>CM057726.1:2500-10002500 GCA_030064385.1 Melaleuca quinquenervia | reverse complement strand
TATATACGTCTTTTCTATTCACATATATCTTGAACTCAAGAATTTCTTAGATTCATGTATCTTTTAGTTCATATATTTATTGAGCTCATGAATCTTTTGAATTCATGCGTCTCTAGATTCATAAATCTCTTAAATTCATGTATCTCTTGATTCATGATTTGATGGATACATGTGTCTATTTTATTCATGTATCTCTTTTGTACATGAATTAAAAAGCTCTATAAATAGATAGGAGCATAGAGCTTCAAAAGAGTTTTTTCGACTTAATTCCAATAGAGACTTGATGTACTATTCTACCCTTATGATTGTTCTGGGTGTGTTGGTTCAATTGAATGGTTCGATTGAGTCTTGTTTGCATAGTGCTAATCCAAACATATTCAAGGTAGTTCATAAATTTGCGGAGCACCTTTGGCAAGAATTAATCGCCTTGAGGAGATTCAAATATCCATAACTCACCTCCATTACATTGGTATTATGATTACGATAAAAAAGCTTGTTTTTTTAAATATATTCCAACAATCTTAAGGCGATAAGATCACTCAGTAGTTGTTGTTGTTGTCAGATTATTGAGATGGCTGAAAATAATCACGTGCCTTTCAAAATTCGTAATGTTTCAAGAGATGTTCCTATGGTCGATTCGACCGTTGCTATGGAAGATGTCTAGCCCTTAGGGTTTGGATATTCCCTTAGGCCAATACTAATTTTGGTGGTGTAGGTACAAGTCATATAACTGGGATGCCTGAGACAGTTTTCAAAGTAGTTTAGGCCAAATGGCTTTTGGCTCTATTTCTGGAAGGATAGTTCAACGAACTTTGCCTACTTGATGGCAACCCCTCCAGTTATTGTTAATGAGAAACTAGAGAAATTAACCGGAGTAGGCTTTAAACAATGGCAATAAAAGATATTCTTCTATCTGACCATACTAAATCTAATGAAGTATTTATTGGAGATGTGCCCGATAATGCATGATATATTAATGTATTATTCTAATGTGTAATTCTAAATGACATGGTAATGACATGGCATGAGATTTATGCACATAATCTTTATATAACATGCAATACGTAACGTACAAACTATATGGCATGCACATGGATTTGACATGACTTATACTTATGCTGTTGACATACATATGATATTTTTTGTATTTTTTAAAATTAAAAATAAATTACATATCCTAATTTAAGCATGTTATCTAAAGAATCATGCCAATCTAATATGCAACTTAATCTAAATATACAATGAATTATGTTAGGCATGAGAAATCTTATCAATATTGAGTAATAGAATATTCAAGTCAAATTGAGATAAGATTTTTACCTAATCTTTATATAATACTTCCAAACTCGAACTGACGGTGGATAATGAACCACGACGGCTAGCGATGATGCTTGTCGATGAGGGTGGCCGCGCTAATGAATCAACGAATCTCGTGGCAAGAGAATTCTCTTCAATGCTTCGATGTGGGTAGGGCCATCAAAATGGGTCATGAACCCATTTAGTGACCCATCTTCAAGAGATTAAAAATTAAGTAGGTGATTCGTTTTCTTTAAAAATTGGTTTATGCACTTGAGATTGGTTATTTGAAGTTTCGCCTAAGGAAGAATTTCATTATGAATCTCTCATTATCAACTTTCAAAACTAATTGCATAATGTACTTTTTTATCTCATCCTTTTGATTTCTAATTTTAATTAATTGAAAAAATTACTAATTTTCACTATTTAGGTACTTGTGGCCTCATCCACTGCCCGATTTAATCATGATTGAGTGGTTGGGGCTGCTTGGTTGTATCGTGGTTGTAAGATATATTTGTTATTTGCATATTTGTTTGGAAAGAACCTTTGAGAATAAACTATTTGCATTATTTACTAATTTTTATTTTTTAATTTGATTTGAATTTATCAACGTAGTTTATATATATGAATAGTTTAAATGTGTGTGGATTTCTTAAAATATTAATGCATTTTAGAAATACAGGTCGGGTCGAATATTGGTCATTATATTTACATTACATGAATACGAGTCAAATTGAGTAAATTAGTCAAATATTATTCAACCCATATATTGACCCGGCTTGACCCGACCCGACCCACCCATTTGACAGCATTAGATGTGGGCAACGGTGAAGTTGCTAGGTTAATAACAATAACAGTGGCTGCTTCTTCGCGGAACTTGTCAGTTTGGCAGAGGATTCGCGACGGACGACCGGTGGCAATGATGAGTCATGAATAGGAGTAGTCTCATGAATGCCACAACGATGAGTGGTGGTGAGGGTCACTCAATTGTAGGGAGCTTGTAGACCTCCGCTTTTGATGATCCGAAGCACTGAAATTGCTTTTCTAGACTTCCACTGATTCTTCATTGGTGGAATTACCTTGGCTTTAACTTTTCCAATCTTCCCTTCAATGGAATAATCTTGAAACTCTTTAGTTTTGATTTTTTTTGTTGCCAGTCTATCGCTTGACTTTTGTTTCCTCCTTTTCAATTGATTCTTGGTGAAAGAGGGGCTCACGGCAGAGGCATTAGATTACCGCTGGCCTCAAAGAAAACCGAATCTAGCATTAATAGCAACAATAATTGTTGGTGCTCAGCGAGATTGCTTTATCGATTGCACTTAAGGATCTCATTCACGGGCAAGCAACATCGTCATTGACATAAGAAAGCTAGGACATCATTTGAGGGTTCAATGTCAACTAACTGTAAACAAAGTGTGGTGGTGAAGGAGACGAGGCTGTTAGGGGAGGTCTCAGCCATTGTTTCTCTTTCTCTCCCTCTCTCAATGTGGCCGTGTATTTAATGTGTGGCCTACTCTCAATATGCTGTCTCTCTCCGAAATCGACCTCCCTAACAAAGAAAGTAATTCGGCTATTTTATATTACTCAAGTCATGTGTATATATGGTCATTGTAGATCTTAAGCACATTTTTTATATCGTGCCAAGATTATTTCATGGAAATCTTCTCTGTCTCCAAGAATCTTTGTTTTCTATTCAGGTGAGATTTGTCTTCAATCTTGGTCCAATCTTCCGCTCATCTTTCTCCCAAAATCCCTCCATCAGATCTCCTTTCTCTTGTTCTTTCTTTCCACATTCCTGCACCAGCATATATATTTGAGAGGAAAATATATGCGAAGAAATCTTCTGGCTCTAATTGCATTTGAGAATTTGCTGGTCACAGCAGCCGCTTCAAAAGGCATAACTGCAAATAAGTTTCAGAGTATGACCAACTCAGCTTGACCTTCCTAGAATATCCACCATATATGGACTTGCTTAAAATGCAAAATGCTCTTAATAACTATATGTAATAATATGTTTTTCTAAAGTATTTTTGTTTAGGAGAACAGTAAATTCCTAAATTTTCTATGTAGTTTACTCTATATGATTTGTCAAAATTTTAGGTATCAACATCCATAATAATACATTGAATATGTCAACAAAAAATATACTTAGACAAGTGAGTCTAGTCAACAAGGTGTATACTCATACAAGTGAATATATTTAGGAAGTGAATTTGATCCATCAAATGAATATGCTAAGACAAGTGAATATACTCAATAAGTGGATATTTTATGAGAAAATATAATTAAACAAATGAATATACTTATGTCAGTGAATTTGATCGAACATATGAATATATTCAAATAAGTGAATATACTCAGTAAACTAATATATTTAGGAAATGGATATGATCAAATTGAATTTACTCAAATGAGTGAATCCGATCTAACAAATGAATATACTTAGACAGGTGAATATACTCAAAAGTTAATATGATCAATAAAAGGAAACTCAAACAAGTGAATATATTTAGGAAGTGAAGAAGATTAATCGAATGAATGTGCGTAGACAAGTGATTTTACTTAATAAATGAATATATTTAGGAAGTGAATATGACCAAGTAAAGGAATATAAACGACAAATGAATCTGAATAGTAATCGATTTCAAAGGTAATATGAGCCGTGAATGGGTGAGTTTAAATAGTAGCAATGATATTCCTCAAATAAATTTAAGCAATAAGTAATGATACTCAATAGTAAACTTAAATAGTGATTGATAATACACAACATGTGATCCTAAACAGTGAATAATGGCACTCAAAGTTGAATCTAAATGATGAGAGATGATACTCAATTGGTGAATCTAAATAATAGGCCATGACACTTGATAGATAAATCCGAAAAATAATTGATGATATTCAAAAGGTAAATCTTAACCATAATTGGTTGATTAAATTTAAACAGTAACTGATTATATTGAACGTGCGAATATCTTAAGTAATGATACTTAATAGATGACCTGAACAATAAGTGATAATACTTAACAGGTGAATCTGAATAGTAAGCGATGATACTTGACAAATGAATATAAAACCACGAGAAATAATACTTCATAGGTGAATCTGAATAAAAAGTGATGTTATTGTACAAGCGAAGTAAGTGATCATATTCAACATGTGACTGTGAATGATATGTGATGCCACTTGACAAATGAATTTGAAAGTGAGTGATGATACTCGATAAGTAAGTCTGAATAGTAAGTAATGATACTTAATGAGTGAATATGATTAGTAGTGATGATACCTGAATAGTGAATTTGAACAGTAAGTGGGGATATTCAACAAGTGGGTATTACCAACAATGATTGAATATGAATTTATTAAGATAATACTTTTAATTTTGAATTCATCTTTTACATACAACATATTATCACACCTTAAAAAGATCAATCAAATGCATATTAGGCATGTAGGCATTTATCAAATACAATCAAATCATCATAACTTTACCACTGTTGCATCTCACTCTTATGATCAAATTAATTATAACTAAATTCATACACATCAAACAAACAAGTCAAAAGCACACATAGATCAAGCTAATCTAGTGTCTAGAGCTTTTACTTACTTCGAAAATGATTATAGAGTCAAAACTTTAGTCACCTCCAAAATGACCTCAAACTCAAAGCATTAGTCACCTAAAAAATGACTTGAAGCTTGAAGATTTCCAAAAATCCATTTATATAGCTAATATATAATGGACTCAAGTAACCAAGATTGAAGTTATAGTGACTTTTAAAAATGCCAAGTGTCCTAATGAACAAGCTTTACATGGCCCCCTATCACAACCTACCTATCAAGAGGGCGCCCTTAAGGAAATAGGTTTAGAGGTATTACCTATAAGAACATCCTAATCGATGTCCCAAAGAGATAGCTCAAACATATCATCTAATTGTAATTTGATTCAACTCATGCATTACAAATACGAACTCTTCCAAGCCCATAACCAACGCAGCGTTGGAACTTTCATTGAATTAATTATTACAAATCAAAGCTGATTAAAAGTCACTTCTAGCATATTGTGGTCGGCTAAAAATCAAGTGAAAACATGAGAGAATAATTCACCGTCTACGCAATTAGAAATTAGGGAATGGAGACTTTGTTACACTAGGTAGAACTAGTGCCCTTTCAATAAGTAAGCTTAAGTATCTTATTAACCAAAGTATTTTCATGTAATCTTTTTATCAACTTCAAATTTTATCTGCTAAGTGATCATGCAATATTTTTTTTCTAAATCTTAGCCTTTCTAAAAAAGAAAAATAACGATGAATGTAATGAAAGAATACAATCACGTTTATTCGAAATGAAATTGCACAATCAACGACCTAGCATCTTTTGTAAAAAGAAAACAACACAAGAAACCCCTTTTGTAAAGCTTCAGGAGCTAGTTCAATTGAATTTCGAATATTTTAAAGATTTTTTCATTTTATTAGACAAACAAAGAATGTCAAATTGAAAGGAAAATCTAAAATTTATTCAAGATTTATAGTATTAATATGAAAAGTCTAATGAAAATCAATTGTGGTAATTTTCCTAAACCTTTTTTTTTCAATTTTTTTCATTTTATTGGATATTTTTTTATTTTTTAATGTTTATTGATTTTTTAAATTTTTTAAATTTTTAATTTTTTCTGGATTTTCAACATTTTTTGAATTTTTTATATCTTCATTATATTCCGAAAAATGGACTTCAGACCGGGTCCGGGGAACTTGGTCCAACTCGCCGACCCGGACCCAAATGGTCCCGCTTGGGTCAGAAATTGAAGTGGGCTTAAGCCTTGGTCCAATTTATTAAAACTCAGTCCAAAACCTATTGCTTGTAATAGTTGGCCCATAAACAAAATGCTAAAAATGGCCCAAATCCTAAATGGGCCTAGTTCACCCCGTAACATCAACTCAACCCATCCTCCGACCTGCGAACATTCTGGCCTGGCCCCATTTACCCGGCCGGACCCAAACATCATTGTTCGAATTTCGGTTATCTTTTTTTTTTTTTTTTCAAATTTCTTCTTTAATTACTTGTTTTTATTGTTTTTTTTTTAATCTCCTCTTCGGCCAATTATAAGCGTGAGTCACCCATGGGTTGTCATCCTTGACATCAAAGTGAAATTAGGCTTAACTGTATCCAGCAGCATGCGGTTTCAAATTTTTGTTGTGAAATTAAAAAAAGTCGGCAAGCTAAGAAAAAAAACAATATTCGTTTTGAATATTGGCGATTCTAGAAAATATTTTAAATCCACTAGATTCATTAATGAAATGCATCAAATATTAGGAAAATCTCAATTTAATAATTCTAAAACTCGAATATCATCAAATATGAAATTCAGAACAGACCGACCATTCTTTATAATTAATATGATGACGACTTAATGCTCATCAACATAGTGATGATATGTATAACTTAATCTCTAAGAATATTACTTTGGACAACTATGGTTATGAAAAATCATGTTAAATACTATTGTCGACCGTAGAAAATTTAGGATATCACAATAAAACCTTAAAGCTTCATGACACCTTAACCTTTCATTATTATATAATTTCACAACTTAAAAAGCTTTAGAATGAACCTAGCGCTCCATTGATCTGTATTTTATATTGGACTATGAAAACAGTTTAATAGGTCCAAGATCCATAAAACAAGTTTAATTCGACTTGTGGAGACGTTTGGAACTCAGTTGCCAGAAATCTCCTGTGTCTTTCCCTCTCTCTCTCTCTCTCTCTCTCTCTCTCTCTCTCTCTCTCTCTCTCTCTCACTTTCTGCCATCTTTTCACTTTCTTTTGAGTTCTTCATGTCTCTCTGCAAGGAACGTAAAATCCCATCGAACGAGTTGAGGTGGCAGACTTGGGCCTTTTGGCTCTGGACTTCCCTGAATTTTTTATTTTTTTAAGCCCGGCTCCTACGTTGTTAGTTGGGAAACATAAAACATGAAAGGGCCCGTATGAATTCAAGTCTACAGGTATCCAAGTATTCAAAATGAACTATCGCTTCATTCAAGGGAACTTTACTAAATTATGAAAATAAATTTATGCCTAGGTGAATACAAAGGTTATAATCCCTAAGTTGGCTCAACAACCCCCCAGATTATATCGAATCAGCAAATTCAAGGCTTGCATGGACATTATTGCAATCAACATGTTGATAAATCAACATAGCAAGACAATCGATAAATCAAGATGTCGATTTGATTAAAAATCTGTGAATGTATTATCTCAAAATCACAGTCCTAATTGAGACTATCCTGTCATACATAGTGTAATTAGATTTCACTCAAAACTTGCATGGCAAAACATTGACTCATTTGAGAAGCCAAATTGAAATGCCCCTACTCGAACATAGTTTGACTACAATTGCATGCAGTCCCATAATCGACCAAACTAAATCCAAATCACTATGAAAGTTCGTCATACTCCTCATTAATAAGAATCAAAAGGGACAAATCAAACAACATTTAACGAAAAAATTAGAAATCGAAAAAAACTGGAGTGGAGAGAAACGAAAAAGTAAATGTTTACTTGGATTATTGCGAGGGCTTACATGAAGCTTAAGGAAAGATAACAAAGGGCTAGAATTTCGAGACCTAATTTCCTTTAATAAAGCGATGTTGGGAAAAATAACCCTGGAGTTTATTTCAAAATTCCTCTTCTCTTTGCAGTTAGGTTCTCAAAGGATTATATTTTTCTCAAGGGGATTTTTGGCATGCAACTAAAGGGTGCAGACCATCTTGGGGTTGGCAAAATATTAATGGGGAGAGAAACCATAGCTCCCTTTGGTTCAAAGGGTGGTTGGGAACATATTGAAATTAAGAATGAGAGAAGACATATGGTTAAAAAGGGGCTTGATTGGAGGACTCGCAAGTATAGACGAACCAAAAATAGTGGCCCATTAGCATTATTTGAAGTGCATAATGTGTTTCATGAATCGTTACTACAAAAATACATACCGAGCCCTGAACATCAGTTAGATTTTGCCCCACTGAGGTTAAAGGAGAACTTAATTTATGAAGAACACGAAGAATAGCATGTTCATATTGTGAATAGATAGGAGCATGTGTTGCAATGATGTATGATCCCTTATGTAAAAATTTAGTGGCAAAACCATTACCAAAAGAAAGACCACATGGGATCTTGAAAAGGAGGTGAAATACAAATATCCTCATTTGTTTAAAGGTATGTATAAATTTTAGGGATGATCGGTTCCCCGGGTGGTCTGATTCCCCCTTGGAACCGGGAATCGGACCGGTTCCCGTTCTCTTGGACTGTGGACCGGACCGCCAAAGTTTTGAACCGGATCGGACCGAACCCGTCGATCCGGTCCGGTTCTTGGGCGGTCCAATGGGACCGAGAAAGAAACCTAAAAGTAAGAGAGAGAGAGGCTTTTCGTCTGGATGGGTTGGGCTCATCAGCTCGACATCCTGATCCACCCATTGATTGTCATAGAGGCGCTTGGGCAGGGCCTCCCTCTAATCCTGTTTTCCGGAGGAAGCTCAGACCAAGGGCTAGTGGCGAGGCTAATGGACGAGAGGCGAGAGGGGGCGGAGCCACGGAGGTGTCGAGGGCCAATCGAGACGGGTCTAACTTGACGCGATGATGATAGATTCACAACCAGACGTCTTTCAACAGTCTTTATTACATATTGTGGAAAAGTTAACCTATTAGCAACACCTGCCGCAGATGTTTCTGCAAGGGGAGTTTGTCTTCTCTTAAAGTCACTAAATGAGATGTTCTTGCATGTTTTTTATTTTTATTTTTATCTCTAACTGGTCCGGTCCGGTTCGGTCCTCCTAGGAACCAGGAACCAGACCGTCCAAACATCGGTTCCACTTTTGAGAATCGATGACCGGACCGACACATCCGGGAACTGGACCAACCCAGCTAGTCCGGGCCGATTCAGGCAGTTCCCGGTTCGGGCGGTACAACTTGCTCACCCCTAATAAATTTTGAGGAAGAAATTTTCTTTAACAAGGATAGAGTGTAAGGGCCTAAGCCTAAACCCAAGCCTAGAGTTAGACTCGATTTGCACCGCTTGCATCGCTTCATCGCTTCAGTGCACTGCTTTTGGGGCATAAGAAGACATGGGAGAAAGAGAGAAATACAAGCAACCGGAAGAAGAAAAGGAGAAGAGGGGAGGAAGAGAGAAAAGAAAATGAAAAAGAAAAAGGGAAGGAAGCCGTGCTCTCGAGACGTCGCCAAGCCGATTTAGCTCCGAGTCTCAGTGCTTGGTAAGTACTTACGCCCCTCGTCTATTTAATCGGAATAAATTTTGCGATTACGGTTTAAATTCAGAGTTATGTGAAATTTGAGCGGAGAATTCTGATTTTAGAGTAATTTGGCTGAGAAATTATGGTGTTATGGTA
Source organism: Melaleuca quinquenervia (assembly GCA_030064385.1). Classification (NCBI taxonomy): domain Eukaryota; kingdom Viridiplantae; phylum Streptophyta; class Magnoliopsida; order Myrtales; family Myrtaceae; genus Melaleuca; species Melaleuca quinquenervia. The sequence continues at coordinate 9,992,809 of CM057726.1, read as the reverse complement.
CTTTAGATGTCATGAAACCATAACATTTTGCGGAATTCAATTTGGGCTTACAATTTGTCTGAAAATATAATTTAGAAGTTGTGATGCACTGTTCATTGCACGTGAACAATAACTTCATGGGCTGTTTTGGTCAGTTTTCAGTTAGAGTTTGGGTAGGCCGATTTAAGAATCTTGTAGTACGTCGAAAGGACTTTTTTTTGAAGTATAAGATTGTTGGAAACAAAGTTTGATAGAGACAATTATGTTACAAATAGACTACGTGCATAAGTTGCGCACAATAGAAAAATAATGGTTTTTATTATCGGCGAGCCTTTTAGTGGCTCATAGTTGTTGATTTTGTCGATAATATATGCATCTAATTAAGTTAGTCATTGGAATATTATTTTACTCAATTTTTGATACTGTTTTTCAATTAATTATTAGGAATCTAGAGACGTTGATATGTTGACTGATAGAAATTGACATTTGACTCATTTGATGTGAGTGATACTATTTTTTTAAGAATATGAAAACTCATGCCTCTTTGGATTTAAGAATGATTTTTGAGAAGACGTTTTCTTGATTGACAAGGATGCGGTCAAATGGAAAGAACAACTACTATATGATATGTATGACACGGATATTGTGGCTGAAATCATTACAACATCATTGAGCTTGCAAGACATAGAAGATAGATTGATGTGGTCGATTTTAAAAACTAGGGAATTTACAGTAAAAAGTACGGCCAAACTAAAGAGTGATTTGCATTATCTAATTTAGATCTGGCTTCATCGTCATATCAAACTCTTCGATCTCTCTAGATTAAAGATTTGACGGTCTCATACTATGCCAAAAAAGAAACAATTTTTTTTTCCTATGGATTACATGTCAAAATGCCCTAGCTACAAGAGAAAATTTATGTGGGATGAGATTCATACTAAATCCATTGTGTAGCGCAGCAAGCAAAACTCGGTGACCATCAAACATATCCTCCTCCTACGTCCCTGGACAAAGAAGGTGTGGAATCACCCATCCTTAGCAACTGAACATTTCTCAAATGGTCTCTCGAGATTTGATGAATGGTTTGGCAATTGTTGAGCACACAGGCGCGCCACTCTTGAGTTGTTGGCGAGCGTCCTCTAGCATTTCTGGAAGGAGAGAAATTGCAACATCTTGGGTCTTTGAACTCGAACACTGAGAATATAGTGGATAATGCTCACTCTTTGTTTCAAAATTGCAAAAGATGGCTCACAGGGAAGAGAAAAATTCAGGTTTCCTCTTCACCAAATCTGCCAGTTATGTTTGACAATCTAAGTCCAACCTCCCGACCATCAATTTGGATGGGCCACAAATTTCATTTCATGAGTTGAGGACGTTCTCACGTGTGGCCTATAAAATGTCCCAAATTAGCAATTCAGCCCAGCTGACTCAAGGTTGTTTTATTTTTAGTCAAGGTTGTTTCTCTAGCTAGATTACGATTCTCCTCGATTTCGACCATAAGGCCCCTGATTTTGGATTTCCTGCAACATGTCACTGAAATTCCTAAATGTAGTTTTGCCTGATCATGACCAAGATCACTGAAATTCCAATTAAGGCCCGTGGTCTATCTGGTTAAAGCATTTTAAGTCTTCTTTATTTAATTGGTTCACAATTTTGCTCAATAATGAGAATCACCTATGATTTAAGTGGGGGGCCATGGCAGTAGATTACTATACTAGTCTCTTCCGATGAATAGTCGAGGTGTGTGCAAGCTGGCCTAGACACCTCGGTTACAAATAAAAAAATTCGAATTACTGAAACATATCACCTAGACTTCAATCAACGAATATCCAGCAAGCATTTTTTTTAAACACTTGAGCTTTAATCCCTCTAAATTAATTCAAAATCAAGTTTGATCAACCCTATTTGGCACGCATTCGATAATTTGCAGCATCATCAGGAACATTCAAAGAGGCATGATCATATGGTGAGATATTGACATGAGATCAACATGATCTCCTCTTACAAGAGTATTCATGCTAATACAATGAACTTCTCATCAATATGTGATCGAATTGACAATAAAACTTAGCTTATCGAGGTTTGTCCAGCAAAGAGAGATCATAATTCTGCATATTTAAGCATGATCAATTTGTGATCCAAGAGAGTTAAAGGTCCCATATCACATATTTCAGCATACCAAGAGATCGATGTAAACCAACTAAGATTAAGTCATATTCAGGCAAGAGGACATTCGGCTAAACAATGTCCAAGCATGTAATGAGAAGATAACACGTAAATTGAGGTCTAAGCAATTCACGAGCTATTAGAGACATTGAAGATCAACTATAGGTAATTTAAGACCAAGACTCTTATGATTGGTCATGAAAGCCACCTGAATTCAAACCATGAAGGAAGGGATATTCATACATGAAGTTTACGGCTCCCATATGAATAAGGTCTCATCATCATTTTATGCCACATCCAAGTTTAGGAACTCATATCAAAGTGGAAGTCTTATTTTCAACTAAATTCTACTCGGAAACCTCGGCTAGATGGTGAGAAAAACGAAGTGTACAAGATAGTCCTTCCTTGAGGATTCAGAAAATGTCGCTGGAAATTAATGGACCGAAGCCAAGAGGAAAGTAATAGATGATCCGTAAGTGTACAGAGACAAAGGAAGGGTTGGCGATGGCTTAAGATGAGAAAGGATCGCCAGAAAATGGACCGGAACTGCCATGAAAGCTGCTGGAGATCATTGGTCTTTGCTAGAAAAAGAGAGAAGATCGAGGCTCGGTTTGTTTCGCAAAAAATGAGTAATTTGAAAAGTATTTTCATGAAAGTTATCGCTTGTATCATATACAAAAATAAAACTAATTATTTCAATAGATATAAGCATTTTAAATATATATAATTTCTCCAAATCATTTGTCTAAAATAAATGGAGCCTCGTGCTCAAGAGAGGGTTTTTGTGTCTTCTTCGAGAGGGCGTGAATTGTGTTTGTACAGGAAATAGAGTGGGTGGCTGAAATAGTGGGGATAGGGCAGAGAATATGCCTTGGGCTCTCAGCTTGATTTTCATACCCAAGAGCAAGAGCTTCCCAGGCTCCTGCCTTGTGGTTGGGCACCTGTCATCTGGCCTGGTTTACGGCCCAGCAGCCTGTCGTGCTCGACTACTTCAGACGCTCCTTCGACGCATCCTTGGACCTACTCCTCATCTCCAGGCTCGATCTATTGCCGATTGTGGCAATAAATCGAGCCACAAAACAATATCCAACGACCCACAACCTGAAAAATGAGCTATGAAGCAAGCTCTAAGGAGGTATATTGTGATCAATCCTTAACATATATGATCTCAGTAGATTACCTTCCTGGTTATAGATAAGAAACATGCCCATTTAGACAGGTCAAATGGATAGATAGAATTGAAAACTGTATGATCTAAATTAACCCATTTAATCCATTTTCATATAATACAAAGATTACAAAAGTAGCAGTCAGCATCCGATCTGATTCATATCCAGCTCAATTCATGTTGCTAAGATACTTTCATGTACAACCCAATAGAAAATATACAGGACCTGCAGAAAAGAAAAGAGAATATGTAGGACCCACGAAACTCGTTCTCGCATGGGGACACGGTTTGGATTTTGGAAAGTCCGAATAAGCCCGGACCCATTCTACCATAATGGAGCACGTCCCCCGACATTGCGAATCCAACGACAAACTTATGAAACTGTTCTCCCACGTTGTTCTTGATGCGTTTGTTCGTTCAATTCTCAATCGATCGTACCCATCCTTTGGAGAATCTTGCATTGAATCTCATTCTAAGAGATTTATCTGGAATTCCACTTGAATTTGGCACTAAAGTCCTGATTCTTTTGACATGCATCAAAGCACTTGCTTGCTTGCTGGTTTGAGTAAACTGTTGGTTACCTCTCCATTGTACTTAATCTTGTGTGATAATGTTAGTATACAAGATCCACTAAAATGCTTAGCTTTTTAACCTCTTGTATCAACTTTGCGCATATAAATTTAATTGTCTTTTACGACGGAATTCTATTTGTCTTGCTTCACTTGTGCACTTCCCTTCTAAGAGTTATGTATTTAATTTTCGAATCTGACTCCGCCACATTTCGGAAAGGTCACACCGCGAGTGTGTGTGGACAGAATTCATTGATGATTTTCTGTTCATGGAAAGGTGGACTTACTCTAGTGGTCGAGAAATTAAAATTGTCGAGGAATAAAGGTCGAAAACTTTGGGAGGAATCGAATCCAAAGAGTTGCCATTCAATCTGTCATGACAACAACTAAGATCATCATGTTCTCCTTCTCCTTATCATTTCACTCGGAGAATCCGCCGACCTCTCCTTTATGTTATATCAGCTTGCGTCAGGCGTGAACAATTCCTCAAGTTGCTTCACCCCAATAGTACAAAAAGAATGTCGAGTGGCCATCTCTTTCTCGATGTCTTTCAAAGAAGTTGTATGTCTATAAGAAGAAGAGACTTCCGAACGAAAACCTCGTATTTCTGATTGACTCGAGTTTTCGTGACTCCTTGACATTCTTCATAGCTACTCCCTGAAAATGTCAAGATTCGGTCTTAATCTCCAATACTCTCTATCAAGAAAAACATCGTCAAAGCAAGGCAAACCGAGCCTATCCAAGGAAACTAGACAGAGATCTGCCGCCTCTGCCTCGCCGAGGATTTATCGACCTGACACTCAGGAAATGAGAAGGGTGTTCGATAAGTTCGACACCAACAGAGATGGCAAGATCTCGAGGGAGGAGTACAAGTCGGCGATGGGGGCCCTTGGCCAGGGAATCAGCGATCACGAAGCAAACGAGGCGTTCCGGGTGATGGACTCCGATAAGGACGGGTTCGTGGACTTCAAGGAGTTCCTGGAGGTGCATGGCTCGGGGGCTGGGGTAAAGAGCAGTGACATCGAGGGCGCATTCCGAGCATATGATCTGGATGGGGACGGAAGGATCAGCGTGGAGGAGCTGTGGGAGGTGATGAGGAGCTTGGGCGAGAAGTGCAGCTTGGAGGCTTGCAAGAGGATGGTCCGCGGGGTGGATGCCAATGGCGACGGCAGCATCGACATGGACGAGTTCATGAACATGATGACTCGTACCATGAAGCCGTGCTAGACAAATAGCGGAGCGATCAAGGTTTATGTCCTTATTTTTCGAATGTAACGTGTACGGATCTTCAACCGGACATACAGAGGATAAAGAGTATGTCAACTAATAATCACATCGTGGTTAATATAGCTGCATATTAGGTTCATGTTCTTCTATTGTTTGGACTCAAGATACCCATGAGGACCCATGAGGGACCCATAAATTGTTCCGGTTGATGAGATACTTCTATTAGGTGGTCAGCAATCGTGATTTGAATCATAGTGTCGTATGATTTTACGAGCAAAAAATCATGAGCATCACGCTTAGTTGCTGAAAAGTCATTTTCTACGCGGGAAAATCGGATGGATCGGCAAGTTTACCTTAAACTCATTGAACTTGATAATTGACTCTCTCTCTCTCTCTCTCTCTCTCTCTCTCTCTCTCTCTGAGCCAATGACACTAGGGGTTATTGTAGAGTTTTGCACTCGCTATAGAACGGCCGGATAGCTTCGTATTCACTCTATAAGTACTCGTGATCCGATGATCCGAGATTGGTAGCTGCCGAGATGGACCGGCTTCGATGTTTCGGCCATGCTTTTGTGTGGGAGGTTGTGGCTGTGAAACCTAAAGCTGCATAAATCAGCCCAGAGCCCCCATACGAGAAATAAAAAGATGCGGTCTCGCTGCTTCGCTCATGCATATTCGAAATTTTGAAAACGACATCGAGAAATAAAAAGAACTGTAAGCTGGTCTTCTTGGTTACAAATTGGGAGCTCCCATTTTCATTACAGGAGATAGTCAAGCATTTCTTCTACTCTATAATATTGACCCATCATGCGTCCGTTAAATGGGGTTGAATTTACTGTTAAAATTATTTTGCGACTTTGAGACAAGAAAGGAAGGTTGTTTAATTCAAGTAGATTTCCTATTTTGAATAGGTTTCCTAATTGAATGGTTTCTTAACTGAAGAAAATTTCTTTAGAAAATATTTCTTATTATGGATTCAATTCTTGCCTATATATGAGAAGTTGATGTTCTATTCAAACAGTATTCGAAGAAGAGCCGCACACAAAGAAGAGCTAACATACTAAGAGAAAAAGGATGGACGTCATTCTTTGCTTGTGTTGTATGAAAAGTCTTTACTTTTGGGGCTTGAAAAAGGACGGACGTCCTGTCTAGATGTGGAAAACGCTCGAGCATGTGAGCAGTAGTAAACATCAATTCTACAATTAGAGTGGATTATTTACTGTTGACTCTCTTCATGGATGTAGGTTTCGATAATCGGATTGAACCGCGTAAATCTCTGATGTCTTTATTATTTCTCATTTATTTTTTTTTGGTATTTTTACATTGACTTAATTTGCAAGATCTTATTATTTTTCGCGTTAAAATTACATATCAATTAGGGGGGAAGAACATTACAAGTGCTATAACTTGTATACGATATTCACTTTAATGCTAAAATTTTCCGCTGAATTACTTAAGTGCCAAATCGGAGAAAAAATGATCACTTAAGTGCCAATTCCAACAAAAAAATGACGTGACTCACCAAAAGTGCCAAATCATTATTTAAAATAATAAAAAAATGAATATCTATTTCATGTGACATTTTTACTTAAAAGATTTATTGCATGTGACTTTTTAATTAAACTAAAAATTAGTTATTTAAAAAAAGTTCAAATGGAAGGGCGCCTTGCCGCTGCCGCCGGAGAGGGTGGGGACGGTCGGCAAGGGTTGCCGACCCCTAGCCACACCAACGGCCGATGAGGACGGATGCGGATGGTCGGCGAGAACGACTCCATGGTAAAGTTTGTTCAACGTCGCTTCAATTTCATCAACTAGAAAAACTTAGTCAACTTTAGTTTATCGAGCTTCGCTGACCATCTTTCCTTCGTTCAGCCAGAAGATGCTGATGGCGAGCATCAAGATAGTTTCCAAGTTGCGGCTGTCCCTGAGTGACGAATGCCAATTTTTTTTTTTGTAACTTTCAGCCACCGAAAATCGAATTTGGTGATCGCCGGCCGTCACCTTCGTTTGTGGCCGTGAATGCTCTGTTTTCTCATGTTTCGGCTGAGTATGATGCGCCGAAACACATAGAGTCAAATCTAGAACTCGTATTCTACGTTGCATGTGAACCGTTGGAAAAAATTCTTAAATGAACGTAAAGGGGTACTCCTCCTCGGTTAGGTCGCCAAACGTCTCATTGGCGATGCTGATTCGCTGAGGAAGTGGGCACGAGATGAGGCACATGCTATGGTTCGACCCCATCGAGGACTTTCACTCCTACTCCATCCTAGGGAACGACCACTAGATTGCATGAGTTCTCACTCCCTCTCCCTCTCTCTCTATCTCGCTAGACATGGATCGAGTTCTTGATTTCAGTATCTGTGAAAAGAGAAACACAAACAACCCTTAAGTTCTGTCTTCATCATCGGGTTTTATAGGTTCTTCGTGGACAAAGTGCTAATCGAGGTGTACAAGAACAACGGGGAGGCCAACAACTTCTTCCCCAACGAGAAGCCCATGTACCTCTTCTCGAGCATATGGAAGGCCAACGACTGGGCGACGAGAGGTGGGCTCGAGAAGACCAAAGCACCTTTAGTGTCCACCAACAAGGACTTTAGCTTCCACGGATGGACGTTGAACCAGATGGTGGCGGTGGCAGTCGCTCCTCCAATCCCACATGCCAAGGAGCCCGAGTGAGCAACAAAGACTACGACGGAAAGCCCGATTACCATGGTCGTGCTAGTCGCTCACCCTTGCCGATTGTCCACATGGCTCGCTAGTGAGGGTAGGGCGGCGGCGGCGGCGAGGGCTTGCTGCCCTCTTTCTTAAACCCTCCTTTTTATTTTTTTTTTTGGAAATTTAATTTTGTATTATATTAAATGTTAACTTGGCATTTTTAACGAGCCACATGGGCTACTATGTTGGATTTCTGGCAGGTATTATTAGAGTTGGCATTGACGTGATCCTTTTTTTGAAAAAGTGGCATTGAATTGGTCCGAATGAAAGTTTTGGTACTAAAGTGAGAGCCGTACACAAGTCATGACACTTGTAGTATTCTTATTCCCAATAATTGGGGATTGTCTAAAATTTTATTTAGCACTTTTTCTTGTCTGATTATTATCTAAAAATTTTGCTTTGGCAATTATGTCTTGCGTGAAAATTGAAATTGAGAAGTTCAACATTAAAAATAATTTTGGGATATGGAACATCAAAATGCGTGTGTTATTGACAACCCAAAGTTTGGCAAGACATTAAATGGCGAAAATGAGTTGCCGACTTTAATGAAAACCGTTGATAAGACAAAGCTAATAAAGAAAACAAAAAGTATAATGTTGTTGAATCTATCTAATGAGGTGTTAATAGAGATTGCTGAGGAAAATGATGCTGCAGCTTTATGGTAAAGAAATGTTTAAATAATCACTTGTACATGTTGAAAAGGATGTTTCAATTTCAATATAATGAAGGTACATCGATTAGATCCCACCTGGATGAATTCAATAAACTTATGATGGATGAATTTAATAAATTTATTATGGATTTAAAGAATGTCGATAAGATTCTAAATAACGAAGGTGGGGAGTGATGTTGTTAGCTTCTTTACCATAACAATGTGAGCACTTTACTAGTTTACTACTGTAAGGGCATACCATTACCTTGAAAGAGGTAAAATTAGTTTTTTTTTTTAAGTGGTAGAGGAATTTACGAGATAATAGTCTAGCGCAAGATGTTGCGTGAAGACGGGTGATTCGATGTAGAGATCAACATTGAGGGTTAACTAGCAGTAGAGGTAAAAGTAAATCAAAGTCATACCATAGAAAATCCAAGGGACTCGTAGGGTCCGCATGATATAATTTCTGTTTCAGAAACCTATTTCTGTTCAGAAATAGGTTTTTCTATTTCTGGTTCAGAATGAATTTCTGACGAAAAAAACGCGTTTGATATGCTGCCATAATTTCTATTTCAGAAAGAGAAATCTGTTTGATATGACAAAAAATTTCTATTTCTGATTCTGTTTTATTTTTTAAAAAATATAATTTTGTTGATTGCAAGATGTTCATATTAATTTAAATCAAATACTTCATTGTAATATGACTTATTTTATAATTATTAATAAAAATGAATTACTTGATTTTTATAGAGGGAAAAATTGACATTACCTTAATTGATTGAGCATTAACATTACTATAATATATTGATGTTATATAACATATAAGCAAACAAAATTATGAGAATAACAATAACAATTCATGTCAGAACAAAACATGAGATATATGCACAACCCCGGACAAATCAACAACTTCTCCCAATCATATCGAACCTCCCATAGTATCCCACCCATATCAAATTCAGCAGCGCCTCAGCCACACTAATACACACACATGAATCTACCATAATCTTCAATCCATATCAAATTCAGCATCATCAACAATCCCACACCAAGCCCACAGACACACACCCACACATAACCGCACGCACAAGACACACACACACAACCGCAAGCATAACACACACACAGACCCTCGCATAACACACACACACCCAGACACACACACACACACGGACACATGGACTCCACAACACACACACACACACACACACCCACACCCACACCCACACACACACACCCACGCACAACACACACACACAACCGCAAGCATTACACACACACACACACACACACACGAACACACAGACTCCACAACACACACACACCCACGCATGCACGCACGCACGCACAACACACACACACACACACCCACACACACACAGACGCACAACACACACACCCACACACACACAGACGCACAACACACACAGACGCGCACGTACACCCACACCCACACAGACGCACAACACACACAGACGCGCGCACACACCCACACCCACACAGACGCACAACACACACAGACGCGCGCACACACACACACGCACAGACGCACAACACGCACAGACGCGCACACACACCCACACCCACACACACGCACCCACACACACAAACGCACAACACACACACACACCCACACACACAGACGCCTACACACACACACACACACACACACACACCCACACCCACACACACAGACGCCTACACACACACGCCCGGTCGCACACACGCCCACCGACCCACACACACAGGCGCACAACACACACACACAGAGACGCACAACATACACCCACACACACCCACACACACACACACACACACACACACACACAGACCCACGCACAGACATGCACACGCACACGAACACGCCCGGCCAAACGCGAGAAGTACCTGAAGGCGAGCTGAAGAGGAGGTAAGCTGAGACGAGCTGAGGGCTAAGCTGAGGACTGAGCTGAGGGCAATCTGGCGGCGGAGCTGAGGCGAGCTGCGGCCGAGGCGAGCGAGAGGTCGCGGCGGAGGAGGCGGAGGTCACGGCGTCGGCCCCGGCCAAGCAGGGCCAACGAGGTGGTCGCGGCGCAAGATTCGATCGGGAGGAGCGGGGAGGGCCGAGCAAGGGAAGAAAAATGCAAGAAAGCACAATGGGGAGGAGCAATCGCAAGATTAGAGCTGGAAATGGGAGAAAGAAGAAAAGAACTCATTCTCTTTCTCAATTAGAAAACCAGAAATAGGTTTATTTTGATTTCTCTTCCTCACCCTAAAATTGGTTCTGAAATAGAAATCTATTTCAGAACCAATTTTAGGAAAGTTGCAAATCAAACAAGTTTCTCTTCCAGAATGAGTTTTTTTGGTCCAGAACTCATTCTGGAAGAGAAATAGGAGGGTATCATGCAGGCCCGTAATGTGCTTTCAGGCTTATGGGGGGCACTTTAGGAGAGACTATCCTAAGCTGAGAATAAAAGTGATGAGTAAAATGCCACAATTAGTGTGGCAAACGTTGTAGAGGAGAGTACTAGTGATGCGGAGGCTATTTGAAGTTTGATAACTTGTTTATCTAGAGACGAATGGGTGCTAAATTCGAGGTGTTCCAACCATATGACACCTCATATAAATTGATTTACTACTTATCAGACTATAAGTGGTGGTAGAGTTATGGCACAACATGCAAAGTTGTGGGGATAGGAACATTTTAATTCAAATACATGATAAGGTACTATGCACACTAATAGACGTGAAGCATGTATCAAAACTCAAGAATAATTTTATTTCTCTAAGGACACTTGATGACACTGTGTACCGTTAAAGGTGGAGTACTGAAGATCTCTTGATGTGCCATGACAATGATGAAAGGGAAGAAAGTAAATACTCTTTATCATCTACTAGGAGAGGTCATCACAAGAGTTGTTACAGTTTTATCCTGTGAGTTAGACTATGACTTAACTTAATTATGACATACAGTTGGCGCATATAGTGAGGTAGGTATGACGATATTGAGTGAAAGAGAGTTGTTGATGGGTCAAAAAGCAGGAAACCTGGATTTGTGTGAGCACTTCATCTTTAGGAAGCAATGCCGGATTAAATATATTATAGCTTTTTATTTGACCAAGCAACCAGTTGAGTACATTCATTCAGATGTCTGAGACTTGTCACTTATTCCTTCAAAAAGATGTAAATGATATATGCTGATATTTATTGATGACTAATTAAGGAAGGTATAAGTATACTTTTTGAAATACAAATTTGATATGTTTGATCGGTTCAAGAAATTCAATGAATTGATCGAGAACCAATCAAGTAAACAAATCAAGTGCTTGAGAACTGATAATGACATAGAGTTTTATAATAAAAATGTTTTCATGTTTTGTGAAAGAGAAGGGATTATGAGAGACCACATAATACCCGGGACACCACAGCGGAATGACATAATAGAATGAAAGAACAAAACTTTATTGTAGTAAGCTCGATGCTTACCTTGGCACACAAGACTAGACAATGTATTTTGGGCCAAAGTAGTAAACATGGCTTACCTGGTTAATCAATCTTTATTATCTACTATTGTATGAAAGACTCATAAGGAAGTATGCTTGGGGAAACTTATTAATTACTCCATATTACGAATATTCAGATGTCCTATGTATGCTCATGCAAGTGATGTTAAGCTTGAGTCAGGGGTGAAGAAGTACATATTTTTATGTTATGCACATGGATGAAAGACTAACAGTTATGATGCACTAATCCCAAATCACTCAATTTTCTAATTAGTAGATATGTAATTCTCGACAAAACTGCAATACTTCAACAAAGATGCTCTGGCACACAACCCGTAGAGGAGACAAATCATGGTGTTAAAAGTGAGGTGGAGTTTCAGGTGGAAACTCTGGTAGAATATAGATGAGTTCCTAAAGATGATGATAGTGAACCACTAGTAAAGCTTCAACATACTATAGCTGCGGGCAGATAGAAAATGTAAATTAAATCATCGGTACATTATGGTTATATGTATATTATTTATGCATTAATTATAGATGATGAGGTAGAGACAAATGAGCCTTCACCTTATTATGAGGCGATGGCTAGTTCTGAGTAGTAGCAATAGCTAGATGTTATAAGTGAAGAGATTGAATCATTTTATCTAATCAAACATGAAAACTAATCAAAATACCAAAGAGTGAGAAGATTGTTGGAAATAAATGTGTCTTTAAATGAAAGGAAGCTTTTCATGGTGTTAAGGTAGTAAGTTATAAGACGAACCTTATGGTGAATGAGGTATACACAATAAGGGGGCATTGACTACAACGAGCTGTTTTCTCCTATGGTAAGACAGACTTATATTCATATATAACTTGCCTTAACTGCTACATTGAATCTCGAGTTGGAACACCTAGATATGAAAATAATATTTCTTTAAGGGGAGTTGGAAGAGTAGATTTACACGAGTTAGTCAAAACGATTTGCTATTCTGGGTAAGGAACACCATGTTTGCTTATTAAAGAAATATTTTTGTGGACTGAACCCAAACAGTGGTATCACCATTTCGATACTTTCTTGACTAGTTAAGACAATTTGAAAAGTTAGTTTGATAACTGTATTTTCTTTAAGAGATTTGATGATGAGTTTTCAATTCATTTACTATTATATGTTGATGATATATTGATAGTGGATAAGAACATGTTTAATATTCATATATTAAAGTGACAATTGAGTACTGAGTTTGAGATGAAATATTTAGGTACTACAAAGAAAATATTAAGTACAAAGATTTTGCATGACAAGATTATAGAAAGGTTTACTTCTATTTCAAAGAAAATATATATTGAGAAAATTATGGAACGTTATGTAGTCGATGAAATCTATAAGTACATCTTTAAGGAAGCATTTTAAACTTTCTGATGAATTATTACTGCAGACTAAAGAAGAGGAAGAGCACATGTCCCATGTTTCTTATTCCAGTGTAATGTGTATTATTATGTATGCAATGGTATGTATTGGGCCTAATATTTCACAAGCTTAGTGTTCGTTATATGAAATATCCTGGTAAAACTGATTATAAAGCAGTAAAGTGGATTTTCAGATATTTGAAGGCGACAATAGACGTTGGAATAATATTTACCAAAAAATAAATAGACGTTGGAATAATGTACCAATAGAATGACAATGACAATACAATCATTGGTTTTGTGGATTTCAATCATGCTGGTGACTCGACTGACTGTAGATTTTTAGCAAGGTACTTATTTTATACTAAAAGATAGTATAGTTAGTTGCAAGACATTCTTACAGGAGTATGTTACATTGTCTTCCACTAGGCAGAGTACATGGCATTAACCTTTACAATAAATGAGGCAATATGGTTACAAGATTTGCCCTTAGATTTGTCTTGGAATAGAAAAGTGTGGATAGACATTATCATAACTAAGGTACAATACATCTGGCGTATAATCCGATTTATCATGTTCAATATTAGATATTATTTTATCCAAGATGTCTTAACAAATGGTAATGTTATCATGAGAAGGCTTTCTATAGTAGATAATCCCGCGGACATGATGACTAAATTTAGGTTGCGTTTGGTTGGGTATTTGCAATGTGCTTTGGGTAAAAAAGCTTTTCCAAAGTCAAAATCCGCTTTGCAGAATGCAAAATGTGTTTGGTAAAAATACGTTTACAATGGGCTTTGAGTTGAATTAGGTGTTTGGCAAAACTTGAATTTGAAATGGGCTTTCAATTAATTATTTTATTTTTATATAAAAAGAATAGAGCAAACGGAGGAAGCTAGGTCATCACCTCGCCGTCCTTTGCCCGTCAAAGCAAAAACGCCATTGACGCAGAAAAGAATGAAAAGAGGTGACTAGAGCGAGACTCCCCACCTCTCATCCCGATTTCATCACCATTGAAGGCTCTCATAAAGTTCTCTCTCTCTCTCTCTCTCTCTCTCTCTCTCCACGCCCCACATTTTGCTTTTCCTTTTTTTGTTGAGCTTTGGCAATCGAGAGACGAGAGTTGTCTCGTCTCTCGTCCCATTCGTCCACTTTTGTCCTCTTTCCCATCTTCTCCTTCTTCGTCATCATTGCCCGATTGAACAGAGTTGCTACCCCTCTCCCCCGAATAATCAACGATTCAAAGCTCTCTCTGCATACCATCGGATATCCTGTCGCTGTCATTGTTCCCTTGGTCTCGTCGGCCTGGAGCAGTCATTCCTCCATGTGCGTAACCGCATCGTCAAGTATCTGATGCTCCAGCCTTGTGACCTCAGCCGTTGAGGCAATGGAAGATGAACAGGGTTAAGGCTGGAGAAGATGAACAAGGGCAAACTTGGACTTTTGATAAAATTTTGAGAGTAAAATAGGTAACTAACAAACATTCATTAAAATAGGCTTTAGCATTCTGAAAAAGCTAAAAGCCCAAAACTCCTTTAAGTAGTTTTGAACTTTCAGCATTCTCAAAGCCAACTTTCATCTCAAAGCCATTTAGAAGTGCTTGCCAAACATCATTTCTATAAGAGGCCTTGGGACTCCAAAGGACTTTCCCAAAGCCCAACCAAACACACCTTTATTCCTTTGGTAAAGCTGAAGCTTTGCTTGAGCAAAATTGACATGTGTGGAGAATGAGCGCCCATTGGGGCGTTGGAAGAGTAGCCTGAATGATGAGTACTATAACTTGGCTTCAAATGTTAAGCCAAAGTGGATAATTGTTAAAATTATGTCTTGAGTTTGAGTTAAATAATGAAAATTGTATAATTCAAGTAGGTTTCATATTTTGAATATGTTTCTTAATTGAAGGCTGATAATGTCATATGATAGTCAATAAATTAAGGCATTATGAATAAAGATAAACGAAAGTTAGGAAAGATTAAGATAAGTTTCTATTTACCACATGTAATAATAAGAAAAATTTAAATAAATATTGGTAACTAAATAAAATAGAGTTGGTAGTGGAGAACCGGTTGCTAAGTTTATTTTTTTTTTAAATAGTAATCACTCCATTTGAGGTTGATAATGTCTAGCAAAAGTTGGTAAATTTAAGAAGTTAGTGGGCAAGACAAATAAGAGTAGGAACTCAATTTATTGGTCATTAAATTTAAGAAAAAAATAATTAAAATATTTTTATGCTATTCATCATAGAGCTAGTAATCCCAAACCTAGTTGGTAATTAATAGGAGAAAAGTTTGCACGTCACACAAAACAAAACTATTTGGCCAGCGATCCCAGCGATGGCCACCTATCTCGGTGAAGTCCTATGCTCTCTATTATCACAGCATCCCCTCTACATGAGATTGCTTCCCATCTATTCGCGCATCGTTTCTGTTTGCTTTAGGGGAGTGGCGACTACCATGGTGTCCATTGTCTTGCCGTATCCCTCCTCTCCTGTCCCCTTCCCTCGTCCTCTCTCTCTCTCTCCTCGCGGTAGATCGAGATCACGGGCCATTTTTTTCTAGCCGCAGCAATGGCGATTACCGCCGCAAGGTGTTCGCTATCCTTCGACAGGGGCAGTGACCACCTTGTCTGCAGCCACCATGTAGGCACACATCTAGGATCGGGTCCTTCTTAATTGGAAAATTCCTCTTGAATCTGTTCAAATTGGCAATATTTACTTCGAAGTTACGAAACGTTTGGCTGGCATCGAGATGGTTATGACAGGTAGGCGACAACATCAGTGGAGTGGCGACGTGGTGATCCAATCAGCGCCCTCAAATTTTAAGTTATTTGGGTAGCTATTGGTCGCGTTGGACTGGGGTTGGGTCTTGATCTTAAAATTTAGTTGCAAAAGAGTGCATCCTTATGGCTTAAATATAATGTCCATGCGATTTAATTCCTTATATTTGATCCACCGAAACCCAATCCATCCCATTTATTTTGGCACCTTTAAGTAAATAGTTATTTCCTAATGCTCATCCACATTTATATATAGGGATCTTACATTGAAAGCAAGGATGTGGATCATCGGCTCCACAATTCATATGGACAATTGATCCATTGAAAGTCAAAAAAATGTACTACTAATTACTTCACAAATACCCTAAGAATAATCTATGAAGACCTCCTACTTAAACATACGTAGAAATGGGATAATAGACACAACCATAATAGAAAATGTGTTGAGATTCCAGCTCTTCATATCAATGTGTATGGGTTGGTGATTGCTACTTCTCTCACGCGTTCTCTACTTTATCAAGATTTCTCTTGCGCAGCACTTAACTTCGCTTGCTAAATATCTCAAAACAATGACCTCTACCGTGATCTAACATCTAATTAAAATAACTGTATAATTTTCGATACACTTGCTTCTTTTATATTATGTTTAATCACTACTTTAAAAATCGAATCATTCCATGTTAGGCATACTTAAAGAATCTCTTAAAAAGCAATAGTTGACATCACCGTCTATATATGCTCTGGTATTATGCTAGGTATCAATTATTCATGGGACGGAATGCATTAAGCATCTTCATGTAGAAAAACATTTGTTGAGATGGTGTTACCATTAAGACATCTCTCTTTCTTTGGTCTCTTTCTCCAACTGTGATCGGAAGTGCAATCCGGTCAGACTGGTCAACCTCTCCTTAGTCAGCTCTCTTCTTTACTGGTGGCCAGCTCACGACGTGTTGCATCCCCATTTGCCCACCGACAATGAAAAGGATTTCAACCATGTGGTTGACAACCCTCATTCACGTGGTGGAAAGCCACGTTTCTACTTAATCTACTCCCTGCCCATGTTGCCCTCAGTCACTTGATTAACTACTCCTTTTGTCCTACCTTGATCACAATACTTCTTTAATTAGGGATCAAAAAGTGAGGGCCATGTCCAGTTCATTCTTCGCATCTTAAGCAAGAAGTGGGCGATGCGCGAGAATCTCGCTTCCTTTATTTTATCCGCCGGAAAAATCTCTATATTGACTATGTAAACTTTAATGTCGATACATGTGTAAATTGTGTTAAGATATTCACCAGAGGTTGAATCGATCATCAGAAGAAGAATTTGGCCAAAACTATGATATATTCTAGGAAATTAAAACTTCCATCGACATTGCAGATTTGATGCAACATGCAATTAATATTATAATTGGTATTGATTTGTTGATTTAAGTTTTTTCATATTGGTGAGCTCAATTGGATATATTGATAGTGTTTTTTTTTTCAAGATTAAAAAGCTTTGGCTAATGAATCGGGTTTTTGTTGCTCATCCGATTATCTAGCACTAAATGATTACCAGTTATAAGAAAGTTATTATTCAAGCATGCATGACTTGCACATAAATAGGTGAGGAACTGGATTATGGGCACTAGGATCTTGAGTTCAGCCTCAAGGAACCTTGACCCGAGCATTGGAGACCTAGGTCTAAACTTGATGGATCTAGGCACTAGCGTACTGGGCCCGAGTGCTAAGGTCTCGGACCTAAGCATCGAGGAATCAAACTCGAGAGCTGAGAGCACGGGCACCAAGTTCTTGAGTCTAAACTCAACGACATAGGTATAGTGTCTCTAACACTCCAACCTCAATAGACTTGGGCACTAAGGTCCTAGGCTTGGCCTCGATGGGCACGGACTCAAGCACTAGCACTGGGGTCAAGATCCCTACCTTGATAAGCTTGGTCCCAAACATAAGGTCTAGAGGTTCAGGCATTGTGAACTTGTGCCCAGTCTCAATGGACCCAAGCCTCAGTGTTATAGATTCATGCATGAGTACCGAGGTGTGGGCCCCGACCTTTGTGGGCCTAGTGGGGTGCCGAAAAGTCAAGGTGATAGTATTGAAGTCCTAGGCTCAACCACGAGAACTGGTGTCTCGAAGCCAACATATGGGCACTAAGGCATGCATATTAGGGCTTCGAGCCCAACCTCTTTAGACCAAGCTTAATCTTGATGGACTGAAGCCGTTGTCAAGGATTCGAGAAGAAGCATTGACATTCTTGTGTCCAAACATGAATTCTTTAGTTCAAACGCTAGTATTTAATCATATTTCGAAAAAAAAAATCGAATTTAAAAGAAAAATCATTTTCTTAAATTTAAGTATAGCTTTTCCATTGACTAATTTTTTTAAGTGATCCAAATGCGGGATATTGATAAAAGTATTTTTTTCTAATGATATTTTATGTGAAACAGATTGAATTGTAGTATGTCGGAATTCTTTAACTCATTTTTATTTGATAGTTGATGGGCCAACTATTTCAAAATTGATAAATTATTTTTTTTCTAATTACTGAGATTTAAGAAGATCTACAATTTTGTCAAAAAAGTTAAAGATTGTCCTCGGCTTGAACATAGGTGCTGGTGTCTCCAAGCCAACATATGGGCAGTAAGGCATGGATATTAGGGCTTCAAGCCCGACCTCTTTAGACCGAGGTTAGTCTTGATGGACCCCTGCTGAAGCTGTTGTCAAGGATTCAAGAAGAAGCATTGAGGTTCTTATGTCCAAATATAAATTCTTTAGTTCAAGCACTAATATTTAATCATAATTTGAAGAATATTTTCGAATTAAAAAAATCATTTTCTTGAATTTAAGTATAGATTTTTCATTGACTCATTTTTTAAGTGATCCAAAAGCGGGAAAATGCTTAAAAAGTATTTTTTTTTTCAGACAATATTTTAAGGGAAACAAATGGAGTCATAGTATGGTCGAATTCTTGATGGGCCAACTATTTCGATTGATAAATAAATGTATCAATTTACCCTTTAAATGGAGAGAGACTTGGTCGTGTTCTTGTTGTATTCTCACAATCTCAAATTAGTAATACATTTTCGCTCATGATGAATGCCCTCACAATAAAGGGAGCTATTCGTTATATCGAGCGTAGTTGGATTTATTTTTACCCTTTTTTTTATTTAATCTATATCTTACAAAGCACGCCATTTAATTTTTTTCATCTAAAACACCTGAAATTTTCACCACTTATGAATTGTTGAAATATAGATGCGCATACTTTTTCTTTATAACTTCTGAGATTTAAGAAGATCTACTATCTTATAAAAGAAAAAAAAGTTAAAGATTATACTTCCATTTTTGCTCAAAAGTAGACAATTAGGCCTAATAAGGATGGTGAGTGAGACGTTCGTGGCATTAGTATAGCATGGTGGCGTGCCATCCGGACATAATTGAAAATCGTTTCTGCGGCCTATTGAAATTTCAATTTCTAAGAGATTACCTGAATAAATTCCACAAGCAAATCGGATTGAGATGATTCATTTATATGAGGGCAGCTTCTACAATGTTGTGCTCCAACGTACCACAAAGTTATTGTGGGTGACATGAGCCATCCGATCATCAGTATCTTAATCTCAGCCATTCGATATGATCCACATAATAATCTGAATTTGGACTATTGTATATGGTGGGCTTAATACAGATCTTTCATCAGCCCCACCATATCAGACGATCCAGATGTATTTTAATATATATTTTCGTGTATAAAATGAAATAACTTTTCTTAATGGACACATTTGTTGCATACTTTTTTGAAAATGACAAATATAGGAAAGGGAAAACCAAAAGGAAACTTTTTGTTTGCAAAAGATAATCCTCGTGGTGGCAAGAGTTGATAGGGGTAGTTGATTGGGCGTGCAAAGTGATCTGGGATCAGGGCTATTTGCACAGGCATTTGCATAAGCCAAAGATTTGAACTTATTCGGTTGATGTAGCTTGCGGGATGTTCCACAGGCCTCTGGATAGTAGGGTTTCTCAATGCTTGTGTCCACGGATATAGGGCTAAAAAAAACCAACAAGAAAATCAAAGAAACTAAGAAACAAAAACCGAGGATTCGGAAGGTTTTCATAAGGCAAAGGAATCATAAAAGAGAAATGCATGTGGGAGAGTCATGGCTATCCCTTGCTATGAACGTGGAATAGAACCATGTGAGGGGGTAGAGAGCATGTTCGATGTGGAAAAAAGATAATTGTATAAAGTTAGCTCGATCCATTAAATTCAGTCTAGACAGGTACTTGATCGTGGATTAGTTTGACCGATCCTTTGACTTAGAACGTAACCAGGAGTCAATGAGCTGGCTGTGGCCATAGATCGGAGGAGCACGTGGTTCCCAAGATTGCTTTCCGAAACTCATGTCGGCTCATGAAGTAACATGCTCTTCATTCATTGGACATTGTGAGGAAGTAGTGGAAGGTCACTCTCGGGTTAGAGCATGAGTGATTATTCAAATTGGAGCGACCATTAGTATGATGGTTCCAACATGCTAAACAGAGTTAATTAGTTCCAGGTGTTTATTTCGGAAAAGACAAGTAGTGTTCTTTCTGATTACCGCGGAGAATTTGGCTAATGAGTGCCTTAGAGACGCAGATTAGATGACTGACTAGAGGAATTTTACGGTTTCCACTCATTATCCGTGATTTCTGTGCTCATATTTTGCATAATCAACCTTTTCAACATGGAGTTAGTTCAAATTAAGCATGTGTAATAAGTGACATCCGGACAGTTTCTAATAGGATTTGGAAGAGAAACAGAACATAATTGTGACATGGGAGAGTGCAACTTCAGCATAGATCTTTCTGTAGACTTAAATCGCATCATGAGTTTGACCTAATTACAAGGTAAGGAGTTGAGAAAGTATATTTTCCTCCGGTAACTAAATTTATTAGCCCCTTTGCTCTTGATAATAACTAAGGGCTTTTTGGACGAATCTCTGATTGATGGGGTTACACATATAAACGTCATTAACATGCGGGTGTTATCCATGGGCATACGCTGTGTCAAAAGACTGACCTAAAGAAATTTTCTGTGTATCAAAAGACAGACTTAAAGAAATTTTCTCCTATTAAGGATAGAGAAAATATGATCACACTAGATTGGACTTTACAATAATAGGGAAATTTAGCTCCTCTAATGCATTCACAATCCGTAACATATTATAAACTCGTATTTTCTAATGAGTTTTTGTAGATATGGCATCAGATCAAAGCATAGTCAAAAGTAATAACATGGCTAGAATATCATAACAAATACATCCAACACCGCATCCTGTAGTTAATCAGATATAAATAGGCACTCCCCCTTCATTGCCACTTTGTAACACTGTACACTGTTCCTAGGCAAAGGAATAATCCCACTCTTCAGTGCAACCTCCCCATTTCTCTCACGCATCCTTCCTCCTATTCACCCTCGTTACCCATCTAAGGCCATCTTGAGAAAGTAGATCACAATCCAATGGCATGCATACACACGCACAACTCTGACCAGCCGCAGTACAAGGGGGTGCCGATGAGCCCGAGGATCTCCTTCTCCAATGACTTTGTCGACCCGAATTACTCGATGAAGCAAGATGCAACGAGGAGTACCAGATCAGAAGCAACTGCAGCCGCTTCCACAGACTTTGAGTTCTTCTCACCGATGGCGTCATCGTCGGTGGCAGGCTTCTCCATGATAAGTGCCGATGAGCTCTTCCTCAAGGGAAGGCTGCTGCCTCTCAAGGACGCAATATTCCCAAAGACAGCGAGGGCAGTGACAACTCTGAGAGATGAGCTTCTGACAAATGAGGATGAAGATGATGATGCGTTCGTGAGACCACCAAAGTGGTCAAGCACAAGGTGGAAGGGGATACTGGGCCTGAAGAAGATCGGCCATACCGATTCCAAGAGATCGGTTGAAAAAACCAGTGACGAGAAATTTGTTGAGTTTGAATTCAACAGTGATAAGTGTGGTCTGGCCGCAGATGATCACAAGACTGTCACTCCTGCGAAGGCATCAGTGGTGAGTACAATTCTCTCCGTGGAATGAGGGAAAAAAATACTTTTAGAAGTTTAACATGTGAAATACACGTTAGTGCATTTTGCGACATATAACACTTTGAAGATAGAGGAAACATATGGAATTTTGTGACGTGAAAAATGAAACCTCAGTGAATCCTGGAAAATGACATGAGCTTTGTGGTGCCGGGAATCAGTGAGTTTTGTTGACGAGTGTATTAAGACTCTTGTCGAGCCCTCTTGAAATCAGACCATTTCTTGATTGAAGTCGTGTCTAATTAATGATTTTCCGAACTCGATGCAGGAAGTGAAGAATCATGGGGGGTCAGACCGCAGAGACACTGAGATGATCTTGTAGTAGATTCAGCCGGTTTGGTTGGCTTGCCTTGTATTTTGGTGGTGCGATTCACCTCTCGCGTTATGAAGTTAGTGTAAGTCATGCATGGACAAGATTCGAAATGTCAATGTTTGGATCATCTCAGTTGCATTAGCACTTTGAGATGGTCTTTTCTCTTTTCTCCCTTTGTTGTGGGGCCTTAGTTTTCCTCTTCCACTTGAGTGGAGATGTGCCAATGTAAATTATCTCTTCATTTTGTCAATGGATGTGCAAATCTGATTGCTGTGAAAGGCACAAGCTGTTGAAAATTAAAGGACTGTGTTTGCCTCCGTTTCTGATTAGAGGAAAGATTCTCAGATTACAAAAAATCAACATCTTAAGTTGGACATTTTGCATATAGGGAATGTATGTTTCTATAAACCCAACAATCGGAGATTTGCCACGGACGTAGGAAAATATGAGACGAAAATATAAATATGTAAAGAAAGTAGCGAAAGACCCATAATGGAGTTAAAAAAACTAAAATGGGAGAGCCCTATAAAGACGCACCATTAACTACTCTTAGATGTAAGCGCAACGAGTGGATCTGATTTCATATGCGCCACTAAATGGAAACATTTTCATATTGGATAACCCATTTAAGTTTCCACTCATGTTTTATGATATCTCAAATTTCCGGGGTTCATCAAGAAAAATAAAAACCAAAAATAATGTTGAGGTAGATCTACATAAGTAGCTGTCATGTAGATTTGATTTCCTACGGACGTTTGGTAAGATCTATATGGGGAAAAAAAAAAAAATCCTTGTGTTGTGTTAATGATCGGGCGAGATAAAAGATGACCAAGTTGCAGGTCTAGAAGATCGATTTCAAATCCGGTTTCTGATTCAAAGAAGGAACTGAAACATGATGTGACAGCTGAGCCACGAGGTTGCTTCGTTTAGAAACCAAGGAGGAGCACATGCTCTTCTTATCTTCATGGTCAACAAATGTTTTGATGCTCACGATTCCAAGGCGGACTTCAAAATCTAAAGAATCACGCGCGATCCTCCCCAATTCCTGCCGTTTATTCTGCATATGCTTGTCGTCAAGCAATCATACAAACTGTGTAGTAATCATGTAGCCTGCAATCTTGGATTCATCCGGAAATTATATTGACGAACATCGCCAAAACGATAGCACATCAGCAAGAAGTCTTGAAATAACAAGCGTTCATTCATCAGTGGAAGGAAATCAATGGCTAATCTATATTATGTTTAACTCTATTGTCCCCTTTCGTGGGCTTATTTTTCCACACTGCTTATGTATGAAATAGGAGTCTAACGTTGCAGGAGTAATGATATGGACGGTCCTTGTAATTTTCCTAGTAATTCAATAGTGTCATTGTATCTTTTTGTCTGCCAAAAGTTGGTCCCTTTTTTTTTTTTTTTTCCAGAATTGGCTCTATCGAGAGTTTTTCTTTTTTTTGGGGGGGGGGGGGGGGGTGGGGGGCGGGGGGGGAAGGGAACCAGCGGTGTTGCTTACATGTAGGTTAACACCATTAAGTAGCCATTTAAAGTTCAAGTCGGCATCCCTGATTGGTTAATGTTGGTAAAGAAATGATCGATATCTTCCTTTTTAGTTAAGTTAACAAATTGGTAAAATGATAAGATATGTTTTTTTTGGGGGAGGGGGCGGGGTCAGAGATAAGATAAATTGGTATTTGAAACAAAAAGAGGTCTTACAAAGTTTGATAATTAATTGATAATTAACTCGAATAGGAGTTGATAACATACAATTATGTGTAATTAAATAAAAAAAATTGATAGTCACTTTAATTGAAGTTGGTAGTAGTTTCTAAAAAAAGTTGGAAAAGCAGTCAAACGAAAGTGGTAACTAAATACAAAAGTTGGTAAATTAAAATAAACAAATAAATGTTAGTAATAAGTAACTTTGATGAGGGTGGGTAATTCAAAATTAGTTGGTAAGTAAGTGGAGAAAACTAATAAGCCACTCAAATAAATGTTTGAAATTTCATATTATAGTTAATAAATAAAGCATTGGTAATTGTATATAAAAGTTTGTAAAAGATTGTGTAAAGTTTAAATGAGGTTAGTAATTTAGACAAAAAAAAAAGTAAACGTGGGTGACTAATTGAGTTAAGTGTTGGTAACACCAAATTTGTTGATAATTAATCAGATCAAAATTGGTAATCACTCCAATTAAGATTGGTAACTTTTGGAACAAAGTTAGCAAATTTTACAGATTGATAAGTAAGTTTTGGTAACTTCATAGAATAATCAGTGAATTAAAAAAAAACCAAATAAACATCTGTAGGCTATTCAAGTGACTACTGGTAAATCAAAACTAGTTGGTATTCTAACAGGAGAAAAGATGGTAAAATACACAAGCAAATAAAGATAAGTAAATTCATATAATAGTTGATAAATTTAAGGTGTTTGTAATAGAGACTAATAAGGGTTGATATATAGTTCAAAGTTTGAAATAGACATTGGTAATTAACTCAAATGCGAATTAATTAGTCAAAGATAGTAGGAACTTTTATTGGAAAAAAGTGGACAAGTCGCTAGAAAAAAATTAATAAAATGATGTAGAAGTTGGCGACTTTAAGATGTTGGTAAGAAATGTAGATAAAAGTTGGTAAAAAATTAATAAGAACAATTAATAACTTGTAAATTGTCAAAAATAGTTGGTGATTGCATCAAAATATTGAAAGTTACCTACAAGTTATTGGTAAATTAGGTGACTAGGTAACTTTTTGCACTCACAATGTCATTTACCAACTATTTGGTAAAGGTTGCGCTTTTTTCACTCCTCTCATGACTTATACAATATTTGGTAAAGTGATGCAATTTGTCCTTTGAGCACAGCATGTTCTTGAGAGCTTTTGTTTCTCGTATTTCTTGATTTTCCTGTGTCTCCTAGATACTAATAATGATTTGGAGCTCATTCCATCTTTGAAAATCTAAAGATGCTTGTAACTAAAAGTTGAAGATTGTTTTTTTTTTTTGCTGGTTTATTGTCATAGTTGACAATGAGATGTAATTGACCTAGATATCAAAACTCGAAAGCAAAACAATTTTTTTATCACAAAACATTCAAAATCAGCAATAAGTTGAAAACCATTGGTGTGTCCCTGGAAAAGGCACAATCAAATGGGCCAAATCTCGCCCCAAAATGTCAGTTCTAAATACATCAAAATTTCCATATGTAAAAAAAAAAAAGATTTTCCATATTACATACTATAGAATTGCAATAGTAACAAGTTGCATATGCAATTCAACAAAAAGTATCGTTCATTCACTTGGCTCCCTTCGAGAAACTCCATTGTGCCTATATTTCATCACCGTGAATCCTAATGGTCCTCGAATGTGTGTTGATACGAGATCTTCACTTTTCAATTTACATTTCCAACTATGATGATCATAATCCGTACAAGTACCACATCTCTTTCCCTTCGCAACTTTCTCAAATGCTGAAGGGTTATGTTTTGTACAAGTTGCTTCTCCTTTAGTTTGTGAACTAGAAGAACAACCTTTATTAGATATAAATTATGGACTCATATAAAATGGTATCACTTGCTCAACAATATGCTCAATTTGCTTCTGAACAACTTCCATTTTGGAAAGCGAAAGTGCGGAGGACGACGGGATTTGCATCATAGATAATAAACATAGGATAATGGGGGTTGTGGAAGAAGAAGAACGAGAAATGGGAGGCATTGAAAGAAGAGATTGGCCTACAAGAGAGAAAACAGAGACGCAAGTGGAAGGCATAAAAAGAAAGAAAAATAAGGAAAATGAGACTCATATGAAAAAATGAAGGAATAAGATAAAAAGAGTTGACCAAATATTAAAAAAAGAGGATCATATAAAAGTGGTGGGCCTTACAAGATATACGGTGATTAAAACAATGAAAAAAGGGAGTGTCTAAATCATAAGAGTGAAAAAAAGAAACCCCCCCCCCCTTACGTAAATCTACCAACACTAAGAAAAATCCACTCTTTTTAAAATGGACAGGTAGAATTGTTGTTCTTCAAGTGAACCATGACCTTGTTGCCTTCATTAAACATCTTGTCTCTTCGAAGTCTGTCAGCTACAAACCTAATACTTAACATTCAATTCATCAAGCTCCTTTTTAACCTAAGCTTGAGCTTACCGAACTTGCTTAACTTACTTTTTGATGACACATCCATCATCTCGAAAAAAAAATTGAGTACGTTATGGATGCCATTAATATTTGGAAGATCTATTTTCCTGCAGTAATCTTCTCCTACAATTGTTGCTGCCTGATAACCTCAGTTTCTCCATCTTTATCTCCCAATTCTTCTTCCTAAACCTAGTATTATGTGTTGGCAGCGTGGATCTCTTCAATTGTTGAGTCAACTAGGGACTCATTGAATGATGAAAGGCTGGTTCAGAAGATCCTATTGCCACATCCAGAGAAGTTTGAAGCCACCATAGCTTCTTTGGAAAATACTAAATACCTAGGTGATATAAAGCTTGCGGAATTGTTAAGTTCCTTGCAGGCTCAGGAGCATAAAAGATTGACGAGAAAAAAAGTGAATGTAAAGGGTACACTGCAAGCTAAAGTGAAGCATAATGATGGAGGTAAAGCAAACAAATGGAATCAGTCCAAAGGAAGCGCATGTGACTTCAAGTATGCTGCAAAAGAAGGAAGTTTTAGTGGATCAAGTGAATGGAAGAAAAACAAGAAGCCTTGTCAACATTGTGGAGGAACTAATCATCAATCCTTTAGATGTTGGAGGAGGCTTGATGCTAAATGTAGAAGATGCTACAAGCTTGGTCACATGGAAACTATTTGCAAAGAGAATAATCATTAGCAAGCAGGAGAAGCATATGTAGAAATGAATGAAATTGAGGAAGAGCACTTATTTGTAGTATCTAATTCAGACTCTGTTGTTGAGAATGATACATGGTTGGTGGATAGTGGTTGTACCAATCATGTGACTAGAAATCTAAAGTTGTTTAGGAGTCTAGGCATGTCAATCAAGTCCAAAGTCATAATTGGCAATGGACAATATATCGAAGTACAAGGAAAATGCACAACATGTATTGAAGGAAGTCAGGAAGTGAAGCTGATCAGTGATGTCCTCTTTGTGCCCAAAGTTGACCATAATTTGTTGACTGTTGGTCAACTAGTTGAGAAAGGCTATAGAGTGAATTTTGAAGGAAATGAATGTCTTATTGATGATGTTGATTGCAAAGAAGTTCTGAGAGTACCAATGAGGAATAAAAGCTTTATGTTCAAGTCACAAGAGATGCAACAAATGGCTTTAAAATGCAAAGAAGAAAATGTTGAGCTACGGCATAAAAGGCTTGGACACGTCCATAGAAAGAACATGATGTTCATGCAAAGAAATAATTTGGCAAATGACTTGACAAGTTTGGAGGAGGAGTTTCCACAGTGCAAAACTTGTCTTCTTGGCAAGCAAGCTAGATTTCCTTTCAAAGGAGGAAGCTAGAGAGCACATGAGAAGCTGCAATTAATTCACACATACCTATCTGGACCTATGTCACAGTTTTCTCTCAATGGTAGCATGTACTGCATTACTTTCACTGATGACATGTCTAGGATGAACTAGATTTATTTTCTGCAAATCAAGTTTGAAGTTGTTGATGTGTTTGTGAAGTTTAAAGCTTTAGTTGAGAATCAACGTGGGAAGAAAATTAAAATGCTTAGGTCTAATAATGATTATGAGTATATGGCTTACAAGTTTAAGTAAATCTATGAGCAAGCAAGCATTGTACAACAATTTACAGCTCCCTATTCACCTCAACAAATTGGGTCAGTGAGAGAAAAAATATAAGTATTATGGAGATGGCTAGATGTATGATACAAGATAAGAAGTTACCTAAGAAGATTTGGGTTGAAGCAACTAGTACTGCAATGTTCTTGTTGAACAGATTGCCCTTAAAAGCCTTAGAGAGGTCAACACCTTTTGAAGTGTGGTATGGTGTTATACCTTTTGTGAAGAGTTTAAATGTTTTTGGATGTTTATATTATACTCACATTCCTCAGGTCAAGGTAGACAAGCTAGATTAAAGAGTTGAGCTTGGAATCTTCATAGGATATAGCCTTCATTCGAAGGCTTATAGAATTTTTCAACCTATGACAGGGAAGGTTGTTGTAAATAGAGATGTTGTCTTCTTAGAGGAAGATGAGTGGAATTGAATGGAAGGAAAGAGAGCAAGTCTAAAGCAATAAAAAAAAAACAACAACAAGATGTTAATGAAGCTTTGGAAGAACTGGAAGACAGTATGGATGATCTGCCAATAAAGGGTACAAGGTCACTTGCTCAAAATTATGAAAGATGCAATGTGGTAGTGTTCGAACCATTCAACTTTGTAGAAGCTAAAGAGGATCAAAGATGGATTGCAGCAATGTAGGAGGAGCTTGCAATGATTTAGAAAAACCACACATGGGAGCTTGCTGATAGGCCTTATAATAAGAACGTAATTGGGGTTAAGTGGGCACTTAGAACTAAACTTGACCATGATGGTTCAATAAATAAACACAAAGCCAGATTTATTGTGAAAGGCTATGCTCAAATATGGGACATAGATCATTTTGAGACATTTGCTTCAGTTGCGAGACTTAATACAATCAAGTTGCTTCTAGCTGTGGCAGCAGAGAAGGGATGGCCTATATTCCAACTAGATGTCAAATCTGCTTTTTTGAATGGAGAGCTCGAAGAGGAATTTTTTGTTGAAAAACTCGAAGGCTTTAGTGACAAAGAGCAAGAATAGAAAGTATACAGATTGAGGAAAGCTCTATATGATCTGAAGCAGGCTCTAAGAGCTTGGTATGGAAAGATAGATAGATATTTTCAAGACTTTGGCTTTGTTAGAAGCTTAAGTGAGTTCACTCTTTATGTCAATAGAGTAAATCACAGTGTTGTGATTCTATCACTTTATGTAGATGATTTATTAGTGACAGGGAATGATGAGGAATTGATAGAGAAAAGCAAAGTTTGTTTGTAGTTTTTGAGATATCAAACTTGGGAAAGATGGCTTATTTCCTAGTTCTGGAAGTCAAGCAAGCTACACATGAGATTTTCATCTACCACAAGAACTACACGAAGGAAATTCTAATGAAGTTTCAGATGGAAGATTGTAGAAGCATAAGCACTCCTATAGTTCTCAAGGAGAAGCTGAGAATGAATGATGGAATTGATACAATAGATGCTTCTATGTATAGAAGCTAGATTGGATGCATAATGTATCTTATAGCAACTAGGCCTCATATTTTATTTGTTGTGAGTGTTCTTTTCAGGTTCATGAGTAGTCTTAGTTAGCTACATTTGGTTGTAGCAAAGAGGGTCTTAAGATACCTCAAATGAACATTGCATTTTGGTGTGAACTTCAAGAAAAGTCAGAAGTTTATAATGCAAGGTTTTTCAGATAGTGATTGGGCTTACTTAGTGGGTGACATGTAGAGTACATTTGGATATTATATTACTCTTGGTTCTGCTTGTTTTTCATGGTGTTCTAAGGAGTAAGAGATGGTAGCTCAGTCCATGACAGAGGCCGAGTTCATAGCAACCATAGCAGCTGCAAATCAAGCCTTATGGCTAAAGAAAATACTAGAGGATCTATGGTCGAATTTAGGTGATTGTTTTAGAGTAAATGTAGACAATCAAGTTGCATTAGCAATCTCACAAAATTCAATTTTCCATGGCAAAACCAAGCATTTTACAGTGAAGTTCTTCTTTCTTCGTGAAGTGCAACAAAGAGGTGAAGTTAAGTTGGTTCATTCTAAGTTTGAAGATCAATTTACTGACATGTTCACAAAGCCACTTCAAGCCGGAAGACTTGAGATGTTATGAGAAATGATAGGAGTATGCAATAGCAACTAATCCAAGGAGGAATTTGTTGAAGTTGTCTTAGTCTAGTGTTGCTTTAGTATTCTGTTTGTAGTTGTTCTTTGTCTATGTATTAAGCATGTTGGTTGTTTTAGGCAGTTGCTGTATTAGCTATTTTTTAGGAAGTGGAAATGGTTAGTTTGTACATGTTGTATGCAGTTATGAAAGTCCTTAAAAACTACGGCTCGACAGTTCTTAAAAATGAGAATGACGTTTTAGTTGTTCTTCCTTGTGCAACTTTGCTCCTCTGCCTCTGAATGCATTTGTCCTACATTGCTTGGTAAAGTTCTTGATCAAGTCTGATGCTTGACAGTTATATTGTTTAGTAGACTTTGTTTAACACAATGGCAGATTATAGTTTTGCTTCTCTTCAAATGAAATACAGGGTCTTGATTGTCTGAAACACATTAAGCCACTTCTATTACAAGTCCAGTGACATTCAAGATTAGCTTGACGATTTAGCTGACTGATCAATCATTCTCGTGCAATTATTCTCCTGAATGACCATGGGAGAATAGCTACAGTGCAGCTTCCCAATATTCACTTTGCACTAACAATCATCGCGTTTACAGTTGACCATGGACCGACTTACGATATCAATGCTTGTATTTTACAAGAACCTATGGTAGGATGATAGGAACTGTAACAAGTAAATCGAAGTTACCGACCTATAGAGGGATTGTCAAGACCCGCCCCGCCCTTGGGCACGCGGTGGTTCCCGATTTCTTTCTCTTCTGGCCAATCAGTTATCTCGACGTCCCAGGCAAGTCGCAGGCCTTCCCCAAATATCATAATCATAATTCCAGCGAAAGCGAGATAGTTAATTAATCCTTACAACCCTTCAGAATAAAACCATAAAATATCACATGCCTTTACCAATCTGTACAGACACTAGTTCATGTTCAACTATAAACAATCAAGGCCGAAATCTAGAGAGGGTTCACGACTCGCATTACTTCTTTCTCCATCGATCCCATCTCGATCTACTCTTGTTCGATCGGCTCCTCCTCTGGCTCCAAGTTCGAGTCCTGCAAAAGATCTGTGGTGGGGTGAGATACGAGAATATCTCAGTGAGTGATCCTTAACCCAAAACTAGGAATACCACTGCCCTAGGGTCCCTATTGTGTCTCACCCTTCAATGATCATCTCAGTTACTTCCATCGTCCAATTCTCGTCTAGAGCTTAACCGTTTCTAACCCTTTTTGACTAAACCTGAAACTCTCTAGTTTTCACCATCTATTTTATATCTATGAGTCAACCAGTTCGTGACCGGGACTTGGCACTAAGCCCAACAAACCAGTCACAATCATCTAGCATATAACATTAAATATATAAATAAATAAATTGCGGAACAACTAAATAAATGCAGTATTAAATAAATAAATTGCGTAATTAAAAGCTTAAGGCCGTCCACGACCGGCCTGAGACCCTAATTAAGCCTTCTCGGCTCGTCGTCGTTTTTCACATTCAATGGTCCCCATTGTCATATCACCATCCAATTGGCTTATTGGCCAACCATTCATTTATATACCACCGCCAAATCCATGGCACGTTATCATCGTGTCTATTGATCCATTCAGTCGCCAAATCCATGGCACGTTATCATCTTGTCTATTGATCCGTTCAGTCGCCAAATCCATGGCACTATTCAATTCGCCAATTTCCATGACATAACGTACTGAACCAAAATCGGCTCAAGTCATCCCATTAATCGATGGCTGGGGCCTACTGCCCTAATTCCTCGGCTAAAAGCCAAAATCAAAGCGAACCGGGGTCCACGACCTCCTCGGTCAACTTGCGAAATTAAAACAGCTCGTCTCGGCCATGTCAACGCCCAATTGGGTCTCGTCGACTTCCAATTTAATTAAAGCACAATAGCTTCCCAGTCGGCCGAATAAATATTAAATAAATATAATAATATCCATAATTTCTCCATAATTTCTCATCGTCGCTTTCGCAGCTCAGCTGCCACCAATAACGATCTCGTTGATCAATAACCTTTGATTAGGCCCATTGGGCATGTAATCAATCCATTTTAATGCCAAACCTTCGGCATTTAAGTCCGAGTTACACTCAGGCCTCCCATTTACTCAATCGATCCTCCAATCAATCGATGTCAAATCCATGACATATCATCCATCTAATTAACTCTTTTTTCACCAAGCCATGCCAATACTATGTACCCGGCCATAATTGGTCAAATCGTCTTTTTAAACCATCAAGGTACCCATTGGATCCCATCAACGTCCAATTGATCCCAATAATTCCTATTAACCTAAAAAATAGTGATTAGAGTCCCATGGCCACCTAATCGGTCTCCAAAACAACGATTAGGGACTCATGGCCACTTAATCGGTCCAATCATGTGTCATTATTCTCCAATTACACATCCAAGCCATTATCAAGCCTCCAATTGTGTTCCAACACCCAACCGATCCAAACGTCAAATCCACGGGACTTTAAATACTAGTCACAATGAAACTAACTCATTCAAACACGCAATCTAGCCACCCAACTATTTCATCGAGTTCATCCATTCATTCCTATAAATCTACTAAAGCAATAGCACGCCTAATAGAGGGTTAAAGTCCACTCACCTAATTTTTCTCGCGAACCGACGGTCCGCGGCGACGCGATTCTTGCACTTCCGATCGCGTTCGAGCTCGGTGCGGCTTTCCAATCCTCGATTTAACACCACGGACGGGACGGGCGAGATCCGGGACAGCTTCTAGACCTCTCGGGCAGCTCCGGCGATCCTCCGGCGAGCCCTCCGGCAGGTGGCTCTCCGCCGTGGGAGTCCCCAAGGCTCGTAGATGAGGCGGTGAGGCGAGAGGAGGGCCCGGACAACTCCGGCGAAGCCCAAACAGCCCGCCGAAAGCACAAACAGTGCTGGTCGGGGCCATTTTCCGGCCATCGGGCGGTGCTCGACCCTTGACGGTGGCCGGGGACGTTCCTTGGTGGTCTTGGAGGGTTGAGGGGCTCATGGGTGGCCGTGGGTGGCGGCGGAATGGCTCCGAGACACGCCGGAGTCGCGCGACCAGCTGACCCAAAAATCGGGTCCAAGGAGCACCAGTCGGTTCGGACCAAATTCGAGCAAACGGCATAAAATTAGAGAAGGAGACCTATTGGGCTTTGAAGAGGGGACTCATACGAGTCCATTGGTGGTGGTGGCGTCGCCTGAGCGGCGAGTAATTGCTCCTTGAATTTGCTGGCCGGAATTAGGGCTCCAGATGGAGGTAGAGGCGTTTCGGGGTCGATTTCTCCCACATGGTGTAACTTTAGAGGCCAAGACCGGTGCTGTTGTGATCGTAGGACACCCAGCTATCATTTGGAGGTGGTGGCGAGGGATGGGTCTCACCGGAAAAGGCACGCCGGCCACGAACAGCTGCTTCGGTTGAGACAGGAGCCATCGACGGTTTGAGTGAAAAATTGGCGATTCTAGACGAAATTAATCCCAACCAAAGCCTACATTAGGGTAAAGGGGTACCTCGGAATCCATTGGAAGCAACGGCAAGAGCTAAAGATCGAAGGTTTGGGAGATCTCGCGACTTGAAGCTCCGGCAGCAAATTTGGAAAAATAGAGGCGGAGCTGTCCGCGAAGGCTTCTTTCGGGGGCCGCCGGTGGCGTTGCGGGCAAAGGCGGAGGCGGAGATTGGTTGGGGCTCAAACTAGGAGTCGCGAGGAAGCCGTGAGAGCTGGAATCGTGCGAAATGGACCTCGGAGCAGGAAGTTATCGCGCGTTGCAGGTGGCTACGCGAGCAGCCTGGTGGGCGAGGAGTAGGTGGGAGCCGAGCCACTCCTCGGCTCGCCGACGCCACGTGGCTACCTCTCGTTGGCCGAGAGGTACGCCGGCAAGTCTGCAACAATGGTGGGTGGGTGATGGGAGAGGTTGGCTGGTCGATTGGCCGACGCGTGGCCTCCCTCGCCCTGCACGCCACCTGCTCGGCAGAATGCCGTACAGGCGAGCAGGGGGGGGAGCCTCCCTTGCGCGTGCGGCCGGTTCGCCCGACCGGTCGGACCGGTCCGCGGGCGGTCCGACCGGCTCGTCTTCTTGCTGGCCGGTCCCCGACGGTCAGCTTTGACCGTTGACCAAAAGTCAACTTTTCCTAATTTCTTCCAAAATTGCTCATAGGCCCAAAATTCACTTCTTTTGGGGTCAAAATGCAATTATCTAAAAGTCGGGGGACCAAAACGAAATTTCCGGAATCGCCCGAGACGAATTTTCACGATTTGATCCGGGGCACTTCCAAGGCTAACGGACCTCTAATTAAACTTGTAAATTCGCTCAATTGAAACTCGAAAGTGGGGCCAAAAGCGGGCTGTGACAGGGATATGTTGTACGGTGGTCAAGGCTTTATACGCAGCCTTGGCCACTCTTTTTAGCATATCCCTTTTCTACAAGTTTCAAAGTGACTTGATAAATGTTCTTTTTCCTTATTTTATATTTGAAATTGCATCAACACTTAATTAGCAAGATGCATCCAAGAAAACACCTACTAATTTTCTTTCGGAAGTACGAAAGCTAATTTCACCATCTTTTATGTGCCCTTTTGCAATCTTGCCCAAAAAAATCACTATAGGGAAAAGAAAAAGGACTTCTACCATCCATGTTCAATATCATTATTCCCCATTATGTCGATGAATCCTAAACACATGGAGACTGTACATGACAATAGGGAAACAGCAGAGTAAACCCTAGCCAGACATAAGAGAGTTAACTCCCAAATATGACCAGTCAAATTATTCCTCAATTAACCAAAAATAAACCAAATCAGAACATCGTCAATCCCTTGCTTGCTTAAATCTCATTCACTCGTCACTCGGTCTTCAAGGCTTCAATCTGGATCCACTTGTACCGTCCTCCCATTGGCTCGTCCTTGACAAAATCGTAATTATACCTGATACCCACAAAAATTAATGCATTCCAGGTAATTTTAATTTGAGCATTTTCATACCCAAAAAATACTCATAATAATGAGAGCTGTTTCTCAGTAGGACATACTTGTCCTTATAGTATTGCAGGAGCTTTCCCTCCATGGCCACGAAGAACTCCTCGATCTCTGCCACGGCCAGCACCGGCGCAACTGCAGCAGTCGGCTTGTCGGTCGCCGCCTCCTTAATCTTGCTCCGTTGAACTTGCATATCTTCTGTCACCACCAGCAGCTCTCACAAAAGGGAGTCAATAGAATTCAAACTGCTGTTTGATGCATTAGTATATATAGTTTCACCGACACACAACACGATCAGATTTCAAACGGGCAAAAAGAAAATTGAATGAAGAGGCCTACGTTTTTTCTTATCTGTTTTTCACCCTTTTGAAATTCGAATTTTGAAAAAACCGTAGCAGCCGTTACATATATATATATATATATATATATATATATATATAGAGAGAGAGAGAGAGAGAGAGAGAGAGAGAGAGAGAGAGAGGGGGGGGAGGCTCATCAATTGTTTCACCCTCCGAAGCAGGAGGGATTCGTCTTCTCTCAGTCTCAGCTGATGATTCAGCTTCATCATGTCGCGCGGACATTAGTTAATTTATGCCTTTCTAGAGCAGAAAATTCAGAAAGTTCAGAACACATCAATAACTAGCCACTCCCCGGCGGACGCACGGTTTCAGCGCCAAATACTATCC
The DNA here is from genome assembly GCA_030064385.1 of Melaleuca quinquenervia. Classification (NCBI taxonomy): domain Eukaryota; kingdom Viridiplantae; phylum Streptophyta; class Magnoliopsida; order Myrtales; family Myrtaceae; genus Melaleuca; species Melaleuca quinquenervia. Next base: position 9,956,799 of record CM057726.1, on the reverse strand, counting down.
GCCATTGCGGCCACCGGAGGGGGAAATTCTCAGGTGGCCGCACGATTACTGCTATGAAGCAAAGGGACTAAATGTAAATACTCCGAATGCACGTGGAATGACAGCATAATTTTGCTGTAGAGACTTGTTAGGCCAGACGGGCTGATAGTTGTTGCTGACTCTGTTAATTTTACGAAAATGGTAGGATTCAAGTTATCAATAGAAATTAGTTTGAGGACTCAAATCCTAATTAAACAAAGTATAATGACCAAAAGTAAACTTTCCCGGAACAGTAGGAATTAATATGTAACATCGCATTATCAAAATGGTTGGGTGGTCATATTAGTGAAGTTGCAAGGAGCAAGAATGTAGGAACTTGAAGGCAATGGACAAAAGTCACGACAAAATTTGGTTATCATGGATATATTTCACCGTCACAGTTTTTCCTAATACATTTTAATGACATGACAAGCATGAAGGACCAAATTTTAGGCATCCCGAATTCTTTTGAGTCTAGTGGTCCCCGACATTCATTTTATTATCTAAATATTACAAAAACAAAATCAAATGAGTTCAAATGCCACTGAAGGCTCACATAAAGATTTTTTTTTTGGTCTGAAATCATGCTGTTATATTCTTGAGTCAAAAGGAGTTTGATAAAGCATATTACAACCTTCAACACATATTGGATTGAAAAGAGACACAGGAGGATTGCTTAACCATGTTCTTGGAAGAGTATTGTTCTTTTGGGCCATGGCGACCCAATCAGCCATTTGGTTTTGGGCTCTCGGGCAATGGATTATAGAAAGCCTTTGAAACTCTTTCAATCAGCCCTAGGCTTCACTGAAAAGTGCAACCGCATCCCATCTGATTTGATCTACAGAACTGCAGATCAGTTGAAGTAGTTGAAGACAGTCTGTCTCCACGATGAGATCTAGATCTCGTTTGTCTTCTAAGAAGATTAGGGTTTCAAGCAAAGCTGCAAATTCTGCTTGAAGAGGAGAAGACGCCAATGTAGATCCCGCACAGCCATCGACGAGTAGCCCAATGTTGTTTCTGTAGACGTATGTCATGGAGCTTTCGCTTGTGTCGGGGTCGTATGAGCCATCTAAGTTAGCTTTAATCGTCCCAGGAGGAGGATGGATCCATGTCGAAGCGTCCGTTTTAGAGCTTGTTCTAGGTAAATCTCTCACCCATCGCTTGTAGCTTTCTTCCTTTGCTTTGGCTGATTCAAGTACTTGTCAAGGATTCGTTGGTTTGCCTCGAAAGACTACCCCGTTCCTCGATTTTCAGATCTGCCACAACATCAAGCCAAGGAGATCAAAAGAGACTATGGGATGAGAAAAATCGGTGAGCCACTTCTCTATTCTTGAAATCAAGTTTAGATTCACTTGGATATTAATTGATGGGTCTTCCTAGATTTTCCGAGTCCAAGGACACAAGAGAAAAATGTGTTCTATGGACTCGTACACTTGATTGTAAACATGACATGAGCTCTCAGGTACGATTCTCTTTCGAAGCAAGTTTTCTTTAGTAGCTATTGCATTTTGAGTAACATGCTAGAGAAAAATCCAAACTTTTGGTTGTACTTTAGCTCTCTAGATTCGATTCCATAATGTTTTAGGCACCTAATATGAGGATGATGCTTGATTTTGCTTGCTACTTTGAGTAGACTCTCTGAGAAGATTGTATGCGCTTTGAATTGTGTAAATCCCATTGCTAGTTGGTTCCCATTTTAAAGAGTCTTCTTTCAAGTGGGAACTCAGAGGAATAGTTAGGATTTCACAAGCTATGGACTCATCAAAAAGGTTCTGCACTAATTCTGTCTTCCATTGGTATTCGGCAGAATCTAGTAAGTCTAAGACTTTTACTGGATCATTTTTGTTAACTGGACCTCCTATAACACCCTTGCAAAGCCATTTATCTTCCCATATATTTACTTTGTCCCCATGGCCAATTGACCAGCAAGTTGAATTTTCGATCACCTCTCGGCCCACTAATAAACTCTGCCAGCCCCATGAAGGTCTTGATCTTCTTGATGTATGTAAAAAGTCTGTTTTGGGGAAGTATAAACTCTTCAGGACTTTTCCCCACAAAGAATTAGAGTTTAGAGTTAGCCTCCATGCTTACTTACCCAGCATGGCTTGATTGAAACCTTTAAGATCTCGAAATCCTAATCCACCAGCATCTTTCCTTAGTTTTAGGGTGTTCCAATTTCTCTAGTGCAAGCCCTTCTGGTTTTCTTGATTTTTCCACCAAAAAGCTACAAATTTTCTTTCAGTCGATCGATAAATAGAGGTAGAAATTTTGAACAGAGACATGGCATATTGAGGAAGAGGTTGAACAACTATTTTGAGCAAAATCTCCCTTCCCGCCTTAGATAATAGCCCTTCCTTCAAGCCTTCTAGCTTTTTGTTAACTCTTTCATTAATCCAAGAAAACATGTTTCTTTTAGATTCCCCCCAATCTGAGGGGATGACAAGGTATTTTCCTGTCTTCTTAATCTCTGGGATTCGCAACTCATATGTCATGTTTCTCCTTAAGGATGCTAGGCAGTCTTTACTAAAATAAATCCTTGATTTAGTTAGATTAACAGTTTGGCCCAAGGCATAGCAATACTGATTTAATAGTCCAAATACATTTTGACATTATTCAACTCTCCTATCTAGAAAGATAATCAGATCATCTACAAAGAGCAAATGTGATAGTGTAGGGCTTGTGGGGTTGAGTTTAATCCCTTTAGCATTACCATTTTCCACTCCTATCCTAAATAAAAGAAAAAGGAAGCACAAGGGATCTTCTCACATCTTTTCTAAATACTGATTCAATAGTCCATATGCATTTTGACATTCTTCAACTCTCCCATCTAGAAAGATAATCAAGTCATTTGCAAAGAGTAGATGTGATAGTGTAGGGCTTGTGGGGTTGAGTTTAATCCCTTTAGCATTACCATCTTCCACTCCTTTAATATGGCTCGAGAATATGGCATTCAGACTCGAGTGGGTATTGAGGGCATTTCCGGCTTTCTAATTCTGGTAAGTTTCATGGTGGGATTGGGCCTTCTGAGAATGTACATGGGTCTTTTTCACAGGCTTCTTGTTGGGCTTCTCACCTGACCAACCAATGACAATTTTTTTTTTGAGTTCGGCATTAGGAGTGTGCATGGTCTAAGACAATCCGGTTCCGCTCTAGAACCGGGAACCAAGCCGATGAGACCGGTTTTTGATTTTTTAGGACCCAATCGAACTGGACTGACCAATCTGGTCTGTCTCTTGGGAGGTTCAATGGGACCGGAAAAAAATTTAAAACAGAGCACAACCAGGAGTAGGAACCCTCAAGAAATGACCATGGAGGCGACGAAATGAAGAGGCTGGAGAAAAATGGAGGAGGTCGGGACGCCTTTGAACCAAAGAGAGAGAAATAGAGAAAGAGAGAGAAAGAGAAAGGTGACTATGTTGTGATCCCCTTGTGAGCCCCCTTCACGTGCAAATAGAGAGAGAGAGAGAGAGAGAGAGAGAGAGAGAGAGAGAGAGAGAGAGAGAGAGAGAGAGGTCAACAGAAGAGATAAGAAGAGATAGAGAGAGAAAATGAGAAAAGTTGACAAAATGGGGTAGGAACAAGTCGGTGAAGAATCGGGGAAAAGAGAGAGAGGGAGAGAAAAGAAAGAAAAAGAAGAAAAGGTAAAGGGAGAGAGAGAAGGAGTTTGTCAGTAGAAGAGAGTATAGGAGAGAGAAGAGAGAGGGAAAATGAGGAGAGAGAAAATGGGCTGTTACATAAGTGGTCGGTCCGGGTGGTTTGGTCTAGTCTCGCCCTACCAAGAATCGGGAACTAGTTCCATTATTAGGAACTATGGACAAGACCGAACCTCGAAGAAACGGACCAACCCGTTCGGTCCGGGCCGTTCTCGGGTTTGGCAGTTTATTATGCTCAGCCCTATCCGGCACCATCACCACTCAACCTTAACACTATTGAAAAATCTTGAGATAATAGCACAAATAATCTTTCACTTTTGATCCAATATATTATATTATGAATAAACTTTTAATTTGTAGAATGCGATCTTTAAACTTTTGTCCAATATGCAAGTCATCCATAGATTTTTAAATTTGTTGAATATGGTACTTGAATTATCGGTAAATGTTAAATATAGTCCATAGATTGTATAGAAATTATTTAAAAGTTCATGAGCCACATTGAATATTTGACTTTAAAGCTCATATTAAATAAATTAAAATTTTAAGGAAAATATTACATATTAAACCAAAGTTAACAAGTTACATTTTTAAGGATCAATTGTCTCACTAAAAAAACATTGATGTCATTCCCTTTCTTGTTTGAAAGAAAATATTTGGTGGCAACTGGCAACCGTCCTCAAGGACATCTTTTTCAATAAATATTTTAACTTCAAGGACATCTTTCACATTTTATGTGGAAATCTCACCATAATTTGGGCAGCTCTAATCCCTTGATCTCATTTCAAGGTTTAATCTTAAAAAGCATGAACTTTCATATGTACACGTGTCTCATGATTAATTGGTCGATTACATTACCTATATTGCACATGATGTATCTGTCATGTAAAATGCCCTATTTAGAGCGTTTGACAAAGGGGGATGAGTTTGATTTCGTTGATTGAAGTGTCTAAGTTGGCTGCCATTGCAATGACAATATTCTATATTAGTTTAGCTCACATAATTTTGTTGTGTAAAGCTTATTCATCTTTGGAAGAAGGACTTCAAAAGTGTCAAAAAGTTATGTGTGAAGCTCATTTTAATATCAAAAATTTTTGTCGGCTCACTTAGGTATCAAATCAGAAAGAAATGATTACTTAAGTGCCGATTATAGTAAATTTACCCAAATTAATTACATGGCATTTACAATGAAAAATTTAGTCAATGTTGGCTTTATTTAAATTAAAAAATAAGCAAAATTATTAATAATAATAAACAAAACACAATGCTACTGTCACCTCATCATCACTGGCATGGGTAGATGAGGGTGAGGGATGGTTGGAGAGGCTTGTCAAGCTCCAACTATGGATTAACGATGCTTGCCGATAATGGGCGAGAGATTGTAGGCCCTTGCCCAGACCTAACCGAGGAGCTATCCCTAGGGCCGTTGGCCACTAATGGCAAGCATTGATGAGGTATGGGCAAAGGTCGGTGGCCTTCACTTGATTAGTGTGAGGGTTGTGACCCTCACCTAGATTTGGGTGAGGGTCATCGACCCATGGCCAGGCCCTAAAAACCCTCAGTGGCCATCTCTCGTCTCGATGGTGGTGGGGGCAATGGTGGTGAGGTTTTGCAGCCCTCCTTGTCTAATCTCTGTTTTTATTATTTATTATTTTTTAATTTTAAATATTTTTTTTAGATTTTATCACTTTTTTTATACATTAAATGTGATTAAACTTTCCGGTAAGTCACGTGGGCTCAACATAGTAATAAATCAAGGCAACATTGGTTTTTTGGTTAAATAAATTGGAGCTATCACTTAAGTAATCATTTTAAAAAAAATTTGGTACTAAAGATTGTATTTGGTAACATCTTTATTGCTAGGAACAATTTCTAAGAATCAATTCTATCTAATTGATAATTCATGATCAACTTCCTTTCGTAGTACCCTACTCCCAAGGAAAGTCAAATCCCCACTGCCTCCTTGAAAGAGAAATGTCTTGAACCACTAGATTTCTTGGAAATGCAATGAGTATGTTATGTCTTCTTCAACTCTTCCAAGTTCCAACCCAAGTGCTCTTCAATCTTAAGTGCTTCTTCGTTGAGGTTGAACGCTTAGACTCAATCACTCATAATTTCACAAGTCCTAATTTCTTGAGGTCCAATCGGCCTTGCCCACCCGTCGCTCACCCACTGCTCACCCATCCGTCGCTTGCTCACACGCTCGCTGCTCGCCCATCCGTTGCTCGCTCTATAATGGAGCTTTGTTTGTTGTGGTGTCAGTGATCTGATGCTTGCATTGGTCAAGAATAGCAACTGTGTTGCTTGGAAGGTGTGATTGAGAAATGTCCGGTAGATATCAAGATGATACTTTACTGATTTTGTGTTGTAAGCGGTTCTTCATAATTTTTTCAATCACATTCAATTTGTAAATTCCACTAGTTGCATAATATACCTCAAGTAAATTGCAGAACGCCCCCTCTCTTTATTTTGGTGAAATCTCGTCCACCACCATTTCATTTGCATGTTAGAGAATGGGTGACATGGAGGCATTAGTTGCAATTTATATGAGGAGGAATATGTTTTACATGGGTGTCATGTGATTCGATGATTTTGCCGATGTGGTAGACTTCACGGGTCCACCAATCTTGGGGCTTCTTTACACATTCACCATGTCTTTATCGAACACAAGTTGTTCCATAAAATTTATTGTACGAAAATTTTAGCGGTCCCAAACTTTGACGAGTCGGTCAATGGTCCTAAAAATTGAGGACCGACATTATGTGAATTGGTCTTTGGATTGAATATGGGACTGGCCCAACCCGAACCAATAGCCTCTCCATCTCAATCGTTGCTTCTTCCTCCCTACTGCCGCTACCACCACCTCCCTCTCTCTCTCCCTCCCTAGCCTAACTTGAGCCTAACTGAAGCTCACCTGAGGTTAGCAAACTCGATCCTTGTCGGGATATGGCGAGGCTGACCTCCCCCAAGGCCGACTTGTGTTGAGGCTTGACAATTGGCAGACGAAAAAGGAAAAAATAAGAAGAGAGAACAAAGAAGAAGGGCAAGAAAAAAATAAAATAAAATTTAAAAATTTAATATCTTTTTTGTCTAGATAAAATCACGAGATTGATATGATTTTTTCATATAAGATCTAAACATCAAAAAAGGTTTTTAGTCACACGTCACTAAATAAAGCAAGACTAAACATTTTACTGAATTTCTTTTAGGGTTAATACCACGAAAAGCCCCAAACTTTGCCCACTGTGACACATTTACCTCAAACTTTTTTTTGTGACACGAAAAATCCAAACTTTTCTCATTGCAACACATTTATCCGAAACTTTTTTATCTCTCTTTTCTTTCAAAAAAATAATTGCTTCGGCTGCGGGCAAGGGCGGTGGGCACTGGGGAGGCTGCCATAGCTCGACCGTGGCCGGTGAGGGCCGATGAGAGAGAATGGAGGGGTAGTGAGAAGGAGAGATGTTTCGGGCGTGCAGATCTTCGGGAAGAGCAACCTCCGCTCATTGCTCCTTGCGCTCAGCCCCAGACCGTTTGACTCTCGTCGCTCCAGGTAAGCCAACACCAACCCATTCTTGTTTGTTCTAGGAAACTAGCTGATCTTCTTCGCGCGACGCTTGCTTGATAAAATGCCTAAACAAAACTTAGTTAGATTTGAGCTGTTTTTTTTAGGGGGCTTTGGGTCCTCGCCGGTGTTTCCAGCTTGGATCAGAGTTGCGGGCGGGTGGCAGTCAGACCTAAGCTTTCCCTAAGACGCCCGCGCCGACTCCTTAGCCTCAGTTGCCGTCCTTCCGAGAGCAGGGGCGTCCGCCCCCTTTGCTACTCCTCTTTTTTTTCTTCTTCTTCTTCATCTCGGCCATGGCCGGCCCTCTAGATCTGGGTAAGGGCTGCCTCACCGGCCGTGCGCAAGGGCCGTGGCGGCCTCCCTAGCCCCCGCCATCCTCGCCCGCGGTCGAAGCAATTATCTTTTAGAAGAAAAAGAGAAAAATTTTTTTGCGATAAATATATCACAATGTGCAAAGTTTGGAATTTTTCGTGTCTCAAAAAAGTTTGAAGTAAATGTGTCACAATGGACAAAGTTTGGATTTTTCGTGTAAAGTTTTGGATTTTTTGTTATATTAACACTTTTTTTTATTATATAGCTTTTTCTCCAAATAAACGCATCATTTGATGAGAAATGCGGAAAATGTCTGGTAATCATTGCTCGAAAGTAGTACAAGGGTCAAAGTGAAGACAAATTTTTTTTAGCGGGGGAGAAAAATTGAACAGGTGCAAAAAGAAGGGGAAAATGGGAAGACAAGTGTAATTTTCCCCGTGGAGCAGGCGTTTCGACGGATTGTGGACAAGAAGGAGAGGAGACGAAGGTCCTCTGTATCCGACTCTCCGACTCAGGGCCGCCACGATACAACGGAGGGCTCGACGACTTGAGCAACGGAAATGGTGGTCCCATCTTCCTTGCAGCCCAGAATACTCTCCTCTCTCGTTGGGGACCGCTTCATTCGCTCCACTCGGCCTGTGCAGCAACTCTTTCGCTTCCACCCAGGTCCAAATTTTACGCCTTCGCTCAAAGACTTTCTCGTTGTGTCGCGAAACAGTGTGTCCGCTCATTGGAAGAATCAAGGGTTTCCAAGTCTTCCGTTAGTTTCATTCAAGAATCACTCAGATGCTCTTTGTACGAGTTTCCGAAACTGGGGGGGGGGGATTTAGACATTATGACATGCTACATGTATGAAACTGGTTGTTGTATCTGTTTGTTTGTTTATTTGTACTTCCTTTGGGGTAGAATAATATATGTTGGGTGTGGCTTTTCTTGTTCAGTATGCCTCGCTGGAACAGAATGACGAATGATAATCGGTTTATGGGAAAGATATACATCTAAATTTTTGGATAAAAAATTTGATTTGCTGGATTACAATCATTTTACCATGCATTCTCGGGTTTCTTGAGGAGTTGTAGGTGATCAGACTGCATTATGCCATTGTCTGTTACGCATTAAGAAAAGTTGAAGGTTAAAAAAAGTGTTTGAGTTCTCTACGCTCTTTTTTTGATGATTTGTGCATATGATCCCTTGGTGAAATGGTGTTTAATTTTCGTTTGAGTTCACTTTTTGACATATTGGAACGTATTGTAGTGGAATTTGAGGCCATTAGTAGGATGTTGGAAGAAAAATTATTGGTTGAGCAGCTGTGAGCTGAATGCTAGCTTGAACGGCATTTTATATCAGTTTGATTACTCAGTTCAACATATCAGAATTTAAAGTTATGGAAATTGAGACCATTAATAGGATGTTGGAAGGAATATTTTTGCTTGTGGAACTTCAGGTTGGATGCTATCATCACCTCTGCAGTTGATTTTCTTACTCGCTCATGTGCCTGTTTTTTCAAAGTACAAAAGCTTAAGCATTGCTGAACAATCTTCAGTTTTACTTGTCTTCCTTTTAATAGTGTATCTAATGATCATATATACAATGTTGGCACTATTATTTGTTGCTGTCGAGGTTGCTTGGCCTGCCAATTGTAATTGTAGTCCATCAACATAAAACTTGTGCTTAAGTTCTGCCTTTTCTGGAAACAATAGTTTTCAATGAATTTTTGCTAAACATTGAACGTCCATCTTCATTTTTAATGTTGATTGCAATTGCAGGAAGCAAGCGTGTGTCGATGCAGTTATCAAGATCTCTCTCTGGCTTAACCGACCTGTTATTTAATAGGCGGTACGTTGTACAAGAATCCACTGCATGCAGGATCTAGCATTATTTTCGATTTTCATGCTGGTTACCTTGTGCAAGGATCATGTTCTTTGGCTATCCTACGGCTGTTCAAAACTTCTAAGTAGATGTCATATGAGCACCATCTCTACTTTGTGCTTAGCTGTGAAGTTCTCTCATGCACTTCCCTTTTTGTGAGATAACCCATTTACTATGCATAGTATCAAAAGAGCTTTCTTGGACAGGTTTTCAAAAGTTTAATTTTCAGAAAATCCGGCGTGGCTAGACACATCAACAATTCTTGGCTGGAAATCCATATTTCGCCCTCTTTCTCCCAAATTTTGGCCAGAAATCCACTGGGTATGTTGGAGTGAAGTGAAGATCAAAGCCCCACTTCTGATTATTTTGTTTACATCAAGAGAGTGTGAGATGATATTTTAGCCAAAGTTTACGGAGTTTTGATGCCACAGCCACTTGTCATTCTGATAATGAATCTTCAGAAATCTCTTTGAGGGGGTTACTATGGTTTATTTTATGGAAGTGCGTAGAGCAGTTCAAAATGAGTTGAAGTGTGGGAATGTGGACATAAGTTAGTCTGTCATGCAATTGAAGTTGGCAAAGAGTATCGTTTTTCTCCTATAATTTCTCACATTGATGTTTTGTGTATTTTGTTGTTCCAGTAATTATCTTATTCTGTCTTATTTTCAGTGCAACCTCAAATTTTCAATACCTAATTATTTTGATGCTGGAGTTGTTTTAATTGAGTAAACTCTGTTGAAGTATCAGCTTTGCTCTGTTGTCCATCTGGCAGTGGATTGTTTGAAAGTGTCAGACTTTGCTTGTGCTGAGATAGTAAATGTACATGCGATGAAATGCAATTCTATTTAACTATTTGCACCCATCAACCGGATTCTGTTTCTTAGATAGGTGCTTGTTATAATGGAGTTTGGACGAAGATCTATTCCTTCTGAAGTTCTCTAGTGCACCTATCTTTATTTATGTTCTTGACAGATGATGCTTCATTGAAATTTCTTTTCTGGTTGACTATATGGCTAGTTGAATTCAAGATGAAATTGCTTTATATATTCTCATCCATGCTGGCAGGTTGAATAGGCATATATCGACAGCCGAAAAATGCTCTTGAAGGGTTTGCTTTCTGACAGTGGTTATGTTGAAATTTGCAGAAATGTAGATGTACCAGATGGCAAACGTAAACGGCTGAGGCCTGGAAAAATATCTCCACGTAGACCTGTTCCTGATCATATTCTAAGGCCTCCATATGTCGGTTCTCAGCAACCACCTGGAATAGCTAGTGGACCTGAAGTGCATGATGAGAAAGGAATAGAATGCATGAGAGCTTCTGGGAAGCTTGCTGCCCAGGTTCTTGAATTTGCTGGGACTCTTGTTAAGGTACACTATCTTTATTGTTATCTCTTTCGGTTGTTTGAATATGAGATAACATGACTCTAGATGAAAAGGAATAACAATGATTGTATCTGACAAAAAGTTGGTATGTTAAGCATAAGATGAGCTCGATGCCTTGGGAGGTTCTGACACGTGAAATAAAGGTTTCTGGATACTTCTTTGACAGATAGGCTCTGTTGTAAGGCATAGTTAAAAAAGGATTAGGAAGGCCAAAGGAGATGGAAAACAGAAGTAAGAATTGAAAAATGCTTCCGAATATCTGGATCTAATGGATAATATGGAATTAAATATAAATATGTAAGGTCATCCATGTAATGAATGTCTCTAAGTGGGAGAAAACTTTCTTCTACTTCTACTTTAATTGCAGGCTTGCTTCTCTGTTCCTTGATTTTCTTTTTCTTTTTTTCCATATTTTTTAATCTCTCTTTCCCATGTCTATATTTTCTGCTATGGCCTCCATGTGCCTCACCACTTCTTTGTCCATTTTACCTTTGCTTCTCACTGTAACACTACTTGGGAGTTTTCTATCTTAATTGTTTGACGCTTTTTGTTGAAATTTACTGCACTACTTTAGAAAGATCTATTCTTGTTATGAACGTTGACTTTTGGTTTATTTATGGGAAATTAATTAGAACTGCTGATACTTTATTTGTTTCAATGATCTTTTGAATTTCAAGATGCTTTTCATAGGATGGATTTTCATTTAGAAGATTTGATGGATGCCCCTTTTTGCAGCCGGGTATTAGGACAGATGAAATTGATCAGGCAGTTCATCAAATGATTATTGACAATGGAGCATACCCATCCCCCCTTGGCTATGGTGGATTTCCGAAGAGTGTTTGCACATCAGTAAATGAGTGCATTTGCCATGGAATACCTGATTCACGTGAACTAGAGGTCCTGACTTTGATTGCATTAGCAACTTTGCATGTACCAGGATTTGTTATGGAGGTGCTAACATGCCTTCAATTGCAGGAAGGTGATATAGTCAATATTGATGTAACAGTCTATCTCAATGTAAGAAGAAGTGCTTTATTGTTTATGTTGCACTATTGGGATGTGAGGAAAATATCATTATATGTTTGAATTTGATGGTGCACATTGCTTGATATCTCCTATGCTTCTTGTCCTCAATTATCCGTATTTATATTTTTGCAAGTAGCTTCCTGCATGCTTGACTTCTTTTTGCCAACTGAATGTTCTAGCAGAAAGAAAGTATTAAACTAGGCAAAAGGGGTAAGAAAGCTTACTATGCAGGCACCTGCATGCATGCATCCATGCAGGATGTATGTGTCTTGTTGGGTGATTATTAACAAGCGACCTACGGCCTGGACATATATATTTAAGTGTAAATTTTTTTTTGTGTGTGCTATGATGATGGTTATCAACGTCTTGCTTACCATGTGTCTATCTGTATTTGTCTTTCATTAGTTAAACATGTGAAGATTGTATCGCCGCCTTTAGAAAATGGCAGCATAGGAATTTCTGTGTACTTTGTGCCTCATTTATTTGTTTAGTTTTGGTTGTCTCGTTCTTTGCTCGTCTTTTTTATGTTGTTTCTGTCCCCATTTCCATGTAGCTTTTATTTTTGTGACTCAGTGCCTCATTTTTCTCAAAAGGTTGGTAGTCTCAAGTGTGATGAATTAGTAGGATCTTTATACATATATAAGATCCTATTTTGAGGACAGCAGAGGGTGGGCATAGAACTGCTTTTCTCAGCTGGGGTTGGATCTTTGGCTTTTTAAAGCTAATATTTCTTATGGAGGGTTTGTGTTTAACTCGTAAAAATGATGTTTAAGCTAGATGATGATGCTTAACTACTAAGCACTTTGGAAAGGAGAGTAGAATAAGTCCTTATATTGGGTCACATGCAATGCAGTGGCCATGATGGTTGTCTCCCATTACTTGCGCAATCAATTACTAATTTTTCTAAAGAATATTTTAGAGGGTGATTTTTCAGACTAATAATGCTTTTTTTTCTCCTTGATTTGATTGTCATATGAAGGGTTATCATGGTGATACTTCTGCAACCTTCTTCTGTGGAGAAGTTGATGAAGAAGCAAAAACCCTAGTTCAGGTAGCTTTCGAATTTTGATTGCTACAGACTACATGTAGAGAATCTGTTTTTGAATCAAAAGTAGTTTTATCTTTAGTTATAAAGTTCCTCCCTGATATATCTGACCTTAACATATCTGAAGCTTTTCTTGTCTACGGCGGTAAAATAAAGACAAGCTATCTCTAGGACAATGATTCACACAATCACTAACATGCAAAGCTGACTAATGGTTGAGCCATTTGGTTTTGTTTAGTTCCTGAAGTTTGCTGCATGAAAACTCTCGTTGAGATATTACTTGTAATGTTACCAAGTAATTTTGATAAGAACACTTCCATTTAATCTGTCAGATGTTGAACCTTTCCTGAATTGTGACCAGAGATCCTACTGATTTTGTTGCTAAGTTTTTGTTCTTTGAGGAGTAGCTGTTTCTGTGAGACAGTTAGCATCCTAATTGCTATTTATTCCTAAAGTAAGAAGTTGTGGGACAGAAAGTGACTCTTGACATCCCTTGTGTTAATAAGAAGCACTTACATTGAATGTGAGACGATCTCTTCCATGTGTCAAACCTTCCCTGAAGTGTGACCGCAGATCGTAAACACTCATATGAGAACGATTCAATTAGTTGCTAGGTTTATGTCCTTTAAGGAAGAGCTCTTTCTCTAAGAGAGTTAGCAGGCTAATTGTTACCAGGTGTATCGATATCTTTGAATGGTTGCTAAGTAGACTTCAACTTGTACTTCAGGTAACAAAAGAATGCTTATATAAAGCAATATCCTTGTGTGCGCCAGGAGTGGAGTTCAAAAAAATTGGAAGAACAATCCAGTAAGACGTCTATCAACATTCTTTTTATGTTGTAAAAAGCTTCTGCCATGACATCTTGTGCTTAATTAGATCAACTGAAATTTCTGATAATGTATCTTGTGCGTCTTCTTTCAGTACATTTTTATCAGTAGCTCTGAAGAATGATTTACTTTTGTGACTCAGTTATAACCAATGACTAAATTCCTTTAATGGTTTGTTGTGAATTGGCTGGAAGCTATTAACTTATTCTCTTGATTTCCCACATTTCTGGCTGACAGTAATTTTCGTCTAAGTGACCATGCAGATAAATATCGTTATGGTGTCGTCCGCCAGTTTGTTGGCCATGGGGTTGGACGTGTGTTCCATGCAGATCCTGTTATTCTACACTTCAGTAAGTTGCAACACTAAGTTATCTCATCTTCCAGTTCACTTGTTGTACTTTTATCTGGGATTTGGACTTTATATTATTAATTTATTTTGCAGTACTTTGGTTTCTTGTTACATTTAACTTGGCATGTTCAAGTTTTACTTGGGATAATTTGTTGTTATAGGAGCCCATACAAATTAGGGGTGTAAATGGATGGGGCAAGCTGGGTTTTTTTATTTATAGAAAGTTAGCCTGGCCTGAGCTTTTCACTCCTGAATATCCCAGGCTCAACACAAGCCTGAACCTGAACAGGTCTGCCCTTTTTCTATTTTGGATCAGTCTGGGCTAGGCCTGAAATTGATAAAAATGAAAAAAAAAAATCATTCATTTAAAAATTATACAGTAATTGAGAAGCGTCCGGGTAAAATTATATAGGACTAAATACCATTTTTTTTGGGGGGGGGGGGAGGGGGGGTGGGGGAACTCAATACCACTTTCAATAGGCAAAAGTGATGGCCGTTAGCTGAATGTGGAGCTACTGTTGAGCTAAAGCAGTGTCTCCCTTTAAGCCAGTTGTGTGGGTGAATTTGGACTCCTTTAGCTCAATAAGATTATATAGTGGTTAGAGCAAACATTAAAGTGCATCTATTGTTACAATTAACAATCCAAGCATAACTCATAGAATAGACTATCCTAGTCATAGCAATCTCAAATCCATTACAAACAATCTTCTTAAAACTTCTAACAATTTATTTGAACACCCCTGCTAATTAAATGAACAAAATATCGCCAAACTCAAAGTCACATACATAAAAAGCTAGCGAACTAAAGAGAAGATGCACTGTGGTGATTTAAGTAGAAGAGAGTGACTAGTAATTTCTACTTGTAGTTCCTCTCTTGTTAGTCTACTCATGGTACTTGACCCCTAGTTGTATGGGCGGATTGTCCATTGCTGCTACTTTTGTTAGAATAATGATTACAGGAATAAATAGAGTTGAATGGGACAGTAGGCAGGTTAATTGTTCTACTGTGCCAAGATCTGAGGTGCACATGGTGATGTTCATCCCCTTGCATTGAGCACCCTTGACAAGCATTCCAGTTCCTGGTAATGCTCATGAAAACTGGGTTCAATGAACTTAGAAGAAATGTGAGAGGCTAGGGTTTCTTTTTCTCTTTCTTCTTATCTATCGTTTCAGTTAAGCTCTTCTTACCTTTTAGTCTAGTTGTTCCTTTCATAGTGTTGTAATTATCTTGTAGTATTTTTACTTTTTTCTATATGTGGTTAGTTAAATTTAAGTTAAGTTTTAGAAAATGTTCTTTTTACATGTCATCTTCTGTTTGGAAATGTTATTACATAAAAAGAAGAAAGACATTATAAACATTAAAAGTTATCTGAAAGTTTTTTGAAGCATTAATGGGTCACAGCATTAGTGTTAACATCCAAGCTCTTATTATCAATGCAAAATCTTATTCTCAATTGATTCCAATTAGATTATTCACATTTATGATGAGTATCTTTTCTCTGTATGCTATATATATATATATTTTTTCATCAGTTCAAGTAAACATTAAGGTCATTACGATTATTTTTGTATTTATTGTATTAGCATAATTCTCTGTCTCATTGATTAAATTGAAGGGTAAGTTCAATGGAAGGATTCAATCTTCGCTTTCTTTGAGCGAGAAATTTGTGATTTGAGTGCTAATAGTCAAATCACAATCTCAATTTTAATCGATTTCAATTTGGATCACTTACTTTCATAATGACTATCTTTTTTCTCCATATGTTTTTTTGATTCATTAGTATAAAAGAAACTTTAAATTTCTAGCCCTGTACAAAGTTATGGTTAAAAGATCAATACAACTACTTCCTTCACCAAAAAAAAAAAAAAACTCTAAATTCATGGCCATTGTTTCTACCGTATGTCTTATGTTTCTTTTTTTTTTTTTTTTTGGTAAGGTAAATTCTTATGTTTCTTTTTCTCTTTCATTGATTCAAATAAACAATAAGTTCAATGAAAGATTCAATTTTTGTTACTTTAAGTGAGAAGTTTGTCTATTTGTGTGCCAATGTTCAAATCAAAATCTGGTTTCATCTCGAACTCAATTTGGAGTACTCAGTTTCGTGACGATTATCTTTCCAATTCATACTGAATGTTTCTGATTTCTTTGGATTAAATAAACTTTTCATAGCTATCATTCCTACTGTATATTATACTTTCCTTAATCTCATGAATTCAACTAAACAATAAGCTTCATGGAAGGATCAAATGTTCATTTTCTTTAATTGAGAAGTTTGTCTATTTGGGTGCCATTGTTCAATTCAAGATCTGATTTTGAATCAAGTTCAATTTGGATTATGTGCTTTCATCATGATTATTTATACTACGAACACTAAGTTCAACGGAAGAGTTCAAGCTTTGTTTACTTTTATGAGATTTGTCTCTTTGAGTGCCAATGTTCAATGCAAAATCTGATTTTGAATTTGCCTTCTATTTGTATTATTTGCTTTTGTAATGGTACCTTCTATTTCTTTTTATCTTATTTTTCTCTTTTATATCACCAGCGGGTGTTTATTAATAAGAGTTGAATGTCTGTTTTCATTATGGATCATTAGTTAATTCCATGATATGTTATTTTTTCATTTCATTATTAGCTCAAATAAAGACTAAGCTGCTGACAATTGTTTTCTTTTCCATGTCATTTTTTTTTTGGGTCTCATTGATAATTCAACTAAAGAATATGTTCAAGGAATCATTTTCTTTGAGAGAGAACATATATGTCTATTTGAGCATCGACCTTCAATGCAAAGTCCAATTTGATATAGATTTTGATTTGGTCTACTCACTTTTTATGATGATTGTTGGCTGCTCTTTTCCCATATCTTGTGCTTTTCTTATTTTATTAGTTCAGTTGAAAATTTAAATGTTCATGTTCTTGACTAAATGAATTATGTCTATTTGAATTCTACAGTTCAATAAAATTTTTAATAATCAGTAGTATATTAGTAACTTTCAATAGTATAATAGAACAATTAGTTCATATAAAATTTCATTAATTTTGTCTGGGAATAACAGATTCGATTACTGGGAATATGTAAAGTACAAAAGAAAAAATGTAAGGACTCTGGGCCACGCCTGGATATTTTGGGCTACAGACGTTGAGTGTGAAACCTGGCCTGGCCTGAAATTTATAGTAGAATAAAGCCGGAAATCTTGCCAGGGCCTTTGGGTTAAGAGATTTTGGGCCGGACCGGGCTTTCTGATTTATATTCTCAGCCCTAATACGGATTGTTTTACTATTGCATTTGGAAAATGTGATTGAGACAGTGTTCCACTGTCAGCTGATAAAAGAACCTCATAAAACATACTTATATATTTTGAAGTTTGGTCCTGATATGTATAATTGTGAACTGAATGTTCGGAAAATCTTTGGTGGAAGGAAGTTCAAGATTTGTGGGCTATATCTTCAAAGAATGCAAGATAGTTTCAAGTGATGGAGGGCAACTTTTTCAGCAGCAGCGTTCAGCATCTTAACTCATAAAATGTGATGTCGGTCGTGTGTAGCTAATCAAGCATAAAGTTGTCTATCAGGAGGATTTGGGTTTTACACTTTGGAGATTGAATAATCCTGGAGAGAGAATTATGGAGAAATTGAATTCTGTGCTTAATTTTATGGAAAAAAATTTGTCTAATGAAATTGATGTTAAGCTAGTCTTGATTGGACAGTTCTGCAAAGTTTTGATTGTTGACAGGAGCGAAATTCCTGCATCGGATTCGTGTTCTGTCTTTGCATCATATGTGATCAGTTGGTTTATAATTTCTAAAAAAGAGTGTTCTCACAGGCTTCTGTCTCTGCTGCACTGATGTGAGCGGAGTATCAAGTGAAGTTCTGTGGACTGTGTATAGGGGAGTTAGATTGGTACTCTTTTGTCAAATAGAGTATGCTAAGATGAAAAGGCTAAAGATACGCCAGATAAGGAAGATTCTGAGAAGCGGATAAAGTATGGGTAGAGGAAGGAAAGATATTATACTTTGAGAGAGATCAGTAAATGGAGTTAGCCAAGCAACTGAGCTCATTTTGGAAAGAATATTACCTATGTGAAAAGAGTGACTGTAAGAGTTGTAGTTTCCTCAGATTTTATGCCTGTTAAGGTAATTTCTTGGGAAAATAGCCTTTGCTTAAAATAGCAAATGGCATCGGTCGATGTGCCGACATTTGTCTGTGACATAGGATTTATCAGATCCTATTCTTCTGTCGTTACTTCTTTTTAATGTCATTTCTGTCGTCTTTATGGAAAAGATTTTTTCCCCGAGCCCTCGTGTGTATAAAGTGTTTATTCCTCATTTGTTTAGACAGATTCCGTTGATATTTTTCAGGAAACAATGAAGGGGGACGCATGGTATTAAATCAGACATTCACCATTGGTATGCATATTTAATCTTGAACTCATCTTTACGTCTACTTTTGCCCTGACCTAATGATATGTTGTCTCATTTTACTGGAGACATCGATAGTGTGGTAATGTGGTGATGTTGTCAACAGCCAGTTGATTTAGCTTTTAATTCTTGGGTTCATTGCTAGAACTCAGAAAAAATAGAAGTAAGACCTCAAGAGACAGAAACAAAACCTGATGATTCAGGTTATAGAAAAAGCTTAGCTCAACCATAATAGTTTATTAATGCTAAGTTTTAGATGCCGATTAGGAAGGGATTGATTTCAAAACTTGTACATCAAAAGGGTCTTAATGGGAATTTTTTAAAATTGTTTTGTGACACATTTATTTTAGTGATGATAATGATTCTCTTACATTCTCCTTTTCTGTTTGTGTGAATCTTATTTGCTATTCATTAAATTTGGCCAGAGCCAATGTTGACAATTGGAAGCATCAATCCTGTGATGTGGGATGATAATTGGACTGTCGTAACAGAAGATGGAAGCCTCTCAGCGCAATTCGAGCACACCATTTTGATAACCAAGGATGGAGCGGAGATCCTAACACAATGCTGAAATTGTTCCTCTCATATATGCTCTCGGTTTTCTATCACCAGAAACTGGCCATGTGAGACCGACCGGATTTGTCTCTCTGTGTTCAGATGATCGTGGGAGACGCTGAGCAATCTTTCTCGCCTCAATGAGGTTTGAACAAAATGGATTGGGAGAATCACCATCTCCCCTACAACGTTGATTCATTGTTGTGCCATCGATTCATTGATTATCCTCCTTGTATTGCTGGAGGAAAGAAATTCAAGTGTACGATAGTCTTGAGATGCCGATCTTCATCAAACTAGTGTATTTCCACATTGAACCTTGTACCATTAAGGGAAACGTGGTTGTTCTCTTCTGGTCAATCTCGTCACGTATTTTTTCCTCCTTTTTAAACAGAATATATATATATATATATATATATATATATGATTAAATAAGATATACTATGTTGATGGATGAACAAATACAATTTTTTTGTTCGCTCTCATTCATGCTGATGAAATATTTTTCGGTTCATGGCTGGTAGAAATAGAAGACTTAAGGAAAGATGACAAAGAGCCTTGGAACTTTGACTTCATGTTTAATACAGTCTCTGAATTTTTAAATTTATATGATGTGGTCTAAGAATTTTACCTCAATGTGCAACATGGTCTTTGAACTATTATATTGTTTAATGTGGTCCCTGAACTTTTGGTTCATAATTAATTGAGAAAAAACATCAAAAATTTCAAACTTTATTCCGTGTAATACATTTACTCTAATTTTTTCTGTAACACAAAAAATTCTAAACTTTGCCAACTGTAACACATTTACCTCATTTTTTTTTGTTAATATAAAAAACCCTAAATTTTGTTCATGTGACATATTTATTAAAAAAAAATCATGTTTTTTTAAAGGAGCTCAGGTGAGCTCTGCTAGAGGGTAGCAAAGCCTTCACTGGCTATGGGCGAGGGTGGCGAGGGTTGGGAAGGCTGCCGTGGCCCTTTCTCGGGGCCAATGAGGGCGGCCTCAGCATGGCTAACGAAGCTTGCCGAAGCTCCTTAAAAAAAAAACATAATTTTTTTTGGGTTTTTAGTTTCACAATAAAATTTTGGGGTAAATGTGTCACGATAGACAAAGTTTGGGGTTTTTCGTGTTACAAAAAAAGTTTGAGATAAATGTATCACACATGATAAAGTTTGGGATTTTTGATTGTTTTCCCCTATTTAATTTAGTCTTTGGACGAAATGAAAATTTTCAATATTATCTCTAAAGTTTAAACGATAGAATAGCAGTATTGAATATATTTTTTTTATAGGTTATGGATTAAATTGAACATGTATCAAAAGTGTAAGGATAATATTACATATCGAAGAATAGTTCATGGAATATATTAAATAAATTAAAAGTTTATAGATTATATTAAGTATTGAGTCAAAGTTCAGTCACAGTTTATGTCATTATTCTAAGATTTAAAGAAGGCTATAAACTTGCATTACGTCTTGAATGTGAGCTTGGGTTGATTCATGTTCTCTCTCTTCGACTACTCAATGATAGTTAGGGTGAACTTCCGATGCTCGTTCTATACGAAGATTGGCTCTGTTCACCACCCTTTTGGATGCAAGATCTACAGGATATTCTATCACGTTGCTCGACATCAACATCCTAAGACCTCTTTATCACACAAATCTCTAGCGCTTGCTTCCTCTGAAAAAAAAAAAAACAACAAACGAAAAACGAAAGACCTCAGATCTGAAAGTGGCTGGGCAGATCTGAAATTTTTTTCTATCTGGTTCAGACCAGATGTTGAGCGTACGTCAAAGGTTTTTGCAGCTTGGCAAATTGGTTTCAACATTTCGTGCTTCCATCTTCTACTTCAAAAGAATTTGAAGTTGATAGCAGAGAAGAATGGATTGAGGAGAAGTAACTGGTTATGAATTCTTCGACTTTGGCTTCCTTCGCTTGATTCGCTAACATTATATCCCTCCTTTAAAATCGACAATATAAAGGATGACAAGAAGTGATTGAATTAGCTCGTTTTTTGTGAAAGAGATGGAAGATACGACACTCTTTTTCTTTGTTCTTGCATAGTAATGGTTGATCCAGTGGGTTACGGTGGAGACGGTATAGGCACTTGTTGAAGCCATGGCCAGGGATACAATTGAAGATGTTGTGAACTAAATGGATTTCTTCATGTAAGTCCTGCCCGATCTTGACCACAATTTAGGCCTGGATCAATCAAACCAATTTAAGCCTAAAACTCAGCGATCCAATGATAACTAGAACTATTCGAACATTTTTTTTTTTGATAACTTGAACTAAGCCCTAACCAATCAAACCAATTTAAACCCAAAAAACACCAATCGATTATATGGGAAATTGTCCAAAATAGTCTAATCTAATGCACTTGTTTTTTTTTTTTGTTTCAGTTATAAATCATTCAATTTTGTGAATTGAGTTATAAACTTTTTTATATTTTGTCAATTAAGTTAATCTGACCAATTTTAGCCGGAATTCATTGACATAGTGGCTGGCCATCCTAAGTGACATGTCCAATACTGATGTGGATTATTTGCAATATATTTTTACGATTGCTTTGTCATTTTCCTTTTTTCTCTTTTCCTAGGTAAATTATGGATTCGAGTACTTGATGGAAATATTTTTGGAGATCCAATTTTCAGAACCAGAAGGTTAAGACATCATCCTCTCAGTTATGGAAGACAATCATCCACTAGAGAAATACGCAAATGCAACGATTTTTTGTCAGGTGGATGATGGTAAGTCAATTGAGGTATCACCCCTGGGATTCCACACATACCAAATCATCTACCTTCTTTTATTGATCATGATCCTCTTATAAAGTAAAGATAAATAGCGAGTTCCTTTATCTCGAGGACAAAATCTTGGGGTGTAAATGGTCCAACTCAGGTGTTTTGCCCAATCTCAGTCCAAGCCACTCTTCAGATACAGGTTCCAGCCTCCATTTGAATAGACAAACGGATCTGGAAGCCAACTATTGATGAAATTTTTACGGTTGAATCCACTTATAAGCTCATCAAGTCAAGTTCAGAGAATAGCCCCAACTTTGTAATTTGGAACAAAGTTTGGAAAGCTATTGCTCTTGAGAGGCCAGATGATGTTTTGGAGGACAGCAATGTCTTGCCCGCTGTGTGGGAATTTGGAAGAAACTTCAGTCCATCTATACATAACATTACTTTGCTCTATATTTTATGGAGACAGAGTCCATGGGGGTATCATCTCGTTGTTGGAATTTCATATCACTACAAGAAATAATAAAGCATTTGCTTGACGTAGGGCCGATTGCACAGAGAATGGGCTTCAATAGCAAATTTTGAACCCTATATGCAACGATTCTATGTATGTGGTGCTATAGAAATGCCATATTACATGATCAACCTGTTCCAAATTCTTCATGGGCAACCAAGTTGGTTTTGTGGGAGCTCATGGAATTTTCGGACAAGTACAGGGAACAGAACACAATCTCAAAGTTCAGAAGCTGATTTCACTAAGAAAGGGACAGACTTCTGGCTCCAACCATCAGATCAAGGGCTGAGATTAAAGTGTAGATGGTGCATGGAAAGATAACAAAGGAGTCATAGGTCTTATTGCGCAATCAACTAGCGAATCAGTAGTCCAAGCTTGGATAAGGAAAGGACGTAAGAACTCGCCGATGGAAGTGGAAGCTTCAGCTCTCCTTCTAACATCAATTATGCTTAGGCCCTCAGCATCCAGAAAGTGATTTTTGAGAGCATGCAATGTCTTTATTGATGCCATTGAACAAAAGAATTATTGCCCTTGGAGTGTTCAGACTTTCAGGGTAGATTCTCGCTTCTTATTCAACACAATCAGGTTTGCACTTAGCCGTAGACACAACAGTGGAGCTGCTCATGCGCTTAAAAATTGGGCTTTTAAGCAAAGAGGCACTGCATCCCCTTTTCATTTTTACAATCTCCACCCTAGAGTTAAAAATATCGCGTTAGTCGTCTTCCTTTTCATTCATCGTTCAAATATAGATACTGCAATCAATTTGTAATGTTTTGTTTGAAGTGAAAAATTTATTTCTAACAAGAAAAACTCGTTAAACATACTATATCATAAGAATAAAATATACTATATGCTATTTACGGGATAAGAACATTATAAGTGCCATAAGTTAAGGACAATTGTTGAAAAAGTTCTAAAACATTTGCAACTCTACTGATTCAGTTCTAAATCTTTTTTTTTGTCAATTCAGTCATAAACCTTTTGAAACTTTGCTATTTAATTCCTTTCGACTACCTTTTGCCAAAAAAAAGCCTACATGGACGTGACGTGGCCCGATTAGATGTGGCATAAAACGACATAGTTTTGACAATTTGCCCCAAATTTTCAGTGTTCCCAACAATAGCAGCAGCTTATCAAGCTAGGTGTGCGATCTAGTTTGATTATGGGACAAAAGTTAGCTAGGGTTCGGTTTTGGGTTAAAGCAAGCTAGAGTTCCTGAAGAGTTTGATTTTGGGGTAAAATTTGGGGAAATTGTCAAAATTTCGTCGTTTTGTGCCACATCATCACCGGCAAACCAATCGATCGGGCTACATAACGTCCATGTAGGCTTTAAAAATTGTTAAAAGGACTTAAATGGTAAAGTTCCAAAAGGTTTACGACTGAATTAGTAAAAAAAAAAGTTTATGACTGAATCGGCAAAACTGTAAAATGTTTAGGACTTTTTCAACAATTGTTTTCTATTAGTTATGTACGGAGCTCACTTTAATATCAAAAATTTCATTTAGATAACTTGAGTGCCACTTAAAAAAAAAACAATTACTTTAATATCAATTCCTATATTACTTATTGAAAAGCTGATGTGGCCAATATTTTATTAATTTCCGAGATGGACGAAGCTTGCTGGAGGCCTAGTCAGCATAATTTTTTTTTTTAATTTCATCTCCCTCTACCTCCTTCACCTCCATTGCTGCCTCTCCTCTCACCACCTCCATTGACACTACCTCTTTTCCTCCTCTTCCTTCGACCTCAACTCCCCCAGCCTCTTTCGACTTGCCTATAGTTGGCGCCACTGTTAAAAATTAGTTATTTTTTTTAAAAGAAGGGGTTAAAGGGGTAAGCCCTCGCCGTGCCCGGTGAGGATGGTCAACGGGGGTCTCTGGCCCTCGACCACGTTGGCTATGGGTCGATGACCCTCGCTGATAGGTGCTTCCCCAGATTGGGCTAGGGTCACCAGCCCATGGCCATGGGTTTGCATCACTTGTCCCAAATCGTGCTATTTTCCAATTATCCTGCAATTAGTGTCGCGTCCACCTTTCAGACGCTGCCGTTAATGGTCACAAATATAGACTAAACTTGGATGGAAGAGACATAGCGAAGCCAATCGAGGGCTTAGCTCTCTACTCAGCGCCAGCCCCCCCTTCCCTCAGCCGTTTGTCTTCCTCGATTCGCTTTAGATGCAACTTCTCGAAGCTCTAGGAATGGAGCCTCTACAATCACATTGTAGCCATGGGGCGGGTAACACTAGCAATCCTCGCCCAGATTTGAGACAAAGTTGTTGGAATGACTGAATTGACAAGTTTTCAAAATGTTTATAAATGAATTGGAAAAATTTAAAGGTTTAGAATTGAATTGGCAAAAGTGCAATATGTTTATGACTTTTTGGACAATTTTCCCCCAAGTTATGTATTGTGATTCATGTGCATTTTAGGAGGAGCATTGCTAAATATACCGAAAGAAAGTAAGCATTACCTTATTTTTATGGCAATTGGCAAATAGGCATTTCAATAAGTAAATGAATCTATCATCAATAAGATTCTACTATATAAAATAGGTTTTTTAAAGGATTGCAAAAAACAAGTATGTACTTAAAGACGATTTATTATCGTCCATCGCCCGTGAGATTCGAATCCCACACACATGGTATATAATAACTTTTTTTAAGATACTAAATTCTAAGAATAAAATATCCTAAATAGTATTTACTGTTGAAGTCTAGGCAACTGAGAACATGGTTTGCAGAAACATAAAGACAACTAGATTATCTCAAAGGTGGGATAAGTACAAATTGTCGAGGCACCACGAATTTTGACGTGTCAATAAATATCGTCAGTGACGGGTAAAATTTTCATGTTCTAGTGTGGGTGATGGAACTCGGAACCAGACCGGTGGAACTGGACTGATGAAATCTGTTCTCTATTATTTGGAATCGGGAATTGGATCATACCCAACCGAGTGGTCCGGTCTAATTCTTTCTCGGTCCAGTCTGGTTCTCGAGGGGGTAATTATTAATTATCGGCAAGTCAACGATGAATTCTCTCATGTTACACAAACTGCTTACCTCTGTAACAAGACAAAGAACATTAGATACAAACAGAAGTTGTTGACTTTAAAAGAAAAACACGGCCCATTGAATTAATTAGAAAAATTACCGAACCGCCGCGAGAATGGAAACCCAGAGCTTATCACATCTCTCAATTTCCACATAGGGACATATAGGGAATGGGGGCTTTTATGAAAGGAAATTTTACAATTCACCAGAAAATGAAAGAATAGTAAAAAAAAAGAAAGACGCAAAAATTATGATATATAGTTTTTTTTATATTTTATTTTTTAATAAATAATATCGGTTTAGTCCGGGTGGTCCTAGTGGGCAGTTCCATCCCTAGATTGGTAACGGAGAGGAAAGTCTATCACAAATTTAGCGAAGGACAATTCTTCCGTCGCTAATTTTTTAGAACCGCTCGAAAGCAACTGGTCCAAACGATTTTCGGATGGGCGGTTTGTAAAGCTCACTCCTATGTTTTAACAATAATCCTTGTTATTTTCATGAATGATAGCGAAATCTTTGCATTTTCAAAGAAGGAAAAGAGAGTCTGTCAATTAGGAATGATGTCTTTTTCATTCTTCCTTAGATGGCTTCGGCAAGTATTGCTTATGTATATGTTTCTGCAGGTGAAAAATAGTTATCATGTCGATAACGTCTGACAGGTTGATAACTTCTGACAGATCGTCATATCCACATGTTTAAAAAAAAATTCGATGTGCCCTTGTTGGTCAACTTTGGCTCACTGTGTGAATCTGAAAAACTCTTTAGTTTTTTGACATTCCTTACTTTGAAAGTCGTTGTCCATCTATTCTCGCATATTTCATCGGATGATACGTTGCACCAATCAGATATCGTAGCTTATAGAGCTTTCGAAGTGATTATTCTAGTCACAAAATCAACCTATGAGCTAATGTTGTTCTGATCAATTCCTCGTGATCCAGCAAAAGTATTCCCATTCTGCCAATCTGCGTTAATGGCTTGATCATCCGTCTAAACTGGATATTTTATGGTAAGTTAGCTTTTGGCCTTCACCAGATGGCTCGAGTTCAAAAAAGATTAGTGGGTTTTAGAATAATTGATAAGGTGATGCCAGCAAATTCCCAGAAGTACAGATGGAGAAGAAAAGGTCATGAATTGATGGGTGCGTAGACTTCTTTATTTTACTCAAACCATATGGTTTGATCAAATACTCGTGCCTCGTGACTCTTTCTATTCCCTTTTTTATTAGACATCGGTTGTGTAGTGAGAACGACTTTCACTTCTAATTGTAATTTTCGTTGCGGTTGTTGAAGTTGCTTTGCAATAGCAATTAGAACTATAATAGAATGGACCTGTAAACCTCTAGAGTGGAAGGCTGGAGGCCGAGATTGAAATATCATTATTACTTTTTAAGTTAAGAAATTTCTTTTTTAAAAAATTAGTTAATTCTTTTGGACCAGCCATTTGCACTCTTAGGATGTCCCTTATTGGTTGTAAAATCTCTTATGTTGTTTTGATTTATATAATCACATATTTAGGCTCTATTTGTTTTACGAAAAATATAACATTTTTGAAAAATATTTTTTGGAAAATCATTTTGCTAGAAAATTATAATATTTTTTTATGTTCATTTGTCAAAAACAGCTAGCTCACCGATCTTGAGTGAGATCGAGACACGGTGTTAGAGATCGCAATAATTAAAGGTAAACAAAGAAAACGAAAAATGATTTCCATTTTCAAAAAAGTGAAAAATATTTTCTGCACTTTTAAATATATTTTTTCATTGGTAGAAATATTTTCCTTGACTATTTTATTTTTAGTGAAATGAACGCTAGAAAATTCGAAAAAAAATATTTTCTTGGAAGTTATTTTCCGTGAAACGAACGGAGCATTGATGTTGTTTGGGCTTGGCACTGTAATAGCAAAGGGATAAGGATAAAATATTCAAATGAGCTCACTTATAAAGAAAATGCCAATTCTTTTTAATTGAAGCTATTTAGTATCAATGTATATATACTTAAGGGTTATGTTAACTATTATAGGAAGCACGATTTTGTACGAAACGATGATGCTTTACTTAATACTTAGTGCTTCCAAGATCTTTGAAAAGATATATAGATATTTGACCCGTTGGATCTTGTGGAATTAATCTCATCAATGTTTTCATAATTGGAATTATTTCTTCAGCAGAATCACTTTTTTTTTCTTTTAACTTTTGCTAGGAGTTGAACCAGAAATACGTGTTAGGTTAGACATGGTTGTTTGGTGTCATCTTTTGAATTTAGCGTTTAGCTTTTGGCTTTAACTGGCATGCGACTTTCACATAAAGTGTGATGATCGTGAATAACTTTCCATATTGAACATTCAGAAAATCTAGTTGCCTTGTAAGTGGTTTGATGTCTCTATAACTTTTTAAAGTCAGTTGTTTGACTAAATGCCATGACTAATTCATGAGTTGGGATTTAGGCTAAGCAACTTCTGACTTAAGATAAAAGTATAGGAACCAAACAAGAACACGGGGATTCTTAAATTGGTAAGGTATTACTTTCACGAAATGCCTTTTGAACTTGTTGTTGGCTTGTATTTGTCATGTAAGCAGCGAAAGATTTTTTGATCAATTTTCACGCAATGGACTTGTGATCACTTCCTCTAATAGTCCATATGAAAAAGGAGACTGATGATCATTCGAAGATAACAAGTGAACAATTTAAGGGATTGAGGTTCACAACTTCCTATTTTTTCATATGAGAGAGAGAGAGAGAGAGAGAGAGAGAGAGAGAGAGAGAGAGAGAGAGAGAGATGCAATCCTGTAAGGATCGTGCTTCATTACATTATTGAGTGAAGGAAATTTCCTCGAACTTATCCTTTTGATAGGAGTTTATTCATCCCTGATTAGGTACATCATAAGGATTTGAACCCCAGTAATCCATGCAAAGATAATGCAAATGGTAGCCCCTTTATTTGCAAACACACAAGGCTATGCTTATTCCAATTCAACAACACACTGATCATTATCATCAATCCACAAGTAAATACTCAGAGAGTATAATTGAGCAAACTATGTGCCATGCTTGTTATCCGGACATGTCGAATCACGGAGTTTCTTCTCATCGGAGAGAAGCTTTGCAAACCTACAAGAATTTAGACCAAAATTAATTAGCCTTTTGAATGCTAATTAAAGAAAATAAATCTTCAACTGCTATAACTTTTCTATGGACGTTATCATCCCGCGCATATTTTCAATATTAACATGAGAAACTTTTAACCTTTTGAGGGCTTCCTCATTGGTGCCGGCATTTTCGATGGGTACGGGGTGGCCGGTCTCGACACTAATTCGCGAGACTGGCTTCTTCAACAATTCCTCACCAACTTTCACCAGACCTTCCAAGTTCTTCTTCGTAGATGTGTCCACCGAAGATAAAGTCCCCGTTAGAGTGCGATCCTACAGCAATTCATTCAATTCCAGGGCCTTGAGTTCACCAAGTGTATATACACAGTCACAACAGTAACAATTCACAAAGACGGAAAAGTCAGCAAAGATATTACGTTGATGCGGAGGTAACTGTCCTCGGATTGGTAGGCCCTGAAGACGACGCTATTGTGGTAATCGACAAGGCGGGCACTCCCTTGAGTGTAGGTTTCTATCAAAGGGCTCGAGCCCTCATCGTACAACCAGGACAACAACCCCCACTTCGAAGCCTTCTTGGCATTGTACTTTATCTCCGTCGTGTCTGAGCCTGTCCCCAGTGAAATCACCAACAGTCGAGTGTAGTCCATGGGCGGTTTGATGTCGAAGAAATCTGGGACTTCCTTCAAGATCTGTTTGCTCACTTCGCTGATGGCGATCAATGTCTGAAAACACGAACATGCTTGCAATATTCCAATATCTCTAAATAGAGTGAAGTGATAAATGCAACACTCATATCATGTGTCAACTACTAAATGTCACAAGAGTTTTATCACATGAGTTTTAAGTAAAATCAACTAGATGTTTATAGTCACATCGTGGCTCATCAACGCAAAAACAATATGGGGTAATTTTTCAGTCAATTTCAGTGGTGGTTATTATGAGCATTTGTAATTTGCTCCTGGAAAAACTGACTCTTGGTACTCTTAGTCGACCCAATTTGTCATCATGGTGCTTTTAGCTTTTCTTTTGATGGTTGATCCTCAGCTGATCTCTACAACTACTAATAATTTTTTTTTATCGCAAAAGCGGTTCTTTCTAGGACGGTCTTGGAATACAATTCTCGAGCGCCAGACCCAAATAATACGAGAAAAAGAACCTTTCTTTTGTTACGTTAATTTGTGGTATCCAAACTTTCCGCTCAGTATCTATTGAATGTACTCGAAATTCCCTCTTTCGACATGCATGATGCGAGGCACTATCCACGTCAATGGTGGCAATGGCCCCCTAATGATTATTGTGGAAAATAGACGACTTGATTGGAATATAGAGTACTCGAATCTCAAATCAAGTGCGCACTTGACCAGGACTTATATGAGACTTCTTTGGCAATAAAATAATAATAATAATAATAATAATAATATAATCATCACGTTGGTTTTGGCTTGCCGTCAGCAGCTTTCGAGGTGTTATCCATAGTTTTTTCCTCAACCAATCATCACATGTTGGACAACAAGTGGACATAGTCAGAATAACAAAGTCCTTGCAGCCGAATAATCGAGATATCATATTATCTGTTCCCTGTGACAGTACATAAATATTAAACCACGTCTTCACCTAACGGCTTAAGCTTTTAGGACAGTTGGCGGTGGTCATTCACAAAAAACTTCACATGGTATCAGAGCAGGAGGTCCTGAGTTCAAATCTTACCAGGCCCCTAGTCTCCCCAAAGTCCTTCCACGCTTAGTACTAGGCAAAAAAAGACTAGACTAAGCGTGAGGGGGAGTGTGAAAGTACATAAATATTAAATCACGTCTTCACCTAACGGCTTAAGCTTTTAGGACAGTTGGCGGTGGTCATTCACAAAACTTCACATTCCCATCTGCAACAACCTCGTAGGATTCGCCACAGGTAATTCTCATAAAAAAAAAAAAGAAAACATTTGGTAGCTTATATCGCACTGACAGCACATTTCCAATCCATAAAGGCCTCAGATATTGTAATGAGGTTGATTTAATGATTAAGGATTAAACTTGCTTGTTTCTATTTGGTCCGTGTCTAATTCTTCATACTATTACGTATAAGATATTCATGTTTGGACCGTGCATATAGTGGCTCAGTTCATTTTGGCTGACGAGATTAACGGGTGCTTCCAAGGCCAAGGTTTCCTTTACTTAAAGTGAACTTGCTCGTCGCACTAGAAGAAGATATAGTAAAAACACTCCGTATCAGGACTTGGTTATCTATGTATGCAGGTTATGACCATGTATCTTCGTTAGAAATACGTACTGGATTGTTGGCGGTCATACCCCCATCGATGAGATTAAATTCCTGGACTCTTCCTTCTTTATCTTCGGTCTTGAAATAATGGGCGGGGAGGTATGTTGGAGCAGCCGACGTGCCGATGCATATGTCAGATAATTGAGCGTCCATGAGCGAGTGCTTTGACACCTACACGAGATACAAATCCCGTTAAAGAACACATCTCATATGGTTAGTGTATGTGTATAGTTTCCCTCTAATAAAACTAGATAATTAGTCATAATTGTCGTTGTCAAACTGGCACTATCAATAATCCTTTTTTCAATTGGAAACCAGAAGTTGCAAGAAAGCACGATTCTATCACAACACCTCACCCTGCAAAACTTCTGCACAAGGCTATAATAAATTGACTATCTCATGACGTGCGTGCACTCACGCGGGGTAGTTCCAATATTAATACGGGATTGACATAGACGGAATCCAAGTAATGTGTGATTGTATCACGTCTTGCTCAATCGGTTATATACACAACAATGTTAATATCTCATCCTTAATGGAAACAGATGTGGTCCATGTCTATGTTTGCAACTCTCATTGGTCGAAAGCCTGGTAATCTTCTTCAACTTAGGATGGAGGGAAACATGACCAAATCTGTCTGGAAAACGAAAAGGAGCTCACCTCATATGAAGAAAATAAAACTGGTTGAAGCTTTTTGATATCGAAAGTCGGGATAACTAATCTGGTAAGGGAATCGTGCAATCTCGTGCTCCCAAGTAGCCTCCTTATTAATTTGTGAAGGTAAGCTCCATCGTACTTGGGTCCAGCCAGAGATTTCAGCGTGTTCAAGACCGAACCCACACCGTTCCTTTTTTGTATCGGAAAAGTAGCAGGAGCAAGCAGAAAAGAAACGGAAAGGCTCAAATCAGTTGTATACAAATTTACCATTGAGCTTAAAAAAGATAAAAAGAAGTTCGATAATTCAAATTTAGCAACATGAGATGTATGTTGATAATCGATTACCATCCTTGAGGGAAGATATTAGGACAATTCTCCAAGTAAAATGGGACTATGTCTTTCGCAGCGAAGAGAGGGCGGTTGTGAGCATCAGGTGCTGTCAACATGGCTGTGATGAGACCTCCTGTGCTTGTTCCTGCTATTACATCGAAATAATCTGCAAGCCTTGCATGTTCACCATCCAGCTCCTGCACCCAAAATACTCGAGAAATTCTGGATTAACATCTACTCAAGAGATGGTTAGACACAGACGATACCCCGCATTTAGAATAAAAGAAAGGCTTCTCAAAAGCTGCTTCAACTTAAACCCTAATCGGGGGGCTCGTTGTTTTCAGTTCTGTTTTCCTGATCATTGTAGCACAATAATGTAACTCTTGTATCCACTTTGTTCGTGAAGTCTGTTCATGTTAGTACCTGAAGTTGGGCTTCGAGATAACGGAGAATGACCCCTGGAATGATTCCTCGGACTCCTCCCCCATCAATGCTAAGGATTGTGATGAGTTTTCCATACCTTGGAGGCGGAATTTTCAACGACGAAGCTTTTCTCGCCATTTTCTTTTACTGTTACAGAGAGAGAGAGAGAGAGAGAGAGAGAGAGAGAGAGAGAGAGAGAGAGAGAGAGAGAGAGAGAGGATATATCCATGGTTTTAAAGCTCATAACTATATATAGAGGGATGCAATGAATTACTTGGTAGACTAAACAAGTTAAGTGTTGGTCCAATTTGGAATGCTAAAGATAACCATAACTGCATTTGACCACGTGGCTTTTGCTCAGCTCTTGTTTGGTCAAGAGCCTGAGACTGAGTCCCTGGTCAAACTACCAACGTCTTGTTATAGGCATACGAGGGTGTCCGTAAGGGCAAAGTCCATTACTTGTAAATCATTTCGGAGTGGCTGTGACGCTAAGAGAGATAGATGGAGGAAGGAAGATTGATTCTGATCATTCCTGAGTAGAAAAACGATGTGCGCGCGAGGGTGCTCAGACAACTTTTATATGGTGATTCTAGGGGTGTTCAACCGGACCGGGTACATCCGATTCCCAGACCAGATATATTCGGTTCCCGGACCGACCCACCCAGAAAACAGGGTCGGGAACCGGTCCCTGTTGAAACCGGTCCGGGAACCGGTTCCCAATATTGAGAACCGGTTTGAATTGGTTCGGGAACCGTTCCGAGGGATTACCCACTTGGAAAACTGGTTTCGGACCAGTTTGAGAACCGGTTCATGAGGGCTTTTCCAGATTTCATCTTACTTATCGTAGACCTCTCTCCTCAACCCAGCCCCGCCCTCTAGCCCTATCTTCTCTTCTAGACTCTTCCTCATGCCTGGTGAACGAGAAGATCTACGAAAGCAAATCTGCAGCCGGCGTGATCTCAGGGAAGCAAAGGTGCGATCTCACGCATGGAAGCACCAAGAAGAAAACTAGATCTTCTGGGCGCACTGAGTCAAAAAAAGAGAAGAGGAAGGGGTCTTTGTTTTTTCAAAAAGGGGAGAGGAGATTGGTGAGAGTAAACCCAAAGAAGGTGGAATCGTCGAAGAACAAAGAGAGGGCGATCGCACCCCCATTCACTCCCTCTCGCGCGAACCCCCCCTTCGTGCCTGTGTTGTCCCCTCTATTGTTTGGTAAGCTAACACTCGAACAAGTAATGCACGCGATCAATGAGGTTTTTTGGTTTTTTTGGTACAATGCTATTGTTTAGCATGGTGATTATGTTCTTTGGTTATCTGCTTTACAAGACTAATGCATACAATGCATAGTCCGCTAGAGAATCAAATTTGGGGATTGTCTGGAATTTGATCAGAAAGGCTTTCTTTTTTCCCTCATGCGGAGGGCGGATTATTATTGAATAAAGGTGATGATGGTGGTGACTGTTAGCAAATTGTTCAATTTCCCGAGATGTAACGGCGGTTGGCTATTAAGAGGAATAATTTTAGGTATATACATGTACAAGCTGTAGCCCAGGTGTAGTCATTGATGTTAGATTTGATGTCCTTTATGTTGGAGATGATGATTTTGGGTTAGCTGGGGAGGTAAAGTAGGGGTGTTGCCTTGTATTGTTGGGTGATTTTGGTTTTGGAGTGGGTGAAGCAGGACATGTTTGACCTTAGGTCTTGCCAGTGGCAAAGCTGTTTGCGATGGTTTATTTAGGCGTTTGTTGTTATCTCACACTAGCTATTGTCTAATAGGATGTTATTACTTATAGTGCTAAAACAAGTTGAAAATCTTTGGCAGCGTGTCTACTATGATTCTTTGAATTGGTTGTTGTGCATGCAAATTTAGTACTTAGGTTCCCAATAGTTCTAGGACTATTTGTTATGATGCATTATCGTGTTGATCTCACCATAATCAATTGTTTGATAGGATAAAAATATTGACAGTGCCAATGCAAGTTGAACTCTTGAATTTTTCATTTTTGATAGCATTATACTTTGATGAGCCTTTTTATGTATTGTTTATTTTACTTGTAAAATTTAGTTTGGGATTCCCTATTTAACTTCCCTCTTCTTTGTTTCTTTTGCAACTAGATCCAGCTAATGCAGTTGCAAGTCAAGCAAATAAAGAAGAAATTTATTCTCGATCGGTCTTTGTCGGCAATGTGAGCTCTTCTTATTGATTCTTAATGTTTGCATTGTTTGAATTCCATTTGTTAGCACATATAGTTGTATTTCTAGTTAAGGGCCTACAACTTGCCTCCCTTGATGTTGAGATTGCTGTCTACCTTCTTTTATTCTTCTTCATCAATAAGAATTGTCAGTTGAGGAGATTCGATGGTGCTACTAAATGTAGCTATTTGTACTGTTGTTTCAAAGCATAATGACAAATGGGGAAACTGTTAATACATCTAAATGAACTAATTGAGATTAAACAGTTCTACATTTGTCTCGATTCAGCCGATTTGCACATCAGTCATGGTCTCGCACTTTACCAAGATAGAAAAAGAGTTTCATGGTGTTCTTGTTCTCCACTTCCTATGAAATTAATCACTAACAACTCATCATGGATACTTTTAAATAGTATATGTTTGTTTCTGATGAGCTTGTTTGGAACTCTTAGAAGTTTAAATTGGCTTTATTGGCCTCCGATTTGCTAGCAGAGCAGTAAGTTTTAATATTAATGTTTTTGTAAATGTGCAAATTAAATTGGCTATTTAGTCATTAGATCCACATATTGCTTTAAAAAATTGAGCATTAGCTTACATATGTCAATGTCTTCTTCTGCAGGTGGACTACTCATGCACTCCTAAGAAAGTGCAGTAGCATTTTCAATCGTGTGGGACTATGAATAGAGTTACCATACGTATTGACAAGTATGGCCAACCAAAGGGATATGCTTATGTAGAATACATTTTGTGGAAGCTGTCCAAGAGGCTTTCCTTCTGAATGAATCTGAACTTCACGATTGTCAACTAAAGGTGCAAATATTCCATTTTGGTGATCTCCTCTGTTATGCATCTTATCTTTGTTTTTTTTTTTTGGAGGGGGGGGGCAAGTGAGGGGTATTAAGACGCACAGAGGTATTAGTCATCAAGAGGAGCTTGATCATAATAATTTGTTGTCACGTGTATTTTTGTGAATGAGGTAAAACTATCCTTTTCTACATATATCCAGAATGTGGACACTTATCTGTTAGTAGTCCAGAATGTGGACACTTATATGTGAAGAAGGTAAAACTATCATAATGCAGAATGTGTATTTATATTAGTAGATTAATTATCTCTCTTTGTTTGGGTGAATGTGAAAAAAAAACAGTTGCACAAGTTATTTGAGATGAAAATCTTGAAGGCTGTTGATGCAAGAATATTTCAATTGTTTGATTGGCAATAATTAAAGTGCGGCTGCACAATGTCCGCAAATATTAAATATATTTTCATTATGGGTTGACAAGTGATTTGGATTTGAAAAATCCAGTTTGTTTGTCTTGTCTTGCCTGACTATATCTTTTGGTACTTTCTTTCCACAAATTTACAAATAGACTGTATTATGTAATAAATCTCTAAACATCTGATAATTGGTTTCATTTTTCAGTCAATGGATCAAAATAACAACATATCAATAAAAGATGAGGGACATAATGAAATCAGTCCGCTCATGGAATTGCCATTCCACAGATCTGATGAAGTGGCAACCATGGCACGACAAACAAGATGACGGTACCTAAGTCTCATTCTTCTTTGGATAAAAAGTGAGTTAATCAATCAGAAAGTTTGGATAATTTTTTGAGAATTATAGATGAGAAAACACATAAAACAATTAGGGTGAAGTGCATTCATTGCGGGAATGATTATGCATATAATGTTGATCATGGAACCTCTACTATGTTGAAGCACTTGAAAAATGTGCAAAAAGTATCCTCATGCAGATAAAAAGCAAATGTTGTTTGCAGCACGTGACAAAGATATTGTTGAGGTAAGGGGAAATATTACTAGTGGTGGTAGTGTTTTAATGACATGGAAGTTTGATTAAAAACGTTGTGGGCATATGCTTGCTCGAATGATTATCATTGATGAACAACCATTTTCCATGATTGAGTGTGTTGATTTTCGTGATTTTGTTATTGAATTGCAGCCTCTTTTCCAAAATCTTTCTCGAATTACGGTGGTAAGAGATTGTATGAAGTTATATCTAAATGAAAGAACTTGTTTGAGAGCTTATTTTGGTGAGCTTAAGTCTAGGATTGCACTCATAACGGATATGTGGAGTTCCATTCAAAATTTGAACTATATGTGCCTTACTGCACATTAAATTGATGAAAATTGGTAGTTGCATAAAAGAATAATAAATTTTGTGACGATGCATAGTCATAAGGGTAGGGAGATTGGGAAAATGGTGGAGAAATGTATTTATGATTGGGGAATAGAAAAAAAAAGTATCCACAATAACAGTGGATAATACCAGTTCAAATGATGTGGTCGTTGGTTATTTAAAAGAAAAATTTTCAGAAGAAGGATTTTTTATTTTGAATGGCAATGCTTTACACATGAGATACACTACTCATATACTTAACTTGATTATAAGAAATGGATTGAGTGAGGTGCATGATTCTATTGCACGCATCTGAAACGTAGTTAGGTATGTGAGAAGTTCTCCAGTGAGAGCCAAGACATTCAAAGCTTGCATTGAGAATGAGAGGATTGCATACAAGGGTTCAGTTTGCCTTGATATTGCCACTAGATGGAGCTCCACTTACATGATATTAGACATTGCCATAAAGTTCAAGAAAGCTTTCAAAAGAATGGAAGAAGATGATTTATTTTCTTAAGGAAAATTGACAATGATCCTCCTCAACATGAAGATTGAGAGAATGACATCATTCTTTCTAAATTTCTAAGGTGATTTTATGATGCAACCAAACGAATGTTGGGTAGTGCATATGTTACTTCAAATGATTATTTTGAAGAGATAGCTATGTTGTATAAGTATTTGAATAATGCAGCGAATTCTTTATACCAAAAGCTTCAAGCTATGGGTTTAAAAATAAAAGAGAAGTTTGACAAGTATTATGGGAGTTTGGATAAAGTTAATATGATGGCATTGATTGCGGTTGCATTGGATCCTACAAAGAAGTTGAATTATGTAAAGTTCTGTTTTGAACAAATTCATGATGATGAAGCAAAAATTAATGAGATGCATGATAAAGTGAAGGTCACCTTTGATGATTTGTATAAGTCTTATGAGTGATCTTTTGTTGGCCTTCTAGTAAAGAAGAATTTGGTGGTTCAAGTGTGAGTAACAGTAGTAGTGCTTCCAATGTCGATATTGATGATAATGTGTGTGAAATCCATGCTTGGCGCAAAAGCTTTCTACATGCAAAGAAAAAAGTGTTGGATGAAAACAAATCTGAGCTTGATCGGTATCTTGAAGTTGACAGTGAAGATATCCTTAATTTAGATATTTTGATGTGGTGGAAAAGTACTTTGTCAAAATATAAAATCTTATCTTTGATAGCTTAAGATATTTTGTCTATTTCCGTGACTACCGTTGCTTCAGAATCGGCTTTTAGTACATCGAGACGTGTACTTGATGGCTTTTGAAGTTCTTTGACTCCTAGAGTAGTGGAAGGTTTAATTTGTACTCAAGATTGGTTGAGAGCTGTTCGTGTGCCAATTAATGTTGAAGAGTGCATCGAAAATGCGGAAAAGTTTGAGTCGGGTAAGTCATATATTTTTATCATGTAATTCAATCGCATAACTAACTATTAAGTTAATGTCTTATTTAATCTCTCTTTATTTTGTTTTCAGATTTGGATTGTCTTACCGAGGACGTTATCATTAGAAAATAAATTTCTTTTTGTGGAAACTCATATCTGTGGTAAGTAAACAGACTTCATTTTGTGCAAATTGTACATTGGTCTACTATTTATTTTGTGCATATTGTACACTGGTCTACTATACACACTACACAAGATTGCATATTATGGTTGCAAACAAATTCTAGCGAAATGCTCTTTTTCTTCATGCCAGTATTGTTTGTGGCCGTTTTTTTTCTCTTTACGGACTCGAGAAATCTAATTCTTTTCTCGTTTTTTCTCTTCATGTACTGTGGCTATCTTCATTTACTAGCTTGGAAATAAAGAGAAGCTTACATTTTTCCGACTTAGGTGCGTAAACTCATCATATTTATTAGTTCCAAGTTGGGTTTTAGGTAAGATGCCAAGCTCTAATTAAAGAACTCCATTTTCGAATGCTGAGCAAATATGGTATATTTGCATTTTCTTATTGTTATATGCAAGATTCTAGTGCCATGTTGTCATTTCTTCATTGATGAGACTAACATTTTACTTCAACATTTTACCAGGTCATGAATGTATTCGCCAAATACAAGGACATACTGGTGGACGAGAAGATGATGGCTTAGAAGGGGTTGCTTCCACTTGATAAAGAAGAGAAGCTATGGAAGAACAAGCTTACATTTTGTTGTATGGCTATCTTTGTTTAACTGTGTAGTTTTTTTATATTTCCATTTTAGGTCTCTTATTGGAGAGGAAACTCACTCATTCATTTTGACATATAGTACTTGAGTATTATGGCTGGACTTACTTCTGAATTGTTGATATTATTCATTTCTATGCTTCCTTCAAATTATGGCAATGATGCACTAAC
The DNA here is from genome assembly GCA_030064385.1 of Melaleuca quinquenervia. Taxonomy (NCBI): domain Eukaryota; kingdom Viridiplantae; phylum Streptophyta; class Magnoliopsida; order Myrtales; family Myrtaceae; genus Melaleuca; species Melaleuca quinquenervia. Next base: position 9,917,991 of record CM057726.1, on the reverse strand, counting down.
ATGGATAGTGTTGTCGTTCTTTGGATGGAATAGCATATAATATTGCATCACAAATTTGAATGTGAAATATTATGTTTATTTTTCACGCTTTAGATTTTAAACGAGGGACTTGAGCTCTCTTTGAGTTCTTAATGTAGAAGTTAATTTAAGTGCTAATATAAAACAGGTCGCAAAATAGGTTCCAATATAAACAAGTTTGACCATGTTCCCGGACCGAAAAAACAGGGTAGGTAAGGTACATAGTCCAATGAAAACATGGTAGGGTACATGGTCCAAAACATGGGAACCGGTTATAATAGGGTCAGGTACATGGTTCAGGTCTAGAACCTACCATGTTTGGACTCGATCACCCCTAGGTGATTCTACCTTGATGACACGCGCATGACTTTTGGTTTATTGAGACTTGATAGACAAGGTTATTTGGATACATAGTAACATTTAGACATCCAATACAGCCTAGCAGTTTATTGGTAAACATACTTGTGGAACTAGAGATAATGAAATCCTCCATGATCGAAATTGAGCAATGGGGTAATTCAAGCAGAAATCTTAGACCATTCTAAACTTTCAAATACTTCACTCAAGTTGACACCCAAATTTTGATATTTCTTGGTCATTTATCGCATGAAAAATTAAGGATTTGGTTCAACCCCTAAACAAATATACTAATATCTCACAATGTTTACATTCATACATGCAATGGCGAGCTTGAAATCTCATGCATCAAAATTTGCCCCATAATATGAACCAACATGATTTTGCATCATAAGAAATACACGGTGCAGGCCATACATTTTTATTTATTTATTTTGTCCACACATCGCTTTCCTTTTTCATTAGTGCACGATTGATGGAGTTACCTTGATCACCTAGATCACCTATGAGATGGGCTGATGATCAGTTTATAAGTATGAAAGAAAAATACATCATTTGAAATAGTTTTTGAGTTGAGAGAGAGTCAAAAGGATCCAACAATACCCAATGGTGAGTAATTATATTGGTTAAGAGTTTTTCTTTCATCGCTAAGGTCGAGGTTCAAAACCTACAATTACTAGAGTTTTAAGTAAAGGGCCATGGTATCGGGATCCTATGCTAGTCTCTCCCAATATATAAAAGTCCAACCTTCTAGTATCGTCCGGCACAAGGGACCCATGTTGGATTTCTTGGTTATCAAAAAAAAAAAAAAGAGCATCCAACAATGGTATAAGAATCAAGTTGCAAACAAGTCCACAGTAATAATCACACGGTTGATACGGGTTGTTGCCACTCTTGCCTAGGGCCTAATGTGTTAGGGGTGGACTGTTGGAGTTATCCAACATTAAAATATAGATGTCGCCTTAATTAAGTATTAAAATGAGGACTTATGTTTTATTATGTCCAAAAGTAAAATAATCCATATATTTTACTTTATATGTCTTTAAAGGCATATGTGAGTTCTGATGAATGATTGGAAAATAATACAAATGTGAACTCAAGTTAGACATTGTATATATCCGAACTATCATTTCTATAGTATTAAGGGTTAGACATACGCTCCTTGGGGAAAGAAGAAAATAATGTAATAAGCATTTCATATTGCGTATGTTAAAGAGACCAAAAAATAGTAGGCAAAGTTTTGATCTCGATTTTTATTATCATGTGAGATTTTTGAGGATATAAGTTACTCATTAAATACTCTCATGACTCTTATTTTTATTCGATGTTTGCTATCTTAGAGTGTTGCTAATGACCATTAGTGATTCAGTTGGGGCATTTCTAGAAAAGTAAGTTGAACTGAGATGGAGAGATTTTAAAAAAAGAAAGATAAATTCGATTATGATGCCACATTCTAAATTTTGCATATGATGATTGAGTATTATCGTAATTTTGAATACAAATTCAATTATATGTATAGAGATTAATGATGTGGCTAATTGATTTAGGGAACTGCATTTGAATCTACTCTGAATGATATGCCAAATTTATGAGTGGCTGTATACTCTCAATAGATGTATGGCAATAAACTTTCAAAGTACGTTGGTCTCACGGATTATTTGCCAATATAAACTTTGCGAATGAGAAAAAACAATAATGTTATTTAGCCTATCGTGGGCGAGTGAGAGATGAAGGAATTATGGGCCGTCCAAGATGGACTATGTGCCCGGGCCAACCAAGATGGGCCAAGCCCAATATGGGCCCATAGATAGCTATTTAGGGAGTAGTTACTGTGAGATAATGTAACGAAGAAAGAACTAAGCCGTTTTTTATTTTTCTTGCTATCACATTATGAATAGATGTTCTCTCCCTCGCCATCTCCCTCTGGATTTATCGAAGGATTTCTCAGGTCGCAAATGGGACATTTAATTTGTGGTTATCAAAGTACGTCTGATTTGTGATATGCCTTTCGATCTGTGATACAATTTATCTTGACATGTTTTTTGCTACATTCGTAATCGAAATACGTTTCCAAGTTCAAGGATTTCTATAATCCGAAAATCACCTAACAAGACCAATGGGAGATTGTTTGGTTCCTGGTTCCAAGGTGTTTTAGGTTTAATCAATATGGTTCCAAATTTCAAGATATGTAAGATAAATTTCAGATTTCGAAATTTGAGGAAACTTGAAACCTAGAATCTAGAACAAGTCTTTATGTTTTTCTTAATCTATATTTTCGCACAATCTTGCACAAACCATGGTATCCAATGATAGGTAATCTAGAACCACTAGTTTGATAACAACATCCATGAACTGAAATATTATTTATTAATATATCACATTCTTCTTATGTCTAAATATGAGTTGTGATAAGTCGATTGTAATGACAAAATTGTTATCATTATAAATGATGATTCACTACAGTTGGTCAATTGATAATATAGTTGGAACCTACTAGACCTCAGAACATGTAACAAAGCAAGTTCTAGGTTTCAAAGTATGTAAGGTAGGTTCCAGATTCTAAAAAATGAATGACTTGTTCTGATATGTGGGTTCCAATTTTTAGGTAGAACTTATAAAGAGCATGGAACTACTTATCCTTAGTTTCTTTGATGACATTCATAATCAAAGAACCAAAAAGCCACAATTTAGTCATCCCTTCAAGAGTTCATCATCACAGGTACTATTGTTCGGCTCTTTCACTTGACCTCGGCCTTTTGCCTAGCCGAACCATCACCAGGGCCAGTCTTGTATTTTCGACATCAAGTCTAGTAGTTGCAATCTCAACGAACATCTCACAAACTCAGCCACAACACCTCTTGTTCACCAAGTCCGATGACTACATCCTTCATATTGCGCTCTAATCAAGATGTGCATGAGGTTTGCTTCAATAGTCAGCTTCAATGTATGATTTAATTTCATGTTATTAGTTGATAGAACCTTAGGTTGTTCCAATTCTTTTGGTTGTTTCTCTGCATTAACCTTAGGTTGATTCAATTTCATGTTATTAGTTGATAGAACCTTAGGTTGTTCTAATTCTTTCGGTTGATTCTCTGCATTAACCAAGGCATATCAGGCATTCGAACCTTTAGGCACTAAGGTCGGACCCTATTATTGTCTTGGGTGGTGTCGTGACCTCCCCGAAGGTGCACCACCTAGGGTTCGGCTAATGGTTTGTTAAGTATGACTTAACTTGAGTTCTCCCAAACTCGGACCAATTCACGACTTTGGTTTCACTTTCTTTAAACATGCAAGATATTCAATTTGGAGCCGCCACTAACCTATTTATGGTGGGTTGGTTAGAAACCCATGTAAGGCATCGGGAGTCATGCCTTACTCCTACGAACCAGAGATCTAGGACTCGGGGACTTGGTTACGCTAAATTACTTTAACGCCCTTTCGGTACCTTTTCATTATTTTCAAAACCTCGCAGGCAGATTGGATTCGTTTTAATTCCACTCCTAACATGCAATGGTGACCACTCATAAACTCAAACAAAAATTCAAGAATGGAATGCAATAATAAAACAAATCTAAATAAAATAAAATAAAATAAAATCAAACCAAAATCAAATCACATCTAATTAAATCAGAATCAAATCACATCTAATCAAATATCAAATGGAATCTAATCTAATCAAATCAAATAAAAATCTAATCTAATAAAGTATCAAATAAAATCTAATCTAGCAAAATATCAAATAAAAATCTAATTTCTAATCTAACAAAATCAAATAAAAAATCTAAGTAAAATCTAATAAAATAAAATAAGATATGCATGAAAATCAACAAATCTAATGCAATATATGGAATGCAATTTTTTTGGAATTTTTATGATTTAATTAGCCTAATTATCCATAGCTAAATATTACCTAATCTAAATTAGGACACCAAATATGCCAATTCCTAATTTAAACTAAATTATATTCAACCAAAGATAATGTCCTATAATGCAATCTAGCTAAAAAAAAATATCCTAACAAAAATATCTAATATGCAATCTAAACTAATTATGCCAATTTTACCTAATTGTGCAATTAATCTAAACATGCGATTATTAAAATAAACGTGCCATTCTAAGTCTAACATGCAATTTTCAATTTTAAACATGAAATTAATCTAAAGATGCAATTTTAAATCTATTATGCATGCAATGTAACAAAATTAATTCAAATATGCAAAATTAACTAAACATGCACAAAAAGCCAATTAAACAGAAAATAAGAAATCAAACACCCAAAAGTTAAATTCTAGAAAAATGATTTTTTTTATTTTTTTAAAAAACGAAAATCACAAATAAAATAAAAATAAAATAAATAAAACCGGGTCGGGAACCGAACCGGGTCGATTCGGTCCCCGACCCGCTCGTTAAAAGCCAAAAGGCTTGTAGGCGGATGGAGCTGGGTTGGGGGCAAAAGCCCAGCCCGAGCTCTCTTTATTCCAAGCCACGCGCACAACTAAGAAGACCCAACAGAAAACGCCCGGCCCAAACCAACGCAACTCCAGAACAGTCCAGCGCGCGTGAGACTCCAAGCCCAGTAGGAAACAAGACCCAGCCCTTCTCCAACCTGCTCGCACAAAATAACAACCCGTGGACAAAATCTGACCCAACTCCAGTCTTCTCCTTCGCGGGTGAAAAAAATTAACCAGCCCAACAGCAAATTCGCCCAGTTCGCTTCCGCGTGACTCCAAAACAAAACACTGAGGCAATTCACGTGACAGGCGGACAAAGAACTTGTTCCAGGAAAAAGAAAGCTCCCCACTGCAAAGAAAAAAAAAGTCAAAATTCTCCTCCTCTCCTCCTGTGCGTGCCTTTTCTTCCTTCAAGAAAGAGTCTTTTTTTTTTGTCTCTGCCCATGGACGCCCTCATAAAGGAAATAATAAAGATTCGGTCAAATCTTCCACAAGATTTGACCGAGGATTATTTAAAAAAAAGATTTCCTTTCCCTTTGATTAGCATACGTCCCCCTTGCATGTATATATCTCCCATCCATGTTGCTTATCTCTTGCACAATTTTAAGGAAATAAAAGAAATTCTCGATCAAATCTTTTAGAAGATTTGACTGAAAATCGCTATCTCTCTTCAATGTTTCCTTCTTCCTCTAGATTCACTTTTCTTGAGATATATCTTCCAGAAAAATTGATTTTTCTAGCACTGTCTAGTAAAAATTCTGGTAAGCCTCATCCAAAATTCTATTCACCGCCGATGGTCCTACCTAAAATGGAAGATGCTCCTATTAACTATATGCAAATAATAAAGATAAAAAATTAAATAAATAAAGAAAACAAAAGGCACAAAAATTTAGGTGTCAACAGCTGCCCCTCTTTGAAGGTGAGCTCGCAGAGGTTGCATTCAAAGACCATAGAAACCTAAATTTTGGCTATGCAAATACAAAGTAATGAATTTTTTTTGAATTTTTTGTTTTGGAAAAACAATGTGAATCTTATTCTGAATGCAATGCTATGAGGATATAAATGCAGAAAAAAAAACATACCTGAAGTCACTTACCTGTCGGATTGAGATTGATCTTAACTTGTTCAGTTCTTATCCAAATCTTCCAAAAAATGTGGTCATTCTAGAATAAAATGCTCATTTGACTAACTAAATTAACATAATTGAATAAGTCAGCAAATAGCAATCACATCTTGAACGGAACATTAAATAAAAGGGAGACATCCAGGCTAATTTAATGTAAATGTTATGCATGATATTTTTGTTGAGAGTAATTCTCATTTTTTTTCTCAAATGTAATTATGACATGATGAATGCAAATGAAGAGAAAGAGAAACATACCTGCATACTTACCTTGGTAGATTGAGGCATGTATTGAATGAATTTTGGAAACCGCCTTCTTAGGCCCGAGCTCCTTGCTTCGGTCACAAAAGAAGCCAAACGGTAAAAGAACTTGAACCGCCTGAATTGGTTCAAAAATTCCTTTCGGATTTTCTGAAAAGATACCTAAAACTCCAATCAAGTAATGAACTCAAAAGTTCCCTTTGGACTTTCGAGAGAAAGAATAAGGTTTGAAAGTTCCCTTCGGACTTTCGAAAATGGTACTTCAAACTCCAATCAAGTAGTGGACTCAAAAGTTCCCTTCGGACTTTCGAAAATGGTACTTCAAACTCCAATCAAGTAGTGGACTCAAAAGTTCCCTTCGGACTTTCGAGAGAAAGAATAGGTTTGAAAGTTCCCTTCGGACTTTCAAAAAAGAATACCTGAAACTCCAATCAGGTAATTGACTCAAAAGTTCCCTTCGGACTTTCGAGAGAAAGAAAAAGGTTCGAAAGTTCCCTTCGGACTTTCGAAAATGGTACCTGAAACTCCAATCAGGTAGTGGACTCAAAAGTTCCCTTCGGACTTTCGAGAGAAAGAATATGTTTGAAAGTTCCCTTCGGACTTTCAAAAAAGATACCTGAAACTCCAATCAGGTAATTGACTCAAAAGTTCCATTCGGACTTTCGAGAGAAAAAAAGGTTTGAAAGTTCCCTTCGGACTTTCAAAAATGGTACCTGAAACTCCAATCAGGTAATTAACTTGAAAATTCATTCGGATTATTGAACAAGATGCCTGAAACTCCAATCCGGCATGCTGGGACAAATATGATGCTTTAAATATTAGTTCAAGCACTCAGAACTCTTCAGTCTTCAAGGAATCATTACCTATCAGACATGATTAGAGCAAAGCAACGTTTGCATTCATCAAGGCATACATGTCAATCAAGTATTTATACAAGATGGTCTTACCCTATTTGCATCACCAAATTTTCACTGAAAATCATCAATCAAGATCATTTCCACTTATGGCCTGAATTTCCTAAGAATGACAAATGAAACACTTTCGGTTAGAAAGGACTTTCACTCACTCTCATTGAAAGGCTCTTATCCGGCCATTAATGCGGGAATAACTGTATTTCTCAATCTCACCATCATCATGTCAACAAAGGTCCGAGTATTCTCGCAAGCGGTACGAATTTACCAATCAGAGAGGTCTTTAACAGGACTATAATTCGGGCTTGGTCAACGGCTAAGCAAAGGGGACTCTTTGAGTCAAGGCTTAGAAGGAAATTTCTTCAATGAATAACTTTGGGTTTACAAGTCAAGAACCCTGCAAAATGAGATAGAAATAATCTTGCTTGCACTCCTTCGAGCTAAGCTTAAAACATTTAAATCATACGTTAACTCAAGTGCCATAATCAGAAGAGACTTTTAGGGTCGTAATGTAGGCTTAGTTCATGGGTTGAGAAATGAAAGGATCATTAGGCTCAAAAAAATGTGTGTGGGATGATAAATTGGTGATCATCTCAAAATTGTCACTGGACTTCTTTTCACTGGGGAATTGTTCCAAGGCTCAAATTTCGAGCTTCTGGCTTTGCTGCATTGGAGATGTTACTTCATGTCAAATCCTCTGGAGGTTGTTTGCAAGACTGCCCTATTTGACATTTTTTGGAAAACCCTAACTTACTGAGGGTTGACTTTTACAAACTTGAGCCTTTGGCTCTGACTTCTATGGGCATCGGCCTTGCTTTTATTAGGCACACTGCTTTTTCTTTGCCCCAAAGCTTTTTCATTCATTTTTTCAGGCATTGGCCTTGCTTTTACCAGGCACACTGCTTTTTCATGCCCCACTTTCGCATTTTTTACTTGACAAGAGTCTATAATGTGACAACTTGGCTTGACGTCCCTTGATATGTCACTTGTATTATGCTGCTTCCCATGGCTTTGATTTTTGCCATGCCCCAGTGTAAAAGATGATCACCAATTTGGGTTCAATGAAAGAAATTGCAGGCTCAAAGTGGCTAGCAAATGATAAAGGTGTTTAGGATAGAGAAATGAATGCTCTTCATCATCTTTAAGGCCCTTGATTCACCGTTTGATTTTTCATGTAATAGCAACACACGAAGATTGATGCAAGTGAAAACAAGAAAATTTCCATCTACTTTTCTCATTCTTTAACACCAATTAATCAAATGTACCACCAACTTGCCCCAATGTGGGGTGGTTCTTGACAGGGGTAATACGAAATGAAACTTCACAAGTGTTTAGGCTCAAAATGGGTAATCAATGGATAAGTGTAGTGTTTGGGATAGAGAAATGAACTGCCTCTCATCATTTCAGCTATCGTACCTTTCGCGAGAGAACTCTTTACCTTGCGGACATGGAATTTTGCATACTCATCTCACAAATATATAGACATGGGACTGTGTATGGATATGGCTTGCCTTTCGTCATCCCGATGCATCTCATTTAGCATTCTCAATTTCAAGTAGAACCATCATGCAAAATCTTTTTTAGCATATATGAGCATTTTGAGCTTATTGACAAGCACATGCAATTTACCTCACCAAAAAATTGCATGAAAGCCTAATATGAACATGATATCAAATACCATAAAAGCTATCAGAGTTGGGAGCCCCTTTGGTCGGCCTTGAAGATGGGCACATGAATCGACCAATTGACATGAGAACTCAATCTTTGATGCTGCATTTTTGCTCTTGCCCCTGCACCAAAACAAAATCGCACATGAATATGGCTCTAAAGAAATGTGATCTAAAATTGAAGAAATTTACATCACCGATCAATGCATTGTCTCCGCCAAATTGGAAATTGCCCCACATTTTTTTGCTTCCTTTGAAAGGGTCAACCCTCGATCAGACAATAAGAGTTAAGCTTTGACAGACAGGGTTTATGCACTTTTTTGAAATTTTTTTTTACATTTTTTTGAACGAGAAGACATGAAGAAATCCAGCCCTCAGAATTCTCCTTGGATGATATTTTTTCAATTGTTGGATATCATCACCGGGCTAGTTTGGTGTATTCCAACATGCCCTCAAAATAAAGAAAAACTTGTAACTTCATTGAATCAAATGAATTACATTTATTGGAATGGAAAGCAAATACTCAAACCCTAGTAATCAAAGTTCAAACAATAACTGGAATTCAGAAAGCAAGAGATCCTAAAAAGCAACAAAAGACTCCTTCGCAGAGGAGTACGAAAATTCTTCTACTTGGTGTCCCCATTAGCTCCTTCAGCATGGTTGGGCAGGGGATTGTGCTGAACATTTGGTTGACCAGTGGTGAAAGAGAGTGCCTTTGTATCCAGGAGGTCTTGAACTTTGTGCTTCAACACGTAACAATCATCAGTGGAATGTCCAGCCTCGCCCATGTGATAATCACATTTCTTGGATGGGTCATAATTTTTGAACCTCTCAGGATTCGGACGCTTTGGTTCATTTGAAAGTAATCCTTTCTTTTGGAGGACTGGCAAAACCTTGGATAATGGCCCAGGCAAAGGTGTGAAGTTCCTCCTAGCACCTTGTGGTCGACTGGTGAATTGGCGTCCTCCACCTTGCTGTTTGGCTGTGTCACGAGCTGGTTGAGAAAATGCCACATTCACCTCAGATGCAAACTCCTTATCTTTCTTGAAAGTAAATTTCTTTACAGAGGCAGTTTGCTCCATAGCCCAACCATCACGCAAAGCAATCTCAATGCGTTCCCCTACGGGAATCAACTCAGCCAAGGATTCGAAACGAGACCCCAACACTCGATTGCGGTACTCAAATGGCAAAGACTTCATAAACATGTCTAGCATCTCCTTTTCGGTTAGCTCAGGGATAATTTGTGCAGCCACAGCTCTCCACCTCGTGGCATAACCCTTGAAAGTCTCGGTCTTCTTCTTCTCAAAGCCAATCAAATCCTCACGTGACGGGGCCACGTCCATGTTAAATTTGTACTGACGGATGAAAGCATCAGATAACTCCTCCCACGTCTCAAGCAAATTAATCTTCTTCACAATGAACCATTGAAGAGCAGGTCCGGTTAAGCTATCTTGGAAAGTGTGGATCATGAGCGGCACGTTGTCAGCATACGGTGCCATCCTCATAGTGTAGTACTGCAAGTGGACCTTAGGACATGAAAGGCCTTCATACTTGTTGAACTCGGGTGCTTTGAACTTCTTAGGGACTTGGACCTTAGCAATATGAGCAAGGCCTCGTGGAAACTGATCTTGAAATCCTTGCATTTGACGAATTTGCTCCTCTAGCTTAGCAATGCGCTTAGCCTCATCACTCATTGGCATTTCAGAGGATGCCCCAGCCTTATCAATCAAGGTCGGAGGAACATTGTCAATCGAGATTGCTCCATTCTCAGTCGAGGAAGTGCCGACGCTAGCATTCTTGCCTTTGTCTTTTACCTCAGTTGGAGCAGGGTCATTGGGCAGTACAACTTCAACTCTTGGTTGAGCAGATACGGCCAAAGCAGAAATGCTTGTATTTAGAGAAACAACTTGCTTCGAGAGGTTTTCGAGGACATTCAGGACTGTCTTCATCTCTGTTTCAAGAGCAGAAACACGAGTTTGCTCATTTTGATCAGCCATTCTTGCTCTTGACCTTGTGATGATGGGTGAGCGTGGACGATCCGTGATCACCTACAAAAGACAAAGCTAAACATGAATATGTGATCGGGAGAATGTTCAGTCGATGACTTAATCATCATTTTTTTCTTTTAAAAGGGATGAATGAAGAATGACGACCTTTGACACACTTTTAAAAAAGCATATAATTGAAAATTTCACGAAAACTTTTTTTTTTGCTTTTTTTTGAAGAAAAATCTTAATGAGAATTAATTTTGACTAAAAAATTACTATGACAACACTATGGACCGACTCAAAACTCGAAAATGTAAATGAAATTCAAAGAATAGGGATAGAATGCTTACTTCGCAAGTAGATCAGGGGCAATCACATAGACATGCGCATGATAAGTGCAGTTCGATTTCTACTCTAAAAGGCTTAACAAAGTGGAGCCACAAGGGTGGGATGACTAGTTGCAGCCTCGCATACTAAGTCAAGCCCTCGTAACTCCGGCTCAGTCAAGAATGATGCCCCGATGCGACGTTGACTCACGGGCAGAGGCAAACACTCTCGACACCAAGAAAGAAAGCTTCGGGATTAAGTTTGGGCAACCTCTACTACGCAGCCTCGCGGTCGAAATTGTATCCAAACTTAATACCATCCTAAGTGATCCTATGCGGCCCAAGTCCGGCAGCGGGTTGTGTGTGCGAAAGTGTAGTGCTAAAACAATTAAATCATACATATCAATTGATATCAAACAACACTTCACACAAAATTACTTAAACGTTTAAGACAACCCTGCAAAAACATTCAACTCATGTTAGGGACTTACTTGGAATCCTCGCTGTCAAACAAAATTTTGAAAATAATGAAAAATGGCCTAAGTCCACTAAGAATTTTTTTCAAGTCCCCAGCGGAGTCGCCAAGCTGTCGCGACCTCCCCGAAGGTGCACCACCTAGGGTTCGGCTAATGGTTTGTTAAGTATGACTTAACTTGAGTTCTCCCAAACTCGGACCAATTCACGACTTTGGTTTCACTTTCTTTAAACATGCAAGATATCCAATTTGGAGCCGCCACTAACCTATTTTATGGTGGGTTGGTTAGAAACCCATGTAAGGCATCGGGAGTCATGCCTTACTCCTACGAACCAGAGATCTAGGACTCGGGGACTTGGTTACGCTAAATTACTTTAACGCCCTTTCGGTACCTTTTCATTATTTTCAAAACCTCGCAGGCAGATTGGATTCGTTTTAATTCCACTCCAAACATGCAATGGTGACCACTCATAAACTCAAACAAAAATTCAAGAATGGAATGCAATAATAAAACAAATCTAAATAAAATAAAATAAAATAAAATCAAACCAAAATCAAATCACATCTAATTAAATCAGAATCAAATCACATCTAATCAAATATCAAATGGAATCTAATCTAATCAAATCAAATAAAAATCTAATCTAATAAAGTATCAAATAAAATCTAATCTAGCAAAATATCAAATAAAAATCTAATTTCTAATCTAACAAAATCAAATAAAAAATCTAAGTAAAATCTAATAAAATAAAATAAGATATGCATGAAAATCAACAAATCTAATGCAATATATGGAATGCAATTTTTTTGGAATTTTTATGATTTAATTAGCCTAATTATCCATAGCTAAATATTACCTAATCTAAATTAGGACACCAAATATGCCAATTCCTAATTTAAACTAAATTATATTCAACCAAAGATAATGTCCTATAATGCAATCTAGCTAAAAAAAATATCCTAACAAAAATATCTAATATGCAATCTAAACTAATTATGCCAATTTTACCTAATTGTGCAATTAATCTAAACATGCGATTATTAAAATAAACGTGCCATTCTAAGTCTAACATGCAATTTTCAATTTTAAACATGAAATTAATCTAAAGATGCAATTTTAAATCTATTATGCATGCAATGTAACAAAATTAATTCAAATATGCAAAATTAACTAAACATGCACAAAAAGCCAATTAAACAGAAAATAAGAAATCAAACACCCAAAAGTTAAATTCTAGAAAAATGATTTTTTTTATTTTTTTAAAAAACGAAAATCACAAATAAAATAAAAATAAAATAAATAAAACCGGGTCGGGAACCGAACCGGGTCGATTCGGTCCCCGACCCGCTCGTTAAAAGCCAAAAGGCTTGTAGGCGGATGGAGCTGGGTTGGGGGCAAAAGCCCAGCCCGAGCTCTCTTTATTCCAAGCCACGCGCACAACTAAGAAGACCCAACAGAAAACGCCCGGCCCAAACCAACGCAACTCCAGAACAGTCCAGCGCGCGTGAGACTCCAAGCCCAGTAGGAAACAAGACCCAGCCCTTCTCCAACCTGCTCGCACAAAATAACAACCCGTGGACAAAATCTGACCCAACTCCAGTCTTCTCCTTCGCGGGTGAAAAAAATTAACCAGCCCAACAGCAAATTCGCCCAGTTCGCTTCCGCGTGACTCCAAAACAAAACACTGAGGCAATTCACGTGACAGGCGGACAAAGAACTTGTTCCAGGAAAAAGAAAGCTCCCCACTGCAAAGAAAAAAAAAGTCAAAATTCTCCTCCTCTCCTCCTGTGCGTGCCTTTTCTTCCTTCAAGAAAGAGTCTTTTTTTTTTTTTTGTCTCTGCCCATGGACGCCCTCATAAAGGAAATAATAAAGATTCGGTCAAATCTTCCACAAGATTTGACCGAGGATTATTTAAAAAAAAGATTTCCTTTCCCTTTGATTAGCATACGTCCCCCTTGCATGTATATATCTCCCATCCATGTTGCTTATCTCTTGCACAATTTTAAGGAAATAAAAGAAATTCTCGATCAAATCTTTTAGAAGATTTGACTGAAAATCGCTATCTCTCTTCAATGTTTCCTTCTTCCTCTAGATTCACTTTTCTTGAGATATCTTTTCCAGAAAAATTGATTTTTCTAGCACTGTCTAGTAAAAATTCTGGTAAGCCTCATCCAAAATTCTATTCACCGCCGATGGTCCTACCTAAAATGCAAGATGCTCCTATTAACTATATGCAAATAATAAAGATAAAAAAATTAAATAAATAAAGAAAACAAAAGGCACAAAAATTTAGGTGTCAACAGGTGGTTCACTATGGTTGATTTGATTAATAATTACTTGATTTAACTTGTTACATGTATCTTGACGCATCATAGTTGCACGTCATCATCTCATCTATACTTAGAGCTTAAGACACAATATAACTAGTCAGTTAGGTCAATGCATGTTAATTTTAGGATGCACATATGTTTGAGGTATTTATAAATTTTATTAAGTAAAAATCAAATAGAAAATGCCACCTAAATCATGTAGATTGCATGTAAGTTTAGAGTTAATTACTATCATAGCTTGCATATCGTATAATGCGCGTCATTTAGAATTAATCATTTCATATATATATATATATATAGTGTTAATTATTAATGGTATTGAATGCATCATCGACATTACATATAGTTCCGTAATCATTGTAAATTCATGAGAACTATGATTTTTAATATAAAATAGCACTTCATAATGTCTTGATTATAGAATAAATTCACGAAAGATCATTCATTTCTTGCTAATTAACTTAGGTAAGAAGACATACACTATTTAAATAAGTCATCTTGCATATGAGATTTTAGAATGCATTTTCATGTATAATTCTAGGATCAATCCTATCTTTTGTCAATTACCAGAGAAAAGAACAAAAATTAGGAGTTTTCATATAGATTGTTTTAATTAGGCTAACCCCTTTTTTTTCCGTAATACTCAGATTGCGTGGCATTTAGTAAGTCATTTAGAATTAATTCTAGTTAGTGTCCGACATAGGTAACATTTCAGAATAATTTCCACAATATAGAATCTACAACTCATCATGCATATTAATTATCTCATCACCGCATGCTATCTAGTTACTTAGTGTATGTAGCTGAATTACAGTCACATAGAGTTTAGGTTTAATTTGTGATCTTTCTTAAGTCCTGCATGTTAATTAAATAAAAAGAAATAAAAAATTAGAGTAATTTGCACGTTAGTTAATCATTAATTCATGCACAATCATGCATTATGTATCCATATTTCCCTACTTAATAGATTGTAGAAACCTCATGGCGATGGATAGTAATACACTTTGCTTAGAGCATCCAAGTTCTTAGTATCTTTTGCAAATTATACTACTTTAATTGTTAGGTATTATTGTATACCTGTATATCACCTTTTAATGGCATAGACAAAAAAAAAATGGATAAAGACTACACGCAAAATATTTTTGAAACAAAGAAATAAGGTACGAAATGAGTGTTTAATTAATTTAGTATAATCAAATCCCTGAATCCATTGAATTTCTGATTCGATAAAATAAAATGTATTTCCATGTTTCACTTGGGTGTCTAATCTAAAGGTAAGATAAATATCATGATTGAATCGAGTATTAAGTTGGGTTAGTAGGGTTTGGGAGAGCCTGTGTTAAGCGTCATGCTTAGCAATTCATCATCTTTTCCCTAGGTCGTGACAACTCAAACACTTGACGACCATAAAATAATGTAGCTGGTTTTCTATATATTTCGTAGAAGGCTTACTTTCGAGCTCAAATTGCTACTTGCGCTTGAAAATGAAACAAAGGGAAAACGTGCGACCAATTCTGTGAAACTGAAGGTTGACAAAAGTTGTTTGACCAATATGCCATTTGTGAATCATCGAAACCAGCTAGATTCTGAAGATAATCTTGAACAAGAAAAATATATTGAAAAAGCAACAAGGGGGGCGTGTGTGACAAACTCTAGAGCGTCTGGTCATAAGAAAAAAAAACCCAAAAACCAATGTTAGGTTCATCATAGGGAGTTCGAACCCTAGCTATCCGTACAAAAAAAATGTAGACTGTAGCCCCTTTATTTGCAAGCACGTAGGGCTATGCTTATTCTAGTTCAACAACAGGTTGATATATATTGCCATTTCACAAGCTAATATGGCAAGAGTATGATTGAGCGAACTATTCCCCACGCAGGTCATGCGGAGATCTCGACTCACGGAGTTTCTTCTCATCGGAGAGTTGCTTAGCGAACCTGGAATAGTTCAGGCTAAAATTAATCACCCATTCCAGTGCTATTCAAAGAAACTAAATCTCAAAGTGCTGCAATTTTCCTGGGGACTTTATTGTATGAGAGATATTTACGCACAAAAACTTTACCTTTTGAGGGCTTCCTGGTTGGTGCCAGCATTTGGAATGGGTTCGTAGCGGCCGGTGCCGAGATTAAATCGTGAGACCGGCTTCTTCAATAAGTGCTCACCAACTTCCACCAGACCCTCCAAGTTCTCCTTGGTGGATGTGTCCACCGAAGATAAAGTCCCCTTTAGAGTGTCATCCTATAGCAATAAATTCAATTCTAGTCGCATGAGCTGGGACCAGTTGCAGATCAATAGAAACCACAGCAAAAAATCACCTATCTGATGATTTGTTTTATTACATCCACTGTCATCGGCAAAAGTATTTCTCAAGCGATGCTAAGATCTTCCGAGGAGGCATCTAAGAAACATCGACCTTCTTAATCTATCCACATCTTGATGATTTTACATATTAACCGCACTAATGTCAATCTCCTAAAAGCATGCCTACGTGAATACGATTTTCTGGACCTATTGCAGGCAGAAGAAGGAGACATTTCAGGAATGCGCCAGCGCAGAGGCGGAGGAGTTAGCGAAAATCTTACGTTGATGCGGAGGTAATTCTTCTCGGACTGGCAGCCCTTGAAGACCACAGAATTGTGGTAATCGACGATGTCGGAACTCCCTTGAGAGTAGATGTCTATCAAAGGGCTCGTGCCATCCTCGTACAACCAGGAGAACAAACCCCACTTTGAAGCCTTCTTGGCGTCGAACTTTTGCGCCATCGTGTCCAACCCTGTCCCAAGTGAAATCACCAACAATCGAGTGTAGTCGACGGGCAGGTTGATGTCGGAGAAATGTGGGTCCTCCCCCAAGGTCTCCTTGACCACTTCACTGATGGCGATCAACGTCTGGGAAAAGAAAGAATTGACGAAATATGCCAGTATATGGAGTAGAATGAATTTCGATGTGTTAACTAGGGTTGGTAGGCTTTATGAATCAAAATATCGATTCTCATATCTACCGTTCAATCATTCTATGATAGAAATTGATTGATTTGATTTGATTTGATTTCTCTACTTCAGCATTGTAAACCTCGTGTATGAGATACTTTATCACTTCGATTGAACCTGGTCTGAATTGTTTTGATCTAGGGAAGGTATGAATCGACCTAATTTATCCCCTTGCAATTATAACACAGCGGGAATATAAAAGATGAGTTAGGCTCTATCCATGCAGACGTGGCAATGACCCTGATATTGCTGTGAGAAAGAAATGGACTCTAAAAGATTGCTTAGTGCAACACCGTGATTTTGACATTTCTGATTTGGAAGGGTTTTCACGTAAAAATCTATATTTTTCTCTGAAATTTTTTTTCTCTTTGTAATTTTCAGGATCCTAACACCAAAGATCAATTCCTAAAAAAAAAAAATACTACCAGAGTTAGATCGTTGGGGGACCAGTTCAATAGTGCATCAGTAGCCACCCTATACTAGACTTCTTTGGCAAAAAAAAAAAAAAAACAGAAAGAGGAAAAGGGGCTATTTAAGATTTTTCTTCTAGGCTTATCGGGTTGGTCATGGCTCGCCGACGGCTAGCCTATTATCTTAAGACGACTTTCGATCTATGAAATTGCTGATAGCAACTTGGAGGTGTTATTCTAGGTTTCACCTTCACATACAGTCACATCGTTGGACCTCAAATGGACATAAGAATGTGATTGCCAGGAAGAAGAACATGGGGTGATTGTAGTCGAATACCCTAGAGCGGATATCTCTATTGTCATCTGTAGAAACCTCATAAAAATTACTACGGGCTGCCCTTTGATAAATAAACAAAAAATGATATTGGGTAGGAGATTATACGGCTTAAATCACAGAGATGCCACCTTTCCGGTATGTAAAGCCCTAGAATATTGTACCATGAGGTTAGTTGAGTAGTTAAGGATTTTGAGCTTACTTGTGTAGATTAAACACATTTATTAGTTGTTCATACGATCAAGTGTCCGAGATTCACGCTTGGGTGGTTGTCTTGGTTCATGTTTTAGAGCCTGCCCCATGACATTAACGGATATTTCCCGTTTCCTTACTTAAAATGAGCTTCCTTATCGTTCTTCTTGTCAAGTCAGTACGAAAGACTCCAACTACTCAGACTAAAGCAAGGGGCTATCTTCGATACCAAACACCCTACATTAATTTTATGATCTTATATGTAGCTTTACCTTTTACTCTTTTTTTTTTTTGTGTATGTATGCATGTTTGTTAGACATACGTACCGGATTGTTGGCAACCATACCACCATCGATGAGATTGAATTCATAAGCTCGTCCATCTTTATCATCCGTCTTGAAATAATGGGCGGGGAAGTAAGTCGGAGCAGCTGATGTGCCGATGCATACGTCCGATAGTTGAGCGTCCAAGAATGGATGTTTTGACACCTCCGCGAGATACAAATCCAATGGAAAACGTCAAATTTGATCCAATATCTTGGGTCGATTAAAACTAGATTATTAGAAGCTGCAATTAACTCAATGCAAAACTAGATAATTAATTATAATTGTCTTTGTCGATCTCCGTTTTTGATATTTGGAGATCAGAAGGTGCAAGAAAAGTGCCATCCCATCACAAGCTTTCACCCTCCAAAACTTCTGGGCGAGGCTGTAATCAACTGAATATTTCACCACATGCGTGCACTCATTCGGGTACTTCCAATATGAAAAGGAGATTAATATAAATCAAACTCAACATCGCAGTGGTCCAAGTAATGCGTGATTGGATCATGTCTCCCTCAATCGGTCTTATACCCACTAATGCTAATGTCTCGCTTCAACAGTAAAACAATCATGAAATTGCGTATTCTCTGATAAATAGGAGCGAGCTACATATTTTTGTTCCACTCTAATTGAAGAAAGTTATATTTGATTCATTCATTCACATGCAAATTTAACCAAACAAAAATATGGTTGACATCTATGTTTGCAACTCTCGTCCGTCAAAAGATTAGTTAAGGGAAGTTTGCTCCCACCTTCTTCAATTTGAGACGGAGAAAAACAATATTCATACCAAATTATAAGGCGCGCTCTGTCCAAAACACGTACAGGAACACAGGAACTCACCCCATATGAAGAAAACAAAACTGGTTCAAACTTTTTGATGTCGAAGGTCGGAATAACCAAGCCAGTGAGGCAATCGTGCAGCCTCGTGGTTCCAAGTAACTTCCTTATTAATTTGTGAAGATAGACTCCATCATACTTGGGTCCCGTCAGAGATCTCAGCGTGTTCAAGATGGAACCCAAACTGCCACTTTTATGTATCAAAAAACCAGAGGGAGCAAGCAGAGATGAAATGAAAAAGACTCGAGTCAGTTGAATTATATATGACAAGAGAAAAAGCTAAAAAGAACAAATCAGCAGTGAGGTTAAAAACCACAAGAAGCAGTTCGATAATTCAGATTTAACATCATGAGAGGTATGCCAATAGTCAATTACCATCCTTGAGGGAAGATCTTAGGACAATTCTCCAAGTAAAATGGGACTATGTCTTTCGCAGCGAAGAGGGGACGGTGGTGAGCATCAGGTGCAGACAACATGGCCGTGATGAGGCCTCCTGTGCTTGTTCCAGCTATTACGTCGAAATAATCTGCGAGCCTCACATCTTCACCATCCAGCTCCTGCGACCAAAAAACTCATTAAATTCAGGATTAGTATTTAATCAAGATATGGTTTGGACACTGGCGATGCCCTGTGTCATAAGAAAAGAAAAGGAAATAGATAAGTCAGGGAGTTCTATGACTTATCGAACAGCATAATAAAATTATGGAAGAACGTTCAGAGCAAAAGAGGAAAAGGGTTTGGCATGGCCTCCTACCTCCCACCCTGAAAAATAATAAGACGAAGAACAAAAGCCAAAAGAAGCCTTCTTAAAATTTTCTAGGATTGTAACCCTAATAATCGTAGCACAAGAATGCAGCTCTTGTGTCCAATTTCTTTGAATGGTTTCATGTTATTACCTGAAGTTGGGCTTCAAGGTAACCGAGAATAACTCCTGGAATGATTCCTCGGACTCCTCCGCCATCAACACTAAGGATCGTGACGAGCTTTCCGAACTTTGGAGGCTTAATTTTAAACGGCAAACGTTTTGTCTCCATTTCTTTTTACTCGTTATTGCAAGAATTGAGAGAGAGAGAGAGAGAGAGAGAGAGAGAGAGAGAGAGAGAGAGAGAGAGATGAACGAACTTGTGGTATCTCCATGGTTGTGAAGCTCATAAGCATATATAGAGAGATGGAACTAATTGCTTGATGGGCTAAACACGTGTCCGTAGTCGTTCAATCTGGGAAATCAGAAAAACAATTGACCGTGTCGCTTTTGTTCAGCTCTTATTTAGTCAATTTGAGCGTTCCTCTTAAGTGAGCACGAAAAGGGGATTAAGACTGAATCGCTTTTTTAAACTGACAAGGGCCTCTCATAGGCAAAAAGGGGTTGGTCCACGAAGGCAAAGTTCATTACTTGCTACACATTTTGGAGTGTCTGTGAGGCAAAGGTAGATAGGGGATGGTGGAAGGAAGGTTGCTTTTCATCATTCACGAGAGGAAAAATGATGCTCGTGCCAGAGGTGCTTATTCAACGTTGGAGTTGTTATTAGAGACCTAGACAACACCGGCATGACTTTTCGTTGATAGAGGGTTTCCAATTTCCTGATTTAGAATGGACCCAATAGACAAGGTTAGTTGAGGATATGTACACATTCAGAGATCCAATAGAACCTAGCGCTTCATTTAGAGGATAGATATTTCGTAAAAGCATAGACTATTTCTCTTTAATTCTTAGGTATATAACTAATGTTGAAGCCCCATTAAGAGTGGAACTGGATCTTAGTGATTCCGCCCTCGATCAAAATTGAGCTAAGATGGAGAGTTATTATAGTGGAAATCCAACCCCATTTTGAACTTACATATACTTGACTTAATCAATTGACCTGCCATTATACTTGAGCTCGAATATAGATATAACACTCCATCAAAGAGAAAACCGTGCGACTGATTCTCTGAACCAGGTGAACAAAAGTTGTTTGACAAATATCTCATAACACATAATGTGCCATGGATCGTGAGAACTTTTTTTTTTTTCAAATAATACTAAGCAGTACAAAAAGATTCACAAGAGTAGCAACAGAAACAAGAAATGGGCGTATACAATGCACTCTAGCAAGTCTGACCCCAAGAAACGACCCAAAAGGCCCCACTGATCAAGTGGATTTTCATATGGAAAATGAGTTTAACGGCAAACCAACGAAGAATTAAAACGGGCCTCAAACACTAATTGATGAGAGAATTCAGGTGAGGACAGCGGCGTCCACACATGTTAAACACATTCGCCGATTGGATGTTGGATAAACCAATAAGTTGCCGCTCTTTCCTAAAAACAAAGGACTGGGCGCAAGAAACTGTTACTGTTGGAAGATCTAGCCACAAAGGTGATTACCGTGTAGATTTGTGCTGTTGGGGTCAATCAATATGGAGAAAAAGAGAGCCAAAGTCAATAAAAAAGACGAAAAGAAGGATACTCGCCCGAGAGAGAGAGAGAGTGAGAGGGCACTGAGAGGGTGCGTGGAGAAGCTGCAAAGTTTAACTTAGGGTCCGTTCGTTTTGCGGAAAATAAAGTACTTCCGGAAAATATTTTTCAGGAAGTCATTTTCCTGGAAAATGGCACATTTTCTGATGTTCATTTGAAACTTAAAAAATTTTCAAAAACTTTTTTCGGAATTTTTCTTTTGAGAAATTATCCGGCGACTGACAACCGGTGGCAACAGCTGCGGGCGGGCGGTGGCAGCGGCCAGCGGGTGGCGGCAGGCAGGCAGCGGCCGACGAGGGCGGCAGCTGGCGGGGGACGAGGGGGCGAGCAACGGCGGGCGGACGGAGGGTGGTCAGCAGGCGGCGGCGGGCGGGCGAGCGGCAGTAGGCGGACAAGGGGCGGTGGCCGACGGCGGGCGGGCAAGCGGCCAAGCAGCCGATGGGCAACGGTGGCCGGGGGCAACGTGGGGTGGCGGCAGGCGCGACGGTCGATGCGTTCGGCGGGCGGCGGCGACCTCACGTCAACCGCTAGCAATTAAATTGCTCATAGACTCTTGACGAGAGGGAAAGAGAGGAGATCCGAAAAATGTTTTCCGCTTTTCAAAAACGGAGAACATTTTTTTTAGTTTTAGAAAGAAATCTTTGGTAGATTGGATTTCCGCCCCCCAATCAGCCCAATTTCCGTAAAATATTTTCCGCCAAACGAACGAACCCTTAATATTGTCAGAATTGGCTCAATTTACTATGTCGGATTATGAGTTGATCAGTTTTGTTTGTTGAAAACATGCGTATCTTAATATTTTCAGTGACTAGGGGAAGATTTTTGGGAGCCTGTGGTTTTTTCCATAATCAGCTTTTCACTTAAAATCTTGATGTTATTATTATTTTCATCCCTTTATTGTTTTGGCATTATAATTACATATTGCAAGGTTGTGTTGCTAGAATATATTGTTGGGTTTTGCTTGGGTTAAGTTGATTTTGGTAGGTTTTGTTTTGGGGAAAAATTGATCCTAGATTCCATAAATTCTCTATGAATTGTTGCCTAGTTCTCCACAACAAAGTGATATTAGAGCTAGAGTTGAGACTCTATTGTTATATGGAGGAATCCGGTTGCACCATGTTTAAATTAAATGCCTCAATTTATTCCATCTGGAAGCCATGAATGGAAGACATGTTATATTACAAAGATTTATATAATCATGTTGATAGTGATGAGGCTAAAGGAGAAAAGAAAAGAAAAATCGGAGCAAATGAATTGCAAAATGATTGGGTTTACTTCACAATGGATTGATGGTAGTGTTTTTCATCATGTCGCACAAGAGATGACAATGGACGCTTTGTGGAAGAAAGATCTTTACAAGGGGAGTATCGCACAAAATAAAGTTTTACCAGTTCAAAGACTTGTGAATTTGAGATACAAGATTGGGAGCAGCATGTCATAACACTATAGATTCACCTTGTTGATGAATTGCAATCATGTATATTAATTAATACTCTTCTTGACTATCGGGGGACTTGATTGTGGCATTTTACAATTTGGCTCTTTTTTTGTGTGCAAGAAAGCCTATTCAATGAAGAAACTAGGAGAAAAAGCATGAATTATGCTTCTAAATTGGAGGTTCTTATTATAGTAAGCAGGGCGAGAACTTAATCAAAAAAAGTTTCAAAAAGATGTTAACAGAGGCAAGTCAAGAGCAAGGTCAAAATCAAAGGGAAGGAAGAGTGTGAAGTGTTACAATTTGGGCAAGATGGGACATTATGCCAAAGGATGTTGTTTGCCAAAGATAAAAAAAATCTCATGACAGAAATGGAGATTAAAAGAAAGAAAAGAAACATGTTACTACAACAGTTATATCTGATGGCTATGTTGTTTTAATTTGATGATGTGTGACATTATATGCCGAGAGTCTAGTTAGGCTGTTGATTCTATAGCCTCATTTCATGTCACCTCATGACTGGACTACTTTACATCTATCACAATAATGATTTTAATTGTGTTAGGATGGAAAAAGTGGTGTCTACAAGGTTATCGGCACAAGAGATATTGATTTGCTTATGAAAAATGTGAGACATGTTCAGGCATTCAACTTCACTTGATCTCCATAGGTGCCTTAGATGATGAGGCTACTACAATTCATTTTATGATAGCAAATAGAAATTGACTAAAGGTTCCACGACAGTGGCTAAGTGTGAAAAGACTTGCACTCTCTATAACATACAAGCTAAGTTGATCGGGATAGGGAAATGCAATGGAGGACTACTCAATTGATCTATGATATGTGAGACTTAGCCAACTTAGTGAAAAAGGGCTTTAAATTTTTGTTAGAAAGAATCTTCTACCAATGAAGGGGAAATATTTGAAGGAATGTACCCATTGCCTAACAAACAAGCAATATGGATTTTCATTTCGTAATTCCATCTCCACACACTAAATTGGATATACTTGATTTAATTCACCCTAATTTTTATTTCATGAATGCTAGAATACTTGGCGGTGCATTATACTTTGTAACATTTTATTGATGATTGATCTAGAAAAGTGTAAGTTATTATTTTGAAATTTAAAGACCAGGTGCTTGCTACTTTCAAACAATTTCATGTCAATATGGAAAGAGAAACCAATAAGAAACTGAACCTGTTTGAGCTAATAATAGTAGTCAATATAGATGTTCGTTTGAACATTATTGTAATGATTATGGTATCACACTTGAAAAGGCCATTTCAAAAACACCATAACATAATGGAGTAACGGAGAGAATAAAATCGATAATTATTGATCGGATTTCCTATATTTTTTTTCTTATACGAGATTTTCTAATTCATGTTGGGGTGAAGTAATGAGAACAACAATAGATTTAATAAACCTTTCTCCATTAGTTTCTCTTAAGAAAGATGTTTAGGAAATTTTTTTAAAGAAGGGAAGATGTTTTACACAATCATTTGAAAGTG
Source organism: Melaleuca quinquenervia (assembly GCA_030064385.1). Lineage (NCBI taxonomy): Eukaryota > Viridiplantae > Streptophyta > Magnoliopsida > Myrtales > Myrtaceae > Melaleuca > Melaleuca quinquenervia. Next base: position 9,893,589 of record CM057726.1, on the reverse strand, counting down.
TTCGGTTGCCATGAATTCATGCATGTTCCAAGAGATGAAATGTCCAAATTTGATGACTAGTTTAAACAATGTGTCTTCTTAGGTTATGGATTGATAAGTTTGGCCACAGATTATGGGATCTAGCTATAAAGAATGTTATTTGAAGCCGAGATATGATATTCTTTGAGCATCAAAACAATTGAAGACATCAACAAGCCACGGAGGCAAAAAAATGTAGCTTAAAACTCTATTACTTTTGGCATAAATTCTCCTACTATATTATGTGGAAATCGCGCATGAGAAGTATATGGAAATTATGAAGATGGTGAATCCTTACAGAATATTGATTGCTAAACTTAGACAAGTGAAATAATTGAGCCAAGACAATCAGTTGAGTAAGAGCAACTTTTTAAGCTAGAGGAGCTACTTAATCAAAAACAACTAGTTCTACCATAAGTTAGAAGATCTAGAAGAAAAAGTAGATTTTCACAAAGATATCAACCACAAAAGCATGCATTATTCATTAATGCAAGAAGGTAAAAATTTATGAAAATACCACATTATGTGAGCAAAAGAATAAGTGGTATGAAGTCATGCAAAAGAAGCTCAAATTCTTGCATAAGAACCATACATTTGAATTGGTGAGGTTGCCTTGAGGCAAGACAACACCAAAAAATGAGTGGATGTCCAAGTTGAAGATGGAAAAAAAGTAATTTACAATTACAATACAAGGTTAGGCTTGTTGTGATTGTGAAGAGCTTTTGTCAAAAGAAAGGAATTGACTTTAAAGAAATTTTTTTCACCAATTGTAATTATGCATTCTTGGGTTGGCCACTAGCTAAGATTGAGAAATTGAATAGATATAGAGACAGCTTTTCTTCATGAAGACTTAGAATAAGGCATATATATTGAGCAACCAAAGGGTTTTAAAGCTAAAGGCAAGGAGCATGTCGTATGCAGGTTAGAAATACTTATACGGTCCCAAGCAAAAACCAAGGCAATGGTATATGAAGTTTGAATCATTCTTGGAAGGTCATGAATATGGGAAGGGCAATGCTGATTCTTATGTCTTTATGGAAAGATTCTCATATGATGTTTTGATAATATTCCTACTCTAAGTGGATGACAAGTTGATACTTTGGCATCGTGCTAAGTAAATCAAGGGTTTAAAAAATGAGTTCAGTAAAGCCTTTGCAATGAACAGGAACTTTGGTTATTGCAAGATAAGTACATTGAAAATATGTTGGACAGATTCAACACGAGCACATGTAAACCTGTACATAGTCCACTTGCTGGCCATTTCAAATTAAGCAATGAAGAGTATTTATAAGTGATAGAGAGAAACAAGAGTTGATGAAAATTCCTTATGAGTGAGCCTTGATGAGCTTGATATATGCTATGGTTCGTACAAGACTAGATATTGTTCATGCAATTGATGTTGTGAGTATATTTTGTGGTCGAAATGCTATGGACGGTGTTTTAGAAAACATAAAGTTCAAGAACAACAAAATATATTAAATAAACAGAAATCATAATATGTTCAGGAACAACAAGTGGAAAAACATAACCTGAAAGATTGTTGAATGATCCAAAAGCTTCTGTCGACACCATTCTTGAAGTAGACGATTGAACCCAAAAATAGAATATTTGAAAATGTTGATTCGAGCTCAACGAATACACCGTTGTCTCCTTAAGACAATATTGCCCACCTTTTACTCGTACCAAGGCTGTCGGACAACTGTCTCACAGGATAGAACGAATCTACGTCTTTCCCTTGCGGTACAACAAGGGAAGACCCAACGAACTCAACCGTATCTTTTTTTTTTTTTTGAATGATATTGCACACGACTCGACTTTGAATGAATGAAGTTTTTTAAAAGAGAGGTTCAGTTTTTTCCCCGAACCGGTGTAATATCATGTTTTTTCGGCCAAAAGGTCACAAAGACTAAAAAATGAAAAGGTTTAAACGAAGAGTCACAATGGGATTCCTACATCCATTTCTCATTCACAACTCATGGGGACACTAAGTCCCCAACATATTTTTATCAAATCCAATAAAAGAGCATCAAATCTCCATTAAATGGATTTTAAGGTATCTCCAAGGCACTTCCAAATCTTGCTTGTGTTACGGAAACGATACATATGAGTTGAATGCTTACTCAGATGCAAATTATCCATGATATTGACAGGTTACATGATGACTTTTGCAAGGCAAGTAATTTCATGGCAATCAAGATTGCAAAAATGTGTTACTTTGTCCATAGCTAAACCAAAGTGCGTCAGTATCACCAAGAAAGTAAGGAACTCTTGTGGATGCAAAATTTCTAGCATGATTTTGGCTTGAAACAAGAGAAGTTTGTTTTTTATTGTGATAGCATGAATGCTATCTATATTAGCAAAAATGTGATATTGCATCTAAGATGGAAGGATATTAATGTGAACAAGTTCTCTTCTGTCACAATTGGCTTATGAACTCTACTTTAGTTAACGATTATGTTTCTTGTGTTGTTTCAACGTTTTAATTCACTTTCGTGACAAGATATTTTAGAACTGGGATTGGCTTTATACTTCAATAACAAATTCATTCTCCTTTTTTAACTCTTTGAATGAGGCATGGAAACATTTCCTCTTATCTCCTAATTTCTTCTCAACCTCTACTGTCCTAATATTAGGGGGTTGTAATCGTCTACAAGTCACCATGACTGTCAATTACTTCACTAATTTAGACTTAAATGTTGAATGTGAGGGAATGATAGTAATTTAGCGGGTAGACATCAGAATCCCAAAGTTGGCTTTACATTGACTTTATATATATATATATATATATATATATATATGATAGATTTAGGAAAGATATTTCATGGGTAATGAACTGAATAGTGTAGTCTGTGATAATCCTAATACTACATATTTGTCAAAACTATTGGCCTTCATTAAACAAGTAAACCAAGTATTTTGTGAAACTATAAATAATCGGTTATAATATGCCACATCGCTTGCCGACAAGGTTTCAATAAGCGTTATATTCAAGTGATTGCATTGCACCTACCAAAAGCAACTAATTTAGTATATGACAGATCCTTCAATAAACATGAGAAGCAAACCCTTATTTATTTTCAAGGAAAAGATGTTTTGTGATGCTGTAATACCTTGCATTTTGGGTGATAAGTGAGGCCGAGGGTAGAGTTATGGTTTAGGTAATAATTTCTTGTTATAGCATGGCCATTAATTGCGAAGAGATTCATATCCTTGTTGATCTTATCCATTCACATGTTTGTTGAAATCTTACGGCAATCTTTTGTCAAGAATCTCACACAAAGTCTACATTATTTTCTAGAATACCATTCATGCAAAGTTTTATCTCTAGCCTAGTAAAGATAGGCAACTACTCTCAGACAATTCCTATCTAATTTGTATAAGGAAAAATTATATAAATGGTTCCCGACCTTTGGCCAAATATGCAATGTGATCTATAGGCTTTCAATTTGTTTAATATGATTCATAAACTTTGACTCAATGTGCAATATGTCTCTAATTTTTTTATTTGTTTAATGTGATCCTTGAACTTTTAATACATTTTCAAACTGATCCTTGGACTATATTTTGTTCAATATTATTGTTTAATTAATTTTAAGTCTAGGGACCACATTGATTATTTGGTCAAAGTTTAGGGACCATTTGTGTCATTATCCCTTTGCACAAAGTCTAGTGTCTTCCAATGTGGGAGTGATGATATATCTCTTTCAATTAATTTGCACGATTTGTCCAAGACATGTGTCGTAATTCTTGGAGAATCATAGGAGCTTCGCAGAATAAATGAAGTAATTGGATATTAGCAAAAATGTACACACGGATTCGTGTAAAAAAGAAAGGCTAAATGTGTGCAGAGAAACATGAATGTCCAGAGATACAATTTCTTTAAGGAATATTTATAAGTGATTGTAAGAGGTGAGAAAATCAACTTCAATTTGGAAAGTCTCATGAGATTATTCAACAGTTATCATGGACTAGTTTGGTTTACAATTCTGTCCATTTGTTGTACCTTATTTCTATGATATATTAAAATTCTAGCAAATTATATGTGCATATCATAGAATTTTTCACCAAAAATCTGACGTAGAAATACTCTTTCTGTATGGTAGGAGTGCACGCGACATAATCAATTTATCAAAAGATATTGTCTTGATTGAAATTGGACGGAAAAAAATTAAGGATTACAGTTTTAGATGAATCGAAATACTCTTATATTTTATATATATACTTTTTTGGGTCGGTTTCTAAGGTTTAGTCAACGGTAAAATTCTCAACACCCGGTGGTAACTCTAGAAGCATGACCGTGGGTTTGAGTTCCAACCAAGACAAACTTTATTTTTCTCAATCAATGGTGAAGTGTTGGCGCTGATTATTTTGGCCTCGGGAAAAATTCTGAATTAGGTAATAGAGATCACCTATCCGAATATCATCAAATACATGCAAACCGCTTAGAGTAGTGCTAGCTATACAGGCCAAGATGTGCACTCAACTAGTTAATGGGACTAAAGGGTATTTCATGGGCTTTTAGATAGTCCGATCTTTAAGTTTTGCGTCGAATAAGAAATTGGTCGAGCTAACAGAGGTAACGTGACAAGGGAAGCAAGACCTTTCTCCTAATTAAATATAAGTGGGCTTCAGTGGTGCAACTATTTATTGAATATCTACTCCGCCGAAGAGTCAAGGTACATGCGAGTCCTGGCGATCTTGAACAGTAAATTACTTGGTCTAGTAATACAAGCAAAAGATCTGGTCCATATCACGAGTCACGACAATTACAAACATAGCTTGGTCTTATGATAAATGACCAAATATTGGGGGAATAGTGGCGAGTGGACAATTTTTTGATGACCAAAAGATTAGTCATCATATGACGCTTGGTACACCCCAAAAGGTTCGCTTTCGTGTGCAAGACACAATCGATGCACCAATTTTGGGTACACTTCAGCTTTAATAAGCTTCCACTAAAGAAACATTGACTTCAATCTTATCCTGAACTTACAGCATTAATAAGACAGTCGTCGCCCTGAAGAAACATTGCTCTGGCCAATTGTGTTAGGATAGCCTTTATGTCTCCTTTTAACTCCAGGGAGTTTTCATGTCCCCATCACGTGGCACAGTAATGACATTACTTTTATGTTTCAACATAAATTGAATGTTTGTTCATCATATATGTGCACGAAACCTCCATAACCTACGATGTTAGAACTCCAAGCTCTTGCCGCGACTTCTCAAAAATTAACATCATTGATCCACGCAAAAGGGTGATATGCTTTTTATCTGTTCATGTGCTTGTTCACGTGACCTGTTGTCGCTTCCTTGAGTCATATCAGGCCCTCTCTGGTTATATTTTCATATCTTTGCTCTCTCTCTCTCTCTCTCTCTCTATGTTGGGTACTGAAGAATTCTGGAAAAACACCGGGAACTCTTCTCAAATGCTTGAACTTGAACATGCAAGACCCATGCTGATTTATTTCATTATGACAGTCCACCTTATTTAAATGCATGATGTCTTGCTCGGTTATCTTTTGATCAAGAAACTGCTCGAGTTAGTTCAAAATTCTAAACTCGTAAGCTCGAAGAAGACGTGTGCGCATTTGAATACTCAAGTTTGCTTGCACGTGCACGGAGCTGGAAGATTCATGATGGCGGGATACTTATTTGATACTTTTAAGACACATCAACCACATCATTATACATGTTTAGCTACTTCGCTTATCGTGTAGGGTATAAAGTAAGATCATGCCTCTTCGGACACCCAACAAGCGCAACTATTACCATTTATATTACCATCCAATGTTTCGTCTTTTTTTTTTTTTGTCCTTTCAAATTCCTTTGCTACGTGAATTTTAATATAAACTGTAAAACATGCACAGATTTTTAACTTTTGTCCAATATATAATGTCATCAACTTATTTTGTTTAATTCAATCAATGAATGTTCGAAAAGTCCACTCAATATAGTCATTTGTTAAGTATATATATCATCACGTCACATGCACTTTTTTACGTGGACTATCATGGTAACAATATTTCAATCCAAAATGATGATGTGCACTGTCACGTCTTTTTTCCAAATTAGCATATTTTCTTTTCCGTTCTTTTTGTGCCAAAAAAAAAAGTTCAAGGTCATTTCAAATATGAAAGAGAAGCTTAGGACCACTTATTTCATCATAACCAAAATTGTAGATACTTGCAACCTGTGCACATTTTGTGAAATTAAGATTAATTATTCTAAAAGTTTAAACTGTTAGAAAAATGTCCGAGATTTTTGAACGCCCAAAAACATATGCCAATTTTGGCTGTTTATACGGTGAGCTTTTGTCTTTTTCCTTTTGTTGCAAACTTCGATTTTCTATTTTCTTTATCCCAAAATAATTTTATCAAATATTTACCCAAAGAATGATAAGTCGTATGTTTGATCTTTCAGAATAGAAAAGAGTACTCATGGGCATCCCCACTAAAGCTAATAAATTTGTTTCTAGAAAGATAATATAATAATTCTGCATGGGTGAAGCTGAATTTGAATATATCAAATAATTCGTTTGCTCTCAAATTATGTAAGTAAGAGCAATTTAATATCAAATCTCAAAAACCTAACATCGAAGGTATAATAAAACAACTAAAAGTTAGATTTACTTCTGACAGAATTATTATCGAAAGAATTCACATTTTATGTAGTGTATTTTTTTTTTTACAATCATATTTGTGTATAAAATGGATATGTACATGAAATAAAACACTAAACAAAAATATAATTACACATTAAATAAACAGCACGAGGCGACTGGTAAGATGAGAAACAACTGATGAAGCAATGATCCTTGGCTTCATGTAGACATATGAGCCTCTAATTGTTCTTTTAATTGATCACCAATTGATTTTCTCTAATAATGAATGGGAGAAAATATAATCTTTGAGAGTTAGGAAGGACTCAAATTGCATACAACCGCATTTCCTAGAAATTCGGTTTCATTCGTATCACAAGTTTGGGCTTATTGGCCCAATTACATGGATTAGGCACAATTAGGGTTGTAGTTTGACCAGACCAAAAGTCAAGGAAGGTTCTGAAAAGATCTACTAGCCTCGACAAAGATTCTCAACCTTCGTAGGCCCAACCATCTCAAAACTTTCTTCAAAGGAATTCCCTTCATCCATTAGCTGATCAACATTAATAGTTTAATTTAAGATAATGATAATAATATCTTCATAGTAAGCATATGACATTCACTTTGATATAAATAATTTCTTTGGCGATTTTTAAGCGTCGTATTTTTTAAAAGAGACAACTTGAGTTATATTAGCTATTTTTGTTGCCTAATTATTCACGGCGATTAGTCTCTTTTTCTCTTGAAAATCAATATGTTAATTTATGATCTGATTTTTCTATTCTGAAACTAGAGTCCTCAGTGAACAACATAGATAAGTACATAATGACAAGCCGACATGTGGCGGCAATTGATAATTTTCCTGGTTCATTTTCAATGAGGTCATCATGCTTCATTCCGAAGACTATGACCTTGTACGCAATCTCTCTCTCTCTCTCTCTCTCTCTCTCTCTCTCTCTCTCTCTCTCTCTAAGTGGGCCTTTCGAGTCCGTTTACCAGATTATGAAACTAATGGTTTCGGACGACTTTCGTTGTCAATTGCGTTGCTAATATGAGACGGTTCATTTGTTGTTATCACCCGCACTTCCATGGACTTTTCAACTATTTCCAAAATCTAGCCAGCACAACAGGAGCCAAGTCGAGGGATGCTGATGCGACATTCACAAGCATCGCTAAGAAACCGTCAGCTCCTTTCCTCTTCGAAACAAGTTCAACTTCCAGTTTTCAACACCCAAAAAAAAGATTTCAACTATATCAAGAACGGTGCAACTACAATCTGTCGAGGAATATAATTATTTGTCACAATCGCTGATTTATTGTGAATCGCTTTGTATGAGAAATATGGTAAAATGCATGTAACTATGACTTGGTTACGGAAAAAGGATCAGTTTAATGAGAAACATAGAAGCACCCATTGAAAATCGAAGTAAATATAACCATTCTACTATGCGGGTCTCGAAATGGAAAATGTTCTTACATATTGATCAAATTTTTGGAATTTTCAATGAACTTAAAATACACAAATCAGTAGATCATGTGTATTTTCATTTTAGGATTGCTTCGACCTAATTATCCAAAATGCGTGTGTTTTTCCTTTGAGGGGGGGGGGGGGGGGGAGTGGAGGGCTCAAGTTAGCTACGGTTCATGCAAGTGATTCTTAACAAAGAGAGTAAATCTGGTTTCTCCTGCGGCCCTAATAAGGAGGAGTAGATCTCGACTCACTTGGCAATTGATGTGGCGAAGAGATAAGCAGTTGCTACTCGTATCACAACCTGTTGTCGTATCTATTAATTTCTTAACTCTCTTTCACAAAGTACTATGCATCTATTCGTTGAGTAAACGTCACAACGGTGAAATTGTTTATGTGTAATTTGAGTAAAGAAAGGCATGACAAGTCATGATCCACCTCGTATGCTTCGTCATGTAGCTAGAGTCCCAAGATCTTTGTATCTTATCATGAAGACCTTACCTTGGAACATACGGACCATTTATTATTTAATCAACTAAAATATTCTGATAAGTTAAGACTTCACCCTCAATCCCCGAGACGAGAATCCTCCCCAGGGATTTAAAAAAAAGAAAACCTTGTTGGTAGCTTGTCCTGTTTTCATCCAAAAGATGAGGTTAGTTCTTTTATTTCCCAAATAAAAAAATACACTATTTTATCTTTAAAACACTCTATTTAAGGTGTGTTTGTTTTATAAAAAATTCCAAATTTAAAAATATTTTCCAAAAATTGATTGATTATATTAGTCAGAAAACTTAGTTAATAAAAAATACCTTTGTTATCAGTAACAATTTATACTTAACAATTTTTATGGGTAGTGAAAAAAATGCATATTTTTATTTTGTAAGTGATATAAACGATTTTTATTTTCAGATTCTAAATTTTGAATTTCTGAAGAAACAAACAATATTCATATGCAAAAACAGATAGGACAATATTTATTCTACAGGGATAAGCCTGGACAAGTGTAATGCAACCGCGTCTAATGGCTCCAATGATGGTGTCCTGGCCTGTATCCAATCTTATCTTAGGTTTGCTCCTAAAAAAATATCATGCGTTCAGTCTACAAGAAATAAAGTCGGATGGAATAGTTGCTCACTTACAAGTACAAACATTATCAAGCTTATTAATAATACAAGTAGGTGATATTTATATTTGTAATTAATTTATGGAAAGAATAGATAGAGGTTTCTTTCTTCGATCAGGATTAGAGAACAACATGACCCGTTATCTACACCTATGTTATATTCAGTGTTTTCATGTGAAGAATAGTATGAACAAAAATTGCCATGATTTCTGATCAATTCTATCTTATCTAATTAGGGTCTATATTCTATTAAATTTCAAACATTAGCAAACATTGTGGGCATGGAAACCTACAAAGGGAAAGGATTAACTGCTTAACTCAAGGGACGAAAGATAAACTTGTGTAAGATTTTATTAAAATTGTAAGACATATTTCATACAAATGACACACTACCAAGTAGTCAAGGGGCGAGTCCTGTCATTGGTCATTAGATAACGAAACACTAGGAAATAATTAGTTACATCTGATGTATATATGTGTAGTGTATACTATCTTTTAAATCATGCGGAGCTTACATGAGATTTACATGATCTAACATACCTCATATTTTGGGCCTACCAATTCAGATGAGTCCATAATATCTTCAAGAACATAGTATAAGATGTGCCTATGGATATAGGATGGAACTAAAATAAAATTTAAATTGCTAAGAAAATAAACGAGAAAAATCGATCCTCAAGAACCAGTGTGTAATTAAATGCCCAATTTTCAAGTGCGTGCTTATAGAAAGTATAACGTGAGTCCCAATTTATTTATTGTGTTTTACATTGTTGAGTCTGTTTTTTTGCAAGAGAGATCTCATGCTTTATGGATTTTTCATAGTTTAATTGGAAAGTTTAAAAAAATTTACAATCGTTAGGATTTATACATGATAAACAGTTCAAATCGAATAGACAATTGCGATCTTTTATTTCAATCTACTATTGAAAGCTTATATGAGCATTGTACCTTTTAAACAAACGAATCACCCATTAAGAGCATAAGTTTGTTTTATTTAAAAAAATTTATAAAACATCTTCCTAAAACCAACCTCTTATATAATTCGAGCTAATCAACTGACGGAACAAGTTTTTATTGTCGACTATAATTTATGTTTAAATACTTTCACGACGATAAAAATATTTATTATTCATTTATTTTAATAAATAATATAAATAATCGCTTTTGAAAAATGTATATATTTCTCATGTCATTCGTTATCTGCCAAAATAAGAGAGCCCAAATATGTAAAATGCTTTCTGCAGTCCTTCTCCGGAGGAACGCAACAAAAGTCAAAGTCTTGTGAAAAGTAAACACAGCTGTTCCCAACCACGGCCCCCCGACACACGCCAAAGCCCCGATCCTTTTCGCATATTTTACATCAAATTTTCCGAACTAATTCCGTTTTTCTTTAACTACTCGTTTTGATCTTTGAGTTTGGTGAACAAGAGGGAAATGGACCCCTGCCGTGTGGCAAGGATGACGTGATCAAACACAGCCGTTTGATTTAAATCAGATGATTATTATATGTCACATCACGTTTAGATCATCTAATTTCAATAGGAGAGCTTCGGTTATGACAATTCAAAAGTAAAATCATGCGATAATTTTGGGGAAAAAGATAGTGATCAGCTCTCATCTGTTGGCCAGTTTTCACCTGATAATTAAATAATCAGGAGAACGACGAACGGCAAGGGGGATGCTTGCTGATGGCTTGGAATTCCACGAGGCGCGAACACATGATACAACGCACTGCTGCAGGCCTCTCTTGCTGCTGAGGAAGCTTCTCTCTCTCTCTCTCTCTCTCTCTCTGAGTCTCTTGACTATTGCTTCTCAGAACTCTTTGTATACGCAGAAGAGAAGGCTCCAGCACGACGAAGAAAAGGCTGTCCTTTAATAGTGAAGCTTGTCCATCTTTGTGATACATACTCTTCTATCTTCTCGTCGTGGATACCGGGTTCCCAGCGATGGCAGAAGTCATATATTTCTTGAACAAGGTGGGATTTTTGTCTTCCTCTGTTTCCTGTTTCTTATAAATTTTGCGTTTTTGTTCTCTTGTTTCTGCTCGCTCGGTTGAATTTCATTGGGTTCTGCTCTTTGGTCCGAAGGAGAGAGATGGGAGTCATCTTTTTTAGCGGAAGTGAGATGGGTGGTCTTAAAAAGTCGTCTTTTCACTTTACTTCGTGAAAAAATTGTTGCTTTTTTATGTTTATGAAGTAGTATTTATTTGTGGAAGTCGCTGATTCATGTTCCTTATTTTCATGTTCTTGAGTGGGGCAGAGAAAGAGAGCTCAACTTCCGCTCAGAAATGTTAATCTCAAATCGTAGCGATCTTCTTGTGCTAATCATTTTGTTGCCCTGATCCAGTTTTTGGGTAGTTCATTGATTTTACTTCTGGGTCAAAATCCAAAACCCACCGCCCATTGTTGCCCTTCACTGGCCAATTAATTGCATTAACTTCACATGCATTGATTTCCTCTAGTTAGTTTCTCTGTATAGTTCTGTAGCACCAGAATGTGAGGAGATTATCATGTTTCTCTTTCATGAATGATGGATTTTCCATCTATTCTCTTTTTTGTGCTTGACAGGACACTCTGATCGTCAAACCTCCGAAGAAATCGCCTTTATTATATAGGATGATATTTTTGGCATTTTCAATGTTCTGTGGGGTGTACATATGCTCAGTCTGTCTGAAGCAAATAAGCCACCACGCCAAGCCAAATCTCCTAAACATCCAAATCACCAAGGAACCTCGGGAACTTCATGGCATGAAACAATCTGATGAAACTTCAATCCATTACCCAAAACCGGAAACTTTTAGCAGGTAACAAATGACAAAACAAAACTAGGTTTTTGTTGTTGATGGAATGATGATTCACTGGGTTTCGCCTGATTTTGGTTTTAATGGATAACAGGGCTGAATGTGCAGATAATCCAGTGAGATATTTCGTTATCGTATCGACACAGAGATCGGGGAGCGGGTGGTTTGAGACACTCCTAAATAGCCATGCCAATGTGAGCTCCAACGGGGAGATTTTCTCCATCATGGATCGGAGGAAGAATGTTTCCTCGATTTTACAGACTCTTGACAAAGTATACAACTTGGATTGGTTTAGCAGCGCTTCGAAAAATGAGTGCTCTGCTGCAGTTGGCTTCAAGTGGATGCTTAATCAGGTAAATATTAGGACATCGCTTGTGAATTTACACAATCGGACTCAAATCTATTATCCAAATAAATCGATGAAACTACTTTAATTTGGGTTTATGTGTCAATTAACATAGAATGTACGATATTTACCAAAAAAAAAAACATAGAATGTACGATGAAGGCATAGATGGAATATTGTGGTATGGCAGGATCAAAGAGCACCCCATGGTCCTTTAGAGCATAGAACTCTGTAATATGAATACTTTAGGAAAGGCACAATGAATTGGTGACAAGAGTCTTTGATACATTCTAGCGTGCTACCAATAGCAAATGCATCAAAGGTGATGCAACCTTGAATATTGCAGTTTTCCTGGAAATCCTAGGATTTAGATATCAAAGGGGACCTTTTCTTCGAGAACTTCTGGTGTAGAAGCTGTGTACCACTTTGGCCAACCAAAAAAAAAAAACAGGAAATAAAAAGGTCGTGCATGGTTCAAAATCATTATCTAAATTGATGCTTGTAAAATGATCTCTTTCTATTCGAAACTTATGGTGCAACATTGGCCTATGAGGTTACATAAGTTTTGTGAATGTATATTACCCAGGCTTGTGACAGTAATGGCAAGTATGTATTTTCTTATTTGGAGAACTATCAATGCAGCGTAGTGTTGCTTCCTGTCATATTATTGTATGATAATTTAAGAAAATTGAGCATTTCTTGCTTACAATTCATGCAGGGAATGATGGATTACCATATAGAAATTGTGCGGTACTTTACCCGTAGGCATGTTTCTGTGATTTTCCTCTTCCGCAGGAATCTTCTTCGCCGCATGGTTTCAGTGCTAGCAAATTCCTATGACCGCTATGCTAAGCTGTTGAATGGAACCCACAAGTCCCACGTGCATTCTCCTCAAGAGGTCTCTCTCTCTCTCTCTCTCTCCAGACACAGTCCACCCAAAGGGCACCCGACCAGATGCACATGCCCGCAGTAACTCATAGCTCGTCTGTGCTTACTGATACATTAATGCATTTCCTGGATACTGACTGCAGGCTGCAACACTCTCGGGATACAAGCCTGTGATCAACTCCTCATCGTTGATCAACGATTTCAAGGAGATGGAGCACACAATTGGCAAGGTTTTGACATACTACAATACGACAAGGCACATTGTGCTCTACTACGAGGATCTCATGAAGAATTGGACAGTAAGTGCCTCGCACCATGACATCTAGCAAGTACCCTTGATTCAGACTGACCACTTATAGAGCACAGCTTTTAAGCTGCGACATCCTGCAAATATAGCTCAAAATCCGTAATTTCCTACTCTAAATCCAGTTTATGATGATGAGCCAAAGTGTTGCATCAACTGGGTCCGATCATGTCTCATTTGAAAGCTACTGTTGCTATTTCTCTTTTATCAACATCGATTTTTCTCCTTCGTTGGGTTTCCAAACGTCGATTCATCTCATTGTCTGCTCTTAAGCAGAAGCTAAAAGAAGTGCAACAGTTCCTCAGCCTGCCAATGATGGATTTGACAAGCCGCCAGATCAAGATACATAGTGGGCCGTTATCGGAGCATATCGAGAACTGGGACGATGTATGGAAGACGCTTAATGGGACCAGTTATGAGCGCTTCATGCACTTCGACTATTGAACCGAGCTTCATCGGCAAGATTTTGGAGTCATGTACATGCCAACTTCAAGTTAGTCATCTTCTTAGGTGCAGAAGCTAATGACAGGAGCTACGAGAATCGTGCTCTCTGACACTGGCCCTTTTTGGGCCTAATTTTCGTTTCCTTCTCTGCATTCAACACATAGTTGAATCTTACAGTAATTCTGTTCCCTTTTTTCAGTTCTAAAAGCTTGTTGTTCTAGATTATGAGGCACTAGGTCTGTCGTGCACCTGCTAATAAAGAGTGGCCTTCTCATTTTGGCCCGAGACTCAATACCGGGTGCGCAATCTTGCAACGAACACCCCAAATCGCCGGGCCAGATTGCCGTGGCGGACTGAATCGACAGAGTAATTGCTAGCCATGAATAATGAGAAGGCTCTTGGACCGTCTTCTATAACATGTTTGATTTCTCAACACCTTCATTACCACTATCTTTGGGACATGATCCGTGCTCAAAAGTTCAGTATTCTGTCAATAGAACAGCTATGGTACGCGCCCCTCTCATTTCTCCCTCATCATTTTCGCATGTCGGTTTGCTCGACTGGATGGTTTATCACCAAGGTTAATGCAATATAGAATTGGAAATCAGTAAATCAATTGAATGGGGAAGAGTAACTTCGATGAACATGATCGGGTGATGCAAGTGGAAGATAAAGAGAGTATGGCGTGAATTACTAGTCTTGATTTGTCGTGATGGCGAATTGTATGTGAACTACATGAAATCTGATCGTTGGTGATTTTGTCCGATCAGAGGAATGGCTCTTGTTGTAAATTAGACTTGACATGTAAGAGGAATTATATTTTGCTTCTGTCGGGTGTTTTTAACATTGGTCGCATCTTCAAAACGTTCGCAATGTCTTACTGAGTTTGGCACGTGCCTGTCGCGTGACTAATTTGCTTATATTATGGAGGGCGAATCTGTCTAATGACTTTGGGCCAATCATATATAACTTGAGGTAAAGTTGGCCTTTGATTTTTCTCCCTCTTTCAAATTTTGGTAGCGATTCCCCTCGAGTCATGAAATCAGTCGTGATGCTTACGAGGCCCAAAGTTTGATCGTGTTTTCGAGTGTAGCCCAAACCTTGAATTATCATAGAATCTTGTTTTGATTGTATCTCCATATTTAGCCCAAACTTTGTAGCATGTAGTTAACCAAACTTCTCATGCCATTAGAAAATGACCTCTTGAAGTCCACAATATAGGACAACTTACGAAGCAAAGCAAGTAAAACACAATAAATCTCGCCATCTCGACATAAATCTTGTCACATTGACATGTTGCATAGGCATTTCTCGACTCTTTCAAATTGTAATATAACCGAAGCAAAATCAGTAGTAATATGCATAAACATGTGATGATAAAAATATCAAAGTGTTTATTTGAGACAAAGATGATACTTTATACCCTTATTTGAAACATTATTCAATTCGGTCCTTATTTGAAAAACGATGCCATTTTAGATATTTATTTGAAATTTTCCCATCTGTTTTTTTTGTGCACCTCCTTCCTTTCTGTTTTTCTCTCTTTCTTTCCCCTGTTTTCTCTTCTGCTTTTTTCCCTCTGTATTTCCCTTTCCTCCTCTTCTGCCCGTAGCCCAAAACCACCTCTCTCCCCCTAGCCCGTAGCGCCCCACTCTCTGTCCCCCTCCTTTTCTTGCTTTTCTTTTCCTCCCCTGCCCCTCGTTCCCTTTTGTCTTTCTTTTCTCAGTCTTTTCTCTGGTTTCCGTGCGTGTGAGTGGCTTTGTTTTGTTTTGGTTTTTATTTTTAAAATTTTTTTAAGAAAGTAATTACAGATTTTTTAATTTTAAAAATATTACGAATTTTAATTAATGATGATTCTTTTTTCAAAAAATTAATCTAAAAAAACTGACTGTATCAGTAAACATCAATTGTCAACCATGTGATATCTATATTTCTTATCCAATCAATCACAATAGTTACTCCTCTCCACGTACTCCCTCCTCAGATGCGTACTCTCCCTGCTATACTCTCTCCAAAACTCCAGTCCATTTAAGCAAAACAGTCGAGGCTAGGTGTGCAAAAGCAAAACCCATTCCAAATGAGAATAATATGCACTAGAACACAATGAGAATCATACGAATGTAAAAAAAAAAAAATCACATTTATTTTATACTTTTAGAAAAGATAATGGGGGAAATCGCCTTGTTTTGAATTGGTTCGAATCTTTTGACAATGTATAAACATTTATGAGCGATTTTTTTTATATAATTTTCAGTCAATTTTTTAACGCTAATTGAGAAAAAAAATTATGCCTTCCTTTTTTACCCACAATGATTAATCTTCTTGGAAATGCTTGTGTAGCACTCGTCTCTTCACACTCTAGGTCCATATGGTGGATCACAAGCTTAATGCACGTCTCTCAAATTTGACTCAATCACAACGCAATAGAAGTTCACAATTTCGAATGATGCTGTCAAGAAATAATGTCCACTACACTTATCTAGTTGGCTCATAGCATGGCCGATTACATTATATCTTCTATTAAAACCCAGTTGGAGGTTTTCAATCATGAGAAAGATACCGGTGCTCCGAAGGAACATTAGTTTTGATGTAAATATTGACATGCTACAAATCAAGAGTCTTCGCCTAATCGATGGGCGTTGGATTACATCGAATTGAATTTTGGCGTTGAGATAAACATGGGAGTTCTCATTTATCCAAAGTTGTCCATTCGTTTGCTCTGTAATGAATATTCCGGCTATAAAGCCAATGATTGTGCTGTTTGCAAGATTCTTTCATTACTTAAGCCAAATATCTAAGCTCGATTGGCAACTTTTTCTCCTATTTGTGTGAACATAAGGAGAAGAATACTTTATGTACGTTGCTTAAAGATTTTCACTTTCAATTGTGTCGTGTTTAAACATTAGATTCAAATGAGGATATTTGATTGACATATAGAAAACTCATCCAGACAATTGAAAATTTTTTAGGATCGACTGAATGAGACGCTAAGGCTTGAAGACTTTGTCAATTACCCAAAATTGTAATCGGTCGCATCTTGTAATTTCTTCCACTCAGTTCAATGTTCAAGGATGCCAGACCAAAAAAAAAAATGTTCAAGGATGAAAACTCGTGCGCTCCAGCTAGCACAAGCAAAAAAACACAAATGATTCTTCTTGCTATGATATTTTTATTTATATAATTTGTCTTGTTTTCGGAATTTTTATTTATGTTTAACACTTTCGGTGGCTGGGATATGCCCACGCCTGACGCCACCCCCGTTTACAAGAGTCGAGAAAACACTACTTTTGTCAGAAGATTTTCATCATCTCAATCAAATTTTTTCCTTTATTTAATTGGCAAACTGTAGGGTTGGAGGAGGAGGTTGAGGCACGTGTACGGTGTACAAAGAAGCGTGGACGGCGTCTCAAAATGGCCGTGGTCTATTGTTGATTCGAGCTGTTTTTTTTTTCTTTTGTCGAAATACTTCATAGATTTATATTAAGATGGTGGATAACAAGTAGAACTATAGTCCAAGCATAAAATTAAGTAAAGTTTATGCGGGAGATTCAGAATCCAATCATCAGGAAGAGAGCCGGCGTTGTGGACTTTTGCGATACAATTTGCGGCCTGATTTGTTTGATGAGGTTCAAAAGACACATGGACGTTTGACATCTGGCCGAGCAAGCGTCCACAATTCGAGCTGTTTAATCCCCAAAAAGGTGTGACAATATAATGAAAATTGACAGCATACAGATTCTTTATCTGTTAATCGGTTAGGTTGACCAGACAATACACTCATACTTGATTGAGAGCTATTTAGAATGATTTCAACTCTTTAATATCGCACCTTTCGATTGGCTAACTATAATTTAACACAAAATTCTTTAGACCTCTCAAACTACATATTGATTTTCGGATGATAATGTCAGTAATGATGTTTATTACTCTTCAAACTTGAGACTCAATCTACACAAGAAGGAGCATCTAGTTAGTTCAAGATTATGCAGTTTTCAAGGTTCTTTTTCCCCTTGATTAAGCCAATTCTATATGCTAAATTCATAGTATCATTCTCCTTTTTTTGTGAACAATACGCAAAGAACACTTTCTTTACATGGCTTAAAAAATGTTGACACCTAAATTTTGGTCAAGTAACGAATAGTTGGAAACAATCTTTGGGGGCAATAAGTGCATTGATTTCATGCATACTTTGAGAAAATTTGGTCAAAATTATGCCATGCGGAAGAAGGAAATTGACCGCCCTTATAGAGGAAAGAATTGTCATTGGGGTTGCATGAATCTTGATCGAGAGCAAATGAAAAAATATATTTCTTTTCCTTGAACAAAATTTGATGTCATGATATCATTAAAGACGTTGTCCACACCAAACAAGAAAAAAAGGGAGAGTGATGCCGTGCGAGAATTGAGAGGAAAAGGTGGAGTGCTTATTTTAGCGCTTAAAAAAAAGAGAGAGACGTACAGGGACGGCAGCAAAGAAACGGAGAGAGAGGTCAACCAAAAAAAAAAAAAGAAGAGGGACACCCTTTCATAAGAGGGGGAACGACATTGGAACCCCAGCTCTGTATAGTTCTTTACTCGAACTATGAATGATATATAATTACATTTTCACATCTAAAGAAGGGAACTCGATCTGTATATATTTAGGAAAGGAATATATGGATGGCTAGAAAAACTATAAAGAGAAGTTGAGTCGGTGATTACTCAACCCTAAATTCATAATCCCAAGGAAAATCGAGTAAGGAGTTTGAAGATGAGAAGTCTCATAGAAAATATTTTGAGGTTGTGCTCTCTTTTTTTTTTTTACTTATAAATTCTTACTCCAAGCATAATTGAAAAGTGATTTACACATCAAGACAGGAATATCATTTTTTTTTCTTTACATATCTTTATATATAACGTTAATATTGTTTCTTCTATCATTCAATGTTGAATAAAGAAGAAATTCTGTTATATCTTGAAAGTATATAGTCGCCAGAGCCTATAGCACTGAGTTTCATGCTCCGAATAGCAAGATTATCCTTCAAGACACTATTTGCACCTCTCAACAATTGATCTTATTTTTCTCATCTTTTTCAGCAGATTTCCTAAAATTCTCATTTTTCATATTATCTAAATTTTTCCAACAAACATGTTGTGTTCTTTCAAAAGTTCAAGTGACCCTATATAGAAAGGGGTAGACTTTCTTTTACCAGTAGTTGGAGGAAACTTAATTTAACCAACCTGTGATTGTAGATTGCAAATTATAAACATTATTCATGTGCAAAATTAACTAAAGAAGGTGTGTATGATGTCCACATTCCTAAACTAACCAGTTAGAGGAGTGGTTTCTTTAATGACAGATGGAGCAAAATATAACCCTATAAGAAAGAAAAATATCAAGGCACCGTTAGCTGTTGCGTTGCATGACTCTCAAGTTTTCTTTTCTGTATAGTGATTTATAGAGATAGAGAGCACTATATGTTAAAAGGGATGAGATTTTTTCAATATTTTCCTGAACTTCAGGTTATATAAAGGACGCTGCTAGGGGATTGTGGATCACGAATTGCAATTCAATGGGAATGGACAACTAGAATCATCACATGGGATAAATATGGAAAATGAATATTGATGAAAGTGTTGGGTCTAGAGGATTACGGAAAGCCTCTCGAAACTGGAAATAGATTCCGATTAACGCAGCGGAAATTTACCCAGGATCTGTTGTATTACCGATCTAAAAGCACATCATGTATTTCGAACGTACCTCGAGTTTCCACTGATTAGATGCCCTCTTCTCAGCATGAGAAATCGTTGAGAATCATCAATGGAGAGAGATGGCAAGAGAGAATGTTACTGTTCTTTTCTTGGAGAGGAAGACTAAAAAGAAAAATATGTGGGTTATTTTACTCTCGGACATAATTGACTATATGTCCTCATCTTAACACTCAGTCAAGGTGACATCAATATTTTAAGTTTGAACTCTCGATTATCACATAGATAATAAGCTTAAAATTATCTCATCTCCATTGAACACTTAGCAAATGGAGGAGACTAATCTCATATCTGTCCAATATATTTTCTCAAACATAATGCACTAAGCATTAAGATGCATGAGTATCACATCAAACTCATAGGCATAGCTAGTGAACTTTTTGGGAAAAAATTTAATATTCAATATAACAGTCTCTACTCAACTATAGAGATTCTACATAATTACATAAATCATCTCTAGATAATGGCTTTGTCAAGGATCTTCTCTCATCCTTTTGCGCAGACTGTAAGTTCACATCTTTTCGTGCAACCATATCTCATTGATAATGTTATATTTGGTATCTTTGTGTTTGATCTTGGCATATACTTTGGATCTTTGGTGTATGCTATTACTGCATGGCCATCGCAGTTAAGTAACACATACTTTGTAGCATTCTCAACAACACCTAAACGATTCATTTCTTTCTTAAGCCAAACACTCTCTTATATAGCTGTTGACATACCATGAACGCATCATTCATCGTGGACAAAGCAATACACATTTGTTTCCTGCTACTCCAACATATGGCGCCATCATTCAACAAGAAAACTAAATTTAGAGGTAAATTGTCTTTTATTTTAATCTCCTCCTCAAACATCATCTGAATAGCTCTTTAGCTACAGACGTTTGCCTTGGTAACTCAGCACATAATCAGCAGTTCTTTCAAATACCACAATATTCTTATAACGGTTATCCAACGTGCTTATCTCATGTCTTGTACATATCATAATGTATATTAGGTTTTCAACAGCACCAACATAAGGAACGTGTAGCATGTTTCATTTTCTTGAGGAGTCTTAGGACATAGCAATTGGCTCATTCATTTACCTTTCGTAATAGGAGTTGCATATTAAACCGTTCAAGAACTTGGCTACATAAGTTTCTTGCAATAAAGATAATAAGTTTCTTGAACGTAATCTTGGAATCTTAACTTCAATAATATATGCACTCGTCCATATCGCTATCAACAAGTAGTAATCACTAACATATAATGATCATGATCACAAATTGATTTTTGGATCTCTTAATATATACACAATGATCTCTTATAAATCATTGTATAATCATATGCCGTATGCATTATGAAAACTTATATATCATTATTTCAATGACTGATTAAAGACATCTATCGACATCAAAAGTCGATATACGTTTTTTTTTGTCTTCTTATATAAAAAATATCGTATTGTTTCATTAATTATTCACATTCTTCATTGAGAGTTGCAGTCTTTATATCCATTTGATGTAATTTAAGATATACACTAGCTATTATTGCCAAAAATTAGATGAATTGAGATAAATCTCACTACATGAAAAAATGTTTCTTGCTAGATACATCATTTCGCCACAAGGCGAGCTTTCTACCTTTCTATTGAGCCATTAACTCTACATTTTATTTTGTAAACACATTTGTTCCCATTGACTTTGAGTTTTTAAACATGGTTTGACTTCATTGACTTCATTTCCTCTATTATTGTAGATATTCATGTATCTTTATTTTGGGCAATTTTGGAGCATCATTTACATTCATTGGCTCATCATTTTCTTATGGAACGATCATAAAAATCTCCATTTTAATGCCAAAACATCAATGGCAAAAACGCTTTTATCTGGTCGTTTTGGGGACTGATCCCTTCAATACATCACTCTCGCTTGGATTAATGACAACGACATCGTTTCATCAGGGGATGGTAATTGAGACTAGTTAGAAACTAATTCTTCACTTCTCACATTGCTCCCACTTGAAATAATATCAGTATTTCAATCATCATTATCCAAACTTTCAAATAGGAAACTTTTTGTCACCAATTTTGCCATTCTTAGAAACTCATTTTCTAAGAATGTGACAACTCATGATTCCGAATTAGTTACACTCTAACTTGCTTAATCATTTATATAAACACGTATCCTTCAGAGGATTCATGAATATAGGTAGCACTATGAGTAGAAGCAACCGATTCAAAAAGGCATACGGTTAAGTTTATATGCATCAATTAACAAAGCATCACCCAAAAAAGGTGATATGTAAATTAAACTGTACCTTCATGAACTTAACCATTTATAATAGGGTCATGTTTCTCCTTTTTTTTTTTATAAGGAATAACTAATATATTCCTTTTTCATCACACAAATTCCTGAACTTATCAGATAAATATTTTCAACCTCGATAATAGACATATATGTATCAAGTATAATCATTGTTGAATGTGATGAAATAAATAGCCCTATATCTTGCCCTCACATTAATTGAATCACATATGTCAAAATGGATTAAATGCGCAGAGAATTCAACTCATCTTCCTTTTCCAAATGGTTTCCTTATTATTTTTCAAATCAAGCAATGCTCGCACATGGACATATCGACCTTTTCAATATTACCCAATTGGCCCATTTAACCAATGTATTGGTACGTTATTAGCCCACATGACCAAGTATATCATGCCTTACATTCACATCATTATCATATGAATGAGAAGATGTGAAGAGGGAACAACAAACATTGATATATCCATAGTCAATATCAAACATATGAAACCATATGCCAAATAGCCATTTCCATAGTGACTAGTACCCAAGTACAAGTACATACATATGTCATGAAAATTCAAATAAAAGCCAGATCGAACCAACACCAAAACAGACACTTAATTCCGACGGATTTTAGAACATATAACACATCACGTAGGCATCAAATGCGTTCAACACGCATAATTAATTGGCATTGCCAATTCTTTTAACATCCATTCTGGAGTTATTTCATACATAAATCCATTATATTCCAAATATTTTTTTGTTGAAATTCTATGGAGGACTCTCTATCTTTTCAATGCATGGCCTATTAATCTTGAATCTTTTTTGGCTACATAAGCAAAGTTCTCGAGAATATAAGAGGTGTTAACCTTATTTGCCTCACGACAATCACGAGTAATGTGTCTTTTGTTACTACAATTGTAGCACTTCACCATTGCCATCCTTTTCTCAAAGAAGACGCTTCTCCCTTTTTTTTTTTTTATATTGGTCGATCTTCTACTTTTTCTTTGAAGAATTTGCTCTATTGCATTTCCTTCTTCTGAACGAATCATGATACTTGCACTTAGAACTCGAAGCCCCTTATGAGTTAGAGTCGGTGTGGAACAAATATATTACTAGCTTGTTAGTTATGAGGCAATCCTCCTTTAGCTCAAATGTTGTGCACTGCATTATTGAAGGTTATGATCTTCTCATCATGAGTCAGGTGCAACTTAAGATGCTCCTAATTTTGAAGCAATTACGAATTACTGCTTGCATTTACTACTTGCTAGTGAGAACATGGCTAGCACCCTTTAGCACTATAATCGCATGACACTTTTCTTTTCATGGACTAACCATGAGACCATTTATATGTGTCAAAACTTATAGTAAGCTAGCTTAGCTTGGTCACTAAGTGTGACCAAAATTTCGCGGCTTTCTCACATTTGTTTGACATTTTCAAAGTTCATGAACTTTCGCATTGCATCATTTCCATGCTACTCGGCAACGTGATGCAAGTAAGAGAGTTTATTCTCTTCCATGTGGCAAATGCATCTTCTTTATATTGAGCAGTGCTTTCTTCTTCAGGCTTGGCCATAACTAGGTTAATAATTTCAAGAGTCTTATACTCTTCTAGCATATTTAGATTTTTATAAGACATATCTCATAAATGTCACCGTTATATTTCACACTTTTGTCTCCATCAGCGACTACACTATTAGTTGTTGATGCCATTGTATCTAAACATATTAGGCACTGGACGAATCATTAATGTTTTTTATTTACACATCTCTTTTTCATAAACTAACTATGTTAATAAATGATTTCACTTCGGGTTTTAAAATCGAAAATTCACTAAGTTCCCAATCATCATTTAAAATCCCAACTTGAAATCACCATTAACACAATCATTTCATGAAAAACTTGGTTCTCTTGAAGCTACTAAAACTTTTAGAACCTCCCACTATCACTATCATTGCACAAAAAAAAAAGCAATGATAATTACTAACAATAATGATTTTCACATAGAAAATCCTATCTACTTGAAGATTTAAGTATATATCATAAAGAGAGAACTATAACAATAACATTTTCAAGAACAATATTCATAAATTAACATGAACAAAATCATGTACAAATAATTAAACTCAAGAAGAAAAAAAAACTTAACATTTTTCTTTAGCACGTAGCCTAAGAAAGACCATTAAATTCCCTTTAGAATTCTTCATGGTATACATATTGTATGCCAAGTAGTACTTAACTCTTGCATTAAACCCATTACCCCTTGACCAAAGTTTCCACAATCTTGTTCTAAACCGAGACTACATTGAACTCATATAAGTTTTCCTTTACCATGTGGGAGTGTACTCATCAGTACAATCACATTTTTGAGTATGGCATCACATAGCCATTTTAAATAATATCTAACATCATCTTACTCACATTGACCAAATAAGTAACCATTAGATCACCATTTATAAAGTAACATATGCAAAAATAATCACATTGACCAAATAACTCAAACTTTTCCTTTGTTCATTCGACTACAAATAGTCGTTCATATTAAAAAAATTATGTGACATTATTAAAAAAAAACTAAAAGATTACACAAAATCTGTAATGTCAACCAAAGGAAAGTTTTTCTTTAATTTTTTTTAATTTAAAAAAATTATTTTTTAAAAATCTTGGTCAACTCACGGTCAACAGTCAACGGTCACGGTCACGTTCAACTAGTCAGCGAGTCCACGGTCAAAAACCGATCGGACCGAGTTCAAGATTGGCTTAGATGGGCGGTTGGACCGCATGGGTCAAATCTCGGGTTGACGGGTCGGGTCATGCAGGCTATCGGATCTCGAGTCGTGGAGCAGAGCGGGTCGGATTAGGCGAGGCCATGGCTCACGGGCCTAGGGCTCATGGCCTTTTCTCTTGCAGCCAAGGCTGACCAAGCCAAGTCTCGGGCTGTGGGCTCCCGGTCCGGGTTGCAACTCGGATTCCCGAGCCTTGTGTGTGCAGTGCACGCGTCGCGTTTGTCTCTCACGCACATCGTCGTCATTGGCATGTGTGGTCCACACACCGCCTTCTCGACATCCGTTTTCGACAATCCACCCGCCATTTTACTCATATCGACTAGACCGTCACTTTGGTATACGTATATGCCATGTATTGCGTATATATTTCTTGAAAAATATGAAAAATCGTCATTGCCCATGTAACCAACACCACCGCGGTGCGTGGGGCACGTGCGGCCGCTTCCAGTGGCCTCTTGGGGTCAGCGACCACTCAAAATGCTCGCATTGAATAGTACTATCTAACAATGTAATCATATTACAATTTCATCAAACGATATGCAAAATATGCCTCATGAACAGTACACTCAAAGGAAGACAAAAATGAGCCCTAATTCTCAGTTAATCTGCAGCAAACAATCAACCTTTGATTGGGAAACAACGTCGATTGCTCTGATACCAATGTTGGGTTTAGAGGATGACGGAAATCCTCTCGAAGCCGGAAACGGATTCCGATTAATAGAGCGAAAAATTTACCCAAGATCCGTTGTATCACCGATCTAAAAACACATCACATATTTCGAACGCACCTTGGGTTTCTACGAATTAGATGCCCTCTTCGCGGCATAAGAAATCCTTGAGAATCATCAATGTAAAGAGATGGCGAGAGAGAACGTTATTGTTCTTTTCTTGGAGAGGAAGACTAAAAAGAAAAATTGACATCTATAACGTATGTTTTCCATCTCCTTAAGTAACTGCCACTTATGGGCTAATGTTCGGCTTGGCCCATTTTGGGTTGGCCCTAGGCACATAGCCCATCTTGGGCGGCCTATTAATTCTGTCAGAAAGTTTCTTAAATTTTTTCCATGAAAAATGAAACCATCATGAAGGAAATATACTTGATGCTTGTGAACTTTTTGTAGTACTTTCAATAACTAACTAAATGTACAACTCAATTCTTTTTGTAGTGTGCCATCAAAATATTTCACCAATTCTAGATACAATGAAAGTTAAATTACCAACCCACAAATGTACTTCAACCTACTATAGGATATTTCAAAAAATTACCGAACATGCAAAAAAAAAAAATTGAAAGTTGGCTAGCATGGTAAAAAAGTGAGGTTGTATGAGAAGAGAAAAGCAACGAGGCAAACAATTTTCATAGAAAAATCCGATAAACTTGAAAATATTCATAAATTTCATATTTAGGTGATCACAAGATAATTACAATTTTGATTTTAGAGTTAACTTGGATTGCCATGAGTCAAGTAGAATTTATTTATCATTCAAGTTGCGTTAATTAGGTTTACGAGTTTTAATTTAGACAATTGCATTCATTTGATTAAATGATGAATATTTTTTTGCATAAATACAAGTGAAAATGTTTTATAGTAGAGTTGTTGTTAATAGATATCCTATATTTATTTTCCCTTATGATTTTTTTTGGTATTAATTGACACCCACGGATTCATAGTTTACGTGCCATTTTCTAGAAGGGAGGAGAAGACGTGCACGTGCCCGTTCACAGTGGAGGAGAAGACGCGTGCCGGTCAGTCCCACTAGTTTGCCTTCTTTATAAAACCAGCGGCTCTTTCTTCTTCAAGCTATTATTATCAGTGGTCTCGGGATCCCTAGAGCTCTCTTTCGCAGCCATGGCCGCAAGGCAGGTATTTTTTGTCCTTGTCTGTCTTCTTCTGTCCTCTCCGAAACTCCAGTCGTTTGAAGCTAGGCCGTTGAGGCAAGCCGAGCAAAAGCAAGACCCATTCCCAAACAAGCTCCTTCAGCAAGTGGATGGCGAAGCATCGAGTCAAGCCACAAAAACCAGCCCGTCTTACGCTTCGCCTCTTGCGCCGCCGCTGTCGCTGCTGCCCCCATCAATTCCACCGACATCAACCAATCACGTGGATGCGTCCAAGCCCCCAACCCCTGGTTCCAGCCCGGGAATAGGGAATTAGTTTAAGAACTAGGGTTCCAAATCAATATCGTTATGCTCCATTGTCGTTTAGTTTGGGTTTCTTGGGTCGCCGTCCTATCTTTGATTCGGGTTAGATTTTTCAGCGTCAGTTTGAGGTTGTCCGTGCATGCCCTAATGATCTGTCAGAAAAGAGAGGGCAACTATTGGTTGTGTTTTGCTCGTTCTTTGTAAGCTCCAAGTTTGCGATTCTTTTGTGTCCTCCGTTTATAACTAGTAGATGAATACTCTGCACTGTCAATGACCTGGTCAGTCGGCGAACGATTGCCTCTCTCTCTCTCTCTCTCTCTCTCTCTCTCTCTCTCTCTCTCTCACGCACGCGTACATGTGAATCGCCACCCCGTTCGATATGTTCTATCATTAGAACCACATGACGATGTGATATTGTGGGTTTGACGGGCCAGTGAACACCGTACTGTTAATAATAATTCACATTTACATTTGGCGATAATCATTAAATATTTGCAAAAGCAATCGGAGATGCTCATTGAGAGGAACAACCCCGAGGGATGGGCGACGGGCTGCTCCTCTTATCATCCCGATTACTGTTTCTGTTCAGTTGATCGCCGGATTTGCATCACGTTCTGTTCAGCGTCCATTATGCAGAAGGGCATGACCGCGGAGATAGTGAGGATTCTCATTGTGCAGAAGGGCATGGGCGCTGCCGCATACCCACAACCGAGCGCTGCGCTCGTCGTCACCTCACACCGAGCATCTTTGCAGGCCTTCGCCCGTTGACACTGTTGTTCCTATCACCCCTCAGCTCGATGAGCCTATGCCAACCGTGATCCAGATAGTCCTTGATTATTATTTTCTCTTTTTTTGGAATTTTTTTTTTCAAAAAAGCTGCTTCTTCCTAGCCTCCATCTGGGAGAAAAAGCAGGCCACCCGATCTGATCAGGAAAGGATCAGGTTAAGACCACCCTGTAGATTCGTTCCCATGGTTCGATCCTGTTCGAATTCTGATCGCTTTTACTCTAGAAAGGGGATACATTTTTTGGAAAATGATCAGAACCCTTGTCTGCTTCCCCCCTCCCCCACCACCGGTCCCCACTCCCCCAAAAACCCTTTTCTGTTCCCCCCACCTTGTTCCCTCCCCCCTCTCCCGGGCGTCCCCACTCCCCCAGGAACCCTTTTCTGCTTCTGTTCCCCCTCCCCCTGATCAGCCAACGTCACAGTTACGTTGGCTGATCCGGGTACTCATTTTTTGACAACCGCCGCCCCCTTCTCTCCACCGTCCTTCACTCGTTCTCTGTTCCCCGCCACCCTTTGGGCTCACTCTCTTTCCACTCCTTCGGCTACACCAACCTTCCCATGACCCGTCTACAACGCCGTTAACTAGGATAAGGCGGCAAACCTAGATATCAGTCTCAGATCGAGCTGGAGCCCCGGATCTTAGCTCGGTTGACGCCCAACAACACTTGATCAAGCTTGTCAGGGGCCATAGCTAAGTTTCTTCGAGTTTCACGGCCACCGTAGACCCCAGGCTATAATACTGCAACGTGCGGGGGAGAGAGTAAATAGAGAGAGACAAAGCATCATCAATTCTAAGAAAAGCTAGTAAATTCCACTAGCGGAAGCAATCAAAATTTGACTAGCAACTTTCTTGTCTGGTCAACTAGCAGTGACTTACCAATGAAATAACAACTTTACCATACTCAAGTGTAGTGCCTAGTAGTACATTACCGAGTGCTTTTGCATCAAGCATGATAGTAGTGCTTTGCTAACAATATAATGATTTCATAACACAAACTGGTAGCCTATATCCGAGTGCTTTAAGATTTGACAATTGGGCCGAGAGAATTAATGAGTAACTTATCAATGCAATATTGGTTTTTACCATCTTTAAGTTAGTATCCACCAGTTGATAATGAGGTGCCATAACACTTTAGAGTTAGACCAGTTGAGTAGTTTATGACTTGCTGCTGATATAGTGATTTTATCATCACTAAATCCCGTAGAAGAATACCGGCACACAGTTTTTTTCTTTTAAGTGGGTTTAGTAAATTTAGGGTCCGTTCGTTTGGCGGAAAATATTCTTCCGGAAAATATTTTCCGGAAACTGGGCTGTTCGAGGGGCGGAAAATATTTTCCTAAGGAAAATGTTTTCCAATCAGCCAAAGATTTCCTTCTAAAACTAAGGAAAATGTTTTCCGTTTTTGAAAAGCGGAAAACATTTTCCGGATCTCATCTCTTTCTCTTTCGTTGTGAGTTTATGAGCAATTTAATTGCTAGTCGCCATTGCCGCTTGCCTCCCGCCGCCCGCCCGCCTGCCGGCTACCACCTGCTCGCCGCCTCCCACTCGCCTGCCACCTCCCGCCCATCGCCTCCGCTGCGGCCCGCCCGCCCGCCCACCGGCCGCCACCTGCTCGCCGCCTCCCACTCGCCTGCCGCCTCTCGCTCGTCGCCTCCGCCGCGGCCTACCTGCCCGCTCGCCACCGCCCCCCCCCTCCCTGATTGCCAGTCACTAGATAATTTCTCAAAAAAAGAATTCCGGAAAAAAAAATTTCGGAAAATTTTTAATTTCAAAGGAACACCGAAAAATGTGCCGTCAGAGTTTCAAATGAACACCGGAAAATGTGTCATTTTCCAGGAGACTTCCTGGAAAACATTTTCCAGAAGTGCTTTATTTTCCGCCAAACGAACAGACCCTTAATTAGCCAATTATCAAGTCAGTAACGATTTTACCATCCTCTAATTCAGTATCTAATACCATCCTCTAATTCTGAATTTTCTACTATTTGGCTCAAGAAAAATAATGAGATCAAAGAAAGTAATTTCCGTCAGCGAGAAGAAGTCCTTTAATTTAGGAAAAAATGACTTCCGCTTTTTATAAAACGAAAATCATTTTCCTCACCTTCCGAGATAGAGGCCCAGCTCCACTCCTCTGGCTACAAACCTCTTTCTTCCTCTTTGCCTTGGCGCTCATCCTTCTCCGCCTCCAAAGCTCCACCTCTCTGTCGCCTTGAGCTGCCTTCCCCTTCTTCCTCTGTACCTTCTCGCTCATCTCTCTCACCTCCAAAGCTCCTCCTCTCCTCCGTTGTTTGCCTTGTGCTTCTGTTCTAGCCGCAATAGCGAGCAGAGTAGAGAGGCTGACGTTTGCAAGGCTATTCTCATATGGTTTCCGCCGGCCCCTCCAGTGATTGGCTCGGTTGACTTTTCAATCCTGCCTCACGCTCCACAATAATGGAAACTTGCCCCAGCCAGAGTATCTTTAGAGAGACAAGTTTTGCTTTGAGCTGCATTTTCAGCCACTGGTTGCTTTTGTGGGAACTGACAAATCAAATTCATCACCGGCTGGCTGAGTGGTTGCTCGTGGCTTTTTGCAGAATCTTCGTGTAACTCTTGCTTCTGTAAAGCAAAACAATGACACGTATTTAAAAGGCGAGAGATGAAAAAAGGAGATGCAGCAGAGACAAGAAACGTGGATGAACAAACAACACCACCATTACTGAAGTGATTGTCATGAGATATATCGTTCAAAAGGGAAAAAGATAATTACATCGTTCTGGAAGAGTTACTTCTGCTACCCCATCCTTTATGGATGACGATAAGCAAGTCTTTCGCACATAACAAGCACACCCACTCGCTGATGAACATGTCTACACAACAAAAGATACTCTAAAAAGATGTTAAGAGGGCACTTCATATAGTCTAAGCAGATATTAAAGGATTCGCACAAGAAAACAGTAAAGGTTTTTAAAATTCCCAAGTTTTCAAGGATGTTATTAGATGCTTTATGTATTCTAGCCATGTCTCAAGAATCAGTACCATCATCTGTTGTTAGAACTCCATAATGCATTCTTAAGAGTCATGATGGGTCTGCTCAGCCTGGTGTCACTGACTAATCACTAGTGCCCAACTAGGAATTTCTAAGGTCTTGCAAGTACTATTAGAAAACATCTACAAGGATGGACAAGGACCCATTACCTTCTTGAGCCGTTCTTGGCCCATCACGCCTCAGCCCACGCGAACCAGCCCTCCCCTGCTTTATTCTCGGCCCGTGCTGCTTCTTTCTTCCGTGGGCCACCCTTCTCAGCCTTTCGCCCAACCCAGTAGCCCAGCTCACACCCAGGCCCGCCTGTTCTTCTCTAGCCCAGCATTGCAGTGGAGCAAATCTTCCCTCGCGAGCTCCGGGATCTCCGATGTGCAGAGAAATCTTGACTTTCTAGCAGGCGGCGGCTGACACACGCGAGGTCAGACGGAGGGGACAGAAAAGAAAGAGGCGAGGGAAGAACAAAGAAGAAAACAAGGGGGGACTGAGTTCTGCGATTTCTTGTGTGGGTGCAGATCTTCGGCGGAAGAAAGAGAGGGGAAGGCGGAAGAGGACCATAGGGAGGAAGATCATCGGCCCGGAGACGGTTCCGCGACACCCCCGTTATAGCTTCGATGCTTCGCCATTTTAACCCGGTAAGCCTAAGCTTCTTCTCTTTTTGCTTCTCCCTTGTTTTCATGGGTTCCTAGGATTGCCATGGCTGCCCGTAGGTCCGAGCGAACCCCGGACGCCTTTCTCCGATTTATTTGGTCATGTGTTCACCCCTGCCTGTTCACCGCGCACCACGGATGAAGACCGAGCTGCGCTTGACTTCGAAATCACCATTTCCTTGTTGTGCGCACCACTTATTTGACGATTTGCTTGAACGTCTTGGGCTGTTTTGGTTTTCTTCTTTGGTCACCGCCGGTGTTTCTGGCTCAGATCGGAGTCGCGGGTGGTTGGCAGGTAGACCTGAGCTCGCCCTATGACGCATTAAGCCGCCGGCTTGGCCTCGGCCGCCGCTTGTTCCTCACCAGAAGGACGGGGCTCCGGCGGGTCAGAGTTCTTCTCTGCCCGCGCGAGCGCCCACACCGGGCCTGGTCTGGCCCCGCTCGGGCCTTTGTTCTTGGGCTTCTCCAATGTTCAGTTGGGCCTGGTCAAGAGAGGGGTCTGAGTTCGTCATGGGCTGCGTCTGGGTTTTAATTTGGCGAGTGGGCCGTCCGATGGGGCTATCCTGGAAACAGGCCGCACTCCTTTGGAACCGACCCCTTTTGGGTTTTGGGCCTTTGAACTCGGGCCTGGTCTTGACCAGGCCGTAGACTTTTGATCATTGGGCCTGTTCGTGACCAGGTCCTGGTCTTGTTGACTTCGGGCCTGGTTCGCCACCACGCCCAGGTTTTTTTATTATTTCGGGCCTGGATTCCGAGCTCGGGCTCAGGGTTCCTGCGCTCGGGTCGGGCCGAACCCAACCCGATCTGGAGCCCGATCCCCGCCATGTTTAATATTATAATAGTATAATGTTTAATTAATAAAAATAATAAAATAATAAAATATCTTCACAAAAATAAAAAAAAAATCAAGTTTTGTTTAGGAGAAGTAGCCATGCTTCTAACATGGGAAAGTGCCTAATTTGAATAATTAAAACTAATTTTTGGGAAAGTTGAACAAGTTGTCCTTGATGGACTTTTTAAGTGACTCCTTAGTTGTGATTCTCAATCCTCTTAGCTTAATTGCATGCTTTATTAGCTTTCATATGTGAATGCTTAGATGTATAGCTAGGCTCGGTATATGATTCGACGAATAACAATTGTATGCTTAAGTTTAAGCTCGTCCTTAGATTAATTTTAGTCAAATTGACGTGGATGTCGTCAATGCATATCTTGATTGGATACATATCATAGATTGTTTGAATGAGTGTTTGAATGCTGAAATTGGTACACCTTAAGTTGTGACATGGTGATGGTGACCAAAGAGGTGGCATCGTGGAATTAATGGTGTAGACCGATGTCCATTCCGGTCTTGATTTATGTAAGGGTTATCTTAGATCAATTATAATTATGCTAATTTAAGTGTATTCAAGTCAATTAGTGTGTGTTTTGTCTAATAAATTTATTTAGACTTAGCATCACTTCTTTCAAAAATTGGAATAGTTTCACTTAGACTTCACTAAGACAATTTATTAGATTTAGGCTTCAATTTTATGTTTTGCTAGCTTTCGATAGATCATGTCTCAAGACTTTTAACAAGGCCATGTGTTTCTAACTACCCGACGAGTTGCAAGTTTCTTTATTCTCATAGTCACATCTAATTATGTGAATGTTTATTTTCGCATTGATTTTCAATATCTTGAGTTTCTATTTTCTCGCATTGTCGTTTAATAAATTGTGTGTTCCTTTTCTAAATCAAGTTAGTCTTAGTTTAGATTTGCATGAAAATGACTAAATAAAAACAATTATATGGACACTTAGTGATTTTGGATGGCCTTTTAGGGTTTAAAAGACGAGCAGAAGTGTGTGACCACTTTAAATTAAATAGCCAACTAATTAGGTGCCAAAGGACTTTAATAAAAATGTTAGCTTAAATAAGTCCACGAACTTAGAATTTTTGGTTATGTAGAGATGGAGATGATACTTGCACATTTCAATCGGTTTCTAGTTGACTTCAACAAGCTAGTGGCAACTTCTAAAATTACTTAGGTTGTTAAATAACCTTTAAAAAGGAACACGCCTGAATGTCTCGGAAGGTATGGATTTGGGAGAGTCTTAAGCTTGAAATTGATAATCGGATTATGATTAGATGTTGCTTTTAAGTAATCTCTTAAGGATGTCAATTTGGGTTTCCTAATGGGCGATACCTCTAAATCTACATAGTACGCCCTCCTCCATGGGAAGGTTCGAGTAGGTTGCAATAGGGAGCAAAGAGGAGAAAAAGAATGAGAAGAGGTGGTGACTCAAAGTATAGAGGAGACTCCTTCGCCCAAGACCCCTAGCCCTCGGCCCTTAGCTCAAGACCTCTCTTAGCTCGGTCCTCATTTCGCCCCGATAAGGCAAAGCCGATCCTATTGTTTTGACCCCTTGAGGTCGTGGCCAGGGGGTCTCGCGGGCCAATAGTGACTTGACTCGAACCCATATGAGGGCGTCCATTGGCCAGCCTCCCTCTTAGACCATGTAGGGGGATTTCTCGCTGGCGTCGCTTTTTGCTCGAGAAAACGCTGAGTAGGCTTTCTCGGACTGTGGCGATTACTTGCAGGTCTGAGCAATCTTTTTTAACTCGCCTGGTGGCATGCATCTGTCGTTTAGTCATTGCATGTTGTTGGCGAAGACCCCATTTCATTCAGCCCTGAAGTGACTCATCTTCCTCCTGCATGCCGTATGTTTGATTTAATGCCTGATCTTGAGTCCTGAGTCGAGTCGTTATTCTCTTTGTTATGTGGGCGTCTCTTTGGCGTAGTTCGACTCAGCTTTGGTTTGTGGGGCTCATCTTGCGAGCTATGACGTCGAGAGAGGCGGCAGCTCTGTCCGTTTGTGACCATGGCCGAAGACCACGTCCAGGAGCAGGAGGGTTGTAGCTCTCTCTCTCTCTCTTTGAGCGAGTTCCTTTTTTCTACGTGGGTTAAGGCTCCGTGCATCGAGTAAGGCTTGGCTCCGGCACAGGCTGAGTTTTGCCATGCGAAAGGGGTCGATTTTGGACTCGCGCTTGGCGTGGACTAAGTTTTTGGCTCGCGTGGAGGGAAGGCTGATTCTGGATGGATTGGGCGGAGTAGGCTTGCGGTGTGAAAAAAATGCAAAGAGCCCATTATGAGCCCAAGCCAGATTTCTCCACTCCGGCTTCAAGAGCACGGGTTGGTCTGAGCTGACCCGGTTCCTTTTTAATTTTATTATATTTTAATAGTAAAAATAATAAATTAATAAAAAATATTTTTACTAAAATTTTTGACAAAATTAAAGAAAATTGAAATTTAGTTAGGAAACTCAGTCTTGCCCCAAGAGTCCTATTTCAACATTTCAATGGGCTTAGTTCAATCAACTAGATTTAAGGGTGGTTGCCTTCATGATTCTCAGTACTAGGGGTGATCGGTTCCCAGGGCGGTCCGGTTCCCCCCCGGAACCAGGAACCGGACCGACGGGACCGGTTCCCATTTTTTAGGACCATGGACCGGACCACCAAAATATAGGACCGGACCGGACTGGACCAATCGGTCCGGTTCTTGGGCGGTCCAATGGGTCCAAGTTGAGGACTTAATTGAACAAATGGAAAGCTTTAAATATAACTGCACTTTAGCCCATAGTTTTAGAATTCTTATTGTAATTATTCTCAAAATTACATGATGCACATATAGCATCATATTGATTTTGAGGTAATACATATCAAGGAAATGACAACGACCAAGCTAAAACTATGTAATATCCTCACATGAGTACTGAATTGTGAAGGCTCTATATCTCTATCATGCGATTTTAGGTAGATATGATACAAACAAATTAACCGATAGATCAATACCCATTAGGGAAATGGTAACCCTTGCTTGGCTCCAAATCAAATCCCACTTTCTTCATACACATGTCCAGTAAATGTTCAACTGAATGCAACATGCTTGAGTGAAGAGATCATAGCAAAACAACACCAAAGGGAATCCCAAGAGTAATCGAGAGATTGCTAAAGATAATAGCGTTTAACTTTGATTCTTTATTATCTAAAACTTGTGTGATCCTGATGCAATCATCACTAAAAGTAGTGACAATATGACCACGTTTAGTATCAAGCTTTGTTCTAATAGAGAATGACCAATGGTCCTTAGTCCGGTCCTTTCGGTCCGGTCCCGTGGTTCGGTTCGGTCCGGTTCCACCCAGGAACCGGGAACCGGACCACCCGGGAACCAGTTCCATTTTTTGGAACCGCGGACCGGACCGGAAGGATGAAGAACCGAACCAACCCGGCCGGTCCGGTCCGGTTCGGGGTTGGGCGGTCCCGGATGCTCACCCCTACTCAGTACTTGCTAGCAATCATGTGCCGCATTTAAGCTTTGCACGTGGTTAATTAAATATATGCTTAGGATGGGTGCAATCTGATAGATATCTTGGATTATTTAGACGAGTACTAGGATACTTAAATCAAGGTATGTTGAGTTTTAATGTGGCGATAGTGACAGTGAGTGTGGCATATGCAAAATTGGCAATGGAAGACTGATGTCCATTCTGGTCTCACTTTTGTAAGGGTTTGTCTTAAGTTCAACATGATCATCCTAATTTAGATATATCTAGCTCAAGTCATATGTGCTTAGTCTAATAAAATTTATTTATACTTAGCATCACCTCACTTAATGAATGATTAAGATAGTCTAGTCTAAATTTCATATGAATTAATGTGGGCCTAATGTTCTCGTCTTTAGGGAGTTACACTTAATTATTTGAGTTTTTGTTACTGCATCGTATTTCAATACCTTATTTGTTCATTTTTTGCATTGTCTTTCCATAAATTGTGTGTTAGTTTCCTTTCTAAATTAAGTTAGTCTTAGTATAGATTTACATGAAAATAACCTCATATGAACAATTGCATGAACACTTAAACTGCGTTTGGTCGACTGGATAAAAAGTATGATATGATATGTTTTATCCTATTTGGTATTTAATAGCTGTTTAATATATGATAAGGTCGGATATAGAGAGGATATAGACCGGATAAAAAAATCCTAAGAAGAGAGTGGGATAAGGTAAGATATGATTTCTTTCTCCATCGTTCACCCACAGACTATTCCAACTCCTTTGTTGGGTTCGAGTCATAGTGTTGGACCGGGTTTCCCCGACCCATTCCGAAGTTTCTTTTTTTGAATTAAAAAATACTAAATAATAAAAATAATAATATCATAAATTTAAAAAAATTCAAAATTTTATTTTTGTTAAAAAATGTCGAGGTGTTTGACCACAATTTATTTCATATAGTATTAATTCTATTAATTCACACATATGTTTAGATTGTTTAGATTTTTTTTATTTTGAATAAACATTTTTTGTTTAACATAAAAAATAAGAAAACCCTTATAAAGTTTAAACTCAATTGAATAAGTTTTTATCGAAAGTATCGGCATCAAAACATTCTCCTCAATAACTCTTCGATTAACATCGAAATTTTATGAAAGTGATGAACTGTAATGTACTTTATATGTGCGAATTATTTAAATATCATTCATTAACGTGATTAATTATCATTACATCCTCGTGACAGATGGAAAAAAATAACGAATGTACTTTGGACTTTATGCTTTGTTCTAATGGGGCATTTGTTTGATTTGGTATTGGACTTGTAATAAAATGAAAACTAATGAAAAACTTGTAAGAGAGAAAAATAATTCATGTTTCAAAATGAATATATTGAAATTGAGGTTATTCTAAAAACGTTTGATGTTGAAAGGGGTAACCAAAAAATTATTTCAAAGGAACGGAAAAAAACAATTAGTAATCATGAAATTCAATAAGAATTTGTTAATTTGAAAACATGCAAATTTGTACTTGCCTTATATTATTGTTTTAAAATATTTGAATTTAAATCCATAATTCACCAAACGATAAATTTGATAAGATATGAGGATATCTGACTTTAAATCCGTAGTTCATCAAACAGTAGATTTGATATGATATAGGGATATCAAGCTTTAAATCTGAAATTCACCAAACAGTGAATGAGACATAGATTTCTTATCATGTCTTATCAAATCTTATCCCGTTTAGAAATTCAAATGACCAAATGCAGCCTTAGTGATTGGGGATGACCTTTAGGGTTTAAAAGATGAGCAAGAACGTGTCACTTTAGATTAAACAACGAACTAGTTAATCACCGAAAATGCATTAATCGAAATGTTAGTGTAAACAAGTCTATGTACCCTAAACATCGCTGGTTTCGTAAGGATTGAGGCAATGCCTCACACGTATCGATCATTTTCAAGCCGACTTTAACTGGCTAGTGGCAACTCCTAGAATTACTTAGGTTGTTAAATAACATTTAAAAAATGAACATGCCTGAACGTCACGAGAGGTATGGAATTAGGAAAATTTAAGCTCATGATGGGAGACTCGAGTCGGATTACGATTAGACATTGCTTTTTAACCGTCTTTTCAAGGACCAAGATTTTGGTCTCTTTACAAGCAGTGCCTCTAAATCTATCTTAGAAATGCCCCCTTCATGGGGAAGTTTATGTAGGTCACGATAGGTTTCCTAATAAATCAAGGGTAGGACTCCTAAGGTTGTTTGAAGCAAAGTGGACACTTCCGAAAGAAAATCTAACTATCCAATATCTTGAGGGATTAATAATTTGAATATAGGAACATAAGGCGATAATTCTTTAGTATGCCTCCACCTGGAGAAAAGTTCCTGGAGACTATTATAACAGCTATTATAACAAAAACCAAGCTAGCTGAGTGTGGATAGGTTATCATTACTCGAGGGAATGGGGATTGGACATGGCAAATGGCATTCATTGCTCATCAAGAACACTTTCATCCCTCTTAACTCCCACGAAATAAAGTTTTGATGCTAAATCTATTACACCACAACGACCAAGAGAAGTTTTCTAGAGTCATTTTGCTTGTCAACTCAATATAAATGATGCCTAACAAATGTATATAATATAGATATCCCCTCGACACGGTGCTGATTTCGTCGAGTCAATTTGTCGTGCTAGAAACTCCCATGAAGGAGACTGTCTGAATATGATCATCCTTCAATAATTGATTATATGATATCTTTTGGGATAATTGTCCAAAAAGTCATAAATCTATTGTATTTTTGCTAATTCAATTCTAAACATTTTTATTTGACTAATTTTGTCCTAAACCTTTTGGAAATTTACCATTTCAGTATTTCGACAACTTTGTCTTAAAAAAATACTTACATGTCCATGTAAGATAGATAGTGCTAACCCGTGACATACATGTCTCACATTGTATAGGGAGAGAGTCTTGAAAGAGCTTATATAGTAAGATTCGCCCTTACCCATTGACAATGCATTTTCCTGGGCTGCGCGCTTGTGAGTTGCTGTTGAGGGTCGCGAGGATGGTGAACTCGAGGAAAAACAAAGCCTAGAAGGCTAGTGTGGGCTCAAAGAGGATAATATTGTCGGCGGTGAGACATATGACATTACAAATTGGTATCAGAGCCGACTTCCGATGGCATGTGGTGACCATATCGAGGACGTTGTGCCATTGAGGGGGAGAGTATGTGACATCCCTGTCATATATCGTATAGGGAGGGAGTCTCAGGAGAGCTTATATATCGAGGTTCATCATTACCCATTGACAACGCGTTTTCCTGAGTTTCTGTTGAAGGTTACGAGGATGGTGGATCAACAAATAAACAAAGCTGTGAGGACCAGTGTGGGGTCAAAGCGGATAATATTATTGGTGGTGAGATGAATGATGTCACAATAGACATTTTTCGTGGTAAATTTCCAAAAGGTTTATAACTGAATTGACCAAATAAAAAGGTTTATGACTAAATTGATAAAAATGTAATATGTTTAAGACTTTTTGGACAGTTACTCAGATATCTTTCAAAGCCAAAAAAAATGATGCTTTTGACTGGGAAGCAGAAATGACAACTAATTATGAAGGGCTGAGTGCTCCCCAATGGCACGTTCCTCACCGATAACGCGCAATTTCTTGTAAAAAAATGCACGACTCTCTCCACAAGACTCTCTGCTCTTTATTCATTCGTTTTTTTTTCCTTGTTTTTTTTTCCTGTAGACTGTGCTTCAGCTTCTCAAAACTCTCTAACTCGGATTTTTCGATTCTGGTCAAGTGGAATTTGTTTCGACCGTGCTTGTTGGTTCAACTTTTGTCCGTGGTTGCTCTATCTCCTCCACCGATACGAATGTGCTGTCCTTTCCTTTTAGTTTTCCACATTGCTGTCTCTCCTCGTGGTTGGCGTGCGCCTCGGATTTTTATATAAATGTTGACCGACTTGCTCTCGGTTTATTCATCTTCTTCGTTGCCGTGTCCTCCTGCTTTCAAATTCCCACTATGTTTCTGTTTCCAAGTCTTTATCCATCTCCTTTTCCGTTTTCAATCCCACGACCCCATCGCCCTCCTATCACTCGGTTTTCCTCTTTTGAAATCTGACGGAGTGCTTTTTCTTCGAGCCATCTCATCCAAATATCAAATGTCCGGCTAGACCTCATCCCTCAAAGTCTTATACTACTATGGCCGGCCTCATTAGAAACAAACTCGAATTTCGGCTAAAATTCCGCAATCCTCGGAATTGCCATATGTCTTGCCCAAATTTCAGCCAATTCCTGCGATCCTGAAATCATATCCAACTCCCACAGTCATTGGAGTAATGACCAATGACCGACTCCCCCAATCCTGGAAATATGTCCAACCCCTCAATATTAGAAATGAGGCCAATCCCACAATCTTGGAGCTGAAGCCACCTCTTTTACAATCCTGAAGTTATAGCTAGATGTAGCAAAATGGGTGAAAAACCCATATTTGAACTCATATTGAATAATGTATGTTATAAATAAACTAGCTTAAAATGTTAAATGTGTCAGCTTAAATGGTAAAATGGGTCTGGGTTCTAAATGGGTCATAAATATATTATATAATTAATTTTAACTATTATTAACCACTCTT
Source organism: Melaleuca quinquenervia (assembly GCA_030064385.1). Lineage (NCBI taxonomy): Eukaryota > Viridiplantae > Streptophyta > Magnoliopsida > Myrtales > Myrtaceae > Melaleuca > Melaleuca quinquenervia. Next base: position 9,853,226 of record CM057726.1, on the reverse strand, counting down.
TCTTCACATGAAAATGACCCAATGTCCCCTCTTTTCCAAGTTGGTCGCTAGTCAAGACGCAAGGGATGAGCTCATTAGGCTCCATGATTGGAAGAGGAAAAAAGCAAAAAAAATTAATTTTTTAAAAATAAAATTAAAAATTAAAAAAAATTATCAAATAAATCGTAATGCATAAAATTATTTTAACAATACATTGTTAAAAATCTTGAAACAAATTATTATGAACTTAAATATGAAAATGTTTTAATAATACTGGTCAGGTCGAATCGTGTGTCAAGTATGGGTTGGGTCGGGTATTGGTATGACCACTAAAATTATATTATTGATTGCTCACAGATTTGAGAGGGTCAAACTTGGTTGACAAGTCTCTAAATAACCATTTTCATATATCTAGACTTGGTGCTGTGTTGACATTGCCAAAACCAAGATCCCCTCACCATTAAAAAGTTTAATCACATAATATGAAGCAACACCTACTCACAGATTCATTAACCAAATTGCAAAGATAAGACATTGTGCAATACTGTAGAAACAATAGACAGTCCTGATATTATGGAACAGTGGTTACATGATTTCATGTGAAGGAACATCAAGCATTTCAAACCTTTCATTTCCCTAGGGTTTGCTGTTGAAATGTTTCCTATATGTGTCTGACTGGGCGATTGGTGACCATCTCTTCTTGGTCAAGATACCGCAGTCTCCGATCAAGGAAATGGCTCGATATCTGTGAATTTGGCAAGTCAAATTTACCTCATCTGATGAGATCATGATGCGGGGAACTTTTGAACATGATCGAGAGAGCAGGAAAGCAACTTTGCAAGGTTGGTCAAGTTAGGAGAGATCATTGCAGCTTTGAATCTTATGAAGTACAAGTTTGCAAATTCATTCCGCACTCAACACATCGGAAGGTTTCTTGAAGTGCATGTGCTAATGTACTGATTCCGACACGAATAACCTTAAACCATTTGATCGGTATTAGAAGTGGTTCGGTTTGATGTTCAAAAATGATTTAAGGATGCCGACTACAACACCAGATTAATCTAAACCCCAATAACAAGAACATGCAGATGGTTCATGACCCCATAAGATTATTCCATATTATGCAAAAAGTTTGGGGGACATACTTGCATAGACTCGACTCTATTGAGAGAGGCATTCACAATTGTTGAATTTCATGGGCCTCGAACGAAATTTACATGATCGAGGATTGTTATTGATTCCTTCATTATTGATTATGCTCAACAATTTAAGTAAGTATTTGCGAAGACTTTGGATGTTCACTTCATGCAAAGTTAATGATTCTGCTTCTCTCTCGTTTGCCTGACAGAGTCCAGCTAACTCTTATGTTGCGTGTGGGAAGGAGGGGTGGGGGGAGGACATAAGGAGTGCATGTCAAAAGATAAGATAGATTTTAAAACTTTTTCTGAAGAGGAAAGGATGGAAATTTAAAATTATCTCTCAATTTTCTCCTTCTCCATGTGTTCCCAACAAAGCCACTCTTTCTTCACATGAAAATGACCCAATGTCCCCTCTTTCTAAGTTGGTCACTAGCCAAGACGTAAGAGATAAGCTCACTAGACTCCGTGATTAAAAGAGAAAAAAGAAAAAAATTAAAAAAAAAATTTAAATAAAAATAAAAGTAAAACAATTTAGAAAAAATTAGAAAAATTATCAACTAAATCGTACTGCATAATTTTTTCAACAATGAATTTTAAAAAAAAAACCATGAAGCAAATTTTCCTAAACTTGGCTAAATATGGAAGTGTTTTAATAATATTGGTAGGGTCAGGTTGCAGGTTGAGTATGGGTCTGGGTAGGTATGGGTAACTAAAATTATTTTATATGAAAATTGATCAAAACGGATTAAATGGGTCAATATAGGTTGTACCATTTTTTTACCTGACCCATTCATTTGACACCCATAATTATAGAAAGTCTAACTACCTTGAAGTTGCTAGCTGGAATTATATCCAGATGACTAAAAAAAGCAAAACAGTAAGAGTAGCCGAAATTTTAAGAGGCCAAACTTGTGTGGTACCGGTCTGGAAAAATTGAAATGAATTTATTCCATCTTGCCATCTGAGTAGCTCATCTCACTTGTTGGGTTTTGGATTATGATTTAAATGAAGGCCGGAACAGAGTCCCCGTTTCATTTGATGTGGATAGCTACTCCTAAATGTATAGTTTCTAACATCTATTTTGTCAAAAAAAAAAAAGTGCATCGATGTGAACAGACAAGAGTCTTGAAATGGTCCTTTGTTGATTTTGGGACAAAAACCACTAAAAACTAATACAATTAAATGGACGGGGAAATATTGTTGCTAGCTATGTTAATGTTACTAAAATAAAAGAAAATTTGGAAATAAAATTGAACAGTTGATGTTCTTTGATTGATTTGTAGTCCCTTACATATATTACAACTCAAATATTTATAACTACTACTAATGATTTATAGCAACTACTAAGAAACTTTACAAGCTATACATGGTTTTAACGATATATTCATACTTGCTTACAATCGACTTCACTGGCTAATGGCTGTTGTCTCCACTTCTCTGACAGTTATTTATTTGACAACCGCATCCGAGATTTGCAACACCTTTATGATTGTTGCATCGCTTCCGCTTTGCGGTTACCATCACTAGTGTACCCGCAATTATCAACTCCAATTCTGGGCAATTGCATCCGAAATAGTCAATTTCACGACTTAGACAATTACCTCGTTCCCCTTCCTTGACGACTACATTGGTTGTTGTCACCAACTTGGTTTGACAACCAACAGTTTCCTATACTCACCTGCGCCATCGACCATCTTTGACTGTGAGAGGTGGATTCCATCTTATCAAACGTCTGCATTTTACCGACTAATCCACAGCACTTTGCAAAATCTGCTTTAGTGATTGGTCTAACAAATTCTCATCAATTTAACTACTAACATTTAACACATACATTATTTGGTGTCAACGATATCTAAATGTAGAGAAATCCTTTAATAACTAAGAATGGAGAACTGTGCAAAACTAATGTTTTTTTCAGGGGTCTATTTGAGCCGATATTGACAAATTCAATCTCTAGTTTTCTTTTGAAAGGAACGATGACTCTATGACTGAAAAATATAAAGCCTAACTAATTTTTAAAACAAAATAGTAGCTACCAATCTAAAACATAATTACTCATAAAAACCTAATTTCTATGTCAAATCCAATTTATGCTATGACAAATGAATGATCATGCTAACTTTCCCAAAACACTGGATGAGGCGAAGAACCACTGTCTATAAGAATCTCAAGTCTCAAAAACATTAGCACACCAAATCATGGGTCTTTCCTTTACCTTTGGCAAGTTTCTGTCCAATTATCACGCGCCTTCTTCAAAACCCTCCTCCTCCTTATTCTTCTTCTTGTTCTTTGTTAGTATTGCTTCTTCCACTCCACCAACTTTCACTGCTGCTGCCAACAATGAGAAACAAACAGAAGCTCTCCTCACGTGGAAATCTAGCCTCAAAGACCCTAGCCAATCCATCCTGTCTTCGTGGCACGCTAACAATTCTTGCAACTTCATTGGAGTCACTTGCGATGGCTATGGATCCATTACCCATCTTAATCTTTCCTCTCTCAATTTGAGAGGAACTTTTGATGGCCTTGACTACTCATGCTTCACCAGTCTGCTCAGTCTTGACGCTAGCAGCAACTTGATGTATGGTTCCATTCCATCGAGTATTGGTAACCTTTCCAAACTCAACTACCTTGATTTATCTAACAATAAACTCTATGGGAGCATTCCTCCGAGTGTGGGCAAATTAAAAAATCTTCGTAATTTGTACCTAAGTGCAAATTATCTTAGTGGATACATCCCTCTCGAGGTAGGTGAACTGAAGAGCTTGACGATTCTTTATTTGTGGGGAAATAAACTTTCAGGGGCCATACCATCAGAAATTGGGAGACTAACTTCCCTTACTGAACTTCTCCTAGCGATTAACACTCTCAGCGGCTTAATCCCTCCTTCTATTGGAAATTTGACAAGTTTGTCTGTTCTTTACCTTTTTGAAAATGAAATTTCTGGCCCAATCCCTCGAGAGATAGGAAATTTGATATCTCTCAGTGAATTAGAATTGGCTGGAAATAATTTCGTTGGTCCAGTCCCTACTTCTCTTGGAAACTTAGGCAACTTAACCACATTGGGCATTTCAGAAAGCAATCTTGTTGGCCCCATTCCGCGAGAGATAGGTCACTTGAGGAATTTGAAAATTCTTTATTTGTGGGGAAATGGACTTTCTGGATCCATACCTTCAGAGATTGGGGACCTCACTTTTCTAACTAATTTAGATTTAGCTGTAAATAATTTGGTTGGTCAAATTCCATCTTCTATCCAGAACTTGAGCAATCTGAATTTGCTGTACGTTTACTCAAATCATCTTTCAGGCCCGATTCCTGAAGAGATAGGAAAATTGGCGTCTCTTAGACAATTAGATTTGTCTAATAACAGTTTGAGTGGTTCACTCCCATCATCAATCGGAAGCCTAACCAATTTAACCATATTACGCCTTCGCTACAACGACCTTTCTGGTTCCTTGCCTCCTGAAATTAGTAGAATTACTCGTTTGAGTGCTTTGGATTTGTCTTACAATGAGCTCGAAGGGCAATTACCAGATAATATATGCCAGGGAAATCAATTGCGGAATTTCAGCGTCATAAGCAATCATTTCACGGGGCTCATTCCGAAAAGCTTGAAGAACTGTAGAGCATTAATAAGAGTGAGGCTCGACGGAAATCAACTTACGGGAAATTTAACGGAAGCTTTTGGAATATATCCACATCTGGAATATATGGACTTGAGCCACAATCATTTGTACGGTGAACTTTCATGGAAATGGGAGCGATGTCGTAATTTGACAAGCTTAAGAATATCCAACAACAACATTTCTGGTGAGATACCCTCAGTATTTGGAAAGATGACTCAGTTACAGCAACTGGACTTGTCTTCAAATAATTTGACCGGAGTGATCCCGAGGGAGTTGGGGAGCCTGCGGTTTTTGCTATATCTCATCCTGAACGGTAATCGGATCACAGGTGATATTCCTGATGAAATAGGACTCTGTTCCATACTGAAGCATCTCAACCTAGCATCAAACAATTTCAGTGGATCGATCCCAGCACAACTCGTTCAGTGCACGAACTTGTTGAGCTTGAACTTGAGCAAAAATAAGCTCGAGGGAAGCATTCCTTCCAAGATAGGCAGCTTGCGATTCCTAGAAATTCTTGATTTGAGTCAGAATCTATTGGCCGGAAGGATACCGGAAGAGCTGGGAAGGCTGAGAGTCCTTGAAACCATAAATGTCTCCCACAATAGCTTGTCTGGTTCCATCCCACAGACTTTTGGTGAGATGTTAGCATTAACTACTGTTGATGTGTCCTATAATAACCTTGAAGGTCCTCTCCCAAATGTCAAAGCTTTTAATGAGGCGCCTTTTGAAGCAATTCAGCACAACAAGAGACTCTGTGGCGATGTTGTCGGTTTACAGAAATGCAACTTTTCTTTAAGAAAGAAAGGTAATGGAGACGGTGGACATCGAACTCTTGCTATCCTCTTGGGATTTCTTCTTCTTGCTTCCATTGTGATCATTCTCTTGATCATTGTATGTTGTCAAAGAAACAATATCAAGACAGAGACCATTGGACGATCGAATGGTTTTTTAGACTTCTTCAGCATTTTGAATTTTGATGGCAAAGCTTTCTGCGAGAAAATCCTGGAGGCCACAGAAGGATTTGACTCCAAGTTCTATGTGGGAGAAGGAGCACATGGCATTGTTTATAAAGCTGAACTACCTACAGGTCAAATGCTTGCTGTTAAGAAAATTTCTTCGTCCCCTGAAGAGGACTTCCGTGACTTCATGTCTTTCAAGAGGGAGATTCAAGCCTTATCGAATATCCGCCATCGCCACATCGTCAAATTTTATGGGTTTTGCTCTCACACGCAATATTCTTTTATGGTGTATGAGTACGTAGAAAGAGGAAGCTTGAGAACAGTTTTGAATGATGATGAGAAGGCATTAGAGTTTGCCTGGGACAAAAGGGTAAACATGGTTCGAGGAGTGGCGAATGCATTATCCTATATGCATTATGATTGTTTACCTCCATGGATACATCGAGACTTGACCAGTAACAATGTTCTATTGGATGCCAATTATGAAGCTCGGGTTTCGGATTTTGGCACTGCAAGAATATGGAGGCCAGATTCGTCAAACTGTACTGCAGTAGCCGGCACTATCGGTTATATTGCTCCAGGTACTTATATCCTTCAGGAATTTTTTTTAAATGACATTTTGAATCAAGAAAGGCATTATAATTGATCTATATAGTTCTAAGCTTTTGTAATTGAAGTAATATCTGCTAGTAATTATTTTCATATACTCATCACATAAAGAGGAATCAATGCCGTTTAACTTAAAGTGTAGCTGATGAGTTTATGAACAAGTTTTGAATTCTTCACTTGCAGAGCTGGCTTATTCTACCATTCCAACTGAAAAATCTGATGTGTATAGCTTTGGAGTCATCGCATTAGAGACACTAATGGGAAAGCATCCAGGAGATGTTATCTCTTGGGAATGTCCATTGTCCGCTGAAACTGAGTCACCAGCATTGTTGAAGGATGTGCTGGATCAACGTCTCTCACCTTCTAGGGTTCGACTTCAAGATGCGGCAGATGTGGTCTCTATCGCACGGCTAGCATTCGCGTGTTTGCAAGCTGATCCGCAGCTGCGGCCTACCATGAGACAAGTTTCACAGGAACTTCATGCTCAAGTACCGCTGGAAATGCCATTCTCTGCAGTTAGCTTGGAGCAACTTCGTGATCTCAATGGCAGGAAATTTCGAGCATCCCAAGGAGACTGTAAGTTTGAAGTTAGTTTTTCACGTGCACTGTATATCTGTTTGGTCTGTAAGTCGCTAGCGAAAAATTAATACTCTCGCGAAGGAAATTTGCTCCTCTTTCGCGGGCTAATCAGGATTATAATAGCCAAACTTATTCGACAATTTTAGTTATCTTCTTGGTTCTTCCCAATCAGAGCATGTGAATTATTATCACTGCAGGCCCAACTGACGTGTGAACATTACTGGAGTGCTGCTTGTTGGTGGCTGTGCTTTGGAGTTAGGGCACCAGAAATAATGTATGTGGAGGCTTTTGTGGATGTCTCATTTTACTATTAAATCCAGCTTCTTGTATTGCTATAAGGAAAGAATCAGCAGAATGCATAGATCGACATTGTTCGATGTAGTTTTCTATTGTGAAAGGGATAATGATACTAATGTCTTTGAATGTTTGTCTGGTATGTAATATCATTTGCAAACTTTTAGTGATAAAATTAAGTCCTTCTCTTTTTGTACTATATGAATGTAATTCCAAAAATTTCAATATAGTTCCGTTAGATCTCTATGGTATTTTAATAAGCTGATGGCACATTGAGTTACATTATGTGGAGAGAACCTAAAATGATAATAATTGGAAAGTAATAGAACCATTTAATGGATCGTAAAAAAATAAAGGGTGACAAACCTTATCAAAATTTGAGAAATGCAATATTGAATATACATGTCCAGCGTGAAATAACATTACAAATTGTATACAAGTTGGGGGGCTTGACGTCATTATCCCTTGTGAGAGTAACGATTACGTGCTTAAAAGCCAAGCCACAATTAGTTATATTTTCTTTCATCTATAGTTGGGGGGAACTTCTGTCTTTGACTGATACGTTACAGGTTAAGGACGTGATCCATACAAAACTTAATAAAATAAAATTCTGAGTGATGCCTGCGATGTACAATTTATCGACCCTCATTTTTATCTAGAGTTTTGTACTTTCCTAGTGTATGCATAAAAATCATTTGTATAAAAGGCTTTTCAAAGTAAATTGTTGATTATTAACTTAGTTAGAAATCGTTGGAACGTATGACATGTAAAATGATTAAAAGCATCCCAAGATACTCGTTAAGAGTTATCAATTCCGTTTTACAATTATAAATATTCTTATTTGAAGTATGTGGGTTCCTTGAAACATGGCTTTTTCAAGTCTGAAAAACACTCTCATGTGTTTTTACATCTTTAGTGGTCGTGATGAGTGCCTCAAGAAAATTAGTTAACAACACTGTAACGGCCTGTTTTCGGCTATTTTTGAGATTTAGTATTTAAAATTTCGAGTTTAATTTAGTGGCTGTTGATCCTCAGGATTCCTTGAACTAAACTGTGAATATTTTTTTCTGGCGGTCCCAAACTTTTATTAATTGCAAAAAGATCCTCCAACTTTTGGATTGCAATTTGGCTCCAAAATTTGAATTTTAATCTTAAGGGCAAAATTGTAAATTTATGGCCCCTCTCTCTTCTTCCCCTCTCACATCGGTCCCATCTTCTCTCTCTTGAGGAAATATTTAGTGGTTAGTAATCACTACGTCACCGGCCTACATAGCATGTATAATCTGAGTTGGCTCCATTTAGATTTCCTCTTGACGTGGAAAGAAAAAGTAAAATCATAAGTCCAACATTTTCTCTCTCCTCTGTGCAGCGTCTACCACAAGCAAGCATTTAGTGCTTCTTTTTTCTCTCTCCATCTTCAAACGTTACTTCTTCTTTTTTTTCGAAGATGGACTTTCTCAATTCTCCCTTGAACAAGGTCGTGCGGGGGGAGGAGTACCACTACTTCAAGATCGTCTTAATCGGAGACTCCGCCGTCAGTAAATCCAACCTCCTCTAGCAGTTTGTGGTTGGCGAGTTCAACATCAACACCAAGGCCACCATCGGTGTGGAGCTCCGAACGCAGGTCGTGGAGGTTGACGGCAAGGGTTTCGGGCCGTCACCTTTGCCTTCTATCGGAGCACCGTCAGGGCGCTCGTCTGACATCACCCAGAGGGCCACCTTCGAGAGCGTCCAGCGGTGGCTCGACGATCTCGATAGTAAGTGAACCTCTCCCCAGTCGCACGCTTTAGACTTAGGTGCTCGACTGCTTCGGGAGTTTCAAACCCCTGTGCGTCCCTCGCCATTTAGAAACCGATTTCTCTTTTCTCTCTCTCCACTCTTTCCCGACCTAACACGCGGCCACGACCTCCGTTTCTCACCTCTCTCTCCGCTCTTCACCCGACCACACGGCCACGACACCGTGTGACTCCGACGACCGCGACACTGCCTCCTCCCGATTCGTTGTTCGCCGAAGAGGGGGAGGGAGAGATGGCTGTGCAGTGGGTTCTGGCGCTGCAAGGGCTAGCGACGCTGGTGGTGGTCTATCTCGTTCCTGTGCGGCCAGTGGTGCATCTTTCGCCACCCTCCCATCGCCTCCATCCACCAGTTCCTCACCATCAGTGCCCACAACTACTTCATGTACCCTCTCTCTCTCTCTCTCGTCTAATTTTGTTGGTTTTATTGTGCGTCCCGGACCGAATTCTTAATGGGTTTTCTATTTCTTTTATTGAAGGAGGTGTGTCGGTTTAGGGACGAATGCAATTCTGGAGGTGGAGCGATTTTGCTACAACCCTAATCTTGCAGGTTCTTGCTGCCAAGTGCCATTTGTGCCAAAGTTGCTTGAATGTGGCAAGGATAAACAAAGAAAGGGATAATGTCCATGCTCGATTTTTGTATAGCTGCCACTGGAGGGTTGAAATTCTGTAAAGAGCTCTTATTTCTTGTCAATATAGCTTCTTTAAGAAAAGCTCAAAGTTGGAAGGGCGCTTCTGATGGACAATTTTGTGGAGTGCAGTATAATATCATATTCACATTCAATGTTACTGTAGAGTTAAGATTGGATCTATAAAAATATGTCTCAGTGCACAAATAAAAGTGGATATTACTCATGTAAATGTGACCCACGTAGCACATTTTTTATATGCAAGATATATAAGCTCTTCCACTTACTCTTATGGCATAAGATCCCCATTCCCAATACAAGAACGCTAGCCAAACCACAAAGTAAGGACACAGGTTGCTACTTGGGCGATGACATAACTCGAAGCAACCGAAGTGCATGCTACGATTATTTGAGGACGTCAAGAGGTGCTCTTGTTGGAATCATCCTGGTTTTTACCAAACAATACGCATTGATGCTAAGGATATGGTGCTCTAACCCAGTCGAGATGCCATCATGCAAGCATATAGGGAAAAAAAACACATTGTACATCAGCAAGTGCAGTAGACATTTAAACGGGATAAAGGATAACCATCAGTCACTTAACATTGCGAGTAAGTTTACAAAGTTTATGTATGGTCCACGATTGATGCCTGCAACCAATAATTATAATAACCAATGGACAGGACAGTTGGTTCCACGAAAAGATTATATGGGTAAAAATCAAAAGAGCAAACCCGAACCACCTCCTAAAAAGCCGATCTTCAATGGATTCATATATCTAACTATATCTATTCTGGTGCATGGGATGGAACAAGGTGGTTAACCACACCGACTATTTTAAGTCTTTGATGCGTTATCCTCTCTACGCCTTTCTTTGAGGGACTTCAGGAAATGATGGTCAAGAGAGCAGCAACAACTACAGTCGTGGTGCTCAACATCATTCTCAACGGACTTCAAATTTCTTATGTGAAAACGATGATCTCGATGATAAGGATGTTGGAAATTAAACCAAATTTAGTGTTGTTGTTGATATTGATAAATAGTTATGACTGTTGTTGAAGTTAGAAGAGTCAAGTATTAGAGTTTCGGTGTTATAAATATATATTATAGTTCCTAGGCTCTTAATGTTTTTTTTTAAGTTCCAATGTCGTTTGACTAGGTTGTTTAGAAAAGTCTTGTCTTGTAATTTTAATTTCTAAGGAGTGAAAAAAATATTGTGGCCTTTCTGTCTTCTCTTTCAACATTGTGTGAGTTGAGAGTCCTCACCTTCGAGATCTATCAAAATTATCATCGATCTTGTGCCTGTGGCGTTATTTTTTCAACAAAGGAAACAATGATCTCATAGATATTTTTTATGAGTCTTTAATCATACTCGTTCTCCTTAACAACAGGCTCAGCATCTTCCAAGGGTGATCTTCTGAAGAAAGCCCTGCATTTGCTTTTGCGAGGTGATGCCTCACTGCTCATTCCATTAATACTGGCTTGCAGCGCCACGACACTTGCTCTTGCTTCATTTAGCTTCCTCTGCCAACTTATGTCCTCTTGCCACTTGAAAGTCTGCAATTACAAGTAGAAAGCGGAGCCACCGCTTGACGCTCTCGAAGGTGGTCCTCCGGGTGATGTCAGACGAGCACCCTGATGGCACCCCGGTAGTAGGCAGAGGTGACGGCCCGAAACCCTTGCCGTCGACCTCCACGACCTGCATCTGGAGCTCCACACCGATGGTGGCCTTGGTGTCGATGTCGAACTCGTCGACCACAAACCACAAGAGGAGGTTGGATTTACCGACGGCGAAGTCTCCGATCAGCAAGATCTTGAAGAAGAGGCACTCCTCCCCCCGCATGACCTTGTTTAGGGGAGAAATGATAAAGTCCATCTTCGAAAAAAGAAGAAGTAACAATTTGAAGATGGAGAGAGAAAAAAAGAAGCAATAAATGCTTACTTGTGGCAGACGCTGCATAGAGGAGAGAGAAAATATTGGACTTCTGATTTTACTTTTTCTTTTCACGTCAAGAGTGGATATGTGAATGGAGCCAACTCAGATTACACATGCCATGTAGGCTGATAATGTAGTAATTGCTAATCACCGAATATTTTTTTCCTCTCTCTCAATTTGTGCGAGGCCCACCATGAGGACTACTGTCTACTAATCGGGCATAGGTTCACCCATGGAGACCTGCCTTGTCAGTCGTTTCCCCCTTCTCTCTCTCTCTCTCTTCGCGCGAGAACTTGTTCCTCTTCTTCCTTCCTTCTTCTTCTTCTTCTTCTTTTCTTCTTCCTTTTGTCTGCTAGCCGCTGCCCCTGCTCCTACCACTGCCTAACCAAAGGACGATGCAGCCAGAGCCATCGCCACGCCTCACCTCGCCCCGCCCGCCACTGTGCCCTGCTGTCGACACTAGTACGTCACCGCACAAGTCACCGACCTGCAAACGAGCGGCTTGCGTCCTTGGCCAGAGCTGCCGCTCTCACCATCGTCGCGGTGATTTGCATATCGACTCCACCAGCCGTTGCCGGTTGTCCCCAGCTATTTTCGCAGCCTCGACTCATTGCCTATTGCCCCCAGCTATTGTCGCCGCCTCAACTTGTCACTGTTTGACCTAAACAACTCAGCCTCATTCGTGTCTCACATATCGACGAGAGCAAGTTGTCACCATTCGACCTCAATAGCTCACTTGTAGCCACAGCCCTCCGCGCCGCCGCTCATCTTGTTGGTGACTAGAACCGTGACCGTCTTGACGCTGTGCTTTACCATTCTGACATCATACTCCGTCATTCGCCGCCGTCCCCAGCCCCCTCAGAACCTTACCATTGCCAGAAGTTCGCCGGAACTTCACCGAAATACCACCGCCCATTTGTGCCCTTGTTGTGCGAGTTCCACAATGTTGCGATTCGTCGTTGTCGTTGCTCGAGGTTGCATGAACCGAGATGTGAGTTTACGTCCTAATCCTTAATTAAGACCATTTAACCGCTTTAGTAGAGAATGGTGGCTTGATTCTGGTAGAAATATGCCTGAATTACAATTAGGGCCAGGTTAGGTATCGAGAATAAATTAAAGGTGCTTCACGGGTGATTGGAACTAATTAGGCAGCTACCGGCCCAAGGTTGGCCTATTGAGGTGATCGTGCCAGCAAGGCATTGATCGGTGGGTCGCCATTCATATTAAGTAAACAGGCAAGTCCTTAATTGGCTAATTGAAACTGTTAACGACATGAAAATATCTGAACCAAATTGTATCTGGTACATTCTAATGATGAGTTGCTCAAGTCGGCGTTTGGCTTTGAGTGAGCGCGCGCGCACCTAACGAGTTACAGTGTACTATTTGAATTGATTGGTCGTTTCAGATCGGTCGCAGACCATCTTACTAATTGACTAGCATATGTGCTTAATTGTGATTGGTGCCTATATGATGTTGGTGCGACTGGCTTGAGAGCCTGTGTAGGCACCAATAAGGCAAGAGTGTTAGCATACATAGGTTGGTGATGATTATAAGCACGATGATTGATAGGCCGGTACGATATTTATTGAATTTTAGATGGAGATAAATTCTTATTCTCATTCATTTATTCTGTTGCTTTACAATCCTATATTTACAGGCTAATACACAAATGAATAAAATAGGAAAGAAAACCCTAAAAAGGAGAAAAAAAAATTATAATCCCATGATTTGTGGTTAAGAACTGGAATCTCATGATTTATGAAATAATAGCTGCAATCCCATGATTTATGGGATTTAACTAAATAAGAAAATCCTACTAATTTACAGCTATATAATCTATCTTTTTACAGTTCAGCACTACCCCTCAAGCTAGTGAATATATGTCTTTCATTCCCAACCAACTTGGTAACTAGTTCATAAAAACTATTACCATTAAGTCCTTTAGTTAAGAGATCTGCCACTTACTATTATAAATGAATATAAGACAAATAAATCAATCCTTCTTCAAGTTTCTCCTTAATGATGTGCCTATCAATCTCAACGTGTTTCATCCTGTCACACTGCACGGGATTATGAGCAATATTAATTGTAGATTTATTGTCACTAAAGCTTCATAGGACTCTTCCACTCGACTTTCAAGTCACCGAGAATGATCTTGAGTCATAATAATTCACATATTCCCTGAGCTGTTGCTTTAAACTCAGATTCTGCACTTGATATTACCACCACATTATATTTTTTACTCCTCCAGGTAACCAAGTTACCTCCAAGAAAAATACAATAACCAGTCATAGGCCACCTATCGACTATGAAGCTTGTATAATCTGCATCTATATAAGCCTCGAGCTTGAGATATAGACTCTTCTTGAAAAGTATTTCTTTTCCTGGACTCCCTCTTAAGGAGTGTTGGACTCAATAAATAGCTTGCAGATGCGACTCATTTAGATTATGCATGAATTGACTAATCAAGCTTACTACATAGGAGATATTTGGTCAATTATGAGTAAGGTAAATTAACTTTCTCCCTAATGCATGCCCCGCTCCCAAGCACGTGACAATCCCCAATTACCTTCTCTTCTGGCCAATCTATTTGTGTCGTTCCAGGTAGGTCGTTGGCCTTCTTAAATGATCATAGAAAAATACAGACGAAAGCGAGATAATAAATTTTAAATCACAACCCTCCAAACCATAATATGAACATCCACCTTTCATATTATATACATCAATTTTTACAATCATCAGTTCCTGCACAATCATATTCATACAAACCCAAAAGACCTCAAAAATAAGCCTAGGAGGAGACCATGTCCGGCGAGCTACATAATCAAAAGTGGTGGGTAATTGAAAAGTTCACTATCATATAAGGAAGAGATTTAGTCCTAAAGATCTCCCATTCCTCTTCCTCCACCTCCTCCTCTACCATCAGTTCCAACTTGACCCGCTCTTGATCGATCCGCTCCTACATGATCAGCTCCTCCTCTAGGTCCATAACCGACTCTCGAAATAGGATTTTGTGGTGGTGGAGTGAGATATGAGGATATCTTAATGAGTTTACCCCTAAACCAAAAATAAGAACACTACCGCCCTAAGATCCATAATCGTGTCTCAACCCTCAATTGTCATATCTAGTCGATCATTATCTTCTAACTCTCGCTAAAGTCTAATCTATTCTAATACTCTCAACTAGATCAACCACTTCATAGTTCTCTTTATCTCTTCTCTATGTATGAATCAATCGGTTTGTGACCAAAACTTGGCACTAAGCCCAACATGCCTGCCAAGCCAGAGTCAGCCACAATAATATACACTCCATTAAGTAAATAATGAAAAATTAAATAAATAAATTGTGCAATAATTAATTAAAACCGTCCACAACCAGCCTGAGACCCTAACCAAGCATTCTCAACTCATTGTCACTTTCTTAGCTCAATAATTACCAATCACTATCCTATCAACAACTAGGGCCCATTGGCCACTTAATTAGTCCATCCAATCGCCACATCATTGGTGCATTATCCAAAGTCACAATTGGCCGCATCCATCCAATTATACAATCAAAGCATCCAATCATTCAAAATAAAGTCTTCTAAAGCAATAAATACGCCTAATTGAGGTTTATGAGTCTACTCACCTCATGTATTGAGAAAGTGATTGGCAGTGATGAACAAAGGCGACTCGAGTCTGTGAGAGGAGGTAGCGGATGACAAAACGGCTACAATTACACAAATTATCCATGAACAAACCTGGTTGAGCTTTCCGATTCAGGAAACCAGGTCAGATGAGATCTCGTCGAGTTGAGGCTTGATTCTTCCTCCTTGAGTCAAATTGGAGCTGGTAACCAGCTAGGCTTTGATCAGGACTCCTCGACACTTTGATTGAGGGTAGTGGCGTTGATTGTGGTGGCCGGATCAGCGAGAAATCATCCCTCGAAGTCGGCGGCTCATCAAAGTCGGGGTTCCAAGAAAATGGGCAAAAGAAATCGAGCTACTATCCGCGAGTTCAGACCAAATCAATCCAGTTCAAATGATGGGTCATGTTATTAGGACATCTAGGAATCATTTGATGGTGGTGGCAAGGAATGGGCATCAATAAAACCGGCACGGCGGCCGAGCTTCGATCGCCTGATTTAGGGCAAACGAGTTTCGATCGAAATATAGGAAATTTTATACCAAATCAATCGAAACCAAAGCCAGATATAAGCTAAAGAGATGTCTAGGAATATGTTGGGAACAACAGCGTTGAATGGGTGTTACCAGAACGGCAGAATGGCTAGATCTAAGGCTCTAGGGCTCGGTTTGGGCAAAACTAGCCTAAATCCAAAACTAGCCAAATATAGACCAAATCGATTCAATCAAAGACCATAAATAAGGTAAAAGAGTACCTATGAATCAATTGAAAGTAGTGGTACAAGCTCTAGATCGAAGGATTAGAAGAAATCAAGTGTAGGAATTCAGTAGGCTTACCGAAAAATAGGGGGCACCCGAATTGTGGAGCCCTTTTTCGAGGACTTTCGGCGACGATCAAGGCGGAGGCAACGACGATGATTGGTTGGGGCTTGAATACGGTGTGTATAGGAAGCGGTAGGAATCAAAATTGAGCAAAATGGTGGACGGAGTGAGAAGTTACCGCAGCTTGAAGATGGCTAGTCATGTGAGTCTAGAACAAGGGAAGATCGATGGTCGCAGGGTAGGAAGAGGTCTTCGTTGGCAGGTGGCGGCCATCCAATGGCTAAGAAGTCCTCCGAAGTTGGGACCATTCCCGCGCATGCACACTAACTGCTCAAGCAAATGCTTGAGAAAAGGCTGAAGAGGAAAAAGGGAGCAAGGCTCCCATGTTGGCCGGGCTGAGTCTGTGCACGTCCTGGGCCGAGGTTGTCACGTGTCTTGGGTAGGGTATGATCGGTTCCTTGCAGTTAGAGTTGACCATTGATCGATCAATGGTCAACTATTGACCGTTGACCAAAAGTCAACCATGGGCAAATTTTCCCAAAAATACCCCCAAAAAATCCACTTTTTTGGGGCCAAAATGCAAATATCTAAAAGTCAGGGATCAAAACACGATTTCTGGAAGTTCGAAATCGCTTGAAACGAAAATTCATAATTTAGGCCAAGGCACTCCCAATGCCAACATACCACTAACTAAATCCGTAAATTCACTCGAATAGACCTCGAAAAAAGGGGCCAGAAGCGGGTCATTACAACTAATTGTCGATACATTTCTCTATCCATTGCTTCCTCCTCTTTTGCTTTTGCTAGTTTTTGATTTGCCTCAATTGGAGTAGCTACTAGTTTGCAACCAAGCTTCCATGTTTCTTCCAAAAGATACGTCACATACTTTCCTTATGAAATAAAGACCCCTTGTCTTGAGTAAGAAATCTCAATTCCCAAAAAAAAAAAACCGTAGGTTCCCTGGCTCCTTTATCTTAAATTCCCTAATCAAGTACTATTTCAACTGTTGTTTCTCTCTTTCATTTGTATGATCTCCCAAGCTTTGTTTATACCCAGATGATTTAATGACTAGCAAATCATCCAAACCAAGCTCTAGGTGATTGTTTGAGCCAGCATAATGCTTTCTTAAGTCTACAAACCTTTTCTATTTTTTCCTTTCCTTTGAAATCAAGTGGGATAACTCATGTAGATTTTCTCTTTCAAATCACCAAGTAAAGACATTTTTTACATCGTATGGTTGAAGTTTCCAATCAAAATAAGTAGCTAAAGACAATAAAATTCTTACAGTATTCATTTTGACCACTAGGTCAACCTGATAATCCACTTCATATATTTGAGTGTAACCTTTCGCAAGCAAGGGGTTGGTCCATTGTGACTTCAAGCTCCATAACATCCTCGTATTCCCCAGCATTGGCGACGAAGTCAAGATCGTCGACTTCGGCCTTGCCAAGAGAGCGGGCGAGCAATTGGTGAAGGGCGGAAAACAAGGTGGACTCAAGTGGCGGGGATGTATATGGCGCCCAAGTTAGTGAAGAAGAACGAGTACAAGCCACCCTCTGACGTCTAGGCACTCGGGTGCGCGGTGGTGGAGATGGAGACCGCCAAGTGTTAGAGCTTCCCACCCTGTCAGAGTCAAATCTTATTGCATTAAAATCACCCGCTAGGATCCAAGGGGTTTCTCTTAGCTCACCACTACGCTGAACAAGGTCTTCCCATAAAAGCTTCCTTAAGCGAAATGTATGAAGTCCGTAAATCACCGAAAAAGCACAAGTAAAATCAGATTCCAGCCCTTTAAGAGTACCATGTATAACTTGGGTTGACTTAGAGGAGATCTCATAAGTAACCGTGAGAGGATCCCAACCAATCCAAATGCGACCACTACTAGCATGTTCATAGTTGGCTATCCATTTCCATCCTGGTAATATACTACTAGAGGAAGCATTGAAAAAGTCCTCCGTAGCTATTGTTTCCAAAATGCCAATACAACACAGATTGTGTTCTCTGACTAAATATCTCACTTCAGCTCGTCTATTTGGGTCAACTAGACCTCTTCTGTTCCATCCTCCTATGTACATATTATATATAAGTAGAGATGATTACCGTTTTTTTGCCTTGTGGGCCTTCCTCTTCGGCATCGCTCTTGTTGGTTGAGCAACGGGTGAAGAGACAACCACCACTGGTGTGTCCGGCACTTGTGTTTCATTCTGAGTATGTCTTGGTGTAAAAGCTTTGCCTCCCATGTCATCCGAACCCATATTGGATATGTCATCTGCATCTTCTGAAGCTGAAGAGGAAGCTGCCACACCACAATCCTTCTCTGGACTCATTTAAATGCAAACTTCCAAAAGTGGAGCATCCTGTGTACTACTTGGTTGGTTGTGGTGCATTGGTTCTGACAAGGCTGTAACCTTGGACGCTCTCCTTGCTTTAGGATGCACAACTTCCCATTGGCCCACCTCTGGGTGCAACTGTTTCTCAATACTAGTCGAACGCTATTGGGGAATGACAGCCCTGTCCAACTCAATCTGCTCCTCCAGTGGAAGTGCTCTCTCTACTCCATGTGTTCCTGCCATATTGGCCACAGGGGCTTCCTTTGTTTGAGGAGCCGTCTCTATAGATGCACCAGAAGCCTCCCTACATCTATGACCAAAAGTGCCACAAGACGTGCAAAGAATTGGCTTCCATTCATAATGTAGGCTAATGGTTCTTTTTTCCCCATGAATGAATAAGGATAACTCGTCCTTTAGAACTCTTTTTGCATCTATTTCGACGCATACTCTAACAAAGGATAGCATTTTCATACGTTCCGTTTGTTGATCAACATAAAGTGGCTTACCAATTTTACTAGCTAGAAAACTTATTCTAGATGCTGACCACATAGACAATGGTACATTTTTCATTCTTACCCATATAGGAACAGAGTTGTGCTGACCTTTCTTCAACTCCAACGATGGATGCCATTGCTGAAGCATCAGGGGGATTTTAGCAACTGTGATAGGCCTGCCTTCTAGTATCTTCCTTCGGAAATCACCATCAGGGATATGAAAAAAATAGAATCCTTCATCATTAGCTAAGACTTCCAAAAGTTGGCCTCCCCATGCAATCTTTAATGCAGCCTCCGTCATCTTAAAAGGGAGTTTCTTCCCTACGAAATACCCAACCAAGCATTCGTGCCACTTGGGGTCGCATGCCTCCAGAATGCACTCTGGGACTTCCACATTATCTTCCACAGCATAAGGCATATACTGCAAATTATATCCATGAATGGTTGATAGCCACACTCACCCAAGACCGAGTTGATAAATTGCTCGTTCCCATCTGAATACCATTCGCAGGCCTACCTTCCTTAGGTTGTTCACCAATCACAGCCGGTCTGGAATTACTACGAACAGGTGGTCTACTTCCACCCTGCACATTTCTTCGAATAGGTGGTCGGCTACTTCCACCCCTTGCGTTTTGCTGTGCAGGTAAAATACCTCCTTGAGCAACATAAGGTTGATCATTCATGCTCACAATAGATTTGCCTTTGCCTATGTGTACCATACGCTTAGCATTATCTCCTTCCTTCGCATTACTTGATCTTTCCCGAATCACCAAAGCATTTCTGCTCGGTGTTCGCCCACGAGTGACAGTCCTTGAATAATCCATCACTACATCTTGGCCAGTCAAATCCCCAGCCTCCATAGACCGAAAACCTTCTTGCAACTCTTGCATTTCCATCGTATTGGAAATCGACAAGTTTTTGGCCATATCTCACCAAAAATCTAACCCCCACTCATAATACCAGCCACCCAAAATGTATTGAGTCGGTAAAAGTGAGAAGGAATCCACCCACGTTACCTCGAGAAGTCCAGCTTTGATTGATACCCGTAAGAGCCTTCAGATGGTAGCGCTTAGCTCGTGGGTGAGAAGGAGATGAACAGTGCCCGAGAGGGAGAGTGGTAAATCTTTTACTACTACCAGGTGCTTCTCATGTTGATTGCTATATTTTGCTAAATTTATTTCCTAGAAGATAAAAGTTACAAAAATAATTTTCTTTTATTTAAAAAAAATTGGTCATTATCTTTAATAGAATGCATGTTAGGATAATATAGATTTTATGAATTTTGTTAGATAGCATTCTAAGATAGGATAGATTAGATTCCGAGTTCATCTAGGTTTTATGTTTAAATTAGGATAAATGTTTATTCCTAATTTATAATTAAAAATCATAAAAAAAAACTGCCATCCTTGGATCATATTTGTTTCCTCATCCATTTAGGAATGCATGCATAAGATAGGATTTTAAAAAAAATCCGAATTTTCATAAAAATTATAAAAAGATACAGTTCTTAGAATATATTAGATAGCATTCCAAATTTAGAATCCATGTTTAGAATATGTCATTTATTTATTCGGAATTTCTCATGAAAAAAAATACATCATGCACATGCCATTTAATATAGTTGCATTGTTATGTCATAGTACCATTACATGCATCGTATTAGAAATAAACATCTAGGTTTGTCTAATTTACTATGCATGTCAAGTAAATTGCACAATATATTAAGTAATCATATTTGCACAAATCATAGTGCATGCTATATTTGCACGTGTCATATTGCATGTCATTTAATTAATAAATGTATCACGTAGTTTAATATTTGATTTAACCAATCTTACATGTCACATATATTGAATTGTTAGGTCAAACAATTGAATTTACCTAGAAAAATGTCAGTTAAGCTTAGTCTAGAATCGCATGCTAGGTTCATTAATTATTAATCATGTCAGGTAACATATATTTTCATGGTAGTTCTATTAAATTTATATGTCATTTAGGAATTGCATGTTATATTAAATCCATTAGAATTTTGTGTTATATATGTTGTATATTAGATATTGCATGATATTTAATAATTGCATTTTGTGTTATATATGTTGTATATTATATATTGCATGATATTTAATAATTGCATACTTGCTCATGTCACACGTCATTAAAATAGATCATTTACATAAATGCCTTCCATATTAAGTTAGTTGAACTATTATGCATGTCGGTGCTAGCATAGTCCATTTAGCATAACTATATAATTCATACATTGTATCACATTGCATTTCATTTTAATAAAGCGAAAATCCAAAAAGAACATTGCTTGCTAATGTGTTAATACAAATCATCATAGGATTTTTGGTTGATCTTTTACTAATATTCAGATGTTTACATTGCTATCGAGGTAAGTCTACACTTCCTTACATTTGTAATCTATTTAACGCCTTCTTTTTTAAGATTAAATAATGTTTGCGCATGCGCATGATCACCTTATATGTCAGGTAGTTTAACTAAAAATGATTCAAACTACATGCCAAAGTACTTTCATGAAATAAAGTTACCGAAATGCATTAGATTAATCTACCGTAATCAAATCTCCAATCCCAAACATTTTGGTTAATAGAGATATAGTATTTCTCCCAATACTTTACTTAGATTTCTAATCGACCCACCATAAATAGATTAAATGATGTTTCTGAATGAAAATTATTTACATGTTAAGAATTTAAACCTTGATTGTGAGAGTTAGAGTTAGGTTTAGTCATAATGATCCAATAGCCAACCTCTTAGGTGGTGTGTAGTCAGGGAATGTTGTGATGGTTTTCCAATTTCACTGTGGACTATTGAATGAACTTAGTGGACTTAGGCTAGACTTTATTATTAAAATGCATTTTTTTTTTGGTAATGAGGATGCCAGGTACGTATTTAATGTTTAACGTGTTAAATATTTTTGTAGAATTGGATGTATGATGGGAAGTGATTGCTAACCTTTGTTTTATATGGAGTGTAGGAACATATAGTTTATTTCATACAATTAGAAGTGCTGCTTAATATAAACTGTTGCACATGCTCTACATTTTTCACTGCACCCACATACACAATTTGTTGCCTAACCCGGGTGTCATAGGTACAGGATAGTGTCGAGACAAGAGCCACACCGACTACTAGTCTGCCGTATGAGTTGTCCCTCTCAATCTTGAAAAAATTCTTTCATGATGTCAAGTAACATGCAGATCGGCCACCATCCTACGGCTCAAATCCTTACCTTCACTGAGCCGAAGTCACGAGGGCCCTTGACATATCCATAAGAACTTGTGCTTGGTCCAGCATCTCTTGGGCTCGGCTCATATCTGGCTAACCACTGTCAGCGACGGTTGTTTCTCCGCTCAACCCCCAGACTCTCAGCTTCTCAAGTCTCTTCAACTTCTCCTCTAGTTTCTTTTTTTTGTTTTTGGTGTCTCCTTTCTTTCTGTTTTTCTCTCTTTTTTTCCCCTGTTTTCTATTCTTCTTTTTTGCCTCTGTTTTCCCCTTTCCTCTTCCTCCTCTTCTCCCCCTCTTTTTGTTTGCCGTTTTCTTTCTTTTCCGTACAGTCTTTTCCCCCCATCCCCCCCCCCTTTCATTTCCCCTTGGTCTTCAGAGGTTTTGTTTTTGTTTTGGTTTTTAATTATTTTTAATTTTTTAAGAAATTAATTAAAGATTTTTAAATTTTAAAAATATATTTAAGAATTCTAATTAATGATGATTAAAAAAATTAACATGAAAAAAAATGACCAAATCGGAAAAAAAATTAAGTGTCAACCAGGTGATATCTATTTTTCTTATTCAATCAATCACAATAGTTACTTCCCTAATCATGGATGAAGGAAACATGACCTCTTAAAAGTAGATATATCATGTCATAGTTGGTTGAAGTATTTCGGATTAATTTAAGTTTTTAATTCACATAGTATTTTGAGAGAGAGAGAGAGAGAGAACAATTTATATATCAAAGAACCATAGCATATTCTCGATTTCAGATTCTATACGTACCACACGGGAGTTGGTGCTCTCGAGGCATGCTTTCATATGCATATTCTCTCTCCTTGTCATGGCCCCAAGCATGATTCTCTTTGCCTTTTTCTTTCTTCTTCTAGCCGTCTCTCTAAAGATCCAGTCCACTCAAGCGCGACAGTCGAGGCTAGGCGTGCAAAAGCAAAACCCATTCTACGTCAAGCTTCCACATTGGAATAAACTCCAAGAAGAAAAGCCAAGGATAATCATGGTGGAGCAGAACAAAAGCTTGCAGGGTCAAAACTCCTAGGAAGCCACGAACACCGATGTGTCTTCTACTCTGCCGCCGCTGCCGCCGTGCCTAAGTGCCCTAGTTGGGACAACAATACCTCCGCCATCTCCCCGCCGTAGCTTAGGTGCCTCCCGGCCCAAAGTTCCTAGCCATAGTCCAGGCATTGGCAATCAACTATAGAACTAGGGTTATATCATCGATACTGTAATGTTCACGTACTTATGGTTCTTGATTTTACGCATGTATCACCATTCTATCTCTGATTAGGGATAGATGTTTCGGTTTAACCTTGACTCGGTAAACAAGTGTCTGTCATCCATGTAACTATTGATTATCTATGAGACAAATGCGTGCAAATCTCAATCGTCTTTTTATCCATTTATTTTAACTAGTTCTATTTGTGGTTCTCATATGTGCTCCTTTCCTAATTTTTGGACTTCAGATATGCATTGTCGTGCGATAGGCTACGATAATTGAACCATTAAGTTGACCACTCTCTCCCCCTCAAACATTTATAGACACTTATCTATAGATGTATCACTCAAGTAATTCCTAAAACTATTGACGTATTAAGTCGCACCTTAATTTATTGTTGTAAATTGTTACTGTAATTGATAACAATAACACAAAATCATTCGTCAAATCATAATAAAAGGGCCAAAGTTTGATATTACATTACACATTCATCTCTCATTCTAAACTTTTAAAGGTGTTGATAGTAATCTTATAAAAATTTTGATTTTTTTCCTTAAATTGGGATATAAATAACTTTGAAAAGTCAAGGAATTGAATTCTCTCTTCTCAGCCTGAAAAAAGGTAAATTTTTCCCTTATATTGGGATATAAATAACTCTAAAAAGTCAGGGAATCGACTTCTCTCTTCTCAGCCTGGATAAAAAAGTTTTCTGGAGACGTCGAGAATTTGACTGTATTTCGCCTTATGACATTGTTCTGAAAGATTCGATTCTCTCAAGCTGACAAGCCCTCACGTGTCTTTCTCCCCCTCCTAGTCGGATTTCATAGATAAAGATAATGATTTCACTTACATAGACGTTTGGTTGCTGGTGGATTTAGATTGCGTTTGGTAACGTTTTTGTTTCATGAAACAATGTTTCAATAGAAACATTATTTTGTCTTTCTACTCTCTATAATAATTTCTGAGTAAAATAAATCGTTTCGTAAAAAATGTTTTTGGAATAAAAATGCATTTGATATGGTTCACAAATTTTTTGTTCTTTTCATTTTTTTTCTTCTTGTTCATGGATGATCGATCGCCGCCCAACTCGCTGCCACCGCCGACCAGCAATGGTGGCAGGCAGCAGTTTGAGGGGCAGCGGCGACTTTGGGCGGCCAAAGGTTGCAGTGGCAAGAGAGAGAAAAAAAGAATAATAAAATGTTTCTTAAAAAGTGTTAAAAAAACAAGAAATAAGTTTTTTTTGTTTTTTGTTTTTGTTCCAAATCTATTATCAGGAAAAAAAATCACTTTTTTTTTTCAAGGGAATAAAAGTGTAAACAAATACGTTTATGTTATTTTTTTGTTTCTCGGAACAAAAGGACAGAAACGAGTATGTTTATGAACACAAACAAACATAACCCTAGTCTCTTGCTACATGCTTTTTCGGATGAAAATAATATTCACTAGAAAATAATGAGAGTCAGAAGAACATAAAAAATTTACTTTTATATTACACTTTTAGAAAGATAACTAGGGAAACCACCTTGTTATGAATTGGCTTGAATCTTTTAACAATGGAAAAATATCTATGATATTTATTATAACAACTTTCAGTCAAGTTTTTAACACTAATTGAGAAAAAAAAATATAATGTCTTCCTTTTACCCACAATGATTAATCTTCTTGGAAATGCTTGTGCAACACTCATCTCTTCACACTCTAGGTCCATATGGTGGAACACGAGCTTAATGCACATTTCTTAAATTTGACTCAATCACAACTCTAGAGAAGTTCACGATTTGCAATGATGCCATCAAGAAATAATGTCCACTACTCTTCAAAGTTGAGATTCGATTTACATAAGGAGGGGTATCTAGTTTGCTCATAGCATTGCTGAGTTGATTATATCTTCTATTAAAACCCTCTTGGAGGTTTTCGAGCCTGCGAAAGATACCCGTGTTTCGAAGGAACATTAGTTATGATGTAAATATTGGCATGCTACAAATCAAGATTCTTCGCCTAACCGATGGGCTTTGCATTACATCAAATAGAGTTTTGGCGTTGAGATAATCATGGATTTCTCATTTTTCCAAGTTGTCCATTCATTTGTTCTGTAATGAATATTCTGGTATTAAAGCCAATAATTGCGATGTTTGCAAGATTCTTTCATTACTTAAGCCAAATCTTTAAGCTCGATTGACAACTTTTTCTCCTATTTGTGTGAACATAAGAAGAATACGTTGCTTAAAGATTTTCATTTTCAATTGTGTCATGTTTTAACATGAGAGTCAACTAAGGAGATCCGATTCACATTAACAAAACTTATTCAGACAACCTGAAAAAATTTAGGCTTGATTGAATAAGACGCTAAAGCTTTAAGACTTTGTCTATTACCCAAATTTGTAATCGTTTGCATCTTATAATTGCTTCCACTCAGTTCAATATTCAAGGATGAAAAAAAATGGTAAAGTGGCCTTCAATATAGAGATAGATAAAACGAAGAATAGAGGTTCAAATTAGCCTTGAAGAAAATGTGAAAACCATTTGTATGAGTTTCGTACTTTTTTACGACACAAATCCAATCCAATGGAGGTCGCACTGTTTTTGTGTGATTGAACCAATTAAAAGTTACCACAACGACCTCGTTAATTAACATTTGGAAATTATTCCACGAGTGATGATCGTACATTTTGTAAACACTTTTTTTTGTTTGTATATCTATCAGATTGTACGTACGTGGCTCTTCGAAGTTTGAGGACATTCTTAAGATTCCGGAGCAACATCATCTTATAAGATTGATTTCGATGACACATACATCTGGAACTAGAACTGAACATAGACAAAGGATAAGAAGGTATAGTGAGGACAAACTGCAAATAAATAAAATATAAAAAGGGGTGATATAGAAAGGTGAAATTGTAAAAAGAATATGGCCCTTCACAGTTGGGATTTCAAAAGTATCCTCGGAGATCCTTCGTCGTGTGTCGACATTTTAACTTTAGTCGCAATCATAAGCCACCCCTTTGAAGTTTGGCGGCATGAGGACGACCATTTGCTTTCTCTTTGATCACAGGGAACAGTTAATTATGGAGCAGAACTCGTGGGCTCCAGCTAGCACATGCAAAGACACTCAAATGATTCTTCTTGTTCTGATATTTTTATTTATTTAATTTGTCTTGTTTTCCGATTTTATTTATGTTTGCCACTTTCGGTGGGTCAGTGGTGACTGTGTACCTCTTCCCCAACCATATGATCTTAATCGGACGGCTAGAGGAAAAAGAACTTTTTAAACTTTTTTTGGGGAAAAATGAGAGCTATCCAATTTCCGATGTTAATCGAACAACCCCTCTATGTGAGGAGGAAATCCTTTGAGGATTCAGATCCATCATCTTAATCTATTTTGTTTCCTTTACTTAATTGGTAAAAAGAAATGACTTTTCTATTTAGTGGATCAGAGGAGGAGCTTGAGGCATGTGCAATATTGACCAAATTTTTAATTTATTACAAATATATCAAATTGAGATCTTTGTGACGTTAACCATTTTCAAAACATTCTTTCAAAACTAAAGATCGCGCTAACCAAATCGGATTTTTTTTATGATTAACTTTATGCAGTATGATCGAGTATCGGCATCTCTTTTGTCTCTTTCTCTTAATCATTACTCATGTTTTATGTGATTTTTCATTAAAAAAGAAAGCTTCCACTATAGTCACCATCCACCACTTTATTAATCAATGCATGCATGTGCATGTCATGCACGCGTGCAGGGCAAATTGGTGTTGCCAAGAATTGGAAAGAAAGGTCGAAGGGTCTGCGTCTTAACATATAGGCAGGGAAACACACGAGAAAAGACATTATATGCTTGGGCCTAATCTGATGGCCAATCGACCAAACTAAAGTTCATTAATCTATTGAGTTTTTCACAAATGGACTCCCATTTCTCCCACCGAAATAAGAATAAGTGGAGGGAACCGATTTTCTAATTGATGGTCTACACAAGTCAATTATGTTTGGATGTGAGAGATGTTTATGTTTGTACCTTACCAATGAGAAAATCGGTTGAAGGGAGTTTCCTTCGTCCCCACTTGAAGAAAAATCCCTCAAACCATGAACAGATGACACCACAATCCACAAATATAAGCCTCTCAAGTTCTTTATTTCAAGATTCATATCTCATTAGGTTCCTTGAGATGCATATCTGCGATGACTCGTGGCGATAGGATTGTGATAATTTATATTCTCTATAATTTGGAGATATCCCAATTTCAAATGGAAAAGGAGGGCAGAGTATAAGAGCACCGAGGAGAGAAATGCTAAATTTCTTATAAATTGGTTGACATGATTACATTTCCTTCCTACTCTCTAATTGGTGCTCGTCATAGATTTTAATAGGGCAAGGGAACAACGTAAAAGTTCGGGTTATATATGAAGCGAGAATTCACAAAAATGGTTGTGTTTCGGGTGTGTAAAAAATGTTAGACTGGCAGGTGAATTATTTTATATATTTGAATGCTTTTTTTTTCTTTTTTGAATGAGTCATGCATGAATATTATTGACTTGCAAAGCCCAATACGAATATTATATGGGAGTGGCAAAGTGCAGTGTCGATATTTTATTTTGTTATTTCGTGGTTTGCGTGCTTGCGATGGTAAAGGAACCTTTTAGGGATGAGAGAGTTGGTAGGGACACGGGAGAGCCCGCAATGCCTTCTTAGAGGCCACCTAGGGCTATGTAAGCCTACAGAGAATATTTCTCATAGAAAACAAACAAAAGGAAAGATACATAGAAGATCTTACAATTTCATGTGGTCATCCATTGTCCTCCATGCCTCAATATTGACGTGGCGGATCGCTCATCCAGTTTCTATCACGAATTCATTTAAAGCTATGATCAGATTGGATATCTTCCTCTCTGATAAAGTTTAATCATAGAGAGTCAAGTAATGGTGCACCATTATAAGCATGTGGACTTGTCGTAGACTTTCCTCTAGCTTTCGGCATGACATCATAGCCCTATCTTAAGTAGGATGTTATTTTGCAAAGACGGTAGATTAACATAGCTTTTACATCCTTATCTCGTTTTCATTTGAATTGCTTTTTTCCCACCTAGCAAGTTTTTGAGGAAGCCTGATTTAATCGATGTCTGTTGTACTTTGCAGACTTCATGTTGCATTCTTTGAATGAATTACCGCCCTGTCTCTCTTGACGCTTCAATTTGCTGCTTGAATATTAACTAAAACAGGCATCTCACTGTGG
This sequence comes from Melaleuca quinquenervia, assembly GCA_030064385.1. Lineage (NCBI taxonomy): Eukaryota > Viridiplantae > Streptophyta > Magnoliopsida > Myrtales > Myrtaceae > Melaleuca > Melaleuca quinquenervia. The sequence goes on along the minus strand of CM057726.1, from coordinate 9,824,708 downwards.
ATTATTTTTGTTGGTATTCGAATGCAAACAATATGTGGTAATTAACAGGTTGAGACTCTCTCCAAGGAAGACTTATCCTCTAGGTTAACTTTGATGGTTGATGCTGTTTCGGTTGGATCTCTTCTGCTGTCAGATTCATTTATCACCATCATAGATGTAAGTGACCTTTTTTTTTTTTTTTGGTATATAGCAGTTGAAAAAAGTTATCTATTGATTCTTTGTAGAATCTCTCTCATATTGGAAGTGGAAATTGTTTTCTAGTTTTTCTGCTTGAGACCTCATTGTAATGGCTGGCTACTCCTTTTTGCCCTTGACGTTATGGGGGCAGGCAGAGAGAGTCCCCTGGCCCCACGTGATCTAGGGTCACGTGTGCAGAGCTCAGGTTCAACTTGCTGTGTCTTTAAATGAGCGAACAGAGACTTTCGATTAAACAAAAAGGGGCGGTCGGTGAAGACCAGACAAATAACATTCGCTAAATCCCTCTCTTGATGTTTGGGAGCTTAAGACAGTTTCATACATTAATTAATTTTTAAGTAAAGCAGATCGCATGACCATGCGACATTGTGGGTTTAATGGGCCAGTGAACAACGTACTGTTAATTGAATAGATTCTCCTAAATTATAATTTTGATTCTCATATTGCCAGCGATAATAGATCAGTAATTCACTTTTCCATTTGGCAATAATCATTAAATCTTGCAAAAGCAATCAGGCATGCTCATCAAAAGGAACAACCCTGAGGGATGGGCGACGGTATGCTCCTAACAAGATAATGATTTCGTAATACTCACATCTAGCAGCCTATATTCGCGTGCTTTAAGATTTGACAATTGGGCTGAGAGAATTAATAGGTCAACTTATCAATGAAATATCGGCTTTACCATATTTAAGTTAGCATTCACTGCTTGATAATGAAGTGCCATAACACTTTACAGTTAAACCAGTCGAGTAGTTTATGACTTGCTGATGATATAGGGATTTTATCATCAGTAGATCCAGTCGACGAATATCGGCACATAGTTTGATAAAACGACTCCGCTTCGCAAAAGCGGCTTCCTGACCGCTGCTGCTGCTGCACATGACGAGTCGAACCCATAAGAAGAAGGTGCCTGCTTCCTCACTGGAGATGACAGTGCATTTGCATTGCTCAGGTACGCCCCGCGAAATTGGGTCACATTCTGGCGCATCTGAAGCCCAGTAGTTTGCGGATTTGGATCTCCTACTTAAGACAACTAAGTGCCGCTGACGTGGACACAATATTTTCTCATTAGGAAGGTGGTACCGATCACCACATGTCATGCCGCTGTCACTCTCGCTCAATATTTTTCTTATTCTGGAATATTTCCTCCTTCCTCCTTTCTATAAATACCAGTGGGTTTCTTGGAGCTATCTCCTCAGTGGCGATCTCTCTCACTCGAGCTCTCTCTTGTAGCCATGGCCGCAACCCAGGTCAGTTTTGCCTTTGTCTGTCTTCTGCTGTCCTCTCTGAAACTCCAGTCGTGTGAAGCTAGGCAGTTGAAGCCAGCCCAGCAAAAGCAAGATCCGTTCCCATACAAGCTTCAAAAAGTGAATGGTGAAACGTCGATTCAAGCCACAAAAACTAGCACGTCTTCCACTTCGCCTCTTCTGCCGCCGCGGTCGCTGCTGTCCCCATCAATGCTGCCGCCATCTACCAATCATGTACAGGCGTATAAGCCTCCCACTCCTGGGCACAGCCCGGGAATAGGGAATCAGTTACAGAACTAGGGTTCCGTGGCCGGTACTGTTATGCTCATTTGTTGTTAAGTTTGGTCTTTCTCGGGTCAACATCCTGTCTTTGATTCAATCATGTACAGGCGTATAAGCCTCCAACTCCTGGGCACAGCCCGGGAATAGGGAATCTGTTACAGAACTAGGGTTCCGTCGTCGGTACTGTTATGCTCATTTGTTGTTCAGTTGGGTCTTTCTCGGGTCACCATCCTGTCTTTGATTCGGGTTAGATTTTTCGGTGTCAGTTTGAGGTTGTCCATGCATGATGTAATAATCTGTCAGACAAATAATTGTAAATCTTAGTTGTGTTTTGTTCATTCTTTTTAATTAGCTCGATTTGTGGTTCTTTTATTTCCTTCCTTTGTAATTATTAGAAATATGCTCTGCACTGTCAATGACAGTGTGCAGTAAGGTCAATCGGCCACGATCATCCCTCTCCCTCTGATACACACCCGCACGCGCGCGCGCGCGCATGTGCTTCCAAGCGGACATACCACGCAAGTGATTCTCGAGAGAAAAATGTTGGAATACCGCTGCGTCAGCTTAGTTTTGCTGCCGTTGAAGTGTGCTAATTCTAAATTTTCAAGAATGAGAGACCCCAGACAAAGGCAAAGCGAGCAATTGATGCTTCTATCCACCAAGAAACTGCAGGCGATCTAAAAGAAAGAGATCTGCCATTGACCATTGAATGCGAACGAGATCGCCTGCAGTTTCTTGGCGGATAGAAGCATCAATTGCTAGCTTTGCCTTTGTCTGGGGTCTCTCTTCTTGAATTCAATGGCATATCTAGTTCGCATTCAATAGCAAAATCGCCAGGCCGCCATGGGAGACGGCTGGCAAGAATTAATTGGGGGAAGTTTTCAAACTTAGAGGCCTAATTGGGGAAGCTTTCTCTAATAAAGATTAGAGGAAAATATCATCCTTGAGAATCTGGCCGGACAAATTATCAAGAAGATGTCGCGAAGACTCGTGCTGTCTATAAGCGTATTCCTAACATTTATGTTTCATGGGTATCATTAACAGTTTGACCAAGTCTGGGCTTATTGGCCCAATTACATGGATCGAGCAAAATTCTAGTTTGACCAGCCCAATTACCAGGCCTCGATAAAAATTCTCATCTTCCCAAGCCCAATCTAGCATCTAGAACTTTCGTCGCAGGGCTTTGCTAATCTATTGCCTGATCAAGATCGTTCTGAGAAGATTCGGACTTTAGAAAGTTGTCATTCAGTCACAAAAGTTTGGGAAAAATGATACTGCGATACTTAATTTAGTGCTTACTTTTATTGATAGATTACTTTAGTGTCTATTTGATAGACAAAAAAAATGATCATTTTAATGCCAACTCCGATTTGAAATGCTAAAAATCCAACATGGCATAATTTATTACAAATTGGCTAATGTGGCCACATTGAAAATTTCAATCAGTGAAAATCGATGTTGTTTGTCTTGGTTTTGTCCTCAAATTGACCAATTGGGGACGGAATTAGGGAAAAGAAGCAAACCTAACTCAGCCCACTGAAATTACTTGTAAAATTGCACATGATTATCTACAAGAGAGTGACTGAAAGCCCCAAAAAGTAGATTCGAGGTTATTGAAGAATTGAGTGATTGGTGTTTCGAGTTTAAGGTGGTTCTTGAAGCAAAGCAAGCGGCGAGTCATTATGTAAAGGTTTCCATGCTTGTTATGGGGTAATTGGGTGTGTATCTTGTCCTTCGGCTATGTCATGGTCTTTAAGATCCATCCTTGAGGTTTCCGCAAGAATGTGGACTCACATGATGTGTCTTGCTGACCTTATCTTCATCTTTACTGCGGAGCCTTGTCTTTAGTTCTCCACTCATGGTCTCATCTTCACTGCTGGTCTCCTCTTCCTCCTCCAAGCTCAAAGAAGGGAACCCTTCTTCACCCATGCTTCAGATTTCGCTTTCCAAGCTACGACAAACGAGAATTAAAGCAGTGACGCAATCTTCTAGGGGTGCACCACCAAAAGGAATGCTAATGAATTACTGGGTCAAAGACTTAATGCGGACTGCACCAAACCCATATCACTTGCAACTTTGGCATTTTGATTTAATCATTTAAACATGCAATTGAAATCATTTATATCTTGCCACTAAATCATTATGGATTGACCATAACCCAAGTAAAATGTGAAAAAACATTTTACTTCTACAAACCAGACACTTATGAATACAATGACTAATGTTAGGTAAATTTGAAACCCTTTCGGTACATTTTCTCTTTATTTCAAAAATATTTGCAAGCGACCTTAGTCAATTTTAAGCCTAAACTACTAACATGTGAAAGGTGATCATGTATGTGCACAAGTAAGAATTTAACACTCAATATATTAAAGCATGTAAAGAAATTGCTCAAAGGAATGAGAGACCCCCGATGTGCTAAGCAAATAAAAAAGCTAGCTCCATTATGTTCGATGCATCAAGTGCCATGTAAAGTGCTAACTAAAAGCCAAGCAAAGTATGCATGACCTAAATATGATTTCTAGATACAATGACATTCAATTCCTTTAGTGTTTTTCTTTATTAAAAAAACTACATGCAATGCATGAGATGCAAATTTAATCTAAGTTATGTCTTTATGGATTCTAACTTAAACTCACAATATGTGACAAAAACTTAATGCAGTCTAATTCTGATGACAAACTATAAAATCAAGAACTAATATGCAATTCGAATTATATGAACCTAAGCATTATTCAACAAATGACATGAATTAAGTTATTTGGATATGATGAGGTCAAAATCATGATGCCATGGACATAAGGCATGTAAATTATGACATGGAATAATAGAAGGACGTGTCAATATGATCACATGACCCTAAAACATGCGAGGACTAAATGTAATGCACGACATGGAATTTATGAGACTAATTTTACATGAGGTATGCATATTATTTTTATGATTTTCTATTAACATTAAAATAGGAAATTATTTAAAATAATTAATTACCTAATTTAAACATGGAAATTTATATCAAATCCTAATCTAAATTACATAATTTTTTATTTGCTACACGATTTCTAAATACAACATTCTAAATTAAGAAACTAATATTACTATCCTAAACACTATGCAATTTTATATATTTTTCATCATATAGAGTTTCCTAAATTAGTGCAAAGTATAAGCTCACATAATTCGATTATTCAACTACCCTAAAATAGGAAACATAAGTAATCGAAAACCCTATGTTATATCTTAAAGTCCGAGTTCTCAAATTAAATGCTTGATTCGATGAGGAAAATTTCATGTTCGGGGATTGTCTAAATATTTATCAAATCAAGTTAGGATTCAACAATCACAACTTGGATAATTGATATATTTGAATTGCATTAGTTTCAGGGAATTGCCTAAATCGGATTACCAACTCCACGAGACTGGCCCCGATGAGAGTTTGCGGCAAGGCGGCGAGGATGCGCGATCGACGAGAAAACCGGCAGTGATGGACTTACGACCATCGGCAAGGCAACTCGTGATGTTGATGAAGATCGCACTGATGGGGCGTTTCCAGTGATGGAAGACGACAGTGATTTGGGGAACAGTGACAGGAGCAGCAACCACCGAGCCAAACGAAACATCTGTCACTGAAAAAGGAAAACTAGATGTGACAGCGATAATTTTCGTGGCTCTCAAACGCGCGTCGAGGTACAGCAGGGCATCATCAGGATCACTGCATGTGTCCGAAACTCGCTGGGCACTAATTACGGTGGCAAGTGGCGCTGGTTGTTCGTTGGGAGTTTACTGAATTGAACGCTGAACCTCGTCCGATGTCCCTGGAAGTTGTAGCCGCTGGGGCTGTGGGACGGAACGACAGCATCTTTGGGTGAACAAGGTGGCAAAGCTCTCGGTTGATAGTAATGGGTAGGAATGAGCATAACAGATCGCTCAATGCTCAATGCGGGAACCGACCGGATCATTTCAGACGGTCTTTAAGCTTGTGGTCTGATCCATGGTTCCAACTTTTTGGAACCATGGACCGGACCACTTGGATCGAGGAAAAATCAGCTCAGCTCCCTTTCGTTTCAGCAATCACCGGGTGGACAGAGGAGTGGAAGGCCTCCAGTTCTTGTGGGATGCCCAGTGGTTCAAAGTCCCCACCCTTCCAGAGGCACTTCTTATTAACGTAGGAGATCAAGTCGAGGTCCGTCCCCTACTTGCATATTTTGAAATTCAAAAGAACGCTTTCGAGGAACATCTATATAGTTCATACAAATTTAAGGTCTTGTAAAGAGCGACCCTGAAAGTTTGGCAGTGCGGGGGTGAATTTGGTGTGTTATAATGCAGATAATGAGCAACGGCTTTTTCAAGAGCCCGATACACGGAGCGGTGTCGCGGTGTTTTGCAGTCCAGAAGAAGAGAACGAGATTGGACATACTGAGGGGCTGATCAATGAGGAAACGCCAAGATTGTACAAGAAAACCAGGAATTATCCCGAGACTTACTTTGAGTATTACCAGTTAAGAAAGAGACCTATCGATGCTGTAAAAATCTAGCTTCACGTTCTTATCCCACCATATATAAGCATAATTAGAGTTCCACTCCTAATTTCTAGCTTAAGTAATTATCCCAATCCCATTAGACCGTCCGAGAACTAGACCGGTCATGTCCGGTCCTTAGAAATTTATTTGAAAAAATAAAAAAGAAATAAAAAAGATTGTTATTAATTACAATTAAAATTTTCTTTTTACATTCTTGAAAAAAATACACAAAAATTTAGTTATTTACTAATTGATCATTTAATTAGTTAATTGAAATTCATAAAAAAAAAGGAAAAAAAAAAGAGAAGAAAGAAAAAAAATGAATTAATTAAGGGCGAGGGAGTCGGGCCTAATCGACCCGACCGATCCATGCCACGCTCGCGCGGGTTCGCCCGCGCGAGCCCCCCTTTTCCCCCATGGGGCCAATGGCCCAGCTTCTTGACCGAGCTCTCTTCTCTGGCCCATCGCCCCTCAGCCCACGCGAACCAGCCCTCCCCTGATTCTCGGCCTGCGTGGCTTCTTTTCTCCTTGGGCCCCCCTTCTCGGCAAGTCGCCCAACCCAGTAGCCCAGCTCGCACCCAGGCCCGCCTGTTCTTCTCTAGCGCAGCACTGCAGTGGAGCAAATCTTCCCTCGCGCGCGTCTTCCCCAAGCTCCGCGATCTCCGGTGTACAGAGATGGAAGCCAGAGAAATCTTGACTTTCTATCAGGCGGCGGCTGACATACGCGAGGTCAGACGGAGGGGACAGAAAAGAAAGGGGCGAGGGAAGAACAAAGAAGAAAACGGGGGGCGGGGGGGGTGGGACGGAGTTCTGCGATTTTTAGTGTCGGTGCAGGCCTTCGGCCGGAAAAATCGAGGGGAAGGCAGAAGAAGACCATAGGGAGGAAGATCATCGGCCCGGAGACGGTTCCGCGACACCCCCGTTATAGATTCGATGCTTCGCCATTTTGCCCGGTAAGCCTAAGCTTTTTCTCTTTTTTGCTTCTCCCTCGAAATCATGGGTTCCTAGGACTGCCATGGCTGCCCGTACGTCCGAGCGAACCCCGGACGCCTTCCTCCTATTTATTTGGTCAAGTGTTCACCCCTGCCTGTTAAACACGCACCACGGATGAAGACCGAACTTCGCTTGACTTCGAGATCACCATTTCCTTCTTGTGCGCACCACTTGTTTGACGATTTGCTTGAACAAAACCCCTCGTCTTAGGCCTGGTTCGCCACCAAGCCCAGGTTTTTTTATTTCGGGCCCGGTTCTCAACCAGCCCCAGATTTCGAGCTCGGGCTCAGGGTTCCTATGGTCGGGTCGTGTCGAACCCAACCCGATCTGGGGCCCGACCTTGGCCATGTTTAATATTACAATAATATTTTATTAATAAAAATAATAAAAATATTTTCACAAAAAATTAATTTAAAAAATCAAGTTTTGTTTAGGAGAAGTAGCCATGCTTCCTAACAATGGAAAGTGCCTGATTTGATTAATTAAAACCAATTTTTGGGAAAATTGAACAAGTTGTCTTTGATGGACATTTTAAGTGACTCATAGGTTATGATTCTCAGTCCTCTTAGCTTAATTGCATGCTTTATTAGGTTTCGTATGTGAATGCTTAGATGTATAGCTAGGCTCGGTACATGATTTGATGGATAACAATTTTATACTTAAGTTTAAGCTCGTCCTTAGATTAATTTGATTGAATTGACGTAGATGTCGTCAATGTCATATCTTGATTGGATACAATCATGGATTATTTGAATGCTAAAATTGGTGCACCTTAAGTTGTGACATGATGATGGTGATCAAAGAGGTGGCATTGTGGAATTAATGGTGTAGACTGATGCCCATTCCAGTCTTGATTTATGTAAGGGTTATCTTAGATAAATTAAAATTATGATAATTTAAGTGTATTCGAGTCAATTAGTATAAGTTTTGTTTAATAAATCTATTTAAACTTATCATCACTTCTTTTAGAAAATGATTGGAATAGTTTCACTTAGACTTCACAAAGATCAATTTATTAGATTTAGGCTTCCCTTTTATGTTTTGCCAGCTTTTGAAAGATCATGTTTCGAGACTTATGACGAGATCATGTATGTCTAATTACCCGACGAGTTGCGGGTTTCTTTATTCTCATAGTCACATCTAATTATGTAAATGTTTATTATCGCATTGAATTTCAATATCCTCGCATTGCTGTTCAATAAATTGTGAGTTCCTTTTCTAAATCAAGTTAGTCTTAGTTTATATTTGCATGAAAATAACTAAATAAAAACAATTACATGGACACTTAGTGGTTTTGGAGGACCTTTTAGGGTTTAAAAGACAAGCAGAAGCGTGTGACCATTTTAAATCAAATAACCAACTAATTAGGTACTAAATTAGCGTTAATAGAAATGTTAGCATAAACAAGTTTGCGTACTTAAAATTTTTTGATTCCGTAGGGATCGAGAGGATACTTTTGGATATTGATCGGTTTCTAGCTGACCCTAACATTCTAGTGGCGACTTTTAAAATTACTCAGGTTGTTAAATAACTTTTAAAAATCAACATGTCTAAACGTCTCCCAAGGTATGGATTTGGGAGAGTCTAAGCTCAAAATTGATGAATCGAATTGGATTATGATTAAATGATACTTTTAAGCTGTTTTTTAGGGATGTCGATTTGGGTCTACTATTGAACGATACATCTAAATCTACATAATATGTCCTCCTCCATGGAGAGGTTCGCAAGTGTAGGTTGCGACAAGGAGCAAGGACGAGAAAAAAAAGGAGAAGAGGTGGTGATCGGAGGTATAGAGTAGACTCCTTTGCCCAAGACGCCTAGCCCTCAGCCCTTCGCTCAAGACCTCTCTTAGCTTGGTCCTTGTTTCGCCCCGGTAAGGCAACGCCCAAGCCTGTTGTTTTGATCCCCTGAGGATCGTGGCCAGGGGGTCTCGCGGGCCAATAGTGACTTGGCTCGAACCCATTCGAGGGCTTTTGTTGGCCAGCCTCCCCCTCAAACCACGTAGCGTGATTTCTCGCTGGGAAAATGCCGAGCAAGCTTTCTCAGACCGTGGCAATTACTCGTCAGTCCAAGCAACGTTTTTTTAACTCGCCTGGTGGCATGCATCTGTTGTTTATTCATTGTATGTTGTTGGCGAAGATCCCATTGCATTCAGCCCCGAAGTGACTGGTCTTCCTCCTGCATGCCATGTGTTCGATTTAATGCCCGATCTTGAGTCCTGAGTCGGGTCGTTATTCTCTTTGTTCTACGGACGTCTCTTTGGCGTAGTTCGACTCAGCTTTGGTTTGTGGGGGTCATCTTGCGAGCTATGACGTCGAGAGAGGCGGCGGCTCCATCCGTTCGTGACCATAGCTGGCGACCACGTCCAAGATCAGGGGGGTTCTAGCGCTCTCTCTCTGAGCGAGTTCCTTTTTCTGCGCGGGTTAGGGCTCCCTGCACCTAGTAAGTCTTGGCTCCGGCACAGGCTGAGTTTTGTCACTCGAAAGGGGCTGATTATAGACTTGCCCTTGGCGTGGACTAAGTTTTGGGCTCGCGTGGAGGGAAGGCTGATTCTGGACTGGCATTGGACTAGGCGGAGTAGGCTTGCAGTGTAAAAAAATGCGAAGAACAAAGGGAGCAATCTGGATTGGGCCCATTGTGAGCCCAGCCCAGATTTCTCCCCTCCGGCTTCAAGAGCACGGATCGGTCTGAACCTACCTAGGTCCTTTTTAATTTTATAATATTTTAATAGTAAAAATAATACAATAATAAAAATTTTAAATATAGAAATAATACTTTTATTAAAATTTTTCGACAAAATAAAAAAATTGAAATTTTGTTAGGAAAACCAGTCTTACCCCAAGAGTCTATTTTAGCATTTCAATGGGCTGAGTTCAATTAGCTAGATTTCAGGGTGGTTGCGTTTATGATTCTCAATTCTTGCTAGCGATCATGTGCCCCATTTAAGCTTTGCACGTGGTTAATTAAATATATGTTTAGGATGGGTGCAATTTGATAGATATCTTGGATTGTTAAAACGAGTGCTAGGATACTTAAATCAGGGTATGTTGAGTTTTAATGTGGCAATAGTGACAACGAGCGTCTTGTATGCGAAATTGATGATGGAAGACTGATGTCTCTTGCGGTTTTACTTTTGTAAGGATTTATCTTAATTTCAATAGGATCATGCTAAGTTAGATATATCTAGATCAAGTCATATGTTCTTAGTCTAATAAAATTTATTTAGACCTAGTATCACCTCATTTTAATGAACGATTAAGATAGTCTAGTCTAAACTTCATATGAATTAATGTTGGCCTTATGTTCTCGTTTTTAGGGAGTTAAACTTAATTATTTGAGTGTTTGTTACCAAACTGTATTTCAATACCTTGTTTGTCCATTTTTCGCATTGTCTTTCAATAAATTGTGTGTTGGTTTCATTTCTATGGGTTTACATGAAAATAACCCCATAAGAACAATTGCGTGAACACTTAGTGATTGGGGATGACCTTTAGGGTTTAAAAGATGAGTAAGAGTATGTGATCACTTTAGATTAAACAACCAACTAGTTAGGTACCGAAATAACACTAATAAAAATGTTCGCGTAAACAAATCCATGTACCCTAGAAGTCTCTGGTTCCACAGGGATCGAGGCGATTCCTCCCACATCTTGATCGGTTTCTAACCGACTCTAACTGGCTACTGGCGACTTCTAGAATTACTTAGGTTATTAAATAACGTTTAAAAAATGAACACGCTTGAATGTCACGCGATGTATGGATTTGAGAGAATTTGAACTCGTGATGGATCACTTGAGTCGGATTACGATTAGACGTTACTTTTAAACCGTCTTTTCAAGGATGATGATTCGAATATCTTTACAAGCGATGTCTCTAAATCTATCTTAAAAACACCTCGCCTCCTCCACGGGAAGGTTCGGATAGGTCGTGATAGGTTTCCTAGTGAATCAAGGGTAGGACCTCTTAATGTTGTTTGAAGCAAAGTGGTCACTTCCGAAAGAAAACCTAACAATCCAGTATCTGAGGGATAAATAATTTGAATATAGGAACATAAGGCGATGATTCTTTAGCATGCCTCCACTTGGAGGAAAGTTCCTGGAGACTATTATAACATCTATTATAACAAAAACCAAGCTAGCTAAGTGTGGATAGGTTATCATTACTTGAGGGGATGGGGATTGGACATGGTAAATGGCATTCCTTGCTCATCAATAACACTTTCATCCCTCTTAACTCAAACGAAATAAAGTTGTGATGCTAAATCTATTACACCACAACAAACAATAGCAGTTTTCTATAGTCATTTCGCTTGCCAACTCAATATAAATGATGCCCAACAGATGTGCATATAATGTCGATATCTCCTCACCACGATGCTGATTCGATTGAGTCAATTTGTCGTGCTAGAAGATCCCGCAAAGGAGACTGTCTGAGTATAGTTCATCCTTTAGCAATTGATCATATGATATCTTTTGGGATATGTCCAAAAAGTCCTAAATCCATTTTTTTTTTGCTAATTCAGTTCTAAACCTTTTTCTTTGACTAATTTAGTCTTAAATCTTTTGAAAATTTACCATTTCAGTCCTTTTGGCGACTTTGTCTTAGAAAATGCTTACTTGAGGTTCGGCCACGGAAGATAGACTGTGCTGACCCGTGACATTCCGGTCTCACATCGAATAGGGAGGGAATCTTGGGATAGTTTATACCCTTATCCATTGACAACACGTTTTCTCGGGTTGCACTCTCGTGAGTTGTCGTTAAGGGTTGCGAGAATGGTGGACTCGAGAAAAAATAAAGTCGTGAGGGCTAATGTGGGCTCAAAGCGGACAATATTGTCGGTGGTGAAGTGGAGGACGTTAAAAAGTGGTATCAGGTTAGAGTATGTGATATCCTTGTCCCATATCGTTTAGGGAAGAAGTCTTGAGAGAGAGCATATATAGTAAGGTCCACTATTACCCATTGGCAACACGTTTTCTCGGGTTGCCGTTGAGGGCCATGAGAATGGTAAACCCGAGGAAAAACAAAGCTGTGAGAGCCAGTGTGGGCTAAAAACGGATAATATTATTAGTGGTGAGGCGCATAACGTCACATGCCCGGACATCCGCGCAGACATATTCCGAGACAAAGTCGTCGGAATGACTGAAATAGTAAATTTTCAAAAGGTTTAGAACTGAATTGGCTAAATAAAAATGTCTATGACTAAATTGGTAAAAATACAATATATTTAGGACTTTTTGGACAATTACTCCGACATCTTTCAAAGCTGAAAACTGATGCTTTTGACTGGGAAGCAGAAATAACAACTAATGATGAAGGGCCGAGTGCTCCCCAATGGCACGTTCCTCCCCGATCGCGCGCAATTTCCTGTAAAAAATCACGACTCTGTCCACAAGACTCTGCTCTTTCTTCACTCGGTTATTTCCTTTTCTTCCTCTAGACTGTGCTTCAGCTTCTCAAAACTCTCCAACTCGGATTTTTCGATTCTGGTCAAGTGGAATTTGTTTCGACCGTGCTTGTTGGTTCAACTTTTCTCCGTAGTTGCTCTATCTCCTCCACCGAACGTGCTGTCCTTTCCTTTTAGTTTTCCACGTTGCTGTCTCTCCTCGTGGTTGGTGTGCGCATCGGATTTTTATATAAATGTTGACCGACTTGCTCTCGGTTTAGGTCATCTTCTTCGTTGCCGTGTCCTCCTGCTTTCAAATTCCCACTATGTTTCTGTCTCCAAGTCTTTATCCGTCTCCTTTTCCGTTTTCAATCCCACGATCACATGGCCCTCCTATCACTCGGTTTTCCTCTTTTAAAATCTGACTGAGTGCTTGATCTTGGAGCTGTCTAATCCAAGTATCAAATGTCCCGCTAGACCTCATCCCTCAAAGTCTTATACTACTATGGCGGGCCTCATTTGAAACAAACTCGAATTTCGGCTAAAATTCTGCAATCCTTGGAATTGCCATATGTTTCACCCAAATTTCAGCCAATTCCCGAAGTCCTGAAATCATATCCAACTCCCGCAGTTATTGGAGTAATGACCAACTCCCCCAATCTTGGAAATATGTCCAACCCCTCAATATTAGAATTGAGGCACAAATCCCACAATCTTGGAGCTGAAGCCACCTCTTTTACAATCCTCAAGTTACAGCTAGATGTAGCAAAATGGGTCAAAAATCCATATTTAAACTCATATTGAATAATGTATGTTATAAATAAATTAGCTTAAAATGTTAAATGTGTCAGCTTAAATGGTAAAATGGGTCTTGAATGGGTTACCTAATAACCTAATGGGTTCTAAATGGGTCATAAATAAGTTATATAATTAAATTAACTATTATTAACCATTCTTTCTTCACATGAAAATGACCCAATGTCCCCTCTTTCCAAGTTGGTCGCTAGCCAAGACGTAAGGGATGAGCTCACTAGGCTCTGTGATTGGAAGAGGAAAAAGCAAAAAAAAATTATTTTTTTAAATTAAAATTAAAAATTAAAAAAATTATCAAATAAATCGTACTGCATCAAATTATTTTAACAATACATTTTTAAAAAATCATGAAACAAATTTTTTCTGAACTTGATTAAATATGAAAATGTTTTAATAATACTGGTTAGGTCGGATCGGGTGTCAAGTATGGGTCGGGTCGGGTTAGGTATGGGTATGGGCCACTAAAATTATATTATTGATTGCTCACAGATTTGAGAGGGTCAAACTTGGTTGACAAGTCTCTGAATAACCATTTTCACGTATCTAGACTTGGTGCTCACAGATTCATTAACCAAATTCCAAAGATAAGACATTGTGCAATAGTGTAGAAACAATAGACAGTCCTGATATTATGGAACAGTGGTTACATGATTTCATGTGAAGGAACATCAAGCATTTCAAACCTTTCATTTCCCTAGGGTTTGCTGATGAAATGTTTCCTATATGTGTCTGACTGGGCGATTGGTGACCATCTCTTCTTGGTCAAGATACCGCGGTCTCCGATCAAGGAAATGGCTCGATATCTGTGAATTTCGCAAGTCAAATTTACCTCATCTGATGAGATCATGATGGGGGGAACTTTTGAAAAAAATTGAGAGCAGGAAAGCAACTTTGCAAGGTTGGTCGAGTTAGGAGAGATCATTGCAGCTTTGAATCTTATGAAGTACGAGTTTGCAAATTCAATCCGCACTCAACACATCGAAAGGTTTCTTGAAGTGCATGTGCTAATGTACTGATTCCGACACGAATAACCTTAAGGTTTAAACTTAAACCATTTGATCGGTATTAGAAGTGATTCGGTTTGATGTTCAAAAACGATTTAAGGATGCTGACTCTAAACCCCAATAACAAGAACATGCAGATGGTTTATGACCCCATAAGATTATTCCATATTATGCAAAAAGTTTGGGGGACATACTTGCATAGACTCGACTCTATTGAGAGAGGCATTCACAATTGTTGAATTTCATGGGCCTCGAACGAAATTTAATTGATCGAGGATTGTTATTGATTCCTTCGTTATTGATTATGCTCAACAATTTGAGTAAGTATTTGCGAAGACTTTGGATGTTCACTTCATCCAAAGTTAATGATTCTGCTTTCTCTCGTTTGCCTAACAGAGTCTAGCTAACTCTTATGTTGCGTGTGGGAAGGAGGGGTGGGGGGAGAACATAAGGAGTGCATGTCGAAAGATAAGATAGATTTTAAAACTTTTTCTGAAGAGGAAAGGATGGAAATTTAAAATTATCTCTCAATTTCTCCTTCTCCATGTGTTCCCAACAAAGCCACTCTTTCTTCACATGAAAATGACCCAATGTCCCCTCTTTTTAAGTTGGTCACTAGTCAAGACGTAAGGGATGAGCTCACTAGACTCCGTGATTAAAAGAGGAAAAAGAAAAAAAATTAAATTTTTTAAAATAAAAATAAAAGTAGAAAAAATAGAAAATTTTAGAAAAATTATTAACTAAATCGTACTGCATAAATTTTTTAACAATGAATTAAAAAAAATCATGAAGCAAATTTTCCTAATCTTGGTTAAATATAGAAGTGTTTTAGTAATACTGGTAGGGTCGGGTTGCGGGTTGAGTATGGGTCGGGGCAGGTATGGGTAACTAAAATTATATTATATATAATTGATCAAAACGGATTAAATAGGTCAATATAGGTTGTACCATTTTTTTACCTGACCCATCCATTTGACACCCATAATTACAGAAAGTCTAACTACCTTGAAGTTGCTAGCTGGAATTATATCCAGATGACTAAAAAAAGCAAAACAGTAAGAGTAGCCGAAATTTTAAGAGGCCAAACTTGTGTGGTACCGGTCTTGAAAAATTGAAATGAATTTATTCCATCTTGCCATCTGAGTAGCTCATCTCACTTGTTGGGTTTTGGATTATGATTTAAATGAAGGCTGGAACAGAGTCCCCGTTTCATTTGATGTGGATAGCTACTCCTAAATGTATAGTTTCTAACATCTATTTTGTCAAAAAAAAAAAGTGGATTGATGTGAACAGACAAGAGTCTTGAAATGGTCCTTTGTTGATTTTGGGACAAAAACCACTAAAAACTAATACAATTAAATGGACGGGGAAACATTGTTGCTAGCTATGTAAATGTTACTAAAAATAAGAAAAATTGGAAATAAAATTGAACAGTTGATGTTCTTTGATTGATTTGTAGTCCCTTATATATATTACAACTCAAATATTTATAACTACTACTAACGATTATAGCAACTACTAAGAAACTTCACAAGCTATACATGGTTTTAACGATATATTCATACTTGCTTACAATCGACTTCACTGGCTAATGGCTACATATTTTTTAATCATCGACTTCACTGGCTAATGGCTGTTGTCTCCACTTCTCTGACAGTTATTTATTTAACAATCGCATCCGAGATTTGCAACACCTTTAAGATTGTGGCATCGCTTCCGCTTTGCGGTTACCATCATTAGTGTATTCGCAATTATCAACTCCAATTCTAGGCAATTGCATTTGAAATAGTCGATTTCACGACTTAGACAATTACCTCGTTCCCCTTCCTTGACGACTACATTGGTTGTTGTCACCAACTTGGTTTGACAACCAACAGTTTCCTATACTCACCTGTGCCATCGACCATCTTTGACTGTGAGAGGTGGATTCCATCTTATCAAACGTCTGCATTTTACCGACTAATCCACAGCACTTTGCCAAATCTGCTTTAGTGATTGGTCTAACAAATTCTCATCAATTTAACTACCAACATTTAACACATACATTATTTGGTGTCAACGATATCTAAATGTAGAGAAATCCTTTAATAAATAAGAATGCAGAACTGTGCAAAACTAATGTTTTTTTCAGGGGTCTATTTGAGCCGATATTGACAAATTCAATCTCTAGTTTTCTTTTGAAAGGAACGATGACTCTATGACTGAAAAATATAAAGCCTAACTACTTATTTTTAAAACAAAATAGTAGCTACCAATCTAAAACATAATTACTCATAAAAACCTAATTTCTATGTCAAATCCAATTTATGCTATGACAAATGAATGATCATGCTAACTTTCCCAAAACACTGGATGAGGCGAAGAACCACTGTCTATAAGAATCTCAAGTCTCAAAAACATTAGCACACCAAATCATGGGTCTTTCCTTTACCTTTGGCAAGTTTCTGTCCAATTATCACGCGCCTTCTTCAAAACCCTCCTCCTTATTCTTCTTCTTGTATTGCTTCTTCCACTCCTCCAACTTTCACGGCTGCTGCCAACAATGAGAAACAAACAGAAGCTCTCCTCACGTGGAAATCTAGCCTCAAAGACCCTAGCCAATCCATCCTGTCTTCGTGGCACGCTAACAATTCTTGCAACTTCATTGGAGTCACTTGCGATGGCTATGGATCCATTACCCATCTTAATCTTTCCTCTCTCAATTTGAGAGGAACTTTTGATGACCTCGACTACTCATGCTTCACCAGTCTGCTCAGTCTTGACGCTAGCAGCAACTTGATGTATGGTTCCATTCCATCAAGTATTGGTAATCTTTCCAAACTCAACTACCTTGATTTATCTAACAATAAACTCTATGGGAGCATTCCTCCGAGTGTGGGCAAATTAAAAAATCTTCGTAATTTGTACCTAAGTGCAAATTATCTTAGTGGATACATCCCTCTCGAGGTAGGTGAACTGAAGAGCTTGAAGATTCTTTATTTGTGGGGAAATAAACTTTCAGGGGCCATACCATTAGAAATTGGGAGACTAACTTCCCTTACTGAACTTCTTCTAGCGATTAACACTCTCAGGGGCTTAATCCCTCCTTCTATTGGAAATTTGACAAGTTTGTTTGTTCTTTACCTTTTTGAAAATGAAATTTCTGGCCCAATCCCTCGAGAGATAGGAAATTTGATATCTCTCAGTGAATTAGAATTGGCTGGAAATAATTTCGTTGGTCCACTCCCTACTTCTCTTGGAAACTTAGGCAACTTAACCACATTGGGCATTTCAGAAAGCAATCTTGTTGGCCCCATTCCACGAGAGATAGGTCACTTGAGGAATTTGAAAATTCTTTATTTGTGGGGAAATGGACTTTCTGGATCCATACCTTCAGAGATTGGGAACCTCACTTTTCTAACTAATTTAGATTTAGCTGTAAATAATTTGGTTGGTCAAATTCCATCTTCTATCCAGAACTTGAGCAATCTGAATTTGCTGTACGTTTACTCAAATCATCTTTCAGGCCCGATTCCTGAAGAGATAGGAAAATTGGCTTCTCTTAGACAATTAGATTTGTCTAATAACAGTTTGAGTGGTTCACTCCCATCATCAATCGGAAGCCTAACCAATTTAACCATATTACGCCTCCGCTACAACGACCTTTCTGGTTCCTTGCCTCCTGAAATTAGTAGAATTACTCGTTTGAGTGCTTTGGATTTGTCTTACAATGAGCTCGAAGGGCAATTACCAGATAATATATGCCAGGGAAATCAATTGCGGAATTTCAGCGTCATAAGCAATCATTTCACGGGGCTCATTCCGAAAAGCTTGAAGAACTGTAGAGCATTAATAAGAGTGAGGCTCGACGGAAATCAACTTACGGGAAATTTAACGGAAGCTTTTGGAATATATCCACATCTGGAATATATGGACTTGAGCCACAATCATTTGTACGGTGAACTTTCATGGAAATGGGAGCGTTGTCGTAATTTGACAAGCTTAAGAATATCCAACAACAACATTTCTGGTGAGATACCCTCGGTATTTGGAAAGATGACTCAGTTACAGCAACTGGACTTGTCTTCAAATAATTTGACCGGATTGATCCCGAGGGAGTTGGGGAGCCTGCGGTTTTTGCTATATCTCATCCTGAACGGTAATCGGATCACAGGTGATATTCCTGATGAAATAGGACTCTGTTCCAGACTGAAGCATCTCAACCTAGCATCAAACAATTTCAGTGGATCGATCCCAGCACAACTCGTTCAGTGCACGAACTTGTTGAGCTTGAACTTGAGCAAAAATAAGCTCGAGGGAAGTATTCCTTCCAAGATAGGCAGCTTGCGATTCCTAGAAATTCTTGATTTGAGTCATAATCTATTGGCCGGAAGGATACCGGAAGAGCTGGGAAGGCTGAGAGTCCTTGAAACCATAAATGTGTCCCACAATAGCTTGTCTGGTTCCATCCCACAGACTTTTGGTGATATGTTAGCATTAACTACTGTTGATGTGTCCTATAATAACCTTGAAGGTCCTCTCCCAAATGTCAAAGCTTTTAATGAGGCGCCTTTTGAAGCAATTCAGCACAACAAGAGACTCTGTGGCGATGTTGTCGGTTTACAGAAATGCAACTTTTCTTTAAGAAAGAAAGGTAATGGAGACGGTGGACATCGAACTCTTGCTATCCTCTTGGGATTTCTTCTTCTTGCTTCCATTGTGATCATTCTCTTGATCATTGTATGTTGTCAAAGAAACAATATCAAGACAGAGACCATTGGACGATCGAATGGTTTTTTAGACTTCTTCAGCATTTTGAATTTTGATGGCAAAGCTTTCTGCGAGAAAATCCTGGAGGCCACAGAAGGATTTGACTCCAAGTTCTATGTGGGAGAAGGAGCACATGGCATTGTTTATAAAGCTGAACTACCTACAGGTCAAATGCTTGCTGTTAAGAAAATTTCTTCGTCCCCTGAAGAGGACTTCCGTGACTTCATGTCTTTCAAGAGGGAGATTCAAGCCTTATCGAATATCCGCCATCGCCACATCGTCAAATTTTATGGGTTTTGCTCTCACACGCAATATTCTTTTATGGTGTATGAGTACGTAGAAAGAGGAAGCTTGAGAACAGTTTTGAATGATGATGAGAAGGCATTAGAGTTTGCCTGGGACAAAAGGGTAAACATGGTTCGAGGAGTGGCGAATGCATTATCCTATATGCATTATGATTGTTTACCTCCGTGGATACATCGAGACTTGACCAGTAACAATGTTCTATTGGATGCCAATTATGAAGCTCGGGTTTCGGATTTTGGCACTGCAAGAATATGGAGGCCAGATTCGTCAAACTGTACTGCAGTAGCCGGCACTATCGGTTATATTGCTCCAGGTACTTATATCCTTCAGGAATTTTTTTTAAATGACATTTTGGATCAAGAAAGGCATTATGATTGATCTATATAGTTCTAAGCTTTTGTAATTGAAGTAATATCTGCTAGTAATTATTTTCATATACTCATCACATAAAGAGGAATCAATGCCGTTTAACTTAAAGTGTAGCTGATGAGTTTATGAACAAATTATGAATTCTTCACTTGCAGAGCTGGCTTATTCTACCATTCCAACTGAAAAATCTGATGTGTATAGCTTTGGAGTCATCGCATTAGAGACACTAATGGGAAAGCATCCAGGAGATGTTATCTCTTGGGAATGTCCATTGTCCGCCGAAACTGAGTCACCAGCATTGTTGAAGGATGTGCTGGATCAACGTCTCTCACCTTCTAGGGTTCGACTTCAAGATGCGGCAGATGTGGTCTCTATCGCACGGCTAGCATTCGCGTGTTTGCAAGCTGATCCGCAGCTGCGGCCTACCATGAGACAAGTTTCACAGGAGCTCCATGCTCAATTACCGCTGGAAATGCCATTCTCTGCAGTTAGCTTGGAGCAACTTCGTGATCTCAATGGCAGGAAATTTCGAGCATCCCAAGGAGACTGTAAGTTTGAAGTTAGTTTTTCACGTGCACTGTATATCTGTTTGGTCTGTAAGTCGCTAGCGAAAAATTAATACTCTCGCTAAGGAAATTTGCTCCTCTTTCGCGGGCTAATCAGGATTATAATAGCCAAACTTATTCGACAATTTTAGTTATCTTCTTGGTTCTTCCCAATCAGAGCATGTGAATTATTATCACTGCAGGCCCAACTGACGTGTGAACATTACTGGAGTGCTGCTTGTTGGTGGCTGTGCTTTGGAGTTAGGGCACCAGAAATAATGTATGTGGAGGCTTTTGTGGATGTCTCATTTTACTATTAAATCCAGCTTCTTGTATTGCTATAAGGAAAGAATCAGCAGAATGCATAGATCGACATTGTTCGATGTAGTTTTCTATTGTGAAAGGGATAATGATACTAATGTCTTTGAATGTTTGTCTGGTATGTAATATCATTTGCAAACTTTTAGTGATAAAATTAAGTCCTTCTCTTTTTGTACTAGATGAATGTAATTCCAAAAATTTCAATATAGTTCCGTTAGATCTCTATGGTATTTTAATAAGCTGATGGCACATTGAGTTACATTATGTGGAGAGAACCTAAAATGATAATAATTGGAAAGTAATAGAACCATTTAATGGATCGTAAAAAAATAAAGGGTGACAAACCTTATCAAAATTTGAATATTGAATATACATGTCCAGCGTGAAATAACATTACAAATTGTATACAAGTTGGGGGGCTTGACGTCATTATCCCTTGTGAGAGTAACGATCACGTGCTTAAAAGCCAAGCCACAATTAGTTATATTTTCTTTCATCTATAGTTGGGGGGAACTCCTGTCTTTGACTGATACGTTACAGGTTAAGGACGTGATCCATACAAAACTTAATAAAATAGAATTCTGAGTGATGCCTGCGATGTACAATTTATCGACCCTCATTTTTATCTAGAGTTTTGTACTTTCCTAGTGTATGCATAAAAATCATTTATATAAAAGGCTTTTCAAAGTAAATTGTTGATTATTAACTTAGTTAGAAATCGTCGGAACGTATGACATGTAAAATGATAAAAAGCATCCCAAGATACTCGTTAAGAGTTATCAATTCCGTTTTACAATTATAAATATTCTTATTTGAAGTATGTGGGTTCCTTGAAACATGGCTTTTTCAAGTCTGAAAAACGCTCTCAAGTGTTTTTACATCTTTAGTGGTCATGATGAGTGCCTCAAGAAAATTAGTTAACAACACTGTAACGGCCTGTTTTCGGCTATTTTTGAGATTTAGTATTTAAAAATTCGAGTTTAATTTAGTGGCTGTTGATCCTCAGGATTCATTGAACTAAATTGTGAATGTTTTTTCTGGCGGTCCCAAACTTTTATTAATTGCAAAAAGATCCTCCAACTTTTGGATTGCAATTTGGCTCCAAAATTTGAATTTTAATCTTAAGGGCAAAATTGTAAATTTATGGCCCCTCTCTCTTCTTCCCCTCTCACATCGGTCCCATCTTCTCTCTCTTGAGGAAATATTTAGTGGTTAGTAATCACTACGTCACCGGCCTACATAGCATGTATAATCTGAGTTGGCTCCATTTAGATTTCCTCTTGACGTGGAAAGAAAAAGTAAAATCATAAGTCCAACATTTTCTCTCTCCTCTGTGCAGCGTCTACCACAAGCAAGCATTTAGTGCTTCTTTTTTCTCTCTCCATCTTCAAACGTTACTTCTTCTTTTTTTCGAAGATGGACTTTCTCAATTCTCCCTTGAACAAGGTCGTGCGGGGGGAGGAGTACCGCTACTTCAAGATCGTCTTAATCGGAGACTCCGCCGTCAGTAAATCCAACCTCCTCTAGCAATTTGTGGTCGGCGAGTTCAACATCAACACCAAGGCCACCATCGGTGTGGAGCTCCGAACGCAGGTCGTGGAGGTTGACGGCAAGGGTTTCGGGCCGTCACCTTTGCCTTCTATCTGAGCACCGTCAGGGCACTCGTCTGATATCACCCAGAGGGCCACCTTCGAGAGCGTCCAGCGGTGGCTTGACGATCTCGATAGTAAGTGAACCTCTCCCCAGTCGCACGCTTTAGACTCAGGTGCTCAACTGCTTCGGGAGTTTCAAACCCCTGTGCGTCCCTCGCCATTTAGAAACCGACGTCTCTTTTCTCTCTCTCCACTCTTTCCCGACCTAACACGCGGCCACGACCTCCGTTTCTCACCTCTCTCTCCGCTCTTCACCCGACCACACGGCCACGACACTGTGTGGCTCCGACGACCGCGACACCGCCTCCTCCCGATTCGTTGTTCGCCGAAGAGGGGGAGGGAGAGATGGCTGTGCAGTGGGTTCTGGCGCTGCAAGGGCTAGCGACGCTGGTGGTGGTCTATCTCGTTCCTGTGCGGCCAGTGGTGCATCTTTCGCCACCCTCCCATCGCCTCCATCCACCAGTTCCTCACCATCAGTGCCCACAACTACTTCCTGTACCCTATCTCTCTCTCTCTCTCGTCTAATTTTGTTGGTTCTATTGTGCGTCCCAGACCGAATTCTTAATGGGTTTTCTATTTCTTTTATTGAAGGAGGTGTGTCGGTTTGCTGTGTAGAGTCAGAGGGACGAATGCAATTCTGGAGGTGGAGCGATTTTGCTACAACCCTAATCTTGCAGGTTCTTGCTGCCAAGTGCCATTTGTGCCAAAGTTGCTTGAATGTGGCAAGGATAAACAAAGAAAGGGATAATGTCCATGCTCAATTTTTGTATAGCTGCCACTGGAGGGTTGAAATTCTGTAAAGAGCTCTTATTTCTCGTCAATATAGCTTCTTTAAGAAAAGCTCAAAGTTGGAAGGGCGCTTCTGATGGACAATTTTGTGGAGTGCAGTATAATATCATATTCACATTCAATGTTACTGTAGAGTTAAGATTGGATCTATAAAAATATGTCTCAGTGCACAAATAAAAGTGGATATTACTCATGTAAATGTGACCCACGTAGCACATTTTTTATATGCGAGATATATAAGCTCTTCTACTTACTCTTATGGCATAAGATCCGCATTCCCAATACAAGAACGCTAGCCAAACCACAAAGTAAGGACACATGTTGCTACTTGGGCGATGACATAACTCGGAGCAACCGAAGTGCATGCTACGATTATTTGAGGACGTCAAGATGTGCTCTTGTTGGAATCATCCTGGTTTTTACCAAACAATACGCATTGATGCTAAGGATATGGTGCTCTAACCCAGTCGAGACGCCATCATGCAAGCATATAGGGAAAAAAAAACACATTGTACATCAGCAAGTGCAGTAGACATTTAAACGGGATAAAGGATAACCATCAGTCACTTAACATTGCGAGTAAGTTTACAAAGTTTATGTATGGTCCACGATTGATGCCTGCAACCAATAATTATAATAACCAATGGACAGGACAATTGATTCCATGAAAAGATTATATGGGTAAAAATCAAAAGAGCAAACCCGAACCACCGCCTAAAAAGCCGATCTTCAATGGATTCATATATCTAACTATATCTATTCTGATGCATGGGATGGAACAAGGTGGTTAACCACACCGACTATTTTAAGTCTTTGATGCGTTATCCTCTCTACGCCTTTCTTTGAGGGACTTCAGGAAATGATGGTCAAGAGAGCAGCAATAACTACAGTCGTGGTGCTCAACATCATTCTCAACGGACTTCAGATTTCTTATGTGAAAACGATGATCTCGATCATAAGGAAACAATGATCTCATAGATATTTTTTATGAGTCCTTAATCATACTCGTTCTCCTTAACAACAGGCTCAGCATCTTCCAAGGGTGATCTTCTGAAGAAAGCCCTGCATTTGCTTTTGCGAGGTGATGCCTCACTGCTCATTCCACTAATACTGGCTTGCAGCGCCATGACACTTGCTCTTGTTTCATTTAGCTTCCTTTGCCAACTTATGTCCTCTTGCCACTTGAAAGTCTGCAATTACAAGTAGAAAGCGGAGCCACCGCTTGACGCTCTCGAAGGTGGTCCTCCGGGTGATGTCGGACGAGCACCCTGATGGCACCCCGGTAGTAGGCAGAGGTGACGGCCCGAAACCCTTGCCGTCGACCTCCACGACCTGCGTCTGGAGCTCCACACCGATGGTGGCCTTGGTGTCGGTGTCGAACTCGTCGACCACAAACCACAAGAGGAGGTTGGATTTACTGACGGCGAAGTCTCCGATCAGCAAGATCTTGAAGAAGAGGCACCCCTCCCCCCGCATGACCTTGTTTAGGGGAGAAATGACAAAGTCCATCTTCGAAAAAAGAAGAAGTAACAATTTGAAGATGGAGAGAGAAAAAAAGAAGCAATAAATGCTTACTTGTGGCAGACGCTGCATAGAGGAGAGAGAAAATATTGGACTTCTGATTTTACTTTTTCTTTTCACGTCAAGAGTGGATACGTGAATGGAGCCAACTCAGATTACACATGCCATGTAGGCTGATAATGTAGTAATTGCTAATCACCGAATATTTTTTTCCTCTCTCTCAATTTGTGCGAGGCCCACCACGAGGCCTACTGTCTACTAATCGGGCATAGGTTCACCCATGGAGACCTGCCTCGTCAGTCGTTTCCCCCTTCTCTCTCTCTCTCTCTTCGCGCGAGAACTTGTTCCTCTTCTTCCTTCCTTCCGTCTTCTTCTTCTTCTTTTCTTCTTCCTTTTGTCTGCTAGCCCCTGCTCCTACCACTGCCTAACCAAAGGACGATGCAGCCAGAGCCATCGCCACGCCTCACCTCGCCCCACCCGCCACTGTGCCCTGCTGTCGACACCAGTACGTCACCGCGCAAGTCACCGACCTGCAAGCGAGCGGCTTGCGTCCTTAGCCAGAGCTGCCGCTCTCACCATCGTCGCAGTGATTTGTATATCGACTCCACCAGCCGTTGCCGGTTGTCCCCAGCTATTTTCGCAGCCTCGACTCATTGCCTATTGCCCCCAGCTATTGTCGCCGCCTCAACTCGTCACTGTTTGACCTAAACAACTCAGCCTCGTTCGTGTCTCACATATCGATGAGAGCAAGTTGTCACCATTCGACCTCAATAGCTCACCTGTAGCCACAGCCCTCCGCGCCGCCGCTCATCTTGTTGGTGACTAGAACCGTGACCATCTTGACGTTGTGCTTTACTGTTCTGACATCATACTCCGTCATTCGCTGCCGTCCCCAGCCCCCTCAGAACCTTACCATTGCCAGAAGTTCGCCGGAACTTCACCGAAATACCACCGCCCATTTGTGCCCTTGTTGTGCGAGTTCCACAATGTTGCGATTCGTCATTGTCGTTGCTCGAGGTTGCATGAACCGAGATGTGAGTTTACGTCCTAATCCTTAATTAAGACCATTTAACCGCTTTAGTAGAGAATGGTGGCTTGATTCTGGTAGAAATATGCCTGAATTACAATTAGGGCCAGGTTAGGTATCGAGAATAAATTAAAGGTGCTTCACGGGTGATTGGAACTAATTAGGCGGCTACCGGCCCAAGGTTGGCCTATTGAGGTGATCGTGCCAGCAAGGCATTGATCGGTGGGTCGCCGTTCATATTAAGTAAACAGGCAAGTCCTTAATTGGCTAATTGAAACTATTAATGACATGAAAATATCTGAACCAAATGGTATCTGGTACATTCTAATGATGAGTTGCTCAAGTCGGCGTTTTGCTTTGAGTGAGCGCACGCGCGCCTAACGAGTTACAGTGTACTATTTGAATTGATTGGTCGTTTCAGATCGGTCGCAGACCATCTTACTAATTGACTAGCATATGTGCTTAATTGTGATTGGTGCCTATATGATGTTGATGTGACTGGCTTGAGAGCCTGTGTAGGCACCAATAAGGCAAGAGTGTTAGCATACATAGCTTGGTGATGATTATAAGCACGATGATTGATAGGCCGGTACGATATTTATTGAATTTTAGATGGAGATCAATTCTTATTCTCATTCATTTATTCCGTTGCTTTACAATCCTATATTTACAGGCTAATACACAAATGAATAAAATAGGAAAGAAAACCCTAAAAAGGAGAAAAAAAATTATAATCCCATGATTTGTGGTTAAGAGCTGGAATCTCATGATTTATGAAATAATAGCTGCAATCCCATGATTTATAGGATTTAACTAAACAAGAAAATCCTACTAATTTACAGCTATATAATCTATCTTTTTACAGTTCAGCACTACCCCTCAAGCTAGTGAATATATGTCTTTCATTCCCAACCAACTTGGTAACTAGTTCATAAAAACTATTACCATTAAGTCTTTAGTTAAGAGATATGCCACTTACTGTTATAAAGGAATATAAGACAAACAAATCAATCCTTCTTCAAGTTTCTCCTTAATGATGTGCCTATCAATCTCAACGTGTTTCATCCTGTCACACTGCACGGGATTATGAGCAACATTAATTGTAGATTTATTGTCACTAAAGCTTCATAGGACTCTTCCACTCGACTTTCAAGTCACCGAGAATGATCTTGAGTCATAATAATTCACATATTCCCTGAGCTGTTGCTTTAAACTCAGATTCTACACTTGATATTACCACCACATTATATTTTTTACTCCTCCAGGTAACCAAGTTACCTCCAAGAAAAATACAATAATCAGTCATAGGCCACCTGTCGACTATGAAGCTTGTATAATCTGCATCTATATAAGCCTCGAGCTTGAGATATAGACTCTTCTTGAAAAGTATTTTATTTCCTGGACTCCCTCTTAAGGAGTGTTGGACTCAATAAATAGCTTGCAGATGCGACTCATTTAGATTATGCATGAATTGACTAATCAAGCTTACTACATAGGAGATATTTGGTCAATTATGAGTAAGGTAAATTAACTTTCTCACTAATGCATGCCCCGCTCCCA
Source organism: Melaleuca quinquenervia (assembly GCA_030064385.1). Classification (NCBI taxonomy): domain Eukaryota; kingdom Viridiplantae; phylum Streptophyta; class Magnoliopsida; order Myrtales; family Myrtaceae; genus Melaleuca; species Melaleuca quinquenervia. The sequence goes on along the minus strand of CM057726.1, from coordinate 9,797,430 downwards.
AGCACGTGACAATCCCCAATTACCTTCTCTTCTGGCCAATCTATTTGTGTCGTTCCAGGCAGGTCGTTGGCCTTCTTAAATGATCATAGAAAAATTCAGACGAAAGCGAGATAATAAATTTTAAATCACAACCCTCCAAACCATAATATGAACATCCACCTTTCATATTATATACATCAATTTTTACAATCGTCAGTTCCTGCACAATCATATTCATACAAACCCAAAAGACCTCAAAAATAAGCCTAGGAGGAGACCATGTCCGGCGAGCTACATAATCAAAAGTGGTGGGTAATTGAAAAGTTCACTATCATATAAGGAAGAGATTTAGTCCTAAAGATCTCCCATTCCTCTTCCTCCACCTCCTCCTCTTCCATCAGTTCCAGCTTGACCCGCTCTTGATCGATCCGCTCCTACATGATCAGCTCCTCCTCTAGGTCCAAAACTGACTCTCGAAATAGGATTTTGTGGTGGTGGAGTGAGATATGAGGATATCTTAATGAGTTTACCCCTAAACCAAAAATAAGAACACTACCGCCCTAAGATCCATAATTGTGTCTCAACCCTCAATTGTCATATCTAGTCGATCATTATCTCCTAACTCTCGCTAAAGTCTAATCTATTCTAATACTCTCAACTAGATCAACCACTTCATAGTTCTCTTTATCTCTTCTCTATGTATGAATCAATCGGTTTGTGACCAAAACTTAGCACTAAGCCCAACATGCATGCCAAGCCAGAGTCAGCCACAATAATAACATACACTCCATTAAGTAAATAATGAAAAATTAAATAAATAAATTGCGCAATAATTAATTAAAACCGTCCACAACCAGCCTGAGACCCTAACCAAGCATTCTCAGCTCATTGTCACTTTCTTAGCTCAATAATTACCAATCACTATCCTATCAACAACTAGGGCCCATTGGCCACTTAATTAGTCCATCCAATCGCCACATCATTGGCGCATTATCCAAAGTCACAATTGGCCACAACCATCCAATTATACAATCAAAGCATCTAATCATTCAAAATAAAGCCTTCTAAAGCAATAAATACGCCTAATTGAGGTTTATGAGTCTACTCACCTCATGTATTGAGAAAGTGATTGGCAGTGATGAACAAAGGCGACTCGAGTCTGTGAGAGGAGGTAGCGGATGACAAAACGGCTACGATTACACAAATTATCCACGAACATGCCTGGTTGAGCTTTCCGATTCGGGAAACCATGTCAGATGAGATCTCGTCGAGTTGAGGCTTGATTCTTCCTCCTCGAGTTAAATTGGAGCTGGTAACTAGCTAGGCTTTGATCAGGACTCCTCGACACTTTGATTGAGGGTAGTGGCGTTGATTGTGGTGGCCGGATCAGCGAGAAATCATCCCTCGAAGTCGGCGGCTCATCAAAGTCGGGGTTCCAAGAAAATGGGCAAGAGAAATCGAGCTACTATCCGCGAGTTCAGACCAAATCAATCCAGTTCAAATGATGGGTTATGTTCTTAGGACATCTAGGAATCATTTGATGGTGGTGGCAAGGAATGGGCATCAATAAAACCGGCACGGCGGCCGAGCTTCAATCGCCTGATTTAGGGCAAACGAGTTTCGATCGAAATATAGGAAATTTTATACTAAATCAACCGAAACCAAAGCCAGATATAAGCTAAAGAGATGTCTAGGAATATGTTGGGAACAACAGCGTTGAATGGGTGTTACCAGAACGATAGAATGGCTAGATCTAAGGCTCTAGGGCTCGGTTTGGGCAAAACTAGCCTAAATCCAAAACTAGCCAAATATAGACCAAATCGATTCAATCAAAGACCATAAATAAGGTAAAAGAGTACCTATGAATCAATTGAAAGTAGTGGTACAAGCTCTAGATCGAAGGATTAGAAGAAATCAAGTGTAGGAATTCAGTAGGCTTACCGAAAAATAGGGGGCACCCGAATTGTGGAGCCCTTTTTTGAGGGCTTTCGGCGACGATCAAGGCGGAGGCAACGACGATGATTGGTTGGGGCTTGAATATGGTGTGTATAGGAAGCGGTAGGAATCAAAATTGAGCAAAATGGTGGACGGAGTGAGAAGTTACCGCAGCTTGAAGATGGCTAGTCATGTGAGTCTAGAACAAGGGAAGATCGATGGTCGCAGGGTAGGAAGAGGTCTTCGTCGGCAAGTGGCGGCCATCCAATGGCTAAGAAGTCCTCCGAAGTTGGGACCATTCCCACGCATGCACACCAACTGCTCGAGCAAATGCTTGAGAAAAGGCTGAAGAGGAAAAAGGGAGCAAGGCTCCCATGTTGGCCGGGCCGAGTCTGTGCACGTCCTGGGCCGAGGTTGTCACATGTCTTGGGTAGGGTATGATCGGTTCCTTGCAGTTAGAGTTGACCGTTGATCGATCAATGGTCAACTATTGACCGTTGACCAAAAGTCAACCATGGGCAAATTTTGCCAAAAATACCCCCAAAAAATCCATTGTTTTGGGCCAAAATGCAAATATTTAAAAGTCAGGGATCAAAACACGATTTCTGGAAGTTCGAAATCGCTTGAAACGAAAATTCATAATTTAGGCCAAGGCACTCCCAATGCCAACATACCACTAACTAAATCCGTAAATTCACTCGAATAGACCTCGAAAAAAGGGGCCAGAAGCGGGTCATTACAACTAATCGTCGATACATTTCTCTATCCATTGCTTCCTCCTCTTTTGCTTTTGCTAGTTTTTGATTTGCCTCAATTGGAGTAGCTACTAGTTTGCAACCAAGCTTCCATGTTTCTTCCAAAAGATACGTCACATACTTTCCTTATGAAATAAAGACCCCTTGTCTTGAGTAAGAAATCTCAATTCCCAAAAAAAAAAAACCGTAGGTTCCCTAGCTCCTTTATCTTAAATTCCCTAATCAAGTACTATTTCAACTGTTGTTTCTCTCTTTCATTTGTATGATCTCCCAAGCTTTGTTTATACCCAGATGATTTAATGACTAGCAAATCATCCAAACCAAGCTCTAGGTGATTGTTTGAGCCAGCATAATGCTTTCTTAAGTCTACAAACCTTTTCTATTTTTTCTTTTCCTTTGAAATCAAGTGGGATAACTCATGTAGATTTTCTCTTTCAAATCACCAAGTAAAGACATTTTTTACATCGTATGGTTGAAGTTTCCAATCAAAATAAGTAGCTAAAGACAATAAAATTCTTACAGTATTCATTTTGACCACTAGGTCAACTTGATAATCCACTTCATATATGTGAGTAACCTTTCGCAAGCAAGGGGTTGGTCCATTGTGACTTCAAGCTCCATAACATCCTCGTATTCCCCTGCATTGGCGATGAAGTCAAGATCGCCGACTTCGGCCTTGCCAAGAGAGCGGGCGAGCAATTGGTGAAGGGCGGAAAACAAGGTGGACTCAAGTGGCGGGGATGTATATGGCGCCCAAGTTAGTGAAGAAGAACGAGTACAAGCCACCCTCTGACGTCTGGGCGCTCGGGTGGACGGTGGTGGAGATGGAGACCGCCAAGTGTTAGAGCTTCCCACCCTGTCAGAGTCAAATCTTATTGCATTAAAATCACCCGCTAGGATCCAAGGGGTTTCTCTTAGCTCACCACTACGCTGAACAAGGTCTTCCCATAAAAGCTACCTTAAGCGAAATGTATGAAGTCCGTAAATCACCGAAAAAGCACAAGTAAAATCATATTCCAGCCCTTTAAGAGTACCATGTATAACTTGGGTTGACTTGGAGGAGATCTCATAAGTAACTGTGAGAGGATCCCAACCAATCCAAATGCGACCACTACTAGCATGTTCATAGTTGGCTATCCATTTCCATCCTGGTAATATACTACTAGAGGAAGCATTGAAAAAGTCCTCTGTAGCTATTGTTTCCAAAATGCCAATACAACACATATTGTGTTCTCTGACTAAATATCTCACTTCAGCTCGTCTATTTGGGTCAATTAGACCTCTTATGTTCCATACTCCTATGTACATATTATATATAAGTAGAGATGATTACCGTTTTTTTTTTTGCCTTGTGGGCCTTCCTCTTCGGCATCGCTCTTGTTGGTTGAGCAACGGGCGAAGAGACAACCACCACTGGTGTGTCTGGCACTTGTGTTTCATTCTGAGTATGTCTTGGTGTAGAAGCTTTGCCTCCCATGTCATCCGAACCCATACTGGATATGTCATCTGCATCTTCTGAAGCTGAAGAGGAAGCTGCCACACCACAATCCTTCTCTGGACTCATTTGAATGCAAACTTCCAAAAGTGGAGCATCCTGTGTACTACTTGGTTGGTTGTGGTGCATTGGTTCTGACAAGGCTGTAACCTTGGACGCTCTCCTTGCTTTAGGATGTATAACTTCCCATTGGCCCACCTCTGGGTGCAACTGTTTCTCAGTACTAGTCGAACGCTATTGGGGAATGACAGCCCTGTCCAACTCAATCTGCTCCTCGAGTGGAAGTGCTCTCTCTACTCCATGTGTTCCTGCCATATTGGCCATAGGGGCTTCCTTTGTTTGAGGAGCCGTCTCTATAGATGCACCAGAAGCCTCCCTACATCTATGACCAAAAGTGCCACAAGACGTGCAAAGAATTGGCTTCCATTCATAATGTAGGCTAATGGTTCTTTTTTCCCCACGAATGAATAAGGATAACTCGTCCTTTAGAACTCTTTTTGCATCTATTTCGACGCATACTCTAACAAAGGATAGCATTTTCATACGTTCCGTTTGTTGATCAACATAAAGTGGCTTACCAATTTTACTAGCTAGAAAACTTATTCTAGATGATGACCACATAGACAATGGTACATTTTTCATTCTTACCCATATAGGAACAGAGTTGTGCTGACCTTTCTTCAACTCCAACGATGGATGCCATTGCTGAAGTATCAGGGGGATTTTAGCAACTGTGATAGGCCTGCCTTCTAGTATCTTCCTTCGAAAATCACCATCAGAGATATGAAAAAAATAGAATCCTTCATCATTAGCTAAGACTTCCAAAAGTTGGCCTCCCCATGCATTCTTTAATGCAGCCTCCGTCATCTTAAAAGGGAGTTTCTTCCCTATGAAATACCCAACCAAGCATTCATGCCACTTGGGGTCGCATGCCTCCAGAATGCACTCTGGGACTTCCACATTATCTTCCACAGCAGAAGGCATATACTGCAAATTATATCCATGAATGGTTGATTTAGCCACACTCACCCAAGACCGAGTTGATAAATTGCTCGTTCCCATCTGAATACCATTCGCGGGCCTACCTTCCTTAGGTTGTTCATCAATTGCAGCCGGTCTGGAATTACTACGGACAGGTGGTCTACTTCCACCCTGCACATTTCTTCGAATAGGTGGTCGGCTACTTCCACCCCTTGCGTTTTGCTGTGCAGGTAAAATACCTCATTGAGCAACATAAGGTTGATCATTCATGCTCACAGTAGATTTGCCTTTGCCTATGTGTACCATACGCATAGCATTATCTCCTTCCTTCGCATTACTTGATCTTTGCCGAATCACCAAAGCATTTCTGCTCGGTGTTCGCCCACGAGTGACAGTCCTTGAATCATCCATCACTACATCTTGGCCAGTCAAATCCCCAGCCTCCACAGACCGAAAACCTTCTTGCAACTCTTGCATTTCCATCGTATTGGAAATCAACAAGTTTTTGGCCATATCTCACCAAAAATCTAACCCCCACTCATAATACCAGCCACCCAAAATGTATTGAGTCGGTAAAAGTGAGAAGGAATCCACCCACGTTACCTCGAGAAGTCCAGCTTTGATCGATACCTGTAAGAGCCTTCAGATGGTAGCGCTTAGCTCGCGGGTGAGAAGGAGATGAACAGTGCCCGAGAGGGAGAGTGGTAAATCTTTTACTACTACCAGGTGCTTCTCATGTTGATTGCTATATTTTGCTTAATTTATTTCCTAGAAGATAAAAGTTACAAAAATAATTTTCTTTTATTTAAAAAAATTGGTCATTATCTTTAATAGAATGCATGTTAGGATAATATAGATTTTATGAATTTTGTTAGATAGCATTCTAAGATAGGATAGATTAGATTCCGAGTTCATCTAGGTTTTATGTTTAAATTAGGATAAATGTTTATTCCTAATTTATAATTAAAAATCATAAAAAAACTGCCATCCTTGGATCATATTTGTTTCCTCATCCATTTAGGAATGCATGCATAAGATAAGATTTTAAAAAAAAAATCCGAATTTTCATAAAAATTATAAAAAGATACAGTTCTTAGAATATATTAGATAGCATTCCAAATTTAGAATCCATGTTTAGAATATGTCATTTATTTATTCGGAATTTCTCATAAAAAAATACATCATCCACATGCCATTTAATATAGTTGCATTGTTATGTCATAGTACCATTACATGCATCGTATTAGAAATAAACATCTAGGTTTGTCTAATTTACTATGCATGTCAAGTAAATTGCACAATATATTAAGTAATCATATTTGCACAAATCATAGTGCATGCTATATTTGCACGTGTCATATTGCATGTCATTTAATTAATAAATGTATCACGTAGTTTAATATTTGATTTAACCAATCTTACATGTCACATATATTGAATTGTTAGGTCAAACAATTGAATTTACCTAGAAAAATGTCAGTTAAGCTTAGTCTAGAATCGCATGCTAGGTTCATTAATTATTAATCATGTCAGGTAACATATATTTTCATGGTAGTTCTATTAAATTTACATGTCATTTAGGAATTGCATGTTATATTAAATCCATTAGAATTTTGTGTTATATATGTTGTATATTAGATATTGCATGATATTTAATAATTGCATTTTGTGTTATATATGTTGTATATTATATATTGCATGATATTTAATAATTGCATACTTGCTCATGTCACACGTCATTAAAATAGATCATTTACATAAATGCCTTCCATATTAAGTTAGTTGAACTATTATGCATGTCGGTGCTAGCATAGTCCATTTAGCATAACTGTATAATTCATACATTGTATCACATTGCATTTCATTTTAATAAAGCGAAAATCCAAAAAGAACATTGCTTGCTAATGTGTTAATACAAATCATCATAGGATTTTTGGTTGATTTTTTACTAATATTCAGATGTTTACATTGCTATCGAGGTAAGTCTACACTTCCTTACATTTGTAATCTATTTAATGCCTTCTTTTTTAAGATTAAATAATGTTTGCGCATGCGCATGATCACCTTATATGTCAGGTAGTTTAACTAAAAATGATTCAAACTACATGCCAAAGTACTTTCATGAAATAAAGTTACCGAAATGCATTAGATTAATCTACCGTAATCAAATCTCCAATCCCAAACATTTTGGTTAATAGAGATATAGTATTTCTCCCAATACTTTACTTAGATTTCTAATCGACCCACCATAAATAGATTAAATGATGTTTTTGAATGAAAATTATTTGCATGTTAAGAATTTAAACCTTGATTGTGAGAGTTAGAGTTAGGTTTAGTCATAATGATCCAATAGCCAACCGCTTAGGTGGTGTGCAGTCGGGGAATGTTGTGATGGTTTTGCAATTTCACTATGGACTATTGAATGAACTTAGTGGACTTAGGCTAGACTTTATTATTAAAATGCATTTTTTTTTGGTAATGAGGATGCTAGGTACGTATTTAATGTTTGACGTGTTAAATATTTTTGCAGAATTGGATGTATGATGGGAAGTGATTGCTAACCTTTGTTTTATATGGAGTGTAGGAACATAGAAGTGCTGCTTAATATAAACTGTTGTACGTGCTCTACATTTTTCATTGCACCCATATACACAATTTGTTGCCTAACCCGGGTGTCATAGGTACAAGATAGTGTCGAGACAAGAGCCACACCGACTACTAGTCTGCCGTATGAGTTGTCCCTCTCAATCTTGAAAAAATTCTTTCATGATGTCAAGTAACATGCAGATCGGCCACCATCCTACGGCTCAAATCCTTACCTTCACTGAGCCGAAGTCACGAGGGCCCTTGACATATCCATAAGAACTTGTGCTTGGTCCAGCATCTCTTGGGCTCGGCTCATATCTGGCTAACCACTGTCAGCGACGGTTGTTTCTCCGCTCAACCCCCAGACTCTCAGCTTCTCAAGTCTCTTCAACTTCTCCTCTAGTTTCTTTTTTTGTTTTTGGTGTCTCCTTTCTTTCCGTTTTTCTCTCTTTTTTTCCCCTGTTTTCTATTCTTCTTTTTTGCCTCTGTTTTCCCCTTTCCTCTTCCTCCTCTTCTCCCCCTCTTTTTGTTTGCCGTTTTCTTTCTTTTCCGTACAGTCTTTTCCCCCCATCCCCCCCCTTTCATTTCCCCTTGGTCTTCAGTGGTTTTGTTTTTGTTTTGGTTTTTAATTATTTTTAATTTTTTAAGAAATTAATTAAAGATTTTTAAATTTTAAAAATATATTTAAGAATTCTAATTAATGATGATTAAAAAAATTAACATGAAAAAAACTGACCAAATTGGAAAAAAATTAAGTGTCAACCAGGTGATATATATTTTTCTTATTCAATCAATCACAATAGTTACTTCCCTAATCATGGATGAAGGAAACATGACCTCTTAAAAGTAGATATATCATGTCATAGTTGGTTGAAGTATTTCGGATTAATTTAAGTTTTTAATTCACATAGTATTTTGAGAGAGAGAGAGAGAACAATTTATATATCAAAGAACCATAGCATATTCTCGATTTCAGATTCTATACGTACCACACGGGAGTTGGTGCTCTCGAGGCATGCTTTCATATGCATATTCTCTCTCCTTGTCATGGCCCCAAGCATGATTCTCTTTGCCTTTTTCTTTCTTCTTCTAACCGTCTCTCTAAAGATCCAGTCCACTCAAGCGCGACAGTCGAGGCTAGGCGTGCAAAAGCAAAACCCATTCTACGTCAAGCTTCCACATTGGAATAAACTCCAAGAAGAAAAGCCAAGGATAATCATGGTGGAGCAGAACAAGCTTGCAGGGTCAAAACTCCTAGGAAGCCACGAACACCGATGTGTCTTCTACTCTGCCGCCGCTGCCGCCGCTGCCGCCGTGCCTAAGTGCCCTAGTTGGGACAACAATACCTCCGCCATCTCCCCGCCGTAGCTTAGGTGCCTCCCGGCCCAAAGTTCCTAGCCATAGTCCAGGCATTGGCAATCAACTATAGAACTAGGGTTATATCATCGATACTGTAACGTTCACGTACTTATGGTTCTTGATTTTACGCATGTATCACCATTCTATCTTTGATTAGGGATAGATGTTTCGGTTTAACCTTGACTCGGTAAACAAGTGTCTGTCATCCATGTAACTATTGATTATCTATGAGACAAATGCGTGCAAATCTCAATCGTCTTTTTATCCATTTATTTTAACTAGTTCTATTTGTGGTTCTCATATGTGCTCCTTTCCTAATTTTTGGACTTCAGATATGCATTGTCGTGCGATAGGCTACGATAATTGAACCATTAAGTTGACCACTCTCTCCCCCTCAAACATTTATAGACACTTATCTATAGATGTATCACTCAAGTAATTCCTAAAACTATTGAAGTATTAAGTCGCACCTTAATTTATTGTTGTAAATTGTTACTGTAATTGATAACAATAACACAAAATCATTCGTCAAATCATAATAAAAGGGCCAAAGTTTGATATTACATTACACATTCATCTCTCATTCTAAACTTTTAAAGGTGTTGATAGTAATCTTATAAAAATTTTGATTTTTTTCCTTAAATTGGGATATAAATAACTTTGAAAAGTCAAGGAATTGAATTCTCTCTTCTCAGCCTGAAAAAAGGTAAATTTTTCCCTTATATTGGGATATAAATAACTCTAAAAAGTCAGGGAATCGACTTCTCTCTTCTCAGCCTGGATAAAAAAGTTTTCTGGAGACGTCGAGAATTTGACTGTATTTCGCCTTATGACATTGTTCTGAAAGATTCGATTCTCTCAAGCTGACAAGCCCTCACGTGTCTTTCTCCCCCTCCTAGTCGGATTTCATAGATAAAGATAATGATTTCACTTACATAGACGTTTGGTTGCTGGTGGATTTAGATTGCGTTTGGTAACGTTTTTGTTTCATGAAACAATGTTTCAATAGAAACATTCTTTTGTCTTTCTACTCTCTATAATAATTTCTGAGTAAAATAAATCGTTTCGTAAAAAATGTTTTTGGAATAAAAATGCATTTGATATGGTTCACAAATTTTTTGTTCTTTCATTTTTTTTCTTCTTACTCATAGATGATCGATCGCCGCCCAACTCGCTGCCACTGCCGACCAGCAATGGTGGCAGGCAGCAGTTTGAGGGGCAGCGGCAACTTTGGGCGGCCGAAGGTTGCAGTAGCAAGAAAGAGAAAAAAAGAATAATAAAATGTTTCTTAAAAAGTGTTAAAAAACAAGAAATAAGTTTTTTTTTGTTTTTTGTTTTTGTTCCAAATCTATTATCAGAAAAAAAATCACTTTTTTTGTTCAAGGGAATAAAAGTGTAAACAAATACGTTTATGTTATTTTTTTGTTTCTCGGAACAAAAGGACAGAAACAAGTATGTTTATGAACACAAACAAACATAACCCTAGTCTCTTGCTACATGCTTTTTCGGATGAAAATAATATTCACTAGAAAATAATGAGAGTCAGAAGAACATAAAAAATTTACTTTTATATTACACTTTTAGAAAGATAACCAGGGAAACCACCTTGTTATGAATTGGCTTGAATCTTTTAACAATGGAAAAATATCTATGATATTTATTATAACAACTTTCAGTCAAGTTTTTAACACTAATTGAGAAAAAAAATATAATGTCTTCCTTTTACCCACAATGATTAATCTTCTTGGAAATGCTTGTGCAGCACTCATCTCTTCACACTCTAGGTCCATATGGTGGAACACGAGCTTAATGCACATTTCTTAAATTTGACTCAATCACAACTCTAGAGAAGTTCACGATTTGCAATGATGCCATCAAGAAATAATGTCCACTACTCTTCAAAGTTGAGATTCGATTTACATAAGGAGGGGTATCTAGTTTGCTCATAGCATTGCTGAGTTGATTATATCTTCTATTAAAACCCTCTTGGAGGTTTTCGAGCCTGCGAAAGATACCCGTGTTTCGAAGGAACATTAGTTATGATGTAAATATTGGCATGCTACAAATCAAGATTCTTCGCCTAACCGATGGGCTTTGCATTACATCAAATAGAGTTTTGGCGTTGAGATAATCATGGATTTCTCATTTTTCCAAGTTGTCCATTCATTTGTTCTGTAATGAATATTCTGGTATTAAAGCCAATAATTGCGATGTTTGCAAGATTCTTTCATTACTTAAGCCAAATCTTTAAGCTCGATTGACAACTTTTTCTCCTATTTGTGTGAACATAAGAAGAATACGTTGCTTAAAGATTTTCATTTTCAATTGTGTCATGTTTTAACATGAGAGTCAACTAAGGAGATCCGATTCACATTAACAAAACTTATTCAGACAACCTGAAAAAATTTAGGCTTGATTGAATAAGACGCTAAAGCTTTAAGACTTTGTCTATTACCCAAATTTGTAATCGTTTGCATCTTATAATTGCTTCCACTCAGTTCAATATTCAAGGATGAAAAAAAAATGGTAAAGTGGCCTTCAATATAGAGATAGATAAAACGAAGAATAGAGGTTCAAATTAGCCTTGAAGAAAATGCGAAAACCATTTGTATGAGTTTCGTACTTTTTTACGACACAAATCCAATCCAATGGAGGTCGCACTGTTTTTGTGTGATTGAACCAATTAAAAGTTACCACAACGACCTCGTTAATTAACATTTGGAAATTATTCCACGAGTGATGATCGTACATTTTGTAAACACTTTTTTTTGTTTGTATATCTATCAGATTGTACGTACGTGGCTCTTCGAAGTTTGAGGACATTCTTAAGATTCCGGAGCAACATCATCTTATAAGATTGATTTCGATGACACATACATCTGGAACTAGAACTGAACATAGACAAAGGATAAGAAGGTATAGTGAGGACAAACTGCAAATAAATAAAATATAAAAAGGGGTGATATAGAAAGGTGAAATTGTAAAAAGAATATGGCCCTTCACAGTTGGGATTTCAAAAGTATCCTCGGAGATCCTTCGTCGTGTGTCGACATTTTAACTTTAGTCGCAATCATAAGCCACCCCTTTGAAGTTTGGCGGCATGAGGACGACCATTTGCTTTCTCTTTGATCACAGGGAACAGTTAATTATGGAGCAGAACTCGTGGGCTCCAGCTAGCACATGCAAAGACACTCAAATGATTCTTCTTGTTCTGATATTTTTATTTATTTAATTTGTCTTGTTTTCCGATTTTATTTATGTTTGCCACTTTCGGTGGGTCAGTGGTGACTGTGTACCTCTTCCCCAACCATATGATCTTAATCGGACGGCTAGAGGAAAAAGAACTTTTTAAACTTTTTTTGGGGAAAAATGAGAGCTATCCAATTTCCGATGTTAATCGAACAACCCCTCTATGTGAGGAGGAAATCCTTTGAGGATTCAGATCCATCATCTTAATCTATTTTGTTTCCTTTACTTAATTGGTAAAAAGAAATGACTTTTCTATTTAGTGGATCAGAGGAGGAGCTTGAGGCATGTGCAATATTGACCAAATTTTTAATTTATTACAAATATATCAAATTGAGATCTTTGTGACGTTAACCATTTTCAAAACATTCTTTCAAAACTAAAGATCGCGCTAACCAAATCGGATTTTTTTTATGATTAACTTTATGCAGTATGATCGAGTATCGGCATCTCTTTTGTCTCTTTCTCTTAATCATTACTCATGTTTTATGTGATTTTTCATTAAAAAAGAAAGCTTCCACTATAGTCACCATCCACCACTTTATTAATCAATGCATGCATGTGCATGTCATGCACGCGTGCAGGGCAAATTGGTGTTGCCAAGAATTGGAAAGAAAGGTCGAAGGGTCTGCGTCTTAACATATAGGCAGGGAAACACACGAGAAAAGACATTATATGCTTGGGCCTAATCTGATGGCCAATCGACCAAACTAAAGTTCATTAATCTATTGAGTTTTTCACAAATGGACTCCCATTTCTCCCACCGAAATAAGAATAAGTGGAGGGAACCGATTTTCTAATTGATGGTCTACACAAGTCAATTATGTTTGGATGTGAGAGATGTTTATGTTTGTACCTTACCAATGAGAAAATCGGTTGAAGGGAGTTTCCTTCGTCCCCACTTGAAGAAAAATCCCTCAAACCATGAACAGATGACACCACAATCCACAAATATAAGCCTCTCAAGTTCTTTATTTCAAGATTCATATCTCATTAGGTTCCTTGAGATGCATATCTGCGATGACTCGTGGCGATAGGATTGTGATAATTTATATTCTCTATAATTTGGAGATATCCCAATTTCAAATGGAAAAGGAGGGCAGAGTATAAGAGCACCGAGGAGAGAAATGCTAAATTTCTTATAAATTGGTTGACATGATTACATTTCCTTCCTACTCTCTAATTGGTGCTCGTCATAGATTTTAATAGGGCAAGGGAACAACGTAAAAGTTCGGGTTATATATGAAGCGAGAATTCACAAAAATGGTTGTGTTTCGGGTGTGTAAAAAATGTTAGACTGGCAGGTGAATTATTTTATATATTTGAATGCTTTTTTTTTCTTTTTTGAATGAGTCATGCATGAATATTATTGACTTGCAAAGCCCAATACGAATATTATATGGGAGTGGCAAAGTGCAGTGTCGATATTTTATTTTGTTATTTCGTGGTTTGCGTGCTTGCGATGGTAAAGGAACCTTTTAGGGATGAGAGAGTTGGTAGGGACACGGGAGAGCCCGCAATGCCTTCTTAGAGGCCACCTAGGGCTATGTAAGCCTACAGAGAATATTTCTCATAGAAAACAAACAAAAGGAAAGATACATAGAAGATCTTACAATTTCATGTGGTCATCCATTGTCCTCCATGCCTCAATATTGACGTGGCGGATCGCTCATCCAGTTTCTATCACGAATTCATTTAAAGCTATGATCAGATTGGATATCTTCCTCTCTGATAAAGTTTAATCATAGAGAGTCAAGTAATGGTGCACCATTATAAGCATGTGGACTTGTCGTAGACTTTCCTCTAGCTTTCGGCATGACATCATAGCCCTATCTTAAGTAGGATGTTATTTTGCAAAGACGGTAGATTAACATAGCTTTTACATCCTTATCTCGTTTTCATTTGAATTGCTTTTTTCCCACCTAGCAAGTTTTTGAGGAAGCCTGATTTAATCGATGTCTGTTGTACTTTGCAGACTTCATGTTGCATTCTTTGAATGAATTACCGCCCTGTCTCTCTTGACGCTTCAATTTGCTGCTTGAATATTAACTAAAACAGGCATCTCACTGTGGATTATTTTTGTTGGTATTCGAATGCAAACAATATGTGGTAATTAACAGGTTGAGACTCTCTCCAAGGAAGACTTATCCTCTAGGTTAACTTTGATGGTTGATGCTGTTTCGGTTGGATCTCTTCTGCTGTCAGATTCATTTATCACCATCATAGATGTAAGTGACCTTTTTTTTTTTTTTTGGTATATAGCAGTTGAAAAAAGTTATCTATTGATTCTTTGTAGAATCTCTCTCATATTGGAAGTGGAAATTGTTTTCTAGTTTTTCTGCTTGAGACCTCATTGTAATGGCTGGCTACTCCTTTTTGCCCTTGACGTTATGGGGGCAGGCAGAGAGAGTCCCCTGGCCCCACGTGATCTAGGGTCACGTGTGCAGAGCTCAGGTTCAACTTGCTGTGTCTTTAAATGAGCGAACAGAGACTTTCGATTAAACAAAAAGGGGCGGTCGGTGAAGACCAGACAAATAACATTCGCTAAATCCCTCTCTTGATGTTTGGGAGCTTAAGACAGTTTCATACATTAATTAATTTTTAAGTAAAGCAGATCGCATGACCATGCGACATTGTGGGTTTAATGGGCCAGTGAACAACGTACTGTTAATTGAATAGATTCTCCTAAATTATAATTTTGATTCTCATATTGCCAGCGATAATAGATCAGTAATTCACTTTTCCATTTGGCAATAATCATTAAATCTTGCAAAAGCAATCAGGCATGCTCATCAAAAGGAACAACCCTGAGGGATGGGCGACGGTATGCTCCTAACAAGATAATGATTTCGTAATACTCACATCTAGCAGCCTATATTCGCGTGCTTTAAGATTTGACAATTGGGCTGAGAGAATTAATAGGTCAACTTATCAATGAAATATCGGCTTTACCATATTTAAGTTAGCATTCACTGCTTGATAATGAAGTGCCATAACACTTTACAGTTAAACCAGTCGAGTAGTTTATGACTTGCTGATGATATAGGGATTTTATCATCAGTAGATCCAGTCGACGAATATCGGCACATAGTTTGATAAAACGACTCCGCTTCGCAAAAGCGGCTTCCTGACCGCTGCTGCTGCTGCACATGACGAGTCGAACCCATAAGAAGAAGG
Source organism: Melaleuca quinquenervia (assembly GCA_030064385.1). Lineage (NCBI taxonomy): Eukaryota > Viridiplantae > Streptophyta > Magnoliopsida > Myrtales > Myrtaceae > Melaleuca > Melaleuca quinquenervia. Next base: position 9,781,917 of record CM057726.1, on the reverse strand, counting down.
TGCCTGCTTCCTCACTGGAGATGACAGTGCATTTGCATTGCTCAGGTACGCCCCGCGAAATTGGGTCACATTCTGGCGCATCTGAAGCCCAGTAGTTTGCGGATTTGGATCTCCTACTTAAGACAACTAAGTGCCGCTGACGTGGACACAATATTTTCTCATTAGGAAGGTGGTACCGATCACCACATGTCATGCCGCTGTCACTCTCGCTCAATATTTTTCTTATTCTGGAATATTTCCTCCTTCCTCCTTTCTATAAATACCAGTGGGTTTCTTGGAGCTATCTCCTCAGTGGCGATCTCTCTCACTCGAGCTCTCTCTTGTAGCCATGGCCGCAACCCAGGTCAGTTTTGCCTTTGTCTGTCTTCTGCTGTCCTCTCTGAAACTCCAGTCGTGTGAAGCTAGGCAGTTGAAGCCAGCCCAGCAAAAGCAAGATCCGTTCCCATACAAGCTTCAAAAAGTGAATGGTGAAACGTCGATTCAAGCCACAAAAACTAGCACGTCTTCCACTTCGCCTCTTCTGCCGCCGCGGTCGCTGCTGTCCCCATCAATGCTGCCGCCATCTACCAATCATGTACAGGCGTATAAGCCTCCCACTCCTGGGCACAGCCCGGGAATAGGGAATCAGTTACAGAACTAGGGTTCCGTGGCCGGTACTGTTATGCTCATTTGTTGTTAAGTTTGGTCTTTCTCGGGTCAACATCCTGTCTTTGATTCAATCATGTACAGGCGTATAAGCCTCCAACTCCTGGGCACAGCCCGGGAATAGGGAATCAGTTACAGAACTAGGGTTCCGTCGTCGGTACTGTTATGCTCATTTGTTGTTCAGTTGGGTCTTTCTCGGGTCACCATCCTGTCTTTGATTCGGGTTAGATTTTTCGGTGTCAGTTTGAGGTTGTCCATGCATGATGTAATAATCTGTCAGACAAATAATTGTAAATCTTAGTTGTGTTTTGTTCATTCTTTTTAATTAGCTCGATTTGTGGTTCTTTTATTTCCTTCCTTTGTAATTATTAGAAATATGCTCTGCACTGTCAATGACAGTGTGCAGTAAGGTCAATCGGCCACGATCATCCCTCTCCCTCTGATACACACCCGCACGCGCGCGCGCGCGCATGTGCTTCCAAGCGGACATACCACGCAAGTGATTCTCGAGAGAAAAATGTTGGAATACCGCTGCGTCAGCTTAGTTTTGCTGCCGTTGAAGTGTGCTAATTCTAAATTTTCAAGAATGAGAGACCCCAGACAAAGGCAAAGCGAGCAATTGATGCTTCTATCCACCAAGAAACTGCAGGCGATCTAAAAGAAAGAGATCTGCCATTGACCATTGAATGCGAACGAGATCGCCTGCAGTTTCTTGGCGGATAGAAGCATCAATTGCTAGCTTTGCCTTTGTCTGGGGTCTCTCTTCTTGAATTCAATGGCATATCTAGTTCGCATTCAATAGCAAAATCGCCAGGCCGCCATGGGAGACGGCTGGCAAGAATTAATTGGGGGAAGTTTTCAAACTTAGAGGCCTAATTGGGGAAGCTTTCTCTAATAAAGATTAGAGGAAAATATCATCCTTGAGAATCTGGCCGGACAAATTATCAAGAAGATGTCGCGAAGACTCGTGCTGTCTATAAGCGTATTCCTAACATTTATGTTTCATGGGTATCATTAACAGTTTGACCAAGTCTGGGCTTATTGGCCCAATTACATGGATCGAGCAAAATTCTAGTTTGACCAGCCCAATTACCAGGCCTCGATAAAAATTCTCATCTTCCCAAGCCCAATCTAGCATCTAGAACTTTCGTCGCAGGGCTTTGCTAATCTATTGCCTGATCAAGATCGTTCTGAGAAGATTCGGACTTTAGAAAGTTGTCATTCAGTCACAAAAGTTTGGGAAAAATGATACTGCGATACTTAATTTAGTGCTTACTTTTATTGATAGATTACTTTAGTGTCTATTTGATAGACAAAAAAAAATGATCATTTTAATGCCAACTCCGATTTGAAATGCTAAAAATCCAACATGGCATAATTTATTACAAATTGGCTAATGTGGCCACATTGAAAATTTCAATCAGTGAAAATCGATGTTGTTTGTCTTGGTTTTGTCCTCAAATTGACCAATTGGGGACCGAATTAGGGAAAAGAAGCAAACCTAACTCAGCCCACTGAAATTACTTGTAAAATTGCACATGATTATCTACAAGAGAGTGACTGAAAGCCCCAAAAAGTAGATTCGAGGTTATTGAAGAATTGAGTGATTGGTGTTTCGAGTTTAAGGTGGTTCTTGAAGCAAAGCAAGCGGCGAGTCATTATGTAAAGGTTTCCATGCTTGTTATGGGGTAATTGGGTGTGTATCTTGTCCTTCGGCTATGTCATGGTCTTTAAGATCCATCCTTGAGGTTTCCGCAAGAATGTGGACTCACATGATGTGTCTTGCTGACCTTATCTTCATCTTTACTGCGGAGCCTTGTCTTTAGTTCTCCACTCATGGTCTCATCTTCACTGCTGGTCTCCTCTTCCTCCTCCAAGCTCAAAGAAGGGAACCCTTCTTCACCCATGCTTCAGATTTCGCTTTCCAAGCTACGACAAACGAGAATTAAAGCAGTGACGCAATCTTCTAGGGGTGCACCACCAAAAGGAATGCTAATGAATTACTGGGTCAAAGACTTAATGCGGACTGCACCAAACCCATATCACTTGCAACTTTGGCATTTTGATTTAATCATTTAAACATGCAATTGAAATCATTTATATCTTGCCACTAAATCATTATGGATTGACCATAACCCAAGTAAAATGTGAAAAAACATTTTACTTCTACAAACCAGACACTTATGAATACAATGACTAATGTTAGGTAAATTTGAAACCCTTTCGGTACATTTTCTCTTTATTTCAAAAATATTTGCAAGCGACCTTAGTCAATTTTAAGCCTAAACTACTAACATGTGAAAGGTGATCATGTATGTGCACAAGTAAGAATTTAACACTCAATATATTAAAGCATGTAAAGAAATTGCTCAAAGGAATGAGAGACCCCCGATGTGCTAAGCAAATAAAAAAGCTAGCTCCATTATGTTCGATGCATCAAGTGCCATGTAAAGTGCTAACTAAAAGCCAAGCAAAGTATGCATGACCTAAATATGATTTCTAGATACAATGACATTCAATTCCTTTAGTGTTTTTCTTTATTAAAAAAACTACATGCAATGCATGAGATGCAAATTTAATCTAAGTTATGTCTTTATGGATTCTAACTTAAACTCACAATATGTGACAAAAACTTAATGCAGTCTAATTCTGATGACAAACTATAAAATCAAGAACTAATATGCAATTCGAATTATATGAACCTAAGCATTATTCAACAAATGACATGAATTAAGTTATTTGGATATGATGAGGTCAAAATCATGATGCCATGGACATAAGGCATGTAAATTATGACATGGAATAATAGAAGGACGTGTCAATATGATCACATGACCCTAAAACATGCGAGGACTAAATGTAATGCACGACATGGAATTTATGAGACTAATTTTACATGAGGTATGCATATTATTTTTATGATTTTCTATTAACATTAAAATAGGAAATTATTTAAAATAATTAATTACCTAATTTAAACATGGAAATTTATATCAAATCCTAATCTAAATTACATAATTTTTTATTTGCTACACGATTTCTAAATACAACATTCTAAATTAAGAAACTAATATTACTATCCTAAACACTATGCAATTTTATATATTTTTCATCATATAGAGTTTCCTAAATTAGTGCAAAGTATAAGCTCACATAATTCGATTATTCAACTACCCTAAAATAGGAAACATAAGTAATCGAAAACCCTATGTTATATCTTAAAGTCCGAGTTCTCAAATTAAATGCTTGATTCGATGAGGAAAATTTCATGTTCGGGGATTGTCTAAATATTTATCAAATCAAGTTAGGATTCAACAATCACAACTTGGATAATTGATATATTTGAATTGCATTAGTTTCAGGGAATTGCCTAAATCGGATTACCAACTCCACGAGACTGGCCCCGATGAGAGTTTGCGGCAAGGCGGCGAGGATGCGCGATCGACGAGAAAACCGGCAGTGATGGACTTACGACCATCGGCAAGGCAACTCGTGATGTTGATGAAGATCGCACTGATGGGGCGTTTCCAGTGATGGAAGACGACAGTGATTTGGGGAACAGTGACAGGAGCAGCAACCACCGAGCCAAACGAAACATCTGTCACTGCAAAAGGAAAACTAGATGTGACAGCGATAATTTTCGTGGCTCTCAAACGCGCGTCGAGGTACAGCAGGGCATCATCAGGATCACTGCATGTGTCCGAAACTCGCTGGGCACTAATTACGGTGGCAAGTGGCGCTGGTTGTTCGTTGGGAGTTTACTGAATTGAACGCTGAACCTCGTCCGATGTCCCTGGAAGTTGTAGCCGCTGGGGCTGTGGGACGGAACGACAGCATCTTTGGGTGAACAAGGTGGCAAAGCTCTCGGTTGATAGTAATGGGTAGGAATGAGCATAACAGATCGCTCAATGCTCAATGCGGGAACCGACCGGATCGTTTCAGACGGTCTTTAAGCTTGTGGTCTGATCCATGGTTCCAACTTTTTGGAACCATGGACCGGACCACTTGGATCGAGGAAAAATCAGCTCAGCTCCCTTTCGTTTCAGCAATCACCGGGTGGACAGAGGAGTGGAAGGCCTCCAGTTCTTGTGGGATGCCCAGTGGTTCAAAGTCCCCACCCTTCCAGAGGCACTTCTTATTAACGTAGGAGATCAAGTCGAGGTCCGTCCCCTACTTGCATATTTTGAAATTCAAAAGAACGCTTTCGAGGAACATCTATATAGTTCATACAAATTTAAGGTCTTGTAAAGAGCGACCCTGAAAGTTTGGCAGTGCGGGGGTGAATTTGGTGTGTTATAATGCAAATAATGAGCAACGGCTTTTTCAAGAGCCCGATACACGGAGCGGTGTCGCGGTGTTTTGCAGTCCAGAAGAAGAGAACGAGATTGGACATACTGAGGGGCTGATCAATGAGGAAACGCCAAGATTGTACAAGAAAACCAGGAATTATCCCGAGACTTACTTTGAGTATTACCAGTTAAGAAAGAGACCTATCGATGCTGTAAAAATCTAGCTTCACGTTCTTATCCCACCATATATAAGCATAATTAGAGTTCCACTCCTAATTTCTAGCTTAAGTAATTATCCCAATCCCATTAGACCGTCCGAGAACTAGACCGGTCATGTCCGGTCCTTAGAAATTTATTTGAAAAAATAAAAAAGAAATAAAAAAGATTGTTATTAATTACAATTAAAATTTTCTTTTTACATTCTTGAAAAAAATACACAAAAATTTAGTTATTTACTAATTGATCATTTAATTAGTTAATTGAAATTCATAAAAAAAAAAGGAAAAAAAAAAGAGAAGAAAGAAAAAAAATGAATTAATTAAGGGCGAGGGAGTCGGGCCTAATCGACCCGACCGATCCATGCCACGCTCGCGCGGGTTCGCCCGCGCGAGCCCCCCTTTTCCCCCATGGGGCCAATGGCCCAGCTTCTTGACCGAGCTCTCTTCTCTGGCCCATCGCCCCTCAGCCCACGCGAACCAGCCCTCCCCTGATTCTCGGCCTGCGTGGCTTCTTTTCTCCTTGGGCCCCCCTTCTCGGCAAGTCGCCCAACCCAGTAGCCCAGCTCGCACCCAGGCCCGCCTGTTCTTCTCTAGCGCAGCACTGCAGTGGAGCAAATCTTCCCTCGCGCGCGTCTTCCCCAAGCTCCGCGATCTCCGGTGTACAGAGATGGAAGCCAGAGAAATCTTGACTTTCTATCAGGCGGCGGCTGACATACGCGAGGTCAGACGGAGGGGACAGAAAAGAAAGGGGCGAGGGAAGAACAAAGAAGAAAACGGGGGGCGGGGGGGGTGGGACGGAGTTCTGCGATTTTTAGTGTCGGTGCAGGCCTTCGGCCCGAAAAATCGAGGGGAAGGCAGAAGAAGACCATAGGGAGGAAGATCATCGGCCCGGAGACGGTTCCGCGACACCCCCGTTATAGATTCGATGCTTCGCCATTTTGCCCGGTAAGCCTAAGCTTTTTCTCTTTTTTGCTTCTCCCTCGAAATCATGGGTTCCTAGGACTGCCATGGCTGCCCGTACGTCCGAGCGAACCCCGGACGCCTTCCTCCTATTTATTTGGTCAAGTGTTCACCCCTGCCTGTTAAACACGCACCACGGATGAAGACCGAACTTCGCTTGACTTCGAGATCACCATTTCCTTCTTGTGCGCACCACTTGTTTGACGATTTGCTTGAACAAAACCCCTCGTCTTAGGCTGTTTTGGTTTTCTTCTTTGGTCACCGCCGGCGTTTCTGGCTTCAGATTGGAGTCGCGGGCGGTTGGCAGGTAAAGCTGAGCTTGCCTTAGGATGCATTGCGCCGCCGGTTGGCGTTTCTTGAGGAATTGGTCCATAGTCCAAAAAATTGAGGACCGATATTGTGGGGTTGGTCCTCAGGTTGAGCACGGGACCGGCCCAACCCGAACCATGCTCCTCTAGAGAGGTCTGAGTTCGTCATGGGCTACGTCTGGGTTTTAATTTGGCAAGTGGGCCATCCGATGGGGCTATCTTGGAAACAGGCCGCACTCCTTTGGAATTGGCCCCTTTTGCGTTTCAGGCCTTTGAACTCGTGCCTAGTTCGTGACCAGGCCGTAGACTTTTGATCTTTGGGCCTGGTTCGGGAGTAGGCACTGGTCACGTAGACTTCGGGCCTGGTTCGCCACCAAGCCCAGGTTTTTTTATTTCGGGCCCTGTTCTCAACCAGCCCCAGATTTCGAGCTCGGGCTCAGGGTTCCTATGGTCGGGTCGTGTCGAACCCAACCCGATCTGGGGCCCGACCTTGGCCATGTTTAATATTACAATAATATTTTATTAATAAAAATAATAAAAATATTTTCACAAAAAATTAATTTAAAAAATCAAGTTTTGTTTAGGAGAAGTAGCCATGCTTCCTAACAATGGAAAGTGCCTGATTTGATTAATTAAAACCAATTTTTGGGAAAATTGAACAAGTTGTCTTTGATGGACATTTTAAGTGACTCATAGGTTATGATTCTCAGTCCTCTTAGCTTAATTGCATGCTTTATTAGGTTTCGTATGTGAATGCTTAGATGTATAGCTAGGCTCGGTACATGATTTGATGGATAACAATTTTATACTTAAGTTTAAGCTCGTCCTTAGATTAATTTGATTGAATTGACGTAGATGTCGTCAATGTCATATCTTGATTGGATACAATCATGGATTATTTGAATGAGTGTTTGAATGCTAAAATTGGTGCACCTTAAGTTGTGACATGATGATGGTGATCAAAGAGGTGGCATTGTGGAATTAATGGTGTAGACTGATGCCCATTCCAGTCTTGATTTATGTAAGGGTTATCTTAGATAAATTAAAATTATGATAATTTAAGTGTATTCGAGTCAATTAGTATAAGTTTTGTTTAATAAATCTATTTAAACTTATCATCACTTCTTTTAGAAAATGATTGGAATAGTTTCACTTAGACTTCACAAAGATCAATTTATTAGATTTAGGCTTCCCTTTTATGTTTTGCCAGCTTTTGAAAGATCATGTTTCGAGACTTATGACGAGATCATGTATGTCTAATTACCCGACGAGTTGCGGGTTTCTTTATTCTCATAGTCACATCTAATTATGTAAATGTTTATTATCGCATTGAATTTCAATATCCTCGCATTGCTGTTCAATAAATTGTGAGTTCCTTTTCTAAATCAAGTTAGTCTTAGTTTATATTTGCATGAAAATAACTAAATAAAAACAATTACATGGACATTTAGTGGTTTTGGAGGACCTTTTAGGGTTTAAAAGACAAGCAGAAGCGTGTGACCATTTTAAATCAAATAACCAACTAATTAGGTACTAAATTGGCGTTAATAGAAATGTTAGCATAAACAAGTTTGCGTACTTAAAATTTTTTGATTCCGTAGGGATCGAGAGGATACTTTTGGATATTGATCGGTTTCTAGCTGACCCTAACATTCTAGTGGCGACTTTTAAAATTACTCAGGTTGTTAAATAACTTTTAAAAATCAACATGTCTAAACGTCTCGCAAGGTATGGATTTGGGAGAGTCTAAGCTCAAAATTGATGAATCGAATTGGATTATGATTAAATGATACTTTTAAGCTGTTTTTTAGGGATGTCGATTTGGGTCTACTATTGAACGATACATCTAAATCTACATAGTATGTCCTCCTCCATGGAGAGGTTCGTGTAGGTTGCGACAAGGAGCAAGGACGAGAAAAAAAGGAGAAGAGGTGGTGATCGGAGGTATAGAGTAGACTCCTTTGCCCAAGACGCCTAGCCCTCAGCCCTTCGCTCAAGACCTCTCTTAGCTTGGTCCTTGTTTCGCCCCGGTAAGGCAACGCCCAAGCCTGTTGTTTTGATCCCCTGAGGATCGTGGCCAGGGGGTCTCGCGGGCCAATAGTGACTTGGCTCGAACCCATTCGAGGGCTTTTGTTGGCCAGCCTCCCCCTCAAACCACGTAGCGTGATTTCTCGCTGGGAAAATGCCGAGCAGGCTTTCTCAGACCGTGGCAATTACTCGTCAGTCCAAGCAACGTTTTTTAACTCGCCTGGTGGCATGCATCTGTTGTTTATTCATTGTATGTTGTTGGCGAAGATCCCATTGCATTCAGCCCCGAAGTGACTGGTCTTCCTCCTGCATGCCATGTGTTCGATTTAATGCCCGATCTTGAGTCCTGAGTCGGGTCGTTATTCTCTTTGTTCTACGGACGTCTCTTTGGCGTAGTTCGACTCAGCTTTGGTTTGTGGGGGTCATCTTGCCAGCTATGACGTCGAGAGAGGCGGCGGCTCCATCCGTTCGTGACCATAGCTGGCGACCACGTCCAAGATCAGGGGGGTTCTAGCGCTCTCTCTCTGAGCGAGTTCCTTTTTCTGCGCGGGTTAGGGCTCCCTGCACCTAGTAAGTCTTGGCTCCGGCGCAGGCTGAGTTTTGTCACTCGAAAGGGGCTGATTATAGACTTGCCCTTGGCGTGGACTAAGTTTTGGGCTCGCGTGGAGGGAAGGCTGATTCTGGACTGGCATTGGACTAGGCGGAGTAGGCTTGCAGTGTAAAAAAAATGCGAAGAACAAAGGGAGCAATCTGGATTGGGCCCATTGTGAGCCCAGCCCAGATTTCTCCCCTCCGGCTTCAAGAGCACGGATCGGTCTGAACCTACCTAGGTCCTTTTTAATTTTATAATATTTTAATAGTAAAAATAATACAATAATAACAATTTTAAATATAGAAATAATACTTTTATTAAAATTTTTCGACAAAATAAAAAAATTGAAATTTTGTTAGGAAAACCAGTCTTACCCCAAGAGTCTATTTTAGCATTTCAATGGGCTGAGTTCAATTAGCTAGATTTCAGGGTGGTTGCGTTTATGATTCTCAATTCTTGCTAGCGATCATGTGCCCCATTTAAGCTTTGCACGTGGTTAATTAAATATATGTTTAGGATGGGTGCAATTAGATAGATATCTTGGATTGTTAAAACGAGTGCTAGGATACTTAAATCAGGGTATGTTGAGTTTTAATGTGGCGATAGTGACAACGAGCGTCTTGTATGCGAAATTGATGATGGAAGACTGATGTCTCTTGCGGTTTTACTTTTGTAAGGATTTATCTTAATTTCAATAGGATCATGCTAAGTTAGATATATCTAGATCAAGTCATATGTTCTTAGTCTAATAAAATTTATTTAGACCTAGTATCACCTCATTTTAATGAACGATTAAGATAGTCTAGTCTAAACTTCATATGACTTAATGTGGGCCTTATGTTCTCGTTTTTAGGGAGTTAAACTTAATTATTTGAGTGTTTGTTACCAAACTGTATTTCAATACCTTGTTTGTCCATTTTTCGCATTGTCTTTCAATAAATTGTGTGTTGGTTTCATTTGTATGGGTTTACATGAAAATAACCCCATAAGAACAATTGCGTGAACACTTAGTGATTGGGGATGACCTTTAGGGTTTAAAAGATGAGTAAGAGTATGTGATCACTTTAGATTAAACAACAAACTAGTTAGGTACCGAAATAACACTAATAAAAATGTTAGCGTAAACAAATCCATGTACCCTAGAAGTCTCTGGTTCCACAGGGATCGAGGCGATTCCTCCCACATCTTGATCGGTTTCTAACCGACTCTAACTGGCTATTGGCGACTTCTAGAATTACTTAGGTTATTAAATAACGTTTAAAAAATGAACACGCTTGAATGTCACGCGATGTATGGATTTGAGAGAATTTGAACTCGTGATGGATCACTTGAGTCGGATTACGATTAGACGTTACTTTTAAACCGTCTTTTCAAGGATGATGATTCGAATATCTTTACAAGCGATGTCTCTAAATCTATCTTAAAAACACCTCGCCTCCTCCACGGGAAGGTTCGGATAGGTCGTGATAGGTTTCCTAGTGAATCAAGGGTAGGACCTCTTAATGTTGTTTGAAGCAAAGTGGTCACTTCCGAAAGAAAACCTAACAATCCAGTATCTGAGGGATAAATAATTTGAATATAGGAACATAAGGCGATGATTCTTTAGCATGCCTCCACTTGGAGGAAAGTTCCTGGAGACTATTATAACATCTATTATAACAAAAACCAAGCTAGCTAAGTGTGGATAGGTTATCATTACTTGAGGGGATGGGGATTGGACATGGTAAATGGCATTCCTTGCTCATCAAGAACACTTTCATCCCTCTTAACTCAAACGAAATAAAGTTGTGATGCTAAATCTATTACACCACAACAAACAATAGCAGTTTTCTATAGTCATTTCGCTTGCCAACTCAATATAAATGATGCCCAACAGATGTGCATATAATGTCGATATCTCCTCACCACGATGCTGATTCGATTGAGTCAATTTGTCGTGCTAGAAGATCCCGCAAAGGAGACTGTCTGAGTATAGTTCATCCTTTAGCAATTGATCATATGATATCTTTTGGGATATGTCCAAAAAGTCCTAAATCCATTTTTTTTTTTTGCTAATTCAGTTCTAAACCTTTTTCTTTGACTAATTTAGTCTTAAATCTTTTGAAAATTTACCATTTCAGTCCTTTTGGCGACTTTGTCTTAGAAAATGCTTACTTGAGGTTCGGCCACGGAAGATAGACTGTGCTGACCCGTGACATTCCGGTCTCACATCGAATAGGGAGGGAATCTTGGGATAGTTTATACCCTTATCCATTGACAACACGTTTTCTCGGGTTGCACTCTCGTGAGTTGTCGTTAAGGGTTGCGAGAATGGTGGACTCGAGAAAAAATAAAGTCGTGAGGGCTAATGTGGGCTCAAAGCGGACAATATTGTTGGTGGTGAAGTGGAGGACGTTAAAAAGTGGTATCAGGTTAGAGTATGTGATATCCTTGTCCCATATCGTTTAGGGAAGAAGTCTTGAGAGAGAGCATATATAGTAAGGTCCACTATTACCCATTGGCAACACGTTTTCTCGGGTTGCCGTTGAGGGCCATGAGAATGGTAAACCCGAGGAAAAACAAAGCTGTGAGAGCCAGTGTGGGCTAAAAACGGATAATATTATTAGTGGTGAGGCGCATAACGTCACATGCCCGGACATCTGCGCAGACATATTCCGAGACAAAGTCGTCGGAATGACTGAAATAGTAAATTTTCAAAAGGTTTAGAACTGAATTGGCTAAATAAAAATGTCTATGACTAAATTGGTAAAAATACAATATATTTAGGACTTTTTGGACAATTACTCCGACATCTTTCAAAGCTGAAAACTGATGCTTTTGACTGGGAAGCAGAAATAACAACTAATGATGAAGGGCCGAGTGCTTCCCAATGGCACGTTCCTCCCCGATCGCGCGCAATTTCCTGTAAAAAATCACGACTCTGTCCACAAGACTCTGCTCTTTCTTCACTCGGTTATTTCCTTTTCTTCCTCTAGACTGTGCTTCAGCTTCTCAAAACTCTCCAACTCGGATTTTTCGATTCTGGTCAAGTGGAATTTGTTTCGACCGTGCTTGTTGGTTCAACTTTTCTCCGTAGTTGCTCTATCTCCTCCACCGAACGTGCTGTCCTTTCCTTTTAGTTTTCCACGTTGCTGTCTCTCCTCGTGGTTGGTGTGCGCATCGGATTTTTATATAAATGTTGACCGACTTGCTCTCGGTTTAGGTCATCTTCTTCGTTGCCGTGTCCTCCTGCTTTCAAATTCCCACTATGTTTCTGTCTCCAAGTCTTTATCCGTCTCCTTTTCCGTTTTCAATCCCACGATCACATGGCCCTCCTATCACTCGGTTTTCCTCTTTTAAAATCTGACTGAGTGCTTGATCTTGGAGCTGTCTAATCCAAGTATCAAATGTCCCGCTAGACCTCATCCCTCAAAGTCTTATACTACTATGGCGGGCCTCATTTGAAACAAACTCGAATTTCGGCTAAAATTCTGCAATCCTTGGAATTGCCATATGTTTCACCCAAATTTCAGCCAATTCCCGCAGTCCTGAAATCATATCCAACTCCCGCAGTTATTGGAGTAATGACCAACTCCCCCAATCTTGGAAATATGTCCAACCCCTCAATATTAGAATTGAGGCACAAATCCCACAATCTTGGAGCTGAAGCCACCTCTTTTACAATCCTCAAGTTACAGCTAGATGTAGCAAAATGGGTCAAAAATCCATATTTAAACTCATATTGAATAATGTATATTATAAATAAATTAGCTTAAAATGTTAAATGTGTCAGCTTAAATGGTAAAATGGGTCTTGAATGGGTTACCTAATAACCTAATGGGTTCTAAATGGGTCATAAATAGGTTATATAATTAAATTAACTATTATTAACCATTCTTTCTTCACATGAAAATGACCCAATGTCCCCTCTTTCCAAGTTGGTCGCTAGCCAAGATGTAAGGGATGAGCTCACTAGGCTCTGTGATTGGAAGAGGAAAAAGCAAATAAAGGAGGGGTGGGGGGAGAACATAAGGAGTGCATGTCGAAAGATAAGATAGATTTTAAAACTTTTTCTGAAGAGGAAAGGATGGAAATTTAAAATTATCTCTCAATTTCTCCTTCTCCATGTGTTCCCAACAAAGCCACTCTTTCTTCACATGAAAATGACCCAATGTCCCCTCTTTTTAAGTTGGTCACTAGTCAATACGTAAGGGATGAGCTCACTAGACTCCGTGATTAAAAGAGGAAAAAGAAAAAAAATTAAATTTTTTTAAATAAAAATAAAAGTAGAAAAATTAGAAAATTTTAGAAAAATTATTAACTAAATCGTACTGCATAAATTTTTTTAACAATGACATGAAGCAAATTTTCCTAATCTTGGTTAAATATAGAAGTGTTTTAGTAATACTGGTAGGGTCGGGTTGCGGGTTGAGTATGGGTCGGGGCAGGTATGGGTAACTAAAATTATATTATATATAATTGATCAAAACGGATTAAATAGGTCAATATAGGTTGTACCATTTTTTTACCTGACCCATCCATTTGACACCCATAATTATAGAAAGTCTAACTACCTTGAAGTTGCTAGCTGGAATTATATCCAGATGACTAAAAAAAGCAAAACAGTAAGAGTAGCCGAAATTTTGAGAGGCCAAACTTGCGTGGTGCCGGTCTTGAAAAATTGAAATGAATTTATTCCATCTTGCCATCTGAGTAGCTCATCTCACTTGTTGGGTTTTGGATTATGATTTAAATGAAGGCTGGAACAGAGTCCCCGTTTCATTTGATGTGGATAGCTACTCCTAAATGTATAGTTTCTAACATCTATTTTGTCAAAAAAAAAAAGTGGATTGATGTGAACAGACAAGAGTCTTGAAATGGTCCTTTGTTGATTTTGGGACAAAAACCACTAAAAACTAATACAATTAAATGGACGGGGAAACATTGTTGCTAGCTATGTAAATGTTACTAAAAATAAGAAAAATTGGAAATAAAATTGAACAGTTGATGTTCTTTGATTGATTTGTAGTCCCTTATATATATTACAACTCAAATATTTATAACTACTACTAACGATTATAGCAACTACTAAGAAACTTCACAAGCTATACATGGTTTTAACGATATATTCATACTTGCTTACAATCGACTTCACTGGCTAATGGCTACATATTTTTTAATCATCGACTTCACTGGCTAATGGCTGTTGTCTCCACTTCTCTGACAGTTATTTATTTAACAATCGCATCCGAGATTTGCAACACCTTTAAGATTGTGGCATCGCTTCCGCTTTGCGGTTACCATCATTAGTGTATTCGCAATTATCAACTCCAATTCTAGGCAATTGCATTTGAAATAGTCAATTTCACGACTTAGACAATTACCTCGTTCCCCTTCCTTGACGACTACATTGGTTGTTGTCACCAACTTGGTTTGACAACCAACAGTTTCCTATACTCACCTGTGCCATCGACCATCTTTGACTGTGAGAGGTGGATTCCATCTTATCAAACGTCTGCATTTTACCGACTAATCCACAGCACTTTGCCAAATCTGCTTTGGTGATTGGTCTAACAAATTCTCATCAATTTAACTACCAACATTTAACACATACATTATTTGGTGTCAACGATATCTAAATGTAGAGAAATCCTTTAATAAATAAGAATGCAGAACTGTGCAAAACTAATGTTTTTTTCAGGGGTCTATTTGAGCCGATATTGACAAATTCAATCTCTAGTTTTCTTTTGAAAGGAACGATGACTCTATGACTGAAAAATATAAAGCCTAACTACTTATTTTTAAAACAAAATAGTAGCTACCAATCTAAAACATAATTACTCATAAAAACCTAATTTCTATGTCAAATCCAATTTATGCTATGACAAATGAATGATCATGCTAACTTTCCCAAAACACTGGACGAGGCGAAGAACCGCTGTCTATAAGAATCTCAAACTCTCAAAAACATTAGCACACCAAATCATGGGTCTTTCCTTTACCTTTGGCAAGTTTCTGTCCAATTATCACGCGCCTTCTTCAAAACCCTCCTCCTCCTCGTCCTCCTCCTTATTCTTCTTCTTGTTCTTTGTTAGTATTGCTTCTTCCACTCCTCCAACTTTCACTGCTGCTGCCAACAATGAGAAACAAACAGAAGCTCTCCTCACGTGGAAATCTAGCCTCAAAGACCCTAGCCAATCCATCCTGTCTTCGTGGCACGCTAACAATTCTTGCAACTTCATTGGAGTCACTTGCGATGGCTATGGATCCATTACCCATCTTAATCTTTCCTCTCTCAATTTGAGAGGAACTTTTGATGGCCTCGACTACTCATGCTTCACCAGTCTGCTCAGTCTTGACGCTAGCAGCAACTTGATGTATGGTTCCATTCCATCAAGTATTGGTAACCTTTCCAAACTCAACTACCTCGATTTATCTAACAATAAACTCTATGGGTGCATTCCTCCGAGTGTGGGCCAATTAAAAAATCTTCGTAATTTGTACCTAAGTGCAAATTATCTTAGTGGATACATCCCTCTCGAGGTAGGTGAACTGAAGAGCTTGACGATTCTTTATTTGTGGGGAAATAAACTTTCAGGGGCCATACCATCAGAAATTGGGAGACTAACTTCCCTTACTGAACTTCTCCTAGCGATTAACACTCTCAGGGGCTTAATCCCTCCTTCTATTGGAAATTTGACAAGTTAGTCAGTTCTTTACCTTTTTGAAAATGAAATTTCTGGCCCAATCCCTCGAGAGATAGGAAATTTGATATCTCTCAGTGAATTAGAATTGGCTGGAAATAATTTCATTGGTCCAGTCCCTAATTCTCTTGGAAACTTAGGCAACTTAACCACATTGGGCATTTCAGAAAGCAATCTTGTTGGTCCCATTCCGCGAGAGATAGGTCACTTGAGGAATTTGAAAATTCTTTATTTGTGGGGAAATGGACTTTCTGGATCCATACCTTCAGAGATTGGGAACCTCACTTTTCTAACTAATTTAGATTTAGCTGTAAATAATTTGGTTGGTCAAATTCCATCTTCTATCCAGAACTTGAGCAATCTGAATTTGCTGTACGTTTACTCAAATAATCTTTCAGGCCCGATTCCTGAAGAGATAGGAAAATTGGCGTCTCTTAGACAATTAGATTTGTCTAATAACAGTTTGAGTGGTTCACTCCCATCATCAATCGGAAGCCTAACCAATTTAACCATATTACGCCTCCGCTACAACGACCTTTCTGGTTCCTTGCCTCCTGAAATTAGTAGAATTACTCGTTTGAGTGCTTTGGATTTGTCTTACAATGAGCTCGAAGGGCAATTACCAGATAATATATGCCAGGGAAATCGATTGCGGAATTTCAGCGTCATAAGCAATCATTTCACGGGGCTCATTCCGAAAAGCTTGAAGAACTGTAGGGCATTAATAAGAGTGAGGCTCGACGGAAATCAACTTACGGGAAATTTAACGGAAGCTTTTGGAATATATCCACATCTGGAATATATGGACTTGAGCCACAATCATTTGTACGGTGAACTTTCATGGAAATGGGAGCGATGTCGTAATTTGACAAGCTTAAGAATATCCAACAACAACATTTCTGGTGAGATACCCTCAGTATTTGGAAAGATGACTCAGTTACAGCAACTGGACTTGTCTTCAAATAATTTGACCGGAGTGATCCCGAGGGAGTTGGGGAGCCTGCGGTTTTGCTATATCTCATCCTGAACGGTAATCGGATCACAGGTGATATTCCTGATGAAATAGGACTCTGTTCCAGACTGAAGCATCTCAACCTAGCATCAAACAATTTCAGTGGATCGATCCCAGCACAACTCGTTCAGTGCACGAACTTGTTGAGCTTGAACTTGAGCAAAAATAAGCTCGAGGGAAGCATTCCTTCCAAGATAGGCAGCTTGCGATTCCTAGAAATTCTTGATTTGAGTCAGAATCTATTGGCCGGAAGGATACCGGAAGAGCTGGGAAGGCTGAGAGTCCTTGAAACCATAAATGTCTCCCACAATAGCTTGTCTGGTTCCATCCCACAGACTTTTGGTGATATGTTAGCATTAACTACTGTTGATGTGTCCTATAATAACCTTGAAGGTCCTCTCCCAAATGTCAAAGCTTTTAATGAGGCGCCTTTTGAAGCAATTCAGCACAACAAGAGACTCTGTGGCGATGTTGTCGGTTTACAGAAATGCAACTTTTCTTTGAGAAAGAAAGGTAATGGAGACGGTGGACATCGAACTATTGCTATCCTCTTGGGATTTCTTCTTCTTGCTTCCATTGTGATCATTCTCTTGATCATTGTATGTTGTCAAAGAAACAATATCAAGACAGAGAACATTGGACGATCAAATAGTTTTTTAGACTTCTTCAGCATTTTGAATTTTGATGGCAAAGCTTTCTGCGAGAAAATCCTGGATGCCACAGAAGGATTCGACTCCAAGTTCTATGTGGGAGAAGGAGCACATGGCATTGTTTATAAAGCTGAACTACCTACAGGTCAAATGCTTGCTGTTAAGAAAATTTCTTCGTCCCCTGAAGAGGACTTCTGTGACTTCATGTCTTTCAAGAGGGAGATTCAAGCCTTATCGAATATCCGCCATCGCCACATCGTCAAATTTTATGGGTTTTGCTCTCACACGCAATATTCTTTTATGGTGTATGAGTACGTAGAAAGAGGAAGCTTGAGAACAGTTTTGAATGATGATGAGAAGGCATTAGAGTTTGCCTGGGACAAAAGGGTAAACATGGTTCGAGGAGTGGCGAATGCATTATCCTATATGCATCATGATTGTTTACCTCCGTGGATACATCGAGACTTGACCAGTAGCAATGTTCTATTGGATGCCAATTATGAAGCTCGGGTTTCGGATTTTGGCACTGTAAGAATATGGAGGCCAGATTCGTCAAACTGTACTGCAGTAGCCGGCACTATCGGTTACATTGCTCCAGGTACTTATATCCTTCAGGAATTTTTGTTAAATGACATTTTGGATCAAGAAAGGCATTATAATTGATCTATATAGTTCTAATCTTTTGTCATTAAAGTAATATCTGCTAGTAATTATTTACATATACTCATCACATAAAGAGGAATCAATGTCGTTTAACTTAAAGTGTAGCTGATGAGTTTATGAACAAGTTTTGAATTCTTCACTTGCAGAGCTGGCTTATTCTAGCATTCCAACTGAAAAATCTGATGTGTATAGCTTTGGAGTCATCGCATTAGAGACACTAATGGGAAAGCATCCGGGAGATATTATCTCTTGGGAATGTTCATTGTCCACCGAAACTGAGTCACCAGCATTGTTGAAGGATGTGCTGGATCAACGTCTTTCACCTTCTAGGGTTCGACTTCAAGATGCGGCAGATGTGGTCTCTATCGCACGGCTAGCATTTGCGTGTTTGCAAGCTGATCCGCAGCTTCGGCCTACCATGAGACAAGTTTCACAGGAGCTCCATGCTCAAGTACCGCTGGAAATGCCATTCTCTGCAGTTAGCTTGGAGCAACTTCGTGATCTCAATGGCAGGAAATTTCGAGCATCCCAAGGAGACTGTAAGTTTGAAGATAGTTTTTCACGTGCACTGTATATCTGTTTGGTCTGTAAGTCGCTAGCGAAAAATTAATACTCTCGCTAAGAAAATTTGCTCCTCTTTCGCGGGCTAATCGGGATTATAATAGCCAAACTTATTCGACAATTTTGGTTATCTTTTTAGTTCTTACCAATCAGAGCATGTGAATTATTATCACTGCAGGGCCAACTGACGTGTGAACATGACTGGAGTGCTGCTTGTCGGTGGTTGTGCTTTGGAGTCAGGACACCATAAATAATGTATGTGGAGGCCTTTGTGGACGTCTCATTTCACTATTAATTCCAGCTTCTTGTATTGCGATAAGGAAAAGAATCGGCAGAATGCAATAGATCGTCATTGTTCGATGTAGTTTTCCGTTGCGAAAGGGATAATGACACTAGTATCTTTGAATGTTCATCCAGTATGTAATATCATTTGCAAACTTTTAGTGATAAAATTAAGTCCTTCTATTTTTGTATAATATGAATGTAATTCCAAAAATTTCAATATAGTTCCGTTAGATCTCTATGGTATTTTAATTAGCTGATATGGCACATTGAGTTATAGTATATGGAGAATACCTAAAATGATAATAATTGGAAAGTAATCGAACCATTTAATGGACCGTGAAAATAAAGGGTGACAAACCTTATCAAAATTTAAGAAATGCAATATTGAATACACACGTCAAGCGTTTAATAGTCGTTTTGCTATTCAACTTAATAATAATGATGCCTAACAGATGTGCATATAGTATAGATATCCCCTCGCCACGGTGCTGATTTGGTCTAGTCAATTTGTCAGGCTAGAAACTCCCACGAAGAAGACAGTTTGGATATGGATCATCCTTCAGTAATTGATCATATGATATCTTTCATAGCTGAAAACTGATGCTTTTGACTGGGAATCAGATAACAACTAATGATGAAGGGCCCGAGTGCTCCCCAATGGCACTTTCCTCCCCGACCGCGCGCAATTTCCTGTAAAAAATCACGACTCTCTCCACAAGACTCTTTTTTTACTCGATATTTTACCCTCTTTTTTTCTCTAGACTGTGCTTCAGCTTCTCAAAACTCTCGAACTCGATTTTCCAATTCTGGTCAAAGTGGAATTTGTTTTGGCTATGCTTGTTGATTCAACTTTCCTTAAAACTAATGATGAAGGGTTGAATGCTCCCCAATGGCACGTTCCACCCTGATCGCGTGCAATTTTTTGTAAATAATCACGACTCTCTCCACAAGACTCTATGCTCTTTGGTCACTCGGTTTTTTACTCTCTTTTTTTTTCCCCTATAGACTGCACTTCAGCTTCTCAAAACTCTCAAACTCGATTTTCCAATTCTGGTCAAAGTGGAATTTGTTTTGGCTATGCTTGTTGATTCAACTTTTCTCAAAACTAATGATGAAGGGTCAAATGCTCCCCAATGGCACGTTCCTCCCCGATCGCGTGCAATTTCCTCTAAATAATCACGACTCTCTCCACAAGACTCTCTGCTCTTTGGCCACTCGGTTTTTTACTCTCTTTTTTTTCCCTCTAGACTATGCTTTAGCTTCTCAAAACTCTCCAACTCGATTTTCCAATTCTGGTCAAAGTGGAATTTTTTTTTGGCCGTGCTTGTTGATTCAACTTTTCTCCGTGGTTGTCTCTATCTCCTCCACATTGCCGCTCTCTCCTCGTGGCTTTTTATCTCCAGCCCAATGACCGAGTGCGGATGTGGGCCTCGGATTTTTATATAAATGTTGACCGACTTGCTGTCGGTTTAGGTCATCTTCTTCGTTGCCGCGTCCTCCTGCTTTCAAATTCCCACTATGTTTCTGTTTCCAAGTCTGTATCCATCTCCTTTTCCACTTTCAATCCCACGATCCCATCGCCATCCTATCACTCGGTTTTCCTCTTTTAAAATCTGACCGAGTGCTTTATCTTCGAGCCATCTCATCCAAATATCAAATGTCCGGCTAGACCTCATCCCTCAAAGTCTTATATTACAGCTAAGCCTAACTATCTTGAAGTTGCTAGCCGAAATTATATCCAGAGGACCAAAAAAAGCAAAAGGGTAAGAGTAGCCAAAATTCTAAGAGGTCAGACTCGTGTTGTATCGGTCTTGAAAAATTGAAATGAGTTTATTCCACCTTGCCATCTGAATAGCTCATATCACTTTATGATTCAAATGAAGTTCGTAATAGAGTTCCCCTTTTTTTTTTATGTGGATAGCTACTCCTAAATTTATAGTTTCTAATATCTATTAAATAGAGTCAACAAAATAACTTTCGAAATATGGATTGATGTGAACAGACAAGAGTCTAGACATGGCCCTTTGTTAATTCTTGGACAAAAAACGCTAAAAACTAATAAACTTAAATGTACTGAGACGGAGAAATATTGTTGCTACCCATGTAAATGTTATTAAAATATAAAAAAAATTGGGAAATGAAATTGTACAGTTGGTGTTCTTTGATTGATTGGTAATCCCTTATACATATTACAATTCAAGTATTTATAACTACTACTAACGATTTACAGCAACTACTAAGAAACTTCAAAAGCTATACGTGGCTTTAACGACCTATTTATACTTACTTCCAATCCACTTCACTGGCTAATGGCTACATAATTTTTAATTATCGACGTCACTGGCTAATGGCTGCTATCTCCACTTCTCTGACAGTTATTTATTTGACAATCGCATCCGTGATTTGCGACCCCTTTATGATTGTTGCATCGCTTCCACTTTGCGGTTACCATCACTAGTTTACCCGCAATTATCGACTCCAATTCCAGTCAATTGCATCCGAAATAGTCAATCTCACAACTTAAACAGTCTTTTCATTCCACTTCCTTGACGACCATATTGGTCGTTGTCCACCAACTTGTTTTGTGAACCAACAGTTTCCCACACTCACCCGCGACCATCTTTGACAGTGAGGTTGGATTATATCTTATCAAACGTCTGAGTTTTACAGATTAATCCACAGCACTTTGCCAAATCTGCTTTAGTGATTGGTCTAACAAATCCTCATTAATTTAACTATCAACATTAACACATGCAACTTTTGGTGTCAACAATATCTGAAGGGAGAGAAATCCTGTAATAAATAAGAATGCAGAACTGTGCGAAACTAATTCTTTTATTTAGGGGTCTATTTGAGCAGATATTGACATATTCAGTCTCTAGTTTTCTTATGACAGGAACAATGACTCTATGAGTGAAAAATACAAAGCCTAACTACATATTTTTTAGACAAAATAGTAGCTACCTATCTAAAACATAGTTACTCACAAAAACCTAATTTATATGTCAAATCCAATGAATGCCATGACAAATGCATGATCATGCTAATTTCCCCAAAACACCGGAGGAGGCGGAGAACCACTTATAGTCATGTTCGAATCTGCACGCACAAATCCCGCATCTGGAAATCAATTTTACCATTGCCACCTTTGAAGTCTTGAAGGATTCTCCTTTACCGACTTAAGGTTCATGCCCAAAATTATAAGATGATCCATCTCTCTCTCTCTCTCTCTCTCTCTCTCTCTCTCTCTCTCTCTCTCTCTCTCTCTCTCTCTCTCTCTCAAGAAGACCAAGAGCATTCTTTACATTAAAAATTAATCTCCTTAATCTCGTTGGATAAAACCGTCCTACGTGGATGTAACCAAAGATATGAAATCCAACCATAAAAATTGGAGCCCAGAACTTCCAAAAACTTGAACTTAGATGCTTATTTATTGTAATAGCTATTAGCTGAGTTTTGACTTGGTCAAAAGAAAAAGAAAAGAAAAGAAAAAGATGGGGTCTAGCTGTTAAGGGGAAAGGAAAAAGAAGAAGAAAGAAAAAGAAGTCAAAGGTCAAATAATTAAAAAAAGGTGAAAAGTGGGGGACCATCGGACAGAAGCAGTTCGCGAGAAAGAAAGGGAAAGAGAGGGAGAGAAAGAAAGGGAAGGAAAAGAGAAGAAGAGGAAAAAAGGAGAGGTGGCTCTCGTCATGGGAATCTCACCAAGCCGACTTAACTTCGATTTACGACTCCCGATAAGTATTTGTGTCCTTCAATTGTCCAATTGGAATAGTAACTGAAGTTAAGGCACAAATTCGGAGGTTTATGAAATATGAGCAGCGAAATCCGATTTTTGAGTTACAAAGCTAGTATTTTTTGGGATATGATACTTTGGGTTATAAGGAAGCCATAGCATTTGACAGAATTTGATTTAGGCTTACAGTTTGTCCGGAATGAAATTTGGAAGTTGGTCGCGCACTGTTCACTGCACGCGAGCACTAATTCATGGCCCGTTTTTGTTGGTTTTCGGCAGGAGTTTGGATTTGGTGATTCAAGAATCTTGTAGTACGTTGAGAGGGCTTTCATTGGACTATAAGATCGTTAAAAACAGAGTTCGGTGGAGAGAGTTATGCTGACTTTAATATTCGTGCTATAACTCTATGTTGCAAATAAGTTAAAAATCCTCTTCAGATGAGAGTTTTGTTGGCATATACAACTAGTTGGGGTTAAGAAGAAAGTTTAGTTTAGTCAATTCATCGTTGGGAAAGTATTTTACTCAATTTTCACATTGTTCTCGTTTATTTGATAGGATTGCGAGTTCGATGGTTCAAACAATGATTACTAGGTCATAGGCATTTCAAGGTGAGTAGTCTTATCCCTTTTTTGAGTTTAAAAAACTCATATTTCGAAGCGAAGAAGGATTATATATGTTATGAGTTATGAAATAGCATTTTATTGTACAAAAATCTGGATTGGGCATTTACTACATCTTGATCATTTGAGAAAAGTTTGAGCGATACTTTATGAATTATATTATGAATACATACAAGTTTGTATATGTTATGAAAGTTTATATATATTACGTTGCGAACCAATTCATGGTATAAGTTTATATATTTGTTATGAAATTTTATATATGATTTACGTTGTAAATTTATTTGTAAAATATGTAATAATTGGTTATGGAAGGTTATGTAAATTTGTAAATATGATATATGAAGAATTCTAAAATGATTTGAGTTATGTTTTATCAAATGCATTTTGCTCAATAAAATGAAGCCAAGAAAAATTATATGTTTTGGGGATTGCAAAACTTTTTGGAGAAATATTTATGAGAAACTCATGGTTTTGAACATGTTTACAAAGGGTGGTATGTATGAATTTAAAGATGTATTCATTTGACATTATTTATTGTGAAGTTCGATTTGATTCAGATTATGAAATGTGATTATGCAATGAATTATGATTTTGATTATAAAATTTATGCTCAATATCACTGTGAACCTAGTGAGAGGTTTGAGGGTATGCATACCGGTGTTATGATATCCTTTTGGGTCGAGTTACCGGCTTTGTAAGTGGATACCTTGCTAAGGGAGGAATCTTGGTCGCCTTGTCACAAAGCATTGTGTCATGACCATAGTTAGATATTGAATGATAATGTTGTCAATAAAATTGAGATTAGTCGATTGGATGGACCAACGACATATGAATTGAGAAGATTAATCAATAAAATCGACCATTGTTATGCGATTTGAGATTAGTTGATGGAATGGACCATCGACTTATTAATGGATGAAATTAATCAATTGAATATATCATTGATGTGTGAATTATTGAGATTAATCATTGGAGTTAACCATTGATATTTTATTTTGATAAGGAATGAGTATTTCATACATGTGCATGTGATATTGTTGAATTCTGATATGCTGTAAAAATGATTTCTGATATGAATAAAGCTTTGTGGAAAGATATATTTTGCTTTTAGTATTGTACATATAAAAACTGTGATATTTTAAAGTAAGGAGCATTTTAGTACTTTATTATTCACTTGACTATGAAGTACAATGTTTTGCGAAGATAAAATTACTTGAATATGAAGTTCAATGTATGCCATTATCTAGATTTGAATTTATTGAGTTTGGTGATAGATTTGGTAAATATATATAATGGGTGCTTGATCTACTTAGAAGATCACTCCTGAGTTGTGGTTGCTCACTCCTTTCTTTCTCAGATATTTTCAGGTTCCTCAATTAGCGGCCATTTTTGTGAGAGCGATATCGTCAGAGACTTTTGGGAGTTGGATTTCTTTTAGGAATGATTGAGGCTGCGTCCTTCAGGAGAAGAGAAGGACGGCCGTGTCATTATCCCTATTCTTATATGATTTTGGGTATGATATCTATTAATTCTACTATGATATGTTTGTTACAACAAAAAGCATAGCCTAATTTAAGCGACGAGTAAAATACTTTGAAATTAGCATAAACTTCCATGCTCAAATTAGTGGTGTAAGTGCAGATTAAGTGGAAACTGTGCTTGTCTTCGTCGTGTCTTGAGAAGCCATATTGTTAATTTGTATACAACATATGAGGCTTTTGTAAAACTAGAACTTCTCCACTTGCAGAGCTAGCTCATCCAACAATTTCAACTGAAAATTCCTTGTATATAGCTTTGGAGTTGATCCACTAGAGACAATCATGGGAAAGCATCCAGGTCATTGTGACTCTTGAGAATGTTTGTAATCCAGCTAAATTGTGTTGCCAATACTGTTGAAGGACACGCTAGATCAATGCTCTCAACTTTTAGACTTTGAGATAGGATCCGAATCCTCTAATTTGGGACTCCGTGACTTGGGTGTAACATACAAGGGGACTGTCCAATTTTTTATCAGACGTTCCCCATTTTTGAGGGGGGCAGGATACATTTTTTATTTTTTAAAACAAATTTTGCCAGCTGTCTGGCAGGGACTACCAGATCCATTTCCTTTAAGATGGGTATAGATGTGGTATTGATTGCTAGGCTAGCCTTCGCATGCTTGCAAGCTGATCCGTGACTTCGGCCAATGATGGAACAAGTATCATGGAGCTTCCAATTCAAGTACCCCAAGAAAAGTTATTCTATCTATTGTAAACTAATGAATACGTCAACGCTAGGGGCGTCAAATGGGTGGGTCGGGTCGGGTCGGGTTTGGGTCGGGTCAAATATGGGTCGACCCATATTTGACCCATTTAACCCGTTTTGACCCATATTCATGTAGTGCAAATATGGTGACCCATACCCGACCCGTACCCGTATTGATAAACACTTCTATATTTAACCAAGTTCAGGAAATTTTGTTTGGCAATTATTTTTAAAAATGTATTGTTAAAATAATTTTATGAAATATGATTATTTGATACTTTTTCTAAAATTTTTAAATTTTTTTCAAAATTTTAATTATTTTTATTTTTAAAATACATTTTTTCATTTTTTTCATTTTTCCTTTTCCAGTCTCCGGAGTCTGGTGAGCTTATTGCTTGCTTCTTGGCCAACGACCAACTTAGAAAGAGGAAAAAATGTGAAAAAAAAAGAATGAAAAAAAGAAGGAAAAAGATGGGAAAATAAAATAATCAATTTTTTGTTTTTTAAAAATAAAATAATTAGAATAACATAATTTTCATGATCTAAAAATGAATTATTAATAATATTTAAAATTATTTGTTAATAATACTTTAAATTAATTAGGTAACCCGTTTATGACCCATTTATGACTCATGAGGTTGGTAAGTGACCCATTTAAGACCCACTTAGCATTTTAAGCTGACCCATTTATGACCCATATTATCAAATATGGGTTAAAATATGGGTCTTTGACCCATTTTGCCACCTCTAGTCAACGCGTAAAGTATATAGAAATAACGAGTAAGGATAAAGGACACAACAATTTAAGTGGTTTGGTCCAAATATCGATATCTACATCCACGGAAAAAGCCAGCAATAACAATCCACTATAATCGGAAAATTAGATTACAATCACTTAATACGTTCGTGTTTCTCGCACCTAATTATACCAAATTCCAAATATTTATAATAAATAACTCAATCAGATAAAATAAAATAAACTCACAAAGCACAAACCTTCTTCAAGCTCCTCGCGCGAACAGCTAGCGGATCGACTTCTTCGAGCGTGCGGCTATTTTGTGCGTCTACTTTTTCTTCTGTGAGTGCCGCTCTTCAAACGCGCAGAAGGGCTTCCTTTTTCAATTGTTGACTTCTTGACCACTACCCTTCTTTCCTCTTTTATCTGTCTTCTCCTAGGCCCCACGCGCAATATAAAATAAGTGCGGAAGCCACGCAGGGGCACTTTCCCTCGAGAGCTTCTCTGTAGCTTCTTTTCTTCTTTCGACTTCTTTGTGCGACATAATATTATAATTAATATCTGTGTGCAAGGAAAATTCCTTTATTTTCATTTCCTCTTTTATGTAGCTTACTTAATTTAAACTCGATACATAATTTAACACTCTCCATGCAGCTTGAAGCAACGTCGTGACCTCAATGGCAAGAAATTTTGAGCTTTCTCAGGAAATTGTTAAGTTTTGTAGTTAGCTTTCTACTTGTGGACTGCTCTTGTGCGGTTGTAGTTTTGGTCTATTATATAAGTTAATATTAGCTCTTCCAGATAAATATTGACGACCAAAAAAGCAGTCATTCATTAGGGAGCTAGACTATTGACAGCTCCCTAAATCTCTTTTAAAAAGCTTTCTTTCCTTCTGCCTTAGTGGTAGTGGATCAGCTTTTGACCAACTTCGTGTTTTTTTAGCCAATTCGCATTTCGATAAACACGTCATTCCCACCGTTGCATGCATTATCTTGTAAAATATCTATCCACTCTGCTTCCTCGATTCAAGCAAAATGCAGACAAAAAGATATAACAAGAAAAATATCCGACGACCCGTTTCTTTACCCAAAAAAAAAAAAAAAGAGATAACAAGAAATCTGTCCACAGGCATCCATACACCAGGCACTGTCTATAAGTATCTCAAGTCTCAAAAACATTAGTCACACCAAATCATGGGTTTTTCATTTACCTTTGACAAGTCTCTATCCAATTATCACGCACCTTCTTCAAAACCCTCCTCCTCCGCCTCCTTATTCTTCATCTTGTTCTTTGTCAGCTTTGCTTCTTCCACTACTCCAACTTTCACTGCTGCTGCCAACAATCAGAAACAAACAAAGGCTCTCCTGACGTGGAAATCTAGCCTCAAAGACCCCAGCCAATCCCTCCTGTCTTCGTGGCACGCTAACAATTCTTGCAACTTCATTGGAGTCACTTGCGATGACTATGGATCTATTATCCATCTTAATCTTTCCTCTCTCAATTTGAGAGGAACTTTTGCTGGCCTTGACTTCGCGTGCTTCACCAATCTGCTCAGTCTTGACACTAGCAGCAACTTGATATATGGTTCCATCCCATCGAGTATTGGTAACCTTTCCAAACTCAACCATCTTGATTTATCTAACAATAAACTCCATGGGAACATTCCTCCAAGCGTGGGTGAACTGAAGAGCTTGAAGATTCTTTATTTGTGTGAAAATAAACTTTCAGGGGCCATACCATCAGAAATTGGGGGACTAACTTCGCTTACTGAGCTTTTCCTAGCGACTAACACTCTCAGCGGCTCAATCCCCTCTTCTATTGGAAATTTGACAAGTTTGTCAATTCTTGAACTTTCTGGAAATGAAATTTCCAGCTCAATCCCTCGAGAGATAGGCAAATTGATTTCTCTTAGTGAATTAGACTTATGTGGAAACAATTTGGTTGGTCCAGTCCCCACTTGTCTTGGAAACTTAGGCAACCTAACCAAATTGATCATTTCACGAAACAATCTTGTTGGTCCCATTCCGCGAGAGATAGGTCACTTGAGGAATTTGAAAGATCTTTCTTTGTGGGAAAACGGACTTTCTGGCTCCATACCATCAGAAATCGGGAACCTCGCATTTCTAACTCAATTAGATTTAGCTGTAAATAATTTGGTTGGTCCAATTCCATCTTCTATCCAGAACTTGAGCAATCTGAATTTCCTGCATGTTTACACAAATCATCTTTCAGGCCCGATTCCTGAAGAGATAGGAAAATTGGCGTCTCTTAGACAAATAGATTTGTCTAATAACAGTTTGAGTGGTTCACTCCCATCATCAATCGGGAGCCTAACCAATTTAACCGTATTACAACTCCGCTACAACGACCTTTCTGGTTCCTTGCCTCCTGAAATTAGTAAAATTACTCCTTTGAGTGCTTTGGATTTGTCTTACAATGACCTCGAAGGGCAATTGCCAGATGAAATATGCCAGGGGAAACAATTGCAGTACTTCAGCGTCATAAACAATCATTTCACGGGGCTCATTCCGAAAAGCCTGAAGAAGTGTAGTGCATTAATAAGAGTGAGGCTCGATGGAAACCAACTTACGGGAAATTTAACGGAAGCTTTTGGAATATATCCACAGCTGGAATATATGGACTTGAGCCACAATCATTTGTATGGTGAACTTTCATGGAAATGGGAGCGTTGTCGTAATTTGACAAGCATAAGAATATCCAACAACAACATTTCTGGTAAGATACCCTCAGTATTTGGAAAGATGACTCAGTTACAGGAACTAGACTTGTCTTCAAATAATTTGAGTGGAGTGATTCCGAGGGAGTTGGCAAGCTTGCGGCTTTTGCTATATCTCATCCTGAACAATAATCGATTCACTGGTGATATTCCTGAGGAAATAGGACTCTATTCCAGACTGGTGCGTCTCAACCTAGCATCAAACAATTTAAGTGGATCGATTCCAGCGCAGCTCGTTCAATGCACGAACTTGTTGAGCTTGAACTTGAGCAAAAATAAGCTCGAGGGAAGCATTCCTTCCGAGATAGGCAGCTTGCAATTCCTAGAAATTCTTGACTTGAGTCATAATCAATTGGCCGCAAGAATACCAGAAGAGCTAGGAAAGTTGAGAGTCCTCGAAACCATAAATGTCTCCCACAATAGCTTGTTTGGTTCCATCCCACAGACTTTTGGTGATATGTTAGCATTAACTACTGTTGATGTATCCTATAATAACCTTGAAGGTCCTCTCCCAAATGTCAAAGCTTTCAATGAGGCGCCTTTTGAAGCAATTCGGCACAACAAGAGACTCTGTGGCGATGTTGTCGGTTTACAAAAATGCAACTCTTCTTTGAGAAAGAAGGGTAATGGAGATGGTGGACATCGAACTACTGCTATCCTCTTGGGATTTCTGCTTCCTGCTTCCATCGTGATCATTCTCTTGATCGTTGTACGTCGTCAAAGAAAGAATAACAAGAGAGAGAACATTGGACAAACTAATGATTTAGACCTCTTGAGCATTTTGAATTTTGATGGCAAAGCTTTCTGCGAGAAAATCCTGGAGGTCACAGAAGGATTTGACTCCAAGTTCTATGTGGGAGAAGGAGCACACGGCATTGTTTATAAAGCTAAACTACCTACAGGTCAAATGGTTGCTGTTAAGAAATTTTCTTCGTCCCCTGAAGAGGACTTCTATGACTCCATGTCTTTCAAGAGGGAGATTGAAGCCTTATCAAATATCTGCCACCGCCACATCGTCAAATTTTATGGGTTTTGCTCTCACGCACAATATTCTTTTATAGTGTACGAGTACATAGAAAGAGGGAGCTTGAGAACAATTTTGAATGATGATGAGAAGGCATCTGAGTTTGCTTGGGACAAAAGGGTAAACACGGTTCGAGGAGTGGCGAATGCATTGGCCTATATGCATCACGATTGTTCTCTGCCGTGGATACATCGAGACTTGACCAGTAATAATGTTCTATTGGATGCCAATTATGAAGCTCGGGTTTCGGATTTTGGCGCTGCAAGAATATGGAGGCCAGATTCATCAAATTATTGTACAGCAGTAGCCGGCACTATCGGTTACATTGCTCCAGGTACTTATATCCTTCAGGATTTTTTTTATAAATGGCATTTTGGATCAAGAAAGGCATTATAATAGATCTAGATAGTTCTAAGTTTGTGTAATTGAAATAATATATCCTTATAATTAGTTGACTATGCTCGTCACATAAAGAGGAATCATTGTCGTTTAACTTGAAGTGTGGCTGATGAGTTTATGAACAAGTTTTGAATTCTTCATTTGCAGAGCTGGCTCATTTTATCAGTCCAACTGAAAAATCTGATGTGTATAGCTTTGGAGTCGTCGCATTAGAGACAATAATGGGAAAGCATCCAGGAGATATTATCTCTTGGGAATGTTCATCGTCCACTGAAACTGAGTCACCAGCATTGTTGAAGGATGTGCTAGATCAACGTCTCTCACCTTCTAGAATTCGACTTCATGATGCGGCAGATGGGGTCTCTGTCGCACGGCTAGCATTTGCGTGTTTGCAAGCTGATCCGAAGCTTCGACCTACCATGAAACAAGTTTCGCGGGAGCTCCATGCTCAAGTACCGCTGGAAATGCCTTTCTCTGCAGTTAGCTTGGAGCAACTTCGTGATCTCAATAGCAGGAAATTGCGAGCATCCCAAGGAGACTGTAAGTTTGAAGATAGTTTCTCACGTGCACTGTATGTCTGTTTGGTCTGTAAGTCGCTAGCGAAAAATGAATACTCGCTAAGAAATTTGCTCCTCTTTCGCGGGCTAATCAGGATTATAGTAGCCAAACTTATTCGACAAATTTGGTTACTTTGTTGGTTCTTACCAATCAGATTATTATCACTGCAGGGCCAACTGACCTGTGAACATTACTGGGGAGCTGCTCGTCGATGGTTGTGCTTTGGAGTCGGGGCACCATAAATAATTATGTGGAGGCTTTTGTGGATGTCTCATTACACTATTAATTCCAGCTTGTTGTATTGCGATAGGGAAAGAATCGGCAGAATGCAATAGATGGACATTGTTCGATGTAGTTTTCCATTGCAAAAGGGATAATGGCACTACTATCTTTGAATGTTCGTCCTGTGTGGAATAGTATTCACAAACTTCTAGTGATTCAATTAAGTCCCTCTGTTTCTGTGCATTGTGTAATGTAATTCCAAAAGTTTTAATATAGTTATGTTAGATCTCTATGGTATTTAAATAAGCTGATATGGCACATTGAGTTACATTATGTGGAGAGCACCTAAAATGATAATAATTGGAAAGTAATCGAACCTCTTAATGGATCGTGAAAATGAAGGGTGACAAACCTTATCAAAATTTGAGAAATGCAATATTGGATATACATGTCAAGCTTGGAACAACATTACAAATCGTATTCAAGTTGGAAGGCTTGACGTCATTATCCCTCGTGAGAGTAACGATTACGTGCTTAAAAGCTAAGCCACAATTAATTATATTTTCTTTCATCTATTGTGGGAGGAAACTCATGTCTTTGACTGATACGTTACAGGCTAAGGACGTGATCCATACAAAACTTAATAAAATGTAAATCTGAATGATGCCTGCAACCTACAAACTATCAACCACTCCTTCTTAATTAGAATTTTTTTTATTTTCCTAGTGTATGCATAAAAATCATTTATATAAAAGCTTTTCAAAGTAAATTGTTGAGTATTAAATTAGTTAGAAGTTGTTGAAACGTATAATATGTAAAATGTTTAAAAGAACAAAATACTCGTTAAGAGTTACCGATTGCGTTTTTGATTTATAAATATTCTTATTTGAAGTATGTGGGTTTCTTGAAACATGGCTTTTTCAAGTTTCAATAACCCTCTCATGTGTTTTTACATCTTTGTGTGGT
Source organism: Melaleuca quinquenervia (assembly GCA_030064385.1). Lineage (NCBI taxonomy): Eukaryota > Viridiplantae > Streptophyta > Magnoliopsida > Myrtales > Myrtaceae > Melaleuca > Melaleuca quinquenervia. The sequence continues at coordinate 9,749,781 of CM057726.1, read as the reverse complement.
CTTCACGAGTGCCCCAAGAAAAGTTGTTAACAACACTCTTATAGTAAAGATCAGCACTCTTATAACTTGATTTTCTCATCAGTTATGATAACTGGTTTTACTTTAGAAGTCGCTGATAATCTAGTATGAGCCAATAAGAAGGCAAGTAAGACACAAGAATCCGTTTTACTTCTGTGGAGAAGAGATTTATAAATATGGGAACTTGATCACGTTAAATGTGTTGAATGCCTAATTTGATATGTTTTTCAAGTTTTGTCCCTTTGATCTTCTAACATATGTAAGACAAGTACTCATGCGTCATTCAAACAATCAGATGGAATCTAACGACATCAAAGCAAATGAAGTGCTGTAAAGGAAAGAATTCATGTCGTATCAAGCAGATGAAACATGGCCTGGTTACTGAATCTTGGCATAGGACTCCCATGAGCTATTTAAATATTTAAATGTGTAACCGACCTAGTCTAATGACTGCAAACTTCTTAATCTAGACGATAACGATTAGGTATTAAACAAAAAGAAGGAAAAAAGCTCGAATTTTGTTAAATTATTTTCCAATGTGATAAACGGGCCTCAAATACTCTTTATGTTCATGTGAATTCCCTCGACTTATTACCTTACTCTTTTGAATTGGATATTTTGGCATTGTATGAGAGCAAGTATTGTCCCTTTGTTGATGCACATCCACCTCCCATCAGTCAAATTCCGCATGCTGCTCATAGTCCGGCATGCACCTGAGAGGAGGTGTTAAAGTATTGTCCCACATCACTTAATAGTAAGTTTTAAATTCTTTTTATATTCATGTGATCTCTCTCCATCAATTAGCTTAAATTGCTAAGTCAGATACTCTTAACAAATTAAAGTAAGTTTTATCATGCAAATTTTATCGAAATGCACTTCTAGGATCTTTAAATTTATTTTGCACTTCTTCTATCCCTTTTATTTTCCTTGATGAATAGCTTAAGGGCTAAACTAGACCCAATACACACTGCAGCAACAAACGAGATATGTCACGAGAACCATGCAAACATATATGGACCTTTATAAGGCCAAAACGAGACCGAAAGCCGGTTCTCCAACCTTGCATGCGGTCTGGACCGCGGGCCTTGGGCTTCATTTTGCACACTAAAAGTCACGCCGTCCCTAGACTGGACAACGACTCACATCCCTCAATAAAACACGGACCCAGCAAATTCAAGAAGTAAATCAGTGCGAATCAATCGCAAACCATGTCCACACTAAAATGCAAGCATAAATAACGATCCGAATAAGATCCAAATCTTCAAAGAATGGGAGATTAGCTTCTCTTCTCTAACTTTACGTGATTTAGTAAGAAGAGATTTACTCCAAGAGAAAAACATCACAAGATTCCATTATAAATAAAGATGGCAAATATTACAACCATAGATGACAAATATAACAACCATACTCGAGTTCGACACTAAGTTTGGCTCCCAATTACATTCAGTAACTCACAATTCCTCAAGAACCATGTTCACACCTAAATTTTGTCGATCTATTTAGGTTCACATTGCATATAATATTTAGAAATTAATTGTTTAGTTCATGAGTACTTTTTTTTAAAAACATTGGATAACATAAAATTTTAAACATTTTACATTTATCATATTCAGATGATGGCATGAATTGAAATCAATCATGCCGACTTGGCCTGCACCCTAGGGAATTTGGGTTTAGCACGTAGAAGGAGTGGATTGAATTTATCAGCCCCTAATTTGGGATGACTTGAGCTTTAATTGAAATAAATTTAGCCTATCAATTTGTTAGGCTTCAAAACTAATTTGAATAATCCTTATAAATAGATCGAGAACGATGAAGACTAGGAATTTCAGCTAGCCCATTCTAGAAGAGGGCTTGGTTGAATTCCAACTTGTAATAGTGAGAATTTGTGTAATTTGACCATCCAGGGACTTAATTGAAAGAATTTCCAGATTGTACGGTCAATTTTACAAATATCAGAAATCTTGAGATCTTTAATTACAAAAGATTAACTCATGTATATTCTAGTTATGCCTCAAGGCTAAACTATGAAAGAAAATTGAAGAAGAAGTCATGAAACTCCTCAAAGTTGAATTCATTGAAGTGTCTTAATATCCTGAGTGGGTGGCTAACATAGTCTTAGTCATGAAGAAGGATAGCTGAGTCCCCATCTATGTAGACTAGAAGAATCCAAATAAGGTGAGCCCCAAAGATAATTTTTCGCTGCCTCACATTGATGTGCTAATAAATAGTATGGGTACATTTGATCTATTCTCATATATTGATAGTTTTTAGGAATACAACAAGATTCGAATGAAAGATAGAGATAAAACAAAGAGAAGCTTGCATTCATCACCTCTTCGGGAACTTTCCATTACAGAGTGATGCTCTTTGGACCAAAGAACAAATGTGTAACTTATCAGCGAGCCAAGATAGCCCTATTTCATGACATGATGTATAAAAGAGCTTAAATTTTATGTTGATGACATGATCGTTTAGATTCTCCTTGGTAAAATTTATGTTGATATTCTTGAGAGGTTACTCACACGACCGTGCAGGCTCAAGTTTCAACTCAATTCATCAAAGTGTGTATTTGGTGTAATTTTTTCCAAGTTGCTTGGATTCATTGCAAGCAGAAAGTAAATTGAAGTCAACCTAGAAAAATTTAGAGACATATGCAACCTTAAACCCCTTCAACTATTAAAGAAATTTATAGTTAATGGGCAAGTTGAACTGCATAGCCCGTTTTATCTCGCAACTTTCTAAAAAGGCTAAGCCCTTCTTTAAACTTCTCAAGAAGGATGGTGAAACCAACTAGGATGAGCCTGATCAAGAAGCTTTGACAAACTAAAAGAACTCTTGATGAACCCGCTAATATTGGTTCCAACACTTCCAAGTCACCATTTCATTCTATACCTCACCATTAATAGAGAATCTCTTAGTGTGATGCTAGCCCAAGAACAGTTTGATGATGAGAAGAAGTGGGCTATTTACTACTTGAGTAAGAAATTCATCATGTTGAAGTTGAACTATTCGAATCCAAATCCCCTCACATGAGCGGAGTCCACGTCTGGCGATCTAGGCCATTGAATGCTCCCCCCTTGTACTAGGGGGCATTTAATGGCTGGGATTGGCTAATGTGGAGTATTCCATGTTAGCCAATTCTTTTCCCCACTAATTTAGTGCTAAAAAGAATATGTGTACTAGGGGTGATCGGATTTAGGGCGGGTAGGTTTTAGACCTGAATCCTGTATCTGACCTTGTTATATCTGGTTCTCCTTTTTTGGATCATTGTATCCAACCCTGTTTGTATTGGATCATGTAATCGATCCACCCTATTTTTCTAGTCCGATTCCAAGGTTAACACTGTTTATTTTAGAACCTATTTTGCAATCGCCCATCCTATACGACTTTGAGTTTTACATTAATACGTAAATAACATAATTCTTCTAATTTATATTGAAACATGAAGCACCTGTAATTAATGAATAAATGAACTGTTTGATTAAATAAAAAACTAAGAATTCACAAGGTAAATTATCATAATCGTAAGGTAAAGTAAAAATCTTAACATTATATACATTAGTAATAAAAATGGATTGGATGGGACCTACACTGTGGGTCCCTCCATGCGCAAATCAGAGGCGAAGAGAGAGAGGATGGGTCGGCAACGAGGTGAGAGAGAGAAAGTCAAAGAAGAAGGAGAATGTCAGCATAAAAATAGGGAAAAGAAAGGAAGAGAGAGAGAGGGAGAGAGAGAGAGAGAGGGAGAGAAGAGAGGAAAGGGCGGTAGGTTCGATGAAAAAATAGGAGAGAGAAGAAAAGAAAGGAAAGAAAGAAAAAGAAGAAAGAAGAGAGGATGGGAGGACAGAGAGAAGAGTCATCAAATAGGGAAAGGGGAAGGGAGAAAGGAAAGAAAAGAAAAAGAAGAAAAATGGTTCGATTGGCAGAGAGAGGAGAGAGAAGAAAAGAAAAAAATAAGAAAAAGAAGAGAGAAAACAAAAGGAGAGACAGAAGATATGGCCAAAAAGGAGGAGATAGAGGAGAGAAAACATATGGGGAAAGAACCGGTTCCCTGAATCGGTCAAGGTGGGTAATCCCTCGGAATCTGTGAACCAGTTCTTAGACCGATTTCAACAGGAACTGGTTCCCGACCTGTTTTTCGCGGTGGGACGGTTTGGGAATTGAGTTTACCCAATCTGGTTGCACACCCCTAATATGTGCAGCCTTGATATGGGTTTTACAATGTCTCAGATAGTATAAGTTGTATTTTCAGATACTCTGGTTACTGAGATTGATCTTGTCAAGTACCTACTCGAATGACCCATCTTAGTAGAAAAGTTTGCAAAATGATTAATACTCTTCTCTAAGTTTGATGTAGAAGTCTTGCTTCATAAGTATGTCAAAGGGCGAGTCATAGCTATATAGCAAAAGGCCCAAGGGAGCCGTGTGAAGATGAATATGCTCCTAACCACTACATCCATACTATTGATGGTGGATTGTGGACTATGTTTTTCGATAGAGTGGTTAATCTAGCAGGTTTTGGGAGTGAGACAATTCTAATTTGTGTTCTCATGTACTAATAACATCGCAAATATAAAGCATGTATACTTGGCATTCGGATGGATGTTGAGATGGGAGTAGTAAAGTATGAGACCATTTTGCATTAATTATCCTTCAAACTGTATATGGAAGATGTAGGACCACAAAATATTTATGTACCACATGTCTCTAGAAAACTTGTCAAAGAATTTGATGAGGTGTCCTTTGAACATTTGTCTCAAGTTAAAAATTAGTTCACCAACACCCTAGCTATTTTCTCCTCAATGTTAAATGTTATGAATGGAGTAGAGGTAGAGCCACTGAAGATCAAACTACTATCTAGACTAGTTTACTGCTTGATAGTTAAAGGAGAAGCGAATGTGAAATCATGGTTTTTTGAATTGAAGAATTATCTTCGTAGTCATACGTTCCCAAATTGAAGTAACTCCAATGATCACAAGTTCATACTAAAAATGGCTTCTAAATTCTTCCTTAGTAGTGATGAATCATACAAAATGTCGTTTGACTCAATCCACGTTGACACCACTGAAGCTGCTTAGATCATGCGAGAGGTGCATGATAGGGCATATGACCCTCATATGAATGGTCAGATATTAACAAAGAAGATTATGAGACTAGGCTATTATGGCTGATGTTAGAGAGTGATGATATTCAACATGTTAAAAGCTGTCGCCAGTGCCAAATTCATGGAGACAAGATTAATATCCCTCCTTTAGGGTTGCATCAATTCATGGAACCATGGTTGTCTTTGATGTAAGAAATGAGCATGATTGGCTAGATCAACCCTAAGGCCTCAAATGGCCATCGGTTCATTTTGGTAGTATTTGATTATTTCTCCAAGTGGATCAAGGTGAACTCCTACGCAGATGTCACCATATGTGGCATTTTCAATTTCCATCAAGCATAATATCATCACTTGCTACGACATCCCGAAGGCCATAGTCATTGACAATGAGAGTAATCTCAATAACAAACAAGTGGACGAATTATTGAGCGGATTAAGATTTGACATCTAAATTGCTCTATGTATTGGCCCCAAATAAATGGAGCTATTGAAGCTGCAATTAAGAACATTAAGAAGATCTTGGCCAAGACAGCCAAGGATTACAAAGATTGTAATGAAATGTTGCCTTTTATTTTAGTGACATATAGAATGTCAATAAGAACTTTTACTAGGACAATGCCTTTGTCCTTGGCCTATGGCGTGAAAGCCGTTTTACCTGTCAAAGTTGAGATCCCCTTACTTCGAGTCCTCTCCCAAGTGAAGTTGTTCGAAGCGGAATGGGAAAACATAGACAAGAGCAATTGAATCTAATCGATGAAAACTGCACCAAGGCGCTTTGTCATAGTTCATGTTACCAATAAAGATTAGCTTGATCACAAAAAATGTGAGACCTAGACATTTCATGGAAAGTGACCTAGTCCTAAGAAAAGTCCTACCATTGTTCCCCAAACTAGGGAGCAAGTTTGCCTCGAATTATAAAGGCTCCTATGTTGTGAAATAAAAGATCTCCCAGGAGGTAGGGGTGTGCATGGTCTGGGTTGGGCTGATCCCGAGCTCAACTCAAGGACCGACCCGCATAGTATCGGTTCTCAATTTTTGGGACCATGAACCGACCCATCAAGCTTGGGACCAAGGACCGAACCGAACCGACCCTATCGGTCCGGTCCGGTCCCAAAGTCAACTCGGGACCGCAAAATGTTTCACACAAGCATTGTTGGTCGAGGCGAGCGGTGGTTGTTGGGTCGAGGTTGAAGCGAGCGATAGCCATTGGACCGAGGTGAGCAGTGGCCGTTGGGTTGAGGTGAGTGGTCGAGTGGTGGTCACTCATCGAGGTGAGCGGTGGCCATTGGTCGAGCAGGCGAGTGGTGGCCATCGGTCGGGTGAGTTGTTGCGGGCAAGCGACGCTAGCTGCGGTAAAGGGAGGATGAGCGGCGGAGAGCCGAGGGTGAGTTGGAGGAGGGTGAACGTCTTCCGGATGTGGTCTTCACGAAAAAAAATTAGGGCAAGGTTGTCCTATTTCTGTTATGCAATACCCATGCTCAAGCTCAAGCATAACTCAAAAGTCAAAAGCAAAAGAGCAAGACAGAGAAGAGAAGACAGTCATAGTTTCGGCCCTTTGAGTCTTGGCTTTGGGTCGACTGGATTCTAGGGCCGCATGCATTTTGCTTTTGCATTGGGCTATGGATGTAGCCAAAGGCTCGTTGATTACTAGATTTGGATTTTGAAAATAATAAATTAAGGGAGATGGAAATGAAATGGACTTATAAAAACAATTAATATTACATATATATATTGTCGGGTTGGTTCGGGTTGGACGGACCCGACCATTTAGGACCAATGACCAACTTGTACAGTATTGGATTATGGATTTTAGGATCGAAGAACGACCTATTTGACTCAAAAATCCGACCAGGACCGGCCGGGTTGGGCCGGTCCAGGGTCGACCCTGGACCGTTGCTCACCCTTACTAGGAGGTGCCCTCATCCTAGTTGAAATGAATGGTTGAACCGGGCTGGCTCCGAACCGGATTGGATTTGGAACCACCTAAGTGAGGGGGTCCAAGCGAAAAAAAAAAGGGGGGGCAGCGTGAACAAGGCTTGGACGAGACTTGGTCCATGAAAACTCCTTCCTCCTAGTCCACCAGGCCCAGCCACTAATCTTTCCTTCCTAAAAGGCCTTCGTGAGCCAAGGCGTGATCAAACTACGCCAAGAAAAAAATCCACAGGCCCAAGAAAGCGAAGACCTGACTCCGGACTTTAAACAAGGCATTTTTACGAACACATGGTGTGCAGGAAAAAAACGGAGAGTTTTGGAGCTGAACGAGGCCGAGCGGTAAAATGCAAGGGGACAGGGACTCCCTACGCCGCTCAGGGGTGGTGGTTGATGGACGCGCTCGAGAGATTTCGAGCCAAGTCGTTGCTGATCCACAGACACCCCACGCGCGACCATCGCAACGAAACAAAACAAGGGTGCGGCTACTTACCGGGTGACGGCGAGGAATGAGGTGTAGGCGTCGCTCCGACGGTGTTGTGGTCGGGAGTCTTCACCTCGGGAGCTTCCAGGAGGGACTCCATTTCGGTCCTTTTCACCTGCTCTTCCCTCTCTGCGTTGCCTTCGCCCGACTCCTCCGTCCTTCCTCTTCTTTTTATTTGCTTTCTCTTCACTCATTTTTGCTCTGTTTTTTTTTTCCTTTTTTCACTCTCTCTGCCGTGTCCTCCCCTCCCTCTTCTCTGCCTCCTCCTCCTCTATTTCTCTGCCCATCTTCCCCTTCTCCGTTCTTCTCTCCCTTCTATATATTCTTTTTCTGCTTTTCTTCCTCTGTTCTCTCCTCTCTCCTTTGCGCTCCTGCCTCTTCTTCGCGAGGTTGCCCTCCAGAAAATCAAGATTTCTGGCCAAGACCTCGCAGGCACCAGAGATCGCGAAGCTTCCCGCGCGAGCAAAGACCGCTGACTCTGCGGTGGTGGGCCGCGGAGAAGAAGAAAAAGAGGGGCTGGGCTGGGCAACCAGCCAAGCGGAAAAAGGTTCGTGTGAGTGGGCCGTGGAGGAGGAGTTGCGCGGGCGGGCTTCGCGAAAAAGAGGAAGGGAGTGGGGCTGGGCCGTGAAGAAGGGAAATGGGAGTGGGGCTCGCGTGGGCAAAGGGCTGGGCCACCAGCGCAGGGGGAGGGAAAGTGGGCGCGCGACAGGTGAAAAGGGCCCGGTCCGAGGCTGCTTTTTTTTTTCCTCTCTCTTTTTCTTTTTTATCTTCCTATTTTTTAAATAAAAAGATAATTATAGTTCTAACAAATGACGATTTTCTCTAACATTAAGCTAAATAAATTTTTCCCGGACCTGTAGAAATTAGGTGTCAACACTAGCGAGAATTGACCAGATGAACTAAATTTGCACAAATGTAAAAGGTTTAAACTAAATTGACAAAAATGTAATAAATTTAGAACTTATTTGATGATTTTCCCTTTAGTCGAGTAAGCCTAGATAAGAATTATTGTTGGAAAGAAGAAAGAATAAAAAGAGCAGATGAAAAATTAGAGAGAGAGTAGATACAACATATCGAGTAAGCCTAGATAAAATTACAGTCCATTGCCATGTTATTACACCAATGATGGACTCACCATGAATCTTTTCTCTATTTCTACCAGAATAGTATATTTATCTTATCTTCCAATAGATAATTCCAAATTAAGTATGAGATAAAAGAAATCAAATATAATTATTTATTCTATTTTGTCTAAAAATGCTAATGACCAAATACAGCTCACATATAGAAGTAATATTTCTTTGAGAAATAACCTTTCCAAGAGTCCATGCGTGCAGAAGCATGGTGTCTGAACAATAATATTGGACCATGTTTCTTTTTATCCCTAAAAACTAGTGGGAGGAAACCGAGTTCTTTCAACTAGTTTTCTGATTAGTGGCGCACATATACTACATCACCCATAATAGAGTTTGCATGTGAATGATGACCATAATTTGTAGATCACCAGTGAATGATATGATCGGAAGAAATGAGGAAAATAGTGGTACAAACACTCTAAAAATAAGGCCGTGCATTCTTTATGCGGGGAAACTACCGCCAACTACTCTTCTTTATTGATGGTCTACCAATACACACATCATTCATAATCCTATTTAGTTGAATTTGCTTGTGGGTGATTTGGATAATTTATAACCTACTGGTAAACAATATAAAGTGCACCATATTTATCCAATCATGAGCAGAAGAAATACAAAATCAGAAAGTACATAAACTGGACGAGATACTTTCAACTAGTAGTGACTATTCTTCCCAGGGTTCAACTTTCGAGGCCTAGCAATTGGCTCTTTCTCTCAGCTCACAAGCATGCAACTCTTACAAGAGCATGTGACGGCTCCAGGCGATTCCAAGGGTCGACACAGTTTGAATTATTAATAGCCGCAAAAAATTAATATAAGACGCTAACATGTAAAAAGCTGCCAAAGATCCAGAGCCAATGTAGATCACTCACACTCACTTTTGCAGTTATCGTTCTTATTATTTTTTGGCCAATGACACTAAGTAGTTGGAAAGCTCATACTTATGCTTATTTAATGATTAATAATGTTAAGGACACATATATATAAAAAGTAGGGAAAAAACTACCAAAAACCACAAACTTTACCCCGTGTGACATATTTACTCCAAACTTTTTTTTTGTGACACGGAAAACCCCAAATTTTGCCCCGGTGGAGCTCGCCGAAGCTCCTTTAATTTTTTTTTTTGGTAATGTGTCACATAGGCAAAGTTTGGGGTTTTTGATGTCACAAAAAAGTTTGAGGTAAATATGTCACAGTAGGTAAAGTTTGGGGTTTTTCGTGTCGCAAAAAAAGTTTGGGATAAATGTGTCACACAGGATAAAGTTTGAAGTTTTTGATGGTTTTTTCCCAAAAAAGTATGAGTAAGTATTACATATATTAAGTTCATCAAATCAAATCAGCCAATCACGTTTTAACAATATGCAAGATCCGCATTGAATATGACTAGAAAATACCAATAATGTAGTGTGATTAGTTCTGTTTATTGTATTATTCATACGTTTATATAATACTTTCTAGCAAAATAAAAGGAAAAGGAGCCGGGACAACACATTGAAGAACGTGAATGCATGGTGGGATCAAGCTAGCAAGGAGTGACAGCATTTTGTCGTCCACATGCATCCGAAACTCGCACACCTACCTTTACTAAAACATTTTTCTAGTTTAAACATGCTTCGGTTCTTGTAAACAGTACAGTTTTGATGATTTAAGAGGAGGGAGGAGAAAATTTGAAGGGTTTTGAAGCGAAACGCAGCCATTTTCTATTGCGAAGAATTCTTGACATCTCATTGGAGAATAAAAAAAGAGTCGCTTCCCTTATGCTCTCTATCATGATGATCACGAAGACAACATTTAAGGGTAGGTTTATTTCCTCCTAATTTTTAAGTTGATATTAACCTTTATTTCCTCCTAATTTTTAAGTTGATATCAAAACATAGGTTATTGAATATTCGCTCTCCCTCGTATAGTCAGGATCTTGGAATTGTATAAATGCTTATCTAGCTTATAGGTTCACCATGTGCTTATCTCACACACCTACTTTCGCTCTTCGCCGGAAGGACTTAAATGATAAAAGTGGAAAAGGTTTAGGACTAAATCGACTTAAAAAAAGGTTAAGGACTGAATTGGTATAAATGGAAAATGTTTATGATTTTTTTGGTAATTTTCTCGTGAAATTGAACATTAAAATTTAAATAACTCTTGTAAGCATTTCATGCTGATGTTAGGACAAAATACTCGATAACATGTGGAAGGAAAAAGATGTTGCACATATCGAATGAGTTAGAAGTCAATTAGAGGAACGAAAAAAGTTATCAATAAAAGTACAAAATTAATTGGTTAATCAAACTACGAACGCTACATGTAAATTACATTTTTCACATCTAAAGAAGGGAACTTGGGATATGTATGTTTACTAAAGGAGTAAATGGTTCGAGTTAGTGAAGACTTAACCCTAAATTAGTAATGCTTAAGAAAGTCTAGTCAGGAGTTTGAGATTTCGACAAGAGTTTTTTGAGAAAATTTATTAGGTGCTATGGCTAGACGAAGATATGGTGGGAACCAATAAATATCATTGGCTACCTTAAGAGGTTCAGATACCCTATGTAGAGAAGACAACTTTTTTAACCTTGCCTCTGATTGTGAGTCACAAATTATGAACATAACTCATGTGCAAACTTATATGTATAGATGTGGGAGATGTTTATATTTGTAAATAACCAATCAAAAGAGTGGTTGCTCTAATTATCGATGAAGGAAGATACAGTCCCATATCAAGAAAAGATATTGCGGCACCGTTAGTTGGTGCATTGCACGACTCTAAAGTTTTCTATTATATGGTATTTACATGCGCAGAGAGAGAGAGAGAGAGAGAGAGAGAGAGAGAGAGAGAGATAAATGCCAAAGGGAACGTGATGTTGTCATTTTCCTCAAAACTTTTTGAATCTTCTCAGCCGGTGCTATCTATAGAGGGCCGTGCTACGAAGACGGTGCCGTCAAGTGATAGAGACATGCTGACCACTTTCCCTAAACTTTCTGAATCTTCTCGGCTGGTGCTATCTAAAGAGCCATGCTACGAAGACGGTGCCGTCAAGTGATGGAGACATGCTGACCACACATTCAAAGTGTGGGATGTTGGTAATTAGAATATAGAACTACCACTGTCAATATTCAAAGTATGCCGCCTTGTACCACAAACTACAAAGTATTAAGGCTGTCAAAAGAATAATAAATGTGTGCTTGTTTCGCAAAATATGACTAATTTATGAAGTATTTTTTTAATATAATCGATGAAATTGCTCATAAAAGTAAATGAATGGCAAATATTTTTAATATTTGGATATAAATTGTTGACGATGGTGAGAATATTTTTCATTTACTAATTATTTCTAGGAAAATATTTTCTATATTATTTATTTTTTTGCAAAAAAGTGGAATTTAATATATGGAATCTAATGATATAGCATGATAGGAAAAGAATTTAACGCAAAACCAACTTTTCATATCAATTGTAGATTTGTAAACTATCATGCACAATCTCCAAAAAAAATGAAATTTTAATCGAATTTAGGAATTAACAAATTATATGAATCTAATGCTAGCTAAGTAATGACTTCAAATACATAGGGATAGTACACTTCCTGATAGCAAATGAAAATCTCAACCTAAAAGTAAGACAAAATATTTCACAATACCTAGTTTCTAGAGTGATGAGAAAATTAGAAAAAACTTAGTATGAGATAATATTTATTCAAGTAAATTGTATATTGTACAAAATAATACATGTTCTGGTTCCCCGTCATCTCTCTAATTTGATTAGCTCATCTTCGAGTTATTGCTTTGGTAGCCCTAGTCACGCCAAAACCCCATATTACTAGTATATTTTTAATCTACATAGGCGTTGATGATCATGACAAAATAAATAGTTTCATGGTAGTGACAACTTCGAATTAGAATATGATAATATTATTTTTTACATATCAAAATATTTTAGTAATAATACAAAACAAGACACAATGCCCCGGGAATTCTAATCTATGCTAAACGTAGAGTGTGTTTATATTTTGTTTAATGAGTCTTGTTTCTCTAATTTTACGGTATAAAGGTCATTTTTGGCAAATAAAAGTGTTAAATTCCCGTTGCCAAAAAATCCACCAATTGGGATGTGGGGTCAGCGTTCACCCTCTTCTCCGCTTTTTCCATCTATAAATACCACACGAGCCGGTGCTCTCTAGGTATCTTCTCAGCTGCTCTCTCTATCTCTCTGTGTCTCTCTCTGTCTCTGTCTCTCTCTGTCTCTCTCTCTTTCTCTCTCTCTCAGAGTCATGGCCCAAAACAAGATTCTTCTTGCCTTTGTCTTTCTTCTTCTAGGCTTCTCTCTAAACCTTCAGTCCGCTCAAGCAAGGCAGTTGAAGCTAAACAGACAAAAGCAAAACCCACTGCTAAACGAGGTCCAAAATGTGAATAATCTCCAAGAAAAGGAACCAAGGAAAGAATTTGTCGAGCAGAGCAAAAGCTTGCATGGTGAAACTTCGAACAAAGCCACGAACACTAATGTGTCTTCCACTCCGCCGCTGCCTCCAATGCCACCAAGTGCCGTGGATGCAACAACACCACCACCAGCTCCTGGTCGTGACTTAGATGACTTCAGGCCCACAGCCCCTGGCCACAGCCCCGGCGTTGGCCATTCACTTGAAAACTAGGGTTTTATTATTGTTATGTTCAATTGCATGTATGTATCATCATTCTCTGTTCGAGTAGGGTTCGCTGTTTCAGTTCAAGTTTGAGTCGGTAGGTTAGTGCCAGTGTTCGTTGTTTATGTAAATAGTGATTTTCTGTGGGACAAAAGCGTGCAAATCTCGGTTGCCTTCTGTTCATTTATTTATCTAGCTCAGTTTGTCGTCCTTTCGTTTGCTCCTTTTATAATGGTTAGATTCTCAAATATGTTTTGCATGCAATATCGGTCCCCCTCTGTCACCAATATAGTAGGTATGAGTAACGAACCAAAAAAGGTGGCACCGCCGTCTCTCTCTCTCTCCTCTATCTCTTTCTCCGTGTGTATGTAGGCATTTATATACAGACAGACGTCGCAAGTGATTCACAAGAGTGAAGATATTTTAGCTTAACTTGAGATATAAAGAAATTCTGAAGTTACATTGCATTTACATGCTCAGAAATCTTGCAATCTGTGATTGTTAGGCCTTCAACATTTGCATGAGTAGTAATCTCTTATCTGCTGGCTCATAAGTGCCAGAATATTTATTTCTTCTGGATTTATCAATTACCAGTCAATTAATCAAAACTTGAAAGGTTAAACCTTCACGTGTAGTATGCACAAATGAAAAGCTATGATAAATCTCGTGAACAAGAGACGTGTATGTTCCCCTTCCTATTTAACTTGAATAACTTTTGCGATGCATTTTCGTGAGAACTCTTATATTAGTCACTACTTATAAGTTATACTGCATTGCCAATGTTATGTCAAATCTAACGAGTTACTCCATTCTATAAAGATGAAGCTTGTTTATGATAAGTGCACATCCTTAATTCAAAAATTTAAAAATTAGTTGCTTTTCCCTAAGCCAGTTGCAAATGAAAGGATAGTATTCTCAAAAGCACAGTGAGGATCATACAAATGTAAAAATTTCAATTATGTTCTATGTTATTAGGCTAGATAATGAGCGAAATCGTCTTGTTATGAGTATATTTGAATCATCAAACAATGGAAAGTATAACTATAAAATTTATTTTGCCAATCAAGTACTTAACGCTAATTGAGAAAAATATTATGTCCTCCTTTTATCCAGAATGATTAATGTTCATGGAAATGCTCACGCAGCACTCATCTCTCCACATTCCGGGCACATATAGTGGAACACGAGCTTGATACATGACTCTCATGTTTTTCTCAATCACCACTCCATAAAAATTCACGATTTTGGTTTATAAATAATGTCTAGTAATCTTCAAATTTGGGATTTGATCTACATGAGAAGGAACATCAAGTTAGTTCATGATATTGTGTAGGAGGTTATATCTTCCATTAAAACCCAATTGGAGGTTTTCTAGTCTGAGAAGGATACCTGTGCTTAGGAGGAACATCAGAGTTAATCTGGTTATCAGCATGCTACAAATCAAGATACTTCCCCTAATCGATGGGATTTGGATAAAATCAACTAAAGTTTTGGAGTTAAGATAAAGATGGAAGTGCTTATTTTTCCACAATCGTACATTCATTCTGTATATTGTGGGGTTAAAGCAATCGGTTCTGTGGTTTTCGATAATTTTGCATGACTTAAACCATATCTTTAAGGTAGATTGGAAGTCTTATTCTCCCATTTGTGCGAAGAAAAGGAGAAGATTACCTTCTTTTCATGTCTTGCAAAGTTTTCATTTGCAATTATGTCACAACTAAACATGAGAGTTAAACAAGGAGATTCAATTGATAACCTAGGGATTTATTCGTTCAATTGAAAAATTTTGGGACTTATATGAATGATGCGGCAAAATTTTAAGACTTTGCCATCAACCCAAAAGTAAAATCATTTGCATCGTATAATTGCTTCAACTCACTTTAATATTCAAGGTTGAAAAATTGTTAACATGGCTTTCAAACTACCGATATAAATAGATATTAGGAGAAAATCTCCACTTTAGAAGACTATTAATTACAATATCAGAAGTAATTTTTGGGGCTTTTTGCACTGTTATATGACACAAATCTGATCCATTTTGGTCACAATTTTTTGTGTGATTTAACTAACAAAAGCTACCATAAATTACTTCACGCAATAGTCCTTTATAGTTATTCGAGAAGTGATGATCATTCATGGTCTAATCATTTTATTTTTTGTACTTATATCTCAACACTATTGAAATTCACATGTAAGCTGTGTTAAAAATGTATCACATCAAAGAACTAATGTAGCGTGGAGCAATAAATATATCTATGATGGCCGATAATTCATCGACCTCGGTTCTCAAATGAATATAAGTCCAACAATTTACATTGACGAGTTGCGGCTTTAGTTGGACTTCTTCTAGTCAAACTCCTCAAGTGAAGGCTTGGGTTTCTACAGCTTTCAACGATTGATATCAAAGATGATTGATTTGTGACCCACTCCTAATGTGTATCATTATTTGATGAATAAACACAATTTCTGAGCAGTTTTCATGGTTTATTCTAGAGGAAAAGACCAAGTGTTATTGTTGTTGCAGTCCTCAAGACAAAGTGAATATTCAAGTTATGGCATCTTGGTGCAAAAAAACACATAAACTAAAGGGTTTACGACTCATTGGCTCAAACATATCTATCTTCTTCCATGAAAACATTAAATTTCTACTGCGTGTTCTCAAAAGTACCAAAAAAAATTATGTAAAATTTTTTGAATTTGATTCTTTGTAGTTTAAGGATATTCTTAGGTCTTAGGAGCAACATCACATGTGAGATGGATCAATGACATGTTTGTATGAAACTACAGGTACAAAGCAAACTTGGACACAGGAAAAAGATACTAGAGTGAAGATATTAGAGTGAGCATGGACAAAACCAACTGCACAAAAAAAAAAAAAAACTGAGAGAAAAGTGAAACTGCATAAACAATTTGGCTTTCGACAGTTGGGATTCCAAAGTATCGTAGAAGATCCTTTGTCGTCTTTCAATAATTTTAATTTAGTCGGAATCACAAGCGCCTTCAAAGTTTGATGTCTACCTAATTTTTTTTTTTTTTTTTATCTTTTAGATCACCAAGAAAGGTTATGTATTGTATATAGCAAAACTCGTGCACTCCAGCTAGCACAAGCAGAGAAAATCGAATGACTATTCTCTCTCTAATTTTACTTATTTATTTAATTTGCTCCCTTTTCAGATTTATTTCTGTGATATTTTTAGTGGGAAGGGAGTCCGCCTCCCCTATTTCTAGGACCCAACTAGATACTACTTTTGTCAGAAGATTCTCATTTTTTTTAAATATTTGTCTGGTATTTGTTTTATTTAATTGGCAAAAAGTAGTAACTTTTTCGATCGGGGGTTGGAAAAGGTGCTTGGGGCATGAACTTTGAAGCTCATCATTTGTCTCTTTGACTTATGGAAAATTTATTATGAGGGACTAAGTACGGTGGACAAAGAAGAGTGGTGGGGTCTTTAAAGGGTTTGTGGCTCTTGTACCTTTGAATGACCACTTTAATCCCTGGCCATGTGTGACATATAATATAATGTGACTTGACCACTTGCTAATTTTAAATTCAAAGTGCAACTCCTGTTAAGATCTGTTTAGAATGATTCACACTTTTTAATCTTGTGGCTTTCATTAGTTAACTATCATTTAACATGAAATTCTTTCGACCTCTCATATTATGTAAATATTGATATACAAACTAACTATAACACTTTTTAATTTTCAAAATGTTATATGTAAAGTAAAACATGGGATAGGGTACTATTTTTTAGTACACACAATTAGACACTTACGATAAGTGGCTATAGATTCAACTATAATATGGTATGTTAGTAAGAATTTTAGATTGAGTTCAATATGCTATATTCTCGGGAACATACTTTTTTTAAAACAAATTAACCCTAATATTGTTGATAATACGACACAGTGCGTCGAATGAGGGATATTCACAGTCTTTGTAAATCCCCAAATGTATGTAGTCTCTCTTCCTCCCTTTGCGCGCAGGTGTAGAGAGCTTGCTTTCCATAGAGCTCTACATTGTTGACGAAGGAGGTGCTACCTCTGACCTTTGTTGTATGGCTAAATGACATAGAAGTTGTTGCTAATTGATGAGATGCAAATCATAATGTAGGGAGATTTTATGATTTAAGTCAGGGTTTTTCCATACTTAATAATGATCCTATGTGTGTAGTTTGTATATATAACGGACCAATTGAATTTTGAACAACATCAAGTTTACTTAATTTTCTTTGATAAAATTACAGAAAGAATTATCAACTTTGGACTCCATATGAATTACCCTCACATTTGAAAACTTATAATTACAAAACTCACTTTTTGCATTGGACTTCAAGTTACATCTTTCACCGACACATAATTTATCAAGTTGCCAGTTTCTTTTTTGAATTACCTCATTTGTTAACCTTATATTTCATATTTTGGGTGTAGATATCATGTGTGCATGATATTTAATAGGATATCATACAATCATTTCATTTTCTTTTAACACGTTAATACGAAGTTTCTAGGATATTCAATTCCTAGTATATTTGGCTTATGATATGACAGCTCCACGCAATTATGTTTCGCCTAGTAACTAGGAAAGGCCAGGAGGTCAATAACAAATTATATTTGTTGCAAAGGTTTGACCAATCATTATTCAGCCAATAGAATGATGTTCTCTTTTCCAAATGTCGGTTTCTATACTCTTGTTGAATGGCGGCTTTCATGCGATCAACCCCCATCACAAGAAAATACAACTCAAAAGAAAATATAAACCCCCTTCTAGTGCAGCGCTCAAAAGAAAATACAGCTCTAATTATAACATACAAGTGGTCAATCTCTCGGGTATTTGATGAAGAAATTGCTTAATTTGGGATTACTTTACCGTTTATAAGTTAAAATTTAGCTGGATTGATTTTAAGTCTTCAAATACATTATCATGAAATGTGAAGCTTCATATTTCTATAGTAAGCACTAAAATTTATATACATAATTCGATCAAATTTTTAAAGTTCTCCCAGAT
Organism: Melaleuca quinquenervia; assembly: GCA_030064385.1. Classification (NCBI taxonomy): domain Eukaryota; kingdom Viridiplantae; phylum Streptophyta; class Magnoliopsida; order Myrtales; family Myrtaceae; genus Melaleuca; species Melaleuca quinquenervia. Next base: position 9,731,468 of record CM057726.1, on the reverse strand, counting down.
AATATGATATATTTGAATCTTAAACATTTAATAATAGTGCAATATGAAAATCTTCTTTATAGGCAAGTTCTGGTTTGACACATAAGCAATTCTTCAATACTCGTGAATAGAAGAACTTCATTACACATTTTAAAATTATGTTATAACTTTGAACCAGTTCTAACATATAAGACTTTGTTGCATTCCATAAACATGATTAAGAGCTATAGATCAAACATTTCCTATGCCACATCGAATGGCAAGCTGTCAGTCAACTTCCAGTCTTGGATGACCCATAAGATATCTGGAGAAGATCTTCCACGAAATCTACAATATGCAGTATTATCTTGAGAGGATGTGTTCAAATTTTAATGATGAAGCAATAAATACAGACCATCCAAATATTTATGAAGTGAACCCCATCCATTCTTCGACCAAAAAAAAAAAAAAAACCATCCATTCGACTTAACAGGTCGATTAGTAAGGATGCTCATGCTTTCATTATTATCAATAGCCATACGATAATAAGCTGGGGAAATTGTCTAATCATTTCTAAACCAATTATGTGTATGTTGATTTCGCCTTAAACTTTTTAATTTTGCGAGTTCAATCCTAAATCTTTGCGGAGATTCCAATGTAGTCTTTCTAACTAATTGGATATCGCTAATTTGGAAGTGTGCTATGTAGGATGGCTGGCGATGATTCGAGTACCAACTCAACAGTTAAAAAAAAAATTGAATGGAAGGACTACTTGATAATTTTATGCAAAGTAATAAGGCTACAATCCATTATGTGATATCATTATGATGTGGTGTCCCAAGTACTATACAATGTCTTGCAATCCATTTTCTTTGGCAGATTTTGATAAAAATATATGTCATCTTCATGTTGTTATCAATTATCTATTTCTGACTCCTCCTTAATTAATAGGTTAAACTTCTTAAATCAATCAAACACATAAGATGTGTCCTTCAAAAAATAACCCATACCTTCCTTGAATAGTTGTCAATAAATGTCAATATATATCTTGCACTTTCTTTTGAAGGAAGTTGAGATAGGCCCAAGCGTCTAAATGAATTTTCTCAATTGGTTGCTTTGTCGAATGAAAAGCTATTTTAAATTTAATCTGGCTCTACTTCCCTGAGATGTGGTGCTCATATAAATCCAGCTTCATTGTCTTTTGACCCTTCAATAACCTCATTTCACTTAGCATTGTCATACTTGCTTCACTCAAGTGCTCTAATCGCATACTTCATAATTAAGTTGAGTCAAAATTTGACTCATCTAATGAAACTATAACAACTTCTGTTAAGATCACTCCTAGCAAATGAGAGAGTATTCACTTTCTTTCCCTTTCATTGTTATTATCACACTTTGAGAGATTTTCAATACTCCACATTCAACGGCGTACTTACACTCGATGCCATCGAATGTACCCAAACAAATAAGGTTTTTATAAAGTATTGATACATGCCTCATATTTATCAGTGCACCTCTCTCTATCGCACATTTGAATTTGAATTTGAATTGTCCCTATCCCACAACCTTGCAAGTTGTATTATTTTTCATCATAATTTTACCACCATATGCAATCTGGTAAGTAGTAAATTAGTTTCTATATGGTAAGAAGATTACCTCGAATCTAATACACATTGTCTCCTGACAAATTAGTGGTCACACACAAGACAACCTTTGCTTTGCTAGTACTCTCCTCAACAACGTTCACCATACTGCTTGTGGCATTTGGCTTATTACCTTTATTTCTCATTTTGGATGATCTCTCCCCATGTGTCCCTTCTCTTGACACTCGATGCACTTCACATGTCTCTTCTACTTTCTTTGGTGTTATTGACATGTTTTTACATATACCATTATTGGACTCCCAATATTGACCTTTATTTCGAATAACTAGTTCTTGTGCTACATCTTGTGTTGGATTGTCATATCGCAACTTTCTCTAATGCTCCATAAAGAAGAAAATGAACTTTACTTCTTCTTTTTTTAGATAATTGTGATACATCCTTATAATAGCGAATCAATAAAGTGCTCCCTTAATTCTGATAAAAAAGCTACCAACATCATGTCCTTATTTTTTGATCTTCTAGGACCTTACTGACTTTCCTTAAATACATCAGAATTTTATTAAACTCATCTAGGTAAGATCTGATAGATTCAATGTATCGAAATTGAAAAATCAACTTCAACATGTAGAAGCGATTATTATTCAAACCCTTCTATATATAGAGTGCCTGAAGCTTTGCTCATAATGTCGCGACATCCTTTTTTTCAACCGCCTCTATTAAGACCTCATCCAATATATACCTCGGGATTATACTTCTTGTCTTCCTCATTATCACATCCTTTTTGGGATCTTTCATTGTTTCTGGTAACTCATCCTTACCCTCAAGTACTTTGGCCAAACCTTGAGTTATTAATAGCATCCCCATATTGATGCTTTATAACCTAAAAGTTATTCATTCCTTTAAATTTCTCAGTTTCTACTTTTTACTCCAAACATAATTGCAACAACATAATTTTACAAATAGTAATTAGACAAACAAAATCTTCAAATTAAAATCCAGAAAATTCTATCATCAAGCTCTTACCAATTATTATAAAATTAATGCAGGAAATATCGGACCTTGCAACTTAAGCTCATGTAATATCATCATAGAAATGAATGAAGAAAAATAAAAGACTGAAGTTTTACATGATTCGGTCTAAGTGTCGGTGTCTATGTCCATAAAAAGATATGGCAGCAAATAATCTACTATAATAAGAAAATCATAGTCACAATCGCTTACAGTTCGAATGTTTTCCATATCTAGATCGCATTAATGCCCAAAGTGTTCACAAATAAATAACTCAATTAACTATGAAACTCAGAACACAGAATCGCGGGGTGTTCATGCCTAAAGCTTGAAATTTCGAACGCCTGCACGGTCGGTTTTGCTTTTTTTCACTCCCGCCGCTGCCGCTGTGCTGCTTATGGGCTACTCTCAAAGAATCCACTGGCGGCTTTATATAGAAAAAGACGAGAAAGAAGGAAAAAGTAAAAGAAAACCCTATATTTTACTTTTGCTTTCTTTACTCTCTGAACCTTTCCCGACCCACAATTAAAAAAAAAAAAACCATCTCAGGATACATGGGCCCCTTCTTTTGTACGGTTAAAGGAGATCCTCTCTAAAATTCAATTCTTGGTCTTCCTGGACGTTATGAATTGTCCATTGCTGATAAAACAAATCTTATATGTATTTCATAAAATAACCGCCCAAGAAAATCCAAACCTAATTATTGCTTTGATTAGAATCCATACATATCCTCCAAGCAGGTCGGGACTCGTACAAATCTCAAAGTCTATACATTAACTTTACAATACATATTTAGTATGTCTTCGAATTTCCTTCTATGCATGTATAATTTTAAAGTAATGATATATGCCTTATATACGAGAGTGCTATAATATAGAGGGCAGTCAAGTAACCAGTGCAGTTAATGGAAAAATCTGGATTATCAAAGAAATCACATTCACTCAATGTTTCCTGCTTACAGGATTACATTTTCTAAGAGATTCATGATTCATCTTAAAGTTTTGAGACTTATGGATTTATATACGTGTATGTATTTATATAGATTATCCTTATATAAGAAATGGTACAAATTAGAAAAGTGATTCAATGTTACCATTTAGCTAACTGGATTCAAGCATCACATGCTCATATTTCGACAAAATACGTAATAACATATGAAGGAAAAACATGCTGGACATGTCGAACGAGTTAGAGCTCAATTAGACAAAAAAAAGTTGGAGAACAAAAGTAAAAATGTGGTTCGTTAGTCCAACTACGATTGTTATCTCTAGATTACGTTTTCACATGCAAAAAGGCGAACTCGGGATTTGTATGTTTAGTTAATAATCGATCCTAAATTCATAATTATAAGAAAGTCTAATTAGGAGTTCTAGTTTTCGCTAAGAAAACTCTCCCGTAATTTTTTTTTTTGGTAAATGTAAGTATTATATAGATTTTACCATGCAAAGCTGTACAAGGCGTATGTCTTGGTACCACAAAACTCGCTCTCAACACTACAATAGATGTGTGAGTGCAAGGGTACCAAGAAAGCAAAAGTACACTCTCTCGTAATTTTTGGGGGCCTCATGCTTTGTAAAATTGCCGGGTGCTTTGAAAATGTCCTATTGCCCTGTGCAAACAGAAAAGGTAATTCTTTCTTCCACTCGTAGTTGGAGGGAACTTTCTTTACTAATACATCTAATTATGGGCTACAGATTATGAATTTCACTCAGATGAAAAATTAATCAACTATAAATATGGGTGATTTCCGTATTTATAGACTAACCAATCAAAAGAATATTATCTCTAATCAGGGATGAAGGAACATGTGACCTAATAAAGCGAAAAGATGTTGTGGCACGATTACTTGGTGTATTCCGGGTGACTTTATAGTTTTCACTTTGATTCTCCCATTATTTCATTGAACTTATTGAATCTCGTACTAATCAGGTAGGATTGCTTCAGATTCTATAAATACCACGCGAGTTGATGCTCTCTAGGCATCTTCTCAGCTGCTTAATCTCCCTCTTTCTCACCCTCTTCCCACCATGGCACAAAACAAGGTTCTCTTCGCCTTCGTCTTTCTTCTTCTAGCCTTTTCTCTAGAACTCCAGTCAAATTAAGCTAGGCAGCTGAGGCTAACTATGCGAAAGTAATAGTTATTTCCAAAGAAGCTGTAAAATGCGCATAAACTCCCAGAAAAGGAACCAAGGAAAACCATAGCCGAGAAGAGCAAAAACTTGCATGGTGAAATTTTAAACCAAGCCACAAATATCGAGGTGTCTACCACTCTGGTACTACTGCCAAGTGCCATGTTGGCTAGCGGTATGCAACACGACTGGGTAAACTCTATTCCCGGACCTGCCCTCCCTGAAAACAAGGTCCAATACAAATAAGGTCGGATACATTGTCCAAAAAATGGAAACCGGTTATAATAGGATCGAATACATGGTCTAGGTCTGAAACCTACTCTGAACCTTGAACCTAATCATTGGAAAATAAATTTTATTTAGTGAAAACTCCGATTTTGTGAGTAAATAAACTTTATTAAATCATAATTTTTGCATATGTCTATAGAATATGATTTCTTATTGATTTTTATTTTTATATATGAATTTTAAGTTTTTATTAGAAATTTTGTACCACGTGGATTAGCTTGCCCGATTTCATTTTTGAAGTATGAGTTATATTGATTTCACTTTTGGAATAGTTATACTTGCGTCAAAGATTTATTAAATTTTAGACAATGAAAAGCTTCATGTAGTATTGTAATAAGACTAATATTATATATATGTTTATTGCTAATGTATATGTAATGTTAAGACTTTTGCTTTATTTTATGATAATTTGCATTGTGGATCTTTAGTTTTTTTGTTTAGTTAAAAAGTTTACTTACATATTAATTACAAATGGCTAATGTTTTAATATAAATTAAAATAATTATATTATAAAATTCAAAATCATATGTGGGCAATTACAAAATAGGTTCCAATATAAACGCAAATTGATAAAACCAGGTGGACAAATTTTCCACCTCCAAGGAAAACCACTATGATCTCCTATTAAAAAAAATTCCCAATCCCAGAAGTGGACCGGAAAAGCAGGGTGGGTAGGGTACATGATCTAATGCAAATAGGGTATGGTATATTGTCCAAAAAAATGAAACCGGTTATAATAGGATCGGTTATAAGATCCAGGTATGGAACCTACCCTGTTTGGATCCAATCACCCTTAATGGTGGCAGCAACAATGCTGCCGCCATCTCCCGACCATAGCTTAGAAGACTTTGGGCCCATGTATCGGCCATAGACCCACGGTTTGCCATTCATTTAGGGTCAAGTAAGCTGATAAATTACAACAAACAGAAATTTAATATGAGAGAGAGATAGAGAATGTCGTGATGAGTCCATTGTGATGTAATTTACAATACATGTTGATGTAATTACAAACACGAGACTCGGGACAACTTAGAGAATATCGTGATGAGTCCATTGTGATGTAATTTACAGTACATGGCAATGTTATTTCCAAAGCTGGACTCAGGACGACTCTCTCTCTCTCTCTCTCTCTCTCTCTCTCTCTCTCTCTCTTCACAAGAAGGGAAGGTCCATTACTCCTTTTAATTTCTTATCTCTAGTATAGTGTGATCTACAACAAACACTTTCTAAAACAATACTTCTCCTTAATGTATCTGATCTTCCAATAGAACATTCAAATAAAGTACGATATACAGAAAATCCAATGATAATTACTAATTCTACCTTGTCTTTTTGAATGACCAAATACAGCTTGCACATAGAAATAATATTTCTTTCAAAAGTAGCCTTTGCAAGAATCCACACGGGCATAAGCATAGTGCGTGGACGATAGTACTGGACCATGTTTCTTTCTATCCCTAAAAACTAGTTGGAGGAAGTTGAATTCCTCCGACTAGTTTTCCGTTTAATGGATTTGTATGTTGCGTCATCCATAGTTAAATTTCAGTGGAGTTCGCATGTGAATGATGTCTATAATTTATAACTCCACAACTAAAAACATGATCAAAATAAATGAGGAAAATATGGCTCAATGATATTTACATAGACACTCTAGAAATAGGGTGATGTACTACTAATTAGGGAAAACTTCCTCCAATTACTCTTTCGTATTGATGGTTTGCAAATACACACATCACACACAATTATATTTAGTTAAGTTTGCTTGTAGGTGATTTCAATACCTTATAGCGTACTTGTAAAAGATATAAATGTAGGAATATTTCTCTAATCATGAGCAGATTACCCCGAAAAAGCAAAAGATAGAAAGTTCCTAAACTACACAAGAGACTCCGACTGGTGGTGAATATTCTTAGTAATGTTCCACGTTCGACGCCTGCAGATTGGCTCTTTCTCTCAGCTCACAAGCATGCAACTCTTGCAAGAGCATGTGACGGCTCCGGGCGATTTCAAGTGGGTCAAGATGCTGTTTGAATCGTTTATAGCCGCAGAAACTTAAACTAAGAAGCTAACATGGAAAAAGCTGCCTAAGTTCCAAAAGCTACTTTCTTAGTTATTATTCTTATTATTTTTTTCCATACGACACTAGATAGTTGCAAAGCTGATGCTTATGCTTTAATGGTTATGTAAAATAGTATGCTAGATTAAATCAATCGTTTTTCAAGAATATCCGAAATATGTACTAGATATGATTAAACAATATCAATAATTTATTGTAAGTGATTTTGTCAGTCAGTATAAATTAATATAATATTTTCTGGAAGAAGTGAAAGAAAAAGAGATGAGACAACACTTCGAAGAACGTGCATGCATGGGGACCTCAGGCTAGCGAGGAGTTGCAGCATTCTGTCTTCCACATGCATCCGAAACCTCGTACCCCAATGTTGCCTAAAACATTTTTTTCCAATTTTCAGGAGCCGAGATAGCCGTGCGTTGGGCCTTTTTGATTCGAAAGAGAGAAGAAAAATCGAAAGGTGTTGAAGCAAACCACTGCCGTTCTCTATTGGCATGAAATCTTCCCTTCTCTTCGCAGAATGAAAAAGGAGTTGTTTTCCTTATGTTCTCTATCGTGATGATCATGTAGACTATACAAGTCTAGGTTTATTTCTTCCAAGCTTTTAACCAGATAACACAACAACGGTTATTGAACTTTGGCTCTCCCTCGTATACTTTAGAATCCCAGACTTGCAAAACTGATTATCTAACACATATTCAATGTGTCATCAAATTTTGTCTAATTCATTAATTGGTTAAAAGAATGATAAATGCCTAATACATTAGAGCAATGTCGTATGGAGGGTGGTAAAATAAGAAATGCAGTTTACCAAGAACATTTGGATTGTTAACGGAAATAATGTCCGCTGAAAACTTTTATGTTACCAAATAACAAATTTCCATGTGACTTACAATTCTTTTAACAGTTTTGAGACTTATGAGTAGAGGTACAATTAAAGCATACATATTCACATAATATAAGATTGGCTAAACCCTAGTGAAATAAGTTGATTATATTTAAGTGGGGACAAGGTAGAGAAAGTAATTAAAAATTAAATGAGTTAGAGAATTTCATGGATAGTTGTCTTTATTTGAAAAATAGCGCAAATTACAAAAGTCAAAATGAAAGGCCCTTAGCTACGTTATTTGGCTTGTGTTCTTCATGTAGCATCAGTGATTGGACCACCGGATCTACTACCCATAGAACCAAATAGGAACAGCCTAAACCTTGAAAAGGGGTTACCATTTAAATAACTCAACATCATTATTTTATGCTTCAACAATATGCGAATAGCATGTCAAGGAAGAAAAAAACATATCGCACATATGGATCTCAATTAGTCAAAAAGAGTTGGAGAGCAGAAGTAAAAGAAAGGTAGTCCGTTAGTTCAATTAGAATGGTATATCTAAGCTACATTTTCACATTTAAATAAGTGAACTAAGGATGTGTATGTTTACTAAAGGAGTATATGGATGGCTAGGATAACTGTAAGGATAAGTTGGGTCAGTGGAGACTCAACCCTAAATTCGTAATGCCCAAGAAAGTCTGGTCGGGAATTCAAGTTTTCGCCATGAAAGCTCTGTTCAGTGTATTTCAACGCTTCCTGCTCTAGCAATTAATTAGGTGCCACAGCCATATGGAGATGGGAGATGGAATGAAATTTTTCGGGTGCTTCAAAAGGTCTAGATACCCCATGTAATAGAGGCTCATATTTTTTCCGATCCACCGTTGGAGGAAGCTTCCTTTAACCATATCTCTGATTATGAGCTGCGCATTACAAATATCACTCACATGTAAACTTTAACTAACTGCAGATATAGGTGGTCTTTAATTAATAAGAAGAGTGGTTTTTCTAATCAGTGATATAGAGGAAAATATGACCTCGTAACCTAAAAAGATGTCGTGGCACAGTTAGTATGTGACAGTAAAAATTTGATTTCCCCATTGTTTTCATTGAATTAATGAATCCAACCATTCAGTTAAGTCTGCTCCAGATTCTATAAATACCACACCAGTTGGTGCTCTCTAGGTATCTCTTCAGCTCGCTCTCTGTCTCTCTCTCTCTCTCTCTCTGCGCCCGCACGCCATGGCCCAAAATAAGGTTCTCTTTGCCATTGCCCTTCTTCTAGCCATCTCTCTAAAACTCCAGTCCACTCAAGCAAGGCAGTTAAGGCTAGCCATGCAAAAGCACAACCCACTCCCAGACAAGCTTCGAAATTTGAATAAAGTCCTAGAGAAAGAACCAAGGAAAACCATAGCCGAGCAGAGCAAAAACTTGCACGGTGAAGCATCAAATGAAGCCACGAACACTAATGCGCCTTCCACTCTGCCGCCACCAAGTGCAACACCGCCACCACAAGGTGCAACACCGCCACCATCTCCTGATCACAACATAGATAACTTCAGGCCCACAGCTCCTGGCCACAGCCCGGGCGTTGGCCATTCACTCCACAACTAGGGTTTTGTCATTGATATTGTCACGTTCGATTGAGTATGTCCGTTATCTTCGTCATGCATGTACCATCATTCTATCTTTGATTAGGTTTAGATGTTTCCCTTTAAGTTCGAGTTGGTAGCCTAGTGCAAGTGTTTGTCTTCCCCGTATATATTAATCTTTTGCCAGAGAAAAAGCGCGCAAATCTCGGTTGTCTTTTGTCCATTTATTTTAACTAGCTCAGTTTGTGGTTCTTTTATTTGCGTATTTGTTAGATTCTCAAATATGCATAGTCATGCAATATTGGTCTCCCTCAGTCACCTATATATTAGGTACCAGCGATGAACCATACAAATGTAGGCAATTCTACACAGAGATACCACGCAAGTGATTCACAATAGTAAATAATCTTTTAGCTTAAATAGGAATATAGTAAAATTATAAAAATTATATTGGGCACATATGCTGATAATGTTGACGAAGATCAACAACGACGCGGATGTTGCTTTCGCATGCATATGGGGTTGAAAAACGAAAAGTAATATGACGAGGATTCTACCACGTGGAATATTTGACAGAATAAAAACAAATTAAAGCATCATTAAGACACCTTTATAAACAATCTATACCGTGTAATCTGTTCATCACTCCAAAAGTTTAGATAAATCAAAAATTAAGATAAAACTCATTAAAATATCTCATATTGCTTGAAAACGAGATTTATATGATTTTTGTTCTTTTCGGTTTTGCTTCACATATTAACTTAAACTTCTGGGTCAAATATTTTAACATAGTATTAGAATTGGGTTCCTAATCAAATTATAAGTACCACTCCTACTCTGGATTGCACGCAGGAATGAGTGTTAAAATATCCACATCAATTGTGAGGTTTTATACGCTCTTTAAATACATGGTTTTTTCTTCCACCTCTCGATTTATATTTTTGAGCTGGACATTATAACAAACCTAATGAGCAAAAGATGTGAATACCCTTCCTATTCAGCTTGAATAGCTTTTGCGATGCATTTTTATGAGACCGCTTCAATTAGTTACCACTTATACAGTATTGCCAATGTTATGTAGAATCTCTCTAGTTTACTCCATTGTTACCATGAAGATGAATCCTTGTCAATACTAAGTGCACATCGCCACTTAATTTTTTTTAAAATTTGTAGAATAATTCGAAGTAATTTCACACGCTTTTCCCTAAGAAAGTTGCACATGAAAGAATTACATTGTTAAAAAAACATCGAGAGTCATAATGGTGTATAAATTTTCAATAATATTTTATATTATTAAAGTAGGTAAAGTGAAATTTGCTTTGTTATGAATAGCTTCGAATCATTTAATAATGAAAAATATGATCATTTTACTATTATCATTTACAATCACGTTTTTAACTCTAATTGAAAAAATATTATGTCCTCTCTAAGAAAGTCCAAACCAAAAGTGCAAGCTAACAGGCAAATGAGGATCACTTGCAAATAAAAAGCACATAGACCTCATTATCAAGCGATGGGTGATTTTTTTCAACAACCCTCTTTATTTGTAATCCTGAGTAGGGGCGAAAACCTAGCTCTAACACAATTTAAAGAGTTCAATCCAAAAGTTTACGTTAATGTATAGAATGATCATATAAATCACATTATCAAGTGATGTGGAATATTTCAACATCATTATTTTACCCACAATGATTAATCTTCTTGGGAATGCTTATGTAACAATTATCTCTTCACACCACGTGCATGTGGTGGAACATGAGCTTAATACATGACTCAAGTTTTACTCAATAAACACTCGACGAGAATTTGATATTTGGGATGATAGTATGGACACTAATGTTTATTACTCTTCAATCTTGAGATGTGCTCTACATAAGAAGGAGTATCTACTTAGTTCATAATATTGCACGGTGGATACATCTTCTATTAAAACCCCGTTGGAGGTTTCCGAGTCCTAGAAGGATGCCTTTGCTGAGGAGGAATGTTCCAGTTGATGTGCATTGCTAGAGAACTTATTCGAGCAATTGAATATTTTTGTTACTCAAAACTACAATCACTTCAATGTTCCACGGTGAGAAATTGATAATATGGGCTTCAAACTGTCGATGTATATAGATATTAGGAATAATATTGGTTTAGAAGGCTGTTGATGATAGAGCAACATAACCACTCCATCAAATATTCTTTCATGATTAATCGACAAGTGATAATTGCACATTTTTTAAATTTTTACTACTATTTTGGCACATTAAAGTGTTTATATCTTAGTACAAGAAACATTTATCAGATTATTTGAACTTTGATGCCTTTACCTAGAGAGATGATAAAGGGAGAGCTCAAGGTCCAATCTTGTTAATATATCATTTGACTGTTCTTTACTAAAAAACTTAAAGCCAATGATTTATGAGCCTATTAAGATTTTTTTTTTGGGTAAAGGTGATATGAGCCTATTAAGGTTATTAACTACTTCGCACTACATTAATTCTTAATACGATTTCCCCATGTAGTTGTCAACAACAATGTGACATATATTGGATTAATAACATTCATAAGGCAAATTAATAAAAATTCCTAAGCTTACTATATTTATTCTAATTCTTACAAATATCTCAATTATGCGAATTTAGTTTTACACATTTTTATGTATTGTCAATTGAGTTTATCTGACCAATTTTGGCAAATAAATCATTAATGTAGACACTGTCCATCTTATGTGACAAAGCTAGAATTTCAATACTTTTTATGCTATTTATTTTCTTTACTTTGATGGGACAAAGGGCTAACAAGTGTGGTAGCTCGACCCTTGTTGGCTACATGTGAGGGCTAGGATGCTCTCCCTTGATCTAAACATCGAGGCCTCACCCAAGTTAAGGGCCGTAAGGCCTCACTTTGGCTGACGACAGTGTTGAGATGCTTAGATAGGTCCTTACCAGCCATAGCGAGGCGAGGGCCACCACACCCTTGCCTAGTGGCTGGCAAGGGCTGCAATGCCCTCACACAATGTCGAGGGTCAATCGACAATCATTGTCAGCTCATAGTAAAAAAAAAACCATAAAAAAACTATAAAAGTTCACAAAAATATTAATATATTATTAAAAAAATATCTACATTATCGTCAAGAATTTCATGTAAAATAATTGGCATTCTCGTAACTGATTTCCAACAAAAATTGACTAGATAGACTCAATTAAAAAAATGTAAAAAAATCTCTAAATAATTTAAGATAATTGAAAGTTTTATGAATGAATTAGTATAAATAGAATAAGTTAAGAATTTTTTTGTAATAATCCACAAGTAAAAATGTAACTGCAAGTGAACTTGGACGAAGGAACCGATAGTACAAGTTAAAATGGAACTACAAGTAGGGATGTGTGATCGGACCGGGTAAACCGTGTTCTCAAACCAGCCCACCCTGAAAACATGGTTGTGAATATGATTCAATGCAAATAGGATTGGATACAAGGTCCAAGAAAGGAGAACCGATTATAACATGGTCAGATATATGGCCTAGGTCTGTAACCTACCTTGAACCTTGAACCATGAATCTGATCATTGGAAAATAAAATTTATTTAGTGAAAATTCCAATTTCAAAGTAAATAAATTTTATTAAATCATAACTTTTACATATGTCTCTAGAGCATGGTTTCTTGTTGATTTTTCTTTATATATAAATTTTACATTTTTGTTAGAGATTTTGTACCATGTGTATTGGCTTGTCTGATTTCACTTTTGATTCACTTTTGGATGAGTTATGTTTGTACCAAAAACTCGTAAACTATTTTAGACAAATGAAAAATTCGTATAATATTATGGAATGTGATTAATATTATATTCATGTTTGTTACTAATGTATATATAATGTTAAGATTTTTGCTTTATCTTATGACTATGTTATGATAATTTTCCTTGTGGATCATTAGTTTTTTGCTTAGTAAAAAAGTTTACTTAATTATTAATTATAAGTGCTTAACGTTTCAATATAAATTAGAAAAACTATATTTAAAATTCAAAGTCGTATAGGATGAGCGGTTGCAAAACATGTTCCGATATAAAATAGGGTTAACCCTGAAATCGGGTACAGGATCCAAATCTAAAACCTACCCACCTTATTTTTGCTCACCCTTAACTACAAGTGAACTTGGACAAAGGAACCTATAGTACACAGTGCTTGGACAAAACTAAATTTAAATGAAAAATAAAAGGTGAGATAGAAAAGCCGAAGTTGCATAAAGAATTTGGCCTCTGACGGTTGGGATTCCATAAGCATCTTTGGAGATCCTTTGTCGTCCGTCGACATCTTAACTTAGTTGCAATCGAAAGTACCTTTTGAAGTTTGACGGCTTAAGAATTATTATTATTTAATTCTTTTTGTTTGAATGCCAAGAATGGTTATTTATTTAGGAAAACTCGTGCGATCCAGCTAGCAGAAGGCAGAGAGAATCAAGTGACCCCCTTGCTCTACTATTGATTCATTTTGTCTCATTCCTAACATTACTTTTGACAGATTCCTAACATTACAGTGGGAAGGAACTTGGGGGATGCCCAGGACTCCCCCATTTTAGGAGCCAACCAAACATTACTTTTGTCAGATTCTCATTGCTTTAACATTTTTTTTGTGCTTTTGTATATTTAGTAGTTTAAAAGTAGTAACTTTTTCGATTGGGAGGTTGAGGCATGCGCTTTGAAGCTCATCATTTGTCTCTTTGACTTACACGAGATATATAATTAGGTACCAGTGCTGTTGACAAAGGAGAAGGTTGGGGCTCCTCAAAAGGTTGGTGGCTCTTGTACCTATGACTTAACCTCTTTAATTCCTGACCATGTGTGACATACAATATAATGTGAACTGATAGCACGCGGGTTGCTACTTTTGATTGGTTGGAGTTCTATAGATTCAAAATACAATATACGTCATACTTTACTAACGTGTTAAGATCTATTTAGATGATTTTCACTTCTTAATCTTGTGGCTTCAAGTAGTTTTCTATCAATTAACATGAAACTCTAAAGACCTCTGAGCATAAAGATCAACAAATAAAATTATTTATAATTTTTTTCGGCGTTTGTAATTTCCAAGGAAAAGTAAAACACGAGTTAGAGCACTTTCTCTAAATACATGCAACAGATGCTAACAATAATTGGTCGCTCATTCAACTTCAATATGGTATGGTAGCAGGATTGCTCTTTTGAGTTCGATATGTCATATTCTCCTTTTCACCTTGTTTGTGAGTTCTCCTCTTTTGGCACGACAGCTTTCCATAGCTCCATCTCCTGCATGTATTGTACGATCGCTTAATGACTTTGTCATCTTAGCGGTATTCACATTCTGAACTTGATATCAGAATGTAGGTTATTGAATACTGGAAATTCCTCTAACAGTTCAGATTTTGGAGTTGTATATGTGACCATCTAACGTACATATTCAGTATTTCTTCAAATTTCCTCTAATAATGTATCCGTTGAAAGTGATGATAAACGCCTGATACATTAGAGAGTTGCAAAGTGAAGGGCAGTCAAGTAGCAATTCAAAAAGAAAAAAAAGGTAGCAATGCAATTAATCGGAAACATCTGGCTTGTCAACTAAATCACATTCACTGAAAAAATCCCGTTTACTGTATTACATTTTCTGCGAGATATATGATTCATTTTTAAGTTTTGAAACATTTGGATAGAGGCACCGTAAGATCATAGATCAAATGAGTTAGAGAATGTGAAATCAGTTGTTTATATCCAATATATTTGTGTGTGTGGGTTATCTTCATATATGCAATAGTACCAATTAGAAAAGTCAAATTCAACGTCACCATTTAACTAATTCGAGTTAAGCATTGCATGCCTATATTTCGAAAAAAATACGTATAGCATACCCAAGGAAAAAAAATGTTGCACATATCGAATGAGTTAGAGCTCAATTAGACAAGAAAAGTTGGAGAACAAAAGTAATAAAGTAGTTCGTTAGTCCAACTATGAATGCTGGATCTGGTTTATCTAAAGAAGCAAACTCGGGATGCGTATGCTTGCTAATGAAGTACATGGATGGCTAGGAAAACTTTAAAGAGGAGTGGAGTTATTGAAGACTCAATCCTAAATTCATGAAGCCAAGAAATTCTAGTCAGGAGTTGCGATATTCGCTGAGAAACCTCTCTCCCATGTAAGGGAATTTTCTTTAGCCATCCATTTAATTGTCGATTACAAATTTTGAATGTCACTCGTATGTAAACTTAATTAAATACATGTGAGTGATGTACATATTTATAGCCTAACCAATCGAAAGAACGATTTTTTTTAATCAGGAATGAAGGAAAATATGACATTATAAAACAAAGGAATGCGTGGCACGGTCAGGTGGTGTATTCTACGTGATTTTAACGTTTTCACTTTGATTCTCTCATTACAAACTTATAAAACAAAGGAATCTCTCTCTCTCTCTCTCTCTCTCTCTCTCTCTCTCTCTCTCTCTCTCTCTCTCTCTCTCTCTCTCTCTCTCTCTCTCTCTAGATGACTTCAGGCCCACAGATCCTGGCTACAGCCCCGAGGTTGGCCATTCAATTAAGCCTAGACAAATTTTCTAGTAGAATATAGAAAAAACAAAAATAAATAAAAAGAAAAAAAGAAACTTTAGAGAGGGAGAGAGAAAGAGTCATGATGAGTCCATTGTGAGATGTAATTTACAATCCATTACGATGTGGAAACGGATCCCTTGTCCTGGTATGGACCGGGGCAAGGGTGATCGTGCTTCTCCCCTAGTTGTTCGATCTGAATTAGATGGCCAGAGAAAAAACACTTTTTCCAAAAAAAAAAAATCCATCTTTGTTTAAAAAAACGAGAGCCGTCCAATGTTAATCAGACAGCTCCCCTATGTCAGGGGATCCATATCCTTGCGATGTAACTACTAATTATGGACTCTGCAAGACTTTCTCTCCCTCTCCCCACTAGAAGGTTAGGTCTATTATTTCTCTTACTTTCTTATCTCTTAGTACAGTGAGAGTTACAGCCAACACTAATTAGAACAATATGGAGAAATAGATCATTCCAAATAAAAGTATGAGATACAGGAAATCCAATAGTAATTACTGTTTTAATCTCTTCTAACAGTTTGAATGACCAAATAAAACTCTCACATATAAGTGACATTTTTTTGAGAACTGACCTTTACAATAATCCATGCATACATAAGCATTGTGGACAATAATATTGGACCAGTTTGTTTCTATCCCTAAAAACTAGTGGGCAACTTGAATTACTCCAACTAGTTTTTTGTTTAGCGGATTACATAAATTGCATAACCGGCAATTAAATCCCAGTTAAGTTTACATACAAATGAAGTCTATAATATGCAACTCACCATCTAGAAATATGATTGGAAGAGATGAGGAAAATATAGATCAACAGAATTTGCATAGGCACTCTAGAAACAGGGACCATGAGCTCCTAATTTAGGGAAACTCCTCCAATTACTCTTCTAAATTGGTGGTTTACAAATACGCACATCATCCACAGTTCTATTTAGTTATGTTTGCTTGTGAATGATTTCCATAACTTATAAGCTACTAGTAAAGCATATAAATGTAGTAATATTTGTCTAATCATGAGCAGAAGAAAATATAACCCGAAGAAATTCAAAAGTTAGATACTGCATAAACTACAAAAGAGACTCCAGCTAGTAGGAAGTGCTGTTCCGCGTTCGAGGCCTGGAAATTGGTTCTTTATCTCAGCTCACAAGCATGCAACTCTTACAAGTGCATGTGACGGTTCCACTAAATTTTAACTGGTCAAGATACCGTTTGAATCGTTTGTAGCTGCAAAAACTTAATATAAGAAGTTAACAAGTAAAAAGCTGCCTAAGATCCAAAAGCTAAGCACTTCAGTCACACTCATTTTCTTAGTTATTATTCTTATTATTGTTTGCCCAACAACATTAGGTAGTTGGGAAGATGATAGTTATGCTTATTTAATGGTTAATATCGTTAAAGATATTGCGAGGGAGAGACATACGTAATAATTACAGATAAGTATTACATAAACTAAATCTGCTAGATTTACCAAAAAAAAAAAACTAAATCTGCTAGATCAAATTAATCACGTTTCAAGAATAAATTAGATCAATAATGGATAGGTCTGAAAATACCAATATCGTATTTTAATTGATTATGTCCATTGGATTACTTATAAGTTTATATAATATTTTCTCAAAGGAAAAAAAAAAAAACAAAAAGGCGCCGAGACAACACTTTGAAGAACGCGAATGCATAGGGGGCTCAAGCTAGCGAGGAGTTGCAGCATTTTGTCTTCCATATGCATCCAAAACATCGCACCCCGATGTTGCCTAAAAGATCTTGCTCGTTTCAACATGCTTTGTTTCCTCGTAGACAGCACAAAATGTTAATATCCGTGGGATTCGCCTGGCCCAGTCAATTTCTAAAATAAATTTCCAAAAATTCTAAAAGTCAATCGTTTGTCCCTGTTAATAAGGGATTCACTCGGGTCCCTATTTCGAATCCATAAACTCCCATTCGATAGTTATAGGCACCATCACCTTAATTGACAACCATTTGGTCAACCACCCCTTATCCGTAATTTTACTAAAACATCTCCAATATGACTTCATGAAGATAGCCTTTTAGAAGACTGTAGAAGACTATTGATGATAAGACCAAATACACTTTGTGCGTACCTTACACGGTTACATGACACAACTCCGTTCCAATATACTTCACATTGTTTTGTGTGATTGAACCACCAAAATCTACAATACGACTTCATGAAATAGTCTTTCCTAATTGTGCTACAATTTATGATCATATATTTTCTAAACATTCTTTTCTTGATTCACTTTAATGTGTTCATATCTTTATATCTTACAATTATCATATTATCTGAAAGTGGTTCTTCGTAGGACAATCTTTGGACCCGGGAGCAAATCCCATATAAAATGGACTAGTGGCATTTGCTTATTTAACAGCGAGTACAGTGAAATCAGACGCAGGAAAAGATAGTATAGGGAGCTGGGACAAAACTGTATTTTAAAAAAGGAGGAGGAGAAAGAAAAGTGAAATTGTACAAACACTTTTTTGAGTTTTGACAGTTGGGATTCTAAAGGAATCTAGGATATCCCTTATTGTTTTCCGACAATTTACACTAGGTCGCGGTCACGAGCCCTTTTGAAGTTTGACGGCTGAAGAACAGTTATATGTTTCTTGTTCGATTAGGAAGGAATGGTTATTTATTTAGCAGAACTGTTGCGCTCCAGCTAGCACAAGAAAAGAGAATCAAATGATTCGTCTTGCTCTAATATTTTTATCTGCTTAATGTCCTATTTCAGAACTTATTTATTCTTAAAGCTTCCAGTGGGAAGGCAGCTGGGGTACACGAGCGCCTCCCCCATTTTCAGGAGCCAACTATACAGTACTTTTGTCAGAAGATTCTCATTATTTTAATATTCTTTTCTTGTTACTTTATTATTTAATTTGTAAGAAGTAATAACCTTTCTTATTTGGGGGTTGGAGAAGGAGCTTGACGCATGCACTTTGGAGTTCATCATTTGTTTCCTTGACTTATATGAACTATAATATTAGGGGCAGTACTCTGGACAAAGTGGTGCGGGTTTCCAATTGGTGGCAATTGTACCTTTGACTAGACCTCTTTAATCCCGGACCATGTGTGATGTATAATATAATGTGAATTGATAGTGTATGGATTCTCTACTTATAAACTAGTTTGATTCAAAGTACGACTCCCATCGTGCTTTAGTAACTTATTAGAGTTTAACATAATTTTCTTTCTACATCTCAAATTACATAAGTAGTGACGTGTAGAATCATCTTTTTGTTCCCTCAAATTTAAGAGGGAATGTGAAACATAGGACAAAATAATTTTTTTTTTCAAAATTGAATGTTTCATTCATATTTCAAGATCTCAAGATAATACATGAACTTTTCAAAGATAGCAAAATAATGAAGTAGAATAATAAAGCACAAATTACTATATTAAGCACATTCTCATGACATAGGACAAGATTTATCTAAACATCAAAACAGAATGACTGGTGGCCAATCATCGAATCTCGCATTATCAAAAGTGGTGAACATTATATCTCCTTTTTCAATAGCTATGACTTGCCTAGTTTGGCATCCTCAACACCATCGTCATAAGAAGACACCAAAAAAAAAAAATGAACAGGCTACCAAATCTATATTGTAATGGAAAGAGATGGAACTAGCACAAAAATGCCTCTAAGGAACTCCTATATCTAGTTCTAGATTGGGAGAAAAAGCTTACAGATCCAAATTGGGAAATGAGAGGTTCCAAAGTTTGGAGGAGTTGTAACCACTTCTAGTGCAATATGAGATCACCATATTCCTCATTGATATTGTCAAACTTCTTGGTTTGGAGTATTTAAAGGAGTGAGTTAATTACAAAGTGGAAGATATGCTTAACAAGTAAAGAAGAGCATTAGAGAGAGCAAAGAAAAAACATATAAGATAGAAACAAGAAAATGTTCTCAAATCAAATTGGGAGATAAAATCTCAATTCGAGTTGAGAAGATTGAGCCTTTCTTTATTGGGAGTTATTTCTTAGTCGATAGAGCTTGAAGTGGAAGAGGAAAAATAAACCAAAAATAGGTGGGTGAAAATAGAAAGAGGCTAGGATTTTACAAGCACTAGTAGACACCAATAGACACTTAGTTACAATAAGTGGTTACACGTTCACCTTTAATATAGTACTGTAATTAATAGGAATTCCAAATTGAGCCAATTTGTCTTACTCTCGTTTCACCTGCTTGTGAATTCTCTTTTTTATGCATGTCAACATCCCACAACTCCTTTACCTAAGTGTATCATTTGCTCGCTTAACAACTTTGTTATCCTATTGGTCTTCACAAGAGAGGGAATGTTTAGTTTTACATACTGTCTTTAACATTTCTTCAACACATCGAACTTGTAGAATGTGTAGCTGCGTACAAACTCTACTTCAATCAAAGTAACAAATTTGTCACACAATCTAGTAGACTATGACTGAAACACTTCTACTAAATGCGATTTACCGTAATATTATTTGGCTTGTTTAAATATCCTATAAGATTTTGTCCAACCATTTAATAAATAACTTCCTGTAAACTTTGTTTTCATCTGTCAAAATTCAAGCAGTCACGATCTTAATAACGTTGAACAGCCTCTCAATTTAAGAATCCCTTTCATTACAAATTATAAGTTGCTCGTACATGTCAATACTATCAACAAATGAAATGGAAGTGATTGCAAATCGGAGAAGATTAAAATTATTGATAGTTATAAACGAGCTGTCAAGTGAGGATATTCGTACTCTTTGCGAATTCCCAAAATGTCCCTAGTAGTTGCTGCCGCCATTTCTGGGGAAGTAGCCAACCATCTCTCTCTCCCGAGGCTAATTGATGAGATCCAACTATAAGGTTTTACAATAATGATCCGATGTATGTAATTTGTATGCATAAGAGGCTAATTGAATTTCGAACAACATCAATTTTACTGAATTGTTTTTAGAAAATTATAAATGCCATCCTCAAACTTTCCACTCCACATGAATTATCTTCACATTTCAAAGCCTACAATTGCCAACATCACTTTTAACAATGGAATTCAAATTTTATTAGCCACCCATATCAAGTTGCAATTTTTCTTTCGATATCACTCCCTCCTCAATTTTTGGATGCAGATACTAAGTGTGCACAAGAGTATATAGGTCATCTAGATTGGGAAGATGCAAAATGAATGAAATGGAAAGATGGTATTTGATTCGAGAATAAATTAAAAGATGACTTTTGCAGTTATCTAATATTTTTCAACACGTTAACTGGAAGTTTCCGCAAGTATTTGGTTACCCACAAAAAGAAAAAGGAAGTTTCTTAGTATATATTTGGCTTATGATGTAACAGATCCATGCCATTACGTTTTGTCCGATAACCAGAAACTGCCGGGGAGTCAAAATCCAATGAGATTTAATTGCAAAGGTTCAACCAATCATTATGTGGTCAAAATTAAATGTCACTCTCCTTCCGAACTGTCGTTTTCACTTTCCGTAACTCTTGTTGAATTCTGGCTCTCGCCACTGAAGTTTCCCATCATCAGTGGTTCAGGGCATGCAACTTTCCTGTTAATTTGGTTCTTGCGCATTAGACTTTTTCTAGCCTTTTACTTAAGTAAAGTACGTTTTGTCCATATATATCATCTTCAAATCAATAAGAAATGTTTGACTAATTACATTGATGAATAATGCAAACGAGTTAAGCAATTCGGGGGACCAATTCTGCCAAACGACAAAGCAAACTTATTATTGTTAAAGAAATTAACCTTAATTTTTATAATCAGAATACCAAATTGCAGTAGCGTTGATTAGCATCCCTTCACTTTATTCATTCACATAGTGTGATCAGAGCTAGCCTCTTGCAAGAAACCAACAAATCAATAGCACAGCCTAATCAACAAATTTTCAACACACTAAATGTGTATACGACTGATTTTTGTGGTCGAATATGTGATGCATTGTTTTAGTTTCTCACTTTTTCTCAATGACATGGAAGCACATCTCAGGTACCTAATTTAGATACATAAAATACACATCTAACTTTAAATTAGTGAGAGTCAAAACTCGAGTTGGGTAGCTTCAATGTGAGATTGTTTCATTAGATTTTGAGGAATGTAATCAATCTAGTACAAAGGTCTAATTTACATACACATCCATCCTTTAGTCACTAAGCCGATTAAAAAAGGCAAGGGTTTAAATGTTGCGTTAATTTCACCTTTGACTTAACACAGGGAATGCCAAGCCGATTAGTACTAAGAGGTAATGTTTTCATGTTATTCCAAGTTTCAACATATTTGTCTACCTCACTGGATGGTGGCTTAAAGTCATGTTTCTTCCAATTAGAGTTCAGTTTAGTGGAGCACTCAAAAGAAAATACAGCTCTGATTAGTATGCAAGTGCTCAATCTCTCGAGATTGTCATTGGTGAGGAAATTGATTAAGTATGGCCATCAAAATGGACAATCGTCCCATGCTGGACTGTGTCAAAGGCTTCGACTAAATGACCACCAAGTGTCAAGCTTCATGTTTCAAAAATGAGTTTGTCCACCTCGGGCAAGATTCCTGCATGTAGACCTGGCATTCATTGGTATACAGGTTGATGCTCCCAATGATGTATATCCTTAACTTGCCTTCCGTGGAATCTTACACTAATCTAACTTATAGGGGGTCAGCTATAGAACCTAATATGGAATTTGCTAGATTATGACACATATATCTATCCATAATTACAATAAACACCAAGCATCAGTAGCCAGCCGTTCCCCTAGCCTCAATTCCTCACGACATGGGATAATTGATACATTAGCCATCTCCAAATGGACAGAAGAGATGAAATTTCTAATATGTTATGTTTTTATCATTATTTTCATAGTTCACTTTCGTTTCTACCATTGGTAGCCTCTAATCGTGATGATCGGGCACCCTTGACCACTTCACCGGTTAAGTATTAGTAAATTTGCTTTGAAGATGTAAAAGTTTTCATTTAAATTTTAGTGACTTTCTTGCGATGTATTACAGATGAAAACTATCTGGCACATGGCAATGTGTGGCAATGCACGTATAGATAAAATTATAAATGAAAGTGTTTGGCCGAACAATTATTCAAAATTTCAATTTAATTTTTTCTAGCGATGTCTTATTACTGAACTGCACATAGATAATTTCTCACTTAAAAACTTTTATTACCGAATCACATGTCACGTACAAGTGTTTCAAGTCAAACATTTTCCCATGCCACCTTTAATGTTAAGCTATTAGTTACCTATAAAATAAACGATAACTGATCATGAACTTTCGGCTTGTACGACCTATGAGATATAGAGAGAAGATCTCCAATAAATCTAATAAGCAGAATTCTTTTTGAAAGGTCGCCTCTTTATGTTTTTTCTTTCTTTATGTGTCGAAACAGCCAAGGGCACTTTTGGAAGCCAAGGGCACTTTTGAAAGCAGTTAACATAGACCATTCAAATTAAAATTATGCGAACCCCAATCATTCAATTTAATAGATGAATTAGTGAGGATGCTAATGCTCTCATGGTTATAAATAGCCATACAATAGTAAGTCCATTACAATCACCTCACCGAAATCAAACCTGTCCACACTCCACACATAGCCGAAACAAATTGAGACCTATCTCAATTACATCATCTCTCTCCTAAAAACCCAAATAGTCCAGACCAATCTTCAGTTTGCTGCTTCATCTTCTTCAACGCCATTCGTTACTAAATTTCTCGTTTATTAGCCATGGCAGTATTGTCCCCAGCCCTTAGAAATTGCGCTTTGATCTTCTTTGCAATGATGATCTTCCATGAAATTCTATGTATAGATGGAAGGCCAATGAAGCCTACCATAGCCCACAATGCCAATTCCCTTAATGAAAATTACCAGATCAGTTTGGCAAAGCTCGTAACTAGAAAAATTGATGCACGACAAAAGATTGCAGAGAAAGGAGAAGTCCTGTCGCCGAGCACAGTGGTGCGAAGTCTTGGACCTGATGATTCAGCAGCGGTTTATGTTGACGATTTTCGTCCTACCACACCAGGAGATAGTCCTGGGGTTGGCCATTTATTTACTCAAGAAAAGGATGTCCAACCAAAAGAAATGGACAGAGGTGGTCTGCACGTTGTTGCCGTGTCGGGAAATGACTTCCGACCCACAGAACCCGGTCACAGCCCTGGTGTTGGCCATTCTTTCAAAGACAAGGCTATTGCAGGACCAAATTCATAGTGATTTGGGGTTCATACGTGTGAAGGCTTGGTCACCATCTACGTGAATAGATTAGATAGTTGTTTCAGGAAGTAGTTTCGACGTTGTTCTAAATCGTATTATCAGTTACTATAGGGTACGTGCTGTTTCTTCGTCATGGAGAATTAAATGACCATATTTATGTACCGTAGTGAAGCAACTGTATAAGTAAGCTCATTGCACAGATACAAGTACTGTTATGGCCACCTCTCTCTCTCTCTCTCTCTCTCTCTCTCTCTCTCTCTCTCTCTCTCTCTCTCTCCGTACCCGAGTTCTTGTTAGCTTACAGCACTCTCAAACACGCACTCTCTCTCTCAGGTGCGCGGAAAAAAGAACACCCCTTTACATGCATAGCGTACACAAATGAGGCAAACTTAAATGGAATAGACTTTGACGAAAGGTATTGGAAATTCTTTTAAATATTTGACCCTGTATAAACCCCGAGAATATGACGCTGTCTTCATGGAGAATTGACGACTGCTTGAGAGGTATTTGCAGGCGATTCTCCATATCGTATTATATATGTCAAGTGAATTTATTCTCTAACTTGAGTAGAACCCTATTAGACATCTGAAGTGACTGATGATCGTTCAGTTCCTCAAAATTTCACAAATGACATTCATGAATCTTTCCTAATTAAAATACGAAGGGAATGCCAATCGCATCATCTCTGGTTATATGCTGAAATCAATGGCTTGTTGTTATGCTCAAAGTCTCTATGTCCAGAGCTGAATTCACTGTATGTTATTATATCAATGTCCAATTTAATTCTTACAAACTAACATGAGCATGGATGGAGAGTAGAATCAAAAACCGGATTGAACCAAACCTAGGAACTGGCCTAGTTCGAGTTCTTGATTCCAATAAAAGTGATGCTAGTAATGGGTAGTTCGATTATTAATCTTTGGGTAAGAACCGTACCAGAAATCAAGAATCGAGAACCAGACCAAGAATGGGGAACTAATGAACTGTAGTTCTGTGCTTTGAACTTTTTATTATTTATTATATTTTATGTGTTCATCTTTTATGAATTGTTACTATTGACAAATGGAGATTTTTTGTTCATGCATTCACTTTCATTTTGCTTAACTAAAAATAAAACAAAAATAATAGAAATTGGCAACTTCATGGATAGACCTTTGAACCGACCCTGGAACCAATTGACAAGGTAAGTTTCAAATTCAAGGGTACATAGAATAGATTCCATATTCCAAAAATTAAGGATTCGGTTTCGATATGGCAAGTTCCAAGTTCCAAGTGGAACCTAAACTAACCTGAAAATCGTTACCCCTACTTGATACACTCTATCACTTCTATCATGCATCAGCTAGCTTTAGACATAAATATAAAGTGTGTAAATTACCTGCATTAAGAAGAAAATAAGGGATTTATAGATATTAAAACACATGGTCTCTGACTAAGATTCCATCTTAAACTTTTACATAAATGCATAAAGCGACATACTTCTTCGAACGAAACTATATTTCAGATGATCTAGATATGTATCTTCAACATACTTCAGCATATTGCCTCTCCTTTTTGGTTTTACATATATGCCATTCTCTATTTTTGAAATACAACAAATTAATTAGAACAATCGATAGTGGTCTAAAACACCAATATGATATTAAATAGTCTCTCATGATAGAACCTTTATGAAATTGTTGAAAAGTAGTTTCCCATTAGTATTTGTACATCGATTTTAGAAAAGAAAAATAACATAAATAAACAATCCATCCAAATGGAATGTAATAATGATAATAAAATAGTAGAATCAAGTAAACACACTAGAAAACTCATTATCAAAATTTACTAAAACCTAGGCTACGTCTCCATGCAAAGTTATTATGTGAATCCCTTATATTTTGAAGAAAGCATGAATATAATAATAATTTTCTGTCAAAATTACAGCACAAAGAGATTAAGAATACTCCTAATTTTTTCTTCTCTATTTTATTTCATATCTATTTTCTTCTCTATGCACTTGATGGCTACTACTTGTTTATAGTTGATACATTAAACAAAAATTTTAACCTAAAGGCAAACCGAAAAGGCTTTTAAATTACACATGTATAATCTTCCACTTAAAGACAAATATACCCATGCACTAAGCATCAAGTAACTTTGCATCCATCTATTTCAAAAACTAGTAACCGGAACTTGTATCTCTATAAGACTCCTCATCATTTACATGGAGTAGAACTAATTAGGGGTGTACAACCGAACTGAGTAAACTTTATTCCTGAACTAGCCCACCCTGAAAAAAGGGTTAGGTACATAGTGTGAAAAAGGGGAATCAGTTATAACAGGGTCAGGTATAGGGTCTAGGTCTGTAACTTACCCTGAACCCTAAACCATAAATCCGATCATTGAAAAATAAATTTTATTTAGTAAAAATTTCGATTTTCAAAGTAAATAATTTTTATTTAATCATAACTTTTGCATATGTCTCCAGACTATGGTTTCTTATTGATTTATATATATATGAATTTTACGTTTTTGTTAGAGATTTTGTACCACATGAATTTGCTCATCTGATTTCACTTTTGGTTCACTTTTGGAAGAGTAATGCTTGTGCTAAATACTCGTTAACCATTTTAAACAAATGAAAAGTTTCGTGTAGTATTATAGGAATGATACTAATATTATATACATGTTTGTTACTAATGTATATGCAATGTTTTGACTTATGGATCCTTAATATTTTGTTTAGTCAAAAAGTTTACTTATTAATTATAAGTGTTTAACGTTTCAATATAAATTAGAAGAACTATATTGTTTTATCATGTATTAATATAAAATTCAAAGTCGTATAAGATTAGCGATTACAAAATAGGTTCCAATATAAACGGGATTAACCTTGTAACCGGATCAGAAAAACAAGGTGGGTCGAGTACAGAGTCCAATGCAAACAGCGTATGGTACATAGGGGGAACCGGTTATAACATAGTCGGGTACAGAGTCCAGGTCTGAAATCTACCCACCTTGTTTTGGCTCACCCCTACAACTAATAGTAGTAGTACATAAAGTATGATTTTCTCTATTTACTACCTTGATAAACATCTTGTTTACCTTTAGTTCATTGTCTTTTGATGCTAACTAAATGAAATTATAATGCATCTTGATATGTCTTGTCCTTAAGTGATAATTTGCATTCTTTGCTAAGTGCATTGCACTTTGACTATTTTTTCATAATGTGCTTACTAGCTACTTTTGATGTAACTCCTCCACATAATCTTATAACCACATGATTTCTTTGGAGGCTTCTATGATTGTCATGTCATTGACAGAGGCACAATTTTTTGTAGTGAAGATACCTAACTCACTATCATACATCTAATCGTAAAGGCATATCCAAATGTATTCACCATTATCCCGATCACCCGAGTAATTTACATTCATAAAACCTTACAACTTTAAAGATGTTTTTTTAAGTACAACTTTAAAGATGTTTCATTATATCAAAGAGAAAAATTCGATATACCTATTAGATATCTCAGTATATATTTTACTTCATTCCTTCCAGTACTCTTTACTCGATTTATGTAAGTATTAACTCACAAATCTCACTGCATGTGTAATGTTTAGTCTTGTTCTTAACATGGCAAACATCAAACGTTCCACTATTGATGCATATGGGATTATCACCATTTTATTTTCAAAGCTTGAGTACTCAAGCACATGTTCTTGAAAAGTTTGAAGCAACTTGTTAGAGGAGTCACAACCGATTGTGGAGCTAGCTACTAATATATTATCCACATTAAAAGATTAATATACAATATCATCATCACCATACTTGCAGAAATAATACAATAATCAGCATTACGGTATCGATTTTCTTTCATAAAATCATCAAACTTTTAAGTATCATTTCCGCAAATCTTTCTTCGAGCCATACAAGATTTTCTCAAGCAATACAATATGTGTTCCCTACCTTTGATATCAAAACTGTCAAGTTGTGTCATAGATAACTCTTAATCTAAATCACCATGCAAAAACAATATTTTCATATTCAATTGCTCAAGATGAATATCCTCTACCGCAACTATACTTAGCAAACCTCTAATTAGTGTCATTCTCATTACTAATGAAAATATCTTGGACTGGTCAGTCTCTTCTTCTTGAGAAACCCTTGACCACAAGTCTTGCTTGTATCTGACACTACCATATGTTTCATTTATTATCATTTGCAATCACTCATTCAACAGAAGCCTTTTTGTCGGTGGGAAACTCAATGAATTCTCTAGTTTTGTTTTAAAATAAAGAGTTCATCTCATATTCCATAGCACACTCACACTACAAGTAAGATGCGTCTTTCTTTACCTCATCATTAGTATTTGACTCTCTCGAATTTGTATATAAGACATAACTTGTAATCGTATTTGCTAATGGATCAAAATTTACATTTGGCTTTTTCACCATTGTATATCTCCTCAAGAAAGGTACTTTGGAATTGTTAATCTGTTTTGAATTTCTACATTCCTCTTGAACTGCCTACTCATTAATAATGGATTCATCATAAAACTTCCCTTCAGGTGAAATCTAATTTGTTAGAACCATCTCTACAGGCATTGTGTTTAGCTCAATATATTTTGGTTCTACTGCCTTCTTATACTTTGTCTAACGATTTTATACGTCTTTTCTTTGTGATATTACAAATAATTTTTTTCATAATCCTAAAGCCTATAACCATAAACATTGCCACCATATTTGATACAAACAAATTTTTGGGACTTAAGACCAGGCTTCTACATATTCTTCCTATCAATCAAAGCACATGCTATATAACAAAAAAAATTTGAATCTTAATAATTAACATTTTTCCCTAATCATTACTTTTGTGATATATCATCCAACACACTAGATGGACTCATGTTGATCAGATAAACAGTAGCATCTCATGTAGGCGGCCAAAGATGTAGCAAGAGTCCCGCATGTAGTCTTATGCATCTTGCACGCTATAGAATGGTCTTGCTCATTCTCTCAGCTTCAATGTTCTCTTCAGAAATTGTAAAAACGACATTCAACTAGTGTATGCCTTTCCGGGTCAAGTAAATTCTTTGCTCATTTATCCATTATACTGTTAGACTTCACAACTTTAATTTGATAACTAGTCTCTTTTTACACCATGGTCTTCCACATTGTCAACATCCTAAATTGTTCTAATTTTCTCTAAGAACATAGACCCAATTCTTCTTTGTCGCATCATTAATGAAAATGACAAAATATCCTTTATGACCATATGAGAGTTATTGAGCTAATCATCACACATTAGTATGAAGAACTCTCACAACAATCTAATTTAACTTTCTACAAACCTGAAAACAACATTTTGAAATGTTACTATTTCAGACCCTTTTCATCAAGATATCCCAAAAGATAATGCAAAAGAGTAGTGAAATGACATATAATCAATGTAGTTTTAACCATATCATTGATATTGTCTTCTTGGAAAAGGTAAAGTGTCCCTGCTCACTTTTCATTTACTACTGCTTTTGTTTCTAATGTTATCATCCACTTTCCACATCCAAAGGTCACTACCAAACCTCTTTAATTAAGTCCACTAGTTGAGATGAAGTTATTCTTCAACTCTTGAATATGTTTGGTTTCACACAAAGCTAGACATTTATGCAAAACTAAATGTCCTCTGCCTAAGGTGTTCACAATCACAATTTGTTTTCTAACTATTGGACACATATGATCATTTCCCACAATCATTTGTCTAAAACCTTCATTGGCATAAAGAGGTGCAATGGAAAGAAGTATTAAAGTGAATGAACCACTTGTCTGTCATTAAATTAAACCATATAGACAAGCACAATTTCTCTAGTAAGGATTCATCACTAACCACATTAGTTACTTGATTCTGATATTACCGTTTCTTTTTGTAGGTTTTACACTAAATCCTTTGGTGTCTGGCATAGTGACAAAATTAGTACTCATCTTTTACAATGTCTCTCTTCTTCATTGATTGTAACACTATGCTGCTTGAATTTCCTTCTACTTTTACTTCTCCCATGGTTCTCCACTGCTAGTGTTGTCGAAGTTGTAGATGCTGAAAAATTATTTCTACTTGAGGCTTTCCTTTGCATCTATTCATCCATGATAATATTCATAGCATCATTCAGAGTTAAATCATCCTTCACGGTACTCACAATTCCTTGCACTATGGTGTTTTAGCTTTCTAGAATGGAAATGATAAGGCTTGGAGGGAGCTTCATATCTGAATTTATGCTTACAAATTCCAACTGACACGTGACCTGCATGAAACTATTAATATGCTCTGCCACAAAACTTCTATCAGATAACTTGGTATTA
Source organism: Melaleuca quinquenervia (assembly GCA_030064385.1). Lineage (NCBI taxonomy): Eukaryota > Viridiplantae > Streptophyta > Magnoliopsida > Myrtales > Myrtaceae > Melaleuca > Melaleuca quinquenervia. Next base: position 9,700,868 of record CM057726.1, on the reverse strand, counting down.
ACCAGTTTCTTCAACAAAAATATATGATTTTATATGGATTGTTTCTCATATATATTTGTTAGAATGTCCATGGCTTTTTTTTTGTAGCTTTTGCTTTCACAATGCGATACCATGTCTTTTCCATCAGTTTTAGATGAATCACACATAATGTCTTTCAATCAAGAATTTCCCATTCACCTCAACAATTTTGGATTTCCAACCCACAAGTTACTTATAAAGACCTTTCTGATAAAGAAAATCGTTGACTTAGAGTTTCCATCATCCTAAATTCTACATGTTGAACTTATTGATTTGATCTTATCTTCTATCGTCATTTGCTTTCAATCAAACATCACCACATTAAAGTTTCATGTTCTCGACTAGCCGACTTGGCTCTAATGTTAGTTGTTAGGAATATACATTAATTTTAGAGAAATAACACAAGCAAACAATCCACTCAGGTAGAATATAATAACGAAATACCAAAATCAAAATAATACACTAGAAAGTTTTTTTTTCATCAAAATTCATCGAAACCTAGGCTACATCTCCACATAGATACTTTACAAATTCACTAGATTTTGAAGAAAGGAGGAATACAATGATAATTTGCGTCAAGATCATGACACAAAAATTGAGCACACTCACAAAAATTAAACTCACTTTTTCTTCTCTCTTTTCTTTTTCTTGTTGTTTTCTTATCATCGCACTTGATAGATACTACATGTTTATAGTTGAAATAGGAAGCACAACTTTTAAACTAAAAGCAAGAAGAAGTTGGAAGAAGCCCTTAAAATATTTTATACCGTCACACACCTACAATTTCGATGTTTGTGCTTGGCATAATTCTTGTCATCGATCATAATATTACTATAAATTGTCAAAGGGAAAACATATAATAGAAATTTGTTCATGTGTGTCCAAGTACGCACATGCCTATCAAGATCATTAAGGAGACACAACAACTCTGCATGCCATAAATATACGAGAGCCAAATAAAGCAAGACATGAAAGAAATTGGAGGCTTATTCAAAATTAGGAATAAATGTTTATTATCTTTTTTTAATGATTCAATGGCACTAGAGGAGAGATCCACCAAAAATCTTCAACTTTAGTTTATGCAGGTGTCTTACCTAAACATTCGACCCGGCAACCTCTAATTTCTGAGTTAAAGTTTTTTAATGCTGCAATCAATTGGGAGTTTATATAGTTATTACTTGTGGAATATTAAAAGGAAGAGTTAGGTAAAGGCCGCAAATTAGGGCAAAGAAACAAAAAAGTTCCGCGGGTTTATGGACCATCAACAGTGGAGGAAAAAGTTGGAGCTTGATAACATGAATAGTCTTCACCACTTCTTTATGATTATTATCTGTGGAACAGAGAGGACAAGGAATCAACAGGCCGCATGTTCACCCGGCGACTGGCGGGAAGGCACATGGAAGCATACGGCCACGGGCGGCGCAGAAAAAGTAGCTATTTGCTTTTTCTAAAGCGCCCAAAGTATTGAGATTTACAAATGAGAATCAACTTATTCCTATGGAATCTTGCAATCTTGCTGGAGATCTCGTTCGTACTCAACGACAAAAGCCGCCAGCCGCCATGTGAGACGGCTGGATCTTGCAGGAATTCAACGTTCGGTAGCGTCGACAAAGCTAGATTCCTAGAAGTGGGTGCTCGTCATTTTCTCTTATTAAAAATTTTTACTTAGGCCTTTTGATATTGAAATAGAAATCTGAGTTTGGCTTTTGCCAGTCACTTGCTTCTGCAAGTTGACGACAAAGACGGCGAAGATCACCGGAAAAAAGTGGAATATTTAGCAGAAAGCCAAGGGGTCAAACTTTCTCCATCTTCTGTCCTGCGCTTCAACTTGGAAGCTCCGGTTGATGCTGCTGATCGCTGAGGCCCCATGCTAAAAAGCGTGGCGTTACTTTTTTTTGAGCCAATATCCTAAAAAACCTTCAATTTTAACTTTTAGCATAATTTTACTTTTTATCTCATGATGAATTTTCAATTTTAGCTCCAATTTCGATCTAGCATAAATTATTTTTATCTCATAAAAAATAACCAACTTTAAGTCTTGTCCCATTTCTACGATAAGCATTTTTTTCTCTTATGAAAAACTTCCAATTTTAAGTTTTATCCCAACTTTACCATAAATTTTTTCAACCTCATAAAAAAAACTAAGAATTTTTACTCTAGTCACAAATTTTCCCCTATTAACCCTCCATCCAAAAATTATCATTAACAAACAATAGGTGACAAATTCCTAAGCACGAGTTTTTCGATCGTCTTGAGCTCTAGCTCGTTAATGCAAGAGATGTAATATTCTCAAGTACAAAAAATCGAAAACCAAGCACAAAATCCTAGAGAAATTTTGACTGAGAGTTAATGGATAACAGATTATGACTCAAGTAAAAGTTGCTGATTTTTTATTAGACAAGAAAATTAAAGTGAAATTGAAATTGAACTTGTAACTAGAATTTTTATGAAATAAAAAAAAGTTATATGGAAGAATTGGTTAAATTTGAAAATTTTTATGAGACAAAAAAACTTTAGAATTAAGTTGAGACTGGACCTAAAGTTTAAGGGTTTTTATGGGACAAAAAAGGTTCAATTTAGAATTGGGATATGACCTAAATTGGAGTTTTTTCATGAAACGAAAGGTAAATTTGGGACAAAAAGTTAACGTTAGAGATTTTTTTAGGGAAATAGGCTCCTGGTTTTGATAGAATTAAGAAGCCTTAGAAGTAATATGACGGATCAACTCGTCACATGGGTCAAACTAAGAAGGGCATCAATTGGTCTTTATGCATGAAATCGGGGATTACCAGTGTCTTTTAATCTCTCCCATTTAACAACCATCCTAGGAAGTGTCGACTCAACCGCACTGGACAAGTAGAATTCTGGAAGTGATTCCCACATTGTAGAACTATTGTCACGAAAGAGTTTAAAAGGTGGCTCTCACGACATATTATTTTGCCTAGCGTAGCATTTAGCTCCCACTTTAATAGTACCTCAAAATATGTACTCAGATGTGACCCCTCAAAGCTGTGACCATCTGAGATTGAGTCCTACTTATGAATCAAACGACAAATCCTCATTTGTTCGAGATGAGACGTAAGGTGCGAAATAATGAGTGCCACTTTCAACTAGAATCCGTGTGTAGATCCAATCCATTGTGAACCTAGTTCGTTTGATGATGGTAAGTCCTACATAAATATCTTATGCTCTGACCATTGTCATAAGTTATGCACGGTCTAAGTCCATATTGCAAGGGAAATTCTTGTTTCACATGATAGTTACGAGGTATTCAATTTAGTCGAAAGATGATGGTAACGTTTTGCAAGTGTTTAAATGTAACGAGAATGCTACTTACACTTGGATTGATACATAAAAATGAATGTATCAGGATATATGGTTCACAAGTTGCCATTTCGATAAATTCATAGGCTGCATTCAACAGCTAATAAAATTCTGCCATACTAATGTGAATATATTGAATTTGTAACTGAGTCTATATCTAACATTATTCTATTTTAAAAAGAGTGTTATTATAAAATATTTGATAAACTTTTAAGTCCTGCTTCCTATCGTGCTGCTTATCAAGAAGTCCCATAAAACTTCTAGGAAATGCAATTTCCACATTATGCAGGCAAATTGCACATGTTGCATATCATACAACAGCGTACAGCTATGTACAGCACAATGTACAACTGTACACTAAGCAGACTCAAAATAGGTGTTCCGCAGAAACGTAACTTCTGGCACACCCAAAATCACACACTTCCTACATTCTGTTTTCATGAATCCATCAAAGGTCAAGGCACTACACAACAATAAAATGTGCTTTGAAAATGTAAAATTATATGCTTCGTATGTATTGGAACTGTGTTCTTTTTGCGTGTCTGGCAATAAATTCGGTATATGTAGTTTTTCATTTTAACGATTCCCTAGGTCTACCCTTCAACGATGAGCGCAGACAGCTAAATCACGGCAATACCTTTTTGTCCTTCACAGGAAGTTGGAAGACAGAGAGAATCCCTTAGCCCCGCGTTCGAGGGTCACGTGTGGAGAGCTCAGGTACCGAGTTGCTGTTATATTACATGTACATACGGAACTTGGACATTTTTAATTAAACCAACAAAGGGAAGGCCAGTGTGGCCTCACGGACAAGCTTTTTTTGTGGCTTTTCTCCAACTAAAATAATAAATAGAGTAAAAAGGTGAAGACTAGACCGCTAGCTTGAGCCCCACGTCTCAGATCAGTCAAGCCCAACTGGAACTTGATCCGGGTCGGCAGAGGCCGGAGCTGGGTTCTTTGAGGTTGATGGCCACCGTCGACCCTAGGCCGAGGAACAGCGACAAGCGAGGAGAGAGACTGAGGCCATTCGAGGGAGTCTGAAGAAACTCGGTGGCTGCCGCCGCACTTGGGGTTGTCAGAGACATTTGGAGGTGATGGGCAGCCAGGTGATGATGGGGAGATAATGGCGCAGCTAGGGGAGAGAGGGTTTTTTCTTGATGGATGGTCACCACCTGACTCGAATCAAATGGTTCATAAGGTGGTAACAGGAGATGGTACAATGAGTTTTCTGTTATTCTTTCCTATAAAAGAAAACCATAAGTTGAGGTAATACACAAACTGTATCAACCAACTTAGATGTGTAAGATAACTGTTTTATCACCCACTATTTTCCAAAAGTGGTTTTTTCAAAAGATAAAAAAGTCTAAACATATGTAAGTAATTTACAGCTTAGGATCGCTTGCTTTCCATCCATTCATTGTGCAATAATTCCAAAAGTCCCTTACCCAAAAAATGAAACTGAGTTCTGTAACAATAAATTTCAAGAAGGGCTAGTAAATTTCCAATATCAATAGTAAGTAAAAAATTGACCGGCAACTCTTTTGTCCAGTCAACCGTTAGTAATTTACAAGCCCAATAATGATTTTACCATTCTCAAATATAGAACCGACTAGTAGTAAAAGTAGCAAGGCTAACTACACTTTTTGTATTAAACACCATTAGTTAGAAAATTACCGATAAGGTAATTACTTCATCACTCTCACATCTAGTAGTAAATTACCAAGTGCTTTAAGATCTTACATGTAAGACATTTAATCGATTATTAACTTATCAACGGATGATCTTGCCATCTTCAAGTGTAGCATCCACTAATAGATTGCTGAGTGCTATAATACTTTAGAATTAGACCCATCAAATTAATTTATAACTTACCATGGAAATAATGATTTTATCATCATTATATCTAGTAGGCAATACCAAGTAATTTATCATGTTGTAACTGGGGCCTAGTTAATTAGTTAGCAGCGTATCAATGCAAATGCAATTTTCCATCCTCAACATTTGTGTGAATGGTAGATCGCTTATTGTTTTGATGATTTTACAAGGGGTACCATAATGACTTAGTAACTTCCGAATAATTGTGAAATAATAGTTTTTACTTCCCCAAATTTAGTATCCTAAAGTAAATTACCAAGTGCTTGAGAATTTTGCAAGTGGTCTCATCAAGCATAGTTATGAATATATAAATGAAATGATATTGTTACCACCCCCACATTCGTTGTTGGATCCATTTGCTAAGTGGTGAATTTCTAACTTACTATTATACTTGAAGTTGGTAAACTAATGACCTACATTTAAAAAGTTACTACATTGACAAGTAAGATTCTGTTTTTAACAACTTCCTAAATAGGGTGATCAATTTAGATTGAGTTTGATATTGATAAATTGCATACTTCGTCTATATTTACTAAATTAAGAACAACTGTGCAATGGTACATACCAATATGCTTTACAACTTAATACCAAATTTGGAATCGGCATATTCCTCAAATATTGGTAGAATACCATACTAAAGGCAAGTTTATACTAACTGATTTCACTACTAATTTTTAGTTTTGAGTGGTAAATTTATAAATGAAATTGCTCCTGAGTAAATTACCTTCAACTATTGACCAACAAATTACCACTTACCCGATTTCACCAACAAGGTTCACAATTTATTAGTAGAAATGAGAAATTAACATGTATGAGAATTTGTTTCATTTTTGTAAATAGAATATTAGAAATTTCCATGTTAGATAAGATCCATTATTTTGGAAAAATTGTCCAAAATGTCCTAAAAATATTCTACGGCGACAAATTCAATCCTAAATATTTTGATAAGTTGCTTATTCAATGTTAAAACTTTTAATTGCACCGATCGGTCATGAACCTTTTAAGTATATGCACTGTTGACACCTAAATTTTGGTCACATTAATAAAAAAATCAAAAAAAAATCTTTGAGAGAATATATGTGCATCAATTTCGTGGATTCATTCAAGATTACGAAATATGTGAAGAGATATTTGATTACGTGTGAATTTTGGCAGGAAAATATCCAATGATAAGAAATCGGCGAAGTTGTTTGATTTTAGGAAGAGAATCGGAAAAAAAAGGGAAAAAAAATAAAAATCAATCTCGCTTGATCGAGAGGAAATCAAAGAATATATTTCTTTTCCTTAATCAAAATTTGATCTCCGAATACTATAAAAGGAGGCTTGAGAGACCATCAAGAGGAGGGCCACACACATTGAATATACGGCCACATTGAGAGGACTTTCGGCACAAAAGTTAGAGAGAAAGTGTGAGGCCTTGAGAGAATTCGGTCGAGAGGGCAGCAAAAGATACAACAATCTGCAAAACAAGAAAAGGGAGTTTGCTCGTTTATTTCATCCCTATTGAATATTTGCTTCTTCTTTTATTCTTTCTATGCTAGCACATACATTGAAACGGTTTTCTCATGCAGAGAGTGCCAAGAAGAGAAAAAAGGAACAATTCGCTGAAGCAAAGGAAAAGACGCAAGGAGCCGCACAAAAGAGTGGAGACGTTCCGAAAAATGATAAGCACTTATAAATTACTTGTGTTTTTTTTCCTGATTTTGCTGTTTATTCACCAAGCTAATTAGGATTTGTTGGAATTCGTTGTTTTCTCGTAACTTCTCGCTCAAGCCGCGTGATTGGCAATTTCACCGCCGAGCGTCACCTCTAGCCGCTGCACTTGCTTGATGCAATCGGATTAGATTTGGAGAGATGATTCCAAAGATTTGGTAAAAAATTCTTTTTCCCAAGTTGATTTGAATATTTGATTAGTAGCATGTTGTTGCTTAATTTGGGTGATATGCATGATCAATTGGAATTTGTTTTCCGATTCGCAACCGCGCATAATTTTTTATTCTATCTATAAGGCTTTAGATGGAATAATTAATTGAGCGGGAATCTATAAAATTGATATTTTGATATTTAAGGATTAAGATCAATTTATCGATTTTTATGCGCGAACCTTTGTTGGTGAATCTTGGTACTATTAGAATTGATTTGGTTTGATTTTATTTTACCTTCTTTACATGTTTAAATTACTTACATAGTTAGATTAATTGCATGTTTATATTAAGAATTGCATATTTAGATTAATTGCACGTTTACGTTATAAATTGCATATTTAGATTTAAAGTTTCACATTTAGATAATTGCATGTTTAGTTTGATTTCCACGCTTAGATTAATTTGCATAATTAATTTAGGTTGCATATTAGATATTCTGGTAGGATAATTTTAGCTAGATTGCATTTTAGGATATTATCTTTGGTTGAGTAAGATTTAATTTAAATTAGGAATTGATATATTTTATTTCCTAATTTAGATTAAGTAATATTTAGCTATGGATAATTAGGCTAATTAATTCATGAAAATTCCAAAAAAAATTGCATTAGATTTGTTGATTTTCATGCATATCTTATTTTATTCTATTAGATTTTACTTAGATTTTTATTTGATTTCGTTAAAAATTAGATTTTTATTTGATTTTGTTAGATTAGATTTTATTTGATACTTTATTAGATTAGATTTTTATTTGATTTTGTTAGATTAGATTTTATTTTACTAGATTAGATTTGATTTGATTTGATTTAATTTGATTTGATTCTATTTGATATTTGATTTGATTAGATGTGATTTGATTTTATTTGGTTTGATTTGATTTTATTTGATTCGATTTTGGTTAGATTTTATTTGATTTGATTTGTTTTATTATTGCATTCTTTTCTTGAATTTTTATTTATGTTTGAGTTTACGAGTGGTCGCCATTGCATGTTAGGAGTAGATTTAAAATGAATCCAAACTGCCTGCGAAGTTTTGAAAATAATGAAAGGGTATCGAAAGGGCGTTAGAGTAATTTAGCGTAACCAAGTCCCCGAATCATAGATCTCTGATTCGTAGGAGTAAAGCATAGCTCCCGATGCTTTACATGGGTTCCTAATCGACCCACCAAAAATAGATTAGTGGCGACTCCAAATTGAAAATTTGTTGAATGTTAAAATGTGAAACCAAAGTCGCAAATTGGTATGGGCTTGGGAGGGCTCGAGCTAGGTTAATCTTAGCAATCCATTAGCCTAACCCTAGGTGGTGCACCTTCGGGGAGGTCGCGACATGCACTAATCCTAAATTTTTAACAAATTGTCAATTTAGTTATTCTAGCTAATTTATGCCAAATATAGTAACATGACGGTTCAGTCAACATAGGTCCCTCCACAGCACTACTGGAGTTAACAAAAAACAATTTTTTATAATTATGTTTCTCCTGAGGGCACTGCGAATGTGACATCTCTAGATTAATTCACTAAGGTATTATCTACTTTAGCTTGTCTCTTACAAAACCTCATGGTTTTGTCCTTTGACATATAGGTTGGCACTTTCCTTGGATGTCATGCATCTTGGGAGTGCTTCCACTTAAGTATGCTTAACTTTGAAGCTTTGGAATTTCAAAGCTAAATATTGTTATTACATCAAAAAGCGCATCTGTCAGTTAATTTCAGCTTTCACATATATATTCTAGAATCACTCTTTCCCTGTTCGATGCATGTTTCAATTCATTTCTACCCCTTTTGTTATCCTAGAAACCTACTAAGAGTCGCTCCTTATGCAAGCCCTCTAGCCTTGTCTATTACTCCCCGTCCTCAATGAGCAAGGTTATTACAATACACCTTGCCCAAGCCCTTGCTAACTACAGCGAGGGCCGTAACACCCCTGTTGTGGCCCATGACGGCCTGGGCAAGGGCCATAACGCCCTTGTTAGATTTGGTGAGGTGAGGCCTTCACAATCCTTGCCTATGCTTGTACTAGTTTCACCCTTATCTTGCGGCTAATGGCCTTGCCAACCCGTGTAAAATGAGGGGGGAAATAGAAAAGAAAGATGGCCTCCTACGAAAATTCGATTTTTTTAAGAAAACTTATCTAAGTCAGCACTGGCCACACTACATAGGATGGTCAGCTAATTGAATTACCACATCGGTGATACCCTACTAAAAATAGGCGGAATGACTAAATTGGCAATTCATTAAAAGTTTATAACTAATATGGTATATCATTAAAAAGTTTTTGGTTAAATTGGAACAATTGAAATGTTTATAACTAAATTGATAAGTTGTTAAAATGTTAAGGACTAAATTGATAAAATTAAAAGGTTTAAAATTAAATTGACTATTGTACAATTTATTTAGCAGCTTTTGGAAAATTTTCCCAATCCAATGCCCACTTGTAACTGGTTGAGTTACTTACTTTTTTTAATTGCAGTCTGATATATGTAGTCAATAATGGAGAATAGAGATTTTGAATTTCATTAGGGGTATCCGGATTCGTGATGGTAATTGCATTGGAAGGGTTAGATTTAACTTAGTGAGCGCCATGTTAAGGAGTTCTTTTTTTAGATTTAACTTTTTTTGAGCGCCATGTTAAAATTCCCAGATATACTGTACATGGTCCAGGCAGCTATGCATACTTGTCGAATTTCTATTTTTGTCCTCACACAGTAAGTGAAAACTCACTTATTCAAGTAATAGGCATCCTTTTTCGTGTTCTTTTCCGGAGGGAATCTTCCTCAAAATTTGGGACTTCACATGGCTAACTTCCTCAACTCCTATAAAAACCGATGGGATGCGAGTGTCAGATTGCATCTCTCTCTCTCTCTCTCTCTCTCTCTCTCTCATAGTAAGCTTTGAAGAAACATCAATGGCCAAGCTCTCTCGCTCTCATTTGCTTATTCTATTCCTTATCCTCCTTACATTCTCTCGCCAACTCCTTTCAGCTGAAGGAAGGAAACTAACAATGAAAACCCGGATGGAGTGCGTCAACTGTTCGATGCGGACGTCCAAACCGAGGAGCTCACCGAGAGACCATCCCAAGAAAATACTCATGACACAAGCTCCTAATCTTTATCACGTAACCAGGAGATTGGACGACTTGGAGGACGCAATTCATCCCACGAAGCCCGGACACAGCCCTGGTGTTGGCCATTCCAAAGCGAACTAGGCATCGACTTTGAATCTCTATTTCCGTGAAGTATGCGTTCTCTTGCTCTTAATGTTGCAGTAGTATGATTCACCATCCTCTTCTGTTTGAATTAGATTCACAGGTCGTTGTACATTCCTCTCATCGTCATACACCATTTCCTAATTACAATTAATGACAATGTGTATGCGTGAAGTGAGGGCAGGAATTGTGACCATCAATGAAGTTCGTTGACTGATAATATCTTCACATGTCGTCTCAGATTCTCTCTCTCTCTCTCTCTCTCTCTCTCTCTCTCTCTCTCTCTCTCTTCATGCTTCATCAACTTGAACCTTGAAGAGCAACCAGTTGAGCAATAGTTGAGTTTCAACATGTTCTGCATGAGTTGTGGTGCTCCAATCCAGTAAGCCTATGTGAGACTAGTCGACTGACTTAAGTATCATTTGCCACCGCCACTGACAACTTTTTATAGGTTGCGTAACTCAAATATGCCCAGTAATCCTTGCACATTTCTTGCGTTCTGTAAATACGGGACCTCATTTCGTCTTGGCTTTTAACTGACATGGTTGGTAAAATACCAGATACTGCTGGTTACCAAAACGCTTCCACAAGTACAAACATTATGGTTACTTTCGAAATTACCAATATATATTTTTATGGCTTACAAATGACTTGGAGCACTGTGTTTTATACGAAATTACCAACGTTAATTCCTGGCATAGCAACATCCGTCCCATTAAGATATTAACTAACTTTAGTCAGCTACTAACTATTTACATTGCTTGTTTTTTAGAAGTACCAAGATTTCTTTGCACTATAAGTCTATTTGTGTTGGAGAAATGAATTTTTGGAAAAAAAAATTAAAAAATGATTATTTATATTGCTTACAAAAATGAAGGAATGAAAAATATTTGTATCATCTATGGAGATGTTTAGACATAAATAATTGTTGATAATGAAAATATTGTTTTATTAACTAGTGATCACTTTAAAAAAAAATATTTTCGAAATCATTTATTTTTAGCTAAACAAATAAATCCTATGATTACTAACTATTTCAATAATCTACAAATATTTATTCTTGTGACTTACTACGCCTTTGAAGTTTCTCAATTTTATTTAATTTTACAAACACTAATTTGACCAATATACTAGCATACTTCATATTCATGCACTAACTATCTTAATTGCTCACTAACATTTTATCTTGCTCGACTTGGGAAAAGACCAGTATTTCTCGGGATCATGACACAAATATCCTTGAATATCGGCCTAATACGTAATATAGTCCCTAAATTTTCAATTTATTCAACGTGGAATGTGAACTTTAGTCCAATGTGTAATGTAACTCTTGAACTTTCAAATTGTTTAATGTGGTCCCATAAATTTTGGTACATGTTCGAAGTAGTCCCTAAATTATATGAAAACATTCAATGTTATCCATGATTTTAAATTATTAGAAGCACAATATTGAATAATTTTATATAGTCTAAGGACTAGTTTGAATATATATAAAAAAATGCAATGATCAGATTGAATAAATTGGAACATTTTTCTTCCTTTGTTTAGCAACGATGATGGCGGTGGCGATGGCAATAGTAAGAGAGGCGGTAAAGATGAAGGAGGAAAGATACAAAGAAAAAGGAAACATATCTTGATAGAGAGTAAATATACAGCAAGCAATAAAAATGGATTGGAAGGGACTTGCACAAGTCAAAGGCGAAGAGGGAGAGGACAGGTCGATAGAGATGTGAGAGATATAAGGTCAAAGAAGAAGGTGAAGGTTAGCATAAAAATAGGGAAAAGAAAATAAGATAGAGAGAAAAAGAAAAGAGAGGAAAAAGTATGGGGTTTGGCGAAAAAAGAGGAGAGAGAAGAAAATAAAGGAAAGAAAGGAAAAGAAGAAAGAAGAGAAGAGGGGAGGAGAGAGAGAAGAGTCATTGCATGGGGAAAGAGGAAGGGAGAGAGAAGAGAGAAGAGAGAGAGAGAGAGAGGAAAAATGGTTCAATTGGCAGAGAGAGAAGAGAGAAGAAAAGAAAAAGTAAGAAAGAGAAGAGAGAAAACAAAAGGAGAGACAGAAGATACTATGAGTGATCGAATATAGGGTGGGTAGGTTTCAGACCTGGACCATGTACCTGACCTTATTATAATATGTTCCTTTTTTTTGGACCATGTACTTGGTCGTGTTTACATTAGACTCTGTACCCGACCCTTCCTATTTTTCCGATCTAGTTTCAGGGTTAATCTTGTTTATATTGGAACATGTTTTGCAACCGTCTATCTTATACGACTTCGAGTATAATAATTCGTGAGAAAGTAACATAACTTTTCTAATTTATATTGAAACATTAGGCACTTGTAATTAATAAGTAAACTTTTGACTAAACAAAAAACTAATGATTCACAAGTCAAATTATCACAAACAAATTATAAAGTAAAGCAAAAATCTTAATATTACACATACATTAGCAACAAATATGGATTTAATATTAGTCTCATTTCCACAATACTACATAAAGCTTTTCATTTTTCTAAAATGGTTAACAAATTTTTGGCACAAGCATAACTCTTCCAAAAGTGAAATCAATATAACTCATCATCCAAAAGTCAAATTAGGTGAGCTAATCCACGTTATACAAAATTTTTGACAAAAACCTAAAATTCATATATAAAGAAAAATCAACAAGAAATCATGCTCTAGAGACATATGCAAAAGTTATGATTTAATAAAATTATTTACTTACAAAATCAAAATTTCACTACATGAAATTTAATTTTCAATTATCAGGTTCAATGTTCAAGGAAAGTAGGTTCTAGACTTGGACCATGTACTCGAACCTATTATAATCGGTTCCCCTTTTTTAGACCATGTACACAATCCTATTTGCATTGGACCATGTTCCCGACCCTATTTCCCAAATGGGCCGGTCCGAGAACTAAGTTTACTTAATCCAATTGCACACCCCTAAAAGATACGGCCAAAAAGGAGGAGAGAGAACATGTGGGGAAAGAACCAGTTCTTGAACCGGTCCGAGTGGGTAATCCCTCGAAACCTGTTCCCAAACCAATTCTAAGTTTTGAAAATCGGTTCCCGAACCAATTTCAACGAGAATCAGTTCTCGACCGTACTTTCCAGGTAGGTCGGTCCAGGAACCGAGTTTACCCGTCCAGTTGCAGTGAGTAGGTTCTAAACCTGGATCATGTACCCGATCATGTTATAACCGGTTTCCCTTTTTTGGACAATGTACTCGACACTATTTGTATTGGACCCTATACCCGACCCACCCTATTTTTTCGGTCCGATTCTAGGGTTAACCTTGCTTATATTATAACATGTTTTGCAACCGCTCATCGTATACGACTTCGAATTTTACATTAATATGCGAGAAAATAACATAATTTTTTTAATTTATATTGAAATATTAAGCACTTGCAATTAATAAATAAATAAACTTTTTGACTAAGGCGAATTATCATAAATTAAATCGTAAGGTAAAACAAAAATTCTAACATTACATATACATTAGCAACAAATATGGATTGAACGTGACCTACACCGTGGGCCCCTCCATGCGGAAGTTAGAGATGAAAAGTGAGGACGGGTCAGTAGAGAGGTAAGAGAAAGAGAGAGAAAGTCAAAAAAAAAAAAAACAAGGAGAAGGTCAGCATAGAAATAGGCAAAAGAGGAAAGGAAGAAAGAAGAGAGGAGGGGAGGAGAGAGAGAAGAGTCAATGCATGGAGAAAGAGGAAAGGAGAGAGGAGAGAGAAGAGAGAGAGAGGACAAATGGGTTCGGTTGGAGAGAGAGATGAGAGAAGAAAAGAAAAAGTAAGAAAGAGGAGAGAAAACAAGAGGAGAGAGAACATATGGGGAAAGAACTGGTTCTTGAACCAATTTGGTTGGGTAATCCCTTGGAACCTGTTCCTGAACTGGTTCAAGTGGGTTCTGAATTTTGGGAATCAGTTCCCAACCCTATTTTTCAGATGGGCCGGTACAAGAACCAGGTTTATTTAATCCGGTTGTACACCCCTAGGCTGCGTTTGGTCAACCGGATTAAAAGCAGGATAGGATATGTTTTATCCTATCCCGCGTTTGGTAACTGTTCAGGATAGGATAAGGTCGGATATAGAGGGGATATAGACCGGATAAAAAAATCCCAGGGGGAGGGTGGGATTAGGTGGGATAGGATTTCTTTTATCCGAAACACAAAACCCCACTTTTTTTTTCCTTTCTCTGTCGTGCACCCACAAACTACTCCAACTTCTCTATTGGGTTCGAGTCATATAGTCAAACCGAGTTTTCCCGACTTGGTCAGAATTTTATTTTTTCAAATTAAAAATACTAAATAATAAAAATAATAATACCATAAATTAAAAAGTCAAAAAATTCAAAAATTCATTCTTGTTATAAAAAATGTCTAGGTGTTCAGACTACTCCAACTTCTTTGTTAGGTTCGAGTCATATAGTCGAACCGAGTTTCCCTGACTCGGTTCGAATTTTTTTTCAAATTAAAAAAATACTAAATAATAAAAATAATAATACCATAAATTCAAAAATTCAAAAAATTCAAAATTACATTTTTGTTAAATAAATATTTCATATAGTATTAATTCTATAAGTCTTGAACCAATTATAGATTTTTATTTTAAATAAATATTTTTAGTTTAACATAAAAAATGAGAAAACCCTTATAAAGTTTAAACTCAATTGAATAAGCTCTGATCGAAAATATCAGTGCCGAAACCTTCTCCTTAATAGCTATCCGATTCACATCGAAATTTTACGAAAGTGATGAATTGTAATGTACTTTATATGTGCGAATTATTCAAAGATCGTTCATTAATATGATTAATTGTCATTGTATCCTCGTTACAGTTGAAAAAAAAAAAAGAAACGAATGAACTTTAGACTTTATGCTTTGTTCTAATTGGACATTTGTTTGATTTGGTATTATATATATAACAAAATAGAAACTAAAGAAAAATTTGTAAGAGACAAAAAGAATTCATGTTTTAAAGTGAATATATTGAAATTGAGGTTATTTTAAAAACGTTTGATATTGAAAGGGGTAACCAAAAAATTACTTCAAATAAACGGAAAAAAATGCATAATCATGAAACTTGATTTAGATGATTTTTTGAATATTAAACATGCAAATTTGTATTTGTCTAATATTATTTATATTAAAATATTTGAATTTAAATATTTAGTTTACCCAACAACAAATTTGATAAGATATAAGGATATCCGACTTTAAATCCATAGTATGCCAAACAATAGATTGGATAAGATATGATGATATCCGACTTTAAATCTGAAATTCACCAAACAATGGATGGGATATGAAGAAATCCAAAGATTTCTTATCCTATCCTATCCAGTCCTATCCCGTCTAGAAATCCGGACGACCAAACGCAGCCCTATATTACATCGTGTCCATCCCGAGAAAAGATCGCCTCGGGACAAGATTGCCTCTAGACTTTGGCCCTCTCTCCCATTCTTCTCTTCCTTTGTTCTTCTTCCCCTCTTCTTTTACTCTCCCAACCTCCCCGTCTTTTGTCCCCCCTTCCGAAGCCCATTTTCTCCCTTTTTCTCCCCTTATCCTTCCACCATCACCTTCCATATCCTATCTTGGTCGCATGTTGTAGTGTGTGTGAGTGTCACGGTTGCTTCTGCGTTGCAGGTGAGGGCAAAAAGCAGACGAGCCGGAAGCTGAGCTAAAGAAAAGAAAAGAAATCGAGTTGGAGAGAGAATTGGGAAAGAGGTGAGTCGAGGGAAATAAAAGGGGAGATAATCTTGTGGGTGAGGGACAGGGCCAGGGAGGGCGCAAGCCGGGTTGAGCCAGCCCAATTTGCCCTTTTATATAATTATAAGGAATTTTTAAAGTAATTCTTTAACTGATAATAATCTTCTTAAAATAACCTAAAAAATAATTTATCGGACAACCAAATTAGGTATCAACATTGATGTTCTTCAATCTAGATTATAAATGTCTAATCTCCTCTTTCTATTCCGCTATAATTTTTATTAATTTACCCATATATTTTTCGAGAAAATCCCAATAGCAACAAGCATGAGCTCAACGCAAGCGCATTGAGAGAGAGAGAGAGTGCGCGCGCGCGCGCCTGTGTGTGTGTGTGTGTTCCTAGGTGTAGCTAAATATTGAGTAAAACAAACATATGCTGCGATCTAGTTGTAATATCAAGTGGTCTAGGTGTAATCCTCAATAGATTATCTGATTCAAGAGGAGAATTTTATGAGAAATAGTTGGAATGTACTTATCAAGTTGAATTTGACCCATGGTCTTTGTT
Source organism: Melaleuca quinquenervia (assembly GCA_030064385.1). Taxonomy (NCBI): domain Eukaryota; kingdom Viridiplantae; phylum Streptophyta; class Magnoliopsida; order Myrtales; family Myrtaceae; genus Melaleuca; species Melaleuca quinquenervia. The sequence continues at coordinate 9,684,240 of CM057726.1, read as the reverse complement.
TTACACTAGATTTAGGCATTTTTATAATAATAAAAATGTTCTCTTTGTACTTATTGTCTATTTCTGCGATGTGATGAGAACTTACAAGGTGTTATTGAGAGGCTAGAATCAATAATTTGAGAGTACATGTTGAAATACTTAAATATTAATACATACCTTCATACAATAGCTTAAAAATCTCAACATTGTATCAGAGTAAGAAATCTTGAGTTCAAATCTTTATAAGCCCCTATTTTGCCTTCCCAAATATATTTCCACGTGTAGTACTAAATGAAAAGACCAAGCGTGAGAGGAAATGTTGATTAAATATTAATCAATGTTTTCGCCTAATAGCTTAAACTTTTATAGTAGTTGGCACTGGTTCTACAAAAATCTCAACAGTACGAGCGTGTAATCATCGTTGTTTGTCGTAGTAGATGCAGATCTACATGATCAACTCACGAAGATCCGTTAATGTTCCATTAATTATCATTCATTATTATTTCGCAAAAAAGCCTGTTTATGTCAGCAAAATGTTAATTACAAAGGACACCTAGTTTAAGTTGCATGTGCCCACCCGTCATGGGGAAGAATGGGGCACAACTTGTCCCAGCTAACATGCACACAACCGGCCGTCAAACGCTTAATATTAATGTTTTGAGGGGTTGTGCTTAAGCCCTCAACATAAAGCATCCAATATTGCTTCTCTGCCCTCCCTTTGGCTTGTCTACATCGCTTGGTTGTCCTGTAATGGAATATTCCCGCTAGTACAGGCACTCACATGCCCTTGTCGCTCTCGCATATCGTCAATATTACCTCCTTTCAACGAGAGACATTATAAATAGCACAGTCGAGTACAGCAGTTTCACTCGCAACATACCAGCCTTTTCTCCAATCATCTCACTTGAGAGTAGATAAAACAGAAAACATAGGATTCTGTTCCAACTCTCATACCACAATGGCAAGACACTGTCGCTTCTCTTTGGCATGTGGGTGCTCTTTGCTTTTGGTTTTGATTTTTTGCCACGAAGTTTACCATGTTGAATCAAGGCATTTGAAGGAAGTTTCAACGACTCATCGTCATCGTCATCATCATCATCATGAGAAGGGTCTGAACGTTGGGAGAATTTTTGGAGGTGAAGGAAGGAGTAAGAAAACGACGAGTAAGTTTGAGTATGTTCCAGATTTTCGATCAACCGAGCCTGGTCACAGTCCTGGTGTTGGTCACTCGATCAACAATTGAAGCTTCTTCTTCTTCTTCTTCTTCTTCTTCTTCTTCTTCTCTCTCTCTCTCTCTCTCTCTCTCTCTCGCCCCCCTGGTTTCTGGATGTCCGCCAATAGATGTACATTGCATGGAATGGCGAGGATGATCATTTGCTTCAATGCAACTGTTTGTTTGGATGCACTTAAATAAGGGCAGATTGATATGACTGATTAGCCCCAAATCTCTTGCATGAATTTAAAAAAATTATGAATCTGCGATGAATGGCCAAAACTTGGGATAATCATCAGTCCACTATCAAATTTTGGCAAGACCTGGATACACGGCGGGAGTTTACGTACACGATCCAAATTGGATCAGGAAACAAACAAATACAAGAGCCTTTAAAATTTATGGGAACTGTACCCTAAGATAATTTTAGGACGATTTAAAATATTTATTTATCTGAAACTATAATAATGAAAAAAGCCATCCCCCTAAGAAAAGCAGAAAAAACTCATTTCTTCAAACAACGAAAAAGTAGCCGAACCACCCGCTGTGGTGGTGTAGTTAGTTCGGGGCCTTGTGCTTCTCGCAAAAGATGCAGGTTCGAATCCTAGCAACGTCGCTAGATGACTTAACCGATGATGTGAGTGTGGTGGCTAGCTTGCATTGGCCCGAGGTATAGGCGTCCGGTTCCTTAGAGCTTGCTAAGGGCGAAGGGGCCCGGGTAGAATCTTCGTTCATTAAAAAAAAAAAAAAGGAGTTGAAAGCATAAATGCATTACTCATTTCAGAGTTTAGAATGATTTCCATATCAATTATGTGCGATACTTATATTGAGTTGTAAAACATTAGAGTCAATTAGAAGCTTCATTAATATAACAAAGATGAGAAGAAATATTACAAAAAATGGATTGGGTCGAAAAGTATTTTTGCTTTGATACTGATCTATCTTCTTTAGGATATAATTTCTGATATAAGAACTTGAAGTATGTATCGACGCATGCAGAATATCAAAACCGAGCCACCGGTTAACTGGTTAATAGGGATTGAATAAATTTGAGACTTGTCATAAGTCAAACGTGAGCAGCCACCGCGATTAATATGGATTGAACTTATTTGGACCTTGGCATAGGGAAAGTTATGGCCGTAGGATAAAAAATGAGAAATAGAAGAACTGAACTTTTGAAATTTTTTAATCTTCATTTTGGGCATTGTCTCGAGCTCTGATGCTTGTTTTCAAATTATGCTGGTAGATTAGTCAGTAGTGAAATTTCACTAATAATATTATTATTTATAATAATTAGATGTTGCTGATGTTGTCACACATCGATTGAAGAATGCGTTGATGGACAATTTATAATTGTGAGGGAAAGCTTCATCATTTGAGCTAGATTATTGTTTTTCCGACCCAGGTCGGACGATAAATGATTTAAAAGTGTGGGGAGAAAGCCTGCTTTTCAAGCTGGGCGGTCTTGGACTTTCTCATCCAAAAGCTAGCTCAAAAAATAAGACTATCCCTCATACTTATAAATCTTCTATCAACGCATTTTCCAACCAATGTGGGACAACCTTAACAATTGAGAGGCGGGTTACCAGATTTGAGAATGTGGGCAACGAAGCTTTTGTCCAAAAATCAAATCGCAGTCTTTCATATTTAAAAAGCCTCCTTCAGCGTTCTATAACTTGTCACCTTGAGTCTTCCCATTATACTTTCGCTTACTTGCTGATTGATTTTTATTGACATATTTTCCGAAAAAAATTACTAACATGGACGCCAGCACATGTCATGCTAAGATTCAATCGATATTATTATTTTGACGCTAGATAGATGCCAGATCAAATAGCATAAACGAAAACAAAAGTGGAAAAGAGAGATCGGGTACACCAGAGCTGCATAGTCTCAGCTGGACCTCTAGCTTGTGGCATCCATAGATGTTCAAGCTCACGTTTGTGGACGCCAGAGCCACTCGAGCTTGTGGCCATGGCCACTCGATTTGAGCTCGCAACAGCCACGAGCACCAGATCTTTCAAGTCGTGAAACTCGCAGCGGTCATGTCCACAAGATCTTTTCAAGCCACAGAACTCAATACCACCATGACTGCTTGAGCTTCCAATTTGCGGCGGCCATGGCCACTTTAGTCTCGAGGGGTGAAGCTCGAGACCATGGCTGCTCGATTTGAGTTGTCAATCAAGGTTGCTCAATTGATGATCGTGAATATTTACGAATCGTAGATATTGTATTTTTGCAATTTTTTTGAATTTATAATTTTTTTTATTTTTTTGGTAATGTAAGTATATATTGACTTTTACCAAAAGATTGTACAAGACAAGATGGTCTGACACCACAAAACTTACATTCAGGAAGCCCTAAGGGCTATAGTGAGTGGAAGAGTGTCTGGTATCAAATACGGCAAAGGCCTAAACAATGGCCAACAAATACACAAAAAACATCTCTTTGTGGGATTAGAGGAAACCCACATTTAAGGGATGATGATGCCTTCTTTTTTCTTTTTGTTTCTATTGCATCCACATTTAAGGAATTTCAATGTGGGATTAGAGGAAACCCATTGAGATTTTTCTTCTAGGAAACTTTAACGATTTAAAGTTACAGAGGGCATCGTCTCTTTCAGAGAGGGACGGTGCCGTCAGGTAATCATTTCTCTCTACGTATATGTTCTAAATTGTTTGATTGGCTTTGTTAGCTTTCAAGGAAAATGGTTATGCTCAAAATTGAGAACCAAAATTAGGTTACGAGTCTCTCCTATGCGTACGGGAGATGACACCGGCATGCCTAGACTTGACTCGCGTACCCTATCCGAATCGAATTCAGAACATGTTTTAGCACAAGTAAGCTTCGCAAGTTATACAACTGTGACGTGTGACTTCGTCTGAATAATGAACTCCGATGAGGGGGTAATATCACCAACGATATCGTTATCTCAACTAAAAGTCTAAGAAAACCTGTAGAAGATAGTACATTCCAACATCTACGTAGTCTAGTACATCAGACGGGTGAGTTTCTCAAATTACACCCATGATAAACTAACCAAATACAGCAGTTTCCCTCCTCGAGTGCCATCGCTAGGTTGACTTCAGCAAGAGGTCACACGCACTTAATTTTATAATCAAGTGAGGAAAGGTTCTTCCCAGTTTATTCTTTTATTCTAATCTTTTTATAGTGTTAGTGCTCATTAGTACATCCGTACGATGACATTCTTCATAACAGGAAAGAACATTCAAGAGTCAAATTTTCAAATATTTTTGAAGAAATCTCATGCGCTTTCCAATGATATAAACATAAAAGAAAGATGACACGAATATCTTGAATCTTAACACAATGTGCAATGTTGTTTCTGAATTTTTAATCTGTCTAAATTTTAGTCTAATGTACAATGTTATTCCTAAACTTCTAATTTATTAAACATGCTCCAATAAAATTTTAATTATTTGTTCATTTAGCCATTGGACTACATAAAAATACTCAACATAATCCATGAACTTGAATCAATGGAATGATAATATTTAATATTTGTATTTAGTTTAGGGACCAAATTGAACATTTACTAAAATTTCTGGGACCATATTGAGAAAATCAAAAGTCCATGGATGATATTACGCAATGAATTAAACTGAAGAGATGGCATCGGACAAAATTAAAAGATTTAAGGAGACAATGTAAATTGGGTCAAAATTCACGCATCATTTGTGAAATTATTCCAAATATAAATAATGAGCATTACTAAAGACCTATTTTGAGAGACTGAATCGTCAAGGTTCTTTGTGAACCTGTTATCAATTTATAATGAAAAATACATGACTATTCATAATTAGTATGCCATCACGAACATAGACCTATATACTAATGCAATATAATCTAGAGGTAAACCATGGTCCTATTTATCAATTTCTATAGACCCTTTCTAATATCATAACTGGAGGGAACTATCAGCTTGACCATGGAGTGTATTGATAGATTTCAGAATCCGTTTAACATTGTTCTGTACAATCACAAACATCACCAACTCAAAGACGACAAGCAAATATTGCAGAATTGATTTAGGTATCGACCCGGTTGAACCCTTTTCTTAACCCTACTCTAGCAGACTGGAACTGTTTTCCCAGATCAACAGCATGCGAAAGCATACTAGATCGACACCACAGGATCCATTTTGAAGTGAAGAAACCTGTTATAAGAGATGATCAGCGTAAATAACCACTGTTCTGCTCCCAGCAAGGTTGAGCAAGCCTCCTAAATTATCTCTCTTTGATCCAAGCAAATGAATATCAAAGAAGAAAGCAGCAAGCTGTCAGTGTTTGAACTTGGATTATAATGCGTTTACTTGACAGTATGCTTAATATGAATGCGAACAATAAAGTTAGCAGTAATATTAAGAGCAGTGATCATGCTATAAACAAAAAGCTAAAAAGAAAACAATATAAACTCCATGCAATTGTGCCTAACAGCCCACTTGAAGTTTAAAGGTCACCAGAGAGTAATTAAATCGGCATTAGAGGGTTATCCAATCAGTAACAAGCTTTTCCATGAAGAAATTATACGTATGATAATTCAATTCCAAACTTTTCAATTTTATCCATTCGGTTATAAACTTTCGTATGAGATTTCAGCTTTATTTTTTGTCATCTTGTTACCAGATAAAAATAAGAGATAAAAAGAGAAATATCAACACCGAATTTCGGTGCTTTTATGCACCCATTGGACAAAAGGATTAGAAGTATGAAACTATAGCCCCCAATAAACAAATTGTACCTAATACTATTCACCAATATACAGAATTATTTAACACATGGAACCTCCAAGCTGTCGCCATCATTGCACGATCTAAACTTAGAAAGATCCCCCCAAAATTGCCTTTGTGGTGATTGGTCCCACGTGCACTCATGGTAGCACTAAATAAGTTAGTTTAAACTCAAGCAAGTAGCTACTGCTGTCACTGTCGGGGATATGATTGTTAATCATAAGGACAAAGATTCGTACTATTCCTTAATTAATCTTGAAAGGTCACCCTTTCAGTAGGTCTCCCCCGAGAGTATAATTTCCATACTGGGACAAACCCTTCGTCGCTGAAAAAGGCTTAGTTGAAGCGTGCGCTGTGCATTAAACCAAGATCCTGCATTACTAATATATGTGTTGAGAAGCTGTGGACAGTATGTTGACGGTTTGTGACTAACTTATTCAGGGCCTTTTTTATATTTCCCACTAAACTTCAAGATTGACTGAACGCTTTCAAGATTCTTGCCTTGGGACAATGTGGAGCCATCTGTACATCTTTCTTAAAAAGTAGTGAATTATTCTCCCTCAAACTATGAGGTATCAACCATCAAGTAGCTCGATCCTTGGAGGTGTCCAAGGACGAGGATATATTAAAATAATCAACAACTTTGAAGTCGAATCTTGACCTTATTATATTGTTGTTAGGAGTACATTGATCACTTTTTGAAGTGAAAAAAGTTTTAAAAAAAAGTTTAAAGTATAATATAATTGTGTCAATTCAATAATAAAAATTTCAATTTAGTCAATTTAGTGATCAATATTTTTTCATATTACCAATTCAATCCATCTGGTCAACTTTGGCTTGAAATTGCTAACATGCACGGCTGACATTGACCACACACACACACACAAAAATCCCATAAGGTTTTCCTTTAATGTGATCATCCCAATGATGTCACATCATGCAAGAACAATTATAAAATTAGCGCCGCCCTGCCCTCTCCACTCAATTAATTAATAGAAAGGCTTATCAGTATTATCTATGTATATCTAAGAGCAATGAGGCTTAATAGCTCAGCACTGAGCTGGGAAAAGTCTTCCCGAGTGGTAGCTCAGCAGATGCCACAAGACATAGAAAGGTTGGGTTTATTGTCTGGAGTTGGAATACTAATTGATATATGAACCAAAGTTGGGTAGTGAATCCAACCAAGTGGAGACCATTGAGTGTCCCAGCAACGACTCCAAAAGAAACCTCACCGATCTTGTCCATTTCAATGCACCAGTGGAAGATCTGATGGGACATCAAAGATCGACTTCCACTTAGGTGCATCCCGTCGGAAATGGTAATTATTTGGACAATCATGTCTTATCCGTCGATAAATAAGGTCCTCCCGACCCTAGGTGCTTGTCTTCCCTCAGTCTTTCCTCCATAGAGGGTCTTTGGGATCAAGGGGTAAATCAGGTCATAATACACATCTTGGTCAGAAAATCAGTGAATCTGTAGGATATGGATTCCCTGACCATGGTTAAGCGACCGAGAAACAACCATAGCTGTCCGATCGAATTGGAGGGCTGTGGTTTTCTTTAAAAAAAACACAAACAGAAAATCTTTCCTTTATTAATGGGTGCCGTCTGATTTGAAACAGCCCTAAAGCCTTGAAATCCGATCCCCTGACCAGAGGTTAGGAGATCCGGATCCAAATCTATATACCCCTAGTAGCACGCAATACTAGAAAAGGCATCATATGAGCATATAGAAGCAAAATCCACGACAGCATCCACTAAAGAAGAGCTCCATCGGCCGTACACTAGAGATCCCAATGTAACTTTCCTCTCCAGTGTGTTGCAGCACTTTCATAATGCGAATTACTGTACTGATACTAGCATATCCGGCGCAGCTCCTTGCATGATCAGTTGACATGAAGAAGGGCACTATTTCTAGAGAGAAAACTATAATCCCCTCTCTATCCGTCAACAATGAGATTTATTAGCAGCTATAATCAGGTCAGTTTACTATTCCAAATGATGTCGCATCGGGTGCGCTTCTTTCTGTTCATACACGAAAAGCTACCCTCATCGAAGCCAAATGCTCTTTACTAGACAGAACGCTGCGACATAACTCTACAAAGCATTTTCACTCGAGTCTTCCGGACATTTCATCTCCGTAACCTATTTGCCATGAAAAAATACACAACAAGCCACTCTTCCCTTCACCATGCGCACTAGCCTTTCCCATTTTCATGTATTCTTTTTCTTCATGTATAGATCGATGAACAATAATCAATGACAGCTTCAACTAACTAAATTTGTACGTTACATATACACACCAGTGACATAAATGTGTGGCCAAGACAAAATCGGCTCAACATATACAATGAAGAAAATAAGGGAAAATTTTTGAAGCATACAACAAACTCCTACAAAAGGATACGGAGACAGTATATACCTAAGGACAAGCTCTATTCAAACTCTCCAATAAGCAGCCTCAACATCCTCTAGAAGCATTTTATCCAACAGTGCATTGAATCACTGAGTAAGCAACACGAAGCCTAGAGGATCGAGAACTCAATACTTTCATTTCTGAGTACAAGTAAAAGCACGTTCGAAACCAAAATCTTCCATTTCCAGGTCTTAGCCAAAAGGTGAAGGTACGGGACCAGGACCTGCAAGAGCATCCGATCTTTTGATGCTTCCCATACCACATATGATGCATCCAGGAGTTGATAAAGCTGAGAACTTCGCCCCACAGAGATCACAGACATCGTATCCAATAGTTGACAGACGACTGAGAGTGGCAGCACAGAACTGAGAGGGATCTTCCAAAGGATCGATGGATTTGTTGGACAAACCCCTCTGAACACACATGTCAATTAGGCTCCTTAACTCATCCTGTTTGCTTGGAGGTGCTTTTGACAAGAGGAGATCAAGCATCTGCTTGGCATAAGCGAAGTTTTGAACATCCATGTTTCGTTTGATGGCGGTTCGGATGCAATTTATTCGGTGCTTTGCAAGTAGTGGTAAAGAACCCAAATGTCGGGATAGTCTGCCCATCTCATCTTTAGCACTAATTGCACTGGCACCTTGGACTTTTTGCAGCCGTCCTATTTCCTGTGGTATCAAAGTCAAATCTAGTCTGAAGAGACTCAAATAATGAGGAAAACAATTAAGAGGACTCCTCATTCATTAAGATTACTTTATTCTGGCACCAAATCCTCCCAAAAATTGTGCATTTCCATATCACCACAAATTTTGTATCACAGTGTTGGCACCGATGACACTATCATAGACAAATGGGCATTCACCAACAACAAAGAACATTGTGCAATTTCATAAAATGATAACTTCCTTGCACTGCTTGCAGAATGGCATAGTGAAATTTTACTCTGGATATACAAAATTAAGAGGTTCCATGAGTTGTTCACTGGTCAAATTCTCCAAATTCAGGACATGGCTACTCAACTAAAATGAATGCGAGCATTCTTAAAAGTGGCGGTCATACGTCAAAAACCTATAAGATTAGACCGTGTCTCCACAATATATTCCTTTGCGAAATGTGCTGAAGGTGTTCGGAGCAGCTGTGTCAATATAAAAAATGTAATGATGCAAGTTTGGGCATAAAATATGGCCACATCATGGATTTCTAAAAAAAGAAATATAGTTCACCTATAAGATAACTCATGACCTTCGCATGTTCAATAACACTGAAAAATTGAACAAAAAGAGCTTTTCCAGACTTGAACTGACTTGGCTTCAAAATCAAGATGAGCATTTCCTTAATTTAATGTAACTGATATAAAAAGATTACTACACACCTGTAGAAGAGTAACTGCAATTTTGTACTGAGCACAAATAGTGGCTTGTGCCTTAATATCAGCCCCACGTGACTGATCCTTCGCAAGTGCCAGGAAGGCCTCATCAAAACAAGACAATGCATCAGCTAGCTGATTCTGCTCAAGGTGTGCAAGACCAGTTTTAAAACATACAGATGCAGCAGCCCCACGTGGAACCTATCAATACCAACAGCATAAGATTAACATGCCTCCCATATGACAAATCCCACAATCAGTTGTTGATACAGAGGGGGAGGATATATTCAATGCGGCCACCTGCCAACTAAGGCATAACCTCAATGTACGATAATCTAATCATATATCAAGCATAATTTTGACAATGTTAAGATTGCTACATCATTGCTATATGAACAATGGAACAGGTGAAGCCACTCTTGTTAGTCACGAGGGAGAATAGAATGAAATTCTTCACAAAATTTAAAATAAAAATAAAAAATACTCAACTAATCAAGGTGTTAAATTATTTTACTTCATATAATATAGTTCCAGAATCTAGCTCCTTGTTTCATGCCACAGCAGCAGTATCATCAAGCCATAAGCATTTGTGCCGTCTAACACAGCTTTCATAATATAGCAAAAGGAGAGAAGCAAAGACTAGCCATTACACTAGTCTAGGACTCAGAAGCACCAAAACTAGACTCTTCATGGGACCCAAATAAGTGGAGATGCTTCTCAATACTCGGGGAGAAGAAAAATATGGGGCAATTGCACAGTTCAATATACATCCATGTAGAGAATTTATGTTCACCTGTCCAGGCCGCACAGATGCTGGTGGAGAAGCAGGACGGAAAGGTTTTCCAGAATCTGTGGAAGCTGATGCTCCAAGAATGCTCAGATCAAGAGGTTGGGTTGAGATGGGGACCTGAGCCTGGGGCTGTGTTATTACTACAGGCTGAGCAGCAGATTGTGGTGGAATGCCACCATCAGGCAGTCCAATTGAATCAAGTGAGACAGTAGGTTGTTGAGAGACTTGAGGGGGAACACCACCATCAGCAGGCCTTATATCAGCAACAGAAGTATTGATCTGACTAGAAGTTGCTTTTCCAGTTTCAATACCTTGAGCAGCTTCACCCATTTTCGAGAGATAAGTCCCAGGAGGAAGCAATTGAGATGCAACCTGCAGGGATGACACGGTATTCTGGAAGAAGTCCTCAGGAATGGGTCCAGCTGTGACCCCCATTCCCGTAACAGCAGGACCAGGTTGTGCCGAGGTTGCAGGTTGTGATAACACATCAGTACCAAAAATATCTGCAGGAGCAGAAACAGGACTAAAACCTGTAGGACCAGTAACCATTCCACCAGTTGAAGGAGCAGAATGTTGTGACATGTTCTGCCCAATATCCAATGACTTCGTCCTACTAATGGATGGAACTAAACCCTCACCTAGCTTGAATTGCTTGGTTGCCTCTTTGATCTTGTTAACATCCACGGGAGAGGCAACAGGCTTATCTCTAATTCTTATTTGCAATCTCTTTGTTTTGGACACACCTTCCTCATCACTGCTGCTACCCTCATCAGCAGCACCATACATTGTTTTCTTAAATTCTTCTTCAGCTTTGGCTTGTTCGTCGGCAGCAGTAGCAGTATATTGCTTCGTAAGGGTTTCCAGACCCATCAAGGATTCAGCCTTAGTGTCACCCTCGGCAATGCCTTTCAACTTATTAGAGGTTGATTTCAACAAAGAAGTTTGTATTCCATTTGGCTTACTGTCACTTCTAACAGGAGCAAGAACTTTAACCAAGCTATCTTCCCTCACTGCCACAATATTGCCCCTTCCTTTGATTGAACCCAAATACACTCCAATATGATCTGCAATGATAGATGGAATAGCACCATCATCTGTTTTCATATATGGCATAACTTCTGCCGCAAGCTCCCATTGAGGTATGTCCTTCAGATTAGTAGGGGTCTTAATTTCCCAGTTTCCACCACCCCATTCAGGTCCTTTAGGAACCATGCTCTCAGCAGCAAAATTAGCAAATATTCCTTGTGTCCATCCTGTAGACCGCACTCTCAGAATTCGTTCACAATATCGCCTGATTTCTGAATCGCCACCATCTTCCTCCAATTTCTGAGCAAGACGCCGCATGGCACTGGGGTTCAAGTGGCATATAAAGAGATCGAGCATACTTTCATAGTCAGATATGACTTCAAAAGTCTCTTTCGCATAGTCAAACTGACCATACCTGCATGTCAATTATCTATTAGCAACTGAAGGCAGGCACAGGTAAATGAACCCATAAGTACAATATCATCTCTTCAGTACACCATTCAGTATACACTCGAAGTCAAGTATCAGCAAATGTTATATATGGGACCCATATGCTAAAGCGATGGATTAGACAAGATTATGGATACTTAGACAAGGCTAGTATCGCCAACTTAAATAATTATACCATGGAATTCAACCATGTGACCCAATCAATTCTACTCACAAGCTTGACAATAATCAATAGCTAAGGTTCCCCAAGTCAATATTCAAGTTAATAACCGACATGACAAATGCTCATTGATATATAAGGCTTCCACAATACATGAAAGCTTCAAACCATGTTTCAGATAAATTCTCAGACATATTCTTTAAGAATGAAATGCATCACCTAACAATCTTAAACAGAAGTATCAAGATTGTGTATAAATTAAATTCCATGCATCTTCTTGTATAGCAGTCTAAGTATCATTATGAATAACAAAGGATGCAAATGTATGATATGTTCATGACCATGCCATATGGAACATAACTAAAAAGGAATTAGCAATAACACCTCCACTCAAAATCACTCCAAAATAAAAGCCATCCAATCTCTCCCTTCTCACACTGTTGGCAGTCAAGCTCATTAAGCCAGTTCTTCCAGCACCAAAAAGCCAACAAACAAATAAACATTCTAAACATTTCAAGCAACGCCCTCATTCATAATGACAGGATTTATAAATCCAAGCATGGACCTGTTGAATTATCCTGATTTTTAGGAGCTAATTATTAGGAATATTCAATCCCTTGATTTGTGGGAAATAGCTGTATATAATTAGCTAGGAAATAATCTTTTAGTATCCCTTGAGTTGTGGGATTATATCTGTATTATTCAGATCTGTTTTTTCCTTAGTTAGTACTCGTAGAAGTCCTATAAATAGCTTTGTAATCCTAGTGCAAAGAAATTGAAAATGATCACAATTCTTTTCTCTAAATTCTTCATGGTATCAGAGCATAAGGCTCATTTTTCTGGGATAGTGTTGCAGTGCATCCTTCATTGATGCGATAATCTTCCAATCACAGCCTTCATTGCTGGATTTGTCTTTTTCCCTAAAACTTCACTCACTTGTAGCCTTTACTGCTTCTGTTTTCTTGCTCTTTCTTTCCAAGTACTTTCTTTGTACCTGGAATTATCCATGTCTGAGACAAAACTGATTGGAGATACTTTGGGTCAAACTGAGACCAACCATATGACCGAAGATCTACAAAATGTGAGAGCAACTTATAGGCTGAATGAAAAGAACTATCTCAAATGGTCACAATTTGTCAAGACCTATTTGAAAGGTAAGGGAAGACTCAGCCATCTTCTCGGAACAGGTCCAGCACCAAAAGATCCCACGTTCAACACATGGGATGAGGCAGATTCAATGATCATGTCATGGCTTTGGGATTCAATGGACCCGGCCATAAGTGATACATGTATGTTTCTCAAAACTGCAAAGGAAATTTGGGATTCTATTCGCAGGACTTATTCAAAGGCTCGAGATGCAGTACAAGTCTATGAAATCAAGGTAAAGACAAGTGCAACAAAACAAGGGAGCAAAATGGTGATGGAATATGCCAATTCCCTTCAAAATCTGTGGCAAGAACTCGATCATTATCGAGTATTTGAGATGAAGTGTCCAGATGATGCTGCAACTCTGAAAAACTTCATTGAAAAGGATCGAGTATATGATTTCTTGGCGGGTCTTAATTCTGAATTTGACCAAGTCAGGATTCAGATACTTGGAAAGGAAGAAATCCCTTCTTTGGAAGAGAGATCTCTCTGATACGGGCAGAAGAAAGTCGAAGGGGAATAATGCTAGAGCCTCAATCTGTGGAAGGCTCGGCATTAGTAACTCGCAATGCGTCAACACAAGAAAATGAAAAGGTGGATGCTTTGAGGCCTACATGGAGGGATAATCGAGACGGTTTGTGGTGTTCCTATTGTAAGAAGCCAAGACATACAAAGGAACGTTGCTGGAAGCTGCATGGCAAACCAACAACCTCAAGTCGAGAGTGGGGAAACAAAGGAGGACAGCCAAGGCCCCAAGCTCATCTAATTGAGCAGTCCGGCCAGCAAATCAATCACAATGAAGGACAGGTGAAAGAATCCTTCAGCAGCGAGGAAATAGAGAAAATTAAAGGTTTTTTAGGGTCTCTTGATAAACCCTCTGGTGCATGTTCCTTAGCACTCTCAGGTAAGACTCCATTCTGTTTTTGTCTAAATGCCTCAGAAAAACTTTCAAGTGAAGCTTGGATAATAGATTCCGGTGCCACCAATCACATGACTCACACTCCACATTTTTTCAGTACCTACACCCCATGCCCAAGCAATAGGAAAGTAGTGGTGGCAGATGGTTCTTTGGCCACTGTTGCAGGAGTTGGTGATATCTATATTACACCTGTTCTAACTTTGAAAAATGTCCTCCATGTGCCGAAACTATCAGCCAACCTAGTCTCCATACATAGGCTCACAAATGACCTCAAATGTCATGCTATTTTTCATCCTACCTACTGTGTTTTTCAGGAACAGGATTCGGAGAGGAAGATTGGACTTGCTAAGGAACGGAATGGTTTGTACTATCTTGAGACGCCGAGGATTTCGAAGAAAGTCATAAACAATTTTCCCTTGTCATTTCTTAGTGCTTCAAATAAGGATGTCATTTGGCTTTACCATTTTCATTTTGGTCATCCATCTTTCTGTGTCTTAAATATCATGTTTCCTTCCTTATTTAAAGGATTAGATATGAGTCAATTCCAATGCGATACTTGTGAATTTGCTAAGCACACTCGTGTATCTTTTCCTATAAACAACAAAAGAAGCTCTCATCCTTTTGATTTGATTCACAGTGACATTTGGGGACCTTCCACAATTCCAAATATCTCCGGGGCTCGATGGTTTGTTACTCTAATCGATGATTGCACTAGGGTCACATGGATATTCTCACTCAAAACAAAAATCTGATGTAAGTAGTATTGTTCCTAATTTTAATTCTATGGTTCAAAATCAATTTGGAGTTAAAATTAAGAGCTTTAGATCAGATAATGCTAGGGACTACTTTAATCAGATTTTGTCAACCTATTTCCAAAAGGAAGGGATTATCCATGAGTCATCTTGTGTAAACACACCACAGCAAAATGGGGTGGCTGAAAGGAAAAATGGTCATTTGCTCAACACTACTAGAGCACTGTTGTTTCATGGAAATGTTCCTAAGTCTTATTGGGGGGAAGCTGTCCTTACATCTACATACATGATTAATAGATTGCCATCAAGAGTATTAGATTTCAAAACTCCTATGGCAGTTCTTTCTAGCTTTTATCCCCATTTCAGGACAACAAATAATCTCACACCTAGAGTCTTCGGTTGCACCTCATTTGTACATGTTCATAATCAGCAAAGGGGAAAACTAGATCCTAGAGCAATCAAGTGTGTCTTTCTTGGTTACTCCTCTACACAAAAGGGGTATAAATGTTATCATCCTCCTTCTCGAAGGACTTACATATCGGTCGATGTTACATTTGTAGAAAACAAACCTTATTTTGCTCAGCCTTATCTTCAGGGGGAGAAGTTATTAGTTGAAGATAAAGGCTTTGATGGCCTTAATCTTGACTTACCTCCTAATAATCTTCCAATCGCAGCTCCCACTTCTGATCAACAGGCTTCTCATGAATCAATTTCTGATGAATCAGTTTGTGCTACTTCAATTCCAGACTCATTTTCTACGATTGAGCCTATTCCGGAACAAGAGTCCACTCCCGTTTCTCCCCGTATTTATGACTCTATGAGATTTTCTCAGGTGTACTCAAGAAAGGCAGCTGTTCCAGACCAAACACAAGTTCAAGATTCCCATCCGAGTTTTGTAAATGAATTTCCAGTAAGTTCTGACTCTTCTTTGCATAAACAGTCAATTGATATGCCAGAAAATGACTCACATCTTCCTATTGCTATCAGAAAAGGTACTAGAGAGTGCACAAAGCGACCCTTATATCCACTATCTCATTATGTGTCACTTAACCGCCTATCACCATCTCATAAAAATTTCATTGTGAGTCTAAACACCATTTCTATTCCAAGTACTTTATCTGAGGCATTGTCTAAAAAGGAATGGAGGAATGCAATGAGGGAAGAAATGCATGCACTAGAAAAAAACCAGACTTGGGAGATTGTTGAAAAACCTAAGGGAAAGAATCTTGTGGGCTGCAAATGGGTTTTTACCTTGAAATACAAAGCTGATGGTTCTCTTGAGAGATATAAAGCTCGATTAGTGGCAAAAGGTTATACTCAGACTTATGGAGTAGATTATCAAGAGACATTCGCTCCGGTGGCAAAAATGAACACTGTAAGAATTCTACTTTCTTTGGCGGCTTACTTTAATTGGCAACTTCAACAGTATGATGTGAAGAATGCATTCTTACATGGAGACCTAGAAGAGGAGATCTACATGAGTATTCCACCGGGATTTGAAGGAGAAAATACAACAAACAAAGCATGTAGATTACAGAAAGCACTATATGGGCTCAAGCAATCACCTAGAGCTTGGTTCGGGAGATTTTCCAGAGTTATGAAAGCTTCAGGTTACAAACAGAGCCAAGGCGATCATACTCTCTTCATTAAGCATTCAGCAAGAGGAAGAGTAACGGCACTTCTAGTGTACGTCGATGATATTATTGTCACAGGTGATG
This sequence comes from Melaleuca quinquenervia, assembly GCA_030064385.1. Taxonomy (NCBI): domain Eukaryota; kingdom Viridiplantae; phylum Streptophyta; class Magnoliopsida; order Myrtales; family Myrtaceae; genus Melaleuca; species Melaleuca quinquenervia. The sequence goes on along the minus strand of CM057726.1, from coordinate 9,667,556 downwards.
ATGAAGAGGAGAAACAGCAGCTAAAGTGGTGTTTGATTAAAGAGTTTGAAATAAAAGAGCTAGGAAGACTCAAATACTTCCTTGGCATTGAAGTTGCTTACTCTAGACAAGGAATTTTTGTCTCACAACAGAAATATGTGACTGATCTCTTGAAAGAAACTGGAAAACTTGGTTGTAAACCAGTAGCTACACCTATTGAGCCTAATCAAAGGCTTGGGAATGCAAAGGAAGAACCTGCTGTAGATCGAGAATTGTATCAGAAATTGGTCGGGAAACTCATCTATTTGACTCATACTAGGCCTGATATTGCCTATTCAGTAAGTGTGATTAGTCAATTTATGCATGACCCAAGAGAATCACATTTGCAAGCCGTCAATCGAGTGTTACATTATTTAAAAGGAAGTCCTGGAAAAGGAGTCCTGTTCAGAAGAAATCAAAAACTGGTGCCGCAAGCTTATACTGATGCTGACTATGCAGGATCCATGGTGGATAGAAGGTCAACATCAGGTTATTGCACATTTCTTGGCGGAAATTTAGTGACTTGGCGGAGTAAAAAACAGAATGTAGTTGCAAGATCAAGTGCTGAATCAGAATTTCGAGCAATGGCCCAAGGAATTTGTGAGCTATTATGGCTTAAAATCATCCTACAAGACTTGAAAATCAAGTGGGAGGGTCCTATGAAGCTGTATTGTGATAATAAATCAGCAATTAATATTGCTCATAATCCCATACAGCATGATAAGACGAAGCATATTGAAATTGACAGACATTTCATCAAAGAAAAGATAGAAGAAGGGTTGATCTGCATGTCCTACATACCTTCCGGAGATCAACTAGCTGATGTGCTAACAAAGGGACTTAATGGTGGGATCTTTCACAAAATTATTTCCAAGCTGGGAATGGAAGACATCTATTCCTCAGCTTGAGGGGGAGTGTTGAATTATCCTGATTTTTAGGAGCTAATTATTAGGAATATTCAATCCCTTAATTTGTGGGAAATAGCTGTATATAATTAGCTAGGAAATAATCTTTTAGTATCCCTTGAGTTGTGGGATTATATCTGTATTATTCAGATCTGTTTTTTCCTTAGTTAGTACTTGTAGAAGTCCTATAAATAGCTTTGTAATCCTAGTGCAAAGATATTGAGAATGATCACAATTCTTTTCTCTAAATTCTTCAGGACCAAAGAGAAAGCAATAGATTTCAACAGCAAATCCCTTATACATTACTACATTAATTTGTTATTGATCTGGTGTATATAGGAGCTGAAGTCAGATCAAGATAATTAAAAGCAGAAACGGAAACTAACAGTTACAGGTGGACTTTAAGAGTCATTAACTTTCAAATAAAGTTATTAGGAACAACATGTAATCAAACAGAACATATTTGAGACAGACGAGGTTCCCAACTAGGTGCTTATGTCTACTCACTTGATACAGGCATATCCCAATTGTCGGAAACGATGGAACAAATGAGAAGTTGGAGGGCATTTGGGATAGTCTCTCGAACGCAAAAACTCATCCTTCAAGACTGATAGAGCCGTAGAAAATCGAAGGGCTTTAATTGCATAAATACCCCTCAAGACCTAGACAGCAGAAACAGTAAATAAACAGGATAGATCCTAAGATGGTTGATTATGATAAAGCAAGTCAAACACCATCTTTAGCGAACCTGTGTGAATTGTGGACCTGATTGGGAGAGTGATACAGCTAAATCCCCACAAACAGGGGGACCTCTTGCAAGGATGTCGAGTGATCTTGGAGTTATACGCAAGCTGTCAAACCTTTGTACCCAAAAAAGAAATTACATGTCAAGCATCATTAGGATTCTCATGCATATTCATTTAGCAATACCATGTATATTTCCATTCCAGACAGTGCACCATCAGGGTTGAGTACCTTGACGTTATTTGATATAGTATCTCTGAAAGGTCAACTTTTTGCTCAAAGTGTTGTTGCATTGTGGCAAATCCAATGAGAAGAGGTTCAAGAAGTCCAACAAGACAGCTCCTAATTTCAACTCCTTTCTTCTGTCTAGGATTTATTTCAGTGGGGGTAGCCAGCAACAGTCTATCATTCAAAGCACCTACCAGAACTGGAAAGGAAGATCATCCTAACATCAGAAGTACAGTGATGGGGTAACAATCAAAAGCCAAAAAATAAAATTTAAAACAAACAGGAAATTTTTAATTCATGCTAAAAGTACAAAACTCAACACCTGCGTAAGGCATACTGATAGAGAGAATGGTCCTTGCTTTCCCATCCCAGCCAAGCACGCTGACTGAACTGGCTGTGGAAAAGAGAAGTGCAGGACCAACCCATAAAATAGATCTGAAGTATGGCAAAGTTAAGAACATACAATGTTTTCATCACATCAATAATGAGATTTTCATATCTGTACACATGAATAGCATGAACTCTACTGCACATGTTGCCAGAAGCAAAACCGTTAATTGAAAAGCCTCTAAATTAGGATATTGCAGGCATTCCTTTGTCAAATCTGGTAGAACTGGTTGCCAGCACATCAAGATCAGCAGATGCTATAAGAACCCTGTGTGTAGTGAGTATACCCGCAACAAAGCCTCTGAGGGTTTCCTGCCAGTGCACCTGCCGAAGTCGGAGGACATCAACATTTGAATTGGCAAATGCATTTATTAAATGTCATACATAGATTTACAAAAGAAAAGGGATATCAAGCCAGTATAACTCAGATGAGTTCAAGTAATTACATAACAACAGATAGGATCACATCACAAGTGAAAACTATGCTGTGTGAACCAGCACCAAGGTGGCAAAAGAAGTCTGGGGAGAGGACATGAATCCTCCATGAAACTAGAGTGCATCATTTGGAATTGAAACTAAAAGCAAATCCAAACCACAATTCTATGACGACACACTTGCAGATTCTCAAGTGAAACAACAGAGCTTTTACATCTCTTCATTCTTGAAATTAGTTCACAGATAAGGGAAGAGGATCAATTTTCTTATTGAGATGCTCTCATTTCCTACCAAAAGTTACCAAAAATTCATGCTCTGTTACATGCACAAATGCAGTCTTATTCCTATCACCAGCACCTCAACACATAATCCTCAAATGTAATTCAACAACACTCATCCAGATCCACTATCCACAGAGCCCAGATTTTTCTTCCAAGTGCACACAATTCTCAGATGCTCCTGAACAATCTGAAGCCTACATTAGCCCTCAATGAAAAGTTAATTCCAATTCTTTAGCTGGTCGAACTCGGCAAAGTTTACTCACAACTAGTAATTCCAATTCTTTAGCTGGTCGAACTCGGCAAAGTTTACTCACAACTAGTATTTAGAGAAAGGTTTCCTAAATCAAACTGCAAACTACATTTGGCCAAAAAGTGAAAAGAATCACAAACTCATGCAGGAACCAAGAGTTTTCAGATATCCTACGCTATAACAGACATTCTAACAGACCCAAAAAAGCAGCACAAATATAATATTAACAAGAATGGAAAAGCTTTCTCAGATGTATGCCCAACAAGGGATATCTTGATGCTAGCATAACACAGAAAAAAAGCATCCTCATGGACATTTTCTTATATCATTTGTCAGGACAGGTTAGCGGACAAAATTGGTAAAAGGTCGAAGATCCCTCTTCTTATCAGGCACATTATTTCATAAAGGGGATACCAACCCATTTGCAAAATCAATTACTGGATAAAGAGTCCAGAAGGCCTAGAATGGTCTAGTTAACATTACCTGGAGAACAATCTCATCTACTTTCAGCTTAATTGACTTTTTCCCTTCTGCTTTTGTCGATATGTAATGGCCATTCGTAGTTGAAAGGCGGGATCCTTGGACCAGCTTCGCCAAACCGATGGTGTTTCCATGTGAAGCAAACATCAAAGTTGACTCTGTGCATCATTCCAGATCATGTAAAAGCATCTAACAAGCTATAGGAATGTCAAAAGCAAATTCGACTCATCAGGTACCTATAGGAGTTGTAAAAATTCTATCCACTTCAGTTTCAAACATGAATGGAAGAGGGCCTTGAACAGAACCAACATTAGTATCTGCAGATTCGCTCTGCTCAGCACTGGAAGCTTCCTTCTTCTGACTATCAGCTTCAAGCAAAGTTCCCCCAGGTAGTACAAATAAAGAGAGTCCAGATTTGTCATCGTCAAGTACTGCAAATTGATTCTCTTTTGGACCAACAAATGCAGCATCTAGACCTGAAAAGTTTATATGTCAGTGTACGACTTTTATTATCGATGTAAATGAAATAAAAGTGGATTTTCTTTGGAAATTCGAAAGACAAACCTTTGACTGAGCTCCCCTTACTGTTGGCAGCCTGAATATTAGTATTTTCCCAATATAGGAAAACTTCATTTGCAGCACCTCTGAACTCATAAACAATGAGAAAAAGATGCTGCTTTATGCTGTAGATTATGCGCGTTGGATAATAATCTACATTCCCAGAGATCTGCAATTAAAATTAAATAATGTATCGATTATAAGATGACAAGTTTCTCGGGGACATTAGCCTAAGATGATCAACCATTCAAAAGAATATTCCTGATCCTGGGGATTTGCATTGCCGCTTACCGATTTTTGAAGTTTCTTATGGATAGAATCTGTCCCAGAACAAAGATTATAAGCCATGAGGTTTAGGTCTTCTACATAAAAAGCTCGGACAGGATAGTGAAGAACTCGACTCTCTTTATTAAAGAAATTCATCTCCAAATGGAATGGCTGCCAAATGAAAATGGCTTCAGACAAAAATATAATGAGAATAGATAGAGATAAAAAAAAATACTCAAAAGTTACCTGGCAAACAGGAATATCTTTTAGAGGATGGTTGGCATTGGAGACAGTAATAAGGGGTAATCGAGATATAGGAGCACTTTTTGCATGACCTTCCATGAAATGCTGCAACAACATACCCATGAGTAGCATGAATAATAATTAAATACAACAAATTAAAACACCTTGCTTTTCATCTGAAGAGAAAAATTGAGACAGGCTAACTAATACTCTATGATAGTGCCGAGAAAAACCAACTACAGAAAACATCAAATAGCACCCACAAATCTGTAAGTACTTTCCAGTGTGGAAGTAATAGAATCAATTAGGACCACTTATTGGCAAAGGTAAAAATGTCATCATTTCCTGATAAAAATTCAAAAAAAGTTTATGTTCAGGGTTCTGTCAATACAAGGTTGAAGCATTTTGACCAGTTGTTACAAGTAAACATAGAAATTTAGAGCAGATTTCTTTGGGCTTTAAAAAAATTCCCAATCCAAGCCTACTCAAAGATGAAAACTTACTTGCATGGGTTATGTTCAATGAAAGGTCTTTTAACATTCAAATTTTTGGCTATTTGTCAAATACAATGCAGCCAACTGACTTCTGAACTGAAATCTAATTTAAGTATGGTCCATTGATCAAAGGCAGAACTACATACATATTCTCATTCATACTAACAGACACTACATCTCGATTCAAAGTGCAATAACACAACATGCAGCACCCAGATAAACCTTCTTAGTTGATTTTGTGCTTTGGCAAATCTTAGAGAGAGTAGGATCTTTGATCTAGGTCTTTAAGTGTGTTCAAAAAATGAAATAGGAAACACAGAGACAACAAGCAGCAGCCAATAATTACTACCCCATGCATATACCATCCTTTTCAAGGACATGACATGACATACAAATAACTGGAAGATAGGACAATATAGTAGTCGAGTACATGGTCACCCGCAATAAGCATTTCTGAACATGGACAGTAATAGGCAAGGTGCCTTTTTCTACATATTGAAAGTTGGAATACTTGTCATCAATAGACTCAAAAAAGCACAAGTCACAATCCAGGCACTGGATTTACACCACAAAGGTAAAGAAACATTGGTGATCAACCATATAGATCAGAAGAATGGACAAAACTCGTGAGAAAAGTTATTTATATTTTAGACGTTGAGGGAAACTTAACCCCCAGAAGGGGCAGTGAGCACAGTGACAAGAACGAGCATTTTGAATCCACCTACCTGAGACACAGTAAAGGAGAAGGTAATAACCAATAAAGGGTTTGGCTTAGTGTCCAAATACATTGTACATTTGGTGGGTGTTGTTCATCCTGGAAATATGGCACATGCAGAGCCTAAATAAGGATACAATTATTCTTCACCTAATTTGCATGAGAAAACAGTTTTTTGCAGCCATGATGTCCAACTAAACTATGAAATAAAGGTCATTGAACTTTCATTTCCCAATTGGTCCACGCTTGCTAGTATTCCATAAAGTACAAGAATGTAGAATAACACTAGTGGTATATATAATGTCATAGTGTATTTTGACACAACAAGATTTATCAATTTAAAACCTCCACAACTCAGTCAACCCTTTACGTAAGGAGCGATTACATAACCACAAAAGACTTATACAGACCAGCAATGGTTCAAAAATCTGGAAGGAAGAAAAGGACCATGTCTTGGCTGATACCTTTTCATCACACTGTGTATGGAGATTGTATGATTAAATAACTTCGAATCAGTCTCATATTTTTTTTAGGATGCTTTTCTTTTTGCTCTGTGCTCTTATATATTCCTCATAGAGTGAACAATATTTTCGAAAAATTCCATTGGATATAAAAAGGAATGGAGAAGAAAAACAAAGGCCAAGGAAGAAGACTCCAACATGCAGCCACACACTGCTGAATTAATTAGCTGAGGTGACATTAGATAATCATGGGTTAAAGCACAGAAAATGAGAGGAATAATCAACAGCACCCCACAGTAAATTAAAGCAAAGAAAAAACATACACTATAAAGAAACGCCTTCCTTGCAATGTCTGAGATTGTAAGGTGACTTTGACTGGAAGAGAGATCAAAAAGAAATTAATCATTCAACAAAGATGCAGAATAATATGAATGATTTTGATGAACAGATAAACTCATGTAACAGGGTATAATAAAAAGTGCATGGTGTAAGAATTCCTGGACTCGCCCTTTCAAGTGATGCTCTTGCAATTGTGCTTGGAGTTGATGCTCAGCCAAGATTCCAGAGGAACCCAAGGAGGAAAGTTTCTCTTTCAATACAGATGCTGCACATCACTTATGAATAATTAGCTCATTTATTAAAAGGTAGAATAAAGATATTATCCATTACCATGGCGATATTACACGATCAAGTAAAAATATACCAAATAATTAGATGTATTTTCAGGATGCACTTAAAAATTTGAGGATAGTTTCTGACAATGGTTTATAATTTTACTAAAACATCCTCAAGTAAATATTTCAGAATGCATGGATTGAAGATAAGTTCACTAATCCCACAAAGGAAAATTGTACAACAATTAGAACTAAAACTTAAAAAGAAAGGGGACAGAATTCAAACAGATCAAGGGTATGTTCAATCATCCCATGGGGTGGAAGAGAGGGTCATGAAACTTGAACCTAAATCTAATGCCTAGAGGTCCATGGTAATTGCCAAGTAAGCCACTCCTTTTCTTATTAACATCACATGTTTCCTCAAAGAAGGAATTCAAACATTAAAAGGCTGTCCATCAGTTAGAAGAAAGCATTCACCAAAGAAGCATGTTGTCAAAAAAAATAGCTCGTGAACAACCAAATTGACTGACAATGCTTGAAGAGCATCGACACTATAGAATATTTAAAGATGCAACAATAAATTGAGAGAAGGATAAACAAACTTATACATAGATGAGCATGCTCAGCAGTTGCAAGAAGATTATAAGCATGAGAATCTCAATGTATGGAATAACAAGAAATAGGTCAAATGGTATGTCAAGGTTAAGTATTGGAAATCACCTGAAGACCCCCTAGCACTTTGGAGAACTGCAAAGAGTTGCTTCCTTCCCTCCCGAGTATATGAGGCCCTACTTTTCTGGTTGTCAATGCTTGCCATACTCTGTCAATGCGAAAACAAGATTCATTCACAAGTCCAATCATAAATTTCAGTAGTGAATAAGTCGATGGCTGCACTTAACTGCAAACAGAAGAGTGGCTAAATTCAATTTGGGGTGCACTTCGAATGCTCTAATCCTAGGTAAGGGATACACCGTTTCTCCCCCTTGTTGAGATAAAATATTAGGGATATCGATTGATTCAATAGCTGCAGCCAAAAGCAAGAAGATCATGAGCCAGTGCAGATCAAAATCAACATATGCAAGTCAGAGGACAAGATAGAGAATCAGTTAATTCAGATCCAGCAATACAGCAGTTGACCACAGCATCGAAGTTTCAGAAGTCAAGAACTCATGAAGACAAACATACATCTTTCGAACACAGATTCTATTTGTAAGACATTAGCAGTCTGGACTCTGGAACGCTAAAATAATATTTTCAGCACAATACTTTGTAACTGTTAAATGTAACACAGTTTATGGAGCTTTTACTTATGACTCCTGCAAATTAGACAGTATGTGGTCAAGATTATTGCTATACTTTCCTCATCCTACTGGATAATTTCTAGATCGATACGGAATCATCCTATCATGCTTCAGATAAGCACTTCGTTCACCTAAAGAAGAAAACCACACTCAAGCTGACTTCTTATTGATGCAAATTTGGCATTCAGATTAACAGCTGGAAGACTTACAATCCAAAAACGAGCAGCTTTCACCACAGAATGGAACATGTTTTAGCAACAGGGAGGTCAAGAACCCATTATTTCAATATCCATGAGAAAAAGCCTCTTCACAACTTTTAGTATCAGAAGCTAGTTGACATGATGCAGGAAAAACAAAAGTCCTTAGAATACTTATTGAGCTAGCTGCCAAGAAAGCCAGTGCAAATCTTGTCTACCAAGTAACAAAACATATAGTTCAATCCACAACACAACAAGCACCATCCACCAGACTCCCGCAATATGCAACAAATGCAAACCGCATTTCCAACCCAAAGCATCACATGGTTTTAATATTTAAATTTTGTTGCAAAATCTCATATGTAAGTCTGAAATCATTGCCAGCATTTTTGGTCTAAAATAAGAATTTAAAGTAGAGGAGAAATCACACAACAGCATCAGGAAAGAACTTGACAATTTTTTACTTTTAAGATCAAATCACTTTGCAATTCCTTGAGTATCAAATGAAGCTTTCACACAAAATGATATCAACAGGAAAAATCAGCACATTCCGCTAAGGTGATTTGTGAAATGCATGGAGAAACCATAAATCTGGAATACCTGCAGCTTCAAAAAAGTTTGCTTGCATAGGTGGTCTGTTTGGATTAAGGTTCACCCGAGTTCTCCAGACTTGAAGGTTCCCATCCTTTGAAAGTGTGACCAGCAGCCGTGGCATTGAAAGCCAAGAAATTGAAATAATTGGTTGAGAACCCACTTGCATACTGGTCCCACATAATTAAAATAACTCCGCCATGGTTAGAAATTGTAGGTGATAAAATTTGCATCACCACCAATTCGGAATGCACCACACAAATATGAATTAATTAGAAAATATTACTGCAAAATGTCTATGATATAATGGAGGACCCCAACATCCTTTTTTTGTTTTTTTGGCCTGGAGGACCCCAATATCCTTTTTTTGTCTTTTTGGCCTGGAGGACCCCACCTTTTAAAAATGATACTTCTCTATCAAATTGCAACAAGTCCAGATCATAATAACTAGTTATGAAGCATTACACAGCAACTGCCTGGAGACCAAGACTTTCTCATCCACATTCCAGAAATTCCAAACAGCATATTATCCAGGATATTAACCCCTTATTGAATGCTCCAAATATCAAGATCTCCAATCTTTCTAAAAGCTAAAATTAAGGAAATGTCTCCCTTCTATTGTGATTGATCTTCTGTACAGAGGTGAATCTCATTGGTGCTTCATCAATTTACCAATATAAAAGAACTCACTTGATGTCATATCTAAGGACAGAATTTTGAAATACCAATGGATAGAGCTTTAATAATTTATGGTAACAAACTCTACTGCAAAACGATAGCTATGAGAAAAATATGACTCACATATTAAATGTTCGGATTCATGCATAAAAGTAACCAGACCAGTACTGCTTCTCCACTTCTAAAGCTTAAAACATGCAGATTTAGCTAGTTTCAAGATATTATAGACGAAAGATAAGTCACTGTGTACATAATGTACATCATGCATGTTCACCACACACATTGCAATAGGCTTTTCCATCTGAGCTAGAAATCATGCTTCAGAAATGCCAACTTCGCTAAATGCAGAGACTCAGATTTACACTTGATTGACTGGAATTAAGACCTGCTTCAATCAATGATGTGCTCGCAGAGGCAAAAAGAAGTAAAAAATCAATAAATGGAAAAGAATCATATGTTGAAGGCAGACCAAGTATGATTGTAACATTAGTAATTCAACTTTGTCGATGACAAGATTTAAAATGTTTTGATTCAGGCAGAGGTGCTCAAAAAAAAATTGATATCCTATGACAAATAAAATAGACAGCTTGCGTTCATCTATTGGCTACTCTTCTATGGACTCAAAAGATGCATCTCCTTCATTAAGTTTCCAGATTCATTATCCAAACAAAATAGAAACGAATCATAGAGAGTATGGAATCTAACTTTCCTACACTTGATAATAAAATGTAGAGGTAAAAACCCCATTCCCTCCCTCCCTTCCCAACCCCACCCCCCCCCCCCCCCAAAAAAAAAGGCCACTCTGTGGAGGACAGAAGGGATAATCCAAGCTCATTGATCTTAATTTGAAACCCTAACTACCACCTATTTATCCTAAGTATTATTTTTCCTCAATATAGTCTCATATTGTATTTTCCTGCTGCCAATGCAAGTAAACTTATAGTCCTTGTCAACACGGTTTCTTTCTTTAACTAGCAGGTTGCATAGTTCTACTTAGTTTCACGGGAATCTTAGGCACCAATTAGTTCATCAATATCCCTAATCTGTAACAAACTAGAATGACAGGTTAGGTGATTTTACTGGTGCTTTGGGTTTTGGTTGAAACATTCAAACCCAAATATGTCACTAAAGGGCAACAGGTAAAAAGATGAGATGTCATTAAGGAAACAGATATAATATACCCCCAACCAAATTGGACTGAACCCAACCACAAATCACTCTAATTTAGATGCAATAGACAACTTTGACTATGATGATGACAACAATAATGGTTATGGAGAAAGGAGATGAACTCAGAACATCCTATTTTCATAGCAGCATGCTTCAATGAAGCTACACAACTACCAAGGAGCAAGTAAACAAGATGGCTACCCACTGATCCAGCCCAAATAACCAAACTGATCTAAAACACAACCAAAAATTATAGGCTGGTATGACCAGGTCAGTTCATGTTTTCAAGCCTCCAAACTTTTCTAAACACCCCTCTCATTCAGACTCCCCTACTTTCCTTTTTTTTTGTTTGGTAAATATCCACTTTTCACATATTTATGACAACTATAAACATTTCATTGAATTGATGAAGCCCCTAAGCATAGCAAATGACCCCAGTGCACCACAAGATAATCATTAGAACTTACATTCCAATCATATTAGGTCTCTCGGTGGAGACATCCCATGCCAATAGTGTACCCCGTCTATCACCAACGAAAACCCATTCTAAGGTTGGATGAAAAGCAAAGGCACTGGCTCCAAGGAGCTTGATAGTATTATCAACTGCAATGACAGCAAAGCCAGTTAAGGCCACATCTTAAAATGTCAAAAGGACACATAGTGGAATAGGCACTCACGTTGTAATGTGTAATGAACAGCATATGTATGGATGTTGTAAGCTCGAATCAATCCATCTGCATAAGCTACATACTGAAGTTGGATAAAAGGGGGAAAAGAAAAGCAAGCGTTCAGCATCAGCAGTAACCATGAAGAAAAAGGAGAGAAAGATCTTTCAAGTGAAAACATAGATAAAAAGAGAAAACAATATGTTACCAGGACAGGAAGGCGAGGATGGCAAGCAAGATTGACAATAGGTTTCTTCAAGTCTGTCTTTATTTTTGTTGGTGCCCTACCTCCTTCAACAGTTCCAACAACTACAAGCATGTGCCGAAAAAAAAAAAAGCAACCTTATTAATGAAGATCCACCCCAAGAAAGATTTATCTGCTCTGTCAGAAGCCCATTAAAGGCTCTGTGCAGGAACTGACAGATTTGTAGCTACAATCTGGAGATTATAAAGCTCAAATCAGAAAGTAGCTCAGAAGTGAACCCAGCAGACTGAGTGTTTAAGTAGCATTTGTGCTTTTTCATTTGTTGCTTGCTTGGGAACCTTTTCCAGGATACTTGAAATAAAGCTATTAGAACCCAAGTGATGACACCTTTTTTCCAGGATCACAAAAGAACAAAAAGACCATGATGATCCTTATACAACAGCTCAAAAACTTATGCAGCCACATAACCATGCAGCAATGCTGAAATTTTGCTAAGGACTTCTGTCATCATCTTATCTTGCACATTTTATCCCAGATAAGAATACAGCAAACGAACTTCCAGATTAAAAAACCAACCAAAAACGATTTGTTACCCAGTTCTGGGAAATAAATACCACATCGAAGCAATAACAAGTACCCACACAACGGAGCTACAAGATACCATCTGCTGAGCTAACCATCTAATCTAAATAGTAGTGTCTCAACTCAAGTAATGCAGTATATAGGCTTTTCAACCACATCGAATTTAACTTAATTATTGCATAAAGTCAAAATATTCCACAGTAATTCTCAAGGTAGAGATAATCCTGGTTATCGGTTTAGTAAGACATACTAATTCTTAGTCCCTTTTTTTTTCCCTGCCACATCAGTTCATGGCTCGATGCCCACAACTGTGCTCCTTCCATCTCTCAATACCACTGGACTAAGAACATTTTCTTCTTTTGATAAGTGAAGTGACAATGAGAGAGGACAGAGGTGTTAGTGTGATTATTGACGTAGGCCCACTCAAGCATAACGCATGATGCATTATTTTACTGTTTCAGAGGTATGCATCATTCATGCCCAACAAGGTTCTTGATTTAATTCTTCAGCACATCCCTGCTTATAAAACAAACAGAACTCAAGGCTTAGAGAAACTCATATCTTCCAATATTCCAAGAGCACAAAGTTATTGTCCACCTATCTGTAAATGTCTTAACAGGAAACTCTTTCCTCTCAAGTACCCCGGAAAGGTACAAAAAAGTCAAACTGTCTTATTAAAGGGGTCTCTTATACCCTGCGAAGCTTAATCTCTTCTTCGATAAACTGCCATGATCCAATGCATTTCGTAGAAGCATAAAACTCTGACCAGATCTTCCACCAGATCTTAGCTATAAAACACTAATGAATGTTTATGCTTCAGTTTGTGAGGGATTATGGAAGGTCTTAAGTCTACTGGTGGGTTTTTTCCCTGTCATTATGATTTGATGGGCATAGATAGTAAGTAGAAAATAAAGAGGCAGGTGTCAAAAGTTGGAATAGACAAATATTGTGAACTTCAATAAATATGATAGACTCTCAGTTCCTTTACTAGCTGAGGATCTTTTGTATATGGATCTAGATCTCTTGGTTCCTCGATGATGAAACCTTTACCATTTAATGAAAATACATACTCAATATAGGTGTCTATTATATAATATACATGGGTGCATGTGTAAGAAGAGAGAAGAGGAGGGGAGAACCGTACAAATGCATAGGAAGAACAGCATAAGATGCAAAAACTAAACATTTCAAAATGAATCAATAACTAAAGAAGATAAAGAGATCGACTAACCTGTCACACTCATCCTTCGGTGAAAGCCAAAAAACACAACAGGTTGCAGAGGTGTCAAAGCAAGATGTACTTCTGTGTCAATGGAAATCTGCTCCATCCTCTTCTCAGGTGAATGTAACACACAGGTCTGTTCAGAGTCAAAATCACAAGATCGAATCGTGCAATCCTGTGAAGTGAATGAACACAAGCAGTGAGGAGAAAAGGAGCACAAGTGAAACAAAACCCGGAAACAAAAAAAAAAGGAAAACTGCTTCAATAGGTATCTAATACAAGCAGCACTTAAAGGTGACACTTAGAAGAGAATCAAACAAATAACACTGCAATGTGATTTAGAGATGAAAAGTAACTAAGAGTACTCAACATTTACAATGACTAACTCAATGAGCACTGAAAGGAAAGAGGCAGGGTCTCCTTTCAGTAACTTATGCTCAACCATGAGTGAAAAAAGAGAGAAAAAAATTAGTAAAGCATATGCCTTTGGAATATAGTAAATGTCAATAGCTAACTATTCGTTTCCTTCATGAAAACTGAAACAGATGAGCAATGGTAGATCATTCTGTTGGATTTAATCTTCCATAAGAAGGTACAAAGCAAATCTAAATTCTAGAGATGATACACACAGCACTGGTCATCAAATTGTGCTCTTCACTATAGATGAGCAATTGTAGATCATTCTATTGGATTTAGTCTTCCATAAGAAGGTACAAAGCAAATCTAGATTCTAGAGATGATACACAAAGCACTGGTCATCAAATTGTGTTCTTCACTGGGGTCACAAAAGTATCACTCCCTTCCATCCAGCTGGAAAATTGGTGGTTTACTAGAAAAACTTCCTTAGTGCTACAATTATGCACTACGATATATCATGTACGTGTATCTGCATCCATGCATATGTTTGTATGACGTATACAATCATAAAGTGTTGTGTATCAACCATGAAAGAAAGGATCCTATACCTATATGCTCAAGTTAGCATACCACCGGTCTCACACATCAAATATACCATGTAAAGACAGTGACACCAAATATCCAGGAATATATTATCATCTTCATTTAGCAACATAAACATCCTAGTTGCACAAAGCCATCAAGAAACTGACCTCAAGAATAGCAATTACAGCATGCCCACTAGTGGGACTATACTGCATCCGAACAACCGGAGAACCGATATCAATTGAAGAGATCTTGCTTCCAGTAACTGCATCAAATTCTGGTTGACACAAAAATTTAAAGATCATATTCACCACCGCAAAACAACATGCTGAAAAAGATTTTACAAAATACAGACATTTTCCTGAACCAGACAAAAGGTATGACATGTAAAAACTTATGGGTCCAAAAAGTGAAAAATGCATGTAGAAGATTATTGACATGGCAGGCCTCATAAAGTTAACTAACATCTTTGTCTGATCAATGGAAGTTTTGCCCCTTCTTCCAGCATAGAGGAAGTCCTCAAACATTAAAACTTGTAAGCACTAATTTCTTTAAATGAGCCTAGCATGCAAAACTTGTCAAAATATGGTATTATTTGTTACAAATTACAGCCTGGTTTTAATAAATCATACAGGGGCAACCAAAGAGTAATCAAGGAGTCATTCAGTAGCTTTGTTTCAAAGTTAGAACCAATATTAAACATTGACTACACCATGATCATATAAAGTGTTCAAGTATTCCACATCGCTTGTTTATAGGGTTTCAATGGGCCTTATATTCATGTAGCGTGCCCCACCTATCTCCTTTAACTTTTGATTTTGACTTTCTAACATAAAGTAACAGCATCACTCATCCAATTTAATGCTTATCATTCAACAAAGCTTAATCAAACTAAGTTTGCACAATATTTTGCTCCACAATAAGTTGGCAACATTACACTTATGTTATATCTTTTAATGGCAAGAACAGGAGGTGGATTGAGAGAAATGCCAAAATTGGGTATCCGGTACAAAAAGGTACCCAAAAATTGTGATAAGTACCAGAACCACAATCCATAAGAAGGTATAGAGATCCAAGGGTAACATATCTACTCATTTAAGCCCCAATGGAACAAAGAATAATTCAACCAAATTCGAACGTCACAAAGAAGGCAACATTTCTAGTCAACCAAACCAATAAAAGGAGAACGTAAAGTTGGAATCGTGCTCCACCAGTACCACAATCAAAACAAACTTAGTGGCAATATTTAGTGGTTAGAATGCACATAGCCAATCTTGCATATTTCTAGTACCAAACAAACTACCAAAGTTGTAAAGCTATGCTATCAACCTATCTGAAAAATACAAACTGTCTGCACTCTATTAGTTAATAGGAAGCAATAGGTAATCAATGTAGTGGCCCATCTTAATTCGTTAAACTAGTGAGTTGAATTTTCTTGACCACACATGAGGGAGAACACTAGTCTCACCTCTACATACTCACTCCTTCAAGATTTCTAGCAAAAATAAACCTCGTCTATGTACTTCTTCCTGATTTTTTTTTTTTTGGTAAATATGTACTTCTTCCTGATTTCAATGCAATTCTCTAAAAAACTTATTTATTATGTACCTGGCAATAATTGGCACAATAAAACACAGTACATTCATAATGTATGAAAATAACACTCGATTTCAACACAAAATAACAAATGTGGATTCACATTAATGGAGTTGATGTATATATTTCTCACTTGATTTGCTATCATTTTCTTGACATGAAATAAACAAACTTTGTTCCACAATGATTGTGTGGGTGTCAAAATCACGTATGCTAATCTCATGCTCATTGGGTGTCTTTTAAGTCATCTACGTGCTTCCAATCTTATAAATTTTTAAAAATTAAAAGAACAAGTGTTCCCATGACAAGTAGGCCATTAGCTAGCTACTCCCATATGTATATTATCATTTTTAAAAAGTGGTGTTTTGAACTTCTTTTTCAATGTCTCACTTTTCCACTCAAAAGATTAAAGAGAAAAAATATGTACTCAATGTATATCCACTCATCTCGCTAATAGAGACAAGAAGTCACAAATTTTAATGATAATTGTTTGCAAATTACCAAATATTTGTGAGAAGAAACCAAAAAGATATTTTGTTGTCCAAAAAAAGAAACCACAAGAATTTGAATTCATTATATATCTATCATTTTCTTCCTCTTCATGTATAATAAAATATTATTAATAATATGACTCCTGGATCGTAAAGAAAATCTGGCTGAAATTAGTTTAAGCATTGCTCGATGCTCATCATGCCAAGGGTACGGGATTATCACTAGAACACATCTAACTTGCATTGCACTAGATAGGAAATCCATCCACAAAGCTCTTCGAGACAAATTGAGAAATTTAATTTTCCTCGATCTGGTTGAGATACTGAGGTACTCAACAAACCCATACATTGGTGAATCCTGCCTAGTCTATTTAGCAAGATAACATGACATCTTACCTCTCTTGTTAAGTGAAATCTAGACGGTAGTGGTAAGGTAAGGAATTTATCAGTGCATTTCCTCTGCTTCAGACCCCAGTCCAACTCCAACTTTAACCTTTACCTCATTGATTGATGGATATGCCTAGTCAATCTAACAATGGTCAATAAAGATTGCCACTTAAATATACCATCGTCTTTCAGGTACATCATGCTTGCAAAACAGTTTTGAGTTGACATCTGTAACCATGTTCTAAGTGTATAAAAGTTAGACGTGCCCCTCTTAGATGAAGGCAATAAGAAGAATTGGATAAAGAGATCAGAGAAAGGAAAAAGGAAAAAACGCATATATTAACAACCAGTTCTCAACTAAATCACTCGGCACCACATGCAATATTTGACTCAGCCATTTTAAGTCAGAAAACCAAACAAAAAACCTTACAACACCAATCACACCTAGTAGTTTGATCGCAAGCAATCGCAACAAAGCTGACTAATACTATGCTTAAATGACTCCCACGCTGCTTCAACACAAACATTAGAACTCCTAATAACTCACAAAGCATTTCTTCAGCACTCCCAAGAACATAAGCAAAACAAGCAATCAAACAAGAGATAACAAAAAAAAATTGAAATTGACATTTACCGACTACATGGGTCCCAATAGCTGCGGCGACAATCGCCTGATGCGGATGGAACGCCGCGGCATGAGGCTGCAAGGGTTTGAGGCCTCTTCCGATGTGCCTCAGATCCAGATGCTGCACCGTCGACCACTCCATATCTATTCACCTGAAACAGCGATTCCCATCCTCATTGTTGATTATCACAAATCAGATAATAAAATAAAGACGGGGGACGCAAATGCACAGAAACGGCAATAACGAACATCAGCGCGCTTGTTTCAAATTCCAGCGACCGTGCACAGAAACATCCATGACACACGATATTCCACATAAACTTAAATTTCACAGCCCGAACCAGTACGACGCCCCCCAGCCCCCGGCCTAGAGATTGCTATACCGTAAGGAAGTAGCATACGAACTATGACCCCCGTAACTCCGATCCATGAGCAGGCGTCTGCGCGCACACGCACAGAGAGATCTAGCAGCAATGGAGATTCGATTGAAGAGAAGATGAAGAATTACCTGCTGGAAGATACTCGTTCAGATTCGGAAGCACATCTGAAGAACAATCAAAGGAGTGCCGAAGTAACAGCGAGATCACAGAGAGGAAATTCAGGAAACGAATACTGATGAAATTGAGGAAACGGAGCAGCTCTCCGGGTTTTCTTCTTTTTTCTATTTTCTTTTTCATGCGACGGAATTGTTGAAATTTCCCTTTTCTTTTTCTTTTTCTTTTTCTTTGATCTTACATGGGCCCAAGGGTGATGCATATCTGGGCCGAATTAAGCCTGGACTCTGGGCTGAGCAGCAGCACAAACAGCTCACCCGAATGCGTAATATCTTGTCAAGTTCGTTCAGTTCAGTCCCTCCGTTAGCGCCGTCCAATTAGTCTCATGAAAAATGCTAACGTGACTTATTTTATTATTTTCTCTCTTTTATGTGGCAATTAATGTCTGTTGCAAACTCTACGTCTTGAAAACAACGCCGTTTTGGAGAGTCGAGAGTCCTAAATTAAAGAGAAGACCGTGTCATTTCTTCTTGCCCCATAATCTTCGTTTCCCTCAACAACTGAAGAACTCGACGAGGCCCTCTTCGTCCCAAATCGATGAAGCCCCGAAGTCCCAAATCAGAAGAACACTAAATCAAAGAATCCCCAAATTGAATAACCCTAAGTCGAAGAAACCCCAAATCAGAACCTCATCGTTCCTTCTTCATCGAAGATAGATAGCAAAGAAGGTTGCAAATGCCTTCTTCGTCGATCAGTAGTCTGCTCAAGCTTGAGCCATCCATTGTGGTGTTTGACATATCTTGAATTTTGCAAGTCGTCCTGTCGAGGTGAACCCAAATGAACCTTAATTTCTGTAAGTCATCCCGTCAAGGTGATTGCAAGCAAAAATCCCTTCTCTGGTTGCAATGTTATTTGTTTTCTTCATTTTGGCTAGTCTCTTTGTTGAATGTGCAAATGAAGAGATGGGTTTCTGATTTAGTGTGTTTTGTTTATTAAATAATGGCAACAAGAAGATTGCAGACGCCAACATCTGAATCAAGTGGGGCATGTCCTAAAGAGGTGGAGTCACGTCTCACCTGCTATTGTGGTATGAAATCGCAAATTCTCATTGCAAAGACTATGAAAACTGCAAGGAGAATGTTCCATGGATGTGCTAAATTTGATACTCCAAATTATTGTAATTTTTTCATGTGGGTTGATCCAAAGATATCATATCAAGCAAGGGACATGATAGTTGACCTCCTTGAAAGAAATCAAGCATTGTGCCAGTCAAGCTAATTGAGGGATGATGAGGTTGAAGTGAGCTCATTGTTAGCTTAAGTTACAACACAAAAGGCGAAGCATAAACATTTAAAGGATGAGCTTAAACGAGTGAAGAAAGAAAAAATGTTATATTCAAATAGCACTTATGTATATGCTATATTGTTATATTGATTATATGTAAGATGAGACTTTGTGAAAAGTTTCTAAGGCTTCCATA
Organism: Melaleuca quinquenervia; assembly: GCA_030064385.1. NCBI lineage: Eukaryota > Viridiplantae > Streptophyta > Magnoliopsida > Myrtales > Myrtaceae > Melaleuca > Melaleuca quinquenervia. The sequence goes on along the minus strand of CM057726.1, from coordinate 9,647,850 downwards.
GTGCTCTGTTTGTAAGTTTGTAAGCATGGTTGTTGATTAATGAGATAAATGTGTTCCATGATACTCTGTTCCATAATACTTTGTTTTTAAGAATAGTAGGCATATGTGGTAAAATATAACTATACACTCGGTGCTTGCAATTTTTTTCAATGTAACCATCATTGTAACCATCATAAAATTGATAGAAAAAAAAATGATGAACCAAGAACTGATTTGCTTAGATAATAATTTGGCTTGCTTATATTGACCAGGACTCTATCATCTTACAAGGACACCAAATATCAACCATTACATCATGACTTCAAGGGGTTCGGTGGAAAACAAAAACTACACCAAGACAAAATTTATTCACAAACAAAAAAAAAACAGGACGTACATCAACCCAAATCTACAAACTCTGGTTTTCCTAAAGTATTAGCCTTAACTTGATTTTGAATTCTCGAGCTTTTTCTTATATATGCTAGATTCGCTTTTGCAGTAACACTTTTTTTTTGAACTGGCATGAGGCTGTGACAGCGCCTTTGCCTTTGGATGGAAGCTTGTCTAAGATTGGGATGCCGACTTTGCCTCCACAGCAACGACTTTTCAAGGAGGTTGAAAGCTTGTCTGCAGTTTTGATAGCGTATTTACTTTACAGCAACATGCCTTCGCAGGGAAGTCCTTACTAGTTCTAGTTGAGGCTATAATGGTTTTGGTTGAGGTTGTAATAGTTGTAATGGCACATTTACCTTTCCAACAACATGAACTAATTCTGGTCTCCGCTATGAAAGCTGTGATGGTTGTGATGGCACCTTGACCTTTCCAGCAACATAACTTCGAGTTGAAGTCCTTACTAAAGAGGTTGAGAGCTTGCATGTGGTTTTGATGGCTGTGATGGCATATTTACCTTTGCAATAACATGACTTCGAGTAGAGCCTCTAGTTGATGGAGGTTGGAGCTTGCTTGAGATTTTGATTGCACCTTTACTTTTACAATAACATGCCTTCGCGGGGAAGTCCTTATTGGTTCTAGTTGAGGCTATGATGGCTGTGATGGCATCTTGAACTTCCCAGCAACATAACTTCGAGCAGAAGTCCTTACTGATTAAGGTTTTTGGCTTGAATAAGGTTTTGATGGAGCCTTTGTCTTTATAGCAACATTCTCTCGAATAGAAGACCTTACTGTTTGAGGTTGAACTAGTTTGAGGTTGTGATGGCTGAAATGACGCATTTGCATCTTTAGCTCTCAAACAACAAGTCGTTATGTTCAATAATCTTACACCAAGTGTTTCAAACTACATGAAAACCAACACATTATTATCACAAAGTGTTAAAACATCAAATGACAACGCATTGTAAGGTTTGTCAAAGGGTTTCTACAAATCATTTTCATTTTCTTTAGTCGTGATTGCCCTTCCATTTCTTTTCATTTGCACGTCTCTTATACTGGAAAAAAATATTACACATGAGAATCAAATGACAACGCATAAATGCATGGCGATAAGGTGATTAGATCTTACTTACATGGATTTTCTTAGCTTTATCTTGAGCTATTACATTGGCCTAAGTAGAACATCTATGTCTTTGATCAACAGTGATGTCATCTAAAACATTTGCTATACTAAAAAACGAATCAAAAGCACTAGCCTACTCAGGACATTGTGCCGATGGCTCAGTAGAAGCAACAACTTGGTGTATAGATCCTCCTTCAGTTGTAATTGGTGCATTGGCATTGATACTTGATATACATAAATTAGCTTGAGCATTGGCCTAGGAGCACAAATTAAGTAGAATAAGTGATTTATCTTGACAACATGTTAACATAGTAAACATATCATCACTATGAAAAATATATTTTTTTAATGGACATCCTTTGTGATTATGTCCAACTACATTGCAAGCTGAACAAGTCATTTGCCTACATTTTTTGGTCATTATGTCACCTCTTATCGGTTCAATTGGTTCTTTTCTTCTGCTTCTGTTTGGCCTTCTAGGCATCTTCTTCACTAGTAAGGATCGAACAACATCTTTGTTGGTTTTTTCCCAAAACTTTTCTCCTCTCACGGTAAGCATCATGAACTGATAAGCACTCAGATACTTATCCTTGTTAAAACACTCAGCGAAGTACTCACCTGTATCATTTTGCTTGTGGTGTATTGCACATATGTCATGACAACATGAAATTCCACTGAAATTCCAATATCTACAAGAACAAGTCTTTAAATTTAAGTCTACCACATATTTTTCAGCACCTTTTATAATCTCATATCAATTATTTACATTCCATATCAACTGACAATATCTAATAGCAGATATATTCTGCCGTAATTTATGCACAATCGTTGGACCATAATTTCTTGCCCATTTAGCTCACGCATCCCTTTGACTGTGCATTCTATTCATAACTATGATTATAATATCCTCTAGCGTATTCACAATGACTTTACACCTTGTTTTGACACACCTACCATTGAAAGTTTCATTTAGATTATTATCAACAACATCACATTTGATAGTGGTGCCAAAGAATGCCTTACACTAGTGTTTTGGCTCGGTTTGGAATACATCATCATGACATTTTGGAGTCATTTCATTCAACATTTGTCTATGCAGCTCAAAATCTATCATATTAGTACTCTTGGCACATTTCCAAAATTGTCTCATCAATTGTTGTCATCTATACTTTTTACCCCAATTGAAATATATATGCCTTGTACACATTTGGTGTTCTGCTATTGACAAAGGTTCACTAACTAAAGGAATCAATACCCAACCATTGCCATCGTTCATATCGAGGTCCGTCAACAACTCGATAAACTAGCTCTATAAATCCTTATTCTCAATTCTCACTATTACCCATGCCACTAGATACATTTAATTATCAGCATCTCTATTTACAACACAGAACAATTCACCCTTGATTAAGCCTCTCAAAAACATCAATTTAGTCCAACAATCTTTTTACATTCTACCAAAAATCTTTTCCTACAAGAATCGAAGCAACAATAAACCCTATCAAATAATGGAAGAGAATTTGGTAGAAGCCGTTCAACTTTCATTTTAAAAATGTTCGTGGGACTTGTCCTGTGAAGCTCTGTCAAATAATCCCATATATGTACATACTCCTTCTTATAAACCTTGCAATACCTCCATCACTTTTAACTTTGTTATTCTACATTGACTCACAATAACATTCAACCTTAGTTGTTCCCTTACTAAAATTTTCAACTCCTGTGCCTTGATTTTAAGCATTGCAGCAATTATAGTCATGTAATGTTTGTTTAAATAAACACTAGTTATTCTCTTGTTATCAAAAGTGATGCTGCACACATGCTCATCAATATACTTTTTCAAATGAAATGATCCAATCTTACTGTCAAGAGTATCATAAATCATTCACTTACAATTGATTTGTGCATACATTGCTCTTACAAAGTTAGTAGTATTCTTTATATATTTGATTGTTCTTTGCTCAGCCACTGAATACCTCAAAATTGCCTATGTAAACTCAGTTGCATTCTCAAATATCATACCAACAACAAAATCCGAATTGCTTTGGCCTTCACTATATGATGGGAACCTATTTGCCCTTCTGCCATGTCTTTGTCCTCTTCACCCTCATCATTTAAACTGGAATGAATACTTTCTTCCTCCTCTAAATGATGCCTATAGTCATCAACAGATCGAGAACAATTTGCTAACTCTATTGGGAAGTTAACCTCTAATTGGGAAGTATCAGTTATGTCGATGTTAACCCCAGTTATATGCATCACTGGAAATTTTTTCAACTTGCTCCTTGCTTCTCTCAGTTCAATATGATTATCATCACTTGAGTGTTCCACATATACTAAATTACGTACATCATAATCACTCTCCTCCTTCTCAACCCGATTCACATTACTAGCATCCTCTTCTTCCTTAACCTGATTCCCATGACCACTATCCTCTTCCTCAATAATAACATCTTCATCATGAATATATTATATATAGTTCTAACAGTTCAGAATGTAAATACCGATAAAAGATATCTATTACAACAGAGTTATCTCACAATTATTAATAAGATGTTGCATAGGAAGACCAAGGAACCAAAAAGAACCCGAATATATGGTTGAGTTAATCGACCAAGAGTCCAAACAATTGGATTAGCATAAGCTAAAGACCTGGTTCGCTGAAGGCTTAGTCAAAGAGATACTCACAATGACACTTAGTCACACAAGAAATAATAACATCATATGGACCAATAACATATCCAGCATCTACTCAATTAAAAGTGGATACAATAAAATCCAAACATCACAAAACCAAATATCGGCACACGCATTCTCATCATACCAGCAACCCAAGAACTTATGGAACCTAATTTAGGACCTCCACACCCAACCAAATGTCAAGTTCTTTATATTGAGCCTTTTTGCTAGTACGTTAACAACGAATTAGAACCTATATAAGAGAAAGATGATACCCGATCCAAGCTGCCCCATGTGTCACCGTATGGTAGAGACACCTAAATATTTATTCATCCTACATGAATGGACGTATCAAATCTAGGCAAACTAGAAGTTAAACCTAAACCCTTCCTCCAATAATATCTAAAAAATAAACAAATTGTTGCTTGAAATCCTTACCTTGGAGAGGAACCCTCAACCGAAGGAGTTGATAACAAACACCCTCTGACAAATCTGGAAGATCAGAAATGCAATGGTCTTCAAAGGTGAGCCTTCGCAACCATAAAAAGATGCAAATCTGGAAAGTTTTAACCGGTGGAACTCGAAAAGACTAAAACGCAGCAAAAATTCTGCAAACATTCTTGGAAAGTAGGTGCCGCCAGTAAAGGGTCACATGAAAACCAAAGAGAGGGATCAATTGGCAGGCTATGCAAATACGAGAACAAGGTCCTCATGGATGGTTTCACAGAAAAAATTGAAGACGACTCACCTTTGAAAGCAAAAGCTTTAGCTGTCCATGCAGCTCTGTGAAAATTAACAAAGGAGAGAGAAGAAAGGGGATTCAAATTCCTTGACTTTGTCACAGATGCTCTGTGAGCATCTGTCGTATGTAACCAATGACGTACAGCAAACAATCCTTATCTGAAGAAAGGAGCCCCACACTTGAACAGAACTTATAGATGGAAGTACAATCTAACTGCAAAAACTATGATGGACAGCTTAATGGGCTTTGCATCAAGCCCATAGACAATGGAACCAATTTTAGAGGATTACAAAGTGTTGTTGGCCCAACTAAAAGGCATCTTCGTTTCTTACGTGCATAAAGAAGCAAACGAGCCCACCGATTGGATAGCAAGAGCCCATCGGGACAACCGTCTTCACGCAACTGGATTTTATATCCCCTTCATCTACTTTGGGTCTTATTATGTAATGATTATGAACATTGTCGTGGTTCTGCAACTTATTAGTAATTATCACTATCTTTCGACAAACAAAAAGAAAAAAACTCCATCACCTATGGTGAATCCTCATTGTGGAAACTAGAAGACCCATGAAGTTCTTCAGGGCCCAACAAGTACTCATCCATATTGAGGTACCAAGCAATAAAAACATGAGAGATCAGCTCCTTAGTATTGACATCGATCAAAACTACTACTTTAATCATAGTTATGGTAATCTCCAACTCCACATCAACGATAATATTCTTCAAAAAATCGACACATAGTAAGAAGCCAAAATATGGGAGTGTTGGTGTCTTTATGCTAATTCCTTGAAAAATAAAAGGATGAGTAAATAGCTCAATAAATGAAATCACTAGTTATAGGATAGGACGCCAGCCTAATACTTGACGTGATAAGTGTCTGTGGAAAATAAATAACAAAGTTATTCAATAACCATATACTTATTCTAACTAAGCATTTGGCACCATATCAACAAACAATTGTGAGTATGCGTGAAATTCATTTTCATTCTCGAAAACATTCTTGAGGCTCTTCAAACCTCTTTTTAGGCTAACTGGTCGTAATAGCATCGCAACTCCTATAACATCCCACTTAGCAACTCTTCCACAAGACATTTTGTCCCACACGAAACATCCCACACCATGAGGGCATTATCACCACCTTAAGTGAGTGACGGCTCTCCATAATCTTAATCTTTAAATGAATGCAAGCATCGCAATTATGCAAATATATGATCACATTATTATTTTGTTTTTAATATGTATGATGCTCATGCATAAGCGGTATGAATAAAGTGAAACACAATTTGGCTTAGGCCTAATCAGGTATGACTCAAGTTGAGGCCAACCGTAGTCAATGGAATCAGTCCCTACTCAGCATTTCATAAGTGGGGCCAATGAACCAAACGAAGGCCGAACCAAATGGGCCAATGGACCAAGTGGAGGCCAGATGGACAGACGAGCGAGGATGGCATTATAAAGGGAAAAGGACCCCAAATTTACAAAGGGAACTAAATGTGGAGTAAACATCAATATAAGTTATGTACCTTTGGAGCAGCGATTCACAACGGCAACGACATCGGACAAAGCGAAGGCAAAGGCAGGAGTGCTCATGAGTCAGGAGGGAGAGAGAGGGTCGTGTCAATCGATGGTGAGAGAGAGAGAGAGAGAGAGAGAGAGAGAGAGAGAGAGTAAAGCCTCAAGAGTTTGACGCTTGAGAGAGGGCATGAGGCAAGGGACAAAAAGGAGGTGGTGCAATTCGTCGAATGAGCAAATTACCGTTGGGAGACAGGAGGGAGGTGGGTAGGAGAAAATATAGAGGGAGAAATAACTTGTTTCTGCTCGCATTTCAAAACAAGGAAGGAGAAGGGGGGAGAGAGAGAGAGAGAGAGAGAGAGGGATGGGTAGGGGTGAGCAACTTTGACAGCCTGGACCGGCCGACAACCGAACCGAACCGAACTGGAAGTGTCAGTTCGATTTCTGATTCCTAGAAGTGGAATCGATGTCTGGGCGATCCGATTCCCAGTTCTTAGGAAGGCCGGACCGAACCGGCTAAATTTTTATATATTTTATAAAAAAATAAAGATGTAAAAAAAGTAAAACAAACTCAACTTTAATTTGTAAAGTTTTAATCTTTACTCAATTTTACCAAAATAATTTTTCTTAAAAATAAGTAAAGAAATTCAATATTTGTTAGAATTTTTCCAGTTCCCAACCGATCTCTTAGATTTTCTAGGAACCAAACCAACAAGTCCAGTCATGTCCAAAACTTAGGCAGTCCAGTCCACAGTCCTAAAGTCTGAGAATCTGTCCCACCAATCCAGTTCCTAGTTCCAGGAGGGAACCAGATTGCCTGAAAAACCGCTCACCCTAGGGAGAGGGGAAACTAAGAAGGAGGAGAAAGAATCTGACAAGACAGAATAGAGGGGAAGGGTTTTGTCATACCATTTTCAAAAATCGTCTGAGCTAGCACCCATAGGTGGGCCCAACTGGCCACATAGACGCTCATTGAGTGAACTTTTGCACGTCCTACTTGGCATCATAGTTGCACCTAATGTTTTCTCATCACCTTGCCACCCCAAATCTCCCCACCGTCACCAATCAGACATAGGGCCAACGACACCCCATATCTGATCCAGATCGAGGTCAGGTGACCCGATCTAGGCCAAGTCTCCCCATGGCAAAACCTGCGAACTTTATGACAGAGCTCGTGTGGCCAATGTCACTAGAAGCTATGCAAGCTCTGTGATGGAGCTCGCTGGGTTCGTGTGAGCTCTCCGAGGTCAAACTCGTTGCTCACCCGTGTTGAAGATATCACGTCTGTAACTACAGTAGAGACGTGCAAGACTCCTGAGCAGAGTCGAGATATACAAGCTGTCGAGCAGAGTAGAGGAGCAGAGTAGCTAGTTGAGCTTCGTAAACAAACAGAGTCTTGTATATAGTAGATTTAGCTGATGAAGTGCCAGCTATCAAGGTTGTTACACATTTGAGTTTGTTATAATAACTAAACACTGAAGATGTATATGTACAAATCAGCAAGAGAGAAACGAATAAAGGCTTCAGATGAACTATTTTCGATTCTCCAAGTTTCTTTCCTCTCTGTTCTTCATCTTCTTCTAGCTCTTCGCAAACACGTCTCTTCTTCTAGGTTTTACTTTTCTTCATGGTATCAGAGCCATATCTCTAAAAGCCTTCACAGAAACAATGGCGGCAAGAATACCAAAGTATCCTTTTCCCATTCATGTGAACATTAGGAACTTTATCACTATAAAGCTAGCGGAGGACAACTTCTTACTATGGCAAGCGCAATTTCAACGATTCTTACGAAGTCAAGATTTGCTTGAGTTTATCACAGGAGATTTGATTCCTCCACCGAAGACTATCCATGTCGAAGTTGAAGGAAATGATGTAGAAGTACGTAACGAGGATTATATTGATTGGTTACGCATTGATCAGCTGATTACCTCTTGGATAAGTGGTTTGGTTTCCGAAGGCATTCTAGGGTTAATCACCCTAATCGATACAGCATATGAAGTTTGGCAAGTGTTGTGTAATCGGTTTAGTCAGCGATCTGTCGCTAGGGAGTTTGAACTACGAGGAAAATTGCAGGTTTGAAGAAATCGTGATAGATCGTTGCTTGATTATCTTCGTGAATTTAAGTTGATATGTGATCAGCTTAATGCCATTGGGAAACCGATTGATGAAATCTCTAAGGTGTTTGGAGTGTTGGAAGGGTTAGGTTCTGAATATGAAACCTTCAGAACAATCATTTATTGTATCAAACCACCACCTGGCTATGATGATGTAATTTCACAGCTTGAGAGGTTTGAGTCGAGGCTACAAAACTATAGTTCAACTCATATAAATCCAAATATGGCGTATTATGGACAGAGAACAAATTACTTGAATTCATCTGGTGATTATGATATATCGAATAATGATATACATCAATCACAGGACTATGCTTTTGTGAGTCAGAGAGGGAGTCCACAGTTTTTTCGAGGAAGAGGTGGTGGTAATAGAGGTTTTGGCAGAAGTCGTGGTTTTAATAGAGGGGGTAGTGCTGTGTATCAAGGTCGAGGTTCAGGTTATAGACCTTATCATCAGAACAAGGAGACTTCACCAACATCTTTTCAGGGTGTATCAGGTGTTAATCAAGGGTTTAGACCCTATGCGAATTCCTCTTAGCGCTATTCGAATGTTAAAAGCTATCATGTTTCTAACTCACAACCTTTACTGAATCAAGAAAGGTTAGGAGAAGGAGTTAAGGTGACATGTCAGATTTGTAAAAGGCCTGGACATACCGCCTTGAAGTGCTGGTTTCGGTTTGATAACTCTTATCAAACTGAAGAAATTCCTACAGCCTTAGCTGCTTTGCATATCGAGGATCCTTTAGGCAGTGCATGGTACCCAGACACAGGGGCAACAACACATATCACTGCAAGTACTGGCAATTTTCATCATCTTTCTAAGTACTGTGGTCGAGATAAAGTCATAATCGGAGATGATACTCATCTCTCTATAACACATACAGGGGACACCTTGTTACATACCTCTTTGGGTTCTTTGCCAATGAAAGATATTTTGGTGGTACCAAATATAAGCAAGAACCTGCTGTCAGTTTCTAAAATGACTAATGGTTATCCATGTTCATTCACTTTTGATAAGAATGGTATATTTCTTAATGATTATCAGACAAACACCAGTGTACTCCTTGGATAGAAAGTAGGCGGACTCTATCGAGTGGCTCAGGAAGCTGTGATGGCTTTGTTCACTCAAAGACGTAAAGATGTGGATGGTGATGTTTGGCACCAACGACTAGGACATACAAGTCATGGTGTTTTACATACTTTACATAGCCAAAGTCTAATTCAGTGGACAAAATAGGCACAATCTGTGTGTACTACATGTCAGCTTGTTAAGTCTACTAAGCTGCCATTTACTTTCTCGGACAATATTACTCATTTTCCTTTGGAAAAAGTACACTGTGATGTCTGGGGACCAGCACCAGTTACTTCTCTACAGGTTTCAAGTATTATGTAGTGTTTGTTGATGACTACTCACGGTTCAGCTGGTTATATCCTATAAAGTTTAAGTCTGACTATCTTACTATCTTCTTACTATTTCAGAAATATGTGGAGAATCAGTTTGATAGAAAAACCAAGATTTTACAAACTGATGGTGGAGGTGAGTTCACTGGACTTAAACTTCAAAAACAGCCCATTTCCACTCCTTTATCGCTCAAGTCTGCTCTTCTGCAGTGTGATGCTACCTTTCTCTCCAATGCTCAACATTATCGAAGTTTGGTTGGGGGATTACAGTATCTCACATTTACACGGCCCAACATTGCTTTTGCCACTAACTCTCTTTGTCAAAAGATGCATCAACCTACTGTGGGTGATTTCTCCAGACTTAAGCGAGTGTTGCGTTATGTCAAAGCTACTCCCCACTATGGTCTCTTCCTTCATTTTAAGAGTACTCTCCGTTTATATGGCTTTTCTGATGCCGATTGGGGAGGTTGTGGTACTACTCGCCGGTCTACAACAGGTTTTTGTACCTTCTTGGGCTCTAATATCATCTCTTGGAGTGCTAAGCGACAACATACTGTTTCTCGCTCCTTAACCGAAGCTGAGTATCGTGCCTTAGCATCTACCACTGCTGATTTAACTTGGATTTCATTTGTCCTGCGTGATATTGGGGTCCCTCTTTCTGCTCCAATGCCTCTTTTTTGTGATAATAGCTCCTCTATTTCGCTTACGTCTAATCCTGTTCAACATGCCCGCACGAAGCATATTGAGATCGACTGCCATTTTGTTCGGGAGAAAGTCTCCTTGGGGATTCTTCGTGTTATTTTTGTCCCTAGTTCTCTTCAAGTGGCAGACATTTTTACTAAGCCATTGTCTCGCTCTGCTCATCATTATTTTCGCGTCAAACTTGGATTAGGTTATCTACCTACTCCACGTTTGAGGGGGGATTTTGAAGATATCACGTCTGTAACTACAGCAGAGACGTGCAAGACTACTGAGCAGAGTCGAGATATACAGGCTGTCGAGCAAAGTAGAGGAGCAGAGCAGCTAGTTGAGCTTCGTAAACAAACAGAGTCTTGTATATAGTAGATTTAGCTGACGAAGTGCCAGCTGTCAAGGTTGTTACACATCTGAGTTTGTTATAATAACTAAACACTGAAGATGTATATCGAATAAAGGCTTCAGATGAACTATTTTCGATTCTCCAAGTTTCTTTCCTCTTTGTTCTTCATCTTCTTCTAGCTCTTCGCAAACACGTCTCTTCTTCTAGGTTTTACTTTTCTTCAACCCGAGCCCATCTCTCCAGACTCAGGCAAGCTCAACCTCCCATGATCACAAGTCGCAAGCTCCATAAGAGAGAGGAAAGAAGGCGGGTCGTCAAGGTGAGGAGCACCAAATTCGGTGTCCTGAATAAGTGAGGAGAAGGGTAGAGAAAGGGAGAGGGAGGGGCGACGAACGTGTTCTTTTAATTTGGAGGAGATGCAAATGGTGATGATTTGTAATATATTAGTACTTATTCAAGATACTTTTTGTAAACTTTCCTCATCCTAACATAAGTAGGATTTCGAGGATGCAAACTGATGCGAAAGTAGCAAAACTCATGGCGCAAGTTCTAGGTTTCAAAACTGGGGTTGGCATTTGATAGGTGAGTTCAAATTTCACGAGATTCTTTGCAAAAATACATCATATTTATCCCTAGAGCTGCATTACCATGCATGGTCAAACTGACAAGACTAAAGAAAACTGCGACAGAAGGAACAAATTATGAAAGTGGATGATGTTCTTCACCGAGTTGATCGAGGTAATACTTTTCCTGGGTGCTTTTGCGAATGGATCCAAGACGGATTCTTGAAGAAATAAGGGAGACTTTGAAAAAGAGGCAGCACTGCACCTAGCGTACTAATTAAGCCAACAACATGTTGACCATCTAATGGTAGATGTATGAAGTATTTGTACACCTGCAACAAACCTAATAAATATCCATATGATACAAGAAGATTCGACCTCTCCTGCTTTTATTGTGCTTTATATTTTCATTAGTTTCGAAGATCCGTTTCGCCATAGGTGAACTTACCACCAAACTTCAGCATTACGAGCCTCATATGAGGGTTCTAAATCAATGTATAGCGTGGCCCCCTCTCCTCCTTTCTTATATGGTATTATGAGTGCTTTCGAATAAGGAGTGGAGATTTCGACCCAAGAAAAAGGGAGTGGAGATGTCGGGAAATCTCATTTTCAACCATGTAGTTTAGTATGAACAATGATGATCACAAAGCAGATGCTGCTTCCTGTATATAAGTACAGAAGTCCGGAACCCCGTCCTTTTGCTGCTTCATTTATTTAGAGAGTTACATGTTTCTCATCTCTACAGTATTGCTCCTCGAAACCATACATTTAGAGATTAAGGGTACACTCGTTTTGCAGAAATAAAATGATATTAAAAAAATTCTAAAATTAATTGCTCTATCACTTACAAAAATAAATAAGCGAAAAACATTTTCATGATAAATATTCACATAAATATTGTCATTGATAAATAAAAAAACGGTTGTCATCAACTAGTTCTTTCAAACTTGTGTAATCAACAAGAAAAATTCAACAGTCCAAGACCAGAAGCTTAACAAGAGAAAAGGCTTCCCAGAGAGAGTCTAGATCAAAAAAGGCAAGTAGAAGCAAGAAACTTGGGGATTTTTGGTAAGTCAGCGTAGTCCAATATGTCAGAAAATCAGTTAACAATCAGTTCTTCTCTAAACCAATTGAGTTGAAGAAATACTTCTCATATGCAATTGACACACTTGGCTACAGCTTTTTACAAGGAGAAACAAATGCCTAAGCTCCATTTCTGACCATGCGACATCACTAATATACTTCTGGTTATGCACACTCATTGCATCTAAAGACTGAAAAAATACTTCTGTCCAATCTGGTCAAGCACCGCCAAACCATATGCATCTTCCAATGCGTGGGAACGGGATGCATTTCCTCTCTGCGGGATCATCATCTTGTCACAGGAAACCTCAGGTATGGCCATACAGGCTTCAACTTCAAAAAGAATATCTTCTTATTAAGCTTTTGCAAGACTTCGACTCGAGATGCCATGCAACAATTTCAAGAAGCCATGGAAGCTCAGTTTTCCATCGGTATGTCTGATCCAATCATGGAGTACAGCATACACAGGGACTGAACTGCTCACACCTAGTTCCTGCAACAAGACAAAAGATGTCAGGTGAGGTCGATAGCCTGATGCAGATTCTGAAGTATGAGAACGCATCACTCATAGACAATCTGATCATGTATCATAGAAAAAGCATAGAGTTGCCCCCATTTCAGATGTCAACATATAAATTTAAAGGAATCAAGCCAGAATATCATCTTAGAGTCCAAATTTACATGGAAACAAGCAACTCAAAGAAAGTAGACGTTAGACAATCACAGCTATACACAAAGTTACTCAATAACCTCATTATTGACAAGCTGCAGGAGCTATAGGCAATCTTGACTGGCAAAAAGGAGAAGCCAACCAAAAGATAAGTACTGAAAACCATGCAAATCACAAAGTGTGCAGGTAACGCCTAAGAGCAGCAAATAAAAAATGTAATGCATGGGTGACTATGTAGTTGCCAATTCTTGCAAAGTAGATGAAATTAACAACATACCGAAGCCAACTCATCAATGACAATAGCCCGGTTTCCTTCTTTTTCGAAAATTTCATAGGCACAACGAGCATGTTGTTCCCATCTATCAAGAGCTTCAAGTTGATGGACACTTAGAGTAGCTGCACAAAACTCTTCAAAATCCATCCTCCTATATTGAAGTGCACTAAGCTGTTCCAAAGTAAAGAAGAATGGTTCAACATTCAAGATCTACCATTGACAAAAACAGAAAATGATACGAAATTCACAAAGCTCAATGAAGAGGGCTATACTGATGTCAAGAAATCTGGGACACGAGATTCTTTCACAGCATCTGTTGCATTCCTCATTAAGGCCTGGCAAGACAAAGTGTGTAAGATCAACATCTCATTAAAACCAAGGCAAAAGAACAATGACACTACTGAAAGGTGATACCAACCATTTTGATGTTTTCGAATCCTATGGTACCATTCTTGTTTGGTTCAAATAGAGCAAACTGCTCTTTCAGATAAAATAGCTCATCTCCAGTCAATGTTTTGGACAAAGCCTGAACAAACACAACCAAACTGTCAGTATAAGTTATACATATAATATCTTCAAAAAATTAAACCATGCCTCAATATCCCTTCTTCCACAAATTATCTTATTGTAGCTCCTCTTATTGCTTCTGTTGTAGATTCTCCTTCAGATTTGATGTCGAAGTACATAAAATAAGCCATCTTTACACTACCTTTCCTTTAATCATCCTTTGCCATTTATTACTCAACAAACTGATTATTAAACATCTAAATTACCCTAAACAATAAAAATGCAAAATAAAGGAAAAATACAAGAAAAGGGAGCAAAATTAGCCACAGAAGATTGCATTTGAGCCCAAGACTTCCATCCTCGTAAGAGTGAACCACGAGGCTAAGTCTAGCTCCTTTGTTATTCATACCATGCCCAGTTCCTTTCCTAGAAAAGTTCACCTAATCTAAGTAACAAAATCTGCTGTAGCACATGATACAACCAGCTTCAAGCTCCAGACCAATGGTGAAAGCAATTTAAAAGGCACAATAACACAGTTAGTACGAGGAAAAGAATCGGGAGCTTGCTTGTCCAGAGAAAACACAAGGAGATGTGGCTAAGTTATCTGATTTTCCTTTCATTGTGAAGCAACAAGAGATCATGAAGTTATATAAGTTCAATGCAATCACAATGAACAATCCTGCATGGTAATCAGTTGCTCCACCTTCCTTGAACCATGTTTTGGATTATTATTATATGCCAATTTTTTATCCACAGAACTATTTCATTTCCAGAACAGACAAATTCGGAGATGGTCAAATACACTATTTTGCATACCCTTAAAGCAGCTCTCCTGAGTGTGGATGAACGCATGTATGCCTTCATGAGTTTGAATATAAGAATATCTAGAGGCACTTTGATATCTTTATAATTCTTTATCCATGGATGGCCTGACAAAGAATTATGTTAGAATTACTTATTAAAAGAACTAGCACCTTCATCGGCAGATGACACTTACTTAGAGCTTGTGCAGCCGTCATCCTTTTCCTGGGATCTTTAATTAACAAGCGCTTCACGAAGTCTCTTGCCTCAGAGGATAGAGAAGGCCAAGGTTGTTCATCAAAACTTGGATCAGCTTTTAAAACAGCTCGAAAGATACCGGACTCGCTTCGGGCCCAAAAAGGACGGCTGCCACAGAGCAGAATATATGCAATTACGCCTACGCTCCAGACATCTGCCTCGCTAGTGTAAGCTCTATGGAGAACTTCAGGAGCTACATAGTATGCACTACCAACAATATCATTTAGCCTTTCATCTGTATAACAATTAAAACAATTTTCACCATTAGGTAATTTCCTGAGCCATCAAACTGAGGCAAGAAAGCTGCTATAAACTAAAGGGTTATGCATACCTGGCTTCACGAAATCCGACAAACCAAAATCTATGGCCTTCAACGTTGAGCTTTCATCCTTCGACGAGAAGAGAAAATTCTGATCAAGCAATTAGGCATGCTTCCATGAGAATAGGTCGAACCAAAATATTTTGACAAAGCTGATACAAAGCACCAAAAGTATGGCTAACATATCAAAAGCAATTCCTCCCTCTTTTGATTTATTCCCCTTTTCGAAGGAAATGAAAATTATTTTGAGTTAAACAAAAGTTTGGGCCACCAATCAAACTTAGTACCTTTCCCTTGCTCAGACTATTTCTACATCCAACATAATAGGATACAAATGAAGAAAAATGAACATTATAGCAGAAGAAAATAATTTTGTTGAAGTAACTACGTGCAAGCATGAAAATGTTTTCAGAAGTATGTAACTTGATATCATGTAACTCATAGTTGTGCATACAGATACAGAAACATCATTCGGGGAAAAAAATCATGCTACAGATTCCTTTAATTCAAGCGTTCAAGGAAAGAAGTTGACAAAAGGACGAGTCAACAAATTTCAAGCACAGTTTCTAGAAGATCTTCAATATAATTTGTCGATATCACAACTCCTATGAACTTTGGCATAAATGGCCGCATCAAATCAAGGAAGAGGTGGAATCGCAACATAGTTGATGTACTGTAATTTAGGCAATGATAACAAGTAGATAGACCAATAAGGAGTCCATTTCCCATGCTTCTTAAGGCTAAATTTTAGTTAGGACAAATAGTACAAAAACATTGTGGGTAATAAACAAAAGCTACAGAGCAGGATTAGGAAAAAGGTTGCTCTTTTGTAAAGGGAAAATGAGATGACAAATTTCACACAAGAAAGGATCCTTCGTGCATAAGAAAAAACCATGCAAAAAGAATGTCATCTCACACAAGAGAGGACCCTTGGTACATATGAAACAACCATGCAAAAAGAAAAGGAGGACATGACCACCTCAGGTTTCAGATCCCGATGCACCACACCTTGCAGGTGGCAAAAAGCAACGACATTCAGTATTTGTATCAAAACAGCTTTTGCATCATCCTCTGAGTACTTCCCGCCCCTGATCAAATAAGACACCTGGAAAATGAGCCTATTGCAATAGAAAAGCTTCATCTTTATGGATTTTCCATCTATATCAAATCCACCCATTATCTACCGCTAGAACACAGGAAGCTAGCACAAAAGATTACCTTGAAAGTATTCTATCCAAGAGTTCCCCTCCTTCACATAACCTGAAAGACGCATGAAATCACCAAAGCTTTCAGTAACAGTATGCAAACATCCGAAAAAATTTACACCTCCAACATGACAATAATTTAGAAAAAGCTCAAATAAAGTCCAGCAGAGACTCAAGTAAAGTCCAGCAGAGAGAACTTACTCCATTACAATATAGACATTATCATGGTCTTCATATGCATCATAAAACTGCACCAGATTTTCATGTCCAGTCAAAGCTCTCAATATTTTCACCTCCCTTCTCACATCCTCAATAGCAATTGCTGTTGTCATCTAAGGGAGGAAAAACCAAGATCCAGCAGAACATTAAGAAACAGAGGAAAAAAAATCTGGTACTGAGCAAAATTTTCCTGCTTTAACCAAGTAAAATGAACTAAAATAAGGCAAACTTCAGGAGGGAATACTAGCAAATAGGATCATGGCACCAAAAAGATGTGCTTCACCAATTTCTTCCAAGTAAAGCCAAATCCTCCAGAGTCTAGAGCATACACTGAATTAGGAGAAAGACCAAGATGGACATGGATTTCTTTGCAATCTTATCACTACTATTCTTGTGTACTTCCTTTTTCCATTATCAATGAAACCCATTCTCCAGCGCAAGTAACATTTTGATCCCTTCTTGAAGACAAATGAATAGCTGAAAACCCTATCCTTTTCATTAACAGAAAGATGCAATGAGTACAGTGCCCACCAGTGATCAGACTGAGCATAAAGGATGGATCTCAAAAGGCTATCTCTTGAGTCCTATGGGGTGAAATCCCCCTAGATAAAGTTGGATGCATCACTCCGTCTTTTAAGTTAATGGAAGTAATTATTGTACTGACTTGGTCCGCGCTACCGCTTTTTGTAACACAATGGTTTCTGTCAATCAATCAAACAATAAGAACCTACATAAATTAGCGTAACCACACTGTAAGTGATAGCTCATTACTAAGTTCATGAATCAGGCCATTAAGTTCACCAATCAAATTTCTTCCATCTGAATTTACAAACTGGCTACTTTACATAGGCTTCCATTGTGACATATATATCTTCCATGGACAGGGCATCGCATAACAGGAGAACCTCACAAGAAAGAGCATCAACAGGGTGAGGATTATTGTCTTCATACACACCCTGAAGTAACAGAATTCCAGAAGAAAGAAACCAAATGGGAGACATTGTTATTGTGGTTGCGGAGGCAACTTTAAAGATGGTCAAGGTCATTTTTGTCCTCAAGATCTAAGTTTTTCTAGGACAATTGAGTATGTATCTTAAAGTCCAATAGTATAATTATAGATTATAGATAGAACAGCCCATCTAACTTTATGCAATCGAAGGTTTTCAAAAATAAGGCAAGGGCCACCCATGGGCTGAGAGTTTGCATTCTTTATTCTGAACTTCTAGTTTGTCTTGCTTAACTTCATATGACGTTGCAACTAGCATTATAATATGATAAATTCACTAATACAAAAGCAACTCAAAATGAAAGACCACCAGTTCCACCGAATTACTTAAAGACAAAAGCCAAAAACAGAAAAACCAGACAAGTCCCTTGGTAGGCATCGACATCATCTCCAATATTCCAAACCGACCCAAAAGATCAGGATCACCAAAGCACTAATGTATCTCAGTTGTCAGTAGTTGGTGGTTGAATTGCCTCTATTCTACACATCGACCCCCCACCACACAATACTCATCTAAACAGCCAGACCCGAAATTGATACAACCTAAACGCAAGAACCTCTGAATGGACAGGACTCTGACCCGATTTTTGACCTTCTCTCAAAGGACCAATTTCACATCGTATCGATTGAATTTTCAGGTAATCATGCCAGAGGATGTTCTTTAGCAACTACAGGGAATCACAGCCGACAGGACCCCAATCAGAAGACAGCAAAAGGGAAATGAATTCCAAGCTCAACAAACATCACTGATCCCAGCGTATATACTAACTTTTGATCCACAGAAGTTTGCAATACATATTAGAAGGGAATAAAGGAGAAGATCATACCTTTGCTTTTGGTATTACTTTCACAGCAACCTGTTGACCTTTAAGCTCGCCCTTCTTGGACCTTGCACGGCAAGTATACCCAAAATGCCCTCTCCCAACCTCGTCCCCGAGCTCATACTTGCTCCCGAAGTTCTTCGAGAACCCGAAGCTCTTGTCGAGCCCAGTCACCCGCCCCTCGGCCTCCGCCTCGCTCCCTTCCGGGATCACAGCCTCGTTTGGCTTCACCGTCCCGCGGCGCAGCGCGAGCGCGGCCTTAATGTGCTTCGCCGGAGACGGCGGGGGGAACGGCCGTCGGAAGAACCGCTTGGGCGTCGAGTTTGCGCTCGCGTTCGCCGGAGACATCGCCGGGGACTTCTTCGAGGAGAAGTAGTGCGCCGGGCTGGGGCTATAGAACGGGAAGAAGGGCGACTTCCTCCCGTTCTCCTCACCTCCCTTCCTGTCGCCCCCGGCCTCCTCCTTGGGGACATGACTGCAGGCGTCACCGCCGTTGACGGAGCTCGAATTAGGGTTTTGCTCGTCCTTGGACGGGACCCCGCCATTGGCGACGGCGATCCCTCTCTTCCCGGATGCGGGAGACGAGAGATCGGGCTGGGAAGTGGGCTTCGAAGTGCAGAGTCCCATCCTCCTGCTCCTCCTCCTCCTCCTCCTCCTCCTACTCCGGCCGCCTCTTCCGCCTCCTTCCTCCCTCTCCTCGAACGACGGAAATGCAGAGACAATTTCCAAGCAGTTGCTAAAGCATTGCGTTTGAGAATTTGAATTCGGAGGCGAGAGCAAATGCCGTACTCCGAGCTCGTCTTCTTCGATAACAGGAAAAGCAAGAAAAACAAGATTTTGAGAGAGAGAAAGAGAGAGAGAGAGAGAGAGAGGAGGAGACTGTGGGTGAAGTGCGACCTCTTTTTTTTTTTTTTTTTTTGGGGATGTGCGGGGATTGGGAAGGTGGAGATCTGCAGAAGGAGATAAAAAGGAAAAAACGACGGGGATCGAGCCGCTTCGCTTTCTCGTAATCGCTGGACTAATTCCCGATTTTTAATTATAGTCAGGTGATCAATTAATTAATTTAATTAATTAATAGAGAGAGTGAAAAACAAAAGGATAAAATAGGGGTAAAACCAATTTTAACCAATTAACGTGGCTTGACCCGTCCTTGGTGTAGGCGGAGGCCGTGGCGGTGCGGATGGAAACCAGTGGGATCCTGACAAACGACGGCGACGGCGACGGGAGTCGGAAGGGATGAATGGTTATGTCCGGTCAAAGCTCGGGTTTAAATGTGAATCTGATGAAATGATATCATTTCACTTTTATACCTAATTCATTAAAAAAAAAAACATCATAACAAACGTCATGTGAACTTACGTATTAATATTCTGTGTGTACGCTGCGAAAAGCGTTATGTACTTCGAATTATAGATAGGGCGAGATACGCCACCTATAATATCTGAGAAGATGGAAAGTTGTTTTCGAACGGATCCAAATGTTAATACCGCTCGTGTGGGAAACTTCTGATGGGATTCGATGTGACGATCAGATCTCACCCGTTTGCTTTGTATTTTACTAATCAATTGTAGACTCTATTGAAGTTTTTAAGGAAAATGATTAATGGCTCCCTCAATGTAATTCGAATATGGTCTTTTGAGAGGTTTGACTCTTTTCTCTCATTTCTATAAATATCATAATATAACTAGTCACCTAAACGAAAATTAGCAAAATACTTAAGCCTCAACTTAAATATGACTTCTTCAGCATAGGAATCAAACCCATTACTATCAGTTCAAAATCGAAAGTAAGAGGATGTCTTTACTTCTAGGTCAATCCCAAAGGGGTTAGGTGCAATTTCTAAACACATACCAAATGTGTGATGCAAGCGAAATCAATTAGGCCACATCAAATTGCTTTGGCTAGGGATATTTTGTAGTCTTATTATCATCCTTAACATGATCATTATAGCAAACTATAATAATTGTAATGGGAATATGATAATCTGCGTAAATGAAATCACGATATCTTACTATTGTTGTTATTATCATTACTATTGATGTCGAAAGTAGTAATGCTCAAAATGAAAACCATGTTGTCACCCTCCTTATTTATTTATTTATTTATCATTTTTCCACCAAATTACCGAAACTCGATCCGGCTTTTAAATCCTTCGAACCATAAAATCTATACAAATAAACGTCCATTATCACCAGTAGTCACGAATATAAGCAAATTGCAATTTCGCAAGAAATGACACTAGGAGGCGATTTCGCGGCATTAAGAATGTTGATCATGGATTAATTACTTTGTTATGCTGTGTCTTCTCTGCTGTCTTTCCAAATGGTTACTATTGAAATGCATGTTTGCATGACATGACATGACATACAAACATTCAACACTTGGGACAAATCTGCGCGGCGGTTCTTGCTCATTTGGGCGTTAATATGCGCGGTAGGGTTTGAAGTCAAACAGCAAAAGTCCAAAAGAGGAAGGGGAAATATCAATGTTAAATGCATAACATGGTTTTCTTATTTGGACTTTACGATATAACTTTATCTGCTGCTCTTCTCTCTCTGTCTCTCGTCGACAAAATCTACTGAAAAGGAAGCTGTTTCAAATTTCAAAACCCTGAGGAAAGGGTTTTTTTTTTAATTTCTTTCCATGGCTAAAAAAGAAATATAGAAAATCTTTTCTAGATATGCCCAGAAAAAAGATCTCGTTTAAGCATTCAAAATAAACAAAATTCTCCATAATGAATGTCTCGAATTGCGATTTGTAACTAAAAATCTATAGTATCTGAGTGCGTGAAGCTTCCACCTTTAATCAATAATGGGATAAATTGCCCATAAATTTTAACCTTATATGTAGTGTGATGATTAATCTTCTAATTTATTTAATACGATCCCAAAACTTTTGCTTAATGTACAAAGTAATTCCATAACTTTAATTTGTTCAATGTGTTCTCTAACTTTATATACATATCCAACTTAGTCCTTAAACTATATGTATGTTTAATGTTGTTCTTCAATTAATTCAAATTCAGAGATAACATCAAATATTTTTATATAATTCAGAGATTTAGATTTCGTTCCTTTCACGAAAAATAACTTCCAAGAAAATATTTTTCAGATTTTCCAGCATTCATTTCATGGAAAATGATATAGTCAAGGAAAATATTTAACACTTTTAATATGCTTTCCACTTTTTAGAAAGTGGAAAACATTTTCCCAATTCTTTTTTCACTTTTTAACATTTTCCATCTTCTTTTAAAAGTGGTTTGTAACCAGCGGTCAGTCAATGTATAACAAAAAAATGAGAGAAAAGAAAAAAAATTAAAAATTATTTTTTTTTATAAATTTCCTTAAATTGCAAACGAGCACCCGAAAATGACATTTTGAAAAATATTTTTCAGAAATTATATATTTTCCGTAAAACGAACGGAGTCTAAATTATGTATACAAAAATTTCAGGATCACATTGAACAAATCAAAAGTCCGGGGATCATACTACACATTAAGTTACAATTTATTACTTATATTGAATAAATTATAAGTTTAAGTATTAGATTTAATAGATTACACATTAAGCCAAAATTTAGTGATCATATGTGTTATTTCTCGTGATCTATCATTCATGTGCAACTTCATACGTACATTTAATAAAAATATCGTCAAATTGAATGAGACCTATTTTTGTTTCACTTCACGTATCACTTTTTAATAAAAAAAAAGTTTTGAGGATGCCAATAGTACAACATTCGTTGAACTCATGCTTCGATCAATGCACAATTATATAACATGTTTTCAACCATGTCATGATATGTTTAGACCTGTCTGGATTGATTTTTACATTTTAATTTTTCTTTGCTTAATTTAAATATCATGGTCCATGCATTTTAACTTTTCTTCAAATCCAAAAAGCCTACAACTTATTAAATCACCGAATCGTGAATATGTAGAATCATATAATTGTTTTCATATTTTTCTCAAATCTAAATGATATTTCAAAATTTCGGCAAAAAGCAATACTTTTGCTTAAGTGTGAATAAAGCGACTCGAATATTGTAAAAAGTAAACATGTGATAAGTAATAATCCTATATCTTTCACCAAAGGTGCTATAAACATATTTGGGTTTTATTTATCCCAAAATGGATTAACAAGTATCATCGGAAGATTGGTGTCGGTCTTGTCGTTTTAAACCAATTTAGGTCTCATGATGTTATCGAGTGTAACTAAAAGTAGGAAAATACCAAAGAAATGTCGAGTGATTATAATATGTACTATCCAACAATCTCCTTATGAGCCGTCACAACAATCGGTGGTGCAAAATTTTTCGCTCGTTTGCCTCGTAATCATCCGATATTTCTTAACCATGATTAACGATATGTCAAACTCAAAGCATAGTGTTAAAATTAAGGTAGACAAAAATAATCGATTCTGGATACATATAAAAAGGGTAAAAAAGAGAATTCACATAAAATATCATTTTTCAATTGGATAAAAAAGTGGGGAGGAAGGAGCGGCGAGATCACAAGAGATGGATAGGAGTTAATGAATGGATAGAGAGGGAAGGTATCGATTTATTGTCAATCCCACGATGGTGACATTTGACCTTCTCCCATTAAATACCCATCTTTACTTGCAACCTCCACCTAAAATATTCAACAAAGCGGCATTTATCGACCCATCCATACATTACACAACCAAAAAAAGGGCTTGATGTTTGATGTCAAGTAACTTATGTTGATCGCTAATGCAGTGGGAGGTTTGTCGGGTCCATTGAGGACGTCCCGAACGACGCGTGCCCATGTTTTCATGGTCGATGAGATGGAATTTCTTTCCATTTTTTCGCTCAAAGAAATTTCCGACTAATGTAAAAGTAGATCTTAGGAAATTCCCAATACTCATCGTCCTTTCATTCTCTAGTCATTTGAATGCTTAATTTCCTATCTTGGACTTTGATTTTGACGCATGAACCGCATGCTACGCAAAATAAGACCGGTTTCATGTGATGCACAAACCGGGATCTATCTTTTGGACATGGATAGTAATTTCATATATATTTATGTACGTAGTAAAATACCATTAAGGTATAACTTGATGGGCAAGTAAACAAGAGGTGAAAAAAAATAAAGGAGGAAGCTTCTTGCTCTTCACGGGAGATGAAAACGACTCTGAATTAATTGGTGCACTTGTGAAAAGCCGTCCTTGCTCATAGAAAAGGTTTCTTAGCCATCACACCTTGACTTTCTCAACTATTCTCTCGGTCAACATCTTGAGGCCATTTCGACCAAAAAAAAAAAAATACATCTTGAGGCCATAGAAATATGCAACAAAGAAGAAGAAGTTATTCCACGTCCAAGATGTACGCATGTATACGTGCAGCTTTTGAATCATCGATTGTTTAGACACGTTCGACACGTGTGATTATGTATAAATGTAATTACATAATTTAAGACCATTTCCATGGTCAAAGCGGAAGAGACGTAATCCAATCTCCACTTCTCTTTCCCCTATTTCTTTTCTCAAATTTTATGTTTTGTTTTAAAGTAACAAAAGGATCAACACGAAAAAGAAAAGCCATAAAGGAAAAGAAGAAGAAACGATAATGGGCAAAGGTATGAACACTTCGTTTGTGGCGGACACAATCAACTACACAAAGACATATGCACAAGCAATCAATTCGAAAGCACTGATTGAAGTTGGCCATTCTAATTCCTCTTTCGAACCAAGAACGTGGTAAACACCAAATTCGAATCGGATAGCTTCTTGAGCCGGGTAATCGCCTCGTGGATAGAGAGTCTTAGCTAGGGTAGGTGAAAGAAACTGTACGTTCATACGCCCATGGCAATTATTCGAGTTTAGCCGAGAATTCGTTATTCTAAAATGATGATATAATAGTATTAGGTTATGAACGAATATACATATTCATTGGCGATATTAATATTGCCATAATTATTCATGATTCTATCAACATAATTCTTATTCGTGATGGTTTTTTTTTTCCTAATCAAATAGAACTGTTGAGGTCGAGAGCTGCAATCTACAAACTCTTTAAAAAGAACCTGTGGGAACTTTATTATGGTTTCATTTCGGCCAACGAACTATATTATCATATTATTACAAACGCAGCCCTTCTTGAGGAGGGTTGACCTAGAAAACTGACTACTGAATTAACCCTAGTTTTCATTTTCAATGCATGCTTGGTCTTATATCGCAATAGATCGAATATATATATATATATATATATATATATAGTCAACGATATCCGATCCTGCACTACGCGCATGCATGTGAAACAATGAGGAATCAGTCAACGATTACATTCAACTCTTCCAATCTTTTTCCTTCCCCCATCGTCTTTTGTTTACTAGTATTTATCATTTCGGGGGTCATCCCCAATGATCTCACGCGTGATGCAATTGCATTTTGCCGTCTGCCTTTGGGGATCGATGCAATGAATTCTTCGCGGAGGAGTCTCTCTATCTTACGCGTGTGCCCATGAATTATATATTTCCTCCTTCTTTGAACTTCCATGGCAATCTGGAGAGTCTTCTCCTCCAACTTGTTGTTTGCCGAGCTCTTCAATGACGTATCGAGCGATACATTGGACAGGGATTTGCTTAAGTAATTACTTGATTCGTTTCACTGAAATCCTGACGCACAGCTCCCGGATTTACCAAGAACCTGCCAATATATTTCATAGGGATTGAATGAATCTGCGTAGATGGGAAAAGGGTTTCATCCTTTTGAAGAAAATCAAGAGGGACCAAGTTCGAAAGGGACAAAAAAGTCGAAACCCTAGAAAGAATTCTCTTTTGAAATTGTACGAAGCGGCGTTTCCGTAGATTTCATGACGTCGGCGAGGCTGTATCATAAGAGTCCAGCGCTGTCAAGCCATTAATGAATCCGATGATACTCGTGGAGGAGTACATTGCGACGGGTCGCAGCACGCGTCGAACTTCGATGCATCAGGTACAAGGAGGAACGGACTTCTTATAAGGCCCCCATCGTCATCATCCTCCAGCCATAATTGCTCCTAAAGACTTACCTGCATCTCATTCATGATTTATCTGCTTTTCTTCTCCTAATTCAACCGAGACATGACACTTCACCGAATACAAAAGGCAAAGAAAGTTGACATGAATGTAAGAAAAATGATCAGGTCTCATGATTTACTTGATTAAAGGACTTGTGAATTATCTCTTTATCTTTATGCTAGACCTAGCAAAAGACTCCGTAGTTCGAAGCACACTATGCTCATTTTGAAAACCGGTTTAAACATTAGATCTACCATTTCTACATGTCACCACGTCTCGCCAGACGAAGGCAAGGGCTCCATACCGGGGCCAAAGGGCTTGAAGAAGGCGCGATTATTTATTCAGAGTATAAGTGAAAGAAATCACATACATTGAACATATGAGAGTATTTTTGAAATACATATCTAGAATAACTATTAAAAATGTACGATTGTTTACACAAAATGGCCCGATTGTGATGTTCATTCGGATGTCATTCGTGGAAATGGCGAACAGTCCTCAATCGAACTTCACACAAAACTGTGCAGTGTCCTCCAGAATGAAAGTTCTTCCATTTTTCTTCCCGTGAAAAATCCCCTTTTCCCTTTGCATCTCGGTCAGCCTCGTCGAATGACAACTTCCATGTTTCCCTCAACTTTTAACTTACCAAAACAAAGCCTTTTTGACTAACAGCACGAGCTCGAGCACTCGTGCCCCATAGTGTCTGGATCTCAGATGCAAATGCATGAACGCATCGACACTATCATGGCACCTTTTGCCGCACAAAACCGGCAGGTTTGACTTTGGATTGCAACGATGGGGACACTGACATCGTGATGATGAGCTCTCTCTTCCATCGTGTCCACCTAAGGGCGCCAAATGAATCCCCTCGGGCCATCCATCTATCATCTCCCCGGAATCACATTGGTGCCATTGCCAATAGGCTTCTGTTGTTCCCTCAATTGTGTCCTCTGATAATCTCTTCTAAATACACCAGATTAAGCAAACTCCACAATCGGGCCGATGACGTGCCGTCGAGTCTATGAACAGGCGAAGGGCGATCGTCGTTACGCGATTGGAGGGATGTAGCAGATTATATCAAGCTGAAACCAGTCTTATCCTTAAAATACAGTAACATCTCAACTTCATCCTCCACATAAGAGAAGGGCAGCCAATAAAGAATCTCATGAAGAGTTTACTACTGTAGGCCTTGATGTGCCACTAGCTGAATTCAATGGATTAATTTACTTCCCCACTATGATTGTCGGTCCCTTTTCTGATTTAAATTATTTCTCATGTCTGTTGTTCTAGACAAAGAAAGAGAAGAAAAAGGCAGCTGCCCACATTTGGCATGTCTCAAAAGGAATCCTCGAAGCAAAAAGTCAAATGATCCCATAAAAATAGGGCCGAAATTCACTAGAGAAAAAGGAAAAAGTGCTGAATCAAAACAAGACATCTCTGTCGACGAATAGTGCTTTTAACCTTCTTTTGAGTCCTGGGGACTGACCATAGGGCCCATAGTGCGAACGGGGAAACTAAAACCCTAGAAATGAGGGCCATTCGTGATGGTCTTTAATGTGCCATGGGATCGCAACGCCCATGGAGTTTTTAAGGTGTTTTGCTTCTCCAGCACGGTCTGCCCTTCCATTAACTTAGGCCTCGTACTATAAAAACATTCAACTTTTAATTTTTTCTTATCTCAATTTTATCTTACATCTCATAAACATTAGGTTCGATCCCAATTCTAGCATAAACTCTTTCTTGAACTTGTAAAAAAAACCTTCAATTTTAGATCAGACCTCGATTTTTACCAAAACCTTTTGTTTGTCTCATGAAAAGCTCCCAACTTCAGGTCTAATCCCAAATTTAACTCATAGTTCTAATTTTATACTGAAACTTTTACAGTCTTATAAAAATATCATAAGTTTTACTTGAGTTACAAATTTGCTCACATTAATATTCTATGCAAAATTTTTTGTTGACAACTAACAGATGGAAAACTCCAAAATACGAGTTGTTCGAGTGTCTCGAGCGAGCACTCCAATTGCGAAAGATGGAATGAAAGACCAAGTACGAAATCCCTAAGGGCGATTTTTGACAAAGTATTGATGGAGAGTAGATTTAGGATTCAAGTAAAAGTTGGTAATATTTTACGAGACAAAAGAATAGAATGAAAATGAAATTGGACCTAAAGTTGTGATTTTTTATGAGACAAAAAATTTTTTAGGGTAGAATTAATATTGGACCAAAGTTGAGGGTTTTTTATGAGAAAAAAATTATGATAGAATTGTGATTAGATCTAAAGTGGGAGTTTTTTAAAGGACAAAAGAAAAATTTAGAGTAGAATCGGGACATAACTCAAAAGTTGGAGATTTTTTATAAGGTAAAAGCTAGAATTGGGACAAAAGTTAAAAGGGGGGTTTTTTTTTTATGGTATTAGGCCCATGAACTGATAATTATGATCCCTTTTAATCTAGTAGGTAGGCGATTGAAAGAGATCGAGAATGAACTTTCCATGGTAAACTCAACCGACTAACTCATGGCCACGATCGTCGGATGAACAAGCGATGCAATCAGAGAAACGAAGACAGATATATATTAGGTTTGTAACATCATGTTAATTGCTAAGGACTATCAACATAAATTCCAAGGAAGCAAAGTTTGAAAAGTTGGGGATCGACCCCACTGATAAAGGGTATTTTAGTGTAGCATGACCCTCAATGACAATCATTCATATTGCCCCATGATGGATATAAAAACTTGAACGGGATTAATTGAATTTGAACCTCAGCTAGTTACAACTCAAGACTTATCTTGATCTCTTTTATGCAACTCAAGAGTACTGACGGGTTTGAAAAATCAACTGGACCCAAGAGCACCCACGTTGTGGCGACCCATCCTTAGTGGGCTTCACCATGAAACAATTCTCGGGATGTAGTACGTGAGTTCTTGCCGATAGACGAGCCCAAAACTAAAAGCCCGTACAAGATTTTTTTTTTGGTCAAAGCCCGTACAAGATTCAGTTGCAGAAAAAAAAAAATGCTATCGGAAGACTAAATTAAGGGCATGCATAATATAATTTCTAGCGAAAAAATTAATTTCTGAATAGTTCTATTTCTATCCCGGAATTAATTTCTGAGGAAAAAGGATATGTTTAATAATGACAAACGATTTCCTTTTTAGAAATAGAAATTCGTTTGGTAACAAATTTTTTTATTTTTTAAAATAGAATTTTCCTTTTGGATGGTGATGGTGATTAGACGGTTGGCGATGGCAATGGTGATCAGCCGGATGGCAGTGGTGGTGACCAGCAATTGGCAGGTCAAGGCGGTGTTGGTGGCGACCGGCTGACTGGCGATTGGTGGCGGTGATGATGATCGGGAGGAACCAAATTAGCAAGAAATGGAGTGGACACCCTAGGAAGTGTACTCTCTTGAAAATGTTTGAAGCGTTGTTTTTGCGTAAATTTCATGACTGTCGGTGAGGATATTATTTTCACCATGTAGATCTCAAACTCTTTGAAGCTTACTTTTACATTGTTGCTCTCAGGTGGCCGGCCAATGGACATGTCTATCTTTTTCATTAAAACGGTCGATGCTTGCTTAGAGAGGACATTTCTCAGTAGAAAGACAACCAATGGCAAACGTGGACATTTGCCGTTGAAAATTACTGAAGATACTTATGAGATATGATATAGATATCAGCACTTGAACGTATTACACCTGAATATGCTGTCATATCCTATAGGAATACGGAAAACTTTATTGCCCGAGTAACTGGACACCCTTGATTCTCCCGATTGTTAAGCAATGTCTAATGAGTAGGTCTCAAGCACACTTCAGCAAGGTGATGAAAGGACTCTTCAGCGGGATCGAAATGGATACGGGACTAGTGGCAAGCAAAATATTTATATATGCATCCCACTGTTTTAGGTCTCACTGTATACCTCGAAATGGTACTAGAGGTTCTCTTCTGTTGGGTTGAGATGGCTATGATCGCCCCAGGACTTTATGACCCAGTCGTCCTCACCAAACAAGTGCAAAATGCTGACTGAACCGTTCTGTACCTTTGGTCCAGGACTTTCCTTCGGGTGAGCCCTCCGGTAGATAGACCTGAACACGGTTCCATGAGTGACCACTACTATTCGCTCCCCTGCACGGTGAAGGGCAGGTTCATTTCCGATTGCCGATGTTTCCGAGCTAACTAAAACTCTATCTAGGGATAAATATCAGGGCATTAGAATGAAGCGTCTGTCTTTTTTTTTGGTCGAAAAAGTGTCTGTCGATAGTCACTTGTCTAGTCTACAAATTTATAAAGCATTGGAGCCAAAAAATTTGCTCCAAGCCATCCAAGATTCTCTCTCTCTCTCTCTCTCTCTCCCCCGCACGCACACACATGCATTGCGTGCTGGCGTTCAGATATAATCTTGAAAGTTCAATCTATTATTATATGTTGACTAATACTATAGATGGACATTGACATATGCATCTTTAGACAATTATAAACACACAGATAGTTACCCTTTGGGCACTCAAGTTTGGTGGCTAAGTTTGTAGTTTTGGCAAATAAGCAACATAGATACATTGATCTTTGTATATCCATGACTTCACAAAATGTTATCAGGCCACAGCATACAAGGACAAAACTAGAAATGTGAGGTTATGAGAGCTAAAATTAGGGTTAATTCTAACTCTTTCAAAAAATTTAAGTTGTAACGGTTAAATAATCTAACAATTAGTTTCTGTAAAGCCATTGGTGTCGTGCAATTCTGTAGTTAAATTCATTACGAGTTTTCACCGGCTCCAATCTTATTGTGCAGAGTGAAATTCGCAAATGGCTAGACATGAATTAATAGCAATATTTCATGATAAGCCTCGTTTACCTTTGTGCTTTAAGCCAATGTTTTGCAAGCAAGTCGTGCATCGCTGGTAAACCTGATCCTTGCTTTCACCACCCTGCGTGTAGAAACAATAAATGCGAATCCTTCTTCACACAATTTTCCTTTGAAGAACCAAATTGAAGTCCATGCTCTCCGAAAATCTGACATCCTTTTCTCACACGTCTATATGTTCTCTAGAAATGGAGTTGACATGCGAGTTTGACTCCAATTAATGAGCTCAAAAGGGAGAGACTAAAATTCTCACGCATTTTTACCGGCATAGTCAAAGGAACAGAAAAAGGATGAAACCGGAGCTACCATCTTCTGAACCATATGAAAGTCACAAATTGATATTAAAATGTTATCCACTTGGGGAGGATTACCAAAAATGTTATAAACCTAGTACTAAACTTTTTTTTTTGGCCAAATAAGTTGTAGACACTTTGTAATTGTGCCAATTTAGTTCGGTCAGTTTTGGTGCCTGGCGATGACATGTATGCCAATCATTCTACGTGGCATCCCCAACTCTGACATAAATAATTTTTTTATTTTTCCCCTTCTTTTTTCCCTAATTCCCTTTTTTCTTCCTCCAGTCGATTGCCAGATAGTGATCGACCGATGGTGATGCTACCTCACTAGTCATTGGTGAGGCTTGACCTTGCCCATTGATGGCGAGGGCAAGCCTTGCCCAATGATGATGAAGGCGAGCCTTGCCTTATGACAATGACATTGGCCTTGCCATTGGCCGGTGAGGTGACCTTGCTCACTGGCCTTGCCTCTGGCTGGTTGCTGATCGACAACTGGCCTCAGGAAGAGGAAAGGGAGCGAAGAAGAAGAGAAAAAAAAAAAGAAAAAGAAAAAATATAATATTAGTGCTATATAGGATGACCGATGTCCACATCATTGTCACCGTATTAAAATTAGCCAGACTGAACTAACACAATTACAAAAAGTTTAGGGCTCACAATCGAAAAAAAAAAGGGAAAATAATTAGGATTGAACTAAGATAATTGCAATCGGTTCATGATTTTTTGGATAGTTTTCCCGATCACTTGTAAGGGTTAGTTAGGCACCAAAAAACAATCAGTTTCAACTTGCTTCTGCATGGCATGACAGCATGACTCTGGAACTCATGGAACTTGTAAAAGAATCGCATGGGACGATCGGTATGCATGAAAAGTTTAGGGAGGCGTAAATGAGAATCGATGGGCGATTAGCCGTTCAGTTTTTGGTCGAGCTCATACCGGGATTTCTTGATCCCACCTGCCGGATCGATAGGCCTCATAAATCTGGGGATGGATGGTAGTCGCCTCACTTTCGCTAAGGCCTTGAAGCTTTCCTGGATTTTGTTCCCGTAGATCTGGATGTTTGATGACCTAACCACGATTCAAGAAAAGGTTCGGTAGATTTCGTGGAAGTGTTCAGCCATTTCTATCTTTGCCAAGGATTAAAGGTAGCTCTTGACGAGAGCGTTTATGACTTTATTATGTTATAGTACCGCAAGATAATCACAGCACAACACTAAAGGATGCGAACACAAGACACAGCTTTACACTCTTATTACTGAAGGCCTGGTTGTACGAATTCATTGGAAAGAAGACTTAGCACTAGGAAAGTTTATAAACAAGTGTTGAAAGTTTCGTCCAGCTTATATGAATAAAAAAAAATTCTTATCGAGGAAATGACTGATTGATTGAAACAAGCGTGGAAAGGTTTTTGAAGCTGCATAAACTGTGGCTTGGTAATGTTTCATAAGTTTAAATTGTTGAATAGCATTCATGGATTTTTGTCTATGCCATGGGTAATTGTCATCGAACATGATGCTAGATGAAGATATAATGATACAGCCATACCTCCACCACACCACAAGCAGTTGCAATCACTTCTGCTGTCTGGATAGCTCGTTTTAGGTCAGATGAGTAAATCGCAGAGACTTCACCTTCTTTGGATAGTTTATCAGCTACCTTTTAAGTTTCATGATAGAAATATAGCAAGAAGCAAGCCAGATCCGTTAGATCGTTCCATCTCCAAAGGGATAGAGAGCATCGAGTTACGTCCACTTACCGCACTTGTCTGCCGCCACCCAACTTCATTTAATGTCACATCGAGATGACCCTGCTCCAAAAGGTAAATGATTAAGCACTCTTGGAATACACTCCTTGAGATGAGCCGTTAGATCACGTGGATTGTCGTTATCACGTGAGACTCACGTGATCTAATGGCTCATGTGGAATGGATGATCGACTCACGTAAGTCGGGATTATCTAACAAGAGCTCACTAAAAAGAGAGCTCATTGCCCGGACTGACGTTTCTGGATTTAAGTACAATCACAGCCATTGAATCTCGTGGATTCATGTGTAATTGTAAGATCACGGATCGTGATTATCTCGATCCATAAGGATCAAATCCAAACAAGTAGTGGCCATGCTCGACGTAATTATAATTGGACAATACGGTGGTAAGCAGAAAGATGGGCACAAACAAGTTCAAATCAGAACAGGGCTAGGCAGGAGATAGAGCGGACTCAACTCCCACTTTCCAAGTGAATGAAATGTGATATCAAACTGAAGTAATAATCCAACGCACTCCTAGGATTGGTCGACACCAGGATTGTTCTGATGGGTCGAACTTACAAATGGGCCGTCGTGGGCACCGTAGAACTCGAGTGTATTAATGGCATGGCTGGGCTGGCCCATGAAAATAGCCTGTGGCCCTCCTTCTAGGCCCACACTTTTCCCCACTTTGTACAAATTAGAGGCCTAATAATTGAGACTCTCAACGGTCCGTACCTGAATTCGATAATCAACGTTCCAGTCTGTTTGTCCGTGACGCACGACGACGATCTCGGTACAGTCCATGCTGATGGGAACTGATCCAGCATCTCTGCCACCATTCAATCCAGCAGCATCCCTAAATGAATTGCAATTTGAAATACGACAGAGAGCGAGAGCGAGAGCGAGAAAGAGAGAGATCAGTCGTACCTAGAGTCTAAACCGGACATGGCTGGCTCGGCCGATTCGACGGTGTGCTTCAGGTTTCAGGAGAGAAAAAAGGAGAACTTGTTTCCAGGGAAAGGTTCCTAATGGGAATTCTTTTCTGGGTGCTGGTGGGAGCTAAGCAGCTCGGGTTCCTTTTGAAGGTGTCCGTCTTCCCCTCGGTCTTCCTACTGTAGACGGAAAATTTGTACACGCGAAGTTGCAGAATTACGTGGGTGGTTTTCGTCTCGGTCGTCGTCTTCGCGATCTTTCGTGAAGAAGTTCATGAATGAATAGTGGTGGAGAAAGCACGAGGCGTCTCTTTTGTTCTCTGTCTCCCCTGGTGCCGAGTCAATCATGCACACCAAATGAACTTTCTTTCGTCGTACGATCCTTCCACCAAAAAACCTGACAGTGATGATGACGATGCTATTAACTAAGACGCGCTTGAGTACACTTGGAGCCCACCTATTTTTCTTCGATCGAATTTACGCTCCTCTTCCTTTCTCTCTATATCAGTGTTGGGTATTTCTACAGTTTTGAAACATTTTGAAAGTTAATTTCGTAACAATTTTCTAATGTTATCAATTTATATTAGTTATTGTCTACTATTAATATAAATCGGTTTTGTAACATATTTTAACGGCCGGATTTGTGTTGTTTGATTAATTTCTTCATGAGCCCTCCATAATTTTATAGCGGCCTTATAACGTTCGACAATTGATCTATAATAATTTCTTGGCAGCTCTTTTCTAACGACTGTTTGTTAACTATCCTTTCATTTGAATGTAAAATGGAACTTCAAATTGCAATTAAGAAATATATTCTGACTTAGAAAGATAATTTCTGTTTCTTTGATTTCTTCTAAGTTAGGTTATAAACATAATGTTGTTCTTGTTCTTTTTAATATTTAGTAAGAAGCATAAAAGTATATCTATTGTATCTTGAGAGGATAGAAGCTAGAGCTTTACACATCGAGTTCTGCACTCTGAGGGGATGAATTATCCGTGAGGACAGTGTTTACATATACCTCAAACATTTTAATTTAGTTCTTCATCCTTTTCAATAGATTTTCAACAACTCTTAATTTTCATATTATCTAATATTTTTCTAATAATCTTAAGGGTAACCGTCTTTTATGAATTTCCAATTGGAATTGCCATGGCTACCACAGCTGTTGGAATTGAATGATAACTCGACAATGGTGCAGGACAAGTATCACATATTTGAGAGTTTGTTGCGGGGGCATTGCTGAGCATCAACGCAAGAGAGTTGTTGGCGTTTCGGTAAGGTTATTGAGTGTAAGGTAAAACCATTTCTTGAGGTCTGATATCTATGTTTGTTTTCCTGCTTTTATTTCAGTGATGGTGGGTTTGATTTGTGTAGAATTTTAGGTTTTAGTGGATATGTCTAAATCTGTGATATGTGTGCCTATTGAGCATGCTTATGCTCATGTTACTTTCTCTAAAAGGAAGTGCTCTTCATATGATGCTTTTACGCGGAAGAGTTCTGTGGACAGAATGCATGAAAAAGGAAGGTGAGTTCAACAGTCATATCATTCAATCTTTAATTTCACATAATCAGATCAGTGTCGTTGGAAGTGGTCAGGTTTTCTAGTCATGCTTGATCCGTGAGCTATTGGCGCATCAATCTAATTGGAACCTGGCTTGTAAAAGTCCATCATGCTCGATCCAATTCATGAAATGTAAACAGTATGCCGTAACTCATGGGCCACCATGAATGGAATCGATAAATCAAGTTGTTTATGGATTTGTTTTTTGTCATATACAATGATTATTTTGTTACCCTTTTGCTTCTGTATTTTGGATACTCTTTGCGTCATGTATATATGGTGGTAGGTGAATGGACAGTAGTTTTCTTTCTCACTCGAGCCACTTATGTATTTCGCCAATAGATGTATATACCGGTTGGTGGAATTCACATTCTGATATTTCATCACCTAGCATCTCTCTCGCCCTGTAAATGAGCTTCGAATGGCAGGAGTGTCTGCTCTCACTTTAGACTATGAAGTTTTCTACCTATTGGCTGTCTAAGGGCACGTGTTAATAATTGGACATCAGCTTCACGACACTTTAAGAATTGGAGTGGCTGGCACGGCTGTTTTGAGTACATGCATCACGTCCTCCATTGCTGTTGAGCTTCAATCTGGGAGGCAGAAAAATGAACTTCTTTCCGGGAAGGTCTCTCATTTGGCCTCTTTTCCGGGGTCGGTGCGAGCTGAACAGCGTGTAGAAGAAGTTGAAGAACAGCACGGTGTGGGCTTTGTTTCGGGGGCACTGGTCTTCGTCTCGGTCTTCCCATAGTAAACGATAAAGAATGTCCGACCGATCCTTCGTTGGAAAGTCTGTAAATGACCAACGATGCAGAACGCAGAGGACATCTTTTTCTTCGTGATCTGAAGGTCTCCGTGTTCCCCGGGGCCAAGCCAAGCCAATCACAGGGAATGGTTCCGTCAAACATTTTGCATCATCATTAAAGTAACAAGGACTCTGAACTTCATTTCATCGTACAATGTGTTCCTGATTTGTTCTTTATTGTTGGATTCGGTCTACCTCTTCGCCCATTGCCTCCATGCCTAGTGGCTAAACACCGCGATCACCCCTAAATTTGTTGGCCGGGTCCACCTCATTTGTGGTGCCCAACTAACACGTAAAAATAAAAAAAGACAAGTCAAAAGTCAAAAGTCAAAAAGTCATAAGTAAAATGAAGGGGGCTGGTTCGTAGAAAGCCGACAGAGAAAAAGAACAGAGAGTGGTGGCGAGAGAGGAAGAAAAAGGTTGTATTTTTGCGATATCGATTTGAAGGCCAAATGTTTATGGAATTGGCTCCAATATCAGTATGTTGTTTGTAAGACCAATTGCTACAAGTTGATCAGTCTTGTTCGTTGAGAATCTCTTCCGAAATCTCTAATTGCGATTATGATTTTTCTCGCTCTATTTATATTAATCAACCTTTATGATGAGAAAATACTATATTATTGGTGATGTTGAGCCTCTAGTGTGTGACTAGAGATGAATATTTGGTGTATTCGACTATCATTAGTGATTAGTGAAAGTTTTTGGAGGGTTTGTGGTTTTTCCCTCATTAGATTTTTCACGTAAAATATTGATGTTATCTATTGGCTTTATTGCTTTTATCACTTGACATTATATTTACCTATTGCAAGGTTGAATTGGCTGGTTGTTGCTGAGATTAGGTTGATTTCGATCAGTTTAGTTTTTGGGAAGATATTGATCATGGATTTGGTATAGTTCTTGGTGAATTGTTGCTTGATCAACAAAATTAGACGCCACAATTGCCGACTTCGCAACGACTCTTCAATCTCTCTCGGTCAGATTTGAGGCTGTCACAGGGTTCTCAAACCAATCAGGGAACTTCACAAAGACCTCGGATTGAATGTTGAGATAATCACGATATCTTAGAGGTTGCGATGGCTTTAAATTTGAGGGTCACATTTTGAGAGAGAGAGAGAGAGAGAGAGAGAGAGAGAGAGAGAGAGAGAGAGAGAGAGAGAGAGAGAGAGAGAGAGAGTGCGACCTTGGGACATTGCAAGGCTTGGATAGGCCGTCATCAAGACTAAGCAAAGTTGGAATGGTCACGGCAACAGTCTAGCATGAGAAGTGGCTCGAAATAGTGTAGTAGCTCAGCATCATCAAGATTGAGCAACTACCTCGGCCGTGGCTGTCGGGGATGGGTCCATCGTTAGGGGGCGTCGGCCAAGGCTTGGCTGAATCTTTCGTTGTCTTTTCTTTCTTGTGTATCTCTCATGTGTTTTTAAACAATGAATTGTCGACCTAGGCATAACTATGCTTATACAAACAAAGTTGATTGTAATTATGGGCCTCAAGTTTATGTCTTTTTTTTTTCTAAATCTAATCCTGAATTATGATAATTTTTTCAATTAAGTCCCTGAAGGGGTCCACTTGTATTGAATTGACTCCAATTGGAGAAAGAGTGGGAGGGGGAGGTAGATTCGGCCAAGCCTCTTCGCCGTGGGCTAGTTGAAATTCCCAAGTGTTTCGGCTTGAAATATACAAGCCTTGGTCCATTCCTTGTTATAATTAATTTCATGGACTAATAATTTATGGGCCAAACCCATTTCAATTAAAGTTCAAATCGAGCCAATTTAGGCTTAAGGAATTTTGGCTCCCTCCCTCTAGTGCTAGTCGAATGTTCCTTGAAGTGCAAGTCAAGCCCACTCAACTGATTTAGGTTCACAGAGGTGTCGGTTTAATGTAAATGTAGTTATAGATGCTATAGTGTATGTTTCTAAAACTATTTGATGCAAATTAATTAAAATATTTGTGTCTAGAGGTTAAACTTAGTTTTTAATTTTATGCAACAGAATCTAAATGATTTGGTCAAAATTTATGCGTCAACAGCCTCGTGATATGAAATTACAGTTAATGGAAGGGTCATATTAAACCAATTTTTGTCTAATTCAAAGACTAAACTAAGAACAAAGTTAAGGAATCACTTTTTAAAGGAAAAAGAAAAAGAAAACAGCTCGAGAATTTTATGAATGGTGTTGTTTACTGTATAAAATAAAAAAAGTAACTAGACGCATTTGCTCATGTCAAGCAATGTCCTACAAGTAGGACCTTCCCATACTTTGGCTGATTGACCACATTACTCTCCTGGGAAATTGAGATAAAGAATGACTCGACGCAAGCCCCGTGAACATTTGCTCCTATCAAATTCACTCCACTGCCAAGCCAATTTCACTGCAATCTTGAAAAAAGCAAGGAGTACTAGCAGATGCTTGTCAATCGAAGCTCTTCTTCGGACGATGAAATCCACAGCATATGTACTTCAGAGGACTATCGTTGTTCAGCTGCAGCAAAATGACCTTTGTTGTGATGAGATGAGCTCGATAGCGGTCAGACAAGTTTCGTTACGGTGATAAGAGTTCAATTATGTCGAGGCCTTGCCCCTATATAGCAAGGCAAGTTTCGTTCTTAGCGGGCCAAAATTTCGTGGCGGCTAATGTGACATTTATCATCTTGATATCATTCGTAGGGCAAGCTTCGTGCTTCTGCACTCGGCCTGTCGTCCTTGCTTTGCCTTGTGCCCTGCGCTCTTGCTGCTGAGTTATAGCGAGCAGCAAGAGAGATGAGTCACGGTTTATAGCCTGCATACAGATAGCCCTTTTGTTACTCCTAGTAAAGTAATATCTCCTCATATGTCACTTGTGATAATGTCTAGTAGCTTGGTCCAGTCTGTTGCTTCAAAACAATTTCCTTTCTTAATTAACTGTTTCCACTTTCAAATTTGATTCGGAGTTTTCTGATTTCCTGTACAAATAAATTTTGTCTTTCAAACGTTTATAGAATAAACTTTATCTCTTCATATTGCAAATCCAATTGTGCTTTCACAAACTTTATTATACACATGCTGCTCAGTTGCTGTTATCAAAATGTACACGCGGTTACCGTCTGTTAAAAAGGAAATATCTCTATATAAATATTCTCATCATTTGAGTGGTACCATTTTCGTATGTCTCCTAGGCTGTCATGCAGAAATAAAATGCAATGGGCAATTTAATTAGTTATATGTAAAATATTTATTTTATTTTTATTTGCCAAACTTACTAACAAATACTTTACTTATAGATTCATTGTAAGTTTGCTTCGCAAGATATTGTTTTTAAAGGAAAAAAACATAAAATTAATAGGAGAATCTTGAGTTATTTTGATTGGATTATGATACCTTTGAGAGTTTAAATTTTGATAGGCAAGACTTGATAACGATGATTTATATTTCCTCTCACATAGCCAACTTTAGTGGGTTTGGTGCCGCCCGTGTCCTAGTAACATTGGCGAGCCATCATTACCTCCTGTCGCGACAAGACATGGCTATGCATCATCGGTCATTTTCCTCGACCCCTAATTTCAACATGGTTCATCCCATCTATTAATCAACATATCCCTCTCAATATAAGTAGCTGGTAAGTTTGGAGCAAACCTCATCAACACTAATCTCCCATCATCAGCTTGATTGGCGACAACTCATTACTTCGGTGATGAGGACGTGAGCAATGGTAGAAGAAGCAAGGATCGGCTTTCCTAGACCTGCTCATAAACCTTTTCTCCATCATTCTTGCTTTTCTGTTTTGCTCCTCCTCCTCCTCTTCTTCTTCTTCTTCTTCTTCTTTTTCTCTTTATTAAGCAGATTTTCCAAACATATGCTCTTTTCTGAACATTTAAAATTATCTTATCAGAGGCCATGTTAAAGTAGCTAAGTTAATTATGGACAAAATAGCTTGATTACAGAATTCACCAAAAAAAAAAAAAAACTCAAGGATTCAATAGCGCAGGATGAGAATTTAAGGACTTTATTGGACAAACTGCATAAATTAAAGAACCAAGAATGGAATTGATCTTTCAAGACAACGAGTAAATCATGCTTCTCACGGGTCTTATTGTACCCCATCACAGGGAGGGCAACGGGAAGAGCAACCAGAACAGTTGATCTAACCAGAAGTTTTATCCCCACCAAAACCTGTTCTCAGATATTCTATTTGGCTGAGATGACTAACATCACCCCCAGATTTGAAGACCCAGTTGTCCCCATCAGACAAGTGGAAAATGTTGACAGAAGTATTCAGAAAATCCATATCAGATTGTTTGTTTGGGCAAGCTCGCGTATGAAGCCTGTTGAGTACACCACCGTGAGTGACCGCCACCACACGCTCGCCTGCGCGGTGAAGAAAAGTTTTATTTGCAATTTCTTTCCAGGATTAAATTGCATCAGAAATTCTTTATGAGCGAATGGAAAGTGCATTTAAATGATGATGGTGGCCGTCCTTGTCCTCGTCTTTCTTCTGCTATAACAAAGCAAGCGAACAGAAGAAATGGCATTTACAAGCAAAGAGCATCAACAAGTCTCAGAAAGAATTGCAACAACAACTAAAGCTGCTCCCCAAGTACCGTAAAAAGATTAGTAATCGGGACGGAAAAAGGTAATCCGGGAAAAACTCCTTCAAAAAGAAGCCATGAAGATTTGAACTGGCGAAATATGAGTATTGTAGTGCCCAGTCAACACAATTCAAGGAGTCACTTTTAAACTACTAATGTCGCGTTTAGGCTAGTAGAACACCCCACAATCCAGGCCAATAGGCAACATAAATAATCTTTTCACCTTTGTGCTTCATACTGATGTTTCGCAAACATGTAGTGCAGCGCTCATAAACCTGATCAATGCTTTCACCACCACCCTGTGAGCAGAAGAAACAAGAGAAATGACTGATCAGACATTTTACTGATGAAGCGATTTGAACCCTGCAGAATGCCAAAATCTTTCTCAATAAATGTTTATCTTGTAATCCTTTGTCTTGTAATGCCTAACATATCACATGCGAGCTTCACTATGTTTTTCAGATTCAGAAGAACATGCAAGATGTGAATCCATTAAACAGCCACAGGAATCGACTGGAATTCTTATAGCTGTATATACGGCACATAGAGAAGAACATCACCTCTTGAACAACTCCAATGACAAAAACTATGAATTTTGCAATATCCACATTATGCATAGTTTCTGTATTGAAAGGTAGTGGCAAAATGAAATTGGCCAAAGTCTGGTGCATTTTGTTGAGCTCAGTGCAAATCAAAACCCACCGGAATTTCTTGATCCGTCTTATCAGATAGAAGGGCTTTATAGGCTTCAGGACAGACACTAGCTGCAACATGTGGCTGGAGGCCTTGAAGCTCCCCAATATTTCTTTCCCGTAGAGCTGGAACCATGACAACCTAGATTCTCATTTGAAAACAACGTGCAAGAATTACAGAGGACCCAACAAATGAAGATAACATCTAATGGAATCTTTTAGCCCTACATGACCGTCTGAAATTTATGAATATGTTGGGTGTTGTAGCACCAAATGGATAAGCCAAAAATTCAAGTGTGATTGTCATAAGTAGAATGCCAGATCAAGAATT
Organism: Melaleuca quinquenervia; assembly: GCA_030064385.1. Lineage (NCBI taxonomy): Eukaryota > Viridiplantae > Streptophyta > Magnoliopsida > Myrtales > Myrtaceae > Melaleuca > Melaleuca quinquenervia. The sequence goes on along the minus strand of CM057726.1, from coordinate 9,606,331 downwards.
ATAGCAAGAAATCCATACCTCCAGTCCACCACAAGCAGTTGCAATCAGATTTGCTGTCTCCAAAGCTCGTTTTAGGTCAGATGAGTAGATTGCAGAGATTTTACCTTCCCTGGACAGCCTTTCACCCAACTTTCAAGGAAAATAATAGAAGATGTTAATGAGCATGTCGGTCAGTCCAAAGAAAAGGACGACATATCACCAAAATTACTCACTGCAGTTGCTTGCCGCCTCCCCATTTCATTCAATTCCACATCCACAGTTCCCTGTTAAATGTAATGAAAGCAATGTGAAGGTAAATAGAAAAAGAGGCAGAAAGCAGTTCTTAAACAAAATGCATGAGATGGCAGATGTCAGCATAATTAGAGATAAATTTGCTTAAGCTCAATCAGAGAAACTGCAAGCTAGTGATGCCTATTCTCTAATTCTAACTCATGTAATGAATAATGATCACTCAATCACAAAACCTGTAATAGAAGATACAAAGCCTTAGCAGTAGAATGTAGATATTCTTTGCCGTTACATCTTCTCTATATTTTTTTTGTGCTCACCCTGAATGTTACCTTCCCATCACAGGTTCCATTTTTGTATTAGGAAAAGAGAAGGACGAAAGTCAATGTAGAATTCTCAAGCAAAGGCTTGTAGTGGTGCATTCGCAATGCAATTACATATATATGTAGCGGAATACAGCTAAGCCACTTGACAAGAACTGATGATATTCATCAAAATGACCCTTTTTTTAGTAAATATTTGCATTGTATCCTGTTCGTTTGTCACCCAACCGGAAAAAATCAAAAGTGTAATACATGCGTTTTGTATATCGGCATAGGTAATCAGCAACTTCTACAAAATTAGAAGACCAAAGAGAAATCCAGAAGCATAGACAACCTGAAATCTTCCATCAGCATTCCAGTCCGTTTCACCGTGATGAACAACAACAATTTCAGTATATTCTACGCCAATGGGAACTGATGGCGCATGGCCATTGCAATCCATACCAGCAGCAACCCTGAGAGATAACCCGGGCAAAGAGAGTATCGGTTAACCTCACGCAAATGATGACAGAAGCTACCCCAAAAACATAAAGGTAAAAGATAAAAAGGCAGAGCATTAAAAGCAAATTAAGACGCTAACGGAGCGATGTTGGTCTGGAAGAAGGTCAGCAAGGATCCGCAAACAAGTGGATCGAAAGAAACAACATCGAAAGTCCACTGAATCGATTGGAACAGTCTATAGATCATTTGCTCTAAAGGAAAACAACAAAACAGGACGCACCCACAAAAATATATTAAGCTGGCCCATTCCAGAGCTTTTCATTACCCTCCAAATTTCGCGGAACCTCACGACATTCAAAGGAAAAAAGAGTCGGCGAAAATGGAGGGCAAGGTCAAACCTCGAGTTTGAATCCGACATGGCAGGCTGGCGATTGGGCTCTGGGTCTTGCGTCCGTGATCGCCGTTGAGCGATGAACGCAGTCGTGAGTCCCAAGCTTCGAGTTCAGGAGCTGACAACGTGGGGAGTGTTTTGGCAAAGAAGCAAAACGTGAGCCCATCGATCTCAATGGAGCCGCTGAACCAGTTTTGTAGTCAAATTCATCGACTCGGAGCCGTCGGTCTTCGCCTTCATGATAATTCGTTAAAAAACCATAGCAAACGACTGACATGTCGTCTTTTTCTCTGTCTTCGTCTTCCCCGCTTCACCCGACGCCCACGATTCTCGAATTCTTTTTTGTTTTTACGTGGTTGCATGTTGTCGTCAGACTGTTTCTTTTTCCTCAACCTGAACTAGTTCTGCCCAAAAAAAAATAAAAAAAGAATTAAGAGCGTGCATAATTCATGGCGGGCTGATTTCCTTCTAGAATTTGGAACCAAACCGATTTAGGATTATGGATTAGGCCGCCTAAGTTTTAGACAAGACCTATTAGTTCGGTTTGATCTAATCTAGTTTCTAGAAAATTTAATTAATCGATTGGGAACCGTAAAAATGTTTATTTCTAAGAAAAAAAATTAAAACTTTAGAAATTTAAATTGAGTTTTTAAATATTTTTTTACATCTTTATTTTTATTAAAATATAAAAAATTGAACTGATCATGTTCGGTCTTCCTAAGAGCCGAGAACCAGGATAACCTTCTACTTTTGGGAAACGGGAACCGGACCAACACTTCCGGTTTGGTCTGGTTCTTGGCCAGTCAAAGCCGATTGGACAGTCCAAGTTGTTCATTCCTATTAAATTGTTCAACTTTGCCACGAGGTGAGTGGAACCCAAGTCACGCTTTTAATAAATCGCTACTTTTCCTTTTTATATGGATAGAATAATAAATTTATGTAGGGCGCTCATTTGAACATAAAAAAATAAATGCCCATCTTCTTCTGACCGACCAAAGTGGCTACTTAACTTTTAATAATTTTAAAAAATAAGCCGCGTCGGAATCTTTTTCGGTTAAAGATTTCCGTCCACATGAACTGACAAAAAAGAGAAGAGGTGGAGGGGGGGGGGGGGGGGGGGGTTGGGGGTTCTTAGTTAAAACGGCGTAGCAGCAGCATCTACGCCTCTGCCTGTGCTTTCATCAACTCTTGGGGAACAGAACAAGCACGTTTGGAAAGACAGACGAGTATCAGGACACGCAACGAGCGACAGAAGAGGGGCGAAGGGTGAAAATGCGAAGAAATATGGGATCAGGCAAACGAGCAAGTAAGTACATTCTGGAAAAAGACTGGTTTGGGCCAAATCGCAACGCCGGAGGATGAAGAAGAAAGAATCCTGAAAAATCGAATTAGAGCGTGAATTTCGGTTGAATGATCGGTTAGAGTTTTAGATTTGAGTTTCTATTGTGACTCATACATTTAGGGCCTGCATGATTCCTATCTATTTCTCTTCCAAAATGAGTTCTGGACCAAAAAAATACATTCTTGAAGAAAAACCCGTTTGCTTCAACATTTTGTTAAAACTCATTTTGAACCAATTTTCTTGGCCAGAACCGGTTTTTGCCCTAGAATGAGAAACTGAAAAAAAAAACCAATTTCTGGTTTTCCAGCTCCTTTAGAGAACCTGTTCTGTCCCCTCCCCCATTTTCCAGCCCTTTCCCTTTCCCTTCGTGCAATCGCCGCTCTAGTCGTCTCTCGCCGACTGCCGACCGCCGCTCGCCTGAGCCTTTGCCTTCGCCGGCGCAATTACCAGCCTCCACCTCGTTCGCCCCCGACGCCTCCACCTCCGACCAACGCAACTACGCTCCTCAGCTCCAGCCTCTAGCTCGCCTCCGACGCCTCAGCCTCCAGCTTGCCTCCGACACCCCAGCCCTCAACTCCAGCTCCTCTAGCTCCAGCTCGTTCGCCTCCAGCTCCTCCGCCGGCCTCCAGCTCGTCAGCTTCAGATCCAGCTCGTCCGGCGGCCTCCAGCTCCAGCTCATCGTCCTCAGCTCCAGGAGCTCCTCCAGCTCCAAATCTGATCCGCCTCCAGCTCCTCTAGGTGGCCGCCTGAGCTGGCCGCCCTCAACAGCCCTTAGCTCTGCCTTAGCTCGACCTCCGCCCTTAGCTTGCCTCAGCTCGCGTCATCTGCTCCTCAGCTCGCCATCGCCTTAGCTCGCCCTTAGCCCTCAGCTCGTTGCCACCTCAGCTCACCTCAACTGCGCCTCAGCTCGTCCCCTTAGCTTTTCGCCACCTCAACTCACCCTCAGCGAGCTGATTACAATATTACATGTGCAAAAACATTTTTTTTGCTATAATTAATTAAGTATGTGATTTTTATTAATATGTTATGGCAGGTTTTGGCCAGAAAATGCATATGTGGACCTTGCCGACGATGATTAGACCTCGCCGGCGATGACTAGGCGTCAAAATTCTTTCTTTTTTTTTTTTTTTGCTCCGGCCACTCCCATGGGTGGCGAAACCCTTGCCGGTCGCCGACGAGGGTGGCGGGGGCTGGGGAGGCCGCCGCCACCCTCGCCCGTCACCGGCGAGGCTGCCCTCGCGCAGATTTGGACTGGGCGGAGTTGCCACGCCTAGATCTGGGCCGGGTGGGGGCGGCCTCGCTTGGCCCCCGCCGGCCACTGGCGAGGGTGGCAGGGGCTGGGCGAGGCCATCCCTACCCAGATCTTGGCAGGGGAGAACAGGGATCTAGGCAGGGGCCGGAAGCCCCGCCCAGATCTGGGCGGGGGTGGCCTCCCCCCTGTTCTGGGCGGGACAGCCCCGTCCAGCCCAGATCTGGGCGAGGGAGGGGCTGCCCCGCCCAAATCTGGCCGGTTGGCGAGGGCCGAGGGAGGCCAGCCCCGCCCAGATCTTGGCGGGCAGCCCCTCCCTCGCCCAGATCTGGGTTGGACGGGGATGCCCTGCCCAAATTTGGGCTAGGGCGGCCTCGCTCAGCCCTCGCCGGCAATGGGCCAGGGTGGCAGCAGCCTCCCCAGCCCCCACTGCCCTCGCCGGTTGCTGGCGAGGGTTTCGCCGCCCATGGGAGCGGCCGGAGCAATAAAAGAAAAGAAAAAAAAAGAAAGAATTTTGTCGCCCCGTCATCGCCCATCATTTCCGGCGAGGTCCGGTCATTGTCGGCGAGGTCCACGTAGGCATTTTTCGGTCAAAACCTACCGGAAGGACTTAATTGGCAAATGTGAAAAAAAGTTTAGGACTCAATCGGCTTAAAAAAAAAGGTTGATGACTAATTCGGTATAAGTGGTAAAGGTTTATGACTTTTTTGGTAATTTTCCCTAATTACGAGGATAAGTACAAGTGAATTGGGGACAGCCATGATTACAGCACTAAACAATGACAATCGTCCGATGTCTGCAGCTTGCAACATTAATTAATTTTACTTGGAGTATTGTCCTAAAATATTTCCGTCCTAAAAACAAAAGTAAATTATGTTGACGCATTTTCTTCTATCTTTTGGTTCGAGTCACTTGAACTTTTAAGGAATAATCCAAGGGGAAAAGTATGATGGAAAAGATGTTTAATGTCTATAATTAGAAATATACATACGTAGTAGCATGCATGTACTTCGCGCGAGCCCTAATTTTCTATTTGAGTAAAGTTGGCGTATGTACTTCGTGAAAATTATCCGCTATATTGTATACTAGTTCATATGATTAGGACAAAATTCTTTATGATATAAAATATCGGGACTTGAACATAATAGAAATTTTCAATTGTAATTTTAATATGACCTAGAGAAATTCAAATCAGTATTGATCTTTCAAGGACATACTTAATTGGAAGAGTTAAAAAAAATGGTAGAATTTTTGGTAATTGCTAATTTGAAACATTAAAGCCCATCAAAACTACTCTCTCAAACCAAACTTTTTTCATCCCTTTTGCTTTCCCGCTATGCTCTTTTTTTTTTTTTCTCTTTATTAAGCATTATTTTTAACATAAGCTCTGTGTTTTTTGTTTGGGCTTTTTCTAAATATTTAAAATAGCCCTACAGCAGCCATGTCAGCACGGTTAAGTTAATTAAGGACGAAACGACTCGATTACAGGACAGCGCAAATTGATAATTTGAGCACTTAAATTGGACAAATCACATAACTTATGGACCAAGAATGAAATTGTCCTTCAAGATGATAAAAAGTGATAGAATCATGCTTCTCAGCGGGCCTTCTTGTACCTCATCACAGGCAGGGCTGCTGGAACAGCATCCAGAAGGGTTGATCTAACCAGAAGTTCTATCTCCACCAAACCCTGTTCTCAGATAATCTATTTGGCTGAGATGACTAACATCACTCCCCGATTTCAAGACCCATCGGTCCCCATCAGACAAATGGAAAATGTTGACAGAAGTATTCAAGAACTTCACATCAGATTGTTTGTTTGGGCAGGCTTGCTTATGAAGCGTCCGGAGTACACCGCCGTGAGTGACCGCTACTACACGCTCTCCTGCGCAGTGAAGAAAACTTTTATTTGCAATCTCTTTTCCAAGCTTATATTGTATGAGAAATTCTTTAGTAGTGAACAGAAAGCGCATTTAAATGATGGTTGTCGGCTTCCTTGTCTTGCTTCTGCTATAACAAAGCAAGCAAACTAAACCCAGGGCATTTTAAAGCAAATAGCATTGGTAAAGTCTGAGAAAGCATTGAAACAACAATTAAAGCTGTTCACCAATTCCTGTGAAAACTCCCTTAGAAAGAAGCTACGGAGATTCGAACTAGCGAAATATGAGTACAATAATGCCCGATCAACAATATCCAAGGGGTCACTTTCATATATAAATCTACTAATTTTACATTCAGGTTAGTAGAACACTCCACAGTTCTGGTGAATAAGCGACGTAAATAATCTCTTTACCTTTGTGCTTCATACTGATGTTTCGCAAACTCGTAGTGCAACGCTGATATAGCTGATCGATACTTTCACCACCACCCTGTGAGAGAAGAAACAAGAGAGAGACTGATTAGACATTCCACTTATGAAGCAATTTAGACCCTGCAGACTGCCAAATATTCTCACTATATGTTTATCTTGTAATACTTTGTTTTGTAGCACCTAACATTAGACATGCGAGCTTTACTATGTTTTACAGATTAAAAAGAACATGTAAGATGTGAATCCAGCCAAAGGAATGGTACTGAAATTCTTTTAGCTGTGTATATAATATATAGAAAAGAACAAATCACCTGGACCATTGAACAACTCCAATGACAAAAACTATGAATTTTGTAATATTAACATTACGCGTAGTTTCCATATTGAAAGTTAGTGGCAAAATGAAAATTGACCAAAGTCAGGTTCATTTCGTCGAGCTCAGTGTAAATTAAAACCCACCGGAATTTCTTGATCCGTCTTCTGTGAGCGAAGGGCTTTATAGGCTTCAGGATAGACACTAGCTGCAACATGTGGCTGAAGGCCTTGAATTACCCCAAAATTTCTTTCCCGTAGACCTGGATCCTTGATAACCTAGATTCTCATTTGAAAACAACATACAAGATATTTCAGAGAACCCAATCATTAACCGATGAACACAAACTTTTACAACATTCTGAACTTTCCAACAGATAAATATAACATCTAAGGAAATCTTTTAGCTCTATATCACTGTCTGAAATTTAAGTATATGTTGGGTTCTGTCACACCAAATGGCTAATGCCAAAATCCATGTGTTTTCTCATGAATAGAATGCCAGACCAAGAACTGTCTCACAAGATTCATACCTCCAGTCCACCACAAGCAGTTGCAATCAGATTTGCCGTCTCAAGAGCTCGTTTTAGGTCAGATGAGTAGATTGCAGAGATTTTACCTTCTCTGGACAGCCTTTCACCCACCTTTCAGGAAAAATAGTAGAAGATGTTAGCAAACTTGTTGGTCAGTCCAAAAAAGGGATTACACGTCACAGAAAATACTCACCGCAGTTGCTTGCCGCCTCCCAATTTCATTTAATTCGACATCCAGAGTTCCCTGTTAAATGTACTGAAATCAGTTTGAAGTTAAATAGAAAAAGAGGCAGAAACTAGTTCTTAAACAAAATGCATGATATGGCAGGGAGATATATTTGCTTAAACCACGCATGAATGCAGAGAAACCACATCCTAGTAATGCTTTTTCTCTGATTCGATTTGGCATGTCCTATCTGGAATGAATATTGATCACTTAATCAGAAAAGCTGTAATAGAAGGTGGGCATATTCTTTGCCATTACATCTTCTGTATCATCCTTTGGGCTCACCCTGAATGTCACTCTGCCGTTGCAGGTTCCAATTTTATAGAGGAAAAGAGTAAGTACGAAAAACATGGCATTCTCAGGCAAAGGCTTGTACTGGTGGATTCAAAATCATATTACATATATATGTAACAAAATGCAGCTTCGCAGCTTGATGAGAACTGATGTCATTCACCACAATGATGCCTCTATTAACTAAACATTTGCACTGTCTCCTCTTCCTTTGTCACACAATGGGGCAAATATCAAGTAGTGTAGTACATGCTCCTATATCGTAATGGTAATCAGCAATTTCTACAAAATTAGAAGGCTAGAGAGAAATCCCGAAGCATAGAAAACCTGAAATCTTCCATCAGCATTCCAGTCTGTTTCACCGTGACGCACGACAACAATTTCAGCCTGTTCTAAGCCAGTTGGAACCGATTGTGCATCACCGTTGCATTCCATATCAGCAGCAACCCTGACAGACACCCGGGAAAAGAGAGTACTGGTCAGCCCCGGGCACTTGAAGACAGAAGCTACCACAAAAGCAACAGCAAACGCAAACTAAGGCTCACACGAGACATGCGTCTGGAAATTGGTCCAAAAGACCGGAAACATGTGAAAACGAAAGAAAAAGCAATCGATTGGAATAGTCAATAGACCGTTTCCTTCACTAACAGTAAGTTCTCATCATCATCAACCAACATGATAGCAAACAGAGCACTCGCCCAAAAGTAAATTAAGCTCGTCGATTCTGGTGGTTTTCATTGTCCTCCAGATTGCGGAACCTAACGACACAAAGATAAAAGTCGGCCAAAATAGAGAATAGGGTTAGACCTCGAGCTCGAACCCAACATAGCAGACTCACGAATTGGCTCTGGACCTTGCGTCCTTGATCGCCAGTGAGCGCTGAAGCGAGTTGCGAGGGACACCGAGCGGAGCGTTTTTGCATATAAGCAGCGTAGACCCATTAATCTCAATTGTAAGTTCTGGAATATGTTATAGCCCAATACATTGACTCGGCAGGCTGACGTATACGAGAAGTTGCAGAAAGCCGTGCGGTCTTCGTCTTCATGATCCTTCGTGGTAAAGTTCATAGATGACCGATAATGGAGAAATCACTGGGCATCTTTCTCCATGACCTTGAGGTCTCCGCCTTTCCCCGGTGCCAACCCAACTAGACCAAATGATTTTCGAGCAACATCGTAGATTATTATTATCGTATTGGAATAAAGAATCAACTGTTTCGACAAGCATAGAGTCCACGTTACACATCTTTCTCTTTGATCCACCTCTCTCTCTCTCTCTCTCTCTCTCTCTCTCTCTCTCTCTCTCCTGTCATCAATATCCATGGCAGGAGCCTCAGCAACTCTGATATGGATCCCTTAATGTCATTTCAGGGATCCAACGTTTAGGGGGAGGGAGCTGTCCTTTCATTAGAGGGGGAAAAAGAATGCACGGCTTGGATGGGGAGTAAGTGAGATGATCCTCTCGCCAGCAATTCACCACCTGCTGCCGTTGTTGCCGTGGCCCACCGTCGTCACTGTGACGGTGGAACGTCACAAATCACCGTGTTGAGTTTTGATTTTCTAAGTAATTTTGACTTTCAAAAAAGGATATTTTAATCTATACACCTTTTATTTTTTAGGAAATGTGTTGACTTTTTAGGGAATGTGTTGGGTCAACACATTGCTAACTATGGCCTCCACATTCTTTCTCTTATCCGTTCCTCCTATCTTTTTGTTCGGAAAAAATAATAGAAGTGTCATAATTTGTGTACGACGCCTACTTTAGTACCAAAACTTTCATTTGGATCACTTTAGTGCCATTTAAAATAAAACGATTATTTTAGTGTCAACTACTGTGTAACTTGCCGGAAATCCGACGTGGCAACACACATGGCTCATTGGAAGTGCCAAATAAGGATTTAATATAAAAAATTCAAATTCCAAAAGATTTAAAAACAAAGGGTTTAAGGGGAGAACAACGAAACTAGGTCAAACTCACATCTATCGGGTTGGAGAGAAACTCGAGAAAACTAGGAAAAACCAAAGGAAGATACTGGTTGGACTTTGATCAAGACTTATTCAAGAACATTTTGGGACTAGTGGTAGCTGCTGAGGTGGCCAGAGTTGCTATGGGTGGCTCGACAAAGGTGGTTGGCCAGAGTTCCGGGTTTGGGAGGAGCAGTTGGACGACGGAGCAAAATTCTCCCAAAAATTTCGACAGTTAAGACCGGTGGCATTGTTCTCAGGAGAGGCTTGGGAATCTTTTCCAACTGGTGGTTATGGTTAGAAACTCTAAAATCTCGAGATAATGGCTATAAACCTTAACCGGGTGTGCAAACCAAGCAATAGAGCTTCCATCAAACTTCAACAGCCCTCGGGACCAAATCGATCACGGTTAAGGGCTTAGATGCATTTTAGAAATTCCAAGGAACATAGTGATGTCATCGGTTTCGCGTGGGTATCCCTAAATTTCTACAATTTTGTGTTTTTCTCTCCCTGCTCACCAAACTGAGGTTCTCCGCGATTCGAGTGACTCCCAGCGAGATTTCGGCGACTTGACAACGAGAATGGTAGTGTGATGGCTGAGAAAGGTGCGTAAATGAGTTAGCTTTCGATTGGTGGTAATGGGTAGCTGTGGGTCGACATAGAAGGGCTTCAATTGCTCGAAATTCTAGCCGAGTTCCATGGCGAGCCAAAGCCTGCATCATTGAAGAGTTTTAAAAAATGCCGACATGTGTTTTGTTATTATTTAAAAGTGCTGAGTTGGCACTTTTGGCTGAAATTGGCACTTAAGTGATCGTTTTTTTTACCGATTTGACACTAAGTGATCCGATGGAAAGTTTGACACTAAAGTGAGCGCTATACACAAGTTATGGCATTTGTAGCGTCATTCTCCGATTTTTGTTCCATCTTTAGATAGTTAGAATTATACTCTTGTTGTTAAAAGTAGTGAAACCCCTATGTCTCCTCGTGGTTTTTCGTTTTTGGATTTCCACATATATATTATGCCTCGTGTGGTTTTACTTTGTTTTTATCTTTTGCTATTTGTGTTTGGATTTGTGCATTTCTTGATGTTATTTCACAACAAATTGGTATATGAGCAAAGAAATCCTGGTCTTTTGTTTGAAATGGCATCTATCAAGTTTGAAGTGGCATGTTTTCATGGCCAAAACAATTTCGAGCTATGGAGGATAAAGATGAAGGCATTGTTGCGTTGGGAAGGTTCAATTGGAGCTTTGATGGAAAGTACCTCAATGACCTGACTATGGTTGAGATTGAGAAGACGAAAGAGCGGGCACATAGCAAAATCCAACTATCGTTGTCCAACAAGGTGCTTCATAAGGTCGCTAACGTGAAAAGGACTTCCAGATTATGGAATGAGCTTGAGTGTCTCTACATGAAAAAATCTCTTGCGACAAAATTATTGTTGAAGCAATGTCTTCACATGCTAAAGATGTAAGGAAGTACTCCTATCCAAGAACATTTACATGAATTAATTAAGATTGTCATTGATTTGAAAAATCTATATTTAAAGTTAGATGATGAAGACCAAACCTAATTATGTTATGCTCATTGCCAAGCTCGTACGAGATTTTGTCAATTCTATGTTGTATGGAAGGGAATCCATAACTTTGGAGGATGTGACCGCCTTGTTTAATTCTGTGGACATGCGTACAAAGCTAAATACGATGATGATAAAGTTGATGGCTTAGTTGTTAGGGGAAGGTCAGATCATCATGCTAGCCACAGTAGTAATAAAAGTGTTCAAAGTCAAGATCTGATTGAGACAAGAGTAAGGTGGAGTCCTTTTATTGTCACAAAATTGGACACTACAAAATTGAGTTTCCGCCGCTCAAGGCTAAAGGGAAGAAATCAATGGAGAGTTTTGATTTGGCTAGTATGATGAAGAACAAGAAGTTAGCTTATGCAGTGTCAATGACGAATGGATTTTGGATTCAGCATGTGCATAGCACGTGTCCAAATAGAGATTGGTTCTACACATATGAGAAAGTCAATGATGGTTCAAATTTGATGGGCAATAGTGCAATTTGCATGATTGTGGGTAATTGCAACATATGGATCAAATGTCAAGATAAGACAGTAAGAACTTTGATAGGTGTTAGACACATCCCATATTTGAAGAAGAGTTTTATTTCGTTGAGTAGTTTAGATTTTATTGGGTGCATATACATAGGTTAAGGTGGAGTTTTGAAATTTTGAAAAGGCTCCTTGATTGTGATGATAGCTAATAGGAAGAATAGCCTTTATATTCTACAAGGAAGTATCATTCTAGATTCTTCAAGTCATTATCTTCAGATTCTTAGAAATCAATGTTGTGGCATGTGCGATTGGGCCACATGAGTGAAAAAGGAATGATTATCCTAAGTAAATGTAATTTAAATTATAGGGTCTTACTTGACTTTTGCAAGCATTGTGTTTTTGGAAAGAAGCGTAGAGTTAGCTTTAGTATTGCGTGCATATTATATTCACTCTGATTTGTAGAGACCCACATGGATTACATCTAAAGGTGGTGCACTTTAACTTCTAACATTTATTGATGACTTTTTAGGGAAAATCTGGGTCTATTTCTTGAAGTGTAAGAACGATGTTTTTTATACATTCAAGAAGTGGAAGATATTGATTGAAAATCAAGTTTGTAAGAAGATAAAGAGTCTTAGAACAAACAAGGATCTAAAGTTTTGTGGAGGTGATTTCAATAAGTATTGTGAAGATTCATGGATTGTTTGACATCGAACAATTAGGTATACACTTTTAGAGAGAGTTAGGCGTATGCTCTCTAATGTTGGACTTGGAAAATATTTTTGGATTGAAGTCATGAACACAACATGTTATTTGGTGAACCGTTCTCCTTTAACTACAATTGAATGTAAGACTCCAAATAAGGTATGATCAAATAAACCTTATGATTATTTCGATTTAAAAGTATTTGGATGTCCCGCTTATGATAATGTAAAAAACGATAAGCTTGAACCTAGAGTTAAGAAATGTATTTTCTTTAGTTATGCATATGGGATTAAGGGATATGGGTTATGGTGCTTTGACTCTCAGTCATCAAAGTTTATAATCAGTAGAGATGTCACTTTTAATGAAAGTTTACACTTGATCAAAGAAAGGTTCTTACTGAGTTTACAAGTATTTAGGAGGAGAATGTTGGGAAAGAGATGGAGTTTCATGTAGTCCATCCATGGAGAACATTTGAAGATGTTTCTATTTAGCCAAAAAGTAATAGTGAGCAACAAGACTCATATTTGAATAAAGATGAAGTAGAAGAAGTTGAGCAACCTCAAATATTTGCTGTAAGGAGGGCTAAACAGCAGATTAAGCTCCCCTAAAGATAGGGCTTCGCTAATTTGGTAGCACATGCTCTTATATTTATTAAAGAGCTTGATATTGAAGAGCCTTTTGTTGAAGAGTATTTTGATGGTGACAAAACCAGATGATATCATATGCAGAAGAAAGAAAAGTTCAGAAGGTTAATCCTATTAGAAGATCTTATATGCAGAACGAGGAGATGTTCAGAAGGAAAAGATAATTGGTAGAACTTATATCCAGAAGGTAATGGAGTTCGGTAGATCAAGATTCTCAGATCTATACGCAGAAAGTCAAAGAGATTTTAAGAGATCTTTTGATTGAGATACGATATAGGATGAATAGCATTTACGTATCAATGCTCAACCGAAGCTATTGATCAAAGGATTAAATCATATCTGATTTTATCCTTTCCTTTCTTGGTCACACGATCTATCTTTGGAAAGAAATCATTGAGCTTCCAACGGACATATCATGGATGATACTTATGGAAGGCTAAACGGTAACCAAAGGAGAAGACTATTTATAGTACATCCTTTGTGAGAAAAATAAGAGAGAGAAATCATCAAAGCATTTGATTGTGAACGAAAGATTGTATTGAAAGAGTGATAGTGAGAAAGTGATCTGATTGTACTATCTCTTTTGATACTAGTGATAAACAGTCAATTGGCTGTCTCTGGACAAAGTGGACGTAGGCTTGGATTAAGCCGAACCACTATAATCTTCTGTGTTTGATCGTCTATACTTTTCTCTTATTACTTCGTTTATTCCGCGCTTTACTTCATATTCAGATCGTTACACTAAGCACTTAGCGTTTCACCTTTCACATTTTGAGAAACTATCATTTGTTTTAAATATGAGAAGTGGCTTGTTGCATTGAATAAAGAGATGGAGTTTCTTTACAAAATCAAATTTGGAATCTTGTGAAATTTCCTAAGAGCAAAAGAGCTATTGGATGCAAGTGGATCTTCAATTGAAAGGAGGGAATTCAAAGGGTCGAAGATGAAAGATTCAAGACACGTTTAGTAGTAAATGATTTTAGTAAGAAGGAGGGGATCAACTGTGATAAAGTGTTCTCTCTGTTGTGAAAAATAATTCATTTCATATAATACTTGTGTTAGTGGCTCTTTATAAACTAGAACTTGAGCAACTTAATGTCAATACTGCTTTTTAGCATGGTGAGCTTGGGAGGCAATCTATATGTCTCAACCTAAGGGATTTATTATTGAGGGTAAAGAAGATCATGATTGCAGGTTGAAACGATCTTTTTATGGTCTCAAACAATCTCCCTAGCAATAGTACAAGAGGTTTGCTAGCTTTATATTGAGTCATGGCCACTCGTAGAGTGCATATGATAGTTATGTTTACTATAAAAGATTAAATAATGGTTCTTTGGTTTACTTGTTGTTATATGTGGATGACATGCTCATTGTAGCAAAAAACATTGCAATCATTGAAAATGCAACTTAGTAAGGAGTTTGAGATGAAGAATCTTGGAACTGCCAATAAGATACTTGACATGGAGATTCATAGAGATAGACAAAGTTTTGAAGTTGTACTTTTTGCAGGGAAGATATATTGAGAAAGCAATTGAGCATTTTGGCGTGAATAATGCAAAACTAGTAAATACTCATTTGTCATTTGGTTTTAAGCTTTTGGCTTCTTTCTCACCTAAAATCAAAGAAGAGGAGAATGATATTTTCTCGAGCTTTATATTCTAGTGTTGTGGGCAGTCTTATGTACGCTATGGTGTGCCCTCATCTAGATATTTCCCGAGCAAGTAGTGTTGTGAGTAGGTAAATGGCACTTCCTGACAAAATTTATTAGCAAGCTGTGAAAAGGAATTTTCGATACATACGAGGTACATCGAATATGGGTTTGGTATTTGACAGGGATTATGGTATATGACATTCGGTTGTTGGCTTCATTGATTTTGACTATGCAAGTGATCTTGACACAATAAGATCTTTTCATTAGTTATGTACGGTTAGTTGAAGAGCAATGATGCAGGACATAGTTGCTTTATTTACCATCGAAGCAGAATGCGTGGCAACAATAGAAGTGACAAAGGAAGCTCTTTAGTTGAAAAGTTTGCGATAACCAAAGTCCGATTTAGTTGACCAAGAACATGATGTATGATGAGAGAATGAAGCATATTGACATTCGTTATCACTTTGTGCATAATGAGATTGTTAAGGGTATGGTTACAATGAAGAAAATATCTATAGCAGATATTCTTGCAAATATGTTGATCAAATCAATTCCTTTGAACAAGTTCAGACATTGCTTAGACTTGATTGGTGTTTTTACCATTCGAGTTCTCTAGACAGAGCTAGTTGTGTTTCATCCCTTGTTTTCTACGCCGAGTATATTCATGTAGGCTTAGGGGTATGCATCGTTGATTCCATCATTTGAGGGGTGGTCTCGGTCACTCTTGGTGGTAAGAAAGAGAGAGATCTTGTTGCCTTTGGTATAATAGTCGAGGTAGATATTTGTCGAGTTTTGACTTTTAAATTAGCGACGATGGTGTTTTGGACTATGCACCTTTTGTATGTTAGAGTTCTTTGAAGGGGGACTATTAAAAGGAATTTGTTACTCAACACATTGCCAACCCTGGCCTCCACATTTTCTCCTTTCTCCATTCTTCCTATCTTCTTGTTAGATATTTAGATCTTTGAGATTATACTCTTGTACTTCTTGTTGGATTTCCATGTACATCTTGTGTCTCCTGTGGTTTTACTTTTGCTTTCATCTTTTATGATTTGAGCTTAAATTTGTACTTCTTGTGGTGTTATCTTGCAACACACCGTTTACACTAGGCCCCATGATTGCACTTGCAAAGAGTCGATTCCATCAAAATTCACTCATTTGAATTTTCCCATCTTCTGAATTATGTAACTACGTGTTTTCTCTTGAGATATTTTTATTTGTTTGAAAAGCATAGGCGTTTTCATTATTTGTATTGAATTTCTACATATTGTAATTTCTACATATGCCAACAGATTCTATCAAGATTACTTCAGAGGAATATTATTGTCCCGCCTCGGCAGTATGACCCATGTTGTGGCAAGATGAGCTTGAGAGATGACCGGCCGGTCTGAAATTCACAACTTCACATATCGGGAACGGCTCCCCAACCTTAAAGTTGAAAATAAAAATAAATAAATAAACTGATTTTATGGAATCTAAAGTAAAGTGCATCCACTAAGAACAGCTCACACCGGCATCTTCTTTGTCTATTTTGTAATCCATCAAAGTAACAAGAATTAGAAAGAAATTAGGAAACAAATTGTGAGATTATATTTGTAAAATATTATCTGCTACGGTGTCTCTGATAATGTGGAAGAACACGAGCATCAATGAAGTATAACTAAGAGATGGTGGACAAGATTGATGATAAAAACATATAGATTTATCAGAGAAAAAAATAAAACAGAAAAATTGACAAGAGATAGGAAATAGATATAAAGGGATCCATTCTTCTCACACGAAGTTATTTTTCATCTATCCAACATTTGGATGCTGGAAAAGTAGTCCATGAAAGGCTTTTTTCATGGCTTGAAAATAACAAATTTAGATTGCGGCACCTTCAGAAGCAAATCATATATATATGACCATGTCTAGTAGCTTGGTTCAATCTTTTGATTCCAATTTACTCCCTTTCTTGATTAATTAGCACTAGGCAATTTATGTGTCCTATTTACTAATGATTCGACATTCTGATTTTCCTTTTGCTTATATCTAAATTCAATTAAGATTTTTCTAATTTTTTCCTTAAAACATTTACAAAGTAAACTTACGTACGTTCATCTAACAAATTCAATGACGCTTTTTATGGAATTTTATTGTGTGCATGGCGCTCATTTGGTCTTATTATGCCTATTGCATCACTTTTTCATTTTTATGTCTCATAATTTCTCCTGCAGGAACAACACATGATGCGGAATTTAATCAGTTTTATGTAATATAAGTATGTTAGTGCGTTATTTTCCAAACTGATTCACAAGTAGCTTTACTTAGGGATCTGTCATAAGTTTGCTCCATAAAAACATTACTTCATGCAAGAATGACATAAAATTGGTGGCAGATCCTAGGTTGTTTGAATGAACTATAACATCTTCAATAAATTTCGACTTGATAGGTGGGACTTATTAGAGATGCATCCCCCACATAACCATCTTTAGTGGGTTTGGTGCGGCCTGTGTCATGGAACACGTGGCAAGTTGTTATTAGCCATTATCCTCTTGATATGAGACAATTTATCCATCGTCAATTTTTCCATACATTAAATTTCAACATGTTCGCCTCATCTATCAATCAACATATCCCTCTCGCTCGCTACAAGTAACTTGTAAGTTTTGAGCACTTTTGAACTTGACACTTCATACTTTCGAGCATTGGCACTTTTTTGGACTTTTCCAATTTTGGAGCATCCGTTGAGATTCCTATATAAATGGCTACCTCCACTTACTTTTTAAGATTTCCATTGACTCCAAACTCTCCTCCACTTACTTTTTAAGACTTCCATTGACTCCAAACTCTTAAAAACGAATAATTTGAAAAATTGCTAAAAATGATGGCTTGTGTAGCTTAAAATAATTGGTCAATAAATTTTTTTTATTAATATTCATTTTTGTAAGTGATATGAATTCATCGTTTTTAAGGAAAATATCTTATGAATTATTCAATTTTCACAAGCTATTACGATGGATTGCAAATTTTATTTACGCCCGCTATTGAAGATTACTTCTGGTGTTACTTTTGTGCGATAATAACCTATTTGTAAGGCAGGGGGGCCTTAGCAACAATTCTTATTAACACTAATCTCACGTGATCAGGGTATCTTTTCGTTTATCTGTTTTGCTCTTTTTTTCTTCTTTATTAATAAGAATTTTCCATACATATATATATTTTCATATTTAGCAGTATAAGCAGCAACTATAGAAAAATTAACAAAAATGACTTGATTACACAATATCAAAAAACCTAAGAGATTTGACATCACAAATTGAGAATTCAAGGACTTAATTATCAAATCGCATAAATAAAAGGCCAAGAATGCAAATATCCTAGAGCCAACAGCAATTGAGTAAATCAAACTTCTTAGCAAGATATGACACCAGGTGTCTGTTACTGTGCACGATTAGTCCCCGGCTCTTAATTCTTAATTTTATTCGATTTGGTCTCTTTTAACTCTTTCTCCTTTTTTTAATGTAAAATACACACATAATTAGCAAGCCAAGCTAGGCAAGGAGATATCACGAGGCGTGTGTATACCCATTCAACTCGATTTCACTCATAAAATGATGTAGCGATTTGTTGACCAAAAAGATAAAATTAATAGATTAACCTCATTACGAAGAATATGTAGGGAGAAACAAGATAATCTAATTCTTCCTCAGTCAAATCAGCAACTTGGTATGCCAGGATGCAATGCTCTCTTTATTACTACGAACTCCAGGAAACCAACGAATGGAGAGAGCGAACTAGAGAGAAAGACAACTAGGAACAATTCACAAGAATCTCTATGCATCAGCTGAACAGCCTTTCTCAAGAACAATTTTCAAGGCCTGCTGTGTCGATGATGTCGTAAGAGGCAACAGGTTTGGCGGTCAGTGGTGAAGGAAGGTGTTGGCCGGTGGGAGGTTTGAGGGTAGGAATTTTTGGGGCTTTTTCAGTTTGCCAAATAGGCTTGAAGATGCAAACTTGTATCCTAAAACATAGACAATGCAATTTAATGAAACTGATCAAAACTCGTGTATGGGTTTGTATTTCTACCATGATCTAAAAGTGTTGAGCTGTAAATATAACATTATGCGGCTGTAAATTAGTAGGATATTCTTGTTTAGTCAAATCCCATAAATCATGGAATTGCAGCTATTCTGTCATAAATCATGAGATTGTATTTTTTTTTCTCCTTTTTAGACTTTTCTTTCCTACTTTATTCATTTGTGTATTGGCCTATAAATAGAGCATTGTAAAGCAGCAGAATATATCAATAAGAATAAAAATTTCTCTTCATCTAAAATTTCACATGGTATTAGAGCACTAGGCAAGATTGCTAGATTTTAAATTGCAGCCTTCATTGCTGCGTTTTCAGCTTTCATTGCTGTCAATTATTTCCCAGAAATAGATTCTTTGGATTTCAAATCACAACCTTCATTATTGCCACATTATTGCTCTTATTTTTCTGTCATTCCCTCTCCGAAATGACTACATCAGAAATCACATCCCAAAATCATAGATCCTACCATGAATCAATCTGAGGAGGTCGCATTAACACATGCAACAGGTGATCTTCAGAACATTAGACCGATCTATCGATTGAATGAGAAGAACTACCTCAGTTGGTCACGATTTGTCAAGACATATCTGAAGGGCAAAGGAAAACTCAACCATTTACTTGGGACATGACCCAAGCGAGGAGATCCTAATTTTGATGCATGGGATGAGACCGATTCCATGATCATGTCATGGCTATGGAATTCAATGGGACTAGCCATAAGTGATACTTGCATGTTTCTATTAATAGCAAAGGAGATTTGGGATTCTGTTTGACGAATGTACTCAAAGGCTTGTGATTAGGGGTGTGCAACCGGACCGGGTAAACTCGGTACTCGGATCGGCCCACTTGGAAAATAGGGTCGAGAACCAGTTCTCGTTGAAATCGGTCTGGAAACCGGTTCCCAAAATGAAGAACCGGTTTGATTCGGTCTGGGAATCAGTTCTGATGGATTACCTACTTGAAAATTGGTTCCGGATTGGTTTCAGAACCGGTTTTGCTCCCATACCCCAAAACAAGGCAAAAAGGCAAAACAGGGCAAACGAAAAAAAGAGGGGGTAGTCGGTGACTACTTGGTTTCGCATGAGTTGTGGTGTCGAACCAGCTAATGGAGCTTGGTCATGGGTGAGCTGTTGGAGCGCTTGCTCTTGGCTCTTTGTTCTTGGTTTTGCTTGTTTAGGTCTTTCTCCTTCCGAACCTCTGAGAACTTGGCGTAGAGGAGTTGGAATCACGTCGGTAAGAGTGGTCGTGAGAGTAGAGAGGTCATAGGGTGTTCCCCACCTCTTTTGATTTTTCTTGGCCGAAGGCTCTTCCCCTCCCCTCTGTACTTTTTGCCTTTCTTTCTCCACCTCTATCTCTCACCTGTTGTTGTCTCTTTTCGTTTCCTCCTCTGCCCAAGGACTGCCCTTTGCATTTTCTATTCTTTGCCGCCTACTATGTTAGCCCCTTGTGTGTGCAGGTCGCCTGGTCTGCCCCAGGCAGGTCGCCTGGTCTGCCATAGGCAGATCGCGTCATTGACAAGCAGAGCAGGCCATAGGAAGTTGGAGAGATGGGCGAACGGCTTGTGTGGGCTTTGGCTGGGCTGAGAGGAAAAGGAATGAGCGATGGGCCTAGGAAGAGAAAAAGGGTGCGCACGCCTGCACGAACGTGGGTGTAGGTTTATTGCAAAATTGGGTTAACCTGGTTTACCTTGTTTTCGAATTGAAAAAACAGGGTGAGTAGAGTACAGGGTCCAACACAAACAGGGTAAGGTACATGGTCTAAAAAAGGGGAACCGATTATAACATGATCGAATATAGGGTCTAGGTCTAGAACCTACCCTGTTTGGACCCGATCACCCCTACTTGTGATGCAGCCCAAGTGTACAAGATTAAGGTGAAAACAAGCGGAACAAAGCAAGGAGATAAGACTGTTACTGAATATGCTAATTCTCTACAGAACTTATGGCAAGAACTCAATCATTATCGAGTATTTCAAATGCAATGTCCAGAAGATACGACCATTTTGAAGAGTTTCATTGAAAAAGATCGAGTCTACAACTTTTTAGCTTCATTCTGAATTCGACCAAGTCAAAATTCAAATACTTGGCAAGGAGGAAGTGCCATCATTGGAGGAAACAATTTCCTTAATTCGGGCATAAGAGAGTCGTCGATCCATCATGCTAGCACCACCGGCAGTAGAAGAATTGGCCTTGACAATCAGAAAGGTCGATGAAAAGGGTGACCTATCAAAGAAAGACAACTACGACAGCTTGTGGTGTACCTACTGCAAGAAGCCTAGACATACAAAGAAACATTGCTGGAAATTGAATGGTAGACCAACCACTTCAAGCTGAGAGTGGATGAATCGAGGAATACAGCCAAAGTCCCGAGTCCATCTATCTGAGCAAGTTACTCACAAAAACGTTTGGGAGAAAACAACCTTTAAGAGTGAAGAAATTGAGAAGTTAAAAGGTTTGTTAGGGTCTCTTAATAAACTCTCCGATACATGCTCACTAGCACTCTCAGGTAATTCTTGGGTTATTGATTCCGGGGATACTGACCATATGACTCATACCTCATCTCATTTCAACACTTATACACCTTGTCCCAACTATAGGAAGATTATTGTGGCCAATGGGTCCTTTGCTATTGTAGCAGGGGTTGGAGATGTTCCTATTACATCTGATCTTGTTCTTAAAGATGTCTATTATGTCTCTATACTATCTTCCAGCCTTATCTCAGTACAGAAACTCACAAAAGATCTTCATTATTGAGCTATTTTTCACCCATCTTACTGTATTTTTCAAGATTAGGACTCGGAGAGGAGGATTGGACTTGCTAAGGAACAAAATGGACTGTACCACCTTGAGACACCTCTCACTACAAGAAGAATCATGAATAATTTATCTTCATCATTTCTTAGTACTTCCAATAAAAAAGCTACTTGGCTTCATCATTTTTGTTTTGGTCACCCGTTGTTTCAAGTTTTGAGTATTATGTTTCCATCGTTGTTTAAAGATTTGAATATTAAAGATTTCCATTGTAATATTTGCGAATTAGCCAAGCATAATCGTGTACCGTTTCCTATTAGCAATCATCGTAGTTCTAATCTTTTTGACTTAATCCATAGCGACATTTGGGGACCTTCCACTACTCCAAGCATCTTTAGAACTCGCTGGTTTGTCACTCTAATCGATGATTGTTCTAGGGTCACATGGACTTTTCTTACTTAAACATAAATCTGATGTGAGTAGCATTATTTATTCATTTCATTCCATGATTCAAACTCAATTTAGAGTCAAGATCAAGGTCTTTCGGTTTGATAATGCTAGAGATTACTTCAATCAAGAATTTTCCACTTATTTTCAAAAGCAAGGCATCATTCATGAGTCATCTTGTGTGTATACATCGCAACAAAATGGGCTGTCTGAGAGGAAAAATGATCATCTTCTTAACGCAACCCATGCCTTGTTGTTTCATGGACAAGTTCCTAAAACGTATGAAGCTATTCTTACAATGACTTACATGATCAATAGACTTTCCTCACGTACATTAGACCACAAGACCCCCATGGAAGTTCTTTTTAAGTTCTATCCTCATTTTCGTACATCTAATGATCTTATACCTTGAGTCTTTGGTTGTACCTCATTTGTTCACATTCATCATCATCAACAACGAAAGTTAGATTCTCGTGCAGTCAAATGTGTGTTTCTTAGTTACCCCCAAACACAAAAGGCTATAAATGTTACCATCCTTCTTCCAAATTTTTTTTATCTCTCTGCAAATATCACTTTTGTTGAAAATAAACCATATTTTTCACAACCTTATCTTTAGAGAGAGTTTTTAGAAAATAAGGATCTTGGTGTCATTCATAACTTGGATTTATCATCCAATGTTCCTATCAATCAAAACACGTCCACTATTTCTCATGAACCTACCTTGAATCCTATCTCTAGTCCATCATAATCTCCTACACAGCAGTCTATCTCTATTCCTATTCCCACTAGTCCAACTTATATTCATGATTCTATGAGATTTCTTCAAGTGTATTCAAGAAGAATAGCCATTCCAACACAAGAGCAAGTCCAAAAACCCACTCTGGATATTGCTAATGAGAGTACAGTAAGTCCTGAATCTCCTTTGAACGATCTTGATTTACCTATTGCTGTTAGAAAAGGGAATATATAGTGCACCAAGAAACTATTGTATCCACTATCCAATTATGTGTCTTTTGATGGGATTTCCTCACCATACCGGAAATTTATTGTGAATTTAAACACAATTGTTGTCCTTAACACCTTGTATGAATCATTATCAAAAGAGGAATGGAGGAATGCCATGAGAGAAAAGATGGAAGCACTAGAAAAAAAATAAAATGTGGGAAATTGTTGATAAGCCAAGAGGGAAAAATCTAATTGGTTGCAAGTGGATATTTCTTGTAAAGTACAAGGCAAATGGTTCTCTAGAGAGATATAAGGCGAGATTAGTTGCGAAGGGTTACACTTAAACATATGGAGTGTATTATTAAGAGACATTTGCCCCGGTGGATAAAATGAATACTGTAAGAATTCTGTTGTCTCTAGCTGCTTTTTTTTTATTGGGAACTCCAATAGTACGATGTAAAGAATGTTTTTTTACATAGAGATTTGAAAGAGGAAATCTACATGAGCATCCCACCTAAAATAGAAAAGGTTTGTGGGCTTAAGAAAGCACTATATGGGCTTAAACAGTCACCTAGAGCTTAGTTTGGACGATTTGCTAAAGTCATGAAGGCATCTGGGTATAAATAAAGTCAGGAAGATCATACAATGTTCATAAAACACTCAGGTGTATGTTGATGACATAATAGTCACTAGCAATGAGGAAAAGGAGAAACAGCAACTGAGACAGTGCTTGATTAGGGAATTTGAAATCAATGAGTTAGGGAAACTACGGTATTTTTTTGGGAATTGAGGTTTATTACTCAAGATAATGGATCTTTATTTCACAACGAAAGTATGTGACGAATCTTTTGGAAGAAATAAGAAAGCTTGGCTGCAAACCAGTATCTACTCCGATTGAGCCAAACTAGAAACTAGGAAAAGCAAAGGAGGAGGAGCAGTGGATCGAGGAATGTATCAACGATTGGTGAGAAAATTA
This sequence comes from Melaleuca quinquenervia, assembly GCA_030064385.1. Taxonomy (NCBI): domain Eukaryota; kingdom Viridiplantae; phylum Streptophyta; class Magnoliopsida; order Myrtales; family Myrtaceae; genus Melaleuca; species Melaleuca quinquenervia. Next base: position 9,582,473 of record CM057726.1, on the reverse strand, counting down.
ATTTATCTTACTCATATCCGACCATATATCTCTTATGCAGTAAGTTTGATTAGTCAATTCATGCATAATCCAAAGGAGTCACATCTACAAGCTATTTATCGAGTCCTACACTACTTAAAAGGGAGTCCAGGAAATGGAATACTATTCATGAAGAGTTCAGATCTCAAGCTTGAGGCTTATACATATGTGGATTATGCAAGTTCCGTAGTTGACGGGAAATCTACAACTAGTTACTGCACTTTTCTTGGAGGTAACTTGGTAACCTGGAGGAGTAAAAAACAAAATGTGGTAGCAAGATCAAGTGCAGAATCTGAGTTTAGGGCAGGAGCTTAGGGAATATGTGAATTATTATGGATCAAGATCATTCTTGATGATTTGAAGGTCAAGTGGAAGAGTCCTATGAAGCTTTATTATGACAATAAGTCTGCAAAAATATTGGTCATAATCCTATGCAGCATGATAGGACAAAACATATTGAGATTGATAGGCACTTTATCAAAGAGAAACTTGAAGAAGAACTGATTTATTTGTCTTATGTTCCTTCAGGACAGCAGGTGGCAAATCTCTTGACCAAAGGATTTAATGGTGGAAGTTTTAATGAACTAATTTCCAAGCTGGAAATGGAAGACATCTATTCACTAGCTTGAGGGAAAGTGTTGAGCTGTAAATAGATAGATTACGCGGCTGTAAATTAGTAGGATATTCTTGCTTAGTCAAATCCCATAAATAATGTGATTACGGCTATTATTCCATAAATCATGGAATTTTATTTTTTTTCTCCTTTTTAGACTTTTCTTTCCTACTTTATTCATTTGTGTATTAGCCTATAAATAGAGCATTGTAAAGCAGCAGAATATATCAATGATAATAAGAATTTCTCTTTATCTAAAATTCCACAAAAAGTAGCAAACAATCTGACAGGCTTAGGTCTCAAACTCTATCTAAGCATATTAATCCGTGATTCGGCTGACCTTAGTCTATCACATGTATGGAAATAGGACTGAATGCCACCAATACAGCCGAGTGAACCAAAAGCACCAAACGTGGACGATAAGAGCATAAAATAGAAAAGCAATCCAAGGGAGACCTATATCATGCAGACCTCATCAAACAAATTTATGCTTGCTAAATGCACAATGCTCAAGAAGAAACCCATAAAGAAAGCTGCAAACGTAGAACCACTAATAGATATTAATCAGAAAAAATTACCAAAACCTGAAGGTACGGATGCATCTATGAGATTTGTATAACTAATAGGAGTTGGGTAATTGGCTGTAAACAATTGACTATGTCAAGCAATTAAAATTTACGTGGGTACTTCTAACAATTGGGGCACCCGAACACTTCAATTGAGTGGCCATAGGACAGGACTTTCCGGGGCCATTGAGACATATAATGCCTGTCGTTAGAAGAATTCATATATGTCTTCTCTTGATTCTCCCCATTAATTTGGTCTATCGGACCTCATTACTAGTAGGGCTCCTGGAACAGCATTTGGCATAGGTGATCTAACCAGAAGATCTATCCCCACCAAACCCTGTTCCAAGATATTCCGTTTGCCTGAGATGACTAACATCACTCCAAGATTTTAATACCCAGTTGTCCCCATCAGACAAGTGGAAAATGTTGACAGAAGTATTCAGCACCTTCCCAGCAGACCTTTTTTTTGGGCAAGCCCGCCTATGAAGTGATCGGATTACACCCCCATGAGTGACCACTACTACTCGCTCTCCTGCACAGTAAAGACAAGTTTTATTTGCAATTTCTCTTTCCAGCTTAAATTGTATCAGAATTATTTAGTAGTAAACAGAAAGCGCATTTAAATCATTGTCATTGCATTCTGCTATAACAAAATAAGCAAACTAAAGAAAGGGCATTTACAAGCAAAGAGCATCAGCAACATTGAAACAACAATTAAAGCTTTGCACCAAATCCCCTGGCGCTTAGTTTTCGAGACTGAAAAAGGCGATTGGGGCAAAACTCCTCTAGAGAGAAGCTACGGGACTTTCGAACTGGCATAGAATAAGTATCATAGTGCCCGCTCAATATTATGTGAGGAGTCGCTTATGCATAGAACTACTAACACAGCATTTAGCCAAGTCTCTACAATTCTGGTGAATAAGCAACATAAATAATCTCTTTACCTTTATGCTTCAAACTGATGTTTTGCAAGCATGTGGTACAGCGCTGATAAAGCTGATCAATACTTTCACCGCCACCCTGTGTGTAGAAGAAACAAGAGAAACACTGGTCAGACATTCCACTTATGAACCAATTTGGAACTCTGCAGACTGCCAAACTCATTCTCAGCAAATGTCTATCTAGGAATCCTTTGTCTTGTAACACCAACCCAATGAGACACAAGCTTTACTATCATTAACAGATTACACACAAGAACATGCAAGTCAAGAACTATTAAACAGGAATGGGACTGAAAATTCTTCTAGCTAAGCAACACATAGAAAAGAACACATCACCTAATTCATTTAACAACTCCAATGAAAAGCTACAGATTTTGCAAAATCCACATCAAGGATATTTCCACATTTAAAGTTTTCGGCAAAATGAAATTTGACCAAAGTTCTCCAGGTCGAGCTCAGTGCAAATCAAAACCCACCGGGATTTCTTGATCTGTCTTGTTCGATAGAAAGGCTTTATAGGCCTTAGGACAGACACTAGATGCAGCATGTAGCTGAAGGCCTTGAAGCTCCCCTAGATTTCTTTCTCGAAGATCTGGATCCTTGATAACCTAGATTCTCATTTGGGGGAAAGAAAAACATTCAAGATATTTCAGAGGACCCAATTACTCATCGAATTGTAAGGATAAACACAAATCTTTACAACATTCTGAAATTTCCAACAGATAAAGATAAAATCTAATGGAACTTTTTAGCTCTGCATCACTGTCTGATATTTATGATATATTGGATTTTTGTACCACCAAATGAATAATGCCAAAATTCATGTGTAGTTCTCATAAATAGTTTGCCAGATCAAGAATATTCTCACTACTTTCATACCTCCAGTCCACCACAAGCAGTTGCAATTATATTTGCTGTTTCAAAAGCTCGTTTAAGGTCCGATGAGTAAATTGCTGCGATTTTTTCCTCTCTGGAAAGCCTTTCACCCACCTTTCAGGGAAAACATTAGAAGAAGGAGATAAGCCTGTTCGTCAGTGCAAGGAATGGGACAATATATCATATAAAATACTCACTGCAGTTGCTTGTCGCCTCCCAATTTCATTTAATTCGACATCCAGATGTCCCTGTTAAATGTAAAGAGATAAATCCAATGAAGGTAAATAGAGAAAGAGGCAGAAACAAGTTCTTACATAAAAATGCACAAAATGGCAGATACCTGCACAACTGGAGATATATATGCTTAAGCTCATAAATAAATGCCAAGCAACCACAACCTAGTAATGATTATTCTCTAATGCTATTAGGCATGTCCTATCATGTTATAAGTACTTAATCGTAAAAAGTGTAACAGAAAATATGAACCATTCGAGGTACAGTGTAGATATACTATGCCATTAGGTATTCTCTATCACCTTTTCGGTTTACCCTGGATGCTCCATTGCCATCAATGGTTCCATTTTTACATAGGAAAAGAGCAGCATGAGAATCAACTGTACTCTCAAGCAAAAGCTAGTAATGGCGGATTCACTGGGCAATTACAGATATATGTAGCCCAACGCAGCTACATATCTAGAGAAGAACCGATATCATTCACCAAAATGATATTGTAATGGGTAATCAGCAAATTCTACACAATTAGAAGGCTAAAAAGAAATCCAGAAGCATAGAAAACCTGAATTCTTCCATCAGCATTCCATTCCGTTTCACCGTGACGCACGACGACGATTTCAGCATAGTCTACGCCGCCCGGAACCGATTGAGCAACGCCGTCGCAATCCAAACCAGCAGCAACGCTGACAGATAACCTGGAAAAAGAATCCGCAAACAAGTGAAACGGAAGAAAGTTTCACTCAATCGATTCAAACAGTCAATAGATCATTTGCTTTGTCAGCAGCAAGTTCTCATCATCACCAACATGACCAAAAGCCAGAACGCACGCACAGAAATGACCTAAGCTCCGCGATTCCGGAGGTTTTCATCATCCTCCAAATTTCGCGGAACCTCACGACACACAAAGAGAAAAAGTCGACGACTATAGAGGACAGGGTCAGACCTCGAGCTCGACTCCGACATGGCAGGCTGGCGGTTTGGCTCTGGACCTTGCGTCCTCGATAGAGGCCGAGCTACGAACCGAGTTGCGAGCCCCAATCTCGAGCTCGGGAGCGACAATGTGCGTGGCGAACGGGACGGCGACGACGAGGCGAACGACGACGACGAAGGAGGAGGAGGAGCCGGTGGAATTAGAATGCACCGGGTGCGCAGTGCGCTCATGCTTTTCGCGGTGCATCGGATTCGCCCTCTTCCGGCTTGCTTTCGACGCGCCACGAAGCAGATGGGCCTGGTCACGTGGGCCCATGCTTTGTGCACAAAAGAAGCAGATGATGGGCCAAGTGGGCCCATTCTTTAGTTTATCACCCCCGGTTAACTCGTTTCTGGATTTGTTTAGACATTTTAATTAGTTAGGCCTCGTAAAAATTATTGGTTTAGTCTTCACTATGGCGAAACAATGTTATTGCATGGTTTTACCTGTGATCCTAAACGAATGCAGACTATGTGCCCGGTCGAGATTGACTCTCTCTCACCATATTCAATGTTGTAGCGCAATATAAATCGTACTTTCGATCAACTGTCTCGTTCTGTAAGTATCTTCATCTCATTTCTTCTTGGGACAAGTCGCTTGCCTCTTGTAGCATGGTTTGGACTGCCGCATTATTATCAATAAATATATCAGGTCAGAGTGATATAATTGTATATGTTATTTAAAACGACAAGCGACGGCTTGAAAATCGGATTATGCCTCGAATTATGCTGAGTACATATCGACATAGGCGCCTGCCCAAACATGAGATACGCATGCATAAAAAAGTCAAAAAAAAAAAAGCAGTCTTTTTTCCAAGTAATTGAGAGTGCAGAACTCCCTTTCACATTCAGGCCATCTCCAATACAAGTTCTACATTGGACTTCACGTTTTGCTTCATTGTCTTTATTGGCTCCGTCGTCGTGGGTTTTTCTCACTAAAGTGGACGGAAGAGGCTTTGGAATACTCGAACAAAAGGCGTGAGAGGAACAGAAGTCACCAAAAGAGAACAGTTCGATGACTGACCAGGCACAGTGGAGAGAGTTCATTGATCCAACTTCCAATGGGAAATTCCAGTTTCATTCAACCCATCCCATGTCTTCTATCGCCACAGGGCTATAGAAGCTTTGGAGCTTGATGCCGGCAAACCTTCTGCTCTTCCAATGTTGCCGCTTAGCACTCCCCATCAGCTGGCCCAATCAGCAAAGGAAGAAGCTTTCCATACTTATATACTTTTCCTAAGAGTAACTCTCAAGAATTAAAGGATACGATAGACTACCTCCATCGGACACTCCGTCCCAAAAAACTGCAACATCCTTCTATACAAATACTGGAAGGATAAGTATATAAATACATTCTACACATCTCTTAAATGCTACTGGATTTCAGATTGATTTGAACACTACACGTGGTGTTCTCATTCTTCCTAAGCCAAGCCTTTTTGCAGCCATGTCCATGCCAAGGAGTGAATCTGCAAGTGGGAAGATGGTGACGGTCCTGAGCATCGATGGAGGCGGCGTGAGAGGGATTATCCCTGGCACGATCCTTGCCTTTCTCGAATCCAAGCTTCAAGTAATGGCATCCACTTATATGATTTGTCGATGTTTTCTTTGCGGATAACGTTGGATGACAGTCGACTACTGACTGGTACAACATTTAATTGTGGTAGTATCCCAATTTGGTTGCGCTGCCAGTGTAGGCAAATGGCTAAAATGCTGGGTGAGGCAGCTTGGTGAAAGTTGGATAAGCTAGTGCCAATTTGATGGTGTGTTGCAATTGTGAAGAGTTTGCCAAGCAGCTCATCAAAATTGCAGCACCCCTTCGCACGCTCTAGCTGTTGTTATAAATCAAGAGGAGCGGCTTTACATATGTATGAATAGTCTTTTTTTATGGCGATCATAGCAGAGGTCTAAAGTTGATTGAATATACAGGAATTGGACGGACCTGATTCGAGAATTGCAGATTACTTTGACATAATTGCAGGGGCAAGCACTGGTGGACTAGTGACGGCCATGATTACAGCACCAAATAAGGATCATCGTCCATTGTTTGCAACCCGCGACATTAATAAATTTTACCTAGAGCATTGTCCTGAAATATTTCCACAGAAAAAGTAAGTTATGTTGACTTCTTCTGTTTTATTTTTGTAATACAATTCTTCGCGTCACTTGAACATTCAAGGAATTATCTAAAGAGGAAAGTTCAATGGAGAAGTCTCTCCAAATGTTTGTAATAAGATAAACCAGTAGTATCTCTGTGCATTACTTGTTTATAAGTCTCTTTGAACATGAATTTTTTCATTTGAACAGATTTTGAATATTTATTTTGGTGTAAATTAATTGTTTATAATGTTTATCGCTTGCTCTTTTAAATACAATAATGGTGGAATTTTTCATTCATATTATATATTGAATAAGTAAATATCGGAACTCGATGATACTTAGAAAATTCTTAATTATCATTGTTATATGACATAGGGAAACTTATATGTAATCAACAAAATTATTGTAATATTGAGAGAAAATTAAAAAAAATCCTCTAGAGAATTACTTAATAGGAAGAGTAGCAAAAAAAAAAAAATTAGAATATTCATTGATTGATAAACTAGATATTTTTTTTAAAGAAACCTCGTGTTACTTAGTGAGACCAGCACAAAATCCTAGTTGGAAGCAACATAAAAGTTGAGTGCAAGAAAAGAACTAATTGTAAGGTGTATTATCTCTCCTTTACATCTCAGAGTCCTATGTGCCCCTTTTAGAGGCTATCCTCAGGGAAGACCTTGTCGTTGTATAATTATGTAGAAATTGCTGCTATCAATATAACTATGTAAAAGGGTAAGGATGAAGATGGTTAAAAATTATAAGGAAATTGATGTATCACAGGCGATGTTTGATAAATAATTCAAACATATCAAAAGAATACTACATATTAATCAGATGTATGTGATTGTTTAGTCAGTTAGACACTCATTGTTCACTGTTTTCCGAGCTCATGGAGATCTCTAATGCGTCGAATTCAACTTTAAACAGTCGCAATGACCTGTTAAGATCAATAAAAAGCTTGGGAGACGCAATCATAGGACCAAAGTACGACGGAGAGAAGTTGCGATCCATAGTCAATGGCTTGCTCGGCGACACCACTCTCAGCCAGACCTTAACTAACATCATCGTGCCGACTTTCGACATCAGGCATCTCCAACCGGTCATCTTCTCTACCAATGAGGTAAGAACCTGAACTCGTCCTCATAGCCTTGATTTCGCCGACTCTAGATGGATATGAATCCTTATACCGTCGGTTCAATTTGAGTTTCTTACGACTGATGCGAGACAGGCACGAGCAAATCCCCTAAAGAATGCACGGTTGGTGGATGTCTGCATCGGCACCTCTGCAGCTCCCACGTACCTCCCGGCGCACTACTTCGAGACTAGAGATGAGAACGGGAAGACCCGTAGCTTCGACCTTATTGACGGTGGAGTCGCCGCAAATAATCCCGTAAGTGCAAGAACGAATAGGGAGGTTCGGGTATAGTACCCTGATACAATGACTGCGTAATGGCATTACACTGTTATTATTTGCGAAAACTTTTATAAGATGGCACTATTCGGTGTCTGACTATATGACAGAAACGTACAAGCAAAGTTTTTCCTGTATCAAATACGAACAGTATCAAGTTTCACTCGTTATAAAGCTTTATCACAGCCAGTTAAATATCTCAGGCCAAAGAACAAAAAGAGAAAACTAACAATATGCAATCTCGTGTTTTGCAGACACTAGTTGCTCTGAGCCACATTAGGAAAGAGAGTCTCTTGCAAAATGAAGAGTTCCAGCACATAAATCTAAGAGACAAAGATCAAATACTAGTGCTGTCACTTGGTACTGGTGTGGCCAAGCATGAAGAGAAGTATAGTGCAACCGAGGCTTCAAGATGGGGACTCATAAATTGGATCTTTAACAATGGTTTCACTCCATTGATCGATATATTCAGTGATGCGAGCTCTGATATGGTCGATATTGACTTGTCCACCCTTTTCCAATTTTTACACTGCAAGCACAATTATCTCCGAATTCAGGTATGAGACAAATTCCTTACATTGCTTTGGCTTCATGAAACATCGTTATTGTAATTGGCTCTCGACCACGTGACTTATTTCAAAGCCATGTCCCTTGGGTTGCTTCGAAACAGGCGGACACCTTAACCGGAGAAGAATCATCGGTTGATGTTGCGACCCCAGAGAATCTACAGAGGCTCATGCAAATAGGGAAAATGTTACTACAGAAACCGGTGTCGAGGGTCAACTTGGAGACTGGTAGATCTGAAGAGATTGAAGGAGAAGGCACCAATGAAGACGCACTTAGTCGCTTTGCAATTCGGCTCTCTGAAGAAACGAAGAGGCGAAAGAAGTAGGACTTTATACATCCGCAATTGGCCTGTCGCGATTCATGAAAATGAATACACAAATTGCTGTTTTTAACATGATCTTGAATGAAATAATTTCCAATATTTATATGCTTATGCTTCGCCAATATAATGTAGAGACCGATTAATTCTCTCTATAACTCCTATTTGTTGTAGTTGCTGGGAGCAGAAAAGTTTTGCTTGGAACTCATTTTCACCACAAAATTATGAAAGACTCGCAATTTTCGAATTCTCAATCATGATAAGTTGTTGTAAAATTAGTGCTATATTTCTTTTTCTTTTGAAACTCTTTTTGCAAATTTCATGAAATAGTAAAATGCTTATTGCTTATGTTCAAGAAACAAAACCCAAGTAAATATAATATAATCATCTAATATTGCCAACAGTACTTATTATCATTGAGGTTTTGGCGCCTTCTTGGTCCAAAAGAGTCAGTGTGTAGAAGCCGTGACGCATGGTCACTAGAAATAGATTTTTTCGATTTAAATGAACTTTTGAATTGGTTATCTTGAGTGCAAGTTTTGCAGAATTCTATCTTATCAAATTTTATTTTTGGTAAGCCAAGCACTAGGCTGCGTTTGGTTGGGCATTTGCAATGAGCTTTGGATAAAAGAGCTTTCTCAAAGTCCAAAGGCCCTTGGAAGAATGCAAAATGCGTTTGGTGAAAACACATTTACAGTGGGCTTTGAGTTGAATTAGGTGTTTGGTAAAACTTGAATATGGAATGGACTTTCAAGTATTTTTTTATTTTTTATTTAAAAAGAATTGGGCAAACGGAGGAAGCTAGGTTGTCCCCTCGCCGTCCTCTACCCCTCAAAGGGAAAACACCATTGACGCAAAAAGAAAGAAAAGAGGCGACCTAAGTGGGACCCCCAATCTCCCATCACTACAAAAAAAGACCCCTTTCACTACGCGTTTTGCGACGACAAAACTGAGAAAAGTCGTCGCTACTTTTGATTAGCGACCACTTTAGTGACTACATAAGGGTCGTTGTTAATAAAGCGTCGCTATATTTGGCGATAACCGAAAACTAAGTAGTCGCTAATTAGCTATAACTTAGTGACTAAAGAATTGTCGCCAAGTGGCGACAACTACCACTCGTCACTGAATAGGTCCCTAATTAGCTACACAAATCTGCAACATTGTAGCGAAAATAGTCGCTATTTAGCGACTACATTAACTATGTAGTCGCTACTTTGCCACAACCCAATGTAGTCGCTATATAGCGACTACACGTTGCAGTCATCGCTGTATAGCGACTACTCCTCGCAGAAATAGTCGCTATTTAGCGATAACTTGTAGACTTTAGTCGCTAAAATCGACTAAGGCTATTTGGCGACTACGGTCGTCTTACTGGTCGCCGATTAGCGACAATAAGTTCCTGAATCGTCGCCAATTAGCGACTATATTAATATGTTGTCGCCAATTGGCGATTACAGTAGTACTAGTTAGTCGCTAAAGTCCGCAGAATGCTTTCAATTGCATTCTGTGGGTTTTAACGACTACAAGTTATGTTGGGGTCGCTAATTGGCGACTCAATCTAAAAGTTTGGTAGCTATTTAGCGACGACGTTACGTGTGTAGTCGCTATTCAGCGACTATTTTTTGTTGTAGTCGCTGAATCGCGACTACTACTGTTTTCTCGTCGCTAAAATCCACAGAATGCTTAGAATTGTATTCTGTGGATTTTAGTGACTAGGGCTGTTTTGGTAGCTAATTTGCGACTACAAGCATTTTTTAGTCGCAAAATGGCGACTACTATGTTTCGTTTTGTCGCTAAATAGCGACCGCGCCTAGGTTGTAGTCACTATTTGGCGACTACAGTATGCTCGTGTAGTCGCTAAAACCCACATAATGTAAAAAAAAAACGACTGAACTTGTCAGTCCCACAGCAGCAACCTAATTTCAAACAGTTTAAACAACAATCACACTTCAACAGTAGGAATGGCCACATCAAAACTATATATGTAATTCAAATCCAGTTTATATATGTACAGCCCAAAATAAACATCCGTTTTGTCTCCGCAAACAACAGTGACATCCGACAAATCACTGGAAATATCAACTAACATATACAGCCGCCCAACATCAGAGCAATCCGTAAAAGCTATACAATGGCAACTACATTAAGTTCTAAACCCCCATATCAACATAGAACAGCAGCCATCACCTATGGGGTCTCGTCCATGCCATCATCATCATCTTCAAACGTGTCATCTCCAAGCTGGCTGGGGTCACCTATGGGTGTAGGTGCAGGTACATGTCCTGGGGCCGGGGGTCGGGCCGGGGTTGGTGCTGGGGATGGGGCTGCAGCTGGGGTTGGGGCTGGGGCTGGGGCTGGTGGACCTCCAAGACCACGAGGATTCTGCGCTGCTGCCATGGCGTCCAATCGTCGCATGACCTCCGCCATGTTCATCTGGAGGTTTCTTATTTCTTCGTCCTTCTGTGCTAGCTGCTGTTTCAACTCAGCAACTTCTGAGGCCGATGCCGCATCCTCTCGACCCCACCTCGAACCTCTTGATGATGATGCACCCACCGACTTTGCACATTCTCTCCCCAGATTTCCCAGCCCAAACACCTTGCCATGTTTCACCCCACCTGATGCTTCCACCCATAACTTCGCCTGCTTAGTTGGCGACGGTTCGGGCGTCGCCAACTCCCCTTGTTCACCCCCTTGTTCGCCCCCGGAAGTACTGGCTAACATCAGTTCGTCAAATTTTTCCTAATTCGAGCATTAACAAAATAAATCATCACTTCAGTCAACAGTAACCACAAACATTTGAATAAACTTTCCACTTATCCATATTCAACTTACCTTCACGGCTCGAGCTTTATCGCTGACAAAAGTCTTATCCTTCTTCATGAATGTGCGCTCGAACGTCTGAGAGAAGGATGGCTCTTTCCCCAATTCCCTCGCCTATGAATAATAACAAACATTGCATTAGATACTACATTGATTGCACTTAGATAAAACAACACTATTCATTGACCATGCGTCGTCTGTGCTCTCCTATGTTGATGGAGCCCCCCGCGTATGTCGCTGTCCCACCTCCTCTGGAACTGGAAGCTCGATTGAGCTTATTCCTTTCGCTCGCCTTCTTGTGCTCCTCTGATCCCCATATCCTCAAAATATCCTCCCAATTGTTGTGCGATATCCATCGTGGCCTCTTCTGTCTCGTGTGAGCTTTATTCATGATATTTCGCATGTGATCCCCGACTTTATTGTCAAAAATCTTCTTGATAACTCCCTCCTGATTCTTAGGCCACCAAAACTTCCGCTGCAAATATAAATGGGAAACCAGTGACATCGCCAACTCAGCCCAGCCAAAATAATTATTACAAGCAATAAATCCTATTGAATCTTAAGTACACTATCCATATTTAGAATTTCAAACTTACACTTACCGAGAATTCACGCCACCACACATTTTTTGCACCTTGTGGGGCGGCGCTATATGTCGCATATGGTCCTCGCCAATACATATTGACGATTTCGTTCAACTCTCGCACCACGGCAGTGGCATTTACGAATCTGCCATTTTGTAAACCCAAGTTGTTAACACATTGAAATAAAAAACGTATATTTGAATATCGAAGTTACAACTCAAAATGAATGTTCTTTCGTTTCACTTACAAGTCTCCATCAGGTGTGATGAGCTTCCTCCCTTGATCATCTAGTACCCAATTAGATTCGGGTACACCTGCTTGAGCTCCCGACGACGACGGCTGGCCTCCACTTGGCCCTTCTGTCCGTTGATGGTACACTTGCCCGCCATGTGGGTCGACTGGACCCTCTTCCGGCGATGGAGGCTGGGTTTCCGACCCATCTCCATCACCTTCCTCAGTAGCTCTCGTAGCTGGGGGGGTCGGCACTGGAGTCGTCGGACTTGGCTCCTCAGCCGGCTGCGCCGCTCCATCGGCCCGAGCGGGTGTGGCCTCCTCTGCTGTGGTAGGGGGGAATCGAACAACCTTTGCCCTTGGACTGGCCTTCGGCCTCCCCGCCCACCCCGCCTACCTCCACGCGGATACTGCACACATCAATTTTATAGATATGTCAGAAAGACAACATCGCCCTCAAAACCCTAATCAACTAACATATCAGATTGACACACCTACTATATACGTTGTACTTACCATGGCGACGATTAGCAAAATTCCTTGCTGATTAGTATCTTTGAACCGGATGACAAATCGTCTAGGTTACTCAAACCAGCTATTCAAAACATCCAAAGTAGATGAGTTCACAAATATCACAAAACCAATTTGTAACAACGTTCAAATAACAGCTTCCTGGAACCCTAATCAACCACTCATCCCTATTTATCAACCAATCAACCTACTTGACGCCCAATGCTAACCCTAATGAGTGATTGAAAATGGCAATGTACCATGGCTCGCCTTACTCAGCCTCCCCAAGCGATAATTGCAACAAAAAGCCCTAATCATGTCGCTCAGTGCCCTACTCAGCCCAGCCAAACCCTAATCCCCTAATTCCAACACCCTAATCGACCGTCCTAAACCCCAAATTAAAGATACAAACCCTAATTTCGAGAAATCCCTAGATTGGAAACCCTAATTTGCTATCAAAACCCGAATATGCAACAAAACCCTCCATCGACAGCCCTAATTTCAACTGGAAACCCTCATTTTGATTTCCCCCAATATTTGAAACCCTAATTTTCGAAAACCCCAAATATTGGAAACCCTAATCTTTCAATCAACCCCCTAATTAGCTCCCCAAACCCCTAATTTCTATTCAACAGCCTCCATCCGCATCCCATTCTTCGTCAAACGCTAATCGAGCCAAAAACCCTAATTTCGCGACCGAACAGGGGGGAATCCCTTACCTCCGAACGGCGTGGCCTTCGGCGCCGCCAATGGTTGACTACGGTTGGGGATGGGGTCGCGCGGTGCTGGGCTGGCGTCGGCGTGGCTCGGCGACGGCCTTGAACGGCGCTGCGTTGACGTCGTCTCCAACTCTCCCAAACCCTAGCAGAGACGAACGGCGAAGAACGGCATTTTCTTTTTCGTTTACGACGTAAAATGAGGGCCCCTCGCGAATTTGACCTCGCGATTTGGCGACGACTAAGTACTTAATCGTCGCCATTTTGCGACTACAACGACTAAGTAGTCGCCAATTGGCCACCAAAACAAACTTTGTAGTCGCTAAACTACCACGACACATCGACAAAGTCGTCGCTAATTAGAGACTACATTAAGCAAGTAGTCGCTAAAGTGGAACGCTAGGTTTCACTCCAATGGAGCGAGCATTCTGTGGATTTTAGCGACAACTTAGCGACTACATATTAAAATGTAGTCGCTAATTTACGACTACATGAGGAGGCAGAGTCGCTAATTTGCGACTATTCAAACCAGACGTTGTCACTAATTAGAGACTACATATAACATGTAGTCGCTAAAATGGAACCCTAGGTTACACTCCAAAGGATCGAGCATTCTGTGGATTTTAGCGACAACTTAGCAACTACATATTAAAACGTAGTCGCTAATTAGCGACTCCATGAGGAGGCGGAGTCGCTAATTTGCGACTATCAAAACCAGGCGTAGTCGCTAATTAGAAACTACATATAACATGAGTCGCTAAAGTGGAACGCTAGGTTACACTCCAAATGATCGAGCATTCTGTGGATGTTAGCGACAACTTAGCTACTACATGTTAAAACGTAGACGCTAATTAGCGACTACATGATAATGCAGAGTCGCTAATTTGCGACTACACCAACCAGTGGTAGTCGCCAATTAGAGACTACCTAGCGACAATGTGTGATAATCGCCAATTGGCGACGAGTATCGTAAATTTTGTCGCTATTTAGCGACTACTTTCTAAGTTTTGTCGCTACCTGGCGACGCAATTAGGTTTGTGTGGCTAATTAGGGACGAATTATTTTTGTTGTCGCTGTACGGCGACGACAATCGTAGATGTGGTCGCCAATTGGCGACTTATCTATTGTGTTGTCGCAAATTGGACACTACATTATAAGCGTAGTTGCTAATTGGCCATGACATTTTGTATGTAGTCCCTAAAGTTCACTGCATATATTATTATTCTGTGGATATTGGCGACTAGAGTATCCAACGGTATCACCAATTGGGCGACGACTCCTTGTTAGTCGCCAATTAGCTACAATGTGACATTTTGTAGTCGCTATTTTGCGACTAGATCGTCGCGAAATAGCGACGACATTAGGTTAGTGCCGTCGCCAAATTACTTTCTATGTAAATGGTATCGGCAAGAAAATGTGTACTTCTCCAATTGAAAAATCGACCTGATAGATAGAAGCATACACATTTGCATATTGTGGAACATATTGCACTACCTATAACATCAATATACGTCTCTCAATATATATAGTACATGGATAGTTATAATCAATAATAGTCACAATCATCTGCATCATCGTCAGCTGCAGCTTCCATATCACTTTCGTTGTTGTCTTCCTGGTAAACATCATCGCCATCATCATCAGTGCCGAATTCACCTATGTCAAATTCAGCTTCTTCATCAGAAATGTCATGCATCCTTGAACGAGTCGTTTCACTTTCGTCAACAGCTAACATTGTCCCATGCGGATCTCGTAAAGAGGAAATATCCCATTCATGTGGATCAACCGTGTTCTCTACCATGTCCTGCTGATATGCTGTATCGCTCCAGTGTTGTTCGATTTTGCTTCGTGCTTTCGTCTTACAAACAACAAGCCAACTGCTTTTGTCACGTTTCAAACTAGGATATACTGTATAGTACACTTGAATTGCTTGTTGTCCTAATACAAACGGGTCATATTTAGGGTATATTTTCTTTTGGTTAATTTCAACCAAAGGGAACTTCGAATTCACCCTCATTCCTTTCACAGGGTCAAACCACGTGCATTTAAATAAGACAATCAGCAAGATTGGTCCGTGGTATTCTATCTCTAAGATTTCATCCAGCAATCCATAAAAATCGTCCGTTACACTAGAACCGGAACCGGATTGCACACACACACCACTATTCATGGTGGACTTGCCCATGCCATACTCATGAGTATGAAAATTGTACCCATTCATGAAATATGCTGGCTAGGTTCTTGCTCTTACTTTTGGACCCAATGACAGATGATAGATAAGGCCTTCCTCCTCAACCAGTTCAGGTGTACTTTCCACCTAATAGCATCAATGAATCATAAGGTCACCAATGGGAAATCAGCATTGTAACTTGAGAATCCACCTAATACTTAAAAGAACTTACAAAAATTTTCAACCACGGGGCGAAATGTTGATTACACAATGTATCAATCTCATGAAGCGATTGGCCGGAGATTAAAGTACGAAACATCCTGTTGGAGTTGGGTATATAAAATGAGATAATTGGCGAAATCATTTGTTGGACGTTCCAACAAATCCATAATGTGAAATATAAATTGGAACTTACTCGAAATATGGCTCGACATCTGGGCAATTCAATAAAATGTATGTATGTGCGGCATGCCATTCTTCGTCTGTTAAATAACGAACCTTACATACGCCGCTTGGTCGACCGAGATAGTTGAAAATTGAGAAGGGCTTGCAATTTATGTCAATTGGGCCCTCGTCATTCCGGCCCGGTCTTCGACTCTTGCACTGTACATGCGGTTCAAAGTAGTACGAAACAAACGTACTAACTTCTTCCCTAATGTATGCCTTACAAATCGAAGCTTCAACACGTGACTTATTGTTAATCTTTTTCTTCAAATGGTATAGGAACCTACAAATGAAAAATCAGTGATAATTGGGAATTAATAATAAGTGCAACGAAGACTACAGTCATGTCTACGTATATAAATAAGCGCATACCTCTCAAAAGGGTACATCCATCGGAATTGAACGGGACCTGCAACTTTTGCCTCATAAGGCAAATGAATAAGTAGATGCTCCATTGAATCAAAGAACGAAGGGGGAAATATCCGTTCCAAATTGGAAATGATAATTGGAATATCGTTCTCAAGTTTCTCCATGTGTGATTTTCTTAACACTGTCGAGCAAATATCATGAAGGAAATAACTCAATTCAGTAAGGGGACCCCAGACAAAGTTTGGCAGAAATTCCTTAGTTGCTATTGGAAGTAGTCGCTCGATAAATATGTGACAATCATGACTCTTCATACCCGTCAACTTGCAGTGATTCAAATCGGCACATCTCCCAATGTTGGACGCATAACCATCAGGGAAGCGCAACGTTGTGCACCATTGACATAAAGCCCGACGTTGCTCCTTCGACAATGTGTACACTGCTTTAGGTTTAGGGCCACAGCTTCCTGGAGCGACGTCCAGTGTTGGCCGAAGACAAATGTCCCTCATATCTCTTCGAGCATTTAGGTTGTCTTTCGACTTGCCGGGAACGTCCATCAACGTATTTATGACATTATCAAAAACATTCTTCTCTATATGCATGACGTCGAGATTATGTTGAAGGATATGACTCTTCCAATATGGCAAATCCCAGAATATACTGCGTTTAGTCCACTTATGTGTACACCCGTACGCATAAGTGATGCCATGCGGGTTTTCAACGACGCTGTCAAAAGCTTGCACTCGCACCCATAGTTGTTCACCGGTCAATCGCAATGGTGAAGGTGTTTTGTCAATTCTATTCTTGACGAACTCTTTTTTATTCTTTCTGAATGGATGACCTATTGGCAAAAATTGTCTGTGGCAATCGAAGTAGCTTGTCTTCTTTCCATGTTTTAATCTAAATGACTTCGATCTCTCCATACATATTGGACAGCCGAGGAGTCCGGCTGTGCTCCACCCGGATAACATTCCATAAGCTGGGAAGTCATTTATCGTCCAAAGAAGGATGGCTTTCATAACGAATGTTTGATCGGTGCAAACATCATACGTTGGGACACCCTCGTTCCATAGTAGTTGCAACTCTTCAATCAATGGTTGCATGTACACGTCAATCAACTTTTTCGGATTACTCGGATCGGGTACAATTAATGTCAGAAACATTGATTGTGTCTTCATGCACATACCAGGGGGGAGATTGTACGGGGTTAAGATGACCGGCCAACATGAATACTTCCTCCCTGATTCCCAAATGGGGCAAATCCATCAGCACACAGGCCTAACCGGACGTTTCGCGGCTCAACGCTGAATGCAGGATATGTTCGGTCAACATGTTTCCACGCATGTGCATCGGACGGATGACACATTTGGTCCTCTTCTGTTTGATGACGCGCATGCCAAGTCATGTGTTCTGCAGTGGCTTCAGACGCGTACAACCTTTGCAATCTGGGGATTAATGGCAAATAAAACATTTCGCTAACTGGTATACGTTTCCCATGACGGCTCGAATCTGTTTGAACCTTGTATCTAGGTTCGCTGCAAAACTTGCAAGATTCAGCCATATAATCAGCTCTCCAATATAACATACAACCGTTAGTACAACAATGTATAGTCTTCACTGAAAGACCTAAATTATGAACCAGTTTTTTCATATCACAAAAATCACGCGACATTATGTTATCAAAGGGCAATGCTTCCCGCATTACCTGAACGAAAGAGTTGAAGCACTTCTCTGACACATTGTGCTCCGCCTTAATATTTAGCATTCTAGCCGTGACGGACAAGTTTGTGTGGTTATCACATCCTACCCATAATTGTTCATCTGCTGCACTCAACACTTCACGAAACTGATTACAGACATTTTCATCAAATTGTGTGTCACCCATATCATGTCCACGTGATGTATGACTAGAACCCCCCGCTTCGTCTATGCGAGCATTGGTAGGTTCCCAACTTGCAAAATTATGACCAGCTGCATCAATGACCATACGCTGGTATGGATTCAACTGGGGAAAGGCAGAGCTACATTATTCCCTTACAGAAAATGTGTGAGTTTCGCGATATTCCTCATCAGACATAAATGGTTCACCATGGCAAGTCCAGTTGTAGTAATTCGGAGTAAAGCCGAATCTGCATAGATGCTCTCCAACTATATTGACATCTTGAAATATACAATTATTGCATTTCCTACACGGACATCTCATCGTACTTCAGTCCATGTACTCAACATTTGAAGTAGCAAACTCCATAAACATTTGCAGCCCAGTACGAAACTCTTCCGTCAATCCCCACGATTCGGTAAGTTCTTATTATACATCCAAGACCTGTCTCTTTTCATTATGTCTGAAGTGGAAGACGATGATAAACAACCTTAACATATCCATTCACAACATTACACACTTAATAAAATGTAAATAAATAACATTAAGCTTCGTTATAAGTAAATTAATAGATGATATGCACTAAAAAATCAAACATAGATGTACCGATTCAACACGTAAGCGTTATTCGACAAAGTCAAATGCCTTTAATGTTGGTAATTTTATCAACATTTTGCATTTTCTCCTAAAACACTTGGATGCAAACACAAATAACAACCATCAAGCGTCGGGATGCAAGTACAGTAGATCTGGACGATGGTGAACATATCCAACCATTACATAAGATCAAATTAGAGTAAGCGGCTAAACAATCGATGTAAAACCCTACCACCCTCCGCCAAACAAACCCTTTTTTTTCGCACAAGCCTCCAACACCAATCCTCCAATCTACCACAGTTAATCTTGTCTATATGTAGAAATATGCATTTAGCTTCGTCTTAAACCAAACGAAAAAGCAACTAACCTGATCTAGGGTTTTGATGCAGCTGGAGAAAGGGCGCCGTTCGGGGAGGAGAAACTGCGAAAGTGCGAAAGTCCGAGTTGCAGATTCTATTTATATGCGGACTTTGGCGACGACAGATAAAATCGTCGCCTAAGTCGTCACCAATTAGCGACTACGTAGACGACGTCGCCAAGTGGCTACTACATTAGATACGAAAAAGCTAAAGTCGTGCCTAATCATCCATGACGACAGTGATGTCGCCAATATGGTCGCTACTTAGCGACCACAGTTAATTTGTAGTCGCTACATAGAGACGACTTTGGCGAGAAAATAAAAATGCTCATCACTAATTTACGACGGACTCGATATATTTGTCGGCAGTTGGCGATGCGGCTGACTGTTCGTCGTTGAATGGCGACTACCATAGTCGCTAATTAGATACGACACACATATGCAGTCGCTGATTAGCGACCCAATTAGTTTTTAGTCGCTAAGTCGAGACGACGTTGGCCACAATCTAGGCTGCTTGTCGCTAATTTACGACGAATCTCAATTTTTTCGTCGGCAATTGGCGACGCATCGAACTGTCCGTCGTTAATTAGCGACTACATTAGTCGCTAATTAGTTACGATACAATAATGTAGTCGCGAATTTCGTCGTTAGTAGCTACGCAGTGGTATTGGTCGCTAATTAGCCGCGAGATTCACTAAGTAGTCGCAAGTTGGTGACGAGTTTTGGTAGTCGTCGCGATATTGGTGGCTATCGGCGACGACTTTTATTGAGGGCCGTAGCTAAAGAACTGTTTTTTTTGTAGTGCATCCTGATCTTATCACCATTGAAGGCTCTTAGAAAGCTCTCTCTCTCTCTCTCTCTCTCTCTCTCTCTCTCTCTCTCTCTCTCTCTCTCTCTCTCTCTCTCTCTCTCTCTCTCTCACCACGCCCCACATTTCGCTTTTCCTATTTTTGTCGAGCTTTGGTGACGGGGATCGCGATACGAGAGTCGTCTCGTCTCTCGTCCCATTCATCCGCTTTTGTCCTCTTTCCCATCTTCTCCTTCTTCGTCATCATCGTCGGATTGATCAGAGTCGTTGCCCCTCCCCACCCCCCAAAATAAATCCGACGATTCGAATCTCTCTATGCAGACCATTGGATCAGGGAGGGTTTGGGAGAGAGAGAAGGTGAAGAAGAGGAATAAGAAATGAGCTCAGCGAAGGCCATTGTTGCGTGCCTGTGGAGTCAGAGAGAGAGAGAGAGAGAGAGAGAGAGAGAGAGAGAGAGAGAGAGAGAGAGAGAGAGAGAGAGAGAGAGACCTCAGTTCAGGAGGAGAGAGAAGAATAAGCA
Source organism: Melaleuca quinquenervia (assembly GCA_030064385.1). Taxonomy (NCBI): domain Eukaryota; kingdom Viridiplantae; phylum Streptophyta; class Magnoliopsida; order Myrtales; family Myrtaceae; genus Melaleuca; species Melaleuca quinquenervia. The sequence continues at coordinate 9,561,853 of CM057726.1, read as the reverse complement.
GAGAAACATTAAAGATAGAAAGAGGAGAGAGAATCAAAGCTGGTCCTCATGCTGCATTCCAAAGAAAGAGAGGGTAAATTTGGACTTTTAAAAACCTTTTGAGGGCAAAATAGGTAACTAACGAAAATTTATTAAAGTAGGTTTCAACATTCCCAAAAAAACTGAAAGCCCAAAGCTCCTTTAAGTAGCTTTGGATTTTCAGCATTTTCAAAGTCAACTTTCATTACAAAGCCCTTTAGAAATACTTGCCAAACACCTCAGCATTTGCCCAAGGGGCTTTGAGACCCTAAAGGGCTTTTCCAAAACTGAACCAAACGCACCCTAAATCTTTTATTGACAGCTTCATGATCTGTTTTGGGGCTTGTATGCCCCAGCTTCTTGTGCCATATGTCGCTTTCATCTTTTACGGGAACAAGGCATCGATTCTGCATAAGGTTATATCTTTCTACACCTAATAAAAACACATTACTGGACTCTTTCCAATGTACTTCTGATTCCAGTCTATGGCTAAGCCGACACATTCTCCAACTTTGAAGCTTATCTTGTAGTCTTGGCCACAAAGTTGGTTAGTGCTCAACAAGTTGTGGTTTAGGCCCTTGACCGAGGATAAGCCTTGAATGATTAGAGTTCTGACGTTTTCTTTGCTGATTATCTTGCCTTTGTCTTTTCCTTTGGAGATCGCAGGTCCACCATCAATTTATGTTAAGAGTCGCAATTTGTGAGGAGTCTCCGGTCGTGTCCAAATATAACCTTTTCTTCATCGATTTGTTGCATCCCCAAATGAAAACGTCAGTTCATTCTTCTTTCCTACACAAATTTTATGTGGCTCCTCTCTTGTTATAAGAAAAAGAAAACCGACGGTTTCTCTTGCCCATTTTAAAGTTATCAGAAATTTGACTAAAATGGTAAGTTTCTATAGTGTGATCTATGTTCATGCGGAGATCTCTTTTACTTTATCTGTTTATTGACTTTCTTTGAAAAAAAAAACCTGCTTTTCATGAGGGTCATAGCCTGATCCAGATTTTTTCGTAATAAGAAATCTGGGGAGAACAAATTCTTTCCAAGATTTCTGAGCCCAAGGAGAAGTTTTTTTTCCCTAAAAGTTTAGCGACTTCCTATGTTACAAAAGCACTCCCCTTCTATAGAAATTGAAGATCTGCTTTTGCAGGATCAGCTTCCACGTGCAGAACTTGGAGTCCTTTTCGGGAAACTTCCTATTCTTTTATTAAAGATATTTCGTTTTTCAGAACCAATGCTCTTCTTTGATACTTTCCTTTGACTTATTAAACATTCCTTTTACCACCTCGTGCACCCATCGAAGAAAAGTTCAGATGACTGACTCTACCCGTCTTCCTCTGAATCAATGTCAGCCGTTAAAAATTTGCTCATCAATACTGGATTTGCACCTCGACGCCTCTCCAAGTCTGAGCTTTGAGTGTTCTGTTATTTGTCTCGTTCTCGCTTTCTTATTCTTCGAGCTTTTACCCTGTCCTTTTGCTACCCTGTCCTTTTCCTACGAAACTCTTCTTCTTTCTTTTAAAATTCTTCCTCCTCTTCACGAAGTTTTCTGAATCAATTTGTTAGAAGAGCCACTTCCTTGTCATCATCTTCAATGGAGGACATATCTTCTGCATCAGATAGCCTTAAAGGCAATAGCTTTCTTACGGCTGGAGTTATGCTCTTCATTGTTCAGCTCCACTTCGCACACCATCAGTTTTCCAAATGACCTCGACCATTGCTAGAGGTTGAATTTTGAAGGGTCTCTCGAATGGAGGTCTTGCATGACTCCATTCCAAGGATAAAGCTCAAAGCAGATTGTTGAACTTTGAGGCATGTAATCACATTCTTTTAGGATCAGTTTGCTCCACTAAGTTGTTATAGGTTTCTGGTAAATTCCTTTATGTATCTAATAAAGTCTCTTGAGATTAGTGGATATCAATTCAAGATAATCTTCTTAAACTCTCTAAGAAACAATTAAAGACAAGGCAATATCTCTCTTGAAGAAACCGAAGATTTGAAGTTCTAAATAAATGAACAGAAATTTCCAATATATATATGACAAATTGAACACACCTCTTGGTGTCTAAATTGCCAAAAATTGGACACACCCATTCGCGTCTTAAATAGACAATTTTTTTTCCAAACAGTCACAAGTCAAATTATGTCAGAATAGTCACAAATTAAAAGAGTAATAAATAAATAAATAAAAATTAATTTTGAAATAAAAATAACAGTTGACTTGTTGATTACGGCTAATTTGATCCGCGGCATGTAAACGTGCAAAGTGTTGAGCGCGTCTAATAAACGTGTCAAAAACACACACGTGCATGAGTACAATGGAGTCTAGCCCATTAGCTTGTTTCTCTCTTTTTTTTTTTTAATAATAAAACTCACCTTATCCTTATAAAGTACTCAAAACTTTCCTTTCTTTCTTATACGAGATAAAAAAAAGTGCCTTAAATGTTTGTTTTATAAACAAACATAACCAACAATATACATTTGGGTAATGATCTTGTATGGTTTCATCTTGAACATCCTTTAGTTGTGCCGTGATGTTCATTTTACCTATCTGACTCATTCTATGCTGTCCTCTAGTCTTTTAATTTTTACGTTGAACTGACTGTCCACCTTTTACACAGGGGTCCCTCCAAGCATGTTGACCTCTCGCGTGGTTCTACAAAGTTGTTCAACTTCTACCGATCCATCCAAGACTTAACATACAGCTTGTTCATCATCTACACAAGTCCATCCAGTCTTGAGCACCCTTTATGTTCCATATTTTATTCACCTTTTCTAGATGCAGAGCACTACCATCCTTCAGACATTCTTGTTCCAAACCCCCTCTGCATATTGGCCTATAAATCTACGAACCATTTGTTTAACTGTTTGTATACAACAAACGCATGTAATAGTAGCATTTGATTATTTTGCCATTTTCTTGGCAGTTAAGTACAATCACTAAACTCATTGATTACCTCAACTATCCTTATGCTAAACTCAAGGTCAATCCACCCGTAGAACTAGAGGTAGCAAAATTGGTCTCAAAAACTCATGTATTAACTCGTATACATGAGTTATAAATGTGATAGTTTAAAAGATTAAACTGATTTTGAATATGTCACTTACTGATCTAACGAGTTTTAAATGAATTACAAATGGGTCATAAATAAATTACCTAACTTGTTTTAAGTGTCATTAACAAGTCATTTTTAAACTATGAAAGTTTTGATATTCTAATTATTTTTATTTTTTGAAAATAAAATTCGATTGTTTTTATTTTTCCTTTTTTTCTTTCATTTTCCCTCCTTTTCCCCTCTTTCTCAATCGGTTGCCGACTAGATCATCAGACTTTGGGGAGGTTGAGACCTCGCCAAATTAGTGAGCTCGGGTCTTGTTGAGGTTGGTGAGTTCAAGCTTGCCCTTGGTTGATCGCTTAGACTCGATCATCACCATAGGCAAAGCTCAAGAGGCCAAGTCATAAAGAGAGAGGTGCCAACTCGACATTGCTAGATATGGTGGCAAGGTTGAGCTTTCCCAAGGCCGCTGAGTTTGGTCGAGCTTGCCTGAAGCTGCTGAGGCCGAGAATCGCCGAATTTTGATAAGCTCAATATCATTTTGACGAGTCTCAAGTGTCTTCTAAGATTGACAAGGTCGAGCTCATCGAAATCTAGTGAGGTCAAACTTGTTGAAAATTCTCATCAACGATTGAAATAAGTAAAACTAAAAATTAAAATAGATTTTAAAAAAATTAAAAAATTAAAAATTAAATTGTATCACATAAAATTGTTTTAACGATACATTTGAAAACATCATGAAGCAATTTTTTCTAAACTTTGTTAAATATGGAAGTGTTTTAATAATATGATTCGGGTCAGGTGTCGGTCCCTATAATTGTATTGTACAAAAATGGGTCACAACAAGTTAAATCAATATGGATTGGACCATTTTTTACCCAACCCAATCCATCCATTTGATGCCCCTACATAGAACCAAGACCACCTATTATGCCTTTAAAAAATGGTTTGAGTCAATCCACAAGTCAAAAATTACCTAAATTGGTGAAGTAGTAGATCATGAAATTTGCATAGAGGGCTTGGCTTTTTCACAAAGGACTTCCTTTTTCATGAGACATCCCAAAGAAAGAGAAAAAAAAGTTTGCACTTTCCTTCAATTGCTTCTTACAAACATGAGAGAGAAGAATTATTGAAAAATTTCTAAATTTATTGCACTTATTTCAATTCTATCTGAAATCTTTTAGTCATGTCAATTGAGTCCTAAAGCTGTTTATATTTTTCCAATTGACGTGGATATCGACCATCTTAGGCAGCATAGATGACGGCGCTGAAGTTAATATTTTTAATAATATTTTTCATATTTATTGAATTCTTTTTTCTTTTTTTTTTCTTTTACTTTTTTCTTTTTGAACTTAGGGTCAATGAGGAGGTTGCTAGTGAGGGCCATGAATCCCTCACCCAAGGTTGGTGAAGGTAGATTGGGGGAGGCTATTGTGGCCCTCGCTTGGGGTCGGTGAGGGCATTGGGGCCCTCACCCTGAGTCGGCAAGGGATGCGACAATGGATGGCTAGTGACCTTGCTGATCTTAAGTTAAAAAAGATAGTAAAAAATATAGAATAATATAAATAACGTCTACATTAGCATTCGACACATCACATAGGACGGCCAGCATCAATATCAGTAGTTTTCGATTAAAATTGATCGAATAAACTCAATTAGCAATATATGAAAAGATTCATGATTCAATTATTTAAAATTGAATTAGCACAACTACAGACAGCGCAGGACTTCCACATTGACAAGAAGCCTTCACGCACTTCACGATTCTCATCCACGCCAGCACACGTGATATTCTCTCACGGCATAAATTCGTTCGTGGAAAAAGTCTTTCAAGGCGGAGGTCTGAAGTTCTCTTGCAGTGGGCCTCTTCTCCAACAAAGTCCTGACTCCCCTCCGTGAAGCCCTCCGAGTCCGTGATGCAGCCCAAGTCAGGCTACTCGAACAATAGGATCGGGAGAGTGATTCACACGCGAGCAGAAATTTCAATTCTGCGCAATCTCAGGAGAACAGTCGTAACTTTCTCGATACAGATCGGATTGACCTGATTCCAAAGCCAAAAGAACAAAGACTTCTAGATCTATAACTTTTATGTTTTGGGTTTTCTCAGATGAGCACTGTAGGATGGTCGAATTTCTTGTTTAGGTGGAAAAATGTGAATGGGCAGAATGAGAAAATGATAGGGACTTCGACGATGGCTCTTCTAGGCGACCGAGGAAGTTGAAAGGGCATCGATTCTTCGAGATCGATGGCTGCAACTCTTCAAGGATGCAGACTTGGGAAAGCTTCGACTCTTCAAGGACGGAGTGAAAACTCTTCTAGGTTTTCAAGATTGCGAACTCTACAAGGTTCACGATATTTGCTTAAAAGCAAGATTTTCATTTATCAAAAGTAGTCTACCTTACTTACATGGAATTAGAAGACTTATAAAGAAAATAAGCTAGAGCATTGATAAAGAAATAAAGACAAAACATTGAAAATAACAAGTCAACACCTAAAAACTTAAAAGCACTAAAGAACTTGAAATTAGGAAATTAGGTAAGGACTTAATGTCTTCATGACTTCCAATATGTCTTCTTTCAAGTTTTTGGGAAGGGCTCAAGACATCAATGTGGCTTCTCGGTTGAATCGACATCTTCATCGGCATTTGACAACTTCATCGATAAGAGGTTTCGACGAGCGTGAATGCGGGCCGATCTTCTTGGTCGAGAGAGCTGGTCCTCAATTCGGGCTGCGTCATCCTCCCCATCTTTAAAAGAATTCGTCCTCGAATTCTCACCATCATCATCAGAAGAATCTCCCACATAAGGTGTTAAATGGCGAACGTTGAAGACGTCATGAATTTTCATATGAGAAGGAAGATTTAATCGATACGCATTAGGATTAATGCGCTCAAGAATTTCGAGAGGCCCAAGCTTTCGATCACTAAGCTTGTTATAACTTCCCATAGGATGCCGTTCCGGTGGCAAATAAGCCCAAACAAAATCCCCAGGTTCAAAGATAACTTCACGTCGCTGCTTGTCGATGCCTGCTTTGTAGGATTCAGTTTTGCTCTCTAATCGTTGGCGCACATCTTCATGAGTTGTCCTCATTTGAGAAACAATATCGTCGACTTTGCTGCTTGACTTTTCAGTAAAAGGGATTGGTGCAAGATCAAGAGCAGTGTTTGGTTGTCGACCATATACGATCATAAATGGACTATATCCAGTGCTACGGTTCTCAGCACAATTATATGCAAATTCTCCAAGTGACAACCGCGTCTCCCAAGAACGAGGATTATTATCAATCAAAGTTCTCAATAGATTCCCCAATGTTCGATTGATGACCTCCGTTTGTCCATCCGTTTGGGGATGAAACACAGTACTATATTGTAGTTTAGTACCAACATTCTTCCACAGTTGTCGCCAAAAATGACTGAGAAATTTTGTATCCCGATCCGAAGTGATGGTCTTCGGAATGCCATGCAACTTATAGATTTCCTTGAAAAATAAGTCGACAATACGCGAAGCATCCATAGTTTTTCGACATGGAATAAAATGTGCCATTTTTGAAAATCGATCGACAACAACAAAGATCGAATCCATACCTCTGATTGTGCGCGGTAGTCCAAGGACAAAGTCCATAGAGATATCCTCCTATGGGACATGTGGAATTGGCAAAGGCAAATAAAGACCGGCATTAGTAGCTTGCCCCTTTCCAATTTGGCAACGTCGACACTTCATCACATGTCGATGTACATCACGTTTCAAATGAGGCCAAAAGTATTTGGCTGAGACGAGTTGTACAGTTTTGTCGCGCCCAAAATGTCCTTCACGATGTACTTCATCGATCACCCTTTGCCGAAGAGAACAATCCGGTACACATAAACGGTTTCTTTTGAAAAGAAAACCATCACACACAGTAAAATCAGCAAGCTTCTTTTCATGTGCATCGAGAATGATCTTGGAAAAGTAGGGGTCTTCTTGATATAACTCTTGAAAAGAATCAAAGCCAAGAACAGTAGAATGCATTGTAGAGAGCAAGCTCTTCTTTCGACTAAGAGCATCGGCAACTTGATTCTGAGCTCCCGCCTTATGCTTAATAATGAAAGTGAACTCCTGGATGTATTCAGCCCATTTTGCTCGCCTAGAGTTAAGCTTTTGCTGTCCGGAAATATACTTGAGAGCTTCATGATCAGTATATAAAATAAACTCTCGATGAATTAGATATGGCCGCCAATACTCAAGTGTGCGAAATAATGCATAAAATTCTAGATCATAGGTACTGTAACGAAGCTTGGCACCATTCAATTTTTCACTAAAGAAGGCGATGGGTCGACCTCCTTGACTTAGAACTCCTCCTATGCCAGTACCTGATGCATCACAATGCACTTCAAAAACAAGATCAAAATTAGGCAATGCAAGTACCGGGGCTGTGCTCAATTTTTCTTTGAGCTCTTCAAAACTTTTCTGAGCTGCATTCGTCCATTCGAAAACTCCTTTCTTCATGCAAGAAGTGAGTGGGGGCCGCAATAGTGCTAAAATGCGCAATAAACCGTCGATAGAACGAAGCGAGGCCATGAAAACTTCGCACTTCATGCACATTTGTTGGAGTTGGCCATTCTCGAACCACTTTGATCTTAGAATCATCCACCGAAATACCATTTTTTGAAATATGAAACCCCAAGAACAAGATTTGTGGTACCATGAAATAGCACTTCTCAGGAGCCGCATACAATCGTTCCTGCCTCAACATACATAATACTTCTCGAAGATGCTGCAAGTGTTCATCAGTAGACTTGCTAAAAATCAAGATATCATCGAAGTATACCACAACAAATTTTCCCAGAAAAGGCTTCAGTACCTGAGTCATAAACCTCGTGAATGTCGATGGTGCATTCGACAATCCAAATGGCATGACAAGCCATTCATATAGCCCGTCTTTCGTTTTGAATGCTGTCTTCCATTCATCTCCAGGTTTGATTCTAATATGATGATACCCACTCTTTAAATCCAGCTTCGAGAATATAATTGCACCAGAAAGTTGATCTAAGAGATCATCAAGGCGAGGGATAGGAAATCGATACTTGATGGTGATCTTGTTGATCGCTCTACTATCGACACACATTCTCCAAGTACCATTTTTCTTAGGTACCAAAAGAGCTGGAACGGCACAAGGACTGAGGCTCTCCCTTATAAAGCCCTTATTCAATAGCTCCGTAACTTGTCGATGCAATTCCTCATGTTCAGTTGGACTCATTCGATAATGAGGAAGGGTTGGCAAAGAGGCTCCATGCATCAAGTCGATTTGATGTTGAATATCTCTCATAGGAGGGAGACCATTAGGTAAGTCCATCGGGAAGACATCCTTGAACTCTTCCAAAAGAGGTTGAACTTGATGAGGTACAACAGAGGCAACTTCATTCTTTTCACCTATTTTATCAAGCAAAATATACAAGATACGAACTCCTTTCAAAGCATCCTTCATATCCTTCATTGTGAGCAACGTAGGGGAGGAGGAATTCTCAACTACTGGAGCTTTCAAAGGTTCCCTACTAGGTGCCAACGTAATTTTCTTGCCTCCAAATTCGAAAAAGTATGTATTTCGATAACCATCATGCGTAGTCCTCCTATCGAATTGCCATGGTCGACCAAGAATAATGTGACTAGCATCCATTGGCAAAACATCACACCATATCTTGTCATAATAAACAGAACCAATGGACAAATTAACAAGACACCGTTTTGAAACAGTTACCTCAGCGCCTTTCTTCAACCACGACATTTTATAAGGCGTAGGGTGTGTTTTTAACTCCAACTTCAGTTTGTTTGCCGCTACTTCGAAAATTACGTTCTCACAACAACCAGAGTCAATAATTAATTGACACACCTTCCCCATGATTGTGCAAGCAGAATGAAAAATATTGGTACGCTGCCACTTATCTCCAGTGTCATCACGAGGGGTAAAAAATATTTTCCTCACCATAAGAAGTTCGCCAGTGTCAGCATGCACTATTTGTTCATCATCCGCAGCTTCTTCTTCATTGTTCAACTCCTCTTCCAGTGGATCCTCATCATCCTCATCAGAATTATTACCCACCAAGAAGGCTTTACCGGTTGGTCGATTCTTGTTGATTCGACAATTGCTAGCACGATGACCCAACTCCCCACAAGAATAACAATGTATTTCGGACATAGCAGGTTGCTTTGAAATATGGGGCTAAGTAAAAGGCTTACTAGCAGATTGCGTTGTAGCCTCAGCAACCTTAGCAGTGGTAGTGGTATTCTTAGTGGCCCGACTTGTCATGGTAGTCGATTGCTGTCTCCGAGAACGAGAGCGCTCCAATTTGAGTGCCCGTTGGTGTGCATCTCCTAAGTCCCAAATGTCAAGGACTTCCAAGGCGTCTTGTATGTAAAACTGAAGTCCGTTCAAGTATTTGTTCACAAGCACCTCTTCCGGGTCCTGGATATTGTTACGAATTACCAATTCATTGAATTCATTGGTGTATTGGTCCACCGTTCGCGTACCTTGTTTTAGATTTTGGTACTGTTGGTAGAGCTATCTTTTATATCCTTTGGGAAGAAAATACTTTCGAATGTTTTCCTCCATCTTTCTCCACAAAGTGATTGGTGCTTTGCCCACGGCTTGGCGAGTTTGTTTTTCGCGTCTCCACCAAGCAATCGCCTTGCCTCGGAATCGCATAGCAATGGTCCCAACTCGATGATTCTCCGGAACATTTCGATGATCAAATACTTCATTCACAAGTGTTAGCCAATCAACAATTTCATCAGGAGACTCGGTACCTGTGAATTCCGGAACATCTTTCTTAACGTCCTTTTCCCAATCTGGCTCACGAATATGTTGTACATGATGTCGAACATGCCTCCGACCACGATTAGAACGAACACTCTCCGAAGAGGAAGAGTCGCCATTGGAATCTTCAGTCCTGGAACGGGGTGGAGAATTATTTGCTTCAGCCCTCAAACGCTGAACTTCTCGTGTCAGTTCATCAATTTGTTGTTGCATCCGTTGTTGCAAATTCTCAGCCAGAGTGTGCACTTCATCGAGGGGAATGGTTCTGCCGCCACGACGTCTAGCTTGTCTTGGAGGCATTGTCCTCTCCTCCAAAGCTCTGATACCAAATGATGCAGCCCAAGTCAGGCTACTCGAACAATAGGATCGGGAGAGTGATTCACACGCGAGCAGAAATTTCAATTCTGCGCAATCTCAGGAGAACAGTCGTAACTTTCTCGATACAGATCGGATTGACCTGATTCCAAAGCCAAAAGAACAAAGACTTCTAGATCTATAACTTTTATGTTTTGGGATTTCTCAGATGAGCACTGTAGGATGGTCGAATTTCTTGTTTAGGTGGAAAAATGTGAATGGGCAGAATGAGAAAATGATAGGGACTTCAACGATGGCTCTTCTAGGCGACCGAGGAAGTTGAAAGGGCATCGATTCTTCGAGATCGATGGCTGCAACTCTTCAAGGATGCAGACTTGGGAAAGCTCCGACTCTTCAAGGACGGAGTGAAAACTCTTCTAGGTTTTCAAGATTGCGAACTCTACAAGGTTCACGATATTTGCTTAAAAGCAAGATTTTCATTTATCAAAAGTAGTCTACCTTACTTACATGGAATTAGAAGACTTATAAAGAAAATAAGCTAGAGCATTGATAAAGAAATAAAGACAAAACATTGAAAATAACAAGTTAACACCTAAAAACTTAAAAGCACTAAAGAACTTGAAACTAGGAAATTAGGTAAGGACTTAATGTCTTCATGACTTCCAATATGTCTTCTTTCAAGTTTTTGGGAAGGGCTCAAGACATCAATGTGGCTTCTCGGTTGAATCGACATCTTCATCGGCATTTGACAACTTCATCGATAAGAGGTTTCGACGAGCGTGAATGCGGGCCGATCTTCTTGGTCGAGAGAGCTGGTCCTCAATTCGGGCTGCATCAGTCCGGCGTTCCTCCGACAAATGTTAATCATCATTGTGACTATCCAACGTCGTTGTAGGCTGTCTATTGCTGTCTGCTGCCCACTTCCGACGTTCCTAGCCTCTTCTCGATGTCCTGCCGTTTCGCAACACTGTCATCAGACACCTGCGAACCCCAATCGATTTTCTTGCAGGTCTTTTAAGTAATCCCAGTGAATTTCCAGCAAGAGTTGGTCCCATCGAGGCCATCTGCTCACCGCTTCCGTTCCTGCCCGATGCTAAGCCCTGGCGGCGCCACCTCCAGTCGATCCTAAACATCACACTGACCTTGTTGCTTCAGATCAGTATCCGAGCCGCCCCGGTGAGTTCCCAGGACGACCCACACCTCATGCAAAGCCTGCAGTAGTCAGTGGTGATCTTCTTCAATCCCTGCGACGCCAACTGCCACCCAGTAGACCACCAAGCTGCAACAGCGACAGCGCAGCTGCAGTTTCAGCGAGATCCAAGGACAACGAGCCCCAATGGATGTCCCTGCCCTTGCTCGTCCAGTCTGTCCAGCTCAAGAGGTCATCGGTTTCTTCCGTGCAGGTCAGCTTCCTTCTCTCATTAACGTGTCTAATATCATCTCGATTGTGGAAAATCGAGTTTTATCACTTATAAAAATCGTTGCGAATGGTACCGGATCTTTTTCTTTTCGACTTCATCTCCCCTAATCGATGTGTCCTTTGTTAATGTTACCCAATTTCAAGACAATGTGGTGACTGCTCATGAACTTTTTCATTAGGTTGAAGATTAAGAACAAGGGGCTGAAAGAGTGTTGTGAAGGATTTGTGAAGTCTAAGGCATATCCTGATAGGAAGTTTCTGTTTTGAGTTGTGCATATAATCGAGAATTCAATTGTTTAATAATTAAGGTTGGGTTATCAATTTCATTTGTTTCCTATTTTGGGTCGAAGTGAATATTTGATTGATTTAGTGAACTTTTTCAAAATGAAAAGAAAAAGGATTGCGTGTTAGGATATTTTCCTAGTTTAGAGTTGCACATCTAGCAACATGTAGTTGATTAAGAAATTAACTAATTTAATACTGGTTGTAGAATGTATTATTTTCTAAACTTAAATTAGGTAAGCATAGAATTTATGTAGTTTTTCTATATGCGGTTTTATGACTTCTCTGAGACCGGTAAAGGCTCTCCTTGCTGATGTTGTCTTGAATTCCATAAAATTTCAATCAATTAGAAATTCGAAATTAAAAGTCAATCGGAAATCTAGGAAGGCTTAAAGATTACGAGCTATTTGTTTACAAATATATTTTCTATATTTGGACCTATCTATAAGAGATTTCATGGGAAATAGTCCTAATTCAATGTAATTAGGATATATAATGATATCTTTAATATATATGGGATAATCACTAAAATTTTATTAGTTAGTTTTTAATTTGATAATATCTTTAGGGTGGAATTCCTTTCCAACTAAAATTAGGAAAGTTGAGATTTGAAGATCTATTTATTTTGGCATTGTACCTTGTACTCCTAAGGTGATACACCTGAATAAGAAATCGTCTCCCTCTCTCTCTACCTCTACCTCTCCCGTGAACGTACGTGGATTTTCGCCAAACCACATAAATCTCAGTGTTCTTGATTATTCTTGTTTTATTTCTTGTCTAGTTATAGTGTTCTTTTGTACAATAATTTGTATCAGAGCAATCTAGGTTCTCTGTTCCTGTATTGCGACTTCTAACTAAATGGTTGGAAGAGGTTCAATTATTTGATTTGATATTGAATGATTCACTAGGAAGAATAATTTTATACTATGGCGGAGAATGATGAAGGATCTATTGATTCAACAAGATTTATCAAAGGTTCTTCTAGGAATATCAAATAAGCCGGACACCACATTGATGATTATTGGGCCAACATGGAGGAGAGGGTGTGCAGCGCAATCCGATTGAACCTATCGGATGAGGCCCTTCAATATGTAGCGGAAATCGAATCTACTCTAGAGGTATGGCTCAAACTCGAAAACATTTAAATGAAGAAATCTCTTACGAACAAGTTGTTCTTGAAGAAGAGATAGAATTCACTTCAGATGAGTGAAGGAGGAGATATGTTGAAACACCTTAACGTGTTCAATCATATGATTAGTGAACTTACAAGCTTGGAGGTAAGGTTTGAGGATGAAGACATATTGCTTCTACTATTGACATCGTTGCCAGATTTATTTGACCACTTGGTGACTACACTCCTTTATGGCAAGGAAACCCTAGCAATTGGAGAGGTGATTGCTGCCCTAATTTCAAAGGACACTCGAAAAAGGGCAAGTAGTTCAAAATCTTCGAGAGATGGACTCTTTGCAAAGCATAAAAGCAATCAAGGAAGAGGAAGGTCAATGGATCGAGGATCAAGCAACAAGGGTCGATCAATATCCAAGGGAAAGTTCAAAGGAAGAACGAGAAAACTAAGAAGAGCTCGGATGAGGCAAGTGTAGCCAACAACATTGAGATCAATGCTGGGGACGTCTTGTCCATATCGTCGGGGAAGGAAACCTTTGAAGACTCGTGGATCCTGTACTCCGGATGCACTTATCATATGTGTCCTCATTGAGAAGCCTTCTATGAGTACAAGGCATATGATGGTGGTTCAGTTCTCATGGGGAATGATACTTTGTGCAAGACTGTGGGAGTTGGAACCGTGAAAATCAAGATGTTTGATGATATGATTAGAACCTTGCCAAATGTGCGTCATGTTCCAGGTCTAAGGAAGAATTTGATCGCATTGGGAGCACTTGAATCCAATGGATGCAAGTACACCGCTCAAGGTGGAGTCTTGAAGGTGATCAATGGAGTTCTGGTTATTCTTAAGGGACAGAGGCACAAAAACCTATATTGACTTATAGGAATTATAGTGCAAGGTAGAGCATCTATGTCCACGGATGCTAGCACGGAGATAGATAACCCCTATCCATGGCATATGCATCTCGGGCATATGGGGAAAAGAGGATTGATGGAGCTTCACAAGAGGAATGCACTCCAAGGTATGAAAACATGCAAATTAGATTTATACAAATTTTGCGTGTTTGGAAAACAATGTAAAGTTTGATTCAATAATGCAACTCATACAAGCAAGGGCATGCTCGAGTATGAACAAACGAATGCATGGGGTCCTTCACCAGTAAAGTCAAAAGGCGGGAAGGAATAATTGGTGACTTTCATTGACGACTTCTCTTGCAAAGTTTGGGTCTACTTCAAGCTACACAAGAGTAAAGTCTTTTAAAATTTCAAAGAATGGAAAGCTGAAATTGAGACTTCAACGGGGAAGAAGGTTAAAAACTTGAGATCGGACAATGAAGGAGACTACTAATCGACACCATTCATGGAGCTTTGCAAGAATGAAGAGATTAAACGTTACTTTACAGTTTTGGATACACCCCAGCAGAATGGCGTAGTAGAAAGGATGAATCAGACCTTATTAGAAAGAGCTCGAAACATGAGACTACACGCGGGATTGAGCAAGGAGTTTTGGCCAGAAGCTATCTACATGGCATGTTATCTTGTGAATCGGTCTCTACCGACTGCAATTAAATGCAAAATTCCCGAAGAAGCATGGACTTGTAAAATTGTAAACTATTATAATTTAAGAACATTCGGTTGTCCTGCTTTTGTATATGTGCAGAGTTCAAAGTGCTCGAAGTTGGATCCAAACTCAAAACAATGCATATTATCGGTTATGAAAGATGAGTAAAAGGGTACAAATTATGGGATCCAAGTGAGAAGAAAGTTTTGATGAGCAGGGATGTTATATTCGATAAATCTACAATGTTGAAGTCAAGCTGCGTGCCACATGCAGTTGCTGATGAGGAGAGTGATAAATCTATCATTAAGGTAGAGCTTGAAACTAGAGAATATGCAGAGAATGGCGAGTCATCCAATGAGGCTCCAGAAGTCAAAGAAATGATAAAAGTTCCTCCTACCATTGCAACTGGTCGAGGAAGGTGCACTCTGGAAAGCACCAAAGAGGTGCAATTTTGAGGATATGGTTGCTTATGCTATCACCGTGGGCTCTAGTGATTCAAGTTCCTACCATGAAACTTTGAAAAGTGATCACAAAGGAAAATGGATGATTGCAATGATGGTGGAGATGGAGCCAACTACAAAAGAGAAGTTCAAGTCTTGCAGGGACTTGATTTCTCTCATTCATCATTGAAGTTGATGGAGGCCGCACCGATCCAGGTGTGGGCATACCTTTGCAAGGTACGATGAAGGGAGAGTTATATTCATTTTCTTGGTTTGAGTGAAGGCTTGTGGTTTATTCAAGCCAAAGGTGGAAATTTGCTAATGTTGTCTTGAATTTTACAATATTTCAATTGATTGGAAATTCCAAATTAAAAGTCGATTGGGAAATTTAGGAATACTCGAAAATTGCGAACTATTTGCTTCCAAATATATTTCCTTGATTTGAACCTATTTATAAGAGATTTTGTGAGAAATTGTCCTGATTCAATGTAATTAAGATATATTATAATATCTCTAATATATAAGGGATAATCACCGAAGATTTATTAGTTAGTTTCAAATTTGATAATATCTTTTGGGTGAAATTCTTTTCCTATTAGAATTAGGAAAGTCGATATCTGAAGATCTATTCATTTCAGCATTGTACCTTGTACTCGTGAGGTGATACGCCTGAATAAGAAATCACTCTCTCTCCCATGGACGTTAGCGGATTTTCGCCAAACCACGTAAATCTCTGTGTTTTTATTATTGTTGTTTTCTTTCTCATCTAGTTAGGGTGTTTTCCGCACTACACTCCTCTCCCATTTTAGGTGTAAATCTAAATCTAGAAATTTTTTTTCTCTCAATCTAATCTCAAAGGAGTTCAATCTATGATGGTTTAACATGTAATTGTTATTTTTTTCTCCGTATAGCATCGATTGAGGATGCTGAATCTAGGTGCGCATTACAAGTAGTAATTTCTAGAACGAAGATTTTGGTGTATGCCTATCACTGACAATCTAGTGATCGGTGACCGATTGTTATTTGATGTAATGATAGAGTGTGTTTTTAGTTGTAATTTGTGCTCTTTTATCTTTTGGGTTTTATTTTGTTTTGCAACTCTTTTGGAATTTTCTTTGCTTGGAAGCATTTTATGCTCCTCTCATGTAGGAGTAGTTTCATATTTCCACCTCATCATGATTCCACGTCATAATATTCACATCATCATATTTCCATGTCATAATATCCATGTCATTTAGTGATTGCATGTTTAGGTTTATATGACTTTTTTTTTTGTCAAAGTTAGGTTTATATGACTTTAATCACATGTTATGTTAAAATAGTTCATATTAATTTTACTTATCATTAGAATCAAGTCATATAAATTGCGTCACAAGTCATTAGTGTAATAATTTATGCATGTTAAATTTAGTTTAAAATTGCATGTAGTTTAGTTTACATAGATAAGAAGAACTCCAAGAAGAATTCATTATCATTGTATTAGAAAATCATGTTTAGGCTATGATTGCATTTTAAATTAACACATTGCAGATATTTGGGAATTTAATCATGGTAAGGTTTTGCTTAGCTTGGCATTGAGGTTAGTGCTATTTCTAGTATAACCAAATTCTTGTATCCATGATTATCTAATTTGCACATGTAAAGTATTCTCTTTATTTGGGTCTCCAATCAATCAATAATAAATTACCGTGACTCCTAATTGAATTGAAGTGCATGTTCAATCAATTAATTCAAAACCTTCAAGTTGCAATTGGTATGGACCTAGGAGAGTCCATGCTAAGTCTTTGGCTTAATATTCCTCAGCTTTCCTTTAAGTGGTTCACATCAAAAAAGGTTGTGATGCCGTCCATGTAAACTTTCATAAGGCGAGTCAAGACTCCTCACACTCTAGGGAGCTTTAGCTCATTTTTTCGTAGGCCAGTTGCTCGTCTCTCTAGTAGTAACCATCTTCAATGCTATGCATCATACCTGTTGTCTAAAACAACAATTCACGGTCAATTAAGTCTATTCATTCTACTGGAGAACCAAATTATTCTTCTGATAGTGTGTCGAGATAAAAGATAGGGTCCAAATGCGTAAGCTTTAAAGATGTTTCCAGTCGAATCTGCACATATACGAGATACACGTGCATGAGAACTCTTTACTTTTTCCTTCCTTTTTTGATTGGCTCCATCGTGCTTTTCTTTTTCCCTGAAGTGATTGGAAAGACTTTGGAATAATCAACAACGGCGAGACTGAAACAGGAAGTCACCGAAAGAAAAGAGCTCGATAAATGGTTAGGCACAAGGCGGAGATCACTATTCCAACATCCTACAAAATTCCAGTTTCATCCAAGCTGGAAAACACTACACCGACAGGTTCCCGTCAACACATACTCATCTCTTAATTGCGAGTAATTTGCAAAACGACATGTCGTCATCTAATTCTTCTTAAGCCGAGCTCTTCTGGGTCATGTCCATGGCGAGAAGTGTATCTTCGAAAGGGAAGATGGTGACGGTCCTGAGCATCGACGGAGGCGGCGTGAGAGGGATCATTCCCAGCACTCTCCTCGCCTTTCTCGAATCCAAGCTTCAAGTAACCTCGCCCACTTCTTTTGTTTTTCAATGTTTTCTGTGAATAATGTGGGACGACGATCGACATCTTACTAGGGGAAGATTAAGTGAGATAGTCTCCGTCCGGATCAACGGCCAGCGCAAGCAGCTGGGCGAGCTTAGGCAGCTTCGCGAAAACTGCATAAGCTATTGCAGATTTAATAGTGCTAAAGCTGTGAATATTTTGTCAAGCATCTTGTCATAATTGCAGCATCCCCTTTCACATTTTTTCTACAATTAGGAAGCTGTATCAAACAGCGTTGTAGACTCAACATGAGCACTTTTACATGATGAGTTGTCCTTTTTTAGATGCGATCATTGCTGGGGTTTAAAGTCGATGGAATTTACAGGAATTGGACGGACCGCATCGGAGACTTGCAGATTATTTCGATATAATTGCCGGTACAAGCACGGGCGGATTGGTGACGGCGATGATTACAGCACCAAACAAGGATCATCGTCCCATGTTTGCAGCCCGTGACATCAATAAGTTTTATTTAGAGCATTGTCCTGAAATCTTTCCTCAGAAAAAGTAAGTTATGTTCACAGCTTTTTCTTTAATATAATTCTTTTTGAGTCCTTTGAAAATTTGAGGAGTAAACTAAAGGGGAAAGTACGATCAAATCACTCCAAATGTCTATGATCATATAAAATAGTAGTATGCACCTGTGTTCAGCGGGTATGAAATTCTTTATTTGAATAAAATTGGAATATTTTCTTTATTGTAAATTATTCTTTATATTGTATACCATTTCCTAAGTCTTCCTTTTTGAACAAACTATCAAGACAGAATTCTTAGTTCACGTTAGATATTAAAATCATTGGAAAATTCCTAACTGTTGTTGTCATATGACATAGGGAAATTCTCTATGTGATCAAAACATTATTTTAACATTAATAACATATAATAAAAATATTTCAAGAAAATAAGTGATAAGAAGAATTACAAAAAAAGAAGTTAGAATTTTCAATAATTGCTCATTTGAAACATTAAAACTCTTTAAAACACATATATTTGTATATATATGTATACATATATTTATGTATGTATGTATATATATATATATACATACATATATATATATATATATATATATATATATTAAACATTACTCTTGATCCTTAACGAGACAAGTATAAGATCATCATTGGAAGCAAAATAAATGGAGAGTGCAGAAGGTTACACATTACAAGGAGAACTATCGGGCCCTTACAAATTAGAGTCTTATGTGCCACTTTTAGAGGCAATAATCGAAGAAAAGGTTGATATTATACATTTTAATGACAACTATTGTTATCGATGTTAGTACCGTAAAAGGAAATGATAGGGATAGCCAAAAAGTATGAGATAATAGATGTATCTACTATCAAGTGATGTCTGGTAATCGATCAAACATATCAATTGAAGTCACTCACTACTAAGTAACACTGGTATTCCTTTTACTGGGTGGATTTGTTTAATCAACTGGACTCGCGTTTAATATCATTGTTCAGTATATCCTGGTCTCAAGCAAGTTTATAACCTGTTTTGTTTAACTTTTGAATAGTCGCAACGAGATGACGAGTCCAATTAGCAACTTGGTAGGCGCATTCTGGGGGCCAAAGTATGACGGGAAGAAGTTGCGATCCCTAGTCAATGGCTTGCTCGGAGACACCGCTCTTAGCCAAACCCTGACCGACGTCGTCGTCCCAACTTTTGACATCAAGCGTCTCCAACCAGTGATCTTCTCTACCAATGATGTAAGAATGCAAAGTTGATGATATAATCCTGATTTCGCCAACCATGGATAGATATCGATCATTATGCGATTGGTTTTGTTTGAATTGTTTACCAACGGTGTAAGAATTTGAAGTTGATCATATGATCCTAATTTTATTGGGGTTCAGGCAAGAGCGAATCCTCTAAAGAATGCGCGGTTGGCTGATATTTGCATTGGCACCTCCGCAGCTCCCACTTTCCTCCCGGCACACTACTTCGAGACTAGAGACCAGAATGGGAAGACCTGTAGCTTCGATCTTATTGACGGTGGGGTCACCGCAAATAATCCCGTAAGTGCACAAACTAGAACTATGGTTCAAATATATGACAGGATATTACAAGCCTTACAAAATTTCATTTATAAAGCATATCACAACCAGTCAGTATCTCAGCCCGAAAGCAACAGGAAAAGAGAGAACTAGCATTATGCAATCTTGTGTTTTGCAGACCTTAGTTGCTCTGAGCCACATTAAGAGAGAGAGCCTCTTGCATATCGGAGAGTTCAAGGACATGAAGTCAAGAGAGACCGATCCAGTACTAGTGCTGTCACTCGGTACTGGTGCGGCCAAGCATGAAGAGAAGTATAGTGCGTCCGAGGCCTCCACATGGGGATTCATCGATTGGATCTTTCATAATGGTTTCAATCCTTTAGCTGATATCTTCAATGATGCGAGCTCCGATATGGTTGATATTCACTTGTCTACTCTCTTTCGATTCTTAAGCTGCAAACAGAATTACCTCAGGATTCAGGTATGAGATGGACTAGTACCATCGCCTTTAGCTTCAAGAAACATCGTCATTATAGCGCTTTTGACTGGCTCTTGACTGCATGACTTATATTGAAACAATTTCATGCCAGTTGCTTTGAAACAGGATGACACTTTGATCAAGGAAGAATCATCGGTTGATGTTGCCACCCCGGAGAATCTACAGAGGCTCGTGGAAATAGGGCAGAAGCTATTGCAGAAACCGGTGTCGAGAGTAAACTTGGAGACTGGTAGGTTTGAAGAGATTGAAGGAGAAGGCACCAATGGAGAAGCGCTTAGTCGCTTTGCAATTTGGCTATCCGAAGAAAGAAAGAGGCGAAACAAGTAGGAATTTGTTCATCCGAAAATGTTCTGTCATCATTTGTGAGGATATTGCTAAGGTGAATTGCCATAGTGAACAAAATCTTTCTTGCAAATTATTAATGTCAGAAGTAAAGCTCTTCGCAATATTAGTAGAGTTTTTTTTTGACTCCTCCTATAATGAGATTTTGTAATTTCAACCATGATGCAATTTAATTGAGTTCCAATACTACAAGTTTAACTATTTTATGTTATTTAAAAAAGTTGGCCAGAGTCGTTATTGAGACATTATACGCAAATGAGTCCAAAATAATACATGTTCAATGTATGAGAGAGTTAAGTAAGAGTGCACTTGGAAATGTGGGTGCTTCTTTTTACGCTTTTGACTTTTAAAGCATAGAATTATACTTTGTATAAAACTTTTAGACGCCAAAAATTGCTCAAATAAAATGATATAGCATTTTATCTACATTTTTGAGAAAATAACTTAGAACATCATATGTATTTTGGCAGAAAATTCAACTTTGGCTTATGTGGTCCGCTTTAAAGCCCCACCGAAGAGATAGCCATTTCTTCTCCTAAGGCCGTGGAATTGCCTTTAGGCCATTTCTCAACTACAAGTCCTGATGAAACGTCACAATCTGAATCAAATGTCGAAACAACGATCCCATTCCATTCTCTAGCAAACATGCCCCTTCGGCAAGAGTGACACCTGGAGAAAAAAATGGAAAAAGCAAGTCAGCGGGCACGCAACTTTTTTTTTCCATTTAAGTGAAAAATATTTCACTATTTAGGTGGATTTTGATAATTTATATGAGGGGGTTTCGTGCTGATTACAGACAGGAAAGTGCGTGGCTTGTAATTGAAAGTAAGTAAAATGCCGATTTTGGAATTTATGTTTCGTTTATTTTATGGAAAATAACTTTCAAATTTTTTTTAATTTTTTAGCGTTTGTTGATAGTTAAGAAAAATATTTTTCATCAATGGACAAAGCATCTTCAAAAATGAGGAAAATATTTTCTACTTTTTAGAAAGTGGAAAACATTTTCTATCAGGACCCACCATGCCCCGCCCTTGGGCACGCGACGGTACCTAATTTCCTTCCTTCACTTTGGCCATCGAATGGCGACATCCCAAGACTTGTTGCCGACCTTCAAGTCTTTAACGGAAGTATGGGTCTCCTCCCACAGTACTCACCCCCAAATCCCTCTTTAACCATGCACCTGAAAATGGTTAACAACAACGGGATGAGATATAAATATCTCAGTGAGTTTATCCCTATACCAAAATTAGAAACACTATCACCCTAGGGTCCCTACTCACTGCTCAACCTCCATATATAATTTCCCCAAATACAACTATCATCTATTCTTTCTTTCTTCGAGATCAATCAGTTCCATATTCCTCGAATCAATCACACTGGTGAGCTAGATCCATCAGTCTACCGATCCGCGACTAGGACTCGGCCCTAAGCCGTTCAACAATGTCACATCGTGACCACAGTCAGTAAATATCATTATATCGGCATCTAGTGCCACCATCGCCATTGACTCCTCAATTGAGTCGATTTTCAATAGAGTAGACTAACTCAATACTCATAATTCATTTACCAATCACGTTCTTTTTATCACCCAGCCCGTCACCAGCCTCTCTCTTTGCTAACCAATCTACCTATGAGTTAATCAGTCCGTGACCGAGACTTGGCACTAAGCCATATACCTATCAGTCCAATCAGCCACGATAACATCATACATTCGCTCGAATAATTTAATGGAATAAAATAAATAAATAAATAACCTTTAAATGAATAAATTACAGAATAATGAAAAATGCATTATTAAATAAATAAATTACGTAATTAAAAGCTTAAGGCCATCCATAACCGGCCTAAGACCCTAATTAAGCCTTCTCGGCTCGTCGTCGTTTTCCACGTTCAATGGTCCCCATTGCCATCTCACCATCAAATTGGCTTATTGGCCAAACCATTCATTCATATACCATCGCCAAGTCCATGGCACGTTATTATCTCATATATCGGTTTATTCAAATGCCAAGTCCATGGCACTATTCAAAGCCATAATTAGCCCTCTCATTTACTCAATCGACCCTCCAATCAATCGACGTCAAATCCATGGCACCCCATATCAAGCCACACTTGGCCTAAATCATCAATCGCCAAATCCATGGCACGTTGTCATCCCGTCTATCGATCCGTTAAGTCGCCAAGTTCATGGCACTATTCAATTCGCCAATTCCATGGCACCGTTCGATCACCAAATCCATGGCACGTTGTCATCCCGTCTATCGATCCGTTAAGTCGCCAAGTCTGTGACACTATTCAATTCGCTAATTTCCGGGGCATAACATATCAAACCAGAATCAGCTCAAGTCAACCCCTCAATCAATGGCTGGGGCCCACTACCCTAATTCCTCGGCAAAAAGCCAAAATCAAGGTGAACCAGGGTCAATAAACCCCTCTAATTGACTTGCGAGATAGAAATGCATCATCGCAGTCCTGTCGACGCTCAATTGAGTCTTGTTGACATCCAATTTTGAGTTAGGGCACTTTGGCTTTCTAATTGATCAAGTAAATATTAAAATATCCAAAGATCCTTAATAATCCCTCATCATCACTTTCGCAGCTCGGTTGCCTCCAATTACGATCCCGTTGACCCTTCACTCTTGATCAAAGCCCTTAGGCGCATAATCAATCCAGTCATACAATGATTCTAATAATTCTACTAAAGCGATAGATACGTCTAATCAAAGTATACAGAGTCCACTCACCATCATTTTTCTTGAAAATCGCGATCCACGGCAGTGGTTCGTGGCGACGCGCCTTTACACATTTTTGATCGTGCTCCGGCTTGATGTGTCTTTCCAATCATCGATCTGACACCACGGGAGGGATAGTCCAGCTCCGCGGCAGCTCCGAGAAGTCTCCGGCAATCTCCGGCAAGCTTCGACGGCCCTCCAACGAGGCTCCGACGAGGCCTCTGACGGCTCATCGTGGTCCCGGGAGGTTGGCCAAGCTCGCCGACGGTCTTGGCTAGTATTGGAACGGCTCCAAACAGGCTGGACGGCGGCGAATAGACCCGATTGGGTCCCACGGGTTGGGTACTGGGTTGGCGGAAGGGCAGTCGTGTCGTGGCTCGATTCGCCCTACCTGAGCAAAAATTGGCGCCGGCGACCGGCTAGACAATGAAGAGGACTCCTCCACGAGTCGATTGACTCCGGTGGTAGGGGCTGAGGTGGCCGGAGGAGGAAGAAATGGCTCGAGGAAGACAGCGGTTCGCGGCTAGGGTTCCAAGGAGGGCAGCCGGACCTCGGTAATGATTTCTCTCCAACAGCTCGGTGTCGGCGGCCACAGCTAGTAGATCTGGGCTCCTGGGGCTCCAAGCTTTCAATTGGCACTACCGACGGCAGTTGGGTCTCACCGGAGGAGGCGCGGCAACCTCGAGAAGTCGACGACGGCAAGAATGGGTTTCACCGAGACTTTGAGGGTCGTCCGGCGGCTTCTAGTCCCAATGAGTTGGAACGATGGTTACCACAGGGATGAAAGAGCTCCCAGGGACACGTCAGAGGAGGCAGCTCGGCCAGGGTGTGACTGGAACGGCCCAACTCCGGCGAGGGGAAAATCTAGAACTTGGATGAATAGTGACCATGTGGGTCTTTTTCGAGGGCTGCCGACGGCATTTAAGGCCGAACCGTCAGTGACATTGGCCTGGATCTTGAAGCCGGCGTCTCCAGCTTTCCAACGCCACCAACGACAAGTGGAATGGAGGCCGGATGAGGGAGAACGGCCGGCGCGAAGGGAGACTCTCTCCCTGGGTGCCAAACAGGGAGAAGCCGAGGTCGGGAAGAAAAAGCCACGTCGTCGGGGCTCGAGGTGGCCATCTAACAGCTGGGGGCCCTCCGACGGGATGCCTACGGTGGAGGACAGGCGGTAGACTGCAATTGGTCGGCCACTTCTCACCGATGGGACGGCTCCCGCGTGCGCACCATACGTGCTCGCTGGAAGGCCAAAGAGAAGGAGAGAGGAAGGGGGCTGGGCCGGTTCGCGTATCAACTGATTTCTAACTCTATTCTAAGAAAATATTTCAAGACACCCATATCTTTAACCTTAAACTCCTCGGCCAACTTCTTTCGCAAGCTTTCTAACTCAACTTTGTCATCACCGATTAGTATTATATCATCAACATAGACAATAAAAATGGCACACTTACTTTCCTTTGAGTGTTTATTGAATAAAGTGTGATCCCATTGACTTTAGTGATAACTAAACCCTTTAACTACCTTCCCAAACTGCTCAAGCCACGCTCTTAGAGATTATTTAAGCCCATATAACAATTTTTTTTCAAAATGAAGACTTTGCCTTCATTTTTTGCAATTCCTGGAGGCAAACTCATAATTACTTCCTCTTCCAAGTCACCATCCAAGAACGCATTTTTCGCGTCTGACTAGAGTAAATGCCAATCAAGAACAACAGCCAAAGATAGAAGAATCCGAACATAATTTATCTTGGAAGATTGGGGCAAAGGTTTTTTGATAGTCAATTCCATGAGTTTGAGTGAACCATTTCGCCACAAGCCTTGCTTTATACCGTTCAACACTTCCATCAGGTTTATATTTTATAGTAAATATTCATTTACAGCCAACAATCTTTTTTCCTTCTGGTATATCAACCAATTCCCAAGTGCCATTTTTCATAAGTGCTTACATTTCATCCTCAACTGCCATCTTCCACTTTGGATCATTTAAAGCTTCATGAATATTTCTAGGAATAGATATGTGAGATAAGTTTGACACAAATGCTTCATGTTGATAAGACATGTTTTGATATGACACATGTTTTGATATGGGATGTTGAGTACATGATATGACCCATTTTTTAAGAGCAATAGTCATATCAAGATTAAAAGAATTAGTATCATAATTTGAGACTGGAACAAGGAAAAAGGAGGTACTGCCTGAATCACTTAATGACAAGGACAACGAATCATTTCTTTGGACTGCAAACAGATAAGGCTTCAAGACAAGGTTCTGATCTACTACCTTTTTACAAGTTTTTCTTCTAGAATAAAACTAAAGCTCATGCTTGTTGATTACATTGTGATCTTAAAATTTTTCTCCCCCTATTTTTGACATTTTAAGTTTTAGCAAAGGTGTTTCCAAAGACTTAAACAAAGGAGTGGAAAGGGTATGAGACTGCCAGAAGAGATTTATTGGGAAAAAAAATGGTTGCGACTCTATAAAGGTGACATCCATAGTGATATGAGTTTTGCCAGTATGTGGATTATATCACTTGTAATCTCTTTTGGTTTGGTGTATACCCCATAAACACACACTTTTCAACACAAGGATCTAATTTGGATCGACACTGACATAGATGGTGAACAAATGCAATGCAACCAAACACCTTTAAAGGAATATTGAAAAAAATATGTGTTGTGGGGTACGCTTGTTTGGAACAATTTAAGGGAGTAGTGAAGTTTAACACTTGAGAAGGCAATCTATTAATTAGATAAGATGTTATTGAAATAGCTTCCCCCCATAAATATTTTGGTACATGCATTGAAAAACTGAGAGCATGTGATACTTCTAGGAGATGACGATTTTTGCGCTTAGCAATGCCATTTTATTGGGGTGTCATTCGACAAGTTGATTGGTGAAGGGTGCCTTTTTCTCACAAAAAAATTCCGCAAATACTAGTTAAAACTCTCAATATTATTATCAGTATGAAGAATATTAATAGAAGTGCGGAACTGGGTCACAGCTATTTCATAAAAAGTTTTGAACAAAGACTCAACTTCAACTTTGGCACTCATCAAGTATGTCCAACATAAACGGGTATGATCATCTATATAGGTGACAAACCATCGTTTCCCGGTTTTTGTTGGCATAGGTGAATGACCCTAAACATCGCTATAATAAAATGGTGATGATGCATGGTATTGATTTGGACTATAATGAGTGCAACGACTTTTAGAAAAAATATAGTCGTACGGTGAAGTTGAGAAACATCCACACTTTTAAATAATTAAGGAAACAAATGTTTCAAATATCCAAAATTGGAATGACCCATTCTATGGTGCCAAATCATAACTTTTTCTTGAACAGGGGAAGAACTGAACATACACATGAGCTTTCTTATCATTTAAGAACTCTTCAAAGTAGTAGAGATCGTCCCTCATCTTAGCATTGCCAATCGTCTTGCCCGAGATCTAATCCTGAAACTCATAGTAAGAAGCATAAAAGACGACAAGATAGTTAGACTCTTTGGAAAGTTTACTAACAAACAATAGGTTACATGCTAACTTAGAAAGATGCAGTACATTATGAAGTGTAATAAAATCAAAAAGTAAAATTGATCCTTTGCTTGTAATAGATGAGAAACTCCTAACGGCAATTGAAATTTTTTGGTTGTCGGGACAAGGAACATAAGATATGAAGATACCCTATCAGTAATGTAACATCCTCAATGTGAGGTCCCGATTAATGAAAAAGGTTTAAGGTGTCCAAACCTAAATAACAAAGCGGGGTAATTAGCCCGCTGGATCCTTCAATGAAGGTAATTAGAGGTTGACAAGCTTGATCATCTAGAGTACTCAGCCTATAGCAATTACTCGACCATAAGGATTGAAGCAAGATGACCTTGCTCTAACACAAGCCGATGCGCGATCTTTTAGGAATGGATTTGTAGGATGATTAAGGCCAACTCATGGGTAATTCCATGTGACAATAATTAACATGAACCGACCCTACGATTGTCCACACGACCTTGTGATTAGGCAAGACAATTATTTGGCTCGATTACATGACAATTGAGAATCCTCTAAGGATCAACGAGGCTCAACATGGATCAATTCTAGAAATGACCGTGAGACTCGCAAGCGATGCCCTATTAGCTGCTTATTCGAGGAAGCTATTTTAAGGTCACTGAAAGGCAACACTTAACCACGGATTATGAGATTAATCATCGGTGTCAGATTGTAGACTCCAATTGGATGAGGATTGGCCCAAGGAGATGTGGACCAAGGGCTTCGCTCAAGGAGAAGCCTTGGTCGAACAAGAGTGAAAAAAGAAAGAAATAAATAAAGAGGAGACAAGGAGAAGGGAACTAGAATGATGGGGTTTGGTTGCATCTCCATGAAGAGTTAAGGATAAGTTGGCTTAGAATGAGATCGATCAAGAAAGAATCAAGATGATGTCAAGGAGACAAGAGGTCATCTAGTAGACTAGGCTTAGTAGTCATGGGAGTGAAAGAGGAGAGAGAGAAAGAGAAAGAGAAAGAGAAACTTGATGGGCAAAAAAAAAAATATAGGATAAAGTCATTTAAGAAACTATTAGAGGAGGGGGCAATCAAGAATCTAAGTTCAGCTCATCGTGAGAATAGACTTAGACATGTGGACTATTGATTAAAATAATGAGAATATGCTTACTACCTATATGATTTAATGACCTAAATATATAGCTTTATAGGCTAGAGAAAGTAGCAAGAGAGGGAGAGGGAGATTCAGCCAAGGGAAGGAGAACTAGAACATTTAATACTTATAGTAATAGACCTTGAGTAAAAACTTGATCTCCAAGTTTCTCTCTTAGCTTGGGCTCGAAGTTTTGTTGGTCATCAATACACCCTCTTGATTATTAATAAGGGAGAATGTTAGAGGAATATTCTCTAACTTAGGCTCCAAGCTTTGACTAAACTTACGCCCCAAGTTTTACTAGTCTATAAGCATAAGGCCATAGGACATTAAATGCTTGGCTTGGGCCATGATCCTCCTTGCTTATAAACAGAAGTGGAGAATTCTTCATTGGCACCCCTTCCCTCAAGTCACTTCTCCATTATGCCCAATTCGAACTCTAGATAGCCATCTACTATTCTGCCTTCATAAACCTACCAAAGACCATTTTATTTATCGAAACCATTCACCATCCTCTGATATACCCTTAGACCATCTCTCTTGAAAATTTTCAACCTAAAAGAAGCCTTGGTTGCTCTTGAAAAAGCCCTGGAAGTTTTAGTCCTACTATACCGAAATACTTCACCTTCTATTTTTTTGTTTGGCTTTAGTTGACTAACTAAACGACATCCGAATTGAGCAAAACTACCACCATTCTGTCGGTAACATCTAGACCTTTCCAATGTATCTACCCAGGCGCCTAGACGTTTAGCCATCACAACTATAAAATCTCTAGAAGCCAGTTGTTTGGCCACTGTGCTCCACGCCAAATGCCCCTACTAGCTACGTTGTTTCGCTTGTTTTTTCATTTTCTTGACTTCCCTTCCCTATTTTTGGTATCTACATTGAGTAAATGTATTTTTTTAACCCTTGATTAGGGCGTGGTGTTGCGTGATTGACCTAGAAAATGTTTCTATACTTGCTGTGATTTCTAGTCCGTTTATTGAGTTCAAGATCTCTCTTTTACAAAGGAAAAGGGCTTTCAAAAGTTCTTGCTGAAAATGTTATTGGTTGTTTTTAAAGTTTCATGCAACCTTTTTTTAAAACAAATACCTCTCTTTTGCAAAGAAAATGATTTTGAAAATAATTGATTGTATGTGATGCATTCGCCTCCTTGTCGGATGAACTTCGGGGGAGTTGCACCCTATAGGGTATGCCCGGCTTTTGTGTCGGTAGACGCACTAGACAGGCTACACGTGATGATATGCTTGGAAGAGTTTCAATGGAATAAGCCTCATCGTCGGATGGACTTTGGAGGAGTAGTGCCCTGTGGGGTGTGTCCGACTTTTGTGTCAGATAGGTCATACTAGATACAGCTAGTACATAGCTTGGGTTGCGGTGCAAGAGGCGCGTTCTAAGACTATGGACGAAGAAGCAAAACCTTGAGGTCGAGACAACACTACGCACTTTGATGTAAGCGTGTGTACAATTAAATAGGACAATATATTGGCTTGGGAAGAGGGATGGCGATGCGTTCACGTCTCTACCCCTCCAATACCCATTAAGCTGATAAAAGAGTAAATGAATGTGATGTGTGTGAAATTCTTTTGATGTTAATGTTGGATACATGGATAAGTTATTTTGAAAATCCTTAAAAATGTATTCTTTTGAGAAAGAGCAATGTTTAAGAAATTACGTTATGATTTCTTTGACTTGAGGTTTTCCAACTTTTGCATGTTAATTGCAAGACTGCCTCCTAAACAAGGTTCAAGATTTATACTTACTAAGTTTATCTTGCTCAATGGTTATTAACATTTTTTAGAGTTGCACAATAATTAGCTGCATATTTCATTTTGACGTTTTACTAGGCATGATGGTGAAAGTTGAGACAGTAATCGAACCCCTTCTATTGAGAAGTTAGATTAGAGGAGTTAGGGATAACCCCTAGTCTTAGTCAACTTGTGATTAAAAGTACTTCTGGCACGTTTTGTTGTAGCAACACGTTTGTATTGAAAGCGTGTTGATAGTGATTATCATTATAATGATGTGTATGATGTTGCTGCATATTATGTGACTTACTTATTCAATTATCATGGTTTATCTATGATGCTTCTACTTGATTATCAAGTAAAGATGAAAAGTTGACAATTGAATCATGGGTAAATATTGTCGCAAGAAAACGAGAATGTTGGAACTTATCACGTGTCTAACAAACTGGGATGTGATAACTCTAACATAACGAATCATTGTACTTAATTAAAATAATTGAGTACGCTATTTATGTGATACATGGAAAGGGGTTGTTCAAGTAAAGGGAAATATGTTTTCATGAAAAATAATACTCCTACTAAAAAAGAAATCTCCTATGGAAGTTTCATAGATATATATCCATTCTGAAAACTTATATATCTCATGAATACGCATCGACGAGCACGATGGCTCATTTTGTCTTGAGGGTCCACAGTGGTAGAATAGCATAAGCATCCAAAAACCCAAATGATGTATGTCAGGCTTCTTCCTAAAAAATAATTCGAAGGGAGTTCTACCATTAAGCACTTGAGTGGGCAAATGTATGATGATGTGACTGCACAATCTCCCCAAATGGTTTGTGGAATTGAAATTTGGAACTTATTGGAACTTAAGAGTTCATGCGACTTCTAAAAGATAAAGGAATGCACACACATGAACTTTTATAAAGAATGCCATGAGAATAAAGAAAGAAAGTACCATCATGATTAATTTGTCAGACCTAATACATTAAATAGACTTTCAAATTGATTCTTTGTGAGAGAGGAATGATTCAGATGAGAAAGTGCTTATCTCTATGGTTGTATGAGAAAAACTTATGAGGTACGAGAAAAATCATCCACTATCATTAGAAATATTCAGGATCTATCACGATGTGAAGTGTGATACGGTCTCCAAATATCAATATGAATCAAGAAAGAATGTTATTCGCACGTGTTTGACTAATTGGAAAGGATGCACGCAATTGCTTTGCCAAGGGACAAATATGACACCAAGGGAAAGGATGAGAAGCACTATGACCCAATCGTTGATGAACAAGAGAAACTTTATTATTGATAGTAATGTTAACACAAGGATTCTTCATTCAATGAAATGCAAGATAAACTGAAATTTTTTGGAAAGTTGGTCCAAAAATATAGTCATTGTGAGACACTACCCAAGCCTATCAGTTTGCCAGTCGAAAGGTCTTGAAAAAAGCAATTATCGAAGTTGAAAAAGATATTGTAGGAATTTTTTGCACAAATTTGGAAACTGAAATGAGATTGAATTGAAACTCTGGAACGTATAAGGCATTTTTAAGAGTAATGTGTGGACTAAAATGTACCGTGCCACTCATGGTGACAAAAGTCATACCTTCATTTGGAAACCGAACTGAAATAGGGACTCTTATCCTTTTATGAACAACGGTAAAGAGACTTTTATTGTGAATTATGTTGTCACTAGCACCCGAATCAATAATTCATGCATTACTAGAAATTAAGTTCATTAAGCAATAAGTGATACTTGGAAAACTCCTAGTCTTGTCAAAGGCATCCAATTTCTTCAAGGCATTTATAAGTTCCTGATATTGATCATGGGTAATTGCTGAACTATCTTTATTAATACATTGACCTGTAACTTAATAAGCTGCAGAAAAATCTTTTTCCTTTCTTTTTTTTTATATTTTGTCCTGAGGCTTCCCATGAAACTTTTAGCAAGTATCAATTGTATGGTGCGAACGCTTGCAATAATCGTATAAAAGTTTAATTTTACTTTTAACAAACTGTCCTTCATTCTTGGATGACGTGGCATAAATAGATCCATTGGATGACCTCAAAAGGGTGTTGTCGTAGCTTCATAAGGGCCATCCATTCCAACAACGTGAATGGACAAGTGTGGGCCGTCTGACCTTATAAAGATTTGGGCCTAGTCAGCTAGCCCATTCTTCTGGAAGGCCCGCAAATCTTTATCAAACCCTAAGCCAAGTCATTTCCTTCCTCGAGCATCTGCCATTCTTTGTTGCTGGTTCGTGTTAGCAGCGAGCAACATGCTCTCCCCCACCTTCGTGTATTCCAACAACATCAGTCGTTGGTTTTCCTCATATACCGCAAGTTGATAGATTTGGCCAAGCAATGGTACCAAATCCATAGCCAAAATATGATAGCGAAATGCAAGGTAAGTGTCATTCAAAATCATGAGAAAACATGTGACATTTTCTCTCTCTTTTATGGCTTTATATGTTAAATCTCGAACGTAAAAAACGTAGGCGTGAAGGAGAATAGGAGAGCGATGAGGCTAAAGCTTTCTGTCTAGTATTGATAACGTTGAAGCCTTTAAAATAGGCAAACACATAATTGAAATACCGTGAAAATAGGACCAATAACATCCTTGATCTGCATAACTCCATGACTCCACTAACTCCTAAAAACAATGAAAACTAAAAAATAAGCGTGCAGAAAATAAAACCAACCACTACTTCAATAATCCATTCCTTAAATTGATGTTTGCTAACATTCAATTTAAAGCATTGACTATCTTCAATGTGCAAACACCTAGAAGCCTTCTAAGGTTCACAAACGGCTCCATCTTGAGGGCTTTGGTGAATATATCAGCAACTTGATCTTCACTTTTACAAAAGACTAGATCAATTGTTCCATTATTGCTAAGATCTCTCAAGAAATAAAACTTCACATCAATGTGCTTGCTTCTTCCATGTAGAATCGGATTCTTGGAGAGTTTGATTGCTGAGTTGTTGTCACAAAAAACCTTTGTAGCTTTTGGTTGCTTGAATTGCAGTTCCTCAAGAAGTCTCCTTAGCCAAATAGCTTGACAAGCACAAGCTATAGCAGCAACAAATTCAGCTGCCGTACTTGATAAAGTGACAATTGGCTGCTTCTTGAAAGACCACGAAATAGCACATGTTCCAAACATAAAAGCATAACCCAAAGTGCTTCTTCTATCATCTTGATCTCCTGCATAATCACTGTTAGTAAATCCCAACAAATTAGACTTTTCACCATTCTTGTAAAACAACCCAAAGTTTCTAGTTCCTTACAGGTAACAAAGAATTCTCTTGGCAACAAGCAATTGCATTTCTGTGGGATTCTCCATGTATCTACTGATTAAACTCACAGAATACATTATGTCTGGTCTTGTTGCGGTTAGATACATCAAACCACCCATAATTTATTTGTAAAGTGTGCTGTCCACCTTCTTCCCTTCATGATCTTTGTGTAACTTCAACCCAAACTCAACTAGAGTGTTCACAATATTACAATCCTTCATTTGAAACCTATCTAGAATTTCTCTCACATATATTTTTTGAGAAATAAAGATCCCATCACTTGATTGTATCACTTCTATACCAAGAAAGTAATGTATCATACCAAGATCAGACATTTCAAACTCATCTATCATGGACTTTTTGAATTCTTCAAACATGACATCACAATTTCCAGTAAATATGAGATCATCAATGTACAAGCATACAATGAGCATTTTCCCTTTATCTCCAATTTTAACAAAAGTGTACGCTCATACGGGCATTTCAAAAAACCAACTTTAAGAAAATAAGTCTCAATACAACTATACTAGGCACATGGAGCTTGTTTCAGCCCATAAAGGGCTTTCTTCAATTTGTAAACTTTATGCTCATTTCCAATCTTGACATAACCAGGGGGTTGTTCAACAAATATCTATTCCTCCAAGTAACAATGCAAGAATGCCGATTTGACATCAAGCTGGAAAATAGGCCAAGAATTATGCGCCGCCAATGCAACCACCAATCTGATTGTATCATGTCTTGCAACCAGAGAAAAAACTTATGTATAATCGATCTCATATTGTTGCTTGTACCCCTTGGCAACCAAGCGTGCCTTGTACTTGTCAACTTCACCATTTTCTTTCACCTTTGTTTTGAAGACCCATTTGACGCCAATGGTTTTGTGTTCATTTGGAAGATCAGACAGCACCCAAGTATCGTTTCTTTCAATGGCATCAATTTCATCATCCATTGCTTTCCGCCATTTTTCTTCTTTGACAGCACTCTCAAAAGTAGTAGGGTTGTAGTCTGAAAATAAAGCAAAGTGAGTAATTGGATTTTCAATTCCAGTTACCTCATAATCTT
The DNA here is from genome assembly GCA_030064385.1 of Melaleuca quinquenervia. Taxonomy (NCBI): domain Eukaryota; kingdom Viridiplantae; phylum Streptophyta; class Magnoliopsida; order Myrtales; family Myrtaceae; genus Melaleuca; species Melaleuca quinquenervia. The sequence continues at coordinate 9,527,894 of CM057726.1, read as the reverse complement.
CCATCTATGTAGGTCTTTTTCTAACACGACAAAGTGATTCAGCTTCTTCTTCATTGACTTCAGCGACTGTTGGTGGAATTTCAGCAACATCAAGAGTTGTATTTACTAAATTGTCAGGCATATAAGGTGCTGAAATTTGCTCTTGTTCAACATCATTGTCATAAAGGACTTGGGTAGGCTGCTGCCTATTCCAAACCCATTTGTTCTCTTCATCAAAAGTGACATCCCTGCTGGTCACAATCTTCTTTGTTAGTGGATTAAATAATTTATATGCTTTAGATGTTTCACTTACGCTAAGAAAGACGCATTTTTCAGCCTTGTCATCAAGTTTCTTCCTTTTCTCATCCGAAACATGGGCATACGCAATGCATCCAAAGATTCTGAAGTAATCCACAATCGGTCTTTTCCCACTCCAAGCCTCTTCCGTTGTCATATTTTGAACAACAAAAGTTTGACTTCTGTTCAAAACATGAATGCTCCAGTTTACTGCCTCTGACCAAAAAGTCTTCGAAACTTTTCCTTTTGCCAACAAGCTTCTCACCATGTTGAGAATTATTCTATCTTTCCTCTCACATACACCGTTTTGTTGTGATGTATATGTAGTTGTAAGCTCTCTTCGAATGCCATGATCTGCACAAAAAACTTCAAATTCGTTTGAGCAATATTCACTGCCACGATCAGTTCAAAGGGTCTTAATGATCTTTTCTGCTTCATTTTCACACTAGCTTTGAAGCTTTTAAATGTAGAGAAAGCTTCTGATTTTTCCTGTAAAAAATAAACCCAAGTTTTTCTGGAAAAATCGTCAATGAATGTAATTAAGTATCTTTTACCTCCATTAGAAGATGGGTTTATTGGACCACAAATGTCCGAGTACACCAACTGCAAAACATCTTTTGCTCTCCATGACTTTCCCTTGAGAAATTGTGAATGATGTTGTTTGCAAACAACACATTCTTCACAAACTTCGGAAAGAGCAGTAATTTGAGGAAGACCATGTTTTTCTGTTGGAGGGTCTTCAATCCACCAAAACTCAAGTGGCTATAGTGAAAGTGCCACGGCCATGAGGAATCTTTATGTTTCACTTCAGCCATCAAACAACTTTCAATCTTCAATGGGAATAACATGTTCAAACTCATTTGAACAACTGCAACAACACCTCTAATTGAATCATAAATTTCACAAGCACCATTCTTAATAGTGACGACAAAACTCTTTTCTTATAACTGACCAACACTCAGTAAGTTACTTTTCAAGTCAAGAACATACAACACATTCGAAATCGTTTCCACAAAACCATTATTGGTTTTTATCTTAATATCATCTTTTCCTATCACCTTCACAGTAGAATGATCACCAAAACTCACAGTAGAATGTAAATCTTCATTCATAGAAGAAAAAGAAAACTTACTTCCACTCATATGGTTACTGCAACCTGTATCCACATACCAACTATCCGACTTGGAATTCTTTTCATCTTGAATAGCTATTAACAACGTTTCTGCTTCATTTTTTTCGACAAATTTGAAGTCTCTCCTTTTTCTTTATCATTAGACAGCTTAGTGTAACAATCAGATGCATAATGACCAAATTTATGACGTTTAAAGCACTCTACCTTGGTTTTGTCAAAAACCCGTGCTCTGCCTTTGCCTTGAAATTGGTCATTGTCAGCCTTGAACCTGCTGACATCTCTATTCCCTCGATCTCCCCTTCCCATGCCTTTACCTCTACCCCTTCTTCTGAAATTGTTGGAATAGGTATTGGTAGAAGCCTTCAATGCTTGGTCTAATACTGTGGAACTTCTGTTCATCTTCCATTCATGGACCAATAAGGAGCTTTGCAATTCATCGAGAGAGAGAGAGTGCATCTATGTCTTTTGACTCTTCAATTGAGCAAACAACGTAATTAAACTTTTGTGTCAAGGAGCGCAAAATCTTCTCCATAAATGGTGACGTTGTCCATCTTCTCACCTTGGAATCACATCTTGTTGCTGATCTCCATTGTTCTGGCACAATAGGAGGTGACGGATTCTCCATCCTTCATTGTTAGTGTCTTGAAATTCTTTCTCAAGGCTTGAAGTTGTGCACGCTTCACTCTAACGGAGCCTTGATATTTCTTTTCAATGGAATCCCAAATATCCTTGGAAGTTTCTTTACAAAGAATAGTTTCCAAGATGGGACGAACAATAGCCTGAAAGAGATAATTTTTTGCCTTCAAGTCCTTCAACTTTCTAGCTTCCAGTTCTGCTTTTTGGAAATCTATCAAAACCGTGCATGCTGGCGGTTCTTGAATTCCAGATTTGACGACAAGCCAATACTCCTTTGACCGTAAAAAATTTTCCATTAATATGCTCCAATGATCATAGTGACCATCAAAGCGAGGAATGGCTGCTTGCACAAAGTTGGAATATGTGGCCATTGGAAGAAATGTATTGTTGCCTCATGTTTTTTTTCACTCTCAGGGAACCTGGCTTTGATACCACTGTTAAATCTAGAACGTAAAAAACGTAGGCGTGAAGGAGAATAGGAGAGAGATGAGGCTAAAGCTCTCTGTCTATTATTGATAATGTTAAAGTCTTTAAAATAGACAAACACATAACTGAAATACCATGAAAATAGGACCCATAACATCCATGATTTGCATAACTCCATGACTCCATGACTTCACTAACTCCTAAAAACAAGGGCAACTAAAAAACAAACGTGTAGAAAATAAAACCAACCACTACTTCAACACTATACTGCTGTAACGTCGTCTCTGTCCCTTCGAGCTTTTCTTCAACTGCTTCAAGTTGGTCCCATAGCATCGAAAGCTTGTTGAAGGATGCCATGACAAACATGTTCCCCTACTTGAATTCTAAGAGTGCTTGGGTGAGCAAAAATATCTTCGCTTGATCCAATTTCCCATACATTTCTTTTATGTTGTTCCACATAATCATTGAATCCTCCATTAAAGGAAGTTTGGCCGTAACCTCTAGAGCTATGCAATTTCCGATCTATGCTCTGACAAGTTGATTGCATTTCTTCCATTGTTGCGCTAGACACTCATTTGCTGGAATAGGAGTTACTCCATCAATGAATCCATCCTTGTCCTTTGTGACAAGTGTGCATCAAAATTCTTATGAGCATCGTAAGTAGTTTTTCGAGCCAGAAAGTTGGTGCCTAATGAGTCGGAGTTCGGGTCCGTCGGCAGTGGAAGTATACAGAGGGTCACCGTGCTCCGGTCTTCCATTGGCAGTAGTGGCAATTGGATATGGTAGGAACCCGAGTTGGAGAATCAGGTAGAAATTCGTTCTCAAACTCGTAGAAGCTGATTTGGGTATTGGGCCTGTTTGGGATGGATTTGCCCCGATCATGGTTGGTGGACCTCCGTTGGGCTCTCTGTGGCCCTAATTTGTTGGCCATGGAATTGGTTGAGTCAGCCCATAAAACCATGGATTAGGTACCCACGAGATGGGTTGACTTGTATTAATCTGGCTCGGAATTGGCTGGCCAAAGGCTTCTCCAAATATGTTCGTTGTAGCATTCTGGATCCATGAACTCTCTTCCATGTTTGACTCTTCTGAGTTTAGCTTATCATAAATCAATGACTGGTTCTTGGTAAGAAGAAATTTCTTTTTGTTTTAAAAAGCGTTCAAATATTGATTCCTACACCAGAGTGCTAACTTTGTCTTGCAGGTTAGTGTATAATGCAACAATAAAGTGAGAGAAACTTTCGATGGGCAATCAAGGAACAATGGAAAAAGTTTGCGGAAGCTAATCCAGGAAAAAAAACGCTTTGATATCATGATAGAGTTTAAACAGGATGGAAGAGACGTTTTTGTGCAATATGTGCTTCAGCATATTATTCATTGATTGAACAATGTTTATACAAAATGTAAGCAATGATATAAGGCAAGAATATATTTGTACATATTACATGAAATCAATTATAATATTAGATTGAATATAACCCGTCCGTGCGGGCTTTTCTCTCTCGTAGGAGAGCTCTCTCTGCTACAATGGCAGACCCTAAATACCTAAAACATCTTAAACCCTAACCCTAGTCGCCCCGCTATTCTTGCTTTCTTCCCCATTCTCATACCCCTAAAACCCAAACTCTGCTACTATGGCAGTTTCCGAGAACCAAAACATGCGGAACTCCTTACCCAAAACCCACAAACCCTAACCCTATATCTAACATAATGTTGGTCTTGTTCTTTTAAATACACACCCAAACCTTGTCTGAAGAGCCGATTTCACTGGTGCTGATCAGTAATTTCGATTCCATTCTTGGGAATCTGGTCGAAAAATGGATGAGTCTGAGGAAACCATGATAAGGATGGTAGCGCTCTGTAAGAAGTTAGGGGGATCATGGCCATTGAAGCAGATTGTGGAGCTGGATGATGAAATTTCTGAGGATAAAATCAAAGAATGTCAGCTAACTTTGATGGGGCAACTGTATCAAAATCCAAAGGTAAACATTCAGGCTTTTCAAACCACAATGAGAAAAGCCTGGAAATTGGAAAATGTTGAAATATCTATTATTAGCCCTGGTATCTTTGAATTTAGATTTAAGGAAGCTGCAGATAAGTGTAAAGTTCTAGATCAAGGACCGTGGTCCTTTTCAAATCATTTGCTGCTTCTGAAAGAGTGGGAGCCAAACACGCCCCCTACCAGTTATAACTTTACTGCGAGTGAGTTTTGGGTAGAGTTATGTGGATTACTAACAGAGTGGCTAACGGAGAAAGTTATTTGGAAAGTTGCTAATGAAATTGGCAAAGTCCTAAAAGTCAGAATTGAGTCTAAAGGCTATAATGCATATAAAGTGGCCAGGGCGAAAGTGGAGATAGACTTATTAAATCCTCTGGTACAAGGATCTCTGTTCGGTAATAAAAAGAAAAATATATGGCTGGATTTCAAGTATGAAAGACTTCCATATTACTGCTATGTCTGTGGAAGAATTGGGCATTATGCTCAATCTTGTAAGGAGTAGCCTTGTACTGATGAATCATTTGAAAATATGGGCAACCTAACTTATGGCTCTTGGTTAAGTGTGGAAGCTAATGAAAGCAGCCCCTACTGGAAATTGTTCTATGATAAGAAAATAGAAGAATTGATTAAAGAGGAGGAAATACCTGCAATACCTGGAGAGTTGAGGCAGTTGGTGGAATACAAGGAGTTAGAACAGGAGAATGATGCATTGAAAGGTAAAGCAGTAGCCCGTTAGGAAAATAAAGAGAAAGACTCTGAAAGTATGATGGTGGATTCTGGCCTAGCAGGGCAGGGAATTTTAAGAATAGAAGAGAAGGGTGGTCTGTCCAGCATACCTAGTTTGGAGCTGCTAAAGAAGGAAAAAAGTTCCAAATTTGTGACAAACAAGAGGAAAAAAAGATATGCGCCATATGAAATGCAGTTGCTTAATAAAGGTGAGCTGGTTGAATCACAACTTATGGAAGTGCAAATTCACATAGAAGAGGAGATAATCAAACGGGCGTTGGTGGCTTGCCCCAAAAAGCCACAAGGTTATAAATGAAGCTAATTTGCTGGAATTGTCAAGGTTTAGGCTCACCCTTGACAATTCAAGCATTGAGAGCGTTAATTGCTCAAGAAAAGCCTGATATTGTGTGCTTGCTAGAAACCAATTATAAAGAAGATTTTGTGAGGAAAATGCAGAAAAGATTGAAGTTTTAAGAGTGTCACACAGTTAATCCGATTGGCACTGCTGGAGGGATAGCCTTATTGTGGAATGATAAGGTAAATATCCAGGTTAATTTTAATTCGTTGAATGCAGTGGATGTGATCTGTCAGATAGAAGAAAATGGGAAAAAAATACAGGCTACTTTCGTCCATTCTCCTAATGATTTTCAGGAGAGGTTGGGACTTTAGGAGTGGATTAGGCAAATTGGACAGGCAAATCAAGATCCATGGATTTGCCTTGGTGACTTTAATGAAGTTCTGTTTTACTGGGAAAAGGTAGGGGCAGAGGAGTAGAGAGATATAGAATAAATGCGTTCCAAAATTTCCTTAATGCATGTGCTTTTATGGATGTAGAAAGTAAAGGTTGTGCATATACATGGGCTAACAATCGTGAAGGGGCTGATTTCATTAAGGAAAGATTGGACATATTATTATGTAATATACAATTGAGGGTTTTATATCCTGAAGCGATGGTGTATGCCTTACCTACTATAGGCTCTGACCATAGTCCATTACTGGTGGATTTATGTCATGCAACTAGAAAATACATAAAGCATTTTAATTTTGAAGCTTATTGGATGGAGGATAAAGAGTATAAGGATGTAGTTACCAGATCTTGGCAATCCTTTCAGAACCAACCGGTCGCACTTTCAACAAGACTAAAGGAAGTAGTGGAAAACCTATCGGTTTGGAGCAAAGGAAAATTTTCAAATGGAGAGAAACGGATAGCCATCTTGAAAAAGGAGATGCAGATTCTTATTAATTCAAATGGTGGTATTGCAGAACTAAAAAGAATAGAAGAGCTGATGTTAGAAGTGGAAAAAATATGGCGAAGGGAGGAGATGTATTGGGGAATGAGATCTAGAGTCCAATGGATTAAATGGGGGGATAAGAATACGAAATTTTTTCATGCGACAACTCTCCAGAGAAGGCAAAGAAATAGAATTTCGATGTTGCAAAATGAAAGTGGTGAGTGGTGCAGAAACTTAGAAGAATTAAAATAGTGGACAAGAACCTTTTTCCAGGGGTTATACACGACAGTAGGGGAAAGGGAAATGGACCATGTTATAGATCAAATTCCTTGCTCAGTTAGTGGGGAAATTGACATGGCTTTGATTGAAGAAGCTACAATAGAAGAAGTGAAATAGGCTGTTTTTCAGCTTGGAGCATCTAAAGCCCCTGGACCCGACGGTCTAAATGGAAAATTCTTTTAGCACCATTGGCAAGAAATACAACATGAAGTTTTTGAAGAAGTCGGGAATTTTTTCAACACAAGCCACTTAAATCCTGAACTGAACTATACTTACATTTCCTTGATCCCCAAAGTTCCGAATCCTGAGAAACTGGACCAGTTTCGCCCAATTAGCTTGTGCAACTTTACCTATAAGATCATATCCAAAATTATGGCCAATAGACTGAAACAGTGGCTGCCAAGTATTGTAAATGAAGAACAGAGTGCTTTTATTGGTGGAAGACAGATCCAAGACAATATATCCATTATTCAGGAGGTCATTCACCAGTTAAGGACACGGAATAGAAGGAGAAAATTCCAGGCAGTGCTAAAAATGGATATGAAAAAAGCTTATGATTGAGTTGAATGGGACTTCCTAGAAGCATGTATGCTGAAAATGGGTTTTAATTCCAAATGGGTTGCATGGATCATGAAATGCATCACCACAGTTTCATATAGCGTGAAGATGAATGGAGAAATCTTACCTCCCTTCAAGCCAACCCGAGGAATTAGACAGGGAGATCCACTTTCTCCTTACCTTTTCATCATACTAGCAAATGTGTTATCAGACCTAATTAAGAAAGAAGTGGAGCAAGGAAATATTAAAGGCATACAACTGAATCCCAGGTGCCCTACTCTATCCCATTTAATGTTTGCTGACGATCTTATTTTATTTTTGGATGGGAAGGTTCTAGAATGCCAAGTAATGGATGTTGTCCTTAAAAAATACTACTCTATCTCGGGCCAAATGGTGAATTTGAGTAAATCAGGCATTCTTTTTAGCAAAAACTACCCTTTGAATCTCAAACATGGTATAACACATGCTCTACAAGTAGCTGAAATACAGAAAATGGGGAAATACCTGGGGATACCTACAGAATGGGGAGCATCCAAGAAACAAATGTTTTCCTGGATATTGGAAAGAGTGAGTAAAAAACTGGAGGGTTGGAAAGAAAATTTATTGTCGAAAGCTGGAAAAGAAATCTTGGTGAAAACGGTAGTACAAGCGTTACCTCAATACGCTATGTCTATCTTCCAGCTTCCTATTTCTATTTGCAGGGCAATTGAAAAGAAAGTGGCAGAATTTTGGTGGAAGACAAATGGGGTTCATAAAGGCAGGCACTGGAAAAAATGGGAAATACTTAAGCAAAGGAAGGACAAAGGAGGATTAGGCTTTCGAGACCTAATCATTTTTAATCAAGCTATATTGGCTAAACAAGCGTGGAGATTGATTCAAAATCCAGAATCTCTATGGGGAAAACTGTACAAGGCCCTCTATTTCCCGAATATTGACTTTCTGCATGCAAGAAGTAAAACAAGACAATTATGGTGTTGGAAAAGCTTACTGGTGGGCAGGGATGTTATTGGCAGATTGTCTCGTTGGGTGGTTGGAAATGGCCAGACAATTTAAATTCGTTCTGATAAGTGGCTTCCCCGAGGAACAATTGGTGGACCTACGAATATACATGAGCCAACAAGGATATCAGAATTGATGATTATGGAAGAAGCACGATGGAATGAAACTATGATTACAGAACTATTTGAGGAAGAGACAGCACAAGATATCCTCAAAATTCCATTAAGCCGCCACAACACTGAAGATTCGTTGAAATGGCAACACACAGCAAATGCGCAATTTACTGTGAAGAGCGCTTATAATGTGATTAAGGCCCAACACGAAAGCAAAAAGTCCACAAAGGCATCTACATCCTATGAGCCCCCAAGAGAATTATGGCTGAGGATCTGGAAGACCAACTCTCCCCCAAAGATCAAAATTTTCCTTTGGCATATTTGCAAGAACGCACTGGCAACAAAAGAAAATCTGTACCGAAGGAAAATCACAGCAAACAATGCATGTCCAATATGTCGAAATGCTCCAGAAACTACCGAGCATCTCCTATTACTATGTCCATGGACTCAACAGGTTTGGAGTAAAACCAGTATCAATATAGCAGTGAACGAGTTCACAGTAACTCGGCTGGATGAATGGCTACTAAATGCACAGCATACCTCCATCTCCTTTGATTTTCTTTCAATGGTGTTGTGGCGGATCTGGAAAGAGAGAAACGAGTTTGTCTTTCGAGGCAAACACCCAAACCCAGAGCACACCATCTTCTCGGCTATAGTCAAAATGGAGAACTATCAAAGGTGGGCAACAGAACGACCTTAAAAATCAGAAAAGCAACGACCTTTACCTGAGAAATGGTCGCCTCCCCCCTCGGGAGTGCTCAAAGCGAGCGTGGATGGATCTTATGATCCGGAAACTGGAGAAGGAGCTATGGCTGTTGTTGTCCGAGATTGCAAAGGCTGTCTCATTGAAGGATTTGCACGCCGGCTGCGTGTTTCTTCGGCGCTACAAGCTGAGGCGGAAGGTATTCTCCAAACCCTACTGTACTTTTGGGGAAGAGAATTGGAGGAGATAGTCGTGGAGACAGATAGCTTAGATCTGGCGTCGGAGATAAGCACAGGGATAGATCAAGTGGGATGGGAGGTGCAGGCTCTTATCAAAGAGGCCCAAGCCCAGCTTCGCAAATTTTCCAAACTGAAGCTTACATATTGCCCACGGGCCCAAAACAAGATTGCTGATTGGGTAGTGAAAGCGTGGAGAAAGAATGAACTTCCGAGTAATTGGGTGTTATATCCCCGTCCTTTATTACTTGAAATGTTATGTGCTGAATCCCCTTATATATCTTGTAACAATATCAAGATATGAATCGAAGCAGAGTATTATTGACCCAAAAAAAAATTATAATCCTAGATTGATTTATTCAATCAATCTTGATCAGATCCAACCAATCATAATTTCAGGCATATCTTCCAACAACATGCAGCTCGTCTTTAGGCACTAAGACAAGATTCCAAAAATATAAAGTATGGAATCTTGGGATTCTGCCAAAATTAGGGGTTTTCACAATGTTTAGGTTTTGAAAACGACGACATGGTGGAGTCTTTCAGGTCTTTTTAAAACATTAGGTAGGTCTTTTAACAAGTATGGACTCTCGGGGTCCTGCCAAAGTTAGGGTTGATCTCCGGTTTTTGTTTTGAGGTTTTGAGAAACAACAACATGGTGGAGTCTTTCAGGTCTTTTTAAAACGTTATGTCTATATTAACCATTATCAAGGGAAATCTTGGGGGTTCTGCAAAAGTTAGGGTTGTTGTAGAGTTTTCGCAATGTTGAGGTTTTGAAAGACGACAACATGGTGGACTCTTTGAGGTCTTTTTATAATAATTACGTTTGTCTTTTTATAATAACTATGTCTGCAAAGAGGCTCTACTGAACTCAAATTATGGCGACCAACTCGCGACTGCTTCAGCGGCACCTACCTTTATATTTGTCTTTTGCACTGTGAAATGGCAGGTCAGAAATTCTTATTTTGACCGTGGTTTAGGAGAAAACGGTGGCCGAATGGTTGATTATGCATGAGACATCGTGCATCACATGTTGAAACAACCTACCTCAGTATCAATCGAGCCCCAATTTTGAAAGGGACCGTGATTTCAATTTGAGCTACGATTTCTTTCGATAATCCCAAATGCCCAGGATGCTAACTTTGTTGAGCCTCAAGTTTCTTCCTCGTTTCCGGAAATGTCAGGTTGGATGTTAGATTTGCCAATTGGGCCCAAGAAAAAGAGCGTCCAACGATCTGGTTGAACAATTTTCAAGGACGATCCATGCCTTTTTCCCCATTGCGAAAGACTAAAATGGGAGATCGGACGAAAATGAAACGAAGTTTTCACTTAAAGCGAGCGAGTCCATCATCTTTTCATCGGCTTCGTAATTGTTTGTTTAACTACAGTAAATATAGAAAGACTTTTGGATAGGCACGAGAGAAACAGAATGCACCAATGGAAAAAAGCCCACGATTTGATTAGGCACAAGAGAGCTCGTCATTTCAAAAAACGCGCAAGAGCTCTTTTCAAGCTATAAAATGCTGCTATGATAGGTCACCACTCACCATCAACCTGCACTTCAGCTCTCAACTGCTATCGATTTGTGAAAAGACACGCGTACTAATTCTGCCCAAGCCGAGCTCTTCTCAGTCGTTTCCATGGCGAGTGGTGGATCTTTAAGACGGAAGATGATGACGGTCCTGAGCATCGACGGAGGCGGCGTGAGAGGGATCATTCCCGGCACGATCCTAGCTTCTCTCGAATCCAAGCTTCAAGTAATTGTACCCACTTATTTTATCTTTCAATGTTCTCTTTGAGGATAGTGTCGGACGACAATTGACAACCCGCTAGCAAACTATGAGCACGACAGTCTCCCATCTTGATCAAATGATCAGTCTGGGCTGCTTCATGAAAGCTGCATAGGCGAGTGCAAATGTTATGTGCCTCAGCTGTGAAGAGTTTGTCATATATCTTGTTAAAATTGCAGCATCTCTTTTCACATTGCAGCTGTTGTAACTAATAGTGTCGTAGAATCAACGTGGGTAATTTTATATGTAGATGAATAATCCTTTTTTTTTTATGGTGATCAAAGTGCTAGTTTAAAGTTGACGGAATTTACAGGAATTGGACGGACCGGATTCGAGAATTGCAGATTACTTTGACGTTATTGCAGGGACAAGCACGGGTGGATTGGTGACAGCTATGTTAACAGCACCCAATAAGGATCATCGTCCATTGTTTGCAGCCCGTGACATTAATAAATTTTACTTAGACCATTGTCCTGAAATATTTCCCCAGAAAAAGTAAGCTATGTTAACACCTTTTGTTTTTTCCATAAATTTCATCTTCAAGTTGCTTGAACATTCCAGGAATAATTTAAGGAGAAAGTACAATGGAGAAGTCCCTTCAAATGTCTATAATTAGACAAACCAGTAGTATACCCATGCCTTACAGTGACTTGAATTTTTACCCCTGAATAAAATTGGAATACGCATTTTATTGTAATTTATTTGTTATATTGTATATTATTTCAAATGATTTTTTTTCTTTAAGAAAATTAAGGCAAAATTCTTTGTTCATATTATATGATAATAATGTAAAATATTGAGACTTTATAATAAGTAGTAAATTGATAGTTTTCGTTGTTACATTATAAAAGGAAATTTAACATGTAATCACAACCTTATTTTTTTGAATTCAACCAAGATAGAAAAGTAGCAATTCATTGATCATGAATCTTCCCAATGAATTTGCTGCCAAATGCTTAACAAAGTTAAAGTGCAAGTATTAGTGTTCACCGTATCCCGTTCTTAAGCAAGTATCTAACATTGTTTTATTCAACTTTCAAACAGTCGCAATAAGATGATCGATTCAATAAGAAACATAAGAGGCGCAATCAAGGGGCCAAGGTATGACGGGAAGAAGTTGCAATCCATAGTCAATGACTTGCTCCAAGACACCACCCTCAGTCAGACCTTGACCAACATCGTTGTCCCGACTTTCGACATCAAGCGTCTCCAACCAGTCATCTTCTCTACCAAAGACGTAAGAACTCGAACTCCACAGAGTGATCTTCATTTCGCCGACTTTAGATAGATATCGATCGTTGTACTGCCAGTTTAATTTATATTCACTTATGTCCCTTTTGGGTTTCTTCTAATTGATGGGAGGGACAGGCAAGAGCGCAACCTCTAAAGAACGCGCGGTTGGCAGATGTTTGCATCGGCACCTCTGCAGCTCCCACGATGTTCCCGGCGCACTACTTCAAGACCGAAGTCGAGAACAGGGAGACTTATCACTTTGATCTCATTGACGGTGCAGTTGCCGCAAATAATCCCGTCAGTGCAATTGAGAACAAAGTTTTGGATTTAATATGATAAAACGAGTTCATGACCGCGTCACGCTGTTATTAATTCCTAAAATTTTCTATGATGTACTAATTCAGTGTCTGACCATATGACAGGAAATTACAAGCAAAGTTTTTTCTTAATTATATTGAAACATTGTTAAGTTATCCTTTGCTTCAAAGCTTATAACAAGTTGTTAATATCTCAGGCCAAGGAGCTAGAAAACAGAGAACTAACAACGCGCAATCTGGTGTTTTGCAGACCCTGGTTGCTCTGAGCCACATTAAGAGAGAGGACCTCTTGCCCAAAGGAGAGTTCAAGGACATAAATTCAAGAGACACTGATCCAATGCTGATTTTATCACTCGGTACTGGGGCGGCCAAGCATATAGAGAAGTATAGTGCAGCCGAGGCCGCTGGATGGGGACTCATCAGTTGGATCTTTCATGATGGATTCAATCCGTTGGTCGATATCTTCAGTCAAGCGAGCTCTGACATGGTCGATATTCACCTGTCTACTCTCTTCCAGTTCTTAGGTTGCAAGAACAATTACGTTCGGATTCAGGTATGGGATTGATTACATACACCGTGTTCGGCTTCAAGAAACACCTTCATTCTGGCACGTGACTATGCGACTTTCTTTGAAATGATTTCACGCCTGTTGTTTCGGCGCAGGACGACACCTTGACTGGTGAAGAATCATCACTTGATGTTGCCACCCAAGAGAATCTACAAAGGCTCATGGAAGTAGGGCAGAAGCTATTGGAGAAACCAGTGTCGACGGTAAACTTGGCGAGCGGTAGGTTTGAAGAGGTTGAAGGAGAAGGCACCAATGGAGAGGCACTCAGTTGCTTTGCAACTCGGCTCTCCGAAGAAAGGAAGAGGCGAAACGAGTAGGAATTCGCGCATGTCTTAATTCGTGAAGATGCTGCTTAGATGAATTCACGATATTGGTGCAACTTTTTATCGTCTCCTTCAATTATGAACTTTTGTAATTTCAATCGCAATGCAATTTAATTGACTTTCCAGTACTTTAACTTTATTCTTGACTACTTTATTTTTAACTAAACATTTCACCAGAGCCGCAACGGAGACAAAGTGTTCCAATCCAAAATAGTGCATGTTCGATATACGTGTTATGTAATTGAGAGATACAAAGTAAGAGGACACTTGGAAATATGGGTGTTTATTGAGGTTTTTTAACTTTTGAAGCCTTGAGTTATACTGTTTACGAAATTTTAGACACCTAAAATTGTTCAATATACATCTTATAGCGCTTAAATTCATTCCAAAGTCTATAAAAATTAACGTATTATTTGTGTTTCGGCGGAAAATTTGAATAAAGCTGGTGGAAATAGTCGTTCCTTCGTATAGTAAGAGGAATTGCATTAGGCCATTAGTGGACTAAAGTCCTTATCAAACATCATAATGAGGATTAAAGTCGAAACAGTGATTCCTTCCTGTCTCTGCCAAACATGCCGCCTCTGTTAAGAAACGAAGTGAATATAACTTCGGCGAGAGAGACACCAAGAAAAAGAAAACGATTCACCAAGAAAGTAACAAAGGGCCCTCTTTGAAAAAATGAATAATTTAAGCCCAAGAGACTTACGCCCTTAGCTCACCTTTATTTCTTCTGCAGCTGGTTTCTCAAACAACCTTTTTTTTTTAAAGGAAGAAACAAGAGAGAGGTAAGAGTAGGCAAAAGAAAAGAGAAAAGACGTGGGGGTGGAAGGTTCCCATGCCCGGGTGGCACCAACAATCCTTGATTCCTTTAATCGAAAGGATTCCTTTGTAAAAAGCCGTAATTTCATGCCATGTTATGTTTTGACTTGCTGGGTTGATTTTGGAGGTAATTGAATTGTCAGGACCCACCACGCCCCGCCCTTGGGCATGCAACAGTTTCGAATTTCTTTCTCTTCTGGCAAATTAATAATTGCTACGACCTAGGAAGGTCGCTGACCTTCTCAAACATCAAAGTTACAATTAAGTGGAAGCGATATTATAACCCACTATTACAAACCTTCAAATCAAACCATCAACATCTGCACCTCTCATATACGTACATCAACATATACATGCACCAGTTCATGTACAAATAAATATAATCAACTCCATAGATTTTCAATACAAGCCCAGGAGAGGTCACGACTCGCATTAATTCTTTCTCTATCGGTTCCATCTCAATCTACTCTTGCTCGATCGGCTCCTCCTCTAGCTACAGGCTTAAATCCTATAATGGATCTATAGTGGGGTAAGATACGGGGATATCTCAATAAGGGAACCCTAACCCAAAACTAAGAACACCACTAACCTAAGGTCCCTATCGCGTCTCACCCTTCAATGATCGTCTCTAGCTACACATCCATCGTCCAACTCTCGCCTAGAGTTTAACCATTTCTAATCTTTCCAACGAATCATAAATGTTCACCGTTCTCATTCTTTACTATCTAACTATGAGTCAACCGGCTCGTGGCCAGGACTTGGTACTAAGCTCAACATATGATTTAGTCGCAATCATCATACATTCAATTAAATACATAAATGTATTTAAATAAATAACCTTAAATAAATAAATTGCATTATAATTAAATAATGCATCATTAAGTAAATATATAGCATAAATAAAGGTTTAAGACCATCCACAACCAGCCTAAGACCCTAACTAAGTCTTCTCGGCTCGTCGTCATTTTTCCACATTCAATGGTCCCTATTGTCGTCTTACTATCAAATTGGCTCATTGGCCAAACCATCCATTCACATACCGTCGCCAAACCCATGGCACGTTATCATTCTGTCCATCAATCCATTCAAACGCTAAATCCATGGCACGCTAATCTGAGCCATAATCAGGCCTCCCATTGTGTTCAATCAACCAACCCATTCAAACACCAAATTCATGGCACCTTAAATACTAACCACAATTGGTCTAAACTAGACATCTAATCGACTCATTCTAATCAAGCCTCCCATTGAATTCCATCGACGTCCAATCAGCAATTATAGCTCACAAGTCACCTAATCAGTCAAGTTCCTTGCTACAAGCAAGTAATAGTATGTGGCCCTCAATAGCCCTAATCGTCTAATTACTCAACTAGACCAACCAAATGGTCCTAACAATTCTCTTAACCCAATCCAAGTGTTCAATCATGCAATTAAACCATCCAATTAGGCTCACTGGTCTTTTAATCGATCGCAATGTCGCATCGTCATCGGAAGTCTATATTTGGCTTTACTTGGCCTTATTCATCTAAACACGTAATTATGCATCCAACTAATTCATCGAACCTATCCATTCATTCCTTATAAGTCTATTAAAGTAATAGCATGCCTAATAGAGGTTTAGAGTCCACTCACCTATTTGGGTCTGTGAATCAATGGCCAGTGACAAATCCAGGCGGACCGGGTCCATGAGTAGCAGTGACTAGTGACGGGTGACGGAATGGCTTCGATTGCACGGGTGATCGCGAGAACAAGATTGGGTTGCTGGTCGGGTTGGGTCTGGATCGGTTCCGGGTCAGGTCTGGGTCGGCTGACGTCTCCTCAGTTGGGAGATCGATTCTCCCTCCTTGAGCTATATTGGAGCTGGAGACCAGCTGGGCTTTGAAGAAAACTCCAAGGCGGTTTGAACGTGGGTGGTGGTGTCGTCAACGGTGGCTGGAGCTCGGAGCAGTCGCCCTTTGAAGCTGGCGGTTGTGCAGCCGGAAATGCCAGAAAAGGGGTGGAAGAACTAAGTTGTAATCCGCGAGTCCAAGGCCAAATAAATCGAAGTCAAGGCTATATCTGATCAAAGGGAAGTCTAGAAACCTATTGGTGTCATCAATTTCAAGTGGGCACGACTGGAGTGGTCGGATTTTCAGATCTAGTGTTCTAGGGCTCGGTTTGGGGCAAATCCCGATCCAATCCAAAAATCATCCATTCTAAGTCGAATTAATCCGATCAAAAGCCATAAATGAGTTTTAAGAACTCCCAGGGACCGATTACATGCAATTGGCTGAGCCCTAGGTGGATATATTGGAAGA
This sequence comes from Melaleuca quinquenervia, assembly GCA_030064385.1. NCBI lineage: Eukaryota > Viridiplantae > Streptophyta > Magnoliopsida > Myrtales > Myrtaceae > Melaleuca > Melaleuca quinquenervia. Next base: position 9,511,232 of record CM057726.1, on the reverse strand, counting down.
AATTGCGAAGGAGGAGCTCGGTGGACATACCGCAGGGCAAGGGCCAGTATGGCCGAGTAGCCCTCTTTCGGGGGCTTGAGGAGGTGATCCAAGCGGAGACTACAGCTGCGGATGGTCGGGACTTGGAGAGCGAGTGAAGAGGAAGCCGTGTGAGCTGGAATCACAGAAAATGAAGGTTGGAGAAGGAAGTTATCCCAAGTTGCAGTTGGTTAGGCGGGCAGCTCGGTGGGCAGGGGAAATCCAATGGTGGAGGGGAAGAAAGAGGTCGTTGTCGACATCCAACGGCCCTCCAATGGCCGAGGCTTGGTCGGACGGGACACTTAGGGCCAGTATCAGGCCTTGCCGGCGAGTAGCTGGCCGTAGCTCGCCGATGGGACGGGCTAGGCTGTCACGTGGGCTATGCTCGATGAAATGCCAAAGAGGCCCGAGAAAAGAGAGAGGGAGGGCTGGGCTGTCGCGTGGGCCGGGCCGGGTCTAGGCTGTCCTGGGCCGGTTCGCGCGAGCACAAGACCGAACCGGTCCTTGGCCAGTCACAGTTGACCGTTGACCAAAAAGTCAACTCTGGGAAAATTTCCCAAAAATGCCCTTAGGCCCATAATTCACTTCTTTTTGGGCCAAAATGCAATTATCCAAAAGTCGGAGGACCAAAACGCGATTTTTGAAAGTCCGGAATCGCCCAAAACGAGAGTTGTTGATTTAGTCCGAGATAATCCCGAAGCCAACAGGCTACTAACTAAATCCATAATTTTCCACAATTGGATCTCGAAAAGTAGGGTCGGAAGCGGGATGTTACATGAACAGTGAAATTCATGTTGTGACAAGACCTTCTGAGTGTTGTGGAACCGTGGAATTTTTCCGAAGTCGATTCGGACGGGTTCAAATTTTGAAATTAGTTATGCACTGTTGGAACCACATTCGAACTTTTTTGCATTTGGCATTGGTTTTGCACCCATCCTCAAGGTAGGAGGCAGATTCGCCTTTCAAGTATGTCGATAGCTTTCCAAAAGACTCCAATATTACTTGAAATAGGCATCGGCAGAGTTCAAACAAACCATTTAAAATGCAGTGCGCGAGCTGCGCATTTCAGCATACAGCGCAGTAATTGTTCTACTTTGGGTGAACCTTTTTGTTAGCTGCTAGGAGCCGTTTTGTTGCCAAATAAGATAATATGGTGGATCATTTATTTAGTTATATACTCGATTTTGATATCTGTTTTTCATAAATTGACAAGATTTCGAGGTTTTCAGCTCGATGTAGTTTTCGTTATCTGATCTCATATTTTCAAGTTACGAGTGCCTTGTCTCCTTTGTGATTTGTAAACTTGAAAATGATAGGGAATTAGATATGTTCTAAGTTAATGAATTGGCATTGCTCAATATGATATTCATCAAAAAGAAAAAGTGGGGTTTAGAGCATATTTGTCGCATGAAGTTGGATCGGACATTTATTGCATATTGTTTATTTGAATAGGTATAACAAAATAACTTTTGAAATAGTGTCGAAGTTGATTATTTGTAAAATGATTTGAGAAATACTATACGATCTGTTAATACTTCTTGATGGAAGGAAATGAGAATGTTTATATTTACTAGTTTGCAAATCTGTTTTTTTAAATAAATTCTGAAATGGTTTTGTGACTTGTTGGAGGATAATGTTGATGGTTATATACTCTTGTTGTTGTGGAATCTTTTGAAGGGTTGTGAGTGCGTGCACTATTTTCAAGATGTTCAATATAGGAAAAGCCATCAATTGATATAGGCAGAGACCTATTCCAAAGGGTTGGCAGGCCTTGTCACAAGGCAGCTATAACTAAATATTGACCATAGATTAATGAATGGCGTGGACTTCTGATGTTTGCTTTCGTATTGCTGATTGAATGAGTATTTCTTACGAGTAAAATTTGGTTGAAGAGGCATAACTCATCTCTGATCTTGTCCATATATTATTTACTAGATTTTGATAAATGTGTTCCCAGTACGTTTTAAATGCGCATAGTCAATGATCAATTTCCTTAAAAGAAACTTTTACTACACACTCAGCCTATATATATGCTCTTTTTTTTTTCTGGAGGAGTTTAGTACTCTAATCTATAACTAGTTTGATGTTTTATCAGGAGGACATATATGTTTGATAACATGTTAATATCGGTATGTGTACGAGGTATTATTATTCGAATAGCAAGACGGCAGTGTCATTCAAGTCTCTGGATTGGAGAGCCAAGTGTGAATCGCGTCAGCATCATATAAGCGACTGAGAAAATGCACAGTTCTAGGAGATCAAATTATCCTGGTGCCGGCAACTGTTTGTCCACCATGTTTACGGATTCTTCTTAGTTTTAGAGGGCATTGGGATTATAAAACGAGTGCAAGGAAACGAAAGAATTCATCCTTCTGGTTTTTCTTTCAGCAATCTGATTTCACAGGAAAAAAAACGACTCCCAAATGATGTTGGCACTATGCATCAACTTGATACAATGAATTGGTACGGGTACAAGAGAAGCCTCACATCATTAAGTCCTCTTAAAGAATCTGCTCCCCTGTTCCAGTTCATATGACATCCCTAATGAAAGGAATTATTATACACGAAAGCTATTATTTACAGATCCACCCGAACTACATCGGTTGCACAATGTGGTGAAGGAAATACCTCAAGGAAGTGCAAGTTGAAAAGATCAACTTCAATTGCTGTAGCTGATGCCCGCAAGCAATTGAAGAGATACATGCTACTCCTGTATTGTGTCAAAACTTCCACGGCAAGGAAACATTCAGGACTTCAGGAGGCATTGATTCTAGAACCAGACGAGGAAGCTACAGATAAAAGTTTGAGCCGCATGCAAACTACTTGTGCATGCACAGAGTCCATATACATTAGAGCCTAATTAAGAGCATAACCTGCAACAAAATCGGGGCAGCTTTCTCCAAAGAAATCATCTGGAAAGTCGATTCTTTTTAGCAACACTTCTAGGACGATTAGAAGATGGAATGGGATAGTTTGTTGTTCGATCTGAATGAGGAGGAGACAAAGTGGGAAGCACCTCAAGGATAGAACGAGGAGAATAACGGGACACTAGTGTCAAGTCAGAAGTCTCAATGTGAGATTGCCGGCCACCCTCACTGGTGAAAAAGAGTAATTAGGAAGTTGCAACCAACAGTATGCAACAATAGATCCACCATTTACGTATCAAAGTTTGAAAAATCAGGTAAGGAGGACAGGAATGCATGAAGGCTAACCTCTAGAGTTGTACCTGTCAATAACCGCCTTGAATGCTGTACTTTGTGCTGCTGTTGGCAAGATAGGCAGTTTGTCAACAGTATGCTTGACATGCTCTCGTGGGCTATGGCATAAATCCTGTAAAACCACACCAACGGGATATTGAGAAAAATAGTCTATTGTACAGCTCTTATTTACTTGTAAAGTTTTAGGAGTCATAGCCAAGAAGTGGAATGTGCCAATTACCGTTGATTTTCTGCTCAGCACTTGAGTATGAGACGAGACATCTATCTGCTGTGCACTTTTCAGGAAAGGATGTTCAAGTAGCATGGCTGCTGAAGGCCTTTCAGCCGGATCCCTTCGAAAGCAGCATTGCAGGAAATCCTTTCCCTCAGATGATATTGTTTCAGGTATTGATGGAGAATTATTCATAGCTTTAAACATAGCTGCAGCCTGCAATTAGATACTTTGACTAAGGATAAGCTAACCCAACCAGCTTATAAAGCAAGTACACAATGGAAACTACATTACAAAGTGCACCAAAAACAATAACAACATCCTCAACAGAGTTTAAAGACCCAAAACTGAGGTTGATACCAATGTCTCAAGACCATTTTACATCCCCGAAGAAAGATACTCATGATCTGGCTTTTGAATATATAAAATATGGGGTAATTGACAGCATAAAAAGATCAGAACAAAATATGCTAATAAAAGCTGCTGTTTCTCTTGGCCAAAGAGATTAGAAGAAGAAAAATCCTGAAAGCATAGATCGAAACCCCAACTTCTACCATGGTAGTGAAATGCAAATGTATTAGCAAGTTTCGGTGAGAGCTAATCATATGTTGATACAAGTTTGGAACCAAACCTTTGTTCAGTTAAAACTTACGGCAAAGGGACATAAACAGAATGCAACTGACTGAAAGAATTTATTATTAGTAGAAAGTGACGCCGTTATGCTGTTGACATTTTCCACTTAGACCTTGAGGTATCTGACCTTTTCACTTCAAGCCACAATTTACAGAGCTTACTGGACCTTATAAAACAATGCTCTTACCCCCTCAAACTCACTCCAAGGAGGTTTCCCAGTTAGCATTTCAACAATAGTGCATCCCAAACTCCATATATCAACAGCAAGAGCGTGATCGGAGCCATTATCTTTCTGCATCACGGCCTGTATGAGCTGCAGAGCACATAATTGCATTAGAGACTCCAAGCTACTAGAAGAGAGCACAAAAGTTCATGAAATAGAAACTACCTCTGGAGCCATCCAATATGGACTTCCCTTTAAAGAGAGATCAGCTGTTTGTCCAGTTAGCTAAGGGAAAATAAGATACACGTCAATGAAGCCAAAGCTAGTTCAGTTACCCATGGAAACATGGAGTGATAATTCCTGACAGTAGCTACTATTTAAAATTGTATGGTTCTCATCAGGATGGACAAAAGCAACTGTTTACAATAATCCTAGTACCAATGTCCAACTCATGTCAACTGATTACTTGGACAGAGGACTACAAAGAAATCAATCCTTTGCTGGCCCTCAACAATTTCGCACATGCTTTACAAATTTTTGCCACTCACGCTTTGCAAGTTCTTTATTTTTCTTTTCTTTTCTCATAATTTTTGCCAATCCATGCTTCACATACTCAAAAGCAAGCAAAAAGATCAAACAATTGCTTAAGTTACACATAAAAGTCAAAAATTAAATCTTGATGATTGTTATTATGATGTAATTTAAAACTTCTCTAGTAATTGGAGGAGGATAAAAAATAAGATCAACAACCCAGCTACCAGCGACTTATTTTTTTGAACAAAGTAACATAATTATTCCATTTGAACCACATGACAAACTTTTTTTTAGCTGAGATGAGAAAACAGGAAGCAAATCATTCACAAACATTTGATAGCTGCCACAAGGTGTCAGACGTAAGACAACAAGGGAATATGGGTGCAAAATAACATGCGTACAGTTGTACTTTGTGGGAAAGAGCTGGAAGCTTACGTGCTTAGCCATCCCAAAGTCAGCAAGCTTGACAATTCCAGATGCATCCACAAGTAAATTAGCTCCCTTGATGTCCCTACATAGGCCAAAGAGTTTCTATAGGTCCCCAGCAGATAGCATAAAATCTTGTCAATCCTTTTCCAATGTAATGTATATGTAAGATTTAAAAGGCCAATTACAATAGCCAAGAGATATCAAGATGCTTCAACCCTTATCGAGTTACCTATGTATTGTCTTCTTACTATGTAAGTAAGCCAATCCAGACAATATGTGGCGAGTAAAATTGCGGACAACTGATTCTGTTATGGCCCCATAATGATCCCGGACATATTTGTTGATGGAACCAGGATGAACATACTCAAGATATATATAAAACCGATCCTCAACCTGCATATGAAGACATTGAATCTTATCTTAGTCAAATGATATTCCACAGGAAACCATTTGAGGACATGTCAATCCACATTTTAGTCAAATTAGGTTCTAAAACCAAACTGCTATGGATGCATGTAAAGTTTGGACATGCAGATAAGCCTGAAAGATAACTCACAATTTCACTGCCATAATACTGCACAATATTGGGATGCTTAAGTCGGCTGAGCACTTTAATTTCCTGCAACAGATATTTGATATGAGAGGATAATGTGAGATACACCATTCTAAGAGAAGCTAAAAACAGAAAAAGTAGACATTGTCCTAAATGCATCCAGAGAGAAGGCAAATCCAGTTATCATCATCCCTGAAGAGACAAAAACATAATCTTTGTGGCTGCTAAGTGGATCTCATGATATGATAGCCAAACTGCACACAAAAGTACTGCTCCTGATAATGAATCACAATCAACAGTATTACCAACAATAATTACCAAAGAACTTTAGTGTTCCAACTGGACATAAGCCTGCCTTGCACTGATGTTTAGACCTCACACATTTCCGTATTCAAGTATGAAAATGAAATATAGACTTAAATGAAAAGTTGGATCTTAAGAGCCACCTGATAAAACTCATGATCATCTGATCTTTCTTCCGTTCAAGAGGCCAAAGAGCTAACAATTCCATCACAAAAGAGAAAAATCTATGTTTATCTCTTGGGGAGGGGTAACTAAACTTGTCAAATTTGGTTTACAATGAGGTAGGATCAATCCCTTCACAGCAGATAATTAGTTTTGACCACAGGAGCATGATTCTGGACCCTAGTTAAAGGCAAAACTTACCTGCTCTAGCTGCCTCATGCACTCAGCAGATTTTGGATCATCAGGCAATAATTCAACTTCTTTCATTGCACAGAGAGCCCCAGTTTCTCTGTCAGGCAAGAAAGTTAATGTCAGTTAACCATACTTGAGAGAAACGACAGAAAAATGAGAGGGACGTGAAAACTGCCAGAACTAACATACCGGTTGCTAGCAACGTAAACACTCCCAAATGTGCCACGTCCAATAAGTTTTCCTTTTTGCCACTGACTTTTTAGTGGCAAGGACTCTGTTTTTACAACGACTTTAGCATTGGGAGGGGAATGAGAAGGAAAAGATGCTGCAGGAGGACGAGGTAAAGGGTGGACACCAGCTTGAACATTATTATCACGCCAAGCAGTAGAGTTTTCAACCAATGACTTGTGATGCATTGGCGATGCTGGTCCACGTGAACTTCTAGAAGTCCAACAAGGAGTTTTTGCTTGAGGACTTGGAAGTGGCGAGCCATTGTGCTCCAAGAATGATGGGGAAGGTGAACCGGTGGGCATCTCAGGCGCAGACCATATATTGTTGCCTGTCGGAGTTAAGATATAGTGTGGTAAAAGATCGCCAAGTGATGTTCTTTGTGGGCTAAGTGCAGGACTCGTGAAAGGGCTGGTGGGGACACTCTTAGCAGGCATATTGAGCCTGAAATTGTATCCAGATCTTTCTACACCTCTTACACCTAGACAAACCGCCATAGACGACCCCGCATCAACATTCTCCGCAACCTCATTTCCATTCTGGTGTGCAAGAGCGCTGTGGTAGATAGCATGAAAAGAGCAACAGTTGACTAAGTTAACTTCAAGGCAGGTAATCAGCAATTCAGCCTTAATAAGCTACAATAATCAGAGATGTGCATAAAAAGCTCAAGCAAGAACCAGAATACACTGATGCAGGGATTGTGAATAAATATGAGTATCATACATGGGGATGCACATGAATTCACAGTAACCAAAAAAAAAAAATCCTCATGGAAAAACAAGTATTCCCTATAATAATGTTCTTCGCTCTCTCTCGTTGTGATCATTTGCCACATATCAGTGCCTCACACCACAGACGATATCTTGAGACAATTGCCCTCTTACTTTTCTGACCTTTGCTGGCAGGGAAACGATATTCCTGTATTACATTAAATGATCACAACTCAATTGCTCGATTCATTTCTAAGTTTGCATGAACCAAAGGTTGCAAAGTTGTTGGGAGAAGGTTAAAACTCCTGACCCTTTTTGGAATACCAGCATATATGATGAGTTGACCCGAAGTCTCATATGCTTTGTTCCAGTCTACCAAAAACAGCACTTGCAAACGAGCTTATCTGTAAGGTACTTCAGTGCCATTGCAGTTTGCAATTTCGAAAAGCTTCTTTCATCAGATTATCTATTACTTGATGATGCCAGAAAAAGTGGAACCTATGCTGACATCTAGTGTGACCACACATGCTTTATTCAATTTATCTATTACCCGTGAATACTGGGATTATTCACCTATGGGGAGGAAAAGCTTTTGTATACTTGAAATGATGTCATTCTCATCAATTCATGGGGAAAAATTGAAATATTTGCTCTTTAAATCCACTCCACCCACGATGAGATTCACATAAAACGGCAATGAGGATTGAAGCCAAAGCCCAAACCAAAATCCTGTCTAATTAAACTGTACTTAAGCTGAATGGACCTGCTGTCAAGCTGAAAACCGGAATCTGATTTGAGCAAAATAAAGTACCAATAACAAAGGAGTCAAAACATTCAAAACAACATCATGCGCCGGAAATCCAATCCACATTTGCACAGTGATTGTATAAGGAAAGTCGTTACCAGCCAACAACGGCAGGCGCAGGTCCGTCACCACCCGCATCACCTTCTCTATCTCTATTAACGCCAGCCTCCTCCGGCGACGGGAGCGGACAATCTGCCCTCTCCGCGCCCGAGCCCGAGAATCCCGCCTTCCGGCGGAGCAGCAGCGCCAGCTCGGGCAGCGGGAGGGGATGGGCCACCACCTCTGCCGCCGCTGCCGCCGGCGAGCTCCCGTCGGGGGACGGAGGAGGCAACTGGAGCGCCCCGTGGATCTCCTGGCCGCTCAGGTACCGCAGGTTCAACTGGCGCGTCAGCCGCCGCCCGAAGCGCGCGGCGCCGCGGCGGTCCGTGGGCGACGGGGAGGCTGATCCAGGGGACGGCTGGCCGGAGGAGGAGGAGCCGGAGAAGGAGATGTTCGGGAGCCAACGCATAACGAGCCGATCATCGTGCGCGAAAGCCACGGTGGGGGTGGTGATCAAACGAGGGAATGCGCGGGTTCCAGCACGCGGGGGGATCCGGGAGCCGCGGAGGAGGAGCGGAAGAGGAGGAAGGGACGCATGGCGGAGGCAGAGCCGGAGAGAGTGAGAGAGACACGGTGGTCTGCGGTGGTGGTGGTGGTGGTGGTTGTGGGAGGAGAGGGTCAGGTCAGGACAGCGTCGTGTTTTGCTCGAGACGTGAGAGGGAACGCGGTTTGCAAACGACGTCAACCCGCGCCAATCGTCTCTCTCTCTCTCTCTCTCTCTCTCTCTTTCTCTCTCTACTCTTGTCTGTCGGGGTCGTTGCCCTCGTGGAAGGAGAGGAGGAGCAGTTTCTCGTTTCGCGCTAATTAGTTAATTAGTTACCAAAAAAAATTTTGGATTAGCTCAGATCTTGCTTTCCTTCATTTTATATCCGTATCCGTACACGAAGAGGGAGGGAGAGCGGTGGTACATAGTAAGCTTTACAAAACAAAATATGGGAATGAGCATGAGAATAGAAAATTTTTTCGCTCCAAATTATATATTTTCCCTAAAAGGTTTAGGCCGACTCGAGATTTGATTAGCCTTTCTGATGCCGGTTCTTAGCAAAAGGACGAAAAATAAACGGGTATTAATTTTTGGATTGTGCGAAGGTAGGCGGCTAATCATATGCCTGCGCTAGGGAACTTTATAAAATAGAAAAACTTCATGAGCTCTCAAATTGGCATAGGTCTCTTGGTTTAGGTTGCGATGCCCACATTGGCGATTTTTCATTAGAATTGATGGGCAAATATCGCATCGGCAAATCTTTAAGAGATTTAGGACTAAAATAATTAAGATTGAAAATTTTAAAATTAAATCGATCGTCGAATAATAATTTAGAACTTTTTAGATAATTACTTTTAAAATATAATGATGTTGTATGTTGGCCATTTTAATTGCTTGGATAGTTGGATAAATGAAGATTGCATGATTCAACTAGACCATCTAATTTCTTTCATATTCGACGTGCTTTCTTTATATAGATTCTTTGTAAACCCATTTTTTGCTCATATGACACGAACGACAGCTTTTTTTTTTCTTCAATATGAGATTACAAAGTTGAATAGTAGTAGGTCGATGATTTCAATCGCATGAAATCGATTCAATTGTTAGGAGATCGGCACGATATTATCAATAAGGCACAATGTACTCATTCAATTTCCGCGTCATCAAGCACAAAATAATTTTATATTTGGATCACTCAACCAAAGCTTTTCGACCCACGTCTCGCGTGATGTTTAACAGAAGAGAGGTATCCCACGAACTAATCGAGATTTACCTAATTAAAATGGATTATGTCATTGGTTCTCTAGATAATTAGAGACCGTCGGTGGCAAAATTTCGTCGCAATTTCGTGCTTGGATTCTGTCCTGTTTCAGATTTGCCCGGTCATGCGGTATCGCAACGTGATGATGTTGCTGTCATTCTAGAACGTCTCCTCCTTCTTGTCCAGTCGTTTTCTGGTATAAGTCGGATGCCACTATTGAAACATTTTGGCTGCTACTCACCATGTCTAGAGGACTTTTTTGCTCTTTCTTTGGTTCTTTGCTTGGTCTAGAGTCACAATGTCAGAAGAGTTTGGCAAGTCAATTAATCCATGTCGTCGACGGAGGTGGCGGCAGCCAAAGTTTGCCCTGTCGTGGCCGCAGGTCGAGAGGTCGCCCAACCCCCCCGAACGTCGGCATGAACACGTCAATGACGTATCGAAAGGGTGGTAACGGAGGAAAGTACTTAATTGAATAATCTCCGAAAGTCGTGAGGATCTGGTTCCGCGAAACAAAGGTCGCGTGATGAAATCAGTGATACGAACGAGATTAACAAAAACTTTAAGAATTCTGTGAGAATGCAAAATGTTCTCACGAAGGATGTGCTATCTTACGGGCCGCACCATAGTCGTGAATTTACGAAAATTAGCAAAATTTCTAAGGTACTTTCCCTCCCTGTTCAACTTTGTAGTAAATTTGACATGCTAAGACATTCATCTGTTTTTCTTCAAATTGCCAAATTTTGTTTTTAAAGTGTTCAACTTTGTAGATCTAAATATGCTTCTAACCTACTAAAAATTCCTCAATAGGACCAAGATGGGAGGCTGCTACCATAGTGCTGCCGTAGTGAATGAGGCAAACCAAGCGTCGTTCCGATGCCAAATTGATGCGGGGCGAATTTGATCAGAAAATCTCCTTATAAGTTTCTCTTAGAGATCGAAAAGTAAACATAGGTTATTAATATGTTCGTGTGATGTCGATTTGCTTGGCGGGACCAATTTGCCAAAGTGAATAGAACGTGGGGAGACGAAAAGTCAAAAGGGCAGACCAATGACATGGTTTTTAATGCAATGCCAGGATGTATCGAGTTGAAGTGCCGTCCATTGAAGAACAAGAAGAGAGATATCGAATAGAAGAAAGCGCTGAAAGCTCAGACTTTGGAGAGATACAGGGGCGAGTCCAATAGCGATCTTGATGATGATGATGATGATGATGATGATGCAGAAGAAGCCAGCCTCTGCTCGATAATTGAGGTAAAATCAGGAACTGATGAGGTAGAACTTTCTGTAAGTTACATAGGATGAAATGCATGACGTGCTTAAAGCAATGCTTGCTTTGCTGAGTAGAGAAGAGTTTCCAAGAGGAATTCTAATCTCGAAAACGAAATTTATTTGTCCAAAGAACGAGAGTTCTCTCGAAAAAGAATGATATTGAACTTGGGTAACGATAAAGAATATAGTTTTGTCTTATCTTATAGTTACGCAACCTAAGGGAGATAAAAATATGCAAGTGGTATTATAAGATATATAACGAGATATTCATAGAATCTATAATTCTCCCTATAGTTACGCAACCTAAGGGAGATAAAAATATGCAAGTGGTATTATAAGGTACGTAACGAGATATTCATAGAATCTATAATTCTCCCTCGGAAGTTGCTGGTGGGAAGCTAAAATAGATTATGCTTAACAACAGCATAATCTATAAATTTCAAAGGTTTGAGGTCTCGTAGCTATAAATTCAACCTGAGGAAAGCAACCGAGGCGGAGGGAAATGAATGAAAAACTATCCCATGCTATGAACATTCATATATATGACCCCATTTCTTCATAGAGGTCGGAGCGTCTTTAACATGGCAGAAACTATAAAGTGTTTTTGTCCATATTAAAAAGGAAAAATCCATGAAATTTGACGAAATATATAAAATAATTCATTAACTTTCGATTTTATCAAATGCAATCATTGAATTTTAACCTGATGTATAATGGAGTCCACGAACTTTTGACTTGCTCAATACATAGTAATTTTTGAATTATATGACGACGTTCAATATCGTCATCTCATTCATTTAAATTCAGGGATCACATCGGACCAATCGAAAAGTTCTGACTCACATCGAACATTAATTAACGAATAAGTCAATCGAAGTTTAACGATCATTCATTTTCTTTATGGACCCACTTTCGCGAATTTGAAGGGAAGTCTGTCAATTTTGTGGACGTGGAGATTCATGTTAAAGAGGTTTGACTATTTAGCCGTTCAAAAAACAAACATTTTGACTATTTTAAAAAGCAATTCAATTAATGACGAGAGAGAGAGAGAGAGAGAGAGAGAGAGAGAGAGAGAGAGAGAGAGAGAAGAAGAAGAAGAAGAAGGAGAAGGATTGAGTACGTAAGAGTTGACAATTCAGCGGGTGACGTGTCATCGTCAACTGCCGGCCAAGTCGTCATCCGGCCATTTATCTTATTCCTTTGTGGAAATTGTCAAAAGGGCATAATGATAATTCCTTGTGGTGGGGCCAAGTGAAGAGACAAAAAAAAGTGTGCGTCTGGATTTTTCCTCAAAAACTTTGGTAATTTGCGAAGAGTTATCTTCTGGAGTTCGATTTTTATTCCACCATAAAGCTTATGATAAATAAATAAAAAAAGGCAACTTTTTCAATGGAGCTCGACCAGGTCTCCCTTGCTTGATTCGAAGATAGGCTTCCCCGAAGTCATATTGAAGCACTTAGAAACTACCGGCGTTTTTCTTTTAGGCTTTGTCCTTGACCATCTTAGAGAGCTTAGCTCTCATAGCCGATATAAAAAAATTTTGTATTCTTGAACAAAATATCATTCCGAGTCTTTCACACAATATAACAAAGCGCACCAAGGGCGAACCTCGCAATAATTTGATGAAAATGGTTGCCGGAAATGTGAATGATCGCCCAATGGAGAGTTTCGGTCAAGGAGCCATGTCTCCAGTGGATATGGCAGTTCGACGCCCAATACCTTGCAATGCTTGATGTAACTCAACATCCAAAAAACAAATGATAAATCAAATCGGGTCTTGAGTGGCAAAACACACAACTACCTCATGTATTCTACCATAAGTTAGGGCAGAAGTTACTATAGGCAATTGTTGAAAAAGTCCTAAAATTTTTGTAATTTTGTCGATTCAATCCTAAATTTTGAAATTTTCAAGGCAGAATTGGCAAAATTTCAAAAGGTTTAGGATTGAATCATTAAAATTGTAAAATATTTAAAACTGAATTGGAAAAAAAATGCTTAGGGATGAATTAGTAAAGTTATAAAATGTTTATGACTTTGTTGACAATTGTCTTAAAGTTATCGTAAATCTTAAATTATACTCAACATAACATTTTTATTTCAAAAAAATAATTCATAACATCAAAATTTTGAAATTCGCATCTATATAAGTAGGGGTGAGCATGGAGGACTGCCCAGACCGAACTAAACTAGCCAGGTTGGTCCAGTTCTTCAGTCTGATAGTCCGGTCTATGGTTCCAAAAAATGGAGCTGGTTCTCAGGTGGTCCGGTTCCCGGTTCCACCCACCGGACCGCCTAGACTGGACCAGAAGAACCGACCTTACCCAGCCCTTTTACAGTTTTACTTCACTAAGTTCACTTCAGAGTCTTCACTCTTCAATCAACCTTTTGTTCCATTCCTGTGGTTGCTAGAGAAGTACATGATGGTCCACTTTTCCGAAGGGTTCTTGGAGCGGACGGTGGTGCAGGGGATGATTATGCCGTGGGGACCGCAGAGCAGGGTGCTGAGCCACCTTGCGTGTGGGGTGTACGTGACCCACTGTGGCTACAACTTGGTGTTCGAGAGCATGGTGGGGGGTGTACCGATGATATGCAAGCCGGTCTGGGCGGACCACATGATGAATGCGAGGATGGTGACAGAATGGTGGGGGATCGGAGGGGGAGTGGAGGGAGGGACGATTACGAAGACGACTGGTGGAGGTTGACTTCATTACCCTGGTTGAGTTGATCTCTAATTCTTTGATCTGTTTAGTTTTGGGTTTGGCTTAATATGCTTTGTTTGGCCTTTTCTTCAACTGATGGATTGATTTGGCACGCTGTTTAGATTATTAATAGTGGTGAATTTTCTCGATCCCAATCTCATTGCACCGCTCGAGAATCGGACCGGACCGGTTGGTCAGGTCCGGTCATATATTTGGTCGGTTCATTCCTCAGTTCTAAAAATCAAGGACTGGTCTGGTCAGTCCGGTTCCCGTTTCCGGTGGGAAACCAGACCGTCCGAAGAACCAATCATCCCTATGAATAAGATATTTACTCCAATCTTATCATAAATGTTTTTCTTTACAGACTAACAAAACCCGAACTTACATCCACGTAATATATTAATCCAAAAAATTTGACATTATAAAAAAAAATTGAGTTAAATGTGTCACGCATATACAATTTAAAGATTTTTTATGTCATAAAAAATATGAATATATGTTCGGGTTTTTTTTTTTTGTTAGAAAATATAGTTAAGAATGTCATACGCTTTGTACTTTACCAAAAAAAAAATGTCATACGCTTTGTATGATTTCGCATGGTAAAACCTATATCACTACTTACATTTACAAAAACAAAAAAAAAGTGTCGTAGTGAACAAATTTCTGAATTTTAAAGAGAAGAACATGGATAAGGCGTGAAAAAGGAGACGAGATTGGTGCAGATCTTCATGAGGCTTGGTCCTAAGGCTCCTGTTCCTGTTCCTCTACTCCAAGGGAAAGGTCAAAGTCAACTGCGGAAGAGGAAATTTCCGAACCCCAGAGAAGCCTCGGTACTGCCGAAAACGGAGGGAGAAAATGTCAAACTCTTGGCCCGGCCCCTTCCCGGGGGCACCGATTTCCGACACGCGTCTCCCTCCTATTGATTGAAATGCGAAAGCGCCTTCTTCTTCTTCTTCTTTTCGTTAATAGATTGACGATGTCATAACACATCCTAATTAACGAGTGACGACTCAACGGATTCGATAATGAAATGTGAACAAGAAATGGCACGCCTACGTGGGGCTTAAGACATGTCTCCATATTGATCATCTCACTCAGAGATTGATTGCTTAGTAAATATAAACTCCATAGCACTTGAGCGCATTGAATTTCCTAAGATGGATGAGGTCGCCATGCTATTGAATTGCTCATTAGACTTCGCAAAATGAGTCGGCCTACGAGCAACGTTGCGCCTAAGGAGTTGGGATGGGGTGTGAGGCGCGGCGGCGAGGCCGCGATTTACTTGAGGCGGATTTTTCGCCGCAAGAAACGGGTGGCTTGAAGGAGGGCGAGGCATAGGTCACGGACTCCAGCGGCCGGGCGATGAGAAGCCCACTCCATCCTCGTATGAGTGGTTTGTTTATTTAGTTAACCTAGTATAGATCGTAATTGCAAAATTATATTCAAATATTTATATACATGTGTGGTACTTTGTTAATTGTAATGTAGATGGTGCTTGCAAATAATATATACAAATACAGGTCATCAATGTAACTCATGATTGAAACTATTTACTCTTTCTTTTTTGGGTAGTCCACATCGAATCATAATTTTTTTGATAAACAAAGTACACATGGTTCTATTACTTGAGTAAGCTTCCACTTAACTCTTCTTGTTGCAGGTATTCCTATGATATATCTCTACTGTCAATTTAAACAAAATCTCTCACCATTAGTACTTCTATTTTCCCTACTATTAAATTGAAAGAGCAATTAAAAATATTCGAAGAATAGTTTGGAAATCTGTTTAAACTATATGTGGAGGATAAAAAATGTACGACTAAATTATTTTAAACATTTTTTGTTGATTCATTACTTGAAGGTATGTTAATATGGGATAGATTTTAGGAAGTTTGATGGAAGGATGAATCAGGGCAATTTTTACCTGTAGCTGGCTAGGCCCCGTGGGGTCCTGCATGGCTCAAGGTGTTGGGCGGTGGTGCAGCAAATCTCCCCGCCACGAGGTGGGGATCTGGAATTTGATCACTACCCCCAAGTTCGCCGCATGCTCATCCCTACTTAAGAAGAAGCGTCATTATTATTTTTAAGAGAGATAATGACACAAATGATCCATGAACTTTGATCTAATGTGCAATGCGGTCTTTAAATTTTTAATTATTTAATATGATATCTGAATATTTGGTAAATGTTCAAACCAGCTATAAGAAAGTACCCAATATTATTTTTTTCATTAATTTAAACTTATGAACAACGTCGAACACATTCATATAATTTATGGATTAATTTAAACATGTACCAAAAGTTCAAGAATTGTAATGAATAAATTAAAAACTAACGAACAATATTGCATATTAAATTAGAGTTCATATAACGACATCATAGCAAGTGGGGGTTTGTGCATAGATGGTGCTAGTAAGACCTTTTATCTTCTTCCTTTTTCATAACATTAGAAATTTCGACTTTTTAGCTCGACTAATCTTTGGGAATGTACACAAATGACCCCACTCATATGCATTGGATAAGGCTCTATGTATCATATCTTGAAAGTTAGTCCACTTCCATTTTCAACTTATTGTCTCAGCGTAGTAGTTTCGTATCACAATAATATCACAACGAGGTATATATATCTTTCTATTAAAATGATATATCTTAGGGGGAGACAATATTGATTCTTTTTTGTATATCATTAACAAAAAGAGTGCACATAGATGTGAATAAATATGAACAAACATCGTCAAGGACAGGATGGGAGAAGCTCAGCGTCAATGTAGAAGTTATAAGAGACTTCAGGGCCAAGATTAAGAGTCGGTTGACCTCGTATATTACTTGCTATCCATTTTTTTTAAAGATGTACCGTATATAGAGTCACGCGATTTAGGCATAAATATAATTTCGTACCGGTTAAATTTAATTAAGGCGCTTACTTAATTGGCACGACTCGAACGCGTTGGTCACCTTGTGTCTTGAGTAAATGGATAAGCTTAGACTATTTGGTCACCCAATTTCGCAAAGATGGAAGGATCGATTGTTTATACACGCATTTGAATTTGGTGATTGCCACATTCCATGATACAGATTGACTATAAATAGTTTATAGGAATTATCTGAAATGCATTCTATTTGGATAGGGTAAAATTTCTTGACCCGAAGAGGTCAAATCTTTGCAGTATCCATGAAGTTGGGCCGAAGGAAGTTTCCCAGTTCCTGACAAGTAGATGTCGCACCATCACAGGGGTCAAGACCAGCTAATCAAGCAATTTTCTCAGTCAGCTAGACGTTCTTTCTGGATTTTGTTCAAGAAATCATAAAGTCATACGTAATGCACATGATGTCATCCCCCGATGAATGCCTGACGCGATCAATTTCTTTCATTGTAAGGATCCAAAAACAATTGACAAGCTAAAGCTTTAACTTTCTCAGCAAGACCACAAGACAAACATACGAGGTCTCTCTGGCCCTGGAAATGTCAAACTGGTGAAACCACCCCAGAGCCTCGCAGATCCCTGAGTAGTTGCTCAATAGAGACCGAGTTCTATGAAAATGCCTCGACTTTATACGACAGGTAGCCCATGGTAATTGCCAAACCAAGGGCACCTTGACCTGCAGCACTCCCACTCCTCGAATGCGCACAATAGGGTTATGGAGCATCTTCGTGACTACGCCTCTGCAGGTTCCACACCCTCCGCTTTTGTCGACATGACCTTACATATTGGAATGGCATTGTTCTTGCTTAAAAGCTCCATGGACGGATGAAATTCGACGTCATGCATGAAAATTCTATCTCCGATGTCTAGATTGCTGACATCAACCTCAATTTTTGAAGGAATGTGCTCTGCTGGGCAAGTAAACTTTAGACTGGTTCTTATTGCGTTCAGATAGCCCCCTGTTTTGCAGCAAATCGGTACAATAAATTCAAGTATAAGCAACCAGTATGACAATAAGCAACAACAAATTTATCGAGTGCCCAACGCTACAAGATTTCCAGTAAGAATATTCCAAACAGTCATTACCAAATCCTCAGAAACAAGGAAACAGGCCAACATTTTAGAAAAAACTCAAAAGTTTCCAAATTAAAGATCCGCATCAGGTGATAGATGCTTGCAACTACACATCCATTCAAGTCCCTATAGTCACAAATTAGCGTTACAAAAGGAATTAAACTAATGAAATCATCACATGTTATTGCAAACCACCAATCTAGAGAAAATCGTGCAGATAAACCGAATGAGAAAGATTGTGGCAAAACAGAGCTGTTTTCCATTCCCCTTACTAAGCCGCAAGACAGTGGAACAGATGCTCAAGCTATTCTCCAGTTTCTAAAAAAAGCATGATACCCCCACCCATCTTTCATCTCTTCCTCCAAAATGAACAATAAAAAAACAAACCCAGAAAAATACTACCTGCTTATACTGGCATTTCCACATAGCAAGGTATCTAAAAAACAGTTGCAAAGAGTAACCGACACATGTTTTATTCACCCAGAGGATTGTGAAGTTCACCACATAAAAATAGTGCCCCTATTTGCAAAGATATGCAACATCATGTCCAACTGCTCACGAGATCAAGAATCAACTTCTTTCCAAACTCAATAACCAATTTCTTTTCAAACCAGTTCCCAACCAAGTTTAAGTCAGCCAAACAATTGCACTTTGTGCATGTAATTGACTCTGGGAAATGCAACTATTCCTGCTGATGCAACTCAGCAAAAAACTCTTCAAATATTACCTCGGAAAGAAGCATTTACCTTACAGGACAAAAGAAATTAAAATATGGATTCTGTAAATTTATAAATATTGAAATGCCAGACACATACATCAAGAAACATTTCTAGTCTGGCCCCAACCTTTATAAACCCCAAACTATATGATACTTACAGAAATCCGACTGAAAAGGAAAAAAAAAAACGTACCTTTCAACAGACCAGGACAAACTTCCTCCCCTTTGAAAACAACAGGCACATCCACCTTCAACTTTGATCCCTCATCGGCCCAAACAAGCACCAGATTCAAAATCTTGCCTGTCTCCTCATCCCTATGAACCTACAAAACCAACAGGACATGCATCAGTACTCAACCAGTCAATAATTTCAACGTCATTCTCAATTTAAGAGTCACCGCCAATTATTTCCATTGCTTATTAAAGGGTTCTAAAAGTCCTAACAGAAGCATCCACATAGTGCATTGCCAATCCAAATTGGCTTGCATCTGTGTCTACATAATTAGACGAATGGCTAATGTGTACTTCACAATCATTTACATTTTATGGTCGTCCATATGAAAACAACTGACTTGCTTTAAATTTACTAATAAAACTATTCGAGATGTAGTAATGTTTAATTCCTCCAAACAACAGATGCCTGTAGACAATCATGTCCACTAACTTGATTTAGCTCCAATGCGATGTGTTTGTTTTTCTTCCGTATCCTTAGAATTTAAGCCTTTTGCTTGTAACTATCCTAGCTAGCTGGGATCGACCATACATACCGACAGACTTGTTCTGATATCCAATGGCATCCAAATGCAAACATTCGTGACTGGTTTTGTAATTGCAATTTGCTCTCAGGAACAACAGGCGCCAATGGAATAGCCAATCATGGTTAGAGTCAACGGTCCTTACCTTGATGGGAAGAACTTTTCCGGACTCAAGCAGAGTGGACGATCCGGACCCAGCGCGAATCTGAAGCCCGAAGGTCGTGGAGCAGAAGAAGGGGAGCCTCACCGAGTTGAGGATGGACTTGATCTGCTTCCGCTCCGTCGTCAACAGGTACTTCCTCGAAGGAGGCCTTGCGCTGGGGTTCTTCTCGAGGAGGCTCTGGGTGAAGACGACGGTGGGGATACGTCCCTGAGCTCTGTCCCTGCTGGCGACCCTGCTCCCGCGGCACTCTCGAGGAATGGCCTGAATGGTGTGGTACGAAGAGTTACGCGACCGAACGAGCGGCGGGGGAGAGCTCAGGGCCACCGTCTTGAGGCCGCCCGAGGCGGCGCGCCACCACTTGGCCATCGTGGAGGACTCCGGCGTTTCTTGTGCGTAAATTTTGCGCGTGTAATTTGGGGATGGGAGTGTTATCGAGGGTTTTGGTGCCGGGAGGTTTAGGGGAATGGCTAATTTGGCAAAATTACAAAATGGTCCCGTGTAGAATAGAAACTATCTAGTTTTGGTCCCCGCATTTTGTTTCATTTTAACAGTTTTGGACCCTCACGATTTCAGGACGAATTCCTAGCTAATTATTCTTTTCTATCCTTTTTTTTTCATATCTTCCGCAACTTTTTTTCCCCCAAAAAGTAAGTTTAAAAGGCTTTTCCCCGATAAAAAAAGAAATTGATTATGGACCCCATTACATTTTGGGGTGAGCATCTCGGACCACCTGAACCGAGAACTGGCCTAGAATTGGACCAAACCAGAAGTGTCGGTCCAGTTCTTAGTTCCTAAAAGTGAAACTGATGTCTGGGTGGTTTGATTCTCGGTTCCTCAGAAGGCCGAACCGAACTGGTTAAATTTTTAATATCTTATTAAAAATAAAGATGTAAAAAAGTAAAAAGAACTTAGTTTAAATTTCTATAGTTTTAATCTTTACCCAACTTTACAACAATAATTTTTTTCTTAAAATTAATTAAAGAAATTCAAAACTTTTAGAATTTTTCTGATTCCCAACCAATCATTTTGATTTTCTAGGAATTGGACTATACCGCCTTAGACCATGCACACTCCTAATTATATTGTATATTAGAAGTTTTTTTTTTAATATGTTCCGATAGCAATAAGGAATTTTCGCAATCAATCTTTGCCTTTGTCACAAATAAACCCCTCTTACTTCCGCGCCCTGGAATTTAATTAGAGGTGCCGTTCGTGTCGAGTTTCATCATCTTCCGGATAGAGGTTTAGTAATAAATGTTGGATCTCGGGAGTGTCATCAAGGGTTTTGTGCCACAAGGTTTAGGAAAAAAGCCTTCAAAAGTTACGACTATATCAACAAAATCACCAAATTGACATTGCATAATAAAAATACTATTCAGCCTTTTTTCTCTTTATTTTATTTTATGACATATTTGGCCCAGAAACCAATCTTCCCTCGCTATTTCACGACAAATTCCCTAGCTTATTATTATTATTATTTGATGGTCTATCTTTTTTTTTTTTTTTATATATCCTTCCTATTCTTTTTTTCCCCACGAAAAGTAAGCTTAAAAGGCTTTTCCCAGATGTTAGGGGGAAAAAAAGAAATTGAACTATAATCAAGATACCAAATTCGAGAATCTTAGTTCCACTACAGTGCTGATCATCAGTTTTAGTGAATATGCTCTGATAGAGATCAAGAATCCGGGCAAGTCGCAATTAATCTCCGCCCTTGTCACAAAGAAGCCCCTCTTTTACTCTTGTCACTCCTATGATTTGTCTAGAGGCGCCGTCGGTGTCGAGTTTCGTCATCTTCAACATAGGAATTTACCGACGGTCGAGTTGTTCTCGGGTCGATGCAGAGAAGTCGGATGGTTTTGTGAAGTTCACCCGGGACATTATTGGCATAAAGGACAATCATCGAGATGTTATTTGATGGCGGGGGCACGGTAAATCCTCAGTGCAATTGGACAATCCCACAAGGCCAGAGCACATGGACAACAGATTCTACCTTGCCCCAGGGTAATTCGATTATGACAATTACATTAGTTTCGAATCATAAAGTACATCATTGGTACCTCAAATTTCTCAACAATACTAACAGATCGATGGTGTCATACAAGCTAATGGTACGGCAAATCTTGTCTTAGGAAAATGAGAAATCTTGTTGAAGACTCGTTTGATTCAAACCAACTGCTCCGCATCCAATTCTCTATCATGATGTATTTCCATTAACACCCCGTGCAACGAGGGGTTTAACTGTTAACTAAATCATCTGATATCGAGCAACATATTTTCAATAACACACTAACGAAAACGGTTGGACCATCAACCAGTGCCAAAGTGATCCAACATAAATCAAATCGATAGACACAACGCCCGATATAGATGCGCAATGTGGAGCGAAGTCGGACAGCCGCATGACAAAGCGATGCTGACCAATGGCAAATCAAGTCGACTTAATGCCCCAGTGATCCAAGCCAAAGAAGAGATTGGCTAGGTCATAACCAAATGATTGCTTCCCCTGATCAATCATCGAAATCCTACGACAAGACCATTGATGGTCGACGTTAGATGGCCGATTATGTTTCTGCATTCACTCCTTTAGCCGATTAGCAAGAAGATCGCAGCTTGCCAAGGTTGACGGAGTCCCGTCAAAGAGCTGCGGAGGGCTATGAATCCGGCTCTTTTATGAGATGGTCCACCTATGAGGATTTCAAGTGTTTCTATAGACTTCGATACCGATAGAACACTAGGGTCCGAATCAGTTCATGCAAAGTTTGGACTTCCCTTCACTTCAGCAAGAAATCTCTGTCCAGTAAAAGAAAAGGGCAATTGCATGTGCATGTGCATGTGCATGTGCACACAAGGGGAGAGAGAGAGAGAGAGAGAGAGAGAGAGAGAGAGAGAGAGTTATCAAAGTCAAACCATCATTTCCAGGGTATATGGAGGAGAACTCAATCTGAATCTGATGACAATTCACTGTGAGGCTTCAGTTCAGAAACCATTTTGGACAGAGCTTCCCCAAAATCGTCCAACTCATCCTTTCCGAAACCCCAGCTCCGAACTAACTCTGCCCCAGGAGCTCCTCTGTCAACCCCATATCTTCGCAGATTTGCGAGCCTATTTTCCAGGTATGGCAGGATCACGCTGCTGGAACGGAGTCTAACTGCCATAGGGATCGAATGAACGTCAAGCGAACCTTTTGATGGCGGACCTGCTGTTGGGTTCTCCAAGAGCTCACCATGCTGGCCCACATTATTCTTAAAGATGGATGGAAATGGCAAGGGAATTGGAAGAGGAGGATGAGCCACTGATAAGTGGCAGAATTTTGGCCTTGTCATGGCACGTTCATATGCTGCATGTATTGTGTCCTTCACTTCAGAAGCTGATGCCTGATGACCCCCTGTAGTAGAATGTAACATCTATCTATGAGACCAATGACAAATAAGGTAATTTATGCAGTGTAAACAGGTATGAGTGTACATGTTTCTCGTTCACAGTTGAACAAAGTTGCACAAGACAGTTGTGTGGAGCTAACAAAATAGTGGAGCAATTGATTTGGGCAGCAATTGTGGACTCAACAGAGTATTGCCACAAGAGATGTGGTGAACTAAGATTGGAACATGTGGTGTAGAATAAGAAAGAAGGTTGGACTTTGGAGTTGAAATGTCGAAATCCACAAATAAAAGGCATGTAAGGGAGCAATAAGTTTTTCTCAGCTATCATCTGCAGCAACCGGTGAACTCAGAAGGCATTTCAATGAAAGTGCAAGAATTTCAAGAAGATAAGTTCCATAAAGTTGCTTTCGTTACACTTCAAATGTGAATATGTGCCTTGAAATCTGCATTCCCCAAGCATTATACTTGGAGCTTAATGCATCACCCATTTCCCACTGCAGAAACTATTGTTAGACTGACAAGTGAACTCCATTGATTCTTTGAGAACAAGAAAAACATAAACAATTAAGCCCTCTAACGAATATGGAAAGCTTGATGTTTGTCTCCAATGCATCCTACTTCCTTGAAGTTAATTCCTAGCTAACATCTGTAAATTTAAAGTTACTATTTATCTATTTTGCCTACTCCATATTCAGACAAAACTTTCAAATTTTCTTGCCAAAGCATTTAATAATTCCTAAACTGCCCTCTACTGTATATTGTATTCATCAGCTTGACAAGTAGGAAAAAATTATAATTGTAGGAAGAACTCTTTCGGACTTAGATCCCAAGCTTCCAACCCCAAATATGTATTGCCCTGACAACAAGCCGTCTATATACCAACAGAAGTAATCTGATGAATGAAAGGTTAAGAGCCCATCGGCAGTGCAGATATCAGAAGCATGAGACAACATCAGTAATCTTCCTCTGGTGTCAAGAGAAACATCGCCACCAAAAACAAAATGACATGCCTCCAAGCACGGATTTGTGACAGTACCTGGTCCAAGAACTCCATGAATGGTCATAGTTTCCACAGCCTGCAAGTCTTCCACATCCTCTGCTATTTCAGGCGTCACTGGATGCAAATGGTCAAGCAATCTTTCTCCAGCCTCAGTCCCTGGATTTCACAATCTGATAAGTTACCAAGTACAATGATCACTAAGTCAGATTCAGTGTGAGATTGGTATTAAGATGTGTACCAGTCAAAGAAGGTGCAGGCATTGCCATGTCCAGAATAGCCACCTTATTTTTCCTAGACTGTCCTGATAGTATTTGTACAACATCACTGACATCCACAGCACCAGACACATAATGTAGATCGGCAGTGGGCGCAAGAGATCCCATCCTAAAAGGCAAACTGATAGAGTGTAGAGCAGCAGCGTAAATGGCACTACAGTGGTATGGCTTCTCGTCATCGATGAAAAAGAAAGAGGATGCTCTACCTTCAAATTAGCAAAAATAGAAGATTAGTGAATTATAGTTAGGCATATGGACCATTTCCACATGTGCGTTTACAGTTGTATCTCAATTAGAGAGGGACTAAAGTAGACAAGCAATCTAGTGTGTAAATGTCGTCATCCTGACACGGAGACAAGATCAGGGAAATAGGAGAAAATTACTTGGACTAACAACTTATAAGCATATAAATAGCAACAGAAATCGAGTGCTATTGTAAGCAGTTTTCCTTTTAGAGAGTGTTATTAATCAATATTATTTTTTTTCAGAACGTTAAAGGGCACAAATTGAGAAGTTAAAGGACAATTACAAGTATACATTGAAAATATGTGCCCATAATTAGTCCAAATGACTATAACAGACAGACATAAGGTGGGTTTTATAGTTGTGGATGAAACAGACAGCCATAGGCTTACTTGTACTTAAGGAAGGTAAACCAACTGGCACAACAAGATTACAGTAAGATGCGAGCTGCGAAAATGAAACTGCATCATGCAGACTCCTCAAAATGGTTTTCTTCCGCTTTCCAAGGTCTACAAAAGACTCAGGAGCCCGAAGTGCATAGAGCAAAACTGGTGTGTTAGAATATTCATCAGCAATGTTCTCCAGTAATTCTGAAGCAATAGCTGAGAAACCTCCAGAATCATCAACCATAAATTGGAAACCCTGTCCAAATCACAAGGAAAAATTTATTGAACAATAATACATACAAGAGACACACCTAAAATAGCTCTAATCAACTATATATCAATTAGTCATTGAATGATATATAAAAGGACGTGTCAAAAACAGCTCCAAGCAACTACTCATTGACTTATGAAGAGAGTTTCAAGAATCAGTTCACAAGAATTCAGGAAAATGTGATAAAGTTTTAATCAAGCAGAGTCCCAGCAAGAAAGTAAATGGAACTCAACAAGTCATATAATCAAGTCTATCTTCAATAAAAGATGCTGTAAAAGTGAAAACAAATGTATTCTTTCCTAATTATAAGGTACATAAATGAAAATACAGTGCAAATAAAAGATGTTTACCTTGTAATTCTCCGATAAACACAGTGTGGACAAATGATACAAAAAATCCTATATGAGACAAAAGATTCATTCCAAGACTATATGCTTCTTCTTTTTTTCTTTTTTTGTTGGGTAGGTTATAGAGGAATAGATTGAAATAAGAAATTTAAGTATACCAGAAATGTACAGAGAAAGATAGAAGGAAAGAAAAGGCAAAAAAAAAAAAAAAAGAAGGAAAACATCAAAACACTATTTTTCTTTTTTTGGTCACAACATCAAAGGACTATTCAAAGACTTTAAGCTGTATCCTATGCAATCCCATCTTTTCCCAAGCAGTTAAATATGGCAGGAATGGTATCTCGTACCTGAACACGGTCACACTCTTCTACGAAAAAACGAAGCCTTTCACTTATTTCTTCTGCTCGCAAACCATGAGATAAGGCATCCCTTCCGATTCCATAATTGTCAAATTCCCTAGCATCCATCCACAATCCACTTAATTCATACAAACTCTGAGGATGATAGTGGACTTTTGAGAAGTCTGTCCAGAATGTGACACCCTTTTCCAAGCTTTCGACTATATCCCTATCTTGATATTCTCTTTGAGGTCCGCTCTCATCGGCAGTTCTATCGTTTACAGTAGTTGACTTGTGCGGCTCTTCATACAAACTTTGCAAGAAGAGATTCTTCTTAAGACGTTCAGACATATGAGTCGACACACCAGCAGTCCTACATATCAGTCTTCATATACTCATTGATCAAAAAGCAGAAAAGACAAAAGATATATGTGTTCTGCATCTTTACAGTGAAGCCCTTTGAAAAGCACTGAACATAATATAAACATGAGAAGTACTATAAAAAGGGAAACATGTGGCTTGCAATCAGAAAACCGCATCGATTAACTAGAAGGTCATCATCAGCAGAACAGAATCTTAATTGTTGGATTGGATGGAACAGAGAACATGTACTTAAGTACGACTTAAAAGAGATAAAATATAGACAAAATGCAACAGAAAAAAATCAAGACACCGAACTTTCAATGCCTATAAGTAAGCCAACTCAAGGTAGGAGAAGACAACGACAGATCACTAGCCCCAGAAAAAAAAGATCGAAAGGGAATAAGAAGAGAAAAATCTCTAAAACATTTTGACAAGAATAGAACTCTTCTTTATATGTGGCATGGAGCTACAGATTCCTGTCACAGCAAGTTCTACAAATGGTTGTCTCTATTTGCCTAAAGAGATCACACTACTCCTCAAACTTTAGTAAATAAATCTCCTGCACCAATATATCAATATAGTTAAAGCTATAGAACATAGTAACTAACACGGAGTAACCCAAGACAACAATGAAATTAGTATAAGCAAAGCTATTAAAAATGGAAATAAGTAGGGATAACTCTAAAAGAGAATCAAGGCATAAACACAGGCATAAACTTCGTATAGCACAATGAACATCACAAAATTTTTTGCCATACCACATAGCTGTTATAATTTACAAAACTATCTTATCCAACAGTAATTACATAGTGGATAGAAAATCCTCCACCTCCACTAATAATTTCCGAAGATAGATCATGAAATGCCATATGACAAGCAGGGTAATTGAAGATGACTGACAAAAATTCATCTTTTTCCACTATTATACCAAATTTTAGCAATGCCAACGCTATCCTGCTCATGATTAGACTGACAAGAACTACTCCATGCTTCAGCTGTTAAAGCCAAAATTTAGTGCCAGAATCCTCACCATGTAGTGACATCCGATGCAGTTGTCGGTTCATAGTTGTACAATGTACCCTGCGAACTCATAGATCCAAGGGATCCTGCCCATCAACGTCCCAGCCCAGTGGAAATGTAAGAATGGCACACAACTTAAAATTTTTTGCAAGACCACAATGAGAGATCGCAAACCTCTTATTCAACATCTATTAGGAACAGTTTTCATTGAGCAGTTAAGAAGCAAAAGAGAACTGCATAGACATGGAGAGACCATAATCACTAAGTTCAAAAGTCTTCATAAATTTTATTCATTAACCACTACATGCAGGATGCATGTTTTTCCCTTATCTTCTTTGCGCTCAGAATGGCATTGAAGACCTTCAAAGATAAATTGTAAATAACTTAACAATTTAATTATGGCAATGAGAATTTGATCTTGACAAAAAACTAAAGGAGAATGCTGGAAACAAGTGCTGGTCTCTGTATTTATAGTTGTAATACTGACTCTCTCTGTACAATTATCCATAGAACTGCATAAAAGCATCTAGAGGTGAAGTATGCAAAAATGCAATTATATTTATCTTTGTCTACCTCAATCACAAGACTCAATGGAACATTCAGGAATTAAGATCAAGAGTAAAAGGAATTGAAAACAAATCAATTTGATAGTTGAAATGAACAAATTGACGTCTATAAGGAAGCTAATCTTTCAAGATTTATTCTAGAGGGAACATGATGAGGCACATCTTGACCTTCTCGCCATGTTTCTGTCATGGTAGAATCATTTTACTTTGCTGTTAAGGTCCCTACTCAATTTCTCATAGCAAATTTTTCAAATTTGACTAGCCATATCTGATTGTATCGTCAATGTCCCATATTTCTAAGTCAATTGAGAACAATGTAATAAGAGATTGAGTACCTTGAAAGTCTACAGAAAGCAGACGAGGAGTGTAAGTCAAAATTCCCTGCAAATGTTCAATGGATGAAATGTGAGCACATAATCTCCAAGATGTTAGAAGCATTTAAAACAATTGAATGGGGACAAATACTTGAAGAGATGAAATCTACATAACTTTAACATGAGATGAAACTGACCTAAAAAACTACTCCTCAAAGAAGATAAAGACAAAACAACCTTGTGAGAGGAAAGAAACTCCAACGGTCATAGAATGTCAATCAGACATCACTAGTCAGCCATTAATCAACTTGCAACAAAATGATTACAAAGGATTGTCTTGAGTAGCATCTACTTGCCTTTTGTTTCTTTAGAATCTTGTGGCTCAGGCACACATACACACATACATACATACATACATTTTAATCTTAAACAACTGAAACTGTCATAATATACAAATGTCAACATAAAGATCCACATATAATTTTTTTCACAATTCTTTACAATTTGAATAACGTTTTAAATTTCAGCAGGAATCATAAGTAGTTTTTCGTTTCTTCATTTAAAACAAACAGACCCCAGTTTTAAGATTAGATTGTGCCACTTATAGTTATGAACACTTAAAAGATTGAAATTAGCAGATGATCTTCACGAAGAAATATTACACGTTGGTCCTGATACAAAACAAGAACATCTGGACACTTATTAAGTGTATATCAAATCATTGTCCTCAACAAATATACTAATGCAGTGCCAAAACAAAAATGACATGGTTTTGCAAGTACAAAGTATAATGATGCGAATTAAACTGTCATCCCACTTGCTCCTTACAAACCACCAAGCGAATGCTAAAGTTGCTTCCGACAGAAGTCAAGCAAACAAATTTCACCTGTTGTGTCTCGCCAGTGCGATATATAACATCCATATCCAAGTGCTGCTTCTTAAAGACAGAGTTGGCATAGGGCTCCTCAGCCAGTCCGAGTAATTCATCCTTCAGCATCGAACATTAAAGTTATCACAACATACTAGGAGCGGAGAAAAGCACTTACCAGAAACAGAAATTTTGGCGTAATTCTTAAGTTATATTTTGCCCAAGTTACAGATTTATCAATACTACCAATCAACAGGAAAGTAAATTTTATTATGAAGAGCTGCTGCCCTTAGGAACTAAAAGCAAACATCTAGCATGACAACCCAATGCAATACAGTACACACTACGATGATCCATTGAAACTTCTAAAGGAGGAAACGGTAATGGGAAGTCGAGGACGGATTTAGGAAAAGGGTTTTATCAAGGCATGCCGCAATCTCTTATTGGTTACTAGAGAAGACCCAAACTTCCACTTGCAGTTTGCAACGTCACTTTGTAAACCAATTTTGTAAACCGGTATCACTTCAGCTTGCAGTACTCAGAAGGAAATGCTTCCATGGGACGTAAGCAACTATTCTGACTTAATGGAATATCAGCAATAACTCAAATTGTAGCAGGAGAGCCCATCTTAACTAATATGTCAGATCATGGCCCATCGGACACAAAGAGCTCCCCTTTCCATCATTCCTTGCGGACATACTTTTGCAAACTCAACGCGGCAAATACACAATTACTTCTCGCCAGCGTCACTAGACGCAGAGATAGTACAAGGCGATTACCCATAAGTATTCTTCCGCTAAAAGCGAACAAAGTGTCGTCACCAAAAAGAAGTACAATCAAACCCAAGACGGGAAAGAAAATGAAATAACAACGAAGAAAAAAACAGAAGAAGAAGAAGCACCTGGAAGTTCCAGAAGTGGGAGCCAACGAAATTAGCAAAACCTCCGACCTGTACCGTGACGATTTCTTTCATAGCTGGGGTGCTAATGGGAGTTTCCCCAGGTAGGCGCAAAACGAAAGTAAAGGCTTTTGGGGTGTAAGCTTCTTCTTCTTCCTTCTTCTGTGATCTCTCGGGCTTAATCCGAGTGGCAACTTTTAAGCGGTTCGTTTTCCATCATTTCTGCCTGTGAAGAAGGCAAAGCACTGGAAGGGACTAGTGAGTTAACCGGGGGAAAAGCAACGGGTATTACGGTTTTACCCTCTATGAAAATGAAAGTGAAAATACAGATATGATCCGTCAAATTCGAAATTTGCTTTTCCTGGCCAAATACCGTAGTAAATCCACAGGTTTCGCCCTTATCGTTGGAAAAAACAAAACGATAACCTTGCAATCCAAAACTTTATATAAGAGATGCCTAGAATTATATTTTGAAACCATTAAAACTATGCTACCAATTAATACTATGTCGATCTCCTACATAAACTCGTGTAAAAAATCAACTCTTTTTTCTTGTTGAGCATAATAAAAAGTGATTTTTCTTGATTGTGATATGTTGGAATATATTCAATCCAACTCAATAGTATTCATGGTCTATTGAGCTTCCAATACATATAAACTATTAATCATTTACATCCCACTTGACTCTACGTAGCCCTTAATATCTATGGGAAGTCGCAATTTGAAAAATAATGATTTTGAGACTGATTTCTCAAATTCATTGGCCAAGCTATATGTTTACCAAAGATATCTTAAATCCCAGCAAAAATGCAATGATGTTCTCGGTGGGTATCTTTTAAGGTAGGGTTAGGCCAACTGTGGATAAACTAGTGGGAAGCTAAAGCAATTACCCTATCGGTGACAATAATAGGCAGAAAATCAGTTGCATTTTGAATCCCCAAAAATAAATGGACGTGATGCAGTCTGTTATGAGTTATGATAATACAATTCTTGAAATAGACCTAAAGAGAAGTTTGGCATGGTGTTCCAACTTACCAGACATTGCATAATCTTGTTCTAAACTAGTGACACTAAATAATTATCGCGCATTTTATCGAGTCATTACTTGCCCTCCGACTTCCGTATGATTTCTCTCTAGATGACAATAAATGAAAGTTGAAATGAGTATGGTGCGGTCTAATTCAATCTATCATTCAAATGAATTGAGATGCATTGGTACGGTAGAAGAACACTAAATTTAAACCAATTAAATTGAGTGATTACGATGTTAGTGTACAAACTTTTTCAATGAGCACCTAGTTCTTAATTTAATGGTTGCAAAGCTCACTTGTGTTTTCATTTTCAACTAAATTATTGTTGCGACTCTCTCAATGGGCATGTCGAGAGAAAGATATAGAGGTAATATCGAGTTAGGGAACAATGTTCCTCATCCAGTGTAGAGATTGGAAAATACAATTAGAATAAATCTATCTATGAAGTTCAACTAAATCAGGAGCCGCCATCGAACATTCCGGGAATAGACAAACGCAGAGCAAAACTAAGAAATAAAATTGATTCAGCTCTTGCTCGGTTAAAAATCTTGTTAAAAAGTTAATAAGAAAATTGAAATAGAGTCAAATCAGAGACAACCTTAATACAAATCTGATTCTGGCATTTCATCGAACATGTGGTGTATAGCAGCGATTAAGCAGCGATGCATTTCAAACTTCCACGACTAACGTCCATAAGAGCCTAAATCATCAACTCAGTCACAATTATAGCAGATTTCAACATGACTCAGAACCTCGACTCTACATTCGGAAGGGGAAAAAAAAAAACCGACCGAGAACCAGTCATATGGTTCTTACCTTTGCAAAGCTCAGTTTATAACGTCGTTCGGCGAAGAAAACGAAGCACAGATACTCCGTAGACGCCTCCAAAGAGAATCGAACGCGTCAATGAAGGAACGAGTATGAGATAACTATCTGCGAACGTCCCGCGTCCGAAAAGGGGGAGAACGGGGCTTTGGAGGCGCGGCGGCGGAAACAGAAAAACGCGGCGGCGACGGTAACCAACGACGTCGGAAAAGGCAACGAGAGGTCCTCCGAGGCAGTGATGGGAGTGCAAATCGGCGGAGTAGGCAGAAGCGGCCGTGACTCAACCTCTCCGGTGAAGGCAATCGAGGAACAGAGCCATAATAAGCCCGCGGCAGCAAAGATGGCGTTCGTTTTTTTGTTTTTTTTTTTTATATGAGGAGTCGGAGGTCAATTCACTTAAATCCTACGATGCCACGTATCCTGCTCTGAATGATTAATAGCTGCCATGAGTCGAAACTTCTCCGAATGGATTCGAGTATTCTTAAGTTTTGTATGATTTAATTTATAATCAAAAATTAATTTCTGAAATAAAAATAAGTTACTCTATTTCCATTATGGAATGAATTTTTGAGAAAAAAATACGTTTGATAAAAATAAATAATTTTTATTTCAAAAAAATGAGTTCGTTTGATAACGAATTTTTTATTTTTTTTAAAAAATAGATTTTTCCTTTTGAAGAGTGATGGTGATCGGCCAGTTGGCAAGGACAACGGTGATCGACCGGAAAATGGTGGTGATGACGGGCCGGCCGACGACCGGCGACAGTGATGGTGACCATTTTGCCGTAGCGGGTGGTGGGTGGCGATGGTGATCGACGGTGTATCGATGACAACAACAATCGGCAATAGCGGCAATCGGTGGTGGTGACTAGTGATGGTGAACTTTGGGAGAGTTGGATGAAGAAGAAACAATTTCATGATTTCTCATTTTGGAAGAAAAATCATAAATTTTTTATTTTTGATTTCTTGGCCAAATATATTTGTTGAATATAAATATATTCCATAAATTAAAAAGAAAAAAGATATTTTTCTTATTAAATGGAATTTTGTTCTAGAATGAGTTTTGAAGTATAAAAACTTAACCTGGAACATAAATTGTGGCATATCATGTAGGCCCTTAATTTCACTTTAAATGTCTAAAAAGAATATTACAAACTGAGGAGGTTCTAATTCTTTGATTAGGGGTCAAATTCTTTGAATTGATAAAAATGTGGGGAATTTTGTGAATTTGAATTCTAAAGGCGAAATTCTACATGCGCTAATTTTGACACCTACATGAAATTTTTTGTTTTACAATTTCATAATTTTTAACTAGAGTTAATTTTTTTTAAAGATTTGACTGAAAAAATTAACTCTTGTTTTATTGAAAATAATGAAGCCATTACCAATGAAATGCAGTGATCCTAACTTCTGCACGAAATTAAGATACTGAGAAAGCTTGGCCAATTTTTTCAAGAAACAAGACTCGACACGATCGGGATCTTGAACATCAATTTTCCTAATTTTTTCCATCAAGAAAATAATTATCAGCTGGAACCAGGCCAATCATTATTGTTTTCTTAGTTTAGTTTAGTTTCAAATCTAAACGCTTTGTTCTTTATTTTTATTCATTGTTTTTCCCCTTAATTCATTATTCACAACGTCAATTAAGTCATAGGATTGCAGTAATCTCACAAGGAAATAAACCATGCTTAACACAAATCACGTATTCATAAAAATAACGAGAATTTCAAGTGATTTCAAACACAAAACAATGAATCACTTCCAAGCATCGACGTCAAACAAAATAAAAATCACTAGCTTGTCTATTGATGCATTTAACTAGGCAGATTATTGTTTTTTTTTTCTTAGACTTGATACAGTCTAGAAATTTTGTCGAGGTACAATTGTATCTTTTAATTTTATTGTTCACGTCACCACAGGGGTTCTCAATTGGGTCATCCCACGTTCACCTGGAGGAGTCATATAACAATCACAAAGTCTCCTTCCTCGGCCGACTTTTTACCTTCCTCAAACATTAACCCAACCAGCAAATCAGAGATTTCAAGCAATCATTTTTTTTTTTGGAGGGGGGCGCGGCTTCCTCAGGATCTTCTTAACGACTTGGATTGAATATGCGATTTCTTTTTAGCTTTCTAGAAAAAATCAATTATTTTGGACCTACTCCATCGACCTCTTGTTATTCATATGAAACTCCCTTCTAGATAATGGATAGTATGCTGCCAAAATTTTATGTCTTTATTTATATTATGAAGGTAAAATTGCAAATAATGGTGCAAAAATTGTGGCGATTTTTTCAAAAAGGGGTCACAAAATAGTGGGCAATTGTGTTGATTAAGAGCATATATCTCATCTCCAAGGTTATGGGGTTTTTTTTTTCCCTTTTTCTTGGAATGTTGTAAATATCGTTGCTTACCCGCAAAAGGGGCACCATTAGTTGTAAAGTCTAAACATATTATTGAAATTAAAAGATTGAGGAGGGAAATAAACCCTATAATTGGGAAGGGAGTTGGCTTAGTGGGCTTTAGCGATCCAATCCGCGGCCTTGTTGTTTTCCTTCGACTTGTAGAAGATAGAGACGCCACTAAGCTGGGGCAAAAGACCTATATAGTCAGCAACAATATATTAGGCTTGCCAAGGGGGCTCCTCTCGACCTAATAAGCACTCCATCAATGATAAGTTGTCTGAAGATGTGACCACTTGCAGATGAGTTCCAGTGAAGACTTGTTGTTGGAGTTCCGTTCATGCATTTCGGTCTGTTCTTTGCTCTCTTACCCACAACAGAGCTTCTCTCATAGCTAGGGTTTCTGCAACCCAAGCAGACGGAGTGTGGATTGCCTTTGTAAAGCCGGCAATGAGAAGGCCGGCAATGTTCCGGCATACACTAGTGACCGAACCCTCCAACGTTGAGTTGCATTGGAAGCATCAACATTTATCTTCAGCACTTGTGGATCTGTAGGTTTCTAGCTCGTTGCACTCTTGGTAAGTCTGTTTTTGGTTTATTTCAGTCTTCCCCTTGGCGATCCATTTCATCTATAGATTTGCGATTGTTCGGGCTTCTGATTAAGTGTTGAGCAAGCTAGGTTTCCTCCGTTGGAAAACCATTGAATTGCGAGTCTTCTAGATCTACCATAGGAGAGCAGCAACGAGAGCCTTCGATCTTGAGGTGAGGTTTTCTAAAGTCCATTTATCAATGCGAGTGATACATGCTGGATTTGTGTCGGCTTGAAAATCAAGGACTAACCATAGCATGTCCAGTTGCAAAGGAAGAAGATGTGCTTCATTGTCTATGATGCTTGGCCATAGATCTGATAGGTTACATGTTCAAAACTCACAATTGCTAGTGTTTTAAGTGGAGAGTTATGGTGTTGAGGTTTTATACTAGTCTCTATCGAGGTATAGGGATCTAGCCCTTTAGTGCCGTTCAAGTACGGGGGCTTGTGGTATAGGGACCTAGCCTTTTAGTGCCGTTCAGGTACGGGGGCTTGTGGTGGAGTCCTTAGTTACTGAACAAAAAAAAAAGAAAAGTAAAGCCTGCCTTGGATAAGGGTCTAAATTGGCCATTTTCATTGAGTATGTCCATGCCATTTTCCAAAGACATGTGAGAGGGGCATTTTTGTGTTTTTTTTTTGTCTGTTTGTTTTCCTTATATTTTTTCTTTTCGTTCTTTCTATTTATCTGCTTCCTTCATTGATCTTCAATTCAGTACAAGGCTTTGTACATACACTTTCTTTGTCAATGCTGAAAGTTTGTGATGAATTGACGAAAAACCAAATCTCCACGGGTAAAATTAATTGTTCGAAGTCTGTAACTCATTATATTGAAGCATTTGAAAGAGGGCAACAAGCTCAGAGGCAGGTGAAATAGGCTTGTAAACTTTAGTGCAATCGATACAAGATCTTAATACCAGTATCAAAGGGTAGATTGCCTAAGAAAAAATAAGGGTGACGAGATAGATGACATGATCTATACGAACAACATGTTACAGGATTGAAATCATAGGCTAAAATAAGTAAGCTCACCCTTCGGCCAAGCTTTAAGCTCGAGCAGCCATGGCTATCATAAGCTTTGAAGGCTGATTTGATCTTGAAGCTTGCGATTGCCACAGCCAGTAGCTACGGCCAGCCCTTTTCAAAAGAAGAACAACGAAGGAAGAAGAACATGAAAGAGAAACAATAAAAAGAAAGGAAAAAACCCAATAATGGCCCCATCACGCCATTGGAAAATGGCAGTGAGATATGTACGCTTGTTCATGCCTTTATTTGAGGTAAGGTCATTTGAGCCCCTTTTTGTAAAAAAACGATTGGACTGTATGCCCTCATTTGAAATTTCTTAGCATATTACGTAGAAGTAGTTGCATCAATGCCACATCATCATTGTTGCCATGTCTTTTGTCGGATTATCTTTGCCACATCATCATGCCATGTCCTAGCAAATCATATGCCATGTCATCTTGCCTAATCTTTGTCGTGTCAACATGTGTCATGTCACTAATTCTGTGTCATTTAACTTGCACATTGATGGCCATTTAGTTTAAATCAGGCCATATTTGAATAGTTCTTAATAATTTAATTTCCTTGTCATTGGAATTAGGACATTTAGACAATTGGCATGTCGCAAGTATATTAGGTTAGGTCACATGTAACTTAAGATTAAGATTGCATATCCATTTTGGTTCTTGTCCTACTCTAACAATTTGTTTATTACTTTTTTTTTCTTGAGGCTTAATTTATTAATTGTCTACCCGTATAATCGCCCTAGCATGTTAGTACTTTGGGCTTAAAATAAACCAAGATTGCTCGCAAAAGTACTTTGAAAATAAAGAAAAAAGGAACAAAAATAGCATAAGATTAATTAGCTAATCAAGTCGTTGAATCCATTGAATTTCTAGTTTGTAGAAGCAAAATATTTTCGTATACTTGAGTTTCTAATCGACCTTAATTGATTAGTGACGATTCTAGAAGGTAACAAAGTCAGAGGTTACGCACAAGACTAAATTGCGATAGGTAGAGTTTGGCAAAGACCGTACTAAATCTTTGGCTTAGTAGTCCTTTAGTTTTTTCTTGGGTGGTTCATTTTTGGGAAGGTCGACATGAATATCAACGCAAACACTTACGAATTTTCTCGATTTCAAGTTGTCCAAAGATTAGTTTTTTTCATACTTACATTTACTTTTCTCTAGTTTTAGTCGTTCATATCAAGTCGGCATATGGTAATGTTGTGCGACGCCCACAATTATAAGATGGGCATTTTGCGAAGATTTGACCACTGAAACTGAAGTATATAATTGTTCAGCTGAGGTCATACTTTGCATATAATCCTTAATCTTTTGACCATCAATAAGTACTATACGAAGCAAAAAATATCATATCTAGGAGAATGGCCGACTACCTAATAAATATCATCTCTAGGAGAATGGCCGACTACCGCTGATGATATTCTTTGTTAAGTAGACTTCATAGGTAGTCGGCCATTCTCTAGGAGGAGCATCGTGTTCCACAACCCACATAAATATCATCTCTAATGTTAAGTACTATGCAAAGCAATAAACATCATCTCTAGGAGAATGGCCGACTACCTCTGATGATATTCTTTGTTAAGTAGACTTCATAGGTAGTCGGCCATTCTCTAGGAGGAGCACCGTGTTCCATGACCCACATAAATATCATCTCTAATGTTAAGTACTATACGAAGCAATAAATATCATCTCTAGGAGAATGGCCGACTACCTCTGATGATATTCTTTGTTAAGTAGACTTCATAGGTAGTCGGCCATTCTCTAGGAGTAGCATCGTGTTCCACGACCCACATAAATATCATCTCTAGGAGAATGGCCGACTACCTAATAAATATCATCTCTAGGAGAATGGCCGACTACCTCTGATGATATTCTTTGTTAAGTAGACTTCATAGGTAGTTGGCCATTCTCTAGGAGGAGCATTGTGTTCCATGACCCACATAAATATCATCTCTAATGTTAAGTACTATACGAAGCAATAAGTATCATCTCTAGGAAAATGGCCGACTACCTAATAAATATCATCTCTAGGAGAATGGCCGACTACCTTTGATGATATTCTTTGTTAAGTAGACTTCATAGGTAGTCGGCCATTCTTTAGGAGTAGCATCGTGTTCCACGACCCACATAAATATCATCTCTAGGAGAATGGCTGACTACCTCTAATGATATTCTTTGTTAAGTAGACTTCATAGGTAGTCGGCCATTCTCTAGGAGGAGCATCGTGTTCCATGACCCACATAAATATCATCTCTAATGTTAAGTACTATACGAAGCAATAAATATCATCTCTAGGAGAATGGCCGACTACCTCTGATGATATTCTTTGTTAAGTAGATTTCATAGGTAGTCGGCCATTCTCTAGGAGTAGCAACGTGTTCCACGACCCACATAAATATCATCTCTAGGAGAATGGCCGACTACCTAATAAATATCATCTCTAGGAGAATGGCCGACTACCTCTGATGATATTCTTTGTTAAGTAGACTTCATAGGTCGTCGGCCATTCTCTAGGAGGAGCATCGTGTTCCATGACCCACATAAATATCATCTCTAATGTTAAGTACTATACGAAGCAATAAGTATCATCTTTAGGAAAATGGCCGACTACCTAATAAATATCATCTCTAGGAGAATGGCCGACTACCTCTGATGATATTCTTTGTTAAGTAGACTTCATAGGTAGTCGGCCATTCTTTAGGAGTAGCATCGTGTTCCACGACCCACATAAATATCATCTCTAGGAGAATGGCCAACTACCTCTGATGATATTCTTTGTTAAGTAGACTTCATAGGTAGTCGGCCATTCTCTAGGAGGAGCATCGTGTTCCATGACCCACATAAATATCATCTCTAATGTTAAGTACTATACGAAGCAATAAATATCATCTCTAGGAGAATGGTCGACTACCTAATAAATATCATCTCTAGGAGAATGTCCGACTACCTCTGATGATATTCTTTGTTAAGTAGACTTCATAGGTAGTCGGCCATTCTTTAGGAGTAGCATCGTGTTCCATGACCCACATAAATATCATCTCTAGGAGAATGGCCGACTACCTAATAAATATCATCTCTAGGAGAATGGCCGACTACCTCTGATGATATTCTTTGTTAAGTAGACTTCATAGGTAGTCGGCCATTCTCTAGGAGGAGCATCATGTTCCACGACCCACATAAATATCATCTCTAATGTTAAGTACTATACGAAGCAATAAATATCATCTTTAGGAGAATGGCCGACTACCTAATAAATATCATCTCTAGGAGAATGGCCGACTACCTCTGATGATATTCTTTGTTAAGTAGACTTCATAGGTAGTCGGCCATTCTCTAGGAGGAGCATTGTGTTCCACGACCCACATAAATATCATCAGAGGAGCAAAGAGCGTGTTCTATTTTTGTATTATACGAAGGCTCCATTTCGTTCCATAATAAAATAAATTATTTAGAAAATTTTATCATAAAAGTAATCGTTAGTATTACTATAAGAATAAGTTAATAAAAAATACTTCCATCATCCATAAAAATACTTAGACATAGATTATTATCGAAATTCAAATACTTTTTGTTGATGCATTGTCTATTCTTTTGTCATCTTCTTGGTAGAAAAAATGATTAGGTCTTCATATTCTTCAGTTTCACATTTGCTCCATGGGAAAGTGGTTGATCTATTCTTTTTAGTCAAAAGCATGTGAAGCATGCACATAGATTCGCTAGCTTTTGTTGAATTCAGATCGTCTGACTTGGGCAGAGCTAACATCTGGCGAACTGTGCCATTAATGGCCCCCCTTTCCTTGTACTAGGGGGGTATCGATGGCTAGGATTGGCTAACATGAACAATTTCAGGTTAGCCAATCCTTTTCCACTTTTGTCGCGTTCCTAACGTGATACACTGCATGTGCGCAACAAGACGAGACCGACTGTGTATGAGGTAGCTGCCAGATTTGAGGCTTACTCTCAAGCCCCAACGACACTCGCACTCGTACTCGCCTATATAAAGTGAAGCATTGTGCTCAACAGCACTCGCTCTCCTTCCATCACAAAACTTGCACAAATTCCTAATTTCACCAATCTTCTCAACATTCACACACTCTTCATGGCCTACAAAACATTACTAGTCAACTTCCGACCATGCCAAGCGAATTTGCCGCAAGTCGTGGAGACGATGCAACAAAGAAGATCGGCCAATTATAAGCACAACATTTGGAAATGCGATTTCCTCCAGTCAATTAACAATAAATACAACATCGTAAGATTATAACTTGCACCTTGAGCACTACTGAGTTTGAGCTAATTTGGTTGTTGACTTTCGATATTATTTTGCTATAGTTTGTCCTCCTCAACTGTAGCGATCTCTTCCTCATATGAGCAAACGGACATTAGCACGCAATCTTCAAGCATTTGCACATGGGACGCACATTGATGTTTTTGAAATCGAGCAATGTAGTATTTTGCACCAAATTCTTTTTGTAACATCACATGCATGAAATTAACATATGTCATTACCTATCCAATGCTCTAAGTGTTGGTCAACGTCAGCATATACATCGGTCGTCACATCTAGACTTGATTTATAGCTGACAAATTGTGTGCATACTAAAGCACTTCGCTTAGGCATTTCCTTTCGCTATAGATCGAATTATTTGACGGATTTATATCTAACGAATTCGACTCAATTATGCAGAAAGAAGGAATTAAAGAACGGGTGGACTGGCTTGTGGAGGATGTAAAGCCAATGTTCGTGGAAGCAATCGATTCACTTGCCAAGTTAGAGTTGATCGACAACATAAGTAAAATGGGGTTGTCCAACCTTTTTGCCAATGAGATGAAAGAAACTCTTGAAACAGTTGCATCCACCAACAACCCCATTGTCACCATGGAAGATAATGCCTATGCAAGTGCACTTCGGTTCAAACTCCTCCGACAGCATGGTTTTGTCGTTTCACAAGGTAAGTTCTAAATGCGGACTTGTGTCGATTCATTCATGTAAGATCTCACTATCAAAATCACTAGGTAGGTTATTTCGAAATTAAATGCATACTATCTACCCAAAGTTCTATCATAATTCACTGTTTTACAGCAGTATTTTTTATGTCATTGGTCGTCGCACGTTCCCATAGTTAGTAGAATAAGTAATCATATTCAGTTCTGTCTGGCCTTATATATTCGTCTTTCAATTTTACTCAGACGAATTGCGGAGCTGCATAGAAGGAAGCCATGCATTGGACAAAAGCAATTGCGAAGATGTTGAAGCCATGATACAGTTTCTTGAGGCTTCACATCTGGCTTTGGAAGGCGAAAACATTTTGGATGAAGCCAAAGCCCTCTCGACGGGGATTCTCCGCGACAGAGTCTCTGGCTTGGACAGTCGGCTCCTGAAACGCGCCGTCCATGCTTTGGAGCTGCCGATGCACTGGAGGGTCCAGTGGTTCGACGTCAAATGGCAAATCGACTCGTTCGAGCAACGGGAGGACAAGCAAAGTAATCTGCTGGAGCTTGCCAGGCTCAATTTCAACATGGTCCAAGCCACACACCAGAACGATCTTAGAGAGATATTCAGGTGATTTCAACATTTTCCCTCACTCACTCATGATATGTATATTCTAAATTCATCCTCCGAGTCTGCCTATTTTGAAGTAATGTGCACTAGACATGACACGACTTTCATATCTTTTGATGCTGACTAGCGGCTTCGGTAATTTCAGGTGGTGGAAGGATCTGGGACTAATCGAATGCTTGGACTTCACGAGGGATCGGCCGGTCGAGAGTTTCTTGTATGCCCTCGGACTCTCTCAGGAACCGCGGTTTAGCTCCCTCCGAAGATCTCTCGCAAAAGTTGTTATCTTTATACTGATTATCGATGATGTCTATGACATTTATGGTTCGTTGGAGGAATTAGAATGCTTCACCGGCGCCATTACCAGGTAGGCCGCAATGGCTCCTGATCTCTTCTTTTCGTCTTTCTTCATTCATCTTCCCTCACTGGAGTACCTAATGCTTCTAGGTGGGACTCGGAGGAGATTCAAAAGCTTCCCGAGTGCATGAAGGCCTGTTTCCAAGCGCTTCAGGATGTTACACAGGAGATCGCTTATGATATTGGACGGGACGAAGATTGGCACCGAGTGCTGCCACATCTCACGAAAGCCGTAAGAAAAAACTTGCAGATAACTGCATATGAATATGCATGCATAACTCTTTCTAATCGATTCATGTCCTTACCTAATTAATCACATTTATGAAGTTTTTTTTTCCCCTTATCTTTCACAGTGGGCAGATTTTTGCAAAGCACTACTTACTGAAGCAAAGTGGGACAATTTGGGCTACACGCCGTCTTTGGAAGAGTACTTAAGCAACGCATGGACATCATCTTCCGGACCTCTGCTCTTGTCTCATGCTTATTTCTTTGCGGGACACGTGAAATTGGAAGATGTGGCAGATTCGCTAGAGAGAAACAAGGATCTCATCTACAATGTTTCCGTGATAATTCGACTCTGCAATGACCTAAGAACGTCGAAGGTAATTAAAAAACTTCTGCTTATGAGCTATAGACCAGCGATGTTGACAGTATGATGTAATTGAATCCAGGAGATCAAGTATCATCAACAAATCACGTCGGTTTATTTGTTTGATTAGGCTGAGATAGATAGGGGAGATGCTCCGTCGTCAATGGTGTGTTATATGCGAGAGGCGAACGTGTCAGAAGACATCGCTCGGGAGCACTTGAAGGGATTGATAAACCAAGCATGGAAGAGAATTAATGCTCATTGCTTCGACAATGCCGAGATGCCGTTTCTCCGACCGTTCATTGATGTCACTGTGAACGCGGCTCGTGCTGCACATATGCTCTACCAATTTGGAGATGGGTTTGGCGTCCAGGACGGTGACATTGGACGACAGATTCTATCTACTGTGATCGAGCCTCTCGCTCTCAATTAAGATATGAGAACAAATGTTATCCCTTAGCAAGAGTAAGCTAGACTACTCATTGCTGGTCAAAAGATTAAGGACTATATGCAAAGCGTGTCCTCAGCTAAGCAATTATATACTTCGGTTTCAGTGGTCAAATCTTCGCAAAATGCCTATCTTATAATTGTGGTCGTTGCACAAAGTTGCCATATGCCAACTTGATATGAACGACTAAAACTAGAGAAAAGTAAATGTAAGTACAAAAAAAAAATCTATTGATAACTTGAAATCGGCAAAATTTGTAAGCTTTTGCATTGACATTCATGTCGACATCCCAAGATGAACCCCCAAGAAAAATCTAAAGGACTAGTAAGCCAAAGATTTAGTATACTCTCCCAAATTCTATCTATCGCAATTTAGTATGATATGTAACCTTTGACTTTCTTGCCTTTTAGAACTGTTACTAATCCACCAAGATAGATGAGACACCCAAGTATAGGGAAATATTTTGCTTCTACGAACTAGAAACTCAATGAGTTCAATGACTTGATTAGCTAATTAACCTTACACTATTTCTATTCCTTTTTTCTTTATTTTCAAAGTACTTTTGCGAGCAATCTTGGTTGATTTTAAGCCCAAAGTACTAACATGCTAGGGCGATTATACGGGTGCACAATCAATAAATTAAGTCTCAAGAAAGCAAAGTAATTAATAAATTCCTAGAGTAGGACAAGAACCAAA
The DNA here is from genome assembly GCA_030064385.1 of Melaleuca quinquenervia. Taxonomy (NCBI): domain Eukaryota; kingdom Viridiplantae; phylum Streptophyta; class Magnoliopsida; order Myrtales; family Myrtaceae; genus Melaleuca; species Melaleuca quinquenervia. Next base: position 9,467,836 of record CM057726.1, on the reverse strand, counting down.
ATACCTCAAGCAAGCAAAGCATAATCTTATCAAGATTAATTCTCAAACATCCGCAAGGTGTTAATTAAAAACCCACGCGTAAAACCTAACATGATTTCTAAATAATTCTATAATTCATTTTGGGTTTTTCTTATTTATGAAAAGAAATTAGATATGCAATTTAATCTTAAATTATGTATATGTGACCTAACATAATATGACATGTGACATGCGAAGTATCTAAATGTCCTATCTCCAATGACAAGATTATCAAGAACTATTCAAATATGGCCCAATATAAACTAAATGACCATCAATGTGCAATTACTAAATGACGTAGAATTAATGACATGTCATATGTTGACATGACAAAGATTACATGGCACTAATGATGTGGCAAGATGACATGGCATATGATGTCCTTGGATGGCATGGCACGATGATGTGGCAAAGATAATCTGACATAAGACGTGGCAACAATGATGATGTGGTATTCATGCAACTAATTATACATAATATGCTAGGAAATTTCAAATAAAGGCCTATAATATAGTCATTTTCTATAAAAAAGGGTCTCAAGTGACCTTATCTCAACTAAAGGCATGAACAAGCATATCCATCTCACCACCATTTTCCAATGATGTGATAGGGGCATCTTTGGGTTATTTTATTTTTCTTTTTTCTTTTTTTTTCTCTTTCATGTTCTTCTTCCTTCGTTGTTCTCCTTTGGCACTTGCGCAAAACCACTTCCAATGCCTAATTACACTCGACATAAAAAATGGCCTAAGGTCGCCGACCTATGAGCACTTGATTTTCCCAATGATTGTAATTGGGCATTTTCGTCCAAAAACTATTTGCACCAAAATTGGAATTTTTTTTTTGATGAAGTTACCGTTTATTGTCTTTAACCTTTGGATTGCCTCAAAATGTTGCTTTTATGTATGATGTATATGCTAGTAGTGTCTGCTGTTGTTGAAAGGCACTATTGCAAGAATATATTGAGGATCGGACATTTATTAGAATCAAAGCTCGTTTAGATCACTTTGACCACCTCATTAAAAGTAATGACTTGAATTGTGTGGAATAACTTAGGATGGATATACGCACATTTACTCTACTATATGAGTTGGCACGTATAATTGGTGGGTTAAAAGAAGATGGACTTGTAACTATAGAAAAATAAATGGCCATGTTTTCACATATACTTGCACATCATGGGAAGAACACCATAAGTACTAAAAGTTGTGTATGACACTCATTTTAGTGCTAAAAGTTTCAACTGGCGCACTTAAGTGCCACTTTTTGAAAAATTGCTCACTTCAGTGTCAACTCCGATATACTTGCCATAAATCCTACATGGCCTATTGTTTATTAATTTCCAAGTCCGACGTGGCTCGCTAAAGGTCCATTCAGCATATAAACATAAAACAACGTCGTGTAGTCAATTTTCCTCAAAATAGGAATTCCAAATCGTCGGCCAAACCCTAAATCGAAGAAGTCGTCTGTGAAACCCTAATTATCCATCACCCCTAAATCGACAGCTTATCCCTTTGACAAATGAAAAGCAAAAGTTTCACAAACGGTACAAATTTGTCCAAACATAGTGAAGAATCAGCTTTTCATTATTGTTATTGTGGAGTACCGAGTTCAATAAGAACATCTTGAAGTCACTTGAATCTCGAGAGAAGATTCCATGGATGTGATAAGTTTAGAGAATGGTCGAAGTGCAAATATTTCAAATGGGTGAATGCCAAATTCTCCGCTTGAGCATCAGAGCTAATATTTGAGTTAATTGAAGAACGACATCAACCTCTACCTACTTTAATAGTATAAACCTTTAAACAGATTTCCGCATAAAGAGTCAGGGTTCTTAAGGAGTCTCCAAACCTGCTTTGCCAGCATAGCTTGATTAAAAGTGATTAGATCCCTAAATCCCAGCCCTCCTCTATCATTCCTTTGTTTTAAACATCCTAGTTCCTCCAGTGTATCCCTTATGAGCTTCAGTACTCTTCCACCAGAAACTAGCAATCTTTCTCTCAATAGCTCGGCAAATAGAAATATGTATCTTGAAAATAGACATGGCATATTAGGGGATAGCTTGTACCACTGTTTTAAGAAGGCCTCTTTACCTGCCTTCGAAAGTAGATTTTCTTTCTAGCCCCCTATTTTCTTGTTTACCCTCCCAAGAATCCAGGAAAACATGTCTTTCTTTGACTCACCCTAGTCATAAAAAATGCCTAGGTATTTCCCTGTTTTGTGAATTTTCAACACCCTCATTTCATTTAACATGTTCCTTCGTAGATCAGTAGGGCGGTTTGTACTAAAGTATATGCCATATTTGTTCAAGTTCATTGTTTGTCCTGATGCAAAGCAATACTTGTTAAGCATGGTAGCAACATTTTGACATTCCACTATTCTTCCATCTAAAAATAATATTGAATCATCTGCAAACATCAAATGAGAAAGAGCTAGACATTGAGGGCTTAGTTTTATGCCTTTGATATTTCCAATCTCCATTTCTTTCTTCAGGAGTGTGGACAGGGCATTTGCAATGATTATAAACAAATAAGGAAATAGTAGATCACTTTGTCTTATCCCTCGAGTTGGTTGAAAGATAGGGAGTGCTTCACCATTCATTTTGATACTATAGGATACCCTAGGTATGCATTAAATAACCCAAGAAACCCAGACAAAGTTGAAGCCCATTTTAAGCATGTTGGCTTTTATGAAATCCCATTCAACTCGGTCGTATGCTTTTTTCATGTCAATTTTCAGCACCTCCTGAAAACTTTTGCTTGTTCTTTCTAACTCTTAACTGGTGTAGAACTTTCTGAACGATCAAGATATTGTCTTGAATTTGACGTTCTTGAACATAAGCACTCTATTCTTCAGCAATTATTTTTGGGAGCCACTGTTTCAGTCCATTGGCTAGCATTTTAGAAATGATTTTGTACATGAAATTGCATAGATTAATAGGTCTGTACTGGTCAATGTTTTCTGGTTGTGGGACTTCTGGAACCAGTTTGATGTAGGTTCTGTTTAGTGCAGGATTAGGCCATCCTGTGTTGAGAAAATTCTTGACTTCCCGGTATATATCTTCATTGATTTCCTGCCAATGGTGTTGAAAGAATTTTCCATGTAGAGCGTTTGGTCCAGGGGCACTTAATGCTTTTAGCTGAAAGACAGCTCTTTTAACTTCTTCTACTATTAATTCCTGAGTTAAGGCACCATTCATCTCATTAGTGATAACACTAGGAATCTGCTCAATAACTAGTGTAAAATCCCTATCTCCTATGGTAGTATAAAGTTCCCGGAAATACTGATTTATCATCTGCTTTAGCTGGTTCGTTTCTCTATACCATTCATCTCTTTCATTTTTTGACATGACGATTCTGTTTCGTTGTCTTCGTTGAACTGTTGTTGCATAAAAGAACTTAGTGTTCTTATCTCCCCAATTAAGCCATTGGACTCTTGACCTCATACCCCAGTACGTCTCCTCTTTTCTCCATAATTTTTCCACTTCCTTCTTTAGCCTTTCAATTCTGCCATTTTCTGCATTTAAGCTTTGGTTGTTTGTAAGCTCCTGAATCTCCTTTTTCAAGTTCCTGATTTGAAACTCACAATCATAATATCTCCTTCTACTCCATTTTAGAAGATTCTCAGCCACCTTCTTTAATTTTCCTGCTATGTCTAGGTTCTGATTTTGAGGGGACAGGATGAAGATTGGCATCGAGTGCTGCCACAGCTCACGAAAGCCGTAAGAAAAAACTTGCAGATAACTGCATATGCATATGCATGCATAACTCTTTCTAATTATTTCATGTCCTTACCTAATTAATCATCATTGATGAAGTTTTATTCCCCCTTATTTTTTCTCAGTGGACAGATTTTTGCAAAGAACTATTTACTGAAGCAATGTGGGACAAATTAAGCAACACGCCGTCTTTGGAAGAGTACTTAAGCAACGCATGGACATCATCTTCTGGACCTCTGCTCTTGTCTCATGCTCATCACTTTGCGGGACAAATGAAACTGCAAGACGTGGCAAATTTGCTAGAGACAAACAAGGATCTGATTTACAATGTTTCCATGATAATTCGACTTTGCAATGACTTAAGAACATCGAAGGTAATTACCGGACATCTGCTCAAAAGCTATAGACTTGACATACGAGATCAAATATCATCAACAAATTACATCGATATATTTGCTTGATTAGGCTGAGATACACAGAGGAGATGCTCCATCGGCAATGTTGTGTTACATGGGAGAAGTGAACGTGTCAGAAGACATTGCTTGGGAGCATATGAAGGGATTGATAAACCAAGCATGGAAGAGAATTAATGCTCATTTCTTCGGCAATGCCGAGATGCCATTTTTCCGACCGTTCATTGAGGTCATTATGAACGCGGCTGGTGTTACGCATATGCTTTACCAATTTGGAGATGGGTTCGGCGTCTAGGACGGTGACATTAGGCGACAGATTCTATCTACTATGATTGAGCCTCTCGCTCTCAACTGAGATATGAAGGCAAATGTCATCTCTTAGCAAGTGCAAGCTAGACTACTCATTAGTTGATCAAAAGATTAAGGATTCTATGCAAAGTGTGTCCTCAGCCGAGCAATTATATACTTCGATTTCAACGGTTAAATCTTCGCAAAATGTTCATCTTATAGTTGCGGGCATCGCACTAAGTTACCATATGCCGATTCGATATGAACAACTAAACTAGAAAAAAGTAAATGTGAGTACAAAAAAACTAATTTATTAATAACTCGAAATCGAGAAAATCCTTAAGCGTTTGCTTGATATTCTTGTCGACTTTCCCAGAGATGACTCACCCAAGAAAAAACTAAAGGACTACTAAGCCAAAGATTTAGTAGGGACTCTCCCAAACTCTACCTATTGCAATTTAGTATTATATGTAACCTATGACTTTTTGACCTTTTAGTTAAGGTTGATTAGACGCCCAAGTATGGAAAATTATTTTTCTTGTACTAACTAGAAATTCAATGAATTCAATGACTTGATTAGCTAATTAATCTTACGCTATTTTTGTTCCTTTTTTCTTTATTTTCAAAGTATCTTTGCAAGCAATCTTGGTTGATTTTAAGCCTAAAGTACTAACATGCTAGTGTCATGGGCCGATCGATTTACGACTCCCTTTCTTGCTCAACTAGCCGGACCTTAGGAACTTTGCTCATAAGTCAACTTTCACCATTCAACCTCACCACACTCTTATAGAGAGAATCCAGATAGAGAAGCTCTATAGTTATATTACTCGTGAGAATTGAGACGATACAAATGAGGGGGAGCATGTCTCCTTATATACAAAACTCGGGACATCATCCATAGATCCCTCCCAGATCTAAAAGCCTATATAACCTACCAAAATTAAATACACAAAAAACCCTCATATCTCCCATCCCAAAAAAATCTTCCAGAATCCTCTACATCTCCCTAGGATCTTCTTCCCAGAATCCTCTAGATCTCCGTATGATCTTCTTTCATGCATAGCCACCGTCCTCGGTGCCCGTGGGGAAAAGTGCCAAAAAAGTCCTAATCCTTTAACACTTGTGCCAAGTTTGAGAGGAATAAAGGTCTGGAACGGAAGTTATGGCTCGTCGAAGGGAGGGTCGTGCACTGGTTTGGGTGCAGGGGGCAAGTGGGAGTCGAGCCGCTTCTTGGCGAGCCGACACCACGTGGCTGCCTCTCATTGGTCGAGAGGTACGCCGGCAGGTCTGCAATAGCAGTGGGTGGGTGATGGGAGAGGCTGGCCGGTCGCTTGGCCAATGCGTGGCCTCCCGTCGCCCTGCATGCCACCTATTCGGCAAAAAGCCGTACGGGCAAGCAGGGAGACCCTCCCTTGCGCGTGCTGCCGATTCGCCAGACCTGTCGAACTGGTCCTCATGGGGTTCGACCGGCTTGTTCTCCTGCTGGCTGGTCCTCGATTGTCAACTTTGACCGTTGACCGGTCAACTTTGACCGTTGACCAAAAGTCAACCTTGGTTAAAATTTTTCAAAATTTTCCTTAGGCTCAAAATTCACTTCTTTTGGGGTCAAAATGCAAATAACCAAAAGTTGGGGGACCAAAATGTGATTTTCAGAAGTTCGAAATCGTCCGAGACGAATTTTCATGGTTTAATCCGAGGCACTCCCTCGGCCGATAGGCCACTAATTAGACCCGTAAATTCATCCAATTGGACCTCAAAAATGGAGTCAGAAGTGGGCTGTTATAGCTCGAGAAACCTCGTGCATGATGGGTGATTATGCACGTACACAATCAATAAATTAAGTCTCACAAAATAAAGTAAAATAAATTGCTAGAATAGAACAATAACCAAAATACCTCAAGCAAGCAAATCATAATCCTATCAAGATTAATTCTCAAACACCTGCAAGGTGTTAATAAAAATGCATGCATTAAACCTAACATGATTTCTAAATAATTATAGAATTCTTTTTGGGTTTTTCTCATTTAGGAAAAAAAATTATATATGCAATTTTAATCTTAAATTATGTATATGCGACCTCACCTAATATGACATGAGACATGCAAATTATCTACATGTTCTAATTCCAATGACAAGGAAAATTGTTAAGAACTATTTAAATAAGGCCTAATTTAACCAAATGACCATAAAATGTGCAATTGCTAACATAGAATTAACGACATGGCACATGCGGACACGACAAAGATTACATGGCACAGATGATGTGGCAAGATGGCATGGCATATGATGTGCTAGGACAACATTGCATGATGATGTGGCAAAGATAATCTATATAAGACATGCCAACAATGATGATGTGGCATTGATGAAACTAATTCTAAGTAGTATGCTAGGAAATTTCAAATAAGCGCCTACACTATAGTCGTTTTCTGTAAAAAGGGTCTCAAGTGACCTTATCTTGAATAAAGGCATAAACGTGCATATACATCTCACCGCCATTTTCCAAAGGAATGATGGGGCATTTTTGGGTTTTTTGTTTTTTGTTTTTTGCCTTTTTTAAATTTTTTCTCTTTCATGTTCTTCTTCCTTCGATGTTCTTCTTTGGCACTTGCGCAAAACCATTTTCAATGCCTAATTACACTCGACATAAAAAAGGGCCTAAGAAATGTTTTTCGCTTCTAACATTTTTCTCACTTTTGAATGCATTTTTTTTCACTATGTTTTCCTTAACTAATTGATTTTTCGTGAAATGAATGCTGGAAAATTCATAAATTTTTTTCGTAATAATTATTTTCCGTGAAACAAATGGAGCTTAAGTCTCAAATTTTCATAACAACAAGAACGTATGTGTTTTGAGCTGCAAAAAACAATAGTTTACATATTAAAAAGAAAAATTATGCCTAAATTGCACAATAGAGTATCATATAAATAAGAAAAATAGAGTATTATAAGAACATACTCGAGTCGCGTCATTCCTTGCAGACTTGCGGCTGGAAGAGAACTCGACGAGCGGAATTTTGCCTAAGAAAAGACAAAACTTGAGGTGAAAAGCAAGGTTTATGTTGAAAGGGGACGCTGATGAGAAAATGTTGGGGAAGAAGACTGTCCTCAAGCTCTCACCATGCGAAGTAACAACGAAGAACAGAGAATTGATGATTGAAGGAGGAGATTATCAAATTGGTGAAAGAAAGGCAGAATCGTGCAACCTATGAGAGATCTAGCGAATTGATATTGATGAAGGAAGTTAAATAAAGGAAAGAACATCCAGTCATTTCATGCCACCTAAAACCTAAAAATAGCAACAATTTTAATGTTTACACATTTTATTGGCATTTGGATAAGTCCGTAGTAAATCTCATTTATCGTTTTCTAATTTAATTGCTTGCATCTCTTACATGCGTGAGAGAGTAATAAATCTCACCTAGATCTACAGGATTCTATGCTGAAATCACTAGCATCTGTTATTCATATCGATCTTGAAGGTCGCACTCCCTATTTGGTCGCTGGATCCTCAACCTAAAGGAAATAATAAAAAAGTCATAAATTTATTGTACTTGTGTTAATTTAGTTGTAAACTTTTTCATTATACCAATTATGAGAGTGCAATAGGATTAGTTCTACTCAGGAATCGAATTGGACTATTCAAATAACGAGTTTAAAAATAAGTTCTCGTTGGACCCCATCCAAGAACAGGTTCCAAAATTTAGGAACTGGTTGAAACCTATTTGAAAATAGGTTCCAAGTGAAGACCCACCCTAATCTGACCGGACTGTTCTATTTTGGAACTAGTTTAATAAGCTACAAATAAGAAACTCTAATTTCTTTGGGGAGTTTAGTAGACCCCAATATGATCAAGAATCACAAGACTCCTATCTATTATGCCTCTCTCCTCTCACCATAATACTAGCGCACTTTTGACATGTTGCAAAGAGCGTGGGGTGGTATGTGTCTAATTAAATTGGCCATTGTGTTTGCCTAATATGATCTTCAATCTGATGAACTAGCATATACGTCCAAGTGAGTATGACAAACTACAATAGGATTTTTGAGGTTCATCTTTTACTTTGAATCGTTTTGTTATTTATGGACTCATATTATTTTGTTGTAAAAAAATAAACCAAAAAAGGAAAAAGAAAAAAAAAGGTTCTCAAAAAAACCCTAGAATCGGATTTTAGGTTGCTAGCCTAGAGCCTATATAACTATAATTGAGATATAAACCTTTTAATGATTTGACAATTGAATCTATCTAATCAATTTTGGTCATAAATCACTAACAAGGTTGTTGGCCGTCCTACGTGTCACAATTGTTGACTGTTCTTCGTGGCACAACCGATACTATTGTGGACACATTTTTAATATTTTTTTAAAATTTTTATTTCTTTATTTCTTTATCTTTGACAGCTTTGGACCTGTGAGGATGCCACTTCTCTTGCCTAGATCTAGGCAAGGGCCACAACAACCTCACATATTAGTGGCCCTTCTTGGCCATGGGTGAGGGCCTTTACGCCCTTGCCAAGGTCTAGGCAAGGGTCACGATGCCCTTACTAGCCACAAGTGAGGCTATATAGGCCCTTGCTTGACTTTGACTTTGGCAAGCAAAGGGGCATGGCGCTTGCCCAAACCTCTCTTGTGGCTAGCAATGTTGCTAACCACCAACAAGGGAAAGAAAGAGAAAGGGAAGAAAATACAAAAATAAAAATACAGGAAAGAAGAAGAAAAAAGAAAAAAAGGTAATAAAAATTGAGGAAAATTTAAAAAATTGCACATGTCAATGTCAGTTGTGCCATATAGTATGCTTAACTTCCATATCAACATTTTCGGCCAAAGAATTGACTGAATGGACTAATTAGCTAATTTCCATAAGATCTAAGGCTCAATTGACACAGTCGAAATGTTTAGAATTGAAATTACATAAATACAATAAGCTTAGGGTTTTTTTTTGGTACTTTCATTCCTTAAACTATGTATGTGGACAAGCCTGTTCACATGTATCCTTGAGTATCAGTTCGATCGAAATGTCTGACTAACTCACATTATTGAAAAAAAGATTGATGTGGATTAGTTCCTGTATATTGGGAAGAATACCTAATCAATCATACATTTATTGTATAGATATCAATTTAGTCCAAAGTCTTTTTAAGTTTTGTAAACCTTTTGCCTGAAATTCTAATGTATCGTTCTTTTGCGTGAAATTCTAATGTACTACTATCGGCCAATTTTCACATCACTTATTACATATTTATGATTGGGTATACAAGAACAATTTATTATGCACCGAAAAGTACCACTCAAAAGCAAATTAAACCATGTGGCTTTGATTGGAGGATTACCCATTTGATCTGGTTGTAGGGTCACTGACAACCTCTTTTTTTCCTTTTTCCTTTTTTGGTTGAATTTTTACAACGTAATAAAATTAGTCAATAAATTACAAAAGATTCAAAGTAATAGATGAACCACAAAATTCTTTTGAAGTTCATCATACTCACTTGGCCATATATCCTAGTTCATCAGATTGAAGGTCATATTAGTCAAATGCAATGCCAATTTAATTAGACTCATACCACCCCGTGCTCTTTTCTATTAGAGGAAATGCTCATTATATTTTGAAGATGACAAAACATATTCTAGTCAGACTGTGGTTCGTCTGAAGGAAATCAGACTTTGTATCATCTGAGGAGTTAAGTCTGATTGATATAAGACATTAGCTTTCTTATACATCTCATTCCACGGTGAACTTGAGAATTCTATCGTGATTGAGTCCAAGATAGTATTGTTAGTGGAGTTTGTTTGGAAAACAAATAAGAGTGTTATTCCTTGTCCCACATAGGAAAGTAAGAGAGAGAATGACACTTTAAATATGAGTTTCTCTCAATAAAGGATTGATTGGGTGTCGGCTAGATCCCACCATACCCGTGTGCAGATGCGCGATTTTGGCCGATTATTAGGCGCACTTAGCACTTGGCGTGACCGCGATTCGCAGTTTAATTAGCGCTAATATTTTTACTTTGTTTTATTACTTTATTTTTTTTTCGTTTGTATCTTTTGAAGACAATCTTTCAATTTAACTGTCAACGAACAGTCATGTTTGTTCAATTTTCAAGTCGTCTTTTAAGTTATTGGCAGCCATTCATTCAAGAGTTATGATAGAGAAAACTGAAGAATTACTTGAATTGCTATCGAGTATTCTTGAAGAGACTTTGTTGTATCATGGAGGATTTTTGCCAAGAGACCATTAGTAATTTTGTGAGGCAAATAGATCCTTAAAGAAAGTGATATCACGCCTCAAAGTTTGATCTGATTTCATTGTTCTACCCGATTCAAATCTATTATTTTCCAACATATCTGGTGATCTAATTGATTATTTCTTTATGGAACTTCATGATTTACAATCAATTAAGTACTTTTAACAAGTATTCAGATTTGGAAGCCAGAGATTCTGATTGTATGAGCGATCTGAATTGACGAATTCTCAGCTTGTTATATTATGGCTTGAGATGTCATTGATTGTTCTGTTTAACAGATTGATTGGAAGAGCTTATTTGGAATGTGATAACGGTAACAAGAACTGAATGAGTATTTAAGGAGTTTTCTTCAGTCGTGTCAATATACAAGCACAAGAGTTTTCTGAGCCTAAATCCATTGTGATCATTTGATTAATGAACTTACATTGTATTCAAAAGAGTGTTACATACAAGCTGTGTGAGTGTGAAGCTGAGAAGCTCTAGACTTGATATTGTAATGCTTTTAATTTATAGTGCACTCTAGCTAATAGGTTGTCACTGTGGGAGAGTAGATGTAAGCTTGATCTAAGCCCGAATTTGATATTTACTATGCTGGATCAAGCTCACAAGGAGCTTCGGGTTTCAAGCGCAAACATCAAGGTGGGTTCAGAAGGTGGCCGAGGAAGAAGACGAATCCATCATAAAGGAAACCGAGAGAGGACAACAGAAAGATGTGAAGCGTCCTAAGAAGAAGCTAAACATTTTAAGGGTGAAATATTTCAACTGTGGCAAGAAGAGTCACTTTGCTTGCGACTGCACAAAGCACAAAAAGGTAACCTTTGATACATGTGAAAGTGTCACTTATGTATCTAGTTCCATATTTCTGTATGAATCTCATCCTTTGTGGACTGTAGATTCGGGAGCCACGGACCATGTAACGAAGGAAAGAGGGGCCTTCGTGGAGTTCCGACGACTCCCACACGGAGCGAAGTACATATACGTAGGAAACAACTCCAGAGTTAAGGTGAAAGGGATTGGCACCTGTTAGCTACAAATGCGTGGTGGTCGCATTTTGTTTCTACATGATGTATTATACGCTCATGAGATACGTTGGAATTTGGTTTCTGTGTTGGTTATGGTTAAATTTGGTTTTAGTGTGAATTTTCATGATCGTTGAGTGGATTTGTTCTTAAGAAAAAATTTGTATGGTTATGGATATTTCCTCAATGGATTCATCGTCTTGGATGTTGAACACCATAGTGTGAATGTGTGTTATTCCTTATTCACGTTCTCTAACTCTAGCGCTGATGACGTGAATGTATGGCATGCTAGGCTTGGTCACATTGGCCAGCAGTGAATGAACAGATTAGCCAAAGAAGGCTTATTAGGCAATATTGAAAATGTCGATTTGCCTGTTTGCGAGCATTGCCTGTTTGGAAAAGCAACACATAAGCCATTTGGAAAAGGAACTAGAGCTGGACTTTCACTCCAATTAATCCATTCAGATGTTTGTGGTCCTATGAATGTTAGAGCGATGCATGAGGCTGTTTATTTCATCACATTTATAGATGACTTTACCCGATTTGGATATGCCTATTTGATTGCCCATAAGTCCGAAGCTTTTGATTGTTTCGTGAAATTCTTGAATTTGGTAGAATATCAATTAGATAAGAAGGTGAATTCAGAAGGTTTTGTGATGAAAAAGGGATAGATAGATAGTTGTCTATTCCTTATACTCTGCAACAAAACGATGTTGCAAAAAGGAGAAACAGAACTCTTTTAGAGATGGTTAGGTCTATGATGGCACATACTAAGCTTCCAATCATCTTTTGGGTGATGCTTTGCTAACTGCTGCCTTTATACTTAACCGAGTGACTTCAAAATCAATTGCTTCCACTCCATAGGAGTTATGGACAGGACGAAAATCCAACTTAGGTTTTATGAAAACCATGGGGTTGTGCTACTTATATTCACGAGTCATCTCATAAATATGGTAAGTTAGGTCCTAGAGGAAAGAAGGGTATCTTTATAAGATACTCAGAGCACTCAAAAGAATATGTGTTTATAGGCGAGCAAGAAAGTGGAAGTGTAACTGAGATCGAATCAAGGGACATCACATTCTTAGAGAATGATTTTCCTAAAAAGGGAGAAAAAGGTGAAAATGTTTCCCTATTTGAGACCTTGGAAATTGATGACAAAAACATAGGTACTATTCCAAGTGGGAGTGAAATGAGCAGAAGGGAATTAGTTCCCGAACAGTCTCAGATGGAGCCACTTGATATGTCGGTGCCACTGTCATCTGATCCGAGTGGGAGCAATACGATATTGATAGAATCGCCCCCAATAAGACGAACGAGTTGTCAAAGAGTTCCCCATCGACGTTTTGACGTTGAGGAAGAAACTTTCATGGTAGCTCCACAAGATGAAATAGAGCCAAGGAATGTAAATGAGGCTCTAAACGGCCCTGGTAATGATGAATGGATGAAAGCAATGGAAGAGGAGATGAAGTCTATGAGATCAAACCAAGTGTGGGAATTGGTTGATCTCCCTAAAGGACGAAAGGCTGTCGAGAACAAATGGGTTCTCAAGATAAAACGAACAGCTGATGGCTCAATTGAGAGTTATAAGGCCTGCCTTGTGGCAAAATGGTTTACTCAATAGGAAGGAATAAATTACGATGAGACGTTTTTCCCTGTAGTGAGATTTACCTTTATTCGCCTTATATTAGCGATAGTGGCAAGTATAGATCTCGAATTACATCAGATGGATGTAAAGACTACTTTTTTCAATGGAGAATTGAAAGAATAAATCTATATGAAACAACTATGATAGATGATGATCATTGCGTATATATCAATGATAGATAAGGATCATTGCGTATATATCAAGAGATCCAAGGATCAATTTGTGATCATATCATTATATGTTGATGATATACTGCTTGTTGGAAGCAATTTGGAGTTTGTTAAAACGGTCAAAGATTAGTTGAGCACCAATTTTGAGATGAAAGATATGGGTAAAGCTGCGTACATCTTTGGAATTAAGATTTCAAGAGATCATTCAAAGAGGTTGTTGTCTCTTTCGCAAGAGACCTATATAAAAAAAAATTCTTGAACGATTTCGCATGCAAGATTGCAAATCCATAGACACTCCTATTGCAAAATGCGATGAATTGAGCAAGTGGCTTTGTCCAGAGACTTTTGAAGAGATGGAACGAATGATGAAGTTCCATATAGACCTGCTGTCGGAAGTTTGATGTACGCTATGACGTGTACAAGGCCCGACATTTGTCATGCGGTTGGAATGGTTAGTAGATACCAATCTAATCCATGTCAAGCACATTGGACCGCCATCAAGAGGATTCTTCGATATCTAAAGGGTACTGTGGACTACTCATTGTGCTATCAAGGAAGAGATCTGCACCTTGAGGGCTATAGTGATGCTGATTGGGGATGAGACTTAGATGCAAGAATGTCTACCTTTGGATACGCATTTTTACTGAACAATGGCGCCATATCATTGAGCAGTAAAAAACAGACATGTGTAGCCCAATCCATGGAGGTAGAGTTCGTGGCTGTATCAGCAACAGTACAAGAGGGTGTTTGGTTGAGGAGATTCTTGGATCATCTAGGAGTCAGTAAGAGAGCTGCATAATCATTGTTGGTTCATTATAATAACCAGGCAGTGATCTCCTACATAAAGGATCCCAAGTATCATGGAAAAACCAAACACATAGATATCAAGTATAATTTTGTTAAAGACTTGGTAGCACAAGGGATTATGAATGTACAATACATATCTACGTAAAGAATGGTTGTGGATCCTTTGACAAAGCCGACGACTAGATATGTTTTTAGTAGTCGCGTAAAATTTCTAGGTCTACGTAGAAACTGATGTACTAAATGTATGTATTTCCCAAAATGTTCATAATGAATGAGAATGTTGTCTTCATTACTAATCTTAATGTAATTGGTACGATATTTATGCAAGTTAATACTTTGTGTGTTAAGATAACACTTTGTGTGTTAAAGAAAGTATGTCGGACATATAAGATTGACCTATTCGCACAGGTGATCGCTTCTATTTAAATACGTTGAATAGAGATGAAACAATTTAAGCTTGATATCTAGGTGATAAATGAGAGCCCAAACTTAAACCAGATTGTCGCCTTAACAAAAGGGTTAAGATGAGATCACATTTTCATTTGTGACCGAAAGTGACATTGACCACGTGATTCACTTTGTCTGTTTTTATGCCAGATATGAGTTCAGATGGAAGTTTTGAAAGAATAGAAAGTGAACTCAATTTTAAATATTGTGTATATCTAAAATACCATATATACGATATTATAAGGAAAGACATACGCTTCATGGGAAAGGTGAGAATACCGTAATACGTTTTTTATATGATGTATGCATAGTCGACCAAAAAGATATGGCAGAAGTTTTGATCTCAACTTCTTATGCTGTGTGAGACTCTGATGGAAAACGTTCCTCAACTAGTCCCCTTAGACTCTAACCCATTCTCAAGATTCATATTCGATGGTCACTATCTTAGAATGTTGCCAATGGTCATGTGTGATTCGATTTAATGGAACTTCTCTAGAAAAGCGAGTTGGACTGGGATTAAGAGGTTTGAGGAAAGAGGAATATCAACTTAGTGTCGCATTATAGAGATTGTGTTCACAGACCGGTCAATTATGATTGATGAGCTAATCATAATTGTAAATATAATGTAGCATTGATAAGAGATCTTGAGAAAGCAATGCAAATGCGGCTGTCTTTGATCTAAGGTACTGCATACTATATCTACTCTAAGCCCGAATTTCTGAGTGGCTGTACACTCCCAATGGATGTATAGCAAATTAGAGCTTCAGAGTATGCTAGTCGCATGAATTATCTGTCAATATGAAAGTCGACGATAGGTTAATGAAGCGCTCAGCCCATCGTGGGCGAGTGGGAGATTGTTGGGTTTTATTATAAAGTGGGCCACCTAAGATGGGCCGAACCCGGCCCATAACCCAAGGCAATTCAAATCTTTTTTAGAAGAAGATTTAGTAACCGCCAATTTCGTAACTCTCTTAGAAGATTTCTCTCTCTCTCTCTCTCTCTCTCTCTCTCTCTCTCTCCAAGAAGAACGAACGTACGTTCTTGAGTATTCTCCGAGAGATGCTTCTTCAGGCAACTTCGATTTCCTCGTCGAGAGTGACAGATCTTCTGTGTACTACATGTACGATTCGTGAGTTATAATCACACATTTGATCAGTGATACAAGTTAGGGTGTTTTTATAATTTCCGTTACGTTCTTTGGATTTGTTTGAAGACATAATGGAATTACGTATTCCTTCAAAGAACAACGAAAGGAAGAAGAGGATGAAAAAGAAACAATAAAAAGAAAGGAAAAAAAAACCCAATAATGCCCCATCACGGCATTGGAAAGTGGCAGTGAGATATGTATGCTTGTTCATGCCTTTATTTGAGGTAAGGTCACTTGAGCCCCTTTTTGTAAAAAAAAAAAAACGATTATACTGTATGTCCTCATTTGAAATTTCTTAGCATATTACGTAGAAGTAGTCGCATCAATGCCACATCATCATTGTTGCCATGTCTTATGTCGGATTATCTTTGCCACATCTTCATGCCATGTCGTCCTAGCAAATCATATGCCATGTCATCTTGCCTAATCGTTGTCGTGTCAACATGTGTCATGTCACTAATTCTGTGTCATTTAACTTGCACATTGATGGTCATTTAGTTTAAATCTGGCCATATTTGAATAGTTCTTAATAATTTGATTTCCTTGTCATTGGAATTAGGACATTTAGACAATTGGCATGTCGCATGTCATATTAGGTTAGGTCACGTGTAACTTAAGATTAAGATTGCATATCCATTTTGGTTCTTGTCCTTCTCTAACAATTTGTTTATTACTTTTTTTTTCTTGAGACTTAATTTATTAATTGTCTACCCGTATAATCGCCCTAGCATGTTAGTATTTTGGGCTTAAAATCAACCAAGATTGCTCGCAAAAGTACTTTGAAAATAAAGAAAAAAGGAACAAAAATAGCGTAAGATTAATTAGCTAATCAAGTCGTTGAATCCATTGAATATCTAGTTTGTCGAAGCAAAATATTTTCGTATACTTGGGTTTCTAATCGACCTTAATTGATTAGTGACGATTCTAGAAGGTAACAAAGTTAGTGGTTACGCACAATACTAAATTGCGATAGGTAGAGTTTGGCAAAGACCGTACTAAATCTTTGGCTTAGTAGTCCTTTAGTTTTTTCTTGGGTGGTTCATCTTTGGGAAGGTCGACATGAATATCAACGCAAGCACTTACGAATTTTCTCGATTTCAAGTTGTCGATAGATTAGTCTTTTTCATACTTACATTTACTTTTCTCTAGTTTTAGTCGTTCATGTCAAGTCGGCATATGGTAATTTTGTGCGACGACCACAATTATAAGATGGGCATTTTGCGAAGATTTGACCATTGAAACCGAAGTATATAATTGCTCAGCTGAGGACACACTTTGCATATAATCCTTAATCTTTTGACCAGCAATGAGTAGTCTAGCTTACTCTTGCTAAGGGATAACAAATGATTAGTCTAGCTTACTCTTGCTAAGGGATAACATTTGTTCTCATATCTTAAGTGAGAGCGAGAGGCTCGATCACAGTAGACAGAATCTGTCGCCCAATGTCACCGTCCTGGACGCCGAATCCATCTCCAAATTGGTAAAGCATATGCGCAGCACGAGCCGCGTTCACAGTGACATCAATGAATGGTCGTAGAAACGGCATCTCGGCATTGCCGAAGCAATGAGCATTAATTCTCTTCCATGCTTGGTTTATCAATCCCTTCAAGTGCTCCCGAGCGATGTCTCCTGACACGTTCGCTTCTCGCATATAACACACCATTGACGACGGAGCATCTCCTCTATCTATCTCAGCCTAATCAAACAAATAAACCGATGTTATTTGTTGATGATACTTGATCTCCTCGATTCAATTACATCACACTGTCAACATCGCTGGTCTATAGCTCATGAGCAGAAGTTTGGTAATTACCTTCGACGTTCTTAGGTCATTGCAGAGTCGAATTATCATGGAAACATTGTAGATCAGATCCTTGTTTCTCTCTAGCGAATCTGCCACATCTTCCAATTTCACGTGTCCCACAAAGAAATAAGCATGAGACAAGAGCAGAGGTCCGGAAGATGATGTCCATGCGTTTCTTAAGTACTCTTCCAAAGACGGCGTGTAGCCCAAATTGTCCCACTTTGCTTCAGTAAATAGTGCTTTGCAAAAATCTGCCCACTGTGAAAGATAAGGGGAAAAAAAACTTCATAAATGTGATTAATTAGGTAAGGACATGAATCGATTAGAAAGAGTTATGCATGCATATTCATATGCAGTTATCTGCAAGTTTTTTCTTACGGCTTTCGTGAGATGCGGCAGCACTCGGTGCCAATCTTCGTCCCGTCCAATATCATAAGCGATCTCCTGTGTAACATCCTGAAGCGCTTGGAAACAGGCCTTCATGCACTCGGGAAGCTTTTGAATCTCCTCCGAGTCCCACCTAGAAGCATTAGGTACTCCAGTGAGGGAAGATGAATGAAGAAAGACGAAAGAGGAGATCAGGAGCCATCGCGGCCTACCTGGTAATGGCACCGGTGAAGCATTCTAATTCCTCCAACGAACCATAAATGTCGTAGACATCGTCGATAATCAGTATAAAGATAACAACTTTTGTGAGAGATCTTCGGAGGGAGCTAAACCGTGGTTCTTGAGAGAGTCCAAGGGCATACAAGAAACTCTCGACCGGCCGATCCCTCGTGAAGTCCAAGCGTTCAATTAGTCCTAGATCCCTCCACCACCTGAAATTACCGAAGCCGCTAGTCAGAATCAAAAGATATGAAAGTCGTATCATGTCTAGCGCACATTACTTCAATAGGCAGATTCGGTGGGTGAATTTAGAATATACATATCAAGAGTGAGCAAGGGAAAATGTTGAAATCACCTGGATATCTCTTTAAGATCTTTTTGGTGTGTGGCTTGGACCATATTGAAATTGAGCTTGGCAAGCTCCAGCATATTACTTTGCTTGTCGTCCCGTTGCTCGTATGAGTCGATTTGCCATTTGACATCGAACCACTGGACCCTCCAGTGCATCGGAAGCTCCAAAGCATGGACGGCGCGTTTCAAGAGCCGACCGTCCAAGCCAGAGACTCTCTCGCGGAGAAATCCAGTCGAGAAGGCTTTCGCTTCATCCAAAATGTTTTCGCCTTCCAAAGCCAGATGTGAAGCCTCAAGAAACAGTATCATGGCTTCAACATCTTCGCAATTGCTTTTGTCCAATGCGTGGCTTCCTTCTTTAAAGCTCCGCAATTCGTCTGAGTAAAGATTGAAATACGAATACTTAAGGCCAGACAGAACTGAATATGACTGCTTATCCTACTAACTATACTCGATATTACTAAATATGGGAACGTGCGACGACCAATGACTTAAAAGATACTGCTGTAAAACAGTGAATGATGGTAGAACTTTGGGCAGATAGTATGCATTTCGAAGTACCTCTCTGTGGACCAAACTTCCCTAACCGTCTCGTCCACAATCACTGAAGTTTTCATTATTCTTTATGTAGAAATAAGATGGGTATTTTCAGTAGAACAAAGTCTGATAAGGTACGCCGGTTTTGCGACTTCCCCATAAGGATGTGCCGCATATCCATCGTGATCTCAATGAACAACATCAAATCCAATGCTTATCAACTTTTTAATGGTAAGGCTTGTCATCACAATAATAAAGGATTGGAAATTCATTTTATGTTTGGCCGGTACGTAAATTGGAGCCATTGATATCCTCGGCAGTCTCTTTGATCGTGTGTTATTAACTCCAGTAAAATGCATGAACTGATATCCTGAAGTAATCTCTCCATTGATTGACTAGAAGTAACCATAGGGATATTTAGAGATTGGAATGGCCGAAATCAACTTTTGCATAGTAATCTTCCGTATCACTAGCGTTGTTCCTTGAACTTACTTGGCGATTTTGATAGTGAGATCTTACACGAATGAATTCACATAGGTCCACATTTAGAACTTACCCTGTGAAACGACATAACCATGTTGTCGAAGGAGTTTGAACCGAAGTGCACTTGCATAGGCATTATCTTCCATGGTGACAATGGGGTTGTTGGTGGATGCAACTGTTTCAAGAGTTTCTTTCATCTCATTGGCAAAAAGGTTGAACAACCCCATTTTACTTATGTTGTCGATCAACTGTAACTTGGCAAGTGAATCGACTGCTTTTGTGAACATTGGCTTTACATCTTCCACGAGCCACTCCACCCGTTCTTTAATTTCTTCTTTCTGCAGAATCGAGTCGAATTCGTTAGATCCAAATATACCTTGAAAAGGCCTCGAATAATTCAATCTATAGGGAAATGAAATGCCTAAGCGAAGTGCTTTAGTATGCACATGATCTCTCAGCTATAAATCAAGTATAGATGTGATGACTGATGTATATGCTAATGTTGACCAACAGTTAGAGCATTGGTAGGCGCACCACTTAATAGGCAATGACATAAGTTAATTTCATGCATGTGATGTTACAAATGAATTTGGTGCAAAATACTACAATGCACAATTTCAAAAATCATCAATGTGTGTCCCATGTGCAAGTACTTGAAGACTGCGTGCGAAAGTCCGTTTGCTCATATGAGGAAGAGATCGCTAGAGTTGAGGAAGAAAGACAACAGCAAAATAATATCGAAAGTCAACAACCAAATTAGCCCAAACTCAGTAGTGCGCAAGGTGCAAATTATAATCTTACGATGTCGTATTTATCGTTAAGTGACTGGAGGAAATCGTATTTCCAAATGTTGGGCTTATAATTGGCCGATCTTCTCTGATGCATCGTGTCCACGACTTGCGGCACATTCGCTTGGCATGGTTGGAAGTTGACTTGTTCTGTTTTGTACGCCATGAAGAGTGTGTGAATGTTGAGAAGATTGGTGAGATCAGGAGTTGTGAATGTTTTGTGACGGAAGGAGTGCGAGTGTCGCTGAGCACAATGCTTCTCACTTTATATAGGCGAGTACGAGTGGGGCGTCGTTGAGGCTTGAGAGTAAGCGTCAAATCTGGCGGCTACCTCGTACACGGTCGGTGGTCGTCTTGGTGCACATGCAGTAATCAGGCTGGGAACACGACAAAAGCTAGCGAAAATCTGTGCATGCTTCACATGCCTTTGGCTAAACAAGAACACGACTCTTTTTTACTTTGGCCGAGAAATTAAATATTGCGAACATAGGTCGAGTCCTCAAGGGCAGTCCTATTAGGCTATAATTTGTTGACCTGATAAAGACCGACTAAAGCTATGAGATCGTAGATTTCTTCTCGAGGGTTTTGTTAACTTTGCACCCAACTTGAAGAAACTTTCTGTCAAGAGTTTAATTTTTGTATTGTGCAAAATTATGAAGACTAAATACAGCATGAGTTATTGAGAATAATTGGGAACTCACAAATGTGGAGAACATGTAAGTGGCTCAAAATATCATGGTAATGCCAATTGTGTCACTTGACCCATAATAAAATTTGGTATCGATTTACCTATGCCTGCCGATCAAACCTTATAAACCATACATCTACTTAACTTTGTTTAATTATCTAGTTTAGTATTCATTGATATTGCTTCTTCTTCCGCAACACTTTGCCCTTGCTTGGTTATTAACATCTTGATGGAATTCAACATGAGGCCAGTAGTGCATCCGTGCATCTCATGAGATTCAAACATTAGGTTTCATGGTTTGCTCTATGATATCATGTACCAAAGTTAGTCTCCATGTTCTATTTGATTGAACAGTCCAATTTCTTTAGTCGAACCGAAGATTTCATAGAAGAATAATTTAGTACCAATTTAAGTGATTTTTCACATGCTTAAATTGCATAGGCGTACATATGGATTTCCATCACAATACTTCATCTTTTATTTTCATTATGCTTAATTTTAGATGGCTAATGTGTTAGTCAAACCAGCGTACATGTGAACGCACTTCACCAGATACTGTCTATGTCCGCATGTCTTATCAGATGAAATCACTGATTACGTCTTAATTAAATTAGGGAAGTGAATCACGATGGCCTTTGTCTCACCATAGTGGGTATAAGATGCCCCTAAGGACAATTCAATCAGAGTGGCCTTTAGCGGGGCTCCAATAACATTAATCCACGCTGTAGCCATGATTTTTACGTGCACCTTCATTCATATTTCAACAAGGCATGCGCATGAATCATTTTCTAATTAGTCAATGTTGATGTTGATCGCGACTTAGTACTGCTCGAAGAGCATTTGCACACGTACAAGCCAGGTAGTTCTGTGGAGTCACACGAGCAACATGAGTCCCATGTGGATAGCGATTTTGATCCCGTGGATGGCGATTTGCGCTGACGACAGCGAGTTCGACCGTGGACCCGTGAAACGTGATAGCCATTGTCTTCTTGTTGGCAACATTAAAAGCAATGTTTCATGCCGACATGAAATTAATCATGCCTTGGGCTTGTCGATAAAAGAAAAAAAAACCTAATATTCTCGCATAACTGAATCTGGCTTCTCTCCTGAGAGAAATCAACGTAGGTTCTTCTAATAAGCAAGAGCCTTGATGTGTATCTTTTAGGTACCAAAGTTAGTGTCGTGAAACCAATTGATCTTCAACTTTCGTTCGACGTAGGTTCTTCTAATAAGCAAGAGCCTTGATGTGTATCTTTTAGGTACCAAAGTTAGTGTCGTGAAACCAATTGATCTTCAACTTTCGTTCGTCCGTCATTATTGCTTCCATTATTCAGCCTAACTAGACCTTGATACTATTTGCTAGGAGCGGGAAATATTAAAGAGACAAAATAGAGAAAAACAAAAACATATTTACGTGGAAAACATTTTCAAAAACAAAAAGAGGAACTGCGACGCTTCACTAGATTCTCTTCATTATTAATGTCAGTCTCAACTTTCAAAGTTATAAGTTACAAGCATTGAAGAGATTATCCCAATATATAGTAGGAGTTTAGGGCATATAGGTTATGATGGAAACTACATGTATGCCATTAGCAATAATATTTTCTTCTTAACTTTAATATAAAAATTTCATGTATACTATTAGCTGTAAAAAGCCTCTCCGCTCTAATATTACTTTCCTTTATTAGACTCCACAAACCCATCATGGACTTCGCAGTGTATGCTTACTCTCTTTTTAGTTCCCAATTGTTAAGAATATGTGTCAAGTTAATACTGGTAAAGGAAACCCAAATCAACCATGTGAACTTGGTTTGTGAAGGTTTTGTTGAGAAAACCTCTTAATGAGTTTTGAAGTTGACAAAGTGTGTAATTTCAAGTTGGATAATAGGAACGATCTCACTTGAAGTCTATACAAAGAAAAGTCTACGTAAGTTCGATTTACAATGAGGACTCTCTATAGTATATAATATCAAATGCAAAAATATTCAGACCATGAAAAATATATTTTGAATTTTACATGTACTAAGGAAGAAGTTGCATGACTGGTTTGAATTTTTTCTTGAAGATTATTCAATTGATTGAGTATCGAATCAACATGTTTATTAACTCATTAAATCATATTTATCTTTACATGAAGAACTCCACTTATGGAAACCAAGATTCTAGTTGTCAAGCATAAGTTCTTTTACATATTAATCCATTAGCCAACCCCTAAGTGGTGCACCATTCAAGGAGGTCGCGATAATTGTTGACTCTACCAAGAAATTATGCATTTACTTTATGAAAATTAAAGCCAATATATCTACAAACGTTAAAATAAGGAAAGCTAAAGTAGAGAATGAGACTAGCTTGAAAATTAACTGTCGAAGATTTGATAGGGGTGATGAGCATGATAGCAAGGAGTTCATGCAGTTTTGTGCTAGAAGGAAATCAAGGCGATAAGAACAATTCTCAATAGCCAAAGGATAATTAAGTTACCAAGTGGATGAACATAATTTGAATGAGCTTATAATACATATGAGGATGCATGCAAGATTACCCAAGACATTTTAAGCGGATGTAGCTAGCACAGTAGCATATATGATTGGGAAGATGATACAAATGGTCCTTAAATTTCGACCAAATGTTCAACATTGTACTTGCACTTTTAAAATGTTTAATATAGTCCCTGAACTTTAATCAAATGTAAAATGTAATCTCTAAACTTTCAATTTATTTAATGTAGTCCCCAAAAACTTTCTATATATTTAAACTAGTCCTTAAACTATATGCAAAATAACCAATGTAGTCTATGAACTTAAAATAACAAAAGGACAATATTGAATTCTTTTTATAATTTAGGGATTAATTTGAACATATACAAAAAATTCAGAGATAATGTTAAATCAATTGAAAATTCAATGACTACATTGCAAATTGGGATAATGTTGACGGATCACATAGACCAAATTAAGAGTTTAGGGATCACATTACATACTGAGTTAAAATTTAGGGACCATTTGGGTCATGATCCTTATATGATTAATAGAGGATGGTCCATGATGACAGAAGAAGAATGGATTGGAAAGCAAGTAAATTTACATTTTTGGTTGTGTTTCCTACGTCTACATAGAATTTGAAATTAGAGATCAACTTGATACAAAAGGTAGAAAATGATTTTTCATTAGATATTGCTATTATTATTTTGCCTATTGATTATGGGATGAACAAAATAGATAGATAATAATATAAACAAAGTGGCATTAAATGAAGATATTTTGTACAAGGACAAATCTAAGGAAGAATCTAGTGTGGCGAAACCACAAAAAAGAGACTAGAGAAATTGAATTGGAGAGGATTTCTAAGAGTTATCTGGTTAGGAATTTTGAAAATGCCTGGACAAAGAAAACCTGATCGGTGGTAACAAGGACATACTGTCTACATCTAATTCTAATCCAATATAGATGTGAAATAAATTTCCCTTCACAAAACTTCGTTATAGAGACACACTAGTTACTAGCTAATGGTATTTTAATTGAAAGTGCATGTCAAAAGCTTTGTTCCCGAAAATCATCTCAAACACATGAGCTAAGTCATTTGAAGGAAAGGCACATGACTCAGAAGCTTTTTGAAGTTACGGAACAAAACTCGAGCTATTTGGCTACATCAGGATCTGTATAATGGTATGTCTTATGCAATCTTCAGAAAATTGTACTCGATTGTCCCCAAGCTCTAGGCTCCTTAAAGGATTAAAACCAACGCGTAGACGTTTGATATCTCCTTTGCAACACATGCAAATATGGCATGAGATAGGTCCATAGTCGAACACGCTGTCGTCGACGCAAATTGCCATCCGCCGGATCAAAATCGCTATCCACATGAAACTCATGTTGCTTGCGTGACTCCACAGAACTGCCTTGCCTGTGCGTGTGCAAATGCTCTTCGAGCGATACTAAGTCGCGATCAACATCAACATTGATTAATTAGTAAATGATTCATACGCTCTTTGCTCCTCTGATGATATCTATATGGGTGGTGGAACACGATCGTCCTCCTAGAGAATGGCCGACTACCAATGAAGTCTACTTAACAAAGAATGGTCTACTTAACATTTTCTATTTACATCAGTCTTGACCATCTACATCAGTCTTTGTTAAGTAGACTTCATAGGTAGTCGACCATTCTCTAGGAGGATTATCGTGTTCCACGACTCACATAAATATCATCAGAGGAGGAGCAAAGAGCGTGTTCTATTTTTGTATTATACGAAGGCTCCATTTTGTTCCGTAATAAAATAAATTATTTAGAAAATTTTATCATACAAAGTAATCGTTAGTATTACTTATAAGAATAAGTTAATAAAAAAATACTTCCATCATCCATAAAAATACTTAGACATAGATTATTATCAAAATTCAAATACTTTTTGTTGACGCATTGTCTGTTCTTTTATCATCTTCTTGGTAGAAAAAATGATTAGGTCTTCACATTCTTCAGTTTCACATTTTCTCCAGGAAAAGTGGTCCATCTAGTCTCTTTAGCCAAAGGCGTGTGAAGTATGCACATATATTCGCTAGCTTTTGTCGGATCCGGATCGCCTAACGTGGACAAAGCCCACGTTTTGCGAACCATGCCATTGATGGCCCCCTCCCCTTGTACTAGGGGGACATTAATGGCTAGGATTGGCTAACATGAACCATTTCAGGTTAGCCAATCCTTTTCCACTTTTGTCGTGTTCCCAACGTGACCCACTGCATGTGTGCAACAAGACGAGACCGACCGTGTACAAGGAAGCTGCCAGATTTGACGCTTACTCTCAAGCCCCAACGACACCTGCACTCGTACTCGCCTGTATAAAGTGAAGCATTGTGCTCAACAGCACTCACTCTCCTTCCATCGCAAAACTTGCACAAATTCCTAATCTCACCAATCTTCTCGACATTCACACACTCTTCATGGCCTACAAAACATTACAAGTCAACTTCCGACCATGCCAAGCGAATTTGCCGCAAGTCGTGGAGAGGATGCAACAAAGAAGATCGGCCAATTATAAGCCCAACATTTGGAAATGCGATTTCCTCCAGTCAATTAACAATAAATACAACATCGTAAGATTATAACTTGCACCTTGCGCACTACTGAGTTTGAGCTAATTTGGTTGTTGACTTTCGATATTACTTTGCTATTGTTTGTCCTCCTCAACTGTGGCGATCTCTTCCTCATATGAGCAAACGGGAATTAGCACGCAATCTTCAAGTATTTGCACATGGGACGCACATTGATTTTTTTTGAAATTGAGCAATGTAGTATTTTGCACCAAATTCATTTTGTAACATCGCATGCATGAAATTAACATATGTCATTACCTACCAATGCTCTAAGTGTTGGTCAACGTTAGCATATACATCGGTCGTCACATCTAGACTTGATTTATAGCTGACGGATTGTGTGCATACTAAAGCACTTCGCTTAGGCATTTCTTTTCCCTATAGATCGAATTATTTGACGGATTTGGATCTAACGAATTCGACTCAATTATGCAGAAAGAAGGAATTAAAGAACGGGTGGACTGGCTTGTGGAGGATGTAAAGCCAATGTTCGTGGAAGCAATCGATTCACTTGCCAAGTTAGAGTTGATCGACAACATAAGTAAAATGGGGTTGTCCAACCTTTTTGCCAATGAGATGAAAGAAACTCTTGAAACAGTTGCATCCACCAACAGCCCCATTGTCACCATGGAAGATAATGCCTATGCAAGTGCACTTCGTTTCAAACTCCTCCGACAGCATGGTTATGTCGTTTCACAAGGTAAGTTCTAAATGCGGACTTGTGTCGATTCATTCATGTAAGATCTCACTATCAAAATCACTAGGTAGGTTTAACGAACGATGCTAGTGATACAGAAGATTACTATGCAAAAGTTGATGTCGGCCGTTCCAGTCTTTCAATATCCCTATGGTTACTTATAGTCAATTAATCGAGAGATTACTTCAGGATATCGGTTCCGCATTTAATTGGAGTTAATAACACATGATCAAAGAGAATATCGAGGATATCAATTGCTCCAATCTACGTATCGGCCAAACAGGACGTGAATTTCCAATCCATTATTATTGTGATGACAAGCCTTGCCCAAAGTGCATAATTAACGAAATGTTTTCTTACAGTACCATTAAAAAGTTGATACGCATTGGATTTGATGTTGTTCATTGAGATTACAATGGAATTTGCGGCGCATCCTTATGGGGCAGTCGCAAAACCGGCATACCTTATCAGCTTTGTTCTACTGAAAATACCCATCTTATTTCTGTAGAAAGAATAATGAAAACTTAAGTGATTGTGGACAAGACAGTTAGGAAAGTTTGGTCCACAGAGAGTTATTTCGAAATTAAATGCATACTATCTACCCAAAGTTCTATCATAATTCACTGTTTTACAGCAGTATTTTTATGTCATTGGCCGTCGCACGTTCCCATAGTTAGTAGGATAAGTAATCATATTCAGTTCTGTCTGGCCTTATATATTCGTCTTTCAATTTTACTCAGACGAATTGCGGAGCTTCAAAAAAGGAAGTCACGCATTGGACAAAAGCAATTGCGAAGATGTTGAAGCCATGATACAGTTTCTTGAGGCTTCACATCTGGCTTTGGAAGGCGAAAACATTTTGGATGAAGCGAAAGCCCTCTCGACGGGGATTCTCCGCGACAGAGTCTCTGGCTTGGACGGTCGGCTCCTGAAATGCGCCGTCCATGCTTTGGAGCTGCCGATGCACTGGAGGGTCCAGTGGTTCGACGTCAAATGGCAAATCGACTCGTTCGAGCAACGGGAGGACAAGCAAAGTAATCTGCTGGAGCTTGCCAAGCTCAATTTTAACATGGTCCAAGCCACACACCAGAACGATCTTAGGGAGATATCCAGGTGATTTCAACATTTTCCCTCACTCACTCATGATATATATATTCTAAATTCATCCTCCGAGTCTGCCTATTTTGAAGTAATGTGCACTAGACATGTTACGACTTTCATATCTTTTGATTCTGACTAGCGGCTTCGGTAATTTCAGGTGGTGGAGGGATCTGGGACTAATCGAACGCTTGGACTTCACGAGGGATCGGCCGGTCGAGAGTTTCTTGTATGCCCTCGGACTCTCTCAGGAACCACGGTTTAGCTCCCTCCGAAGATCTCTCGCAAAAGTTGTTATCTTTATACTGATTATTGACGATGTCTACGACATTTATGGTTCGTTGGAGGAATTAGAATGCTTCACCGGCGCCATTACCAGGTAGGCCGCATGGCTCCTGATCTCTTCTTTTCGTCTTTCTTCATTCATCTTCCCTCACTAGAGTACCTAATGCTTCTAGGTGGGACTCGGAGGAGATTCAAAAGCTTCCCGAGTGCATGAAGGCCTGTTTCCAAGCGCTTCAGGATGTTACACAGGAGATCGCTTATGATATTGGACAAGACGAAGATTGGCATCGAGTGCTGCCACATCTCACGAAAGCCGTAAGAAAAAACTTGCAGATAACTGCATATGCATATGCATGCATAATCTTTCTAATTGATTTATGTCCTTACCTAATTAATCATCATTTATGAAGTTTTTTTCCCCTTATCTTTCACAGTGGGCAGATTTTTGCAAAGCACTACTTACAGAAGCAAA
The DNA here is from genome assembly GCA_030064385.1 of Melaleuca quinquenervia. Classification (NCBI taxonomy): domain Eukaryota; kingdom Viridiplantae; phylum Streptophyta; class Magnoliopsida; order Myrtales; family Myrtaceae; genus Melaleuca; species Melaleuca quinquenervia. Next base: position 9,439,029 of record CM057726.1, on the reverse strand, counting down.
GTGGGACAATTTGGGCTACACGCCGTCTTTGGAAGAGTACTTAAGCAACGCATGGACATCATCTTCCGGACCTCTGCTCTTGTCTCATGCTTATTTCTTTGCGGGACACGTGAAATTGGAAGATGTGGCAGATTCGCTAGAGAGAAACAAGGATCTGATCTACAATGTTTCCATGATAATTCGACTCTGCAATGACTTAAGAACGTCGAAGGTAACTACCGAACTTCTGCTCATGAGCTATAGACCCAGCGATGTTGACAGTATGATGTAATTGAATCCAGGAGATCAAGTATCATCAACAAATCACATCGGTTTATTTGTTTGATTAGGCCGAGATAGATAGAGGAGATGCTCCGTCGTCGATGGTGTGTTATATGCGAGAAGCGAACGTGTCAGAAGACATCGCTCGAGAGCACTTGAAGGGATTGATAAACCAAGCATGGAAGAGAATTAATGCTCATTGCTTCGACAATGCTGAGATGCCGTTTCTCCGACCGTTCATTGATGTCACTGTGAACGCGGCTCGTGCTGCACATATGCTCTACCAATTTGGAGATGGGTTTGGCGTCCAGGACGGTGACATTGGACGACAGATTCTATCTACTGTGATCGAGCCTCTCGCTCTCAATTAAGATATGAGAACAAATGTTATCCCTTAGCAAGAGTAAGCTGGACTACTCATTGCTGGTCAAAAGATTAAGGACTATATGCAAAGCGTGTCCTCAGCTAAGCAATTATATACTTCGGTTTCAGTGGTCAAATCTTCACAAAATGCCCATCTTATAATTGTGGTCGTCGCACAAAGTTGCCATACGCCAACTTGATATGAACAACTAAAACTAGAGAAAAGTAAATGTAAGTACAAAAAAAAATCTATTGATAACTTGAAATCGGCAAAATTTGTAAGCTTTTGCATTGACATTCATGTCGACATCCCAAGATGAACCCCCAAGAAAAAACTAAAGGACTAGTAAGCCAAAGATTTAGTATACTCTCCCAAATTCTATCTATCGCAATTTAGTATGATATGTAACCTTTGACTTTCTTACCTTTTAGAACTGTTACTAATCCACCAAGACAGATGAGACACCCAAGTATAGGGAAATATTTTGCTTCTACGAACTAGAAACTCAATGAGTTCAATGACTTGATTAGCTAATTAACCTTACACTATTTCTGTTCCTTTTTTCTTTATTTTCAAAGTACTTTTGCGAGCAATCTTGGTTGATTTTAAGCCGAAAGTACTAACATGCTAGGGCGATTATACGGGTGCACAATCAATAAATTAAGTCTCAAGAAAGCAAAGTAATTAATAAATTCCTAGAGTAGGACAAGAACCAAAATACCTCAAGCAAGCAAGCATAATCTTATCAAGATTAATTCTCAAACATCCGCAAGGTGTTAATTAAAAACCCACGCGTAAAACCTAACATGATTTCTAAATAATTCTATAATTCATTTTGGGTTTTTCCTATTTATGAAAAGAAATTAGATATGCAATTTAATCTTAAATTATGTATATGTGACCTAACATAATATGACATGTGACATGCAAATTATCTAAATGTCCTATCTCCAATGACAAGATTATCAAGAACTATTCAAATATGGCCCAATATAAACTAAATGACCATCAATGTGCAATTACTAAATGACGTAGAATTAATGACATGTCATATGTTGACATGACAAAGATTACATGGCACTAATGATATGGCAAGATGACATGGCATATGATGTCCTCGGATGGCATGGCACGATGATGTGGCAAAGATAATCTGACATAAGACGTGGCAACAATGATGATGTGGTATTCATGCAACTAATTATACATAATATGCTAGGAAATTTGAAATAAAGGCCTATAATATAGTCATTTTCTAAAAAAAGGGTCTCAAGTGACCTTATCTCAACTAAAGGCATGAACAAGCATATACATCTCACCACCATTTTCCAATGATGTGATAGGGGCATCTTTGGGTTATTTTATTTTTCTTTTTTCTTTTTTTTTTCTCTTTCGTGTTCTTCTTCCTTCGTTGTTCTCCTTTGGCACTTGCGCAAAACCACTTCCAATGCCTAATTACACTCGACATCAAAAATGGCCTAAGGTCGTCGACCTATGAGCACTTGATTTTCCCAATGATCGTAATTGGGCATTTTCGTCCAAAAAATATTCGCACCAAAATTGGAATTTTTTTTTGATGAAGTTACCGTTTATTGTCTTTAACCTTTGGATTGCCTCCAAATGTTGCTTTTGTGTATGATGTATATGCTAGTAGTGTCTATTGTTGTTGAAAAGCACTATCGCAAGCATATATTGAGGATCAGACATTTATTAGAATCCAAGCTCATTTAGATCACTTTGACCACCTCATTAAGAGTAATGACTTGAATTGTGTGGAACAACCTACGATGGATATATGCAAATTTACTCTACTGTATGAGTTGGCATGTACAATTGGTGGGTTAAAAGAAGATGGACTTGTAACTATAGAAAAATAAATGGCCATGTTTTCACATATACTTGCACATCATGGGAAGAACACCATAAGTACTAAAAGTAGCGTACGGCACTCACTTTAGTGCTAAAAGTTTCAAGTGGCGCACTTAAGTGCCACTTTTCGAAAAATTGCTCCCTTCAGTGTCAACTCCGATATACCTGCCATACATCCTACGTGGCCTATTGTTTATTAATTTCCAAGTCCGACGTGGCTCGCTGAAGGTCCATTTAGCATATAAACATAAAACAACATTGTGTAGTCAATTTTCCTCAAAATAGGAATTCTAAATCGTCGGCCAAACCCTATATCGAAGAAGTCGTCTATGAAACCCTAATTATCCATTACCCCTAAATCGACAACTTATCCCTTTGACAAATCAAAAGCAAAAGTTTCACAAACGGTACAAATTTGTCCAAACATAGTGAAGAATCAACTTTTCATTACTGTTATTGTGGAGTACCGAGTTCAATACGAACATCTTGAAGTCACTTGAGTCTCGAGAGAAGATTCTATGGATGTGATAAGTTTAGAGAACGGTCGAAGTGCAAATATTTCAAATGGGTGAATGCCAAATTCTCCGCTTGAGCATCAGAGCTAATATTTGAGTTAATTGAAGAACGACATCAACCTCTACCTACATTAATAGTATAAACCTTTAAGCAGCTTTCCGCATAAAGAGTCAGGGTTCTTAAGGAGTCTCCAAACCTGCTTTGCTTGCATAGCTTGATTAAAAGTGATTAGATCACTAAATCCCATCCCTCCTCTACCATTCATTTGTTTTAAAACATCCTAGTTCCTCTAGCGTATCCCCTTATGAGCTTCGCTACTCTTCCACCAGAAACTAGCAATCTTTCTCTCAATAGCTCGGCAAATAGAAATATGTATCTTGAAAATAGACATGGCATATTGGGAGATAGCTTGTACCACTGTTTTAAGAAGGCCTCTTTACCTGCCTTCGAATGTAGATTTTCTTTCTAGCCCTCCATTTTCTTGTTTACCCTCCCAAGAATCCAGGAAAACATGTTTTTCTTTGACTCACCCTAGTCATAAAAATGCCTAGGTTTTTCCTTGTTTTGTGAATTTTCGACACCCTCATTTCATTTAACATGTTCCTTTGTAGATCAGTAGGGCAGTTTGTACTAAAGTATATGCCAGATTTGTTCAAGTTCATTGTTTGTCCAGATGCAAAGCAATACTTGTTAAGCACAGCAGCAACATTTTGACATTCTACTATTCTTCCATCTAAAAATAATATTGAATCATCTGCAAACATCAAATGAGAAAGAGCTAGACATTGAGGGCTTAGTTTTATGCCTTTGATATTTCCAATCTCCATTTCTTTCTTCAGTAGTGTGGACAGGGCATTTGCAATGATTATAGACAAATAAGGAGATAGTGGATCACTTTGTCTTATCCCTCGAGTAGGTTGAAAGATAGGGAGTGCTTCACCATTCATTTTGATACTATAGGATACCATAGATATGCATTAAATAACCCAAGAAACCCAGACAGAGTTGAAGCCCATTTTAAGCATGCTGGCTTTTATGAAATCCCATTCAACTCAGTCGTATGCTTTTTTCATGTCAATTTTCAGCACCTCGTGAAACTTTTGCTTGTTCTTTCTAACTCTTAACTAGTGTAGAACTTTCTGAACGATCAGGATATTGTCTTGAATTTGACGTTCTTGAACATAAGCACTCTATTCTTCAGCAATTATTTCTGGGAGCCACTGTTTCAGTTTATTGGCCAGCACTTTAGAAATGATTTTGTACATGAAATTGCATATCTAATAGGTCTGTACTGGTCAATTTTTTCTGGCTGTGGGACTTCTGGAACCAGTTTGATGTAGGTTCTATTTAGTGCAGGATTAGGCCATCCTGTGTTGAGAAAATTCTTGACTTCCTGGTATATATCTTCGTTGATTTCCTGCCAATGGTATTGAAAGAATTTTCCATGCAGAGCGTCTGGTCCAAGGGCACTTAATGCTTCTAGCTGAAAGACAGCTCTTTTAACTTCTTCTACTATTAATTCCTGAGTTAAGGCACCGCACCATTCATCTCATTAGTGATAACACTAGGAATCTGCTCAATAACTAGTGTAAAATCCCTATCTCCTGTGGTAGTATAAAGTTCCCGGAAATACTGATTTATCATCTGCTTTAGCTGGTTCGTTTCTCTACATTATTCATCTCTTTCATTTTTTGACATGACGATTTTGTTTCGTTGTCTTCTTTGAACTGTTGTCGCATGAAAGAACTTAGTGTTCTTATCTCCCCAATTAAGCCATTGGACTCTTGACCTCACCCCAGTACGTCTCCTCTTTTCTCCTTCTTTAGCCTTTCAATTCTGCCATTTTCTGCATTTAAGCTCTGGTTGTTTGTAAGCTCTTGAATCTCCTTTTTCAAGTTCCTGATTTGAACTCACAATCATAATATCTCCTTCTACTCCATTTTAGAAGATTCTCAGCCACCTTCTGTAATTTTCCTGCTATGTCTAGGTTCTGATTTTGAGGGGACAGGATGAAGATTGGCATGCAGATAACTGCATATGCATATGCATGCATAACTCTTTCTAATTATTTCATGTCCTTACCTAATTAATCATCATTCATGAAGTTTTATTCCCCCTTATTATTTCTCAGTGTACAGATTTTTTCAAAGCACTATTTACTGAAGCAAAGTGGGACAAATTGGGCAACACGCCGTCTTTGGAAGAGTACTTAAGCAACGCATGGACATCATCTTCTGGACCTCTGCTCTTGTCTCATGCTCATCACTTTGCAGGACAAATGAAACTGCAAGACGTGGCAAATTTGCTAGAGACAAACAAGGATCTGATTTACAATGTTTCCATGATAATTCGACTTTGCAATGACTTAAGAACATCGAAGGTAATTACCGGACATCTGCTCAAAAGCTATAGACTTGACATACGAGATCAAATATCATCAACAAATTACATCGATATATTTGTTTGATTAGGCTGAGATACACAGAGGAGATGCTCCATCGGCAATGTTGTGTTACGTGGGAGAAGTGAACGTGTCAGAAGACATTGCTTGGGAGCATATGAAGGGATTGATAAACCAAGCATGGAAGAGAATTAATGCTCATTTCTTCGGCAATGCCGAGATGCCATTTTTCCGACCGTTCATTGATGTCATTATGAACGCGGCTCGTGTTACGCATATGCTTTACCAATTTGGAGATGGGTTCGGCGTCCAGGACAGTGACATTAGGCGACAGATTCTATCTACTGTGATTGAGCCTCTCGCTCTCAACTGAGGTATGAAGGCAAATGTCATCTGTTAGCAAGTGCAAGCTATACTACTCATTAGTTGATCAAAAGATTAAGGATTATATGCAAAGTGTGTCCTCAGCCGAGCAATTATATACTTCGATTTCAACGGTTAAATCTTCGCAAAATGTTCATCTTACAGTTGCGGGCATCGCACTAAGTTATCATATGCCAATTCGATATGAACAACTAAACTAGAGAAAAATAAATGTAAGTACAAAAAAAATAATTTATTAATAACTCGAAATCGAGAAAATCCTTAAGCGTTTGCTTGATATTCTTGTCGACTTTCCCAGAGATGACTCACCCAAGAAAAAACTAAAGGACTACTAAGCCAAAGATTTAGTAGGGACTCTCCCAAACTCTACCTATTGCAATTTAGTATTATATGTAACCTTTGACTTTTTGACCTTTTAGAACCGTCACTAACCAATTAAGGTTGATTAGACGCCCAAGTATGGAAAATTATTTTTCTTGTACTAACTAGAAATTCAATGAATTCAATGACTTGATTAGCTAATTAATCTTACGCTATTTTTGTTCCTTTTTTCTTTATTTTCAAAGTATCTTTGCAAGCAATCTTGGCTGATTTTAAGCCTAAAGTACTAACATGCTAGTGTCATGGGCCGATCAATTTATGACTCCCTTTCTTGCTCAACCAGCCGGGCCTTAGGAACTTCGCTCATAAGTCAACTTTCACCATTCAACCACCACACTCTTATAAAGAGAATCTAGATAGAGAAGCTCTATAGTTATATTACTCGTGAGAATTGAGACGATATAAATGAGGGGGAGTATGTCTCCTTATATAGAAAAACTCGAGAGATGTCGTCCATAGATCCCTCCCTGATCTAAAAGCCTATATAACCTACCAAAATTAAATACACAAGAAACTCTCATATCTCCCGTCCCTAAAAAATCTTCCAAAATCCTCTAGATCTCCCTAGGATCTTCTTCCCAGACTCCTCTAGATCTTCCTATGATCTTCTTCGATGCATAGCCACCGTCCTCGGTGCCCAAGAAACCTCGTGCATGATGGGTGATTATGCAAGTACACAATCAATAAATTAAGTCTCACAAAATAAAGTAAAATAAATTGCTAGAATAGAATAATAACCAAAATACCTCAAGCAAGCAAAGCATAATCCTATCAAGATTAATTCTCAAACACCTGCAAGGTGTTAATAAAAAGGCATGCATTAAACCTAACATGATTTCTAAATAATTATAGAATTCTTTTTGGGTTTTTCTCATTTAGGAAAAGAAATTATATATGCAATTTTAATCTTAAATTATGTATATGCGACCTCACCTAATATGACATGAGACATGCAAATTATCTACATGTTCTAATTCCAATGACAAGGAAAATTGTTAAGAACTATTTAAATATGGCCTAATTTAACCAAATGACCATAAATGTGCAATTACTAACATAGAATTAACGACATGACACATGCAGACACGACAAAGATTACATGGCACAGATGATGTGGCAAGATGGCATGGCATATGATGTGCTAGGACAACATTGCATGATGATGTGGCAAAGATACTCTATATAAGACATGCCAACAATGATGATGTGGCATTGATGAAACTAATTCTACGTAGTATGCTAGGAAATTTCGAATAAGCGCCTACACTATAGTCGTTTTCTGTAAAAAGGGTCTCAAGTGACCTTATCTCAAATAAAGGCATAAACATGCATATACATCTCACCGCGTTTTTCCAAAGGAATGATGGGGCATTTTTGGGTTTTTTGTTTTTTGCCTTTTTTAATTTTTTCTCTTTCATGTTCTTCTTCCTTCGATGTTCTTCTTTGGCACTTGCGCAAAACCATTTTCAATGCCTAATTACACTCGACATAAAAAAGGGCCTAAGAAATGTTTTTCGCTTCTAACATTTTTCTCACTTTTGAATGCATTTTTTCCACTATATTTACATTAACTAATTGATTTTCCGTGAAATGAATGCTAGAAAATTCAAAAAAAAATTTCGTAATAATTATTTTTCGTGAAACAAATGGAGCTTAAGGGTCCGTTCGTTTGGCCGAAAATAAAACACTTCCGGAAAATGTTTTCCAGGAAGTCATTTTCCTTGAAAATGACACATTTTCCGGTGTTCGTTTGAAACTCCGACCACACATTTTTTGGTGTTCATTTGAAACTTAAAACTTTTTCGAAATTTTTTTCCGAAATTCTTTTTTTTTTAGAAATTATCCAGTGGCTAGCGACCAGGGGGGCGCGCGAGGGTCGGCGGCGGCGGCGGCGGCGGCGGGCGCGCGGGGGGTGGTGGCTGGCGGCGGTGGCAGCAACGGGCGGCGGGTGGGCGGCGGTGGCAACCAGTAATTAAATTGCTCATAGACTCACAACGAAAGAGAAAGAGATGAGGTCCGGAAAATGTTTTCCGCTTTTTCAAAAATAGAAAACATTTTTCTTAGTTTTATAAGGAAATCTTTGGTTGATTGGAAAACATTTTCCTTAGGAAAATATTCCCCCCCCTGAACAGTCCAGTTTCCGAAAAATATTTTCCGGAAGAATATTTTCCGCTAAACGATTGAACCTTAGTCTCAAACTTCATAAAAACAAGAACGTATGTAATAGTTTACATATTAAAAAGAAAAATTATGCCTAAATTGCACAATAGAGTATTATATAAATAAGAAAAATAGAGTATTATAAGAACATACTCGAGTCGCGTCATTCCTTGCAGACTTGCGGCTGGAAGATAACTCGACGAGCGGAATTTTGCCTAAGAAAAGACAAAACTTGAGGTGAAAAACAAGGTTTATGTTGAAAGGGGTTGCTGATGAGAAAATGTTGGGGAAGAAGACTGTCCTCAAGCTCACCATGCGAAGTAAGAACGAAGAACAGAGAATTGATGATTGAAAGAGTAGATTATCAAATTGATGAAAGAAAGGCGGAATCGTGCAACTATGAGAGATCTCGCGAATTGATATTGATGAAGGAAGTTAAATAAAGGAAAGAATATCCAGTCATTTCATGCCACCTAAAACCTAAAAATAGCAACAATTTTAATGTTTACACATTTTATTGGCATTTGGATAAGTCCGTAGTAAATCTCATTTATCGTTTTCTAATTTAATTGCTTGCATCTCTTACATGCGTGAGAGAGTAATAAATCTCACCTAGATCTACAGGATTCTACGCTGAAATCACTAGCATATGTTATTCAAATCGATCTTGAAGGTCGCACTCCCTATTTGGTTGCTGGATCCTCAACCTAAAGGAAATAATAAAAAAAGTTATAAATTTGTTGTACTTGTGTTAATTTAGTCGTAAACTTTTTCATTATACCAATTATGAGAGTGCAACAGGATTAGTTCTACTCAGGAATCGAATTGGACTATTCAAATAACGAGTTTACAAATAGGTTCTCGTTGGACCCCATCCAAGAATAGGTTCCAAAATTTAGGAACTGGTTGAAACCTATTTGAAAATAGGTTCCAAGTGAAGACCCACCCTAATCTGACCGGACTGTTCTATTTTGGAACTGGTTTAATAAGCTACAAATAAGAAACTCTAATTTCTTTGGGGAGTTTAGTAGACCCCAATATGATCAAGAATCACAAGACTCCTATCTATTACGCCTCTCTCGTCTCGCCATAATACTAGCGCACTTTTGACATGTTGCAAAGAGCGTGGGGTGGTATGTGTCTAATTAAATTGGCCATTGTGTTTGACTAATATGATCTTCAATCCGATGAACTAGCATATACGTCCAAGTGAGTATGACAAACTACAATAGGATTTTTGTGGTTCATCTTTTACTTTGAATCGTTTTGTTATTTATGGACTCATATTATTTTGTTGTAAAAAAATAAACCAAAAAAGGAAAAAGAAAAAAAAAGGTTCTCCAATAAACCCTAGAATCGGATTTTAGGTTGCTAGCCTAGAGCCTATATAACTATAATTGAGATATAAACCTTTTAATGATTTGACAATTGAATTTATCTAATCAATTTTGGTCATAAATTACTAATAAGGTTGTTGGCCGTCCTACGTGTCACAATTGTTGACTGTTCTCTATGGCACAACCGATACTATTGTGGACACATTTTTTAATTATTTTTTTGAATTTTTATTTCTTTATTTCTTTATCTTTGACGGCTTTGGACCTATGAGGATGCCACTTCTCTTGCCTAGATCTAGGCAAGGGCCACAACAACCTCATATATTAGCGGCCCTTCTTGGCCATGGGTGAGGGCCTTTACGCCCTTGCCAAGGTCTAGGCAAGGGTCACGATGCCCTTACTAGCCACAAGTGAGGCTATATAGGCCCTTGCTTGACTTTGACTTTGGCAAGCAGAGGGGCATGTCGCTTGCCCAAACCTCTCTTGTGGCTAGCAATGTTGCTAACCACCAACAAGGGAAAGAAAGAGAAAGGGAAGAAAATACAAAAATAAAAATACAGGAAAGAAGAAGAAAAAAGAAAAAAAAGGTAATAAAATTGAGGAAAATTTAAAAAATTGCACATGTCAATGTCGGTTGTGCCATATAGTATGGTTAACTTCCATATCAACATTTTCGGCCAAAGAATTGACTGAATGGACTAATTGGCTAATTTCCATAAGATCTAAGGCTCATTTGACACAGTTGAAATGTTTAGAATTGAAATTATATAAATGCAATAAGCTTAGGGTTTTTTTTTGGGTACTTTCATTCCTTAAACTATGTACGTGGACAAGCCTGTTCACATGTATCCTTAAGTATCAGTTCGATCGAAATGTTTGACTAACTCACATTATTGAAAAAAAGATTGATGTGGATTAGTTCCTGTATATTGGGAAGAATACCTAATCAATCATACATTTATTGTATAGATATCAATTTAGTCCAAAGTCTTTTTAAGTTTTGTCAATTTCGTTATAAACTTTTTGCATGAAATTCTAATGTATCGTTCTTTTGCGTGAAATTCTAATGTACTACTATCGGCCAATTTTCACATCACATATTACATATTTATGATCAGGTATACAAGAACAATTTATTATGCACCGAAAAGTACCACTCAAAAGCAAATTAAACCATGTGGCTTTGATTGGAGGATTCCCATTTGATTTGGTTGTAGGGTTTACTGACAACCTCTTTTTTTCCTTTTTCCTTTTTTGGTCAATAAATTAGTCAATAAATTACAAAAGATTCAAAGTAATAGATGAACTACAAAATTCTTTTGAAGTTCATCATACTAACTTGGCCATATATCCTAGTTCGTCAGATTGAAGGTCATATTAGTCAAATGCAATGCCAATTTAATTAGACTCATACCACCCCATGCTCTTTTCTATTAGAGGAAATTCTTATTATATTTTGAAGATGACAAAACATATTCTAGTCAGACTGTGATTTGTCTGAAGGAAATCAGACATTGTATCATTTGAGGAGTTAAGTCTAATTGATATAAGACATTAGCTTTCTTATACATCTCATTCCACGGTGAACTTGGGAATTCTATCGTGATTGAGTCCAAGATAGTATTGTTGGTGGAGTTTGTTTGGAAAACAAACAAGAGTGCTATTCCTTATCCCACATAGGAAAGTAAGAGAGAGAATGTCACTTTAAATATGAGTTTCTCTCAATAAATGATTGATTGGGTGTGAGCTAGACCCCACCATACCCGCGTGCAAATGCGCGATTTTGGCGTGATTATTAGGCGCACTTAGCACTTGGCGCGACTGCGATTCGCGATTTCATTAGCGCTAATCTTTTTACTTTGTTTTATTACTTTATTTTTTTTCGTTTGTATCTTTTCAAGACAACCTTTCAGTTTAACTGTCAACGAACAGTCATGTTTGTTCAATTTTCAAGTCATCTTTTTAGTTATTGGCAGCCATTCATTCAAGAGTTCTGATAGAAAAAACTAAAGAATTACTTGAATTGCTATCGAGTATTCTTGAAGAGACTTTGTTGTATCATGGAGGATTTTTGCCAAGAGACCATTAGTAATTTCGTGGGGCAAATAGATCCTTAAAGAAAGTGATATCACGCCTCAAAGTTTGATCTGATTTCATTGTTATACCCGATTCGAATCTATTATTTTCCAACATATCTGGTGATCTGATTGATTATTTCTTTATGGAACTTCATGATTTACAGTCAATTAAGTAATTTTAACAAGTATTCAATTTTGGAAGCCAGAGATTCCGATTGTATGGGCGATCTGAATTGACGAATTCTCAGCTTGTTATATTATGGCTTGAGATGTCATTGATTGTTCTGTTTAACAGATTGATTGGAAGAGCTTATTTGGAATGTGATAACGGTAACAAGAACTGAGTGAGTAGTTAAGGAGTTTTCTTTAGTCGTGTCAATATAAAGCACAAGAGTTTTCTGAGTCTAAATCCATTGTGATCATTTGATTAATAAACTTACATTGTATTCAAAAGAGTGTTACACACAAGCTGTGTGAGTGTGAAGCTGAGAAGCTCTAGACTTGATATTGTAATGCTTTTGATTTATAGTGCACTCTAGCTAATAGGCTGTCACTGTGGGAGAGTAGATGTAGGCTTGATCTAAGCCCGAATATGATATTTACTATGCTGGATCAAGCTTACAAGGAGCTTCGGGTTTCAAGCGCAAGCATCAAGGTGGGTGCATAAGGTGGCCGAGGAAAAAGACGAATCCGTCAGAAAGGAAACCGAGAGAGGACCAACAGAAGGATGTGAAGCGTCCTAAGAAGAAGCTGAACATTTTATGTGGCAAGAAGAGTCACTTTGCTTGCGACTGCGCAGAGCCCAAAAAGGTAACCCTTGATACATGTGAAAGTGTCACTTATGTATCTAGTTCCGTCTTTCTGTCTGAATCTCATCCTTTGTGGATTGTAGATTCGGGAGCCACGGACCATGTATCGAAGGAAAGAGGGGCCTTCGTGGAGTTCCGATGACTCCTACACGGAGCGAAGTACATATACGTAGGAAATAACTCCAAAGCTGAGGTGAAAGGGATTGGCACCTATCAGTTACAAATGCGTGGTGGTCGCATTTTGTTTCTACATGATGTATTATACGCTTCTGAAATATGTCGGAATTTGGTTTCTGTGTTGGTTCTGGTTAAACTTGGTTTCAGTGTGAATTTTCATGATCGTGGTGTGGATTTGTTCTTAAGAACAAATTTGTATGGTTATGGATATTTCCTCAATGTCTTCATCGTCTTGGATGTTGAACACCATAGTGTGAATGTGTGTTATTCCTTATTCACGTCCACTAACTCTACCGCTGATGAAGTGAATGTATGGCATGCTAGGCTTGGTCACATTGCCCAGCAGCGAATGAACAGATTAGCCAAAGAAGGCTTATTAGGCAATATTGAAAATGTCGATTTGCCTGTTTGCGAGCATTGCCTGTCTGGAAAAGCAACACGTAAGCTATTTGGAAAAGAAACTAGAGCTGAACTTTTACTGCAATTAATCCATTCAGACGTCTGTGGTCCTATGAATGTTAGGGCGAGGCATGGAGCTGTTTATTTCATCACATTTATAGATGACTTTACCCGATTTGGATATGTCTATTTGATTGCCCATAAGTCTGAAGCTTTTGGTTGCTTCGTGAAATTCTTGAATTTGGTAGAAAATCAATTAGATAAGAAGGTGAGTTCAGAAGGTTTTGTGATGAAAAAGGGATAGATAGACAATTGTCTATTCCATATACTCCGCAACAGAATGATGTTGCAAAAAGGAGAAACATAACTCTTTTAGAGATGGTTTGGTCTATAATGGCACATGCTAAGCTTCCAATCATCTTTTGGGTGATGCTTTGCTAACTGCTGCCTTTATACTTAACCGAGTGCCTTCAAAATCAATTGCTTCCACTCCACAGGAGTTATGGACTGGACGAAAACCCAACTTAGGTTTTATGAAACCATGGGGTTGTGCCGCTTATATTCACGAGCCATCTCATAAATATGGTAAGTTAGGTCCTAGAGAAAAGAAGGGTATCTTTATAAAATACTCAGAACACTCAAAAGGATATGTGTTTATAGGCGAGCAAGAAAGTGGGAGTGTAACTGAGATCGAATCAAGGGACGTCACATTCTTAGAGAATAATTTTCCTAAAAAGGGCGAAATAGGTGAAAATGTTTCCCTATTTGAGACATTGGAAATTGATGACAAAAACATAGGGACTATTCCAAGTGGGAGTGAAATGAGCAGAAGGGAATTAGTTCTCAAACAGTCTCAGATGAAACCACTTGATATGTCGGTGCCACTGTCATCTGATCCGAGTGGGAGCAACATGATATTGATAGAATCGCCCCCAATAAGACGAACGAGTCGTCAAAGAGTTCCCCATCGACATTTTGACGTTGAGGGAGAAACTTTCATGGTGGCTCCACAAGATGAAATAGAGCCAAGGAATGTAAATGAGGCTCTAAATGGCCCTGGCAATGATGAATGGATGAAAACAATGGAAGAGGAGATGAAGTCTATGAGATCAAACCAAGTGTGGGAATTGGTTGATCTCCCTAAAGGACGAAAGGCTGTCGAGAACAAATGGGTTCTCAAGATAAAAAGAACAGCTGATGGCTCAATTAAGAGTTATAAGGCCCGCATTGTGGCAAAATAGTTTACTCAACAGGAAGGAATAGATTACGATGAGACGTTTTTCCCTGTAGTGAGATTTACCTCTATTCGCCTTATATTAGCGATAGTGGCAAGTATGGATCTCGAATTACATCAGATGAATGTAAAGACTGCTTTTTTCAATGGAGAATTGAAAGAAGAAATCTATATGAAACAACTATGATAGATGAGAATCATTACGTATATATCAAGAAATCCAAGGATCAATTTGTGATCATATCATTATATGTTGATGATATACTGCTTGTCGGAAGCAATTTGGAGTTTGTTAAAATGGTCAAAGATTAGTTGAGCACCAATTTTGAGATGAAAGATATGGGTAAAGCTGCGTACATCCTTGGAGTTAAGATTTCAAGAGATCCTTCAAAGAGGTTGTTGTCTCTTTCGCAAGAGACCTATATAAAAAAAATTCTTGAACGATTTCGCATGCAAGATTGCAAACCCATAGACACTCCTATTGCAAAAGGCGTTGAATTGAGCAAGTGGCTTTGTCCAGAGACTTCTGAAGAGATGGAACGAATGATGAAGTTCCATATAGACCTGCTGTCGGAAGTTTGATGTACGCTATGACGTGTACAAGGCTCGACATTTGTCATGCGGTTGGAATGGTTAGTAGATACCAATCCAATCCAGGTCAAGCACATTGGACCGCCATCAAGAGGATTCTTCGATATCTAAAGGGTACTGTGGACTACTCATTGTGCTATCAAGGAAGAGATTTGCACCTTGAATGCTATAGTGATGCTGATTGGGGAGGAGATTTAGATGCAAGAATGTCTACCTTTGGATACGCATTCTTACTGAACAATGGCGCCAATCCACGATGGAGGCAGAGTTCGTGGCTGTATCAGTAACAGTATAAGAGGGTGTTTGGTTGAGGAGATTCTTGGATCATCTAGGAGTCAGTAAGAGAGCTGCATAATCATTGTTGGTTCATTGTGATAACCAGGCAGCGATCTTCTACATAAAGGATCCCTAGTATCATGGAAAAACCAAACACATAGATATCAAGTATAATTTTGTTAAATACTTGGTAGCACAAGGGATTGTGAATGTACAATACATATCTACGTAAAGAATGGTTGTGGATCCTTTGACAAAGCCGACGACTAGAGATGTTTTCAGTAGTCATGTAAAATTTCTAGGTCTGCATAGAAACTGATATACTAAATGTATGTATTTCCCAAAATATTCACAATGAATGAGAATGTTGTCTTCATTACTAATCTTAATGTGATTGGTACGATATTTATGCAAGTTAATACTTTGTGTGTTAAGATAACACTTTGTGTGTTAAAGAAAGTATGTCGGACATATGAGATCGACCTACTCATACGGGTGATCGCCTCTATTTAAATACGTTAAATAGAGATGAAACAGTTTAAGCTTGTTATCTAGGTAATAAATGAGAGCCCAAGCTTAAACCAGATTGTCGCCTTAACAAAAGGGTTAAGATGAGATCACATTTTCATTTGTGACCGAAAGTGACATTGACCACGTGATTCACTTTGTCTGTCTTTATGCCAGATGTGAGTTCAGATGGAAGTTTTGAAAGAATAGAAAGTGAACTCAATTTTAAATATTGTGTATATCTAAAATATCATATGTACGGTATTATAAGGAAAGACGTACGCTTCATGGGAAATGAGAGAATACCATAATACGTTTTTCATATGATGTATGCATAGTCGACCAAAAAGATATGGCTGAAGTTTTGATCTCAACTTTTTATGCCGTGTGAGACTCTAATGGAAAACGTTCCTCAACTAGTTCCCTTAAGACTCTAACCAATTCTCAAGATTCCTATTCGATGGTCGCTATCTTAGAATGTTGCCAATGGTCATGTGTGATTCGATCTAATGGAACTTCTCTAGAAAAGCGAGTTGGACTGGGATTAAGAGGTTTGAGGAAAGAGGAATATCAACTTAGTGTCGCATTATAGAGATTGTGTTCACAGACCGGTCAATTATGATTAATAAGCTAATCATAATTGTAAATACAATACAGCATTGATAAGAGATCGTGAGAGAGCAATGCAAATGCGGCTGTCTTTGATTTAGGGTACTGCATACTATATCTACTCTAAGCCCGAATTTCTGAGTGGCTGTACACTCACAATGGATGTATAGCAAATTAGAGCTCTCAGAATATGCTGGTCGCACGAATTATCTGTTAATATGAAAGTCGACGAGAGGTTAATGAAGCGTTCAGCCCATCGTGGGCGAGTGAGAGATTGTTGGGTTTTATTATAAAGTGGGCCACCTAAGATGGGCCGAACCCGGCCCATAACCCAAGGCAATTCAAATTTTCTTTAGAAGAAGATTTAGTAACCGCCAATTTTGTAACTCTCTTAGAAGATTTCTCTCTCTCTCTCTCTCTCTCTCTCTCTCTCTCTCTCTCTCTCTCTCTCTCTCTCCAAGAAGAACGAACGTACGTTCTTGAGTATTCTCCGAGAGACGCTTCTTCGGGCAACTTCGATTTCCTTGTCAAGAGTGACAGATCTTCTGTGGACTACAGGTACAATTCGTGAGTCATGATCACACATTTGATAAGTGATACAAGTTAGGGTGTTTTTATAATTTCCACTGCGTTCTTCGGATTTGTTTGAAGACATAATGGAATTACATATTCCATTAAAGAACAACGAAAGGAAGAAGAGGATGAAAAAGAAACAATAAAAAGAAAGGAAAAAAAACCCAATATTGCCCCATCACACCATTGGAAAATGGCAGTGAGATATGTATGCTTGTTCATGCCTTTATTTGAGGTAAGGTCACTTGAGCCCCTTTTTGTAAAAAAAAAAAAAAACAATTATACTGTATGACCTTATTTGAAATTTCTTAGCATATTACGTACAAGTAGTCGCATCAATGCCACATCATCATTGTTGCCATGTCTTATGTTGGATTATCTTTGCCACATCTTCATGCCATGTCGTCCTAGCAAATCATATGCCATGTCATCTTGCCTAATCTTTGTCGTGTCAACATGTGTCATGTCACTAATTCTGTGTCATTTAACTTGCACATTGATGGTCATTTAGTTTAAATCAGGCCATATTTAAATAGTTCTTAATAATTTAATTTCCTTGTCATTGGAATTAGGACATTTAGACAATTGGCATGTCGCATGTCATATTAGGTTAGGTCACACGTAACTTAAGATTAAGATTGCATATCCATTTTGGTTCTTGTCCTACTCTAACAATTTGTTTGTTATTTTTTTTTCTTGAGACTTAATTTATTAATTGTCTACCCGTATAATCGCCCTAGCATGTTAGTATTTTGGGCTTAAAATCAACCAAGATTGCTCGCAAAAGTACTTTGAAAATAAAGAAAAAAGGAACAAAAATAGCGTAAGATTAATTAGCTAATCAAGTCATTAAATCCATTGAATTTCTAGTTTGTCGAAGCAAAATATTTTTGTATACTTGGGTTTCTAATTGACCTTAATTGATTAGTGACGATTCTAGAAGGTAACAAAGTCAGAGATTACGCACAATACTAAATTGCGATAGGTAGAGTTTGGCAAAGACCGTACTAAATCTTTGGCTTAGTAGTCCTTTAGTTTTTTCTTAGGTGGTTCATCTTTGGGAAGGTCGACATGAATATCAATGCAAACACTTACGAATTTTCTCGATTTCAAGTTGTCGATAGATTAGTCTTTTTCACTTACATTTACTTTTCTCTAGTTTTAGTCGTTCATGTCATGTCGGCATATGGTAATTTTGTGCGACGACCACAATTATAAGATGGGCATTTTGCGAAGATTTGACCATTGAAACCGAAGTATATAATTGCTCAGCTGAGGACACACTTTGCATATAATCCTTAATCTTTTGACCAGCAATGAGTAGTCTAGCTTACTCTTGCTAAGGGATAACATTTGTTCTCATATCTTAAGTGAGAGCGAGAGGCTCGATCACAGTAGATAGAATCTGTCGCCCAATGTCACCGTCCTGGACGCCGAATCCATCTCCAAATTGGTAAAGCATATGCGCAGCACGAGCCGCGTTCACAGTGACATCAATGAATGGTCGTAGAAACGGCATCTCGGCATTGCCGAAGCAATGAGCATTAATTCTCTTCCATGCTTGGTTTATCAATCCTGTCAAGTGCTCCCGAGCGATGTCTTCTGACACGTTCGCTTCTCGCATATAACACACCATTGACGACGGAGCATCTCCTCTATCTATCTCAGCCTAATCAAATAAATAAACCGATGTTATTTGTTGATGGTACTTGATCTCCTCGATTCAATTACATCACACTGTCAACATCGCTGGGTCTATAGCTCATGAGCAGAAGTTTGGTAATTACCTTCGACGTTCTTAGGTCATTGCAGAGTCGAATTATCATGGAAACATTGTAGATCAGATCCTTGTTTCTCTCTAGCGAATCTGCCACATCTTCCAATTTCACGTGTCCCGCAAAGAAATAAGCATGAGACAAGAGCAGAGGTCCGGAAGATGATGTCCATGCGTTGCTTAAGTACTCTTCCAAAGACGGCGTGTAGCCCAAATTGTCCCACTTTGCTTCAGTAAATAGTGCTTTGCAAAAATCTGCCCACTGTGGAAGATAAGGGGAAAAAAACTTGATAAATGATGGTTAATTAGGTAAGGACATGAATCGATTAGAAAGAGTTATGCATGCATATGCATATGCAGTTATCTGCAAGTTTTTTTCTTACGGCTTTCGTGAGATGTGGCAGCACTCGATGCCAATCTTCGTCCTGTCCAATATCATAAGCGATCTCCTGTGTAACATCCTGAAGCGCTTGGAAACAGGCCTTCATGCACTCGGGAAGCTTTTGAATCTCCTCCGAGTCCCACCTAGAAGCATAAGGTACTCCAGTGAGGGAAGATGAATGAAGAAAGACGAAAAGAAGAGGTCAGGAGCCATCACGGCCTACCTGGTAATGGCGCCGGTGAAGCATTCTAATTCCTCCAACGAACCATAAATGTCGTAGACATCATCGATAATCAGTATAAAGATAACAACTTTTGTGAGAGATCTTCGGAGGGAGCTAAACCGTGGTTCCTGAGAGAGTCCAAGGGCATACAAGAAACTCTCGACCGGCCGATCCCTCGTGAAGTCCAAGCGTTCAATTAGTCCTAGATCCCTCCACCACCTGAAATTACCGAAGCCGTTAGTCAGAATCGAAAGATATGAAAGTCGTATCATGTCTAGCGCACATTACTTCAATAGGCAGATTCGGTGGGTGAATTTAGAATATACATATCAAGAGTGAGCAAGGGAAAATGTTGAAATCACCTGGATATCTCTTTAAGATCTTTTTGGTGTGTGGCTTGGACCATGTTGAAATTGAGCTTGGCAAGCTCCAGCAGATTACTTTGCTTGTCCTCCCGTTGCTCGTATGAGTCGATTTGCCATTTGACGTCGAACCACTGGACCCTCCAGTGCATCGGAAGCTCCAAAGCATGGACGGCGCATTTCAAGAGCCAACCGTCCAAGCCAGAGACTCTCTCGCGGAGAATTCCAGTCGCGAAGGCTTTCGCTTCATCCAAAATGTTTTCGCCTTCCAAAGCCAGATGTGAAGCCTCAAGAAACAGTATCATGGCTTCAACATCTTCGCAATTGCTTTTGTCCAATGCGTGGCTTCCTTCTTTAAAGCTCCGCAATTCGTCTGAGTAAAAATTGAAATACGAATACTTAAGGCCAGACAGAACTGAATATGATTGCTTATCCTACTAACTATACTCGATATTACTAAATATGGGAACGTGCGACGACCAATGACTTAAAAGATACTGCTGTAAAACAGTGAATGATGGTAGAACTTTGGGTAGATAGTATGCATTTCGAAGTACCTCTCTGTGGACCAAACTTTCCTAACCGTCTCGTTCACAATCACTGAAGTTTTCATTATTCTTTATGTAGAAATAAGATGGGTATTTTCAGTAGAACAAAGTCCGATAAGGTACGCCGGTTTTGCGACTTCCCCATAAGGATGTGCCGCATATCCATCGTGATCTCAATGAACAACATCAAATCCAATGCTTATCAACTTTTTAATGGTAAGGCTTGTCATCACAATAATGAAGGATTGGAAATTCATGTTATGTTTGGCCGGTACGTAAATTGGAGCCATTGATATCCTCGGTAGTCTCTTTGATCGTGTGTTATTAACTCCAGTAAAATGCATGAACTGATATCCTGAAGTAATCTCTCCATTGATTGACTAGAAGTAACCATAGGGATATTTAAAGATTGGAATGGCTGAAATCAACTTTTGCATAGTAATCTTCCATATCACTAGCGTTGTTCCTTGAAGTTACCTGGCGATTTTGATAGTGAGATCTTACACGAATGAATTCACATAGGTCCACATTTAGAACTTACCCTGTGAAACGACATAACCATGCTGTCGAAGGAGTTTGAACCGAAGTGCACTTGCATAGGCATTATCTTCCATGGTGACACTGGGGTTGTTGGTGGATGCAACTGTTTCAAGAGTTTCTTTCATCTCACTGGCAAAAAGGTTGAACAACCCCATTTTGCTTATGTTGTCAATCAACTGTAACTTGGCAAGTGAATCGACTGCTTTCGTGAACATTGGCTTTACATCTTCCACGAGCCACTCCACCCGTTCTTTAATTTCTTCTTTCTGCAGAATCGAGTCGAATTCGTTAGATCCAAATATACCTTGAAAAGGCCTCAAATAATTCAATCTATAGGGAAATGAAATGCCTAAGCGAAGTGCTTTAGTATGAACATGATCTCTCAGCTATAAATCAAGTATAGATGTGATGACTGATGTATATGCTAATGTTGACCAACAGTTAAAGCATTGGTAGGCGCACCACTTAATAGGCAATGACATATGTTAATTTCATGCATGTGATGTTACAAATGAATTTGGTGCAAAATACTACAATGCACAATTTCAGAAATCATCAATGTGTGTCCCATGTGCAAGTACTTGAAGACTGCGTGCGAAAGTCCGTTTGCTCATATGAGGAAGAGATCGCTAGAGTTGAGGAAGAAAGACAACAGCAAAATAATATCGAAAGTCAACAACCAAATTAGCTCAAACTCAGTAGTGCGCAAGGTGCAAATTATAATCTTACGATGTCGTATTTATCGTTAAGTGACTGGAGGAAATCGTATTTCCAAATGTTGGGCTTATAATTGGCCGATCTTCTCTGATGCATCGTGTCCACGACTTGCGGCACATTCGCTTGGCATGGTTGGAAGTTGACTTGTTCTGTTTTGTACGCCATGAAGAGTGTGTGAATGTTGAGAAGATTGGTGAGATCAGGAGTTGTGAATGTTTTGTGACGGAAGGAGTGCGAGTGTCGGTGAGCACAATGCTTCTCACTTTATATAGGCGAGTACGAGTGGGGCGTCGTTGAGGCTTGAGAGTAAGCGTCAAATCTGGCGGCTACCTCGTACACGGTCGGTGGTCGTCTTGGTGGACATGCAGTAATCAGGCTGGGAACACGACAAAAGCTAGCGAATATCCGTGCATGCTTCACATGCCTTCGGCTAATAAGAACACGACTCTTTTTTACTTTGGCCGAGAAATTAAATATTGCGAACATAGGTCGTGTCCTCAAGGGCAGTCTTATTAGGCTATAATTTGTTGACCTGATAAAGACCGACTAAAGCTATGTGATCGTAGATTTCTTCTCGAGGGTTTTGTTAACTTTGCACCCAACTTGAAGAAACTTTCTGTCAAGAGTTTAACTTTTGTATTGTGAAAAATTATGAAGACTAAATACAGCATGAGTTACTGAGAATAATTGGGAACTCACAAATGTGGAGAACATGTAAGTGGCTCGAATATCATGGTAATGCCCATTGTGTCACTTGACCCATAATAAAATTTTGTATCGATTTACCTATGCCTGCCTATCAAACCTTATAAACCATACATCTACTTAACTTTGTTTAATTATCTAGTTTAGTATTCATTGATATTGCTTCTTCTTCCGCAACACTTTGCCCTTGCTTGGTTATTAACATCTTGATGGAAATCAATATGAGGCCAGTAGTGCATCTCATGAGATTCAAACATTAGGTTTCATGGTTTGCTCTACGATATCATGCACCAAAGTTAGTCTCCATGTTCTATTTGATTGAATCGTCCAATTTCTTTAGTCGAACCGAAGATTTCATAGAAGAATAATTTAGTACCAATTTAAGTGATTTTTCACATGCTTAAATTGCATAGGCGTACATATGGATTTCCATCACAATACTTCATCTTTTATTTTCATTATGCTTAATTTTAGATGGCTAAGGTGTTAGTCAAACCAGCGTACATGTGGACGCACTTCACCAGATACTGTCTATGTCCGCATGTCTTATCAGATGAAATCACTGATTACGTCTTAATTAAATTAGGGAAGTGAATCACGATGGCCTTTGTCTCACCATAGTGGGTATAAGATGCCCCTAAGGACAATTCAATCAGAGTGGCCTTTAGCGGGGCTCCAATAACATTAATCCACGCTGTAGCCATGATTTTTACGTGCACCTTCATTCATATTTCAACAAGGCATGCGCATGAATCATTTTCTAATTAGTCAATGTTGATGTTGATCGCGACTTAGTACTGCTCGAAGAGCATTTGCACACGTACAAGCCAGGTAGTTCTGTGGAGTCACACGAGCAACATGAGTCCCATGTGGATAGCGATTTTGATCCCGTGGATGGCGATTTGCGCTGACGACAGCGAGTTCGACCGTGGACCCGTGAAACGTGATAGCCATTGTCTTCTTGTTGGCAACATTAAAAGCAATGTTTCATGCCGACATGAAATTAATCATGCCTTGGGCTTGTCGATAAAAGAAAAAAAAAACCCAATATTCTCGCATAACTGAATCTGGCTTCTCTCCTGAGAGAAATCAACGTAGGTTCTTCTAATAAGCAAGAGCCTTGATGTGTATCTTTTAGGTACCAAAGTTAGTGTCGTGAAACCAATTGATCTTCAACTTTCGTTCGACGTAGGTTCTTCTAATAAGCAAGAGCCTTGATGTGTATCTTTTAGGTACCAAAGTTAGTGTCGTGAAACCAATTGATCTTCAACTTTCGTTCGTCCGTCATTATTGCTTCCATTATTCAGCCTAACTAGACCTTGATACTATTTGCTAGGAGCGGGAAATATTAAAGAGACAAAATAGAGAAAAACATAAACATATTTACGTGGAAAGCATTTTCAAAAACAAAAAGAGGAACTGCGACGCTTCACTAGATTCTCTTCATTATTAATGTCAGTCTCAACTTTCAAAGTTATAAGTTACAAGCATTGAAGAGATTATCCCGATATATAGTAGGAGTTTAGGGCATATAGGTTATGATGGAAACTACATGTATGCCATTAGCAATAATATTTTCTTCTTTACTTTAATATAAAAATTTCATGTATACTATTAGCTGTAAAAAGCCTCTCCGCTCTAATATTACTTTCCTTTATTAGACTCCACAAACCCATTCTGGACTTTGCAGTGTATGCTTACTCTCTTTTTAGTTCCCAATTGTTAAGAATATGTGTCAAGTTAATACTGGTAAAGGAAACCCAAATCAACCATGTGAACTTGGTTTGTGAAGGTTTTGTTGAGAAAACCTCTTAATGAGTTTTGAAGTTGACAAAGTGTGTAATTTCAAGTTTGGATAATAGGAACGATCTCACTTGAAGTCTATACAAAGAAAAGTCTACGTAAGTTCGATTTACAATGAGGACTCTCTATAGTATATAATATCAAATGCAAAAATATTCAGACCATGAAAAATATATTTTGAATTTTACATGTACTAAGGAAGAAGTTGCATGACTGGTTTGAATTTTTTCTTGAAGATTATTCAATTGATTGAGTATCGAATCAACATGTTTATTAACTCATTAAAACATATTTATCTTTACATGAAGAACTCCACTTATGGAAACCAAGATTCTAGTTGTCAAGCATAAGTTCTTTTACATATTAATCCATTAGCCAACCCCTAAGTGGTGCACCATTCAAGGAGGTCGCGATAATTGTTGACTCTACCAAGAAATTATGCATTTACTTTATGAAAATTAAAGCCAATATATCTACAAACGTTAAAATAAGGAAAGCTAAAGTAGAGAATGAGACTAGCTTGAAAATTAAATGTCGAAGATTTGATAGGGGTGATGAGCATGATAGCAAGGAGTTCATGCAGTTTTGTGCTAGAAGGAAATCAAGGCGATAAGAACAATTCTCAATAGCCAAAGGATAATTAAGTTACCAAGTGGATGAACATAATTTGAATGAGCTTATAATACATATGAGGATGCATGCAAGATTACCCAAGACATTTTAAGCGGATGTAGCTAGCACGGTAGCATATATGATTGGGAAGATGATACAAATGGTCCTTAAATTTCGACCAAATGTTCAACATTGTACTTGCACTTTTAAAATGTTTAGTATAGTCCCTGAACTTTAATCAAATGTATAATGTAATCTCTAAACTTTCAATTTATTTAATGTAGTCCCCAAAAACTTTCTATATATTTAAACTAGTCCTTAAACTATATGAAAAATAACCAATGTAGTCTATGAACTTAAAATAACAAAAGGACAATATTGAATTCTTTTTATAATTTAGGGACTAATTTGAACATATACAAAAAATTCAGAGATAATGTTAAATAAATTGAAAAGTCAATGACTACATTGCAAATTGGGATAATGTTGACAGATCACATAGACCAAATTAAGAGTTTAGGGATCACATTACATACTGAGTTAAAATTTAGGGACCATTTGGGTCATGATCCTTATATGATTAATAGAGGATGGTCCATGATGACAGAAGAAGAATGGATTGGAAAGCAAGTAAATTTACATTTTTGGTTGTGTTTCCTACGTCTATATAGATTTTGAAATTAGAGATCAACTTGATACAAAAGGTAGAAAATGATTTTTCATTAGATATTGCTATTATTATTTTGCCTATTGATTATGGGATGAACAAAATAGATAGATAATAATATAAACAAAGTGGCATTAAATGAAGATATTTTGACAAGGACAAATCTAAGGAAGAATCTAGTGTGGCGAAACCATAAAAAAGAGACTAGAGAAATTGAATTGGAGAGGATTTCTAAGAGTTATCTGGTTAGGAATTTTGAAAATGCCTGGACAAAGAAAACCTGATCGGTGGTAACAAGGACGTACTGTCTACATCTAATTCTAATCCAATATAGATGTGAAATAAATTTCCCTTCACAAAACTTCGTTATAGAGACACACTAGTTACTAGCTAAGTCATTTGAAGGAAAGGCACATGACTCAGAAAGCTTTTTGAAGTTACGGAACAAAACTCGAGCTATTTGGCTACATCAGGATCTGTATAATGGTATGTCTTATGCAATCTTCAGAAAATTGTGCTCGATTGTCCCCAAGCTCTAGGCTCCTTAAAGGATTAAAACCAACGCGTAGACGTTTGATATCTCCTTTGCAACACATGCAAATATGGCATGAGATAGGTCCATAGTCGAACACGCTGTCGTCGACGCGAATTGCCCTCGGCCGGATCAAAATCGCTATCCACATGAAACTCATGTTGCTTGCGTGACTCCACAGAACTGCCTTGCCTGTGCGTGTGCAAATGCTCTTCGAGCGATACTAAGTCGCGATCAACATCAACATTGATTAATTAGTAAATGATTCATACGCTCTTTGCTCCTCTGATGATATCTATATGGGTGGTGGAACACGATCGTCCTCCTAGAGAATGGCCGACTACCAATGAAGTCTACTTAACAAAGAATGGTCTACTTAACATTTTCTATTTACATCAGTCTTGACCATCTACATCAGTCTTTGTTAAGTAGACTTCATAGGTAGTCGACCATTCTCTAGGAGGATTATCGTGTTCCACGACTCACATAAATATCATCAGAGGAGGAGCAAAGAGCGTGTTCTATTTTTGTATTATACGAAGGCTCCATTTTGTTCCGTAATAAAATAAATTATTTAGAAAATTTTATCATACAAAGTAATCGTTAGTATTACTTATAAGAATAAGTTAATAAAAAAATACTTCCATCATCCATAAAAATACTTAGACATAGATTATTATCAAAATTCAAATACTTTTTGTTGACGCATTGTCTGTTCTTTTATCATCTTCTTGGTAGAAAAAATGATTAGGTCTTCACATTCTTCAGTTTCACATTTTCTCCAGGAAAAGTGGTCCATCTAGTCTCTTTAGCCAAAGGCGTGTGAAGTATGCACATATATTCGCTAGCTTTTGTCGGATCCGGATCGCCTAACGTGGACAAAGCCCACGTTTTGCGAACCATGCCATTGATGGCCCCCTCCCCTTGTACTAGGGGGACATTAATGGCTAGGATTGGCTAACATGAACCATTTCAGGTTAGCCAATCCTTTTCCACTTTTGTCGTGTTCCCAACGTGACCCACTGCATGTGTGCAACAAGACGAGACCGACCGTGTACAAGGAAGCTGCCAGATTTGACGCTTACTCTCAAGCCCCAACGACACCTGCACTCGTACTCGCCTGTATAAAGTGAAGCATTGTGCTCAACAGCACTCACTCTCCTTCCATCGCAAAACTTGCACAAATTCCTAATCTCACCAATCTTCTCGACATTCACACACTCTTCATGGCCTACAAAACATTACAAGTCAACTTCCGACCATGCCAAGCGAATTTGCCGCAAGTCGTGGAGACGATGCAACAAAGAAGATCGGCCAATTATAAGCCCAACATTTGGAAATGCGATTTCCTCCAGTCAATTAACAATAAACATAACATCGTAAGATTATAACTTGCACCTTGAGCACTACTAAGTTTGAGCTAATTTGGTTGTTGACTTTCGATATTATTTTGCTATAGTTTGTCCTCCTCAACTGTAGCGATCTCTTCCTCATATGAGCAAACGGACATTAGCACGCAATCTCAAGTGTTTGCACATGGGACGCACATTGATGTTTTTTGAAATTGAGCAATGTAGTATTTTGCACCAAATTCATTTTGTAACATCACATGCATGAAATTAACATATGTCATTACCTACCAATGCTCTAAGTGTTGGTCAACGTTAGCATATGCATCGGTCTGTCACATCTAGACTTGATTTATAGCTGACGGATTGTGTGCATACTAAAGCACTTCGCTTAGGCATTTCTTTTCCCTATAGATCGAATTATTTGACGGATTTGGATCTAACGAATTCGACTCAATTATGCAGAAAGAAGGAATTAAAGAACGGGTGGACTGGCTTGTGGAGGATGTAAAGCCAATGTTCGTGGAAGCAATCGATTCACTTGCCAAGTTAGAGTTGATCGACAACATAAGTAAAATGGGGTTGTCCAACCTTTTTGCCAATGAGATGAAAGAAACTCTTGAAACAGTTGCATCCACCAACAGCCCCATTGTCACCATGGAAGATAATGCCTATGCAAGTGCACTTCGTTTCAAACTCCTCCGACAGCATGGTTATGTCGTTTCACAAGGTAAGTTCTAAATGCGGACTTGTGTCGATTCATTCATGTAAGATCTCACTATCAAAATCACTAGGTAGGTTTAACGAACGATGCTAGTGATACAGAAGATTACTATGCAAAAGTTGATGTCGGCCGTTCCAGTCTTTCAATATCCCTATGGTTACTTATAGTCAATTAATCGAGAGATTACTTCAGGATATCGGTTCCGCATTTAATTGGAGTTAATAACACATGATCAAAGAGAATATCGAGGATATCAATTGCTCCAATCTACGTATCGGCCAAACAGGACGTGAATTTCCAATCCATTATTATTGTGATGACAAGCCTTGCCCAAAGTGCATAATTAACGAAATGTTTTCTTACAGTACCATTAAAAAGTTGATACGCATTGGATTTGATGTTGTTCATTGAGATTACAATGGAATTTGCGGCGCATCCTTATGGGGCAGTCGCAAAACCGGCATACCTTATCAGCTTTGTTCTACTGAAAATACCCATCTTATTTCTGTAGAAAGAATAATGAAAACTTAAGTGATTGTGGACAAGACAGTTAGGAAAGTTTGGTCCACAGAGAGTTATTTCGAAATTAAATGCATACTATCTACCCAAAGTTCTATCATAATTCACTGTTTTACAGCAGTATTTTTATGTCATTGGCCGTCGCACGTTCCCATAGTTAGTAGGATAAGTAATCATATTCAGTTCTGTCTGGCCTTATATATTCGTCTTTCAATTTTACTCAGACGAATTGCGGAGCTTCAAAAAAGGAAGTCACGCATTGGACAAAAGCAATTGCGAAGATGTTGAAGCCATGATACAGTTTCTTGAGGCTTCACATCTGGCTTTGGAAGGCGAAAACATTTTGGATGAAGCGAAAGCCCTCTCGACGGGGATTCTCCGCGACAGAGTCTCTGGCTTGGACGGTCGGCTCCTGAAATGCGCCGTCCATGCTTTGGAGCTGCCGATGCACTGGAGGGTCCAGTGGTTCGACGTCAAATGGCAAATCGACTCGTTCGAGCAACGGGAGGACAAGCAAAGTAATCTGCTGGAGCTTGCCAAGCTCAATTTTAACATGGTCCAAGCCACACACCAGAACGATCTTAGGGAGATATCCAGGTGATTTCAACATTTTCCCTCACTCACTCATGATATATATATTCTAAATTCATCCTCCGAGTCTGCCTATTTTGAAGTAATGTGCACTAGACATGTTACGACTTTCATATCTTTTGATTCTGACTAGCGGCTTCGGTAATTTCAGGTGGTGGAGGGATCTGGGACTAATCGAACGCTTGGACTTCACGAGGGATCGGCCGGTCGAGAGTTTCTTGTATGCCCTCGGACTCTCTCAGGAACCACGGTTTAGCTCCCTCCGAAGATCTCTCGCAAAAGTTGTTATCTTTATACTGATTATTGACGATGTCTACGACATTTATGGTTCGTTGGAGGAATTAGAATGCTTCACCGGCGCCATTACCAGGTAGGCCGCATGGCTCCTGATCTCTTCTTTTCGTCTTTCTTCATTCATCTTCCCTCACTAGAGTACCTAATGCTTCTAGGTGGGACTCGGAGGAGATTCAAAAGCTTCCCGAGTGCATGAAGGCCTGTTTCCAAGCGCTTCAGGATGTTACACAGGAGATCGCTTATGATATTGGACAAGACGAAGATTGGCATCGAGTGCTGCCACATCTCACGAAAGCCGTAAGAAAAAACTTGCAGATAACTGCATATGCATATGCATGCATAATCTTTCTAATTGATTTATGTCCTTACCTAATTAATCATCATTTATGAAGTTTTTTTCCCCTTATCTTTCACAGTGGGCAGATTTTTGCAAAGCACTACTTACAGAAGCAAAGTGGGACAATTTGGGCTACACGCCGTCTTTGGAAGAGTACTTAAGCAACGCATGGACATCATCTTCCGGACCTCTGCTCTTGTCTCATGCTTATTTCTTTGCGGGACACGTGAAATTGGAAGATGTGGCAGATTCGCTAGAGAGAAACAAGGATCTGATCTACAATGTTTCCATGATAATTCGACTCTGCAATGACTTAAGAACGTCGAAGGTAACTACCGAACTTCTGCTCATGAGCTATAGACCCAGCGATGTTGACAGTATGATGTAATTGAATCCAGGAGATCAAGTATCATCAACAAATCACATCGGTTTATTTGTTTGATTAGGCCGAGATAGATAGAGGAGATGCTCCGTCGTCGATGGTGTGTTATATGCGAGAAGCGAACGTGTCAGAAGACATCGCTCGAGAGCACTTGAAGGGATTGATAAACCAAGCATGGAAGAGAATTAATGCTCATTGCTTCGACAATGCTGAGATGCCGTTTCTCCGACCGTTCATTGATGTCACTGTGAACGCGGCTCGTGCTGCACATATGCTCTACCAATTTGGAGATGGGTTTGGCGTCCAGGACGGTGACATTGGACGACAGATTCTATCTACTGTGATCGAGCCTCTCGCTCTCAATTAAGATATGAGAACAAATGTTATCCCTTAGCAAGAGTAAGCTGGACTACTCATTGCTGGTCAAAAGATTAAGGACTATATGCAAAGCGTGTCCTCAGCTAAGCAATTATATACTTCGGTTTCAGTGGTCAAATCTTCACAAAATGCCCATCTTATAATTGTGGTCGTCGCACAAAGTTGCCATACGCCAACTTGATATGAACAACTAAAACTAGAGAAAAGTAAATGTAAGTACAAAAAAAAATCTATTGATAACTTGAAATCGGCAAAATTTGTAAGCTTTTGCATTGACATTCATGTCGACATCCCAAGATGAACCCCCAAGAAAAAACTAAAGGACTAGTAAGCCAAAGATTTAGTATACTCTCCCAAATTCTATCTATCGCAATTTAGTGTGATATGTAACCTTTGACTTTCTTACCTTTTAGAACTGTTACTAATCCACCAAGACAGATGAGACACCCAAGTATAGGGAAATATTTTGCTTCTACGAACTAGAAACTCAATGAGTTCAATGACTTGATTAGCTAATTAACCTTACACTATTTCTGTTCCTTTTTTCTTTATTTTCAAAGTACTTTTGCGAGCAATCTTGGTTGATTTTAAGCCGAAAGTACTAACATGCTAGGGCGATTATACGGGTGCACAATCAATAAATTAAGTCTCAAGAAAGCAAAGTAATTAATAAATTCCTAGAGTAGGACAAGAACCAAAATACCTCAAGCAAGCAAGCATAATCTTATCAAGATTAATTCTCAAACATCCGCAAGGTGTTAATTAAAAACCCACGCGTAAAACCTAACATGATTTCTAAATAATTCTATAATTCATTTTGGGTTTTTCCTATTTATGAAAAGAAATTAGATATGCAATTTAATCTTAAATTATGTATATGTGACCTAACATAATATGACATGTGACATGCAAATTATCTAAATGTCCTATCTCCAATGACAAGATTATCAAGAACTATTCAAATATGGCCCAATATAAACTAAATGACCATCAATGTGCAATTACTAAATGACGTAGAATTAATGACATGTCATATGTTGACATGACAAAGATTACATGGCACTAATGATATGGCAAGATGACATGGCATATGATGTCCTCGGATGGCATGGCACGATGATGTGGCAAAGATAATCTGACATAAGACGTGGCAACAATGATGATGTGGTATTCATGCAACTAATTATACATAATATGCTAGGAAATTTGAAATAAAGGCCTATAATATAGTCATTTTCTAAAAAAAGGGTCTCAAGTGACCTTATCTCAACTAAAGGCATGAACAAGCATATACATCTCACCACCATTTTCCAATGATGTGATAGGGGCATCTTTGGGTTATTTTATTTTTCTTTTTTCTTTTTTTTTTCTCTTTCGTGTTCTTCTTCCTTCGTTGTTCTCCTTTGGCACTTGCGCAAAACCACTTCCAATGCCTAATTACACTCGACATCAAAAATGGCCTAAGGTCGTCGACCTATGAGCACTTGATTTTCCCAATGATCGTAATTGGGCATTTTCGTCCAAAAAATATTCGCACCAAAATTGGAATTTTTTTTTGATGA
This sequence comes from Melaleuca quinquenervia, assembly GCA_030064385.1. Taxonomy (NCBI): domain Eukaryota; kingdom Viridiplantae; phylum Streptophyta; class Magnoliopsida; order Myrtales; family Myrtaceae; genus Melaleuca; species Melaleuca quinquenervia. The sequence continues at coordinate 9,407,102 of CM057726.1, read as the reverse complement.
AGTTACCGTTTATTGTCTTTAACCTTTGGATTGCCTCCAAATGTTGCTTTTGTGTATGATGTATATGCTAGTAGTGTCTATTGTTGTTGAAAAGCACTATCGCAAGCATATATTGAGGATCAGACATTTATTAGAATCCAAGCTCATTTAGATCACTTTGACCACCTCATTAAGAGTAATGACTTGAATTGTGTGGAACAACCTACGATGGATATATGCAAATTTACTCTACTGTATGAGTTGGCATGTACAATTGGTGGGTTAAAAGAAGATGGACTTGTAACTATAGAAAAATAAATGGCCATGTTTTCACATATACTTGCACATCATGGGAAGAACACCATAAGTACTAAAAGTAGCGTACGGCACTCACTTTAGTGCTAAAAGTTTCAAGTGGCGCACTTAAGTGCCACTTTTCGAAAAATTGCTCCCTTCAGTGTCAACTCCGATATACCTGCCATACATCCTACGTGGCCTATTGTTTATTAATTTCCAAGTCCGACGTGGCTCGCTAAAGGTCCATTTAGCATATAAACATAAAACAACATTGTGTAGTCAATTTTCCTCAAAATAGGAATTCTAAATCGTCGGCCAAACCCTATATCGAAGAAGTCGTCTGTGAAACCCTAATTATCCATTACCCCTAAATCGACAACTTATCCCTTTGACAAATCAAAAGCAAAAGTTTCACAAACGGTACAAATTTGTCCAAACATAGTGAAGAATCAACTTTTCATTACTGTTATTGTGGAGTACCGAGTTCAATACGAACATCTTGAAGTCACTTGAGTCTCGAGAGAAGATTCTATGGATGTGATAAGTTTAGAGAATGGTCGAAGTGCAAATATTTCAAATGGGTGAATGCCAAATTCTCCGCTTGAGCATCAGAGCTAATATTTGAGTTAATTGAAGAACGACATCAACCTCTACCTACATTAATAGTATAAACCTTTAAGCAGCTTTCCGCATAAAGAGTCAGGGTTCTTAAGGAGTCTCCAAACCTGCTTTGCTTGCATAGCTTGATTAAAAGTGATTAGATCACTAAATCCCATCCCTCCTCTACCATTCATTTGTTTTAAAACATCCTAGTTCCTCTAGTGTATCCCCTTATGAGCTTCGCTACTCTTCCACCAGAAACTAGCAATCTTTCTCTCAATAGCTCGGCAAATAGAAATACGTATATTGAAAATAGACATGGCATATTGGGAGATAGCTTGTACCACTATTTTAAGAAGGCCTCTTTACCTGCCTTCGAATGTAGATTTTCTTTCTAGCCCTCCATTTTCTTGTTTACCCTCCCAAGAATCCAGGAAAACATGTTTTTCTTTGACTCACCCTAGTCATAAAAATGCCTAGGTTTTTCCTTGTTTTGTGAATTTTCGACACCCTCATTTCATTTAACATGTTCCTTCGTAGATCAGTAGGGCAGTTTGTACTAAAGTATATGCCAGATTTGTTCAAGTTCATTGTTTGTCCTGATGCAAAGCAATACTTGTTAAGCACAGCAGCAACATTTTGACATTCTACTATTCTTCCATCTAAAAATAATATTGAATCATCTGCAAACATCAAATGAGAAAGAGCTAGACATTGAGGGCTTAGTTTTATGCCTTTGATATTTCCAATCTCCATTTCTTTCTTCAGTAGTGTGGACAGGGCATTTGCAATGATTATAGACAAATAAGGAGATAGTGGATCACTTTGTCTTATCCCTCGAGTAGGTTGAAAGATAGGGAGTGCTTCACCATTCATTTTGATACTATAGGATACCATAGATATGCATTAAATAACCCAAGAAACCCAGACAGAGTTGAAGCCCATTTTAAGCATGCTGGCTTTTATGAAATCCCATTCAACTCAGTCGTATGCTTTTTTCATGTCAATTTTCAGCACCTCATGAAACTTTTGCTTGTTCTTTCTAACTCTTAACTAGTGTAGAACTTTCTGAACGATCAGGATATTGTCTTGAATTTGACGTTCTTGAACATAAGCACTCTATTCTTCAACAATTATTTCTGGGAGCCACTGTTTCAGTTTATTGGCCAGCACTTTAGAAATGATTTTGTACATGAAATTGCATATCTAATAGGTCTGTACTGGTCAATTTTTTCTGGTTGTGGGACTTCTGGAACCAGTTTGATGTAGGTTCTATTTAGTGCAGGATTAGGCCATCCTGTGTTGAGAAAATTCTTGACTTCCTGGTATATATCTTCGTTGATTTCCTGCCAATGGTATTGAAAGAATTTTCCATGCAGAGCGTCTGGTCCAGGGGCACTTAATGCTTCTAGCTGAAAGACAGCTCTTTTAACTTCTTCTACTATTAATTCCTGAGTTAAGGCACCGCACCATTCATCTCATTAGTGATAACACTAGGAATCTGCTCAATAACTAGTGTAAAATCCCTATCTCCTGTGGTAGTATAAAGTTCCCGGAAATACTGATTTATCATCTGCTTTAGCTGGTTCGTTTCTCTACATTATTCATCTCTTTCATTTTTTGACATGCCGATTTTGTTTCGTTGTCTTCTTTGAACTGTTGTCGCATGAAAGAACTTAGTGTTCTTATCTCCCCAATTAAGCCATTGGACTCTTGACCTCACCCCAGTACGTCTCCTCTTTTCTCCTTCTTTAGCCTTTCAATTCTGCCATTTTCTGCATTTAAGCTCTGGTTGTTTGTAAGCTCTTGAATCTCCTTTTTCAAGTTCCTGATTTGAACTCACAATCATAATATCTCCTTCTACTCCATTTTAGAAGATTCTCAGCCACCTTCTGTAATTTTCCTGCTATGTCTAGGTTCTGATTTTGAGGGGACAGGATGAAGATTGGCATGCAGATAACTGCATATGCATATGCATGCATAACTCTTTCTAATTATTTCATGTCCTTACCTAATTAATCATCATTCATGAAGTTTTATTCCCCCTTATTATTTCTCAGTGTACAGATTTTTTCAAAGCACTATTTACTGAAGCAAAGTGGGACAAATTGGGCAACACGCCGTCTTTGGAAGAGTACTTAAGCAACGCATGGACATCATCTTCTGGACCTCTGCTCTTGTCTCATGCTCATCACTTTGCAGGACAAATGAAACTGCAAGACGTGGCAAATTTGCTAGAGACAAACAAGGATCTGATTTACAATGTTTCCATGATAATTCGACTTTGCAATGACTTAAGAACATCGAAGGTAATTACCGGACATCTGCTCAAAAGCTATAGACTTGACATACGAGATCAAATATCATCAACAAATTACATCGATATATTTGTTTGATTAGGCTGAGATACACAGAGGAGATGCTCCATCGGCAATGTTGTGTTACGTGGGAGAAGTGAACGTGTCAGAAGACATTGCTTGGGAGCATATGAAGGGATTGATAAACCAAGCATGGAAGAGAATTAATGCTCATTTCTTCGGCAATGCCGAGATGCCATTTTTCCGACCGTTCATTGATGTCATTATGAACGCGGCTCGTGTTACGCATATGCTTTACCAATTTGGAGATGGGTTCGGCGTCCAGGACAGTGACATTAGGCGACAGATTCTATCTACTGTGATTGAGCCTCTCGCTCTCAACTGAGGTATGAAGGCAAATGTCATCTGTTAGCAAGTGCAAGCTATACTACTCATTAGTTGATCAAAAGATTAAGGATTATATGCAAAGTGTGTCCTCAGCCGAGCAATTATATACTTCGATTTCAACGGTTAAATCTTCGCAAAATGTTCATCTTACAGTTGCGGGCATCGCACTAAGTTATCATATGCCAATTCGATATGAACAACTAAACTAGAGAAAAATAAATGTAAGTACAAAAAAAATAATTTATTAATAACTCGAAATCGAGAAAATCCTTAAGCGTTTGCTTGATATTCTTGTCGACTTTCCCAGAGATGACTCACCCAAGAAAAAACTAAAGGACTACTAAGCCAAAGATTTAGTAGGGACTCTCCCAAACTCTACCTATTGCAATTTAGTATTATATGTAACCTTTGACTTTTTGACCTTTTAGAACCGTCACTAACCAATTAAGGTTGATTAGACGCCCAAGTATGGAAAATTATTTTTCTTGTACTAACTAGAAATTCAATGAATTCAATGACTTGATTAGCTAATTAATCTTACGCTATTTTTGTTCCTTTTTTCTTTATTTTCAAAGTATCTTTGCAAGCAATCTTGGCTGATTTTAAGCCTAAAGTACTAACATGCTAGTGTCATGGGCCGATCAATTTATGACTCCCTTTCTTGCTCAACCAGCCGGGCCTTAGGAACTTCGCTCATAAGTCAACTTTCACCATTCAACCTCACCACACTCTTATAAAGAGAATCTAGATAGAGAAGCTCTATAGTTATATTACTCGTGAGAATTGAGACGATATAAATGAGGGGGAGTATGTCTCCTTATATAGAAAAACTCGAGAGATGTCGTCCATAGATCCCTCCCCGATCTAAAAGCCTATATAACCTACCAAAATTAAATACACAAGAAACTCTCATATCTCCCGTCCCTAAAAAATCTTCCAAAATCCTCTAGATCTCCCTAGGATCTTCTTCCCAGACTCCTCTAGATCTCCCTATGATCTTCTTCGATGCATAGCCACCGTCCTCGGTGCCCAAGAAACCTCGTGCATGATGGGTGATTATGCAAGTACACAATCAATAAATTAAGTCTCACAAAATAAAGTAAAATAAATTGCTAGAATAGAATAATAACCAAAATACCTCAAGCAAGCAAAGCATAATCCTATCAAGATTAATTCTCAAACACCTGCAAGGTGTTAATAAAAAGGCATGCATTAAACCTAACATGATTTCTAAATAATTATAGAATTCTTTTTGGGTTTTTCTCATTTAGGAAAAGAAATTATATATGCAATTTTAATCTTAAATTATGTATATGCGACCTCACCTAATATGACATGAGACATGCAAATTATCTACATGTTCTAATTCCAATGACAAGGAAAATTGTTAAGAACTATTTAAATATGGCCTAATTTAACCAAATGACCATAAATGTGCAATTACTAACATAGAATTAACGACATGACACATGCAGACACGACAAAGATTACATGGCACAGATGATGTGGCAAGATGGCATGGCATATGATGTGCTAGGACAACATTGCATGATGATGTGGCAAAGATACTCTATATAAGACATGCCAACAATGATGATGTGGCATTGATGAAACTAATTCTACGTAGTATGCTAGGAAATTTCAAATAAGCGCCTACACTATAGTCGTTTTCTGTAAAAAGGGTCTCAAGTGACCTTATCTCAAATAAAGGCATAAACATGCATTTACATCTCACCGCGTTTTTCCAAAGGAATGATGGGGCATTTTTGGGTTTTTTGTTTTTTGCCTTTTTTAATTTTTTCTCTTTCATGTTCTTCTTCCTTCGATGTTCTTCTTTGGCACTTGCGCAAAACCATTTTCAATGCCTAATTACACTCGACATAAAAAAGGGCCTAAGAAATGTTTTTCGCTTCTAACATTTTTCTCACTTTTGAATGCATTTTTTCCACTATATTTTCCTTAACTAATTGATTTTCCGTGAAATGAATGCTAGAAAATTCAAAAAAAAATTTCGTAATAATTATTTTTCGTGAAACAAATGGAGCTTAAGGGTCCGTTCGTTTGGCCGAAAATAAAACACTTCCGGAAAATGTTTTCCAGGAAGTCATTTTCCTTGAAAATGACACATTTTCCGGTGTTCGTTTGAAACTCCGACCACACATTTTTTTGTGTTCATTTGAAACTTAAAACTTTTTCGAAATTTTTTTCCGAAATTCTTTTTTTTGAGAAATTATCCAGTGGCTAGCGACCAAGGGGGCGCGCGAGGGTCGGCGGCGGCGGCGGGCGCGCGGGGGGGTGGTGGCTGGCGGCGGTGGCAGCAACGGGCGGCGGGTGGGCGGCGGTGGCAACCAGTAATTAAATTGCTCATAGACTCACAACGAAAGAGAAAGAGATGAGGTCCGGAAAATGTTTTCCGCTTTTTCAAAAATAGAAAACATTTTTCTTAGTTTTATAAGGAAATCTTTGGTTGATTGGAAAACATTTTCCTTAGGAAAATATTCCCCCCCCCCCCCGAACAGTCCAGTTTCCGAAAAATATTTTCCGGAAGAATATTTTCCGCTAAACGATTGAACCTTAGTCTCAAACTTCATAACAACAAGAACGTATGTAATAGTTTACATATTAAAAAGAAAAATTATGCCTAAATTGCACAATAGAGTATTATATAAATAAGAAAAATAGAGTATTATAAGAACATACTCGAGTCGCGTCATTCCTTGCAGACTTGCGGCTGGAAGATAACTCGACGAGCGGAATTTTGCCTAAGAAAAGACAAAACTTGAGGTGAAAAACAAGGTTTATGTTGAAAGGGGTTGCTGATGAGAAAATGTTGGGGAAGAAGACTGTCCTCAAGCTCACCATGCGAAGTAAGAACGAAGAACAGAGAATTGATGATTGAAAGAGTAGATTATCAAATTGATGAAAGAAAGGCGGAATCGTGCAACTATGAGAGATCTCGCGAATTGATATTGATGAAGGAAGTTAAATAAAGGAAAGAATATCCAGTCATTTCATGCCACCTAAAACCTAAAAATAGCAACAATTTTAATGTTTACACATTTTATTGGCATTTGGATAAGTCCGTAGTAAATCTCATTTATCGTTTTCTAATTTAATTGCTTGCATCTCTTACATGCGTGAGAGAGTAATAAATCTCACCTAGATCTACAGGATTCTACGCTGAAATCACTAGCATATGTTATTCATATCGATCTTGAAGGTCGCACTCCCTATTTGGTTGCTGGATCCTCAACCTAAAGGAAATAATAAAAAAAGTTATAAATTTGTTGTACTTGTGTTAATTTAGTCGTAAACTTTTTCATTATACCAATTATGAGAGTGCAACAGGATTAGTTCTACTCAGGAATCGAATTGGACTATTCAAATAACGAGTTTACAAATAGGTTCTCGTTGGACCCCATCCAAGAATAGGTTCCAAAATTTAGGAACTGGTTGAAACCTATTTGAAAATAGGTTCCAAGTGAAGACCCACCCTAATCTGACCGGACTGTTCTATTTTGGAACTGGTTTAATAAGCTACAAATAAGAAACTCTAATTTCTTTGGGGAGTTTAGTAGACCCCAATATGATCAAGAATCACAAGACTCCTATCTATTACGCCTCTCTCGTCTCGCCATAATACTAGCGCACTTTTGACATGTTGCAAAGAGCGTGGGGTGGTATGTGTCTAATTAAATTGGCCATTGTGTTTGACTAATATGATCTTCAATCCGATGAACTAGCATATACGTCCAAGTGAGTATGACAAACTACAATAGGATTTTTGTGGTTCATCTTTTACTTTGAATCGTTTTGTTATTTATGGACTCATATTATTTTGTTGTAAAAAAATAAACCAAAAAAGGAAAAAGAAAAAAAAGGTTCTCCAATAAACCCTAGAATCGGATTTTAGGTTGCTAGCCTAGAGCCTATATAACTATAATTGAGATATAAACCTTTTAATGATTTGACAATTGAATTTATCTAATCAATTTTGGTCATAAATTACTAATAAGGTTGTTGGCCGTCCTACGTGTCACAATTGTTGACTGTTCTCTATGGCACAACCGATACTATTGTGGACACATTTTTTAATTATTTTTTTGAATTTTTATTTCTTTATTTCTTTATCTTTGACGGCTTTGGACCTATGAGGATGCCACTTCTCTTGCCTAGATCTAGGCAAGGGCCACAACAACCTCATATATTAGCGGCCCTTCTTGGCCATGGGTGAGGGCCTTTACGCCCTTGCCAAGGTCTAGGCAAGGGTCACGATGCCCTTACTAGCCACAAGTGAGGCTATATAGGCCCTTGCTTGACTTTGACTTTGGCAAGCAGAGGGGCATGTCGCTTGCCCAAACCTCTCTTGTGGCTAGCAATGTTGCTAACCACCAACAAGGGAAAGAAAGAGAAAGGGAAGAAAATACAAAAATAAAAATACAGGAAAGAAGAAGAAAAAAGAAAAAAAAGGTAATAAAATTGAGGAAAATTTAAAAAATTGCACATGTCAATGTCGGTTGTGCCATATAGTATGGTTAACTTCCATATCAACATTTTCGGCCAAAGAATTGACTGAATGGACTAATTGGCTAATTTCCATAAGATCTAAGGCTCATTTGACACAGTTGAAATGTTTAGAATTGAAATTATATAAATGCAATAAGCTTAGGGTTTTTTTTTGGGTACTTTCATTCCTTAAACTATGTACGTGGACAAGCCTGTTCACATGTATCCTTAAGTATCAGTTCGATCGAAATGTTTGACTAACTCACATTATTGAAAAAAAGATTGATGTGGATTAGTTCCTGTATATTGGGAAGAATACCTAATCAATCATACATTTATTGTATAGATATCAATTTAGTCCAAAGTCTTTTTAAGTTTTGTCAATTTCGTTATAAACTTTTTGCATGAAATTCTAATGTATCGTTCTTTTGCGTGAAATTCTAATGTACTACTATCGGCCAATTTTCACATCACATATTACATATTTATGATCAGGTATACAAGAACAATTTATTATGCACCGAAAAGTACCACTCAAAAGCAAATTAAACCATGTGGCTTTGATTGGAGGATTCCCATTTGATTTGGTTGTAGGGTTTACTGACAACCTCTTTTTTTCCTTTTTCCTTTTTTGGTCAATAAATTAGTCAATAAATTACAAAAGATTCAAAGTAATAGATGAACTACAAAATTCTTTTGAAGTTCATCATACTCACTTGGCCATATATCCTAGTTCGTCAGATTGAAGGTCATATTAGTCAAATGCAATGCCAATTTAATTAGACTCATACCACCCCATGCTCTTTTCTATTAGAGGAAATTCTTATTATATTTTGAAGATGACAAAACATATTCTAGTCAGACTGTGATTTGTCTGAAGGAAATCAGACATTGTATCATTTGAGGAGTTAAGTCTAATTGATATAAGACATTAGCTTTCTTATACATCTCATTCCACGGTGAACTTGGGAATTCTATCGTGATTGAGTCCAAGATAGTATTGTTGGTGGAGTTTGTTTGGAAAACAAACAAGAGTGCTATTCCTTATCCCACATAGGAAAGTAAGAGAGAGAATGTCACTTTAAATATGAGTTTCTCTCAATAAATGATTGATTGGGTGTGAGCTAGACCCCACCATACCCGCGTGCAAATGCGCGATTTTGGCGTGATTATTAGGCGCACTTAGCACTTGGCGCGACTGCGATTCGCGATTTCATTAGCGCTAATCTTTTTACTTTGTTTTATTACTTTATTTTTTTTCGTTTGTATCTTTTCAAGACAACCTTTCAGTTTAACTGTCAACGAACAGTCATGTTTGTTCAATTTTCAAGTCATCTTTTTAGTTATTGGCAGCCATTCATTCAAGAGTTCTGATAGAAAAAACTAAAGAATTACTTGAATTGCTATCGAGTATTCTTGAAGAGACTTTGTTGTATCATGGAGGATTTTTGCCAAGAGACCATTAGTAATTTCGTGGGGCAAATAGATCCTTAAAGAAAGTGATATCACGCCTCAAAGTTTGATCTGATTTCATTGTTATACCCGATTCGAATCTATTATTTTCCAACATATCTGGTGATCTGATTGATTATTTCTTTATGGAACTTCATGATTTACAGTCAATTAAGTAATTTTAACAAGTATTCAATTTTGGAAGCCAGAGATTCCGATTGTATGGGCGATCTGAATTGACGAATTCTCAGCTTGTTATATTATGGCTTGAGATGTCATTGATTGTTCTGTTTAACAGATTGATTGGAAGAGCTTATTTGGAATGTGATAACGGTAACAAGAACTGAGTGAGTAGTTAAGGAGTTTTCTTTAGTCGTGTCAATATAAAGCACAAGAGTTTTCTGAGTCTAAATCCATTGTGATCATTTGATTAATAAACTTACATTGTATTCAAAAGAGTGTTACACACAAGCTGTGTGAGTGTGAAGCTGAGAAGCTCTAGACTTGATATTGTAATGCTTTTGATTTATAGTGCACTCTAGCTAATAGGCTGTCACTGTGGGAGAGTAGATGTAGGCTTGATCTAAGCCCGAATATGATATTTACTATGCTGGATCAAGCTTACAAGGAGCTTCGGGTTTCAAGCGCAAGCATCAAGGTGGGTGCATAAGGTGGCCGAGGAAAAAGACGAATCCGTCAGAAAGGAAACCGAGAGAGGACCAACAGAAGGATGTGAAGCGTCCTAAGAAGAAGCTGAACATTTTATGTGGCAAGAAGAGTCACTTTGCTTGCGACTGCGCAGAGCCCAAAAAGGTAACCCTTGATACATGTGAAAGTGTCACTTATGTATCTAGTTCCGTCTTTCTGTCTGAATCTCATCCTTTGTGGATTGTAGATTCGGGAGCCACGGACCATGTATCGAAGGAAAGAGGGGCCTTCGTGGAGTTCCGATGACTCCTACACGGAGCGAAGTACATATACGTAGGAAATAACTCCAAAGCTGAGGTGAAAGGGATTGGCACCTATCAGTTACAAATGCGTGGTGGTCGCATTTTGTTTCTACATGATGTATTATACGCTTCTGAAATATGTCGGAATTTGGTTTCTGTGTTGGTTCTGGTTAAATTTGGTTTCAGTGTGAATTTTCATGATCGTGGTGTGGATTTGTTCTTAAGAACAAATTTGTATGGTTATGGATATTTCCTCAATGGCTCCATCGTCTTGGATGTTGAACACCATAGTGTGAATGTGTGTTATTCCTTATTCACGTCCACTAACTCTACCGCTGATGAAGTGAATGTATGGCATGCTAGGCTTGGTCACATTGCCCAGCAGCGAATGAACAGATTAGCCAAAGAAGGCTTATTAGGCAATATTGAAAATGTCGATTTGCTTGTTTGCGAGCATTGCCTGTCTGGAAAAGCAACACGTAAGCTATTTGGAAAAGAAACTAGAGCTGAACTTTTACTGCAATTAATCCATTCAGACGTCTGTGGTCCTATGAATGTTAGGGCGAGGCATGGAGCTGTTTATTTCATCACATTTATAGATGACTTTACCCGATTTGGATATGTCTATTTGATTGCCCATAAGTCTGAAGCTTTTGGTTGCTTCATGAAATTCTTGAATTTGGTAGAAAATCAATTAGATAATAAGGTGAGTTCAGAAGGTTTTGTGATGAAAAAGGGATAGATAGACAATTGTCTATTCCATATACTCCGCAACAGAATGATGTTGCAAAAAGGAGAAACATAACTCTTTTAGAGATGGTTTGGTCTATAATGGCACATGCTAAGCTTCCAATCATCTTTTGGGTGATGCTTTGCTAACTGCTGCCTTTATACTTAACCGAGTGCCTTCAAAATCAATTGCTTCCACTCCACAGGAGTTATGGACTGGACGAAAACCCAACTTAGGTTTTCTGAAACCATGGGGTTGTGCCGCTTATATTCACGAGCCATCTCATAAATATGGTAAGTTAGGTCCTAGAGAAAAGAAGGGTATCTTTATAAAATACTCAGAACACTCAAAAGGATATGTGTTTATAGGCGAGCAAGAAAGTGGGAGTGTAACTGAGATCGAATCAAGGGACGTCACATTCTTAGAGAATAATTTTCCTAAAAAGGGCGAAATAGGTGAAAATGTTTCCCTATTTGAGACATTGGAAATTGATGACAAAAATATAGGGACTATTCCAAGTGGGAGTGAAATGAGCAGAAGGGAATTAGTTCTCAAACAGTCTCAGATGAAAACCACTTGATATGTCGGTGCCACTGTCATCTGATCCGAGTGGGAGCAACATGATATTGATAGAATCGCCCCCAATAAGACGAACGAGTCGTCAAAGAGTTCCCCATCGACATTTTGACGTTGAGGGAGAAACTTTCATGGTGGCTCCACAAGATGAAATAGAGCCAAGGAATGTAAATGAGGCTCTAAATGGCCCTGGCAATGATGAATGGATGAAAGCAATGGAAGAGGAGATGAAGTCTATGAGATCAAACCAAGTGTGGGAATTGGTTGATCTCCCTAAAGGACGAAAGGCTGTCGAGAACAAATGGGTTCTCAAGATAAAATGAACAGCTGATGGCTCAATTAAGAGTTATAAGGCCCGCATTGTGGCAAAATAGTTTACTCAACAGGAAGGAATAGATTACGATGAGACGTTTTTCCCTGTAGTGAGATTTACCTCTATTCGCCTTATATTAGCGATAGTGGCAAGTATGGATCTCGAATTACATCAGATGAATGTAAAGACTGCTTTTTTCAATGGAGAATTGAAAGAAGAAATCTATATGAAACAACTATGATAGATGAGAATCATTACGTATATATCAAGAGATCCAAGGATCAATTTGTGATCATATCATTATATGTTGATGATATACTGCTTGTCGGAAGCAATTTGGAGTTTGTTAAAATGGTCAAAGATTAGTTGAGCACCAATTTTGAGATGAAAGATATGGGTAAAGCTGCGTACATCCTTGGAGTTAAGATTTCAAGAGATCCTTCAAAGAGGTTGTTGTCTCTTTCGCAAGAGACCTATATAAAAAAAATTCTTGAACGATTTCGCATGCAAGATTGCAAACCCATAGACACTCCTATTGCAAAAGGCGTTGAATTGAGCAAGTGGCTTTGTCCAGAGACTTCTGAAGAGATGGAACGAATGATGAAGTTCCATATAGACCTGCTGTCGGAAGTTTGATGTACGCTATGACGTGTACAAGGCTCGACATTTGTCATGCGGTTGGAATGGTTAGTAGATACCAATCCAATCCAGGTCAAGCACATTGGACCGCCATCAAGAGGATTCTTCGATATCTAAAGGGTACTGTGGACTACTCATTGTGCTATCAAGGAAGAGATTTGCACCTTGAATGCTATAGTGATGCTGATTGGGGAGGAGATTTAGATGCAAGAATGTCTACCTTTGGATACGCATTCTTACTGAACAATGGCGCCATATCATGGAGTAGTAAAAAACAGACATGTGTACCCCAATCCACGATGGAGGCAGAGTTCGTGGCTGTATCAGTAACAGTATAAGAGGGTGTTTGGTTGAGGAGATTCTTGGATCATCTAGGAGTCAGTAAGAGAGCTACATAATCATTGTTGGTTCATTGTGATAACCAGGCAGCGATCTTCTACATAAAGGATCCCTGTATCATGGAAAAACCAAACACATAGATATCAAGTATAATTTTGTTAAAGACTTGGTAGCACAAGGGATTGTGAATGTACAATACATATCTACGTAAAGAATGGTTGTGGATCCTTTGACAAAGCCGACGACTAGAGATGTTTTCAGTAGTCATGTAAAATTTCTAGGTCTGCATAGAAACTGATATACTAAATATATGTATTTCCCAAAATATTCACAATGAATGAGAATGTTGTCTTCATTACTAATCTTAATGTGATTGGTACGATATTTATGCAAGTTAATACTTTGTGTGTTAAGATAACACTTTGTGTGTTAAAGAAAGTATGTCGGACATATGAAATCGACCTACTCATACGAGTGATCGCCTCTATTTAAATACGTTAAATAGAGATGAAACAGTTTAAGCTTGTTATCTAGGTAATAAATGAGAGCCCAAGCTTAAACCAGATTGTCGCCTTAACAAAAGGGTTAAGATGAGATCACATTTTCATTTGTGACCGAAAGTGACATTGACCACGTGATTCACTTTGTCTGTCTTTATGCCAGATGTGAGTTCAGATGGAAGTTTTGAAAGAATAGAAAGTGAACTCAATTTTAAATATTGTGTATATCTAAAATATCATATGTACGGTATTATAAGGAAAGACGTACGCTTCATGGGAAATGAGAGAATACCATAATACGTTTTTCATATGATGTATGCATAGTCGACCAAAAAGATATGGCTGAAGTTTTGATCTCAACTTTTTATGCCGTGTGAGACTCTAATGGAAAACGTTCCTCAACTAGTTCCCTTAAGACTCTAACCAATTCTCAAGATTTCTATTCGATGGTCGCTATCTTAGAATGTTGCCTGTCGCGACCTCCCCGAAGGTGCACCACCTAGAGTTCGGCTAATGGTTTGTTAAGTATGACTTAACTTGAGTTCTCCCAAACTCGAACCAATTTACGACTTTGGTTTCACTTTCTTTAAACATGCAAGATATTCAATTTGGAGCCGCCACTAACCTATTTATGGTGGGTCGGTTAGAAACCCATGTAAGGCATCGGGAGTCATGCCTTACTCCTACGAACCAGAGATCTAGGACTCGGGGACTTGGTTACGCTAAATTATTTTAACGCCCTTTCGGTACCTTTTCATTATTTTCAAAACCTCGCAAGCAGTTTGGATTCATTTTAATTCTACTCCTAACATGCAATGGTGACCACACGTATACTCGAATAAAAATTCAAGAATGGAAGGAAATAATAAAACAAATCAAATCAAATAAAATCTAACCAGAATCGAATCAAATAAAATAAAAACAAATCAAATCAAATCACATCTAATCAAATCTAATCTAAAAAAAAATCTAATAAAATATAATCTAACAAAATCAAATAAAATCTAATCTAATAAAATACCAAATAAAATCTAATCTAACAAAATCAAATAAAATCTAATCTAATAAAGTTGGATAAAATCTACTCTAACAAAATCAAATCCAAATAAAATCTAATTTATAATCTAACGAAATCAAATAAAATCTAATCTAATAAAGTATCAAAGAACCTAATAAAATCTAACAAAATAAAATAAGATATGCATGAAAATCAACAAATCTAATGCAATATATGAAATGCAATTTTTTTTGGAATTTTTATGATTTAATTAGCCTAATTATCCATAGCTAAATATTACTTAATCTAAATTAGGAAACCAAATATATATCAATTCCTAATTTAAACTAAATCTTATTCAACCAAAGATAATGTCCTATAATGCAATCTAGCTAAAAAAATATATCATAACTTAAATATCTAATATACAACCTAAACTAATTGTGCAAGTCTTACCTAAACGTGCAAATTAACCTAATCATGCAAATAATCTAATTATGCAATTAACCTAAATATGCAAAGAATCTAATTATGAAATTGATCTAATATGCAATTAATCTAAAACACATCAAATTTATTTCTAGCATGCAAATAAAAGAAAACGCACCAAATTTATTCTAGCATGAAAATAACATCTAGATTAACCAAAACAAGCAAATTAAACAAAAAAAAAAAACAACACGAAATCAAATTCTCAAATCAACTTGGGATAAGATTTGTAATTTAATCAACCTTCCAAATTAGCAATCTAGGCCTCGTGGGCTTTGCGGTGCTTAATCGGCTCTGCACAAAACTTGCGGCGGTGCAATAGTTTGACTCGCCACAAAGGGTGCGTCAACTTGAGATAGCCAACTCGATGAACAATGGGTCGTTGGTTCGAACGGATTGGCACCGCTGCTCATGAGTGGTCCTTGTCGCTGGAAATCAAACTGACAAGAGCAAGGCGACTAGGCTGGTGATCCACTCTTGCTGCACCACACGGGAAAGTTGCTGCGATGATGGAACTTGCTGTGGTGAGAACTCCTCGGCCTCGTTGCGTTTCTCCGATCTGGTGGTCACTGTGATGACCGTTTAGGAACTCTTGGAGGTTCGGCAAATCACCGTGGCAGAAAGAAGTTGACTGCGATGGAACGCGAAGACAACGCAATGCATGGACGAAACAAAGTGTTGCGGAGATGGAGCAATTTTTCTCTTTTTTTTCTCCACGAGAAGCCCCCCTTTTTTGTCAGAAGAAACCCCTTTCTTTGACTTTTCTTTGCAATTTCTCTCTCTCTCTCTCTCTCTCTCTCTCTCTCTCTCTCTCTCTCTCTCTCTCTCTCTCTCTCTCTCTCTCTCTCTCTCTCTCTCTCTCTCTCTCTCTGTGGGCGTCCAAATCTCCCCCAAAAAGTCCTCACTTTTTACCGCCGCCCCTTGGCTCGTTATAGGAAGTAGAAATAATATTCGGTCTTGGACCGAATATTACATCCGAAATTTTATTTCCTCTTTCCCTTATTTCCTATTTTGAACCAAATATACTTCCTGATATTTCGCTCAATCTTTCTTTCTCAACTAAGGACAAAATATATCCGCCCAAGATTTCCTCGATATGCAAGATGCTCATATTAACTATATGCAAATAATAAAGATAAAAAACTAAATAAATAACGAAAACAAAAGGCGCAAAAAATTTAGGTGTCAACATTGCCAATGGTCATGTGTGATTCGATCTAATGGAACTTCTCTAGAAAAGCGAGTTGGACTGGGATTAAGAGGTTTGAGGAAAGAGGAATATCAACTTAGTGTCGCATTATAGAGATTGTGTTTACAGACCGGTCAATTATGATTAATAAGCTAATCATAATTGTGAATACAATACAGCATTGATAAGAGATCGTGAGAGAGCAATGCAAATACGGCTGTCTTTGATTTAGGGTACTGCATACTATATCTACTCTAAGCCCGAATTTCTGAGTGGCTGTACACTCACAATGGATGTATAGCAAATTAGAGCTCTCAGAATATGCTGGTCGCACGAATTATCTGTTAATATGAAAGTCGACGAGAGGTTAATGAAGCGTTCAGCCCATCGTGGGCGAGTGAGAGATTGTTGGGTTTTATTATAAAGTGGGCCACCTAAGATGGGCCGAACCCGGCCCATAACCCAAGGCAATTCAAATTTTCTTTAGAAGAAGATTTAGTAACCGCCAATTTTGTAACTCTCTTAGAAGATTTCTCTCTCTCTCTCTCTCTCTCTCTCTCTCTCTCTCTCTCTCTCTCTCTCTCTCCAAGAAGAACGAACGTACGTTCTTGAGTATTCTCCGAGAGACGCTTCTTCGGGCAACTTCGATTTCCTTGTCAAGAGTGACAGATCTTCTGTGGACTACAGGTACAATTCGTGAGTCATGATCACACATTTGATAAGTGATACAAGTTAGGGTGTTTTTATAATTTCCACTGCGTTCTTCGGATTTGTTTGAAGACATAATGGAATTACATATTCCATTAAAGAACAACGAAAGGAAGAAGAGGATGAAAAAGAAACAATAAAAAGAAAGGAAAAAAACCCAATATTGCCCCATCACACCATTGGAAAATGGCAGTGAGATATGTATGCTTGTTCATGCCTTTATTTGAGGTAAGGTCACTTGAGCCCCTTTTTGTAAAAAAAAAAAAAACAATTATACTGTATGACCTTATTTGAAATTTCTTAGCATATTATGTACAAGTAGTCGCATCAATGCCACATCATCATTGTTGCCATGTCTTCTGTTGGATTATCTTTGCCACATCTTCATGCCATGTCGTCCTAGCAAATCATATGCCATGTCATCTTGCCTAATCTTTGTCGTGTCAACATGTGTCATGTCACTAATTATGTGTCATTTAACTTGCACATTGATGGTCATTTAGTTTAAATCAGGCCATATTTAAATAGTTCTTAATAATTTAATTTCCTTGTCATTGGAATTAGGACATTTAGACAATTGGCATGTCGCATGTCATATTAGGTTAGGTCACACGTAACTTAAGATTAAGATTGCATATCCATTTTGGTTCTTGTCCTACTCTAACAATTTGTTTGTTACTTTTTTTTTCTTGAGACTTAATTTATTAATTGTCTACCCGTATAATCGCCCTAGCATGTTAGTATTTTGGGCTTAAAATCAACCAAGATTGCTCGCAAAAGTACTTTGAAAATAAAGAAAAAAGGAACAAAAATAGCGTAAGATTAATTAGCTAATCAAGTCATTAAATCCATTGAATTTCTAGTTTGTCGAAGCAAAATATTTTTGTATACTTGGGTTTCTAATTGACCTTAATTGATTAGTGACGATTCTAGAAGGTAACAAGGTCAGAGATTACGCACAATACTAAATTGCGATAGGTAGAGTTTGGCAAAGACCGTACTAAATCTTTGGCTTAGTAGTCCTTTAGTTTTTTCTTGGGTGGTTCATCTTTGGGAAGGTCGACATGAATATCAATGCAAACACTTACGAATTTTCTCGATTTCAAGTTGTCGATAGATTAGTCTTTTTCACTTACATTTACTTTTCTCTAGTTTTAGTCGTTCATGTCATGTCGGCATATGGTAATTTTGTGCGACGACCACAATTATAAGATGGGCATTTTGCGAAGATTTGACCATTGAAACCGAAGTATATAATTGCTCAGCTGAGGACACACTTTGCATATAATCCTTAATCTTTTGACCAGCAATGAGTAGTCTAGCTTACTCTTGCTAAGGGATAACATTTGATTAGTCTAGCTTACTCTTGCTAAGGGATAACATTTGTTCTCATATCTTAAGTGAGAGCGAGAGGCTCGATCACAGTAGATAGAATCTGTCGCCCAATGTCACCGTCCTGGACGCCGAATCCATCTCCAAATTGGTAAAGCATATGCGCAGCACGAGCCGCGTTCACAGTGACATCAATGAATGGTCGTAGAAACGGCATCTCGGCATTGCCGAAGCAATGAGCATTAATTCTCTTCCATGCTTGGTTTATCAATCCTGTCAAGTGCTCCCGAGCGATGTCTTCTGACACGTTCGCTTCTCGCATATAACACACCATTGACGACGGAGCATCTCCTCTATCTATCTCAGCCTAATCAAATAAATAAACCGATGTTATTTGTTGATGGTACTTGATCTCCTCGATTCAATTACATCACACTGTCAACATCGCTGGGTCTATAGCTCATGAGCAGAAGTTTGGTAATTACCTTCGACGTTCTTAGGTCATTGCAGAGTCGAATTATCATGGAAACATTGTAGATCAGATCCTTGTTTCTCTCTAGCGAATCTGCCACATCTTCCAATTTCACGTGTCCCGCAAAGAAATAAGCATGAGACAAGAGCAGAGGTCCGGAAGATGATGTCCATGCGTTGCTTAAGTACTCTTCCAAAGACGGCGTGTAGCCCAAATTGTCCCACTTTGCTTCAGTAAATAGTGCTTTGCAAAAATCTGCCCACTGTGGAAGATAAGGGGAAAAAAACTTGATAAATGATGGTTAATTAGGTAAGGACATGAATCGATTAGAAAGAGTTATGCATGCATATGCATATGCAGTTATCTGCAAGTTTTTTTCTTACGGCTTTCGTGAGATGTGGCAGCACTCGATGCCAATCTTCGTCCTGTCCAATATCATAAGCGATCTCCTGTGTAACATCCTGAAGCGCTTGGAAACAGGCCTTCATGCACTCGGGAAGCTTTTGAATCTCCTCCGAGTCCCACCTAGAAGCATAAGGTACTCCAGTGAGGGAAGATGAATGAAGAAAGACGAAAAGAAGAGGTCAGGAGCCATCACGGCCTACCTGGTAATGGCGCCGGTGAAGCATTCTAATTCCTCCAACGAACCATAAATGTCGTAGACATCATCGATAATCAGTATAAAGATAACAACTTTTGTGAGAGATCTTCGGAGGGAGCTAAACCGTGGTTCCTGAGAGAGTCCAAGGGCATACAAGAAACTCTCGACCGGCCGATCCCTCGTGAAGTCCAAGCGTTCAATTAGTCCTAGATCCCTCCACCACCTGAAATTACCGAAGCCGCTAGTCAGAATCGAAAGATATGAAAGTCGTATCATGTCTAGCGCACATTACTTCAATAGGCAGATTCGGTGGGTGAATTTAGAATATACATATCAAGAGTGAGCAAGGGAAAATGTTGAAATCACCTGGATATCTCTTTAAGATCTTTTTGGTGTGTGGCTTGGACCATGTTGAAATTGAGCTTGGCAAGCTCCAGCAGATTACTTTGCTTGTCCTCCCGTTGCTCGTATGAGTCGATTTGCCATTTGACGTCGAACCACTGGACCCTCCAGTGCATCGGAAGCTCCAAAGCATGGACGGCGCATTTCAAGAGCCAACCGTCCAAGCCAGAGACTCTCTCGCGGAGAATTCCAGTCGCGAAGGCTTTCGCTTCATCCAAAATGTTTTCGCCTTCCAAAGCCAGATGTGAAGCCTCAAGAAACAGTATCATGGCTTCAACATCTTCGCAATTGCTTTTGTCCAATGCGTGGCTTCCTTCTTTAAAGCTCCGCAATTCGTCTGAGTAAAAATTGAAATACGAATACTTAAGGCCAGACAGAACTGAATATGATTGCTTATCCTACTAACTATACTCGATATTACTAAATATGGGAACGTGCGACGACCAATGACTTAAAAGATACTGCTGTAAAACAGTGAATGATGGTAGAACTTTGGGTAGATAGTATGCATTTCGAAGTACCTCTCTGTGGACCAAACTTTCCTAACCGTCTCGTCCACAATCACTGAAGTTTTCATTATTCTTTATGTAGAAATAAGATGGGTATTTTCAGTAGAACAAAGTCCAATAAGGTACGCCGGTTTTGCGACTTCCCCATAAGGATGTGCCGCATATCCATCGTGATCTCAATGAACAACATCAAATCCAATGCTTATCAACTTTTTAATGGTAAGGCTTGTCATCACAATAATGAAGGATTGGAAATTCATGTTATGTTTGGCCGGTACGTAAATTGGAGCCATTGATATCCTCGGTAGTCTCTTTGATCGTGTGTTATTAACTCCAGTAAAATGCATGAACTGATATCCTGAAGTAATCTCTCCATTGATTGACTAGAAGTAACCATAGGGATATTTAAAGATTGGAATGGCTGAAATCAACTTTTGCATAGTAATCTTCCATATCACTAGCGTTGTTCCTTGAAGTTACCTGGCGATTTTGATAGTGAGATCTTACACGAATGAATTCACATAGGTCCACATTTAGAACTTACCCTGTGAAACGACATAACCATGCTGTCGAAGGAGTTTGAACCGAAGTGCACTTGCATAGGCATTATCTTCCATGGTGACACTGGGGTTGTTGGTGGATGCAACTGTTTCAAGAGTTTCTTTCATCTCACTGGCAAAAAGGTTGAACAACCCCATTTTGCTTATGTTGTCAATCAACTGTAACTTGGCAAGTGAATCGACTGCTTTCGTGAACATTGGCTTTACATCTTCCACGAGCCACTCCACCCGTTCTTTAATTTCTTCTTTCTGCAGAATCGAGTCGAATTCGTTAGATCCAAATATACCTTGAAAAGGCCTCAAATAATTCAATCTATAGGGAAATGAAATGCCTAAGCGAAGTGCTTTAGTATGAACATGATCTCTCAGCTATAAATCAAGCATAGATGTGATGACTGATGTATATGCTAATGTTGACCAACAGTTAAAGCATTGGTAGGCGCACCACTTAATAGGCAATGACATATGTTAATTTCATGCATGTGATGTTACAAATGAATTTGGTGCAAAATACTACAATGCACAATTTCAGAAATCATCAATGTGTGTCCCATGTGCAAGTACTTGAAGACTGCGTGCGAAAGTCCGTTTGCTCATATGAGGAAGAGATCGCTAGAGTTGAGGAAGAAAGACAACAGCAAAATAATATCGAAAGTCAACAACCAAATTAGCTCAAACTCAGTAGTGCGCAAGGTGCAAATTATAATCTTACGATGTC
This sequence comes from Melaleuca quinquenervia, assembly GCA_030064385.1. Lineage (NCBI taxonomy): Eukaryota > Viridiplantae > Streptophyta > Magnoliopsida > Myrtales > Myrtaceae > Melaleuca > Melaleuca quinquenervia. The sequence goes on along the minus strand of CM057726.1, from coordinate 9,385,539 downwards.
GTATTTATCGTTAAGTGACTGGAGGAAATCGTATTTCCAAATGTTGGGCTTATAATTGGCCGATCTTCTCTGATGCATCGTGTCCACGACTTGCGGCACATTCGCTTGGCATGGTTGGAAGTTGACTTGTTCTGTTTTGTACGCCATGAAGAGTGTGTGAATGTTGAGAAGATTGGTGAGATCAGGAGTTGTGAATGTTTTGTGACGGAAGGAGTGCGAGTGTCGCTGAGCACAATGCTTCTCACTTTATATAGGCGAGTACGAGTGGGGCGTCGTTGAGGCTTGAGAGTAAGCGTCAAATCTGGCGGCTACCTCGTACACGGTCGGTGGTCGTCTTGGTGGACATGCAGTAATCAGGCTGGGAACACGACAAAAGCTAGCGAATATCTGTGCATGCTTCACATGCCTTCGGCTAATAAGAACACGACTCTTTTTTACTTTGGCCGAGAAATTAAATATTGCGAACATAGGTCGTGTCCTCAAGGGCAGTCTTATTAGGCTATAATTTGTTGACCTGATAAAGACCGACTAAAGCTATGTGATCGTAGATTTCTTCTCGAGGGTTTTGTTAACTTTGCACCCAACTTGAAGAAACTTTCTGTCAAGAGTTTAACTTTTGTATTGTGAAAAATTATGAAGACTAAATACAGCATGAGTTACTGAGAATAATTGGGAACTCACAAATGTGGAGAACATGTAAGTGGCTCGAATATCATGGTAATGCCCATTGTGTCACTTGACCCATAATAAAATTTTGTATCGATTTACCTATGCCTGCCTATCAAACCTTATAAACCATACATCTACTTAACTTTGTTTAATTATCTAGTTTAGTATTCATTGATATTGCTTCTTCTTCCGCAACACTTTGCCCTTGCTTGGTTATTAACATCTTGATGGAAATCAATATGAGGCCAGTAGTGCATCCGTGCATCTCATGAGATTCAAACATTAGGTTTCATGGTTTGCTCTACGATATCATGCACCAAAGTTAGTCTCCATGTTCTATTTGATTGAATCGTCCAATTTCTTTAGTCGAACCGAAGATTTCATAGAAGAATAATTTAGTACCAATTTAAGTGATTTTTCACATGCTTAAATTGCATAGGCGTACATATGGATTTCCATCACAATACTTCATCTTTTATTTTCATTATGCTTAATTTTAGATGGCTAAGGTGTTAGTCAAACCAGCGTACATGTGGACGCACTTCACCAGATACTGTCTATGTCCGCATGTCTTATCAGATGAAATCACTGATTACGTCTTAATTAAATTAGGGAAGTGAATCCCGATGGCCTTTGTCTCACCATTTAGTGGGTATAAGATGCCCCTAACGACAATTCAATCAGAGTGGCCTTTAGCGGGGCTCCAATAACATTAATCCACGCTGTAGCCATGATTTTTACGTGCACCGTCATTCATATTTCAACAAGGCATGCACATGAATCATTTACTAATTAGTCGATGTTGATGATGATCACGACTTAGTACTGCTCGAAGAGCATTTGCACACGTACAAGCCAGGTAGTTCTGTGGAGTCACACGAGCAACATGAGTCCCATGTGGATAGCGATTTTGATCCCGTGGATGGCGATTTGCGCTGACGACAGCGAGTTCGACCGTGGACCCGTGAAACGTGATAGCCATTGTCTTCTTGTTGGCAACATTAAAAGCAATGTTTCATGCCGACATGAAATTAATCATGCCTTGGGCTTGTCGATAAAAGAAAAAAAAAAAACCCAATATTCTCGCATAACTGAATCTGGCTTCTCTCCTGAGAGAAATCAACGTAGGTTCTTCTAATAAGCAAGAGCCTTGATGTGTATCTTTTAGGTACCAAAGTTAGTGTCGTGAAACCAATTGATCTTCAACTTTCGTTCGTCCGTCATTATTGCTTCCATTATTCAGCCTAACTAGACCTTGATACTATTTGCTAGGAGCGGGAAATATTAAAGAGACAAAATAGAGAAAAACATAAACATATTTACGTGGAAAGCATTTTCAAAAACAAAAAGAGGAACTGCGACGCTTCACTAGATTCTCTTCATTATTAATGTCAGTCTCAACTTTCAAAGTTATAAGTTACAAGCATTGAAGAGATTATCCCGATATATAGTAGGAGTTTAGGGCATATAGGTTATGATGGAAACTACATGTATGCCATTAGCAATAATATTTTCTTCTTTACTTTAATATAAAAATTTCATGTATACTATTAGCTGTAAAAAGCCTCTCCGCTCTAATATTACTTTCCTTTATTAGACTCCACAAACCCATCCTGGACTTTGCAGTGTATGCTTACTCTCTTTTTAGTTCCCAATTGTTAAGAATATGTGTCAAGTTAATACTGGTAAAGGAAACCCAAATCAACCATGGGAACTTGGTTTGTGAAGGTTTTGTTGAGAAAACCTCTTAATGAGTTTTGAAGTTGACAAAGTGTGTAATTTCAAGTTTGGATAATAGGAACGATCTCACTTGAAGTCTATACAAAGAAAAGTCTACGTAAGTTCGATTTACAATGAGGACTCTCTATAGTATATAATATCAAATGCAAAAATATTCAGACCATGAAAAATATATTTTGAATTTTACATGTACTAAGGAAGAAGTTGCATGACTGGTTTGAATTTTTTCTTGAAGATTATTCAATTGATTGAGTATCGAATTAACATGTTTATTAACTCATTAAAACATATTTATCTTTACATGAAGAACTCCACTTATGGAAACCAAGATTCTAGTGGTCAAGCATAAGTTCTTTTACATATTAATCCATTAGCCAACCCCTAAGTGGTGCACCATTCAAGGAGGTCGCGATAATTGTTGACTCTACCAAGAAATTATGCATTTACTTTATGAAAATTAAAGCCAATATATCTACAAACGTTAAAATAAGGAAAGCTAAAGTAGAGAATGAGACTAGCTTGAAAATTAAATGTCGAAGATTTGATAGGGGTGATGAGCATGATAGCAAGGAGTTCATGCAGTTTTGTGCTAGAAGGAAATCAAGGCGATAAGAACAATTCTCAATAGCCAAAGGATAATTAAGTTACCAAGTGGATGAACATAATTTGAATGAGCTTATAATACATATGAGGATGCATGCAAGATTACCCAAGACATTTTAAGCGGATGTAGCTAGCACGGTAGCATATATGATTGGGAAGATGATACAAATGGTCCTTAAATTTCGACCAAATGTTCAACATTGTACTTGCACTTTTAAAATGTTTAGTATAGTCCCTGAACTTTAATCAAATGTATAATGTAATCTCTAAACTTTCAATTTATTTAATGTAGTCCCCAAAAACTTTCTATATATTTAAACTAGTCCTTAAACTATATGAAAAATAACCAATGTAGTCTATGAACTTAAAATAACAAAAGGACAATATTGAATTCTTTTTATAATTTAGGGACTAATTTGAACATATACAAAAAATTCAGAGATAATGTTAAATAAATTGAAAAGTCAATGACTACATTGCAAATTGGGATAATGTTGACAGATCACATAGACCAAATTAAGAGTTTAGGGATCACATTACATACTGAGTTAAAATTTAGGGGCCATTTGGGTCATGATCTTATATGATTAATAGAGGATGGTCCATGATGACAGAAGAAGAATGGATTGGAAAGCAAGTAAATTTACATTTTTGGTTGTGTTTCCTACGTCTATATAGATTTTGAAATTAGAGATCAACTTGATACAAAAGGTAGAAAATGATTTTTCATTAGATATTGCTATTATTATTTTGCCTATTGATTATGGGATGAACAAAATAGATAGATAATAATATAAACAAAGTGGCATTAAATGAAGATATTTTGACAAGGACAAATCTAAGGAAGAATCTAGTGTGGCGAAACCATAAAAAAGAGACTAGAGAAATTGAATTGGAGAGGATTTCTAAGAGTTATCTGGTTAGGAATTTTGAAAATGCCTGGACAAAGAAAACCTGATCGGTGGTAACAAGGACATACTGTCTACATCTAATTCTAATCCAATATAGATGTGAAATAAATTCCTTCACAAAACTTCGTTATAGTGACACACTAGTTACTAGCTAATGGTATTTTAATTGAAAGTGCATGTTAAGAGCTTTGTTCCCGAAAATCATCTCAAACACATTAGCTAAGTCATTTGAAGGAAAGGCACATGACTCAGAAAGCTTTTTGAAGTTACGGAACAAAACTCGAGCTATTTGGCTACATCAGGATCTGTATAATGGTATGTCATATGCAATCTTCAGAAAATTGTGCTCGATTGTCCCCAAGCTCTAGGCTCCTTAAAGGATTAAAACCAACGCGTAGACGTTTGATATCTCCTTTGCATCACATGCAAATATGGCATGAGATAGGTCCATAGTCGAACACGCAGTCGTCGACGCGAATTGCCCTCGGCCGGATCAAAATCGCTATCCACATGAAACTCATGTTGCTTGCGTGACTCCACAGAACTGCCTCGCTTGTGCGTGTGCAAATGCTCTTCGAGCGATACTAAGTCGCGATCAACATCAACGTTGATTAATTAGTAAATAATTCATACGCTCTTTGCTCCTCTGATGATATCTATATGGGTGGTGGAACACGATGGTCCTCCTAGAGAATGGCCGACTACCAATGAAGACTAATTAACAAAGAATGGTCTACTTAACATTTTCTATTTACATCAGTCTTGACAATCTACATCAGTCTTTGTTAAGTAGACTTCATAGGTAGTCGACCATTCTCTAGGAGGAGTATCGTGTTCCACGACCCACATAAATATCATCAGAGGAGCAAAGAGCGTGTTCTATTTTTGTATTATACGAAGGCTCCATTTCGTTCCGTAATAAAATAAATTATTTAGAAAATTTTATCATAAAAGTAATCGTTAGTATTATTTATAAGAATAAGTTAATAAAAAATACTTCCACCATCCATAAAAATACTTAGACATAGATTATTATCGAAATTCAAATACTTTTTGTGGACGCATTATCTATTCTTTTGTCATCTTCTTGGTAGAAAAAATGATTAGGTCTTCATATTCTTCAGTTTCACAATATTTGCTCCATGGGAAAGTGGTTGATCTAGTCTTTTTAGCCAAAGGCATGTGAAGCATGCACATATATTCGCTAGCTTTTGTCGGATTCGGATCGCTTGACCTGCCCACGTCTGGCGAACCATGCCATTAATGGCCCCCCTCCCCTTGTACTAGGGGGGCATCAATGGTTGGGATTGGCTAACCTGAAATGGTTCAGGTTAGACAATCCTTTTCCACTTTTGTCGTGTTCCCAGCGTGATACACTACATGTGCACACACAAGATGAGACTGACCGTGCCCACGTCAGGCGAACCGTGCCACTAATAGCCCCCCTCCCCTTGTACTAGGGGGTATCAATGGTTGGGATTGGTTAACATGAACCATTTCAGGTTAGTCAATTTTTTTTCCACTTTTGTCGTGTTCCCCACGTGACACACTGCATGTGTGCCACAAGATGAGACCGACCGTGTACAAGGAAGCTGCCAGATTTGACGCTTACTCTCAAGCCCCAACGACACCCGCACTCGTACTCGCCTATATAAAGTGAAGCATTGTGCTCAACAGCACTCGCTCTCCTTCCATCACAAAACTTGCACAAATTCCTAATCTCACCAATCTTCTCAACATTCACACACTCTTCATGGCCTACAAAACAGTACTAGTCAACTTCCGACCATGCCAAGCGAATTTGCCGCAAGTCGTGGAGACGATGCAACAAAGAAGATCGGCCAATTATAAGCCCAACATTTGGAAATGCGATTTCCTCCAGTCAATTAACAATAAACACAACATCGTAAGATTATAACTTGCACCTTGAGCACTACTGAGTTTGAGCTAATTTGGTTGTTGACTTTCGATATTATTTTGCTATAGTTTGTCCTCCTCAACTGTAGCGATCTCTTCCTCATATGAGCAAACGGACATTAGCACGCAATCTTCAAGTATTTGCACATGGGACGCACATTGATGTTTTTTGAAATTGAGCAATGTAGTATTTTGCACCAAATTCATTTTGTAACATCGCATGCATGAAATTAAAATATGTCATTACCTATCCAACGCTCTAAGTGTTGGTCAACGTTAGCATATACATCGGTCGTCACATCTAGACTTGATTTATAGCTGACGGATTGTGTGCATACTAAAGCACTTCGCTTAGGCATTTCTTTTCCCTATAGATCGAATTATTTGACGGATTTGGATCTAACGAATTCGACTCAATTATGCAGAAAGAAGGAATTAAAGAACGGGTGGACTGGCTTGTGGAGGATGTAAAGCCAATGTTCGTGGAAGCAATCGATTCACTTGCCAAGTTAGAGTTGATCGACAACATAAGTAAAATGGGGTTGTCCAACCTTTTTGCCAATGAGATGAAAGAAACTCTTGAAACAGTTGCATCCACCAACAGCCCCATCGTCACCATGGAAGATAATGCCTATGCAAGTGCACTTCGGTTCAAACTCCTCCGACAGCATGGTTATGTCGTTTCACAAGGTAAGTTCTAAATGCGGACTTGTGTCGATTCATTCACGTAAGATCTCACTATCAAAATCACGAGGTAGGTTCAACGAACGATGCTAGTGATACAGAAGATTACTATGCAAAAGTTGATGTCGGCCATTCCAGTCTTTCAATATCCCTATGGTTACTTTTAGTCAATTAATGGAGAGATTACTTCAGGATATCGGTTCCGCATTTAATTGGAGTTAATAACACATGATCAAAGAGACTACCGAGGATATCAATTGCTCCAATCTACGGATCGGCCAAACAGAACGTGAATTTCCAATCCATTATTATTGTGATGACAAGCCTTGCCCAAAGTGTATAATTAACGAAATGTTTTCTTACAGTACCATTAAAAAGTTGATACGCATTGGATTTGATGTTGTTCATTGAGATTACAATGGAATTTGCGGCGCATCCTTATGGGGAAGTCGCAAAACCGGCGTACCTTATCAGACTTTGTTCTACTGAAAATACCCATCTTATTTCTGTAGAAAGAATAATGAAAACTTAAGTGATTGTGGACAAGACAGTTAGGAAAGGTTGGTCCACAGAGAGTTAATTCGAAATTAAATGCATACTATCTACCCAAAGTCCTATCATAATTCACTGTTTTACAGCAGTATTTTTATGTCATTGGCCGTCGCACGTTCCCATAGTTAGTAGGATAAGTAATCATATTCAGTTCTGTCTGGCCTTATATATTCGTCTTTCAATTTTACTCAGACGAATTGCGGAGCTTCAAAAAAGGAAGCCACGCATTGGACAAAAGCAATTGCGAAGATGTTGAAGCCATGATACAGTTTCTTGAGGCTTCACATCTGGCTTTGGAAGGCGAAAACATTTTGGATGAAGCGAAAGCCCTCTCGACGGGGATTCTCCGCGACAGAGTCTCTGGCTTGGACGGTCGGCTCCTGAAACGCGCCGTCCATGCTTTGGAGCTGCCGATGCACTGGAGGGTCCAGTGGTTCGACGTCAAATGGCAAATCGACTCGTTCGAGCAACGGGAGGACAAGCAAAGTAATCTACTGGAGCTTGCCAAGCTCAATTTCAACATGGTCCAAGCCACACACCAGAACGATCTTAGAGAGATATTCAGGTGATTTCAACATTTTCCCTCACTCACTCATAATATGTATATTCTAAATTCATCCTCCGAGTCTGCCTATTTTGAAGTAATGTACACTAGACATGACACGACTTTCATGTCTTTTGATTCTGACTAGCGGCTTCGGTAATTTCAGGTGGTGGAAGGATCTGGGACTAATCGAATGCTTGGACTTCACGAGGGATGGGCCGGTCGAGAGTTTCTTGTATGCCCTCGGACTCTCTCAGGAACCGCGGTTTAGCTCCCTCCGAAGATCTCTCGCAAAAGTTGTTATCTTTATCCTGATTATCGATGATGTCTATGACATTTATGGTTCGTTGAAGGAATTAGAATGCTTCACCGGCGCCATTACCAGGTAGGCCGCAATGGCTCCTGATCTCTTCTTTTCGTCTTTCTTCATTCATCTTCCCTCACTGGAGTACCTAATGCTTCTAGGTGGGACTCGGAGGAGATTCAAAAGCTTCCCGAGTGCATGAAGGCCTGTTTCCAAGCGCTTCAGGATGTTACACAGGAGATCGCTTATGATATTGGACGGGACGAAGATTGGCACCGAGTGCTGCCGCATCTCACGAAAGCCGTAAGAAAAAACTTGCAGATAACTGCACATGCATATGCGTGCATAACTCTTTCTAATCGATTCATGTCCTTACCTAATTAATCATCATTTATGAAGTTTTTTTCCCCTTATATTTCACAGTGGGCAGATTTTTGCAAAGCACTACTTACAGAAGCAAAGTGGGACAATTTGGGCTACACGCCGTCTTTGGAAGAGTACTTAAGCAACGCATGGACATCATCTTCCGGACCTCTGCTCTTGTCTCATGCTTATTTCTTTGCGGGACACGTGAAATTGGAAGATGTGGCAGATTCGCTAGAGAGAAACAAGGATCTGATCTACAATGTTTCCACGATAATTCGACTCTGCAATGACCTAAGAACGTCGAAGGTAATTAACAAACTTCTGCTCTTGAGCTATAGACCCAGCGGTGTTGACAGTATGATGTAATTGAATCCAGGAGATCAAGTATCATCAACAAATCACATCGGTTTATTTGTTTGATTAGGCTGAGATAGATAGGGGAGATGCTCCGTCGTCAATGGTGTGTTATATGCGAGAAGCGAACATGTCAGAAGACATCGCTCGGGAGCACTTGAAGGGATTGATAAACCAAGCATGGAAGAGAATTAATGCTCATTGCTTCGACAATGCCGAGATGCCGTTTCTCCGACCGTTCATTGATGTCACTGTGAACGCGGCTCGTGCTGCACATATGCTCTACCAATTTGGAGATGGGTTTGGCGTCCAGGACGGTGACATTGGACGACAGATTCTATCTACTGTGATCGAGCCTCTCGCTCTCAATTAAGATATGAGAACAAATGTTATCCCTTAGCAAGAGTAAGCTAGACTACTCATTGCTGGTCAAAAGATTAAGGATTATATGCAAAGCGTGTCCTCAGCTAAGCAATTATATACTTCGGTTTCAGTGGTCAAATCTTCGCAAAATAACCATCTTATAATTGTGGTCATCGCACAAAATTGCCATATGCCGACTTGGTATGAACGACTAAAACTAGAGAAAAGTAAATATAAGTACAAAAAAAATCTATTGATAACTTGAAATCAACAAAATTTGTTAGCTTTTGCATTGACGTTCATGTCAACATCCCAAGATGAACCCCCAAGAAAAAACTAAAGGACTAGTAAGGCAAAGATTTAGTATGGACTCTCCCAAATTCTATCTATCGCAATTTAGTGTGATATGTAACCTTTGACTTTCTTACCTTTTAGAACTGTTACTAATCCACTAAGGTAGATGAGACACCCAAGTATAGGAAAATATTTTGCTTCTACAAACTAGAAACTCAGTGAGTTCAATGACTTGATTAGCTAATTAATCTTACACTATTTTTGTTCCTTTTTTCTTTATATATTTTCAAAGTACTTTTGTGAGCAATCTTGGTTGATTTTAAGCCCAAAGTACTAACATGCTAGGGCGATTATACGGGTGCACAATCAATAAATTAAGTCTCAAGAAAACAAAGTAATTAATAAATTGCTAGAGTAGGACAAGAACCAAAATACCTCAAGCAAGCAAAGCATAATCTTATCAAGATTAATTCTCAAACATCTGCAAGGTGTTAATTAAAAACCCACGCGTAAAACCTAACATGATTTCTGAATAATTCTATAATTCCTTTTGGATTTTTCTCATTTGTGAAAAGAAATTAGATATGCAATTTAATCTTAAATTATGTATATGTGACCTAATATAATATGACATGTGACATGCGAAGTATCTAAATGTCCCATCTCCAATGACAAGATTATTAAGAACTATTCAAATATGGCCCAGTACAAACTAAATGACCATCAATGTGCAATTACTAAATGACGTAGAATTAATGACATGTCATATGTTGACATGACAAAGATTGCATGGCACTAATGATGTGGCAAGATGACATGGCATATGATGTCCTCGGATGGCATGGCACGATGATGAGGCAAAGATAATCTGACATAAGACGTGGCAACAATGATGATGTGGTATTCATGCAACTAATTATACATAATATGCTAGGAAATTTCAAATAAAGGCCTATAATATAGTCATTTTCTATAAAAAGGGTCTCAAGTGACCTTATCTCAACTAAAGGCATGAACAAGCATATACATCTCACCACCATTTTCCAATGATGTGATAGGGGCATCTTTGTGTTATTATATTTTTCTTTTTTCTTTTTTTTTCTCTTTCATGTTCTTCTTCCTTCGTTGTTCTCCTTTGGCACTTGCGCAAAACCACTTCCGATGCCTAATTACACTCGACATAAAAAATGGTCTAAGGTCGTCGACCTATGAGCACTTGATTTTCCCAATGATCGTAATTGGGCATTTTCGTCCAAAAAATATTCGCACCAAAATTAGAATTTTTTTTTTTTTGATGAAGTTACCGTTTATTGTCTTTAACCTTTGGATTGCCTCCAAATGTTGCTTTTGTATATGATGTATATGCTAGTAGTGTCTGATGTTGTTGAAAGGCACTATCGCAAGCACATATTGAGGATCGGACATTTATTAGAATCCAAGCTCGTTTAGATCACTTTGACCACCTCATTTAGAGTAATGACTTGAATTGTGCGGAACAACTTAGGATGGATATATGCACATTTACTCTACTATATGAGTTGGCACATACAATTGGTAGGTTAAAAGAAGATGGACTTGTAACTATAGAAAAATAAATGGCCATGTTTTCACATATACTTGCACATCATGGGAAGAACACTAAAAGTACTAAAAGTTGTGTACGGCACTCACTTTAGTGCTAAAAGTTTCAAGTGGCGCACTTAAGTGCCACTTTTCGAAAAATCGCTCACTTCAGTGTCAACTCCGATATACCTGCCAAAAATCCTACGTGGCCTATTGTTTATTAATTTCCAAGTCCGACGTGGCTCGCTGAAGGTCCATTCGGCATATAAACATAAAACAATGTTGTGTAGTCAATTTTCCTCAAAATAGGAATTCTAAATCGTTGGCCAAACCCTAAATCGAAGAAGTCGTCTGTGAAACCCTAATTATCCATCACCCCTAAATCGACATCTTATCCCTTTGACAAATGAAAAGCAAAAGTTTCACAAACGGTACAAATTTGTCCAAACATAGTGAAGAATCAACTTTTCATTATTGTTATTGTGGAGTACCGAGTTCAATACGAACATCTTGAAGTCACTTGAATCTCGAGAGAAGATTCCATGGATGTGATAAGTTTAGAGAATGGTTGAAGTGCAAATATTTCAAATGGGTGAATGCCAAATTCTCCGCTTGAGCATCAGAGCTAATATTTGATTTAATTGAAGAACGACATCAACCTCTACCTACATTAATAGTATAAACCTTTAAACAGCTTTCCTCATAAAGAGTCAGGGTTCTTAAGGAGTCTCCAAACCTACTTTGCCAGCATAGCTTGATTAAAAGTGATTAGATCGCTAAATCCCAACCCTCCTCTATCATTCATTTGTTTTAAAACATCCCAGTTCCTCTAGTGTATCCCCTTATGAGCTTCGCTACTCTTCCACCAGAAACTAGCAGTCTTTCTCTCAATAGCTCGGCAAATAGAAATATGTATCTTGAAAATAGACATGGCATATTGGGGGATAGCTTGTACCACTGTTTTAAGAAGGCCTCTTTACCTGCCTTCGAAAGTAGATTTTCTTTCTAGCCCTCTATTTTCTTGTTTACCCTCCCAAAAATCCAGGAAAACATGTCTTTCTTTGACTCACTCTAGTCATAAAAAATGCCTAGGTATTTCCTTGTTTTGTGAATTTTCGACACCCTCATTTCATTTAACATGTTCCTTCGTAGATCAGTAGGGCAGTTTGTACTAAAGTATATGCCAGATTTGTTCAAGTTCATTGTTTGTCCTGATGCAAAGCAATACTTGTTAAGCACAGCAGCAACATTTTGACATTCCACTATTCTTCCATCTAAAAATAATATTGAATCATCTGCAAACATCAAATGAGAAAGAGCTAGACATTGTGGGCTTAGTTTTATGCCTTTGATATTTTCAATCTCCATTTCTTTCTTCAGTAGTGTGGACAGGGCATTTGCAATGATTATAAACAAATAAGGAGATAGTGGATCACTTTGTCTTATCCCTCGAGTTGGTTGAAAGATAGGGAGTGCTTCAACATTCATTTTGATACTATAGGATACCGTAGATATGCATTAAATAACCCAAGAAACCCAGACAGAGTTGAAGCCCATTTTAAGCATGTTGGCTTTTATGAAATCCCATTCAACTCGGTCGTATGCTTTTCTCATATCAATTTTCAGCACCTCGTGAAACTTTTGCTTGTTCTTTCTAACTCTTAACTGGTGTAGAACTTTCTGAACGATCAGGATATTGTCTTGAATTTGACGTTCTTGAACATAAGCACTCTATTCTTCAGCAATTATTTCTGGGAGCCACTGTTTCAGTCTATTGGCCAGCACTTTAGAAATGATTTTGTACATGAAATTGCATAGACTAATAGGTATGTACTGGTCAATGTTTTCTGGTTGTGGGACTTCTGGAACCAGTTTGATGTAGGTTCTGTTTAGTGCAGGATTAGGCCATCCTGTGTTGAGAAAATTCTTGACTTCCTGGTATATATCTTCGTTGATTTCCTGCCAATGGTGTTGAAAGAATTTTCCATGCAGAGCGTCTGGTCCAGGGGCACTTAATGCTTCTAGCTGAAAGACAGCTCTTCTAACTTCTTCTACTATTAATTCCTGAGTTAAGGCACCATTCATCTCATTAGTGATAACACTAGGAATCTGCTCAATAACTAGTGTAAAATCCCTATCTCCTGTGGTAGTATAAAGTTCCCGGAAATACTGATTTATCATCTGCTTTAGCTGGTTCGTTTCTCTACACCATTCATCTCTTTCATTTTTTGACATAACGATTCTGTTTCGTTGTCTTCTTTGAACTGTTGTTGCATGAAAGAACTTAGTGTTCTTGTCTCCCCAATGAAGCCATTGGACTCTTGACCTCATACCCCAGTACGTCTCCTCTTTTCTCCATAATTTTTCCACTTCCTTCTTTAGCCTTTCAATTCTGCCATTTTCTGAATTTAAGCTCTGGTTGTTTGTAAGCTCCTGAATCTCCTTTTTCAAGTTCCTGATTTGAACTCACAATCATAATATCTCCTTCTACTCCATTTTAGAAGATTCTCAGCCACCTTCTTTAATTTTCCTGCTATGTCTAGGTTCTGATTTTGAGGGGACAGGATGAAGATTGGCATCGAGTGCTGCCACAGCTCACGAAAGCCGTAAGAAAAAACTTGCAGATAACTGCATATGCATATGCATGCATAACTCTTTCTAATTATTTCATGTCCTTACCTAATTAATCATCATTGATGAAGTTTTATTCCCCCTTATTTTTTCTCAGTGTACAGATTTTTGCAAAGCACTATTTACTGAAGCAAAGTGGGACAAATTGGGCAACACGCCGTCTTTGGAAGAGTACTTAAGCAACGCATGGACATCATCTTGTCTCATGCTCATCACTTTGCGGGACAAATGAAACTGCAAGACGTGGCAAATTTGCTAGAGACAAACAAGGATCTGATTTACCATGTTTCCATGATAATTCGACTTTGCATTGACTTAAGAACATCGAAGGTAATTACCGGACATCTGCTCAAAAGCTATAGACTTGACATACGAGATCAAATATCATCGACAAATTACATCGATATATTTGTTTGATTAGGCTGAGATACACAGAGGAGATGCTCCATCCGCAATGTTGTGTTACATGGGAGAAGTGAACGTGTCAGAAGACATTGCTTGGGAGCATATGAAGGGATTGATAAACCAAGCATGGAAGAGAATTAATGCTCATTTCTTCGGCAATGCCCAGATGCCATTTTTCCGACCGTTCATTGATGTCATTATGAACGCGGCTCGTGTTACGCATATGCTTTACCAATTTGGAGATGGGTTCGGCGTCCAGGACGGTGACATTAGTCGACAGATTCTATCTACTGTGATTGAGCCTCTCGCTCTCAACTGAGGTATGAAGGCAAATGTCATCTCTTAGCAAGTGCAAGCTAGACTACTCATTAGTTGATCAAAAGATTAAGGATTATATGCAAAGTGTGTCCTCAGCCGAGCAATTATTTACTTCGATTTCAATGGTTAAATCTTCGCAAAATGTCCATCTTACAGTTGCGGGCATCGCACTAAGTTATCATGCCGATTCGATATGAACAACTAAACTAGAGAAAAATAAATGTAAGTACAAAAAACTAATTTCTTAATAACTCAAAATCGAGAAAATCCTTAAGCGTTTGCTTGAAATTCTTGTCGACTTTCCCAGAGATGACTCACCCAAGAAAAAACTAAAGGACTACTAAGCTAAAGATTTAGTAGGGACTCTCCCAAACTCTACCTATTGCAATTTAGTATTATATGTAACTTTTTGACCTTTTAGAACCGTCACTAACCAATTAAGGTTGATTAGACGCCAAGTATGGAAAATTATTTTTCTTGTACTAACTAGAAATTCAATGAATTCAATGACTTGATTAGCTAATTAATCTTACGCTATTTTTGTTCCTTTTTTCTTTATTTTCAAAGTATCTTTGCAAGCAATCTTGGCTGATTTTAAGCCTTAAGTACTAACATGCTAGTGTCATGGGCCGATCAATTTAAGACTCCCTTTCTTGCTCAACTAGCCGGGCCTTAGGAACTTCGCTCATAAGTCAACTTTCACCATTCAACCTCACCACACTCTTATAAAGAGAATCTAGATAGAGAAGCTCTATAGTTATATTACTCGTGAGAATTGAGACGATACAAATGAGGGGAAGTATGCCTCCTTATATACAAAAACTCGGGAGATGTCGTCCATAGATCCCTCCCTGATCTAAAAGCCTATATAACCTACCAAAATTAAATACACAAGAAACTCTCATATCTCCCGTCCCTAAAAAATCTTCCAGAATCCTCTAGATCTCCCTAGGATCTTCTTCCCAGACTCCTCTAGATCTCCCTATGATCTTCTTCAATGCATAGCCACATTCCTCGGTGCCCGAGAAACCTCGTGCATGATGGGTGATTATGCAAGCACACAATCAATAAATTAAGTCTCACAAAATAAAGTAAAATAAATTGCTAGAATAGAACAATAACCAAAATACCTCAAGCAAGCAAAGCATAATCCTATCAAGATTAATTCTCAAACACCTGCAAGGTGTTAATAAAAAGGCATGCATTAAACCTAACATAATTTCTAAATAATTATAGAATTCTTTTTGGGTTTTTCTCATTTAGGAAAAGAAATTATATATGCAATTTTAATCTTAAATTATGTATATGCGACCTCACCTAATATGACATGAGACATGCAAATTATCTACATGTTCTAATTCCAATGGCAAGGAAAATTGTTAAGAACTATTTAAATATGGCCTAATTTAACCAAATGACCATAAATGTGCAATTACTAACATAGAATTAACGACATGACACATGCAGACACGACAAAGATTACATGGCACAGATGATGTGGCAAGATGGCATGGCATATGATGTGCTAGGACAACATTGCATGATGATGTGGCAAAGATACTCTACATAAGACATGCCAACAATGATGATGTGGCATTGATGAAACTAATTCTACGTAGTATGCTAGGAAATTTCAAATAAGCGCCTACACTATAGTCGTTTTCTGTAAAAAGGGTCTCAAGTGACCTTATCTCAAATAAAGGCATAAACATGCATATACATCTCACCGCGTTTTTTCAAAGGAATGATGGGGCATTTTTGGGTTTTTTTGTTTTTTGCCTTTTTTAATTTTTTCTCTTTCATGTTCTTCTTCCTTCGATGTTCTTCTTTGGCACTTGCGCAAAACCATTTTCAATGCCTAATTACACTCGACATAAAAAAGGGCCTAAGAAATGTTTTTCGCTTCTAACATTTTTCTCACTTTTGAATGCATTTTTTCCACTATATTTTCCTTAACTAATTGATTTTCCGTGAAATGAATGCTAGAAAATTCATAAATTTTTTTCGTAATAATTATTTTCTGTGAAACAAATGGAGCTTAAGAGTCCGTTCGTTTGGCCAAAAATAAAGCACTTCCAGAAAATGTCTTCCAGGAAGTCATTTTCCTGGAAAATGACACATTTTCCGGTGTTCGTTTGAAGCTCCGACGATACATTTTTCGGTGTTCGTTTGAAACTTAAAACTTTTCCGAAAATTTTTTCCCGAAATTCTTTTTTTTTAGAAATTATCCAGTGACTAGCGACAGGGGGGCGGCGCGGGAGGCGGCGGGCGGGCGGGGGGCGGCGACAGGCAGCGGGTGGACGGCGGTGGCGACCAGCAATTAAATTGCTCATAGACTCACGACAAAAGAGAAAGAGATGAGGTCCAGAAAATGTTTTCCGCTTTTTTAAAAACGGAAAACATTTTCCTTAGTTTTAGAAGGAAATCTTTGGTTGATTGGAAAACATTTTCCTTAGGAAAATATTTTCCACCCCCCCGAACAGTCCAGTTTCCAAAAAATATTTTCCGGAAGAATATTTTCCGCTAAACGAACGGACCCTAGTCTCAAACTTCATAACAACAAGAACGTATGTAATAGTTTACATATTAAAAAGAAAAATTATGCCTAAATTGCACAATAGAGTATTATATAAATAAGAAAAATAGAGTATTATAAGAACATACTCGAGTCGCGTCATTCCTTGCAGACTTGCGGCTGGAAGAGAACTCGACGAGCGGAATTTTGCCTTAGAAAAGACAAAACTTGAGGTGAAAAACAAGGTTTATGTTGAAAGGGGACGCTGATGAGAAAATGTTGGGGAAGAAGACTGTCCTCAAGCTCACCATGCGAAGTAAGAACGAAGAACAGAGAATTGATGATTGAAAGAGTAGATTATCAAATTGGTGAAAGAAAGGCGGAATCATGCAACTATGAGAGATCTCGCGAATTGATATTGATGAAGGAAGTTAAATTAAGGAAGGAATATCCAGTCATTTCATGCCACCTAAAACCTAAAAATAGCAACAATTTAATATTTACACATTTTATTGGTATTTGGATAAGTCCGTAGTAAATCTCATTTATTGTTTTCTAATTTAATTGCTTGCATCTCTTACATGCGTGAGAGAGTAATAAATCTCACCTAGATCTACAGGATTCTACGCTGAAATCACTAGCATTTGTTATTCATATTGATCTTGAAGGTCGCACTCCCTATTTGGTTGATGGATCCTCAACCTAAAGGAAATAATAAAAAAAAAAGTCATAAATTTATTATACTTGTGTTAATTTAGTCGTAAACTTTTTCATTATGCCAATTATGAGAGTGCAACAGGTTTAGTTCTATTCAGGAATCGAATTGGACTATTCAAATAACAAGTTTAAAAATAGGTTCTCATTGGACCCCATCCAAGAACAGGTTCCAAAATTTAGGAACCGGTTGAAACCTATTTGAAAATAGGTTCCAAGTGAAGACCCACTCCAATCTGACCGGACTGTTCTATTTTGGAATTGGTTTAATAAGCTACAGATAAGAAACTATATTTTCTTTGGGGAGTTCAGTAGACCCCAATACGATCAAGAATCACAAGACTCCTATCTATTATGCCTCTCTAGTCTCACCATAATACTAACGCACTTTTGACATGTTGCAAAAAGCGTGGGGTGGTATGTGTCTAGTTGAATTGGCCATTGTGTTTGACTAATATGATCTTCAATTCAATGAACTAACATGTACGTCCAAGTGAGTATGATGAACTACAATAGGATTTTTGTGGTTCATCTTTTACTTTGAATAGTTTTGTTATTTATGGACTCATATTATTTTGTTGTAAAAAAAATAAACCATAAAAGGAAAAAGAAAAAAAAGGTTCTCAAGTAAATCCTAGAATCAGATTTTAGGTTGCTAGCCTAGAGCCTATATAACTATAATTGAGATATAAACCTTTTAATGATTTGACAATTGAATCTATCCAATCAATTTTGGTCATAAGTCACTTACAGGGTTGTTGGTTGTCCTGCGTGTCACAATTGTTGACTGTTCTCCGTGGCACAACTAATACTATTGTGGACAAATTTTTAATATTTTTTCTAAATTTTAATTTCTTTATTTCTTTATCTTTGACAACTTTGGACCTGTGAGGATGCCACTTCTCTTGCCTAGAGCAAGAGCCACAACAACCTCACATAATAGCGGCCCTTCTTGGCCATGGGTGAGGCCCTTTACGCCCTTGCAAGGTCTAGGCAAGGGTCATGATGCCCTTACTAGCCACAAGTGAGGCTACATAGGCCCTTGCTTGACTTTGACTTTGGCAAGCAAAGGGGCATGGCGCTTGCCCAAACTTGTCTTGTGGCTAGCAATGTTGCCAACCACCAACAAGGGAAAAAAAGAGAAAGGGAAGAAAATACAAAAATAAAAATACAAGAAAGAAGAAGAAAAAAAAAGGTAATAAAAATTGAGGAAAATTTAAAAAATTGCACATGTTAATGTCAGTTGTGCCAGATAATATGGTTAACTTCCATATCAACATTTTCGGCCAAAAAATTGATTGAATGGACTAATTGGCTAATTTTCATAAGATCTAAGGCTCAATTGGCACAATCGAAATGTTTAGAATTGAAATTACATAAATGCAATACGCTTAGGGTTTTTTTGGTACTTTCATTCCTTAAACTATGTACATGGACAAGCCTGTTAGCATGTATTCTTGAGTATCAGTTCGATCAAAATGTCTAACTAACTCACATTATTGAAAAAAAAAAGATTGATGTGGATTAGTTCCTATATATTGGGAAGTATACCTAATCAATCATACATCTATTGTATAGATATCAATTTAATCCAAAGTTTTTTTAGTTTTGTCGATTTCGTTATAAACCTTTTGTATGAAATTATAATGTATTGTTCTTTTGCGTGAAATTCTAATGTACTTCTATCGGCCAATTTTCACATCACGTATTACATATTTATGATTGGGTATACAAGAACAATTTATTATGCATCGAAAAGTACCACTCAAAAGCAAATTAAACCATGTGGCTTTGATTGGAGGATTACCCATTTCATCTGTCGTAGGGTTTACTGACAATCTCTTTTTTTCCTTTTTCCTTTTTTGGTTGAATTTTTACAACGAAATAAAATGAGTCAATAAATTACAAAAGATTCAAAGTAATAGATGAACCATAAAATTCTTTTGAAGTTCATCATACTCACTTGGCCATATATCCTAGTTCGTCAGATTGAAGGTCATATTAGTCAAACACAATGCCAATTTAATTAGACTCATACCACCCCGTGCTCTTTACTATTAGAGGAAATGCTTATTATATTTTGAAGATGACAAAACATATTCTAGTCAATCACCCGCTGTGGTGGCGTAGTTGGTTTAGGTCTTGTGTTTTCTCGCAAAAGGTGCAGGTTCGAATTCCAGTGACGTCGCTAGGTGATTTAACTGTTAATGTGAATGTAGTGGCTAGTTTGCATTGGCCCGAGGTATAGGCACCCGGTTTCTTAGCGCTTGCATCACAAAAAAAAAAACATATTCTAGTCAGACTGTGGTTCGTCTGAAGGAAATCATACTTTGTATTGTCTGAGGAGTTAACTATGATTGATATAAGACTTTACCTTTCTTATACATCTTATTCCACAGTGAACTTGGGAATTTTATCGTGATTGAGTCCAAGATAGCTATCTGGTGATCTAATTGATTATTTCTTTATGAAACTTTATGATCTACAGTCAATTAAGTACTTTTAACAAGTATTTAGATTTGGAAGCTGGAGATTCTGATTGTATGGGCGATCTGAATTGATGGATTCTCAGCTTGTTATATTTATGGCTTGAGATGTCCTTAATTGTTCTGTTTAATGGATTGATTGGAAGAGCTTATTTGGAATGTGATAACGGTCACAAAAACTGAAGGAGTTTTTAAGGAGTTTTCTTCAATTGTGTCAATATACAAGCACAAGAGTTTTCTGAGTCTATATCCATTGTGATAATTTGATTAGTGAACTTACATTGTACTCAAAAGAGTGTTACGCACAAACTGTGTGAGTGTGAAGCTGAGAAGCTCTAGACTTGAGATTGTAATGCTTTTGATTTATAGTGCACTCTAGTTAATAGGCTATCATTGTGAAAGAGTGGACGTAGGCTTAATCTAAGTTGAACGATTATATATTTTGTGTTCAATCTTCTCTTTATTCTTTTACTCTATTCTTTATTTTGGATAGGATTCGAGTATTGAAAGCTTAATCTTTTACTTATTCCGCAAATAGCTTCCTAGTATATCTACCGCATTGTTTATTTCAATTGGTGTCAGAGCCAATTTGCTTGTTGTTGAAGTGTTTTACTTTTGAGCTTATCGATCTATGACTAGTGTAGTTGCTTTAGGTGTGTTGGAAGGACAGAGTTATATGAGACCATCCTACTTTGATAAGAAGGACCATAGTGTTTGGAAAAACAAGATGAAATCCTTTTTAAGATCAAAAGATCCTTCGGATTGGGAAGTGGTTGATCGAGGCATAACTCCAAGAGCTGCTCCTAACTCTGATGAAACTAGGGTGATGCCACATGCTAAAATCACCAAGAGACAACATATTGATGCCAGAGCCAATTAATATTTATATTGTGTTTTATCTCCTACTGAGTATAATCGAATATCTTTTTGTGAAACAACAAAAGATATCTAGTACAAACTTAATGTCACTTATGAAGGAATTAATCGAGTCAAAGAAACCATAAACAATATTTTGCTTGGGCAGTATGAAGCTTTCAAGATGAAACATGGTGAATCAATTATTGACATGTTTAGTAGGTTCACAGAGATTGTGAATGGACTAGCTTATCAAGGGCAACCTATCTCTGGACCTATGAATGTCAACAAATTATTGCAAAGATTATCACAAGAATGGAATCACATTAAAACCTCAATCAAAGAAACACAAAGAATTCAGCCATTGTCATGGATGTCATTGGAACACTTCAATCCTATGAAGTAGAATGTTTTGAAGAAGATAAAGAACCAAAAGGTAAGAAGTCAATTGTTATAAAATCTAATATTGTTTTTAAAAATGCATGGTTAGATGAATATCTAGATGATGAAGAAATCACTATCTTCATTAAGAAGTTCAAGAAATTTAACAGAAATGGGAGAAAGTTATATTGGAAAAATTTCAATTCTCAAAACTTTCAAAAAAGACAAGCATATGACAAGGATATCTACACTAATATAACTTACTACAATTGTCAGAAGAAATGATATATACTGTCCACTGCTCAAAGAAAAGAATGGAAAATATGAAAAGAACAATAATGCACTGAAAGCTAAAACTTAGAGTGAAACTGAATGTGAAAACAGTGATGAAGAGTATGCGAATATTTATTTGATGGCTCAATCTGACTCGAAATCTGACAAAGACTCAGATTTAGAAGACGAAGCAAATCTTAATCATCATGTAAGTAATCTCAGAATCCATGTTAAAGTTGCTAAATATATAAATGACTTGTGTTCCAAGTTGGACACTTCTCTCAAGAAAGTCTCTGAGCTTAAGAAAGAGAACTGGATACTCAAGCAGCATGAAGTTTTCTTGAAAGAAAGATTTGATAGTGGGAACAATGATCATTGATTTCAAAGAAAAGTCTGATTCTCTTGAAAAAAAAAATGTTTGTTTGAAAGCTGACATCTCTAGCATTTCATAGAAATGCTCTATTGATTCTGAAAAGTTGGAGAAAATTATTTATGTCCAAAAACCTTATTTCAAAAAAGAAAGGTTGGGTCCGTCTTTTGAGACTACTTCTTTGATTAATTTTCCAAAAGTCAAGGAGAGACTTAAAAAGATTCCTCCTAAAAAGGTTTATGAAAATCATTTTTGAAAAATGTTTGTGAAACATGTTGGGAGAGAAGCTCTTAAGTGCTCTATCTACAATAGTTCAAAACATATTGAGAGAGAGCATCCAAAGGTATGGAAACTAGTAAATAGACGATGAGAGACATCTTTGTTTTGTACTAACATAAAAGGACCCAAGATGATTTGGATACCTAAAAAGAAATAAGTTTGTCAAAAAACAAAACAGAAATGGTATTTGGATAGAAAATGTTCAAAACATATGACTAGGGAATTTAGTTGCTCTGAGAACTTGGAAAGTATTAATAGTGGAAAAGTATCTTTTGAAGGAAACAACAAAGGAAGATTGTTGATTTTGGAACTATGAAGATTGGAAACTTGTCTATCAACAATGTGTCATTGGTTAAGGGTTTGAATTATAATTTGCTTAGTATTAGTCAGTTGTGTGATATAGGTTACATAATACATTTTCAAGAAGGTATTTGTTTCGTTTCAAGTAAAGACAGCTCTCAAACTTTCACTAGACGTCGACATGATAATATCTATCTTCTAGATGTGGATTTGGACAATTCAAAGTGACTTATCTCAGTTCAGGAAGAAGCAACTCTGTGGCATAAAATGCTTGGACATGCAAATATAAAGCAGATTGCGAAGATTTCTTCAAAAAAGCTTGTTCGAGGACTTCTTAAGATGACTTTTTAGAAGACAGAGGATTGTACTCCTTGTGTCTTAAGTAAACGAGTCAAGAGCTCCTTTAAACCAATACATCAAGTCTCGATTGTTCGTGTTTTGCAATTTCTTCATATGGATCTTTTTGGACCCAATCACACTCAAAACATTGGTGGTAAAATATATTGTTTAGTAATAGTGGATGACTTCTCAAGATATACATGGGTGTTGTTCTTAGCACATAAGTCGGAAGCTTTTTCTTATTTCTCAAAGTTTGCTAAGAAAGTTCAAAATGAGAAAGTATATGTTATCTCTAGTACAAGTTCTGATCATGGAGGAGAATTTGAAAATCATGAATTTGATAAGTTCTATTATGACTTTGGAATTCAACACAAGTTCTCTTCTCCATATACTCCATAGCATAATAGAATAGTTAAAAGGAAGAATAGATCTTTATAGGAGATTGCCAGAACTCTACTTATTGGTAGTAATGTTGCTTCTAGATTTTGAGCATAAGTAGTTTCAACTGCTTGTCATATCATTAAGGTGTTTCTAAAACTTATTTTGGAGAAGACACCTTATGAGATCTTTAAGGATAAGAAACCAAGTGTTTTTTTATTTTCATGCCTTTCGTTGCAAATGCTTCATTCTTAAGAATTTTTCTGATCACATTGGAAAGTTTGATGGTAGTCTGATGAAGGGATCTTTCTGGGTTACTCATCAACCGGCAAAACTTATAGAGTCCTTAATAAAAGGACACAAACGATGGAAAAATCCATGCATGTGAAATTTCAAGAGACTGAGCAGAATATTAGATCAACATTTGTTTTCAGATTCTACAAAGTTAAATATGATTACTAAAGCTCAAGTTTTACCATAACAAAATCTAGAATGATAAATCTCTAACATGAGGACTCAATGAAATTGGAAGCATAAATTCAGTCATCCCTTGAATAACATTATTGGAAACCTTGAAGATGGATTGTAAACTAGATATAAAGTTCGAGTTCCAATTCTTCCAGAAGATCTAGAGGAATCTAGTGCTATTACTCTTATTTATGAGATTGAGCCTAAGAAAGTTGATTAAGTTTTAATAGATAATAGCAAGATTAAGGCAATGCAAGATGAGCTGAGGCAGTTTGCTATCAATGATGTATGGGAATTAGTTCATAAACCTAAAGGAAAGTCTATTATTGGTACTAAATGAGTTTTCAGAAATAAGTTGGATAAAAAAGGGTTAGTTGTCAGGAACAAGCAAGGCTAGTAGCTAAATGTTACACACAAGAGGAATGAATTGACTATGATGAGAATTATGTTCCTGTAGCAAGGTTAGAAACTATTAGACTATTGCTTGCTTTTGCATATTTTCATGATTTCAAGTTATATCAAATGGACGTGAATAGTGCTTTCTTAAATGAATTCATTCAAGATGAAATTTATGTGGAATAATCATATGGTTTTGAAGATCCAAAGAATCCTACTCATGTCTACAAGCTAAAGAAAGCATTGTATCGTTTGAAATAAGCTCATAGGGTATGGTATGAAATGTTAAGTTCATTCTTAATTCAAAGTGGATTTGAAAAAGGTAAAGTAGACACTACTATATTTATCAATAAGGAAGGTAATGATTTCTTGTTTGTCGCGATCTCCTCGAAGGTGCACCACCTAGGATTCGGCTAATGAATTGCCAAGCATAATGTAGCTCGAGTTCTCCCAAATTCATACAAATTCACGACATTATGTTTCATTTTTTAACGTGTAAATATTTTCAATTTGGAGTCGTCACTAACCTATTCATGGTGGGTCGGTTAGGAACCTATGTAAAATATCGGTAGTTATGCTTTACTCCTACGAACTAGAAATCTAAGGGAACGGGGACTTGATTATGCTAACATATTCTAACACTCTTTCGGTACCTTTTCACTTATTTCCAAAAAATCAGCTGGCAATGATGACCACACGAGTACATAAACATTAATGTAAAACACTGAAGAAATAACAAAACAAATCAAAATATTTAATCAAATATGCCATGCATGAAAATCTAATTATAAATGCAACTAATTTAATGCAATTCATGAAATGTAATTTTTTTTCTATTTTTTATGAATTTAAAAATTAATTAACTAAAGAATCTAATTACCCATAGCTAAATAACATATAATCTAAATTAGGAAGCAACATATATTAATTCCTAATTTAAACTAAAATCTTACTCAATCAAGAATAATATCCTAGAATGCAAAATCTAACTAAAAATATTCTAACAAAAATATCTAATATGCAACCTAAATAAAATATGCAAATTAAGCTATATATGGAAATTAAACTAAACATGCAATTATTTAAATGTGAAACTTTAAATCTAAACGTGCAATTTATAACGTAAACGTCCAATTAATCTGTAAGTAATCTAAACATGCAAAAAAAGCTAAAATAAATCAAATTAAACTAAATCAAATTAATTCCAATAGCACCAAGATTCACCAACAAAAGTTTGCGCATAAAATTCGATAAATCTAAAGCCTTATAGATCAATATATCAATTTTATAGATTCCCACTCAATTAATTATTTCATCTAAAACCTTAAAGATAGAATTAAAAGTTATGTGCGGTTGGGAATCAAAAAACAAATTCTAATTGATCATGCATATCATCCAAAATAAGGAAATTAAGCAACAACATGCTACTAATCAAATATTTAAATCAACTTGAAAAAAAAGAATTTTTTACCAAAATTTTTGGATTATCTCTCCAAATGTAAACCGATTGCATCAGACAAGTGCAGCGGCTAGTGGTGACGCTCGGCGGTGAAGTGGCCAATCACACGGCTTGAGCGAAAAAATGCGAGAAAATAATGAATTCCAACAAATCCTAGTTAACTTGATGAACAAACAGTAAAATTAAGGAAAATCACAAGTGATCTATAAGTGCTTACCTTTCTTAGGACGAAAACTTGCCGCTTTGGCTAAGGGGAATCCCAATGGAGTATGACCATCGTGAGAACAAACCACCAAAGGAACATCCAAAGCTTGGAAACTGCCAAGCGCACCAAAAGAAAACACTATCAAGGAAAGATGTTTACAAGAAAACGAAAACGGATTGTCAGGCCCCGCCACGCCCCGCCCTTGGGCACGCGACGATTCCCGATTTCTTTCTCTTCTGGCCAATTTGATTGCGGCGTCCCAGGTGAGTCGCTGGCCCTAACATCAAAATCATAATACTACGCGGAAGCGATATAAATATCAACACTTACAACCCTTCGAACCACACCTCAATATTTACAACCACCAGTTCAGGTACAATCATACACAATCAACTCCAAACAACCTCAATACCAGCCTAGGAGGGGTTCACTACACTTAATGATTCTTCCTCTATCGATCACGCCTCGATTTACTCTTGCTCGATCGGCTCCTCCTTTGGCTCCAGACTTGGCTCCTGCAATGAACCTGTGGTAGGGCGAGATACGGGAATATCTCGGTGAGTGATCCCTAACCCAAAACTAGGCATACCACTGCCCTAGGGTTCCTATCGTTCGTTCCCATCATCATTGATCGTCTCAATTTCCCTTCCATTATTCGACTCTCGCCTAGAGTTCAACTGTTCTACCCTTCCAAGAAAAACCCGAAACTCCCCAATTCTTTTCCTCTATTTTCTATCTATGAGTCAACCAGCTCGTGACCGGGACTTGGCACTAAGCCCAACAAACCAATCAGTCACGATCTTCATATGTTACACAATCAAATAAATACATAAATAAATAAATGAATAATAAGACCGTTTACGACCGGTCTACACCTTAACTCAGCCCATCCGGCTCATTGCAAATTTGCAATTTAATCGTTTCCTCGATTTCCCTTAACCATCGATCGGCTCATCGACCGCCCCTCTATCCATTCCAGTGCCAACTCCATGGCCTGATTGGTTGATACAATACCAACCTTAACCATTCAATTCTTTAAACAAGCCAATGCCAAGTCCATGGCACGCCATTTCGATCCACCATTCGCACCATCCATTCGACCATTTAATCCAACAATAAATCAAATTGCGATTTAAAAGCAACTAAGTACCATGCTTAAATAAATTAATTAATAACCAATAAATAAATAAATAAATTGCAAATAATGAAATAATGCAATATTAATAAATAAATTGTGCAATTGCGAGCTTAAGGCCGTTCACAACCGACCTAAGACCATAATTAAAATTTCTCAACTTGTCGTCACTTCCACGTTCAGCGATCCCCAATATCGTCTTATCATCACGTTGGCTTATTGGCCACGCCATTCAATTAATTACCGACACTATGCCCATGGCACTATTCAAGCCATAATTAAGCCTCCCATTTATTTAATCGACTCTTCAATCAATCAACGCCAAAACCATGGCGTCCTAAATCAAGCCACAATTGGCCTAAATCGGCAATCGCCAAATCCATGGCACATTGTCATTCCGTCTATCACTCCGTTAAGTTGCCAAATCCATGGCACATTGTCACTCCGTCTATCAATCCGTTAAGTCGCCAAATCCATGGCACCGTTCGATCGCCAAATTCCAAGGCACAACATATCGAACCATAGTCGGCTCAAGTCATTCCATCGAGCAATCACTGGGGGCCCGTGGCCCTATTTTCTCGGCTTAAAGCCAAAATCAAAGCGAACCGGGGTCCACGACCTCCTCGGTCAACTTGCGAAGTCGAATCAGCTCAACGCAGTCCTGTCAACACCCAATTTAATCTCATCGACTTCCAATTTAAATTAGGGCATATTTGTCTCGTAATCGGCCTAATAATATCAAAATAAATATAATAATATCCATAAATCCTCAGTAATTTCTCATCGTCGCTTTCGCAGCTCAGCTGCCACCAATAATGGTCTCGTTGACCAATAACCTTTGATTAGGCCCATTGGGCATGTAATCGATCCATTTTAATGTCAAACCTTCGGCATTTAAGTCCAATTTACACTGAGGCCTCCCATTTACTCAATCGATCCTCCGATCAATCGATGTCAAATCCATGACATATCATCCATCTAATTAACTCATGTTTCACCAAGCCATGCCAATACTATGTATTCGGCCATAATTGGTCAAATCGTCTTTTTAAACCATCAAGGTACCCATTGGATCCCATCAACGTCCAATTGACCCCAATAATTCCTATTAACCTCAAAAATAATGATTAGGGTCCCATGGTCACCTAATCGGTCTCCAAAACAATGATTAGGGACTCATGGCCACTTAATCGGTCCAATCATGTGTCAATACTCTCCAATTACGCATCCAAGCTATTATCAGGCCTCCAATTGTGTTCCAACACCCAACCGATTCAAACGTCAAATCCACGGGATCTTAAATACTAGTCACAATTGAACTAAATCACTCAAACACGCAATCTAGCCACCCAACTAATCCATCGAGCTCATCCATTCACTTCTATAAGTCTACTAAAGCAATAGCATGCCTAATAGAGGGTTAAAGTCCACTCACTTGGCATTTTTCTCTCGCGAATCAGCGATTTGTGGCGACGCGATCCTTGTACTTCCGTTCGCGCTCGGGCTTGCTATGACTTTCCAATCGTCGAACCGACACCACGGGAGGGATGGACGAGGTCGGGAGCATCTTCTGGAAACCTTCGGGACCTCCGGCGATCCTCCGGCGAAGCTCCGGCGAGGCTCCGGAGAAGCTGCGGCGAGCCTCCCGAGGCGGCCCTTGGCTGTGGGTGAGTGGCCAAGACCCATGGGTGAGGCGGTGAGGCGAGAGGAGGGCCCGGACAACTCCGGCGAAGCCCAAACAGCCCGCCTAAAGCACAAACAGTGCTGGTCGGAGCCGTTTTCCGGCGATCGGGCGGTGGCTCGACCCTTGACGGCGGCCGGGGACGTTCCTTGGTGGTCTTGGAAGGTTGAGGGGCTCATGGGTGGCCGTGGGTGGTGGTGGAATGGCTCCGAGACATGCCGGAGTCGCGCGACCAGCTTACCCAAAAATCGGATCCGAGGAGCATCAGTCGGTTCGGGACCAAATTCGAGCAAACGGCATACAATTGAAGAAGGAGACCTATTGGGCTTTGAAGAGGAGACTCATACGAGTCCATTGGTGGTGGTGGCGTCGCCTGAGGTGGCCGGAGCGGCGAGTAATCGCTCCTTGAAGTTGCTGGTCGGAATTTCGGCTCCATTTGGAGGTAGAAGCGCTTCGAGGTCGATTTCTCCTAAACGGTGTAACTTCAGAGGCCAAGACCGGTGCCGTTGTGATCGTAGGACACCCAGCTATCATTTGGAGGTGGTGGCGAGGGATGGGTCTCACCGGAGGAGGCGCGGCGGCCATGAACAGCTACTCCGGCTAAAACAGGGGCCATCGACGGTTTGGGTGAAAAATTGGCGATTCTAGACGAAATTAATCCCAACCAAAGCCTACATTAGGGTAAAGGGGTACCTAGGAATCCATTGGAAGTGACGGCAAGAGCTAAAGATCGAAGGTTTGGGAGATCTCGCGACTTGAAGCTCCAGCAGCAAATCTGGAAAACAGAGGCGGGGCTGTCCGCGAAGGGTTCTTTCGGGGCCTCTCGGCGGAGATCTAGGCTGATACGGAGGTGATGGTTGAGCAGGATGGAAACTAGGTGTCACGAGGAAGCCAACGACACCAACGGCGGCCAAAACGGAGGTCGGAGAAAAGAAGTTATCATACCGAGAAGGAGGGCTCGCGACCAGCAGATACGAAGAAGAGAAACGGGAAAAAGAGAGAGTGAGAGAGAGAGAGATGGGACCGGTTGTCATCCTTGGGTGCTGCTACACGCCAATGTCAAGTCAACCATGTGGGGGAAAAGAGGGGGAAAAAGGAAGGAGAGAGAGAGAGAGAGAGAGAGAGAGAGAGAGAGCGAGAGAGGGAGGAAAGAACCAAGTTGGTTCGCGGTGGGACCGGTCCAACCCGCGGTTGGACCGGTCCGACCCACGGTTGGGCCGGTCTACGCGAGGTCTGACCGGTTCGTTGACCGGTCAACGGTCAGCGTTGACCAAAAGTCAACATTTCTAAAATCCTTCCAAAAATGCCCCTAGTCCCAAATTTTAATTCTTTTGGGGTTAAAATGCAATTATCCAAATGTCGGGGGACCAAAACACGATTTCTAGAAGTCCGGTTCGCCCGAGATGAATTTTCACGATTTGATCTGGGGCACTCCTAGGGTCGCCAAACCCCTATTTAAATCCATAAATCCGACAAATTAGACTTCAAAAATAGGATCAGGAGCGGGTCGTTACACGGACAATAAGAATAGAGGTTTTCCTTGAGTTCAACGTCGTCTTCCCTCTTATCTGTGAAGGTGTGCCCCTTTTTCTTTTGCTTCAATCTTTGAGTCCTTCTCAATGTTTTCTTTTCCCTGCTTTCTTGCGTGGCCGAATATCCATCTCCCTTTTATTTTCTCTTGCTCGTGAGATCCAAATGCTCCCACTTTCTTAACGTGGCCATGTATTCAATGTGTGGCCTCCCCCTCTTTGATCGTCTTTGAGGCCTCCTTTTGTAGTATTCGGAAACCAAATTTTGATTAAGGAAAGAAATATATTTTTTGATTTCCTCTCGATCAAGCGAGATTGATTTTTATTTCTTCCCTTGCGATTCTATTCCTAAAATTAAACATCTTCACCGATTTTTTATCATTGGATCTTTTCTTTCCAAAATTCACATGTAATCAAATCAAAAAAGTTTACTCACATATTTCGTAATCTTAACTGAAATCCACAAAATTGATGCACATATATTCTCTCAAAGATTTTTTTTATTATCTATTAATGTGACCAAAATTTAGGTGTCAATATTGTTAGTGCAAATTTATGTTAATGATATTATTTTTGGCTCACCTAATGATATTTTTTGTAAGAATTTTGCAAGAGATATGCAGAATGAATTTGAAATGAGCATGATAGGGTAATTGACATCCTTTCTTGGGCTACAAGTGAAGCAATTGTTTGAAGGCATTTATTCATCAAGAAAAATATGCAAAGGACATTGTGAAAAAGTTTGGGATGGGAAACGACAATAAGATTGAAACTCCAATGTCAATTACTTCCAAATTTGAGAATGATACAGATGAGAAACAAGTGGATCAGAAGTTGTACAAAAGCATGATTGGATTACTTATATATCTTATAGCTTCCCCGACATATTATTTAGTATTTGCATGTACGCAAAATTCCAATCTAATCCTAATGAATCACATTTGACTGCTATCAAACGAAGCATCAAATATGTCTACACAACTTCAAAGTTTGGTCTTTGGTATCCAAAAGAAGGATTTTGAAATCAAAAGTATTGTGTTAAGATCAATATGATAGTACAAGTGCCATGGACCTCACAAAAAATTCCAATTCTTCATTCAAGGGTAAACCACATTGAAATTCAACATCATTTTATAAGAAATCATATTAAGAAGAATAATGTTATGATTACCTTCATTGACTCAAAGAATCAATTGGCTAATATATTCACTAAGCCTTTGAACAAACATTTTTTTGAATTTATAAGAGGCAAGCTGAATATTTTATCGGCTTAATCTCAGAAGATTCAGATTTTAGAATATATACTTATCAGACGGTATCTGAGACTTTCCTTATATTGGTTTCCTGCCAAATAGGTAGTTATTTTTAATTTTTTTTAAATGAAGAGGTACAAATGCATGATTGATTGTATTTACTTTTGGTAACTGCTTGTATTTATTTGCTACAGCTTTTATTTTACTTTCTTTTTCTATATTCTGTGTAGTGTCTTTTCAAAAAAGGGATAGTACTTTCTTTCTAAAATCGATTTTTCTTATTTCTTTTTAGAAAACCGATCATCTTTCACCCAATCACTTTTTACTCTATGTGAAACCCTCATATGCTTTTCTTTGTTTCATTCATTTTTCTCCTTTTACTTCAAAATTTCTAGTGATTCTTCCTACGAAAGCACCATTTCTAGTCCTAGGATGTCTTCTCGCTTGGCAGACAAGTCATTTGGGTCCCCTTCTAGTTCTACTTTCTTTGATTTTACTGAAAAAGAACCGTCTCTCTCGGATCCTCATGCCGGAGTAGAGGCGAGTGCTAATTAGTATTAGATATTCCTCCTTTACAAAGCAAAAATACTCAGTTGACCTACAAGATCTTCAAGGAGCTTCAGAACCTTCGCACTCCCGTGGGCCAATATTAACAACTACATTAAGGGGTAAGGGTTTCAAAACATTTTTATCTTTCTGACATAGGCAGAACATATGGGCATTACACTAAAAGGGGCTATTGATGAGGCTCGGAAAAAGTTTCCTTTGGACACACATCTTCGGTTTCCTAAAAAGGCTGAACATAGAGATGATGATGAGAAGATGTACTCTGCGTTTAAGCCATGGAAAGGGGTTGCGGCTGACTTGCCCGGGAATGCATCAAATTTCTTTTGCTCTTCTGCTCACAAAAATGAGTATCAAAAGCTACTGGCAATAGGGGTAATGAATCCCCGAACTATTGATTTTGATTATCTTGATTCTCTGAATGTCAAGGTCCAATATTTTGCTACTACGAGGCTAAAGATGAGACTGATGTTTCATTATCTGCACATTGAAAAGTTCTGCTCTGAATTGGTTGATGCGTTTCCAAAACTCACAACATACTTTTGCTCCATTATATCGTTTCTTGATTGTCATTCTCCCCAATTCTCTATCAAAGATAGAAATTATGTTATTGATATGGATGATCTGGCTGTTATTATTATGGTAAGTAAGAGTAGATGTTTGCCCATTAAAGCCACTGACAAACAAGTTTTGATGTTTCTATCTGAAGGTAAGACCACTGAGGGTGTTCTTACCTATCCTAATATGAATGCCACTCACATTTTGCTACACAAGATAGTTATTAACTGTCTGAAGCCAAAGGCTGCATCAAAGACATATATATCAAAATCAGAGGCAAGGATATGTATGGGATGATCCATGATCATATCATCAATTTGCCTTTTCATTATTTTGTTTCAGATGCATCGAGTTATCCAGAAGAACAAAGGTTTG
Organism: Melaleuca quinquenervia; assembly: GCA_030064385.1. NCBI lineage: Eukaryota > Viridiplantae > Streptophyta > Magnoliopsida > Myrtales > Myrtaceae > Melaleuca > Melaleuca quinquenervia. The sequence continues at coordinate 9,352,808 of CM057726.1, read as the reverse complement.
TTACCCTACTCAGCTTTGATCACCAGGATTTTTAAGTATCTTCGAATTGAGATTCGTTCAAAGTTCAGTAAAAAGGCAATGCTGCACACTGTGATTGGCAAAACAATGATTGCCAAAATGAGGTTGACATCCCTTCTCTCAAAAGAAGGTAAGAGTACACAATAGGGAGAATCGTCATTTGCCAAGAGAAAAGGTAAGGAACCCCTAGTTGAGACACCAAGTAAGAAGATGAAGTCCTTTATTTTGAGGGATGAGACTAAGACCGAAGATGAGGTTGGTGAAGCTGGTGTGGAATCGGATGATGAGTTGTTTAAGGAAATTGATGATTATGTTGCTGAAGGCATGGCTGGTCAGGATGTTACTCCTACAGTTGTTGGTGATCAAACTGAGCGAATGGCTAGTGAGTATCCTCTTCACACATCTCCTATTGGACAAGTTTCCATTAGTTCTTCTGACTAGGATGTTGATATAAGTGAGGTTTGCAAAAGAGATTCAGGTAACAAAAGAGACTCAGGGTGGAGAAGAAACACTTGTTGACATTTTGGTGAGTGAACTTCTTCAATCCGCACAGATTGGAGAAGCAAGTGCTGAGGATATCTAGGATGATGCTATTGTTGTTGATATTAGCATAGAGAGAGGGGGAGCTATGGGCACTGTTCCTCTTTTAGCAGGAGTTCTTGAGATAGGGGGAGTTGGTTTATCTAGTGATTTTCCCGATGAGCCCTTGCCTACTCCACAGCTAGAGGATATTCATAGTCCCTCTTCTCCTATAGCCACACTTGCTTTACCTCCAAAACTGCTAGCCTTTAAGTCAGACATCAAGGACCAACAAGCACGTCTCTTATTAAAGGTTGATCAAATTACTGGCAGGATTGATAAAATGCAAAAAGGTATCCTTCGATTGGAGCAGACTGTGCTTTCCTTGGACACATTAACTCTTGTGCGAGCTCCTCATCTTCCCTAAATGTTTTTCTTTTCTACAATGTCAAAAAGGGGGAGAGGAGTACATCGGATTTTCAATTTTTGAGATCTTGTTGATTTTTTATTTGAGAAATTTTGGATGATTTTTGATATGGTTTTTGGTTTGGATGTTGGATGTCTTGGAATTGATCTTGGTTGATTTGGACTGAGTTTTGGAAGGAATGAAATCTAGACCTTTTTATATTGTTTCTCTAATTGTCTAGTTCTTCTGTTTTACTATATTGTTATTTGACTAACCCTTGTGTTGCATATTTAGTATCTAATTTTTACAAGTAATATCAAATCTGATGATGGTTTTGTCATCATAAAAAATGGGGAGATTGTTGGATGAAATGCTTATTATATTTTTAAGATGACAAAACATATTTTAGTCAGACCTTGATTCGTCTGAAGGAAATTAGACTTTGTGTCGTCTGAGGAGTTAAGTCTGATTGATATAAGACTTTACCTTTCTTATACATCTTATTCCACGGTGAACTTGGGAATTCTATCGTGATTGAGTCAAGAAGCTATCTGGTGATGATTGATTATCTCTTTATGGAACTTTATGATCAACAGTCAATCAATTACTTTTAGCAAGTGTTCAGATTTGGAAGCCGGAGATTCTAATTGTATGGACAACCTGAATTGATGGATTCTCAGCTTGTTATATTTATGACTCGAGATCTCCTTGATTGTTCTGTCCAATGGATTGATTGGAAGAGTTTCTTTGGAATGTGATAACGATCACAAGAACTGAATGAGTATTTAAAGAGTTTTCTTCAATCGTGTCAATATACAAGCACGAGAGTTTTTTGAGTCTAAATCCATTGTGATAATTTGATTAGTGAACTTACATTGTACTCAAAAGAGTGTTACACACAAGTTGTGTGAGTGTGAAGTTGAGAAGATTTAGACTTGAGATTATAACGCTTTTGATTTATAGTGGACTCCAGCCAATAGACTATCATTATGAGAGAGTGGACATAGGCTTGATCTAAGCCGAACCACTATACATCTTGTGTTCAATCTTCTCTCTACTCTTTTACTCTATTCTTTATTTCAGACATGATTCGAGTATTAAAAACTTAATCTTTTACTTATTCCGCAAATAGCTTTCTAGTATATCTATTGCACTGTTTATTTCATACCAGTATTATCGTGAGACAAGGAAGGGAAAAGTATATAGGGGTCTTGTGATTCAGGATCATGTTAGGGTCCACTAGAGACTCCCCAAAGAAATTAGAGTTTTTTTTATTATTAGCTTGATTAAACCGGTTCCAAAATAGAGTAGTTCGGTCAGATTCTTGGGTGGATATTCACTTGGAACATATTCCTGAATCGGTTTCAACTGGCTCCTAAAATTTGGAACATGTTCTTGGATCGAGTCCAACAAGAACATATTCTTAGACTTGTTTTTCTAGTCCAGTTTGATTCTTCAGTAGAAATGGTCTTGTTGCATTCTCCTAATTGGTATAATTAAAAAGTTTAGGACTGAATTGACACAAGTATAATAGGGAGCATGTCCTTCAAGATCAACATGAATAAGAGATGCTAGTGATTTCAGCATAGAATCCTCTAGATCTAGGCGAGATTTATTACTCTTTCAAGCATGTAAGACACGTAAGCGATTGACTTCGAAAACGACAAACGAGATTTATTACAGACTTATCCAAAAATCAATAAAATGTGTAAAATATTAAAACCATTGCTATTTTTACGTGTCGTGACATGATAGGATATCTTTCCCTTATTTAACTTCCTTCATCAGTATCAACTCACGAAATTTCTCATAGCTTGCACAATTCTTCCTTTATTTCACCAATTTGCTGATCTACTCCTTCAATCCCCAATTCTCTCTTCTTCGTCCTTACTTCTCATGGTGAGCTTGAGGACGGTCTTCTTTCCCAGAATTTTCTCATCACTGTCCCCCTTCAACATAACCTAGTTTTTCACCTCATTTTTTGTATTTCCTTTGTTTTTTAGGCAAATTTCGGCTCGTCAAGTTCTCTGCCAGCCGCAAGTGAGCAAGGAATGACGCGACTCCAGAGTATGTTCTTCTTTATATAATACTCTCTGCTGCAATTTAGGCTTTTTAATATGTATACTATTGTATGTTACAGCTCGACATGCATACGTTTTGTTGTTACGAGAGTCTAAGACTTAAGCTCCATTTGTTTCACCGGAAGTAATTTTTAGGAAAATTTTTTATAAATTTTTCAGCACTCTTTTCACAGAAAATCAACTAGTTACGGAAAAATGTACCTTCAAAAGTGGAGAAAATGTTGAAAGCAAAAAATATTTCCCATTCTCTTTCTTTGCCTCTAGAACAATCACTTTCTTCAACTAAAATTATATTTTATTTTGTTTTTTCATTTTGTTTTTTAAAAAGGAAATTTAATTATTTAAAATTTTTATTCCATTTTTTTTTCCTTCTTCTTTGATCAGTTGCCAGCCATGGCAACGGTCAAGCAAGATCGAGCCTCACTATTGGCCAACGAGGCTCAAGCTCGCTAAATCGACAATGCTCAAGCATTGCTAGAGAGAAACGAGGCTCCAACCTCATAAATCGATGATGCATGAGCATTGCTTGAGGGTCGCAAGATTGAGCCTCACCAAATCAACTCGGCAATGCTTGGGCCTTGCAGATCGGCGATGGTTGAGTGTTGCTAGAGCTTAGGAGGATTGTGCCTTATAGATCGGCATCTCTAGTGACGCTTGAGATTGCTTGTGGTTAGTTGTTGGTCAACGAAGATGCAAATAATAATAATAATTGAAATTCGATTCTTTTAGCAATTTTCTCCGATAAAATATTTTTCATACCCAATGATGAATAAGATTTTCTTCTTTATTTTCATGTTTTAACTGAATATCGAAAAACACTGCCATTTAAAAAAAAAAACCTTGTAAAGAGTATTACATTACTCGCAAATCTTAATTTTCACCCTCGCCTCGTGGCGACTAAAAACATACACCGAATGGCACTGCAAAATCGATGCTTGGACTTTCCTTGGGTTTTTCTTTTCATAGTTGGATTTTCCAAATTTATCGAAATTTCACATGAGGCTAAGAAATTTCCATAAAGTCTTGAAATTTTTCTTAGGTCCCAGAAACCCCAAATTCATGATTTTTTTTTTCATCTTTTCCAAATTTATATTGCGGTCGGGCTCTCTAGTCTATATTTATTCGTTTTTCTTGATGAAATATTCTTGAGACACTGGCATTTTTACGCAGTCTTAGTCGAGCCAAAAGAAAAATTACGAAAATATAATTCATGGCCTTTTCGGATTATAACTTTTTTTTCCTTACTTAGGGTACTTTTTACATTTCTTTTCTCCCTTATTATTATTCCTTCCTGTGGACGCTGTAATAACATGGTGACATCTTCTAGTGCTGACCTAATGAAAAATGCTTAAATGCCAAGTTACGTAGTTAGTCTTGTAATAAATGACAGCATTTATCTTTCCTTATAATTTTTGTTTTGGACTTAGGTACATTAAAAGAGGTACATTAATTACAAGAAAGTCAACTCAATACGTCTTGCATTTTAAACCAGCAGTGATGAGCATCCACACCCAAAAGAAATTATAATAATGATTAAGGAGCTAATTAAGCAACTCCTCCTAATTTTTCTCAAACGTGATGTCGCTACGCTCGTTAAGTTCTCTAACTGGGGTCCAGTCAAGTACAAATTAAATACTCTAGTCTTATGGTCAGGTTAAAATAGTGCTCTCTATGTACTTGTTAACAATATTTAATATAAAAAATTTCGAATTTCAAGGTACTAACCACACTAGATGAGATAATTGACATTGCGTTGATATAAGGTAAAATTTTCTCAATTGGCTGTTAAAAAAATTGTCTATGGAAAAACAAATTTTGACAATTCGTACAAATTTTGACAATTCGTATATTCTCTGTCTTCACATTTTCATTCATAGAGGCATTAATTACCAGTCTTATACCCCCACAATAGTCCAAATGACTGAATTAGTAACTGAAAATATTAATTAGAAGTCCTTGTCTTTCTCGCATTATTATCGGGAGCTGTTTAGTGAGGCTCAAACACCCAAAGATTCCCTTTGTTGAGGAAAAAAAGTACTTATCAAAAGAAGCTAAATAACTTTAATTGTTAATAAATATATGCATCTCTATGATCTGATGTGTTTAGTGTTAATACAAAGCCACATCTAATGGCCAAGTAAAATATTCTAAACAAAAGATTGAAAGTAAAAGCTATTCAAACACACGCATTAACAAAAACAAATTACCAATTGGTACTAAACTAAATTTTATGAGAGTGGATGTGCTTGGTAAATTGGCCTTCATAATCTGCATATTAAATTAGGAAAATGAGAAGATAATCCTATCACCCTCATTAATATGAAGGAGTCATCTCCAACTTTAATTTCTTTCCCTCCCGAGGAAAGAAAATAAAGAAATTCCATTGAAAATTTTTATAAAAACGGTTTCCAAATTCGAGATTTCAACAACAAAAAAAGGAAACATATGTCTTACTTCTTTTTTTAAAATACTTTTTTTATGTATCTAACTTTCCCAAATTTGAGCCCATGTCTAGAATTTGGAGGAAATTTATTATTCCATAGAACTTTTTTCTTTTCCCTAATAAAATTATAACACCCCATTGATTTTTCTTCTCAATATTTCTCATGGTGTCCAATTGTTTTTTTTTTCTTTTCTTTTGACTTCCCAACAAATGGGAATTTATGCGGTAACTTGTGTCACCATTAGTTGGTGGCAAAAGAAGTAAATAACGGGGTGGGGTCATGCTAGGCACCTTATTAGGCCGTACAGCTTTGGGAAAGTCAATAAGCTTTTCTTTGGTCCGATGGCTTTTCCCCCCCCTGAGTGGTCAAATGCCTCCACCAAGCAACTCCATGACCACAATGCCCTCCGCCGTTGATCCTGTGTCTACGACTTTGCCCTTCGGACAATCTTGACCGTTGGTGAACACATAGTGGATGGACATGTACTATGAATATTGCAAACGCATTGTCAACCACGCTTCTGCAATCATTTTTTGAAATTGTGTTTTAAATGGAGGTTCGAAAGAAGATATTTTCGTTGGACATCGTTTTTGTAAGAAAAATTATTGATTCTCATTTGTTTTGTGGGTTGGGGAAAGTGATTTTCCCTTCCCGCCGCGATGGAAAATCAATTTTATCCAATCTAAACTTGTCATTTTTGTTCCATTGAAAATGGTTTCTATGGATCGCTCATTTTTATGTCATCTAAATATCGAAAAGCCAAAAAATACTTTCCAAAAAATAGTTTTGCATCAATCAAGTGGACCTTCGGTATGTAATTGACCTATTAATTAGATTAAGCCTTCAAGAGATTAATTTTCGTTGAACACACTCGATAAGTGATTTAAAATGGATTTAAGTTTTTATTGATAACTATTATAACTACATATAAAAAAAGAGCGTTACGTAATAAATCAATAACTTAGTATTATCGATATAAAATGCATTGTGGGAAGAGTTAACTATTGTACTAACATTTCACTTAAAAGCGAGTAGAATAATCCTTTCAATCTAAATGTTTCTTGTCTAATTATTGTTCTAAGTTCTAACAGAGCAACTGACATAGTGTTTAATAAAAATAAAGATATGGAAGCAAAAGGAAAAGAAAAATAAAAAAAAGAAATAGACATTCTGCACAAAAAATTAAGGGGTTCGGGATCAACCAATCATTTATAACTTAAGTGGTTGAATAAAAATTAAGCATCGAACCGTACACACGTTAACCATTGTTATTATCTAAAGCATCTAGTTAATCACCCCACAACTATGCAACTTGCGGATTAAAATAATACTCCATCAATGTCCTTTTATACCCCAAAGTTTTTGTTATTTTGCTGAAAGGGCAAGTTAGTAATAAGCCGCGCGCACGAATCACGATGATTCGCCGAAGCCCGTCCCGCGAGGGCCATTTTGGTCATTTCTGTTCGCAACCATGGTTAGCCTGGCAAATACGACAAGGCGCAACCCACCAACAAAAAAGATCGAAAACGGAATCGAAAAACGGATTGTCGGTTTGCTCGCCGCCGCTGATGATAACGACGCCGCTTCCGACCTCGTCTCCCTCTCTCTGTGACGCCGTCGCCTCGCCCCCATTTCTGACTGCTTCCTGTTCTCTCGAGCTCGAACGGCCCTCCCCGACTCGCCCGAGTTCGAGACCTCGAGTCAAACCCGGTGCCGAATCGGTTGCAGTGGAGTGGGTCGTCGTGGATCCCCTCTCGCTGGCGTGCCGCCGTCGTTGCTCGTTTCTTTGTCTGACCGGCTATGCGGTGAATTTGTGCGGTTGTTTGAATTGGGTCTGGTTTGGTTAGGGCAAAGTCCCCTGCGGACGATGGAGCGGGCCATGCTGCCCGTCGGACCGGGCATGGACATGCCGATCGTTCACGACAGCGAAAGGTACGACTTCGTGCGGGACATAGGTTCGGGGAACTTCGGTATTGCTCGACTCATGAGAGATAAGGTCACGCAGGAGCTCGTCGCTGTCAAGTATATTGAGAGAGGCGATAAGGTTAGTCGGTTTCCTGCTTTACATGTGTCCCCCCGCTCTTAGTCAGTATGTGATTAATCGTTTGATCGGTTAGTTCATCTTTACTAGGAAAGACTTTAGGGTGTTAATTGTGCTTTTTGTACGTTGCGACGCGGTTCCACGGAGTGCTTAGGGAATGCTTATATTTGTAATGCGTCGGAGATGATTTGAGAATATTCATAGCTGGCCTTTTTTGCTTGGAGTTGTTTCTGTTTATGGTTGTATTGGTTGATCGTTTCTGTCACCAGGGATGGCTAGTGGGTAATAGAAATGCTTTATTTACAGGGTCCATGGTTTCATTGAGTGCTTTAGGTGATAATTTGACTATTCTCGGTGGAAGTTTATTTGCATAGATATAATAAGGAGAACTTCATGGCTCCTATACCCCTTTTTATGATCTTGTGAAACTCTAACAACATTTCCGATTGCAATGTAGTGTTTTTTTAGAAATTACAATTTAGTGGATGAGCTCTGTGGATGATAGACTCCTTTTATGCATGGGGACAAGTTAAGGTGGGGATATCTACAGATACCAATGCTCTACTTGAAACTGTGAGAAAAATAATATTTCCTTCTAATCTGTAAAAGATACATTTAAAGGAAGGATCTTGGTAAGCAAAGAATGGATTTGGTAGTTAGAAGATTATGTTGAAGGATAAAAGAGGGAAAGAGAGCCATATCATTGCTGTTCCCTGATTTTCTTAAATTGACAACTGACAGTGCTTGTTGCATCTGACCCCCCATTCTTTGTCCATACATAATGCAAGCACAGTAATAGAGTTCTGGTTAACTAATGTGTAGCTTTGTTTGTCTACTTCCCAATGTTGCAGATAGATGAAAATGTTCAAAGAGAGATAATAAACCACAGGTCTTTGAGACATCCAAACATTGTTAGATTCAAAGAGGTTAGCTTCACTTTGTTAGTTTTCGACCATATCTCAGTTTAAGTGAATAAATGACTGAATTATATCTATTCCAGGTTGTTTTAACACCTACACATCTGGCAATTGTGATGGAATATGCAGCGGGGGGAGAGCTTTTCGAGCGAATATGCAATGCTGGGCGATTTAGTGAAGATGAGGTTCTTTCCTTCCCCATGATGCACTTTTTTATTTCAGTCTCCAATTTGTTGGATAGCTCTCATCCGGATGTTTTGTTGCCATTCTGGTGCAGGCTCGCTTTTTTTTCCAACAGCTCATATCTGGTGTTAGCTACTGTCATGCTATGGTATCTAAATACTATTGTACCTGTTATGGAGTTTAGTAATTTTGCTATCTGGTCAACACATATTTGATAGTTATTGGCTTTATGATGTTTTGTTCTTGTTGAAGCAAGTATGCCATCGGGATCTAAAATTGGAAAATACTTTGTTGGATGGAAGTCCGGCTCCTCGACTGAAGATATGTGACTTTGGGTACTCGAAGGTATGTATGGGTTCCTTTTTTCTTTTCTCACTTCTCTTTCCTAAGTCTCTGCTTTTAATTGCTGGTAGACCAATGGTGGCGATCGAGCAGAAGTCAGCATTTGGAATTTATACGTTTTATCCGGCGAACTTTGTTTGATTGAGGTTGAGAGAGCTTGTATATTATAATGGCTAGAGATCACTATGTTATGTTCATTATCGTTATTTCAATTGCAATATCAATTTTGAGTCAAAATTTCCCATTGGTGATGTGGTGAATCAGGAGTGGACTTGAACAGTAAGATTCAGCAGTGTTTTCACGATATGGACATAATTGAGTAAAATCTATTGCGAGATGGTAATTTCTGAGTAGGATTGTGATAAAATGCATATATATGCTAATTTCAATAATTTTGGTAAAGATCTGTTGCCAAATAATAATTTTTGAATAGGATTATCATCAAAAGCATAGATATCTTAATTTCATGTACATGTGGCATACTGTGGTTTTTATGTGCAAGATATTACAACACATTGTTTTTCTTTTTAAATAAATGGTATTTGAATTATAAAATTTAGTTTTCTTTGTTGGGAAATTATCGGAGTACAATAAATATCGCGACATCAGACAATCTACATTAGTTGACGAGACTAAATACAATCAATTACATATTGATAGAACTCAGATGTGAATTTTGTGGCGCACCGATCAAATTGCTGATGATTGAGTATTTTAGAGGTGAGTTATTGTTACGTTTTAATGCATATATATTTAGTTTTCATTGTTGCAACGTTATTGGAGTATTCTAAAGATTGTGAAGTCAGATAACCTACCATCGTCGATAAGTCTATATACAATTAATTATGTACTGGCAGAACTGAGAAGTGCATTCTATGGTGCACTAGTTTCCTTGTGATTGAGAATTTTATAGTTGATTGATGGTTGAGTATTGTTATGCTTCATGAACTATATAAGATACTAATGGATGATGCGCACATTTTTGAAGTATTGCATCTGTCACTTTGGCAATGTTTAGAGGTCGTCCTTAAAAGTTAATTTTGTGTTATGGCATGCTTTCTGTTGTCTAGACTTGTTTCCATCCTCTTGTTGATGTGCAGTTCCTTGGAAGAATGAATTTGGTGCAACATATTTTGGATGGGATTTTACAGATAGCTCATATGATTTCATGAATTTTAATGATCTGATTTTTGTTACTGTGCTTAGTCCTCAGTGCTGCATTCGGAACCAAAATCAACTGTGGGAACTCCAGCATACATTGCCCCAGAAGTCTTACAAAGGCGAGAATATGATGGCAAGGTATGATTAATTTCTTTTAAGATATTCTGCTGAACATTGTGGTTGTCATAGTAGCATCAAGCATTGATGTCCTACTGATGATTGTAGTTCCTGATCAGAACAGTGCTATACAATTTGATCCATTGTTTTTGGGAGATACTCTGTAAAGGAAGCTTAACCCATTAGAAAGCATGGCCGTTTGGACATGGATTTGACAAGAAGCCATTGTGATGATTGTTTAAACTTCAGTTTTTAATTTTAGCACCAAAGATTCTATGATCTATGATATGAGAAACATTACTGAGTCCAGATTTTGCTGGGATCTGCAAGGAATAATTAAAATAGTCTGTTCTGAATACAAAAAAATCCTTATTCACGAAAGCCCTAATTCTATATTTGGCTTTAGCTGACTTCGCTTCTCATTGTTGTCAATGCTAATGCCTCGGTCTTACTCAGTGCCTTCTCCTTCTCCACACCATTGTGATGTCCTATCTTTCTCATGATAAATTTGAAGTGAACTGCCTTTTGATTAGATCTTGTTGGCATGCAGTCTAGCCAATCTGCTTTGGCATTGCAGTCAATCAATTTTCCTCTGTCAAAAATATGTGTGTTTGACGTCACCAATGTTTGGTTGCCAGAGAGACAAGATATCACAGAAATCTGACGTAGGTCAATCTGTTGCTTGTTGGAGATTCGATTGCTTGTTGATATGCTTGCACTCGGAAGTATAGGGCTTCATCTTCTGTTTTCCCTTTGTTGACTGATAGAGATATCTCTCATCTCTAGTTCTTTACGATCGTGTCTCATGATCATTCTTGCAAAGCTAAAAGATTAAACTTGTGGCTGCTCTGTGGTATTTTTGGGCTATCATTTTTGGATTGCCAATTTTAGACATAAAATACTTTTACTGTCTTCATCCTATACTTGAATTGAGCAGTGAAGGGTTGACGATGATTAGCCAGCCTGAGTGTAATTTGGTCATGGGTCTGCCATCAGTGGAGCTTTAATCTGTTGGGACTGCTTCTCGATCATGGTTAAGGGAAGCTGGTATTTTGGGAACTTAGAGGGTCAACTACAACACTCATGAAGCACAGACTTTTTTTGTTCATCTCTGATAGAAGGTCTTAGGGGAGGATGAGGGCCAATAGTGAAGAAATGTTTAACATATTTCTTCTCCCTTCCAAATGGTGAAAAGATTTCCGATATAGAGCATGCTTTGCATCTTTTTTCCTAATTCAATGAAATCTAGAAGTGGATATTTTCTTTCCTTTATCAATATGATTAGGTCTGTTTTCTAGTTTAATGCAATACTGCCTTTAGGATTTTTGGCATGTTTTTCCTTTAGCTTGTATGTGTGGAAGGACATGGTAGATGATCTATTACTTTATCAGATTGCAGATGTGTGGTCGTGCGGTGTGACCTTATATGTGATGCTAGTGGGTGCTTATCCCTTTGAGGATCCTGAAAAACCTAAAGACTTTAGAAAGACAATTCTGGTAATACAGGGACATTGTTTTCTTGCTGTTTTACTCTATATGATTATCTTGTCTTTACACATTTCTCATTGTGGATCATGCAGAGAGTTATTAATGTTCAGTATTCCATCCCAGAAAATGTCCAAATTTCGCTTGAGTGTCGGCATTTGATCTCTAGAATATTTGTTGCAGACCCCATGGAGGTAATAAATGGAGAGTTATAATGTACCTGTCCCTGTTTGGTAAATTTCAATTTGTGTTTGAAATGTTTCAATGTTTTGGTGGGTTAGAAATTGCTCTATCTTTAATTTTTCCTCATCTTTTTGGTCTCTTTTGAAGTAAAAAGTAGCTTTATATTTCGACTACTTAATTGTGCGGCTCAATATTGATCCTCATACTTGATGTGCACATGGCACAGAGGATCTCCATCCCTGACATAAAGAGCCATCCATGGTTCCTGAAGAATTTGCCTGCGGACCTTATAGATGAGAAGACAATGGGCAATCATTTTGAAGAGCCTGATCAACCCATGCAGAGCGATGAGACGATCATGCAAATAATTGCTGAGGCTACCATACCAGCGATGCCACCTCACGGCCTTAGCCAATTTGTCACTGAAAACCTGGACATGGATGATGATGACATGGATGACTTGGACTTCGAATCTGAGCTAGATATTGACAGCAGTGGTGAAATAATCTATGCATTATGATGAAAGATCCTTGGAGGCAAAAGTTCTGGATGATGGCATGGTTTCTAAAAGTAAGCGATTGCATCAACTATTTATAATAAACCAAGAGAAATGTGTCTCCGTCAGTGGTAGATTAGGATAGAATATGTGGAAAGAGTACATTATCTAAACCTCTTGTCTTGTGATATGGAGATTCGTCTTTGTCAGGCTCTCTAAACTGTCGCTTGTTGTCATTGTCATCACCATAATCCTCTCTCTCTCTCTCTCTCTCTCTCTCTCTGTGGCATTTGGTTTATGTTAGCAAATTGAAGGGACAGAGTTTTCTAAGTACACCTTACATTGGTGAGGTCATGAGCCGGCTCAAGTTGGGAACGTGTCTAGGTTTTGTTTCTTAGGTTGTGCTGGGTGTTTTTGAGTCCAATTAAAAAGGGCTGTGAAATAGTATAAGATGACAGTGTCTATATACGTGCGTCGAGGTAGGAACTTTCTAAGTTGATATATTAATGATCATTGGACCTTAGAAGACACCAATGTTATGGAATGTCAGTACAATTAGTTTGTTAAAGTCAGTTTGGTCACTGAGGCAAGAGTGTATACCACTAAGTAAGGCATACTTCGATTAGTCATGTCACAATGTCATGGCGACAAGCTAGAAAGGGACCTTGTCAGGGTATGCTAGTCAGGAAGTTGATTTTTGGTGCCTTTTGGCAAGACAATACAAGTCCCAGAGGTTCAAGAAGAATGTCGAAGATGCTGCCCAACACGGGGTAAGTTTAAGCAATTTTGAAGATGGTGTTTAATTCTGAAGTTTTGTTTGTCTCGCCACTCTGTAAAGCACAGGACGCCCATCTAGCATAAATAAAGACCAAGTATAGAAAGGACATCACGTTGTAGGAATGAAATTAGAAGCAGTGTATTGTTGAAAATGTATGTATACAAGCGTTTTCTTGGTTCAGGTTTTTACCCAATATAGGTTGTGAGAATGAGACTTCTTAAGAAAAGCTTCTCATTTGACAATTAATCCAAGAATCTAAGTTAGCCTCTTCTTCAGACACTATCATATGCAAGATATTCAGACTCTGTCACCAACCATCTTCATTATATTCGACAGCTTAACAATCGTTAACTTCATGGTCGACACTGGTAAGTCGGACAACCTCAGATGCTCGCACATATTCATACGCTTGAATTAACCATTTTGGCCAATTTGATTAGGTAAGGGTCCTCTCGTTTAAAGAGTCAAATGAAAAATCTAAAGTTCAGAGATGTATGATTGAGTCTAGTAACACCGCCAAGCTTGTACAGGAGAGTCAAGCCCGCCCCCTTGGAATGGCAATAACCCAATTTGTACAGGGAGAGGAGAGAAATTATGGCAGTTTGTGATGCTAAACTCGATCTGTATCCCTACTAACTCCTATCTATCTATTCTGCTTAGCCGAACTCCCTATGCGCTGTAGGATTTTATCCCCTTTGCTTATATACCAACTCTCTATGCTCTATTGGAGATGGATAAAACGTGGGCTCGAAGAAGCCGCGTGTGTTTCTCTCTTGTATCTACTTTCACCTGGCTGAATTTCAGGGTGCTATCATGTGTGACGTCGTCGCCAGCTTAGGCATTTTCTGGCCAAAATCCGCCAGAAGAACTTAAATGGCAAATGTTGAAAAGGTTTATGACTGAATTGGCTTTAAAAAAAAAAAGAATGATGACTGAATCGGCATAAATAGTAAAGATTTATGACTTTTTTGGCAATTCCGGCCCCGTTTTTTTTTTTTTTTACTTTCCAAACTTGGATATCACATAGAGTTGGCTAAAAGGGGACTCCATCCTCCAAGACAATCTTTATTTTGAATAAGTTGAGTTATAAAACTGATTCTATCTCATTCAAAAACTTGCATACTTGCATCAGCAAATAAGGAGGATAAGCATAGTCAGTTGCACTTCCATACAAACCAAGCTACAATCCATGCATTTATGTCATCATACAACATACTGACACATAACAAGTCAATATATGTTTTGCATATGATAGAACACCTTACATGAGAAGTCATCACATCGAATAACAAATCATCATATGACGTGCCATGATGGCACATGATTATACAACATAATACGTCACTACATAACACCTCATGCCATGATCCATCATTCCATGATGCAGTCTTACTTTACATGTCACGTATTATAAATTATGATCATGCATCCATGCATTTTGTTTTCAAAATACACAACGGTGCACGAAGTAATTCCCGAGGTGTAACAGGATACCAGCCTTTCGCTTGATTAAGTGTTCGGACAAGCAATAACCATCTTAATATCTTAGGAAATCAAATGATAAAGGAATCTAAAGGATTTTATAAAAAAAAAATATGGTACTAAGAGAGGGTCGAAAGTGTGCTAACCTTCTCCAACATAACTGAACTCCTTGACCATAAAATCTCTAATTTCACAATGAAACGGTTACCTTTTTTGGTCGAAAGGAAGGGTCTAGATTAGCCCATTGCTAAAGCGGTAATGTCGAATGCCAGAGGTGCATTGAAGCAAGCATACTGGAAAATTCATTTACATTACACTCATCCATTATAGTATAATATTCATGATATAATGAATTAAATCTATATTGTACTAAAAAGTAGTCACCCATGTTCATTCTCAAAATCCTTAATTCTGTTTCTAACATACTCTTTTCATAACATATGACCTAATTAAATTAATCCATGTCTTGCATTTGTAACAAAATGACACGCAAGGGGTATATTTTGTATTTTTATCATAAATTTCAGCATTACAAATTAATAAAATAATATCTTCCAAATCTCATCTTACTTTGGAAACCTATATATCTTAACTTGCAATTTTATCTAAAAATCTTATTTAACCAAGATGCAATTTTAATTCAACTATGAAACAATCAAACCCTATCCTTTTTTTTTTCAACGTTGGCTATTCTATTTTATCGAAATTTTAAACATAGCAAAAATTGCTCAAGATAACCATCAACATTCAAATAAAAGATTAAGATATCCGAAAAAAAGTAGTCTGTCGGTTTGCGTCTTAAATTAACTAATATCGCCGTCTTGTTATAATACTTACTAACTTGAAGATGAGATAAAAAAAATAACAAAAAAATGGTATGCCATCTTGCAGACCAAATTAATGACTACATTTAATTTTAGTTAATTGTCTTCTCAAATAATGACTATGTTTTTAATTTAGCGACCAAATAATTAATCCCTAAATTTATAATGAAACTTAAATATTTTAACCAACATTTAAGTGTCAATATATGGTTTTGTTCTTTGACATACATGTATAAACTTTCTTAGAAGGTTGCTCATTACAATGGTGCTCTCACGTCGGCGCAATTAACATAAAAGATCAAATGATCACTTTGTTATTGCCGCGGAAGACATGTCTTGTTAATTGATTTCAATTTCACACAACTAATCCAGAACCTTTCTTGTAGTTCGATGTGAAATTCATTTCGTTCATTCCTTTTTGTCATCCTAAAAGCTTGTTCAGATCCTCTTGCTCTAGCAATCACTCTGTCCTTGGAGGGCCAAGTTGTTATATAGCCAAAACATATATTGAGCTGGAAAGCTAACCGATTAATATGAAACTCGAGATGCCATATAAATTTAAAACAAAGCAACTAACTTCCCTAAAAGCTAATGTCAACATTCCAAAACTTCATATTAGAGTCGGAATAAGCTAAGTTATAACTATTGCTCAGCCATTTCAACACCTGCATATATACATCATCAAATAAAACATGAAGGCATAAAGTCATTTGCACATGCATACACATTAAACTATGCATAGATGCCATTGTTCAACATATCATCACATCGTATGTCATCACACGACACACTATCATATCACACGACAAAACCATTAGATGACGTGTCAGCACATGACCCATCATTGTATGACATAACATACTATCACATGATACGTCGTTACATGACAAAATTTTGCATGACATGTTTTATATACTAAGTTATCATCATGCAAACATGCACTCATATTTTCAAAATACACAAACTTACATGGTAGATGAAGTATTCCTAGGGTAACATTGTGCGAACTTTTTTCTCAGCCGAACCAATCAAGATTGCCTTCATCGTTTCGGAGAATGCTAACGCTTCTCCACATAAACGGACCCTTGGGTCATAGATAATCGATTCTATGATATGCATAACCAGATAGTTTACTTCGAAACTATTTGGTTACCATGACGTGGTAATTTGTCGAGGCCTTCAATTGCCTAGAGAAGGTCATCACCTCTTGCAACCTTAGGTAACAAAATGTTCTAAACTTTTGCAATATCCATATCCTGCCCAATTAAAAAAAAAAACTATTCTTTACACCCCAGATTTTATATTACAAATTATAATTTATATCATTTGACATTATCCGACATATTCAAAGTCCATCACATAACACATAATAGGAGGATTCATTTTGTCTTTACCGTCCCCGTGAGATTTGATTTAGCAGCTTATTTGGCTTGGTTAAAAGGTTTTCGATTTTACGTATGGTGGGATCTGCTGGTTTCGACCCTAAGGCCTATCCAACTCGTGACTGAGTTGGGATCACAGTGCATGCAGAGGAACTGGCCTGACTCCGTCCATTCTTTTCCAGCGTCTGGTCCACGGGTTCCACCTTGCTGTCCGATCGCACTCGCTGATACATTAATATTAAATCACATCTTTCACCTAACGATTTTATGGTCCTACAAAACTTCACATGATATTAGAGCAAGAGATCATGAATTCAATCTTACTAGGCTTCTAGTCTCTCCAAATCCTTCTACACTTAGTACTAGATAAAAAAAAAGATAACATCTTCACTTAACAGCTTAAATTTTTAGAATAGTTGACAACGGTCATACAAAAAGTTCACAGCCAATACGGCCAGAGCACGTGCCTTCTTCACCTTTGTCTTGACGAAGACTTGAACTTGGGCCATCGCAGTGCCACGACAAGGACAGGTCTTCGTCAACGACCGGATTATAAAGTAAAGGAGTGCAGGAGCAACGCCTCCAGGGATTCCTAGGAAACTTCCCATTTAGGAATCGATTATGTTTTCATAAAAAGTTTTAAAATTTGATTATGTCATTTGACAGTATCATGATAAATTTCATGATCTTAATCATGAAAATGGATCGTCTGCCCTGAAAGCTTTTCAAGACAGACTGATCTAATGTCAGCAGCCGTCCGATCAATATGATAAGATGGCTAGCAAAAAGGAATGGCCACCCTCTTAAAGTAGGGCTCACCCCTTTCCTCTCACAAAGTCGTAGAGCAGATCCAAATGAATTATCCTTCGTGCGCGCATGATACTCATTCTGGTTCATAAACCTATTTCTGTCCAGAACTAGTTTTTTCTATTTCTGATTCAGAATGAGTTTTTGAAAAAAAAACGCGTTTGATATGGACATACAATTTCTGTTTCAGAAAGAGAAAGCTGTTTGATATGACAAAAAAATTTCTATTTCTGATTCTATTTCATTTTCTAAAATATATGATTTGGGATATTGGAAGATGTTCATATTAGTAAAAATAAAGAAATTTGATATTTTTTTGCACAATTTATTGTAATCAACTCTAAAATTGAAAAATCACTTTAATTGCATTAAACATTTGTAATATCCTAAATTTAAAAAAATAAAATCCACGTAGGCAACCATAAACGATCTTCTACCATTGAGATCTCGAAAATGCATAAGAATCTCATAAGATGTTCCAATAGATTGAACGAAATTACAAAATGAACACTATGCCCCAGACCGTGCCATGTAATCGACTATGCCACACAACACAATCGACATCTATGTTAGTAATATATGATCAAAATTAGCCCAAAAAACTATAATGGCTCTAGATAAAAAGGTTTAAGACTAAATTTGGTATAAATACAATAGATATATAACTTTTTTGACAAATTTCTCTATAAGCTTTTGTCTTGCCGTTTTATTTTATCCGTGCTATCTCTAGTAAATCGCACGTTCGAGTTGCGCTGGATGCATATGGTTTTATTTTTATTCCGTAACTTGAGTTCTCAACGCATTGTCATTGAAACAATTACATAATATAAAGTTAGTCTTATGTTGGACAACATTAATGCCGAGTTAGTGGGGGTCCAACTAATAAATGTTAGTTCCTAATTAGAGTGCGAAGAGTGAATATGATGATGAGGAAATCGTTTACTATTCAACATGACATAAAAAAGACATTTATAATCTCGAACAAGATAGTATGAGATAGCATACACTCTTAAGAAAAATATTTAAGGTTCGATATATAATATTAAGCGTCATCCGTAATTACATCCTAATGGACAATGGATGAGTTAAATCACATATCTAAGTTGTCAAACTCCCGCCATCATTTATTGTTGCAATAGATCTCCAAGTTTTCTCTAAGTTGTCGACTTGCGGCCTGGGGTGACTTGGGGGCGGCCTGGGGCGACCTGGGGCGGCGGTGGGCGGCTGGGGGCGGGCGGCGAGCTGGGGGCGAGCTGGGGGCGGCTGGGGGCAGATCTGGGGGCGGCTGTGGGCAAGCTGGGGGCAAATCTGGGGGCGGCAAGCTGGGGGTGGCTGGGGGCGACTGTGGCCGAGCTGGGGGCGAGCTGGGGGCAAATCTGGGGGCGGCGAGCTGGGGCCGAGTTGGGGGCGGCTGTGGCCGAGTTGGGGGCGAGCTGGGGGCGGCTGGGGACGGCGGGAGGTGAGCTGGGGCGAGCTGGGGGCGGCGACCTGCGAGCTGGGGGCGGCGGTGGGAGGCAGGAGGCGAGCTCGGCGGGCGGCGGCAGGAGGCGATCTCGGTAGCAGCAGGGGAAGGAAGAGAGAGTGAGCGCAAAGAGAGTGGGGAAGGAAGAAAGGAAAGAAAAAAGAAAGGGAAGAAGAAGAAAAGAAAAAAGAAAGGGAAGAACCGGTTCTAGGAGGATGAGAAATAGGTTTTTTTTCAGTTTCTCATTCTTGGACAAAAGTTGGTTCTGGATGGAAAAATTGGTTCAGAACCGATTTTCACAAAACCGCGAAGCAAATAGGTTTCTGGTCCAGAACTTGTTTTTTTGGTCCAGAACCAGTTCTACTCCAATGAATTTGTTCCTTTATAAAAAGGTCTCTCTCTACTTTCCGTTCATCTCCATTTTTCCATTATTGCTGCAAAGACCGAAAAGCTCCTCTTCCTTGCTTGCCTCTGCCAAAATGAATCCAGAGTAAAAAAGCAGAGAGGAGCATCCTCTGCAAATCGGGGGACGCGGGTTTCAGTTCTTTGAACTGTCCTCACGACCTGCCAAAGCTTTGGATTTTTCTAGGCTTGTTTGGTCTGGGCAGAAAGAAGGAACCAGAAATGGTTGATATCACAGATGATGTTCTGGGATCAGTATTCGGCGAGCTGTTCAGGCTCGTTCATCACCTCGCGCAAACTGTTGCCAAGTTTAGTGGCCAGCTCAAGAAGATCCAGTCCACTTTGAGCTCCATAAAACCAATCATCGAGGACATCGACAAGTACAACAAGCAGCTCGACCGTCCGGAAGAGATGGCTCCGATCAAGGTCCTATTGGAGGAAGGCACGGAACTGGTCAACAAGTGCACGAAGATCGGCAAGTTCAATCTGTGCTGGAAGTATACGCACTCGCATAAGCTGAACGACTTCAATGAAGCAGTCTTAGAGAAGTTCCGGGTTTACATGCCGCTGCTGAATGCGGCGACTTGCAAGGAGACATCGGTGAAGGTGAAGGAGATCGGGGAAAACGTGAAGGATGTCAAAGAGTTAATGAAAGGGCTATCGAATGGCGGGTCCCTCCAGAGCGGGCTCGAGGCTTTAGGCAATCTTGCGGTCCCTGCGGCACCCAATTTCATCGTCGGGTCGGAGGTGAAGGTGTCCTTGAGCAAGCTCAAGGAGCGCTTGCTCAAGGAGGGAGCGTCTGTGATTGTTGTGACCGCCCCGGGCGGGTGTGGAAAGACCACTCTGCTTAAGGAATTGTGTCATGACGAGGAAATTGAAGGTATGTGTGATTATTATTTTGACTGCTCCAGAACTAAAAAGATGTAGGAATGAAGTTCCTATATCGATCCTTGCCAGTTGGTAAAGCCTCTAATAATCTTTGGATTAGCCATTTATGTGTGTAGGAGCTGTTGCCTGAATAATGTTCCACTTCTGGACACAGATGAATAATTGAATCCCTTACCTTTTCTCTCTGTCGAGCTGTACAGTTTCTGATATATGCGAATGTTTGCACAAAGAGTTGCTTGGGTATTATGCAGATGGGTGTTTCATCAAGAAGAATCTTTTTCTCATCGTTTCGTTTCGGGTTAGAGTATCATGTCCAATCTCATAGATCTTTCCCAAACTTTTAGATATGCGATAACTGGCCTCTGTTTGATTGCGCTGAGCACCTTTCTTAATCAGCTGAACCCTCCTGTTCACAGCCATATACTTCAGACTTGTTGTTTCTGCTATACCTTTTCTACTTAGCTCTGATTCCTATCCTACTGAATTCATTAAACAAGAAGTGTCATGGCAAAATTTAATATTCTTTGCAAGCAATAAGAATCGGACTTACTGTCGTTTCCCTATAGGCAAATTCATGGAGAACATCATGTTCGTCACTGTCTCGAAGAAGCCCAACCTGACAGACATTGTCCAGAAAATGTATCAACATAACCGTGAAAGGGTACCCGAGATAAAATCTGAAGACGGTGCAGTTCATTGCTTGCAGCAACTGCTCAACAAAATAGGAAGATATCCTGTGTTGCTTGTGCTGGATGATGTCTGGAAAGAGTCGGAGTCCATCGTTGACAAATTTGTCTGCGATGATATCAAGGATTACAAAATTGTGGTGACATCGAGATACGAGTTTCCTCGTTTTCGTCCTGTTCATCACCTGAACCCACTGACTCACGACGAGGCAGTGGAACTTTTTTGTCACTGTGTTACCGTTGATGATGGAAGCATGAACACACCAGATACCAAGCTCGTGAATGCGGTATGCTCTCACTTGCAGTCACCAATTATAGGACTTCTTATGGTTATCGAAACTCAGGGTTAATTTTTTCCTCTAAAGATTATGCTTAATAAAATCGAACCTGCCTATTCTTAATTTCAACTCTCTTTCATCAAGGAGAGGCCTTGCTTTGCACTAATCATGATTCCTATCAAGTTCCAATAATTCCTTCTTCCCTCTGGCAGATAGTGGAACACTGTAAGCGATTGCCATTGGTTATTAAAGTCGTCGCCAACTCTCTCCGGGGACGGGATTATGTATTCTGGCAAAGAAAGCTTAATGAATTGACCCAGGGTCATTCCCTTCTTGATTCGGAGAAGGAAATTCTCGCTTGCCTAAAAAAGAGCTTGGACGACTTGGATAGTGACCCTTCAATCAAGGAGCGTTTCATGGACCTCGGTTCGTTTCCGGAGGACTGCAAGATCCCCGCCACCGCCCTTATTGATATGTGGGTGGTACTGTACAACCTAGACCCTGATGGCCTGCGCGCCATTACTGACCTCCATGAACTCGTTTCTAGGAACCTAGCTGATCTCATAGTCACGAGGTATGGCTCTGAAGTTTGTTTTGTTCTCTCATTCCAGTTTTTCTAGTTTTCTTCTGCTCTAAGAGTAAATCATATATTCTAGTTTGCATCTGTTAGTTTTTCCTGATACATGATGCCTCCACTGAATGTGTGAAATGGTTAAAGGCATTATGAGATCTTTGAACCGAGATTGAGAATGTAATTAATGCCATCTGATGGCCCATAACTAACCTCAATAAGTTTAGTTGCTCCCTATCCTGTTTCCCCAAAAATGGCACTCTAGATGATTTGAATCCACACTACCTGACCTTCAGCTATAGTGAGATCCCCGTTGTAAAGTTCAAATGATTTATTCGAAGTCCTGTAAAGGACGTTCCCAAATAGTGACTTGATTTCTCAGAAGTGGAAAAGATCAGTTGCCTTCACTTTCCTGCAGAAACGATATCATCAAATGCCTGGCACTAGATTTTAGCACAAGAGACTCGAGCACTAATGCTTATTCAAGCGTTTGATTGCATACATGCAGGGGAGGTGACGACCACGAATCTTACAGCAGCCACTATTACAGCGGCCACTATGCTCAGCAGCACGATCTGCTCAGAGAGCTGGCTATCATGGAGTGCAACGACGGGGGAATAGAGAAGAGAGAGAGACTCATTCTAGAGTTGAATGGAAATAAATTTCCCGACTGGTGGAGCGAGCAAAAGCAACAGCCTCTCGGTGCTCGTTTATTGTCCATCTCCACAGGTTAGTCTCTCTCTCTCTCTCTCTCTCTCCCCTCTAAAGATCTGTAGGGAAAAATTCAACTGGTTGCCAGTCAATTACCTTCTAACCTTCTACAATAATAATGCAGATAAAACATTTTCAACGCCCTGGCCAAATCTTGAGTTGCCTAAAGCTGAGGCACTTGTCCTTAACTTCCAGAACGATATGCAATCCAAAACTTATGCTTTGCCTGAATTCATTGAGAAGGCAGATAAACTCAAGGCCCTGATAGTAACAAACCACAGTTTCTTTCCGGCTGAGCTGCGCAATTTCCATGCCATTGGATCCAATTTAAGGAGGATCAGGTTCCAACGCGTCACAGTTCCCATCCTAAGTATGGGAAACCTTCGCTTGCATAGTCTGCAAAAGATATCCTTTTTCATGTGCCACATCAGTCAGACTTCGACGTCGAACTATGCTAAAATCTCCGATGCAATGCCGAACTTGGTGGAGCTCGACATTGACTATTGCAATGATCTTTTTACATTACCAGATGGCATCTGTGAAATAAGGCCTTTGAAGAAGCTTAGCATCACAAACTGCCATAACTTCTCTGCTCTCCCCGAGCAAATTGGGCAGTTGGCGTACCTCGAAGTGGTTAGGCTCAATTCCTGCACAACCTTGTCGCTACTACCGGACTCGATTAGAAGCCTCCATAACGTGAGACTCCTCGATATATCCGACTGTCTGAATCTCAGTGCCTTTCCCGATCAAATCGGTCAAATGGTTAATCTCGATCGGATAAACATGAGAGGATGTCTGAGGTTGTCTGGGTTGCCAAGGTCGGTCGTGAAGCTGAGGAACTTAAGGAAGGTGATCTGCGAGAAAGAAAAAGCCATTATGTGGGGTCCTCTTAGGGAAACTCTCCCTAGCTTGGAGATAACTCTGTTTGAAGAAGAAGCCAACTTGGATTGGTTGCAAGATTAAGACGGGGCAATGACGTCGAACTTGTGTTTGGACTTTTTAATATTGATGTGGACCGACCAATCATATATGTATTTTAAATATTTTTAAGTTAGAAATTTTTAAGAAACACTATACTCAAGTTAACAACAAGCTAATGGCACAAGTTTTACGTTTTAAGAAAAATATAAGTTGATTTAAAAGTTTATGAATGATATTAAATATTTAAAAAATGTTCAAAGATGATTGTGTGGTTACTATTGATTGAGAAACATATCTTAGAGGCCTGGAGAGATTGAGTTTCACAATCATGTATGGCCCGAGAACATGAATATAAACTTGTATAGAACATTGCTTCTTTTGCCATTTCCATTTCAACTCTTTTGCTCTTTAATCCAATTTATCTTACTCTTCAAAAATGTTTTTCGTAGTGGTTTTTACTATCTGACTTTTGCCGCCTAGTTCTTAAAATCTTGCAATACAGACAACTTGATTTTTTTTTTCAAAGAAAATGATACTATAAGTGTCATTATTTTATACGGTCCTCGTTTTGTACTCAGATTTTTTAAATGATCACTTGTATACAAGTCTTGTGAAAAACAAAAAGATCACTTTAGTGTCATTATCGATTTGTATAGTTGAAAAGTCCGATGTGGCAATTTTCTTAAGCCCTAAACTCATTTGAGCTTGAACACCCCCCTCACGGCCACGTCCCATTTGACGGGCCGAAGCTTCCATGTGAATGTCATGACCCGTTCATTATTAAGAAACAAAACCAAAGAAGGAAAGCGACCAAGAGGACTAGTCTCCGCCGGACCTAGACAAGGGAATTGAAGTTCGGTAACAAAGGGGAATAAAGATAAGGGAAGTAATCTTCAGTTATTGGTCATGTTGGAAGTTAATTTCAGTCAGCCAACAAACATGGAAAGGATCAATCGACTACATAGGCCAAAAGTGTTAGTACCATTAAAAATTTCTAATTGATATTATATGATGCATTTACTTCAAATTAATATTCGTATCATAAGAAGTCGCAAACTTGTATTCAAAAGGGATTTTTGCCCCAAAGTAGTACCCTTTGATGCATTTAGGTTGTGTTTGGATATATTATGAGGGAAAGGCTTTGATTAATTGCAACGGGACTTTGGGTGCCTTTGATGCGGTTTTGGGGGAATGTCTTTGACAAAATGCAAAGATCTTTGGGCAAAAGGGATTTTCCAAAATGCAAGTGGTGCTTGGTAAAGTGTATATCAAAATTTATTTAAAATAAATCTATATTATCCCTAACATGTAAACTACTAAAGATAATGACCTAAATTTTTTAAGGAAAATAATGTTTTTGGATTTTTATCTTTTAGAAAATAAAATCAAATATAGTACTCATCATCTGCAATCAACAAGACATTATTTGCAAACAATAACCTTGCAGTCAAATATTATCTACAAAAGGTAAAGAATTCAAATTTGGATGATAAAAAATCAATGGTTCGTCCCAATAAACGGTGGGAGGTGTGGAAGATTTTTACTTTGCCGTCACGGGTTAGATTATAGGGATAGAGGTTGGTCTAGCAATCCAAGTTACATTCTCAAATTAGGAAAGTTTCCTAGTTCAGATTGATACATTGAATAAAAATTTGCACATGATATTTCAATCAAAATTTTCAAATAAGTAATATCTAGACACAATCTAACATTACATGTTGCGATGCTATGTTATCATCATGCCTACACACATTCATTGTTTTCTGAAAACGCGAACACACATGGCACATTGAGTCATCTCGGGAGGTAGCATGATGCAAACCATTCGCTTGATTATGTCTTCAGCTAAACAGAACACCTTCCTGTTTTAGGAAATCAAATGATGAAAATGAATTTCGAGGATTTCACAAAACATGGGGCATGCAATTGATCGAATTTTCAGTCCAAAGATCTCCGACTTCACGATAGACCAGTCACCTTCACATTATTATTTTATTTTTTCTTCTGTTCATTTCTTTTCATTCATTCATTCATTCTTCTTCCTCCTCCTTGGTCCACCACCGACAGCGCTGCTGCAAACCATAACCACAAGAGGAGGTAGGAGAGACAAAAGCTTGCAGATGAAAATAAAGTGTGGTGAAAGTAATTTATTCAGTCAAAATTTTTGACGGTTCGTGATGCAGGGCCACTTGGCCATGTTGGGATGATGGGTACTCGAAATTTAAATTAAGGTCAATGAATTGGAATCACTTATATATCAAGCTAGCTTCCAAAGAAGTGTCTAACTAATTAGCCGATTATTCACGCACCTTCACATGATTGTTTCCTTTTACTTACTCACTTTTGTCGAGTCTAGTGTGACATAGACAAATAGGTCGAGAAAAAAAATATATAAAATAAAATAACCTGAAAAGATCCTAAGAAATAGAGATAAGAATTTCTATCTCTATATAAGAAAGACATATTCAATATCAAAAATTACTAGCTACGTCTCACAACCAGGCTCTGATACCATATATATGATCTATCTTTCTTATATAGAGATAGAAATAGTGTAGATATAAAGATTTCTCATGTGTCAGAGTAAGAATGGATACTATCAAAATATGAGCAAGAATTTTCAAAATTAGATTTAGACGGAATATAAGAAGGAACATGATATTGGGAATTAAATATTTTAGATACTCGATTTCTTTAATAAAATTAATTATATAATTGATTATCTGATATGCTATTAAATATAAATAATCAAATACTGAAAGAATTAAATAAAATATGACAATTAAAATCCAAAATCACTTCGCAATATGGTGGTAATCTGCACACAAGACGAAGATATAGTATAGTTAAATATCAAAATCACTTCACTTGTTGTGCAATAATCCGTACATAAGATGAAGTCATGTAATATAAAAAAAGTCCTACATAGGCGATAATACCTGTCGATTGTGTTGACTATCGTAGACAAAGAGTGTATTGGTTCCCGCAAATTATTTGGGAGAAATTTCTTTGTCTTTCACGTGAACTTTTGTTATATTATTGTTCCTTCTAGATGGATTGGAGCATCGTTGATAGGCTACTCGTGTGAATGGAAGAAGAGAATGTATGAAGAAGAGAACTGTGAAACTTCATGGGAACAGCTGATGAAGTTTCTGTGTAGGGTTTAAGCGAAAGGCGACGTTGCTGAGGTAGTCTTCTCGGCGTAATCCAGCTTACGTTGGACATGCAGGGCTCTTCCTGGAATTTCGGTGGCCTTCCGCAGTCTTCATCTTTGATGTTTTTCTTTCCCGACGTGCAGATGAATATTCTCAAGTCAATCTGATTTAAACTATAGTGGGAATTATTACTCACAAAAGAAGTTCTTACGCAATGACGCAACCTATTCAAAGAAGTTAAGGTTATTGCACAAGAGAATATATATATGTGTGTTGAATTGGTTTCTTAAAGAGCACAGTCTAATTTGTTGATGAGACCGAGAAATCATAAAATAGATGATGGTTAATTTTCCATGGCAGATGTTTCTGGTGGCAACATGTAATGTCTAAGCTTGGTGCGAGCAAAATAAAGAGATGAGCTTTACATCACAAGAGTCGATTGCTTCCTCTTTACTTTAGTAAGGGCTCTGCTTTAATAATGAACCTCTCGTTTGACTCCTCATTCATTCTCTTGCGCCGACGTGCTCCCCATCTTCCCTTTAGCCGTTGATATAAAGAGGTTCAACGTTCCAGCCTGCAGTTGGAGATACCGATACAGGAGGACTCTTCAGACAACTTTAATTATCATCCAAGGCTTTCTGATGTTTTCTCTTCCAATGTAGATATATAATTATCTTCCAACTCTGGCTAAGGCAAGAAAATCTGCAACTTGGTAGACAAGCTTGAGATAAAACGACCTAAAAAAAAAAATTCAGGGTTTCGTTTTAATATTCGCAAAGATACTTTGTTCATAGGAGGTGGCAAGTCCATAATCAGCTTTGCCTTGTTCCCATCAAATTCTATTCCCCTTTGATGCATCAAGAATCCTTGGAAATTGCCAGTAGTTACAAGAAATGCACATTTCACAGGATTCATTTTTAAAGCTTGATTTGTCATCTTATTGTAGCATTGTTTGAGCCTAATGAGATAACATATCTAGTTAAATTTTATCGTAATTACATCTACCGATACCTCTATGGATCCAAGCAATCCAAGGTGCTCTTATTTGAGCTCACTTGGCATTAAAATTTCAATTTTAAACATTATCATTACGTTAAAAGGCACATAATGTGAAATTAGTTCATTTCCACATACTTGATTGAGGAACGTGCCCATCTGTTCAGTATGCAATTCAATTCATCCTTGCCCCATTTGTTATCTTAGATGTCTACTAGGACCAGCGGCTTATTCGGGCTTTTATCGCTATGATGATTATTTCCCATCCTCATTAAATTGGGCCATTACAAAATCAAACCAGATCAAGGTGTAATGTTCAATTCCAATGCATAACGTGATTGGAACCTTTTTCATTAGGTGTCTTGACAAAGAAGGATCTCCTTCATGTTTTAGTAAATCAAACGGTAAAGGAAGTCATAGGTTTTCATCTCCCTCTCACGCCCTTTAGTAATAGAATGTTCTCAAGTTTTGTAATTTTCATATTCTATCTGATTGGAAAATTATCCTACTCTTTGTACCTCGGATTTTATATTACAAATTGTATTTGTACAATTTATGGAATATACTTGCAATGCGTCATCGATGACCAGTTAGGAAAATATATATCATGTTTACTATCCACATCAAACACCCACTTTTTAATTTAAGAGCTCAATTGGTTGGTTAAAACGTCTGCAATCTTTAATGGGATCGACTAACTTATCATGATTGAAATGGATTCTAGTGCATGAAAATGAAATAATCCATTCATGAAGACGAAAACGAATACATACTCGCTTGACCTAACATTGCACGCTAACCACAACGTATGGTGACCGCTTCGAAAACTACCCGACCTAATCTCATATGATCTTCTTCACTGTTCCGTTTCGACTGGATCAATATCAGGGTCAATTCGACGAACTTGCTGGATAACGCGGCGTTGGCTAAAACTGGCCTAGTGGAGACAAAAACACGTGCCGATAGCTTTCGCCGGACGAAGCACGGAGCTGGAAACTTGCAGGGGAACTTCAGACATGGACGTGGTCAACCACTAACACGAGTCTTCTTCAACCCCAAAATCGTAAGTACAACGGAGAGCACAACATGGCGATTGCCTAGGGGAGGTCATCAACCTCTCGCGCCCTTCAACAAAGAACTGGTTTTGGAGTTCCGTAACTTTCATATAGTACACGATTGAAATGATATTCTAATCTTTACAAATTTCATTAGTATTCTCTGATCTTACACACTCGAACAGGCAAAATACGTGCCCATAGTTTTCTCTTGACAAAGAGTTGAAACCAGGGATCTCGCAGGGCAGCATGAGACGAGGACATGGTCAACGACTAGCAACAGCGACTCTTCTACCCTTTAATGATAGGACAAAGGACCACCAGAGGGAGGCCTCCAATGGACGCTCTTGCTAGGGAACTTCCCATGTAAGAATATATTGAGTCTTGTCTCACCTTCTCTTCCATCCCTTTCCCGATTGTTGCTTCAAAGGCTACAAAGGTCCTCTTTCTTCTTGCCTCTGAGATAAACCCAGAAAAAGAAAAAAAATAGAAAAATAAAAAACAGAGAAAAGCGTGTGCTCTGCCAGTCTTGGCCAGCGGGTTTCAGTTAGTTGAAGTATCCTTGGTGACTCAGAGTTCTGGATTTTCTTGGCTTCTTTGGTCTGTGAAGAAAGGAAGAACCGGAAATGTCAGTTGACTTCGTAGGAGCTGCCGTGGGAACGGCATTCGGCGAGCTGGTTTTTCTCGTTAAGGAAGCAGTGCAAACCGTTGCCATGTTTCGTGATGAGCTCAAGAAGATCCAATCCACCTTGGACTCCATAGTCCCAATCATGAAAGACATCGACGAGTTCAACAGGCGGATAGATCGTAAAGACATGGAGCAGATCCAGGCCCTAATTGATGATGGCACAGCCCTGGTCAACAAGTGCTCGAAAATCAAGCGCTCGAGAATCAAGGCGATCAACCTGTTCAAGAAGTATACGCACTCGAAAAAGCTGACCGAGCTCGATGCGACACTCGCCAGGGAGTTCCAGATTTCCGTGCCGCTGATATCCGTTAGGAACACCGCGGAGATACTGGGGGAGGTGAAGGAGTTCCGTAAAGAATTCAGGGTGTACAGTTTCGGTCAAGCCAACGCCGGCGTGCTCGGGGCTTCCGGCAACCTCGCGGTCCCTGAGGCACCCGATTTCATTGTTGGGTCGGAGGTGGAGGAGTCCTTGAGTAAGCTCAAGGGGCGGCTGCTCGAGGACGGGGTGTCTGTGATTGTTGTGACCGCCCCGGCCGGCTGCGGGAAAACCACTCTGCTTGCGAAGTTGTGTCATGACGTGGACATTGAAGGTATTTCTGATGAGCGTCTTGATTGATCCCGAGCTAATTAAAGTAGGAATGCATTTCTCGATTGCTCCTTGCCAATTGGTCCCCTCTGATAGTCTTTTGGTTAGCAATTTATGTGTACTGGAGCTGTTGCCTGCACAATCTTCCACTTTCCCTTATTTGAATGATTGAATCCCATAGCCTGTTCTCTCTATCAAGCCATAAAGTCTCTTGCACTTGTGAATGTTGGCGCAAAGAATTGCTTGGGTTTTATACAGATGGATGTTCATCAGGTAAAAGAAACTTTTTCTCATCATTTAATTTTGGGTTGAATGTCAAGTCCGATCCGATTGCTGTGTCCCAAGCTTTTTGATATGCAATAACTCAGCCTCTGTTTAATTGCACTGAACGCCTTTCTTAATCAGCTGAACCCTCGTCTTCACACGCCATAAGCTTCACACTCAATTTTTATGCTATATGGTATATACTTACCCCTATTTTATCCTACTGAATTCAATACACTAAAAGTGTAGTGGACAATTTTCATACTCTTTACAAGCAATAAGAGTGACTTCACTGTTGTTTGATATAGGCAAATTCAACAGCAATATCATGTTCATCCGTGTCTCGAAGAAACTCAACCTGACAGACATTGTCCTGAAAATTATTCAACATAAGAATTTCCCAGTACCCACGATTGAAACAGAAGATTCTGCAGTTCATTACTTGCAGCAACTACTTGAAGAAATAGGACAGAATCCTGTGTTGCTTGTGCTGGATGATGTCTGGCATGAATCGAAATCCATCATTGATAAATTTGTCTTCAAGAAGATCAAAGATTACAAGATTGTGGTGACGTCAAGATACGAGTTTCCTGATGTTAGTTTTGTGCATCACCTGAACCCACTGAATAATGTCGAAGCCCGGGAACTCTTCCGTCGATCTGTTACCATTGATGATAGAAGCATGGTTCTACCAGATGATGATGTCTTCGAGCAGGTATACTCTTGCTTGCGTGCATCCATTAATGGATTTCTTACTGCCATCAAAACTCTGAGTTAAATCTTTTTCTTAAAAGAAAATGTCTAACAAAATCAACCTGTCTATCCTTTCTTTCATCTCTCTGTCTCAAAGAAAGGCCTTGGTTTGTACTAATTTTTTTTCTCGTGGCAGGTAGTGAATCGCTGTAAGGGATTGCCATTGGCTCTTACAGTGGTCGCCAAGTCTCTCCGAGGAAAGGATCCTTCATTCTGGGAAACAAAGCTTCTTGATTGGTCTGAACGACGCTCCCTTTTGAGTTCGGACAGTGAGATTCTAGATTGCCTCAGACAGAGCT
Source organism: Melaleuca quinquenervia (assembly GCA_030064385.1). NCBI lineage: Eukaryota > Viridiplantae > Streptophyta > Magnoliopsida > Myrtales > Myrtaceae > Melaleuca > Melaleuca quinquenervia. The sequence goes on along the minus strand of CM057726.1, from coordinate 9,321,428 downwards.
TGGATGACTTGGATGGTGACCCTTCAATCAAGGAACGTTTCATGGACCTCGGCTCATTTCCAGAGGATCGCAAGATCCCTGCCACCGCCCTTATTGATATGTGGGTGGAATTGTACAAGCTAGATTTCAATGGTCTGCACGCCATTGCTGACCTCCATAAACTCGTTTACAGGAACCTAGCTGATCTCGTAGTTACCAGGTATGGCTCTGAAGTTTGATTTGTTCTCTCATCCTGACTTTTTCTAGTTTTCTACTGCTAAGAGAATCTCATCAGATTCTAGTTGGCATCTTATTAGGTTTTCTCAATACTTGACCACTAGAGTTCCTGAGTGAAATGACAATGGCACGATTAGATCTTTGGACCAACATTGAGAGAGCCATTTCATAACCCGTAACTAACTCCAGTAAGTTCAGTTCTTCAGTAGCGAGGCAAACTATTTTTGTTACCCAAAAATGGGAACTCTCGATGGTTTGAATCTACACCACAATCATTGCACCTTACTTCAGCTTTACTGAGTTCTGCAATTGTAGAGGTCAAATGACTTATACATAAGCACTAGATTTTGGCGCATATGTTTACTTTTACTATCAAATTGAAGTCGCCCAAAGGCCTGGCACTAGATTTTGGCACAAGAAACTTGAGGCCAAATGCTTACATTCCAAGTGTTTGCTTGCATACATACAGGAGAGATTTAAATGATGACGACGACAAATCTTACAGCAACCACTATGCTTTGCTGCACGATCTGCTCAGAGAGTTGGCTATCATAGAGTGCAACCAGGGGGAAGTGGAGAAGAGAGAGAGACTTATTCTGGATTTGACCGCAAGTAATTTTCCCGATTGGTGGAGCCAGCAAAAGCAACTGACTTTCATTGCTCGTCTAGTGTCCATCTCCACAGGTAGGGAACTCTCTCTCTCTCTCTCTCTCTCTCTCTCTCTCTCTCTCTCTCTCAATTACCTATAGGGATATATTCTGTTGGTTGGTTGTCAAATTACCTTTTAACCTTGTATGTTTATCATGCAGATGTTACATTCTCAACACCCTGGCCAAATCTTCAATTGCCTGAAGCGGAGGCTCTTGTCTTGAACTTCGAGACTAACATTCAAACCAAAACTTATACTTTGCCTGGATTCATTGAGAAAGCAGATAAGCTCAAGGCCCTGATAGTAACAAACTACAGTTTCTTTCCAGCTGCGCTGCACAATTTCCATGTCGTCGGGTCCAATTTAAGGAGGATCAGGCTCGAACGCGTCACGATTCCCTTCCTAAGCATGGGAAAGCTACGCTTGCACAGTCTGCAAAAGATGTCCTTTTTCATGTGCAACATTAATCAGGCTTCAACGTCAAATGATGCCAAAATCTCCGAGGCAATGCCAAACTTAGTGGAGCTTGACATCAACTATTGCAATGATCTTACGACATTGCCGGATGACATATGTGAGATAAAGCCTCTGAGGAAGCTTAGCATCACAAACTGTCATAATTTCTCCCAACTCCCTGAACAGATCGGGCAATTGGTGTCCCTCGAAGTGGTTAGGCTTAATTCCTGCTCAAACTTGTTGCATTTGCCAGACTTGATCGGTACCCTCCAAAATTTGATGTCTCTCTATATATCTGATTGCCTGAGCCTGAGCACTTTACCCAATCAAATTGGTCAGTTGGTCAACCTCAAGAAAATAAACATGAGAGGATGTCTGAAGTTATGTGTGCTGCCACGGTCCATTGTAAAGCTAAGGAACCTGAGGAAGGTGATTTGTGACAGAGAAAAAGAAGTCATGTGGGAGCCTCTCAAGAGCAGTCTCAATGCCTTGAACATAATGGCATCTGAAGAAGAGGCCAACTTAGATTGGCTGCGTGATTAAAAGGAGGGCAATCAATCAATTATCTCTGTACTTTTTCTCCATGTTAATTTTTTTTGAATTTTTTTAGTAAATACAGCAAAAAAAAAAAACCAAACTATGTATATATTCTTTTGTATCATCAAAAATCTTAAACTTGTTCATGGTAAAAAGTACACCTAACTTTTTTACATAAAAAAAAAATCCAAACTTACACATTTATAATATGTATATTTTCTATTTTATTTCTGTCTAAAGCATAAATGTCACATTATTATAAGTTTGAGATTTTTGTAACACAAAAATAAGTTTAGAATATCATGATGGAAAATTTAAGGTTTTTAGTAAATAAAAAAAAAGTTCGAGATATTTGTTATGTGGACAGCCTAGGCATTGCTAACTAGACCAAATAATTGACGAGTAGTGCCACGTCATTAATGTTTTCGATTCAGAACTTTTTTATCCTACTTTCTTCTTCCTCCTCCATCTACCGCCAACAACACTGCTACAAAAACCACAACCAACTGCGTTTTTACTGTCAACAAAGTCTAAGTCGTGGCGCCTTACCACCCCTTACCACCACGACCACTTCAGCATTGCCCTCTTCTCTCACTCTCTTCTCTTTGCAACCTTGAACCTTAGGTTACAAGCCTTAGATCTTCTGAGAGAGAGAGAGAGAGAGAGAGAGAGAGAGAGAGAGAGAGAGAGGTGCTTGCATGGTCATTTGAGCGAAGCTTTTGGTGGCGTTCCCGAGTGCAGCTTCGGTGCGATGGTGGCAACTGTTCGATTCGTTTTGAATTTTCTGGGAACTGAAAGGTTGAGTGGCTGAACCAAATCGAGTGTGACCAAAAACGAATGTGAACCGGACTGAGAACCCAGTTTCACTCAATTTAAATGCATCCGGTCTTTCGGTTTTCATTTTTATAATATTAAAAAAGAGGTCGAGTGAAAAAAGAAGAAGACAGATTATGTAAATTTTGACATTAAGAAGATGAATGATTGTAAATTTGGTTCGGTTCGGTTAATTGAACCAAACAATATATAAATAGTTATTGTTTCATTATCCAATCGAAAATTGAATTGAACTGAAAATGCACGAAATGCTGGTTCGACTCCATTCTATTTTATTTTTGGTTCGATTATTTACGATCTAGTGGTGGTGGTTGAAGTGGAGCAGCGGCGGACAGTCGTTCCCGGTGGTGGCATTGCTTCTGCAATGGTGGTGCCGCCGCGGGGGAAGGACTAGTAGTAGTAGACGATAAAAGGAGAGAAAGAGAGAAGCTTGCACAAAGAAATTGAGGCTTATTTAGTTTTCTTAAATTCCTCAACAGGAAATGACTTTAGTTGTTCGCAATTATATGACAGTATTTCCTATGTTTGTCGTCAAGTTGGATGGACCTCTTTTACTAGGAATAGTTCATTAGTTTGGCAATTTTAAGGTCTTGATTTTCATAAGGGCACCGGCTCTTTATGGCCTCCTCCCTTTTCTTAGCCGTGCCATCAGTACCATAATGCTCCCAACGACCTTCACTAGAGAAATTACCTTATTCCTCAGTACTTGCTCCCTTCAATCTACTATTTTGGTTGTTGTTTTCACGAACGGTGCTCTATTGTTGACTTAAATCTCCTCAAAATTCAAACAGGGCGCAACTCAGTCTATACTCTTTTAATCCATGCCTTAACTTCTCAAGGTGAGATGTCCCTATCATAAGTGACACCTTGAGAAAAATTGATATCTCTTAATACATCCAGTTGTATGAGCCTGAGCACTTTGTCCAATCAAATTAGTCAATTGGTTAATCTGAAGAGGATAGACTTGAGAGAATGTCTGAGGTTGTCTGAGCTACCCTAGTCGATCGTGAGGCTGAGGAACTTGAGAAAGGTGATTTGTAACAAAGGTATTGTGGAAGCCTCTCAAGAGCGGTCTCCCTAGCGCTGAATGTAATGGCGTCAAAAGAAGAGGCTAACTTAGATTGGCCGTGTTATTAAGGAGATGACGACCATCTCATGATCTCTGAATTTTTCTACACTTCAACTTTTTCTTGAAACTATAATTTTTCATTTTAATTTTTTTCTGTCTGTTCAATTTATTTCCTGTACTATGCGATTTTGTTTTGGATGTGGATGGCCGAGGCATTACTGGCTAGACCAAATAATTGATGAGTAGCACCACATCATTTTTTTTTAAATATTTCCGAGTCATAACTTTTTAATTTTATTTGTTCTTCTTTTCATTTCATTTCTTTCTTCCTTTCTTTCTTCTTCCTCCTCCTTGGTCCACCGCCAACAGCGCTGCTGCAAACCGTAATTACAAGAGGAGGTAGGAGAGAGAGAAGCTTATAAATTCCTCCACAGGAGATGACTCTAGTTTTCCCTAGTTAATTTACAGGATCCTCTATCTTAATATTAAGCCACCCACTTGACTTGAGCCATCCGATGTCCCCCCACTCCATCCTATGCATAACCCCTTTCTGTCTAGGAATAGTTTATTAATGTCGCAATTTTAAGGTCTTGGTCTTCATAATTTATTCAACAAATAAAGTGTGGTGAAAGTAATATATAAATAAAAAATTTTATCTGGCCGGTCATGATGCGTGCCACTTGGCCATGTTGGGCTGTGCATATCATGTACAAAAAGAGACAGAGTCCTCGAAATTTAAATTAAGCTTAATATAATGGAATCCGTTACATATCGAGCTAGCTTCTAAAGAAGCATCTAACTGATTAATAGGTTATTAATGCACCTTCATGTGATTGTTTCCTTTTACTTACTCCCTTTTGTCTACTCTAGTGTGAAATAGACAAATAAGTCGAGAAAAGAAATATGAATATATATATAAGCGCAATAATCACCATGCTTGAATAAGAAAAATGTATTGCTTCCTGCCCAATTTATTTGAGAGAAATTTCTCCTCTTTCTTGTGAACTTTTGTTATATTATTGTTCCTTCTAGATGGATTGGAGCGTCGTTGATTGGCTACTCGTGTGAAAGGAAGAAGAAATGTATGAAGGAAAGAAGCAATGAAGAAGAGAACCGTGAAACTTCGTGGGATCAGCTGATGAAGTTTCTGCGTTGGGTTTAAGCGAAAAGGCGAGGCCACTGGGGTCGTCTTCTCGATGTAATTCAGCTGACGTTGGGCATCCAACGCTTCGGCATGGGTACATGCCATTACTGTCGCCAGGAATTTTATATCCTCCAACACGTTACTTCATGGTGGGTTTCTACCTGTAATGTCTTTGTTTTACAGGATCCTCTTTCTTAATCATTAAGGTACCCACTTGACTTCGAGCCATCTGAGGTCCCCCCACCCATTCCTATGCATAACCCCTTTCTGTCTAGGAATAGTTGATTAATGTAGCAATTGTAAGGTCTTGGTCTCCATAATTTATTCGACAAATACAACGTGGTGAAAGTAATATATTAAATCAAAATTTTTATTTGGCCGATCATGATGCGGGCCACTTGGCCATGTTGGGATGTGCATATCATGTACATAAAGAGACGGGTCCTCGAAATTTAAATTGAGCTCAATACCTTGGAATCCCTTGCATATTGAGCTAGCTTCTAAAGAAACATTTAACTGATTAATAGAGTTGGTGATGCACCTTCACGTGATTGTTTTCTTTTTACTTACTCCCCTTTTATCGACTCTAGTATGACATAGACAAATAAGTCAAAATAAATATGAATATATATGTATATATATAAGCGCAGTAACCACCATGCTTGAACAAAAAAGTGTATTGCTTCCTGCCCAATTTATTTGAGAGAAATTTCTCGTTTTTCTTGTGAACTTTTGTTATATTATTGTTCCTTCTAGATGGATTGGAGCGTCGTTGATTGGCTACTCATGTGAAAGGAAGGAGAGAATGTATGAAGGAAAGAAGCAATGAAGACGAGAACCGTGAAACTTCATGGGATCAGCTGATGAAGTTTCTGCGTTGGGTTTCGTCCAAAAAAAAAAAAAAAGTTTCTGTGTTGGGTTTAAGCGAAAAAGGCGAGGCCACTGGGGTCATCTTCTCGATGTAATCCAGCTTACGTTGGGCATCCAAGGCTTCGGCACGCGCACCTGCCATTACTGTCGCCAGGAATTTTATATCCTCCAACGAGTTGCTTCGTGGTGGGTTTCTACCTATAATGTCTGTGGACTTTCGCAGTCTTCATCTTTAATGTTCTTCTTCCCTGACACACATAAGAATATTCTCAAATCAATCTGATTTAAGCTAGTTGAAATTATGACTCAGAAAAGAAGTTCTTACGCAACCATGCATCCAATTCAAAGAAGTTACGTTACCGCAAGAGAGAATTATATTAACATAAAATGCTGAACAATTCCAAAGGATTTGCTTTTCCTAATGAATTTTTTTATCAAGAAGGTCATGAATTTCCTTTTCATAAAATTTTAAGACTTCTTGACTCATTTGGGAAGGTCTCTCCTTGGTTGGAATATCTTTCTAAGAAAATTTTGGTTCAAAACAAAAATCAACAACATGGCATTTCCTCGATCAGAAGGCGTCTGGAAGAGTGGACCAAATAGAATTTTTTGATTGGGGAATTTCCTTGACATTTCTAGATTATAATTTTTTTTATTGGAGGATAGGATAAAAAAGATACTGCTCAATCTTTTTGTGTTCAAGATCTTATTTTAAAAATTGGAGATGTTTCTCTTTATCCTAGATTAAATGGTTCAGCTCAAAAATAGAAAGATCATGGATAGTATTCAAACATCTGGTTTGGGGACGAGTAACAAATTCAAAAATTATTTTTTGTTTTAAATGTTGAGTTTGGATACCTTGGCTGGTAACTATAAAAGGCTATATCAAATTTATAAAAGGAGGATTTTGTAGAAACATTTTCTTTTAAAACTTCTACCTCAGAGATTTTGTAGTTGATGTGGAGTCTTTCTCCAGAAGCCGCTTTGAGAGAATTTGCAACTTTCTCAAAATATTTGGTAGGAACGAAGCCTTCTATTATGCAATTGAGGTTTGCTCCTTGTATAAAAAAGAGCTACTATATTCAAAGAAAATTTTTCACTGATCCTTATAGAGATATTGATCTTATATATATGTAATATGGGGAACAGGTTTCACTAAATTTAGGAGGTAAACAATGTTAGGCCTGAATAAGCAATCAAGTGAGGGGTCAATTGGTTTCTTAAAAAAGCACAGTCTAATTTGTTGATCAGGCACAAGAAATCATAAACTAGATGATCACTAATGTTCCATAACAGATGTTTACGGTGGCAACATGTAATGTCTAAGTTTGGTGCGAAGAAAATAAAGAGATGAGCGTTACACCACAAGAGTCGATTGTTTCCTCTTTACATTATAAGGGCTCTGCTTTAGTAATGAACCTCTTGTTGGACTCCTCACTCATTCTCTTGTGCCGACGTGCTCCCCATCTTCCCTTTAGCTGTTAACATGAAGAAGTTCAAAGTTCCAGCCTGCTTTTGGAGATATCAGAACAGGAGGACTCGTCAAACAGCTTTAAATATCATCCAAGGATTTCTGATGTTTCTCTTCCAATGAAGATGTATCATTGAGTTCAAAATAAGAATACTACAAGTGTTGTAACTTGTATGCAGTACTTACTTTAGTGCCAAAACTTTCATTTGGATCACTTCAATGCCATTTAAAAAAAGACGATCAGTTCAGAACCAACTTCGATCTTACTTGCTAGAAATCCAATATGACAACCTACGTGGCTGTCCGAAAGTGCCAAGTCGGCATTTAATATAATAAAAAAACGCGAGTTCTAAAAAAATTTAAAAATGGGGCTTAAGGGGGAGGGCGGCTAGCCCTTGCCGCTACTGTCGCCCCACCCTCCCCAATGAGGGTGGGGACGATCGACGGGGGTCACCGGGCCCTGGCCACAGTCGATGACCCCCGCCGATGGAATGCGAGGCCACCGCAAGCCCTCGCTTAGATCTAGGGGAGGGTTGTGGCCCTCCCCAAGTTGGGCAAGGGTTGTCGGCCAATCGCCACTCGAGCAGTGGCAACGCCTGGCCATACGCTAGTGGCCCTTGTCCAACTCGGGGAGGGCTGTGACCCTCGCCCATGATCTAGACGATGGCTTGCGAGGGGCCTCGTTGGCCATCAATGAGGGTGAGGCGGCAATGGCGGCAAGTTGCCCTCTTAGTTGACCTTTTTATTACAAAAACTAAATTTTAATTTAACTTAAGTACATTCAAAAGTTATATCACATAAAATTTAAAATTAAAAGTCACGTGGAATATATTATGTGGCATTTTAACAAGCCCTCGAGCCTCCTTTGCACCGCCTTCCTCATCGAAGCCGCCGGGTTGACCCCGAAGGCCGAATTCTATGGTAGAGAACGGTTTCCTTCTATGGAAATGTTACGACTTGGTTGCATTGAAGTGAAGGGACTTTACTTTAAGTGAGTTGCCAATACTTGATAGTTCGAGTCTGACCACTATACCAGGTACGTATGCAACGTGAAATAAAATTTTAATTTTTTATCATTTTAAATGATGACTTGGCATTTCAAGCGAGTCATCTCATTTTTTGGCCGTAATTGGCACTTAAGCGATCGTTTTTCTCTTATTTGGTACTTAAGTAATCCGACAAAAAATTTAAACACTAAAGTGAGTGTCGTATTTGTACAAATTATGAAATATACTTTAAATGCATCATTGAAGACCTGTAAGAAATATATATATATATATATCATGTTGACTCTCGACATCAAATGCCCACTTTTAATTTAACATCTCAATTGGTTCGTTAAAATGTTTGCAATTTTTTAATGGGGTCTACTAACTTATCATGATTGAAATGGATTCTCGTGCACGAAAATAAAATCCATTCATGAAGATGAAAACGGACACATACACACTTGACATAACATCACTTGCTAACCACGACATTCATTGACCGTTTCAAAAACTACCCGACCTAATCTCATCTGGTCTTTTTCAATGTTCCGTTTCGATTGGATCAACATGAGGGTCAATTCAACTAACTAGCTGGATGACGCAACATTGGCTAAAACTAGGGGCGTCAAATGGGTGGGTCGGTCGGGTTTGGGTTGGGTCAAATATGGGTCGACCCATATTTGACCTATTTAACCCATTTTGACCCATATTTATGTAGTGCAAATATGATGACCCATACCCGACTTGACACATATCCGACCCGTACCCGACCCGGCCCGTATTGATAAACACTTCCATATTTAACCAAGTTCAGGAAATTTTTTTTGGCGATTTTTTTTAAAAAATGTATTGTTAAAATAATTTTATGAAATACGATTATTTGATACTTTTTCTAAAATTTTTAATTTTTTTTCGAAATTTTAATTATTTTTATTTTTAAAATATATTTTTTCATTTTTCCTTTTCTAGTCTCCGGAGTCTGGTGAGCTCATCACTCGCTTCTTAGCCAACAACCAACTTAGAAAGAGGGAAAAAGGAGAAAAAAAAAAAGAAAGAAAAAAAGAAGGAAAAAGATGGGAAAATAAAATAATCAATTTTTTTGTTTTTTAAAAATAAAATAATTAGAATAACATAATTTTCATGGTCTAAAAATGAATTATTAATAATATTTAAAATTATTTGTTAATAATACTTAAAATTAATTAGGTAACCCGTTTATGACCCGTTTATGACCCATGAGATTGATAAGTGACCCATTTAAGATCCACTTAACATTTTAAGTTGACTCATTTATGACCCATATTATCAAATATGGGTTAAAATATGGGTCTTTGACCCATTTTGCCACCTCTAGCTAAAACTGGCCTGATTGAGACAAAAATACGAGTCAATAGCTTTCGCCTGACGAAGCACGGAGCTGGGCACTTGCTGGGCAACTTCAGAAATGGACATGGTCAATCACCAACAGAAGTCTTCTTCAATTCTAAAAACATAAGTACAAGGGCGAGGCCTTCCATTACCTGGGGGAGGTCATCAACCTCTCGGGCCCTTCAGCAAAGAACTATTTTTGGAGCTCCGCAACTTTCATATCGTATACGATTGAAACGAGATTTAATCTTTATGCCTTGGATTGTTTATTGCAAATATCATTCGTATTCTCTGACCAATCGAACGGGCAAAACACGTGTCCATAGTTCTCTCTCGACGAAGAGTTGAAGAAAGGCATCTCCAAGGGCAGCCTGAGAAGAGGGCATGGTCGACGACTAGCAACAGGGAATCTTCTATCATACATGATAGGACAAAGGACCACCAGAGGGAGGCCTCCAATGGAAGCTCTTTCTAGGGAACTTCCCATGTAAGAATATGTTGAGTCTTGTCTCACCTTCTCTTCCACCTCTTTCCCAATTGTTGCTTCAAAGGCTACAAAGGTCATCTTTCTTCTTGCCTCTGAGATAAACCCAGAAAAAGAAAAAAAATAGAAAAAAAAACAGAGAAAAAGCGTGTGCTCTGCCAGTCTTGGCAAACGGGTTTCAGTTAGTTGAAGCATCCTTGGTAACCCATCAGAGTTCTCGATTCTCTAGGCTTCTTTGGTCTGTGAGGAAAGGAAGAACAGGAAATGTCAGTTGATTTCGTAGGAACTGCTGTTGGAACGGCATTCGGCGAGCTGTTCTCGCTCGTTAAGGAAGTAGTGCAAACCGTTGCTATGTTTCGTGATCAGCTCATGAAGATCCAATCCACCTTGGACTCCATAGTCCCAATCATGAGAGACATCGACGAGTTCAACAGGCGGATGGATCGTAAAGACATGGAGCAGATCCAGGCCCTAATTAATGATGGCACAGCCCTGGTCAACAAGTGCTCGAAAATCAAGGCGATCAACCTGCTCGGGAAGTATAAGCACTCGAAAAAGCTGACCGAGTTCGATGAGACACTCGCCAGGGAGTTCCAGATTTCCATGCCGCTGCTGTCCGTTAGGAACACCGTGGAGATACTGGGGGAGGTGAAGGAGTTCCGTGACGAATTCAGGGTGTACACTTCCGGTCAAGCCAACGCCGGGGCCCTCCAGTGCGTGCTCGGGGCTTCCGGCAACCTCGCGGTCCCTGAGGCACCCGATTTCATTGTTGGGTCGGAGGTGGAGGAGTCCTTGAGTAAGCTCAAGAGGCGGCTGCTCGAGGAGGGGGTGTCTGTGATTGTTGTGACCGCCCCAGCCGGCTGCGGGAAAACCACTCTGCTTGCGAAGTTGTGTCATGACGCGGACATTAAAGGTATTTCTGATGAGAGTCTTGATTGATCCAGAGCTAATTAAAGTAGGAACTCATATCGATTGCTCCTTGCCAATTGGTCCCCTCTGATAGTCTTTTGGTTAGCAATTTATGTGTACTGGAGCTGTTGCCTGCACAATCTTCCACTTTCCCTTATTTGAATGATTGAATCCCATAGCCTGTTCTCTCTATCAAGCCATAAAGTCTCTTGCACATGTGAATGTTTGCGCAAAGAATTGCTTGGGTTTTGTGCAGATGGATGTTCATCAGGGAAAAGAAACTTTTTCTCATCGTTTAATTTTGGGTTGAATGTCAAGTCCAATCCGACAGATCTGTCCCAAGCTTTTTGATATGCAATAACTCAGCTTCTGTTCAATTGCACTGAACGCCTCTCTTGATCAGTTGAACCCTCCTCTTCACACACCATAAGCTTCCGACTAAATTTTGATGCTTTATGGTATATACTTACCTCTGTTTTATCCTACCAAATTCAATAGACTAAAAGTGTAGTGGACAATTTTCATACTCTTTATAAGCCATAGGAGTGAGCTTACTGTTGTTTGATATAGGCAAATTCAACAGCAATATCATGTTCATCCGTGTCTCGAAGAAGCTCAACTTGACAGACATTGTCCTGAAAATTATTCAACATAAGAATTTCCCAGTACACATGATTGAAACAGAAGATTCTGCAGTTCATTACTTGCAGCAACTACTTGAAAAAATAGGACAGAATCCTGTGTTGCTTGTGCTGGATGATGTCTGGCATGAATCGAAATCCATCGTTGATAAATGTGTCTTCAAGAAGATCAAAGACTACAAGATTGTGGTGACGTCAAGATATGAGTTTCCTGATGTTAGTTATGTGCATCACCTGAACCCACTGAATAATGTTGAAGCCCTGGAACTTTTCCGTCGATCTGTTACTATTGATGATAGAAGCATGGTTCTACCCGATGATGATCTCTTAAAGCAGGTATACTCTTGCTTGCGTGCATCCACTAATGGATTTCTTACGGCTATCAAAACTCTGAGTTAATCTTTTTCTTAAAAGAAAATGTCTTAACAAAATCAACCTATCTATCCTTACTTTCATTTCTCTGTCATCAAAGAAAGGCCTTGCTTACTAATTTTTTTCTCGTGGCAGGTAGTGAATCGCTGTAAGGGATTGCCATTGGCTCTTACAGTGGTCGCCAAGTCTCTCCGAGGAAAGGATCCTTCATTCTGGGAAACAAAGCTTCTCGATTGGTCTAAAGGACGCTCCCTTTTGGGTTCGGACAATGAGATTCTAGATTGCCTCAGACAGAGCTTGGATGACTTCAATGATGACCCTTCGATCAAGGAACGTTTCATGGACCTTGGCTTGTTTCCGGAGGATTGCAAGATCCCTGCCACCGCCCTCATTGATTTGTGGGTGGAATTCTACAAGCTAGATTTTGATGGCGTGCGTGCAATTGCTGATATGCATGAACTCGTTTACAGGAACCTAGCTGATCTTGTAGTCACCAGGTATGGCTCTGAAGTTCGTTTTGTTCTCTCATTCCAACATTTTTAGTTTTCTACTGCTCTAAGAGTATCTCATCAGATTCTAGTTGGCATCTTAGGTTTTCTCAATACGTGACAACTAGAATTCCTGAGTGAAATGGACAAAGGCATGCTTAGATCTTTGGACCAACATCGAGAGAGCCATTTCATAACCCGTAACTATCTCCAATAAGTTTAGTTCTTCAGTAGCGTGGCAGACTATTTTGTTACCCAAAAATGGGAACTCTCGATGGCTTGAATCTACACCACTATCACTGCACCTTACTTCAGCTACAGTGAGTTCTGCGATTGTAAAGGTCAAATGAGTTATACATAAGCACTAGATTTTGGAACGTATGTTTTCTTTTACTTTCAAATTAAAGTCGCCAAAGGCCTGGCACTAGATTTTGGCACAAGAAACTTGAGCCCAATTGCTTACATTCCAAGTGATTGCTTGCATACACACAGGAGAGATTTAATTGACGATGACGACAAATCTTACAGCAACCACTATGCTTTGCTGCAACATCTGCTCTGGGAGTTGGCTATCATAGAGTGTAACCAGGGGGAATTGGAGAAGAGAGAGAGACTTATTCTGGACTTGACCGGAAGTAATTTTCCCGATTGGTGGAGCCAGCAAAAGCAACTGACTCTCATTGCTCGTCTAGTGTCCATCTCCACAGGTAGGGAACTCTCTGTCTCTGTCTCTGTCTCTGTCTCTCTCAATGACCTGTAGGGATATGTTCTGTTGGATGTTTGTCAAATTACCTTTTAACCTTCTATGTTTATAATGCAGATGGAACATTCTCAACACCCTGGCCAAATCTTCATTTACCTGAAGCTGAGGCCCTTGTCTTGAACTTTGAGACCAACATCCAAACCAAAACTTATGCTTTGCCTGAATTCATTGAGAAAGCAGATAAGCTGAAGGCCCTGATAGTAACAAACTACAGTATCATTTCAGCTGAGCTGGGCAATTTCCATTTGGTTGGGTCCAATTTGAGGAGGATTAGGCTCGAACGCGTCACGGTTCCTTTTCAAAGCATGGGAAAGCTACGCTTGTACAGTCTGCAAAAGTTATCATTTTTCATGTGCAACATCAATCAAGCTTCGACGCCAGACAATGCCAAAATATCCGATGCAATGCCAAACTTAGTGGAGCTTGACATCGACTATTGCAATGATCTTACGACATTACCAGATAGCATCTGTGAGATAAAGCCTCTGAGGAAGCTTAGCATTGCAAACTGTCATAATTTCTCCCAACTCCCTGGACAAATTGGGCAACTGGCGTCCCTCGAAGTGGTTAGGCTTAATTCTTGCTCAAACTTGTCACAGTTACCAGACTCAATCGGTACCCTCCAAAAATTGATATCTCTCATTGTATCTGATTGCCTAAGCCTAAGCACTTTACCCAATCAAATTGGTCAACTGGTCAATCTCAAGAAAATGAACATGAGAGGATGTCAAAGGTTGTCTGTGCTGCCACGGTCAATCGTAAAGCTAAGGAACCTGAGGAAAGTGATTTGTGACAAAGAAAAAGAAGTCTTGTGGGAGCCTCTCAAGAGCAGTCTCAATTCCTTGAATATAATGGCATCTGAAGAAGAGGCCAACTTAGATTGGCTACGAGATTGAAAGGAGGGCAATCAATCAATGATCTCTGAATTTTTTCTCCATGTTGAATTTGGTTTTTGAACTTTATTTACTTATTTATTGACGAAACACCGCAAAAAAATAAAATAAAAACCAAACCGATGCACTTAAGATCGGCATATTTGGAATAAGCTGAAATTTAGTTTCCTATTCTAATTAGATTTTTATTCTAATTAAGTTTCCTATTGTAACTAAGTTTCAAATTATCATTAGATTCTCTATTATGACTTGGTTTCTTATTTTAATACCATATAAAAGATATTTTAGGGTTTGAGAAAAATTATACTCAGACTTCTTGATATTTTGATTTTGATAATCACACCTGTAGCACCCTAGGTCTTCATTGTACACATATTGTCCACTTTGGACACTAAGTTCTCATAATTTTGTTCTTCTCAGGACAGCCCACACTACCCCAATAAAATGTGTATTATAGGGGCAGAGGTGCGAACGCATCGTCGTCCCTCTCCCAAGCTAATATATTGTTCTCTTTAACTCTATACACGCTCACATCAGAGTGTGCAGCACTGCCTCAACCTCAAAGTTTTATTTCCTTCACCCATAGGCTCATAATGCGCATGTACAGTTGGAGGGTCCATTACCTTATAAGGCAATCCAAACCTCCATTCTTAAGTGATGTGGGACAAGAAACGTGCCCCTCCCTGTGTGCATTCGGGCACCAAGGTGCAAATGCACTGCCATCCTCCTCCCCACGCACCGCCACTTAAGTTGTGACACTCTCTACTCGTTAAGAGCACTACACCCTCGTTGTGGCCCTACACGTAGTCGGGAGTTGGCTTTGATACCACTTGTAACACCCTAGGTCTCCATTGTAAACAAAATGTACGTTTTGGACGCTAAATCCTCACGGTTTTGTTCTTCTCAAGGCAGCTTATACTACCCCAAGAAAACGCGTATTGTAAGGGCAGAGTTGCAAACATATCGCCATCCCTCTCCCAAGCCAATATGTTGTTCTCTTTAGTTGTACACATGCTTACATTAGAGTGCGCAACGCTGCCTCGGTCTTAAGGTTTTTTTTTCCTTCACCCACCAGCTCAGAATGTGTATGTATAGTTAGAGGGCGGTGCGCAGGGAGGGGGGATGGTGGAGCACTTGCGCCTGGTCCCAAGACATTTCTAGGGAAGGGCATGTCTCTTGTTTCACATCGCCTAGGAAGGGATGTCTGGGATGCCTTCTAAGGCAATGGACCCCCTAACTGTACGTACATGTTCTTAGCCTGTGGGCGAAGAAAACAAAACCTTGAGGCCGAGGCAACACTGTGCACTATGATGTAAGCGTGTGTACGGCTAAAAAAGGACAGTATATTGGCTTGAGAGAGGGATGTCAATGCTTTCATACCTCTGCCTCTGCATTACGCGTTTTCTTGGGTAGTATAAGATGTCCTAAAAAGAATAAAATCGTGAAGACTTAGTGTCCAAAGCGGACAATATTTGTATAATGGAGACCTAGAGTATTATAACATTTGAGAGAAGGATTTGTTCTTCTATCAATTCTAATTTTTGAAGAATAGAGAAGGCAAATCTAAAATTTGGAACGACAACTTGCGAAGGCAAGGTCGGAGCGACAACTTGCGGAGACAATTGCTTGATATTTAACAGGGCTGCGATATGAAGTTTTCTGATGTGTTCCAATTACACCAATATTAGACATATGAAGATGTGTGCAAGTTGGTCTTAAAAGTGGAAGGTCAATGTAAAAAGAAAAACATTAATTCCAAATCTCAGAAACGGTGGTCAGGCAATGAATCCCGAGGAAAAGCCGATGGTGTGTTCACCGAATGCCCTACCAGCCATGGCTAAGGGTGCAAGTTGTAAATTTGCATTTAAGGAAGGGCAAAGTGGTGCTGGAACTAACAGGGGAGCAGCTATAAGCAAGGATGTTTGAAATATCAAGGACTTGGGCATTTTGCTTTTGATTGTCCAAACCGACAAATTATAACACTTGTTGATAATCTCGTTTATGATGAGCCCCAGTTTATGATGAAGACCTATTCTATGATGAAAGCGAAGTCGAAGAAAATGATACGAATTTAGAACATGAAGAGATTATTCATGCTGATTCTGGTGAATCCTTACTCATTCGAATAACTTTAAATGTTGTGGCGGTGGATGATGAGTCATGGCTTAGAAATAATATTTTTAATACTAAGTGCACTAATAGAGGAAAGTATGTAGCAAGATAATAAATAGAGGAAACTGCGAGAATGTAGCGTCCATTGCCTAGTGGAGAAGTTAGGGTTGAAAACAGAAGATCATCCTCAACCATACAAGCTATCGTGGCTTAATAAGGGGAATGATGTGAATGTGATCAAGAAGTGCCTTGTGTAGTTTTTGATTGGGAAAATTTACAACAATGAAGTGTGGTGTGCTGTAATCCCAATCGATGCTTGCCATATTCTATTAGAGAGAGTGGAGAAAAAACTTAGCATGAGAGCTTAAAAAATACTTACACCTTCAAGAATAGTGATGCTCAGACCATCACTTTAGCTCATTCAAATTGGAGAAAAGGGACTAGAAATAATTTGATGAGTACGTCAGAGTTTTAAGAAGAGATAGTGGATACATATGAACGTTTTGCTCTTCTGGTGATGGAGCAAAATTCAAATAGTAGAAATTCCGTCCCAACCCTTACTTGAAGAGTTTGTTGATGTTGTGCTAAAGAAGTTGTTGCCTAATTTGCCACCCATAAGAGACATTTAGCATTGTTTTGATTTCATTCCAAGAGCCATTATTCCTTATAAGGTAGCTTACTGAATAAGTACTAAAGAACATGAAAAGCTGTAGAGCCAAGTGTGGAAGGTATTAGAGAAACGCCTACTCTGAGAGAGTATGAGTCCTTACGTGGTGCTGGCCTTGTCCGTTCCTAAGAAAGACTGATTGTGGAGAATGTACATTGATAATAGGGCTATCAATAAAATCAATAATCAAGTATTGATGTCATATCCCACGATTTGATAATTTGATTGATCAGTTGCCCTTGATTGATCAGTTGCATGGGGCAACTATCATTTTAAAGATAGACTGGAGAAGTGGTTATTATAAAATTAGGATGTGGTATGGAGATGAGTAGAAGACAGTGTTTAAAACTAGAGATGGTCTGTATGAGTGGATGGTGATGCATTTGAGTTGCCTAACGCGCTAAGCACTTTTATGAGGTTGATGAATCAGGTTTTTTGTCCTTTTATTGGCCAATTTGTTGTCGTTTAATTCGATGATATTTTGACTTTTAAATATATCTATTGAACAACACTTACAGCACTTGAGAAGAGTATTTGAGACCTTGAAAATTGTATGCCAACACCAAGAAGTGTTGCTTTTTAACTGATCATGTAACCTTTTTGGGTTATATTTATCAAAATAAGATATTCAGATGGACCCAACTAAGATAAAGACCATTACAATTTGGGAGGTTCCGAAAAATGTTCATGAGGAGATTGTTAAGCTCCCTAGAGTTCTCAAGTCCATAACCTCATATGATAACGTGAGACTCACTTTTGACTCACTTTTGACGCACTTTTTGGAGGCATATGGGAACCATGTTGTAGTTTAGTTCCTCTCATCATCCTCAAACTCATGGGCAAGCTGAAGTTGTCAATCGAAGTTTAGGAAACTAACTGAGAAGTTTGGTGGAAGATAGTTTGCGACAGTGGAATTTGCTGTTACCTCAGGTGGAATTTACCTATAACACAGGACATCGAATCGAATTACAGGAAAGATACCCTTCTGAAATAGTCTATGGGCATAATCCAATTACTCCTTTAAATCTCACACCATTGCAAGTCCACAAACAATTTAGTTCTGATGCAGATGTGCATGCTAAACAGATCAAACAATTGCATTTGCGGATTCATGACCAGATTAATAACAAGAACATAAAGTATAAGCAGCGAGTGGATACACGCCATAAGAGGATTGTCTTCAAAGAGGGTGATCTAGTGTGGATTCATCTCCAACTGGCATGTTTGAAAAATTACAACATAGAACTAATGGACTATTCAAAGTTCTTGAGCAAATAAATAACAAAGCTTATAAGATCGAGTTGTCAAGTGAGTACAATGTGTCAGATACTTTTAATATAGCAAAATTTTCACCTAGCCATGATAATAAGGAAGAACTAGATGGCATTGATATCGACAACAACAAATCATATTCGAGGGCGAATCTTTTTCTAGCAAGGGATGATAATGCACTTAAGATTGGCATACTTGGAATAAGCTAAAATTTATTTCTCATTCTAATTAGATTTCCTATTCTAATTAAATTTCCTATTGTAAAAAGGTTTCCTATTATCATTATATTTCTTATTATGACTATGTTTCTTATTTTAACACCATATAAAATGTGTTTAGGGTTTTGAGAGATATTCTATTTAGACTTTTTGATACTGATTTTGATAATTACACTTGCGATAATGATTTATCTATCTATCAATTCTAATTCCTATTTAGCAAATTATCTATCACGTTCTGCATCACAAACTATGTATACTGGCACAACTATTTGAAGCATTCTTTTATATTGTCAAAAATCTTAAAATTGTCCAATGTTGTATAACTACCCCTAACTTTTTTTTGGACAAAAATAATTCAAACTTGTACATTTATGACATATATACATTATATTTCTTCCATCTAAAGTATATTTGTCACATTCGTATAACTTTGAGATTTTTATATAACACAAAAACAAGTTTAGACCTACCCATGGGTAGTCCAACTGGTTAGGATGAACTTGGACTTCTTTGATATCTTGGGTTCGATTCCCCAGGGAAGCACTTGTGATTTAAGTGGAGGCCCATAATGGTAGATTGCTATGCTAGTCTCCCTTGAAGAATAGTCAAGATGCGCACAAGCTAACCCGAACATCTCAGTTACAAAACAAAAAGTTTAGGGTATTGTATCATGATGGAAATTTTAAGGTTTTAGTAAATACAAAAAAGTCGGAGATACTTGTGTTATAGTAGATATAATTTGGGATTTTTAAATATTATTAACTTTTGTTTTTGTTTTTGTTGTTTATTGAATTTGTCTTCTATCCTTTACACATTTTGAATAAGTGTAATTAAATTCCTAAAAGTTATTATAAAAATGCAATGAGCCTGAAAAGTTTTAAAAGTTGCAACCAATTCTTAAAACTTGTCATTTAAATATAATTATGTTATAAAAATTTCAAAAAGTACAATCAAATCTTAATATTTGTCAAATTTGTGCAATTAAGTCATAGAACATGTTAGTAACTTTGGCTTGTCAAGTTAAACGAAGTAAGTTAGACGGAATTAATATAATGACTTGATTATATCGACATAATAAGTTTTATAATTTAATTATACTTTTTTAAAAATTCTAAGAGTCATTTGTATTTTCATTACTAGTTTTAAGTCTTGGTTTCACTTTTTGAAAATTCTAATATTCAATCACATTTAGTAATTTTTCTTACGTGGACGGCCTAGGCATTGCTAACTAGACCAAATAATTGATGAGTAGTACCACATCATTTTCTTAGGGTTTTCGATTCAGAACCCTTTTTTCCTTTCTTCC
Source organism: Melaleuca quinquenervia (assembly GCA_030064385.1). NCBI lineage: Eukaryota > Viridiplantae > Streptophyta > Magnoliopsida > Myrtales > Myrtaceae > Melaleuca > Melaleuca quinquenervia. The sequence continues at coordinate 9,301,697 of CM057726.1, read as the reverse complement.
TCCTTCCTCCTCCACCTACCGCCAACAACACTGCTCCAAAACCACAACCAACCGCGTTTTTACTGTCACCAACGTCTAAGTTATGGCGCCTTACCACCACGACAACTTCAGCATCGCCCTCTTCTCTCTCTCTTTGCAACCTCGAACCTTAGGTTACAAACCTTAGATCTTATGTGAGATAAAGAGAGAGAAGAGGAGAGAGAGAGATGCTTGCGTGGTCATTTGAGCAAAGCTTTTGGTGGTGTTCAAGTGCAGCTTTCACGTGGTGATGGCTAGGGGTGGCGACTGTTCGATTCGATTTGAGTTTTCTAGGAACTGAAAGGTTGAGTGGCCGAATCGAATCAAGTGTGACCAAGAATGAATGCGAACTGGACCGAGAACCCAATTCGGCTCAATTTGGTTGCATCCAGTCTTTTGATTTTCATTTTTGCAAAAATTAGAAGATGAATGATTGTAAATTCGATTCGGTTTGGTTAATCAAACCAAAAAATATATAAATAGTTATTGTTTCATTATTCAATCGAAAACTGAATTGAACTAAAAATGCACGAAATTTTGGTTCGACCATATTTTGTTCGATTTTTTATGACCCTAGTGGTGGTTGTTGAAGTGGAGCAGCGGCGCAAAGTCGTTCCTGGTGGTGGCGTTGCTTCTGCAATGGTGGTGCTGCGGGTGAAGGACTAGTAGTAGTAGACGATGAAAGGGGAGAGAGAGAGAGAGAAACTTGCACAAAGAAATTGAGGCTTATCAGGTTGTCTGCCCAAAACAACCTCAATTTCTTGAATTAAAGTAATGCCATCCTGGGTAACAAAACTGACAGGTAACCCTCCTCTGCCTGCTCCACACTAGCCTTCCTATAATATTCACTATACATGCAAAATGATTCTAATAACTATATGCGACACATTTTTCTTAAGTATTTTTGTTTAGGAGTTAAAGTAAATTCTTATGTAATTTACTATATATGATTAGCCAAAATTTAGGTGTCAACATCTACTTTGGCTGTCCTGCACCAAGTATCAGGATTTGTCATTTGGCATACGGATATGTATTTTCCAAGAGGTCACTCTTCCTAATGATACTCTCACCCACGCATGCTTAATATTATAGTTGGTATGCTAAATATTGTGATTATGTCAAAAGTCGATCTCTCGTGCATTAACTCCAATTGTGCATATATATATATATATATATATATAATTTAGGAACATTTTCTTTTATTCAGAACGCAATTCAATTCATCTTGCCTTAGAAGCCTATTAGGAGCTACTTCTTGTTCTCTTGCCCTCTGCCAATCACTTCCCATCCTTATTGGACTGAATTGTTACAGAGTCAAACTAGACTGAGTTGAAAGCCCAGCCGATTAATAGAGACTCAAGGCCTACCACATCTTTATATTATAAAATGATATCAAATCAATAGTTAATTCCACAAAAATTATTTTCGAATTTCTAAAGGTCAATATTATAATGAAATCAGCTAAAAGGGTACTGTGTCCTCAAAGACTATGCGCCAGCATAAGCTGAGTTATGAAATAGCTCTATTATTGCAAAGGCCACATACATGCATCATCAAATTAAGCATTAAAGCATATAATCACTTGCATGTGAATACACATCAAGCTAGGATCCATCATTCATCTTATCCTATGATAGGTTGTCACATAACATGTCACAACATCATATGTTCTCATACGACATGGTATGTTATTACATGATACGTTATAATGTGAACCGTCATCACACAACCCGTCATCACATCACATGCATGACAAGTCATTATATGACATGACGTATTATCGCTCGACACATTGTCTCGTGGCACGTCATGACATAACATAATCTTACATGACATGTTGCATATGCTATGTTATCATCATGCGCACACTACATGTTTTCTGAAAAAACGCAAGCACACATGGCACATTGAGTCATCTCGGAAGGTAGCATGATGCAAACCTTTCGCTTGATTACGTCTTCAGCTAAACAGAACCGCCTTCCTGTTTTAGGAAACCAAATGATAAAAAGGAATTTCAAGGATCTAACAAAACACGGAAGCATGCAATTAATCGAATTTTCAGTCCAAAGATCTCCGACTCACAATAGACCAGTCACCTTCACATTTGCACCTAAGATAATTTACTTGTCCTGAAACTATCTAGGATCCTAGGGTCCAATCTGCCTAGATTAATAAAACCGATTGATCTTCGACTCCTTTATTTCCAAACCCGAAAAACTCTCGCCCTTCGTTCCCCACCCCGGATCTCAAGATTGAGGGCAGGTTCTTAACGAGCCCACTGCTAAAGTGGCGTGTCCGTGCGTATAGAGAAAGGTTGGAAAAAGGGGTAAAGCGAATATGGCATGGTGGCTTGTTCTGGCCTTCGATTGCCCGGTGGAGGTCATCACTCGTCTCATTCTTGAAAGTGATGAAATGTTTTGTATTTATTGTAATTTCCATATCCTACCCAATAAAAAAAAAGATATCACTGCTCTTTATTCCTCGGATTTTACATTGCAAATATATTTTAAGCATCTGACCTCATTTGCCACGTTCGAAATGCACCACTAAGGAGCTAATAGGAGAATACCGACATTGAATGCTCTCTTAATTTAGAAGCTCGTGTGGTGGGTTAAGCTGTTCTCAATTTTCAGTGGGATCTACTGAGTTGACCGTGAAACCTGTCAAAATCTCGGTTGACCAGGATTACAGTGCACGAGAACAGAATGATGCATTCATGATTCGAAAAGGATTAAGACTCGGCTGTCAAGCACTTTAACTAAACCAACTCGTGCTAACCTCGATGAAGGGCCGCTCTGCGACCCAGACAAGGTCAACGACTAACGGCAGGTCTTCCTCAACGACTTTTAATCTGAAGATGAAGGAGTACCAGGGCAAAGCCCCCAATGGACGCTCCTCCTAAGAAACTTCCCATATGATGACGAACATGTTTGGCCGGAGAATAAGCTTTCTCTACCGCTTCAATAATGTAGCACTCGAGATTCTCTCTCACCTTTTCGTTCATCTCATTCTCCGTTGTTGCTTCAAAGACCAAGAAGCTCCCCTTCCTGCCTCTGCCAATAAAAGCCTAGAATGAAAAGCGAAGTAAAGCATCCTCTGCAAATCTTGCGACGTGGGTTTCAGTTCTTCATGGCATCTTGGTTGAAAGTGCTAGTATGAACCCCTACAGGGGGTGAATAGGCGTAAAAACAATTTTTTCATGGAATAAATATAAGGTGTGAGAAACAAATATATAAACAATTCACATGAAAGCAACAAGCAAGTTCAACAAAGAGATAATAAACACAAAATTTATAGTGGTTCAGCTAAATCAAATGTTAAATTATGTTTCGAATTTGAATTTAGATAACGATTTATTAAACCGAATTTGTTGATAAAGATTTCCCAAAAAGCTTATATTTTATTGGATTTTTAAAGCTGCACAAAAGAGGAAACAAATCGAAGAGTTTCATTGGCCTTTTCCGATTTACTTCGGTGAATAAAGTCGTGGAAAGATGAAGTCCCAGTTTCCTCTTATCGCGTGGTGGGCCTAGGAGAAGTCAACGAGTCAAAGAATTGAATCTGCACGTTTCCTTAAGCAAAAAGGAAACATGGGGCCCTCCAGGGGAATAAAAGAGAAAGAAAGGGTTTCTTTCTTTTAATTCCCTTCAGCCACACAAGGAGCCGCACAGTAGCGAACTCACGAGAGAAGAAAAAGGAGTCGTGTAGGCATAAGAGAAAATGTGACAACGAAGGGGCTTTTATTTCTCCCAAAAAAGTGTGTGTGGCCGCTTGGTGCTTCGTGAGTTTTATTTATTTATCTAATTGAGTTGTTTACTATAAATACTTAGAATTTGGTATAATTTAGGTGCGGGAAACATAAGCATATTGAGCGATTGTGAATGCAATTCTCTGATTCTAGTGGATTGTTATTGCCGACTCTCCCCATGGACGTAAGTACCGGCATTCGGACCGAACCACGTAAATTTCTAGTGTCCTTATCATTCATCGTTATTTCTCTGTACTTTACACGTTGACGTATTTGTAAGATCGTGGTTAATTTCCTCATTAATTCACAACAATTGGTATCATAGTCAGGTTAGATATTCTGGATTATGATTTGGGGTTTTGTTGGCTTGTTTGATTGTTATATGGATATCTTGTAATTGCAATTATGTTTGAGGTGAAAGCTAGAATTGAGAAGGTTAATAGGAGGAACAACTTTGGGTTGTGGAGTCTTAAGATGGAGGCGTTATTGACAACTCTAGGTTTTGCAGAAGCATTGGAGGGCAATGATAAGTTGTCTGATTCAATAGAAGATTCTGATAAGGATATGTTGATGAGGAAAGCAAGAAGTCAAATCCTGTTGAATTTATCGAATGAAGTGTTAAAAGAGATAGGCCAGAAGAAGGACACCGTAGCGTTGTGGGCAAAACTTCAGGTGCTCTATGTAAATAAGGGTTTGAAATTGCTTGTACATGTTGAAGAGGATATTCTAGTTCAGATATTCTGAAGGTACGTATATAAGAACCCGCCTATATGAATTTAATAAACTCATGATGGATTTGAAGAACGTCAATAAGGTACTTGATGATGAAGAGCAGGGCATGATGTTGCTAGCTTCTTTATCAGAGTCATGTGAGCACTTTACTGATTTACTGTTGCAAGGGCGTACTACAATTTTCTCAGAAGAGGTAAAGTCCGCCTTGTTTTCGAAAGAGTGGTAATGAAAGTTGCGAGATGACAGTTTGGTGCAAGATGTAGTGCATGGACTAGTGATTCGAGGTAAAGAACAATATCGGAGGTCTAATAGCAACAAAAGTAAAAGCAAATCAAAATCACGACATGGAAAGTCCAAGGGACGCTTGAAGTGCTTTGAGTGTCACGATGAAGGAAACATTAGGAGAGATTGTCCAAAGAGGAAAAATAAAGTTGATAGACAAAATGTCACAAGTAGTGTGGCAAACATTGCCGATGGGAGCAATAGTGATACCAAAGTTGTTTTATGTGTGGCTACTACTTCGTTAGGAGACGAATGGGTGCGAAATTCGGGGTGTTCTTATCATATGATGCCTCATAAGAACTAGTTTACTACTTACCAAACTGCAGATGGTGGTAGAGTCCTTTTGGGGAATAACGCAGCCTGTAAGGTTGTGGGGATATTGACAGTTTGTATTCTGATGCACGATAGGATGGTTCGCATTGACAGATGTGAGGCATGTACCGGAGCTCAAGAAGAACCTTATTTCTCTGGGGACACTCGATGACATCGGGTGTAAGTACACTGCTAAAGGTGGAACCCTAAAGATCCCTCAAGGTGTCATGATAGTGATAAAAGGGAAGAAAGAGAATTCTCTCTATCATCTACTGGGACATACTGTGACAGGAGCTGCTGCAGTTTCATCAGGTGAGTCAGACTCTGACTTGACTTAGTTATGTCATATGCATTTGGAGCACATAGTGAGGCAGGTATGACGATGCTGAGTGATAGAGGTTTGCTAAAAGGTCAAAAAAACAAATAAGTTAAACTTATGTGAGCATTGTATATTTGGGAAGCAGCGCAGGATTAAGTTACTATATGTTTTCATTCAACAAAGCAGCCGGTTGAATATATTCATTCAGATGTCTAGGGCCCGTCTCTGGTTCCTTCAGAAGGAGGTGTCCATTATATGATGGCTTTTATCGACTACTATTCCAAGAAGGTATAGGTATACTTTCTGAAGCACAAATCTAATGTGTTTGATCAGTTTAAGAACTTTAAGGCATTGATCGAGAAGCAGTCGAATAGACAAATCAAGTGCTTGAGAACCGATAACGGCATGGAGTTCTGCGGTAAAGCTTTTACCGAGTTTTGCAAGAAAGAAGATATTATAAGACAGCGCACAGTACCTGAGACACCACAGTAGAATGGCGTGGCAGAACGAAAGAACAGAACTTTACTCAAGCGAGCTCAGAGCATGCGATGCTTTCGCATGCTAAAATTGGCAAGGAATTTTGGGTTGAAGCAGTGAACTTAGCATGTTACCTGGTTAATCGGGTGGAAGATTCTTGAGAAAGTATAGTCGGGGAAATCTATTGATTATTCTGAATTACGTATATTTGGATGTCCTGTGTATGCTCATGCGAGTGATGGCAAGCTTGAGCCGATGTCAAAGAAGTGCATATTTCTAGGTTATACACAAGGGGTGAAAGGCTATCGAATATGGTGCACTGATCCTAGATCACCCAGGTTTATAATCAGCAAAGATGTTATCTTCAACGAGACTGCGATGCTTCGAAAGAGGAGTTCCGAGACACTATCAATAGAGCAGACAGATCATGTTGTCAATAATGAGATGGAGTTTCAAGTGGAGGCTCCAAAGACCTCGAAGGTGACAAAAGTTGAGACTGCAAATGAGGCCACAACTCCTAGAGACGGTGATATTATTTCATTGTGGCAGATAGTGAAGCGCCGCAAGGGATTGCCATTGGATCTTACAGTCGTTGCCAAGTATCTCCGAGGAAGGATCGTCCATTCTGGGAAAGAAAGCTTCTTGATTGGTCGGAAGGTCATTCCCTTATAAGTTCGGACAGTAAGATTCTAGATTGCCTCAGAAAGAGCTTGGATGACTTGGATGGTAACCCTTCGATCGAGGAATGTTTCATGGACCTTGGCTTGTTTCCGGAGGATTGCGAGATTTCTGCCACCGTCCTCATTAATTGATATGTGGGTGGAATTGTACAAGCTAGATTTCAATGGCGTGCGTGCAATTGCTGATCTCCATGAACTCGTTTAATGGAACCTAGCTAATCTCGTAGTCACCAGGTATGGCTCTGAAGTTCGTTTTGTTTACTCATTCCAACATTTCTATTTTTACTGCACCTGACCTGCGGTTATAATGCTTTTTCATAGTTAATGTGAGATTTTATGATGTTACTGCCAACTGTTCAAAAAATTTAAAATATTAAATGAAAGCGTAAATTAATATTTAATTACTCTAACACTCATCTACTTAAACTATTAGATGAAAGTCTGTACATGCTTAGGTTGGTCTTTTCGTCTAAAACTAAACATGAAAATATATAATTTGGGAGGCAAATTGGGGTAAATAGGGACCTAAAAGATTCGAACTCCGAGCTTCATTTAGTGGAACCACTGTCAATTATTGTTAAATTACTATAAACGGTTAAACTAGTAAATGACAGCATGAATTAATATTTAATTACTCTAACAGTCAAGGTCAAATGGATTATACGAACGCCTGTAAAGGACATTTCTATCGCCTAACCTAATTTCTCTGATGCAATGCCAAACTTAGTGGAGCTTGACATTGACTATTGCAACGATCTTGTGACATTACCGGATGGCATCTGTGAGATAAAGCCTTTGAGGAACCTTAGCATCACAAACTATCACAATTTCTCTAAACTCCTCAAACAGATTGGGCAATTGACCTCCCTCGAATTGTCAGGCTTAATTCCTCTACAAACTTGTCCGGTTACCAAACTCGACCGGAACCCTCCAAAAGTTGATTTCTCTCAATATATCCAGTTATCTGAGCCTGAGCACTTTGCCCAATTCAATTGGTCGAGTGGTTAATCTGAAGAGGATAGACATGAGAGGATGTTAGAGGTTGTCTAAACTACCCTAGTTGATCGTGAGGTTGAGGAACTTAAGAAAGGCTATTTGCAACAAAGGAAAGGAAGTCTTATGGAAGCCTCTCAAGAGCAGTCTCCCTAGCTTGAATTTAATGGCGTCAGAATAAGAGGCTAACTTAGATTGGCTGCGCTATTAAGGAGATGAAGACCATCTCATGATCTCTAAACTTTTTCTACTCGATAATTTTTCTTGAAACTATAAGTTTTTATTTTTTTGCTGTCTGTTCTATTGTTTTCCTGTACTTTGCGCTTTTCTTTTGGACGTGGATGGCCGAGGCCTACCGACTAGATCAAATAATTGATGAGTAGCACCACATCATTTTTTCTTTAATGTTTCCACGTCATAACTTTTTTATTTTAGTTTTTCTTCTTTTCATTTCTTTTCTTTCATTCTTTCTTTAATCTTCCTCTTCCTTGGTCCACCACCAACAGCGCTGCTGCAAACCATAACCGCAAGAGGAGGTAGGAGAGAGAGAATCTTGCAGAAGAAAATAAAGAATGGTGGAAGTAATTGTATTCAATCAAATTTTTTAGTTGGCCGTTCGTGATGCAGGACCACTTGGCCATGTTGGGATGTGCATGCTATGTACAATAAGAAATGGGTCCTCGAAATTTAAATTAAGCTTAATAAGTTGGAATCACGTGAATATTGAGCTAGCTTCCAAAGAAGTATTTAATTGATTAGCCGATTTTTAATGTACCTTTACATGATTGTTTCCTTTTACTTACTCACTTTATACTTACTCATTGTTTTCTTTTACTTACTCACTTTGCGTACTTACTTTTGTTGTGTCTAGTGTAACATAGACAAATAAGCTAAAAAAAACCTGGAAAGATGCTTAGAAATAGAGATAAGGAATTTCTATCTCTATATAAGAAATATATATTCAATATCAAAGATTATTATGTCTCCCCAACCAGACTTTGATACCATGTACATGATCTATCATTCTTACATAAAGATAGAACTACTATAGAAATAAAGATTACTCAGGTTCAGAGTAGAATAAAAACTATCAAAATCTAAGTAAGAATTTTCAAAATCAGATTCAAATGAAATATCGGAAGGAATAGGATATTAGGAATTAAATATTTTTAAATCAAAGTATTCAAGAACATACTCAATTTCTTTATTAAAATTAATTGTAAAATTAATTATCTGATATGCTATTAAATATAAACAATCAAATACTGAAAGCATTAGATAAAATACAATAATTAAAATCCCAATTCTCTTCACAATAGGGTAATAATCCGAACACAAAACGAAGATATAGTATAGTTAAATATGAAAACCACTTCACTTCATAATATAACAGTAATCTACACACAATATGAAATTACTTGATATAAAAAAAAGTCCTACACAAGCGATAATACCTGGCGATTGTGTCGATTATCACAGATTGAAGAGTGTATTGGTTCCCGCAGAAATTATTTTAGAGAAGTTTATCGTCTTTCGCATGAACTTGATTGGTTGCTCATGTGAATGGAAGAAGAAAATGTATGAAGAAAAGAACTGTGAAACTTCATGGAATCAGCTGATGAAGTTTCTGCGTAGGGTTTAAGTGAAAGGCGACGCCGCTGAGGTCATCTTCTCGACGTAATCCAGCCTACGTTGGACACGCAAGGGTCTTCGTGGAATGTCTGTGGCCTTTCGCAGTCTTCATCTTTGATATTTTTCTTCCCTGAAATGCAAATGGATATTCTCAAGTCAATCTCAATTAAACTAGTGGAAATTATGCGTTACAAAAGTAGTTCTTCCGCAATGACTCAACAAATTCAAAGAAGTCATTGCACAAGAGAATATATATGTGTTGGTTGGGGTGGGAGGAGGGGCGGTGGAAGGGGACCGGGTTCCACTAAATTTAGGAGGTAAACATTATTAGGCCTGGATAAGTAATCAAGAGAGGGGTGAATTGGTTTTTTAAAGAGCACATTGATGAGGCCAAGAAATCATGAACTAATGGCTCCGTTCTTTTCACGGAAAATATAACATTTTTAGAAAATATTTTCTTGAAAAATATTAATATTTCATGGTGTTCGTTTGTCATAGGCCACCGGTTCACCGATCTCGAACGAGGTCGAGACACGATGTTTAAAGGTAAATAAAGAAAACGGAAAATGTATTCCACTTTCAAAAAAGCGAAAAACATTTTCCTCACTTTTAAATGAATTTTTCCATTTGTGGAAAATATTTCCCTTAACTATTTCATTTTCCGTAAAAATGAACGCCGGAAAATTTGGAAAATAATTTTCCCGTGAAACGAGGGGAGCTTAGATGATCACTAATTTTCCATAAAGTATGTTTATGGTGGCAACATGTAATGTCTAAGTTTGGTGCGAGCAAAATAAAGAGATAAGCCTTACATCACAAGAGTCGATTGCTTCCTCTATACTTTAGTAAGGGCTCTGCTTTAATAATGAACCTCTTGTTCGACTCCTCATTCATTCACTTGTGCCGACGTGCTCCCCATCTTCCCTTTAGCCGTTGATATAAAGAGGTTCAACGTTCCAGCCTGCTGTTGGAGATACCGACACAAGAGGACTCTTCAGACAACTTTAAATATCATCCAAGACTTTCTGATGTCATCTCTTCCAATGTAGATGTACCCTTGTCTTCCAACTCTGGCAAAGGCAAGAAAATTTGCAACTTGGAAGACAAGCTTGAGATAATACCTCCTAAAAAATCAGGTTTTCGTTTTAATAGTCGCAAAGATTATTTGTACATATGAGGTGGTAAGTCCATTATCACCTTTGCCTTGTTCCCATCAAATTCTATTCCCCTTTAATGCATCAAGAATCCTAGGAAATTGCCAGTAGTTTCAAGAAATGCACATTTCACAGAATTCATTTTTAAAGCACAATTTGTCAATCTTATTGTAGCGTTATTCGATCCTAATGAAATGACATATCTAGTTAAATTTTATCACAATTACATCTACCAATACCTCTATGAATCCAAGCAATCCAAGGTGGTCTTATTTAAGCTCGCTTGGCATTATAATTTCAATTTTAAACATTATCATTACGTTAAAAGGCACGTAATGTGAAATTAGTTCATTTTCACATACTTAATTGAGGATCATGCCATTCTGTTCAGTATGCGATTCAATTCATTCTTACCCCATTCGTTATCTTAGATGTTTGCGAGGACCAGCGCCTTATTTGAGCTTTACCGCTATGATGATTATTTCCCGTCCTCATTAAATTGGGCCATCACAAAATCAAACCAAATCAAGGTGTAATGTTCATTTCCAAGGCATAACGTCATTCGAACCTTTTTCATTAGGTCTCTTGACAAAGAAGGATCTCCTTCATGTTTTAGTAAATCAAACGGTAGAGGAAGTCATAGGTTTTCATCTCCCTCTCACGCCCTTTAGTAATAGAATATTTTCGAGATTTGTAAATTTCATATTCTATCCAATCGGAAGATTATCCTACTTTTTGTACCTTGGATTTTATATTTCAAATTGTATTTGTACAATTTGTGAAAGATACTTGAAATGCATCATCGAAGACCAGTTAGGAAAATATATATCATGTTTACTGTCCACATCAAACACCCACTTTTTAATTTAAGAGCTCAACTGGTTGGTTAAAACGTTTGCAATCTTTAATGGGATCTCCTAATTTATCATTATTGAATTATTCAAGTGCATGAAAATGAAATAATCCATTCATGAAGACGAAAACAAATACATACATACTTGACCTAAAATTGCGCACTAACCACGATGTACGGTGACCATTTCGAAAACCACCTGACCTAATCTCATTTGATCTTCTTCACTGTTCCGTTTCCACTGGATCAACATCAGGGTCAATTCGACGAACTTGCTGGATAATGTGGCGTTGGCTAAAACTGGCCTAGTGGAGACAAAAACACGTGCCGATAGCTTTCGCCAGACGAAGCACGGAGCTGGAAACCTGCAAGGGGACTTCAGACATGGACATGGTCAACCACCAACACAAGTCTTCTTCAACCCAAAATCGTAAGTACAAGGGCGACCACAACATGGCGATTGCCAAGGGAGGTCATTGTTGACACCTAAATTTTTGATTCTTTGTTTTCTTTATTTTTATTTTATTTCATTCATTTTTGCATATAGTTAGAATATTTTGCATATTACGAACATATCCGATGGTGATATATTTTTGGATTGCATCTGGGAGGGAAATATTGAGCAAAATATATTGGTTTCAAAACAAGAAATAGAGAAAAGAGGAAATATGATTTTTGATGTCCAAAAGAGGAAAAAACGAAGGCTAAAATTGGGCAGTAATATTCGGTCAATGGGGACCTAATATTTGCTCTTTTTTTTCCTTTAAGTGCTGGAGGCTTCGGTCAAGGAAGGGGGGTCTTCTTCTTCGGTGGGGGACTTCTTTTACGCAGACAGTGAAGGAAAAAAAAAAAGAGAAAAAGAAGGGAAAAAAGAACACACTGGGAGACAGGGGACTTCTTTCTTTTACGCAGAGACACACGCAGGGGGAAATTCTTTGACTCGCGGGGGGATGGCTTCACTTTTTCACTTTTGTGAGAGAGGGGTGCGGCAGAAAAAGAAGGAGAAAATAAAACAGAGAGAAGGGTGGTGGCTTTGAGGACGGAAAACACACAAACACCAACACTTGGTCATCGTGCCCAAAGCCTTATACGTCTTCAACACTTGCAACTCCCTCCATTTTTGGGCGTTCTTTCAACTCCCTCCATTTTTGGGTGTTCTTTGTATGGCTTGTGGTCCATGAAGAGAAGTACCGGTGGTTCTTTTTTTTTTTAGGTGCCCATTATCAACTTGGGAGCATTGAGTGCCACCAAGATGTCCACCATATCACCAACGTCGTCGTTCCATGATTCTAGCCCAAGTCGCATCATTGGCCACTTCATCGCCGAGCGTCACCGCTAGCCGCCATATTCATCACCCGCCATTGGTTCGAATTTGGAAAGATTATCTCAAAGATTTGGTAAATATTTTTTCCAGGTTGATTTGGATATCGGTTTGAGTTTGAAAAGATCATCCAAAAAATTTGAATATTTGATTAGTAGCATGTTTTGCTTAATTTGCTTGTTCTAGGTGATATGCATGATCAATTGGAATTTGTTTTTTTCAAATTCGCAACCGTACGTCAATTTTTTATTCAATCTATAAGGCTTTAGATAAAATAATTAATTGCGCGGGAATCTATAGAATTGATATCTTGATCTTTAAGGCTTAAGATCAATTTATCAATTTTATGCACGAACCTTTTGTTGGAGTTGATTTTGTTGCATTTGCATTTAATTTGAATTGATTTTAGTTGCATTGCATGTTTAGCCTAATTGCATATTAGATTAGTTGCATATTAGATTAATTGCATTATTAGATTCTTTGCATATTTAGGTTAATTACATAATTATGCAAATTTCATAATTAGATTCTTTTTGCATAATTGGATTCTTTGCATATTTAGGTTAGTTGCATAATTAGGTTATTTGCATATTTAGATTTAAAATTGCATATTTAGACTAATTCCATGTTTAAATTGAAAATCGCATGTTTATATTAATAATTGCATGATTAGGTTACTTTGCACATATAGGTAAATTTGCATGATTAGTTTAGATTGCATATTAGATATTTTTGTTAGGATAATTTTAGCTAGATTGCATTTTAGAATATTATTCTTGGTTGAGTAGATCTTAGTTTAAATTAGGAATTAATATATATTGTTTCCTAATTTAGATTATATGATATTTAGCCATGGATAATTAGGCTAATTAATTCATAAAAAATTCCAAAAAAAATTGCATTTCATATATTGCATTATATTTGATTTGGTTAGGTTTTATTTGGATTTGATTTTATTAGATTTTATTTAGATTTGATTTGGTTATATTTGATTTGATTTGATTTGTTTTGTTATTACATTCATTTCTTGATTTTTTTATGTTTGAATATTTGTGTGGTCACCATTGCATGTTAGGGATAGATTTAAAATTAATCCAACTTGCCTACCAATTTTTGAAAATAATGAAAAGGCACCGAAAGAGTGTTAGATTAGTTTAGCATAACCAAATTCCCGATCCCATAGATCTCTGGTTCGTAGAAGTAAAGCATAGCTCCCGATGCTTTACATGGGTTCCTAATCGATCCACCAAAATTAGATTAGTGGCGACTCCAAATTGAAAATCTGTTACATGTTAAAAAGTGAAACATAAATCGCGAATTGATATAGGTTTGGGAGAGCTCGAGCTAGGTTTAATCTTAACAATCCATTGGCCGAACCCTAGATGGTACACCTTCGAGGAGGTCGCGATAGTCATCAACCTCAACCTCTCGCGCCCTTCAACAAAGAATTGGTTTTGGAGTTCCGTAACTTTCATATAGTACACGATTGAAATGAGATTCTAATCTTTATACCTCCGATTGTTTATTACAAATTTCATTCGTATTCTCTGATCTTACACACTCGAACGGGCAAAATACGTGCCCATAGTTTTCTCTTGACAAATAGTTAAAACCAGGGATGTCGCAGGGCAGCCAGAGACGAGGGCATGGTCGAAGACTAGCAACAGGGAATCTTCTACCCTTAAATAATGGGACAAAGGACCACCAGAGGTAGGCCTCCAATGGACGCTCCTTCTAGTGAACTTCCCATGTAATAATGTGTCTCTCGCGAGTCTTGTCTCGCCTTCTCTTCCATCTCTTTCCCAATTGTTGCTTCAAAGGCTACAAAGGTCCTCTTTCTTCTTGCCTCTGAGATAAACCCAGAAAAAGAAAAAAAAATAGAAAAAAAAAAGAGAGAAAAACGAGTGATCTGCCATTCTTGGCCAGCGGGTTTCAGTTAGTTGTTGGTAACCCATCAGAGTTCTGGATTTTCTTGGCTTCTTTGGTCTGTGAATAAAGGAAGAATCACAGGAAATGTCAGTTGATTTCGTAGGAGCTGCTGTGGGAACGGCATTCGGCGAGCTGTTCTCGCGCGTTAAGGAAGTAGTGCAAACCGTTGCCATGTTTCGTGATCAGCTCAAGAAGATCCAGTCCACCTTGGACTTCATTGTCCCAATCATGAGAGACATCGACGAGTTCAACAGGCGGATGGATCGTAAAGACATGGGCCAGATCCAGGCCCTAATTAATGATGGCACAGCCCTGGTCAACAAGTGCTCGAAAATCAAGGCGTTCAACCTGCCCGGGAAGTATAAGCACTCGAAAAAGCTCACCGAGTTCGATGCGACACTCGCCAGGGAGTTCCAGATTTCCATGCCGCTGCTGTCCGTTAGGAACACCGTGGAGATATTGGGTGAGGTGAAGGAGTTTCGTGAAGAATTCAGGGTGTACAGTTCCGGCCAAGCCAACGCGGGGGCCCTCCAGTGCGTGCTCGGGGCTTCCGGCAACCTCGCGGTCCCTGAGGCACCCGATTTCACTGTTGGGTCGGAGGTGGAGGAGTCCTTGAGTAATCTCAAGGGGCGGCTGCTCAAGGAGGGGGTGTCTGTGATTGTTGTGACCGCCCCGGCCGGCTGCGGGAAAACTACTCTGCTTGCGAAGTTGTGTCATGACGCGGACATTGAAGGTATTTCTGATGAGCGTCTTGATTGATCCAGAGCTAATTAAAGTAGGATGCATTTATTGATTGCTCCTTGCCAATTGGTCCCCTCTGATAGTCTTTTGGTTAGCAATTTATGCGTACTGGAGCTGTTGCCTGCACATTCTTCTACTTTCCCATATTTGAATGATTGAATCCCATAGCCTGTTCTCTCTATCAAACCATAAAGTCTCTTGCACATGTGAATGTTTGCCCAAAGAATTGATTGGGTTTTATGCAGCTGGATGTTCATCAGGTAAAAGAAACCTTTTTCTCATCATTCAATTTTGGGTTGAATGTCAAGTCCAACTTTTTGATATGCAATGACTCAGCCTCTGTTTGATTGCACCGAATGCCTTTCTTAATCAGCTGAACCCTCCTCTTCACACGCCATAAGCTTCACACTCAATTTTTATGCTACATGGTATTTACTTACCTCTGTTTTATCCTACCGAATTCAACAGACTAAAAGTGTAGTGGACGATTTTCATACTCTTTTTAAGCAATAGGAGTGAGCTTACTGTTGTTTGATTTAGGCAAATTCAACAACAATATCATGTTCGTCCGTGTCTCGAAGAAGTTCAACCTGACAGACATTGTCCAGAAAATTATTCAACATAAGAATTTCCCAGTACCCACGATTGAAACAGAAGATTCTGCAGTTCATTACTTGCAGCAACTACTTGAAAAAATTGGACAGAATCCTGTGTTGCTTGTGCTGGATGATGTCTGGCATGAATCGAAATCCATTGTTGATAAATTTGTCTTCAAGAAGATCAAAGATTACAAGATTGTGGTGACGTCAAGATACGAGTTTCCTGATGTTAGTTTTGTGCATCACCTGAACCCACTCAATAAAGCTGAAGCCCGGGAACTTTTACGGCGATCTGTTACCATTGATGATAGAAGCATGGTTGTACCAGATGATGATCTCTTAGAGCAGGTATGCTCTTGCTTGCGCGCATCCATTATTGGATTTCTTACGGCCATCAAACTCTGAGTTAATCTTTTTCTTAAAAGAAAATGTGTAACAAAATCACCCTGTCTATCCTTACTTTCATCTCTCTGTCTTCAAAGAAAGGCCTTGGTTTATACTAATATTTTTCTCGTGGCAGGTAGTGAATCGCTGTAAGGGATTGCCATTGGCTCTTAGAGTGGTCGCCAAGTCTCTCCGAGGAAAGGATTCTTCATTCTGGGAAACAAAGCTTCTCGATTGGTCTGAACAACGCTCCCTTTTGGGTTCGGACAGTGAGATTCTAGATTGCCTCAGACAGAGCTTGGATGACTTGGATGGTGACCCTTCAATCAAGGAACGTTTCATGGACCTCGGCTCATTTCCAGAGGATCGCAAGATCCCTGCCACCGCCCTCATTGATATGTGGGTGGAATTGTACAAGCTAGATTTCAATGGTCTGCGCGCCATTGCTGACCTCCATAAACTAGTTTACAGGAACCTAGCTGATCTCGTAGTTACCAGGTATGGCTCTGAAGTTCGATTTGTTCTCTCATCCTGACTTTTCTAGTTTTCTACTGCTCCAAGAGTATCTCATCGGATTCTAGTTGGCATCTCATTAGGTTTTCTCAATACGTGACAACTAGAGTTCGTGATAAAATGGACAAAGGCACGATTAGATCTTTGGACCAACATTGAGAGCGTCATTTCATAACACATAACTAACTCCAATAAGTTCAGTTCTTCAGTAGCGTAGCAGACTATTTTGTTACTCAAAAATGGGAACTCTCGATGGTTTAAATCTACACCACAATCATTGCACCTAACTTCAGCTTTAGTGAGTTCTGCAATTGTAAAGGTCAAATGAGTTATACATAAGCACTAGATTTTGGCACATCTGTTTTCTTTTACTATCAAATTGAAGTCGCCAAAGGCCTGGCACTAGATTTTGGCACAAGAAACTTGAGCCCAAATGCTTACATTCCAAGTGTTTGGTTGCATATATACAGGAGAGATTTAAATGATGACGACGACAAATCTTACAGCAACCACTATGCTTTGCTGCACGATCTGCTCAGAGAATTGGCTATCATAGAGTGCAACCAGGGGGAAGTGGAGAAGAGAGAGAGACTTATTCTGGACTTGACCGGAAATAATTTTCCCGATTGGTGGAGCCACCAAAAGCAACCGACTCTCATTGCTCGTCTAGTGTCCATCTCCACAGGTTGGGAACTCTCTCTCTCTCTCTCTCTCTCTCTCTCTCTCTCTCAATGGCCTATAGGGATATAATCTGTTGGTTGGTTGTCAAATTACCTTTTAACCTTGTATGTTCATCATGCAGATGTTACATTCTCAACACCCTGGCCAAATCTTCAATTGCCTGAAGCTGAGGCTCTTGTCTTGAACTTCGAGACTGACATTCAAACCAAAACTTATACTTTGCCTGGATTCATTGAGAAAGCAGATAAGCTCAAGGCCCTGATAGTAACAAACTACAGTTTCTTCCCGGCAGCGCTGCACAATTTCGATGTGATCGGGTCCAATATAAGGAGGATCAGGCTCGAACGTGTCACGGTTCCCTTCCTAAGCATGGGAAAGCTACGCTTGCAGAGTCTGCAAAAGATATCCTTGTTCATGTGCGACATCAGTCAAGCTTCGACGTCGAACGATTCCAAAATATCCGATGCAATGCCAAACTTAGTGGAGCTTGACATCGACTATTGCGATGATCTTACAACATTACCAGATGGCATCTGTGAGATAAAGCCTCTGAGGAAGCTTAGCATCGCAAATTGTCATAATTTCTCCCAACTCCCTGAACAGATCGGGCAATTGGCGTCCCTCGAAGTGGTTAGACTTAATTCTTGCTCAAACTTGTCACATTTACCAGACTCGATTGGTACCCTCCAAAAATTGGTATCTCTCAATCTATCCGATTGCCTGAGCCTGAGCACTTTACCCAATCAATTTGGTCAGCTGGTCAATCTCAAGAAAATGAACATGAGAGGATGTATGAAGTTGTCAACTCTGCCACGGTCGATCGTAAAGCTAAGGAACCTGAGGAAGGTGATTTGTGACAAAGAAAAAGAAATCATGTGGGAGCCTCTCAAGAGCAGTCTCAATGCCTTGAATATAATGGCATCTGAAGAAGAGGCCAACTTAGATTGGCTGCGTGATTAAAAGGAGAGTGATCAATCAATTATCTCTGAAATCTTTCCCCATGATAAATTTTGTTTTTGAATCATTACTATTATTTTTGAGTTAACACCGCAAAAAGAAAAAAAAATCCAAACTATGTATATAGACCGGAAAGCCAATCAATTAATACAAGACTCTAGGCCTAGCGGATGCTCATATTCTCGATAAGAAATAATTTTAAAGGAATTATAATTTTCACAAAAATTAATTTCGGCTTTCCAAACGCCAATATTTTATAAATTCGGTTAAAAAGGTATGATGTCCTCCAAGAAGATTCATATGCCCGAATAAGCTGAGTTATAGACACAGCTCTATCATTTTAAAACATGCATACATCCATCATCGAGTAAAGATTAAAACTTATAGCCTGCTTTCACATGCATACACATCATATAACATGTCAGCACAAGTCATCACATTATATATTGTTATGTTGTCAACATATGATGCAACATGTCATTACACGATACGTCATCAAAAACATGCCAATCACATGACACGCCAACACATCGAGGCAGATTGCTTGGCAAGTCATCTTGTACTCGTCATCACACAAGCATCATTACACCATGCGTCATCACACAAGCATCATCACACAAAGCGAGAGGATCGGTTGACTTAGTTAGCTGACTTCCTCCCCATCCAAGCCATCCATTCTTTTCCCCCCTAATGAAAGGATAGCTCGCTCACTCCCTAAATGTTGGATCCCCTAACGTCACATGAGGGGATCCAAATCCATAAAATTGGGTCTATAATCCATATTTTAACTAATGTTTAATGGTGTGGGTGATAAAATTTGTCTTAACTTTTAAAAACAAGATTAAGTGGGTTATAAATAGGTCAATTAATATCTTAAAATAGTTTTAAATGGGTCATAAATAGGTTACCTAACAAACTTAAGGCGGATTATAAATAGGTATTTTTTATTTAAAAATTTCCATTCTTTATAATTTTTCATTTTTATTTTTTCTTACTTTATTCTTTTTCTTTTTTACGAAATAAAAAATTTCAAATGAATTGTACTATATGAAATTTTTTTAAGAATGCATTTTTAATAAAAAAATCCTAAGAAACAAGTTTTCATAGATTTGGTTAAATAAAAAAATATTTTAATAATACAGGTCAGGTGAGGCATGGATTAGATTAGATTGGGTATGAGTTAATAAATTTCTATTATTACTAAATATCATAAACGAGTTATATTGATCAATCTGAGTCGAATCATTTATGACCCGACTTAGCACACTCGTTTAACATGTCCAGTCATCACACAAGTGCAATTCCATCACCCATATGCTACGTCATAATTGTGCACACGCACATTCATGTTATCAAAACACACAAGTACATATGGCACAGAGTCATTTTCTGAGGTGTAACGTAATGCAAACCTTTCGCTCCATTACATAGTCTAAGAAAGAAAGATCTCCTCCGTACTCTACGAAATCAAACGATAAAATGAATTTGAAGGTCTTCATAAAAAATTTCTCGAAATTTCAACTCGTTATGACCCAAAATCAAATGTCGAGCAGCAAATTATTCGAAAAAAGACATAAAGTCAATGAATTTTGAAAAAAAAAATTATCGGGAGCCAAAGTTCTCAATTTGACCAAAAAGTCAATTCTCAACCATTTGTAGGATTTTCAAATTAGGAATTTAACTAAACTTACTGAGAATTGATTTGACAATCTCACAATTTGTCAAAATTTCGAAAAGAAAATGTTGACCGTGTTGACTTTAGAGGTTGACCAAAAACTCGACTCAAAAGACATCCTTAGATTATTAGTCAAACCAATGTGTTAAGTTTAGTCAAAATGTAATTGAACTTCAAAATCTTTGATCAACATTGAAATGACTCTTTTTGGTTGAGAAACGTGCTCCACCACGATCAAGATTCCTAGTTTAGAGTTTTTACCTTTGTTAGGACTTGTTAGCTAAAATCAAGTGTCAATAGAGTATCAAGTCAGAATTTGCCCCGGTTTATTTCGCATGCTTGACTCTCTATTGGTTGCATTTCACTTGTTGTTCCTAATTGTATAAGTTGTTTCTCATTCAAATTACACGTGAGATGAATGTTAAATTAATTTAAATCACTTTTTTATTGGGTTATACACTTTTTATTTACATATAGTCCTTCTCCATGCATCCAATGATATCTCAGTGAATTGTTTAAGATAAAGGGTATCAAGTAACTCAACTACTCTCACGACTTGGATGATGGTTTCGATTGCTTTGATTGTTATCTTTCTCAAATTGAATATGATAAACGGTACATATGATTTTTTTAAATGTTTTTTAGAATTACCTATTTTTAGTAAAAATAAATAGAGCCTCAAAAGAAGTGGTGTGGACACTTGTGAGATTAAGGGTGTGCATGATTCGTCATAATTTTCTGTTCTAGGATAAGTTTTAGTTTTTGAACAGAAATTTTGGTAGAAAAATTCCTTTTTTCTATTTCTGGAATATATTTATGTTCCAGAAATAGGTTTGGCCAAGAAATCAGAATCAAAAGTTTTGTGGTTTCTGTTCCAGAATGTGAAATCCATAAATTGTTCTCTTACTAAATTACACACCATACACACAATTAATGCAACCTTATCACAATATTCTCTCTCTATCTCGACTTTTGCAATATATTTCCATTATTTTTGTATTTGATGATTTCTTATCTTTGGATCTCTTTTTGTTAGATGAGATTAGATTTATTATGCGTGAGAGGCCTCCCAGTTGTCTTTGAAGATCTGACTCAAAGAATTTTTATTTTTCCTAGTGGGGTTATTTTAGGTTGAAATTTATTCCTTTTGCGCAAGTACCACTTCCAATGAGAAGATCAACTCGTTTACAGTGAATATGGATTCACATAACAATGGAAAATTTGTCAATTTTTTGCACTAAATAATAAGCATTTGAAATTTATAGAAATGAACATATTGTAAACTTTAAAATGAATTTTTTTTAAATGAAGTAGAAACAAAAGTAAAAAAAAAATTATGTTATCAAATGGATTTCTATTTCTTAAATAAAAATTATTTGTTCTTATCAAACGTTTTTCTTTTCAGAAACTCATTTTGGAATAAAAATAGATTTTTCTATTTATGTCTTAGAAATCAATCTCTGACCAGAAATTCTATCATGCGTACCCTAAAAGGGTCAAATTAATACTTTTGTTACACATGAGTAATGGTCATGTAAAAGAAATATAGACTTGAGAATCGAAATAGATAAGTGTAGTAGTTTCACGAAAAATAGATGATTTGAAAGATATTTTTTAAAGTTAATTTCTTCTAATGCTTAAAAAATTATTTCATGAAACCTATTTTCACCATCAACAACAATTTACATATAGATTTTTCGTGAACAATAAAAATATATCTTGTTTATCTATTTTTATAAACAATGAAATCGATTATATCCAACGAAATGATGTTTAAGTCGTTTATCTTTCGCAAAATAAATGCAACCCAAATGCAATAAATTTTTAAGGAAGAAGTTTCTATGGAATATAGCCATAATACCAAGAACTTAGGTTTTCAATCTAAGCAAACCTTGTTTTTATAAGATTGGAAGTCGAAAACAGGAAAAGAGAAATTGGGCTGTGCTTGTAATTTAGATTGCAACTCCATAACACTGAGTCGAGTTCACTCAAGTAAAGTGATCCAGTACTTGGCTCAAACGCATTAAACCCCCTATCTCAGTGCATTAAACTCGTAATGAAACTAAAAGAGCAAAAATTCATATCACTGAAATATTTCATATAATAAGAAGTTGAAGATCCAAACACAACAAACATTCATGTCAATCGATCGATAAATTCAAAGTCAATCCGGATACGAGGAGGCATGTTAATTGTCGACCAAAACATAAACGTGAAAAATCAATGTACGATATCTTAAAAGCACATCGTAGTCTCCTCATGGACCGGGAGCACCGAGCACCAAATTCCATAATTCCAGATTATATAAAACAAGAGTAAAATTTGTTTTAAATTGATGTTCTCTATTGGAACGAGAGTGCTATTTCTTGATATTATTATGTAATTAAGCAATAAAACCTAATCTAGCTACGTGCTGAATGCAGAAAAGCACTTCAGAGCATGATCGGGGAAACCCTAAAGAAAAACAAAAGATAAAACAAAGCGGGGATTGAACCCGACGTGAATCGAACACGCAACCTTCTGATCTGGAGTCAGACGCGCTACCATTGCGCCACGGATCCACTTTTGTTCTTGCTCGTCATAGTTTATACTAATTCATTACAGAAGGAAGTGAATCTGCTACAAGCTCATCTACTTTACAGCACGATCTTCACGCCAAATCTTAACCCCTCACAGATCCCCAACACGATCTCGCAACACATTTGATTCGACGGGCCATGATTGGAATCTGCTTTGCTAAATGCGTTTACTGTTATGTGAAGGAAGGGGCACTCTACTCGGTCTTCTTCTCTTTCGTTTCCTCTTTCGCATGAAACTTGCTCTTAATTTTCCTTATAACCTTCTCGTCCACCCTTTCGTAGAACCTCCTCGACCGCGCCTTCATCTTCTCTCCGAGCTGCCTTACTTTATCCTCGTGCCTCACGTACAGAGCTGGCACTGTCATGCCCAAAACTACAGCTGCAAGAATTAGTGCAATTTGAATCAGTTGCAATTTTTACGATGATAGGAAGGATTTGGAACAGAATCAGAAAGATGTTGATCGATCGGTTACCGAGATAAACGAGAGTCAGCAAGTCGAAGTAGCCTCCAACCTTGGAGAGCACCCACAAGCCGGCGACCACACCAGCAAACGTGAACCAGTCTCTCTCGGCACCAATCCTGAACATCCATCTAACGCCTTCTTCAGCCCACGCTCGGGCCGCGTTCGCCGTCTCCATCGCCGCTCGCTCTGAGATCTCCATCCTCGGCAACTCCGGTGGTTCTCTGCAAAGTCACCACAACTGATATAATACTTGTCTCTTTCTTTTACCAAGTGTAATCTTCAAACAAAAAAGAGGTTGTCATGATGGGTTAGGGCTTTTACAGTCAACTTGTGGAACTTGAGCTCTTAAATGATGAGGAAGGAGGTTTTATTAATTACTTTCCGAGAAGCCTCAAGGTGGTGCCCCACAGGAAGAGGGAGGTGACGATGAAGATGGATGCCCAGGAAGCGAGAGTGACGAAGTTAAACTGATAAACCTCCATGACCACCCAAGCGGCAGTTGCCATGACCAACACCATCAAGCTCAGCTTCTTCCTCCTCCACAGGAACGTGTCCCTCACAACATCTGAAACATATAAATGGGAATCTCAGAGAGAGAGAGAGAGAGAGAGAGAGAGAGAGAGAGAGAGAGAGAGAGAGAGAGAGAGAGAGAGTTGTCAATTGACTTGCAGAAAACGTCACCTGAAGTTGACGGGGTTAGAGATGGTGAATATTCAGGAGAATCAGACATTGGAGCTTCTGGTTCTTTGGGTTCGACACTACGAATGTGCGTTTTCGCGATGTCTTTGGGATTTGAAGAGGTTGGGGAGTGATGAGCATAATAGATGGGTTGGACCGAGGGTCAACGCGTGTGAGGGGTTGAAGGAAACGTGGCGTCCATGCATCCCTTGTCGCAGATAAAACTCATCAACAATGCACCTGTCGCGTGCGACTTCTGTACAAAGGGACGTTCTTCACTTAGGTTTTGTGTTCCTTATGGAACTCGTCTTACCGACATCCAGAACTCTTCGAATCTCCCAAGTGACCATTAGGTTCTCCGTGACCAACGTACTTTGTATTGGCATATGATCATCTCGTGCTTCAATGGAGTCTTTTTTTTGTTTTGTTTTGGTGGAGTACGGAGTTTATATATTAATCTATTTATCTGATTAGGCGTCAGTAATAGTTGTTTGATATTTTAGATTTGCACTTGTAATAGTTTCCTGGAGATTCAATCATAGACGAGACATCTTGTAGAAAACCTGAAAGATGTTCAGGACTTCCTGCAAAGCTGCAAAACTCCACTGTAGAACATTGAAAAACCAGGAGGACGCTAGCCATCGGCACCACAAATTTACAACGTTGGAAGTCGTGTCTCTACTTCATTGACTTCGACTTGTTACAGGGGAGAAGTCGACAAGTTTTTGATGTTGTTGCATAGTTCACCCAACAATCCCACATTAATTTGCACAGCACAGTTCGGAGTCGATTGTCTATGAGTAGAAACAAAATAATTGAAATTGATAAACAGTTCAAGAGTGATATGTAAGTGAAAATTAAGGAACTGTGAAAAATGAGAAAAAGAGCCAATTTATAGAGGCCGAAAAAGATAAGACGTTGGCCCAAATCCTTCTCAATACTCATATCTGCAACATAGGGCACTATTGGATCTAGGCCTACCAGGTCCAATGGGCTCAGTTGGGCTTTGGTGCATGTTAGGCCTTTTTCAGTTTTTATGTTCTATTGGCTCAATGCTTATGAGCCTTTTAAGGTTGATGCACCCTAATCATACGGTAGGCCGAAAAAGAGAGAAGCAGCTACTAGCGCAGCTATCCTCTTCAGAAAAAAAAAAATATCTATGAGAGTCCCATATTCTCTACGAAATGTTCGATTTGGGTCGTTAATACTGAGCCCTTCCACAAGTGAATGAGCTCCTCAATTACACTATTTATCGAGAAATCTCTTCACATGAGGTAACGAATGTTCGAGATACAAATTAATATAAGGTTTGCTCATGACATGGCTCAAATACGTAAGCTAGTGAAAGATAGTGCGGACCTTCTTATCATTGTTTCACTATCTTGTTTCTACTTCTATAGTGACCTAAGCGCGGAGTCTGCAATGCTCCTTTCAACTCCAAGAGCACGATGCTTTTCCTTTGTCCCCCAAATGTTAATATTAACTAACCGATGGATGATTTCATGCATTCGGTGGCGGAGATTAAGGTCACCAATCACCATGTAGAAACATCACGCGCTTTGTGATGATGACATCCGGCTTTATGTCAACCATTTCACCGGACAGCGCCTTCCCCAACACTCCACGTGAATAGCAATGATTAGCTCTCTCTCTTTCTCTCTCTCTCTCTCTCTCTCTCTCTCTCTCTCTCTCTCTCACATGAATCATCGTCACTCATTCACAGCCTAAAAAAGTCAACCTTGATCTCCCCAGTTTAAGGCAACTCCATGCATTGGACCGAAGCGAAAAACCCGTGAAACATAGCAGATCTTTAGCTGTGCCAGTTGTATGAAGCCCCAAATGCCGACTCGGTTCTGCATTTGTGCCATGACGAAGTTCATGGGATGATTATAGATATCAAATCCCAGCTGGTTTGCCCCGTTGATGTTGACTTTCCTAGAAAATGCACTCAGGGTATTCAAATCTTGAATGGGCAAGTGTTCTCTTTAATTAATGCGTGTTCCCTTTGAGATCTGATAGCACGGGGCCAAGTGGGTATTCCCCAAAATGCGATATCCACCTAAATAGGGTTAAGTTGATTGTTTTAGTTTGTTTCAGGAGTAGGCATTAAGAGCGGGATTAAGGGGGGACTCACGAGAAATTATTTCTTAGCGACCTTACTAAATTGTTCGGTCATGGAAGAGGTACATGAATTAGGAACCGAATCTCGCTTGCATTGTTATCTCATTGACTCCTTGTTGACGATGATGATCGAGAAAACAAAGGAGGACACTTTGAAACTTTGAAATACAAACACAAATAATCTAATTAATTATGATCAAGCGCTGCAAACAAACGAAACCTTACGGCATGGTAATTCATCAGTTCATCGATCATTGAGATAGACTTGCAAAAGATAAGGTACCTTTTTAATTTCGTAAACAATGTCAATGAGATGGGAATATATAATAAATTTCTTTAAATTGTATGAATCATCATTTTTCCACATGGATGAAAGAACTACACAGAATTTGCATTATCTTGCTGTACGTTATATTCCTTGACCACTAAAAATCTGATTCCTAACAATTTAAAACCAAAAAAGTTTCCTTTTTCTTGCGTTTCTTCTACTTTATAAATATAGCGGGAGGTAAAAAATCGAAATTTCTCTCATGGGATTGTCCTGAAAATTATACTTTAAAAAGATCAAATTTTGAGTTAGTCTTCTGCTTCAAATTAGCTGAAATCGGACTGGAGACCACTTTCAGATAAGAGAATCAGAAGAATCTGCATAGTAATCGTAGAAGATCAATGGTCCAAAGGAATGATGAATCGATCTGGCAGACAAGGGAGGGACAAATGAAAAGACAGAGAACAAAGAATCCAATGGTGGGTGGTTAAGCAAGAATCAAAGGCGAGATTGACGGGTGGGGTCATCGGATGCGACAGTAAACAGTAATGGAAAAGGCCAAGCTTAAAACTTTACTCATGATTGAAAATGATGACAATTTGCGCGTTGCCTCCTTTTTAGTATCATTCTTTTTTTCTTTTGGACCGACCCATGGTTTGATTTTTGGTCATTTGATGATTTATTTATCATCATGCGTAAGCGCGTCAAGAATCATCGCAGTTCCACCTCAATGACGGAGCAATTTGAGGGTGTACGTGAACTTTTTGTGAAAATTCCCACTTGGTCAAAAATAACAGATAAAGAAGCAATCATGAATCATCCGGTGCAGTTCTTTTCCCGGTCGTTGTTGTTTATTTAAAGACTCTCATCGATGCAACCGCCGGTAACGAAGTGAGCCAAAAGCCAACGTGCCGGAGGCCCGAATCCTGGTGAATTGCCTTTCTTTCTCTGTTTTGGTATTCTTCATTCTTGCGTGTTGGGATTTCTTCTTCATTGTGATGAAATTGACGAATGAACAACAATGCGGGTCGTCTTTTGCAGATTAGATAAGCATGGCGAGAGAAAGCGTGATCTGCATGATCTTGGCCTGTTTGGCTGTTTTCAGTGCTTCTGCGGTGGTTGCTGATGACCCATATAGGTTCTACACATGGACTGTGACTTATGGTACAGTTGCTCCTCTGGGTGTTCCTCAACAGGTTAGTGGGTGGGATGTTGCTGCATCTTTAGTATGAATTGTCCCTTGTTCAGTTCTATCTAATGACAAACATCATGGTTTTATGCATTTTGTTTTTGGTGTGAAGGTGATACTTATAAACGGGCAGTTTCCAGGGCCTAAGCTCGAAGTGGTGACCAATGACAACATAGTCCTCAACTTAATCAACAAGCTTGACCAACCTTTTCTTTTAACATGGTTAGAACTAAAGTTTCTTGACTTGGAATTTTAGAAAAAACACGTCCCTTTCTGTTTGCAATTTCCACTCTTATATCTGTCATCTGCATGGCTAAGTGACAATCGCACATTTTTTTCAGCCTTATAAACACAGGTTAAAGCAAAATTACGTTGGTTTCTTGGAAAGACAAGTGTCTAATTCTTGAGAAACATGAAACTTTCTCAATGTTTCCACGAAAAGTTTGAGTTTGACCCAAAAAATAAAATCAGTATTAACCAAACTACGTGACACGCCCTCAGAAACATAGCGGTTGCTTAGTACAGCGATACTTGAATCAAGAAGGATATGGACATTGTAGATGTGGACATGCTCTGCTTAATTTGTCAATGGCTAACAAACTGAAAGATGTAACTGCAATTTCATCTTTCATAGTCAGCACTGTACTGACCACTGCTGGCCGTCATTTTTTGTTCGTCGGTATCAGGAATGGGATCAAACAGAGGAAGAACTCGTGGCAGGATGGAGTGCTGGGCACAAACTGTGCAATCCCTCCAAACTCGAACTACACTTACAGGTTCCAAGCGAAGGATCAGATCGGGACTTTCACGTACTTTCCTTCAACTTTGTTCCACAAAGCTGCCGGAGGGTTTGGGGCAATCAACATTTACGAAAGGCCTAAGATCCCTATTCCTTTCCCTACCCCTGCTGGAGATTTCACTTTACTCGTTGGTGACTGGCATAAGACTGGCCACAAGGTAAACAGATATGTCGTACCATTACATACACCATATCTCAAGTTCTAATACTTAGTAAGGTCGACTATTGCACATTTGCATGATACAACTCGAAAACAAGTGAATCATGCAGTCTAATTGTGTAATTCGTTTTCAAATGCAAATTGGATGTCAGCTTCTAGTACCAGCAACCTGCGCCGACAGCAAATGCCATCCTATTGCTGGTGGATATATCTAAACATCTGTCTGCTGCATATAACACCTGGTTCTGAAACATGATCTGCTCTATTTTGCACCGCTCATCTTTATGCTTCATGACCGTTGCAGATGCTACAGCAGTCTCTTGACTCGGGAAAATCTCTCCCATTTCCTGATGGTATCCTCATTAACGGCCAAGCTCATACAACCTTCAGCGGTGATCAAGGTCACTGATTATCTGAACTTTTCGTGCAATTAGAGCCACTCTCTTAATTTTCAAAACAATGGAATGTTTGCTGCTTTCTGCTTGTGATGGTCGATTCTCATGAGAGAATTGTCTTTTGCATTCTTCAGGTAAAACATATATGTTCAGAATCTCGAATGTGGGATTGTCAACTTCCTTGAACTTCAGAATTCAGGGCCATATGTTGGAGCTAGTCGAGGTTGAAGGATCTCACACCATCCAGACTTTGTACGATTCAATCGACGTTCATGTGGGCCAATCCATGGCTGTCTTAGTGACCTTAAATCAGCCTCCAAAGGACTACTACATTGTCGCTTCCACACGATTCACCAAGACAGTTCTCAACGCAACTGCAGTGCTACACTACACCAGTTCACTTACTCCAGTTTCAGGGCCACTGCCGGCTGGTCCAACTTATCAAATACATTGGTCCATGAAGCAAGCAAGAACAATCAGGTATCATATCGTCTATGAAAATTTGGACTAATCATTATCCTAGAAGCCGATATAATTTACAATGCTCTTTCCTTGAAGGTGGAATTTGACAGCAAGTGCAGCAAGGCCGAACCCCCAAGGGTCATACCATTATGGAAAAGTCGCAATCTCAAGGACCATTGTCTTGGCCAACTCGGCACCTTTGATAAATGGAAAACTACGCTATGCGGTTAATGGTGTCTCCTACATTAATGCTGATACACCCTTAAAGCTCGCTGATTATTTCAATATCGCTGGAGTGTTCAGCACAAATTCCCTCCAAAGCGTCCCTTCAGGCAGCTCCGCAAGTCTTGCCACTTCAGTCATGCCAGCTTCGCTTCACGAATTTATCGAGATTGTTTTCCAAAACAGCGAGAACACTGTTCAGTCTTGGCATCTTGATGGTTATGATTTCTGGGTTGTCGGGTAACTCTCTTGGCTTTCATTGAGATTTTTCCCTTTAGAGTTTTAGATAGTTGCTAATGCTAGGCTTGTGGGAATGTACAGCTACGGATTCGGGCAGTGGACCCCGGAACGTCGGAAAATCTACAATCTGGTCGATGCCCCGACAAGGCACACTGCTCAGGTAAAGTAAATATACACCTATGGTCTATTCTTCCAATGAATAGCATTCATAATATCTCTATGCTGCGCTGAAAAGATGGAGAAAGAGCAGTCCCCATTCATAGTATAAAAATGGCTAACCCACATTTCCTTGGAGTAGGAAATCAAACACTCAACTGTCACACAAGTAGAAACCACGCGCACGCATTTGCATATTGCACATGAACAACGAGAGATAAAAACATTCAAGTCTATGCAAAAGACGTTCTTAGCCACACGGATACATTGAGAAATTTGTCAGAAGCTCGTACAGCAATAGACAGGGAAACTGAAGACTGCAATCACCAGACTAGGATAGTGCCTCAATCACCAACTTTAGCCAATATTTCGTTTCGACTGCAGGACATGGATGAAGAACCCGATATATTCCCTTCATTGGCCCATTTCTTTTTCCAATGCAGGTGTATCCGGGGTCATGGACGAGTATACTAGTGTCCCTGGACAACCAAGGGATGTGGAACTTGAGGTCAGCGGCATGGGAAAGGCAGTACCTCGGACAGCAGTTCTATCTGAGGGTTTGGACCCCAGTCCACAGCCTCGCCAATGAATACGACATTCCTTCTAATGCTCTACTTTGCGGCAAAGCCGCGGGACATCATCCTTAAAAGGATCGGGTATTTCTTTGCAGGTTGTCAACTCAGTCACGAGAGTCTGGCTGTGAAGACAGAGACAATAGAATGTGAATCAAAAGTCAATTTCAGGGATGATTTTACTTTGTATCTTCCACTTTATATCTATATATATTCTTTTCATGAGTGTTGTGTTGTGAAAGCAAGTAAGCGAATAATAAAATAAACATAACAAGAAAATGAATCGAACACCAATTTACGTGCCTTAGTCAGTGGGACTTACTCAAGAGGAAGAGTTGCACAATTTCTTCTACTGATCAAGTTATACAATAGAGATTATAAACACACTCGAATCATTCAAATAATCTTAGTATTCCTTGGCACTCAAATAACTCAAAGTATTTAACCCTCACAATTACTCACGAAATAATATTTCAATCTCATAAAAGAAAGACACAAATTTTTTTTTTACATATGATCTGAACATAAGATTCACTTCTTATATAGAAAAGATTTAGATCCAAAGTAGAAAATTCGGTCAAATTAAGGAACTTGTGGACTGGGTTTCATTTATAAGTTCAATATGATAAGATGACAAGTGCTAATTTAGCACGAGAAAGGAAGCAATTTCAGTTCCTCTATATCCATAGAGAGTTAAAATGACGGCATAAAAAGTTCACCTTGGACCCAAAAGTTCATAAAGATTGGGCTTATTAGGCCCACAAATTTAGTTGGACCTAGCCAGATCTAGTAGGGAATATGGGCCAGCCAAGGCCCAAGGTCCAAATAGGGGTACGGCCCACCACCCGATGCCGATGGCGAATCCTACCCAATTACCATTGACAGCTAACGTGCGGGCATTGTCGGCTTGAAGCCTATCCAGTCCGATGGGCTTGGTTGGGCTTGAGTGTGCGTCGTGCTCATTGGCTTTTATGTTTCCTTGTTTTTATGCGTACGAGCCTTTGAAGGAGGATGCACCTTAAGGCCTGCATTGTAACGTTTTTATCTCTCTCGCTTTTTGTTCTTTTATTCCCTGAAACAAAAAAAATAACAGAAATATTTTTGATAACATCAACTTATTTTTCTGATCCCCGAAATAGAAAGTTAGCTTGAGAATAGTTTTGGAACAGAAATAATAAGTAAAAAAGAGTATTTCTTGTTTTCAGGAACAAAAATAGAAAAGAAACATAGTTCACCGGAACATAAATGTTGCAATGCACAGCCTTTCTATCACAAAATCATCGTTTAATCATACCCCATCTTTTATCACTCTACTCATTTCGATAGGGAAAAAAAAGGAGGGAGAGAGATGACTAGCGCAACTACCCCCTTTAAACATTATCTATTGTGCAACGTTCTCCACGAAATATTCGATTGGAATCATAATTATTGAGTCATACCGCAAGTATGCGAGCCGTCAAAACTCCACAATCAAGCTAAGAAATCAAGCAGTTTCACACGACTCAAATTTGTAACGTCATGAAACATGAAACAGATCATCAGAGGAATTTGTACATCTCCACATTTCAAAGTGATACCTCCTCAAGTAAGGGGGAAATCCCCACCCCTCTCCCCCTCCAGATTCCTCCGATCTAAGATCAGAGGATCCGGATCCCATGAATCACTAAAATTTCTTTACCCTTAGTTTATCAATCTTTTTTTATTATTATAATTTTACTTATGTAGTGACGTAAGTGTGAAGTCTCCCTTTTCCTCGGACGCAATTCTTTTTCCTCGTCCCCCGAATATTCATATGAGCCAGACAGATAATCAATCTTGTCCACCCACTAATGGAGGTTTTCCAATAACCGTGCAAAAACATCAACCGCTTTGTGATTATGCATCGGGTCTATTTCATTCATACCTTGGAGTCCACCACCGATCCTACCTCCAGCATCGTGGATCATCGTCACTCATTCACACCCCAAAAAAGTCAACCTTGATCTCCGAAGTTTAAGGCTACGAAATGCATCGGACCAAGGCGAAATACCCGGGAAACATAGCAGATCTATAGCTGTCTTAACAGTTGTACGAAGCCTCGAATGTCAACTTTGTTCTGCATGGAACGCACAGGGTGGGAAGATCTTCGGGGTCGTACCATGACGAAGTTCATGGGATAATTCGGGATATTAAATCAACCTTGTATGGCCGATGATGCTGACTTTCCTAGGAATCTACTCGGTTATTCATATCTTGTAAGTGCCCAAGTTCTTTTTATTTGTTTCATGTTCTCTTGAGATCAGGTTGCATGAGGCCAAGCGGACACTCCCCAAATAACACGTTCTCCTAAATCAGGTTAAGTTCATCTCTTTTTACTTTGTTCGAAGCTAGGCCTTCGAATTGGGATTAGAGGGAACTTCTGATAATTTATTTCCTAATGACCCGGCCGAATTACTCAGTCACCATGGTGGTACATACAATAGGAATCGAATAGAAGACCTTACATATCATGCTTGCAAAGTCTCGGTCACATTGCTATCGCATCTACTTCTCATAGATGATAATGATTGAGAAAATGAAGGAGGAACACTTAGAAACTTTTAAATAGAAAAACACAAATATTCAAGTTCAATACGATCAAGTGACACAGACACACGAACTCTTAGGGCATGGCAATTCATTAATTCATCAATCTTAGAGGTATGTTTGTAAAGGATAAAGCAGCTATTTCTTTCATAAATAGTGCCCGTAAGATCTGGATATGATCATTTTCTTCTCTCATATGAATCATTATTGTCCACGACGACGAAAGAACTCCACAAAATTTGGATTAAGTTAGCCACACTTTATATTCTTTAACCATTAAAAATCTTATTCCTAGGAAACTTTAAATCTATATTTTTTCTTTTTCTCGCATTTCTAAATGGAGGAAGAAAAAGAAACTTCTCTCATGGGATTGTCCCAGAAATTATACCTAAGATCAAAGTTTGAATTAGTCTTATGCTTCAAAGTGACTGAAATCCGACTGCAGGCCACTTTCGGATTGGAGAATTAAAAGAATTTGCATAGTAATCGTAGAAGATGAAGTATAAGAAGAATGATGAATCACTCTACCAAAAAACAAAAGGAAGGAAAAAAGAAAGGACTGAGAAACGCATTAGCCAAAGCAAAATAGACAAAAAAAAAAAAATCCAATGGTGGGTGCTGAAGCCAAAATCAGAGGCAAGATTGACGGGTGGGGTCATCAGATGCAACAGTGAACATTGAGGGAAAAAGCCTGGCTTAAAACTTCACTCATGATTGAAAATGATGAAAACTTGCGTCTGCCTCTTGTTCAATATCATTCTTTTCTCCCTCACTGTCCAAGAAGATATGGGCTCATTTAGTACAGAAAGGTGGCAACTTCAACTTCAATTCCTTTATAACCTAAGAGAGTTAAAACAACCGCATAAATAGCTTACCGGGAACCATTTTCTTTACTTTATTTCACTAATGAAAACAAGTGATAAAGAAATGGACTAAGACTGATCCATGTAATAATCGGAAGGTGGGGTGAAGTTCACTGTGGAAGACACGATGCCCCACCAAAGATGATTTAAGCAGAGGCTACAAACTGTAGAATAAAAACATGAAAAGCCAAAATCAACAAGATGCACCTCTGATCTTTTAAATGAAAAATTAAGAAGATTATGTTGTTTAATTGCGTAATTAGTGTCATTTGCAAGTGAAGAGGTGAAGTAACTCTCAAGGACATAATATCGTTAGGATAAATTATGAGTAAGTCTCGACTATGTAAAAGCATTGTAGTTTGAGGATCATGTTTACGGAATACTCCGAAAAGCAAGAAAATAGAATGCTCTTGGCACAAGGAGGTTAACAATGAGATTATGCAGCAGAAACCTCAAATCTTCACTCCAGAAAATTGTTAAGAGGGAGTTCAAGCCTGAGCATGTCAACATATTTAGTGTATCCATCTTCATTTTAAAACTTAAGCCAATGAGTTCAGGTTAATAAGGACGCTCTAATTGCCATACATCATACCACACTAATTATTCGATGTGAGAAATTTCTACTACATTTCACTTGTGCAGTTCAACAATCTCCTCCTCACAAGTAGATTTAGTGTTGAGTTTGTTCCCTTTACTTTAAGTATCATTCTACATTAGCTTATCTCAACTTGAAGTTCCAACCTTGCAAGTTGCTGCACCACAACATCAATCGCCTAAAAACCAAACTGGTTATCAGCTTCCTTTCTTGAAATATTCACCAAATACCAAAGCAAAATTGGGGTCCACCAATCAACCATCAATTCTGGTGCCATATGAGAGTATATAGTAGAAGTTTGCACTCAGGGAGATTGCAAAGAAAAAGCCCAAGCCCGAGCTTGAGCCCGAGCCCGAGCCTAAGCCCGTCAATATATTTTAGTTGGACCCCCTTTCAATCGAGAGCTTAAATCAATGGATTATAGACTGACAATGATACATTAATTGTTACACACCACACCAATAACTCTATGTTTTTCTTAGCACAACTTATAAATGCATCTCAACAGTTTATGAAGAGATGCCAATTGGTGGCGCAAGTTTTTGCAGTGCACCAACAAATTGTAGGAATTGAATTTGCAAACCATGCAACTGAGAAGATGCGTCTTGTTTCATCGTCTTGCTTGGTGATACTACCATCGATTGTTTCATTCCAGTTTTCTTGAACATGGAAACAAAATTGACGCTAAACTAACTGAATGGGAAGTGCAAGTTGTCCATGGAGAGAGAGAGAGAGAGAGAGAGAGAGAGAGAGAGAGAGAGAGAGCTGAATAGGTTCCGTCAGAAGAAGAGAATGTCGAGGATTTCCATTCAAAGTCAGACGAGCAAATGGTAGCCCCTCGGAATGAATGCAACGTGAGCTGGCACATGCCATGAATTAATCGTGACACGCTTAAATGCGGGGGATTTCCAATAAGATCTGTCCTGCGGATCGATCCCATCATGGCTTAGCAAATTAGTTAACTTTCTTGCTCATCAATAAAGGCTATTGTTACTCCATTAGCTCTTTAGCTGCATCATTGACAAGATCCGGTGGCCCTTGTACATTGTCCGTCTCATATATGGCTGGATTGATTAAGATGACAACTCGTGTTGAATTTTTGTGTGTGTGTCCATTTATTAACTGCGGTTTAAGATATTGACAATGAGTCAGTGGGCCGATGCAGCAAAAATCAAATGCTTCATTCGTGGAGATAAGGGAATTCCAATCCAAGCCCATTAAATATAAATGTAGACTCAAATTCACTTAAAAGTTGAAGTCGATAAATTATAATTCAACTAAAATACATTAACCGCTTCTCAATATAACACATCATTGCTATGGAATTTTCCTTTGCTTAACCCCCTCACATGTGCAACTAGAATATATTAGTCACTCAATGCCATATTAATTTTCATATGTGAAGTATCTTGATGATGTATACTTCGAGATACGAAAGGTCTCTACTTTTTAAGTTGCTCTTATCGCGTGAAGCATAACCAAGCTATTGCTTGGTTGCTAAACTTTGTCCTTTGTTTTGCATTATTAATAATTTCCTCGATATCAGTGTTGAAGTAAGTCTATGATTGGTGTGTTATTATACCAATAGGTAACACGTAATTGTTAGATAACCACACTAGCATAAAAACCTTAACAATCTCTCTCTCTCTCTCTCTCTCTCTCTCTCTCTCTCTCTCTCTCTCTCTCTCTCTCTCTCTCTCTCTCCTCTCTCTCCGCACCTGCGGGTGGCGTTGGAGATAGCCATGAGCAACAAAGGCATGGCAGTGAGAGCAGCAAAGCAAGGAAGAGGGAGAGACAGAGAGAAATTTAGGGTCCCTCTATTTGGAGGAAAACAATTTTTAAAAATTTATTTTTCGACATTTCTCTGTTTACATGATGGAAAGCTAATCAATTTATGCATGAAACAAGAATAATAAGTTTAAATAGAGGAAAAACAACTTCTGATTTCGAAAAAAATAAAATCACTTTCCCTAAATCATTAGATAAACAAAAACTATATTTTTGTAGAATGATTATCATGAAAAATTATTTTATATATGATGAAATTTTTTGTGAAGCAAATTCACCTTTAAAATATATCTTTTACTAATGTTGGCTTGTCTTCAACCATCCTTCTCGTGGACTGTTTGTCGATGTGATACTGAATTGGGCAGTTACACCCTTCTACCAGTGATTAAATGCTAGGAAAACGTCCATTGTACTTTCTAAGCTTTTTGTTTTCCTTTTATATAGATTGCAATTGAGGGAAAGATAAGTGTTGGTCAATTAATTCCCAAATCTCAGAAACTGTATAATTGAATCCCAATCATGTCGAATAATAAATGCCACATTGATAATCACGATGGAGGATGTAACTGCAAATTACATACATGTAAGTCTCTTGCTCCATTTTGGCAAGCAAAATGAAAAATAACCGAGAGGAGTCTTACCATCTCGAGTACATATTTAAGCACAAGGAAAATTCAAAGCTGCAACCACTAGCAGATGAATGGAATATAGAATTTAATGGAAAGAGGGAAAATAACACAAATGATCCTTAAATTTTGATTAAATGTATAATATGATCCATGAACTTCAACACAATATGTAATGGAGTTTATTGACTTTCAATTTATTCAATGTGGTTATTAAACTTTTTGTATATATTCAAACTAATCCTTAAACTGTATAAAAATATCCAATATGATGATTGAACTTAAATTAATGAAAAGATTATTTTTAACATTTTCACATAATTCAAAACTTAATTTGAATATATAACAAAAGTTTTGAGACTATGTTGAACTAATTGAAAGTTTAAGGATCATATTAAATAAATTGAAATTTTAGGGACCATGTTGCACATTGAACCAAAATTCATGGACCATTTGTTATTATTCCATGGAAATAAGGTCTGAATCGTTACAATAGCTAATTTATTTGCATTTGAGTAACCGTTTTGAATAACGTTTAAATGGGCCGAACTATATGGAAGACAATGGAGAAGCATGCACCTAGCAATCCAAGTTAGAGCTTTCTCTCTGTAGTTTCATCGCTGAAAATGGGGTGCTATAACTTTGGTATGATGCTTGGCTGGTATCTTGTGCTATTACACCTCTACATTTATAGATAATGTAAAAAAACTTTTAGGGAATTGCCCACTCAGCTTTTAAATGTTGCAGTTTTAAATAGGGGTAACCATGGCATGGGGGCTAGTCCAATACCTAACTCAAGGACCAACCTGCACAGTGTTGATCCTTAATTTTTGGGATTGAGGACCAACCCTATTGAGCTTGGGATCGAGAACGGGACTAACCCTATGGGCAACTAAATTATTTTCTTGTGATCATTATTTCATTCTTTAGAGTGACAAACATACTATTTCAAACTTTATATCCATCAATAATGTGACATTGAGTAACGAAATTATGAACACCAATACATGTCAAACATAAAAATAAAATAACAATATAAATCTCCATTTGCTAAAAGCAAACAAGAACATATGAAATATAATGAAAGTATAAAAAAGTTCCAAATACATTATACAAACCATGAATTATACTCAATGGTGGGTAGTTATGTTAGTTAAGAGTTTCTCCCTCATCGTCAAAATCGAGAGTTTGAAACCTGCAATTGTTAGCGTCTTAAGTGAGGAGCCATAGTATTGGGGTCATGTGCTAGTTTCCCCCAAGTAGAGGGGCCCAGCCATTTGGTGCCATCCGAGCACGAGAGCCCATGGTGGATTACTTGATCATAAAAAAAAAATTATATAACTTCATATCTTGTCACTTTAACTTTTGATCACTTGAAAATAAAAGAAACATCATACATAATTAATACTAAAAATGGTATTATATTAGCACAATTAATTGAACATCTTACCACTTATTTTCATTTAAATCCAATCCGTAAACTCTATTTAGTAGTGATAATCTCTTCAGTAAGATATATCTATAAAAAAAAAACTATTCGTTAGATTTACAAATGAATTAACAAGTAAAATGAAACATGCATGATTTGAGCTTACCCAATTCAAAATTTTCAGCATTTTCAATACAGTCTTCAACATCGATAAGCATGTGAGTAGCCCAGTCTTAGGTACAAATAAACGTTTCTACCACTTTAAGAGTAAAAGAATTTCAACACCCATAAAGCACAAAACTTGATGTACTAAAAGCCAACTCTAAAAGCAATGGTAGTTATAGGAATAGGCAAAACATCTCGAGCTATCATAGAAAGAATTTTATACTTCAAATCAATGTTTTTCCATCACATCAAAATATCAAGATCAAGAATAGCTTCACATTCATCTTCAGGATACGGACAAGCTCCAATTTGTTGTCATCTTGCCCTTTTTTTATGGAAAAAAGTTTTATCGCCAAGCTTTTTTGTTAACCTCATTGTTATTGTCATTTTTCATTAATAGCGGAAGCACTACTAACACCAATAGTCATAGTTTGACTGTCCAAATATCACTTATCATGACCATAAAAAGATTGCTAATAAAAAGTACACAAATGCTTTAATACATACTTCACCTTGCCATGCATTTCATCAATTTTTGCTTCATCGTTATAACAAAAATTCACATTATTCAACTTTTTTGTACCTATAACTCTAAGTTTAGGATTCAAGGCATGACTCGCATCTTTCAAATATTTGTACAAAAAAACTATCCCATCAAAATAATCATTTGAAGTAATATATAAATGCCCTAATATCTAATTGGTAGCATTATAGAATTGTTTCAGAAATTTGGAAAGAATAATGGCAATTTCCCAATCTTCATTCTTAGGAGAATCATTATTAACCTCAACTTCCAAAAATAAATCATCTTCCGCCATCCTTCCAAAAGCTTTTCTGAACTAAATGACTGTGTCTAGCATGAGGTAAGTGGAGTTCCTCTAGTGGCAACATTTAAACAAACCAAACCCTTATAAGTGATTCTTTCAGCCTCAATATATGATTGAAATGCCTTAAGTCTCATGGAAGAACTCCTTACATATCTAACAACATTTCAGATATGTACAATAGAATCATCTATTTCAGTCAAGCCATATTTAAAAATCAAGTTCTATATTTGAGCAGTGCACCTCATGTATAGAACTTCACCAATTAAGACCAATGATCCATCTCTTGAAAATTTATCTTTTAAATAGTTAATGACAATATAATTTGAACTTGCATTATTTATTGCAATTGTAGACACATGTTTTTTTTCCTATTCACTACTCGTAAATGCATTTTCATCTAGATTCTAAATCTCCCAACCCCTGTGACTATGTGTCACCACAAAATTGATAATCTTTTTATGCAATTTCCAATCTTCATTAATGAGATGTGCAATAAGACATAAATAGTTTAAGTTTTGAAAGGAAGTCTATAAATTGGTCATGAGTGTTATTCTTGATCTAAGTTTATCAAAATAAGTCTTCAAACAATTTCTTTCATTGAGATGTAACCTTATGCAATTTCTAGCCACTGAAAATCGTGACAAATGTGTGAAAAAAGATTATAATTTAGCGACAAAATCATGAAACCTGACACGCTTAACCATATAAATGGTTGTTCATCGACTATGATCATTCAAGCAAGCATATACCGACATCTGTCTTGATCAAACTTCCACATTGTTAAGACATTGCCACTATTAGCACTAATAGCAATATCTCTTCCTCTTTTGCCAAAAAAGAAATTTTTGTTTTTTGTTTATCTATATTGGAATGATACATATTGCACTTTTTCAAGTGCTTCAACAATGTTGAAGTACTATTATTAACTGAATATATATACTCTTCCCACAATGAATGCATTTTACCATGCATGTTTTTTTCGTTTTCTCATTTACACTTCTCGAAAAGTTATCCTATGCAATGAATTGATCCATTTTTCGCTTCTTACAAAGATGGGGATGACTAGTAGATACCTTGGTCAACTATTTTGATTCTTCTTCACGTCCATGACTTGGTAACTCCATTATCGGATACATCTCATTATACTCCTCTACTTGAATCAATATGCTATATGGATATATCAAATTCACATAAATATTTAAAGACCACCAATTAATCGGTAATTGTTAAAATCCTCACATTTATCACTCAGGACACCTACTTGCAGCATACAAAATCATGTTTATATAGTCAAATGAATGACAAATAGAATAAAATCATAATATAATTTAGCACCTACAAATATTAAATACTCAGCACAAATTGAAAAATCATTTTAGATATCAAGCACATATTAGAAACTAACGTGCAAAAATAAAAATCTAGCAGAATCCAAAAACTCGCACAAGATTGAAGCTCTCAAATCAAAGCGGTGAGTAAAGCGAGGCTGAGGCGAGTGGTGGCTAAGCAAGAGAAATGTGATGATATCAGGAATCCATCAATGAAGACTAAAGATATGGTACACTAAGCCAGATGCAATACAGTGTGGTTGGAACTAGCCAATCTAACCTAGATGGTAATTGAGGATCGAGCTCAAACGCCAACCACATTAAAACTAGCATGCAAGAATTATTAAGCAACTACATAATCCTAACATTTTTAACTCAACAACTGAACGACCATTTGAACATCTACCTCTTATGAAGCCTACAGTAGATTTTCCCGAGCATATATTACAAGTCTAGAGTGAGGAATGATTACCTTTTCCAACCAAAGTCGAAGGCTCATGCATATTGATTCTCGATGCCTTATTATAGTTTTGGGTCGCTAAAATAAAATATTCCTCCTTTTCTCTCTATTTGGGCTCAATTTTCCTAAGGTAGCTATGATAAGCCCCCAAAGCGTTGAGAATCGCTATCCTCTCATACATCACATAAGCATAATACTCATCAATTTCTGTAAATAATATTGAAAAAGATTAATCAAGAAAGATTGTCATAAATTTAATCGGTAATTGCCATGACAAAGAGAAGTTCATTTCCCTATGAAGGAAATGGATGGATATTCAATGAGGGAGAAAACACAGAGAAAAAGCTAGGGGCCACTAGGACGAAATCCAGAGAGAGCAACACATATCAAGACTTGAGCCTTCTTCCAAAATTTGTCGAAGCTGTTTGATCTTTCCTTGCTTAAGGAGACAAACGAGGTTGAGGCAAAAGGCAAGCGAGGCCAAGACAAGCGGTGACGGCGAGGTGAGCTGGGCAAGCGGGGCCGAGGCAGGAAAAATCGAGGCCAAAGTTGAGGACAGATTGAGGCGAGTAAGGCCAAGGCAAGCGGCGAGGCGGGTGAGTGACGAGGCAAGCAATGAGCTGGGCTATTGGCAAGGCGAGCGAGGTTGAGATGAGAGGTGAGTTGGGTGAGTGAGGCTAGGAGGAGCGACGAACTAGATGAGCGGTGAGGTTAGTAGCGATGCGAGTAAAGATGAGACGAAAGGCGAGTTGGGAGAGTGAGGCCAAGGCAGGTAACGAGCTAGACGAGTGGCGATGCAAGGCCGAAAACTAGCTGGATGAGTAGCGAACGAGGCCAAGTAACCGCGAGGCGAGGGACCGAACAAAACAAGGCGAGTGAGACGGGTGGCAAGGCAAGCGGCAACACAAGCGAGGTCAACAATTTATCCTTGTCGTCTGTCAAATTAGGGCTCACCACTGTGCATAAATGAAACAGAAGAACCAAAGAAGAACTGAGGTCTGAAGGACAAAAGGGAGAAGGGCAGGAGTATCATACTGTTATTTGTTGGGGATAGGGAAAGGCTCGAGTGGATTGGGGTTCATTTTTATTTGGGAAAAAGGATAATTATATACTATATATTTTATATTTTATATATAATGTAATTTATAATATATAATATTTTGTGGATAATATATGTAGGGTTGGTCCAGGCTAAACCAACCCTAAATCCCAAGATCAGAATCAACTTGCACAATATAGGGTCTAGAGACCTCAAGACCAATGACCGACACAATCATCTTGAATTAGACCAAGATCAGCTAGATTGGGCTGGTCCACAATCAATCTAGGGTTAACCTTGGATTATTGTTCACCCCTAGTTTTAATTTATGTATAGCCAAAGATACCAGTCATGGCTTCTTAGTTCAACAATAGTTATGTGAAAAGGATTGCGATTGTGCTTTTTTCATTATTGCTCCCAATATTGTAATTAACTTCCAAAAGTGGTAAAAATTATTAACAACTAATTTATCCATTCGCTCTTGGTTGCCATAATGCACGGAACTTTCAAAGTCAAAATCCCATTGCATGTGTTAAGTGGGGTAAAAGACATGAATGTACATATAAAGTCGAATTGAATAAGGAAACACGAATGTGTTTGAAAAAGGAAATTTACCAAAGAAGTTCTAAATTCTTACACTTTATTGCTAAATGATTTATAAATATTTTACAATTCTACCAATCCAGTCCATCTAATTAATTTTAGTTGGCCAATATTGATATGATGCCACTAGCACTAACATTGACAATTTTAATAATATTTAATTTTTATAATTTATTTAATTTTCCCTATTTCTTCTTCTTCCTCCTCCTTAATGCTACCGTCCTCATTGTTGTTGTTGATATAGAGTCCATATATTTCCACTTGGGGTGAGCAACTCCAGAGTGGGTACCTGAAACCTACCTATTGAGTCTAGTTCCAATTTTTAGAATCTGGAACCTACCTCGTATACTTCGAAACTGATTTTGTTGGTTCAGTTTTGGTTCTAGGATCTGCCTGAGAACCAATCTTTTTTTCTTCTTTTTGTTTCATTTTTATTTCTAGAAAAGACAAACTTTACATCTCCTAATTTACAATAGAGACAAATAGCAGCTATAGCAAAATAGTGGAGCAACAAAACGGCCAAAAGCATGATATAAAACAAATAGAAATATAAAGCAATTCAATAGTGTCCAACCCATCCCTTAGTCAAGCAAAATGAAAGTTAAATTAACAACAAAATTTCCATTTGCCAAAAGAAAAAAAACAATCCATGAAAGATGAAAAACTAAGGCATCTTCAACTATGTTTTTGTGGAGTATTGAGAGCCGTCAATCACTTGAAAGAATTGAATTCTTTGAAGAAGATGGAGATCAAACAAGGCATGTCCTTGAAATGTTTTGTTGATGTGCCAACATTTATCTAGTTGGAGACATATTGAATATCACAGGAAGTTAGAAATGTGTTCTCTGGGGTTCATGCAAAAGGCTGGTGAACTAACAAAAGGAGATAGCTCGATCTATCGTATCCAAGTAGGAAGGTAAGCAATGTTCACTGTCGTAAAGTAACTTCTAAATAATGGATGGACTTAAAAGGTATGTACTCGTACAGTCCAAAGGAAGACATAGCCTACTTTTGGTTGATAACTTGGTGATTACGTCTTTTCTTTTTCTTCGTCCTACTCTTATAATAACCAAGGTGAAGTGGAAACCAAGGAAATACATGCATCGTTCCAACTCATATACGCGCTTTCTTGTGTCATCAAGGAAATAAATAATTGGACAAGTCAAAATTATAAAAAGGGTTAAGTAAGATCCGCAGTTAAATTCCACCCAAGAAATTCATTCCGAAGGGATGCACATAATCCGTAAATTCAATTTCCTAAAGTCTCCAGGTGCCAGTAGTCTTACTGATGATGTCGTGAGTTTCACTTCGCATTCTGCCGTATTAA
The DNA here is from genome assembly GCA_030064385.1 of Melaleuca quinquenervia. Classification (NCBI taxonomy): domain Eukaryota; kingdom Viridiplantae; phylum Streptophyta; class Magnoliopsida; order Myrtales; family Myrtaceae; genus Melaleuca; species Melaleuca quinquenervia. Next base: position 9,257,777 of record CM057726.1, on the reverse strand, counting down.
CAAGTTAGCATGGGTGGAGATGTGTGTTTTACGAAATCCTGGGGCGCCAGCGGGAATACTGCATGAAATTAGTTAAGTTCAGGCATTTACCATGCACAGGTAGCACTGAATCATAATGGCTTTCACACAATTGAGGACATGCAACATTTGATTCCAATAACAGGAAAATCTTGATACCTTAACTAACTGCATCGACCGTGAAGGTTTATTACAAAGTTAGATGCCTAGCCAATTACGCTTTTCCTTCCTAAATTAAAATACTACATTATAATAAGAGTAATGCTAGCTGCACCAAGACCCATTTATTAAGTGATCTGGCGAACTACAATTGAATCTTGAAACAGGCGGGCAATACTTAACATGCAACAAAAATAAGTCAAATTATTTAGTATACTCATTTATGTAAACAAAGTACAGGTGGTGTATATATATAACAATTCTCGAATTAATCTTCCAAAGCATTAAATTACGATCCGTTCTCGGATGCGACGCGATCGCATCTCTGTCAAAATCATTCCTTTCCGCCACCGACAAGCCCGACTCCCACCCCAAGAGTTGACATGTCCTTACTCCTCATGCTTTTAACGAAAAGAGTTTGAATCGGACGCAACAAAGTCAAATAAACAAAAGCATCCAACTGGTTATGGAATCAAGATTCCCGGGAAAGCCAAGTCAAAACTTGTTTTGCTTTAATCATTACAGACAAGGCTTGTTTAAAATTTTTAGGGGTTTGCATGAGCTTGAGTGAGCTGTGATGCGAGGACGTGAAAAGCTCGAGCTCGACCATGAAGTGCGCCGCCAAATGAGTTTCATGTGTCACCCTCATCGATCCTACGTTTCCAACTCAACTTGCCATTACACATTGTCAGTCGTCTTCTTGATGCAAGACTCGTTTTATATAAAGACGAGCTTAGGTTTTGTTCCTGGCACTACACATTTGACCACACGCATCTTCGACCTCGTGCCCTTTCCACCGTTTCCCTCCATCTGGTGGCGGAGGCTCTGATTAGTTCTCTGCACATCGGTATGTTTCGGTACTAGGGTTTCTAAGCTTCTCATTTGCCTCGTCTTCCTGCATGAAAGTTGCCTCCTTTTCATTTTCATTGGCTTTTCTAAGCTGCTTTCTTTTAGTAATTGATGCAATCGTCATGAAACGACACGCATCAAACCGAGTAATATTTAATGGTGTAACTTAAGGTGATAAAAGTAAATTACTTCGGTGTTAAAATGTATGGAAGTGTCTTACTACTGCCGCCATGCAGAAATCTAAGAGCTGAGGATACAAACACTTAGCCAAGATGAGGCAGACCCAATTCCTGCGCATGATTCTTGTTGTATCCTTGGCATGGCTCAGCGCTTTCTTGGCCAATGCTGAAGATCCATATAGGTACTTCACGTGGACGGTCACTTACGGAACAATTTCTCCTCTTGGTGTCCCTCAACAGGTATGTCTAATGTCTCAACTTTCCAAAGCAACACACTAATGCTGCGCAGTTAGCTCCTGCCCCGAACTGAAGATATCTAGGCTCCACCGATGCTAGGATGGGCTGTCATAAAGTCAAATCTAGGCAATTGCGTTCATGCAAAAATTTAATGTACAACGTGAAACAGCAGCATCTTACTATGATGAGCTATCATGGAGTCGATACGGCAAATCAAACTTTGCGTTGGAAAGTCAATAAGCGAGCCTTTATTCGTCAGTTAATTTGAATGATCCTTGCAGGGCATCCTAATCAATGGTCAGTTTCCTGGGCCACCCCTTGAAGCTGTCACTAATGACAACATAATCGTAGACGTCATCAACAAACTAGATGAACCTTTGCTCCTTACATGGTAACATAGCAAATGAATGTCGACATCCGATTTATATCTCCACAATCAATCGAAAATGACGATGATGATGCTAGCTATGTCCATGTGTCGTTGACAATCAGGAATGGGATTCAGCAGCGGAAGAACTCATGGCAAGATGGAGTGCTCGGGACACAGTGCCCGATCCCGCCGGGCACGAACTGGACTTACAAGTTCCAGCTGAAGGATCAGATTGGGACCTTCTTTTACTTCCCTTCGACCGCATTTCTCAGGGCAGCCGGAGGTTTCGGAGCTTTGAACATTGCGCAGAGATCAGTCATCCCAATTCCATATCCCACGCCTTCCGGAGAGTTCACTCTTCTTGTCGGTGATTGGTACAAGAGCGACCACAAAGTATGTTGAATTGTTTTCACCTTTCTTTTCATTTAATGGAGAAATGCATGAATTATAAGCAGCCCTTTTTCTTTTTTCACTCCATGCCGTTTTAGGCCCTACAGCAAAGCCTCGACGCCGGCAATCCTCTCCCTCTTCCCGACGGTATTCTCATCAATGGACGTCCTGATGGTTTCACATTCACCGGTCAAGCAGGTAAATCATTTGCATCATTTAAAATTGTGCACCTGCGGAACTGGAAAGTAGCTGCTATTCTCTAAATGACTAAGAGTGGAATAATCCGATTCAATGAATGTTTGATGTTCGTTTCAGGACAAACATACAAGTTCAGGGTTTCCAACGTGGGAATCGCTACTTCAATCAACTTCAGGATTCAAGGCCACAACCTCACCTTGATCGAAGTCGAGGGATGTCACACGCTGCAAGAGCAGTACGAATCGCTCGACGTCCACGTGGGGCAATCCGTCACAGTTCTGGTCACATTGCAACAGTCGCCCAAGGACTACTTCGTCGTTTGCTCGTCCCGGTTCACGAAGCCAATCTTAACTGCCACCGCGCTACTCCACTATGCCGGATCTAACATCCCGGCCTCATTGCCTCTGCCGGTCGGTCCGACCTACCAAATCCACTGGTCAATGAAACATGCTAGGACCATCAGGTAAATTACTTCCCACATTTTTCTTGTGATTCCTTGCATTATCTCATTATAATGATGATGCCAATGCTGCACATGAGGCAAAAGGAGAACCTAAAAGACTTCAACTTAGAATACAAATGTACATATTTCGGCTAACGTTAGCTAGGCTAATGTCGGACCAGATTTGAAATTTCGAGCCGGCCAGATGCCCAAGTGGTATATATTACTTGGCTAGATTAGAAAAAAGAAAGTACGAAGAGTTGATCTAGAGCGTTTGGTGTTCTCGATGCCCATTATCTTAAAATTACATGATGACGCTTCAAGCCGGCAAAGGAAATTGGTTCGAAACTAAATGCAGGAGATTGATAATATAAATCAGTCAATCCTCTGAGAATTAATTCTTTTGGCTCTAGGGAATTTCAATTTCCATATAAAGATCTTAATTTTATCTCAGACCTGGAGTCGCTGGTCGTAATTATACTTCTATCCGGGAAATCAAAATTATCCGGATTCTCTTTTCAGTTCAAATTGGTTTTTCTATCTATTCGAGACAAGTCTCACTCGAACAAATTCAGCCACGGATTTTTGTTGACGTTCACTTTTTATTTTCTTGACGTGGCATATACTCTCTCTCTTCTCTCAGTTCTCCCCCACCCATGTCGCATGCATGCAAATCACAACCACCACCGCGGTGGTCGTTTTTCCCATAGTCTTGGGGAACGGCGCTCACACGGTGGTGATGGCCGTCGCCTCACGAGCCTTGCTCTTGCCCTTAGGTGGCTCTTTTCATGTCAGTTAGGCGACATTCTCATGTCCTCCCGACTCTCGGGCGACGGCGGCCATCTAGTGGTCTTTCTGGTCGCCGTCGCTTCTCTAACTGCCCCCTCCCAAAAGAAGAATCTCAGATCTGAAAAAAGGGCCACCGCAAATGATCTCTGTTCACACGTCGAGATTGAAGCGGTGGGCCAAGCTAATTTGTGATCCTATCGATGAAATCTTTAGGCAAATGAACCAATAGGCTTGGGAGAATGTGAGATCCGCGAAGATGTTTGCCCTTGAGTTTATTAAAGAAAATGGGAAATATTTTATATGCTCTGCTTTGGTAATGAGAAGTGAATGGAAGAAGAAGAGTTTGAGATCTGGAACGTGTGGTTTTTCCGGTGAGATTGAAGGTTATTTGGTCTGATTATGAAGAGAATCGAAGTTAAGGAGTTGAACTTCAGGTCAAAGCCTCTTTGGATCCTCACGGCGGCTGCCTGAGGAGAGGCAACACCAGCGAGGTGGTCAACGGACTCATGCACGACGACCCCGGCTGAGGTGCTGACCACTGCGAGGTGGTGGCGGGCCTCAACGGTGGTGGCCATGCCTGCATTCTGTGTTTTTTTCTGTAATTTTTTGTAGTCTTGATCTCTCATGTACTCAAAGCCGCATAGGGATTCCTGACTTATCATAAACTTTATTTGGCGCGCACCCATTAACGGTTTGCTTATGTTTGGTGTTCTTTCTTTTTTGTGCTGAAGGACGAACTTGACAGCCAATGCTGCGAGGCCGAACCCGCAAGGCTCGTACCACTACGGCACAATCCCAGTAGCGAGGACACTCATCCTGGCCAACGCGGCTGCCAAAATAGACGGCAAGCTCAGGTACACTGTGAACAACATATCCTACGTCGACCCGGACACTCCGCTGAAGCTGGCCGACTACTTCAACATTTCCGGGGTCTTCACGCTGAGCACCATCAAGGACACTCCTCCCTCCGGGCCGAACACACTGGGCACCTCAGTTATCGGGACGACGCTCCATGACTTCGCAGAGATTATCTTCCAGAACACTGAGAAAGCTATCCAGTCCTGGCACTTAGATGGCTACAGCTTCTACGTTGTTGGGTATGACTCTATACGTATATATATCATTTATCTTTATGTCTAACTAAAAGACATGGATTGGATCTTCCCAAATATATAGACGATCCCTAACACAGAAGACTATCATTGTCACTAATCATGATCGAACTGGATTCCTGCTTAGCTATTTGCACAACATCCAATTACAAAGTACTCCACAGGGTGGTCTCAACTTAATAAGCAACGTGATAGAATCAGTTAGAGGATAATGCAGAGCAGATACTCTGTGAATCCCACTGTTTTGTTGATCAAGTTTAGCCGACCATGGTCGATGCATCTGAATGCTTTCTTTCTAACACCATGTGATATGTTTGAAAAAACAGATATGGTTCAGGTCAGTGGACACCGGCTATGCGGAGAAGGTACAACATGGTCGATGCGGTCTATAGAGACACTGTTCAGGTACGATGACCTACTTGAGAAACACACGCCATCGCCACCATTAGGCTTGAATAAAGTTCGAGCAGCCTTTGCGGATAAAGGCCGTAATACAGTATATATTCTCGACATATATCATGCATTGAAAACCCGAGTGCGTGTTCACATTTACGTATAAAAGCCCTCCCGCCATTTTTCTACCAATATGCTTGTTCTGTAGCCCGAGCCCGAGCATTTGATCCAGCGATCATGTTCATGAAGCTCAACCGATGACTTCAAGAGCTTCAATTCACAGTCCAGTCGTGGAACTGGCTTAACCACGGAACTATTACGATCTAAAGTTTGAATTGAAGTGCTGTTCTTCAGCCTAGTTACTGAAAATACGTTTGGGATTTACTAGGTATACCCTCTGTCATGGAGTGCCATACTGGTGTCCTTGGACAACAAGGGGATGTGGAACTTGAGGTCGGCGATCTGGTCGAAGCGGTACCTGGGGCAGCAGCTGTACGTCCGGGTCTGGAACAATGAGAAGAGCCTCTACACCGAAAACGACATCCCACCGAACGCATTGCTCTGCGGCAAAGCCAAGAGCTTCTAGAAACAATCTCGCTTCCCATTTTTAGTCCACTAGATTTCCTTTTCTTTCTCTTTTTTCACTTTTTGGTCTCACTTTATACTATATGGGCTCGGCATATTCAGCTTTCGGTCACGACGGGGTGACTATAAATGTGGAGAAAAAAGATTATGACAAAAAAGAAGAAGGCAAGCCTAGCCGCTGGTGTTAGAACAAAAGAAACGATTGATTCATCTGCACTTGTATCTTGAAAATAAATTGTATTCATATAAGTTTCTCAATGATCATCATTTGTGCGTTTCGTTATACTATCTATGTCCGGACCTAATTTTCTCAAATAAATGTGTTCTACTAAGTAAGTGTTTCTAGGGAATTTATTCATCGCGACTAATTAAGGAAGTTTCAAATTTGAATACACTAATTTAATGCTTTGCAATTCTTATTTTTTTACTATTTTGTGAATGTTGAATTGAATGCTGTATCTCTTTTATTAAGACGGGTAGGTTAACATTTTTTTGACTACACATAAAGAAGAGTAGCTTCCAATTCTCCTACCACCTTCACCTTATCCTACTTCCTATTGCCATTTTCAATCTTTCTTTATTTTCTTGTCTTTTTTTTTTACTTTTAGTGAATTATTATTATTATTGTTGTTGTTGTTGTTGTTGTTATTACTGTTATGCAATTGCCTACAAATAAAATTTTGTATGAACTTGCCAACCTGACCATCGCTGCTAGGAGTGTTAAGAAAAAAAAAAGAAAAAAAGCGAACCAAATCAAAAAACTTGGGTGTTGTCACTTCAGCTATTTTTCAGTTCAGCTAGCAGATAGAAAAATTTAGGTTTCATTCAGTTCAGTTTGGATCAACGATCAATGATCACTATGCACTTTACTGAAAAAGAGTTTTTTTCATTCTTTTAAGAAAAATGACACAAATAGTCCATAAACTTTGACCAAATATATAATATAGTTCTCGAACTTTGAATTTGTTCATATAATCCATAACTTTAACCCAATATGTAAAAATTTCATTCAATGCAGTCATTTAATTTTTTGTACATGTTCAAATTAGTCGGTAAATTATATGAAAATATTTAATTTGGTCCTTGAACTTATATTAATTGAATGATAACATTGAATATTTTCATATATTACAAAGATAAGTTTGAACATAAATATAAAAAATATATATAATTTCACATTAAATAAATTAAAAGTTCAATTATTAGATTGCACGTTAGATTAAAATTCGGAAATCACATTGAATAAACTAAAAGTTCATGTACCACATTGCACATTGACTTAAAATTAAATGATCATTTGTGTCGTTATCTCCTCTCTCTCTCTCTCTCTCTCTCTCTCTCTCTCTCTCTCTCTCTCTCTCTCTCTCTCTCTCTCTCTCTCTCTCTCTCTCTCTCTCAGAGAAAAACCCACAAACAAAAACAATGGAGACGCCATATATTGAAGCTACAAACAGAATTAAGAAATAGAAAAAACCCACATCGACGGACATGTCGAAGACCAAATGAAGTGCCTCAAACCATCATCGTACCCTCAATCCTCTCTTTCCTCGACGACCTATTAGAGGACGGCTAGATCTATGGCTAGGACTTGTTCTTCCTCATCTTTGCCCTCCAAGATGAGCTTGCCTCTGAGTCTTGTTCTTCTTGCATGGTCTTTCACCTGTAGTTTAGATTTCCCTCATCTCAGCCCTCCTTGACGAGCTATGGCTTTTGCTTTGTAGATTTGGTTTTCCATATCAAGGCAATTGCCTTTGCTTTGGCTTCGGAGATGTCAATGACGAGCTGGAGATCCTCCACCAATTTGTTGAAAGACTTGGCGTCAATGGTTGAATAACGAGGATGGGTATGAAAGTACTTAAATATTAATCCATGCATTCACCTAATGACTTAAGTTTTTAAGAAAGTTAGCAGTGTTCCTACACAAAACTTCACATGGTATCAAAGTAGGAGATGCTGAGTTCAAATCTTATCATGCCCCTATTTTATCTCTCCAAATCCTTCCACGCTTAATACTAGGCAAAAAGGACAAGATTAAGCGTGAGAAGAAGTATGAAAGTATTTAAATATTAATCCACACCTTCACCTAATGGCTTAAGCTTTTAAAACAGTTGATCGTGGTCCTACAAAAACTTCACAATGGGACAGATGGATATGGCCCGACAAGATCCTCTCGATAGGCTTTATGACGGGAAATGGGATAGGAGTACACACCGAATAGAAAGAGAGAGTGTGCTATATATAAAAAGTTAACTCATTGATGTACATTCTGATGTAATGACAAATTTTACTTTGAAACTCCAAATCAAGCTCACTTAGGCTAAAGCACTATTATTGTGATTGGGGAGGAAATATAATAGAGTAATATTTAATTACTGTAGCACTCCCCCTCACGCTTAGTCTTGTCTTTTCACTTACTACTAAGCATGGAAATATATAATTGGAGAGGCAAATATGGGCCCGAAAAGAATCGAACTCATGACCTCATGCTCTGATACCATATGAGATTTTTTGAGATCACTGCCAGTTGTTTTAAAAGTTTAAGCTATCAGATAAAAGCGTAAATTAATACTGAATTACTCTAACAGTAATTTCATGGAGCATAGCTTGGTGGCTTGACTAGAAATTTCTTCATCTACAGGTCCCGGAGAAGATCTCCGACGTTGTTTTGTTGGCAACTCTCATGCCAGACACCGCAAGTCAGCCATGATATGTGTTGTTGAGATTGTCTCCGTTGAGCACATGTTAGATTCTCAAAACGAAGTCATCTTTCTTATTTTGGTTGAAGCGGACCTTTTCCAATCACAAAGATTTTATTTTGTTTAAGTTGGGAATCAACTCACTAAAGGGTCAAAGCCTTGAACGTGTTGCTAGAAGTTCAAGCATGGAGAAGAAAGAAGCAGAGACATTGAATGAAAACAGAGATGAAGACGAAGACGACGATCAATCAAAGAAGAAAAAGAAGATGAGAAGAGAAAGATGATTCTGGAAATTCTCTCTTCATGTATTACTTCGATTGAACAAGCTTCATCTGAAAACCTTACATTGAACTAGTCTTTCCTGCTTATATAAGCTTTGCAGAGCTTAGTCTAACTAACTAAAAATGAATTCTGGTACAATGAAGATAGAAAGTCAACGAAAGTCAACTGTGTTAACCTTCGATGACTATTTTACAACTCGAGACTATTGACTTAGTGAAAATACACTCGATATCAACTCTGCTCTTCTTTCTCATTCAACATTTGATTTTCTTCTGCATCTACTCCAGAAGATTGATGGCTCGACTGCCCAGACTTGCTACACTTTGCTTTAGCATTCATCATATTAGCAGAGACCTTGTCTTGCTTAACAGACATGTCGCGGCTTTGAAGATTGTAGGTTGCATAACAATGCCTGTTGTGTCAGATGTACGATCGAAAGGGAAAAGCGAAATAGTCTCTAGGCCTGGTGGAGTTTCTCACTTGCGGGCTTCGAATTTGCCTTCTCTTAAAACCAAATACAGGGCTAATTAACCAACCCCCTTCTCTCTGTTGGGCCTTAAGGAAGTAATGATAAGCTTTTTTCTTTCTCTGCTCAAAGCTTGGGCCCACCGGAGTTCAAAACATTCACAGAGGAAACTGCCAAAAGGTCAAGCTGGATTTTTGAAGTCCTCCTTTTACTTCGGCAACCTACAATCCCGTTTCCTCAATGTCCTAAAAAAGCTGTGAAGAAGAAGGTATTCTTGGAATTATAGACATTAAGTTTAAATCTCATCTAGTAGCTAAAGGCTACGTTGTATTGAGGGAATTTTAACCCATCGTTACGTCCATTCATATTTTGATTGCATTAGTTGCTATGCATAATTTAGAGTTGAAATAATGCGATATGAAAACAGCTTTTTTACATGATGAACTTGAAGAGAAAATCTGTATGGCTTAAGTAGAAGTTTTTCAGTTTGAAAGTAAAGAAATTCATGTTTATCAACTGAAAAGGTTTATATATGACTTGACGCGATCATCTAGAAAATAGCCTAATTGGTTTGATTCATTCATACTGCAGCTTAGTTGTTGTAGGAGCAGATATGATAGTTGTGTATAGCTATGCAAACTTCCAAATGGCTCTTCCGTTTAATATGTTAATGACATGTTAATTGCAAAAAAAGATAAATCTGCTATTTGAGCACCGACTTTGAAACGAAGGATGTAGATGCATTAAAAAAAATTCTAGACATAAAAATTCAACGAGATTGACAAAGGGAAAAATTGTATCTCTTATCGAAAAGCTACATTCAAAAGATGTTCGATCATTTCAGCATGATATATGCCAAACTAGTAAATAAGTACTCCTCTTGCTACTCATTATAAATTGTCAAATAGTTTATATCCACAAAGAAATCAAGATATATAACATATCTCATATATTCTATATTTTAGTGCAGTCGTTAGCCTTATGTATGTCTTGATTTCCACTTGACCTGACTTTCCATATGATATCATGCCCAAACAAAGCTAATTAGCAAGCAATGAGGTGGATTTGGAAATATTGAAGGGTACTTATGATTTTAATTTAGAGTTTGTCAAAACTACCAATAACCTTATAATATATGTTATTCCTGATTATGCTACTAACCTTGATAACAAGTGACCTCTGACTAAGTGCATCTTTACTATTGGAGGCTATGCAGCGACTTGGAAAGCCACTTTACAGCATACGATTACTTTGTCAACAAGAGCGGCAGAGTATATGGCTATTTCAGATGTCGTTAAAAATGTCATATGGTTAAGAGGCTTATTTTGAGAGCTCAGTGTGGACCATGGTGTGATTATTATCCATTGTGATAGTCAAAGTGTTATATATCTTACTAAAGATCATATGAATCATGAGAGAACAAAGCAAATTGATGTACGGTACCATTTTATTCGAAACATCTTCACTGATGGCTATATCAAGGTGTTGAAGATTGATGCAAGAAACAATATAATTGATAAGTTGACAATGCGGCTTACCTATTTCCAAATTTAAGAAATACTCATATTTGGTTAATGTTTGCTGCAACTGGGTTTTACTTTATGGGAGGAGAAGATATTTTTATGACCTATGTAGAATTCAAGCCAAGGAGAAGATTTGTTGCATATGTCTTCAGTTCTCTATGGGCTAGGGCCAACGTTAGGACCTGGGAACAATATCAGTATTGCCTTTCTCGAGTTATTAGGTTAAAAAAGTAGAGATAGAAAGAGTCTTAAGGTTTTTTAGCCACCTTTTATAATCTTGAATTTTTATAGTGGGTTTTGCTTCTCTTTCTTGGTGATTTTTCCTACGAGGGTTTTCCATATAAATTATTGTGTTCTTTTATTCTTTTCAATTTTAATTTCGATGTGACTTTTGCATGTATTATAACATCAAATAACCTCATAGGAGAAAGTTTCTTTTAATAAGAACGGAGGAAAAAATTGTCCATGTGGCCGACATGTTCTTGATTCTCTATTATCCTCAGCATGTCCGATCCGCAATTAAAGAAACTTTAAACATGACTTGGAGATAATAAAAAAAACAGTGACGCCATTATGCACTAGCGGTCCCCAGTTCTACATTTCTCTAGTGATTAGAGACAAGACAACTACTTTTTCATTTTGTGTGTTAAAGTTAGAAATATTTAATTCCATTTAATCAATGACAGATCACATAAATCACATGACACTGATTAGTTATCATGAATGGCCCTCGCCATCTTTAAATTTTATTCGGTGCTTACTCTGCTTTTTTTTTTCTTTTTTAGTGCAGAATGAATTATATTCTTCACCGCCTGGAGGAGTCATATCGCAAGCTTTACTTGAGGCTGTAAGTGCAATGATCATGCGGTATCCTTAACTTTCTTCTATCGTACTAAGTTCACCTTCCTAATTCAAAACAGCCATATAAATACTGAACCATCCCATGAATTTACGCCATCTAAAAAGCCGGAAAAGCACGTAAGGACAAGGGCAATTTGAAGAAAGTTACAGGTATCTTCCCTCCTTGTCGCATTGCGTGATGGTTTGGGTTTTGCCGAATGGGGCCAAAAGGAGCGGGTCAAGATCTGGAAAAAGTACAAGCAAGTGAAAATGTGATCTGGTCAAGAAGACTCTAAGTAGATTCTAGAGCTACCCTTTATTTTATTTTAAAGAATCGTGAAAATGGTCGCTTCGTTATATTTTTAATTTGCTGTCTGCCGGCCCTTTACTACGCGACGAGCCATTCCAATTGTTACCCAATCTGCAGGCAAAGAAATCGGAACTGTTTGAAATGGACACCACGTATTTCCTGTCGTCATCATGAAATTTTTGAAGGCCGCCGAAGGGTGAAGGAGGAGATAACCATCTTGTGGAGCCACACATCTGGTAAAATTGGGCCATCACATTTGTTTTCCAAGAATAGCCTTTCGTGTAGGTTTTCTTTTGTTTCCTTTCATACGGTTTGGCGTCGAAATTATTGGACGCAGCATAAAAGTATTGTTGGAAATATTTTTAAAATATGGGATTACGTTAATTAATCAATTTCTTGTTTAAAATAATCAGGTATATATGTATATATATAAACCATGAGTGATCGTATTAAATTGGGTTTTGGCATCCATTGATAACGAGCCTGGTTGGGCAGCAAAGTGTAAGCAATTGTGTTTAATTAAAACTCGTAATAGGAAGAGCCCAGTAGATACACTTATGTTTAGGGTTTGCTAGATAAGGATAGATATAACTTATTTGTTACTTTTATCTTTTTCATAGAGAGGAAAATCTGGCATTCCGATAGATCGTCGACATCAAGTAAAGTCGTATTGATTTATTCTACGTTTGTGAACTCATGGCTCAAACATGTATGTATCTAATTCCGATGTGTATACAAATATGTGTTTTATATTCATATACGTCGATCCGATTTGTTCTTGATTAATAGGTTGTTTATGATTTGCATTTACAAGTATCACTCAAAAATTTAAAGTTAACGGATTATCTAATAACTAGGATATGCATTGATTGCTCCACACTATACAAATTTTCCAATGTCGAACTTTTCTAACTTAACTTAAACGTTTAAGCTAAACCATTTATTATATATATTAGCAGCTCTACACTGTACCTATTATTTGCTTGAGATTTGTTCAGCGCAATACATATGTGCATCTTAAAGGAAACTTTTCGATCTTGCTAATTCATTTCCGTTAGAAAAATGCAAATCTCTTTCTCTACGTGCATTAGCTAAAATCTCTGCCTGTAAGATTGCGAGCGTGACCCTTCAAAATAGGCTGGCGGAAGACACTATACTTTGAATACAGACATATATCACATCTAAGATAGACGTAAACGTCATTGGTTCCGGTTGCAATCTCATTTTTGAGTAACACCTTCGTTGGGAACTTTGAACGTAGAAAATGGAAATTTCGTCGAAAAGTCAAACACGATTCAATAGCCGTCGGGGGTCAGCAAGAAGATCTCACGAGCGACAAAAAGCAGGTAGAAGGATTTTCCACAATATGATCGACCGAGGAAAATTCTAATTATTTTCCTCGAAACTTTATTAGGGCATCAATGTCATTTTTTTTCTCGTCCTCCTAAGCACCAATCATCATATAAACGGAAACACGATCAAAAGAAATATATGAACTGCTGTCAAACCCTCGAATACTGCCGTGGGGAGCCGAAGCCATGAAACGCTGCCATTTCGTACTCGTACACGGAGCCTGCCACGGCGCGTGGAGCTGGTACAAGCTCAAGCATCGGCTCGAGTCGGCCGGCCACCGCGTCACGGTGCCTGACCTCGCCGCCAGCGGCACCAACACAAAGTCCATAGACGATGTCTGCACATTCCACGAGTACACCGAGCCGCTGTTGGAGCTCATGGCTTCACTCGGGACGCATGAGAGGGCGATCCTCGTAGGCCACAGCTTGGGCGGCTTGAACTTGGCTCTCGCTGCCGACAGGTTCCCGGAGAAGATATCAGCAACTGTTTTCTTGGCGGCTTTCATGCCGGACACAGCACACCGGCCGTCGTATGTGTTGGAAGAGGTAATCTCTGCAGAACACGCCATATATTCACGAAATGAAGTCGTCTTCCTTGCTTTTGGTCGAAGTGGGTCTTTCCCTTTCAGCTTTGTTTATGTTGGGAACTGATTTTGCAATCAACTCATCTGTGTCTCCAAATCTGTCAATTTGTTTCGTCGAGGGCGAGCATATCTTAGACAAATTGTGCATGCATTAGCTCATTTTTAATGCCTTTGTCCTTGTAATGCAAGTATTGCGCAAGGGCTCCAGAGGGAGCATGGCTAGACACTCAATTCGCGCCCATGGGGAAGCCTGACAAACCCTTGACATCCATGTTCTTCGGGCCGGACTTTCTGTCATCCAAGCTCTACAATTTGTCTCCTCCTGAGGTTCGGGTTTCCACTTCTCTCTGTTAAGTCACGATCAAACTTTATCTTGTCCGATTTTTTATGGTACAACTCGACTAAATTTACTTCAGACGAACGCACGTCATAAAATTACCTTGAAAAGCATATGACTCTAACTGTAAAGACCCCATTTTTGTGGCATCGGGATCAGCTAACGTGGAGAACTATTCCACGTTAGCTAATCCGGGTCCATTTTTGTGTCCTTTTATTAAGGGTATCGGTTGGTGTGACTTTAGCCATCACATCATGTGTCATTGAAGTTCAGCACTCATTATTTCTTTTCACTTTTTAAGTCGCCCTTACTCTGTTGAAACCTTCAGCTCCCTCAATCCATTTCTGGGCTACAAAAAAGGCGATCGGGTTGCTTAATAATAAAATATCGTAAATGTTAAGACTATGGGAACGATAGCCACCACGTCACACTTAACTTTTAATTATTATAAGAACCTTCGATTTTTATGTTCTATAACTTTACATTCTATCAATCATATATTCGGTCCTCATAGAGTTCTTATTGGAGATTTACAATGCATAAGTTGAGAATATATCTAACATAAGATTATTGTGTACTACGAAATATTGTGGCGGTGGCCAGTACCCGATAGGAACGTTACTGCTTTAGTGAGGTTGGTTTAGGATATTATATCTAGGAGCGTCAAATGGGTTGGTTAGGTCGGGTTTGGGTCGGGTCATATTTGATTCATTTAACCTATTTTGACCATATTCATATAATGTAAATATAATGACACATACCCGACCCAATCCATATTTCTAAAATGCACTAATATTTTAAGAAATACACATACTTAAACTATTCATATGTTCAAATCAACTTAAAAAAAATAAATAATTAATAAATAATGTAAATAGTTTACCCTCAAAGGTTTTTTCCAAACCAATATGCAAATTAGAAATTCGAAATTCGAAGGAAAAAACAGTCAATTCCACCAAAAGAAAAAAGTTCAAACCATATTCGTCGTGATATAAATACCTTGAATTTTTCTTGTGTCATAAAAAATATATCCTAGACAAAATTAAACTAGAGGGTAGATTTAGAATACTTATGTCATACTAAATAAGTTCACGATTTGGACGGTACGAAGCAGAATTTGTGGCATTAGGTTTTTATTTTTTTATTTTGTTTTGTATTGAAAATGAAAGAAAAAGAAGAGAAACGAAGGTAGCAGCAAAAGTTAGGTGAGACCCGCCCCGCAGTACTGGTCCCGGATTGACTCTTGCCATAGTTGAGCGAACGTTCTTCGAAAAAATTTTAGGTGGTCCGGGTGCCCCCTCCTAAGTGGCCGGCCCGGACCACACAATATGTCCTCATGTTCTTCACGCTCTTTTGTACCCCATCTTGTATGTGCCATAGTGATCCATATTTTTAACTCGTTTTTTGCGTTTTAATTTTTCATAACCCACTTTAACCCATTTTTTAACGAAAATGAGTTACCCAAGTAATCTTAGGTCTCTTCAAAATGAATTACAAAATCGGTTACCGGCCCTAATTATATCCAAACCCTTCATAAGTTGTTAATGGGTCTGAAAAATAACATTAAGTTAATGAGACCGGTTGGGACGATATTTAACTGTCCCTAACCCATTCTGCTTCCATCTCTATTACAAACATGACCACGGGAGAAGTGGGAAAACCTGAGCACCAGAAAGAAAGCATAAAATATACATTCAGATTGGAAGAAGATTCTTGTCTAAGTGGTTCTTTAACATTTATATAAATATCAAAGGCATTGTTTAAGAGAATGCGACGGTAGAGATCCACATATAATCTGAAATCAAGAACAGCTTATGCTTGTGGTAGACACCAATACAACAGATGCAGACCAGAGCCTGACATTTCATATTGAGGGTTTACCCACGACTTGCTGCTATGTCTTGAGCCCAAATGGTTGGGCCTAGGCTGGCCCAACTAGGCCTACGTGTTGGGTCTGAGCATAAAAAAGGGAAGTTGGTTGATATGCAAGTCTGGTTTATGCTTCGGACCTTACCAGGACCAACATATCGAGCTATTTATATCGTGATCTAGTCTAGTGATCTCCTAAACGACCTCAGGTTGGTGCTAAGTCCCATTAACACCAATTTTTCATGGACATGTTGATTTCCCGAAGGATCTGGAGCTATGCAAGATCTTGACGAGGCCGGGGTCGCTGTTCCTGGAAGACCTGGGCACGTCCAGCAACTTCACCCGCGAAGGGTATGGGTCGATGACGCGGGTCTACATCGTCTGCGGGCAAGACCGGGGGATACCCCCGGAGTTCCAGCGGTGGATGATCGCGAGCGGAGGGGCCGACCACGTCGTGGAGTTGGAGAACGCGGATCACATGGCCATGCTTTCGAAGCCGCAGGAGCTCTGTGATTGCCTGCTGGAGATCGGGGCCAAGTGCTCACGGGCCTAACGTTCACCACAGCGTAGGAGAGGGTGTGCTTTGTCCCTGGTTGATCGGGTTTGTGATCCCTTAGTTTTGGTTCGTGATTCCTGTTCAGCTTTTCAGTTCGATTCAAGCATCTGCTATCATTTAGTTCGAACTCGCAAGTAAATCCAAATCAGCAACGGTCGGACCCCATGCTATTTCAATTCCAACTGATGGGATTTTCACCTTTTAGCCCTAATGTTGTTACGTACTCAGCATCAATTTGAGGGACAATTGTCAAAAAAGTCGTAGACCTTTTACAACTTTGCTAATTCGGTCCAAAACATTTTCTTTTTGCCGATTCAGTCCTAAACCTTTTGTAACTTTGCCGATTCAGTTCTAAAACTTTTTCTTTTGCCAATTCTATATGTTTAAAACTGAATTGACAAAAAAAAAAGATCTATGATTCAATCGGCAAATTTGCAAAATGTCTAAGACTTTTTCGACAATTACCTTGTCTGTTCAGCACGTGAATTTTCTTCACCACATTAGCGGACAGAAGAAGAGATACACATGAGATATAGAAAGTCATTTTGAGAAAAAGAAACTACCAACTTTGTTATTTAAAAAGAAAAGCAAGTGTACAAAATAAAAATAATAAAAGTCTATTAGAGCGATGCTATTGACCCTTGATTTTGAAAATTTTAATATGAGATGAAATTACGTGGAGTTAGGTGGAAATTTACATTTGTTTTCCTAGTTTGCTCTTTTATTTATACGTGCAAAAAAAATATTTTGTACATGTGATATCTACCTAATGTTGATTTTACTTTTTTATTATCTCGAGAAGGACAATGTTTTGCTAATTATGAGTTAGATTACAAAAGGGCTATGGGTCTTGTAGGGGTGAGCATGGTCCAGGTTGGACAAATCTCATATTCAACCTAAGGACCAATTCACACAGTGTCGATTCTCAATTTTTTGGATCATGGACCAACTTGTCGAGCTTGGGACCGAGAACCGGACAAACCCTATCGGTCCGGTCTGATCCCAAGATCAACTTAGGACCGCTAAATTATTCACACACAAAAAGCTCAAAAAACGAAGGAAAAAAAAAAGCAAAAAACTAGACATGATTACTCTCAATGACCGAAAATATTGAACTAAATTTCTCGTTAATTAAAATTGGTAAAAGATAGAAATCTACATTGTCAAATCTCGTATCATGGGAGTAGTAAATGCTTAATCTTGGGGAAGTAATCTAGATGAACATGAACAAGGCCAAAGAAAGAGGGAAAAAATCAGAATAATCGGCAATCATTAGACAAAGAGGAAAGAATTGACAGGAGGTGCACGAGATATTGATAGAAAAGAAAGAAGCAAAATAACAAATCTCCTATGGAGAGAGACATATATTTCTTTCTCCTAACTTTATATCTTTGGAGGCTTTTGCACGATTCGAAGAGAGAAGAGTAGAGCTCACTTCTTATCATAGAAAAACAAAAAGTGTTCCTTTGTAGGTGGGCTTCACATTTCATATATATATATATATATATATATATATATATATATATATATATATGTTTGGTTGATCCAACCCAAAATCCTAGGGCCAAGGACCAACCCACACAATTTCGGGTTAAAGATTTTATGACCAAGGATTGACCCAATCGTCTTAAAAATCTAACCAGGACCAGCCGGGTTGAGCCGGTCCAAGGTCGATCCTGGACCAATGCTCACCCCTAGGGTCTTGTGTTCATCAATCCATATTGATATGTGACACTTTTCTTTTCTTTTCTTTTTGCTATTTGAGTATTTGCTCTTGTCAAATTGCAGCAGTTCAGTGGAGTGGCTATCTTCATCCGCCTCAGCGTTTTCTTTTGTGTCATTAAGACTCGGTGACGGATTTTTGTTCATTCAATTTGGCGGTTCTGATGGTTTTAAAGCTCTACAAAGCTCATAATAGCCCTAACAACATGAATCTTGGCTAGATGCTAGCAGCCACTTATCCATGCAACATCTTTACTAAGGTCAAGCTGAGACAAACATGCAAACACACTTGGTAGTTGTTATAAAAACCCTTGACTTGACGGCAGCATGATTGCTATCGATAAATTAGGCTACGGAAAGGATAAAAGAGAAGACATATGAGGCGCATACACTCGACTGAATCGACAGGAAGAATTTTTTTTTCATATTTAACACGACCTAACTAATTAATCTCCATGGAGAAGTTTGAATCTCTTCAACCACATGCGTCAGCAAAATGAAGAGTGTGAGCCTACACTATAATCTGAAAACAACATTTTTGACGTGTAAGATAAACGCCAAGAAAGCAACTTTCAAGTTGATGTTGTTTTTACCTTAGCCGCACAAAAGAATATTGCTATGGGGAGCCAAAGGATCCAGATCCCCTAACCGAGTGGGATCCAGTTAGGGGGATCCTTTACATTAAAGCTGTCCGATTTTTGATCGAACGGCTCCCCTTTTAATAAGGGGGTTTTTTTGTTTTTTTGAAAAAAGCAACATCGGATGATTGCTGGTGCGTCAGGGCACCCCTCCTCGAGTTCCCAGGCTGGGGATCCAAATCGGGAGCCAAAAGCATGAAACTCCAACATTTCGAACTCATGCACCGCCCCTGTCATTGCACGTGGAGCTGGTACAAGCTTAAGCATGGGCTCCGGCCAGGTCACAATGCTCGACCTCACCACCACCAGCACCAACACAAGGTCCATTAATTTTTTCTTTTCTCTCATGTTTTTTTTTTGTTCTATACTGATTGATCGCTGGTCACAAATCACTTTTGAAAGAAGATGGAAAATATTTTTTATTTTCTAAAAAAGGAAAAATATTTTTCTTAATTATCTTGTTTTTCGTGAAACGAATGCCGGAAAATTTAAAAAATATTTTTTTGAAAGTTATTGCTCGCTTAGTCCAAGAGCTGGATGATTACTGGTGGGGGCATCACTTTTGGATAGATTAGTAGCGACGAAAGGGTGTTGATTGGACTCATCCCCGCAAGGAGCAACTTGTCCATCGTCGCCATCCCCTTGGAAGTTGAAATTGCTGCGTCCGACGAGAGAAAGTGGGGGCGTTTCCAAGCAAATTGTCCTACGTCGACGATCACGGACGTGGCAGAGTTCAGTGCGCTTAAGACCCCGTCAAATCTGCTGCGCAGACGAGAGAGGCTCCTGTCCCCTCGTTCCTCCACTCGTTAGCGCATTGCTCATCTTTCCTTTAAAGGGTAAATATATGTAGTAATCCCATCGAACTGTCCAAACGTCAAGCCCCAAGAAACTTTCTTGCTGGATCCCGAAGCATGAAGCAACGCCACTTCGTCCTCGTGCACGGTCTATGCCACGGCGCATGGTGCTGGTTCCGCGTCAAGCACCGGCTCGAGTCGGCCGGCCACCGCGTCACGGCACTGAACCTCGCCGGCGCAGGCACCAGCATGAAGTCCATCCACGAGATCCACTCGTTTCGCGAGTACAACGAGCCGCTGCTGGAGCTCATGGCCTCGCTCGAGCCAACCGAGAAGGTGATCCTCGTGGGACACAGCTTGGGCGGCATGAGCTTGGCTCTCGCCGCCGACAAGTTCCCCGACAAGATCTCGGCAGCCGTTTTCCTGACGGCACTGATGCCGGACACCACGCACCAGCCATCTCACGTGTTAAAACAGGTGACTTGATCAAGTTCCCTGTTCATTTTGATCGAAGCTTTTCTCACTATAACCAGCCGCCATATATTCGCCCATCTAGAAGTCTATGACCATGTAAAACTAGGTTTTCTGAGTAGTAAATGAGGATCGATCATTATTTTGTTCGATGTAACAATTTTCAGCTTCGTTCGACCATTCCGGAGGAAGATTGGCTGGACACTCAGTTGAAGACCTTTGGAAAGCCAGGAAAGCTGTTGACTTCCTTCTTCTTCGGCCCCGAATTCTTGGCGGCTCGGCTCTACCAATTATCTCCCAAGGAGGTGTTCTTATTCACCCTTTTTTCCCCCTATTTTAAGATTATTTATTTCATGTTCCTTTTTTAAAAAAAACTTTCTTCTGAAAGCTATATATTTTTCTGGCTTGACCACTTGGAGTATCTTCCGAGAAATTTTTCTTTTTTTATGTAGCCTTCTCAAAAAATTCATTCCACTTTAAAATAAAACGAAATTACTCTTTCAAATAGGGGGCTAATTGATTCGTAGAGTATCCAAGATATATTGTCTCCAACAATAAGTTAACTTGCTCAAATTAAGATTATGCATGTGCCATGGCCTAAATTCTGATTATTAATTTTTAATAGATGATTGATGTGCTGAACAGAAGTAAATAGAAAATACCCATCTTAATCAATATGCCTAATTGATAGCATGTTGATGTAGCACCACTAATCTTTCAAATGTTTTGAATTATTGCACGCTGATAAAAATCGTAATATGTTTTATTACACCATATCAACATGTACGCACCATGAAAATTACGTAATACACTATCAATTAGGAACCACACCTTCTTTTTATTTTCATTTCAATTTTCGGAAATTTGGCGGTTGTTATAACCAGGATCTGGAGCTTGCCAAGATCATGATGAGGCCGGGGTCGCTCTTCATAGAAGACCTCGCCACGGCGGATAAGTTCACCGGCGAAGGGTACGGCTCAATCGTGCGGGTGTACGTCGTGTGTAAGCAAGACCTTGTGATCCCGGAGGAGTTCCAACGGCGGATGATGAAGAACGGCGGAGCCGAGCACGTGATGGAGATTGACGGTGCAGATCACATGCCGATGTTCTCCGAGCCCCAGAAGCTCTGCGATTGCCTCCTGGAAGTAGCGGCCAAGTATGCCTAGCCTGCTGTTGTTTCTGCATTATAAGTCCTAAAACATCTACAATGCTATCTGGCCTTCAATTAAGAAAGCAACGTGTGAAGTTTAGATAAATTTGAGTTGATCGTTCCGAACAACATGTCTGATACATGATTATGTTCTGGGATAATAAGATCATTGATCACCTCAGATTTGAGTAACACTATAATTCTCCGATGATGGGTTAAGCTCCGCATGCATGACCACAAAAAGACGCAAAGGATCATTGAATTATTTTATTGGATGGAAAAGTGAATCTTGAAGGCAACTGATCCGTTGGGCGTCACGGCAGCTATAAAATCTCAAAATGGGGACTTCGCCGGCGCTTTTACCAAGAAATTGAGGATCAAGGCGTTCAGATTTCATGTATGGATAGATACTCCTCAGCTCAAATTGAGAGCAAGAGTGTGTGTGCGTGTCTGTGTAAAGTTTGAGGAGTAATTCAGGAGAACAAGCTGCTGGAACCTCCTTATTATGGCATGGTGGTTACCACCTATAGGTAACTCTTCTATCAGGTTGGCAAGTGCTGAAAGATAGGCAGTACCCTTTGGGTGACAAGAGTACGTTATAGATGGCTGGACAACCCATGTGGGATCGCCCTTAAGCATCAATGCATATGACTAGTGGTCAAATCGTTTCTCCCCCATTAGGATTGTCCTTAGGTGGTGTCATGTCAAGCATGATTTGCTGGGTAACGTCCAATTCTGTGCCTTAAAGGCATTAGACAAAAAGCTAGCGGCCGACAAAATTGGACGATCTGTTTGCGCGACATGCCAACACCACCATGCAAAAGCGCAAGTTACCCAAATATGTTAGACATAACATAACATGTTTTCGTCATAGCCTAGCTATTTGACATATGAAATCAAAGCTATCACAATGTTTTATGTCAGCACGGCACGATTCGACCCGATTTGTGAACACGGATATGACAAGCCCAAAAAAACCTATGAATTAACTTGATTAGGGATGGGTAAGATCCAATCCTCTTAAACCTTAGAGGGTCCTCATGCCCATCTCCCTTTATGCTCTATGTAAAACTTTGTACCATCCTCCAAATGGCAAGGCGTGTACAAAAAAGATATTTTGTACATTTAATATCTACCTAATGTTGATTTTACTTTTTTATTATCTCGAGAAGGACAAGGTTTTTCTAATTATGAGTTAGGTTACAAAAGGGCTCTGGGTCTTGCAGAGGTGAGCATGGGCCGGGTTGAACAAATCTCGTATTCAACCCGAGGATCAATCCACATAGTGTCGGTTTTCAATTTTTAGGATCGTGGAAGAACTTTTCAAGCTTGGGACTGAGAACCGGACATACCCTATCGGTCCAGTCTGGTCCTAAGGTCAACTCAGGACCGTTAAATTATTCGTACACAAAAAGCTCAAAAAATAAAGGACAAAAAAAAGCAAAAAATAAGATAGGATTACTCTCAATGACCGAAAATATTGAACTAAATTTCTTGTTAATTAAAATTGGTAAAAGATAGAAATCTACATTGTCAAATCTCGTATCATGGGAGTAGTAAATGCTTAATCTTGGGGAAGTAATCTAGATGAACATGAACAAGGCCAAAGAAAGAGGGAAAAAATCAGGATAATCGGCAATCATTAGACAAAGAGGAAATAATTGATAGGGGGTGCACGAGATATTGATAGAAAAGAAAGAAGCAAAATAACAAATCTCCCTTGGAGAGAGACATATATTTCTTTGTCCTAACTTTATATCTTTGGAGGCTTTCACACGATTCGAAGAGAGAAGAGTGGAGCTCACTTCTTATCATAGAAAGACAGAAAGTGTTTGTCTGTAGGTGGGCTTCACATTTCATATATATATGTTGTGTTGGTCCAATCCAAAATCATAGGGTCAAGGATCAACCCGCACAGTTTCGGATTAGAGATTTTAGGACCAGGAATTGACCCAATCATTTTAAAAACCTAATCAGGACCGGCCGGGTTGAGCTGGTCTAGGATTGATCCTGAACTGATGCTCACCCTAGAGTCTTGTATTCATCAACCATATATATTGATATGTGACACTTTTCTTTTCTTTTCTTTTTGCTATTTGAGTATAGCAGTTCGGTGTAGTGGCTATGTTCATCCGCCTCAGCGTTTACCTTTTGTGTCATTAAGACTCGGTGACGGATTTTTGTTCATTCAATTCGGCGGTTCTGATGGTTTTAATGCTCTCCAAAGCTCATAATAGCCCTAACAACATGAAACTTGGATAGATGCTAGCAGCCACTTATCCATGCAACATCTTTACTAAGGTCAAGCTGAGACAAACACACAGACACACTTGGTAGATGTTTTAAAAACCCTTGACTTGACGGCAGCATGATTGCTATCGATAAATAAGGCTATGGAAATGATAAAAGAGAAGACATACGAGGCGCAGACACTCGACTGAATCGACAGGAAGAATGTTTTTTTTTTCATATTTAACACGATCTAACTAATTAATCTCCATGGAGAAGTTTGAATCTCTTCAACCACATGCGTTAGCAAAACGAAGAGTGTGAGCCTACACTATAATCTGAAAACAACATTTTTGATTGGTAAGATAAACGCCAATAGCAACTTTCAAGTTGCTGTTGTTTTTACCTTAGCCACACCGAAGAATATTGTTGTGGAGAGCCAAAGGATCCGGATCTCCTGACCGGGTGGAATCCAATCAGGGGGATCCTTTACATGGGAGCCATTCGATTTTTGATCGAACTACTTTCCTTTTAATAAGAGAGGTTTTTTTTTTTTTTTGAAAAGCAACATTGGACAGTTGCTGGTGCGTCAGGGCACCCCTCCCCGAGTTCCCGAACAGGGGATCCAAATCGGGAGCCGAAAGCATGAAACTCCAACATTTCAAACTCATGCACAGGCCTTGCCACTACACGTGGAGCTGGTACAAGCTTAAGCATGGGCTCCTGTCAGCTGCCCACCATGTGACAACGCTCGACTTCACCACCTCCAGCACCAACACAAGGTCCATTAATTTTTTCCTTTCTCTCATGTTTTTTTTTTTTGTTCTATACTTACTAACCGTTAGTCGCAAACCACTTTTGAAAGTAGATGGGAAATATTTAAATGTGAAGAAAGAAGATGGAAAATATTTTGTACTTTCTAAAAAGCGAAAAATATTTTGCTCAACTATCTTATTTTCCGTGAAATGAATGCCAGAAAATTCATAAAATATTTCTCTAAAAATTATTTTTCGTAAAACAAATAAATACATTGCTCACTTAGTCTAAAAGCTGGAGGATTACTGGTGGGGGCATCACTTTTGGATAGATTAGTAGTGACGAAAGGGTGTTGATTGGACTCATCCCCGCAAGGAGCAACTTGTCCATCGTCGCCATCCCCGTGGAAGTTGAAATTGCTGCGTCCGACGAGAGAAAGTGGGGGCGTTTCCAAGCAAATTGTCCGACGTCGACGATCACGGACGGGGCAGAGTTCAGTGCGCTTAAGACCCTGTCAAATCTGCTCCGCAGATGAGAGAGGCTCCTGTTCCCTCGTTCCTCCACTCATTTGCGCATTGTTCATCTTTCATTTAAAGGGTAAATATATGGAGTAATCCCATCGAACTGTCCAAACCTCAAGCCCGAAGAAACTTTCTTGCTGGATCCCGAAGCATGAAGCAACGCCACTTCGTCCTCGTGCACGGCCTATGCCACGGCGCATGGTGCTGGTTCCGCGTCAAGCACCGGCTCGAGTCGGCCGGCCACCGCGTCACGGCACTGAACCTCGCCGGCGCAGGCACCAGCATGAAGTCCATCCACGAGATCCACTCGTTTCGCGAGTACAACGAGCCGCTGTTGGAGCTCATGGCCTCGCTCGAGCCAACCGAGAAGGTGATCCTCGTGGGACACAGCTTGGGCGGCATGAGCTTGGCTCTCGCCGCCGACAAGTTCCCCGACAAGATCTCCGCAGCCGTTTTCCTGACGGCGCTGATGCCGGACACCACGCACCAGCCATCTCACGTGTTAAAACAGGTGACTTGATCAAGTTCCCTGTTCATCTTGATCGAAGCTTTTCTCGCTATAACCAGCCGCCATATATTCGCACATCTAGACATGACCATGTAAAACTAGGTTTTCAGAGTAGTAAACGAGGATCGATCATTATTTTGTTCGTTGTTACAATTTTCAGTTTCGTTCGAGCATTCCGGAGGAAGATTGGCTGGACACTCAGTTGAAGACCTTTGGAAAGCCAGGAAAGCTGTTGACTTCCTTCTTCCTCGGCCCCGAATTCTTGGCGGCTCGGGTCTACCAATTATCTCCCGAGGAGGTGTTCTTATTCACCTTTTTCCCTCCTATTTTAAGATTATTTATTTTATATTCTTTTTTTTTTTTGTAAAACTTTCTTCAGAAAATCTATATATTTTTCCGAGAAATTTTTCTTTTTTTTTATGTAGCCTTTTCAAAAAATTCATTCCACTTTTAAAATAAAACGAAATTACTCTTTCAAATAGGGGGCTAATTGATGCTTCATAGAGTATCCATGATAAATATATTGTCTCCAACAATAAGTTAACTTGCTCAAATTAAGATTATGCATGTGCCATGGCCTAAATTCTGATTATTAATTTTTAATAGATGATTGATGTGCTGAACATTAGTAAATAGAAAATACCCATCTTAATCAATATATGCCTAATTGATAGCATGTTGATGTAGCACCACTAATCTTTCAAATGTTTTGAATTATCACGCACTGATAAAAATCGCAATATGTTTTATTACACCATATCAACACGTGACGCACCATAAAAATTACATAATACACTATCAATTAGGAAGCACACCTTCCTTTTATTTTCATTTCAATTTTCGGAAATGTGGTGGTTGTCATAACCAGGATCTGGAGCTTGCCAAGATCATGATGAGGCCGGGGTCGCTCTTCATTGAAGACCTCGCCACGGCGGATAAGTTCACCGGCGAAGGGTACGGCTCAATCGTGCGGGTGTACGTCGTGTGTAAGCAAGACCTTCTGATCCCGGAGGAGTTCCAACGGCGGATGATGAAGAACGGCGGAGCCGAGCATGTGAGGGAGATCGACAGTGCAGATCACATGCCGATGTTCTCCGAGCCCCAGAAGCTCTGCGATTGCCTCCTGGAAGTAGCGGCCAAGTATGCCTAGCCTGCTGTTCTATTTGCATTATAAGTCCTAAAACATCTACAATGCTATGTGGCCTTCAATTAAGAAGGCAACGTGTGAAGTTTAGATAAATTTGAGTTGATCCTTCCTAACAACATGTCTGATACATGATTATGTTTTGGGATAATAAGATCAATCGCGGAGACATTTCTATTGATCACCTCAGATTTAAGTAACGCTCTAATTCTCCGATGATGGGTTAAGCTTCGCATGCATGACCACAAAACGACTCAAAGGATCATTGAATTATTTTATTGGATGGAAAAGTGAATCTTGAAGGCAACTAATTTGTTGGGCGTCACGGCAGCTATCAAATCTCAAAACGGAGACTTCGCCGGAGCTTTTACCAAGAAATTGAGGATCAAGGCGTTCAGATTTCATGTATGGATGGATACTTCGCAGCTCAAATTGAGAGCAAGAGTGTGTGTGCGTGTCTGTGTAAAGTTTGAGGAGTAATTCAGGAGAACAAGCTGCTGGAACCTCCTTATTATGGCATGGTGGTTACCACCTATAGGTAACTCTTCTATCAGGTTGTCAAGTGCTGAAAGATAGGCAGTACCCTTTGGGTGACAAGAGTACGTTATAGATGGCTGGACAACCCATGTTGGGACCGACCTTAAGATGCGGATTGCCTACTCTGTTGTGTCAGCAGAGCAAGCTGCTTTACCCAAGGCAACCGTCCGATCCTCAATCAGACAACTGCCTTTTTTCTGAAAAAAAAAAATTAAAAAGGGGTGGGCCCCCTATCAAAGTGGGCCTCACCTCCTCTCTCTCATAAATCACCTGCTCTGTTGGGGAGCAAGCAGGCAATCCGGATATCCGCCCTTAAGCATCAATGCATATGTCTAGTGGTCAAATCGTTTTTCCCCCATTAGGATTGTCCTTAGGTGGTGTCATGTGAAGCATGATTTGCCGGTAACATCCAATTATGTGCCTTAAAGGCATTAGACAAAAAGCTAGCGGCCGACAAAATTGGATGATCTGTTTGTGTGACATGCCAACACCACCATGCAAAAGTGCAAGTTACCCAAAATATGTTAGACATAAGAAAACATGTTTTTGTTGTAGCCTAGCTATTTGACATATGAAATCAAAGCTATCACAATGTTTTATGCCAGCACGGCACGATTCGACCCGATTTATGAACACGGATCTGACAAAAAAGCCTATGAATTAACTTGATTAGGGATGGGTAAGATCCAATCGTCTTAAATCTTAGAAGGTCCTCATGCCCATCTCCCTTTATGCTCTATGTAAAACTTCGTACCATCCTCCAAATGGCAAGGCGTGTGATAATGCCTTGCACAGACTATATAATTGGGATGGGCAAGAGGAGCTTTGAAAGGTCCAAATGAAGCCTTACCTATGCCAGTTTTCTACCCATTGAAAGGTCATTATCACTAATCTCAACTTACATGCTTCATTAAGGCTTTACTTTAATTGATTCTTTACATGGATAATTTCCTCCGCCCATATCACTGATTCTACAGATTTTTGCACTTTAAATTCGTTGCCCGCCGAAAACCCTTTTTTTTTTTTAATTTACCAATAACCTGTTCCATTCCCTAAAAAATATTTCAATCAGCTTTGCAACGTAGGCATTACTTTCATTCGCAATCAATCAGCTCCAACTCCAATCGTCCCTTCCTCCATAGAGGGCCTTCAACATTGGCATCTGATACAATTGATGGCTGCCACAAAAATGCCCACCCCAGCGTCAAACATGTCCATGACAACCAACCCGGTACGTGTTGACCAAAGGATATAAGCAAAAAATTAATACTGCTTTCGTTCATGGACGAGGCAATGCTGACAAAGAGGGATCAAAATTGAGAAACAGGTAGAGAAGTCGATGAATGCCTCGAATTGATGGACAGAATATGACTAACTAATTGAGGAGGTCGGCCAGGCCAAGTCCATCGGATCGACAAGGATGACATGAGGAGGTTTGGAGACAGGCCAATAAATGATGGACTTGTGGGCACTAGCAATAGTAACTGGAAGGAGATTCCCTATATTTTTCTTTATAATATATGTAAACACATCGTAATCCAATTAATTCTAAACGAATTGTATTGTATCACCGTCAATTTCCAAGACTCTCGAATTATTTCGATCGTCTTTTGCAAAACTTTAGGAGTGCTACTCGTTACTTCTGATTTAAGTAACTCTCTAAGTTTTCCGAAGTTGGCTCGGGGTTCACGTGCATGACCATTAAACAACGAGAGTATCACCGAATTAATTTTATGAAAGGAAAGTTATCCTAGAAAGTAATTAATCCGTGGGGATTCATGGCAAATGCTGACTCTCAAAATTGGAAACGTGAACTTGGCTGGAGGTTTTGTAGAGAAATTGAGGATCAAGGCGTTTGGACATCGTGCACGCGTTGGTCCTTAGATGTCTTAAGTCGGTAAATCAGAGAGAGAGAGAGAGAGAGAGAGAGAGAGAGAGAGAGAGAAGGTTGAGGAGTAACTAGGGAGAGTATAAGTTGCCGGAAACCTCCTTGCCAGTGCAAGTCGATAAACTGTTGATACGTTCCTCTCTTCTATTGGGTTGTCAAGTGATGAAGGACAAGTAGTGGCCATGGAGTGATAAGTTGATCAGATGGATTAGCAAGTAAAGCTAGGACATCCTTTATGGATCAATGCACATCTCGCATGATAGTTAGTGGTCGCACCCTTCTTCACCTTGACGCGATGGTGCCAAGGTGGACTCTTGTCAAGCATTGCTTGCATTTCAATTATGCGCCATAAAAGCATCAGACAAAAAGCCAGGGCCGATATTGGGCAATGTCCATTGGCAGGACATGGAAACCGCATGATACAAACACTGGTTACAGAGAGAAAAATGCGAATATGACACCGCACACCTATAAACCAATCGTATTTGTGTCAGTTCAATTGTAAACTTTTAGAGTTAAGAATTAATTTTCACATTTTTTCAATTGCTCCCATCAGGTCAATTTTAATCGAAAATCACTAACATTGATACTGACCAACTTACGAGTGACACTAACTTTGATGATATTTAATGATATTTTAATACCTTTCGAATTTTTCATTAAAGTTATTATTGTTTCTCTTTTTTCTTCTTTACTTTATTTTTTTACAGCGGTCGGCAAAGGATCGTCGGGCCTCCACCCAAACCATCACGAAGCATGATTGCTAGCTAAGGAAGCCATGGCCTTACCAGCCATGGGCGAGGCTGCCTTCAACTGTAGCAAGTAATTGGAAGTGTAATAGACTTATGATATTTATTTTTTACAATTCTCTTTATCTCAACTTGCTTCGACTATAGGAGCTTTCCTGTGTTTATTATTATTACAATTATGGCTTTCTTGATATAGAGATGACACTACACTACGAGTGGTTAAAAAGCTGACAAGGCGACACTTGCATTGATCCCTTAGTGCTCGCTCCTTCATTTTTATTTTCATTTTTTCCAACAAAGTTGAGGTGACTAGAGTGAAGATATTGATTTGGCAGGTTCACGAGCTCCTCAATCTTGTAATGGCTGCTCAACATTTCTTAAAGTCGAATCAAGTTCTTCAACTACAGCATCCAGACGGCTTTGACGGGAAAACTAATCACGTCGTAGCAGCTGCCAAAGCAAGTCACGCACTCCCATAATCCATCTTCTGCATGCGTGTGAAACTGAATAGTACTCCATCATATGGTCAAACAGACGTATGCAAATACCCATTTTAATGCCTTCAATTGTCGCGCGATAGACGTATGCAAATACACATGTTATTCCTTTCGATCATCACGCAATAGTCATTCACAACCAATAAGAACATCAATCTTGGAATGCTTAAGTCGTCAAGTCATGTAACCAAAAGAAACTAAGTGAAAAACATGAACAGTCGTACCTCGCTGCCAAACGTTTGTAAAAGCATGAGCGCAACTAATGCCATCTCTTGTAATTTGGGTTCAGAGGTCAGATCACGTTTACTTCAAAACCCAGATGATTCTTCTTCTTCCACCACTTTGAGAATGAGAAGCATGTCGGCCCTTGATCACGATTTTGGAATTCCCGTCTGTTTCATTCTCTGCTTTGGCTACATGAGTAAAACTGATCGCGCAGGAGAAGTCCATAGACTCTACCAAAGAAAAGAAGAAATGTAATTGAAGCCCGCCAAATAAGAGCAACCAAATTGAGTCTAGGCTCTTGCACCACCTCAAAGAATAGCTTCGTGTATTGATCTCACGAAACTATTCTCAAATCCAACCCACATAGTAAATTGGAACCTCCACAAGGCTGCGTTCACTGGCAAGCATGATAACAACCTACTCCAACATGGCCAACACAGTGTAGTCAGTACTATTATTTGAGCTTTGATCTCATACAAATTCATGTCATAGGGCCACATACTTGGATTTAAACATGAGTTATTTAACTTATCCTCAAAGATTTACAAAATATAGTCGACTCTTGACAATTAGATGCTGCAGGTGTAATAGATTCAGTCCAATCGAAATATATTTGTCCAGTGACTTTCATCTAACGAAATAAGCAAACACAGCATAACAAAGATATGTACGAAGAAAATAACCAAGAGCAATCTTGTGAAGATTTTCACTCTTATATAGGAACTACCTGTTTGCTTTAGCATTAACTTGATATTAATGGATCAAAAGGGGGATAACAACTGAGATAATTGGAACGAGTAGTGTACTCCGTAACTATAAATTCTTCCTGAGATATATAAATGAAGTTGCCCTTCATTTTGGCTTAAAATGACTGGAAAATTGGGCGTTGAAAGCCTTCGTTAAATCTTTTCAAGAGACAGTCACACTGTCGCTCCCAAAAGGCTGGTCAAGTACCCTTCTACCCGTACTCGGCTTCACTTTGTAAGTAGTGACTGGTTAAGTCCACTATACAATTGACGACCTATCCATCTAATCCAAAGCTGAACCATCAATTTATGAACGGGCAATCCTACTTATACTCAATTCCTTACAATAATTTAAATCGCTCACCACTTTACGAACTCCAGCTATATCAGTTTCAGTTGTAGGCTGGTCAGGCACATCCACTGCCTCCTGCAAGTCAGGATTTGGATCACGATGAACTTATCGTCCACTTGTCGAAGTCACACCTCAAAACCCTGAGACACATCTCTAGCATTAGAGGTAATGACTTATTTGCCTTTGTTAAATTTACAAAGCACAGAACCAATGGTCACTGGTTCCAAAATGAAACTTACACCTTAGTATCTGACAAAGAATAACAGTTTAAAGACTTAACACACAACCAATGTCCCATAATATATATATATATATATATATATATATATATAAACTGTTGTATCAACAAATAATCACACTCCCACTCTACTGAGGAATGACGTAGCCATCCACCTAGCAATTTGACACAGCCTCACAAAAAACCAGCATAAACTCATTCTCAAAATGTATATATGACAAGCTAATTACAAAAGATCACAAATCTAAAGTCCACCAAATACACACACACACACATACGCACACATTTTATCAAATAAAACAAAGCTCAAATTTCAAACTCCACATTTCCGGTGACTAACCAAACTAAAGTCAACATAAGTAACTGTACAAACATATGTACAACTATCTCAAAAATTACCAAAATCAACTATCGAAAAGTTTCCCATTGACACCGTTCTTGTCCTATTTGTCAACAACTGGAGAACCCTCATAGGAATTGAAATAAATGGGATGAGCAAACCACCACCTGATGAATAGTCTCGTCTAAGTAGATCAAGCACTACAATACACATTTATAAATAGTGCCTTATATATATTTATCCAAATCTATAATAATACATGTACAAGATCAAACGGGAGTGAACTACATAACAGAAATACCCATTCAATCAACAAAATCAAAGTAAACATCACAAAGCCTACCAAGGTCCCCCTTGGCATAGGTCTCCACCTATATTAACCAATGGATTGGCCCAACAAGACGTCTTAAGATAGTATACATACTCACAATTCCTCAATAAGTTTAGATAATAAAGCCAATGAGCATAACAATGCCAACTCATCCTCCAACAACAACTGATTCAGAAGCCATTTCATAAATCATGTTCACAGAATAATACATATTAATAGTTCACTATTCACTCAATCTAGCAGAATACAGATTATATTGTCAAACCATTTTAATACATGCTTTTTTAGCCCAGCCTCTCAAATCTTTTGATTAAAACTGTTTCAAGAAATGCTTCACTATGTCATTTCAAATCACCAAAAGGGTTGTAAATGTCTGATGCAGCTTTATGTAATAAATATACGCTGAACGTCACTCTTCCTTTTCAATAAACATCATTGCACGGTGCCTCTTTCATAGCTTATTAAAAATTTATTTCCAAGAATTTTTAAGACCTCAGTTTACAAATTCTGAAGAGATAACCACCGCTTTCCTGATAATTCCTAAAGCTACCTCAAGCAAAAATCCTATCAATTAAGTGAGAAACAAATACCAAAATCAAGTAGATAACAACCTTAACTAAGACTTGTCTTTTCTTTTCTTTTCTTTAAAAATAGGCCCATTTGTTTCATCCATTACACGCATATCTTTGAGAGAATAAATATAGCAGAATGTTTGGATTACCTCATGACAAAGTGGTGAGTCCCCTGCAACAGAATGAAATACCCAGTGTCACTGATCTGAAAGATCTTCCGAAGCACAGCACTTAAAAAAGGGAAAAACTACAATCTTCCTTTTTCAGCTGCTTACATAAAAGGTGTTTTATTGGTATTATGCCCTTCCATCACAAGTACTGGAATGGGTGAATGTATCAGGAAGTGCATCTCATTCTTGCCATCCTCAGAGAGTAACTCTAAAAGAATAAAAAAAAATGATGCCTTCCATCTCTTATGCGCACTTCTCGGCACCCACTCTTCCCATAGATCCCTTGTTAATGCATAGTTCCTGGAATTCTGTTAGACTGCCACAGAAATATATGCAGTTCAGATGTCTCTAGCATCTATCTTAGCCATCATAATTTGACATGCTTCGTGCAAAATTTCAGACACTACTGACATATGCTTAAGTGAAGAAATTTTCATATATAATTAAGAACAAAATAGTCGGGAAGAAAGCATACCGTCTTAAAAGAACTTTAGGATTATAAGGAAACAAATTTTTCTGATGGAGATTTTCCACCGAATTTTTTAAGGACAGCAAACATAATTTAGCTTTGTTGAATTGCTTTCCTCTAGTCCCTTGATGTTTATGCCCATGACTGAAGTTTCCAGTGCTATATGGCTCCAGACGAATATTAACCCTCTCATGGGAAATTTTTCTTTCCTTGATTGACGACCATTTCTTTCCACTCCGCACATAAGAAAATTCTAGAAATGCTTCCCATGATTCAGAGATCAGTCGCAGGCACCTTCAAAGAAAAAGAAAAAAAGAGAACAGAGTCAAACAAGGCTAAAGGAGAAAATGAATATCCGTGGTTCATACATACCTGGATTTCCTATTTTAGCAACACAGGAGAAATGGAAAACTGAAAACTATTTCCAAGTAAGTACATACCGGAGAAGATATTCTGCACAACTGATTCCCGTGTCCTTAGATATGAGGTAATCCAGAAGGACCTGATGATCATATTTTATCTGCAAATCCAATTCAAAATCTCTTAGAACTTAAAATGATACAATACAAAAAACTTAAGTAGGGTTTTTGTTCAGGAGAATCTATGAAACATACCTCTGCAAGAAATGAATGGAATAAGTTTAAAGGATTAAAAATGTTTGAAAGGTGAATAAGAATATTTTCCTGTGACTCTGGGATTCTCCCTTTTACTTCATGAAACCTGCAAGCAACCCAAGGAGTTATAAAAGGAATTACATAATTCACTGATCTAGTAAGAATATAGAAGTGGCGAAATACTTCAGCTCACTTTTCAGATCCAGGAATCGGAATGCTAACCACTTCCAAGAGCACTTTAAATAACAGGTCATCCTAATGTTAAATAGAAAAAAAGAAGTCAGTGCCTCATTCAAATCATTGCCAAAGGACATTGATAGCTAACAAACTAAGCCTTAATCCAATCTCACTGAATACAAAATTATTACCATGCCATGTGATTAGAGTGTAACAACATAAGCATAAGGAATAAAAAACAGCAACATAGAATGGAATAATTAATGCCTCAACAGATGGGACTTTAATTTAAAGAAATACATAAAGCTTTGTCATGATCAAATTACTTCATTACCCACGCAAGAGTGCACCCTCTTTTTTCAAGTATTCAACATTGTAACTTCAAATATGCAACTCTAAACTGCCAGCTGGTAACAATCAAATTAGCACCACAGGATGACTATAGAGGATGAAAAACATTTTGAAGCACAATATACGATATGCTTGTAGAAACTACAGAGCACATGATCAGATCAGCAAAGATATGGACAATATCTTCCACACCGACACCTCCTTACCTCACCCTTTTTCTCTGCTTTCTTTTTAATTTCTCATTTTGGTAAGAGCGACAATCTTAAGCATGCATTTCTTCTCCATGTAAATTGAGTCCCTTTTTTGTTTTTCAATTCATCAGTGAAAATTATAATGAAGATAAAAGCCACTAAAGGAGTGTAATTAAGCAATATACTGCAATAGTTCATTTTGTCTTTTCACGATCGTCTCTCCAAAGTATCTTTGCTCATAATTTGTACAGCTCCTGTCACCCAATTGCCAGTACACATATAGTAGACGTAAGCCTTGCCCGAAAGAATAACTTTGCTCATACTTTTAACATTTAGACCACTTGGAAACAGCCACTCTAGAGTACAGGCAAAGAAATTCTACCTTCAGTCCTTAAGAGTAGAAATGCCACAAAACTCCCTACCCTTCCCCCAATGGTCCTGTCACCTAAACGGTACATGTAAGGAACATGCCCATTGCTTTAAAGAGTAAGCTTGCTCAAAATTTAACATTTAAACAATTATGGAAACAGCCACTCTATGGTGCAGGCAAAAGAATTCTACCTCCTTAAGAGTAGAAATGCCAGAAACCACCCTACACTTCCCCAAACTCACAAGTTGTCAACCCTTCATTTCTTACTAATGTAGTAATTATCTTGGTCTGTAGAGATCGAAAAGGGGAAAGGGGGAAAGGGAAAGCATGACAAGCTGCTAAATCTCCAGAAAAAGAAACTCTCATGAAACTTTTAACAGAATAATAAGCAATCATCATAGAACTTTCAACTACAAGAATTAAGAAATGCAAACCTCCTGGGCATATAGTTGAATGAAGGATGAGCCAAAATGCATGCACTTCGCCATGTATAATTCACTGTCACAACGGGTATCATGCCCAAGATTCTGACTGAGCCACTTATAAAGCTCTCCTAAAACTTTCTTATGACTGCAATATTCTGGATGTGAATTCAAACATGGTTTTGCACATAGGCATTCACATTGCTGGTCAACCTCCTTTACATTGATAGTCAGACTCAACGAACACTTGATGAAAAGGAAAATAGCCTGCCTCTTGAAGTGGTACAGATTAGTCCCTTGAATGTTTTCCTCAAGCATGCTTGCTGAAAAGGGGGAGCCTTCTAAACTATCATCTCCGACAGCCTCAAGCATACTTATTTGTTCTGAAATAAGATCTTGAAAGTATTTATGCAGAAGCTGCAACCATATGTTGAGAACAGATCCCTCCAGACCCAGGCCACTGAGCCTAGTCATCAGCATCTGCAATTACTAATATCTGAGCACAAAGAATCTTCTCAAATAACAAGAAGCATTGACAGATCCATAAAGGAAATTTAGGTGGTTATTACCAACAGCTTATGTCTGAAGTATAAAGAGATGCCAGCATCATCATGTTCTTCTTCCTTGCCCAGACAACATTGGAACAAACTGGGAACTATTTTGGTAATAGAGAAAAGAAGTTGATGCCCATACACAGAACCGCCTTGAACCTTTTCGTGGTTGACTTGCTCCACTACTGAACTCAGCAACTGAGTAAAATATCCAAGAAATATGAACTTTGGCATATGCGGACCCAGGTGAGCACACTTTGGAACAACATTAGCATCATCCCATAAATTCCAAGGTATATGTGAAATAAATAAATTCAGAGAATTTAAGTACGAATCAACTAGCCGATCCTTAAGATCTTGCTTCAAATATTTCCAAATGCCACGCAAGACCCGAAAAATTCCAGCCACAGTGGACCAGTTGGCCTTTTGCACCTTTGATTTGATGGCGCAATCATAACTTTCTGAAAACCCGTATAAATCTTCATGTACCCTTGTTCTGGTAATGGAAGAATATGGGTAAATGTTTCCTATTGACAATTCAGCATAAACAAACAACAAACGCAGAAAGAGACCCCATCCTTTTCCCTGCAGATCAGGAAGAGCTAATGCTAAGAGCCCTTAGAACAATAAAGGTGGAAGACTCAGCTGATATAACTTTGATGGTAACAAACAAGAACCTACATACGCAGACAGAAGCTCAGAGATTGCCAAAAGGACATTGCCTGTCAAATGCTGAAGATGTTGACTGTGAACCATTAGAAAAAGCATCTGCAATGAGAGCGCAGAGGAAACAGGTCAAACAAAGTATAGCAGACATGTATAAATGTATGCTGAGTATCAGTAGCAAGAGACAGAAATCCAAAGAGGGAAGCATGGCAAAATAAACATAAAAGCCTTCGGACATATGACATTGGCAGTGCTTTAGACCAAACGAGATTGCATTTTGCATTTTGGTTCCATACCAATACTAGTATTGGTTAATTGCTTATGAAAAACTTCGTCTGCTAGCATCTGAGAAAATTTCAAATTAGAAAAGGAGGGATCTACAAGAAGTAAGTTTTTATAAACAAAGGCCATGTTTTTCCCTTTATCATGCCATTTTCATCACAACTATGAGGTATGACAGACAGATTAAACAGAGTACAAGAATAGCAGCATTAAACGAACATCCATCAGCTTCATTTTAAAGGAAATTCTGCAGCTTATTACCATTGATCAACTTACAACATCCATCAGCTTCATTTTAAAGGAAATTCTGCAGCTTATTACCATTGATCAACTTACCAAATCACCAACAATCTTGCCCAAAGAGATTCGTTCCTCAGAGTTGAGAGCAAGTTCACCTGAATCCGCACTCTGGGAAACTGAACTCTCCTCTGTGTCCTGTGAAGTCACAAGGATAGCAATCAGGTAACCAAACTGTCCGTACACACACAAACACGAGAGAGAGAGAGAGAGAGAGACTGACGCTATCAGAGGACACATCAGTCTCTTCACTGGTCCAGAGCCGAATTTCTCTCAAAACCTAAAACGACAATCCAATCAGCACTCTTGTAACCTCGTCAATATGCCCACACACATTGAGAAAGTCGAACCGGCCTTTAACGCCCGAAAACATGCTAACACAAAACGCGAACAAGGGTGCGAAAAATGCACCTTGGAGAGAGCGATCAACAGATTCTTCTCCTCTCCTTTGCTTACGGAAGCAACTCCGATCACCTGCACAAAGGATAACCACGCACACACATATATCGAACTCGGGCCGATCCGTCGAAGTAGAAGGAAGTCGGGTTGAATGAGTGACGAAACTCACGGCGCACGGTCGAAGATGGAGGTCGATCAGACTAGAAATGCGAGAGAACTGAGAACCGCCGGACATTCTGCCAGCCGCGGCGACCGGCGGCGAGCGAATACCTCTTCGAAGCTGGACCTGCAACGATGGCCAACCTCCAACGTCTCGCGAGGTCAAACTCCGTGAAGGGAAGGCCCTCCTCCCCCTTTCTCCTCTTTTCATTTTTCTCTCTTCCCATTTCTTTTTTCCTATTTCATGTAATTCATCCATACAAATTATATTATTTTAAATAAATGAACGTGAGGGATCAACCTAACTATTCTATAAAACTTTCCTAAAATGTTGTTTTTCCTTCTTTTATGACCAAATAAGAGAAGTTTTTATGTTCGTTGATGTTCATGAAAATCATCTAAGTTTTTGGTATTTTAAATAAATTTAATGAGCGGGATTAATGAGGTAATTTATTTACAATGTCCCTCAAAAGCTAAATAAAAAATAACCCCTTATAGTATATAATTTCTTTCATTCAAATTTTTCTTAGGAGGAATTCTTCGGTTAGAGCTACGACTGCTTAAGATTATACTTTTATATTCAAAATATATCAATTAACAAGATCAACAACAAGGTTCAAACCCATAACACAAAATCCTTCATGGAAACGAATTTGAACACACTAACAAGTAGAAGAGAGGAGATGTAGTTTATATAAAAATAAGCTCGAAATAAAGTATGATTATTTTGCTTAATATGGACAGTCTTGTATTTTGATGACAATGCATGATTTTTTGCATTTTTAATGAATGGCAACTTACACCACTTTAATTCATTCCTAATCTTGATTAATTAGCTTTTTTAAGGTTATTTTCCCTAACTTAATAAGTTATGAAGTGTCATAATCATATACATGCTTTACTTTGGCAATTGAACTCATTGCTCTCTCATTCTGTATTAAAAAGGGAAGACCAAGCGGTGTTAGGCGGGCGCTTCATTGCTCAAGGTCACGGCTTGACTTGCAGTAGTCGTTAGTTATCTTCACCGGCCGGAGCTGGCCGGGAAGCTACTGTTCCCGGTGGTTTATGCCGCCGTTATGCGAGCCGTCTCCCCTGGCGTCGCTCCTCCAGAAATGCGCTTCCGCGACCACCCTCGAGGTTGCGCGTCGGCTCCACGCCCTCGTCATCACGACCCGCGCTATCTCTCCGTACGTGAACAACAATCTTGTCTCCATGTACGCTCGTTGCGGGTCGCTGGACATGGCGCGGGAAGTGT
Organism: Melaleuca quinquenervia; assembly: GCA_030064385.1. NCBI lineage: Eukaryota > Viridiplantae > Streptophyta > Magnoliopsida > Myrtales > Myrtaceae > Melaleuca > Melaleuca quinquenervia. Next base: position 9,218,460 of record CM057726.1, on the reverse strand, counting down.
TCGACAGAATGCCCCGAAGGAACGTAGTTTCTTACAATGCGCTTATCTCGGCTTATTCTCGGGTGCCCAGTCAGGCGTTCTCGGCCGTGGGGTTGTTCGCCCGGCTGGGTGATGAGGGGTTAAGGCCTAATGGGCTGACGTTCGCCAGCTTGTTTCAAGCTTGCTCGTTGCTCGAAGATCGGTTCGCGAGTTCTTTGCTTCATGGTCGTGCCGTGAAATGCGGATTTGCGGATAATATCTGTGTTCAGACTTCTATTCTTGGCATGTACTCTAGTTGGGGCGATCTAGAATCTGCAGGGAATGTCTTCCGGGGTATAGTCCACAAAGATGCCGTTGCGTGGAACTCGATAATTTTCGGGAGTTTGAAGAACGGTAGAAGCAGGGATGCTCTTCACATGTTCAGTGAGATGCTTGTATCTGGTGTTTCTCCAACTCAGTTCACGTACTCAATTGTCCTGAATGCTTGCGGAAAGTTGGAATATCATACCTATGGACGGATCATCCATGGTCGAGCAGTCGTCTCTGGCACCACCTTTGATCTGCCTATGGAGAATGCCCTGCTTGACATGCATCTTAACTGCGGTGATATCAGTACTGCACAGCGTATCTTTGACAGAGTGGAGAATCCAGACATTGTTTCTTGGAACTCATTGATTTCTGGGTATACAGAAAATGGTCATGGAGAAGTTGCTATAGAGATCTTTATACAATTACGAAGACTTTCGTTTCCTAAACCGGATGAATACACTCTTGCGGCTGCTGTTTCTGCAACAGGAACGTTCTTAGTCAGTGACTGTGGGAAGGCTCTTCATGGTCAAGTCATCAAAGTGGGATTTGAAAGTAGCTTCTATGTTGGAACTACGCTAATCTCCATGTACTTTACAAATGGAGAAAATGGGTATGCTCATAATGTTTTCCACTCATTACCAGAGAAGGATGTGGTTATCTGGACAGAGATGATCACGGCTCATTCTAAATTGGCAGATTCAGAGACCGCGTTGAAATTTTTTAATGAAATGTACGAGGAAGGCCATAAGACTGATAGTTTTGCTTTAAGTGGAGCTTTGAGCGCATGTGCTGATCTTACAGTTCTCAAGCAAGGAGAGATGATACACTCCTTGGCTGTGAAAATGGGATATGCTGTCGACATGGCTGTATGTGGTAGTCTAGTTGACATGTATGCTAAAAATGGAAACCTTCAAGCCGCTGAGTTAATATTTTCTGTTGTTTTGAACCCTGATTTGAAATGCTTTAACTCCATGCTCGGAGGATATGGCTACCATGGTTTGGCAGAGAAGGCGTTGGAACTTTATGATGAAATTCTTGTGGCTGGTCTACTTCCAGATCAAGTGACCTTCTTATCAGCACTCTCTGCTTGCAACCATAGTTGCTTGGTCAAGGAAGGGAAGACATTGTGGAATTGCATGAGAAACTTTAATCTTAGGCCAGGCCCTAAGCATTACTCATGCATGGTCAGTTTGCTAAGCCGAGCAGGATTACTGGAAGAGGCAGAGGAACTGATCAACAAATCACCATTTTATGATGACCATTTAGAATTGTGGAGAACTTTGCTTAGTTCATCTGTAAAATATCAGAATTTGCGCACGGGAATTCGTGCTGCTGAGCATGTTCTGAGTTTGGACATGGAAGACATTGCAACTCACATCTTGCTCTCTAATCTTTATGCTGCTGCAGGGAAGTGGGATGTTGTTGCAGAGACAAGACGAAAGATAAGAGGGATCACGATGGATAAAGATCCAGGACTCAGTTGGATTGAATCCCAGGATACAATTAACGTGTTTTCTTCCGGTGATCAGTTACATCCTACTATAAGGAAAATCCAGTCTGAACTTAAGAGCCTAATTGGAAACATGAAAAGATCAGAAGTTGATGAGTTTAATTCAGTAATCTGTGGTATCTAGAATTTGGAGTCCAGATTTAATAGATCTTTTCCATTGAAACTCGGTCATCAGCACCAAAACAGGACATGGTGATCTTATCACTTATCAGTGCAGGTATAGGCAACCTCCGGTGGACACTGAGGCACCAGAAAGAGAGCAGAGAGTTACTCTATAAGGAGAGCAGATAGCTGCTCTCCTTGCAGAGTTGGTAGATTATTCATCTGTTCTAATTAACTCTCCATCCTCAGATTCTTCTCCATCTGAGCTTGACTTACCTATTGCTCACAGAACAGGTGGACATTCCACTGCTAATACTCAGCCAATCTATACTTCTCTGATTTGTAGTCATGTATCTTCTCCCTACATGGTATTCCTCTCTTCCTTGGATTCTGTCTTTATCCCTAAATCTGTCACAGGAGCATTGTCTCATACGATCACTGTAACATTCGGCCCTCCTGCCTCCTCCAATCCCCAGGAGAAAGAGTCAACTATGGCATCAAATAGTTTACTGTGGCCAAGATTTTTATTTCACACCACAACTCTGGAGGCACTGAAAGGAGCATAATCTAGCCTTAATGCTCTTGGATCAGCAGCACACCCGAAATAGGGGTACATACTACAGAGAAGAGGGTAATTGTTGGCTAGTAAGAACTGGACTACAGGTCCTCATGAAGGAGCAGGATTAACTGCGAATTGAGCACCTGAATTGAATGTTGTCGGGACAAACTGTGCAGCAGCAGCAATGGCTAGTGAATAATTGTTAGCTTCTAATGCTGCTTTAAGACCCTAAATGGCAGGCAGCACAGACTAAGGTACGTCACCAATAATTGGCTCGTTGCCAACGAACAGATAGGCGATGTTGACTCAATGTGTGTAAAGTCTGACTTCTCCCTTGGCAAAGACATCGGGGTAAGTCTTGTCTTAAACTAGGCGGATACCTCAAAGTTCCTGATTCCCAGCACCACTTGGATTCTGGTGTTTTTATTTTACAGCATGAGCACAAAGTTTTTGAATGTCCCTCGACTCATACTATGGACTGGTTTAGGGTTGGAGGTTGTCTCCATGAAAATTGAGGACAACCGACGACACCTTGACTCTACATAAAGCAGAATTGGTGAAACAGATGTGAGATGTCTTGATCAGAAGATAAGGGTATATTCTTTCAATAGGGATAGACGGAAAGCATACCTATAACCGTAGAAGCAGAAACACAACTGATATGAAGTATGAGAGAGAGAAGATTCTTATGCAGAATCAATGGCTGTTTCAAGTGATGAGACAAGGAGCCAACTGAAGACTCTGATTACTATTGAGAGTCCAAAACTCTGAGATTGAAGCTATTATCTTCCTAGTCTCCCCTACTACGATGCAACTGTATTCTTTTTTCTTGGATAAGTTTGTGCAGACCGGTATTTTATTTGAGAACCATACTGACAGAAACTTTTCTGGGTCCCCTTCTTTTTTTCCCAATTTCGGATCCCGCTAATCTAAGAAAACCTTCTTAGGCTATCAATGTCCCAAATCATTAATTTCCTCTAGATAAATTAAACAGCTGATTTATTAATAAGCCAATGCAGTCGTTTCCACCATGCGGATTTGATCCTTATTTGTGGTCCAAAAAGCAAAAAGTAGTTTTTATAGGAGGAAGATTACGAGGTTTTGTTTAAGAACGCTTCCATTTCTCTATTTTTTTATTATTTTGTTCCCGAAAACAGAAAAAAAAAACATAAATCTATTTATATAAATCAGTTTTTTTTTATTCCACGGAATAAAAAAGCAGTAGAAAAATTATTTCATATTCTCAAGAACAATTTCTTGGAAGAATTTTTTTTATTTTTTTTTCCTTCTTTCTCTAACCAGTCATTGGGTCCTAGCGATGGTCAACCACTAGTTAGGACTCAGGCTAGTGAGATCAACCTCACGCTCACCACATTGACTGCCAACCAAGGTCGACTTTGTCGCGACTAGGTGAGCTCCACCTTATCACCTCTAGGCGAGAGTCAACCTCACCAAGCGAGCCAACCTCATCGGCCCAAGTCTCCACCCAGCCCCTTGCAACTAGCGGCTGGCGACCGCCTAGAGGGGAAGTAGGAAAAAAAAAAAAGGAAAAGTTTTTAGAAATAATTTTATACAAAACTCATATTTGTTATATTTCTATTCTGGAAAGAGCTGTTATTAAACGGGTTCATTTGCCAAAAAGAACTTGTCCAGAGAATAGAAATAGAAAAAGAATATTCTCAAAAATAGAAATATTACTAAAGGGAGCGTAGGACTCCCGGTTTGGCTTTTGCGAGGCTTACCCCTTTCTTTTAGAGTGGACAATGCACATACATCTCACACAGAAGGTTGAATATGCATTCACTTATTAACGACAAACTGAACTCAAATATTCCAAGGCTTGCACAGAAACAATAGATCTACGGGTTCACGATACAATAAACGGTAATTGCCCCCTGGGCCACACAAATAACACGCTAAAGACTTCATAAAGAAGTCGGTCAAAGGTCTCGAAGCTGTCTGACATTCATAGGAGTGACGTGGCTAGTGTCTCCATCGACCAAACGCTTTGCCAGGATGAGATTGGCTGCCTCGCCCGGGTGATAAGGATCCCAGAAGATATGCTTGGGTCGATCGCTGCACAGGGTTGATACTGGACCGCACGGCATGAACCCAGCAAATTGGTTGTTGTTCCCACAGCAAGCAGCACTGGCTGTTGTAAAACCTGCATCACCAAACGCGTGCTCTGGACGGTCAGAACATAGGAAATCAATGGCAGGAGTCCAATATATCTTAGCATATAACAGTATGATATCCGCTTCGGCTCGGGCTCGAAAAGACGACGCATGCGGCTTCAACTTCTAATCGGTATGACCCAGTACTCAAACGGTGGTTCGCCAGTGTACTGGGTTTCCGGATGTACTGAGAAATGGATGCTTCAGAGTAAGTCCACTGTATCAAGTATACCAAAGAATTCCACTCACTAGCATTAATTTAGTGAGACAGACGGCAATGTTTTCTTCCTGATCTTTTGTTTGGTCCACGGGTGGTGGATATAGTTAGTACACAACAGGCGTTGAGTAATATGTTTATCTTGCCATGACTCGAGGGGCGAATGTTTCATGAGACTCCATTAGATAAGGATGAAACCACGACAGACGTTACCAAAGATAGAAGATGACAAGACATTTTGTTCTTGATAAACAATTAACTACTTTTGATAGACAAAGTTCCAGTTGTGCTATTTATTGCAAGTAGAGGATGATGGACTTAAGATGAACTTTACCATATTTTTGATAGTTGTTGATGAGATCCATCATAAGATCATAGACGTTGGCATAAACATAAGTGGCTCCTGGAAGATTCTTGTTGAGTTCAGTGAGCAGGACCTGCAACTTGCTATTATACTGGAGTGCCAGTTGATTGACTGAGTTGACGCATTGATTTGAGCTTAATCGATTCATGGTCTTTTCATAAGGTGTACATCCAAGTGGACCCACATTTGCTATTACGAACTTCCGAGCATCCAATCGATAGAGTCTCTGCATCAATTCATGACAACCATTATAAAAGGAAAGAATTGTATTTTGATGGAATCGATCAAATTTAAGTTAGACCCAACGGCTTTGCCAATTCGATCGAGTGAATATCACACGAGTAAACATAACCTAGGAATGAAGATAAATCAAATCCATGGTTTCTCTTCCAGAATCTCAAACATCGGTGAGAATCATTTTGGTACCGTAAGTTGGTGCCTCATGTGATTGATCATGTCGGCAATGAAAGCCTCAGGTGTTTGAGAAGGCCGGCCACCGACAGCCACCGGAAGCAGGTAATTGTTCAGGAAATCATTATTCCCGATTGTGATCGAGAAGATTGATTTCTTCATCAAGTAGCGTTTTGCTTGTGATGGCCCCAAGAGCTTATCGAACTGCTTCCTTGTGACGTTGAAGTAGTCAATCTGGACGTCAAAGCCCAGTCTATTTATCTGCAGAACATATGATAATCCTCCAGCTTTAGATGACCCATGCATGTGCATGCAAAATAAGTAGAACATAATTTTTTGTTTCTTCATCTTTGGGTGCTTACAAATAATCTTCCAGTCGCATTCAGAATCCCTCCTCCCCCGGATGCATAATTGACTCCATTCAATATAGCTTTGCCGGTTGAGTTTGGAGCCAAATATGGGACAGCATAGCCTAATTGCCCCAGTTGTTCCCCTGAAAATAGAAATCAAGTAATTAATATGAGATTTGTGAAGAAGAGGAAATTACAAAAGAAAAAGAAGAGGAAATCACAAAAGGCTCTAGAGAAATTTGATTAAGCAGAGAAAGGGAATTCACATACCCACAATGTCACCAATGGTTCTTCCATTGGTGTATCTGCCAGTAGGAGTCCCTCCAGAAGGTTTAAAATCGATCCCATTTGGTGGCATATTTGCCTTGGCCAAGGTCTGCATATAATTGTTGTTTCCAGCATCGACCAAAGAATCACCAAAGATGAAGGAAGCAACAGGACCAGTTTGAACTTGAGCCCTCACATAAACCAGTAAATGCACCAAAGCCACCAGCACAATGGTTTGCTTAGCCATCTTCTCTTTAAGCTATAGCAAAAGATCTCCGTAGGACTCACAAGCACTAGAATCACACAACTTTCTGCTCTTCAGGCTAAGCCCTCTTCAGAGTATATATAGGGGTCCAGCCTTCCACAAGTGGGTCTAAAAGACAATATTGCTTAGGTGATTTACTTGCGAGCATGGTGTTGTTTGTTTAAGCATCAATTCGGTTAGTTATTAGGGGAGTTATGAGGTAGTTCATCGGCTTCCGAGACACTTTTTCAAACGTTTCATGAGAGTACAGATCCTGCCTTTTGCATTGGGCGAGTGAGCAAGTGAGCGAGCGACCGAGCGACCTCATGGGTCCAAGCCAGAGATCCTGCCATGACATGAAAACCTTAAATTAAGAGATTTGGTGCTCTCTAGGAGCAGCTTATGGATGGTGTTTGGTTCTGGAGACGAAGTCGGAAGCAGTTGTGCACAAACTGGCTGCGCGATGCGCTGGTCAACTCCCCTAGTGGAAAGCAGTTAGAGCCCTACAAGTAGAGTGCACCTGCTAGGCAATATTAAATTCGTGCAACGATGGCACGATATTGTCGGCTGAAAAAGTGTATATGTTAAGGGAAGAAGTCATCCATATATGTTGAGTGGACTGATTTCCACATCCTTCAAGTATGCTGAAAGTATTACCAAGTAGAAGAAACCAAGTCGTGAGAATAAGAAGTTAAGAAGTTGGACATCATTGTTATTTCTAATCTTCTGGCAAATTATCTAGATTGCAACAATGGAGCCACCTAGATACCACATTTGTTGCAAACTGAAGCTAGATCAACAATGGCTTATCGAACGAGACCACCATGAGAATAATCACATAGAAGTCATGAAACGCTTCGTTTAGCCAGCTCCAACATGGATAAGGAAACCCGTGTTTTATTGCTTGTCCGAATTTATATAAAGCGGCGGCACAATCCATTGGACTCTTCGTGCAGGTTAGACTTCCGTGAACTTCATTTTGGGTCGGATTTTGTGCCTAAGTTCAATCTCAAGACACATTCCCTACCAATTTGATTAAAAGTTTCTTAGACTTATTGAATTAGCATGATTTGAGCAATGTGGCTTTGATAATGTGTAAAGAGTTCATTCCCACCACATCAATGTCTACATCGGATATATACCCATTTGGGCATACTTTAATCTATAAATCCACTATTTCCATACATAATTAGGCCACATTTTTTTTCTCGCATCCGGTCCATTTTTCTTGGTCTCCTGGCACCAATCTGCAATTTCCGATCCGATTTTGATTTCTTTTATCATTTTAGACCCTGGTTTGATTAATTCTACAGTGTCACGCCTTCAAGCATAGCACTTTGCTCTCTTCTCTTGCAACTTTGCCTCAGGAAGCAAGTAATATTTCGTCTTCTTTGTCAACTCCCGTGGCATGAGTTTCCATATGCTCGAATCCCTTCGCTTTCGCTACATGTCCCACCATGCCATTAGTCCGGCTTGGACTTGGACAGGCTCTGCCAGAGTGCAGATGGCCCCCAGCCACGATTTTGCCCTAGTCTGAGCCCAGTATGGCCCGATGGGTCTAAGCTGTGAGTGACGACAGTTCAGCTGTGGGGAGAGAGCACTTCTGACGTCCCTCCCATGATTGAGCCATGATCATGATTGAAGAGAGATGATGTGGTAAGTCGATCACTCTCTAATCGATGCAAACAAGAGGAATGTTTGATATCACGAGGGAGTGAGAGATGTGCGCCAATTTTTGGGGGCTGTATAGCTAGGAGTCTAGGAGAAATAAATGGGTGCCAATTTAGGTGCTCTTGGAATAGCATCAAAGAGCCTTGTCTACTTCACCTATTGACGTGACAAATGCATTCTTGTTTCGTGCAGAAATTCATTCCCGGCTCTGGATTCTTGGACTCTATGCCCTTATAATTAGGGATCACGTGAGGTTTACATGTGAAGTCCACATGATCAACAGTAATAATAAACATTATTCATCTGAATTCGAGTCTAGACAAGAATTTACTTTCACACGAAATGGTTTGAACGAATGCTATGCATCTTTTTTATCTTTTTCTATCAATGCCCACATTGCATGCTTCAAAATCAACCTATGTAAAGGCAATCACATAAACCGCCTGTGTAATTGAAATTCGTAATTTGGTTTATGATCCTTGGAGAATTATAAGATTTTAGATCCTAGAAAATAGCTTGAAACAACCGAGGTAATGTGTTTCCTCTTACGATTGTGGAGTGCTGGAATTGGCTTACAGTGTCAATACAAGGTTATATTTTGGCTGCCCTTAATTTGAAAGGAAAAAGATGCCATCAAATACATGACATAATTGATGCTATAAAAGACCTAGCTCGGTCAGGCTTCTTAAGACATCTTTTTTTTAATAATTCAAGAGCACGAGCGCAAACACCTAACTATCCAAAGGTTCACAAGAGCATGCAAGCCTTACAAACTAATTAAGTTCAAGCCTTTGGTTTGTGCAAATGGCTTTGATTAGATTACTTTGCGCGTACATAATGGGGCTTGATCAAATTACTTTTAGTTGTTGAGCTCGAATACGCGGACCTTACAACAACTATGATAATCCTGGGTATTGCCAATATTTGTTGTTGTTGCTGAAAATATAATTGTTTTTGAATGTGATTAAGCCAATGATAAATTTTATGGCACATTTGGTTCGTAGGTTTAATCATTCCACTCTCAGTTAAGCAGTCATTCCATTGTAAGGAAAACAATGACGTTTAGCTGGGGGTCTTGGAATAGCTACTCTATGTAGGGGGTGAACAATGGTCCATAGTCGACCCTGGACCAACGACCAGCCCAATCTAACCAATCCTGATCGGGTTTTTAAAATAATTGAGCTGGTCTTTGGTCTTGAAATCTATAATCCGGTACTATACGGGTTGGTCCTTCATCCTGGGGTTTTTGGTTGGTCCAACCCGGACCAACCCGACATATATAATATATATAAATAATAAAATCTATCATTTTTTCTCAAGCACAAGAGAGAAGCTAGTTTCAGCTTCAGCCTTCTTCTTTAGTTCTTCCTGCAGAGCCCAGACCAAGAGTAGAAGACAGGCCCACGGCCTAGGAGAACCACCAACCAGTGTATCTCTTCTTCCAAGTTCCAAGCATTCTTCTTCATCGAGGTCAACACTAAAGACTGAACACTCAACAGTTTCACTTGCTGATAAAGCCCTAATTTGATAAGCTCCCCATCGGCCTCACTCCTCCAGTCACCCTCACTGGCGGCCTCACTCGTTGTCGCCTCGCTCGCTACCTCGCTTGTCCTTCACTTTTTGAGCTTTTTGTGTACGAATAATTTAGCGGTCCCGACTTGACCTTGGGATCGGACCGAACCAAACCGATAGAGTTGGTCTGGTCCTCAATCCCAAGTTTGATGGGTCAGTCTACAGTTCCAAAAATTGAGAATCAACACTGCACGGGTTTGTTCTCGGGTTGAGTACGGGACCAGCCCAACCCGGACTATGCACACCCCTGACTCTTCTATTTTTTATATTTCACAACTAACCCTGCATTTTTAGGAATTGATTAAGTTTGAAATAAATCAAGATTATGAATAACTGATTTATGGTCTTATCATTTATCATAATTATAATATATGCATATTATTCTATCAATCAAAATTATATAATTATGGTCATCATTATTAAACATTAAGTATAACATTACTACTTGGTAATTAGATAAGTATAACATCGTAAGTTAGTAACATATATTTGTGATACAAAATAAGTGAATATTTAGTTATGCACAATAGAGTACTGTATTATAAATGCTCTAATAACCATGATAATCAATGGTTATAATATAATCAATAAATAATTAATTAAAAAAAGAGTTCATTAGAAGTCCTAAAACTTATTAGAATAGTGTAATTGAGTCTAAACTTTAAAAAGTATAATTAAGTCATTAAATTTATCATAAAGTGCAATTAAATCTTAAAACTTACAAAAACTACAATCAAGTTTTAAGATGTGATTGCATTTTTTGAATATTTTAGGATTTGATTACACTTTTTGAGAGTTTTAAGACTCAATTACATTTGCGCAACAAGTTTTAGGATTTGATTGTACTTTTTGAGAGTTTTAGAATTTTATTGAATTTTTTGAAAATTTCAAGACTTAATTGTACTTTCATAACAAGTTTTAACACTTCCATTGCATTTCTCCCAATAATTAATTATCATAATCATCACAATAATTAGGTCATTTATGACCAGATTATAGTACAATCATTATTAGAGAATAAAGGTATCATATTATATATATATATATATATATTGTAATCAAATCAAGTGTAATTGTTACTATAGTTTTTCGATCACGTAAGTCCTAATTATGATAATTGAAAAATAACTATAATGTAAGTAGAGTGATTATAATTAATAATGATACAATTGTTCGATAAGAATAATCATTAGACACCATATAGTGTTACCAACTATACGATTAGTCAATTCTTACTCAATGGTAAAATATTATATAAATTGTGATATGTAAGATAATAAAAGAAATTGGACTTTGACCATCGATCATCAAACGGTATTACGAGAATTCTTTACTATTCCTATCGTATTCTCTAATGTATAAAGTAAATTAAACAAGAGTATAGTCCTGGAGTAAGTATTTCATTCTACAAACAAAACTAAAAAACATTCTTATTCCTCCTCTAAATATATTATACCTATGAAGTGCTCATTTTCTTTCCGCAAAGCACACATAACATTGAGACATTATATAGATAGTTTATATTATAAGAAGCAATCTATTATATATCGAAATCATTTTCCAATGGTATCGTGGTCGTAGCAAATGTTTGTTTTATGGTAAATCCAATACAAAGTGCTATAGCAAGCACCCAACCCTCCAAAAGATTTCAATAAACGAGCTTAATTTCGTCCAAATAAACACCAACATTTCAGGGAATTAATGGCTTTTGGAGAAATTATAGAACCATGACATGATAAGTATAGACGCAGGAGACGAGGTCCTGAAATGATCGTGTGATAAAAGAAAGGGACATCAAAGTGAATGCATGATGGCAAAAGGATGAATGCTTTCACATGGTACTTTTACTAGGAAGGTCGCATTCCCCCTTTTAACGAACTTACTGTATGCGGTCTCCTAAGTAGAAAAAAAGCTCATTATTATTATCGTTGTTGTCATTTCTGAAATGTAGTTTCTTCGGATTTTAGATGCAAAGGGTGCACGTGTTCTGACCATATTATTGTTAATGATTTAGTCCACGTAGATATAAATTATGCATATGATTGTGTTTACTATTGAACGAAACGAGGAATGGTCGATTGTTAATTGAACCTTACATGTATTTCCTTCATCATTTTGGTTGATAAGTCTTCATTATCGTGCACGAGAACAAGAACCAGACATGTTAATTCCTCAAGGAACATTCGGGGAAGATAATAAGAAGGAAAAAAAAAAGACACTAATGTGGACTCATCATCCACCTATATATTCGTTGGACTTGATTAATGAAGGGAATAAAGAATAATGGCAAGAGGAAATTCATGTACATAGACGACTTGGCCGCTGACTTTTCCCATCGATGATTTCAGAATTTTTCCAAGGCTTGGATTGGAGGAGGCTCGTCCAAAAACTCTGCCCAGAAAACATAATTAACAAAATTCAATTTCTTTCTTTAAACAAAAAAGATATTAAGGACAAGACATTATCATGACATCACCACAACATCGATTCATGCAACATGTTAGTGCAGCATCTTTAGTCCCTTTTCGCGACCTGTCAACGATGCTTTTTGGAGCTTTATACACAATTTGGTGGTAACAAAAATTTCAATCAAAAGTATTTGTTCATCTTTCCACCCACCTTCTCGGGCTTTGCGACACGAGCTCTTGCTAATTTGCAAATCGAAAGGGAAGGGAGGGAGGGAGAGGTAAAGGAATCCAAAGTGCCTGTGTCTTTTTGACCTAGATGGTGAAAAATTGCAAACCATAGCATATAAAAATATATATATTCAAAAAGTTGATTTTCGAGATTCGATCTCCCTCGAAAACATATTGACTCGATCGACATCAAGAGTTTTGCCAGAACAAAAAATGTCAACGAGAGTTACCCTCGTCGTTCATAAGTTTCACACGTCGTCAATATGATTAATAAAGGAAATTAAACAAGTCTCAAATTCAAATGCTAGATTATTAATGAACATTGACAAATACGACTTTCAAAGATATGGGTTGGCCTTCAATTTTTCTGGGCTGGACGCAAGACTAGAAAATTAGGGCAAGCTGTCTTTTTGATGAGCCTGGTGGAGGGCCAAGATAATATAGTTAACTAATCTTTTTTTGTGGAGTGGACAAATTTGGTGATGGGGAAAGCTTTGTCAATTACATTAAAGCAATCGAGTTTGGTCCTTGGCCATTTCCTAGTGCTCGAGAACACGTCCATGATGGAGAAAGCTTTCCCTTAATTATTGTTAATCAGTAAATCATGCTGGGGTCTTGGCTACTTCCAAGGTTTGAACACATCAGGACGTTTGCTTTCTATTGATGGTTCGTGGTCTGCTGCATCATCAACTCCTTCGATGGTGACATTGTTCTAGCCGAAATGATGGGTTGTGTGTTCTCATCCATTTGGGTCATTCATCGTTTTCAGCTTTCGTATGCGAAATGAACATGATCAAAGGTCAATCAGCTTGGGACACCACACACCCAGAATGAAAGGAATAAAACATATCTTAACGAGAGAGAGAGGAAGACTTCACAATTCATATGAGAGTCGGCTAGCACAAACGCCAGCCGATGCCATATTTGACTATTTCCTCTCTCCTTTTTGTGTCCGTTTTAGGTTATTCGGTCAACCATTCGCCTGTTTTTATTGGTTTTTGAACTTTTTTTCCTCGGTTTCTAATGTCAAGTCTTTGAAATTTCCAAAGTCAGATGTCTTTCCTTTCAATATCTAGCGGCGTTATCTGATACAAACGATGACTCATTAATTTGGATAGCTGGCATCCACTTGAAATCCATCTCTCTCTCTCTCTCCAACAAAAATATAGAAGTCTCACTTGATCCCCTCATGTGTAAGAGACCTGCAGAAAGAGGAGGGTTCAGTCGATGTTCTTATAAGATAAAGTCTAGCCCACTCAACTTTGATTCAAGCTTAGATTCAGACTTTAATATGTACAGAACATTCATGGCATGGACATGTTTGGACGATATGTTAGACCTATCTTTGTACTAGCCTGATGATTCTCTATAACCACTACCAATTCTAAGGTTGAGAGAGAGAGAGAGAGAGAGAGAGAGAGAGAGAGAGAGAGGGAGAGGGATGTTGGAGGTACTGGTGCTACGGTTGCTAGAAATTAGGTGATGATGGTGATGAAGGCAGTGACGGACAACGACGATAACGGTGGATATAGTCAGCGGCGGCAGAGAAAGAACAAGGAAGAAGAAAAGCAAAGGAAAAATTTGTAAAAGAAAGAAAGAGAAGTGGACAAGATTTACCAACTCGGATAAAAAAAACATTTGAGATGGTGATCCTTTTCACACTTTACGGTCGTTGCTTACATGGCAATCCATGTAAATGTCGTGATCTACTATGCAGTAAATTGAAGGATCACAATATCATTTCTAGGTATACTCATCGCGTGCGAAAATCTACGTTAACCACGTAATGCATTATTACTGTCAATGAAAAAATAACAATAGACTTATTCTTTTAAAAGTCTAAGGTTGAATAAGAAGCCCAAAGCATGACATTGAACGATCGAGAAAGTTTCGTGTCTCATGACCCCATGTACCATTGACTCGTGATGGGATCTCAAAACCATTGGAATTCCATTCATTTGTTGAATCAAACATAACTAATCAAGTAGGTTATTAAAGTGAAGGTGAATGAACTCAAAGTGAGTAATACCAAGAAAAGTTCATCACATGATCAAACTAATGAATGGTGCCGATTTGTCGTCGTTACCATCCTAATTAAATCTATTGTTTGTTTGACACCATTTGTCGATGTTAACTTAATAACTGAAGACATACCATGGCATGTTTGTATGATTCAAACATATCCTTACTCTTCTTAATGGAAGATCGCGATAGAAAACAAAATTCCAAATTTTTTTTATATTATATTCTCTTTTCATGTTGTGTCATGAGAGTAATTAACCATACCATCGATGGTAAAAGTAAAATTAGAGTGGTGTTAGTACAGTTAGTCTCTCATGTGAATTAAGATTAGGATTGAATTGACACACTTGACATGTGAGCTTCGTTTGCAGCTATTAATGGCTTAGGATTGGGATGGAGCATGGATCATGCATTATGTTTTCATAAAGCTAGATAAGCAAGGACTAAATGGGACTTAGAGACTCTAACCCATGTAAGACACAGCCAATATCCAACTTAATTAGTCAACATACATCAACCCTCTGTTGTTTATATATAAATTTATTTATTATATATTGCCTCTTCAATTCGATACAACATTGAAAATATACACCCCCTAGTTTTTCTTTTTCTTTTTCTTTCTTTTTTAGCCGGGACCATTAGTAGTTGATAGTACAATAAGGGAAAAATATAGCCGACTCCTTTGCATTACGTAATGCTAGACAGTCCATATCCTCTGCCAAATAGACATCAACCTCCATGACAAATAAACAAGAATGCAACATTGGAAATATTCATATCTTAGTTGATTTTGTCTACTTCCACTCCAACTGGGGCCAATGGATGTAATGTAGCACAACAAGGGTAAACCCTAGGGGCCCATTTGGATTATATACGTGAGGTTGGACCCTTCCCTACGTGTTATCGAAATATAAGTAGCAAACTCATACACTACATAGTACAGCATCATATTCGAACACTCAAGTAATCTTATTCGCTCATAGCAATTCGCCTGATTTCACCGACAAATTACAAAGATTCGAGGTTCTGGTGGTGACCCCAAAAAAGAAAAGATGCTTTAGCCAAGACTCAGAATTTGATTTTGAGTTCAATTAACTTGGCTAAGGGCTAACACCATGAATTTCAAGTAGTCTATATTTTTAGCAAGCTAATAATTTTGGCGAGTTGAGCTCAAAACATAGAGCGTGTCCTTCAGAAGTGTTTCATGATATGTTAAGAGACATGAGGTTCATGAATGCTTAATTCAAGAAACTTCAATTCGAAAATCCAAATACCCAAAGAGAAGCTAAGGAAATAATTGTGGATTCCAAAAAACACTGGGTCATCGTCTTGATCACGACATTTATAAGTTTTCATCGAGCCGAACATCTCCAATTTTATATAATAATAAAAAAAGAAGAATCATAAGCACATCACCACCCACCGGAAGTTGCATAAACGATCCGTCATTACTTTTCTAAAGAGCATCGATTTGTCTTTCATTTCGATCCAAATGTCAACAAAGTTCTTTTTTTTTCAACATTTTCTCGACTATTTCAAAATTCCCAAATAATAAATATACAAAAGTCGAACTTTTCTTGGCAAAATATAAATTCACCCGACCCGATCCCCCAGGGGGGAAGGGATGATGGGCAGTGGTGGTGCAAAGTGAGGATCTTGATTTGCCTACCGAGCGCACATCATCGCTCCCTTTACGGTTTTTGGAGTTGGGGGAGTGCAAAGTGAGGATCTTGATTGATTGACTTTTGGGCATGAGCAGAGAGAGGAGAGAGAATGTGTGGGGCCCGTCACAGCAAAGCACCAGGGATAAAATAAAAAATAAAGTAAAGTAAAATAAATAAAAGTAATGAAAGGCAAAATAGGAACGGAACAGTCCACACTAACAGAGCACAGATTAGTAAAAGGGCCCTCGGCATCAATTGCGATTCAGCTTGCGAAAGTCAATGACCTTTCTTGCTCTGCTCGTTCGTGCGCCAGTGATGGGTGGGCGGGGAAGATCGTAGAGAGACAGAGAGAGAGAGATCACCTTCGTCAAGGGGAAGAGGGGAGGGAGATCACCATCGTCATCAAAGAGAGGGAGAGGAGGAGGAGGAGGAGGAGGAGGGGAGGGGGAGAGGGGGATACCCGGGTGTTGAATCTTTGTGCTTTTCCTTGGATTTCCTCTTTCCAAGGGCCTCTTGCTTGCTCCCGTCTCTCCTTGCGTTGACGCGTCGAAAGAGAGCGAGGGGTTGCGTGTCTTGACCTCCTCTTTCTTGAATCCTGATTCTGGGTCTGGCGTTTCGTTCCCTCCGCTTCCTCTTTCGGGGATTTGGTCAGACTCGTCGCTCTTCCGCACCTCGCTTGCCTTGCAATTTGCTGATTTGCTGGATCTGAATTTGGGATTTCGAGGGTCGGCTCTTTGATTCCCTCTCCGTCTACCTTCTCTCTCTTTTGGGTTAACTCCATCAATTCCTTGAGTTCAGAGTCAACTTCCTTTTCTCTGTTCTTTTCCCTTGGGTCTCACTTCGGGTAGTTACTAAATTTGTACGGTCAAACCAAGTTCGCGGCTTGCAATTTCTCCTTTGATTCATGGGGTGATATAATGTTGCCAGCTTCACTTCTGGTTTCTTTGTATCTGATTCGACTGGTCTGAATCTTCTTGTCGAAGATCTTTCAGTTTCTGCGATTATGCTAGGGTTTTGCTTTAGGTGGGTGTGAAAGAACAAAGGGCTTAATCAGTAGTTTCAAGCCTTGCTTGTTAGAAGTGAGTTCTGGGATTCTCTCCGTAAACCACCTCTCTTTTTTTTCTAGTAAGCTTTGATGCATTGGTCAACATGGAAGCCCCTAGCTCACTGTGCTGCTCTGTTCTTTGACAAAAAGAGCAGGAGCAGAGATGGGTCTGGTCGGCCGCCCGTCGAAAGCAAGAAGCACGTGTCTGCTCTGCGAGAGAAGAAGCTTAGGGAGGCTATCCAGTTGGCATCTGAAGATGGTTCACTCTTTAAATCTCTCGAAATTGAGTTCAGCTCCCATTCCCTGGATGAGACCGGTGTGGAGAGATCGAGGACCCTTGCGCGTCTTGAATGCCAGGGCTTGTTCCTCCGTGCCACGGCTCAAGCTGCGGAGACTACATATGAATCTGATGATGCTGTTCCCGATATCGATGAAGCTCTCTCCAGGTTCCACAGCATGTATCCTTCATATCAATCTTCTGAGAAGATTGATCAGTTGAGGATGAATGAGTACTCGCACTTACAACCAAAGGTATGCCTTGATTTCTGCGGATTCGGGCTGTTTTCGTATCTTCAGAGTGTTCATTATTGGGATTCCTCGACGTTTAGCTTGTCCGAGATAACTGCAAATTTGAGTAACCATGCTCTGTACGGTGGTGCTGAGAAAGGTACTGTTGAGCATGATATAAAGACCAGGATTATGGATTATCTGAACATCCCTGAGAATGAGTATGGCCTAGTTTTCACTGTCAGTAGAGGGTCAGCTTTCAAATTGCTGGCTGACTCGTACCCTTTCCAGACGAATAGGAGGTTGTTGACTATGTTTGATCATGAGAGCCAATCTGTCAATTGGATGGCTCAAAGTGCAAGAGAGAAGGGTGCAAAAGTCTACAGTGCGTGGTTCAAATGGCCAACCCTTCAACCTTGTTCAGCTGATTTGCGAAAACAAATATCAAGCAAAAGGAAAAGGAAGAAGGGTTCTGCAGCAGGTTTATTTGTGTTTCCTGTTCAGTCCAGAGTCTCTGGCGCGAAATATTCCTACCAATGGATGGCACTCGCACATCAGAACAGTTGGCATGTCTTGCTTGATGCTGGATCACTCGGTCCCAAAGACATGGACTCACTCGGGCTGTCCCTGTTCCGGCCAGATTTTATTATCACTTCGTTTTACAGGGTCTTTGGGTATGATCCAAGTGGCTTTGGATGCCTTCTGATAAAAAAATCTGTTATAGGATGCCTTCAAAGTCATTCTGGCTCTACAGGGTCTGGAATGGTGAAATTAACCCCAGAGTTCCCATTGTATCTTGATGATTCAATGGACGGCCTGGATGGACTTGCTGGGGCTGATGATGAAGTCGCTGAGAATGGTGATAGTTCCTCTGAGGCTCGCCCACCGCAGCAGTTGCCTGCCTTTTCTGGACTCTACACATCTGCTCAGGTTAAGGATGTTCTTGAGACTGAGATGAATCATGACAATAGTTCGTACATAGATGGAGCGAGCACTTATATTGAAGAAAGTGGTAGTATATCAATCGGGGATATGATGAAGAGTCCTGTGTTCAGTGAAAATGGGTCGTCAGACTACTCTTATTGGATTGATTTGGGTCAGAGTCCCTTGGGGTATGATAATCCAGGCCAGCTAAATAAAGAGAGAATTGTATCTCCCTTACCGCCATCTTGGTTCACCGCAAGGAAGAATCAGAAACAACTCTTTCCAAAGCAGTCATCAAAAATATATGGCAGCCCTATATATGACCACAAGGATGTGAGCCCCACGCCTCATGAGGAATATAGTGCACTATCATTTGATGCTGCTGTTAAATCAGCTTCTCAGGACGCACATCATCAGGAAGACATCCACAATGGAGGACTTGCTGGAAGAAAAAACATTTTAGAGGGTATAGTGGTTTCAGATGATCGCTATGTTGGTGAGATTGAGGAAGAGACTCATATTAGTAAGCAATCAAAATATGCTGTTCCTGGATCCTATTTGAGCGCCAACTGTAACATGGAGAATGGTTCAGCCTCTGCAAATTGTGCACAAGTGAAAGAGAGTGCTATCAGAAGAGAAACTGAAGGGGAATTTAGGTTGTTGAGGAGCAGGAAAGGGAATAGATACGCTGGCGGTAGGTTTTTTGGTGTTGAGGAGAGTGATCATCCGAGTGGCGGAGGTAGGGTGTCCTTCTCCATGGAAGAGAATCATGCAGAGCAGACAAGCCGCACCTTAGAACCCAGTGCAGCGTCTGCTATGACCCTAGATGACGAAGATTATGGCACTGATGGTGAATACGGTAATGTGCAGGATGAATCCAGGGGCGAGCCCGAGATAGTGTGCCGCCATCTCGATCATATAAGTGAGTTGGGTCTCAACAAATCCTCCAGTAGACTGCGGTTCTTGATTAATTGGCTGGTAACCTCTTTACTGCAACTAAGGTTGCCGAGTTCAGATGGGAATGTGCCCCTTGTTCATATTTATGGCCCAAAAGTTAAGTACGAAAGAGGCGGTGCTGTTGCATTCAATGTGAGAAATAGTTCGAAGGGGATTGTTGAGCCAGAAGTTGTACAAAAACTCGCTGAGAAAGAATGTATCTCTCTTGGCATTGGCATCTTAAGCCACATACGTGTTGTTGATGGCTCAAGACAGCTAAACATAGAGGACAGCAGTTTGTCCAGGCAAACGGAAGTTGGTAAAAGTGGTGGAAAGAATGGTTTCATGCGCATTGAGGTTGTCACAGCCTCTCTCGGCTTCCTGACCAACTTTGAAGATGTTTACAAATTGTGGGCTTTTGTGGCAAGGTTCCTTAACCCTGCATTTGCCCGGCAGGGCGAGCTCCCCACCGTTGTTGAAGGTTCAGAGACATGAGTGGATAAATGAGGACTGATTCATCTAGTCTTATCCAAGGGGGAACATGCGGTTCTTCTAGAGAGTGAAAACTGAGGCTCGCAAGTCGAAGACCTTAAAAAGCCAGAGAAGAGTGAACTTTCTCAAACCCTGTGAGGTGGATTCTTTTGCCTTTTGCCAAGACCCTAACAAAGTGATGGATTTGTTTGATTCATGTGTTACGCTGCTTTTTGAGATTTTTTTTCTTCTCACTTTTTTGGGTTCTTGTAGAGTTAGCCTTGGAAAATTGTATCCTTTGGCAAAACCTCCACCTTACTATCTTTTGCTTTATACAAGGATTAGTTCGCGCTATGTAATGATTAATTAGCGTAGTTTTCCCTGTGCTCATATTGTATTCCTTGCTTCAACTATAGCATGGAAACTCAGTTCATGCCAATGATTCTCAGGGCCTACTCTGGTGACAGACAAAGGACATTACGTCGCAATTTAATCCCTCCAGTTATTATAGTTTCCAAAAGACCAAAAAACTTCTCTGTCTATTCTATCCAATGTTGCTTTAGAACAGTAAAGAAACTGCAACCAACAATAAGTACCATATTTATCATGATTTCTCAGAATCATAAGGACGTTACCAGGATGCTGATCATGAAGAGCTTTTTAACTGATTTTCTTCCTTTCTACCTAATGGAGTCAGCAGCTGAGGACATTCTTACACATTTCCTGGCTTACTTATATCCTTTCAACTGTGTTTTTAGATGAAACAGCGGGTTGGGTGTCATCTGGTTATTTTCTTATATTCTTATTGACATATCGGCCATGTCTGCTTGGCATATCTATTCCTAATCTGCTATCTTGATTGCAATTACAGATCCAACCGTCAACGATAGGTATTCATATTGGTAGCTGTCCCTTTATTGACAATGAAAGTAGCAATAACAATTCTTTAAATTCTGTCATTGTCTCGAGCTTATCCTCATCAGGTAGAAGAAAATAATGGCACGATTCAACGCAATGTAGAGACAGATATCAGACAGAGATAAGACCAAGAAGCAGATTTTCTTAAATGGCCCGAATCTTTGTGGGCCAGAAAAACTGTCAAAATTACTCGGTCAGGCATGCAAAAGAACCATGCAGAATCTTCGCATTCCACTTCTGTGATTAAATTGAGAACAGTTTTCTTTTTCTTGTTTGCAATTTTAAGGGGCATGGTCGTTTTCTCTACAGTCATCATGACCGGGCCATACCCACTAACTTTTGTTTCCAGTGGAACTCTATCTGTAGGTACGTTTTCCATTGTGTTCTTGAAGAGATAGTGCAAGCACCTTTTCTCAAGAAATGGGGGCTGATGCATCGTGTAGTGATCCGATAATGATGATCAAGACCAGCCTTTTTTCCCTCTTCTCAATATTGCCTTTTCTCTGTCAAATAAAGGAGGGTGTTCTTTCTTATATCATTTGATGATTGATATTTTCAAATCCTAGAAAGGAAAAGCAAACAGGAAACAAGTGATGCGTTGACAGCTGAGAGCATGCGTGTTAAAGCCGCTTTCCCAAGTGTTAATGGTGGTTGGTGACAGCAACCCTTTGACAAACTCCAGCACTTGCAAGACGGAGTTGGCAGCTAAACTATTGGATTCCGTGGATTTTGCACGACATAAGCGTCATCCTTTATAAAAAGAAAGAAGTGTCGTTTTAATTGATGAATCATGGAGCTTCTCAAAAATTCAAGATTAGGTTCATCAATCTCATGGGGATGATAGCAACTTTCCAAATAACAACTGCTAATTATTTTATGTACGGACAAGCACGTTTCCAATCTTAAGAATTGGCAAGAACAATGAAAAGCGCCAGTCCCCAACTATTAAATAAGTATGCAAAATTAACCCTCATCTACCACATGAATCCACAGCAAAATGCATCAGATTGTCAACCCCATTTCTAAAATTCTGACTGATCGTCGGTCGACAGCCCTTGCAATCTTATGGCTTTTAGAATCTGGCAATAACCACTTGTTCTACTACACGTCACTCATCCCTGCAAATTCTCTCAAAACATGTTCCTGCCTGAGCCTTGAAATTTAAAGAGAGAAATCAGTCGTTGATATGTCCAAAACACTCGAGGAGAATAGTACAAACACATGGAGAATGTTATGAAAGCGCCATTTAAAGTCACATGTTAAGACTCATCGAATGTGTTGGGAAAATGCAATGTCTCGTTTTTACATACAAAGACATTACAGGTGATGGTACAGCCAAACCTAGGCATCTACCACCTTAATAAGAAAAGCTGTCTCCAGTGCTGACTCCTTGCAATGCAGGTACCGGTTTTCTTCTACTATATCAGTAGTTAGATTGAGAAGTATGGGCCGTTCAGGGTCATGTATGGTGTTCTCGCGGACTAGTGCAACCCACTTTGCAGCTTCCCAAACCCCAAATCTGGAAGGCCAAAATCATTGGACAGTAAGCAATTTGAGATCTCCATGGCATCACGAGATTGAAGGAAAAACCAAACAAAATCATTAATAAATGAACTGACTAGCAAACAAATTTGAAGTAAATGATAACTGCTGAAAGAATTACTTCATCAACACCATCCTGTATGTAATTAGATGAATAGATAAGTTTCTTTGCTCGTTAGTCTATTCACACCCTTAGAAGATGCAGCAGTCTTAAAAGCCTGATTCCATCATCCATGAAATGATCACCTTACACAAGCCAGCAAGTCTCTTTTTCCTCTTAGTGTACACAAAAATGCAGGTGCTGCACCAAACGCCATGCCAATTGCTTTCCAATACCACAGAACATCGAAAAGCTAAAAACCACATCGCTGTCCAATATTTCCTTATCAACAACAAAAGGATGGTATGGAATTTTCACATTGACACATGAGAAGCAGCTCTTTCCTAATGATTCATTGGCTAAAAGGTTTTTCTTTGTTTGCATGACAACTTAAAGAGTATATGTCCTATGACCTCAAATGAAACAAACCAGCAAACCCTCAGGCTCCTTAATGTAGCCTAGCCCTATCCATAAATTGGAACTCTCAAATACATGGTCATGTGAGATTCACCTAGATCAAACTTGAAATCAGGTAATGTTAATGCTGACAGCATCCACACTAATAATTTTGTTTTATAAATTAGATTTTAAAAAAAAAAAACTAATAATCTACATGCATACTGTTGAATCTGACTGCCCTTGAGAATAACTCAAAATTCTGCCTTGGATGCATTTTTTGACGCATATTAACATCTGCGACCCTGACCCTAGAAAAACTAAACTGATGGAGGTGTCTATAATTCTCGAACCCTAGCCCACCATGCTGGTTCCAAAATGAAATCAAGTATGATATTTGACGGAGAAAAAGAAGAGAACTACCGTGTACTAAAGGAAGAGGTCACCAGAATTCCAGGAAAAGATACGTCTTTTGGGATATTGTCATATGGAGAATACTCCCTTATGGCCCAAAAGTCATCAATATCCCCAGGGTAACCAAATTCTTCATAGTCACTAGCTGTGAGTGGTAAAATGGGATAGAGAAGTGTGTTTGTCACATCTAAAAAGGGTACCTGAAAATACAATGAACAAGTAAGCAGCAATAGGTTCACATGGGATCATCTTGAATCCAATTCCCAAATAACTGGAAACAAAAAAGTACAAGGTGCGAAATAGTACTACGGAATTCCTTTCTCTAATCTAAGATCATGAAATATTGCGGTGGTGATACACAGAATCAAACATCAGTTTCTTGACCATAATGATGCAACTAACAGCTAGTATACATGCAGAACAGGCACAAGAAAGATAGATGCAGCAAAAATAATCAAAAGACACCTGAAAGCAGTGATAGAGTCTATCAAACCTTCAAAACTGCAGCACGAAACAAGCCTGGACACCTGTTAATGGCTGAAGCAACTAAAAGTCCCCCAGCACTATATCCCCAACCAGCAAGTTTGTTTTCATGTACTATCCGTTTGTCAATCAGGAACCTGGCACAGGAAATATAATCTTCAATTGAATTACGCTTTTTCCTATTTCTTCCATCATGATGCCAAGACCTACCTCTGCCACCACCACCTCTGCAGGGAGACCACACAATCCATCAGAATTAAAAGCAAGCCTCGGAAATACTGTGGTATATAAAAATTGACAATTAAAGAGAAAGAACAGTGGTAATTCCTATCTAAAAACACTAGAGGCTATAGAAAAGGGAACTGCACCAAGGCTAACATACCTAACATCAGCATATGCAACAACCCAACCACGATCAAGGAGACTTTTAAGTTCACTACGCCAACGTTTGTCAAGTAGCTCACCATAAGCTCCATGTCCATGCAGCAAACCGGGCGTTGAATTTTCCTTCTTATTAGTGCGTGAATACACAATAGTCAGAGGAACAACAATCCCATTACATGAAGAGACTTCATGACGTTCACAAGCATAAAACTCAGAAAGCTCATTCCATGGATTATCTGATTTAACCTCAGCCATAGAAGAGGATTTTCCATTAATGCTAGCAGAAGCAGCCGTCCCATACAAAATTCGTGTCCTCTCATGAAGCAGATTTTGCTGTTGTATAATATTCCACATACCACTCGATAAATCATAGTCAACCACAGCATCTGGCATCTGCAAATAAAGAAGCCCATCATATACACATTTTATATGTTATTAAAGAGAAATATTTACAGGCTTGCATATGTCTGGAGCCAAAAACAAAGGCAACATTCTCCAAATTGTTTCACTCAAACAAAACAAATGTTGCCAATGTGAAGGTGTTCACCAGAGAGGAGATGCAAAAGTTGCAGAAGGCCCAATCACTGATTATATTCTCGTCAATGAAGTTACACTAAGTTGATGGCCCAACTTCAACAAAATTGCAAGATGACTTATGCATGAGCCTCAGAGCCATTTTGGATAAAGTAGCTCATAAGATGTGACCACTATATACTATAAAAGAGAAATGTTGCACATTGACACAAGAACAAATAAGCAAATACCATGATGACATCCACCGCATGATTAGACTAAGAAATTGCCCATGTGAAGGTAACTTATCAGAGTGGAAATAGAACAGTTGCAGGAGTTGAATCATTCATAAAGTTATTTATAATAATACAAATTACATACTAAGCTGATGCCCCTAGCCTCCAACTCTCAACAAATGACAATTGCATCATTACCTACACACACAGGTAATAATGAACAGACAGCTATAGAATCTAAGCCCATCACTTTTACTTGGAAGATGACTTCCATTGTAGTTGCCTATATAGGACCAAAAGTTATTCAGAAGTGTCCCTGCCCACAAAAGTTGGAGCTCCAAGCAAAAAGATAAAGCTGCTATCTTATCAGATCATGCTTTTGGCTTCCACAATTCAAATGGGTAAAACCTATGAGCAAAAGTACCAAAGTCATACCTTCCAATGAACCAAACATCGAGTTTAGGAAGATTACAGCAAAGCAACCATAGAGCCATGTTAAAAAGCCAGAGACATGACTAAAAACACTAGATGCCTCAAATAGGCTTGTATACTTTGCCAGAGTATATGGATTGAGTAATTCAACAAGAAGGCTGGAGGAAGGGAACTTACTAATAAATAAAATTAACTTCAAGTAAGCCAGCTACTCATTTAGCAAATCAAAATTCCACAAGATCATCAAATCGAAAAGGGAATTAAAGGATCAATGAGATAGCTTTTACAGCAATAGTAAATTCACCAAGAACAATTAACAATAAAATTTCACTATCAGACATTTCTTAATTTCAAAGAATAGTAAGATCTCCTTTTTGAAACAAAGAATTCACAAGGGACTTCACAAAAATCATAAAGTGTTTTAGTCAATCTAGACAATACCTATGTGAGGCTACAAGACATTTTTTAAGTCCTGGTTATAAGCAAAGTCCATATGCTTCTTTTATAGTAAGCTAGTATATGGCATGTAAGAAGCAAACCATGGGGTTCTGAAACATGTACCACAGGTGATGATATCGTAAAGCGCATTGTAGTGGAATGGTAGTCATAATTTGGTCCAGGTGATATTTGGGAGACAAAGTTGGGAAGAGGTAAGAAACAAGGGTTAGCCTGCTTTAGATGAATCTGACCCTGTCACGTCCAAAGGATATTAATGAGAACACAAGCTTTTACATGTTATTGGCATGAGTGCCAAAATGAATTAAAAAGATCCATGGCAGATTCTTCTGTGACTACCTTCCCAAGAGGCAGGGCGACTGAACAAATTCTGTAATTTCCATCTTTTCTTAGTATAAGAACCAGGTACTTATCACTGAAGTCAACATCCTCAATGACTGAATCTTCATCATCAACAAATACATTCTGCAGCAATGAAAAGAGCAAAGAAAACTGGTTGAAAAGAGCAAACAAAAAACAACATATTCAAGTAAGAGGATTCCACAGGAAACCTGCCATTGATTTTTATAGAGCATGTAATAACACTTGATCCAAAAAAGTTAAGTGACATAAACTCAAGAAGACGCAAGCAAGAACAGGATCTGTAGATATTTTAAATACTGTTTTTCAAAAATGTCACAATTGCAGGTAACATGGAAAACTAGAAGGATGAGAAAGTAAGCTACAGAAAACATTGGTTGTAAAGCATAGCTTACCACTGACCTCCCAAGTTGCTGGACCATATGAAGGATTTACAGGACTTCGAAGAAGATAATGATGCTCAACAGGTTTACCATCTTTTGTAGCATTTGTGAATAAAAAAAGGTAGCCTTGATGGTGTTCAACTATGCAATGGCATAGACCTTTACTCTCCCAAACAAGTGTCATGCCCGAAAGTGGATCTGCTGCATTTATCAGAAACACCTGAAATATTGTTGTATTGATTCAACTACATGGACTTGCTAGATTTGCTTTAACCTTTTGCATATCGTGAGACATCAGCATCAGGAGGGATACCTTTGAAGATGCAACTGAGAAGGTATTAACAGTCACAAACTGGAAATCTTTTGTATGTCGTATGTTAATATGAACATTATCATCCAGTTCTTGCAGCAGCAGAACATCTTCTTCAGTCGATCCAATCATGCTATAATACAGCCTTGTGATCACAAAATGCTGATTTAGTTTCATCAATCTAAGAGTCATAAAAATATAAGATAAATCAAGCAATGACATGCAATATATACCTACATGGCCGCTTGGTTTGATCTGTGACAACATAGAATAATGCCTTCCCATCCTTTGCCCATGCCATACCCGACACTCTTTCAGCTTGGGGCTTACTACATAATGAACCTGAATTTAAATTCCTCACAGATAACTTAAAGAAGTCATTGTCCTTATCATACATGGTGTATGCAAAAAATTGATGGTTTGGCGACACCTCCGATAATTCTTCATAAGCATAACCTGAAAAAAGAGGGACCCAATTATGTACAACCACATGAGGAAGGCAAAAGTTGGTAAAGATTTCCTCTTCTTTGGCTGAGTGAGCAAGGAGTAAGTCAAAGGAACAAAAGTTAGAAACTTTGAATACCCCTTCGTCTATTACTTCATCCAGAAAAGGAAAAAGCAGAAGAACAGCGAATCAAGCAATCAATGAGAGAGAGATTCTTTTTATCCATTACTTGAATGTTAATAAGGTCCAGAGACATGTTAGTACCATGAACCCATTTTTTCACATGAGAAGAGTGGATTCAACCAAAAGAGAGGGACGTCACCTCCAAATCTCTCAGCTTCTTGATTGTAGTCAACAAGCTTCTGCTCAATTCTCTTCCCTGAGGTGAAATCAAATCCAGCTGAAGGGGATTTATGAGAGATGAACTCTTCATTTAAGCTCACCAATCGTCTACAGAACACTGGATACTGCTTTCCTTCTTCAACTCGCCTATAGTATAGCCTAAGTCAAGCAGTTGGAACTTGTTATAGAACCATCGGACTATCTCATGTGACAAGAAATCTTCAAATGATTTGTTCCAATAGAATCGGGAAGTCAATGGAATCACCAACTACATTATATTCTTTCATCACAGTCCACTACTGATTGACTATACTCTTCCTTCATTCTCCAACATTTGTGAACTAAAAAGCCGCAACTAGGGTCTCAAATTCAGAAACATGATAAAACAACCTCACAAGATCAAATAAGTAAAAAAATCACTGAGAAAATCACGATGGAAAAAACATAGGGAACTCGAAAGCACCTAACTTCTCATGTACCAGTACCAGAGGAGAGAAATACCAAGGGCCCCAGCGGAGAGGAGGCGTTGAGAGTTCAAAGGAGAGGCGAGAGGCCATCTCGGACTGAAGCTTGCTCTGGAGCTTGTCGGTGTCGGACATGAAGGCCTCGGTATACTTCTCCTCCTGCTCCATGTGCACGTCCATGTGCCGCATCGCCACCTTGTCGTTCAGCTTCGACATCCAGCTGTAAGGGTCCTCCCACGTCGCGTCGTGGAGGGCGAAAGTCTCCGGCTTCCGCGGCGGCCTGGGCGGCTTCGGAGGGTCCGGCGGGGGAGGCGGCGGCCTCGGGGATTTGTACCGGGAGGAATGGAGGGAGGCGACGGCAACGGTGGCCTTGGAAAGGCGGAGGAGGAGGAGGTGGCGGCGGTGATGGGTATTCAGGAGGTGGCGCATGGCGGTGGACGGGGGGGTTTTGGCGGTGCGAATCGCTCGTATCGCTATAATACTAAAAGGGTTCGTTCCTAGACCATCAAGGAGGTTGAACAACCGAGCAGTATCTGCTGGCAGTTGTGGTCTTCATGAACCACCACCGCTTAAAAAGGACCGTATTCCTCTGGGATTCAACGGAGCTGTTACGACGAGCTTGCCCATTACGAGATTAACACTCCTAAACCCAAAAGATCCAAACTTTGAAAGGTGGCGACCATGCTTGAAATTGAACCTTGTATTGCGAGCGTGAACAACTCGAGAGATTGCAACTTTGATCGCCCATTTCCTGCTCTTTTGATTACCAGAAGGCTTACTGAGAGCTTCCGCCCGCCTCGGCCCACGAAAGAGAACACATCAGTTCAAGTTTTTCACTTATCATTGGGAGGAAAAATGACATTTTGACTGCTCAAATTTGTCTCTGAACAATTCCTTTACGGTACTTATACGTGCAATTTGCTTGTACGCGTGTACGGACAGTCACATTGCAGTTCGAGTTCAACTAGGCGACGCACGTGCACTTGCAACAGTGCGCTTGTCTGTGATCGGGCGGCACGAGTGCAGGTCTCGTGTAGCATCTGGGGCACCGGAACTAAGGCCAGAGGATGTTTATCCGCAGGATCAGTTTCAAAAGCTGTAACCGATTACTTGTTAAAACTAGGGGAATCAATATACTAGAAAGCAGAGCCACAGATCACAAAATATGTTATGCATTTCCAAACTATATCGCATTCAATTAATCCACAATCGAGATATAAATCCAGCGATGCTACTCAAAATAGAGAAAAAAAGAAAGGCATTGAACATTCCCACTACCAACTCAAACATCACCACACCTTCCTTGCAAATTATACTAACAAGCCTAACTTTGTGGTGCACTCCAAACTCTCGTTGAAACGGCCTCCATTTGCTGATCGTAATAGGTCGAAGAAAAAAAAAATCTCCCGTCTTAAATTTACAGCACGTTATATGTACATTACCTACCGGAATGCCTGCTCGGAGGTTCAATTTACAAGCTTTCCCCCGATTGAAAATCTGCACTAAGAGCTCCCCTCCGTGCTGTACATCGAGTATTCACTCAAGCTGAAGTCCCCTCTCTCCTCATCCCACTTCAAAATCTCCCTTGCGTACTTGAGAGCTGCATCAACGCTATCAGGCTCCAGTCCGTTCACCAGAGCAACATATAAGTTCCGACCTGTGAGTGAAGCATAAAGCCGTTTGAACTTCACCGCAACATAATGGAAACCCAGCTGACCAAGCGTCGGGCTGTAATTGATGCTGTTGCTCCTGCTATTACTGTTATGGCGGCTGACGAGAGGGTGGAAGTCATTGAACCACTCGCATTCTGTTAGTGGCACCTGTTCTATCTTCTCCTCGAAGAGATCAAACTTTGTTAGCATTAGAAGGAAATCCATCTGGTCAAAAGTTGGGTGAGCAATGATGCTCTCAAAGAATCTCCGGCTCAATATCATGTTGTTCATCAAGGCCCCATTTGCATCAGGAGTATATTTATCATAGTCACTCAAGGCGACACAGAAGGTGACGAGACCAACATCTTCAAACATGTCTAGCCACTTGCAGTTTTCTCCAAGGCCTCTCGCATTCACTCTGATTAGTTGGTACCTTCGAAAACATCAAGAAAAAAAAAAGTTTTAAGTACTTGAGATCTAACATACTAGACAAATCAAGAAGGTTGAGGAGAGGATAAATCAACATACTTTTACTAAGCATATTGAGTACTAAGTCGTGACTGATTATAATTGGATTCACCTTGGCAAAACTGCTAGTGGCAAATATTCAATTCGCTAGTGGAGCGCGATCATCAGGTTCTTGTTAAAATGAAGTTCAATGGCAAAGTGATCGGTTGAGTTTGTTCTGCCCTAAATATTTTTGGTAATGCCCGGAAGAGGACTAAACAATATAAAGGCACGCAACTAAAACGCAGATTAAACTGATGCTACCAACCTGAGCAGAGAGTCATGCTGATCCATTGAATCAGTATAATCATCAGGTGCAGACTGGGGAAACGAGAAATCGACACAAGCAAGTCCATTTGATGATATCACACCTTCAGAATACAGAATATCCAAATCCGAGGGATCATAATCCAACCTCAGAATATCAACAGTCTGAACAGAAAGGAAAAGGATTAGAAATGAAAAGGCTAAGTGACAGCCGTACAGTAACAAGATGCAGGAGTATGTAGAGTGGAATAGCAAACTCCAAAAGCTTAAGTCACATTATTCAGTTTAAATTAAGCTAGGCCACCATCAAACGATACAAAAAGCAACAGCATAGTGACTGACACTGCTTTAAAGCTTCGCATATAACAAAAAAATCTAGACTCTATACTCTAAGTATGCATCGTTTTGGACTTAACTTGATCATTTTACACTATTTAGTATCTCTTTTCTTCATACTAGGAGCCTACTTATTCCCTCGAAGTATCTTTGATAAGTGAAATTCACATTATTTTCCTCTAATGGTTCTGCTTTTCTGGGGTGTGGTAGCCCATGTTATCATCTGATAATAAATTACTATTCCCTTCTCAACTCATGCACGTTTCCCAAATTCTTTTACTCCTCTTTTATATGGTTTTTATACTTATAAGGATACAGTCAATATCTGGGAATCACTTCCTTGCGACTTTTAACTTTGACCCAATTTTTTTTTTCTGAATGACAAGAAATAGACAATGAAATACTCGTTCAACTATATCCCCATTCTGCCACTCACTCCAACCCATTTCCATCTATTACTTACACCAATATAAGTGAATAGTGAATAGCATCTCAGCATGATAAACTTCCTCTGTTTCTACTTTCTATCGTCATCATCTCGTGGACATACACTATAAATTTGAAGCAAGCAAGGAAAAGCCAGGCCAATTACATCAAAAGAAGCAAGAAAATGATGGACAATCACAAATTCAACAGGAGAATTCTTTTCTGCCACATATCCCTATAGAAATTGAGCATAATCACAACTAGTAGCTCACAACTCTCTACTCGAAAATAAATGAAAGAGCATAATCTACTTTTGCTTCTAATAGAAATAAAAAGAGAGCAATCAATGTTCTCACATTTCCGTACTTGATACGAAAGTCCTTCAGACAAGGCAAGAAAACATGATCTTACCCGCTCTAAAAAGTAGTTGGCAATAGTAGGTAGCATTTCCAGCTCATTTTTTCGGCTGTAAGTGGCCTGAATGGCGGGATCATTCCATAACTCCTCCACAAGTGGGGCATATTCACGTGTGGCAGCTGGGAAAATGGCTTCCAGATTGCCCGACACCATGGTTTTTAGCAGCCAGTCTGAAAAGGCTCTCAGGCGTGGTCCAATGGAATATATTGTCTTTTCCTCTTGATTTTCTGTCATAATGAGATTAACTGATTTAACAACTGTCATATTTGAGCCACATTCGGTGATGACGACAATTTGCATTCAAAAACATAGGATTTCTCATGCCGATACTATTGCAACCAGTGATCGTTGCTAGTTCGCAGATACAGTAGGAATACATGATATTAATTTTATTATCTGTCTTATAGATAATCCAAGAGACATATCTATATTTCCTAAATTTCCAGCTCTCACTCCAACATAGTATTGCAAGTTACAACAACAGTAGCCCTGAATTGTTCTTTTTTTAAAGTCAAACGACTGTGCTTCTGTACATCTATTTGGTAAAATAAATCCCTCTATTGCTCATTCTCTTTTAACATGGTCATTAGGCACTTACAAGTGACCTTTATAAAAGAGAGATACCCCAGTGTTTTCAAGTTCTTTTGGAAATACCCAATCTACTAGATTTACGAGTGAGGATTTAACATAGGAGGTAAAACGATGTCATTATGACAATCTCTAATCCTGCTTTTAGAATCCTTGTGGGATAAAACAGAAGCCATCTCCACACACTGATTACATTCATAGAGAAACTCTCTTTCTTGACCTAGCCACCACCTACGGACCAGGTCTTAAAAGGATACACGAGAGTTGCTACCTAACAAGGCTAGTATCTTGTCTATTAAATGGCAAACCCATTATCAACCTATGGGGAACTTCTCATAAGCCCGTCATGTTATTCCCGCAGTACTAGGCTTACTGTCATGATCTTTTCACATTTCATGATCTTTTTACATTTATGACTCAGCAATCCAAGATTTTCAAGGACATAAGCCCACCATACTGTTTTGAGGACATGTTTCATGTGTACAGTCCAATCTCATCTATTATTACATAAAACGGGAAAGGCAATAAAAAAGAAGGATATTAAACAATTACCTATATGGTGATTACCACCAGTAGAACAATTCTTCTTCATGTGAGACAAACTTTCCTCTTCAAAACGCTCACGGCCTTCAAGAAGTATCCCAAGATAGCTATATACGTTACCCTGAATAGTGAGCTTTAAATTTTCACGCTCTTCGGCTGAGAAAGGGACAGCATCATAAAGAAGTTTGACCTGGAATAGACATAAGTTCATTTTTATTATCCAAAAGCCGAATACCTTCAGTGAATCTTAAAACTAGTTGAAATTTAAAAAAAAAAAAAAAAAGAAAGAACCTAAGTCTATAATCACTCACATTGGATAACTATAACTTACAGCATTAGCTTTACAACATTTTCGGGTAAAAAAGAAAAGGAAGGAAGCAGAGGAAAAATGTTGCTGAGGACCTAGTCAGATGCAGCAAAAGCAAGGTTTAGCAATTATATTCCATGTTTTTTTCATTGATAGCAAATGAATTCCATCTTAATAGTACAAGATTATCTAAAGAAAAGAAGATTTTGATCTGGTCTCTCAAGGCCAAAGTATCAAATTGATCATATGCAATCTTATTTAAAAGTACACCCACCCTTGCACTCTGCTTGCTGCAAGATCAAAACAATAAATGCACTTTTTTTTTGGTTTGAAACTTCCAGGTTTTGTGCACAGACCATGCTACTAATAAAAGATGTAATATTGCCTATGACACTCTCAAAAGAAATGGAAGGAAGTCTGAAGATCCGATGCCTTTACAGAAAATCAACCTCTTCATAAATTTCACAATGTAGCATAGTAGGAGGACTAGGGTATGCCTTAAAGGAATTGAGATTCTGCCTTTCAATAGACTAGCAACTCGTCAAGTCCTAAATTGATCTATTCCATAAACAATCTTCAAGATACTGCATCATGTTTCCATTTCTTATTTCAGCCTAAACAACTTAAAACTACTGTTAAGTCACACATATCTTAAGCCAACTTACCACTTTTCTAGTTTAACAGAAACCATAAGCATGATCAGTGATGTAACACATTCAATAGACTAAAAGCAGGGACTCTGGCACAAGACTTTCATTGTGATTTGGGCATATTTCAATATTTCACAAGCATGGACTCCCGAAAAGCTTCCAATTCTTAGGTATACAATTACAGGGCTCTCTTTCAGAGTCTTCATGAGTAAAAACGATGGCATATAGTACAACTGTACGTGCACCAATATCATAAACTTTGTGTGCTTGGATGTGAAAAATTACCTGCTTGAATATTGTACTTGTTCCAGATCCACTATATCCAACTAAAAGAATCTTGTGAAGCATTCTCTGCCCAACATAGTCAGGTACACTTCTGCTAAGCAGGCTGTCAGCTTGTTCCACAAAAGAGCCAGAAGATTTAGAAGGCACTGGAAGTGACAAGAAAGCACACAATAGCTTTGTCCCAGCCTGAAGAAAGAGTCCCAGTAAAACAGGCAGTTTAGCAATCTCTTAAAGAAGGAAACATAAAAGGACGCCTCAAAGAATATTACCTTGCCCCAGATATAACCTTTCGTGTTCTTTTGTCCCTCTTCCTGGTATGATCCATCCTCGTTCACCCAAAAGTGAGGGTTACCAGCGCACTGAACTCCCGCCAACTGCATTATTCAAATTCATTTCCTAAAATCATACTCTCCAATTGATGTCTTCAAAATGATTTCGAGAAGTGAGATGAAGTAACCTGCAACATTCTGAGTTCCACTTTTGTTATCTCTCTCCCATTTATGAACACTTGGGTATTTCCGTTGCTAGCATTCTGCATAATTGGACCCCCAACATGGAGATGGGGACTGATTATCTGGGAAGGCTTCTCTCCCTCCTGTTAAAGTCACCAGGAAGCATTAGCCGTTATGGACAATTGACTTAAAGAAAATAAGAGGGAAAAGATAGAAAGATTTTCTTGGAAACCACGTTCACCTTTCCCCACAATCCGGATACTTTATCATACCAATAATTCCCAGGTTTTAACTTCTTCGGTGGGCTCGCACAAGACTGTAGCACTAGCAGCTCCTCTGGGCAAAGAGGTTTCCCATTTATGCACACGTACTCTGAAGGTAACTGATTTGCTTCACACAACTTCTCAGACTTCATAATTTGCCTGACCTCTAAATCGTTCAGCAACCGTTTAAGCATTCGAGAGCACTTGCCCAAATTCATTCGCTTAGACTCGTCAATTGGAAAGCCAATGCAAGAAACACATTTCCTCCCTTCTGGCATTGACCCCATTGCTCTAAGCACACAATTAGTGCAATACTTTGCATCGCAAACAAGGCAAACCTCCTTTTCAGTAAACCGGTTCCCTTTAAAGCATCGATAGCAAGATCCTTTCTTCCCTTTACTTTGAGGTTGTCTCTTGACCCGAACAACTTCTTGTTCGTCCCTGCTAAACTCCTCTTCAAGATCAACGTCCAATTCAACGTCATGAAACGTCACAACGGGGTTTCTTCCAACATCATGATTAGAATCGGTACAATCCCCAGTCTTCCGAGAAGATGGGCACTCTAAACTCAAAATAGATCCACTGGAAGCCCAATCCAGCCGGTTAGATTCATCCAAATCTATGCTCTCCTTCCCTACATTGGAAACTCTAAATGCCTGAGAGCTTCTCCCGGATTTGTCGAAACTATCACAAAACTCTATGGTGCTACAACTCTGCGCTCCGTTAAACAACTCGTGCGAATTCTCCCGGCTCACCGAAGATGACTCCAATCCGTGCGAACTACTTACAACATCAGATAATTCTCCAGACAAGCAGTTGCCATTAGAGAACTCTAGAGCTCCCGAGCTACTTAACTCACCTGACGACTTGCCCCCACCCATTGGCCCTGACGTGATACCGGAAGCCACCGGCGATACGGCAATCTCGGAGGCCGAGTCAAGCTCCTTTGAAGTGCGGTTACGGCTGTTTTCAATCACGGAAGTGGGCGAGACCGTGGAATTCGAGGCATTCAGCACCTTGGAGAGCTTCTTAGCTAAAGGGTCAGCGGCCACGATCGGCTGCACCACAGGCAGCGAGAGCTTCTCGGCGACGGAGACCTGCGCGACCACCGCGGCGACGGGGATTTGCTTGAGATTGATCGGGACGGCTCGCGGAAGATCCTGGCTCACGGGTGGTCCCTTGTACTCTAATGCGAACGAATACTGGGCCGACCCGTCTTCTCCGAGAGGGAAAGGCGTTCCCACTTCGGCCATTTCGACACGAACCCTAGATTCAACAACCCAGCGCAAGCGGCATCAAGCAAGGCCGGGCAGGAAAAGACACGGCCTTTCCTTCTTCTTTTTTTGCTGGGTCCGGCGGATCACATATTGCGGAGATGGAAAAGAAAACGATACTCCCAATCGTTCCGCAGAGGAAGCGAGTGGGGGAAAAGGGCGAACTGGGTTGCAAGCGACAAGAAATCGGAGCGGAACGGCAAACCCAAAAAAGCCAAAAGAAAAAAAAAAGAAGAAGATGACGGGAGTGGGAAGCAAAAGGCGATTGCAAGATGGGATCTTTCTTTATCGTACTTGGAGGACGACAGAGAAAGAAGTGGCCAAAGCGAGAAGACAAAGTATCTGGCTGGAGAAAGAAGAGGGAGGAGGTGGAGGTAGTGGCGGCGGCGGCGGCGGTGGGTGATGGTAGTGGTGGTGGGTGGCGAGGCTGGAGAGAGAGGGAAAATGGGGACGAGAAAGCTGCCTGGGAAGGTAAGGGAAAAAGACAGCCAAAGGGAAAAAAACCGGCTGCTGCTTGGAAGTGTGCATCTGTCGCCTGCTGCTTCTTTTCCCCCCTCTTCCCCACGCTTTATAATCTTCTTTTCTTTTTTCATTATTTCCGTTAATATTTTTTTTCCTGATTATATTATATCCTAATAAATATCCACTCCCGATACGCCAAGTCAGCAGCGGGCCCCGGTGCCCTTTTTGTCTTTTCACCCCCGTTTTTTGGCGATCGGGGAATTTTGGTTGGAATGGGAGCGGGGTTTGATCATCTGCCTTCTTATTTTTCCATGTTTAGAAATGTGAGGAAATTGGTGATTGGAGTTTCATTTATTTCGTCAAAAATAAATAATATAAAATATATTTTTTTGTAAAGATAGTCACTTGCATAACTCGAAATAATTAATTAATAGAAAGTACTTTTATTATTTACAATTCAATTATATTTAAATATTTTTATGGACAAACAATATAGTTTTCGTTCATTTATTTACTTTTACAGACGAGACAAACAATCATTTTTGGAGAATGAATTTTTCAAATTATTTATTTTTCTTAAAATAAATGGGGCATTAATCAAACAAAAAAGAGAAAAAAAAAAAGAAGCATTGGCAAATTGACCCTAAAAATTTAGCTTCTTGAGTAATTTTTTTTTCCCTTTTTGGAGTGGACGTAAAGCTTGTTAAGAGAGAGATTTCCTTAATATAATTTATGTGGTACTCAAAGCCCTGAAATCGTGAATTCATATAAATCAAAGTTGCCATTTACAATTGAACACGTTATGAATGAACACTCAGCAAATCCCTCGAAAAACTGATATAAAATATTTAGTAATACTAAAATGACACGTCATTGGCTGCATTTTCTCACTTGAACCAATCACAAATTGATTTGTGAAAAATAAAATTTTCTGAAATGTCTTACTATCCATAAATGTAATACAGCTTTTGAGCAGTTTTTACGGTACCATGTGTCATCCAATTGAAAAATTTCACGCCACGTCAACGATTGACGTGCCGCTTAGCAATTGCCAAATATTTTCTCATAACATAGACATTAGATGTTGTCTCTAGAGATGCTGGTATGCAGGTGGCCATAAGACACGACAAAGGAGCCCACCGGTCGAGCTTTGCTCCACTCTAGCCTTAGCTTGATCAAGTACGTCAAAATTTCATTCGAGCTTGACCCGAATAGAAATTTAAAATTCTCGAATTTAACCTAATTATAATAGAGTTATATGTGAGTTCGAGCTCGAGCTCCAAATTTAGTAGGCTTGAGCATCTCCCCTATATGATTGTATATTAGGGTTAATTATGCGATTGAAATGACTTTGTGTGTCTTTCTGTAAACATGAATTATTTTGAAAATAATAACGTAAAATCGATTAGGCTCGCAAGCTCAAACTCGAGTTGCCTAGATACTAGACTAATCGTTGAGCCAAGTTCATGTAACTTTACTTGGTTTTGTGAAAGCATTCGAAATATTAATTCACGCATTTACCTAACAACTTCAACTTTTAGGACAGTTGACAATAATCCTACAAAATCTTCACGGGTTTCGCCTTTTGTTGTGTTTCATATTTTATAGTTCTTACTAACGAGTATGTTCAAGACACTTGTTAAGCATACCTAATTAGAAAAACGATTCGATTTTTGGCGCAGCCATATTAGACATCACCACAAAAAACAATGCACCGAAAAACCGTAAATTATCCTTAATTGCTTGGATAACAAGCTCTATATTTTTAACTAAAAGATCAACCTACTCTCTACCACAGAAAGAAACATTACAATGCATCAACAATGAGTTGCCTGTAGTTTTTACTCTCGAAAATTTACCGTCTCATATCGCACCTGTGATTCGTATCATGAACATCGTGATGTCACTGGTTCGATTTTTCCACAGCATCAGTAAATGAAGAGTTCTCTTACAATAACATCAATTCTATGTTTCTCTTTATGTATGCAATTGATGTACATAAGTTCGGACCACCAGCCTCTTGTCCTTGGTAAGAGTTGTCTTGGCGCAGACATCGCCGGCGCAATGTCTTTGCCCTCGAAACCACGGGCAGCCAGTGCCCGGAAGTTCCTTTCCGATTCACCCGTGGGGCCTCAGCCTTTGCATTCAAGGAGGAAAAAAAAAGGGAAACTTCCGAAAGCTTTATTTCGAAAATAAGTGGTCGTATAGAGAAAATCGAGATACGTACGTGTACGGCGCTTGCCGCGTTATGATCGGGTAGAATTGCTTCCGTTTTAAGCTTATTTTACGTGTTTGATTTGGTAAATTAATGACGTAATACGTGGACATTTGTTCATACGCTCAAAATTCGATCATTTTTTCTTTCACGTTCGCAAGAATTATCCGTGTGATTTCTCGTTAGCTAACATGAGTTAGCTATTTTCATAATAACTTATGCTTTAATTATTCCTATTATGAAATGTAAGCATTTCTTTTAGTAATGGAATCGAAATAAAATCATAATAAACATCCCAACGTTTTTTTTTCTTTACTGTACTTTTACGAAAAAATGGCATTTCTTTAATGTACTTTTAAGGAAAAATGGCGACACATATTCGTCCGTGCCTCGAATCATATAATTTCCGTCCCGTGTATCATTAATGTGCACAAAAGATTACAATAAATGCGGGCGTACAATAAATGCGTCTACTAGAGTAGGGTTGATTCCATTCTCTTCCATTGCAAATTTAATTTGTTTTCGAAGGTTCGACAAATTAAGGTGATAAATTTGTACACATTTTAATCCAAAGCCTTTTTATTTATTTATTTATTCAAAGACGTTGGGGCAAAGCTCTCCCTAAACGTACCCCGGATCCGTCCACATACCGAATGGTACCTAAATTCACCAAATAACTTAAAGAAAATGACTTTGCGAGCTGATTATGATGTACGTGCGTTTGTGTCGTTCTAATGTCTACACGACCGACACATGGATAGTAATGAGCGGTTGGTGGCGGCCGACGACCCTGCGAAGAGGGCCGAGAGGCGGCTGGAGGATAGCACACTAGGTCGATAAATCTATTAAATTCGAGTACCACACAATTGCCCGAGGTCCTAAACTATGCCATGTTGAATTCCAATGGTCAGCATCTCATTAATATGAAAAGAATTGGGCATAATTCCACATGCACAAGTTGATATTTTCCATGTTATCTTCGGAGCATTTCCTCAATTCGCATTTCGGTTTCGTCTTTCATCGGATTCCATCGTCAGTGCATGCGATGCATCCCGAGAAATTGGGCAAGGGGAGATGTGCGGTGGTTAGGGATAGTGACCCCGACGAGAAAGTCGTACGTCCTCATCAGCGTGCGGATGACAGCACCAACTCAGATTTACCTTTTTCTTCTAATTGCGGGCTTAGAGACTTGATCAAGGCTCTTCTACTTCCAGAAGGGGAAGGGGGGCATGCCTTAATTTCGATGGTACCCGGACGTACATAGAGATGCGGCATCCGCGGTTAACGGGTTGGCGGCCGGCGGCCGGCTAGTGCTTGCCCGAGCTTTGCGTGGCACGTCGGCCCGTTGTTCTTAGAAAATGGATCGTTTGCTTTACGCTTTACTAATAAAGCAGAGCAGACTGATTTACTGATGACAGTCATCCGATCAGTGATCGGACGACTGTCTTCTTTTTTCGAAAAAAAAAAAAGACAGCCGTCACGAGAGCAGACGATCCGATTCCTTGTTCTTAGGCCTATTCATTTTGATAGAAGTCGACGTTGAAGTGGGCCACGTTAGATAGCCTTCCGATTTCAACTAACTCTTGATAGCTTGGGTGATTTGGTTTTCAAGAAAACTTCTTCGAATCTTCCATCCTTTGGTTAGAGGAAAATAGACTTATTAAGGAAAACATGTTTTCGCTAATGGAAAGCGAAAAACGTTTCCGAATCATCTTTCTTGCACCTCTAAACTAATTACTTTCTTTCATCGAACACCCTATAAACTAATTATTTTATAAAAGCGTCGCGTCTTTCGTGAAACGAGCGGAGCTAGGAAGAGGTTAGCGTGAAGATGGTCATGAGTATTTGGTAGGGGAGGGTGCGTCGGGATCTGGGACAAGCTAAAATTCGAGTCAAAGTTAAGTTAGGCGACAGCTCAACGGCTTAGAAAAATTATCCATAGGGGGCCTTTATTTCCTAAAACCTAGGATATATTTAAATGTTTAGATGAGAAGTTGACACGTGTCCTTGATGTCGTCGTGCATCTTGGGCTGCTAAAGAGAGCCCACTCTTAGCGCAACGCCATCTTCAGCCCAAATGGCCGAGAGAGAGGTGGGTGGGCTGCGACCGTGTCGTTAACGCCCAGTAAAATCGCAGTAGAGTACGGTAAGTGCGAATCCGTTGTTTCTCACGCTAGTCGGAACCTGCTGTTTCCTAGCGCTAGACGATGACACGTGGACGCTAGTTCGAGATTCACCCCCGCCTCAGGTGGAAATCCCTTCGACCAACCCTAAATATAGGATCGTGCATGATTCAGGGTGGTCTAATTCCGTCCCAAAACCGGGAACCGAATTGATGGGACCGGTTCGCGATTTTTAGGACCACAGACTGGACCGACTAATTTGTGGACTGAACTGACCGATCCAGTCCGATTCCTGGGCAGTTCAATAGGACCGGAAAAAAATTTAAAACAAAGCAAGCAACGACCATGGAAGCGACGGAACGAATAAGACGGAAAAAAATGGAGGAGGAAGGGACTTGAAGAAAGTCGAGCTCTTTCGGAGCTCTACGATGAACAATGAAGCGAAGCACGAGCTCTTTCGGAGCTCTACGATGAACAATGGAGTGAAGCATGAAGGTTGTATGCGCTGGTGTGGGGTCGTGTCCTTGTGTGATGAAGCGAGAGGACGTGATGGCGGTGGGAGTGTATATGAGGAGAGGGAAGAAGGAGGAGGAGGAGGGGAGATTTGTGTAGAAGGAGGGGAGGAGGACGAGAAGGGTGTCGAAGTTTCCAGAGAGATGGAGACGCCATTCCTCCCTCTGTCGGGCCTCCCCTTCGCGTGCAAATAGAGAAGGAAAGAGGTTAACAGAAGAGATAAGAGGAGAGAGAGAGAGAAGGTGAGTCAGTCGATAGAAGAGAAAGAGGAGGAGAGAGAGAAGAGAGAGGGAGAAGGAGGAGAGAAAAAGTGAGCTGTTATACAAGTAGTCGATCCGGTCCGCCCTATCAAGAACCATGAACTGGACCACTTAAGAACCAATTTGATTTTTAGAAATCGTGGCCCAGACCGAAATCCTAAAGGACCGGACCAACTTGGCTGGTTTGGTCCGGTCCGAGAGGTTCTTGAGTTAGGCGGTATATTATGCTTAGCCCAACCTAAATTGTCTTTCCCCTTCTCTCTCTTTGCCACATCAAGTCAAGTTACGTGACGCGTCAGACTCTACATTGGATTAGAGGGGTTTCCATTTAGAGCAATATTTTCATGTGTTGAATTAGACCCGCTAATAGTTGGAGGTACCCAAGTCTTGTTTTCTATTCTTAAAATAAAAAAAGAATTGGAATGCATTTGACATTATTAACAAAAAATTGTATTTTTTTTTGTTTTTTCTTCTTGCTCAAAGATGATCGAATGCCATTGGCCATTGCCCATGTGCTTGCTGGTGCCGGATTGTCACTACCCACAGCCCACTGGTTGTCGCCCCCTCCCGCGGTCGCTTGTCTGCAGGCAGCCACTGCAAGCACACGACGGTCGGGCAACAATGGTTGACGGCGGTTGGCGGTGGCCGATAGTGGTGGGGTGGCGCCGGTTGGGCGGAGGACGACGGTGGCCGGTGCCGACAGTTGGGCGTCGGCTGCGGTGGCCAATGGCGGAGGCGGCCAACGGTCAAAGGAAGGTGGTGGACAGTCGGTGATCGACCGTCGACAATTGACGGCAATCGATGGCGTCGACAGTAGCTCCCAGGGCCGTGGCAAGAGAGAGGATCTAAAGAAAAATAGAAAAGAAAATTGGCCTATTTTTAGAAATTATTCTCGGGAACAAAAAGTTACTTTTTTATTGTTTTTGTTCCAAATCAATTTCCGAAAAATAAAAAAATAAGTTGGTGGTCTCAAATGGATTACTATTTTTTTTATTCTGAAGAACAAAAGAACGAAATAAAAAACCAAGCAACACAAACGCTCTCATGCATATCCCTAAACCTCTTCCATTTCTCCCTTTCTCCCTTCCGATATAGACCCCTTCTCCTCAACTTGAATTGAGATTTTTTTTGTCCTGATCTAGTCTAGGACTCTATATTATTTCCCCAGTACAGTTTCAGAGGAGATGAATACAGCATTAGTGGAAGAGATTAAAATTGAAGAAGTGAAACAAGTTGTTTTCCAGCTTGGTGCTATGAAGGCTCCAGGACCTGATGGATTAAGTGGAAAATTTTTCCAGCACCATTGGCAGGAACTGAAAGAAGATATTTTTCTAGAGGTGCAAAATTTCTTTAACTATGGCCTGTTGAATCCAGAGATAAACCGCACTTTCATTACTTTAGTGCCAAAACTGCAAAATCCTGAGATGATCAACCAGTTCAAGCCCATTAGTTTATGTAATTTTATCTACAAGATCATCTCAAAGATTATGGCAAACAGATTAAAATGTTGGTTGCCAGAAATCATTTCAGAAGAACAAAGTTCTTTTATTGGGGACAGGCAAAACCAAGACAACATTTTTGTTGTTCAGGAAGTCCTTCATCAACTGAGAACTAGAAAAAGGAAAAAACAGTTCCAGGCAGTGTTAAAGATTGATATGCAGAAGGCATATGACCGAGTAGAGTGGGATTTCCTCGAAGCAGTTATGCTCAAAATGGGCTTTCATGTTAAATGGGTTTCTTGGATCATGAAATGCGTCTCAACTATGTTTTATAGTATTAAAATGAATGGGAAGAATCTAGCCCCTTTCCAGCCCTCACGTGGAATAAGACAAGGTGAACCAATCTCCCCTTATCTCTTTATTATTCTAGGTCTTTCTAAAGGACGGGGATTTACGTGTATTGCTTATGTCCGATTTGCTGACGCTAGCAAATGTGCTATCCATTATGTTGAAACGAAATGTGGAGAATGGCACTATCAAAGGGATAAAGCTGAATCCAAGGAGCCCAACATTATCTCATTTAATGTTCGCTGATGATCTGATTATTATTCTAGATGGGAAATTGGTGGAATGCCAAAATGTTTCAGCAATATTAAATCAATACTGCTTTGCATCAGGGCAGGCTATAAATTTGGACAAATCAGGCATGTTATTTAGTCCAAATTGTCCT
Organism: Melaleuca quinquenervia; assembly: GCA_030064385.1. NCBI lineage: Eukaryota > Viridiplantae > Streptophyta > Magnoliopsida > Myrtales > Myrtaceae > Melaleuca > Melaleuca quinquenervia. Next base: position 9,174,640 of record CM057726.1, on the reverse strand, counting down.
ACCACATTAAGGCAAAATATGTTATATGAGATGAGGGTGGCAGAGATCAAGCAAATGGGGAAGTACCTGGAAATCCCCTCTGATTGGGGGTATCTAAAAAACAAATGTTCTATTGGATCCTATCTAAAGTTAACAAGAAATTAGAAGGGTGGAAAGAAAAACTTTTGTCAAAAGCTGGAAGGGAAATACTCCTAAAAATAGTTATCCAAGCTCTCCCACAGTATGCAATGACAATTTTTAAAATTCCAGTATCAATTTGCAAAGCCATTGAAAAGAAGATAGCAGATTTCTGGTGGAAGACTAATGGGGATAGGAGTGGTATGCATTGGAGGAATTGGGAAACATTGAAAACCATGAAAGATGAAGGGGGACTTGGTTTTCGTGATTTGATTTCTTTCAACAAAGCTATGTTAGCCAAACAAGCATGGAGGTTAACACAGCAGCCAAATACTCTATAGGAAAAGGTTATCAAATCACTATATTATCCAAACACAGATTTCTTACATGCTGGAAGAAGTCACAGACCATCATGGGGTTGGAGGAGCTTACTTGCAAGAAGAGAGGTGTTCCATAAATCAGCTCGCTGGGTGGTGGGCAATGGAGAAAAAATTAACATCAGAGCTAATAAATGGTTGCCAAGTGGTGTAATTGGGGGCCTTGCAAACCAGAATGAGCCAAGTAAAGTATCTGAACTAATTGTGGCAAATGAGAAGAGATGGAATGAACAGAAACTAGCGGAGATGTTTAGTGAAGAAACTATGCAAGAAATCTTAGTTATACAGTTGAGTTCCCATAATGAAGTAGATGCATTAATTTGGGAACATACCGTAAGTGGTTGTTTCATTGTGAAAAGTGTATATAACACCCTCAGAGCTCAACAGGCAGGGGATAGCAGGAAAAAAGCATCTACTTCATATACTATCCCTAAGGCCTTTTGGATGCAGATTTGGAGATTAAACATTCCACATAAAATTATATTCTTTTTGTGGCAGGTATGTCAAAATGCCCTAGCTACAAGAGATAACTTATTTCGAAGAAAGATTATTCAAACAAATATGTGCTCTGTCTACAAGCAAGATCTCGAGACAACAGAGCACCTATTCCTATTGTGTCCATGGACAAAACAGATCTGGGCTGATCCGTCTATAAATTTCTTTGTGGATAAGTACAAAGTAACACGTATAGAAGAATGGATGCAGAAAATTAAACAAACCTCACTTCCTTTTGACTTGGTGGCTGTCCTTCTCTGGAATATATGGAAAGGCAAGAACGAATGGGTTTTTCGGGGCCAAAGAACAGATCCTGCACAGATTTTGGTCTTAGCAAGGGTTGAACTGGATAATCATCACAGATGATCAAAAGGAAAAAGAAGAGTATTGAAGATCCAAGAGAACTTATCTAAGCGATGGTCACCTCCTCCCCTAGGTGTCTTAAAGTTTAATGTAGATGGATCTTATGACCCAGAATCTGGAGATGGTGCTGTGGCGTCAGTTGGAAGAGATGAAAAAGGTGTGCTTTGTGAAGGTTTTGCTCGAGCTATCAAGGTGTCTTCGGCTCTCCAAGCGGAAGTCGCAGCCATCAACGAAACCTTAGCGTACTTGCGGGGAAGAGAAGAGGAGGCTATAATTCTGGAGACAAATCACTTTGATCTGTCTTTGGAGATAAGCAATGGAACAGATCAGATACGGTAGGAAGCTAAGGCTCTTATCACAGAGGCCCAAGCCCAAGCGTGAAGGTTTCCAAACCTAAAAATCGTCTATTGTTCTAGAGCCCGTAACCGAGTAGCAGACTGGGTGGTTAAAACCTAGAGAAAGAAACAGCTACCAAGAAATTGGTTGTGGTGTCCTCCCAAATGTTTATGGGAGCTTTTATGTTCTGAAGCATGTGACTTTGCTTGTAGTTCTCTTAATCGATGAAATACATGAAGGAATCACTTTGACAAAAAAAAAGTGTATATATATATATATATATATATATATATATATATATTGCTTTACTCGCTGTTGATACTCTTCTCTACTCGTTTGGCGCTTCCATTATTATGAATCAACCCGCTCCTAAAAATCCTCCACATCAAGAAGTCCAACAAGATCAATGAGGAATGTGATGGTTTCAAGCTCCATTGGAAGCGGTGTGACAACTTCTTCGAGTTTTGAAAATTTTCATCTTTCGATTTACATTTCAATTTGGGAGTTATTCTCTCTCTCAACTTAGACTTAGATATGGAAGTTCCTTAAACGCATTTCTATGCTTGCTCAACCTCTTATGATCTAAAGTTATATCTGGGAACCTGTTCAATCTGTTTTTTCTGTCTCTGTATAGCAATGGTGTTGAGGTTGCAGGACTATAAACATCCACTGCTTCACTGGGCAAGCCATTTGGAGAAAGACATTACAATATGCATTACGTGAGATTTCGCAACCGGCCATCTTTTGTTTGGTTTTGATATTAAGGCATATCTGATTTTGTGAGATAAGAGTGTACTCATCACCATATTTTGTTCTTTATTTTTCTACTTTTTTATTTTGATTTGCTTTATTTTCTCTCTCGTATCATTTTAAGATTTTGAGACATGAATGGAATATTTGCTTTTAATTAAGGAAATAGATTCGTTAAGGAGATAGTATTCTTTTATTGTTCCACTTACTCATTGTGATTTGCTTTATTTTCTCTCCTGTATCATTTCAAGATTTTGAGACATGAATGGATTATTTATCTTTAACTAAAAGATAGATCCGTTAAGGTGATGATTTTCCTTTGGATTGAATATCGGAGGAGTTTTTTGGAAGCAAAAATTGTTCGATGGAGTAATGAGTTGCCGACACGATAGAGCCGATATGACCGTTTTATAGGAGAAGGACTACGAAAATAATGTGGAAAAATCGAGCAATGCCTAGATAATAATATGGTAAGGGCTATAAATCTAACTTAAGCAATGTGAGATGAATGCTGCTAGTAACTCCTCGTCAAATAAATAATATAAAGAAATTTATAATTTTCGATGCACCATTTTTCTAATGTTATACGTGATCGGACGATTTCCAATGCATAAAAAACCCAATAGCGTTGCAATTAACGCAAAAGCGATGCAAGTGAGATTGCATGGAGACGATTGAGTTTTAAATAGTCCTGGGGAGTAAAGACAGAAGGTTAGGACCAGACCATCCCTCGTTTCTGGTCCAGTCACGAGGGCATGCACTCTTCGAGCTCTCTCGAACATATCATCAAACAGGTGGCGGAGGCCAGAGACTGCAGTTGCTCGGGCTGAAAACTAGCGAACGTGTCGGCCGATGATGATGGGGGTTGGAAGCGGATTTCGGAAAACAAAGGAGGCTCTTTTGCCGGGATGACAGTGTCCGGCTCGTTGAGGCTCGTGTACGAAGCGGAAAGCGACACATCGCCGTCGATTTAACCATGGGCAAAGAGCCCACTGTTTTCAGGACAGCGGTATGAAGTGGCCGACCTTGGGCTCTCACTTTCAAAGATAACGCCACGATGTTTTCCTTTTTTACACAACCGAGGGGCTCCACTGTGATTGGATCTGAAGGAGAAACTGACATGATAACCCATCGCCACGGCCCCCGATTAATCATAAGCTTCCCGGAACAATGAATCGACCCGATAACTATCAATTCCAGAGCTGAAATTATGAGAACTCTCTAACCACTTGGTCAATCTCGAGTTTAGTATAATGCCGTGATTGCTCCCTCCACGATCCTTTTAAGAAATGACAAGGAATTTCAAGGGATTTTCTGCTTTCTTAATAGATTCGAGGATCTTTCGTGAATCGAATAATTAGACGCCGAAGAAAGTTTGTGTAGATGCTCCAAGATGGTAAGTTTTTCGGCTCAAGATGATATGACAGATATAATCAGCATAGTGGTACAATGTCATTTATTTTAAGAGCGACTTCGTGGGAAACGGATTGGAACTCAGAAGCTCTATCCTGTTCCGACCCCAAGGAGAAACAGAAAGGGACTCACATGATACTTTTGAGAGACCCGGATTCCCTAACGTGGGGGGGACCACGTCTAGAGATCCGGGCCATTCAATTCCCCTCCTCCTGTACTAGAGGGGGATTGAACAGCTAGAATCAGATAACGTGGATTTTTCCACGTTAGCTTATCCAAGCCCATTTTTGAGCTGATTTCCGAACTTCCTAAAAGTAAAAACATGAGCTTTACCTGCCAGGTTAAGAGGTTGTTGTGCGGAAAAAGAATGATCTCATCACAACATGATCTCTTGATAAAATTGCTCGAATGTTAGGATAATCAGATTATTGCGCCAATATTTCGGCTTCATAGATCAAAAGAATAGTGTGAGGACATTCCAACTCCCTCGCAACGAAACCCGTGTACTTTTCGGTAATGCAAAAACTACAAGTCCCGACCACAATGGACTGAATTCAGTCCATGTAGTCGAGGCTATTTCCCAAAAAAAAAATCAAAACTATGGAGAAGAACATTTACTGAATGCAAAATAGAAAAGATTTTGTCCTTAAGACGTTCTTGATTGGTAGCGATATGCAATTAGGTCAAAATTTCGGCGATATAGAAGGCAGTACAATGGATAAGGTTCTTTCGCCTTTCTAATAGAAAGCAAAACTTCCAATCAATTGCTTTTCGATTCCATGTGCATTGCCTGCCTCACTTAATCAAAGATTTCTTCTTATGCAAATTAGGGGCATGGGCTATGGTCAGCCTTGAAGTTAGGTGTGTGTCAAATCCTAAACCCTACTGAATCGTGCGATTCCTAATGAGCCATGTGATCTCTCCTTAACGTTTGACCGTCCATTATTTCCAAATTCCAACTACCGACATCGGCCAACGTCCACAGAACAGAAAAGGAGAAGGAGGGCAGCTTTAATTTCTCCTTGATGCTTGATTTTTCAAAGGATGAAAAGTGAAATAAACAATGACTTTGATTTTTCTGTTCTTCGAGCACCTAAACTTTCATCCATGGGGATGATATGTCTGACCTAGATAATCGAAAGTTCTTTTCAACTATGCTTCTCCTCTGATGACTGGACAGTCACGGGGTACGTGAAGCGAAACAGCTCTTACTATTATTATTATTCTATCTTACCTGCAAACTCAGAGCACATGTAACTTGTGGTTAGAGTCTTGCTCAATGCATATTAAACGGGACGTTTTACGTGTTATCTATGAAAAGCTGCGAGGCTTGGATATCTCGTGTGATGAAAAGAACATATGTTTCTTTTTTTGGCTTTAGGGATTGACTTTGGGATGGGAATCCAACGTCTTAATTAGGTCCTTAAATAACAAAAATCGGTCGAGATACGTATCTCGATAGGGAATTACTCGATGAAGATATATAATCCATACTTGTTGAGCACGTTTAAGAAATAGCCGAGACTATTTAATATTCGATTTAATTGCTTATTGATCCAAGAAGAGGACTTGTATTAGTGTTGATAAATATACCAAAGTACAAAAAAAAAATCAGAATTTAGTCTCATCTTTTTTCTTTTTTCTTTTGCTTTGAGGTGGAATGATTACACGTGGCGATTTAATTGCAATTACTATTTTTTGGTTATTGCAATATCTTTATTTAGTTGTGATATTTAATTGCAAAATTTTCAATGACGGGCCTTACACAATAAGGAAATGCGTACATTTTTAATAGACTAATCACATATATATAACAATGAGGGTGCTTTGAAAATGGGCCACGTTTTCTTCTGCCACCAATTTGAAGAATATGAATATTAGACATTTATTTTTCATTTAAATTTGCATATAGATAATGTTCATAAATTATTGCTCAATGATGAAAAACAGGGATGGAGGGAGTTTCCTCCAACCATGCCTGAAAGAAAAGCATTTTCCCTTTTGACATAACAAAACTTTTTTTTTCCTAGGTATTTAATAAGTATGATAAGAGCATTTGGCAATAAAAACTTTCTTAACTAGCAAACTACATGTGCGGACTCGTTTATATAAGATGAACAACAAATATAATTGTTAAGTGAAACTCGAGTTGTGACACAATAACATCGATTCTACTCATTTATACAAATAAATGGGTAATTAAATCTTATCCAACATAAATGAAGCTTATGATTCTTAGGTTCCGTTTGTTTCATGGAAAATATTTTCCAGATTTTCCGACGTTCATTTCACGTAAAATAAGATAATTACCAATAAAAGAAATATCTTCAAAAGTGGAGAAAATATTTTCCACTTTTTTGAAAGTGAAAAACATTTTTCGTCTTCTTTATTTACCTTTAAATATCGTGACCTCTAATAGTGTGTTTCGATTTTGATCAAGGCTGGCAAGCCGACTGTCTTCAATAAACGAACATAAGAAAATATTATCATTTTCTAGAAAAATATTTTTTCGAAAAATATTTTTAGAAATATTATATTTTTCGTGAAACAAACGGAGTACGAATGGATTGGATCTATTAACTCGAATGATAACACGTGGAGACAATTTGCTAATCAAGGTATAAAATTCATGAAATCATAAGCACCATCCATTTTTTTATTTACCCAAAGGGTCTTGCGTAACAGATGGCCTAAATTCATGCCTCCCCCTCGGGAAGAAAATCATAAAAATCAAGAAACGCACCCACAGTTTTTTCTCTGGTGAACCCCCAGAAAGTACACCTCAAACCACTGATCGGCTGAAAGCACGAAGACAAAAACCAAGAAACGAGAACAGCGAGAGGCTGAGCATATAAAACCACCCCGAGAGCTTCATCCTCCTCGTCCAACACCACTTTCTTCTTTCGCTTCTTGTTGTTACATCATCTGTTCCAGCGAAGAAGAATGGCGCGCTTGATTTCGCAGGGCCAGCATGTTCAGCAAACCCTCTCGGCAGCAGCTGAGGAGTCGAAGCTGAAGGCTGGCCGCTCGCCAGCGGAAGAGGGAGGAGCCGGGGGCGACGGCGTCGTGGACAGCCATGTGACCAGCCGGCTTTACCTGAGCAAAGCTCCCTCAGACGCGGCTTCGTCCTTGGAGAAGGACGCGGTGCTCAGGCGCATACGTCACCGCAGGCGCATCAACAGGGTCCGCACCGCCTTCGAATCCATCCTCGGCGGCTTATCCGCGCAAGAACCCCAAGACGACGCGTTCTATTCTCCTTAGAATTCGCAGGCCGTGGGAGGTCCGTCTCGATAATATAGTATCTTTCAGTATATATCATCAGATGTAATCTGTTGCTTCCTGGAGTTACTCGAGCTGGAAACTTTAATCCAAGCTGTGCTGCTTGCTTGCAAAGATGGAGTTCATCACACTCGCTGGAACCATCTGGTATAGCCACAGTTGAAGTACAATTGAACCGTAATGGTGTCACTGACCCTTGCCTCGCTCTGCCCTGACGATCCATCTGCTATTTTAATTTATTTACAGTACGTGTCATAAAACGTGGACTAATGCTAATGATGATGATTAAAAAGAAACCCTAAGAATCATCCCTCTCCTTAAGAGCCTTACCATTATAGGAGATACGGGCTTGAAAAATTAACTATTCTAAGCAACGTGGAACAATTGGTTTTTCATACGTTTGATCTACATTGTTCCACTTTTATTAATTTGTGAAGATCAGAGCTTGTTTGGCTCTATGAAATCAATCTGCGAGGTCGTTGCCTTCTATAAAATTCACCCATGAGACCATTCTGTTAAAAGACAAAAAACATTGAAAATATATGCGAGTTTTTTCTTAGAACCACTCATTCACTTCTATCTCATGAAGTGGGGTATTTTTAAAGTTTATTTAAATATGTAATGCAATTGCTGAACTTTAAGTATGTTCAATGTGGTTCTTAAATTTTAATTTAATGTGCAATATCGTCATTAAACTTTTAATATTTTCATTGTGGTCCCTAGGATTTTGCATACATGTTCAATCTAGACACAACATTGAACATTTTCATATAACTCGAGAATTAAATAAAACACGTATCAAAATTTCAAAAACTACATTGAACAAATTAAAAGTTTAGAGACGATTTTACACATTGGGCTAAAATTCGTAGATTAGATAAATAAAATAAAATTCGAGGACAATAATGCACAATAAACTATAGTTCATGGATTATTTGTGTCTATCTTAGCTCCACTGAAATGTCCATCTTATGGGAAAAAAAAAACCACGAAAAACTAGCCCACACTAACCACACGGGACAATTGTCAAAAAGTTCTAAACCTTTTGGAATTTCGCCATTTAAATCATTCCGACGACTTTTCGCCGAAAAAAGCTTACATCGACGCCAAGTCAACATCGTGTACAGGACGTGGCCCGATCGGTTGATCGTCGGTAATGATGTTGCACAAAACGTCGGTAATTATGTAGCACAAAACGACGTAGTTTTGACAATTTGCCCCAAATTTTGCCTAAAAAATGAACGAATCCTAGCTTGCTTTGCCCCAAAACTGAACAAATCATGGCTTTGCCTTTTGCCCCAATTCATGCTTTAACTTGCCCCAAATTGAAGAACCCAATTCAAACCGTAGATGAAGAATGAAGCAAGAAGGAAAACCGAGAGAACCCACGCAAGAAGAAGGAAGGAAAACTGAGAGAACCCACACAAGAAGAAATAAGGAAAATCAAGAGGCTAGCTGAAGAATGCAAGAAGAAGGAGAACTGAGAAGAAGGGGAACCAAGAAGAAGGAGAACATAACGCAACAGAAGAAGAATCAAAGAACCGAGAAGTTGAAGAAGGAGGACCATAGCTGAAGAACCCTACTCTTGAAGCTCAAGAACCCTAGATTTTTGGGCAAAGCAAGATAGGGTTCGTTCGATTTTGGGGCAAAATTTGGGGCAAATTGTTGAAACTATGTTACGTCGTTTTGTACCATAGTATCGATGGCGATCAACCAATCAGGTCACGTCATGTACACGGTGCTAACTAGATGTCCACATAGACTTTTTCTTGTGAAAATGCGTCGGAATGACTTAAATGGTAAAGTTCCAAAAAATTTAGTACTAAATCGGTAAAATTGTAAATTGTTTATGACTGGCAATTTTCCCCAAACCACCCAGCCAAATCCTCGGTCACCACCACCGTTGAACCAAGTCATCACAGTGTCACCCATAGCGCCCCTTCTCGGCCATGTGATCTCGGCTTATGGCCATTGATAATCGCAATCATTTGGGTTTTGTTCGTGAGGGCATTTTTGACAAAGAAAGTGATAAATCTGTAAATAAGTCCACAATCTTGCTGAAGTGAAGGTGCAAATATATATATTTATAAAATTAGGGCATATGAATGTTTGAAGCGATAACTTAGGCACATTTTTCATATTTTACCAAAACATAACAAGAGCAAGGCCAAATATATATATATATATATATATCAAAATTGGCACTAATCAACGTTGTTATTGTTGTTGTTATAATAAATATTATTATATTGTCATTATGGGCGGTTATTTTTTTGGCTAGTAGGCATGTCTTACAACCTTTAAAAGATTGCATCTTTTTCGATAGTTACAAAATTCGGGGTAAAAGAATTCGGAATATTTACGATTTGTCTCTCGAAACAATATTTGCTAAAAATGCAACATTTCAAAAGAAAAAAATGTCGTGTCCATTCGAATCCTGTTATAATTTTTACATTCGATATTTTTGTTTAAAAACTTTGTATTTCCTTACATTCCTATATATATACATATATATATATATTATTTTCAATTGCTTTCATTGTAAGAGTTCTTGAAGAATACCGGAATTGTTAATAATATCATCGTTTGAGAATATCATCAACGATGTTACGGGACAAATAATTCTAAAAACGATACATTCATGCTTCAAAGTCTTGATTCCATTCTTTTCAATAATTTTCTACAATTGATTTTTTTTTCTCAACAGGACCCAAACTCCAATATCCCGGCCCTATTTGATTATTCCTATATGTTGTAATGGTTTCAAAACTAGTCTTAGGGAGAAAATTTCAATTTTGTTTTCCGCCATGACGTATGGGCACGTATGGTCCTTTGCTAGCATACTACACAATAGATCCCCCCCCCCCCACCCCCCAAAAAAAATCATTTGTCAAATAAAATTAATAACAATGATGATGATAAACTAAAACATTCCGTAGATTATAGTATTGAAAGCTCTTGAGTCTTGACATAGCCAAGGCAGGAAGCCCGTTTTCCAATTCCATGGTCCTCTCTTGAAATTGATTTCCGGGCACATATGCAGCGCATCCCGAACTCTTAAATCACGTGGAATTCATCAAAATCACACAAGTTGTGGCATTCCATGCTCACATGGGCTCGATGCACTTAAAAGTTAGGGTTGAACAGTTCCACATTTTTTTTTATCAGTTCCACTTGAAACTTGAAACATACTCATCACGATTTTTTATTTCTTGGAATATGAGACCTAACCTACACGTCCTTGAACATACTCTACCATAGGTTTTACGGCTTAATAGGTTCCATCTGTACTTTTAATTAAACGATTACAGCAAATCATCATATCTAATAATCGCAATTTGTTGTTACAATTAATTGACCACAACTTGTATGTAAGCATACAAAGGTGAAGCATTGCCAAAGGAAAGTCCCATTTATTGATATCGCTAAAAATAGAAGCTCTGATTGGTGATTTGAATTGGCACTCGTCATCGGAAGCCTTGGAGTACCACAGAATTGTGTAAAAACATAGACCCAAGGTATATATATAAAATTGTTCTAGGTTCTAGGTTCCAAATTTAGGAACCGAAAACTTGCCGGTCAGTACATATTCTACAAAATTTGTTCTAGCTCCTATTGGTTCCCAGTTTCTTGCATTACCTCAAAATCATGCTCGCCCCGATTAAGAGCTACTCATTTATGAAAATTCATGCGGCTCAATCTTTGAGAATGGACCAATTGTTGATGATTAATTTCTTTCAGTGTTGTCAAAATCTAATGACTTTTTATTTTCTGAAAAAATCAATGATTTTAGAATAGTTTTTCAAAAAATAATTGTTTATATTACTTTTTTTTGTTTCTGAAAATATTTAAATATAAATTATTATCGATAATTAAAAAAAATTCATTGAGAGATTATTTTAAAGGTTCCAAGAGATCATTTTTTGAAAAAAAAAATACTTTTTCAAATCATCAATTTTTCGCAAAATAAATGAAAAATGTCAATATTTTCAAATGTTCGTTTGAAACTTAGGAAAAGTTATAAAAATCGATTTTTTAATATATATATATATATATATATATATATCTCTCTCTCTCTCTCTCTCTCTCTCTCTCTCTCTCTCTCTCTCTCTCTCTCTCTCTCCATATTGGCTAGCCTCTGGTCACAAGGCTCATTAGGCCCCAACGAGCTCCCGACTTGCACCAAAGGCCAGTCCAAGAGAAACTTCGAGCTCGCATCTAGAGGCATCAAGCTCATTGCCAGAGGCCGCCGGCTTGCCAACGTTGGGCGAGGTCTAAGCACTCTACTAGAGGGTGAGGCTACGATATTTACAGCTGAAGAAAGAAGATGTATAATGGTTAGGGGAAAAAAATTTCCCTTTTGTAAAAAGCGGAAAATATTTTCCCCACTTTTCAAGGCGTTTTTTTCCATCGATAAAAAATATTTTCCTTGATTATCTTACTTTTCGTGAAATGAATGTCGAAAAATCCGAAAAACATTTTTCTGAGAAATTATTTTTCATGAAATGAACGGAGTGTAGGATGAAAAATCAGTTGAAGACTACGTTATGCCACAAAGGAAGACTTTTCCCGGTGGCCCCTAACTTCCAGTCGGGTCAATACTTGGACTTTCAAGTTGTAAGATCCCGTTATTATTCTTCCTAGAAATCTATAGTACTTCCAAATTTTCTAAGAATTGAACATTTAAATTATCTACAACATGTATGATGCCTGACATCAAGTATTTAAACCCTCAACATCATGACAATTTCTATACACATTGCTATTTGGGGATTACATAAATCTTTTTCATATTTTTCTGGAATTTTTTTTCACTGCTTCTTACGATAATTTCTATTTAATCTAGAATGAGGACCACGGGATGAAACCGAGAGTTATTGATGTCCTAAGCAAGCAAGCTGTCATTTGCAGATCGAGAGCACCATTAGCAATGCAAGAAAGCTCGATGGTTACTTTATTATTTTATTTTTTTCCAGGAAGTCCTATCTGCATAAACAAATGATTAAATACATTGATTAAAATCCTAGGGTCAGCGCGATCGGTTGGATTTTCGAGGGTTCATCTTGTTACATTCCATGCTTAAGATCAAGGTTCTAAATCATTCGGTACGGGAATAGTTTTGGAACAGAAACGAGCTTCTTGTTACCGGGAAAATAATATAGAAAAGAATTATTTCAGAAGAAATAATTATTCGGAATAAGAACGTTGCCATGAGCAACCTAAAAGTGAGTTTGTTCCACTACAAGCTTCTTAATAAAGAAAGATATTTGCCCTCGTAATCATTTTCAAGGAAACTAGCTGGTTTTCATTTTGTTTAGTGATTTACAAAAAATATTCTCCCTTCATTCAAGAAAGGATGGTTTTTTTTTTTCCCAATCTAAGTTTTTTTTCTTATTTTCACTCCAAAGGCAAATATGTTCTACAAATTGACTAGCTTCTCATCGTCCAAACACCACAAAGTCGAAAAATAATTTTCCAAAGACACTTTTCCGTTAAAACAAACAGACTCCTAATTGAAAACCAAGCTCTCTTCAGCATCAAATTTCTGATCCGAAGAAATTTCATGTCCATTCTCCAAACATAGGAAAGTCGACATCGCTTAAAATTTTTCCACTATTTTACTTTCCAATCTAGTTAAATAAAAAGGAAACGAAAACTCAAGCTCGACCATTGGATTGTGGCACAAAAGCTAATTACTGATATTAAAAGTGGCCTTTTTCGCTATTATCGTTCTTTTTTCCTCTAAATACGCATCGAAATGGGTTAGGTGGCATTCAATATCGAGGGACTCTTGAATGGATGGAATTATTATTATTATTATTCCCCCTCTTTTGCCTTAATAAATAAATCCTTTTCTTTAATTATTAAAACAGGAGAGCAGGTGAAGTGAGACTTTTTCGTTTGCTTTAGGCAAAGAAAAGTCAACGGGATGAACAAAACAGGCGACAGGACGGGAAGAATCTAAAGGAGCCGGCGTTAACGAGTCAACACGGAGGGCATTGACGTGTCGGGGGGCGTTATGGTCTTTTCATTAATCTTCTTTAGGTTTTTTCCCTCCCCTACCCGACGCGGCATTGGACCGCCCGGACTATAAAAATTCGGGAAAGTGATGGGAGTCAAAAGGGTATCAATAAACAAACAAAGGCACAAAACAGCGGCTCTTTGACAATAATGCCCTTCCACAAGAACGTGTTTACCGACCCCTCAAAAGACAAAATGAGACGCCCGCGTCGACTCACCTGCACCTCGATTCCAATCGGTCATAAAGAAAATAGTTTAGTCCAAAAAGAAAAGCGCATGGATTTTTCCATTGACAATGAAAAAGCAATTACTTTTTCAAATCATTTACCGTTCGTATCGTGATGACGAGGGAGCATTGGAAACTGTAATATTTCGCTATTTAGTTAGTTAGGAAATGTCGTGTATTTTTCTAATGGAATTTAAAGTATTAGACAGGGATAATGATCTTCGGTTAATGCTCTGGACAAGACAATGAGAACTTTAAGCCAATTAGAAAAAAAAATGTTGCACGTGTAAATCTTCAATTTCCACCGGTTGTTTTCACATGCTATCTGGTGATAAGAGATGTGGATTCATAAGGTCCAAAGATCAAATTCAAATGAAGATATTAGCCAGCCATTAAAAGCCGAAAATTAAGTGATCATTTTATCTAGATAATGTTCAAAATGGATTGGATTTTATTTAGATTCCAGAGTGAATATCCATCGAAATTCGATCGGCCAATAGACAATCTTAATTTGACCAATCAGGAGCAATCAAGAAGATTAAAAAAAAACGACTCTCATCGTCTCCGTCAACAAAAGACTAATCTATTGGTTTCGATGTGGACGGACCAAGGCATTAAACTTTTGCCTACTTGCTACCAAGAGGTGACTGCATCGCCTATCTCGGAGAGCACAGCTCTTGGAAGAGTTGTCACGCGGGCGCGGAGGATTAAGCATCTCATAACGCTCTTTCGGTATCGAATTTTTCGATCGAGTCCTTTCACGCAAAATATCGGAATAATAATCTAAAGTCGTAAAAATATATTTTTCTCTAAAAGGAAGAATTTTGTGACCCACCCCGTACGTACAAAGTGATTTTACTAAATGCCCATAAAGACAATCACTTTGTCACTAGTTTCATAATCTCTTTTATTAGGTGCCCTAACTCCTCTGTTTTGGTGACTCCAAGAGATAGAAAAAAAGCCACAGAGAGAGAGAGAGAGAGAGAGAGAGAGAGAGAGAGAGAGAGAGAGAGATGATTTGCCTGCGGGAGTCCACGTCATGAAGGGCTTGGTGGTGGTGGTCAAAGCTTGATCACTGCCATGATGGAAACTGCCCCTTTATGTCGAGGGGCGACTATGGAAACTTGGCTGTCATTGCCATTATCCCCCCGAAGTTCCAAGGGCTGTCCAGACCGTTCGTACCAATTTCTCCACTGGCATTCCATTCCATTCCAGAGAGAGAGAGAGAGAGAGAGAGAGAGTCAAAAGGGGAGAGCTTTCCACAATCTCACGGTTCTTAGCCTTCCTTTCTCCTCCTTGTGATCAAGAAAAGCACGAAGCTCAGACGCACCCGGATCTCAGAATTGCGGCCTCGGTCGGAGACTTTCGCTCGGAAGCTGAAGCAGAGCAATACAGACTTCAAGAACCTGCAAACGTGTCCCAGGTTGCCCCCTTCTTCCACGAGCAGTTATGGAGATAGATGACTTACCAACGTACCCATCTTTGATCTCCTCCATTAACTGTCGTTGATAGTCTCCCTGTCTCTGCACCAAACGCTTCCCCCGTCGGAGTCGAGAATTTGCTCAATTTGCTCTGTTTCTCTACTTCGTCCTCTTCGATCGAGCTTGGGACCATTTCGCCGAGAAGAAGAAGAAGAAGAAGAAGAAGAAGAGGGCAGTGGGCGATTTGCTCGGCTGTGGCTCACCCAGTCGAACATGACCAGCCACCGAGCAAAACTCGAAATCGCGATCGCCATCTTCATCGTCATCACCGGCGTTGCCGTCCCAACGCCTCGAGCCAGAGCTCAGAACTCGACTTCCCTCTGCAACCGGACATGCGGGACTGGGAAGTCGGCAAAGCGCGTTGACTACCCATTCGGATTCTCGAGCGGATGCGAGATCGGATTGGAATGCACAGCCGTCAACGCCACCGAAAGCGAGATCACGATCGGTGGATTTGGGGTCCTCAACTTCACCCGGTCGAGCATCGTGGTCAGCCTCCCCGCCGCCTGCAGCCGTCCGGTCAAGTCGGTCTCGCCTCTCTTCGCCGCCAGCTACGCGCCCACCTGGGCCAATGGCTTCCTCCTCCAGAATTGCTCGAGGCCTCCGAGCGGAGGCGGCTGCCTCATCCCGACCAGCTTCGTGGAGGGTAAGTTCAGTGCCGAGCACTGCGAGGCCAGAAGCGACAACATAAGCTGCTTCTCACCGGAGAACAGACGGTTTGACGTCATGGGGTACGAGGTGGTGAGCGGGACCAAGTGCAAGTTCCTCTTCTCGGCGGTCTCAGCGGTGGGCCCGGACGGGAACTCGCTCGAGTTCCAGGTGATCGAGCTCGGCTGGTGGCTAGCGGGGTCCTGTGAAGACAACCGGAAGTGCGCGCGGAACGCAAACTGCACGGACGTGCTGCTGGCCGACGGCGGGAACGGGTACCGGTGCGAGTGCAAAGAGGGATTCAAAGGAGACGGGTTCGCCGCCGGCCGCGGTTGCCGGAGAGGTAAGTCTGCTCGACCGATGAACATGCATGACGCACCCGTTCACACTCTGCACATTTGATTTATTTCATTTTCCAAATCGATAAGAGGCTCGGCTTACTTCATAAATAACAAATCAGCCTTTTAGATAAAAAAAAAAAAACATTCTGAAAAGCATGGACCCAACACAACATGCAATTTGATTTATTCGCGAAACTTTTTCTGTGCACCGAAAATTTTACATGACACGACACATTAACGAATCTTGATAAATAATATCCACTGTTCCGAAGATATATCACACTAGCCTAATACATGATAAATTGGATTCTATCTGTCCGACATGATTGATGGAATGTGCACGAAATTCACGCAGAAATGAATTTATAGGATAAGGCTTTAGTGACTTTTTCGTGCCATCAAGATTAGTAAGCGATGTCACTCGGGCGACCGAGTTATCTATCATCTATCCACGTGAAGATGGCGGCCGTTTGCTTCTTCAAAAGTCAAACGTTCATATGTGGGTCAGATTAACCCCACGTCATCGGTATTAATACACGAAATCATATAGAAAATTCATGGCGCGCATCCAATGGGTGCGCGTGGATATCAAAATTTCTCATGTCATAGATTGTAAAACAAACCTTTTTCGAGATCTGCCTCTTGGTCTTTTTGGGGGGGTCGGCCTAATTTTTCCTTTGACTAGGGCAAGAATCATAGTAAACATTCGGGTGCGACAGTATCTCGTGCTCGTTAGAAATGCAGAGGAAGCAAGCAAAGCGCGCGCACGTCGTTTGATTTGGTCGTAGCGACGGTCCTAAAGGCTAGAACCCGTATTAAAAGAGGCGTGATGCTAGGGACTTCCGAAAGATTTTGTGTGCAAACTGTCCTCTGCGACCGGTCAAAGTTGGGTGGATATGCGTGCTCCGTGTTTAATTTGATGGTAACCTACCATCTGTTTGACTCTTATCAAGGCTTATGAGGAGGAGAGGTCCCCCTCTTATCTTCGCGCCTCGAATCCCGGGGTTTTGAGGGAGGGTTTTCAAGGATGAGGTATGTGGACTGTGGAGCTCCATGAACGTGAGGGAGGAAGAAGACTGCAGAACTTTTGACCAACACAGCCTCAGGGTCCGCATACTTCTGGTTCGGATGTCTGTTTGCATGGGGGTTAAAGCAGCCTAGGTTATGATAGGTGGAGGGTGAGATCTTTGACCATTATGCATGTCCGGTAGGCATCGAGTGGTACAGCTTGCTTGGGTTTTTTTCCTTTCTTTTTTGGCCCCTGTGAATGATGTAGGCTGGACGCATACATATGCTGAGAATAGGAAAGGCGACTCTCTTGTCGAAGCCAGAGACTTTCGCGCCTCTCGACTTTCCATTTCGGATCGCATGAAGAAGCTGTGATCTAGCTTCGCAGATGCAGACCGGTTTCTGCGGTCCGCGTCGTCACGGTGCTTGTCAGGACGTGCTTTAGAAGTTCTCTGTAAATGATTTCTTCCCCGTTCAGGTGATCGAGCTCGGCTGGTAGGATCCTGAGAATGCGGTGTCGTGGTTATTCTATAGCAAGAATTGAAATGCACTTTCCAGGATTCGGTGCCAATCGGATCGCATTGTGGCACCGCGTAACGCCGACCTCTTACCTTAGAGCCGGGACACGGAAATGACCGTTTCTGATTCCGTTGGAAATGGGAACTTCCGGAGTTGGAACTTGGCTTGTTCAGGTTATGCCAGTAGACGCTGCATTTGCTCATCTGCTGGCGAATAAGAGCAGCGGAAGCGACTTTTGGCTTGATTTTGTGCTAATGAACTCAGCTTATTATTCGCTATCTAACAGTTAGTCCCGCATTACAAAGATATTGTTGAACGCAGCTAGTTTTCCGAACAGAGCGTGACTGTCTGACGACTCTAGAAACATTTGAATGCTTGCCCGATATGTGGACTAAAATAGTTGCGGGGCCAAGGCGCATGACCCCATGGATTGCTCTGAGGAACTAGTTTTAACGATTTCTCGTATCTTCATCCTCTTGGCCTAGATAGGTGAAAAATTTTCAGACCGTAGTTGAGTTTCTTGTTTGAGTGCCTTGCAAAAGATTTCTAAGTCCAGGATAATTATACATACAACAGCAAGAACGGGAGGAAAATGTGCAAGCATCCCTTATAGCGCGTACTTTGAAGGCATTGATGCCATTCGTTAAAATCTGATCTGGTGCCAAAAAGCGTCTCTGCTAATCGATTCTGCACATGTTGCATCTCTGCAGTTTCGCGATGCAGTGCTTCGAAGTACTTCTCTGGTGATTGTAAAGGAAGTTCAAGGATCGGTCTTCTTGTTGGAGGTATGTGATCTCGACTCTCCGGGAACATATTATTAGCTGCAGATTTCTTGACTCTGTCTGTCATGCTGCCACTGATACCATGCTTAGCGTTGTCCGGAGGTTTTTTTATCTCCTGTGATGCACAAATTAGACTGGTTTAGCCCTTCAAATTAATGCTTACACTTTTACACGTCGCCTTTTGAGACTCGAAGCATATACTCAACTTGGCCAAGCTGATTTCTCACTTTGATGTCCATTTCCATTCGCATTTTACATCGAATTAGATATGAGATTGAGAAGGGTTTTGTTTCTCATGATCTGCAGTCTCTTAGATACAAGAAAAGCATTATTTTACATTGTTTTGCTGCTAGGGCTGATTGCCGGAGCTTCGATAATGGCCGGTGTAGCCAGCATATATTTTTTCATCCGACGCCGGTCAAGTTCGCTCAGAAGCCGGAAGAGTGCGAAGCGGCTTCTGGATGAAGCTGCCGGGAACTCCAGCGTCCCCCTGTATCCATTCAAGTACATCGAGAAAGCTACTAATGGATTCTCCGAGAAGCAGAGATTGGGGAACGGTGCCTACGGGACGGTATACGCGGGAAAGCTCCACAGCGACGAGTTGGTTGCTGTGAAGAGAATCAGGAATCGGGACACGGACAGTATCGAGCAAGTCATGAACGAAATCAAGCTCCTCTCCTCCGTCAGCCACCCGAACCTCGTCCGCCTCTTGGGATGCTGCATCGAGAGAGGTCAGCAGATACTCGTTTACGAGTACATGCCGAACGGAACTTTGTCCCAGCACTTGCAGAAAGAGAGAGGGAAAGGGCTTCCCTGGACGGTGAGGCTCACCATCGCGGCCGAGACAGCCAATGCCATCGCATACCTCCACTCGGCCGTCAACCCGCCGATCTACCACAGAGACATCAAGTCCAGCAACATCCTCTTGAACTACAACTACAACTCGAAGGTGGCAGATTTCGGCCTCTCCAGGCTCGGGATGGTGGAGTCAGAGCTGTCCCACATCTCGACGGCTCCCCAGGGGACTCCTGGGTACCTCGACCCTCAGTACCATCAGAACTTCCACCTCTCGGACAAGAGCGACGTGTACAGTTTCGGGGTGGTCCTGGTGGAGATCATAACCGGGCAGAAGGTGGTCGACTTCTCGCGGCCGCACGCCGAGATCAACCTCGCCGCGCTCGCAATCGACAGGATCGGCAGGGGCTGCGTGGATGAGATCATAGACCCGTTCCTGGACCCAAACAGGGACGCCTGGACGCTCTCCTCAATCCACAAGGTGGCCGAGCTGGCCTTCCGGTGCCTCGCCTTCCACAGCGACATGAGGCCGTCCATGACGGAGGTGGCGGAAGAGCTCGAGCTCGTCAGGCAGAGCGGGTGGGCGCCGTTGGACGAGGACGCGGCATTTGCCGCATCATGCGCGGCGTCCCTCTGCTCGTCGCCTTACGCGGTGAGCGAGAGGTCGACGGCCAGCGCGTTGACAAAGAAGGCCAGCCCGGTGAGCC
Organism: Melaleuca quinquenervia; assembly: GCA_030064385.1. Classification (NCBI taxonomy): domain Eukaryota; kingdom Viridiplantae; phylum Streptophyta; class Magnoliopsida; order Myrtales; family Myrtaceae; genus Melaleuca; species Melaleuca quinquenervia. Next base: position 9,154,982 of record CM057726.1, on the reverse strand, counting down.
AGAAGCTGTCGGTTACGCCGAAGCCGACCGAGTGCTCGAGCTTGGAAGAGGTGAAGGATTGCTCCCCGGTCTCCGTTCAGGACCCTTGGTTGAGCGATGATCATAGCTCCCCTTCATCAAACAGCTTACTGAACAACGCGATTCGTCGATGACCGAAAGGGTGATCTAATTTCCCTTTTCTTGGCCCGCCCCCCCTAGTACTTACCAGTAACATTATGTGTATAACTCTTCGGTTAGCTTGCAAATTGGGCTACATCCCATACTGCGATCACAGATTTTACATGGCCAGAATGAAATTGTGGCCGATTCAACAGTTGAATGCCAGTACTTTCGACATTGTCTACACTAACTGACGTGGGGTCCCGTCCTTCTTCCTTTACCATGTTCTGTGGATTCAATTTAGTCACGATCGTCGTGTTACGTGAAGAAACGCTCGTGAGATCCATGTATATGTTCTAACATCGCCCCGCCCCATGCGCGAAGCCTCTTCCTGTGGCCCACGTTCTGGTATTTTCCACGTGTCACGCGAACAGAGCTCTTTGCTGAGAAAGAGGGCGTCGTCCAAGCAGAAGGCGCCACGTGCGCGGGCCTCCTCCATTGGCGAACTTGCATGGAGGCGAAGGACACCGAGCTCCACAGTCAAAAGCGGAAAACGGTTCAAGATCCGAACCTTCGCAGGGCGCTCACGCCACGACAATCTCTCCAAGAAGCGTACAAAACCGCACCACCCTTCACGTCACTTTTCCCGCTCGCGATCATTGTCATCTGCAATTCCAGAGCGATCGCCATCGTCGCTCTCTCCCCTGGACTTGTTCCCTGAGGTCTGCATTTCTTGTTTTTCCTCTCGTCGGTGGGGGTGAAGTAATGGGGAGGACGGATTATCTGGCGATGAGGACCGACCCGGCCATGGACGACCTGATCAGCTCCGACATCAACGAGCTCAAGGTTGCTGCGAAGAAACTCTTCGGTCATGCCGCTCGGCTAGGCGGTCTCCACTTTGGCACCACTTTCCTCAAGTGGACCGCCTCCCTCGCTGCCATGTTAGTTCTTTCGCCTGTTCTTTCTCCGTGCTGAGCATCGCGTGGTCGCTGTTTTCTATACGTGCAGCGGGTTCGATTTAGCAATTATGCGAGTCTGGTTTGTGACTAACCTGGCAGATACCTGTTGATATTGGATCGCACGAACTGGAGGACCAACATGCTGACCTCGCTCCTGGTCCCTTACGTGTTCTTCAGCCTGCCTTCGTCCTTGTTCCATACGCTGAGGTGATGACCCATCTAGGCCTGTTCCGACATGACAGTCGATTTTCCTATTAACTTAGCACAGCTATACAGGTTTTACACAATCATTATGTATCTGCAAAGAACCATTCCTTTTTGAACACGTCTAGCGTTTGTAGTAGCATGTTGCTCGAACGAATTTGACAGTTTACCAACCTTAAACCGAACTGTTGAACAGATATCGTATCGAAAAGGGCCTATAATTTTCAAGTCACATTGTTTCGTGATATCACCGACTAGCGGTTGATTTTAAGCATCATGAATTGCTCGAGATCAGTTAGCTTTTTCTTGTTTGCGTTTGTGGATATTATGTCCTTATCGAGCTATGATTTTTCACAGAGGAGATTTTGGAAAATGGGTTGCTTTCACTGCAGTGGTGCTGAAGCTCTTCTTCCCCCGCCATTTCCCAGGTAGATTTGCAAGGCTCGGTCGGCTCGCCATTTACATTATTAGTATTAACATCATGACAGATCGATAATCGACCACGGAGTTATTAAACCAACATCTGTGATGGAGTTCGATCGCTGCTTCATGTATATATATAACTCTTTTTCCTGGTTGATCGATGCAGAATGGTTGGAGATGCCAGGCTCGTTGATCCTGCTCCTAGTGGTGGCGCCCCACTTCTTCGCGCACACGCTGCGAGACCACTGGACCGGGGTCCTGATATGCCTTCTCATCGGCTGCTACCTGCTGCAGGAGCACGTCCGCGCCTCGGGCGGGTTCAGGAACTCCTTCACGAAGTCGCACGGGATATCCAACACGCTCGGGATCGTGCTCCTGATCGTGTTCCCCGTCTGGACACTCGTGGTTCACTTCTTCTGAAAGATCATCCACCCATCCTAGTAACCCCTCCCTCTTATGTCCTGAGTTGTACTTTGGCCTTCTTTGATCGTAATGTAAGCCAATGCCCGAACTGAGTGATCCTGATGCCTAAAGCTAAAGATTCATTTTAGGGCAGGTTCTCAGTTTACTAGCGATGATGCTATCTTGTGTTTGGTTGTACTAACGTACTGTGCCACCGACAAAATTGGATCCTATCTTATCTGCTACGGCTGGAATGTTTGAGGCCGTACGGCTAAGCTCACATCCTTCCTTCATATACTAATCAAGTTTTCTTGAGATTGGAGATAATCTAAAGCAACCAATCCCGTAAGTTTCGACCTACATACCAAGCTTCACACTAATCGAAACAACCGTTGATGATGCGACGGCTATCCTTTTTAACAATTTGAAATTTTAATTAATCGGTAATAATCCCACGAAATTTTATCAAGTTTAGATCATTGGAGATCCTCTATCTGTCTTTCCAATTGTTAATTTCCAAATAAGCCAGAATTGATGCAACGATGAAATGTCGCTACTTGCTAATGCTCTTTTCTTTCTCTGGGTAGTTTAATTGGAGATGAAAGAGGATCAATTGGACATTAGCTTAAGCTTAAAGATGGAGAACTATCTTGCCATCGTATTTTCAGAAGAGGATTTTTAAATTCAATCAAATTTTCAGACTGGCTCATCGCATTCGAATCCCGGAAAAAAGAAGAGAACTCTTGACTTCAACCCGGCCCATTGGGGCGGATCCATAGGAACCGTTGATTTGGCGGGTCCCACGGTAATCGCGTGGGACCTGCCAGATCGACGGTGGAGATCAATCAGGTCCGGTAGATCCGGGAGGAAATTCCCTGTGTGGATCTTGAGCCCATTGGGCCGAGTCCGCCCCGAACAAGTAGGTTTAGCGGGCCTAACCCGATTTCCCACGGTGCCCGCGGATTCTTTCTTCCCCCTCGCCTCCACGAACGATGAAACCCTAGCTCGCCGATCCCTCCTGGCTATATAAATCAAGCTCGAGCCCCCAATTTCTCAGCCCCGACGACCCTCAGCCCGTTCGTTTACTCGCCACCCCCGGCCGCTGCCGCCGCCGCCGCCGCCGCCACCGCCGCCGCCTCAGCTTCCGCCTCGCTCTAATCAGCGTAAATGCTCTGATCCGCGGTTTAAGATTTGCGATCTTCGATTTTTTTTTCCTTTCCCCCTCTTCTAGACCGAGCGATTTTTCCACGGAGACTCACACGATCCTTCAGAACGCTTCGTTTCTCAGTGACGAACAAGAATCGATGACGAGTCCGATAAAACTTTCCATTCTTTTCATATCGTGACGACAAATCGAGGCATTTGTCCGAGAGAAAACGCGGGATCGAGTCTTCGTACTGTCAACTTTTTTTTTTTTTGCTTTTTTGTTTGCTTCGACTTTTCGGAAGGGAAAATCGTTACGAACAGAGTTTTGTGGCGGTCGGGCAAAGTGATGATGAGATTTATTGTCATCTGATGACAACCAAGTGATGATTCAATTTGAACCTCCTACTCATGCTGATTGCCCGATTGGAATGATCCTGCAAAACCAGATTTTGGCATTTGGGTTGTTAAATCAGATCGATTTGCTCTTAACTGCACCGAAGCGGCATAGACCTGATCGTGAGTCTGATGGTCTAGGCGCTTCGAGAGTCGCCTTGGCTTGGCTAGGCATTTGGTTATGAAGGTTGGGCCGACCCGATTGGGCTCGAGTCGACCTTGCCTATGTCTTTTTTCGATCGACGCAATTTTGCTAGTGACGGTGACAATTTGGATCAAATTGGATGATTATAATAAATCAGTGGATGATAGCAAAATGAGGGATATCAGAGCTAAGTGAAGTTGAACTTTTAAGGAGCAAAACCACTCGTCATCTTCACGATCAACGCAGCCGATGCCATGTATTGTCTCCCTCTCGCGACTCAAGAATACAACATGTGGGGGGTCAAGTCGAATATAATTAGACCTAATTTTAGGTCAAGTCAAGCCTCTCTTGACACAATTTAATATGATACAAATCTAGTAAATCATATTCGTTTCGGCTTATATTTTCCTCGATCCATCTTACTCAAATAATTCCATGTTTAATAAAATGAGGAAAACTCATAATCAAACTGATACGAGGATGCAGAGTGATTGAGCACTAGATAGAGTGAGGGTGAAAGACTATGAAGAGAGAATTATGTAGGAGCGTTGGGTTTAAGCAAATTATGGACTCGCTTAATACTCATATTAATTTGGGTATCGTCATTCTAAATCAATTTATGATTGACTTAATATAATAATTAAGTCATAGAACGACCCAGTCTATCAAATACGAGTTAAGGAATGAATTTATGATCTATTTTGACATGTCTAACTTGAGTAAGATATGTGATGTGGTGTGTGCCTTTGGGTCGAGGATGCACTCTTTTGAGAAAGTAGAAAAGCGGGGGAACTCACTGATATGTGCACATTGTTGGGGAACAATCGTTTCAAAATCTTGAGTTTCTACCTTGCGCACACAATGATTTTATGCGGGAGTAGTTTGATTTGCTAATCTACTCTTTAGAGGCTTCTTGAGCACTGTTTTGTATCCGTAGTACTCGGACTAAAAGAACATCTTCTATCGATAAGGCAATTTAGAACGACATGAACCATGTTTGTTGATGGCGACTTGCTGCTCCCGAACTGTTAAGGTCTCAATGAACAAGCTGACGTGAACGGAAGCAGAACAAAGAGGAGGAGGAGGAGGGAAGATCCATCGTCAGTATCTCTTTTGAATTGGGTTTTGCCCGTGCGTTGCATTTGCTTTTAGTTCATCCTCCTCTTCAACAGGATCATTACTCCCGTTCGACTGAGAATTTATGCTTCGACGGTCCAAAAGAGAGAGGCAAATACAAGAGGAACGTGGGATCAGTACAAGGTTTTGCGGTCGGATTCTGCAGTCCACCTTGGATGGCATTTTGATAGAGAGAGGGAGAGAGAGAAGATTTGAAGCAACAAAACAAAGAGAGATTCCCCATCCACGCTCTTGACTGACCCAAGTATCTATATCACACACTTGGACAGTGCCACGTGGCGAGCTCTGGAGCCAGATGCATTACCTTGATCCAGCCAATCAAAGACCGCCTTATCCTATCTCTTTATCTTACCCGAACCACGTCCACCAGATGAATTTGCCTCCCCACCCTCATCTTCAAGCTCGTTTATTTGCAAACCTTTTTCTCCTTCTCCCACAAAACTCCGCAGAGAGTGCGAGAGTTAGAGCAGGGGAAAGAAAGGACAGAAGAGAATGGCAGCTTCACTGCAGGCAGCAGCTACTCTCATGCAGCCCACCAAGGTGGGGAGGAGCAGCTTGCAACTCAGGTCATCACAGAACGTATCCAAGGCCTTTGGGCTGGAATGCGGTGCCGGCTCTCGGGTCACCTGCTCTCTCCAGGCTGATCTCAAGGACCTGGCCCAAAAGTGCGCCGACGCCACCAAGATCGCCGGCTTCGCCCTCGCCACTTCGGCCCTCGTCGTCTCGGTATGGAGATCAAGCCTCGCTTGTCAATTTGCGTTGCCCCCCTTAATCTTTAGAGGCTAATAGGGTTGAATTATAATTACCCTTGAAGTCGTTACTGCTGTTCACTCTGCTCCTTTTGTGTTCTATCGATGTTATGTGGACGATATAAGTGGCGCTCGAAAAAGGGAGATTTTTATTGAATATATTGAGTAGGCCTTGCGTGCACAAACAGGGGCCAGTGTAAGAAGGTCATTTAGCATTCGAACAGCGACGGGTGGTTGTGCTAGATATATTGTTTCCCTTCTCCAAATGCCTAACTTATTGTACTCTCTTTTCAGCACACCTTGCAAAATTATGCATTTGTCCTTAGTTGCTAAGAGTTCGTGGGCCGTGATCAGTTCTTGATGTGGTTGGTTGTCTCTAGTTGTGAATTCATAGAGGCGTCGAGTCTCTGTAATTAAGTGGATCGTCCAATTTGATGTTTGAAGCGTCCCTGCCACCAAGATGCGTATACTGGTTTGATCGAGGACATTTCTTGAGTAGGGAGTTCAAGGAACATCAGGAGACGTGACAGATCAACAGAGATCAATGCTCTAATTAAAGAGAGTATAATTGAAACAAAATCCTCTGCCATGCTGATGAACACATTTTTATGGAAACATTTCATGAATACAGTTAGTTTCTCATTTGCACATTTTGGTCTGCTTTTGTAGATAGATGATGACTATGTTGTGATGAAAGCTTCTGGTCTTTTCTCAGGGAGCCGGGGCAGAGGGAGTCCCCAAGAGATTGACCTACGACGAAATCCAGAGTAAGACCTACATGGAAGTCAAGGGGACCGGCACAGCCAACCAGTGCCCCACCATCGACGGCGGGCTGGAATCGTTCGCCTTCAAGCCCGGCAAGTACAATGCCAAGAAGTTCTGCCTTGAGCCTACCTCCTTCACCGTGAAGGCCGAGGGCGTGAGCAAGAACGCTCCCCCGGAGTTCCAGAACACCAAGCTCATGACCCGCCTCACCTACACCCTTGACGAGATCGAGGGCCCCTTTGAGGTCTCCCCTGATGGCACAGTCAAGTTTGTGGAGAAGGACGGGATCGACTATGCCGCCGTCACCGTGCAGCTACCTGGCGGGGAGCGCGTGCCCTTCCTCTTCACCATCAAGCAGCTTGTGGCCTCCGGGAAGCCTGAGAGCTTCAGCGGGGAGTTCCTTGTGCCCTCGTACCGTGGCTCATCATTCCTTGACCCTAAGGGCCGTGGCGGTTCCACCGGGTACGACAATGCTGTGGCTCTGCCCGCCGGAGGGAGAGGAGATGAGGAGGACTTGACTAAGGAGAACATCAAGAACACCTCTTCTTCAACTGGCAAGATCACGCTTAGCGTGACCAAGACCAAGCCCGAGACAGGAGAGGTGATTGGCGTGTTCGAGAGCGTTCAGCCATCGGATACCGATTTGGGAGCCAAGGTGCCTAAGGAAGTGAAGATCCAGGGCATCTGGTATGCTCAGCTTGAGTCATAGAGGGGGCTTTAATCGTTATCCTTTTAATGAGTTCGTTGAATGGATGTATCTATTTTCTGGGTTCAGATTTTGCTAAGAAGTCGTGAGCTGCTGAGACTATTATCTTGTTTGTATATTAACCTTCTTTCATCAAGAATATCATTCTAAGTTTCAAGGTCAGATGGCCGCGATTTTCTCGTGGATCCAAGGGGACCATCAATTTGATCAAATTAATCAATAAGTCCATTCTATAGTGTCAACCCAAATCATGAGCTAGCAGCAAAAGAGAATTGGAGCATTCACATAGAATCTGCGCATTCAATATGCCAATTTCAGGAGATAATCACTATCATAAACTGTATAAGATCCTTCAAGGCCTAGGTAACTGAACGTGGGTACGCGAAATAAATCTTCTCGAATGTCATTATATCGCCTGATAAAAAGTCGACTTTACGAAATAAAATTTACAATTTAAATGGAACTGTACCTATGTTAGTTGCAAGAAGCTTATCGTATACTCATAGTATTTACTTTGCTGGAGATGATGATGATGATCATCGTTCAGATTGTTTCTTCCAACTCCCCCCGCCACAGAATAACGAAGGAAACAAATTTGACTTCCAAGTGAAAATCCACAAAATTGACCCGCTTCTGAAACTGATAACAATCTCTCTGCTTCACATATATCACATATCTTGAGATAGGTTCCTATTTAAATTTTCTAAGTAGTTTCCTCTTTCGAATCATCAAGGAAATTACGTTTGCTCCGTCTGCTACTGTCTATAAAGCCAAAGAAAAGGTAAGGAAAAAAAGCCTGAAGGTGCTTGAAACAATGGAGTGTCCGAAAGATGAAAAGAGTGGCATTCCTATGTGGCTGGAGCGGATGTTCACCGCCAGCAAGTTCTACGATTCATGCGAGGACGACTGCTCAAAGCCTGCCAAATACTACTGCACAGCCTGCATGATCATCGTTTGCGAAGATCACATGGGGCAGCATCACAAAAGTCGCGGGCACTCGATTTTGACGGTAATTAAACTCTGTTCGACCTTGTAGCATTTTGGCTTCATCAAGGAAAATGCATCTCTATCCTTCATTCTTTATTTTGGTAAAGAAGCATTGAAAAACTCAGGCATACAAGTCTTCGGGAGTGGCGGCATTCAGAATAGACGACCTGGAGCAAGTTTGGGGCTGCTCCGGCATCCATCAGTACTCGATAAACCGGCGGGCGATCGTGTATGTCAATCAGAAAGGAGGGGTCCATCGCTCAGGCTCTCCCATCGGCGATGCGAAGTGTGAGACTTGCCAGTACAAGATCTTAGCCCCCAGCAACTTCTGCTCAGTGGAATGCAAAGTAATTGAAATTTTACCGCCCTAAATCACGTTTCATAGCATGGGTGCTCAGTTTTCCTTTATGACACAAGACTATAGTTTTCAATGCATTTGCGTTTTTTCTTATGAGGTGGGTAACTAGGGTTTTGCCATGTTGAGGGTTTCCTTCCAAGGTATATTTAGCAACTGCCAGCCATCGATAGATTCTTCCTAGTGTTCGTAAATCGATTTTTTTGGCAGGTGAAGGCTGGTTTGAAGAAGATTGAAGAGAGCAAAGCAGAAGCCTTGAATCGAGCGAGGAGGAAGCTGGAGATGATAGAAGATGAGAGCCCCAGCGACCTTCCAAAGCAGGTTGCTGTAGGTCAATCTTTCAGGAAACGTCCAAGAAAGCAATCCACACCCCGGAGGTCTCCCCTCTTTTAGATCAGTAAGAACATTGCCGAAACTCTGAAGAACAGTTAATTTCCTCTAACTTAATACGTGATTCTTGCGCCGATATTCGTCGCCGGAACTGCTCGGAACCCTTCTTCATTAGGGAGAGGAGCAGATGTTCAAGTTTTGAAAAGAGCCGAGATTTGATCTCTCTTACTTAACTCTGGAGTTCTGAATTTTCAGTTTTCATGCATTGACGTTCCTCCATCTCTACAGTGCGTGCAGAGAGAGAGAGAGAGAGAGAGAGAGAGAGAGAGAGAGAGAGAGAGAGAGTTCAAACATAAGATCATTTGTTCGGTCGAAAGTTCAAACATACGTTGAAGTGTCCTGAAACCCAAAAGATTCAATTTTGAATGGGTAAATCACCATGTTAATAGCAAATTAATCGGACAAAAACGGTAATTGTATAATCACAGTCCTTGTATCATGTTAGTTTTCATTCATATGTAGATCAATGCAGGCAGTGGTATGGTCCTCACGTGGTGTTGGTTTTATTCATATATAATGTAATGACGCGAGTATTTTGCGACTTTAACATTCGATCGTTTTATTGATCATCAAATCGGATTCGTTACGTGATACTCTTATACTTTATTTCTGATACCACGAACATCGTTTTGATATTGAGAATACTAATTTGATGATACAATTAACGATATCGTAGAATTTCTAGAGAAACTCAAATATTCACGATGACTATTTCAGATAAGAAATTGAGGAATTTAGAGAGCACAACAAAATTCTTAGGTGCGAGCAATTATCGCCGGCATCAGTTGGATGCACATCCAATCTGTCAATTACGCAAATCCCACGTTGAGAAGCCACCCATAATGGGATAGTCCTAGAGTAGCTGAAATTGGAAGAGAAAGAGACTAAGAATGTGTTTAAAATAAATGAATTGAAAATTATTTTTTCAAAAACAATCATTTATATCGTTTGAAATAATTAATCGATAAAAATAATATCATTATCAATAATAATGTAAATATTTTTGTGACGATGATCTTTTTTTCATTAGTCAATTGTTATAGGCGATATATGCAATTATTTTTGGGACCCCGAGCGACCATTCAAGGAACCTCAACCCTAATTATCAAGGAACAAATGTCCGTTGAGAATTAAAAATTGGCCCACAACAAATAGTGCCAACACTAGCGTAAACATAGGATAAATTTTGAATATTGCAAATCTATTACGTGGTAAGTTTTTTTCTATTAAGTATAGATTAAATTCAGAAACGTCCATCGCCCAAAAAAGTTGTCGGCTCACATTAATTTATCTTATGTAAAATTTACAGATTAAGTACATTTAAAGTCCTAATTCTATTACGTACAAATTAAGTTCAGGCTGATACTTTCTTTCGATTCTGCAAACTTTCGTGAGAAATCTCGTGGAAAGCTCATTGAAAATTGCAGCACAACTCGCTAATGCACCACATAGAGCGGAAGACACCCGGTCAAAAAGTTGCGGAAAATCACTGCCACGGGACAATTAAAAGGAGACACGTCCAACATCATGGTTTCCTTCTATTCTTTGGGAACTTTATGTTTTTTCATGAGATCGGTCTCGAAAAAAAACTCCGATTATTTCACGGAAAATATTTTTCAAATTTTTCGACGTTCATTTCATAAAAAATGAAATAGTTAATGAAAATACTTTCCACCAACAAAAAAACACTTTCAAAAGTGGAGAAAATATTTTCCATTTTCTTTATTTATCTTTAAATATCGCAGTCTCCAATAATGTGCCTTGACCTCGCTCAAAGTTAGTGAGTTGACGGCTTTTGATCGCGAGCTCATAACCTCTAAAGGCAAGTTCGAAGCTTGCCATGCCCTCTGGTAGTAAGCCGGAGCTTATAGGAGCCTGTCGAGACTTGTGATCGGTGGCATGTCAATGTATAATAATAAAAAATTCAAAAAATCTTAAATTTGAAACGAACACCCGAAAAAAATTATCATTTTCTAAGAAAATGATTTTCTAGAAAATATTTTCCAGAAGTATTATATTCTCTATGAAACGATCGTAGCTTTAATATGTGAACTTCAGAATCATTGCGACATGGCGTCTAACACAAGACACCCTCCAACAGCACAATTCCTCCTATTTATTGTGTCCAAAACATCGCCCGGATAATATTTTTCGATGATATTTCTTCTTGATCCTGCTTGACTTTCTGAGAGCAGTTTCATAAAAAAAACACGAAATTTCCAAAATAAAAAAATAAAAAATAGAAGGGACCATGCTATGATTCGTACGATAGCAACGAGTTTGAGACAAATTCAGTTTGAAAAACATATCTTGTTGTTAAAATTTGTCCTTAAGCTGTAAATTGACAGGCATCTTTAGATTCCTAAAGAAGTGTCAATTTGCAAAAATATTAGGGCTTGCCCTCCCAAATTCAATGCAACTTCGAATATGGAAGTCTTCTCCTTCAAACAAAGTCGTTTCATGCTTGGCCACGCGCATAGCCCGCTCTTCACCTTATGAAGAAACTTTTTTCACGAAATGATCGGTTAAGGAAGTTATGTAGTCCCCCTAACGTTAGTTCAAATCCGATTCCTTCCGGTTCTCAAATGGTGAAGGCTTCGATCCGGCGAAACGGGCGATGCCACGAGGTCCAAACTTTTGAGATCATCGAATTCCTTTACAATCGCGATCGTCTTAGGTGGTCCGACTGTGACCAAAATTTGGGAGAGTTAATACTTGTCTTCACCAAGCAATGTGACGAGACATGATTATGAAAGCGGATGGTTTAGGCCGGTTTGTTTTGGCTTAACTAAAAGTAAAATGTATTCTTGTTTTCTCATTGAAATATACGATATTGTTCGGAGTTAAAGAAAATTTGTGAGAAAAAAATGTGTGTTAACTTACATGTTGGCTTCGCAAAAAGGATGCTGGCCAGGCAGGGGCTCGGGTTGGCCTTGGCTCGGCTCGGTCCATTGGCTAGTCCTAGCTTGGAGCCAATACCATCGAATTGTTAGCTCGGAAGGCAATTAGGGGTTTGCATGGTAACATTTCTATTTGTTTTCAATTTTTTGCTCTTTTATTCCCCTGAACAAAAAAAATGAATAAAAATCCATTTGATAACGTCAATTTATTTTTTTTGTTCCCCAAAATAAAAAGTTAGTCTGAGAATAATTTTGGAACAGAAATAGGAAAAAAAAACTAGCCTTTTGTTCATGGGAACAATTTTTAGAAAATAAGTTAATTTTATTTATTTATTTTCCTTTTGTTCTTCCATCTTACTGCGGCCACCTTCGGCCACTCGGTGCCGGCAACCACCGTTCACTGCTCAATCACTACCGCCTGACTGCCGGCGGTTGTCGCTTGGTTAGCCGGTGGACAATAGTCGAGCATTGGCGACATGCGGTGACCGATGGTTGGGCGGTGTGAGATGACATTCATTCATCTTTGAGCAAGAATAAAAAACAGAAATAACAAAAAATTTATGAATTGTATCAAACACGTTCATATTATTTTCAGATTCTAAGAATAAAAATTTTATATAGTTACTAAACGTTTTATTTTACTCAAAAATTATTTCGAGAAATAGAAATAGAAAATAAGTATTTAAAAAAAATTGTTCTCTGGAATGAAAACTCCATATGAATGACGAATGCGGTTCGCATAGTGAACTGGTTCATACCGTAACAGTTTAACCGGTTCGATTCGCCACCCATCCCTCCGCACTAGTGTAAATCGGGTGCTTTTTTGGCCGGTTCGTTCGTTCTTTTCGGTGAGATCCGCCGGTTCGAAGGAGTGCGAACTGCGAACCCGGTTCCTTCAGCACAGTTGCTCTCCGTACTTCTATCTGCAGGCATCCTCCAATCCTCCTCCTCCTCCTCGTCCTCCTCTTCTTGTTGTCAGTGAGGGGAAGAGAGATAGAGAGAGAGAGAGAGAGAGAGAGAGAGCGCGAGACTTCCATTGATATCGAAGCAGCTTCGAGAGGAGTGTCTTCTTCCACGAAACGATGAACTCCGCGCTCCTCACGACGAGCTCCAGCTCTTGCTCCTCTCCATTCCTCAATCCCTCCCCCCTATGTCTCCCCTCCACCCTCTCCTCCTCCTCCAGGCGCCGCCGCCTCACGGTCTCCGCCGACCTCGATCGCCAGCCGGCCGCCCCTCCCCCTCCTCCGCGCGGCTCCGACGTCTTCGGCGGCCCTAGGGAGCTCGGCGGCCTCCAACCGCTCGTCAAGAGCTTCTCTCCGCCAGCGCGACTGGCGGCTTCCGCCATCGTGGTGGCCGGCACGCTCGCCGCTGGATATCAGCTGGGCCTCCGGCTCGGTGGCTCTCGCAATGCCGCCCTTGGAGGAGCCGCTGTGCTCGGGGCTGCCGGTGGCGCCGCCGCGTACGCGGCAAGGGCTTGTGTGCCCGAGGTTGCCGCCGCCGATTTGCACAACTACGTCGCCGGCTGCGACGATCCTCAGGCGGTTCGGAAAGAGGACATAGAACAGATTGCTAGCAGGTCAGTTCCGTCCTTAGTGTATAGTTCCTCAATCGCTGCTTTGTTTCGGCTTTTGCCTTCTCTGGTGACATCTTTTCTCAACATGGATTCATGTTAGCTTATATGGTTGGTTCTGGATGAGGTGGTGGAACGTCCTGATTTAGTCAACTAGTCGAACTTTTACTAGAGATCACATTTCTCTCTATAGTTCATTTGGGTATCAGTGGGATTAGAGTACAACTTTCTAATTCACTAATTTAGTTACACCATATTGATCGGAACATGTCTGCGGCAGTGCCTAAAATCATCTTGAGCAATGTTGCTCTTCATCTGACTGTTGTGCTTTGAATGTGTTTAAAATTTATAAGCTAGTGATATTTTTGACATCTAATCTGTCAGGTACGGCGTGAGCAAGCAAGATGAGGCCTTCAATGCAGAGCTTTGTGATTTGTACCTTAGGTGAGCGAAACTGATGAACTAATCATGCATCTATTGTGCTTCATGCGCATACTTTTCTTTTTGTTTTCTCTGTGTGTTCATAGGTTTAAAATTTCAGACATAGCTGGCTTGAGTAGTAGTTGACTTTCAGTTGGATGAATGCATATGACATGGGTCATGCAGATTTGTCTCATCTGTCCTTCCTCCTGGAAATGAAGAACTTAAAGGAGATGAAGTCGAAAAAATAGTTAAGTTTAAGAGTGCTCTGGGAATTGATGATCCAGAGGCAGCAGCCATGCATATGGAGGTACTATTACACTAGCTACATGTGTATGCTCGAGAATATCAAATTAGTATGGGATGTATGATGGAGTACTGTCTTGTTAGAATTGGGTCCACTTGTGTTTTCCAGATTGGCAGGCGTATTTTCAGGCAAAGGCTTGAAACGGGGGATCGTGAAGGTGATGTGGAGCAGCGTCGGGTATGAAATCTGAATTCTTGTAGTTTCTCTGCGAACACATTAGCCCACTACTTGGATACTTTTCCTGTGTGTAGTATGGAACTTTATCATTTTTGGTTCCTCTTCAGTACAGGCATTTCAAAAGCTGATATATGTTTCCACACTTGTGTTTGGAGAAGCGTCAAGTTTCCTTTTACCTTGGAAGCGCATATTCAAAGTTACCGATGCGCAGGTATAAGTCATTTCTATAGCCAATGTCTGCCTGTGCAATTATTTTCCTGTTGCATGGTTGGTCAGAAGTCTGATCTCAGATTTTTGAAAATCAAGACTCCTCCTGTTATTCTAGCCTATCAAAACAGTGCTTTTGTAATTATACTTATGACATGAGGATCCACTAATATATCTGTCAGATTTAGCTTATTTAGTAAATCAGTCTTGTATCCATGTGCATGCAGATTGAGGTTGCTGTTCGTGATAATGCACAGAGGCTGTATGCGTCCAAGCTAAAAGCAATCGGAAGAGGTGTGTTTAATTATGTGGTTCATTGCAAAATATGAAAATCTCGACCTTTAGCAACGAAACTATGCTAATATTGTACGTTTGGACATAAGATAAGCCTGCCTTTTTTTTTTTTGGATTATGGCGATGAAAGAATTTATTTGGTTTTCAAAGTTTTTCTATATCATTGAATTCCTTGTCCTGTCACTAGAAAAAGTGTCTATTTCTGTATCATGGACTGTGTAATTTAACCAGGTTGTAGTAGTTGATATAAGGCTTAATTCAATTAACCATGGAGTTTCAACTGCTTATCAACCTGGTTATAGTTATTTGTGTTGAGGCATATTCGATAAACTTGGACTTTGAACTGTCTTTTGTGATTGCAGCCTTTTGTAGTTGATGTTGGACTTTGCTCTTCGTAATTGTAAATAGAAGTTTGATATCTGTGTTAGATCTCAAGGTGGAGCAGCTTGAAAATCTTCGAGCAGTGCAACTATCTTATCGACTTTCTGATGAGGTAACTTCATCTTTTGTCTTCTGCATAGATAAATCTGATTTACTGTAGTTTTTGGTGGCATATCTTCCATAAGCTTCATTGGCTGGTGCAGCTTGCTGAAGATTTGTTTAAGGAACATACAAGGAAACTTGTGGAGGAAAATGTCTCAGCAGCTGTGAATGTGGTGAAATCAAGGACTAGAGCAGCGTATGTCCCTTGCCCAAG
The DNA here is from genome assembly GCA_030064385.1 of Melaleuca quinquenervia. Classification (NCBI taxonomy): domain Eukaryota; kingdom Viridiplantae; phylum Streptophyta; class Magnoliopsida; order Myrtales; family Myrtaceae; genus Melaleuca; species Melaleuca quinquenervia. The sequence goes on along the minus strand of CM057726.1, from coordinate 9,139,550 downwards.
TTGCCTCTGTATCGTTAGTCTGTAAATGCTGTTTCTCAAGTTCTTTAAATAAATTTAGCATTGGACAAATTAAATGGGGGAAAAAGAGAGGGAGAGGCCCCCCATGCGGCACCCTTGGGCCAAATACGGGAAAGAACTTTACAAATATATCCGTAAGTCTTGTCCCACCCCAAATTTTTCAAGTTTTTTGAAATTCCAAAGTTGAAGGAAGTAGTGTGGATTCTGCAGTAAAAGCATCCAATTTAAGAGTTAAATCTTTTAATGATAGTGCTTCTAATTATGAATATGAGCTGGAGTGAGTGATGTTATGTCCAATTTGGAGAAATAATTAAGCAGCACGTGGAGATTTAAATAACTGATGCAGTAGGTGTTTTCCTTCTGCATCTCTTGTGACTAAAATGAAAAAAAAATTGGAACTAATTTACTATTAAATTTATAGCTATTTTAGTAACATTAATAAACGTTTACACTCAAGTAGCTTGTAAGAGAATTTTGAGGAAAGAATTATAAGGTGTTTATAATCCTATAAAGTTGAGGGCCATTCTCCTACTTAAAAGATTATTAAGTGAGTTGCATCCATATAAGGATTGAAAAGAATGAATTTTTCATTTCATAAAAAGTTCTCTATCATACATTTGCTACTAAAAGAAAAAAAAATCAGCTACTAATCTATTTCTCCTCCATAAAAAATAAAGAAATGCTTATTCTAGATCTGTGACAGAATAAGTCAATCAACTGAGATTTTCAAGAGAAGTTGCTAGCATAGTTATGCTGGAATCAGTGTCAAATGTTTTGCTTTTTAGGAATTGAGTGGTGCTTGCTATTTTATTAGCTTTTCCTAAAGTCTACTTGTCTTAATCTATGTATTTTGATTATCCAGGACGGCAGTCACTCAAGTTGTAGAACAGCTAGATGAGATACTAGCATTTAACAATTTGCTTATCTCGCTAAAGAACCATCCGAATGCTGATCACTTTGCTTGTGGGATCGGTCCAGTTTCCTTACTTGGTGAGGAACCTTTAAAACTGCGTTTTATTGGCCATGAGGTGTGTTTTCAAGGAAGTCATGAATTACTACTTCTCTTCTTGTACCTCAGGTGGTGACTATGACACTGACCGAAAAATGGATGACTTGAAAATACTTTATCGAGCATACGTTGCAGAGTCTTTCTCAACTGGTCGATTGGAGGAAAGCAAGGTATGAGATTTTTTATATAAAAATATTGTCTGCCTCTTACCTGCCATGCGATGTATATTACCTGGCTAATGTTGTCTTTGTTTCCTAATAACTTCACTTCCGTTGTTTCTTTTGTTCATAGCTTGATGCCTTGAGTCAACTGAGGAATATCTTTGGTTTGGGGAAACGTGAGGCTGAAGCCATTATGCTTGATGTATCTTCAAAGGTGTATCGTAAACGACTTCAACTGGCCTTTACCGGTGGTGAATTGGAAGCTGCAGATAGCAAAGCGGCATTCCTCCAGAATCTATGTCAAGAGTTACGCTTTGATCCTCAGAAGGCCAGCGAGATTCATGAAGGTATATTCATTGATTCCTATTTTTGGAGTGTTCCGGTGTCATATATGATGTGTGTGTGTTCTTCTTATCTTTGCTGTGATCTGATGGTTCTTCATGCTTATCTACCTGGTAAAACTTCTAATAAGATAGACCATTGTCTCACCAAAGTATTGATAGCATCCTCTTTTATTTTCGCATTAAGAAATTTACCGGCAGAAGCTTCAGCAGTGTGTTGCTGATGGAGAACTGAGTGAAGAGGATGTTAAAGCTTTGCTAAGAATACGAGTTATGCTCTGTATCCCTCAGCAGACTGTTGAAGCGGCTCACGCCAGTATATGTGGCAGTTTATTTGAGAAGGTAAAGTTATGTCCTCTGATGAATTCCTTTTCCTCTAGAGTTCCTTCTACTTGGTGCTCTTTTGCTTGTAATTTGTATACTATAATTTTTATACACACAGCTTGTGTTTTTACATTTCAATTCAATGGGTAACAGTCACAGTTTGATGGAAGTCTTTCTATGCTTTGGAACTTCATTTAACATGAAGACTACCATATTGCGTTGAAAATTTTGACATTTGTATCACGAAAATGCGGCCTGTTGGTTTTAGGTTGTCATTAAGAATCATCTTAAAATATAGATTTGAGGAAAGAGGCGATCTGATAGGTTGTTTTCCTTCAGCAGTGGAGTGAGCGAATATTGTGACCTTGTCCCAAGTGTATATAGCTCTTCATATTTTCGATGGCTTTGAGGTGATTAATTGTAAAAGGAGAGTCTAGCTGAAGCAAACTTCTGAACAAACTGGTTAACCAGAAATTTCAACACTTATGGCACGTTTAGCAACGGTTTTGTTTTTGGAAACAATTTCTTTTCAAAAATAGTTTTTTTCTATTTTTATTACTTGGACAAGTTTCTTTGCAAAAAAATGCGTTTAGTAACTGCTATTTCTAGAATAGTAATAGAATAGAAATGCATTTAGTAAAAACTTCATTTTTTTTATATTTCTAATTTTCCTTTTTTTTTTTGAATTCTTTCTTTTTCTTATTTCTTTTTTTTTCCCTTCATTCTCTTGCCAGTTGGGTCACTGGTGGCCAGTGATGGGCTAGAGACTTGGCCATGCAAGATTGACCTCACTTGGCCCTGGCAATGCTGAGCCAGGCAAGGCCTGACCTTGCAGCGGCTGGGCGAGATGGAACCTCACTGGTGGCTGGGAGAGGCTTGCCGACTGTTGCCCACCCGCCGCGAGGTCGCTGCTGTTGGGCAAGGTCGACCCTGCCCGACAGTGGTGAAGCCAAGCCTTGCTGGGGCTGACAAGGCTCACCTGAGGCTAGTGAGGTTGACCTCACTGCCCCAGTCTTGGCTGGGGCCCGGCGACCAGTTAGAGAAAGGAGAAGAAAAATAAAAATGGAATAAAAGAAAAAAAATGTTTTTGCAAAAATTGTTCTCGGGAACATGAAGTAAAATTCTTTTATTTTTGTCCATCTATTCCAAATTTATTCTTTTGACTACTTTTCTATTTCAGGGAATAGAAAAACTAATTGACATACATAAGTGGATATCTGTTCTTTTTCTGTTCCCGGAACACTCTATTCCCGGAACAAAAGGATAGAAAATTAGGGAAACTAGAAACATTACTAAAGCGCAGCCTTGAAAACCTGCAAATAAGTTCTTGAAGACTGGAAACCTGGTTTTCTGTAGCTTGCTTGATAATGATAATTTTCTGGCTGAAACATTAGATCTTGCTTTATTATAGTTGCTTCCCTGCCTAAACTGAATCTGACTATTGATAGTTTTTCCATTACTTTGTTTACTTCTGTTTTGGTTCCTTCGAATTGGGCTGTTTAGCCATTTTTGTGCGAATTCAACCAAGCTATTGCACCACCTTTTGCAGGAAATTTCAACAAATCAATGAGCAATGTGGCCCATTCAGTGCGAACAATTTCAGATACCTTGTAAATGAAATTTAATGGAATAAACTTTACTGGCAAAGGAGTATAAAAGTCGGATATGTGGATCTTGGACATGTTTTAGTCTAAATTTTGACTCAAAAACCACATTTTTCTTTTAAAAGGTGGATTAATTCTTATTTATTTGAACTGAGAAGGTCTGATGGCTTCTGAGCATGTGAGATATTGTGTACCTCTTATTGCAATGACAAGGAAAGCCTTCAATTTATCCACAATGATCAGGAACATATTTTTTTCATGTCTTAGGTTAATGTAGAAAATCATTGTGTTTTATCTTTTTCCTTCACTGACTGACTGAACTATTGGATCCAGGTTGTGAAGGATGCGATTGCCTCAGGTGTTGATGGATATGATGCTGAAGTGAAGAAATCGGTTAGAAAAGCAGCTCATGGCTTGCGCTTGACAAGGGAGGCTGCCATGTCTATCGCCAGCACAGCTGTGAGTGTCCTTATTTACCATTACTTTGTTTTTGGTTGGATTGTATCTCTCTCTCCATCAGGACATTGATAAGAGTGACTGGACATCAATATGAATGTTTCAAATGCGTTTTTGTGACTGACCAACCTAGGAGTCGTACTGAGTTTTCTTTTAGCATCTTAAATGGATGAATCATGGTTGCAGAGAATATCAATCTCAAATGGTATTACTTTCTACGTAATATTTATAACTTATAATGGTACATCTTTCTATGTAATGGTATGATTATCCACCACATCCGAAACTCAGTCTTATCTTGCAATGACTTTCCATGTCATGCTTATGGGATGATATTCCAAATGGTGGCAATATTTTTTGAGAGGTACACGTGCAATTATGTGATGATGAGATATTTTTACGGTGATTTAATTGGATGTGCTGATCTTTGCTTCTCCTTATAGTTTGAAAAATGGCTGTCTTTATAGGAGGAGGAGCTTTTAACTTGTAAAGAGATTAGTGTACTTGTGACAAGTTAAAACTTATAACCAATGCCGACATAGATGGATAGGTGCTCTATAAAACTGATTGGGAGTCGTCCATTTAATTTGGAGGATGAATGCAATCTATGCTCAAGAGATAAGTAGCCATATATGCCTGCCTTCTCCTCCTTGGTCAGGATGCTCGAGTATGTAGCTATGCATATAATGAATGTCAACTATCCTTTTGAGGAAAGTTCTTGTGGTGAAACCGGATCAAAAGTATTCTTTTCTTTGATATACATCTTGGGATCAGGCTACAGAGGAGCATCCTTACTTTTTGCACAAGGATCATGCTGGTCATATGAGAAACAAATGTTCTGAGTAAGAAATTATGCAAAGCTGACTAATAGCTGAATGTCCTTCTTACAAATTAGCACTTCTTGGTGCTATTTTACTGTAAAATCTGCTATCAAGATTTGTACGAGTCTTGTGCATGCAAGTTGATGTAGCAAGCATGTGAACTTACGGCGTTATGAGGTTTGAAAATCTATCTTTTGTTATGTATTGTCTAGGATAAAAAGAACTATATTGGTTGATTAATTTCAGGGAATTTTAAAATTCCGTTGCCTCATACCCATGCAGGTCAGAAAAATATTCATAAATTACATTAAACGAGCACGGGCAGCTCAGAATCGTACTGAATCTGCCAGGGAGCTTAAGAAGATGATTGCTTTCAATACACTGGTCGTTACAGAACTGGTGGCTGACATAAAAGGGGAATCACCTGAAACTGTAGCCGAAGAGGCTGCTACGGAGGTAGAAAGACAAATTGAAGACGATGAGGAATGGGAGTCCCTCCAGACTCTTAGAAAGATAAGACCCAACAGGGAACTTACAGCCAAGTTAGGGAAGCAAGGCCAAACAGAGATAAACCTGAAAGACGATCTTCCAGAGAGGGAGAGGACCGACCTCTACAAAACCTATCTCTTGTTCTGTCTAACAGGAGAAGTCACCAATATCCCATTCGGCGCGCAAATCACAACGAAAAAGGATGATTCTGAATATGTTCTGCTAAACCAGCTCGGTGGTATCCTTGGTTTGACCCCTAAGGAGATTGTCGAAGTTCACCGAAGTCTTGCTGAGCAGGCATTCAGACAACAAGCAGAGGTGATACTGGCTGATGGTCAGCTGACAAAAGCCAGGATTGAGCAGCTTAATGAGGTGCAGAAGCAAGTTGGCTTGCCTCCACAATATGCTCAGAAAGTAATCAAGAGCATTACAACTACAAAAATGGCTGCTGCAATAGAAACTGCTGTCAGTCAGGGGAGGCTCAACATAAACCAGATAAGAGAACTCAAGGAAGCGCGTGTAGATTTGGACAGCATGATATCTGAAAGCTTGCGGGAGAACCTCTTCAAGAAAACCGTGGATGACATTTTCTCGGCGGGGACTGGTGAATTTGATGAGGAGGAAGTCTATGAGAAAATCCCAGCAGACCTGAATATTAATGCTGAGAAGGCGAGGGAGGTGGTTCGTGAGCTTGCTCAAAGTAGATTGTCAAATTCACTTATTCAGGCTGTCGCCTTGTTACGACAGAGGAACCAAAAAGGAGTGGTATGGAGATCCTTTTTGACTCTCTCTACTTTTTACCAATCTGTTGAAGTTTGTGGACCGAGTCACTTTAGAAAGAGTCCAGATGCTAGCTTTACATGATCACTAAGCCACAATCAATCATTCGTGCAGGTTTCCTCACTTAACGATCTGCTGGCTTGCGATAAAGCTGTACCTGCGGATCCACTGTCTTGGGAAATCCGAGAAGAGCTGGCTGACTTATTTGCCATATACATGAAGAGCGAGCCTGCTCCGGAGAAGCTATCCAGGTTGCAGCACCTGCTTGGCATCAGTGACTCGACTGCGGCAGCTATTCAAGAGATGGGAGACAGAGTAATTCGAGTCGGTACAGAGGAGGAAGACTTTGCTTTCTGAGCACTGCGGTAATTTCTTCTCGCATCTCATGATTGGCTTAGTTTTTATCTGCTCTCACAAGGCAGATTGGTCAGGGGTTGGAATGTTTGCGTAGCAGAAGTAGCAGGGACCCTTGCGAAAAATGATCGACACTCCGAGACTTGCTATACAGAGATTACGAAGCATCGTGTTATACAGAGATTACGAAGCATCGAGTTATACTCACTGTTCTACTCAAAATCGCGCAGCATCCTTTCTTTTAAATGAAACTGAGTTTTCGAGCGTCGCAGCGATGTATTGCATCACCTCGTTAGTCGGAGTCATCCGCCCTCTAAGATCAATTCTCTTTTAACATGTAAGAAATGAGATCATTTGGGTCTCTTGAATATAAGCAGGCGATATGTTTTTCGAAGGTTCGACATTTATTTGGGGTATCATGCTTCCTCGCTTTTATGATACTGTGCATTTGCCGTTGCGATGCGGTGCGGATCAGCCACTTCCGGTCTTTCATTTTACCAAAGAAAGTTGCGGGCCTATGAAGAACGCTTTATCCATTGCAGATCTTATTCATGATTCTCCATCAGAGTCCTTTAGGAATTCGAAGATGGCTGAAGCGTAAGGGACTAAAGACTGAAGACCAGAAATCGAACGGGCATGCGGTCGGCGCGATTCGGTTGCACAATAGTATCTCGTATCCGTCGATCGGTCGAGCTCACGGTCTCTGTAAGGCTGCATCGATCGAGCCTGGTTAAACTTCCAATTAGCTCCTCAGAGTACCGAGCATGGATTTTCTCGTCTTACGATCCAAGTTTGGTCCATGATTCGTTAACCAACTGCACCTTTAATATGAGTAAGGAATCTACAGATTATTCCAATATGTTCTTCCCCACAAAACAAAGACATGGCGAAAGGCAGACAAAAAGTCGCTTGGGCGGGAGTTGGTTTCGGGTTTGGGCTAATCTAATGTAGTGCACGTGAAAGAATTAGGAAGCTTTTTTTTTATTTTTCATGCCCTAATTAGTTGTGGTTAGTCAAACTTGGAAGTCTTAATTTGTATTTATTCACAATTATATACCATATATATATAATATATAAAGTTTGGAATGGGTTCCAAGGTATAGTCCCCATGGATCAGCACAGCTGGCCTAATGCAATGATTGAAAGCCCAAGTTTAGGAACTTTCGTTGAAGTGACAAGAGCCGACTTTATTTGCACTTTTCGGTCCCTTTTTCCCCCTTTTTTCAAAGGGCAAAAAGAAATCAAACAAATAGTATTATGTATGCATGAAATATCAAGATAATGTATATATAATTATAGTGAGAATAACTATTTTAATCGTGAATAAAAGAGAGGATGACGTGGCATTCCTATTTCCCTCGCGGTTGGCAATTCTCTCTTACCCCAACGTGACATGGGCATCTGACATTTTCGCACCATGGCACCAAGTAAAATCTCGAAAAGATGGAAATTGATTATCGAAATTTTCACGATTTTTAATTATCATATCTCGAGTTGTGTGCTCTTTTTTTTTTTTTTTTTTGTCTTGGTCTCCATGTCTGGGAATCAAAATAATGTTCAGATCACTTGGGTGCTGTGTTAAGGGATTGTCGGCAATTCGATACATGTTGGGGGCATGGACTCGTTAAATTATGATACCAATTCACGTACCGCAATGCATCAATACAAATAGCCCCACGGATAGAAACCTCACGTATTTACAATGTAGTAAAAAATCGAAGCACGATTCTTTGTGGACTTTCTGCAAAGAAAAATAGCAACAAAAGAAAAGAAAAAGCAAGAGCTTTTCATTGTATATCCCCTTCCTGATCATGTTATCATATAAACTTCTCTAATCAAAATTGGTGATACTTAAAAGTAAATATATAATGTCGAAAGTGTCCAGAAATCTCCCATAAAGATATTATCAACATTTTTTTAATTATTCGCTTATCGGCTTAAGAAAATCAGCAAAACAGATAGTAAGTTAAGGATATGAATTTCGGCACTCTTTCTGAAAATATCATGTCTATTTGCCCGATATCGTGTGATCTCATTGACGTGATTATGCCAAAGCATCCCATCGTAAGTGTGTAGGAGTGCCAGGGAATCCCCACAAGTACGTCATTGACACGTTTTTCTAACAGGTTATAGTTTTTAGAGAAAAGGATTTGTACAACACAAACCAAATGGATCATTTATAATAGTAATGATAATAATAAAAGTAAAAGAGAACACAGTAATAGAGTACCAAGTGGGAGGAAGAGGGGGCTACAAAAAGGACACTTGAAAAGGTCTAAAGCTAGATCTGTCTTGTCCTTAAATTAGAGATTGAGACATCGCACCAACTCGGTTGAAATTTCCACTCGCGATCTGTTGAGGGGGGGAGGAAGGAACCCAGCTGGTGGAGCATCGCAGCAAGTGTTGGGCAGTGTGGGTGCAAGAACAGCAAATCCCTCGATCGATCAATTGTTAATCAAGCACACTTGGTAATCAATATAACTCATAAGTTTAGGGTTATAAATATATCTTCATCCGAGCACATAGCGACAAGATTGGAGGGCATTGATAAAAGAAACAAAGGGCCTGCAAAACTTTCAGTACAGGAATGGAATAATATCTCCGGGAATAGATTAAGATGAGGACGCAGCGGTTGTCCTCCTAGAGGAGGACATTGTGTTTCTGAAGCAATGCCATGCATTCCTCGGGTCACAAGTAATCGTAGACCATAAGTTAGGGTTGGTTGATGCAGGAGGCGATAAGGATAACATTGAGACATCGTGTTACGAATCATATCGTGTCTCGCATCCAGCGTTATAGATCGGGGTTCGAGACCTACCGAATTTAGTCAACAAGTAAAGAATCATATAACATTCGGGATGCACGAGAGAGATAGAGAATTTGGATCCATGGTCAATTCTATATAGAATGCATAAACAGCCGAGGATGCGTAAATCGAGATTAAGACCTATAAACATTCGAGGGGCGCGGGAGAGGCAATCCTTGGTATAAGTTGACAAATCACACGTGGAATCTCGCTGTCCACGCGTCCCTCCCAACCATTTTTGCACTGTCGCATACTCCTTGCCACGTTTCGCCACGTTGCCATCATTCCTTCTCCTCCCTCCGTCGATTATTGGATGGTTGTGTTGGTGAGCAATAAATAGTCGCAAAAGCCCATATGATAAAGTTCATATTATGTAGTACACGTCATCCTATCGCCACTAGGTTTCAGGACACGTCATCCTGTCGTCTGGCTGGAGCACGTTACATGCCAATAAACACAAAAATGGTCACCGAGAATCAATGACCACGCAAAGTTACATCATTCAATGTGGAGATATAACGATGTTCGTTTCAAGCGACGTGTTAGCGACACATTGACGAACTCAACCGATCGCCTCCCTTTTGTGACTGGAGAATGCGTAGTCTGATCACGATTATTGCATTGCTTTTCTACGTGGGATTAGGAAGAATTCTCATCCAGCATAGTGTCTCTCCATATTTACTGGGAAAGGGCCAACTCTCCATAGATTTTTGCAAATGTTTCGCTCGACAAGGGTCTGTGTAATTTTCACGATCTTAAGTTTTGTCTTCCAAAAAGATTTCAGAGGGTTTTGGCTCGACAGTGTACATTGAAATAACTCGTCCGAATAAGATAGGATAAGGCGAGTCGGTCTTATAATTAGGGTTTTGTAGCGGTCCCTACTCTCTTATAGAACTCGGTCTGTATAACTTTGAGAGAGAGAGAGAGAGAGAGAGAGAGAGAGAGAGAGAGAGAGAGAGAGAGAGGAACTCAGTCTCCACGTGAATCGGCACAGCTGGTCAAATGCAATGATCGAAAGTCCAAGTTGGGAACTTTCATGGAAGGAGTGACAAGAGCCAACTTTCTATTCGCTTTTCGATCCCTTTTTCTTTTCGAAAATTAAAAAAATGATAACGGATTGATTATAATAATCTCTAGGTGTTATTATTTTCTTTTTCTTAGCCAAACAAACGAAAAAAAATGAAGGATATTTGTTCTTAGCCTGTCCCAACGGAACAGTCCATACATTGAACACGACTGTGCCGGGTTGGTGGGTTTCACTATCTGAGTTGCCAGCGATTTCTTGCTTCAATTTTCAAGCTCTCCAATCAATTGGGGCTCAGTTATATGCATGAAATGTCGATAATACAAGCACATACGATTGTACTATATGTACAAGTAGACGTCTTACAGGACGACGTGGCCTTCCCATTTCCTTCAAGGTTGGGGATTTGTTTATCATAGCAACACATGAAATCTACGACAATGTCGAGTCCTTGTCCGGAAATTTTCATTATCATCTCGAGCTGTGTGCTTTACTCAGGCATATGTCTCGGAATCGAAAAGGTGTTCGACCCACTTGGTGCCGTGAAGGTATTTTGTTAGCGATCTCATGTATGTAGAGCGGAGGCTTATTGAATTATGGTCAGAGTCTCCGTACCCCCACCGTATGAATACAAACAGCCCCGTGAATGGAGACTTGCGTATTTATAATGTAGTCAAAGATTGAAGTGTGATTTTCTGTTCAACTATATACATGCTCACTACTCACGTGATGGATAGCCCTTCCTGACTGAAACCGAAGACACTAAGATTCAACTGTTCAAAGAGTTGAAAAAGAAAAATCCTACAAGCGGGTGATTGACATGTTTTCTAACAGTTCAAGAGTCATGCGTATCATGAACATAAGTTGAGGGTTTTTATTGTGGCGCTTTCTCTCGATATTTCGCCTCTTCTCCTATATTGTTGTCTCGTCAAGGTGATTCCGTCCAAGGATCTTGTTTTGCGTTTATAAGGGACCGGCTACACTCATGCGGAAGTGTTAAGGAATCGCCATGAGTACATTATGGACACATTTGCGAACAGATTAATACATAGTAGTTATAATATCACTCGTTCAATCTAGGTACAAAACCAAATCAGGCTTAGAGTAACCACAGATAAAGTTTGGCCTGAGTAGTAATGGGTTTGATCAAAACTTAATGAAAAGATGAATAAAGTGTCCACACCACATAAGAACAGAGAACGAGACAGAAGATAGTATAAAAAAAATACTAAAAGGGGATGTTAAAGGAGATAATAGAATAAAAAAAGTCTAAAGCTAGATCTTTATTGTCCTTAACTTAAAGATTAAGATATCGTGCCAACTTGGTTGCAATTTTCACTCTGTGATCTGTCGGAGGTGAGAGGACCCAACTGGTGAAGTTTCGCAGCAAGTGTTGGGGAGCTTGGGCGCGAGAACTGTGAATCCCTTGATTAATCAATTGCTAATCAAGCACACATGATGACAAGATGAGGAAAAGGACTGCAGAACTTTCAGTGTAAGAATGGCATAAGTCTGCCGAACAGATCAAAGTGAGAACGCAGCGGTGGTCCAAGAGGAGGACAAAATGTCTCTCTTTCTTTTTTAAAGTATTACCATGCCATTAGGGCAGCGCACATGCATAGCATAACAACAAACACAAGGTGTTCCTAGGGTTTCGAAGACTATTTAGACTACAAGTTAGGGTTTGATGCAGTCGGGGACCAGGATAAGCATCGAGACATCACATCACTAACCACGCCTTTTCTCACACTCCGATGACTGCTTCTATGTTCACAACTAATCAACATCGTATTATAAGATAGATTGGTGCGGTAGGTTGTAAAGATTATAGCGATAAATCATCATGTCACTAACTACAAATATACAGCACAATTCGAGACCCGTCGAATTTAATTGATGAGTGAAAAATCATATAATATGCTGGATGCATATATCCATATCCAATAGGTTGCCAACAAACTAGTCGAGAGAGAATTTGGGGAATAAAAGTTTTTGAAGAGAAGTTCCTCTCTTGGACGAAATCCAAAAACCATATCTTACTAACTTCTCTTATTCTTCTTCCTAGCCTGGTAAAAAATTTTAGGAATTGCAGCTTCTTTTATTCGCATGAAGCACAGGGATAATGATTCTGTGTCTATTAAACTAGGTAGGCTGTTCATCTTGTAAAAGGTTATCCCGTAGAAGCTTGAGTGCGGCTGCTCGTTAGAGTATGTGATAACATATTTGGAGGCCTTAACCTATTTGTTTTTATGCAAAATGCCTATGAGTGCATCGACCAAGAATAAGATATATAAATAATGAAGTCGATAATGGATTAGTAAACGCTAGGCGAGTCAATATAATTCATGAAACCGAGTTATTAGTTAGAAAATCTTATTTGGTATGTTATTCTCGATATTTTTAACGCTGTCTTCCAATGATTGAATAGTCAATTTATTCGACCTCGCATTTCCTCCGGAATATGAAATATAATAAGAGCAAGGAGTCGTACAATCCCCGAGGGCCCTCGTCGTCCACGTGTCCCTGCGCGCCAAATTTTGCACGGTCTCTTAATTCTTGCCACGTTTTGCCACGTGTCTCTTTTCCTCCATCCACGTCGTCACCCATCACTTTTCTCCCCCTTAGAGCTGCCCTCGTGACTCCGGATTCCTTACGTCGATCTTGAGAACTGTTCGATTCCAAATTAGACGGATCTCATTAAATGAGAAATATGCTTTTTTATTTTTTATTTTTGAAAAATCACAACCGTTCGATCTGAATCAGACGGCTGTAATATGAAGAACGGCACACCTATAGTACTGTAGGGATTCATTTTCCGCGGCTCGTGGCGGGTCTTCTTCCGTTGATTATAGGAGCATTAAATATTTAAGAAAAGTTCGTGCACTTTAAATAAATGTTAATGGAAAAGAAAAAGAAAGAAGAAGAAGAAAGTTGACACAGAAACGAAGTCAAATTATTTTACACCATCCCTCCATGTGCAAGTCACGACGCAGTTCTCTGGTGTCGTTTCATGAGGGAGGAGCTATGCGTTGATGGACGGGTTTTTTTAGCTAATCTGACCCGGTGCACGTGAAGGATTTAGAACGAGATTCTTTTTATAGCTTAATTAGTTTAGTCAAACTTGGGACTGCTCTTAATTTGTAATTGTTCATTCTGATCTACAGCATTTGGATCAGCATAGCTGGTCTGAGAAAATATTCAGCAGTACCATAGCGCCACGTCATCGGCTGAGGTGATGCGTGTTTTCTCACTTAGACCAATCACAAATTGACATGTGGTAGTACCGCAAAATAAATGAAAATAAATTTATGTCTGTAAATGCAAGGCGGCTTTTTGTGGTATCACGTGTTAATTTGTGATTGGTTCAAGCGAGAAAATGCACGCCACATCAGCCGATGATATGGTGTTATGATACTACTGAATATTTTCTTAGCTTTCATAGGAGTGACAAGGACCGACTTCATTTGCACTCTTTCCTTTTTTTTGTTTTATAATGATTTGAATACTAATTTGTGGATAATGGATTGGATGGTGGAGATTGATCGTAATAATTTTAAGGTATTGTTTCTTAGCCAGACGAAAAGTACACAATACTTATTCTTAGCCTGTCCCAACAGTACAGTCGATACGTATCCGTGACTTGATCGTATACGACTTTGCCGGTTGGTGGGTTTGACCGCCTCTGTTGCCAGCAGTGTCTTGCCCCGATTTCAGTAGCTCTACAATAAATTGTTGGCAATTATATGCGTGAAGTACAAAAAAAAAAAAACCTGCATATGTAATTAATATTATCTACAAAATGTACATTTAGTCGCGAAAAATAAATATATCAATCGTCAAAAAACAGGACGACGTGGCCTTCCCATTTCCCTCACGGTTGGGAACTTTTTTTTATAGCACCGAATCAAATCTAGAAAATGTCGAGTGCTTGTCTGGGATCATATGGAAATCTATCATCAATTTGCATGACTTTGATTTTTCATTTTTCCATCTGGAGATGTGTACTTGTTTAGGCATATGTCAAGCCTAGCTCTCTCTGAGGCTGGTGAGGCTTGACCTTGTTGTGACTAAGCAAGATTTAGCGGAGGCAAGCCTTGCCCTTGCAGGGGTAAAGCCTTGCTTATGGCAAGTGCAAGGTCGAGCCTTGCTGAACTTTGTGAAGGCTCGATGTCCAGCCAAAGGAAGAAAGGAAAAAAAATTAAAAATAAAAAGTATGCGATGTTATTAATGTTAGTATTGGCCGTGTCACATAGAGTGGCGAGTGCTGATTAAAGCCACGTCAATTATTTCAAATCAAAATTGATTGAAAAGGACTAAATTGATAAATTGTTAAAAGATTTAAAGCTAAACTGGCAATTCATATTAAGATTTAAAGACTAGATTGACAAAGTTGAAAGGTTTAGGATTAAATTGATACAATTAAAATGTTTAAGACTAAATTGATCACCTTACAATAGTTTTAAAACTTTTTTGGATAATTTTCTTGTCTCAACCTCAAAATGGTGTTCGTGTCACTTGGTGCTGTGAAGATACTGTTAGCAATCCGATGTATGTAGGGCACGGACTAATTGTTTTATGGTCAGAGTTTACTTGCCGCAATGTACGAATACAAATAGCCCCTAATTAGAGATTTGCATATTTGTAACGTTTTCAGAGATTGAAGAATGATTTTTTTCTTTAATTATATAAAGTTTCCTTAAACAAAAAAATCGGAAAAAGGCGAGAATCTTTTTAGTTGTAGTATATATACTTACGTTGTGTATAGCCCTTCCCAATTGAACTAAAGACACAGCAAATACATGATATCCAAAGCGTGAAGAAATATACTATAACTAGATTTGGTGCCAAGTTTTCCAACAGTTTGATGGTCACATAATGCCAGCAACATAAAAAAGAGAGAAAAATGATAGAAGATAGTAAAAAAAAAAAAGCCAAAATGGGAGGGGAAAAGGGGATTAATGGAACAAATTTGAAAAGTCTAAAGGTAGATCTATCTTGTCCTTAACTTAAAGATTAAGATATTGCACCAACTGGTGAAGTGAACCTTCGCAGCAAGTGTTGGGAAGTGTGGGTACAAGAACAGCAAATCCCTTGATTAATTAACTATATTAATCGGCCACACATGATGACAAGATTAGAGGGGACTAGAGAAAAGAATGAGCCCTGCAAAACTTTCAGTTCACGAATGGAATCAATTTGCCGAATACAACAGTGTGAGGATGCAGTGGTTGTCCTCCAATACGAGGACAAAATGCCATTCTTATTTATTCGTCATTAGTTTCGAAGAATTGCCCTGCCCCGAAGCCAACACACATACATTGCATTTGCAACAAGGCAGTGTGTTCCTAGGGTTACAAGTAACATTAGACTGTAGATTAATGGGAGACGCGTATGAGAATAGCATCGAGATATCAGGTTGCCAACTACGTCCTGTCTCATGTTCCGTACACCGTAGCGCTATGAATAATGGAGTGAACTGCTGAGGCGACCCTCAAGTATTAGTAAATCGGCGAGACATTACAACTCGATACGAGTACAAAAGTTGGATTTATCAGATAATAGAGTGAACCGCAACATGGAGTTACATCGTATTTACTCATGAATTCAGCGTGGGACGCCACCCTTAACATCTTCAACGCTATTCTCAGCAAATGCCGAATCAATGGATTCGACGTTGCGTTGTCTCCGGAATGTGACTACGAATTATAAGAGCATGGAGCCGCATGAAACGCAGCAGGACCAGATCATCGGTTGTCGGGCTGTTGCTCTTACACTTTTCGAGAATACTCATCGTCCACGTGTCCCTCGGATTCATCTTTGCATGGCTGCTGACTCACCTCTTTTCCACATTTCGCCACGTTTCTTTCCCGTATGCAATACGACACCAAAAAGCTCAGGCCCGTATCCACGTCATCCCATGTCGACTAGCTTTTCGACACGTCGGGGTCCGTTCGTTGAGCTCGAGCACTTTACGTGCGAATGTAACGCATAAAAATAAGGCTTAGTTCCATCCCGCTAGTGCGCGCCCACATGCTGAACCAACTTTCGATACGTCCCTTTCATGTTCTCACCAGTAAATTCACTTTTGCGAAGCACTTTTTGCACCGTCTGAAGAAATTGGAAGACGCGCAATTATTCGATGAAAGTTGGGTAAGGTATCCTCCATATCAATGCGGTCTCACTGAGACTCTCACCCAATTCTATATTTAGTTCTTTGTGAAGATTTTTGCCATGACTAAGTCACGAGTTCCCTTTTGGGCACCGGCATTTTATAAATTTGGACAAGAAGGCATTGAAGGAGGGAAAGAACCGAGGCATTTATAAGCGAAAGTCACCGATGACTGATGACAGCACATCAATGGACCAGTGATCCTTGAGAAATTTAGACATTTGATGAATGCAAGCAGATATGTATGGTGAACCTAGTCATACACATCCCAATGCATATATTAAGGTCATTTCGAGTAGCGTGTAAGAGATGCATATGCACACGCATCCAATGTTGCGAAAACCCTTAACTGATCGATCAATTTCATGGTTTAAGATTCTAGTCCATTTTAGTCCTTCTCCTAAATCAAAATGCGTAGATATCATGGACAGTCCGATTAATTGGTTACAGTTAGACGATAGTTCGAATCATCTTTCAATGAGAATATATGCTTGGTAACATGCATTTTAAAGCAATGTGTCAGTGAGATACCGATGAATTCGATCGATTCCATTGCCTTTGTCGTTGTAGAACGTGCAGTACGGTCCCGATTGTGCATCGTTTTCCTACCGAGGGGTTAATGGGAAATATCTTTCTTTATCATAGTCTTTCTCTAATTTTATTGAGAAAAAGGATCGATCGATCGTTACGAATGTTCCACTCAATAGAAGTTTATATAAAGGTTAACCAGTAATTGATGACATGGCCTCGAGTCATGTAATCCCGAAAATATTTCGAGTTCTGACTCGGCATGCTTACGGTGTAGTGGCTCGTGTTCAAAGACGATAAAATAAGTGTTAGGATTAGGGTTTTGCAGCGGCTCCCACTCCCTAATAAAACGCCGTTCGTCTGACTTTTAGAGAGAGAGAGAGCATCATTAGTTATGAGCGTTCGAAGGAAGGAGGAAGCATACATGACACCCTGTCACCCATCGCTGCCAGCCTGGTTTGCCCTTCGCACGGATCGTCGCAAAATCTTTCCAAAACAATTAATTTTCGAAACAAATGGTCAAAAATCCAACGTAGCATCATTGGTGCAGTATCTCTTCACTATTTATACATTCCTTCGCCCCTCCGTCTTTTCTCCATCCTCCACCATCTCCCTCTCTCTCTCTCTCTGTCAAACAGCTCATTTGCTGAGAGCTCTCTCTCTCTCTCTATCTCTCCGTTGCCCATTTGACTCGGCGAGCTCGAGAGGCGAAGGAGACCATCAATGGGTATCTGCAGTTCTTGCGAATCCACCACCGTGGCGACGGCCAAGCTCATCCTCATGGACGGGCGGCTCCAGGAGTTCTCGTACCCGGTCAAGGCCTCCTTCGTCCTCCAGAAGAACCGCGACTGCTTCATCTGCAACTCCGATGAGATGGATTTCGACGACGTCGTCACCGCCGTCGGCGCCGACGACGAGCTCCTCCCCGGCCACCTCTACTTCGCCCTGCCCCTCAGCCGCCTGAAGCGTCCCCTGCAGGCCGAGGAGATGGCCGCGCTAGCCGTCAAGGCCAGCTCCGCCCTGATGAGGAACGGCGGCGACAAATGCGGGTGCCGCCGGAAGTCGGTCTCGCCGGCGTGGTTCTCCGACGAGGAGAGCAAGAACTGTACGGACGTTGCGGCCGCAGCATCCGCCGGCGGCTGCGGCGGCGGCCGGAGGGGTGGTCGGCGTAGGGGGAGGAAGTTTGCGGCGATGTTGAGTGCGATCCCCGAGTAGGCACCGTTTTTGGAAAAAAATATTTAGGTTTTGGAAGGTGTAAATATAAAATTGGTGAGTTTCCACTTTTTTTGTTCTCTTTGCTAAATCTTTAATTAATTGTAGAGCTGTTCCCGAAAATGTAATTAATGGGAAGAGAAGAGAAAGACCCTTTGGGCAATTTTATACTTTTGATCCTTCATGCATTATATAGTGCTCGAATGTTGCTAAATTAGATGGTGCAATATGGGTTTTGAACCAAACAAGAAGCATGGCTCGCTGCGTTCGTTGATAAGCTAAACTTAACGACCAAGTAATGCATAAATGTCAACAACACAATTCATATCATTAAATTATTTCATCAGTTCGGACAATTAGACTAGATTTTTTTGACATGAAATCAAAAGTCAAGTTCGATTCCAATCTACTTCACATATTCAGTATTCCGTTCATCAAATTTCACATGTTCAACCTTATATATACATGTATTGACCAAAAAAAAAAAACCTTATATATACATGTAAATGTGGTCTCTCTCCTTCTATCAGTTTGAGTTTTTTTTTTTTTACTAAATTACAATTCTAAAATTGGCAGTCAACAGTAGGATGTCACAATATTTCATCCACCCGGATTTAATGTGATTTTGAGATATCGATTTTCAATTACGCATTCTATCAGTTCGGTCATGACGCGACCACGACTAAGAAATATTATTGTGGAGTGGCAATGAAGTAAAAGAAGGCAATTATCTATCCATCCAATCTGGAGAGTCTTCGGAAAAAGATAAAGCAACGGGGAGTGTCATCATCACATAACACTAGCAAGGTTTTCCTTTTCCGACCAGCGACGACTTGTGTTTCCGATTTGATTGCAGATCGAACGCAAGTACTATAGTTTGTTTATACTTAATGTCGATACATTTCTCTTCACATAGCATGGCCAACTAGGGTAGAGTTCATACTACCTTGTCATATACGAAAAGTGGTCACGAATTCAAGTCCTCAATTGTTATTTTCCATCTTTTCCTATGAAGTTTGTATATTAGATTCCACGATGATTCCTGAGAAAGGTCCACAACATATTTATTTTATTTTCCCCCCCTATTTTTATGTCTTTTTGGTTGGCACGTGTGTGTGTGAGTGGGATTGGTTGGAAGAAGAGGAAGACGACGAAGGCGTGCAAGTGGGCAACGGATGGCCACGGTGGTGTCTGGTTGTCTGGTTTTCATATCAACGAGGGAAGAATTTAGGCTTCCTATTTCCCTAAATGAAAATGCTAGACTTACTAAGGTTTAATTTAGGAAGCGATCTGTCGGACTGCGATCGGTCTTTGAACATCACTCGTTAATTTAAAAGAGCCGCTCAGTATCCAGCTCATCAATTGATGAATCAATTTTATAAGTCGATCTTACTAAATCCGGCATCACTTGTGGCCATGAGCAAGGTCGATAATTTGTCAAAGCGACAATGATGGAGCAGATGATGATGCGACTTGAGCCACCGCCAGAGATTTCCAAGCTTCGGGCCAATACCCTTCGAGTCCTGAATGACTTATCCTTTTCCCTGACGGTGAGGACTTAAAGTTTGTCCTTGGGTGATGGAGTAGGTAGCAGTGGTATTCCGCTCCAGGAATATCAAGTTGGGTGCGCACTGTTTATATCACAAGCTTATAATTCAACCCCATAAGAAAGCGATATGTGAGGGATTTTTCTTTTTTCCTTTTTCAAACCTTCGGTATATAGATTGAGGAAATTCCCGACGTGAAATGTTGCATCAAGATTGAATGCTCGACCGATTGTCTATTCCAAAATATCAAACTGTTGAAGCACATCTTAACACCAAAGGAAGCTCATGTGGGATGGTGGGCAAAGGAGATATTGCAATCGTGTCTGGAAAAAAAGAAAAACAAGGGAAATAAACACGATTGGTTTCGAAGCGGCCATGGACAAATTTTAAGTTCTGCGTGACTTTTACGAGAGATGGAGGGCTACGAAAAAGGAGGAACTTTGGCGGGTCGGAGGCAATTGTTAACCTAGGACGTTGTAGGAAGTGGCTTTCGAGGCCTCCCTGCGCGGAATTACTTTTGGCCATTCGTACAGGCTCCTTAGCTGTTGATGAGTCCGCAAGCACTTAGCTCGGCGGGAGCATCTCCCCGGTTCCCTCCCTCATCTACACGACAGTATTTACCCATAAATACAGTGATCGAGGACGATGATGTCTGATAGGCATAGCACGAATTGACGTGTCCCTTACAATGTATCGGGAAGGATGAGATGAGATGAATGTTAGGCAAGTTGGGCTCATGCAGGAGAATCTTCCAAGCACCATGCACAGTGGATGATGCTGATGAATCAAGAAGCGGAGAATTCCACACGTGCCGCTTTCACCGTCTGCCATTCACTGTGAAGCATCCTATGGACATTTCTTGGGGGGCTCCTCTCTAGTCTTGGATGGGACCGAATCTCTTGTCGTAGCTCATCGTAATTATCCTGAAAAAATTACGACACTTTACATGAGAGCTGCAGAAACAATGATAGAAAAATCCCATTCTGGGGCACGTTTTCCATTCCCCACTGGCCCAATTTTATTTATTTCTTCATCTCTTTTGCCCCCACTCTTCTTGAGGTGCATTATTGATGGCTCTTGTGTCACCTCGAGAGCAGAGAATAACTTTGGATACAGCTGGTGTCCTCTTCCTCTCTCTCTCTCTCTCTCTCTCTCTCTCTCTCTCTCTCCCCCCCCCCCCCCCCCCTTCTCAGTTTTGTTCTTTTCCTCTTTCCAGCAACTTGCATTACCCAACAGAAAGAAAGCCATATGAGTGCATGGCTCCATCTCAAAGTCTCAACTTGTTTCATCATCTTCCCCATTCAGATGATCGAGAAATGGGATTGGCTGATTGGTGGGTTATGGTGGAGGAGGAGCGACAGTTCTTGAGAATGGCTAAAAATCGAAAGTTTGAATTAGGAACAAGCATGCTATTTTCAAGGGTTTCTTCTTCTCTTTTTTTTTTTTTCTTTTTCTCGGCCAACTGCAACATAGTCTGTATAGGATGCTGTCCTTGGAATGGCAGCTTGTATTTATCTTCCCTTTGTTGTTGTTCTTGTTTGTTTGTTTGTTTTATGATAACTAAGACAATACTTGAAGGAGAAGTGGGATCACTAGGAAAACTGCCTAAAAGGGGAAATTGTTCTAATTATGATGGAATGAAGTGAATGACCATTTCATTTTTCACACCCAGTGGACTCTGAAGCGACTATTGATCATCCATTAATGGAATGACCAAAAAAGGTTATTTCTCTCCCCTCTTCATAGGCATCTTACGTGGGGGAAGAACATCTTAAGTGCCAAAAGTTGTATATGACGCTCACTTCAGTGTCAAAAATTTCAAAACGCTCACTTGAGTGCCAATTCTAAAGAAAAATGAATTCGCAAGTGTCAACTTCGATATACATGCCGGAAATTCAACGTGGCATATTATTTATTAATTTTCAAATCAAACGTGGCCCGTCGGAGGCACAGTTAGCTTATAAATATCAAGACGACGTTATGTAGTCAATTTTCCCCAAAATAAGAACTTTAAATTGTTGGCCAAACCCTAAATAAGAAAAAAGTCATCCTTGAAACCCTGATTCTCCATCGCTCCCAAATCGACAGCTTATCATTCTATTAAATGAAGAGCATGAGCTTCATTAGCGGTACAAATTCGTCTGAACACCAGAGTGAAGATGATGTTGCTCATTACTATTATTGTGAGGTACTGAGTCCAAGACGAATATCTTAGAGTCACTTGAATTCTGGGAGAAGATTCCATGGATGTGGTAAGTTTAGAGAATTGTCAAAATGCAAGTATTTCAACTGGGTGGATGCCAAATTCTCCAATCAAGCTATAGAGGTGATATTGGTATTGCTTGAAGAACGACATCAACCCCTATCTATAGTTATGGACAAGTTGGAGGATGCCGACTCAATGCAAGCAGAAGTGAATGCTTTAACATCGTTGGCTATCCATTTGAATAAACAAGTTTCAAAGATAAACATTGAACTATTGTGGTATCGAGCATTGCTTGTGCTTTTCTTATATTGCTTATCTTATGTTTTGGTGAAATGTAAAGTTAGTGATGAAAATAACTTTCTCTATCTACCATAGTAGTCCATATGAGGGAGTGAAATTTCTACTTGTGTTGGGTACATAACAACAACTGTTGTTAGTTAGCCTACTATAAATCTTAGTTGTTAAGAGTTTGTTGTTGTAACTATGAGAATGAAATGCAGTATGGGCATGTTATTAGCTAATTCCATGAGTTATGTTGTTTTGTTGGAAGTCTCAATCTATATTAGTGCAATGTGATGTATCAGCTAGTTCCATGAGAATGGAATGCAATATGGGCATGTTATTAGCTTATATTTGTAGGTTTTTATTTGTTCATGCTGGAAAATTGTATCAATGGCTAGTCTTGATCATCAGCATTCATTTCATTTCATTAGTGATAGTTACCATTCCGCAGCAAGAAGTGTATCTATGTGACTATTTAAGTGCTAAACATTGTAAAAATTGAATTGATTGACTGGCAGTTTTTGTTAAGTAAGAGCACTTGAGTGCTAGTTGTAATTGATAAGGATTATTTTAGTGCCAGTTGTTATTATGAATGATTACTTCAGTGACATTTTTGATTAAAAAAATGACAATGTTAGTGCCATCCAATTAATAGTAGCATCATCACACTCAGCTACAGCAGCATAATAACTAGTTGCACACTAACCAACAACATCACACTAATGACGCAACAGCAGCCTGCAAATGCCCTTAACATCTGACAAGATAAAATGTAGTAAATATTAAAATTAAACAATAGACAAGCCGTGGATCAAAATTTTATCATTGACATTGTAAATCTTAATCTCTGTTACAATCTCCATTAGTAAAGCTTCCATTCACAATATTTACACCAATAATTTTTAGACACCCACTCAGTCAATGTCCTTCATATCCTATCATAATACTAAATAACACCCATTCAATCAATTGCTTTATGCTTTGATGGATGTTTATGTTGATTCATAATCCTTTCACTCTTTCTTGTTGGACATGCATGTTCTTCAGTTGGTATCATTATATCTAGATGTACTTGTTGCTATGGAATCACTTGTTGTTTTGGAGCTGTAGCGGATGTCTTACTCTTTCAAACTATCTTCTTTGGTGCAGTCCTTAACTCTGTAGATGTGCTACTAGGCGATATAAACACCTATAATTTTCTTTCGGGTTACAACAATAGATTGTTATATTCAGACAGTAAATACTAATATCACAACTTAAATAATAAATTATCTGCTTACATTTAAGATTGTTACCCCTGTACGTTCATCTGTATAAAGACCATAACCATATTGTTGTAGCCTTTTCCTTAGGCCTCTCCTGTTCGCTGTGGTGTCACTCCTGTTTGAAGTGATGAGTGTATAGAACTAGCATATGTTTTTCTCATCTAACAACGCAGCATAAATTAAGGTTCAACCCATAATTCATGAAATAAATAAAAACATATATGCGAGTCATACAACTTATCGGACGACTTTGTCTTAGTTTTTTAAGAGGCGATTCCTTGGGTGGATATGATATTCTTGTCACTTGAGGTGGACTTGCACCTGCCTCTACATTAGGTGCCTCACATGGCCCTGTAGTTGACTCTCGAGTTAATTTTTTTGAAGCTGGAACTCGAGCTCGAGATCGAGCTCGCCCTGTACATGGTTGTACACTAGGCTCTACACCTGGCTCTACATTAGGCACCTCACATGACCCTGCAACTTGCCCAAGCTCGAGCTGGCCCTGCACCAGGTTCTCACCTGGTAATGTAGATGGTCCTTAAGCTGGCTTTTTTTTCACATGAGCTGGCCCCTGAGCTGGCCTTTCAATTGTCTTTCTAGCTGGCCCCTCAGTTGGCATGTCAGTTGGCATGAGCTGGCCCCTGAGCTGGCCTTTCAATTGTCTTTCTAGCTGGCCCCTCAGTTGGCATGTCAGTTGGCACTTCAATTGGCCCTAAATATGATCCTGACTTTTCACCTGTCTCTCCTACAATAAGCTCTGCAGCGTGCCCTTCACCTGGCTCATGAGCTGGCCTTCTTCTCACCTGAGCTGGCCCTACATCATGCACCTGAGCTGGCCTTCTTCTCACCTAAAAAAAATACATAAATTTAGAGTTTTGAGATATTTAATAAACCTATACACAAATCATACAACTTAATGAATATTTTTTCATAATTTGTTTAACATTTTATTTAGTGGTAGGCACTTCGATTTGAGCAGGTCTTGGTTCTTCAGTTGGCCCTACATCTGGCCCTGCAGCTGAAGCCCCTTTGGTTTGGCCTACATATGCCATTTTAGCATCATGATTCTTCATTAACTCACACCATTTTTTATTATGGCCCGACTTGTGGTAATAAGAGCAATTCATCTTCACATAACTTCTACTCATTTTCTGACTCGAGTTCTTCCCATCCTGCATTCTTCTTTTTCTTTCTGGCCTTCCAATTTGCTTCCTTAGTGGCAAAGGATTATGTTTTTCATGATTTGTTGGCTCCAAGTATTTGCTACTTCTAATGGGTTGCATCATGAATTCGTATGAAACTAGATAGGTTGGTTTCTTGTACCAATCATGAAGGTAATCTTCTAGGTTTTGTGCATTGAGTTGCAAAGTACAAATGACATGTGCACAAGAAATTCTAGTTATTGCCAAGCTCAACATAAACATTTTCGTCTCTGTATCTGGACAACATACTTGTCAACATTATTCATATCTCAAATCCATCGTCTCCATTCCAAATTGGCCGACAAAACCTACTAGCAGTTAGGTTTGCATCTAATCTCTTTGCAATCCTCGAACCACATTGTTTAGTTTACTTTGCAGTCTCATCTCTTTATTTGTGTAGCCTAGTCATTACCATGACTCGTATATCTTCCAATATATTGATTATTGACTTGCACCTAGCATCTAATATACATCTATTAAAAGCTTCGCTGAGGTTGTTGTCAACGATGTCGCACTTGAATTCTTCATTGAAGAAGGCCATGCACCAATGTTTAGGATTAGTTTGCATTAGTGTATAAAAACATTCCTTTGTTAATTGCAATATATCATGTTTGGCTATTGTAAAATCAGCCATGTTCGTGTTCTTTGCTATCTTCCAAAATTGCTTCTACAATTTATCTTCTTTGTAAGTCTTTATCCAATTTATACATATGTACCGTGCACAAACGGCATTAACTCAGCTAACATAGGAACAAGTCAATGTAAAAGAATATACCAAATTATTATTATTATATATTCAATGTAAAGCCATAAAATTAAGCATATGTCATTACCTTTTGTTGGTCGCTTATGAATGTCCTACCTCCTTCATTGATTATGTCAACGCTAGCCATTAAATTTTTGAGAAACCAAGACCAAGTATCTCTATTTTTTATTTAACTACAGCCCAAGCAATTGGAAACATTTGGTTGTTTGCATCTCTCCCAATTGCAGCCAATAACTCTCCATTGCATAACTTTTAGAAAACACTGGTCCAGCCCGACAACCCTCCTGCAACCAGCCAAAAAGCTCATTCTACATGCTTCAAAGGACACATAAAACCTATCAAAATTAGTCTAATGGTCAGACAATGGCCTTTCTACAACATCAACGTAAAGTCTATTATATGGGTTTTGGAATATGCACTTACTAGCATAATCCCAAACCTGGTCATGTTCTTCTTTGTATTGACCCATAAGTATTTTCATGACATTATGCTTTGCCCTTTTGCACTGATTCCTTGACACATTCACCCTACCTGCTCCCTGATTAACTGATTCAACTGAAAACTCTTAATCTCAGGAACTGCCTTCACAGTATTAAAGAATTGCTTGGCTAACCATGCACTTATTACCCTTTTGTTATAAAAAATAATATGACAAGTATGTTGATCATAGAAGGATCTAATCTGAAATGATCTAATTCTCTTACTTAATGTACCGTAAATTTTCTAAGAACAATTTGGTTGTGCACACTTAGCTATCACAAATTCTCTCGTGTTTCTAATAAAGTCAATACTCATCTGTTCACAAATAGTGTACCTTACAATGTCATTTCTAAACTGTTTTGTATCATTAAACTTCATATCGACGTATAAAATAGGATGATCAACATTTATATAATATAAGACATACTTACTTTTTTTTTTCTTCTAGGTTACCTCATTGTCTCCTGGTTGCTCATCCTCAGAATCGGCACTCTCAACATCATCACTTTTATAATCAATATTATCAGTGATTTCAGTTTTTTCGGTTGGAACCCCTGATTACACTTTGGGTTGCTCATCAACTGCTGCCAACTTATTCCCTTTAAACTCCCTTTTGTCTTTGCCTTGATTGTGCTAGCTCTTCATTATCGTTATCGGACGAACAATTAACACCGGTCAAATTTACATCCTTCGAGTCACTAGATTTGGCCATTTCTCAATCTAATCCAGCCAATTCCTTATCCTCCCTCTTTTGCTTGTCTTCAAGTTGAACCTGAGTACTATATCGAGCTTCAGTTCTAGCTCCAGCTCCAGCTTCCTCTATGTCAGTGCTATCTTCATCATAATACTCAACATACACCTTAGTTTCATTGCCATGGAGATAATGGTAAACAATATCCCTAATACCATTATCATTATTCAAGAGCCTCAACCCATCCTTCAACTTTTACTTAGTAACACAATAATGCAAATTTTTAACTTTGCATCGAAACAAATAATTTATACTCCTTAGGAATTCAATATATGATGGCATTATTACATTCAAAAATACAGTACCTTCGTTTCCCTCGGAATATTCTAAATTTTCGGCTCCAATTACGAATTTCCCATTATATAAAACAATAATGACAATTTTCTTGTCTCCCATACTGATACTGTATTGTCATAAAAAATTAATTAGTTTCGAGACCACAAAACACACTAACAATAACATTACAACAAACATATGGAGTGCCCCACAAACGTATATATAGTTTAATATATGAAAAATCATCACTTCTTTCCTACTGGAAGTTCCCACATTGACATTGAGAGGGTGAAGATACAACGAGAGAGACAATATGTCATCGGAGGTCCCTAAAGTCAACAATGAGAGAGAGAACATGTAGAGAGAGAGAGAGAGAGAGAGAGAGAGAGAGAGAGAGAGAGAGAGAGAGAGAATATGCATTGAGAGGGACAAGATTTCGTGGGAGGTCCCAACGACAGCGTGATTTCCCACACCCAAATTGACAATGAGAGTAACAAGAACACAAACCTGGGGAAGAATGAATGCGGGTGAGTTAGTGTCGACGATGTGAGCGATAATCAACAATGTTGACGTTGAAGTGAGCAACTATGGGCGACAGCGACGACGTAGCAGATGGCTGAAGATGAAGACGGTAAGAGAAAATCCTAATTTGGTTGATTTCACTCCAAATTTTGGAAAGAACCTTAATCTGAAGATAAGCGACGTCGTTTGGGAGTCCATGTGGATTCTTATTTTGGACGAGCGGCGTCGTTTAGGGAGTCCACTTAGATTCTTATTTTTGCCAAACATTTACTACGTCCGATAATGCCAATAATTCTAAATGCCATGTCAATTTTTGGCAGAAATTCTCACTGTTAGCACTTGCGAATTTATTTATTTTTCTAGACTTGACACTCAAGTGAACATTTTGAAACTTTTATCACTGAAGTGAGTGCCATGCACAACTTTTGGTATTTATGGCGTTCTTACCCCCATCTTGCGTTTGTATATGTATTGATGCTCCTCTCGACATAAGAATTCGAATATATGCAACTGCTACCAATCTATTCATCAATTCATTCGCTTCTTCGAGGTGTCAAAATAAATCGTAGACCTATTATTTGACTCAAAATTCTAGGATTCAATTATATATGAGTTGTTTAAATTATGAAAGGACTAGGTGAAAGTGAGTTTCAAAAATTAAAACTCAATCAAATTGAACCTGAATGGATTTATAAAGAAACCATTTTCATCCTGGGTTATGATGGCCTTCTTTCCTGGCAATTTCAATATAACAAGGGAAAAAAAGATTGATGATAGGAAAGATTTTTGAAAACATGAAACGACAGAACTATGGCGATCGGGAGAAATCTGTGAGTGAATATATGCTATATGAGTAAGATTTCAGCCAAGCAAATAAATCATAAAAAGAAGGTCGAATTTAAAAATCTGAGAATACCCAAATGTACAATTAAATAATGAGAGAAAGAAAGTGAATGTATTTGCTAATTCCCTTTTATACCTAATCTGTTTTTAATTGGTTCTTTGAGTATACTATTATCTGTATTTCAAGGTGAAAATTACTAAGACTTGGAGCAGGTTGGATTAGATATGATTTGGGTCCGGATTGGGCTAGGCATAGATAACTAGAGTCGTATTATATCAAAATGCATCGATATTGATTTGTTGGGTCAATTTGGATTAAACCTAGAGTTCGATTCGACCAAATCATTCGACAAATCTATTTCTACAATGATCTATGAGCTTGCAAATTAACTTTCTTGTGCGGTTGAGGATTTTGAGTGCTCGGCGTCCAATAGTAGACATTATTAAGAAAAAAAGAAAGAAAGGAATGGACATCAACTTCCAAGATAATCCTTACACCTAAATATGGTTATCGAATGCAAGGCGACATGTGTAAGAGTGAAGTCCTATCAGAACCAAACATGTAATAGAAAGTAGAGTATGTCCTAACCAGTTAAAAAGGGACGGACAAATGGTTAAAACGTAACCATCACACTTTTGTTTAGTACAGTTTGGTTCCGGTAGTTGTAACTGAGAAGCATGGGATAACACTTAATTTATTATAGGGGCACATTGTATAAACCTGGCAACACTTCGAAAAATCACCAAGAGAGCCCAAGTTCAAGCCTTTTGAGATATTTAGTTGGATATACTTTACTTAAACTTAAGCTAATAAATTATAAATCGACTAAGATATAATAAATACTCAACAGCAAATTAAATGGCCGATGAGGGACCTTTTCTAATCCTTATGTGTGAGTTTTAGTGTCAAGCAATCCTCTCCTTTTATCAAGGTTCTGCATTATAGCTATGCACACAACTACCATTACTAGTGAGAATATATTAATTACTCAGCAACACATCAAACCTCCCGATGAGAGACTTTCTCTTATCCCCACATGTCATTTTCAAGCATTTGACAATTATCTCGTTTAACCAAGGTATCATTATGCATTGCGGTTACGTACTCAAATGACCGTTTGAAAAAGGTTTGGTTTTAAAGTAAGCGAAGAGCGAAAATTTTGACACTTTTGATGTTATTTTCTATAATTTATTATATATAAAAGAACTCTACTCTATGAGAATATAATTACTTCCATTTACTATGACTATACATGATAACTTGAAACTTTCAGGATTATCAAATTTTATAAACTATCATAAGCAATGACAAGTTTTAAGGATTGTGCAATAATCATCTATAACTATCGCAAAGTAGATTTTCATAACTACGATTACAATTAGTTACTTCAAAATTACAAATTATATCAAGAGTATAAGTTTTATAGAGTTGATAATTCAAAACTCAGTTAGTTAAATAATTTTATTTTAACGTGTTTTGTAAGTTTTATCTAGTTATAATAATTTTCGAGGTTTATCATGAAATAGAAAATCAAAGCTACTCTTAGTTGCATGGAATAACTTTTCCTACTTTGCAAATATAGTTACTCCAGTGAAATAGCTATTTTCGATTAAAATTTTCAATATGAGCACGTAATGGCTATTAAATTAGGGATATAGTAGGAAATACATAGCTATTCTCTGATATATTGGAACCGAAGTGGTATAGTATTCACTAATAATAAACATCTCAAATTTATAATCAATGCATTTGATCAAAGTCAACTCTCTTTTCATAACTTCCAGATTATAATTTTTGAAATTTTGATTGCAAAACCTCCATTATTTTTTGGGCATGGCAAAACAATAGTCAATCGAAACCTTTCAAGTGCATGTCTACTTCCTTTTCCTTTTTGCTTTTACTTGTAACTTTTTTGGGATGTTTCTTAGCCTAAGCTTATTATGATTATGCCAATTTAGTCATAATTTTATTATTATTATTATTATTATTATTATTATTATTATTATTATTATTATTAATTGGATTCTTAACCTTTTGTGTTGCTGCCAATCTTGACTGCATGCTTGGTATCGATGTGGATAATTTCTAGTAATATTTTACCTTTTTTTTTTTTTCTCAATTCAACTTCAAACTCCGCTAATTGGAGCTATATGTGTCTTGGAGCTAGAGGTGGCAAAATGGATCAAAGACCCATATTTAACTCATATTGGGTAATGTGGGTCATAAATGAGTTAGATTAAAATATTAAATGGGTCACTTAATAACTTAATGTGTCATAAATGGATTCTAAATGAGTCATAAATGGGTTATTTAATTAATTTTAAGTGTCATTAACCAGTCATTTAAAAATTTACTAAAAAGTCATTCTTAGACTATGAAAATCCAATATTCTAATTTTTAAAATTTTTTTAAAGTAAAAAATTGATTACTTTTATTTTCCCTTTTATTTTGCTTCTCTCTTTCCTTCTCTCTCTCTCTCTCTCTCTCTCTCTCTCTCTCTCTCTCTCTCTCTCCTTTTTCCCTCTTTTTAATTTGGTTGTCGGCCAAGAGGTAAGAGATGAGCTCACTAGGCTTCGATGACCGGAAGATGAAAAAAAAAATTAAAAAATATTTTTAAAAAAATCGAAATTTTTTAAAAATTAGAAAAGTTGTCAAATAAATTGTATTGCATAAAATTATTTTAACAATACATTTAACAAAATTTCCTGAATTTGATTAAATATGGAAGTGTTTTAACAATACGGGTATGGGTTGTGTAAATATCGTGTACAGGTTAGGTCGGGTCAGGTATATGTCGCTAAATTTGCACTGTATGATAATGGGTGAAAACATATTAAATGAGTTGGACCTTTTTTTTTTTTTTTTTTACTTGGAGCCGACATGATTTCATGGCTTTGGCGTCAAGAAACTTCATCACTTGACATTTGATTTTAATCATCAATCGTCGGTACATTAGTCTCCCGAATTGGTCGAGAGTAGCAGATGATATTTCCCCGTTGGACCAAGAGTAGCTAGCGAAACGAGCATGGTGGTCCCATCTACGTCCCTGTCGCCGCCCCACGATCATCGGAGGCGTCCGATCCCCACCTCATTCCTCGTGCAAGGGCAGTTTGTCCACACCCCATCTTTAACTTTGTGGCAGTGATACCATCTTGAATCTGAATTTAAAAAAAAAATAAATTGAAGAAGCAAAAAGAAAGATGGAAAGTAACAATTCAAGTATGAGCTTATTGTACGAGTGTTAATTTGATTTTAAACTCTTCAATTTTGTCACTAGACCTGTGAACTTTTATATGAAATTTCAATATAATCCTTCCGGCCAATTTTGTTGGAAAATATGCTAACGTGGTGGTCCGGTTATTATCAATTACCTTACGTCACACACGGTTGATGTCAAGGATAAAAGTACTTATTTAAAATGACGTATCTTTGAGTACTTTTTTGAAGTCTGAATTTATTCTTTTCTATTCCTTCTCTCTCTCTCTCTCTCTCTTTTTTTTGGGGGTTCCTAATCATCTTCCAAAAGCGGTGAGGCCTTAGTCTATAGCTCGCTCAGGCACCAACCATGACCTTCTCAAGCGCGACGCAACTTGGTACTAGTCCTTCGTCGACGTTGACGAGGACAAGGGACCAGTCACGATGGGGATAGGTCTGTAATATATTAGGCAAGAAAGAAAAGGCAAAATTCTTGGAAATTTTATATATTAAACAAAACGGTGTCGTCTTAACCCATAGTTATCGGATGCCGGCCATACCAGAAACGATTAATTTGCTTACTTTACTAATATAGTATTAATGAATGCAAGAGACAATACTTTCCTCCTAATATGTAAGCTTGAGGAGAAAAAGGCTCGTGTCTAAACGGGTAAGGACAATATCACTACGATAGATTATTACAAAATTATGGGGATTTAAGTTTTCTCATATAGTTTAGTAATGTCCGAGTTAGTTTCTACCAAACTAAATTTAACCCGAGTAAAAGAAAAAAAATCGGAGAATTCAAGCTTGACCTCGAAAACGCCATAAATAGAAGTGGAAAATCAATCAATCAGGTTGGATTTAAATGCGCCAGATATGAATTTAAATCTACTTAGTGTAACTTATGTTGAGTATAGATTGACTCTACCAGTACTGCTGTTACATAATGTGGAGTTGCTGAGAAATAAACTCCATTATATGCATAAAGAATTTTCCTAAAATTTTCCAAAAAGATTTTAGTCTCGGTCAAAGCAAGAGACAACTTCGACCACTTCACGGAGGCTTGGAAGATGATGTGGTGGTTGCTGGGCCTTTATCAGAGCATCGCAATGATCGTACAGTGGTTACCATGTCCGAGTCTAGCATTGTCATAGAGAGATAGAATGGCTGTAGTTATTTTAGCTTCAGGACGTCGACCATTGCAATGTCGAGAAAATTACCAATTCAATCATAAATTTATTATGTAAATACCAATATAGTCATGTATATTAATTTTATCGATATAGTCTTAAACTTTTGTATGTGCATTAAATGTAGTCGTTCCGATTAAGTATTGCCAGATATCATTCACTTAGCAGTCTAGTCATTATTGGCTGTCTTATGTAACATATGACCAAATGACCGATGATTTGACGTGTATAATTCCTAATAAAAGCACATCCATTTGCATATTCTTCTGATTTTTTGTTTTGTTTTTTTTTTCTCCTTTCCAGGCTACTGCTCATCTTCTTGCTTAGAGAGCTGAGACCATCCAACTAATTTGTCTCTGAAAAATCACCTTTCCTTGGAAGATCTTGCTGGAACCCTAGCTATCTTCACTGGTGGCAGAAAATCCTTCATTATTTCTGCTGGCAAGTCCTGTTGAGTTTTTGCTTTTACAACGCCCGCAAGACATTGCACTTAGTATTAGGTGACTACTAGGTAGGTCATTTTAAACTCTATGCTTTGTGTTTTCTTCGACCCTTTGATGCGAAAGCTTCGCATTGTGGACAAGTCGGAATATCTGTTTTGAACAAGTGATTTCTTGATGTGTGAGAGTTGTTTTCTTAGTGGTTGAGCTTAGTATATCGGTTTCGTAGCTAAGATAATGTTTACTTGGTTTTACTATTGATTGTCATATAATTGATAGGATTACGACATTGTCGGTTCAAGCGAATTTCGATGTTCGGTTTTTCAGCATTTGGCAGGTGAATAGTGCTGTCTATTTTATAAATCTGTAACATCATGTTTTGAAAGTGATAAATATTCGGGTATCGTATAGGATTCGAAATAACATGTTTATTACATAAAATATGGATCATGCATTTACTACATTTCGGTTATATTTGAATGGTTTGAGATACGTTTTATAAAAGTCATTTTAAATGTTACTAAATAATTAAACAAATTTCAAAATCACGTAAAAAAATATATTGTGTAATATATAGTTTGTTTTTGCGATATATTTTCATGAAGGAATTATGAAAAGCTCTTGACTTTGAGTATGCTTCATGAAACGTTATAGGCATTGATCTGTGAAATGATTAATGCTATGCATATACATACGTATGTACATGTGTATATATATATATATGTGTGTGTGTGTGTATGTATGACAAATTCAGTTTGAAAAGGTTATAGTTTGATTTACGAAACTAATGATGGATTAATAAAGGACTAAGTACGTTTTGTTCAACTTTGCAAATGGGTTTTGAGGAAAATATAAAACTTTTTGCAAATGGAATTTGGGGAAAATACAAAGACTGTTTGAATAATGAATTTTGATATAGCTTTTTGCAAAATAATTTGAAATTAAAAAATAGAAAAGGAAAATAAATCAATGTTACTGTTCATCTTCTTCACGCAACCTAAGCGTGGAAGATGAACAGTGAAAAAGATGAATAGAACAACAAACGCGACCTAGAGCATTTCTTTGCCTGGGTCAATTCATTTTCTTGCATTTCTTCATTTAGTTGCTCATCCACCTTCCTCAAAGCAACAAATGCGACCCAAGCGAGGCCAACGACCTAGGTGAGGCCATGACTCAGGCAAGGCTGCGGAGGTTGTGCGACCCTAGGCGAGGTAGCGCTGAGCTCACGCAACCTTAGAGCAACCTAGATCTAGCCCTTCGATAGCCAACACAACTTAGGTGAGGCCGCAACCCAATCGAGGCCGCAGAGATTGCGTGACCTCAGGCGAGGCAACGCCGAGGTCGAGCAACTTAGATTTGGCCCTTGTTAGCTAATGTGACCCAAGTGAGGCCATGGAGGTTGTGCGACTCCATGGGCAAGATGAAGATTGAAGAAGACAAAAGGTTGCGTATTGGCCAAGATGAAGGTTGAAGAAGATGAACAATGATTTTTGAGGGCAAAAGTGGAACAACAAATTACTAGTGAGGCAATATTACGATAGAAAAAAATTCATTAAAACCCCCCACAATAGCATTCCGAAAATGCTATTGCTGAAAGTTAGTTCAAGTCGCTTTATAAAATCAGCTTTCCAAATGCCAGTTTTCACCTCAAAGATAAAAAAAAAAAATCTTACCAAATGCCCTAACATTTCTCCAAAGGGCTTTGGGATTCCAAAAGGCTTTCCCAAAACCCAACCAAACGCATCATAAGTGCTATGTGGCCACACGAGTCTCGTGGGAGCCACCTATAGAGCCAAGTTTTACACATTACTGTAATTTTGTAGGAGTCATCCCTAGAGCATTGAGTTAGACATTGGGCATGTGATTTCGAGATTGATCAATGGAATGAACCACTAACATGTATTCTAATGATATTGATAAATGGACTTGACCATTAATATTTGAATTATAGTGATGGATTAAATGAGATTTTTTTTATTTGCATAAAGATCTATTAAAATAAAACAACTTATATTTGGTTTGATATGTATGTTTTATCTTGAGTTCGTAATATGAGTTTCCAGTATTGCTTTAACCATATGCATTGTGATTATTCGATCTGTTTGGAAAGTATATACTAAGTGGTTGCTCATTCCATTTATTCTAAGTATTTTCAAGTTTCTTTCAAGTTACTGAATTGGTTAACAGCCAATGATTCGAGAGCGCTCTTAACGGGGCTTTTAGCAAAAATGATTTTCGGGAATGGTTAAGGGAATTGTATATTTGTATGAGATAACATTTGTTGTGTTCATTTGATTTCGAAGCATAAATATTCTTCTGATAGATTATAAAAATTCTAATCTTGTAACCAACCCGCTGGTTTTATCATAAATATATGGATGAGGGCATATAAATATGATAAAGAGTTGTAGGTTGCATTTGAGATTGAGTCTTTCGAGAGGAAGAACGGCCGTATTATTTCCCAATTCATGATGGATTCGAGATATGAAATAGAATGTAGCTGATTTTAAAAAGCTCCAAGCTGTGGATCCCTGCAGCCCCTAGTGCGGCCCATTTTGCTGCGGCCGAGGCCAATTTGAATAGAGTCGCAAGAGACAGAGGTGGACATTATTTTTCCTCTATCGATATCATGCTCATAACCATCAAGTTCTCAACAAACTCAATGGCAATGGGCCGAGCCCCATATCTAGAGTTGACATGGACGATGAATAGGAACTCTCTAAAGAACAATGGCACAAAAAAGGAAAGGTAAATATAAAACAGAAATATTAGAAAAATATGCAAAATGACGTCGTTTCATCAAGACTGGTACATGTTTTATCACCAATCAGGTCACGTAGGACGGTCTATGAAAATTTTCTTGCGGTTATTAACGGGAAGAGCTATTTTAAAAGTTTTGTGCATATATTAAAGATTATATTGGCGAACTTGAATATTTTGGGACTAGAATGACATCCTTTGAACATATCTAGCATTGGTTCGGTAATTATTCCTCGCAATCGAGAGAGATGGTGGAGAGAGATAGCAACGAGGAGAGAGCTAGAAAGAAAAGAGAGAGAATCGTATGGAGGGATTGTAAACTTATTTTTTGGCTCGATAGTTGATGTTTTTCATGTCGCACGACGTTTATTAATCACATCAGAAAGCACGATACATTTATTAAGTAGGTTCCTGGACAGAATGACTTGTTTAAGATATTAATTCTCGCATACATGCGTGACGATGTACATATTTGACGCGCATAAATGTAATGCGTGTGAACGTAATTAAACGTATCTGAATATATCTAAAAGTGTTATGTTGATGCTGATAACATGTTCACCCGTATAGTGTTGACTGGTCGTTATTGATGAAATCAAGTTAAAAGATCAACATGTACGTGCGACCCTTCTTATCACCGTCAACTTAACCCGTTTATAAGATGAATGGAAAACTGTAAGCAGCACCATTCTCGTATTCCTCTCGTGGTCTACCCATCAATTCATCGAAGGCAACCACTCTCTCTCTCTCTCTCTCTCTCTCTCTCTCTCTCTCTCTCTCTCTCTCTCTATCTATCTAAATAGCAGGCGAATCGTAATGGGCACTTGTCTTTCTTCCCAGAGCACTAGACAAGCTCATCAAACAAGAGGATGCTTGAAAGGGTCATCGACAGCAACCATCAAGATCGTCCAGGCCGACGGGGAGGTTCAAGAGTACAAAGAGCCACTGCAAGCCAGACGCATCACCTCCCTGAACCCGAGCTTCTTGCTCTGCAGCTCCGAGTCCCTGTCCCTTGATTCTTGCCCTCCCCAAGTCGCCGACGAAGAAGAGCTGCAGGCCGGCCAAATTTACTTCCTGCTGCCACTCGCTCTCGCCCACAAGCCCCTGAAGCTCCCCGATTTGTGTGATCTCGCCATCAAAGCGAGCTCGACCCTCGGCAGTGACGGGGCCGCCGCTGATTCCCAGTTCATTTGGCGGTGAATGCTGTAAAGTAGGGATGCAGTTTTCGTTCTGGGTTGGGAGATGGAGATTGTAATGATCAGGAAGCTTCTCTGGTAAATTATGGTTATGATTTTATTGTAGTTTTTTTTTATAACCTTTCTGGTATTGTTTATTAATATCCCTTTGACATATCGGGCATCCCATCGGTTGGGTGCCTAAGTTATCCGACTTTTTATTCTTATGGTGACCAAGCAATAGAAATGTGTATAATATTAGCAATGTCAATACGTGTGAATCGAATGGAGGAAGTCAGAAGAGGTCTTTACTGGTAGCGGTGGCAAATGGGGATGGAGCAGCTCTTGGTCTTTTGACTTGACTTGAACCTGTCTAGGGAAGGTTAATTAGTCAATGGAGTCATCATCATCTTCTCTGGATTTTTTTTTTTATTTTGTTTAAGACGAGGAGTAGGGAAGTGTCTGATGAACACCGTAAAATGGCGGGAAGGCATGAATCAATGTGTTGACTAATTGATTCATTAAGAAGTGAATCTCTACACTAAGTGACTGGTTGTGTTTTGGCATTGCAATCTCGTGTAATGTCTCTGAAAAATTAAACTTAGTGCACTCTCAAACATGGAAATGGCGCGGAGCGGGCGTCACCGTGGCATGGCCATTGTCTGTTGCCAATGCCCCATCCTCCGCCCATGCACCAGGCGGCTCGTATACATGAATCTCGTCGCAAACTCTTAACGATTTTGTAGATTGCTGCACCTCATTTGCCCCACGGTGCTATAACACCATGCTTAAATATTTTTTAAACTGGATTATTCAATAGACATAACTTAACCTAAGTACTAATCTCTAAGAAAAAAGTGCAGCTGGAGAAGATGATTTTATTATTGAGAGTATCCATTGTTGACCTCAAAGCAATAGTTAAAACGAGGGATTCTATGTGACCAAAATTAAGCATAGAATCGAGATTGGGGTCAAAGTGGGGTCGATCTTATCCATCCCCATCCCCATCCCGCTTGGGGAGCATGAATATCTGCCCTATTCCCACCCTAATGCTCATTGGTTGCTGGTTTTATTCTTTCAATTCAAGTGGAGCACTGTAGAATCCACCGGGCTAAGTGAAAATGACATCCCCCGACAGTCTATTTATACATTTATAATCACTTTCTATTGACGTTGGATCTTTAAAACTGTGCGTGCTAGTGCTTTTACTAGACATAGGACGACAGCATGTGTCGTGCAGGAGAATTATTCAGGGAGATTGATTTGAGAAACTAGTACTCATTGATATTTAATGAACTCTTATCAGGTGATGGACATGGTACACTTATGTTGGCACCAAAATTTGACACGGCTGGCCTGAGAAAACCGTCTAATTTCCTAGCAGGAAAGTTACAAAATAAAAAATTATAAATTTATTGTATATATGTCAATTCAATTCTAAAATTTTCAATTTCAACTAATTTAATTATAAATCTATTATGAGTATGTCAATTTAGTCATAAAACTTTCAATTTGGCAAATATAGTCCTAAATTTATGATAATTTTACAATATAGTATTTTCAACTAATTTTGATTGAAAATTATTAACGTGGATGCTGACGGTCCTAAATGACATAGTCGGTGCTGATGTTGATTATTATTTTATTAAATTCTCCCTTTTCTTTTCTTTTTATCTCTTATTTCCCTTTGTAGGTCAGCGGCCTTGGTGGTGGCAAGCAAAAAAGCGAGGGTTGGGATACCATTGCCGTAACCCACCAAGCAAAGGTGCTATGGCCCTCACTAGAGTTGGATGAGGGCTGTAACAACCTTGCAAACTTGGATGGCACTGGGGATAAGCTGAAACCTACCATGTCATAGCCGGTCCCTTAGTTTTTGAATATTGAAACCTACCCACATATCTTAAAACTTAGAACCTGTCCCGTCAATCGGTTTTAGGGCCAACCTTTAGAACCTATCCCATTTATTTATTTTTGTTTCATTTTTAGTTAGACAAAATGAAAGTGGATGCAAAAATAGAAGTCTCAATTTGTAAATAGAATAATTCATAAAAATTGGACATGTAAAATAAAATAAACATTGAAAAGTTCAAGATACGTAATTTTTGTTCATCAATCTCTAATTCCAAGTTCGATTCTTTACTAGGAATTGGGAATTGAATCCTATAGCACTGATTTTTTTTTTAAATTGGTAAATGCAAGAGTTTGGAATTAAACTAGTTCCCGTGGCCTGTTCATGTTTGTTTTGATTCTACCTAGACCAATGCTCATCCCTAGGTGGCACTGCCCTTAGCAAATTTGGGCAAGGGGCCGTAAGCCCTCACCTAGTGGTGGGTGAGGGTTGCGATGCCCTCACTAGTGATGGCAATGGTCACTAACCATAGTCAAAACAAAAAAGAAAGAAAAGAAAAAAAAAGAAAAGGAAAAAAGCAAAAAAAGAAAGATATTCAATAAAATTCTTAAAAAGTTTTCTATGTCAGCATTTGTGATGCCACATATCCATATCAGCACTTGCAATGCCATGTAGGATAGCCGACATTTTTGTCATTGATTTCTAGCCAAAATTGGTTAATAGAACTATATTAGTAAATCATCCAAAGGTTTAAGATCAAATTTGTTAAGTTGAAAATTTTATGTTTGAGTTGATATTGAAAACTTTTCGATAATTTATTTCCGTTTTTAGCTGACGAATGGTAAGAGATCGGCTACAAAAGTGCCAAACTTTCATCATCGGGACTAAGGAAGTTGTGAGAATCCGTAAATCTAAGGGAGGTTGGTGGACAATACCATATCGCAGTAGTACTAGCCTGAGAGAATTTGATGCAAATGAAAACCCTTGAATTTCCGAATTGATCAACTAAAGATGCCAGACCGAGAAACCTATTGAGTTATTGGTGGAGCAACCACAAAATGCGGGGCCGCGATGAAGAACCGTGGCGAACCTCAACAATGCCGACCTGAAAGCAGCGGAGAAAGGCCAGTGCCAATTTGGAAGATTAAGGAGCAAGGAAAACCAGCAAAACTCGTTTGGGAAGCAATAAGACGTGTGATAATCACCAATGGTATGGCGAGCGGGGAACGAAGTATTGTAAAAGCAAGCTTAAAACTGGAATTACACACTCAATCAAATCGCAAGATTTACTGGGATCATTTGAGTTTCTTGTTTCTTTCCTTTCATTTTACCAAAACTCTCGCTCTTGTGAATTTTATTTGAACGCATGTTGTCGGCTTTGAGGTCTGAGCCATCTTAGTCATGTGCCTTTCTGAGATGTAAACTTTCTGATAAACTGTACAAGGATTACTTTGTTTACGTATTTGCCAATTCTGAGCTTGGTTTCCATCGAGGAGTCTTCCTTGGGCGGGCCAACACCCGGCATGCTCGATTCGACCCTGAGCGAAATAGACCAATGAGAGGTAATGCTTGATGAAACACATAAGTTGCTAAATTTGCATCTAATCAAGACGCTAATGAACCTGTGAGTGTAGATATTGGGGACAATCAGTCTGCTAGTCCGCTTGACTCTAATGTTAATGTTGGCATTGTGAAGTTTTGTGAAGGACCACCGACAACTGTTCTAAAAGTTTAAGCCGTTAGGTGAAGACGTTGTTTAATATTTATGTATTTTCACACTCCCCTTCATGCTTAATATGGTATGTATTTTTTTTTTGCCTAGTACTAAGTGTGGAAGGACTTTGGGGAGACTAGGAGCCTGGTAAGATTTGAACTCAGGACATTCCGCTCTGATATCATGTGAAGTTTTGTGAATGACCACCGCCAACTGTCCTAAAAGCTTAAGCCGTTAGGTGAAGACGTGGTTTAATAATTATGTATTTTCACAGGCATGACTAATGTGGATATGAGCATGACTAGGCCAATCATCAATGAGCTTGCTTTCCATTGAGGAGTCTTCCCTGAGAGAGCTAACACTCTTTTTGGCGAATTTTGGGGGCAGAAATTACATTTTGGCCACCCTGGCTGGACCCAGCGCGAAGAGGTAGTGACAAACAATGCTAGACGAAACTCACAAATTTCTTTAAACGATGAACCTAAGCAGAATGCCGAGGAAATTGGAGTGCTGATACTGGTGAAAACGAGCTAGGCTATTCCGCAAGGCTCTAATCTATTTGTTGGCATGACTGATATGGATATGACCATGATTAGGCAAGAAACAGATCATAGATTACACAAAAAGCGGGTGTTATGCTTAAAAATATGGCTGAAGTGCTTAAGCCAATGATTGCCAATTCATGTGATAATCTTGTTATAATATTTAAATAACAAATCATGCATTCATTTAACAACTTAACTTTTTAGAACATTTGGAAATGATTCCACCAAAAATTTGCATCACAATCCAAACTAGGGCCAACTATAAAGCACTTTGAGTAAGCACTGGTAGTTGGGACGATTCAGCAGACAAATCCATTTAAAAGGTGGTTAGGTATAGGCAAGGTATAGCGTGATGGCATGCAAAAACAAGTCCATATCCATAAGAGCGAAATATCCCAACTCCTGTAGTAAGTAGAGATCGGCCAGATTTCCTCAGGTGAGTCAAGCCACAATCAAAACTATGACCAACTGGTGCATGCTAGGGGGCAAGGTTCAGCATAGGTGTAGCCCTTGATATTGCCCCCTTGCCGCAATAGTTAACTTCACTAATATAGACACTGGCTGGGGGTAAAGATTTGGCAGCAAGCCTATATTTATATATTATCTACTTTGGCCAGCAGATGCTGACGGCAATAAGCACTTGTCCGGAGGTTGATATACATGCTAGCCATGCCGAGATGGGCAAGATCGGCATTGTCCTAATGTTAGAGGGTATAGCAGCCACGAAAAATGCTCTCTCAAGGTTGCATTATCTAAAGTCATTGCCACAATAAATCATCAACCATGACAAGAGCAACAAAGGGAACTATCTGGTGAATGAGAGCGCAACATCATGTCAAGAATGGTAGAAGTGCTAGGGGATCTACCTGTTGGAGAGTGTTTTAGAGCGAAACCAAAGAAGCGGTCCAGTCCTCTCTAGAGTAGATCGGGACTAGCTGGGACTTAGAAAAAGAGGATGGAAAGAAAGTGTGTTATTAAAAGGAAAAGGCCGTTCCACGTAGCGAGGGAGAGAACCGAAAAGAGAAACAAAGAGCTAGGGATGAATTGAGACCGGAACAGCCCAGGAATATGGTTTGGCATAGGATAGACAAGGGAAAACAAGTGAATGGAGGTAGTAATCAAGTAGCGAATAGGGGTAGCTCAAGTGAAAAGCAGAATGTCCTGGGGAAAGTTGGGTGTGCTTCAATGCATACGACCATCAAAATCAGCCAGGGGAAAGGCCGGCGTCAAGTGTCAATGGGAAAATGGTAGGCTAGCTGCCAAAGTTCTCTAGACAGTTATGTACTAGAGGGTGACAAGAATGAGGAGATTGAACTAATTGCCAGACTTTCCACGGAACCAGAGGCGGAGGGGCAGAGTCTTAAAGACCTGGCTTTGGGCTCGGAGTCACCCATAAACTTAGTTAATGTTCCTTTATAAGCTGCACACCGTATGATTAATGGGAAAATTACCGAGAAAGGTCGTAAATCTTTTAATTTGGTTAGTTTAGACTTAAACATTTTGATAATTTGTCAAAGTAGTCTTTTTGACCAATTTTAACCGACAATTGCTGTTGTGGATGTCGATTGTCTCACATGACATGATTCATGTTGATGTGGAAATACAATAATTCGAACATCTAAGCAAAGCTAGCATTCTTCATTCGACATGTCTAAAGCTGATCATAATTTTTACCTCTTGGTGAAGACAGACAAATAGATTTGCTACAAGATCATAAAATTCCTAATGGCTAAGGAAACGAATGATAAAAAGTACTGGAAGCGGCACCATTCTTTGAGTTATGAAACTAACAACAGTATTGATCTTCGAAGAAGTGATACAGGGAGAACTACATGGTAAATGACCGAAATTTGCTGACAAAGGAATATAATAGATGGTTGCAGACGAAGATCCTTTCCCAATGAATGTAGGGATGATCGGATGAGAGGTAACAGAAGGCTGTATAGTTGATCATATAAGTGTGCACGGTGCCAGCCAATTACGGTGTGGATCGCAGAGGACAGGCATGTCATTATCCAAAAGCCATGTCGTCATATTGCAGGGGTTGGAACACATGCAAGCCATGCCGTGATTGACAAGATTGCCATTGTCTGAATGCTAGAGGGTTTGCCAGCAATGCAGGATTTCTCAAGGTTGTGTTATCCAAAGGTGCATTGCCATGAGGAACGGGTAACCAGGACAAGGGGTCTCTATGGTGAACGACAGAACCTAACATCATGTCAAGAACGGTCAATTGCCGGTGGGCCTGCAATGTTGGAGAGAGATCTAAGCTAAACTCAAGAAGCGGGCTAGTCCTTTCAAGCGCGAATCAGACTAACTAGGACTCGGAAAAGGAGGATGCGAGGAAAGCACGCTATGGAAAGAAGAGGCCATTCCACGTACCTAGTGAGAAAACTGGGGAGCAGAAACAAAGAGCTAAGAATGAATCGAGACCAGACCAATCCGGGAGCTTCGTGTGGCAAAAAATAGACTAGGGAGAACTGGCGGGCGCTCGCTAGGAATCAAGGGGCGAATGGGGACAACTCAAGTGAAAAACAGAATATCCTGGGGAAAGTTAGGTTGCAATTATGCAATATGTGGAGGTAAAGCCAACTTTGAATGACGTGATATAGGGAGGAAAGGTCAACGTCTGGGTGCTAATTTGAAGATGGTGGGCGCCACTGCCAAAGTTATTCAAAGCCAAAGGTGAATGAGGAGGAGGAGATTTAACCAGTCGCCAGACTTTTCTGAGCAACCTGAGGTGGAGGGCAGAATTTAGCAAACCTGGCTTTTCGCTCGTGAACTTGGTTCATGCTCCTTTCTAGGATATAGATCGTTTGATAAAATTATGCGAGGATTGCGCATTTTTCCACTGTCCATTTCTGACCTTGCTCTTCATTGAGAAGTCATCCTTGAGGGGCTCACATCCATTTAGCAAATTTTAGGGGGAACAACTTATGATTACTTTATCTATTGACCGATTTCACAAATCTCTTTAGTAAAACTACATAATTGAGTGGAGAAATCTCGATAAAACTATACATAATACGGAACTCTTGGGTTATCATCCAGTACGAAATCCGATTAGGCTCAAAGCCCAGGACCCAAAAGTGCCTATCTCAAGATTTTTCTTTTGTGGTTGGAGCCTAACTCAAGATTCAATCCGCTAATTGTTGGGCTCTCATAAAAGTGTTTGATGCTTATAATCGCTGGTCATGGTAGGTCCGGCGAGATCAATGAGATATTTCATTTATTCCATGCTTGTTGTCCTAATCATTTATAAACACCATTTTTCCTTTACTAGGAAAATTGCCAAATAAGTTCTAAGCCTGTATTTATTTTGCCGATTCAATACTAAACCTTTTTTTTTATGTCAAATAAGTCTTTAACATCTTCCAACTTTACCAATTATAAAGTCATTCTGACAGATTTTGGCAGAAAAATACTTACGTGGTGCGACCAAACTTCGCCAGTGACGATGTGGCGACAATGTGGCAACAAGATTTTTTCTTTTTTTTGTCTCTTCTTTTTCTAAAAAAATACTTGGTGGACGAGCTCCACCGGCCGTCGTAGCTTGTTGGCCATGGGCAAGGGCCAAGGTAAGTCG
The DNA here is from genome assembly GCA_030064385.1 of Melaleuca quinquenervia. Classification (NCBI taxonomy): domain Eukaryota; kingdom Viridiplantae; phylum Streptophyta; class Magnoliopsida; order Myrtales; family Myrtaceae; genus Melaleuca; species Melaleuca quinquenervia. Next base: position 9,094,856 of record CM057726.1, on the reverse strand, counting down.
ATGGAGCCTAGATTTGGGCGGGGTAGCACTAGATTTGGGCAACGCCCTGCCCCGCCTTAGAGGGTGTGCTGGTTTTCGTACTATTTTTCGATGATCCAACCGTTGGATTAAGCTGATTTTTGGGTGCAATCTTCTTCTCTTCTTGATCCCACCAGACAACATACAGGGGACCTCAGACAAAAGCACCAATAACTTTTCGTAGGGAGCTTATTGAGACGATCCATCCGGTGGAGTTGTAGATCAAAAAAAGAAGAAGATCGCCTCAAAAAATAGCTCAATCCAACGACTGGATCACCCATAATCGCACAAAAACCAACGCACCCTCTGGGATGAGGCAGTTAGGTGTTGCCCATATCTGGGGCTACCCCACCTAGATTGGGCTTTGTTGGCCTCCCCTGGCCCTCACTGGCCGTGGGCAAGGGTGGCGGCGGCCTCCCCATCCCTCGCTGCCCTCGCCTACAGCCGACGAAGCTCGACGGCTAAGTTTTTTTTTTTAAGAAAAATATTTTTATGTTGCCACGTCGTCACCAACAAGATCCGGTTACGCCACGTAGGCATTTTATGACCAAAAATTCATTGAAAGGACTTAATCAGCAAAGTTAGAAAATATTTAAGATTTATTTGGCATTAAAAAATGTTTAGGATTGAATCGACAAAGTAGGTAAATGTTTACGACTTATTTGACAATTTTCCCTTCCTTTACCTTACTGTGAATTGAAAATCTCCAGCTTATTTTTCCTTTTCCTTGGCAAAACGATGATTTCCTGCTTCAATATTTACTTAATTTTGCATGTTTGATTAAAAAACCAAATGGGAACAATAGCTCACTCAAAAAAACACAAGTTGTAAATTCCAAGCCCAGCCAAAATAGCCAGCTGAATATCTTTTTTGCCAAATTACACACGTAGATGAAAATAACAAGAGAAGGACACTAAAAGTATAAAAAATTATGTACAACGCCCAATTTAGTATACAAAATTTTCATCGACTCACCTAAATATTAAATCGCAAAAAAAAAAGATCACTTAAGTACTTCCAGAGAGAAATTTCGGCCAACTTGATTATGTGCCCTTTATAATTAAATTTTTAATATGACTTGCCATGTTTTTCAAAAAAAAAATTCAAACCACGTCACAATCACCATTTAACTACAATCGCGCTTGGATTAGCTAACATGGAAAAATCCACATTAACTAATTCTAGCTGTTCAATCCCCCCTAGTACAGGGGGAGAGGGATTGAACGGCCCGGATCCCCAGACATGCCCCCCCCCCCACATTAGGGGATCCGGGTCCACTACAATCGGCAATGAAGTGGTGATTTTTTTTTTTAACAATGACTAGTATTGAAGTGATAACTTTTAATAATAATTAGCACTCAAATGATTTATAGTTGTAATTTTTGGCACTCAATTAATCCCTCATGAACTTGTCTATATGACGCCATTTAGGGGTTATATGTTGATTGGACATGATGATGAGCCACGTAGGATTGAGACATTAATAAAATATGGTCACGTCGGATTTTTGAAAGCCCATATTGGAGTGGGCACATAAATGATTATTATTAATTTTTATAAAAAATGACATTTAGGTAATAATACCAAAAAAAATATTATTAAAGTGAACGTCTTACACAACTTCGCACTCAAAGTGTCACTCTTCCAAAAAGAGACAATCAATATGCTTTTAGCATCTTAATGTTAAACATTAAACTAGGAAGATCTCACCAATACATTAAATTGAAGCATTTTGAACTTGATTGGCTGTATTGGCTAAACATGGACGCCAAGGTAGATTGCTGGATAACATTTGGTAATAAACATTTGCAAGGGCGCATTTGATTTGTCCACCATCTCTTAGAATACAATAACAATTGTCCCAAGATCCGCTATAGAAATTTATTCAGACAAGCAAACTCCCAAAACAGATCGAGAGAGAAAAGAAAAAGCAAGCAAAATAATAAAAGGAGTAGATTACAGGTGAAGTCCAATTCAATCCTGCATCAAGTAAATAGCTATCGAGGAAGTTAATCTGATGTGGTTTGATAGTCTCTCCACGATCAAGTCACTTTTCTCTCTCGATTTAGATTTCAATCTAGATTTGAGAGCTTTGCTCTCCCGAACTAAATATGGGAGTTCTTAATAGGAACTTGATATGTGTTCTTATCACATATTGATATTGATATTATTGCTCGGTGATGGTGATGTGAGTGTTGAATCTAAACACACACTGCAAACTAATGTAACTGGAAATGAAGATCTAGGAATATGGTGATTGGGCGCCAAAAATTTATGTTGGCATATCTGTTCTTGAGAGATAAGAGTGTACTAGCTACGTCTTATGCTTTGATATATGTATTTTTTTTTCTTTCAAATTTACTAGGCTTGAAAGATTTGTATGTACCTCTCATATATTATTTTGAGAAATAAATGAAATTGTTTTTCAACAAAAAAAAGGTATTCCGTAGGATTGAGGCACGCTATATATATGATTCTTTGCCATTAGGCAAATGTACACACTATGATATTTATAAAACGTCGGTTGTGTTTGATAGCATTTGATTTGAACTGAAGATCAGTCAATGAATTTGACATTCGAATTACAATCAATAAATTTTACTAAAGTGAAACTTGTAAGAGTTCACTGAGTTCCTTGCACAGTGGATTTAACGACAATGCACGCAACAATCAAAGCCAGTGGTGGAGGCATTAAACAAGTAATGATAAGCTCTATTTATTTTGCAAAAAATAAATGATCCTAAATATATTTTTCTAAAAATGATCACTTATAATTATTTCAAAACGAAGAAAAGCCATTGATGGCTGGGCGGTCCTTCATTTTATTGCGGTAGAGTAATTAGAAGAGAACTTAAACGGTGGACTATTTCCTTGAATCAAATTTAAAGTCAGAATTTAATTCGATAAGTGGAAGCGATTGCCATAGCAAAGAGTTGAGTCAGCCATAGCAAAGAGTTGAGTCAAAATCAAGCTCTTTTCAACACATCGTTAAGCTAAGTTTCCTAAGGATAATATTGGCTGGAATTGACAGTCGAATATTGTCAGCGTTACGAAATTAAACGATTGAACAGTAAAATCTTAATGAAAGAGACAACTTATGGAAACATAATTGGCGACAGGAGATCTGCATCCCACACGAATAACTTCCTCTTGTTCGACGTGGCTGTGTGTTTTCAACCGGCAGATTTTACTCTCATCTCACCTGACCCAAAAGTTGAATTCTTCCCTTTCCTCGATCGTTGATCGCCCGACCATCAATACCAAGAATATGGTGGTGTTGACCAGAGGTCCTTCTATCTAGTTTGGACTCGATGTTGTCCTTGTTGACTATATTTCGTGGCAAATATAAAAAGTGAACAGTAATATCCTTGCATATGTCCATCTAGATCATGGAAAATCATGTATAGGGTTATATCCATTGTGACTCCAGCATATCCAACATAAGCTGTTGTCAAATGTAAAATACAATGACTTACATCTGGTACGATTTCGATCATATAAACTTTGCTCATATATATATATATGTGTGTGTGTGTGTGTGTGTGTGTGTGTGTGTGTGTGTGTGTGTGTGATTTTTCAACCAACAAAAAATGTTCTAGAGATACATGTTAAATGATCAATTAAATGAATTTCATAGATCTTAGTATGATAGATCTTCTCATATTAAGTGTAATCTTTGTTTCGAAGATCAAATTTAATTTCTGAGTGTGTCTGATAATTTTGCTCCTAAGTGCTTGCAATTTGTTAATCAAAATTTAGGGTTGAGAACAATAGAACGCCCAATCAGGTAATTGTCCAGACCGGCTGGGTTGGTCCAGTTTTTGGAAATTTTGGTCCGATCCTCAATTCCTAAAAATGAAACCGGTTTACAGGTAGTCGGGTTTTCGGTACCAAAGAGGGCAAGACCATACTGGACTACCCGGATTGCACCACCTGGACCGAATTTACAACTGGCCCAAATTTCCGTCTCTCTCTCTCTCCCTCCCTCCCTCCATCCCTCCCCACCTCCCCAGTTTCCACTTTTGCATGCTGGGTCGAGGCTTAGTTCCATGGAGTGTTGTTTGGTCTTGCCATCTTCCTCCTGAATTTGCTTTGGCTTCCCTTGTCTTGCTTCTCTGTCAAATGAGGCCCATGTTTTTTGTCATTCATGACATGTGAATAAAGTTCTAGGCAAACAGATGCATTTTTGTTGGTCCATAATCCATAATCCACGAAGAATAGGACAGAGAAGTGGGAGAGGTGATGGTGGAATTGGTGGCTTTAATTTGATTCCCAAAAGTTGATATGCTTGTTCATCCATTCGCTATGGATTGTTACAATGAACCGCATAACCTCCACTTGAACAAATGTATTTCATTTTTTCCCCACTTGAGCAATCGAAAGAGAGGGGGTTTCTTGCCTTCGAGGAGCTGAAGGACGCGAAGGTGCGTCGCTGTTGGCAGGGTCGTTGCCTTGGGTTCGGGAAGATAGAGAATAAGCGGAGGAGACACCATCGAAGAAGAGATGAGACGACCCAAGAAGGGCTTAATAGTGGTGGGCCGCGAGAGAGGCGACCACGAGTTCGAAACTAAGAATAACATCATGTTCTGTGTTTTTTTTTTTTTTCTCTTCTCTTCCTCCAAGCAACAAATAATAAACAACATTTATGATTATTGTAATTTGATTAGTAATTTTTATTTGAATTTTTCCAAATCCATCCTAAAATTAGTTCATCCGATCTCCGATCTTCAAGATGGGAGACCGGTTTCATCGATCAAATTCCTAGTTCCAAGAAGAAATTAGACGGTCCCGAAAATCAACCACCCTCGTTAAAATCACATGCGAGAGTGCAAAAGGGCGGATGGGACGAGCGGGAGATTTAATGATGTTGTCGCGGAAAGACATAAATGAACATCACGTGGAGTCGTCAGAAAGTCAAGACACTTGCGACGATCACAAGTGGACTGCCATTGCATCTTCATTCAATAATACTCCCTGCATCCCATCTCGAAATTAACGTACCTGCTCAGGAAACAAAGACCCCAAAAAAAAAAAAAATCCCCACGATCAGGAATCGTCGTACTAATTTTTGGTGGTTATCTGTGGAAAATTAAATACAAAGCTTCCAAGGAATTTGCCAAAATACCTCTTATAGGAGCATTTTTCTCAGACACCAATTTCCTCCATGTACTTGCGAAGTCAGCCTTCGTGTTTCAATTCAACACCCTCCTCATCGCCGGTGCTAACAATTGCCGTTCCTACAAGCGAGTATCGGTGACAATGCTCATGTCCACCCATTGCGCGACGACAAATCTGTCCTGAAATTTCCACTTTTCCCCTACTAAAGCCGTCCAAAAGAGAGGGATAGTTGGGGAAAAAATAGGCATGAGAGAGCTAGGTTTCAAATTAGGTCTTTGAGGGCATGGGGGAGGAGGATTGTAGATGTGGAAGAAGGGGCCAATTGGGGACATCATGGACCGACGCGAGCTCAAGGAGACAAGTGGTTGCATGCTTCAAGTATTGGGTAAGTGATGTTCGTGCGTTGTCGGAGACTTGGAGTATATACTGGAGGTTGCATAAAAAACAAGCTTGATTGTTGGAACAATTGGATTCTTAATTTTTCTCTTCCCCGCTCTCGAATTTGATTTAGGGTTTATGTTGACTCCCCCAAGAGATTTGTGCTATTCACATGATTTTATTATAAGGGTTGACCGGTACCAAAACGGGTAAGCGATTTCCATCTTAAGATCGAGAATCGGATTGATATTTTTTTATTGCAGTTTATTGGAATTAGAAATGAATCGGTCCTTATGGGAATTATTTTATACCAACCGTTCTGAATGGTTTGGATAGTTCCTGGCTCTTTTTCACACCCTTAATTTTACATAAGTTAATAGGGGAAAAAATGAGAGTCTGGGAAAAAAATGTATTAAGTATTTTGGTAGTTTCAAAAGTTTCCAAGATAAAATTTTACATAAACGCTCGTGTTACGAACGCATTTGGGATCTCATTAATATATAAAACTATTTTAAACACATTCTTCTTAACAAGCACCATTGAACATTTACCAACCATACTTATTATGAGAAAACTAATTTCAATTCTAAGGCACTAATTATGCTTACATATAACATTCAATGGTGTTCTGGAAATGACAAGATGTATTTATTGAGATATCTAGGCATTTGTTAATAAAATTCACAAAGGAAAAAGTGCTTTTGAGTTTCCAAGATATTCATCATGAAATTAAAAAATTATATATTCGGCAGAGTGCGTAAATAGTAAACCTTTTCCCAAACAGCGCCTTATAAATTTGCACCTGCTTGCATAACTCAACCTTACCGTCAAAACCAAGAGTCAAAAATGACCGATTCGTTCCGTCTTCTGGCTTTCCTCCTCCTAGCCACACTCCACATCTCAGCCCAAGCCCCACCACCAGCGCCGCCTCCATCGCCACCGCCGCCTGCGTCCCCACTCCCCGCCGCTGCCCAGGAGTTTCTGGACGCCCACAACCAGGCCAGGGCCGAGGTGGGCGTGTCCCCCCTCCGGTGGAGCCCCTACCTGGCCGCGGCCACGAGCCGCGTGGTCCGGTACCAGCGGGACCGGATGTCGTGCAACTTCGCCAACCTGACGACCTCCAGGTACGGAGGGAACCAGCTGTGGGCCGGCGGGGCGGCGGTGGGGCCCCGGGCGGCTGTGGAAGCGTGGGTGAGGGAGAAGATCTACTACGACCACACGAGCAACAAGTGCGCGGCCGGGCACCAGTGCGGGGTGTACACGCAGGTGGTGTGGGGGAACAGCTCGGAGCTGGGGTGCGGGCAGGCGAGGTGTCCCAAGGAGGCGGCGAGCTTGACCATCTGCTTCTACAATCCACCGGGGAATGTCGTCGGAGAACGGCCTTATTAAGCAGACTGGCGATGTGTAGGTGGGAGATCTTTGGGAAGATGGAGATGGGCTCGGGTGTTCTCTATAAGTCTTGAAGATGGTCGGTGATGGGTGAGAAGGTCGAGGTCATTTTCTCAGTTTGAATAGCTGTAGGAAGCGCCGGTGATCTTAATCTTTCTGCGCTTCTTGTTCTTTACATTTTAAAGATAATCTAATCGTGCACTTCCTTTGTTTCCGTTAATCCTTGATTAGTCGTAAACTTGTAGCGACCCTCGTCGACCCTCATCTCAATTTGGGCAAAGGAATAGATATTCATTTGCACCAGAGAGTTAGGAAATTACATTCTCGAAAATGGCGTTTGAGTTAAGAGTGTTGGGATTAGAAATGATTCAAAAGGGAGATAAGTCCAAGCAAGCAAATGAGAAAAGTAGTATGGATAGAAAACTTGCTAGTTCTCTACTCCCCCAATCTGGTCGGGAGTTTTCCCAATTTCACTACTCCAATTCGGAGATTACAAAAGGGTTTTTCTTTTTGCTCAATAGAGATTATGAAAGGTTAGTTGACCATGAAGTCCACCTATCCTAGTACAAACTCAAGCCAACTTGGCTCTATACCATGTTTGCCGACTCCTACAAATTGATTTATAATCGAATTGGAGTACAAGAGGTTTCTCTAGAACATGCATTTTAGCCAGCAACAACCAAGAGGTTTCATTGATTCGAAAACCAAACTAAACTAGCCACTAGACACACTTAAAATGGCCAATTTTTCGATCTTCGCAACATTTGGCCCGCTCTACCCATTTGAATAGACCGCTCGATGCACAAAAACATTGTGTGAAATACTCGCACAGTCAAATAGGTTTGGTCTCCCAGTCTTTGGAATTTTTCAGACTTTAGTAGCACTTTAAGGGTGCATTTGTTTCGGATAAAATAAATAATCTAAACATAATGGCCTTTAAAAAATAATTACTTGTATTGACTATAAAATTGAATAAATGAAAAAAAAAATTCATCATCCACTACAATGTTTTGAAAATAAATTTTAATCAATAATGATATTTTTTTATTAGTTAATTATTTTAACCAATATAAGAGGTCATTTTAGAAATATTTTTTTTTATTCAGATCATTCATTTGTTCCAAAATAAATGAAGCCCAAAAGTGTTACTAAAAATAAATAAGTGCCCTTACAACCACCTTTTCCCAACATTTTCCTCGCTGCTGCCAAAACTTTTACATATCAATTTTTCCTTCAAAACTTGGTCTAACTTGAACACTAAAAGACCAAAATCATTATTAATTGTTAGCTTTGTACTCGTCAAAATACAAAGCGTCAATAGTTTCTTGTTCATACGTTTGAGGACCTTTTACATCATGTAAGCTTCTTCCATAGATATATTAATTTGGACTATATGTTTTGTGATATTTTAAATTATTCATAAACTTTCTGAAGATATTTTACGGTTCACATGTCTGTATATGTAGATAGAAGTTACACACACACACACACATATATGTATATATCAATGTTCTTTAAAATATATAAAAATAGCTAGGTAATCTTTTTGAACTTTTTAGCTATGCCATTATAATAAGTAAAGAGAATCTCCCATCTTTAAGGATCGCAATCCTTGTTTCTTTCCAATTACATCCTACATTAGTCATTTTACAAATATTTTATCAGTGGACAAAATTATTTAATTCTAGTAAACCACTAATGTTTTTTAATTTCAAAATATTAACTTACAGAAAATAAAATCACCTTATAAGCAACAATATATTAATAAGTTCAAATTCTTGATATATTTCCCTCCTTTCCACATCATACTAAACTTACTTATTAAGGCTCCATTTGTCTAATGGAAAATGAATAATTTAGGCATTATTTTCTTAAAATGATGGCTTTGGATAGTTTAGTCATTGAAAAATAATTCATTAATGATAATAATTTTTCTCTAAATATTTTTGTAGACATTGAAAATGTATTTTTGTTCATTCATTTTATAAGCGATATAGAAATTAAGAAAATACCTTTCAAACAATTCATCTTTCGTCAAATAAATACACTCTAAGTAACGTGACAAGTTCCAATAGGATGTTGAAATAAGTGAAACCGATAAACTAAATAATTGACTCTTTTTAAAACATCCAATAAGTGATTGCTACATCACTTACGATGTGAGATTTAGTAAGGCTTTTTCAGTATATATGGTATTGCAACTTTTAGATGTCAATCGATTTTGCAAAATTGCAACGCATGTACACTTCTACTAGTATTGAAAAAATGAGCAAATGTTTTGTTCTTTTAATTTACTTATTGATTTTCTCAGGATCTTTTATAATTTTAACCACGTCATATATTTCACAAGAAATATGAATATGTATTCATAGTACAAAGTGTTTTTTAACACGTATTGGAATATATGATTCATGATTCTTTTATTTATGGATTTGAGGTTTTTCCATCAAATGTTTTAATTAAGGATTAATACTACCAAAAGCATCAAATTGATATACCCATGCTACATTTACCATAACATACTTTATGAGTCAGGAAAACTCCTATACCGGATACTTGTGTTACATTTTCCACTAACTAATTTTTACATCGCAAAAATCCTGAATTGGCATGTTCATGCCACATATACCATGAAAGATGCCCGGTGCTCATATTAACAATTTTTTTTTCATAATTGGCTGGATAAACTACATTGGCAAATCATGAAAAGGTATATGATCAAATTGATCAAATTAAAAGGTTTATAACTAAATTGGTATAAATGCAATAAATTTAGAACTTTATTAGTAATTTGCCCCATTGATATGTTGTTGCCTTTTTCACTATGGTATTTAGGCTTTGTTATCTTTTGTTTGCTTAGAGTTACTCAAACTGGACTCTTAGCTGCAAGTACAGTTAATATGTTAAATAAAATTTCATTGCTAGCAATTGCCCTAGAGAGTGTTATATCTTGGTGTGGTCCAATAGGGCGGTAACTGGATAAAGGAAGACCCGATCAAGATTGTCCAACCTCTTTTCTTCCTATCAAAATCTTTTCCTCTCTATTTGTAAATAGAGCATCATTTGATGTCGAACCCAAGGTCCAGCTTCATGGTTGAGCCAGCGGATCCCGAGTCCGACCTCAGGGATATTAGGTCCCACCCTTGAGTCTTCCCGAGGCTTAGAACTGGTTTGCTTCGTCTAGCCATGGCGTCTAAGTATGGAGATTTAGGTCTAAATCTCAAGATGATATGACAAACTTGAATTAGGATAATGATATAACCATTTATTGAATTTTGATCTTTTTAACCTAATGTGCAATATGGTTTCTAAACTTTGATATTGTTGAGCTTTGTCCCCAAACGATGTGTTGGGGACTAAGTTCAACATATAAAAAAAAATATGAATCACATTGGTTATAGTAAAAGTTCAGAAACCATATTATATATTGAGTTAAGTTCATTGATCACATTGCATATTCATTAAAGTTCAAAGATCTTTTTTATATTATCATTTTTTCACTTAATTTCGTTTCTGAAAAGCATTTTTTTAAGATGCTAACGATATAATAAATGAAAATAATTCCTAGCTTATTTGACAAGTCCAACTAGATAAATATTTTATAAATATTTTCCGCTCGCCTTGACTGGCCTCCTTTAGCATGATAGCTCCTGCTCGTTTATGCGCAAGAAAAGCTTCGCATGATGATCATTATAATTCTAAATTCCGAGTTAATTTTTCTAAGAAGTTCTAAAACTTTATCCATTTTATGAGTCAGATACTTGAAAAGGTTTCAAAGGATTAACCAGACTTTTCAAAACTGTTCAGATTTTCGAAGTCAGTCAATTAATACAAAAATGTTATCCAACTCTGAAAAACAAACTTGCGGATCAGGGGAAATTTTGAAAGCTGAGATAATCCCTCAGCGAAACTGCTTAAACTGCTGTACTCACTACACAGTTAAGATCCTGAAGATTCGTTCAATCTCTTTGGAATCTATGACTATGAAAAAATATCCTTTCCCTTGCTTGCTCTTCACAAGAGTCACTTCACGATTCACATTGAAGAAAGCTGCCTATGCTTCCCGCTGAATGTGAGGACACCAATCGCCACCAACCATGGTGGAACATATTCAAACCCGTCTTCGACGTCATCATGCCATGTTGCATCTGCCACCCTCTCCTCCTCCTGTCTCTCTACCCTCCGCCGGCTGTGGTCGCCACTGTCACGGGCACCATCATTTGCCCCACGAACAATGGTCGTGTCAAGATCGCCATGCAAAACCATGCGGAAACCTCCCCATTCGTGACCCTTGAACTCCCGCTTCACACCTCACACTTCGCAGCGCTTGTCCGTGGCGAGACGAACCGGATTGTCTTCACGTGCCCCCATGAGCCGGATGGTGGATTGAGGCGACCGCTCTTGAGCGCACCTGTTTGGGACATGCTATGTAATGGGAGGAATATGGGGTTCGCAGTTAGAAGGGATGGATCGTATAAGGACGCATCGCTGCTGGAGATGATAAGGTCGGTCTCCGCCGGTGCTGGGTTGTTGCCCGATAAGGAGGGGCTTGGCGAGCAGAAGTACTTGAGAGGCCAGTTCATTCAGACAGTGGGGTCGAGCGATTCTGAGGCGTACCACTTGGTTGATCCTTCAGGCTGTTTTGGACAAGAGCTGAGTTTGTTCTTCCTGAGAAATTAGATATTACCATTCATCATATGCTTTGCTATGTATTGTATTCGACTAATGTGGTTCCTGGAAAGAAATAGCAATTGTTCTTTGGCCATAAGGCAATACATTTAGCATCTTACCTTGAACAAAGTCAATACTTTTAGTCGACGGAGCTGTCAATCAAATGCCAGGCAATACAATATGTTGGTGTTCATGCGGTAAAATTACCAGAATCGCAGATCGGCAAGTTTAGAGGCTAGGAACAGTAAGATGTTTATCATCTATTTATTATCTTGAATTTCAGGTAGACCTTATTGGCTTTTATTCGCAATGTCATCTTCTGGAAAGCAACAAAATCTTGTGCAGCCCCACTTTCTGTCGTCAGAATGCGGTACTAATGGTAGATATCAGCTCAAGCAGATCGCGTGAAAGGAGCATGGACCACAAAAGTAATAGCTAGCTAAACAAATATATTTACAGGTGGAACAATTGAATTCATTCTGTTCACAGCATCAAAAAAATGAGTGGACTGCGACTCAGATCTATCTGAATGGCACGAGGTAACTTACATCAGATGTGAATAATTGTCGGTTGTCCACTCGATTCTACTTATGTACAGAGGGAACTGTAAATCTGCAAGGCATGATCATTTTGCCAGCTCTTTTGCAATGAGATAGCGGAAGCTGAAGTTGTAAGGAATCCATTCAATGGACTTGCTCGATTTTCCCACTGGACACTTCTTCAGGCTCTTTCTCAAAGAATCGGGCAAGCATTTTTGAACCATATCAATAATGTCTGCGGTGCACAGCCCTGACTCCTTTGCAAAAGACTCCACAGTCTTTGGTAACAAGATCTTCTTGTCCTTGTGTACACCAAAAGTAGCTCGAACATACTCTTCCTTTGCAGTTTCCAGCTCTTGAAATAATCTTTTTGGGGTATATACTCGAACCTGAGAAGAGTTGCAATACAAGGCTCAATACTTCTGATAAATCAAGAACAAATTTGATGTATCGTGGCTATAACCCAGAAAGGCAGGACAGTTAATCTTTTCCATTGCTCGACATTTCTTCCTTGTTGGATAGTCATGGACTCATTGTGTAGAGATTTAGGAAATGGGAACACAAAAAATCCTGATTCCTGAACATTTTCAAATATGACAGGACATTCAGCTTCGAAGGAATAGCTCCACGATGGAAATGGGTAGTCACTACTTATCACTGGGGTATGCTTTGAATTAGTCACTGAATGAAAATATGAGAATGTCACCGAGTACCAGGATCTCCATCCTGATGGAGTCAAAAGATCTTTTGAAAGTCTGTGAACCCAAAAGTCTGGGACGCAACAGATCTAAAGTCCCTATGTTCATGCAGTTTATCTTAGAGGACTATCAAAGATTGATCTAAATAGAAAGAGAATACTCATGCCGGATAAGTATCAGAATATAAGAATGGACAAAAAGGAATGTAAAGTACCGCAGGATCGGAGTGGCTCCCAAAGCAGAGTGCGAAGTGCAGAAGTGGCTCTGAATGCTTGATACCGTAAGCTTGTCTTTCATCCCCCGTCTTGAACTTTTTCTTTGGACTAAGTAATAACCGAAGCCACTGCAAGCAAAAAGTCCCATTCATCAGCTCTTCCATTAAAACATGACAAGAAAATGACAGAAATGGTCCTTGAACTTTAGAGCAATGTGCAATGTGGTCCATCAAATCTTTTCAATTTATTCAATGTGGTTCCTGAACTTTTGAGATATATTCAAACTAGTCCATTAACTATACGAAAATGTTTAATGTTGAAAAGTTTAAGGAGTACATTGCACATTGAGCTAAGGTTCAAGAACTACATAAGACAAATTGATAATTCAAGGACTATATTGCAAATTGGGTCAAAGTTCATAAACTATATGCATCCTTATCCCTAACATAATATATAGCAAAGTTATCTAACTAATCACTTATCTAAAGAGAAAATCATGGCGTTAATTCTTTTCCTATTCACTCTAAGCATATAGATTAAAAAAAAAAAAACTCCAGTTTCCTCTCAAAAGAAACAGATCACGAGACATGTTGCAGCTTAGAACTCACCTGCCCTGGCCGAGACATCCGGCATCCCAGGATGGTACTCTGGATTGTGTCTGCACTAATCGTGTGGCCTCCAACATTATAAGCAGCCTGGAATGCAGCGCGTTATTTAAAACTTATGCATGAGCACTCCCCAATCTAACATATGTGCTTTTCATACTTCCTTACCTTCAGTAGCTGGAAGACCCTCTTTACATTGTTATGCGGAATCCCGTAAGCCAAAAACGCCTGTTCCCAAAATTTAGAGCGATCAATTAGATATTTGCAACAGAAGTACGGTTCAATGAAGCAAACATATATATTATATCGATTTTATAAGCTGTTTAATTATCATTACATGCATCACCAACGCATTGTGGACATTGATCCAGAACGCTAGTTTCTCCTCATGCCTCAGCTTCCTCAGATCTACTTCTTCTAAACGGCAGATCAGTGACCTGTAAGAGAATTAACTTGCTACGATGAATCAAGAAGGTATAACAAGGATTCCTAATGGTAATCTTGGACAATAGTTTGAAGATATAATGTCCTCAGGACATTTTCAGGAAAGAGAAATACACCAAAACCCACACCTGTAATTTTGAAGCAAGTGTTCGATGTCACCCAATTTCTGACTGTCTCTATGTATCCAGGGCACTTCAACCATCGTGCTATACGGTCCGCTAAACTCTTTGAGTCCCTCCACGTGGAAAGGATTATCTAACCGTACATCGAAGGATGAGTTGTTCCTGAACCCAGGGCTCCCCATGTCTGATTGATCCTGAGGAGAGAATGCACTTGCAGATGAGAGCGACGAGTTTGGAGAAGAGAGGCCATGATTTGCCAGAGGAGGATCTGCCAGTTTGCAGTATATAGATGACATGCACTTGATCATATCCTCAGAGAGCCTATTGGCTGATTCGGGCACGTGATCAGAAATGGTCGTGCCGAGGTACTCTGCCAAACTAACTACACTTGTTCCTGCCTTTTGAGCAAACTGCAAGACAACACCAAAAATTCAGTTCACTCAAAGGCATACTAATTAACAGAAGTCCAAGAAAAGCAATCACCATTCAGCAATCTTAAGTTCGTTTTATTATTATTATTATTATTTTTGGGTCAGATACTTTTTGCATAGTAATAATGCTCTCTCTGAACTCAGTTTTCCTTGAAGCCAGATGTGCAGAGGCTCTATAATATACGAGAATTCACAACTACTGAAAAGAAAAAGGCCTAAGGGAAATGTTTGACAATTATATAGCTGAACTAATACCAGTGGAACAGTAGAAAAGGAATTGATGACAAAATTGAGAAAATCCAACAATATTTATGCATTCTTCTTGAGTTTTCTGAATGATTAGGCCCAAGAAAAGAATGATATGAAACTTGCCTCTATCATTGACAGTGGTTGGGAGTGACAAGCACGCACTGCTTTACCCAAAGACTCCTCTTGAGGAGAAATCCTTACTTCCAAGGCCGAACGGTGAGACAGTGCTGAATAACAACGATGGACACCAGAATGCAACAGTTTCTCTTCTTCACAGAGATTGTGAGCATCTTTCAACGGAATTTCAAGTGGCTGAACACTTGATGGAACCGCAGAGTCCTCCTTTCGTTTTGTATTAGTAGATGGAGGAGTTCCAAAAAGCCTTGCCCTTGGGGTACCTTTTGGTGTCCTCAACCTCTTGTCCTTAGAAGATGCATCTTTTGTGGATGGAGATACAGAAGAAACCTGTTGATCAAAAGCCTTTCGGTATAGCGAGAGAAGATACTGTTCCAAATGTGCTACTTCCAACTCTAGTGTCGCGATTTCCTTGATCAGCTCTGTCGCTGGCTGGACTCGAGGAAGGGGAAAAAGCATCAGTGCCACCACCAAATGGTTGGAAGCGAAACTAGTACCGGATAAGATGCGTGGCTTTCTGACTTTATATATGGTTTGCTCAGGCAAACTTAAGGCAACCATAGCAACGCTCAAGGTTACTAGAAAATGAAGTTCATAAAGTAAGATCCACAAGCCATTTTTTCTAAGTCAAAAACTCACTGAAATCCACACTAAGAATAGTACAGTAATACTAGTTTTGATATGAAGTGCCTTTAAAAGTGGATTGAAAAATTAGAGAAATAAAAAAAGTACCTTGGGCATTGAAATGTCACTTGCATTGTCCTGGGAGGAAGTCTGATAACCCAGCGCTTTTTCTAAAACATGACGCACCTGGAACTGGTTTTGTAATCTTTTCTCAAGTTGCAAAATCTGCAGAAAGGGATCATAATGAATGGAGGATAAAAGTAAATGATTTTATTTCAGCTGGTATCGTTTTATAAACCTCTTGCTTCAAAGAATCGTGGGTCTCAGAATTTGAGGACGGTTTCTTGCTGGTCTTCGAGGATCGTTCAACATGAACTACGTCCTGATAAGAGATTTGACAAATCTATATTAGAGAATAAGGCAACAACTTCCATGATAACAAAATGAGATGATCGTGAACGTGTAAAGCATTTCATGTATTCTCAGCTCACAAAAGTCCCAACTTCTGTGATACAAAAACTAAGGCAGCAGCTTTTGCGTTACAAAAAACGAGAGATTGTGAACATGTAAAGCATTTTATGTATTCTCAGCTCACAAAATTTCCAACTTCCAGAATACTTTATTATGTCAAGTGGAGAAGCAAATTTAGGTATCAGCGTTTCAGAAACAAGAGAATTTAACAATGACAACCAACAGAGTCTTGACGAGTACACCCCATTGATGTCAAGGATCCAATTGATGGTGTTTTATATGATAGCCAGTGATGTTTTGATGATATCTAAGAATACATGTCTACCTTTGTTTGCACCCCTCAATGTCACTCCTTGTTTGAGGAAGAGGCTGGGTGGGTTTTTTATCCCAATCCCACAAAGGGCAAAATGTTGATTCAAAAGAACAATTTCTCTAGTGATCAACAATTGTATCGCTATAGTCGCTATAGTCCTCCACCCAATGCTAGCAGTGAAACGCACTTAAACCTAACTATTGTATTTTTTTTAACTGGAGGAAGGAACAATTTTTTCTGAGGAACTTTCGACATTATGAAATGCAGAGCTGGCCTATACTCCGTACAAGATAACTCTTCAAACAATCAGATTACTTCCTCGACAGTGGACCATTCTTTTCATCTTAGAGTAAATTCAGTTGTTTCAAGCAAATTGCAAAAGGAGAGCAATCTTACCTGCTTCAGGCCTTGTGAAACTTCAGGTGAAACATCAGAACCGGCTTCTGGAGCTCTGTTCTTGCCTGGAAAGCTGCTGTGGCAGAGGCGCAAGCACGAAGAGTTAAAATTGATAGATTGAGAGAGGCAAAGTTTGGAGGAGCTAGCCATTGCAAGATATGTTGTCCTTAGTTTCAAGATCAAGCTCTAATTATCCTTATTGTTACACCAAAGTTATCAGATGAAAATGAAGCCTCGTGGAAATTCTGGCCAAAAATTGGGGCACGAGCTAAGGTCACATAATCGAATTCTAACAAGCCCGACTTCAAATATTTAGCTTCACGAGAAAGATTTTTTGTAATGACAAATATCAGGGAAGGACTAAAGAACAAGAAAGAAACCCAGATACCGGTTTACGTGTGGTCACGGTATGTGCGGTCAAGAAAGTTAAGAGAGTTCCCATTTTTTCACATGAACCCATCACAGTCAAAGAGCATTGCCAGTTGAAGAGAACCATCAAGCAATAAAAGTATGAACAGAGATTTTAACTGCAGACCGCTGAGCCATAACAATGATTGCATGGTAACAGAGGACATTTAATGCCTACCTCTTCGACCGCTTGTGCCTCGAAGACGCTGTGAGTCCGAAGAACTTAATCTCTCCTACCTCCTCAAACCCCATCCCTCTGAAACAAACAGCCACAAAGAGCAAAACTTCGCTTCAGCGAAAAGACAGAGCACCCACTTCTCAACGGTGCCTGAGCAAAGCAAATTAACAAAAAAAAAACAAAAACAGAGCAAACAACAA
Organism: Melaleuca quinquenervia; assembly: GCA_030064385.1. NCBI lineage: Eukaryota > Viridiplantae > Streptophyta > Magnoliopsida > Myrtales > Myrtaceae > Melaleuca > Melaleuca quinquenervia. The sequence goes on along the minus strand of CM057726.1, from coordinate 9,077,254 downwards.
AAGAGCTCACATTACTGTCTCCAACAGCAGGAAAACAACAGAGATGCAGATGAGCCCCAGACCCACAAATCCAAGAACTAATAAATGGGATCCCGCCAAACTCGAATTAGGCTCCAAGGACTCTCACTTGTCTCCTTGCATCAGAGAAAAACAAGATGCAGACAAGCTCCGAGGTTGAGTTCCCGCAGAGCGATCATTGCACAGTTTTTATTCGCCACCAGAGATGTCGCAGAGTCAGAACTTAAACAGAGCCGAGAGCCCGAGAACTGTTCATGGACATGAACAACCCGCAAATCCTGCTAAGGAAAAGAAAAGATATCAACTTTCTCCTTTTGACCACCAAGCCTTGTTGCGTTGGGGGCAGACTTGTGAGGAAATGATCTGTGAGTGATTTGTATGACTCCCCGCTAGGCTTTTGCAATGGAGGGCCTCTCCTTTTTCTTTTGCATTAAAAGGAGAAAACCAGCTCGTGGGGGCTTTTCAGCTACAGAGAAAAAAAAAAGTTCAGTAGACATAAAACAAAAATAAAAACAAAAGTTTAGTGGACCTGAAGAAACGTCAAATGGGTCCAAACGTTGACAAATTACGCTAAACCAGAGATCTGAGTGGGAAAAAGACAGGAAGACAAAAAACAAAAACAAAAACTAATGAGCATTTGACTGTTAGGCTGCAGAGAGATCTGTAATAAAAAAATGAATATTTAATGAATTAACATACTTAAGACTGCTTTTACAAAGTTAATGTATTCAATGATGTAATGAGATACGTACGTGTATATAAATACGTCGATCATATTCCACACTCGGTAAGGATATGTCATATCATTTAGCGCGTCCAACTTATAAATCAATTCAGTATATCATGCATTGTTTCACTATTTTCCTAACGGAGGACTCAATTTCCACATTATCTGCTCTTCTTGTTGAAAAACAAGTGGGAGTTGGTGACCGGCCCTTGCCCATCTTGTCTCACACTGCTAAGCACGAGATCCCTCCTCCATTTTTTTTTTAATTAATTGGAGATTGCTTCTTCTTTTTCTATTAAACTTTCCTTGGTTGAAATTGTTGTGTCTCAAACTTTCAAAGTGATGTGAAAGTGATGTGTACTGCATTTTAGTGCATAAAGGACAGAATTGCATGTCGGGCATTAGGGTCTTGTCTTTTCTCTGCCCGCATATTTTGTATCATAGCCAGACGCAATCGATAGGACACCATAATGGGTTGAATTTGCTCGAATCAGAAAGACAAGGTTAGGAGATGCATCACTGTCTTGCCAAGGATAAACAAGTCGTGCATAGAAGATGTTCCGAAACACCTATCATAAACATCGTTACGTCGCGTAAGTTTCGAGTTATCGCAATACTGTAATCAAAGAACATGACATCTCAAAAGCCATTTTCATTATACATTGTATCGGCGGGGTTTGTCTTTTGCTTTGACCTTCGCTATATTTTACCATTTTATGAGGAGGAATGTATTTTTCTACCTCCGATGTGGAGCGTCGGCGTCCCAAAATTTGAAGATGGAAAAAGGTTTGGAGGGACAGCAACAGGGAAAAAACCAACAATCAAGAGGATGAAAAGTCGGGGGTTCGCCTCAAAAGGGACGAAAGGTGATTTGATGAGAAAAGATCCATAGGATGCTCCAAGGGGAATTGAAGTCTTGGGGGGATTTTTCTTGTCTATTGAAAATTGGAGACACCCACATTGTCCTCCAGCATCCTAGAGACTCATGTTTGTCACAGAATCCATGAAATTATAGAATAAAGAAATAACAATCTGGGGCTTGACCTTTGCCAAGATCGATGCACAATAGAAAGTTGGATCATATAATAAGAATAATAATAAGAGGGCGGAAGCTGGCCGGAGTCTCCTTTTCTTGTCGTGACTCTGACCTACTGAGAAATTAGGAAAGCTTCTTTTTCTATTGCAACTAGAGAGGTAAGAGGAGGAGAAAACCTTACCAGCTTTGAGATTACATATGAGTCGAGTTCGCACGTGCCGTTGAATACGATGGGATTCACATGGCCTCCATCTGATCTAAGGATGATGGAGAAGCTGGGCTTCCTGCATCGAGAGCACACAAGTGCATCTCCAAAAGAAGATGGAGAGAGGGAGAGAGAGAGCTGGTTTTGCTTAAGGGAAGCTTTCTTTTCGTCATAATGTTATTATAATGGAAGCCTTTTGGATGAGATTGGAGCCAAATATGGAAGCCAATTGGCATCTCTCATTGCGCATTCCTTTTCCTTTTGATTGATAATATAGAATTAGCAAGAGAGATGATCAAGACTAGCTGCTCTCTTTAGGTATTATCATAAAGATCACGCGCTCGCTAAGGAGTATTCGATTTAAGTCGTGACTATTCCACACTACTCGTTATTTGAAAAATTGAGGCTAGCTAACCCTTCATCACAGCCCGCCAAAATGCTTGTAGTCAGGAAATTTTTCCACATGAGACATGCACAGTTAAGTACCGCAATACCAACATCTTAGAGACTCCCTCCCGATATTATTTCAAATACGTGATCTCATGACTAAGGGAGTAACCCTTTTATTGTTAGGCCAATTAATTTGGTGGCGCATCGAATAGAGTTTTCTTTTTAGGCTAGTAACAGGCGGTTTCTTTGGGCTTGAAGGGGAAAAAGAAGATTGCCCCCCCTCGAAAACGAGTCTTCTTAATCGGAATTCAGAAATATTAGCAAGGGACGATGTTGATTACTGTATTGCTGCTCGAAATTCAAAGTTCTTTACCTAGCTTTTCAGCCAAAATGATCTCGGACTTTTAAAAAAAATGTTTGGCCTTCGTCCTTTGAGGACACGGACTTTTGATTGATGATGTAGGTTGACGCTCTCTCTTGCCCTCGTGGCATGCGCTCTCCCTTCTCCCCTCCCCTTCTTCCCAAACCAAACAGAAGACCACGACTACCATGCGATATAAGAAGAAGACCATGACCATCGAGCCGGCCACCGCAAGCGACTTCAGAAATAACTGCTGCGGCCGTAGGAGGTGGAGACCAGCACTTGGTGGCCTTTATTGTCATCCTCATCGCCCCTCTCTGTTCATATCCTAAACAAATCTTTTTATTACACAGGAAAAATATAGAAGAAAGATTGTGTGCTCATCATCTTCTCTCGTCTCCAATAAACCTTACGGTTGCTGCTGCATGGCAACCATTGTTTTCTTGAGAGACACAAGCAAACGAGTGTGAAAGTATTTAAATATCAATCAACGCATTCACTTAACAACTTAACCTTTTAGAACAGTTGGCAAAGGTCCTATAAAAAGCTTTACATAGTATCAGAGCAAGAGGTCCTGAGTTCAAATCTTTCCAAGCTCTAGTTTCTAGATTAAGCATGAATGCGAGTGTGAAAGTACTCGATATTAATCAATGTCTTCACCTAACGATTTAAATTTTTAGGATAGTTGGCAGTGGTTCTACAAAACTTCACACGAGTATGGTGGCCCCCTTCATCATCCTCATAACTCCCTCATCCCAAAATTCAAATTTGAAAAGAAGCCTTAACCATCGACTGTTATAGCAAAACTTAGCCAATAGTTACTGCAACTGAGGCAGCATACTTTTAAGATTAATAATAACCATAATTGCTAAAAATGATCGCTTGTATCATCCACAAAACCAAACAACAAATGTTATTCTCATTAATGAAAATATTTACATACAAGTTGTTGTCAATCTACCTTGCCAATAAATTAGTTCAGATCTATCGTGAATCTATGTGTTAAAAACACAATCATACATACCTTGTAGTCAAGAGATTTTTATATGATCTTTTAATTGGCCAGCAAAAAGTAAAATTGTCCGTCCTTGTTTCAATGAAAAATCAACATTATAACAGTGGAGAACAGGGAATTCACGAGATCTGTCTATGTCTTAAATGTCAAGACATGTCTTATTTGTATTCCAGGGGAGCATGAATGTTTTCCTTTGCAACCTAGATCTATAGTGAAATTGACCTTATTCTTCAAGATTTCTTTTTGTTTTCCTTCGATTTCTGTATCACGGTCACATGGAGACATACTTGTGGCCCCACGAAGATCCTTAGTTTCTCGTGATAGAACTCTTAATGACTGAAAAAAAAAATCAGAATCTCAAGTCACTGAGATTCTAACGCACAGAGTTCCATGCCGTATATATATTGAATGCACTAGGTTAGAACGCCTAGCTATAGTTTCTTGTATTTCTTAACCATACTCAAAACTAAACAAGGGTTGTTAATTAACATCTTTTGGCTGCTAATGTGAAGATGCTTCGTGGTCCTAACATGTGTAGCATGGTTCTTGCTTCTTCTTTTTTTAACAATGACACCAAGTTACCTTCTGCCATATTTTCATCCACAAGGGCAGACGTTGTAGTTTTCATGGACAAACGCCAGGCAAATGAATCCGGCATGGCAATAGACGCATGCTGCGACGTCGAAGAGGAGCATAGGTGTGCACCCGGCCCTGCCGGCTTTTCAACGGATCAATGAATTTTTTGGGTCATTGATAGAACTCTGAAGATATAGGAAGGAGCAGAAAAGACATTGGTTTTTCACGATGAACAGTCTAGAGTTTTTTTTTTTTTTTTGGTGGGATCATCCCAAATATTTAGGGTTACTTTTTTGTAACAAAACCGAAGTGACCTGCAGAGCCCTACAGCATATATCAGACACTGGATACGTTGGCTTTGGATATGCTGTGAAAATAGGGGCTTGTGGCTAATAAAAGGGCGAGAATCCATGGGAAGCCGCCGTTGCACCATCGATTCCATTTGTTCTTCGTCTGGCCTGTCCATTCCGCATTATGTAGTGGATTGAGAGTGACAAGTGCCTCGATTGAATAAAGCCAAGATCCACTAGCGCGTCCGATTCTTTATCGGTTGTTCATGCCCTGTCTTTTCTTTGATGCCATGATTTGTTTATTTATCTCTCTGCGCGTGAGAGAGAGAGAGAGAAAGAGAGGGAGGAGCGTGGAATCCCACGAGAACGAAACAGAAAAAGCGAACTTTCCAAAGACATTTGGACAAGTGAGTCAATGCCAATCATAACCAGCAAAAGCAAGCAAAACTCAGCAATCACTCTCTCTCTCTCTCTCTCTCTCTCTCTCTCTCTCTCTCTCTCTCTCTCTCTCTCGTGGTGTCCAAATGGAAGTGGATGGGGCTATATCCTTATAGGATCCCAGTCTCAATGCATCAAAAGAAATCAAGCAGAATCCCAAAATGAAAATGAAACTAAATGAAAAGCTCAAGTGACAATTTACATCCGACCGTTACCTTTAAAAAAGATAATTATGTTTTAATACTTTTTAGACAGGAGCTTTTCTACATATTTGCGAGATATCAATTCTCCAATGCGCTGCGAATTTCAACATGTAATGCCGTGCCCCTACCAATATTTAAGAATTTCAAGACTAACTATTTCATGGTATAATACTCTTTGTATAGGAATTATAATATATGAACTTGGTATGAGGTGGTCGGCCTCTCTGGCCTCACCTCTAGCTAGTCTCTAACTGACAATCAAGAGCAAGAATGAAGGGAAGAAGGGGAAAAATAAAAGAGGAAAGAGAAAGAAAACAAAAATTACAAAAGATAACAAAAATGAAAAGTTTAAAAATATTAAAATAATATTAAAAATTATCTATGTTAGTGCTAGTTTATGCCACGAGCAACAACTGATGTTCATGCCATTACTAGCCCATTGAAATTGGCTGGATGGGCTGAATTAATATAATTGTAAAATATTTAGGACTCAATTGGTCAAAAATAAGATTTAGAATCGAATTAACATAATCAAGATAAGGTTAGGACTTTTAAAATACTTTTGCCAATTACTATGTTCTCATCACCATGGTCATGGAATTCTTGTTGTTGCTTGGGTGGAGCCAAGATAGTGAAGGAATCAAATGTCACTGCCATCCTAAAAGGTATTGACTTGCCCTCTAGGAAGTGGGTGGGATGGCGTTATAGTCTATAGCAATATTGAAATAAGGAGGAAATCGCATATAAAGTACGGATAAATTAAAAAGTCAGAATTTTGAAAATTTTGTGAAAGAGGAATCAAGGTGAAAATGAGAGAGACCTCTAATTTATAGGAAAATCTAGGCAACTTTTTAGGCCCCATTTGGTGTGTTTACAATCAATATAGTCGGATTGTTAATGTAACGAGATAGTCAGGCATAAGTTGGCCAAGGCTCACTCGACCCAATGGCTGCGGAGCGAAGGTGGCATGCTTGGCATGGCCCCTTTTCTGCTTAGGGGTTCATATCCCGATCGGCCAGGCCATGCCATATTGTGCATTGCACGGTTCATAATCATCTTCTATACTCACTTGGGAAATCTTCAAAACAATGTCTATTACATAGTGAAATGAGGGGGGGGGGGGGAGAGAATTTGTACATAAACCCCTCCAAAATGGAGATTGTTGTTGGATATCAAAATGAGAAGGATTTTGTTGAAAAAGCAAATGTTCAATTTTCTTTTAATAGATAGTGAAGATAAATGATATAGGAAGGTTATTGTCATTGGTAAATTTGGCATTAACATACTAGAAGCAATAATCCGATCGCTAAGCATACCTCTCTTCTAGCTAACTTCTTTTTCATGCATGCTTGCTTGATTTAGAATAAAGGGTCAACAATACTATTTAGTTTCATATTGGAATTTGAATAAAAAAGGGAAAAGTCACCAAAAATTCTAAACTATACATTTTATGACACATTTAATTTGAACTTTTTCTTAACATCAAATCTATGGAATTTGTACTTGTTGTGACATATTTATTACAAGCTTTCTTTGTGCCACTGAAAACTCCGAACTTATCTCCTTATGACATATTTATTATAATATTCTTTTTCTTCTTTTCTTTTTTATGTGTACCCACCTTGGTCGGCAAGTTGTAGCCTGTGAGAACAACAAGTGAGGTAGCCTTGTCGATGGTTGAGAGGCTATGGCTACCTTTGCTCGCCATCAGCAACACCTCATGAGGCTAGCTAGTTCTAGATCTGGGTGAGGGTGATTTCGCCCTTGATTGTAGGCAATAGTCGACACCTGCCATCACAATTATGGGTGAGGCCACCCTTACCCAGATCTAGATGAGGCCATCCTCACTCGGGCCTCACTGGAAATGGGCAAGGGTGGCCCATGGCCTCTCTAGCTATTAGCAAGGTTGCCCTCATCGAGATCTAGGGGAGGTTGCCTCACCTATGGCCAAGAAGGGTCTTGCCCAATGACCGGTGAGTTTAGGCGATCCTCAGCAACCACAGCTTGTTGGCCAAAGTTGCTTTGAAAAGGAGGAGAAGAAAAACAATTATGAGATAAATGTATCACAATAATAAAAATTCAAAATTTTTAATGTTACAACAAAGTTTAAAGCAAATATATTACATGGGAACAAGTACATGATTTTTCATATCATACAAAAGTTTTGAAACAAATGTGTCACAAAATAAATATTTAAGGTTTTTGGTGACTTTTTTCCTTAACATGGATTCACACAAAATAAAATTCATTAGAAATAAAAGACAGGTTCCTCACAAATAAATTTTAACAAGAAGCTCGAACAATAACCAATACACTATAGTTTCAGACTTTGGCGTGTTTAAACAGTTTCCTAGGAAAAACACAACCTTAGTTTCAATCTCAATTTTATCTTGAACTTTTTTTCATCTAAAAAAACAATTACATTTTACTATAATATCAAATCTATCCCTATTAATCCTTCCCACTACGATGTAATTTTAAGGCTGACATGAAAGAAATGCTCAAAAGAGGAGGCCACTTCCTCCGACTTGGGAATCCGTGACTTTGAGGTGATGTGGGAGGGGAGCCATTCGATTTCAGATCAAATGGCCCCCATTAATAGGGTTTTTTTTTGAAATTTTTTTTCAGCCGTTTGATTCAGAATGAACAGTTGAAAAGCGGATAAGTCACTACAGGGGATCTATTTCCCACTTCATGCTCCAAAAAATGGGGGAAATTAGATGTAACTAGGGCTCTTGGAGAGAGAACAATTTTATTAATTCCTTTGATCTCCATTGCTCCCTTTTTATCATATTTGTTCTCGACACTGCGAAGCTAGCGAAGTCCTCCATCCTCCACAAGTCGATGCCTCTTCTTTCATCGTTGAGCCCTAATTGAAGAAACGAGCCCTAATTGATTCTACTTTTCCTAGGAGACCTAAGGCCTACATGAAAAGGAAATTATTTATGTTTCAGAATGAGTTTTTCTATTTCAGAATTCATTTTGAAACAGAAACCTGTTTGGTAGGAATTTATTTTTTCTATTTTTCAAATAAATTTCTATTCCAAAAGTAAATTTGGGTAATAAATGAGAAATGAAAATTTTGTGATTTCTCATTTTAAAAGAAAAAACTGATAATAAATGAGAAATGAAAATTTTGTGATTTCTCATTTTAAAAGAAAAAACTGAGAAATCGTTTTTCCTTCTCTCCCTAACCTAATCGTTTCTTTCCTCCCCTCTCTTCCACACTCTTTGCTCTCCCTCACCAAGGCCGCCTCTCCTCTCCTTCATGCGGCTGCACGCCTCCACCTCCCTCTTTATCCCATCCGTTCCCATTGGCAAGGAATCAGAGTTGCATTTGCTAGATCCAACTTCGTCAAGTCGATCTGAGCAGGAACCAACCTCAAGACTTGTGTTTTGTGCTCAGCAACGCCATCAAGCCTAACCCAAAACTCCTTTTTAGGGTTTCTAAGAATCGAACCACATCTTCATTTTCATTCTAGTTCGTCTCTTTTGATCAACTCGTAAGGTTTTCTGGGAACTTCCACGTGTTTTTCCGCTCTGAATTGCCACACCGAATGGTCCTGTTCTTCAATTTGATTACTTTTTGTGTTTTGTTCAAGTTAATTTGCATTTTTTTTCTGTAGCGACTATTTTAAAATGAAAATTCTATTTTAAAATGAAACAGAAATATAAACATGAATTTTTTTTTTTGTTATCAAACGGAATTCTGTTTTTGGAATATAAATTGTGTATTATCAAACACGTTTTTCCTCAAAAATTCATTCTGGAGAAAATCAATTTTTAACTGGAAATTGAATCATTTCTAGCGTCAGCTGGAACGAGTTTTCCAAGTGATCGAACGCAAGCCTATGCGAGAGTGAGAGTTAGGAAGAGATCAAGAGCTTTGGAGTCCACTGCTCAGTCAATTCACTAACGAGTCTCTCGTCTTCTCGATCAATTCCATCAAGTGAAACGGATGTCTACCAGGAGCCTTGTTCATGGCAGCGAAAGGAGAGAGGCTAACATGCAAAGAGTGGCAAAGCTGCTCAGCTCCGGCTTCATCGTATCGAGAGCAATTCCATACATAGTGAGCGGCCGAGATAAGATGAACTGAAGAAATCACTCTCTCTCTCTCTCTCTCTCTCTCTCTCTCTCTCTCTCTCTCTCTCTCTCCAAGTGCTTCTGATTTCCCCTAGTTTTTAGAGCAAGAAATTTTTGGGAGTGTTTTCCAGGTCAGCTTGCTGAGTTGGATTTACTGCTAACATGGACGGCTAAGGTGATTTTTCGATGGAGGGTTAAACAAGGGCAAATTTGGGACTAAAGAGAAAGTTAGTGAATTTTTTCGATAAAAAGGTTTGGGCCAAAATTGAGATTAGACTTAAAGTTGAACTTTTGAGAAAATTAGGGCAAAGAAAAAGTTGAGACTAAAAGATTTTTGTGAGATGATTTACCAAATACTTCAAAGTTTAAGCTGATAGATAAATGTGCGATTCGACATTCAAATACTATCACACTCCTCCACGTGCACAGCCTTGATTTTGGCATAAGATACCAAGCGTGGAATATATAATAAGAGAGATAAATATAAGCGTGAGAGGATTTGAACTTAAGGCGTTCTACTCTCAAACCATATAACATGAATGCATGATTTAAATTTTAAATATTTTAACGATGACCAAAACAAATTGCTGAGAATGATTCAATAATAAATTATATGTTATCTAAATCTAATCAGGACAATGTTTGGAATAGCAAAATTAGCACACGGATAGCATTCAAAACAATAAGGTAGATTGGAAACAACAATCCAATATTGTTCACAAACAACAATTGAGGACAATAATGTTTGCAAACAAAAGCTAAACAAAACCTGGAGGTTGCAAATTGATCCGACTACTTTTGCGTTGATTCAATCCCAAAATCCTTGGAATGCTCGAGCATAGCTTTGTTTAGGTTCGAGCCCCACGAATTCACGTTGTGTCCTTAAGATGATTTTTGCCCCCTTAATCCAGTACCAAAACTACCAGGAAAACGTCTCCCAAAGAAAGGATTGACGAACTCAACTGTATTTGAATGAATGATTCCGCACAACGATCAACTTGAATGAGCGGTTTCCGTCCGGATATGCATGACAAAATGGCGCATGTTTGTCGAAAGGACGTGACTGACCGAACGATCGAAAATGAAAGGACATGAACGACGAGTCATCACTCCTCATTCATAACTAGGGGACAGTAAGTCCACAACATGATCAACCATGATCAAGTTCAATAATGGGTTCTGGTGATCTGTCATCTTTCTTAAGGACTTTTGATGTAATTCTCACCACTTTTATGTTTTATTTTGCAATGAATATAATATCGTTCTACTATCTTATAAATGATTAACCAATCTGGCTGGGCTAGTGGAAGATGACAAAATGTGTCCTGCATAAAAGAATATATACCCGGGTCGACCTTTCCCCAACCTCATTGACCTAATCGATATCGCATTGCGTCTTCCCCACGGGCTTCGTCTCACGACGTTTCTTAAGCCAATCGTCAGCCCTTCATTCGCCAAACTCGACTCGGACTATTGAACCAAAATCAACGACGCAACAGCGGATGCACCACGGGATCGCAAAATCCGTGAGGCCTATTTTTTATTATCCACGAAGATCGAAACGTCATTCTTCAAGTCGAAGATTCCGAGGACGGCATTTCCCATAAGAAGAAATGAAAAAGAAAGATAAATAAGACAGTGCGATGTCCAAACAACATCTACTCCAATGTTTGACTGCTAAGATTTCAAAATTGGGGTCATTAAATTATGATGACACATATGCTTTTTAATTAATACCCGATCATTTCCAGTTGCGCAAGAAAAAAAAATCGACCGGGATACGCTCTAAGTCGTCAAGATTTGATGCGCCACCGTGAGTCCATCTAAATCGTTAAATCCGGTGGTTTCCATTTTATGACCGGTGGTATTCACTTGATTTCATTGTGTAGAGTGTGCAAATTGCTGAGATAGTTACATAAGAAGTTATAAACTTATTGCACGAATATCAATTTAGTCATAAAATTTTAAATATAGACAATTAAGTCATAAACTTTATGATGATTTATTAATATAGTCATGCTGGTCAAATTTAATCGAAAATCGCCACTATGGACGTTGGGAATGTTACATGAAATGGCTAGTGCTAATGTAGAAAAAAAAAAGAAAAAGAATTAAAAATTGAAAAAATTTAGAAGTTTTTCAAAAGTGCAAAAATTATCTTTGTCAATGTCAGTTGTTGTATCATGTAAATTGATCAATATCTGTATCATCACAATTGTTAGTCAAAATTAACTAAAAAGACTACTTTGCCACATTATTAAAAGGGTCGGTACCCATTTAGTTAAATAGAACGGATTATAACTAAATTGAAATTCGTACAATAAATCTACAACATTTTATTATATGTTTCCCTTAGAGTAAACTCATCCTCTCCATAAAGCAAGTCTTTGCCTTAACATATATTTTCTCAGGTAACATAGCATTTTCAATTCATTTATGTTGAACGATATGGTCAATTAATATTACCTTGAAAATGATACAACATTTTATTATAAGTTTCCCTTAGAGTACACTCATCCTTTCCATAAAGCGAGTGTCCACCTTAACGTATACTTTCTTAGGTAACATAGCATTTTCGATTCATTTATGTTGAACGATATGGTCAATTAGTATTAACTTCAAAATGATACAACATTTTATTATAAGTTTCCCTTAGAGTACACTCATCCTTTCCATAAAGGGAGTCTTCGCCTCAATATATATTTTCTTAGTTAACATAGTATTTTCGATTCATTTATGTTGAACAATATGGTCAATTAATATTACCTTCAAAATGAAAAATACCACCTTATAAAAGGTAACCCATGTGGATTCAATAGTCAATGACATTACATGCATTGTCTCGTGTGGAGCGATTCCGTGACCTCCCCACCGACGACCATGCTCTCGTTAGGTATCATGCTCCTTTCGAGTTTCGGCAAGTTGGTGTGCATCTCCAATGTCAACTTAAGAAGCAAAAGAAATTGCTGAGGGCCCGAGGCCACATTTCTTAAGCAATAATAGAGCTGCTTATGGAACTCGGCGTTGTCGGAGTCCGCGTCCGTTTGTGATATAGCCCTCTCAGATTAGTCCTTTTTCATAATTACTTCCTAGACAAGCATAATACGATAAATGGTTGCCTGGCGGCGAGCGTATAACATGAGCGCAGCATCGGTTGCTCGTCTCATCGTACTTGAACAGGCGATCGACATGGCCGGTTGCGGTCAGTGAGGCTTCCGCGAGTTCGCGACATGATCGGTGCTGTATTTCCCGTCGGCAAAACCCCTTTACCAACGGTTGACATCCATCACCGCGAAGTTCGTCCGGCGTTCGGGTTTTGTTGTTTTTCAACATCGGTAAAGGGGTTTCGAGGATGGGAAGGGTGTTGGTTTCGCCTTGGGGAGGAGCGGCAGCCTAGTCTCGCCCTACATATTCCGAACGATCATCCGATTAATGTGTCTCATCATCGTGGTTGTGGAATCCTTGCTGTTGCTCCGGCGGAGCAACAGCAAGGAGAGAGCTTCCTATGTTCCCGGGACGGTGAAGGAGTGCTCCGTCGGCCAAAATGTATTGACTTTGCTATCCGGGGAAGCGAATTGGATAAAGTTTGGGGCCCAATTATGCAAAGTGGTAATTTGTTAAGAGAGATGGAATCTTTGAGTGTTTGGGAGAGATGGATGAAGGTGAAAACGAGAGCAAAAGAACTCTAATGTAAATAAGAAATTGCCCATTCTCTTTACAACTTGATTTAGGTAGTCCGCCGGCATTCCACGACCCAGCAGCCGGACCTTTGAGCTCCGTCTCTTACGTTTTTATTCTTCATTTTTTTTGTTTTTGCCCTAATCATAGGACATAAAAGCATTTTCAGGCACCACCGAACCTCGGCCGGTGCCCGGGTACCGGCCCGACAGCAAAGGGGACGGCATGGCACGGCCGGTTGGCCATTGCTACTTCTACCGCGATCTATATATAAAGACCGCACCACTACCTAACGATCTTAATATCCTAACGTCGAGAGATAGGACGACAAAAGCAGGGGTCGCAGGAGCACAGGTACGGGTCGGGAAGATGATTGAACTCTCATCGGTACAAAGGAGGGTAACGAAGTGACCCCAGCTCCAATCAATTTTTGAAGCGACAAACGTCAAGTGCGATGGGCCATGGCATTGACATTTTGGTGAGCTCTTTTTCTCTTTCGAGTGATTAGAGCCAGAAACAAAGATGGTTTGCCTCTAAAGCAATGCATACGGCTCAACCAACTTGAGGGAATATCACTCGAGCTATGATGGAAAATCCCCATCATTTGTCAATCTTCCTTTTTGGAGACCACCTTTTGACTCTGGAGAGAGATTTTATCAATTCTATCGACAAGAGTCATAGCTAGGAAACGATAGGATCGAATTCGCCGCGCGATAATCGAGTCATGGCATATACATATCTTGTGTTCTAAAAGAATCTGAGGTAATATTTGCACGACCAAGTTTCAATTGGTTGTTTCCAGAAGGGAAAATGACTCAAAAAAAAATTTGAACTTTGATTGAATGCGTAATGTTATCCATGAACTTTCAAGTGTGATCCTTAAATTATTAGTAAATATTTAATGTAGTCATTTCACTCGCTCAAAAGATAAATTGAACGTTCTTTGATGACATGGATATTATGTGTTGAGTTGAGTTTAAAAAATAACGAGTCAGCATGTTCATTTTTTTACTATCTACTTTAGAAAGGGAAAAGGAAAATTAGGGACTTCAAACATCCCACCTGAACACGTATTTTCCCAACTGAGATGAATATCTCATGTTGACAATGCACATGCAACTTTTCTTTTTCGTCCACGCTATTCAAACTTGACTTGATTGGAAGCCGTGTCAACAGGTTCTGTTAACTTGATTTAACGAAATGACAATGTTGAACATTTCTATAGAATCTAGAAACTACATCGAATAATGACCGATAGTTCATAAACCGCATCAAATAAATTAAAAGTCCATGGCTAGTTTCGCGCATTAAGCCAAAATCTTAGGGATTATTTGTGTTAATTTTTGTTCTAAGAAAAGCAATCAAATGAGAAAATTTCATCGTTGACTCACTTTGCCTTTTACAAGTGCAAGCAAAAAGAAGACTCAGGCATGTTTTCTCTTTTCCCCCCATACGTTAAAGAATTATTAGTGCATGGTTCTTTCTGCAAAGTGCTAGAACAGCGCGAGTCAGAGCAAAATATTCTTTGCTCACTTTGATCTCTCTACTCTTCTCAAGCAGATCCTCTTTCAGTCCTTTCTCTTCAATTAAGCTTTCCTTAAAGCACCCAAAAAGCGAACAAAAATTTGGAAAGCAAAAGGCTCCAAAAGGAATTCGAGAGTATATGCAAATATATTCAAGAAATGCAAATATTTTATGGAAAAAAAGACCCCTTTTTTTAAAGGAGACAGAAAGCAAACCATCATCTCCAACTCCCACTTTTAGTTGACATGTGTAGGTGAGCTCGGATGATAAGCCACTTACCAGAAAGCTTGGACAAGTTAATAAATATTAAACTTTTCAGGCGTAAAGCACTTTTTCATATTTGCCAAAAAAGAAAAAAGGGGCACCAAAAAAGAAAAAAAAAAGAGAGATAAAGAATGGAAACGGATCTCCTGCAGTATTGCGGGAGTGCCGTTTCCAAGGTCATAGCCATTCAATTCAAATCGGACGACAATGATTTTTCAAAAAAAAAATCTACTATTAAATAGGAGCCGTCCGATCTAGATTAGATGGCTCTCGGATCCAGAATGCTGATGATTCACTCTGGTTCGGAATGCTGGGATTAGGATTACCTAATACATATATTTATGATATTCTAGCTGTTCCTTTTTCTTTTGGTTAATTAAATATCTAGTTTATTTTTATTTTATTTTTTTTGGGGATTTTTGGGGGTGGGCCAGAGATCATTTTCACAATTGAAAGTTGGTAACTTCTTTGCCGCTCGATTGAGACCACGTGGGGTCCTGAGCTAGAGGAGTTAGATTAAACGACTCACCTAAAAGCATGTGGACGACTATCAACAGGTCTTCTTGTTCCTCCCTTTTTTCCCCAAAATAAATAAATAAATAAAATATTTTCGATTTTCGTTTGGTGGAAAAGGCTTCGGGACGTCATCTTTGTGAACATCGACCATGACATCCGCCTTGGCCGTGGCCGTGGCCGTGGCGGCGTTGTTGCGGCCTAGCCACGGTCGAGGTCATGACCAAGCACATTGGCCGTGGCCCTAGTCATGTCTAGGTCATTGCCCACCTCGTGGCCAAGTCATGGTAGGGTGCCATGACCGAGTACATTGACCATGCCTGAGATCGCGATTGAGCGCATCTTGATTGTGGCCCAAGCCGTGGCATGATGCGGAGATCGTGAGAGGGAATACAGATCGGAGTAACCTCTAAGAATAGAGTTCAGCATTTTTATCCCTGGATCTTAAATATTTTTACACCTCAGATTAAGGAAAAGCATGGACCTTAACGAGAGTTATGGCAATAATTTCCTTGGATGATGTGAGAAGTAAGATTGGGTTGTATCTTGAAAAGGGGGAGAGGCCCAGGCCCATCTCCAATGGTTTGGTCGAAAATGGGTGAGGGGAAAGCCCGAATGATTTCCTGGATTAGCCCAAATGGGCTCGAATAGTCCATAATGGTTGGGTAGGATGAGTTTGGGTGTTTCTGTGATGTCTGCTCCTTTGCCTTTTGCCTCCTCGTTGTTTTGTGACATTCAGTTTACCCCCTGATTTTGACATAATTATCTCGGTTTGACTCTAATTTTAGGTTCGGTTTGTTTCACTGAAAATGTGACAAAAATGTTATCCATGAGGAAAAATAACGTAAATGGCCCATGAGTTTCGGCTAAACTCGTAACGTGATCATTGAACTTTTCAATTTGTTCAATGTAATACCTAAATTTTAATTCAATGTGCAATGTAATTCTAAAATTCTCAAATTGTCAATGTGGTTCATAAACTTTTTATACTTATTCAAACTAATCCATGAACTACATGAAAATTTTTAATGCGATTCATGAATTTAAATCAATGGAAAGATCACATTGAACATCTTCATATAGTTTAAGGACTAGTTTGAACATGTACAAAGAGTTTATATATCATATTGAACAAATTGAAAGTTCAAAGATCAGATTATGCATTTAGTTAAACTTCAGGAATTAAGTGTACAAATCGAGAGTTCAAAAACCGTATTGCACATTAAGCTAAAATTTAAAGATTGTTATGTCATTATCCATATACAAAAATGTCACCTTTTTTATTTTACTTTATTTATTTTTTTCTTTTTTTAGTTTTCTTTCGTCCCCAACCTCACTCTCCAATGCCTCATCCAAATCTGGTCTAACTCTACCCGCCCCTGCCGCCCTCGCCTTTAGACTCGCCCCCCTCTCGCGACAGTGCCTTCGCGGCAGTTAACATTGGCGAATGCGCAATATCTTTGCCGAGGATCTTACAATTCATGAGCAAGTCCGAGGAGAATTGCGATTTCTTGCGAGGATCAAAGGGTTTTTTTTTTTTTTAAAGCTTGAGCCTTGCCGATCTCAACTGAAGCTCTTACTCACCGGATCTAACAAGGTCGAGCTAGCTCGAGGCTAACGAGTCAGGATGAAGAGAAGGCGAGGTGAAGGACTCGCCTCTCTCTCTCTCTCTCTCTCTCTCTCTCTCTGTGGGTCGAAATTTTTCATTTATATATTCATTCCATAAAAAAGTTCTACATGAAAGCTCACTAGTCTCAACACATAACATTTTCCGATAAAGCAGATAAATAAATATAAAATCCAATTGCTCAAAAGCTTTTTTAACTTTTGGGCTTTAGCAATCTCATCCGCGATAAGATTGTTTACTCTGGGACAATGGGCTATTTGCAAGCAAGAGAACTTTTGTACATGGCCTTAGGCTTCATTGATGCATATGCTTCCTAGTTAACTTGATCTGCTCCTTTGGCAATCACTTTTCGCCAAATCAAGCCGATCTGTTTTCAAAGATGAGTTGTCGTTCGTGTCTTTCTTTGAAGTGCTAAAAAATAATGAAAACTAATTGTTTTTCTCAAAATTGATTTCTATAAATAGAACTAACTTTCGTTAAGTTAGGTATGAATTAGCCTATTGTTCCTAGCCGGAAGCCTAGCTTCCCTCATTTATGGAATGAATTTGGAGGTCCAGACTGAGGGTGTTGATGGTTTGGTTCGAGTTGGGTACTAGGGTTACCCGACCTAAACCAAACCGAACATAGAGGCTACATGGCTTTTTGCTTGGCTGTGTCATGGGATTTTGCTATGCATGTATGTTGCATATATAGAATATTACTTCCCTTAAGAACCTCTATATGAAAGCGAATATTTATTTGAATTCAAGTCCACATTTCTGCATATATATATATATATATATATATATCATCCGATCATTTTGTTATCCTTTAACTAATGCCAAATGACCGTAGGTCAATGTTTATAATCGACTCGAGCAATAGAGACGAAAACAAAGTCCGGCGATGAATTAGTGATAGATGTATAGGAAGGCAAGATTACATATCAGGATCCAGACTCGCATAGACCAGGTCTATCATGGGCGAGGCGTCGATTGTGTGAGCCCTATATGTAGGGTTCAAGATGTCCACAGCTGCGATAAATGCTGAATAAATGAAACCGGGTCCAGGCAAGACATTTTCCATCCCGAGAGTGGAGGTGCGAAGGAGTACACGATTGACTCCTAAGATTGCTTCCTCAGTCAGCAACCTCGCTGGGCTTTGATATCAGCACGTTCGAAGGGACATCTTGATCTTGGAACCTGGGATCAGGATCGAGTGGCGGAAAAAGGGCACACGAATCTGCGAACCACCGCATGAGGGTTTGACAAAGGATCGATTCGATGGTGTTGGGACGGCGGCGTTGGTAGCGGTGGGGGCGGCGGCGGCCGGGGCCCTGCTTTGGATGATGATGAAAGCGTGCCTTCCCTCCCCGCCTCGCCCTTTTCCTTCCACTGATGCGTCGTTCTGTGATCAGCTCAATTATTGCTCAAGCAACCAGGTCGACGGGGTCCACGCACCAATGAAAGCATCTCAAGTTGGATGTCACATGTCGAAAGGGATCCACGTTAAGCTGTGATCTTGGATCACATAAAGAGGATTTGAATTGATGATCGTCTCGACGAATTTGACAAGCACCTGAATGAAAAAAAAAAAAAAAAACTTCACGAATTCCAATGTTTTTAGTGTTCAGTGCTGTCGTTAGTCTGGAAAGCGAAGTCGTCTCCTTCTTCTTCTTTTGTTTTCCCAAATTGAATATGCATAATAAGTGTTCCAAAGACACCCGTTAGCACATCCCCCATAAAAAGGAGATCGGATGACTCAAATTTCATGTTGAACAATTAATGGGCGAACCCCAACATAGTATCTTGTTTCCGCTATGTTATGATGGGTATATATGATGAAATATTATTTATAAATTAACAGCGGACGATATTTTCACGACATATGATATTGCTTTAGTAATTTGTCTCAAACTTTGAATTTGAGTGTGCTAGGATGTATCGTAGGAAGAAGAGATAAGGTGATCAATTCATTGCTCTGGGGAACCATCGAAGTATGGCATTCTCACCATTAAAATTGGGAGGTCGCCAGATCGGGCGAAAAATGGACCAAAATCAAGAGAAGATAGTTCTTCATTGATGCTAATTTCATAATCTCAATCTGCAACGATGTTCTACATCACGTTATACGATTGTCATGCTCACCTTTGGATCCTCCTCGTTCTCAATAACAAAGCTTTTGCGACTTTTGCCTTTTCTATTCTTTAATAGAGAGAGAGAGAGAAAGAGAAAAAGATGCTTGGTGTCTCTTTCAAGGGAATTTGAATGATGCACTTCTCTCGGTTTCTTTGGCAAAAATTACCCATTTCTTTATATATTTGACGGGCCCAACAAAGGTTTGATTTTTTTTCCGACTTGGATTAGATTACACGTTGCCCTAATTATATATTGCAGTATACGAGGGTTTGACTGAAGGGGAAAAAGGGATGATTACTCCAAGAAGTGATGGGGGTATTAGATGACCAAACCTTCTCCTATCCCCATAAGACAAGGCTGGAATCTAATGACGTGGGCTCCAAGCAACAGTCTTTCTTCCTTTTCCCTCTTTCGCGTGTCCCTTCTTGGACGAAACCCACTCTTTAGATTTAGTCAACAGTCTGCTGAATTGTCCTGCGTGCGCTCCAATAAATCAAAGCTTTCGGATTATTCGAGAGTCGAAACCCGCTTTGCTTTATAAAAAGAAGGCATCGATAAAGTTCTGCGAAATAGTTTCATGGGATTCAGCCAATTGGCAATGCAATTGCCCTTTTTGATTTGGATATCGATAGAAAAAGATGAAAAAAATTCACATAGGAACGGGCTTACGCATCTTTAATTTGAGCTATGAATTGCCGTCATCCTAGGAACCAATGGAGGTTGCTTTGTTTCCTAGGATAATATCAGTCTTCATCTCTTATGGTGAAATATATATAGAACTCAAAAGGCAGGAGATTTGCTCCTAGATGGCCCAAGAAGAATTGAAGTGCTTCAACTGCTCCACTAAAATAAGCTAGTGTACTGATTTTGCCAAATAATAAGGTTGGCGTATCTTATAAATGGAAGGAGCTCATGGCCAAGTTACAGGTCCAACTTAGAATCAAATGGTTCGATTCCAGACTTATTGCACAAGGGTCGCTCCAAAAATTTGATGCCAGTCCTTAGATTCTAGGTTCATTAAATAAGATCGCGCCATTTATAACCCAACCTTTTTTTCAACTAGGTAATAACGAGGCGCAATTGTGACTTTTTTTTTTATCATAGGCGCATTTGTGACTTGACCCAAGGTTTTACGTCAAAAAGACAAGAGGCGTGATGCTGCTCATACGCCACCAGCTCGGCCCGTGATGTGTTTTCCACAATTGCATTAAGCATTTGTCAAGCAAAAAGGTTTATCCCTTCCCTGACTCTTAGGATTGGTTATTAATGATTTTCGCAACTCGATATGATGGAATCACAAAAACCACTACCTACTTGATGCGTAGACATATATCAAAGGAAATCCGTATAAGAATGCACGTAACAGTAGAAATTAACTAGAGAGATTGACTATAACAAGTCTTGGGTAAGACAAGTCACAAATCAAGAAAATCCTTAGCCGAACATGCTCTCGCAATCATATTTCAAGACAGATGATCTTTGAAAGAGGCGATGATACATTGACTTGAAATTTAACAAAACTACTGCTCAAATCACCAGTCACAGTTAACACCACGACGAACTCTTCCAACCAGCGAAAAAGTAGCACTGCATTCTCGATGAGCGTCAGCGACGTTCTTTCAAACTTTCAAATCTTGAAGTAGCCACGACGAGCGAGTCAGGGCCACCCATCCTTTTCATTTTTTCCTCCGACACGAGACTTTATCCAGACCCCTATCTTGGATTGTTTTGATAATTCCCACGAGTCGCTTTTCTCGAAGCGCCCATGGCGTCTTCCCCACCTTCTCCTCCCCTTTTGGCATTTCCCCGAGGGCATTTCCGACATAGGCAAAGACATGATAGACAGCGATCTGCTTCATGTTTCTCTCCCCCACCATCAAAAGCCGGCATCGTCCCATAGAAAGCAACAGGAGCATGGAAAAAGAAAAAGAAAGGAAGGGAGAAAACGAATGGAAGAAAGTGGTTGGGCGTGCTTTAGCCGGTAGTCGTTTTATAAGATGAGGAAGCTGCAAAAGAGTTATTTTGAGGCAAAAGAAAAACATGGAAATATTCTGCTCTGACCCACAGGAGCAATGCCATCACGAAAAGCGAATGGTTTAGACGAAGAACCGGCAAAAGCATGAACTGATAACAAACACCCATGAGCTTTATTTTAGTCCCGCTTGCTTTTGATTTGCGCGTTGTTTTTCGATCGTCTCCTTTAGCTTTACAGATTTAAAGCAGGCACATTGCACTCATCATTTCCTCTCTGCAAGCCTCTGTTCATTTGGTTCCCTTGATGCTTGACACCGGAGCTCTGGTTCAATCATTTTCATAAACACCCTTTGCGACTTTTTGGAAGAAATCGATTAAGATAAGAGATGGGTTCACTGGGATTTCTCGGAATACTCCAAGTTTAGCTCCAGGTCAGTCTTCATCTTGTTATTTCAAGATTCCATTTCTTTGGGAGCATGAGGGGACTTGTTCAATTTGTTCTTTTTTTCTTGATTCTGCGCTAGGCATGGTATCTTCTTGAGCTGTTTCTTTGGGGCTTGATCTATGGCTACGTCCATGTGAAAAGTTCGCGCTTGACGAAATTTCTGCTGATACCCGATTGACACTGGTCGTCGAAGTCTCTTTCGGCTGCATTGAACAGACTTTCTGATCTGTAGTTCGAATTTTAAAGTTGCTGGGAATAGTTATACTTTGGGCTTATTTTCTCGAAATGAAAGCTGGTAGAATTTTCTCTCGGGTAGAATGCGCTTCCAGGAGTCAATCTTGATATCAGCCCTTTCCGTTTCTTTTTCCAGGCATTTTTGGCAGTAGCACAAAGATTTGCTAAGGAGGAGGAAGAGTCTTTTGTGTTATCTGAGAGCCAAAGAAGTTGACGGTCTCTGAAGTGCTCTCATCAGCATCTATATCTGTCGAAAATTATCCTCTTTCTTTTAGGAAATTGGAACATTAGGTGTTTTGTCAGCTGGGCTTGTTGGCCTGCTTAGCCATAGAGTCACCATCATATGTTCTAAGAGTAAATTTTGGAAAATATGGCTGAAATTCGACTTACAAGGATGGAACAAGGCCAGACAAAGATAAAGAACGTTCCGATTGCTGTTACTCCAGAGGGTTTTTGGTGCTGTCCCTCTCCTGCAGTGTTTCAGAAGAGCATCAAAGTCCAAAACACTGTAAACAAGCCAAGACCATCCTCACCTCCACACAAGTCTAATGTCCAGAAGAAACAAGTCCCAGTGACCGAGAAAAGGCCGACATCCGCCCCATTAAGGTCGGGAATGGTTTCTGAGAACCAAAGTGCAGCACCCGACACTCCTTCTGTTAGTGCACCTGTAGCTCCTGAGAGAACTCCAAGACCAAAAACAGATCATTTGCCAAGGAAGGTGTCGATTGAGTTTGGTGAACCTGGTACTAGTGATATGAAGGTGATTTTGCTAGGGAAGCAGGGATTCTGTGTGAAGTTAAGTGTCCACAGGAATGTTCTAGTACAGAATAGCAGTTTGTTTGCCAAGAAGCTTCTGGAAGAAGAGGATGCCTTGCCCTGTTTAGAAATTGATGATTGTGAGGATGCTGAGATATATGTTGAAACTGTCGGACTAATGTATTGCAAAGATATGAAGCAGAGGATGATCAAGCAAAGTGTTCCCCGAGTTTTGCGCATACTTAAGGTGATTCACAGTCCTAAAAGTCATTTAGTTCTTTACTACCTTTCTATACAGCAGTAGTTCAACATTGCATAATACTATTTTCATTAAGCCTGTACTTGCCTAAAAAAGGTTCATGGTTTCTCTCTGGACTGGAGAAAGTTACTTTTTTTGTATGTTCTGGAAGAAGCAATCGTCAGGGCTGCAGTTCTGTTTTCGCTTATAGAGAGGGTTTCCATTCACTATTCCCTGATTCATGAAACTCTTAAAAAGAAAAGAGCTTGCTATTTGCCTTTTTAAGCAATTCATTGCTGTTATTCAGAGAATTGCTTGTTTCCTTGGATAGTGTATGCTGTGCCAAATTTGAAAACCCAGCATGGACAGATATTACTAGGTAAATTTTGATGACACTTCATGGAAGGACCATTTGCTTAGGTTGAATGCCCTGGAAGGTACAGCAGAAGATTTGAAAAAGTGAGATGCCTGAACCAGGGTGGCTGTGAGGCATGCTTATTTATTTGTCTTATGTTTTTGTCTGTTCAACTAGACCACACCAGGGCAGATTCAGAACTAGAGATTCTTTTTAAGAGACAATTTATCATATTGCAACAGCACAAGCTGGAATTATCTGATTGATATAAGGTGGTCCCCTAGTTGGCAAACTTTTACCATGGCGCTTATGATTTGGGTCTTTCTATGCTGCGAACTTGTTTACCTTTCAGCAAGGCTCTTGATACTGAAGTTTCTCACCATATTGGCTAGATGGGTCACAGGCGTTTAGACATAAGAAAGAAATGCATTTGCTGGAAAACGTGATTCTTTTTACTGTGAGAAAAAAGACAAATCAATGATGAAAACCTTCATCCATGCATCTGCAATCTATCAAATTGTGGAGAGGCCATGGGGGCCCCTGGTGGAATTTGGATTAGGGAAAATTCAAGAGTATCTGTTCATAAAGCTTGCATGGTATTTAAGTGCGCTTGGTAGTTCACTTGTCAACTCATGGGTTCTCGGGCTAGCCAGAAAATTAACTGTCTGAAGCAATTAAATCTCCATTTGCTTATGCATTTCCAAATGTTGAGCAGGATCTTCTTCAGTTGTTTATGTAATTTAACAATGTAATTTATGTACTTCAATCATCAATTAACCTAGAGTATTTAGATGAACTGCACAAATTCAAACTGCACAGAACTTCTGGAGCCACCTTTTGTTTGAATAATGTGAACATGCCCCAAATATGACTTCATTATTTATCTGTTGTCCTTTTTGACAGTCGACTCTTTCTTGTGATTATCTGATGATACTGGTTGATTACTTTCTACTTTTCTTCAAAAATTTTGCAACAGGGGGATTATGAAAACATACTCCTATAGCATCACTGCGATAATGAAGCCAAGATTTGTCCCTTTTAGATGACACTTTCCTAATCTAGCAGATAGCAATGGATTATTAGGTATTCATCACAGAAAGTAATCTTATATTTACTGTGTCAAGATACTTGAGTTTGTAGATTTCTTGTGACCTAAGAGCACTTGAATTATCACATCAGCAGCTCAATATTTAGTGAAACGTGGCATGTCTATATAGCTGAATGGACATACAATGGGCTACGGAGGCTTTAGGCTTTGGATGATTGATCTCAAGAGGTCCCACAAGTTTTTTATATGTTTTGGATGCATTGAGGTGGATTGCTTGGTAAGGATAATTTGTGTATCATTGAGTAAATACCTTGCGGCTCACGAGCACATAGTGGGACAAAGTTGCAAAAAATTAATTGAATGAGTCGTGCATGATGGGATTAGAATATAGTGGTCTAGCCCTCGCTAAATTGTTTATTGGGTTAGAGTTGATGTGACGTCTAGTTGGATAGGTTATAGACTCATGCACCATTCTTGTGGATTTATAAACTGTGTTTCTAGTGTATCCAACTTCCTAGGTGGTGCCTCAAGATGGCAGTGGTAGTGTCTAGCTTGTTTACTTCGATTTTTAGAGCTCCTCATTGCCATGTTCAAGATATAAAAGCTATTAGTTTTGGTGGCTGATGGTGAAGGTTGATCTGAACATCAAGCTTCAAGGAGTAGTTGGCAATGATGGCAATTGGTACTTGTCTTGACCTCAAGGGGGTTGATGGCTTTGAGAACTATTCAAGGGTTACCTGCTGCAAATTTGATCTAGGTTTTGGCCCATGTAAAAGAGCATTGACTTGACTGATTGTAGGAGACCTGTAATTCCATTACTTAAATTTTGAAATGCTAGTTCTTTATTAAATTGAGACTTTAAACTTAATTTTACTTGATAAAAATTACCCTCAATAGATGAGCTATTTGGTTTAAGCTGGTTGGTTGGAAGACATAATAGTTCTTGCTGCACCTTTGAGAAGAAACAGGGAGTAAATGGTTCATTAAGCTGCAACAGGTGAACAATTTAAACTGCTGGGTTTAGTTTTGTCTAATGAGTTGACAACTCTCTTTAGGGAAGTGATGAAAATGATTAACACACAGCAAGTGCCCATCCTGGATGTAATGAATTCTCATAATCAGGCTATTAAATTTTCCTTTTTCCTTGTATGTCGGCCTTAAATAGAACATAATGAGCATGTGACACAATTTGTTAATATGTGACCCCTACTTGAGCGGGAACCCTCCTAGTTCAGTAGAAAGTTAATTTTACGTAACTGAACACACCATGAGCTGATAATGCTGTTTCATTTGAGTTTATGTTTTGTGATTGCATGATCTTATTAGTATTTGATATTTGAAGAAGTCTGATTGTTGAATGTAAACTCTCTCAGATTACTTGAAGATGCAATGTCCTTATAACAAAGTCTTTTTCTACCTATGTCAACATCACTTGCCTTGCATTTCTTTTCTTTTAAGGCATTGAACAATTTTTCAGTGATTATCCGACTGAGCTTCTGTAATGTCAACAACTTGACACCTATCGGTTGCCTTTTGCAGGCGGCAGAAGCACTTGGCTTCAACCAGTGCATACGCTCGTGTGTCCAATATTTGGAAGCTGTTCCTTGGGTCGGTGAAGATGAAGAAGAGAAAGTAGTGTCGTCCATCTTGCACCTCCAGGGTGAGGGCATTGGCGTCACTCCCATACTGAAGAGAGTCTCTTCTAATGCCTCCGCTCCATCAAAAGACACACTCTCTCAAATAATGGATATGGTTCTCAAGAGTAATGAGGAAAGGGGTCGGCGTGAGATGAAATCCATTGTGCTGAAGCTTCTCAAGGAGAACAACAGTAGTCTTCCCAGTTGTAATGAAGCTGTATATAACTCGTGCAGGAGCTGTTTGAATGCGTTAGTCTCTTATTTTAAGCAAGCCACTGAACCAGAATCGGACGAAAGCATTATCACTGGCAAAGAAACGTTGGTGAAGCAAATAGCCTTGGAGTCTGATAACCTCACTTGGCTGCTAGAGATTTTAGCCGACAGGCAAGCGGCAGATGACTTCGCCATCATGTGGGCCGGCCAACAAGAATTGGCAACCTTACACGGGAAACTTCCAGTAATGTCACGCTACCATGTGAGTTGCATCACAGCACGGCTCTTTGTCGGGATTGGAAAAGGGCAGTTGTTGCCATCCAAGGAGACGCGCCTGATGTTGTTGAAGACCTGGTTACAGGCATTGATCAATGATTACAGCTGGTTGCAACACGGGTGTAGGTCATTTGATCGTAAGGTTGTGGAAGAAGGGATAGGCAGAACAATATTGACCCTACCACTGGAGGACCAGCAGAGCATTTTGCTTTCATGGTTAGGCAGCTTCTTGAAGGCTGGCGATAACTGCCCGAATCTTCAGAGGGCATTTGAGGTCTGGTGGCGCCGTACTTTTGTTAGGCCATATGTGGAATTGCAGGGCAATTCTCTCCAAATAGATAGCTTGATAGCTCCAAAATAAGTAAGGACAAAAAATGTCTTTGCTAGCAAGGCTTTGTTTAGGATTTAGTTGAGTGGATTTCTTCAGCAAGCAAACTTCACACGACCTGGAAATTGCCGGGCTAGAGAAAAGAGAAGAAATCTTGCGTGTGCCTTACCTAACCTTTTGAAGAACATAAACGTCCGTTTGTGGTGAAAGATCAGACATCATGTCATCTGGACGTTCATCGGTACTCTGGATCGAAAATGCTGTGAATTGCTTTGTATATAGAAGCTTTCCGAGAAGTGTGCTTGAAAGTACTTCTTGATGCAATTGTTTTATCATCTAACAAGTACACGCACGGTTGACTACAGTGTGATGACTCTCCGGGTGTACTGGAACCGGCTTTTTAACTATTCAAGATTACATCGATTGCCATCTCTTTATGTTCTTCACTGTTCCAGCATACGCTGCTTTGTTTCTAGCTAATTTCTATCATTTGCATTCTCAAAGCGAGCCTGCGATGAAACTCAGTTCATCAATGCTGCATTGTATACTGGGCAGTTTTTTCATTGAGATGAATCTCTCCCGTTGTTGCTCTAGACATGCTAGGACTCCATACTCACGGATGGTTCGAGGTTTCCCTAGCTCGAATATAGGAGTCTTCACGGAATATATTCCGAATGATCACGATTTGGATCTCACCAGTTCTAGTACGAGTCGTCGAGCAGGAGAATAAATTTTGGTTTGTTCGAGTTCCTGCTGCTACCGTCACTGTGGAAGATTGGGCCACTGTCAGCGGAGAGTGAAATGTGTTCTCTTAGGCGTGAAACGCTTTGCTTAGATCCACAGCTTATTGTTTGATTCGATCCATAGCGGCAGTCGAAACTGGCGCGCCTCAAATCGTCAAAAACCCTGCAGAATGTAAGGAAGTACGACAAGTTATGAACACCAGTGCACTAAAAAAAAAAGAAAGATTTAGCTACGGAAAATTTTTGACGAAAAATAATTTGTCGCTAATTCCGACGAAATTTGCGACAAAAAAAATTTCGTTGCTAATTTTAGACAAAAAAAAGTTGAGTCGCTAATTTGTGACGAAAAAAGTTTTCTTCGCTATTAGCAATGGAATTTGTGATGGGTAATCAATTCCATCGCAAATTAGCTACGGAAACAAAATTTCGTTGCAAAATCAGTTGCTAATTAGCAACAGAATTGAAATCCGTCGCTATTTCAACATAATTCCGTCGCTAATTTGCGACAAATATTTTTTTATTCGTCGCTAATTAGCGACTGAAAAACATATGTCACAAATTAGTGACGACAAATATGATCGTCACAAAATCTGTCGCTACTTAGTGACGAAAAAATAAATTTGTCTTTAATTAGCGACGGAAAAGAAAATTTGTCGCAAAATCTTGTGATGGAAAAGGAAGTCTGTCGCTAATTGGTTACTGAAAAGGAAACTCATAGTAAATTTTTGCGATGGAAAAGGAAGTCTGTCACTAATTAGCAATGGAAAAGGAAGTTTGTTGCAAATTTTTGCCACATAAAAGGAGACTTGTAGCAAATTTTTGCTATGAAAAATGAAGTGCGTCCCTAATTAGCGACATAAAAAGAAATCTGTTGCTAATTAGCAATGAAAAAGGAAAGTTGTAGCAAATTTTTGTAATGGAAAAGTAAATTTGTCGCAAAACTTTGAGACGGAAAAGGAAATCCGTTGCTAAGTAGCGACGGAAAAGGAAAGTCGTAGCAAATTTTTGTGATGGAAAAGGAAGTCCGTTGCTACTTAAAACTCGTAAAACATTTTGTCGCTAAATCCATTGCTAATTGACGGATAATGTTTGTAATTGTGAATATTTGATTCGTGGATAATGTTTGATTTCGATTCTGGATCGAGATGTTCTCTTTCATCCACATTGATATCTTTTCCTAAAAGATAAATTCTTAAAAATACTTTCTTTAAAGATTAAATCATCATCTTTAATTAGATTTCATTTTAGGCTAACATAGATTTTCTAAATAAATTTTGAATGATCTTTTAAATAAGTTCCATCTTTACTCCAATTGCATATTTGAATTAGGATATTTCAATTTTGAATTTTATAAAAACTATCAAAATGATGTCATTTTAGGATTGATAAATTTCCTCATCCATTAAGATTGTAAACTTTGGCTAAGATATTTATTAATTTCAAATTACATAAAAAAAATGCAAAAAGATGTCATCTAAGGACATATTAGATTTTGTTTAAATTTTAGATAGGACTTTTATTAATTTCAAAATTTGCATGAAAAATACCAAAAAATATATCAAGCACATGTCATATAGTTTAGGCATATCATCATCAATGTAATCAAGTTATTTGGAGCATGGCATTTAGTGATAAAATCCTTAAGTTCATTCAATTCATAATGATGATAAATAACTTGCATAATAGGTCAAATAATTTAGAATATTTGTCACAATAGTTTAGCATGCTAATTTAATTCGACTTACATGCCATGGAGTTTGCTTGTTAGGTTAAACAATTTGAGTTCATGTAGGGTAATATTAATTGAATATGCTGGATATTTAGAATTGCATGTTAAGTTTATTTAATTATAATGTAACTAGCAATGTAAAAATCAATTCCGTCGTTAATTATTGACATAAATAAAAGTACGTCGCCAATTAGCGACAAAACTTATTTCTGTCGCAAAAAGTTGCTACACAAATTAGTGACGGAAGAGCCAATTCATCGCAAACTTTTGGACGGAAACAAGGTCCATTGCTAATTAGCGACGAAAAAATGAAAATTGTCGCAAATTTCTGCTACATAAAAGGAAGTTTGTCGCTAATTAACGATAAAAAAGAAAAATCGTCTCAAAATTTTGCGACGAAAAAGGAAGTCCATTACTAATTAGCGACATAAAAGGAAACTCGTTGCTAATTAGCGACGGATACCCTTTTTCGTAACTAATTAGCGACGAATTTTTGAAATACAATTTGCGATACAACCCGGCCCCTGCCCTCCCCACTCCTAGTTTTGAAAGATAAACCATCGTCTCTCTATCTCACTCACTTTCTCTCTCTCTTCGCCGGCTCTCCGCCGTGACTACCAAGTGAAAATCAGAGAGAGCCTCTCTCTCTCTCTCCATCTCTCTCTCTCTCTCTCTTCGAATCGATCGATTCTTCGAGTCTGGGACGGTCGATCAGAGGGGCACATCAGCTAGGGCTGCGAATCCCGGGCGTCGGAGGAAGGCTAAAGCACAATGTCGGAGGAGGAGAGACTGTTGAGGGAGGCGAAGAAGCTACTGTGGGAAGATCGGTTGCTCCACAAGAACTGGAAGGTGAGGAGCGAGGCCAACATCAATCTGGCCTCCCTCTGCGACGCCTCCATCGCTGATACCAAGGACCCTCGCCTCTGCGAATTCGGTGAGTTGGCTCAGCGTGCCCCCTTCCCTCTGCCCCCCGCGCCTAGGCGTGTTGGTTTGCTTCGGTGCTTAGATTTGATCTCACTGGTGGTGATCCGCGGTCGATTTGCTCCCCTCGCGACTGTTTTTGATTCGAGAGGGCGGGGCTGTTGCAGGTGAATGTTGGCTTGCATGGTGGATGAGCGAATTAGTGCGAAATGTTGGATTTTGGGGTTCCTTTTTTGTTGGAATTTGTGAATGGGAGTTTGTGATGATCATCATTGGTTTGTTGGATGTTAGTTTTGGATGCATGTGGCTAATTGGCAATGCCGCTCTTACCTTGAGCCTTCTCCTCTTATGACATAATTAATTGAATTTGTGGGGAAGTCTGAATACTTACGAACCGCCAATACTTAGAGAGGCTCTTTGTACTTACAGTGATGCTTCCGTATATTTACCTGCCTGAAATAAGAACACTGAAGGAGCAGCTTATTGCCTGCAAAACATATTGCATTGAGGTTGGCAGTGAGAACCTTGCCAGAGAACGGTGAAGTTGTCTGCATGCATATTGGTCATCACTTTTTTTTGTTTGCAGACGGAAACAAGAAAAGCAGAGCTTGAGACTAACCTTGCAACTAATCTCAAGAGGCGGAAGCAAGAGTTTGAGGTTGTCATATCCTCATCAGAGACTTATTTGCATGAAAATGAAGCTGAATCAAAGTGGCAGGAGCTAAAAGATGCTGAATCATTGGTCATTGATGCAACCCAGCGATTAGAAGGTGGAAATTTTGGATTGAGGGGATTATTGTTGTCCTGAAGTTATAGAATATGCTCATGCGTTTGACTGAAACTAAAATTGTCAGGAATTAATAGAAGTATAGAGGAAACAAATAAAGAAATAAAAAAGATCAAAGACGAGATGGCGAAGTTAAAGGTACTCTTTAATATTTTCAGTGTGGAGTAAATGATGTTATTTTTCTCTTTGGTTTCTTCTCAAATGATTGGTCGAATGCAGGCTTTGGAGGACAACTACGAAAAAACTCTTCAGGATGAAACTAAAGAACTTGAACAACTTTTTAGCCGAAGGAATGCCCTTATAGCTAAGCAGGATGAGTACTCAAAGAAAATAAGGAACTTGGGCCCATTACCTTCTGATGCTTTTGAGACGTATGTTCCCTTGTCTGACTTTGAAAATGTTCTGATTTTCATGTTGTATGTACAATTTCTGTGATTGTTCAAACTGAGGTTGTCTATAGGTGAATTTTTCTTAATGGATAAACTTCTGCAACTACCTAGATTTTTCTGTAGCAATCATATTTTTTTTTAGCAGAACTTTGCTTTAAGAAAAGCACAAGTAGGGACTTTTAGAAAAGAGTGTTTCTATCAGAGAGAGAGAGAGAGAGAGAGAGAGAGAGAGAGAGAGAATTAGATCGACGAATTGATGGACCCAGTTTATGTATTGCTAGTGAAATTGCTATTTGAGTTGCTGTGTTATGTGCAATGACAAGAATTCATGGACATTTTATTTGCTGGCTTGTGTCATTAGTTATAAGTCAATGTGTGTGTTAATGTGAAGGTGTTAGGAGGAAGCTGTGCAGAAGATATACAAGGTAAAACTGTGAGACAAGTTGTGAGATTGAGGGCGCATATTCCTCTTATCTTCACATCTTGCTAGGGGTTGCAAACAAACAATGGTGAGCTTCATAATATACATGGCTGTGAAATGTGTCATGTTCTGGATGATGTGCTTTTAACTGCAAGTGGAGCAATTTAAAGCCATGTGAGCAGGCTTTGTGTAGTTTTTATGCCGATAGAAGTGTTGGAATTCCTGGTGGTGCCAAAGACTTTCCCAATTTATTTAGTCCAGTATATCTATTGTTTTGGAAACAATAGATAAGTGTTACAGGTGTTGATGTTGGTTGATGGTGTAGTACGAATTTATGATGTAACTTATTCCCGTCCTTTCCTTGGATTTCCTTTTGTCAATTTTCATATCTATATATAGTAAGACATATAGATATTGTATCTATATTTTATTGGTTGGATTGATGAAATATAGATGATACATATTGTGCTATGAGTGACGTCAAGTTGTATGCTGTATTTCAAGAATGTTATTTACATGTAGAAGATACATGTAATGAAGTATGCCCCCAGATTCTAAATTTAATTTTTTTTATTTGCAATTTACAGAGTACGAATAGGACTAGAGCGGGAAGCTACAAAATAGTCTCTTGTTATTGATATTTCAAGGTATTTCTTTATGTTTTAATTGGTGTTTAATTCTATGATTTTGATTGTACATGAATAGATGCTTACCATTTGTCATATCATCATAGTTGGAGAGAAATAGCATATGTGAGATGCTAATCATTTGAAGTATGGATGGAAGGATGAATAATGAGGATGCCTGGCATTGGTTTAGTAGACCTATGTTTTTTTATATAATTATCATTAGTGTAAAAATTACTATTTTGAACTTGGTACTTTAGCTGATTTTTATTGTGTTGACAAGGTTGTAAGTATGAATACTTATCATGTTCGTGTGGATGGATGTTTATGAGCACAATGTATTTCATTTTTCACTAATTATAATATTTTCGTGTTATGTAGTGCTTTGTAAATAATTATTATACGTTGTAATGGAGTTTATTATATGTAATACCAAAAGTATTCCTAAATAATTAGAATGGGAAATTATCTTTAAAAGCAAATTAGATCGACGACAAATTATTCCAAAATCATGTTGGTAATACAAAAAAAGAAATCCATTTTAACAAAATGCTGATAAATTTCATTAATAAAGGAAAAATTAGCGACGGCCACAGTGCATATTTGTTGTTAAATAGCAACGGCCACATGCAAAGCTATAACTAACTGGCGACAGAGTTTGCCACATTCGTCACTAATTAGTGATGGAAAGATATACGTCGTCACTAATTAGCGATGGATATTAATATATTGTGGCTACTTAGCCACGGAAATTGTGGCTAATTAGTGACGGAAAAGCAATGTCGTGGCTAATTAGCGATGGACTTGCATTGTTGTCGCTAATTAGCCACAAAATACTAATACCGTCGCTAATTAGCAACATACCTCTAATTCCATCGCTAATTAGCGATGGAATGTTTTCTTTCGTCGATAATTAGTTACGACAAGTGGGTTGTCCATTGCGGATTAGCTACGACACACATTTCATCGTTAACTAGCGACAGATATGTACGTCTGTCGCTAACTAGAGACCGGTACTTCCTAAAAGTAGTTGGTAATGTTTTCCACGATTTTTGCGACAAAATACGTCGTGGAAAATTTGCAACGACACAGGTGTCGTGGTAAATATGCAATGGAAATTGGACGTGTTATATGGAGATGAAATTTGCGACGTACAATTGGGCGTCATGGCAAATTTGCAATGGTATTAGCGACAAACATTAGCGACGAAGTCTGTGACAATGTTTCGTCACTAAATTTATCGACGCCCTATTAGCGGCGAAATCTATTTCGTCGCTAATTTTGTCGTAAGACGATTTTAGCGGCGACATTTTACAGATTTTCCGTGACAAATTCCGTAATTCAAAAAAAAGTTTTTTTTTTTGGTAGTGGTGGGCCATAAAATTGCCCCATTAGTTCAGGTTCAGGTTCAGGTTCAGGCCCTCCGATGTTTGCCTAATTGTTATCCAGGCAAACAGATGAAGGCGTAGCTCATTGAAGATAGGAGAGAATGGAGTTCTCCATGCTCTTGTCACATATCTCTGCGAATCATCAGACAATGTAGCAGGTACACTCAACATGAACGATAGATTCCTGTGACCAGGTTTGTGTCTAGATCACTTATAGTGGACAGGGCAAGTTTATATGGCACGAGCTGAAAAATGAATGTACAGAAAAAGTTGGAACATGACACGAGATAGTATGTTCAACCTGGGTGTTGATAGTCTTTACTTGAGCATGCTTCTGGGGTCCATGTCCATCAATAGGACTGGACTTTGTCATGTACATAACTAACACCACACGCTGTTGTTCTTCTGGACAAAATGTTGGTTGATTTAACCCTTTAGATCGCTTCGTCTTTCCCATTCGACTGTGGCAGGCTGCATATCCCAACAAAACTGGATGATTATCAAAGCAGGTGGTTTTGAGATTGAGAATAGGTTTCGATAGTTGTTCATGTCAGAATCGTCAAAGAAACACATCGATAGTTGAAGGAAATTGTGAATATGATGTGATATGCTTGCTAGCAGTACGGGGTTGTAGGCAACAAGAAGGGCCAAGTACCAGATACAAGCGATTCTCATCTATCACTATGGAAATGTTTAGGAGTTCCTTCAAAATCATGTGGATGTCGTGATCAGTTCCGTGACTAATATGTTGTGAGCTTCTTTCCTACCCTATAGTGAAGATAATCAATGCCACAGAATCAGTAGATGTACGGCTGCTTAGTCCCTTAAAATTCATGCACGATCATAGCATTACTGTCCTCCCAATTTTTCTTAAATTTCGCGGAGGTTGCTGGCCATAGGAGAGGTCTCATGGCCCTTGCCCATGCCTATCCATGATACCCTCATTGGCCATAGCTAGGGGCTTGCGAGCCCTTGCCAAAATCTGGGCAAAGGTGGTGATGCCCTAGTTGGCCACGTTGAGGGCTCGCGCCCCTTGTGCAGATTCGACAAGGGCAGCAATGCCTTTACCAGATTTGTGTGAGGATCAACAAAGGCATCCTAGCCATGGCCACGGCCCCGATGATCGATAGAGGCAAATAGAAAAACAAAGAAAAACAAAAGGAAAAAAATGAAAATTCAAAAAACTTACAGAAGTTGTCCGGTTTCATGTGAGGATAACTGATATCAACATCAGTAATTTACGACTAAAGGAACTATAATTGGAAAATGGTCAAAAGGGTTTATGATTAAATTACCTTTATAGAAAGTTTGAGATCGAGTTGGTTGCTGTATAATAGATTTATAACTCTTTAAATAATCATCTTATAAGCATGCGCTTCATGCGATTAAGTTTATGGAAGTTTATTGAAGATAAGGCACTTTATCTTAATATTATTGTTTATTTAAGAAACAAACAAAAGGAAGTAAGATGTCAGAAAGTTCATTGCAAATCATGATACTATAAAGTGTTGTATTTCGCTTTATCTAAATTATCTTTCTTTTATGAGTTTAAGCACAGTTTTAGTACTACGTTTCAGTTTATACATGATTTGGTTCTCAAAATTTTATGCATTATGCAATCTAAGTCCTATATGATCATCAATATGTGTGATTTGGTCTTCTAAGTTTTATTTTGTCCATTCAAGTCTTCAAATATTCTTGCTTTGTGCAATCCGGTGCTTCATTTACCTGTTGTTAGTAATTATCAAATTAGGGTTTCTTTTCTTCTTCTCCCAATTTGCTTTTCACTAAAATGGCGCTCATTTGCATCCACCTTAACAGGTCACACTTATAATGCGATGTCATTAATTAACATGACGGTTTAATGAGAGTGATTGCACGAATCAAGAAAGTTAGAAAACTTGATTATACAGAATAAAACTCAGATTACTATAATGCAAACTAATCAAGAAAGTTAGACGACTCAATTGAACAAAATAGAAAATTGGAGAACCAAATTACACAAACGCTAACTTGGAGCACTAAAACTAAACTTCACCCTTGCTTAATGGCATGCATTTACATCTCAGAGTTTAAATGCAAGAAAATGGAATGCAAAATTGGTTTTTTTTTTTTTTGGGTCTGACAATGCAAAATTGGTTGACTGGGCCCGAATGGACTTAAAGCCTGGTCCCTAATATTATGAGGCCCTAAAAAGAAGATTGGACCATCACGTTTGATAACCTAGACGAACCTACTTCTACTTCTAATTTAGACTTAGCAAGCTTGTTCAACATTCAAAACTCAGCTTAAAAGTAAATCAATCCACGGTTTATTCACGTTTTATGGTGCCTTTATCCTGACTTTTTCCTTAATTGTCTCTATAATTTCCTTCTAAAACATGAGACGGTTCTCAGTATTAAAAACTATGGAAAAAATAGAAATGACTATGCATGTAAATACATGTTCAATTCAGAAATTTTGATTACGCATGACAAATGAATATTGAATTTCGGATGCGCGAACAACTTCCAGCGGACTAGGCCAAATCGGAAACGATAAGAATACGTTGAATGTGGCCTCTTTGAGTACACTTAGAATAGGATTGCTCATAGCATTTCATTATGTTGGTTTTCCCTTAGACGCATTATTGAATTGGAATCTTGAAAATCCAAAGTAGATGAGACTGTTCATAATGAGAGTTCACTAGTTTGGTACTAGGCACTAGAAAGCAAAGGAAAGTGCAAAGGAGGGTACAGTCATTTTCTTGAAAATACGAGGAGTGCCACTCACTGATCTCTTTCACAACCATTTGGAATTGGATGCTTTTTGAGGCATTGATATAGCACATAAACACACATGAGCTAATCAATATCTTGTTATAACACATTGTCGTTGATTCTCAGAATTGGCATTGCTAGAAAAGAATTCGCCATCTAATTTTGATAAGATGACTGTAAAATCGATGGCCGTGTGATGAAAAGAACACCAAATGTTTAGTTTGTTGAACGATAAATTTTTGCATAGACAGATGCTCTCTCTCTCTCTCTCTCTCTCCCTCCCTCCCTCCCTCCCTCCCTTCTTTTCAAAGCAAAGCTGTTAAGGCTTCTCCTACTTTTTTTCTTGACCATTTAAAGGGTGAGGAGAGGTGATTGGTGATGATATACCCTCAACAAGTCCGCGATATTAGTATTCCTAATCCACGATAGGAATACGTCTTCTATATTGCGCACATACCAGTGCATAATTCTTAACAGGACCGAACTTACAATTCTATTCGAGGGGTGTATTGCAATATTTTATTTTTGTAATCAAAACACTCAAAAGCGGTCGCCCTATTAGTATCATCATCGTCGCTCGGCCTTATATATTGTCAAGAGGAAGACTCCTGTCCGTATTTTAAGAGTCTAGTCACAAATTCAAATTAATACAAGGAGAGTCAAAATCATTTTGAACTTTTTCTTTCCTTAGTTAAGAAGATGCCAATTACATAAGTTGAATCGCAAATCACCAACGACATGAAGGGGCTAAGAGGAGCTAGAGCCCAAAAACTGGAGTTAATAAGAGGAAAAAACGATACGCTCCTTATGGCATGCAACTAACCAGAAGTGATGATATAGATGAGGGGAAACTACTTGAGACACAGATTCTGTTGGCTGAAGAAGTAAGCGGACAGGCTTTGGTGGCTAGCCTTAATAAGCCACCGAGTCACAAATGAAGATCATGAGTTGGAACTGTCAAGGGGCATGCTCTCCCTTTATAGTTCCCTCCCCTTGACAGTTCAAGCCCTTAAAGCCTTGGTGGCTCAGGAAAGAACCTAGTAAAGTAACAAGAAAAAAAAAGGCGCATTCCTTGGAACCAGCTAAACAATCAACAGCTGACGAAATCACATTGCTGATGGAAACTGACCATTCCCATGGAAGAGTTTATCCAACGCCTTTGATTTTTGAGATTAATTACCAATCTTAATGTGTTGACCAGGCCCATCCTATGACGTGCAGCCTATCATTTCTGCCCCACACGGACAGGTCGAGCGGCTCAGATCAGGCAGAGGGTGTCCCCAATCCGTACCCTGTTACCAATCACAGGAGTTACTTAGCGTGGCTATTCTGATCACTATCATTAATATTTTACCAAAGCTCAACAAAAGTCATGATAGGGAAGATTTCTCTTCTTTTTTTTTTTTTGTGTGTGGGGGGGGAACTCAAATAGGCCAAAAGAATGGGGGCTCCAAGCGCCAACGAAGAACCAAATTTCCTAATCAGTAGGCCCGGGGCTCCAGTATCTGGTTGGTGGACAGTCCTTGGATTTGGATCTGATTGGTACCTTTCTCCAGCAGCAAGATCAAGAAAAACCAAAGAGAAGAAGAGGGGGAAAAATCGACAGAAATTGGGGGGAAAAGGAGTGGTGGAGCATGTGGTCCATTCAGATGGGCTGTCCTCAGCAGTCTGATCCTGGCTCGACCCTCATTTGCTTTTCGTTTTTGGTCTTTTCAGACGCCCGTCCCTCCCCCAAAAGAAATGAATGATTTTCGATATTTATGACCATCATGTCAATTCTTCGTCAGTTTCTGCGAACACTGAATTTCGGGGATTTTTAATTTTGGGTTTTCAGGCAAGA
The DNA here is from genome assembly GCA_030064385.1 of Melaleuca quinquenervia. Taxonomy (NCBI): domain Eukaryota; kingdom Viridiplantae; phylum Streptophyta; class Magnoliopsida; order Myrtales; family Myrtaceae; genus Melaleuca; species Melaleuca quinquenervia. Next base: position 9,039,082 of record CM057726.1, on the reverse strand, counting down.
CAAATTAATCATTCCTGGGGATTTTTGAGCTCATCTGCTGCATCAATCTATCAATCTCAGAGCCAAACGGGGGGGTGTCGGGTCAGGGCAGCAGGGAGAGCTCAGAGAACAGCCACCCACCCCACAAGACACCCATTTATGTCACACAAATTGATTGAATGAGAGTGAGAGACGGATACAAATTTTGGGACCTGAAGAGAGAGAGAGAGAGAGAGAGAGATTGTATGCGGCACATTTAATGGCTTCTGATCCAGAATCCATCATTTGTTCTGACCAAATTGCGAGTAGGGTTCCGTCCTGCAACTGCTACCCTTAGGTGCGGGCACAATTGATGAAGTTCATGTGGTGAATCGGTTGTTTGTACTCTTTAACTCTTACGGTCGTCAAGTTAGGAAATACATTAAGACATTATTAATATGATATTGGGTCCTGTATTTTTTATGGTGATTTTGCTAACGAGAGTTGTGAGATGCTGGATGAGGGGTAACTCACGTAAAAGTTACCATCAATTGCTTTTTAAAAAGAAAGTGTTTAGGCCAAAAATCATGAAATTTACTTATTTTAATTATGATTTGGTTGACTGTTGTCTAAAGAACACTCGCTAAGTAAACTTATGAGAATGATTTCAGCTTTCTAAAGACTTTGTTTTTGGAAAATACTTGCTAGTCTTATATAACACTACTTGATAATAATAACAGTACTAATTTCTGTCGTGGGTCTTCAACCTGATCTCATCTCATCAGCCAAATTTATTTTGAACTCAAGAGAAAGAGAGCTCTAAAATCTAGGAATGGCAAATCGTACTTTTAATTTTGATATTGTGAGTACTTTCAGAACACTGGACTCGTGCCGTTATCCGGTTTACAGCAAATCAGAATAGTTTTTACCCACAAAAAAACGCATGCCTTGCCACTAGGGTTGCTGTCACACCTTATGTCTTGCTTTCTTCGAGGCATCAGCTCTTGGAGTAAACGAAAGAAGAGACAATAAAGGGAAAGAAAGGAAAGTATCACCTTCAGATTGAGCTCGGTGAATAATGCTAAACGTTGCAGCTGTAGCTGAAAATGACATCGAGACATCTGCTCATTGAAAAGGAAAGACTGGGCTTCATGCAGAGGCCTTGTTCTTTTCTGCAATCTAATACCAAAAGCAAACGTATAATGCAGACTCAAAATCACCCTCTCCGAGGTTAGTCACATTCACGCCATTATTGTCTGACATTTAGGTTAAAAGTAATTCTTCAAAGATAATCATGTAAAATTCCCTCGATCTTGAAAGTAACTGAACCTGATTGTTGCAGGACAACAACCTTTGTGAATGAAGAATTTAAGGCAATTTGCTTTCTGTTGGTTGTAGTGTTCTTTAGGTAAAGAGCACCTGTTGCTTAGGGAAACCTTCAGTTTGGGATTTAAGGAACTATCAATTGCCTTTGTTATAACTGAAAGCTCCGCATAATCCTGAAATTGCCTTATTTGTCCCTTTATATGATGAGACAGACAAGGACCGCGACATTTGCACTGTGTATTTGTTATGCATTGGCATGTTGGTGCCACCATTCACTGAGCAGATAATGTTCTTCAAGTGGCAAGATCTGATTTTTCTTTCTCAATTTCCTTTTCTTCCAGTAGAACTCCTAGGAAAACAGGACGAAGACGTTCTGAATAATTATCTGACTACTTGCAAAAGGAGGTCAATCAATTTATAGACTTATTATAAGGTTTACGGTAAGTAACGTTTCTCCATGAGGATTATTTCTTATGTTGCAAACCAGGTTCTAATTTCTTCATGATGTTTTTTGAGACAGAAGGTGTCGCTTTATAAGAAGTTGGACATAATGTAAATCCTAAACAAAGAAAATCAATTTGCTATCCTTGGCTAATTGAGTATGAATGATACAAGAAAATCACGTTTTCCGAAAAGAAAGAAATCCATTTACTAGATGAAAGTTGATTCCAAATATCACTTAACCCCAATTAAAACAGCCAAAAAAAAATCTCAACATAGAACATTATTTATGCATGCTGCACAAAGGATCGGTTAATTAGCAACTCAAAACTCTATGCAAAGTTAACTGGAACTAGGCAAGAAAATCAATCTTAGTGTTGATAAAACGAGGTGGATGAACATTTGAAATTAGGAAACTTAGGACTCCCTCCAGGGTAAGGTAAGGGCTGGTCTTTTTAGATCACTTCTAAGAGAAATAGAATGCTTTCCTCTTAGTTGCTTATCTAGTTTTCAGTTGCTTTCAATAGGTTAAAGAGAGCTTTTAATGACAACCCTTAGTATCCTAGACTTCTTGCATGTGTTCCTTAGAACTTCGCCTGTAGTGTGGCCTTCTTATGCGTGTGTGCAAGGCATTGATATTTGAACAATAAAGTTAAATTCACTACGTTTCGAAATGTTTAAATTATTTAGCAATGGAAAGAAAATGATATAAATAAATACACAGGACAAGTAAATAGTATCGGTATATGTCGACAAAGAAAATTATTTCAAGATTTTAAGTCTTTCTTATGAAGGTTGTTGTAAAATAGAAAGTGACCACATTGTAATATCTGAAACATGTGTGAGATAAAAAAAATTGAATTTACATATGCACATGTATATGTACAATATTCATAGAACAAGTAACTAAGGACATTTGATGAAAGTAAAACCAATTGAGATCCCTTAAAAGTAGGAGGCCTTCTTTATTTTATATAAGTAATAAGTGACCGCGTGATTTATGATTTTAAAGTTGATTGAGGGGGGGAGAGAAGAGCTAATTTCACCGCTTATTATGAAAATAATAGAAAGAAGTGATGAAGCTTTCTTAACATTCTTGGCGAAGCTTGGACTTTGATTATTTAATTATACGCATGGTTTTTATAATTCAGCTATCTCAAATACTATAAAACCCATTTTTGACAAGTGTAGATGAAGGAAATTAGTATCACTAAATCTCCTATTGAATGGCCAAGCAAAAAGTGCACAATTTTTTTTCTTCACGTAGTAACGCAAGACTTCAAAGCAGTCACGACCCTTTGGAACAACTTGCAGATAATCAGTGATCTTTCTTACTTTGATTTTCGTTTTAGTAGGATGAGCTCCTGACGAGCAATGACCTTCAATTTTCTCCTGCTTTATTGCCATTTATCTAAATTAAATCTCTTTAGAGCTGCAGCATTAGGTGTCGTGAGCCTTCACAGGAACTTATTGGAAAAGTATTCCACGTTCCTACGTCTATTATACAACTGGCGTATGTAGCGTTATACTTTGTAAGTCTTGACTGTAATATGCAGGTCTTAAAATTCTTCATACTTCTCCAAATTTTTTATTAACTTACTTTTATCATGTCCTCGTTAGGGGGTCATACTTTCGAGCAGATGACTTCAAATCTGCAATAATTATTGCAGTCTTAAGAATGAAAAATCTTCACAGAACTATGATGAGGTTCCTAGCTAGTCAAGTCTCTATTGTGATATCAAGTCATCGGCACCTGTCATAACAGAATGCGACAGATCAATCCACGAGCTACACACATCAGTTTCACCATCCGTCCAAGGTTATCAAACCCTAAATTGATAGCAGTTGATGTGGACTTTCAGAGAAAGCTTTCCACTTACACAATAAAAACTCACATGATGCACAGCAAGTAAAACAATAATGCAGCGCTATATGTACATAGATGTCCTTTTTCAGTCATTATTAAACTAAGAGGTACAATCATACACCATCATCATCACTACCCTTTCCTCCCCCATTTACCAATTATAGGAGCTATCAACTGTCTCCCTCACGCCCACTCCCGTCCCTCTCTCTTGCACCTACGATTTGACTCTCGAAAAAGACAAGAACGAGAGCGTTTGAGAGATCACAAAGAGCACAGAGAATTCATAGTCCCAAAACAAATAATGACGTTCTAGCTACTATACACTGTTCCGATATAGAAAGTTACTGAAATTCAATGACTACCTTCTAGCTAGTAAGATAATGTACAAACGTTTTTCTTGGGGGTTGGTGTATCTTTTTTTAAGCTAAATTAATGATAATGGAGGAAAAAGAAGGTATTCCTTTTTCTAAAATTGTTTTTCCAAGGTAGCTAGATGATGCGCAAAAATTTAATTACTAATTAACAGCCGCCCAAATCGGTGACCGAGAAAGAGCTCTTCTCCGGCATGTTCCCAGCGTGGCGCAGCCCCAGGGTGAGGGACACATCGCCTGTTGCTGCTGCGGTGGTCCCGAACCGAATGAGCGTGGACCCGATGTCTGTGGCTTTACCGGCACCAAAACCGGTGCTGCTGCCAATGCTGCGGCGACACAAGTCATCCATTTGTGCCGGCCCTGCCACCTGGACAGCCGAGGAGATCATGGTGGTGGTGGCCTGGAGGAGGGTGGTGGCCTGGGTTTCCGAGAAGGAGTGTCTATTGATGGTGGGTGTAAGTGAAGGGTCGTTTTCAGGGGCATTGATTTCGGATCTTCTTGTTGATGTTGATGCATTGTTGTTGCTGTTGGTGTTGTTATTAATGGAAGGTGGTGTGATGGAGGTAGGCGTTGGTGTTTGCGCATGGCCATTGGTGCTGAGGTTGTTCCTAGAGCTGTCTGATCTCTCTGCTTGATGATCATCGTCCTCATCTTCTTCTTTGGCCTCTTGCTGGTACATCTCCTCCACCATGGGTTTCCACAACCGGACCCTGGCATTTATGAACCAGTTCGAGACCTGCCAGATTTCATTTTTGCAAAATTCACAACCTCAAATTCGTTAGGACATTCTTAACTCTCCAAGGTTGCGGGCTTCAAGGAAGATACAGTAATAGAAAAGCTTTATTTAACTTAAGCAATCAAATAAAGAAAGTTATTATTCTCGTGCTATATGTAATTAAAGTATAAAAAATCGAACGATTGTTTAGTATTTTTAGTATGCTTAAAAATCACTCTAAAGGCACTTGTTGAATGAAAAAGCCAATGTTTAGGAAATTAGAGAAGCACTCGGTTAAGTATACTAAACAAAAGTGATTCAATTTTCAAAATTCTAGTTACACACGCCAAAGAAAAGTTGGTGCCATGAAAATCCAGAATTTTTCCTTCTTTGATGTCATGACAAGTGTCCTAACGGCTCTTGCAAGCAAAATCATTAAGATTGTCAACAAGCGCTGAGTGCACTCGCTAAAAGACAACAAATGTGCTCTAGAAATGGGAAAAAGAAAAGAAGAATAAGAAGAAGTTATTTTTGTATGTTTAATTTGCTTATGATGTGCAGAATCCAGACACTGCACCGATATCTATTACCTTGGAAACACCAATATTTCTTTTTTAAAAGAAAAATTGGTGGTAACGTTTACCAACTACGGTGAAGGCACTATATTAACAAGATGTTAATAACACTAATAATTATGCCATATAGACGTTAAATCTAGTAAATTGTGATGACTCGTATTAGTTTGAGCTAGATAGGCTACGATTTCTTTATTGCACGAAGTTTACTAGTCACATCTTTATAGCAAGAGGTTGGCAGGCTTGTAGTTGTTGATCTGTCAAATTATTTCCCTTCCCTAAGCTGAAGTCATGCTCACGAAATTGGAGGTCGTAGTTAGTAACAAGAGGTATATCCCACCTTCGTGGATAACACCAAACTCCCAAGTAGCACCAATGTAGCAGCATCATTATAATAAGGATGATAATGACACGATAGCTGTAGCACTAATTTCGCATTATTTATGCTTCATTATTGGCATATACCATCATTGGCTGTACTATTGCGAATTGAATAACTTCTCTAATAAAGTTATATATTCTTCCAAGAGTTTAGTTCCTCGTCGTAAACATAACTTTGCTACCATTGCCTTTCTCTGTTTGTGATATTTATTTTCTCTGTGCTTGTTCATAAATTTCCTTATTATATTACTTTTTAACATGATGACATGGTGTTCAAGAGACAATCAAGAAAACCCTAAAATTCGTGAATTTTCCGCAATTACGCCTTATTTTGGAAAGATCAAGATTGAGGGTAGAAAATCCTAGAACCTAAGGGACTCAACCATATTGTAGGTTTTTTGATAAAGAAAAAAGTCAAGATAGGAAGAATAGTGTCTAAGATTTGCATGGGATAGAAAAAGATTCTCTAACTTCGATTGGACGTTTTACCACACTAAGAGCAATAATGATGTAACAGCTGTTCCTATATTTATTATACAAACAATAAGATAGTTTGCAAAATTAGCTTGCAAGTTGTGTCAAACTAAAAGTGAGCATTTAAGGAAGTAAATCACATTCGATACCCATTAAAAATAGTCACATCATTTAGCAACCTAACTTTGTAAATCAGTCTTGATGTATTTAGCGTTGGTCTTCATATTATGTTTATTACTTGTGGAATCAGTCTTCATTCACCAACTTGAAAAGCATCATTTTAGAATAGCACACGCATCATTTACAGTTTCTCTTGAGAAAACTGTTGATGGGCACGCAAGAGTAAACCAAAGTCTTTATCAAGCTCAAAACTTGATGTATGTGACTAAGCTGAACACCTTCTATTAATCAAAGTTTAAACATGCACGTAAATTCCCACGATACTAAGAAAGTAAAGGTGGAAAAATAAGAGAGCACACAAATGTCTGTAATGTTTCGAAAATAACAAGACAACTCAGGGGAGACTTTGGTCGTTCCTAATCATGAATCTTGTTGAGTATGCATATGATCCATTGAATGCACGCATGCATTTTGGTAGGACTGTGTTGACCTCGTGATGGACAGCTCTAATTTGGTTTTAACGTTTTTTGTATTTCTCTATATGCTTTTAAGAGTGTTGGTCGTGCGTGTGGGTGAGGATGATGCCGAGAGAGAGAGAGAGAGAAAAAGAGAGAGGGAGGGAGAGAGAAAATGTCTGTATGAAACACAAAGCTGCAAAGTCTCAGGTTGTCATCTCTAGCTATAGCGTACTTGCCTGAACTCTCATTATGTCGAGTTCTTTCAACTGGTCACAGGATTTATGTCGCGGCGTGGGTAAAAACTATAGAATCCAAGGAGAACGAAAAACTCAACCAAATTAAAACAAAAAAAGGTATAATAACTCCACTTTTTTGTCTTTCAACGGAAAACAGAAAGGAATCACACTCATAATACCCAAATCCATGCAGGTTCGACTGTATTTCATCGACCGGAAAAAGTGACATGCTTACATATACGTAATTTATACATAACACACGTTTAAGATTGAATTTTTCTTTTATGAAGAATGAGGTGTTCAGGACTTTTCGGGGCATGCGTGATGATTATTGTAGCATACAAATGACCTCAACTTATGTCCGAGTGTAGTGAAATGCACAACGATCTAGATTTTTTTTAATCTGGTCCTTACATCGTAATAAAAGTTTTTAAAAGCATTGGACACATCTAATAAGAACATAAGTGGTATACCATATCACGAGAGCAATCTTGTTTAACGCAGGTCGTGTGATCAAAGACACATGAAATGTTACTCGTATTAGACGCCTTCAGAAAACGTGACGTCATCTCTCCTCGATTCGAAGTGCGCTAGGAGAAAGAAAATGAAGGGCGTAAATGGAAGGACGAACCTGGTTTCTGGAGAGACCAGTCTGTCGTGCCAACAGATGCTTATCAGCGTCACTTGGATACCTGAGAAAGAGAGCAGAAAATGACATCAGAGTCTCTCATTACCCGAAAACTGTATACAATGATAGAGGACGAATCTTTCTCTTCTTTCTTTCTCTCTCATTTACCTTCACAGCATTACATAGCATAACCCTCTCTCTCTCTTTCTCTCTCTCTGCTTTCTCTGCATGGGGCGTGAGAATCCAAGAATCTAAAGATCAGCTGCTGCACTCGGCAGAGGTAAAGAAGAGGACACAGCTGCCCTCGCTGAATCTATATCTTCTCTCTCTCTCTCTCTCTCTCTCTCTCCCCGTTCGTGCATCACCCATGCATTATCCGTACATATCTAGCATTGCTATTGATTAATCTCCCCATTTGTCCGTGCGGGAAACCGATATAGCTAATGGCATGTCGAATTCTTTGTAGATATAACCTGTTGTTACGCCAGTAAGTATGTCGGTTTCGCAAGTTCATTGTTAAGAAAATACGGAGTGGACGAAGAAGAAGAACAAAAGGGATAGGACAGTGTTTTGAGACAAAGATCGGGCGGGTCAGAGAACATTATGCTTAGAAATAAAGGATCTTTTTCGATTAACTAATTTTCATGGTGGTCAGCCGTGGGAGGGACCACAGGTTGAGAGAGAGAGAGAGAAAGAGAGAGAGAGAGAGAGAGAAAGAGAGTGAGCTAATGGTGCGGTCTTTAGGCAGCTTTTTGGCCGACGAGACAACGTCCAAGGACACTGCACTTCTTTTCCTCTCTAAGGCCCCCCTCCCTTTCTCTCTCAAAAAAAAGAAGACAGCAAAGAAAGCTAAGAAAAAAAAAGAGATATTATTTTCGCCTTACATAGTCCCATTCAGTAATTAAAGTATCATCAATGCTCCCTGTGATAAAGTCATGGGGAACGAAAGCAATGACTCAGGTCCTATTCCACAACAGAACGAGGACTCGTTATTTAACTTGTAAAGAACGTGCATGTTAATTAACATGTGGTGCATGTTGAGAGCAACCCAAATAAAAGTCTAGTAAAACATAATTATCATGGGAGAGTGTATATTAGGTACAATGTCGGTTAGTAAGTTGCATGCATGCATGAACCCAAGATTTGATGATGAACTAACATTGATGACTAGTGTTATGTTGAAGAAGTCAAAACTACTGTGGTCGATATGCGCAATGAAGACGGAGAACTATAATTTGTTCGGGTGACTTACGGATGCAAGAAATGCTCGAAGAGCCATGCGCGCAATATGTTGACAGACCGCTCCGGCAGGCCGCGCTGCGGCCTCCAGGCCTCTTGCTCCATCATGCCCATCTGGTGGAAAGCCCTCTGCTGCCTCAGGCTCTGGTCGAGCAACTTTAGCCGTGGCGTCTCGCCCTTGGTTATGCCGGAGCCGCCCGCGCCGTCCTTCTCACCCAGCAGGTCACAGCTGTGCTTCAATTGGGCGGTGATTGCGTCCTTCAGGCACCGGAAGTGCCGTGACATGGCTTTCTGTGCTAGGGCGGTGTATGGAACAGCAGCTCCGTAGCCCATCACGAGGTCGAACATATTCACCACCATCTGCATTTGCTCGCAATAGTGGTTGTATCTTCTCTCCACCTGCAAAAGGACCGCACACTATGAAATTTATTCTACGCACTTAATCACTTCGCTGATTTAAAAAAAAAATGCAAAATTAGGTCATGATGGTGAAGCTGAATCTTCGGGCACTTTTCTAATTGGGAACAAAAGGGCACTATATGGGCATTGATGTGATTTGATAGTTGATATGATCAGGGAACGAAATATGATGAAGAGAATGTTCGTCAACTCTTTCAGATTATCGTTACTATTACCATCATTATTATAAAAATTGTTATAACTCTCGGTAAGGCTTCTCACTAGCTCATAGGGGGTCAAAGTGAGATGACTGTTTATGTGAATGAGGAATATCTAACACACACACACACACACACACACACTCTCTCTCTCTCTCTCTCTCTCTTTCTCCTTTGTCTTCGCTTCCCAGTACGGCCACAAGGGACAGGCTTGTTCGGTGTCTTCATGCATCGTACGAAGGGAGAATTTAACATAGAAAGACACACATACAAAAAAAAAAAAAAAGCCAAAAGAGAGCCTCCATAAGTCAATTCAACCATGACATAAATAAATCGAGTGTGAATATGTGTTCTTCCTTTTTTTCTCCCCCTAATGATAGGTGCGCAGTAGATCTCTTGATGTTGCTGCAGGAGCACTATCTTAACCACCTTCTTGCGTTATAATAACAACAGGGATGATTACATAACAATTATTGGTGCCTTTTCACCTGTTTTCCATATAATCTTGGCTCTAATTATAGGAGTCTCTCACCGTACAACACCAAACTGAAAGACGCAGGAGCAAGTACTCTCTAAGAGGTTTTCTTCAACCACCCTCCATGTGTGAACTGAAACATGATCAATCTGAAGCAAAAACAAAGAAATGCTAAAAGTAAAGAGGACCGTGAGAAATCAAACCCTATATTCTCAGAATTAGCCGGCTTTTTTCCTGTTTGGCGGGTTAAAAAACTCACGATTTGTCAAAAGGTCGGTGTTTTCTCTTTGTCGCAGCAGATTATAATAATTCGATTAAACTAATCATAATTCGCAATGATTGGGTAATGCTGATGCTGATGCTAATGCATGACTCTTTGAGCGAGGAAAGGGGGGGGGGGGGTTGGGGGAAGAGAGAGAGAGAGAGAGAGAGAGAGAGAGAGAGAGAGAGAGAGAGAGAGAGAGAGAGTTCAATTGACATGCCTCATCAAGCATCGTTAAAAGTTTGACTTTCTTCCTCTGGTGCTCCATTCTATCAGCAGCGGATAAAGGAGGGACGTCTTTCGATGACGAAGAAGAAGCGCCTCCACCGACGGCACTAGCGCAACTAGTGTTGTTATTGCTTGGGTTTGAACTAGGGTTTGATGAGCTTGTGTTCCTCCCAAACTTGCTCTTCTTGAACTGGCCTCTTCCCACGCTGCAGAACTCCTCCAGCAGCTCCTGAGCCGCCTTGAGGTACCTCGAATTCCTCAGAACGTTGACAACCCCAAGAGACGAAGAAGACGGAGATGACCCATAGCCGACATGGACTTGGTGGTGGTGGCTTTGCAAGTTATGCACTCCCAAGTTCTTGAATTGATGGTGGTACTGGCCAGAGGCAGCGACAGCAGAAGCTGAAGCTGTAGAATTAGATGACCCGCCTCCTCCGGCTGGATTGAAGAACAGCAAGCCACTGTCTCCAATCCGCAGCTCCTCGGCCTTGGCAGCCTCCAAGTGCTGCAACGATGACGATAGTGACAGTGACAGGCCTTGGCCCTCCACGACCGCCGCCCCAGAGATCTCGCTAGGGTTGTTGAGCTGGGCTGTGGTCGCGCCACCGCCATCGGGGACCCAAGTAAATTGAGCTGGGGATATTATGCCAGTCCCGTAATTGGGGGCGGCACTGCCTGAGCCGGAAACGTGGAACCCTGGGAGGGAAGGAGGGGGAGATGGGTTTGGGAGGAGCATTTGGAGGGTTGAAGAGGGGGTTGGTGGGGGATGATGATGGTGGTGATGAGGAGTGGGAGGCGATGGCGACCTTGCTTGCGGGTTCATGAGGAAAAGCTGCATGGCTGCTGCTGATTCCGCATTCATGTTCGAAATCTGATTCTGCTGCTGTTGCTGATGATGATGGGGAGCATGGTGATGTTGCTGTGACATATTGCTCTCTCCTCGCCTGTACACGCCTGGGTTTTTCGAGCTGTACCACTCACTGGTTGGCAGCGATGGCCGGGCCACCCGATATCCCGATGTCATCGGCTGCTCCAGCAATTCAGCTGCAGCTGTGCCGCTGGGAGGGAAATTGAACATCTCAGATAGCATCCCAGCGTTCTCGTACGCGGGCAGCCCGCCTGGTTCCTCCTCCATGCCAACCAGTTGTGGTGGCGGAGGCGGGCTGAAGCCTTGCACTCGAAGCTTGTCGTGGCAGATCTGCTGGGCTACATGGTGTTGCTGCTCTTGATCTGCGGCAGCGGAGGCAGCGGCAACCTGAGGTCGCTCAAAGCCGTTATTTGAGAAGGCAAAGATGCTGGGGTGGTGATAGTCTTGGGACATAGACTTGGTGAAGTTGGAGATTGCGGTTGGGTGATGGTGGTGAGTCTTGGTGTGGGAGGAGATTGGTGGGAGCGGTGGTGTTGCTACGCCCATATCAGTATCATCTCTGTCTCTCTCTCGCTGGCTCGCTCTCTCTCTCTATCTTTGCTTTCTTTCTAACAACTTAGCCAGCCACATCCAAGTGATCTCCCTTTCCCCATCACAATTCCTCTTACCTTGACAGTTCTTGATCTATTGCCCCAATTCAATCTTGGATCACACCGTATACAAACCTATAGAACTCAAGAATCAAAACCAAGCAAAAGCATGATTTAATCAATATGAATTTCATTAAAAAAAACCAAGAATTTGCTGAATTGAACAAAGGGAAGAGAAGAACTTGTTCGGTTGAGAGAGGAAAGAGGCTCAAGAGGGAAAATTGTGGAATCTCTTTATTTGTTCACTTCACTTTCATCATTTTCTCAACTGTGTCGCAATCTCATATATATATGTGGGTGTACATGTAAGTGTATGCCCGAGTATATACCTCTCAAGAGTTGCAGAGCATGAAAGGATGGAAAGGCTCTCAGACATCGTTTTCCCTTCTGTGGTATTGAAAGCTTCCTCAATTCCTCCACTATCTCTTTCTCTTCCGCTCTCTCTCTCTCTCTCTCTCTCTGCGTTTGTCCCTCTGTCGTCTCTATCTTTCTCTCTCTCCTTTTCTATTTCTCTTTGCTGCTCGTTGCAGTGAGTGTTCTCTCTCTCTTTCCCCCTCTCTCTTTTTTCCCTCTCCTTTTCCTTTTTATTTTGTTGCGACAAATTGCGCTGTGGAAAGAGGAGGGTAGAGGACAATATTAAATATGAAGAATTATTTATTTATCTTATTTATTTTGGGGGGGGGGGGGGGGGACTAATATCTCTCTCAATATGAATCAAACCCAACCCACAGAGAGAGAGAGAGAGAGAGAGAGAGAGAGAGAGAGAGAGCAGAGAAGAGGTCGCTATTCTTCTTTCCTTCATCACCCTCCTTTTCAATGCACCTACATGATTATATTGTTTTTTTTTATGGATATATTATTTGTACTTCATTGTGACAATGATATCTGAATCGAATAAACTACACCCAAGTAGAAGAAAACAAAAAGAAAAACCTAACATAAGCAAAAGGGAAGACTTGGGTTATCAATACATATAAATGAGATGACCAAATACAACCTTCGTTTAAACAATGATAGATTTCGGGTAGTTTAGTCACTCAGAACTTTCGAGGAAGAACAAGTACTTCCACGGACCTATTATATTCTATTCTTGAGAAAATACAAGTTGATCTTTCATTTATCACATCAAGTTGGTATTTATCCGTCGCATACATTAGATTTCACTAAAACTCGAGTTGTCGGACAACATCCATGCACCATGAGAGGAGCCTCTGTCGTAATTCCCTTTTATTATTGGCGACATATGGAGGAGAAAGTGCCTGATTATCGTAATTCCCCTTTCACAAAACAACGAAATCGACCCTTTCAAAGCAGTGTCTATTCTTGTGAAAAGTATTCTCCATCCTTTGGGAGCCAACGCAAACTACGGAATGTGATAAATTGGAATATGAGAAGACAAGGTAAGTAGAGAGTCCATCTCAAATGACCCCAAGCTGCCACCGTACATACTCTCGGTGGACACTTCAAATTCCCTAACGCCCTACCAAAAAATAATGGTCTTATTTAAACGATAACCAAAGTTGGTGGGGGCTATTTCGGTCATGGCCAAGTGAGAAGATGGCAAAATACGGTAGGGTCGTAGATGGAGCTTAAGGGAAAGCCAAGACCATCGGTTTATCATTAAAGGGAAGAAACCCCCCCGCACGTGAGGGGCGGACCGGCACGTGCCGTAGGTTGTGGCTCCTTTAGGCCAAAGTTAGGTTTTGTGGCGCTGTGTAGGAAGGTGAAACGAGGTTTGAAAGCCACACTTAACCGCTTTTGCGAAGGCGTTGGTACGTCAAGGGATAGGCATGTTGGGTTCCTCTTTTTCACTTGCTTTTGATTTGTAAAGTTAGACGGATGATAAGCGTCTCCTTCACTCGTTTCTCCTTTTTTGGCCAACCATTAATTCCTTTTTATCTGTTGATGTGCAAGGGACGCGTATGGAACAACGGAAGTTCTTTAGCGTTAGATCGCGTCTCCATCCACAAGCTCAAAGCATTTGCCAATCTAACTTAATGGTAATCTCTCGTGCTCACGAAAAAACATCGTAGGAGCTATGGCATTTGGACCACTCCTTTGCCTTTCAGTTTATGTACGACTTCAAAGATTCAAATTTGGCTAGATGATGCTAAAGCAGTTGAATTCATGGATAATGCATAATATGCTTTGGTTAAAGGACGAGAAGATTGACAGGAATTGCTCGCTCTCTACCGAGTTTTCCATGCATGACCAATGTCTCCTTGAAAGATCATTCAACGAATCTAATACATGTATTGAAACAGATCACGGCCGTCGCATACAATTGACCCTTGTGTACCCCGTTTTGACCGTGCATCAATAAGGTCACAACCCTCTCCACTATGGTCTCGAGCCGAGGGAAAAAGAATTTCAAGTCGATTGCCAATAAAGAAATGAGGACGACTACTTTATGCAGTAACCATAGGTTGATCAACCAATCATAGGGATGTGGAAAAAGACGGTGTACCTTGACAATGGCAAGCACCTTTTGCATTTAACTAGTGGGCGTCCGGTGTCTCATGGAAAAAGGATATATAAACTGATACTTTATCTACTTACCGTAAAGAAGCAGCAGCAATATTTCAGTAATGACAATGCTTTTGTACTTTTTCTGCTGTTTATTCCCTCTTGTTTTTCTGGTTATAGCATCGAAAAGTGTTTTTGCTTTAGTTAAAATAAAAGAAGAAGAAGAAGAAGATGGGAGAAGAATAGGTAAAAGTTGCTCATACTGTGCGCTAACACTGATAAGGCTGCGATTAAAGTGTCACGTTAATGACCGAGGCAATTTCAACCTCGGACTTTGTTCTGTGAATTTTGGGATCTCAATGGAAGTGGTCAGCAGTGGGGATGAAGAAAGCTGTCGTCGGCCTTTGCGATGTAGCCAGGTCACGGACACATGAAATGAGGCCAGAACTGATTCTTTTGCTACCATTCTCTTGCTGAAACGATACATGGAGGGGGGAAATTCCTCTTGCCGTAGATGGAGATGCTGTATAAAACATAGTTGACATCATGGAGTTTCAACTCAACTGATGGGGAAACTTTGTTTCCTTTTAAAGGATGAATTTCCATCCTACGAGACATCACACTTACAGACTCACAGTGAACTAGGTTTGACGTGATGCGAAATATGGATGAGTAGTGCAAAACATGGAAGACTCACTCGTGTGACGTCTAACAGCTTGACCCGAAAGGAGAACGCGAATGGGTGTCTTTGTAAGTGAGACGCTTAGGTAACACTTCAAAAGGTTTTCTCCTATTGAAAGTAGGGTTTGAAATGTAACATTAAAGGGGGAGGATTTGACGCTGATAAGCCAACATTTATAAATAATAGAGTCTAGTTAGCATGATAGTCTCTAGTTCATCATGAGAGTAACTACCTGTTTTTGGGGCACAGATTCATGCACGAGTGGATCTTACAACAATTTTAGATTGTTTTCTATTTACTATTTTGTTACCCGGGATAGGCTGTCGGTCTCACAGCAAATTAAAGATAGTCACATAATCATTTCTCTATATAATAAGAAGAGAGTTAGAGGTGACAAACGATTTGTTGATATGCATATCAAAAGTTTGATAATTTCATATGGTAAGATCACTAAGAGATCTTAAGTCCGAGCTATCTACATATTCATGTGGATCCACCTCAATCGATGGCTCAAGATAAAAAGGTTTTTAGCTAATTATGATTAACTGGCCACCTTGCACCAAATCTTCAATGTTGGACTCTATCGACCCAATTCTCACATGCACTTCGACCATCTTTACTTACATGTAAGGCTCTTATATTAGTTTACTTCCCCCTTGATTTATATAACCTTTCTACATCAACTTATATCTTGACTTGAATCTCCACCCCATTGTGTCAAAGGCACCGCAACAGCAAATGTCGAGCTCTTTTTCGCCATATAATTATCCTCACTCTAACTTGGAAGATTTGGAAAGGGAACAAAAGACCTTATAGCGAAACTGAGAATTATTTCCCCTTCAAAGAAAAATCTCATTATTGAAAATAAAAAAGAAGGAAGAAGACATAAGCTCATTTACTTTCAGTATTCATGGTTGAGATGTCCGCTCTTTCTTTTTCTTTTTTCCTTTTCCTTTTCTCCTTTATGTTGCCTCTGCTTTTCTTCTTCCTCCGCTCAAATATCACTTGTACATAAACTCCGCAACCGGCTAACCACCATCAGTAGTCCTAATCACTTGCCTCCATCAAGCTTCAGCCACCCTTCTCTCCATAGCCTCTCTCTCTCTCTCTCTCTCTCTCTCTAGCTGGTCGACTTAGATTGGAGGTGACTCGCCCTTAGTCGACCTCAGATCAAAAGGTTTCCTAAGCTCAGCTACGACATTCGTGCATGCAAGTCACAGTGGTCACGACATCTCATCCCTAGCGGTAGATCCTCTTCTTTTGAGGAGGGGATGTCTCTAGTGATATTCTGGCAAAGCATGTGCGTTGGCGCCATGGATGTAGGTAGCATCTACTATAGACATGTCCCTGATACCAATTTCAGCATTAGTAATAATGTATCACCATGCAAAGATGAGCATTTGACATGTTGACGAGTTGACTTGGGTGAATCATCGACAAAATTATCAAAGAAAAGTTATCAATCTATTATACTTGTACCAATTCAATCTTAAACATTTTAATTGTCTCAATTTAGTTATAGTTTTTTTTTATATAATTTGTCAATTTAGACTTTTAAAGTTAATTTTGGTTAGGAATGTCCGATGTGTCTAACATTGGCGTAAACTTTTTTTGATTTTCTGATTTTTTTAATTTCCCTTTTTAAATTTCTTTTCTTATTTATTTATTTTTTGTTTTCCCTAGCCTTAGGCTAACAAGAGCTTGGGTGTGGTTTAGGGGAGGGCTGCGACCCATGCCTGTTGGTTGATGAAGACATCGAGGCCTTGCTTGTATCCGGGTGAGGTTCGATGCCCTCGCTCATGGTCAACAACGGCTGTGATGGCCTTGCCTCAACCAGGCGAGGGCAATCCTTGCCTATTGCTGGCCTGGATAGGTAGACAACCTCATTGGCCCAGGTTTCGGGAAAAAAGAAGAACAAAAAATCATAAAAACTAAACAAATTATTCACTTTAACATTAGTTGCGGCATACTAAATGGACAGTGCTATCGAGACCGATGCTTCAGCAATGTTCGATCAAAGTTAGATGAAAACGACTAAATTGATAAAACGTCAAAAGATTTAAGATTAAATATCAAACCCTCAAAAATATTAGTTTTAGATTGATTAAATCAAAAGGTTTATGACTATATTTTCCAAAGAATCATCGTATATGTGGAGTCGTTATTTATGTCGTACCAATTAGGAGCATGCGCAGTGTATTCTCCATATTGATTGGAAAATGGCCATAGACAAGAGCATGATGTAGCGAAGCAGGCAGACACATGCCATGTGACCGTAACGTTTGATTTGATGCGGCCATGCGAGAGGCAATGATGGACCGGCAAAATCCGTCGCGCGAAATCTTCTCGAGTCTCAATTCGAGTTGTCACGTGTACTATCCACATGTGAGGGCTCCATGAATTTAGCCGATCGAGGAATACGACTGCGCGATTCACAAACTATGTAAAGGACACATTCGCTGGTTTAATTTCACGAATTTGTGCGTGACACGATTTTTCTTATGCATAGCGCTACTTGAGCCAAAATAGATAAGACATAGTTCGATTTGTTGCGCGTGATTTTGAATTTCAGTTATGCGGTTTGACGGATCGTGTCAATTTAGATAGTTGATATTCAGCACTTACAAATGGAGGAAACGTGTGGCAAAATTGAAGTTTTGGCTTGAAAAGGTTAATTTACATCGAAAAAACATTTGTGTTATGCCTTGTTGGGAGCGAGCAATAGAAGCCCATGTTTGGTTTCTAAAATACAACTTACATGCGTATCTTAACATTCTCTCTCAATATATGCCTAACCTCATCGTTCGTCTCTTTTTGTAGAGAGAAAATTGTGCTTCCCGCCTTTGCTTCCATTGTGCCCACGCTTGCCTACGATCGGGTTCTTTCCTAAGATATTCACCAAACACCAAATATGTACCATTTATTAGATGTGCATAGCAAAAACTCAATACCTTCATCTCAGGAGTTTATTAAGAAAAAGCCCAAATTTAACATATTTAGTTGAATCTACCTTCACTCAAAAACTTAATCATTAAGCTATGGATTCATTATAATATATTAACTACTTCCTGCTACACCAATTTTGCAATGTGGGGTTTCTCTAACACAACTGACACGTGTACTCTTACATGCAATGAATTTGTTTGGGTTTGTTCCATATGAATGCACTATAGTGAGCTGATTTTATCTCCTGACGTTAGTGATGACCAACCAAGTGTTTGTATTGGAGGTCAATGAGTGCCATATGGAAGAATCTCGTCCATCACAATTTGTTTAGTTAAAATTTGAGCCGTCTTACGTATATTGCTCACATAAATTGTTCTACGCCAATTCACATGTCATTCTCGTTCCTTTAATTTGTCTAGTGTATCCCAAGATGGAAAGATTCCCTACAACATATGGTCGCCGTGACCGCACCTCGCAGGACCGTGGCTGGCTGAGATTACCCCTTTCGGTGGTCGGATATCGCCGACGACAGATGAGACCACCATAGATGTGGTTGCCTTCGATCGATCACACCCCAACATGGTAGTCACCCGTTGCAGGCCAAGAGCCAGATCTAATCGAGATCAAAGTGTAGATCTCCCGACTCTATGATCGGAGTTCATCACCGTGACAAACATGACCGCCACCGTGATCGTAGCCGCGAAGCGGCGGAACAGTCTCTGGTGACCACAGTGATGAAGGCTAAAGTACAGTTTTTTCACGACGTAAGAGTGACTAAATCAATCATCCTTTGAACCTAGATGAAGCAAAACATCGTGTCATTTCAATGATATGATGATCTTACTAAAACCTTATATGATCTAAGAAAAGGCAGATGGAATACATAACTAAAGATAGAACAATATTATGTAGCGAAATCTTCCTATTTGCAGCTGTTCTTCCAACAGATAAGTTTAGAGGCTGCTAATCACTTGGATCAGTGCAGTGCCCCAAAAATAGAACAATTTCGATAATTTCTAATCATAAACCATTTTATTTTATCAGACTTTCTCATTATTGTACTCTCCTTCCACTTTTCATAGGATGCTTTTACTATGTATAGATTTAAGTACTTTCTTCTTGATATGATAATTTGATTAACTTAGACGTATTTAACTATGCAGGTCTTTCGAGAACACAATATTGCATGGAGTATTTTTTATGAGCACCTTTATATATGGTGACATTCCATCAATCGGTTCACCTATATCAACGGTTCTATTCTTCTTGAATGACAAGAAAGGTATTTTCGATATGTACTTCTTGAGCCTAGAATACATGCGGCTAACCTCATGAATGGAAGCAAAGTGAGCAGCTTAATTTGCATTTAGTATTGCGGAAAATTATATCATACGGTACGTCTATTCCACCTACAATTCTATTAAGTATCCACTAAACGATTCCATGAGTATCATAGCAATAATTCTATAATTTCAAACCCTTATTACAAATTAGAATGAACCCTTTTTCCACTAAATCTTTTCTATGTCCATTTTCATTAATTGACAGGCTATATCAGGCATTCCAAATTGAAAACGTCGTAGCACCGATTATTTCTCTCTTCTTGTTGCAAAGCGCGGAATCTTTTTCCCACTAATTCACGTTTCCATTTCACTGAAGTTGATGAAGACATAATGTAGCGTGAAGAAGTCAGTCAGTGATAGACAATACACAGAGACTTAGGTTAGAAAGTCATGGGCAGATAAAAATTTCCATAATTGCGTAAATGACATATAAATAATACGAACCTCTTCTAGGTTGGGTTGACCCTACATCTTTTCGAAACTCTCCCTTCTATTCATCGAAATAGAAATAAAATAATTGCCCGCTACGAAATTACTCGGAAACCCTAGAACGATGACAAAGTCTCGCGCTCGACTTTGGTCGACAATTATTTTTCATCGCCGTTTACTTTGACTTGACGAGGAATTTTGGGTTTTTTTTTATTTTCATTATTTCAGACGGACTTTAGTAAAAAAAAAAAATGAGACGTGACAAGATAATTCGTGAATTTGATGGGGGATGACGTGAGCATCCTCAGATTATACTTGATTGCGGTGTTGGAAGAGATGTGCACGGATCTCCCTTTGCAAACTCAGCTTTTTGGTGACTAAGGGAAAAAGTGTTCAAAATAAATGTTTGCGAGAAATTTCTAGAAAGAATTCGTGATAATTACTCAGCTCGATAATTATGCCTCTCACTGGGTATTCAAGAATGTACATCAAAGATGTCAATTATACAAATAAATTTCTTAAATACAACAATTTCGAAAAATTATCATTCTCGTTGTTGTTTGTCATTATCATCGTTAATTGCAGTCTTTCTTAATTCATTATTAAGTTAAAGTTGTTCTTTTTTATTCAATAGTGGATTATTGTTACATTATTTGCGAATGTGAAGTAAATCTTTTACGCTTTCGTCATTCTATGGACGGGACATGCATACTTAGAATTGTAACTTACCCGACCCCATGTCGAATAACCAACCATGAAAATGTAACTTATCTCTTACACCCGGGTTTAATAAAAGTTTAAAGTTTCATTATTGTGATTTCTTTTAACTCGACTAAGTGCAAAAAGAAAATAAGATATGGCAAGAAGTGAAGAAACTCACGATGCAACTTACTAGTAGTTTCCTTCATTGTCAAGGTAACCAAAGGCCTAATAAAAAATCGACCACTTAATAATTGCTGACCATTTGGTTTTTATTTATTTATGCAAAGTTTGTAGTGCTTACAAGAGCATGCAAGGAGGAGAATTTGACCATTGTTAATTTTATCAATGAATTACGTATCATCCTTAGAGGTTGGAGAAGAAGTCAAATTGTTGAACAGTGAAAGCGAATTTGGCAATCCATGGACATAATTTTGCTCTTGAATGAACACAACTTGGAGGAGGTTTCATGTGTAATTTGCTCGGCAAGATCAATTAGAAAGACATATGGCATCCACTTGATATCGATCCCAGGCATAGAAAAGACTAAATTGGTCCGTTACTCCAATGGGTCAAATCCAAAAGGCATAGCAATATTAGCTGCCGTGCTCAAGCAATTCGTGGCATACATATGATCACAACATCTATTGACGTAACAATGTATTCACACGCCAACCTTTTTGAATTTATGTTGATGTGTAACTCTAGTAACAAACAATGTTGGCACATAAAAGCATACGTAGGTCCTAGATCATCAAGACGTTGAGCTTGCTCACGTCCTATCCGATCCACGAGACAAGTGGAGCATCTTACGAATCCGAACCTAAGACGTGTCGTTGTGGCCCTTCGTTTACTTGAATCACAAGGTGAATTAGTCAAATTCGGACCAAGAAACTGTGAAGTCTGAGCAAAAAAATAGACATTATGATATAATTTTCAAGTGTCAACTAAACAATTTGGACCCTTTTGCCCCTCACGAATACTCCCCACAAGAAGGGAAGTTAAAATCTCCCATGAATTTGTATTGATGTGTAAGTTTAGCAACAAATAATGTTGGCGCATGAAAGTATACGTCGTTCCTTGATCATCGAGATGTTGGGCATTAGCTCATGTCCTATCCAATCCACGAGACAAGTGGAGCATCTCCCGAATCCGAACCGAAGACGTGTCGTTGTGGCCATTGATGTTTCTTCATTTACTTAGAATTGCAAGGTGTATTAGTCAAATTCACACCCAAGAAACTGTCAAGTATAAGCAAAAAAACAGACATTATGATATAATCTTTCAAGTGTCAAGTAAACGATTTGGACCCTTTTGCCCCTCGTCAATACTCTACACAAGAGGGGAAGTTAAAATCTCCCTTGAATTTATACTAATGCGCAACTCTAACAACAAACAATGTTGGCATATGAAAGCATACGTTGCTCCTTGATCATCAAGACATCGGGCATTAGCTCACGTCCTATCCGATCCACGAGAGACAAGTGAAGCATCTCACGAATCCGAACTGAAGACATGTCTTTGTGGCCGTTGATGTTTCTTCGTTTACTTGAATTGTAAGGTGCATCAGTCAAATCCGCACCCAAGTAGCTGTGAAGTATGAGCAAAAAATAGACATTATGATATAATCTTTCAAGTGTCAACTAAAGAATGTGGACCCTTTTGCCCCTCACCAATACTCTTCGCAAGAAGGGAAGTTAAAATCTCTCTTGAATTTATGTTGATGTGTAACTCTCGTAACAAACAATGTTGGCGCATGAAATCATACGTCGCTCCTTGATCATCGAGATGTCGGGCATTAGCTCACGTCCTATCCAATCCACGAGACAAGTGGAGCATCTCACGAATCCAAACCGAAGACGTGTCTTTGTGGCCATCGATGTTTCTTCGTTCACTTGAAATGCAAGGTGAATTAGTCAAATTCGGACCCAAGAAACTGCGAAGTATGAACGAAAAAGCAGACATTATGATATAATCTTTCAAGTGTCAACTAAAGGATTTTGGACCCTTTTGCCCCTCACCAATACTCTCCACAAGAGGGGAAGTTAAAATCTCCCTTTCCAACCACAAACCGGCTTTGATAATTGACGGGCCAACCTTCTCCCCCCAAAAAATAATTAATATTAAATAAATCGTTTGCTTTTTCATTGGCATTCGCACGTGAACCCCACCCTGTCTAAGCTCACACGCCCTAAATCCCATGGACCACCTTCGACTCACTAACAACAATAATTATTAGTCATTATAATCTTCACCTTATCTCCTCCCTCCTCACGTGCCAAAGTCGGCTACGCACGTGTGATCGAGCTTTTCGAAATTACTCCTCTTGTCGTCCTCTTTGTACTTGTGGCTCGCCTTGCATGGCTTTGGATGTAATCGTTTTCACGGGGGCAAACCCTAAACGCATCGAACCTCTTCTCCATGCCAACGATGTCTGACCCTTTTGCTTGTTCCTTTGCTTTTCCGCCTTATATTTCGTCTCGGAGGAGGCTGACATTAATATCCCAAGAGGTGACCTTGGTTGCACAAAAGCGGGCGATGCGTAAATAGGTCATGTTCTACTATGAAAAGATCGATTTAGTTACTAAACAGATGGAACCAAAAGAATGGTTGTGTGTTCTTTCCTAGATGTCAAAGACTTTTGTCACGACGGTTTTTGGTCGTGGTAGCAAATTATGGCATGGGTATTTGTCGCACTCTCTCTAGATGGTTCATTATCTGATGATGATGATAATCTCTTTGAAAGGTTTTATGTTTCAAAAGTTGATAAATAGAGAGGATAAACGGAGAGAAATAATGTCAATACAAATAGTATGTAAGACCAATTGGCAAGCGATGTAGATAATATTTCAATACCCAATTTCATTTGCAAGCCGGATTAGGAGTGACAAGTGAAATTTCTTACTACAACATGTGAAATTTGACTGATGGGGAACGCACATATGAAAAAGGAATAGCAATAGTTTTGATAATATGTTTTAAAAAATTCAACCCAAAGACTTAAACTATTACATAAAATTGTAGGTTAATATTTAGATATTCTAAGATTCCCCCTCACACGTAAATTAGACTTTGGCCTAAGCCAGAAAAAATTGGAAACATATAATTGAAACTGTTAGATAAAGGTGAAGTTTAATATCTAATTGAGTAGGTAAATAGGGAATGTTAGAGATATTTCTCTAGGATATGTTCCTCCGATAGAGATAATTACAGTATTTTCGTTGATTTTCTATATTTTTCAGGATTGCATATATCTCAATTTAATTGTCCATATTCTTGATTACGTTCCCTTAAAAAATCGTTTAATAAAGCCTATAATTAGGCTCATGTATTTTTCATTGCTTAATAAAAAAATTTGATGTTTGTCTATTGTATATATTTTTATCGTGATAATAGAGTCAGCATTATCCCCTTCGCATATCCACTTCCATACTCCATTGATCAGATTCTATGTATAGCGGTATAAAATTTCACATGCCACTCATAATTCAACTTAAACATGAGAGAGTTGCCGAAATATTATCCCACATCACTTGACAATAGGTGTTATATGCTCTTTATATTCATATGATTTTCCCCATCAATTAGTCTCAACATTTAGAATAATGAAATCTCACATGATATAAGAGCATCAAAGACTTGAGTTCAATTCATTCCAGGCCCTCATCACATCTCCAATTACATATTTTCATCCTTTAGGTTTAGCCCAAATCCAATTTATGCATGAGGAGAAGTGTCAAAATAATTAAGCCTTCAATTACACATTCATCTCTAATTGCTGTAGCTACAATAAATAAATCGTAATTGCGAATGAAACTATGACTGAGATGGAAAATTACATATCAGATACGTTACGATCCTGCTCGAGCAAGTAGGTTCCATTGAATTGTTTCCAAAGCGTCAACCATCCGACTTGCTAATCTCGCATTTGATTTTAGAAGATGCCCCTTTTGCTAAGCATCTCCTGTGCAGGACAGTTTTGTTCCCTTAATATAAGTTTTTCCAATAAGGAACAATCTCTTCTCTTAACACTTTTTCTGACTCTCCTATTTTTGTTTCGGCTTTCCTTTTTTGAGACCATGTTGGAGATCAGCATGGTCTCGATAGCTTCATCATTGTGAGACCATATAGAAAGGGATAACAAGTTTTAGTTCATTAATATATCCAGTTATGAATCATCTTCACTCAAGATATTAAAGCTCTAAGTTAGGGGCAAACTGATATATATTTATTAATGCATACAATTGTCAATGATCTAATGTGAGACTTCACTTTTCACCTTGATGACAACCTTTGTCTGTCATCTGCAACTTCTGCAAGATTTGCTTTATTGAGATATTCATTAAACATTGATGCGGTTTGAGGGTCCACATAATCGGAAGAACAACTCCAATGCAACTTATTGAAACATGGCGCAGATGTCTATGAACTTACTATGGGAATATCATCGAGAGGAAAGTCCAAATTTGAGTAACAACATATCTAATTGGACCAACATCTTCTACAAAAAATGAATTATGAGTTAACTAGGTTATTTACTAGTCCACATCCCATCAGTCACTCAATTTGGTGCTCTAGTTTAGTACCCTCTCCCATTAGTGACCTGAGGTTTTCTAATCTCTTTGGATCATTTTCTAGGTTGATCAATAGTCGCATGGCCTCAAGCCTTCCTAACGGCCTTTATAGTTTAACGTTGTCGCATGGTTTGTGTCTGGTTCGATCGTGCTAGCGCACTTGTTCTGTAATGCATGAGATTAATGCCACTCATTATTACAGTAATGACTACCCATTTCCTTGTTAGAGTGAGTATTTTCAAGAATTGTATCCTAAAATGGTAGATTTTACATTTTAAATCTGTCTCATTTGAAAGGAGGGTCGCATTACTGGGATTTCTGTAGCTGAGATGTGTTCTTGGTTTTCTATTTCCTTTTTCGCTTTCCTTTTCCTTTAATCTTTCTTCTTCAATCTTTCTTCGAGCCCAAGCATGCTTTCCTCCTCTTTGTGTCCGCATCGTTGTGAGCGATGGGCACCGAGTAGGGAAAGTTTAGAGATCAAGTTCCCATCCCAAGTTCGACTATTCGTTGCCTCTTGGTTCGATTGCTCATTTGCACAAGGGAATTTGGCCCGCCGATGCCTTGAGCCCCGCATAGGGCGGGGCGGGGCGGGGCAATGGTGCTGCCCTGTGCCATGTATTGGAGAAATTATCTCTCAACAGCAAATCAATTCCAATAATTACCCTCAATCAGATCAAGACCAGTCCGGCAATTCTTGTACTCTTGGCAAGGGCGGCGAGAATTTCCAAAGCTAACAAATTCGTTTTATCTATTTTTGTAAAATTTTATCTTTCCTTGTATAAGAGCCATAGCTAAGAAAGTTATTGTATTGAAGTTAATTCTAGCTGATGTCTTTCCATAAATCATTAGCTACTTTGTACTTTAATATGCCGCAAGAAATAACAGTAAAGTGTATGGTTGTCCAATTCTACACGGTATGGGAGCCTAATGCTCACAAGCATATCTTTCAATTTTTTTTTAATCAGTGGGCAAAAAATATGCTCAAACAACGATGCTCCTATACTAATCACTAGCCCCTCTTCAAATAATGAACACCATGCTTGTGTTATTCAATGCATCTGTGCAACTACCCCTCAAGTTAACATCAATGAATCATCCGTTTTAGTTGGCTCAATTTAATTCTCTGCTCCTTGAGTATGATTTAATGGGGTATATGGACTGTATTGTGTCCGTCTAACACCATTACCACTGATGGCAAAACTACCATTGATCCATCTTATTCTCATCGGATATGCCAACATCAACTATTGCTTCATGCAATTATAGCTTCCACTTCAAACTCAATTGTGCCTCTCATTGCCTCTGCCAAAATAGCACATGAGGCTTGGAAAAAACTTTTGCATTTCTTTGCCAACAAGACACCCTTGTGCATCATGAGTTTCAAGGAGCATTTAATCCTCCCAAAACGTGACATTTAATTAGTGGCTGAGCGTTTACAAGTCATCAAAGGAATTGCTGATGAACTTAACATCATCAGCTCTCCCATTAGTGATGATGATTTCATAATACATCTTATAAATGGCTTCGCTTCGAATTTAAGAAAATTTCCGTTGCCGTCAAAGCACGTAAATTACCCATTTCCTTCGAGGTACTCCATGATAAATTTGTTGACTTTGTGCAATATCTTAAAAGAGAAGAGAGTCCAGGTGAATCGACTCTTGTCACCACACATCTTGCCAAAAGTGTCTCTCACAGGTAAACCAAGGCAACATTCCATTTCGAATCAAGGCTTGAACTCCTTCTAGTCAACTCCACGATCTCTTTGACGAAGGAGTAACAATTAGGATCATAACCAGCCCATTCAGAACGCATGAGTCCGGTGCCAACTATGTGAACGGGTAGGCCACTGATCCAAGCAACGCTATCAAGCCAAACAATAGTCTCCTCCACTACTACTGCAAACGGCACGATGCTATCTTGCCAAGCCAAGCAAGGATGGTTCATGGACTCTCGAGCCTCTCATTATGTCACTTCAAGTTTGGAAAATCTCTCTACATTCAAATTATGAGGGCATAGATGAAAATGTTATTGGTGATGGCTTAGGTTCGCAAGTAACACATTGAGGTTCCACGGAAAAAAATGGTACAAACAGTCCTAAATTTATTGCATGTTTGTCAGTTTAATTCTAAACCTTTAGATTTTACCAATTCAGTATTAAGCCTTTTAAAATATTGTTAATTCAGTCATTTCGGTAAATTTGTCTCGGACACATAAGTATTTCTATTTTTCGAATATCCATGTAAGTATTTTTTGAGACAAATTTATCGAAAGGACTAAATTGACAAAATTTAAAGATTTAAAACTAAATTGATAAAAGTGCAATAAGTTTATGACTTTTTGGATAATATTCATTAGGTTCAACTGAACTTTCATCTCCTAGTGTTTCATATTCATTGTCAAATGTTGTGTGTTTCTAATATTAGTAGAAAATTGATATCAATTTCAAAGTTTTGCAAGACTAACGGAATATTTTCGGAACTTTTTCTTGACCATTTTTGGGTGAAGGATTTGCGCAAAGGGGCAACTCTCTCACATAGGGCCTGAATAACAATGATGTCTACGGACTTCCATCTTCACTCCACGTGACTCGTACACCAGCCTCCAATATATCAACATCTTGGTCGTCCCTCTTTTCGAATATTAAAGTTTCTTTTAAAAATAGAATTAGTTCCTTCTGTTTCAAAGTCATGTTATAGATTTTTGTGATAGTCGTGTCAATATAGTAAAAGTCATTTACTTTCATATTATTTCATTTTTGTGGATCATCGTACCAAATACATCTGGCTTACCCAATTAAACAAAAATCCGCCATTTTCTCTTTGTTTCCATAATTTAAGAAATTGGTGGAAAATTACTTCCAAAGTCACATAGTACCACTTTACTCTTATGGTGGAAAGTGCACACAATTAAAAGGATATTTCTTGTGTCATGGGATTGCATAGGGAGATTGTCTATGCTCTTCAGCATCTCTCATTCACAAGGCCCGGTTTTGCTTTTGTCGTCAACAAACTCTCTTAATTTATGCATCAACCAACAAAGTTACATTGGAGTGCTATTAAATGTGCTTCATGTTATCCCAATAGGACTATTAATCTTGACGTCCACTAGCAAAATATTTTCTCCCCCATCACCTCCTGCATACTCTTATGCTGATTAGTGTGAAAGTACTCAAATATTAATCAATACATTCATCTAAAGGCTTAAGCTTTTAGGACAGTTGTCATAGCAAGAGGTCATGAGTTTAAATCTTACCAGACTCCTATTTTGTCTCTCCAAATATCTCCACGCTTAGTACTAGGTAAAAAAAAAATTAAGCATGAGTGAGAGTATGGAAATACTTAAATATTGATCTACATTCACCTAAAAGCTTAAGCGTTGAGGACAATTGTCAGTAGTCCTATAAAACTTTACAATTAGGTAGGTAATTTAGATGATCGTAAGTCTGCAACTGCCTACATAGCCTATATTGGTCAGAATACTATATCATGATGCTCTCAAAAACAACGATTTGTTGCTCCTTCATCAACCAAAGCTGAGTATGGCGATGTAACTCCAACAGCTTCTGAACTCTCACGGATTTAATCTCTCTTGCAGTAACTTGGTGGATCTTCTTCAACCAAACCAAGTATCTATTACGATAGCACTGGTGCCAAGTATGTGTGTGCTAATCCCTCTTTTGCTCCAATATGAAACGCATTGCAATTGGGACAATTACCATTTAAGTCCTAAACATTTTGTAACTTTGCCGATTCAGTCATAAACATTTTTTTTTTGCCAAATAAGTCCTAAACATTTTGCAACTTTGCCAATTAAGTCCTTCCAATGAATTTTGGCTGAAAATACATACGTGGCGATGACGTGATGTGACCGACTGCCACCGACGATGACGTGGCGACAAACTTTTATCCCAACTTTTTTTTCTCTTCTTTTTCTAAAAAAATACATGGCGGGTGAGCTCCACCGGCCACGGGCAAGGGGGGCCTTACCCCGAACTTCGCCTCAGCTCACCCTCAGCCAGTTGCCTCCAACACCGCTTTTGCTTATTTGCCTTTGTGCTCCCTATTTCTACTTCAAGTTCGGTCCTTTGTCGATGCCCTCAACTTACCACCACCACCCACTCCTCCGCCGTTGATGTTCCCTCGTTCAACCTGCCCTTTTTTCCCTCTGCTCGGCTGAAGCCTTGGCTGTGATCGTCGTCGCCATCAAGACCGCCAGGAGCCACATGACGCACAACCCCTGTTTCACCTTACCTCTTGGGATGCTCATTGCTCAAGCGTCGTCGGCCATTCTCCACTTCTGCTAGCCACTCCGTGCCCGTCAGTGGAGTCCCTCAACTTGCCCCAACGCCAGCCTAGCCGTCCTCAGCCACCGATTGGAGCCCAATCGCTCTCGATCACGCTTCCTCTGTTTTTGCGCAAGTTTGTCAATGACACTGCCCTAAGCCTCACTGCTTACCGGCTACTATGGTGGGTCCCCACCAAGACAAGCTGGCGAGGTTGGTCTCGCCCAGGTCTGGGCAATGGCTGCCCCACCCAGATCTAGGCGAGGGAGCCTCGCCTAGATCTGGGCGTGGCTAGCGAGCTCTGGCAATCGGTGAAACTCGCCGGCTAAGTATTTTTTTTAGAAAAAAGAAGAGAAAAAGAAGAAAAAAAATTTGGGTAAAAGTTTGTTGCCACGTCGTTGCCACGTAGGCATTTTGCGGCCAAAATCTGCCGGAATGACATAATCGGCAAAGTTGCAAAAGGATTATGACTTATTTGGTAAAAAAAATGTAGGATTGAATCAACAAAATTGCAAAAGGTTTAAGAATTTAAATCACAATCGTCCCATTGCCATTGATTATCATTTTGTTTGTGACATGGTAAACAAAGGCCCATTAGGAGTGCGTCATGTGTCCACTCTTGATCAAATTGCAGATGCACTAACGAAGCCTCTTGCATGATGACGATTTATTCATTTATGGTCCAAGATCAGATGGAATGCCTCTCTCTCTCAAGGGTATATTGGAGAAATTATCTCTCAATAGCAACGTAATTCCAAAAATAGCTTTCAATCAAACCAAGTCGAGTCAAACAATTCTCGTCCTCGTGGCAAGTGCAGTGACAGTTTCCAAAGCTAACAAATCCATTTTATATACCATAAGAAACAATAGTAAAGTGTACCTTG
Organism: Melaleuca quinquenervia; assembly: GCA_030064385.1. Taxonomy (NCBI): domain Eukaryota; kingdom Viridiplantae; phylum Streptophyta; class Magnoliopsida; order Myrtales; family Myrtaceae; genus Melaleuca; species Melaleuca quinquenervia. The sequence goes on along the minus strand of CM057726.1, from coordinate 9,008,888 downwards.
TCCAATTCCACACCCTATCGTAGGTGCGACATGCCAGATGAGGGAATATGCCCCTATCTTGATAAATTTTTAAGTAACAAACAATAAAAAACTGTGATGTCTAAATTTATAAATTTGATCAATTACTCACAACATAAAAACAAAGAAAGGTTGTTTGATTCGTTCTTCCAAGTAGCATAGATATAGATAAATTAATAGTTGGGACATCATATGATTTAATGAAAGACTACGTATACTTTAAATGATGAAATATGATAGTTTTCACTTCTCATCCACGTCATTTGACTAAGTATACAAGACATGAACAATAATATGTATTTGAATATACATTGTTTGGAGCTACCGTATGTATCAATTTAACTAAAGCGAGATGTTCGGTTTGGGGAACTTACCTTCCCACCAAAGTCTCGGTCCCCGCCAATTGAGTGTGCTTTGTGTCCATGACCCTCTCTTTCTCTTATCGGTTTGCCTCTGTCGCGGTCGAGGTTAGTGATCATAACTGGAGAACCTTCAAGACATGACCATATTCGTGCCATAACGATCTATGTCTCTCCATACACAAGCACGCAAGCCTACCCGGGCGTGCTCGTGTACACGCATATGAATGTTTGAATATTTAAATTGTTATAAATAATATTGTGATCCCACATTTATTTGTTGCCCGTTATCATTCGTTAACATATATTTCACACTGATATTATGTGATAATTGCTCAAAACCCTAATGGCTTCTTGATAGAAAAAGTTACTAATAAAAGGGGTGCGAACGCAAGTTATAAATTGGGGTCTTTTAAACCACACCCTCAAACTTTAGTAGAAACACACCATTAGTTTTAAGAGGGTAATTGGCTAGGGAATCTATTCTTTGAACGTTCGACACTTCTGGAGTCAGATTCTTCATTGAATTTCATCAATGGCTAGAGTTAAGTAAAGATTTCTTCACGTTTTTGCGTTCAGTCCCGATTACGAAAGGATTTGTTCATTCATGGATAATGGAGATATTGAGTTCTTCATGTATATTTATTCTAACATAAATATGAAACCGCACCTTCATCTAGCATTTTAAAGTTTGAAAATCATTCACGGTGATCCCACAAAATCTCATATATATTAAAAGATTACCACAAAAAAAAAATCTTATTGTAATCATGTAAATTCAGTCCTAAGTATTTTTACAATTTTCTGATTGAGTTTATCGGGTCAATTTTGATAGGAAATCAATTATGTAGATGCCCCCATCCTAAGTGGCATGATGTTGAAATGGACATATTTTAATATTTTTTGAATTATTTATTCTTTTATTCTTTTTTCCATCCTTTTTTTTTCTCTTATATTGTGGTCAACGAGGGCTTACAGACCCCCGTTGGTTGTAAGCAGGGCTGTGAAGGCCCTCATCAGCTGTTGATGAGGACCTCGGGAGTGCTTGTTGGCCCTTACGGGCCAAAAAGAAAGGAAAAAATGAAGAAAAAAAAACTTGAAAATTATGAAAATATTATCAAAAATGTCAACTTCAGCATCAGCCATATAACAATCGGCATCTACATTAGCGATTTCCTGCTAAAATTAATTGAATCAACTCAACTGGTGAATTGTAAAACGATTTATAAATGAATTGACGCAATTTCAATAGGTTTAAATTTTCGGTAATTTTTCATAATACTATAGAAAAATGTCATGAGTTCAAATCTTGCTAGCGCCTTATTTGCCTTTGTAAGTACATATTCCCATGCTTTAAACTTAGGCCAAAGTCTAGCCTATGCATAACGGAGAGTGTCGGAATATTTAAATATTAAATTACGTACATATCTAATAGTTTAAGTTTTTAAAACAATCAAAGAGAGACATGAGCAGAGTACAAGAGAAATGATGACGTTTCTAAGGGAATCAAATAGAATATCCCCTTTAATTAGCTATATCGAAATACCCAAATAGATATCGAATTGGAACTAGTTCAAAAGTTACAATCAAACTGAAAGTGCTCGAACCATCGAGTATATATATAGTCGCTATTTGGCTGAAAACAAAGGGAAATCTTTAGGTGAAAATAATGCGAGTGAATTGGGAAAAAATTTAAAGGAAAAGGAAAGGAAAATGTCAAAACGTCGTCGAGACAATTCTTGTGGTACGAGGAAGCGTCAACACCAATTTCTGTGCGTCTATGTTGCTGGGATTCTGCGATTGGAAGAAGGAAATGATGCGAAGGCACAAGTGCACATGCATGACAAAATGCGAATTTTGCCCCACACCTTTCGTACCATCACTAATACTACTAGTGCCTCCAGGGTCGCAGCACATATGCCAGAGGTCACATCATTGTGGATGGTCACATCTTTCGTTCCCTTTGCTTTTCCGGATGCCTCCCTCCTCCTCCTCCTCCTCCTCCTCCTCCTTTTTCTTCCCCTCTTCTTGCTACACATTTTATCTTTAGTTTCCCTCGAGTCGAGTCTCCTTTACAAGTGATCTTAAGCAATCCTTACGAAATTTGCTGATTACGAGATCGAACACTTAAATTTGAATTCAACATAGTCTTTATCACAACATTTTCGATATAGGACGGTCCTGTGCATGTGTTTATCATCTTGTAAGTCGAGCCTTACTCGACACACATTAACGGGGCGGCTTGCGTTCGCTGGTGGAGATTAGTCTTGAGTAAGATTAAGACATCCTTGATTACGTAATGGGAAAAAAGAGAGAGGGTAATCTTATGCGTTGTTTATGCTTGTGGACAAGTTTAATTCCTTTATTCTAGCTGTCACGAGTGTATTGGATACTACATTGCTTTTTTCTTCTTTCTGATGTGCCATTCTATTCCAAAAATCTTCGCATATGCGAGTTTGACCATAATCGTGTTGGAAATCGAAAATGTTGTGCCGTATTCTTGGATTGCAAAGGCCAACCTCGATCTTACTGTTGTGAGGTAATACGAAAACCCTTGGATCTTGCAACTCAGTATCAAACGCGAGAAGGCGACAAGAATCTATAGGAATTAATAATGAACGATAAATACATCAGAGATTTAATGTATTATCATTTGAGTGTCGGTACCATCTCCAATCACATAATGTATAATGGCTCAAATGCTCCAATATTTGTCAGCCCTATAGAATATCCAATACATTCTCGAATTGCGTTTACTCACAATCTCTCATAGTATCTCACGAGAAAATATCACAGATTGAGAGTAAACTCTCCAATGCAAACTCTCCATGGTCCAAAAAATAGCATAACCCACAACGCTTTGGATAAGGATGTGCCTTTTGTTCTGATCAAAGCGGCTTGCTCGCAAATTGAATCGAGAAGGATTAGGTTAAAAAAAAAACTTTGCACTGACGGTCCGCGATTTAATAATACCAATAATTATTTCCTCCACTATGAAATGATTCTTAATCCGTCATTATTTTCGACAAACTGTTTGATGTGGTAGGGATATGGCTAATTTTCTAAGTGCTAGGTGACCACCGTACCAACATTTGATTGAGAAATTAGTCATTGGAGTGGGGTTTGCTCGAACATAGGCAATTAAGCTTTTCTTATCCATTTATGCTTGGGTTAATTTCCTTCTTAACATTAATCATTAAGATGAAGATTTCAATTAACTTAGAACTTATGGGATTTTTATTTTATTTTATTAACGAAGTGTCCCATTCATAAAACAAACATTTTCATTTTTAGTATTCTAATTGCACGTTAACATGAGGGCGACCGCGCATAAAAAAATCAGAAGATTTCTTTATTTAAACGTTTATACACTCGTTGAAGATTCACCGTACGAGCATTATAAAGACTTCTCAACTGAAAGGAGCATTTTCTATATACCAGTCTTCATACATAGAGAAAAAGTATAATCACCAATTCTTAAAATATACGATGTAATTCATTTGTCTTTCTAAACAGAATAATATCTCAAGAATTATAAAATTATGTTATTTTCCTTGATGTTTAATCCTTCGATGGAGTAAAATTTCGACTTTGAAAAAAGAGAGTTGAAGTCACTCATAAAATGCCATGTAAATCGACCCAAATAGTTAATTTCATTGATGCTAATGCAAATGGGGAGTACAACATATATTTAGGCATTGCTTGGATAAATTTCCAAACTTCAAGTGTCGCAACGCAGAATTCAACGATCAAGCAATAAGATATAAAGGTGCATCATTAGACCAAATGTATAAAATCTAAAGTTGCCATCAAATATTGGTTTAATTAAAAGGATGTTATCAAATCCAAATTGCTTGTTTGAAAAATGGGTAACCCCACCTAATGATGTTAAAGCCCTAACCGACCATTTCCCCTGAATGGGTATATCGAGACTCAGCCTGTGATGCCGAAAAACCAAGACCTCTTGATACTTTATTTGCTTAAAATCCAAGGCTCTTCTGAATCTTTTGACCCACCAAACCCTTGGGTTGCATTTAAGAATCAGTTTCTTCACCCATTGGTCCAACAAGATTAAACCCGCAATACCAAGACATGTGTTATCCAATCATAGGTTAACATTATTCTTCTTGAGTGTGGAAAGATAAAGATGAAGGGCTGTCCAATTCAAAGATGCCGTTCATGTCATGCACCAATCATCCGGAGGTGTGGGTTCGTATCTGAGAAACAAACAAGGGAAGAGTTTCCGAAGGCACAAGAAAACAACGTAGGAAAATGCTGGGCGGGTGGGGCCAGATCAAGATTTATCAGTCATTTTCCACATTGGTCAGGAAAGGTTTACTTCAATGCTAAGATCAATTTCAAACACATTAAGCATTATTGTATCTCATCTTCCGTGGTCATCTTCTACTGTGGCATGAGTGATGAGTATAAACAATCTGATACTGATGTTACTTCATATTATTTTGATTAAGATATTGGTGATGAGGACGTTCTTGGAAACCCCTCTTCTCTCTCTCTCTCTCTCTCTCTCCCCTTGTCAGCATACATGGAAATGAGAATCCGTCAACATCTTTTGTCTCACATTTTTGTAGTGACGAGCAAGGGAAGAGATAAAATAACTCCACATGACTTAGACCAAAAGCAACGCTTACCTAGAATAATATTTTAAGACACACGAAGTACAGAGCTATTCCTCGAAAACACGCCTTGAAAATGAGCGAATCTATTGTTGAATCTCGAGGGAAGTTACAGAGTTACCCGTTTTCTATCTCTTCGCCAATGAAACCGTTTACGGGTAGAATCAAACTATTGTATCTGCGTTGTGTCAATTAAACCTCAAACGGGTATGATCAAGCAAATCGATTTACTTTAAGATTGGAAGTGAAAGATGTCTTCCCTAACAATTCTTGCTAAAACCGAGGTTACAGATTGGAGGGTGGCTGTGGCATGTTCTTGGGACTTGGGAAGCATGCACGAGCATGTCCTTCTCAAATGGGGTCACTTTCTGGGTTCAGATCGATTGCATTAACCGAGAGGACCAAACATTCTCATGGTATGTCTCATGCCCCTTTTCCAAACATAATTACACCTCCCGGCTTTTTCTTTTTATTGTCTGCTTTTCCTTTCCCAGTTTTCTACCTTTCCCACTGTCCAAACACACAGTTATTTTAAGAAGAAAAAGAACAGGAATAGATTGAGAAAGGGGAGAGAGAGAAGCAATTGGAATTTAAAGATGAGTGATTCTTTAGTTATTGGGGACAACTTTTGGGAGTGGCCCGCTCTTCGTAGATAACGACCCTGAAATAATTGGAGGCTAGACTTCTGAAAGAGCAAAAAGACTTCCCCGATGCCGCACTCGATGTGAGTTTCGATTTGTTCCCATCGCGTACTCTAATACGTGCTTTCTTTTTAATAAGAAAGTTATTCCGAAATTGGGATCCACTTAGTTTTTTCTAAATTCCAACGCGTATGCATAATTCATCCAAAAAGACTCGGAGAAACAAAATATCCAACTCGCTACATTGATGATATGAAAAAAAAAAAAAAGCGAAAACCATGTTCCAACGTACATGCCGTGTTGGGCATCCACGAGGTGGTCCTTGGAATTCGGAGGGGGTCCACGTGGCAGGCGCCGGCAGGGGATGGATGGCCTGGGCCACGTGGGGAGATGTGGTCCAAAGGGCTCGTCCCAAGTCCGAGCCGCGACAGATGTCCGAAAAGGAGTGGCGACAGGCTGGTGGGCAAAGAGCAATGGCATGGGAAGGGATCATCATCTTCCTCTTTTCTCTCCTTTTCTTGGCCCCTCCTCCATTTCAAAACTCGTCCCCGATTGTCGATGTGAGGATGCATGCGGTCAAAGGGGGGCCGGAGCTTCGACCACGCTCAGCGCAAGGCTATAATTGGGGGCCATCGAGATCCGTCTCGGCACCCCCGTAATTCCCGACGGCGACTCCGACATTTCTACCACCTATCGATGCCGGTATTCCGGTCACGCTCCGTGGCGGGGCGTGGGGGTAAAGTCGATATATCATGCGAATCCCCCTTCAGGGTTCTGGGCTTTTGTATGATTGTGTGGACCTCAATTTGGTTTTTGTCCAACTGAGCCATGAACAGTCATTTCAGGAGAAAACCTCCCCTCCCCTTTTCACTTTCATCATTGGAAATCATAGGGGACGCACGACGCCAAAGCACATGCTATGATACAGCCACGACGTCCGACGGGAGCCTGGACTCGCTGACCTATTACTTGCTCAAGATCGAAGGCCAAATCTTGTATGAATTTATGCTTCGATGAGCCAGAAGAGTGAGGGATCGGTTTCCTTTGTTAGTGCTTAATTGGTTCATACCTTTAGCCCGTACGCCTTAAGTGGATGGGCCGGGTCCATATATTTGTTTGATTATGCTCATTTGTGTTTTTTTTTTGTTATACTAGGGTTAATGACACAAATGATCTCTAAATTTTAGTCCAATGTGCAACTCGATCCATACGTCTCTGAACTATATATAAATGTGCAATATTGTTCTTCAGTTAATTCATGTTGAGAGACAAATTCGAAAATTTTTTCACATAGTTCAGGAATCGAATTGAACATGTATCAAAAGTCCGAGAATCATGTTAAATAATTTGAAAAGTTTGGGGAATAAATTGCAAATTGAACTAAAGACTGGGGTTTATTTGTGTCGTTTTCCATTTTTACTACCATTAAATTCCAATATCAAAAAGTGAAAACTTCTTTTTAGTCGGGTCACTTCGAGCCAAAAAGAGAGAGGAGAGGCCAAGAGGGTGGTTATCCCAAGTACTTATCCAAGTTGGTAATGAAACCAGCTAAAAGAGAGAACTCGGGATTCATTCCATAACAAAAACATTATACTTCATGAACATGTAATAAATGGTTTTCAATTTTTAAGATCATAGATCGTTCTTGATTTACGGTTCGGTACCAAATCAGGTTTGGCCGAGGTTGCCGCCTTTAGTCGTCGCATTCGAGCAATCTATAATTTTATAGTCATACAAATATAGTCTATGGGATTTCATCTAAAAAGTACCATTTTTCTTTTTGAAGTTTTCTTATGGAGTAGATACAATTTGAATTAGACAGATCCACACTCAAAGCCCAAATTGCTATTTCTAAACCAACTGGCCCAAAATCCGTTTGAATTGACCATATGCAGCCTCTTAGCAATGTCCAAGGTCCAGCCCACTAACAATCGACAGACTTTTGAAAGCCCATTTGGATGGCCTACCGACTCTAAAACCAAGTTTAAAACTTGTGTTTGGATGAATAAACTTTGAGGAGCACTCTCGCTAGATCTGATCTTAACCTAATTTATCATACTAAAGTTAGGGCATGAGCATGTGTGGTTGCGCCGAGCGGCGACCCATGGCATGATGTGGCGGCATGTCGAAGCTCATTAGCGATATGGATAGTAGATTTATGTACTCGATCTCCTGCATAATTTAATATATCTATGAATAAGTGATTTTTTTGACATTAAATGCTTTTGAATATTCTGAAAATTAGAATCGCCCATTTTTGAATTAAATGCTAATGACAGCAAGGTTTTCTATGTATAACAGACGCTTGAAAATTACAATTTTCTCCGCAGGTTCAACAGATGTGCTGGAGAAATGAGCAATGTTTGTCGTCATTATATAATCAGCGTGGTTCTTCAATGAATTGTCGACTTCTATTTGACTAAATACGACCAGGCATGTCTAGCCAAGGAGGGGAATCCATGGCTGTCCTATATGAGAAAATTTGTGGAGTCATTTAACATTTCTTGCTTCTGTACTTCTTCGGCCAAGGCTGGCTTTGTGAGTCACTGGTTGCTGAATAGAACAAGCGATTGTGTCAACAGGGAATAAACAATTGTCGGTCCGATGGGTTGGCTCAGAAAAATACTGAAAGGTTCTGCTTCCAACTCCAGGGTACCGTTGGACTACGATGAGGATCGCGACTGGGACGAGCCTCGTGATTCATCTGTACTTAATCAGCTGTAGCAAATCTATTTGTCTTTCCCTTTGAGCAAGAAAGTAATAGCTGGTGTTTGATTATTCTGATTTGCACCTGGAAGTTCATGGCCTGGTAGATTAAATTTTTGCAGAAGTTTGATAGAGATTTAATTTGTCCCAGAAAATTCCTCATATCATTTGGTGTAGGATGAAGTATTGGACAGTGAGAGAGAAGAAACACATTAGGCAGCAACTGTTTCAACAGGCGATGGAAATGAAACAGGTAAAGTGATAAACTTGATACAGCGGTGACAATGCCAATTGAACCGGACGTTCCTACTCTGTTGAACGACAAAGCATTTGACAGATGAAGTTGGATTTCTTGCGACTTTCCCGATCCCTTCCCTTTTTTTTTTTAAGAGATAGAATTTGAATTTTCTCGAAATAGTGATCCTGTAAAGGTCCTTTTAGAAGAATCACTCGGAAAAGTAACAGAACTGATTACGAGGATGCGATTTGTAGTCTGTCATAGTACAATCACCTATTAGCCAGCAGAGCAGAAAAGTCCTTGTGCTCTCTGAACTCCCCGCAGATTGAGCAAATTTTTTAAGCCATTTATTGTTTCCTGAACATAGTTATACAGGGGAGAGTTCAATGAAATGGCATCTTTTACATGAAGCAGTTTGTCTGATTTCAGACTACTAATGTTGTTCAGAGGAAGACTAGAAATCTGATGCTAGTCAATCGGAGACTGGTGATGGACAATAAAGCAAGGCACTTGGAGGAGGAGGAAGATGAGAGACTTGCCAAGGCTCTCCTACAAAGTCTAGTTTTCAATCCATTGCTAACCGTTGGGACTTCGCCTCCCTTCTCTGAATATAGTGGCCAGCATTTACGTTCTTATTCTTATAGGTCAAGCGATGATTAAAGAAACAAACAAAACAAAGATATGACTTTCATTTTCCTTAGCAAGTAATGATAGAATAATGCATTCTTTGGTGAGTGAAATTGGATGTTGAACCAGCTAAATCCTAGTTTTGAGAATCTCTCTTAGCTATAATTTCCTCCAATTGTCATGCGTGAATTATTAGCCTTTATGGATTAAGGAGCTAGTTTTTAGCCTAATTCATGCAGACCATCCACTCCAGATGCTAATCAGAGTTGGCTTGGCTGTTTGTCATTTAAATTTGAGTTCGAATTCTCATTTGCAATTAGTCTTGTGATTTTTCTAGTTTTGCTAACCAAGGTTTGTGTTGAGGCTAATTACCCTCTAGCTCATGATGGACTTCTGGTATTTCGACTAACCAGATCTCGCATCAAGGAGCGCCATCAACCAATATGTCATGTTTGCAAGCACCTGGTAAGTATTTTTCATCTTCTTTTTTGAGAAGTTTACTATGTCTATGATGGATCAAATGTTCTTTTTTTGTTTCCGTTTCGATTTCTCTGCTGTGATTGATTAAGCTCGTAACATAGACTATCCATAACGACTGTACTTTCGTACAGATCCCAGTTGATTCTTTTGGTCATTTTCAATGTAGGTCCAATCATTTCCGGCGACAGAAGTATTGTTCCTCATATGCACATGTCGAAACTATTGCAATTATAGGAGGTTGGAGGTTGGTTCTATTAATCCAAACATGCTTATATATGTATATTCTTACCATAGCAATGAAATTAATTGGAAAACATGTGAATAGTAAAACGATGATAAACACATGTTAAGGTTGTTCCACATTAGTGTGAGAATGCGTTGATGGATGATGATTTAAAAATGTGAGAGAAAATCTCATTATTTGAACTAGTTTTTGGGATAATAGAGACCCAAGACCCCCAACACTAATATCAGAGTCCATATTACCAACAAGTTTGGACTCTACAGTCACATGAGAGAGTGACGAATTGTTGCCGTTCTAACCTAGGCCCTATGTGTGAGGGAGAAATACTTTGTTGGGAGAACAATAACAACTTGGACAATATCGGATTAATCCAATAGAACAACATAATCTCTTCTCTTGCACGAACCTAATAGGAAACAATATGATAGAGCGACATAAATATCAAGCACTCACAAACATAAAGCGATTTTTAACGTGGAAAATCTCCTCAGTGTGCAAAGATAAAAAACCACGAGACCGAAGTACACCCAAAAATCTTTAGTATCAACAAAATTGGGTTAGCAATGTTTTCTCTAGCTAATATTAGAGCTATATAGTAGCAGCAATATGAAGAACACAATTTTTGGCAATACACATAAATTTCACGAGAGATCAAGGATAAATCTCACAAAAAATGCAGGTTCAATTCTACCCACGAAAAACTTGATATAGGGAGCTTCAAGAGAAAAACAAACTATCATATTCGAGAAGAATGTGCTACGAATACTTTGACAAAATTTCAGATCAATTGAACCACGAATCGACCTTTGACATCGGTTTGTTGATAATCAAATATTGCTCTCTTCCCTAGATTTTATGCTTTCTTCTTCTCTCACTATATGCGTATCAACGAATGTTCTTTTTGTAGCTACTATCTTAAAGATAGTGAAAATTCAATCTCTCCACATATATTATCATATGGGTTCAAGTTGGGCTTGCAATTCATTGGGGTTTCCCCACATGAGAGTGAACCCAGTCAACAAATCTCCCCCTCATGACAATGTGGAGGGATTCACCATCCCTGCTATCAATCAACAATATTCAAGCTTCTCCCTTCCTAGAGTCTTCATCAACATATCAAAACCATTATAATCCGTATGGATTTTCTCAAGTTCCAACAACTTCTCATCTAAAACATCCCTTATCCAAGATATCGAATGTCAATATGTTTTGACCAAGACGAATTGCATTTTGGTTGTCACAAAATAACACATCCCTTTCTGCTTAAACCCAAGAACTTCTTTAGTCATATCAACTCTTTATTAGTCTCAATCACTGCAATAAATTTTGGTTTCGATTGTAAAAAGTGCAACACATTTTTACAACTTTGATTTCCATAACACAGCCCCATCGGCAAAAAAAAATAATCAAATAACTAGAATTAGATTTACGAGTATCAACATCTGCATATTCATGAGATTTATTTGGTTCCTCTGAAGAGTTGCTTGGGCCATCTTCTCTGCATGCAATCATAAGAAATGGAGTTGTGCATGCGAATCAAGAGTGGAACTCAGATTTAGTTCCCACAACACTAGTCATGGACATATCATATATAGGTCACCCAATCGAGTTTTCACCTCAAACATACTATGTAGTTCATGGGAAAAATTACCAAAAAAGTCCAAAACATTTACCTACTTTATCGATTTAATCATAAACCTTTTTTTAAGCTGATTCAGTCCTAAATCTTTTTTAAGCCGATTCAGTCATAAACCTTTACATAGTTGGTCATTTAAGTCCTTCCGGCAATTTGTGGTCAGAAAAGGATGCCGTGGCAACACTGGAGCTCGCCGGTGACGATGAGGCAATGATAGGGTGATAATGTGGCAAAAACTATGTCGTTTTGGAGCTCGAAATTATTTCTCATCTTTGCCCAATCTGATAACCATCGAAGGAAAGGGGAAGCTGCTCCTCATGAACCCAGCCCCAAATTAAGAACCCTTGAAGAACCCTAAATTCACAGCTCCTCAAGATCGTTCTTCTTAAACAAAATTGTTCTTCTTCTTGGCCCTAAATGACCGAACCCTAGCTCCCCAAGCTAGTGATTGTTGGCTCGTTGCAGAAATTGGCCTCCCCAAATGAAATCGTTGGATCGTTCAAATCTTAACAAATCTAAGCTCTGGATCTACCCTATGACTGCTTGTTGCGCCTTGATAGATCCGTTCTCTACGTGATTATTTCAGGCACACTTTTGTTATTTTTTTTTATTTTGGTTTCATTCTTGTCCATGAAACCCTTGCTCTTTGCGTACATGTTGAGGTTGTGATTTTCCCATGGCGACATTGTAGTTTCGAATCCTGATCATCGTTTTGAGGTCAAAAGATGGAAATAGTGAACTTTATGAAAATGCTATGGGAGTGGTGGTTCATTATGGTGTGGATGTTTGACTAATTGCAATGGACGAGGTTTGGTTAGGCCTTTTTCTTTTGTGAGGTTTTGCATATGTCACTACAGGTTGAGGAATTGCTTGCTCTCTCTCTCTCTCTCTCTCTCTCTCTCTCTCTCTCTCTCTCTCTCTCTCTCTCTCTCTCTCTCTCTCTCTCTCTCTCTCTATGTGGCTGATAGTGGAGTAGTTGTGCAGAACCTCATTAATCTTTTTTAGGGGGTTTTCATTGAATTCTTATGAAGAGGTCAGATTTTGCGTATGTTTTTTTTCCCTTTTCTAAGATGAGGCAATTCTATTAGTGAGCTGCAATAAATGTCAAACATTTGGTTAATTTTGCTTAAATTCATATAAGCTTTCAATGCACACGCAACGGCATCCACAATATATGTGTGTTTGCATGCCTGTTTGATTTACAGTAATGAGCTGAGATTGGCATTGTAAATATTTAATATGTGTATTATTGTGTATTGCATATGTGCATTGCGCTCATCAGGTTTTTGGTTGGGAGAGATTGGGGCCTGAATTGTTGGTTCGCTGCAATACTTAAGATAAATAGAGATGGTAATTATAATAAAAGATGCACGACATAAGAAAAGTCAAAGGAATATGATGTCGATCACGGCGAAATTAGGGAAAAGGGCTTGAAAACCCATCTAAACGATTCCGAAATGCGAAAAAAGAGCCTAGCCCACATCATAGTAGTGACTTTGGATCAACAACCTAACAAATTTCAACTCATTCCGAATTCGTTAGATCGGAAACTGACTTCATTACCATGCGGATTTGACCTATTATGGTGTTGTGTTGTGCTGTGTTTGCTTTTGTGTCTTATTTGGTAATGAGGTCAAGTGGCTAATGCAGACTTGTTTTTGCTTTCTGACTTATATACCCCTGTTTTTTCCCTTGTCTGTGCTTGCGCTTGATGTGCTTTCACCCCTGTTTTTTTTTTCTTATGTTGCTGACTTACAAATACCTAGCTTGTCCCATGTCTTAACTATTCTGGCTTGTCCCCTGGCCACTCATTTGTTTGGAAAAAAAGTCAACCTGTTGCTATTTCTTCTATATTTTCATTCATTATGCTGTTGTTGTCCTCCTTATTGAACAAACTTGCTGACCCATGCTTGCTATTGTGTTTGCTGTTAGGTAAAAAAAAACGAGTTCATAAAGAATATTAACAACGGTGCGTCTGTATTTTGTTATTGTGGTTTTAAATCTCATAGGCGAATAGTAAGGACAAAGGAGAATCGGGGAAGAAGATATTATGGTTGCCTAAGATACAACCACAACAACAAAGGGGAATGTTACAATTTTTTTATGTGGGTTGATGGGGAAATCAGTCATTCAGCTACAAGTATGTCGTCCAAGAGTTTTCACCAGAACATTCAAGCAGAAGTTATCTTAACTGATGATGCGGATGATGGTTGTTTAGTGGATACTTAAACATGTCAAACAAGGCAATGGCTATCAAGACTTTAAAGAAAGAAAATTATAGATTGAATATAATAATTGTTGTGTTGTCAATGTTTATAATAATGTTAGTGTGCATGTTATTTTATAATTTGAAGGTGAAGAATGTAATGAGTTTGGTTGGTTAAGGTGTTATCTTTTTAATTATGAGGATGATAGCTGGTTGTATTCATAATGGATGATGGATCGTTCTATTCACAAACTATTGCTTTTGTTATGTTATGCATTTTGATGTTGACAGATTATCATTGAAAAAGTAGAAGCACCATATAAATATTGAACTTAACTTGATCCAATTCATTGTGATAATTGATAAACTATAACTTTTGGAATATATCGTAAAAGAGCAATCGGTGAGTTTGGCATAGCATAAAACAAATGGTACACAACTAAACTACTTTTTGTTCATAGTTCCACTCATTGTTCATGCTCTTCTTTTCATATTTGTACTTCTTGGCCCCATTTTTTCAGCGGATACAATATTGCCACATGCACTTTCACTTGGACGCCTTTGAACTTAAAAAATAAAATAATATATATAAGTGCATGTTCAATGGAAACAAAATCTAAATATATACTTTAAGCACTGGATGTTCAACATAAACAAAATAATGAAAGTACAGTACTGAAAGTTTAAGCCTTTGCAAAGCTGCAGCTCGCCAAGATGAAGTTGTAGGGGAAAATGCAGCTGCTGCAGCTTGAGAAGCTGTTGCTGCACCAATTTCATAAGCAGATGCAGCTACTTCTGGGGACGTTGTAGCTTGAGAAGCTACCGAGGCTACTGCAGCCTAGTAAGCTACTGCGGTGACGGCTTGATCAGCTTCGATTGCCGCAATAGCTAAATAAGGAGTCATTGAAACTACTAAGGACGATGTTGCTGCATGTTGCGAAGCTGCTGGGGATGATGCTGCATGTTGCGAAGTTGCTAGCCTAACTGAACATGTCACACTATCGTGTCCTTTTTTCTTTTAAGTTTGACATGTCATCTTCATTCCTCTCTTGAACATCCTACTTCCAATTATAACATCACATTTCTTCATTATTCTTTTTTGTTTGCATCTACCGGCTTTCACCTTGGTCGGAAGTAGTTTAGGTGCCTCCTTATTAGTTTTATTCCGAAATCTCTCTCATCGAACTGACATCATCATGTTCTGATATGTGGTTAAGAATTCATTCTTCTTATAACAAATATCCATATATTCATATGCATCTATCTGTTTATGGTGTAATGTGGAAATGGCATGAGGGCAAGGGATGCCAGAAAGTTGCCACCTCATACAATTACATTTTCTCTTGAAAATATTTACCGTGTGTTTGTCCTTCTTATCCTTATCCATCACATCATGGTCGTTGTCACAATTTCATATCACTTCATAATAAGTCGCAGTTATTCTATTTTCTTCCATCTTTTTCACAATTCTTGGACCACACTCTCTCCTCCACCAGGCACATGCATCCCTTTGTGTGTGCATCCTTATCTTCTAGCATGTGTGTGCATCCCTTTGTGTGTGCATTCTTATCCTTATCCATCACATCATGGTCATTGTCACAATTTCATATCACTTCATAATAAGTCGCAGTTATTCTATTTTCTTCCATCTTTTTCACAATTCTTGGACCACACTCCCTCCTCCACCAGGCACATGCATCCCTTTGTGTGTGCATCCTTATCTTCTAGCATGTTGTAAATAGACTTACACCTAACATTTATGATTCTTCCGTTGAATGCCTCACATAGATTGTTGTCAACAATATCACATTTCACTTTAGTGAAGAAGAATGCCCCAGACCATAGGGGTGATCGTTTCATGGGTGGTTCCCCGTTCCCCTAGGAATCGGGAACTCGGAACCGGACCGGTGGAACTAGTTCCCTATTATTGGGAATCGAGAACTAGACCAAACCAAATTGGGCGGTCCGGTCTGATTCTTGGGTGGATAGTTATTAATTACCGATGATGACCTTCACTCGTGCTCCATAGCATTTAACCGATTCACTATCGAGGAGCAATCAAAGAACAAACGGGGGCTAAATCCATGTTAATCACCCCATGCCCTTTTTATTATTTGTTGAGGGAAAGGTGTGTACGGAAACGTAGAGAGAAAATAAGAAAAATAGGGAATTGAACATGATGGTCACGGGGTTTTGTGCACCCACAGGTTGGACTACTGACCGTGGACGGGCACTACAACTTGCTCATATCGTTCATAGACAAGGTGGTGGACGAAGGCTTCATCACTCCCTCTACCTGCCAATTTATTTTTATTTTTTAATAAATAAAAATAGTTTTGATCCGGGTAGGCAATTCCACTCTTAGAATCAAGAACCGGAGCGAAAATTCCTGGTTCCATTTATATGGAATCGAGAACTGAACCGTTACGTTTTAGAACCGCTCAAAACCGCTCGAACCAGATGATTCCTGAGTAGACGGTTTTGACTACTCACCCCTACTAAACTAGTGCTTAGGCTCTATTTGAACCAAATCATGATACGCAGTTTGACTAATTTTCTTCATCGCTTGAGTATTCTCATCAAACTCCACCATAGTATTACTCTTAGTATATTACCAAAACAATCTTTGCATTTGAATGGCCTTCCACTTTTTGCCCTATTGGCATAAATGTGTCTAGCACACATTTTATGCTCGGCTGCAGTTAACATTATCACTACAACAAAATAGCAGAAGCAAAGCAAAACATTGTCGCTACAACCTGTATTAATCCCTACAAAATATAATAGCAGAACATTGAAAGCAAAATAGCAGAAGCAAAGCAGCAGGACAAATAGCAGCATAACATAATATCAGTAGTACAGAGCAGCAGTAGGACAGCAAAATAACAACAGTAGCAGCAACAGTAATAGTAGCAACAAGCAATAACCATAGCATGAGTGTTGTAGACCAAAAACATCAGCAGTTGCAGACTAAAAACAGCAGCGGCAAACCAAAAAATAGGCTAAAAACATACCAAAGTAGACCAAAGAACAAACCAAAAAATACCACAAACAGACAAAAAAAAGCCAAAAACAAGCAAAAAATAGACTAAAAATAACATGAGTAGATAAAAAATAATAATAACAATAGAACATGAACATACCTTTTGCTTATTGCTAATTATTACCCAGCCTCACCCATATTTGTTTATAATGTTGAGGTCCCACATCAACTATGTCAGAAATCAGGTCTATGTATCTCCACTCTCAACTTTCATGACTACCTATGCAATTGGGAAAATCTGATCATTTGCATTTCTCCCAATGTCACATAAGATTTCCCCCTTGCAAATTCCCTTCAAAAAACAACCGTATAATCCCACAACTTTCTACATCTATCGATGAAACATCTTTTGTATACAGCAAAACAAATATACATCCTATCAAATGATGCCTTAGAATGCATGTCAAGTTTATCAACCTTCAATATGACAGTACTCTCATGATTTGTGCATCTAAGCTCCTCTATATAATCCCACAACTTTACATATTCTTTCTTGTAGTCTCTCATCAAAATTGCATAAGCAAACAACTTGGCTTTTGAACACTGATTGATAATTACATTTAAGCCCAATTATTTTTTTTTGTAAGCTCCTTAAATGCACTAGTTTTAATAGTTGGCATTGCCCTAATTGTACCAAGGAATTGCTTTGCCAACCAAGAACTAGTGACCCTCTTATTATTGAAACTAATGCTATATGAATGTTGTTTGTCATACGTCTTCACATGAAATGATCCGATGTTAGCATCTAAAGATTCAAAAATCTTTCAAAGGTAATTTTTATCGGCACATTTTACTCTAACAACATTCTTTTCATTCTTGATAAAATTTATATGTCTATGCTTCGCTAGATCATCTTTAAATTGCCTTCCATCGTTAAACTTCATAGCCCAACAAAAAAAAGGTACCACACTATTAGCATTGTATTGAACAAACCTACTTCTCCTTTGTGTAATTTCTGTCTCGTCGCCATTAACTCAAATTGTAATCATTATATGTTTCGTGATATTCTGTTTGGTAAGGATCACCTTTAACAATAATCGCATCAGATATTACTATCATATTGGAATGTCGGACTGCATCGAATCCTTCACCCACAGCAGATTATTGGCTTGGACCTTCGATGACTGGTTTCCCTACTAGATAACCTATTATGGCCCTATTGAATTCCATCATGTTTCTTCTTTCTTGTACAAGGTCTTCATCATCGTCATTCTCATCACAAACTAATATTACATTAAATGAGCTTTCATTTTCTGACTGATCACTTTCATCCCCATTAAATGAGTATTCGTTATCTAGTTGGCCGCTCTTCTTAACCCTATATAAAAGAGGAACATAGTTAATATAGGAGACAAGCCAGGTCTGCAGAAGTTAGGAGGACATTAATATTTTATGTTCTTCACAAGCAGTAACATAGGGGTAAAAGTATAGCAAGCGCAAGCGCAAGCATAGACAAGGTAAAAAACAATTGTGCATAAGTCAACAAGCAAGCAAGTGAAAATAGGTCTACATAAGCCACATGACCTCATTACCAAATAAGGCATAAATCAAGCACAACATAACAAAACAACACAGTAGGTCATATTCGCATGGCGATGAAGTCGGTTTCCGACTTAACAAACTCATAAATGAGTTGAAATTTGTCGGGTCACATGGAAACAACGTGTTGATCCAAAATCACTGCTATGTTGTGAGCTAGGCCCTTTTTTGCATTTTGAAGTCATTTAAATGGGTTTTCGAGCCCTTTTCCCTAATTTCGCTGTGACTGTCATCCTATTCCTTCAACTTTCCTAGTGTCGTTAATTCGGAATCTCCATTTATCTTAAGTATTGTAGTGAACCAACAATTCGAACCCCAATCGCCCCTAACCAAAAACCTGATGAACACAATGCACATATGCAATACACAACAATACACATATGAAATGTTTGCAATGCCAATCTCAGCTCAATACTGTAAATCAAATAGGCATGCAAACACACACATATTGTGGATGTCGTTGCATGTGCGTTGAAAACTTATATGAATTTGAGCAAAATTACCAAATGCTTGACCTTTGTTACAGCTCACTAATAGAATTGCCCCATCTTAGAAGGGGAAAAAACATATGCAAAATCTTAGATATTAACAAGAATTCAATGAAAACCCCCTAAAAAAGATTAATGAGGTTCTGCGCAACTACTCCACTATTGGCCATAGAGAGAGAGAGAGAGAGAGAGAGAGAGAGAGAGAGAGAGCAATTCCTCAACTTGTAGTGACATATGCAAAACCCCACAAAAGAAAAAGGCCTAAGCGAACCTTTTCCATTGTAATTAGTTAAACATCCACAACAAAATGAACTATCACGCCCATGGCATTTTCACAAAGTTCACTCCTTCCAACTTTTGACCTCAAAATCAATGATTAGGAATTAGAACTACAATGTCGTCATGGCAACATCACAACCTTAATGTATACGCAAAGAGTAAGGGTTTCACGGACAGGAATGAAATCGAAACCAGAAAAATGAAAGCGTACCTGAAAGAATCACGCAGAGAATGGTCTGTTGAGGCGCGACAAGCAGTCATAGGGTAGATCCAAAACTCAGATTTGTTCAGATTTGAACGAACAAACAATTTCATTTGGGGATGTCGATTTCTGCAACGAACTGGCAATTGTGAGCTTAGGGAGCTAAGGTTCAGTCATTTGCAGCCAAGAAGAAGAACGATTTTGTTCAAGAAAAACGATCTTGAGGTGCTGCGAATTTAGGGTACTTCAAGGGTTCTCAAATTAGGGCTTTAGGGTTCTTGAGGAGTAGCTTCTCCTTACCTTTGATGGTTATCAGGTTGGGCAAAGAGGAGAAATAATTTCGAGCTCCAAAACGATGTAGTTTTTGCCACGTTGTCACCCCGTCATCGTCCCGTCGTCGCCGGTAAGCTCTGGTGTCGCCACATCATCCTTTTCTGGCCACAAATTGCCTAACGGACTTAAATGACCAACTATGTAAAATTTTAGGATTGAATTAACTTAAAAAAATGTTTATGACTGAATCGGCAAAGTAGGTAAAAATTTAGACCTTTTTTGGCAATTTTCCCGTAGTTCATGAGATCAGTAGAAGTCTAGTTAACTTGTTCTTGACAAATATGGCAATTTATCCATTGATTTAGCGGATGAGCAACAACCATCCAAGGTATTATTTTGTAACTTGGACATGGCTGCTAATAACTTTTTAGGAGCGTTCAAATAGGCAAATGATTAGTTAGGCTAATTTATAAGCCATTATTTTTGATCCAGGGAAAGCTACATTGGAGACAATACTAATTCAAAATGCTCATTTTAAGAGACATGCTTTGGCGAGAAGGGTTCTCCATTTGCGGTCGCTTCGGGCCTCAAAAGTCCATCAGTGTTACAACGGTACTTCTAGCCTCATCTCAGAAAAATGATGTAGTTTGATCTTGTCACAAATAGTTTAGTGTTGTTATGATTCTTGAAAAGTTTTGTAGTATTTGTTTGGTTCGTCCGTTTGTTAAAGCAGCATAGCTTGCCTGCAAACAAACGGCCTAACTGACGTTATTGACAAAACTTTGGCAAATCCGATTTCGAAGTGATTGTGAGGAGAAACAGGAGCAATTGGATTTCGCTTTATGCTCAGGCAGAGTTAGCTAACCACAACGCGATTCGTTCAACTACTGTTAATGTTCCTTCTTTGTAATCTACAAGAAATGTCATCGCCATGAGCCAGACCTGCATCCTCGACCAAGCAAGAGTACAGTAGCTCATAACTTGGCAACACAGGTACAGACGACTCGAGAGGTTGTCAAGCAAAAACCAGAGGAGGCTAACGCCAAGTATAAGCTTGATGCGGTCCATCATCATTGGAAGAAAATGTTTGCTACTGGCGACCGATGTGTATTAGAGTAATTAATATTAATTTACTCATTCATCTAATAATTTAAGTTCTAACACTACTGTCAACTGTTCTAAAAGTTTAAATTATTAGATGGCATAGATTAATATTTATTACTTTAATAATGTAACGTCTTTCTTGTAAAAAGAGCAGCTCCAGTGGGCCACTACAGTTAGCTAGAGCCGGAGAAGTATAGGCCATACAAAATGAAGCAACGAATTAATGGTAAGGGCAAAAGGACATTAAAAACTTTGTCCATTATGATCGGTTTATCCTGATTTCTTTTTGTTAGATTTAAAACCCTTAATTTATACTCATGTGATACCCTAAACTTTTTTGTGACATTAAAAATTTTATAACACATTTAGTCCAAACTTATACTCATATGACATATTTATCTCAAATTGAAATAAACGTGTCATGTAGATACAAGTGTATGATAAGTGAATGTGTCATAGTAGTATAAGTTTGGGGTATTAATGTGTCATACGAGTATAAATTTGAGATTTTGGATTTCTCAAAAAGAAATCTGGAGTAAATATATAGCAATGAGTATGGTTTTATGATTTTAAATCATTTTGTTTTTCCTAACGTTAATGCCCATGTGGTTGGATTGGCATTTTTGCCATTTTTAACATTGCGGATATTCATCAGTTTTGTCCGGAAGATGACCCCGAAAATCTCTAGAAGTCGAGTGATTCCAGGGTCAATCTTCAAAATCCCACCTCTCTAGTCTCTACTTCTCCGAGTCTCTGCTGAGGAAACACTCTCGGCTTTCGTGAGCTCCCGACTGTTCTCTCGTTGCTTCCTCCTCAAAGAGAAATCACTGTGGAATTCCTCTTTGTTTCACATCCTCGCAGGCCTTCTTCTTGTGGATCGTCTCGTTTCTTTCCTTTCCTTGAGAGATGATGCCAAGCCTTTGCGAGAGCTCATAGTCAATCATCCCCTGCACCGGAGGTGTTCGATGTTTTGCCTGACGTCGGGTTCCTCTCGTTTTCGCTAATAATCTTCAATGACGTTCGAACCCAGTTGGATATATATACATTTCGGCTCTTGACTGCCCCCGGCTGATACTCTCTGCCTCTTCCTTGTTGTCGGTTTTGTGTTGCTGAGTGCGTCCCGGTCGAAACGTTTATTGGCACAGCAGCAGGTGTTTGATGAATCCAATAATTCGTCCTTCGCTTGTAATGTCGTCTTAGCCGAAATCTATCATGACATTCGGGAGTGAGTTTGATCCGTTGTGTGTCTGACATTGGAATTTGTCGGAAGCCCATGTTCCGCAAGCGTTTCTTTTGGGCTGGAACCGGCATCCTGCTCAAGACCCTGAACCAGCAGACTCGCTTATTTTCTCGTGACCCTTTCCCTAGCAAGGTTTCGCACTACCTCTATAGAGCCAGAGTTATTGATTCGATAAGGCTCGCAATTCGATCAAATTCCCAGAGTTTGCTTACCACTCTCTTGAATGACCGCCTGTTGGACTCTTTTGTAGTTACCCAAGCTCTCCGTTCTGCTCCTTCTGCTGATTCGGCACTCTCAGTCATTGACATTCTCAAATCAAATTCGAATTTTAGTCATACGCAAAGTACCATTTATGCCCTGGCCAACATATTGGCCAGATCCGGTCGAAGGGAGGAACTTGATGCTTTGGTTGATGACATTAATGCCAGGAGCTTTAAAAATGTTCGGGTTAGCCATATGAACCTTATGCAGTGGTATGCAGCTATTGGAGACATTGACTCAGTTCTTGAAATATGGGATAAGTACAGAGAGTTGGAGGGACATGTGTGCACCGAATCGTATAACATTGTCATGCGCCTTTATGCAGAAAAGGGTGCAGATTCCAAGGCTGTGGAGATATTCCATAGGATGATTGTGGAAGGAGCAAACCCTAATTCTAGAACATATACAAATATTATTGAGCACCTTGTGCATTCTGGTAAGCTGGATGCGGCACTAGAAGTTTTCAGTGTCTTACCGTTGATGAGAATCAAGCGCACATCGAAACAGTTCTCAATTTTGGCGGAGGGTCTTGTAAGTGTTCGAAGGTTTGAAGAGGTGAAATTTTTACTCAGCAATATGCAAGCTGAAGGTATGCTGCCTGTTCAAGCTCTGCTTTGCTCACTGCAGCACATGAAAGAGGGAGGATATATTCGCGAGAGTGATGAGATTCTTTCTGAAATGCTGCCAAATGAGAGGATAAAGAGTATTGAGTATTTTGTAGATGATACGGATGATGATGGTGATGAGGCTGAGGAGGAGGATGGCATTTCTTGTGATGTCAGCAAGGTCAATGGGGTCAGATTGAAGCCATGGCTAGACCCCAGAGCTTTGGCAAATGCCTTGCACGGTTGGAGCCCCAATGATGTTTTGGAATTGGAGAATGCAAAATTTGTGTGGACAACTCGCTTGGTTTGCAAAGTCCTTAGAAATTTCAAATCTCCAGTGGCAGCTTGGAACTTTTTCTGCTGGGTTGCTTGCCAACCAGGGTTTACTCATGATGTTTACACTGTGCAGAGAATGATGACCCTTTTAGCACGACATGGGCATGTCCAATTGGTAAATCAGCTGATGGATAAAATTAGACGGGAGGGTCTAAAGCTTCCTTTCAGTACCATGAAATTGATTATTGACTTCTGTGGCATTTCAAAAGATCCTGATGCTGCTTTGAAGATTTTTCGTCATGATAGAACTATCTGTGGTTCTATTTCGAAGTTCAAGCTGATGGTTCTGTATTCATCATTGTTACGAACATTGACCAAGTGCAGTAGGAGCTCTGATGCTCTTGAGGTCCTTGATGAGATGATCTTAAATGGCATTTGCCCAGATATTCAAACTTTTTCTGGTTTGATGGATCATTTTGCAAAGAAAGGAGACATCAAGAACGTGCAGAAGATCTTTGGAATGGTTAGGCAGAGCGGCATTGAGCCAGATGCTTACATGTTTAAGGTTTTGATACATGGTTATTGCAAGTGTGACAGAGCTGCTCTTGCATGGAGGGTTTTTGAGGACATGAGGAACTCAAATCTACTTCCTGATTATGCCACTAAGGAGTTGCTAGTGAAAAGTCTCTGGAAGGAAGGCAGGAGGAAAGAGGCTGCGATTGTAGAAGAAAGTTGTGAGAAGATACATGATTCTCTTCCTCTTGCTTTAAGTGGTCACATATGGACTGTGAGCTCAGCCGACCTCACTCAAGTTTATAACGTCTATGCAAGTAGTTTTACATCAAGCCATGATCCAACAGTGAATGGGGAGGAGGGCCATTAAGCAACTGTATTTCTAATTTGCATTCTTTACATCTATCTGAAAACTGTCACTCTTGTTTGCCCCGGGACCAAGTTTAGTTCCGTCAAGTCCTAGCTGACAAATCACATAATTGGGCTGCAGATGCAAGCATCATGTACTCGAATTTCTTTTTCATTCATTTTTGTTTGCGAATGCAAGCATAATGTAATTTAATTTCTTTTGAATTCTCATTTAGTTTGGGGGAAACACTGATTTCTGTCGTCCTGCTTAGTTGCAGTTTGTATCTAGTGCCAAAATCTACATTTACTGTTGCTTGCTTTGAGCAAATGTTTTCTATGTTGCACGAAATTATTGCAAGAATCTTGATTTATTACTTATTGTTAGTTTTCAGACTATGATTCTTTCTGTTTTGGACTTTCTTTATCTACAGTCTTCATATCAACTTTAGATACATGAGATGAAGTCATCTGTCTATGAATGATCCTACGTTCTATGTTAGAACATCTTGTTCGTGTCAATTTTAGATACATGAGATGAAGTCAGCTGTCTATGAATGATCCTATGTTCTATGTTAGAACATCTTGTTCGTGTCAATTTTAGATATATGAGATGAAGTCATCTGTCTATGAATGATCCTATGTTCTATGTTAGAACATCTTGTTGCATTCTTCTGATAGGCTCATATTATCTGCGCAGACTGAGTCTGTACTCGTTTGTGCCTTTCAGGACATCAGATAACTCTCTAGTCTCGGGATATCATCTTCCCGTTGGATGCTTCATTTGTTATAGGGATTTGTTCTTAGGATTTGTTTGTGTGTGGGAGAGCTATTTTCTGCTTGACCCTTTCACTGTGGCTCTTTCAGTTCAATCCTATTTGCTTAATTTGATAGTAAATAAAGCAATAATGAGACAGCTGTTCTGCCGTTCTGTCAGACTATCATACACAAACAATTTTTTAGACGGGAGCTTTTGGCCTGGAGCTTGCTATTCATTCCTTGCTTAGCTCTTCCATCGTTTTTTCGTTTTTTAATTTTAATTGATTAATTAATTAATTATTTTTTGTGTTGGACCATATGAACACAGTTTTTGTGTTTTGGCAGATAAAATATCAGACGGATTGTGAGTAAGTGCAGTCAAGGGACCTTTTGTTCGACTGTCTAGCAACATCATACCGACCTTCGAGCCTTTTGAGGTTGGTCCATCTACTGAAAACCTTGCCCACAAATCAAATTGATTTTTCTTCTAACAAGAGGTCAATCCATGGCATCAAATGATGAGACTAAGCGCAGAATTTATAATGAGCCCCTTACAATCCACAGCGAGGAAGCTAATACTGATCTGCTAGCTTAATCTCTTAGCCCAGGTGAATAGGCAACTAATACTTTCTCTCAGGAATAAGAAATTGACTCGGGTTCAAATTCAAGATGACAAGATGAGGGAAAGTATGATTCTTGGTGAGTCCCGTAGCTAAAAGTCGAAATTAATGTCTAGGCAACTACGTTCTTCTATTCTGTGCAGTCATTTCGTCAATCCTTAGGCACATGATAATAAATCCAACTTCGCCAGTCATCTTCCCTTGTATGATATCCCTCTTAGTAATCGATCCAATATCTTATTCTGTGGTTTCTTTGTGGTTTTTGAATTATTTAAGTAAGATTTGTAGCTTCGAGAGTTTCATTCTATTGTTTGGCTGACTTTCTGTGTGTGATGAACATGCAGGATGATCTCTTTTGCCGGCCAAACTGGGCTTTCCTCGTCTTATATTAATCTGATGCTCATCACATATTCTCTTTCGAAAGCAACTACCAGCCAAAATATATGCAAATTCCATTGCCGCCTTTCATTTTCTGTTATAGACATAAATTGCATGTCAAATTGCTATTCACTCCACTCTATGCACAAAATCTGTCCCAAAAGATAAAGAAGTCTATTCGCAAAAGCTTATTTAATCATTGGATCCAAATGAGAATTGTTCAATTCAAAGCTGAAACAAGAACCTCCTTCCAGGTTTCATCAGGACAAGAGTTCCCTAGTTCCAAGCGAAACATTCACACTAGAACGGGTTTTTGGCTTTTCCAACCTCCCAGCTTCACCCTCATAAACTTAAGTTTGAGAGGCACAAACCATCTAAGCTGAAAGCCAAATGGGCATCTTTCGTTCTTCCTCAAATTCTTCACTTCTGCATTTTTTCTTCTTCGTCATCTCCATCACAACTCAACCACTTTCTTGCCTGAGCACCAACTTCTCATGCTCTGCCAACTCGACATCCTTGTGCCAAGCATACGTCACCTACATCGTGCAAGAACATGAATTCATCGACCTTGGAAGCATCTCTGACCTGTTTGGCATCAGCCGTTTATCCATCTTGCAGGCAAGCAACCTGGTTTCTGAAGATGACCCTTTGTACCCTGGCCAGCTTTTGCTTATCCCAATTGAATGCGGCTGCAGTGGTGGCAGTTTCTTTGCCAACATAACCTATCAGATCAAGGAAGGCGACAGTTACTTCCTGGTCTCAATCACAGCGTTTGAGAACCTCACGAACTGGCAAGTCATAAAGGAAATGAACCTGGGGATCAATCCAAATGTCCTGCAGATTGGAACCAAAATCACTATTCCTCTTTACTGTAAGTGTCCGGAAAAAGCAGATTCCCAGGCAGGCTTCAACTTTCTTATTACTTATGTATGGCAGCTCGGAGATACACTTTCATCAGTGGTCAAAAAGTTTAACGTGACACCTGGCGATGTAGTTGAGGAAAACAACGGAGTGAATCTTACTGCATCTGTTGGTCATCCTGTCCTTATACGAGTATCACAATTGCCAGATCTTTCTCAACCACTGAAAGAATCCAAGCATGAGCAGATTATTGTAGTTTTAAGCAGTGTGGCAGCAGCTATTTTGGTTGTCGGATTAGCATGTTTGCTAGTCTATGTTCGCTGTTCGTGTGGGAAAGCGAACCCGAAGATTCTGAATCAAAATGCTTCCTATTGGGAGGACGGAAATCTCATCAAAACTAAGGAGTTCTCAAAAGAAGGGAAATCTGAGTCATCCAAGACGAAGGTCATCCAAGATAAGTTACTTCCCAGCATTTTGGACTACCTGAGCAAGCCAATCATGTATGGGGCTAAAGAGATCATGGAGGCAATGATAAATCTTGATGAGAATTCTAGGATTGGGGACTCAATGTTCCGCGTGACAATCAATGGGAAAGTTTTTGCCATAAAAACAGAGACTAAGGGCAAAAGCGCAGAGGAGCTACACATTCTACAGAGAGTTAACCATGCAAATCTGATAAAGCTAATGGGTTTTTCGTCAGATGCAAGTGGCAAGTTCTTTATGGTATATGAATACGCTGAAAATGGTTCACTCGATAAGTGGCTGTACCAGAGGCCTTCATCCTGTTCAGAGTCTGTCAACTTCCTTACTTGGACTCAGAGATTGGGCATCTTACTTGATGTCGCCAATGGCCTCCAGTACCTGCATGAGCATACTCAACCGAGCATCGTCCATGGAGATGTCAGAGCAAGCAACATACTTCTGGACTCCGATTTCAAGGCCAAAATATCAAACTTCTCCAAGGCCAGACCAGCTACAAGTGCTGCAATGTTGAAGGTTGATATTTACGCTTTCGGGTTACATTTGCTCGAGTTACTTTCAGGGAAGCGGGCCATGGGCATGAGAGAAGTAATGAAGATTTTGGAAGCGGAAGAGAATAGAGAGGAGAGGTTGATGGAATGGATGGATCCAGATTTGGAGAGCTTTTATCCAGTTCATTACGCGCTGAGCCTGGCAACCATGGCCCAGGCATGCACAGCAGAGGAATCTTCTGTGAGGCCAAGCATGGCGGAGATTGTGTTTAATCTCTGCATGCTCGCTCAGTCGTCTTCGGTGGCATTGGAAGGGTCTTGGACTACCAAAATAGAATCAAATGACAGCATTCGAGTTACTATTCCCGCTGCTGCTCGCTGAAACTTTGTGATGCAAGGTTCACGAGAATGTTCTCTTTTCATCTTGTAATAGAAGCCGAGACACTAGTTTCTGTAAATTTCATGACTCATTGGGCTCGAAGCGTGATTTGCCTCCTTTTGAATTCCATTGTAATTGTCTCTTACGTGAAGATTTATCAATGCAAGTGTAGTTGAAACTACAATGTCACTCATTTTCCTTTTGATAAACAATGCTTCGGAAACACTAAACGGTGAGCCAAAACTAGGGATAAACTCGCAAAAGTTGACCAGAAATACTCGTACGAATCTTATCTACTTAAATGCAACACATCAAAAGCTGTTCCTGTCACAACAAGACAAAGGCATCGCAATGAATCATCTCTTTTGCTGTTTCGCTAGATATACATGGAATAGGATCTTGTATACAGTATGAGAACAGAGGAAACGAAAATGCAGTCTGTCTGTATCGAGTCTCCATGCTAACAATCTAATCACAGCTCGAAGAAATGAAGAAACTTGGCTACCTTACGAGGATGTTCTAGTGTTCCCAGGCCAATGATGCAGTGAAGACCTTCGATAGAGACTGCACAATCTCATCCATGGCGGGGCGATCCAGACGATTTTTCTTCAGGCAACTCTCGATTATTCTGACAACATAAATGGCAAGGTCCAACGGGCACATCTCCCTCATCGAAGGATCAATTAATTGCATCAGTCTCTCGTGCCCGCCATCCTCAGCAAGCAGCAAGCTCACAACATCATACGCTTGCTTGTTTTCTCCTCCACACAAAGAAGCGACCTCTTTCCCGGTCATCATTTCCAGCAAGAGAACACCGAATGCGTAGACATCTAAGTTCACAGAGATCAAACCATTCTCCAAGTACTCGGGAGCCATATAACCTTTCGTCCCAATGATGTGTCTTGTCAAGGCGAATTCTCCGTCCTCTCCTTCTGTCGATCTCGCGAGTCCAAGACTCGCTACCTTCGCCCTAAATTCGCCATCAAGAAGAACATTGCTACTCATGATGTTCTTGTGGACGTGAGGTGGGGTCGTGAAGCGATGGAGATAGTTGAGCCCGGTGGCCACATCTACAGCGATTTGCATTCTCTGCATCCAAGTTAAGAATCTTCCTCCGCTGTTATTTTGGTAAATCCACTCGCTCAAGGGTCCATTCATTGCATATTCATACACAAAGAACCAATGCCCCTCCTCGAAGCATATACCAGAGAGACGTATAAGATTGGAGTGGTTGATCTTGTTCAGTATTTCCACTTCCCTCGACACATCGCCGTTCATTTTCTTGATCGCCGCGTAATCTCCATTGATTTTGCCACGGTAGACTGATCCCTTGATCAAACAGATAGAACTGAAGTTATTGGTTGCTGCTTGGAGCTCTTCATAAGTGTACACCTTTATGGACTGCGCGACGCTAGATATGCTATCAAGGAAATCCAGAGAGTCTTCATCGAACTTCCTATTGCTTGCCTTTGCAAATGCCTCAAATCTATCTGAGATCACGGCTGAGTCGATTTTCTCTCTCCTAGTCCTTCCTCTGAAGAACTTGAAGAAAATTATGGTGCCTAACACTGCAATCACAGCAATTCCACCAAGAACACCGATAGTGACATAAACCCATGTATTTGAACTTTTTCCTGGGGGAGATATAACGATAGTCGGGGGCGGTGACGGCAGCAGAGCAGGAGACGGTGACATGGTCTGAGAACTCGTGGGCGGATTTTCCATCGGTATGAGAAGTGAGGTGAAAGCATAGATGGTGTCTTGTGCAGACAGTCCGTTAGCTTCTAAAGTAGCTGTGACATTCGCTCCGAATCTCGCGCTAATGCCAGTAATGTCATCGCCGGGCGCAATAGCATAGGTCAAGAGATAATTTATACCCGCATCACTCTGGTTTCTTGTTGGACAAGCACACCTAACAGGGACAGTAATTGTTTCACCAACAGACAAATCAGAAGCACTAATGTTGTTCACGTTCTGGAGAGCTTGGCATGTGGAGAGGGCTTGATAAGTGTTATTGGCAATGTATAAGTAGTTATTTCCTGACTGGACAACATAACTGGCGTTCTCTTGATAGTACGGACCTGAACATGAGCAAGTGATGGGGACTATCACCAATTGATCGGTAGCAAAGCTCGCGGATTCAGAGACCGAGTTTATTGACACAACTTGAGATGAGCTCGCGGCAAAGAGGGCCGAGACAGACGAGGCTGTGTCATAAGGGGATTGGGACCGGAAAATGAGATAGGTTTGGCAGCTCGTGCTGAGGCCATTGCAGGTGTATCCAAGTTTTGAGGACGAGTTGTCGATGACATTGCAATCTGTAGTGGTCAAGCCCACATAAGGTTGCTGGGCAAGAACCACCAAACATGATGAAGGCAAGGTGAGGAAAACGAAGGTTGAAATGAGGGAGAAGAGAGACGAGAGAGCCATTGCTCTTTTAGTAGGGAATGATCTGATGAAAGAGGCTATAAGAGGTTCTTAATGATGGGTTTGAATTTAATTTCAACCTGTTGCGGGGGTTTTTTGGAATCTTTATGAGCATTGACTTTTCTGAAGGAAGATAGACAACGCACGCATGGAGCGCATTGCAAGATTGACCTCATCTTCAGACTTTAGGGTGTCAGACCTAACCATCGAAGTTTCGTGCTCTAATTTATTCCCACAATTATTCGAAAGTCAACAAGGGAATGCAAATTAAAATCTTGCACATCGTTGAATCATTCTTCTCCCATTCTCTGGTGGTGTCAGGAAGGTTGCTCAATACACGCCACCAGATCATGTGCGTCTAACATAGACTACAGATTTTCTGGGCCTGGCTCTTGTCATCGTGCTGGCCGCAGCTAGAAATAAATTTGACACCACTGCAACAAAAGAGAAAAAAGCAATTGGCAGCAAAAACTCTGACATACAACCAGAAAGCAGGATGTATCAAAGGTTTCAAGAGTATTGCTTCTTTCTTTCTTTCTGTTTTCCATTTCTCATTGTTAAAATAACGATGACAAAGCTTGATTGTTTCTTGAGCTTGTACTGTTGTTTTAAGTGGACGAAAGATGGTTGATCGCTACTCTGTTGCGGCGGCTGGGTAGAGATTCTAGACGGAGGTGGCAAAGTTGACTTTGAATATGTTATTTTCTGTTGTCAATCTGTTCACGCAAAGCTGGAGATATTCCCATGTGCTACGACCCAGTCAAATCCTAAATTGAGACGTGAGATGCAATGACAAGCTAGCCTTAGGATCCGAGGATGAGGGCTTCCCATATTTGATGTTGCATTGGCAGTCCATACCACACTGAGGAGTCTCGTTCATAGCCTGACAAGAAGAGACGATTCTTTCGGCGTTCTAATGAGGTTCGTCGGCCCTCTTTACTTTAGAAACAGCGAGACTCACATCGGAGCTCACATAGAGAACACGGATCCTCACGTTTCTTGCTCTGTCATTGATCTTAAATACCACTTGAATGAAGTAAAACAAGTAAGTGCCACGGCAAATGCTCAGCATCAACTTCACTGCGAAATCGAAAAGCTCAAGCAAGCATGATTTAGATAAGAAAGTGCAAGATCGCCATCTCATTCGAAGCACACAACCTACCAGGTACCTTTACACAGGTAATATATTGTAAAGAAAAATAGAAAACCCACCCCGAGACAATAACCGAAGCAATGGCAATTGCATTGCCAATTAGCGAGCCCGCCCATGCCCCAAATCTCATTTACAACCAGTATAATTCCTAGAATTAGACAAAATATGCCGCTCGCCATGCTGTCACGTAGTCCATTGGCGATCCAGTCAGGAGTTACAACGAATAGGATAAAACGAGAAACTGCACATTAAGAGATGAGCAGGCAGCGCTAGTTAGAAGCTGTCGAAGGAGAAGAACAGTGACTCTAACGTTCAAGTTCTACAATAGGGGTACAGTCCTTAGATTAGAGAGATCAGTTTCCAACCTGTGAAGGTTTGAGGAAAGAAGAGGTTTGCTGCAACGGCAAGAAAAGCAATCCAACAACCAAACTGTCCCCTGCATCATTGTTTGGGTAACATTAGCACCAAAGCAGGAGGTTGCAAAGAACATCTTCTAAAGTGAGTGTGAATTAATTCATTTTCCATGCTAACAAAAAGCAATGACTCACAATCTACCTAAGGATATTGAAGAGCACCGTGGGAAAACTTGTGAATAGATACAGTACAAGAGTAGTTGTTTGCATGGATGATTTCCTCCCGGTTCGATTCATGATCAACAAGAATCTGCAAAAGAAAGATGGTGCATAAATACTTTTGGCTAAGAATGTCCAGAGGCTAGCATACCCCATGCTTTAAGTAGAACTTAGATCAGAATTAAGGAAAAAGCATGGCAAACTCAACGTTCATATTAAAGAGGGATTATTACAAAACGAAACATAATTTGCAGCACTTGTGACAAAGTCACTACTAGTCCCAGTCTTCCAATGTGTATATAATACTTTTTAAGAGATTTTCCCCAATGATACTACCTCTAAGAATGCCATATGACCAACCATCATAAATCTTCATGCTGATTATCTTTATTTTACCACCTTGTAATCTGCTTTAACAATAACATGCTGTCTAAACTATCGTGGCGATTTGTCTGCTCTGAAGGAATAGTGTCTCTGAAGAAGTACAATCAGGTAGCACAGCTTCGCATAAATGTGCTATTTTTCTGTACAAGTTAAAGCTTGGCATAAACTATGATATGAGTCTGGCATCTCAAAGTGAAGTGTCTTTCCCTTTTCAATTCCAAGTGATTTTCAAAAACTTATTTATTTGCACCTCCTCTAAATCTGAACCACCCTCTGGCCAACATTCAAACTAGAAAATCAAAATGATGAAATTAGGATTTATTTGACACAGGTTCACTTAATGAATAAGAAATTGGTTCATAAAAACGCGAGAACCAATATGAGATTGAATTGTTGTGTCATTTCGCCTTAGACTACTATATTCACAATATTTCAGCCTTACTATATATCTACTTCAAGCTCCTCAGCTCCTTTCTCACACACAATTCCACCACAAGCCAGTACCTCCTCAACTTAAAACCGAAGCCAAATACCCTTGCATCATCACTTAGTAGTTACTTCAATTCTTTTGTCCAACAAATGCTACTAGCTTTTGATTTTTTCAAACTACTCATCCATGCCTGCTCTTCTGTCTGGTCAAACTCATACAAATCCGAACCAGACTGCATAGCAAATACCAGTTGCAGTGTTTTATTTACATGCACTGCTATGTAACAATTGAACCAGACTGCATTATAAGATCCTAAGGGCTAAAAAAATTCGCTAGTTACTAAACATCTTCCATCACTTCTCAAGACATTCTTTTTTTGGTCAAACGTCTCTCAAGACAGAGTTACTTCACAAGCACATAAATGTGTATCTAACAATAATTGCGGGTTCAAATCTCCAACATCTAACTTGGAAGACATTAAGTTAGCAACAATACAATATCACAGTAGGCATTCCATTGTTCATCGAATTAATCATATGGCTTACCTACATGGACACTAAGTTTTGTGGGATAAACATGATGCCAAGCAAACGGTCATCCATTGTCTGAGGCATAGCCTAGAAGCATGACAGAAGCTTCCCAAATGCAGCTAAATAGTCTGCAGATTTGAGCCGTAGTAGTGATGCAGGCAGCGATGTGTTATTACCCTGCTACCCACCAGCCACCAATCCATGCAAGACAAACTTTATAAACGATCAGATCACTCCATTAACAGAAAAGAGAAGGAATATTTATATACATTTTTCTTCCCTTTTCCTGTCCCAATGAATTCTGAGATCCAATCTACCAAGAGTCATGCATCACCTATAGATGGGATCTCAATGCGCTTTTACATATGTTGTTTACTCTGCTTAATAGCTGAAGTATTTTGTATGGGAAATCCTTCTATCCCACTCGCATTTACAATCTTCCCCAACCAGTCTCTGCTCAGATTGCAAGAGCACTGGTGTCAGCAATCCCACATCACCAAAATACTGATTTTTTTGGTTTTTATTGCAAAATTTCTCGTTCCACCTAATACTTGAGATTTCAGGTCGGGACATCACAAACCAAACAATTACCACTCTCTTGTTCTAGGCAGCCCGGCTTCCATCTACTTCCACACTACAATCATATTTCAGCTCCAGATTATGCCCCAAACATTCCACCATTGCATTTACATCCTCAAGGATAAATTCAAATCACACAGACTGCAAACTAAAAATTTGATCCTACACTGTAAGTCAAGTTCTTGACTAAATTGTAGAAGCCAGAAATTGGCTGAAAGAGCCGCAAGATTTTCTTAGTTTCGGAACCCCATCACCCCTTTTCGCCGAACCCCCGAGCTCAATCGACACGCGCGCGCATCGCCAAATCATCAATACGCCACGATCCGGCACCCAGTGTTTCGAGAAAATCAAGAAAGTAGCGAAGGGAGGGAAACTCACATGGCGGATATCGTGCCACCCCACTGGAAGGTGGCTAGAGTTCCGCTGCTCGATCCAATCTCGCCATCCATCGGCGTCGAAGCAGATGCTGCAGCAGCTGCCACAGCCACCTCTGTCCCCGACAATTACAAGCTCAAGCGATTCTTGAATTATGATTCCGGCAGGAATCGGTGCGTTTCTTTCTTCTTATCCCACTGTACAAAAGCTTGGAAGGATGAAGAAGAATATGCGGGTTGGCAGATGCCACATCCAGATGGAGAGCGAGCTCCCAGCACTTCTTGGTACCCGACCACAGACACGTGCAGACTCGGATACGAGGCTGTTCCTCGTACCCACTTCGTGGGCCCCTCGACTGACGGCGTAGAAGAAGACCCGGACAGTGGCATTCCACAGGGAAATTAAGCGGGTGGCATCGATTTCCGACTCGGTTAATTGCGATTACCATCACGGATAATCTTAATTCAACTCCATTCATAATAATTCAAAAAATTATTATGAATGACTTGAAAATTGTGAAACGTGATTACTTAGCAAACACTTGGTATTAGGACTCTGCAGCCATGCATCCCAGGCAATCCAAAACCCCGGCATCTGTTGGCGCTAGGACCCGGGTCACCGACACCCGAACCCGAGTCTCCAAGGACCAAACCCCAGTCCTGACACCTTGACTTGGGACTCGCTAGGCGCTATGGCCCGTGTCCCTAAGGCCTGGAACCAGGATCTGAGCGCATAGACCCGTTCCTTGATCCAGCACCCCTACCTCAAATCTCAAAGCCTGACCCATGACCCGACTCCCAGAACATTAGACCCGAGGAAGCCCAGATAAAAATGAGGGAGAATGTCGCATGATCCCTAAATAACACTTTAATCGATCGAGACAACATAGTATAGTAGATATTCAATGACACCTGATTACACACAATAGAATTAGATTGAAGTATTATTACTTGACAGACTCTTCATGAATGGAACCGAACGGGCCTAAAATATTCGTAAGTTTGTATTGAAAGAAATAGTGTCCTAGAAATTATAAGACCGCTACGTCAAAATTGCACCTTGTAAATCAAGGACGTGCCCAAAAGGGGCTAGAAGGTTTGGCCCCTCCGAAAGCACCAGCGGTGATAGGAAGCCCTAGGTATGAATGGTATGAGGACCAATTGTACTTAGACTCCGTTTGTTTCACGGAAAATAACTTTTATGAAAATATTTTCCGGATTTTCCGGCTTTCATTTCACAGAAAACAAGATAGTCAGTGAAAATATTTTCCACCGATGGAAAAAACACATTTTCCATCTACTTTCTTCACTTTTAAAGATTTTTCATTTTCTTTGAAAAGTGGCTTGTGACCGGCAAATAGTCAATATATAGAACAAAAAAAAATTAGAGGAAATAACAATATTTTTTATAGTTTTTTTCTAAATTTCAAACGAATATCCGAAAATATTGTCATTTTCTTAGAAAATGACAATATTTAGGTTGAGACTCTTTGACCCCCTTTGCTCAACAAAAAAAACAGTATGCAAACGACCCAATCACTCTTGAGAAATCAGAAATCCATCCAACCAATACAATTTACATCGCCTCTTCTCTAACGTCCCTTTCCCTCCACGGCCATCCGTCTGGCTCTCGATTCCCTCCGCCGCCCGGGCCAAATTCGTCCGTCGTGCTGCCGTCCAGAACTTCCTAAGCATTCTTTCCTAGAAAGGTATTAAGACCTTCGCCACGGATGGACTCGCATCTTCATATCTTGGTGCTAATGCCAAGCATTTTGCATGACCCTCATTAACCCCTAGTGGATAGGTTTTTAGTGTCAAAGATTTTGACTTCACTTCGTCTACATCTTGGTTTCCCCCTTTTACCAAGTCTCTTTGGTTAATGACACTTGGGTGAATTTTGATCGCGAAAACCTTGTCATCATCCTTCTCTTTTGACACCTGTGTTTTAATTGTGATTGAATGCAATCACCGAATCTATAAGAGGAATCGAAGCGAACTCAATAGTTCTTGGGGTCACATTTTTCATTGAGTTACTGAACTTGTGAACAAATTCACTTCTCCGCGAATCTTTTGTATTGTGAAGAAAGCGAGGGATTTCCTCGTTCGTACTCGGATTTTAACTTTGTCTGATTCGGTTTTGCTAATGCTGGCAATGCATAATGCTTACACAGAGTAATTAAATGTGCAAAAGCTTGCGGTCATGTACCATTTGTTATCTCCATTATGACTGCTTCAAATGGGACAAGACCACATAAATGTTCGTATGGCAAGAAAATGTTTTTGCATTAGTTCTAGTTTTCTTTTTGTTGGGTAGATAATCCATGATTTGGTGCTCGAGTGGTTGAATCCCCTGTCGTAGGCCTTGGAAAAGATTCATCCTTATTAGTTTTGGGCCTAGCAGAATCCATCTAAGTTTGGTCCTCCTCATAATAGGCCTAATACCATAGAAGAACTCCTACCATTAGCTGCAATTCTAATTCTATCCCAAACATTTTTTGTGTCACATAAAAAATTTTCAATTTTTAGTCAATCCCCATTCTACCCTTTTTTCGCTCATAAAAAAACGATCAACTTTTACTTGAATCATCTATTTGCCCCCATCAACCTTATATTCAAAATTACTCTTTGTAATGTTGCATTTCCACCTCATTACTCTGGGTTTTTTTTTCCCAATTTAAAGATGCAAAATGACATCTTTTGGAAATGAATTTCCATGTCAATCCATACTACATCTTCTTCAATTTGAAACTTGGGGAAAAATTAGAGCAATTAGGGTCAACTTTTTTCAATTACTCCTACTCTTAAGAGTGCCTTCCTTCCATCTCACTTGGAGATCTTCAATTTTGTGCTTAGTCTTCAATCTCTTGTACTCAGTAGGCTTCCATATATCAAGATGAGAAAGATAACACTACAGACACTTAGCTTGAGACACTCGTATATGTTGCACTCAAAAGTTTTTCATCTCTTGGCTATCAATAGAAACTTTAGATGAAAGGTTAATGAGGGTAGATTTGAGCCTCAAGTAAAAGTTGATTTTTTTATATAAAAAAAACAATTTATGGTAGAATCGAGACTAGACCTAAAATTGAAGGTCTTTTATGGGACAAAATAAGTTAAGGATAGAATTAGGACTGCAATTAAAGTTGTGGAGGTTTTTAGGATAATAGTAAAGAAATCGAACAAACAAAGAGAAGAGAAAAGTCGAAGAAACTGCTTCTCAATCATTCATCTGAAAAGCTTGATTACAATGTTTGTTAATGAGCTCTCTTATATTAAGCTCAAATGAACGCAAAACTAATCAACTATAAAAGAATCTCGTGGAACTCACAAAGAGCAAAGTGACTAACAAAATAACTAACTCTCTTAGTCAATTCCGTCTATAGTGTTGACCACATCCTCATCATCTATTTAATGCAATACATTGTAATTGTTGAATACAATGACATTAGTCTTGTACAAACCCAGCTAACATGACTTCAAACTACTTTTCAGAACACTTGCTTTGAATTGCTCAAACCACCTAACTTTGAATTGCTCTTCAGCTCACCACCTTTGTCTCTATCTTTTGTAAAAGCAGTCTTAACAGCCCCTCGCAAACTAGGTGAAGGAGATCCTAAACCCAGTTTGATACAAAGAAACGAATGAGTAGGACGTGACAAGGCTTTGGTAAAGATATCAGCAAGCTGAGAATGGCTAGGGACAAAACAAAGTTGGAGAAGTCCCCAAGAGAGTTTTTCACGAACAAAATGGAAGTCTATTTCAATGTGTTTAGTGCGGGCATGAATAATGGGATTATAGGTAAGAGAGATAGCAGAAAGGTTATA
Organism: Melaleuca quinquenervia; assembly: GCA_030064385.1. Classification (NCBI taxonomy): domain Eukaryota; kingdom Viridiplantae; phylum Streptophyta; class Magnoliopsida; order Myrtales; family Myrtaceae; genus Melaleuca; species Melaleuca quinquenervia. The sequence goes on along the minus strand of CM057726.1, from coordinate 8,970,687 downwards.
ATAAAATAACACTGGAGGGGAGTGCAGGATGGTGCCAATGTCACGGCAAAACAAAAGGGATCCATGTAAGCTCTGTTGTAGTGGAAGCCAAGGCTCTATACTCAGCTTCAGTGGAAGATCTGGAAACTATGGATTGTCATTTGGCAAACCAAGAGAGAAGATTGCTACTAAGATAAGTACAAAATCCTTTGGTGGACCGACGTGTATGACCACAACCTGCCCAATCTGAGTCAGAGAACCCATAGAGATGTAAAGTACTAGTGGAATGAATAAAGAGACCCAAATGCAAAGTCCCCTTAACATAACGCAAAACACGCTTGAGTTGAAGATAATTGCCAAGAGTAGAATTCTGCATTCTCTGGCACAATGTGTTAGTGGCATAGGCAAGGTCAGGTCTGGTAATTGTGAGATACTGGAGACCACCAACAATGCTACGAAACTCAAAAGAATTAGCCAAGGGTGTAGTGTCAGCCAAAGTAGGACAAGATTTAACAGACAGAGGAGTTGAAATAGGTTTACACTCTGTCATTTTGGCTTTGTCCAATAAATCCAAAGCATACTTGGATTAACAAAGAAATAGCCTATTTGACAAAGACTTAACCTCAACACCTAACAAATAGTGTAAGGAGCCAAGATCCTTCATGCGAAAAGTCTTATTAAGAGAAGACTTCAACTGAGAAAGCAATTGAGGATCACTACCAGTGAGAATAATGTCATCTACATAGAGAAGGAGAAAGAGTGTTGCATGATCAGTTCGGTAGATAAAAAGAGAAAAATTAGTGGAGCTACAAAAGAAACCAAACTCCAAGAGAAATGTACTAAACTTTTCAAACCAAGCTCTGGGTGCCTGGTGCAGACCATAGAGAGACTTATGCAACTTACACACATACTAAGGCTGCTCAATGAAACCTGGAGGTTGGTCCCTGTAAACCACTTCATTCAAAGTGCCATGCAAAAAGGCATTCTTAATATCAAGCTGCGTAAAAGACCAGTGATTCATCATAGCTATAGATAAGACAATTCGAATAGTAGCTGATGAATCACAGGACTGAAGGTCTCAGAGAAGTCAATGCCCTCCTCTTGGTGAAATCCCTTTGCAACTAGTCATGCCTTGAGCTTATCCAAGCTATCATCAGTTGCAAGTTTAGTTTTAAAAACCCACTTGCAGCCAATGACTCTCATGTGAGGGAATTGTGGAACAATTGTCCAAGTCTGATTCTCATGAAGAGCTTCCATTTCATCATTCATCGCTTTAAACCAACCAGAATGGGCAAGAGCAGACTTCACGGACTTAGGCTCAAGATGAACATTATATTCAACCAAACAGGCATACTTAGGATTTGGTTTGATAACACTTGACCTAAGTCTTGTAGTCATGGGATGCATAGAGGAATGCCCAGTACTAAAAGAAGCCTCTGAAGAGTCTAGACCAATTGGAAGAGAAGTTGTGTTACTTGGAGGAGCAACAGGAGAGATATCATGGCCAGGAGGACAATGTGAGGATGAACTAGGTGAATCATGAACAACAGGAACATAGCTGACATTAGGATAAGCAGCAGTGGAACAAGTAACATGAGATGTCCCAGAAGAACTCTGAGAGCCAAGAAACTGCACCCTAGCAACCCACTTCTTGTATAAATCTATGAGAGATGAAAACGCATAAGCCAACTTGGAAGCAAATGGAAAATTAAACTCATCAAAAACAACATGTCTACTAATGTAGACTTGACCATCAGTGGGAACAAGACACCTGTACGCCTTGTGTTTGGCACTATATCTAAGAAAAACATAAGGTAAAGAACGTGGATCAAATGAATTCTTCATATACAGCCTCGAGCATGGGAAGCAGGCACAACCAAACACCTTGAGTGAGTCATACTGAGGTTGCTGACCAAAAAGCTTGCTATGAGGACTGTCTAGTTAAAGTACAGGAGTTGGTAGAAAATTGATGATATGAGTAGCTGTAAGGAAAGCATCCACCCAGTAGATAAGAGGCAACTTGGCATGGTACAACATGGACAAGCCAAGCTCAACAACATGCCTGTGTTTTCTCTCAAAGACATCATTCTACTCTAGGGTGTGTGGACAGGACAAGTAATGTTAAATACCACACAATTGTAAATGATGTTGAAACTTTGAACTTGTAAATTCACCTCCACCATCACTTTGAAACACCTTAATTTTCTTATCAAACTAATTCTCCATACATCTCTGGAACAAAACAAAGATATCAAAGAAATATGACTTGAACTTCATTGGATATACCCATGAAAATCTAGAAAAATCATCCACAAAAACGACATAAAATATGAATCCTTGAATAGACTTTACTAGAGTAGGACCCTTGATATCACAATGTATACACTCTAAAGGAAATTGAGCTCTAGAGTTTGAAAGGGAAAAGGCCAACTTTGAACTTTTAACAAGCTGACAACTCCCATAGAGAGAAGTGGAAGACTTGCTTTAGCAAATGAGGCATTTATTGTGTAACACTTGCAAAGTATGTAGATTAGTGTGAGCTAGTTGTTGATGCCAAACATCCTCAGCAACCTTCTTTGTCCTCTAAGTGAAAAGTCCTAAAGCATGCTGCTGATTGACTTTATACATGCCCTAGACTTTCTTTCCAAGCATCTGGAATGGGTTTGTCTTGTTGTCCTAGAGATAAACACAATTTTTATCAAAGATAAAAAAAAAACAAGGATAATCATCGGTTAATTTCAACACTAACAAAAGATTCTTCTTGATACTGGGAACAACTAAAACATCTTTAAGTGGCAGTGAGCTCAACTCAGTGTTAAGTAATGCATTGCCAGTATGAGTTATTGTCAAATAAGAACCATCTCCAATCATCACACTATCTGGACCACTATATAGAGAAGAATTATGTCCAATACCAGTAGAGGCTGTAATATATGCCGTAGCCCCAGTATCAGGGTACTAGGCATTGCTTGTAGGATCTTCTAGTTGCATAGCATGCATGGCAGTGAGAGTAGTAAGTATATCCTCGCTCTAAAAAGAATTGTCAAAGCAATACCAACACCATAATGCAGAATGTTCCGATCGTTTACAAATTTGACAAACCAATTTCTTAGTCTCAACAGCCTGTCCTGTTTGTTTATTACTTGCTTCTAGAACAAGAAATGTCTTAACATCCCTATACATCTGAGAGGAGTGAGCAAAAGGCCTAAAACCTTGGCTCATGCTCTATGGTCGAAAAACTTGTCCTCTGCTTTGTCCTCTTCCAAACATACCACCTCTTCCAAAATTTCGACCTCGGTTTACCGATCTACCACCACCTCTCTAACTAACAAATGCATATTCTGAGGGATTATAACAATGTCCATAACCAAACTTAAGTTCTTCTTCAGCTTTCCTTTGACTATAAAAAGCTAAGTTTGGATTAAAACGAGTAGAAGAGTAGTTTTGCAATCTCGCCTCAAACTGTTAGAGTTGCGAGATCACTTCCTCATAGTCAGGCGGTGGCTTCAAGCAATAGATTGTTGTTTGGAAGTTCATATTCCGAACCTAAACCCTCCAGAACTCCAAACACTTTGGTGATTTCATGAACTGATTTGCCGATAGCTTTTAGTTTATCACAAATCAACTTTAACTCCCTGAGATACTCAACCAAACCTCAATCTCTCTTAAAACACGATTAAAGTTTACCGCGAAGTCCAAACTCTCTAACTATGGACTTCCGACTAAACTGATTACACAGAGCCTGCTAGACTTCAAAGGAAGAGTCAAATCCGATGATCATACCTAGTATATTCTCTGAAACAACTCCACCTAACCATGATGAGATAAGTTGATCGGTCTTCAGCCAATCAACATAATTCGGATTCTAAATCGCATCCTCCCTTCCTTCGACTCGAGTCTCTTCAGGAGGTGTAGTAATTGAACCATCAATGAAGCCAATGAGCTCTTGGCTTCGCAAAAATCTACTGACTTGAGCTTGCCAGAGGAGAAAATTGTCCTTGGTAAGCTTGATTATGACAAAATTGCCGATATTAACATGAATAGGGAAAGGGAATCTCGAAACCCTAGCTGCCATTGATGAAGCTTTCAAAGAAGATGCTCTCATACCATAAAGAAATCGAACAAACAGAGAGAAGAGAAAAGTCGAAGAAACTGCTTCTCAATCATTTGTCTAAAAGCTTGGTTACAATGTTGGTTAATGAGCTCTCTTATATTCAACTCAAATGAACGCAAGACTAATCAACTATAGAAGAATCTCATGGAACTCACAAAGAGCAAAGTGACTAACAAAGTAACTAATTCTCTCAGTCAACTCTATCTATAGTGTTGACCACATCCTCATCATCTATTTTATGCAATACATCGTAATTGTTGAATACATGGACATTAGTCTTGTAAAAACCCAGCTAACATGACTTCAAACTACTCTTTAGAACACTTGACTTCAAATTGCTCAGACCACCTGACTTCGAATTGCTCTTTAGCTCACCAGCTCTATCTATGTCTTCTGTAGTAGCAGTCTTAACAAATAGGCTCTTTAGAAAAACTAAAGTGGCCTTTAAAATTTGCAATATGGAAGCTGTAGTCTTCATGCCATGGACAGTTGGGATTGGCAATGCTAGACAAAATCCATTCACATTACATAAGAATGATACGATAAAAATACAAGTTAATGGAACTAGCGAGACCAGAATCTAGTTCAATTTCAGCTAACGAGTGTTTCCCAACAAGAATCAACATGTGAACTTTCTTATTCTTCTTTTTAACTTATTGAATTTAGTAAGATCTAATGACCAAGTCATGGTGATGCCCACTTACATAGTCCATCATAACATTAAATCATACAGGACTTCATCGTTCAATGCTTTCCATGTAGAAATGCGGATTGTTTCTTCAGTCTTTCTTATTGTTTTGGTTGACATGCCCGAGAAATTATACATGAAAAGTCCTGTCATCTACAACTCTAGTGGAGGGAGCTATCCAACTTCTCCCAAAGCACAATATTCATGTCCGAACAAATCAGTCATGAGATGCCGAGCATAATAAACTTTCTCATAATTTCTAAGTGCTCCACATTGCTCAAGCCTTAGAAAGAACTGACCAAGCTATTCAATCTTCATCAAATTGACATTATCCTTCTCTAATCCAATTGAATTCGACAGGCATGGCGGATGGTTGAGTAAGAAATGAACTTTCTCATTCGATAGATGCTGTCAATAAAAGTCAAACTATGTGACAACGTGGAACTAATATTCCATTGTAACTATTTAAGCACATTGCTATTATGCTCTTCGCCGTTGTAGTTTCTCCATCGCAGCTTTGTTTTCCATATATAAGGTATATTTTTAATGCTTGCGCATATACGTGACTCATCTGGGAGGGCTAATCTTATGTATTATGTTGAGGACTGATCAAATCACATGTAATGCTTTTTAACAACATGGCTTCATTCATTGCCTTGTCATGATCCATATTCCTAATGAAGTAAAAAGGGTTTGTGTAGATGGTCATGTGTACAACGCACAAGACTTCACATATAGGCTTTTATACTCTTCAGCATGCGAAAATTTCTATAGATTTGCATTAGCCAACTTGACCACCTTTAGCTTGGGGTAAAAAAAAAATTATTAGCTAACCTTTGGTGGATGGTGAATTTACTGTTTAAAGTTGAGGGAAAAGTAGGAAAAGTAGGTAAGATGGTATGAGTTGATGCAACTTATTATGGGTTGTCATGCACCGCATTATAAGCTAATAAATAATGCTCGGTCATTATCATTTTTCTTGAAACGCAATTTGGACATATGTGAATTTTGAGTTCATGAAATATTTTACTATTTTCATAACCTAGATAGGACATGCGTCAAATCCGAAAAGATGATCTCAATCATCTTCTTGAGGTCGATGTCGCATAGACATCTTAGAGGCTTAATATCGAGATATTGAGATCATCTCATTTCGAACAAAACTTGAATTAACGGGCTTAATCATGTCGGTCTGATCATGACAAATCAAGCCCTCACTTTCAATCATCATTACCAAACCCTTCGCTTGTAGACCCTGCGCTTTTATGCCGCAGCATAATCCGATTCCTTGATCAATTCAGCATACGAGTGCCCGGTGGCTGCGGTCGCTGGTGGCTGCAGATTAAAATAAAGGGGTGATGAGGCTGTCATCGCTTTCGCTCCGACAGAGAGGAGGCTACGCTGCGGCGAGCTGGAATCGAAAGGGGTGAAGAGGACAAAAACCCGCGTGAGAATGGTGGGAACACCCAGGTTAAAATGTCGAGTCACGAAAAAGATAAAGACGAGGGAGGTAGAGAGAGACTGGAGCTGAAATGATTGATGTTGGCCGAGCATCATGCGTCGGGACATGTGGTGCCTGGCTTTCTGCGACCACTTGCAACGCCACGAATCGTCGCCGTGCCTGTCTAATCTTTGATCTACCCTCATGTCCTTGTCCGAGCCACCACCCGTTCTGCCCGCTTTGCATGCCTTCCGCGTTCGCTGATTGCGAATTCTTTGGCTAAGAACAGATGGACAGAAGAAAATTCAAATGGGAATTATCTCTTGGCCAGATCAGACGATCAGATTGCCACAAAACAACTGGATATTCTCGAAATAAATAGACATCGTCTGACACATAATTTCAACGATTACATATTCGAGCATTACCTCAGTTACTACTCATTTTGAAAGATTAAATAATTCAAGAAATTGACTTACGCTAAAGTATTCTTTCTCGGAGAGAGAATAGAAAAGTTCGAGATCACGGGCATTTTGATTTCATGCGACGTTGCAATTATCGGGTTTTCGACTATTGCGGGATGTTCCCCGAGGTTGCATCATGCAAGAGGGTATTCCTGATGAAGAATATGCAGGCCCTTGTTGATAATTATGCAACAACAAGGGATCTGTAATATGATATGATGAGATGTCCACATTAAGGAAGGCAAGATTTTATCGATAAACGGCCAAATTTGGATTAGGTGGTCTAGCTAATCAGAGTGGGTCGAGCCTTCCCATATGGACTCCAATTGCAATTGGCCACATCGTCTTTTCTTAGCAGAGGTCGCCGTGAAATGAGCACATCACTCCAACCCAGCATTCTGTTTTAATTTAATGACGCTAGCAGAAAACTCAAATTTCTTTTTTTAATCACTCAAATCATAAGAGTGGAATTGCCTCAATACATTTCACGAAGAAGTTACCAAAAAATCATAAACTTATTCTACCGATATCAATTTAATTCTAAACTTTTTAATTTGGTGAATTTAGTCATAAACATTTTGACAACTTACCAATTTAGTATTTCCGATATATGTTAATCCATATTCATTAATATAGATACCATATGTTCTATATGGCATGACCGACACTAATGCGAAAATTTTTGCAATTTAAAATTTTTCATATCTTTTATTTTTTTTTCATTGTGGCCAGAGAGGGTCATGTGATCCTCTCTAGTCATTGGGGGAGGGCTGCCCTATAAAAGAATAACATAACAAAAATAAAAATAATAAAAAATGTCAACATCAACAATGGTCATATCATTTGCATTGGTTCAAGGTATAGGCACATGGTTCCTCAGCGCTTGCCAAACGCGAAGGGGCCTAGGTGGAGTCCTAGGTCACAAAAAGAAAAAAAAAACATTGGTCATATCATGTAGGAAGCCAAATGTCCATTCTATCAATTTCTAGTTAAAATTTATAGGAATGATTTCATTAACAAATTGTCAAAAGATTTAAAACTAAATTGACTAAAGTAAAAAAAAATTAGGATTTAATTGACATATGTACAAAAGGTTTAAGGCTTATTTTGTTTATTTTTCCTAGATATGACCCTTACCTACTTCTCCATGTCTCAATTATTAGACTTGTCAAACGGTTAAATTGAGTTAGATTTGATGGATAGACAATGGATCCCACCCAAATTGATCCATTTAAACTGTATTTTTTTCCATTTGTATGTACTAAAATTTTAACAACTCGACTCGACTCAACCCGACCCTACCCGTGTCCAACCTATACCCAAGTTCTTCTTCTTTTTAAATTTTATGGTAGGAATAAGTGTAGTAGGAGAAAATTGTCAAGCATTTGTATTTTTTGGGCTAAGGGTACAATAGGTAACATTTTATTACCAAGAATAGTTTCTATTCAAAAATATTTGTTTCTATTTCTATTCTCTTGATGAGTTTATAAGTAAAAGAGTGAGTTTGATAACTGTCATTATCTAAATAGAAAGGGAATGATTATGTGCTTGGTATGATCTTAATTTTCTAAAAAATTTCTCTTCTTTTTTCCCTCCTTTCTTCTTCCTCATTCATTAATAGGGCAGAGATTTGGGTTGGTGAGACTCATCCTCATCATAGCTATGTGAGGTCGACAGTTACCTAGCCATCAATGAGGCTTGACCCTACCAGGTTTGGGCAAGGTCCACCCTCACTAACCTAAGTATTTGGCTAATTGCCAGCCATTGTTGAACCTAGTGACTACCTAGGGGAGGAAGAAGAATGATGGAAAAAAGAAAATAAATCATTTTTATTTGTTCCTAGGAACAAAAATATAGATCTTTTTACTTCCTAATTTTGTATCAAGTATATTCTCTAACTACTTTTCTTTTCATTATGGTAGAAAAATTGATTGACATACATAAAAGGATTTATATATATTTTATTACATGAAGAAAATATTAGAAAAATAGACTAATAAGGACATTATCAAATGCACCCTGACTTCAGTAAACTTTCTTTTCCCTCTTTTTTTAGCACAAAAATAGTAAGAAATAACGTTATTTGGAACAAAAAAATTTGGGCGAAATATTAGCTAGCAAACTGATGTTGGGTTTACATGGGATTTAATTCGTGCACGATCAATGATTTTATTGGAGGGAAAAGTGAATACATCACAAGTGGTGGTGCCTCTGTATGTCGTTTCGACTCCTGATAAACATGATAAAATAATGAGTACAATCGAGGCTAACATACCTTTTATAGAGTTTACAGAGTTTTTCCTTTTAATGAACACGGGTTGCAGGTTGGTCTCATCCTTGTCCGTTAAAACTCATAGATAGTTGGATTTCACTACTCTCAACTCATAAAAATCTATTTTTTACTAATTTTTAGCCAATCCATATACAAACCAATCCAATAAATATGAATTAGAAAACGTGCATTTGACCTATTTTGACACATCTATTGGTGAACAATGCCAAAGTAGTGAAGTTCCATTCCACTTGTCAACGATACTTGTAAAACTCCCTAGCTCTATTTTCAACTCTTGATAATTCAACAACACCGGCATAGCAATCTATTGCTATGATCCTCTCCCCGCTTTTAGATAAGCTTCCCCAAAACGGGACAATTGTCGAAAAAATCCTAAACTTTTTGTAACTTTGCCGTTTCAGTTTTAAACATTTTTTCTTTTTTTTGCTAATTCAGTCATAAACCTTTTGAAATTTTGTCATTTTAGTCATTCTGACAACTTTTTATCGAAAAAAGCCCACGTGGACGTCCAATCAGCACCATGTATATGTCGTGACCCAATCGATTGGTTGTCAGAGATGATATGGCACAAAACGACGTAATTTTGACAATTTGCGGCAAAATCAAACGAACCCTAGCTTGCTTTGCCCCAAAAGCTAAAGTTCTTGAGCTTCGAGATTAGGGTTCTTTAGCTACGGTTCTTCTTCTTCAACTTCTCGATTCTTCTTGCGTTGCATTCTCTTCTCCTTCTTCTCGGCTCTCCTTCTTCTTGCATTCTTCAACTAGCCTCTCAGTTTTCCTTCTTGTGTCGTTCTTAAGCTAGGGTTCGAATTGGGTTCTTCAATTTGGGGCAAGTTAAAGCACAGATTTGGGGCAAAGAGCAAAGCTATGGTTCATTCAATTTTGGGGCAAAGCAAATTAGAATTCATTTGCTTTTGGGGCGAAAATTGGGGCAATTTTCAAAACTACGCCGTATTGTGCCACATCATCGCCAGCAACTAACAAATCAGGTCACATCATGTATATGATGCTGACTAGACGTTCACGTAAGCTTTTTTCGGCGAAAAATCATCGAAAATACTTAAATGACAAAGTTTCAAAAGGTTTATGACTGAATTGGCAAAAAAAAAGAAACAGTTTAGGACTAAATGGTAAAGTTACAAAACGTTTAAGACTTTTTCAACAAATGTCTCACAAAAAAAAAAATCAAACCCACACCATCGGTTTCTAAGCCAAAATAATAATATACCGTTGTCACCGGTTCAAATCTCAGGGTGTGGATGGCTGGCCATTCCTATTTAAGCACTGTGTTTTGAAGAGTTGCCGATGCTCTTCCATTACCTTCAGGCATTTGTTTTCCTTCCTTCATTGACCATCAAACGAGTTCCAATGAGTTCATGTTTTAGTGCGCAGAATGAGTGGAGAGGACGCGGTGCTGGCCCCTTCATATGGGGACAGGATTTCCAAAGCAGCGGCTCACGTCGAATCACGTGTCTACTCGAGAAAAACACAGTCCTTAAAACTTCTTTATTGATGTACCTTTACCCTTTATTTGTCGTTTCTCTACTTTTTCTCACATCTCGCCCATTCTCTTTGAATTCTCCAATACGAGATTTAAGATAGATAAGAGTATTTGGCTGAACCTATCCTGGATGCATGCTAGCCCCAGATTTCGAAACCTCTGCTCTTTCTTATTGGTACGCCTTAGGAATCGTTGATTTCGGGGTACCTAGAATACGTTGTAAGTTTTCTCTTTCCCGAAAGACTGCCACATTTGTATCGAATACGAAAAACGTACGGTATAAGAATAAAAGAAGGGGATCAGACGGTGGAGTAGATGCTTATGTCAATTATAACACATAGTCCTTTCCACTTAAAAAAGGAACAAAGAAGTGTAGACAGATTCTCCCTATGACTGCGTGATAGATCAACAGCTTTCTCGTTTTGTTAGATGAATTATTTGAACACTTTGGACTGTTTCTAGAGAACCAAGATCAGCAATTTTGCGAGCGTGAACCTGTCTCGATTTCAAGGGCGGGTGAACCAAGATCAGCAAATTTGCGAGCGTGAACCTGTCTCGATTTCAAGGGCGGGTTCAAGGATGTCGGGATAGTTTCTTTAAACATTGCGCGACATTTGTCGATTCCTCCATGAACTTAGCCCGTTATCCTGGGAAGATTCGAAGATCGGGAGCCCCGTCATCGATCTGAGAGCTCAAGTCAAGGTGGACGAGGTACATCTTGCGTGGTTTTGGCGCATGGATGGCGTCGCCGCATCATGTCTTGCTCGCCCAAAACCGGTCTCTGAGTTATTCCCCCTCCTCCTGTTCTTTCCTCTTCAATTTTGGTGTTCTTTAAAGTCATCCATCTATAATATCAACTTTGGATCCAAGAGTTAGGACACTCTCAATCAGAGAGATACCATTAATTCTCACGAGACCATGATACATCACAGCTATTTATTTAATTTGACTTGTTGATGATCTATGGAAGAATGAATCGAGTCAGTTTCCCTTATAATTTAGAAAATGTGTGTCTTGTGTTCGTTGAAATCTAGTAAGGAAAATGTGCGATTACATTTAAAAAAAGAAGAAGAGAGAATTACTCGGAAAATCAAGAATAAGAATTTGTCTATTGATAGGCGCATCTTGTTATCGCGCTTCATAAGGTGCAGTCTGGGATTGAACCCTAATTAATTTTTAACACGCATCACCCACGTAGAATTCGATTAACATTCTTGTTACTAGGAAAACATAAGGTGATGATCCTACTCTTTCCCTTATGTCTTTATGTGTCGCAACAATTTCAGCAGTTGATCTCACAATTACCGAGGTGAATACCAATGTGAACATCCACCAATGGTTTAAATGATTTAGAGGCCGTAATGGGACACAAGATTGGCCACCTCTAATTCAATCGGTCCGAGTGCATCTCGACTCTTCAGAAATCTCATTATTCAAAACGTTAGAGTATACACAGTAAGTTCTAAGTTCGTCAATATATTCACGCAAAAGGAAGGCTGATCAAGCAACTACAAACCTCAAGAGCAATTACCTTCTCTATGCATAGAAGACCAACTTACTTTGACGGCCACTCATATTCCCTTCAATCAACCTTATAATTGACGAGTCACACGATCACAGACATTATCCACCTTTATATATTATTTAATTTTTCGAGTACACAGTGTTCACAACTTGTAAACCACTAATCAAAATAGCAGTTCGAGGAAGTTCTCTACAACTAAGGTTTTAGTGGAAAATATAATCTCCAGGAAATGATCACAACCATCAACCATCTGAAAATTAGAGGAAGAAGAAGAATTGTGGGAAAGAGACGGCAGGCTTCCTCGCTCTAACGTCGCGTTCCAACTCAAAAGGTCATTATCAAATTGCTTAGAATGTTTGGTGAAATTAAAATTCATATGATAAATATATTCTTTGTGGAAAATAAGAGAAGGTTTTTCCATCGGAACCTCATGATTTTAATGGGTGGTGAAGCGTGCTTGCCCAAGGAATCTCCCATCGCCCTAAAAGATAAAGGACCAGTCCTTCTCCAAGTGAGTAATACTTCCACGTTGCATGGACGTCCCGCGGCCGACACTGCCAATCCGCCACATGACCACTGAATTATTGTAGAAAAGACAAACTTCCTCGCTTTTCATTGGAGCTAAGGAAGACAATTTTAGACCGAAGTGTGGATAGCTATATTGATTGATAGTTTCTCCCTCATTGCTGAGATCAAGGGTTCGAAACCTGTAGTTGCTAGCGTCTTAAGCGGAGGTCATAGTGTTGGGGTCATATGCTAATCTTCCTAAATATATAGTGGCTTGACCCTTTGATGCCATCTGAGTACGAGGGGCCCGTGATGAATTCCTTAGTTATTAAAAAAACCTATAATTTTAGCCTCTTCAAAAAAACACAACCCTAAAAATAATTGTTCTATCATCTACGAAGATGATTAGACATAAACTATTGAGGATAATGAAGATATTTATAATAATCTATAACGCTTTCGTCATCTATAAAAATGGTTTGGCATAAACAATTGAGGATAATGAAAATATTTGTTATTGAGAAGTTATTTCAAGCCATACAAGCATCAGTTTGAGGAATATGTATTCAAATCATTCGTGTTTTGTCTATTTAAGATTCGAGTTATCTTTTGAAATTGACGTGGCGATGTGTACATGCCATTCGTTCCTCCTTTTCATGTTTCTGATTATTGTTATGTAAAAGATTAGCAATATTAAAAATTTCTAATAAATACCCTCACGACATATTTTCCCCAAATTAGTTTTCATCATATAAAAAAGTTCAAAACCGGTATCCACGACAGATTTACTTCAAAGTCAATTTTGTCTCACAAAAAATCTCAAGCCCAAATCCATCGACCATTAGCATTATATCTAATAATCCTCTTAAAATGCATACTTGTCAATGCACGTAAGAGATTATTACAAGACAAGTAGGACGTCAAAGTGACATATTCGAAGTAGAAATTAATGTCCATTGACATATATATATATATATATATATATATATATATATATTGTGGGATGAGAGATTTATGGTGAGTGCTACCACCTTGGAGTTTTTTGTCACACGAATATTACTTTGAAGTAAATGTGTTGTGAAATATCTTTTGAGTTTGATCATATTACAAGGATTAATTTGCAATAAATATGTCACCAATATCGGAATTTTTAAGAGTATCAACCCTTTTTAAAAAAGGTGCGATGCAGATTTTTCGGCACGGGCCAACACATCAATTCGCGTTTGTCATGAAGATTGGGAACTTTGGCCCCGCATGTTTCAAAGGTCTACGGCCAACTATTATCGAGAAGTTCATGAAACGACTTGTCATCAACGTACGAAGACAAACGCGAGCACGTACAAATTAAGGGTATTATACTAAAAGTCGACGCAAGCAGGAGATGCACGTGTTAAATTAGAAATAAGTAATCATTGAAGGAAGAATCAACGATACGATAATTGCAGATTTAGTGGATGTTCGTCACTTGTCACTTCCAAATATTGTGATTGGATGACTTAATCAACGTTGTTATAATCATGCAAAGTTTCTTTTCCTTTTTCTTTTTTGGGGAAGATAGTTATCCGGGTTATCTAAGTTCAAGAAATTATTTCGTTCGACAATTTTGATCCGTGATGTGACAAGTCACAGTAATCTTCAAATGCTTAGATTCGCCAAACAACTACTGGCGCAATTAATCTCTTATAACGATCACCACATCACATAATTTCTTCATAATGGAATCGATATTAAAGTGAAATTAAGGAAGTACCAAATATTTGTGCTAGGAAGTTAGTGCAAAGAATTTGATTGAATTTCATAAAGAATATCCCGTAGAAGACTGCGAAGAGCTTGATCGATTGATCAAGTGCTCCCCTCGGTGTCTCGACAACTCTCGATCATTCATTATTGGAACAATCGAGATTCTGTTGAGAATCAAAGGAATACCGTACGTGATAGGGGATATTATCTTATGTCTATATCAAGGTCCCTTGTAACATATTTCCATCTAACTCTAATTCCTACAACATCTAACTTGGACCCCACAAGAAATCCTCCTTCCCTCTAATCTGAAATTATTGCAACTAGTGCCATGTGATGTATGTAATGTTATGCTTTCGGTGATTTTCTTTGAGCGCTAAAATGAGAAACTACGTAATAGGAAACAGTTTATATTAAATCCCAGTTCAGATCAGGTAATTTCCTAAATTGCTACATGACTCCTAAGACATGCAATTCCAATTCAGGAAAGATAGATGCAGGCAATCTATCCTAAATGCAATGCAATTTTTTTTTATAATATTTTTATAAAAGGAAGGTTTCCAGAGTTAATGACATGCAATGCATAAGCCCACATAATAAAATATTAAGCACATCTAAAATGGGAAATAAATTTAATCAGGGATCCCACCTTAGGCCTTAATGGTCGAAGTCCGAATCATATGCATGACTGAGAAGAGAAATGTCCTATTTATGATATGCCTAAAATCTCAAAACAGATTAAAAGGTAATAATATATTCAAATATGGTTACCTAAATTGGTTTATCGATTCAAATGGATACGATAGGTTCACGGCAACGACGAGCGGCGATGAATAAGAAACCGACGAGCAACTCCGGTGGGAACTCCCAGCGACGGCAGCAGCATAAATTAGAGGGCAACAATGATAGGGATGATTGCTCCAAGGACAGCGGAAACACCGAGAACGCGAGGGATTGGACTGGAGCTACTTTGCATACGACGGTGATTGCTTTAGGCCTTGTCGGGGCTACAAGGGTGCTGTGGTGGCCGGCAAGTGTTTCTGAAGCCGCTGTTGGCTGATCGTCGGGGTTAGAAGGACGCCGGGGCAAACAAGATAGCGGCTGTAATGACTTGGCAAGCCTACAAGGATGCCGAGAAGATTGGAGACTTCTAGGGAAAAAAAATCAAATAGGTAGAAAAATGGAATTAGACTTTGAGACTGTCCTCGCAACTTACCAATGGTTACTAACAAGAATCTTTTATGATACAACCAAGTCTTGAATGAGGATATCAAATAGAAATTCGGGTATTTCTCTAAGACTTTTCAATGGAAAATAATTGAAACAATGGCTGCATTCCTCTTTTGGAAAGGGAAAAAAAAAAGGAAGAAGAAGACAAATATTGAACAGGTTCAATAATTAATAGTAAAAAACAAGAAGATATATCCTAACAGACACAACCTTCCAAATATTGAGAAATTATGTTTGAACAAGTATAATCTCTGAATAACAAAGATGAAGAAACAAAATTCGGAATTTAACAAAAAAAATAAATAATTGTTGCTTTTTATAATTAAAAATGCGAACTGAAATTAAAATAATAATTAATAATAGCTGTTGATTTTTATAATTACAAATTATATATGAGACAAGGCATTTCTTAGGTTGTTACAGGAATTGCAGAAGTTGTTGTAGGTAGGGATGTCAAAATTGAACAATCTACCTAACCAGAAACATGACATAACCCAAGCATTTCCAAGTCAGATGCTCATTTAATTGTTTTGGCAGTATAATGCTTCCGGATCAGATTTTAAATCGACCTGGAAAAAATAATTATTTATCTTAATCTCCGTCAAAAAGTACACACAAACACATCTCGATCCGAACTGAACCAAATATCAGGGTTACATTCTTATAGTGCTTTAGGTTGAGTCGAATCAAGTGTATATTTATAGTGTTTTGGACCGGATGTCATAGAAATCCGATCTGCTCCGGCCCATGGGCAACCCTTACTGTGGGTGCACGCCGGCCTCAAGCTGGCGGGTGGCGGAGAGGCGCATTGTGGCTTCTGGACACGAGGTGGCCGGGCGTTCAAGCGTGGACAACGCGAGGAAGAGCTCGGCCAATGGCGACCGCGGAAGGGCCATCTCAACTCCATTCTCCCTTGGAGACCAACACGTCCTTTCCTCTCTTGTTTTTTTATTCTCTCTCGTGTCTTTAACCTTCCTAGGTTGCCCCACCTCCTCAAAACTTGATAAGAACAAGCTTTGCTTTAGAGCATCCTTGCAGGGAGTCACTTTCCTGTCCTGGAGGAAATGGACATAAGAAATATTTAAGAATAAGAAACCTCGGGACAAGAACAATACAAGTATCATAACTTGTATACAGTGCTCACTTTAGTACCGAAACTTTCATTCGAATCACTTCAGTATTACATTTTCCAAAAAAAAAAAAGATCTTTTCAATGCCAATTCCGATCTTACATGACAGCCTATGTAGCTCGCTGGAAGTTCCAAATTAGCATTTAATATAATAAAAAATTCAAATTCCAAAGAGAGAGAGAGAGAGAGAGAGAGAGAGAGAGAGAGAGAGAGAGAGAGAGAGAGAGAGAGAGAGAGAGGATTTAAGGGGGAGGGCAGCAAGCCCTTCTCTTTGACCTTTGTTTTTTTTTTTAAAGAAAAACTAATTTTTAATTTAATTTTAATAAATTAAATTATTATATCACATAAAAATAAATAAAAAAGCCATGTGAAATATATTTTTTAATAAAAATTCCACATCGAATAGTTTTCATTTTTTATCATTTTAAATGCTAATTTAGCATTTCTAGTGAGTCGTGTCATTTTTTTTTTGCCAGATTTGACACTTAGGTGATCGTTTTTTCTTTGATTTGACACTTAAGTGATCCGACGGAAAGTTTCGGCACTAAAATGAACACTAGACACAAGTTATAACACTTGTAGTGTCTATCTCCCAAGAAACCTCTCTTTTTAATTCACAAAAATCCAAATTTCAAGGATACAATGCTTAAGTGTTTGCTTTAATAGATCAAAGTTTTCCAATTTCGAGCGCCCCGTGTGCTAGGCAACATGTGTATTCGGCCACTTAGAGGATTTGAGGGCTTTGTTCCAATTTTCGCTTCAGGGACTTAGTCCAATTAATTCAATTAACTGCTGAACTTCCTTTGCTAGATTTCTCTAATTTGGATCCAATCAAAATGTCGTTTATGTTGGCTTGCTACTATTGCATGAAAATGGTCTTATATGCATATGCAATTTAACAATACTTTTGTCAGGGTCGAGACCAACTCCTAATTTTTCCATACGATAAATTACTAAATGGGTGACTGAAATTTTGTGTGAATAATGATCTCGTGCTTCTCAATAAAATTTAAAGACTCAACCCATTGATCCAACTAACAACCTTAGGCCCATTTGACAGACGAGATAAAGAGTCGGGATAAGATTTAATTTACCCTAATCGGTGTTTGATGGCATCCCATGGATCAGACCAACTGGCTATAGATAATCCTAGGTCCCTGGGTGGGACAAATTTTAGCTCACCAAGATTAGCTATCGAATAAAACAAACAAAATAATGAATATCCTTCTTCACTTCATGAACGAGGGGTGGACGGTGGCAGTGATGATGCCACTCAACAATGCCGATGACAGGCAAGAGGAAGGCAATGATGACAGTATTGACACACCATCGCACGGTTGGCCAGGAGTGGCAACCACCGTGGCGACGGCAACCACCACCCTCTCTCTCTCTCTCTCTCTGTCTGAGAGAAGCAGCGGCCATGCAGTCGATGCTAGCCTGGTGGCCGCCGTGTTGCCAGGATCTCCTCCACCATTGGCCACCAACAATCACAATTTTAGGGCTTGTCCGAGAGATCCATCAATCGTTGGCCAAGGAAAATCACCACACGGTAGTCATCGCTGTCTAGTGAATAGATCCCAATTAAATTTATCATCCCATCTTATCTAATCCTATCACGATCTCTATTTAAACAACCAAATGCAACCTTCAAGCTTCTCGTGTAAATTTCGTCTCCTTGAACTTACATTCTTGAACTCCAATTTAAACTCTCGGTTATCAACCTTAACATACTTGATCGCCATTTTGAATTGAACGTACGCAGGTATCAGAGAAAGAAACGGTACACATGTTACCTCTTCTTATGAGCCGATTTAATCCATTAATTAGAGAAATACTGCATGATGGAACGTGATGATAATCTGGTTCGTGCGCTTTCTCTTCTCTGGAAAATTGATCGATCGCCTGAAAGTCGCTTTAGGGAACTGATAAGACTAGGTTCGGACAGCAAAAGAAATCAATGATTCAAACTTGAAATGATCATTTAACATTAGAATAAGTCGACGACGGAGATCGTGGACCGTCGATAGGGTAGGTTCCGACAGTAAAGTTCAATAATTTAAACATGGGAATGATCATTTTACTCGAGACTATGTCGTCATGTTGGTGACACAATTTTTTCCTCTTCTTCCAACCTCAATTCCTGTTCCTAATATTTCCAGAGCCATCTGGTCCCGTCAATGTGATTTGGCTGTTCCTGGGGCATCAAGAAGGGGAATATCCTTAGCTTGTCACTGTAAAATTAAATTTGGATTTTTGCGGGAAATACTAGTCAACCATCTCACTTCACTTTGCCACGGAATTTGTGAGTACTTTTTACATACATGGCCCCTCTCCACCAATAAAATTAAGCTGTCGAATTAGGTTTTGTCATATTCATTTCGTGTGTCTGGGCTTGCGCGCGAGAGAGAAGCTGTGAAGAAAATGTTTTAACCCGTGATGCACGCGATGAAGTTCAAAATTAGCTCTTCTATACATGACTTTTTTATATTATAGGAAAAGGGCTTCTCTTCTCACAATCAGATCAGGTAATTAATAATCCGTCAACATAGGTTAATGCGACTAAACGTGAAGCATGCATGTCGCGCTACTGTAACATTCTAGAGATTCCGTGAGCCCGTAATTCGTAATTTTGCTTTTTTATTTTTTTGTGTTCTTCACACAGCTTGGGCATCTCATGTTATTCCAAGAGCTGAATTCGCCTGTGTTTTATGCGTGGTCTCTCTTTTGCAGACCAAACAGAAAACCTTAAGAGCATCGAGCGAGGGAATATGCGTCACGGGTAAGAAACATTGTCCGAGGATATGCACAATCCCGATCCCTCGCATCCCCCGAAAGGGCCCCCATCATTGAGAAGGGAACCAAATATCATAATATAATTTCGTTTGCATTTAAGGGTCCCTTTTCCATCGGTGCTGATAATTCTGCACTCGTATTTATATATATAGGGACGACCGCCTTTATGCTCACTTGCCAACCTGCATAAAGACACTGCAACTCTGTGTGTGTGTGTGTGTGTGTGTGTGTGTGTGAGAGAGAGAGAGAGAGAGAGAGAGAGAGATGTCGTCGCCGTTCGCATACTGCGAGAGGGAGAAGAAGCCATGCGTGAGGTGGGTTGAGAAGTATTTCAAGGACTGCCTGTGCAACGCCAAGGACGAGGCGTCGTTCGCGTTCGGGCTGATAAGCCTGGTGTGTTGGGGCGTCGCCGAGATCCCCCAGATCATCACCAACTTCCGCACCAAGTCCAGCCACGGCGTCTCCCTCGCCTTCCTCCTCACTTGGGTGGCTGGGTCTCTCTCTCTCTCTCTCTCTCTCTCTCTCTCTCACGCGCACGCACGCACACAAGACAACCTTTAGGCTTCTATCAATTTGAGATGCTTGTCATGGTTCAAGAAAGTACGCTTCTTTTCATCCATACAAGCTTAAAAGTTCACTTCACAATGTGTTCTGTGGTTTTCTTTGATAATTTGGTCTGTCTCAGTGCTTGACTCTTACAATATCTCGCGCAGATTTTTTATTTTCCTTTATGTTTTCTTGATCGCCGTACTGAAGCTTCTTATGTGGGATGAACATGCAGGGATGTGTTCAACCTCGTTGGCTGTCTTCTTGAACCAGCAACAGTGAGTTTCAAGCTGAAATCTCTGAAAACCAAAAAAAAAAAAAACATAATGGAGGAGGCCACAGAAAACGAAAAAACCAATTTAACATATGTTTGTTTAACGCATAAATTACAAAATGGAAAAGAAAAAGGAAAAAGAGAAGAAAGGAGTAAAGACCAATCGGCAACCCAGTACATGACATGGGGGGTCCAAGAAAAGGCCTCGGGATTGGATGTATGTTGTTCTTGCGATGCGGCACACCCGCATACACCATGTTTGGTCTGTTTGTGCTTTAGCTATGATCACAGCACAGCGTATGACGCACCAAACCCTGAAGCTTATCCAGACTTTTTTCACACTATGATATATTGCAATATTTTACTGCCGTTACGTTTCTCCCACTTGCATGTCTGCTCATCTTTGTTACAGCTATATCATATGTATTTGAGTTTAATTGGCCTTCCTCTCAATTTCTCTCTTGTCTTGTTGCAGTTGCCGACTCAGTACTACACGGCCCTGGTAAATTGCAGATCCTCCAGCTTTACACGTGTTTTCTTTCCAGAATCTTTCAGAAGTTTTTTACGGAATTCTGAAACCCCTGCACATGCCAAATGAACCCATATCGTTAATTATATGAAATTATTGGCCTAGACTGGCCGACCCTGGTCTGCACATAGTTGTCATGTCGCTTTCAATAGTTCCGTGCATGAAAGTTTCTTTTAGGGTCGGTAGTCATTTTTCTCCTCCGTTGATATAACAGGGTAGTTCTTTTAAAACTTCTACTGTGCTTGTCTTTCCTCTTCTCATCCGAGCAAAATCAAGGAAATCATCGACCAGTACCGGTCATAGGAACTTGAACGAACTTCATTTGCATCTTGGCCCTCGAATGTGAGGATCTTCAATTTTGGGACTTTTTCGACCCAAGGATCAAGATCTAGGGGACGCGCACGTGTACCGTGTAGTGAGACTACGCCCATATAGGACTCAGGGATCGAAGCCACACTTGCATGCTCCCAGTGCATGAGTCCGACTGCCCAGCCGCCCTTAAGCTCAGATACGAATTATAGGGATCCCACCTCGTCTTAGGTTCACAAGCACCTGGAGCGTGGGAGATCTGTTTGAATTGAACGAGAGAGTAAGCGGGACGGTGACCACAAATTATTAGGTTCACTGGGCTTCTAGCTCGCATCATCCTCCCATTAGTAGCCCCAGTGGTGGCTTCTTTGCATGGACAAGAAAGCCCATGGTTCATATAATTGGAACCTAGCCAGGCCCCCAATTATCGACCGAATCATCTGAAGTGAAGGCTGCTCAACAGAAACCTTTACTGTAAACCTTCTTTGGAGAAATTGTCAGTAGATGATGTTTCGCAGCTCACCGTCGCCCTTATCTCCAATGACACTCTTTAACTTTGTTGTTTGAACTCCATCAGCTTTACACCACGAGCACTGTGGTGTTGGTGTTGCAGAGCCTGTACTATGATTATGTCTACAGGTGGTGGAAGTGCCGACGCAGCAAGAAACCCGACCAGAAGGTGAATATTTTCAATCTCCATTCCTTTTTAACTTTCTTGAAGATTTTGTCCCCAGAAAAAGCTAGAGAGAAATTATTGAAGACGACCGCCAAAAATAATAATTTCACTCCAAAGTGTACTTGAATGACGACATTTTGGGTATGGGCAGAACGTCGTCATTTTCTTTTACGGAAGATATAGTTCTAGAAGTATTTGTGATGTTTTGTTGCAGACGGAAGAGAAGGAGCCATTGAAACCGAAAGCCACGCATCAATCAGGGATTCCCATTCCAAGCGCCTCGGCTAAAGCAACTCCAGCGAAAGCATCTCCGAGAAGAGAGTTCTATTATACGTATGAAATATCGAGCTTAATTCATTAAATAATCTTAAGTTGACTTACTTTTCATCCTACCTAAAGATTGAAAGGGGAGTATACTCGGTGTCTGTCTATGCAGGTCTGCTAGATCTTTGGCCGGGAGCGGGACGCCACCATTCCGGACATACATGAGGGTGGCTAAAAGCGGCCCATCCGCCATGCAGATCTACAGCGACTCATCTTCCGAAGACGAGGCCGTTCAGGTCCCGTCCACGACAACGGCCAGCAAGCCAAAGCCAATTCCACGATCTGTGAGCACTAATTGAATCCCATTAGTTTAGTTGCCTTAATTACGTGATCTTTCTAGAATATGTTGGTCTGTCCACAATTGAAACTCTATTTGTGGAGTGATTGACGACCCTCTACTTTTAAACGTCCACGCATCAAGATCGTCACTATTTTTACCTTGTCATTTCAGGTGGGGTACGGGACATTTCTAGCATCATCCCTCACTCTACCTCTTCAGAACAAAGCTTTCACAGAAGCTCATGTGGTACTCACCACGAGGAAATTGTTACAAGTATGAGTTAATCCCATGATTCCCAACCCTAAGTTCTGTAAAGTCTTACCCTAATTGATGAACTTGTCTCTCCTAATCCTTCTATCTTTTTTTGTCTGGTGGCTTTATATGAAGCAGGAAGGTGGAATGGAGCACAGTGCGTTCGGACAATGGCTTGGATGGCTAATGGCTGCCATATACATGGGTGGCAGAATCCCCCAAATATGGCTAAATGTATGCCAACTCTCTGATGGTTCTAAGCTAACCAACCCGTCGTATGGACATGTCATGCATTTTCTTCACATCGTATTCGTACATTTCCCATCGATCTCGCTTTACTGATAAGAGCTTATTGTTTCTGTCGTTTCCCAGATAAAAAGAGGGAGCGTCGAGGTGATGCGCGCTTTTTCCTCTCTGCAAATGGTATTTCCGTGTCCACGAATTCAACCGTGACGAATCCATAACTTTTCGCTTTGATAATATTTCAGGGTTTGAATCCTCTTATGTTCGTCTTCGCGCTGGTCGCCAATGTTACCTATGTGGGAAGGTTCTCTCTCTCATGCCAATATGTACAGATTATGTATATGTATTCAGGTCCGTAGATATGTAGACGTATGTATGTAGTATCTTATGCAAGCATTATACGGATGTTGCAGCATTCTAGTGAGAACCATTGAGTGGGACAGTATCGAAGCTAACATGCCTTGGCTGTTGGACGCAATCGTTTGCGTGGCGCTCGACTTATTCGTATCCTTCTTTGAGCTTCTTACCATCATAGTCCAACCATATTGCGTGGAGAGAATCATTGCAGCTCTCGAAGAGAACTACAAATTAAATTGCCTCCTTAACCAAAACGAAAATTAGATCATATTGCAGTACATATACTACAGGTACTTAAGCAAGAGCAAGAACAGCGACGAGGAAGGCCCCGGATACTACGAGGAAGCCGTCAAAGGCATGGCATCTTGACCGGTGCCGCTACTATGCGGTCCTCATGCTCGAGGGCCCTTGTCCTACGCGGAATTCGTTGTTTTGTATTGTTTTCTTTGTGAGGGTGTGGCTTAATTGTGTCTGTAATCCGCCTCATTTACTTTTATGCAATCTCAATTTCACCAAGGAAGAACACTACTGGACTGCTTTCACTTTCTGGACAATCAACAAATGACAAAGATGTCCACCTGTCGTGCATATTGACAGGATCGGATAAAGTTGGCTTGTACGGTAAAGAAATCAATTACTTAAAACGTAAAGAGCAATCATTTCATCAATTGGGGCGCGCATGATTGAGTTTCTATTTCAGAAACTAATTTCTGGCCAGAAATAGATTTCTGGTTCAGAATGAATTTCTGAAGAAAAAAACGTATTTGATATGGACATGAAATTTCTCTTCTAGAAACAAAAATCTATTTGAAATGGAAAAAAAATTCTATTTCTATTTCTATTTCATATTAAAAATATTACTTTTTGAAATTACAAAATGTTTATTCCAATAAAAATCAAATATTTTATTATTTAGAGCAAAAATTGACAAGTTTGATTACATTTTCTATTATAAACAAACTCCGAATCCACTTTAATTGCATTACACATCCGTATATCGGGCTCATTTGAGCACCACCTTGGTTAAATTTTCTTATGTCGGGCTCGATCCGATCCCAAGTCAATTACAGTCTAAATTCGAATTATTCTCAATTTAAGAAATTCATAAAAAATAACATTTTTTTGTAAACACAAAAAACGCATTTTAAAAAGGTAAATCAACTATTATGGGATTAAGTTATGATTTGCCCAAACTGCTAATGCTCGGACTCAAGCGTATTGTTTATGAGATTTGGCCGCCAGAAGTCTCCGAGAATTGCCAAATCTTTCTTTCCACAGACACACAGAGAGAGAGAGAGAGAGGGGGAGAGAGGAAGAGAGAGAGAGGGCGGGAGAGAGAGAGAGAGAGAGAGAGAGAGATATATATATATATATATATATATATATAAGAGAATGATTTCTGATTTTGTGGCAAAATCAGAAATAGTTTTTTTTTTTTATTTCTCATTCTTCCCCTAGAATTAGTTATGAAATAAAAATCTATTTCAGAAACAGAAAACCCAAAGTTTTCTATTAAACAAGTTTCTCTTCCAGAATGAGTTTTTTTTGTCCAGAACTTATTCTGGAAGAGAAATAGGTGCCAATCATGTACACCATTATTGTCTGCATTTTTTCAAGTTACCTAGGCCTAGGGGTGCATGGGCTAAGTTAATCCAGTTCATCACCTAACCTAGGGACCATTCCATACAGTATCGATCTTTAATTTTTAGGACCCAAGACCGAATTAATTATATGGGTTCGGTCATGTTCTAGGATCAACTTCGGACTGCTAAATTATTTTCCCATTCTTCAACGGCAAACAAGGGCAACGAAGAGACAAGCGACAGTACTTCTATCAAATTAGAAGAAAAGGAAAGGAGAGGAGTCAAAGACAAATCAGCAACTCTGCTCCTAAGCTCAACAAAAAAAGGAAGGAAGAGAGCCTTCTCAGAAGATGCTCTTCGACTTCTCTCCTAAGCTTGACAAGAAAAAGGGCAAATTCATACCGAACAACTTGCACGGTACTTTTGACCAACAAAAAAAAAAAAAAAAAAACCTGCACAGTACCGAATTAGAAATTTCAGGACCAATGACCGATCCAATTATCTTAAGAACCCGACCAGGGCCGGTCGGGTTCAGCCAATCTAGGATTAGTCCAAAGTCGATCCTGAACTATTGCTCACCCCTACCTGGGCCGTCAATCTTATTTGGCCCTTGCTGCTCGCTTTCAACTTTCATTTTCTGGGAACAACAAAACTAGTCTTCTCTGTGTTTTCCTGGAGAGCGTGTCCTGTCTGTGAACCCAGAAGGTTTCAACATCGAATAGAATCATGAAATCTCGTTTGGCTTATTTCTCTCCGCACTTCTTATCAAATATTTTATATAGAAATTATATACTATGACCGTTCCACTTCAGCTTTAGACCAAATAGAAGAAATGAATAAACTAAAAGAACAAGAAGATAATAACACTTCAAAGATTCTGAAGCTTCCCAAGAAGCTTCGCGCATCATATGAAGCTTCAATTGAAGCATCATACGCCACACACAACCTCGTATTGAGGCTGGGATAATACTCAACAAAGCCGGTTGGAGCTTATCTTTGATGGAGATTTCACCCAGATTTCAGGTAAATTAGTCACCTTTCCGGTGAAATCACGGGTTTTCCTAGAACCTGCTTCATCAATCTCAAAAGCTTCACGTCATCTCCTTCACCAGTTTCTGCAACCAGTCGATCTGCCTGTCCGGTTTCCTTCTTTTATGCGAGTCCCATGTTTTCAGACAAGAAGAGGACACTTAAAAATACTAAAACAAGTTTATTAATACTAAACCCAGTTCACTGTTTTCAATTTGGCCGGCTAAAAATGGAAACAAGAAACCCTTGCTTTCATCTGATAAGTGGCGCTGCAAACATACACGTCGTATTGCAGTTCACCGCACAATTTAGTATATTGGTTCTGTAGACCGGGGATTTCAACTCCAGCTCTAGTCTCTGGAGCAGTGCCTGTGCTTATAGGCCACAGGCAGTGCCTGATATGCCCAAAATCCTCGCACAAGGCGAAGACTTCTTGAGTCACCACTTGTACACCGAACAGCTAGATTCCCCATCAGTTGGCATTATTCTATAACTTCTCTAGTCATTCCATTCACATAAAGACGCAGCAACATCCTTCACTTCTAAAGTGGAACAGGAGCAAATTCTCCTATCAAAATTAAGGAAACTAGATCCACAGCAAGCTCTTAGTTCCTCTAACATCACATACATTGCTCGACAATCAAAAACATAGACAGAGTATTAAGAGGCCACTTAACACCACCACCTGGAAAGCACGTGTTCGCACTTCTCAACTGCTTGTAATTGGGGATCCTGACCTAGTTAATTAGAATTCATGGGGAGGGGCAACATCAAACAGAAAGAACCAAGACATCTTAAGAGTTCTTCAGCATTGATCACCCTGTAATTTCTTTTGTCTGGAAAAGCACAGCATCGAGAATATAGCACTTTTTAGAAAAACAATATGCCAAAACTCTATAAATAAATAAAAAAAATCATGCAACGAGTTCCAGAATCCAATGCACTTCCTTTACTTTACACTTGAAAAAAGAACAAATGTATCACCTTTAAGCATTTTACAGTTACATATAAAGCACCCAAGACAGGTCCTATATTCCTTGGTGATGGCAAACAGAATAGATGACACTATAGAAGAAATCACGTTCAATAAGTAAAAGGTGACACGCAAATATGAACAAGAAACCACATGCAGACATACAAGAACATTTCTGCACAAAGAAAGGAGTGCATGATATATGTCGAACAGGATACGATTTGCGGATCATATTGACATCCTCTGAACACCAAACTTGAACCTTTACTAGCCTAAGCCTTGTGAAGCATGGCAACAACTATGAAGAGAGTTCAAGAGAAACCATCACCAAGAAAATCCAACGTCAGATCACCAACAAAGCAGCGCAAGAACCACGAAGACTCCGATGAGTAGAAGAAGGTTCTTCAACACGGTATCAGCCTGCTGCCCCCGCACAGCTGTCTGCGGAAAGCCATGGGCATGACCACCGTGGAATGTGTTGAAGCCGTATGGATAACCTGAAGTCGTCCCATACACAGTAGCATCTTGAAATCCATGGAATTGCACATTGAACAGAGCAGGGATTAGACCGCCAAATGCAGTAGAGAGTGTAAAATTCCCAATCCTAGCATAGGCCATTGGCATGAACCCTCCCATGAAACCAAACCCATAATTCGTGAACTGATTTGCTTCAGGAGGCGGAGCGGTTTCAGGCCTTTGTCCCGAAGGGCGATTGGGGATATCAATTCCTGGATAAGACTTGGATCTTGGATCCGTCTGGGTCTTCCCCCTCCCATAAAGAGGGACTAGTTTCTCCTCTTGTATAAGGGCCTTGCAGACTGGGCATTCATGGCAATGCGAGTGATGGCACAGCCACCTATAGAGACAGGGCCAACAATAAAGGTGACCACAAAGGGTCAGGACAGGGTCTTGAGCTAATTCAAGGCAAATGTTGCATTCGAAATCTCCTGCATCATTGCTGCTGTTGTCGGAGGAAGATGCGCTTTGGGCCGGCTTACTCGTCGATTCTCTGGCCCCGCTTTCCATCAATTAACCTACAAACAGATGGAGAGAAATTTTTAAAAGTCCTGAATTTACCAGCCAGCTATGAAACAGAGTCCGAGACATTTATGACCATCTTGCCGCAGACAGAAAATTCTACATCGTGCTTATACAAAAGAAAAGGTCGTACAACTGCAATTCGAAAAGCTTCATCTTTCCCCATTTTGAACTGATGACATCTTATGCATTAAATTGCTTCGCACATATTGGAGAAAAGAACAATCCAAAGCGGAGTCTCTTAGCCAAAACTGCTGCTGTGACATCAGAGGGGGATCGCAGAGCAAAACAATGAACACACGAAATTACGTGAAAAGGAATCTAATCTCACGACATTCCAGACAAAATCCCCGCAAAACCCAATCCTTGGCACAAAATCATCGAGTTTTAGCACGGCAGTCTCGACATCAACGTGGCGGAACAGAAAAATCAGGTCTCTGCACCACATACCCAAACCCTAATTCTACGCGGGAAGCTAGAAAACCGATCGATCAACCGAACGACCATTTCGGCGATTCCCGAAGACAACTATGCTATCAATCCGAGACAGAGCCGAAGTTGGCGAATCCAAAACCTTCCACAGAAGAAGCAGCGAAACCAGCATCAAACAGACGCAGGCGGATCGGATCAAACCGCCCAAAAATCAAGACAAAGAAGGAGAAAACGGACAAAAGCCGAAAAGAAAAAATGGGGCCGATCGCGAATCGGAAAAACTCACCGTCGAATGAGTCCAGGCGGGGCTCGAGCCGATCCAGAGGGACGCGGGATCAGCGGGACCGTCGGTGCCGCGGGTTTATCGAAGGGTTTCGATGTCGTCGGTCGATGGAGGAGGAAGACGAAGAAGAAGAAGAAGGTTCGTGAGTATTCTCGCGACGTCCACAAGTGGGGGTCGAGATCTGGCACGGATCTGGCACGTTTGCGGGAGCTGATCGGACGGTCGAGGTCGCCCCTCGTAAGCATCGCGTTTGACTTCTCTTACTTAGGTAAGAAGGTTTGACTTGTAAATGCGTCGTCGGAGTAAATATAACAGCGCCGGCGGCGAAGGAACGAGGAAAGGTCCGACTTTCCTCCGGAGCTCACCGTAAATATTTCGTCATCTATTTTTTCCAAAGCTTATTCAAAATGCATGAGATGCCAAATTTTGGATTTTCTTTTTTATTCCATAATCACATTGGTGTATAAATGCGTATAATGATACGTCCTGATCAAGAATCGCACGTGGTAAAGTATAGTTTGTTTTGTTAATCACCACGTCTAAAAAAATATGTATGTAGCTATATGTCGTAAGCAAAACATAATGTCACAAATTTAGATTTTTCCAAATAATGACGATTCACGAAGGTTTGCAATGACTAAGAACAAAAGTATACTTAATCTGGATATCATTTTCTAATTATGATGGACTAGAGAGAGTTCCTATGCTTTGATCTAAAGACGCTTTTGTTTCGCAAAAGTAGAATTGTTTAGAAAATATTTTCCTAAGAAAGAATAATGACACATATGATTCGTGAATTTTGGTTCAATATGTAATGTGGTCATTAAACGTTTAATTTATTTAATATAATCCGTGAACATTGAAATGACATGCAATGTGATCTCTAAACTTTCAATTTGTTTGATGTGGTCCCTAAATTTTTTTGTATATGTTGAAATTGGTCCCCGGATTTGATGAAAATGTTCAATATTGTATTTCCATTAATTTAATAACAAGGACCACATTGAACATTCTTATATAATTCATGAAGTAATTTGGACATGTACAAAAGAGTTCAAGAGCCACATTAAACAAATTGAAATTTTAGAGACCGTATTGTATATTGGGTTAAAGTTCATAAACCACATTGCACATTTGGTAAAAGTCAGGGGCCATTTTAGTTATTTTCACTCCTAGAAATGATATATTGTTTCGCTTACAAAATTGGATGAACAAAAAAATAAGTCCATCGTCTAATGAAAATGTTTAGATATAAATTCTTGTCGATAATGAATATAATTTTCCTTCGACTAATTATTTTCAATTCTTTTATGAAGATATTTTAAAAAATCATTCATTTTCTGTGAAATAGATAGAGCCTTGATCCGAGTTTACAAAATTTCTGCATGATCGAGATTGATGAAGAGAACAAGATCTGTACAACACGACAGATATGGTGTACCACACAATGCATATTAAACCCTTCATTTCATAGTAAGATTGTACATACATTCATAAAAAAATTTAAAATAAAAACGACATGATATTGTTGCACGTGAGCCTAACCTGCCTACACCCATCGAATGATCTCGAGACCCTCATGTGTATCGCAATCATGCAGAGATGGCTCTACGTAGAAAGTCTGTAACTCGAAATTATTTAACCACATTTAAGACGTGTAAAAAGAATTGCAAAAAAACGACAAACTCTCTCGCCCTAGGGCTCTCGCTGGAGAGCTCCCTCTGCCCTAGGGCAACTTGAAAAATCCAAAACATGGCCAAACCCCTAGCCCTTCCTCCTCCGGCAACAAGCGCTGGCAACACCCCAATGTCCACATAAACCCTACCACTTTCTTCCACAACCAAAACCCTATAATAATTTTCACTACTTGCCAGTACTGCTCTCATCAAATTCCCATACTACTAAAACCCAGTAAACCTACAAAACCCTCCCCTCACATAGACCATTCTCAATCAAAATATAACCCTAACCCTAAATGATCCACTCCACAAATTAAAACCTAGATACTACCACCATTTGCTTTCTCTACTATGGAAGACGAGGCAGGAGAAGATGTTCGCTTGGCAGCTTTG
This sequence comes from Melaleuca quinquenervia, assembly GCA_030064385.1. Classification (NCBI taxonomy): domain Eukaryota; kingdom Viridiplantae; phylum Streptophyta; class Magnoliopsida; order Myrtales; family Myrtaceae; genus Melaleuca; species Melaleuca quinquenervia. The sequence continues at coordinate 8,940,082 of CM057726.1, read as the reverse complement.
TGTAAGAAACTTGGTGGCCTCTGGGCAAACAGGAAAGTCGTTACTGTTGATGAAGACATTTCTACAGAGAGAATCAAAGAATGCAAGCTCACTTTAGTGGGTCAACTTCACAAAAACCCTAAAATCAACATTCAAGCTTTTCAAAACACTATGTGAAAAGCTTGGAGAATGGAAAATGTGGATATCTCACAAATAATCCTAGATATGTTTGAATTCAAGTTCTGGTCAGCTTCAAACAGAACAAAAGTGCTTGAGCAAGGCTCTTGGTTCTTTTCGAATCATTTATTATTACTGAAGGAGTGGGTTCCCAACATGTCTCCAACATGTTACAATTTCACATAATGTGTTTTCTGGGTTCAGATTCATGGTCCACCTATATAATGTATGTCAGAGAAAGTTATCTCTAAAGGGGCTAGTGAAGTGGGTAGAATTGTTACTGTTAAAATAGAGACCAAGGGCTATACAGCGTGTAAAGTAGGCAGAGCTAAAGTTGCCATAAATATATCATCCCCCTTAGTCCCTGGTTCAACTTTCAGCAACAAAGGAAAGAAAATTTGGCTGGATTTTAAGTATGAATGTCTCTCCCATTACTGCTATATGTGTGGAAAATTGGGTCACTATGCGCAGTACTGTGATTTGCATTCATGTCAAGAGGGCAAAGTTGAATTACTAGAAAACATGCCATTTTGGGTTGTGGATGAAAACAGAAGCAAATGAAACTAGTCCTTACTGGAAAGTGTTCTATGAAAAAAAAATGTTGAAGAACTTATGGAGGAAGAGATTGTACCTAAATCACCCATGAATTCAGGGCAAATTGTGTTGTATGAGGGTCCCCTTGAAGGAGATGCTGAGAAATTGGCAGTACATAAGGGCAAATCAATTCTGCTAGTTGACAAGGCTGATGAAACAACTAAGAATTTATTGAAAGATGCTCCTGCAAATCAAATCAAAAAATCAAGATTGTTTATTGCAAACAATCCACTAGACTGCAAGGTGAGTAATGTTTCTAGATATAATAAAAGTCCAAAACTAACCAGAAGCAAAAAGAAGAAAAGATACTCTCCCTATGATGCTCAATCCCCAACTAAGGGAATTCTAGATGAGACGCAGCTGTAGGAAACTCAAATTTTGTCTATAGAGGAAGTCTACACTCGGGCTTTGATGGCTAACCTTAATAAGCCGCCGAGTTATAAATGAAGTTTATAGCTTGGAATTGTCAAGGTTTGGGTTTCTCCTTGACAAATTCAAGCTCTCCGAGCCCTAGTGGCTCAAGAAAAACCCACTATATTATGCCTAATGGAAACAAAAAAACAAAGAAGAGTTTGTAAGAAGAATGAAGAGAAGATTGAAATTTGTCGAATGCTTTATCATAAATCCAGTAGGCCTAGCGAGAGGTATGGCTATATTCTAGAATAAACAAGTTAGTTTAGAAGTGAAATTTAGTTCTTTGAATGTCATTGATGTGATATGTGATTTTGGGGCAGTTAGACAAAAAATGAGAGTGACTTTCGTGTATGCTCCTACTGATTTCAAGCTAAGACAAAACTTATGGGAATCTATTCAGCAGTATGTTCAGTTCTACATAGAACCTTGGCTATGTATTGGGGATATATTGTATCATTGGGAGAAAGTGGGGAAGCGAAGAGGGGAAAATTTCAAAATCAAAGCTTTCCAAAATTTCTAGACAAGTGTGAACTAATGGATATTGAAAGCAAAGGATGCTCCTACACATGGTCAAACAACAGAAAGGGAGAGGAATTGGTGAAGGAGAGATTAAATAGGGCGGTTTGCACTCTAAATTGGAGGACTTCTAATCTTGAGGCTATTACTCTAGCTTTACCTTCTATTGGCTCCGACCACAGCATCTTAATCCTAAATCTCTGTCTAGAGAGTCAAAGAATGAAAAGAGAATTTCGATTTGAAGCCTTCTGGCTTGAAGATGAGGAGTGTGAAGGCATAGTCACTGAGACATGGAATTATGTCTAGGGTCAATCTATGGACTTCGTTGGAACATTGAAAATGGTGGTTGAGATCCTATTAAAGTGGAGTAAAAAAAGATATTCAAATGGGGACATGCAGATTTCAAAATTGAAAAAAGAGATGCAGGAATTAACAACTAGACAGTTTCTGAATGAGGAGGATGGAAGAATAGAAGAACTTAAAAGAAAGGTGGAAGATCTATGGAGAAAGGAAGAGATGTACTGGGGGTTAAGGTCTAAAGTCCATTGGCTGAAATGGGAAGACAAGAATACTAAATTTTTTTCATGCAATGATGATTCAACGAAGACAGAGAAATAGAATCATTTATGCTAAGAAATGACTGCCAATTGAAGCAAATGGTGTCACTCTTTTTCCAAGATCTGTACACAAATGCAAGGGAAAGACATTACACGTCAGTAATTGAAAAAATCCCAAAGATTATAAATGAAGAAATAAATAGGGAGCTAACAAAAGGAGTTTCTATGAAGGAAGTTAGACTAGCTACTTTTCAAATCGGAGCCTATAAAGCCCCATGACTAGATAGACTAAATGGAAAATTCTTCCAACATCATTGACCAGAGTTTCAGAAAGATATCTTCCAAGAAGTTTAGAAATTCTTCAACTCTAATACCATGAACCCTGAACTAAATAAAACATATATTACCCTTGTTCCAAAAGTAAAACAACCATAAAGAGTTGATCAATTTCATCCCATCAGCCTATGTAAGGTCATTTATAAAATCATTTCCAAGATCATGGCAGATAGGCTAAGACGGTTTCTCCTAGAAATTATCGCGGAGGAACAAAGTGCTTTTGTAAAGGAGTGCCTAATCCAGGATAACATTTTTATTGTTCAAGAAGTGTTGCGCCAATTAAGAACTAGAGGGAGGGAGAGAAAATCCCATGCAGTTTTAAAGATTGATATGAAGAAGGCTTACGACATAGTATAATGGGATTTTCTAAAAGCTAGTATGTTGAAAATGGGGTTCAGTGTTTATGGAGTGCATATCTACAGTATCCTATAGTGTCAAAGTAAATGGTGAAGGATTACCTTTTCTCCAGCCATCACGGGGTATCCAACAAGGGGATCTTTTATCACCATACATGTTCATTATCATGGCAAATTCTCTATTAGTTTTAATGAAAAGAGAAATAGAAACAGTAAACATAAAAGGAATCAGACTTAATGACAGATGTCCAACCCTGACTCATTTAATGTTCGCAGATGATCTAATGCTTTTTCTTGAAGTAAAAGTAGCAAAATGTCGGAAAGTGAAAGCAGTTCTAAATCAATGTTGTGATGCATCGGGACAAACAATAAACCTCAACAAATCAGGTATGTATTTCAGTACAAATTGTCCTACTGATCTGAGAATGGATATGCTAAATGAAATGCAAGTAACATAATTCAAGAAAACTGGCCAATATCTTGAGGTGCCGTCGGATTGGGGAGAAACAAAAACGCAAATGTTTTCCTGGATATTAGACAAAGTAAACCGAAAGATAAGGGACTAGAAAGAAAACCACTTATCAAAAGCTAGAAAAGAAAATCTCCTCAAAACTGTCGTGCAAGCATTATCCTAATATGCTATGTCTATTTTTAAGATCCCCATATCCATATGTACGGCTGTGGAAAGAAAGATTGCTAGTTTCTAGTGGAAAATAAATGAAAACCATAGAGGTATGCATTGGAAGAATTGAGAGGCTCTCAAACAAAGGAAAGATGCTGGGGGGCTAGGCTTTTATGATTTAATTGATTTTAACAAAGCTATGCTAGGCAAACAAGCATTGAGACTACTTCAATACCCCGATTCTTTGTGGGGCAGAATCTTCAAGGGGCTGTATTTTCCAAACACTAACCTCATGCATGCAAAGAAAGGGTCCAGACCATCTTGGGGTTGGCAAAGTATACTAATAGGCTATGATGCTATCCGAGACTCAACAAAATGGGTAGTTGGAAATGGGGAAAAATAAACATTAGAATCAACAAATGGTTAGCAAGAGGTGTTCTTGGAGGTCCAGCCAACAAAAATGACCCAAGCAGAGTTTCTGAGCTTGCATTAGATGACTCATGCAAATGGAATGAGGCAAAAGTAGAAGAACTATTTGAGGAAGAGACTGCAAAAGACATTCTAGCAACCCATCTTGATCCCAAAAGCCAGTTGACGAACTAGTATGGAGCATACTAAAAATGGACTTTTTACAGTCAAAAGCGCATACAACGTGCTAAGAGAGAAACAAACTAGACCAAGGCTCTACATCCTACCAGAACCCTCGCAAATACTGGCATCAAATTTGGAATGCACATATACCACCCAAAATTCATTTTTTTCATTTGGCAAGTGAATCAAAATGCCATTGCAACTAGAGACAACTTATTTCGCCGAGGGATCATACCTAATAATCGATGCTCTATATGCAAGAGGAGCCTAGAGACCATCGAACACCTGTTACTATTCTGCTCCTGGACACAAAACATTTGTCAAGACCCCACAATCAATATCCATGTCAACCGAAATGAAGCAAATTACATGGATAAATGGATGACTAACTTCCAACACACCTCTATCACTTTTGACTTCCTCACCTCTTTACTATGGAGAATTTGGAAAGCAAGGAACCAATTGGTGTTCCGAGAGCAATCCATCAACCCTCATCAGGTTATTTGCTCGGCAAAATTAGAAAGGGACAACTTCAGAAGATGGGAAAAAATACCGAAGAAATCGTTGAATCAAAAAGCAAACTTACCTACGACCTGGACTCCTCCCCCAAAAGGTGTTCTCAAAATCAACTTTGATGGCTCTTTTGATAGAAAATCTAGGGAAGGAGCTATGGCATGCCTGCTTCGCAACAGTAGAGGCGTCCTCTTGGATGGTTTTGCCAAATCTCTCCATGTTTTCTCAACTTTTCTTCCAGAAGCTGAAGCCCTCCTCCAAGCCCTAATTTACTTCAGCAGATTGCACGAACGGGAAGTCATCCTTAAAACCGACTGTTTAATCCTAGTGGAAGTGATCGGTGCAACCACAAATAAGATCAGTTGGGATGCTCGTGTGCTTATCTCTAAAGCCCAAGCCCAAGTAAACATATTCAAGCAGCCACAGTTCATCTACTACCCCAGACAAGCAAACCAAGTTGCGGATTGGGCCGCAAAAGCCCACCGACTGAAGTTTCTTCCAAATTCGTAGATTAAATATCCCCTCTTGCCTAATGAATTTACTTTGTAATGAAGTTAGTAGTCTATCTTACAAAACCTTTGAAGATATGAATATATGAAGAGATGCTTTTGACCACAAAAAAAAAAAAAAGAATTCCAAAACAAATCAAGGTATCACCTTTCTCCATCATAGCAATCTATACATTCATTCAACTTCAAGAATTTTTTTGGCACTATGTATCAAAAATTAAACTAAGGACACCAGCATAATTATGCATAAACAAGGTCATGAGCATCGAGTAGATCTCTTTTAGCTTGGCATCCTAAGGTTCTTATCTTTCTTGCTTTAATGATCTCTAGATAAAACGAATCTTTCAACGCCCTAAAAAAATCAAAAAATAATCTCAAATGAAGAACATTTTCCATTAATTTTGACCTTAGAGACAAGATTATGAGGCCAGAGTACTATCTTGCAAGACTTGAGGTTTTGATGCTTTCGTCTCTAGTTGCAAAATGGTGTACAGTAGTTTTTTTTAAGGGTTAAAAATATGGTGATGGAAGATAATGTAAAAATTATTTTCGAGCAAATGGAGGACCATTAGCTCATTTTCGAATACTTTTAAGGAATTGATCGTGCTTAGGTGAAGAAAATTATGTTATGGACCGCGACATTAGGTGAAGGACTTAGGAATATGAAAATTTGAGGAAACGTGTTGGGTGATACTGAGGGTAATGATAGGTATTTGAACATCATATCAATATATAATGTGATTCATAAATTTTCAATTTATTTAATGCGATCCTTAAAATTTAATTTTAACTCTATGTGCAATGTGTTTGATAAACTTTTTAGACATGATCAAATTAGTTCATGGACAATATGAGAATGTCCAATACAATTATTCCATTAATTTCCGTGGGCCATGTTGAACATTTTCATATAACTTAGAAACTAGCCTTGAATATATATAAAAAAATTCATGAAACATATTGAATGAATCGGAGACCACATTGTATCGGGTTAAAGTTCGTGAACGACATTAAATAAATTGATAGATCAAGGACTACGTCACATATGTAGCCAAAATTCAATAACAATATGTGTTATTTCACCTTATGTCTGCAACAAGTGACGAGTTAAGGTGAGTTTTGAGGTTGCGTTAATTTTTCAAAAGGTATCTCAAATTTGGATAAGTAGTTAGAAAACCGATTACACTTTTAAACATAAAGGTAGTGGTATTTGATTATTGTACCACGTGCACCACCCTCTCGTAAGTGCCGACAATAATCATTGATCAATTACATCAGATCTAAAAAATATCTGTAACTATATGTCATAAGCAAAAATAGAATGTTGCAAATTTAGATTTTTCAGATAATTACGATTCATATAAAATGCCGCAAATTCAATAAGATTTAATTATGGTAATATGTAAGGAGCGCCGATGTTTCATCATAACCAAGAGCGAAATATCATAAATTTGGATATTTCCAATCACCATTACTTATAAGAGGTCATGATGATTCATCATCGACAAAGACAAATCATCCATCATAATCAAGAACAAAATATTGTAGATTTCAATTTTTTTTTTTGTGTTCTTAGGATTTCTAATCGTTAGGACATTTCGTCATGACTAAGAACTTGCGTCACGATTCCAATTTTCCTTTCTTTTCTTTTTCTTTTAATCACGGCAGTTTATCAATTTTTGCAATGGTCCACCGTAACCAAGAACACAACATCGTGAGACACCATTAAATTTGCCTTTTTACTACATCAGACGTTCCATTTTCTAGTTGCTAAAGGCCTGTTTGGTAAAATGTACTTTTGTTTTTCAGAGCAAAAATTTCCGTTCTTTTGTTTTGGATAACAAAAAAAAATGCGTTTGTTTGCACTTTTATTCCTATGAACAAAAAATCTATTTTTTTAAGAAGACCACATTGAACATTCTTATATAGTTTACGGACTAATTTAAACATGTACAAAAAATTTCAAGAGCCACATTAAACAAATTGAAAGTTTAGAAACTGTATTGTATATTGGGTTAAATTTCATGAACCACATTACACATTTGATAAAAGTTCAAGGACCATTTTGGTTATTATCACTCCTAGGAATGATATATTGTTTCGCTTACAAAAATGGACAAAAAAAATCCATCATTTAATGAAAATGTTTAGATATAGATTCTTGTCGCTAATGGATATAATTTTCCTTCGACTAATTATTTTCAATTCTTTTAGAAAAATCTTAAAAATCATTTTGTTTTTGGTAAATATCTTTCATTTGCTCATTTTCGAATAATTTAAAGAATTGATGATACTAAGGTGAAGAAAATTGTGTCGTGGACCACAAGATTAGGCAGTAAAAACTTAGGATGAAAATTTGAGGAAACGTGGCACGTTAGATTAAAGATAATGATATAAATATTTCATGAATTTTGTCCCAATTGTAAAGTGATCATTAAATTTTTAATTTATCCAATATGATTGATAAACTTTAACTCAACGTGTAATGTGGTTTATGGATTTTTTTTATACATATTCGAACTAGTCCATTGATGAAATGAAAAATATTCAATGTGATTCTTCCATTGGTTCAAGTTCAAGCACCATATTGAACATTTTCATATAGTTAAGAGACTATATTGAATATGTATCAAAATTTCCTCTACCACATTGAACAAATTATAAATTCAATAACTACATTGTATATTGGGTTAAAGTTTAAGTACTACGTTGGATAAATTAAAAATTTAAAGACCACATTACACGTTTAGCTAAAGTTGAGTGACTATTTGTGTTATTTCACCTTATATCTATGACAAGTGGCAAGTTAGGTGAGTTATGAGGTTGTGTTAATTTTTCAAAAGGTATCTCAAATTTGGATAAGGAGTTAGAAAACCGATTTCACTTTTAAACGGAAAGGTATCGTATTTGACTATGATACCACATGCACCGCCATCGTGGTGCGGTCAGACCAACCTTGCTTGCTTGTTATGAATTCCATCTTAAATGCTAATGATATCTTAGGATAAGCAATCGTAAAACCGATGTCCCATGTAAATGAAATGGCATGTATGCGATGATTGCCACGTCACCAGGTACATGGATGTGGTCCTTACCTGCCTGTTTTCAATTATGTCTTGCTTGACATCATGTATGAGAGAATGATCATTGATCGATTACATCATATCACCGTTGCCATGTATGTAATCATCATCACAAAATACTACCTCCATTTAAAAATGGATAAGATGAAAAGTTTTTTAAGCCACTAAAATTGTCAAGGTTTTGTAGGATCGTAGAATAATTCTTAACTCAATAAATCTTCATCTTTCGCAATTACCACCCACGTGTTTCAGGAAATTCTAGGTGATCATACTTTCAATGTCCCTCTCCTGACACTTCGTAAGAATTTAGGGAGCTCACATTCATTCGGGCGGTGTCGGAGGCGGCTGTGCCGCTCCTCCAACCGCCGGAAAGGGCCTCGAGGGGGTAGAGGGCGCGGTGGCTTTTGGTGGGTGATTGTAGCCGGTGGAAAGTTTGGGGAACGTTTTTCAATACTGAAAAATAATGCAAAATTCGATTTGATTTTTTTTTCCGAACGAAAAGCCTGAGTTAATAGCAAGATTAATATTATGTCCATTTTGATAAGGTCTGTCTTATAGAGTGCCCAAACTGAAGATGAATGTTTTTTTTAAGAATTTAACGAAACCCGAATTAGGAAAAAAGGGGTCCATGGACGATTTTTGATTCTCACTACTTCTATTAATCACAGTATTAAGTTCGCCATCGTCACGTTACGAAAACAAGAACCCTCCGCTCTCCGCTCGTTCGCCGACTTAAGAATTCCGACAGGCCGAACAAAATTGTATGCTTCGCACATATTCGAGCCGCGCGCCCTCACAATCCATCGAACGGCGATGAGGCGGGCGGCGGTGGCGGCGGCGCCGGGCTCGCGCGGCGGGCTTTCCGCAGCTCGTCGTACCTCCGAACGTCGAAGCCGCGAGCCCGCATCAACTTCTCCTGCTTGGCCGCGAACCGGCTCTGGAAGAACCCTTCGAAGGAGGGCTCCCGGGAGGTCCTCAGGAAGAAGGCGTAGCCGAGCATGAAGTAGACGGAGGTGAGGTAGAAGCAGATGGGCTCCATCACGTCCCACGTGAGCTCCCAGAAGGTGAGCCGCATGAACCCGGCCGTCTGGACCACGAGGTAGCCGAGGCCAAGCCAGAGCTCCCGGCGGACCAGGGACTCGGCCGCCCGGTCTATCTCGGCCTTCTGCCTCTCGAGCTCCTCCAGCTCCTCGCTCCGCGGCGGCGGCGGCATCAGCCCCTCCATGGCCTTGCGCACCTGTGGACAGGAAATGGGTACAGATTGTTTGACCGAACATTGCTTTGTCCTGACACAGACCCCATAATTTCGAACTACCCTAAATTCCACTCGATGAACATTGCAAATTCTCTAGGTTGGCCCAAAAAAATTCAAAAAAAAAAATTAAGGGAACGCCGTCGTTTTCGTCTCTTTTGTAATGAACCACGTTCAAGTCGGTGCATTTTTTTTCCAAAAAATTAAAAAAAAATGTAGCCTTTGAATTTGATGGAGACAAAGAAAGCGTTTTTGGACACGTGAACAAAAATCTCCCCCAACTATCAAAAGAGAGGCTCCACGGGGCCGACACATCCTAGTCCTGATCATTTGGATACACCGACAGCGACCTTCCCCAAGATCTCGAATCAAACTCCAAATTGCCCACATCAGCCACCCTTCTCCTCTACCTTTGTGAATTTCTTTATCTTTTTTCATGACCATTCATTAGCGAAAGAGGGGGAAAATGAAATTCGAAAACCTAATTCGTCCCCCCGGTGAATAATTAATTAGGAAGAGAGGGTTGGTTCTTTGGTAAATATTGGGGGAGGTGCTGGTTTTTGGGTCCTTGTCGTCCTAAGAAAAGGGTTTTTCTTTTACCATATCAAAGGTGGTGGCAACAACTCTTTACACGTTTTTGGTCTCTCGTCCTGTCGCGAAGAAGCACCAAAGTGGTGGGGGAAGCAAAAGAGATCACCAAAAAAAGCACGTATCAGTCTTCGGTAGTAGTCTCCAATTTAATGGTAAGGAAAAATAATTACAAACGAAATTAGGAAAAAATAAACTGAAATTGAATCTAATTTCAATCTCTAACCCTCGGATGACCGGTTCATGTATTATCTATGCGACTCCAAATTATATATCGCCGGAGAAAAGGAAGAGGAAAAATTGGAAAATGATTTTTGAAGGCCAAACAAGAATTTACAGGGGAATGAAAAAAAAAAAAAAAAAGGAGAGAGAGAGAGAGATTGAGAAATAGGGGAAATACCAGCTCGGGCCTGAGAAGCACCATCTTGCCCAAAACGACGACGTTGCCGGTCTCCTCCAGCGTACGCGCTAGGCGGAGACCCTCGTCCGGATCCGCACACGCCTCGCCGCAGATCCGGACCAGGTCCGGGTACGGAACCCAGGTCTCCCCGACCTCCCTCAGCCGCGACTTCGCCATCTCAACCAGCGCCACCTTCATCAGCTTCCTCGCGTCCTCCACCGTCAGCTCCGGAGGCTCCGACGCCGGCGAAGGCGTCGGCGGGGGGATCAGCCCCGAGATCCGGATCCTGTTCCTCGCGACGTCAAGGGCCCGGAGCCTCTCCATCAGGCCCTGGCCCACCGGGGGCGGCCCGACCTCCGGCGAGAGGACGGCCTTCCGGTGGAGGAACCTCCGGAAGACGCCGCGGTCTCCGGGATCTGGGTCGATGGAGAGCTCGCTCCGGCGGCGAGGGTGGCCCGGAGGCGAGGCGAGGGCCGCGGCGGAGCGGCAGTTGGCCAGGGCTTGGGAGGAGGAGATGGTTCTGGACATGCTGAGCAGTCGCTGAGCCAGTAATTTCTTGATCGACATTGTTGAACTGATTCGAGCAAAGAAGGAGAGACGACGAGAGGGTTCTCGACGTTCTTGTCGTCGTCGGAGGATGATGTTGGAGAGCCGCGGTGGTCTCTTGCCTTTGTCGCTTTTGGGGTAAGCCGTCAAAGAAGAAAAGGGTGGAGAAGACGGTAGCGCTCCGGGACCTTTATATAGGTCCAAAGCCAGAGGAAGAAGAAGACGATGCAGTAGAATATTGAAAATAAAAGTCTTTCTTTTCCAGAAAACAAAGCTTGTTCCGGCGAAAATCGGGCGCGAGATATCGTGGTCGAGACGATAAATTGGCTTATGCACCCCCCCACGACACCAAAGCATATGCTGTGACACCGAGGGTCTGATCCTCGCTCTCCATCCATTTTGGTCAAACAGAAGGGCACGGCGTGACATGAAAAACGAGAAGCACGGTTTTTGGTAGGCTCGAACATTGCGGCGACCCGACTTTGTGGTGTTGATTTTCCTCTTTGTTTTTTTCTCTCGTATAACCACGCAACGTGCATTTTGATTTTATTCTGCTTGTATGACCTATGTTTACCTTCGATTATCATGTAGATTTCGGGGAGTGCAGCAGTGAATCTAGCCGAGCCGTCGTGTTGTCATCTTTGCGGACATATTAGATGAGGTCGTTTTCCTTGTGTCCTTCCTGCATCAATCAAGCTAAGATTAGATTAGGATTTGAGGGCATATTCCCACTGGAATGACTACGATATATTCCCAACCAACAACTCCCACGCTCACGAGACGAAAAATCGAACCCGAAACCCAGAGGGGGTCCGTCCACCGTACACGTGGCGGGGCGGAGGAGGACGGATGTGGACAGTCCCTACCGTCCGATCACATGAATCGACGATCCCGGGGGGCGGGGGGGGGGCGAAAAGCTTCAAAAGCGAGCAGACGCGGCTGACGTCCGTTCGACTTCGGTCAACCGCGGGGGAGGGGAAGGGGATCGAGGTCGACACGTGGAAGCCCAACAACCAATGGCTATCCCGTAGGGTCAAACCATGAAAATAGCCTTGCTCACATGGAATCACAACCCGCCCTCTCCCTCTCCCTCCCTCCCTCTATGGAAGTAATCAACTGGGGAAGGTCGGCGGGGCCCACTTCGGGGGTGGCCGTTCGCGGAAACGTGTCGCCACATATGATCTGTTGTCCATATCTCGAGGTGGGAAATCGGAGCGGGTCTGTTTTCCATTCGGGGAGGTTCACGAAGGACAGCCCCGTAACTTCCCGTTTCTCGCTGGGGTTGGTGGGACAAATCCGACGTCGGAGGGCCCGAGGACACGTGGCGCCCCTCCACAATGGGGTGAGCGGTGCCGCGACCTACCCCAGATGCACCGGCTCTAGACTTCTCGAGAGGGGGAGGGGGCAGAGGCGACCACGGTGGCGAGTCGGTTGGCATACGAGTGGCGGCGTGCATGGCTGCACGGAGGGCAGGGATCGGATGCACGGATAAGACCGTGTTTATTGCACGCTAATCCGGGTGATTAACGCTAAACACCACCATCCCAAAACGTGCAAAACCAGTCTTCTCGTCGCAGGGTCATGGATCTAAATTCGCGCAATTCAAGTCGTGGACATCCTTAAGGATCGAGGAAAGCGATCGGGACGCGGAGGGGCCGCTTTTCAAGTCGCGAGTCGTGATCCCGTGAGAGATATGCCAACTCGATAGGAAGAACGATTAGCGTGATATGGTTAAGGGCTTTGCTTAATTACACGTCGAACAATGTAGGCTTTTACTGCATGGAGCGGCAACGAGCTAGAGAAATGGCAAACGGGACGAACTTGTAGGATTTAGATTAATAACCTCGATTATCGTGGGAAGAAATATCAAGAGATGTGTAAAATGACTTAAAAATTGATATCAAGCGTATTTTTAACTCTCTTTACACTGCCTCTAGATTAGCTAATGTTTTTGGTGGGAGGAACAAATTATTAGTCACCTTGTCCATAACGTAATTGGAATGATTAAGAATTAACTAAATTTGTTGATAGACAAACAAAGAGAAATTGAAGATAAAAATTTAACAAGGTTCAACAACATGCCTACATCATGGGACAAAAATCTCACACTTTTTCCTTTTTCCTATGTTGTAAGAGACGATCTGCCATTATTCTGTATATCTACATATAAAGGTTGCCACAACTAAGAAAACGAGAAACCACAAATGAAAAAATATTCCTGAAATCAGAATGCAGAAATAGGAAATACATCATTTTCAACTCCTTAGAAATAAGAAATAAAATATTCTCATCTCTTTTTCCACCAACAAAATTTTAATATCCAAAAAAGAAGTACAAAAAATGAGAAGAAAAATATAATATTACTCTTTAAAGATCGTGTGCATTGCATGTACTAATAAAGAAGATAACAAAAGGATTAACATCGCAACAGAATAAAGTTCAAGGTGCTACTGTAGAAAAATTCAAGAGTAAGAATGTACTAATCCCAAAGTTTCAAGGGACTTTTGCGTGAAGTCCCCTTAATTTTGAGAGGATTAGTTGTTGCTTTCTCCTCCATTCTTGAGTGGGTGAAGCTTTTTTCATTCAAATATTTGATTGTGGTTGATTTCAAATATAAACATCACTCACATGCATATTTAATTAATAACGGCAGCAACTTGCGACTCCCTAGAGGGAGGGGGATTTTTTATTACACGATAGTGCTATGCGATATTGTAAGATGTTTACTAGCAGTTATCATCGTTAACCTATTTAATCCTCATGAATAAAAAAAAAGGGTAAAAGATCATACCATAAGCAATAAATTAGTAATTTGGTCCAATAAAATTTCTTGTTGCCCATTTCGGGATAATGGTATAGGGTAATCATTGGAGTCGAGGGTAAATTTGTATGAATAAGAGAATTTTTCTCGAATTAATTTTCTAGAAATTTCACACGTTTATTTTGCTAAAGATGACCAGTTAATAGAAAATCATTTTCAGTTAAAGAAAGTATACATGCTTAAAATTAGAAATTGAAATTGGCAACATGAAAAGATGATAACATTATCTTGGAAAGTTTTTTTTCCCTCTTGAAGCAAACACATCCTAAGTGTCAAAATAATTAAAAAAAATCATTGTTTTCAAGAATGTTTGTATCGGTGGCCATGTTTATTCATAAGGTCAACTTCCACTCCGCTTTATTTCTTTTATGAAATTTTCTAAGCTATACACTTGCTGTACACAAGAAAGAACGTATAAGAATCGTCAACCCCCAAACATCATGTGATTATCCAATCAAATTAAATAAGAAGGTGGACGATGCTGACCCCTTCCTACTTGCGCGGGGATTCCCAGCATTATTCCAATCCTCACGGTTCTCAAACCATCTTGCCAGACGACTTCTCGAGCTATAATAATAAATTCTTTCTAAACTGTGAACAGAAGACGATCCCAACTTTGCGTTCCAGACTTTCTTAGGTGGCGTTGGGCAGGGGAGAGGTGACTACGGTGGTGAGTCCGCGGCACAAGTGGCGGCGCGCATGGCTGAATGGAGAGCAGAGACTTGTCCACACGGATAATCAGACTGTGTTAATTGCACGCTAATCCGGGTGATTAGCGCCAAACACCATCATGCAAAACGTGCAAAATGAGTCTCTTCGTCGCAAGCCATGGAGCTAAATTCACACGCCTGGAATCGCGAGTACCTCAGGGATCAAGATGAGCAACCAAGACGCGGTGGACCCTCATTTCAAGGTCCGGAATCGTAGATCCCCGAGAGTCGAATTGAGTCTAGAGAATAACGGCTACTGTGCTCCGATTAGGGTTTTAGTTGTTTTATAAATCGGATGTCACGAATAAGCCGCTAACCATATGCTAGATTGAAATGGTAACGAGTTATAGAAATGGTGGACAAGATGAGAGCATGGGAGCATCATTAATAACATTGGTTTTCATAAGCAGAAATGTTGAGAGATATGTAAGTGATTTCTTGTCCCTCAAAATGTTAAAGCAAGTGACTTCTTGCCACCCAAAAGGTTAAAGTATTTTGAAATGGCTTATAATCGATATTGAGCATATTTTTTACTCCCTTTACACTACTAATGAATTAGCTAATGTTTTCGGTGTGACAAACAAATTATCAATCACTATATCCATAATGTTATTAAAATGATTAATTTGCTCGGAATGTACCTATTTAAAATGTGAAATTTTGGGAGGAATTAGTTAAAACTTCCTCGAACTTTGTGTTTATCTTTAAAATTTTGACTTCTACATATTACCCATTGATTCATTTTGTCACAACGGTTAACCATCTATTGTATTCTCCATTAGTAGCCAAAATGCACATGTTTTCAGGAGAAAAGGGTTGGGGGGGGGGGGGATAAATGTGCTTTCATCTCACTTTTTGTCAAAGGAATTCTAACTTGTACCATTAATTTCTGAAAAAATAAAGTACAGAAAATGAGGAAAAAACAGTGAAATAAAATATTACTATCTTAAGATGAATCTACATAATAATATTAAAAAATAAGGATGGTTAATATTTGATGAATATATTGATAGAACTAATAAGACATTAAAGATAAAAATATGATGAAGTAAAAAAAAATGCATCAATTAAAAGGTCGGATCGTAAGGGAGACTCGTGATATACTTTTAAATGATTACTAACCGCAAAAGATATGATTGATCAATACAAAAATAATTTGGAAAATCATCATTTCGGTTAATCTTTTATTAAATGAAATGAGGACATCATGTTGGTGATTGGGGCATGCTTAATCGCAAGGTCAACTTCCACTCGGTTTTAACCCTTTGCGAAATTATTTAAGCCATTAGTACACACAAGAACTTTATAAAATTGCCAACCTAACATCATGTGATTATGCAATTCAATTAAATAAGAAGATGGACAATTGTGACACTTCCCACTTGTGTGGGATTCTCGGCATTATTCCGATTCTCATAATACTCAACCATCGATCTATAAATAATTAAGCTAGACCACGTTTAACTCTCGAAGTTCGAGAATAGAACATGTTTGCCCCTATATTTTTATATGTAACACATTATTTCTCGAACTTTGATCACGTTACCACCGTTAACCTTTGATCATTTTCTTTTGTGAGCATGTCCAATGCAAACGACTTTTAAGGGGGTAATTATGTAGCTTTAGCTCTCTCTCTCTCTCTCTCTCTCTCTCTCTCTCTCTCTCTCTCTCTCTCTCTCTCTGGTCACCGAGGTGTTCGGGCCAGCTTGCGCGCACCTCGACTATTCCTCGGGAGAGACTAACACAGCAACCTACCGCCATGGCCTCCCACTTAAATCACATGTGCTTCCCTGGGTAATCGAACCCGAGACCTCAAAGAAGTCCAAGTTCGCCCTAACCAGTTGGGCTACCCATTGGTAGATTAGCTCTCTCTCTCTCTCTCTCTCTCTCTCTCTCTCTCTCTCTCTCAAGAAAGTTTCTCTTTACCACTAGTATCTGTAAAAAAAAAAATTAAAATGAAGAACATGGGGAATAATTAACTAAATTAATAATATCACAAAAATAAGTACGAAAAATGAGAAGAAAATATACTTTTATCCTTTGAAATTTGTGCGCTAAGGGTTAATGGGGTAACGAAATAAAAATTCCAAGGGTATTATAGAAAATTCGAGAGTAAAAAATTAGTATCCCAAAGATCAAGGGAACTTTCTGAGAAGTCCACTAAATTTCGAGAGGATTAGTGGTTGCGTTTTCCTCCATTATTGAGCGGATGAAAGGTTCTTTCAGTCAAATCGTTTGATTGGCTGATTACAAATATCAACATCACTAACGTGCACACTAAATTAACAATGGCAGCAACTAACGATAACAACTATATCTTCATTAACATCATTCAGTCGACATGAATTAAAAAAAATGCTGAAAGATCATACGATAGACAATAAACTAGCATTTTTGGTCCAATAAAATATCCGATTGACCATGTCGGGGTAACTTTCATACACGCGTGATCGGCATGGGGGTATTGACGTACCTTGAGAGAAGTTGAGAGAATGTTAATTTGAGTAAAATAATTCGTTGTAAATCAGTTCTCTCAACTCTCACGCATTTGATTTGCCGAAAATAATCAGCTAAAAAAATCATTAAAAGCAACATCAACAAAAAATCGTGTGCTTAAACTTAGGAAAAGAAATCGTTTAATATGAAAAGATGAACACATTGACTTGGAAATCGATTTCTTAGAAATAATCTATCTTCATTACGAAACTTTTCCAGAAACAAATACACCCCCAAGTGCCCAAAATTAATTCACAAAGTCTATTATTCTTAAGGATGTTTCTAACCGTGGCCATGTTTATTAATGAGATCAACTTCCAATCGGCTTTAATTCCTAGTAAAATTCTCCAATCTATGGTATTACACACAAGAAGAACATGCAATAATTGTCAAACCTAACATCTGTCCGTGGATGAATCCAGCTCGATCGTCTGTCTCATGCGTGTTGAATTCATGCTGAGACCATTCGGATTAAGTAAACGCAATGTGCTAGCCATCTTGTCGGACGACCGCTCGACCTATAACAAAAACGTTTTCTTTTTTCCCCTGTAGAATTGTGGATAAGCATCCTTTATCTTTGAGTGCTCATCCGGATATAGTAGAGAACCGGTTAGACAGCGAGAGGAAAGCTGTAATGTGATGGCGGCCATGAATTCCCTCGAAGAAAATCGAAGACGGTCCTTCCGTTCACGCAAACGTGTCGCCACATACACATGTCGTATCCACACAATTATCATTTTTCCCGATTTAGCAGAAAGAAAGTAAATCAATTCCTTGTTGGTCTTCGGTTGGATACCTATAAACAAAGCAACTTGCATTAGATTAATCAGCCCCGTGAGATTATCGGAAGGCATCCGAGGACTAGTAGTAGAAATTGTTTTCTCCCGAGAGATTTGTACGGGATACGTACACGTCGTCATCGTATAGACATTGTCCTCGTGGAATTCTCATCTGAGCATACAAATCGGCATTAAATTATTATCCTCGCGACATGAACTTATGTGAAGGTGGGACGACATGGACGAAGGAGAATGTCCAAGCTCGTGTTGCCCAGTTCGCAAGACACCTTTTCCCCTAAATTGAGCAGTATCAGACCGTTCGATCTGCACATTCATGATAGCGTTTTTTTGGTTTTCAAGCGAGACAGGAATGAGAAATCTTCGGAGTCGTGCACGCTTTATCCCAAAGTTTACGTGATTTACTGAATTTCCGTTGTCTGAGGGAAAGGAGCTCCCCTTCAAGACAAGCAGATAACGCAGATAAATCTGCAAAGCAGGAAATGACTGACCTTCCATCGACTACAGTTAGTAATAACTTACGATTCTCGATTTGCACTACCCGATTTGATATGACTCGAGGACGAAACTACACATATCTAATGGGCTAATCTATTCGATACTAAATCCTAAGCGAATTTATTGGTTCAACGTATGCTACCGATACACCACGTGTTGATACTTAATTTTGTCGATTCGTAATTATTTGTATTGCATCCATCAAAGCAAGTAGGTTTTATATCATGTCATGGGGGTGTATTATATCTATATAGCATCACATCGATATGAATGAAAACATGTAATATGGAAATTAAACTTTCTACTCATGCTTGCATAATCTCATAGTTTTTTAAGACTAATTGTCTGCTACAATATCTTATGTTATGCTTAACATGGACTCTAAATTAAGTTGCCTTTGCACCTTAATCATGAATTTTACTTTCGACGTCTGACTTTTTATTTTGCGGATTTCATACTTTTGACCATTTTTAATGATGACCATCAAAAGCCTATTCCACTATGCAAACATTTGTTTACTACGTCATAGGTAGTTCATCTTGGTGAGTGATACAAGTGACCATTTTTAGGAAAGTTTTTCCAAAATCATTCATTTTTCCTGAAAAAGAATATAGTCCAAACAAAACAAAAAACATTTATTTATGAATAGGAATTTATATAGTGAAGTGTTTAGTTGTCTAGAGTCGGTGCAAAAAAAGCTAAATGGAATCCATGTGTAGTCACTCCTTCCTTGCATCCGATGCTCTATACATATCATGTCATGATAATAATATTTTCAAGGGTTCATGTCTCAATACCATTTGTAAATGCCTTATCCAATGTATTATGCTAAAAGAGTTCGTGCAAATTTTTCGTCATCAATCCTTATTCGTACATCATTCGATTAAATCTCTTGCTCTCTCTCTTGACTTAACCTAAGGAGTCCCATCAAAAGATCTCCCTTGACATTGCTGCATAAAAGAGAACTTATCGAGATTTGATTGTGGATGCCTCCTTGGTAACAATCGTTCACTCATCTCACATGCTTTTGTTGGCTCGGGTCGCGAGAATAAGAGACTTCAATTTTCATTCTTCACAAGACACGCAATGTCTCATTTGTGATCATTTCTAATGCAATTCGAAGAGCATGAATGAGACATGCATGTTTTCTCCTTCATGGAAGAGAAAGCTTGTGCCACAAGAAACTTCTCTATCTGGTACAAAAACCATGATAATTCATAATAGAGTCCTATGCTCTTGTTCTTTCTCTATATTCCTATATCATGTAAGTTGTAGCTGAGGAGACTGAAGGAACCACACCATCGACGACAAAAAAATAAAACAAAATTGCCAGCACAAGTCATCGATTCCTTTTTGGGTCAATAGCCAATGTCTATAAGGACTGAAATGTTACAAAAATGTCCATTTGGTCCCAAAAGATAAATAATTAAAAAAGTTGAAGCAAAATTGCCAAAGCGGACCCTATGCCATCCTACATTATTGCTATTATCCACCCAATTTGACAACATATTCGGCATAAACTATTGGTGTCATGTGTTGTTATTCCTTTATTCCTTTAGCTTGTGCCACTAAATTTCATCCCAGAATTTTGTCTTTTCTTTTCCAATTTTCTCTAGGGACATGGGTAGCCTCTGCTTGCTATTCGACCTTATTCCCCTCTCGTACTCCTCGCCGTGGCTTCCCAAGGCAAGCATCAATCTATTCTCTTCTATTGTGTTTTCGATGTTGAAAAGGTATTCTTGCCAAAAACATCTTGAAATATTGTTGGGTGGTCCAATTGAAGGACTAGCAAAGGCCAACAATTGACACTTCATGTCTTATCTTGTCCATGAGTAATGCCAGGTCTATTTATGCATGCAGAAACCAGCATACTAAATTATGTGATAGGCTAGAAATCGGCTCTTGCAAAGTGGGTTGTTTTCAATATCCAATAAAGATTAGTCACATTTTTTTTAGGTCTGTAATGATTGGTCATTCTTTGGGGAAATTTTATCAAAAAGTTCCTTCTTCTTCTCTTTTTTTTTTTATTTTACGATTTGTTAATTTTGACAATATATGATTGATGTAGATATCAAGTGTTTGACGTGACATGACTGACATTGATGTGAATGATTTTCATAATTTTTTTTCTTTTCTTTATAGTTAAAGGACGACGAGGGGCCGCCAACAACCCTTATCAACCACTAGGTGTGGGCATTCGAGGGATCCTAGCCCTAGCCCAGTGGCTAGCAAGGGATTCATGGTCCTTACATGTGTCCAACGAGGGCTCATAGGTCCTCAGTCAATGATCAGCCATTGATCTTTAACATAAAAAAAATGATAAATATAAAATAATAAAAATGAAGTAAAATAATTCAATTTTTTTTAAAAGTTACATAAATTTCATAATTTATGCGCATCGGCGCTAGTCATGTTACTTAAGACATTTGATGTCGATGTCGGCAATATTAGTACAAAATTAGCCGAATGAAATAAATTAATAAATTATCAAAATATTTGGGACTAAATTTGCACAATTGAATAATTTTAATTGATTGTTATGCAATAGATTTAGCACTTTTTGGACGATTAACCACATTCTTTAGCATATCAAATTTCTAAATATCTCAGTAAGCTTGACAATATTCGTGCACATGCATACGAAGTCCACATTGCACGTGCAAGCTTACAAAACTTGGTATATTTTGTCGGACAATTAACAAGATAAACCAAGGAACCAAAAACAAAAAACAAATTGTAAAGGCAAACATTTGAGAGAAAACCAAGTTCCTAAGATGATCTAATTTATGTGGAGTAGTAACAACGGAATCGGCATCAAATCCCTCCATGCATAATTTGTCCCTCATAGGATGAAATGGTTAATGATATAAATGTTCGATAAATTATGAATTCCTTTTTTTCGTCCTCGATAATTCACCTTGATGAAGTGACTAACCATTTCGAGTTGGTCGTGGATATTACCATCTGATGATTTTAATTACTTCCACGTCTTGTCAACAGGATTTTTGTGAATCGATACGACCTTTTTTTTTTTTTCCTTTCATTTCTTTGTTCCAAACCGTTAACATAGATAGATCATGAACATATGGGGATGCCGATTCTTTAGTATTGGTTGCGACATGTATATAGGTCATGTTATACTGTTGAACAACAGGCAAATTCGTAGTCCTTGGAGATTAGATAATTCGAGATTTTTACTTGTGACTGCAATTTCAGAGAAAAGCGAAAGTCTTTCATGTTTTTTGCTAATCGAATGATAGGAAGAGAAAATGTGAAGCTAGCTGCATGGACTCAGGCTGTGATGGGCTTTTCCTGGACATAAACAAGAACACCCGATTTCGCCATTAGTTCATAGCAGTGCATCTGCAGTGTGTATATATGCGTTACATAGGCTAAAAAAGGGTGAAGAATCCTGTGATCTTGAGACAAGTCAGATTAAATTGATTCCCTTGATCATGGCATACCATGATCTCGAGATAAGTTGAGCTGATTCAATTTCGACGAGGCATTGCGATCTTGAAATGAGTCGGATTTACATCGATGCCGATGTGAACCCACATCAAAACACCAGACAAAGTCTTCGCTCTCCCTCAAATTCGCCGGGGCACATAAGACTTACCCCTCGATCTATAACAAAGACTAGAAGAAGACTGAACATTGCAGGCTAGCACGGATCAGAAAGGCTGATCCCACCAGCTAATTCATTTCGGCTTCCGTTCACACCTCTGCCGGCTTCAAGAAGATTTTGCTTTTCGGTCGGAACCTTTGGTAAATATGAAGGCAAAAGTTTTCAGTTTAACCTATTTCTGCGCAACCCAGATGGAAAAATACAGTCATAATGGAAATCGCATGTGAAATCTGCACTGGAGAAACAGTGCACGGTCCCTACTGACTGATGCTATCTCACCGGTCAGTTTGCAAAATCACAATGGCTGTTGCCAACTACTAGTTCCAGCTGAAAGCAAAAGGAGATCTATGAGAAATACCATCTTGAAGAAAAATACAGGGGACTGGGTTCATCACAATAAACTAAAACATGGTTACAATCCTGCAATATATTGATAGATGTGGCTCACATGGCCCATGAGTCTTGCACAAATCATGGAAGAATACTCGTCAAACCATTAACTGAAGTGGAAAATAGCAGTTAATTAAGTTAATATCCTGCTACCGAAGGAGAAACCAGAAATGGTATCACATCATTTATAAGCCTGCTAATATTTAAAAAACTGCTTAGCTTCAACCGTCATCACAATGGATTGAAGGCAATTGGTAAAGGTCAATCGATGAGAATATAGACTGGGACTTCTCAGAGCACTAAAAGTTAGACTCTGTATTGACTCTCTAGCTATTTGAATGTTTAATTATCCTTTGCAACACAACCGTTCTCGCCCTCCTTATCTCTCGGCTACACTTGTCGGCATGTATACCCAGATTCTCAACTGTTTCCTTAAATATTTCCAGCCTTTTCTTGATCTCCCCTATAGCAAACTTGACCGCCTCATCTTCGCTAGAAGCAAAATCAGCATTATGCATCAAAGACTCGATCTCGACCTCCAACTTACTGACAAGAACCTTAATGCTATCCATGTCCTTGATAGTTATGTAGGTCCCAACCTGCATCGAGCTGATCAGCTCCCTCTGCCCTTTCAGGGCGCTCTGGTAGTTCTTCCACAGGGAGTTGCACCACTTACCCACTGGGCTAATTGGGACAGCTATAGCACCAGCCAATGCTGTAATGACAGGTGGTGCCGCCATAGCTGCCGCCACAACCGAGAATATCAATGCTGACACGAAAGTGGCAACAAAAATCACATTAGTGATCCTCATCCATGTTTTGGTAGATTTTAGCTTCTTATCGAGCTTCTTCTTCTGAACCTGTAGTTTCTCCAACATTGCCAACTGCTGCTTATAAACAGATTGGAAGATCACAAAGAATTCCTCAGTAAAAGGATCCCCAGCTGCCCTAAACTTCTGCAGTTCTTCCAATGTTTTCGCATACTTGTTCCCTTCAATCCCGTCTTCCACTCTTTCAAATTGCTGGATTGCAAACTGGATGATAAGTTGGCTGTCACGAGCACGCTTGAGGCATTTATCAAGAGCACTGCAGAAGTCTAGCGTCTGCAGGCTGTTCTCAAAGTACTCTTCAACTAGAGCAAATAGTTCTTGATTATTCCAAATATCTTTTTTGCTTTCAAGAATGACTTTGACCACTTCCTGGTTCATTTCCAGCAGACTACCTGTCACTTCTCTCAGAGACTCGAAAGACAGGGACCGAACCTCTATGCCAACTGCAAGACTGTTGATGACGCGGTTGGTACGCTCATGAAGGGTGTGATCAAACGCTTGCAATTCAGGGTCAGTCCTACAAGCATCCTCGTAAGAGGTCAGATCGGCCGTATATTGGGCATTCGTGTTCAATGGGAGGGGAGGAGGGGCATCATCACTTCCCTTCTTGCTGGACTGCCCTCCCGTCATTGGTAAACTTCAACACAACAAAAGCTGCCAAGGAATATTACGAGAAGCTGGAAAAAACAAAAAAAACCTTTTCATTGGTACACTGCAAACGCAGCTAAGTAAACACACTTAATATTCTTCCCCAACTCCAGCACCACAAAAAGTCTCAAGATGCAGCAAGAAAGTTATTGATATGTCCCCTATATCCTAGAAGATTCCAAATTCCAAACGAATTTAGTCAAAGCATCCACAACACAAGGGAGAATAATAAGCATTAGTTTTTAAGGCAGGATCTTGACAAATCAAAGATAATGGCTTCCAACATCAGTAAAAGCCATAATGTAGATACTCACATGGTACTGCAGATTCATATCGACAAGGTCAATGATTATTCTACTCATCCGTGACCCTAATCTCAACTTAAAAATAATAACGCGAAAAAAGAAACCAAAAAGCTGCCAGAGTTTTAAATGTAAGAAAAAACCCAGTAATTAATCTGAACCTGCTCGGAGCAAAATCCCAAATTTAGCATTAATCAAGTCGTAGCAACTCCAACATAAGAAAATAATCAAGTCGTAGCAACTCCAAGATAAGAAAAACCGAAATGCCTACGATTGTGGGGCAAAATCTTGACAATCGAAACAGCGGTACTCGCGCAGCACTACCCATCGAAATGAAAACAAAACCAAAGATCAGAGAAGTTTTATAGAGAAGGCCTAACCTTTCTTACACACTAATCGCTTTCAAGATAAATCTTCCGAGCACCTCGATCGCAGCTGAACTTCTCGGGAGGCAAAGGCGATTTTCTTCTCAGTGGGTACCTGCACGAAGAACAGAGGACTCCAAATCGAAGCAGAAATGCAGATGATCGAGCAAAGAAACTAAAATCTAGCGAAAACCCGCAACAAGTTCCTAAAGTTGTAAGAGAAAGTCGTGAACTTTTAATGGGATGATTGCGAAGCAAGAGAGCATTGATTTTGGAGACGACAAGAATGAGGAGGGAGTGACGGGTATTTATGTGGCTACAGGGATAAGGAGGAGATACAGTAGCTCAAGTCATCGAGGCGGATCGGGGAGAGAGGTGGCTTGCACGCGTTGCGGGAGGGGAAGTGAAGCGAAAAGCGAGAGAAAATGTCGGGGAAAAGAGAGTTGAGCGCGGGGAGACGGAAGGGGAAGCAATGTCGTCATCACATCTGGGAATTTCTTGACAGAGACGAACGAGGTATCGAGGAAGGTGGTGGCTGTCTTAATTTGAAAAGGATTGGCTAACGTGAAATGATTCACGTTAGCCAATCTCAACCATTAATCTCTTTCCTAGTACAAGGAGAGGGGGCATTAATGGCCTGGATCGTGAGATGTGGACTTCGCCTAGTCAGGCGATCCGGATTATCGCGACTAGGAAAAGCCCCGACATGAATATAGAAAAAAGAATCGTGAAAAATAAAGAAGTGAACAGTCTTAAAAAAAGATAGTAAAAATTGTTGTTAAAGTATAATTGAATCCTAAAATTTCTAAAGGCTATAATCGAGTCCTAAAATTTATAATTGCCTAATTAGACTAATGGAAAATACTAACTTATCTTATTTTATCACTTTCTTAAGACATGTTAGTAAGATGGGATTGAGATGGGATTATCACTATCTCCATGGTTATTGAGATGGGATGGTCGGGGATTGCCTAGGGTTTCTCGAAATTTGGTGACCCTCTGGGCCCGTGACAAGGCCTTGTCGATTCCTAGAGTTTCAATTGAAGTAGGTTTTATGTCATGTTGCGGGCTCTATTATTTATCTATATAGCGTCACATCGATATGAATGAAAAGTTGTAATATAATAACTAAACTTTCTACCGATACTTGCATGATATTATAGTTTTAAGTTGCCTTTGCACCTTCATCATGAATTTTACTTTTGATGTACGACATTTTATAGATTTTGCGTTTTGGCCATTTTTAATGATGACCATCAAAATCCTATTCCACTATACAAATATTTGTTTACTACATCATACGTAATTCTTTTTTTTTTCCTCATCATTTTTGAAGACTTAAATATTTTACAGTTGCTTTCAATGTTCAGAGAGAAAGTAATAAAGAATTAAAGTTTCGTTTTTTCTATGAAAAAATAGATGATTTGAAAAATATATTCATAAAAATATTCGCTTGTATGACTTAAAATAATTAGTCAATAAATAATATTTTTTTCATTGACAACAAAAGTATTTTTTGTTCCTTCTTCTTTGTGAGGGATACAAGCGATCAGTTTTAGAAAATATTATCAAAATCAATCATTTTCTATAAAAAAAAATAAAGCTTAAAAAAAATTCTTTGGCATCCTTATAGGAAATTATATAGCGAGGTGTTTAGTTGTTTGGTGTTGATACAAAAAAAAGCTAAATGAAATCCATGTGAAGTCACTCCTTCCTTGCATCCCATGCTCTAAACATATCATGTCATGATAATAATATTTTCAAGGGTTCATGTCTTGATGCCATTTGTAAATACCTTATCCAATATATTGTGCAAGAAAAATTCTCCCTTTTAAGTGCAGATTTCCATCATCAATCCTTATTCGTACATCTCTCTCTCTCTCTCTCTCTCTCTCTCTCTCTCTCTCTCTCTCTCTCTCTCTCTCTCTCTCTCATTAACCTAAGGAATCCCATCAAAAGATCTCTCTTGACATTGTTGCATAAAAAGAGGAACCTATAGAGATTTGATTGAGGATACCTCCTTCATAACAATCGTTCACTCATCTCGCATGGTTTTGTTGACTCGGGTCACGAGAATAAGAGATTTCAATTTTCAATCTTCACAAGATGTGCGATGTCTCACTTGTGATATTTTCTAATACAATTTGAAGAGCATGAATGAGACATGCATGTTTTCCCCTTCATGGAAGAGATAGCTTGTCCCACAAGAGACTTCTATATCTATCATCTCTAGTACAAAACACCATGATAATTCATAATAAAAATCCTATGCTCTTGTTCTTTCTCTATATTCCTATATCATGTAAGTTGTAGCTGAGGAGACCGAAGGAACCTCACCATCGGTGCCCTAAAAGGAAAAAAAAATTGCCAGCACAAGTTATCGATTCCTTTTGGGGTCTTTAGCCATTGTCTATAACGATTGATGTGTTACAAAAATGTCAATTTGGTCCCAAAAGATAAATAAGTAAAAGAATTGAAGTAAAATTGCCAAAAAGGACCCTATGCCTCTCCTACATTATTGCTATTATCCACCCAATTTGACGACACATATTCGGCATAAACTATTGGTGTCATTTGTTGTTATTCCTTTATTCCTTTAGCTTGTGCCACTAAATTTCATCCCAGAATTTTTTCTTTTCTTTTCCACTTTTCTCTAGGGACATGGGTAACCTCTGCTTGCTATTCGAGCTTATTCCCCTCTCGTACTCCACGCTGTTGCTTCCCAAAGCAAGCTTCAATATAATCTCCTCTCTTGTGGTTTGAATCTTGCAAAGGTGTTCTCGAAAGGCTGGTCGGAGGTCACTGAGGCCTTCTCGAAATCCAGTGATCCTCACGGCCCGTAGCGAGATCTTGCTGATTCCTAGAGTTTCAACTTTCTTTCTGGTGACTAGTTTTTTTTTTATGAGAAAATAACACAAATGATCTATAAACTCTAACTAAATATGCAATTTGATCCATGAACGTTTAATTTAATATGCATGGTCCCCGAACTTTAATTTCAATTTGATTTGTAAACTTATAATTTGTTCAATGCGGTCCCTATATTTAGATAAATGCTCAAACTAGTCATTAGATTATTTGAAAATATACAATGTGGTTCTTCTATTAAATTTAAATTCAGGAATCACATGAAATATTTTCAAATATTTCATGAACTAGTTTGAATATTCACCAAAAGTTCAAGGATTACACTGAATAAATTATAAATTTAGGAATCAGATTGCACATTGGGCTAGAGTAGAGGGATTGTTCGTGTCAAATTGAAAATTTAGGGACCAGATCATACATTTGGCCAAAGTTCATAGACCATTTATATCATTGTCTATTCTTCTATTTGCAAAACCCTTCAATATGAGATGAGAAACAAATTAACTCGGTTTTCTATACAAAAATAACCTTTGCACTCCACTCTATTTTCTTAATTTTATTACTCACATAACGAAGACAATATAACATTTAACAACAATATGACAAAATTAAAAGGCTGCAATAAAAATCAAAGTTCATTGAGGGTAACTTGAAAATTTTCGAGGGCTTTTGCATAACAGTGTCGAAATTTAGTAGAGCAATTAGCGTCTTTTGTAAAATTTGATAGCTATATGTCATGGGAGTTTCAAAGAATTATCCAAAAGAAAATCAAAACTTGGTCATTCATCAAATTCATGACATAAACTCTTTTAAGTGTATCAAAGAGAGTCCCTAACCCTTTAATATGTACAAAATCGCATACCAAAGCTATCCTTGAATTATTCCTTTGTCTTTTGAATCACTACCTAACTTCAAGAGTGTTATTATGGATACTGATAAGAAAAAGATTGTCTTTAAGGGATATATTTTCTTCAAAAAGGCTTAGATTTTCATTATTTCTTCATGCAAAAAGGTTTGAAAGTATTTTAAATGAATAATGGTTGACATAAAATTTTTCCCGTCCTTACTATAAATCTTTATTGTAATATTTTTAGGCTACACTTCGAAAGACTAATTTCAAATCTTCAATTTTCTTTTCCTTGACCTAAAACCAATTTCAAATCCAAAAGTATACTTCTACTCCTGAAGGTTCGATGCAAGTTTGGAAATCCTTCTAATTAATTTAAGGATTCAATTTGGTGTAGAATTATGTCAAATATTGAAAAATCCAAATTCAACATCCTAAAAGTGCGTGAAAATAATTATATTTTCTAGTGCCTTGACGTGGAAATGCACATCCATTGGCAAGGTCTCGCTAATGCAATTGCAAAAGACGAAACCTTAAATGCAAAAGATAAAGCAAATGTATTGATTATATTTGTATTATTCATCGTTAATATATATTTGTTTAAGACCCTCAGACCCTGTCGAAGAGGTTAAAGAATAGGTATGATCATACTCTTATCCTCCCTCAAGCACAATATAACCATTAAAATATCAGCCTATAAGATTTTAAATTAGTGTTTGGCTATAACTTTGCTTTCTTTGATATTATTTCTCGGTTTGAATTATATGGTATCAAGCTTACTAATGCGGAACCGTTGGAGGAAACTATTTCCACTTTCCATGCTTCGAATATTGTATCGCAACGGTAATACCAATAGGGTCAATTTGCCACATACTTTGACTTAATTTTTGCATTCACTATTGAGCAAACTAATGAATTGCTACTAAAAATTATGATATGAGACATGTTGGCTCCAAAAGTATTACTTGAAGCACATGTTAACTCTGGGAAAAATGATGATTATTTCAAGTAGGGTGAACATTATAAACCGCCTATCCAGGAACCACCCGGACCGATTGGTTTCTACGAATAATCTCCGAGTTAGAAATCCGAGTCTTCGTTTGCCTTTGTTGTGATCGATTGATGTTTGGGCCTCAAGCAAACAAACTAGGTAATCTTCCATCTTTCTTTTGTGGCCGAAGTAGGAGTTCGGGCCTAAGGAAGTAGTTCCAAAATTCATTCAATTCATGCCTCAACCTACCAAGGTAAGTGATTTCAGGTATGCTTCTCTTTCTCTTCATTTGCATTCATCATGCCATAATTACATTTTAAAAAATGAGAGTTAATCTCAACAAAAATATCATGCATAACATTTGCATTTAATCAGTCTTGATGTCTCCTTCTTATTTAATGTTCCATTCTAGATGTGAATGACATTTGCTGGCTTATTCAATTGTGTTAATTTGGTTAGTCAAATGAGCATTTTATTCTACAAGGGTCACATTCTTTGGAGAATCTACAATGGGATTTGGATATGAATTAAGCAAATCAAGATTAATCCCACGTCGACAGGTAAGTGACTGCAGGTATATTTTCCTTTTTCACATCATGCATATGCATTTACATCCTCATAGCATTGCATTTAGAATAGGATTCACATTTTTTTTAAAAGAAAAAGTCATTTACATTGGATTTGCATAGCCAAAACTTAGGTCTGCAACTTCTGGGAGCTCACTTTCAAAGAGGAGCAGCTATTGACACCTAAATTTTGGCGCCTTATTGTTGACACCTAAATTTTTGATTTCATTTAAAATAGGAATTTTATTTTCTTTTATTTCTGCATTTAATTAATTAGGGTATTTTGCATAATTTTGGTCATATATTGCATTTGGTTAAAAGAGGAAAGAACAAAAGTGGAAACATAATTTCTAGGGGAAATATTTGGAAAAAGAAGAATAGGAAATAAGATATCAAAAGCAATATTCGGTCTTGGACCGAATATTGACTTTGATAATCCTTTAAAAGAGAAAGGGACGCAAGAAGGCAGGAGGGAGCACTTTTCGGAATTTGGGCACACGCACACAGGGAGAGAGAGAGAAAGAGCAGGAGAGAAAAGAGAGAAAGAGGGAAAAAGTACAAAGGGGGAGGGCTTTTTGAGAACAAGGGACGAAGACTTTGCTGCAAAAAAAAAAAGGAAAAAGAGAATTTTGATTTTTTTTTTGGCAGGAGAGAGTTGTTGGAATTTTAGAGTAAAATAAGGGTGAATGAGAAATTGTTCTCTAAAAAGAAACCCTTAGTGGGATGTGGGTCCCACATGTGAAAAGCAACCTTGTGAGTAGAAAGTGTAGAACCACTTGTCCCACATAGACTAAAAGGAAGGCTATGGAGGGGTTTATATGTGATTACACTCATATAGAGTGTTAACTTAAAATCACAAGTACTATGCCTCGCGCGCACGCGCAGGGGGGGTGCAAATCCGGTTCCCGTCGAACCTGAACTTGTGCGCGAGCGTGCGACCTGCGCACACGAATGCAACCCCGGAAAACTCCGAAAAGTGGGCTTAGAAATGAGTCATTTTTTACCTTCTTTCTATATTTTTATGTTCTGGAGATGTTCAGAATGTGGGATTCGTCTGGATCTGGATATGTTCAGAATGTGGGATTCGTCTGGATCTGGATATGTTCAGAATGTGGGATTCGTCTGGGTCTGGAAATGTTCAGACTTTGTACAGTCTGAAGAACACCAGACTTAACGGTAAAGTCTGAAACCGCCAGATTTGGATTAAATGATGGTTTTAATCCAATATTTCGTAACAGTTGGTAACGGCTGAATTAAAGCCGTATTATTAAGGTTGTAACGTTCGTATTAATCATCGTTAATGCTTGTAACGGTTGATTAATGACGGTGGTTAATTCCTAAACGGTAAATTGATTACCGAACGGTCTCCCACATTGTTTTATTATCTTCGATCATTCTTTTTGCCCGGGCTAGAAAAGTTTGCATACGTTTTAGCATTTCTTCGAAAAAGCTCTGCATAGATTTCGAGTTTTTGAGAGTGTTCAGCGTTGTTCATTGTTCAAGTTCGCCGAAAGCTTCGAAGATCTACTCTTCCTGGCTGTCAACCGTTGTATCCTGGGAGACAGACGTCCACGCTGCCTCACGTGTGCTGGAGATTTCCTCATTGTGTACTGGAGGGGGACGAATCTGTTTTAAGGAAAACCGTGATTAGCACAGGCCTCGGTTTTTACTTGTTCTAGTTTTTGAGTCAGTCTGTAATCACGTCTTTCTAGTGAAGTCTATCTGAATTTTACTTTTGCTCATTGTATTCGAGCTTTTTATTTTCCAACAAGCTTAAAACAGATTCGTTGTTCAATGGCTTCTGGAAAGGACGTGGTTGACATCTCAACTGAGGATGTGGTTGATGTTCGTGGGAAGAGCGTGGT
Organism: Melaleuca quinquenervia; assembly: GCA_030064385.1. Classification (NCBI taxonomy): domain Eukaryota; kingdom Viridiplantae; phylum Streptophyta; class Magnoliopsida; order Myrtales; family Myrtaceae; genus Melaleuca; species Melaleuca quinquenervia. The sequence continues at coordinate 8,908,427 of CM057726.1, read as the reverse complement.
GGATGCTACTGGTGGCTCCAACACCAAAACTATAGAAGGTGTCCCTGCTACGGTCCATCAGTCTGGACCTTCTGCTGTCCCAGTTCTGGGTTCTACCCCACATGGAGAACGACCAGAAAAGTTCGACGGATCAAATTTCAAGCGCTGGCAACAGAAGATGCTGTTCTACCTGACGACGCTCGGCCTTGCAAGGTTCCTGACAGAAGATGCCCCTGCCGCTCCTGTGTCTTCGGATGATCCAGAATATGATCGGCAAGCTGCCATTGCTGCTGATGCGTGGAAGCATTCTGACTTCCTATGTAGGAATTATGTCATGAATGGCTTACACGATTCACTGTACAATGTGTACTGTGATAAGCGAACAACGAAAGAGCTGTGGGAATCGCTTGACCATAAGTATAAATCAGAGGATGCTGGCGCAAAGAAATTTGTGGTCGGACGGTTCCTCGATTTTAAGATGGTTGATTCCAAGACTGTGATCAGTCAAGTGCAGGAAATCCAAGTGATTTTGCACGAGATTGCGGCTCATGGTATGAACCTGAGTGAATCCTTCCAGGTGGCTGCGATAATTGAGAAGCTGCCTTCTGGTTGGAAGGACTTCAAGAACTACCTGAAGCATAAGCGGAAGGAGATGAACCTTGAAGAACTGATTGTTAGACTTCGCATTGAAGAAGACAACAAAAGTTCAGAACGTAAGTTGTTCGCACCTTCTGCTGCTAAGACGAACGTTCTGGAGTTAAAGAAAGTCCACAAGGAAAAGAAGGTTGCCAAGCCGAGGCTAGCACCTAAAGGAGGCGTTTCCAAGAACAAGTTTTCTGGAAAATGCTTCAATTGTGGCAAGATGGGACATAAATCTGCAGAATGTAGACTTCCCAAAAAGAAGAATCAAGCCAATATGCTGAATGATATATCTAAGGATGTGTCAAACATGAACCTATCGGCTATGATTTCTGAGGTGAATTTGGTGGGATCCAACTCGAAAGAATGGTGGATTGACACCGGTGCCACGAGGCACGTATGTTCTAGTTTGGACCTATTCACCAAGTTTGAATCTGTTCATGGACAGAAGGTCTACATGGGAAATTCTGCAACGTCCAAGGTAGAAGGACAAGGAACTGTGCTTCTGAAGATGACCTCAGGGAAGGTGTTGACTCTACAGAATGTTCTGTATGTGCCAGAAATCCAGAAGAACCTAGTGTCTGGGTCTTTGCTGAATAAGCATGGGTTTCGCATGGTCTTTGAGTCTGACAAAGTGATCTTGTCAAAGTCTGGAATGTACGTGGGTAGGGGATATGTATCCGAAGGGCTTTTTAAGCTCAATGTTCTGAATATCATCAATAAAGAAGGAACGTCTTCTGTTTATTTGCTTGTGTCTTCCAATTTGTGGCATGGTAGACTTGGACATGCAAATAATAATGTCTTGCGTAGACTTATTGAATTGGAACATATACCCACATTTCATATTGATTCAGAACATAAGTGTGAGATTTGCGTTGAGGCAAAACTAACAAGGTCATCCTTTCAAACAATTGAAAGAAAGACCGAGCCACTTGAATTGATACATAGCGATGTATGTGATTTGAAATTCGCACCATCGAGGGGCGGTAATAATTATTTTATTACCTTTATAGATGATAGCACGAAATATTGCTATGTTTATTTGCTTAAAAGCAAAAGTGAAGCCATAGAGAAGTTTGTTCTCTATAAGAATGAGGTTGAAAATCAACTCAATCGGAAAATCAGAAGATTGAGAAGTGATAGAGGTGGAGAGTATGAAGCACCATTTGGTGAATTCTGTGCACAACATGGAATTGTGCATGAAATGACTGCACCTTACTCTCCTCAATCTAATGGTGTGGCAGAACGTAAGAATCGCACATTGAAAGAGATGATGAATGCGATGTTACTAAGTTCTGGTCTACCCCATAACATGTGGGGAGAAGCTATTTTATCAAGTAATTACCTTCTGAATAAGGTACCTCGAAAGAAAGAGGATAAAACCCCTTACGAGTTATGGAAAGGTAGAAGACCTTCCTATGAATACTTGCGAGTGTGGGGGTGTCTCGCTAAAGTAGCTGTGCCAACACCAAAGAAGGTAAAGATAGGTCCTAAAACGGTGGACTGTATCTTTATTGGTTATGCACAAAATAGTAGTGCATATCGATTTCTTGTGTATGAATCTAAAATCCCAGATATACACAATAATATGATCATGGAATCTAGGAATGCGTCTTTCTTTGAAAACGTGTTTCCATGTAAATCCAAAGTTGGATCAAGTTCTTCTAAAAGTATAGAAGGTGTGTATGACTCGGATCACGAAAGTCATTATTCAGATCATGAACTAGAATCGAGACATAGCAAGAGGGTGAGAGTGGAAAAATCATTTGGAGATGATTTTCTGACTTATTTGTTAGAAAAAGAACCACTCAATTATACAGAAGCTGTGACTTCTTCAGAAGGTCTGCTTTGGAAAGAGGCGATCAAAAGTGAAGTTGATTCTATTATGCAGAATCATACTTGGGAGTTAGTAGAACTTCCTTCTGGTTGTAAACCTTTGAGGTCCAAATGGATCTTTAAAAGGAAGATGAACGCTGATGGTTCAATTGATAAGTATAAAGCCAGACTTGTAATCAAAGGATACAAGCAAAGAGAAGGCTTAGATTACTTTGATACTTATTCTCCCGTGACGAGAATAAACTCCATAAGGATGATACTTGCGATTGCTGCATTGCGAAATCTAGAAGTACATCAAATGGATGTAAAAACAGCTTTCCTAAATGGTGATTTAGATGAAGAAATCTATATGGAACAACCTGAGGGTCTGATAGTTCCAGGACAAGAAAGGAAAGTCTGTAGATTGGTAAAATCATTGTATGGTCTGAAACAAGCGCCAAAGCAGTGGCATGAGAAGTTTGATAATACAATGATTACCAATGGATTCAAGATTAATGAATCTGATAAATGTGTCTATGTTAAAGAGACAGGAGATGGTTATGTCATTCTATGTCTATACGTTGATGACATTCTAATTGTGGGTAGTGACAATGAGATTGTCAAATCTACCAAGAGAATGTTGAATTCAAGATTCGATATGAAAGATATGGGACATGCTGATGTGATTCTAGGAATAAAGATCACAAGAATGTCAGAAGGTCTAGTCTTAGACCAGTCACACTATGTGGACAAGATTCTTGAAAAATTCAACACGAATGATTCTGGTATTGCTAGAACACCACTAGACAATAACCTTCATCTGTTTAAGAACAGAGGAGAGGGTATTTCTCAAGTAGAATACTCTAGAGTAATAGGCAGTCTGATGTACTTAATGAGTTGTACAAGACCAGACATTGCCTATGCAGTTAGCAAATTAAGTAGATTTACGAGCAATCCGAGTGCTGACCATTGGAAAGCAATAGTCAGAGTACTAAGGTACTTACAGTATACTCGGAATTATGGTTTGCACTATATGAGGTATCCTTCTGTTCTTGAGGGATATAGTGATGCGAACTGGATATCTGATGTTAAAGACTCGAATTCTACAAGTGGATATATATTCACACTTGCTGGTGCAGCTGTGTCTTGGAAATCCTCTAAACAGACTTTGATAGCCAGATCTACAATGGAATCAGAGTTTATCGCTTTGGATAAATGTGGAGAAGAGGCTGAATGGCTACGCCATTTCTTAGAGGATATTCCTAAATGGGAAAAACATGTGCCTCCGATATGTATACATTGTGATAGCCAATCTGCGATTGGAAGGGCACGAAGTAACATGTATAATGGTAAGTCTAGACATATACATCGTAGACATAATACCATTAGACAACTACTCTCAACTGGAATTATCTCTATTGACTACGTGAGGTCAAAGGATAATATTGCGGATCCGCTAACCAAAGGGTTAAACCAAGAGTTAGTTGAGAGGTTGACGAAAGGAATGGGACTAAAGCCCATAGAGCAATGAGGAGTATAGAGGAAAACCCAACCTAGTTGACTGGAGATCCCAAGATCTAGGTTCAAAGGGACAACCTACCATACAGACTCATAAGGTCACTGTGGGGGAGTTACCCTCAACCCATTTCTATGTCTTGAAAGTGACTATATACGGGAAAGAGGATAGCAAAATTGACGCTTAAGTGGAGCTAATGTGATTGCTCAAAACTTAAGGCAATTTGCTTTAATGATAATTAAGTGGAGTAATAGAGTTGCTCGAGACTTAAGATATCACCTATGTAAGAGTGAAGAGTGGCCGCTTCAAAGAAGAATTTAGGGGCTAAATTCTGTCTAAACTCTCGCAGAACCAGGTCGGTGTTCATGGCCAAAACGAACACAACCGAGAACGGAACAAATGATTGATTCCTGTGTGGAGTATATGGGTCATTCACATAAAAAAGCAGAACAGTTCAAAGACATCGTGTCTACTGGACAGCTAGTGAAGCAAGTGTACTTTCACAAGGGAAGGTTCAAAGGGTGATACCTACCTATCCTATGCAGGTTTCAGAGCTGAACACTGTCGTAGTGTCAAAATCAAAACAATTTTCATTCATGTGGGGGATTGTTGGAATTTTAGAGTAAAATAAGGGTGAATGAGAAATTGTTCTCTAAAAAGAAACCCTTAGTGGGATGTGGGTCCCACATGTGAAAAGCAACCTTGTGAGTAGAAAGTGTAGAACCACTTGTCCCACATAGACTAAAAGGAAGGCTATGGAGGGGTTTATATGTGATTACACTCATATAGAGTGTTAACTTAAAATCACAAGTACTATGCCTCGCGCGCACGCGCAGGGGGGGTGCAAATCCGGTTCCCGTCGAACCTGAACTTGTGCGCGAGCGTGCGACCTGCGCACACGAATGCAACCCCGGAAAACTCCGAAAAGTGGGCTTAGAAATGAGTCATTTTTTACCTTCTTTCTATATTTTTATGTTCTGGAGATGTTCAGAATGTGGGATTCGTCTGGATCTGGATATGTTCAGAATGTGGGATTCGTTTGGGTCTGGAAATGTTCAGACTTTGTACAGTCTGAATGTGCGATCAGACTGTGTACAGTCTGAAGAACACCAGACTTAACGGTAAAGTCTGAAACCGCCAGATTTGGATTAAATGATGGTTTTAATCCAATATTTCGTAACAGTTGGTAACGGCTGAATTAAAGCCGTATTATTAAGGTTGTAACGTTCGTATTAATCATCGTTAATGCTTGTAACGGTTGATTAATGACGGTGGTTAATTCCTAAACGGTAAATTGATTACCGAACGGTCTCCCACATTGTTTTATTATCTTCGATCATTCTTTTTGCCCGGGCTAGAAAAGTTTGCATACGTTTTAGCATTTCTTCGAAAAAGCTCTGCATAGATTTCGAGTTTTTGAGAGTGTTCAGCGTTGTTCATTGTTCAAGTTCGCCGAAAGCTTCGGAGATCTACTCTTCCTGGCTGTCAACCGTTGTATCCTGGGAGACAGACGTCCACGCTGCCTCACGTGTGCTGGAGATTTCCTCATTGTGTACTGGAGGGGGACGAATCTGTTTTAAGGAAAACTGTGATTAGCACAGGCCTCGGTTTTTACTTGTTCTAGTTTTTGAGTCAGTCTGTAATCACGTCTTTCTAGTGAAGTCTATCTGAATTTTACTTTTGCTCATTGTATTCGAGCTTTTTATTTTCCAACAAGAGTTTCCTTTTGGTCTGGCAGCTTTGCACGCACGGAGGGGAAGGAAGGTTTTGACTGAACAAAAGGGAAGACTTTTTCCTTTGAACGCCGGAGGCAGCCGACGAAGAAAAGGAGCGGAGAAGTGGCCGAAATTCTTCAATTATGTGGCACTACTTTAGCTGTTCAACCTTCAGCTCAGGTGAGTTCTCAGTCACGGCTTTGACATTTTTTTTATGTTATTTTATTTTCAAAGGATCATGGCGGGTTAAAATTTCATGGAAGAGTGTGATTGGTTCTCTTTGATGCATTACTTAAACCCAAGATTTGTGTTTGTCTTGTCTCTCCGCACTTCACCCGTTTGTTGCTTTGGGTTGCCTTTTTTTGTTTTCTCCCTTGCTGTCTTTGCTGCGTGATGAGCCGCCGTCGAGGAGAAGAGATCCATGGGGGTGTTTTGCAGGTGGATGGATGCTGTCCACGCGAGGAAGGAGGCAGCTGGGCTGAATTTGGACTAAAATTAGCTTTGGGCCGAGTTCTTTTTGTTTTGCGCGGGCTGGACGACTTCTGTACAGGGGACGGGCTTTATCTGTTTTGGACTGACTTCTGTTGGGCTGGTTTTTCTTTTTTTTTTTTCGTGTGGGCTTATTGTTGCAGGTGAAGGAGAAGTCAAGGAAGCTGGACTGGGCCCTTTGTGCGCCCAGCCCAGCTTCCCGCGGGTCGCCCAGCGAGCAGATCGGGCTGCGCCCGATCCGGCTCGCCCAGCGAACGGGTCGGGACCGAACCGACCCGGTTCGGCTCCCGACCCGGTTGTTTTTTTAATTAATTAATTAATTTTTTTATTTTCGTTTTTAAATAAAAAATAAAAAAATCATTTTTTTAGAATTTAACTTTTGGGTGCTTAGTTGTTTATTTTCTGTTTAGTTTGCTTTTTATGCATGTTTAGCTAATTTTGCATATTTTAATTAATTTTGTTGCATTGCATGCATAATAGATTAATTGCATATTAGGTTAGTTGCATAATTAGATTAATGGCATGTTTAGGTTTAAAATTGCATCTTTAGGTTAATTTCATGTTTAAATTGGAAATTTCATTTTTAGATTTAGAATTGCACGTTTATTTAAATAATCGCATGTTTAGATTAATTGCATGATTAGGTAAAATTGGCATAATTAGTTTAAATTGCATATTAGGTATTTTTGGTAGGATATTTTTAGTTAGATTGCATTATAGGACATTATCTTTAGTTGGATAAGATTTGATTTAAATTAGGAATTGACATATTTGGTGTCCTAATTTAGATTAGGTAATATTTAACTATGGATAATTAGGCTAATTAAATTATAAAAATTCCAAAAAAATTGCATTTCACATATTGCATTAGATTTGTTAATTTTCATGCATATCTTATTTTATTCTATTAGATTTTACTTAGATTTTATTTGATTTTGTTAGATTTTTTTTTATTTTGATTTTGTTAGATTAGATTTGATTAGATTAGATTTGATTTGATTTGATTCTATTTGATATTTGATTAGATGTGATTTGATTTTGATTTAATTGGATGTGATTTGATCTTGGTTTGATTTTATTTGATTTTGTTTGGATGATTTGATTTGTTTTATTATTGCTTTCCTTTCTTGAATTTTTATTTATGTTGATTTTATGAGTGGTCACCATTGCATGTTAGGAATAAAATTAAAATGAATCCAAATTTCTTGCGAAGTTTTGAAAATAATGAAAAGGTACCGAAAGGGCGTTAAAGTAATTTAGCGTAACCAAGTCCCCGAGTCCTAGATCTCTGGTTCGTAGGAGTAAGGCGTGACTCCCGATGCTTTACATGGGTTTCTAACCAACCCACCATAAATAGGTTAGTGGCGGCTCCAATTTGAATATCTTGCATGTTTAAAGAAAGTGAAACCAAAGTCGTGAATTGGTATGGGCTTGGGAGAGCTCGAGCTAAGTTAGGCTTAGTAAACCATTAGCCGAACCCTTAGGTGGTGCACCTTCGGGGAGGTCGCGAGGGTTTACTTTAACCCTTGAAAAAAAATACATAATTGCGTATAGTTTTAGGAGCATTTTACATGTATGTTTAATTTCATATTAAGTGGGTTCGTCCAGGTTCGTTGTCTCTTCAAAATTGGGAATATCACGATTGTGGGAAAATTTTCGGTTAAGAGAGGAGGGCAAATAATAAAATAATAAAAAGGAAGAAGAATTAAATTTCGTTGAAATCTTTGACCAATATTTCTTTCTCTATTGCCTAAAATCGTCCGAGAGAGAAGACAAAAGGTGGGGGTTTTTTTGGCTGAAAAAGGAGAGAGATTTCGGTCAAATCTGGGGAAGATTTGACCAAATTTCGTTTTGGTCTCTTGCCTAAAAGTAAAAAAAACGACCTGGGGGCTTTTATCACAAGAACACACTCAAGACCCAAAACGAAAAGAAAAGAAAAAAAAACACATACAGGGAGAACACGCACTTGAGGACATACACAGGTAGAGACAGACACAAAACACGGAGGACGTAGAAGAAGGAGTCTCTCATCGTGCTGGTTGATCCGTTCGTTGGCAAAAGCGGTTTTCCTTCCGACGCGAGCCTCAGTCCACGATAAGTCACACTTGCTATTGTGTGCGGCACATCACCACCAGCACCATCGCATCAACAGGGCCGCGAGTGGTCGCGAAGTGCGCCTTCATAGTGTGCCCCTACCAGATTCAGCCAAGGACATCACGATCCAGCCCCCATTGAAGACTGAGAAGAGAACAACATTAGAGGAAAAAGGGGAAAGTTTTCGAAAGAGGGAGAATTGAGTGGGGACAAAAGTAAAGTGAAAGAAAAAGGCTACAGAAGAAGAAAAGAAAAAGGACGGACTTCCTTCCTTTCCTTTGTGGGTGCAGGTCTTCGGGGAAGAGGACCGCGTCCACCAACCACCACATCTCGCTCTCAGTTCCGAAACGTTTGGCCCACGCCGCTCCAGGTAAGCCATCCCAAACACTGTTGATTTGCTTGTCTCCCTGAGGTAGCTGCTCGCTGATCTGAGCGAGTTATAGCTTAGCGACGCGTGATGTGTGGTGCTTGCTTGCTCGTGGGAACCACAGATAGGGGGCCCCACCTGGATTTGGCCTCTAAACTATTTTCTTTACTTCGCGCAAGGCCTGTTCGACGAATTGCGTGAATGAATCTGTTTTGGCTCAAGTGTTATTTATGCGGTTCTGTTTGCTCGTTTGAGTGTTGCGTTGACGTTGGAGAAGCACCAATAAGCCGATTGTGTTCTGAGTTCCCCTCCGGCGCTGCCCATCACGCTCCCACCACGAGGCGAGAGGAAGCTGAGCGCCTGCGCGCTCGCAGGATGTTTGTGCGAGGAAGGAGACTCCCGCGGGGCTGGGCCGCGCGAACATGGGCTTGGGGCTGTCTTGATTGGTCCTGGGCGGTGTGTCCTATGCTGAGGAGCCGGGCTGAGATTGGGGGCCGAATTTGTTTTGTTGATCGGGTTGGGCCCTTTGGCCGTGCGTGTGGAATGGAACAAGGAGGCTGGACTGGGCCCATTAGGGGTCTAGCCCAGTTCCTTCTGATCGCGAGTCCTCCTGGAGTCCAGCGTCCGGGTCGGGTCTGAACCGACCCGATTCGGTTCTCGACCCGTTTTCTTTGTATTTTATATTATTTTCTTTTTTAAAATATTTAAAAAAAATCAAAAAAAATCTTTTTTTCCAAATTTGATTTAAGTCTTTGATCTGTGTTGATTCATGATTAATTTGCTTGATTTGGTTAATTTAGATGTCATTTGCATGCTAGAATAAATTTGATGTGCTTTTCCTATTTTTGCATGTTTAGCATAACTTGCATTGCATAATTAGATTCTTTACATATTTAAGTTATTTGCATAATTGGATTATTTGCATATTTAGGTTAGTTTCATAATTAGGTTATTTGCATATTTAGATTTAAAATTACATATTTAGACTAATTCCACGTTTAAATTGAAAATCACATGTTTAGATTAATTGCACGTTCATATTTGTAATTGAATGATTAGGTTGATTTGCACGTTTAGGTAAATTTACATAATTAGTTTAGATCGCATATTATATATTTTTGTTAGGATAATTTTAGCTATATTACATTCTAGGATATTATTCTTGGTTGAGTAGATTTTAGTTTAAATTAGGAATTAGTATATCTTATTTCTAGTTTAGATTATATGCTATTTAGCTACAAATAGTTAAGCTAATTAATTCATAAAAAATTCCAAAAAATTGCATTTCATATATTGCATTAGATTTGTTGCATTTATGTCCAGATTTTCATGCATGACATATTTGATTTGATTTGGTTAGATTTTATTAGATTTTTTTATTTATTCGATTAGATTAGATTTTATTAGATATTTGATTTGACTTGATTTGATTTTCATGCATAGTATATCTAATTAGATCTTTTGGATTTATTTTGATTTTCATTCTTTCCTTGTTATTTCTTGGATATTTTTTTCTTAATGTTTGAGTATCCTTGTGGTCATCATTGCATGTTAAGGATAGATTTAAAATTAATCCAAACTGCCTGCCGATTTTTGGAAATAAGTGAAAAGGTATCGAAAAGGTATTATATTAGTCTAGCATAATCAAGTCCCCGATCCCATAGATCTCTGGTTCGTAGGAGTAAAGCACAATTCCCGGTGCTTTACATGGATTTCTAATCTACCCATTATAAATAGATTAGTGGCAACTCCAAATTAAAAATGCTTTGCATGTTTAAAAAGTGAAACTAATGTCGTGAATTGGTATGAGTTTGGGAGAACTCGAGTTAGGTTAATTTTAGCAATCCATCAGCCGAACCCGAGGTGGTGCATCTTCGGGGAGGTCGCGACAATTGCCGTCAGACATGTGGAGGAATGTGGTGGAGCATGAGCAAATGTCGTTATCGGTAATTGATAATTACCCACTGGGAAATTGAACCGGATTGGGCGGAAATTGGACTGGACCACCAATTTGGTCTGGTCCGATTCTCGATTCCAAATAACATGGAACTAGTTCCACCAGTCCGGTAGCCGATCACCCCTAATTTCAAGGGCTATAAGTACAAGCAAAAAGATATCCTTGAAGGGGTGACATTAAATTTAATCAACCTACGATTCTAAAATTTGGCCTGAATCATAACAAAGAAACAAAGGTGAATAATATTTGCAATGGCTATGGTGTGATTGAGCAGTAGTCAAATACTTGTTGTACACCAAAGCACTTTGATGATCTATAGCATGTATCTTTTAAAAATGCAGGCAAGGGTGATGAATCTCATGCCATTGAAATTAATCTTAGTGTTATAACTACTATTGAAGCCAACGGTGTCTCTGTTAATCAGACTTCTCTTATTCCTGAAGTAACAAATGCATCTTCGAATATATTTGATTTCTTTGAGAACTTCTAATTGATTTGATGAGGTATTCGTTTGGTGGATAACAATTTAGACTTCAAATTTTATGATTCTAATAATTCTTTTAGTTGTGTTTCTTTAAATGTATTACCTTTTATTGCTCTCTAATATGGTCATGTAATGAAATGCTTACGAACTTTATATAATATTTATAATTTTGAAATTTTATTTGATACTGTAACTATTATACAAATTTTGTGATACTTTACATCTAAAGTTGTCAATATAAATGCAAATGACAACTACCAAGAAAAAAGATGTTTGCTTGCTTGCTTGCTTGTATCAAGCACATACCATATTTTGTAGTGGATAGTTTTTCTCAAGTATGACATTACGTAAGGTGCATGTCCATACAATACCATGTCATATTCCAATATTTGATGATTTTAGAAATGCTACAATTGTTTTGCCAAATGACACAATACTACATATTGAGGATACATTTCTAAGTGGTAGATGAAAAATGAATCTACTCAGTGTCAAAGATGTATGCCATAATGAGTATCGTATTGAAACTATTTGTGAGCACAATAAGAAATATATTGGCATTACCTCTTATAAGATGGGCCTAAAGACCATCTAGAGAAGCTGGAAATATCTTTTATGAGTTTGTATTTTGTCATGATTAAGACAATTGAAACCTACGCAATCATAACTTAGAGATCAGAAACCCTAATCAGTTTGGATTATAAAATGATCGCTTTGGTCACCCTGACGCTTCAATAATGCGTATAATAATTCAGAAGATAAAATGGCACCTTTTATAAGATACAAATGTATGATTATTCAAAAATGATAATTGTGAAACTTGTTTATAAGGAAAAATTAGTACCAAAATTTTTATAACAAAAGTTAATCTTGAATTACATTTATTCCTACAAAGAATTCATTGTGATATTTATAAAGATCAATACACCATCAAGTGGACCGTTTCAATATCTTATGATACTAGTGGACGCATCTTATAGATGGTTCCATGTTTGCCTATCATCTACATGTAATGTCACATTTGCATGTTTACTTTAGCAAATTATAAGCTCCAAGCACAATTTCCTAATTATCCAATTAAAAGTATAAGAAAGGATAATTCTAGTGAATTTACCGCAAAGAATTTTGATGCATATTGTGCTTCACTTGAAATCGAAATTGAGCACTGGGTCACATATAGTCATACTGAAAATGGATTACCAAAATCCTTAATTAAAAAAATCCAAATCCGTGTTTGTACTATATTATTGAGAATAAATTTTAATAGCATGGGGTCATGCAATTTTGCATACGATAGTTCTAATAAGGTTGTGCCCTATTGCTAGTCCCTTACGATCTCCCCTTCAACTAATTTTATTGTTATGAACCTATTATACCCCTTTGGTTATGCAGCACATGTGCCTATAGCACCACCAAAAAGAGTAAAAATGGGTCCCTAACGCCATTTGGACATTTATGTCGTGTTCAATTGATCATCTATCATTAGGTTCTTAGGACCAACTACTTGTTATCTTTTTACCATGAAATTCACAAATTATCATTTCGATAAGACTTTATTTCCATTAATTGTGACATCTATAGCTTCCATGATTGCAAAGCAAAAACTAGTTAAGTTTTTCTTCTTGAATGAAAATAATTTATCTCAATTAGCCCAAGAACTTCCAAGTGTGAAAACGATGTGCATCGCATAATCTATTTACGAGCTATGGCCAGCATATTTTCTAATGCATTTGATAATGTTGTTAAGATAATGAAGTCTCATGTTCTAGTTACAAATCTAGATGTTTCCAAAGGACATGCTAAAATGGATCAAAATCCCTATATACCTAAAGCGTGATAGACATATAAGATCAAAAGATACCGTTTCTAAAAAAAGAATGAGAAAGAATTAGGAATCTGCTCTAAAAGAGCTCAATGCTGAGCTTGCTCCTAAAGAATTTATTGCCTCTGAAGAGGTATGAACCCATGAAAGAATTACCAACCCTAGGAATATTGAGAATATCATTACATATTGCAAATGAGATTTGAGATCGGAATGGAATCATCATTGATGATATTTTTCCATTCTCAATTGCTCATGAAATATGGATGATGATTATGAGCTACAAATTTTTTTTTTTGGTAAATGAGCTACAATTTATTATTGAATGTTGTCAAAGACAAAATTAGCATAAGTGGGAGAAAACAATCAAAGTTGAATAAGAAGTTTTTGGAGTTGTAACTCAAATTTCAGATAATGTAAAACCTGTTGAATATAAATGAGTATTTGTCCGAAAACGAAATTAAAAAAACGAGGTTGTTAGGTATAAAGCCTGACTTGCTACTCAAGGATTCTTCCAAAAACCTAGGAATGATTATCATGAGACATATTCACTTGTGATGGATGTGATTACATTTCGTTTTTAATTAGCCCAAATCTCTAAAAAAAATTAGAAATGTGTTGCCTTCCTTGCATTCATGTCGATGTTGCCTTTCGATGTGTTTAGGAAATACACTATATCAAACATTACTTACATTTCGTAAAATCCCTTTCGCCCAAAAGCCTTTGCATTTTCTTAACAACATCCTTCCAAAGTTGAATCAAATGCATCCATAGTAGACCTCATGCCATTGGCTTGATTGATAATAACATTCCCCCGCCCCTTCCCCCTCCACGGAGACATGTTCAACCCGTGAATATATGAGACTATCAACAAGAGCTTCACATCATCTCATGCTCCTTCAAACCCACTTTTCTTGCATTTTCCCTGTCCCTCTTGAAGAACTTGTACAGTGGTGTGTAACACAAGCAACACAAACCGAATGGCACTGCCGTCATCGACAGTAGCCCCTTTGGTAGAGCAAAGGCTCCATCGGCCGATCCTTTAGTGGGATCCACGGTCTTCTTGTCGTATCCAAATATCTTCTCAGAAAGAATCCCGACCAGTGGAGCTGCAGAAGAGGAAATGGACAACTCGAAGGCACAATTGAATGCATAGATCATGGTCCGGTGCTTGGCTGGGACACTTCGGCAAACATTGGGGCATTCGCTGCGGTGGCATTCCAACTGATGGTTAAGCCCATCAGAAGTAAGGTAGAGGAGAAGGCGAACCGATTGTTGACCGATTGTGGGATCACTCCAAGAAGAAACCAAGAGAAGGGAATGCCCATAAAAGCACTGAATTGTGCGCACATGATACGACCAAAATGTGGGCAGACGCGAGATAATCTATCTGCTATGACGCCTCCAAGAAGGGACCCCACAGCACACTTAATGCTAAAAATGCTAGACAGAACTGCCGCACCCTTGTGATCGAAACCTGGGAATCAACAAAGACAAGACGTTACAAAATATGTAGAATAAAGGGAGGAACGCAACAAGAAGTTGGTCATCAGAAATCTCTTTGAAAAATCCCAATACTAATGCAAACACTAACGCCAAGACACATGCGGAATTCTCATATGTACTAGGCTAGCATCGTTAGTTTCAGACTCTACACTCCGACAACAATTACCAAAAGTGGAACTGCATAAAATCTCACATATAAGTTCAAACCACATAGTAAAGAATACCATGGCTATCCAAGGTAGTGAACCGATGACTCCTTGCAATACGATTACTTGAAAAGTTTGCACTATTATTACAGCTCTCGTTGCTTTCCAGGATTCCATCCAAGTTGATCTAGCATTGTTTCCCCTCTCTAACAAAGTATCTCTGCAACAGAAGAATATTAAGGACCAAAATTTGATATGACCATCACAGAGGAGATTGGTTATAATATACAACAACGAGACAACGCTGGACAATTAGAAAAAGGAAAACAAAGATTCTAGGAAATTTAAGAGATCATATATGCACCTTTCTAGAGTCTCACTAGAATCATGAGTGAGATTAGCAGCTTTCAATGGATCAGTAACAAACAAAAAAACAAGGAAGCCGATCAATGAACTAACTATGGCCATTAGGATAAAGGCACATCTCCACCCAGGAATTCCTCAGAACTCCGTGCCAGCCATTGCCGTTGCTAAAAAACCACCACCTGTAGCCCCAAAACTTCCAATAAGGGATAAAAATCCAAACCCAACTCCCGTTACACTATCCTTATAACTATCTGCAATAAACGATTTTAAAGCTGGTATCACTATTGCCAGTCCAAAACCATTTAGCACTTTCCAAAATGCAATTTGCATGAAAGATTGGCTTGCACCAACTGCAGCAGTTGAGAAAGCCCAGCAAAAAATCCCTAAGCTAAGAACTGTGGGCCGGTCTTAGTTTATGACTAAAACGCCCGCCAAGGGTGACGACAATCCTTGGACGAAGTTCCTAATAAATGTAAACTACATTGAAAATCTCACTGACTTCTTTGTAAACAGCTGGAAGGAGATTTTCATCTGCAAGCTCCATTATCGCAGCCAAGTTGATGATGATCAGAGACAGGGAATAGCCAAAGTACTTTTTACCTCTGCTAGAGATGGAAGAAAAGGGTAAGTAGACAAATAAGAATTAATGCGCCAAAAGGAACCGTTCCAATGAAGAGATTGAGATATTGAAATGCAAAGGACAGAAAATCATTAGTGTTGTTCAAAAACATGCTACATATCGCCTTTTGTGGGAAATGGTTTGTCTGATGGAAAACTTAAAAAATTCTTATCCCGTCACTCCCTACTTTTATTTTGTATTTATTCCTGTAATTCTATATTGTCCATTTTAATGTGGTTAAGTCGACATCCGTGTTTCACGTGTAAGGCCATGTTTACAGGCAAAAAACGAATATTAATAATATACTGTCTTTACATTGTAGATCCATTTGCAGGGGAAAAAAAGTATTATCTAACAAGTATAAGTACATTCGAAGTAGTAACTAATATAGATTGGAGGATGTAAAAGGTACAAAGAACCAAAAGTTGTTCTAGACATTGAACTCAAGGAAAGAAAATTGAATACTCAGTGAAAAAGCCATACATATGACATGGGCCTATTACTATGTCATTTCTACAGCTATCCGTTCTGAGTTTATATTAATAATATCTTGAATAACGTTACGTTTTATGAAGGTTACCTACTCTATCCACTCAGTCTTGCATAGATTGCCTCAAATTCCGCCTCCTTGATGTTTCAAGGAGCATCTCAAAGAGGATATTGTCTTCCTACCATCCAGTTTGCAACCTCTGAAACTCGTAGAGTTATTATTTCCCTAGAGCTACTAGTTAGAGGAGAAGAAATGTTACAGAATTTCACTGGGAGAGAGGGCATTTTTAGGTGAAACTCAGCAATCGTATATTCATACCAACACTGCACATAATAGAGGGCATATCTCATCAATCGGCCAAAGATGCATGGTGACCCAGAGCAAATTGCCAACCTCCAACTGAAGGCCTCAGACACATACTCAACAAGAAAAGCAACGAAAATGAGAAGCATCCCCGGTGAACATTACAGCGGAAAGATGACAGGAAAGAAAGGGTATGAAATCTCATGTCAGGGAATAGGTAAGGGTGGTGAGCATTCATAAATAATTGTGCTCTGATCAACGCTTGGGGTCACTAAACAGTAGTGAGGTAAAAATCACTTACGAATGGAACAGTGCCATCACTGTGAACATTACCAGACAGAAATCCAAAATCGATTAATCAACCAGTCAATGCTCTGCTTCCGTATCAGAACAGAGGACCACATGTATCAGCACCGAAATCTCGCATTATACCCAACAGTCAATTCACATATCGCGCGCATTAAACGGTGAAGTTACAAGATAGTGAAAAGGATAAGACTAAACCGATCCACAATACCCAATTCGAAAACTTAATCACGAATCCAAAAAAAGGAAGTGAAGAGAAACCCACATCATGGCTCCTGGGTATTCAGAGGCGGCCCGGGCTACTCTTCAAGAACTGGAAGAAGTCACCCAGTTTCGGAAGAGCAGTCCTCCTCGTGTTCACATTGCCCAAATGCTCTCATTAACCGTTCTGTCATCAAGACGCCACTTCTCCTCCCACTTCATCTTGTGATTATCATCCGGAAGATTCAAGATAAGTAAGGATCAGGGAATCGGTGACCGATTTTTACGTGGAGAGATACGGGTCCATCGACCCTACCCAACGAAGAGGGAAAGAAGATCTATCACTCTCTATCTGCACATCTTGATTACCGTCTCGTCATCTCCCTTTTCGTCGTCATTGCTCATCCACTTGCGTTTGCGCGCGAAGTGTGCAGAAGATGGACCACGGGATTATCTGTCCGGCAATGGCGTGGTGGAACCTGACAAATTATATATTGTGCTCCCACGGCACATCAAAGGACAAAAAAAGAACTCGTTAGCGAGTGTTTGGAGAGGAGTTTCTTCTAGGCAATAAACTATAGAAATTTCGCAAATTCAAATGCGTGGATTGTCGTACGATAACTTCAGAATTAAATAATTTCCAATGAACAATGATGGTAGGATGCTATAGCAGTTCAACCCGAGTTACTATATTATGTGTGGGGATTTGTAATGAAATTGAATTGATTATTTTTCCTTGGACTCAGGACGCACGTTATCGTCTACAGTTGTTTCCTTCATAGGTTGCTACTATAATGTATGGATGGCTATTGGGAAAATTCTTGGAGATATTGTAAAGAACTTTGTTAAAATTTGGCCTAAAATCTTCCATTTGAATCAGAAGGTAGGGATTTGAGGGGAGAAAGTTGGAGGAAAGCACGGCGGTGGATGAGAAAAACACCTAAGTTTTACTCTTTACGTTTGAAAAGAGAGAAAATAATTGAAGGCAAATGCCTAAAGTGATTATATTTCCTTATTGACCATGTGAACGATCCAAATGTTTGAGCATTACATTAAGCTTCAATTTATCAAGCCATTCTTTAATAGTTGCACATGTTTTGCTATTTCAAAATGATTTGAACCCTAAATTGGTGGTCAAGCAAAGGTAAATGCGGCCATCATTCCAAGAAAGTCAAACTGCTCAATGCGAAAAGAAAGGGGTTTCCTTTAAAGCTCGGACAAGATAGGTCTGCCGGCCACATGCTACGTAAATGAGAACTACTCTCACGGTTCGAATGAATCAGTACCAATCACAGCATCTTTCTCTGTAAACAACATTCCGAACTTCCGCGCAAGAACAAATCTCAGTCGCTTCCGTCCTCTCTTCCAACTACACGAACTCTCTGTCTCTCGCCCATCACATTTGTGTAGCCATGGACGTTGCCCCGACCAAACCCCGCATAGCCCTCCTAGCCAGCCCCGGCATAGGGCACCTCATCCCGCTCCTCGAACTCGGCCACCGCTTCGCCGTCCACCACCGCTTCCTCGTCACTGTCTTCGCTGTGACCACCGACGCCTCCGCCGCCCGGTCCCAGCTCCCTCACTACTCCTCCTACCAAAGCCTCCTTGACATCATCTTCCTCCCGCCAGTCGACATCTCTCACCTAGTCTCTGACTCGATGGCACTCGTCTCGCAACTGGTCCTCATGATGCGTGGTGCCATGCCGATCCTCCGGGCGGAGATCACGGCATTGAAGCCACGCCCCTCAGCCCTCGTGGTCGACCTCTTCGGGACCGAGGCTTTAGAGATAGCTGCCGATTCCGGCATGTTGAGGTACATATTCAACACCAGTAGTGCATGGTTCCTTGCCCAAGCATTATGTTATCCACATCAAGACGAAACCAACATGCACGACCATGTCTATCTCCATAAGCCGCTGAATATCCCAGGATGTGCGCCGCTCGAGTACAAAGACACCATTGAATCGTACTTGCGACCGGATGATGGGGTCCTCCACGACGCGTATGCGAACAGAGCGCTGAATATGGCAAAGGCTGATGGGATATTGGTGAACTCGTGGGAGTGTTTGGAGCCCAGGACGTGGAAAGCACTGAGAGATCCGAACTTGCTGGGACGGTTCAGCTCGGTCCCGGTCCACCCGATTGGTCCGTTGATTCGGTCGGTCAAACCGGTTGACGATTCGGTCTCCGCGAGCAAGGTCCTTGATTGGCTGGACTCGCAACCCGCCGGGTCGGTGTTTTACGTGTCGTTCGGCAGTGGCGGGACCCTATCAGCCGGTCAGCTCACCGAGCTGGCTTGGGGCTTGGATCTGAGCCAGCAGAGGTTCGTTTGGGTGGTGCGGCCCCCGATCGAGAGCAGCGCGTCCGGGTCGTATTTCCATCAGGAGAAGAGGACGGAGGACGGGACGCCGGATTACCTCCCCGACGGTTTCTCGAGCAGGACACGCGAGGTGGGCCTCGTGGTGGAGACGTGGGCCCCACAGGCCGAGGTCCTGGCCCACGGGTCGGTCGGGGGATTCCTGTCGCATTGCGGGTGGAACTCGACGCTGGAGAGCGTGGTCAACGGGGTGCCCATGATATGCTGGCCGCTCTACGCCGAGCAGGGCATGAACGCGGCCATGCTCGCCGACGACCTCGGCGTGGCCATTCGTTTGAGGGAGGTGAAGCCCGGCGGGGTGGTCAGGAGGGAGGTGATCGAGAAGACGATAAGGAGGGTGATGGAGAAGGACGACGAGCGCGGGAAGTTGGCACGGGCCAAGGCAGTGGATCTCCGGCGCAGCGCGGGAGCGGCTCTGGTGAACGGCGGCTCGTCCCAAGGCTCGCTCGAGCAAGTGGCTAACGAGTGTGAAACAGGCCTGACGGGAAGGGCAAGTGGGGCTTAGTTTTGGTCTGCAAACCCGTAAGATTGGATTAGCTGATGGATGAATGAACACTTGATCTATTAAACTAACAGATGTGAAATTTCAAATAAATAGATGAGCGCCTCAATCAACCTAGCCTATAACGGTCAATCATGCTTTCGGGTGTATGGGTAGTTCGGGAAATAATAAGATGGTAACTTGGTAGATTATGCATGGGCCACAGAGTCATATTGTATTTAATTGAGAAATTATGATGACAATAGTAGGTTTTGAAAATGCGAGGAGGATATTTAATATGGGAAGCAAAGTTATAGACGGTTTTCGTAATATCTCCAAGTGCTGTAAATGCTAAAGCCCAATGTGGTCCTGAAATTAGTCAACACCCACATTAGGTGTTTTTACCCCTGTTTACCTATTTTTAGGTTATGTCGATAATAAAAAATGAGTAGTAGGAGGCGCGGTGACATTTACTTGCAGTCGTCTCCTCCTAATAAAAGGAAGCTAATAACTAAGGCTACATTTAGTCATGTGGACATTTTTCACCAAATAGGATATAATTCGAATTCGACAAATATGAGATTTCTAACCTTCTATACGATATTCAGTAACTATTTCAATAGCTGAGTTGGATTGAATGCTGACGTGATGGCTCTCGCTAGAGGCAATCTCTCGACTTAATGACTATGCCATCAACATATCCCACCCGACTCATTCTGCCGTCCTCCTCCTTCTCTTCGCTCATGCCACATTGGACGTCGACTGTTCGTGAGGTTTTAGCAGTTTTCTTTCTAGCTTTATCATGATTAAGTAACAAAGGTGGAGGAACCTACCACTTGATAACACCGGGGAATCTATAGATATGAATGGAAACTATAGATATGAATTAGGTTGTATATTTATTTCTACTATCATACTTGTTGCTTGAATATCACAGTATTGTGGGAAAATCCAGAATAAGAACCTGAAGTACATATATTTTCTCAAAAAAAGGACACAAAGTAAATATTGTGTCAAATAGAGACTCGAAGTGACTAATTTAGTCTCAAATAAGGACCCGAGTTCACTGCTGACCAAGTCTTATCTCCAGCCAGGGGCATTTCGTCCAAATACAAATATTTTCCTTTTCTTTATTTTTTTCCCTTATGTATCACTTTCCTTTCTTTTGGAACTCTGAAAATCCTCTCTCCCTCAGCAAGTATTTAGGCAAAAGTGTCCCTACCCGAAGATAAGATTTGGTCGGCGGTTACCTTGAGTCCTTATTTAGACTAAATTAACCATTAATCATTTCAGATCCTTACTTGACACTATATTTATATTGGGTCATTTTTTAAACAAAATGCATGAACTTCATGTCCTTATTCGAAATTTTCCCTAGTATTATTTCAGTTTGGTTTGATGGCCCTAAATTCTTTATAAATTTTTCAATTTATTGGTTTTTTACATATTTATTTATTCATTATTTTTAAATCTGATTTGAATTCATCAAAGTAGCATATACATATGAATAGCTTAAAGTAGGTGTACATTTCCTAGAATATTAATGTATTTTAACAATACATGTTGGGTTGGGTGCGAGTCAGGTATAGGTTAGGTGGGGTATTAGTCATTATATTTACATTATATAAATAAAAGTCAAAACGAGTTAAATGAATCAATATGGCTCAGATCATTTTTTACCTGACCCAAACTCGACCCAATGAGACCATTTAACGCCCCTATTGGTGAGTAAAGGGGGCAAAATAGAGATTGAAGTATCAAAATGCATAACCATCTCATTACCAGTTCCTAGTAATGGGTTGTTGTTGCTAACAGCAAAATGTGATTTGTTATTACCATCGTATTCTCATTGAAACAACAAAATGTGATTTGTTGGGCTTGCCAAAAATATATTTTACAGAAAAGTGCTAATAAAATATCTTTCAAAGTATTGATGGATCAATGTGTGAATAAAAAAAAGATATCAAGGGTCTTTTATTGATTGTTGGTGAGGAAGTAAATGACAGTAAAGTTTTACGAATATTGAGGAATCCCGACTAACCATTCAAATTGCAAAAAAGTAAAAATAAAGACAAATATGAATAAAAGGCATGAATCTACCATTAAATGGGGATCTTTTTACAAGAGGTACCATGTGGCGATACGGCTACAAACGGTTATTGAACTAAAAAAGATAATTTCCTAATCCTATTTTTATAACAAATAACTTTTTTTATGATCGAGGAATCTATCGCGGCCCTCTCTCCTGTGTCTAGATGACACCAAAGGGCCGGGCCCCTATACTTCGAGGGAAATTAGCACATAACCCAACTATCATGCCATCACTTAAAACACTAGCAACTACAAGTTTTAAACTCTCAACCTTGACGATAAGGAAGAAACTCTAAATTAACACAGCTACGCACGTTTGGTACAAATAATTTTTTATTCCTATACATGATTTCCTGTTATCTTATAATATTTTTAGAAAAGAAGTTACATAACCAAAAATATTTCTACTATGTTATTATATGTTAATGTTAATGACTTCATCCCTATCGAAGGTTTTGATTGATAACTAATGTTTGTAGGCATAACCTCACTGGCAAATTTTCAATGCCCTTTAAGTTGTTGATTTTTATTTTCATTAATGACTTTTATTATTCACTCAACTCTGCTATCATGGACTAAGTCTATAACTTGCGATTATAAATAAAGTTTGTTATTTTTTATGTGAACAATTACAAACTATTTTTATCTTAATCTACAATCCTATGACACTGGATACTTTTTTTTAGTAATTTAAGGGCCTAAAAGAACTGAGTGAATATTTAGCAACATTATTGCATATTCTACAATGTTATGAACCTAATTTAACTACTTTAAAGCTTGATAATGAAATTACACATTCAAGAACTATTATATTTGTGTCAATTCAGTCCTAAATATTTAAATTTGATTAGTTTAATCATAAATATTTTGATAATTTAGTGATTCTAGACAATTTTAATCCAAAAATTACTGATATAAATATTAGATGTCTTAGTTGGCATCACCGGCGATGATCTAGATAATTTTTATAATTTTTAAAAAACTTTTTGAAATTTCTTATACTTTTCTCCTTTTCTTTTTCTTCTTTGTTCTTTTTCTTTCCTTTTTTTTTTCCTTCTAAAGCTAGCAAGGGTACCAACCGATCCTTGTTAGTCACAAGTGTGGGCCCAGTGACCCTTGCCAATTACAAGAGAGGCACAACGACCCTTGTTGGCCAATAGGGAGGGTCTTGAGGCCCTCGTCTAGTGGTTGTATGGGTAAGGATCAGGACCCTCACTAACAACCGGTGATGACTTCACGGCCCTTGCTTAGTGGCTCGCAAGGGTTGTCATCCCTCATTGGACATCTTAGAAGAAAGAAAGAAAGAATAATAAAATAAAATAACAAATTATTTTTAAATTGTAAAAATTTTAAAAAGTTAAAAAATAGCAATTATTGTCTCAATCAAATGCAGGCCATCTTACGTGGCACTACCGATATCCACGTTAATAATTTCTAGCCAATTGATTAGAAGAACTATATCGACAAATTGTCAAAAGGTTTAAAAATAAAAAAATCAAATTTGATTTAGAACTGAATAGAAATAAATGTAACATGCTTATGACTTTTTTGATAATTTTTGTGTACACTTTATCGATGTAAATTAGTAAAATGGATAAAGAAGGTAAAGAAAGCAGTGCCAATTTCTAGGCAAAATTGATTAGAAGAACTATATTGATAAATCGTCAAAAGGTTTAAAAATCAAATTTGATTTAGAACTGAATAAAAATAAATGTAACATGCTTATGACTTTTTTGATAATTTTTCTGTGTACACTTTATCAATGTAAATTAGTAAAATGGATAAAGAAGGTAAAGAAAGTAGCGCCATTGAGGAAAACTATGGAGAAGATAAGGTCAAAAATAGACTTAGCAACTTGAAATACCTCGAGAACATGTCCAAAATCTCTAATAATGACCTGAAAATAGTTAGATTGAACCAAAAAGATTGAGAACCAATGATAGCTAGGTGTGTGAACCAATTTGGTTTGCTAAGGAGAGAACTAGTTGGGATGCATATTCTACACGATAAAAACTAACATGGTTAAAGTGTGCTAATTTGGCATACATGTTTGAATCTGAAGTGGTCGTTGATGTGGTTGTTAATGTCGCCAATACGGGGTTGAGTCTAACATGGCAACTAATGTGGCAAATAATGCAATAGATGACATGTGCAATAACATGGCAGATGAATGGACTTCCAGGGCCAACATTAACATGCCGGCGACCATAAGCTTCTAGCACACAAACCCTAAGCCAATAGTGCATGTTGGCATGCAATGGCACACAGGGTCATGAAACGCAACAAAGTTTCAAGATCTGACTTGTCTAAGGATGGTGAGTCCGATAATGTCGACACCTGAGTTCAACTAGCTAGGTGGAAAACGAATTTTAATACAAATGACGTCACTATGACCCTAATGGAGAAAGATTTATAGGGCGCCTCCTCAAACAACAAGAGTTTTGACGTCATGTTATAATATGAAACCTAATAAAACGATGCTTCTGACTTTCTTTGAATGCCCGAGATCAAGCTGGTTGGATGCAAACAAGCTCACATCCTTGCCTAGCAAACCATACTCCCGCACTTCCAATCCACTCTCCTTTAAATATCCATTTACCTGCATTTTCTGCAAACCTGAGCGTCACGCTCCGTTGCATTGGCTCTTGAGCTACCAATCAACCGGATGACAAGGGTTGAATGTTGGTTCAATTTTTTTGCGCTCAGACAGGGTGTCTACGCGGAAAAGAAGGGACGAATATTCGTCTCTACGGATGTGCAGGTTGGGCTGAAGCCCAACATGCCCACTCCATAGTAGGAAATTCACAAAATTGCTCATTAGGATCTATGGACGCGACCGACGCCATCTTCCGTAATGAAAGGGGTCGAAGTGGTCCCATGTCCCTGAAAACATGGCGCACGGAGGCCAAAATTGGATACTCGGAATAGTTAGAGATTACAAGTTTTATACTCGCACTTAAAATCAGCCACATATCAAGATAGTTATATTACTCTTCTGACTATGTATTGACTTTTTATTCTAAAAAGAAAGATTGATGAAATGCTTCGAAACAGTTATAATTAGATAAATATATCGATATGTATTGAGAACTTATTTCACAAATTCGAATGCGTGGATTGTCGTACGATAACTTCAGAATTGAATAATTTCCAATGAACAATGATGGTATGATGCTACAGCAGTTCAACCCGAGTTACTATATTATGTGTGGGGATTTGTAATGAAATTGAATTGATTATTTTTCCTTGGACTCAGGACGCACGTTATCGTCTACAGTTGTTTCCTTCATAGGTTGCTACTAAAATGTATGGATGGTTTTTGGGATAATTCTTGGAGATATTGTAAAGAACTTTGTCAAAGTTTGGCCTAAAATCTTCCATTTGAATCAGAAGGTAGGGATTTGAGGGGAGAAAGTTGGAGGAAAGCACGGCGGTGGCTGAGAAAAACACCTAAGTTTTACTCTTTACGTTTGAAAAGAGAAAAAATAATTGGAGGCAAATGCCTAAAGTGATTATATTTCCTTATTGACCATGTGAACGATCCAAATGTTTGAGCATTACATTAAGCTTCAATTTATCAAGCCATTCTTTAATAGTTGCACATGTTTTGCTATTTCAAAATGATTTTGAAACCCTAAATTGGTGGTCAAGCAAAGGTAAATGCGGCCATCATACCAAGAAACAAACTGCTCAATGTGAAAAGAAAGGGTTTTCCTTTAAAGCTCGGAAAAGATAGGTCTGCCGACCACATGCTACGTAAATGAGAATTACTCTCACGGTTCGAATGAATCAATACCAATCACAGCATCTTTCTCTGTAAACAACATTCCGAACTTCCGCTCAAGAACAAATCTCAGTCGCTTCCGTCCTCTCTTCCAACTACACGAACTCTCTGTCTCTCGCCCATCACATTTGTGTAGCCATGGACGTTGCCCCGACCAAACCCCGCATAGCCCTCCTAGCCAGCCCCGGTTTAGGGCACCTCATCCCGCTCCTTGAACTCGGCCACCGCTTCGCCGTCCACCACCGCTTCCTCGTCACTGTCTTCGCTGTGACCACCGACGCCTCTGCCGCCCGGTCCCAGCTCCCTCACTACTCCTCCTACCAAGGCCTCCTTGACATCATCTTCCTCCCGCCAGTCGACATCTCTCACCTAGTCTCCGACTCGACGGCACTCGTCTCACAACTGGTCCTCATGATGCGTGGTGCCATGCCGATCCTCCAGGCGGAGATCACGGCATTGAAGCCACGCCCCTCAGCCCTCGTGGTCGACCTATTCGGGACCGAGGCTTTAGAGATAGCTGCCGATTTCGGCATGTTGAGGTACATGTTCAACACCAGTAGTGCATGGTTCCTTGCCCAAGCATTATGTTATCCACATCAAGACGAAACCAACATCCACGACCATGTCTGTCTCCATAAGCCGCTGAATATCCCAGGATGTGCGCCGCTTGAGTACAAAGACACCATTGACACGTACTTGCAACCGGATGATGGGGTCCTCCACGACACGTATGCGAACAGAGCGCTGAATATGGCAAAGGCTGATGGGATATTGGTGAACTCGTGGGAGTGTTTGGAGCCCAGGACGTTGAAAGCACTGAGAGATCCGAACTTGCTGGGACGGTTCAGCTCGGTCCCGGTCCACCCGATTGGTCCGTTGATTCGGTCGGTCAAACCGGTTGACGATTCGGTCTCCGCGAGCAAGGTCCTTGATTGGCTGGACTCGCAACCCGCCGGGTCGGTGCTTTACGTGTCGTTCGGCAGTGGCGGGACCCTATCAGCCGGTCAGCTCACCGAGCTGGCTTGGGGCTTGGATCTGAGCCAGCAGAGGTTCGTTTGGGTGGTGCGGCCCCCGATCGAGAGCAGCGCGTCCGGGTCGTATTTCCATCAGGAGAAGAGGACGGAGGACGAGACGCCGGATTACCTCCCCGAGGGTTTCTCGAGCAGGACCCGCGAGGTGGGCCTCGTGGTGGAGACGTGGGCCCCACAGGCCGAGGTCCTGGCCCACAGGTCGGTCGGGGGATTCCTGTCGCATTGCGGGTGGAACTCGACGCTGGAGAGCGTGGTCAACGGGGTGCCCATGATATGCTGGCCGCTCTACGCCGAGCAGGGCATGAACGCAGCCATGCTCGCCGACGACCTTGGCGTGGCCATTCGTTTGAGGGAGGCGAAGCCCGGCGAGGTGGTCGGGAGGGAGGTGATCGAGAAGACGATAAGGAGGGTGATGGAGAAGGATGACGAGCGCGGGAAGTTGGCACGGGCCAAGGCAGTGGATCTCCAGCGCAGCGCGGGAGCGGCTCTGGTGAACGGCGGCTCGTCCCAAGGCTCGCTCGAGCAAGTGGCTAACGAGTGTGAAACAGGCCTGACGGGAAGGGCAAGTGGGGCTTAGTTTTGGTCTGCAAACCCGTGAGATTGGATTAGCTGATGGATGAATGAACACCTGATCTATTAAACTAACAGATGTGAAATTTCAAATAAATAGATGAGCGCCTCAATCAACCTAGCCTATAACGGCCAATCATGCTTTCGGGTGTATGGGTAGTTCGGGAAATTATAAGATGGTAATTTGGTAGATTATGCATGGGCCACAGAGTCATATTGTATTTAATTGAGAAATTATGATGACAAAAGTAGGTTTTGAAAATGCGAGGAGGATATTTAATATGGGAAGCAAAGTTATAGACGGTTTTCGTAATATCTCCACGTGCTGTAAATGCTAAAGCCCAATGTGGTCATGAAATTAGTCAACACCTACATTAGGTGTTTTTACCCCTAATTACCTATTTTTAGGTTATGTTGATAATAAAAAATGAGTAGTAGGAGGCGCGGTGACATTTACTTGCAGTCGTCTCCTCCTAATAAAAGGAAGCTAATAACTAAGGCTACATTTAGTCATGTGGACATTTTCACCAAATAGGATATAATTCGAATTCGACAAATATGAGATTTCTAACCTTCTATACGATATTCGGTAACTATTTCAATAGTTGAGTTGAATTGAATGCTGACGTGATGGCTCTCGCCAGAGGCAATCTCTCGACTTAATGACTATGCCATCGACATATCCCACCCAACTCATTCTGCCGTCCTCCTCCTTCTCTTCGCTCATGCAACATTGAACGTCGACTGTTCGTGAAGTTTTAGCGGTTTTCTTTCTAGCTTTATCATGATTAAGTAACAAAGGTGGAGGAACCTGCCACTTGATAACACCGGGGAATCTATAGATATGAACGAAAACTATAGATATGAATTAGGTTGCAGATTTATTTCTACTATCATATTTGTTGCTTGAATATCAAAGTATTATGGGAAAATGTAGAATAAGGACCTAAAGTACATATATTTTCTCAAAAAAGGATCCAAAGTAAACATTGTGTCAAATAGGGACTCAAAGTGACTAATTTAGTCTCAAATAAGAACCCGAGTTCACTGCTGACCAAGTCTTATCTCCAGCCAGGGAAATTTCGTCCAAATACAATTTTGTTCTTTTTCTTTACTTTTTTCCTTCTTTATCACTTCCCTTTCTTTTGGAACTCTGAAAATCCTCTCTCCCTCAACGAGTATCTAGGCAAAAGTGCCCATGACTGAAGATAAAATTTGGTCGACGGTCAACTTGAGTCCTTATATGAGACTAAATTAACCATTAATCATTTTAGATCCTTATTTGACACAAAATTTATTTTGGGTCATTTTTTTAAGAAAATGCATGAAATTCATGTCCTTATTTAAAATTTTCCCTAGTATTATTTCAGTTGGGTTTGCTATTCTTTATAAATATTTCAATTTATAGGTTTTCTACATATTTATCTATTTATTATTTTTTTCATTTGATTTGAATTCATCAAAGTAGCATATACATATGAATAGCTTAAAGTAGGTGTGCATTTCTTAGAATGTTAATGCATTTTAACAATACATGTCGGGTTGGGTGAGAGTCAAGTATAGGACAGGTGGGGTATTAATCATTATATTTACATTATATGAATAAAAGTCAAAACGAGTTAAATGGGTTAATATGGGTCAGATCATTTTTTTATCTGACCCAAACTCGACCCAACACAGCCATTTAACACCCCTATTGGTGAGTAAAGGGAACAAAGTAGAGATTGAAGTATCAAAATGCATAACCATCTCGTTACCAATTACTAGTAATGGATTGTTGTTGCAACAACATGATTAGACTCTTGTCGATTTTTTGTTATTACCATCGTATTCTCATTGAGACAACAAAATGTGATTTGTTGGGCTTGCCAAAAAGAAGTTTTACAGAAAAGTGCCAATAAAATATCTTTCAAAGTATTGATGGATCAATGTGTGAATAACAAAAAAAAGATATCAAGGGTCTTTTATTGATTTTTGGTAAGGAAGTAAATGACAGTAAAGTTTTACGAATATTGAGGCAATCCCGACTAACCATTCAAATTGCAAAAGAGTAAAAATAAAGACAAATATGAATAAAAGGCTGGAATCTGCCATTAAATGGGGATCTTTTTACAAGGGGTACCATGTGGCAATGCGGCTACAAAGGCTTATTGAACTAAAAAAGATAATTTCCTAATCCTATTTTTATAACAAATAACTTTTTTAATGATTGATGAATCTATCATAGCCCCCTCTCCCGTGCCCAGATGACACCAAGGGTCGGGCCCCTATACCTCGGGGGAGATTAGCACAGGACCCAAATACCATGCCACCACTTAAAATGCTATCAACTGCAAGTTTTAAACCCTCAACCTCAGTGATAAAGAAGAAACTATTAATTAACACAGCTACACACCGTTTGGTACAAATAACTTTTTATTCCTATACATGATTTCCTATTATCATATAATACTTTTAAAAAAGAAGTTACGTAACCAAAAACATAGCTACTATGTTGTTATATGTTAATGTTAATGACTTCATCCCTATCGAAGGTTTTGATTGATAACTAATGTTTATAGGCACAACCTCACTGGCAAATTTTCAATGCCCTTTAAGTTGTTGATTGTTATTTTCATTGATGCCTTTTATTATTCACTCAACTTTGCTATCATGGACTAAGTCTATAACTTGCGATTATAAATAAAGTTTGTTATTTTTTATGTGAACAATTACAAACTATTTTTATCTTAATCTACAATCCTATGACACTGGATACTTTTTTTAGTAATTTAAGGGCCTAAAAGAACTGAGTGAATATTTAGCAATATTATTGCATATTCTACAAAATTTTATGAACCTAATTTAACTAGTTTAAAGCTTGATAATGAAATTACACATTCAAGAACTATCATATTTGTGTCAATTCGGTCCTAAATATTTAAATTTGATTAGTTTAATCATAAATATTTTGATTATTTAGTGACTCTAGCCAATTTTAATCCAAAAATTACTGATATAAATATTAGATGTCTTAGTTGGCATGACTAGCGATGATCTAGATAATTTTTATAATTTTTAAAAAAACTTTTTGAAATTTCGTATACTTTTCTCCTCTTTTTTTCTTCTTTGTTCTTTTTCTTTCTTGTTTTTCTTCTAAAGCTAGCAACTGTACCAACCGATCCTTGTTAGTCACAAGCGTGGGCCAGGTGACCCTCGCCAATTACAAGAGAGGCCCAACAACCCTTGTTGGCCAATAGGGAGGG
Organism: Melaleuca quinquenervia; assembly: GCA_030064385.1. Classification (NCBI taxonomy): domain Eukaryota; kingdom Viridiplantae; phylum Streptophyta; class Magnoliopsida; order Myrtales; family Myrtaceae; genus Melaleuca; species Melaleuca quinquenervia. Next base: position 8,878,034 of record CM057726.1, on the reverse strand, counting down.
TCTTGAGGCCCTCGTCTAGTGGCCATCTGGGCAAGGATCAGAACCCTCACTTACGATCGGTGATAACTTTACGGCCCTTTCTTAGTGGCTCACAAGGGTTGTCATCCCTCGTCGGACTTCTTAGAAAAAAAAAGAAAGAAAGAATAATAAAATAAAATAACAAATTATTTTAAAATCGTAAAAATTTTAAAAAGTTAAAAGAATAGCAATTATTGTCTCAATCAAATGCGGGCCATCTTATGTAGCACTACCGATATCAACGTTAATAATTTTTAGCCAAAATTGATCAAAAGAATTATATTGACAAATTGTCAAAAGGTTTAAAAAAAATCAAATTTGATTTAGAAATGAATAGAAATAAATGTAACATGCTTATGACTTTTTTGATAATTTTTCTATGCACACTTTATCAATTTAAATTAGTAAAATGGATAAAGAAGGTAAAGAAAGTAGCGCCATTGAGGAAAACTATGGAAGATAAGGTCAAATATAGAGAACATGTCCAAAATTTCTAATAATGACCTGAAAATAGTTAGATTGAACCAAAAAGATTGAGAACCAATGGTGGCTAGGTGTGTGAACCAATTCGGTTTGCTAAGGAGAGAACTAGTTGGGATGTGTATTCTACACTATAAAAACTAACATGTTTAAAGGGTGCTAATTTGGCATACATGTTTGAATCTGAAGTGGTCATTGATGCGGTTGCTAATGTCGCCAATACGAGGTTGAGTCTAACATGGCAACTAATGTGGTAAATAATGTGATAGATGGCATGTGCAATATCATGGCAAATGAATGGACTTCCAGGGCCAACATTAACATGTCGGCGACCATAAACTTCTAGCACACAAACCCTAATCTAACAATGCATGTCGGCATGCAATGGCACACGGAGTCATGAAACGCAATGAAGTTTCAAGATCTAACTTGTCTGAGGATGGCGAGTCCGACAATGTCTACACCTGAGTTCAACTAGCTAGGTGGAAAACGAAATTTAATACAAATGACGTCGCTATGACCGTGATGGAGAAAGATTTATAGGGCGCCTCCTCAGATAACAAGAGTTTTGACGTCATGTTATAATATGAAACCTAATAAAACGATGCTTCTGACTTTCTTTGAATGCCCGAGATCAAGCTGGTTGGATGCAAACAAGCTCACACCCTTGCTTAGCAAACCATACTCCCGCACTTCCAATCCACTCTCCTTTAAATATCCATTTATCTGCATTTTCTGCAAACCTGAGCGTCACGCTCCATTGCATTGGCTCTCGAGCTACCAATCAACCGGATGACAAGGGTTGAATGTTGGTTCAATTTTTTTGGGGTCAGATCCGTCAGACAGGGTGTCTACGCGGAAAAGAAGGGACGAATATTCGTCTCTACGGATGTGCGGGTTGGGCTGAAGCCCAACATGCCCACTCCATAGTAGGAAATTCACAAAATTGCTCATTAGGATCTATGGACCCGACCGAAGCCATCTTCCGTAATGAAAGGGGTCAAACTGGTCCCTTGTCCCTGAAAACATGGCGCACGGAGGCCAAAATTGGATACTCGGAATAGTTAGAGATGACAAGTTTTATGCTCGCACTTAAAATCAGCCACGTATCAAGATAGTTATATTACTCTTATGACTATGGATTGACTTTTTATTCTAAAAGAAAGACTAATTGAAATGCTTCAAAACAATTATAATTAGATAGATATATCGATATGTATTGAGAACTTACCTATTTCTATGTATGGATTGAGCATGGTAGGATTTGACATGATCGTTATCGTTACCTTCAATTCTTCGTTGAATTTGTTTCAATTCCACTATATGGGCTAGAATAACTTTTTTGAGACTTCTTGTCAACCACTTTTCCGAACACCGGGCGTGAGACCCTGGGGATTGACTCGAGAAAAGTTAGCTTACTTGCGAATTCAACTAACAATCACTCTTCCGATTGTTAATTGGATTCACTCACATGCAGAGGAAGCTCAATGAATTACGAGTTCAAAGACTTGAGCTTATATGATAACTCATATGAAAAAAATAAGGTTTTTCACTATAATAATGCGGTAGTCACAAAAAGAACATTTCTTAAAATGCAGTAGCAATAGAGAAAGAGGGAGCATAAATTCTAAGAATCAATTCATAGTTTGATTGAGCTGAAATTTTGCCATCCTGCTCGTGACACAGTCTTCTCGAGTATAATGAATTTAATTTTTACTTGAAGCTCTCTAGATCAGATTTTTTGCAGGTTGAACCGAACCTGCATTTTTTTTTTATGAAATTTATCCTTAATGTCTTACGAAGTTTATGTATCACCAAAAATGGGGTTCTTGATATTGTTGCTGCTATGTTTCTATAATATTAACTAGAGAGGAACATTGTTCACTTAGTTTTATTGATAGTAAAGATTTTGGGAGAACTCTGGTCCCGTGACTTTTGATCTCCTTGTAAGTTTTTATTTACTTAAAAAAAGTTCAATTGTAATATATTGTTTGTTTTTGTTCCATTATGTTGACCTAATGTTATTTGGGTCGTCATTGTTGTCCCAAACCGATACAATTTGATGTTGAGTTTTAATAAACTTAATCGATCATTAGAAATTTAGAAGATAGTAAAAAATTACTCGAAGGGTCATAGACAACAATATAAGCCAAGAAGAACCTGCCCATAAGAAACTATAAATCAAGATGATGCCGAGATTAAATAATGGGAAGCGGCTTCATTTTGGCCAAGTGCCCAAATCATCAAATCCCAATTTCAAATCCAACTCATGCTGCTCGTTTATCAAACTTGAGTAGGAGCAATAGTTGACTCAAAAACTCAACCATGTCTGTCCATGAATCAACAATTCTAACTTTTTTTTTTCGTATTCTTGATAAATCAGCCCATTTTTCCATCCAATCATGCAAATCTATTTTTTGTCAAACTAATGGTGCAACTTTTGAGAGCCTGTGCAATGGACTTTTTGGTAGTCCCTTCAATTTTCTGCCCTCAACTTTCAATTTTATTATGAATGCTTTCTCAGTATAATTGTTGAAAACATTTTAAACCTTTTAGAATTTGATCAATTCAGTTTTTTTTTTGTTAATTTAGTCCTAAACCTTTTAAAACATTGCCATTTTAATCATTCCGGTGTCTTTGTGCCAGAAATCCGCCCGGGAAGTCATCCTGAGCTTCCCTCAGTCGCTACTCAAGCCCCCACCATTGTCGTTACCACATCGCCAAATCCCAATTTGCTACTTTTGTCGTCCCCTGTTTTCGGTGCCCCTACCTCTTTGTTTGCGAACCCCCACGGGCTAGCCATCAATTAGGGTCGCTGACCCATGGCAGGGACTGCCGGCGTGGTCAGGGGCCGGCGAGTCCCGCTAACTGTCCCCACCCTCGCTGGCGAGGGTGGTGAATGAAAAGGTTTCTAACAGTTTCATAAACGCAGCGGAATGAAACCCAAAATAAGATCCTTGTACATATTAAAATCGAATTTAGGATTTCAGGCATACCTTTTGGATTCGAAGGTGAATCGACGATCGGTCGTGTCTAAATCAGCGCTCCAAGTGTCGCACCTCTACCAATATCCACACACACGAACTGGAATCTCCAAACCCGAGTGCTAGCTTACAGATTTTGGAGACTATCTCACAGGTATATGTATACATAACGTGTCTGTTTATTTATCTCATATGTGTGACTATCACGAAAAACCAAAACTTACTCGGTTTCTGCTTTTTTAAGGAGTATATATATCAAGCTAATGGGTTGGGCCCAATTAAGTTTTTAGGCAATATAAAACCAGTTCGCTATTTGTGTGCGATCATATAGGTTCACTAAATATTAGCAGTGTACTCAAACTCTTTTGGCCCACGAATCATAACCGGTCTCTAGCAAGATATTATGACTACCTAAATATAGTGAATGTCGATATTTCTGACACAACTTAAACCACAACTTAAATTAGAGTATCAACATAAATTGATTCTTAGGGCAAATCACTAACGGTGAAAACATAGGGAGACGCAGGGTCGTCTCTCACCTTCGACCATCACCTCTGTCTTGATGCAGTTCTCTTTTTATACACTTGGGCCACGAAGTTAATCCACACGTTCTAAACAATCAGAGCTCTCTCTCTCTCTCTCTCTCTCTCTCTCTCTCTCTCTCTCTCTCTCTCTCCGTTGAACGTCAGAGTTCAGACTGATATGGTGACGAATCTCTTCTCGGCTCGATCTCTCTTCTGTGGGCTCGTTCTTCCGTGCGCCATGAAGTCAGCTGCCGCTGCCATTCTTCTGCCCGACGATGAAGGTGAACAAAATAAAGAAACCCGCCCAATCTTTTATTGCTTTTTTCGTACTGTTCCCATTCCTCCCCCCGTTTTTGGCTCGGGCGTGCGCCGAGTTGTGTTTGTTTGTGCTTTACTCCACGGGTAGAGATAGAGATCGAAAGCAAGATAGAGAGTGATGGCCAAAGGTGAGAGACGACCCCAAGTCTCCCTTAGGAATTTTAATTTTTTAACTTTTTTAGATTTTACTTTTTTTATTATATTAAATGCTGACATGACACTTTTGGCGAGCCACGTGGACTGCCATGTCAAATATCCAGTAAGTAAAATCGGAGTTGGCACTGAAGCATAATTCGAATGAAAGTTATGACATTAAAGTAAGCGCCATATATAAGTTATGATATTTGTAGTGTTCTTGTTCCCAAAGGTATCCCTTCTCATCATCTAGAGTATGATATAAGTGTCCAAAGGAAACAGCCGGCATAAATTATTTAACTTTTGCCTTCATCATAAGTAAGGAACATATCGAACAATTCTCTAACTGGGGTTGGAGGAATAAAATATGGGAAGATCTCGCCGCGCCCACATAACCACACATCCTAAGTATTTATCCATCAATTTCTTTTTTTTTTCCTACGTCAATGCTGAATAACAATATTATTATGCCTGAACTTGCAAACCCTAGAACGAGGCACCTGCCATGTGTTTCCTCCTGCATAAATGTCATTGTCAAGTAGCACGTTTTATCTATCGAGTTGAGATGGAAAGCCGGATCATGTAGCTTTCAGAGAACATAAGTTGATTACTTGATAAGGCCTAGCGTTTAGGGGGGCTGAATCTGGTGGAGAGTTGAAATTCGTTTCAGTTTCGAGCTAATGTACATTCGAGTCAAGAGAAGAGGCACTAAGAACAAAAGGAGAGTGTAGGTTATCATGTTTGAACATCATGTTTAATGTGCTCTATAAGATGATAGAAAGCCATGTGCGAGGCTCATCTGACCACAACCTGGTGAGGTCAGGGACAATTTGTCTACCAATATTCTCGCCCTAATAGAGCGGACGATTTGAACAGTGTCTATAATGGACGACAGCCATAAAATTTATACAAAAAGTCCTACTTCCCTTCTTAATGATGAAATTCATCAAGTTTTCAACGGGCTTCTATCGGCTTATCAAGGACTAGAAGGTGTCCTCCATGAGTTGTAGCATCGGCACCAATTTGGCCACTCGAGTAAAAAAAAAAAAAACCTTCAAAGTGCTTGTTGACAGCATTTTCAGCCACCATGAAGAAGATAATGACACACCCGGCATATGAAAAGTTAAATCTCAGTCATCCTTTCTCTTGAATGTAAAATGGGAAAAGGGAAAAAAAAAACAAATTATCCTTTTCGTTCAAGTTCATGCAGCTCGATAAATGTAAGGACACACTCTCTATTTGTGTGATTCCCTGAAAGTGCCCTAAGCCATCTCTTCCTCTCCTCGTTATTTCTTGGAGTGGAAGAACTGAACGAAGGGGATCCTTCCTTCTTCTTTTTTGGAAAATCGGAGGGGATAGTTGACTTTGTTGCTGCATGATGTTGAAAGCAGCAATCATGCACGTCATGCAAATGTTTAACAAGTGCAGAAGTCCACTTCCTCATGTTACTATCTATGACTGTCCCAGCTTACATTAGTGATTAATTTGTTTAATTGCCAAAATTACGTGAGCAGAAACCAAAGCTGACTCGATGCAATAACTGTATGCGTGGCTTTACTCTCGTATGAAACGGAAGGTGGTGGGAGCTGAAATTCCGGATGATCATAGAAGGCACAATCAAATGTTGAGGTCATTTATTGGACGATCGAATGTGCGTTGAAGATTCGCCATAATTTATATCTCATTAAGAAAGATCATACTGAGCTAAGAGAAAAACGGAAAGGTTAGACAGATTTGCTTGTGTTCTGTTCCAGCTCGAACTTCTTCATTGTCTGTCGTGGGATTTTCGTGCCTTCATTTGATTATTATACATGGACTGGTAATAGCAGTTCATACGTTTAGTATCAGTTCTCCTCTTTTTTTTTTTTACAATAAATTTGATGAAAGCACACATGATCTCAAAAGAGAATATACCATCGCTCTTGCACTTCTTTCAAGTAATCCTTTTTCATTTTAATATTTTGAGTAACATTTCAAGGGAAATCTCATGACAAGCACGAAGCTACCAGAAAGTACGAGAAATCAAGTTATTATAGCACGTCTCCAATTATTTGTCCTTTTGCAAGAAAGTTAAAATGGCAAAATGTACTTTATTCAATTACTAGTCTTCGGCCTCATGCATCGCAGGAGTTTATCTTGTAATTTTTGTGTGGAAGAATATGATGCAAAAAGAATTACATTTAGAGTCTCTAAAATATAACGATTACACTCATACACGATAGAAACATAAATAGACTAGTACAAAGGATAGACCTCACCAAGAGCAAAGTTATGACTAAAATGGCTTAAAAGTTCGAAGAACAATAATGTGGAGATGATTCAAAATGGATAGAAAAATGCACATAATCAATTTTCTTCAGATGCTTTCAATCTTTGCATGAGAAAAAGTTTCCATTGGAGTGTATTAAAATAAAACAAACCTCGATCGTAATTATTTTTATCCATCCCCATTGAGATAATTGATTAATCTAGAGTATACTTAAGGATCATCTGAAATATTAATAAACCACATTTCATATTAAAATTCAAGAAAAATCATTCAAATAGAATTAGATAGGAACTCCAATGACCAGATATAATGCCATCAACTTCACTTATTTTATTTGCGCCTAACTCTCCACAAGCAAACAATAGAAATCATATATAAAAAAATAAGCTTGACTAAGAAAGGGAAGGAACCCCGGAATACAAATATACGATCACTAATCTCATAGCTAATCGTCCACCGTCACCTCCATCACCTCGGAAACACTCCGAGTGTCCCAATAATCACAAACTCGTGCTGATTTGGAAACTTCGAGTCATAATCATCACCGAATTATCATTTTCCCCGTTTCATATGATGGATTTTCTAGGTGTTGATTATGAGCCTATGGTCGATCTCCTTATTCACTTGATTAGTTTGTGTAGATTAATTTGCAAGCGTTATATAATGCGGCGCAGATCATCACGACTTAAGATAAATAGATAGAGAGCACACTAAGGTTATTTACATTATTGGCCACCATTGACGTAATTGAAAATGGACACGTGACTCGGAGACTGTAAAATGTTTCTTATTTGCTCTCTCCTTTGTTTCTTTTTTTTCTTTTGGCTAAAACAGAAGATGTTTATTATTAATGCCCGGAATGGCCTTGGTCTCTCTCTCTCTCTCTCTCTCTCTCTCTCTCTCTCTCTCTCTCTCTCTCTCTCTCTCTCTCTCTCTCTCTCTCTCTCTCTCTCTCCTGCGAAACTGAAATTAAGCTCATTTGAAGGATATCCCTTTGGTGCATTCCGTGAAAAATGGAAACATACAAATTTAAACAGTAAGCATATCAAGGAAATATAAAGCTGATTAATGAAACCTTGTTTCCATTTTTTGCTTCTTTTTCCTTCTTTAGGATTATTAAAGGGGATGGGCGTAGAAACTCCGCTACTAAGCAGCCTCTATCACACATTATAAGCCTTAACCGAACACCTAAGCTGTGCAAATGACTCTATTTTGTATGTAGTTGATGGAATTCAAATGCAAGGCATCCAATTCCAATAAATTGCGCCAACATTGGGGTTAGTTGTATCAAATGTTACGATATTAACAAAGCTTCAATGAGAATTCAATATGCAAATAATGTTATTGACAGTGATTTTGATTCATCTCTTTATTTATTTTACTAACTCTTACTTTTGAATTTTGAACACCTAAAGCATTTCAAGATACACGTATATTGGCATATAGATTATTTTTAAAGTTTTTCGTATCCATAAAACTGCAAATATTTTTTTTCACTTTTAGGAATTTTGTCATAAAAGCTAAAATAGCTTTTTTTGTTTTTTCTTTAAAGCTCATACGAGAGAGCTACCTAAATTCCAGGTGAACAAAAACCATAAATCGTAATAGCAAAGACCTAGATGAAAAAAATAGGACTAACGATACTAAGTCACCTCTTTGCTTACAAGAAATTAATATAGATGCTTCAACATATACAAATATTAATTACAGCATATTCCCCTATAAATACCACTTCAAACTCCCACGCAAGAACAGGCTTCGGTCGCTTCCATCCTCCCTTCCAAATAGACAAACCCTGTCGCCCATCACATTTGTGTAGCCATGGACGTTGCCCCGACCAAACCCCGCATAGCCCTCCTAGCCAGCCCCGGCATGGGCCACCTCATCCCGCTCCTCGAACTCGGCTACCGCTTCGCCGTCCACCACCACTTCCTCGTCACTGTCTTCGCTGTGACCACCGACGCCTCTGCCGCCAGGTCCCAGCTCCCCCACTACTCCTCCTACCAAGGCCTCCTTGACATCATTTTCCTCCCGCCAGTCGACGCCTCTCACCCAGCCACCGACTCAATGGCTCTCGTCTCGCAACTGATCCTCATGATGCGTCGTGCCATGCCGATCCTCCGGGCAGAGATCGCGGCATTGAAGCCACGCCCCTCAGCCCTCGTGGTCGACCTCTTCGGAACCGAGGCTTTGGACATAGCCGCCGATTTTGGCATGTTGAAGTACATGTTCAACACCAGTAGTGCATGGTTCCTAGCCCAAGCATTATGTTATCCACACCAGGACGAAAACGACAAACACGACCATGTCTATCTCCATAAGCCGCTGAATATCCCAGGATGTGCGCCGCTTGAGTACAAAGACACCATTGACTCGTACTTGCGACCGGATGATGGCGTCCTCCCCGACGCGTATGCGAAAAGAGCACTCACTATGGCTAAGGCTGATGGGATATTGGTGAATTCGTGGGAGCGATTGGAGCCCAGGACGTTGAAAGCACTGAGAGATCCGAACTTGCTGGGACGGTTCAGCTCGGTCCCGGTCCACCCGATTGGTCCGTTGATCCGGTCGGTCAGACCGGTTGACGATTCGGTCTCCGCGATCAAGGTCCTTGATTGGCTGGACTCGCAACCCGCCGGGTCGGTGCTTTACGTGTCGTTCGGCAGTGGCGGGACCCTTTCAGCCGATCAGCTCACCGAGCTGGCTTGGGGCTTGGATCTGAGCCAGCAGAGGTTCGTTTGGGTGGTGCGGCCCCCGATCGAGAGCAGCACGTCGGGGTCGTATTTCCATCAGGAGAAGAGGACGGACGACGGGACGCCGGATTACCTCCCCGAGGGTTTCTCGAGCAGGACCCGCGAGGTGGGCATTGTGGTGGAGACGTGGGCCCCGCAGGCCGAGGTCCTGGCCCACGGGTCGGTCGGGGGGTTCCTGTCGCATTGCGGGTGGAACTCGGCGTTGGAGAGCGTGGTCAACGGGGTGCCCATGATATGCTGGCCGCTCTTCGCTGAGCAGGGCATGAACGCGGCCATGCTCGCCGACAACCTTGGCGTGGCCGTTCGTTTGAGGGAGGCAAGGCCCGGCCGTGTGGTTGGGAGGGAGGTGATCGAGAAGACAATAAGGAGGGTGATGGAGAAGGACGATGAGCGCGGGAAGTTGGCGCGGGCCAAGGTGGTGGATCTCCGGCGCAGCGCGGAGGCGGCGCTGTCGAACGGCGGCTCGTCCCAAGGCTCGCTCGAGCAAGTGGCTAAGGACTGTGAAACGGGCCTGACGGGAAGGGCTCGTGGGGCTTAGTGTCGGTCTGCAAACCGGTAACGTGAGATAAGTTGACTTTACAAAGTTCCTTTTTCTTTTTGAACATTACGCTGATGGATGAATGAACACTTGATATATTAAACTAACAGATGTGAAATTTCAAATAAATAAATGAGTGCCTCAATTAACCAGCTTATAACGGCCAATCACGCTTTCAGGAGTATGGGTAGTTTGGGAAATAAAATGGTAATTTGGTAGATTATGCGTTGGCCAAAGAGGCATATTGGATTTAATTGAGAAATTATGATGACAATAGTAGGTTTTGAAAATGCGAGGAGGATATTTAATATGGGAAGTAAATTTAATGACGGTTTTCGTAATATCTCCAAGTGAAGTATACTAATGTAGTTTATTAGGGGTAATCAATCCCGGGCGGTTCTCAGCTCCCTATTATCTGGAACCAAGAACAAGACCTCATAAGACCGGCGGTCCAGTTAGGTCCGATTCCCGAGTGGGTAATTATCAATTACTAATGACGACCTTCGCTCGTGCTCCACCGCATTCCTTCACATGTGCGACGGCGATCGACGCTAGCGGTGGCACAAATGAGCCCGCATTGGCCTCCCACTAGCAAGAGACCCTCAGGTGCAAGATGGGTTCTCATTCTTTGCTGAAGAACCTCAGCACCAATGATAGGCAGAACCAAATCGCCGCCCTTGACGCCGAAATCCAGGCCTCTTTTCTTACTACTGTGAAATGATGGATCAGCAGAAGCTCGCCTTAGAGTCTGCACTTGACTAGGAAACACTCAGCATTAACTACTTCCTCAAATTTGATACCTTATTTCACAACTCCTTTCAATTTCTGGAACTCCTTCCTTGAAACCACTGGTAGGTAAGAGAAAATATTGGTTGCGTTTAATGCGTTAGCTCACATGTGCGAGAAATCATTTAGGAAGCGACATGTGAAAGCGCTAGTGCGATCAAGAATATAACGTTCTGTGCGTGCAAAGTCTAATAACAATAAAAGAGATAAGGAAAGAGAAATAAACACAAAGTTTATAGTGGTTCGGCTTAAATCAAGCTTACATCCACTCTCCCACGATAACAACCTATTGACTAGAGTTCACTATGAATCAAAAGAGTTACAATCTGAAGATTTATGCTTCTCAATCAAAAGTCATTCTCTTTTGTATACAATGTAAAGCGCTCAGTAAATGACAAGTAAAACAATTAGCTCAGACTTGAAATTGATCTCTCATTCACTCCCCCTTAGACGACTAGATGCATCTTCCTAATATACTCCTTCATGCTTTCTTTATTGTTGGCACTTACCAAAAGAATTTTTCCAATCTACCCATTGGATGGAATCAATCAGGAGATCTCGAGTCATTTAAGAAATGTGATAAGAGTCCATCAATCTTGGTTGTCCATACAATCAGAAATTTAAGTTTCCATAAATGAATACTTGTTATAAAGACTCACCTTCCAATTGATCGCTTGTTCCCATAATCATAAAAATAATCAATTATATTTATCCAACCAACAAACTGTCAAAGATCCACATAGATAGAATCAAATAAACTTCATAAGATATCGTGAGATAAGCTATAAGAAAATCGAAACACATCAGATTGTGTAATCAACCCGGATTATCCATAGTCTGATAACATCCAGAACGTCTTTAGACCGTCTGATATCGCTAGACCTTCTGATTATCTAACTCTGAGTACAAAGTCTGAAACTGGTTTTGTCATCTTCAAAATAATACGGCTATGTATATCCTTCAACAATCTCCCCATTTTTTATGATAACAAAACTACCTTACATATTCAAGATAGTATATCACAAAGCTTAGCAGTATAACAGTATACAAAGCCTCTTAATTTAAATCTACAATTACAAAACAAAAATTTAGTTTTGACAATTAATCAAAATTGAAACCAAGCAATCCAAATCAAATATCCTGCATATATGCATCCACTTTCTCTCTCCCTTCTTGTCATCAACAAAAAGTTTTGGAAAACAGGGAACTTGAACAAGTTGAACTCCTATCTCTAAACTGCCAGGGATAAAGTTCTTCTTTAGCACGTACTCCCCTTGTGTCTAAACCTTCATGTGGAGAATAAGCAACTTGAACATGAAATAACTAGACATCTTGACAATCTAGGAAAAATTCCTTGATGTTCAAGCGAAAAAAACCGTTTTTTAAAGATCGTTCTTTCAAAAAGAAACTATAAACGGAAATAATATTTAACAATCAAGCAAAGATTCAAACAATATTCTGACAAATAAATAGAATAAGTAATATCTCATATCATATACTATGCAAGTGATGTTTTCGAAAAAAATGCCATAACTTGCTTAAAATAAAATACCATGATCGCATAATGTCTGAGACGTTCTAAAGTTTGAGACATTATTGAGTTTGAGACTCGGTCGAGTTTGATCATCTCAAAATAAGTCTGAGTTTAAGTTTGCTTCTTGTTCACAATCAGAATGTGCCATCAAGCATATAGTTGCATACTCGTCATCACTATCTTCACACTCTTTTGGATCTTCCTCTTCACTGAATTTTTTTAACTTGATATGATTGAAGAATTCCGACAAGTTCATCAATAAATGGAGATTTAATCCTCTGTGTTTATCTAATTGAAGTTTTCAGGTGATTCCACTCATTAGATAATCCACGTAACAACTTGTTGACATTCATAGGTCCAGAGATAGGATGACCTTGATATGCTAGTTTGTTTACTATTTCAGTAAATCGGCTAAACATGTAAAAAATGCTCTCTCCATATTCCATCTCGAATGCTTCATATTGACCGAGTAGAATGTTGATCTTTGTCTCCTTTACATGGTCGGTTCCTGTCAATGTGTCCCATATTTCCTTCGCTATTTCACATGAAAAAATATAATCATACTCAATTGAAGATAAAGCACAATACAACAAATACACAGCTTTGACATCAATATGTTGTCTTCTAGTTAGTTCAGTTTGTGACATCTCCCCACCTTGAACAGCATCTCTTTTTCTTCTCGAAGTCAATGTGGCTTTAGGATTGATTCATTTCTCTACCACATGCCATATAAGAAAATCTCTTGATCTTAAGACAGCCTTCATTTTGTTCTTCCAGACATTGTAATCATACCCGTCAAAGTACGGAGGTCTGTTGTAACATTGTCCTTGCATCAAACCTGGAGCAACTGCACTAGCCGTAGATCATCATGTTTAGAAGTAAAACACTTCAATAACAAGCAACATGAGTCTAATACCAATTGAAAGAGCTAGTGTAATTAAGAATAGAACGTTTTGTGCATGCAAAATCTACTAATAATAAGAGAGATAAGGAAAGAGAAATAAACACATAATTTATAGTGGTTCTACTTAGATCAAATTTACATCCACTCTCCCACAATGACAGCATATTAGTTGGAGTTCACTATGAATCAAAAGAGTTACAATCTGAAGATCTATGCTTCTCAATCAAGAGTCTTTTGCTCTCTCGAAACTTATATGAATATTTCTCTTTTGTATACGATGTAAGTGCTCATTAAATGACGAGTGAAACAATCAGCTCAGACTTGGAATTGATCTTTCATTCACTTTCCCTTAGACGACTACATGCATATTCCTAATATACTCCTTCATGCTTTTTTTACCGTTAGCACTTTCCAAAGGAATTCTTCCAATCTACCTGTTTGACAAAATCAATCAGGAGATCTTGAGCCATTTAAGAAATGTGATAAGAGTCCATCAATCCATAAGTAAATATTTATTATAAAGACTCATCTTCCGATTGATCAATTGTTTCCATAATCATAAAGATAATCAACCATATTTATCCAACCAACAAGCTATTAAAGATCAACACAAATGGAATCAAATAAACTTCATGAGATATCGTGAGATAAGTTGTAATGAAACCGAAACACATCAGACTATGTAATCAACACAAATTATCCATAGTCTAACAACATCCAGACCATTTGATATCTCCAAAACGTATGATATCACCTAGACCTTCTGATTATTTAACTATGAGTACAAAGTCTGAAACTAATTTTGTCATCTTCAAAATAATACATATATGTATATCCTTCAACAACACGTGTTGCCAGTGTGGCACCAGGTCAGAACAAGGGAATAACACAGGAGAGAGGAGATAGAGGTATTTTATCGAGAGAGAGAGAGAGAGAGAGAGAGAGAGAGAGAGAGAGAGGCTACATTCAAAATAAAGCTATAGACTCTGCCACATTCTCTCTCCTCTTTTCCCCTTCCCCCGCTCGTGTCTCCTTTTCTTTGAGAATATAGTTTGGCTTTATCACGACGGAGAAATTTGGATTTCTCTCTTGGCCTTGTCTCTTCTCTCTTCACGCCAACGCCACCGTGTCTGCCTTCGTTCGTTGAAGCGATGAACTGCAAAGCGAGCGAGTCACCTCCACGGAGCTCGTCCCTCAATCGATGGTGGAACCCTCGCCTCCAACTTCGCTTCGTTCGCCGCCACCAAGCGCCGCTCGTGAAGAAATAATTGGAAAGTCTACTTGGTAAATTGTATAGTGTTCATGCTTCTTCATCTGGATGCTAATAATTTTTGCTTCTGTAATGCAGGTGCGTGTTTCGTGGGGGCTCAGCAGCCATATTTATGTTTGCCTATTCCATGTACTTCTACGCAAGGTCAAACATGAAGCTGTGAAGAGTGAATAAATCATTGGTTTGATGGTTTCAAATAGACGAAGCGAAGGCGGAGGCGAGGGTTCCACTAGTAGTGGTGGCAATGCTAGGGTTCCACCAACGCACGGGTTCAGGTGGACTAGAGGGACGAGCTCCATGGAGGCAACGCTCGCTTTGCGGTTTGTCGCTTCGACGGACAAAGGCAGGCACAACGACAACAGTGTCAAGAGAGGAGAGATGAGGCCGAGAGAGAAATCCAAATTTCTCCGTCGTGATAAAGCCAAAATATATTCTTAAAGAAGAGGAGATGCGGGCAAGGGAAGGGGAAAGGAGGAGAGAGAATGTGGCAGAGTTTATAGCTTTATTTTGAATGTAGCCTCTCTCTCTCTCCTCTCTCCCGTGTCATTCCCTCGTTCTGATCTAGCACCACTCTGGCGACACGTGTTGCTTTCTGAGTGGTTTTCCGCACCTCTAAGTTGGCGCACTAAATACAACTAGTATTTGCTTGGTAGGTAAATGTGAAGATAAAACTTCCACTGAAAAGAAGCGGATGGAAAGTTCAGGTGTTCAAAATATATCTATTGAAAATGCAGAGTTAGCTGCTATTGCTGTGGCCATGTTTTTCATTGTCCTTGTAAAGAGCAATGAACAGGGAAATATGGTTGACATTGACATGCTCGTCAAATTTCTTCATGACCCTCAAATGATTGGAAAGTTCTTGAAGAATGTAAGTCCATCACCTGAGTCAAAGCAAGCTAGTCCCCAAATTTCTCAGTCGAGCCCCCCACTTTCTCTACAAGAGTCAAAGCAAACAACTCGTTCACTTCTTTGAATATCTTTTAAGCTCGCTAGATTGGTCACATTTTTTATTGTATTTCTTTATGCTTCGATATGCAATATTTGTGCAAAGAAATATATGAAATATATATTAAATTTATTTCTTTAACTAAATAAAGTTAGTTTCGATCCGAGTGGGTGGTTCCACCCTTAGAACCAAGAACTGGATCATTACTTCTTAGAACCACTCAAAACCAACTAGTCCATGCGGTTTTCAAGTGGGCGATTTATAATGCTTATCCTTATAGTTTATAGCCTAACAAGGTCCTGAAATTAGTCAACACCTACATTAGGTGTTTTTACCCCTAATTACCTATTTTTAATTTAAATTGGTACTAAAAACAAGGAGTAGCATGCGCGGGGCCATTTGCATGCGATCGTTTCTTCTAAATAAAAGATAGCTAATAACTAAGCCAACATTTGATCATGTGGACATTTTTATCTAGTAGGATATAATTTGAATTGGACAAATATAAGATTTCTAACATCCTATAAGATATTCGATAAATATTTAAATAGCTAAGTTGGATTGAATTGAATGTTGATGTGATGGCTCTCATCGAAGGCAACCTTTTGGCGTAATGACTGTACTACCGACATATCCCACCCATCTCACCCTGCCGTCCTCCTCCTTCTTCTCTTCACTCATGCTATATTGTATGTTGACTGTTCTTAGCGGTTTTCTTTCTGGCTTTATCATGATTAGGTAATAAAGGTAAAGAAACTTGCCACTCAGAAACACTAGGGAATCTTTAAAAATGAATTAGGTTGGAGATTTTTTTTCTACAGCTATAGTAGTTACACTGTAATCATAGTGTTATTTCAATTGGGTTTGGTAACCCTAAATTCTTTATAAATATTTCAATTTATAGGTATTTTTATTTATTATTTATTTAATTTAATTTGAATTCATCAAAATATAATATACATATGAATAGCTTAAAGTAGGTGTACATTTTCTAGAATATGAATGTATTTTAGCAGTACGGATTGGGTTAGGTGTGAGTCATGTATGGGTCAAGTGGGGTAAGTGATTATATTTGTACTATATAAATATAGATCAAAATAGGTTAAATAGGTTAATATGGATCATACCATTTTTTACCCGACCTAAACTCAACCTGATTCAACCATTTGACACCCCTATTAGTGAGTACAAGGGACAAATTAGAGATTGAAGTATCAAAATGCACAAACCCAACCTGACTCATCCATTTGATGCCTCTATTGATGAGTTAAGTGGACAAAGTAAAATTTGAAGTATCAAAATGCACAACCATCTCATTACCGGTTCGTAGTAATGGGTTGTTGTTGCTAATAGCATGCTTAGACTCTTGTCGATTTCTAGTTCTTACCATTGTATTCTCATTGAAACAACAAATGTGATTTATTAGTCTTGCCAAAAAGATGTTTTACAGAAAATTCCCAATAAAATATCTTTCGATGGATAAATTTGTGAATCAAAAAAAGGATATCAAGGGTCCTTCATTGATTTTCGATAAGGAAGTAAACGACAAGAAATTTAAAAGTTTTTACGAATATCGAGGCAATCCAGACTAACCATTCAATTGCAAAAAAGTAAAAATAAAGACAAATTTGCATAAAATGTTGAAATCTGCTATTAATTGGGGATTATAAGAGGTACCACGTGGCTATACGGTTACAAATGGTTATTGAACTAAAAAAGATGATTTCCTAATCTTGTTTTTTTAACAAATAACTTTTATTTCTATACGTGATTACAAAATGTTACATTGTCCATAATTTCCTATTATATAACACTTTTAGAAAAGAAGTTACATATTTGCTACTCTATTGTTATATGTTAATATTAACTTCATCCCTATCGAAGGTTTTGATTGATAAGTAACGTTTGTAGGCATTAACTCATTGGCAAATTTTCAATGCACTTTAAGTTGTTGATTGTTATTTTCATTGTTGATTTTGATTATTTATTAAACTATGTTATCATGGACTAAGTCTATGACTTGTGATTACAAATAAAAGTTTGTTTATTTTTTGTGTGAACAATTACAAACTAGTTTTTATCTTAATTTACAATCCTATGAAACTGGATTTTTTTAGTAATTTAAGGGCCTAAATGAACTGAGTAAATATTTGGCAATATTATTGCATATTCTACAAAATGTTATGGACCTAATTTAACTACTTCAAAGCTTAATAATGAAATTACACATTCAAGAACTAGGTGGAAATCAGCAAAAAAAAAATCATAAACCTATTACATTTGTATTAATTCAGTCATAAACATTTAATTTTGATTAGCTTAATCATAAATATTTTGATAATTTAGTGACTCCAGTCAATTTTGATCATAAAATCACTTATATAATATTAGTTGTCTTAGTTTGAATGACCGGTGATGAAGTAGGTAATTTTTATAATTTTTTAAAAACTTGAAATTTCTTATACTTTTCTTCTCTTTTTTCTTCTTTTTTTTTAACTTGAATTTTTTTTTCTTTTTTCCTTCTAAACCTGGTTACCAACTGATCCTCGTTAGTCACAAGTGTGGGCCAAGCAACCCTTGCCATTTACAAGAGAGGCCTAGCAACCCTTGTTGGCCACTAGGGAGGGTCTCCAAGCCCTTGTCTAGTGCTCGTTTGGGCAAAAGTCAAGACCCTCACTGACAACCGATGATGGCTTCATGCCCCTTGCCTAGTGGCTAGCAAGGATTGACCATCTCTCGTCAAACTTCATAGGAAAAAAAAAAGGGAAAAGAAAGAAAGAAAAATAAAAGAAAATAACAAATTATTTTAAAATCCTAAAAGTTTTTAAAAATTAAAATATAATAATTATTGTCTCAATCAATGCGGGCCGTCTTATGTGGCACTACCCACATCCATGTCAATAATTTCAAGCCAAAATTGATCAGAAGAACTATATTGACAAATCATCAAAAGGTTTAAAACTAAATTAATCAAATTTGATTTAGAACTTCATAGAAATAAATGCAATATGCTTATGACTTTTTCGATAATTTTGTTGTGTGCACTTTACCAATGTAAATTAGTAGAATGGATAAAGAAGGTAAAGAAAGCAGCACCATTGAGGACAAATATGGAGAACATAAGGTCAAAAGTCGACTTAGCACGTCGATACACCTCGAGAATCAGTCCAAAATCTCTAATAAATGAGCTGAAAATAGTTTTATTGAACCAAAAGATAGAGAAAAAATGCAGCTAGGTATGCGAACCAATTCGGTTTGCTAAGGACAGAACTAGCCGGGATGTGTATTCTACATGATAAAACTAACATGGTAAAGTGTGCTAATTTGGCACACACATTTGAATCTGGCAGGGTCATTCACGTGGTTGCTAACGTCGCTGTAGGGGATTGAGTCTAACATGGCAACTAATGTGGCAAATAATGTGATAGATGATATGTACACATGGAAAATGATTAGACTTCTAGGGCCAACATTAACATGTCAGTGATCATAAGCTTCCGGCACACAAGCCCTAATCCAACGATGTGTGTCGGCATGCAATGGCACATGGGGTGATGAAACGCATGAAGTTTCAAGATCTGACTTGTCTGAGGATGGCGAGTCTGATAGTATCGACACCTAAGTGCACCTAGTTAGGTGGAAAATAAATCAATACAAAAATGACGTCGCTATGACCGTGATGGAGAAAGATTAATCAGGCACCTCCTAAGACAACAGGAGTTTTGGCATCATGTTAGAATATGAATTCTAATAAAAACGATGCTTTTGACTTTCTTTGAATGCCCGAGATCAAGCTGGTTGGATGCAAGTAAGCTCACATCCTTGCTTAGCAAATCATACTCTCGCACTTCGAATCCATTCTCCTTTGAATATCCATTTACCTGCATTTTCTGCAAGCCTCAGCGTGACGCTCCACTGGATGACTTGGGTTGAATGTTGGTTCAATTTTTTTGCAATCTGACAGGGTGTCTACGTGGAAAAGAAGGAACAAATATTCGTCTCTTCGGATGTGCGGGTTTGGGCTGAAGCCCAACAAGCCCACGCCATCTTCCGTAAATGCAAGGGGTCGAACCGGTTCCATGTCCATGAAAACATGGCGCATAGAGGCCGAAAAATTGGATACTTGGAATAGTTAAAGATGACAATTGCTATGCTCACACTTAAAACCCACCACATATCAAGATAGTTATATTACTTATCTGACTATATATTGACTTTTTATTCTAAAAAGAAATATTAACAAGACGCTTCTCAATGGCTTTAATTACATAGATATATCAAGATCTTGAGGACTTAACCATTTCTGCGTATGGACCGAGCATGGCAGGATTCGACATAATCATATCATTACCTCCAATTCTTCGTTGAATTTGTTTCAATTCCACTGTGTGGGCTAGACTAATTTTTTCGAGACTTCTTGTCAACAAGTTCTCCAAACGCCGGGGCAACTTGCTTTCCTTTTGTTTTGGTAACATATAGAGTCCCGCAGCTCTTGAAACATCTGCATAATCCCCATTGAATTATGGCAATGATCGCATCTCACGGTCAGCACAAATCTGGGTGTGAGGCCCTGGGGATTGACTCAAGAAAAGTTAGCTTAGTTGCTACTTCAACTGACAATCACTCTTCCGGTTGTTAACTGGATTCATTCCCATGTAGTGGAAGCCCAGTGAATTATGAGTCCAAAGACTTGAGCCTATATCATATGGAAAAATAAGGTTCTTCACCATAATTATGTGATAGTCGCAAAAAGAATATTTCTTAAAATGCGGTAGCAAGAGAGAAAGAGAGACATAAATTCTAAGAAAACTGTAGTATCTAATTATTATCAAGACAATATCAAAGGTCAATTCATAGTTCGATTGAGATGAACTCTTGCCGGCCTGTTCATGACACAGTCTTTTTGAATTTGATGAATTTGATTTTTACTTGAAGCTCTCTAGATCAGATTTTTTGCAGGTTGAACCGAACCTGCATTGTTTTGATGAAATTCATCCTCGATCTCTTATAAAATTTATGTGTATCATCAAGAATGGTGTTCTTGAGATTGTTGCTACTATGTGATGGAAATAAAATATATATAGAACAGAAACTCTCGATAATTTATGAACGAACTAAATTCGTTCTTAATCGAGACTAAATGTGGAAACGTGAATAGAGTTTTACTAACCTCTAGCCATTGATGAAATTTGAGCAATAATCTGATTTCCGAAGTGTCGAACGTTCAGAGATTGGAATCTCTAGCCAATTGTCCTCTTGAATCGATGGTGTGTTTTTCTCTGAATGAATTTGGTAAATGAATGAATTCTATCTTTCTACATTGGAGGGTTTGGCTTAGAAGACCCTATTAGAACTCACGTTCGCACCCCTTCACTCGTGACTTCTCCCATCAAGAAGTCATACCTTTGGGCAATTATCACATAATATAAAGTAGCTGATATATGTTAGTTAATCAATATGGCCAACCGAATGTAGGATCACATTAGTTTACAACACTATGTTCCTATAATATTAACTAGAGAGGAACATTGTTCGCTTAATTGTATTGATAGTGAAGATTTTGGTGAACTCCGGTCCCGTGACTTTTGATCTCCTCATACCTTGTAAGTTTTCTACTTAAAAAAAGTTCTCTTGTAATTATATTGTTTGTATTTTTCCATTGTGTTGACCTAATGTTATTTGGGTCGTCATTGTTGTCCCAACACCGATGCAATTTGATGTTGAGTTTTAACAGACTTAACTGATCATTAAAAATTTAGAAGATAGCCAAAAATTAATCGAAAGGGTCATAGACGACGATATAAGCCAAGAAGAACCTGCCTATGAGGAACTACAAATCAAGATGATGCCGAGGCTAAATAATGGGAAGCGGCTTCATTTTGGCCAAGTGCCCAAATCATCAAATTCCAATTTCAAATCCAACTCGTGCTGCACGTTTATCAAATTTGAGTAGGAGCAGTAATTGACTTAAAAACTCAACCATCTCTGTCCATGAATCAACAATTCGAACTGTTTTTATTTTCGTATTCTTCATAAATCAGCCCATTTTTCCATCCAGTGATGCATATCTTTTTTTTGTCAAGCCAATGGTGCAACTTTTGACAGCCTGTTCAATGGACTTTTTGGCAGTCTCTTCAATTTTCTGCCCTCATTTTTCAATTTGATTATGAATGATTTCTCTTAGTTTCTATTTCCAATCAATTTCGTATTTGCCCTTAGATTTCTTTCGAATACTTATACAAGACAAAAGAGAAATTGTCACCGATGTAAATATTGAAGCGATGAGTCGCGCACTTCCCAATGGGATTCTTTGGAACGTTTTGAACTTTAGATTCGAGATTGACGGTGTTAATCGGGTATTCATTGAACGTAGCCCAATCACTTCCACTTCGAATCTAGTTAATTTGTTCAGTTCATATACCCTCTTTTTTTTTTTAACAATTGCCAGGGTTCAGACCACGATAGCTTCGTTATTACTGCACCCCGAAACCCTAGATGCGAATATTGTCGGGGTCAGACAACTCTACATTGACCTCTCCACGCCCTAGTTTTGTAGCACCCGTAGGCATGTGCTCTCTCTCGCATCAATCTGTTGCAATGATTCTGCTATCTCAAATTTGACGACAAACCCTAAACTGGCAGTTTAGAAAAAGGCAAGACGTGGCGATGATAGCAAGAAAAAGTCAACTGCCTAAGCACACGACCAGTGAAATCTCATCCGGGACTTGGCGCCCTGGATCATGCGACGTGCTTGCCGACCTCAGAGCCCAGTGACGATCGAAAGTAGAATCGCTCTTCCGAAAAGCGCGCCCCCGGTCACATTTTTCCACTGTGTATATACTAAGTTATCTTCTCCGACTTCATCGTTCGTCATGATCTAACTTAATAGTATTCTCGTATTCATGAAAACATATAAAAGAAAGTCAACTTTTTCGTATGATTGGACTTTTCATTTCGTGTATAGAGAGTGGAACTTTTCCAATTGGAATTACTGTTCGAACAGCTTACCCATGTGTATTTTTTGTTATCGTTGATTGTTGCGAACATTAAAATTAGTGAAATTATTGGAGATCAAAGACATCTGACAAATGGGTAGTAATAGTCAATACTTCGGGATGCTTCAGACGGCTGGAAATACGTGCGTGTTGCAACTTGCAACCTATTACGGTTTAATATTCGGCTGATTTTTCTTCTTCTTCTTTTTTCGTGTAGGTGTAATTCGTGTAAAAACAATCCTCTTAACTTCTTAATTAATTCGATTAGTGTACGTGGGGTCTTGCAAAACCCTGGATCTGGCTGTGGGACTGGAGTTCGTGTTATAAATTCATCTTTACGCGACCTTCTAGAGCACTTCATCTTTACATTCTATTTTAATTTGATGACGGCAAATTTGTGATCGGTGTAAATTAGTATAACCCTAATAAATTAACCGCTATGCTTACGTTTTCTCCATTTTCATTTCTTTAAGCATTGCCCCAAATGAAATAAGAGAAGGACAATCCCGACCGGAAATGTCTTCTTGTCATTAATAATTTTTCTCCGGTCCACAATTCACGTAAAAGGTGTCCCTTCTCATCCTGAAGTATGATGTAAGTGTCGAAAGGAAATAGCCGGCATAAATTATTTAACAATTTGCATGCACCGTAAGTACTACGCACGCCTTGCACTACACATAACGTATATATCGACCCTTCCTCTAACTGGGGTTCGAGGAATAGAATATGGGAAGATCTCGCCGCGCCCACATAACCACACATCATAAGTATTTATGAATCAATTTCTTTTTTTTCTTTTTCTACGTCAATGCTGAAGAACAATATTATTATGCCTGAACTTGCAAACCCCAGAACGAGGCACATGCTATGTGTTTCCTCCTGCATAAATGTCATTCTCAAGTAGCACGTTTTATCTATAATTGAGATGGAAAGGCGGATCATGTAGCTTTCAGAGAACATTAACGAATTAGCGTTAAAGAGGAAAAGAGAGAGGGGGACGGTTAATCGAGAAGACAGTTGAAATTCATTTGGGTGTCGAGCGAGTATACATTCGGATTAAGAGAAGAGGCGCTAAGAACAAAAGGAGACAGTAGGTTATCATGTTTGGACATCATGTTTCGCTTGTTAATATAGAATACTAATTAAGCTTTGATATGCTGTAGAAGATGATAGAAAGCCATGTGCGAGGCTACCAGAACCTGGTGAGGTCAGGGGCAATTTGTCTATCAATTGGCTCGCCCTAATAGAGCGGAGGATTTGAATAGTGCCTATACGGCCATAAAGATTATTAAAAAAAAAATCCAACTTTCCTTCTTAATGGGGAAATTCATCAAGTTTTCAACGGGTTTCTATCGGCTTACCGAGGACTAGAAGGCGTCCTCCATGAGTTGTAGCGTCAGCAGCAACTTGGCCGACTCGAGTGAAAAAAAAAAAAAAAAACCTTCAAAGTGTTTGTCAACAGCATTTCCAGCCACCATGAAGAAGATAATGACACACCCGGCATATGAAAAGTTAAACTCACAGTCATCCTTTCTCTTGAATGTACAATGGGAAAAGGGGAAAAAAATTATCGTTTTCGTTCAAGTTCATGCAGCTCGACAAATGTAAGGACACTCTCTCAATTTGTGTGATTCCCTGAAAGTGCCCTAAGTCATCTCCTCTTCTCCTTGTTATTTCTTGGGGTGGAAGAACTGAACAGGATCTTTCCTTCTTCTTGTTTTTGGAAAATCGGAGGGAATAGTTGACTTTGTTGATGTATGATGTTTAAAGCAGCAATCATGCACGGCATGCAAATGTTTAACAAATGCAGAAGTCCACTTCCTCATGCTACTATCTATGGCTGTCCCTGCTTACACTAGTGATTAAATGGAGTTTGTTTAATTGCCAAAATTATATGAGCAGAAACTAGAGCTGACTCGATGCGATAGCTGTATGCATGGCTTTACTCTCGTATGAAACGGAAGGTGGTGGGAGTTGAAATTCCGCGCGATTATAGACAACATAATTAAATGATGAAGTCCTTTATTGGACGATCGAATGTGCATTGAAGATTCGCCATAATTTATCGCATTAAGAAAGATTATACTGCGCTAAGAGAAAAACAGAAAGGCTAGACAGATTTGCTTGTGTTCTGTTCCAGCTGGAACTTTTTCATTGTCTGTCGTGGAATTTTTGTGCCTTCATTTTATTATTATAAATGGACCGGTAATAGCAGTTAATATATTTAGTATCAGCTTTCCCCTTTAGGAAAAATAATTTGATGAAAACATGAACTCAACAGAGAATATACCATCGCTCCTGCCCCTTTTTTCCAGTAATTCCTTTTTTAGAAAATATTTTCAATTACATTTCAAGAGAAATCTCATTGCAAACGCAAAATTGCCGGAAAGTACGAGGAATCAAGTGGGAAAATTGCTAAATAAGTTCTAAACATTTACATATTTTGTCAATTCAGTCATAAACCTTTTTTATGATAAATAAGTCCTAACCTTTTTCAATTTTACCAATTAAGTCCTTCCAACAGATTTTGGTCGAAAAATGCTTACGTGGCGCAACCAGACCTCGCTGATGACGACATGCCAACGAAACCTTTTTTTTATCTTCTTTTTCTAAAAAAAAAAACACTTAGCGGGCAAGCTCCGCCCGCCGACAAGGGCCGAGGGAGGTTGGCGAAGCCTAGATCTGGGTGGGGCAACCCAAGATCTAGGCAACGTCTAGTTGCCCCGCCCCAAAGGGTATGCTGGTTTCCATACAATTTTCGATGATCCAACCATTGGATTGAGCTAATATTTGAAGGTAATCTTCTTCTCTTCTTGATCGACAACTCCACTGGACAAATCTTCTAACTAAGCTCTCTATGAAAAGTTATTGGTGGTTTTGTTTCAAATCACAACAGACAAGAGATCCCAAACAAAACCACAAATAACTTTTCGTAGGGAGCTTATTTAGAAAATCCGTCTGATGGAGTTGTTGATCAAGAAAAGAAAAAGATCAGCTCCAAATGTCAACTCAATCCAACAGTTTGATCATTAGAAAATCATACAGAAACCAACGCACCCTTTGGGTCGAGGCAACTGGGCGTTGCCCAAATCTGGGGCTACCCGGCCCCGGTGCCCTCACCCGTGATCGGCAAGGGGCGGGGGAGGCAAGTGGAGCCTAGATCTGGGCGAGGCAACCCCAGATCTGGCAATGCCTAGCTGCCCCATGCTTAGATCTGGGGCTGCCCCACCCAGATATGAGCTACACAGGCCTCCCCGTGCCTTCCCGACCGTGGGCAAAGGTGGCAACCGCCTCCCCAACCCCCGCTACCCTCACCCATTGGCATCAAGCTCCGGCGGCCAACAAAGATACCAAGTATTTTGTTTTAGAAAAAAAAAGTTTTGTTGCCACGCCATCACCATGTGTTGCCACGTTATCGCCAAGTTATCGCCAGTAAGGTCCGGTCACGCCACATAGGCATTTTCCGGCCAAAATCCATCGAAATAACTTAATTGGAAAAGTTTGAAAAGGTTTATGACTTATTTAGCATTAAAAAAAAGTTTATGACTGAATCGTAAATTAGGTAAAGGTTTAGGATTTATTTAGCAAATTTCCCAAAATCATACTATTACAATGCATCTCCAGTTACCTATCCTTTTACAAGAAACTTAAATGGCAAAATGTATGTTATTCAAACACTAGTTTCCGGGTCTCATGCATCGCGGGGGTTTATCTTGTAGTTTTTTGTGAAAGATGATGATGCAAAAGAATTACGTTTGGAGTCTCTAAAATAAAAACGTTACACTTGTACACGATAGGAACAAAAATAGACTAGCATATAGTCCATACACGAAGAACAAAGTTATGATTAAAACGGCTTAAAGTTCGAAGAATAATAATGTAGAGATGATTCAAAATGGATAGAAAAATTCACATTATGAATTTTCTGTTGATGCTTTCGCTCTTTGCATGAGAAAAAATTTCCATTATAGTGTATCAAAATAAAAATAATAAAAAGCAAAAATACCTCGATTGTAATTGTTTTTATCCATCCCCATTGAGATAATTGATCAATCTAGAGTGCACTTGAGGATCATCTGAAAAGGAATATTAATAAACAGCATTTCATATTAAAATTCAAAAAAAATCAAATGGAATTAGATAGGAACTCCAATGACCAGATATGATGCCATCAACTTCACTTAATTACTCTATTTGCGCCTAACTCTCCGCAAGCAAACAATAGAAAGCATATATAGAGAATAAGCTTACTAAGAAAGGGAGGGAACCTTGGAATAAGGATATACGATCACTAATCCCATAGCTAATCGTCCATTGTCATCTCCATCACCTCGGAAACACCCCGAGTGTCCCAATAATCACAAACTCTTGCTGATTCAGAATCGAACGGTAAAGTTCGAGTCATAATCGTCACCGAATTATCATTTTCTCCATTTCATATGATGGTTTTTTCTAGGTGTTGATTATGAGCCTATGGTCAATATTCCTATTCACTTGATTAGTTTGTGTCGATTAATTTGCTACCGTTATTTCATTAATATAATGCGGCACAGATCATCACGACTTAAAATAAGTAGATAGAGAGCACACTAAGGTTATTTACATTTTTGGCCGCGATTGACGTAATTAGAAATGGACACATGACTCGGAGATTCTAAGGATGTTTCTTATTTGCTCTCTCCTTTGTTTCTTTTTTTCTTTGGGCTAAAACAGAGGATGTTTATTATTAATGCCCAGAATGGCCTTGGCCTCTCTCTCTCTCTCTCTCTCTCTCTCTCTCTCTCTCTCTCTCTCTCTCTCTCTCTCTCTCTCTCTCACCTGCGAAACTGAAAGCTCATTTAAAGGATATCCTTTTGGTGCGTTCCGTGTAAAAATGGAAACATACAAATTCAAACAGCAGGCATATCGAGGAAATATAAAGCTGATTAATGAAACCTTCTTTTTCATATTTTTGGTTTCTTTTTACTTCTTTAGGATTATTAAAGGGGATGAGCGTAGAAACTCCGCTACTTAGCAGCCTATATCACACAATGTAAGCATTAGCCGAACATCTAAGCTGTGCAAATGACTCTATTTTGCATGTAGTTGATGGAATTCAAGTACACGGCATCCGGTTTCAATCAATTGTGCCGACATTTGGGGTTAGTTGTATCAAATGTTATGATACTAGCAAAGCTTCAATGAGAATTCAATACGCGAACGGTTGGATCACGATATTTCCATTCAAGTTAGATAGATAAGCAAACAAATTATTGGGAGTGATTTTCATTTATCTCTTTTATTTTATTTTGCCATATCTTACTCTTGAATTTTGAATACTTTGTCCTTTATATAATATCGGTAAACACCTAAAGCATTTCAAGATACACGTATATTGGCATATAGATTCTTTATAAAGTTTTTCGGATCCATAAAACTTCAAAAAAAAAGTTCAATTTTGGGAATTTTGTCATAAAAGCTAAAAGAGATTTTCTTTAAATCTCATGCGAGAGAGCTAGCTAAATTCCAGGTGAACAAAAAACCCTAAATCATAATAGCAAAGACCTAGATGAAAAAAATGGGACTAACGATACTAAGTCACCTCTTTGCTTACGAGAAATTACTTTAGATGCTTCTACATATACAAATATTAATTACAGCATATTCCTCTATAAATACCACTTCAAACTCCCATGCAAGAACAGGCCTCGGTCGCTTCCATCCTCCCTTCCAAATAGACAGACCCTGTCGCCCATCTCATTTCTGTAGCCATGGAAGTCGTCCCGACCAAAACCCACATAGCCCTCCTAGCCAGCCCCGGCATGGGCCACCTCATCCCAGTCCTCGAGCTCGGCCACCGCTTCGCCGTCCACCACCACTTCCTCGTCACCATCTTTGTCGTGACCACTGACTCTTCCGCCGCCCAGTCCCAGCTTCCCTACTACTCCTCCTACCAAGATCTCCTCAATATCGTCTTCCTCCCGCCCGTGGACGTCTCTCACCTTGTCACGGACTCGATGGCAATCGTCTCGCAAATCGTCCGCTTAATGCACCAAGCCATGCCGCTGCTCCGTGCGGAGGTCGCTACATTGAAGCCACGCCCCTCGGCCCTCGTGGTCGATCTCTTTGGTACCGAGGCTTTCGAGATAGCCGGCGACTTCAGCATGCTGAAGTACGTGTTCAACACAAGTAATGCATGGTTCCTTGCCCTATCATTGTATCATCCGCATCATGATGAAGCCAACAGACATGACCATGTCTATCTTCATAAGCCGCTGAACATCCCAGGATGTCGGCCGCTCGAGCGCCGAGACACGATTGACCTGTACTTTGAACCGGTAGACCAGGTCCTTCACGACGATTTTGTGAAGATAGGGCTCGATATGGCGAAGGCTGATGGGATATTGGTGAACTCATGGGAGTACTTGGAGCCCAAGACGCTGAAAGCGCTGAGAGATCCGAACTTGCTGGGCCGGTTCAGCTCGGTCCCGGTCCACCCAGTTGGTCCATTGACTCGGCCGGTCAAGCTGGTCGAGAGTTCGATCTGCAGGAGCACTGCCCTTGACTGGCTGGACCTGCAGCCGGCGGGGTCGGTGCTCTACGTGTCGTTCGGCAGCGGTGGGACCCTCTCGGCTGATCAGCTCACCGAGCTGGCCTGGGGCTTGGAGCTGAGCCGGCAGAGGTTCGTCTGGGTGGTGCGGCCACCTATCGAGAGCAGCGCGTTCGGGTCGTACTTCCGTCAGAAGAAGATGACGGAGGACGGGACGCCGGACTATCTCCCCGAGGGCTTCGTGAGCAGGACCTGCGACGTGGGCCTCGTGGTGGAGATGTGGGCCCCACAGGCCGAGATCCTGGCGCACGGGTCGGTCGGGGGGTTCATGTCGCACTGCGGGTGGAACTCGACACTGGAGAGCATGGTCAACGGGGTGCCCATGATATGCTGGCCGCTCTACGCGGAGCAGAGCATGAACGCCGTCATGCTCGCCGACCAGCTCGGCATGGCCACGCGCCCGAGAGAGGCGGGGCCCGGCGGGGTGGTCGGGAGGGAGGCGATCAAGGAGGCGATAAGGAGGTTGATGGAGGAGGGGGAGGAGCACGGGAGATCGGCGAGGGCGAAGGCGCTGGATCTCATGCACAGCGCGGAAGCGGCTCTGGCGAAGGGCGGCTCGTCCACCGGCTCGTTCGAGAGGGTGGCTAAGGAGTGTCAAACGGGCCTCACGGGCCTTAGAGAAAGAGCCCGTGGGGCTTAATTCCCATTCGAAAAGCCCGTAAAGTATGAACGTCGGTGTTACCCGTGAGAAGAAGAATGGGACTCTGAGTGGATTTTCTTTCTTCTTTTCCAGTCGTCAATCCGGATTTCCTTCTACTGTTGAAGTACGAAAATCTTAGTTCATGTAAGTTGGCCGCAGTTCGTAAATGGCTTGTTAATATCGAATCATCAATTTCCCTAAACTGTTCAGAGTACTTTGCCTCTTGAATAGCGAGTTCAAGTTGAGGGCTATCATGTTCAAAAGTTATCTACATTCTCTAAAGTAGCCTTAGCTACAATTATATGGATCTAAACCCTCAATTAGCATGTCGTTATTGGATAAAGCAGAATCAATCTTAATGGGATTGCCAATTCAATCGGGCATAATTGTAGATTTAGGAATCGCCAGTTCATAGTCGGTCTTGATTTGACATTTCCCTAAGTTTTTGGATGGAACTCTAATCAAAATAATTGAGCTTGTGCTGAAAGATAATGAGGTAATAGCTTCGTCGCTAAAACAAATTAAATCGCGGGCACTTAAATCGATCGTCCCTAATAGATCGATGACCAAAATGTAATCGATCGTCATGTGTCAACAATCGCTGTCGACTCCGCAATCTTCGGTGGACTTTGAGCCAAAACATTTTACGGAGGGACTTCCCCGGAAATTAGTATAAGGACTCCAGGAGTTGTAACCCCGCAAGGTACAAGAATCGAAAGATGGAATCCTGCGAAGTCATTGGGACCAAGAAATGTGGTTTTCCCTGTACTTTTTCCAAAGCTTATCCTTATGTTATGCGAGTAGATTGGCAGAGGCTTCGATGACCTCGATCTGAAGATGATTAGTATGTAAGGGAAACCTAGAGCCTGACTAATGGTGAGTCATTCGTGCGGGCACTTTGGTTTCAGTGAAAGGAAAACCATGCACGCGAACGACTTGGCTCACGGCATCGATCGAAAAAGGAAAACGATGAAGATGTTGGAGCGTTTCGAAGGTTTTCTATACATGTTTTCTGCAAATCGTGCTGTTCGAATCTTCAAGGGAAAAAAAATGTGTAAAGAAAAGGAAGATGGTAGTTGATAAGCTTATTTCTATACCGGAGCTGCACATGCATCCTTGGCGACAGGTGAGGCCGGAGCCTGGAGAATCTTCTTGAATTGAACGTGCATTCTCTGATCAAGTCCCGCCCTTCATGGCTCAGCACGTGGAAATGTTTTCATTCGAGGCTTGGCCACTCAAAGAAGAATAGAGGCTTGTCCACGACAATCGCATCGTGACGCTGGACTCGTGAGGGCGACAGAGGGAATCGAGGTTGTTGAATGACAGTCATCTCAGCTCGGTCTAGGAGAGAAGGGAAGACAGAAACCAAGAACCTTAAGTTGTCCTAGTCTCTCAGCACTGGAGAAACTGTCATTAGGCCAATCCCAGTAGATCCTTGTTTGTGATCTGTTTGTATAGCAAAATCACGACATGCACCGCTTGATATCTCCCGCAAAACGTGCATTACCGAGAATGCTCCGGCATGCTTGTTTCCAAGAAAAACAAGTCTTTATCAAACACCACGACGGCACAAACGATCCATAGCTATCTCAAAGATGTGGAGCTCACTCCTCTTTCAGTAACTGAGGAAGTGCGACAACACGGCCGAAACCAGGGACTCGGAAGGCTTTTGGTCCCCTGTTGTTGGTGTAACACCAACACGCTTAAAGGACTTCACTCTATCAACGTAGGAAGTCAGTTGCAAAAGTCTAATCGTCGCTGCTTGTTTGATAATGCAGAAAAAAGGTAAACAGGAACCAACTCATTATGATGTATTATCATGCAGAAAATGAGGCCAATGTGTACACATGGTAATGGCCAAATTAATAGCAATCTTTTATGCAACCACTTGAGTATCAAGTTTCTCTCTCTTTTATTGGAAAGACAAGGATGGGGCAGGAATTCATCAAGGATGGAGGAAATATAGAGATAACAAATGGAGTTTTCCGCGGATTTTTGCTCATGCATGTACAGGTTCTGTAGCTTTCTTCAGCCATGCCATTTCAGCATCATCCAAGTATGGGGCCAATATATCTCTACACTTAGAATGGTATGTGTTCAGCCAATCGATGTCTTCAGGTGTCAATAAACTCAAGTCGATCAGCTTGTTCTGATATGGTGCCTAGACAGGAAACAAATAATAAGCACGGAAGACAGCTTGATGATTTCGAATAACATTAAATTAGTTACCAAATCCCAAAGGCTAAACTAGGGATGCCTATGACAGAGAATGAGTGGTGATGATTCTTCGATAAATAGACTGGGTGGATAACATCCAGTCTTTTGCACTGAAATGGTATAACATTTTACTACAAACATCACGCCTCTAGGGAACAAGAACTGAATGGAAAAGTTTCTGCCCATGCTTCAAATGTTGTTGGTCCACCCATTTCTCCGTATCTTATACTCATCAAAAGACGAATAAAAGAAAGTTTGTATCTTTTCCCCCTTATTCTCTCTATACTCCATCCACCCAAATAATCCAACTACTAGTCGCCTGTCAAGAATGTGATTAGATGACTCTACCAGTGACCGAGCAAAGAAAACATCAAATATGGTGAAAATGTCAAGTTTGTCAACAAGATTGAAATATCAACAACTACAGGGAAGAATTGCATAGTTAATGAGGAAGAAAAAAGTGGAAATGCAAGGAAACACCTTCACCAACTGGTGGGTGATAACTTTTTATCTGATAACAACTTACCCACGTTATATGCTCAAACGATAAGTACCCCTTGTCACCAAAGTTGAACTTTGTATCTGCTTCATTAACCACCAAGACATTCTCCAGCCTTATACCAAAGTTCCCATCTTCATAGTAACCAGGTTCTGCGAAAAGGTTTTGATTTTAGGAGATCAACGCAACCTCGATGCTACAGGATTTTGAAATTTTGCTTCATTAAATGCCTTATGAATAATTGATGAACAAAAGCAGCAGGACAATAATAAACAAGGCCAAATACAAAGATAGGGCTGCTTCTTTTATGAAAGACACATCTGAATAAATATCAAGTATAGATGAACAAGCAGTTGTGAGTAGCATTGAGTAATTTCACGCTACTGTCCTTAAGCAGCCAGTCATAACCTTAAACTACTAAGAAAAAATTGAATCAAATCCTACCAGCTGCTCTCAAATCTACCAAATTCAATGGAACTCTCTTCCACCAAGAAGGTCATCATATTTCACATTCCACAAAATAACCAAGACCAAAAATGTTACAGGGTTATTATTAGGTATTCCAGAAGCATTGCCCCGGCCCAATCATGGATCGACCACACCACCTCAGCCTTATACATCAAATGGCTGAGATAGCAATGCCCTGCGCATCTAATAATTTTCCCAAATTACAAGCTGGTAGACTACAAATACTAACCATCTGTAACTGTCATTGAAGCTTGCATTGGCACATTTAGAGACCGCGGTCCAAAACTGATTGAATGTGGACCTAATCATTCAAAGGTCAAGTTAATCATCATTAGCTAGATTATGTAACAAAACTTAGCTGAGCTTGCCTAGACTAAGCTGTGATGGCAGATATCATGGCCAAAAATGGTAATAAACGTGCTTTATTCCTGTGCATCCACATACCTTCATGAACATTCAGGTAAGATCCAATTCCATGCCCAGTGCCATGTCGATAATCGAGACCATCCTTCCACAAAGGTCGTCGGGCGAGAATGTCCAAAGCATAACCTTAAAGATTTAATTAATAGAAATTTTATGAAGGTGAGGAAAAAAAATCTCAACTTATGTTGATGAAATCAACCCTGGAATACATTGACAACTTGGTTTGGAAGTAAAATTTATATGAATGCAAGGGTGAAGGATTTTGGTACCATTTGTTCCATTCGGAAATCTGGCGTTTCCCAGGTCAATGTGCCCTTTTAGTACCTGGATAGAGCCCAGAACCAAAAGCTCTCAGAGCCTTGTAAGACTTAGTATGAATTGGAAATCAAAGGACAAGCTGTTTTACAGGGGGAGAAGGAATTATCTGGATTGAAATGAGTAGACAAGGCACATTAAAAAGAAAATCAAGGTAATTTTTCCTGTACTTCCTTAATTAGACCTTCAATCTGTGATCAGGAATAAGAGTTCTTTGCACATCTAGCGCCAGAAAATATAGGGATAACAATTTGTACATATGAAAGAGATAATAATTTCAGAGAGGAATGCAAGAATGTGAGATGTATTTACAAGTCAAGGTCCTTTGCACCACTTGCACTGGTGGCAGCTGTCAACAGTTAAAGCGAATCGTCATGACCAATGACAGCAGAGACATCAATGTTCACTGATGGAAACGCAGTAGATGAGATGCACAGGCAAATAAATACAACAAGAAGGTTTCAGCCGCAGCTAGAGGTTTAAATATCATAGCTAGCCAACATTTAACTCTGGTATTAGGCGAAAAGAACAGCTATTGAGGGGTGAAGGGGGTATCACCCTGTGAAGTAAATGGCATTCTAGAGACAGGTCTAGTTATGACCTAAAATACTCGAGTTCTACAATAATTAGAGAAATTAAGGAAAAAGCACTGCAATAGAATTAGGGAGATTCACATCATGGCGG
This sequence comes from Melaleuca quinquenervia, assembly GCA_030064385.1. NCBI lineage: Eukaryota > Viridiplantae > Streptophyta > Magnoliopsida > Myrtales > Myrtaceae > Melaleuca > Melaleuca quinquenervia. The sequence continues at coordinate 8,843,742 of CM057726.1, read as the reverse complement.
CAGCCAATGATGAAATGACTTGCTGAGCTAGAAAATAGTGAAGGAGGCCAGAAGATGTTGAAAATATCGAAAGAGCTGCAAAAGAAAGCAATAGCACACCGATGAAACTTTTCAAGGTAGCATCTATACTAACTTATTTCATTGACAGTTTTATGCCAAGTTCAAGATTCAAAACTGCAAGTGGGACCATCCTTTATCTTAAAACTAGTCAAAAGAACTTTATCCATTACTGAAATATTCAAGAAAACAGCAGGTGCACTGCTATGAAGTACACCCAATCCACTGCCTACCCTAAGATCACATGTCTCATTTGGGGCCCACCAAATCAAAGGGCTAAGGATGCATTAGTTGCACTTGATGCACCTCAAAACCCCCATAATCTTCAGTTCCCATCAAAGAACAAGATCACATTAGTTGCCTATCCAGATATAAGTAGTATATTAGCATATATAAGAACAGTTTTGCAAGATATTCTTGCAGACAACCTACCAAGTCAATTTCAGAAAAAGATATATAATCTCACCTAGATTCTACCACCAAATATAGTTGCCACAGAACTATATAAACATAGCTGAACTGAAACAACGCACCGCTGTATAGCATGATTTTTCATGTGCTGAAGGTCTCCCAAAATGAACAGTACGAGTTATATCGGTCGTTCCATCCAGATACTTTGGATACAGCATCCCCATATACAAGAAACGACACCATAAGTTTCAGGAAAAGATCACAAAATAACATGCAAATTGACAGGCAGCCAATTTCCAAATAACAAAGACTAAATAGAAGAATAGCTCACAGACCTGTGCTCCAGAATCAAATAGATAAATGCAATCTGCATCTAACTCTGCACAAGTTTTCGGCTGCGGTCTATAATGGTTGATCGCTGCATTTGGACCAACTGATGAAATGGTAGGAAAACTTAAACCTTTAAAATGCTGCAAGTGTTGAAGAAAAGGATATTGGTTATTCCCTAAAGACGTCACACAAACATGTGGTAGCCTTTGCAAATCAAAATTCTTTTGAATATCTTGCTCATTCCATCACTAGAGATGCATGAACTATTACAAGCATTCACATACTGCAAAATTACAAACAGCAAATGCCAGAGTAACTCCTCTAATGACCACACCTTGCAGACAGTTTGGTTTATAAACATCTTACATGTGTCGAACGTTTGCTTAGGCATGCATTCATAAGATATTAAGTCACATATAAAAACAAAGAAAGAGGGGCAAGATTCCACACAGTTCTGTGAAATTTCATGAGCAGGAGATGACCTCTTTTGAAGCTCGAAATGACTCCAGCTTATCACTCACAGTCATCTCCGTTAGTTTCTTTCCTTCCCTGCTACACGTTATATTAATCAGACGTGTTAAGCATATGTGCCTTGAACTTACATTTTAAAAGATATTAATGAAAAAGACATTAAGCAATGCTTTAAATCAACAGGCGTGATTCCCAAGTACAGTCATCAATAAGCTACACTTTAGAAACTAACATTAAGCAGAAAAAATGCGGTTGCTTCACAGGCTTTTGAGCTATGATAAGCCTTTGAAAGAGAAATGGTACGCACAAAAAGAAGAGGCTCGCAGTCCTTAGATATCAGAGTCCATAGTCAAAGTACTAAACTCTTAATTATCAGTTTATGTCATCTAGAAACCAAATTTAAAAGGCTACAACAATTAGGGAGGTAGATGGCATCAAGCCATAAAGATACCAGAGTACTTCAAGCCCTCTTATTTGGAGGTGCATCAGATCAAATTTTGTCACCTGGACTAATAGAAGATGAACAATGAGGACCTCACTGGAAGGCCAACAGTATAAAGAATTATCTTGATGGAACTAGCACTGACCCATCATGTTCCCCAAAGAAGTTTCCTTCCGAGAGCAGAAGATTTTCATACATTCATAATCAATGCCAGAACTGCCACCATGTCCCCAACACTATTATAAATTGATTCTCTAGGGAAAACAGTGCCCATACACATATCAAAGAACAGTGAAACCAGGGGTTCGGTAAATGTCTCTCATAAGGTTTTATGCATCCATTGTTTATTCAAAGAGAAGCGGTTCACCCCCGCTGTTTCTTTCATCCAACATCTAACACAGTCGCATGCTTTATTGGCACAAAGGATGACCAAACAATGGAATGTTCTTTTGCTGTTTGAGGATCAACAAATAGATATGGCCCATGGTGGATTCCTTGGTCTTCAAAAAAAAAATAGATAGATATTATAGACTAGCAGCTAGCTTCCTATTCTCATTCTTGATTCAAGTGATGACTTCAAAATGCACATATTTCTGAAAAGTCGAAGCTTTTGGTACTGGTAAGTTAAGATGAGATGTCCCCTCTTACTATTGAATCAGAGCAGGCACGTCACTCAAAAACTAGCAGGAAGTTAATCCAAGTTATCAAATGTTTTCGCTTTGCTATTCCTGTAATAACAAAATTCTTTCGCTATCTATTCTTGAATAAGTAATTTACTGCATTTCATCCAAACCACAATATACAACAAAATTATGACCATCGAATTTAACTTACAACTGCTTTTTCTGGGCCGAAGTCTCTCCCTCCATGAAGTAACCAGAAGCACCATAGTTTTCTTGCATCTGAGCAATTAGACAAACAAGATTATGCATCACTCCATCAAGAAACTTTCATGGATGATTGACAAGAGATCTCTGTGTGGTATGATAAGGAAAAGGCAAATAGTTCGCAAGACTAATGCAAGAAGATTCCATGGTATACCTGCTTATCCAACCAGACAAGATACTGTACAACAGCTGCACCATCTCTGATGTGTGCCTTCCTTAACCCATCCAACTCAATTGGATTCTGAAATTTACAGAGTCACACTTCATTAAAGTAAATTGGCATTATAGCTGACCAATACATCGCCAACAAGGGTCACAAAAAGGAATATCCTAGTCTTATCAAATAGCAGGATGCTAAAGTGCAAATTAAGATTCCTATACCAAAAAATGCTAACAATGAGATATCACTGCTCATAGTCTTCTGGACGGTATAAGTTACAAGTTAATGGCCTGATGAACAGGCAGAAAATGATTGAGACTTTGCTCTAGAGTCTTTACAAATCAGAACCCAAAGGTTCTTTGCACGTGCATTCAATCTAGATTGGCTTAACCTGCTCATAACTATCAGACCCTCTTACAGGTTAATTCCTAAAAATTATGATCCTCGGAATACTGAATGCTTTTCATTCCCATATTGTTTCAGCTCAAACCAAATGAATTGCAGACACTATTATTAAGATATCAACAAATAAGCAAAGGCCTCCTTAAAAGAAGCACCTGCAAAAGGGGTTGGACAGAATGTTCAGGAAGTATGAGTTAGTACTAGTAGCAGCACAGAAGCCATCATTTCTGTTCGTATCAGTGATGGGCTAAAACACGTAGGAGGAAATCATGGAGGATCCACAATTGCGAATCATAATCATTCTTTCATATCAACATCCATATAAAGAGCACCTGTTGATCTCAACGGCACACAAGAGTAAGCACATCTCAATGTCAATTTCCACCAGAAGTGAAGCTTTAGAATTATTAAATGGCATCCAGGCCACCAATTCAACCCTAGTCAATCATGAAATTAAACATCCTGCCAACATTGAACAAATCAAAGACAATGCCAGCTCAGATATTTTAGCTAACATCAGCTTATTTCGATGATCACTGCTTTATGTATGACTTCATCACTACATACACTCTAACATCATTGATGCAGCATTATCTGTGACCATTACTTCCTCATGGATAAGGCATACATGAATTACCTTTAAAGCTTTTGCAATGGCCAAAGGAGATTGCTGCATGAGAACTCTATTGGAATCTAGTTTTAAATACAAAGCATAGCAGCAGGATCTGGGATCAACCCATATCAAGTCAATGCTATCACCATCTTCTGCTTCAGTCTTAATGCTTTCAGCTGCATCCTCCCTGGAGCCAATGTCTGTTCCCCCAGAAAAGTCACTCTGAGTTTCCTTGAATGCACATGGGCCAAGCTGGTTGGATGCAAGTAAGCTCACATCTGCGCTTACTGCACCATACTCCCTCACTTCAATTCCATTCTCCTTTAAATAGCCCCTTACCTGCATTTGATTCACACTGTTTAGCACAACAGTATCCCTAATGAAACATAATAGGATTGAACAAGAAACATTTAATTGTAATAAGATGGAGACTGAATATCAGGAAGAACCAACCACCCTTAAATGCTGACGATATCATAAGGAAAAGGGGCAATAACCAAACCTCAGAATATAGCTTCCTCTGGTCCACATAAAAGAAAGCTGAAGTGGGCGTGACTATAGCAAATGCATGAACTACGGGGCAGCAAGACACGTCACATCCTCGAATATTATACAACCAAGCAACCTGCAAAGTAACAGCTAAGTTCTAAAACTGCCACTAAAAAGTATCTTGGAATAATATGATTGGAGACGACCCATCTAAAAAATCTTGCCTCATCAAGGGCTGTGATTACTATGCCACAAGCTTTCTCCTGTGTAAGCCTTTCTCTCAAGTCATTTAGTTTATCTGTGGTTGATCGACCAGCAAATTCCAGGGCATGTACATTTACAAGATTTACTTGAGGAGGTGGCCTATTTTCCCAAACCTCATCAACCAAGTTGGTGGAAGTGTGAACCAGCTTCTGCTGTTTTTTGGCAAAAGCACATTCCCATCTCTGTGCAGTGTCTATGGACACGCACCAAGGATCAATACCAATTGCCGCACCATTTGGCAAATTCTGATGGAGGATAGACATGAAATCCACATGGAGCAAACAAGGTCACATAAAAAAATTTCAGGAGTAATCTAAGTAAGAAACACTGACCACTCATCAGTTGGATTAAGTACTCTGAACTACAATAAGCAGGAGCATAAGCAAATGGAGAGCTTATATCCAACTTTCTTATTGGCCCACAAGAGATTATTATATAGCCCACTTCATATAGGTCAAGAAATGTCAGAACGAATAATTGAGGAAATGTCAAAGAACATGTCTCAACTTCTATCTTGTATAGAACACATTAGAATTAGCATGGCCGTCATGCTTAGAAAGGTCATCCAAAATTCACCAAGGAGATAAGGACTTACGTTTAGCATCCAAACATCCACAGCAGAGTCTTCTCCTATGCGCATAAGTTTCCACTGATCACTAAGCTCTTCAGCAGCCTGCAAGAAATAACGCCCATCGGTCCATAACAGTGCTTCCTTCATTGTTATAAGAGCCAGACCTGCATGATTCAAATTAAAAGAGTTCAAATAAGACATTGTCAAGAAATTTAAAACTCACATGCAAATTCTAAACATCTTATTTTCTTTGATTTCTCTAAACAGAAATCAAAGAGACAATGAGTTGATGCCAGTTAAACTTGAGTGATGACTTTTGTCAGTCCCGTGACTGTCAAAGTATGAGATTTCTCTGCATTAATGTGCAAATACTCTTCCTTTTCCTCATTTATTTCTCTAAACCAAACATTTGTTGCATATGCAAATCTTAAACATGTGAAATTACACTAGAGGAAGCAGGCAATTGACCCTACAGTTCGAAGAGATTCTTAAAATCAACCAAATGTAAACCTCATCTGCAATGAAAACAAGATACAGCTGATGCATTGCCAAGAAACCTCATCATATACATAAACTAAAACTGTACTCGAATCTAGCACAAAAGCAGCATCAACCAAAAGAAATCCTCACCCATTTTAGGATGAAAAACCCCTATCAGAACAACATCGTCAATTTCATCCCACAGCATTTTCATCAGTTTAGAACACAGCCCATGAGAAATAAACCCTTTTTTTGGCCATCATATTGGGCAATGAAATGAATGTAGGTGATGTTCAAAAAGTAATTTTTTCCTCCATAATTTGTTATGTCCAAGTAAATGGAGAAATACTCTTTCAACCTTTGAAGATTGCAGTTATGCAACAATCAAAAGTTTTGTCAAAGAAAATGCCATGAAGGTGATACAGATGTTTATCACATTTCTAGTCAGTAGGAATCATTTATCAATCTGACACAGATAATGCCGATATCTACTGTTTGTTCAAACATATTAACGGACATGTTTAGTGCTAATCTATCAGTTTGCCCGGAAGTTATTAATGTGTTTGATTACAAACTCCATAAGTACTAAGAGAGGATAATGTGCAGGCGATGAACCAACTCCAATCCAAGAGAAAGAATTCGAAAGCAAGAGAAATAGCGCGTTGGAAAGGGCAGAAGAATTTCTTCTGTCTATCATGGGTCAATATGAGTTTAGTAGATGGATGAGGGTCGAGTCTATTTATGGTCCACTTAAACCCAACTCAATCCACCTAGTTTCTTCTTTCGATCGGACCATCCCACTTATTTGTTACCTCTAAGTCTGGAAAATGCTGATTGTTTGCGGTCTTCCACTATATCCTTAAAATTGGCAAGTGCTGGAATGAAATAGTTTCTTTTCCCTTTCCACCTACTTCTCTTGCTTTTGGATTCTTTTTGCATTGGACTCGGTTCATCGCATGCACATTATTGTCTCTTAATGAACAAACTTTGACAGCAATCTCAGTATTAGATGGTCCATGACCAAACCCAAACCCACCACATAAACTACCCAAAAACAGAGAATTAGGCCCATCTAATTTTAGCGCCTTTAGTCGATAATGTCTCTGCTTTAGGGGTTTCATTTGGACCGATATTAATCTTCTCCCTCTTCATGCTCCGCCAGGTCGTCGCCCTCATCGCCACCATGGCCTTCGACAACTGCGGCAAGAACTTCCGCGGCGACTGCGCGCTCAAAGCCCTCGGCTGGTTCTCTTTTCTGCCGCTCTCGGAAGACCCGCTGCTCGGACCCAACATTTCTCTAGATTAGTTTTGCACAAGATTGTTTTTCACCAGTTCTCAGAACAAGACACAAAGAAGCGCTCCACCTTCCTCTGCAAGAATAAGAGTTCGAGCTCAGCAGGTGTCATTCCCCGGTTGGCATCTCAATTCCTCCACCTAAATTTCAGCTTTGTTCACCAAATTGTTGCATTTCTTGCTTTCTCCGAGTTCATTCTTCGTCCACTTAAAATCGATTACTGAAACAAGCTTTTCCTTGTCTTCCCTGGCTGCCCCTTTAAGGACCGATTTATTACTTGGTAATGTTGGTGGAAGAATTCGAAGCATTATACCGGGAGAGCCCAAAATGGAATGGTCGAACGGAGGAGGTCGAACGGAGCAGCAGTTCTAAAAGTCTAATCTCGAACCGCCTACCCAAGAACACGTTCCTCGTTCCTTGAACACCCATTTCGGCAACAGAATCAATCGCCTTTACAGCGATCGCCCCACTTAACCCGCAGAGTTTTTCGAAGGCTTGGACAAGCGACTTCAACCCAAACAAGACCGAGAGTCCACAGCGGCCTCGATCCAGGCCAAGAAGAGGAGCGAGCGACGAAGGCAGTAAACGAGCTCACTCATGCCCGTGATCGAACACGTGGGGGGCTCGACAGAAGATCGACGAGTGGCGGCAGGGGGAGGCAGAAGCTCGGGACTGCGCCTGGGCTTGCGGATGGGTACTGGGTTGGGCCTGAGATAATGTGGGTTGCATCGAGTCATTGGGCCTTTCTTAAGTGGGCCTGGAACGGGTCCATGACCGAACCCATCTAAACTCAATTTTCTTTTTTGGGCTTTTCATTTTGGAACCCATCACGTTTGACGTGGCTCCTCCATGTGTCCTGTCTCAACACTACCATGCAAATCTATCCAGACCATAACAAAAGTCGCATGTTCTTCAGCCGTCCTCGCAAACTCAAGCTGATCGAAACTAAATTCAAGCGGCTCGTAGCCGCGATCGAAGGCGAAAGGGAGAAAAGCGAAGAAGGCGAAACGAAACTCACCCGCACTTCCGGTGAATCCAGAAACGAACTCGCGCCTCTTGTCCCTCGAAGATACATACTCGCTCTGCAACCAAATTCAGACGATGCTAAAGAGAAGCGGATCACAAAGGAGTCGAAGATCGGAAAGATACAGACAACTCCCGAGGGGTGAAAGGCGGAGGAGAGAGGGAGCAGGACCTGATGACAATCTTCGGAAGGAACGACCAGGGCATCGAGAGGAGGGGAGCGAGAGGACATCAGGGACCTGAGCGCAGCGAGCGTGTCCGCCATTTTCACCCTCTCCGTCGCTTCGCCGGACGGTGTCTCTCTCGTATCAGCGACAATCTAATCGGAAAGCAAGATCGAATTTTTTTTCTTTTTTCTTCTTTCTGGCCCCTTCTTCTCGAGAAGCGCTGCAATGGGAGTTCTGTCTGTTCGCTGGAGCTGACGAGAGAGACCGGTTGAAATAGGCCAGAGCTATTAAGGAAGGCGGGTCTTATCATTGGCAAGAACATAACATAGGGAGATGCAAGAAATCGCCAGATGACTTCGATTCCTCCGTAGAAATCTTAATCTCTTTTCTTTTTAGGCAATGCCTAAAACTGAAGGTTATCCGTGCGATTCTTGGGATACTTGGAAATGGAGTGATGACAAGGGGGCCCGCGGATCGGGTCCGGGTGTTGGGTCCTAGGCTTCGGAGGGCGGACTTTGGTTTGAGCTTGACATTAGGGTTCAGGAGTCGAGTTTAGGATCTCGATTGCAAGAACCCAAGTTTGGACACCCGATGGCTTGGGTCCGGGCACCCAAGACCCCGGTCTAGACTTTGCAAACCCAAGTGTAGAGCATCAAGCTTGAGTCATAATTTCGGACCCCAAGCCCAAACAATAGAATTGGTCGATGCGGTGACCGAAATCCGAGTGAATTTTTAGATTTAACTTGTGTTTTTTCACGGACTAAAATTTATTAGTTTGATTATGAAAATGTTTTTCACTAATTGGTGTTTTAGATTATGTTAAACACAGAAAATATTAGGGCAAATTTGGTGCGAGATTTGATTTTATTGTTGTTCCTCGAATAATTGGGAAGAACTCAGTGTTAAGATCGGATCAGTAATTACAAGGTACTGTTTTTTACTTGGCCAAAAATAAAATGGATGAGTTAATTGAAGCATTCATTTTCTCCACTTGACATTGAACTCTTCTAGGATCCCATAGATAAAAGCTAGTGATCTAATTACCGAATCAAAGCATCAAACTCCATCATCGTGTTAAGGAACCTTGTGCGGACATTGATTGCACAAGTATAAGGTATGGCCTTTCACTTAGCAATAAAGAAGGATGACTCGGAATCCAAGCATTCATCTTTCTACACTCGGATGGTGAACATTTGTGGCAGTCCCATTTCCTAGGTGTTTCTCCAATGCTTGGTGAGAATTTAGTGGGCAAAGAGAGAAAAGTCACATCTTTCGAAAGAGAATTCACCTTAATCTCTTTAGAGTAGTCCATGAGACGAAGATAAAGACGAGTGTCCAGGTACTCATTGATAATTTCTTCTTTGCAAATCTAATAAGTGCCCCTAGACACATATCAACAAAATCCATGAGTTTAAGATATGTCTCTTTCGAATTTTTGTTTACCCCGCAATCATAGCGAGGTCATTTTCAAATATTTATAAAAAGAATTACACAAACCAATTAACCAACGATTTTCAAATGATAGAAAAATGTTGATGTTCAGATGCGTTTCAAGATAGAAGCAGAGCTCAAGGCCAAAAACGAAGATGAACAGATAGCACTGAGAATCTTCCCTTTCAACTGAAAAAATGCATGAGCGATACACCCGTCATGAGGACAATCCCATCGATCCTCGACTCTTATCTGCAGGATAGCGAATCGCGACACCGTACTCGTAGATATCTCCACAAAACATGCTATCAAAGATGCTCCGGCGCACTCATTTCACAGAAAACAAGCCCTTATCAAAAACAACGATAGCACAATTATAACTAGAAAATCTTAAAGATGTGGAGGCCACTCCTCCCAGTAACCGATGAAGTGCAACAATCCAAACCGAAACCTAGGACTCAGAAGGCTTTTGATCTCCAGATCCATTACCAACCACGCCCTAATTGTTGGCGTAACACCAATATGCTTGAGGACTTCGCTATGTCAAGTCTAAAGGACACCGCTCGTACGATTATGCAGAAAACGGGAAAACAGGAATGAAATCATTACACACGCATTATTATGCAGAAAAAGAAGCCAATGTATTTACAAGGTAACGGCAAAATAGCAAACACTGAAGCACCAAGTTCCTTTCTCATCTATCAGAATGCCAAGGATGGGGCAGGAATTCATCAAGATAATTAATGGAGTTTCCCGCAGTATTTTACTCATGCACGAACAGGTTCAGTAGCTTTCTTCAGCCATGCCATTTCAGCATCATCCAAGTACGGGGCCAGTATATCTCTACACTTTGAATGGTATGTGTTCAGCCAATCGATCTCTTCAGGTGTCAATAAACTCAAGTTGATCAGCTTGGTCTGATACGGTGCCTAGATAAGGAAACAAATTAAAAGCATGGAAGATACCTTGATGATTTCGAATGACATTAAATCAGTTACCATATCCCAAAAAATTATTTATCCCATACGATGTTAAACGCCAATGATGCATACACAAGAGAGTGATGTAGTGATGATTCTAAGATAAAATGACAAGGTTGATAACAATTTAGTTTTTCCAATAACTGGATGTTCAAGTCAAGTCTTTCACACTTCATTGGGAAGAACATTTTACTAGAAACAATGGTTTGATGGAGATCATACCTCTAGGAAACAAGAACAATGAATGAGACGTTTGTTTCGTCCATGTCTTCATTTATTGTACTCTTCAAACGATGAATAAAAGCAAATTTGCATCTTTTCCCCCTTTATTCTCTCTACATTCTATCCATCCAAATAATCCAACTACTAGTCTCCAGTAAAAAATGTAATTAGATGACTTGACTAGTGACAAAACAACGAAAACACCAAAATATGAAGAAAATTGTCAAATTTGTAAACAAAATTGAAATATCGACAACTACAGGGAAGAATTTTGTAATTAATAAAGGAAAACCAAAGTGGAAAAGCAAGGAAACACCTTCACCAACTGATAGGCAATACACTTGTTGGTAAAAATGACTTACCCATGTTATATGCTCGAATGATAAGTACCCCTTGTCACCAAAGTTGAACTTTGTATCCGCTTCATTGACCACCAAGACATTCTCTAGCCTTATACCAAAGTTCCCATCTTCATAGTAGCCAGGTTCTGGGAAAAAGTGTCCATTTGAGATAATCAAGGCAACCTTAATGTAACAAGATTTGGAAATATTGGTTCATGAAATGCCTCAATGAATAAGTGATGAACAACAGCAGTAGGACAATAATACAGAATGCCAATTACAAAAATAGTACTGAAGCAAGACGCATCTGAATAAACGTCAAAAATAGACACACAAGCACTTGTGAGTAGCATTCCAAGTAATATCTTTGAGTGCTTCCACAGTACAGTCCTAAAGAAGCAAGTCATAACCTTAAACTACTCCAAAAACAATTGAATCAAATTCTACCAGCTGCTCTCAGATCTACTAAATTCAATAGGACTCTCTTCTACCAAGAAGGTTATCATATTTCGCATTCCACAAAATAGCCAAGAACAGAAATGTTACTGAGTAATTGTTACGTATTCTGGAAGCAATGCTCCCAGTGCATATTGATCGTACCACGGGGAATAGACCACACCACCTCAGCCTTAAACATCAACGGCTGAGATAACAATGCCCCAGGCAGCTATTAATTTTCCCAAATACAAGCCATTACACTACTAATACTAACCATCCGTCACTGTCATTGAAGCTTGCATTGGCACATTACGAGCCTGTGGTCTGAAACTGATCAAATGAGGACCTGATCATTGAAAGGTCAAGTCAAACATCATTAGCAAGATTATGTATCAGAAGTTAGTTAAGCTTGTCTAGAATAAGCTGGGATGGCAGATATTGTGGCCAAATATGGCAATAAACATGCTTTATCCCTGCCCATCCACATACCTTCATGCACATTTAGGTAAGATCCGATTCCATGCCCTGTGCCATGTCGATAATCAAGACCGTCCATCCACAAAGGTACTCGGGCAAGAATGTCCAAAGCATAACCTTAAAGATTTAATTAAGAGAAATTTTACATAAGATGACGGATAAATATCTCAGCTTCTGATGACAAGACTAACACCTGAATACATTGACAACTTGGTTTGGAAGCATAATTTATTCATGTGTGAGGGTGAAGGATTGCGATACCATTTGTTCCATTAGGAAATCTGGCATTTCCCAGAGCAATGTGCCCCTTTAGTACCTGGATAAAGTCAGAACCAAAAGCTCTCAGAGCCTTGTAAGACTTAGCATGAATTGGAAATAAAAGGACTTGCTGTTTTACAGGGGAACAAGGAATTAACTTGATTAAAATATATAGACAGAGCACATAAAAAGGAAAAATCAAGGTAATTTTTACTGTACTTCCTAAATTAAACCTTGGATCTGTGCTCAGGAATATGAGGATTTTACACTACGAACGCCAGCTAATATATGGATGATAATTTATGTATAATGAAAGTGATATCTTGAGAAGAGGAAGATGCCTGAATGTGAGGTGTATTTACAAGTCAAAGGGCTTTGCACCACTTGCATGAGTAGCAGCCGTCAAAGGGAGTCATTATGAACAATGTCAGTGGAGACATCAAAGTTCATGGATGGAAACACAGTAGAGAAAATGGAGAGGCATATAAACATAACAACAAGGTTTCCAGCCACACCTAGAGATTAATATCATAGGAAGACATCATTTTACTCTGGTATTAGGCAAAAGTAACGGATATTGAAGGATGAACAGGGCATCACCCAATGAAGTCGATGGCATTTTAGAGACTGGTCTAGATATGACCTCAAATACTTAAGTTCTAAGACAACTGGAGAAATTAAGGACAAAATGCAGTAGAAACAGGTAGATTCACATCAGGGCGGCACCCAATGAATTGAATTGCTGAGAATAAGAGAATAGCCAAGGAGGCCAGATGATGTCAGAATTTTTTAAAGTGCTACAAAAGAAAGTGATAGTACGCCGCTGATGAATCTGCTCAAGGTAACATCAAAACTACTGCATTTCATCGACAGTCCTATGGCCAATTTCATAGTTCAAAACTGCATATGGAACTTCATCTTTTATCTTAAAACTAGTAGAAAGAACTTCATATTTTACTGAAATATTAAAGAAAACATTAGGTGGCTGTTATGGAATACACCGAATGCATTCCCTGCCCTAAGATCACATAAGTCTCATTTGGGGCCCACCCCCCAACAAGATCTATAATCACACCTAGATTCCACCTCCATGTATAATCACCACAAAACTATGTAAACATAGCTGAACTGAAACAACTAACCGCCGTATAGCATGCTTTCTCATGTGCCGAAGGTCTCCCAAAATGAACAGTCCGCGTGATATCTGTTGTTCCATCAAGATACTTTGGATTCCATCCACATAACCAAGAAAGGAAACTATAAGTCTCATGAAGAAGATCGCAAGATAAGATGCAAATTGACAGATTCCCTTGTTGTTAAAGCAGCCAATTTTTAAATAACACCAAACAGATGCACAGCTCACATACCTGTGCTCCGGAATCAAATAGATAGATGCAATTGGCATCTAACTCTGCACAAGTGTCCCGCTGTGGTCCATAATGGATGATTGCCGCATTTGGACCAACTGATGAAATGGTAGGGAAACTTAAACTTTTGAAATGCTGCAAATGTTAAAGAAAAGGATATTGGTTATTCCATAAAAAATATCATACAAACATGTTGTAGCCTGTACAAATCAGAATAGGTTTGAATATTTTATCCGTTATATTACTAGAGATACATGAACTGTTACAAGCATCCACATAGTACAAAATAACAAAAAAGCAAAAGCCAGAGTAACTCCTCTACTGACCGCAACTTGTAGACTGTTGGGTTTGCAAACATCTTATGCATGCATAATGTTTGCATAGGCACACATTTGTAAGACATCAAAAAATGAGTCCAACATAAATAATGATAAAAAGCAAAAAAAAAAAAAAAGATGCCACACAGTTCTGTGGAAAGCCATGAGTATGGGATTACCTCTTTTGAAGCTCGAAATGACTCCAGCTTATCACTCACAGTCACCTCAGTTAGTTTCTTTCCTTCCCTGCTTAGATCAGATGTGTTAAGCATATGTACCCTGAACCTAAATTGTGGAAGATACTAGCAAAAAAAGAAATCAAGTGATTCTCTAAATCAATGGCGTGTGAGATTAGAAACTTGCCAATGCATTCGTCAATAAGCTACAATATAGAAACTAACATTAAGCACATAAAATTAGTTTGCTTCACCCCACATGCCCTAAAAGAAAATGCAAAAAAGAATTCCTTCACAGGCTTATAATGAACCTTTGAAAGAGAAATGGTACACACACAAAACAGTCGTCAGATGTCAGAGTTCATTGTCAAAGTACTAATCTCCTAATAATTAGCTTCATTTTATCCAGAAACCAAATTTAAAAAGGCTAAAATTATTAGGAAGGTAGATGGCATCAAGCCATAAAGATACCAGAGTACTTCAAGCCCCTCTTATTTGCTATTGCATCAGCTCAAATTCTTTCGCCTCAACTAACAGAAGACAGACGATGAGGACCTAACCTGAAGGCTAAAAGTATAAAGAATATCTTGGATGGAACTAGCACTGATCCATCAAGTTCCCCAAAAGAGTTTCCTTCTGAGGAAAGAAGATTTTCTTTCAGACATAGCCAATGCCACAACTGCCACCATTTCCCCAACACTATAATAAACTGATTCTCTAGGTAAAGCAGTGCCAACACACATATAGAAGAACATTGAAATCAGGGGGCTCCATTAACGTCTCTTATAAAGTTCTATGCAACAATTGTTAATCAAAAAGAAGTGGTTCAATCGGGATGTTTCTTTAATGCAACATCTTACACAGTCACATGCTTTATTGGCAAGAAGGACGACCAATCAATAGAATGTTCTTTTTTGCTATTTGAAAATCAACAGATAGATATTATAAACTAGCTGCAAGCATTCCTATCATATCCTCATGGCTGATTCAAGTGATGACTTCAAGGTGAACATTTTCTGCAAAGTCGAAGCTTGTGGTACTGGTAAGCTAATCTGAGATGTCCCCTCTCACTCATTGATTACATTGGGCGCATCTCTCAAAAACTAGCAGGAAACTAGTCCAAGTTATCAAACCCTTTTGCTTTGCTATTCCTATAATATCAAAATTATTTTGCCATCTATTCTTGAATAAGTAATGCAACCTTCCCCTTGGCTCAGCATTTGCATCCAAACCAAAATAACTTGCAACAAAAATATGAACAGCCAAATGAACTTACAACTGCTTTTTCTGGGCCAAAGTCTCTCCCTCCACAAAGTAACCAGAAGCACCATAATTTTCTTGCATCTGAGCAATTACACAGACAGGGTCATGCATCACTCACTCAAGAAACTTTCAGGTATGATTGACATAAGAAAGATCTCCATGTGCAGCATAATAAGAAAAGGCAAGTAGTTCTCAAGGTTAATGCAAGAAGATTTCGCATTGTACCTGCTCATCCAACCAGACAAGATATTGCACAACAGCTGCACCATCTCTGACGTGTGCCTTCCTTAACCCATCCAACTCAATTGGATTCTGAAATTTACAGAATTAGGCTTCATTAAAGAAAACCGGCTCGCTTTCATAACAAAGAGTAGCGGCCAATACATTGCCGACAAGGAAAAGGAAAATCCTAATATTATCGAAATAGTACGATGGTGAAGTCATGTAATTGGGCTATTTACCACAAGATGGATTTAGAAAAGGCCTCTTCAGTGTGTAATAGATTGAAAATGCAAGAATATTCTATACTATAATATGCTAATAGTCATCCCTCCAAATTGAAATTTCTGCACAAGAATATCACTGCTCATAATCTTCCTGCCATCATCTTTGGGATGATGGTAGTTATAAGTTAGTGGCCTGATGACCCGGCAGAAAATTATTAATTCTTTGCCGTAGAGTCTGTATGGTCTTGTACTTTAGAAATCATAACCAAGCAATCCTTAGCATGTGCATTTAATTTATATTGACTTATTCTGCTGATAACAATCAGACCCTCTTACAGGAGAACTGAATGCTTTTCAATCTCATATTGTATCAACTAAAACCAAATGATTTGCAGATATTTTTCTAAAGATATCAACTAATAAAGCTAAGGCCTCCTAGAAAGAAGCACCTGCAGAAAGGGATTGGATGGAATGTTCAGAAAGTATGACATAATAGCAGCACAAAAGCTATCAAACAAGTCCACATCAGTAATGGGCCACAACACATAAGAGGAAATCATGGAGGATCCACAATTCAAATATAATCATTCTATCATATCAAAGTCCATATAAAGAGGACAAGTTGACTTCAACTACACAGTAGAGTATGCACATCTCAATGCCAACTTTTACCAGAAAAGAATCTTTAATATTATTAAATGGCTTCCAGTCCACCAATTCGACCCAAGTCAATCATGAGATCAAACCTTCCACCGACATAGAACTCAAAGACAATGCCAGCTCAGCTTTTTTAGCTAACATCAGCTTATTTCGATGATCACTGCCTTATGTATGACAACACACTACATAGACTCAAAGTTCATGGGCACAATATTATCCTTGACCATTACTACCTCATAGATAGGAAATGCACGTATTACCTTCAAAGCTTTTGCAAGGGCCAAAGGAGATTGCTTCAGGAGAACTCTATCGGAATCTAGTTTAGAATACAAAGCATAGCAACAGGATCCAGGATCAGCCCATATCAAGTCAATGCTATCACCATCTTCTGCTTCAGTCTTAATGCTTTCAGCTGCATCCTCCCCACATCCAACGTCTGCTCCCCCACCAACCTCACTTTGAGTTTCTTTGAATGCACACGGACCAAGTTGGTTGGATGCAAGTAAGCTCACATCTGCACTCACCACACCATACTCACGCACTTCAATTCCATTGTCCTTTAAATAGCCACTTACCTGCATGTGACTCAGACTAATTAGCACAACAAAACATGATAGGAGAGAATAAGAAACATCTAATTATAATAAGATGAAGACTGTCCATGTCAGGAAAAAACAATCACGCCTTGATAATTGCTATATCATAAGGAAAAAGGAGTGATAACCAAACCTCAGAAGATAGCTTCCTCTGGTCCACATAAAAGAAAGCTGAGGTGGGAGTGACTACAGCAAATGCATGAACTACAGGGCAGTAAGACACATCACTTCCTCGAATATTATACAGCCAAGCAACCTGCAACGTAACAGCTAAGTTCTCATACTGCCAATAAAAAGTATCTACGATACATATGATTGGGACATGACCCATCTGAAAAATCATGCCTCATCTAGGGTTGTGATTACTATGCCCCGAGCTTTCTCCTGTGTAAGCCTTTCTCTCAAATCCTTCAGTTTATCTGTGGCAGATCGACCAGCAAATTCCAGAGGATGTACATGCACCGGATTTATTTCAGGAGGTGGCCTACTTTTCCAAACCTCATCAACCAAGTTGGTGGAAGTCTGAACCAGCTTCTGCTGCTTTTTGGCAAAAGCATGCTCCCATCTCTGCGCAGTGTCTATGGAAATGCACCAAGGATCAGTGCCAACTGCCGCATCATTTGGCAAGTTCTGGTGAAGGATAGACATGAAATTCACACGGAACAAAAAAGGTTACTTAAATAATTTTGGGGAGTAAACTAAATAAGCAACAGAAACCTGCTCTTCAGTTGGACCAAGAATTCTGAACTACATAATTAGGAGCATAAGCATTAGCACTTAAGGATTGTCCTACAGCATAGGTTAGGCCAGATTTAGCTGAAGGGAAAAACACGATACTGGCTTAGACATGAGACAAGATCAACAACTTAAGTAAAAGAAAATCATCGTTTTGGTTGGCAATCATCATAAACATTTAAAATGAAGAGCTTATATCCAACTTTTCTTTTGGCCCACAAGAGATTAAATAACCCACTTCATCAAGGTCAAGAAATCCCGGAACGAGTAATTGAGATACGGTCAAAGAATATATCTCAACTTCTGATCTTGCACAGGACAAGTTAGAATTAGCATGGCCTTTTATCCAAAATTCACTGAGAAGATGAAGACTTACTTCTGCCATCCAAACATCCACAGCAGGGTCTTCTCCTATGCGCATGAGTTTCCACTGATCACTAAGCTCTTGAGCAGCCTGCAAGAAATAACGCCCATCGGTCCATAGCAGTGCTTCTTTCATTGTTATAAGAGCCAGACCTGCAGGATTCAAATTAAAGGAGTTTAACTAAAATATACTCAAGAAATTTAATAATTCAAATGCAAATTCTAAGCATATTAATTTTCTGCAGATTTCTTTAAAAAGAAAGAAAATAGATCAATGAGTGGATGCTGGTTAAACATGAGTGATGACTTTCGTCAGTCACGTAACTGTCAAAGCATGAAACTTCTCTGCACTAAGGTGCAAATGCTCTCTCTTGTCCTCATTTATTTCTCTGAACAAAGCATTTGTTGTAAATGCAGATCTTAAACAAGTGAAATTAAACTAAAGGAAGCAGGTAATTGAACCTATAGTTCAAACAGATCATAGAATCAACCTAATGTAAACCTCGTTTGCAATGCCATAAAAACAAGATACAGCTGATACATTGCTAAGACAACAAATCAGATGCATATAATACAACTGCACTATTATCTCACTCAAAAGCAGCATCAACCAAAAGAAATCCTCACCCATTTTAGGATGAAAACCCTTATCTGAACAACATCATCAGTTTCATCCCACAGCATTTTAATCAATTTAGAACAACTCATGAGAAATGAACCTCTTTTATATTGGGCAACGAGATGAATGTAGGCTACGTTGAATGAATAATTTTCTATATTTCCACCATAACTTTTGAAATCCAAGCAAACCGGAGAAATAACTCTCACCTTTTTCTGGTTGCAGTTCTGCAACAGTCAGTTTAGTAAAGCACAATGCCATGATAATGAGGTTACAAATGTTAATGACGTTGTAGTCAGTAGGAATCATATATAATGATCTGAAACAGATAATGCCGATATCCACGATTTCTTCACACATATTAACTCAAATGTTCAACCATGAAAAGCTCAAAAAAAAAAAAAAAAAAGGAAACTAAAGTGTTTGATACCGAACTCGGTATATACTGACATTGCTGTCAAAGTTTGCCTCCTAGGAGACACGATATTGCGCATGCGAAAAAGCGATTCCCCGATACAAAGATGAGCATTCAAAAGCGAGACAGCGGCACTTCCGGACCATAAGAAAAGTCGAAATTCTTCATTCGTCCTCACAAACTCAAACCGATGAAAACTTCAATTCAAGCAAGGCGTGCACGCGATCGTCAACCCGATTCGCTACTACAAACAAAAACAACAGAAGGCGAGAACAAGAACTCACCCGCGCTTCCGGTGAATCCAGAAACGAACTCGCGCCTCTTGTCCCTCGAAGACACATACTCGCTCTGCAACCGATTCAGCCTTCCCAAGCATCAGCAGAACTCCACACGGAACGAGACGATGCCAATGAAAGCACGCGCACGCACACGCACACACACACAGATAGTGAGAGAGAGCAGGACCTGATGATAATCTTCGGAAGGAACGACCAGGGCGTCGAGAGGAGGGGAGTGAGAGGACATCAGGGACCTGAGAGCAGCGAGGATGTCCGCCATTTCCGCCCTCTCCGTCGCTTCGCAGCACGGCATCTCCCCTCGCGTATCGGCAGCAAGTCTGATCGGGAAGGAAGGATTGAAATTCCTTCTGTTCTCTCGAGAGGCGCTGCAACGGAAGTTCTGGAGCAGGTGAGAGAGACGGGGCAGATATGGGCCAGAGCTCTGAAGGGAGGCTTGTCTTATTATTGACGAAAAAATTAAGCGGACAAAAAAAAAAAGGCAAAAGGCATAACATACGGAGATGCAGCAAGTCAATAGTTGACTTCCTATTCCTTCGTAGATAAAATTTTTCTGATCTTGTTGAGCGTGAAGGTTTTTTTGTAGAAATTTTTGTTGGTAATTGCAGATTTTGCTTATTTTTGAACTACATTGGAAATCTTTGTTTATGGGAATTTGAGATTTTTTTTTCTTTTTCCGATTTGGTCTATATTGGCAAGCTTTGTTATGGCATTATAGTTAATAAATGGGATTTCTTAAAGCTGGTTAAATATTTTATACGTGTGGAGACTTTATATTATAGTTGTAAGTTCTTGCTCAAGATAAAAAGAGAAGCTAAGAAGGAAAAAAAAAACATTTAGTGGAGGATAAATTAGATTTTTTTTGGCTTTTGGCGAATGAAGGATTTCATGGAAAATAAAAACTCTCAAATTTGGCGAAAATACTTGTCATGGACAAATGAAGTAGTGGCGTAAATGATAATATTTCATACACTATTATCACGCCCATGACTAGATGATGGCTATACTAAGCTCTCTGATAATATCTCATTGAGAAACCTCGACAAAAGAATGAGCTCTATTTTTTTTCTCTAGTGTTTTCCACAAAAACCGAACCAAACGGCACCTTATTCCATGCAATTTTTTGGACATTCAATAATGGGATGAGGACTAGTACTTACGTTAAGGGTACCAGGTGGATCGGGTCCAAGGGTTGGGTCCGAAGTCTCATGGATTAAGGGTACCTTAATCTTCTTCTTGTAACAAAAACAAATTTCAATCTTACAAACGTGTGACACATTTATTCCAAAAATTTGATGTCACAGAAAAATTTTGAGATTTTTTAAAGAAAACTTTTGGTAAATGTATCACCACATAAATATAAGTTTGAAATTTTTCTGTATCGCGAAAAATGATATAAAAGTAAATGCATCATAATGGGTAATTTTGTGGATTTTTCTCTAAATACGAAGTACTGCCTTTTGTACTAAGCTAGAATAAAGGATGGCTTTTAATTGAAGCATTCTTTCTTATCTCCACTTGATGTTGAACTTTTGGAAAAGTCCACAGGTAAAAAGCTAGTGATCCAATTATCGAAGCGTTCGCCCAACGCTAAAAAGAGAATTTATTGGGTAAAGATAGAAAGGACTTGTCTTTTTAAAAGATAATTTTACAAACTCCCTCTTTTTAAAGCATAAAGTCATCATCCGACCAAAAAGTAAACAGAAGTAAAAAGCCATCTATAACGTGAAGAGGGAAAGACACTGAAATTCGCATTGTCCACGGCTAGCTAAATAAGTTTGTGATCTTATTAGTATTTTGAGGAGAAAATTATTAAAGGCTGAAGAAACATTGATTTTATCAAGAAGCCTTTCAATGGAAGCTTTCTCTTTTGCCGGAGCCGACGAGAGAGACTGGTCCAAAAAGGCCAAAGGTCAAGAGGAGGGCAATATATGAAGAATGAACTGATCACTATTTGACTCTCGTTCATCCGTTCGAATATGATCTCAATTATCTTTTGATGGTGAGCCTATTAGTAATCCACGTAATTCCTGAGAAATTTTGAAAACTGAGTGACAAAGAGGCCCCGGTCTAGTGTCCGGCGGAACGAGTTCAGGTGTTGGGGCCTAAGACTCTTAAACCAATTAGGGTGGACTTAGGTTTGAGCTTGAAACTAGTTTCGAGAGCTAGGGTACGAGATTCGGAAGCCAAGAACACAAGTTGCACGCCAAGGACCTAGTTCTACACATCTAAGACCCGAGTCTAAGCCTTGCAAACCAAAGTATGAAGTATCAAACTCCGGTCACCACATCAAGGTTCAAATTCGAACTCCGAGAATCGTTAACAGAACAATTTTCTAAATTTATTGATGTTTCTTTCCGGTGGATAAAATTTTATTATTTTGATCATGACTACTTTTTGGTTGATTTATTCTTTTTCGATGGCGCTAGACACGAAAGGAATAGGAAAATGGAAAAAAATTATGGTATGTAACATCCGTAACAATCTACTATGTCCTTTTTTTTTTTTCCAAAACGTTTGATTGTATGATTTGATCTTACTATTGTTTCTCAGCCGATTGAGAAGAATACTGCGTTGGAATTTGATTATCAAATATAAAACTATGGTTTTTTACTTAGCCAAAAAGAATGATGGCTTGTAATCCAAGAATTCTTATTCTAAGAAATCAGAGATTCGACTTTTTTTAGTTAGTCCATAGTCAAGGTTGTGACCCCATTTCCTAAGCGTTTCTCCAACGCCAAGAGAGAATTTAGTAGGTAAAGAGAGAAAAAAGCCATGCTTTTCAAAAGAGAATTTACATAACTTTCTTAAAAATCTTATCTATGGAATAAAGATGGTAAGGTACCAAAATTTTTACACTCCATGATTCTCTGATAAGTTTGTGATCTTGTCAAGGAGTGTTCAAGATAGTCATCATTAATGATTTTTCATTTGGATGTTTAGTAAGTGCCCCGAGACACGTGTTAATAAAATGCTTGAGTTTTCAGTTATGTCCATTTCAAATCATTATTGGCGAAGAACCAATCTTTTTTCTATCCCACAAATATAAAGTGATCATTTTAATTTCTTTTTAAAAGCTTACAAAAAAAAAAACTAACCCGATATTCAGATGATATAAAATGTTGCTGTTCGTGTGCTTTTAAAGATGGGAGCATAGCTCAAGGCCAAAAAAGAAGATGAACAAATAACAGTTCAAATGAAAAAATCCAAAAAAAAAAATCTCAAATTACTAAAGATGTTGATGTCCACTTTTAGACTCCATTCTTTCATGAAAAATGTAGCATTTCTAGAAAAAAAAATTCCATAAAGTTATTTTTTTAGAAAATGATAATATTTTTAATTGTTCGTTCAAAACTTAATAAAAATTATTTTTATAAAATTGATTTTCTTAATTTGTTTCTTTTCTCTCATTTTTTTCAGTTCCATTAATCACAAATCACTTTTGAAAGAATATGGAAAATATTTACACGTGAAGAAAGAAAAGCAGAAATATTTTCCCCTTTTTTGACGATATTTTATCCATTAGTGAAAAATATTCTCCTTGATTATCTCGTTTTCCATTAAACGAACGTTGAAAAATACAAAAAATATTTCTTGTAAGTCATTTTACGGGCCTTAAATTAAGCAACTGAAGAGTAAATATGAAAACTAAAAATAAGATAAGAAAGAATTAAAGTCACCCGGGAGCCACTCAAACCATTAATATGTAAGCTTCCATTCATTTCCATTTTCCACCAGAACATACGCTCGTTCCTATTCTTTCAAGAGGTAATCGGCTTCCAATCTTCTCTCTCGATAACCAAATTGAGGAGAGCAGCACAGAGCATCATGGTCCAATGCTTCCTTTCATGGGGCCAAAGTTCCAGCACGAAGAAACTCTTTTGAGGACTTCCAGTTATCAATTGACGCAATATGACAACATTTGACACGCCATGTACAGAATTTCGAGGACGGGACACATGAAGTGAGAACCAAACCGTAAACCTTTGACGACTCCGACGACTCTTTGAATTGCCCGAAAGAATAATTGACATTATTATCCGAATGAATAAACAGAAACAAGGAACCAAGTTGACTTCATTCAGGTGATGAATCTTCGATCAAGCCAGGGCAAGCCTCTTAACGACTGCAGCCATATACTTGCCCTGATGCTCCGCCAGGGCCAACTCCGCATCGGTCGCCTCTCTCGAGCCATCGCCCGCAAAAACTCCAGCACCGTATGGGGAGCCCCCGCGAACTTCATCCATTTTAAACATACCAGCGCCAAATGTGTATCCGATCGGAACAAACAGCATCCCATGGTGAGCCAACTGGGTGATTGCGGTCCAACTGTAACGAATCAAGTACAGAGAACCATCAAGCAAGCCATATATATCTTCTGCAATTTAAACCTCCATGACAATTGTTAAACAATTGCAGTACCGAAGGTGGAAGAGGTTCAGAGCTATCACCAGCAGAAGGATAACTAAATGACAGGCAAGTTCAAACAAGAAGCAACCAGACAGAATGCAAACTTTTCTCCAGTGAGCTGAATCCACCACATTCAATGCATCCAAAACTGAATTTATTACTAATGCAGGTAAGACTGGATTAAATATTGGAAGTATGCATAGGAAAACAACAACAAATAATAAAATGAGCTCCAAAGCTGCATCATCGGTGATGATTAGATGCTCAGACCAAGTCACAATCACCGTAACAAACACAAAACTCCAGAATCAGTCACTTTCAACAACCAGACTGCTTTTCTTTTATATTACTGCGAAGGGAATCTGCGCTGTCCTGGCTTGTGGCAGTTGCGGCTGGTAAACCCCATTTCAGGGTGCTAGGAGGGCCTCCGTCCCTAGCTTGGGGTAAGTCCAAGGAGCAAAGCAAGCTGGCAAGCTGGATGATTCGAACTTACACCATGCAGCTGGGCGTGAAGCAGCACCACCAACTGCGCTGCACTCCATGGGGCGACAACCAGATAACTTAATTTCAATCAACCTGTCCTATATGTCCGTTCCTTTCTTTCCACAAGCTGTTCAACTTCTCCTCAAAATTTATAAATGCATAAACCACAAATGACCTTGAATTGAAGCAAGCGGATTATGGTAATAACCAATCGACAGTAGTATAAGTTGATGTATCTCCGTTGCTAAGGGCTGCCATAGAATGAATGGGGACAGACTTTTTGCTAATTTAATACTGTTGGCCATGATGTTCATTCCCCTATAAGTTAAAAGTGTTATTAGAATCAAATAACCTCGTCACATTCAAGAGATGGAACCTTAAACAATAAGACTTAATATAAGACCATAAGATGTCTCAGATAGAAAATTGCATCTGCAGAGTCTAGTATCCTCATTGTTAAGCTGAAGCCTAATGTGCCAAGCAAGCAGAAACATAAAACTGAGGGGAAAAAGTTTGCTCACAATAATCAAGAGAAAATAGATCGCAGACGATGAAACTGTGCTGGAGAAAAGGAAAGAGTATTGGTTGCAGGCTCAGATTAAAAATGTTAAAACCAAGTTGAACACAAAATCAAGCTTGTCCTTACCACTTCCAATAAGGAACCAAAATTTTCCATTTTATTTATAGGGTTAGGCTACAAGCTATGTCACTGCCATCGAGAAAGTCTCCAAGAGCCCACATGTTTTCATAAACATCTTTCAGTTATGAACCGAAGTTAGCAATCAGCATCAAAAACTTGATTGTCTACACCACCAGCGTCCATAAGTTTGATTACCACAGCTTAAAGTAACACCAATATTCTTGAACTTAGAACTGATATAACCAAACAGGGTGTTGATCCAAAGATCAATATAACCAAATAAAACAGAACAAGAATCATTTTCAAACGCAACCCCGTTGCAACTAGTCTACAGATTGACATCAAGACCAGTATACTTGAAACTAGACTGAAAAATCCTATATTTTCAGCTAATGGCGAGGCAATTATCGCCTTGCCTCTGATCATAACAAAGCATTCGAATTGCCATATCACCTGCTTTCCGCATATAATTCCAGCAGTGCAAATATTCAACCACAGACAAATTCCACAAAAAATTTGCATCATCTCAAACACCAAACAAGCACCAAAAACATTGCACATTCAAAATTAACTACAGAAATTCTCTAATGGAGCAAGAAACATAACCAAAATCGGAAATTCACACTTACGCGGTTGTCTCCTGCCCGCCTCCCTGAGTCCCGGTGCTCACAAAGAAACCGGCCGGCTTGCCCGCCAGCCTCTGCTCCTGCCACAGCTGCCCAGTAGCGTCGAAGAAGGCCTTCATTTGAGCCGCCATGCACCCGTACCGCGTTGGGAATCCAAACAGCACCGCATCCGCCTCGACCAGCTCCGCTGCTGCGATCACGGGGACCGCCTCGTCCTTCGGCGGCGCCTTCATCATCTGCAGCACCTCCGGCGACAGCGTCTCCGGCACCCGGTACAGGACCCCCTCCACTCCGTCCACGCCGTCAACCCCCTTCTTCATCCTCTTCGCCAGCGCCTCCACGTGGCCATACATGGAGTAGAACACGATGAAAATCCTCAACTTCGTCACCCCAAGAGCGGCGTTGGGCTCGGCTTCCAGGGCCTGGTCCTCGACCGGCATCGGAGCGGCGTCCTGCTCGCCGTCGGCGATGGCGGCGGCGCCAGAGAGCCTTTTCTTGCTCGGGACACAACCACCTCCTTTACCCATCGTCCTAAACCCACTGAAATTCACTCAAACACAGGGACAATTCAAGAACTGGAAATCTGGGTCGATACAACAAGTGACCAGTCAACCAAGATCGGATTCCCCTCTGCTTTCCCGGCCTTCCACTTGCAGAATTTGACTGAAAGCTCAACGATCCTAGGTCCTTCTCCCTTCAAATTTTCAGCTTGAGATTAGAGTCCAGAGAGAGAGAGAGAGAGAGAGGGGGGGAGGGAGAGGGAGAGGGAGACCGCAGTGAGCCACTAAAAAAGAAGCGACGACGTGCTGGTCACGGTAGCGACGACGTCGTTGGCAGCGTCATCTTGTCACGATCTCGTAACAGATTTTTAAGCAGTTTAGTCCCTAAGCTTTTAGTTTATATTTGTTTAATATTTTAATATAAATTAAATTTAGTCCCTAAACGGTATACATATATTCAATGTTGTTCTTTTAATTCAAATTAGATGGGAATATAGAATATCGTCATACAACGCAAAAATAAAATTGAACATATATCAAAAGTTTAAATACCATATCAATAATTTATGAGTTAATAAGCAACAATTGCATACTGGGTTAAAATTTGAAAAGCACCACATATTTTGCCAAAATTGAGAGATTATTTGCATAGTTGACCTTCATGTCTAGCAAGCTGGCAATTATTCAATGAACAACTTGTGTCATATTAATTAGTCCCTAATTGGTAGATAATTATTATCAAATCTTGTCCCATGAATGACCCCCAAATCCCATTGCCCCGCATTCAAATCACCCTGAAATCAAGCATGATTCTCTGTCGCCTTCTAAAATGACTAGAATTAATTAATAGAATATAATCGGCTAAGTTAGGGGTACCGACCACGACATAATCTCAAAATACTCTTTTTGTAGATGTGTTTCCACAACTGGGAGACAAGTTTGATTTCTTAAATTCACCCCTTACCTTTTATGATCATAAATGTAATTACTTGATTTGAAACTTTTTTTAAGGTTAGTAGCACCCCTAATTTGGATAGCCATTTCCCTTGCTCGTTTTCCTAATCTATCCTTATCTTTTTTTTGTTTCCCTTAATTTGACAGATGTGAGATGATTTCTGACCATGTTCAGCATCTTTCTTATCCTAATCTCTTATCCTAATCTATCTTTATCTTTTTTTTCCCTTAATTTGACAGATGTGGAATGATTTCTGACCATGTTCAGCATCTTTCTTATCCTAATCTATCTTTATCTTTTTTCCCATAATTTGACAGATGTGGGATGATTTCTGACCATGTTAATCATCTCTCTTATCCTTGGTGATTCAGTTCCCTAGGGATGTTCCCAGCATTTGGGGGCGATTTCAACATCTTTAGCAAGCACTTTTCTTATGATTACTTGTAACTTGACGGGTGAGCCATTCGTCCGATTCTGGCTGGCCTTTTTTCAAAAAAAAAAAAAAGGACACAAAAAATTTCCCTCCCTATTAATGAAGGCCGTCCAATTTGAAACCAAACAGGCCCTCCTATCAAATCATCTGCTTTAAAAGGTAGGCGATCCAAATCCTTTCATTATAAACTCCATTAATCATTCCCGAGGGCAAAATTGCGAGAACACTCCCTCCATCAATCTTGGGCCTAGTTTGCATAGTACTAATGTTTCGGGCCTGCTTTGACTTTGGGCCCTTCTAATTAAGAACCTTGTCCCAAATGAAATGTTTCGATTGAAGATTGCTTTTTTCCGATGAAGGATAAAAGGTGAAGCACCCACTTGGTTAGCCGATTATATTTCGTGCTCGGCCCAAGTCGGAGCTACTGATGGGCCTGGCCTGATAAGAACTCGATTAAGTCCAGATTGAGATTGCTGTATATTGATCTTATTGCTCATAAACGAGATTACATGCTGGATTAACTACAATCATCCACTGCCAGCACAAAATCTCTCGCTTATGCATTCGCGGTCGGGTGACGCGACATCCGGATGAATTCGATTGCACGGCCACGCTTAAACACGTAAATCAACCATCTAATGGTGAGTCTATAAGAAGCTTTTTACTGTTGACGGTTGATCAAATAAAAGTCGTTAAAACAAGATCTTTCGTATAATAATTAATCGAACTCCATATTTCCAACCTATCCCTTCACAAGAACATATTCGTTTACAGACCGATGGGGCTGCAATCAGAACTTGATATTCCAATTGAGATCCCGTTCGAAACGCATGTACGATCTTCACAATTCACAATTTCTCCCCTTTAATTTTGCATTCCAAACCACGTCTTTTGGAATGTATTTGCACGCTAAAGTTTATCTTAACAGACATCATGGAGAGAGACGGAAAATCCACATAAGTCATGCGAGATTCTTTGGTCACAGAAAACAAAAGAAGCTAAAGGAAGGACCCAATTGCACAATTTCTACAAGTTTTAGGCCCCAATGCACTATTAAAAGATTTTAGAATTTTTATTGAAAAGCAAAATGTGTAACTTGGCTAATTTGTTCAAAAACAAATTAGCCATGAGTAATGAACAGGTCGTTACTAAAGTTAGCGACAATTTTTATGCGACGACAGGGTGTTCATCACTAATGTCGTCGCTAATTATTTTAACTACGGCTTTTCGAATTATATTTGTGGCAAAACCCGTGGCAAATGTAATGTTTTCTTATAGTGTTAAAAATTAGAAAAATTATTTTAAAAGTGTAAAAATTGTCATGTCAACATTAGGTATCCTGCATTTTTGCCATGTAGGATACCTGGTGTCCACACCATCAATTTTTTTATCAAGATTAATCAAAATGACTAATTGATAAATTAACAAAAAGTTTAGAACTAAATTGGTATCCTTATATTAAATCTATAACTTTTGTATAATTACCTCTTAGAATATGCGGTGGTTTCAATTTAACTTCCAAAGGAGGCCCCTCAAAAGGATTTATAGCATGAATAGCAACTATTTATCCTAAGAGCAATTTATGGAAAAAATAGATTTTCTTATATTTTATTTCTTGGATTAAGTTTTAAGTAGAGAAACACGTTTGATAATGATATAAAAATTTATGCTCTCAAAATAGAAATACATTTGATAACGACATAAGAGACATGCAAATATAATTGCTAACACCTCATATGCTAACATCTAGCCATTAGCTCTAGAGCCCTTCTTGGTCATCACCTTCACCTCCTAACTGGCATCACCGCCCTCTTTGCCACTGTCGCCGACATCCAAGCCTCACTCTTTTTCTCCTATGACTACAATGCCTTCATCGTCTCGACCCTCGAGGAGGACGTCGAGCCCCCAGACGCCATCCTCCTATCCAAGACTTTCCTCAATTCAAGATGGATCGTGTGAAAATACTTAAATATTAATCCACACATTTACCTAATGGCTTAAGCTCTTCACAGATCGAGACATTAATCCCTAAGTAGTGAGCCCTTGGTGGCTGGTGGACTCACTTGGGCAAGGCAACCATAGGAGGATGCTTTGCCCGGCCCCCCTGGAGGTCAAGATCGACGAACCGCCGAAGTTGATTGGCAACCTTGGGGGCGAACGGCTGCGCGATAGTCAAGGTCAGGGAGAATGAGACACGATGGTTAGGGCAGGATTGCACAGGAAAGATTATAAGGTTGAGGGGATTAGATGCGATGGTTTTCAGCTGTAGCAGAAAAGTGAAGGGCCTTTTGAAGAGCTCGAAGGAGGGTTTTTGGTGTGAATTGGAGGACGTGAGGAGGAGGCGACCAAAGCTGGCGGCGGCGGCGGTGTCGCGTGGGCGCCTGACCAAGGAAGACCTCGCGAGAGGATATGGATATTTGCCCAAACAAGATGGAAATGCACAGCCTCGTCTTTGGTCTAGCTGAGACGGTACTAATGTTTTGGGCCTAATTGACTTTGGGTCCAAAAGTACAAGAAGGAACCTTTTTTCCAAAGATGAAACGCTTCGATTGGAGCCTAGCTTTCCCCTATGCAAATTCCATTTTGTACTCGGCCCAGGTTGTCGATCCTCGATCGAAACATCCAGCTACCGATGGGGCTGACTAAGATCGGATCAAGATAAAGCTTCGAAATCACCGTGATTTGCTCTTCTCGTTCATCAACGAGATTACAAAAATCGAAATCGGATAAGCTAACTCCGTCCACCTGCCTGTACCAACCCTCTTTCACGTGTTCTCCGTCCGAATTTTTTTTGGGGGGGGGGGGGGGGGGGGGGCGACATCCATACGAATTCCCACGTCTCCGACCATCTAACGGCGAATGCGGAAAAGTTTTTTTTTCTACCGTCGGCGGTTGACCTAATGAAAGAAACCTCTAACAACGAGATAATTTCATCTCAGTTCTCATCGTAGATTCATCTCCGAGCGCATACGCGAACGTGGAACTACGAGCACGCGTCGCGCGAAAGGATTTCTGACCGATATAATTAACCAAGCTTCGCATCACCAACCTATCCCTCCACGGGGAAATATTCCTTTTTGGACCACCATTAAACACCCCGATGATAATACTAATAATAAAGCCATATAGTAAGAAAAGAAATAATGAAAGGAAACATGAGGAAAAGGAGGGAGGGAAAAGGCTCGGCCTGCACACAACATCCACTGCCTTCGGATCCAGAACCCACCTGAAAGATCGATCTGCCCCCAAGAAAAAGGAAAGAAAAGAAAGACACGACAACCTTAGCTTAATTAAGGAACCTCATGACAGTGGTTACCATGTGCTCAAAGGCTGTTCCATGCAGTCGCGAGGCCAGAAATCAAGAGGACAGCTAGCTAAACCCTAGCCTCCTCCCCCACCACCAACCAAGAAAATTAAATTCATGAACTTCGACAAAGAGGGAGAAAGATAAACTAATGGAACGAAAGGCAGAAGAGCCTTTGAACGAAGGGACCGCGGAACGCCACATTGCCCACTAGGTCTGAACCGGGCACACGGGGCCCCGGGGGGGTCCGTACGATCCGAGGGGACTTGATTAGTTTAATCTTGATTAGGGTTCCGATCAGGGGGAAGAATATTTTCTTTCCGGGGCTAATTGTTAATTAGGGGTGGGGGGCGTAGGTAGTGCTGACTTAGCTGGTTGGAGAGATTTTGTCTTTGCCTTTTTGATTTCCGGGAATGATCCCTCTTTTGTGGCATCTTTCTTGTGCTGGGCGTTATAATTAATAGCAGCTCGATTGATCGGAGGGTGAAGAAAGAGTGGGGGCAGAGCTATGGGGTTGCCTTCCAATTTTCTCCCACCTTTGGGATTTTGTCTCTGGGAGAGATTTGACTCCTCTCTCTCTCTCCCCGCTTCGGGATTAGGATAGGCATGAGGATCGATCTGGGGGCGTTAACTTCGACGAGAGTTTTTACCACGGAAAGTCGATATTGGATTGGTCGTTCGATGTATGGATCAAAAGATTCGCATAAAAATCATGTTCCGGTTAACGTTATCTATGTCGAACAATGACAACGCGGGATTGTAAAGTTGAGACCCTTAGTAGAGGAGCCCGACAAGATACACGAAATGGCGCTGGGCGTAGCAAAATCTTGCGACATGTACTCTAAAAAAGGTAAAATGCGAAGATATTAGACTGATATAGTAAATTGATTTATAAAGATTGACGTGTCGAATTCTTGTGGAATAGTCAAGAGGTCATTAACTTTAATAACCACGTACAATCCACCATATTAGTTTATAAACCAATTTGATATCCGCCTGCAATCTCAATATCTTCAACATTACTCATTCTTTTAACCTATCCTCTAGAACTTCTCGATCTTTCCCTTCATCTGCTAAATTTTACTGGCGCCACGCAATCTGGCATTGCCTTGACGGATGCGCTCAAAGTCTCTGCCATCTTCTGCACACGGATTGGCTGCTTGTGCATGCGAGGGGAGTTGTTGTTTAATCAACTTGTCCTAAACCTTGAACCACCTGATAAAATAATCAACGGCCCTTGAACTTAGAGCTTATGGGGCACTTGAAGTCATAACCCGACTAGATAATGGCCTAAATTAAGGCGCAATTCAAGGGGCTTTTGGAACCCGAGTCGAAATCGAAGGGAGGGTCATGGTCAGTCGTAGCAAAGAATAGGGCTAGATTGGTCGAGAAAGAGGTGGGGTTTTGATTGGTGGAGGGGAGGACACGCATTTAGAGGAAAGCCATGAAGTTTTATTCGCGCATTGCGCCCTCCTTTTTTGAGAGAGATTGGGTAAAGGATGGGAGGAGGGAAACACGGAGCGTCCCTCGACAATGATCATCGCCATCATCTCTCACTTATATCTAGAGACGAACGTTTCCCTATCCATATAGCTCTTTTGTTGCATGCATAGGGCCTAATCTTACAATATTTGCAGTCCCCAAAACCCTAAGTATAACGCTGATGGAGGAGATGAGTTGGGGGGAAAAGAAAGATGGGGAGAACATTAGTTTATTGATCTTGCATGGCGCTCTAGGCCATTCTCTTTGCTCTCGTCACAAACCCATTGACTTTTGTAGCATTTTAATTAGTGCAAAACCAACTTATTTGACTAAGCTAAGCCTAAGTGCTCGGAAGGACGAGGAAATTAGTAAACCCTGCAGGCACGACATGCTTCTGCGGAAGATAAGAAGTTTCGCCGAAGCTGAAACAGATATTTCGCTTAGGATAAGGTGTGTGTCTGTGTCTGTGAGCGAAGGTTCGGTGATGGGAATCGATTAAGCCACATTGTTTATGGAGAGGGTGATGATCTTTGAACGTATAGAATCTAAGGCAGCGATCATGCTCACATGAAGCCTCTTTCTCACGTCGCATATGGCAATAGCGCAGGACCACTCCACAGGAGAATTTTCTGACTATCGAGGAACCCAAAAGGAACTTGAGTTTGCCGGGTGGATTTGGTTGGAGCTTGTTTGGTAACGACGGTGGTTTCTGAACGGGCATAGTCACTAGGCTTTTAGGGATTTGCTAAACCGCGCTTAATTAAGGGTGGAGGAAAGGGATCGGATTGGCGCAGTTTTATAAGGCAGCTAATCACCAATAGCTTTTGATTATCATCTCAAGTGGGAGTTGGAAGATGGGAAACAAGGCTGGGCATTGTCGGAATAAAGATGACAGCCATTACTTTATTCCATGCAGTTTACTAATGAACCCAAAAGAAAAATGGAAAGGACTTACAAAAGCTCATAAACAACTCAAAAGCAAACGAAAGCAATCACCCCACAAACCATGCGCGTCATATGCTTCAGCCTCACCGTCTTTTCCTGGTCAATCCCTTCACTGCTTTACATTCAATAAAAGATTGATTAGGGTTGCAGTTTCTTAAGCTGCCAGCTTAGGAGAATCTCTCTCTCTCTCTCTCTCTCTCTCTCTCTCTCTCTCATATACATTTCATCCTTATCCTTTTCCACCTTTGTCTCTACTTCGATCTTGGGTTAAACTACGGTGAGCTAAAAGAGAAGGGTCCCTGGCAGAGACTCTCTAGAACGGACATGATCTTATCTTCTCTTGCTTGTTATTATAACCCAACTTGAATGAGAAACAGCTCGACTTTCGAGGGAACCCTCCTTTGCTTAGCCAAGGAAGAAAGACAGAGAGAGAGAGAGAGCGGCCAAAAACAAAAAAGAAAGGCTGAAAGGCTGATAGAGAGAGAGGTAACCCTATTGCCCCAAGGTCCGCGGTGTTAGTAAGGAGTTATCCGTTCGAAGAGGGCGATCCAAAATGATGATTAAAAAAAGGCTTGCATGCTTGACAGAAGGCCCAACATAAAAGCAAAAAAAAAAAAATTCTAACTTAAATTCCAATGCAATTCCATTCAGAACTTTTTTTTTGCTTTATAAAAAACCTTCAATCCTAATATCAGTTCTAGTTTTACCATAAACTCATAAAAAGTCATGAACTATTACTTGACTCTCATATCTACCTCTTTTAATTTTTCATCCAAAATTACCCCTACAAATATTACATGAAATTTTCACATCATTACTCTAACTTAACTCAAATTTCAGATCCAAAAAGGTGCTTTGGAGATTAACTTTCGCGTCACCATCCCAAACAACATCATCTTGGATCTAAATTCGGTAAAACTTAAAGTAATCGGAGTTGGATCTCTTCAATTGCTATTATTCTTAGGAAGGCCTTCCTTTTGATTTCGCTTGAGGATTTTTGATTTTGCATTTAGTCTTCAATCACTCATGCCGAGGAATCTTTCATATCTCGCGTTCAGAGAGCTCGCACTCAAAGAGCTCATGCTCGTGACACTTGGCTCACAACCTTCTAAATTATCACGCTTGTGAGTTTTTCATCTCTTGATTATTAGTAAAAAATTAAACGAAAAATTAAGAGGCATAAATTTGAGCCTATTTATGATAAAATTAAGATTGGATATTTGGGAGTTTTTTTATAAGAAAAAAACTTTTGAATAAAGTTAGAACTGAAGTTCTTTCCGGATATTAGGTCTCGGCAAAATGGAAACACAAAACAAGCATCATAGGTCAAATCAATGGGTCTCGTCCTGTAGCAATTCTGACACACTCACCGGTCACCACCCACCTTCCTAAAGCTACGGCCAAAAACACCACGGTGCTTGTCAATCTGCTATCCCAAGAGGGTCCATTTGGGCTACTCCCAGGGTAACACGTGTCAAGAAGGGTAGCGCCCGTGAGTGAGATGGGGGAATCATCCGTCCTGCTCCTCTTTTTCTTTCCAATCCTCTTTTCTTTGTCAAAATGGAGGAATCTATGAGTTGCACCCATGGCATGCTGCACTCCAGCTCCTGTACTTCTGTGCATGCTCTCGGGATGTTGTCCTGATAAGGAAGTGGTCGACAACCACTTCGTAACTACGGTGGCAATGATTCCCGCACAGGAAAAATGATAGCCACATCGGTCCACCACGACCTGCGTCATCCTCTCCCTTTCTCGCGTCCGTGCACTGACGTCAAATCGACACGACTCTCGGACGGAAGTAGAGGAGTCTCCGTTGCGCTTGATTATCCCCGCTGCGTTTCCTCACATGGACTAGCTCATCCCGCCGCTTATGTAGGCTTTCCGTCATTTTGAACCATCAGCCATCAGCAAAAAGCAGCCATGCTGGTTGCGTTGCAGTCTGGAACTGTCATTGATCGAGAGGCAATAGCTTTACGGTTTCTACATGGTTTAAATATCTCTGCGGTGTCTAAATGGTTGGTCGCAATAAAACTTCGCCACAACAGGCGGTGACTGGTGTTGGTGTTTATGCTCTACGACAATTCGAAGCCAAATTCGAAAAGGGCCACTTGTTAACCTTTTGTTGTGGGTAAAACTCATGCCCGCATATTTCTCTTCATTTATGCGGTCAGGACTTTGAGAAACAAGGGAGCTGTATCAGTTTCCTAGTCCTTGAAAAGACAAGTCTTCAATTAAGCACTTGTAAGATCTATGCACCTTTAATGAGCATAGGCGTCATTTGCATCCAACATTATTCATGAAGGAAAGTTGGCCTAACAAGACTTCCCCAGATGCGCAAAAAAGAGACTAGTCCCCCACCCACCTTCTCTTTTTGTTACTATCATCCATTCGGGCGCTTGGGTTTGTGGGCATGCGCTTGAAAGGACAAGAAAAACCAAAAGAGTCGGGATGCTGTCAGTTGCCCTCAGACCTCATCTTAATGAGCTGAATTGACATGAACATCGTACCCTAACAAGCAGCATCAATGACGAATTTCAAACGCCCTCGCGTCTCACGGCACTAGCAAAAAGGGTAATAATAGGTTAAAGGGAATGGAGAAAAATTGGCACCTATGTTTAGCATGGAAATGATTTGCGATTACACATCTAATTTAAGTATCGGTATTTTATCTCGTGATCTTCTAACACGAACTAAGAACGACGAGACTTGCTTAAGCAAGTGATGTCGTGTCGATGCCTTAGGTTATTGATGCTACATGATAGTGATGGACTGTCCTTTTGGAAAAGATTATCAAGTGGGAGTTTAGACCCTAACTCATCAAGAAATCAAAATAAACTCGGGTTTACTGAAAAACTCAAGTCATTCGGTCATGAGCATCGATATAATAGTGATGCGGCGATTAAGATGTAAAATTAGTAGAGTCGCTTGATTTTTTATCAAATCTTCCCAAGGAGCATCCCTTTATCATTAGCAAACTCTCACATGCGCCTCACGAGATCTCTTTCCTCACATGCAAGCCCTCTGCCCATGCCTTGCTAATCTCCCAAAATTAGTCCAGATATGCTTTCGCACCGAGATATATTATTATTATTATTATTATATCACGTGCACGTTTGTATTCATGCTAAATACGTAATACAAACTTCATAAGGTTTTGCTTAACGATCAAGAATCTGATTTCAATGTATGGATCGGGTGCATCATGTGAGATCCGATTCTCACGTAGCCGAATGCGAACTGATTTCGTGTTTGGTCCGCCCATCTGGACAAAGGCTAAGTTGCTGCTCAATCCGCGACGTCAGCGAAACATTTCATGGATCCAAGTCCAAGGTTTTATCTGGTCGAGCCGGGTTTCCTTAAATTAGGGAAAGATGGAAGAGCAATCCGAATGGGTTGCGTCCTTCTTAGGGAAGGGATTGGCGAGGCACGGCGGCTCCCGTCACGGCTCCCCGAACGTGGTCGCTATTGGCCGGCTCGGTCTCTCGGAGTGTCCATATCAATGCGAAAGGTACGCGTGTATCGTTCATCACAATGCCGGGCGGGGCGGGTGGTCCCATGAAGGGCTCGGCGTGGGGTGATGACGCGTGTGATTGCACCCCCATGTGACCCTGACTTTGTCTTTGTTCTCTCCGAACATTGCCCAATGGGAGCTGTCCGTGTCTTTCGCCATCACGTTGCTTTTTGGTCGAAGAGAAAACGACCCTTTCCTCTCTCTCTCTCTCTCTCTCTCTCTCTGCCTGCCTGCCTGAGCTCGTCGCCAGGCTTGAGGATCAGCCATTCGCCCTCATCACTTCCATCTTTCTTTCTTTCTTTTGTCCTGGGGATGTGTGTGGGGGATGGTCCCTTCGGTTCGGTCTCTATCTACATGTTTGTGTGTGTGTGTGTGTGTGTCCGATGTGATGTTTTGGGCACACCCCATGATGACTTGTGTTGTCCTGCCCTCCGGATCGTTCAACGCCGGGACACCTCAAAATATCTGTACATCCCATGTGTATCAGTACGTGTACTTGTGGGAGCATTGATAGTCTCAGCAGCTCGCCAAGCTGCCCCGTGAGTTTCTTTGATGAGAAGGATCGAGTCCTCGTTCAAGCCTAGTTCTTGAAGATGTTAGGGAAAACTAAACGAGTCCTGCTCATGGGAAAGATTGAAGATTTCACGACATAAATGGAAACACTCTGTGGTGGCCGAGAGCTGGTTCCCTTGATCAGGAAGTCATTGCAAGAATTTGGATGAGCTAGGGGCATGTTTCAATAGCGACTTGCTATATGCGAGATTCTACCTCGCATGTTTTGAGTGTCAATTAATTTCAAGAGGAGTTGATCCACGGCCACATGGCTCCTAACTTGCTATGGAATGAGTCTCCTCATGGGAAAGATTGAAGATACCCGAAATATAGGTGGAAATACTCACTCAAGGTCAAGAGAATTTTAATCGTTTGATCCAAATGTCCTTCATTTCAAGAGGAGTTGAATCCACGACCATGTGGCTCCTAACTTGCTAAGGAACGAGTCTCCTCATGGAAAAGATTGAAGATACTCGAAAAATAGGTGTAAAAACTCAAGGTCGAGAGAATCTTAGTCATTTGATCCAGATGTCCTTATAAGAACTTGGATGTGTGTGCGGTGCATGTGTTCAAGAGGGAACCATTGATGAAGTTGGCTTCGGTGACTTTTGATTTTGTAGCAAAATCGATCAACATACCCGAGATTCATAGCTAGAAACGATCACAAGAGATCATTAATCTTCTAGCATCTAGCTATGCAATTTTTTTTCCCATGTGATTAAACTTTCCTTACTTAAATGGTTCACAAATGGCTCACTCACACGCTTTGCAATTTGGAGAATCTGACGCGGGCAGGTGGACGGATATGTAGGGGTCACTGAATAGATCATCAAGTTCTGATAGAATTAATTTAATGGACAAAAGGATAAGGCCTTTCAGATACGTAATGAGTCATTCTACTAAAAAAAATTGTACCCACAAGTTTTAAGTAAGGTTAAAAAATTAATGGTAACTAACTAATAATCAATTTCGTTCAAGATAGGACAATTATTTTCAATTATTGTTGCATGGGGAACATGTGACTTAATCAAAGTTGATAAAATAATCTATTCAAAAGTAGCCACATTTTGTGATTTATACAGGCAAGAAGTACGTAAACCACCATTCTTTTTCATCGAATGGACATGGGGGATGATTCCATCAAAATTCGAGTTTTCACATTAATATCGAACTACGTAACTCTATAGAATGATAACATCTTATCATTTCGATAAATCATTTGAAGAAAAAATATTACAATTATCTCGAAAATCTAATTTTATTCGGGTACACAACCCGACACCTAGACTTGGGTTTGACCAAAGCCCAGTGAGGCTAAGGACATCCATCGCCGGCAATATGCACTGTTATCCATGATTCAGTTTGATCGAGCAAGGCCCTCCACCGCCTCCGCCACCGCCTTTGCTATCTCCGCTGGTCTTCGCTAGGTTTTTCTTTAAAACAACATCAGCTAAAGTGCAAAAAACACGTTCGATCGACGGCCCATACACACCTCTAATCCCCCAACATTTGCCTAGAGGCCAAGCATGCACGACTTGCAAAAGTCGATCGAATGCAATGGGACCATTCGGCGTTCTTGTTCAAAGCGTGGGGACGTGATTTGATTTCCCTCTTGAAGCTCCCATTTGGGTTGGGGGTGGGGGTCTGTCTATATCGGGCAATATAGCTTCTGCAAAGTGCAGACAGGAGGGAGAACTGGCCGGTGCATGCATTGCCTTTTGCCCTAGTCATAGAGAATCGACGAGTGCTCGCGCTTAAAGCTGGTCAAGCTGTAGCCACGTACTCCCAATTTCCATTTTGTCCACTTCGATTGGATCATCTCCCTGCCGAGGGGGGCCAGAAATGGGGATGGAGATTGGGCGGAAAACAAGGAGGGGGAGGGGACACCGGCACGCCCTTTGATTGGCGGCACGAATTTAGGAGACTAGTCGATCGGAGTGGTAATCGAATATGCCAAGCTACTAAAGAAAGGATAAATGAATTGGGCATTGTGCCTTCACCTACTTCGACCAATCTCAGCTCAACACCTTTGGCATGAGATGATTCGTGTGATTTGAAGGGAAGTAGGGCTACTGCACATCAAGGAGGCGATCCCCCTTTTCTTTAGGGGAAAAGGGTTTTTTTTTTCCTTCCTTTTTGATTTGAGTGGCAAAATGATCATAGATTGAAGGAACCCATGTCAAAAAAGATTTGAGGACGGGACACCCTTCTTCTCAAAGCTGCCCCGCCCACCGGCGGAGGCTCCTTCCCTCCTTGCGACTGGAGGTCATTGCTTTCGTGCAGCCTCTAGCGGGGTGCCCTTGAGCGATGTAGTCAAAGGTTGCGCTTATGGGCGCGATCACTACGCAACTCGTGTTGGGCTGGCTGGATCGCCGCCATTCTTGGTGATTGTAAGGAGCGAATGGCAGCCGGCGATGTCATTAGGAGAGAGAGGAGAGGGGGAACATGGGCTTCTGTGTGTAGAATTAGCCTTCGGTATTGAGCTTCTCTTTTGATGACAAGTTTGTATGTAAATCACACAAAAGCGTGTAGATTATCCAAAATTTTGTTGAAGGAGATTTTGTCTCAAGCCATGGATTGGTGAGACTTGTTATGATACTTGTTAGTCGTCTTTTGACTTTCAAAATACTTTCAGTGTCCAATAGAATTATCTAGTTACAAACAAACCAATTCCTGTAAATCAAATTTTCGAGCTTACACATTAAAATACACATTCCCGTTGTAACACTAGATTGGCACGCAAGAACACGTAGTGCTAGATGTGAACAAAAGAGTACCTCGAATCAATACATAACTTGCAACTGTAGTTCTCTATTGAAGCGCTTATCTAGAGAAATGGTTAAAAATATGATGAACAAAACTAGGGGACCGCGAAGAGTCTAGCACCGTCCGGCAAGGACGATTCAATGCTGAATACAAACAAATCCGGATTAGAGCTCCATTGAACCCATGATTAAAATAATTTCTTGATTGGAGCCCGTGATTAACAAATCCAGGCTCAGAAAGTACTTTCTGCCATGAGGAAGGGGTCCCGATTGCTAAGCAACTGACGCAACGGATGACGCTATCTCTTAGTTTGCCACAGTTTGCTTTAACTCCCTCAAGTATATTACAACTCTCTCTCTCTCTCTCTCTCTCTCTCTCTCTCTCTCTCTCCGAGAATAATGTTGGTGCAAAGCCGAATAACCCATGTTGGAATATCTCGCATTGCTTCAGAACAAATCTTATTTACTCTCTATATACTTATTGTCTCCATTCACCTATCAGTTTATTCTTTTGGATGAGACTTCCTAACAATTCATGTCATGTTATCATAGCCCCGCACCTCAATTAAGGGTCCTCGCTCGATCATATGTATTATGTCAAGTCATATCATATGGTCAATACATTGAAAGGTATTCTCTTCTTTTGTTGAATCGAAGCAACTCGGATAGCTTGCGCACGAGGTTAACATACTCACTTTTGAGTCGAAATCGGAGTCAAGTTTCGTCCCAATCCATTTTGCACTCGCGACCCCTTGTTCATCGAATCCACGTATTCATTCCCAATCCAGCTTACACATGAATAAGCTACACATGCCGCTTCAAATCTAGCTTTCTCGCGAAAGAGATGCGAGAGAAATCTTATATCGCTTGATAACGAGGTGGATATACTCTTTCCATACGTGCTCTCTCCTTCCCTTTACAAACTCAAAACATTTTCGTCGGACCTTCTAACATAACCACAGCTCCATAAAGTTGCGTGAGAGACTAGGGCTCTTTCGGGCTAGTGGTTCTTTTTTTTTCCCCCTTCTATCCCGCATTAACCCCCGATATAATAGGGTCAAATATTCCCAGCTCCTTTAACTACTGTTCCTTTACTCTTCTCGAGCCACGCATATTGAGATATTTTTCTATCAAGACAAAAACGAGTGCGGCCTGGTCGTGGTTAGATGGCAGGAGGGAGAGAGAATACCACCCGATTGGACACCAAGAGGTTTTGCATCACGACCAAATTGTTCAAATCCAGAGGCCACGAAACCTCCCTAATTTTTTGTTATTTGTTCAAATTCGAGGTGGTCGGGTAATTTGGGATCATCAAACCTAACCTTCCCCAATCCGGATCAGTAAACATAGGGTGAGGTCCCCATGATCACGCTACATCAATTTTGACCCGCCTCTCGCTCTTAATTTCTTCAGACTATAGTAAATTTTTATGGGGATGTGGTGAAACGGCGTCATTCACATTCCAAGCAGAAATACTTAAAAAAGAAGAAGAAGAAGAAGAAGAAGAAGAGGGTGTGATGGGTGATTTCTAATTGTTTTTCGCACGGTTCTATCTGTTCGAGCCACCGTGAAATGGTCGCGCCGGTTGGTGTGCGGCATGGCGCTCTCTCTCCTTCCCCTTTGGCATAAGTGGCGCGAGTCACACGCTGTATTGTCCTCCATGGCTAGTCGGAAAGAGTTCCAACGGAGTCCTATGGGCGTACTATGAATATATTGGGCATGCCGTGTTCATAACCCGCCAATCAAGAGACCCGACTTGATAAATCGGGGACTTATGCGTGTAGGAGAAATTCCATTCCGAGTACTACAGTCACAAGATTTCGAGCCGAGGGCAATCGGTCGATGCGCCTTAATTCTTAACATAATAGTCTGATTTTTGCTCACTGTACATTATCTAGATAGTCACTGAGCTATACATGCCCCGTGGGGAAGAAAGAAGGGCTATCTTATCCAGATTGTTCTGACTAGATCCCACTAAATTCAACGAAAATTCTCGTATAACTGAGTCAGACAACTTGCCCTGCCAGTCCAAGAATCGAACCGAAACTTGTTCTTCCTCCAGAGGAACCTACACGAACACACACGTCTATTCAATTATAGCAACTTAACTCATACATACGCCAGAGGTCACAACTCTTGGATAAGAACCAGCGGAAGGAACATGCCCGAAATGGGCAGTGCATGAATCTGGTCCCTGGTCATTGATTGGCGCGATTACCATATTTACACAGTTTGTCGATCGCACGGCTACCAGATACATTCAACACAAGGACCCGGGCTCGAAAATGGAGCGAGGGCGCTACGTGTCGTGGTGTTTCTACGTGCGAGTTTTCCTTTACGTGCTCCCCTTTAGGTAAAGTTATCAGCAAATGCGTAGAAACCATGTTCATGTCTCAATAAACCAGACATAAATATAAGTAAGGTGACACCATCCTCGTCGTCAAACTCCCCACACGAGTCTCGATGGCAATCCGGATAATTTAGGCCGAATTTGGAGCCCCATTTAGCAGCCCCTCCCTTTATAAAAAGTCTCTACCCTCTGCCAAGTGCTTGAGTTCCACTCAAAGCCGGAGAAACCCACCACGCACCTCCCTGCCAAAAGAAGCTGCAAGCAAAGCCTCCTTTTACGCAGGCACGGAAAGAGAGAGTGTATGAGAATCACCATGGACAACGACCACCAATTAGAGGATCATATGGCTCTAATCTCCGAGTTGTACCCGGGGGTTTACGCGCAGGTCGTACCGCCCGTCAAAGGTTAGTCCCCTTTTCTAATGCATCTCCATATTTAGGTATGTACTAGGCACGCTCCTCGACGGTGCCAAACAACGGGCATCGATCTCGGAGGGTCGAAAGTTGGCCGTCGGGCTTCTGGGGCGGTGTGGAAATGGAAGCCGGCTGACTGATTTAGTGGTGCCGCTCTTCTTTTTTGGTGGCGTGTAGAATCGAAGCCGCGGCGCAGGAGGAAGAAGAACAAAGGCGAGGGTGGCGCGGTGGGGCCGAGGAAGAGGAAGCTGAGCGAGGAGCAGGTGAACCTCCTGGAGCAGAATTTCGGGAGCGAGCACAAGCTCGAGTCGGAGAGGAAGGACCGGCTGGCCTCGGAGCTGGGGCTCGACCCGAGGCAGGTGGCCGTCTGGTTCCAGAACCGGCGGGCCCGTTGGAAGAACAAGAAGCTCGAGGAGGAGTACGCGAAGCTGAAGTCGGTGCACGATGGCACCGTCATCGAGAAGTGCCGCCTTGAGACCGAGGTCCTTCTCTTTCTCTTTCTGTTTCTTCATATCGTTCAGAGTCTTATATTAACAGTATAATTCGGTTAATGGCATTAGTTTCTTGAACTGGATTGATCTCCACTAGAGTGTCGCACCTGTAGCTTTAACTGGTCCGGTGATCACGAAATACTGCGTCGAGACGAGAGGTGACGCAAAGAGAAAATCCCCATGGACAGCTGCTTGTTTTGTCATGCACAGAGGGTTTCCAAGGGAAACTTCTCCTGATGACTCGAGTCCTCGATTTTTGCATCTTTGCCATTTCAGCAAAGAAAAGAATGTGAGATAAAACTCGTTCCTTCTTTGGGGACGAAGCCCAGTTGATGATGATGATGATGGTCTTATCCTGAAGAAGAGGACGGGTATGACCCACCAGCATCTGAACGTGCATGAGCTCTAGGCTCGAAGAAAGCCGATGCCACCTCGCCCTTGCTTTTTGCCCTTCTTTCTGTTACTTTCCCACGTTTTGAAGAAAAAACGACAGACCCGAAACAAAAATGGTCCGAGAACATCAATCTGACACCTCGTTGGAATACAAGGGGCACCAAATGTTGTCCGTACGATGTTGTTTGAGGTGGGTTGGGCCTTGGGAAGGCCCACGTCGTGTGTTTGTCCGCCCACCTTCTTTCCAAAAGCTGATCTGCGGATAAGATCCATCCAGAATTTCAAAAAAATAGTATTCACATCTTTTTTTTTGCGGTCTTATTTGAAAATCATGCTCGACATGATTTCACCTCACGAAAAGCTGATGGTTTTTCTTTTACGCAGGTGTTGAAACTGAAGGAGCGGCTAATCGAGTCGGAGAAGGAGATCCACCGGTTGCTGGAGCGGGCCGACGGGGCCGCATCGAGCAACAGCCCGAGCCCGTCGATGTCGATGGACGTGAGCATGGATGGGCGGTTCCCCGGAGAGTTTGTGTACGAGGACGTTTTCTACATGCCGGAGAACGTGTACAACATCTACAGCATGGACTGGATGAACCTTTTTGACTCGCGCCAATGAGGGATTCATGTGTCGAGCTTTGTTGTTGTTAGGATATATGTAGGTAGTGCAAAGCAGTATTAATTAGGGCTATGTAGATAGTGATAGATCTTAGTGTAAATTATTTTTTAATTTCTTTGTCTAAGTGTCTCGGTGTGTGTTCAACGTGGTGGCCGGTAAGGATCTGAAAAATTTGTTATCATCAACTAAAATTGTAGCTAGTAGTGCATTTAACTTGGTGTGTTTCTTGCTTTGCTAATCATTTCGTTTGCAGACCAAGTTTCATGAATATTGTGAAGTGATAGTACACTCATATAATTTGTACACGTGAATTTAACCGACATGATCTAGTTCCAATCGATGGACATAGATGGGATTGTACATGTTCGTGAGAGCCAATCA
The DNA here is from genome assembly GCA_030064385.1 of Melaleuca quinquenervia. Taxonomy (NCBI): domain Eukaryota; kingdom Viridiplantae; phylum Streptophyta; class Magnoliopsida; order Myrtales; family Myrtaceae; genus Melaleuca; species Melaleuca quinquenervia. The sequence goes on along the minus strand of CM057726.1, from coordinate 8,799,029 downwards.
TGTTGAAAGTTGGGGATACTCCATGACGAGAATCTAAAAAAAAAAAAAACATTAGAACTGATGAGAACTTATGACTAACAGATGTGAGAAACGACAATTGTTGGTACTCATATTGGTCACATGCTTTTAATTGGCATAATGTGTTTTCACTTTAACCGACAATCTGCGAAGAGAGGAATCCGACCAAGATGAACTTGTGATGAAAAGATGGCAAGGTTCAACCGAGAACACATGCTGTCCACTCGAGACAAGTCCTTGAAGTATGAAAATGAATCGGCCTTAATTGACCTCTATATATGCTCATGAAGTTCGGGAGTCCTGTGACTAGATTCTATCTTCAAATCATCGGCCAGGAGTCGTAAAAACTTTGGCAAAACATGAAGGGTCGCTCCACACGCATGCAACGAGTGCAGAATCTTATGGCAAAGGAGCTGGAGAGATGATCTCTGCGAAACGGGGAGGTTTTCTCCATAGACCAGTGTAGTCGGCGACGGGTTCACCTTGGTCATGACGGGTATGAGGAAAGCTCGATCAGGCTCACGGTACACCGAGTACGGTAAAAACCGTTCCAAGCATTCTTGCTCGAGTTGATCCCGGCTATCGACCGAGTCTGGCTTGAGAAGAGGCTTCAGATGCTCTCATCTTTGGTCCATTCTTGAATGGATGTTCCGACAGCATCTTTTGGTGTAACTTGGGACATCGCAGCTTGAGCTTGATCTTAAATGTATATGTCAGGGATCTTTCGAACTTTTGGGGAAGATCGTATCAACTTTCATGCCTTAGTCTTCGCTCCAGTTTGCGAGCTTTTCGATTTGTTTCTCCCAAATTTGGCGGTTTGCTCTAACGAGGGAAGTTTTCTGGGCCTGGGTCATGGTAAGTGAAGGAAAAGAGATCGTGGATAGAGATGTCCCAAATCTTATTAACATCAATTAGGAAAGTGAGTTCAATCTTCAAGTTTTTGAAGTTAAATCTCAAGTAACTCTGATTCCTTTTTCCGCTGATATACTAATTCAAGCCACTTTCGCAGTTGATCTTGAAACTTAACGATGGGAAAACTTCAACTCTCGAAATTTTCGGTATTTTTGAGCTCGAGTACGATAAATGTTGATGAAAATGAAACATAAGTCGACGGAATTTCATAATTCTTTGCTTTTGTGCGAAGAGGGCTTGATGCCTCTTTGAATTTTGTTTCCTCTCTTTTGAATGAACGTTCCTGTAAGAAAATCGTAATATACTAATCTTCATCAAGATCGGCCAAGATTCATTAGGAATATTACAAGATTTATTTCTCCTCCTGTACATCATGTATTTCTCCTCCTGTACATCATGTTGGAATACGATGTCATATATTCTTTGGAATATATAGTTGCAGAGCATATTGGAAGACAATTCTCTTTGATATTTATTTGAGAGAAAATGACACAAATTGATGCAACTCAAGTCAGGCTACGCGAACAATAGGATCGGGAGATTGACTCACATGCGAGCAGAAATTTCAGTTATGCGCCAATTCAAGAAAACAGCCGTAACTTCCTCAATACATATCAGAATAACTTGATTCCAATGCCAAACGTTTAAGGACTCTCGGATCTATAACTTTTATATTTTGAGTTTTCTCATATGAGCACTGTAGGATAGTCAAATTTGTGGTTCAAGTGGGAAAACGTAAATGGGCAGAATAAGAAAAAAAAATAGGGACTTCGACGGTGGCTCTTTCAGGCGACCGAGGAAGTTGAAAGAACATCGATTCTTCGAGATCAATTACTACAACTCTTCAAGGATGTAAACTTTAGAAAAATCTGACTCTTCTAGGACGAAGTGAAAACGTTTCTAGTTTTCAAGAGTAGGAACTCTGCAAGGTTCACGATACTTGCTTGAAAGCAAAATTTTCATTCATCAAAAATCTTCTGTCTTTTTACAAGGATTAGATGGCTTATCATCAAAGAAATAAAGACAAACTATTGAAACTATGAAGTCAAAACCTGAAACTTAAAAGCAATAAAGAACTCTAAAACTAGAAAAGTAGCATATAGCATAATGTCTTTCCGATGTGTCTTCTTTCAATCTTCTGAGATGGACTCAAGATATCGATATGGCTTGACAACTTCATCGAACTTCATCAACAATCGACAATTTCATCGATAAGAGGTTTCATCAAGCTTGAATGTGGGCCAATATTCTTGGTGTAGAGAGTCGGTCTTCAATGCAGGCTGCATAATAAACTATCCATAAACTTTTTAAATGTGCAATGTAGTACTTGAATTTTTAATTGGTTGAATATGATTTTTGAACTTTAACACAACGTGCGATGTGATATCTAAATTTTCAATTTGTTCAATATAATACCTGAATTTTTTGTACATACTCAAACTAATCCCTAAATTATATGAAAATATTCAATATTGTCTTTCCATTAATTTAAATTAATGAACCATATTACACATTAGGCCAAAATTCATGGCTGATTTGTGTTATCATTCCTTGATTTGATGAACTTCTATTTGGACACAACATGGTTGGTTTGGCGTAGTAATTTCCTGCTATATCACAATTATATCAATATGAAATATTTTAAAATAGAATGGAGAACTTTTTTTTTCGAGAAAACATATATTAGCAATCGTACAGTTTTGATCACATAATTATGAATTTTTTCATGTTAGCAACAAAAAAATTCTAAAATTGAAAATAATATTTGCAACGCCTGGTTTCAAGTATCTTACCAATATATACATTCGTCACTTTCCAAATTATTGAAATTTAAAATCCAAGGTGATTTTAAACTTTATTTTTTTTAAGTTATTACATCTTATAATGTCAATTAGATTGGAACTACTTCGCTAGGCTTTATAGATTAGTATAATCAGCAGCATTAACTTCGTGAGAAATATTTTACTATCTTCATGACCTAGAAGTAATATTAAAAAATAATACACTTCAGCTATTTATGTAAATATTTAAATTCAAGCATCAAAAGATAGTAGATAATATCGATTCTAAATTAAAATATTAATCATTACATAGGGGTTATGAACTGTTAATAACATCCTTGCCTTCTAAAATGCTTACAAATACATGTGTAATTACGATTTTAAATTTAGCGAAAAAGATAATTTTTTATTGATAAATCTAAATGTAAATGTTATCAATTGTCTCATGAATTTTTGCAAGAGAATAGTTATTGATGAAAACGTGACAGATCAAATTTTACAAAAGAAATCTATAAGCATAGTATCCATAAGATAAGGGTAATTTCGAAGAAATGACTCATTCCTATACTTCCAACTCTTAAGTTTTGTTGTGATGTAAACATCATGTCTTAAATCTTGCGTGATGATTAATTTTAATAATTAGCACGAAAGGTCAAAGGGTACAATTAAAAGCAGCATCATACAACAGATGGATGGTTTTTACAAGGAAGCACGTGCCAATGTCATGAGCACGTTTAATCAATTGAAAAAAAAATATTACAAAATCTAAAAGTTGACATATAAAAAAATAGGGAATCATAATTAACCGAATAGAACGTTGATTAAAACTAAAACTAAATATGCTATCGAGGAAGCTATTGACAAAAATACAACAAAGATAAAACTCAAGGAAACTATACGAAGGACAAGAAAGAAATGCCTCATAGGAAAGAACAAAAGTTTGATTTGGAAAATGTGAACCACGAAAAGAATCCATAAAGTCTTAATCTTATTGTATGGAAATCAATTTAGTTCTAAATTTTTTTGATGATTTGTCAATTTGTCACAATATGGATAAAGACACAAGCAAGGATGTAGGAAAAACTCTTTTTCTTTATATTGTGCTCTTCTCTAATTACATGTATTTATACAAAGCTGTATGATAAAGGAAATAATGTAATAAAGGAAATGGAATATTTACATTCCCCTAATGTCCTATACATGAATAAAGCAAGTGTATATCCTGGACAATCATGTGTATCTTCCAACACTTCCCCTCACGCTGATGGCCGGTATATGCCAAAGACATTTAGCTTGTTTAGAATATATGCTAAAGCCTTTGTAAAAATGTCTGCTTGTTGTTCTGAGGCATCTATCCCTCTTGTCTCGATAATTCCTTTTTCAATCTTCTCACGAGTAAAATGGCAATCCACTTCAATGTATTTTGTTCTCTCATGATGAACAGGATTTGCTGCAAGCTTAAGGGTTGCGTCATTGTCACAAAATAAAGTAGTTGGTCCCTTGACTCGCACGCCAAGATCTGATAGAAGTCCACACAACCAAATTATTTCACATGTGGTTTTAGCCATTGCCCTGTGCTCCGCTTCAGTTGAAGATAAAGAAACTGTTGGTTGTTTCTTGTTCTTCCATGACAAAAGTGAATATCCCCCAGTTTAACGCAAAATCAGTCACTAATCTTCATTTCATCGAACAATTAGCCCAATCAGCATCACAATAGGCCTTCATCACCATATTGGAATTTGTAGAAAGAAGAATTTCCAGTCCTGGACACCCCATTAAATATTTGACCACTTTTAAAGCAGCTATCGTGTGGGAATTCTTAGGCTTATGCATAAATTGGCTGAGTGTTTATACAATAAAACAACTATATGGTCTAGTTGTGGTAAGATAAATCAATTTACCCACTAGCCCCTGATAACTTAAAGGATCCTCGAGTAATGGATCTTCTGAAGATGGTCCACTATCACGTTCTACTGTTGTAAGCTTGAGATTTTGTTCCATGGGAATAATTGCAAGTAACCTGCCTCTGAAATAATCTATTAGATGAATTTCTGTTGGCTAAGACAAATTTCCAATTCTGAGCGGGCAATTTCTATTCCAAGGAAACACTTGGGTGCTCCCAAGTCTTTAATGTGAAATGTCAAATGTAAGTAATTTTTCAAATCATCAATGGCAAGGCCATCATTTCCCATGATAAGAATATCATCGACATATATCATTAGATAAATTCGAGATGTACCTTTAGCCCATGTGGATAGAACGTAATCATGCTTGGATTGTTTGAAACCAGCAACCTTGAGAGCTTGAGTAAATTTGGCATTCCACTGTCTCGATACTTGCTTGAGACCACAAAAGGATTTGCGAAGACGATATACTGTAGACTCCTACTATCTCCGTAAACCCGGTGGAAGTGTCATGTAAATCTCCTCGTTAAGATCACCATGCAGAAAAGCATTATGAACATTCATTTGATAGAGATTCCAATTTCGACAAGTAGCGACAGATAAAAAAGAACGAACAGTGACATCCTTGGCTACTAGAGAAAAGGTTTCATGATTATCAAAACCTTCCCGTTGGGTAAAACTTTTGGCGACAAGCCGAGCCTTAAATCGCTCAACAAAACCATCAACCTTGTGTTTGATTTTATAAACCCATTTACAGCCAATCGCCGTGCGATGCCGAGGAAGTTAGAACAAGATCCCAAGTGTGGTTGTCAATTCGAGCTGTCAATTCATCTTCCATTGCTTTCTGCCAACGTGGATCTTGGATATCTTCATGATAAGAAGAAGGCTCCTAAGTCTCGGATATGCGACTAATATAGCATCGATGCTCCGGTGATAATCTATCAAAGGAAACATATGAAGAGACTGGATGGGCGATAGCTGAAGTGCCACGGGAATTACATACATAGTCTACAATCCAAATTGGTGGCCTGGTGATGCGACCGGAATGCGTGGAATAACTTGCTCAAGAGTGGTAACGTCAGTAGAAGTATCTTCCAATGAGAAGGATGAACTCGTAGAAGAATGGGAATGATCATCACAACTCCTGTCGCTAGATGTAGAAGGAGCCTCAATAGTAGGAGCATCAATAGTAGGCAATGGATGAATACGTGTTAATAATGCTGTTGTGGGATACATAGGGATGGAGAAATCATCATCAGATTGAACAGGCCGAGATGCAAAGGATACGTCAGGAACTTCCGATGAGTTAGAAGTTGAAAAAGGAAAAATCTCATAAAATATGATATCCCTGCTAACAAAAAATTCATTTGTTTTAGGATCATAAACCCGATATCCTTTATGCACATTTGGATACCCCATAAAAATGCATTTTCTAGCACGTGCATCCATCTTCCAACGTGGCCTAACAGTAGTAACATAGCACAAGCATCCAAAAATACGAATGTGATCCACAACGGGTTTTTTTATGAAAAAATAATTCAAAAGGACTCCTACCATCAAAAACTCGAGTAGGCATGCGGTTAATGAGATACGTAGCTGTGACCACATAATCGCCCCAAAAAATCTCGAGAATAGAAGCCTAAAATTTAAGGGCCCTAGCAATCTCAAGAATATGACGATGCTTTCGTTCAACAACTCCATTTTGTTAAGGAGTATAGATACAAGTACTCTCATGAACAATTCCAATAGTAGGTAGAAAACTTTCACACTCATGATTGGGAAACTCTTTTCCATTATCTGTTCGAATTTTTTGAACAGATTTATGGAATTGAGTTTGAGACAAGGAAATGAATTTCTTTAAGTGGGATAAAATTTGATGTTTAAATTGCATGAGAAAGACCCATGTTGCCCGAGAAAAATCATCCACAATGGTAAGAAAAAATTTTGACCCATCATGATTTGGAACGTGATAAGGACCCCAAACATCAAGATGAATAAGGGCAAAATGACGAGTAGCATGACTTGTGCTTTGCATGAAAGGAAGTCTGGACTGTTTGGCAAAATGACAAATTTAATAATTGTGCAAAGGAACATATGCACTATGTCCAAGTCTATGATGAACAATAAAGTTTTTACTGCAAACATTGGCATTACATAAGGATAGATCTTGGGAATTGAAAATAATGTAATAGTTTGCCCAAAAACAAAGCCCTTGGAAAACGCTACCCACTCCCATCAATTTGTCAGTCGAATGGGCCTGAAACAGATATTTATCAATAAAGAATTGTACGTGACAAGAATTGTTAGCACAAACTTTGGAGACCGAAATAAGGTTGAATTGGAACTTAGGAACATATAACACATTTGTCAATGTGATATAATAATTAAGTCTAACAGTCCCAACTTTAATAACAAGAGTTGCACAGTCCTAAGAGCACTAGAATTTTCAAGTATGCTATAATAAAGACTATCGTTGCAGATAATGTGATCACTAGCTCCTAAATCTATAGCCTATGCACTATCAGAAAAATTTGCTCCCCTCTCATTGATACCTGAAAAACTTGCTCCCTTCTCATTGATGTCCATTTATTTTAGAGTTTACATCAGCTGTTGATACTGATCAAGAGTAATTGGTTGATTCATTCTACTAACTTGATGTGCCTGGGCCTGATTTTGTTTTCTCCCTTTGTCATTGTACCTCCCATTTAATTTACAGCATGTCTCTACTATGTGATAGGGACGCCTGCAAAATTCACAATAAAGTTTGCCTTTATTTTTTCCTCCTCTCGGATTTGACCAAGTGGCTGCTCACTGACCACTAGATGGGCCATCGCAAATCCACGAGTCATTTTTGCTGGACCTGCCCACGGTTGAAAAGGAGGATGGGCCTCTTGCCTTTCGGTCACCCATAAGAGTCGGCCCATTGGAGGAAGTAAAAGGACTGGCCCACTCGCCGGTTCGGCCATTTGCCTGCCGGTTCTTCTCAAGCACGTCAGAGGATACGAAACCTTGATCAATTCGCCGCCTCTCTCGTCTTCTCCATCCAGCAGCCTAAACTGCTTCTCCGCTTCTCATCTTCTGGCTACGAGGATGAGTCCATCTTGGCCACCTCTGTGATCCTAAGCAGTCGACCGCCAGCTTTCTTCTTGAACGGCCAATCGGTAGATCCTTCCCAAGGAAGGCGGCAAATCCATTGCTAGTATTTGGATTCGAAAAGAAAGATACTCATCATTCAAAATGAGGAGGAATTGCGTAGCCTTCTATCTCTACCGAATCGTGTGGTATTGCTTAAGCACATGTTTGGGTGCACCAATTTCTCTTCCGCGGTTTCCAATTCGTTCTAGAGAGATGCAAGTTTATTATAACAAGCCCTAATTGATAAATTGTCATGTTTCAATTCTACGAGCTGTTGTTCGATTGCAAATATTTTTACCCTATCTAGTTTCCCATACATCTTTTTGATGTTATTCCATATCTCCTTTGGATCCTCCGTTGGAGTTAAGCCTGAGGCAACTTCTTGACTTATAGTGTTCCCGATCCATGTTCTGACCAATTTGTTGCATTTGTTCCATATTCGCCGGAGTCTCTCATCGTTTAGTAGAGGAATGATTCCATCTATTTGTCCTTTGTCCTGAGGGCAAGCCGGAACTCTGTAGCCTAGCTGGTGTAATTTTCCAGTCTGTTAAGCGTTTGGCCGATGAGCTGGAGCTTCGGTCCGTCGCTAGCGGTGGTGTATAGAGGATCTCCAAGCTCCGACTGGCCAATGATGACGGGAAACCGAAACGGCGCTAATCCGGATTGCTGATTCGGGTAGGGATCCGGAACAGGTGGAGGAATCAAGTAGGGTCCCGAACCCTGACCCGGGCTCCCTAATCCAAGCATCTGACCTGGTATTCTCGGCCCGTGTTGCTGAAAAAATGCGTCTAAGGTCGCGCCCATAACACCTGAACCATTGTTATGGCCCATTGAAAGCACTGGTGCAGTGAATAAGTATGTAAAAGCTAATGCGGAAATAAAAAGCTTCGGGATAATAAATAGAGTTAGAGAGTAAAGAGAATTGAACACAAGAAGTATAGTGGTTAGGCTTAGATCAAGCCTACGTCCACTCTCCCACGGTGACGGCCTATTGGCTGGAGTCCACTATGAATCAAAAGAGTTACAATCTCAATGTCTAAGCTTCTCAGCTTCACTCTCACGAAGTTCGTGTGTCACACTCTTTTGAGTACAATTAAAGCTCTTCACAGATTCAGACTTTATGAAAATTTCTCTCTAACGTTCGTACAACACAACTTGAAATAACTCCTTTAAATACTCCTTCATAACCGTTGGCACCTTCCAAAGGAATTCTTCCAATCTACCCGTTGGACAGAATCAATCAGGAGATCTCAAGCTATAGATAGAAACAATAGAGAATCCGTCAATCCCGATCTCCCATTCAATCAGGATCTTCAGTTTCCTAAAGTGAACACTTGCTCCATATAATCGATTGCTTCCATAAATAATCAGATCCAATCAATCCATGAGCTGTCGAAGATATATATCAATCCAGATCTTCGTGGGAAAAGAATAAGATCAATAAGATCTATAACCATAATAAGTTAAGTCTGTCTTCCCCAGACTTTGGAAAAGTCTGACCACCTCAGACTTTGGGGTCAGACTTTGGGAAAGTCTGAACACTTCAGATTCTGGGAAAGTCTGACCATCTCAGACTTTGAGAAAGTCTGAACATCTCAGATTTTAATACAGTTTTGTCATCGTCAAAACTAGCACCAACAATCTCCCCCTTTTTGATGATGACAAAACCTTCCTGCAATCATATTATATGATATACCAAAACAACTTGAAATATCACATCTTAGCACAACGAGATAAAGATAACAAGATCCATCAGAGTATGCAAATCAAATTAAATAGAATAACCAAAAGGTCCAAAACAGAGGATCAAAATATGCAAATATTAAACCACAAAATAACCACAAAGTCCAAATCAGTCCAAAAACAAAAACCAAACCATAATCAAAACAAATCTTCTAATCCATCAAAACAAATCTTCTAATCCCCAGGCCACTTTCTCCCCCTTTTTGTCATCAATCAAAAAGCTAATTAGAACGGGGAGCACGAACAAGATGAAAATTATCCATAAAACGCACAGTCTGCTCAACCCGTACTATGTCTTGTTACATCTGATCCATCCTTTGATTGACGAACTGCTTGAGCTGCTCAATACTTCGTTCCAGAGAAGAATATTGAGATTGGAGACCAGTAAGTAAAGCAATAATTTCCGCAGAATGATCAGTAGAAGCAGTTGGTCTGGAAAGACCATCCTCTTCTGGTTGTCCTATATTAACTCCCCCTGTCTCTAAGCCAGTTGATGTAGGAGTTTTTGAAACCACTTGTGGAGGAGGGGGAGAGACAAATGTATCTTCTGGAGGAGCCATAGTATATCTTGGAGGACTTGGAGCCAGTTCTTCTTCCTCTTGATCAGTCTCTGTTTTCTCAGATTCTGTCTCCTTGTGAGTCTCTTCTTCTGCAACATCTTCCTCAACATCTTCTTCTTCATCCTGGAGAATCAATGACCGTTTTGCCTTTTTCAGCATGTGAGGAGATTCCTGCAAAGTCTCCTTGCCCTTTCTCTTTATTCTAGATGAGACTGACTTTGAGGGACTAGCTTCTGAGGGTAGATTTTTCAATCTCATCTTTGCAATCATATTTTTCTCAATAGTCAGAGGAACGACCAAAGTCTCACACAGAATAGATGGAATTGGGATGTTCAGATGATGAAAAATTTAGGTAATCAAGGAGGCGTATGGTAACTGACTTTTACCCTTCTGTACCACTCTGTACATTTGATATAAGACAACATATGGCATAGAGACAGTTGGATTTCTAATGATGCCATACATAAGCCGTGCCTCAGATTTAGAGATATCTGTCTTTGATGCTGCTTTTGGCTTCAGGCAACTAATTATAATCTTGTGCAGAATGGCATTCAGAGGGGATAGCCGAGAGTATGTGAGTGTACCTTCACTTGATTGATCAGTAGAAAGGGCAGCAGTGATTTCTCTGTCTGTTACAGTGATAGGGATAAATCCAGTCCGTGATACTCTAAGGATGTCAGCAATTATGTCCACATTGAGAGTATATTCTTTGTTGAACACAGAAAATCTCAAAGTATGTCGATCAGGAAAAGACAAATTCGAATAAAAATATGCAGTTAACTCCGCATAACTCGGAACTATGGAGGAACAGAATTTGTCAATACCAAGCCGACTAAGGTGGACCCCAAGATAGACCTTGATTGAGTTTAAATACTCAAAATCAACATGTCGTGGATTCATGACCCCACGTTTCAGCAATCCTTTATAAGCATTTTGATGTCTTTTTGAGCAAAAAAGAGGATCGTTTGTCTCCGACCTACTGACATCAAACCCCTGCACTGGCTTAAAATGTAAAAACATTTTCTCATCTTCATCCCTGGGTTCGTGAGAATAGGAGGCACTGAATCGTGGGTCTATTGGAAAGCTTCTCCGTGCTTCATCCGCTGTTCCAGGAGGAGCAATAGAAAGTCATTCCATTTCTTGCAAAAAGACAGGCTGATTTTTGTATCCACTATCTTGTAGAAATTCATCAATAGTTGTCATAGCGCTACCACCACTCACCAATGTCTGATACAATTTGTAAATAAACTTGGGGTTCCGTTTTTTGAGAGGGGCAGCACTACTTACTGGTTCTGTGAGTCCCTGTTGAATCTCAATCCTTGTTTCCATGGAGCCGGTTGCCGATTCTTCATGCAATTCTTCTTCCTCAGTAAGGTCAAGATGAGTAGGTCCAGAACTAGTGCCAAAATGCTTGTTTGCTAGTCGAGACGATTTCCGGGAGGCAGACATTGTGCGTTCGTAAAGAGAGAGTTTTTCAGACAATAGGAAAGAAACTTTGAGGAAGATGAAGAGGCCTAGGGTTTGCGAAGAAAAAAAATCTATTCTTTTAACGACGGTTCTCAAAGAATAAAAATAGCAGTTTTGAAAAGTTTCCAAAAACTATCAATCAACCAGTTAATATAATGGAAACGGATAAACAAAAAGATACGATGGTTCAGAAATCGTACCTTTTGACAGATTTTCAGAAGTGTGATTGGCGGGAAACATGATATTTAGAAAACTAAACATAAATCAAATTTAATATAGCCTGACCGTAAGTCTGAGTCTGAGTCTGAGTCTGAGTCTGAGTCTGAGTCTAAGTCTGAGTCTGAGTCTGCGTCTGAGTCTGAGTCTGCGTCTGAGTCTGAGTCTGAGTCTCAGTAAGAGAGAATATTCAATTTGCTTCTAATGAACTCAAACGACCGTTTATCCAAAGGTTTCGTAAAAATATCAGCTAATTGATTCTGAGAATCAACAAAGGTGATCTTGACATCCTTCTTCTGAACATGATCTCTGATAAAATGATGTCGTATTTCAATATGTTTTGCTCTAGAGTGTAAAATTGGATTCTTAGTAAGATCCATGGCACTTGTGCTATCACACCGAATTTCAACACAATACTTTTTGATACCGAAGTCTTGTAGTTGTTGACGCATCCATAGAATCTGAGAGCAACAACTCCCAAGAGCTACGTATTCAGATTCAGCCGTTGACATTGCAACAGTGTGCTGCTTCCTTGATAACCAAGATACTAACATATTTCCAAGGAGTTGACAATTTCCTGTAGTACTTTTCCTATTTACACGACATCCTCCCATGTCAGCATCAGAGTATCCTAATAGAATAAAGTTGCTTTCCTTGGGATACCAAAGTCCAAACTTTGTGGTAGACGAAATATATTTGATAATTCGTTTGACAGCTGATAAATGTGATTCTCTTGGATCTGATTGAAACCTTGCACACAAGCATACACTAAACAGAATGTCAGGTCTAGAAGCAGTAAGATATAGTAAGGATCCAATCATGCTCCTGTAAAATTTTTGATCAACTTTTTCTCCTTCTGAGTCTTTCTCGAGTTTTGAAGTTGCTGCCATTGGAGTTTCAACCTTTTTGTAATTTTCCATTCCAAACTTCTTGACAAGGTCTTTTGCATATTTCTCTTGATGTACAAAGGTACCTTCAGTAGATTGTTTCACTTGTAGTCCAAGAAAGAAGGTTAATTCACCCATCATACTCATCTCAAACTCCTACTGCATATCCTTCGCAAAATTCTTGCACATAGTTTCATCAGAAGATCCAAAAATAATATCATCAACATAGATTTGTACCAACAAAAAATCATGACTGGTCCTTTTAATGAATAGAGTTGTATCTACTTTGCCTTTTTCAAATCCACAATGAATAAGAAAAGAACTCAACCGTTCATACTAGGCTCGAGGAGCTTGTTTTAGGCCATAGAGAGCCTTCTTTAATTTAAAAACATGATAAGGATACTTAGGATCCTCAAAGCCAGGAGGTTGTTCAACATAAACTTCCTCTTGAATTACTCCATTTAGAAAAGCACTTTTGACGTCCATCTAATATAACCTGAAATCATGAAAGCACGCAAAGGCAAGTAATAATCTGATAACTTCTAACCTGGCAACAGGAGCATAAGTTTCATCACAATCAATTCCTTCCTCCTGAGTGTATCCTTTAGCCACCAGTTGTGCTTTGTTTCTTGTAATCAAACCTTCTTCATCTAGTTTGTTTCTAAACACCCATTTTGTTCCAATAATAGATTTTTCTTTAGGCCTTGGAACTAGCTCCCACACATCATTTATAGTAAACTGTCTCAGTTCATCCTGCATTGCTTCTATCCAGCTATCATCTGCCAAGGCTTCTTCTACTTTCTTTAGCTCAATTTCAGAGATTAAGGCAATTGCACTTGATTCCTCTAGTTCTTCAGGAATGACAGGAATTCTTACTTTTGATCTGGTTTGGCGTCCATCCTCAATATTGCCAATAATATTTTCCAAGGGATGACTCGACTTGTGTTTCCACTTCCTTTGACTTCCTGAGTTTGAATTTCCACTGTCCAGATTCTGTGAGTTATCATCTTCAATTTGTTCAACAACTTATAGTGGAACATTGTGTTCTTCAGTACCAACTTGTCTTGTAACCTCTAAATCTGTGTCTGCTTCATGAAATTTAACATGTATAGATTCTTCCACACAATAAGTCCTCTTGTTATAAACTCTGTATGCCTTACTTGAAGAAGAATATCCAAGGAAGATGCCTTCATCAGATCTACTATCAAATTTCCCAATCTTGTCTGCAGAGTTCTTAAGAATAAAGCATTTACAGCCAAAGACATGAAAGTAAGAGACATTAGGCTTTTTGTCTTTATAAATCTCATAGGACGTTTTGTCCATCAAAGGTCTTAAAAACACTCTGTTGATAATATAACAAGCTGTAGAAACAGCTTCTGCCCAAAATCTGGAGCTGATTTTGCTGTCAATCATCAGAGTTCTGGCCATTTCCTGCAAGAATCTATTCTTCCTTTCTACAACACCATTTTGTTGTGGTGAATAAGGAGAAGAAAACATATGCTGTATCCCAAAGTCATCACAAAATTTAGCAAACTCTGCATTCTCAAATTCACCGCCATGATCAGATCGAATGCTTGAAATCACATATCCTTTCTCATTTTGAACTTTCTTAGCAAACTTGGCAAAGTATGCAAATGCATCAGACTTATTTGCTAAGAAAAATACCCAAGTATATCTAGAAAAATCATCAACTATTACTAGACAATAACTCTTACCACCAATGCTTTTTGTTCGATTTGATCCAAACAAATCCATATGAAGAAGCTGAAGCACTCTTGTAGTAGCAGCGTGATTTATAGACTTGAAGGAATCCTTTAGCTGTTTTCCCAGAGTACAAGATGTACAATCTTCATTTATACGAAAATTCAAGAATGGCAGACCTCGAACAAGTTGCTTTGAAGAGATTTTGGAAATTTGTTTCATATGAGCATGACCAAGTCTCTTTTGCCATAATTTTACTTCTTTCTGTAAAGATATAAGACACTTAGGAGTCTCAACATGCATATCCAATAAATATATATTACCATGTCTCCTTCCACTGAAAGTCTGCGAATTATCTTTACTTGAAGCAAGACAGATTCCTTCTTGAAATTGAATTTTATAACCAGTATCACAGAGTTGACTGATGCTGAGTAGATTATACTTCAGTCTTTTAACCAAAGAGACATTATTAATAGAAAGCTTTCCAATCTTCACAGTTCCTCGGCCAATAATTTTCCCTTTGCTGTCTCCTCCAAAGGCTACTCTTCCTCCATCAAAACTTTCCAATTTAATGAAAAAGCTTGAATCTCCTGTCATATGTCTTGAGCATCCACTGTCCAAGTACCATTTTGATTGAATTTCCTGAAAAAGAACTTATTTCTTTTTAGGTACCCAGATCATCTTAGGTCCTTTTTGGTTAGAATAAGACAGGGAAGCTGTCCATCTCTTGCTTAGGGAATTCATTTCCCTTAAGCCTTCTTCTCCATGATTAAAGCACTTAATAGAATTTCTTCCAACAGGTTTAATAAACACTCTTCTAAAATGATTTTTATAAACTCTTTTCGAAGGCATTTTTTCAAGTCTTTCTTTGACTTTTGGAAAATCAATCAAAGGAACTTTCTCCAAAGACATTCATAAACCTTCCTTTTTGAAATAAGGTCTTTGTACTGAAAGGATTTTTTCTAATTTATCAGATCCAATAGAAAACTTTTTTGTAATAGAAGAGATTTCAGATTTTAAACAAATATTTTCTTTTTCAAGATAGCTATATTTATCCTGTGAAATCAAAACCTCATTATCAAAATTTTCTTTCAAAGAAATCTTCTGTTGTTTGAGAATCAGATTTTCCTTTTTTAGCTCAGCAATTTCTTTAAAAGAGAAATCTAATTTGGAACAAAGATCATTTATATAATTAGCTATTTTAACAGGAACTCTATAATTGTTTACCTGGTGATCAAAATCCTCTGAGTCAGAGTCTGAATCAGATTGAGCCATTAAGCAGATGTTGGCAAATTCCTCATCACTTTCTTCACATTCTGTGTCACTCCAGGTTTCAGCCTTTAGGGCCTTTTTGTTTTTCTCGTACCTTCCATTCTTTTGCTTGAGAAGAGGACATTCTGGCTTAATGTGTCCTTTCTTTTGACAATTATAACAGGTAATCTCAGCATAAATATTTCTTTCATCAGATTGTCTTCTTTGAGCATTCGAGTTCCTCCAAGAATTGGATCCTTTCCAATTTGATCTGTTTCTGTTGAACTTTTTGAACTTCTTAATGAAAAGAGCCATTTCCTCTTCATCAAGATAATCATCTGATCCTGCATCATCAGAAATAATATTAGATTTTAAAGCAATAGATTTCTTACCTTTGATCTCTTCATCTAGATTGAGATTTTCCACTTCATAAGATTGAAGTGTTCCAACTAATTCATTAACTGACAATGGTTGAATTCTTTGAGTTTCTCTAATAGATGTTCTGATATGATTCCATTCTTGTGATAATCCTCGCAAGAGCTTGTTCACTTTCATTGGTCCAATGATTGGTTGTCCTTGATTTGCAAGTCCATTGACAATCTTTGTGAATCTGCTAAACATATCTGCAATTGATTCACCATTTTTCATTTTGAAGGCTTCATATTGTCCGAGCAAGATATTCAATCTTGTTTCCTTAACACGATCAGTTCCTTCATAGGTGACATTTAATCTGTCCCAAATTTCTTTGGCTGATTCACAGGAAGAAATTCTGTTATATTCAGTAAGAGATAAAGCACAGTAAAGAGAATGAGTAGCCCTGGAATCAGTATGTTGTCTCTTGATAATATCAGCTTAGGGTATCACTCTAGTTTCTCCAGAACTTGTGGAAGGAATTACTCATTGTTCGATTATTTCCCATTCCATGGGATCCTTTGACTTCAAGAAAATTCTCATTTTATTCTTCCAGACACAGTAGTCTTTTCCATCGAAGTAAGGAGGTCTAAGAAAATATTGTCCTTCCACCACACCTGCTCCACTAGCACTTGCCATAGATCGTTAGCACAGAAGTAAAACACTTCTTAAGAAGAGCAACCTGGCTCTGATACCACTTGAAAGCGCTAGTGCAGTGAATAAGTATGTAAAAGCTAATGCGGAAATAAAAAGCTTCGGGATAATAAATAGAGTTAGAGAGTAAAGAGAATTGAACACAAGAAGTATAGTGGTTCGGCTTAGATCAAGCCTACGTCCACTCTCCCACGGTGACAGCCTATTGGCTGGAGTCTACTATGAACTATGAATCAAAAGAGTTACAATCTCAATGTCTAAGCTTCTCAGCTTCACTCTCACGAAGTTCGTGTGTCACACTCTTTTGAGTACAATTAAAGCTCTTCACAAATTCAGACTTTAGGAAAATTTCTCTCTAACGTTCGTACAACACAACTTTAATTGTACTCAAAAGAGTGTGACACACGAACTTCGTGAGAGTGAAGCTGAGAAGCTTAGACATTGAGATTGTAACTCTTTTGATTCATAGTTCATAGTAGACTCCAGCCAATAGGCTGTCACCGTGGGAGAGTGGACGTAGGCTTGATCTAAGCCGAACCACTATACTTCTTGTGTTCAATTCTCTTTACTCTCTAACTCTATTTATTATCCCGAAGCTTTTTATTTCCGCATTTGCTTTTACATACTTATTCACTGCACTAGCGCTTTCATTCATCACGTTGCTTGCTAATGATGAACTCTTTGAGGCCTGGTTGTTGAGCCCATGCGTGTAATACCAAGGTGGCGGCCCATACATCCAATAGGGGAACTAGTTCGACTCCCACTAGATCTGCGTTGGTTGAGTGTGGCCAATCTGGCCCATTCCAGTAGAAATCTGCGTCTACTGATCTCTACTGATCTTGATTAATTGGATCCAGCAACGAGTTTTTGCTTCATTCTTCCATCTCCGAGGGCAAATTCTCCAATGATGAGTTGATAGATACCTCTGAGGATTGATTTCCCTCCACGGTTGACATATTCTTCGTCATGGCAGAAAATGGTAAGTACAATAGACTTGTCAATGGTGTTTTTGTGGGCAAATAACACTTTGTTTTGTAGAAAGGAGTTCCTACAACAACAATGCCGAAGACAATCACAAGAAAGGATAGCGGAAGCAGTATGGATCGATGACAAGCTCTAATACCATGTCATAAGATGGATAGAGACACAAGCAAGGATGTAGGAAAAACTCTTCTTCTCTATATTGTGCTCTTCTCTAATTACATGTATTTATACAAAGCTGTATGATAAAGGAAATAATGTAATAAAGGAAATGGAATATTTACATTCCCTAATGTCCTATACATGAATAAAGCAAGTGTATATCTTGGACAATCGTGTGTATCTTCCAACACGATTTAATCTTAAACATTTTCATCATATCGATTTAGTCATAAACTTTTCTGATAATTTGTCGATCTAGTCCAAATAAAAAAATTAGGCTTAAACTAGCAAGTTAGCAAAAATTTGAAAGATTCAAGATTGAATTGCCTATCACACAACAAATTTAACACTTGTTGGATCATCATCCTGCATAACCTTTTCAAGCATAGAATTAGAGGGGGAGCAATCGGTGCTAAGATGGAGAACCAATTCCTAACTTAAAATCATTTGATACGAAGGTAATGGTTGTTCTAACACTTGCTCTCAAGATTGTTAAAGATCTCATTCAAAGAGTTTTCTACTCATTCCCTCGCTTTTGGGAAGCGAAGAACCAACCTCGAGACCCTTGGTTCTAACATATTGAAGTTAGGAATCGAATCGGGCGCCTAATTCTCGGTTTTACCCGGAAAGCAACCAATTTTCATGTCTTTGGTTAAAAAAAAAACCAAATTCCTAAAATAAAATGTTAAAAATTGCACCATTCCACTATCAAAATATTAGTGCCTTCAATGGTGAGTTGTTGTTTCCTTGTGTAAGGACTGAAGTTCAGTCTTTGATAGATGCAAAAGCCATTTTTTAAATGAGATTTCAAAACCGGATACAAAATCGCTTCCGCACGAAATTCTAACCGATTATCAAATAGAGCCGTCGATTTCAATCTAAGAATCGAGAACCTCTAGGGCCGGTTTTAGGTTTGTGGATTGGAAACTAAATCGGTTCTCCTCAAAACAATCCTTGAACCAATCGGTTTATGTCAGTTCGGTCTAATTTCTAGGTTGAAAGGGATTTATGCCCTCCTCTAACTCCGAGCACAAGGCCCTTTTCAATATTTTCCATTGTTTTCAAGAGAGAGAGAGAGAGAGAGAGAGAGAGAGAGAGAGAGACTCCGTGAGAGTGAAGTTAATGCCGTCCACCAGATTTTCCCAAGTCGCACGTTTGAATCGTCTGCGGACATTTCTTAAGCTCCGACTCTTACAAGTCTGACCAAGAAATATTAACGATGTCCGTCCCGAAGACGGACCCTATGATCCACTGATTTGCCCTTTTACTTGCCCTTTTATCATTGCACGAGAACTCTAAATGAGTATGCACGAAGCATGAGCTATCCAGCCAAGTCAAGTCAATGTAATCTCTCCAAGGAGCAATTCGCTACTTATTACCCGGTTCGGTTTGCGAAAAATTAAAATTATGAAAAACCCATTTTTTCCGTGAAAATAAGGAAAATATCCATCTAAGCTACAACTCTCGTGGCCAAGATAAATCGATTATCTCGGTACTTGATCTGTAATTGTTAATCAAGTGATCGTGTTTCCCAATTTGTTTATGCCGACAAGAGGATATAGCCGAGTGCCGATCATGGAGCGGCAAATTTTAGTTTCCCCTCCTAACATTAGGCCAAACTCCATTTTTCGAATTCGACCTCGACTAGAATTGTTGATCTTATTGTAGGCTCGTCGACTTTCAACCAAAATTGGTATACGTCGAGATCATGTCCACGACGTTTTATCAAAGTGATCTTTGCAAATTCTTTGAGGTTCTTGATTTTTTTGCAGATACATGGTACGTGAGTTTGTCCCTTTGACTACCCAAATTGTGCTCGGCTAAAGAAGAGAAAAACGTGGGAGTTGGAGTAAGCCCATATAAAAAACGTGCTTGTCATTCTAGATGTTTTCCTTAAAAACAAGAATGTGGGGAATTATACCAAAAAATGAAAGGGCGCATTTGGTAACTATTCCCATCCCATAAATATTTTTTTCAGAATGAGTTTTTTTGAAAAATGGTTCTCGGATGAGTTTTTGGAAAGATAAACGTATTTGATAATTTTACAAAATTTATGTCCCTATAATAGAAAAATAATATATTTGCGTTTGGTAGTCATACAAAATTTTTGTCCTCGGAATAGAAAAATAAAAGAAATGCAATGACCGATGGGGGCCGCAACTGGCGGGCGGCAACCGGCGGGCGGCGACTAGCGGCGGTAAGAGTTTTTTAGTTCTCAGTTCTTGTCCCAAACCCATCTCGACTCATTTTTTCAACCCAGAAACATAATAAGAATGAGAATTGCCAAACAAGTTTCTCGTCTCAAACTCATCCGAGGACAAAAAACTGAGAATGAGAATGATTACCGATCGCGTCCTAAGTCTTCTTTAAAATAGTTGTTCGCTTTTAAGAAGGGCCAAAGCAGGGCCACGATCGATGAAACTACTCTGGAACTCTTGGGAGCCCAAACCCTACCTTTCCAAGCCCAAAGCCCAAAGTACCAAAGAGCAAAGCTTGTAATGCCTGGTCCCAAGAGCCCGCGAGTATCCTCCCATGTTTTGGAAGGAGGATGGATATCATCCTTTGCCTGCGCAGGGGGAGGGACGTCCGATGCCCTCTTCAAACCGGCGCCAGCCATCGCCTTCTTGCTATAGAGAGCCGACGGCCAAACTCGCGAGCACCTAACGAGCGGCGCGGACAGTTTCCCGCCTTGGATTGAGGAGGGGAGAGGGGGACATCTCGCACGACGCCGAGCATATTATGATAGTTTGAGACGCATGGCTATAACGGCAACGCATGCCAAAGAACTACCAATCCATCTATCTCGAGTCCATCACATTGCCCATTTGCAGGTTGGGGTTACCGTTGATAAAGAGGTCGACTAATCATGAATGCTGCGAGAAAGGGATTAGGATTGTCGTTGATTACGAAGTTTCTGGGGTCACAGCCTACGTCTGAACAAGTTTAAACCGCAAGGCTGTTGTTGACTCTCTTGTGGCGGTGTTTAGCTGGACATTTTAGTACTTATTCCTGGCCGAGGCACTCGTTGTTCGTTCACGCAGGCATTTCTTTGATGGATATCGACAAGTTCGTTCTTTCTTTTACGCTCAAATCCACGCCTGCGAAGTGCTCCCTTCTGGTTTTGCTCAACGTCGTTCTCATACTTCTTGTCATTCACCATTCTATCTAAACAATGAAGCGCACGCCATTCCAAAGGGTCTATTGAATCTTGGAAGATATGGCCGCGACATGACTCTCGTATCTCATGAAGGGCGAGATTCGTTTCCGAGATTAGAATTAGGGCGCACCAGACATTCTCAGATTTTTTTTGACGTTTCCAGCTTGCCAATTCCTCCAAATTCCACCACGAAAAGCTTGGTGGCCCCGAGACTTTTGAGGGTTATCATATCTATCCATATCCCACCATTTAAGTTGTGGCGATTCTAAGCTTGACTTTAGGGCACGCCAATCTTGGTCAAGGAACATATTATTGCAGACAAGATGCCGTTTGTCATGAAATCCCACAGGAAGCAGGCATGACACGCTATTGAGATCAGGACAGGTCTCCATCACATTTACGTCTCCTTCGCCCCTTGATTTTATCAGTGAAAAAAGGGGATGATGGGAAGGGATAAATCTGCAACGTCCCAGATAATATCACAAGCGCTCGACGTTTCGGGATGGACCACTGCTCATCTTTTAGCAGAAGCCGAGATCGTCGAACACCACGGCCCGGCCGACCCTACGTCGCGGACGAACAGACGGCCTTCTTGGAAATCAAGAAAGGGGTTTGAGGATTCGAACATGTCTCCTGTCAAGGAGATGGATGGAATGTTTCACCCTTGCAAGCTTCAACCTCCATTTTTTTTTCTTCTTACTGTTTTCCTTTTTCCTGATCTGGAGGTGGACGGTGTGGTCCTGCTCCAGCGCAGCAGCGGCGGCAGCAGCCAATTATGACTCAACCTCCACCAGTCAGAATCCACAATCAATTCTCCTCCGGTCAAAGTCAACAGGATTCTCTTATGGAGGATATGACATCCCCTGTAATTTCTCATTTTCCTCGCCATAAATGTAAGTAAAAGAAGGAGGGCGGGTGGAAGAAGAAGTTTGACGTCACGAAAATAAATTTATGGCGTCATCGGACCATTTGTCGAACATTCGAATTAGAAACTTTGTCACTTCCTACGCCTCATCTCGAGTGTCTTGTGTAATTACGCACCGAAAATCAAAACATTTTTTCCTTAAATATGATTAGCAAATACCCAAAAATCATTTGCTACAATTGTATTTTTGTTATAACTAAAGAATCAATCACGAGCCATCTGTACCCGGACGGC
Organism: Melaleuca quinquenervia; assembly: GCA_030064385.1. Lineage (NCBI taxonomy): Eukaryota > Viridiplantae > Streptophyta > Magnoliopsida > Myrtales > Myrtaceae > Melaleuca > Melaleuca quinquenervia. The sequence goes on along the minus strand of CM057726.1, from coordinate 8,776,930 downwards.
ACTAAAGGGCCGAGCCAAATATTTTAATTGATGCATGTGCAAAGAAAGCACGAGCGATTGCTTTTCTAAATCATTTTAATTTCTTATGCTTCAAAATTTAATGTTATATGGTTTAATCGTTAAACTATTGCGAGGTCCAAGTATATAAATTTTGACACCTGACTGACCATTTAGGTTAATTTTCTAAGCCACAAGTGGAAGTTAGACCTAACAGAAGGATAGTTCTAGAAATATGACCTTGGTCATGTTAGAATAATATATAAATGGATAGATAAACAAGGCGGTAGGTAACACCGTGGACATCGATAAATTGACCGATTGACCAAAGAATAAAAATAAGAGAAATGAAAATTTAGAGCATAATTTGTTGGGCTATGTGGTCCAATAAATTATGAAACTTCAATTAATGCCATCCGGTCCATGTTCATCGGTACTACCCTAGCTTATAAAATTGAGTTCACATGTAGAGTCCGTTCGTTTGGCGAAAAATAAAATACTTCCGGAAAATATTTTCAATGAAATCATTTTCCTAGAAAATAACACATTTTCCATTTTCCGGTACTCGTTTAAAACTCCAACGACACATTTTTCGATGTTCGTTTGAAACTTAAAAATTTTCCGAAATTTTTTTTCTGAAATTCTTTTTTTGAGAAATTATCCAGTGACTGGCGACCGGGAGCAGGCGATAGGTGGCGGGCGAGAGGCTGGCGGGCGAGAGGCGGTGGCGACGGCGGCGGTGGGGGGGCGGGAGGCAGTGGCGGGCGGGCGGGGCGGGCGACGGTGGCGGCAGTGGCGAGCGGGCGGGCGGCGGCAGCGAGCGGGTGGGCGGTGGCGGCAGGCGACAGTGGCGGCAGTGGGCGGGCGGGAGGCGGTGGCGGGCCGACGGGCGGCGGCGGCAGCGAGGGTGGCGGGCAGGAGGTGGTGAAGGCAGGCGGCTGCCGCGGCGGCACGCGTGGCGGGCGGGCAAGCGGGCAGGAGGCAGCAGCAGGCAAGGGGCGGCGACGGGTGGGCGGGCGGCCGGAGGCCGACGGCGGCAGCGGCGACGGCGGCGACCGGCAATTAAACTAGCTCATAGACTCACAACAAAAGAGAAAGAAATGAGATCCGGAAAATATTTTCCACTTTTCAAAAACGGAAAACATTTTCCTTAGTTTTAGAAGAAAATCTTTGGTTGATTGGAAAACATTTTCCTTAGGAAAATTTTTTCCGCCCCCGAACAGTCCAGTTTCCGGAAAATATTTTCTAGAAAAATATTTTCCGCCAAACGAACGGACCCGTAGAGAAAGTCCAATTTCTGAGATAATTCTCATTTTCTTTGAGTAGTTATAGGTCGTTGTTCAATTTTTTATTTAGATATCGTGTGCTTCGGCTACTAATTTGGCCACAATGACCATGCTTTCAGTGTAACGATTGAGTGATGTGAGATATTCCGAGGAGCAAATTGGAACAAGGGTCGAATTTTAAATAAGTAAACTTCATTTTCTTCTTCCTAAATAGTAGAAGTTTGGCTCGGCAAGTTGTGCAAATTTATACCAGGGGACGACACCGAGTTGAGCTACTCTTGAGTAGTTTAGATTGAGCTCGATGATGCCTCGAGATCAGCTCGTTTGATTTCGAGTTGAGCTCTAAGTGTCAGCTCAACAAGCTCGTGAACCTAATCAACTCTCCGTTATTTTTCGGAATAATTGCTTATTTGCTAAATATGGATATTATTATCTACACCATAACATAAGATGACAACACCATTCTAGCACATTAATGACAATGCTCGAGCCCCCGGTTCTTTTACGAATTGATTGTAATCGAATTGAGTCGAGTAGAGTCGAGTCGAGCTCAGCTCATGTATTGCGATTTTTCGGTCAAGTTAAGCTCAAGCGGAAATTATGGTATTGGATTTAGCTGAAGCTCAAAAGTTTGAGTCTTGAATATTTAATAAGTCAAACTTGAGCTTGGCACTATATCGACTCGACTCGACCGTAATCCTAATTTTCTCTTGATAGTCAGCAATCTGAGGAGAGAGAGTGTAAGACTTATTAGACCTAGAATGGACCAAACAAGCTTAGCTGAGTTTTGGCATCACTATCTATAGGTGGATTTGGTCTAGGACGCCCGGAGACGGTTCACAGGTGGAACTTTGGCCACGGTAAGTGGTGGTCAAACCGCTTCAAGGACCAAAGAGAACTAGATCATCGTAACATCATAGCGCCATTGTCCCTTTCGACGAGACGAGGCTAAATCTGAGGTTTGGTCAGGGAAAACGCTCGCCGGAAACGCTCAACTCGACTAGCCGTTCGAGCGTCGTTCCTTCTCGGACATACCAATCGGGTCGCGATCGTCGGGCCAGCAAGATAACACGAGGACGCATATCGCACGCCGGATGGTTAGCCACACGTTTTACTATCATGATCTGTCTCTAACACATGCCCAAGTTAAATGGACCACTCCGCTCTTCTGACGATTCATATATTTTTAGGGGCATTTAGTACTCAAAACGACACAGGTTGCTGCTATATCTTACTGTAATCATCGCTCTGCTCTTGCTTCGGCTGTCTTCATGTTTACGCACGCCTGTATTTCCTGGGTGTAAGTCCGACCAACGTGCGAACAGAGTGCTAAGTAACTTCTCAAACCGACTCCATTAACCATAATCTGGAGGATGAAAAGGGCATCCAGTCTGCAGTTTGGGGACCGAACCGAGATCCATAATCAGTATTCGGGGACCCAATGCAATCACAGCCGTTGGTCGTCCGGGTCCAAATGAGGGGCTCCTGGAATCGACGCCGACGACGGACCAGGATCCAAACGAGCGTTGGTCTACTCTGTCCTTGTCCCCTGCTTGCGCTGCCCCAGGGAGAGAGAGAAAGAGAGGGGAACAATGTACATAAGGGAACATGTGGGAAGTGGAAGAGGAGCCCAGTACGTAGCAGAACATGTGGAAGTAGGTCCTCTTCCGAATTAAATTACAAGGCCAACCCCTTTTTTTTTTTGCTTCCATCATTATTTTCTGCAAAGTAAAACCGAGGATCTGGTCCGGCAGCTGGGAAGTTGTTGGATGGAAAGAAAGAGACTCGGAAGAAACCTCACGGTATAACAGGTTGCGTCGACCCAATTCGCGTTTTTCTTTTCCTGTGGTAACTTCGTCTGTTTCCCTTTCCTTTCTTTATACGTGCTCCATACTTCAGCTTGGAGAGCGACCCTTCCTAATGGGAATAAATCCAGACCAAGTCTTTGGCATCTTCTCGAACTAGTCTATTTTTGTATTGATCCCAATACTCCAAAAGTCCCCAGTGAAAGCATGAGAAGAAAACAAAATTTTGTTTTTGTTGATCACGAATCTCCAGCTCCAAGGGTTCCCTTTTACAAACCATGACATGGAGCTAAATGAGAGAGCCACCCAGAAAAAAGGAAAACTCAGCGGCTAAAGACGGGACACTTCACTTTGAGGAAGAGCATGGAGGGTCGTGCAAATCTTTCGTATATGCCGCCCATTGCAACAAAATCCTGAATGTTTCTTAAAAACATAAACGGGAAATCTGGGACAGACTTCGAGAACCCGTTTGCTGCTTTTCATGGAACCATCGTATGATTAGAACCGTCTCCATCCCAGCAGAACTAGATTTGGGTCCGGATGGTGCAACGACCCACTTCACTTGAGCACGTCCTCGCCTACGTTATTAACTCCTATCCTAAACAGAGTTTAAAAAATCGACAAACTAATATCGAGATTAACATCACAACCTAATCCAAGCACGGCCACCGACGATGGCGAGTGAAGTTTCCCGGCCGATGCAAAGCAAGATCAGTCGGTCCACAATCAGAGATTCATGGCAAAATAACAAATCTTCACTATTTTTAAGGCTTCTTTACATTAAACAACAAATGAAATGGCAAAACTAATACATGGAGATATATTACTCCAAGACGATTAATGTAGCTACCCATAATCAACTCACAGTTCTATGCTGCTGTTCTACTGCTAAACTTGAGCAAACTTAAAGCATCATTTGATCACATCTGATAAAGCTCTTACCTTTAACAACACATCACAGATTCACATGGGAAAATAGAAGTCTCCCAGATTCTAGTTTCAATGGAATCTTTCACATCAGCAGTTTTCTTCCACCTTTCACCCAAGAAAAACAATTTGTTGATGGTTCTTAGGTGGTTTCTTGCGCCACATTGACTCTTTTAGGACAATATGCACCTGTACATGCTAACTCCCTGAGAATTCTCATTAAGTTCACGAGCTTTGTCCAATGTCCTTGCCGACAAAATCTCCACTGCCAAATGATGCTGCCGCAGCTGCCATGTCAAGACCACCACCCATAGAGGTCATAAGACCCGAGAAACCACCACTCGGGTTACCTCCAGCTGCCATCCCCAATCCAAGAAAATCTAAAGTAGGATGCTTCGGGCCAAACATGGTTGGAGTCCCCATCATCAGCTCCTTCAGACCTGAACTCCCATCACAAGGAAGCCCGAGCCCAAGTCCAGCAGCAATAGAGGCATGTTCATGCTCCACATTACTAGTGTTCCACTGTAAGTCCTCTTGTTGCCCTGTTGAGGGGGAGGAGGATACAATCCCGAGGCCACGAAGCAGTGATGCATTGGTTGCAGTTGCCCCCATCTGAGCAGCCTTCTGCAGAAGCGCAGTGGCTGAAAGAGCGGGCTGCAGAGCAGGAGCATATTGCCGACGCTCCTGCCCCGCATTGCCAAAAAGCGACGACCCATGATTCGTGGAGAGGCAGAGGGAAATAGGTTCAACGGATGAGGCAGGCCCAAGGTTGACAGAGCGGTCAGGTGGTGCCACGGCACGAATCAGGTCAGTGTAAGGAGTACTCTGTTGCGAAGGCTGTAAGGTTGAGGATGGAGTTGAGGAAGCAAACAAGCCTGCTATGACACTAGTGCTTGTCTTGCCATTGCTGCTAGAGCTGGTGCTGCTGCTAGAGCTCCCTATCAAGCTGCTCGTCACCGGTGGCTCTTCAAGAATTTGGGATGGCTTCTCTTGCATCCCTACATTGCATCCAAAATCATTATGAACAGTCCACAATTTCTCATAGAGCTCAAAAAGGCAGATTGTCTATGAGAGAGCAAAAGCTAGACTTTTTCATAAAGAAGAAAAGTAACTCTGCAGCCAAAAGCCAAACCAATTGTTATGCTTCTTTCCCTAGTCCACTTCTCAATTCCATCTTTTTGGCTTTTGAATCTCTGTGTTTACTTTTGGATTTTCAGTCTAAAAGGGTCGGAGAGTACCTTTAAGCCAAGGGTTTCTTCTTAGTGAGCTTTTGCTGACTAAAACCATTTGACAATTCGTGATACATAAAATACAAGTTAAGTGACTTCAAGAAACAACAAAGATCAGTAACGGACAAAGGAAGCTATCACGTCTCATCCAAGATCCAGCCTAGACAGAGATTTTCTTGTGCTCGTTCTAGACGAAAAGGAACTACGTCCAGACAAAATTAAAGCCAAGAACACAGCGAAAATCAGGATTTAATACTAACTGGTACCCGCTGCTTGATCGGCCAAAACGGTGGACAACACAGCAGCTGAAGACCGTATAGCTGGTGGAGCAGATGCTTGAGCAGGAGGAGAAGGAGGAGGAGGAGGAGGAGAGGCAGGATTCTGGACTTTTGGATCGGCCTCCGAGTTGGGCTTAACTGGAGCCGAGCCCTGACCTGGTCCCTGACCCTGAGTCTGAGCCTTTGCGCTCTCCTCAGCTAAAGCATCACAGAAGGCCCTGTGGGTGATGAAGCTATCCCTCCTTCCAAAAACAAAACACGAAAAGTGGGGACAAAACCCGTTTCAATTCACAAGCTCACAACCCAAGAAGGATAACACAAATGCTAACTCAGACCCAAAAATAGACACTTTCTATGGTAAAAAATTGCAGTCAAGAACCTTGAGAACAGAGTTCCACAGTCACATTTATACTCTCTGGTGCCACAGATTTTGGAATGGGCCTTCCAATCGGACTGCACGGCGTATTTCTTCGAGCACTTGTCGCATTTCCACTTCTTCTCGCCATGTTTCCTGCAGAAATGCTTCTTTATCCCGGTCAGATCACCGAGCGCTCGCGAGGGGTCGTGGTGGACGCAGGTGGGCTCAGGGCACACGTAAACCCTCTTCTTCACTTCCTTGCCTGATCTCTGCCTAAGCTTCCATGGCAGGTTGTGGCCTCTCCTGTGAAGCTGCAGATTCTGGTCCCTCTGAAAGCCCTTGTTGCAGATTTCGCAAACGAACCTGTTGGTAGCCAATAGGGTCTTGGGAGACAGAGCTATCACCTCTGCATCCGGATCTGCAGGAACGAAGAAGAAACAAGGGAAATTCCAATCAGAAATCGATGACCTCCCCCCCCCCCCCTTTTTTCTCTCTTCAAGAACAAGAAAAGGAGGGAGATTAGGGTGTTTTCATCTTTGAAAGTTGTTACCGGGCATTCCAGGGAGACTCCTCTTTTTCTTGGTGCTGGAAGGCGGTGGTGGTGGCTGTGGAGGTGGCTGATTGCCAGAAGACGAGACACTTGCTTCACCTGAAGCTGTTGAAGAATTGTCCAGGTCTGTAGGCATATCTAAGGAGGCTCTAAAATTTTTTGGGGCTGTGTTGGGTGGCTTTTGGATTCAACCTAATGGACAAGAGAAGGGGCAAAATCCAAGTTCATTTATCTTCGAGGCAATTCCAATCCCCCCAGACCAAAGAAAAATAAAAAAGAAAAAACACACAGAAAAGGGCAAAAGAAAGTTCCTATCTTTCTAGGGTTTCGGTCACAGCTTGTTGCTGGCTCTTGCTAGCTTGCTCAGCTACCAGTCAATCGCCCGCTTTTTTCCATTTCCTTTCTCCTCTTTTTTCCTTTCTACCTAACAGCTCTGATGAAGTCTCTGACCCCAAGAAGCTCAAAACACATTAACACAAAAAAGAAGGAAAAAAAAAACTCAATGATTAAACCCAGGACTGTAAAAAGGAGATAAAGCTCTCTCGTCCCTTCTCTTTAAGCAGAGCGCTCATGAATCATGATCACCACCAACCCAACACAAAGTTCCCCGGCCGCCCCCCAACTCCGATTCAACGATCAAGAAAAGGATAACCCAGCTCGCCCTTTCATTTCGGAGGAACTGATGCCTGGTTTTTTCCAACCCCTTTCCGTGTTTCAAAAGAATCGTGTGTGGACGGGGGGTTTCGAGCTTTTAAGCAAAGACCAGCGAGCGAGAGCGAGGGCGAGAGCTAGAGAGAGAGAGAGAGAGAGAGAGGAAGACGAAGTTGTGCGGAAGCTTGGGACAAGGGGCAAGGAAAAGGCGACATCCTCGGCGTCATTGGCCTGAGCAAGTTCTCATGTCTCTCTCTCGCTATCCCCAAAAAGTCTCGCAAGCGAAAAACAACCCCCTTTTCGATGGAGTAAAAGAAATCTCTTTTCCAAAAGGCAGAAAGGCAGGCGAGGGAGGGGTTCGAGACGAGCCGCTGTGAAAATTAAAAATCGAGTTTTTAACCATGATTGGCGAAGAAGACTTGGGGGGGATGGGGAAGGGAAGACTTTGTCCCGATCTTCAGACAGAGGAGGGTTCGTCGCTTGCCTGTCGGGAGCGCGCTCACCGCACCGCACCGGACGGTCTTGTCCTACTCGCGGGAGGCGTTTGTCGTGTAGCGCTAGCGCGGGGGTGTCTGGATTCGCGATCGTGAGGTTCACCTAATTTATTTACGTGCGTAAATCTCGAACTTGGCTAAGCGTTTTGTTTTGAGTGGAGTGCGCCGCCCGGAAAACATTTTTCCGAAAATAGTCACACGTCCATCTCATAAAAATAAATGAACGGAAATAATTTTCACAAACCCATGAAGTCGTATGAATTTTTTTTGCTGATGGTGATAATGTTTTTCATGCTCGATTTATTTTTTTTAAATGAGTAATTCGATAAAGATTCTCCAAAAATAATCCGCGTTGCCCTCGGAAAATAAATGGATTAAAAAATAATTAATTATTTCGAGCGTTACGGATAGTAATTTTTAAAAATATATTTCCTAAAACTTTTTTGTTTTCTTTGCTACTTTAAAACATCGGTTAGTCTCCAATCTATCTTTATTTTCATTCTGTCATTTTTCTCTTTCCAAATTTTAGGATATCATTTTGAATTCCAATAAATTATGAAACAGCGTATGAGTTTGCTTGTCCACACTCGAATTTTCTAAAAATTTCGAAAGTTTTGAACCAAAAAGAATCTAACTACGTGAATCGCGAGGTTTAGATTAAGTTGTTTGCTTAATAAAAATAAATAAATGGTTTGAAAGATCCTTTTATAAAAGATAATTGATTGTATCGCTTGAAATAACCGATCAATGGGGAATGATTTTATTGTCAATAGCAATATATATCTAAACATTTTTTTTATGCATGGTGGCTCGTTCAGGGGCCGATGAGACTTATCGCCTTTAGGACTACTATGTTGCCAATGTAATTATTGGCCAGAAATATATACAATATATTATGAGAAACTCCACATAATGTCCTTATATCTTGCCCTCTACATGACGTCTGACCTCCATCGAGCAATCTTAATCAAAGAGTTAAAAACATCCATGTCGACAAATGGACAAGCTTGGGGACATTAGCCTTCTCGCTATCGTATCCCAACTCACGGAGGAAACGTCCTCGCTTCTTCCTAACGACCGCAGCAGTACTCGAGTCTATAAAGGTTAGGTCTTTTCGATCATGTTAACTAAATCACGAACATTTTATTTCATAACTTGAGTATATCCGACCAACCGGTGCTACGTAGGAAAATCTATAGTGACGTAAATGAAAATTTCAAAAAGAGATAGGTGGATTTGCAACCGCTCCCGGGTCGGGTCGGATCGGATTCACTTTCGACCCCCCACCCCCCCTCCCCCAACCAATTTTCCGACAATTTCCGGTGGAGAAAGTGAAAGAGGGAATGACGGCCGGCGACACCTCGGTGCGGTGGGGAGCCGACGTCGTTGTCGATCGCCAGAGTCGACACACTTTCTGAGGTAAAACATCACTCGAGCGTGCACAATCAGGGCATTCAGCAGCCGACCCCCGAGCAGGGTCGAATGGGGAAAGGTGGCATTGGTGGTGGGCATTCACTCCTTTTCCACATTGGGAAACAGCTCGGCATGAGCAAGACACCACCGCCGTCCCCCGCGTGTGCGGCCCCCCCGGCCGCCACGTGCCGGCGCTTGGATCCAGCCTCGTCTCGAATTCCCCATTCCCACCCACCCCAAAACCCATCAATGCTGAACTTCCGAGGCAAGAGTGGAGGCCGAGCTCGGCGCCTTCGATTCAATCGAATGGGGAGACGAGGCCGTCTCAGAAATTGGGAAGCGAAATCAAACGAGGAGTCTGTCGTGGCGGTGACATTTAATAACGCGGGAGCTGATCCATCCGAGGAATAACGGAGCTAGTCCATTCGTTCCACCGAGAAATAATTTTCAGAATTTTTTTTTAATTTTTCATAATTCGTTTCACGAAAAATAATACAGTTAAGAATAATATATTCTACCAATGAAAAAACATATTTCATTTTCTTAGTTTATATTTAACTATAATAGACTGTTAAATTTGCGGCCTTTAGAGGCGAGCTCAATGCTGAGTTTTGTAGCTTATGGTGACAAGTCGAGAGCTTGTTGCGGTCTGATGAGGTTTGTGGACAACGACCAACCAATATAAAACAAAAAAAAGGGGTAAAAAATTTAAAAAATCGATTTTTTAATAATTTCATCTAATTTTCAAACAAACACCTGAAAATAAAATGTCACATTTTCTGTAAAATAAACAGAGCATAAAAGCCGTATGAAGAGCCTTGAGTTTATCGTGCAGTGCCTCTAAAGTTTTTCGATTCAGGCCAATTTAACTCTTAACATCTTGAAAATTTATCAATTTGATCGTCAAAGAGGACGCCCCGCCATCTAATTTGGCAAATACAAAGATAACATAGCCGATCTAATCGAGGAACGGTGCCCATGTGAACCGCCAACATGAACGCGAAAATGGGCAATTCGATAATTTTTCGACGGTACCTATAACCGCCATGAACTCATATCTTGAATTACCACGGCGGGGTCCGGCATCAAGCAAAGCCATGCCCATCTTCAATCCGAAGGCCCGATAAGTGTTCGGGCGCGCCGCGTGCTTCCAGCTCTGATCGTCGCAAGAGCGAGTCCGGCGGCTAGTTTGTCGGGAAAGCATCGATGTCCGTACCTTCCGTGAGGAACGATGAGGAATCGGGTTTTTCCTTTTTCCGACTCGTGCCTGCGCTGCGCTGCGCATGCCTAAGATGGTGATGCGTGTGTTTGGGGGGCTTGGAGAAGAAGATGACAAGAGTGTGGAAGCGTGGGAGAACGGGTTTGGTGTTTACTTGCGGAGGAAGAGGAGTCGAGGGAGTCCAACCACGTGAGGAGACACTGAGGAGATGGATGATTCGGAAGACTGGAGATGTGGAATTTCGTGGGCAACTTTTTCTATTTCGTACTCTTAGGCATATGCACATCTAGAATTTGGGATTTCGGGAACATAAGGGAGACGGAAATTAGGATTTTCGACTTTCGAATCCAGATCGAGCCGGCGAGTCGGAACTAGGGAACGATAAGGGTGTTTGGTTCTCTGCGCGGTCTGGTTCCCTCTACCTACCTCCTTAAAATCGGGAATTGAATTCGTGAAAATCTATGGAATTGTGTGGTTCGACTCCCGGGAGGTTCAATGGGACTGTGAAAAATCTTTAAAAGATTAAATTAATTTACTTGTTTTTAATCAAATGGATTTGATTAAAAGGGGCCTTTTTTGTACCTATGATTCCCAGAGCAAAATGTTGGTCGGGTCCACGTGGGCGATTCGCGACATTTAACTCCCAAATCCAATGTACCGAGCCACGTGGACAACATCTTTACTTTGTGAAAGCTTTTAGGGTGCGCGTGATAGAATTTCTAGTCGGAAATTGATTCTTGGAATAGAAATAGAATAAGCTTATGAGGGGGAAAAATGCGTTTGATAATAAAAGATAATTTCTATTTCATAAAAGAAATCCGTTTGATGATGAATAAATTTTTTGTTTCTATTTATGTTTCGTTTTAAAATGAAATTTTCGTTTTAGAGTTTGTAAGATATTCATTTCTATAAATTTCAAATGCTTATTATTTAGTGCAAAAAATTGGCATTTTCTATTGTTGTATAACTCCAAATTTACTTTTAGATGCTTTAATCTCCTCATTGGAAGTAAGGAAAATAACCCCATCAGGAAAATTAAAAATTCTTTCCGTCAGATCCTCTATGGTCTAATCAGTGGGCAGATACAAAGAAGCCTCTCATGCATAAAAAAAAAAAATCGATCTCATCTAACTAAAGAAAGAGACCCAAGGAGATAACCGATAGGAAACAATCAAATACAAAAATAATACAAATACATTACAAAATGTCTTGAGACGGGGAGAGCAAAGATTGTGATACCGCCCGTCCTATCGGGTCCGGCTTCTAGAGAAACCGAACGACGAGCGACCGCAAACATCAATGAAATGGAGGGGACAGCGACGGCAAACTCCCACGCGAGATTAGAAAAAAAGCTTAATTTTCTATGCTTGATTAATAATTACTTTAATTAGCCCCCGAGGTCACGAATAGAACAGGAAAAAAAAAATTAAAAAGGGGGGCGACCAAAAAGGCCGGCCGAAGCCTTTTCAACGGAATCATCATCGCTTCGCATTGACTTGGGAGGCCAACCCCCCGCAAGACAAAAGCAAAATGTCATTTCTTTTATTCTCGTTCAAAGTCCCCATTATTTTTTGGGCACCATGTGGGCCCCCACCCCCTCCCCTATTTTTGCTTTTGTGTTTTTTTTTTTTCGCTTTGCTTTATTTTATACTATTCTATTCTGGAATTTCGTTATTATCATTATTTTCCGGCCTCGCGCCTTCGGACGGCAACCGCGACGGCGACGGCGACGGCACGGCGTGCGTGAGAAGCTTCGTCGGGCGGGCGGCGAATTCGATCGTTCTTGTGATTCTTCTGGGATCTCGAATGATGCTTTTCTCATGAAGCAGAGTTCGATGGTTAATGGATTAATCAGATGGGCTGGTTTTGAAACGGGCAGTCCAGCCCGGCCCGTGAAATTGAGGCCCAAACACGTAGGGCGCTCGTGCTGCTCCGCCGGGGAGGGCCGTTTTAGCCTCGCGAGACTTCAAGGAGAGACTTTTAGGGCTTCCGTTCTCCGTGCTTGAAACATATGGGACGCGGCTGATGACTCCTAGCAGGGGTCATTGTAAACTTCCCGTCCGATCGGGGGTCGTGACGGGGTCGGTTCCCAGCGACGAGGCGTCGGCTTAGGCGGCCAGGAAATTTGCTCTGCTTCTCGTTTCGCGGTCCTGGATTTCGAGCCTTGTTAGGAGTGTTTGGTGAGCAAAAATAAAGAGCGCACGAGATCAATGTGGCTCATCAGGGACGGAGCAATTGATGCATCCAAAGGCTAAGCGGGACGACCATATGACCCCCTAGAGCCAGAAACAAGAAGGAATCGATTTGTTGTCTTCATGTATATACTTCATTACTGAAAATAATAATACCATTCACGATTTAAGATGAACTTGATATGCGACATCTCTTGTGTGTAAAGGAGGAAAATTTCTATCTTTTCGTCCGGCAAATTCATTAGTTTACTAATCAATTCTTGCTCGTACGATTTTCTGATCAAGTAAATTTATTACTTATCGAAAAAATATCAAATGAAGTCCATCGGCCGAAAGTCTGGTGGATATGACAGTCGGAGTATGTCGAAGTGCAATATGGACCGACCATACAAACTAGAGAGAATTAAAAAAAAAACTGAAAATCGTTTCATTACCAATGATCAAGGGCAAATGTCTACTTAGGCAATATTGAATTTGTTTCATACTCCGGTGTCCTTTATTTTCACGGGCTTAATTTGGCTGGATTTTCTGCTTAAAGGACTTGATTCATCATTTATAGGTTATATTTTACCTACGAGACACTCTATTTAGCGATAATTTTTGTTTTGTCATTATTTAGTTATAAAACCCAATATGACCTTAAGATCAATTTGAGCAGGTTCGGAAAATAAGTCGATATATAAGTTCCGTTCGTTTGCGGAAAATATAACATTTCTTTTAGGAGACCATTTTCTTGAAATATAATTTTCAAACTTAAAGAAAATTATAAAAGATAAAATTTTACTTTTTTTTTTGCTATACATTGTTATAAGTCTTGTCGTGCTCTCACAAGCTCTCGGTTTGCTATCAAAAGTTATGAACTTGTCAATCCTAGACAAACCTCGATCTCGCTTCTAGAAGCTTCGAACTCACTATCAAAGACCGTTGGCTCGTCAGTCTGAGTGAGGTCGAGACGCGTTGTTAGAGGCCACCATATTTAAAAATAAGCAAAAAATACGTAAAATATTTTTCCTTTTCTAAAAAACGAAAAATATTTCCCCCACTTTTAAAGGTATTTTTACATTGATGAAAAATATTTTCCTTAATTATTTTGTTTTCCATGAAACGAACGCCGAAAAATTCGAAAAATATTTTTCTAGAAGTTATTTTCACGAAAAGAATGGAGCCATAATGTCCAATCGATCTAATCCAAGTACTGATGCGTTGTTCTTTTCTGGTAGGTAGGATTTTAGTGTGAATCGACCCACCCTCATCGTCGTTGATTCTGTAGGGTTTCATAAAATCGCATTATTACGAAATATTTAAATTAATAATTAATGGAAAGATATATTGATACGATCATCGTTGAAATGTGTTTACTCAACTCCAGGGTTTATAGACAATGTCTTTACTCAACTCCTGGCGGATCTAGGCGCAAGTTTCTTTGCTGTCTGCATAGGTTTTCCTACTGATGTGGTAAGTTCTTGTGTGATCCGCAAGAATTAAATCAAGAAGTCTTCATAATACCTGTCATCCCATTACATGTTTTTTGTTCTTCTCCTACGTTGGTGCATGAATCTAGTTTCATCTATCTATGATGATTGGAACTCCAGATCAGCACCCTTACATCGTTGCTGCATGTGATTTCAGGTTAAGTCAAGAATGATGGGCGATTCGACATAGAAAAGTACTCTTGCTTGTTTCATAAAGACTCTAAAGCACGAGTTCACATTAGCTTCTATCAAATCTAATCAATGTTGGGTGACTGCACCACACTCTAAACCACTCTTTAGATGCTGCACCTTAACAAGCGAATGCCCTGTCTGCTCTTGCTATGTTGCAGATTTTCATTTCTGTTCCAATGCACTGTCAATTCTGCAGATCATGGACCAGAAAAAAACAGAATGGACTCTGTCTGTGACCACCTTTTTTCTCATCTATTGTCTGAGTCAACTGACTTAGATGATTATCTACACCTGTGCCTAGTTTATAATCTTATGGAAGAGCCTTCAACTTTGACAGGTCTCTAATTCAATCTACACCTATGATTTTCATAGCTACTCTCTTTTATTTGCTCACCATAGAAGGGGAGTTTATCGAGGGGTCTCAATGCCTGTTTCCTTGAAACCGTTTTCATTTATCCTCGTTGTAGGATCAATTCCAAAGTTTAATTGACATTTTTTTTTTCTATTTGCTCTTTCTTTCTGAAAATGGAGCTATGATTTTTGAAGCATTTTTCTTTTTGTATGTTTTAACATGAAATACTACATGTTGATCACTCTTTTTTTTGTCCAGTTGATGATGTAAGGGGATTTTCTAGAGGGGTCTGAATGCCTGTTTTTCTGAAACCGTGTTCTTTGATCCTGACGCTAGGAAAAAACCTCCAAAATTAACTGGCATCTTCTCTTTTCTCTCACATTTTTTTCTTGTTAAAATCCGAGCTATGATTTGCGGAACCTCATTTTCAAACCTAGAGCTAGTATCCACTACCTTTCAAGACTAGTCTCAATGGCCTTAGTCTCATATACCTTAGATTAGTACAAATGCTCCATCTTCGTCAATGTCAAGAGTCCCAAATGCTGAATAACATTTGTCAAGCTACCTATAGCAGAAGGACGGATAATGCTTGGATGAATATGACATTAGTGTACCCAGTTCTAGCTCTCTTAGGGGAAAGAAAAAAGGAGTAAGTTTTTTATGGTTGAAAAAAAAAGGAGTAAGTTACTCCTAACAACTTTGAAAAAGTAGAAATGACCAAACAATTAAATAAGGCAAGACACTTGCAAAAATATAAAGGATATAGTGCTGAAGATATTCAATCATTGCTAAGTAGTTTGTCAGAAAAGTGATCTTGTTGATATGTGAGAATGGGTATTATAATTGTCTGTGTGTGTCATGTGTAATGGTCTATCAGTGTCGCTAAAGTGTCACAAGTTGTCCATGTGTGTCATAAGTAACAGCGTCAAATTATTGACACTCTTTCCATGTATACTTATAAAATGCAATATATTGTGTAAGTGAATAGCAGATTGAGCTGAGAAATAAAATCGTATTGTGAGAACCTTCATGATCTTCTAAAAACTCCTTGTTCTTCCTCTAAAATAATCTATTCTAATTAGAAGCTTACTGTTAGTTCGGTAAGATTAGGGGTGATCGATTCCCGGCGATTCCCCATTCCCCTAGGAACTGAAAACTGGACCGGTAGAACTGGTTCCCTAGTATTTGGAACCAGGAACTGGACTGGACCGGGTGAGAACACTGGACTGAGCGGTTATGTCCAGTTCTTACCTGGTCCGGTCCGGTTCCTGGGTGGGTAATTATCAATTACCGCTACCAAAACAAATCTCAGTCCAAGCACGTGGGATTAAGCAACATATCGCAACATATCATTTTTTGTTCTGCCCTATCTCAGGTTTCAGAATGCCAAACTATAAAAGATAGTCTCCTGTAGACAATGTTACAGCAGATGGACTTGAAAGGAGAATGACTTTTATTATTACCTTTACTTTGTCACTATCCTGATCCCAGCTGAAAGATGCAAGCGTGACATAATTCAAAGCTGGAGTAGAAGGAACTCTTGCTTGAGTTGATATTGGCTCAGGGGTCTGTGAGGCATGTGCAGCAACAACATCTTTTGATGTCTATAGAGGATAAGGACCATGAGATAAAAATCCTCTTACCTAAGAGCAAACGTTTGAAAAAGAGCTCTGCATTTTCGTCCATCCACCAATACTGATAAGCACAGTTGAATTTCAAGTAAATGCCACCGAAATATGGGTTTCATCTCACTTGTGCTTGCTTTTCATTTTTCCCCAGCCAATTAAAGATCTATAAAACCATCTAAAACTGTCATAAATATCTTATCATAAGCCAAATTGTCAGCGCGAGTGGCAAATTCATAGCAGAAGTGTCAGGTTTGACACCTCAATTGACACGAATTGCTGATGCTGAGCTTCCCATTTCAACAATACGCTCAAGAACAAATGCATGCTATGAACCCTTCAGATAGCCGAAAGGAAATTACAACATAACATCAAGACCAGCTGAAATTTTAGGTGGCAATAGGTTGTTGACATAAGGTGGATTCTACCCATTATGCTACTCTTAATGAAATTCGTGCGAGATTGAGATGGCTACAAAATTACCAAGGTCACCTAACAAATTTTGATTATCGATGATAATTTAGCACCTGGGTCACCTAACAAATTTTAAAGTTTCAAAGCCTTGCAGAGCTCTACAATTTCCATCAGAGCTCAGCTCTACTAACACTAACAATCCATTCTGGCTTTCCAGAAAATGCAGTTCAGACGCTCCCAATATGAACAACTCAGTTGGAGGATTAACCGCAGCACCCCGCAAGCTCACACCACGGTACTGAAGCCCAGAAACATCGAACCGCCCACAAAAAAAGCGCCATCAATCGCTCCGCAAAACATTATGAAAAACGGCAATGACAGCAACCCTTCAAATCCCAAGCTGCGAGCAACCGAACATGGTGGGAAAAATGGGTTGGCCAAGCACTTGCAAGAACATTCGAACCATCGACCCCAAGCTCTCATTTTTCTCTTCCCACTACTTCAATAATTCCAAGAAGGGGGTAGAGACCCAAAAGGAAATTACAGAGAAAAAACCGCGCGAACCGAATGAAACGGCGACGAGACTGAAAAGGAAAGGAGAAAAGGGACGACCTTTTCCAAGCTGCGTATCTCGGAGGAGATGAGAGAGGCGACGCGAGGACGCTTGACAATGCTCTGAAGTTGCCGAAGCTCCTCCAAGTCGAGGGCATACTCATCCGCTATTTTCGTCCTTCTTTTCGCAGAGAGTGAGAGGGTGGGGGAGGTAGACGTTCACTTCCTCGGATAGGCAAAAATAATTTTTTATATTTTATCTTTTAATAAATAATATTAGTCCGGGTGGGCAATTTCACCTTAGAATCAGAAATCGGACCGAAAATTCACAGTTTTATTTATATGGAATCAAGAATTGGACTGTTATGTTTTAGAACCGCCTGAATTTTAATTGCTCACCCCTAGATAAAATGATATGATTTAAATATGCTTTCCACTTGCCATATGTGAACCTTAAATGTCAAAAGAAATTAGGCCATGATGAGTCATTTCATTATTGGGATAGCATACCAGTTTCCCAACATTAAATATTTTCATATGTTCCAAAATTCAATAATCATGTGGAATAAATTGAAAATTCAGAAATCATATTACATATTAATTTAAAATTTAAAAGTTACATTTAAATTTCACACAACATTTCTGTCATTTTCCAATTCTGTAGCTGAGCCCTCTAATTTACAAGTTTGCCCCTGTTATCTCTCGCACATCGCCCATATATAAAGGAAGCCTCGCGCATCCTGCGTCTAAAGAAGCCCTAGAACGCAAGAACTCGCTTCAAGCGTAGCCAGTTCAGTCACCGAATCGAAACTCGTTCGACGAACCCAGTGGAGATGACGGACTACGACGGAAGATACGAAGGGAACGGGGATGACCTCGACGGCTACCGCGGCGGTTCGCCTCCTCCCCGCGGTCCCGATGACCGTAGCGATTCAAAATCTCAGGTGATTCGCAGATTTCGCTTGCTCCTGAGGCTTAGATTTTTTTGCAATCAAGTCGTGCAGTGATGTTTAGGGTTTGGTTGCCGGTTGTGTGGCGGGTAAACGTTCAATTCGTGGGTAGGTCTCACTTTCGATGTGACTGGAGGTCAAATTTGTTGAGATCACTCTTGGAGAATTGCTTGCTTGAATAGATCGATATGCACTGGTTGGAAAGCTTTGCATCGGCAGGGTATTTTCCGTAGATAACTCACTCGGACGATTTTATCGGCTGCACGGGTCAATTTTTGCGTCTTCTGTTCTTTTCTTTGTATATTGGAGACGATGTCGATCTCGGTTCATCTTTACAACCAATTTGAGAGGTAGGTAAGGTTTGTTCTACCGACAAAAAGAAGGTAGGTTTTTTTCTCATTTGCTGTTTGGATGAACGAGAAAACCATTCCTTCGCGATACTTTGACGTGGTTTCCCCTGACGGTCTTTTAGATTATCAATTAGGAAAGGATAATGATGCAGCAGCCCTTGCAATTGATTTCTAACTTAGCTAGGTGATAATTTGTGCCTTCTAGCTTACTAATTTACCTTATGTGATTTGTCTTATTGCTCTCAGTGCTTGTTTTCTCTGGTTTTCATATGTTGGTCACGTTGCCATTTTACTTCGTTTTGACTGTTAACTCTGAGGAGATCCTGACATGATTAAATTTTTGCAGCGTGGGTCACAAGATTATGAAAGGGAGATTTCAAAGAGCAGTGACAAGGAGAGGGATAGAGGTCGTGATAAGGAGAGAGATAGGGACAGAGAGAGAAGGACAGAGACAGAGAGAAGAGACAGAGAGAAGAGTCGAGACAGAGACAGAGATAAGGAAAAGAGCAGGGACAGAGATAGGGATCGCGATCGAGAAAAGGACCGTGATAGGCACAGGGATCGCCACAGGGATCGCAGTGAGAGAAGGGAGCGGGGACGAGACAGAGATGACGATGATGATTTTCCCCGCAGTCGAGATTATGATAGGTGATAGAAGCAATAGCCATTCAGTGGTTATCTCGGTTTCCTGTTGCATCTTCAGTTGTATCCCCTCAAGAGCTTGGCATAAGATGAGATTTAGGCCAAGCTTAGCTACTGTCCCTACACTTTCCTTTCCCCTAATGCGCTTAGAATATATTTGACTTTGACATTTTGTTTCTCTGTAGAAGTTTAAAACTCTTCTCTGTCCTTCTTTACAGGCACAGAGATCCGGACAGAGATAGAGAAGATAGGCACCGGGCTCGATCACGGGGCAGGTCAGAGCATAAGTCAAGGTCACGATCTCGCTCCCGCTCAAAGAGGTATGCTATGATGTCACTACTTCTTGTAAATGTACCTGTAAATTTTGTTGCTTTGTCTTTTGTATTTGCGGCACTGTTTTCTATAGTGTAGGGTGATGTCATTATTAATAATATTTATGTTTGTGCTACGTCACTTTGTCCAATAATCCAATAATAGTGTGTCATGGTGACATTTTCTTGTCATCTGTAGTATGGTGGGTCATTTCATCGAGTGCTGAGACATCTATTGGAACTTACCGAAGCAAATCTGTCATATGATGGGCCCAGGCACTGCTATAGAATGCTTAAGTTCCTTTTTCCATCAGTATGTGAAAATGGAGAAGATTAGCTTTTTTAAGATATCAATTCTCACCGGTTCAAAAAGGGTGCAGTTTTTATAGAAAATTGGGCTGAGGAATGATCGGCATTTCTTGATATTGTTTGAAACCTGATATTCAAGCTCTTCAAGTACGAATTTTGCACCCATGTATAGAATGATTCCTTAACATGTCTGTATGAGCGTAGTTATGCATGGATCAGATTAGAGTTTATGTGGCTTGTAGGCTTAGGTTGGCTTCTTTTTCAATCCTATTAACATTTTCGCTTTCAGCAAAAGGATTAGTGGTTTTGATATGGCGCCCCCTCCTTCAGCAATGTTAGGTGCTGCTGCTGCTGTCGCTGCCACTGGTATGTTTTTTGTCCTAAATTTATAATATATATGTACATATAACTTCTTTCTTCTCCTTGTTTGATATAGTGGGGAAAGTTCCTATCAAATAGGATGGTGTCATTTTGGTAAGCTATTCTTTATGTTGAATTTCTACTACGCATGTAGCATTTTAGGTGGTCTTACTGGGCTGTACTGAATTTTTCCTTTCTTAGTAAAGTTACTTCTGGAACTGAGAGGCTTCTGGTTTTTTGTTGTGTTGGTGTTTGTTTTGTTTGTTTCTCTGTGTTGTCCATTGTTAAGAAGGCAATGTAGGGCTACTTGCCCCACTGTGCTGACAATATGCGTGAGCCGACTTCTCTAGCTTTAATGTACAAGGAGGACCATTCACCGGTATGATGGGTCTTGTTCGTCTTCACCTGCAACCATTGCCTCTTTTGGTAGTTTTACATTTTTTTAATATATAAGTAACATATTTTATTTTTTGATTTACAAATGCACAGTAGAGGATATTATGATGGATTATGGAAAGGATTATGCGAAAGATGTTTTAGCCACAAAAATACTTTAGCTATTAATTGACTGCTTAAGGACTTTATTTGACCGCTCTGAGAAGAAATTGTTTTCTCCCTTTCTCTTGCTAGCAGGTCAAATTCCTGGGACAGCTCCAACCATTCCAGGGATGTTTCCAAACATGTTCCCTTTAGGAACTGGGCAGGTATTTTATTTTCCTTATCTCAGAATTTAACATCACTTGGATGGTGACACTGTTTGTTGTCATTCCTTGCAGCAGTTTGGCACTCTTCCTGTTATGCCAGTCCAAGCAATGACCCAGCAGGTTGGTGTGAAAAATTTTTGTTACTTATTTTCCCTCCTTTACAAGGTTGATTCTTGTTGTAGAGTAGTGTCTATGATCTTTTTGTGCAGGCTACCAGACATGCTAGGCGGGTATATGTGGGAGGCTTGCCACCTACAGCAAATGAGCAGGTTTTTTCCCACATTTAGCTTTGCTTCCTCTCTTTTTTTTTCCGATGATGTTTTTTGGGTGCTTTGGCAAGTAATTTAGTCGTTGAACCTTCTATGCAGTCGGTTGCGACCTTTTTTAGCCAGGTCATGGCTGCTATTGGAGGAAATACTGCAGGTCCAGGTAGGACTTTAATATTAAGTCCTTGATATTATAGCTTAGTTGGTTTATGTTTCTGTTATGGTATTGATTTTCGTCATTTTGCTTTTATTTGCATAGGGGATGCTGTTGTCAATGTTTACATAAACCATGAAAAGAAGTTCGCTTTTGTGGAAATGAGATCTGTTGAGGAGGCAAGCAATGCAATGGCCTTAGATGGCATTATCTTTGAGGTAAGTTCATTGACATTTTTAACATAATTCCTTTTCTTTCTTGTGGTGGATCTGCCTCCTTATCTTTAAAGACATTCATTTGTCTACAACATTAGATTGACAAAATACTAACTAGGTTGAATTTTTATGCAGGGAGCACCTGTGAAGGTCAGGAGGCCCAGTGATTATAACCCCTCCCTCGCAGCAACTCTTGGTCCTAGCCAACCTAATCCTAATCTAAATCTTGCTGCGGTTGGGTTAACCCCCGGTTCTGCTGGAGGGCTTGAAGGTCCTGACCGCATTTTTGTGGGTGGATTGCCATATTACTTTACAGAAGTGCAAGTGAGGGAGCTGCTGGAATCATTTGGTCCTCTTAGGGGTTTTGATCTAGTGAAAGACAGGGAGACTGGGAATTCCAAAGGCTATGCTTTTTGTGTTTATCAAGATCTCTCAGTTACAGATATAGCTTGTGCAGCTCTCAATGGCATTAAAATGGGCGACAAGACTCTCACTGTTAGGCGTGCTAACCAGGGTGCAAACCAACCAAAACCTGAACAAGAGAGTGTTTTGTTGCATGCACAACAGCAGATAGCTTTGCAGGTGAAAGATCTTCACATTTATTTCTGAGGAGTGCTTTCACATGGTCATGTTTTTCTACAATTTCAATTTTCTTGGGTAATTCCGTGCAAATTTCATTTATGGTGAATTATAGCACCATTATCAACATAATCCAGAGTATATTCGTGGTAGTTCTTTTCAGGGTCATCTCCACTTAGATTTTATTTTGTATCTAGGAGTTTAACTTTCATTGAGTTGTGGTTCATTGAACGTGTGATGGTGGTTTTTTCTTTCTGATTTGGCTTGTTAAGGATATATACTTAAGTTTAAATTACCAAGGCTTTTTAACTTTTGCAGAAGCTTATGTATCAACCTGGTGCACTTGCTACAAAAGTGGTATGTCTAACACAAGTAGTTTCTGAGGATGAGCTTAAAGATGATGGAGAATATGAAGATATATTGGAGGATATGAGACAAGAAGGCGGAAAATTTGGTAAGAACTCTGTCTATATAATTCGTGTTAATTTCTGCTCTTATTTTGAGTTTTGTAATGCCAAAATTTTATTGATTACTTTCTTCTTTCTTTGTGCTGTATCTCTGTTTTACAGCCTTTTCTTGTTCCACATTCTGCTTAAAGAATCGGGCCTAGCATTCAGAAAGAAGTTTCCAAAGCCTTATATCTTCACCTAGATTTCAGAATCTAAGCTCTTTCCTTCATTTTAATGATACTTGTTTTGCAGGTAATTTGGTGAATGTGGCTATACCTCGTCCCAGACCGGATGGAGAACCTGCCCCAGGTGTTGGAAAGGTAAAGGGCAATGCTCTTCTGCCTCCTCCCTGGGTTATCTGTGATTGTCTGCATTTTTCTACCTTTGGGTGTTGGGAATACATGGATACTCCTGTATCTTTCTGCTTTTGTTTTTTTTTGTTTTTTGTTCGTTTGTTCCTATTTTCTTTTAAACATTGTTTGAAGGGGGTAGGGGACTGTTGGGGGTGTTAGCTGCCGCCACATCACAATCCTCTCCCATCATGAGTTGCGAATTATATTTTATGTTACGATTCATCGTTTCTGATTCTCTTTCTATCTTCTCTGGCCAATGTGCCTACTTTGTAAGACTTAGGAAATGATGGATTTGGGGTTTGGTTTAATTTAGTGCGCTGTTGCCATAAAAGACCTGACTGCAAATTAATAATTGTATGTTTCGTCCCTTTCAGGTGTTTTTGGAGTATGCAGATGTTGAAGGTGCTGCAAAGGCACGCACGGGCCTGAATGGAAGAAAATTTGGCGGAAATATTGTTCAAGCTGTCTTCTACCCGGAAAACAAGTTTGCACAGGGCGATTATGAAGGCTAGCTCTGGCACGCCATGTTTATGTTTCTGTATCTTAGATAATTAGGTGTGTGGTAGGAGTTCCTCCCATGCTCTGATGTCTTGAATCAACGAATTAATGCAGTTAATAGTTGTTCCAATTAGGAGTCGAGAGATGGCGTTTTAATGTTATCACTGGCTACACCTGCTCTGATTGGGGTAAACCTCGTAAACAAAATATAAAAGCAGCGGTTGCATATTCAAACTTGGTTAGTGCAAAATTTCTCTCTTTTAAAATCATCCTGCGTAGATTCAAAAATTTATGCTGTGGTGGATGGGATTTGAATAAAAGTTTGTGCAGATTGGAGCACCTGTTCTGGGCATAAAAGCTTGTGTCGGATCGAGCTTCTCCTCGTTTCAGACTATTTCACGAGGCAGCGGTTAGCTTTGCCCCGCGGAATAATGGTATGATTTTGTATGGTGGGCGGATTTACACGGCGGGAGCTTTCATGTAGAGAGAGCTTTATCGGCCTTCCAGACAACCTGTTCTCTGTGCGCCATCGTGCTGTTTTCAACTTCTCTATCCTTTTGAGTAGAACTCGGAGACCAATTCGCCTTCAAAGCCCCTTCGACTGGGGATGGCAATGGCAAGTCAATAGCAACTTATGCTCTTCTGCGAGCATACAGAAGGCACTCGAAAGAGTGGATGCTTCTTTGTACGTAGGTTCGACTTTGGCTAGCGGAGCGACAACCAGCGTTGTTGAAGCTCATGGCCTTTCGCATGTTTTTCGTGGTTAGGGTTGGTGCGGGTCGCATGCTTTTCGAGCAGTGGGGGTACTTGAGTTCCAAGCTGTTGAATTTTGAACTCGACTCGACTCGACTCAGGGTGCCAAAAACTTTTGACATTGGATCGAGCTTGACTCAAAAATAGAATTGAGACCCTCGAGACTGACTTCACTCTACCCCGTTAGTATCTAGGAAAAAATTAGCTCGAGCTTGACCACATTAAACTCGAACCTTTTCTCCAATATACATATGTACGCTCACGCGTCTATAGGTGACTATGGTATGTAATTTTAAAGATTATTGTTTCTAATTTAATAACTATTAGATAATTTTGAAAATAAAAATAATAATAGACAGTTGATTTGGCTCGACATAGGTTTACAGGCTTTTTGAATCGGGCATCGGCTAGGGGTGATCGGTTTCCGAACCGGTTCAGTCTCACTTGAGAACCATATTAGGAGGATCAATCATTAATTTATGGAATCGGGAACTGGACCATCCAATCTTGAAACTCGACCTGACTAGACCAAAGGATATCTGGGAATGTCCAACGGACTGGGTAAATAAAATGCCACTTATTGATCACAGATAATGTTGCGCTTCAAAGACGATGGAGGAAGAAAGATGCAAATCGGAAAATTTATCCGAGAGTACCCATCTTTGAAAGGTCAGATCAACGAGCACTTTCCATTAGAGAGGAAGAGAGGTACCTAGAGCGAGAATCGGAATAAGGCAGGCCGCTTCCCTCTGTCCTGCTCCGGCAGCTGTGGTGGTGACTCACTGGCGATCGAGTGCGTCTTCTCCGGTATGACGATGAGCGCGAGATGCTGCGAGTCATCTCGTCTCTCATCCCTCTTTCAAATCCAATCGACTAAACTAAGACGAGAGGATGCAAAGAATGAACATTATGAGGCGCCGAAGTTGCTGTACATTTGAGGAGGTGGGAGAATCCATGGTGATGAAGATGAAAAAGAGATGTCTATTTTGTTCTCTCTACGAAAAATTCAAACACTTTCGGGTAGTTCGGTTCCTATTCTCAAAATAGGAACTAATCTACCCATCACCGGGTCCAATTTTACGGAACTATTATCTGGACCAACACCTTGGGAATCACCCGAATTAATCTGACTCGAGCGATTATCAATTTGAGTAGTTCTTGTCACGCATTCCTATTACTGGTAAACTCTTCTCATCTCGACAAAATACTTAACGGATTTAATTGGATCTCGACTCCGGATTAAATAAGCCGATACCAATTCCCGAGTAATTATCGAGCTGAGCTGTTCACAAGTAACTATATTCAATTTATCTTTCTTCGAGCTCAAAGATGAAGCGATCTTTTTTCTTTTTTCTTTTTCACTCCTCGTGCCTTATTTTTTTTTTTGTGAAAACCCAGGTTTTTCTCTCTCTCTTTTTTCTTATTCACTTGATAAGTTGAAGCCCGAAACCGGCCGCCGGTCCTCATTTCTTCGCTCCCGCTAAAACCCTACCCTAAACCCCCCCGGCGGATCGAACGCCCCCCATGGCAATCATGTCTTCTTCTCGTCAGCTCCACCGCCTCCGCCGCCTCTCCACCGCTGCCGCCGCCGCCGCCGCTCCGGCCACCACAACAACTACCGGCACTGAGGCCGCGGCTTCCTCGATCTCCATTTCCCGAGCCAAATCAAAGCTCCGCTCCGAGTTCGACCCCGACAAGGCCCTACAAATCTACTCCTCCGTCTCCAAGCACTACTCCTCCCCCGTCTCCTCTCGCTATGCTCAGGACCTCACCATCCGCCGCCTCGCCAAGTCCCGCCGCTACGCCGACGTCGAGGCCCTCGTCGAGGCCCACAAGCAGGAGCCCCAGATCACGCAGGAGCCCTACCTGTGCACGCTGATCCGTTCCTACGGGATCGCAGGTATGCTTGACCACGCGATACAGACTTTCGAGCAGATGGATCAGCTAGGCACGCCTAGGACGGTGCTCTCTTTGAATGCTGTCTTGTCTGCGTGCAATGCATCGAAATTGTTTGATAGAGTGCCTGAGTTGTTCAGTGTTTTGCCTGGCAAGTACGGCGTCTCGCCGGATAGGGTGTCTTATGGGATATTGGTGAAGTCGTACTGCGAGGCAGGGTTACCCGAGAAGGGAATCGAGGTTTTGAAGGAAATGGAGAAGAAGGGCATTGAAGTCACCACAGTCACGTTCACGACGATACTCGATTCTCTGTATAAGAAAGGAAAGGGCGGGGAAGCAGAGGAGCTGTGGGACAAGATGGTGAAAGCAGGCTGCGTGTTGGATTCTGCTGCTTACAATGTTAGGATTATGAACGCACAGAGTTCAGGGCCAGAGGACGTGAAGAAACTGATTCAGGAAATGAGCGATTCAGGGTTTAAGCCAGACACGATCAGCTACAATTACCTGATGACTTCTTATTTGAAGGCTGGGATGATGGACGAGGCCATCAAAGTTTACAAGGAGTTGGAGGGCAATGGGTGCAAGCCAAATGCAGCAAGTTTTAGGACATTGATACATTATCTTTGTAAGAAGGAGGATTATGAAAAGGGGTACAAGATTTTCAAGGAGAGCGTGAAGGTAAACAAGATTCCCGATTTTATGACGCTGAGGTGCTTGGTTGAAGGATTGGTACAGAAGAAGATGACCAAGGACGCAAAGGGATTGATTAGGACTGTAAAGAAGAAGTTCCCTCCTAATTTCTTGAACGCGTGGAAGAAAATTGAGGAAAATCTTGGCTTGGCTTCGGCTGCTGATGACACCAATGCATCTTTGACTCCTGAAGAGGATAAACAGACAACTGCTAAGTCATGAGCTCATTGCAGTAAACATATTGACAGAATGCTGATAGCGTCTTTTATGCTGGAATCGACTTGATCAGATTGAATGTTGACGCACTAAAATGTAGGATCACAGGTCTGGTAATGGCAGAAATTGGAGAAGATTTTGGTTATACATAATGAATTGTACTGGAGAAATTATGAGGTTCGCCTAATGGTGGTCAGATTGGCTGTTCTCCACTGGTTCATTGTGTGCTTCTTTGTAGTCTTTGAAATTTTTAGTGGATTTGAGTCAGCTTTTGCCTTGCTCAGAGCCTGTAGTGAACGACTATCATTCACATCAAAGGGAATATAATTGTTTTGCATTGGTTCGCTGATTAATTGGTGGTGTAAAAGATATTTTTTGGTGTGGCTACAGCTCACTGCAGCTCTTTGGCTCCATGCAAATTGTTCTAGAGACATGCGAATTTTTGTCAATGCTATCTTATCTACGAGACTGTTAAAGTTTGTTCACTGCTCCTTTGCTGATTATCATTATACCTATCCAGAGTTATTTAATCATTTAAAGGCATTCTAATGCTACCCATTGCTGTTTAGTATGCATTCATGTTGCAATATCCACGAAGGACTGGTTGCTTTTAGCTCATTTGATCACTAAAAGTGTTCTCTGCTTGGATAATTCAATTTTTCTTTGGAAGCGACTAAAGAAAATGTGGATGTGGTAATGTATGATCACACAGATAAGGGCCTTAGGAGTCAGATCCGTATGAGATTATACAGAACTGGGTTGTTGGGACTAAATAAAGGTTTAGCGAAATCCAGTTCTTGATCAATGTTACAGGTAAACAAGTTTATGAGCTCGTTTATCCTAAATTAGGCCCTCTTGTTCCGATTTTTTGCTGAACAGATGTACTAGATTCAGGGAGTGTAAAAAGAAGAAAGCCCTCCTTTGCTCTGACCCTGGATGATTGTAAGGGAAAAGGAGCAAATGCCGTTTGGGCTAGAATTTTTTCTTTCATGTGGCCTCTTCTTGTTCTTGTTGTTAAATGAGTAGCTTGAGTGACCCAATAAGCTTCTCCAGTAACAACCGTCTTGATTGTGATTGTGAATGCATGTGGATAAACTCTCCAAGTTGGTGCTGTCAGATTTTTGCTGTGGGTTGAGTATTCTTTTGCATTTTTTCCACGAGGGAAGAAAGCAAGAAAGCTGCACAAGTTTAACATTGTGGGGAATGATATGTTCACACGATCTGCAGGAGAAATGCTGTCTAGAGTCATCAGAGGCGATTCAAAATAACGTGTTGTATAGCCTCCATAGCCACCTAGGTGCAAGTCTGCCCACATGATTACCTCATGATAAAGTATGATTTAGAGAACATTCCCAATCTCGGCGAAAGTGAGCTGAGTTTGTAAATGACATATAATATGCAGCTTCATGCAAGGAAGGATTTACAGGCGAAGGGCCCATCGGCCGACCATATCAGTTGGTCCAAGAGCTCCATGAAAGTTAGAGCTTTGGTACACAGGCAAATGTTCCCAGTCTTTCACCTGGTTTTGCAATTAGCCCTGACCGAGAACTCGGAAGGCTGCTTCTTCAGCCTCATTTGCTAAATATAAGGTTCTGAAGCGAATTAAGGGCAGACTCGAGTTGTTTCAACTCAGCTCACACATCAGGCTTTAAAAGCTCGACTCGAGCTCGACCGGATATCGAACTTCCTATTTGAATCTAAGCGACAGAAACTTGATTAGGGCAGTGAGCCTGTGGAGCTGAATACAGTGGAGCTTGAACTTGCATTGACGATATACTCGAATAGCTAGAGCTCGATTAAAAATCCAGCAGATTCCGTGGCCGGAATCGGGGCGATCGCAGATCACTCAGTTCCACCCAAAACGAAAAGCCGCACGTCTCCATCCACGGTGAAGCAGTGAGATTTCTCTTCCTCCCGAGCTGACACGCTTTTCTCGTGGAGAAAACGACAGTGGGTCTGCCAAGGAAGTACTCGAGATTTCTCACATCGGGGCACCAAAGAAAGGCCAAAGAGGCGTGATCTCGAGGAGAGTGTGGATTTCGTGTCCTCTGCTGGGGTTCCTGTCTCGCTCCAATCCAAACTTTAGGGCAGGGAAAGAATCTCTGATGCCGTGTGGGTTTCGATCCATCCCTTCCAAGCTGAAACCCAACCATTTGCAGTAAGATTTTCATTCTCCTCGGGCCCTACGTTTCCACTGTGGGGGGGAAGCTCTGGCGCGATGATGGAGCAGGAGACAACAGACAGATATCGTGTGCACCGGCCGACCTCGCCCGCCCTGACATTGCCGGTTCTCGTCCTGCCGGCAGGGGAAGTCCTTATCCGGACTCGGATCCCCGGGCGAAACCCACAAAACCAGGGACTCCCCAGTTCTTGCCACGTCGCCGCACGGCCAAGTCCGAGAGATAAGGATGGATACGGGCTAGGAATCGGCCGAGTGATCTCGAGGTCGACGAATTATTAGTTGAATCATAGGCATCCGCCCATCACTCTTCTAGACCCATCTATACATTCAAATCTTATATACATTTGACGCAAGAATGCGCGCAAGGATCGAACATGGTAGGGGGTCGCAGAGCGAATTGAGGCTATGTTGCTATCCCCAGAAACGACCTAAACTTTGGAGCGATCGATCCTTGTTTACCCCCGAGAGCTACCTTTGTCGAGGAACATGATCCGAGAACTATGACCCGATGCCAAGATGGCACGAAACGAGCCTCGACCTCGTTGGTCTTCACCTAGGGTCACCTACCTTTAGAGCATCTATCTTAATGGTGTCTTGATTGGGATCTGAGCCGTCTGATCTTAATTGGACGGCTCCGCTTTTTCCATAAAAAAGATACAAAATAAAAGCATTTCCTCCTATTAAATGAGAGCCGTCCGATCTTAAATCAGATAGCCACAAAACTAAGATCTTCTACTCAAAAGTAAGGGATTCGGATCCTTCACGTAGACACCGGTGGGACCCGAATCGTCATGGATCGTGTCCTTTAGTAACGTGCTACAATGGAGACGCATCTCGTTATAAAAAGAAAATGGCGATGATCCGTTGTTTAATGCCTTGAGGAGGAGAACTTGGGGAGCGACATGAATGAATCGACATGTGCACGAGAATGATGGTGGTGCATGGAGGGTCCGCCGGGCCATCGGTCCTTCCCAGTCAAGGTCAACCCCGTGCCTGGTCAAAGTCGGACCGATGAGGGGCCCCCTATCATCTCCCCGCTATGTAATTGTAAACTAGGGCATGTGTATTATTTTTATTTTTTGGGTAAGGAGGGCATGTTTATTTAGACTGAAGGAATACAAAAGAGATCCCCTCAAAATAAAAAATTAGGAAGAAGTTGCATGTGAATTTACAGGCTAACTTGTGGGTGTCACGAAAAGTTTCGTGAAGTTTGAATTTACAAAAGAAAAGTTAAAGTGTGTGAGCGGTAAAGTCTAGATTATGCAAATAAGAAAAGTGAAAAATAACTTAGACAAATCCATATGTATATGTGGATCAGGATTCCCCTTTGGAGGCCGTCTGATTCTAGATCGGATGGTCCCCATTAATATGAATTTTTTTTCTCAACTGTTTAATTTGAATCGAACGGTTGGGCTTAACGTACGTAAGGCGATGTGATCCGCTCACTATGTATAACATTCATTTCACTCCTAAATTTTTTGTTCACATATCACTTTAATATTAGAATGCAGATTAACTTTAAAGTGGGGAAAAAGAGGGCAGTTGGCCATATAAAAGTGGTTAAGAAAGATGAAAGAAAGAAAAACCTAACCACCCAATGTCCATGACCACACTCACTGAAATTCCTTAATTTTCCTCCGCGAGTGACAAACAATTACCTTTTGATTTTCTAGACCCAAATGGTTATGCTTTCCAACACTTACAAATATATTCAATTTATATTCTAGAGCTGCTCCACGAGATGTAGCCTTAGAATTCGATCCTCTGTCGGCAGAGAAATCCTCCACCTAGAATATCAATTTGTCAGGGAATTTGGTTATTATCTCTTTTTTCTATCGAGGAATCAACCACGTACCTTCCATGCCCGGACGACACCAAAAAACCGAGTCCTTATATCTCGGGGGAGATTAGCACGTAATATAGCAAATATATTTGATTTCATTTATTAGAAGAATAGTAAAACGAATTTATTTGCTTTCATAAAAACGAAATCCGCACGATGGTAAGAAAAAAAATTAAAAGTAAAATAATGTTGACCATGTTATTTCTCCATCTAATCAGAGTCATTATCTTATCATTAACTTCCTGCAAATCCTATCGAGACTCTTCCACGACCCAACCGTACATCGGTCTTCTCTTCACATCTTTCCCCGGGAATTCCTCACCAGAATCATCAATGGCGTCTCCCGCCTTGCGCGATCTGTTCGCCTGCTCAGGGCCAAAGACTCTTAAGACGTCTAAGACACTTCGGGCACGTCCATGTCTCCTTTTGACGCTTCGTCACTGAGCGAAGACGGTCGAATATAATGATACTTCCTAGCTTGCAGCGAAGGCGCAAGAACCGCCATGCACGAACGAGTATCGCTTTTATTTATAACTGAAGCAAGACAACTTCGATCTAATCCACTAAAACATACCCCAGCGAGAGAGAGAGAGAGAGAGAGAGAGAGAGAGAGAGAGAGAGAGATCTGCAACGTAAATAGTAAGTAGTGACCACGGGCTGGAAAACCAGACAGAACAGTGAAGAAAAGAAAGCGAAAGAAAGAGAAGCTAATGATTTATATTCATGAAGTTGGGATGACTCTGCGAGCTCATCGTCAACGTCCACCCACTGACGATCTCCGACCGAACAAGGCGTCCCAGATCTCAGAGAAAGCGTCTACGATGACGCCGTGGTGGTCCCTCGAGTTGAGCGAGAGGAGGCAACGGAGCAGCTGCTGGAGGTCCTCCTCCGCGAACATCTGCTTCTCCACGATCATCTCCACCATCGACCGCTTGAAGTCCCCGCGCGGGTCCTCCGTCCTCTTCACCACCGCGAAGCTCTCCCTCACCTTCCCTTCCATCACCTCGCACGGCATCATCTTCCTGAACACCGACAGCCTCGCCGCCATCGTCTCAGCCTCCACCTCCGCCGACTTCCTCGCCTTCCCCGTCTTCTTTCCCCTCCTCCTCCTCCGTCGCGGCGCTTCGCGAATGGTCTCCAGCTGGGGATTGAAGAGGTGGTCCGACGAGGAATCGGTGGTGGAGAAGCTTCTGGAGGAGGAGACCAGAGTCTCGGTCTCTTCGCCGCCGCCGTCGCCGCTGCCGCCGCCGCGGCGATCTTCGCTGCTGAAGAGTCCGCTGTCCATCGAGGAAGTGCTGAGACGACCCCGAAATCTGATCGCCGTTTTATTTTTCCTATTCTTCACGCGTCGTTTCTTTTTCTCCGCCACGGGACTCAAAGCCAACACAACGTCAGCTTCATCGTCGTCATTGTCGACGTCGGAACCCCCAGAGGCGGAGGAGGCGTAGATCTTCCTGCGACGGGCGTGCTCGTCGCGCGCCGCGGCCATCACGTGGAAGCCCCCCTCCTGTTTCCAGCGGAACCGAGGCTGCGGCCCGGCGCTGTCGCCGTCGGAGAGGCGGGGTTGGGAGGAAGGCCGCGATCTGCAGCCGCAGCCGTAGGGCATGAGGGCCGGGGGCACGTGGCGGCCGAGGAAGGAGCGGTTGGGCTTGCGAGGGGAGGAGAGGTCGGCGGCGATGAGGGCGGGGCTGACCGAGGGGAGGCGGAGGAAGGAAGGGGCGGGATCGGAGGGGAGGGAAGAAGCGTCCTTGGAGCGGCAGGATTGGAAGGCACGGGAAATACGGAGCTTCAAACGCTTGGCCATCTCTCTCTCTCTCTCTCTCTCTCTCTCTCTCTCTCGGTAGATTCTTCAAGTGAACTGGCTCTCTTACGCTCAGCTTTTCTTGCGGAGGGGGAGAAGCGTGTGAATGAATAGTTGGGCGCGCCGGGGGGGGGGGGGGGGGGGGGGGGGGGGGCCGCCGAGAGAAGAAGAGGTGCACTTTATAGGGAAGGCAACGAGGTTTTCACTTTATCAAAATATGTTTGTGTAAAGGTAATTTCGACTCTTCGAACATAGTGACCTGTGTTCCATTGTCCTGATGTAATCGGGTCGTCTGACGGGCAGTCAACGATGGACTAAGAACATCTTCTTTCTAAGCCCATATCATTCCACATATTTGAGAAAGTATCGGTCCAATTCGAGTTTAAGCTGTTGATGTAGGCTAAATATCGATGAAAACTATTCATATTTTTGTCGTTAAGATGCTTCCGATACGTATGAAGTATGGAAAATACCAAAGACATGTCTCACTTATTCATGCAATAACCAAAAACATTTCTCGGTGCTGCCTATAGGCAAAATCCCTGCTTTGACGAACCGAATTGCCCCCCTTTGCAAATACCAAATCACCTGACTCTTCCACAAAACCTAACCTCCATCAAGAAGAGACGCCCATCGCCCCTCCACCACACAGCGCCATCTGCCACTGCCGTTGTCGACCCACCGCCCCACCACGGCCCTCACCGCCGACGACAACCATGTTCATGCTGTCGTCAACCCTCCCCTCGCCGGGAGACAGTAAATTTGGGCCACAACCGTTGGCTCAGATCTGGCACGGCCATGGGCACGATATGTTGGAATTGGGAGGACCATGGCGAGAGGTTAAGCTCCAAGATCAAATAGCCACGGCCAGAGACGAGATGAAGAGAGAAACATCAGAGATAAGAGAGATGCAAGCAAGTAAGAAGTCTTCGCTATCCAGCTTCTCTCTGTGAAAGTACATAAATATTAAATCACGTCTTTACCTAACGGCTTAAGCTTTTAGGATAGCTGGCGATGGTCCTTTACAAAAACTTCACATTGTATCAAAGCGGGAGGTCCTGAGTTCAAATCTTACCAGGCCCCTAGTCTCCCCAAAAGTCAAAAAAAGACCAGACTAAGCGTGAGGGGAAGTGTGAAAGTACATAAATATTAAACCACGTCTTCACCTAATGGCTTAAGCTTTTAGGACAGTTGGCGATGGTCCTTTACAAAAACTTCACACTCTCATGCAAGAACACACGATCTCAAAGTGGGATTCTGGCAGCTTGGCGTTCACCCAAAAGACAGACCGAAAAAAGGATTTTGTATATTTATTTGAAAGGCTGCCATTTGGTTAAAACAGTCTTATCCTTGTATCAAAAGGCCATGTGAAAGACTTCCAAGCCCATTATGGCAATTGTCCTTATCTAGATTGATGACATTCTCTTGTTTAGACTAGATGAAGAATCTCATTGCAGCTTGTCGAAACAGTTTTTATATTTGTGCTCCAATTTAGCATCAAGCTCTCTTAAAAGAAGATGCTTATAGCACAAAATGAAATGGGATTTCTAGGCATGCACCACAAAGATGGAACAGACCACGTCAGTGATCGTATTGGGCAAGAACTCTCGAAGTTCTGCAAATGAAAATCTTATCATAAATATATTCAACAATTTCTTGAGATAATCGAATATTTTGAAGATTTCATCCAAACAATCTCTAAATTTATGCGTCCCTTACCAAAAAAAAAAATCCGGAAAAAGAATCCACTCCCATGGAAAAAAGAGCATGCCAGAGGAGTACTTGTAAATTCTTCCCATTGTAAATTCATCAATAGGGTAAACTGATCTTGTAGTCTTGTACTGGGACATAGGGCAGCGGTTTTGTTCGAATAAATTGATGGGAAAAGAACATCTTTAGCACAAGATTGGATGATTTAGAAGAAATGGATTATAAAAATTCAATGAAAATTAATGAAGAAGGAAACCCAAACACAGCTCTCTCTCTTTTTTCCAAAGGTTGCATCCTTTTCCACCAAAAGGAAAGCGATCCTATTCCCCTCGCTGACACGAGTCAGGCACCTGAAAGCAGCAACCATATCTCTCTCCAGTCTATCTGATGCGGTGTATAACAGGCAAAAAGCTGACGAGCTAGACCTTATTTGATGCAACTAGATATGATCGCAGGTCTTGTTATCAGACGTCCACAAAAAATAAGCACGAAGGGTTCTCCTGATTCCTCATCCCTCCGATAATCTTTTTGGAGGGAAGCCCAATCCAAGAAAGCCAAACAGAGAGCTACTTCAATCAAACCCTGAAAGGCGTAATGCATCATCCGGAATCTATCTGCAGATGTTGCGTGCCATGCATTTGCGATGCTCATGTACAGCGTATGCATACATGTATTCTCCAAACGTGGACATCTGTTTGACCATGAATCGCATGATCAAAATCGTTAGATGGCGTGAGCTCCATATCATATTCACCGCGTCAATAGGTTGAGATGAATTGGTTATGGTCTGATCAAGAATTGTTGTTTTCCTCCCAACATACTTTGGAACTAATTTTTAAGAACATTCCATGAGAAGGTAAATGAACAGGTAATAACCTAAAAGAGAGATTAAATTCGCTTCTTCTGTTTATAGAATTCATACTAAAGGAGGCAGTAATATGCTTTTGATTTGAGTAATGGTGATCCATCTCAATTTGCGCAAAGCAAGTAGGAGATCCATCTAAGTCGCTTGATTCCATAAGCTATGATATGGGGGTGATTAGTTCTAGAGTGAGTCGGTTATCAGCCTAAAATCGAGAATCAATTAGGTGACTCTCACTCCCATCTCCCTAAAATGACTGTGCATGCCACTTCGATCCGATTCTTGGGCTGAACATATGTCTCATCATCCCGATCGGGCTGTTCACACATGCCAAACTCACATGAATCGGGCACATAATTTAAAGATTGCTCTCCTTCAATATTCCCATTTTCCCCTGTTCAAGGCTCCTCAAATCACTCTATCTTTTTCAAAGCTTTTGGAATCGGCGGGGACAGTCAAAAAGAGAAAAGCCAAAGGCCGCTCCTTTCGTCACCCCTCTAATTTCCCCGAACCCTAGCATCAATTCTACAGCCAAATTTTGTACAACCCGAAAGGAAAGGACCCGACTTTCGGGGACGTAGAGAGACGACAGATTCTTCAAACGAGGGCAAAGAAAACACGTTGAGAAGTCAATCCAAAAGAGGCTTTTTCCTCCTTTTTTGCCACCCAGATGGGGAGGAAATATGTGGTTGGGGGCATCCAAGGAGGCAAAATCATTTTGTACAGGCAATTGTCTTCTCTCCCCCATCTCTCTTTTCTGTCCTTTGGAAGAGAGCCATGGTCATTTGGTGCCGGTAAAAAGCCTCCTTTTGGTTTTTCACCCTTCTGTTCTCCACTGTTCTAGCCCTCTGATCACACCCAAAGTCGGTCAGATCTTCGTGTCTACTGAAACTCAAAGCTCACGACCGAATCCCAACTATTTGTCGTTTTGGGTCGGTTTTGAATTTTTGAAACCATCAGTTGCATCTTGGGGCCTTGACTTAGAGGAGCTTTAGGTTTGCTGCCAGCCCTTCTTCTGTTTTGGCAGGCCGGTGCTTGTTAAGGAATGGCTCCCACAATGAGTGGGGCGGATCATTCTGTGTCTTTGGTTGAAGTTAAGCAAATAACATGAGCATATAGAAACGTGGATGCCGTAGAAGATGGACTATGCATGCTGAGAAAGTCTATAAATATCAACTTCTGAGAGGATAATATCGTCACATTGTATGTCAAACAAATCTGCAACGAGACATCTAGACATATCATGCGAGATACTATGAGCATCTCGATCTCGATCTAGTTGATTCTCGCGCCTCCATATTGGCGATAAGTGATGGCATATTTGCTGACCGAGTTTTGTTGTGCATACTTTTAGCGTGTATCAACTAATTCCATATGAATTATTAAATTATATAGGTTTTATCCAAATTAATGACTCATTTGAAAAAGACTAATAAAAATCGAGAATACCTAACAATTTTTCGTAATGCTGATTTTATCCGTCCTCCACTTGTTAGTGGTACAAATATTTAAAAAAAAAAAAATCCTACCATGGCTAATTTTCCCAAATAAAAATAAGGAAATATATGGGGGTTTGTGTCGTCAAATCAACTATGTTCTCAACAGTAAGCCTATTCTAGAAAAAAGAGAAATTCTCATGTATTTTCACTTTTGTCCCCCCCCTACTGGAGTAAATGAAGGCCAAATGTCCGAAAGGGGAGGTCCCGCGCAATCAACACGTCTAGAAAATCAAATTTGGAAAATGTCATCGTTTAAATCATGACAATTTGCATTATTCACATCCCTTTACTCGAAAAGGATCTGAGTAGGCTCCGGCTCCCGTTTCTCGTGCTAATCTTAAGACTCCATTATAAACCACACCTTTCATAAAACTCCATATCTGTTATGTCAAATCAATTTGATATCTACATTTTAAGATAATATGTTTACATTGAAAACTTTTTAATATTATCGAGATCAACAAATGATGGATTTAGTCGATAACAATATAATTTGATCCTTAATGAATGAAATTCGATCATGCATGGCCGCCCAATTAAAAGTCAACTCGATATTTCTGTGGAATTTCCAAAAAAAAAAAAAACAGTCCAATCCTAACTATGCAAAGTGAAATCCTTCCTTCTCGTGACTCCTGACGACGACGACAATAAATCCTTCTTATGAACCCAAAAGAAAAAAAAGAAGAAGAAGAAGAACAAGAAGAAGGTGAATCCTTCCAGAAAAAGAAAAAGAAAAAATAAATTAGCGGACCCCCAAATTTAGAAATTCCCCAGAAGGACAAATCGTGCCCGCACGACACCTACGACCAAGGCCAGCCTCCAAAGCACCCAAGCAAAAATCAAACGAAGGAAAACTCTCCAATGTCGTTCCCTCCATAGACACCTTTGGAAGAACACAGAGACAGACATGCTTGGCCTTTGACTACGTTCCTCGTACATGCCCTACATACATCAACACATTCATAGTCCATGCACCATAACCTCCTCCCTCTTCTTCTCTCTTTTCCCCATCATTGAATCCATTCCCATACAATCACGAATCGTCTTCATCTTCTTGTTTTGCCGATTCCTTTGCTCGAGGGGGGGGTTTCGGAATTCGCGGTGATAACACATGCAGAGGAGTTTGATGAGGAGGCTGTGTCCTAACATCGACCGAGAAGACGGTCTCGAGACGGTGCTGGAGGTCCCGATCCCGGAGGAGATGTTCGTGGGCATGGGGAGCAGCGTCGCGCTGCGGATGCAGAACATGCTGACGTGGATGAAGGCCCAGACGTCCGACAAGTGGTCGTCGCCGATCATCGCCGCCCGCATCAACGAGCTCCGCTTCCTCCTCTACCTCGTCGGGTCGCCCCTCATCCCCCTCCAAGTCCGGCTCAACCACTCCGTCAACCGCCAAATTCGCGATTGCTCCATCGTACGTGAGAGCCTCTCTCTCTCTCTCTCTCTCTCTCTCTCTCTCTCTCTCTCTCTCTCTCTCTCTCTCTCTCTCTCTCTCTCTCTCTCTCTCTCTCTCTGTGTATATGTACTTGATTAGACGGGCAATTAGGAGATATGAAGGCGACAGATTGATGTGTGAAATGAAATTTGGTTATGTCCAATGCGAGTCAAAACTTGAAAGATGCGGGTTCATAGATGAAGGGAAAAACATTTTTGTTCTCGATGAGCATTCCAGGCAACAAGTTTCAATGGAGTAATATGGGCAACCAGTTAAACTCTGGATGTATTAGTGGAAGAATCTCACTAAACATTTGTAAAAAAATGAGACCTGACCTTGATTAATTGATCTGAACCCTAAAAAAGGAAAAAAGAAGAAAGTCCATAACATGATAACCTAGTTAAAGTATTCTGACTACATGAACCCATGGCATCGACAGGTTACTTCCATGTTGCCATCTACTTTTACATTTGATAAAAAATCAATCGAATTGCAATCCCCCGAATTTACCACGTATCGACTTATGGTAAGATGTATGTATATTGGACAATAAGAACAAGAAGGATATAGTCAATCCAAATCCCACTGAGACCTTTAGCATAGTTTGTAAAGTAGTAATTAGAATTATGATCTGACAATCCCTGGCGCATCCCTTTAACACAGATGTTGTCTACATGAGAGGTGGTTAAATAGGCTAGACTTGAGTTTAATTGTATTTTCGTACGTAGGTTAAGCCATTTCGTACGATGGTAAATGTTGCGTGCTCGACTGACTTCTTTTCATCCATTGAATGATTGGAACATAAGTTCAGATTTCAGAGGCATACATTTATTGGGTATGCTAATGAATGATTTGAGTAGAATGTGTTTTTTCATAATTTCAGTTCGTGAATGTTTGAAATCCCATGTACATTGTTTCGCAGGAAGCATCGACGGCGAAGTACATTGTACAGCAGTACATAGCGGCGACGGGAGGGCAGGCGGCGGTAAACGCGGTTCACAGCATGTGTGCGATGGGCCAGGTGAAGATAAGTGCGTCAGAGTTCCACCGAGGGGACGAGAGCGTGGAGGCGCGGAGCACGCAGGAGACTGGCGGGTTCGTGCTGTGGCAGAAAAACCCGGACCTCTGGAGCCTTGAGCTCGTCGTCTCGGGCTGCAAGGTCAGCTGCGGCAGCAACGGCAAGCTCTCATGGCGGCACTCCTCGAATCAGCAGACGCCCGTCTCCAAAGGGCCTCCTCGACCCTTGCGGCGATTCCTTCAGGTATATATTTCTTTACGTTTTGTTCAATGATCGTGCAGTCTACAGGACAGAATAAATCGTACAGAAAATAGCTCTGGTTTAGATTGTACCATTAACTTTGGCTTTTGCAATCGCACTCGATTGGCAACATTAGAACATAACTTCATGTCCGTGTCCATGCTTAGTTTTTTCTCCAATCCTAGTTGCCGATGATGCTAAGGCGTGGTATTTCGTTTGCTTGTGAGAAGGGATTGGACCCTAGATCGACGGCCAACCTGTTCCTAGACGCAATGTGCATCGGTGAGAAGATCATTAACGACGAGGACTGCTTTATCCTTAAGCTGGAGACGAGCCCGGCGCTCCGGGAGGCGCAGAGTGGTCCCAACTTCGACATCATCCACCACACCATCTGGGGCTACTTCAGCCAGCGGTCAGGCCTCCTTATCCAGTTCGAGGACTCGCGGCTGCTTCGCATGAAGACTGCCGAAGGTGAGGATGCAGACGTCTTCTGGGAGACGAGCACTGAGTCAGTGATGGAAGAGTACAGGTACGTGGATGGCGTCAACATTGCGCACCGAGGGAAGACGAGTGTGACGGTGTTCAGGTATGGTGAGCAGTCGGCGAACCACAAGAGGGAGATCGAGGAGACGTGGAAGATCGAGGAGGTGGACTTCAACGTGCGGGGGTTGTCGGTCGAGGATTTTATGCTGCCATCGGAAATCAAGCAAGGTCAGTTCGTCTGGTGAGGAGTGTGACCTGGGGATTGATTTTGATTTCTACGGTTTGTAGATATTGGGGGAGAGAAGCGTTTCTCATCAATTGTTCATAAGAGTTTTGTGAGTTGTTCTTCTCTTCGAACCTTTCAATACCTAAAGCACAGTGTAAATAGGATGCAAATGTTAAGCCAGAGGGAAAGCCAATTGACAAGGAACAGCAGCGCATCCAAGAAGGTGGATACATGCGTTTCTCGAATCGGTCCAATTGCAAAACCACCACCCCGCCAATTTCCATAAGACTTGGATCACAGGTTGCATTGTCGTTTTCGTCATCGTGTTACAGAGCGGGCATACTGGGGAAATCTCCAGTATGCATTGTCAAAGGCGGCCTCTGCTGCTAGATGCCACCAGAAAAATTCTATCCTCTGATGAATTTTCATACTTTATAGCAACTGCCAAAAGTCTCCTGGTGCACTTGCAAATCTAGGGAATTGTTTACAAAGACCGCCTTCCTTTGCAGTGTACTCTGTCCCCATTTCTTCCCAATCACATCGATCTCGGTTTCTGCAAAGTAGCTGAATGTGAACGTTGCGAATAACCCCTAATACAATCCTCATCAAATAGTTGGTCTAGTGAGTCTAACTTGCAACTGTAGATTCTGCAAATCGATGAGGGCATCGACGGTTAGGTCGTATAGATGCATGAGGTTGAGCCGAGGGTGCGGTCTGTGTCAGCACATCTGAGATCCCTGGATGATCCCAGACACTAGCAGATGAACCCGTCCTCAAATGTAGAACACTGCATTTTCAGCTGCGAGGCTCCTACAGGAGGATCGCAAGCGTCGATTCATCTCTTCATATTTGCTCTTTGGCAGCTGCATATTTGACATAACATAAACAGGTATGCCCTTGTCCAACATTGGCGTCTAATGTGGCCTCTTTGAATGAACATTGGCATGTTCAAGATTGTCCGATAATTACTCCCTCTTCTCGTCACCCAACACCTAAATGGAGATGACATATCCCGTCTTTGAAGAGTTGCGTTACTTGATTAAACAAAAGAAATTAGATACTTAATTGAAAGTTGAACAAAAATTCAAGTACCCGCGGTGTTATGATCAAAAAAGAAAATTCCTGAATTTTCCAAATTCACACACTAGCAAAGTTTTGTAAAAAGACTAATCCACAAATAGCTTGCAACTCTTGCAAAATTGAAGGAGAGGATTTAGCAAACAATGTAACGGATGGCAGGCATCGATCCCAATTCAAATAGGGCTGAATTGGCCGGTTCGAGGCTAGTTCTTAGGTTAACCGGGAAGTTCTTGGAAGAAAAACCTTAAACCTTGGAATCAAAAACAGCCAGTTTGGCTCTCGGGTTGATGCTCTAAACCACCGGCTCTACTCAAGTATCGACCAACCTGGCTGGTTCAAAGATTGAACCTGTCTAGAACCAGTTTGACACCTAACGTCAGCAGCAAAATTAGAAAGTGCAACCCTGAGGAGTCGATCCCACGTTATGGGGTAAGAGTGCATTTTCGCTCGGCTAACCAGAGACTAGTTGACCCTAATGAATAATCTTATTTCACAAGAAAAACCTGGCCTTCACGCAGAATCAAGAACCTATACAGAATCGCGCCGGTTTGGTTTCGGGCCAGTCCTAAGTGTAATCAGTTCGGTTCTCAATTCCAATGTCGGAACCGACACCTGCAAGGTAGTTCCAGGTTTCGATCTATGATCCACCATCAGAGACGCGAGCGCCACCTGCTTGATCGATATCAGTTCATCTAACAATGAAGTCGGTCTGTTTGAGAAGATCTTTGCAACGAGCTTGTAAAGTCACACTGCAGAGTCTTTTTGCTTTCCGGTGGCTCTCGCGCTCGTCAATTAGTACTGCCTTCCTTATAAAGGCAGGCCAGTGCGGTGTAACCGAGACATGACCCTGAACAAATCATTCACAAGCTCAAAATCTGACAAACCCAAGATTGCAGTTCGTGCAAAATAGCTTCTCCGAGGATTGGTTCTCGAGGAATCAAACACGGCGGCGTCAGATAAGGCATCGGCTCTTTGCATCAGCTGCCCTGGTGGTGTGCTCATTCGCGACAGACAATGTGGTCATCGATCCGAGAATGATCGGCCACGCCGGCCCGAAGAAAGCGGGGCAGACCGCGCATGCTGCAAGCGCCCTCCTTGTCGTTTGCCTCTTCGGTGGCCGTGGTTGCAAAGAAGATCGATGGTTGCCGCGGCAGGAAATCCAAAAGGATTCATTGGCAAAAACTAGAGAAGGGATTTCGAGAGTATTTAAATCCAAAGGACCCTCGAACTTATTCGACCTATAAAAGTCAACGCGAGTTGACATTATCGGATTTTCTTTTTTTGATGTTTTCGTCTTGAGCAAATTAATTCTTATTATTGGCAATTCACGGCCTACAATTAATTGATTTGCTTATTGCGGCCTTATATACGCTTCTCGTGGTAGAATTTTTTTTTTCTTGTTAGAGACGATCGACTAAAATTTATTTATTTTTTCATCTTCAAAATTCGAA
This sequence comes from Melaleuca quinquenervia, assembly GCA_030064385.1. Taxonomy (NCBI): domain Eukaryota; kingdom Viridiplantae; phylum Streptophyta; class Magnoliopsida; order Myrtales; family Myrtaceae; genus Melaleuca; species Melaleuca quinquenervia. The sequence goes on along the minus strand of CM057726.1, from coordinate 8,734,399 downwards.
AGAAAAGATCAATTACGGTTGCTTTACGATATGTAAATTGAATGCGGTATGTTTGAAAACTTTCGAGTGTTTCACTTTAAACAAGTATAAGAGCAAGCAAGGCTAATGGGAGGTCAAAAGAAAAGACTGCAATTAGGTTACCAAATCTCTAATGATCGGGACAAATAAACCACGATTCAAGTAGGTTAAATTACGAATAAATGGTGACTTCAGTGGGTGCACAAGATGATCGAAAAATCACAAGGTTTCTCTTATCCAAAATGGCAGAATTTAGAATTAAAACGATATCCCGTTGCGTGTCCCACTTCTCCATCTATGCTTACTTTGATAAAGGTAAAATAGCATAGATAATCCATTGATTTTGGTCGAACGTGAAATATCATCCATGAACTTTTAATTTGTTCAGTATTATTCATGAATTCTTAATAATCCTTGAACAAATTAAAGTTTTAGAGATAATATTGCACATTGAATTAAAACTCAAAATTTGACAGTCTCAAAATTTTTAATGGTAAGTCGTCATGATATAGGGAACAATCAAGTTAAAATCGAAATACCGTGAGCAATAAAAAAGAATTATCAATTTATGCATTTAATAATTTATAGAATTTTCCTGAACTCAGAATAGTTTAGAAACAAGAAAAAAAGGTGGGATTTTGCAAATATAAGAGGTCCCCTTTACTTAAAAGAAAATTATTAAGATTGGTGAAATTTCTTTCTTTCTAAATTATTCGTGTAATCAAAGGCACTAATGAATTTACCAAAAAGAAAAGGTACTAGTGGTGGATAGACGAGTTCTCTGCCACCGCCTCGCCACAGCCACCCCACCTTTCACTGTATCTGTGATTTGTGATTTCTAAATCTCTCAATTATTTTATTCCGCATCAGCAATTAATCTATCCGGTGTTGATGTGCGCCAACACGAAATCATACGATTGATCGCGAACAAAAGTGAATTTTATTGAACGACTCGACTGAAAAAAAAGGCTCGAAGACCTCTTTCAAAAAACATGCAAAAGCTCGAGATAAATCTAAGAATATAGGGAAACGAATCTTGAAAGGAGGTGGAAAACAATGCTTCTTTCTTTTTGAGACATTATCCATCTTTAATTCATCGGGCGCTTCCCTATAAGGTGGAGATAGGGCGAAGCCTGTAGCTCGGATGATTATAATACCATGCGAAAGATTAGTTAACTCATAGTTAATAGGAAAGATTAGGAGAGAAGAAAATCCCAATCTTATTATATTATGTGCATCTGAAATCGCTCTAAATTCGTCCAATCTTGTTATTGGCAAACGCATAAAAGAAATTTTAAGTCATGATACATTATTTTCTTATCTTTTGTGTTTAACGGAGCAAATGGATGGATAAGGCCCTCGCCGTCTTGGAGCAGTAATTGCTCTCAAGTTCCCAACACGAACACAAGCACTTCCCTCTCTCTCTCTCTCTCTCTCTCTCTCTCCAAACGTCGAATCCCCAAGACCATGTTGCTCCTATCTCCGACGCCGGCCCAACTCACCCCGCCATCCGACCGCTGCCGTTTTCGGTCCACCGCCACCGGAAAGACCCGCATTCCTACTCCATTCAGGGTGCTCTCCATGGCCAACGACACCAGCGACCCAGACTCGGACGTGGGCCTCGCCGGGAAGGCCGCCATCGCCGGCGGCCTGGTCTCGATCCCGGTGATCGGGTGGTCCCTCTACACTCTCAAGACGACGGGCTGCGGCCTCCCGCCGGGCCCGGCCGGCGCCATCGGCGCGCTGGAGGGCGTGAGCTACCTGGCGGTCTTTGGGATCGCGGGCTGGTCGGCGTACACCAAGTCCAAGACCGGGTCGGGCCTGCCCAGCGGGCCCTTCGGCCTCCTGGGCGCCGTGGAAGGGCTGTCCTACCTGGCGCTGCTGGGGATCGCCGTCGTCTTCGCGCTGCAGTTCTTCGAGAAGGGCTACATTCCCGGCCCCTTGCCGGCGGATCAGTGCTTCGGCTGAGGCTGATCTCTCTCTCTCTCTCTCTCTTAGAGCGCCGATGGTGTGGACATGAGCCACTTCCACGTTATCGTGTCTCTGTGGCGGGGGTTGGCCCTCGGACGAAGCCTTACGTGTGCGGTCCATTGTTTTTGTCGGTGACTATTTGTTCTATTTCCTGATTGGCGACCCCCACTTGTACATTTTTATTAAGGATCGTGTCGACCAACGCTCGACATCACATTGTTAACGTACGTAGCAAAAGGATCGGGTCATCGATGGCGTACCACGCGACATTTTCTACAGCACTATCGCGCCGGAACTGCGGTGATAGGACTTGATGGACTCGGATCGACCGGACAAGGTCGAGCGCGTTATCGAGCCCGAAATGAACTCGTCTATTGAAGCTAGCCCAAGTATGATATGATCGGATGAGGGGGGAGTTCATCTCGAGAAGACATGTGTCTAGCTATGATGACCGATGATTTATTTGTCGGGGGGCTCCGGCTCGATCGGGCCAGTCCGAAATCATCGTCCGAGCACACTCTTGTGCGATGCGGCAGATTGGCCAGGCCACCTAGATTGTAATGATGTCTATTTTCCCCCGATCAACTTGCTCTAGTGGGCGGGACATTAGGAAGAGTTGCCTCCCTTCCGTGGCACATAAGATTCTCTAGAAAGCCAATCATTTGGACCCTACCAAAATTCATTACCTACTAGTAAAGAGATGACGCTAAGTAGTCATTACACATTAAAATGCAAAAGAGCTAGTCATGGCAAGACGATTCCCTTACCCATTGATTCATCAAGGGCCTTGTCAACAATTATGGCGCGACCTTTATTAACATACTTAGCAAAACAAATACTATCATCTTCTATCCCCTCTACGAACATCAAATGAAGTATCGATATCAGCGTAAAATTATACATATATAAACACACCTCCCAAAAGCTCTTTTACTCTTTCATCCCTTTGTTTTCATATCCTGATCTTTCTGTCATTAAAAGATCGAACACATATTCACTGATCAACTTTTTTACAAGAAATCATATCCTCTATTGATCTATCCAAACCACTTTCTTGATTTACAATTTTCCTATTATTATGAAATTGTTCCTATATACATTATTATATTATATCATATATAGTTGCGACACTTTCTTCATTTGATAACGCTAATTCGTCTTGATGGATTAGAACTGACGGAAATGTTTTAAGCCCAAAACACCTCATCCAATCCCGCTCGTCATCAAGTCATCGAGTCAATCTAGAAATCAACGATCGGACGAGGGGCCAATCCGATCCCAAAAAAGACGAACCGCGTCTATCTACAATAATCATTGAAATTACGTGTGGATCCGACTCGACTGGACCCATCTAAAATCAGACTTTATCCTTAAAATTGACATCTATTCCGTAGAATGTCAAATTTTCACACTTCAAAGCCCTAAATCCGAATGCAGCTGCCCGACGGTGCCTCGGCGTCGCAAAGTCCACACCGGCGAAGTCTCCTGGAGATTGCGCAGAAACTCCTCGAGAGCAAGCGAGCGGTCGCAAAACGAGGAAGGGCCGAGGAAATTGCCGAAGTCAGAGGCACGTGGACGTCCGAGATTTGACCTGTGGGAACGATCGATGCGTGATCATCGTCATGATGACCTAATCACGGCGGAAGCACCGATTAATCCAACGCACGAGAAGGAAGCATGACGAATTTGCTCTGCTTCTTCTTTTTTCTTTTTTTGGTCAGAAAACGATGAAATTGCTAATTCTTTGTGAAATTTTATAAGACGAGTCAAGGCGGGGAAAAAGATTTTTAAAAAAAAAGAAAGACTTTTGGGTCAACGGTCTAGGCGTGACCTGTTCAATGATCAATCTGGAAAATCAAATTCTTCTTCTCCTCCTTCTCCTCCTTTTTTCCGGTTTTCGTGAATTCTGCTTTGAAGCTTCTTACTCAAGTTTCGTGTTTCGAATTTATTACAAACACGAATCGCTATCTTACAAAAAGATAAAAACAAAAAGATCATCCTTCTTCTTTTTATCTCAATATTCAGGGATTATGCTTTGAAGCTTCTTCCTCAAGTTTCGCGTTTCGAATTTATTCCAAACATGAATCGCTATCTAAAAAAATGTGAAAATAGATATGTAAATTTACATGACAATGTCATCCTTCTTCTTTTTATTTTCTCGGTATTCATGGATTATGCTTTGAAGCTTCTTGCTCAAGTTTCGTATTTTGAATTTATTACAAGCATGGACCGCTATCTAAAAAAAGATAAAAACAAATATACAAATTTACACGACGAGATCATCTTTCTTCTTTTTTTCTCGGTAGCCGTGGATTATATTTTGAAACTTCTTGCTCAAGTTTCGTATTTTGAATTTATTACAAACATGGATTGCTATCTAAAAAAATATTAAAACAAATATAAAAATTTACACGACAATATCATTAATGAAAGGAAGAGGGAGGTAAAAAATTTCTTTTTTCTAAATTTTTTATATAGATTATAATTTATAAAAATGGACATCACTAACTTTTAAAGCCAAATTACGTTACAGCTAAAGTATTCCAACTTTACCCGTTACGTAGCTAATTAAAGTATCTTTAATTAAGTGAAAGCTCAAGATCATGGTTTTTTTTTTCATTTGCTCAATGTACAGTGTTGAAATATTTTATTACCAAGCTATGTAATATTTTAAATTAAATTAAATTATTTTTTTAGTTCTATATTTTTTTGTAAATAGGCTATGCTTCAAAATAGTATTCTTTTTTCTGTTTTAAAGATTAATAATTTTTTGTTTTACTATAATCATGAAGCAACGCCAATTATATATTTTGTTTATCTTCCACGTGACTAAAAGCAGGAAATATATACTGAGTTGTATTTAAATTAAGAAAAAGTTTGAGGATTTTTTTAAATTTTTTATTCGCTAATAAAGCTAGTTTCAAAAAATAGATTATTTAGCTCTAAATCAATCTCCTTCTTCTTTTTCTAATTAATGAAATCTTTCTAGATTTCAAAAATCTTACATTGGGAGGACTATCACTTTTATTCGTCTGCAAAAATTAAACCGATAAACTTGCAGATGACAAATTATCGTCCTTAACAATGTATTTGAAAACACTTTCTCTTCCTTATTTTTCTAAAATTAAATTCACAAAAGATAGACGTTTGAGATGACAACTCAATACTTTTTGTTTGGTCGAAAATGACAACTCAATCCTTATTCGTTGAATACAAATTCCGTTGCAATTTTTTTAGTTCTTTTATATCATCAATTATTTATTTTGAACATATTACATCTGTAGACAAATAAATCCTATTTCATCACTCGCTCGTTTTAATATAAACACTTGACTACTTATTTATCCTAAAAAATTTCTTCAAAAAATTTATACCTTAAAATATATTTTATAAACCAATATAATATCTTTCTATTGTGTTTCTATCAAGAAATGGAAATAACCCACCAATGCAAGTAATCAGGGAAATTGCCAAAAAAGTCATGACTCGATGCCAAACATTTTTCATATTTGCCATTTAAGTCATTCCGGCGGATTTTGGTCGGAAAATATCTACGTGGCGGCAACCGGACATCTCCGGTGATCTCCGGTGACGGCGTGGCGATGATAGGGCGACACATGACAATAAACTTTTTTCTTCTTTTTTTCCTTCTCTTTTCTTGCTCCGGCCACTCCAAAAGGGCGGTGAAGCCCTCGTCGACAATGGGCGAGCTACTCTCGCCCAAATCTAGGATAGGCGAGGGGCGAGGGCGGCGGCAACCTCCTCAGCCCCCACCGCCCTCACCTATTGCCGGCGAGGGTTTTGTCGCCCTTTGGAGCAGCTGGAACAAGAAAAGAGAAAAAAAAAAGTTTATCGACACATGTCGCCTCATCATTGTCACGTCGTCGCCGGCGAGGTCCGATCGTCACCCAAAATTCGTCAGAAGGAATAGTTTAAGACTAAATCAGATTAAATGAATTGAAAATTAAATCAGCATAAATATTTCGATAAAAAAAAAGAATTGATATAAATAATAAAAAATTATGGCTTTTTTGGCAATTTTGAGAAGTCCATGCACGGAGACGTGGGTCGCTGGGTCCTTCCCTACTTCTCCTTGCAGCTTGGTTTGCACGGTACCTAGAAAGTCTCGCTTGACTTCGATCATTGGCTTCATCACGAAGGAACTCTCTCCCTCTCTCTCTCTCTCTCTCTCTCTCTCACTCACACACACACACACACACACACACACACACACACACTCCGCGCATATAGTCTGCGCTTCTCCACTCGGTTACGTTGTTGACTCCGGTCGTCTCTGAACTCCCTCCCCTCGACAGCAGAAACCGATCGTGATCCCCCGCTGGTCTCGCGATTAGGGGTAATTCGGAAGATTCTCTCCCTGCCTCTCTGTTCCTTCCGTTGCGTTTTCTCCATCGTTTTCGGTTTGGTTCTGATCGCTTGTTCCGCATCGTTTTCTAGTGGGTTTGGTTTTCTTTTTCTTTTTCTTTTTCTGGGTTTTCGTTGATCGGTGGTCCTTTGTCGAATTTCAAGTTCGTTTCTTTGTGCGAGATGATGGATTAACTCTGGTGAGGAAAGAATCGACTCGTTCATGATTGGAAAAAAGGCCATTTTGACTGACTGGTGGTGGGTACGAGGTAAATTTAAGGTCCGGGTCGGAGTGGCCAATTATGTCTGTCTCATCTGTGGGATGACGAGGAATTTGGTGGAGAAGGCAAGCATGTGACTCCGAAACCGCAATTGGCTTTCGAGTCATGGCTCGTCTCTTGTGAAATCTCCCTTTTGGTTCGTTGTAAATTTTCATTTCTCCTGTTTTTCCCCACCGCTCTTGGTACGTCCGCCTTGATCGTTCCTCTATTGCTCTCGTGGCTGGCTAGAGAAATGTCCTTTTGGCTTGTTGCTCTGCTTCATCGCATGAAATGAAGAAGCAACCAGATAGGCACATTCCCCTGCTTTCACTTGCATTAGTCTGAATCGAGGGAGAGGAGATTACTGTGGGTCTGCCGGCAGCATTTTCCAGGCAGGGAGTCTTCGACCGAGAACTCTAGTTTTTGACGATCAAGAGCCAACAACCCAGGGTTTCTCGTCGTTTCTCCTCGTTTTTTAGTGGCTATTCTGGGTTTTTGTTGGTTGATGGTTTTTTCTCGAATTTCAAGTTCGTGCTTTGTGCGAGAGTCGATGGATTGATCCTAATGTGGGTATTACGTGATAAGATAAGTGACGATTCCCTTGGGAGTAGTGACTAGGTTTTACTGGTAAGGTTGATCAAGATGGCATTTTTTGTTTTTATTTTTTTGGTTTATGTACGATCGTTTGCGAAATTTATCTGTCTTCTATTGTGGAGGGAGTGCGTAGGTTTGGGTTGAGTTAAGAATGCCTAGAGTTTTCTGCTATGTGGGTTGAGTGGAAGTCGAGCTTGAAAGTGATTGGGAGTTTAACGCAAAATACCATTGATTAGTCGGCCTTTTCGATGTGTGTAAAGTCTTGTATTTTGTCTTGCATTCAACTTTTCTAGGCAATTAAGTTGAAAGTTTCATGTGGTTACCTCCTTTTTGGTCAGTCAATTTTCTTGCTTCGACTTTTTTTTATGATGAAATAATTACTGTTGAAATGGGTAATATTAATTTGTAGCTTTTCATAAAGTTTCAAACAAGTCAGCGATGACGGACTCGGAGTCAGATAGCATGCTGGAGGACGTTTGCTTCTCGAGTGATATGGAAGACGTTTCCGATGAGAGGGATGGTTGGGTCATGGTCGAACCCGAAAGGGATTCCTTGGACCAGAATGGTGTGGTATGTTCTGATATCTGTAGAATCCTACACTTTTGTTATGCAGAATACATAGGTCGGATACATAGGTACATGTCTTTTCTGGTAAGCATTAGTCCATGGTACTTGACAATGTAACCTGTTCTTCACTTCCTTTAAATCATTCACTCTCTTGTATAAATGCAAAGTAACTGATTTGGATACTCATGATTGCTGTCGGTCCAGTTAAGTGACTGGGAATGCTCTTCTGACGAGAGTAATTGGATTAGACAACGAATGCAGTCCTTGCATCTCAATGAGGAGGTATGTTTAGAATGTACCTAAATTGCTTTAATTGCGGAGGATATAGTGTGTTTGAACTATAACTTTTGTTGATTGGTTCTTATACAGTGACAGATGTGTTATTGTTCAAATATTTTTGCTTTCTGTAAGTATCACTCTATGGGATCTTGAAATCGTTTGCTCTCTTGAAATCATTCCCCATGTTAACAATGAAGCACATTCGTCTTTGAGATTCATTTGCTGTCTTATATGAAGGAATAGGAAATTAATTTGATTTCTCTTATTACTATCATCAAAAGGTTATATTATAGTCTATCCTCACCAAATGAAGTCATAAGCAACGATGGAAAAGGAGACGGCTTTGGAATTCCTTATGCTAGCTACTATTTTCTGTTGTAGCCCAAGCAGATTTTGGCGGATTCATTTCAATAACATGAGGGTGGGGTCAGTCTTGGCTTTTAAGCAGTTTTATATGAGGACAAAACTAATGCACTCCCTCATTAATTTAAATGCAACACTAAGAATTTCTTTTGAAGCTTTTTTTTTTGGGGGGGGGGGGGGATTTGGGGGGGCCGGTTGGGGTGGGGGAGAGAGAGAGAGAGAGAGAGAGAGAGAGGGAGAGAGAGAGAGAGTTTGAGCGTCTGAATAACTTTGTCATTGAATCTCCTAGCTGTGCCTTTTCACTAACTTTTTCTTTTCCGTTGCAGCTAGAAATTGATGATCCTGGACGCTTCTTTTATCAAAACTCAAACCATGTTGCAGAATTCACTAGAAGGATAAAGCAGACCAGGGGAACTTGCATTGAAGAGGTAGTGAGGGAGCATGTTCTCCCTTTGCTTCCTGCCAAAACACTGTGCAGATTCAGGGCTGTTTGTAGAGGATGGAATCAATGGATTTCAAGTCCTTTTTTGGCCCACAAGCAAGCTATGCAGTTCCAACAGATCTCTGGCTTCTTTTGTCAGAAACCTGGTTATGATTGCTACTTCATTCCTCTGGACCCAGCGACACATGGCATGCCAGATCCATATCTTACCTTCATGCCTGAACCCGTCCATATCCGCTCCATTTGCAGTGGCTTGCTTTGTGTTCAAGGAGTCGATAATGTCTATTATATTTGCAACCCTGTGACAGAGAATTGGAAAATGCTTCCAAATCCAAATTTCTATCATGGACCTCAAACAGCGATGTCCCTCGCCTTTGAGCCCTCGGTGTTCAACTTCTCCACAAATTTTGAGCTAGTTTGTGCAGTTCCGGTTACTGATTCAGAATTTGTAGTATTTGAGATTTTCTCATCAAGGTCAAGGTCTTGGAGGGACTCGGAAGACATCTGCTTTGAGCTGGCGAATGCAACATTCATGGGTGATGGATACTATCGTGATGGATCTGTTTATTGGGTTGTTGACTGCGGGGTAATACTTGTGTTCAATTTGAAGATTGATCATTACAGTATCATGCAATTACCTGATGGAAGCAGTACTGATGGTACTCTGACTGAGATACATGGTGAGTTGTGTTATATGGTGGCACTCAAAGAAAGCTCGGATCTTGCCATTTACATTTATAAGGGAATGGATATGAGCTCGAGACATAGGATCTGTATCCCATGGGCATATTCAGGAAATGTTCCGAGGCAAGTTGGCCTTATGGGTTGTGTTGATGGGGATGTCCTCCTGGTGTGCATAGGAAATGTCGTGATATCGCAAAGTGTCTCCACAGGAGAAACTCGGATGTTGGGCGTGGACCGGATGCATGGAGGATGCGCAACGGTGAGGTATCTGCCATACATGAACAGCCTGGTACATGTGAATGAGCTAACTGAGCCCTGTGATGATCTGGAGAGCATGCACTATTAGGCGCTTGTCCTTTTTTGTGTTTTCTCTGCCCTAATAGTGTTGCAGCCTGGACTCGAGAAAATTGAACCGTGGCATTGGCTGATACTTGTTTCTACTGCTTAAAGACCTGTTTGAATTTCTGTAGAGCTTGGTTTTGGTGATTCCACTTGGGATTGTCTAGGGATTTTGAACTTCGTTGATGCATCTGTCGATGACTTTAGTACCCTGGTACACGTTTCAGGGAATAATTTCACTGCTTAATACCATCTTTCTGTGTAGCTCGTTGGGTCAATACTTCAGTCGGCTTATGAAAAAAGGTTTAGGTCGAGTTCTTATAACTAAAGATGGGGCATTCCGTCGCTAGATAATTTCGGTTGAGGTATTTTTATGGAGGACATGTGCATTAGTGCGATAATTCCAGAACGGGTAACGTTCTCGAGTTAAGTATGTCCATTGCTTGTCAGAGAAGATCTGGCACCACTGGGATGTCCATGGAAAACCAGAAAGCTCCATAGACAGCCCGGTGAAGTTCTTTCCATCCTCTTTGCCTTTTATAGCCCAAAACGAGGGGCTTAGGCGGCGTTGAACAACGTCGGCAGTAGGCAGCAGGGGCGGTGGTCGGCGGTGGTCGAGGGTGGTGGAGACTTGGCTTGGAGGCTTTGTGTAAGTTCGTATGCGGATGGTTTGAGACTCTCTGGTGTTTAGGAAGGCTTTTTTTCTCCATGTGATGGTAGGCTAGATATGTTTAGCTTTGCAAAGGGCTCACGGTGCAAAATCTTGATTCTAAAAGATAGTGAAATTAGTGAAAACTCATTGCACTTTTGGTGCTTTTCAAATGGTTTTGTCAAAAGGTGCTCACAAAAATACATATTAAACAACTTTATTTACGATCTACCATTTGATCTTTATCATGTGTAATCGGCGCATTTGCGGGAATCAAAATATTTTCCCGATAAAAATTGCTTAATAAGTACCTCGAGATAACCTTGAATAAGATCATTTTTCCATAAACAGTGTGAGAAAAACATATTGCTGCGGATGGGAGAAAAATTTTGAAAATTTTTGTTAGGTAAAAAAAGAGTTCATCTAACTTGTAAGATAAGAACATTTCATTTTGAATTCAAATTAATAACTGGTAACAAAAATCCGATCTCGATTGTTTGGTTTAATGGCATGGCTCGATTACTCGAGGCCAACGAGCTCGAGTCTTGCTAAATCGATGAGTTGGTCCCTTCTCCATGCGTAGCTGATCACAGGCGAGGAAGAAGGAATAAAGAAAAAGAAAAAGGAAATGGTTAAGAATTTTGAGATAAACAATCTTAAAGAGTGTTTTCAGCTTTTTAAAATAGGAATTCAATTTTTTAGTTTTTATGCATAAATGATTTCATTGATTAAAGAATACTTTTGATTTGACTATCCATTTTTGGCGAACCAAACGGATTAAGTCCGAAAAGTTAATTCTCGAAAATCGCACCAAAAAGGATTTGACAAATACCAAAAAGGTTTCTTCATTTTCATATTTACCCAAAAGAAAAAAAAGGTTTGACAAGTCAACGGTTTTAATTGGCGCCAATGGGAAAATGGAGATGGGGAAAACGAAGGATCATTCCACAAGAGAAATACGGTTGGATGTGACGTGGCGAGGGGTCAAGTCGTCAACTCAATTTACGGGGGCGTCAGTGTAATTAAGGGCCGTATCCAGGGGCACTTATTCAAACTCAACTTTCCCGCCCAAAGCCCCTACCCACAACAAAAGTTAAAAAAAGAATTTTTATTGAGGGCTTTTCTTCCAAATTTTTTAATAATACTTTTTTTTGGGCAAGTGCCATCCCTTCGCTTTTATGGCGTGACTGATCACCACTTCGCCTTCTCCACTCTCTTTCCCGTTTCTCCGTCGCGCCCGGTCGCTGCTCCGACTCTTGAGGAGCTCTCCTTTGAAGCGCGGTGAGCTCCCCCTCCCTCTCTCTCGTCAGGTTTCTGGCGGTGTACGCGCTCGAGAACGAGCGGCTCGGCGCGGAGGTCGGGAAACCCTCGGACGGATCGTTTGAGCGGGGGGGCCTCTGCTTCGTTTGCTCGTTTCCATTGGTGTTTTCTGCGATTTCTGCTGATGTCGGCCGTTTCCCTGTTGTCCTCTAGGGTTTTTCTCGGAGGGGGCGGAAATGAAGGTTGAAGGCCCTGCGGAGTCGCCGACGTCGGTGCTTGGGGAAGACGTATGGTTTCTTTTTTTTGTTCTTGTTCTGAGTTGACGGGTCTTCTTTCTTGTCGTTGATCGTGGATGGCCAATTGGTGTAGTCGTCGAAAAGAAAAGAATGTGTTTTTGTTTATGGTTCTCTTCAGGCTTTTTGGTGGAGTGGCAAGAAAAGGCGACAGTGCTCGTCGTATGAATCGTTTGTTTTTGAGAGCTTAGAGTTCTTCGTGTACTATAAAGGCGGTGTCTAGTTACTCGGGTGTGAGGGGCTTGTGTTTGCTTTTAAACGCTTGATGTATAAGGATCGGTAAGGTTAGTCGTCATATTTTGTTCATAGTTTATTTTTCTGTGCTAGTGGTTGATCTGTAACTGCCACAATAGCTTGCTTTTCTTGTATTGTGGCTATGATAATACGGTATCTTTGGACAACACTGCATTTTGCCCGTATTTAGTACTGAAAATGGTTTATTGGGCTCAAATGGCCTTCTCGGAAATCCAGACGAACTTAGAAAGCGATGTTATGAGCTATATATCACATGTTTCTACTTGCTAGCTAAAATGTCATGGCATTTGATGCTGGGTTTTTGCTGATATTGTCTAATTTTGTTGCGCACGAGACGATTGATATGCAGTCAGGGGTTCTTGTGAACCATGTCATATCATGTTTGATTGTCCATTCGAGCAATAACTTCAGCCGTGTGGATAAAAGAGAACAGAGTGTTGATAGTTGAAATTCTGCATGGCGGTTGCTATCATGCCGACGGCAGGTCTGCAGTGGAAATTCAAATGAGCTAAAGTTGGATGATCACCTGTGATTTTAACCTAAGGATTGAACATTTTTGGCTTGCCCTGCATTTATTTAACACTTCCAGTGTTGATAACTTGCAACTGCTGATCGCACTTAAAATTCTCATTCTCATGCTAGATTTTTTTTTAGACCTTTGTTAATGTCGTTTCTAAATGATAATTTGCAGACACATAGATATTCATATGTATCTGAAGTTGCAGCTAGATTTTCACATTTTGGTTTGAGATAGATTGTGCATTTGGTTCAACTTTGTCATTATGTTTTATGAAGTATGCGTAATTTTGTCTAAAATGTGTTTTGTGTTGGGAACTTGAAGGGCAATTGCACAGAGGAATTGGTCCCTAAGCTGGAGGAAGAGATACTTTTAACTGCGAAGAATGGAGATTCTTCTCTTATTTCAAAAGCCATGGCTGAGGAGGAAGAAAAGTTGCTGGATGCACGCTTGAAAGAAGAAGATGTAGAACGAGAAAATAATTCTGAAGAGCCACCGGAATTGGATGACAGCCAGTTTACTAAACTTGATGAGCTTTTAACACAAACCCAGCTATACACTGAGTTTTTGCTGGAGAAAATGGATGATATCACATTTGTATGGTCTTTTACTTTTTTAACCCTGGATATTTTCCCTTGGGATTGTCTATTTCTTTTGGCTGAAATCGTAAGGCATATCTGCACCTGCAGAATGAAGGTGGCCAAGAGAGTGAAAGCACTGAAAAAAAGAAAGGACGTGGTCGTAAAAGAAAAGCGGAATACAATCAAGTGAGTACCATGTTGTTTCTTAAGTGAAGTGGATGCAGGATTTGCAGACATATTGCATTTTATGACTGTAAGGGGAGCTCTTTTAAGTAAATGGTGAAATGGTTGAATTGTTCTTTTTTTTTTCATCATATAAATTTGATTCATGCAATTTATAGCGTAGTAATTAATGAACTAATCAAAGAAGTTTAGCAAGAAGAAATGGAAAATGATGCTCAATTTTTGTTCTAGTATTGATCTAGAATAAATTCTACCTTTCAGAGTTAGTTAAATTACGTAGAACATGTGATTAAAGAGAAACTGCACTCAAATGCTATCTCTAGATGCTTTTTGGTTTTTCAATTTGATTAATGTCTGTGTAGAAGACATGGTACTAGGTGCAACAATGTTTCTTATTCAAGGTATAAACGGATAGACTTTTATTTATGGATCAATCTAAATTTTGCGACAGACCTACTTTGAGTTTTTTTTCAACCAATATTTAAATGTCAACCCGTAGAATTACATATAGTTTCTTCATTATTTTTTGAAATATGAATAAATATTTGATGGGAGAGCAGAATAATACTTTTTGCTTTTACTTAATCTTAAGCAAATAGCCCCTTTAACTAATAAGTATGCAATGCGTGGATTTTTGAACTTAAGGTCTTGTTTTCTGGGTTCTGGTTTTCCCCATAAGTGAAGACCAATTATTCTTCCGCTAATTAGTTGATGACTGTTGATGCTTTTTAGAGTTGGGTTTTTACCCTTCTATATTTTTTTACCATGTATGGATCTTTTCCCGTTTCCAGACTCCAATACTTTGTTTCCTTTTCTTTAGTTGAGTCATCATCCTCTTTTTTATTTCAACTTCAGTCATTCAATTATGAATATCACTGTTGTATTTTTTAAAGAGTTAGCTAATATAGGGCAGTTTAGTGACTTTTAATGCTTTGCATGTGGTGGTTTGCTTTTCAGAGAAAGGCCAAGAGGGCGGTTGCTGCAATGTTGACGAGATCAAAAGAGGGTCCAAATGAAGAAGATGTGAATCTGACAGAGGGAGAAATATTTGAAAAAGAGCAGCAAAAACTTGTACCGTTGTTGACTGGTGGAAAGTTGAAGCCTTATCAAGTCAAAGGTGTGAAATGGTTAATCTCATTGTGGCAAAATGGATTGAATGGAATCCTGGCAGATCAGATGGGACTTGGGAAGACTATCCAGACTATCGGTTTTCTTGCACATTTAAAAGGGAAGGGGTTGGATGGACCGTATTTAGTAATTGCTCCTCTCTCTACTTTGTCCAACTGGGTCAATGAGATTCAAAGGTAAGGTGCTTCACTTTTAGACAGTGCAACTGGATTCACATAATTACATTCTGGGTGCATGACATTGTTTTTCTTGAGGATGTTCATTTAGGTTTGTTCCTTCTATGAATGCGGTCATATACCATGGTGACAAGAAACAAAGGGATGAGTTGCGGCGCAAGTATATGCCTCGAGCAGTTGGACCCAATTTCCCAATTATTGTCACTTCCTATGAGGTTGCAATGATGGATGCAAAAAAATGTTTGAGACACTACAGTTGGAAATACATTGTGGTGGATGAGGTAAAAACATGATTAATTGTTTGTATAGCTGCTTTTATTTCATCACTGGATTCATAAGATATATCTATCCAGCTGGACTTTCCTTTCCTTTGCTAATCCATTTTCCTATCTTTTAGGGACATCGGTTGAAAAACTCACAGTGCAAGCTGGTGAAGCAGTTGAAGTTCTTGAGTACCGAAAATAAACTCTTACTAACTGGGACGCCTTTGCAGAACAATTTGGCCGAGCTATGGTCATTACTCAACTTTATTCTGCCTGATATTTTCTCGTCCCATGAAGAATTTGAGTCCTGGTAAGAACCTTTTATTTGTTTATCCAACAGAAAAAATGCCAGTCTGAAACTGGCAAACTTAATTGTGTACTTGAACTTTGTGATTTTTTTCAGTAAGAGCCAGATATAGGTTGTAGGAGTTGAACTTTGGGTTTATTTTTATGCATATCATTTAAGCATTGTGTGAAGAATTCCGTATTGGAATGATGAAATGGATGGCAAAATTCATATGATGCTGAAACTGATTATGGCACCATTCAGTCTAATCACAGTTGTACTTTTTATAGTTAAGGTGATGATATCTATATATCGAATTACAGCTTATGCATTTCATGAATCAACCAGGTTTGATCTGTCAGGAAAATATAGCAATGCAGCAACAAAGGAAGAATTAGAAGACAAAAGAAGGGCTCAAGTGGGTACTTTTGCAGAAAGCATTAATTTACTTCAGTGAATTCTTTCAATAGCTGTTGCAAGTATTTCTTGTCACATGTAGGTGGTGGCAAAACTCCACGCTATATTGCGTCCATTTCTTCTCCGGAGAATGAAAGCTGAAGTTGAGCAGATGCTTCCTCGCAAAAAGGAGATTATCTTGTATGCCACCATGACTGAGCATCAAAGGAACTTTCAGGATCATTTGATAAATAGGACTTTGGAGAATCACTTGTTGGAGAACGTTGACAATGGTACCATGGAGAAACCTTGTGTTGCCTTTGTTTGTCAATGGTTATTATGTTATTCTTGTGGGAAAAAAATGAATAACAACCTAATTCTGTACTACTAATTTCACTAGATCTTGCGTTATTCATGTGGGGCATTGTCTTTTTCTCCTGAAATTTTCCTTGAATCAATACGTATTAACATTGCAATTAGCTGGACTTCTATGTAATATTTTTCTTTTTGGAATGCCATGCATACTTGTGTGTGGTGGTCAGCATGAATCTATTTCCATTTTATTAACTATCTTTGGTACGATTATTTATTTGTTCTCGACAATCTTTGCTAATAATTAGAGTTTCCTCTCGAGAAGTGTTTGCTTTATTACATCTGATTAGCTCTTGTCAGATGATTTATTTGTAGTACTTTATAGTTGCTCTTCCTTGTCAAGTTCTGTTAATAGATTTTCGAGCCTGATTGTGTCTAGTAGTTTGGGGAGTGACTTCTGTTAATGTCTAGAAAACCTTGGCTATTGAATTACTATGCCCATGCCCCTTGGCTCATTGTTTTCCTCATTGATTAAAGTTTTTGGACTTGCAGCACGTGGAATGAAGGGAAAACTTAATAATCTGATGATTCAGCTTCGCAAGAACTGCAACCATCCTGATCTTTTAGAGTCAGCTTTTGATGGATCATGTATAGTTCTTTCTTTTTGCCTTGGATAAAAATAGTTAGTTTTAGCTTTGCCTGACACATCTTTCCTTCTTTGCTTTTGCAACAGATTTTTATCCTCCTGTTGAACAGATTGTCGAACAGTGTGGCAAATTTCGTTTGCTAGATAAATTGCTGGCAAAGCTATTTGAGCGCAAGCATAAAGTATTGTTGTATTTCGTTTCATTTTCTATGATTTGTTACCAGGCTGGCAACTTATGTTACATTGGCCTTTAGGTTCTGATCTTCAGCCAGTGGACAAAAATTCTTGATATAATGGATTACTATTTCAGTGAAAAAGGATTTGAAGTCTGTCGAATTGATGGCAGTGTCAAGTTAGATGAGAGGAAAAGACAGGTTTGCCTCTTACGCATTCTGACATTGTGAATTTCTTTTGTTCAGGACAGGACAAGTGACCCTGTTCACACTTCTTGACTATTCAGTGTGCCATTTGTGTGGTGGAGTGGCATGAGACTTTAGTAGATCTAATGGGTGTGATTTAGCCATTTCTTATACTAACAAATAACTTTATTTAATAGCAAGTTATACTATTTATTAGTTGCTCCACCATGCTTCATCCTCATATAATTCTGATAAATATAACTAGAAGATAAAAAAATCACCCTTTGATCACAAGATAGGTTGCAGTGGAGATAGGTAAGCAGCAGTTTATAATCTTTAATAAGGGTAGCTACAGAACAAAATCTGTGGGATTTGTCAAATGAATGGAATCTCTTTATTAAATGAAGACAATCTCTTTATTTGACAGATAGGATGAACTACTCTTCTGAGAATGGTTTTGATTTTTTTTAGGCAGTTTTTAGTTCACTTTCAAGTGATATTAATGGAACTCCTAGTTAAGAAAAAAGGATAACATTTTTCCAATTGTTCATTGAATCATACCAAATTAATCAATTCTTATTCCATCCTCTGGCTGTGTTAAACTTTTGTTAGGATAAATGAGATTAAATGACTCTACAGTTAGTTTGACCATAGCGCAATCTATTGAGCTGGTTAGTTGGCTCGTTCCAACTGGATTGTGCTTTTCTTGCAAATGGCTGGTTATGGCCATGGTGTAATATCCAGAAATTTATATCTATGCTCTGCCACTGGATACCATAAGCGTCTATCGGCTAATGTAATATGTGTTTAGTCATTACACAAGTAAAATGTATACTCTTGTTAAGCAATCTATAAAGTGATTATAGAAAGGCCACGGTTAAGCTCGCCTAAGGTTATTGAACCCCTGAACTGACTTCCTTCATTTAAGATATTTAATTAGCCATCCAGATCAATAGAATGCTGATTGTATAGGAGGTGCAAATTCAGTACATTTATCTTAATAATAGGATTAGCATCTTCTGATTTGGTTGATCTGCCATCTGCCTAATTGCTTATTGCGGTTTAAACTATTATGGCATTTTTCTGTTTTACTTTGTAGTTTGCTGCTGTAGCATCAATTATTAAGCTATAAAATGCTACAATTGCAGATTCAGGAGTTTAATGATGTGAATAGCAACTACAGAATATTTCTTCTCAGCACTAGGGCAGGTGGACTGGGTATAAACCTCACTGCTGCTGACACTTGCATTCTATATGATAGCGACTGGGTATTTCTCTTGCTGTTATTAGTTTTGCTTCCCATTGCTTGCTTGTCAGTTAATTCAACAGGTAGGATGTCACTATGTCTGAATTTAATATGAAATGTGTTATCTCTGCACTCCAGAACCCTCAAATGGACTTACAGGCTATGGACAGATGTCACAGAATAGGTCAAACCAAGCCTGTTCACGTTTACAGGCTTGCGACAGCACAGTCAGTAGAGGTTAGACATCAGCAGCCTGTCCCCAATCTTTTCTCTGAGCAGTAGACCAATTCTGTTTTGTGTTGAGAACTAAAGATATATTGTCTATTTCCAGGGCCGCATCTTGAAGAGGGCTTTTAGTAAGTTGAAGTTGGAGCATGTAGTGATTGGGAAAGGACAATTTCACCAAGAAGGAAACAAGCCTAATACCTTGGAGGTGTGTTATTTGCTTAATTAGTATGTCTTATTATGGTGTGATGAGAAAAAGTTGTGGACCTTCTTTGTGCCTGAGAACGTTTTGTGAGTTAGTTCAACTCATGCTCTGCTTGAAATCGGTTGGTTGATAAAAGTGCAGTTGGCTGCATGACACGTGGTCTATTCAATTCCTGCTAATCTGTTATGTTGTAACTATAGGATGAGGATCTACTGGCATTGCTTCGAGAAGAAGAGACCGCTGAAGATAAGATGATACAGACGGATATTAGTGATGAGGATCTGGAGAGGATTTTGGAACGCAGTGATCTGATTGCTGGTTCGCTTAGTGATGCTGAGAAATGTGATGCTGCTGCAGCAAGTGCGATGCCTCTCAAAGGACCCGGTTGGGAGGTGGTGATACCAACTGCATCTGGAGGCATGCTTTCGACTCTCAACAGCTAAAACATATTGAGTGAGACGTAATCATATCTCAATTATTCGGCACATTGGGGATTTTTGTGTACTTTTGGGATCTCATTAGAAGATTTACGAGGCAGTTCTCCCTTTTTACTTGGGCTGGAGCTGGTCAAATGGAGAAAAAAGCATCCTTTGAGGAAGCTCTCTTTCATTTTGTAAATGTCTTGATAGACTATTTTTAAGAAAGGGAGCTGGATTTTGTAAATTTCTTCTGAAGGGGTCGCTTTTCCATCATGCACTAGACCTTATATGAGCTGCGGGGATTTTGCGGTGTTGAGACATAGTTTTCTTGTGACTTGATGTGCCTAAATATTAATTATGGTCTGTGGACCTTCCCACAATCTGTATTGACTTGTTAATCTGTATTATTGCCTTTTAGCACATGGGTTTGGTATGGCTCGCAAAGGCATCGAATTTCCATTTTTGACTTGAATAGTGTATTTACTCGATTTCTTGAAGATGAGATTCTTCAGGCTCTCCTTAGCATTGAACCTGGATTAGACGCACCGTTTTTGCAATGGAGGGAGTGATGTTGCTAAGTAAGCTTGTCGTGAGCAATTTGCTTCTTGGCTTGCGGCATGGAGAGATTGCTTAGTTTCGGACTGACTGCTTGTAAATGTAAGGCTTTTCGTAATATGGGAGTAGTTGTAAGTCGTGGTAGTTCCTCAAACAAAAGTGACATCTGTAACGTAGAAAGCTATAGCATGTTTGGTTGGTGTTTTGATTTAGGTCTTGGGTTATTATCATGAAAAATTCTAATAATTTTTCTTGTGGTATAATTTAGATGATTTAATGTTTTTAATGACAAAAAGATATAGGGGTTTTCATGTCGTAGTAGACAGTTTGAGGTTTTTGATAGCATCTCTCTTTGGGTTTCAATTATGGTTTTCTACTTTCGGCTTTTATACTCAGAAAAGTAGAGCCAGTCCAATGAGATGAGCCGCGCCGGGATTTGGTTTTGTCGGAGTATTACCGTCAAACATGAAAACTCGACAGTGAAGGGATCACGCCCGTCGCCCCTGAGGTCTTTGGAAGCGAGCCTCGTAACGATTCGCGTCTTTAGCACGTGCGACCTCGTGTGGAAAGATTTTCCCGACTTCCGACATGGCCATCCATTGGTCGATATTAGACTTTGGTCGTCGGGCTACTCAGGCTGGGCCGACCATTTTGTTGACTGGGGTCGGCACTATGGAGGCCAGCCTAGGCCCGAACATGTGGGCCTTCCCCTAGAGCCTAAGCCCGCCCAACTGATTGGGAAAAGGAAGCCCAGATCCGCCGGCCCAAATTAAATATGTACGAGTTAATTTATAATTATCGAAGTCCCCATGTCGTTTTAATGAGGAAAACTCAATCTAAATATGCTAAAAATCACGTGGAAAACACTAACGCAGTCGAGTTGTGAAATATCCCATCAAGTCCTAAAAGATTTACTGAAAAGTGTGATTAAGTTCTAAGTCCATGTGAGAATTTTCGACACGAAAAAAAAAATGTATTTGACATTAGAAATTCCAGCACCTTAACATATATAAAATTAGGGGAAATGACACAAATGGCTTTTGAATTTTGGTTCAATGTGACAATGTGTAATGTGTAATGTGTAATTTTATTTAATGCGAGTCTATTTTTTTATCCATTCAAATTTAAAGATAATACTGAATATATTCATATAATTCATGTCTTCGAGGAGCACGATGAGTTGTATGTTGAGTTAAATCTCAAAGATTGGATCAAGCTAATTGAAAATTCGAAAATCATATTGTATATCGAATTAAAATTTAGAGGCCGTTTTTGGTATTATCTCGTAACATTTTGTGATTTTGGGTTGAGGGGTTCTTGTCTTCTTGCTTATTCTATGCATTGTGTAATTCTCATTTTCGCTGTGACTATAAGTTGTTAGCTTCACAAGTCAAATCACATTGACGACGATTCTGAGGATGCCGCTTCATGTCACATTTGGTTCGTCCTTGCCCAACCGAACCGAACCGACGGTGCTGAGCTTGCTCGTGCTCTGTCTACGCACTCGTCCATATCAATCGAGTCGGATCAACTCGGTCGCGCGCCGATGTCGGTGATCGGCGCCGTCGCCGGAGCGTTGATCGGAGCCGAGCGAATCGAGGTCGCCTTCCGTGCGAGGCATGATAACTCGCTCGGAACTCGTCGAGCTACTCAGGGACTACCAGATCCGGCCTCAGCGCAGTTGCCCCGCCCTCGCTCCCTTCTCTCCCAAACCCCACATCAACACCCGGTACAACTCTCTCTCTCTCTCTCTCGCTGCGCACTTGGCGTTCGTCGTGCATGCGGTGTGTCGTCGGTTCTGTTGTTTTCCATTGGTTCGGCGAGCGCACTAGTTGATTGGCGTCGTTCGCGGTGGTGACATATTAACGTTTCCGGTGGTCCGTGGTCGCTATTTGGAAGTGGTGGTTGAAGAGACGTTGGATTGGAAAAGGCACCTGAACTGAGTCAGTATCTGTGAATTCCGAGAAGGAAAGTTAGTCTGAAGTGCGGCTTTCGCCATATGATATGATTCTGCATCAATTATATATTATCTCGATCTAGTTTAGTCTGGTTTGTTTGCTCTTGGACTTTGCTTTAGTACGATAGCTAGAGGGTTTGTGATTTATTGGCATGATCCTGTTTGGTATTTATCGATTGGGGATTGCCACAGCTATCTGTGATCGGATGTTTGTTGTCATACTGTCGTCTATCTGCAAATGTCTTGAGAATTTTCAAATGTGTTCGTAACCTTCCAGGTTATCGAAACTAAAATCTTATTTGCAATTTTTCATGCAGGGCTGATGTTGCTGTGGCTATATTTTGGTCTGTGGTGTTTAGCATGCTTGTTGGGCTGACTTATCTGATGTTTCATTACGGTCATTTCTGGCTGTCCTTTTTGACTGCATGCTCGGAATCCTTCTACTTTTGTGCCTCTGAAAATTTAGGCATGCGCTGGCCAGAAAAAAAGGAGCCATAAGATTACCTCTGCCCTGTGAGCGTACATAGGTATTTGATGTGGAACCTTCTAACTTGGTCACGGAGTTTTGGTTGCTCAGCATCAAACTTGAGCAAATTGGAGAATACATGCTTGGTGTACATAATGATAGTGGCCTGGAGTTTTGGCTGCTGCTGTGAGATAGATGGTACCATTTCATGTATCAGTCTTTGTAATCCATGTGCATAGCATAAAATTTTGACACATGCTGCTCTTCTTTTGTGACCATGCTTCCTCCTTTCCATGCAATAACATGTACAAGCAAAGTCATGGATGATTTCCTGTTAATATTCTTTAGTATTTTTATGACTTGTAAATGACATCTCCTAGGACTTCATGCACGAATATGCATGAGTAATCTCTCAATGTAGTTGGTGTAACGCTTTTGCATGTATTTTACCCATGGAAGGGATGCTACTAAAGTGGAATGCAAAAATTAAGACTATACTATATGAGAATTGACAGGTGAGTTGCCGAGGTCGCTACTATGATATAAAACCTCGCTATATCACCTTTTGGTTTTTATTCTCCTCTCTGCACGATCCCTCCATGACACCTTTAAAGCTTCTACATGCCTTTTTTTTTTTTTGGTAAATGCTTCTACATGCCTTTCTCTCTTCACTAAATGGAATTACTTATGATCCGGAGAGGAAGAAGAACAATCCTAGCTTATGCAATCCCCTGGTGAGAGTCTTATTTTTTTATAGATTATTTTTGGACACATAGGTTTTTCATATTAGCTTGCATGGAAGCTGAGGATTTGGAATGATATGACAGCTTGAGAAATCTTCGAGGATAATTGGCACAAGTATTTGAGCTGGGCAGTTGAATTAGCTTGTTATCCTAAGAGACTTCACCTGGGGGGCTGGTTTAGTACCATTAAGCAATATGCTGTTTGAAGGCTAATGTTCTGCCAAGCCTTCTTATGAAAGTCTAATCAATGACATGGACACATGCTCACAGTGACAATTAGTGATTCTATGCCCAATTTCTAATCCATTCATTTATTTATTATCTGTTCAAATGTCTCTTTTCTTTCGCTCCTCCCGCTGTTGGTAGTCAGAGATTCGTATGCCTGGGAATATGTTTGCTATTTTTACCAGTCTCTTCTGGAGAGACAAGTTTCGCATTCCATTCTACTTTGTTCTTTTTACTGGTAATGTTCTACTCTCATGTTTTTGAGGCAATGATTGGACTAACTCCTTTTGGAGTAAGGTCCTTGAATGCTTAATCCACTTGATATTTTTCTCCTTTGCAACATCATGTTTGTTCAGACTTGGATCGGTTCAAAAACCCTCTGGCACTGTGTGCTACACATTCTTTTTTTTTTGTTCTTAAAAAGCATGAATTGCATCTATTTTGGTCCATCTCGTGATGCCCTAGTACTGCAGTTGTATAGGATTGTTGTTTCAATCAATTCGGTTAGTTGATTTGATTGCATAATACATGCTATCCAACTAAAAAAAGTGGGTTTGATTTGATCGACGTCAGTTGAAATGTTCACAATTGTTGTAGAGGAGTTCAACCACTAGGCATATGTTGAAAAACAAAGCATAGACCTGAAAATTGTATTCTGATGATGGAAGCATCTTCTTTAAACCAGTGGAATGTGCAGCTCTCATGATGTGATACTCCTGGATCAAATTAGACACTGGCTAGATTTAGACTGCTACGTTGTTTGTCAGTATTTGAGTGACTTAATAAAAACAGTTTTGCCTACTGCCAATCATATACGATATGTAAGTGTTGCTGTTTTATTGCAGCGTAAGCATTGTGATTTGATTACTTCCCTATCCTGTTCTTCTTTTGTAGCTGTTATTTGTTTTGTTTGTCCAATCACATGGCTGTGCTGTCATGTAACCGCTTGAATTGCCACTGGATTTTTGGTTAGTTTTCATGCATGCTTTTGTTCCTCTAGATATATTTTGGGCTAAAACGTTTGCCATACTTGTGTCATCGTCAGTGACGTCAAGGTGTTTCTATTTATTCAAATTTCTATTGCAAGCCTTGGAACCTTGCTGCTGTACAAGCTCATTCCCGAGGCACAGGATACTTCTTATTCCATTCATCTTTGTGAGCTTATTTATTTATTTATTATTTTGACCAATTAACAGCCAAATTTAAAGCCTTTAACTTGGCGTAGGTGTTGCCGTAGCAAGGAAATTTCTTGGCTCACAGATTAGAGTGAGCGAACTTTACCTTCCTCTCTGAGCTAGATTTGAATTTTTCTTGTTTCATCTCATATTGCCCATCAGAGTTTGGTATGCCCTGGTTTTCTCTTCATTATTGTACTTCCCTCAGAATAAGACCATATGTCTAGTGTCTAGTGAAGTCTGCTGGGAAATTTCCTGTTATCTTTCAATAAGTTCTATTGTGGGAACTTCTTGAGCAAGTACTGTGTTAATGCAGTTGGCACAACTCTTCCTGCAAAGTTGTTGCAGATCCTGCTAATCTGAAAGGTGTAACATTCACCCTTTGCTATTCGTCAAAGTAGAAGAGGACTGACATGCAAGTCGAAAGATGATTAAATTTATCCCCCAATGAAGAAATCTGATCCCTCTTGTCAGTTTTTATCATATTTAGAGCATTCTTTGCATACAAGGAAACAAAATATTAGCATGGATGGCAGCTTGGGTTGTGAAGATGATCAGTACTGAAGTCGCTATGCGGATAGTAATAATTAATGGTAGGAATTTTTATGTTGAACAGCTTGCTGTGAGATACAGAGAAGGTCAATTGCACCAGTAGTTTGCCTTTTGAACGCTAATTTTGTTGTGGGCTTTTGGTGGGTCTTTCAGTGAACTGTTGTAGTGGCTGAAGGCAACATGTGTGTTCCTTCTCTGGGGACATGAGAGGTAGATGCAGGCAGAGACACCAAGTCATTGGAAGATCGGCTTCCGATAGCTTTTACTAGATCTATTATTGGCCTCAAGTCACTGGAGACCTGTTTTCTACTCACTGTCAAGTGTCACTCTTGCTTCTTGGATGTGCACGTTGTATTTAGTCTATCTATGTGGTATATTGCTGATAATAATCTTTTCTTATGTTGGTGAGGCAAAGAAAGGACCAACAAACTTCAAATAAGTTCGTACTGCTTGCTACTTTCTGGATCAGTAACCTTGTTCATTTAGATCTCTCTCTCTCTCTCTCTCTCTCTCTCTCTCTCTCTCTCTCTCTCTCTCTCTCTCTCTCTCTCTCAGAGCATACAAATATCAAGTAATTTGGCGGTTGGAACACCACAGAAGGTCCTATGTCAGTTCATTATGGTTCGCAGACCCCTTGGGTTGTCATGGTCCCCTTCTGGACCATTTCCTTCATCATCCTTGACATATCAGGCAACAGCTGAGCCATTATCCGGGAAAAAGAAGGAAGAGAAAGAAGAAAAGGAGTTTGCTAAAATATAAATCACACTCAATAATGGCTACCACACATGCTAGGACATGTGGCCCTCTGGTCAGACAAGGTCTTTCGTGCTGGTTCATGGACAAGTGTGCATGTGGTGATGATTGTCTGAACATGGTTGCCTCGTGACCCTCTAATACAAGCTTTCTTGGTATTATTAGTCTTGTGATGTCGAATAGTCTTGAATATTTGATGCATTGGGTTTTGAAATAAACACCAGCTGCATTGGACTGGATATTGCTCCATGATTGCTCTCTTAAGCTCCTGTCTTTTTGGTTGTTTTATATCTTTGCTTGGCTTGTTAGTTTTTCCTTTCGACCAGCGATAGAGTCCCTTTTATTTCTTCCAGGGGATGCCTGAGAATACACAGTTGCCTCTAAATGGGTTGCTTCTCTTTTCTGGGTTGCATCAATTGGGCCAATATATTGCTAATGACCATTCACCTCATATGTTAATAGTATTATCCCGCATGATTGTCAAGTTTTGGGAGAATCCTTGTCTCGATCGAGAGCGTTTACATACATGGGCCTCACCATGTGTGCAGCATGATGACTACGCTCCATTCTTTTGACTATAATTTCGGTCGCTTGAACTTCTGCTCGCATGACTTTCAGTTCATGCCGTTGCTTTAATGGACCAGAACATGGTTTCTTTTGGCTATTACGGTTTTCGGCGATGGGGAAATAATCACGCGTGACTGGGAGCTGTCTTTCGACATTGCCTGTTGTTTTTACGGTATACTTTTGTAGTGAGCGGGCAAATGAATATAGAGGTTGGAAGCGTCTGCGATTGGAGCTCAGGCCGCTGTTATACGATTGTTAAACGAAGGAAGCTGATGATCCAAATCAAACCAAACTAAGCCAAACCGACTAGTTTCCTATTGCTGGGTTTTGGTTTCATAACGGGAA
This sequence comes from Melaleuca quinquenervia, assembly GCA_030064385.1. NCBI lineage: Eukaryota > Viridiplantae > Streptophyta > Magnoliopsida > Myrtales > Myrtaceae > Melaleuca > Melaleuca quinquenervia. The sequence goes on along the minus strand of CM057726.1, from coordinate 8,707,780 downwards.
TCGCAACATTTTGTTTATTCCTGCGTGCCATCAGATTAAGGGCTACATAGTACCAAGTTCTTAAACCTCTTACGTGTTCAAACTTTATGTCATTGTTCGAACCTGGTTCGAGTAATTACGAACCGAAGGAATATCTGTCTGATTTTCATTGAATTTTTTGCTTGTGAGTCCTTTTTGTTTGGTTTGACGTGGGTTTTGGTCTGGAACCTTTTTTTTTTGTGATAATGGTAAGAGATTATATTGACTTTGCCAAAAAAGGATTACAATAAGAGTGACCCGACACCACAGAGCTCACACTCATGAAGACAATGTGTCATTATGAGTGAGAGGGTGGGTGAGTGACGTGGGTAAAAGAAAAGATGCACCAATAAGATAGCTATCTACTAGAGCCGAATACAATCGCCCTAAGGTTCAAAAATGGCCGAATCAAAACACCTCTCTATCCGATCGAACCTGCTTGTCTTGCAATCCGCATTTAGAAATTGCAAAAAATCAGAGGACCGAGGTCGTCCCACGGATTCTGTACCTTAAACAAGCAATCGTTCGATGCGGTTGAGATGCTAGGCGCTGCTCATAGGGTCCAGCAGTGCGCACAGAATCTACAGGCATGTGTACGTGCATGTGAACGGAAAAGGTTGGGGGGAGTGTTCATACCTACATCAAAAGGTGCTTTTCCCGGACGAATCCATGAATGCAAAGTTAGGTCAAGGCACCTAACATGAGATTCGAGGGGAGAATGATGCTTCCACGCATCTGTGAGCTTTAAAGATATTTTTGTGCTTAAGCATGCATCGTCGCACCCTCATAAGAATAGCTCTCTCTCTCTCTCTCTCTCTCTCTCTCTCTCTCTCTCTCTCTCTCTCTCTGTGAGACTAAAATAGAGATGGAGAAAGAAAACACTTGCTGCATGCGTTGCTTAAACCGTCGTTCCCGTGATTTTGAATACTCAGCAAGTCATTAATCTAATACGGGCAATGTGCAAAACTTGCCACAGAAGCCATTGAATTTAATGTAAGTAAAGAATCGCGTGCACCACAAGACATCAATATCTTCTAGCCTTGGGATCACCCACCTTTGCTACCACCATCCTCCTAGGAAAGAGACACATTCCCGTTTTTATTTTTTGAATGAACGATCTTTTACATCAAATAGATATGATGAATGGAAATCAAAATGAAGGCAATTATTGACGAATCTGTCTGCACGCTTTGAAGAAACAAGCAGAAGTTAGTCTATCAATAGCCTACAAATTAACAACCTAATTTGAGTTAACAATAAGATACTACTCGGTTTTTATAGAAGGAGAAAGGAATTATCACAGGTAGTATGCTAGCTTGTTCAAATCTATGTTGCTACCTTCACAATATCTACTTTGGCAAATGAAAGGACGATTTCGAGCGCTGCATCATATGAGTCCTTGTGTGAGAAATAATAAATAGTTAAATCCTGGTCCTATATAGCTGTAATTGCTAATAAGATCAAGGGAGCAGTCTAAAAGTTAGAGAAAGCGATTTTCCATTGAAATTGTAAAAAACATTTCATTTTCAAATTTTACAGCACGAGATATCAAAACCTTTTGAATCGATTATAGTTTTATGGATGTATGTAAACCATATGATCTAGGCTTTATTTACATGGCAGCAAGTATAGATCCCAAGTGGGGATGCTGTAAATTCAAGAAGACCCTTTACGAGAAAAACATAGTTAGAAAAGTCATCACTTAATTGAAGCAAACACGCATAATTTACATGAAGTACCTCAATGGAAACGTGTGTAAAAGCGGGTACTTCATTCAACATCCACCGCGCCTATAGTAAAGCTGTGGTAAAAGTGGGTTACCAGTTAACGAACTTGTCCACAGGACCTGTCACATCCAGGGTTAAAGGAGAGGAAACAAACATGGAAGCAACAGAAGCAAGAGGCCAAAAGCCGCGCTAGAGTTTCTTATGACGCCCACTTCACCACTTTGATCTAGTTTATAAGACGCAGTACATCTTGAATGATACCGAAAGTAATCTTTGTGGGATTCCAAGGGAACAACTCAAAAGATTACAATGACATCCAATAACAATGTCGAATAATCTATTAGTATTATTATAGAATCTAGATAACCATGACATCAAATCCTCTTTCTCCAAGAAGACAAGAAGAAAACATATGAGGGCATCTTTTTTTTATCCATCATTATTATAGTATTAGAATAGTAAATAAACTATAAATTATCCACTAGCTCAAGAAGAAAAGTCTTCTAATAGGAGAAACTAGCAGGCCTAGTTGTCACGCCACTAGTAGCCAATGGTTTATTTCTTTTGAGATGATAAGACATTGGGAATACTCAATACAACTCTTTCTAGCAAAAAAGCCGAAATTCTTGGCCAATCAGTTGCACTTTTCTACTAATATTAGGCCAATGAGCTCAATTATTCCTTTTGTCCTGTGGGTTTTATTAGCTTTACCGTCATCATGAAGCCTTTAATCAGTGTCTAAATTATTGACAAAGCTTGATATGAGGGCTGAAAACGATGACATTTTTCTGTAGCATCCTAATGTTCCACCTCATTATCTAAAGTAAGTCTCCACTCCAATAAGTCATATCGGCTGACGGGTCGAAGAAACCCTAGCATTAGGTTCCATTCATGCTATGGAAATGAAAGAAATTTTGCACGGGGACATTTGAGTTGATAAAAACGAAATGTAGATATAATTCGCATAACAATCTAGTTGTAAAAATATTCTAGATATGCTACTCTTACATGCGTGTCCGCACATACATAGGTGCATGTTCAAACTCGAACAATTAAAAGTAAGAGAGTAATAAAGACGTTTAAACAACATTGCCGAAAATAAAGAATCTTGAATATGGATTTGGCAATAAAGGTAAAAGTAAAAGCTGTAAGTACAAAAATTGAATGAAATCAAGCTGATCTAATGTGAAGATAAAAATAACCATGCTAGCTACATATTTGACTTGATTTTGATACTTTACTATGAACTGAGTGAGAATATTATCATACCATCAAAGCATGCTAGATATTTCATTCAGTTAATGATGCATTCCCCTCTTATGACTATTAACATTCTGAACTTAATAGTAGAATCTCAAGAACCTACATTTGAAAATTTTAAAAAAGAAACTGAATTTGAGAGTTTTTAGTCAATTAAATGGTTAGGGGAGGTATGATCGAATTCTGGTTCTATTAACCAATTTTATTGATGTTATTATCGTTTAATTTGATATTAAAGTTCTTACTATTCAAAATTTTTCATTCCGCGAGAGTTTTGGTTACACAAAATTGAGATGTGCAAATTTTAGGGATAGGATATTCACTTTACCTTATAAACTTCCCTATAGTGATCAATTCCAGGTTTTTGGAGCACGAGAACCTACTCTACAGACTTATGGAGTCTAGCAGTTGTCGGTTCCACAAGTCTAGGGTTCATCTTTTCTACAACTGTTTTGTTAAATAGAAAATAATCGCGGTTTCAAGTTAATAACAAATTGAACATTCAACACAAAGTATAAAAGAATTCCATCGTAAAAACAGATGTTTATGTCTGTGACAGCATTCCTAAAACGACGATAGCATCGAAAATGAAGAGAGAGAGAGAGAGAGAGAGAGAGAGAGAGAGAGAGAGAGAGAGAGAGAGAGAGAGAGAGAGAGAGAGAGAGGCTTGAGATAGGATTAGAGTTTTTCTAATTGAGTTGGAGAACACCGATTAGGAGGGGTTTAGCAAATTGAAATGTAAAATTTCATCAAGAATAAATAGTACAATATACATATATCTTGTTTAACAAGTAATACATGGTACCTTTCCACAAGGTACCATACAGAGAATACAACCTATCAAGTACTTACCGAATTTCAAAATTTTAGAAATTATAATTTACCCCTTTATTAACCGATTTCAAAATTTGGAACGGGAAATATATCCTGTAAGTTCTAACACCCATCTCAAAATTTACCTAGCCATGCCAATTACGCAGGATTCGACTTTTCTACAAACATAGATAACCTTTAACTTTAGATGCAATCTTCCAAAACATTACTTTAAAAAAAATTGCTCTTATCTATAGTATAATTATCAAGTAATTATGTAAGATCAATATAATATTATGATCCCATCCGTTTTTGCGGTTCGGTCCTTGAGACATCCATCAAGCCCAAACAAAATCTCGATTACATACTTTGCTTCCTCTACATTGACAATTTCTCCTCAAGGGTCACAGTCCCATCACGAAATAAGTTATCAGCCGCGTCCAAGCCAAACACTTAACTACTGTCAATCATTTTTTTGGCGGTTAAGCCTTGGATCGTAATCATGTCTCTATGTCCTTCCATTTGATAATTGGGTCGTCACATCATTTCAACAAGAGAAAACTTTACAAATGACATTTTCACTTTTCATGAACATACTAAATTGCTTCCTAAGCTTGGAAACCTAAAATTTGCATCTCCAAACAAAATATCCAAATTGCAAAGACCAGTCTGCCCCCTAAAACTTTTTTTCCCTTCTCTCTCTCTCTCTCTCTGCGCATGCCCTATATGTCTCACTGGCCAATAATGGCAGAGCTTGATGAACAAGGGCGGAGCTCCATTGGTGAGCAAGCTCGACACGAACTCGGTCCAGCTCATTAGCTCAAATCTAGCTCCTTGTGCATCGACCTTGATGGATTTGGGTTGAGCTCAACCAGATTTGGCTCTAGCTTGATGATGGTCCCGTCAAAGGTGGCGGCTGGTGGCAATGAGGTCGCGAGCAATGGCCGCGCTAGGGCAAAGAGGGGCTAAGTGATGGGTGGAAGGGTAGATTAGGGTTTTAAGCAATACAATTTTCATTGTGCATAGATTTGAAATGGTGGAAGAGGCAAAGATGAAAGGAAAATGGCGAATTTGTAAGTAGGACCAAATGTTATGTGCAACGAGGGATGCCAATTGTAGATTTGCAAAATTCAAGGTTCCAATTGATATGAGAATAAAAAATGGGGATGCTTTTTGGAATTTTCTCATTCAGCGATTATGCTATGATATCTCTAAAGTCTATATGCGATAGACTCCTACGAGCGATCGAGATATATATAGTAATTCAATGTATACATAGCTTCGTTTCCTTTGCAAGAAAATAAATGATTAACTTCAGAAAAGAAAAGCCTTTTCTCACGAGGTCCAACAAAAATTTTCTGCCCATCAATTAATTTACCTATGCTAAAGTTTTCCTCAACTCATTGACTTGCACGTGAAGCAAAGTATGAAAATATCAAGCATAGACGTGTCTCTCCTTCATTCTTACCTCAAACTACTTGTCAATGAAATCATGATCTCTTTGTGCACAAATCAAGTGCTTGGTTTTGACTTGCAATGTCTTGCTGCTATACAAATGCGAACCAGCTAAAAGAGTGTGGACCGATGAGCTTGATGTTAACATGGCCGAAAGCACAAAAGGGAAAAGAAGGGAACAAAATAAAAGGAGCGAGCCCTACTTGGTTTCTCCTCCTTTCTAATTCCAAGGGGAAAAGGAAAACTAAAGTTGCACCTGTCCCTTTTGAGCTCGGGATGCTCAATTGGATTCTGCTTTTGAGGCTCGTGAAAAGATTGAGCACAAAAGTAAGGTCACAAAACTTGTCGATTGTATAGATACACATACATGTGTGCTCTAATGAGCAGTCTGAGAGGCCTATGTTGTTTTCCTACATTTTCTTATTGTTGTTCACTTATCTGCTGAAATTATTGTAGGCCTGGGTTGCCTTGATGATGGCTTGCAGATGGGCTCCTTATTCGGTATCCATATTCCGATTCTTCACGTCCATGTTATCTCCACCCATGGCGCTTCATAATATTAAAGAATAGAGATTAATGTTCAATGGATGTAAAATTTATAAGTGTTTAATGACTGCGATATGTATGATCCTATTATTATAAAGCGAATTTTCCATGAAGAAGGTGGAGAAGCTACCTCTCAGGTGTCTGACCATTTTGCCGATTAATTCCCATGAATTCATCATGCAAGACCAAATGTGTCTATATGGAACTACCAATATGCTCTCTTTGCAACTAGCAAAATTAAGCACACACGAATGTCTGCACAAAAGATGGGGAAAATTTGATGAAGGAAAGGAAATATTTTTAGATAATGAATTTAAATTGTCAAGAATGGTGAATGTTTAATTAAAATTTAGAATTCACAAGAGATTTATTAAATCATGCAAATTTTGTGTGTGGTCATATTTGAAATTATCAATTCACTTGCTATTATTTAAAAGAGGACTATTGTTCACCGCAACATATGCAATATGAAAATTACTGAAATTGCTGAGGGGGAGGATTTGTTTGTTTTGATTTTTACAGGGAAAATCCCATAAAAAATTATAAACCTTAAACTTGCCCATTGTGACACAAAAGCCCTCAATTTTTTTGTATAACGAAAAAATTTAGATTTATACACATGCAACATATATGTCATCTATTTTAGTTCCATCCGTGGCTCATTTGTGACACTTATATAAGTTTGAGATTTTTTATTGAACAAAAAGGGTTTGTAATATTTGCAATTTCTTAGTTTTTGGTGATACAAAAAAAAATTGGGTTGTTTGTGTAATGATTAGTATAATTTGACGTCTTTTAATGGTATTAATTCATTTCTAGAGCAAGATATAATTTTTGCTTTTTCCATCAAATTTCCAAATATTATTTATATATTGAAAACTTATGACAAAATCATTAACATATCTATTCGTCAAAATTTTATGCACTAGAAGATTTAATAAAATCGAAAAGTCTGCACACAACCTCTGAAATCTGAGGTTGAAAATGGTGTTAAGTTTGTTTCATTGTATTTGAGATGAATGGAACCTACCAAAGCTGCTTGTTAGGACAATGGCCATGTATATAAATATTGACAGACATCAGGTTCCCAAAGCCCCATAGGGAAAAAGAATAATCTGCAGGAAAAGGGTTCATTGGGGATGGGCAAATGGTCAAAGATTGTGACTGAAGCGACTCTGAAGACGGGCCAGATTTCATCATTTGGTCTGCAACAATCTTTAACTCTCTGAACCCAAAAATGCTTTTTCAATCTTCCCCAAGCAAGAGCCGCGCGTGAGCAATGATTGAATCCCTGAGGCCACCCCCGCTTTTGCTTTGTCCTCAAGTCGAGGGTGGAGAGCGGGGCCAGACGCTGCTGCTCTTGAACGTTGACATCTCATTCTACCAACTCGATCATTACGCTCCATATATTAGTAGATTTTGTCCTCCCATATCCGCCAATACTTCAGGGTTCAGCCTCTCGATATTGGTTAGGGTTTGGAGAGTGTATTTTTTTATGTAGCTGTTATCGGTGTCTTTACAGATAATTCGCGCATGGAGGGTATGGCTGAGTATGAAAAAGAGAATCATTGTTTGGTGGATCGTGGGGAGATCGTAGGGAGACAATGATTCGTCATTGACGACTGCGAAACCACATGCAGTTATGACTAAACTACGAGATCTAGTATTGATGATGCAGTTGTAATAAGAAGGGGACTATTTACCGCACAAGTACCCTGCCCGATTGCAACTGTAAACTGGATTTTGTTGAGTGTCTAGGAAATACTTATTGATACCTAATCAAGAAAACTATTTTATGATTGCCGTGTTTGAAAAGTAAGTATTTTTTCAATGGGTATGATTAAGAAAATGTTGGGAAACTGCTCGGAAACTTAACTACTCTTAATGTATTGGATAACATCATCGACTTTTGTATCAACTTGATTTTTTTTGTAAGGTAAATGTATATTGATCTAAGAGCCAAATGTATATTGCATTAACTTGGTTTTCATCCCTTGTTTTGCTAAAAATTTGTTAATAAGTGTCTAAGGAGTGGCACTGATTGACTAATTAATAAAAGAACTTTACAGTTTACAATTTACCACTACTTTGAAAAGTGAGTTTTATTGATTTAGTATGTTTACAAATCTCGAATTGAATAAAAGTTTAATGTGGATGACATCCATATATGTAACTCGGCAATTAGATGCATGGCTTGAAGAAAAGATGACCGTTCCAAGATGATATTTGCAGTCCAACCAAACTCGATAATCAGAAAAGACTGATTCTTTTACAGAAAAATACAGAAAAACTTTCTTCTCCTATCATCGCATAACCTAATCTTTAAAACACAAAGAACTACTCTCTCTCTCCCCTTAGTACGAGAGAGAGAGGGAGTAATTCATGGTTGGTACGAGGAAGAGTAATGAATTCGTGGTTAGGACGAGGGAGAGTAATGAACATATTTGAAAGCAAGGGAGTGTTGAGTTTAAAAAGCTAATGAGAAACTGTTGAGAAATGCTTTTACGATACTTTGTTGTCTTAATAAATATAAAACTTTGCCCTTAAAAGAGTGGCTTTATCAAAGTGTGTGCTTCTTCCATTCTCAAAGACTCCAAAGAATGTTACTGCTTCTTTTAGTTAAGTCGATTAGTGCCTTAGAGACCCTTATTACTAACATCCAATGAGATTTATGATTATCTTTTATAAGAACTTGTTTGTTTGCATTTAAATGTGGATAATGAAGTGAGACTTATGAAATTTTAGTATCCTTATATTGACTTAGAAATGGGATAACACCCTTGATGAGGTATAAGTTCAAGTATTATAGATAGATGCATGTGAGAACGTCCAGAAATTTCATCTATTTTCCTTAACTATTTATGAGCATGCATAGATATATATTGACATAAAAGTCTATATTTCTCTTTATGATTTTTCATTTCTCTTCTTTGTCATAACTAAAAGGTTTTAGATTTAAGTAAAAAAAAAAGTACAGCCAATTGAGACGAAACTTGAGTTTATAAAATTTCAAGTAAAGAGACAAACAAAGATGATGGAAAAATGAAAATTGAAGTCGTGTAGATTGCAAGCTCACGTGCCCCGCCAGAGCAATGATGGTCTGACTTCACGCTATCCAGTGGCCGTCACCATTATCATGAGTACTGTACTGAATGCGTTTGACCGAGGACTGCAGCTGATCTCTGCGAGAGAGAGAGAGAGAGAGAGAGAGAGATGGAGCAATAATGGGAGCCAACCCTCAACATGTACCGGAGTCAATAGCACTGTTGTTTAGAGTTCATGGAGGGTTGAAAGAAGAGTGTTCAAAGGCATTAGGTGTACCGACTTACTAAATTCGTTTACAAACTTAATATTCTCTTCACTCCTCATCTCGGAATGTCGGATCCGGATCGTCTGCTCTGGGGAACACCCCAGAGCAGATCTGATCTGCCCTTCACAGCCGTCCGATCGTGATCGGACGGCTGTGTTTTTTTCTAAAAATAAAGCAACAAATAAAAGAAAAAGGTGGGACCCACACCCATTAAAGGCGGGGCCCCACCACCTGCAAGCTTGCAACCGTCTGATCAACGATCGGACGGCCACAAGATGCAGATCAGCTCTGCTCTGGGAAACACCCCAGAGCAGAGGATCCATTTCCCGGAATGTCATCCTAATGAATAATATATTCTGAGTCTATATAAATCAACGTGACTTATTGCAAGAAAAGAGTACATATCCCTGGCCAGTTTCATTTAGATCTCGAGTATTAGGTGCGCGGCGCGAGCAGGGATTGAACCGGGGGGGCTGGCATAATCGGACACCCGTCCTACCAAACTCAAGAGGAACGCTAGCAGATGGTGGGTTTTGGATTTGAGGCAACCTGTTAAAACTTCATTAAGGTTTGAGACGGTTTAAGATATTATAGATGTGAAATCTGAACTCAATATATATCACTTATTAAAGTATTCTAATCTAACTAGAATCTTTAGGTTAACTTTAGAGATCAAATTGATAGTTGTCGCCTCTTCGTGTGAAACTTCTCCGGCTTGGCTCCTCTCCTCCGACATCAGCTGCCTTTGTCTCATCGTCCTCTGCTTTTCTTTGCCTCGCCCGCCTTGTTTAGCAATTAATGTCGGTATGGTATATATACCGTTTCATACATGTCTTGATTAGGTTACATGCAGAGACGTAACTTTCCAACTCTCCGTTACGGGACAAAAGAACTGGTGGGTATCAACCACAAACAACAAAGGAATGGAAAGAACTAGAGGAAAGGTAGGACGTCCGTGTTAAGAGAACTAGCGCTCGACTCAAAAGGTGTGGTAACTAATGGATGCACACCTCCACAACTACTGTTGAATCAGAGTTAAAGCGTCCCCCAAAGCTCACTACCGTTCTCTTTAAAAGATCCGCCGTATTGCTTTTTTCCTGTGCATGAATCAATCAATCCAATCAATCCAATCAAATCGATTTGCACCAAAATCCCAGTCTCATCAAACCCAGTTGTCAAAGGACTCTCTCTCTCCTCCGAGCCTCGTTAATGACAGCACAGTGTTTGGTGTGCAATTAATTTGTTCCCCTCCTACTGATTTCCCACCATCCTGTCCACCCACACGTGTGAATCCTGCCTCGTGGTGGCAATCATTTGCCGGGTTGGCCACCCGCACGGGTGGTTAGGTCATCAGTCATCATCCCTGTTTGTTCCTTCTTTACCTATGGCTTAGCCCCTGCACGAATGATTATGTCATCACCTTCTTTATTCCCTTTTTAGTTATGGCTTAAATCACACACTCTCTCTCTCTGCCAATAAATCTCCAAACTTTAGGAAGCTCCATAATGCTCTCCTAAACTTTTTCATTGTCTCAAAATAGTTCCCTGCCTTTGAAAAAAATCTTGATATATGTTGCTATTGCTAATGTTTCCGTATCTATAGCTGGTTAAGTGTTACATGAAAATGGACCAACTCATTTTCTTGACAAAATCACCTGTATGAGTAATTCCACTGAAAAGATAGAGAGATTGCTTTGATCCAAGAAATGAGTTTCCCAAGTAGCATTTAACGGCCATATAAACAAACAAACTAGCAAATTGAGACATAAATTCAAACTTTAGGAGATAATCTGCAATATTTCAAAAATCAGGGAGTTATTATGTGATGGGACCAAGAGTCGGGGAGATTTTGAGCTACCAAACCAAATTCTAGAACATTAAGAATTACATGCGCTAAGGGAGTGAAAATCGATCAAATTATCTGACATTATCTTGATGAGTTCACATTGCACAAGAAGGAGTCTTGTATGCATGTTCTTTGGGGCTTCTTTAGCATAGTGTCAAAATCTCGACTCAACTTTTTTCCAGACTCCATTCAATTATTGAAGGTGTTAATGGTGTTACAGTACTTAGATATGGTATATTCATATTTGTCCCTCCATTTAGTAAAAAAATCTAGACGGGATTCTTTGCAAGATTCATTTTTTTTCATTAGTCTTACGAAATTCGAGGGGCAAAACCTCCCCCGATCAACCGGTTTAAGAGGGTGTCATCAACATTGTATGATGCGATGTGTTGATAAAGTATCTTGCATCCGTTCAATTTCTTGTTCAATTGAAAGCTTCTGCTCCATCTCCAATCGAACAAAAAATGATCAACATATAGCTAAGGGTTGAATTTTGTGAACTTGTTAACATATCATGTAAAACCCTTGAATTAACTCACTTGAAATATTTATTTGCTTTGTGAGTCTCATGCCACGCCTTATAAATTTGTTCTTTAGCATATGTGTAAGAAATTGTGTAAAAAGCCACATGTATTGACAATACTCTCACATGAGCACACTTTATCTGTTCCAATTTAAAAAATTGTCATTACGTTAAAAGACATTTTTATGGGTTAATAACAATTTCCATCATATAGTTTAGGAACACTACCCCTTTGTTGTTGTAGGATTTGATTCATTTCTACCGACTTCGCTATTATAGAAGCTTTCTAAGAGTTCCTTCTTTGAGGTTTCTTACCCCGCACTTATATAGTTTAGGAATACTACCCCTTCGTCGGTGTGTGATTTGGTTTATTTCTACTGACTTCACTATCATAGAAGCTTTCTAAGAGCCAATCCTTATTTGAGCTCTCTTACCCCAATGATCACTTCTTGCTTTCCTTATAACTGGATGTTATAGGCCATCCATTGCAGGAGCTCTTGTTTTGTTGCTAAATTTTGACATCCCTGAATTAACTTACTTAAAATATCTTTCATTTTGAACCATCTCATGTCAAATTTTAAGTTTTTTCATCCAACGTATGATAAGACCCTTTTCATAAGAGGTCATTTATTGTGGCAGTGCCCTCACATGAACATGTTTATTGCCGTCATGTCAACAAGCTCCTCTAATTAGTTTTTTTTTTTTACATATATAATTCAATAACGCCACCCCATTATTCAGTGTGCAATTTGGGTTCATTTTTGTTCCCTTGGCCATCCTGAAAGTTTATAAGAAGTTACTCCCTATCTAACTACTCTTGCTCTGGTGATCACTCGATGCTCTCATCAGGATGAATTATTATTACACGTTACATTATATGAATTTCTTTTTATCCTTTAAAGGTTATGGCTTCTTTGCTCCGCAAAACTTTTCTTCAGTAGGCGCAATAAGTAGAGATGGCTTCGTGACCCCAAAATTATACAAAGGGAGGGCCAGTTGTCAATACCCTTGGCCGCTCATCGAGAATAAAATATAATGGGGGTCAATCCTTGAACATTAACGGCTCAAATTCGCGGAGTACGCTCTTTTGGGATCATGAAATTAAATCGTTCTTTGTTTACTATGCAAAAACGCATATCCAAACATTTTGAAATTGATAATCATTCTAATTGCATGCAAATATCCCTATTCGTTTTAAGGCTCAAGGCAATGATGTACTCAAGATTATTCAGAATGTGAAGCATTGAATATTTTAGTATCTAGTTAGTTGTATTCGAATAAGGCATTTAATAAATTCAGATAGCCTATCGAGAAATATTGTCTTATCTTCTTTTTATTGCATCCTTATGCATAGAACTAGACATGTAATAAAGACTCAGATCAAAATTTTATGTATATACTACGATTAAACATACAATACAAATATAGAGGATCCGAGTCCTCACATGGAGGCGGTGGTTGGGTTGAATGTGGCGGATCCATGTTGGTGATCTCTCTCTGTGAGAGAAAGATTTGGCTTTTGGCCAAAAGCAAATGTTGTATTTTGTAAAGTGGTGTGGGGGAAAGAAGACAAGTTGGCAGATTGAGGGTGCACATGAAGAGCAATAATGTCAAGATGTGGAAGGAAAAAGGAAGAGAGTGGAGACCTATGAAGATGAAGGCTCACGGAGGAGCCAAGTGATCAATGACACCCTATTAGTATTAGGCCACGCATTACTTAGTTAAGTACCTTTTGATTTTGATGATCAATCGATGCATCATTGAGCCCATGTTTCAGGATCTAAGCGAGGCGAAATTAGAGAATAGCTTATTGTTTCATTATGCAGAATTATGTGGAATAGGGTTTCGAATTGCAAATAAACTAGGAAACTCTTTCTCTTGATCTGATGAAAGATGTAAATACTAGAAAAGCAGTATCTCTGAAACTTCAAAAAGAAAAAAAAAATCAAAGACAGGGAGAATCAACTCGAATATCCAAAATGATTCGGTCTCGCGACATCTCGATCTTTGACAACGGGTACGGTGAGCATCAAACTGTATAATCCATCTCATTCACTTGAAGGGACATGAAGAGTTCTTTCTTCTTTCTTCTTTCAATTTGTGGATGTTTGCATCTTCAAGAACCACTCAAATGGGACACGCACCAATAATGGAGCTAACAAAGAAGATGGTACCTTTCTTCAGTATGGATGATCTAGTGATCGACGTACGCACCAAGTGACGGTGCAGCATCTAGATGGCTACGAATCGTACGAAATCCCCAGAACGTGTAAAATGGTCTTAAACCTAGTGGCCTAGCGAACGAGGGAGGTCTCCCGGTTGTGAAAAGGAGAGCGATCTTGTCTTCATTGGATAGGACTAGCTAGATCGGAGAGAGAGAGAGAGACTCCATTCTCGATGTGGACATGAGACCTCGATACTCTATGATTTCTAGGCCGTCACCGACCAGTCCTCGAGCTATCGAATGTCCTCCTTAAAGCATGAGGAAGGAGATGAGAAGATTATTCTCCCCACTGGTGTGGCAGAACTTTTGATTTCGTTATGGGAGGCAAACTAAAAACCCTAGAGGAAGACAAAGGAGAGAAGAAGTTTATTGAACAAATCCCATGCACGGATTACCACGGTGGATATTCGACTGAGGTGAATGAATTTCCACGTTATGATTTGAGCTCGCACGAATGAGTTGAGTTGCTTCCCATGCCCCATTTTGTGGTTCTAGAGATTGATTGTTTTGAAATCGCGTGATAAATATTATAATTATAGATTCAGTTGGACGGAACGAAAACTGATTGAATTACATATGATGAAAATTATCATTTCGTGCCGTTCTTGTTCCATCCAACCCATGTTTGGTTGGTGTTCAAAAATTGGAATGACCATTCCATCTTAACGAAATAATTGATATAAAATTACTTGCTATTTTAAACTATATGTAGGAAATAATAAGAAACTAATATACTAGTTGACAATTATGTTTTCTTTATGATTATAAATTATCGTGAATAACTCGTCAATTATATGTTTATCATTAAATAATAACATACTATATCTATGAACCAATCATAATAAGCTAATAATATAATTATTGTTAAATAAAATTAATATTTTTGAACTACTGTATTGAGGGTGCTTCTGAATGGCCAAACCTGGACATAACCAAAACAATAGCTTTGGTTTACATTATTCTGCCTCCACAATTTTACATGAAAGTGAAGTTGGAAATATTAGCTAAAATAACTAATCACAGATGTAGATATTGGTTTTGCCTGCATGAAGCAATGCTATAATGGTAAAATAAGCATATCCTTCTAATCATCTGCCTCTAAATGTTGTAGGAGGCTTAATTTTCTGAGTTAGATTCATTAAAAGTCATATGACAAGGATAACTTATCAAAACTTGTTTCCGTCAATCAATGGATAATAAGATAGTTTGTTTGTTCTTTATAGTATAAGGAGATGCACTTTCTCTGTTTATAGACCTATCTTGGGTAAATGAAATATCTTATTAACCTTAACGACCGGGCAATCGTGACCCATGATTGGGGCGAAAGCGCCACATATCATAATATTTATATTTGGTAACATGGGATGGACGGAGAGAATTTGTGTCATATCATTCACTCAGTGTTCTCATAACCATAAAATAAGCGCCTTACTGGTAATTCAAACAAGGCGATTGGTAGTCATCCCTGTTATGTCAAAAATCTCTCGGATTTCAAGATTAAATATTCGAAATAATGGAGGGATGGTGACTAACTTGAGATTGGAGAGAAGACTCTTAACAACAGAAGACAATAATAATAAGTTAATTAGAGAGAGAACATCCTTGATTGGTCATTCAAGTTAGGTCGGAGTGAGAGCAACCCGGCTTTCACAATAACCTTCACCAGTAGCATGTTTGTGTCGTTTTTAAAGAATAATCATAGTAACTACAAGTAAATAAAAACAAGTACGTTTCTCTCATGAACCTAGTAGGACATCCAAGATCGATTGTCCGACTGCGATGTCTTCTCTCTCTCTCTCTCTCTCTCTCTCTCTCTCTCTCTCTCTCTCTCTCTCTCTCTCAGCCGTCTCTGATAGGCCGTGTTGAATGTTGATATTTGTGACTCGCCGATTTGGAAAGTTGGCAGCATAATTGCTTAATCGAGATCCATATTGATATTGAAATCTGAAAGTTATAAAGCGAAAATCGAATCGAATCATAAAATTCGGCCTAGTATCTAAAAGTGGTACTTTGTGTCATAGACATTTATATATGTTTCGTGTAAATAATGCTATAAATGGGAAATGTTGAGAGAGATTTATAATCAATGAACAAAGAAATGATAATTTTGAGTACCAGTGATTTTTCCCATGCACACGGACATATAATCTCTTACTGTTTATTAATATAAGGATGACATTCAAATGTAAACCATTATTATTTACCAGCTTTTTTTTATCGCATTATAAAGTGACACATTTTACTTTCAGTCATTTGTAACTATCAAAACACAAATTACATCACAAAGTATGATAAAAGCGCGCCATCGAATTAATAAAACTACTGAAAATTAGAATTGCTTGGATTGAATCGAATTATACCATACGAATTGGCCGATCGACCGATTTTGATAACTATGGTTGGTAGGATGAAGTTTTCAATTAATTTTTTCGTGCTATTAAGAGATCCCCACATACGATAATGAGCAAAGAGGGAGGTTTTCTACTATCCAAATTAGCTATGAAGAGGCAATTATTTCTTGAAAAAATATTTGCATTGTTTGGAATTTCTTCATAACCTGCTCCACATGATTCTAAGCATCATCTTAGTATCTTGGTGATAAAAGTAGTTCTGAATATTTAATAGGCTTAGATTCCGAAATTTCTGGGTTAGGGTTTGCACCTTATTATCATGTTCAGTTGCCTAGACGGCTTTTAACATTAATTGAGACAGAAAGTCTTCTCCTGGGTTTTGCACTTGCTGCAGCCTGATGTCGTGTGAATCTAATGTGACCTATTAAATGAACTTAGGTCACATTAGATTCGCACGACAAATGCGTCAGGATTTGCTCCAGATCCAGTCCCATTAGCCCATCATCCTCGAGTGGCAATTGGTTTCCTGACGTGACAATCGATCTCTCAATATCATACAACATTCGATTAATGGAATGGACGGTTGGAATGTGATGCTAGTGTAGCTGGTGAATACTTCCTAAAATGTTTTGGGCGATTTAATATCTAAAAGGTCGGATTCGAACAAAAATTCACACATTATATACATGACGGATTCATTCAATCAGATCGAGTATACTGCACGCTAACTGAAAAACATTGTGATCGCTGCAAGGTTATAATCACATCTTATAAGTAGCCTCTTCTTTAATGATGTAGATTCAATATCACATTGAAAAGTTTTTCTATGCATAATATTCACATAGTCCATATTTCCAATGTCCGGTACAGTCTAGGAAAGAAGTTGCCATATCAATTGTACGCACAATGCTTCAGAAAACCATAGTCTAATCTCATAAAATTTCTCTTTTCTTTTTCTTATGTTAGTTATCCGAAAGGCACAAAATAACAAATAATGAACGAGGCGGAGCAACGAGCTCCAAAATCCGGTAGGTCGGGCAATATGATTTTTTAAATGTCTGAAACACTTCCGACTTCAGCATTATACAAATGTTGATACGTAAATTCACATATAAGTTCTCACAATTTTTGTAATCTAAATGATAGTTGGAATAAGCCAGTAGTTTGCAAGTGGCTTTTCTGATGAAAAATAGAGCGACATTCATTATCCTAACTTGGCTGCAAAAGCACTCACCGATAATGCTAATCTAGAGGAGATGTGTAAATGTTGGCTTAAGATAGGCTTAGCCTATTATGCCTAAGATACCTTAGAGCATCATGCCCCTCATAATTTAAAATTATTGAACAATGTTGAATCTCCTCGGCACCTGTTTGGTCTGTACTTAGCTCAGCAAATAAAGTTTTTTTTTTCCTACCATGACAAGTTGTTTGTAAGAAAGCATTTTTCAATATCAAAATAGAAGAAACTCATTAACATGACCCCATCTCCCAATAAATTTTCCTTAGAGAAGAAAATTCTCTCATGGTCAATTACGATGTGGTAAAATCAACCATTTATGATATATTGTTGAAAAAGCACATGCTTGTTCAGTTAAAAGATTAGATATATCGATTATTGAATTCTTAACTTGTTCAACTAGTGTAACAAATCAATGTCGTCAACAAATAGAGTGGAGTCGGATTTTAATATTGGCTAAGTAAGCGTTATGTAGTTAAAGAAATGAATATAATCTCTTTCTATTACCAATCGATTAAACTTGGAAACCATTTATTTTTATACTCAATCAAATTGCAATATGTAAAATCATAATAATGCCAGACAACGAATTGCTTTAGATTATTCTCAAACACGCATATAGTTCCTCACATGCAAAATTCTGGAAAAAAAAAACTCTCTCGATGAATTCTAAAAAGTATTATAGAAGTTTTCCGATACCTCACAATTTAATAAATGAAAACTCATAAATCCTACATAATCCAAAATCATTAGCAATCAGAAAAATCAGAAAATAGGCAATTGGATCAACGCAATGGTAGAAAAATAACCCTAAAAGTAGAAAAGTTGTTAAAAACCATGAGAACCACGGGCGCCATGGCTCCTAATTTAAAGTCCAAAACAATGGCAAGTGTGGACCCTTGCTTAAAAACGAGTCGCTGAATTAATATTATCGATGCCATGGCTCCTATAGGATCAAAATTCACGGATTATTTGCTAAACATCTTACGAATTCTTGGTCATGGACTTGCCTTTCCATTTTCTTTCTCATCTGGACGCTTAAAAAAGTCATCGACGGTCATGTCCGTATCATCAACCTCTGTTTTTTTTTCCCTTCTGGGGTCATATTTTCCAACGTGAACAATGCGGTATGCTGAACCAAACATAAGCGAAGTTCTTATCTACACTTGTTTCATGACAGACAAACGATCCTGAGCTGCAAGATCTGGCCCATCCCATATGAAACCTTGCATAATTAACGGTTGAGCTTCCTCTGTCCATGTCGATTCATGATGGAACTGGTCAAAGTCAAAAAAACTTACCGGAATTAGCAGAGCGTAAAAAAGCATATGAAGGCCAAACGCCAAATGTGTTTTATCTTTAAAAGACAAGTTTTGGTTTCCTAGAGAGATCATAAGCCTTTACCTGAGAAACAAAATGGAAGTTTCTTGTCAACTGGTGTACAACCTCCGGAAAGCACATATCTGATCTCATCTCTGGCTCTCTCTCTCTCTCTTCACCCCCCCCCCCCCCCCCCCCCCAACAGCTCAGCAGAACTCCACAAAAACCATACAAAACGAAAGAGAGAGAGAGAGAGAGAGAGAGGAGAGACAGAGAGGGGGAGAGAGAAGAGAGTTAGTCATCCATGTCTGACTCGGAGCTAATAATCCTCTGCCTCCTTCCCTCAATCTTGGCACTGCTTCTCGTCTCCATCCTCATCCAGAGGAAGCACCAGCCCCGGTGCAAGCTCAACCTCCCGCCCGGCCACGCCGGCTGGCCTTTCCTCGGCGAGACCATTGCCTACCTCAAGCCTTACTCCGCCACTTCTATTGGGGCCTTCATGGACCAACACATCTCCAGGTAAATCGATCGATGACTGGACCCTTCATCAAAGAACCAATCAAGAAAGTTCACGGAAACAGAGTACCCTGTTTTCTGGTCCCTTTTTGGCTTGCAGGTTTGGGAAGATATACAGGTCGAATCTCTTCGGGGAGCCGACGATCGTATCAGCCGACGCGGAGCTGAACCGGTTCATCCTGCAGAACGAGGGGAGGTTGTTTGAGTGCAGCTATCCGAGGAGCATCGGGGGGATCCTCGGCAAGTGGTCGATGCTGGTCCTGGTCGGTGACATGCACAGGGACATGCGGATTATCTCCCTGAACTTCCTCAGCCACGCCAGGCTCAGGACCATCCTGCTCAGGGAAGTCGAGCAGAGCACTCTGCTTGTATTTAGCTCTTGGAAGGAGAACTGCACATTCTCTGCTCAAGATGAAGCCAAGAAGGTAACCCCAAACAAAGAACGAGAGAGAGAGAGGTCTTCTTGTTTGATGAATGCTACTACAATTTGACGGGGGCTTTGAAAAAAGATGATGGAAGCAATGACGGATCTCAGAACGCCGGTGGGGTCGTGTCCCCTTCTCACTTACATGTGCCGCGCAATTTTCAGCATTTCTCATCGCAGTATATGAAAATTCATATAAAAGTTTGCCGAATTTCTGTCGGGTCTAAGCTTCTGCACCCGCTGCTGATGCAGTTCACGTTCAATCTGATGGCGAAGCACATAATGAGCTTGGACCCCGGAGAGGTGGAGACAGAGCAGCTGAAGAAGGAGTACGTCACTTTCATGAAAGGCGTGGTGTCTCCGCCGCTGAATTTCCCCGGAACCGCCTACCGCAAGGCTTTGCGGGTAACGAAACCCCTCGCTCCTGTATCGGTTAATTTATTCATTCGATTGATCTCAGCCTCACGTGAAAATCTCAGAATCATTTTACCTTTCCCTAGTCAAGAAAACAACTCGGTCACTCAGGATTTCCATTCTTTTGCGCACTGTGCTATTTCGGTGCCTCGATGCCGACAATTTTTTCCGAGGACATTAATTGCCTCAAACCAATTCTCTGTTTTTTTTTCCCCTTTACCAAGTCCTTGTTTTTTACAGTCGAGATCGACGATTCTGAAGTTCATAGAGAGGAAGATGGAGGGAAGGGTCCGGAGGATGAAGGAAGGAGCAGGGGAGAGCTCGGGAGAGGAAGACGATCTGCTGGGTTGGGTGTTGAAGCACTCGAACCTGTCGACGGAGCAGATATTGGACTTGATACTGAGCCTGCTCTTCGCCGGCCACGAGACCTCCTCGGTCGCCATTGCTCTGGCCATCTTTTTCTTGCAGGCTTGTCCTAGAGCAATAGACCAGCTGAGGGTATATGCATAAAAGCGAGTTCAAGAAGATTATCGATGTTCTCCCCTGTTTTACTGTATAATTTACTGTCTTCATCTTTTGGGTGTGGGGAGTCCAGGACGAGCATCTTGAGATTGCGAGAGGGAAGAAGAAGGCTGGAGAGACGGAGCTGAACTGGGAGGACTACAAGAAGATGGAATTCACCCAGTGTGTAAGCTCCCTCTCTCGCAATAAAATGAATAGTTCTATTCTTAACTGTTTCTTTTTTTTAATATAAAAATTTCAAAGGGATTAAGAAAATTCCAATTGATAAAACAATTTTGCACTTCGAAGTACGCCCGACGGGTCCCTCCCCATTGTCTATCTAGCAAGATTTCTCGAAATTAGACAACGATAATCTAACTATAACACGAATGATCCATCTCTCTGACTGGATTAAAGAGTGCGAGTCACTAAACTTGCGAGATTGATTATTATATGAAACCTAATTCGGGATATGAACTTGTGGCGTGAGCGACTTCAGCGTTACTTTAAGGTTAAGGATAATGGAGGAGGGTGTTGATTTTCTTTTCCTATCTCTGTTGGGATGCGAAGGTGATTAGCGAGACGCTTCGGCTGGGAAACGTGGTTAGGTTTCTGCACAGAAAGGCGCTGCGAGACGTCAGATACAAAGGTGAGGACGATTGACCATCCCTTTTTGGGGCATGCCTGTACTGATTGCATTGTTGCTGGATTATCAGGTTTTGCCCACCCCCTCACTAAAAGAAAAGGAAAACACATTTTATTGTTCTATCTTAAGATCTTTGTTATGACTTTCATCAGATACCCTTAATCAGGAAAAACATTCTATTTTCAAAGCATCAGCCGCCTGATTCTGCGCGGCGGCGACGGTCGAAAACCCTTTTTCGAACGCAGAGTCGCGAGAATAAGATAGGGCATGTTTTTTTTTTTTTTTTTTGGGTGCGGGGTTGGGCAAAAGGAGGGTGTTCATGTGTGTTTATGTGTGTTAGTAATTATGGTGGTGGTGTTGTGTGCAAAAGGGTATGACATTCCATGTGGATGGAAAGTGCTGCCAGTGATAGCTGCGGTGCACTTGGATCCTCTGCTTTTTGACCACCCTCACCACTTCAATCCTTGGCGGTGGCAGGTCAGTTTCCCCTCTCCTTCGCCTCTTTTGCCATTTTCTTTTCTCTTCCTCTTGGCCTTCGAAATGTGTTTGTGCGTTTGTTTCACCGAAAAACTTCGCCACAAGAGATACTGTCTTCCATGAGAATCATTTTCAAAGAGGGAATAGTTAGGTTTCGTTTATTCACGGATCAAGGGGAAATGATTCCCTTCTTGTCAAAAAGACAAGTTTTTCCTTAGATCGGTAAGTTTTTCCATCGGCCAAATACCAAAGAGCCAGAAAACAATCTCCCGGAAATAGTTTTCCCTCGAGCTAATAGATCCTTAACTTCCGATTTCCTTCCTTGAAGTTATTCGAACGCAACATGGACGACCAAGCACCTTTGTATTACAAACCCTAGAAACCTAGGTGCCGCCCGCTGCATTAAGGTCTACTGTCATGAAGTCATGCATTAAATAAGCTTAGACAACGACCGGAGAAAGAAGATATACGAACCGCACAAGACCGTGAAACACGATGCATGGGACACCCGCATGAGTTAAAACAAGAAAAGAACACCCTCGTGCGCCTCCCGGCTTCCGTCTGTCGATGCTCTCCTTCGATCAATCATTGGACTGCGACACGATTTTTGACCGAACCACTTTCCTTAATCCACACGAGTCCTCACTGGGAGGACTTGTGTTTCAGTTCCCAGTCAAATCGAGGGTTTGTGGGTTAGGAGTCGAGAGTTGAGAAGACGAACGATCCGAAAGTTTGATCCGTCTCCCATCGCTGTCCTCCCATTATTTTAAACACTTGATTTCTCTCCTTCCTGGAAAACCTTGCGTTCCATCGTGCTGCCTTGTTGCTTCTCGATTCGACCCTCCTCGTGTTTCCACAATTGCGTGAAGTGGATGGGGCATCAACTTTTCTTCCGCCCCTCTCACCATGGCAAAAGACTGATTGTTGTCTCATTATCTTTCGACTCAAAAGTCTTGTCAGCACCCATGATTCATGATAAACTATTAAATCTCTCCACTGTTAGGTTTGTGCTATGTCTTTTTACTTATCTGTTTCCTTGGGTTTCATCGATCGAGACAAATGGAAACCTAATTCTAATGCTAAGATGGGGAGATGTTCATGGAAACAGTTAATTTTAAGGGGTGCAAACCCGAATGCGAAGATGCTCAAAACCAGAAGGGGGTTTGGATAAATCATCAACTATATTCACTTAAGTTATTTAACATCGTATGCAAGTAGTTTCCATTATACCACAAGTGTAAGACGGCTTAGCATTGAGTTTTGGGGCGCGGAATTTCATCGTTAGGCCTTCCAATACACTCCTCGAGTTGCTTCGTCAAGACGTCGATGTGCGCATCCAAAGCACAGGCATGACCTTTTCCATCTGCACGGATTCGCCATGGACGCTCGTGCTGCGCCAAATGCCTGCATGTTGAATCATTTAGATGGGATCGGCCCTTGAAATCTGTAAAGAAAAAAATTTACAGGCCATTCCAAATCTTTCCCCATCTTGAGAAAAACCTCCTTTTACAAGCGAAATCTACTGTCATTACGTCTCCACTCGAGAGATGGATATCGGGTCGTCAAAAATGTTGCGAGACGATAAGACACGGCGGCGGGGAGCTGTGTCGTGAGCCTTCCCGACGGAGCTTCGAGTGGCTCAGGCCGTACGGAGCGGCGGCTCCCACGTCGATGTCGAACGATCGCGTCGCACGTGCGCGTGGACTGTGCGCGGGGGGGAGGAGCGGGAGTCGATGGGGTTGTGGACAGATAGTGAAGCCCATGTGGGTCGTGGGCCTCACACGTGCACGTGCACCTCACTTGCTTTTCCCCCCTCTTCTTTTTATCTTTCCGTCGTGGGCCCGGCTCGCGTGCTGGTCCAAAAGAGAGAGAATTCCATTGGCGCCTAAAAAAAATGGTAGTTGGAAGCCTCGCGCGACGACCGTTTACAGATGGAGAAATGTCTAGGTTTTTTGTCTGGAACGCCAAGGCGTTCTCGTCTACTCAAATCAATCAGTGCCCGTCAATTACTGTAGGACATTCTGTCCTATCCAAATGATAGAATTCCACCACGGCGTTTGATTTAGATGGATGGCGATGTCGGATTTCAAAAGCACTTAGTAATCTCTTGTCTCTGTCTTTTTTTCCCCCTCTTTGAGAGGCTGATAAATTTACGGATTGGAGCCAATTTCTTAGGGCTGCTTAGGTTAGGATGGGGTAGATATTTCATTAGGTGAGGTATCCCAAGCGTTAGTTTCACGTGGATGATACCATCTGCTAGAGCTGTTATGAGTTATGCGACGTCATGACCTTGAAAGACTGATATAGAAAAATCTACCCTAAAGAAAATCTAACTAAGAAAAGATCGAATCAAACATGACATGATTGGAAGAGATATGATTTGACGTGTTTCAACTTGGTGATCGCGAGAACAAGATCTGTATTGTTTTAGTTGAAATCCAAGTGATGATACAAATCATTGCGACACCTTCTGGTTGGTTGCACCTTCTTCAACTGTCCTCAGTACATTTCCCTTCAGAGTCTGTGTTCATGGTTGGCAATTTGTTTTCTATTGCAACCCATTAGGGTCTTGATTTCTTCAGCTTCATGATCTGCTGCTCTTTTCTCGATAAGAAGAGGTCAAGTGGAGATCTAAGTGAGAATGACTAGTGTAGTAGCTTGTTGGTTGGTGAACCGAAGAGATCGTGCATATTGTTTAATCTCTCGTTACTTGAGACATAAGTTGCATGGATTAACGTAGTACCCATATTTTATGGGATGGTGTTGGTGTTAGTGATTTTTGGTGTTTGTGATTTAACCGTGGGAGGACCTCCTTACTATCATGAAAATTGGAGAATCGTGGCATGGGTAAAGACAAGTACTTGATTGATAATAAGTGTAGATGGACCCTTTTGACATGAATTGGTCTCCCACCAGCTGTCCAAAAGTAGGGTACGAAAAGGAGAACGAAGAAGAACCTGCATATTAAATATGAGACTGATTTAATCCTGTGGACATGTCTGGTTCGACCTAGTTATCTTTCCCATATCTACACTTCTCTTCATATGCCATAAGCTTATCTACATTTCGCTCTTGGGCTCTTTTAATGAGCTTCTTTTTAAGTAACATGCTTAAGTTGGGGGGGAGAATAACACAGTGTTTTATCTAAGGCTTAAGATCCTACCACGATTCTTAGGCACCATGTGCGGATTAGTTGCGAGTACATCTGATAAATAAGGACCGCCACAACTGGGCACCCTTCATGGGGGGATGCACAATTGATGCGCATACGCGTACGGGACATTCGTGCTGGGATAACCTCGTTCTTGCTCGTTAGTTTTCAGTCTTCTTACGTGTTATATCCTTATGATTCCTCATAATACCACGAGGTGACCATGTTAATCATTGTTATACTTTCTGTTGCACGTCTTAAGGAAGTCTGCATATATTTCTTCCTGATATTATCCTCATGTTATGTGTTAATACTAGGGCTCCTAGGTTATTAGGACAAGATCTAGCTATTCTCCTTGTTTGTAATGTACTTCATTGTGAATATAATTTGGCATAATTATGCAGAACAAATGTACTTCTAACACACGAGGACAGTCATCACAATATTCATCATCTTCTTCGACATGTCCGAGCGCGAATTATTTCATGCCATTCGGTGGAGGACCACGGCTCTGTGCGGGATCCGAGCTGGCTAAGCTCGAGATGGCGGTTTTCATCCACCATTTGGTGCTCAAATTCAGCTGGGAGCTAGCTGAGGCTGACGAGGCTTTCGCCTTCCCATTTGTCGACTTCCCTAAAGGCTTGCCCATCAGAGTTCAGCGCCACACTTTGCTATAAACAACCCCCGCCCCCATCCTTAAAAAAAAAATGGAAATTCATTCAAGAACCGTTTCGAAAAAGAGCCCAGTCTCTCCTTCAGCCTCAGGCTCTGTGGGTGGTGAGTTGACTGTGCATTCACGTGCTGGATATAGAAAGGAAGGAAGAAGAGAACAAACGTGCCTCACGGTTGGTGTATCGGAGGATTTTGGGCTCTTTGGATTTTCCAACGGCTTTGCATGAGTTGCTCTTGACTCTACATGGAAAGCTCACATGACGAAAGGGAAGACACAGAAGCTAAGCGGTGGTTGATGATGCATCTTGGACCACATCCACCGATGCATAATCCCCAAATCTCTCTCTCTCTCTCTCTCTCTCTCTCTCTCTCTCTCTCCATTGCTCTGTAAATGTTATTGTTGTATGGGTATCTCCATATCCATGTAGAGGTTGATTATTCATTTGTATGCGATATGAGTTTTCGTTTTCTTCTTTACCTTTTCTTTTATTCTCTTTTTGTCCGTTTTCCAATTCAACTTGTTGCCTGTACCCTGGACTTTGTGGACGAGTAGTCTGCATTCAAAGAAATCGATCTTGCGTAAAAAATTGTGATTGGCAGTCGTTTGCTTTTTGTGCTATCTTGCTTGTGAGTGAGTGGAAAGTTGGGAACATATGTCTCGAATTTGACTTCGTTTATAAAATGACCTTACTCAGATGTGTGCATCCTTTTGCATGCATAGAAAATCCGGAAGGGAAGGGGTCGCCTGGAGGATTGAACCCGGGTGCCCAGATGACTAGGATGGTCTCGGTCCGGAGGTTGGCGCCCTGATGCCTCAAGCAAGCTTTCTGCAGGGCGGGCACTATAGCCTAAATGGGACACCGTCTGGATGCGGATTTTCGGGTCTTTTCTGATGTATTCCAGTGTTTTACAAATCTTTCTCGACATGTTGGATCAAATCTAATAGAATGATTAGCTTGTCAGCGTCAGAAAAAGGTCTTGTCAGTGTTCATTTCGAGATTTGTTCATAGTCTCGGGAGACTCTTGTGAGTGCTGATGTGGTTATTTATGTGGGCAATTTGGGCTAAGAAACGGGAGAGCTTTCAGTGATTGGAAAGTATGTTGTCATCTCTATTGTGCCGCATGATATATAACGAGTTCTTTTAGTGCTCTTCCTTGTGTCACGATGCGGTTTGTCACATGCCTAGGTAGGCTGAAAAGTGCGGTTTGCTGTCATGGATGGGGAGTGTGAGCGTGCAAGCTGCAAAAGGATCGGTGTCATAGGGTAGTGGGAGTATATCCGGGTGTCTGTGCTGGGAATTTTGGATTGGATGATTATCTTCTTGGAGGATCTCGGAAGGAGAGGTCAGCCACCTGTGCATAAAATTGATCCGGAGCTGATTTTACTCTTTAAATGATGGTCACAATAGGTTTAAACCAGTTTTGGTGCTATGGTATTTGATGATGTGATTCACCAAATAGTTCTTGGAGGCAAGCTATTGAAAGAAGGCTAGCATGGTGTCTTAGTCTCGTGTGGTTTCGCACAAGCCAGTATTCGGTCAGGAAAGTTTTTGCTCGTCACAATTAGTACTAAAGCAGGTTTCCTAGACTCTACATGCGGATGCCGTGAGAGCATTGGTTGCCATGTTTCCAATCAAAAGCGAAAACCTCTATTGGCTTGCTAAGATTGAGAAGAGCCTAATAGTTAACAAATTGATCAAGAGCCGTCCATGCACAAATTGATCAGAAGCTAACGCAGCTCTCTTAATGATTGAGATAGCAGGTTGAAAGATCACCAAGAGATGCCAGGGTGCACAATGGTACTTGACTGTGTGGCAGTGAGAGAGAGAGAGAGAGAGAGAGAGAGAGAGAGAGAGAGAGAGGGAGAGGGAGTTTTGATAACTAAAGATGTGCGTAATATTTCCGAACCGTTCATATTCATGAAGTCACGACAAGTTAGTGATATACTAATTTAGATCCTTTAACCAATTGCTTGGCGTAAATCTATCCCTTCTTAGTTTTGAAGGTATCTCTTATCCTATCGACGTCGCGTCAAATCATTAGAACCCGACACTCTCAAAGCTTCTTTGCGAGAAACGATCGAACAGAAAAGGGCAGGACAATGAAGCCTGTTTTGTTCTTTCCTGAGCCGAGTCCTCCCTGTCTTTTCCGCCCATTTCCAAACAAAGTTCATAGCATCCTTCGTTTGGTACAACCGATAGATATTTTCTTCCATTGTGTCCCCGGGCCCCGTTGTAATGAATTCCCTCTGTCCCGTGCACAGCGCCAGCCAATTTGACATCCATCATGGGGAAGGATAATACGAACGCGATGCGCAATGGAAGGACAGCTCTGCGTGCCCTTGCACTTGCAGTACAAAGTCAATAAATCGGTGGCTCCAAATATGGAAGAGGCGTGAGAAGAGGTCAAGTGGCTTGGAGAAAGGGTGATGTTCTTCAATCTCTTCATCAGAATTTGAAGAGGCATCCGAGCGATTTGTAGTGATTTTGCGATTCGCGCTCCGGAGCCTCGTCGGCTGCCCTTTCGAGCCGGTCATTCGAAGCGGCACTCGCTCTATGGTCATTAGCCATAAGTTCGTGTTCTCATCATCATCCGTCGTGTATTTGCATATGGGAAAGGGCTTCGAAATTAGTAAGATGTGGCTACAGAGTTTGAAACCACCGAACAATCGAGCGATGTAGATTGTGGGGCCATTGCTACACGATTTTGAAGGAATAACTGTTTGGAAGCAAAATCATAACATCGTGAGAATAATTCCTAGGCTCGAAAACTAATTCCTCAAATTATGAGCAAATTGCAGCAGAAACATCTCATACTTAGCCCAATCAAAAATTATACTTGAATAACTGATTATGAGCATAATCACATGAAAGAATCACATTCGTTGTCCACAGATTAGATGTCGTACTAGTGACAAAGTGTGGCGTATCCAAGCACGAGTGTTCTTTGCAAATTGCACGAGCGTTCTCCTGTTTTTCTATTTCCCTTTTTTGTTCTTCTATCTTTTGTGTTACTCATGTAACCTCCCTCTTTCTCTTCAAGAGGAGTCAATAATTGCCAAGCGGTAATTTTTCTTAAAACGGGCCGGACCATGTTTAGCCTATCTTGGAAGGCCCAAAAGATCAGTAAACCCTACAGGTACAATTGATGAAAATCTGCTCAATAATAGTTATGGGGCGACCATTGTAAGTACCATGGATTGTCCATTGGAGGACCAGCCGCAGAAAATCAAATAAATTTACCATATTTCAAACTCGTGGTCATTGAACAAATTCCGACGTGTTTTTTAGTCGTAACTTCCATACCCATGTTACCGATTAAATTGTAGCGTATCTTCATCCCTGATTGTCGCGGCATCGATCGAATTTGTCATTGGTCCAACATAGTCTGTCTGCAAAGTATATATTTCGCGGACCTTGTTGTCAATCGAACTATAAAAATCGAAGAACAACATTTGGTAAAAAAAGGCATTTCGTCTGCAACAGGACTTCTGACGAATCAATCATACTATATCTCTTGGAATCTGATGCGAGAATTCGGATTTTTCGGGAATCTGTCATGAATCCCATGATGAAGCCGCCGGCTGTCGTGTCCTCTTCTTCGGAACATCTCTTTTGGGCTCGGTAATGAACAAGAACTCGGAACTCCTATTCGTTCAAACACGCATGATGGTGCACGCCTCGGCAACCCACCACTGAGAATCGCATGCTTCTTCTTCGGAAAGCAAACGCCCCGACAAGGCAGAATCTTTGCCTTCTCCGAATGACCCGCGACAGTGATCGATCGCTTCATCGCCAGGCGTCGCAAGTTAGGTCTGCTTTCGCTGTCCGAAGCTGTTCCCGACGCGATGGGAGCATGGATCTTAGCTTCGAATTGGTGGGCTTTTGTCTTTTTTGGACTTCCTTTTAGCTAACGAACACTGGCCCGATAGGATGGAAGAGCGTGAGCAGCTCCGCGGGTGGGACTCTTCCCTCCAAATTTTGAAATTGAGTAGTTTCACTATCAAGTTTCTAGTGGTCTTGTCGAGGGGATTGAGATCCTCATGGCCATCATTGAGTTTTTGTCCATTCGTAAGCCGTTGATCCACTGAACACACCGTCTCCGTGTAGACATTAATAATCGATGACTCTTTGAGACATTAAGGATGCGTTAAGTAACCAGTCATGTCCCACAAACAACGTTTTTTAGAATGAGTTTTTCGAAAAATGTTTTTCGGATGAGTTCTTGAGAAGAGAAACACATTCGGTAAAATCGGTTTTCTTTTTCTCGTTTGAAATGAGAGTAAAGATTGAGAAAGAATTCGGTTTTCTCTTTCTTGTACTGTACATTTTCGTCCAAAAAACAAAAAATTTGTTGTTTGATTTCCCATCGAAAACCCATCCCCAGTATTTTCTTCATCCTAGGAACAAAAATTTTAAGAGCATTTGTCAAATAGGTTTCTTGTCCCAAACTCGTCCGATGACAAGAAACCAAGAACCAGAACCGTCATCAAACACATCCTAAATTTGATAAGGGAGACAAAATAATGATATACAATTCAATCGAAATTTCCCATTGAACTTGAATTGACTAGCTCGAGGCTTTTCTCTAAACAAATTTTGGTTATTACAACGACAAACTTCTCTTGTTTCTCTACCAAATTGTAGGGACATGTTTATTTTCTTAGAAGATGGGTACTTTGTTACCTAATTCGAACTATGGATGTTGGATGTGTAATCAACAAATTACTTAGCATCATTTAAAAGAACATTTAGCGATGATCATTGGCATACGTATATTCATAAAGTTATACGGTTGTCCTTTCTGGAACCCTCGGTTTGCTCCACGATAGTATGCAATTGTCTAAGGACGATGTTTTCCCTCCATCGCCCGTCAATGGGAATTTTCTCCGACTGTACCTTTGATCGGAGGATTACAAATATGAATGCCACCCGCTTTTGATTCAAATCCAATTTCCATCTGGGTGATGTTCATTTGCGGAGACATAGTTAAAGGGAAATTCCCTTCCATGGGAGATGGTAGAAAGCATAATCCCTCAGCAAAATTGTGTGTGTTATCGTGGTAAGTGGAGGGGCTCCATAAGCCCATCAATCATTTGGGCTGCCTTAAACTAATTTTGAGCATGTTCTTCCCGGCCCGTTAGTATTGTCTTTGCCTTTTCAACATGGACGGGCCTCTGCAATTCGTTAACGATCCAATTCAACCCACCAGAGCCCGATTCCTTCAATCTATATAGTCGTGATCTAGGCCTTTTCGTTTGCGCGAGGTTTCATAGACTATGCAGCATAAAATTAACAACATACCATATTGAAAATCTACCAATAGGATAAAGATATTAGTACATTTTGAGACAGTAAAAGGAAATAGAATTGATACTCTTTTCAAATTTCTTTCCTCAAATAGACAGTTGAGTCGAATACAGAGTAATCCGTCTTCAGCAATGAACCATGTAGAGATCCGTCTACGAGTGAACAGATCTTTGATGGGAGCTCTCTCTTCTTAGGCCGGTTGATCCAAGTCTAGACGCGTGCTTATCAGAGTTCAGCTGCCTAACTCCGAAACCCATCTCTCTTTTGATTGCGAATTAAAAATATCACGGGGTTTCAACGCATGCCGAGGTTTCTACAAGAAGAGACAGTAAAACAGATTAAAATTTTGAGAAGTTTTGCAAGTAAAAAGTAAGAATAAATCGATTTAAATTTACACCCCCTTGCCAAATATATGAAGCAAATTCCTATTATAGATCTAATCTCCAAACTATCGCTGCATATTCGCCTCTTATATTTCGCAGCAGCCATGATGAATTAATAATCTCCTGCAAATTGGTTTGGACCCGCCTTCTTGGTTTCTTCACGGATTCTCCCGCCTCTCTGCGCGCATCAGGCTTCTTCACTCACTTTTGAATGTTGATCTTCATCTTCAACCCTCGCGTCCTTTGCATGCACCACGTCACAAAAAGACCGCCATATCTCACCATTCCGGACCGTCGATCGCGCCGTCGCCATTTCGATTGAATTATCTCTTATCACTTGACAATAAAATTTATATGCTCTTTATATACGCGTGGTCTCCCTTCATCTATTTATTTAAATTTTCGAATCGAGCTTTCTAATAAGATCTCGCCCCTCTCAATTGCATAAGAGAAAGGATATAAAAATATCCCATCCTGTTTGAAAATGATTTCTATTAGCTTTTTGCCTCTTGACATAATAACTTTCGGGATCGATTTTTCTAACATATATTCGACGTTTTGCTCCTCAAGGTACAATTATGATAATCCCCAAAATAGATAGCTCATCGTTCCAATTTGACAAATCGCAGTCAGATGCGGAGGTCGAAAAAAGTTGGGAGTTCAAAAAATCTTGGGTTCGAGATTAATGTATTTCCTAATCATTTATTACGTCATATAAAGGGAAGAGAAAGCAAAGCCGACGACGCGATCTATTTGCTCGTTGCCTGCCCGAAAGTAATCGAGCCCTTTCGGACCAGAATCGATCGTCTTCCTATCATGAAACCTATGGACCCATCGACACACATGCACGCACGAACGAACGCGATACGTGTGCATTATTATCCCCTCTAATGTTTTAGGCCACGAATCACAAAAATAAAAATAAAAATAAAAAATTAATTATTTTCTTAGAAAATGATTACATTTTTCTTTCTCCTTTATAAATTTAGTCGCGAAAATCGCATCTTATGTGTATTAACGCGAGGCGACGAGCAGGTCGCGTGGGGATTGGATCGGATCGGATCGGAACATTACGCTTTAGGATGGCAACCGCCGCGACACGATTGCAACGCATCGACGCGGCGGATGGTTCGGACGTGGCACGAGCAACTCCGCGGAGCATCAACTTACGTTCGGCCGTGGTCTAACGGCATAAATAAGGAAAGGGAAGGTAAGCAGGCGGAGGGGCCCACCCACTCCTTTTTGGGTTTGGGCTAGCGGTGACGACAGTGGCCACGTGGCCGGCTCATCCGACCGGAAGATCCAATCGTGGCCACGGAGGCACCCACGTCACGCGCTTTTCGTTGGGCAACCGTCGCTGTTCAAAGGGAGCCGTGGGCTTCTTCGCGTCCTTCACGTGGGCCTTCAGAATCTATCCTCCTTCGTTAACAACAATGACTAGTACGGAGAATCCGGATTGGTTAGTTTTCCCGCAAACTTTATGATAAATAAATAAAAACATTCGCGGTCGGCTACCCTTTATTTGATGATTAAAAGAAAATGATTTATTTCTCAAGTCGTCGTCCTCCAATCTAAACTTGTTAGTTTTCGATTTGTAATAAGTAATTTCTGTAAATCAATTAAATTTTTCGCCGTCCAAACACCGGGAAAAATAACCATTTTTCGAAGAAGCATTTTCCCTCAAAAAAGTGACCCCATAAAGATCACATGGGAAGGAGGATTAGACCTCAATATTAGTACGGCGATCATATTTCATCGTATAAAATTCAAATTTCGCGCAGCATGGCATGGAAGATTATGATCCTTATATAGCCGACTCTACCAAACCGAGGAACGGATGTTATCTACTGGCTTTAATATGAGTTTCGAAATCATTGAGTTCACATGATATAAGGATAGCCGATAGTAGACATAGGTTGGGGAAATCTCAAAGCCCTACATTAAATCTCATATGGCGTGATTTACTAAATTACTTTGAAATTCTCAATTTGGAACCCTAATTTTCTGTAAATACAACGCATATATGTTCTTTTTCTCTCTCTCTCTCTCTCTCAATCTTTACTCTTCCATTTTCTATTTATTCTCTCTCTTTCACGTACACGCACACATTCCCAGCTCAACCTTTTTTTATTTTTGGCCAAAATACCAAGTCAACTTGATAATTTCCCTTTCTTTCTTATCCTACTTTTTTGCCTCCCCTTCCTCCCTAAAAATAAACATTAAAAAAAAAGAAAAGAAAGAAAAAAGTTACTCCCTCCCATTTTCTCCAAATCGCCTCCGCTTTTCCGCAGAATCCCAGTTCCCATCTCTCCTCCCAATTTAACCCCTCAAAGCTCAGATACATTTCGCGCAAAAGGGAGGACCGTAATCGGCGGTGGTTCGATCACGCGGCGGAAACGAGATGTGGCGGTGCATTGCTCGCGGCCTCCGCGTTGCTTCCGCCGGCCCCGGCGGTTCCCTCCGATCTCGCGTCTCCAGATCCTTCTCCACCGAATCGGTAAGACCTCCCCCTGCCTCGTTTCTCCGAGCTCCGTGCACCCGCTTCATTTCTGGCGTTACTGCTGGCGACCCGGTGGTCGTAGAAATCTAGATTGCGATTGTGATGGGTTGGGATCAATCCTGTTCGCTTTGGTTTGATTCTTTTTGAGTTGATTTTAGAACTCGGGCTGTTGCTTATTGGCCCCGGGGGTTGAGTTTTGGAGCTTCGTTGTTCGTGGTTTGGTGCTGCTTCGCCTGGGGATTTCGACCGTTTCCTTGTTTGGTTGCTGGAGTGGGTGATCGCGGCTCTTGGTTAGGGGGTTTGGGTTTTGCTGAAGTAGCTGGTTTCGTCTTGGATTTAGGTTGAGATGAAAATTTTCCTTTCGAGTTTCGAGCATCTTCCTGATTTGTAAATGCGGTTCGTCAGGAGCAGCATGGAATCCGACTTAAGGTTTTCTTTTTTTTTTGTTTGTTCCTGGTGTCATCTACCCTTTCAAGAGTTATAGAGATCGGTGCCTTTTATATTTTAAATACAATAACAGAGAAAGGCTGTAGCGTTTCGTGTCTTTGGGTTTTCAACGAGAATGAATTTTCCCCTCTAGGTATTGAGTTGAAATTTCCTCTTCTCATGCGTTGTTTCCTGTTGCTGAAGTTGATTGATTGCAGCATAATCTTGATTGTTTCTGTGAGTTAAGAATAGTCTTCCACTTTTTGTTGCAGACTACCGGGCGATCGCCATACACCATAGTTGACCATGCATACGATGCCGTCGTTGTAGGAGCAGGAGGTGCAGGGTTGAGAGCAGCCATTGGACTCTCCGAACATGGTTTCAACACCGCTTGTATCACCAAGCTCTTTCCAACCCGGTCTCATACTGTTGCTGCTCAGGTGCGAGCAACTACATCTTTCATTGTGTTGCTGATTATACATGACAATGGGGAGATATCATCAACAGTGCTCTGTAAATGCTTTTACCATCAAGTTGTTTAATAGTTTTTTTTTAACCTTTGACAACACAAGAGCATCAGGATTGCTGATGCTGTGCATTTGACTGAATAGATTTGAGAATCATAGGTCCTACTATGTGATGAAAATTGATAATGCACGAACCATGAAAACATGTAATTCTCGGCTAGTATCCTAGAAGCCATGGATGCAGAAGAAGCAGTTAAAACGTTGTATAAAGTCACTCGCTTTTGGCTTGGCTCATGGCTTTTAGTTCAAAAAACTATAAAACATTTAAATCGTGATTTAGATATTCTTAAAGATTTAATGTTTTAAGATTTGGGGTGTGTTTGAATCGACTTTTGCATTTTGCTTAATCAAAACATTGCGACTCACACACTTTGACTTTTTGTTAATCCAAGACGTCCGAAAATTTCAAAATAGAAAAATGGCGACACGCAATTTCACATATACATCTTTCATATCTTTTGGAAGTGTTGATAACATTTTAAATTTTGGCAGGAACTTTTTGCTTTTGCTTCTTACCAAACAAAGAGACCCTATCATTAATTATAAGCCACAGTCTATAACGAAATAAAGAGGGATTCCAATTGCCAAAAATTATCACAATATCCAAGGTTTAGAGCCATAGTTGAAAGCCTTAAGCACTCCACAACTCACTTAATGAGTCTGCAAGGTGTTGGTCATGCATGATTATTTGTGCTGCACAGTTCACTTTCTTAATAGGTTCTTTTCTATGTCCTTAGCTGTCATCCTAATAAGAGATCTGTTTTAGGAGTTGTGTAAGCTCAATAAATCCTTTCAACCTAATTGATGAGCACTTTTATACTTTTCAATTCTGTCAATGTGAATGATTTGTTTATTTTTAATTTTTTTCTTGGCCTGTCCATTTTGTTTTTTGTTTTCTCCCTATAGTCCTCACAAATCATTATGTTGATTTTTCTCACATCTGCTTTTTCTTACCTTCTTAAATTGTTTTGGATAGCTTGAACTTTCCTTAGTACCTAAAGGGAAAACTCTTTGCATTGCAGGGTGGTATAAACGCTGCACTAGGAAACATGACTGAAGATGACTGGAGGTGGCACATGTATGACACTGTCAAGGGGAGTGACTGGTTAGGTAGGAAACATAGTCTTATCGAAAACCATATTTGTGGCCGATTAACTAGATGGACTAGGCATCTGGCAACATATACTTGATCTCCTCTATTTGTCTGCAATGGGACGGCAAGCCTTGTTTTTAAACAGGCAAAGATCCCCCTATACACTGCAGACGTGGGGCAGTGTCCAGTTGATCAAGTTAGGGTTCTTTTGTTCTGGCTTTCTAAAGTTATTTATTAACTTTTTTGCCAAAATTAAAAAAAAAAATACATGTTCTACCTTTAAGAAAACAACGAAAAGATTTGACATGTTTGCAATTTCAAATGACCCTGAAAGTCCGTATGTCAAGGTCTTTAACTGTTGGGGGTGTTCAGTTTGAAGGAAGTTGAGTCTTGAATGCCGTGTAAAAAGATGAAAGTAAAAGGCATTTTGAACAGACTATAGACTCTTGTCAAAGCTGCTGTACTATTAGAGACTTAGGATTGATGTTTTGCAGTACTTAATCAATGTTGAGTCTGTGTAGGTGATCAAGATGCAATTCAATACATGTGTAGAGAGGCACCTAAAGCAGTTATCGAGCTTGAGAATTATGGCCTACCATTTTCTCGAACTGATGATGGAAAAATATACCAGCGTGCATTTGGCGGCCAAAGCCTTAATTTTGGAAAAGGTAAGGGATGAATGCAGAACGGAAGCAGTTGTGATTAATGCAATGGAAGTAGTTGTGATTAATGCAATATACAACTCACCTGAAGCTCTATTTTGCCATTTTCACAGGTGGACAGGCTTACCGATGTGCATGTGCAGCTGACAGAACTGGGCATGCATTGTTGCACACCCTTTATGGCCAAGCTATGAAACACAATACGCAGTTCTTTGTGGAATATTTTGCCTTGGATCTAATAATGAATAGTGATGGTGAGTCATCTCATTATGGGACCTCCGTCAGGTTAAATATGCAGCTAAGTGAAAATCAGATGAAGTTTAGATACTCATCTCATAACTTCTTTCAAGTGGCTAAAGTAGCTTGGAGTTATGAGCGTGATTGACCTGGAATGATCTGGACATTCGTTGAGCTACTGTATTATTTTCAAGAAAGATGTCAGAGAAGGTGGTAATAAAACTCCACAGCTGATGGTGTTAATTGAAGGGTCAGCCAGCAGTTTTGGATGTCACTATGAATGGGTTTTAGCCCTTAATACATTTTGTTTCTCGACTCTTGAAATCAGTTTAATCTGCTTGAATATGAAAAATCTGATCTTCACATTGGGTGAACCTATTACTTTACATTTTTTCAGTTAATAAGATTATGGATACTCCACTGTTGTTCCTTGTGTAAAAAGGCTGCAGTAGTTTATAGGCTTTCACCCATTGCTATGGACCTGCTGTTTTGCTATTGGCATGTCTTGTCATGAAATTGTGAAGATAGTTACTTTGAAAGTATGAGCCGAGTGGATTCGTTCTTGAAATTCTTGATCAGGCAGTTGTCAAGGAGTGATTGCTTTAAATATGGAGGATGGGACTCTACATCGGTTCCAGGCTGCTTCAACAATTCTGGCCACAGGGGTACAAAGTCAAACTTACGATCTCTTTTCTATGTAAAAAGTGAGTAGGTTTCTTCAATCCTTATTCTGATTCTTCAGGGCTATGGTAGAGCATACTTTTCTGCAACATCAGCTCATACGTGCACGGGAGATGGCAATGCTATGGTTGCAAGGGCTGGACTTCCCCTTGAAGTCTGTTTTCTGCCTTCCCTACTTGAGATTAGTCTTCCATACAACTTTCTCTGTATTTTTATTGGTTAACATGATCTTTTTACAGGATTTAGAGTTTGTACAATTTCACCCGACTGGAATATATGGAGCCGGATGCCTTATAACTGAAGGTTTCTTGCTATTTATACATATTTGAGAGCATAAATTTCACATCAAATGCTGATTTTCTTTTCTAGCCTTTACTGATTAGCTTTTGTTTTCTTGTTCATTCCTTATTGCGATCTAGGTTCACGAGGAGAGGGCGGTATTCTTCGAAATAGTGAGGGTGAAAGGTTCATGGAACGGTATGCCCCCACAGCCAAGGATCTTGCGTCAAGAGATGTTGTCTCAAGATCAATGACCATGGAGATACGTGAAGGCCGTGGTGTAGGTACGTTTTTCTCTAATTGAATTGGCTTGAAGGATTTTAGTTAAGAATGTTGACACTCTGTGGTTTTGGTTATTCTCCTTTGTCTACTCTCTCCTGTTATTTTCTTTAATTTGTTTTACTTTGCCGTGAAGATTCCTACATTCATATATATATTTCAGAGCCCTTTTACCCCTTTTGGTGTGAACATTTACGTGGATATCTTATTCATTTGGGCCCATTTTCCATAAAAGTTGCTGTTAATTTTTCAGGACCTCATAAGGACCATATATATCTTCATCTGAATCATTTACCTCCGGAAGTACTGAAGGAGAGACTTCCTGGTATCTCTGAAACTGCTGCTATTTTTGCTGGGGTGGATGTGACAAAAGAGCCCATCCCTGTCTTACCCACCGTGCATTATAATATGGGTGGTATACCAACTAATTATCATGGAGAAGTAAGTGAAATCTCGTACAAGATGAGAGGCTTTCTGTTGATTACTTGATTACTGATCAGTGTTGTCCTAACACTATCATAGGCATTATACTGTCTTAAGTGTGTTTGGCAGTTGAAGTTAAAAATGGCGGTAGAGGATTTCAGATGTGGAATATGGGAATCTTTTTTTAATAAACAGTCTAGGAGGTCATTCTAAATGCTCTCATCATCTTTTAGGTTATTTAATGAGTAGGACAGTTTCGATTATAAAGTATTTAAAGTGGTTCCTAGTCAATCTGAGTTTTATGCATAGTTCTATAATCAAACACTTCATTATTTAAGGCATTCAAAGAGCAAATATTTAAGTATGAGAACAGCATTTTGATGGGATAGGCCAAAGAACTAATTATGACTCCAGACATAATATGCTGGTTTTGAATCTGAAAAGTTCAGTAGAAGTCACTGTCTTACGTCCAGGGTTTAAAAGTGGATGAATGATGAATATGCATAACTGATGAGAATATAGAGGTAATTCACTTCATGTTTTGTTCCTGCCGGTTGTTAATTTTCCACAATGATGTGAACTTCAATTGCATTAGGTCTGTTGCTGTTTTCTGATTTGCACTCTTTGAACCCTAGGTTGTCACAATCAAAGGCGACGATCCAGATGCAGTTGTTCCTGGACTCATGGCTGCTGGAGAGGCAGCCTGTGCATCTGTTCATGGTGCTAATCGGCTTGGTGCAAATTCTCTTCTCGATATTGTTGTATTTGGCAGAGCTTGTGCTAACAGAGTTGCTGAAATACGTAGGCCAGGCAAGTTTAATCTTCACATTATGTGAGAGAAGTTGCTAAATATGTTAGACAAATTAACCGTACTATTAATTTGCAGGGGAGAAGCAAAAACCTTTGGAAAAGGATGCTGCTGAGAAGACTATCGCTTGGCTGGACAAGATCAGAAATTCGAATGGCTCACTTCCGACTTCTAAAATTCGGTTGAATATGCAACGAGTTATGCAAAACAATGCTGCTGTCTTCCGTACTCAAGAAACTTTGGAGGAAGGTAAGAGAATTTCTTTTTTGGAGACAAAAGCAGAGCATGCAAACCAAGCTCTTTTTGTATCATGCTATTTTAAGGTTTGCTGGGAAACAGCTTTTGAACTTCAAAGATTTTTTACTGTGCTGAGCTGGGCAATTTTCATATACTCTAGGTTTTAAGAGCAATGTCTTTGAATGGTTACAAAGAGGAAATAATTTAAGGATCTAATTAGCTATGTTCTACTAAAAATTGGAATTTAAGCTGCAAATAAAGGTTCTCACATGGGCATTGTGCTGACTTTGCAGTCTTTTTCTTAGGCTATATTCTCTAATTGATGACTCTGTTGTTGTCACCTTAATAGTTTGCTTTCTATTTGCATTTCCAGGTCGTCAGCTGATTGACAAGGCATGGGAAAGCTTCCATGATGTGCAATTGAAGGACCGTAGTTTGATATGGTAGAGAATACCATCCTCATTTAGTTAACAAATGTTTCTTGTGGTTCTACTTTTTGGAATAATCTTGAGTTTGAATTCTTTTATAGGAACTCAGACTTGATTGAGGCTCTGGAGTTGGAAAACCTTCTGATTAATGCCTGTATCACCATGCATTCTGCTGAAGCCAGGAAAGAGAGCAGAGGAGCCCATGCCCGTGAAGACTTTACGGTTAGTTCTCTTTCAATCTTCTAGAGGATGCGCATCTCTCCTCCCAATTTACCTGTAATAAAGTGAGAGCAACTGCTTTTGCAGAAAAGAGATGATGAGAACTGGATGAAGCACACTTTGGGGTAAGTCAATTCTTTTCATCTTGGAGAAGTATTCTCCTCGATATATATCATCTTATTTTCTCTCAGTGAATGCATTATTGAATCTGTCCTAATATTGGGTTTGAATGGAACTGTGAACATTGGATTATTGAGCCTCTGATTTGACCAATGAGTTGACCACCAGCGCCTTAAATGTGGTGCCTTTATCCACACACTTAGTTTAGTTAATTAATTCTCTATGCTGTTTACAGTAATTTTTGTCTATTTTGGCCTCTTTTTTTTTCTTTACTCCCTTCGTCATTTCAATTTTTATTGGGTGGAATTAAGGCGTCAAAGGCTGTTTGAGCTGCTTTCATCTGTTACTAAAATACATAATTTAACTCTAGAAACATGGATGAAAGTACCTGTCATGGAGCTTCTTGTTTCATTCAACTCATTTAATCTTTTGGCTGGATGCTTTTTCCATTTCCTTATAATCTTGAGTTGTTGGGCAAAAAGAACAGAATAAATCCGTGACGCTAGTCTCTCTTGACGTTCCTTCAGTGTGCTCTCCTGATTGCAGTCTTTTCATATTTAACCTGCAGGTTCTGGGAAAATGAGAAGGTTCGGCTGGATTACAGACCAGTTCATATGAATACATTGGACGAAGAGATCGAGTCATTCCCACCAAAAGCTCGAGTGTATTGACGCAGGCAACAGAGATTTGGGTGGTGGATGGTGGCCAGAGCATGTTCATATGGATGAATAACATGCAAGGACGTTAGTAGATTGCAATAAATTGCTTCTGATTCGGCATTTCAGCAAAGACTGTTGTATTCTACAGTTTTGCCAGATTAAATTTTGCATTCGCACAAGGAAGCAAATGTTTTACTTTGGTGATGGTCTGACATGGCTGTATGGTATGTCTTGTGTCCTCAACTCTTGGGTTTATTTACCATGGCCATCTTTACCTCTTCTGATGATGTTGCAAGTTTGACCATGAAAATAAGCATTTTGTACTTTGGTAAGTTATGGATGTCCGTCTTCGTAGTTATTTCCATGTTTACCATGTACGCTGGAATGGCTGAAAATTGAAGTAAGGAGGGATGTGCTGCATTATCGTAAGTCGGCGATTCCTCCTAGCCATGGCAGATATTGTGATTGTCATGAATTCGCAGTGTTCGGCAGGGCGATACGATGATTGCTTTTGTAAAACTCCAGTGTGTTCCCTCAGCCATGATGGCTGCATCCTACTGTGTTCTGAGATGCCCAATTTTACCAAAGCTTTTGCTCTGAGCTTCTAATTGATCGAGCACCATAGAGGACATAATTACCCGTGTTTGTTCCCTCCTTATGACCGAGCCAAATCGACCAAGTTTTCTATTCCTATCGAGTACTCAGTTTCAAATTGATATTTTCACCTGTCTCTCTTTCGTCTTCCGTTCTATGAAGTTGATTGAGGCTCTCCGCAAATTGCTTGATTCCAGTGCCGCCGCCTAGCGGTCGGATGAAAATGCTGCAACA
The DNA here is from genome assembly GCA_030064385.1 of Melaleuca quinquenervia. Lineage (NCBI taxonomy): Eukaryota > Viridiplantae > Streptophyta > Magnoliopsida > Myrtales > Myrtaceae > Melaleuca > Melaleuca quinquenervia. Next base: position 8,666,252 of record CM057726.1, on the reverse strand, counting down.
TTGCGTCGAGAAAGCCAGAGTCACCAAGCCGAATTCTGTCTGTGAAACCAGCGTTTTTCCGAAAGAAGAGTGATGACTACTTACCGGTCTTGAAAAGTCATGTCGTGTTGGGTGTTTGGATCAACATGTCGACTCCCTAATTTCGCTACGAAGTCGGTGATAAGAACAAGTTACGCAAGGGCCGGGGTCGAGACGATTAAAGGTCAGGTGCTCTCCTCTCACATTTGTGAGCTCAGTCACCATTTTCTACATGCTACAGAGCTGTTGATCGGCGTACTCAATCTGAGGATTTGATCTGTTTTGTGTTATCGTAAAAAGGCCAAACAGCAACGAAATGCTCATCTTCTCTCTCTCTCTCTCTCTTTCTTTTCCGATTTTGTCCCGACATTTGTAAGCTTTCATAAATAGTCCTCAGCTTTTGGAATCGTGTCAAATCTATCCCGAAAGCTACGCTCCTCTGAAATATCGGTAACTCAGTCACCTTTTTTTCTTTTCCGCCCTCTTCCATCTCGAGCATTTATCAGGTTGCAATTGAGACGGTATCTTTCAGAAGAGCCTCTGGCTACCATCAAATCTTCTAAAATTTCTGGGGCATTCTTCCGAATCGGACGAAATTCAAAATCCTGAAAAGAGAGTGTGGGATTCGTTTCGAAAGTGCCAGGAAGCAGGGCCCTCTCTCTGAGTGCAGCAACATCGTGGTTCGGCAGGGGAACAAGGATGGAACATCATAATCAGATGGGCGTTCCTGAAGAATCTTAAAGATTGAATCAAACTGGCTGATGATTGCTCCCCATGACCGATGACCACGTCCTTATGGCGATACAGAAACACCACGTTGAAACCACCCCCAGAGAAAAGAGACTGCAGAAACGTGGGTTGCGGGTCTCTCTCTTGGATTGCGAATTGTCCAATCGATGGATACATGTACAGCGTCCACCACCAAAGGAGTCGGATTATTCAAAAGTTTTAAAATCTAGCATACTAAACTTTTTGATGATTCGCCAATTTAGCAATGAGACTTCTGTTTGTGCCGGTTTAGTCCTGCAGCTTTTGATGTCTTGCCAATTGAGTCTTAGGCTCTGTTCGTTTCACGGAAAATGTAGCATTTTTGGAAAATATTTTTCAGGAAGTTATTTTTTTGGAAAGTGATAATATTTTCCGGTATTCGTTTGGAACTTAGGAAAAATTATAATAAAAAATTAACTTTTTTTTTCATTTTTTTCTTTTCTCTATATTTTTTTCAATTCTACATTAATTGGCCGCTGGTCACAAGCCACTTTTGAAATATGATGAAAAATGTTTTCCATTCTCTAAAAAACAGAAAACATTTTCCCTACTTTTGAAAGTGTTTTTTCTCTTATTTTCCATGGAATGAATGCCGAAAAATCCGGAAAATATTTTCTCAAAAGTTATTTTCCATGAACTAAACGGAGCTTTAAACCTATTATTGAGATAATTGGCCGAGATGACTACCCTGATAAATCGCCACAACGTCAAGGACTGAAATTGATAAACCATAAAAAAAATTCAGGACTAAATTGGCGCGATCAAAAGGCCCAAGGTCATATCAGTAAGTCGTGAGAAGGTTTAGGACTAAAATTTGACGAGATCAAATTGATCGTTGTACGACCTTTAGAATAATTTTTCCACTGTCTTTTCCTCCATCGGAGGGACGTCTAAGAGGGCATCTGTGTTCGCCATTTCCTTTTTCTTTCTTTGGAGTCTGCCTTTTGTTCCAAGGTCAATGGTATAATGTTTGCGCCCATGGACTATCGATTCCGCCCGGCACTCGATTGCAATGTCTGACCCCCCGACCAGCCGTTGTTGTTGTTTCTCCCCCATACATTGAACGGATTCATGCGTCCCCCCGGTACGTATTTCGCGTGATTTAGACGGGCCGAGTCTGTGCGTCCGGTCGCATCGTTTCGTGTTTTCATTGCCCGCCAGCTAGCTCCCGAGGCCAGAAATCCATGGTCATTCTGCATCGGGGGGGTCATGTCGTGTTAACCGGTTTTCACATGTGCAAGATCACATCGACATGAAACATGGATCGCCCGGGTACCAAGCACGGAAGATCCCATGATCATATTCCACAAAAGAAGAGATCACTCCTTCTATCACAAACGATCTTTTTCTTGGTTCTTTAAAGATCTTAAATAGAGTCATGGAACGTGTGAAAGTACTCAAATATTAATTTACGTATTCACCAAAACCGTTGGTAGTGTTCTTAGAAAATCTCCACTTGGTATCAAAGCACGGGGTTCTAAGTTCAAAACTTTTCAGGCCCCTATTTGTCTTCTTAAATATATTTTCACGCTAAGTACCAAATAAAAAGACCAGATTAAGCGTGAAGGGAGTGTGAAAGTACTTAAATATTAATCAATGCATTCACTTAGGACAGTTGCAATGGTCCTACAAAATATTCACAACTTCACAAAATGGAGGTAACTAAGTGGCCCGCAAAAATTCAAAAACTCGAATCTCCTCCCATGGAAATCGAGACTGCTAGTTGAACACGTGATATCTAAATGTCTTGACGTTTAAGCTCTGTCGGCACTCGCTTAAACCCGAAGCCTCCCGTAATTATACAGTGAACGACAAAAATTGATGGGACTTTACTCCCTTTGTTTAAGGCCATGTCTCGATCTATCTCGCATGGTCGCTGGCATTAAATATGATATATATGCTTGTCTTATCTTCCAAAGCTAATACGCCGGTAGATCTTACGAATTGATAGAGGAAATGGATTGACTGATTGAACTAAATCGTTGGTGTTAAACTCTGCTGCGAGCTGAAAACGATGTTGCAGCGGACAAGACTTTCCCTCGTATCTCTTCTCCAGACTTGTCAGAAGCTACAAGGCAACGCAACATCAAGGACAAAGCCCATAAAAGACGTCAAATCATACCCATTTACAACATAAGTACTATTAATTACCTTTGTGCCGTATATAATCTTACATCTACTCGATTTTAGTGATAAAAAAAAAGTTCAAGATAATTGTGTCATAACATGCATCGTTCGGCGTCTGTCGTGGTATTAACCCTAGTATTTGTGGGCGTATGGAGCCGTCATGCATCATTACCGAAGATTATCTCTTAATCAGGATGTTTATTTCGGAAAAAGTCAACTTTGCACCAATCGAAGCAGAAATGAATCCCTCCTCATTATTCATGGACGAATACAAAGTTTTCGCAATGTGCATCACACTGAGCGTGAATGAGAAAGGATGATTTGACACTTTGGAATTTGATGCCCATTAGCGAGAGAGAGAGAGAGAGAGAGAGAGAGAGAGAGAGGTATGCTAAACAAAAAGGTGAAGATAAGGTGTATGTTGTTGATGAAGGACCTTTAGTAAAAGAATCAGCATGGGAGTGGAGCCCCTCCCTCTCTTGTAATTTTCCTTAGTCTAATCTCCCTCCTCCTTCATTTGGCTTTTCGATTAGAGAAAAAGTCGATAAAAATCCTAAACTTTACCCTCCATGATATATTCATCCTAAATATTTTTTTCCAAACGTAAAAGACCCTAAATTTATAGCCATGTGGTACATTTATTCCAAATTTGTTTATGACATCATAAACTCCAAATATCTACACATGTGATACGTTTACCTCAAATATGTACTCTTGTAACGTACTTATCCCAATATTTTATAATAAATTTGTCACGATGATTGAAAATTAGAATTTTTGGTGCCACGCAAAAAGTTTTGGAGTAATTATGTCACGGTGGTTTAAGTTTTGGGAAAAACATATCACATCAATATAAATTTATGATTTTACATGTCGCAAAAAAAAAAGATAAATATTAGCACAATTTAGAGTTTTTTTTGTGACTTTTCCCTTTTGTGCACTTGGCTCCACACTGGGAATGAAGCTAGATACAAGGAAGGGGACAGCTGCAGCTCCATTCTCACTGTTAGATTTGCTGTTGATCTTACCATCTTATCTTCCCTGGAATGATTAGACTGCAGATTTACAGATCACCTCTTTCCATCCATTCATACATCTCCACATTATATCCATTCTTGTTTCTTAGATTTTCATTAAGGCCAATGCTCCTCCTCCTCCTCCTCCTTTGTGATTCTATGGCAATGCTTAGACATCCTTCAATTGGTTTCAGTGGAAAGCTTTATTTGCAGCCCTAAAAATGCACTCTGCTTTGGCCATTGTTTCTTTAAGCAGTGGCATATTGATTTCCGTTTTGACAAAACAGATAAAAATCAATTTATCTCGTGAGCTACTTGTGAAAATAAGCACTTCTCTTCGCCACTTACGTGAAAGATTAGGGGCCACATTGAAGCAGGACATGGTGCATACTTTAGAAATGACAAGGATCAAAGCCAGGAACTAAGACGTTAATGCACGTGATTTTCAAGGAGTAGAAGTGTATCCTTGTATCATTTCTTTTTTAAAGGAAGTTAAATATTTGTTAAAGTTTGATGCGCATAGATGCTTTGCTAAAACTAAATAAGATATTTAGGGTCCATTCGTTTCACGAAAAATATTCTTCCGGAAAATTTTTTTTCGAAAATTGTGGTGTTTGGGGAGCGTAAAATATTTTTCAATCAATGAGAAGTTTTCTTCTAAAAAAGAGGAAAATATTTTCCGGAAGCCAATCGATTCTCGATGTCGATCAAATTATTAATAAATCAGTTGAACCGCTGTCGGGGCAGCGGCTGGATGGCAGCGACAATAGTCAGGCATCCAAGAATAAGAAAAAAAGGAAAGAAAAAAAATTGTGAAAATATTTTTTGGAAAATTTGTGTTTCAAATGAACACTAGAAAATGTTATCATTTTCCGGGAAAATGATTTACTAGAAAACATTTTCCGGAGCTACTTTATTTTTTGCGTAACAAATAGACCCTTAAAGGAATATAATAACCGAGTATTAAGTAAAAAGGGAAGAGATGTCGATAACAAAAATGTCAAGGGGCAAAACAAGATATTGATAATGTACTTCTAATTGGTTGATTAATGTAAAAAAAAACCGATTGATCTAAGTATCCCAAAAAAAAACAATATGAACAGAAATGATGAATTTAATATATTTCTTTCTTATTATATTGTAAGATTATCATTGATATTTATGTTTTTTTGATATCGATATCCTAGTTAATTTAATCTTTCTTCCTTTCTTATATTTCGTTTTCATCGAGAGATAAATCCTCATAAAAAAAAATCAAGATGAAAATGAGCTCTAACCCTTTAAAGATTGATGTGCATTACATATGATGACAATGGATATCGTGTAAAAATCGAAAGTTGGAGGCAAATGTATAGTAACATCGAAGTTTAGGCAGATTTTGTGTAATTTCACCGAAAAGAAAGGATGGAACTCCTTTCCTTTACCTCCATCTCCATGCAATTGGTTTTTTTTTTAATTGTACTAATGATAGGTAGCTTTATTTGTGCATCTAATAATAATTACTTAAGTATCCGCATTTCGATTGAAGTCTTCGATAAATTGCGCACATCCATCGTATAACTCAATCAATCTCTATGTTTTGAAAGCAAATGCACAACGACGGAAGCTATGCATCATGTAATAAGCCAATGCTATGTATGATGGTCGTGTGATGATCATACGATGCTATGAACACATCGGAATGTTATTGTCATAACCATTCGCACATCAAGTAAGTTGACCATGTGGTACATGAAGATATTTGCTAGTACAGGAGAAAGCATTTCATATTACAATCGCTCCGAAAGTAACGGATCGAAAGTAACATAATGTCAAAAATAGACGTCTCCATCTACAGTAATGGAAAACGATGTGATGAGTCCATAATTAGACCCCTAATGTTTTAGCCATTGAACAGTCGAGCTACTGACGTTTTAATTTGATTAATAGAGTCTCGACATTTGAAAAATTTGTGCGATTGAATCCTAAAATGGCCCTCGACGGATCTTTAACACCGCAAAATCCCTCGTGGCTCTCACGTCTCGGACGCGGTCGTGTCTCCATGTGGCAAATCAGGCGGCTTTCCCTCTATCCAGACACGACGTGACATGATAATTTCTTTTCGAAACCTCAAAAGATAGTTTCTTCAAATCCCCCCGACTAAGTAAGCTCTCGATTTCAAATCAAACACAAAAGCACAAAAAAATCTTCAGTCGCAACATATAAACAGAGTGACGTCGTTTTCGTTGAGAAATTGACGTATTAGCGTATAATTATGAGGGGATGGCAGGAACTTGAGGGGAAGCATTTACGATTTGATTGCACCTTCTTCCTTTTCTCTTAATCAAATCGAAACGTCAAGAACCCCAATGATTTTAGTCGATGAGATCGCAACGCCGAAGGCTTTCATCCTACTAGTGATTCAAACGCCAGGGACAAATTCGACGTCCATCCCTAAAATCGCCCCACGAGAAAGAACCGCAACATGGTCGATACTCGACTTTTCACGTCGACAATTGTGGCGAGACGCATTTTTCCACGAGGTCTAATCGACAAGCATCGTTGCCGGCACTCGGAGTTCGGCGCGCGCGAGCCGTCGGATTGCATGGGGGCCCCACCCCTCTCTTCCAACCCACGCGGCGGGGGACGCGGGACGGGCTTACATGATCCGGGTTGATGCGGATGCCCTTCTTTTTTCTTTGTTCTCTTTTACTCGTTGGGTTGACCCGAGGAGAGACCACCTCGGTCGCCGCCAGGTCGCGGCCAACGCAAGTGGCCGTCGCTTTCGCAGCCGCCCCGTCAAAATCCCCACCGCACCGCCACCCCCGGCTTTTTCCCCTGCTTCGGCCGTCCCCATCGGGCCCCGATTGGTCCATTATGGCTGCCTCTGGGTGGGGCCCCCCCACTCCGGTCCCCTCCCCGCCTCCCTCCTGATTGGCCCCGGCAGATCGGGGGCCCACAACCGCCCAAAAAGGATGCTGCGACCGCAGTCCACAGAAGCCACGTCATCGGACCGCCCCACTGTTTCCCCCCGCCTTTCGATCACCTTTCTCACCTCACCTCATCTCATCTCATCTCATCATGCTTTTCTGCTCCCTGCCACGTCCGACAAAACGACAAACGGGTCAAACACGAGCCCAACACGGACGATGTTCTTTCCATCGACCGATCGATGTCCGATTCGCCCCCCCGTCGTCGCTGGAAATGCGTTGGCCTCTTTGGTCTCCGTCGGTTGCCCCCTCGAGTTCTGCTTGATTTGGGCGAGTTGATTGCCATGAAAAAGATAAAAAGTTGCCGTCGAAGTCCGTCTTTTCATATCGAAACTTTTCTTCTTTTCCGCTTTGATTTTGTCATAAAGCGATGCGATGTTCAACACTTATCGTCGAATAAATATTTCTAAGACTGCACAATACTACCTACAGCAACTTATAAGCACGCAAGTAATTATTGAGAAACCTTTTTTGTGTTCTATGTCGAACTTAATCCTTTTCTTTGGCCAAAGATTTTACGGAACCGTACTGAAAGAGCAATACTCTATTATCGAACCACTTTTTTGTGGTGATGATATGACAAACAAGTTTTTACTTACTCAGTCACGTTGGAAGCGAGCTCATCGATGCTATTTTTCGGACTTCTTTCTCGGCTTAAGTCACACTCGAAGGGGATTCATGGGTGCCATATTTAAACCCTTGAACGGTACTTTATGCCCACGTTTTGCCTTTGTCCTTTCAAGACGATGACAGCATAGCAAAGTGCCTACGGCAAATCGATTTACGTTGAAACGGCTGCATTCGATGTCAAACTAGACATGCTTACCAGGAAAGGTACGAAAGCCAACATTACTTTGGCAAAGCAAGCTAATGTACCTTAGCCGACTACTTTGGATAATTCATAATTAACCGATTTTATTTTTCAAATGTAGAGTGGAGATTGAGAGCAAAAAAGGGACCGCATTTCACTTTATCAAACATAAATATTGAAGCTGAGCTTTGGTCGACAAAATTGAAAATCAATCCCCTCTTATCTGGTGGAAAATAAATGGTGGGAAAGAAGGAGAAGCGGGTCAAAGCTGTGCGAAAAAAAGTAAAACCGGTTTTTACCGGTGGATGCGGTGCCCCGGGGAACCCGGTCACCGTTGGTAACTTGCCAAGCACGTCGCGGGCATGGGTGCGCCCGCCGAAGATGGACGGCCGCGATTTTTCTCGGATCGACTGCAGTACATGGAACAGTGGTGTGACGTCAGATTGACGGCGACGTCGGGCTGACGTGTCGATTCCGGCCCCCGATGGTGAGTGCGGGACCCACTCGGCCCTTCGAGGTCCCCGCGCAGTGCGGGAGATAAAGCCGGTCCACGTGGACTTCGACGCGCGCCGAGCGAGAGGGTCTCTTCTTGGAAAAACATACGGGAAGCCTACTGGGGCCCACGGTCGTGTAGGCGCCACGTCAGTTCTAGTGAAAAAGGTAAAGTGAATTCCTTTTTGAAATGTTAAAGGGCTTTTAATTAATATCCTCACATTATCCCACCTTTGTCTACTTCAAGCTCGAGTTGGACTGCTGAAATTGATTGCAAATTGGTCGAGCTCAAGCCAAATTTCGGTGGGCACAAGTGGCCTACTTGAGTTTGGAGCATGTTGTTATGGCTCATGTCGTGCCTCGTGGGTTAAAATGAGATCGAATCGGACAACACGAATCTCTAAACAATAGACTAATGTGAGGGAACTAATTCTATCATACAACCAAGGAAATAGCCCTGGAAATAAGATTGTAAAACCCAACGAGACTACATGAGAAGACTCGATCAAATTATACTATTACAAGGCGAATGACCGCCACATGACAAATTATATTTTGATGTGGCTGGTGCTATCACCTAGCGATGATGAATACGCAACTGTAGCGGAACTTGGCAAATTAAAGTGGAATAAGAACAGTTAAGATTAATATCACGTGAGGATGGCGTCTTAAGAAAGACTATGCTACTATCAATTTTCGCTTGTGTACAATATACTATCAAAGATAATAGGAAAGAGTTGATAGATAGAGAGAATTGCACATAGAAGTTATAATGTTTCAATTAATCATAAGTATACATTCACTCTGCCATGCCGACGGCCCCCTAATTAGATTTTACTAGTAAAATAATTGGAACTTACGGACTTGATAGGTTTCACTATCTCAAAATCGCTCTTTCTACACTTCAAAAAATTACTAATTTTGACTTAATATGCCGAATATGTGGGTTGCAATGAAAACATGTTGATTACTATTAATTTATGCTGACATGTAAATTAGGCGTGTAACTTGGTAATTATACTAAAATTTCAATTACAATTTTATCATGTGCCGTGTTCATGCCATGCAAACGGGCCGTGGCTAGTATTACCAAACCCTAAATCTAGGCATTGCAGCCTTCGCTGTTTATCACTCTAGCCTAGTCGTCTACAGGTCAATGTCCGGACACCTAAGGTCGGGGTCTCTTGGGCGCCCCCCCTTCTCCTAACTTCTTAATTTTCATATTTCGTACTCATACTGGAGTCAGTCCTTTCAAATGAAGTTCAAACACTAGACGCTTGGGCAGTGCATGGATTTAGGACTTTAAATTATGTCAATTCAATGCGCGAAGACAACAGTTTAGAGATAGGACAAAGTTCGACTCGTAATCACTATATTTATTTTCGCGATAAATGTTGTATTTTCAATATATGCTTTTTAATAGCAAGTTCATGCTCAACACATCTCCAAGGTGCAAATGAATTAAAAAGAACTCAAGTTGGATTTTTTTTTGGACGTAAACTCAAGTTGGATTGGTTGCGAGTTTAGAAACGATATGCAATGCCGAATAATATTCTAATATAAGTAGCGTTATTCTTACATACATTTGCTTTTAAATCTACCACCAAACTTATTCTTGAATTTTTTACTGAATCACCCGGATAAGGAGGGGGTATTTTGGTCTATTCAAAAGTGAGATTTCATTGGGCGGTACATTAATAATTACGGGTAAAATGGCGGTATGTAAATAATACCCCTAAAATGACATCCAATTTTGTGTTCGGTCCCAACTTTACCTTAAACTATTCTCATCCCATAAAAACCTAGCTTTAAGTTCAATTCCAACTCTATTATAAACTTTGTTGTCGGAAATAAAAATTATAAAATTTTACTCGAGTCCCGAATTTACCTCCATTAATCCTCCTCTGTTCAAAATTTCTCTTAACGGCTAAGAGATTGAAAACTCACAAGCAAGCGGTTCAAGCATCAAAACCGAGTGTTTTGAGCTTAAGCTCTCCGAGATCGCCAGAGATGGTAGACTTCCGAATGTGAGAGACTGAACATCGACTGCAAAATTGAAGATCCGTCGAGCAAGATTGAAGGATGGCTCTCTCAAGAGTAAAGAGCAATTGAATAAAGCCAACCCTCATTTACTTTAGTTTTCACCCAAATTTCTGATCTAATAAAAGCCATTGTTTGGGTTGATGCGAAAATTGATCTCTAAAATACGTTTCTTTGAACATGAAATTCGAGGACAAGACTAGAGCAGTGCCACGAAAATGCCACATCGCTAAGGACGATTTCCAACGGAAGGTTGATGGGGGCAGAAAGGTCATTCGAATAATTTCGGATAGAATTGAGATTAGTTTTGGAATAGGAATTGGGATAATGTCTGGGGACTGCTTTAGATGTGAGGCCCGTAAAACGGGAGGTAGTTTCGCCCTCTCTCTTTTAAATTTTCTTTTTCTTTTCTTTTTCTTTCTTTGGACTCCCGAAACTAATGCGACTTCCCGTTGCAGCGGACAAGGCTGTCATAGGCGACCAGCTACGGATCAGCGCGGAACGAAATATAGAAAAAAGAAAAAATAAATAAATTGCTTTATCTAATTTTAATAATAATTATAAGTAGACAATAAGAGGGCGCCGCGTGTCAAAGGAAAGACGAGCAGCGAGTGGGGCCCAAGGTCCGTTCGGAACTTTTCTGGATGCATTCTCTCTCTCTCTCTCTCTCTCTCTCTCGTCGTCTCGCTTCTTTCCGCTCCTTCACATTGCTCACCAAACCTACTCTCTCTCTCTCTCTCTCTCTTACACTATTCTCTTTCTATCTCTAGCTGCTGTAAAGATCGGAGAAGCTCATCCCCACTTCCTCCTCACTCCCCACTTGTGTACGCTCTCTCTCTCTCTCTCTCTCTCTCCCTCTCTCTCTCTACTTAAAGCTAAAATCTTGCTTCTGACCGTTTGCACATCACTCACACGCACACTCTCTCTCCTCCTCTCTTCGCCAACTTACGCCGTTGTCTTTCTTCGTCTGCTGCTGCTTCTTCCTCCCACTGTGATGTGAGTGCACCTCCGCCAGCGCTTGGCCGGCGAAGCACGGAATGGCGTACATGTGCGCCGACAGCGGGAACCTCATGGCCATCGCCCAGCAAGTCATTAAGCAGAAGCAGCAGCAAGAACAGCAACAGCAGCAGCAACAGAACCCCCACCACCCCCACCACCACCACCACCAACACCTCCTCCTCGGCATCAACTCCTTCTCCATCAGTCCATGGGCCGCCGCCGCCGCCGCCGCCACCTCCTCCGCCCCTGGACCCTCCGCCCCATCCTCCAACTCCAACGCCAGCTCCCCCAGTTTCGCCCCCGCCTTCCCCGACCCCTTCCAGGTCGCCTCCGGGTCCGATCCCACTTTCCCCTTCCCGAGCCTGGACCACCACCACCCTTCCTCCGGCGGCGGAGGGTTCCGCTTCGGCGGCTTCGGTGGCGGCGAGTTCGACTCCGACGAGTGGATGGAGAGCCTGATGGGGAGCGGGGACTCCACGCCGGTTAGCTCCAACCTGCCCTCCGCCTGCGACGCGTGGCAGAATGCCGCGGCTGATTTCGGGCTCTACTCGGCCGATCCCTTTGTCGCCTGCCCGAGCCGGCTCGGAAACTCAGACCTCAACCGGGTCGTTAGCCCCACTTGGGCTGCCGCGGCGCCGACGCCGCCTCCGCCGGCTGCGGCTGCAGAGGACTCCAAGCCGGCGAGGGTCTCGGCGTCACCGCCGAGACCGCACAAGGGCGATGTGGCCACGGCCTCGGCCGGGGCGTCTTCAGCTTCAGCTGTGCTGGAGACCGAGCCGTCGCAGCCGCTGCTGAAGGCCCTTCTCGACTGCGCCCGGCTCAGCGTGTCGGAGCCGGAGCTGGCCGCCAAAACCCTGGCTCGACTCAGGGAATCGACGTCGGACCGCGGAGATTCGGCGGAGAGAGTGGCGTTCTACTTCTCCGAGGCCCTCCAAAGTCGGCTTTCGCTCGAAGGAAGCCCAATCACGTCGTCGACGTCGCCGGAAGAGTTCACGCTCTCGTACAAGGCCCTCAACGACGCTTGCCCGTACTCGAAGTTCGCCCACTTGACCGCCAACCAAGCAATCCTCGAAGCCACCGAGAAGGCCAGCAAGATCCACATAGTCGACTTCGGTATAGTCCAGGGAGTCCAGTGGGCGGCGCTCTTGCAAGCCCTCGCCACCCGCTCCACCGGAAAGCCCGATCGAATCCGGATCTCGGGCATCCCCGCCCGGGCCCTTGGGGAGAACCCGGCGTCTTCCCTCCTTGCCACGGGCAATCGCCTCCGCGAGTTCGCCAAGCTCCTCGAGCTCAACTTTGAGTTCGATCCGATTCTAGCTCCGAACGATTCGCTCGACGCCTCCAGCTTCCGGGTCGACCCAGATGAGGACCTGGCCGTCAATTTCATGCTCCAATTGTACAATCTCCTGGGCGAGACCTCCGCCGCGGTCGAGGGCGTGCTCCGGCTGGCGAAGTCGCTGGGTCCAAAGATCGTCACGCTGGGCGAGTACGAGGCATCGCTGAACCGGGCCGCGTACCCGGCCCGGTTCAAGAATGCGCTGGGCTACTACGCTGCGGTGTTCGAGTCGCTCGAGCCGATGGGCCGCGAGTCCCTGGAGAGGCAGGAGGTCGAGAGGCTACTGCTGGGGCGGGGGATCGAACGCTCGGTCGGGCCGGAGGGGCCGGGGACGGAGAGGGAGCGGATGGAGGACAAGGAGCAATGGAAGGTTCTGATGGAGCGCGCCGGCTTCGAGGCGGTGCCGCTCAGCCACTACGCGGTGAGCCAGGCGGAGATACTGCTGTGGAACTACAAGTACAGTTCGCGGTACTCGCTGGTGGATTCTCCGCCCGGGTTTCTCTCACTAGCTTGGGACAACGTGCCTTTGCTCACAGTCTCTTCATGGCGTTAATGGAGGTCTCTTTCCATTTTTACTTCTTCTTTGCGGTTTCTCTTTCTTGGGGAGGGGTCTTCAATGGGTATATAGTTACGTCTTTCCAGATGGGTAATTTTTGTTCTTCCTACATCTCTATTGTAATTAAACTTTGGGTGATGGTTTGATGATCCGAAAATCGATTAGCCGTGACTAGTTCAGAGTTTGCAGCCAGATCAGACATGGAACCTAATCCTTGAGAAGTGAATTCGAAGCTGTTTCATTTGGATTTTACTTGGTCGTCCTAGGTCAGTTCCGGAAGTTTTTCTTCCTTAGCTTGAGTATACTTCCTTCTTTCTTTGCCTATGGACTCTAGTTTGCCCTTCTTCTTCCTCCTCCTCCTCCTCCTCCTCCTCTTCTTCTTCTCTCTTTGGGGATTTTGGGTTAATATAGGTGAAGAAGCAAAATGTAAAAACGGGGACTTGTGTACCCAAGAATTGAATTAGGTTTATCTTTTTTGGCTCGGGCCTGTGTAATTCTGTACATTAGTTTATTGTTTCCGTCACTCAAGTCCCTGTAGATTGAAACATTGAAGCCAGCAGATGGTGAATACCGATTGATACCAGGTCTGTGGTTGCTAAGAAAGAAGGTTTCAGACTTCTCGAAAGATGTGATTCGAGGCCTTTTTGCAGGGAACTGCCATGTCTGGTCGTTTTTTCCTTCAGGTTCCTGTTGGTTTTCAGTTGGGCGTGTCTCGGGTCTTGTGACGTCAAGTTCTCCGGAATTCCGAAAACCTTGAAAATCGGAAAGATGAGAACTTTAGCATTGAAGCGTTGGAGGTCGTTGTCTTTCGGGTATCTCGAACTGGTGTTTCGATTAAAGGGTATTCAGTTTATGTGCAGGGCCGGAGCATTAAATGTTAGCTTGAGCTCTTTCACTTACCCCGGATTTATCAATGGCTTTTCTCAAAATGATATCGTTTGATTAATGAGGCTTTCGCAATCAATTTCCTCCTAAACCACAAATGGAAAGCGCTACTTGGTTCACTCTCGCCGATCTCTCTGCCAAATGCAGGAGCCACTTTGTATTCTTGGGTAGGAGAATCGTGATCCTCATGCTTTGTCCCTTTCGTTCCGTGTTCTCTCTGGTCGGCAGCCATCTATGGGGATGAATTGGTCCGGCGGACCGGCCTCTTGAGGGACCATAAAACCCTCCCGACAATTCCGTATTGACATTGTAGCTCTGCTAAATCTCTTTCGCAGTAGCGTCGCTCGTCAAAAGGAAAGATCATCGGTACAATGTCTGGTCTTTGTTGGAACTTGTATTTCGTGGCCTGCGTTAATGGAACAATCGGTTCGAGGATGGATTCTTTTTCAATCTCTGCTTCTCCCCGAGAGAGTGGAGCTATGAAAAGTCGCGGTCATCTCTCTCGCGCAACCCTCCAAAAAACAATTCGTACGCGTTAACAGGGGACTGATGATGATGCCCTCCTGACTTCTCAAAACCGATCGCTTTCTGGGGCGGATCGGAGTCGGACGTCCAACCCCACGTCGGGATCACCTTTGGAAGGCGTAGAAGATTCAAAACTCGCCGTGGCAAAGCAAGGAGTGCCAAGAGGGGGGAAGAGAGGGAAGAACAGAGTCCCGAGTGAAAGTGCGAGACAGAGCAGGCAGGTTAGTGGTCTACCCTGTATCTTTGGGTCCTCTGGACCTAGCGATGGGTCACCGCAAGAATGGTCAAAAATTCAAAAAGGGCGGAAATCTCTCTAGGCTTGTACTTTTTGCTGCTCTGAATTTTGGTATTCGTAGGCCCCCACCCTTCTCGTTCCATTATTGGCACTCGTGAATTAGGTACAAGGGTCCACGCTCGAGCCCCTCTCCCCCCAAATTCCGATATGCCGATCAACTTGGCGGTCCTCCCACAAAAACTCACCGAATCGCTGCATTTACTATACAAAATCGGTTTCTCATTATACCCATCTCCGATATCACGAGAATAATCGAGAAAGAAAGGGAACACAAAAAAAGGAACTCTCGCTTGCGGTAATTGGCGATCCCGGCTTTAGCATCAGCAGGGCTCGTCTACGGTCACGAGCCCCTAAAAGTAGTGGAGCGTACCCAATTCGATAATCCTAACCAAAATCAGGATGTGATTGAATTTCATTCGGGTAGATAAAAAGTTTGTAAATACATAATTAAGTGGAGTCCGGTTTTCATTAGGTGAGGTCAATTTGGATCGGCAGTCTAAGTGAGCAGAGAGGGTTGGAGAGGGTGGCTGGAGTCCACTGAGTTTCTAGCCACTGTTTTTGCCGGGGGGAAGTTTCCTGAACTGTGTCGTTTCTCTTCACATTTTCTCGAAGGGAGAAGGGGAAAATTCCACGACACGGGATCGGGACTCGGTCGTCTTAGAAAATCGACCAAGACAACTTGTTTGGATTGGTTGGGGGGAGGTGTCTGCCCCTTTCTCGATCTAAACATTCGCAGCTCCACACAAATTGGTTTCTGTGGAGTGACCCATTCTCGAGTGCTTTTGGGAATTTATCATTGGGAAGGCTCTTGGGATCCCTAAATTCTCGGGAAAATTGCCAAAATAGTCCTAATTCTTTGCCACTTATGCCGATTTAGTCCTCAACCTTTTTTTTAAGCCGATTGAGTCCTAAACCTTTTCAACATTCGCCAATTAAGTCCTTCCGGCAGGTTTTAGCCGGAAATTGCCTACGTGGACATCGCCGGCGACGACCGGACCTCGCCGGCGACGACGTGGCGATGACGTGGCGATGACGGGGCGACAAAATTCTTTCTTCTTTTTTTTTTCTTTTCCTTTCTTGCTCCGGCCGCTCCCATGGGCAGCGAAGCCCTCGCCGGCGACCGGCGAGGGCGGCGGGGGCTGGGGAGACCGCCGCCACCCTCGCCCGTCGCCGGCGAGGGCCGGGCGAGGCCGCCCTCGCCCAGATCTGGGCGGGGCTGCCCCGCCCAGCCCAGATCTGGGCGGGGCTGCCCCGCCCAGCCCAGATCTGGGCGGGGCCGGCCTCCCCCGGCCCCCGCCGGCCGCTGGCGAGGCCGGCCAGTAGCCGGCTGGGGCCGGGGGAGGCCGGCCCCGCCCAGATCTGGGCGGGGCAGCCCCTCCCTCGCCCAGATCTGGGCTGGGTGGGGCTGTCCCGCCCAGAACAGGGGCGGGGGCGGCCTCGCCCGACCCCGGCCGGCCACTGGCGAGGCCGGCCAGCGGCCGGCGGGGGCCGGGCGAGGCCGCCCCCGCCCAGATCTGGGCGAGGCCGCCCCCGCCCAGATCTGGGCGGGGCAGCCCCGCCCCTGCCCAGATCTGGGCGGGGGCGGCCTCGCCCGGCCCCCGCCGGCCGCTGGCCGGCCTCGCCAGTGGCCGGCGGGGGCCGGGCGAGGCCGCCCCCGCCCAGATCTGGGCGGGGCAGCCCCGCCCCCGCCCAGCCCAGATATGGGCGGGGCAGCTCCACCCAGCCCAGATCTGGGCGAGGGAGGGGCTGCCCGCCCAGATCTGGGCGGGGCCGGCCTCCCCCGGCCCCAGCCGGCTACTGGCCGGCCTCGCCAGCCGCCGGCGGGGGCCGGGGGAGGCCGGCCCCGCCCAGATCTGGGCGGGCAGCCCCTCCCTCGCCCAGATCTGGGCTGGGCGGGGCTGCCCCGCCCAGATCTGGGCGAGGCCCGGCCCTCGCCGGCGACGGGCGAGGGTGGCGGCGGTCTCCCCAGCCCCCACCGCCCTTGCCGGTGGCCGGCGAGGGCTTCGCCGCCCATGGGAGCGGCTGGAGCAAGAAAGGAAAAGAAAAAAAAAGAAGAAAGAATTTTGTCGCCCCGTCATCGCCACGTCATCGCCACGTCGTCGCCGGCGAGGTCCGGTCGTCGCCGGCGATGTCCACGTAGGCAATTTCCGGCCAAAACCTACCGGAAGGACTTAATTGGCGAATGTTGAAAAGGTTTAGGACTCAATCGGCTTAAAAAAAAGGTTGAGGACTAAATCGGCATAAGTGGCAAAGAATTAGGACTTTTTTGGCAATTTTCCCCTAAATTCTCTGATGACAATGTCCGATATCGTTCTGAACTTGGGTACCTACTGAAAGTCGATAATCTTCCGCGAGACGGGAAAAAAAATCGGGTCAGAATTGAAAGGCGAGCTATCAATTCTGAGATAGAAAAATGTTTAGGTTGAGATTTGAGAACTGAGCTAAAATCTCCGCCTTTGGAAGTAATTCGACGGGGAAATTTCGGGACGACAGCTTTAGTTTTAAATCTTTCGGGGAGAGGCGTTGGGGCTTTTTGATTAAAATTTCGCAAGTCACTCAAATTGGTCCTTTATGGAGTTTCCCCCATTCGAGTGCTTTTGTGTTAAGGACTCTAACTCCACTTTAAAAGAATCGACTGACTAAGATCTTGCTAAGCTAAGGGAACGAGCTGAAGCGAGGACTAGTAAGGGAGTTACTTGATTGAGTCTGTTTTGCCAGCTGGAAGTTAGTTAGTTAGCTGGAATCTTAGTTTGTTAAACTCTGAGTAATACAAATAGAAAGGATAGAGTTGAGTTCATTAGTTTTTTAGGTCTCGGTTGTATTCTTCTTCTTTGCGTAATATAGAGGCAGAGATCCTCATCTTCAATATACAATGGTTTTCATTTTTCATCAATCATCTTCGTTCTTTCCTCTTTCTTTCTTCAATCTCTACATCTCAGCTCTTGTTCTTCATTTCGCACATGGTATCAGAGCCATACCCGAGAGCACAATAATGGCAGCGCGAGTTCAAAGGTATTTTTTTCTGATTCATGTCAACATCTCAAACTTTGTTACGATTAGATTAGCCGAAGACAATTTTCTTCTTTGGCAAGCGCAATTCCAGAAATTTTTGAGAAGTCAAGAACTGCTCGGTTTGTTAATGGAGAAACACCATCTTCGAGTAAATCGATACAAAGTGAAGTTAAAGGTATTGTAACTGAAGTTGCAAATCCTGATTATGTTGATTGGATGAGAACATATCGACTTGTGTCATCATGGATTAGTGGAGCTATATCTGAGAATATACTTGGTTTGATCATTGGTTTAGAGACCTCATTCGAGGTATGATAGGTTTTGCTTAATGGTTTTGCTCAAATATATGTTGCAAGAGAGTTTGAGTTAAAAGGCAAGTTGCAAGCTTGTCAAAAGAGAGATAGGACTCTTTCAACCTATCTCAGAGAATACAAGCAGATCTATGATCAGCTGAATGCAATAGGAAAACAGATTGATGAAATAACAAAGTTGTTTGGAGTGCTTGAGGGTTTAAGAACTGAATATGAGAATTTTAGGACTACTATACATTGCTTGAAACCACAACCAGAATATGACGAAGTATTGTCTTAGTTGGAAAGGTTTGAGACTAGACTACAAAGCTACTCATCAAATCGTTATAATACAAATCTGGCTTTTTATGGTCAAAAAAAGACTGAAGGCCATCGGAATGAGGAGTTTGGTAGAGAAGCTATTTGGCAGAATTCTAGTTTTAGAGGTTTCAGAGGTAGTCATGGAGGACGTGGCTATGCCAGAGGACGTTTCTCCAATAATAGAAACCGACACTATGATTACGCACGAAGGAGTTTGAATCATCGATTCAATCATTTGAATCATGAACAAGAGGACAATCAGTTCAAACAAGGTAGTAGCCACTCTGGTTTTGGTCCTGGACGGGTTTTCGCCCCTATGTTGGTAATTCACCGAGATATCCAGAGACTAAGACATATCCTTCACCACATGCACAGTCTCATAAGCTTGAACAAGATGAGAAAGTCATATCAAATGCTTGATTAGAGTGTCAAATTTGCAAAAGGCCAGGGCATGCGGCACTCCATTGTTGTTATCAGTTTGATAATTCTTATCAAGCAGAGGCAATTCCCACAGCACTAGCTGCAATGCACCTAGAAGATATCATGGGTAATGAATGGTACCCTGACACATGAGCTACATCCCATATTACCTCTAACTTAAGTATGCTTTATAATTACTCAAAGTACACCGGGAGTGATTCGGTTATAGTTGGGAATGGTGCATACTTGCCCATTATACATATTGGCAATGCATTTTTGCATACAGACTCTAACTCTTTGTCTCTCAATGATATATTGCTTGTTCCTCAAATTAAGAAGAACTTGTTGTTTGTTTCAATACTAATAGAAGATTATCCATGTTCATTTGTCTTTTGACAAAACTGGTGTCTATGTTAAGAATAACTAAACTCACAAAACATTGGTGCTCGGCCAGAAAGTTAAAGGTCTCTATCGAGTAGATCAACAAGCCATAGAGGTCTTCTTCAGTCAGAGATAACAGAGTGTGGGAGAAGATGTGTGGCACCAGAGATTAGCATACACCAACTTGAAAACATTGCAGTACTTACAACACAAGCAGTTAATTCATTGTAATACAAGAGTACATAATATGTGTAGAAGCTGTCAAATTGCCAAGCGAACAACTTTACCGTTTCCTTTGTCAGAGTCAGAGTCTTCATGTGTTTTGAAGAAAATACATTCTTACATTTGGAGACCATCTCCGATTGATTCTTTTCAGGGTTTCAAATACTAGGTGCTCTTTGTCGACAACTATTCTCGCTTTACTTGGCTTTATCCAGTGAAGCTGAGGTCTTAGTTTTATGATGTCTTTGTGATGTTTCAAAGACAAGTGGAGAATAATTTTGATTGTTGAATCAAGTTTTTCCAGTGTGATGGTGGAGGTGAGTTTGTTAGCTCACAATTTCAGAATTATTTAAGAGATTATGGCATTACACAATATGTTTCTTGCCCTTATACTCCAGAACAGAATGGTATCTCTGAAAGGAAGCATAGACATATAGTTGAGCTAGGGCTGGCAATGCTCTATCATGCTAAAGTTCCTCAAAGGTTTTGGGTGGATGCTTTTATTACAGCAAATTATATTGTTAACTTGCTTCCTACACCAAAGCTTCACATGCAGTCACCCTATGGCAGATTATTTCAACAACAACCATCATATGATCACTTAAGGGTCTTTGGCTATGCCTGTTATCCTTGCCTAAGGCCCTATGCACAACACAAATTTGAGTTGAGATCACTTACTTGTGTTTTTCTGGGGTATAGTGAACTTCATAAGGGCTATAGGTGTCTTGTTCCTACTACTAGTCGAATTTACATAAGTCGACATGTGTTGTTTGATGAGCATTTTTTTTCCATTCACCAAGACATTTACAATTGAGTACAACAATTATAATACATTGTCTCAGTTATGGGTTAAAGAGGTTCAACTTCTAGACTCTACAAGTCCAAACTCAGAGGCATCTCTTTTAGGGCAACCACAAGTCTCTGATAATCATTGATATCAACATTCATCCTCTTTTTATCCCGATCTAATGCTTGCCTCTACTGTCTCTATGGCTTACGACGGTCAGGTCTCCACTACTACTTCACCACCTCACCATCATGATGTTGATGTTGCTCCATCTACCGCTTCCCTACAACAACCTTCTTCACAAGGTACATTGTCCACCCATCCTATGCAAACTTGATCCAAATATGGCACTATAAAACCTAATCCTAAATATGCCTATTTAGTGGAATATAAAGTTCCCCTTGAGCCAAAGTCAGTTAAGTCGGCCTTGCAAGATTCAGGCTGGTACTTAGCCATGAAAGAAGAAATGGATGCCCTGTAAGAATGAGACTTGGACTTTGGTTCCTCGAACAAGCAACATGCATGTTATTGGCTGTAAGTGGGTATTTAAAATCAAATTCAAGTCTATGGTAGTCTTGATAGATTAAATGCACGATTGGTAACTAAGGGTTTTCACCAAGAGGAAGGGCTAGACTTCACAGAAACTAAATTAAGTTCGAGTCCCCCACCTATTTCTTTTTGTAGAACAAAACATTTGAGCTCCTCTGTAAGAAAGATCCTGAAGCGGATGCGTACAAATTGCCGCGTGGCTTTATCTGCAAAGATGGTGGTCGTGATCTTCAAGATTGAGACGCTTAAGCTGTTTGATCGCCTTTTTGAAATTAAATATAAAATCTGAATGATTTAAAAAATATTTTCTTAAAAATTTTGACGGATGGAAATTAAAGTTTGTTTTATAACACTATTCGTATCCCTTTGGAAGTTTTACGCGGCGGTGCCTAAATGCGATATTGTTTTACGGCGCTTTTGTCCGCGAGGGTGACATCATCCTTTGAAGCTCCGAACCTCCACGCACGTGCCGCGTGCCCCCGGCCGTTCGCCACGTGTCTCCCCACGAAAGAAATCAGGTCGCCGGAATCGGATCCATCTGATCCAGTTCCAGGGCCGCTTTCCATCTATAAATTGAGGCTCAATTCCCTCGAAGTGCACTCGACCGATTAGTAACCAGCAACTTTCGAAGAAGATGATGAGCTCCGCTGCAAGATTGGCACTCATCGGAAGCAGAGGCCGCTCGCCCTCCACCCTCCGCTGGAGCACGTCGGCTTTCAGGCCGTTCGCCACCGACATGGACAAGGGCAAGGCCGAGCGGCAGGACGGCCGGACCAAAACCGGGTCAGTGTCTTTCCTCGCGATCCTTGCAATTTGTTTCCCAGTTCTTCTCGTGAATGCGCGCGTCGTAAGATCGCCAAGCACGGATTACCGTCTCGTGTGTTAACGGGTTTGGGGTGCGTTGAAGGCCGGACGCGATGGCGCACTCGTTCGGAGAGGGCTACGCGACGAGGTCCGACGAGGAAGGCTTCGGCGGGATCTACGAAGGCAGCAAGTCCGCGAACAACATCCAGGTCGATAGAGATATCCACGCGACTCCTCCTGGTAATGCGCGGTTGTCGACGTGCGCTCGGTTGCTTCCTTTATCGTACGCTTATGAAGGGAGTTCGATGCTGACTCGTGTTCTTCCTGTTCATGTCGCTATTGCTCGTGTTGCTGCCGAAACGAAGCTTACGACAAGACGCAGGGGAGCGAGGTGAAGGAGAAGGAGAAAGCGCGACACCAGACCAGTGCTTCGGCCTAAACGATGCTTTCACTTGCCGTTAAGGCTAATCTAATCTCAGTTTGATTCAATCTAATCTAGTTCGTGGGCGAGCACGAGGGTTTTTTTTTTATTTCTCTGCTAGTGTTCTTCGTACTCGAGACCTCCATGAAAAGACTGAACTCCCGAGTCGTGCATGCAAACCCTAGCGTCGCATAATACTTCTGGAATTACGGATAATTGCTTACTTTTCTTTTCTCTCTCTCGATGCTTATCGAACGGTTTTCTTCTTTCTTTTTCCGCGGCCAACGTGATTATTAAACCGCTGTCAGTCAATATCAGGCGTCGCCTAAGATTGACTGTAGTGGAAGCGTGAGTTGCTGCTCATTGGTTCTTCCGGCGTACTTCCGGCGACCTATCTTCCCAGGCGAATCTTGGGTGGGCGCAGTTTAATCTCGAAATTTGTATTGGTCGACGACTTCATTTGTCCTTTAAGCTGAAGTCGGCAGGATGGACCGTGGTCAACGCCCCATGTTCGGACTTTGGAGTGCCAATAGGGCCGACCATGCGACCCGACTTTGGATTCTTTTGAATCCACCAAAATGGGGTCGAAATTCGGGACATTGGGTTGAATGGGGCCTTCCATAGGGTCTGGTGGTAGGGGTAACTCGGGAGTTTGTGGATTGAACGTGGAAAAGAACTCCGATTGCTTGTCGAGTCAAGAGCTAAAAAAGTTCATCCTAATTCAATTATCCATTAGGGCATAGAGAGAAGAAGCTCTTCCATAGAAAGAGTAAGCCGCTAAATAGAAGTTAAACCCGATTAACTCGAACGAATTGCTCAGATTAAGAAATTAAACTTGTCTTCTAGCTTATGTCAAAAGTATCTCCATGTCGTCATATGAAGACGATCGTCGGTTGTTCATCTAGATTAGCCCAAGGAACACGGATACCTTTTGATGCTCATCGTTGTGATGAAGCCTTTCAATCGTGAATGTGAGAAAGCTATTGATGACGTCCATTAAACTTGGGTAAACCTACATAGCAGCGCGAGAAAACTATTGGACGTGCGTATGCTTCGCAAGAAGAGTTACATTAGTGGGCCGCCTGGTCGCCGGAATGATGGGCGAGTCTCACCGGCGCAATGTCGGGGTCGGAGTTGGGAGCCCATCAGATGACGACTATGATGTCGCGTGTGACTATTTCGATGCTTCGAGATGGTGTGTGGGGATGCCATAGAGCATATGGCGACAGGCAGTTCAACAGAAAATGATCACCTATTTTGGATTAATGTGTCTTTGCCCCCTCCCCATCCATGAATCAAAAAGCCCTTTTATTTCATGGGGAACATCTCCTCCCTTATCTTTAGATCCACTAAGGCGCACTAATTTAAGGTAGGGGTTCAACTCGGTAGTTGCCAGAGACGGGGCAAACGTTAGTTCTCACCCGGGTCGTCGAGGAAAGGCCCAAACAGGGCCCGGGCTATTGGCTTGTGAACCCGGTCCACGTGCAGGCCCATTTAGGGCAGCGACACGGAATCTCCACGTTGCACACCGTAAGCAAAAACGTACACCGCCTCCTCTGTCGCCAGCAAATCATTACGAATAATGAACGGCAGCCGCCCCTCCACGTGGCTTCCCTACTTACGGTCGGTGGTTTCTCCACCTTCGATCCTGCCCGTTCATCGGCTGCGCAGCTCAATATGAGGACGTGGACTTGCCGCCCCCTCCCAGGAGTCAGGATGGGTATCGGTCGCCGGCGCCACTGCCATCTTTGATGCTCCTCCCGATTCGACTTGATTTCTTCATCTCAATGCCGATTTCGCCATCTGAGCCGCGTGGATTGCTTCGCGATCTTCGGTTCCATGGCGGTTTTGGCAGCTGGAAGTAGCTGGTAGTGAAGATCGAGGTCAATCAGCCTGAATGATGTGAGCTTTTCAGGCTTCTCCTCTTTAAGGTCTCTTGCCAGATTACCTTGTTCTCTCTTTAGTGTTTGTCTGTATTCTCGTCTGATTTTCTGGTTCAGGTTCATTGGTTGTGAACTATTTGTCTGGATGACTTTAGCTCGGTCATGTCGTTTCCAAAGGCGACCTCGCTTCTCGGTGGCCGCTGTGACACCGGAACAATCTCCTGGTAGGTGGCTTCATGGCGATTAGTTCATGAGGCCATCGTAGCTACTAAGACTGAAGTTTCTCGAGGCCATGTACAATGAAAAGGACTGTTTGGCCAGGTCAGCCAGGGGATTTCTTGAGCATCGATAGGTTCATCAGAGGCTGAAGTGAACTGCTTGTCTGTGTCACGACACGTTGGAGTTGTTGGCGAGGTTGTGGCAATGTTTGTTAAGACGAGGATGTACGAGAGAGGTCGGGGACGAGCTCTACCCCGATTTTTCTGGGGGGATTGAGTTTCTCTAATAGTTCTTTTGTCATCCAAGCCTTTGCCATGCCGGGTGCGCTCGCATGGCGGGTCGAAAAAGTCAATAAGAATTCACTTTTTGTGGGGTTTTGGAGGGGAGATCGCACGGGGGTTGCCCGGGTTCTCCTCTCTCCTGTGCCTTCTGTTTTTTCTTTTCCCTGTGCGTTTGCTGTGCTTGATTTGCCCTTCTTCACTGTGCATCTGCTATGGCCGCAAAATTTCATCTGAAGACTCCGAAACTTCATCAGTAGGCAAGCGTTTGTCCCCCAATTCACACCACAGAAGCTGATGCTCTAATTTGAGGTACTAATGCCACCTTTGGCGTTGAGCTCATATTTGACTTATTCAATTCAAGTAGAGATTTAGCATGTGCAAGTTTTGAAACTAGCACAATTCATACAGCTAATGA
This sequence comes from Melaleuca quinquenervia, assembly GCA_030064385.1. NCBI lineage: Eukaryota > Viridiplantae > Streptophyta > Magnoliopsida > Myrtales > Myrtaceae > Melaleuca > Melaleuca quinquenervia. The sequence goes on along the minus strand of CM057726.1, from coordinate 8,641,410 downwards.
CATAAATGTTTAGGATTTGGGAACCATATTAGGGTATACTTTAATGACGATTTACTGTCCTTGTAGATATTATGAAAGTTGCTATAGGGTTTTCAAGATAAGGCCACATCACTGGAAATAGGTCAGACAACTATAAGGGCTGTCTCAGTGTTCTGATTAACAATGGGTTAAACATGTGTGCTCACTATAATGTTGTATGTTTGCTGATTGCTGAATTAGTAAGGTTCATGAACTGCCCTTTACCTCTAGTTAGGGATTAACTGCCTATCTTACTTTTGCTAGAATGAAATGAATAGTTAAGTATGCTCGGTAGGGCTCTATCATACTAGAATTGGTGTAATTATTCTGATTTTACAAGAAGAAAAAAGAGCGACTAGTATTTGTTGTATCTTTTTATCATCTCACTTAAATTGTAGCCACAATCACTAGTATGCGACTAATATTTGTCGTATCTTTTTGTTATCTCGCTTAAATCATAGCCACATCACCAGCATCATTACTAAGTCTTGTTTTGAATAATATACGCCTCCATTGAATTCAATATCATGTTGATAACATGGTGGCGAGCAAATAGGACTGACAAGATTAATATTAATTATCGGTAAGTGGTAAGTAATTTTTGGCTCTTGGTGTTTCGGTTTCTGTTTTGACCTTGCATATCCTCTGAGGATTCATCAAATTAAATATCTCATGACCTTTCTGAAACTATAATGTGCACTCGTCTTTCTCACTTTGGTCAGCGAGTATTTTGTTAATAGATTGATGATCTTGTAACGCTGATCGAGCAACGCCAATTTTTGTTTCATTTTTTGAGTTATTCCTAGTTAAGTTCTGTAAGGTGGGCCACTGTAGGAAGAGCATGCTTATTTAGCAGTCATATAACAATATATAGCAGATGTACTGGTTCTCTATGGGTGATGAAGACCACGGTGTCTGTATTGTCTTGGTTTCCTGGGCAAGCTGCTAATGCAACAGAGCTCTGAAAGCAGATTGGTGACTGGGTATTGTCTGTATTTTCTCCCTGCTGTTGATTACATCAAGAATGTTTGGAAACAGGAAGTTGAAGTACCCCCTGCTGCTGGCTGGCTGACTATCGGTGCTGTCAACTTTATGGGGGCAAATGCAGGCATCATCCGGAGGCTGAATTACCCTTGCTGCTGAATGAATCTCGCTATGTTCAATTTTATGCTGGCAGACTTATCGTTTTTGATGGCCGACAACATCCAACTTCTAGTTGTTTGTTGGAAATGGCCATGGTACTTTTCTATGTTGCATTTTACACATTAATCCCTTGACTTGGGGCTTCTAAGTAGTAACCATTCTGTTTGTCATTCCATTCGCTGAGTTAAGAATTTGTATTCTGTTCCATATAGTTTGTTATCCGAAGGGAACTTTTTTTATGAGGCATTGTTCTAGTCGAGGTTAATTCGCTATTTTGGATGGATAAATCCTGGGAAAACTATATGCCCTCTTTTTTCATAATTTTTTTCACTTTTTGATTTATTCTTTTCTGTGTCAAAGGCTACTAATACATGATGCAGTATCGCTTTTCAGTCTCTTTTTTCATTTGATATTAGATGTATTCCTCCTATTATTTGAATGGCTTGGATTGTTTGTTCTATTTTTGTATTTGCAATGTGAATATGATTCATGGAAGACATCAAATCATTTAGAACCCTGTTTCGCTTTTATTGTTATGTGCTGTGAGTTGGAGGCGTTCTTGCATTATTGTAGAGTAATTTGATGAAGAGGCAGAATGATAATATTTGATTCCTTAACCTGGATCTCTTGACTATATCTTTGCGGACAGTGAAATTGACATTGGGTACTGGTAGACATCTGTCTCTGCTTGTTGATGGAGCATCTTAGCTACATTGGCATTGCAGTTGATTGCCAAATTCCAGAAGTTTAGAGGAATCTCTTGTATCTGAGGGCAAGTTTGGTGTCAGACGGTCCGTTTTTTCTGATTTTCGTTGATTGTCACTTTAAAAATCCATGATTAAATGAAAATAGGCATCTTAATTTTGGACACATCATATCAAAACATGTGTTGGGATTTTTCATTCATGCCAAAATTTTTATTTTTCCACTTATGTTTGAAAAAATGATAAACATGCTGTCTGCTTTCATTTTCAGTAATGATGAAATATGAGAACAGTTCCACAAATCAAATGGTCTTTTTGGTTTCTTTTGTTAAATAGATTTATACTACTTCTGATCTTACTAGGCCTCATAATTTTTTCATCGTGGATATGTGGTATTGAACACTGGTTATCTTGATTGGAGCCCCGTCATTTTGGTAGGTGCGTGAGTGATGAAGGTTGATGTAGGATGTTCCAGCAGCGAAGCCACAGGCAGCATTGTGATGAAGCACCTGTTTTTGTCCATTGGTTGTGGCCATCTGATGTTTACAGATGTGCATTAAACAGATCATTAAGGTATCAATACCTCTATTTTAGATCAAGTCCTATATATACATGTCAAAAGAAAGATGTCTACGACTCGGTCGTGTCATTTTGAGTCATTTGGTGATCGATGTAATAGATAAGGTATCTGCCCTCATGATTGGGGCTTGACCTCAGCAGGATGTCACTCTGCACAGCCCTGGAGCAAGGGGCGTCGGCCCAGACGATAGTGATAAGTTTACTCTGTTGTTTTGGTTCAGTGGTTCCAAGATATTGGAGCTGTTTGGATTGTTGTGCACCGTGGTGCCGGATGAGGCACTCCCATCATTCTTGTGAGTGATCTTGCGAACCCTGATATGTTTTATGTGTGTTTTTTTGCATTGTGACTGATACACATGATTTTTTTTGCATTGTGACCGATACACATGATTCATTTTGTGTCTGTTGTATTCAGAATGACTTTACTCTCTTAACTCTTTGCCTTTTGGAGTTACAAATTAGATCTGAGCTTACTTTATGACTCACAATCAGACTTCCTAAATTGTAGTGACCCCTTGCTTTTCACTCCCCTTTGCGACCACTATCTAGCAGTTGGGAATGTGACCTTTATAATGTATCTGACTTCAATTTTTGTTATAGGGAGAGATATTTTAATGTTGGGTAGCTGGGATTTTTCCATTATTACAGGAAATTCTAGTGTGGCTTACCAAAGAGAAGAACTTGTGCTAGACCCATATCACCTAGTTTCTTGATGGTTCTCCTGGTTGGAGGGCTTGAATGGGGAAACATGTGCTCAATAAGATTGTGAAGTCGGAATGTGCCACAGCTACCTTTAATGGATTCGTGCATTGCATGATATTTTGTTGATTTTTTCTTAGATGAACTTTTTTATTATTGATCTAAAAAGCGGGAACTTTTGAACTGGGGGGAACATCTTTCCTAGTCTTTTCCTTTTGTAGTTCATTTTTGAGAATGAGAATAAGGTTATACGCCACCAGCGGCTTGCAGATTGCTAATTTTGCATGATATTGGAAAATTACAAAGGTTGAGTAGAATTGTTTTCTACTCTGAAGCAAAATTTTCTTTTAGTACCTTAGTTTTTAGAGTTATACCAGTATTCTTTTCAGCTTTGCCTTAAATTGCTCTGCTTGGGAAAAAGGTGGGAATTTCTGACAAATTGTTCAATGGATACGAATCTTGGAGTGGGGTCTATGATGATCGATGTTCATCAGTCGGAAAGCTCGAAATGGAAGAGCTGTTCGAGCCTCGGCCGGAGGGTCAAGAGTCTGGTGGTTCAAGTCGACAGGGTTCTGGATACATCTAGAAGGAAGAACCATGAGCCGACTTGGACTTAGTCAGAAGACAAAATGTATGGCGTTTCGTTTACATTGATGGTAATGTACTTCGCTTTTGATTTGGCTTGTGAGTATCTTGCGTCGCATAGCGTCCTTTGAACACTTTCTAATCGGATTGGGCCTGGTGCCTCTTCTCAGGCCCATTAAAATGGTTTCAGGCCATTTGGTTAGGGTGCAGTTCTGGTCCATCAAAATTGGCCTGTCCATTAATTTCAAGGAAAAATGACTATCTCGAAATGATTTCTTAAAATCTTTATATCGTTAAAAAAGAACCAAATTGTCGATTCTTTATAGAGAGAAAATATTAAAAATTTTCAAATTATGCTTGTCGCGATGCATTTATTTTGTACTCTTTACTTCAAAAATCTCGTGCTATTTTAACTGCGGCATGTTTGTATGAAATTGGTGTCGATATGACGTATTTGTTCTTGAGCTTGAATCAGCTAATCTTGCTAGCCGAATTGATGTCGTTTCTATTTCATTGGTCTAATGTAAACGCTGTGTGTGTAAACGATATGTAAGTTTGAAACTTCGGGTTTCTCGAAGGAAAATTGAAAGCAAACGTGTCGTTGAGGGGCACGTGTGATGATATTTTTGTGGTTATCTTTCCCTTTCTTTTTAATAAGCGGGCGGGTCCCACCGGCCTAGTCTTGTTTGTCGTCTCGTTCCGTGTTTCCCACCGCCCTAAGATTCCTGCGTGATAACCAAGCATTCAAAAGTCCATCCTGTCTCCAGCACGCCACGATCGTTATCCGCCGCCTCACCAATTAAATAAAGCAACGGCCATTAACGCACCGCGTGGCTTTGGGCTTTACCGTCAACAGTTTCGTCTTCTCTAAATCCTGACCGTCCACCGCCTCAGCATCTCTCTTTATAACCGGGTCGCCCTAACCCTTACAAGCTCATCGTCTGTTCGTCTTTCGCCCGCTGTTTCGATCCGCTTCTGCTGGAGATCTCCTTCCTCCTCCCAAGCCCTACATGGCTATCTCTCCCTTTGAAATCGCCGCATCAGATGGCCCTGGGATCGTCGCTTCCATGGCGGTTTCGATTTGGCTCGAAGCCCCCCCGGTCGTTCCGAAGATCGAGGCTCGGGAACCCTAACCACCCGAGGTAAGCATCTGCTGATTCCTCACCGGAGTTCCAATTATCCTTTTTTTCGATTCAGCTCGAGGTTTCGATGTTTCCAGCTCCTGTTTTCATCCGGGGTTTTTACGGGATCGTGTTTCTGGTGTGTATTTATCCGGATCTGGCGGGGTTTTAGCCGCTGGGGATGAGGGGAGCCGACTCTGCAAGCGTTCGTCATGATCGGCGGTGCGTACGGCGAGGACGATCTGGCGGTCGCGGAGGGAGGAGAGGAGAATCTTTTGAGGGTCGATTTGCTTGACATAGGCAACGACTGTAACCGTGTGTTGGTGCTACGAGTTCGACGTGAGATTCAGGTGCTGTCGGTCGTTATTTGGAGGATGTATGAGATTAGATTGGGACGATATCGCCTCCTTAGCTTTGGGGTGCTGATGAGTTCCGATCGATCTTTTGTCATCCCGACCTTTGCCATGATGGGTGCGCTCGCATGGCAGGTCAACAAAAGTCAATGAAAATCAAGTTTTTCGGGGGTCCTCGAGGGGAGATCGCACGGGGATTTGCCCGGGATCTCCTCTCCCTGTGTGTGTTTTGTTCTTGCGTGCTTCGTCTCGGCTAGCTCTTGCCTTACTTTTGATCGCATCACTCGCTCCATCCGTCCAAAATAGGCTCTGAAGAAGACACTCAAAGCTTCATCAAGCGGGCAAGCAATTTTTCATCTGCCTAATGAATCTGATGCACAGAAGGTGAGATCCAAAGGTTTAAAGGTTGAGCTCAAGTTTAAATTTTGAGATCAGTTACATAGCACAATCACCCTGGAGCACGTTATTCGCTTGTTAATTGAAATTATATTGCCTATAGCTAGAGTTGGCCACATAAATCCATAACGCTGAAGAACCTTTTCCTTATTGTTTATTGGTATCATGTAGTATCTCTTACAGCAATATCGGTCTCTTAAGTTGGAGAATGCCCATCCCTCGCGTCACGAGATGGGGACTCGATTAACTCGGTATGTGGTCTGGAAATCTGCATCCTTACTTGATATTCTCGTCAGAATCACATGTTATACAGTAAGTCGAATCAATGGGGCTTAGTCTATTCAAATTCTGGAAACCGTTCTGTTCATACAAATAACGCTACACGCAGAAACCAAATCGTTTTGTTATTCTGCAGTCATCAGTTGCCTTTATGAACACCGCCTCAATTAATTGTCGCCGTCTATGACTCGCTGATGCTGCATCTCTTTTCCGGATTTTCTCGTTGTATGGTGGTATGTCAATTTTCTATTTGTGGTTCGATTGCTTTATCTCAGTTGAATTGAGTTGACGCCCTTCTCTTTGCCAAGAAGGGTATGATATGTAAGGTTCATTATAGCGAAAGTACTGCTCCTCGTTTATGTTTCTCGGCCTTTGTGGTCATCAATGATAGAGCCTCGTAGATAAATTCTGGATGGTGATGAGCCAGCAAGATCTTAAGCTACTTGCCACGGAAGGCACATCCTTGTTGCTGATGGAGTGGAAGAACGGGAGAAGACGAGCCTTCCTGTTGTCGCGGATTGGGAGGTTGCGAACCATGCGTGTTGTCCTTGGCTGATTTTGCAGGACATCTGCCCATGCTCCAATTATCTAATCTTGGATTGAACATTGGCCATATATGGTAATGATATTTGTCGTCCATGTGTATGGACTTCTTTTGTTGTTCTTGGTAGATTGGCAGTTGAATCAGTTTGAAGGACTTGTTCCTTGAATTGTTCTGTGGCAATCTATAAGCTTTTCAGCCATCAGAGCTGCAGGACAGCGAGACTAATTTGTAGAATTATTCATAGCTAGGGGAGTATGTTTCTTCACATGATATTCAAGGGCTGTCATCTTGAATGGTTTCAAAGGAGAAGGCGGAACGAAGGAATCTTCTATTTGAGCAAAGCTGGATGCTTTTTGTTGCTGTCCATACGTTCGACTTGCGACCATGCTCAGAATTACCGATGTTGCCTCATGTTCGCGAGTTGCTGTTGCAGATTTGTGCCTTGATTCGAGGTAAGATCGTTGGGAATTAATGTCTGGAGCCGCTGCTTTGCTGTGGGTATTATAAGCGGTCTCTTAATATTTGAGATGCTATCATTAACTACTGATCTTGTCTTATTTATCTGAAATCCCGCTTGCACCGGCGAGGGTAGTTTGTGTGCTTGTTAGATCGATCCACGGCATTCTTGGAACAACCGATTTATAACACGCGATGGTAAGATTGGGGTTTTGGGCAATACGGTTGTGGGCTGTGCTCATTTTTTGACTGAATTTTGCTTCCTGCTTGGCTTTTATGTTTTCCAAGTGATATGAGTTCTTACTGTTTGACCCTAATTTCTACCTGATGCGAAGCAAGGCGTAATGAATTGAGTAAATATTGTTTGTATTTTTATTATTGCGTTCTTTGAAAGATTTCGATGGTTATATCTGATGAATAGTGCCCAACGGCCCGGGGTTGTGACTCCTGCAGAGTTACAAGTTAATTATGAAAGAAGAAAGGGTTTTTTTTTTTTTTTTCTGGTGTTTACAAATTGGTAGGAGAATCGCAATTCACGGTAATGGTAAGTGCAATTTTATTCGATAATTGTTGCCTTCGGGTCTCCTAATTCTCCGGAATCACGGGGTCTTTTGAAGCACGAGATTTCTTTCAATTTAAATATAATATAATATGGAATCTAGAGTTTCGGGCCTTTTTGGATTTTATTAATAGGAACAAAATATGAAAAAATATAATTCAAATATAAAGAGATAAATAGATAATTCAGGTAATTTTTTATTTTAAAATTTGGCTTAATTAAAATTATTGAATGGCGAAAAATATGGACTTGTGATTTTAGACTTATTGTTTGCCATTTGGCGGTGGCTTTAGAATTGAGTTGGTCTTATTTAGTGCAAAGATGGAATAAGTGACTTCCATTCCATGAACGAGAAAAGACTCAATTTAAGATGATATAGCAACCGAGTAAAATTCAGCACTTGTTGATCCGGATAATAGTTAATCTGTTTCGTGAAACCTTTTGGGGTCGGTTTTGCTGTAACTCGTACATTAGAAGACCGTAATAAAGTGGGAATTGGTTGTCCGAAATCATCTTCGCCAAAATACTTTGTAAATACGGGATATGTTGGAACTCGGTACTTTTATGTATCCGATGAGGGAAAAAGTATTTGAGAATCGCAACCTATGCATTGATCAGCTAGGGCGGCTTCTAGATCCGTGAGCTCGAAATGGCAGAGCGCTCGAGCCTCTTTCCGCTGAGGCTGGAGAGGAAGGTGGTTCAAATCCACCCGGATCTGTTCACTTCAGTTGGGCCTTTCATTGCTTGTGGTTTGAGGCCTCTTCTTGTGTGTTACCGGACCGTGCAAGTACTTTCCAGTCCACTTTCGAGTGCACACAAGTCTGTCGAGCATTTACCTATGGTTTATATATTTAGAAAGGGGGTGCTATAATTTGTTCCTGAAGTCAACATTCAAAAAGAATCCCTTTAACATGTGCTTTGTGGGTAGTCTTTAAGCATGTTCGGCTTTGGAATGGCGTCATTTCCGAGGCATTTATTGATTATCGGCGCATTGAGAGATTATGAAATTTCCTCTGGCCCATTGTTAGATGCATAGAGGATATATGTTGATGGTATCCGTATACGGGCTTAAATCCCTCGTAGGAATTTCAACCAATCTATGCTCGGTGGGTAGGTGTCAACCAACCACTGTTATTGTCATCTTGCAGTTGTGGTGCTAGGAGCTAACTGAGGCTGCTGGCGAAGACCTTCTCCGTCTCTCTCTCTCTCTCTCTCTCTCTCTCTCCTAGCGATGAGAAACATACCGTGAGAAGTTCGCCAGATCAATGCCGTTCACTGGGAACCACAAGAAAGAGAGGGGGAGATGGTTGACCCTCCGTCGCTTGTCGTGGCCCTTGACAGGGCAAGTGAAGGTCGCTAAAGCTACACACAGGTCTCTTGTCCGCGGCCACCATGATCGTCTGTCTGTTGCCCGCTTACCGCCTCAGTCGTCGTTCTTAAGGGCATAGCAAGGTAGAAGTTCTGAACTTAAGAGCATATTGGTGTTGAGTTATAATGAGTCGTGACTGTTGTGCAATCAAGTATCTCTCTTATAGAATTGATGCAATTGTCCTTCACCACCCTTTGTTTGCTCCTTATCTCTAACTGTTAACCGCAATTTAATACTTTCATTCAGGAAGATTTTCAAGAGGGAGTGTAAGTCCATATTCATCAACATATTTAGCCAGTCTTTCTTTACTTGAAAATTAAAAGCTATGTACCAATTAAGGAAAAATCAATTGCCCCACATCATACCAGCTACATCAGTTTTTGGATGTGACGTCTCTTACAATGTGAAGTTTCTTTAACACAATACACGGGAGGTCAGTGTTAGATCTTTTATTCCTTAATTCGTGTATTATTTTGCATTAGGATGTTTTGATTTGAATTTCCTTCAATGCCCAACTTCATTTTTGGTTCTTTGGATTTATCAACATATCCAGTTGAAGCAATCCTTGTTTTTGGTCAATGCGTAATGAGTTAATTATAATTATCAAGCGGATTAGAAGCCTCAGACTTGTGCTAAAGGAAATCATAAAAAGGGAGTGCAATTGCGAGCCCATTTATATATTTAGTTAAATTCACATTCACTCAAAAGTTTATTGATATGGGCAAACCAAAATATATTAATATTTCACATTAATTATAAACTGTGGAACTTATTTGATGTTATTCACACACGTCTCTCAATTATCTCCCTCTTACACGTGGGCTCAATGGCGGGCTTGCTCACACTTAATTTAGTTATTCTTTTGTTTTAGGATATCTCGACTTGAATCTTGATCAATGCTTGATTTCTTTAGACTTAACCGTGAAGGCGTGGAGATATTCATCAAAATATCATTATGTATTAAAATATCTCAACTTAAATCTCCATCAACATGCATCCCTGGTCTTCTTCTCCTTATGGAATGGTGAATTATGTTATCAAGCTTGCGTCGCTACACTACAATATTCATTGCTCGAAAAACCGTGTTGGTTGCCAAATTTCTTTTCAACATATTCATTAAACTCCAGAACAAATTGGGGATTGATGAATCTACTATTAGCTTTGATAACAATCCAAACGCAATAAAAGTCCCATACTTTTACCCAAGAAGATCATTAAGAGAGAGCTCAAGTTCAATTATGTTTATATATCTAATTGAATTCGTCTTCACTGAAAAAATTTAAATTAATGAAAAATAAGTCAGGGGGATTGTGTGTCTTGGTGCATGACGAGGTCTGATTTCTTGGACCATCGAGTGGAGAGTAATTTTTAAGGCTGCGTTTGGTCATTCGGATTTATAAACGGGATATGAGTGGAAATGATATGATAAGGTTTCTTCATATCTCATCCCTTGTTTGGTGAACTACGGATTTAAAATCAGATATCCTTATTGTTTGGTGAACTATGGAATTAAATTCGGATATTTTAAAAACAACAACATTAGGTAAGTATAAATTTACAGGTTTAATAACATATATTTTTCAAATTAACAATTTTTTAATCAAATTTTATGATTACACATTGTAATTATCTATTTTTTGGTTAGTCCATTCAACATCAAATGTTTGTAAAATAACATCAATTTTAATAATATTCATTTTGAAACATAAATTCTTTTTCTTACAAGTTTTTCATCTGTTTTCATTTTGTTATAGGTCTAATACCAAATCAAACAAATATCTAATTAGAACAAAGCATAAAGTCCAATTTTGTTTTTTTTTTTCAGCTGTCACGAGAATACAATGACAATTAATCACGTTAACAAACGATATTTCAGAAACTCGCATTAATAAAGTACTTTACACTTCGTCGTTTTCGTAAAATTTCAATGTGAACTAAAGAGTTATTGAGAATATGGTTTCGATGTCGATACTTTGGATAAAAACTTATTCAATTGAGTTTAAAACTTTTTAAGGGTTTTCTTATTTTTTATGCTAAACTAAAAATGTTTATTAAAAATGAAAAATATCAAAATGGGTCAAGACTTATAAAATTAATACTAAAAATCCATGAAATAAATTGTAGTCACCCACCTAGATATTTTTTTTAAAAAAATTTAAATCTTTTTTTAAGTTTTTATTTTTTCTAATTTTTTATATAGTATTTTAATTCGAAAATATGGACTTTGGATTGGGTCAGGGAAACTTGGTTTGAATCTCTGACCCAGACCCAACATAAGAGTTGGAGTTGTTCGTGGGTGAACAACGGAGAAAGAAAAAGCGTAGGGGTTTTTATGTTTTGGAAAAAAAAATCATATCTAACCTTATTCCACCATTCTCTTGAATTTTTTCATCTGGTTTATATCTCTTCTATATTCGACATTATCCTATCTTAGATAGCTACCAAACACAAGATAGGATAAAACATATCATATCTTGATTTTTATTCAATCGATCAAACGCAACCTAAGAATTTTCGCACGACTTTTCTCGGATTCACAAAATTGGTGAGGTTTTATTAGATACAGAGTGTAATTAGACAAGCCTTGTTCTCCTAAACAAGTGAAGGACAGATGGTTTCCATGACAAATCGATGAAACCTAAAGGCTAAGCACCGGTCTTGTCATGTAATTCGAAGATATTATTGAAAATGTCATGTAATTTAATTATTTCCAACTTCGAAATACTAGTAAAAATAATTGAAGTAATTCGAAGATATGATTGAAAATGTCAACCTTAGCACCGGTCTTGTCACATAGGAGGGTTGATGTTCATGTTAGCAATATCCGGCCAAAATTACTCTGAATGACTAAATTGGTTCTAAATCAAAATGTTTAAAATTAAATTAGTATAATTAAAATATCTTATAAAACTAAATTTACACTAATGTAATAAATTGACAACTTTTCTAACGCTTTTTTGCCCCTCAAGGCTTTGAGCCGCGCTTCGTCGATTGATTGCTCACCTTGGATATCATATTTTTTTTTTTTTTGGTAAATTCACCTTGGATATCATATTCTTTATCTCGCTTCCTAAACATAGTTCTTTTCACACGTCTCTCACGGTACGTTTTTGACTCGGCTCTTAATAAGAGTTTTATGAAATAACACAGAGATGAGATTGTGCCAGATCATGCCATTGCCTTTGTAACACCAAATCGGTGGAACCAAACCAAATCAGAAACCCACCAAATTAGTTCCTTCCTTATTCCTAATACTTGGAACCGATGATTATTGGTTCGGTACTTGTTGGATCGGAACTGATATTACTTAGTTAGTCATTGGCAAGTGAATGATACTGAATCATATTTTGTCGCACCTTTAACGACTTTCCATCGAGATTTTGATTGGTTAAAGATTCAAAATACTAGAGAATAAGAGTTTATACTATGCAACAACTCTTGTAGTCTTGTAAGGGATAGGCAAGAAAGAAGAAGGATATCACTGTTGGATTGGGAAACCAAACCGGCTCCGCTCATTCCCATCTGATTTGTATTCAATATTAGGTGGGCTTGTTCTCGATTTCATAAATTTGAGAATTGAACCTTACGGTCTTGTTCCAAGTTCCCACCTTAAAACATATCATCCATCTATCTAAATCAGACTACTATAGATTCACATTGATTTGGTGTTATTGGTTTATTTTTAGAGAATTAGATTTGGATAACAAAGTTTGACGGAGGGACGGTCGGTTCCAAGTTATAATTTCACGAAACAAGTCCTCAATGGACGCTGTTCCTGTTTCCAAGGTGGGAACCCCCCACCAAGATTATGCTAACCCTTATATCGCACAATCGATCTTACGACACATCATCTTAATTAAGTAAACCTGCCACGACATTTTTCATAAAAATGGTTCAAGGCATCATGATATAAATGTGCGCACAAAGGAAGTAGTAAACGATTTAATTTTTAGGGAAAAAAAAAAGAGCCACAAAAAAGCACCCAAATCTGTATCAGTTATGATGTATTTATAAAGAGTTTTTTCATATAACATCAAGAAATTAACATATTTACCCTGAATTTTTACCCTTTATGGAGATTACATAAGATATTATCCTACCAATATAACATTGTTTTTTTTTTCACTTGCGTTGCGTGAGCACTTTATCAATATCATTTGCTTTCTGGCATTTATGTAAACTGATTTTCAATTATTGTTATTGAGAGGTTTTTTACAGGGGGTAAATGTATTATCACAATTACAAGTTTAGGCTAATTGAGGCCAAATATATTACATTAAGTATAATTTAGAATTTTTAGTGACTTTTGTTTTTTTATTTTTATTGAAAAAAGGAAATTGTACAGTACACAGGTCAGGTGTACTGTAGAAATTTCTGCAACGCGCACGTGTGAGGGCACTCCAGCGTGTGCCCGCGAGGGTAGTTTCGGGAGAAAATGTTACCAAAACAGGGCCTGGCGGTGTCGCGTCCGTGTCCGGATCCCTAATCCCTTTTATAAAGCAACCCCTCCTCTGTCTGTATCTCGAAACCTGCAGAATCTTAAGAACCGCCATGGAAGACAGCTTCAAGGTCCGGGTGGACCGCCTCTTCGGCTCCCTGTCCTCCTCCTCCTCCTCCTCCTCCGCGGCGGCGCCACAGTCTTCTGCCTCGTCCTTTAGCTCTCTCTGGTGCCTCACCGACGACGAAGTCGAGAGGAAGGAGTGGAACCGGGACAAAGGCAGCCCCGAACCCGAATTCGACCTCGCACCGAGAGGCGGCGGGCCTGGGCTGGGGAGGAACCGGGGGGATTTCCGCGAGGAGCTCGAGAGGGATCTCGAGGACCTCGACGACGACTTGGGCGAGGGGGAGGAGGAGGAGCCGTCGCGTGGTTCGTCGGGCCAATCTGATAAGCCGGACGATTATAACGAGGAGGAGTGGGAGATTAAGTCCTCCATCGGGCGTGATTGCACTCTGGACTATGAGGTATGATGGATTGTTGTGGAGATTTTTTTTGGGGAAGACTTTAAATTGCCGGTTTGATTGGTAAAATGATCAGTATTCAAGGAATCGGTTGCATCGTAGGAGTAAACAGAATGATTTAAGAAGCTTATGACTGGGTTTTTGTTGTTCGACTTTTGCTTCGTGTTGTGATGGAGTGACTGAGGCGCTGAGCTGACAAAGACTAGGTTTTGTTGTATTGTTCTATTTACCTGATTTGAAATTGAAATATAGTGGTGAGGATGCTCTATTTGATGTGGCAGTGAAGATCACTTCTGTCAAAAGAAATGGTTTAAGCCCGAAAGTATCTGCCGGCACTTAGACTTTCATTAGAGTAAGAAATTTGTAGAACGCAGTCAGGTAACTCAGGTTAGGTGAACTGATTCTTTTCCCCCCCTCTTGGAGTTAAATCTGCCTGCACTTGTTGGAGGATTCTTAGGAGCCTGCACTTGAAGTTTGCTATATAGTGCATTATTTCTGCAGGTGGAAGCTGTGATAACTTTGTTAAAGAAAACTTTGAAATACATTTAATATATGTGCTTAGCATTTTAAATTAAATACTGTTTGAAAATATCATTCTATGAATTATACTAGCATTTTGTGAGAATTTTGCGTCGTCTGCAATTATTGGCAACCTGTCAGGTTTTATTTTTTTCCAACCACATCTGTTCGGTAGCCTTGTAGTTTTCTTTTTATGCTTTGTTGATGCTTGGGCGACCCCTTCTTGATGCTAAAGAATTCAGAATAATTTCTTCTCTATGCAGGAAGAGGAGGATCGGTACGATAAATTAGCTGTTGGAAGAGAGAAGGCCGGAGACCGCTTGTATATGAAGGATATAACAAACTATGGCATATCCATCGATCATGATAATGAGCTTCCAACTTCATTCAGCAGTGTTGCTAGGGACCCACGTGCTGACCACATGGCTGCAAAAATTAGATTAAAGGAAGATGCAGAAGCAGCTGAAAAGATAGATTCTCTGCATGTCTCTGAGGAAAATGCACAGTCAGTGGCTAATTCCCAAGTTTACGCATCTGAAGGTGATGTCAATCTGAAATCTATTTTGAAGAGGAAGGATGGTCAAAGTGATTCGAAGACACAAAAGCGTGTTCGGTTTGATCCTGAATCAATTGAGGAAGCACCTGCTGAAGCTGAACCTGTGACAATGAATCCTTACGGAACAGAATCAACTGTCAGCAAAAATGGAGAAATCGCTCCTCAAGATTTTTCTTCTGCTGTTCCTGATTATGTGCGAAACCCTTCCAGATATACACATTATACATTTGATTCCTCAACTGACATGGACGAACAATCGAATCGGCAAGCCTGTATGGACTTTCTGAACATGTTGAGGAAGTCAAGATCCACAGATGCATGTCCAGATCATTCTCCTGTTGATCTTCCTAAATCGGTCACTTTCATCCCAAGGAAAAGAGGTAGCGATGCAACAACATTAGACAATGGTGCAGAGCTGAAGCAAGATAATGAAGAGGAAAGTAAAGATGCAATACGTAGAAAAGTAACCCCTGTTATTGCTGCTGTGGATGCCTTAGATGGTGAAGTGTGTGCAATGGAGGAAGATGAAGTGGCAGAAGCTGTTGACAAAAAGCACCGATCAGGTCGGCAGTACCGGATGAAGGCTAGGACAGAGGATGATTTATCATGAGATTTAAGTGTTCATCATTACCCCGACATTTTAGCATGGCATTTTACTAGTTTTCTTTGGTTTTCTGGAGCTACTTCTGTTGGATTCTAAATATGTATAAGCTTCTTGTCCTGTATGTAACTTAGCAATTTTAAGATGGTCGGACCTGATGTAGATAGAAGAAAAATTCCTTGGGAAGCTTTTTATTTATTTATTTCTGTCCTTTGGACAATTTCAAAAAGCTAAGTCTACTTGCTAGTAGCTAAAGGCCAACCAATGAAGTGTGCACACCTGGGCATGCATGTGATTGAGAGATACTTAGATGTTTGTGAGACATGCAATTGGCTATAGTTGCGCCACTTTCTCGAATAAATACTCTCATCAGGGGGCATGTGGATTATAGCCGGACAGATGCAAACTGGATCCAAATTCTGAGATTGAATTTATCTCGTGCTTGAGTGGGGCTTTTTCCTACAATGATTTTGTCATTCTTGTACACCAAAAAAAAAATCGGCGGGGCAGGTAATGGCGTGCTTGTTGGATTGATTTTTTCCCCCTTCGCGTGTCTTTTCATGCATTGATTGCAGTTGAGTTCTGAACTCAAATTTTCGTCTTGTCAGGTTTTTTCCTCATCATCATATCTCTTAGTGAGGGATTTCCTGATGATACCATGGTGTATTACATAAAGTCTATGAGAGAAGGAGGAAGCTACATCTGAAGGTGCAAACAATGTTAGCAAACTATGATTAGCATGCACTTGAGGTATCTGCTGGATTATTGTAACTACTGAAGAGGCTTTAATCCTTGTTACTTGACTCCTTTTTTGTGGTGTGATCATGCCATCGCAAGTCCCTCAATTAGTGCGGTGCAATTTCATTTAATCTAGGCCTTTGACATATATGAACCTGTCTGAGGTTTTAGTTCAGAGATCGAACCTTTGATTAGTGAAATGGACACATGTAGCTTGAGCTTTATACTTTGCAATCGGAAATTTGGGCAAGCAATTTCTTAGCTTGTGTCCACAAAGTGGTGATGCAGTGACTGATGGAAATAAGCTTCTCGACCATGATGTGAAGGGTTCAACTCTTTGAACTCAATTCTCACACCATATGCAGGATTATGTATGCTTTAGCATCTGTACAATTTCTTTATTTTGTATCTAACAATTTTATTAGCAGTTACAGTTATCATCAGATATCTTTTCGCAGATATGATTTTGGCACTGTATTTGTGGGTTTCTAGTTTTTTGTGTGGTGATGATGCATAGGGAAAATTGGTTTTTCCTGCTGAATTGGAGTATCATAGCACTTCTTTTTTTCCTCATTGTTTTGCAAGAGCAGCCCATACCCAGGGTTTGATGTCATTTCTTTGGTACATGCATAGAAGGGTTTGTTTGAAGTGACTTTCGCATTTGAGCTTTTTCTTTTCTTGTACCGTTTGAGTTTTGACTTTTGTTATAACATCAAACATTCAAAACCTTTCGACACAGATGTTGATTTAGCAAATTTAAGATTTCAACATTTTTCCGGATTTTAGAAATTGATTGGAAAAACCAGAGGTGCGTGCTGTAAGATGGGTGAAACAAGACCATAAATATCTGGTATTGTTGGACCATAAATATCTGGTATTGTTGGAAGAAGTTGATGGAAATTGGGGCACTTATGCTAAGTCATTATTGTGGTGGCATATTCCTACTGGTTATATTTTTTCAATCCTGTGTTAAGAGTTAATACCAATACTCGGACCTTGGTCATGCAAATTTTTGTTCTAGACTTAAATCAAGTGTGGTTTAATTATGTCAGCAATGACAAGTGGTTCTAGTCAGGTTCCCTCTCTACCCCTTTGCCTCTGAGTGCTCATATTTGCTAAGTCCTGACGAGACCCATTTTCTTGGTGAATTTAGCTTGAGCTACACTGTTACCTGTGTTTCATTTCACATCCGAAATACAATTAGCAGTGGATGGTTTCAGAGTGTAATTGGGTGGCTCTGATTCATACTAGTCATCAGATTGTTGATATATGAAGCACCAAATGCCTACTGGTGGCGGTTTCTTTGTTTTGATTTGTCGTGTGGCTTGAATTGTTCAAGTTCCAATTTTGTGATAATATTTTAGATTGAGCCCGATAAGTTGCTATAATTTACTTAGAAAGTAGCTGCTGATTTCATCTGGTATCAATCTCGAGTCTGTTGTCAAGAAAACACTAATTCCAAGCACTGCATGGTCAAATCTTCCTTCACCACTATTTGCTATGATGTGGAATTTCTTCTTCCTTCCTCCCTCTGGTTTGTGGAAGTGTCTACCAGTGAAAACCTGGGCGTATGGGAAATGAATTAGACCAACGAGAAGATATTAATTGGAAAATGTTCTATGGTGATTGGAATTGGGTAGTGTCATGCACTGGGAAAGCCCTTTTTACGAGATTGTCTCGTATCAGTGGAGTTAACACCCTTAATACATGGTGTGAAGTACTTGAATCTACCATGGTCAACTTATTAAGTCCAAGCTTTTGTGTTCTGTTATAGTGGATATTGTCTCCCATGCTCCAAACAGAAGCACATCGACATGACATGCCACTTGGAAGTTTACTTCCGATCAATCTTATATCTAGAGGGGGGGAAAGGTTGATGTTATGGCTTTTTTTCTGGATTTTTGTTTTCTTGGTTTTGCTTAGGAGCAGCCGACTCCTGGAAAGGTGGGCAGAACTGAGTGTGTAGTCCCTGATATTCATCCAACTGAGGCTGCCAGGACAACCTCTTTCTCCATTCACCCACGCATATTATATATGCATATATTTATTGTCGTGAATACAGTCATAAGCTTTCTGCCTGGCGACCCATTCATCTATTGCCAGGGAGGTAGGAGGATTTTTCGTGCCATTATCTGGGCTGATTTAATAGAGTCTTGCATGATGTTACAATCTGGGGGTACACCTGCAGCTTCGTAGTTGTGAACGTGACTGGTTGAGCACCGTGGTAAATCTCACATAGCCCTGCTTTATTGGACAACTTAACATCCGGCTGACTTTGGGCGGGTGTTAGAAAGGATCCTTGTAGATCCTGGAAATCTTTTTTTACGGCGTTATTGTTGAGTCTACTCAATATTTATGCAAGTGGGTTAGTGGGTCTTAATCTAGTTTGCCGTGTGGGTTTGCATGCGCAATTCTGTTGAAAGCATAAATCCTGAGATGGTTTCGCCGATCTTGCTTGTCACAAGAGATTCTGCATGAAGCTGAAAATTTTGCTAATGTCACAGGCTGGCCTTTGAAAATATTTGCCAGCCCCTGAAATTAAAGGGGGCACCAGTAATCAGGTGACTATTCTCGCCTATCATGCGTCGTGCTTGTGGACGACGGTATTACTGCAGTAAGCATTTGGGCGCCACCACGCCACGGCCTGGTGTACGGGTGGTCGGGTTGGGGTGGAGGCCGAGACCCGGGATCGAGTGACATGAAACTGAAAATGAAGGTACAGAAACCCATTCGGCCGGTCTTGGAGGGCCAGATATATCGTGCTTGCTATCTTATAACTCCTTCAAAACTTTGGCCATAAAAGTCCTGTTGGGTTACCTCTCAAAGATGCCTTTGCCTGCAAACCGCTCCCTCCTAGCCAGAGCGTGAGCTTTTCGCCCCAACCGCTCCTACTTGTAGACTGTACTCCGGTGCAGTGACATGCAGGGGCCGCAGCGTCTCCGGCGCAGTGACATGCGGGGGCCGCAGTGTCTCGACCTCGATCGGTTGTTGCTTCCGTTAGTATGCTCCAATGGGTTTCCAAGCAAATGAAGTGATCGATCATTTGTGCTTCCTGAGAGAGAAAGAGCCTCTGCTCATGCGGAGAGACTTGATGCCGCGACGTAAATTCAGTCACTACAGTTGTTTTGGGACAGTCGCCATGACTTGGAAAACATGAGGAACTCACATTCCTAAGGAGAACATATTTAGTGGTTTCTTTTCACCACGTCATCGTCCTACGTGCTATATAGCTAGCTTGGACATCCGAGATCAGACATTTCAAATAAGATTAGGTGGCACCGTTGAACTAGACCTGGGCCTCACTTTGACCATCCCAAGTCCCGGGCCATCTTCCTTTATGCCCATCGGGTCAGACCCGAATGTTGCTCCGAACACTGTTGGTTTTTTTTTTTTTGGTCAAAGAACACTGTTGGTTGGGTGTATCCATCTTTTTCTGCAATTAACTTATAGCTCAATTCTAGGAGTACATCAAGCACGGAATTTTTCACCAATTCCTTTGTCAAATAAGTCGTGTCGAGCACGGTTCCTGGTTTCTTGGACTTTTCATCTACAGGGAGGGAATGCATAATCCTTGTTGTTATCTTAGGAAGTCAAAAGATTTTGCCTGAGCGCAAGGGCATCGTCGCTTTGGAAGCAAACGTTTTCAGATGATCTTCCAGTGACAATCTTAGTTTTGTGGAGGAGAATGCACCCATCAATTGGATTCTGACGATTGACCCATCTTTTGTTTTATCTTTTTCCGGTGAAACGGCACCATCATCTCATTTCGCAGTCACTATCTCTAGACTCTAGGTAGAGGAGAATTCGAGATGACGCGAGCTTATCATAGTAAGTAAAAATGCAAATGCGAAGGCGGCTCACGTAACTGGATAATTCCTAACTTACAATGATGTGCCTCACGACGATACCTCGACACGTTCTATGAATACGTTGGTCGGGCTGTAAGAGTGCCCGCCATTCATTAGAGACAAGAATGGCAATTGAGTGGTAGGCTTCTTGAGTCACCAAGGGTCTGTTTGTTTTTCTATTATTCTTTTTTTGTTCTCAGGTATAGAAAAATAAGAATATAAGTGCGTTTTTGTACATAGTGGATTAAGACTGTGTTAGTAACGTTTCTATTTCTCTGTTTGTATATTATTTTGTTGTAGAGAATAGGAATAAGAACATAAATCCATGTAATTTTCTATTAAGTTTTATATTCCCCGTAGTAAAAAGTAATCAAAGAATTCGACATAAATCAAAAGTAATTTTATTTTTACTTCTTGTTTCTGGGAATAAATTATTGGAAGATGTTTTTTTTTCTTATTTCTTCTTTTTGCCTCTAACCGATTGTTAGGCCTTGCTGATGGCTGACAACTGGCTGGTTGGCTATTGGCTAGGATTCGAGCCAACTAGGTTGACCTCATTGTCGACTCAAGCTAGCCTCGTCGGCCCTCGGCCAAGCTTAGCCTTGCCATGGCTAGAGGAGGTCCACCTTGCCATGGGTGAGGTTCATTCGTTAGTAAGGCTCAACCTTGATAGATTGCCATAGGGTCCAGCCTCCCCATGGTCAGGCAAGGTCGACCTCGCTCAGGCGTTGTGAGGTTGAGCCTTGCCATGGCCAGGGGAGCCTGGCCTCGCTCGACTTCAACGTCACCAGTGATTGGCAAGGTCAACCTTGCTGGCTTGAGTCTTTGGCCAATCATTGATGACCAGTGACTAATCGGAGAAAAGAAAAGAAAAAGAAATAAGGAAAAGAAAGAACATGAACATTTTAAAACAAATATATATTAGAAATTTAGTTTTGTAGTAAAAAGTACTTCCATTTTTTTCTATTCCAGAAATAACAGTTACTAAACAAGTTTTTTTTTTTAAAAGAGAAACTAGTTAGGGTAATGGAAATCGAAAAAAAATATTTCTGAAAAAAATTATCCTCAAGAATAAAATTGTTCTAAACAACTAGGGAATAAATTTGAAACATAAATAAGACGTGAACAGAAAAATGCACTTTTTATTATCGAGAATAATTTCTTGGAATAATTTTTTTTTCTTTTTTCCTTTTTCTCCTTCCTTCTCTGACGGATCGTTGGGCCTTGGTGAAGACTGGTGACTAGCTAGCCAATGAGCCTCATTAGCCCCTAGCGAGATTGGGTAGGGTCAATCTTGCCACGGCTAGGTGAGGGTCGACCTTACCAACCAAAGGAGGAAGAAAAAGAAAAGAAGAAAAGAACAACAAGTAAAAATTAGAGAACAGAATTATATCAGAAAATTAGTTTAGTATTAAGTGCACTTCTATTCTTTTTCTATTTGGGGAACATCAGTTACTAAATGCATTCTTTTATAAAGAAAATTGTCTAAGAAATAGAAATAGAAATAATTATTTTTGAAAAAAAAAATATTCCTAGAAACGGAGGGGATACCAAACGTGCGTTCAGTGTCTAAACATCAAACCGAAATTGATTTAGTGAGACTCTAGTTTAATAATCTCCCTGTAAAGGTAAAACTATCCTTAATTAATAATTACATGTAATTTGGTGGAGTGGAACACCAAAAGTCAACTGTTGCTGATATCCTGGCCAAGTAATTTGGTACGAGATTTTTTTTATGATAATTGTCTTGGCCTCGAAGGCTTTCTTTTCAGATGATTCGGAGTTGTTGAGTAATCATGTAAGCAATTTCTTATGATATTGCACGTTATATTTTAACATATATTACGTTTATCATGCTTAACTAGCCTTCAATGGACTCCTGAACCATGAACGTCCGTGATTGCGAAACTATGAACATCCGTAATACTAAACCCACGAGTAACTCCGCATTCGTAAGTTTATGATCGATGCTATTAATCACGAAGCATAACCTCAAGAGGTTGGTTTTTTTCGCGACGGATCGACTTTGCATGTGGATTATGCGCATGGCGCATGTCCCGACTCCTAGCGTCGTCGATCGCGTCTTACCCGACCCGCCACGGGCCCAATCGGGCACGCCTCGGGTCAATAAGTGACCTGATCTTCTCGTCAGCAAAGATTCTGAAGAGAAGGGGTCATCTTTGGGGGGTTGAATCATAAAATGGCATGACGGATCAGGGTTTGACAAAGCGCCGGGGGTCGTAGTTGGGGGTCGCGTCCCCGAGGGGAATTGGCAGGAAAACGAAGCAACCCCCCTCTTCCAAAAGTCAATCACAAAAACAAAACATTGACGTCCGGAACAGAGGGAGAGGGCCACGACCCAATAGTCTCGTAATTAGAAATTAGTCAAATTTGGTTTTTTTCCCACCTTGCTCAAAAGAGATTGGAAAATTTTTAAAAAAGAAAAGCTCAGAGATGACGAGATGGGACGCTCCACCTATCCGGAATTGTTCATTGTCTCTTAGCCTGCCTAATTTGACTTTGACTCCTGATTGCAAGTTGGTCTTGGAGGTATCGCTGGTGGGATCGAGTTTGGGCACGATGATTCCATCTTCCGTCTGCTTCTTCTCGATAGAAGAATTGGGCGAGGAGGGACGATGGGTCGTCGCGGCCGTCTTTCGGGTGTTCCCACCGGTGAGAAGTCACGCGCCGCTGAAAAAAATGTCCGGTTCCACATCCAGAAGCCGCCGCCAGTTCCGGCGGTGTCTTCGCACCGGGGAGCCGCCGGAGTCCTGGAATTCTAGGAGGGTGAAAGCCCACCATGAAGGAAGTTCTTTTATGTCTAAATATTATCGGCGATATTATCACAAACGATGCAAAAATCTCTCTTTTGTTATTAGTAATAGTTTATATCTAAACATTATCATGGACAATACAAAAATCTTTCTTTCGTTCATTTTTTGTCGTCGACACAAACACTTGTTCTTAAAAAAAAATTTATTTCAGATAGTTCACCTTTAATGGAATAAACGGAACCTACCACGCATTTGAATGTTATGATACCCTCCCTCTTCATTACATGTCAAATGACACCACACGTATTTTGTCAATGCCAAAAGCGGTCCAATAGCTATAATTTCTCTTTTCCAAACCAAGCGAATGCTTGATTGTTCCAACCCTAGCATGGACCCATAAGCCATTCCTTCAGGGAAACAACGCCACGACCTCTTCGGAAGACTCCGGGGGAAAGCATCTTTTGACCGGATTGGATTGAATTGGGAATTGGCAGGGACTCAATATGCAACAATCTTGTGATTCGAATTGAGAAAAATAGTAATAACAATTTACTCAATTTCGTCTTTTCCATCTCCTAAAAAGGTCGTGGAAAGTTAATCAATAGAAGGAAATGAGAAACTAGAAATTCAATCCCCATTGCAGCACGTGCTCTTACAAAAGAACTTGCTTCTGGAAGCTGGCTCATGCCTAACTCCCGATGAAATCATGCGTTGAGGCCATCAGCACATGGGAATCCAGAGGGTCAATTACAACCTTAACTTTATGTTATAGATCAGCTTAATCGAATCGAACATCAATCGGCGGAGAACAAAAACTCCCGAGAGGTTTCGGCACTCTTGCTCGAGAGCCGAAGATCGCCTCTCTTCCTTATTATCGATTCGAATGCGTCGCCCTGCGTTTTTAAAGTTTTACGAATTCATCCTTCTACCGTACCTTTTCTTGGCATGGTGCCGGAAAAGACGACGTCGTTTTGCGTTTTGGCAAACGCCCTACGGATTTAAACTTTGATCCTCATGCACGCGTTATCGAAAGTATGTTTCCGTGGTCCACACTTGTTTCCAATCTTGGGATCTCAAGGGCAAATGCTCTATGCCATGAACTTAGTTAACTTAAATTAGCGTACCAAAGTCATCTCAACCAATAATAACGACAGAGACTATCCCGAAGAGCTCTTCCTTGGACGTGGTTACCCCACGTTGTTCGCAAACCATAGATCCGCTAGTTATCCCATAACCGTTCGTTTGTCTCTTCACCTAACGTCTATTGATTATGCCCGAAGATGGCCCTCGAGGAAGTGGATTAGGGGTGGACATGGCGCACGGCATCCTGCGCCCGCCCCCGGCCGGGGCAAATTTCTCCGGCGAATAATCGGCAAGCGAGGCGGGGACCCCTCGGATCGTGATTATATCTATCTATGTACATCCTTTTTGTTTTTATGCAAAACTTGCTTAAATTCTTTGCGTCCGTCATTACATTTAAGTACTTACTGAAAGCTTTCTTTCACTGGTCAAATGAGTTTCAAAGGGATAGTAGCCTATCATCAAGGGTTAGGCAATTGAGAGGAGGAGTTAGGACATTGACGAGTTTGCTAAGGTCGAAGCAGATGCCGACGCTGCAAAGTCCAGGAGTGCAGCTCATCCCTGAGTTCTCTGGATCGGGGGGGAAACCTTGGCAATCCAATGGTGAGAAGCGGGAGCACCCCTTTATATAGGGATATAGGGTTTGAAGATGGAGGGTCGGGATGGGAAGGATTTCCCGACACGCGGTCAGGAAATCCTTCTCCGAATTCTCTCGACAAATCCTTTTTTGCACATGACGCGGCGCCCGCATCGCCACTCGATACCTGTCTCGATGCAATGGTCCATTATAGGGTCACACATTTATGTCTATGCTGATATTGATCCGTGGTGTTTCCTCCTCGAGCCTCCAAGGGTTGTTGGCCTCTTAAATGTCTACGACTTAGGTATTCTTTTACATATTATCGGGCAAATTTCGTCTCCTTTTCTCTTGAAAAGAAAGGGAAAAGGGAGGGAGGGGAGGGGGCACTCCGAGTAGCTGCCCTTTGCGAGCGGAATCCGCGGAGTACCCCCTCGATCTGCTGCCGGATGTTCGGCTCGTGGCGCCGCGGCGCTCGGCGCTGCATTGTCCTCGCCGGACCACCGTGCATCCGAGTCATATGAGCTACCGCCACAAAGTTAGGAAGGGCTATACGTGAATGTATGGCTCGAGTTCGATGCCTCCTTTGACCGCTCCAACTCCGTTACTTGAAGACATGTAACTCGCCAGTTATGTTACCAATGTATTGTTGCGTGATCAACCGGCACGCCTGGCCGGGAGGGAATTTGGACGAATTTGGGTGTTACAAATTGTACCTAGAGACAAATATACCACTATTAACATGGATATTTATAAATAATTTCCCTTGTTTTTCTTATATATTAGGTCCCTGATCTATTGAATTATTGTTGTCTATGTTGGTCCTTTCTATTGGGATATGACTAAGATGTCAACATGGATTCCTCCTATCGAGTTTATGAGAGGCCGGTCGTGAATGTTTCTATTTGCCCTCACGGCCCCCCGAGAGAGAGGGTGGGGGGACCATCCTGCCGTGTCGAGCTTTTATGTGAGTTGTGCGATGGTTGGCATGTCACTTGATCGCCTCTCACAAGTTTAAGTTTTTCTTGTTTTGTCGATGTCACATCAATCGATTGATCTCATAAGCATTCACAGGACCATCTCACCGTGTCAAGCATTGTGTCAGCCGTGCAATGGTTGGCATGTGGCTCGATCGCCTTTCCCTAGTTTGGGGTTTTTCTTGTTTTGTCGATGACGCATAAATTGATTGATTGGGTTAGCATCGACGGGACAAATCAATTTGGCATTGTTCGTTCTTCTCTAATTGAAATGATTAATATGAACAAAAAAAATGAATAGAACTTGGCATTTCAAAAACCTAATAAGAGGAAGAAAAAAATGTAGAGCCTCGATCGGACAAATATGCACAAATTCGACGATAGTGATGCTTTTATCCTTTGTTAGACTTTTCTAAAAAGTGTCCATGACACTAGCTACCAAGAGGCCTTGCCATCGATGCAATTGACCAATTTGGATGAAATGTAAGCCCACGTGGGTCGGATGCCACCCCTTGATCACAAATCCAAATCTCTCGATTGCTATCGAATCTCGAGAAATCCAATTTCATTTATAAAGGTTGGACTAGCTTGCACATCAGACATTGATTAAATTCGATTTGGTTTCAAATTATGTATGAAGGATATGACGATGATGAGATGACGAGCTTACTCAAATTGAGCAGTAACGTGGGCCTAAACCGAACATCCCGATCATGCGGAAACTCCTATTATAGTGCTCGGGAAAATCATCGACGTCGATTGTCCATTCTCACCTTTTTTAGTCACGGCAAAGAAACAAAGGGTAGTCGTTGGTTTGTGATTTTCCCGCTATAATTTCTCCGGGACCACGTGTGGAGTTCAAAAGGAACTCAAAAAAAATGGACGGCCGTGATGCGCTTGATACAATCAGACCCGAGAGGGATTTCATCTGATCAGGCGGCCAGAGTTGTTTCGCCTGCTGTTGGCGTCCGCAGAAAAGTCCAACTTGGAGGTCTCCTTCAAGCTCGGTCCACTTTCTCGTCCTTCGGTTCGGTTGGCTTTCCCACTATAAATGCTCTCTACAAATTCATGCCATTGTTGCTCTTAACCATCTCTCTCTCTTTCTCTCAGTCTGCAAGAAAGCGCACGGCATTCTCGTGAAGCTCGGAGATCGCCGGCGCTCGGAGTTCGCCGGAGCCGACGAACCCGTTCCGTCCTCGTCGTGCGGTCTCGGACCTCCGCTCCGAGCAAGGCCGTCCTCTTCCCCAGGTGCGTGCCCGTGCAATCCTCCTTTGGCCGAAGTAAGGAAAAGCTGATCGGATCGAGTCGTGACGAGCTCTTGCGTTTCTCGCTCGCTCGCTTGTCGCTTCCTATTTTTTGTCTCGCGCGCGTCTCGCTCTGAATATGAGTAGTGACTTGAGTGAGCGCCTCGTTTGCGTCTCGATTAGTGTCTCGTGAGCGTTCTCACTCGGTTGACGTCGGTGGTCTCGAGCGGAGCGCTCGTGGTTTGTGAAGGCCGCTCCGTCGCGTGCAGTTAGATCTGGTCAGCAGCGCCTGGTTGTGGGTTGACTTTGGATTCTGTGGAGATCGTGGCGTTGATTCGTCGCTGGCCTTGGCTTTTGTTTGAGTGCTGCATTATTCCTCCTTTTCTCTCCAAGAGTAATTGATTTTAAATGGTTTTAGTCTCTCGCGAAGCTTCGTTATTCCTGTATATTCTGAAGTTCTAAATCTCTCGGTTCCAGATTTTCGGGCAGAATCTAGTTAACCATGAGGTTTTTCTTTGGCCTACTGGTCAACCATGAGTTTGCCAGTGGTATATTTGCATGTTCTGGTGCGGGGGCATTTTGTCTAAAGCAAAAGTATGGATGTGCAACGCGAGAGCAAAAGATTAATACGAGGTCTGATGGATTAGGACTGTTCTTGATTTAATCATAATCGTGCTATGATGGAAGATTGTCCTCTTAATAGTTATTTGTTTATTTATTTATTTATGATTCTGGATGGTTATAGCATGTTTATCCCACAAGATCACTCCTTTCGGGTTCAGTCTTTTGTGTCTCATCTGTTGCTGAATTTTGATTGAGGTTGCCTTAGAGTTAGGTTTGGCTTCTGCATCTCCTGATGATTCATCCTTATTACTCCATGTATCTCCGATAAACTCATTCTACGGCAACTGCTTGCAGCGCTGAATTGTGCAATCGAAGGCTTTTCCGTTTGGCATAAAGTTAACTCTATCAGCAGATATGATGTTCCTACGGAGGAAGAGCACTCAAAACCCTCCAGAAAATGATTCTCTGCAAAAAGATGAAAAGGTGAGAAAGTGTGGCATTTTCAGTCACAGGACTAGGAATGAGTAATATAAGTAATAATTTCGACTCCTCATTGTATATCCATCATAGTAGGAATCTGCTTGCTAGCATGATCAGTTGATGACCTGTTAAACACAAAATTAGTGACTTGGCCATAGACTTGTAGGACTATATTCTCAAACTTTACCATACAGACACTGATGGTGATTATGTTCTCAGGTTAATGAGCTGAGGGCTGAACTTGGACCCCTATCTGGACGTAGCCTTAAATATTGCACTGATGCATGCCTGAGGAGGTATCTAGTAGCTCGAAACTGGAATGTTGATAAAGCAAAAAAAATGCTGGAAGAGTCCCTTAAATGGCGGTCCACTTACAAACCTGAAGAAATCCGCTGGGTAAGTTTGATGGAATACAATCACATGGTCCTCTAATCATTATTGCTGTACCACATCGTCCATTTTGAATCTCCAAGTTGGTGGAAAATGTTGGATGGATTGTGTAGTTTCGATCTCAATCAGTTGCAAGTTGTGTAAAATCCTCTGGGAATTCTATTTTCTGACTATGTCAACTTAGTGTATATAAGAATCTGTCCTGTTTCTGCTTACAGATATCAAAGTTAAAAACTATAGTGGAATCAATTTTCTCTCGGAAAAGTAGAGATGTAGATGTTTGCCTTGTTGTTTCTCGTGCAGCAACTGACTATAGTGGAGCTTCGACATTCATAAAATCTTCTATAGGACTTGTAGTGGTTTGGTGAGTATTCTAGGGAATAGCCAGGCTTAGTATTGACGATACCCTGTCCAAAGAAAAAAGTAGTCATGATGCATCTTCATTTTAGAGTTTCGTGTTGTCATGCCCTCTTCTCAGATTTTGATATACCTCTTGAGCAGTCTTTTTGTGTCATTTTGCTAGAATATAATACTTTTCACTAATGAGATACTCTTCATCCAGCATGAAGTTGCGCATGAGGGTGAGACTGGCAAAGTTTCTAGGGCAAACTTTCATGATCGATTCGGAAGGACTGTGCTCATCATGAGGCCTGGAAAGCAGGTTTGCCTGTCGATTTCCTTTTTTCAACTCATTAATGCTTTTGCTACATACTAATTTTTGCAAAATTCACATGCTTATGTATGTATTTGTCTCGACTTTTTCTCTTACTGTGTAGAACACAACATCAGCAGAAGGAAATGTTCGCCATCTAGTCTATCTGATAGAAAATAGCATTCTCAACCTCGCTGAGGGTCAGGAATCAATGTCATGGTTGATTGACTTCACTGGATGGACATTGAGGACACAAGTTCCTGTCAGAACTGCTCTCGATATTATCAATGTCTTACAGAGCCACTACCCAGAGAGGCTCGCGGTGGCATTTCTTTATAATCCACCTAGAATTTTTGAGGCATTCTGGAAGGTTTGATTTCTTCCTGAGGTCTTCATTAACTTTTCTTTTTGATTGAGATGTGAACTAGTTCTTATATTTGCTCTACCACCCATTAGATTCCTAAGAGCATTTTCTGCCAGAAACCATGCATTGCCACCAAACGAGTGTGATTGTTTTAGCACTTTCATCAAAAGCACAATCCAGTGACGAAGGTGTGACGAGGGTTTCAGCATTGCATATACGACGCCCATTGCTTGTAACTTCTAGTATTGCAGCAAGAGCATTATCTCTAACAGTGAGATAGGATGATTTTTTCAAGTATATCTGAATTCGCGATCCTTCTGTCATTTACAGGCAATCAAGTACTTCCTGGATCCAAAAACCTTCGAAAAGGTGAAGTTTGTTTACCCGAGAAACCAGGACAGCGTGGAGCTGATGAGGACTTTCTTCGACGTGGATAACCTTCCAAGCGAATTCGGGGGCAAGGCCACACTGAAGTACGACCACGAGGAGTTCTCGAGAATGATGGCCGAGGATGACGTTAAAACAGCCAAGTTCTGGGGCCTTGACGATAAGCCGCACAATCCTTCTAACGGGCAGGTGGGTGTGGAGGCTTCACCGATGCTCCTCGCGTCACCCGCCAGTTGATTTGGCTCATCCGGCGCCATCCATCGTATGTAAGAAACTAAGTTAAAACGATGAGATCCACCTACTTAACGCGAAAATGGCGAGGTCCTTTTCTTTAACTGCATAGGACCGCTATTGATTCTGTAAAAGCACTGGTACTCTAGACAACGGAGGGCAATCTTCCATAGCTGCATCACTTGAACAGTAAGCTCCAACATATAAAGATGACCAAATTGTACTGCTCGTGTTGCCTCGAAATTCATCTGTTACGGCAAAGGTGGTTCTCGGTCGATATGGACGAACTGGTTTATTGAAAAATGTAAAATTTACTTTGGAGTTATCTAACGTGCGTTGCTGAGATGTATATGTTTTGATAACTAAATCCAATTGGTAAAGTGGATTTGACCGATGGGAGGGCCCGAAGTTGGTGATATCTGGAATTAGCAGGGACGATGTTTAAATGGCTTCTTGGTTTGGTGGGGTGTAATTGGGAAGGTAGGTGTATGACCAAATTCGGTGAGCTTTGGGCAATTCAGCCTCTCTGGTGTTTTGCCTAATGCCGCGAAAATCTCTAGTCAACCTCAGCTGCTCTCCGAGGGCCCATGAATTCGACGAGGCAATTGCGTCCGCGAGATGGCAAAGTCACAGCCACCCACCACATGAGAAAAGATGTTTACTTTCCCTTCTCCAAAACTAACCATCATCTCGTTGGTCTGGCCCGGATTCTTGGCAACCGAAGACGGAAGCAAGAATTACAAAATTGGTTAGGTCGCTGGATTGGCGCCAGACGTTCCTTACTTTTAGGGTCACAGGGCATTACGAATCGAATGCCTACCTACATTTGAATGATAAATTAAAGAAGATTCTACCGATACATTGCTCTTGACTCTAGACGGGGGATTGCGAGACAGAAAAAAGAAAGATGCGGTTTCTATTTGATCAAAAGCTCAGTCTGTAAGAGCATGAGTAGCTTCCATTGTTGGGTCTACCGGGGCCAAGGCGAAACTCCAACCCAGACTTCATCGAAGGACGAAGCGAGAACTTGCAATGAGAGGCTGAATACTCCCGAGGGGCAAAGATCCTTGCGTTGGATATAATCAATTAAGACCTTCCAAGCACTTTCAAAAATTGCTCTTCGGATGCCAAGGGATTGAGCATGATTGCGCGTGAGGAGAAGAGCTGCTGCTTCCGCTCTCATCGGCGAGTTCCATCATCCTCTTCTTGTTCAGGCTTGGACAATTGGAGCTCCCAACCAATTATGCAGTAATACCTATCACTCCTTTGTTACCTTTCCACGCATCGTCTACACGTCAACTTTTGAACCCTCGATCCAACAGTAGGAGCCAGGACTCTGTCCTTACCTCACGAGAATCGGCTCCCCAACTTATTTCGACTCTGTTCTCTTCCCTAAACTTGTTTGAACATTCCAGGAACTCTTGTAAAACCAACTTAATGGTCTGAGAATAATTTGGAGTAGCTTGATCATTTCTAGAACACGACATTCTAATACGTGGCTTTCCTTCAAAATCAGACTAAGAAGTTCCTTTGCTCCATATTTTTGAATCATAGAAAAAGTATAATGCTATTGATGGCCTCAAGCAAGTACGTGGCTTTTCTATAGAATGCTATAGAAGAAATATATATTACTTGTTCTAACACGTGGCAGAGGAAAAACTAAGGGTGAGCATGGGCCGAGACCTGGCCCAGCACCTAACCCAAGGACCAACCTGTACAGTTTCGGTCCTTTATTTTTATTACCAATGACCAACCCTGTTGAGTATAGACTAAGGATCAGACCGATCCTATGGGTTCGATCTAATTCTAGGGCCAACCTAGCACCGTTAGGTTAGCAAAATCGAGGTCAAATGCGAGGATAGATTGAGGTGAGTGAGGCCGAAGCAAGCAGCAAGTTAGATGACCGGCTAGGTGAGCGAGCTCGAGATGAGAGAAGGGCTAGGCGAGTGAGGCGTGATGAACTAGATGAGCAGCGGCCCGACACAAGTGAAGCCAAGACGAAAGGCAAGTTGGTGGAGTGAGGCCAAGGCATGTGACGAGCTAGGTGAGCCAACGCAAAGTGAGCAACGGGCTGGGCGAGTAGTGAGTGAGGCAAGCAGCAAGCAAGGTTGATGGCGAGGTAGGCGGGGAGCGAAGGTGATGATGAGGCGAGTGAGGTCCTTCTGTCAAATTAGGGCTTGGCAAAAAAAAAAAAGAAGGAAAAATGGCTCCTTTGCTTTTGGACACGGTATTTCATAGTATGTAGCACCTGAGTAAGACTTTTATTTACACTGTGCACAACTTATATTATATAGGGTGATTCAGTCAATCCATCTCATTATATTTGTGTATAATATGATCAATGGGTTGAACCAACCCAAATTCCAGTATCAATGACCAACCCGTATAGTATCAAGTTAGAGATTTCAGGACTAAGGACCAACCCGATCGTCTTAAAAATCCAACCAAAACTGGCAGAGTTAGGCCGATCCAGGTTGGTTCCAGGTCGACCTCGAACCATTGCTCACCCTAGAAAAAATATGTATTAGTTGTGTGTTACCAACCAAAATCATAGAAAAAATAGGATCGCAACCAATGAATGCTATTGAAGGCCTCAAGCAAATAGCGACTATCCTTTAATTAACTCCCCGTTCGCGATGAAACTAATTGGGTTAGAGATACGGTCAGCTTTCGCCCCATCTCATTCAGACAGCGGGCTATTGCTCTCGTTCCGACTATTAAAGCGGTTTCATTTCTTCGTAAATGATTCATAAACCAGTTCCAAAGGAAAATTTCATGAAACACAACGATTCAGGATGACCGTCTCAAAGGCGGCTGCTAGCCATTCGTTAACGAAATGGATAGGCCGAGAGGAGGAAAAACCGGCATCCGCAAACACAAATGCTTCTTAGCTAGGGTCACCCTGAAGTTTTCCGATAACTCGAGAGCTGCCAACTGAGACCAAGAAAACCGGCGATATCAACATGGTGGCCCGCCAATGGCACTACTTGTCACTTATGAGAAGTTGCATTCTTACAGGCCGAAATGGAACGGAGAA
This sequence comes from Melaleuca quinquenervia, assembly GCA_030064385.1. Taxonomy (NCBI): domain Eukaryota; kingdom Viridiplantae; phylum Streptophyta; class Magnoliopsida; order Myrtales; family Myrtaceae; genus Melaleuca; species Melaleuca quinquenervia. The sequence goes on along the minus strand of CM057726.1, from coordinate 8,608,627 downwards.
CGCCGTTTTACCTGCCCTTAATGATATTGAAAACAAGGATAGATCCTGCGGTAAACTAACAGTCATACAGAATTATAGGTCATGTCGCTGCAACCTTAGTGTATATCATCTGAAAAGTTTAGGAATGGGCAAATGCAAAACCAAATAACAAAGAAACCGGGCCATTTTGGAGGTGTATGGCGATTTGCACTTAAGGCAACTATTTCAGTATGCTGTCAAAAAGAAGGGAAAAACAAGCCACGAGGAGCAAGAAAGGTGTTAATGGAGTAAACTCGTTATGCAGAAAATTAGAAGTACATACTACACACTGTATTTCTAATAACGGATGCTCTTCCTTGGGTTTCATACACTCGAACTAGCAGATCAAGCAAATTATACGATAGAGAGTTCGGTTCCCTGTTATTTTAAGCACTCACCACTGATTTTCTCTATGTACACTAGGGTTCGAGAGCAGGCATAGCGGGCTCATTAAAGTTCACTGGAGTAGAGGCATTCATCCACGAGTTGGCGAAGGTTAGGATTCTCCAGGGCGGCAGCGACTCTTTCCTTATCATTCAACTGCTTATTCACTGTAAAACGAGGAAAGAAACATTCACACATTTTCTGCGTTAGTTTAGATTTGGTAAGAACAATGTGGGAGGTTGAGATTCTCCCATTTGCTTGAGATCACAATTAAATCTAGCAATTAGTTTCTTTCAGCATCAACCCAAATAGATATAAATCCCACCAACTAGATAAGAGACAATGCACATATTTGTGCTAATGCACAATTAAGAACGTAATAGAGATTGTTCTCCCAGGAATTTAACCACTGCAATTTGGAATTGAAGGAAGTATGGACATCATGGAATTATTGTACACATATTTTTTGAGCGGTCGTATAGCTGCAAAAGCAGGAGTCATGAGTGAATTGTGCTTGCAGAAGATCACCCATATTTTGGTTAAGTGAGAATATATACTGAACTCAAATTGCTGCACACAGTCAGCTAACAGGAGCTCATTTTCAGTCACAAACTTGTTCCATGTTCCTTTTCTCTTTACTCATACATCCAATTAGAGTGATCTTTTGGCTAGAAACTCTTTTTCAGCCTTCAATTGTCCAAAGTACCTCAAATTTTCATTACAAACATCATGAAAAGTCTGTGAACTCCAAATGAACTGTTGACAATAATATGAGCAGCATGAATTGATACAATGTCAAAATGCAATCGGGATCTGTTGAGTATCACCTGATTCTTCATCTGCATGAGACCCTGGGGCAACTTTGACGTCAACCTATAAGGCATGTTTCAGCAAAAATGTCAATCGAGACAGAGGAATATGACATCAAATATGCGCCACCCATTACTATGTCGAAGACTTGATTCAAACAAGGAAATGCAATGGGAAGATTCGAGAGCACATGATCCTATGCCGTCCTAGCATGCGCAATACTACTTAAACAGATGTATTCCGGCTGAGCTACAGTCAAAATGATGTATTTTTACTGTGATAATCATAAAAAAGAGACCGTAAAAAAGCACAAAAACACTTGAATCACCAGATATACAATTTTTAGGATCTGATATCATAATCTTCTCCTACCAAAAGTCTTGCAGACATAATACTTGGATACATGCAACTTAAGAAAAAGAAGGTAAACATCTCCCAAAGCATTTTTCTTAAATAAAAAGAAATGTACCCTTTGGTCGTTACCCTAAAGTAAACCATATATCTTTTAGCTGTAGACTGAGGAAACAAAGAACAATCTTCGTGTTACTATCTTCAGATATCATGTTTAGCTTTTCAATCACAAATAAACTGCCCGATTCAGTATGGTCCTTTAGTATCATCAATGAAGCAACTATCTCCTCAATCAACAACTCTCATACGACTGCCTTAAGACACGGTCACAAATCTCAATTTAGAAGTGATGCTTGCACAGATTCAAACTCATCATTAAGTGCCATCAGATATTGCAAACACACATAAAATTGAGATATTCAGCAAATTTGCGAGCATCAAAAGCAGCTTTCCATTGGGGATTAACATCCCACTGTGGCTCTAATAAGGCTAGTCGATCCCCAAAATTATGCATGGTGGTTAGAAAATCATAAAAAATCATTAATAGAATGATCTCTCTCCTTATGTATGCGATGCAGATTCCCTATCAGTTGATACTGATACTAACCAAAGTAAATGCTTATGAGCTGTGAAGAATAGCATAGCTCTGTTGACAATTGATTCGGAGTGTGATTTTCAATGAGACAATTATCTACCCGCCTTGTCATACCAGACAGGACCGACAACCACAACAATCCTCAGTTCAGCTAAACTCACTCAAACTTGTAATTGAATCAGAACATGTAACAGTACATGACTTAAAATCAGCATGTTCAAGCGTAAAACAGACAAACTTTTAAATCTGAATCCCACAAAAGCAGAGAACTGACCTTAAAATGTGGAGGGAAACAATCTTTGAGCTTCTCTCTCAAGCACAGTCCAATGACAGTCACCATACTGCAATGCTGGATTGTTGGAGTAAACATGATCCTGAAAAAAAATAGAAGAAACGGATTCAAACGCAAAAATCGCAACATAAGCATAATCACAACAGGGAATCGCAACGTAGAACCAGAAACAAAAACGATGACAATACTTAACAGGATACGCCCAAGTTTCTCATCGACGGTGATGGATTCCTCCGAGAGTACACTAAGCTGCTCCAGAGAATAGGGATGCTCGGGATCTCGGATGTCCCTCACATGATTTGCCGATTCAGAGTCAAAGATCACGACTTTATTAATTTATCTCAACACCCACTTGAATTAGCTAACGCAGCAATCAACAAAACAGAGTGCTAACAGAGCTATCACAAAATCCCAGAGTAACTCAAAAAATACATTGCTTAATCAGAGATCAAAGGACTAGGCAGAATTGGACAACTTTTTCTCATGCGGATGGAATAGCAAGTGATAAGTGACAAAAGAAGAAGGATATCATAAATCTCGAGGGGATCGACGGCGTCTTCGGCGTGGGGGTCTTCGGTTCGAGCGACCCTCTCCTTCTTGGCGTGAACCACTGGGTTCGCATTGATCAGTCCCAAAGTCATCGCTGTCTCTGTCTCTGTCTCTGTCTCTGTGTCTCTCTCTCTCGCTCTCTCGCCCACCCTCAAATGGAGAAGATGAGGGATAGTATTGAAAATGAAAAGGGTCTCTCTCCTCCTCGTTCCGAGACTCCCCCCTCTCTCTTTCTCACACACGCCCACCCACAGCTGGAGACGATGAAGGGCGAAATTGACGATGAAATGGGTCTCTCTCTCTCTCTCTCTCTCTCTCTCTCTCGCTCGCTCTTTCTCGTTCCGACACACGAGTACTAAACACAGGGAATCTACTGTGGTCGAGAATTCACGGGAGCGTCGAATTTGGACAGATTCAGTTCATCTGAGCGAGAAGACGGCATGAATCGATAGCTTCGCTTCTTTTCGCAACCTGTGTTGTGTCCCACCTGACTCTGTTTTCCTGACTACAAGGATCACCGGGAATTGGTTCCACAGAAAACGTTAATTTTACTCGTCGATCATAAATTTCTAAAATTTTTATTATCTTGCGATTTTTTTTCCACAAAAAGTTAGGAAAAAAGAAAGAAAGTCACTACCTGTTATAACCCGAGAAGATACTAGGTGGTCTGGGTGCAATGATTCCAGGCCATTGTAAATTTCTCCGTTATGACCCAAGATACATATGCCTCGATAGACCAAAGCATTGTCCTCTCTAATCAAATCCGACCTCTCTTGCATTTTTTAAGATCCATGCCGATTTATTTATGCAAAAATAAGTAATTTGAAAAATATTTTCTCAAAATTAATTATTTATATCATTTGAAATAATTAGTTAATGATTTTTTTCCTTATCAATAATCATTCATAATTAAATATTTTCGTGAATGAGAAAAATATTTTTTTCATTTTTTAAGAAAATATTTTCTAAATTATTCATTTTCTCGTGGAATAAACCTGCCCTTGAAGTAGCATGATTTTCTATTTTAACTTCTTGCTTGCACCTAAAGAGAGATCGTGTTCCTTTCCGGTGTTTGCATCGATGGTCTTTTCTATCGTCCTAAACAAACCTTTCATGAATTTAAAAAAATGGCATTCCCATAATGTAATAGACCATATGCCGGACGTTGTTAGACTGATTTAAAAAAAAACTTTAGGAAAACATTTATCACTTAGGAGCGCTTGAACTTTATGTTTAGGGTTAAGAATGGATATATGAAAGTAATTGAAAACATCCGATGCATAATGTTGGTTCGAATTGTAATCCGAAAAGATTTGGATTTTAATTCGACATATCAATTTCAATAAAATATATTCTACAAGATTAGTGTCCTGAACACTCTTATCACATAGCATCATTTATTTCGAAGAGTAACTAAGCAAGGACATAATATTTAAATATAAAAAAGTTTTGGACAATCTTTATATCACTTAGAAATTTTTTATTATTATTCTGTATAATAAATATATTTTTTCCTAGAATTATATTTCCTAAGAGGACGATTGTATATGAAATTAGGTTAATCACACTTTCAATAAATCATCGAATAGTTGGCTTTTATGTTCACGAACTTGTGCAATTTCAAAAAGAAAAAAAAAAAAACAAGGGCTTTCTACGTCATCGACCCATTACCCGCGGGAAAAAAAAAAACCCGACCCGCCTGCCCGGTGGCGGCGGGTTCTCCCTCTCTTCTCCCTCCCTCCAGTGAATCTTCAGAGGCAGGCTCTTCGCGAGATCTTCCCTCTGCCATTTGGGCCCTCTCATGGTAGCTTCCCGCGAACTGTCGCCTTTCCTTCCCATTTGATCCGTGGCTTGAGTTTGGCAGCGATTCCTCGGACGGTGATCGTGGATCCTGAGGCGGATTGGAACCGACGGAATCCATAGGTATCCTTCGTCTTGGTCCCTCGGTTGCAGAATTACTATGAATCGAATCGCCAGTTTGTGATCCGAATGAGCCGCAGTTCGATTTCAGTTAACGTAAATGCTCTCGTGTTGAGCTTAATATCCGTTGGTCCCGTGTTCCAAGGGATGGGCACCCCTAGAACAGTTGTGAGGATAGGCTAATATCGTTTGTTTGTATGGGGAAGAAAACAGCTTCAAGCCTTTAGCTATGAAATGAAGTGTCAATCATGGTGTTGTTCTTTTGAGCTTTTCTGGGTTGCTGGTAGTTCGTTCCTTTTCCGGTAGTATATTCTGATTCCGTGTGCTCTAGTTGTTGTCCGATCCCAAAACTCGATTCTTTTGTCGTTTAAGCTGTAGTCTTACAATGTGTGATCATGAAGATATCGGTTTGCAGAGGTGCGAGGTAGCTTGAGAGGCTGAGAATGGAACTCTCCCGCGTCTTTTAGTTTATGATTTGAGATTTCGGAGACGCATTTTCTTTTGAGCAAGAAAATGAACCACTAGGGCTGCCGGAGCGAGCTACGAGTAAAAAAGAGAACAATGATTAAGGCAGTGATGGTTATGAACACCCAGGGCAAGCCTCGCCTTGCCAAATTCTATGATTACCAGGTCCCTCTCTCTCTCTCTCTCTCTCTCTCTCTCTCACACACACACACACACACACACACACACACACACACACACACACACACTCATTAACATCTTGTTAAAAAAGAGGGTTATCATCATCTTCAAGTTTTGTTTCATTTTCCATCTATGGTACTTATTGTCCAGCTTTACCTTTTAATATCAGCCCATGGAGAAGCAGCAGGAGCTCATTCGCAGTGTTTTTGCAGGTTCTTCTTCCTCTCTCTCTCCCTCTTTTTTCTCTGATAGTTTTAAAGTTGAAGCTTTCAAGCAAAAAAATGTCATCTCTTTCATGATGGAAGTTTACTCCCTATATACCTTATAATATAGCTCACTGGGTATGCAAAGTTGAGGCTGCTGATTGTGAATGCAGCTTTGAGCAGTAGAGCTGAAAACGTGAGCAATTTTGTGGAGGCTGATGCAATTTTTGGTTCGGTATTTTCTCTGCCTTCTATTATTGTTAAAAGCTCCTGTCTCTAGTTTAAGTGCTTGAACTTTGGAATTGTTGTGTTCTGGGAGATCAAAGAACTGACCGTTTTATGTTTTTTTTTGAGCTTTGCATCATAGTGTTCAGAAAAATGCATAATAGTTGAGTGGTCTGGAGTTACCTGGTCATTGTTTTACATGACTTGTTACACAACCAATTCATCCTTATCCTGGAAACTCATGATATTTGAGAATTTGCTAGCATTGTGTGCATATTTTCTGACGCATGCTAATCAGATAGCTTTTCGTGATCTGGTCATATAATTTCCTTTTAAGCATTTAACCCATTATTTTCGTGATTCTTCCTCTTGCAGGACAGTCGTCTAGTGTACAAGCACTATGCCACACTATACTTCATCTTTGTGTTTGATAGCTCAGAAAATGAGCTTGCAATGCTTGACTTGATACAAGGTTAGTACCATTGAGCTTTCCATATCGTTCGTGGGTTGTAATGTTTCAAAAGTTATTGCCTCATAAAAGAAGCTGTTTCATGGCCTGTTCGTCTTTTTTTAGATTTTTTTATGTAAATAAAATGAAGTCCCTTATTAGAAAAATATGCCTCTGCATACAAGCAGCTAGGACTTGGTCATTTGATCAAGTTTTAGTTTAAATAATATATTGGAGAGTGGAAGGTACAATAATGCTAGAGTATGTCCCGGAGATATATCCAAGAAAGAACTAGAAAGTGCTTTTCCAATTGATTTTGAAGCATCATGTGCATAGACTAGATAAAGCAATGGCTGAATCTTCAGCTAGAGGACACAAAAAATCTATAAGTGATATTGTTTGATCTTTTCTGATTATGTTTCTGATACTAATGAAGCCCTCTTATACCTTAAAATTGAGTTGCAAGATGGAATGAACTTTAAACTAGTTGCTTTCTTCAGATATTATCCTCTTATTTGATTAAGTTTGATGTTATAAGTTAGGATTAACGTGAGTGAAAGCGAAAGACAATGGAATCTATTAATTGGGTCATACATTGTCTTTTACTCATGCTTCCTCTTGAGTGAGATTATGATCTGCTGGTTCAAGATTTCCCGGAATTACAGATGATGCAAAGTTTAAAAGAAGTGGAACATATTTCAAGCTTCACCAAAAGCAGCTGTGGATCTGCTTGAAAAAGTTTCTCTTCAATAAAAAGTGTCTAGGAGAACCTAAAGACTCAATGCATGCCATAACGTGCTTGATCTTTGCATGCTGAACCAGTAAAATCTCAAAATTTACAGCTGAATGGCTAGTTTGGTCTCTGACACTTTTGCTGTGTTTGTCCCTGCACCTTCTGCAGCCCACCTGTCTGTTCCTGCTTTCTTCATCTGGACAAGGCTTCATCACGTTATGAATTGCCTTGGCAAGAGGAGATCTATATGCTTCATTGATGTTGATGCAATTATTACTTTTATCTCTAATCTGTTCTTTGATTGATGACTTGCTTGCTTGAACTCTCGTTTTCCCAGTTTTTGTGGAGACGCTGGACAAATGCTTCAAAAACGTATGCGAGCTTGATATAGTGTTCAACTATGGCAAGGTCACTTATATCTCATGCGTTCGCAATATCCTTATTTTACTTCTCAAGTTGTTTACTATTGGTTTCTCCAGAGATGTCAATGAATGTGGGTGGTTTCTGCTAGAACTTTTTACCAATGACCAATGCTGGTAAATATGCTTATCACATTGGTGGAGGCACCTCAACAACATTTTACGTTTCACTACTGCCATTTTATGTGTCTAAGTGGGTGGATATGATCTTGCCTTTTTTCTATTTTTTTTTATCTTATCAGCCTTATGATTGCTTTTACTAAGGCACAGTCAAATTTGTATGATATAGTTGTTATCACAATTTGTGACTAGGAGTTATATTTCATGAGCAAAATTTCTGTATGGTATGCCTCTAATGGTATCCATTTTGATTTTTGCAGATGCAAACTATTCTAGATGAGATCGTTTTTGGTGGCCAGGTCCTCGAGACAAGTTCTGCAGAGGTTATGAAGGTTGTCGAAGAAATATCCAAGTGCGTCTCTCTCTCTCTCTCTCTCTCTCTCTCTCTCTGTGCGTGTGGTGAGCATGCGTGCGCAGGCGCCTGCCACATGTGCATGTGTGCAGGTGTGTTTTGAGAGGGATACTTAGGCAGGTTCTTGCGTGGCGAGATGCTGTTTCATTTCTTAAGCCAGCCACTATAACCTTTGCTCCTTAATGTAGACGTTAGGGATAGGTTGTAGTTCTAAATTGATGATGCTTACTTGTAAATGCAGGCTGGAAGCTGCCTCAAATGCTATCACACTCGTTCCCAAAACTGTTTCTAGTTGGCGGGGGCGGTAGCGTGTTGTCTACCGGATTGTCAAGTAGTTAAAGTGGATGCTGACTCTGCTTTTCCCTCTTCCAGCTAGTCGGTCAGAGAGTAACACTTACTCCAAGAATAAATCCTGGAGGGCTACATGGACATCGCATGTCTAATGGAACAGATTGTTTGTTCTTTTTTCTTAATTCTTCTTTTGGGTTTCCACAGCTTTGTTCATTCCAGTTGTAATCGAAGTCATTGACCCATGTATATTTATGGTTTACCGTAATTTGAGGACTTTTTGATATCAGAATGACGCTATACTGGTTGATGTAGTTAGCACAGCATCTACTACCTTGCTGCTATACCCGATATAGGTGAATATGCTATGCTTCTCGAGCCTCCCAATTGCTCTTGACCCAATTTGTTTCCGGTTATGTCGAGAGCATGCCATATCCAGCCTGGATAATCGAGTAGACAGAACGACAATGCGCATTCGCCCGATCCCATCTTTCAAGGGAAGCACATGTAGTTATATCCTATCGAGAGCGACTCTGAATTCTGATTCGGACTTGGCAAAACGAGGTCTCGTGTAAACAGTGCGAGAATAAAACAATCGAAGCAGGTGAAGCGGATCTATTCTTTCAATAATAAATAGGTCTGTTTTCCTACTTAATAAACCCCAAGAGGCTAATAAACTATGGAAACATCGTACTCAAAGATCCATGATGATGACGGAAAGCGGAAGAAGCAACTGAAGCTGACCATCCCAATACCCAGTATGGCCCTCAAACAATGTTTGTTTTTAACCCCGTTATGTTTCATATTGCCAATTCTCGATTAGAACATACTTTTAACACAGATTCTGCAGATTGTCTCCCAACTTGCACCGCCCATTTACTGTTCCTTTCCTCATCGTGACTCGACTGAGCCCTTCTATATCCCATTTCTCTCTTGCTTCACTGGCTTTCAAACCCCTCCACCTCCACCCCCCTCTCCTCCCTCTTTCATTCTATCATCCTGATGGCATCAAATCCAGTTTCGTTGGTCGGTTCTCAATCGACCTGGACGGCTGAGAAGAACAAGTTGTTCGAGAACGCCCTTGCGGTATATGATGAGGGCACACCCGATAGATGGCAGAGAATCGCGAATGCGGTTGGGGGGAAGACATCTGTGGAGGAAGTTAAGGAGCAATATGAGATCCTCCGACATGACATCAACCTCATCGAGTCGGACGAAGTTCCTCTTCCACAGTACAAGCCATCATCTGAGGACAAGCTCAGTAGTCAACACATGAGGTAACTGTCCTTTGGCTCTATATGATGAGTCCATAGATCAAAGAATTGAGTCCTGACTAAGACCGTGAGAAAGAACCAAGATTTATGATGTTACCATGCAACTTTTATAGGACGTTAAAACCATATGGGGATCTCTTTCTCTGGTGAAAAAGTTTGCTTTCTCCTAGGAGAAGATCCTTGAAACGTTCGCCTCATGTGAGATCCTGAGTTCTGGTTTCCATGTGCAGCTCGAAGCATTCGAACTTGTGACCCGAGAAAGAAGAAATAGACGTGGCGAGGGCGAACTGTGTCGCACATATCTTCCTCCTAGGATGATTCGCTAATCGGAGCTACACTTGTGGAGATGATTTCGTTCACTAGATGTTCCATTCTGTTCTGCTTCTTTCCATCTTTTTCCTATCTTCCTAATTCCTCAGCGTTTGTGCTAAGTAGCATAGGAACAGCACAGCTCTCTATGTTCATTAAGCTGTGAAACTGATATAAATCACAAATTTCTGCTATATTTAATGACAAATATCAATTCTTTTAGCGTGATAAATTTTATTCATATATTTACACAAATAAAACGGAATGCACTTATAATTCGAGTCCTCATACTTTGCACTAATAATCACTCGCTATGTTTATTAGATTACAAGTTTATCATTCGTTAACTGGCTTTTACAGCACTTCCCTGTTGTAATAGCTATTACAGCATTATCCTCATTATAGCCAAACTATGCGATCTCCGCCTTGTTGTTTTTTTCTCACTTATTATATCAATTCGAGATTATTGAATATAATTAAGATATATACTTGCAATAGCTAAAATTTATTTCTGGTATTTGCATAATGATGTCATCAATCATTTTTTTAATAAATTAACATATGATTAATAAACAAAACATTAAATAAGAGGTAAATCATTCGTTGTAAGTAATTATGTTATCTTGATAATAAATAATGACTTGTTATGCTAAAACATAATTTGAGCATAATAATAGTTGCTTCTTATTAGGTAGAGTTATGTAAATTTTCATACCTTAGCATTACATTGCTCGCAATATTGTGGTGATCTTAATTTATGATCATACTCAATTTGTAATATGATTGTAATTTTAATCATACTACTTATAATGCAATAGATAATATTGTTAATAGTCACAAATTATATGATTGAATTAAGAGCATAACTATAAATTAATTGCTAAATGACAGATAAAATTATATATAAGATTGTAAAATCTTGATGATACATACGATGTGTTACACTTATGGCTGATAATAAAACTGACAATTATTACACTGTGACATGTATTTTACCAAAATAACATGTTATGTGTTTAATCTACAATTATAATCGCAAGTGTATATTTGATCGATTAGCCTACATATAAAACTCATGAATAATAATCGACTGTTAAAGTGATAATAATAAATTTCCTTTTAATTTCGTTTCTAAGGGTATTTTGGGAATGCTAATCCTATCATCTCTTTTTTACGCATGTTATCCATGAAACCGGACGGCGCAAGAAGTATCACATTATTTAAGCCAAATGGCGTAACATAAAATTAAAACTTATCACATCACATTACCAATGACATTATTCTCAATTAATACCGACAAGTTGCCGACCCTAGTGAAAAGATTGCCGGCAATCGATAGGTCGGCTCTAACTTTTTTTTTCCTTGGTCGGAAAAGTTACTTCCCAATGGCACGCTTGGCTTGTGATCGAAGTTCAATGTATTGATAACGTCAAAAGTTTGCACTCAACTAAAAAGCTGGTAGCGTAACGATGCATGTGTGGTTAAACCCTAATACAATCCGTACGAGCATGCCCATGCGTGCTTATCATTAACCTCGTCGCTCTCGAAATGCTCTTCTGAGGTTTTACCCGAAGCACGTGAGTCGCCGCTTTCTCGACCATTAGATTCTGGGGTCGACACAGACGGGATGATGTAGCAAGTCATTGGCTCGGACTGACGCTAGTGCCAGCTTTTGAAAACGTACGGTGACTGTTGGACTTCGCAGACGCACGCAACATCATCGCACTGCACCTTCTCTTTCGGAGCGGGAGGGGGAGGAGGAGGAGGAGGAAGAAGAAGAAAAGAAGCGGATGGCCTTGATGGAGTCACCTTTCAAGGTTCATTTCATCTCTGTCTCTCTTTGCTTCTCAAGACCCGCTTTTCTTCCTTTATCTTTGGAGTCCCTTCTCGCGTCACATTTCGGATGTTACTTGGTCGTTGGGTGCAAAACCTTTTTCATGGTTGTACTGGTGGTGGTGGTGGTTGTTGTTGGAGGGCAGATAATACTGGGTTCGTCGTCCGTGGCTCGCCGGCACATTCTAGCCGAGATGGGATACGACTTCACTGTCATGGTTCGTTTTCGCTTCGTTGATTGAGTGCAAGAAGTCTCGAATTCGGTTGCGGTTTCAGCGTTTTGTGGGTTAGGAAATTAGAGCTCGGGTTATGGTTTCTTCAGACTGCAGACATAGACGAGAAGGCTATAAGGAAGGAGAAGCCTGAAGAGTTGGTCACGGCTTTAGCCGAGGCTAAGGTAATGGTCTTCACTCTCCTAGATAAAAATCAAATCTTGCTCTGTTTTTGTTCTCCTCTTGCATATGGGCTTTGTTTGTGTGTTGGAAAGACTATATGAGAAGTGCATTTTATGATGTTGGAGCTCGGTCAGAAGCTTGTCCACCTGAAGTAAGAGCTTTTCAACTTGAACCTTTGTTTTCATGTTTTAATGTGATTTGATGTGGAGTTATGGTGTGGAGCGTGTCAAACAGAACACGAGAGTTATTGGCAAGATATCTTTTCCTTTTTTCCTTTCCTTTCTATTTGGAAAACGAGGAAGCTTGTTGATCCGATAATGATTTGTATGTTTTTTGATCATCAACAGTTAATTTGGTTAGTGGATCAGTGATTCAGCTTGCCCCTATACTTTCATAAGCCGCGAAAATCTAGCAATTCTCAGCCGGCACTTTGAAATGAAATGGCTGTTGTTCTTAGTTGCCTTGCATTGTCAAAATGCACGAAAAGGACAATTCTCCAGTGGGATGTAGATTCCCAGCAGAGTTCTTTACAAGTCAATTGTTTCACTTTGACAATTTGAGCGGTTGTGATTGGCTTTTCATGGCCAGTATCTTTTGATTATTCAGCTGTTGGATTGACAATTAGCGAGGATGTGAATGTTTATCTGCATGACTAATTTAGATGTGATATTTAGGCAGCTGCTATCCTCTCCAGGCTCCAGAATGTGGATTCTTTTGTGAAGGATGTCCATACAACCCTCTTAATTACTGCTGATACAGTATGTTCTTTACCTATATAGTGTTACTGTTGTGGCCACATGCAGTATTCAACATTCATTTGTGTTGTATGCTCATGTGAAGGTTTATCCTTAAGTAAAGATTTCCCCCAGTTTGTGTGTGCGCACGCACAGTTCCTCTAGAGAAATCAGAACAGAGGAACTTTAAGGCGAAGTTATGAAATGCAGGAACATGATTGTCAGTGTATGTTGGAGTAATGCCACCGAAGTAGGTGTCAATACCTTCAGTATGTATTCGAAGATAACCAACTAGACATGTTGATGGAACTTCAGTAGCCGGAAATTGCATCTTTTCCTCAAAGATAACCATCTGAAATGCCGATGGAACTTTAGTAGCCAGAAGTCGCATCTTTTCCTCAAAGATAACCATTTAGACGTTCCAACAGAACTTTAATAGCTGAAAATCACATATTTTCATAGAACTTTATTATGGATGGTGGGAGGACCCTTTTAATATACTTACTAAAAAACATTATGAGGAACAGATTTTTGTCATGAGCCTTTCTCTTGTGAACACAAAAATCTTCTAAAGAGTCACGAGCTTATTAGTCTGTCCATGCTAATTCCTATAGCAATCTCCCCTTCTCAACCTCAGAACATTATAACTCTGACAACAGATAATCTCATTTAGGAAATAATAAGAGATATGTGTTGGTTTCTTTCCTTTATAGCTCTCTTTGCTGAGTGTAATTTCTTATTGATATGCCTAATTGATTTGGAGGTGGTGGTACATGAAGGGAGGATCAGGGAAAAACCATCCAGTAAGGACGAAGCACGGCAGTTTATTGAAGGTTTGCTAGATACTATTACCTTTAGGAAAACGAAATTCACCTGAATTCTCATAGCCGTTTATATTCCAGGATACTCTGGTGGTCGTGCAGAAGTTGTAGGGTCTGTACTTGTAACCAACCTGAAGACAGGAAGGACAGAGGCAGGATGGGAGCGAGCAGAGGTACTGCATGCTCATCAATTCTTGCTGAAGTTTAATTATCTACCATTTCCGATTATTTACTCTCACATGACATTCCGGTCTTCATGATTCTAGGAAGTGCATCAACAGGACCAAAAGCCATTCACATCCATTCTAGTTTATCTACTGCATATATGTTCTGATTTGTGCTTAGAGACTTCAAAGCTCCATTGTATATCTTGGCACCCAAGGCTTAAGCACCTAATTATGTCAGCTAGTTGGACAGCGAATTGCCTTGGGGCTACAGATTATCATGATAGTCCTGCTATTAAATAATTGCAAGTCTCGTTAATTAACTGGAAATGGTAGCTACAGCGAGAATATGACAGGATGATTGTTATTTTTTCATGGACTTTCTATTTTTATCAGGTCGCGTGCCCTCACGATTTGGTTAATGTAATTTTGCTTGATGTATCATTGTTTTGAATCTGGGGACACGTGAGAAAGGTTATTTCTTTTGGGTTAAAATATGCCAAGCATAAGTTATTGAGCAGTTCTGCTTTTTGGCTTCTCCGTTGAAGATGTGGCAAAACTGTTGGGTGTCAAACAGGTGTACTTTTATGACATACCAGCTCAGATTGTCCAGAGTCTGGTAAGTCCTCTTAACCATGTTCTGGATCGGCTAGCTACTTGTCATTGGCCGGTTTAAGTACTCGCTTTCATCTGCTGCCTCAGATTGATGAGGCAATTACACTTAATGTTGCTGGGGGATTGATGCTCGAACATCCACTTACATCGCCTTTCGTAAAAGAAGTGGTCTCTCTCTCTCTCTCTCTCTCTCCCCATCTTTGTTGTTACTAGTACGTAACTCCTATTTTTTCTACAGATTGGGACCGCTGATACTGTAATGGGACTCCCTAAATCTCTCACAGAAAGACTCATCCAGGAGGCCCTTTGACCTTAAAGTGGGGTATGCGTGAACCCCCAGCATAAAAAAATGCTGGAATCAGAATCTTCAGGCACTTTGTTCATTGCTGGAGTTCCCATCAAAAGTCGTCATAAACCCAATGAAGTAACCCACCAACGCATCAAACACGGGATTGAGATACTTGCTGCCATCTGATTTTCTGTTTTCCTCAGTTGCTAGCCATGGTCATGGTTAGATACAGCAAGTATTTCGGTCAGGAAGCTCGTATGGCACTTCTATTATTGCCAGGAAGATGACAATGATCATTGAGCTTAGACGGTATCATTATATCTAGGAAATATGAAAAGTTTGTTGCATCCATCCCAAAATGTCGAGAATGAAGACAAGTCATGATTTCAAGATACGCTGTTCAATGAGATACATTATCATTCCATCTTCATATTGCTAATCGGATACTTCGCCTGAAAGGAAATGGATCGCCACATCTGAATTTATCATGACGTGTTCTCAATTACTCATTATACTCTTTAGGAGACCTATATTAATACCCGATGCTTGAATTAAGTCAAGCAATCAAGAAGAGTCGAATCCAAAGCAAATATATGATCCACACAGGAGAATAATAGAAACCAATCTGGAAAAAGAATGACTTGCCATTTCCAGTGTGCAAAATTGTAATGTTATTGAATAAAAGTCAGCCGTGACAAAACTTTTACATACATTTGAAAGTTTGTGGTTAGCTTACAAGTGACTTTCTACTCTCATGTATCACAATAACCATCAGCCGCAAAATATCCCAGGTAAAGTAACCCATTCGAACAAAAATACACCACTCACCCAAGAAGACCTACTTACTTTCATGAGCAACAACTTAACTATGTGGATAATATGTGCGAGGGAGATAGAAAGTTTAAGAGTACAACATAGAGCACGCCCTGATCCAAGATCCTTGGAATTTAAGATTTTTCAGTTCAAGAGCCTTGGAGCCTTGAGAAAATATACACTCCTGACGAAACCCTTCCCCACCTCACCAATAGTTCTTAACATATCTACTGGATCGCTCCTTCCCTCACCTTCCTCATCTCGTGCCCGTTTCTGCAAATTGCAAAGGGACATAGACCAGGTTAATGAAACAAAAAACTTCCAGAAAGTGAAGAGGAAGGCATTGTTGCACCAAGAATAAATTTGGTGGGAAAAAGCCAATGTACCAGTCCAGATCTTTCCCATGTGAGGCCAATTGCATCACCACCGAGAGAATCATACCACAACTTGAATGTTTCTGGGAACTCTCTCTATGAAAATTGAATCACAGCATGAGGATAAAAAAGTTCCTTAATGCATGACCCAAAATCAAGGTATTCAGTAGTAATTACCTGTAAGTCCTCGAGAAAGCACTGCAAAGGATCAAATTTTATCATGAGCTTGTTTTTTATTTCTTCCAAGCTGTACTTCAAGTCTTTCGATGTCATGAAGGAGTGAAAAGCTTTGCTAGCACTTCCCACCGCTACAGTTCTCCCTGCCCAAAGTATAGAAAGGGTAAAGATTTGCATCAAAAGTAAAATGTAGAGAAAAGGAAGCATAGAGCAACTCAAACCCTCCTAAGTACCTTCATTCATTTCAGACGGGAAAAGCACATGTCTTGGGTAAGGCAGTTTATTCCTATGTAGAAGAATTACAGCATCGTAGTTGCTCAAAGGAGTCCGGAAAAGGCACTACAGGAAAATTTGTGACATATCACCGTTGGTGGAAATGAGTCAATCACAACAGCAAGCAGATATACAACTAAAACATAAATGGCTCACCTCCCATCTGTAAGTATTGATCTGGTCATGCAATATTAGTTTGGTCAACAAATTTGCACTGCTTCTGGCATAAGCCACCAACCTTTTGAGTTCCTATTTCCAATAATTACAAAAACACTGTCAGAAATAGGTACTGCATGCAATAAAAATTAGCGGTTTCAAACCAATTGCACATGGACAGGATTTTACAAGATCTTTTACTTTTCTCCCCTTCAGAATCAAGAAAGTTAAGGATGAAGATTTTGCCAGACAACCACTATCTGCACTCAGTCCTCACCTATATGAACTTGGATGTCTTGATAGAAAAATCCAAAGGATAAAATATAAAAACTAGATTTCCAGGGGAAAAAAATAAAGTGGTGGGTTATTGAAGTGGAGAGTCTATGATTTGTGCCACATGAACAAAAAAATTATTAAAAGCATTTGCTTTATCAACCCTCACATTCACACCTCCTCTAGCCTATCGTGTTCCCCCATTTTTAAATTTTAGCAATCCAATAGATGAAGGAGGAACTACTCACCAGGAAATTGGGTGAGGATCGGGTCCAAGCTTCAGATGCCTTGTCATATGCTGTACCGATGAACATTGGAGGGTCTACAGCTTGTGAATTCTGGTCATAAACCTTTCTACTCCTCATGAAATTTTCCTAGAGAATTTGTACATGACCAATGTTAGCAACAAAAGAACAGACACTTCATCGAAAAATTTCAATGCTCCCCATAATAAGCAATTGTTCGGAATCATCGCTTACATTGATCTCTTTCTCATCATCTTGGCTCAAATCATTATTTATGTCAACAACTAAGGGAGAGAAGGTCCAACCATACTCTGCCAGCAGCCTCAGGAACCTGTATTCCAAGTTTTCAGTTGAAATTTTACTGAACACTTTCCAGATTTCAAACAATACCCCACATCAACCAATTGGATTATACAACAAAAGATAAACTAGTTTTGACTGATAGACTTGATAAAAATTTATCTGAGTGTGATACTATCTCTAAGGGGTGCAAACAAGCATAACAAATTGGTGAACCAATAGAAAGTCAAATTGAGCTTCAGCATAAATTATAGCTTCACCTAACAGGTGACAGCATCAGCTCTACTAATTGGTAATTATAATAAGGAAATTCGCAGCTTAACTATTTTGTCCACCAATGAACATGCACCATTACTAACAGTACATAATGAAAAGAATGATAATGACTACAATCACCCCACAGCTTCCTATTATCAACTTGCAAGCATTTGCATGATAGGAGCTGCTGCTCCAAACAGAAAGCTAGTAATAGCACCTTCACAAACAAGTAATCATTAGAGATCCTTTGCAACACACTCAATTTAATAAGAATGAAAGAAACAATCCCTCGCACTGTCTAGGAAGTGAGCTATGAACATAGTAGTCCATCATGTGAAGAGTGAAAGTAGAATAACAGATACAAGAGCATATCGGTGGTTCACACAGAGGAAATCACTGAAATCTTTGACAAAATTAAAGAGGAACTCAACCTCAAGAAGCCTGTGATTCGTGAGCAGGGAGCAGAAAATGGAAAAGGCTTCAGAAAGAGATATGCGACCAGTAGCTCTATTGACTCCTCCTTTAGGCAAGCTGAAAAGAGATGTGAAGCCACCCACCTTTTTGCAAGCCTTCATTACAGAACAAAGGTACACCCAAAATCAAAATACTGTTGCAACAAAAAATAGCCAACAGGGAAGACAAAAATGAATATCCAACCTGACAACTGGCCCATATAATTGGTAACGACCCTGCAAGCCATTGATCATACTAGCATGCTGACCACAAATGAAAAGTTTCTTGTCTACAGAAGAGGCTCGCTTCCCTTGATGATTTCCAACTGCAGATCCAGTGTTATAAAGTAAATAGTTTCTAAAACGTAGAACAACAAACAAGGAGTCACATTAGGAGAACTAGAACTTACTTTCTCTTTGCAACAAACTCAAGGCCCTCTCATGCAAGATTTTCAGCCGAAAGGCAAATCCACACATCAACACATCTACGTCATCCTCACTGGCAGAACATGTCATTCCATAACCATTCTGGAGACTGCAATATAGCACATAAAATTATAAGCTTTCATGTTAATCAAATTTTGCAAAAAAAAAAAAAAAAAAACTGAACTGAAATACCCACCTTTCTGCAATTTTAAGAAGAAAAGCTGTTTTAGTTTTCTCAACTGCTACATCATCCATTGGCCAATTCCCAGACCCTTCCAACTAATTAAGCCAATACCAGTAAGTCACAGCACATAGATTCATCAGTAACATGTACTGAGAGCCGAAACAGATAAACATGCCTGAATCATAACTTCCAGGGGTTGAATGCACAACGGAATCCGCCTAACTTGTCTAGGAAGCTCACTCTTGTCAGCAATCAATGGATGAGGTTCCGGAGGAAAAACAGATGTAAACCTGAAAGCTGTGAATACAAGTAAGAACTCAATGGCTTTTTGCCCTTTCTTGGCTACCAGGAAGAAAGTCTGGAGTAAAATACGGTCAATGCCTACATTCTGCTCACACCACCAACTTCAAAGAAACATATTTCATCTAAAAAATCCAGCATTTGGTAGAATTCCAAATAAAAGGAACCCCACCTAATATGACAGAAAAAATCCAGCATTTGGTAGAATTCCAAATAGAAGGAACCCCACCTAATATGACAGAACTCTAATTGTGAGTTGTGATATAAATTCATAATAAGAGAAAAACCCTTTAAATTTCTTCAAAGAACTGTGGTGATAGTGCCTGTCTCTGATCCTAGCACAAAATCTCTGAACTGTCTGCTTCCACATACACAGATGAGCTGGAAGAAACTCAAAGTGGAATCTGCATAGCAAATGATGTCCTTCCAGTTGCATCTTACAGTGGGCTTTCATTTAGTTACATCCGTATAATATTGTGTTACAAAGGAAAAAGATAGACTGTTACATAGCCTGAACAGCCAAGTACACAAAAGTGATGTCGTTTTTATGAAAAAATTATTTGATAACAACGATAATCATACATCTACAAACTGTACTAAGTCCTGAGGAAAGACTATACCTGAGTCCAGAGGCTGTACACTAGAGATCTTTAAAGGGATATCTTGAATGAGGCGCAAGCGTTTAGACAAAACCTCAAACGCTTGAATCAAGTGTCCAGAAAATGCCATGGGATCTAACCAATTTAACATTGTAAGTCCAATAAATATATGTTTGAAGAAAGAAAAAAGTACAACAGACAGAACTTTGAGAAAGGAAAATCCAAGCAAATCATGGGGAAGAGGCATAACTACCTTCAACACCATGAAGCAAACAAAAGTCAAGCTGATCAACATAATGTACTATGTTTTCATTTGAGAGAGAGAAATGTCGTGTGAGCACATATTCCACAATCCTTTTCATAATGAGATGTCTTGTCCATGGTCGACAATCCCATACTGCAAAAAAGGTGCCAATTATTGATCATTGTGGCAAAGGAAATGCTGTCAGAAGCATTCACCCACAGAAAATCAAAATTGCCTTACCTGTGCTTTCTGCAATCGTACCATCCTTAAATCTCCGAAGCTCTGCCCTCTCCCCCCAGAACTTCCGGAATTTGAGGGCCTAGCAAACGAGTAAAATGGAGTCAATATTTGATTAACAAGAGCTTTCTCACATCAACATGAGAAAGAAACAGATGAGATACCTCCTCCTTGTTCTCAGCGTTTGGGCCTATGTCAACCACTCTAAAAGCTTTATCTGGGGAACTTATGGAAATTCCAACTAGCAATGGCTCCTTACTGAGTGTTAATAAACCCTGGAATCACAACATATAATGAGATATCCACATAAAAAGAACATTGAATACAAATGGATGATTAAAGGACTTAACTAAGACACGTAAAAAAAGAAACATTCAGTTAATACATTTTCTATACTGTATTCAGAAGGGGTATTTTTCCACATAACACGAACAGTCTTTGCTCGATCACTCAGTCCTTGATGAAGAACTGATTGCATTTTTTGTTCGTACAGTCTCCAGCATTCCTTGTCCAAGCAAAAGCCAGATGCATATACCTCTTTAATTTCCTTCAAGTCGATCCTAGATACCAAAGATGTGAAAGCTATTAGCAAGGAAAGACCATAAATGTCCATGAGCAAATACCATCGCTGATGATAGAAGTACCCAGAAATTGTAAGAATCATTCTCTACCACTGACAGATTGGTAAAAATAAAAGAAAGACGGGAAAAGTGATTTTTCCATCAGCTTCATGATAGTACAATAATGGGTTTCAGTATATAATTGTACAGTTCAGCTATTCCCAACTCATGATCTCCCAGTTGATTTGACTCACTTGCTGATTATATCAGCATTAGCTAAAGTTGGAATCAAGATCAACTCAAACTGGATCGCATTCGTGGAATTTATATGCATTTCTAGTCATGCATGTAAGTTATATCACAACAGATAAGTAAGATATTAACTACTTCATTCTGCAAGCAAGCCACCTAACTCAAATTGTTAATTCAACTCGAATCAAACTCCATAACATATATTAAGTCACCCAAGCTGAGTTTCCAACGAAAAGCCGAATTAAGACTCCTAATAACACCACTGGCTTTTGCTACCTATTACACCAGCTGCACAAGAACAGATCCATCTGCATTTGCATCCCCAAAGTAAAGCATAAAAATTCTAATTTCCAAAAGTGTGGTTCTCCAAGTCAATAGAATATAAACAGGCCAGCTTTATGCTCCATGAAGCAATTATGATGATTTCATTTGTTAATGATATTGCTTTTTAATGCTTTATTTTTCTTGGCAATTACAGCAGGTATTTGTTGGTAATGGGATTTGGTTCCCGCACTTCCCCCCACCCCCCCCAAAAAAAAAGGAAAAAGAAAACCCTCCCAAATATGTCAACTAATTGGCTGGTGTGTTGTGGTTAGTTGCCTTTAGTGTGGTAAAATAAATATATGGTGGAGTTGGTAGAGCAGTACATGCATACATAATATCACACTCATGTCTGCCAATTGGAAGATTCATCAATACTATGGAAAGCTTACAAAAATTATCTGCTGTTTACTGAAATTAATTAGTAAACAGTTCACCGGACTACTCCAATAATGTCCAATACTAGAATTTGATGGTCCTTGATGATGATTGGGCTTATATTTAGGATCAGATCCAGGAATTATTAAGACATTTAACTAGCCCAAATCTCCCAATTTATTACATAAGAGCATGGCCCCAAAGGACCTGCAAACACAATCATACTTATGAAAATAAAAAATTGCACTAAATCAAGAATTAAGATCAAGTTTCAAGGGAAATAACAGGTCTTTATCTGCGTCAGAACTGAGGTATCTTTTTCCATGTTTGTGCTACGTCATGGGCAAAGAGTCCTAAGACTTGAATCTAAACTCCATATCGGTAAAGGTTGGTCGGTACCCCTAGGCCAGACTCTTGTCTTCATAACTAAAAGTTAAATATCTAAGCTGTTTGTTGCACGTTTTTCCAGCTGTCACTAATAGATGAAATGTAGGCCATAAGGAACGTTTATGTGGAGGTTTATTTGAAGTTTCATGCTCTACTTCAGAAAGAGCCTACACAGATTTGATTTTTTTTCCCTGTATTTCCATCACAAAAGCACACAACATTCACTCATAATCTATTCAAAATCAAAAGGAAGGCATCACAAAAGTACACATATATTTGATCATGAAGAGCAGGAGCCAATAATATTTTGTAGAAACAGAATGCAGTCATTCTAGTAGAGAAGGCTCAATATTGACATATGGCTTACCTTAAGCATAGATCGTATTTAGCAGGAAAGTCGACCTTTGTCATAAAGATTTCCTCAAAGCCACCATCTTTACACTTCTCCATGCACTTAAGGGTCAAAGCAGCTTCGTCTTGCAGCTGGAGCTCAATATAAGATATAGGAATTAGCGAAAATTTAGGCTGAAAAATAAAAAAAGAGCTAATACGTGATGCAAATAATAAATCAAAACAAGATTTATTACCTCAAGGAAGCCCTTGTCTGATATGCGGAAAGCCAAATTAAAATGAGCAGATATATTGCACATAACTACCGGGAAAAGATTGATATATTGTGTCCTTTCCTGCAGCAATAAACACTACGTTAAGCTATAGGCACCAAACAAGAGTGCACAGGCCAAGAATATCAAGAAGGCACTTAAAATGACATCTGTGACCGCTTACTAGACTACACTCGTGGAACTGACCACCTAGTTATGTCATGTCTGATGAGAAAAGACAAATTAGGTTTTCTTTAGCAGAAGGGCACCTTATTAGAAATTCAACCTCTCTCCCCTCTTCCCCCTCTTCCCCGCCTTCCCACCCCAAACCGAAAAAAAAAAAAAAAACCATCACACCCACCCAAAAAAAAATAAAAAATCAAAGGGACAAAATGGAGGACCACAAGAGGAAATCATACCTCCTTCAATATACCATTCTCTTCCTCTCCTTGAAAGAAAAGTCCACGCTTCCATAATTTTGAATTGGCTGCAAGAAAATAAATCATAAGAACTCAACCATGGTATTAGAATCTACCAACATAATGAAATTTCTTGGCTGCCAAATGGACTCGTATTAAGAAATAAAGCGTCCAATGTAAAAGACAAACATCCCTTTAGAAAAACAGCTTATTATAATAGATGCTTACAGTAAACCCAAAAATGAATTGGTCTCACAACCTACATCCTCAAATTTCAAAACTCATAATACTCCACTAGATTTACCAAATCTAAGATTTCCTTCCTTCAAGTTCAAGCTCGTGTCTCAGGCAATTGCCCAGACAGGGATCATCGTAGGGCAGTTCTCCATTGAGGTCAAAGCTGTTTAAGGATGGGAAACCCACTGAGATGGTTCATGACTTTCTATATGGAACTCCACTTTACAATGTGAAGAATCATCCTCGTCTCCTTGTGTGTTATGAGATTGGTAGTAGCAACTGATAGCTTCAGGCACCTGTTTAGTTATTGTTCCATGGCTTCTGACTGCCCGTGAAGAGTGCTCCCTTAGGTTATATTTTCTTACAGAAAGTTAGAGGTGCTCTATAAGATATTCCACAATGTCTTTGACTCAATTTTGCCCCTTGCTAAAATCTACCAATCCTACTTTATCTTCTGGATAACGGTTGCATCTCGGAATAGATTGGTAAACAACATTAAGAAACTCTTGCTCCCAAGCTAGCCAGAAGCTTGATTACTGCACAATACATTAATAACAGACAATATGTGGGAAGAGAGAAATATTAACATACCAATGAAGTCAAGTGTAATGCGGAAAATCTGCATTGCTTTCAGTGAATTGTTAACCTTGCCAGTGTTTACAAGGTATGACACAATGACGGAGATTAAAAATCCATTTAAACAATCGTGAATGTACAAGGAACTCCTCTGCCGGGCCCAGACCTGTGGATAAAAGCATTATGCATCATTTCATCCACCAGTAAATTATTCAACAACATTACATCACCAAATTTTCCAGAGTCATACTTTGAGCAAAATTACTGCCCTCCTGAATTCCATACATCCGACAAGCATTTTGTTCAGTAACTCTACATTATTCTCCATAAACATGTCCTCCAAAATACTAGTATTGTATATTGGCGTAGCTTGAGCAGTACCTTCTAAGAAGAAAGTAACAAGTCAGTTTTAGTAAACACATTACCATATATAGAGAATCTGAGCTTAAGACAAAATATAACCTTGATTAAGAGCTCGGATGTTGCTGCGGCTCAAATTCAACTTTGAAATATTGAATAAGGATTTGGCGGTAGGAATTAATCGGACAACTAATCCAGGAACTTCAACAGGCTTTGCAGCTAGGACACAAAAAGATGGAATTTACAATTCAACTTGTGTTATCAAAGTCATATCTATATCAAAACAAGAAACTAACAATTAGGCTCCTTTTGAAAAGTGCAAATAAAGCTGATGCAGAAAAGGAAATCCAACCTGGATGGACTATTAACATGGGTTTTCGAGCCTCATTTTGGAGAAAGGACCACTCAATCTTGCTGACTAACGTAGAGGACTTCAAGTATTTTTTTATCGTGCAGAGGTATAAGCATCGTTTGGCAAAGTACCGATGATCCAGATAATCTTTCTCATGGAAACATTCCTGTTGATAAGACTTTTAAATCATAGGCAGAACATATATGGACAATTGGATGAAGAACGACCAGCAAAGTCAGACAAAAAGATCTCAAGCCATTATCTGAAGTAAATGACAATGGTATTTGTAACTTTCATCTCACTAAAGGGAAAGCATCAAAACCAGATATGCCAAGTGCATAAGAGCAACCACTATAGCTTGATAATGACACCTTGTTTTTTGTGTACATGGGCGAGCACTTCACCAACTATCGAATATGAGAAGCATGACCTTTAGATTATATACCCATGCAAGAGAATTGACCTCTTTTATGCCATGGCCTAGGTGATGCATACGAGTGAAACTAACCGGTTTCATACTACTTACTGGTTAAGTGTAAGTTAAGTTTTTTTTTTTTTTTTGATAACCGAGGTGTCCGGGCCAACTTGCGCACACCTCAACTATTCCTCGGGAGAGACTAGCACAACAACCTACCGCCATGGCCCCCCACTTAAATCACAGGTGCTTCCCTGGGGAATCGAACCCGAGACCTCAAAGAAGTCCAAGTTCGCCCTAACCAGTTGGGCTACCCATGGGTAGGTAAGTGTAAGTTAAGTTGATACAAACTAAATGAGAGAACTCGGTTCACCAAGGGCCCTAGCCTGTACAGGATTCTACCAAGGTCCTCACCCTGTCCACATAGAAGTAGACGCAACAAGAGACTCTTATCCAATTATTATTGGTGAAGTCCAGCATCATTTGTCCCAAACAATTGCAACGATTAACACATGCTCTCAATTGGCCCACGCTCCATTCCAACAAACCCAAAAGGTATTGACGAAATCACCTAGAGATGTACCTTTGGCAACCCAATGAAAAGGTCTATATTTACATCAGGCTTTGCAATGCAACGCGTAGCATAGCTGCCCCCAATGTCAATGGATGTTGGCTTCTTGAACTTGAACTCCACTTTATCTGCCCCAACGTCTCTCACAAAAGCCGGAGCCAAGTCTGCTGTGACCTGCGCAAGTTTCGCTGAAACTAATGACCACACTGCCGAATTCAAAAACATTTTCTTTTCCTTTCTTTGATTTTCTTGCATCCAGTAAGTCACATAAGCGAAACATTTGGCCATCGTCAAGAATCAGGGCCATGCAAAGAACTGGAAAAACCCCGCCTAAGCAGTTGAATTCTGCTAAGCTCCGAAAGCAAAGAGCTACCAAAAAGATAGGACTTTGGCATCTTAAGCTAGAATTCAATGCTCGAGTTCCAATTCATCCTTCTTTTGCCGCAACCAAACGAAAACGTGCGGACTTTACAGTTTAGAAAACAAAGTCACACCTTCAATTCATCAGGTATCTTGCCGATGGCGTCTTTGATGGCGGACACTGCGTCGTCGACGAGCTCGGTGAAAGAAGGCGAGTACTCGACCTCCACTTCCTTCAGCAACTCTTTGACCTTCAAGTCGATCGGGTCGGCCGACGAATCAACCTCCATTTATGCTTCTGCGGCTCTCGAGCTTCCAATTTCACCCAAAAAATTATTACTGAATTCACTGGAAGCTAAGAACGAAGCGCAGGGTTTTAGCCGGCGTTAGGGTTTAACAGGCACAACGACGCATTGGCGGGAGGAGGAGAGGAAGGAGATGCAGGAGAGCAAAATGAATTGGGCCCCAATTAGATCTTATTTGCAAGCCCAGAAATTATCCAAGGCTTGAGGATGGGCTAAAAGTCCAACTTCTATTTTTTATTTTTGGTGATAAATTTGCATGTTAATCATTAGGGAATATATTTACCTTATAATTTTTTGGTGACGTTAAAAATGCCAAGATTGTACCCGTACAACGGGGATCGATTTCCAAGAGAAAATCAGCCAAAAGAAAATCGATTTGCTTACTGAATGTTTTCTTGGAAAACAACGTTATTTTAAAGAAATTGAATGAATGGTAAATATATTACATCAATAAAATTTTGAAAATTTTGGTATATAATTTTCTATATGAATATGTGACAATGAGTATAGTTTAGAATATTTCATAATTTTTTCTCCAATTACTATTATGTAGTAATGCACAAGTTTGCCTTTGGCATCGTCCCCTTTATCTCCTAATAAACCATAATATATTTGGGGAGGCCTTTTCAAGGCGTGGAGCGGTCCTTCGAATTTGTTTTTCTCATATTTTTCTTATGTCTAAGAGGCATTTTTCTTCACAGACTATTTATTTCTCGTGTTTGGATTAATTTTAATTTTAATTTTTTTCTGAGATTTTCAATATTTTTGAGTTTTTTTTACTCACAGAGCTCTTCGAATCTTGAAGGTAAGTTCCCGCAATTAAAATTCTTTTTGTAACTTGTTAAGGTAAAATATTTATTTATTTTTTGAAATTTTGGTGAGAAAGACTGCAGAAAGTTTTTGCTATCAAATGCAAACTTTCTTTTTTATATTTCGATGACGTCTACCTGAATGTTTTTGCTCGCATCTTACCTTATTCATGAGATTAGCGAGGCTAGATCGAATCTAGAAATTTCCTTGTTATCTAGAGCTCGTTTTGTCCTTGAGGTTGCAATCCTTATGGCCAACGTTGATACTTGCCATGTGAGCCTTGTGTTTGCCATGGAGGACATAAAGTGTGCATTGCAGATACGCATGGGGTTTCCCAATGAACAAGAGCAACGACTAACTCCATCGTGAATCAAATTCCATGACAGAAGGAAGCAAGAAGACAAAACCCTTTCGGCTCCGTGATCTCGAGAATCAAGCCACTTGCTAATTCCGCTGATACTTTTTATCTTGTCAATTATTTGTTGTATGCTCATACTGCATAAATTGGTTCATTTTGCAATTTCGTGAGTAAATGAAGTTCCAAAACTTGGAAACAAAACACATCCAAACCTCTGTTGAAGAGAAGGTCAATGAATTATTGCGAGCTCTCTCTCTCTCTCTCTCTCCACGCGTTATTGAATAGAAAAAATCGATGTGAGAGCAGGAGGCAAGAATCATCTGAATGACGACTGAATCTCTTCCAGAGTCCTTCCTTTGGTTTCTGGGACCAAGAGTGTCACAAAGACGGTAGTACAAGCAGCCACGACTGTGTATATTGTAAAGGTACCTGTTGACAATTGCAAAGGCCATGCCAGTCAGTCAGCGGTAAGCGTTAAGCAAGAGAGGGCATGTTGCAGGTAGAGGAAGAGAGGACCTCCAGCGCTCCAATCCAACAGTAAGTTTGCAGTCATTGTGATCACGGCTGATGTTATCCAGTTTGCCAACACTGCTATACTGCCGGCGAGGCCCTTAATATTTACCGGAAGAATCTGACAGTGCAAAAAAGGTAAATATTTGAGTTTATATAGATGAATCACAAGATGCTAGGACATGTTCTCTGTCGTTAGTTCATTGTCACTCTGGATTTGTGCAAGGTAAAAAATGACTTGATTTGAGCCCATCAAGTTCAATGGATTTGTTGGACTGCCAGTTCATTAGGTTGGTCGCAATGTCGACATGCAAGCCTGAAAAGATTCTTTGACACAGAACCTTTTGGAAACCTAAGTAAATTCCGAGACCTAAAGGAGAATTCCCTACTCTTGGATTTAGTGAAAAATTAGTAAATTGTGTTTACCTCAGACATGATAATCCATGGAATAGCTCCTATTCCCAGAGAGAAGCCAACAACAAAAGCCTGGACATAGCAATGCTCAAAACATACCCTTAAACTTATTAAGCACATGAATAATAGGTACAAACAGTGAGTATAGATTGTCATACCACAAGCCCAACCAGGGTCAATATTCCCATTATGCTGTATAATTTAGTGTCTTCTGAAGTAGAACTCTGAAATATGGAAGAACAATGCCTCAGAAAAGCAGATTTGCATCAGAAAAGAAAGGGTTGTACTTACAGCCTTACTGACCTCTATATAGAACGCTACAGCCACAAAAAGAAGGCTCAAAGTCATTGTGGATGATGATACCTGCAACAAAGATTTAAATGCTCAATCTGAGCGTGTTTTATAGAATCTCAGCTTTAGTAAGAATTTATTCATATGTATACGCACTATTAGAAGCAGCCTTCGGCCTACTTTATCCAGGAGCCAAGTTGTGACCCCAGTGGCAAGAACCTACAGCATGAAAGGTCCTTGCACCTCAGATTAGGTCAAAAGTAATTTTGTTTAGTTTTAACTACTGCAGAAGACCACCGAGAGAATCGCCAAATTACCTGGATAACACCAACTCCAACACTGGCAACATTACTTGAAGAAATCCCTATTCAAAATTAACACGCATTAATGGAAGACCCTAATCAACCAAGAGAAGCTCTATTGGATTGTATCAGTCAACAAATGCCATCAGAACATCAGCAAATATCAGTCTGCCTTCGCTCATCCTGACTATCCTCAGGCTTCTACAATCTGCCAGTACTATCCTCCAGGGAATGAAACAGGCTAATTGGTTGATCTATTGTCAATAACATCAATCAATTCTTTTACAAATCTTGCATAGCTCAATCTTAGGGCATTCCTCTTTTCTTGAACTTAAATTGATTGTCCTCTATTCAAGTTTATTTAAATTGCAAAAGGAAACATTCAATTTACTAACCTGTTTGAACAAACATAATATAATGTGACGTCAGCATCCTTGATTAGAAAAGTGGATAGACAAATGAATTTTGCAGGGGAGAAGAGCATAATTAACAGATTTTGGCTTAGTCCTTAACAGTAACATTGAAGAAGGAGAAAGATTTAAAGTTGCAGATTCTAATAAGTTCACTTCTTTGCTCTAATTAAATAAAATATAGGCTGCAATGCAACATAATTGGTCGCCACCTGCATTTTCAAATATTGTGCTGGAATAGAATAAAACACCATTGATGCCACTGAGTTGCTGGAGCACAAGAAGTCCGATACCTACCTGCAACAAATATATTTGGCAAAAGAAAGGACAAGATGTCAAGGCATGAGATAATGAAGTTCAAGCTAGATTCAAGTGAAACATTTACCATCAATGGAAACCAATATCTTTTCCGCTTGAGCTCTGCAAACCTGATTGTTGTTCGTTTGCTTGTTGATGCAACAGATCTCTACGTGAATTATATAACTCATTGTAAGCAATACTACTTTGTATAGAGAGGAATTAAAACATATGTTGATCATTCATCTTTTCTAACTATCTTAAGTTCTTGTGCAGTAGAAAAGGCTCAAAGACGTGCATGAATGATGCATATTTATTAGATCACGCCGTTCATGTTGGAAAAGATTCTTGATACCTTAATTTCATTAACTTCAAGGGATATATCAGTCTCATATCCCCGTAGGACCTGCAACGAGGCTTCAAAGTCCTCTGTCAAACCCATTTTGGCCTGTGGCATTTTCCATTCCAAAGAACATAAATCATAAGAGAAGAATAAGAAATCAGTGAATGAAGAAATAAGAGCAGGAAGTTAATAAAAGGGTGGGTATAATACAGAAAAGACCACATCAGATTTCATACCAACCATCGAGGGGACTCTGGGATGAAAAATAAGCCAGGAATCAATATTAGACATGGAAGAGACCCTGCAAAAGATGTTCAAAATCAAATTCAAAGAAAATAACCACAAATAAGTGAATTAAGCACCAAATTTACAGCATCAGAAAACTGATCAGTGTACTTGGCCAATGACCTTATAAAGAAACACCACCATTCGTAAAGCAAATGGACCTCTTGTTCAGTATATATCGGGGAGAGTTAAGATCAAATTGATTAATAAAAATTGTTGTGGGCATTAGCAATGTCCAAAAGTTGAGCAAAAAAATGGCCTATTAATGTTGGAAATCTTGTGAGTGTGTCAGAAGTGAAGTTCATCCAGCATCATACACTCTCTTTCAGTAATAGCGTTTATCTTTATGGACTTACCAAAGATAGCAAGGATCCTCCAGTTGAGAAATAGTCCAAAAACGTAAGCCAACAATAGTCCCATTGTAATTGAGAGCTACTAAAAGAAAAGGAAATAAAACATCATGATTTTGTTAAAACTAAATGAAAATTATTAAAAGAAAAGGTATCACATCAAGCAGACAACTTTAAGTGGTCGGCATATTGACCTGATTCACAGATCCCAGGGTTCCTCTAAGGTTCTGAGGCGATATCTCAGCTATATACACCGGCACCTATACATACCAAGAAGGGCCAGAGTTGAGATCTGTCACACTGCAGCCAAGTGAAAATGGACAGGATTTTAATTATAAAAATGTGTTTTTGAAAGATTACCGTATAAGAAATTACACCCACACCAAATCCCTCTAATAACCTTCCCATGTATAAGAATGAGGAATCCTGCAGAAACAGCCAAGTAGTTCATAAGGATGCTGCTGCGGTTGGTTGGGTTTCATGAATTATCTGAGCATAATGATCACTCACCTTGGCAAATGATATCGCCAGCCACCCTATAACATTAGGGACTGCAGCGATCATCAGAGACTGCAGTTAAGCAAGGTTAGGGACTAGAACTGTCCATGTAAGAATCACAGAATACCCAACAAAAGCAATCATAGTGATGTTTGTTTTGGAGATTTAGAAGGAACAGGCCAGCCCAACAAAGCAAGAAATCAGCAATAAGGTTCCAGCATGATAATATCTTGTTATATTGTACCGTCAGTCATTTGCCATATGCAGCAAATTATTTTAAGTGGAATTACAACGGCAGCTTCACCCATTATAAGCAATAGAAATCTAGTGAAGCTTCAGAGCTTCGTGCTGAAAAGGCAAGAGCCCGACTTCTTAACCTCTACTGATAGATTTCTACATGAAGGGTACTCGAATGACTCTGAAAACTGCGTCAAATTTAAAATGTACATTACTCCAAACTGAGCATCTTCTGTTTTTTTTTTTGTTTTTTTTTCAGGATGATAGTTGTTCAGTGCTGAAAATTTCCAAATATCAATCACATTATCCAAACAAAAGTTCCAGCAGAAGAGCAGAAAGCCAGAAGAACTAAAAGCTACGCCGAAATTGCTTAGAAATGACTAAGACAGATGACAGAAATTCCCGGAAAATAGCAGCCGATTGAAACGAGTGGCATACCCCTTTCCGACCGATGTACTCTGCAATCTGACCACTCGTGATTGCCCCAATCATGGCTCCCACATTCACCAAAGAGCCAAATATCGAATACTATATCCAGCATTGTTCCACAATGAAGAACAAATTGCATCAGTTATCAATCAAAAGCAGATTCGAAACCAGAACAGAAAGTATGATTTCAGCTCCTGAAGCAAGTCCAACCTGCGAGAGCGATAGGCCTAGGTCGCTCATTATGTCCTCTTCCGTAGGAGACGAATATCCACACTGAAAGCCAAAACAGAACAAGACTTGCTGATAGATATATCACACGTAGATAGACAGGCAGACAGATAGAAGGAGAAGAGCATCGTGTAAGACCCGGGCGTACACTGAATCCGAACTGAATAGGTCCTAAGGCGACGATCAGGACGCACAGGAGGACGGAGACGGAGTTGTCGCGGAGGGTCTGGGTCGACCCGCCGGAGACGCTGGACTGCCTCGACCCCATGCCCTGCATCTTGTACCAGCTCCCCGTGTGGAGGAACGGCTTCCTCAGGTCCCTATCGTCCTCGGCGTCTTCAATGGCGCTCATCCTGAAGCTCGAAGCCGAATCTTCTCCAGATATCGCCGCCGCCGTCGCCGCCGCCGCGTCTTCCTCCTCCTCAAGCTCAAGGCGTGCGAGAGAGCGCGATTTGAATCTTCAGAGATCGCGCAACGCCATGGAGGGTGGTGTTTGGAGAAGTTGTTGCGAGGAGATGAGCTGTCCCTTTGACCGTTGGCGTTGGCGTTGACGAAGGAGGAGGAGAAGAGGACGGTGGTGGCGCGAGGAGATGACTCGGTCGTGACGCGACTGCGGAGATGGCGAGTACTGAATTTTTAAAAAGTGTGGGACAAGCCTGGCCGACCTGCAACCGTCACCAGAGCAACGGCGCCCTCCGCACCCTTTATTTCCCCAAGAAAACCGGACCCTCCAAACAACAAAAACAAAAAACAAAAAATTCGCAAGTAAGTAAAAAAGGGAAAAAAAGAAAAAGAAAAAAGGAACATGAAATAATTCATGATGAAAATTCAGATAATAACAATGTTCGATTTAACTCTTGAGTTACAAGCTGTTCCGATGTGATGACAGGCGATTTTTTTTTTCGCTTGAAAATTTACGAAAGGTTGGCGATTATGTTGATATCAGGTGTGCATCGTATTATGTCGTGTTTCATCATATTAGATTTTTTCGATAGATGCGTATTATATTTTCTTTTTTTATCGGAAAATGGGATTCCCAATTTGAATTTTTTTTTACTGGTTTTACTTTCAACATCACCTTATAACTTGATTTTATCCGTTCTATTTAGTATTGAGTCTAAATCAAGAGAGACGAGTACATTTTGTTTTCGAAAAATGAGGTTGACCTGGATCTTACTTTGCAAAGAAAAGAGTTTTTGCATCCTGTCTTTTTAACAAAAAAAAATCTCACATCGCATTCGAGTTTCTTTTTATTGTATTAGAAATTATGACCTTCATTATATAAAAAAAAATTACACTAATTTTACTTTCGACATCACGTTCTTTTTATTTAATATCTACCATCGAAATCCAAATCATAATAGATAAGTAAATTTCTTTTTCGAAAAGGAGGTTGACGCAGACAAAAGAGTTTGCGTTTAGTCTCCTTAACTAACAAGAAAAAAAACCACTTCGAAAGGAAATTGAATGTCAAATTTATCTTATATCATTTGCATTTATTTCATTTTGGATCAAAGTGTCTCATCTGTACTTTTATATGAAATTGGTCAACGATGCGTGCAGAAGAAAGCCAACATTTGATGGAAAAAGTTAGTTGCAGAAATTATGTTGCCGGTTGCCCACCATTGGGAAAAATGGGGATGGCGGCCCGAGATGCACCGTTATATTTAACGGTGCCGTTTTATTAGCTAGTCCCACCAAAAAGTATCCCCGGCGCTGAGAATTGCATGTGTTCAACGTGTTTTTATTATTTTCCTTTAAAGGGTCTACTGGTTCTTACATGTGTAGATATCAGATATTTCACTCTCTCTTTTTTTTTCAGTCTGTAGATATTTTATTTGATTAGATAAAATACAAGTTACACGAATCGCTAATATGGATAAGAAATTTTATCGGATAGATATTTATAAAGGCAAAATAGAATTGGATTATCCGCATATAGCAAGCGCTCCACTGGATGGTTACTCGGGATTGACTCCTCCGATTTTAAATCGGGCTTGGGCTCGAACTTGAGCCACTCGAGTAGTTAGGTCAAGTGAAGATTAGGCTGGCATATACCCAATTTGACAAGCTTGATTAATTTAATTCGAACCTATGTTTCTTTGAAAAATAATTTTAGGTAGCAAAAAGACAAGGAAATCCTTAAATTTACATGATATACAGGCATGTAAATGTACACATCCGAGTTTATTAAGTTCGAAGAACATGGGCTCGAGTTCCTTCCCAATTCGATTGTAGTTGAGTTAAGAGAAATAAGCTCTTCACATAATAATGACAGTTGTTTGAAGAATATAATTTTTGTGGTTTTGTACAAGAAAACACGCGATTGGTCCCATCGAGAAAAGATAAGTTTTGATTGTCAAATGGTTTCAAAAAGATTGAAAATTGTGACTACCTTTTGTAGAGAAAAAAAAAAAGCTGACTTAAGACTTTATATGTTACTCTTTAGGGGTGAGCAAGCGGAACCGCCCGCCCGGGAATCGCCCGGAACCGACAGTTCCGGACGGTTCCTGGACGGGCGGTCCGGTTCTCGGTTCCAAAAAAAATTGGAACTGAGAATTTCGGTCTGGTTCCCGGTTCTGGGGGTGGAACCGCCCACTCGGAACCGAAACCGGTACTATTCATCAAAAAGAAAAAAAATTCCCTCACACTCTCTCACTCGCAATTATAGCCTCTGCTCACAACTCACACGCTCATAACTCAGACAGAGTCACTCTTAGTCTCTCACTCGGCCCACACTCCACAGCGTTGTTCAGTAACCGAACTTCGGTCTATTGGACATGCAGGTTTCTGGACGTCCATACCAGTGCTGGATGTCCAGCACACGTCCAAGTGCTAGACTGGGCACACGTTCAGCACACGTCCAAGTGCTGGACGTCCAGCAGAAACTGGACATCCAGGTCCAGAAATTGTACTGGACGTCCAGAAAATGCAACGCGTGAACCTGTAATTTTTTTTTTCCTATTTTAGAATATGTCCTTTTCACATTAATTGGAATCGGAACCGCTCAGGAACCGGACCGGACCGGACCAGGTGAGAACCGGACCGGAACCGCCCAATCTTGTCCGGTCCGGTTCCGAGTGATCGGTTCCCAGGCGGTTCTCGGTTCCTGATTAATGAATGTTACGACACGTAAGGACAGTAAGTACGATCATTCATATAAATTACCAAGGACAGAAGGAATTGCCATAAACTCATGTTATTTACACTTGTTTTAACGAAAGTTATGAATACAATATCTTATCAAACTTTGAGGTAGATTACTACGCTTGAAGGATGGGCTATTAACTTGTCATTTATGAGAATTACTAGAAAATCACAGTTACTGAGGATAATTACTAAATATATAGGTATCATTATTTACAACTATTTGATATATTTTACCTCGCACTTTGTTAATTGTTGTTCGATAACACTGAAAAGATAAGATTTGGAAATGTAATAATTGAACATTAGCGTTTAAAATTCTTTAAGTATGGAAAATAATTTTTTGTTTGCTAAATAGATGAAAATCAAACAATAAATTTCATTAATTGCTAATCAAAATGGAACAGCGAGAATTGTCGGAAATTTTTTTGGCAATATAATTGGTAAGATTATAATGCTTTCGTTCAATATTTTATCTCTACGTACGCAATTTAATTAAGCACTTCCTCACTTAGCGGACGAAGCGATTTTTAACTTAAAATATCGGGTTAAAGTTTCTGTCTAGTCACGGGTTATTAGACGCACTTAATATATCGTTTTCCGACATAGATCCACAGAAAAAGGAAACTAAAAATAAGTTAAATTAGGTATGTAGTTTGACTTTCTGGAGGCTAATTAAGGGTGCCAGATATAGAAACCACATGATTAGCTGTCGGATAACCCTTTATTATTATTATTATTATTATTATATTGCAATAAAGTAATATATGAAAATCGACTTTTCACCAAAACATGAATGGGAAAGAATTAGAGAAGATCATTGACTGGTCAGTGATGCAACGGTACTTCTCAACTCATGCCGTGACCCCGTTTTTGGAAGCGACTTTGAAGTTTAGTTGAGGATGTCGCTTTGGATCCTCGATTTATATATTTGTTCATAAAAAGCAAAGATCTGAAGAAAATTAGATTATGAAGATAAGAGAGAGAGAATCTAACTTATAATAACGATAGTCCCCGGATCGTGGGACCAAATTGTTTGCAATCTCGATGCATTTGGTGCTCTTCTTAGAATCCTAATGAAATAATTAAAACATGAAAAGAAAAACCCTAATGATAGTTTTACTCCCAAAAAGCGAGAGAGCTTTGATATGATAAGAAAACCGGTGAGTTCATATTATAACCGTGATCCATGGCTGAGTGGGTTGCTAAAGCTTGAAGATGAAAAATGCCGAATCTCTTGTCATAAGACAATGGTACCGTTTCTCAAAAGTAGCCATAACCGGACGGCTACCATTTAAAAACAAAAATAAAGGACCCAAACCCAAACCCTTAAAAAAAGGGAGGCCGTCTGATTCCAAAATCAGATGGCCTCCCCATCTGGTCAGAGTATTCGGATTTAAAAAGGCTTGCCTTGAAAATGGATCGCATCTCCTCATAAGCTCTCTAATGATTGCTTTGTTACGAAACATCTTTGATGTATTCTTCATGTTTACCTTTATGAGATGAAAGAAACTCAATCCCAACGGGGAAGAAAAAGAAAACAAAACAAAACAAAAGGTTGGAATGCGGTGAATTTTACGAGAGACGCGCCTGATCTAACATCCGTGTTTGATTGTTTAAACTAGATCAAATGCATGTAAGAATCGCCCGACTCGAGTTATATTGTGAGACATCAAATGTCTCCTCCCATAGAAAAATTGATAAACCGATACTCTTATTGTAGGATGTTGGAATGAGAAAACGACATAAAAAAGAGATTACCGGTTCTTAAATTGTGTCAATGTGCGATTTAGTTTTTGAACTAGCAATCGCTTCAATTAGGCTCTTAAACTTTTAATTAATTTGCGATATCTTTTTTAAACTTTTAATTAATTCAATAAAATCTTTGGATTATTTTTAAAATGTCCACTGTCATCTTTATATCAAAGGGAAACTCTTGATAAGAATAATGTCTTCTTCTTGTTGCGTGAAATGCATAATTTCGAGCCAGTTGAAGCGTGATGAGCGTATCACGAACGAGGGGACAGTGTGTTCAAGAGAAGAATTCACCACCAAGGCACAAGCAGTGTTTTACCGGTCAAAATGAAGAACTTTAAAGTCCACTTCCAAAGAATTGGGATAAAGAACCAGGGAACTACTAACTTTGAGTAAAACTCTCATATTTTGTCAAATCAAAATCTGATGGAGAATGCGCCTCCTATTCATCGACGACGGACTAAGAGTAGATAAATTACAGGATCACTCAAATTGTGAAAATAATATGAACTAGTAAACGTTTTTAGAATAAGAAACGATCCCACCAGCCTTAATAACGCAATCGAATTGGCATCTACTCACGCACGCACATATCAAGTTCACTGGGAGGCGCGCGCGCTGATCTTGGAGGCCCAAGCCTAAGCTAATTTGTTAAAACAATTACAAGTAGTCCACTGTTCTAGAGGAAGCAATCAAATTGCAGATTGGGCCGTCAAAGCTCAACGTATGAATAATCTGCTGATTTCATGGGTGAAATCAGCCCCCTCCTTGCTTAGTGGATTTGTTGTGTACTAAAATTAGTAATTTGTCATGTCGAACTTCTTTGGATATGAATTTATGAAGTGATGCTTTTATGACTAAAAAAATAGAAAAACAACTCTCAAAATTTGTCTCGGAGGCCTTCTCCACATTGGATCTTCCATTTGGATCATATCATGGCCAAGCTTTTGCAACACAAATATGATGTGATTAGCTTGATTGATGATGTTCGTGGTGGGCTTGTGAGTTGACCATCATTAATGGAATTCGATGATCCCGTATCTCTACCATGTCATTCAAATGCAACAGCAAAAACCAATGTGACGTCAAGAGGCAAGAACCGTCTAAAACGACGACTGGATCTCTTCCAGGGATCTCCCCTTTGTCTCTGGGACAAGCAGAATCACAAAGACTGCAGTGCAAGCAGCCACAGCTGCATACATTGTGAAGGTACCTGTCGAAAATTGCAGGGGCCATGTCAAGTCAGCATCAAGTGACAAAGCATGAGAGAGCGTGGGGTGCAGGGGAGAGGGAGTGAGGGAGAGAGAACCTCCGGCGCTCCAATCCAACAGTAAGTTTGCTGTCAACGTGATCACCCACGTCGTTGTCCAGTTTGCCAGTGCCGCCATGCCGCCGGCAAGGCCCTTAATATTCGCCGGAAGAATCTGGCATGAGTAAAGAATAAAACTTTTGAGTTGATATCCATGAGTTACAAGCTGCTAGGACATAATCCCTGTTATGAATTTATTTGAAATGACCATGAATTTGTGCTTACCTCAGACATAATGAGCCATGGAACGGATCCCATTCCCAGAGAGAAGGCAACAACAAAAGCCTGGATATGATGACGTTCAGAGCATATCCTTAAACTTGTTAAGCACAATGAATTAGTCCAAACAGTGAGCATAAACGATCATACCACAAGCCCAACCACCGACGATATTCCCATTATGCTGTATAATTTAGAGTCTTCTGAAGCAGAGCTCTGGAATACGGAAGAACAATGTTTAAAGAAGCAGCGGTCGCCTCGGAACCGAAAGGGTTCTAGTAACAACATTACTCACCTCCACATAGAACACTACGGCCACGAAAAGAAGGCTTAAAGTCATTGCGGACGAGGATACCTGCAAAAACAGATACAGATACTCAATTTGAGCGTGTTTTAGAGAATATTAACTCTTGTGAGAATCTAGTCATGCGCACTATCAGAAGCAGCCTTCGGCCTGCTTTGTCCGGGAGACAAGTTGCAACCCCAGTGGCAAGAACCTACAGCATCAAGAAGGGTCCTTCCACCTTAAGATTAGGTCAAAAGTTTTTTTAGCATTGTTGAACTCCTACCACCAAGATAATCGTCAATTTACCTGGATAGCTCCGAGCCCAACAGTTGCGACATTACTTGAAGAAATCCCTATGCAAAATCGATGCACATTAATAGAAGCCTCATCAACCAAGAGAAGCTTTATTGGGTTACATCCATCAACAGATGCTATTCAGAACAACAGCAAGGATCGGTATGCCTTTGCTCATCCCGACTAAAGCAGAATCTAAAGGAGAAATTTTCTGTTTTTTGGCAGGATTGTAGAATCTTCCAGTAGTATCCTAATGGAATAGGCCAATTGGTTGAATTATTGATATTTAGGCTCCATTAGTTTAATAGAAAATGTAGCATTTCTAAAAATATTTTCTTGAAAATCATTTTCTTGAAAAATAATAATATTTTCCGATATTCGTTTGAAACTTACAAAAATTATAAAAAAATATTTTATTTTTTTCTTTTCTCTCATTTTTTTCTACATTGATTGGCCTTTGATCACAAATTACTCTTGAAAGAAATGAAAAATGTTTAAAGGTAAAAAAATAAGATGGAAAATATTTTCCCATTTCTAAAAGCAAAAAACATTTTTCCTACTTTTCAAAGTTTTTTTTTTCCATCGGTGGAAAATATTTTGCTTGACTATTTTGTTTTCCGTAAAACAGATGCCGAAAAATCTGGAAAATATTCTCCTGAAAGTTATTTTCCGTGAAACGAACGAATCGTCAATATCAATCAATTCTTTCAACTACTCTTGCATAGTTCAAGTTTATGTTTTTCTCCAACTTCAATTAATAGTCCTCTATTCAAGTCTCTTTAAATAGCAAAAAAGAACGGTGGATTACTAATCTGTTTAGGTAAAATGCGATATCTGCATCCTCAATTAGAAAAATATCTTTCTGGAGAAAAGCATAATGGATAATTTTCAGCTTAGTCCTTAATGGTAAGATTGGAAAAGAGAGAAATTTAAAGTTGCAGGTTGTAATAGATTCACTCCTTCGCTCTAGTTAAATTAAAGTTGGGCTGCAACGTGACACAATCAGTCACCACCTGCACTTTCAAAAATTGTGGTGGAATAGAAGAAAACGCCATTGATGCCACTGAGTTGCCGGAGCATAAGTAGTCCAATGCCTACCTGCAACACACATATTTGATACAAGAAGGGATGAAACGTCAAAGTATGAGATAATAACGTTCAAGATAGATTCAAGTGAAACATTTACCGTTAAAGGAAACCAATATCCTTTCTTCTTGAGCTCTGCAAAACTGATCGTTGTTCTTTCGCTCGTCGATGCAACAGCTCTCTGCATGAAGTATATAATTCATCACAACTGACACTACTTTATAAAGAGAAGTTGAAACAGTAGTAGATCCGTAATCTTTAGCAAACTATCTAAAGTTCTTTTGCAGTAGAAAAGGCTCAAAGAATTGCACGGATGACATATTTCTTTAATGTCATTACCTATACGTTGGAAAAGCTTTTAAATACCTTGATTTCATTAAGTTCAAGGGAAATATCAGTATCAAACCCTCGCAGGACCTGCAAAGAGGCTTCAAATTCCTCTGTCAAGCCCATTTTGGCCTGCAACATTTTCCATTCCAATGAACATAATGCAGAAGAGAAGCATAAGAAAACAGTGAATGGGAAACGAGAGCGGGAAGTTATTGA
Organism: Melaleuca quinquenervia; assembly: GCA_030064385.1. Classification (NCBI taxonomy): domain Eukaryota; kingdom Viridiplantae; phylum Streptophyta; class Magnoliopsida; order Myrtales; family Myrtaceae; genus Melaleuca; species Melaleuca quinquenervia. The sequence goes on along the minus strand of CM057726.1, from coordinate 8,568,031 downwards.
AGGGGTGGTAACGACGAATTAATTACAGAAAAGGCCATATCAGATTTCATACCAACCATCGAGGAGACTCTGGGATGAAAAATAAGCCAGGAATCAATATCAGACATGGTACAGAACCTGAAAATAATATTAAAAATCAATATCAAGGAATATAATAAGAAATAAGCGAGTTGAGTGTCACCAATTAAACGGCCTCAGAAAACTGATGAGTGTACTTGACCAGTGACCTTATGAAATAAACACCATCGTTCGTAAGACTAATGACTTTTTGTTCGTTATATATTGTAGAGTGTTGTTTCCGAAATTGATTACTAAAATTCATGTGGCTATTACAGATGCCTCCACCCCCCCCCCCCCCCCCCCCCCAAAAAAAAAAAAGGAGAACAGAGCTTTCTTGTGTCCGAAGTTAAGTTCATCCAGCATCATAGACCTCTCTTTGAATTGATGATTTTCTCTTCATGGACTTACCCAATATAGCTAGTATCCTCCAGTTGAGAAATAGTCCAAAAAGGTAAGCCAACAATGTTCCGATTGTGATCGAGAGCTACAACAAGAAAGGGAAATGAAGCATTTTCCATGCTTTGTCGAAACAATTTCTCAATTATTAAAAGAAAAGGTATTATGTCAATCAGTCTATGAGAAGTGGTAGGAGTGCTGACCTGATTCACAGACCCGAGGGTCCCTCTCATGGTCTCGGGCGATATCTCGGCTATGTAAACCGGCACCTACAGACACCGAGGGCCAGAGTTGAGATTTGTCACTCTGCTGCCAAGCGCAAGAGCAAAGGGTTTAATAGGAAAGAGCTTTCCAAAGATTACCACGTAAGAAATTACACCCACTCCAAATCCACCCAACAACCTTCCCACGTATAAGAATGTGGAATCCTACAGAAGCAGCCAAGGAGTACATAAGGTTGTAGCTATGGTCGATCGACTTTGATGAATAATCTGACCATAGTGATCACTCACCTTGGCAAATGATATTGCCAACCACCCTACGACGTTCGGGATTGCAGCGATCATCAGAGACTGTAGTTGAACATTGTAAGAAACTAACAGTGTCCACACATGAATTAGGAATACATGACAGAAGCGATCATTATGACATTGTTTTGCACATATAGAAGGAGCAGATCAGCCGAGCAAAGCAGGACATCAGACGGTAAAGTTCCATCATGATAATATCGTCTTAGATTGTACACTCTTTCATTCATCATATGCAGCAATTGTTTTTAAGCAGCGAATCACATCAGCAGCTTCACCCATACTAAGCAATAAAAAACCAGTGGAAGCTTTAGAGCCTCGTGCTGAATGTGAAGTTTCGTGAATGACCACCGCCAACTGTCCTAAAAGCTTAAGCCGTTAGGTGAAAACGTGGTTTAATATTTATGCACTTTCACACTCCCCCTCACGCTTAGTCTGGTTTTTTTTTTTTTTGCCTAGTACTAAGTGTGGAAGGACTTTAGGGAGACTAGGGGCCTGGTAAAATTTGAACTCAGGACTTCCTGCTCTGATACCATGTGAAGTTTTGTGAAGGACCACCGCCAACTGTCCTAAAAGCTTAAGCCGTTAGGTGAAGACGTGGTTTAATATTTATGCACTTGCCACTTTCATACTGAAAAGCTAGAAGCCATGAAAGGTACTTGAATAACTCCAAAAAGCTCCATCAGATAAAAAATGTGAGTTACTCAAAACCAAGCATCCCTTCTTTTTTTTTTTCCAGGATGTTGACTGCTCAATGCTGAAACTTTCCAAAATTCAGTCAATTTATCCAAAGACTAATTTCAGCATAAAGAGTAAAGCCAAAAGAACTGAATGCTATTCTGAAATTGCTTGGAGTCGACTAAGACAAATGGTACAAGAAACTCCCTTGAAATGGCAGCTGATCGAAATGAGTGGCATACCCCTTTCCGACCGACGTATTCTGCCATCTGGCCGCTCATGATCGCCCCGATCATCCCTCCCACATTGACCAAGGAGCCAAATATTGAATACTATATCCACCATTATGCCGCAACCATGAAGAACTTGTGTCAACTAACGATCGAAAAGAGATCCGAAATCAGAACAGAAAGATTAAACTCTAGATCCTGAAGCAAGTCGAACCTGCGAGAGCGAAAGGCCTAGGTCGCTCATTATCTCCTCCTCCGTGGGAGACGAATATCCACACTGAAAGCCAAAAAAACGCAAGAATTACACAACCACCAAATTCGCTGATAGAAAGATATGATGGATGGACGGATAGATAGATAGAAAACGCATAATGCAAAATGGGGACTTACAGCAAATCCAAACTGAATAGAGCCAAAGGCGACTATCGACACGCAGAGGAGGACGGAGACAGAGCTGCCACGGAGGTTCTTCGCCAGTCCAGAGAGGCCAGACTGCCTCGTCGGCTTCCCCTGCATCACGTACCACACCCCGGCGCGAAGGAGCGGCTTCCTCAGGTCCCTGCCTACCTCAGCGTCTTCGAAGGCGCCCATGTTGAGCCTTGAGGCTGGCAGCTTCCTCAGAAGATGCTGCTGCTTCTTTTTCTTCCTCGTTAGCTCGAGTGAGCGAGAGAGCGATGCGAAGTGTGATTTGAATCTTGAAGGAGGGTCGTGAATCGGCGCCGATGATGACGGAGAAGATATAACGAGAAGATGGGTTGGTCTCCTCACTGTTGGTGCTACTGCGAAGCAGAGGAAGATGATGGCGCAGGAAGGTGATGATGGTGCTGCTGACCCCCAGATGGCGCGTCTCTGGAAATTAAGAAGACCGCGGCGATACGGTTGCACCTGTGTCGGACCGCGTTTTATTTATTTATCAAGGTACGGTAAATATAAAACAAACTTAAGACACGTTTCTCTTTTCTTGATGAAAATAAATAATTTGAATTTTTTTCCTTAAAAGATGATAATTTTTATCGGCTAATTGTTCGAGTTGAGCTCGAATATTTCAATTATTTTATTTTAGTCTATTTCATGAAAAATTATTACATTCTATCGAAAGCTTATGTCGAAGTTTATGCTTCAGACAAAACAATGGAGTTGAGCTCGAACTTATCACTATATTGGCTCAATGAGGGTAGATCATTCTCTAGACGTACATGACAAAATGGTGGCCAGCTGAAAGCATTAGTATTACAAAGCTTGAGTTTTGAGAATGTTCTTAATTTATGTGGGCAATTTCATTTAAAAAGCGTTACGAACTTTGGGGACTTATTCCGTCTCATCAAAACACGTTCGTCAAAACGCTATAGGAAATTTAAAACATCAATTTCAAGGAAATTACTCAATTCATGTAGTAATTATAGTAATTCAAAGAAGGGAAATATTGTGATCTCGTGTAGGAAAATACTGGATTGGTCCTGTTCATTAATGCAAGCCATTAGATTCAGAAAAAAAAAAAGTAAAATCTCCTTTCAGATTAGTCTTGTTCAAGTTCCACTTGGGACTAAGGTGAAAATTGAGGAGCTTCTAGAAAAAGAAAAAGTTTGGGGCAAACTAGGATTGGATCTAAAATTCGAGGTTTTTGGAAAATTTGTGAGAGTGTGGAATTAATGCAAGTGGACTTTCGTTTCTTGTTTCACTAGCCCCCCTTGTTTTATTCCTTTGTAAAAGGTTCGTATTTTATAATACGAGGCACCTAATTTCAACCCTCTCTTTTTATTTTTCATCACTTTGTTTTTCTAGTTTCCTTTTCTTATTAAGTTAATATAAATTACAACACATAAGTAAGTTCTAATATTTTAAAGCATGATTCCACGGAAATTCAATCGATTTGTATTTGATGTCTACAATTTCATTTATCTTTTTTTATTACCACTTGTAATTTAATTTTCTTTGAATTCATAAATGAAAGTATAACTACTAGGAGTGCACGATTCAGAGAATTAACATACTGACCCAATTTACATAATTGCTTCGTTAATTTAATCTTATCGCTCGCTATCTTTGATCATCATCTTTATATTTCTCAAGCATAGTTGAGCGTATAGAAATCATCGGCGAGTGCTTAATTTTTATTTTCTCTTGATGCGCCTACTTGGTAATTTGGACCTCTATGAAATGGCTTGGTTCATTGTGTTTCTCAAGTTAAAATACAAAGTACATGGTTCTATCATCATTATTTTAATGTTATATCTTCAAAATTAGTATAAATGAAGCATGTCATTAATAATAATAATAATAATAATACAAGTCACGTAACAATTTATTAGTGTCAAAATCTCTATTTAAGTTCCTTAAAAAAACAAGTCAATCATCTTTATAAGATAAAATAATGATGATAATTGCACACTAATATGTCTTATGCATAATTGTGGATTTGTTTGATGCAAAGGAGACACTTAATCTTATCGATATATTTTTTTACTAATCAAGTCATCGAAACATTTAGTGCAACATGAGATATCACTTAAGAATCTATCACATTGTGTTTTTACTATTACAAAGTATGGATGACCACGGAATTAATCATTTAATAAGTCTTTCAACTCTAGAGTTCCATGAATCCTTACATATAAAGGTGATATTGAAGTTACTTTTTCATTGGTCGATAGAAGAATCTCCCAATATCTTGATATAAGACTATAAAACTTTCTAAGCTTTGTATATAGATATAAATTGAGATTTATGGAGAGTGCTACGAATGTTGAAAAATTGAAAAAAGACGAAGCAAACTAAGATATAAAATATCTAGTGGTACGAAGAGGTTAATAGTGTTGTGATTATTAATTCTTTTAGCCCGGCTTCAGCACGCAGGTTACCATGGTAGTAGTAAACACGTCTTTCATGGAACCTGCGTTCTTTGTCTTCTTCTTACTCTATTTTGAAATATCTCAAAAGACGTTGTTACTATTATTATTTTATATATATTTTTTAATTTATGCACCGTAAGGACATTTTATGCTTTCTCGTTGAACACATCGGAAATGGATCACTTGCCATGTTGCAAAAGTGACTTGACAAACCATAATCTTCTGATTTAAATTGAATGGATGTGATTTTTCGAAACAAAAAAAAATCCTATTTAATGAGGATCGTCCCATTTGAAATCGGACACCCCCTGCCCTACGTCACCTCCAGATCGTCTTAGACTGTCCGGATCTGAACATATCATGGTTTTTTGCTAGATAGATCCACAGAAAGAGAAAATTAACGAGAGAGAAGAAGAACAGGATGTCGGACGGAGTCGTTAGGAGTAGTTAAATTCGTACTTTGACTTTTGTAAAAAGGCTTTCTCTCGAGGGAGGCATCATCGTACGAATAATTAAGGATGTCGGATACAGAAATAACGTGACCAGCCGTCGGAAAATGTGTTTATGATGGCAGTTGATTAACATATGAAGATTGACTCTTTACCCCAAAAAAAAAAGATAAAAAAGAAGATCATCCGCTGGTCAGTGATGCAACGACACTTCTCAAGTCACGCATGAATTAAATTACCTAACGCTATATACCTAACAATAGCCTGACCCAGAGTGCATTAACAAATGTGAAGAAAAAACCGATAAATCCAAACTCTTACCATGATATGGTGGAGTCAGATCATTTGTAAAGTTGGGTGAGTCGAGTTCAACTAGAATCGAGTCAGAAAATGATACAACTCATATTGATATATTTACATACAATATAATCCCAACGATCTGTGCTTAATCCAACCCATACTTGACTTAAGTTAAATTGTTAAGATATTTTAATATTGAATTTGATATAGAAAAAAATTATTTCTTGTACATTAACATAGTGGACAAGTTATATATATTTTTAAAATTTTTAATGTATTTTTATATTTTTCTGTATTTTTTTCCTAACGACCAACCATGATCAATGATAGATTTTGGTGATCGGTGAATGATGACAAATGGTGATGATTAGTGATCTGGTGGCAGTCGTCAGTGATAGGTTGTTGGCGAGAATTGTCAATTGGCGAACTATAGCAAATGGCAGTGATGGGTGGCAAATGGCGACTGGTTGGCAATCCTTGCCAAATTTCCTAGCATAAAGGAAAATAAAAAATCATCAGAAAATTAAAAAATTTTTTAAAAAAATGACTTGTCTATCCATGAGTCACCTAGACTTACTAAATGATTCATCCATTTGTGACTCATTTAAAACCCATTAAAGACTATTAGTTTGTTAACTAACTCACTTATGATTCGCTTACACTTTCTTTTAAAAATAAAGCAAGTAATTTATGATCCGCACCATTAAATATGAGGTTAAATATGGGCTTTAGACCCATTTTGCCAACCCTAGTTTTAGGGAAAAAAAGTACAAAAAAGTAAAAAATTTATTATTTTTGTGTTAATTCGATCATAAACTTTTAATTATGCTAATTCAATTCTAAATATTTGTACTAATTAAGTTAATCTGATCAATTTTGGCACAAAATTATTGACGTAAATGCTAACTATTTGATATAGTATAATCGGCACTGATGTAGCCAATTGTAATAGTATTTTGAATTTTTTACGCTTTTTATTATTTACATTTTTTTATTTTTTTGGGAGCCTAAGGTCTAGCCATAGGCAAGGGTTGGCAACCCTTGTTGGCACTGGACAAGGGCGCTATATCCCTAGCCCTCGTTGCCAACGCACTTGCCGGCCACAACGAGATCCCCTGAGGCCTCACTAGATCCAGGCAAGGTGATGGCGTCGTGGCCCTCGTTGGGTCTGGTGTGGGTTGGCCGATGACCTTTGCTGGTCCTTGCCCACCCTCCTCCTAAAAAAAGTGAAGATAGGAAATGAAAACTAAAAATCTTAAAGAAGGGTCCCTTTACGGTTGCTCGAGTCCCTCTTGTACTTCAACAGTGGTATCCAATGTTGGAGCTAAAAAAAAGGAAAACATGATAGAACACCGGTATGGGTGAAACTTAGGAACTTGCCCTATGCTGCTTGGCCCCCAAAAGAGATTAGTGCGGTGGCAAGTACCATTGGCAAACCACTTTATGTGGACCAACACACGGAAAACAGAAGGATGATTTTGTTTGTTCGTGTTTGTGTAGAGATTGATGCAAAGCAGCCACTATTTGAGACTGCCTCAATATTCCAAGAAGGAGAGGAACGCGTGGTTTCCATTGAATATGAATGGAGGCCAATGCTCTGTTTGAAGTGCGGAGTTTTTGGGCATAAGTGCCCGAATGAAACTGCTCAACCAACCCCCACGGTCCCGCTGGACCTAACCCAGTCTTTGGCTCCGCTAGACCCTGTTTCTACTGAACCAGGACAAGAATGGAGAAAGCAAGGGAGGACTAAGGCAAGGGCATCCATAAGAAGCTCGACCCTTCCCTCGGGCGACAAATGTACAAGTGCGGTGAACCCGAGCTTGGTCCTGGACCCTCTAGCACATAATGTGGCTCGGGCAAGCATGAACAGTGGCATTAGTGTCCCTCTTGTCCGTTTGGTACCGAACCGAATGTGAATGTGGTTGTTTCCCAGATTAATGCACCTCTGGTATCATCTAAGAACCTAGTGGTTGAGTTGGCTCTAAAATCTGACCAGCTCCCTCGGGGTGAACCTGAACACTCCTATGTAAATCCGTTACTTTAGCAGGATGAAGGGGATTCATCTTCTTCCTCTGAATTGGAAGGAAAGCTGACACATGGGTACAAAGATAATGTACAAGGCCCCAAGGCCATTGTAACATCCTCTCTATCGGATGATTTTTCGATTGAACAAGATGATCTCCTGCATAGTTCTAATGAAGAGGGACCTTCTGTTGATTCTACTGCATAGGTTGACTTCCCTTGTAAAATAAACTCTAAACTGGAGGTGCAACTACTTGAGACCGTTTCTCCTAATGTGGCATCTTCTGAGAAGAAAGTTAAAGCTCCCACAAGAAAGAAGGGCCAAAAGGCCAAGTCTGCCGTCAAAAAGCGGTAATCGTCGAAGTCGTCTTTTGTATATATGTTTTTTAGTGTTTGGAACATTAGGGGACTTGTTCACCTCGGTAGACAGGCAGAGGTAAGGTATTTTGTTAGATCCAATAACCTTTGTTGTATTGGATTGGTAGAAACTAAGGCCACCCGGGAGGCATTTCAGGAGATATCCAGGGGTATTATTCCAGGTTGGAATTGGTGCCATAACTATGAGCACACAAGGGTAGGGAGGATCTGGATTGGATGGGACCCTAACCAAATTACCTTTGAGGTGACCAATACGTCGTTCCAGGCCATTCACGGGTTTTTGAGGAAGGTTGATCTATCTACGCATGTTGCTATTTCAGTGATATATGCTGCTCATACTTTTGTTAATAGGCGACAACTTTGGGAGGACATCAAGAGGAGAAGTGAAATGATGCTAGATGTTCCATGGTTGGTCGCGGGAGATTTTAACGCGATTCAATTCTCTTCGGATCGTCTGGGGGGCACTGAGGACTGGATCTCATCCTTTGATGATCTCAATGATTGTATAGTGGAGTCTGGACTGGACAACCTTCAGTATATTGGGAATAGATATACTTGGTCGACCTTTGAAGAAGAGGATCGAATACAAAGGAAAATTGACAGGGCACTTGTTAATGCCAAGTGGAGTATGGAGTTCTCATTCTCAGAGGTAAATTTTATGTCGCCGGGGATCTCTGATCATACACCAATGGTGATACGCATTCTACCACTGGTGCAGTTGAGGCGCCTTTTCAAGTTTTTTAATTTCTGGGCGACACACCCAGATTTTAAGAACATTGTGACTTCAGTTTGGGCCACCAGAATCACTGGATCGCCTATGTTTCAGCTAGTTACTAAATTGAAAATTCTGAAAGGAAGTTTGAAGCGCCTTAACGTAGACTCTTTCAATGATTTATCTAGGAGAACGGCGAATGCCAAACAGCGACTGCGTTTGACACTGGAGGCACTTTTCCTTGATCCCTTCAATGTAACACTTGCTCAAGAAGAGTTGGAACTCAAAGAAGCCTTCATGACATTACGACTCCAGGAAGAGTCTTTCTTCAAGCAAAAGTCCAGGATTAGATGATTGAAGGGAGACCAAAACACGAAATTTTTTCACCACTCCGTGAAAAAAAAATAGAATTCTCTCAGTTAAGGATGGGAATGGATCTATCATCTCGGAACTTCCTGACATTAATGGGGTATTCGTGTCATATTTTGAGAATCTTTTCTCCTCCACTAGAAACACGGACTGCCCTTCCTCGATGTTGATCAAACAACACCTCCGTAGAAATCTTGAGGAGCAAGCCCATCTCCTCTCTCAACCGATCACTGAAGAGGAAGTCCGAGCAACCTTATTTTCGTTGGCATCTAGTAAAGCTCTGAGACCGGATGGATATAATGTTGAATTCTTCATATTGACATGGGATATAGTTGGGACCCTAGTGGTCGAGGCAGTGATGGATTTCTAGAGGACTGGTCAGCTGCTATGACAAATTAACACAACCATTATCACCCTTGTGCCAAAGGTACTGAATGCTCTGTCAGTTGATGAATTTAGGCCCACTGCATGTTGTAATACTTTATACAAACACATTACCAAACTTATGGCAAATTGATTGGCCCGTGTATTGCCTGCATTGATAAGTACGTCCCAAACGGCATTTGTAAAGGGAAGGAAGATAAGTGATAACATCCTTTTAGCTCAAGAGTTATTTGCTGGCTTCTAACATGAAACATATTCACCTAAGTGTGAGATGAAGGTTGATTTTCGGAAAGCCTATAATACCATAAGCTGGTCGTTTCTTGAGAACACATTATTTGCTTTTGGGATTCTAGCTCATCTCATTAAATTGATTATGACTTGCGTCACGACACCAAAATTTTCCGTTGCGGTGAACGGGGAATTACATGGTTTTTTCTCGAGTGCCAGAGGATTAAGACAAGGGGATCCGATGTCGCCGTACCTCTTCACATGGAGGTATTTTCTGGCCTTATATCTTCATACTCTAATAATTCTGACTTCAAGTATTACTGGAGGTGCAAGACTGTGGGTTTAACTCACCTTTTCTTTACAGATGATGTACTCATGTTTTGTCAAGCTGATTTGAATTTGGTTGGGATGCTTAAGGAGAGCATATCGACGTTTTCTCGGTGGTCCGGTCTTCTGCCAAACTTGTATAAGAGTGAATTATTTCTCTCGGGAGAACATCCAATTCATGACCCTATCTATGAGCTACTGAATTTTCAAATTGGATCTTTGCCTTTTCGATATCTTGGGGTGCCAGTGGTCTCTGGATGGTTGGGCAAGGCGGACTGTGTGGACTTAGTTAATGCAATCACCAAGAGGGCTCAATCTTGGACCCAGAGATTTCTTTCCTTTGCTGGACGACTCCAACTCACCAGGTCAATGCTTTATGCTATTCAGACTTATTGGTCTGCTATCTTCATTTTACCAGTCTCGATGATTGAAAGATTGGAAAAAGTCCTCAGACAATTTCTATGGAAAGGTCCAGAGTTAGGCTTGGGAGGAGCCAAGGTTGCATGGTATGATTTATGCCTTCCTAAGGCTAAGGGAGGACTTGGAATCAGACGTTTGAGGGATAACAAGAAGGTGTCAATGCTCAAGCACGTCTGAGCATTATTCACAGATAAAGAATCGCTTTGGTGCTTATGGATACACCCTAATTTTCTCAAGAACCAAAGCTTTTGGGTCTCTACTAGGTCTACATTTTGCTCTTGGTCTTGGAAAAAGATCCTGGAATTGGGCGAGCACCATCGACTACTATTTCGGTGGATTATTGGAGATGGTCGTTCTACTTCATTATGGTTTGATAACTGGCACCCACGTGGTCCACTGCATTTTCTTTTCATCAATAGACAGATATATCGATCAGGCTAGGACAGGAATGCAAAGGTTGCAGATTTTCTGATTGGAAGGGACCCACGATCCATCTTGATTGACATGCTAAATGGATGGGGGGATGTTTTGCCGACCCTATCTGAGGGACCGGACAGATTGCAGTGGACGCCGGATTCAAAAGGGGTGTTCTCCATTACATCAGCTTGGAACTATATAAGACCGAGAGGAAGAATTGTGCGTTGGTACACTTTCGTTTGGGACAACTTCATCTTACCATGGCACATGTTTTTACTTTGGCTAATTAGGGTCTGCATGACGGGCAACTATTTCTCGTCCAGAACTGGTTCTGGACCAAAAAAACCAGTTCTGGACAAGAAACCTGTTTGCTTCGCGGTTTTGTGAAAACCGGTTCTGAACCAATTTTTCCATCCAGAACCAACTTTTGGCCAAGAATGAGAAACTGAAAAAAACCTATTTCTCATTCTCCTAGAACCGGTTCTTCCCTTTCTTTTTTCTTTCCTTCTTCTTCCCTTTCTTTTTTCTTTCCTTTCTTCCTTCCCCACTCTCTTTGCGCGCACTCTCTCTTCCTTCCCATGCTGCCACCGTGATCGCCTCCTGCCGCCGCCCGCCGAGCTCGCCTCCTGCCTCCCGCCGCCGCCACCAGCTCGCTCGCCGCCCGCCGCCGCCCCCAGCTTGCACCTCGCCGCCCCCAGCTCGCCCCAGCTCTCCTCCCGCTGCCCCCAGCCGCCCCTAGCTCGCCCTAGCTCGCCTCCCGCTGCATAGTTCGCCTCCCGCCGCCCCCAGTTCGCCGCCCGATCTGGGTCGTCCCCTTGAGAACCGACAACCCCAGCTCGTCGATGGCCCGGCCGACGTTCTCCAGCGACCCGTGCGCCACCTGAATCTCCTTCCTCAGGCCCAGCCCGAACTCCTGGAGGTCGCGGCGGTAGGTCTCGAGCACGGACTCGGATTTGGTGGTCAGGGTCTTCACGAGGCTGCCCAAGCCACCCCACCGAGAACTGGATGGGTGGCCTGGTTCTTGGAGCGGCTTCTTCTCCCTGCGATGGAAGATCGTCCTTGGAAGGAGATTCGGACTGGGCGGATTCTAGGGGATCTGGGTTGTCGGAGAAGACGGATTTGAAGAAATTCATGACGATTTCCTCGGTGAAGCAGAGCGATCAGGATGTGGAGTGGCGAAGTGGAAAAGAAGATGAATTTGATTGAAAGTTATCGATGCAGGAGAGAGAGAGAGAGAGAGAGAGAGAGAGAGAGAGAGAGAGAGAGAGAGAGAGAGAGAGAGAGAGAGAGGAATTTGCAGCATCGTTGGTTGAACCGGATCAAACGATGAGGATGGACCGGATAAGTGAACTTACAAATGTTTAATGCAATTAAAGTGAATTTTCAATTTTAGAGTTGATTACAATAAATTGTGCAAAAAAATATCAAATTTCTTTATTTTTACTAATATGAACATCTTCCAATATCTCAAATCATATACTTTAGAAAATGAAATAGAATCACAAATATAATTTTTTTTGTCATATCAAACAGCTTTCTCTTTCTGAAACAGAAATTGTATGTCCATATTAAACACGTTTTTTTCGTCAGAAACTCATTTTGAACTAGAAATAGAAAAAACTAGTTCTGGACAGAAATAGGTTTCTGAACCAGAATGAGTATCATGCGCGCACTTACACGACGAAGACTTCCTACCCAGGTGCTCCTCCTATCATGTGGCCGAATTTCTGAAGGTGTGTGTGCTTTCTGCCGTGTAAGACCTGATTCTATTGATCATTTATTTTTTTTGGGTGTACTATTACGCATAGCCTTGCGTCTTTTTGGGCATCAAATTGCCACATCCATTGGAGGAATACGGACTGGTCGGATACACTTGCTTGGGCTGTGCGGAAATTTTCTGGAGATAGTTTCCATCAAAGAATTGTTCGGTACTCACTTGGAGCGTTATGCCATGTCATTTGGAAAATTAGGAATAATATTCTCTTTTGGAACGTTGACCTATTTATTCCCGCGGCCAAGAAGAGGCTCATCAAAATGGTGCGAGATAAAGCCTCCACTTTTCGGAATGTCATCGACACTTCAAAGAGTAGGCGGACACAACAAAGTTGGGGAATCCATGAATCCATTTTCCTTTAGTTCATGTAATATTTACATTGATGTTATATATCTCTCTTATTGTTAGAGAACCATGGTACTCTTTCACTAGGGTTTCTATGTCTAGTGAAAGTCTTTTGTAGTACCAGGCCTATCCATGATGTATTTTGGCTACAAAGATCAATACATATACTTAATTTACCCAAAAAAACCACAAAATGTTTAAAATATTATTTAAAAAATTCTATGTTAATGTCGGGTACGTCACATCAGATAGTGTTCATTTTAGCAATTTATGTGCAAAAGTTTTAGGTGGCCCAATTAAAATATTTAGGGCTAAATTAATACTACCGCAATGGGTTTAAGATTTTTTATTTTTTTACTTTTCCCGTGAAGTTCTGAAATATACGTGGGACAATGAGATTACTGGCCCTCAAATTTTGTCAACACGTTGCATCATTCTTAAACTTTCACAAATGCTTCAATTAGGCAACTAAATTTTTAATCAATGTTTAATATATTCTTTAAACATTCAATTAGCTCAATTGGACTTTTGTATTCTTTTTAAAGGTTCTGCATCATTTTTGAGTTAAAGAAGTGAATCCGATTCAAGACAAAACTCTTTGTCAATACGAAGAATGTCTACTTCTCAAGTTTTTAGTAGAAATTGTGTGACATAAATAAATTTTAGTTAGTTGATGCGTGATGAGTTTGTGAGAATAGTGAACGTGTTCCATTAAAAAAAAGAAGTGCTTAGCGTGTTTTAGGGAAAATAACTATAAGGATAAAGAATTTTAAGGCTTAAGTCCAGAGAATTGGATGAAGAGTCTAAGCTAGCAACTAGTAAGTTGAGTGGAATTCTCGGGTTACGTCAAATCAAAATCTGCATGCTTACAATGGAAAAAGCACACCTATTTATTGATGGAAACAATGGAAACATTAAATTAGAAGACTTCCCATACTAGGAAATCAATTTGAACTTTGAAACCTACTAAGGTTAGAAAACAACCCTCCAGCCTTAACCCAATCCAGTGGACATTTATTCTTCAATATCTAGAAGTTCATCTTGAAGGCCTTCTCCTCATTGGATCCATTGGATCATGTTATGGCCGAATATCTGTCTTCATTTACATAATATCAACGTGCTTGGCTGATTCATGAGATTTGAGGAGGCACCGTCTGTCGATTATTATCAATGAAGTTTGATGCTCCCGCATCTCTACATGTCTTTGAACGGCAAAAGTGAATTTGGCCACAGGTGGCAGGGATCATTTAAACGAGGACTGAATCTCGTCCAGAGTTCTTCCCTTGGTTTCTGGGACAAAGAGTATGACAAAGACAACAGTACAAGCAGCCACAACTGTATATATTGTGAAGGTACCTGTGCAAAATTGCAAAGGCTATGTCAGTCAGCAGTAGGCGTTAAGCATGAGAAAACGTGTTGCAGGGTAGAGGGAGTGAGGGAGAAAGAACCTCCAGCGCTCCAATCCAACATCAAGTTTGCCGTCAACGTGATCACCCACGTTGTCGACCAGTTTGCCAACGTTGCCATGCTGCCGGCGAGGCCCTTAATATTTGCCGGAAAAATCTAACATGTAAATAGAAGAAAATTTTAAGTAGGTATTTATGAATCACAAGATGAAGACTCATGACCATTGAGCAGCCTTCACTTGAGGGCAACCTAGAAACAATTCTCTACTGTTGGATTTAGTAAAAAAGATAAGTAAATTGTGCTTACCTCAGACACGATGACCCATGGAACAGATCCCATTCCCGCAGAGAAGGCAACCACAAGAGCCTGGATATGATGACGCTCAAAACATACCCTTTAAAATTTAATGAGCACGTGAATAAACACAAAAAGTGAGTATAACATACCACAAGCCCGACCACCGACAATATTCCCATTATGCTGTATAATTTAGAGTCTTCAGAAGCAGAATCCTGGAATATGCAAGAATAATGCCTCAACAAGCAGCCATTGCCTCAGAAATCGAAGGGTTCTACTAATGGCATTACTGACCTCTATATAGAACGCTATGGCTACAAAAAGAAGGCTCAAAGTCATTGCGGATGAAGATACCTGCAAAAACAGAACTAGATACCCAACTTAAGCATGTTTTAGAGAGTCTTAAATTTAGTGACAATCTAGGCATACGCACTATTAGAAGCAGCTTTCGGCCTACTTTATCCGGGAGCCAAGTGGTAGCCCCAGTGGCAAGAACCTACAGCATGAAGGTCCTCATACCTCAGATAAGGTCTTAAGTTTTCGCATTGTTTAACTGCCGCACAAGACCACCGAGAGAATCACCAGATTTACCTGGATAGCACCAACTCCAACGGTGGCGACATCACTTGAAGAAAAACCTATTCAAAATCGAGGTACATTAATGGAAGACCCTAATAAGCAGTACAAGCTCTGTTGGGTCGTATCAGTCTACGGATGCTATCAGAACAACAGCAAAATTCAGTATGCCTTCGGTCATCTTGACAAAGCAGACTCTAAAAGAGAAATTTCTTGTCTCTTTTTGCAGGCTGATATAATCTGCCAGTACTGTCCTTCAGGGAATGAAACAGGCTAGTTATTTGAACTCTTGGTAATTAACATCAATCAATTCTTTCACAGCTCTTGCATAGCTCAAGTTTGGGGCGTTTCAATATTCTCCAACTGCAAGCATCTTTTTTCAAGTCTATTTGAATAGCAAAAGAAAACATTCAATTACTAATCCTTTAAATAAATCTAACAGAATGTGACATCTGAATCCTCAATTAGAAAAAAGTGCAGACAAATGCAATCTTTCTGCTTAGTCCTTAACACTAACATTGTGGAAAGAGAGAGATTTGAAGTTGCGGGTTCTAGTAAATTCACTTCTTTGCTCTAGTTAAATAAATTATAGGATGCAATGCAACACAATCAGTCGCCACCTGCATTTTCAAATATGGTTGTGGAATAGAATAAAACACCATTGATGCCGCTGAGTTGCCGGAGAATAAGAAGTCCAACACCTACCTGCAACATATATTTTGACACAAGAAAGAACAAGACATCAAGGTATGAGATAATAAAGTGCAAGATTGGTTCAAGTGAAACAATTACCATCAAAGGAAACCAATATCTTTTCTGCCAGAGCTCTGACAGCCTGATTGTTGTTCTTTCACTTGTTGATGCAACAGATGTCTGCCAGAAGTACATAATTAATTACAGTTGGTACTACTTTATAAAGAGAGGAGTTGAAACATAAGTAGATTCATTATCTTTAGCTATGTCAAGTAATTTTGCAGTAGAAAAGTCTCAAGGAACTGCACGGATGATACATATTTATTATATTCACAACGTTCAAATCAGAAAAGCTTTTCAATACCTTAATTTCATTAACTTCATGGGAAATATCAGTATCAAATCCCCGTAGTACATGCAAAGAGGCTTCGAGTTCCTTTCTCAAATCCTTTTTGGCCTGCAGCATTTTCCGTTCCAAAGAACAAGCAGAAGAGAAAATAAGAAAAAGAGCGAAGGGAGAAATTAGAGCATCAAGTCACTAAAAAGGAAGAATTAAATACATAATAGACCATTTCAGAATTCATACCAACCATCGAGGAGATTCTGGGATGAAAAATAAGCCAGGAATCAATATCATACATGGCAGAGACCCTGCAGCAGATGTTCAAAATCAATGTAAAAGAGAACAACCGGATTTAAGTGAGTTGAGTGTCCCGAAACTATTGGCATTAGAAGACTGAAGATTGTACTTGGCCGGTGACCTTATAAACGAAACTCTATCATTTGCACGCAATGGCCCTGTTATCCAATGAATCCGTAGAGAGAGGTGTGTTCATTGTGGGCATTACAGATGTCCAAAAGTGTTTTATGACGTCAGTGAAAAAAAAAAAGAGAAGCTTTTTTGCGAAATCCATCCATCATCATATACTTGTCTTCCAATGGATGATTTTCTCTTCCTGGACTTACCTGTGATAGAAAGGATCCTCCATTTGAGAAGTAGTCCAAAAAGGTAAGCCAACAATGTTCCGACCGAAACTGAGAGCTACTAAAGAAAAGGGAAATCAAACAATTTCCATGATTTCTTAAACGAACTTCAAAACTATTAAAAGAAAAGGTATCACGTCAAGGCGATTAAAAGTCGGAGGCGTATTGACCTGATTCACAGATCCCAGGGTTCCTCTCATGTGGTCAGGTGATATCTCAGCTATATATACCGGCACCTGTTGATACCAGGAAAAGGGTCAGAATTGAAATGTGTCGCGCTGCTTCCAAGTGCAAGTTCAAATTCAAGAAGATAAAGCTTTCCAAGGATTACCACATAAGAAATCACACCAACACCGAATCCTCCCAGCAACCTTCCTATGTATAAGAATAAGGTATCCTACAGAAGCATCCAAGAAGCACATCAGGATGTAGCTGCGGTTGATTGAATTTCATGAAATTTGTGACTATAATGATCACTGACCTGGCAAAAATATATTAAGAACCACCCTATAACATTAGGGACTGCAGCGATCATCAGAGACTGCAGATGAACATGATTAGAAATTAACAGTGTCCACAACAGAATCATAGAATACCTAACAAAAGCAATCATAGTGACTTTTTTTTTTACGAGATTTAGAATGAACATGTCACCCCAGCAAACTAAAAAAAGCAGCAATAAAGCTCCCGCATGATATATCTAGGAAAATTTTACTGATATCATTCACCATAGGTAGCATGTTGGTTTAAGCGGTGAATCATGTTAGCAGCTTCACCCATAATAAGCAATAGAAATCCAGTGGAAGCTTTAGAGTCTCATGCAAAAAAGCAAGAAGCCAAGGAAAATGCTTCAGGGTTGCGGGACCCAACTTTTCGACCTCTACTTATGGCTTTCTACATGAAAGTTACTGGATGGAACCAAAAGCTACGTACATTACATTAAGAACGTAAAATACTCAAAACCAAGCATCCCGCATTTTTATTTTCAAGTTATCAGCTGTTCAGTGCTGAAAATGTCCAGAAATCAGTCATATTGTCTGATCAATAATTTCAGCAGAAAAGCAAAAAGCCAAAAGAACTGAAGGGTACTTGTTGAGAATATATCTTGAGTTTGAGCCCACGAAGGAAATTCGATCTAATTAGTAATTCCAAGTCCCGATAGAACGTTATTTAAATTGGAAAAGTCTTCATTGGACTTTAAGTTGAGTGCACACATATGAAGTAATTCAGTTACTTCCGGCATCCTACTTTGTATCCAGATACATTATATAAAAGATTGTGCTTCCAATGAAATTGGGGAGCTCAAGCATTTTGTCAGAGTTTAATGGTCGTTAATCTTCCTTCGAATGGGCAGAGGAGCTTGTGATCGCGACAATCAATTATGCGGCGTGCTCATGAATAATATTCCAAAAAAGTTGCAAGTGTTTGAAGCCAGTAAATGTCGGATGAGATTTATAAAAAATTTGGTGAGACGGAGAGATGAGAAAATGTCTAAAAAGTCATAAACATATTGCATTTTTGTCAATTCAGTGTTAAATCTTTTTATTTGGTCAATTCAGTATTAAACTTTTTGAAATTTTGTCAATTCAGTCCTTCCAACGACTTTGTATTGGAAATTGCCTGCGTGGATGTCTAGTCAACACCAATCTATCTTACATGGCCAGACATTCACGTAGGTATTTACCAAGACAAAGTCGCCGAAAGAACTGAACCAAAATGACTGAACTGGCAATTCAGTCATTCCGACGATTTTATCTCGGAAAATGCCTACGTAGATGTCCAGTTAATATTGTCTATCTTACGTGGCCGGACATACACGTAGGCATTTTCCGAGGCAAAGTCACCGGAAGGATTGTATTAACAAAATTCCAAAAAATTTAGGACTAAATTGGTCATATAAAAAGATTTAAGACTAAATTAGCAAAAATGTCATATATTTAGGACTTTTTGGACAATTTCCCACTCAAAGATTGAATCACAAAGCTACAACGAGGGCCACACACTAAGCGTTGGATATAATTGGTGACTTGAAAACACCAAGTGTTTGAGTGACTTGATGTTGTTGCAATTTTTCTTATATTGCTTGATCTGTAATGGGATCATGTATAGCTCAAATTGTGAAGTAAGTCTCACCAACTAAACCATATAGATCTAATATTCGATATGTTTCCAATTAATTGCCTTATTATGCATACCTTTTATTTGACCACTTGCTTTTGCTAAAATTGGTGTCACATTCAAGTTCAATTAACTTGACATGAGTCAATGGCAATAGAAGAAGGAAAGTATCATTGACAGAATTGATTTGAAGTATTTCGATGTTTGGAAGATGCAAATTACTTGTATCGAAGGAATCTACATTTGCCCATATATAAGAAGTTGCTAGAGCCGATGGAGCAGATTGGTTGGGATTTGTTGGATAGATAGTGTTATGTCTTTTCCAGTTGATATTGGCTTCTAATATCACGTTTAACATTGTGAAAGAGAAGACATCTATGAGACGGATGAATGTCCTGTTAGACATGTATGAAAAGTCCTTTGTGATCAATAAAGTCTACTTGATGTGACATCTGTTTCACTTAAAAATGGGTGAAGTTGCTCTAGTTGATGAACATAATGAACTTAATGTGATTACTAGTCAATTGAGTTCAATATGCTTAGACTTGTTTTTTTTTTTCATTGTATGATAGTTGAAACACTAATATCACTGCCATTAGTAATTTCTCTGGCTAAGAAGCTTGATGTTTGATAAAGTTTGTGATTGATTTTGAGTGAAGAAATTTGTCTAAGAGATTAATGAACCTATTCTTGTAGGTTTGATACGTGCGGAAGAAGAACAAGAACATTACCTACAAAATACTAAGCTTATTGCAGTTACACTAATTTAGCCTAAAACTTTTTGTTGGGCCAATGGAGTCCTAAATCTTTTGCATTTGTGCTAATATAATCTATTTGATCAAATTTGATTGGCCGGCTAAGACATGGTGTCATTGACGTTGATATGAAAATTTTAATAATAATTTAATATTTTGAATTATTTATTTATTTATTCTTTTTTTTCTTTTCTTTGTTATGCTTTTTTTTTTCCTTCCCTTCTTCTTCTTACCCTAGCTGTTTGCTAGACCTAGGTTACCAATTTATTGGAAAATCCCTATAGAACTTGTGACATAAATTAGGAAAGTCTTGATTGAATTTTTAGGTCATCGAACGTATAATGTAAATTATCAAAGTTGGATTCCTAGTCTGAGTTAGCTAAAAGGGAATTTCTCTTTAATATTATGGACATAAGGTGCGTCTGGGTCATTACTCACAAGTGACTAGAAAAGCTTTTCGTTGTAACAATTAGTTATGTGTGTGCTCGTGAATTACATTTTGAATAAATTACAAGTCTTGCCAAGCTAATAAATCATGTGGTAAGATTTGTGATGTCTTTGTGAAATTGAGAAATCATTTCACAAGAAATTGCGAGGGCCTCATTATTATGTGAGTAATTTTATGTGAGGTGAGGAATTAGAAAATAAAAAGATTTTGAGTAAGTTGAGTGTGATTATAATCGCTATTATATTTTTGGATAAGTCCCACTGATCAAATCATATAAATTAGGTGTTCGATTTATTTTGCTATTATGACCTTTTTACTGTTCATCTCTCGTTTTCGCGGCAAAAGTAACAACGTAAGTTACTCGAATTTGAGCGATCTTTTCTACTTTTTCCAGGACGTTGGCGTGCTGAAATTTTCCACAAAACGAGTCTCATTAATTGAACACTAATTTCAGCAGAAGAGCGAGAAGCCAAAAGAACTCAAGCGACCGTGAATTGCTTAGAACTGAGTAAGTTAAGTCATGCTAAGAAACTCTCATGAAAATGGCAGCCGATCGAAATGAGCGCATACCCCCTTCCGACCGACGCACTCCGCCATCTGGCCGCTTATGATTGCCCCGATCATGGCTCCGACGTTCACCAACGAGCCAAATATCGAATACTACATCCAGCATCATACCACAATCAAGAAAATATTGCATGCGAAAACAGTTCCCAAAACAAAGCAGAAGATCATATTCCGGTTCCTGAAGCAAGTCTAACCTGCGAGAGCGAGAGGCCCAGGTCGCTTATTATGTCGTCCTCCGCAGGGGAAGAATATCCACACTGAAAGCCGAAACAGCACAATATTCACGCAATCACAAAATTCAATGATAGATAGATAGAAGCAAAAAGCATCAAGCCAATCTGGGCATACAGCGAAACCGAACTGAATGGGGCCTAAGGCGACGATCAGAACACAGAGGAGGGCGGAGAAGGAGCCGTAGCGGAGGATATGCACTGATTCAGAGAGGTTGGACTGACTCGATCCCTTCCCCTTCATCAAGTACCACATCCCCGGGTGGAGCAACGGCTTTCTGAGGTCCCCCTCGTCCTCGGCGTCTTCAATGGCGCTCATGTTGAAGCTCGAAGCCGAAGCTTCTTCCAAAGATGCTGCTGCTGCTTCTTGTTCTTCCTTAGCTCAAGCGAGTGAGAGAGCCACGCGAGTTGGATCCAAACCTTCAAGGACTATCGAATGGCTATGGACGATTATGAAGGTAATATGATAGAACGAGTCGTCTCTCTGACTGTTGGGTGTTGAAGATGGACCCCTCTCATACTCCATTAATATCTGCACGGACTACCATTTAGCCATTGCAGTTGGCCGATGTGCCTTTTTGTCTGAGGTGTCTGCATTAGGGAATAAGAGTACGATGATGCCTGAAGGAGATATTAACGACGTGAGGATATGACGCATTGCATGTGGGGAAGGGGAGCCATGGTCCTGCAAGCGAAAGTGACGTTTGCTAGCTGATGGCTTAATTTGTTCCGTAAAAAAATGCGCCATTTTTAGAAAATATTTTTCAACAGCATTATCCAAATAAATGACAAAATTTTCAAGCGTTTGACTGAAATCTATAAATGAATTAAATATTTTTTCATCATTTGGTATAAAAAGTTTGAATTGGTTTTCCAAGAGACAATTACCTTAAATTGAATTTCAAATTATTTTTTATTCCCCTTTTTTTCTACCTCTCTTTTCTTCTTCATCGGTTGGCTATCGGCGACAAGTGAGGGATAAGCTTGCCCAAGGCCAACGAGATTGAGACTAGCCTAAGGTGAGCGAGAGCTTGTCCCTTGCCCGTAGTTGATTGCCGACTATCAACATGCCCAACACCGATTGAGGAAGAAGGGAAAAACAGAATGATTAAAATTTTGATTATTTTGAGAATATTTTATAAGAACAAATATTTCATTAACTAAATATCTGAGTACATGATGCACACAAGACTGACAAATTCGGAATAAGTTAAAATTTGGTGGATCACTCGAAAATGTTATACCAATCAAAATTCACTGCTATGTTGTGATCGACATCGTATTTTTGCGAATTGGAATTGTTACATGGAATTTTAGGGTAATTTTGTTATTAATAGAGTTTTCGTAATATTGTGTTTCTAATTATAACTATGATATATTTTCGTTATTTTGCATGTCCTATTATAATTAGGTTTCTTATTGTAATTAGGTTTCTTATTTAATACTATATAAAATGACGTTTTATGGTTTTGAAGAGGTAGACTTTTTGATAGTTTGATTTTGATTATCACACTTGAGAGAGCAATTTGTTCCTCTATCAATTCTTAATTCATATTTAACCAATTTTCTATTGCATTTTGTTATCAATTGATATCATAGTACATGTTGCTTGAATCAATGGCGGAACATAATCGCATTGGTCATGGATGGCACATTCGTGGTGGCCGGGGAGGTGGAGTTGTTCTTGAAGCAGGCGAATAGCCTAGTCTAAGAGACCTGTGAGACATAGCAATTCAAGAATGGAGAAGGCGAATCCATGGTTTAGAGTGACAACTTGTGGAGGCAAGTTTGTACATTCAATATGAAAAATAATTGGAATCTACAAATCCATCTGATAATGAAGAGAAGGATGTCAACCATTTCGAGGTTTGGACTAGAGATGGAATCAATGAGTACGTCCTGTAAATCAATCATCTTCACATAATCTCGGGATGAAGATTGCGATCCCTAAGTTTCATGATAAGGCTTATTCTAATAAGTTTATTGATTGTTTATATATCCAATTGAAGAGTAAAAAGTTAAATTAGTGCCTCGATATGTTGAGAGCATGCAAAAAAGCAGTGTGTTAGAGAGGAGAAATCAAAAGTGAATCATTGGGCTAAGATGAAAAATAATCTTTTGTTTAGGTCATAATTTTAAGAAGAGGTAGTGAATGCGCCTGGACTTTTTATCATTGTGGTGATGGAGCAGAATTCTAATGACAGTTCCCAAATTCCTACTCAAATTTGACTCTTACTTGAGGAGTTTGATAATGTTGTACCGAAGCATATGCCACCTAGGTTGCCATGGGATATCTTTTTCTAGTAGAGGAGGATGATGCACTCAAGATTGAAAAACTTGGAATGAGCTGAAATTTGGCGAGTCACACGAAAACAGGCTATTGATCATAACTCATTGTTATGTTGTGACCGACATCGTATTTTAATGTTTCAAAATCATTTACATAAATTTTAGAGTAATTTTTGTTATTTTAGTGGTGTTTTCCTAATATTGTGTTTCCTATAATAACTAAGATATATTTTTGTAATTTTGCATTTCCTATTACAATTATGTTTCTTATTGTAATTAAGTTTCTTATCTTACCACCATATAAAAAGATATTTTAGGGTTTTGAAGAAGGTAGACCTTTCGATACTTTGGTTTTGATAATCATACTTGATAGAATGGTTTGTTCCTTTATCAATTCTTAATTCATGTTTAACCAATAATCTATTACGTTCCAGCATCAATCTAAGCATCGAGGACCCATGGATTTAAGCATGGTGCTTGGGATCAAGGTCTTAGGCTTAGCCTCAAGGAACCTTGTCTTATATATCGAAGACTTGGTTTTCAATGCGAGGACTTGGGACCGAGTTTTGGTTTTCTTGCTCAAACATAGATTTTCAGGTTTAACTACCAATGCCTAGCCATATTTTGAAAAGAAAAAATTGTTTTTCAAAGAGGAAATTATCTTCCTAAATTTTTGTGTAGGTTTTCCATTGACACAATTTTTATAAGTGAATCAAACGTTGAAAAATGAGGACAATATTTTTCGAAAATATACTTTTCAATAAATAGAACTTTAATGCATCAAGATAACATAATGGGGGTGAGCATGGTTTTAGGATAGAACTGGGAATTGCTTAGGTTCCATGTTTTGATGCGCCATAGTTCGATTCTCAATTCCAATTTAATAAGAATCACTGCTTCTCAGGGGAACCAAATTGGGAACAGAGAACTAATTAAGAATTGAATAGAGAATCATAAATTGAACTAAGGGAAACGAGAATTAATTCTCAATCCTTTTTGAGTCTTGCGCTTGGGATTATGAAAATAGAAGAAATCTATGCTAGCATACGCTAAGCATCTAATTGTCGATTTCCCGGTCAATTGATATTTTTTCCCTCCTACATCATTAGCATATCGGGCGCAATGACAAAACAAAAAGAGACTAGGGCTCCGTTCATTGCACGGAAAATATCTTTCAATAAACTATTTTTCAAATTATTCATTGTTCGTTTTACGGAAATAAAATAATTAAGAAAAATATTTTCAACCAATGGAAAAAATAATTTGAAAAATGAGGAAAATGTTTTCCGCCCTTTAGAAAGTAAAAAATATTTTCAATCTTCTTTTTCACATTTAAACATTTTTCATCTTCTTTCAAAAGTGACTTGTGACAAATGGCCAGTCAATGTAGAATAAAAAAAAGTGAGAAAAGAAAATAATAATTCGATTTTCTTTATAATTTTTCATAAATTTCAAACAAATACCCGAAAATATTGTCATTTTTCAAGAAAATGACTTTTTAAAATACTACATTTTTCGGGAAACGAACGGTGGCTAAAAAAAATTATTTAATCAAAAGGAAAAGACAAGCTTCACGGGTCCCCTGCAATTATTCGGTAATTCAGAGCCTCGTATCTCCCCTTTAATTTGCAGCCACATGATTGTGAGGAGAAAAATCTATTCAAACCTACCCGTTCTCTCTCTCTCTCTCTCTCTCTCCCCAACTGAAGGTCAAAATGAAAGCAGCAGATTGCGTGCACGAGAGAGAGATTAACTATTTGGAGCCAACTATTGTCAAGCGATTAACTACGATTGTAATTCTAGATTTTATGTTATGTATTTTCATTTTTTTATTTTTTATTTTATTTTACCCGTTCATCCTTTATTGATTGTTGTTATTGACAAATGAGAAACTTTAATTGTGGTTGTTGCTTTTGCTTTCTTTTTACCTAACTAAAAAAAAAGAACTTATTGGATTTTGGAATCTGTGGTAGGTTCGAGTTTCACCTTTACCCTATAATTAGGAAAAGAATCATATGCGACAGACGTTGGCAATCCGATATCAAAACCTCCTCCCCCCTAAGCCGATCCAGATCCCTATAATCAACTTCATTGTCAATAGTGGTATTTGTCCTTGCTACTATTTATTTAATCTTTCTTGGTAGGGTAGTGTTTTTTCTTTTCTTTTCTTTTCTTTTCTTTTGTCAGAAGTAGGATTTTATTTAAGTCAATATTATCTTTTGTTGTAAATGGTGCAACGTTCTAAAATGACTTTACATATTCACATTACACATCGAAATGGAAAATGATATACAAAAATGGAAGTCACCTTTTACTTGGTTCTCATTAAGTTTTCAAGAATGCTTATTGACCAAATTCAATTAAAATGTATATTTCCATCCCAACATGACCCCAAAAAAGAAAATTACATAGCGAATTGGAACATCGATGCCGCTCCTAATTTACAGCCAAAAACTGATTTGGCCAACTAATGAGACATGTTAGAATGTCTGGGTTAATAAATACGTTTGAGCACTAAGTTGATTTACTACAAACATTTGAATAGTAAATTTATTTTATTTTTAAAAAATATTAAGGGTGTATGAAATGAATTGGATTTTTCCTCCTTTTGCCAATTCTTCTCTTTTAACATTTGAATTTTGAGGTTAATTTGATATCTAACATATGAACCGTCTATAAGATACAAATGTAAATATGTAAAGTCATTTTAGGACATTGAACAATCTTTTGAAATTCAATGCATCTTTTTCTTGGTGTCACATACTTTTACTATAAAACAGAAACATGTTAGTTCAATTTGTTTTTTTAAATGAAATTCATTTATTGCACCCGATATGATATAAGATAATGTTGAATTAAAATAAGATCTTACTTTGACAAGGAAAAATAAAATAAAAAGAAACACCACGCTATTGAAAAATACATTGCAAGGACAATCCTACCCGTTGTGGCTCAATCTCCTGAAAAAGAACAACGGTTACGTCAAGCCTCCGGCTGTTAGAGCTTTTTTGCACTCTTGATACATTTGAACTCTGAACATGGTGTATTTCATGGGATACTCATCTGATATAAAATCTCGTGTTCGTGGCTTAAACACTAGCTACCTAATATAACTAATGATTTATGCCTAAAGATACCTTGACTTGAAGTTCATTATGGAATATCGAATATATCTTCTCAATGATAAGTTAAAATCCTTAGTGTGATAGGGTGAGGTGAGATAATCACCCAAACAAAAGAACAGTAAAGTTCTCAAATATTTAAAGGACAACGAGAGTGCCAATCTATTAGTTTTGTTGATGTGTAATATCGTACTCAAACTTTCAATTGCTTCAATTAAGTCACTGAACTTTTTATCAATGTGTCGTATCTTTTATGAACTTTCAATAAATTCGAATAAGATGTTCAAGATCATCTTTATCTTTACTTCGAATGAATGATGCAAAACTCTTATTCCATACAATAATTCTTCTCCTCTCTGCGCACATGTTAATGAACAGCAAAAATCAATGTGACGACAGGAGGCTAGAATCATCTAAACGATCAGGACTGAATCTCTTCCAGAGTTGTTCCCTTAGTTTCTGGGACGAAGAGTGTCACAAACACAACAGTACGAGCAGCCACAAATGCGTAAGTTGTGAAGGTACCTGTTGAAAATTGCATAGGCCCCGTCAGTCAGCATTGAGTGTATAGCATGAAAGAGTGTGTTGTAGGGGAGAGTGAGAGGGAGAGGGAGAGAGAACCCCCGAGGCTCCAATCCCACAATAAGTTTGCTGTCACCGTGATTACCGACGTTATCCAGTTTGCCAACGTTGCCATGCTGCCAGCGAGGCCTTTAATGTTTGCCGGAAGAATCTGACATGCCAAAGAAGATCAAGACACATAACCGTTGAGCAACCTTCATTCAAACGGGCAACCTGGAGCAGAATTCTACCCTCTTCAGTTTACTTATAAATGTGTAAGTTATGCTCGCGTTCCCATAGCGAAGGAAACTACATAAGCATGGATAAAATAATGCTCAAAACACATTCTTAAACTTATTAAACAAGTGAATTGCACAAACAAAGAGTATAAATTATAAACTTATTAAACAAGTGAATTGCACAAACAAAGAGTATAAATTATCATACCACAAGCCCAACCACCGATAGTATTCCCATTATGCTGTATAACTTAGAATTTTCTGAAGCAGAACTCTGGAATATAGAAGAACGATGCCTCAAAAAGCAGCTATTGCCTCGGAAACAAAGAAGCTTCTACTAACAGCATTACTCACCTCCACATAGAACGCTACAGACACAAGAAGGAGGCGGAGAGTCATTGTGGACGAGGACAACTGCAAAAACGATTTAAGCACACAATTTTAGTGTGTTTTAGAGAATCTTGACTTTAATGATGATCTAGTCATACGTACTATTAGAAGCAGCTGTCGGGCTGCTTTATCCTGGAGCCAAGTGGTAGCCTCAGTGGCAAGAACCTACAGCATGAAAGGTCCTTAAACCTCAGATTAGGTCTAGTTCTTTGCAATGATTAACTGCTGCACAAGACAACTGAGAGCATTGTCAATCACCCGGATAGCACCTTCTCCAACAGTTGCGACATCACTTGAAGAAATCCCTATTGAAAATCAATGCACATTAATAGATGACCGATTCAAGCAAGAGAAGCTCTATCGGGTTGTATCAGTCAATGAGTGCTATCAGAACAACAGCATCAGTATGCCTTTGCTCATTCTGATTAAATCAGAATCTAAAAGACTTTCTTGTTTCTGGCAGGCGTGTAGAATCTGCAGTACTGCATAGTCTAGGGAATGATATGGGCTATTTTTTTTTCTAATTATTGACAATTAATATCAATCTTGCAAGCTCAAGTTTAGGGCGTTCCAATTTTCTCTAACTTCAATTGAGTCCATCTATGTAGATATCAAAACAGAACTTTAATCACTTGTCTGTCTAAATAAACCGAGCATAATGTGACATCGACTCCTCAGTTAGAAATTGTTACAGACAATTGAAACATTTCTGGGAAGAAGAGCATAATGAATAGTTTTCAGCTCAGTCCTTAGTGGTAACAATGAAGAAAGAGAAAGGTTTGAAGTTGCCGGTTCTAATAAATTCACTTCTTTGCTCTATTCAAATGAAATATACAATGCAATGCGATACAATCAGTAGCCACCTGCACTTTCAAATATTGTTGAGAGATAAGATTGAAATGCTTGCAATGTGGAGTACTTTCAGCATGATTACGGGCCTTCATAAAGATCACACATTATTGCTGTGTTGACATTGAAAGGCTGGACCAATGGGCCTTCTGGTCCAGCTCTGATACTTTCTTCAGATTACGCTTTGCACTCGTTTGAAAGCCCATTTGATTTTTACCATACTAAGCCCAGCCAATGACTATCATTTGGATATGTGATTTTGCATTTCGCATTTCGCAGCCGTTTTATCAACCACAAAATTGGCATTCTTACGACTAGATTTTACTTTAGTAAAAGCATGTTTTTTCCTTACATATGACATTGTTTCAGATCTTTGAGACTTGTATTTGAAAAATTGAGCTATTGGTTTCGATCATCCAGGTTCTTTTGTGGCATCAAATAGATCATTGACAGTGATTTACCATGAAGATGTTGTATACATGTATATACATATACTATATACACACATTGGTAATAAGAAAACCCATAAATTGCTTGTCTATGATTTAATAGGTAAATTATAGACTTTCAACTTTCGTATTGAATCACTAACGTTTTATTTGGGAAGCTTACTCAACTTGTCAAACTCAGTACCAACTTTTATATGATTGCCACTTTCCAACACATAGTTGATTGATTCCAGATTAAGGATGCATTTGATTTAGTTTTAGAAATGGGTTTTGAGGAAATGTTGACAGTTAGTAGAACTTGCTTTACTTTCAACTTTCAATATTTCCCAAAATCAGTTCTCCACTTCAAAATCCTTTGAGAATGACTGACAAATACCTCATATTTTCTCCAATGGGCTTTAGAGGCTCAAAGCCCATTGGAAAAACTGAACCAAATACACCGTAACTATAATTATTGACTTAATTACCAAGTTTTATATCAATCGCCAATTTTACTTAAGCAATATACCACTTCGATGAAATTTCCAACCCAACTAAGTTTAGGCCGTAAACAATCACTTGAGCCGCTTACCTATGCTTATTAGACCGTTTTGCAAGTTACCATTCTTAAATCAAATTACTAAGTTTATTTGAGTTTCTTACCAACCTTTTTTTAAGTTACTAATCATTCTTAGGTTATCAACCTTAATTGAAGCCACTTATTATTGTTTTATTCATCGTCTACAATTCATCAAAATTTTCTAATAATTTACTAACTTTTATTGAAATTACCAAAGGTTATGTCAGATTACTAATTTTATTTGTATTCTTTTAAAAAAATTGATGAAGCAATCAACTAGCTTTTAATTACAAACTCTTATCTGGGGATATATTGACATTAATTTGATCAATTCTAGAATCAAAAGATGGTAGATATGTGGTAAATGTTGCTATTTTGCAAATAATCAGATAAACATCGGTGAGTGACTCGAATAAGAGTAACCTAAAAGTGATTGGTAACATTGATCGGAAGAAAAACAGGTATATATCTCAAACAAAGTTAGTAACTCCGACAAATATCGAGGTGCTTCGGATGTTGGTGATATAGAAACGACAAAATAAATAAAATAAATGTTGGTAAGTGACTACAATAATAATTGGCAAATTAATATAAGTTGGTAGTTTTATCGGATAAACTGTTGGTACTTCGCTCAAATTTAGTCGGTAACTTCAATAAAAATTGGTCAACGACTTAATATACACTAGCAAGATGTCTAAAAAAGAGTTGATAATCTAAATCCAGCCGGTACCTTGTTAATGGAAAAAATGGAAGATAACACAGATAAATTTTGAATTTTAACTTAATGTGTAATGTCACCCATAGCATTTTACTTTAATCAATGTCGCTCATGAATTATTTCTAAATACTCAAATGAAAATCAAGCATTTTTGGTGACATAGATCATTTTATGAAGTTACAAATGATGAGTGGACATGTCCATCATTTTATTCATGTACTTATAAAAGGGAAAATAAATTATGAGGTTAACATGTTCACCGTTATTTTATGAAGTGGATTATTATAAGTTGATTTTAGAAAAACATCTTACTTGGATAAAGTCATGTGTGATTTTTATATTGTCTACCATTTTAACTTAACCTAATCAAAAGCCAATGTTGCATTTATGGAAGTTTGGAGACTAAATTGAAGTATTTATTAATAGTTCAAGGACCACATTGAAAAAAAAGGAACAATATTGCCCATTAGACTAGAATTTAAAAAGTATTTATATCGTTTCCCTTAAAAGAATATTGGTGAATCACTTGAACTAAAGTTAGTAAATTCATATATGGGTTGGTAAATTTGAAAAGTTGGTAACAAGCAACGGCTGGCAATTGCAAATTAATCACATCTATTAGTAGTGTAAAATAACCAATTGAAATGGTCGGCAATTGCAAAACCAATCAAATACAAATAGATCATTTACAACAAACACTTGTGAGTTGTCTATAACTTCAAAATTTAATTAGCCAATCACAATAGCGTTCGAATCATACCAATATAATTTACAACCCAACAACACTCAAAATCGCTCAAACCATTTATCATACGGAACGTTAAGATTCCGTGCACTCTCTAACTATTAGGACGAACCTTTTCAATCCACCAATCATTCCGTTTAGTAGAAGAAGGTCCCATTTACAAGTAATCACAATGATGATGAGGATGATAAACGAGAATATATTTGGGATTTCGCAGATTTCGCAAAATCCGTGCTGCGCAACATTGAGCGGTGGCTTTTCCACGACGATGACTTTAAATTTTGTTAAGAGATTCCCGGTTCCATTATAAACCCTACAAAGGAGGAGGGGAGAGAGAGAGAGAGAAATCGCGCGTGCACAAGATGATGTGACTGGCTTTCCATGAGAAAATCCAGAATAAGATATGCCTTTGCCTTCCTTTTCATCTGGGACCAAAACAAAAAGCTCGCACGCACGCACGCACACGAGCTTCGTTTCGCCCGTACGTTGTGCCATGTTCCTCAACACGTCTCTCTCTCTCTCTCTCTCTCTCTCTCTCTCTCTCTCTCTCTCTCTCTCTTCTTTTGGACTTTGGTTTTGGGTTTTGATCATGGGGTGATCTGATGGGACTCTCTCTCTAATCGCCAAGCTTTGTTCGCTAATGAACACTTTTGAGCTGTTATAATCGACATCGGTTCCTGCGTTCTATCTCTCGCCCTTTTTCCTGCTTTTGCTTAGAGCCATAGGAGATGCAGTGTGTTCACCACGACCAAGAGTTGGAAGCTTTACGTCGCGTCGAGGATGACCGAATGAATGGAAAGGATAACCGAAAGAGAAGGGTTCTCATCATTTGTAAAGGATGTAGATCAACATCATCTCGAGTATTAATTATGAGGATGCCTATCACGAGGTCTGTTTGATTGCGGTGAAGATGAATTTTATCAGCACCGTCCATGAATGATTCGTCCGAGCGAATAATGGAGCAGATGAAAGAGCAGGGACACGATAAGCATATGAACCGAGGAGCCACCTGTTTAGATCAGTTCAGGTTTGGGATCGACCGAAACTGACCTGTCTAGCGAAGTTCTTCGGCCGCTTTCGAGTGAAACTGACCTGTCTTGTTTTGTTTTAGGAATTCGAGACAATTCAAAATGAAATTAAGGAAATTCGTGGGTTTTGAAGGTTGTTAATTAAGCTGAAAGAGTTCATGTTCTGATTAAATAACTCTTGGCCGATATATTGTTACTTTAACATTATTAGAGATATTCAGATATATTCTAGAGATATTTATGATATTTTCTTTGATTTTTTATATCTGTATTTATTGAGCATATCTGATTAAATTTTGTTTGATTTCCTTAAATAATCATCTGTTAAGGCCTACAAATAGGCTCTCCATGTGCTCTTTTTTCTATACATTGGTATATATGGAAAATTCCTTAATTCTGTTTCCACATTTTTCCATTTAACTTGGTATGAGTGCTTTCTTCGCACCTAGTGCACCCCGATGCACCCATATATCAAAATAAATTCATTCTTCGTCACTCAAAAGTGTTAATTCAAGTGCGTTACTCTAGTTTGAGTAACCGCCACGGTTGTGTTACAACATTGGCAACGCGTTGCCAAGTCGAGCTTTTCTTTTTCACTATGGTACTTTTTGAAGCCATGAAGACACGTTGTTCACACAGTTTCTTTCAAGAAAGTCTATCTTATTCCATTTGATGTAGCCACGCCAACCGCATCGACTGTGTTTGTTTTAAATTACTATTCCAACAGCAAAGTCGACCGCAAAGGATTTATACTCTTTGGCTCCAATGGCAAGATCAACCACAAAGGACGCATGACGTGGGCCTCCGATTCTTGACTTTTCACATCTCATTTCTACAAGTCGACACCAACTCCAAACTCGCCAGCTTCAAACAAGCAACATACTACAGTCTTAGTGTTGATTTCATGCAAAAACAAGTTTTGTGGTACGGTTTCACTTGATTTCAAACTCAAAGTGAGTTTGAGGGGAATGTTAGTGATAGTAGGATATTTACTTATTCTGCACATCCTTTTGCATACATCTCCATTGACTGTGCATATCTCCCTAATTAATTATAGCTTTTATTATGTTTACTTGTTACCTTAACATTTATCTTATAAAGCCTAACTTACATATTATTTATCAACACATAAAATACACAAGAATTCCACAAATTCTTACCTTCCACACTATTATTCTTAACTTGGTATTAGAGCCACTAATATGAAACCCTAAGCACACTGGGCACATATAGCACCCTATGCACCCTGAGCACCTCGGTGTACATCCATATACACCCATCCCCAACTCTAATCTGAGGAAGCACTTAAACAAGTCTATTCCACGATGGTCGCATTTCAACATGAACTATTACAGTCGTGTTGCCCAATCACGCCAAGGTGGCTTCTCTTTCAATGTCAATCGCTTAGGCCATATCGCTCAGTAATCACTTTTCCAAGCTAGCCATCTAGATTGATTGATATTATGACGCTAAAGGTAAAGGTAAAGGTCGAGTCATTTTGTTACTATTCGCAAGCCAACGACGTCGGCCGCTTGTCGTATTCCCTTCGTTTTATCGACATTTTGCATGTTGTTTCGAGAACCTAACACTACCAATAGACTCGCCGCTCTCAAACTAACTAGATTTGGAACAGCTGCTGGACACCACCTCACATTCCGGCACGCTTCGTCCCACAGCAAATCCACCAAGCCCCACACCATTAAGCGCTGATTTCATGGAGACGGTATTTTCGTGGCGCTATTTGACTTGAATTCAAACTTTAGACTTTTGTTAGACATATTTAGATATCTTCTAGAGATATTTATGATAATTCATATGATTTTCTATGCCTTATGCAAAACAAATTTAATTCCACTTGATTTCATTAGGTAGTCATCTATTAAAACTTATAAGTAGTCTTTATGTGTACTAATGTATACCAGAATATATAGAAAATTATCTAACTCTACTTTTCGCATTTTTCCATTTAATTAAGACTAATAAGATTTAGCAATTTATTTTGAGTTGCCCACATCCTCCATGGCTGCCCTTGAGCCAAATTCATGGTGGGCAAAGATTGGACCTTCTCACATTGGTAGTGAGATTGTGATAAGAGTTGATACTTTTAATATGCCCGCACAAACATTAGTAAGTGGTTCAAGTAAGTATTGATAATCGGTGATTCCTACAAGTTTTGAGAAGAATTTGTAATTCCAAAAAGACCAAATAGATGTTTGTAAACGAAGCATATAACATTTAAAAATAAGTGCATCGGATGTTCCAAAACTTATTGTAAAACTATAATCGAGTCTTAAAAATTGTAGTCATGTCCTAAGACTTATCAAATTAGCAAATAAGTCTTTTCCATTAAATCTGTCCATTTTGATTAATAGAAAATTCTAATAAGACTTACTTATTACACTACTAAGTCAAATGGCACTGCATGAGAAAATAAATTTAAAAAATGATATAAGTATAAATATAAAATCAAGGAAAAGTGAATAAAAGGAAAAGAAGAAGAAGTAAGATTGAAAAATTAAAAATAAAGAAGCTTACAACAAATAAATAATTAAAGGCAAGTCACGCATGTTTAGCTTCATCAGAGCCACTCGGACGTCGACGAACTGTGTTGGGCCACTGATAGCGACCAACGGAGGAATCGAAGGTGGCCACGAGAGGCACCCCGCTGCTCCGTCTTCAGAAACCTATTAAAAAAAGAAAACCGATCAATGCTTTGAAATTCGTAAAACTTATCAGAAGGTTCAAAATCTTAAAACTTTTAAGAAGTACGATTACAAGGTAAAATTTGTTAAACCAGCGTAGTTGAAAACTGACAACATGAGTTTTTTCTCCGAAAAAGCTTAAGAGGCTGTAGGCCCTTACTGCTACCGCCTCACCGTCGCTGAAAAGGGTAATCTGGGAGGGTCACGGCCCTCCACCAAAATTTAGGCAAAGGTTGCGAGGCTTTGCTCATGGTTGGCGAGTGCCTATCCCTTTAGTTTGTTATTATGTTGTTTTTCAAAAAAAAAAAGGCCTTTGTTTGTTTTAAATCTAATTGAATTAAAATTTCAGTTAAGAAAATTAGGCTTTTGACAAAATGAAGTCGTTTTGATCTTAATCTTTGATGATTTAGGAAATATTTTTAAAAAAAACATGGGAGGGAGAAAATAAAAAAAGAAAAGTCACATTAGCAATTTCTATTAACCTAGTTGAACGAAATTGACAGAATACTTAATTGCACAAATTTAACAAGTTTCAGCACTTGATTGCAATTTTTGAAAGTTTTAAAATTTAAGTGCACTTTTATAATATGTTTTAGGATTTGCAATATGTTGATCCAAATAAAAGAAAATCAAACAAAGATTCACTCATGCTCCCTCGAAATCAAGTTCCCTTTGTAGGACCAAACACGATTCAAACTTTCTCTATACTCACTCGCATGCTTGCTGAAACAGTGAGTTCACATAGGGCTTCTCTTCTCCCCAGTTGGTAGCTCTCCTTGAACCGGGTTCCCTTCAATGAAGAGAGAAGCAGCACACTCCAACGGCATCGAAAACGGCTCAAAGACAAAGGGCATGGACGAAGCCATCGACTTAATACGATTCAAACTCGTGAAGAGGGAGCAATTAAGAAGGAACCGCGGGAAGAAAAGGCGATGCCCTAATACAACAACATAATCACACGATCTTAGTTAATATACTTATGCTTCTTATATTAGCACGACTAGTGACCCAGTTGATAAAGTATCAAAACCAATACTATACATTACAAAAGTTCTAGGGAGGCTCGGATCACCTAAAAGCTATCACGCCTCACTCAAAAACTTGCTTGTACAAAAATCATACTATTCACTATATATTGACAAGCCCACCCATTCACATATCATTACCATCGAAACCAAAGGAATGATTGAAGCCCCTAAGTTGTCCAATCAACTTAACCCATACGATGGAACTGCACTTCATACTGTTAATTCAGGTATAAGCACATCTTGGTGTTTACACTTAAAACATACGGGTTTCCCAAACCACAGTAGTGAAGGATGATCGATCCTACAAGTTAAAAAATAAAAGAGTGAGCCACAGCCTACTGAAATCTGTAAGTCTAAGTAGGAGATCACCATATCACTCAACAGAATACCAATAAACAATATGAACTCGAGGTGATATTAAATAACCATGTAGGATGAGTGCATAAGTAAATGCATTTATTTATTTTTATAATGATATGCCAAAGGAAACCAATAACAACATTGTATAAGATTATTAACTCAAATGCAAGCGGGTGTATTATGAGATACGGTTGTCACCAATTAGTTTATTAGTAGACATGCGTGCCTATACATTCTTTATTTTTCCTCCAAAACACTTTCAAGATATCCCGATTCACAGGCATATCAAGTTAGAGATGTATTGCCATAAGTGACATCTCAACTCTCGAGGTATCCCAACAAGGGGGACATTGTCATCTTTATTATATGGGCAACATAAATATGTTCATGATACTTTCTATATTTAATTATATAGTATATGATCTATCTTGCATCAACAACGACTTCAATGCTCATTTTCAAGAAATAACCAGTGGTACACAACATATTCTCATGCAAATCATACTTAGAGTAGAATTACTTTACTCTTTTAATAATTGCATTTGTAGGTGAAAATAATGTTATACTTATCCTTTTATTTCTCATACAAGCGATGATAGACAAATAATTTTACGCACCACAATGCACATATCTTTCTTCTCTTCTCATCATGTTATCACCAACTTAATAATAGGCTTTATTCAAACAATTGGATCAAAGATAACAAACGGTCATTATCGACAATTAGGGTATAACTAGCAAGTGAGTATATGGTTATATTCGATAAGTAGATATAAGTGATTAGTGATTATGCTCAACTAGGCAACTTGATATAAAAAGTAAGTGATTATACTCAGTCGGAGAGTATACTAGTGAATTAGTCGGTAAGCAATTAGTGAGTATAACTGGCAAAGGAATCAAAATTTATGAAAATAACACTTTCAAGCCCATTTCCGTCATTTTCACATTTTGTTTATCCGACATGCCATCGCACCTCATGTAAATCAACCAAACACATTTAGGCATATAGAAACTTAGTAAAACAAGTCAAATCATCACAATATCTCAACATGCCACTTGACATTTGCTTCCACTTATTATTAAATTAATCAAAACTAAAATTAATAAACATCAACCAACTAAGTCAAGAATACTATGCAACTCAACCTAACTTAGTCTGTAGAGTTTTCATTTACCTCAAACAAAACTTGGACAAATCAAAGTATTAACCACCTCCAAAGCAATATAAGCAAGAACAAAGATTAACAACTTTCGATTTTTAACAAAACTAGTCTAAGAAGAGGATACGGTCTAACAAATCACCTTGTAATTCCCGAAAGATGGCATTTTGAAGTTCCGAAAATACAAGTATGGAATCCTTGCTTTTAAATCAAAGGAACAAAAAGTGAAGATAGAAGAGGAAAGTGACAGGAGATTTTCTTTTTTCTTTGTAATAACAAGTTGGAATTCTTTTGAAGTTTGGAGACATGAAGGAGATATAATTATATGGCCAAGAGAGATAAGAATAAGTAGCCCAAATTAAAAGAAATGACAACTTCAGGTTAAAAAGTGCGAGGTGAAAAGTGCAAGAGGTGTGTTCAAATTAGAGAATCGCCATTGGGATAGCCATATGGTTATTTCCAATAATAAGCCAAGGAGATGAACTTAGAAGACCGAGATTAAAGGTAATGTCCTTAAATTAAAATCATTATATGTAAAGAGAGGAATAGTGCTTCAATCGAAAAGATACATGTGATCTTACAAGTAGACTAATAAGAGTAGCCAAAATGAGATAATTAGAGAGAGAGAGAGAGAGAGAGAGAGAGAGAGAGAGAGAGAGAGAGAGAGAGAGAGAGAGAGAGAGAGAGAGAGAGAGAGAGAGAGAGCTTCTTTAGCTAAGTGAAATGTATTAATGAGTTATCAAAAGTATCAATTGACTAAAGTTGAAATAAATAATGTAATGCATGATATCATTGCTAGGCTAAGTTCAGTTTCATTAACTAAGAGCATGTGGGTTAAATTATTTGCTGGAGAATGAAGAGAGGTGTTCAAGTTGAAGAGTTACGAGTGGCACAATCATGTGGCTTGAGAGTAGATATTTTGCTAATTAACCAAAACATTTTGTACTTTGATAGATAAACAAGGAAACCACTATCCATTCTAAATATTGATAAATAAACAAAAAGTATCTTGAACTTACTAAAATTATCAATGAAAGGTATCGAACATTAGAAAAATCTTAACTTGATGAATTTAAAACCTGAAAATCATCAAATATATAACTCAAAGTATGTTAGTCCCTTTCTAAAACTAATATGGCGATAAACTAATTATCGTCGTTCTCCACTATCGACGTACATGTC
This sequence comes from Melaleuca quinquenervia, assembly GCA_030064385.1. Classification (NCBI taxonomy): domain Eukaryota; kingdom Viridiplantae; phylum Streptophyta; class Magnoliopsida; order Myrtales; family Myrtaceae; genus Melaleuca; species Melaleuca quinquenervia. Next base: position 8,529,710 of record CM057726.1, on the reverse strand, counting down.
AATGTCACCTACCCATGCATGGCTACACTGGTGGAGACATTTTTTTTCCCACAATTAGGTTCATAGTTTGACTCTCAAGTATGGTTTCGTGATTTAATTTGGGGATCCTGGTGGTAGGTTACTGAACCAATCTCCCCCAATATATTGACCTGTGAATACGTAAGATGGAAAGTGGGAATCATCAATCATTAAAAAAAAAACACGCATGTCAATATCTATCAATTTAGTCTTAGCGCATCAAACCCCAAGCCATTATGATCACAAAGATCGGTATTTGCACTTTTCGAATATCACAAAATTCATAATCCATATTATCGCGACCTCTCTGAAGGTGCACCACCTATCGTTCGGCTAATGATTTGTTAAGCCTAACTTAGCTTAAGTTCTCCCAAATTCATACCAATTCACGAAATTAAATTTCAGTTTTTAACATGTGAGATTCATTTCAATTGGAGTTGCCACTAATCTATTAACGGCGAGTCAATTAGAAACCCTTGTAAAGTACTGAGAGTTGTACTTTATTCTCACGAACCAAATGTTCTAAGTACGAGGACTTGATTATGCTAGACTAATCTAACGCCATTTCGGTACCTTTTCATTTATTTCAAAAAAATCAGCAAGCAGCTTGAATTAATTTTAAATTAACTCCCTAACATGTATAAACATTAATGTAAACGCTCAAAAAATAATAAATAAAGATAAACTAACAAAGCAAGTCAAAATATTTTTTTGGGTTTTATTATCCTAAAATGCAAATTAACTAAATATGTATGAATGAAGTCTTTAACATTTTTTGGGATTTTCACTTTTTATATGCAGACTATTCTAATATGTAATGTATCTGAAGGAAATCTAACTATAAATGTGACTAATCTAATATGGTTTATAATATGCAAATTCTAGATTAAATTAGTCTACTCGATATGCTATCTAATTAAATTGACCAAAGACAAGCAACTATCTAAATGATATGTGAATGATGCTTTTTCTATCTATTAATGGAAATTCGAAATTTAATTAAATTCCTAAATTAAACATGCAACTAAATTAATATAAGGGACCTTTTAAATTAAATGATCTAGATGAACATGAATTTTAACTTAATGTGACATGCGATGCATAATCTTAAATTTCTACAGGCATTTATTCTAATATGACATGAAATTTATATGAGCTAAACATGTAATTTCTAAATGGCGTGGCATGAAATTTATGCACCTAATCTTTATATGACATGCAATTTCTAGATGACATGCATATGACCTATTGATATGATGTGTTCTAAATTACATGACATGCAACGAATAGACCTAGGTTTGATGTTAATTTAACCTACTATTATAATGTCCTAAAAATTTTTTATAATTAACATGCATGAATAACATGTAATTAATGAAACTAATATGCAAACTATATGGCATGCAAACTATATAACGCTAACTATATGATATGCATGTTAAATATTGATGTGACATGACCTAGACTATAAACATGCATGTGATGTGTCCTAAATTATATGCAATGCATCTTCATATTTAAATAAAAATTCGAAATTATTTTTTAATGAAACCAATTATTTATAACTAGAACTAACTTATCCTAACTGTGGAATGAGATCCTAAAATTCAAATTTCTAACAAAAAGAAAAAAAATCTAATTCTAACCTAATCTAACAAATTAAAATCTTCTTGATATCTTTTGAATTCTTTTTGAAAAAAATAACTAAATGCCTTCAAATCTAAATATGCAATGCTATGCAATTTTTATTTGATTTTTCTCTTAACAAGAAAAGAAATCTTAATAAACAATTTTAACTAATCAAGTTAACTCAAATATAAAAAATCAAAATTTCTAACCACCAAATCCATAAAAAAAAATATCAAAAGATCGTAGCTTGAGCATGAGATCGGACCGGTTGATCTTTCCCTGCGGTCACAAGTCATATCTTGAGCATGAGATCGGATTGTTGACCATTACACGTTGTTAAATTAGGAAAGTATCCTAACTTTATTTGGTAACCATAAATCTTATGGATAATGCACGTCAATCCAAATTAGGAAAAAGATAATTTCTAATTCAAAGTTGAAAATAGACGATTACCTAATTTGGATTGGTTCCGAATTAGAATCAGAGTACGTGAATCACGCGAGTCAAGTCACAATGGCAATCCTTGAACAATTCTCGGACGCTCGTAGAACTCGCGATGTTGGATTGATTCGGCAATGTTGGTGTTATCGGCAATGTGATGAACCACGGCCGTGGGGAACTTGTTGCGCAGTGTTGGACTCGTAGCTTCTGGTACGTGAGATGGACCTTGTGAGAGTGAATCTGAGAAAGAAAGAAAAATTACGTTTTGGAAAAGGTGTCAGATGCTAATGAAGCCTCCTCTCTTTTTGTACGCCTTGGAGAAACAGAGATGTATTCTATCAATTGTGGATACCAATCACCGCAGCCTTGGTTGAGAATCTCATCATGGATGTATGGCAATTCTCAATCTATGCCACCGTCAATTCTCTAGTTCCTCAATTGAAGCTGTGAATCCCCTCCTCCGCCTCGTTTCTCGTTGTGCAATTTTTTTGAAAGCTTCCCTGTGTTTGCTCTTTTTCCGTGAAAGACCACCCCAAAGAAAAAGACTCCCCTCTCTTTGGACCTTCTCCTTTGCTCTCTCGTTTGTGTTGCCAGAAGAGAACCCCCAAAAGAATAATTGACTAACAATCCCTGTATTTCTCTGAAGACTCGTAAGAAACCAACCCACAAAAGAACTCTCACGAATTTAACCAGCAAAGAATCCCCCACAAGTTTGACCAATAAAAGACTCACAAATTTGACCAGCAAAGACACCCCCAAAACTTTGACTCACAGGAGACCACGCAAGAGAAAATTTGACTCCATGAAGAAGACTCTCTCTGTCACTCTTTGATTTCACCTTTTTGGAACCGAACCTCCTCTGTGTTTCACTCTTTTTCTGGTGGAAGACCGGAAACCCCCAACACTGCTCGTCCACCTCTATTTATAAGGGGGGAAGAGCTCGTCTAGAACTTTCAAAAATATCACTTCCAGATAAGGTTTAACAACCTTAACAAATCATAACAAATAAAATCTTTTCGAAACTTAATCTCCAAGCTTAACCACTAGACGATTTTCAAACAGACACTATTTGTTTGCTAACTGCATGTGCATATCAAAATTTGAATTTTCGCGCATTCTAGAAACTCTTTTGATTACACGTTTGACGGCACATGGTGAGATTATGCTTGAGCCATGCAATTTTTTGTTCAGGGGTCGGACCAACTTCCGATTTTTTATGTAATTAATTAGTCAAAATTTAGGTGTCAATACATATGAGATTACATACATGAAATCCAACACCCCAGCTCGTTTATGCTTAACTTTACATCTCTTATAATATGATTGAACCAAGAAATTTCCGAATGTCGTAGAAAGAGTCATCGCAGGCAACCATGCAAGATGACTTTGCTCTGAGAGTCCTACGCTCCTACTGCCTCGCCGTAAAAAACCTCATCAGCGGTGGCAACAGCGACTTTGTTTTTGTTGAAGTTTGTTCTTTTGTTGTTTTACTTGTCAATTTTCTAGTTCGTTTCCTCATTTCTTAATTTGTTCTCCTTAATAATAACGAGAATCACGTTGACTTAAGAAAAATAATAATAATATCACCTTAACATTTATCTCTAACTAAATTGATGAATTTAACGGATAGACTTGATCGTACAAATTTAATAAAATTTAAAACTTAATTACACTCTTTGAAAATCTTATGATTTAATTGTACCTTTGTAACAAGTTTTAAGATTTCAAGTGCACTTGTCTCTAAGATTTGTAATGTAAACTTAGTTGGTAAATTATTGAAACAAGTGGGTAAATAACTTAAGTTAAGGTTTGTAATTTCAAATTAAAATCGGCAGATCTGCAATGTACATCTTGCAAATATAAGTTGATAAGTTATGACAAAAGTTGGTAATATTTGAAACAATCTAATGTTGTTAAGTGAGTCAAATAAAAGTAGGTAACTTGACATTAGTTGATAACTCAACATGAAAATAATTTAATTGATCGAATAAAATCTGGTAATTTCATAAAAGAGTTGGTAAATTTGAAAAACTGGTACAACTTAATAGATAAGTTTGCCAAATTCCAATAGATGTTGGTAATTACAAATTAACGAATGTATTTTATAAGCAAGTAAGGAAAAAGTTGATATTTCAAAACTCGTCAATACATTAATTGGTTATAAATTAAGAAGGAACTCAAATTGACGTTTAGTGATTTTATATGAAAGTTGATAATTTTTAAGAATTTAAGCACCAAATGTCGGTAATTTATTGGATAAGTTGGTAATTTCCAAAACGTTAGCAATTGCCTATAAGCATGGTAACTTACCTCAGGGGACACTAGCCTAGCAACCGACCGCAGAGTCCCTACTTAAATCACGAAACAATACACGGAATTCCAAAGTAATGTCTCCACCAGCATAGCCATGTATGGGTAGGTTGGTTGTTTTATGCATTATTGGTTTTCGAACAAACAATAAATATCAATAAAAAAATCAAATTAGAGTTGATAACTTAAATATGAATAATAATATAATAAAAAATAATTTCATAGAAAAATCACATTAAAATTGGTAATTTCGCATTAAAGTGGATGAATTACAACATCACTAAATTGGGCAAATGCAATTAATAATTTATTGAAAAACTTGGCAATTTTCAATAAATAATTAATTGTGGTTAATCTTATACAAGTCAACAACTTACTAACAAATTACCAATCTATTAATCAATTTTTACATTCAATATAAAAAAGTGTGATGACGACACAAATAGCTCCTAAACTTTGGCACAAACTTTCAATATGTTCAATATATTCATTGAACTTTAAGCCCAATCTGCGATGTATCCTTGAATTTTTAATTTATTCAATCTAACTCATGAACTTTTGGCACGTGTCTTTGGATTATGTGAAAAAGTTTAATGTTTTTTTCCATAAATTTAGGTTTAATGATCACACTAAATATTTTTATATAATTCATAAACTCGGCATTAATTTTAATATACCGATTCTAAATTTCTTTTTGTTTTTATCCACGAAACAGTAGAGTATGTCCTTTACTTTACCTTTTGACCACAAAATAAAAATAAAACGTGTAAGAGGTCAAAACGTCAGCTTTTTTTTTTTTCAAGAGTTGACGTTTTGGACTTTTTTGTAGGTAGGCTGCTGTCGTGCTACATGAACCTAAAGAGCGTAGGGCCGTAGGCCCCTTATAAGTTGTTCGCATTGGCTCTTCTGAAGAATATGAGACTATCGGTATCATCTTCTTCTTATAGAAAATTAGCAATTACGGCATCAACGTAATAAAAGCAGAGTACATTCCAATTCTCAATGAATGATTCATTTCATGTTATAAAAATTAGTACTTTTAAGATCTTGCTATTACCTTAATATGTCGAGGAAACATGTTATCCAGACCTGTAGTTTTTTTATCTCTCTTGCCATGAATAATGTTGCCGACAACGTCAGCTCTACTTCGCTCCGTCCTCACCAGTCCAATCATTTAGACATTGTCCGTATCCTCAGACGGGAAAAAGTTGAGAGACCTAGACTTATTAAACTTTTTTTTTTTGAAATACGTTGCATGCTAACTTTTTTTTTTGGTCTGAAATTGCATGCTAACTTAGCAAGTAGGAAAATATGTAGGTTCTCTCTTTTTTGTCGTCTCTCCCTCATCTTCATTGGCCCACTCCCCTTTTTCTTGGCCAATAACAATGTATGCCCTGTCTCTCTATCATATATGCAGAGCACTGTTGACCGACTAAGTGCTACACCAAATAATCACTTTACTTACTTGATCGTAAAGATCGACTGAAGGTCTCTCTTCGGTATCATACAGATCCAAGGTCATCACAATTGTTGGGACAATCATACAGATTTTAAATTCATAAAGAAGGTTGCCAACCCAGAGAGAGAGAGAGAGAGATCCATTACTATAGCAATCAAGAGATAAGAATGCAAATACAATAAGCGACACTTGGTGATCAAACGTCAAGATGGTGATGCCGGTGATGGCGCAACGGCAACTCAAATGGCAGCTAGATCGCAGAGAGAAAGGAAGTGAAGGAGAAGTCTTTTTTTTTTTTTTTTGTCGAAAGTGAAGGAGAAATCACGGAGGGATTCTATGCAACTTTCCGATAGACATAACGGTCAATTTCTCAAGAAAACCCTACTGATGACACCCCCATGAACCCTAGAATGCCAATAAACACACAGGATGCCAGTCATGTCCCTCCATCGAGTATCTAACAAATTCTGCTCGTTGAAGTTTGCTAACATGGGGATAGTCAAAAGAACACGGGTTTGACGACATCTCACCCCTCCCAAAGAAGACATATTAAATCGATAACTGCTAAAATTAATAATGATATATTGAGGGGAACTGGAGAAACTTGGATGGGCTTTTGCCACGTACCCCTAACCCCAGACCTCCCTAAATCAGACACAAGATGTTCTGTCCTATTATTAAAAGAATTGTAATTAATGCAATCTTTAATGCTCTTTCAGCTCAACGATTAACTACTTGGAAATTGATCCCTTAGACTAATGGAGGGGATAATATATAAAAACAATCTCCTTGGAAAAGTATCAAGTTGTTAGGTTTATTTATATATTCTTTTATGATTTTTATAATGTGAAAAGATCAGCCTTTACCTAAAGTTTCCTATAATTAACTAAGTACTACATATGTCTCTAAACATCTTAGTTTCCTCATTTGTCATGCAAGAAAGCTACCCATGCAAGCAAGTGGCACATCTGCAAAGCCCCGTCCCAATAAAAAAAATAATTGATATCACAATTCGAGCGACTAAAAAGTCATTATGCAAAATATAATATCATACGACAAGCTCTTTTATGGAAAAATGGAGTATGATTCTACGCAATACTTTTTAAAAATGTGTAACTTCTGTTACTATCTTGAAACACGTTTACTTTCTTGGTGATCCTGAATTTAAGCATGGCGCTGATAGCAATCATTGATGCAACTTAATAAATGGACAAAATGATAGGAATAAGTGATGATTATTGTGTAAGATGTGGTGGTTGACTCGATCTCGTTAATGAAAACTTAAAAGTTACAATGATTGGTCCAATTTAGAGGTAAAATGCTGATTGCTCTATTAACGGTCCAGACACCTACCTCAAGATGCTGTAATCTAAGAACAACCAAAATCGTGGCATACAACAGATCGTTGTGCGACCAAAGCACAACAGTAGCAAGTAGCATCAAGAGGGGCCTAAAGAGTATGCCGTAATAAAATGTAGTAGGTTTGTAGAAAACTGTAATTATAAAGGGCCCTTAATGGCTTTGAAATTTCCATTTCCATTCCTTGTAGAGAGAGAGAGAGAGAGAGAGAATCTGACTGGACCAAGTGCTGTCCTGTGGACCAGCACTTTTTTTCACTTTAATGCCCTCATGCCTTTACCACCCACAGAGAGAGAGAGAGAGAGAGAGAGAGAGAGAGAGAGAGAGAGAGATGATCATCTTCAGTCTAAGCCCCCTAATTGAGAGCTCCTGTAATTGCTGGTTTGCTTCTCATCTTCCTCATGCTCAAAGCCACTTTGTTTTTGACAGATCTTGAGCTCCAACAACATCAAGTTTAGGGCCAACGAAGCCCTCTCCCTCTCTCTTTATCTCAGTCACACAACCCTCTTGAGGTTTGCAGGAAGGAAGCGAAAAGAAATGAAGGAATAAAGAGGGGATGGACCCGTGTGCAGGCCTTGGGAGAGGAAGAACATGACCTTGTCGGTTGTTCTGCAAATGCCACTCCACACTGTCACCGCATTATCTCTCTCTTTCGTACGATCTCCACCCACCTGTTCCTCTCTCTCCTGCTTCTTTATGGTCCGGATGGCCACTAGGAAACACAATTTCTTCCCTTGAAGTAACTCTCTCTCTCTCTCTCTCTCTCTCTCTCTCTCTCTCTCGCTGTGGATTCTTCCAGAGTTTAGGATTTTACAAGGCTCCTGAATCAGCTGTTTCCTTCAGTTCCCCAAATCTACTGTGCCCAGTACACTCAGGTAAGTCGTATACTGCTGGGGGACCCTCTTGTGCTTTACTATCCTCATCTCGCGGTTTTCAGTTTCCAGTTTCAAATACTGACCTCTCTTTAGGGGGAAAGGAGGAGACTGAGTCGGGGTTTTGGTGTGTTCCTTCCTTCTAATTTGGTTGCAATACTTTAGAGTCCCACTAGGGGAGAGAGAAGGGTTTTCAGAACAGTGAAGTGGGTTGGTTGGTGGGATCAGCACCACGCACAATGTCAAAATCAGCATGAGAGGAAAAGAAACTTGTGGGAATAAGTATTTCTCGGAGGGTCAGCTAGGGGATTAGGCCTTCGATTAAGATGCTTCTCTGATTAGATGGAGAGTGAATTAGGGTGGAGACCAGCACAGGAGACTCCATGATTTAAGAGGAAAATCATGATAGAGGAGAAGTAGACGATGACCTCTAGTTTGTTCTGACATGATAATTTCCATTAAATAAACACGTAGTAGATTCGAAGATCAAGGCTGTATTTATCACCAGGCCTGGGGAAGATTAATGGAACTGGGAGACCAAGAACAGGAAAGAGAGATGCCAAGTTCTTTGGGGTATAACCCTCCACATAAAGATTCTTCCTCCAAAATCTCCTCTGCAAATACAGTCTCTGGTGTTAGAAGAGATCAAACCCTAGATCACCACAATCATCTATTTCCTCAAAACCACCACCCACCAATTCTACACCAATCCACAAATAAGCCTCGAAGAGAATTTCAAGAAACCGACCAAGATCCATTTGCAGTTGCATCTCCATCTCCAATTGCGGTAGCCACCGGCGGCACTTCGGTAAGCATTAAACCACACACAGAATCACCATCGCCGCCACAAGGGCAACACACACAATCCCCCACGCAGGAGCCGCAGTTGGCCACAGTTATTATCTCCGCCTCAAGCATCCGATATAGAGAATGTCTCAAGAATCATGCAGCGAGCATGGGCGGCCATGTTGTCGACGGCTGTGGAGAATTCATGCCCAGTGGGGAGGAAGGGACGCCGGGGCATTTCAGATGTGCTGCGTGTGACTGCCACCGCAATTTTCATCGGAAGGAGGTCGATGGTGAACCGCAATATACTCCTACCCACTACTATAGCAGCAACAAAACCAATGGCCAAAGAGCTGCTTTACCTCCTCCCCAACAACATCACGCAATTCCTCAGCCGAACCCAGTCAATCTGCATCACAGGTTCTCCTATTGCATATCAAGCGCTGCTGCCACTGCCACCGCCGCCACTGTGGCCCCACCTCAAACAGTGATGATGGCCTTCGGCGGGGGCATTCCGGAAGAGTCTTCAAGTGAAGACCTTACTATGATTCAACATAGGGATGCTGTGCTGCGATCCACACAGCTGATGTCATCGACGAAAAGGTTTCGGACAAAGTTCACGCAGCAACAGAAAGACAAGATGATGGAATTTGCCGATAAGTTGGGGTGGAAGATTCAGAAGCAAGATGAACAAGAAGTGATCCAGTTCTGCACTGAGACTGGTGTGACGAGGAAAGCTTTCAAAGTGTGGATGCATAACAACAAGCAAGCCATGAAGAAGCAACAGAGGTAAAAAGATCATATTACTCTTGTTGGGAAATAAGATTGTAATTGTTGAAACTGTATGTTCATAATTTGAGGAGATAGATCGCAACAGTCAATTTTGGCTGATTCTCCCCCGTTTCCAGAGCTTTGTTATAGCATAATCTGCCGTTTCTAGATGCTTCTGAACCATCGGCAACTCAGAGCTAGCTACTTGATAATTCATCCCTCTCCGCACCACCCACCACCCCCCCCCCCCCCCCCCCCCCCCCCGCGCTTTCTCTCCTTCTTCTGGGCCTCGTGTATGCTGGGGCGATTGAATTATACAGAAAGATAATGGCTGGAGTGAAGATTTTTGGATTCCGTGACAAAGATGAAGGAAGCATGTACTAACTTTAATTTGGGTTTTTTAAGCTGGAAAAATCTGATGTGAAAGATTTCTAGCTTAACTTCCTAAATTCTTTATCCATGAAATTTCTGTTCCTTTGGTGCCCAGTTTCTCAATAATCAGCCAGGTTTGTCCGAAGTACTAAAAAGGATAGCGATGTGTAAGCAACCGTCAAGTGAATTCTAAGTTTCCACTATTCGGGCACTGCTTAGAGAAACTTTGTAAGATTCTTCTTACGAATTGAAAAATTACTCAGAACTAAACTCCCTTCTGAAAGACTTACTGTGTACCTCTCCCTGCTACTTTTAATGCATGCGGGACACTGTCACGCCTCTGTCAGACAAATGGTCCCATGAGATTGATGTATCATCCAGCCTTTTGTATGTCAATTTCTGATAATTTCATGCTACTGAGACCAGGAAAAGACAGAACCTGAAGACTTACTCGGGAAATCTACTTGAACGCACAAGATCTATTGTTGTCCAAATAATAATGTGGCAAAAAGAGGAGCAAGATAGCTTTCACATGAAATTGTACAATCTACAGTCTAGGTAAGTACTTTCTGTAATTTCCCCTAGGATTGTCCTCTAAGTGTGGTAGATGATCTGATAAAGGCAACGAAGTCGAACATCACATCCTAGAACCAAGCTGGAAGAGAAATCACACGAGTGACAGTGGAAGCAATGTTCAAGACAAAGCAGAAAGAAGAAGAATAGCGTGATTCAATATTGAACATACTTGGAAAGAACAAGCTCCGTTGCTAACTCCAACGATTTCACCGCACTTTGAATGCCCATTGTTTCCTCTTCGGTCTACTCCTCGCTCAAAGAATTGATGTTCCAGCACTTGGAAAGAAGAAGAATTTTGTTTCGTCATTATTTATTTAGAGTAATCTTCCTAGGACACTGACCTCGCTGAACAATAGACAGATGCGAAGAATATAACACAATGAAAGTGACTGAAGCTGTTAGATCCCAAGACTCAGACAGGCAATAACATTACGATCTGAGTTTTTTGTGAGCTTATATCGAGAGTCAAAACCATGCTGAAAAGAAATAATAAAAAGGTTGAAGCGGAAAATTGTTCATGCGTGGCTCCCAAAAAAGTAGCAGCTGATGCTGTGCAAAGTGTCATGCCCCCAACAGAGAATGGGAGAATCACCTCGTAAACAATGTCAATAAGCAGCACTTACAAAAGAGAATAACTTGAAGAGCTATCAAGAAAGCCATTTCATCAAGTTTAGAGCTTTTAAATCTCATGAAGTAAACTCAAATGCATTTAGTTTGTTGACAAGCAAGCGCAGAATAATCCTGCGGCGGGCAGATTAACTCGTATAGTGCAACATCTGGGGCAGCAAAGCACTCTCCAATGTTAAGCAACATCAGCAAACAACATATTAATAATCAGAAATTAATATTCTCGTCTGTGTTGAGATGGTAAGGGCTAACCAAAGTGTGGTCATGAAAAGGTAAATCGACATCACTCTATTAAATAAATCCTAGGAGGCACAAGATCTTATTGCAAGGTGAGGTAAAGGTTGTACCTAGTCGGTTTAATCATCAAAACTATGAAATGACTGAAAGTTACTAACTAACGCCACAATAGTTGATTGGGCTTACAGCTCCGAGCCATCCGATCTCATCTTTGATCCAAGATTACCTGCCGCCTCTGAAGCCTTTTCCTTCGCTGTTTCATAAGTAGACTTGGCCTCATGAGTCATGGTATCCTTCGCTGTTTTATATGACTCCCCCACCTTCTTAAAAGCTTCATCATATGCATCGATTGCTTCATCTTTGCCGTAGCCCATTGCACCAGCCAATTGATCCCCCACATCACCAGCTTTATCCGAAGCCAAGTCCGATGCCCTGTTGACCCCGTGCTTTGCCTCGTTATACGCATTCGCTACTTTCTGCTTTCCATATCCTACAGCTCTTTCAATACCCTCCTGGGCATTACCCATCTTGTCTGAAACCATGTTCTTTGCCTCATTGTAACCGTCCTCTAGTTTGTCTTTTCCATACCCCATTGCATCTGACATTCTATCTCTCGCATCCCTAGCCCCATCTGAAGCCACATCAGTGGCCATGTTCAGCTTCTCCTCAGCTTCACCATAGAGATCAGAAGCTCTCTCTCTGCCGTACCCCATTTCTCCTCGCATTTCTTCTTTGAAATCATCGGTGCTATCTGAAGCCATGTCAGTGGCCGTATTCAGTTTGTCTTTTGCTTGACCATAAAGATCAGCTGCCCTATCTCTTCCCTGGCCCACAGCAGATATATCATTAGCTCTATCTGTGCCCATATCAGTAGCCATACGCAGATAGTCTTTAGTTGCACCGTAAGTACCAGCTGCTTTGTCTTTACCATACTCCATTGCTTCCGCCATTGAATCTCTGGCATCCCCAGCACTCTCAGATGCCATTCTCACACCTTGGTCAACTTTTTCGGAAGCAAAACTTCCTATGTCACGAGCTCTTCCGTAGGCCAAATTGGCAGCCTCACCGGCTTTGTCAGAAGCATATTTCGAGGCATCTGCATGAATAGAAGAGTGACCAAGAGATAATATACGAGAAAGTTATCTCAATGAGGGCTCCGATGCATGAATCATCTTCCTATCCTGGCTGTATATACGACTTGTTAGATAATAAAAAAATTCCACTCCAGTATCCTTAGACTGATGACCTGCACAATACCTTTGCATGAAATGAAGAGACATAAAATTTTAGTTACGAATATTGCAGAAAATTTCTTCGCTTCATCAACCAATCACGGATTTATAGATGTTTACATATTCTTCTATGTTTTTTGACGTTTACTTGCAGCAGTGTGGTCTTTCTTAGTAAGTTGTACCAACCATATAACATATGCCGTAATAACTTAAAAGAACAACATGTGCAAGAGAAACAAAAGCAAAAACCACACAAGCTGCAAAAGTGTAAGGTCATGATGAATTACCAGATGCGGCAGATTTCATTGTACTGGTGGCCTTTGAAGCGGCATCCCCAGCCTTATCAATGATATTGGAAGCTACATCTTCCACTTTGTCTTGATTAGTTGTAAGCCCTCCCCTATCACATAAGTCCTCGTGTCAGCAAGTGATACATTAATCAACAACACAATTCAAGTTTCAAGCTTAAACATAAAAACTTTAACTGGAGGACAAAGCAATAAGCTTCAAGCTTAGTGATCCCTAGAATCAATTCAAATTTGTTGGAAATATTCGAAAATGAAGGACATAAGGTTCCATCCCAAACACAGAAATCATTGATAAATAGTACAGTGTTTACAAACAATAAGGCATATAACAACTCCAATTTCCAAATTTTACCAGCTTTCCTTTTTTTTTGGGTGGTAAATATAGGTTCATAAAGTGAGAGAAATTAAGGACACAATCTAGCAGAAAGTCAACGCACTTTACCGCCCATATTTGTCACAATCAAAGTGATTTTCAACTTTCAGCATCTTCAGGAAAAATTGAACCTAAGTCGATAATCTTCAACATCTATGTGGCTCCATGCAGTCTGTTACGACTAGGCACATTTATCTGTCAGCAGAAAAATTAGTATCCACAGACTAAAATTAGTTTTCTAATGGTTTCTCTTGTTTGCAAGCGACTCATAAAACAAGACCATAGGCTCTGACCTGGTCTTTGAAAAGAATAATGCACACAAACTCTTAGCAAAAGGAAGAAGTCTAGAAAAATAATGTCTCCTAGTAGATTTGCCCTTGACTGTAGTATAGATTAACAAACATATTGATTCCTATAATAGATGTACTCTATTAGCCTAATAACTAAACTACCCAAAAAGATAATGAGTACTATAGCTCTAATGAGTTCTCTCTATTGCAGGGAGGGATGGATTGTATTTGCTGTCTCCATTTAGATGGCAACTTCCATCTATAGCTATACTTGAAGACACGAAAACTTATTCAATTGCGCCTTTTCACATGAACGCCATCAGTTGAATTCATTACATTGAAATCTTGGATTACAATCAAGCTATTAAAAACAACCTAATAATGGAACGAGGAGATGATGTACTCGCATGAAACAAATAATATCCACAGAAAAGCCCTGAAAAAGTTAAATGACCTTTCATCCAATTTACCCGAACAAATTTCAAACAATATGTATCGAGAAATGCTAGTGCAAAATCTCTTACCATTTATTTCTTCATCTATGTGCCGTTAATTAACGTAGCATCCCATGCCATCATCTAACTGAACTTAACCAGCTACCCTAGACAATGATTATTTTTCAAATTGTGGTACAGCTACTACATTGTGTGATCACTTACTTTAGTCAAATAAACTACTAGTTTATCTAAAGGAACATCTCATATAGATAGTAACATAATTACATTATCCAAATTACCGTTCAGCTCAATTTGAGGTTGAAAATACATATCTATAATAACTATTATGTCTCTCGATCAAACACTAGATCACACTTGAATCCCTACATTCACCTTTGATCTATCGGTGTCATTTTGGAAACTATTAAAATTTGCTACCATATCTCACCCATCTAACGGGGAATATCTATCATATTCATGGTGTATGCTTATCTCTAGCAGTTTCACAGATATATGCGGTAACCTTTGTGGTACGATCAAACAATTTGTCATGCTTTCCAGGTTGAAGAACATAAAGCAGTCATCTTTTAGTTTAGAAAAAAAAAAAAAACCCTTGAACACGTGCTCAGATTGATTAACGTTTGGCTAACGTGACCATCAGTTAATCCATCTGATGATGCAAATAGTTATATTTCTTCAACGCAATCGCTCCACTGCATCCCAACACATCACCGTAACACCGTCCCAAAGCACAGAAAGTCTAAGCACACGGGCTCAGCGACAGCTCATTCCCCCAAATCACTCCTTGGACCCGCCACCCGTAGCGATCTCCCGGGCTCCGAATTTCCGAGACGATCATCATCATCAAACGTAAATGCAGATTTGAAATTGTAAACGATCGACCGATTCAATTACACAGAGAGAGAGAGAGAGAGAGAGAGAGAGAGAGAGAGAGAGAGAGAGAGAGAGAGAGAGAGAGAGAGAGAGAGAGAGAGTAAATTACTCCCGATCGGCCCAGGCGTCGGTGCCATCCTGCCAAGCTCTCCGCTGGGAGTCCTCCCGGGCTTCGTCCGCCCAACACCGGCGCGTCGCCAGCGCGACCGCCAAAAGCAACGCGATCGAAACTAAAATTCTCTTCGCCATGCTCCTCAGCGCGCGAAGTTGCACTCCTGCCCCGATCGATCCAAGAAACGGCAGGTAAAGAGTAAGGGAGGCTATGGTTCGAGGGTGCTAAGGTGATTGTTTCTCTGAAAGGTAAGCGATTGAGGAAGAAGAAGAAGAAGAAGAAGACGACGACGACGATGATGATTAAAAAGAGAGGAGAGCGAAGCGCAGTACTCAGAGAGCCGTTATAAAAAACAAAAAAACAAGAAAAGGTCCCGGAAACGTGTCGCGACGAAGACCGACGTGGCGAGTGGGGGACGAAGCTGCACGCGCGGAGGTGGCGACACGCGTCGCTGGCCGGGGGAGGTGGAGCGAGAGGGACGGCGTGCCGCGTCGGTCGGGTCGTCGGATGGATTTCGCGCGCGCGCGCGCGTCGGGTTTTGAGTTTGAGCGAGTGGTGTCCAGATGAAGGAAGAACTGGTCAACAGACGAACGACATTTCATAGGGCAGACGACTTTTTCGAATAGTTATCGAATTAAAGGAGTTACTTGTTTTAGCCACACACAAAAAAAATGAATTATTCGAAAAATACTTTCCTAAAAATTATCAATTATATAGTTTGGGATAATTAGCTAATAAAAATATCTTCATTATCAACCGACGCCGATTTATGTCTAGATATATTTTCGTGAACGATGGAAACATGTCCTGTTCATTCATTCATTTTTATGTTTAAAATCATTATTTTTTCGTGAAAACAAAGACACTCTAAAGTGAGTACTATTATAATTCAATGACATTAATCGAACGCTTTGAAAAAGGTGCATTGACCTAATATCATGAGACTCCATGTTATGCTCCTTGTTTATGCTTTACACATGCATAACCCATCTTGTCCATCCGACCTTGGAAGAACTTTAATTTTTCCAGCCAAACCAAAGTACAAGATTTGAGTTTATAGAAACCAATTCAGAATAAGTTTACCTTCATCTTGAGAATTGATGGCTTTAGGCGAGTTATGAAACGCACGGCATTGGAGACAAACATAGTTATGCGAGAAATAGGAATACGAGTGAGCTAAGTATACAAGGCGCCAATGCAAGTACGTGCAAATTGAAAGAAGTGGGGCAAGTGATGAAGAACAGAACACAGTGAGAAAGAGAGGATATTAAGGAAATGATGATGATAGTTAACTACTCTCAAGCTCTTAAGCACGGCACCGGTGATTGGAGTACTGTGAAACTTCCAACCCATGAATCAAGGCCGTTCTTTCTTGCCAGGGATTATCATGGTGCTTCACTAAAATCGGGGACTAGATCAAGGATCGGTACGATTCTCGGTTCCGAATATTGTAGAACCTGCAGTGTGCAATTTGGTTTTTGTTCGGTTCTCACTTGAGAATCCAGAATAGAAGAATCGGTCATGAGTAAGTCGCTTATATTTCTTTTTATCTTGTAATTTCTTGAATATCTAATGAGTGAACGTTTTATTCATTCTTCTTTTTTTTTTTTTAAGATATGGATTGTCTTAATAAGGAGATTATCATCAATAAATAGAATTTATGAGTTAAAGTTAGTGAATATTTTTTTATGGTGAAGTTTTCCTATTGATTGTTTTAGTTTAGTGAATAGTTATGTTAATTTTAAAAGATTGTTAAGTGATTAACTGTGCTTAATGTTTCTTTTATTTAGATGGTTAGAACTTGAAGTGATCTTTTTCAAAACAATGAGGAATGAAGTTTTATATCAAGTTTTATTGTCGTTATCTATTCTATTTTACATGTTCATCTTTCTTTTTATGGATTTTTGTCATTTGGGGATGGGGATTTTTATTGTTACATTAACTTTCATTTTGCTTGTCTAAAAAAATGAATAATAAGATGAAACGGAAAAAAAAAAAAGGAATTGTCTATTTTTCAAGTAGACGCTACAATCATAAGTTTGACTTTACAGTCAGTTCCAAGTTTCAAAAAGTAGGAACCTAATAGGGTAGATCTCTATCTACCCTAAAACTGTTCACTCATATCATTTGCAAACTACTATCGATAGGGGCTACCTTCATAGGCCGAAACTATACTTAACTAGTTTATGGGTTATGGAGTGTCCATGGACCTTTGGATAGTTAAGTCCACGTGCCATGCCCCTAAATTAGAAAAAAAGAAGGATAAGTGCACGACAAATTTTAAAACTTATCTCAAAATAGCAATCGAATTCCAAAATTTTCAATATTTGTATTAAAGTATTAAAACTTGTTAAAATGAAGTAATCAAATACTTTCCATTAATACCGTCAATTATCTAACGGAAAATGCTAATGTGGCATTCAAATTTAATTTCTCTCTTCAGTGGAACTTTTTTATGATTTTTATTCTCCAAAACTTATTTAAACTAGATTAAAAAAATAAAATAAAGCTAAAATTTTATTTAAGAAACTAGGGTTAAAAAAAGAAAGGTTAGGGCATTGTTGATGGGGTGCTACCTTCGCTACCCATCAGCGTAAGGCTTGGCGAAGGTCGCAAAACCTGGGTGGGGATGGTTGGCCCTCGCCAGCCCCGAGGAGGCCCGCTTATATTTTGGTGACACTAGCCCCTCTCTTGGGGCCAACAAGGCTTACTTGGATCAGAGCAAAACCTCGCCACTTCACTAGACCTAGGCAAGGGCTGGTGAGCCGTTGCATAAATCTAGGCAAGCTTTAGTGGGCTGGTGAGGCAAGTGAGGGCAAGCCACAATGGATGCAAAGGCCAATGTGCGTTTAATTCAACTTTCCCAATAGACTTTGGGCATTCAAAACCCCTTGAGGAAAATATGATGTGTTTTGATAGTCGTTTTTAAAAGGTTTAAAGGTGGAAAACAAGCCTTGAGAATACTGAAAACTGAAAGTAAGTTTTACTAATTTTTAGCATTTCCCAAAAATCCATTTCCAAAGCCAAACCAAGCACAGCCATAGTGGTGCCTCCTCCTACCATTCTTCCCCACTCCAACCTGATGCTTTATTTTTCTTTTTTTTTAATTACAATGACAATTATAAAATATGTCATGTATGAGAGAGAAATCAAATTTAAATATCACATAAATATTTTCTATTAGAAAACTTTGAGGGAGAAGGACACCAAGAGTGTCGAAACCTATGTATGGCGCATAAGTGCTAAAAGTTTCATCCGAATCACTCAAATACTAATTAAAGAAAAAAAGGTCACTCCAGTGCCAACTCCGATTTATTTGGCCGAAAATCCGACATGGCATTTTTTTATTAATATTCTGAGCTTACATGGCTTGCCAAAAAGTCTAGTCAGTATTTAAAATACTAAAAAACTAAAACAATAAAAACTTAATTAGATTAACTTTAAAAAACTTAAAATAAAGATAGATAAGAGAAAATGGGCGGCAAGTCCTTGCCACCGCCACCCCACCATCGTTGAGAAGGGTAGGCAAGGGCCCCTATAAGCCCTTACCAAGGTTGGCGACCCTTGCTAGTCCTTCCCAGTGAGGGCGGCGGCAAGGGCTTGCGGCCCTCCCCCTCTAAAGCCCCCTCTTTTTTTTTCATTTTTTTAAATTTAACTATTTTTATTTAATTTAAATAAATTAAAAAGTCATAAAATAAATAGATAAATAAACCACATGGACTATATTTTAAAAATTAATATTATATTTATTTAATTATAAATGCCATTAAGTGAAGTGGCTTAAATTTCTCGACATTGGCATTTAAATGCTCCTACCGAAACTTTTGACACTAGATAAGTGTCATACATAAATTTTGGCACTCATCATATTCTTCTTCCAACAATTTGATAATGTTAATAAAAGCACTAGATTGCAACGATTTAGCAAGTTTTAAGAGTTATTGTACCACTCTTCTCAATTGCACTTTCACAATAAGTTTGGGGCTTCTAATGTACTCAACTCTTATAAAAGATTAATTACTCTTGCTGGATGTGAGCTTTAACTTTTATATTAAAGCACATGAGAGGTTCACCCTTTAACCTTAGCAAAATAACGAATGAAATAATTTCACATAAATTTATGGTTTGTAGTACGCAGCCAACGAAAAGATACTCTCCCAGGTGCATAAATAAGTGTTATACGCAAGTTTTGGCACTCATGGTATTCTTCTCCCGACAATTTGATAATGTTAATAAAAGGACTAGAGTGCAACGATTTAGCAAGTTTTTAGAGTTATTGTACCTCTCTTCTCAATTGCACTTTCACAATATGTTTGGGGCTTCCAATGTACTTGTCTCTTATATAATTACTCTTGTTAGACATGAGCTTTAACTTTTATATTAAAGCACATGAGAGTTTCACCCTTTTAACCTTAGCAAGACAATGAATGAAATAATTTCAAGTAAATTAATGATTTGCAGTGGGCAGCCAACGAAAATATACTCTCCCTAGCGCATAAATAAGTGTCATATACAAGTTTTGGCATTCATGGTATTCTTCTTCCGACAATTTGATAATGTTAATAAAAGGACTAGATTGCAACGATTTAGCAAGTTTTTAGAGTTATTGTACCTCTCTTCTCAATTGCACTTTCACAATAAGTTTGGGGCTTCTAATATACTTAACTCTTATAAAAATTTAATTATTCTTGCTAAACATGAGCTTTAACTTTTATATTAAAGCACAGGAGAGTTTCACCCTTTTAACCTTAGCAAGACAATGAATGAAATAATTTCAAGTTAATTTATGATTTGCAGTGCGCAGCCAACGAAAAGATAAATAAGTGCCATACAAAAGTTTTGGCGCTCATGGTATTCTTCTCCTGACAATTTGATAATGTTAATAAAAGGACTAGATTGCAACGATTTAGCAAGTTTTTAGAGTTATTATACATCTCTTCTCAATTACACTTTCACAATAAGTTTAGGGCTTCCAATGTACTTGTCTCTTGTAAAAGATTAATTACTCTTGCTAGACGTAAGCTTTAACTTAAAGCACACGAGAGTTTCACCCTTTTAACCTTAGCAAGACAATGAATGAATTTCACGTAAATTTATGGTTTGCAGTTCATAGCCAACGAAAATATACTCTCCTAGGCACATAAATAAGTGTCATACACAAGTTTTGGCACTCATGGTTGAAATGACTAAGTGCTTAGTGTAACAATCTGAATATGAAATAAAGCGCAGAATTAACAAAGTAATAAGAGAAAAGTTTAGAAGATCAAAACACAGAAGGTTATAGTGGTTCGGCTTAATCCAAGCCTACGTCCACTTTGTCCAGAGACAGCCAATCGGCTGTTTATCACTAGTATCAAAAGAGATAGTACAATCAGATCACTTTCTCACTATAACTCTTTCAATACAATCTTTCGTTCACAATCAAATACTTTGATGATTTCTCTCTTGCTTTTCTCACAAATGGATGTACTATAAATAGTCTTCTCCTTTGGTTACCGTTTTAGCCTTCCATAAATATCATCCATAATATGTCCGTTGGAAGCTCAATGATTTCTTTCCAAAGATAAATCATATAACCAAGAAAGGAAAGGATAAAATCAGATATGATTTAATCCTTTGATTGATATCTTTGTTTGAGCATTGATACGTAAATCCTGCTCATCCTATATCGTATCTCAATCAAAAGATCTCTTTGGCTTTCTGCGTATATAACTGAGAATCTTGATCTACCGAACTCCATTACTTTCTGGATATGAGTTCTATCAATTTTCTTTCCTTCTGAACATCTCCTCGTTCTGCATATAAGAACTTATCTTGTCCTTCTGAACATCTCACGTTCTGCATATAAGATCTCGTCTTTTCCTTCTGAACATTTCCACGTTCTGCATATAATAGGATTAACCTTCTGAACGTTTCTTTCTTTCGCATAAGATATCATCTGGTTTTGTCACCATCAAAACATTCATCAACAATCTCCCCCTTTTTGATGGTGACAAAACTACCCTGCAGATTCGTTCTATAGCAACAGTATGAGGAATCAATTAAGTAGCTATTACACAAGGTTAGAATGTCAATGGAGAATGTCAATGGAAACAGAAGGTCAAAACATCTAAAAACAAACAGTTGCAACTAAAGTATCCAAGCAGTTCAAAATTCAGACGACGCAACGATCTGCAGGATTTTCTCCCCCTTTTTGGCAACAGCAAAAAGGATTAAGGCTTGGGAGGAATACGGACAAGAGTAATGTCCATATTAGTAACAGTCTGGATAAGATCATCAATCTTCTTATGCACCCCAACAGAAAGAGCATCAATCGTCTTATCCAAGTTATGCAGATGATCAAGCGCCGCAGCCTGCTGCTCCTCAAGATGAATAATAGCCGCCTGAAGTTCGGCAATAGCTCCAGAAGAAGCAGAAGCAGAAGGAGAAGGATTCTCTCGGGACGAGCTCACCTGAGGTTGCGGAGAAGGAAAAACTCCCCCTGTTTGAAGGTGAGAAGGCGATGGAACATCCAGGGAGGGCCGTGGCAAGTCAGATGGCAGGGGTGGTGAACCAGTGGCATGCTTAGATTTGGAAGGTGTGGAAGAAGCAGGATCACCAGAAGAACTAATAGAAACCTGACCTCGTGCAGAAGGAGAGGAAGCAGGTGCTTGAATATCCGGCTGACTAACAGACAAAGCAGGTTCTACCAGAGAGGCAGGAAGAAGTGCAGAAGGAGCAGGTATTGGTGTGCTGAGCAGAGGATCCGTGACAGGTAAGGCAGAACCAGTCTCTTGGGGCATTCTGCCACCATCTGAATGTGAAGCACTGGATTCATCTCTGAGAGCAATAGATCGAGACTTCTTCGATTTGGAAGATCCAGCAGATTTGACAATCTCTTTCCGCTTTCTCGAGCCAGTTGTGCCAGAAGGACTAGAAAAGGCAGGAAGCCTCATCAGGTCAGGAATTTTCATCTTTCCGATGGAATATTTATCCACCACAGAATGAGGGAGTATAGTGGCAATCAACGAAGTGGGTATGGAAATCTTCAGACGGTGGAAAATCTGTGTAATGAGACTCCCATATGGAAGAAGTCCAGAAGGCTTCACCAATGTCCTGTACATCTGCAACAGAATGATGTGGGGAAGACTAATGGGCCAGCGCATATCAAGAGCATACATCAATTTAGCTTCAGACTTGGAAATATCTGTCTTGGAGGCAGACTTGGGGCGAAGCACATTGATGACAACTTTGTGAAGCAGAATATGATATGCAGTCATACGAGAATACACTAGCTTTCCTTCAGTAGAATTGTTCCGAGTGAAATATCTCAAAATGTCCTCATCAGTAACCTCCTTGGCCACAAACTCAGCACGAGGAACTTTCAGAAGGTCAGCCAAATCATATACAGAAAGCCCATGGATAACATTGTTGACCGAGAAGGAAATAGAGTCTCTGGTTGGAAAGGACAAATTAGAGTAAAAATAGGCAGTTAACTCCTTGTAGGCAGGCACAGTCTCAGTGCAAAAGAACTCAAATTTGTGACTTTTCAATAGACCCCGTAACTTAATCTTGATGCGGTCCAGAAAGGCAAAGTCAATCGTGCGAGGGGGCATCACACCTCTGTCAAGCAGTGTCTGATAAACCTGATGATGATTCTCAGACCTAAAGAGGTTATCAGCAGTTCCAGAATCCTTGTGTGCAATACCTTGTCGTGGAACGAAGATCGAGTACAATTTCTCATCATCATCAGGTATATGAGCCAATTTGGAAGGAGGCTCAGGGGAAATATTTAGAACACGTGACGGAACAGGGGAGCGTGGTCGAGTAATGCCACAATCTTCGACAATTTTCAGAAATACATCAAGGGAGGAATATCCCTCTCCCGTCAAATATCGATTAATCGAAGAATGAGGTTCATCGGCACGTACCATCTGAGTATATGTGGCATAGATGCCTTTGACCGCTTTGCTCTGGAGAGGGACCCCTTCGTCAATATCCTCCATCGGAGAGTCTTCGGTGAGGTCAAAATGAGTGGGACCAGAAGCAGACCCAAAGTGTTTGTCGGCTAACCGAGATGATTTACGGGTCCCAGACATGAAGAAAATCGAATGGAAGAACACAAGGATGCAGACAATCGCTAAAATAGGGCTAGGGTTTGTAGAAAGGGCAAAAGTCGAACGGGTGTTTTGAGAAAGAGAGACTTTTGCGGAAAAGATCAGAGGAAGAAATCCGAGTATTCCAGAAATATAAAAGAAAAGGAGGAAAGACGGTTTAATTTTGGAAGAAACCACCCCTTTTTTGTTTAAATTTTTTTTTAAAAAAAATCCGAATAAATAGGCAATAAATAATAATCAAGTACCGAGAACATACCTGTTCAAGAATAACGGTTGAAAATCTTCAATCACGAAATCTAGAAGGAGAGTATATTCAGACGATCTCTGATGAATTCGAAAGATCGTTTGTCCAAGGCTTTTGTGAATATATCGGAAAGCTGATTCTTGGAATCAATAAAAGTAATCACAACATCCTTCTTCTGAACATGATCACGGATGAAATGGTGACGAATCTCAATATGCTTAGCACGAGAATGAAGGATAGGATTCTTGGTTAAATCTATAGCACTTGTGCTATCACACCGAATTTCAACACAGTATTTCGAAATTCCAAAGTCTTGCAATTGTTGTTTCATCCACAGAATTTGAGAGCAACAACTACTTAGAGCCACATATTCAGACTCTGCAGTAGACATAGCAACAGTATGCTGTTTGCGAGATAGCCAGGAAACTAACATGTTCCCAAGCAATTGACAATTACCTGTTGTACTTTTGCGATTAAGTCTGCAGCCAGCCATGTCAGCATCAGAGTAACCAAGAAGTGTGAAATTCCCGTCCTTGGGATACCAAAGACCAAAGTTTGATGTAGTTGCAACATACTTGATTATTCGTTTCACAGCCGTGAGATGTGATTCCTTAGGATCAGATTGAAATCTAGCACAAAGACAAACACTGAATAGAATGTCAGGACGAGAAGCAGTGAGATATAAAAGTGATCCTATCATACTCCTGTAAAGCTTCTGATCAACAGGACGTCCTTCTATATCTTTATCAAGTTTAGAAGTGGTAGACATAGGAGTATCCACTCTTTTACAATTTTCCATACCGAACTTCTTGATAATATCTTTGGCATACTTCTCCTGAAATATGAAAGTCCCATGATTGGACTGCTTTACTTGAAGACCCAGAAAGAAGGTTAGCTCACCCATCATACTCATTTCGAATTCACTTTGCATGTCTTTTGCAAAGTTCTGACAAAGAGTTTCATTAGAGGATCCGAATAAAATATCGTCTACATATATCTGGACTAGCAGAAAATCCAGATGAACCCTTTTTATGAACAAAGTAGTATCAACTTTACCTTTGACAAAGCCATTAGAAAGAAGAAAGTTACTTAATCTCTCATACCAAGCTCGAGGAGCTTGTTTTAATCCATAGAGAGCTTTCTTCAATCGGAGAACATGATTGGGCTTAATAGGATCTTCAAACCCAGGAGGTTGAGCAACAAAGACTTCTTCTTGAATAACGCCGTGAAGGAATGCACTTTTGACATCCATTTGAAACACCCTGAAATTGTTAAAGCAAGCAAAGGCAAGTAACAAACGTATTGCTTCTAACCTTGCAACAGGGGCGTAAGTCTCGTCATAGTCAATTCCTTCTTCTTGAGTGTAGCCTTTAGCTACAAGTCGAGCCTTGTTACGAGTTACCAGACCATCTTCATCAACCTTGTTTCTGAAAACCCACTTGGTTCCAATGATGGTTTTTCCTGGAGGCTTAGGAACCAGTTCCCAGATATCATTGATAACAAATTGCCTCAACTCATCCTGCATAGCTTCTATCCAGCTATCATCTGTGAGAGCATCGTCTACATTTTTGGGTTCATGAGTAGATACAAGAGCAACAGCACTTGATTCCAACCTTTCTTCAGGCAATATTAACTTACGAGATCGGGTTTGTATACCTTGATCAAGGTCTCCAATAATAAGATCAATAGGATGACTGGATTATGCTTCCAATCCATGAGAAACACTTGGAGAGATCTCTGGTACACAGTCAGAGGATGAAACTGATGGTTTATCAAATCCAGAAGGTGAATAAACAGGATGATCTATAAATGAATCAGTTTGATTGAAGTAGTTAACAGGTAGAGAACCTTCTGTATTTAAAACAGACTCGGAAGATTCATTATCTGAAAATTTCACATGAATTGATTCTTCGACTGCAAGAGAATTCTTATTAAAAACTCTAAAGGCCTTGCTAGTAGAAGAATAGCCCAGGAAATTACCTTCATCTGATCTGGCGTCAAATTTTCCTATGCGATCACTTGAGTTCTTGAGAAGAAAACATTTACATCCGAAAACATGGAAATAGGAAACATCAGGTTTCTTGCCTTTAAATACCTCATAGGATGTCTTCTGTATAATTGGCCTTAGGAAAACTCGATTAATGATATAACAGGCAGTGGACACCGCTTCTGCCCAAAAACGAGAAGGTAGATTGCTTTCGATAAGCAATGTTCTGGCCATTTCTTGTAAGGACCTGTTCTTCCTTTCAACCACCCCATTTTGCTGAGGTGTGTAGGGTGAAGAAAAAGAATGAGCAATACCATATTCATCACAAAACGTAGAGAAATCTTGATTTTCAAATTCTCCTCCGTGATCAGATCTAATGGAAGAGATAAAGTACCCTTTCTCATTCTGAATTTGTCTTGCAAACCGAGAGAAAATAGAGAATGTTTCAGACTTGGTTGCAAGAAAGTAAACCCAGGTGAAACGAGAATAGTCATCAACTATGACTAGGCAAAATTTCTTTCCTCCAATACTTTGAGAGCGAGTTGGTCCGAATAAATCCATATGAAGAAGTTGAAGACTTCGAACTGTAGATACTTGATTGATAGACTTAAAAGAACTTTTTACCTGTTTTCCCAGAATACAAGAGGTACAAAGATCTGAACTTTTGAAAGGAATAGAAGGAAGACCCCTCACAAGCTTCTTGGAAGATAGTTTAGCAAGTTGTTTCAAATTAGCATGACCAAGTTTCCTGTGCCACAGAATTGCCTCTTCCTGCAAAGTAACTAGACATTGCAAATTTTCTAGATTAATATCCAGAAGGTAAATATTACCATGTCTTCGTCCAGTAAAGACTAGTGAGTTATCCTTGCTGAATCCAGAACAAACTCCTTCTTGAAAGGTAATCTTATATCCAGAATCACATAATTGGCTGATGCTGAGTAAGTTGTAGTTCAGCCCTTTAACAAGTGAAACCTTATTGATAACAAGATTTCCGATTTTGACTGTCCCAGTGCCGATGATCTTTCCATTACTATTGCCTCCGAAAAATACTTTTCCACCATCAATATTTACTAGGTTGATGAAAAAATCTGAATTTCCAGTCATATGTCTCGAGCATCCACTGTCTAGATACCACTTCATTTTATTTTTCAAAGATACCTGCAAATAACAGAATACTCAAACTTTCCTTGGTACCCAGACTTTCTTGGGTCCAGTAACAGTCCTTTTTGGTACCCACATTCTTTTGGGTCCAGTAGAGTTAGTAGAAATACCAAATAAACCAAACACAGAAGATTTTGATTTAGAAAGTTCTCTATCAAGATATTCTGAATTATTCGAGGAAAGAAAAAGAGAATCATCTTCAACAGGTTTGACAAAAACTTTTTTAAAATGATCTTCATAAACCCTTTTTGAAGGTCTTTGCATTAGTCTCTCTTTGACTTTAGGAAAGTCAATCAAAGGAATCATTGTAGAAGACATTCCTAAACCTTCCTTTTTAAAATACGGCCTTTGAATGGAAAGAATTTTTTCCAGCTTCTCAGATCCATCAGAGAATCTTTTAGAAAAGCAAGAAAAATCCGATTTTAAACACACGTTTTCTTTTTCAAGAGAATCAACTTTTTGCTCAAGGCAAGAAGAATCTTTTTGTAAAATCTCAATTTTTTCCTTCAAAAAAACTTCCTGTCGTTTGAGTCTCTGATTTTCCTTTTTTAAATCAGAAATCTCCTTAAGAGAATCTTCTAGATCAGAACAAAGTTCATCAATGTATCTAGCAATTTTAATAGGAACTCTGAGATTACTTACCTGATTTTCATTGTAATCAGATTCATAGTCAGAATCAGAACCATCAGAATTTGCCATAAGACAGACATTGAATTGATCATCACTTGATTCACATTCAGTGTCGCTCCAGGTTTCAGCTTTGAGAGCTCTTTTGTATTTCTCATCTCTTCCCTTTTTGAGTAAAGGACAGTCGGGTTTTATATGACCTTTCTTCTTGCAGTTAAAGCAAGTAACATCTGCATATTGTCCTTCAGCTTCTGTACTTTGTCTCAACGTATTCTGTTGATAGTATCTCGGTCTCCGTCTTTGAAAGTTTTGTTGACTGTTGCTTAATCTGTGCTTCTGGAAACTCTGTTGACCATCTTCCATTCCTCTCCTTTGTGAGTTCATTTGATTTGAATTGCCTCTGTTGTTCCTGTTGAAATTCTTGAATCTTTTCACCAGGAGTGCTATTTCTTCATCATTGAGATAGTCTTCTGACTCTGCATCATTAAAATCCTCATTAGATTTTAATGCTAAGGTTTTCTTACCTCTAGTGTTCTCAGTCTCAACAAGCTTTTCTTCTTCATAAGCTTGGAGAGTTCCAACAAGCTCATCAAGGGATAAAGGTTGAATCCGTTGAGTTTCTCTGATGGAAGTTTTAATATAAGTCCATTCGGAAGTAAGACCACGAAGAAGTTTGTTGACTTTCATCTGTCCTTCAACTGGATGACCTTGATAAGCTAGGCCGTTTGTGATTTCAGTAAACCTACTGAACATGTCAGTAATGCTCTCCCCTTCCTTCATTTTAAAAGACTCATACTGATTGAGAAGAATATTCGTTCTGGTCTCCTTAACTCGATATGTGCCTTCATAAGTTACACTTAGAATATCCCATATTTCCTTTGCTGAATCACAAGAAGAAATGCGATTATATTCAGAAATAGATAAAGCACAATATAAAGAATGAATAGCTTTAGCATCAGTATCCTGTCTTTTCTTTAATTCAGATTGAGTCTGAAGATCAACATCTGAAGATATTTCTTTGCCAGATGAAGAGTTCGGAGAAACGCCATTTTGCACCAATTCCCACTCTAGTGGATCTTTTGCTCTAAGGAATGCTTTCATCTTGTTCTTCCATATGCTATAATCCTTTCCATCAAAAAGAGGAGGACGAAAGTGACTCTGTCCTTCCATCAGACCTGTAGCACTAGCCATTGATCGTTCTGCTCAGAAGTACAAACACTTCAAAATCGAGCAACCTGGCTCTGATACCAACTGAAATGACTAAGTGCTTAGTGTAACAATCTGAATATGAAATAAAGCGCAGAATTAACAAAGTAATAAGAGAAAAGTTTAGAAGATCAAAACACAGAAGGTTATAGTGGTTCGGCTTAATCCAAGCCTACGTCCACTTTGTCCAGAGACAGCCAATCGGCTGTTTATCACTAGTATCAAAAGAGATAGTACAATCAGATCACTTTCTCACTATAACTCTTTCAATACAATCTTTCGTTCACAATCAAATACTTTGATGATTTCTCTCTTGCTTTTCTCACAAATGGATGTACTATAAATAGTCTTCTCCTTTGGTTACCGTTTTAGCCTTCCATAAATATCATCCATAATATGTCCGTTGGAAGCTCAATGATTTCTTTCCAAAGATAAATCATATAACCAAGAAAGGAAAGGATAAAATCAGATATGATTTAATCCTTTGATTGATATCTTTGTTTGAGCATTGATACGTAAATCCTGCTCATCCTATATCGTATCTCAATCAAAAGATCTCTTTGGCTTTCTGCGTATATAACTGAGAATCTTGATCTACCGAACTCCATTACTTTCTGGATATGAGTTCTATCAATTTTCTTTCCTTCTGAACATCTCCTCGTTCTGCATATAAGAACTTATCTTGTCCTTCTGAACATCTCACGTTCTGCATATAAGATCTCGTCTTTTCCTTCTGAACATTTCCACGTTCTGCATATAATAGGATTAACCTTCTGAACGTTTCTTTCTTTCGCATAAGATATCATCTGGTTTTGTCACCATCAAAACATTCATCAACAATGGTATTATTCTCCTGACAATTTCATAATGTTAATAAAAGGACTGTATTGCAATGATTTAGCAAGATTTTAGAGTTATTGTACCTCTCTTCTCAATTGCACTTTCACAATAAGTTTGGGCTTCCAATGTACTTGTCTCTTATAAAAGATTAATTACTCTTGCTAAACGTGAGCTTTAACTTTTATATTAAAGCACATGAGAGTTTCACCCTTTTAACCATAGCAAGACAATGAATGAAATAATTTCAAGTAAATTTATGATTTGCAATGGGCAGCCAACAAAAAGATATTCTCCCTAGCATATAAATAAGTGTCATACACAAGTTTTTGCACTCATGGTATTCTTCTTCCGACAATTTGATAATGCTAATAAAAGGACTAGATTGCAACGATTTAGCAAGTTTTAAGAGTTATTCTACCTCTCTTCTCAATTGCACTTTCACAATAAGTTTGGGGCTTCTAATGTACTTATCTCTTATAAAAGATTAATTACTCTTGCTAGACGTGAGCTTTAACTTTCATATTAAAGCCTAGGAGAGTTTCACCCTTTTAACCTTAGCAAGACAATGAATGAAATAATTTCAAGTAATTTTATGGTTTGCAGTAGCCCATGAAAAGATACTCTCCCAAGCGCATGCAATTACTTTCCTCTCCATTTATACATTACGGGAACAACTCTTGCTATGCGGAGGAGGTGACAATGCATAGATCAACGGCACGGAGATAACCATCGCTCGTCCAATTGAAAAATAAGCCGAAATTCCTTCAATAAGCGCAAGAACAAAACCAACACAATGACATCGATGTCCAAAGACGTCACCAGTGACCATCTCTGATGCAATTAAGATTAGCTTTTAATTCTTTCAGTTTAAATTTAGTTTCCTATTTGAATTTAGTTTCTTATTTGAATTTAATTTCCTATTATAATTAGGATTCCTATTCAAATTAGATTTCCTATTGTGATTAGGTTTCTTATTTGAATACCATATATAAGGTGTTTTAGGGTTTCAAAAATTATCAGATTATTATTATTTGGTCTTTTGACAGTTTGATGTTGATTATCAAATTTGAGAGAACGAGATGTTCCTCTATCGATTTCTAGTTCCTGTTTAGCCAATTTTCTATCGCGTTCCGGCATTAATTAGTATCAGAGCACAGGTTGCTTGAATCAATGGCTGAACAGAATCACGTTAGTCGTGGACGGCAAGCTCGTGGAGGCCGGGGACGTGGAGTAGTTCCTGAAGCAGATGAACAGCCACGTCTAAGAGACTTGCAAGACGTAGAAATTGAAAAACAGAGAAGGCGAATCCAGGATTTGGATTGACAACTTGTAGAGGCAAGGTTGGACGTTCAATCCGAAGAAGAAGTTAAATCTGCTAATCCATTCGATGATGAAGAAGAGGAGACTGTCAACCCTTTCGAGATTTTGTACCAGAGACGAAATCGAGAAGTACATTCTAGAAATCAGTCTTCTTTGCATAATCTCGAAAAGAAGATCAAGATTTCTGAGTTTCATGATGAAGGCCTAATCTATGATGAAGACCCACTCTATGATGAAGGTCCTATCTATGATGAGATGATGCGAATCCATAACAAGAGGTTATTTTTATTGATTTTGGTAAGTCCTTAGTTATTAGAAGAACTTTAAATGTTGCAGTGCTAGATGATGAACCAACATTGAAGAAAGCTGAGACCAAAGAGCAAATTTTTCCAAAACAAATGCTAGAAAATAATGAGGGCTCTATAGTCTCGAAAATGATCATCTGTAACTCTGATGATTCTAATCAACCGGTTACTCATATCATGACCAACTCATATCGATTAGTTCCTCATTTTGATAATGGGAACAATGATTTTGATGTTGAAATCTCCATGTCCACCCGATTGGAAATTCAAGACATTGCTCATTCTAAACAAGAAGAGAGCATCAAGCTTGAGCCGTTAATGTCTCTTGCTAGTCCTATTGTTCAGACAATGAATCATGAGGATGAGAAATTGGACGACATCCACATGATTGAATTACAAAAGTTTGCCATGGAAGTCCATGTGTGGCATAAATCATCGGACAAAACTTCTCTAACAATAAAATAATTAGAAGTGAGCGCACTTGAAATTTTTGCCATTACAGTGGTTGAGCGAAATTTCGACTATAGGTCAGGAATTCCTACCCAAGTTCGATCCTTGCTTGAGGAGTTTGCTGATATTGTACCGAAGGAGATGCCACCTAGATTGCCACCTGAGAAGATCGATATCTACAACGACGAATTAGATTTGAGGGCAAATCTTTTTTTCTA
The DNA here is from genome assembly GCA_030064385.1 of Melaleuca quinquenervia. NCBI lineage: Eukaryota > Viridiplantae > Streptophyta > Magnoliopsida > Myrtales > Myrtaceae > Melaleuca > Melaleuca quinquenervia. Next base: position 8,498,153 of record CM057726.1, on the reverse strand, counting down.
ACAGGGAAGAATGATGCAATTAAGATTAGGTTTATTTCTTTCAATTTAAATTTAGTTTCCTATTTGAATTTAGTTTCCTATTGCAATTAAGATTCCTATTCAAATTAGATTTTCTATTGTGATTAAGTTTCTTATTTGAATACCATATATAAGGCGTTTTAGGGTTTCAAGAATTATCAGATTATTATTATTCAGTCTTTTGACACTTTAATATTGATTATCAAATTTGAGAGAACAAAATGTTCCTCTATCGATTTCTAATTCCTATTTAATCAATTTTCTATCGCGTTCCGGCATCAATCTCGAATCATGCATGATACACAAAACAATTTGACATCGGATCATTTCTTGTCAAAAATTAGGCAGACGTTCCCGATAACACTGATGCCAATCGAAGCCACAATAAGGGTAATACCTTAAACAGAGATTGGGAATTACCACGAGATCATACTTCGAATGCATAAAGATGTACACCACATAAATTTTCCCTTTATTTTGGGGACAAATCTCTACTAAAATAGATTTACTATCTCTTCCACGGACAACTCGCCAATGAAAAGACCAAAAAGGTTCTTCTCAATCAGGCGGAAGCAGCAGCTGCAACTGCCGCCTCATCAACCTCTCAAAGGAGCGCCGCTCCTTCGTGCTATCTACTTCCCTGGATTTTAATCGTTGTGTACAGTATGAGCATTATCCCATCTACCAAAGAATCGCATAGAAACACGTCTTTCCCATTAAAGCCAAGAAATACAAACGAGACGATTTCCCAGATCAAAATTTGGGGAAGCAACCTCTCCATTAGAAAGAATAGAAAAAGTCGCAATCTGGAATCTAGGCAGGCTGACCACCATTGGCTGCCAATTTTATCCGCTGTTGATGCTCTTTAACTTTGTATTCTACGATCTCCTTGAAAAGATCAGAATCTAAGACACAGTCTGGCCTTCCATACACAGATGCTTGCACACTCGCCATTAGTTTCGCTATCTCACGGCCAGAGAACCCCTCCGTCTTCCGAGCAGCTTCTCGAAGTACATCATCTGACACGTCCTTTATGGTTATCTTTTGAGGCTGCTTCTTAAATAGAGAACCCCACTGAGGACTTTCATCCCCTTCACCGCAGAGGTACTTCCTCAAATAGAGTTTTAGCAGTCTAAATCTTTCCTCCTCCCCAGGAAGTGGGAACTCTATCACTTCATCAATGCGGTCAGTCACAGCTTTATCAAGATCCCCAGGCCGGTTTGTCGCTAGGACGAGAACAATGTCTCTGGATTGATCTCCAGTCCGAAAGAGCAAAGCATTCAGAGCACTACGCTGAGCCTCGCTCATGTATCTACTGTTGCGCCTGCATTGGAAGGACTATCATAACTTGTGATGGAAAATTGTCCATAATCAAGTAGAATCTGATCCTAACAACCCTATTCATGTTTAAACCGAGAAATGGGCTCACTTGAAAGCATCAATTTTACCAACATCAAACTTCAACAGGTTAGTTACCAAACAATGAAGGGATTCCAACAAAAAACAACTTAACCGACAGACTACATCTTGCCGGCACACAAAAAATCATAGAGCTTTCAGCAACCTACTTGAATTCATGTAAACCAAAAAATGAGTTCTCTTTCACCAAACAATTTCTAGATCAATTTCCTTAAAGAAAAGAAATAAGTAAAAATCAGAATATTCCATCAAGCTGCTTCATTTCTAAGGCTTTGCTGACATAGTCATAAAGCCAAAGGCAGTTTCATTACACACATTGCAAATCAATATGTGCAAGACAAGTACTCACTCGCATAGAAAAGCATCTGCCTCATCTATAAAGAGAAGGAGACCCTTTTTTGACTTTTTAGCCCAGTCAAATATTTGATGGATTTTGGTGACGGCCTGTGGACCTAGTGGGGCAACATCCCCTCCAGTCATCATGGCATAATCTAAACCCTGGAAGAGGAAATAAAGAAAATTAACATTGTTTTGATATACCCATCTAAATGCACACAAGACATGGAAAGGACAGCTAGAAAAGCAAAACAAACATCACCAAAGAAGTATAAAAGCAACATAATTGAAGAGAACAATTATGATTTCAATAGAGAGGGCTCATCAACAAGCCTTCAATGAGATTCTAGCTATGGCACATCATTTTCTGCTGTTGTTTGCCTAGAGTTGCAAGGTTGAACAAACTAACAGAGAAATGAAAGGAGCCACCAACGTGGGGGAAAGAACAATATTAAAATGAGCAACAGTTGCTACTATACCGATTTTCTAGCTATCTCCCTAGCCACCATAGTTTTTCCTGTGCCAGGAGGTCCATAAAACAGCATATTGCGGAATGGAGCCTCATGAGCCTTGGTGTTGGCTGTAGCTCTAGAAAGTTGCTCTATTCTTTTCTGCAATGAAGGATGGAGAACAATATTCCCAAGGCCACTTTTATTCTCCGAAAGCACAGAGGAGCCAGCTGCAGCAGCAGTGCTATAATTCATAAGTTTGTTTCCTCCCCGAGAAATAAGGCCTGACCAAGGAAATCTAGAAATGGATGATTCCCGAATAAGTGAGGGCTGCCCAAGTATTCGGTTTATGTAACCCCATGTGACTCGAGCACCTTCCCTGAAAAACAAAATACCAGAAGACTTAGAAGAGATACAACAAGATCAATCTATCTCCTAGTATGCAAATGAGAGACCCAAAAACAGCTAAAGAGTGAAAAATTTCCACCCATGCCAAATGCCTTTGAGCAATGCCATAGTTAAGCACTTTAGGATACATTTTACCGAATCTTTTTAATGTTCATATCTGTCCCCATGGCCAAATTTCATTATTATGTTGGCAGTCTTGTTAGCTGTTAACATCTACAACAATCCTTCCTAATTCCCTAATCTATGGGAAGATACTAAATATTAGTACTGGAAATATGTTCACACCAATAGATGACAATTTCCAGTATGAGGAGAGCATTTACATGGGATTGCTACTAAGATTGGACAACAGGCATAGGTTTCATTCTGGATTAAATTCATGATTCCTCATCTGCACACGGCAATCATCTCCTGGTGTTTATTATGAACCCGAGAACACATGCTCCATGTTAATTATTTTGAACGTGAGTTTCAGCCAAACTAACCTGGTGGTGTAAATTCCTGCAGCTAATGCAGTAGCGCCACCAACAGTCATGACCAATGTGCTTCTATCATTCAGCAATATCCTAAAACCACCTGCAGATTCCATTCATGAAAAAGATAAAAATGAACATCATGGTAACACCAGAAGCATACGTTGAATTGGTAGTCATACCTTCAATATGACTAAATAATGTATTGATGGCAGCAAGCCACTTCTCTCTTTCACCATTGATTCGTTCCATAAGCATTCTCCTATTATGGTCTTCTGTCAACTTTGCTTCATGGGCCCGACCTTCGGCCTCAGCCATGGCCTTCACTCTTATGGTTTCTCGTTCTATTTCAGCTCTTTCTTTCTCAGTTTGGCGTTGTTGGGCTTGAATCTGTTCCTCAGTTGCTCGTTTTTGCTGCTCTTGTCTTACAGAGGATTGCTCTTGCATTTGAACCAATTCAGCATTATGGTGCCTCTGAGCTTCATGGTCTGTCTGAGAAAATTGGAATATGATGTCATGAGCAGTTTGATAGTGATGCTATCAGTCCGCGCAAATGCAGTTTAATGTTGGGAACCGCACGATATTTGTTGGAAAAATATCATGGACATCTCAAACAAACCCAACAGCTTTACTCCTGAGAAAGAAGAAGCTATTCAACTAGCTCAAAATCTCACCATCACTTAACATCAAATTAGAAGTTCTAGGCCAAAAAGAAAAATGAGCAACAATGATGAAATACTCAAACTAGAAAAGCCTTCGAACAAATTAATGATCATAACACCACAGAGGACCATCTCAAGACGCTTCTTTTTTAAGACACTAATAGACGTTCACAAATTTGATTAATCTTTTATATTTACTTGCCAGGTAAATGCCCCTCAAGATTTATCCTTTCCTCTTAGCAAATTGATGCTTCTACGCTAGTTCTTTTCATAAGTGAAAGAGCCTTTACTGCAAAATGGCACCAAGGGGTGCGAACCCATGCAACAAATCAGTAGGTATAACTAAAGTCTCTAACTGTCCACAAGGTCGATTCTCAGGGTCACTAATTGCACCTGCATTCTCTTTCTCGCCAACTCATCTTCATATCTAAGCATTTGAGCTTTTGCCTGTGCTTGTTGCTGAACCAAATTTCTCTGCTCTTCAGATAATTTCCTCTGTCTGTCCTGCCAAGCACAATGTCAAAGGAGCAAGTCCATAAAACCTCAATAGCAAATTGTAAAAAAGTAACAGAAACCGTAGAAAACAAAATGCAACACAACATGGAAGACCCCACATTGGAATTCATTAACAAGAAACCCAATGAATCAAGAGGATACTGCAGACTGAGCTTACATTTTTACTGAACAATTGATTATTTATATTAAGACAGATGCATCAATAACACGTGTAGTACTCACGATGTCAGTTTGAGCTTGAATTAACTCATAATGGACCTTCTCCGCAGCTATCTCAGCCAAACGATTCTGCTCTTGCTTTCTCATCACCTCAAAAACCTGCCGATTCATTCAACGCCCAAAAAATGAATCTCTTTGATTTCCAAATTCACGATGATCACCATCAAAACCTCCCATTTCAATATCACAGGCCATCAACCGTCTCGGTTTCTCCACAGCCGAGCCGAAAACAACTGTCAACAACAAACAAAAGAAACACCAGAGACCTGTTTCGCGTGAGGAGAGCTGTTGATTTCGCGGAGGGCCTTCGCTCCCCTCTCCAACGACTCCGGGTCGAACCCCGCACCCCGCGGCTCCTCAGGAGGCTCAGGCTTCGCCGGCGCGGCTGCATCGGGAGGAGCATCTTCGTTGCGCTGCTGCGACGGAGACTGGGACGACGGCGCGGAAGAATAGAAGCTCGGGAAGCGGAAGGGAGAGTCGGCGTACGCGCGGGTCGACAGCGTGGACAGGGACGCGGCCGCCGCGGCCACCGCAATCGCCGACGACAGTCTCGAGGCCGTCATTTCCGAGCTTCAATCGGGGCCCTCGAAGCTTCCACAAACAAGGGAAGACAGAGCGGGCGGTCCGGATCGAGATCGAGAGGGAGAGGATCGTTTTTGGCGCGAGCCGAGCATAAATCCCAGGAGAAGAAGAAGAGAGAGAGACGCAGGGTCTAGGGTTTAAGCGGGATGGGGTTTTGGAATTCAGGAGGAGCAAGAGGAAGAGGAAGAAGAAGAAATGGGCTTTGCTTGGAGCATAATCCACACAATGGCCCAAACACAAGAAACAGAAACTCTCTTTTGGGCCCAAGCCTTGCATTTTCGTTTGTATTTCTCCATGCATATTTTAACGGGCAAATGCACAGTAAATTTCAAATTGTATATCCTAAACTTTTATATATCACAAAAAATCATAAACTTAACAATCTTGATGTGAGTACCCTCAACTTTTTTTGTACTACAAAATGACTCAAACTCTATCTCACATTTATCTAGAAAATATTTATCACACTTTTATAAGTTTAGGACTCTTTATATCTCCAAAAGATTTTGAGGTATTTGCGTCACAATGAGCAATTTAGTGGCACAATTCTTCTTTGGGTTATTTATGTCAAAGTAAACATAACTTTGAGTTTTCTGTGGTATTAACCTTATTTTAATTTAGTTTTTCTGTTCATTTTTGTTCATTTTTCTTCCGATGTCTATGATGGAACAAATAAATTTTCTTAAGCTCCTTTTTCATGAAAATAAATGGATTTAAAAATACTATCTATAGAATATGATTTCCTTTATTGCTTGACATAATGAACAAACAAAAAAATCATATTTGAGAATATTCAAATATAAATTGTTGTTGATGATAAAAATATTTCTTATTAATTAATTATTTCAAGTAATGGAAGCAATCATTTTATAAAAAATATTTTCCAAATCATTCATTTTTCATAAAATAAATAGATGTTTAAGATCATGTCAACAAGCATCTTGCCGAGTCAAGTTCAGCATGAGCTCAACCATGCTGAGCTCAACAAGTTCACGCCTGCAATTTAGCTTATATTATTTTCTCATCCAAGAATCAAGTAGTTTTATAAATAACCATAAAAACTCTTCCATTTGACGTGCATTCTAATTTATTATACTTGATTTCAAGCTTATGTTTTCACCTGTAAATTGGTTGTCATTGAGCCGCGCAAGTTTCACTATGACTTCTGTATATCAAACTTAGAAATACTCTCTTTTATTTTACTTAGTTTTTATTTTTTGCATGAAAATTCCCAAAAACTAATACAAAAACAAAAGAGAAGTAGAAAATGTGTAGCAATTTATATCTGCGCACAAAGTGAAAGCTTTCAAAATGCTTGAAATTCATGCACAATTAATACGGACGGCAACGGAGAGGCTGAGCCACCACAAAATGGTGTCGTCACCTTTGTTCTTGTCACCACCACCTTAGGCTCACTACGTATAAATTAACCTTGATAACTTAATTCTATCAATAGTTGTTTGTCAAGCAAATAAGGATGTGCCTCAACTCACAATGAAAAGATACAAGTGTATACAAGGCTTCTAGCCTTAGAGTTAAAAATCATGGGTTAAGTGGACTAGACTCTATAGTACTCGAGTGCATGTGCACAATTATTTGGCCCACTTAGAACTTTACACGCTTGCGCATTTGTGAACTAGAATGGTTCAATGGACACTAATCAATGTTCATTTAAAAAAACAAATCAATAGCTTTTGAAAAAAAAATGAAATTATGAATGATTTTAAAACAATATACTTTCAAAAGGATGCAAAGTTTTAGAGGGATATAGACTTTGTAAGATTGTGTCAGTTCAAACATAATTTTTCAATATTATAAATTAAATATTTCTGGTGCAATAATTTTCACTTTTTGAATTATTTTCTTTCTTAAAATACAACTTTTGTTCTCCAATTGTTTCTTTTTTAGAAACCTTCAAGAAATTCCCAAATTGCTATCTGGTTTTCTCATTATGGAAATTCGATTGTGAGGTGGGCAAGTTTAAAACTTCATTTTATCTTGAAGAATTTTGCCTGCAACAATTAGCAATATTATGGGACAAAAAAATATCATGCCTCAAATTTTGATTTCATACTTCCCAATTATTTTTTAATAATTTTATTGAATTATTTATGCAACAATGGAGTCGGAGTCAATAAAACTTATGAATCAAAACATTATGAAATTGGACCATTTTGATGGCAAAAATTTTGCACCTTGGAGACAAGATAATAATTTTCTCTTTACCTTGAAGATTTCTTACATTTTGATTCCAATATGATGCCTATAGAAGATCCAAAACCTACCATTGAAGGATGACAACCAAGTGCAAAAGCCACTGGAAGGGTGAAAAATGAGAAGAAAAACATGATTCTGTGGCCATGACTTTTAAATTGATGTTAGTTCTATCAAATCTAGTTGGCGGTTAGATTTTGATGCCACAATCCATGTGTGTAAGCACCAATCAATGTTTAGTTTTTCGAAGAGAATGTTGACATGAATACTTAAGATGTCAAGATGAGAAATAACTCACTTGCAAAAGTTGTTGACATAGGCAAAAAATTCTTTTTAATGGGTTGTTTGTACTCAAAACTAGGAATGGATTGTTTGTACTCAAAATTATGAATAACTTAACTTTTTTTGTAAAAAGGGATTCTGAATTTTGTTTAAATTGATAAGATTGTCCTACCAAAGAATGGACTATTTATTGAAAAGGATTATGTTAGTGATGGCATATGATACCCCTACGGCCTAATGAACAAACTTCAAAACTACCCGCTGACACTAATACTGAAGATGATTTGAAAGTGGAACTGGCCTGTGGACTGATGGAGATAGAAATGTCTTCCTCGCGGGATGTGAGACTTAAAAGAAGCAAGGGATTACTTATGTCTGGAAATAGCATGGTCAAAGTACGTCCAGAATGAAAGGAATATTACAAAAACAACTAAACAACAATAATAAATAATAACTATCTTTTGCTTATATTGTTGAGTTTTCTTTTCTATGACATATTAAATTAGCATATTTGAATTTTTGTTATTTAAAGAATATGAAAAAGTTACACTTGATTAATTATAATGGTGAATTTGATAAATAAATCTTTACACAATATAAATTTACGAAGAAACCATTTTCTATTCTTAAAAGAAATTTGAATTTATTAGACCTGGTGCATAATGACATAACTAAACTTAATGGCATGTTAACTCGTGATGATAAAATGCATTTCATTACTTTTTGTGAATGATAGAAGTATGTATTTACATAATTACCTCCATGATTTACTATGTTTAAGAAATATAAGGTTGAAGGAAAAAATTAATTAGAAAAAAAAATTAAATTTCTACGTTCAGGTAAAGGTTGATGATATTTTTTAGATGAATTTGCATCTTTTTATGAAAAAAAAAACGTCATATTATTCATCAAGTTTCATCACCGTACATTCCACAACAAAATGGCTTGGTTGAAAGAAAGAATAGGTCTCTAGGAGAAATAGTTAATTGTATAAAGGGAGATGCATTGATTACTATATGTTACATTTATAATAATCTATCATCCAAGAGAGATAACATCAGCCATCATGAATTGTGGAAATATAGAAAACTAAACTTATCATCTCTTAAAGTGTGGAGGTCTTTAGTATATTACAAAGCATCAGATCCTAAGAAAATAGAACTTGATCCTAAAGCTACCAAAAGTTTCTTTCTTGGATATGTTGAAAATAGTAAAACTTATCAGTTTCTTAATTTAGTGTCCAATGTTATTGAAAAAGTCCAAAAATATTATATTCTTTGAGAATAAATATTCTACAAGTTTGAAATTAGAGAAAATAGTGTTCAAATACAAGATACAAATAATTCAAAGTCTATAAAAGTACAAGTAATTTTTCATCAAAAGGAAAGTTATAAAGATTTGACCAACTCTAGAAGAAGCAGTAGAGCAAGAAAATTGAAAGGTTTGACTCCAGATTGTATTACTCATATTTACCTTGCTGAGGGACAGAAACAATAAAATGATAAATATATATCCTTCAGTATTAAATCAAGAACATGGTCCTAACAGTTTTAATGATAACATATCTTTTAAAGATGCTTCTTTTAGGAAGGAAGCCACAAATAATAAAATAGACCTCAACTATGTCCAATAATAGTTTAATATCAACAGATTTACCAGAAGTATCTAAATTATCTGGGTGCAAACGAGTTTTCAAAAGAAAATATAATTTTAATGGTTCTACTCAAGATTTTAATAGTAGATTAGTGGCCGAGGGGTATAAACAAAAAAAAAAGGAATAAATTATTTTGATATATATGACATTGTAGCACGCATGACATCTATTTATTTTTATATTTTTTTTTTGCATTAGCATCCATTTATCATCTTTGCATTCATCAAATAGATATCAAAATTGCATTCTTCCATGAAATTTTATATGAGGAAATTTAAATGAAACAATCAAAGATTTTGTGCTTTCTTGAAAATGAAATAAAAGTATTCAAATCGGTTAGATCTTTTTATGGACTTAAGTAAGCACCTATAGCGTGAAATATTTGATTCGGTTACATTGTTTCATAGTTTTAAACATAATAGAGGTAATAATATATTTAATCCATATTCATTAAAGATTATGATGTTTTAGTGTGCTTATATGTTGAAACTATGCCTATTTTTTGAACTAATGTGAATTGAGTCGGTGAATTTGAAAAAATTTCTAACTATCATATTTAAAATGAAAGATTTGGGGGAAGTAAATATTGTCTCTAGTATCAAAGGTGAATATATATATATATATATATATATATTGTGAGGGTTATTTTTAGCCAAAGTCATTATGTTAAAAATTGCTAAATAAATTGAGCATCTTAGTTTCAAAGAAGTGAATACTCCATTTGATTTCAATATTAAATAGAGCAATAGTATAACTTAAATATGCGAGTGCTATATAATTTTTATTAGTAGTATACTAGACCTAGTATTGATTTTTCTATGCGTAGATTGAGTGGATATACTATTAATCCAATTATAGAAAGTTGGTATGTAAATGTTTAATTATCTGAATAGAACGAAAAATTTTGGATTGTTCAATAATGATTATCCATGTTGGAAGAATACGCTGATGCTTGTTAGATTACAAGTGTGGAAGAAAAGTTATCCACTTTTGGATGGATTTTCACATTAAATGAATGTGTTGTATATATCTTTGATAAGCAAGAAACAAATCTGTTTAACTTACTCAACAACAGAATCTAAATTCATTGATTTAGCACAAATCGAAAAAGATGCTAAATGAGTAAGATAATTGTTGGACATCAAATTGGTTTAGTCCCCTACGCCCTTTGCCTTCTATTTGTATTCAAAATAATAATTAGGCTACTTTGACAAAAACTTATATTAGTACTTATAATTTTGAGTCTACACATATCAATCTAAAACATTAATAAGTGAGACAATTGATTTTGAATGCTGTAAGGTCAAGTAAGAATCTAGCCAATTTCTTTACAAAAGGCTCTACCAAGAGAGGTGGTAAAGGTGACCTCAAATAAGTAGGTTGAAATCTTTTGACTTGAATCACCAGTTATAGTAATTCCACCAAATACTTATATATTGCTAGTTATAAGGTCTAATGGATAAAATCAATATTCTTAAAGTTATTGTTTAATACCGACATTAGCCCCGACATTAGAAGCCATACTGCCCGTTGTAGTTTTGTAGGTCGAGTTATCTTCTCAATGAAGTATATGAATTAATAATATATTTATTAGTAACAATAAAACATGATAGATACTTTATCTATATGAGGTTAGAAGTAACATCACTTTTTTTTACGAAAGTTAAGACTGCTTTCTAGATAGCTCATAAACAAGAGCAAGCACAATGTCATAATAGTTCTAAGTAAATTATAGAACTTCTCATTGGAACAAGAGATTAATTGTGTATATATATATGTACATATGTATGTATATATAATATGTTGTACATCTGATTCTATTATTATAGGAACAAGTTTAAAGCTATAGCTACTTATAAGATTTATAAAATTTTAACATACTTGCACTAAGATCTTCATGTATGTATATTAATCTTACAAAAATTTTGGTTTTATAATTTTAAATTTTTATCTTTGTAAATATTTTTTTTAAAGTGAGGTATTGTTGATTTTTTTTTTGTAAAACAAACAAAAAGGTATCTTGTCCCACTAAAAAAAACAAATATGAATGTTTGGATCAATATATAAGTGAAAGGCTTCTAACCTTACAATTAAATATCGTTAGCCAAGCAAACTAGACTTGGTAATACTCACCAATATGCATGCAATTATTAGGTGCACTTAGCATGTTGCACGCCTGCGTGCCCGTGGACAAGAATTGGCCCTAATCAATGGTCATTTTAAAAAAAATCAAATCTGTAGTTCTTTTCTAAAGGATGAAAAGTTTAATCATTTTAAAACATTATGACTATTTGCAATATACTTTCAATAGGATGCAACGTTTTAGAGGGACATGTTGGATCTGTTCAAGCATAACATTTCAATATTACAAATTACTACTGTAAACTCAACATTTTTTATTCAATAATTTTCACTTTCCAATTCTAGTTTCTTTTTAAAATATATCTTTTATTATCCTATTTTTTTTTCTGAGTCCCTAAAAGAGACACAAGAACTGTTACATGGTATTTTCCAAAATTGTTTTATATTATTCTCATTTTGAGGCTTTGCTGTATTCTAGAAGATTTTTGCTAGTAATCATTGGTAATATTATGAGGCAAATAATTCTTTAAAAACAGTGTATTTATGCCTCAAAGTCTAATTCAATTTTTTTTAGAGAGAGAGAGAGAGAGAGAGAGAGAGAGAGAGAGAAATTATTTGCACGATCTTTAAGCAAGGGGACTATCGTTTCAAACCTTACTACTCAATTGGTGAAAGAAATGCTAAATTTGTCTGTATTCCACTGGTCTTCATGCTGTTCTCTTATTAATTTGTCATCTTCTTGATCTGCTGCATCAAATGTTGTACTGGCTGCGAGAACTAATGTTGCCTTTTTGTTAAGGGCTTCTGAGAACACTTTCCTGCGATCTTATTTTGCTCGGTTTGGTCATAGAAGAATTTATCACTCTGCTATCAGTGTCACCAATATCAATTTAATAACTGTTTTGACTTTCTTTTCTGCGAGTATATCATGTTATTTTCACAAAAACATATGATTCCAGTGTTGATATAGCAGGCTTTGTCCTCATTTCTTCTCCCATCAAAAGATGATAGCTTATTGGAGGATTTGTGCAAAAAGATTGGTAGAATGTAGGAATAACACAAGGGATTCACGTCCTCTGATGTGAGTTTTGACCGGTGGGGCCTGTTGTTCGCCGAGTTATGAAATTCGATTGGGTTTAATCTGGTCCACCACGAGCTTAGATATCAGACCTTTTCTCAACGGGACAGATATATTCTGCAGAAGGCCATTAGGATGAGACATCTTGCTGAATATCATAGAGAAATGGAAAATGGTACTTCATTGGTTCACTTGCAATGATAGCTCAATTTCAAGTCGAGATTTACTTAAATCACATGGATCTTACAAGTAGAAACATCACACCTATGATATCTATTTCTAGTGCCTCCTGCTTTCTTGGACATAATATGCAGATCAGAATCTGCTACCCTTCACCTTAAAGCTTCAACCGAGCTCCATAGACTTCACTGAGCCTGTTGGTGTAAAAGCAACAAAAAGATTTGTTCCCAGTGCATTTAAAAGCAAAAGAAAGACATCTTATGTACTAATAATTAGTGAAGCAGCCAAAAAACCAGATGGGTATGAGAAATATCCGGTCTTTTGTCTCTAAATGGAAACAAAAAGTCGAAAAGCAATAAAGTTCACAGAGGAATAGGGATTTGGAAACTTGGATTCATATAACAAGAAATTAATTGGCTGTGCAGGAGAGTCCTCCCAGAAATCAAAAAGAAAAGTTCCTCCTTTCGTTTTTTTATGTATTGTCCTCGCACGCAAGCTCTTTGCGCTAGCAAGCATAGGACCATTAAAACATTATCCACAGAAAACAGGAGGATTGGATGATTCAGGTCTCATGGGGGAATTTTTTTTCTTCTCTCTTTTGAGCGAGAGACAGGATAAGAAGATTTGCATCTGCGATGTGGTCATACACTGCTTCAGGCATTGCTTTTTCATGTGATATAATGTGTTGCTATCGGGAATGGTTGGCAAATGGGACAAAGGCCAAATGATGAGAGAGAAGCAAAATTGAGGGAGGACCAGTCAAGATTGCAACTTGTGGGATTTTAAGTTTCCCAAGTTTCTTCTCAAGATTGCAACTTGTGGGATTTTAAGTTTCCCAAGTTTCTTCTCTACTGGTTCAATCTATGGCCCCCACAAGAATAGTATTCTCACCTGTTCATTGTGGAAAAGATCATTAGGTATTCCAATCTGACTCAGTCTGATAAATCTTAAAAAGGCAGAAAAGGTGGGAAACTTCATTTTTTCTGTGAAGTTCAGTGACATTCAACAGCTTCTCAAAGAGTCGAATAAAAAGTCAGTTAGACTCGGGTTTCAGTGAGTCGAGGGAGTTGATTAGGCTGGGTTTTGGCAAGTGCCAATGACACTCTGTTTTGACGAGAACGATCTCATACGTTTGGGCACAACCATGTACTCATAGTTGTTCAAATGATTTAGCTCCACCCAAAAGATGAGCACGCCAATAAAGTATTCTGAGTTTTACCCATTCAGCTGGAGCAAATAGTTACTTATGTCCACAGAGAACATTAACAGAACCTTGCCTTCGATGTGAAGGCATCAAAACCACAGCATTCGAAATGGCCTCTGGATTGGGGACTAATGCAAGCAACCACTAAACGAAACTTAAGAGAAGCCCCAGTCCATCCATGAGCGTATGTTACCTTTAGCCGCTATTGTTGCTCGACCTGTAATTAGGAAAGGGGACTCTGCCGGACTCGATGTGCTTGAGGTCCTCGATTAAAATTTCGTAGTGTCTCTTTACTTCTTCTGCAGATTTTCCACCCACGGCCTTGGCGATCTTCTGCCACCTGTCGGGCGTGTCCTTGTCGTATAGAGCCAATGCCTTCTCAAACATCTTGTTCTGCTTCGGCGTCCAGGATGAAGAAGTCAGAGAATTTGACGCCATTTAGTAAAAAACGAATCTCTCAAAATGCTAAAGAGAAAGAATGTAATAGAACTGCTTGAAGGAAGATGGTAGGAAAGTAGCTCCTTATAAGAAGGGAGGAAAAGGAAGATGTGTGGGGTTGAGCTAGTTGAGAGGGAATATATCTTTGAAAGGGGAAGAATATGGAATGACCCGTTCGATTAGCAACCACAAGAAGATGCAGGATAAAGGAACACAGCTTGTGAAAGAGAGGGAAAATTAGTATCAAAAGGACAGTATCTGTCTTTTCTTTTTGGTTTTTTTTTAACATAGAACTAGCGAAATTCCCACCAAGTTGGGCAACTAGATTCAAGTACTGATGGTGATGGTACACGAAGTCACATTGTGTTGTCTTCTGGCAATCGCGTCTGGTGGAGCTGCTAAAGCAGTGGCTCACTTGATATTTGACAAGATTAACTGTCTCTTCAATTCAAGACGACATGGGATGATAGTATGTGCTTTGCACGGGGTCCATGGCGTTACGGTCATGACCTGTAGGTGTCTGGTTGATGATGATATATCACCTATGCTCTGTACCTGGCAGAGTACAAGTAGTTCTGCGACGACTTTACAGTAATTCGCCGGATTTCGTCCAGGCGGAGTTTTTGTTTTGGATTAATTCCTCACGTACTTACACCTCAAACATATATCTTGAAATGTTGAACTTGCCAACATTCATCTTCTTCTCAACCGGTGGATTATTAGACTAGAGCACCACGATTGACTAATTAAAGGCAAGTTATGTCATCCAGCTGCACTTCTGGATAAGGAGGATGTGGCTCTCCTCATCAACACATGTCAATATTCTCATATTTGCTGACCTTTTAATGGACCAGATGACGGTGTACTCTCAACGCATTAATTCGGTGTGACTTGTAATTTGCTCTTAAGTAGATTGCTGAGGCATTCGCTTTGGCTAGAATAGGAAGTGGCAGCAAAATTCGGGCTGAAGTCAAATGCGTCATGATCTTCATTTTAGGATGAGCAGCTTCCACAATTTGAAACTGGTCTACTTGTCGTTCTTTATTCAAAGGGGAGGTGAGGATCAAATTACCAGATTGATTATCCTTCTCCATATTGGCCTCGAAGATTTCTCTAGATTCTGGGATAGTGGAGGATAATAACCCATCTGCAGAACCCTCAAGGAACTAATATTTTCCGAACTCATGTGTTTCTCAACTAGCTCAGATACCTGGCTTGTTTACCTCTGGATAATTTCTTATTTGGCTGTTCAGGTTCACAAAAGAAAAGGGAAAACATTCTTCACATTAATACTCAGAATTTGCTGTGCAGATTTTTTCAAGGATCTTTCATTATTTTTTGTTTGTTTGTTTTCCATCCCTGTTTTCTGCTACGTAGTGATTGATCTTACTTCCTCCTGTTTAATAAGTATACATTATGTTATGGCCTGTTCTTTGCTTAAGTCAATGAAAAAAAAAAAGAATTTTCGTTAGTAGAAATCTCAAGATAGTTCCTCAGAGCTCTCCACCCGGTCTAAATAGCCAAAGAATGGGGTAGTATGTCAAATACCACACAGATTCCATTGTGCTGTATGCACAATTGTATCTCTTTGTTACAAGACTCTAGCATTGCTAATCTTTCGCTCATGCAGCAGTTTTCGGCTCATTCATCATGTGACAGCACACATTCCTCAAATAAGGCCAGTTCCCGGTCAAATTATTTAAGCAGCTTCTAAGATATCCATGGTAGTGATGGGCTTTTAACTTGTCTTTCTCTTGCATGCAATTTGGGACAAGTGAAGTACGTCGCATACTGCACAGATCTCACTTGGGCTGTGCGCACAATGGTATCTCTAACTTCCAAGACTCTCCGATCGCTTATCTCCTGCTTACAATGCGGTTGTCAGCTCATTCATCACGTGACAGTAGACACTTCTCAAATAAGGTCAGTTCCTAGTCAAATAATCAAAACAGCTTCTGAGATCTCCTCGAATCATGGGCATTTGACTTGTCTCTCTTTTCTCTTACATACAATTCAAGTCTCTGACTATTTCTCTCTTCAGCACTAGTCAATGTTCTCAGGTCTGAACCTAAGAGGACCAGATTCTTGACATCTAGTCGATAGACTGGGACCTGCCATTCGACTACTATTTCAAAAGAAATTAGCTTGAGAGCATCATTTTTGGAGCAAGTTGGCCATTCTGGGAAGCTTAGAACCAGAAAGGAGGATTAGGCAACAAGAATCTGACCTTTTTGGCAAGTGGAATGGCTCAAAGATACATTTTTTCTACATCCAGAATCAAGGCATTGCTATATGATCATATTGCTATCAACTTTGCTCCTTTCCCAAACCACTTGATCTGACATTGTCTTTCAGACATTAGATAAGGGTTGGTTAGCAATGATGCAAGCATAAGCACGACTCCTAATCACGAGCACGAGTCCTTGCCCCTTGTGCTTCAACATGCGGAGCTCATCTTCACTAAATAGATTAAGCAACTGCGCAAAAAGCCAAGTTGATTTAGCACTCATTTCGTTCCGCGTCAATTTATCCAAAGGGAGACAAGTTTTACTAGCACGCTCACATGTGCCCATTAACCAGGTTAAAAGAACTTGATTAACCGTACTATACCCATTTCTCGAAACTGTCTTAAAAACAGATCAGGCTTAAGTACTGGACTCCGCACCGACCTTTACCTGTTTGATGATGACGTGTTACACATATCACAGTGGCAATCGGCATCCTGGTTGAAGGGAATAAAGCTTATTCTCTCTTCTTGACATGATCATCGGACAAAACCGGGCATCGGAATGGCTTGAAAAGCACGGCGTTCGTAATCTGGGACGGTGCTAGAAGTACGGGAGATATGAATCAGTTGGGTTGACATCGTTCTCACCAATCGTATGACAAAGCGGATGCGCACGCATCAATTATTGAGCTGTTCTGTAAGTTGTATGAGAATCAAGGTCTAAAGAATGTGTCTGGATAGATTTTGCTGATGTTCGGAATCCTTATCATTTTCCCATCATTTTCGGTGAAAACAGCGTAAGAATTCTCGAAATGGTCCACAGCACTCCAAAGATAACGGGCGATGCTGTCCCAGAAATCTGCAGATTCACCCGTAAACGTCACACCAGGAGAAAGTTGACTTCGACAGTCAAAGCTTCGCTTGGTCATCGTTTGAAGTTGCTTCCCCCAGCCCAGCCTATGCACAATGTGTACGCTACAGACCGTGTACTCTGTTTCCAACCGGCACGCACAGCTTAATTCGTCATGTAACCGTACGCATGCTTCGGTTGTTGATTGTGTTTTGCCTGCCTACATCTTTCTCCCCAAGAACACAGACACAAAACTTTCGGCCAGGGCGTGATAACTTTCGAAACCAGCGTTATCTGTAGAGTGCGTGTTATAGTGGACGAATTCCATGTTTATGGAGAAATTGTCGCAAATGATCTCGGAAACTTTAATTTAATGTACAATGTAATTCCTAAATTTTTAATTTGTTTAATGTAATCTCTAAATACATAATAAATGTTCAATTAAGTTTAAATTACATAAAATGTTCAATTTCGTCCTAAATTTAAGTTAATGAATCTATTGATGAAGTTTCCGATCCATTATGTGCAACTGGGGGACATCCAAAAAAAAAAGTCACATTTGGATTATCCAAGTAAGATATTCATAAAAGAATCAATATATAATTATCTACGTCATCATATAATGATGGACACATTATCGCCCTATTTCTTTTCCCTTTTTAAAGATCAAATATAAAAATAGACCTATTGACTCATCATTCTAATACTTCAACTCAGTATATAATAATCCACATCACAAAGAAAAAGATTCAATTTGCCGTTTGAGTAAACAAAATGACTACATTAAATATTTAACAATAGTTAAGGGAAAATATTGAAAATGATACGTATGATTCTTGAACATTGGTCTAATATGCAATTCGGTTCATAAACTTTCAATTTATTCAATATGACTGTTAGTATTTATGTATATGTTCAAACTAGTCCCCAAACCAAATGAAATTATTTAATGTGGTCCCTAAACTTAAATTAATAAAATGATCATATTGAATATTTTCACATAATCCAAAAATTAATTTGAACATATACTAAAAGTTGAGGGGCCACATTGAGCAAATTGAAAGTTGATGGACCAAATTACATATTAGACTAAAGTTCAAGGATCATATTAAACAAATTGAAAATTCATGAACTATATTGTATATTAAGCTAAAATTGAAAGATGATTTATGTCATTATTCCTTGAACATAATAAAAATAGATTGGTCTCGTTATTTTAGCATGGTAATCTTTAAAAAGAGTATCAAAATATAAGAAGTTGCTAACAAGGACAAATAAAAAATCAATAACACATAGAATAGTTAAATATAGGAAAATACCGCCAAAAACTACAAACTATACCCTCTATAACAAATTTACCCTATTTTTTCATATCAAAAACTTTGAACTCATTTCATTGTAACACATTTACCTTAAACTTTTTTGTGACATTAATAATCATGAAATTTTATCTTCGTGACACATTTACCTCAGATTTTTTTCTTCCCTTTTTTTTTTGAAACCCACTTTGGCTAGTGAGCTGAGGTTGGCAAGGACCACCGGAGCTCACCGGCCACTAGGCGAGGGTCGTGAAACCCTCGCAGGCCAAATTAGATGCCAAAGATAAAGAAAAGAAAAAGAATTATATGATAAATGTGTCACAACAATACAAGTTCGGGATTTTTAATGTCACAAAAAAATTATAGTAAATGTATTACAATAAGACAGGTTCGAGGTTTTTAATATCACAAAAAATGGTTTTGAAATTTATGAATACATAAAAGAAATCAATATTCTCTAGTGTTGAACAATAGATTTCATCATAATGGTCATTTTCAATGAATTATTTTCCCACCCATGGGTAGCCCGACTGGTTAAGGCGAACTTGGACTTCATTAAGATCTTGGGTTCGATTTTTCAGGGAAGTGCTTGCGATTTAAGTGAGGGGTCATAACGGTTAGTTGTTGTACTAGTTTAATATATATATATATATATATATATATTCTGATTTTATTCATTTATGGTGAGACATATCCAATCTTGTAATGATACTGCTCGAAAGCAAGAACCCAATAGGATTTGAGAAGTCAAGGCTCAAGAACCATCCAATTGAGGTTCGCTAAGGAAGACAAGACTACCCAACCCCTCATTGCAAAGATTCGAAACGACCCAACCAAGAAATTTGGGCTCCGGATTCTACTCAAAATGTTCGCCCATGAATTGACAATCAAGTTAAGACGAGTCTCAAATTACAAATTGTCTTGTGGACTCTATACAACTCTTGAGTATAGATTCGGGCCATAACAAACAAGCCCCTGGCCCGCAGAATAGGAGTCAATTTATTTAACGTGGTTCTTGAATCTATGCCGTAATAAAAAAGGAAAATGAAACATTAAAAGAATCACTTTTTGTTCTTATTTTATTTTTTTGGAAATGGTACCGCTACGAAGGTACCAAAGGGAGGATTTACCCTACCGTTTCTAGATTTGATTCCAATCGAACGTGGATTTGAGAAAGTAGTGAAAGGGTCTTTTCGATGATTTGGTTCCTATCGAGAAAGATTTTTGGAGTGAGATTCTTGCATCAACCAATTGGAAATTGGAAAGAGCATGATTCTTGCATCAACCAATTGGAAATTGGAAAGAGCATTTGTTTTTTTTTATCATGATGCGGAGCTAGAAAGGGGAGAGAAAAAGAAAAAGGTTAGGAACCGTGGAAAGGGGGAAGCCAATGTGATATTAGCCTTGTGGCTTGGATCCCAACAGAAGTACGCGGCTTGAGAAAAGGGATCAGATTGCCTGACGTGGATGTACTCCACGTCTGTCATCCGGTCTTTTGAGAAGGCATAGTGGGGCCCCCCTTTACTAGGGGGCATTTCAATAGTTGAGATCGCCTTAGGCGATCCAACTTCTGAGAAAAGGGAAACTTGATAAGTTATACCTCGAGCCGAAAGTTGAGGTTTCATTTACTTTCCGTCTAAAAAGAATCATTTATATCATTAATAAAAATAAACGAATGAATAATTTTTACATAATCTACGAAAATATTGTACATAAATTATTATCGATAATTGAAATATATTCTATTGATTTAATTATTTCAAGTGATGAAAATAATCATGTTTGAGGAATATATTTTTTAATTCATTCGTGTTCCGTGAAACAAATGGTCCAGAAAAGAATTAATGGCTCATCTTACATTTTTTAAATATTTTTTTAAATCATTCATTTCTTAAATACGTGCTCTATTCTTGATTTTTAGTTAATTAGTGCTTTGGCAGCCTTGGAAGGCCAGGCTTGGCAGCCCATATAGTACAGGCCCGTGGTGAATTAAACTTAACATAAATGCGTAGTGATGCCGGCTATAGCGTCCGATCGCGTGTCCCAATTGATCATCACCGTCCGTCCTTGTCGCGAAAGTCCGAGTTATTCCGGCTACAAGAAAAACACGTGCAATCCATGTTCCTAGCTTGTACTGCTCTTGTTAATCCACGTGTTAATTTCGTGTTGGTTGGGGGAAAAAATCTTTCTATGTATTAAAGTCTGACTAACTACCATCTAGTGCCATGATCTTACATGAATTAACACGTTCTAACACAATTACCCAACCAACACGAACAATCACGCGAGTGGACATGAATGTAATATTCGTTCAAGCTTTCGCTACGCCTTTGTTACTCCCTTGATGCTTTACAGTAGACTGAGCCCCTTTAAAATTCGAGGGCAAAGGCCTCGTGATAATCAAGTTCACGTAGATAGAGTGTCCTTGGATATATGAACTAACTCGAGAGACTGCTTAGTTAATTAAAAAATATTTTAATTATCATTATGATTTATATTTTAGTATTTTCTTGAATAATGATAATATTTTTCGTCCATTTATCTTTTTATAAATGATGTGAGAGATTATTTTTGAGAAATGATTTTTCTAAATTATGCATATTTTTTTCTCAAAATGAATGCACATAGCAACTTTTCTTCGGGCAAACCTTAATTGAGTTTACTAAGAAGGCCGAGCCGAACTCACATCGTCACACGCATGGCCATTCCTCGCCTGGGTTTGTCAGTGGACCATAGTGTTTGCCATAAACACTCAATAAAGAATTCC
This sequence comes from Melaleuca quinquenervia, assembly GCA_030064385.1. NCBI lineage: Eukaryota > Viridiplantae > Streptophyta > Magnoliopsida > Myrtales > Myrtaceae > Melaleuca > Melaleuca quinquenervia. The sequence goes on along the minus strand of CM057726.1, from coordinate 8,476,776 downwards.
CGGTGCACGTTGGAAGGCAATCTAGGCTGCTCATGACAACCCTTTTATTTCGTGAAATAATTTTTTTTGATAATTTTTTTCTGTTTTTACTCCCCATAATAATTTTTAAGTAAAATAAGGCGTTTGGTAATTACATAAAATATATACTCTTGAAATAGAAAAATAATAGGAATACATTTGGTATGATTTTATAAATTTTTTGTTCTTTTTATTTTTTCTTCTTACTCACGAATGATAAATTGCCGCCGGGTGCCGCCCGTTGTCAGTCAATCGGCGACAACGAAGTTGGTTGGGCGGCTAGTGGTGGTGACAGGCGGCAAAGGGCGGTGGCAGTCATCGGAGATAGCAGGGGGGTCGTCGGTGGACGCCGGTGGGCAAGCAGCGGTCGTCGGTGATGGGCCGGGGGGTCGTCGGCAGCTGGCGAAGGGAGGCAACAAGGGGTGGGCAACGGTCACTGGTAGTGGGTTGCCGGAGGTGGCCGCAACAAGAGGTAAGAAGAAATGTGTAGAAAAAAGAAAATTAGCTTATTTTTAAAAATTATTCTCAAGAATAAACAGCTATTTTTTTTGTTTCTTATTTCTGGCCAAAATCCATTCCCGAGAATAACTTTCTATTCTCATAAACAGAAAAACAAGTTGACGTTACCAAACAGATTTATATTCTTTTTTGTTGCCATGCATACCCCTAGTTTCCAATTATTACGATGTTGTTTTATTTTGGAGGCACGTGGCATTAGAGAGCATATGGGTGAGCAAAAACAGAGTAGGTAGGTTCCAGCCTAGACCCTATACCCGACCCTATTATAACCAGTTCTCATTTTTTGGACCATGATCCCTACTCTATTTGTATTGGACCCTGTATCCTAATCACCCTATTTTTTCTGTCCAAGAACAGGGTTTAACCCTGTTTATATTGGAACATGTTTTACCCATCATATACGACTTCGAATTATATTAATACGTGAGAAAACAACATAGTTTATCTAATTTATATTGAAACATTAAGTATTTGTATTTAATAAATAAGTAAACTCTTTGATTAACTAAAAAACTAAGGATTCATAAGACAAATTATCATAAACAAAATCATAGGGTAAAGCAAAAATCCTAACATTACATATACATTAGTAACAAATATGGATCTAATATTAATATTATTCCCACAATACTACATGAAATGTTTTATTTATTTAAAATGGTTAACAAATTTATAGTGCAAGCATAAGTTCTCTAAAAGTGAAATCAGCATAACTCATCATCCAAAAGTGAAATCAGGCGAGTTAATCCACGTAATACAAAATCTCTAACAAAAACCAAAATTCATGTATAACGAACATCAACAAGAAACCATATTCCAAAGACATATACAAAAGTTATGATTTAATACAATTTATTTACTTACAAAATCAAATTTTTTACTAAATAAAAATTATTTTATAATGATCAAGTTCAGAGTCCAAGGTTTAGGGTAGATTCCAGGTCTGGACCTTGTACCTGACTTTATTTGCATTGAACAATGTTCCTGACCTTATTTTCAGAGTGGGCCGGTTCGAGAACAAGGTTTACCCGATCTGGTTGCACACCTTTAAAGAGCGCATTTCTCTAAATAAGTGCAATGCTCTTTCATTTTGATTTTCAGTGCATTGACAGCCTCTTAAGCCGAAGGGTTGGAAGCCCACGTGGTCTGGGCCAGCAAGGGGCATATCACACTAAATATAAAGTGCATTGATGTTGCTAAGGCATATGCCTATCTCCCTACTCTAGGGAAAATTATTAATTCAATTCTAAATCTATTATGTGAATTTCAATTCAATCGTAATTTTTTTAATTTTATCAATATTATATTAAATCTTAACACATAATTCCTACCTAGTCTTTCCAACCAATTATTTTCGCAAAATTGTTGATGCATCAATTAGCATGGGACATCTTCTTAAGTAAAGTTGTCCACTTCAACATGTCATGTAGGAAGGCTTGCGATGATTGGACATCACATCAGTAGTTTCCAGTAGTAATTAGCCAAAATGACAAAGTTGACCTTTTGCTTAAAGTTTAAAATTATACTGATAAAATTAAAAAAAATTAAAATGTAATTGTTATACATGCAATAGATTTTGAACTGATATACTGTATTGCAGTATAACAATCGCATCAAAATATGTTGATAAGGCTTTTTTGTGGTTTCTCTATGTATAAAAGCACCATAAGTTATTCACTTATGGGTAGTTCAACTAGTTAGGGCGAACTTAGACTTCATTCAAGTCTTGGGTTCGATTCCCCAGTAAAGTGCCTATAATTTAAGTGGGGAGACATAGCAGTGGGTTGTTGTACTAGTCTCTCCCGAGAAATAGTCGATGTATGAATAAACTGGCTTGGACACCTCGGTTACAAAAAAAAAAAACACCATAAGTTCATATGCCATGCTAGCGGTCTTCCATTCCGGTCCAAGATTATTCTTCATGGAATAAAACTGTTGTGGAAATTTGATTGTTGATGAAGATATGAATAACAATTTATAATTTTTTGATGCATGATGACGATCACTCTCATTAAGTTATTATTTTGTCCCCATTGTCATTTTTGTCGAATTCAAACAAATACATATCCAAAGTATGCATCAAAGTCAAAGAGAAATCAGTTCAGTAATTGCTCGAATTCCCTCTTGAAATTTCTCTTTGAATTTGTCGTCAAATTTGTGTGAAAAATAAGAACAAGAGATAATGTTATAAAGATGAGAGAAACAAGGAGAAGAGAAAGTCATCATTGTTGTTTTTTTAACGGTTGTGATAAATGATGATGATTTGGTCATGTTTACAAATAATCAATCAATATATCTCATTGGAGTAGGTACTTTATCATAACAATCGCCATATTTCATGATCAATCATAACTTCTCTTCATATTAACAATTACTTCTGTTCACGATAACAAACTATTTCAATAATCCTTCATGTATTTTGTTACCTTTAATTTTCACATACATTCAAAAAGATATCAATTAAGATTTGAACCATCAATTAGTGCAAACAATTACATTAACGAAATTAGTGGTGGATAAAACTTTGAACCATGATTCTATTTGTTAATCGAATCACCACACATTTGAATTTACACTCATTCCATTAAAAACTTCCTACGATATAGCATTTTTATGACCTTGTGCTTTTTCCTTGTTCGTGAACATTAACAAAAGTTCATCCATTTTTTGTCACGAGTAACAAAGTTTCTTATGCCCATAATATATGTGAAATTCCTAACTTACTACCTTAGCCTAACCTTGCTAAAACTTGAATTTCATTAAGAATGATTTTGTTACACTCATCCTCCTTATTTTCCACAAGCCTTTTGTCCTAGTACTTGATCACTATCAAGATACACCAACTTTGTTGCCTATTAAACTTTGACAATTTCGTTAGAAATTATAAAGTTGGGTTTCTGCTGTGCAAGACTATTATGAATTGGTCTAAGACCCATTCCTTACGCAAGACTACTAACTAAGGGTCCGTTCGTTTGGCGGAAAATATTCTTCCAGAAAATATTTTCCGGAAACTGGGTTGTTCGGGGGCGGAAAATATTTTCCTAAAGAAAATGTTTTCCAATCAACCAAATATTTCCTTCTAAAATTAAGGAAAATGTTTTCCATTTTTGAAAGCGGAAAACATTTTCCTGATCACATCTCTTTCTCTTTTGTCGTGAGTTTATAAGCAATTTAATAGCCTGCCATCGCCGTCGCTGCCGCCCGTAGCCCACCGCCGGCCATCGTCGTCGCTGCCGCCACCTGCCGCCCTCCTCGGCGGCGGCAACCGCCACCCGCCACCCCCCCTTGGTCGCTACCACCACCGGCCACCCACCGCCCACCCGCCACTAGCCGCCACCCCCGTCGACCGCTGCCACCCCGCCGCCCCCCTCGGCCGCCGCCGTCGCCACCCGCCCCCCCTTGACCGCCACTGCCACCCGCCGCCCGCCCACCACCCCCATCGGCCGCCACCCCCCATCGGCCACCGCTGCCACTTGCCGCGCCCCCCTCGGCCATCGCCGCCACCCACTCGCCGCCGGCCGCCACCCCCGATCGACCGCCGCCGTCGCCGCCCACTACCGCCCCCCCTAGGCCACCGCCGCCACCCACCCGCCACCGCTCGTCGCCGTTCGCCGCTGCCTCCCGCTTGTCATCGGCGGCCACCCCGTCGGCCGCCGCCGCCACCGCCCGCTGTCGCCCGCGGCCGCCACTCGCCCGCCTGCCGCCGTCGCCCGCCACCCCCCTTCGACTGCCCTCGCCCGCCCGCTACCGTCGGCTGCTGCCCCCTTCAGCCGCCACCCCCCTTCGGCCGACGGCTGTCGTCCGCCACCCCCGTCGGCCGACGCCACCCGCCGCCCGCCGCGGCCGCCACCCACCTGCCGCTCGCCCCGCCCGCCCGTCACCCACCACCACCCGTCGCCCACCCGCCCGTCGCTCACCCCGCCCGTCGCCCAACGCCACTCACCGCCCGCCCGCCGCTACCCGCCGCCGGTCTCCAGATAATTTCTCAAAAAAAAATTCTGAAAAAAAAATTTCGAAAAATTTTTAAGTTTCAAACGAACACCGAAAAATGTGTTATTTTCCAGGAAAATAATTTCCTGGAAAACATTTTCCGGAAGTGCTTTTTTTCTCGCCAAACGAACGGACCCCAAGCCTCTCCAGAGTTGCTTAGTGAATTGATCAACCAAGTTATTTTTTGTTCGAACATAAATTATTGAAATAATTTGATAAGGAGTTAATTGTTGAACATATTTATGTCACGTGAATGATTCCATAAGATATGTATTAATTGTCGACGTGAATGATTAGTCCTAACTGATGCCATGACCTTCGATTTGCATGTAATATTCTTCGACATTCTAATTACGAAGCGGGGTCGGCTCTAGGTTAAAGAAAAACGCGTTGGAGTAGGATGGTCCAAATTCAATTAATTCGAAAGGTTTGACATGACGAACCCACGTTGTCTATCAGAAAAAGAAAGAAGAATATATCAATCGACTTTTGAAAAAATAATAATCAAATGTACATTTCTTCAGGAGAATCTATGATGTAAAACTAGATGTTGACTTGCCCGACGCGTGAAAAAAAGTACACATAAGCATGGAACCTGCTTGACCACAGAATTGTCCTAAAAGTTAATATATATGGGTTTGGGTTATCCCATGAAAAATAAATAAGTTCAAAAATATTTTCCTAAAAATAATCATTTATATAGTTCGAAATAATTAATGAATAAAAATATTTTATTATAAATAAAATTTATGTCTATTTTTTATAATAATGAAAACATTTTTTATTTATATGCTTTTGTAAGTTCGAATTTAAGAAAAAAAATTTCAAATTATTTATTTTTTACGAACAAATGCAGTCATAAGTACGTAGGCATGCATAGATGTTTACATGACCATGCAATTATCCTAAGACTCGTAGGTACAAGCTTATTTGGGAGAACACCTCATAAGGTTGATTAAAATGATTAAACAAATACTAGATTTGCAGTTCTCTAAAAAAAAAGTACCAAAACAAAAGCAAAAAATTGGAATCGGGTAGAAATTGAATTCACCAAAATTGTAGACTTTGTTGAAAGTAGTATTTTAAAAGATGTCATATTGAAAAAGAGATATTACATAGATACATTTCGGGTGAACATGCACGATTCAGGTTTTCTATATCCTTCCCCGTTGAAATTCTATAAGAAGCATGCATCAAATAGTATTTCGTGGCATATTGGGAAAAAGGCATTTGGATATCCTTTTTCTAAAGAAATTAAATTTACCTGGATACTTTCTTACATTGTCCATTTGTAATTTACACTATTGTAGAAAACATTAAAAAAAAAACGTTGGATATATCCGGCATCTTATAAAAGAATTAATTATTTATAGTCTTACATAAATTTTTAGTATGCCTATTATTTATGACATGTAAAATTAACTTACTATAGATTTGTTTCCCACTAACGCAACTTGTTTGCATGGTAAATTTAGTGCCTTGTCACTCTTGTGCCATAAACGTTCAACCCTGCTTGTTGTCCACTGGAAATCTATTTACAGAAATGAAAACACCTAAATCTAAAGGCTGAAGGGTCGAAAGCAACAAGAGTATTCTTACAGTATTCTGAAATATTAAGTGACTTCTATTTTTTTTGTAATTTTTGACCCGTTTTAGTCCCGACCCTTTCCCTTGCTCCAGGTCCGCCCTTGGATGAAAGAGATGATGCAACATCAAGTGCAGGACCGGAAATCACTCATTGTCATCAAATACCATCAAGATCTGATCTCGCATAATGAGTTCGTCATGCGAAAATTCATGTCGCGCCAAAAGGACCTTGAACTCTCAGCAATTCATTCAAGTAAATTTTATGAAATTCGCGATCCGACTGGTGAGATCACATAACACCTATTTTCTTTGGAAAATTTAGCTAGCATTTGTGCCTTTTGATTGAAGGAGATATAGCGTGAAATGGAAATGAGGAGCAGGTGGATGATCAGAAGCTGACAATTCTTGTTTGTCAAGGTTTTTGTCTGCTTCTATACGATGTAGCCCTGACCCGAGAAAATGGACAGATTCCCGAAAGCAGCCTGTGATTTTCGTAGCCTCTCGTGGTTTTGTCTTCAAGCTAAACGACTTTGATCGGCCAAGTCAACTGACGAGCTTCCATAAAAGATTCAACCATCTCTCTCTCTCTCGTATCTACTATGTTTTACGTGTTCCTTCTCGATGTGGACTGTTCTACCAAACGGGAGAACCTTTTTGATTAGTTGGCTGAGGAGGTTAGTTTGTCCTAATTCGCCGAAACCGGGTACCAAGGACCATTTTCAAAATCGATTTTCAATATTTCAAGAACAAGAAGGCCCCTTACAACGTCATTATTTCGAAAATTTCAAATATACTCATCTTCATCAATAAGAAATTCATTTACTTCTATTTTAGATGATCGAATATGCTCGGATTTACTTTTTGCGTTCGACCCCCTCTAGTGAAAAAGCAGTTCCCCTTACCACATGAGATAAGGGAGATGCACCAATCTTGGACTCCTTGTTACTTAAATCCAAGCATTACTCTGATTATTACTATATAAATCCACATACGATGTGTTGGGCTAGGTGAGAGATGATGTAAAAACATATTGGATGCCGTGCTCTTTTGTCGATTTAGTTAGTTCAATCTAATAACTGAAACATTTTGTCGGACAATATATGAAGTTAAACAGTAATGTTTTCTTGACTCGCAGTTTTACCTTTTTTATCCCATATGCCAAGAAGAGTCACGAGCTTTCTGTTCGTGTGATGTAGGAACTTGACCAAGAAACGGAAGTATTCCTTCGGGTCAGCTCGTTGAACGACGACCCTCTTCAAAGTACCGAAGCACCACCAGTAAATAGTGGGACTTGGAGCTACCACTTCTCATAAACAAAAAACGCTGCTGAAGATAATCTCTCTCTCTCTCTCTCTCTGCGGAGCCCTCTTCTTTGACCAGAACTCGAATTGAGCTTTCCTCTTTGATGTTGTCCCTTTGTCAGAACTTGAAATGAGCTCTCTTCTTTGACGTTGTCCGTTCGTCTCCTTCCTGTGCAAACACTCTTGCTTGTCCTGAGCAGGATTCTTCACTTGGAAAACTTCAAAAAGGATATTTTACTGGTTCTCTGGGTAGAAAATTCTGCTTTGCTGCTTTTTTCCCTGAAGGCCCATATTGGCAGAAAAGAAATAATGGTCTTGGTTCTTACTACAAGCAGAGCGTGTACTCTTCTCTCGGGGAGCTGTCCTTGAACTTCTCTTCTGGCTGTGTGCTTCTACACTTCTAAAAAGGAGGGCTGGTTGCTAACATTATCCGGTAGTCTCGGACATCTTTAGATCAGTGTATCTTTGGAAGGTTCTTCTGTGATTTTGTGGGTGAGGTATGGCGGATTGCTGTTCTTTTATAAGGTTTTTCTCGTGTAGAATCAGAAACTGTCTGTTGAGTAGCAAGAATGATGTCTTTAGGGGTTATTTCTTACGATATTCGTTGTGACAGTCTTCTGTGAATTGGCTATTTCTGGAACATTTCTGGAACATTTCTGGAACTTGTTATTTATTCGCTTAAGAACGAAAAAAAAGTGAAGGTTGCTTACCAAAAAAAAAAAAAAGGTGAAGGAAAAGCTAGTCTCTGTATAATGTAGTATTAAGAGCCATATTGGTAGGGAAAAGTTTAATTGACGTATATTTTCTTCCTAAGAAGCAGAGATGGAAGTTTTATTGCTATTCTTGGATGATAAAATGAAGGCATTTGCTTTGCTTGCAAAGTTCAAGCTCTTTGAGAACGGTGTTTTTTTAGTATGACATACACAGACTCCTAAATGCTTGGAGATTGAAAGAATTGATGAGACCATTAATTGTGTTTAAGCGTCAGAATGCCAAGAACTGGACTCAGGAATGAGCCAGCTCTGGTATCTTGTTAAACCGGCACAGCTAGTTATTCTGACCGGTTGCTTACAAGTTCCGGACATCACCCATATCAAAAATTAACTGAATACGAATATGGGTTTACATTGTTTGAACCCATCAACGAGAAGGGTGGCCGGAGGAAGTTTCCTCCAACCTTTGGAGGAAAACATGGCCCATAATTGTAAGCGCATAGTGAAATTTACTGCAATGAATGGAGACCTATATGTCTTCATAATAAAGTTCAATGTCAATTTGGTGGAAGGTTACATTCTTTGCCTAGTTTCTATGGGACCATTGTCCTTTGCTCAAACAAGAAACTCTGGATTCATCAAAACTCAGAACTATAATTGTTTGACAAAGATGTCCCCTCGTTCGTATATTAGTGATCTAAAGGAACCCATTCTGAACATCTCATTTCCTTGTGGTGCAAGGTCCGTGTGAAACCAATTCATGAAATGTAATCTATATATCTAGTTCGTTTCATGAGAAAGGCTGGTTTGTTAAAAGCACTAGTGAATGGCACTGGACAAGTGAAACCGAAATAACAAATAGCCTGTGAAGTTCGTCGAACACATCAAACACCAATTCACGTGAAAGAAATTGGAAGCACTTTTGCTATATTATTCGGTGGTTGTCAAGGTAGAGATTCTCGATGTTGATGAAGCAGAGCTCAATTTAGTAATGGTGTGCCTGCTTGTTTAGAATCTTTGTTTCTGGTTAATTAGCCATTCTTTAAATTCCTATAGAACAGCTGTGTACTCTATCCGTTATTCCAGATATGTCAGACTCGAGCTTAAGTGCTGCCAATTTTATTGGTCCATGCTTTTGGAGTAATGCAGTGCTTGTGCTAAGACTCGATTTTTTTCATGTCAAACCCATAGGCAGGCAAGAATAAAGTTCATCCTTTGCTGGTGCTTATGTCCCTTGAATCCTCCATCCATTGTTTTTTCCCCGGTAAGATCTCATATCTGCTGCATTTTCAGACTAATGATTGATTGCAATTAGGCAATGTAATTGATATCTCAACATAGTATTTGAGTGTCTTGTGATTGGGTTGTGTGTTGGATTTGCCAAAAACACACCGTAGTAATCTTTTCTTGTCAATACTTCAGCATCTGCAGATCAAGGAAAAACCAGTCCCTTTGAATGAGGAGTGGTATTACTGTGGTCATGGAGACACTCTCTAATTTTTACTGTTTCAAGGTAAAAAAATTTCAGGACTTAAAATTTCTATTCATATGCATGAGATTGATCATTAAATGTCCTAATGTGCTGTCCGGTAAATGTGTTCCATACCAGTTATTTGGGCCAGTGTACAGTGTTAATTATAATAAATAGAGCTGCATTCCAGCTTAATTCTCTTGAACAAGAATAGTTTCTGATTTTCGGTGCCTTTGGCTTCCAAATAGGTGAGATGATATTAGAAAAAGTCACTAGCACTGATAAAGATGAATACTAAGTTGTTTCAGTTTAAAATGAACTTAGACTACACTAAAAAAAAAGTCCGCTTGGATTAATGTTTATTTGGAAGCATATGGCAATTCATGATACATTTCTTAAATCTTTGTATCGGTTGGTTTTTTAAGTTGTCTATCTTTATTGATCTGTCCTGTTTACATGTCTTCTTTCTGATTTCGCATAATGTGATAAGTGTAGCTCATGATCACAGGTCCACAATGAAATGTGCACAGAACTTATGAAGTTGGTTGATAAAGTATCAAGTGTTATTCCACAAATAGAGGCAGCTCGACCTCGCTCATCTGGAATGCTTGCACTTTCCTCTTTAATTTGTGAAATTGATAAAGCCAAGCAATTCCTCCGCTCCTGCAGTGAATCTAGCAAACTCTACCTGGTGGGTACCTATGAGGTTTAAAAAAATATTCACTGATTTGTCAAGTAGTTATGGCTACTGGAAAGTAGCAACTTGATCACATTCCTTGCGAAAGCAACACAGTTCAAATTAGAAAAGAAATCTAAGGGAAGAAGAACAAGCAGAAAAGTTGGATAAATATGTTTTGGTGTGTCATCAGTGGGAGAATTTGATATGCTGTATTTACTGTAACATTTGACAGTCTTTCCCCTGTATGTCTCGTCATCTACTCAGTCCTTAGAATTACTTAAAATCTACATTAGGTGTGTTCCCAAAGTATGTACCTAGATTACTTATCTAGTTCACATATTTGTTGGCTTCACCAGGCATTAACCAGTGATGCAATGGTGAGGAGATGTCAGAGATCAAGGAAGATATTGGAGCACAGTTTAGACCTAGTTCGTAATTCAGTTCCAGTCTTGTTGGCTATAAAGGTTGGTACTTTTATACGCTATGTAGAGATTTCACACATTCTATGTTCTTGAAATAAATGAACCTAGTGGCCATATTTCTGGGGCCAATATGGAAAGGACAGGCTCCTTTGCAGCTTCTGTTAATGATCTGAGGCAACACTTTGTCCTATGCCTTCTATCAGCCAGAAGAAGCAAAGTGCTGATCCTTGCTTTGCCGATGTGGTTTTCATCTTCTCTACATTAAGTCTTTTTGTAAATGCTTCTCCTGCATGACTAGAATTTGTAGCAGTTTCCTGACTCACCCTAGCTTTCAATTTATGTGATTCCCTTCTTTCATCGATTGCATGGACTTCTTCTTCTTCCGCTGCTCTTCTACCCCCCCTCTTCTTTCCCCTCTTTTACCTGAGCCCTAGCTAATTCCACATCTTGTGAAGAAGACTGCATATGCATTTTTGCGGCTCTCCGGGAGTGGGCATTTTTTCGGAGATAGGTTCAGCAGTGGGTGCAGGAAATTTTATTATAAATGCATTCTTGTTATTGCTCATGAGATGGATGTTTCTAGTTGTGTATTAGGAGGTCAAACTTGATTTCGTTCCTTTCTTGAATTTCGTTGTTCGCTTGATGCGTTTGCAGATATGTCACATAACCGACGAGCTTAGAAATGCAAAGTTTGCTTTGGATCCTTCTGAATTGGAGGCTGGAAAGGTCCTTCGTGAATCTTTAAGGCCACAATTATCCATAGCTGATCCGACAGAGACAGTGGATATTGGAATGGTCACATTTGCTGCTTCAAAGCTTCATATCATGTCTCGAAGAGAAGTCATTACAGAGAAAAGATCAATCAAGAATCTTCTCGGTAAAGTTGGTGACAGAAGCTCGGCAAAGAAAAAGACATTAAAATCCTTATTGTATCTCTTGGAGAAGTACGGAAACTCCATTGTGGCAGAGCAACAAGAGAATGCTATCATTCTTGGTGACAAAACGAATGAATTTCAAACCTCCAGATCCAGTAATGATGCTAAAGTGGATGTTCTAAGGGACCCCGTCCCTCCTGATGAATTCAAATGCCCCTTGTCTCTGAGATTGATGTACGATCCCGTCATCATTGCTTCTGGAGTGACATTTGAAAGAATGTGGATCCAGAGGTGGTTAGATGAGGGTTACGATACTTGTCCCAAAACAAAGGAAAAGCTGTCACATCAGTTGTTGGCACCGAACAGTTTCCTGAAACACGAGATATCAAAGTGGTGTGTAGAATATGGAATTAAAAATATTAACCCAAGCATGCAAGTAGAAACTCTTTGCTCATTGGAAGCTTCTTCAACATCCATCAATAGCCTCGGCAGTCTTGCTCATGGATACGTAGATTCCATCTACAATCCTCACCCTTCAAATAAAGCTCCAGATGACCTAAGTTCAACATCTATTCAGAGTGATGACAGTGATCAAATATTAGAGACTTCTACACTGAGGACCTTGAGATCTTTAGCATTGCTGCCTAAACTCAGAGAGCTTCAATGGGAGTCCCAATGTGATGTTCTAGAAGATGTCAAAAACCATTTGGATCGTGATGATCAAGCTCTTGGGTCAGCCCCATTTGAGACTTTGTTTATGCTGCTTGTACAGTTTCTAGTAGATGCCCATGACCAAGGTGACATAAAAGCTCAAAGGATGGGGTCCGAATTGTTACTGACATTTATCACAAGAAATAGGTACATCATTCTTTATAATCAGCTAAAACCCATAAATACTAGTCATGGTATTGTTCCTTTTCGGGATGATGTGATGATGACACTACTAGCTCAGGATGAGATGATTGCTTGACCTTGCTAAAAAAATTTCCTGGTCAGCACCTTAATGATGTTTCAAGTATCTAAGCGTGATCCTTTTTTATGCATGGGGGTTGCGTCATACTTCATTAATCAGATACGGAAGTGTTTTAGGTCTATCCTTAAGAAGGCAAGTTTCATTTGATCAGTAATGGCATCATTTCCTTTTGTGCTTGCATTCGCTTCTTTTCCTCCAATATGTGATAATTCACAGTTCATGTGAAATGCTCCCAAATCTCTGCAGAATCTTATTTTTGATTTGCTTCATTTGCTTCATGTAGATATGAAGTGACAAGTATCAAGAAAGGTGCCTTCTCTCTCTTGATCTCATTACTGGATGCAGAAGTATCTGAACAAGTTCTTGCCATGCTAGAAGCCTTGTCCGCTCATGAAAACTGCAGACCTGAGATTGCTGCATCAGGTGTTCTTGCCCCCATCTTTGAAATCCTCGGCTCTCAGAACAGAGTTCTTCAGGAATCTGCACTTAAGATCCTCAACAATCTGTCATATGATTGCTATGTCTGTCATCATCTTATATATTTAGGATGCATCCCCAAGATGGTTCCTTTTCTTGAAAATTGCCGCTTCACAAAGCTTGCGCTGATGATCCTGAAAAATTTGTGCAATAGTGAAGAGGCAAGCACTTCCATTGCAGCAACAGAAAAATGCATTGCTTTGGTTGCTGAATGTCTAGAGTCTGCAAGTAGTGAAGACCAAGAATATGCAGTTGTCATTCTACAATCGATATGCCACGAACAAATTCAGTACTGTAGGTTGGTCCTGGAAGAATGTTTCACAGTTTATCCTGCTCTAATCAACATAAAGACGAACGGGAGTGACAAAGCAAAGGCGAGTGCTTCCAAGCTGCTAAGGCTCTTCCAAGACATCGAATGCAATGGATTGTGATCTGAGGCATGCTATGCCTCCTTCTGAAAGGAAGTTAAAGTCACTTTAGAAGACTTAATTTCTCGAGCGACCGAGGTGAAATTTAAAGGTGCATCCTGAGGACTCTGCTCTTTGACCGTGCAGTGGTAGATAATCTCCATCAACATAAGATAGCATGGAATCTTCTCAACGAAAGAATTCTCATCCCGGCAAGATTCTGCATCGCTAGGGATGGATTCTTTTGCAAATTTTGCTTAGGCCAAGTTCTGACGGTAGGCTTCGTTTATTCTCTTTCTTCCTGGTTTTAAGCCATGTTGATAGTGTCCATATAGATACGAATTTACAGTGTCGCTGCTTCAGTTTTCTCAAGCCATGTTTTCAGTCGCGTTTGTACAGTTGAGTCAATATTGGCCTTGAAGCATAAAGCAGTCATTTGATGCTGAACTTGTCCCGAAGCATGCAAACTAAAATGCCCTTGGTTCTTCCTATTAGAAAGTTCAGCAAGTTGTTTGCAGCATTGTAAAATCATTGTCAAATGGACAGAGTATAAGCTTGCACAAGCGCGATATGTTTGCAAGGCTAACTTTCTTGATGGTTAGTTCATATGCCTCGGATTACTTATCCGTTCGTCTTTCTCAGGACGAGCCCTGAAGAGCCACCTTGGCGCACTGTTCTCTTCCTAATCTTATCCCACTAACCCAGAATGGCAGATAATAAACTAGGATGATTGCTCTTCAGAACTTGCACAAACAAGATGTGGAACATATGTCGATTGCGCGCAACGTATCTTCAAAACCAAGGCCGGCTGACATTTCCGTGCTCGAGGTTAACGAGTTGAGAAACTGTCCCGTTAATATGCTGACATTTCCGTGCTCGAGGTTAACGAGTTGAGAAACTGTCCCGTCGATATGCTTCGACATTCAACGGTCTTGTCCTCTCAAGCGGAAAATTCGTTTCAGATATTCGCGAGTTTCGCGATGGATTCCGGCAAGTTCGCGATGAATGGGCCAATCTAATGCAAAAGATTTAGGACCTCCATGGGTGACCACTAAGTACAATGCAAGAACTGAAGGAGAAATTCCTGTTTGGAGATATCTTAAACCGAAGAAATGAGACAAAACCTCGTCACCACATGCTGCAAATGAGGCGAGAAATAAATTACAACATTCGCATCTTCTGTTACTTCTTTTCTCTTTTGAAGGAAATTTGCGACTTCTTGTGAAATAATTATATTAAAATTGGGATAACACGTTCGTAAAGCAGCTGGAGTAGCTCAGTTGGTTAGAGCGTGTGGCTGTTAACCACAAGGTCGAAGGTTCAACCCCTTCCTCTAGCGCCTTCTTCCCCCAATTTCCATTATCGAATCTACTTTTTCTTTTTATTGTGTCATTCCAGCTGAAATTGCAATGAAGTCTAATAAACTTTTTTTTTTGTCAACGAATGGTAAAAAAAAAATTATTCACTATTTTTGCGGCCTTTTAAATTTTATTGTGTCATAAATATTAACTCTCATGTCTCCGAACATTTTAATTTATTCAATATGGTTCATGAACTTTTGTCCGCGTATAATTTACTCAAAAAAGTATATAAAAATATTCAATATTATTTCCATTAATTTAAGTCTATAGACAATATTGAACATTTTCATATAGTTTGGGCATTATATTGAATATGTATAAAAAAATCACGAACTACATATAATAAATTGAAAATTAAATGACTATGTAACACATTAAACTAAAGTTTTATAGACTAATTTATATCATTTTCTTATTATTTTTCTAGACTTTCGCCTGCGAAAAAATGGAAGATCGAGGAAAAAGAATTTACGGTCGAAGAAAATATGAGCGCTTAATGTCAAGAAAATGAATTCCCTAGCTAAAGAAAATGTTAATTTTCCAAAAAAAAATCGAAAAATGTTTTTATCTATCATGAAGTTTCCCGGAAATAAACACATGACGTAAGCACAATTGTCTATGAAACATTGAGGACAGTATTTCTATCTGTGAAAAAAAATAGAACAATGGAGAGAGGTTAGATAATACTTTTGTACGCGGTTTTTGTGGCTTTCTCTTTTTCAAACAGCAAAAGCTCGAGCAAGAGAGGTACCGTCGAACCTCTCCGGCGGTTCCAATGGCGACGGAATCGTCGGAAGGGGAAGAAGAAGGGAAGATCACCGGCGGGAACCTCGTGCTCGCCGTGGAGGATGACCTCCGCGAGATGGGCAAGAAAGCTGTCTGGAGCGTCAGCTCCTGCAAGCCCGGCAATGGCGTCTCCTCCCTTCGCGACGACAACCTCGAGACCTACTGGCAGTACGCTCTCTCTCTCTCTCTCTCTCTCTCTCTCTCTCTCTCTCTCTCTCTCTCTCTCTCTCTCTCTCTATAAGTTCTCTGTTGGGGGAAGAAGTTCGAGAATTCATCGTTAGGTTGGTCTTATCGTGGTTTTCTTGGGAGGACTCAGATCCGACGGTGCGCAGCCTCATTTGGTGAACGTTCAGTTCCAGAAGAAAGTGAAGCTCCAGGTTTGATTCTTTCATTGATTCCTGATTTTAGTTTCCCAAAATTTTCTTCTTTTTCTTTCTTTTTGTCATTGGCGATGCGATGCTTTTCAAAGTTAGAAGTGTAAATTGTGCTCTTTGGGGAATTGATTTGGTTGAAGATGGTGGCTCTCTACGTGGATTTTAAGCTTGATGAGAGTTATACGCCCAGTAAGATCTCGATTCGCGCTGGGGACGGATTCCACAATCTGAAGGTTGGTTTTTTTTTTTTTTTTCGGGGGGATCCAGAGAGCCTTTTGAGCTTGTCATAATTGACCATGTGTAGTTTCTTCAATGAGATTTTGATTGCTTATGTGATTTTTCCGAATAAATATTTTCGATTCAGGAGATAAAGACGGTTGAACTTGTGAAGCCAGCTGGGTGGATTCCTATATCTCTATCTGGAAATGATCCTCGGTGAGTTCTGAAAGCACATGCTGGAGTTATGCAATGCTAGATAGTTCAGTGCTTCCTATGATGATTTAATATTAATACCACATCACACGAAAGACAAGCATCTTTAGAGAGATTTTAGCTAGAAAGATAGGGTGTCGTGTCCTGGAACCTTTCTGTTGATTGTTGTTGGGGCCAATCGATGTTGTGTCTACCTCGTATAACGGCTGGGGTCAATCTAGGATCGTCTCTTTTCCTATTATGCGATGGAAGCTGGTTTATGAATATGATCATATTATGAAATATCAGTTGATATGCCCAGTACTTTAGGACAGAAAATTGTTGAACATGCAAATTTTCTGCTTGGACATGAAACTGGTTTTTGTTTGAAGGATTATGTGTTTTGTATCTTTCGAGTGTGTTGTTGGCCCTTTATAGTCTTCTTGCTACCTTCTTTTGGCACTGTTAGACCATAAGGTAGTGAAGTATATAGCATATGCATTTTCCTGCATACTTAGTTTGTTGAAGGAAATGGGGTTGGTGGGTAACATGTATTCTTTAAGAACCAGAAACCATGTGTAATATCATGTGATTCTCAGTTTTGGACGTCCATATGTCTGTAGAGAGCACCTGAGACATCATTTTACCTTTTCACTTGCGTTGTATGTTTGAAGTATCATTCTTGCAGACTCGAAAGTTTTTAAAGTATTATATATCACTTCTTTGTGAGTTTTCCCTTTTTCGCTCGAGTAATTAGGAAAGTGTTTGGACAGGGAAACTTTCGTCAACACTTTTATGTTGCAAATAGCTGTGTTGTCGAACCACCTAAACGGACGAGACACACATGTGCGGCAGATCAAAGTTTATGGTCCTCGACCGTGAGTTCTTCATCATTAACTTATAATTGTTCACCATTTCATTTTCATCATTGCAACAGGGACAACTAATGGGCTACTTCTAGGAAGAGCCATACTGTCATCCCTACCGACCTATAATTTTTTGCTATAGTGGCTTCTTGCGCATTTCCAGGATTTTAACTTCTCTCTTTCGTTGCTGCATCACAGGAACCCATTTCCGCATCAGCCTTTCCAATTTACATCAACAGAGTTCATTACTTACTCCTGTGTGAGATGAGAAACGAGAATGTTCAGAATGAAAGTGGATGAGAAATGTTTTATCTTGTGCCTCAAGGGCCCTTGAAGAGTTTCTTTTGGGAATGCAGTGAGTTTTATGGCTTTCCTCTCTACCTCCACACCATCCCGATGTCTTCCTATATACCTGGGCAAGACTTCAATTGCGCAAGGGATCCGGTGCTGGGGCAGTGTCCATCCACAAGCTTACACATTAATTGGAGAGTGGGCAGGAAAAAGAGACATGAACGACATTTTCAGTTTCTTCTCATCATTGCTTAAGCAGACTCTTTGAAATTGAAATTACATGTTAATGCTCTGGCAACCTTCATTTATTGATGCTTGTTCATTTGGCCTCCAAGTTCATTGTCGTTAAATCATCTTAAATTACCTACTTTCTATTGCGTGCTGCCTTGTCATCATCTGTTCTGCTGAAAAGCTAAGCCCCAATTGCTGGAATTGTTGTTTCTCTTTCTATGGTCCAAAGTTTGCCTTTTCAGATTCTCTAGTTGGTTTCAATTTCTATCGCACCTCTCATTCTGGAGCCAAGTGGTCATCGGTAGGAGTCTCCTTGGAAGCGACGTGGAGTAGAGTTTAGCCCAAAGAAGAAGCAAAATTTACAGATGAATTCACACGCTCAATGGTCAACGCCCCTTGAGTATGTGCACGTCTGTTTCTCCCTGTTAATCCTCATAACCCTGCTGTACAGCAGGGCAGCAGGGTTTCGGAGTCCTTGTGCAAACACAAAAAGCCCATAAATCAGCTAGATCGAGAAGTCCAACTAATTTAATATAAGTCGTCATAGGTTCATCATCTCCTAAATGAAAAGGAAAAGTTGCCTGACGAGTTGGAATAGAGCAAACGGAAAGAAGGAAAGCAGAGAGGAAGGTCAAAGGAGGTCGGTGATTCCTAGGTCCGCAGCAGGGTAAGAAGCTGAAGCTGCGAAGAGAGCGCCGAAGGGCCAACAGGGATGCACCATTCTCCGGGGCATCATTTTATTAACTCTATCACGAGAATTGCTTTTTCGGCGATCATATACCATACTTGGAAGGAGCAAAATGTCCGGATTTTCAAGCATAGGCAAAAAGACCAGCGTCAGATTTATCTACCTCTGTTCATCAGATTTTTCACGCTTCCATGGCAGCGGGATAGGAAAGGAGCCCTGGCTCTTATCACGGGTCAAATTAGAGTACTTGGAACCCGAAATCCCACCTAGTGCGTAACCAGAACCCTATTTCCATTAAAGATGGAGATACGGCCGGTGATAACATGGCGTATGAATTGACAGCCCTATTTCCATGCGCCGCCGGTGCACTAACTAGGATGTTATCAGAAGCTCAGAGGTTACGGGAGTTCAGATAATTAAGAGTCAAACTAGCCGGCTAATAAACATACAACCAAAGTGTGCTAGATATAAGGAGACTTGGTTACGGCAATGCCATACAAACATAACATACAAGTTGTCTTTCAGTTTCACAACCCCCAGATTCAATAGAGTGGCTATGGATGCTCAGCGAAGATTCTCTGCTGTTGATTTGCCAGACGAACTTCCACATGTTATGGTTATGCTTGAGCGTTCGTCTGAGTTAAATAGTAAACACTGTCCATGATGTCCAGCTGAAGCAAGTGTCACGTCATTCGCACGCTGGCTTGGTGTCAAAGCTACTCAAGCAGATTGCAAAGGCTTGCAAAGCAGAAAGTGGATAGCGGTAATCCATGGTAAAGATGTCCTTTCCAATCTTTCCAAATTGCAGGATTACCTTCTCTTGTTCTGCGGCTGAAATTTTATGGGAGGGATCAACAGCCGCCACCAACTGAAAGTTCTTGACAGATGCAACTGTAACACGTCCACGGAAATTCAAACACCAGCACTGAAGCTGCTCATGCCACCTAGGCGCCTTGTTCTTGAGAACCAGTGGCTCACCTGACCCTGGAACAGGAACTGGAATATCCAAAAGACTCGTGGAGCTAAATTCTGTGACCTTGTCTTTTCCTTTTGAGGCAGGCGACAGAGAAGATGGTTCATCGAAGGAATGAGTGAACAAGCTTGGCGTTGGGACGCTACCGCCCTCTTGAAGGCAAGAGATAGGAATGGAGTCCATGACACAATGCATCCTCCTCGGCCCTCTAGTGCGGAGGACATTCAATTCATAAGAGATGGTGCCTACACTGTAATTACATGCTGATACTCTTGGAGACACCTGCTTAGAATTGAACCTTCTATTCAACCGACTGCTTGATAGAATAGCCGCTTCACATGGAGGTTGGGTGTCGAATATGGTAAACTTGGTTCCCAGAAAATTAGACCTAAGAGATCAATCCCAAGAGGTTGGTATATATAGCAAATATGATAGGTGGATAGAGAAAAGTACATGTTACTTGAAACTTGCCTCAATTTTCCTACATATGTACTGCTGGCCCGAGAAAAATCATCTGCAACCAGAGATATTATGAAATCCGTGCATGTGGCCCTCCGAATCTTTCTGGCAGCTAACAACATTTTATCTTTCTCATCCTCAGCTGTCATTATGAAGAAAGTGAATGAGATAATCTGAGCATCTTAAGGAATCAATAATTTTATTAGCAAGAAAGGCCGGTGCTTCAGTGTTCATGAAAATAGCAAGTAGAAAAGGAAGGAGGCAGAATCTCAACGTTGATCACATTGGATATTCGCAGTCACAACATTCTCTTTACAGCTAATGAACTCCATCAGGTTCAGCTGTTAAAAAACATCTCACCACACTTATCTATTATTCACATATTAAAAGCAGCTGGACTGATCCAGCTGCACTCTCCAAATAAATTTCAAACGACCTTGATCATTATCAAGTTTTCTCCTAGAAATCATTTACCTCTTTATAACTCAGTTCCATACTTGGCAATTAGCATCTATTTCAATGCACTGGACATGGAGAGTACCTTTACTTGTGTAGATTAAACCATAGTATGTATCTACTAAGTTCCGCTTGGTGTGGACGGACCAACATTGCAATTTCCTAAGACAGCAAAACTGTAGTTTGGATTATGTAGTAAGCCGGGCATGACTAACATCTAGATTCAGGGTCAAGAAATATAGTTTGGAGTTAACTTCATTGTTGCACTGCTTCCGTGACCTGTACTAATGAATGTAAACAAGGTAAAGAACCTATGCAAGTCTGCAACTGCTCAATACTACATAGGCCAAGAGCAGTCAAAGCATCTAGGGGTCAGACTAAGTAAATTCTCTCTTCCAGATCTACCATATCAATCTCCTTTTTGCTTTGGCCTATTCTCATCTATCACTTGTTGTTTCTTATACAAATAAGAGTACTAAAACGCCAATATGTTCCAGCTTAACCAAAAGGAACGAAGTAGACCAATCCATTTTGAGTTATATGATTATTGCTAGAGAAATCTTCCCTTGTAAGCCAGAGTTCCCCATATCAGAGAGGACAATGAACCGCAGTGGCATAACAATAATCATGTGATAAAATCCTTATCTTCATTTCTATTGTTTCTCTAAAGATTTCAAATATATCAAGATGCACAGACCTGAAAATTTCTAAAGAAGAATGACAAGAAAAAGAATCAGACTTACAAGGAACCAAACCAAAGTACAACAAATAAGTAGAAGTAGCTCTGTCCCTTTTGATAAAGCACTGGATTGGACAATCGCGAGGTCCCGGCTGTTTGTTAAGCAATTGAAAGTCAGAAAAAAAGATGTGAAAGACTACGAAGAAAATCAACAAAGTAGAATCCATTATATGACAAATTAACATGGACTATTACCTGCTTTAAGGATAAAGGAAAGGTTAGCTTTCCACATTGCTCAGGAGTTTTAACAATCTCCTTGGTGATCTCTCTCCACGACTTGCAAACCGATGCACAAGATACCACCACAGCACGAGAAGGCCATGATGTCTCGCTCTCTTCAACTCTCTGAATGATGTCAAGAAGCAACTCAGGTGGTAGGTTTGCCCACCGCCCTTGTTCAACTGACTTCAAAGGTGGTGCTGCATGATCCGGGGCTATGTGCGACCGCGTACGGCTGCGCCAACGCCTCCCTTCCGATCCCCGCCTTGATACATTACCAATTCCTTCCTTCATCTCTTTCAGCTCACGGACAATGCTTTTGAAGGACATTTTAATTTGATCGCGCCAAACCCAACCCTCCCAGATGTACTGCCACCCTGGAGCAAAACTCAAAGGGTGATCGATATGCCAATAACCCTATACAGTTAAAGAAAATGCTTTCCCTCTAAACACAGAAAGCGAGTTTGGGAGTTGGGAGTCGAAATTAATCAAAATGCAGGACGTGATTCAGACATCCCCAGATTTTCGCATGCCTCTAGCCTCCAATCGGCACCACTGAACTCAGATCATGTCAATTGAGCTCATAAGCTACTCCAAATTACAAACTAAAATAAGTTAAATCAGTATCTCTCGTGCGAACCGCAATAATCCAAGGTTTTCTCGCACGAGTCCGGTGAACAGTTCCTACCACGATTCACGCTTAAACATCGCAGATTTCAGCCAAATGGAATCGAACTTCCAAAATACGACAGCTACTCAGAAAACAGGTTCGGAATAAAAAAAATCAAGTTACTCTTCCCGTGATACAGAGCCATCAATGCTCGGAATGATGAACCGCAGAAAGCAATCCATCGATTCACTGGCATTGTTCGAGGACGAACCTGCTCTCGAAGCGGACAGATCCAGCCCGCACCGTTCCAGAACCAGCCCAAGAACCAGCTACATTCGGATTCTCCCTACAAAGAGCTCCGAAACATCGCAGAACCTTCCTCGTTCTAGAGTGAGACAGAGAGTGAGATCAGATCGAGGAGCCCCGGCGAAACTTTCACGCACGCACGATTCTCGCGACTGCGCGAGAGAGAAGCCACTTGACCAACAACACCCCCCCCCCCCCCCCTCGAGCTCTTCACCGCCGCGACGTCATCTCCACCGCCACCGGAACGCCACCACCGCCGAAGATCTCGAGAACACAGTCCGCTTCTCTCTCTCTCTCCCTCCCTTCTCTCTCTCTTAAAACGGATCCGAGGCTCCTCCTCTATTTTTCGGTTGTCGTAATAAAGTTGATTAAACAATAATATTTCGTTTAAAAAAAGGTCATAAATCACGGAAACATTGATATGAGCGAACGATGTCGCGTTCCTTTGGTCCACTTCGAAACGAAAAAAATGAATGCTTTTAAAAACTATTTCCTTTGAGAATGATTATTTAAAATAATTAATCGATCAAAAATATCATTAAACATTCATGCATAATATAAAGATATTTTCAATTTTTTTATCTTCATAAATCATGCATGCCATGAAGTTGAAGAAGATATTATCTCAAATGATTCATTTTTCGATAAACAGACATAATTTTTAAAAGTGTATAGCTTTTAAACTCTTGGATTCCACCCAAATTTGTCATAATAGAGTAATCGAGAATCGATACATAAGTATCGAATATCTCAATTAGGGGTGAGCACGGTCCGAGTTAGGCCGATTCCGTAGTGTCGGTCCTTGATTTTTGAGACCGTAGACCAACCCGTCAAGTTTGAGATCGAGGATCGGACCCGGTCCAATCCCAAGGTCAACTCGGCAAGGGAGGCAACGAGCAAGGCGAAAAGCGACCTCAAATTAGGGCTCAAGAAGACAAACACTTGGATTAGAAAGAAAAGATACGCTGGTAGCTCTTGCCTCTTGTGTCGTGAGCTTGTTCTTCTACTCTTGGCTTGGGCTCCGCATGAAGAACTGAAGAAGAAGGTTGCAAAAGGTGGATTTATTATTTTTATATATTATATAAAAACCAATCCGCACTGTATCTAGGGGTGTGCATGGTCCGGGTTGGGCCGGTCCCGTGCTCAACCCGAGGACCAACCCGCACAGTGTCGGTCCTCAATTTTTGGGACCGTGGACCGACCCGTCAAGTATGGGACCGAGGACCGGACCGACCCTATCGGTCCGGTCCGGTCCCAGGGTCAACCCGGGGACCGCTAAATTTTTCATACAAGCGACGGGCGAGAGAGCGACGGGCAAGCCAGCACGCAAAGCAGCGGCAACCGATAGGATTGAGGGCTCAACAAATTAGGGTAACCTCATTCTTCAAAGCTCAAGTAAGACGAAAAGCAAGAGGTTTGATTCGAAGGACATCCTAAATGCAACTAATCAACCACCAAAAAATACGCTCGGCGACTGGGGAATTTGGTTGGGGATCGTCTGATCTTGACATCACTCTCTTATGGAAATTATGTGGGATTTAATTAATTGAATTTATGTAATTCTAAATTCCAGCAGGGGGAAAATGGAAATTCTAGAACGGGAGATAAGCACGAGGAGATGTGCCAAAATATAGAGGGAGCAGGCGGGGATGGGGGCGGGGTGGGGGGGTGGGGTTTGATTAAGATTAGGGATCGGAGCATCCTCCGAAAAATTAAAAAAGGGGAAAGAGGGGAAAATAAAATGAAAGGATTAATGGAGATTCCAAGTTCAATGAAACAACGGCAGCAACAACAACAAACGACTGCAGGTTTGATATAAATCAGGACAAGATTATGTGTAAAGAAAAGGAAAAATTATATAATTCTTGATCTAGTTTTTAATGCTTTTGATTTCTCCTTTTGGCCTCTCCTTCACGGAAAGTCTTTCCCCTCTCTCTTCAAAAAAAATTCTTTTGATAGATGATGATTATATATATATATATATATATATATATATATATATATATAGTCGGGTTGGTCCGGGTTGGACCAACCCGACCTCCTAGGACCGAGGACCAACCCGTACAGTCCCGGGTTCGAGATTTTAGGACCGAGGACCGACCCGTTCTCTCAAAAACCCGACCGGGACCGGTCCAGGGTCGACCCTGGACCGTTGCTCACCCCTAACTGTATCTGGTTATAGATTTCAAGACTGAAGACCACCCTGGAGTCAATCTGATTTCTGATTTTAGAGAACAAAGAATCAGTCTCGTTAATTTGAGAATGGAATCGCTTGAGGTCACTCCTACCACATAGTCAATACTCTTATGGTGGTAGGCAGTTTAACTATAGAGTGAAAATGGTGGGAATTAGTTGAAGAAAAAGTACCCACCAAAAAAAAAATTAACTATTGACTTTCTTAAGAAGCTGCACTTTGTGAAATTTCTCAATTATCCTCCATGCGATTTATCCTTATATCTTATGTGACGAAATCTAAGATGCTTTCATCTTATTTTGAACTCAAGTTTTATATGAATTTTGCGCGCTAGCTTTTCAAGCCCTATAGGGCTGCATTCAGTTTGACTTTAAAAATGGATTTTGAAGAAATGCTAAAAATTAATAAAATTTACCTTCAATTTTCAGCTTTCCTCAAGATTAATTTTCCACCTTAAAATCCTTTGAAAATAATTGCCAAATACTTTATATTTTCTTTAAAACCAAACAAATTCTAAGTTTCTTGGACATGCGTCGATATCTATCCCGAAAATCGCATGTTCACATATAGGAAGGCCCAGATCCTATCCCCAAGACTTTTGAAAAGAAATCGACGTGTCACACAAATTAAAGACGTCCAACCACATCTAAAAAACAATTGTGAAGAAACATGGCATCTAATTTAGGAAATAAACAAAGCATGAGTGATCTAGAGATGACCACAGCCGTCCGATCTGAATCGAACAGCTGTGTGTGTTTTTTTAAAGCAAAAAAAACTCTCTATTAATGAAGATCGTCTAATCTGAAATCGGATGGCAGTCACCTGATCCGAATTCATATTGATATATTAATGTCTGCGCAATCAAATATATTAATTGTGTATTTTCTTTTTTGGGAGGACCAAATGACGATAAGAAGAAGAGGAGGCAATAACCATTCATTGGTGGGGTCACGACATGGCACGTGGGCAGTCCCGTGGCACGGTCCAATTCGCGATCGAATTGGTGCGGTAGGTCTGCACTGCAGCCTGGAATTCGCCAAATGATTGACCGAAGTGACGTGAGTGGAAAAGAAATAAAAATATCCAGCACAAGCAAGCACACACCCAAAAAAAGAAAAAAAAAATCACATTATCTATATGTTAATGTGGTTTAAAAGAAAAAGGAAAGGAGCCGCGAATCGATTACTTAGACTCTTAAATTTGGACTTAATTTAGTTCGCGTGATATGAATGATTCATAATACATTTTTCTGAAAAGCGATTGCTTCAGTTGCTCACTAATATAAATAAAACGAAAAGAAAAATCTCCATCGGCCACAAAAATATTTAAATATGAACGAGAGAAAAAATCTCTATTGTCCATGAAAAATGAAAGAAAATCAATCAAATTATAAGATTCTTGAAAATGCTAAACCTTTTTATAACTTTGTTAGTTCAGTTCTAAACCTTTTTTTTGTCAATTTAGTTCTAAATCTTCTGCAACTTTGTCGATCCGGCCGTAAACATTTCTTTTTGTCAATTCAATTCTAAACCTTTTGAAATCATTGGCAACTCAAAAGGTTTATAACTGAATCAATAAAAAAAAATTAGGATTGAATTGACAAAAAAAAGGGTTTATAATGTTTATAACTGAATTGACGGATTTTTGGATAATTGTCCCGATTCTTGACTGAATTGATAAAAGTGCAACGGACTAACTATCTTTCTTTGTTCGAGGAATTTCCTCCGGAGATGGGGTGAGAGTCGCCAGTGAAAGAGAGGAAAAGGGATCGGCTTTATCAAAAGAGCCTTACGAGCCCGGTTTTGACTTCTTTTCAGCACGGCTCCCTCCTCCTTTTTCCTTCTCTTTCGCTCGGATTCTTTCGCCAAAGCATCGGCTTTGGTCATCATCCCTGGCTTTTTCCGGGCGCGCGCACTCTGCTTTTTCTCGATCCGACTCTCGACCGGAATCCGAACTCGGCGAACGATCGAGCGGCATCTCCTAAAGCGCCGAGCATCGGACGCATCCCACGTCTTTTTCCTGTCCGTGTGCTTTTTGCTTTTGCGAGTGAAAGGCGAGAGCAGCGTCGACGTGATAAGGAGTGAATGAATGTGAACGAAGGGACAGAGCGGTCGCAGATGAAGATACTTTGTTAGCGTAAATGGGATTTAATGAGTTCTCCTGGAGCAAGCCGCGTTTGGATCCCCTTCCCGGGTGCTTTTCCGGATACTTTCCTGGACAGGGGTGCCCTGACGCGATCTTAATCGGACAAAAATCCCATGTTAAAAGGAGAGCCGTTCGATCCCATGTAAATGACCCCCTGACTGAATCCCACCCCGTCAGGGGATCTGGATCCGAGCAAGCGAGCATAGACTGACCGTTGCGTGCCGACGGCTGTTATATGTTTTTATGTGGCGAATGACTTAACATGTGCACACGAGGAGTTTGATGACCGATGCCCTAATTTTTAGAAAAATAGATACTTAGTCTCGTTCATCCTTACCGGCAAAAGATTCGATCCATTGAGTGGCAAAGTGACTTAGATATGCCAATCGTTTTGTCCTCTGCAATAAACTCACGATACTCCATTACCTTCATCAGTACGAACCTGGATCCCTTAACATGGGCGAAACCCACGTTTAGGGATCTGGACCGTTAAAGTTCCCCCTTTGGGAGGGGGGGCTTTAACGGTTAGGATCGGCTAACATGGTCTATGCCATGTTAGCCGATTCTGACGCCATCGATACACCTGTGGATCTATGCCGCGAACTCGAGCCAATGATCTCATTAAGTTATGATACAATTGAAAACGACCACAGTCATAGCACAAAACGAAACCTCCCTTAGGATTGGTGCAGTTAACTGGGTCGGTGAAACATTTCTGACTCGAGAACTGGACATCGCTTATTCGAGTCCCATCAACTACATGCGAAATGCTCTGAATCGGGCCCCATCTGAGCTTAGACTTAGCTAGGTCACGGGGCTTATCAGGATACTCCATCAACCTTCAATTTGTCGGACCTCCGCGGTCTGTCTCTCGAGATAAAAGAAAGAAGGATCACGAGCAAGGGCTCAACCCACTTTGAGCAAGGGCTCAACCCACTTTAAGCAAAGTCACGAAACATCAATTCGTATCGAAAGAGGAGAACGGCCTTGTTGGTAGTGACCGATGAAGGGATTTTTACCCTTTATGGGTACGACCTCCGATCGATCATGTGTCTGATGATAGGCAGAATCTGCCCCCGAAAGTTCATTCTCGTTCTATGAATTCCAATCCAACTTTTTCGCAATCTGTGTTTCTCCCCACAGATAGGCGAGATGGGGCTGGGGAAAGCGAGACATGCTTGGCATGATCGGTTTGCAGAATCAGAAGGTGTGCATGTTAGGATGGAATCGATCATGATGATATGCACGTTGGAGGTCGGGTGCGGAGTCATCATTGTCCAACGTTTACTCTCCCCCCATAAAATCATTGGTGTTGATGTAGAGAAATGCATATCCACAAAATCTCACAATCACTCTTTTTCGGATCCGGATTCCCTTATCCTTGACCCGAGGTGAATGGATCCAAGGGTAAGGGGGGTTGGGGGAGAGTTTTGATCCAAGAATAAGGAGAAAAGGTCACTTGACATACGGGCGATCCTCTTTTCCGCGTTATGGCTCAATCTCGTTCTCGTTCTCTTGCTCTGTGCTGTTACATTGCGTCTCTTCTGTCATTTCCTTTTTCTTTCTCTGTACTTAATAAGTTGGTGTGGTGGGTGAGAGACGGTCGCACGCTGTCCTACCGAGCTGATCACGCATTCTTATCTTCTCCCCCCAGCACGGCACGTCGGCCGTCATCCGACTTCTCGATTAGAATAAGTTCGAAAAGACTCTGCGATCGGAGCTCGGGGGGTTGACGTGACAAGATTAAGAGACTGTAGACCTTCTGCATGCTCGAGGCGAGATTGTAGACGGGTTCCTTTCCTCTTCTGTTCTTCTGTTGGTTGGGCAGATTCGAAGCACCTTATGGTTGTGCGGGTAGGACGTTAAGTTGGAGCAGGAGGAGGTGGGAGGGTGAGGGGCGATGAGGACAGGAGAGGGAGGCGAGCAGCAGATGGGAAGTTTGCAGAGAGGTTGGCATCTCTCCGCCAGCCATCTCTTCGCCAGCTAATCTCCTAGGAATCGACAAGCGCACCACGCACGCCGCCACACGGTCGTCGATGCATCGTCATCCGTCGTTCGTTCGTCATCGGTTCATCATCGTTCGCTCGCACGCTGAATGGGCCAGGCTCGCCAGGGCCGTGTCTAGGACAGATGGAACGTCTCCCACGATCGTGTGCTTTACTTTTTTTCCTTCCTTCTTTTTCTCTTTGACCTTTTTCGTGCGGCAGGAACCCGTGCTCGTGGGAGATTTGTCCATGGTGTCACGTCGTGCCGTGCCACCAAGACCTCCGCCCATTGGAATATGCGAGGAAGAACAAGGCATTGAAAATATACCAAGTTGAAAAAAAACCCGAGGGGGGGATCATTTCTTTTCTTTTTCTTTTTCAAATAAAAAAAGGGCCCTCGCTCGGCCTAGGCCAAGGCCTCCATGCTCTTGCTAGCCACATGTGAGCGCGTCGAGCCATTGCCACCCTACAAGCGAGGGCGTCAATCGGGGGGAGGGTTGATGCCCTTGCTCGGTGTAGATGAGAGTAGCAATGCCCTCGCCTAGACTAAAATGGGACGACTGACGACTTGGCAAGAGTGAAGAAAAAAATAACTAGAAAAGGAAAGAATGAAAGAAAAAAGAAAAAAATAATATAATATTATAAAAACTAAAAATTTATCCATTTTTGCGATAGTCATGCTGCATCATATAAGACAATTGTCATCCACATAAGCAATTGCCAGCTAAAATTGACCGAACAAACTCAATTGACAAAATGTTAAAATGTTAAAAACACAATTGACACAATTAAAATATACAAAAGTTTAACATATTTTAAACTTTTTTTATAATTTTCCCAACAAAGAGCCACTTGAACTAGTCATATTGGTCCTATGGACCCCCACCACTAGTTTTTCCTAGGGGTGTGCATGGTTTGGATTAATTCGGCCCCCCTCCTTGGAACCGGGAATCGAGCTAATAAAATTGGTCCCTTGTTTCTAGGACTGGGGATCGAATCGACTAGTCCTATGATCGTCTAGCCCAGTTCGGTTCCCATACAATTCAATGGGATTAGGAAAATTCTAAAAAATTGATTTTCTTTATAAGTTTTTTAATCTCTTGGTAAAGTTGGGTAAAGATTGAAATTTCAAAAATTTAAATTGAGTTTTTCTTATTTTTTTAATATCTTCATTTTTAATAAAATATAAAAAATGTAATCGGTCCCATCTGGTCTGGCCCTTCTAGCAATCAAGAATCGGACCACTCGGACACTGGTTTCACTTTTGGAAACCAGGGACCCGGGTTCCCAGCCTGTCAAGTTGATTCTTAATTTGGGCGGTCCAAATTCCTCATCCCTAATTTTTCTTGATACAATCTAAACCTTTTGTCTGAAAAAGAAAAAGAGAGGAGAAGAAAAAGACACGGAGTTTGAGACATGCCGGAGGGGGAATGTGGCTATAGCGCCAGCGGCGGCGCCCTTCCTTTGCCGATCAGTGTCGCAGTGGCCCGCACCACCAGCAGAAATATGTAATGAGATAATTCGATTTATGGCTCATGCGAGCATAGTCTATACAAGTCTCTAATTGATCTGGTCGTCGAAATATCCGGACTCTATCCAACTAGATTGACACGATCATATGTACAAATTGATTCGATTTGAGCACGCTGACCTCATATAGAGCCTTCAAACCAAACCCAATACTGATTTTTCTTAAGCATTATAACATCACAACCATCGTTTGGAGCTCGTCCAAAGCAGACATAAATGGCGCATTGAAGCCTGTGTGTGCAATTGGTATTTTGGCCTTGATGTGATAATGCTGTGCTCATGTCAATTTCGATCCCCCCCCCCCCCCCCAAATAAATAAATAACGAATTTTCGAGAGTACTTAATGTGCCCAATCTATCAGCCCTGTATTTCTAAAGGAATATCTTCCTAGATACTTATAAAAAATACTGGAGTGGCCAATCTGTCAACCACACGTTTCCACTCAAAATTTCTTATACGAAAATATATAGATACACAAGAAGTAGCCCAAAAACATCTCGTATTCTTAAACAAGAGACGAGATGCACACGTTCCCACTTCATATTTCTTATAAGAAAGTATCTAGATATCCATGGAGTGGCCTAGAAACATCTCCAGTTCTTAAAGAAGAGATGAGGCGCAATGTATTCCTCGCATCTGCCTGGACAATGCCTACTTTCTTTCATCGATTTGTATAAACATGCAGGATAAAGAAAGAGATAGATTGAGGTTATCCACCAGAGAGCTCGCCTCGGCCAAAGTCGATGGTCCCAAGCTCCTTTTGATGAAACATGATACATTGATCCGAATTTCGTCGGACTAAGTCGAGATGGATCGACTTGTTTTATCTCATAAGATCACGATACGCTCAAAACAACCAGATGGTTAAGATGCAGGCAAAGGCCATGCCAACGGGGCCACGGCGACGGAAAGCTCGTTTTGCACTAGCGCGAGAGAGCCTAAGACGTCTCGGGTTCGAATGAGGATGATACTTTCAGATCTGTCATAGCCATACGATGGAACTTGACAGGTTATCGCTCGAACCATCTTCACCGCCTAAGAATTGGGGAGTAGATTCAGTCTAGAAAACCTACAGAATGTCGTCTGCTAAGTCTTTTTTTAATGAGTGGATCATCATTTCAATGATGGCTGGCGATCCCAACAGTTCAGAAAACATGAGGTTGCCGATGCGCAATAGAGGAAGAGCTACCAGATAAAACAGAAGTATATGTTATGTTGCTGTCGTAAGTATCGTGTCGCCAACTTAAAATGGCTGAAACTGGTATCTGAGAGCACAATGAACATGCAAGAACAGATCAACAACGTCAAATTGCTTGGGGAAGAAGGCTTCCAGCTTCCAAGAAGAAGCATTAGGTTCAGATAATGTTGACCTAAATGAGCGGGCCAAAACAAATCATACTGTGCAGAAACAAATGCGCCCCCTTAAACGTAGAAAGAGGAATCTTACGAAACCTACTGATCACTTTCAAGAATCTCAATAACTTCAGCTTTCAAGACGCCAACAAGGAAACAAGGCACACGAGCAGTATGATCACCACCACGGCCCAGACCCACTTCACCCACTGCCCACTCTTCCTCTTCATCTGATTCGCGTAGAACAGATTGCTCGTCCCGCCGCTCACGAACGCACGCGCGCTGGCCACGTTCTCCTCGATGTCACCCAACCTCTCGCCCTGCGTCTCTACGAGGACCGCCATGTCCAGGAACACCTGGTGGAGCTTGTCCAGGCTTTTCTGCAGGTCCCGCACCGCCTCATGCCGCTCTGGGCTTCCTAGGCTCAGTTTGGTCTTCGCTCCGAACAGCTCGATCTTCCCGCCCGTCGAGACAATCTTCTCGATGACCTCCTCACTTGCAACCTCCCCGGTCGCATTGAAGTACCTCCTCTTGAGATCCTCCTTGTGATCGGCCACAATCTTGTCCCTCAGAAGCTGGAACTCATTCATCGTCTCCCTGAGCTTGGTCCTCAGGCCACTCGTGACCGAAATCCTTGTCCTGTCCACCGAGCTTCCCTCTTGGAAATTCACTGACAGCCCGCGATTCGTCAGGTTCGACCGGTCCAGGGACTCAAGTAGCGCTTTCACAGATTTAGCCTTACGGAGGACTGAGATCATGTCCGAGTCCATTCGGTCCTGGAGGCCACGAAGGGCTTTCGTGCTGTAAGTGGACTTTGACTCCTCGTTTAGGCTCTGTAGGTCGAGCAAGAGATTGGTTATCTCTTCCATTTCAGACTTAACTGCGTCGACTTCGTGGAAGAATTCCGAGAGGTTTTGCTCCTCCGCCGCATTGAGTTGGCCCATTTCAAGGTCGAGCTCGGCTTCAAGGTCCTTCTGTGCCTGTTTCTTCAACTCCACATAATTTAAGAACGACTGTGTCATGAGATCGTTCATTTTCGCGGAATCACTCGCAAGCTTTCGCCTGCAAACGCGAGAAGACCCTTCTTTTAGTTTCAACACAAACTTCTGAAGCAAGAAAAGGGTTATAATGATTAAGAACTCCGTATAGTAAGCGACGGATCGACCTTAACCTCAGAACAGAACGGAAAGATTTGGGCTATCTTTCCCGAAAATCGGCGGTTACGGGTTCTCACTTCGCTGTCGTCCTCCAAGCAATCTGAAACAAACAGAGTAGGAATGGCGAAAGTTAAAGAACTCGCAGAAGAAACAAGAAAGCAAGACGAATCGCGGCAAATCACACGGAGTGAGAATTGAAGAAATCAGATCATCGATATGAAAAGGGACAATCGACGATTCGATTCAGCGACAGGAATTCCGAAAAACAAAAGTACCATCGACTCTACGGAGTCGAAACGAAATTAACAAAGAAAGCATGTGCGAAATCGCATCCGTTCGAAGTTTACTAAACAAAGCACACAAAAAGGATCGATTCCGCGAAACCAACAAAGATGATCGTCGAACGTTGCCGAAGATAACTGGGTTCGGAAGCAGAACCTTGGACTGCAACAAGGCCAATGATCTCTCTCTCTCTCTCTCTCTCTCTCGTGGGATGATAGCAGAGAACAGAAAAATCAGGGATGTGGAGATGAAGAGTGGCATTTGTTTGATGACAATACGATTGCGAGCGTTTTAATAATTTCGAATTTCAAAATTCGGTTTGATGGTGGCCGTTACCAGTCCAAGCATGGCGGTTATACTTTAATAAAAACGACGTCGTCTTTTGGGTGAAACAGGGCTCGTCAAATCGCCCCATGACCCTCCTCTCCATCTTCACGATTTACATGAGAACAAATTGCTCTCAGCACTCATCAATTCATGGTCTAATAAATTCTTGGCAAAAAAAAAGAAAAAACATAAAAAAAGGGAAATCGAGAATTTTCAATCTGAAATTTACAATATATGTTTGCTGTGCGATGCACATCTCTCTCTCTCTCTCTCTTTAGATTGGTAATGACGACAGAGAATTCCAGGATCATCTTCTCGTTGATAGGTCTTAACTGGTGATCCGGGATACTGTTACTCGCTTATTTTCTTCATATGACAGCATGGATTCTCTGTGGAGTCAACACTGTGCATATCACGAATTAAAATGATTCGCGGGCATATAGAAATTGTATATTAAAACATGCGCGCCGAGATCTGGGACGTAGCGATCAAGTTCAAGATTGGCAGCACGAGATCAGTGATGAGTAGAAGTCGGTTTGCATGAGCAATATCTATCATCTGATAACACAAGACTCTTCACCCAACACTTAAGGGAAATGAAAGGATCAGTTCCAGCGATTATTCGTTAATTTTGGTAATGACTAAATACTTATTAAGTTACAGAGTGATTGCGCCGTCCATAAAATCCTTTCCCCTGTGATCGCAAACTTGTGGCAAAGGACAAAAGGAGGATAGCATAGTTGACAGCCTCCACATACTGAGCAATACAAATTTAAATAAGACCGGTTAAAAATGACTCAATACATTGCAGTGGCAGGAAAAGATAACAAAGTAATTGTTCCTGTAAATTATCCATCAAAAGCAAGAACTGGCTTCCTGGCTGTTATGGTAATTCCTTGAAGCCATTATTTTGAGTTGTCAGATTTTGAGGGGCAGGGATTTGTCTAGGATGGTTGCTGATTAGAAGCCTTTTTCTCCGCCTCAAGCCTTCGTAATGTTGTCGAGCTCAGCTTGTCTCCACTCGAACCTTCAGAAACTAAATCTACAACTTCAATCTACACGAAAATCATACATTCATTCAGCCATGTTTGTATAGCTAGTAATCTAAAAGAGGCAGAGGAATGGCTGTGAAAAGGTGCATGACTAAAAATGATGCACAGAAGACTGATATCTCGGACCTTCAACTGTGAAAGACCTCTCTCCAATCTTTTTTTGTTCACGGAGATTCCCCCAGGTAATGTCTCCTTGCTGTCACCGACAAATGATTAAGGAAGAAAATGCATTAGCTAGAAGGCAATTTATATGCCATTTCTGAGAAAGTTGAGTCTTTAGCCGGTGCAAAACTGACTGATTTTGCAACGGTGAGAATATGCCAAAAGGGACACAAACCTGACAATAATAGCCTCCAATTCTGCATCCACAATGGAAGGCCCGTAGGGGTCAGTAATTGGTTCAGCTTGGACCGTCAAATGAGGTTTAACAGACTGGCAAATATTCGTTGAAGGGAGAGAGCATTAGAAGATGAAATTTAACTACAATAAGCTAATGAATTCCAGACGAAACACACACTTTGCAAATGAGATACATAATAATGCTCCACATGTTTTAGCACCTAGTTGTACCACAAGAGTTTCTGAGTAACAGAAAAACCCCTTTTATGTATATATATAGTTTCTGTATGCTTTTATAATGATAGACATGCATCCTTAACACGGTACAATGCTATGAAGCTTGTAACTAGCCCCCTTAATTTGATAGAGTATTGCAAGGAATGTACTGTGTTGACCCATCATAATTCTAAATATGGCACAACAATGGTCCATAGCACCAAGTGCATTATTTGCAATTGAAATTTATTTCTCAACAAGTTCAAAAGCTACATCCATCAATTTGCAGAAAGAGACAAAAAGGTAATACTTAAGGGATTATTTTGAGATAAAATTATAGAGATCAGAAAACATCGGCAGAAGACTACCTTGATGTAGTTCTCAACATTTTGCATTCTCTCCTTGATCGGCTGTATTAGATCAGCAAACTGCAAAAAAGTAATCTGGCCATCACTCTAAAGTGGACAAACCAAGGAGAATGAAAGGGCAAGAGCCCCACGAGACTATCTATTATCACCAAACCATATATTTGAGCACAGGAAATGGCAATAGCTCACATTTCCACGACCACCTTGGATAGCAAATTTTTTTTTAATTACTATAAATTGAAAAAAAAAGTCAGTAGCAGGACAAGTTTTGTAATTATACCAAATTCTACATCATGATGATAGAAAACTAAGCTTTCTTTCAATCACTAGCAGCTTAATGTCCTTTCAAACAGCCTATTCCGATAGTCCCACGGCCATTTATCTCTCGTTCCTCTCATCAGATAGTAACTCCCTTCCCCTCCAATATAAGTTTTTAGAAAGCAAATCTTGTTAAAAATATCTTGCAGACTACTAAACTCTACCAAAAAACTTCTCCACCACCATTTCAAGGAAATTGCTATAAAGACACTCCTAAGAAAAGGCTGTATACTTTATTTAAAAGAAATGACTTGAGCTGAAACAATTGAATTGAGGGTTCTTTCACTCCAGTTCTAGGAATGTGCAGAGCTGAGACCAGCTGTTGTTGAGTGGCAGAAAATGAGAAAGACAAATACTTTGATAGACGAGACTTTAAGGAGATTTTGTTGAGATGAGGACTTGCAAAAGTTGATAGTTGCAGTTGTAAGGTCTCAGACTCACAGAAGAAAGTATCTCCAGGTTTCGCTGCTAATAAAAAGAAAATCTAATGAATTGAATCTCTTTTTAAGGGATTTCTCTTTTTAAAGATGGTTAAATGAGTGAATGGACAATCAAACTTTACCATTTAGACAGCCAAAAGTTACAAGATATCCCAAAAACAAACTACAAGTGCTCGATCAGAGCAAATTAAAAACGATTTCAGAGGAAGGAATGTAAACAACAAAAATAATCACAACCCCAGTAATGGTAGAAGATAAATAAAGTCTGTAGAAGGATTATTCTACAGCTTGACCAATGCCCAAGGGCAACGATTGTGTATACAAGAAGAAGAGCTTGCCACTTTAGGGTTTAATTAGAACGTGAATTCAAAATATGTTTCTATCTCGGACCAAAGTAAAAGATTTTACTAGCAATTAGCTCTGTCTGCTCACAGCTTTACTTTCCTGAATACTCTCAAGTAGTAAGTGAACAAATTACCAACTTATATGCAAAAAACATAAGGACTGTATCTGGCACGGAAAGTCATTGGACGCCCAGCTTCAACTTAGCAACGCTACAACCTTTAAACAGATGATATAACTAAGACCTGCAACTGCATAAAATCAAGACCTTCATATGTATATATATAACGTAGGAAATGAAAACAGTTAAGATATTCCTAGTTGCTGATTGAGCAAAATCCCACAGACAGTGAAGGCTTGCGCAATCCACAGAAACACAATCTGTTCTGGATTGCGCTGGCAAAGATGCAACAACTACACAGCTCACTACTAATCATCAGAAAAGCACCTGCTTTTTGGCCAGCATTGGACCGTCACATACGCCCACCACGATGCGTTCTTTTGCCAGCTCCGCTGATGCCTAAAATTTGTCTTTACCCATCAGATAAGTTCAATCATAAGAACTGTCACATTCACCGAGCTACCACCACATTACCAAGATAAGCAGAACAAAAGGAACCATTTTCCCAACTAGTCGAGCAGAGATGAACATGCGCAACTATCACCGACCTTAAGAAAAAGGCGATGCCCATCGTGTAGGCGATCGAAAGTCCCGCCGAGGACAACTGCGTTATATGAATCGGGGGGTGAAATAGTCGGGGCCACCGGTAAATTCTCCGAAACCGCCATGACTCACCAAGCAGGTCAAACAGAACAAGAGCCCAGACCTACGCAAAAAAAAGGCACGAATTACCAATTTTGCATCCTCCTCGTTCTAGCAATACTTGGAAAGGCTCAAACGCAGGGATCAAAAGGGGAATCCTACGGGGCGGAGATGTCAAAGTACATTGAATCTGGACATAATTCCGATTCGTCCTAATAGAAACAAGGGGCAAGCAAGGGTAGAAGAAGCGAACCGGAGTGGGGCCAAGCCGCGGAAATTAGGCAAGCTGCCAAAAGAAGGGTACCTTCCGAATGAATCGAACCCAAAAAGTTGACCGGATCAGCGTCGCGTCATGACCGTAAGGGCACGGAACCGACCACGGGCGCCTGAAGGTGGCATTCCATCGAACACGTCGAGCGCGGTGGGGCGAGCAGAATGGGAGGAGCCGAGCCGAGCCGGGGACCAAAAGGAGGCGAGGGGAAGTGATTCCCCCCCGACACTGCATGGAAAGAACGACGTCAGCGCGAGAGATGGGTCGATGCGATGGGAGAAGCGGGGAGAGGCCGACGTCAGGAGGGGAATGCGGAGGAATAGACCTCGTCTCCTTCGGTGTTTGGATCGGAGTTGCGTCCAGGTTCGTTGGCGGGCTGCGTGGAGCGGATTGGGTTCCCTAGCGTTAGGGAGGGCAGGGAAAAAGAGATGTGATTTTCTCTTTTTATAAGAGAGAAAAGTTTTCACGAGAGATTGAGGGGAAAAAGATGGATCCGGATTTCCTGCTTTGTTCAAGTCGGCAAAGCAGGAGATCAAAAGAGAGGAGGAGTGGGAGTGAGAGTGGGCCCCACTTTAATAGGGGGCTCTCCCC
The DNA here is from genome assembly GCA_030064385.1 of Melaleuca quinquenervia. Taxonomy (NCBI): domain Eukaryota; kingdom Viridiplantae; phylum Streptophyta; class Magnoliopsida; order Myrtales; family Myrtaceae; genus Melaleuca; species Melaleuca quinquenervia. The sequence continues at coordinate 8,438,901 of CM057726.1, read as the reverse complement.
CTTTTTTACTTTTTTATTTAAAAAGAAAAGGCAGTCGTCTGATTGAGGATCGGACAATTGCCTTAAGGAGAGCAGGCTGCTTTGCTTTATCAACAGAATAGACAATTCACTTCCGAAAAGGATCCCTAACACTAGGACATAGTATAATTTTCCTAGTGTTAGGGAGGGCAGGTAGAGCCGCTGAAGTATTAAAACACGCGCGGAGAGAGAGAGAGAGAGGGGGGGTTTGGTGGATGGTGTGGAATAGTGTAGAGAGAGGATATGGATTGCCTGCTCTTAAGCAAGCGAGTAGGCGATTCTTGTGAGGGGGAGGGGTGGGCCCCACTTTTTGAGAGGTCCACCCCTTTTTGCATTTTTTTTAAATTTGCAGCCATTCGATCTTGGACCGGATGGCTGCAGGATCTAGAGCAGCCTACTTTGCCACCTAAACTTTGCCACCTAAGCAAAGTAGGCAATCCATTTCTGTAGAGAGAGAAGGAGACGGCATGGTCGCGGTAGTTAAGCGGGGAGGATGCACGGTACGCAGACACATTGAGAACGCCCGCATGTTATTGTTCCTCGGCTAGCATGCGCGAGAAAAATATTGGATACAAGCGTGGAGACAAGTAGGATGTGCAAAAATCCACTGAATGAGCGCCACGTGTCTTCACGTGTACAGTCATTGGGTACCAAAAACAAATGAATTTTTTTTTTCAAATTTGTTTGACAAAACTCTTCCCCCTTCCCCCTCCCACCTTACCAAAAAAAAAAACTCTTCCCCCTCCTCACTTGTCAAATCCTCTCTCCTCCTCCTCAGCCCTCCCTCTGGCCACTGGCCAAGGCGACCCTCTTTCTTCCTCCCGACTCATGAGCATCCATGCCTTCGCCTTCGCTTCGTCTACTACCCTCGCCGTTGCGAATCGCAAGGTACATAACATATACTTTTTACTGTTTACTCCACAAAATTGGGGATTTTTTTTTCCCTTCACAGCGCCGTCCTCATCTGTCCATTCGTCCAACCTCCACTAAGTCCGTTGGCCCTATCGACGAATCGTGCTGTCACCGTCGCCTCCGCTTTCGCCCTCTCTCAAGCAACACTTTGCTCTCTCTCTCTCTCTCTCTCTCTCTCTTGCCATCGACTGATGCAACCCTTTCCCTCTCAACTCACGAGCGCCCGCGCCTCCGTCTTCGCTTCGTCCGCTGCCCTTGTCGTCGCCAATCACAGCTTTAAAGGTACATAACTTATACTTCTTGCTGTTTACACCACATTTTGCACTACGGCCCAGACCATACGATCATCTATTCCATTTAGAGGCTTTGGAAGCTTAACTAGGCACCTTGGCAGATTGTCAGATGGTAAAGTTACAGTAACATATTTTTCTCATCACTTACTTCCAGTTCCTAATGTTAATAGCACTTGGGGCTTTTTGTTGGAAAGCTTTTATGATATAACTCAAGTATAAGGTTATGTTCGTTTCACAATAAATAACTTTCAACAAAATATTTTCCGAAATTTTTGGTGTTGGTTTCACAAAAAATAAAATAGTTAAGGAAAATATTTTCTATAAATAGAGGAAACACCTTTAAAAGTGGGGAAAACATTTTCCGTGTTCTTCGTTTACTTTTAAATATCGCGACTTTTAACAGCGTGCCTCGACTTCGCTCGAGGTCAGCGAGCCGATATCCTTTAACAAGCAAACACCGGAAAATATTATCATCTTTCATGAAAATGATTTGCTGAAAAATATTTCCCATAAATGTTATATTTTTTGTGAAAAGAATGGAGCGTCAGTAGCAAGAGACTCTTCCTTGATTATTGATGTGGGTGGCATAAGTTGATTATTGATGTGGAAAGCTTTTGTGATATAACTTGAGTCTTAGTAGTTGAAGACTCTTCCATGATTACTGATGTGGGTAGCCTAAGTTGATTACCTGATCATTGTTTTATCTTTCTTCTGCAGTCCAAATTACAGAGATGAAAACAAAATTAATTACGCAAATACTATTATGAAAAGAAGATGACGCTACCTTGATCTGAAACTAACATGTTGATACTTAAAAAAAAAAACAAAAGAAAATGAAAGCAGAATTTCCATTGGACATTTCAAATAAAAATTAAAAAGCATAAATTAATTGTTTAAATGTGTTTTCTACCAAACAACATTTCTTTCAAAGTTATTTTTCAAAACAAAATTTGTCAAATAATTTTTGCATTTCTCGTAAAGCCCATTTGCAAGAAAATTTGCATTTAAGTTAAACCAAACGCACTCTAACACATTGAATGTCAAAAAAGGTCATCATGAAGAAAGAGGTGCATAAATCTAGATAAGTGAGGAAGGGGGACGGAGGGCTGAGGAGGAGGAGGAGAGAGGATCTGACAATTGAGGAGGGGAGGGTTTTATCAGATAAATTTCAAAAATCCTATTCTTGGCACCTAACACGTGGACCGACTATCCACGTGGCGATACATAGCTCATCAATGAACTTTTGCACATCCTACTTGTCACCATACTTGTGCCCAATATTTTCTCACGTCAGTGTGCTTGAAATCCAAATAAGTATGCATGCTAACTAAGATTTTAGCAAATGCCACAAAATGTCTCAATCTTCCATAGCATCAACTTCTTCTTTTTTCCATTAGAAAAAATCCAAATTCATATATACGTGACATATATAATATTTATTTTAGTTTCATTCGAAAAATATTTACAAGCTGATAGATTGATACAAAAAATAAAAGTCTGGGACATATATATTAAGGGCAAGTCTGTTATTTTGGACGACACAAAGAAGTTTGAATATGAAAGGAAATTCAGGATATTAGTGTCATAATCAACATAATATGAGACTTTTTAAGACAATGGACGAAAATCACCGATAAAAATCAAAATAGGAACAAAGAAAGAAAGGTTTTGCAACTGAAAATTCCATTAATAAAGTTTTGTGCAACGGAAAATATCAGAAATTCCGATACTAACATACATACATGATAGATAAATAATATTATGACGATATGCATTCCTTCGTACAAACCATATTTACAAAGTACCTTCGGACAGACGATATTGATAAAGTAAGTAATTAAGGATATTCATCAGTGAGAAAAATCATTGAGTTCCCTTAAAAGGTAGGAGGTTCTCTTTACTTTATATGACGGTATAAATTATCGTATATTCATATAATCAAAATTCGATAATTCCTTTAGATTTTTCATTACTCAAAGACTTCAGAAAGATCTCTCTAAGCATACTTTTGCGCAACATGTCTGTTAAATATATTTTCGACTTATTGAAGATGCCATGGCGTTCTCCCATTTAGACTCGCTGTACGCGAAATGCCTCGCACCTTTTGAATAAACAGGCCTGTGTTTGCCACGGCAGTCTTGACGACAGAAAGTCTCGACCTTTAAGTAATTGCCATGGCGGTCTCCCAACCGGCCCCCGTGAAATCATAGCCAAGCCACTCCTGTAGTCTGAGAACGGCGACCGATGCAGTCCATCTTTTCACCGAGAGGAGCAGCACGACAGGATGATGCAGCACAAGCGGAAGACCGCCTAGATCCCAGCAAATTGTGACATTTCCACCTGATTAATTCTCATTGCATGCACTTATTTCGCTCTCTTCTTCAGCTCTCTAAGAATTTCAGATAGAATCCGACCTACCGATCCTTCGAGAAACACTGCTGCTGCGAGGAAGAAGGGCTGCTCCAATCTGTCTGCATGGCTTGATGATCCCTTTCACTAGCAGGAACTCATTCAAAATCACAGCCAACAAGATGAAATTATGGCTCCGCACGTGTCAACGGATTAATTGGAGCATCCATACACATTCGACATTGGATTTCCAGTAATCCAAGTCATCAGGGAACGGAAAATAAGGAAACTTTCCAGGTTGTCGAACGCAGTTTGTCCTTTTGACCAAAATAAAAAAGAAACAAGTTTATCCTTTGTCCCCTACCACCACTACTCAAGAAAAGAAGGATGTGAATTGCAGTTTGCTAAAGTGCAGAACACCAACTGACCAGTAACAGAACTAGCACCAAAGATGGATTGATAAGTTTACCAGAATGAAGAGTGAGAAGATTGATCAAAGTGATAGGTCTCACCCTCGTTTGCAGGATTCACTTACGGTAGCAAAACATTCTTTAATGAAGTTATCAAGCTGCGACATGTATAGATCAGGAAATGCCCTATAATGGTCCACGTGAGGAGATGATCCAAAGTTGAAAGATGACACTTTTCTCCCCATCCTCCTCTGCGTTTCCATAAACGACTCCACAGATTGATATGGTATCACCTTATCGGCTGTACTGTATAGGTAGAGTTGCGGACAAGATGGCTGCGCCTCAGAGAGGATAGAGACAATTTTTGTAAGCCTCCTACAAAAGCAGAAGCATATAACCATCACATCTGATCATACCAGTGAACATTCTAATCTCTTTATAACAAATGGATGGCGAAGCTCATATTACAATTACCTCTCCACATCAGGCAACTTCAGAACAACAGAGAACAACCATTCCATAGCTGAAAGGACCGCTGTTTCAACTATCCCATCATCTTCTTGTTTGTTTGATCCTTCACTATTTGACGCGAGTGTATCTTTTCCCCCAACTGGAGAGCTACTTTTTCTTATGAGTGCAGTGGAGAATCCGGCCGCCCAAATCTGCCAAGATTGAAAGAAGTCCAATTATAATATCCTAGCTTAATCACCAGCGACAGATCTAGAAAATTTCTTTATTGGGGGAAGAAATAGATGAATAATTACAATTAAATCAATCATATTTTTTTAGTAAGAGGTACTATTTTCAAGCTTATGAGTCCAATAAAAATTAAATATGGTGCAGCTTGTAATTCTAAAGCAAGTACATCTGCATAATTTAAGAATTGTGTATTGAGTTTAGTTTATTTGTGAGCGCAATCTGACACGAAAATATTTAATCTTTGCTCCCTATAAAAATTTTAGAGGTATGTGATTGGGGCAAAACTTCTTTTTGCAGCCTTAAGTTATTTAGCATTACCTAAAGATCCTTAACAAATTCAACATTTATTGAGCAGGGCAAAAGACCCTATTATGGTACATATAGTTCTGTCCCTATTAACAAAGAGTTTAAATTGACTCATTGAAGAGTTGATATTGTTCAAAGTCAAATGCAAGACAATGTTTATTATATCATCCAACCATGTCAGGTAGAAAGAGGCTAATGTCCTCAGCTTTGTCAGCATACCCAAGTTTCCACTAGGAAAAATTTGAGATCATGATCAAGACTAACCATACACTCTACTTTCTCACATACCTGATGGCCAATTCATGGATTAATACACTGCTATGCAGCATGACAACAACAGTCAGTCAGTAAACATGGTTTAGACGCATTCTAGTCTACATAAAGCTTGCTATGCTATGGAGATCAACATTATTGCATAACACTGACTCCTTAAGGTTGAGCAATGTTCAAAATCAAATAAATTCATGATTCTGTACATGCATTATACCATTTTAACTGCAAAGGCCATTTTCTATCAGTGCACAAACGTCCTTCAGGACTCACTAGAGGCCATTATTTACTACCAGTTACATAATATGTTCCCCTCACACTTAGATTTAGGTTAATAATTCTCATCAACCTAAAAGTTCACTGGTAAGACTTTTTTCCAGAAGTAACTGCAAACTTTGGCTTTTGACAATGAAGTATCTTGGAGAAGCAGCTTTGCCAAGTCTAAATCTTCCTGACAAGTCTAAATCTTGCTCCTCCTCCAAAACAAGGAGAGTATCAAAGCCATTCTGTTCAAGGATCCGAGAAGTAATCATTTCGTCTCAAGTTCTTTTGGCTTTGCAACCAAATGCATTTTTTGATGATAGTCATGCCCATTAAACATCTGATTTTCCCCAGAGAATAGTTACTGTCAATAACTTAGACAAGCGCTGTCCAAAAAAATAAAAATAAATAAAAAACTTTGACAAGCAAAGTGTATCGACAAAATGTGTCAACAAAGTAAACTTGAAGGTTGTGTTACTTAAATGGGCTAGAGTACGGTAAGTCGAAACTAAAACCTTCGCTACTATAAAAGCATAAATATCTGCCTTTTTTAGACTGCTGTTGTTCGTGGTATTATCCAGTAGTGAACAACTAGAGTTTCAATATGAGTAAGGATATAAGACTCGCAAGCAAACACAAAACTACCTCAGAACACTACACTTGAACAATTTCACTTGGTAGTAATCCCCAAAACGACTCTGCACTGAATATGCTATGAATTCCATCATAAAGTTGCATCAACGAATAACCGAAACAGAAACAGAAACCAAGTAAAGAGCTAAACTGCAAACCCTCATGCGAACCAGACCAAAGATTTTGCAGTTATCCTTCAAATGTAGACTGATGATCAACAGAAAAGAGATAGCAAACAGGAGTGCAGAACATTACTTAATTCACCTTTGGATTGAACGGTTCGGCTCCTCCAGAATCAACAATACAGCCCTTGATTTTCTCAATCAAGTCCTGCCTGCAACGCATCCTCTCCAATATCGCACCATACCTGACCAATACAGGATTCTAACGTAATTCAACCCATCAAGACATTCTTAATCCTCAAGATCAAAAGCTAAGGAAAATCAATCCACCGGTTAGAGGAAGTAATTAAAATCGATCAACCTACCCAAGCCACCCGGTGTTGCTGAAGATGTGGAAGAGCAAACAACGCTCTCGGCCGTCCTCCTCCCCCTCCGAAACCCAAGCGATTAGTTCATTCGCCAACTCGTCGATTCGGTCCTCGACGCCGCGTCCCAAATCGAGCGAAAGCATCTCCCTGACGCTGACGAGGAACGTGACCGCGTGGAACCCCTTGGAGTTGTACCACTCCACGTACCTCCTCAGGTGCTTCCGCTTCGCTCCGAGCCAGCCCAACAAAACCACGGTCACTGCCCGGTCCCCGTCGCCGGGGGCCCCGCCCCTCGCGCCCCCGGAGGTAGCCGGGGCTCGGCTCCAGGCGAAGGAGGAACTGTCGCGCGCGTTCGTGAATGGCCCGCCGCCCGTGCTCGGAGGCACGGGTTTGGACGAGAGGTGAAGCGGCGAGAGAGGTGAAGGGAGGCCGAGGGGGTTCGAGCCCAGCGAGGGAGACCAAGAATAAGAATGGACGCAAATGACGGAGAAGGAGCGGCTTCGGCCTGCGACGGCGCGGCGGCGGAGGGGGAATGGGAATGGCGGGCGGGCCGGCTGCAGGGATTGGCGGAGGAGGTAGCGATGGATGGCGGAAGAAGCCAATTTCCTGACGGGAGCTTCCATCTGAAGGGATGTGGTCGAAGAGCTCGAGAAGTGCGGGAGATTCACCGGGATTTCGGATCGTCGCCGCGGCGGCGACGGTGAACGACGTCGGAAAACGGGAGTCAGCTCTTCACTCCATTTTCACGTGGAAGGAGAGGAGAGACTACTCCCTCCCACTTTTTAGGGAAATTACAGAAAAAAAGAAGAAGTCATCACACAATTCCCTTTACAAAAAATGAGAAATCAAATCCTAATCGAGTCATTCTATTAATTTCGTTTAATTTAATTAACGTAAGATATTAATGTGATTTTTTAAATAATTTATATCATCACGGTTAGATCATGGAACATAATATTAAGATAGCGTCGTTTTTTTTTATATATGAAAATTGGATTTTTAATATAAATTTTATTTAAATTAAATTTAAAAATAAGTTCGATTAACAAAAATGAAAAAAAAAAAGGGAAAAAGGAGAAACTCGACATCGAGGGCTACAAATCGATGCCACCGCATACGCCGTCCTCCGCCGGTTGGCCCCCTTCTCCGCTATGGTGGGCCTCACCTTTCTCCTCTTTCCTTTTATTTTTTTTTAAATTTAGCTATTTTTTAACTTGATTAAAATGAAATCTGTACTAAAAATTATATTTGAACCAAAATGACTTTACTTTAACCACTTCATTGTCATATAAGATAAAAATAATAATTTAAAAATCACGTTGGTATTTCTTATTAGTTAAATTAGACGGAATTAACGATAAATCTTTAGATTGCATTTTTCGTAATATCAAATTTGCATCCAAGGTCCCTGTCGATGGAATAATGCCGACGCTAACATGAAAATAGTAAAATAAAGAAAAAATGAAATCGCGAAAATGCCCCTCATCCTACTGCATTGGTTCAAGTTTGGTTCTCGAGCTTTGTATCTTTAGGAATCTGATTCCTAAATTAATGATCTAATCCCAAATTTATGGCGAAATCTCGTACTTCCATCCAAATAAAAAACACATTTTGCTGACCAGCACATGATATTGAAGTGACCCCTTTGAGAAAACTATTCCTCGGTGATCAAATTTTGTCCTCTACGTAACATGTCGACGCGACTCTAATTAGAATTAATTAACCAATTTAAAATTTAAATTGCGCCCAGATCGAGTTTGTGAAAATTCGGAACTGAAGATTATTAGTTCAGGGACTAAATAAGCATGAGGACTAAAACTGCACCGAAACTTTAATACATTGACCTTTTTCTTCAAGAAATTTCTCGTTAAGTATCGATTTGTCATTTCACATCACATTAATGCCACGTATATTATATTCAATGCTTGGTCAATACATTCTTGATAGTTGCAAAGAAATTCAAACTCTGCTTTAAAATCACAATCAGAAATTAATTTAGAAACCAGATCTACCACAAAATGAAGCTTGAGGATTATAATTTGAATATGGGCTACAGCACACGGACCATTTTTGTATGATTTCTTCCTCTATGTTTTTGTGAACTAATGATAGTTGCATTGTTTTCTATGGAAAAAATGATTATTTTTTCCGAGGTCCACATGCATTTGATAATTGGGCATCATAGAAAATTACTTTTAAATGAGAATTTTATTCAATTTGCGATACAATTATATTTCACATGAATGAGCTCTTGAGTCTCATTCCTACATTCGATATTTGACTGTTATGATTATTTCCAAACACTAGGTACTAAGTCAAGGGGACCTAACTTTCTAGACCGGCATTGAGGTCTCAAGTTCGACTTTTCAAGGTCCTCGAGTTTGATCCCATAGCATCAAGTTCGAAAGACAATATCTCGTGTCTAGATCAAGAGCTTTTGAGTTCAATGTCTTCCATTTGGCCCGGAGCCAAAGCCATGGGTCATGCCCAAAAGTTGGATCTCCCGATAGAAATATTAAGCTTTTTCAAGGAAGCAGAAAAATATGTTTTCCAAAATTTAGGGGGAAAAGTGCCAAAAAAGCCATAAGCCTTTGCTATTAGTGCCAAATAAGTCATCAACATTTTTTTTGTGCCAAATCAGTTCTAAACCTTTGCAAATTGTGCCATATAAGTTCTTCCCACCGGAGGAAGCACACGTGGCGCCAACTTTTCTTTTTCTTTCTTCTTCTTCTTCTTCTTCTTCACCGACGAAGCCCTCACCGGCAATGAGCGAGGGTGCGCGGGGGCTAGGGAGGGCGCCGCCGGCCCTGCCCGTTGCCGGCGAGGGTGGGGCGAGGCCGGCCTCGCCCGAATTTGGGCGGGGCAGCCCCCCAGCCCAGATTTGGGCAGGAGCGAGGCTACCCTGCCCCAGGAGTCGCCCAGATCTGGGCGGGACAACCGCGCCCCTACCCAGATTTAGGCAGAGGCAAAGCTACCCCGCTCCTGCCCAGATCGGGGCTGGGCGGGGCTGCCCCGCCCTCGCCAGTGAAGAAGAAGAAGAAGAAAAAGAAAGAGTCGGCGTCACGTCGGCACCGGCGAGCCACGTCGGTATCACGTGTGCTTCCTCTGGTGGGAAGGACTTATATGGCACAACTTGCAAAGGTTTAGGATTTATTTGGCACAAAAAAAGTTGATGACTTATTTGGCGCTAATGATAAAGGTTTATGACTTTTTTGGCACTTTTCCCAAAATTTAAGTGTAAATTTTTGTGTAAATAAAATGCTTCCCATCAACTTGTACGATGAAAATTTTGTCCACTAATTAATTTTTCACAAAAACAAATGGAGCCCACATAAAATTATTTTCTTGGGATGCAAAATAAAAACGTGCATTGAAAATTTCTAAATTTATGTATGATATGCAATTTGTTTTTAAACCTTTTAATTAGTACGATAAAAAGCTTTCGTGGCCCGTAACATGACTTGCTTGTGTTAAGTGGCGATTTTTAAATATAATTTTTTAATGTGGTCATTCAACTTGATTACTCTTTGAATAACAATCCAAGATTCGATAATTATTTTTTTTGTAAAAAATTTTTGTCAAAAGATTTATGACCATATCACGCTTGTTAATAAATATTTAAGATTTCGATAGCACTGATGATTTGAAGAGTTTGGCGTATAAAGATTTGAAAATCTTCTTTTTATTGTAATTAAGATATAAAGCTCCACTGCACAATTTCAGTAATCTCTGAACCAGACAGGGTTAAGCTAATGATACCACCGGAGAAATTATCACGTCACTTTGCCGCGCTGCAGACTTTCTGGTCGGAAGAAACTCCAAAACGATAATCAAATGGCTCCGAGTCGGCCACAACTCCAGGAGCTACAGTCACCACACGCCCGGACCCTCTCCCAAGGCCACAATCCAAGGGAGAAAAGATCGAGATGGCTTCGGTTCTTCTTCTCCAAGCAATGCCAAGCTGGAAAACGCATCAGCTGCTCGACTTGGTAGAGCTTCTCTAGTCCCCCGGCTGCGCCTGAAGCCTTCCCCGTTTTCGGGTCTCGCCCACGTACAGAAAGGTCCCATGTCTTCTTCCTGTGCTGTGCTCCCTTCTACGAGAACCGACTTCGCAGACCCGTGTCGAAAGGGATCGTTCGTGCCCTCGAGAGTTCGCGCGCGAAGTAAGCTTGGGTCCTGCTCGGGATCTGCGGTGAATTTGAGTTCGCAAGAGGTTTAGATTTGTGCCGTATCTCTGTCTTACGTATCTGGGTTTCCCTTTTTTTTTTTTTCCTGTTCTCGCTTGAAGGAGGCACCTGTCACTTGGGTAGGAGGAGTTTTACGTTCAGAGGAATCGTGGCGTCGGGTGTTGCGATGGCTGGGTCGTCCCTAGTGACTGAACCCGTCAAAGGTCAGTGATTTTGGCTACATGTCATTGAGTTAATAAAGATTGCTTAGCTTAGTTTAGAAAATTTAACTAAATACGTGTGACTACTCTGGCGAAGCCCACTTCTTATGCTTAAGATGTTTGGAGTGTAGTCTTGCGGATTCCCAGAAGTGCTCAGGTAGATAAGTTTGTTTAATGTGTTGACTTTTGGTGAATTTGCGAGCTCGTTATGAGAACCTGCTTCCGTTCTTGCCAAGAAGAGCTCCAAGGGGGAAACTTATGTCACTGTTATTTGGACTTTTCCCTTTTATTGGTGCATTTTGGAATATCAGTAAGGTTGTGCTCAGAGCTGGTTGCATTGTTTATTTATTCTGTAGGAGTGGATAGGTTACCTTTTAAGCGGGAGGGGTACAACTACTGGACTTGGCGAGGTCGTAAGATACATTACGTGGTGCAGGGGGAGGGGTTTCCGGTTGTTCTGATTCATGGGTTTGGTGCGTCAGCATATCATTGGAGGTTTGTCATACAATTCTATCTTCTGTGATCCACCTGTTTTAGCATGGCCGCATGAACTTACTTTGCGCAAGGAAATGGGAAATACTGGTTAATAGTTAGCTCCCATAGAGCTTTCTATTTTATTTATTGAAGTAGCCTTCGTCATGGCTGCTGCTGAGAAAGGAAAAGTGTTGGCAACATCAAAATGGTTGGAGGAATTGGACTTTCTTAAACACAATGTTAACCCATGAGTCCTTCTAGAGAACTGGGTGAAGGAAGTCTGATAGGATGAGTTTTGTAGCTGGTGAAATAGAAATAATGATAGCTTTGGAACTCTTTGAACATACTTCCTTGGTTTGTGCAATTTGAATCTCCTGCAAAGAATCAGGTCTATCTCCAATGAATGAGATTTTTGTTAGCATTTTAGGACATAACTTGTCAAAGAAGTGTCAAAGAAGAAAATTAGTTTCAATCTTGCTGGGTGTGATGTGTTATGCTTAGATTCTCCTTCACATTGTTTCAGAGTGGACGAGGAGCATCATGCACCAGACAAGAAAGCTCACATAACCACTTGCACGGCCTTGCTTAAATCTTTTCTTCTGGTGTCACAAGTGTCCATCAACCCATTTTGGGACCTCTTAGAGTATTAAGCCTGTCTAAAAGATTTCCTCTGTTTTTAACATAATCAAATTACAGTATATTCTGCCGAGTCACTATCCAATATCATGATACCTAAAAGATTCTGCTTTACTATGCTTACAATATTTGCTGTTAATTGGCTACTTCTGTTGCTATATTAGGACTAAAGCGTTCACTCGCTCATTTGAGAATACATGAATTTTCTGCCTGCATATGTGCAGGTATAACATTCCTGAATTGGCTAAAAGCTACAAAGTGTATGCCGTAGACTTACTGGGATTTGGTTGGAGTGAGAAAGCACTCGTTGAATACGACGCAATGATATGGAAGGATCAAGTTGTTGATTTCTTAAAGGAGATAGTGAGGGAGCCTGCAGTACTAATTGGCAACAGGTATTAAGACTTTAGTAATTGCATCTCCTCTGTTTATGGCCAAAGGAACATCTGAATTTGGATAATATAAGAGTTTGCTGGTCTGTTGCTTTTCCTATGAGTAAATAGTTAAGGTTGTTTTAATAGAGGATAATTTGATTTGTATACTCCCCTGCTAATCTCATATGGTGTTTATTATGTTGGTATCAATGACAATAAAATGAATGAATTGCTATGATGCACTGGGCCTCAAATCTAGAGGTAAAAGGATTATATTGTCAAATATGGACAGGATTATAACCATAACTCAGCCTTATGCTTTCTGGTGTATTCCAGAATTAAATGAATGACATTCCTTGTTTCTTAATTTTCTGAAAATTATAATGGTTTCATTGAATGGTTGAAAGTTATAAAAGATTGATTTCTGCATTCCCCAACTGAGTGGATTGGGAAAAAGGAAAAAAGTTCCTGTTTTCTTGATCTTTTGATCTTCGACCATAATTATAGGGCCAAAGAGGAGCCATTGTTATAAAGAAAGATTTGCGAAAAGATACAAAAAATGTGTTGATTGAAAATGGTGTACTGAACCTGTTTCTAGAAATTGACATGATCGGTTATCAAAGTTGGTATAAATTGTAATAATCAAAAGATTCGTTGAGGCATCAATGGCATTGTCTTTTAATTGTAGATGATGTTCTAACTCTTTGTTGGCTTCATGGTCATGAATATCGCATCCTTTCTTTTTACATAATATATGGAGTTATCATCTGTGTATGCCGAGCAGTTGTTTTTTTAACACTGCACATGCTAACTTCTTTTTGGGGTTCCAACAGAACTTGTCTTTCTACATAATTGTGAATTCTTGTGTATGCACAGCCTTGGAGGGTTCACTGCTTTGGTATCTGCTGGGGGATTGCCTGAGCAAGTTGCTGGAGTAGTACTGCTCAACTCTGCTGGACAGTTTGGAGACCCCACTGCTAAAGTCAATAAGTCTGAAGAAAGTGTCTTGCAGAAGGTTGTCGTGAAGCCACTGAAGGAAATTTTTCAACGGATATTCCTTGGGTTTCTGTTCTGGCAAGCAAAGCAGCCGTCTCGTATTAAATCGGTCTTACAGAGTGTATGTTGCTTCTCTTGCTCAATCTCCATTCTCACAAAGATTTGAATGGCTTAGGACCATATACATGAGAGGCAGCCTTGCATCCTAGCAAAGATAAATGCGAGATCTAGACTTTTAGTTGGCTTTTGGGTAACTAAATATCAAAAGAAATAAAAATGGAGACAGAAGGGAAAAAAATTGAAATGAACTAATTGTTTTAGGCAAGTTAATGTCACAAATTCCAGTTTCAGATTCTGCTCAGGCCTCGGAAGCCAATAAAGCAAAGTTCTTGATTAATCAATAAGGACTCCCTTATGTTATCTTTTATCTTCGGTTATGCAATTTTTAAGAACTGGGTCTTGTTAATGAGCCTTCCGACTTAGTTATGCATACTTACAAAGGGAAGCTTCAATTTCAAGACTTATGTATCTAGGGAATAGTTGCTTCAAAGTGAATTTTCCCTAAAAACACTGATTACACGTAAAACAAAAATAGTAATGCGTTCAAAAAAGTCTGCTTTCGTTATTTAAATCGCTTAACAAGTCATCTGGTGCACTTTTTAGCAGAATTCATTAGAACAACTCACTGGTGTGTTCTGATTATTTATGGGGGGCTACTTCAGTTATGTTGCCATATTGTGATTTTCGTTCAAGTACCTCAGGATTTTGAGATTCAAGCTAAAGTGTGCCGATTGGTTGGTGCCTCCAAATCCTGAAAGGAGCAGACTGGGATTGCTCCTGGTCATGTCAGGCCTCTTTACCGAGACCATGATAATTGAAAAGAACTTGAGAAAGGACATTAAAATTTTTTAGCCAGGTGAACTGGAATGAGGATCAGCTGTCTAGACTTACTGAGGTTCAAAAAATGGTTCAGCCACCCTGCCTTAATCAGATGAGCAAAATATTAGGTCTTACCCTGCTGAGCCAGGCTTATGCAACAACTGGGTCAAGGCCTCTGGTCGTGTCTAGAAAGACTCCAGCTCCTCGTGTCAAATAATTAGCGATATTTTTCACTCCTAGACTATTTGTGCAACACCAATTACAATGGGGCCACCACATGAATCTGTTTTCTGCTTCTCCAGGTTTACATAAATTCTTCAAATGTAGATGACTATCTTATCGAGTCGATAACTATGCCGGCAGCGGACCCCAATGCTGGAGAAGTTTACTACAGGTACAAATCGATGTTCTCTTCATTAATGTGATCTACATGAGGAAGTCACATGTTCATGAATTCTTCAACTTACTCGATCGGGTACATGATTCACGCTGTTATCCCAGTTCTCCTTTTTCTTAAAGGTAATTTTCCATTTATGCTGAAGCGAAGAAATATATATGGGTGCAGATTAATGTCCCGGTTCATGATGAACCAGAGCAGATATACCCTGGACAGCATATTGAGCAAACTCTCGTGCCCGCTGCTGTTAATTTGGGGTGATCTAGACCCATGGGTCGGTCCCACCAAGGCCATTCGTATCAAGGAGTTCTACCCAAACACATCCTTGGTCAACCTTCAGGCGGGCCACTGCCCTCATGATGAAGTCCCTGAACTCGTCAACAAGGCGCTGCTCGAGTGGTTGCCAACGATAGCTGCGAAAACCTCCCTTCATCAATTGTAAATACCGATCTGAGTTTTGTCTTCCAGCGCTGCTGCCCCTGCTTTATCTTATAGGATTCAACCACTACAGTGTACATTCTATTTGAAGTGATTCATCAAAGTTTTGGCAGGTTAGGTTGGGAAGTCCCCATTGACTGTCATCAATCACCTGTTAATCTATGAGAAATTAGTTGCCTAATGGTTAGCTCGTGCATCTGTACATCTCAACTACCCGCTTGTTTGACCTGCCATGTGATCTAATATTCAGAATCAATACATCTAACCACTTCATGTAGGGGTGCAAACGAGTGAAGTTACTCGTCCTCAGCTAGGATGGCGACGGGACATATAGGATGCCTGCCCTGTCCATGGGTTATGCAACGGGTTTTGGATTTTATTTACAAAATCCTTCAGAACATGGGATGGATTTCGGATTTGTCTTGCTGGTAAGCTGGAACCCGAACTCAAGACCTACCTTACCAACGTGCTTTCACTCTTCTAGAAGAAATTAGGCCACTAATGTAACCGTATACGCCTGAAATAGCATTCAAGATACGCAATTCACTTCTGTTTTGGAATGCATCGTCTCTGCTTCTTATGATTCAGAGAATACATCTAAACTTTTATGTGGTCATGATCTGGATTTCTATGACAGTGAATGTGAAACCACTATTTATTTTGTGTAAGACAACGTTTAAAGTGGGACGTGCGCAGGGCGGATTTGGGGAATGACCAAAGGTTAGTTGGACGGATTTGCGACAAGATAAGCTGTCCCAAACCCGTCTAGCTGACATCCCCATGCTCAGGTAATCACCTTCTCGAGCCCGGCTTGACTTTTTTCAAGCTCGAGTCGAGTCAAATTCAGGTCTAAAGACACTTAGGTTCATCGACTTGCCAGCCTAATTCAGAATCTCATTTTTTTTTTCTAATATAGATTTCGTTTTCAGTTTCGGTGACAGACAACAGTAAATAGACTTTGTATTATTGCTTTCTAACATTATAGTTTTTTAACACCGACCAGAAGGATGAACATGATTATTTCGAGTCAAGCCAAGCTCGATTGAGCTAGAGAGTCTTTCAATACATGAATTTTGTATATTTAAAGTCGAGTCGAGTTCAGTCGAGCTTTGGTACATCGGATATTGTTCCATATTTGAGTATATGATTCGCATTGAGTTTGAGCCTAGCACCATGTCGGCTTGACTTGACCCGATTGCAGTTCCTACACATCAGCACCAAACAAGAGCAATCAGAGGGATAAACGTATATAATCGCAATTATTCTTGCCCACTAATTGGAGACCATGTTACTGCAACAATCTTGGGTCGACACTTTCAAGACAGTGACATTCAAATAGCCTTCTATCTCAAATCTTCCTGTAGTAAATTGAAGAGACAGGCGGGTTCAATTCTAGAGGAGAGCAGATTCTTGTGGGATCGAACCAGAACCAGGGCTGATGGAATTTTCCCTCTGCAGCATCGCACGGAAAGTCAAACAGATAGAGAATACATCTTGACAAAAGAGATGCTATTCAATTAAAGGGGATTGCAAATTTTTTTCTTTTTCAAGGATTGCGTTCATCGATTTGCCAATAAAGAAAGATTTAGGCATGGTCAGCACTTAAAATCCTAGGGGCCTGACAATAGAACATGTAAATGCAGAAATGTAGGACTGATATGCTAAATTCTGTTGCCTAGACTTATAAGAGAAAACGGAGAGTATAAAAAGTTTGGACAGGGTCAGATGCATAGGCAAATTCATTGCATCGGATTCCTTTTGCCATGGGCACACAAACTGAGACTGGTCGGTCTATCAATACTTGTCCTTATTTCTTTTGTCAGGATACTAGTATCTGCTGGTCTTAGGGACATAGAGATGCTACCTAACGTGGTCTGTGGATTTAGCTGCAGTACCTAGGGATGCTAACTGCTGTCAGTTGGAGTAGTTTACAACAGTAGCATTGACCTCTGACTCCTCGGATAGTCGGCTGGGGAAGTGATCTGCAACACATGATAATCAAGTTGCCTCAATAAATTATCATGCAAAGCTCCACTCATTCTGATCCATTAGCCTGTATCTCCGGGGAAACGCCAAGCCCGCAAGGTCAAGTTTTCGTCTTCATTTCTGCCTTGAGAAAGTGGGACAAAAATGGCAGAGAAGAGCAAGATCCTGGTCATTGGAGGGACTGGAAACATTGGCAAGCACCTGGTGGAGGCAAGTGCAAAAGCGGGTCACCCGACTTATGCATTGGTTCGAGAGAGCACGGCTTCTGATGCCGAGAAGTCAAAGCTCATTGCAGGCTTCAAGAGCTTGGGGGTTTCGCTAGTTTATGTATGACATCTAAAACATTTTTGGAAAGCCATGATTCTTGCTGTATTTCAACCACCAGTCTCGCGTTAGATTTGCGTTCTGTTCAACTTTGCAGGGAGATATCAATGATCATGAGATCTTAGTGACTGCAATCAAGCAAGTTGATGTGGTGATCTCGGCAGTGGGAGGCAGGCAGCTCACTGATCAGTTTAAGATCATTGCGGCGATCAAAGAAACTGGAAATATTAAGGCAAGTGACGCAAATCAGTAGTTTTTTGAAAATATTGTCATGGAGAAAAATGGAACCGCTGTTTACCTTCTTGTATTACAGAAGGTGTTGTCCATAATGCTTCAAGTTTTGGAAATTCATATTCACTGCATAAACGACGATTCATTTTGTCACAATTTTTCCATAAATCATTCCTAACGGGTTCATTTTGATGGATACACTAACAAAATATTCCGAAAGTACGATTTTATAGCTGCACGACTACTCTCCAAAATTGATCCGGATATATTTTCCCTTTTCCTCGGGATAATATCATTACATTAGCTTGTGTTCCCTTGTTTGGAACTCTTATTAGAGATGTCCATGAATTCTGTAGAGGTTCCTTCCTTCTGAATTTGGTGCCGATGTGGACCGTACCAATGCGGTTGAGCCGGCAGCGACCCTTTTCGGCATTAAAGCTAAGATTAGGAGAGCAATCGAGGCCGAAGGAATCCCTTTCACTTATGTTGCATCAAATGGTTTCGCTGGATACTTTCTCCCAACCTTGGGACAGATGGGTGCGAAAGCTCCTCCAAGGGACAAAATCACAATCATAGGTGATGGAAATCCAAAAGGTAAATGGTTTTGAAGGCCAACTTTTATTTTTATTCTTTGAACTGTGATGAAGTACATTCACGAAATCAGAAGACGCTAACGATCAGCAGGCATAACCATCCGCCATCTTATGCATGTCGAAACTACGCTGAACTTGGGTCAGAATCATGAGCAACTTAGATCTAGCAGATTTCAGAGAGATGTTTGCCTAAAATGCATTTAATAGACTTGACCATGATAGTTTAGAATGCACATCATATGTTATCTGTATTCTGAAAATGATGCTCCTCCCAAATTCTTTTGTGAAGTGGCTGGGTGATGTATCGTGTCTTACAAGAAATGGCATCAGACGAAGAAGGAAACTATTTTGGTAGCCTTGAGTCTCACTTAAGCTATATGATTCATCTTTCATTCAATTACTGCAGACCCTTATAGCTGACTTTCGGAGGGGCCTGCTTAATCTCTTTTCCCTGTTCTATGTGTCAGTTGTTTTTGTCAAGGAGGAAGATATTGCCACGTACACTATCAAGGCAGTGGATGACCCGAGAACTCTGAACAAGATCCTCTACCTAAGACCGCCAGCCAATGTTCTGAGCTTCAGCGAGATTGTTTCCCTCTGGGAGAAGAAGATCGGGACGACCCTCGAGAAGACGTACCTTTTGGAAGATGAGCTTCTCAAGAAGATCCAAGGTCAGTCGATACCTGCACGCAACGTAAACAGAAAAGACACATAAGGATATCAGCTTTCCATTTGATGGTTTCTTGGTTGAAGCCCAATGTTTACTAGTTCTTTCTTCCCCTAATTGCAGAGTCTCCAATGCCCATCAACATCAGTTTGTCCATAAGCCACTCAACCTTTGTGAAGGGAGATACCACAAATTTTGAGATAGACGCTTCGTTCGGAGCAGAGGCTTCGGAGCTCTATCCGGAAGTGAAATACACAACCGTGGATGAATACCTCAGTTTCTTTGCCTAGTCTCCTTGTGTTACTGTCACTTGGCATGTGTATCACAGGCCACTCTCAGCTCATGTGGGCCGAATAACTTCTCATGCACTTTGACATTGACTTCGTGCATCAATGTATATGAATCAACAGTAGAAGCACCACGAGGGTTTTGGCCATTAATAAAAGTAGCGCAGAACGAGTGAACTAACAACTTCAGGATGCTTGACATTTGAATGGTGAGAACGCCATGAGAAGCGTTGCTCTGCTCTTGCTGATCTTTTCGAGCAATGTTTGAGTTCGACAATTCGGCAACACTCGAGGTGGCCTGAACGAAGCATCGATTGGGCATCAACAAGACCCATTGCAATATATGTAAATGAAAGTCGCCGTGCGATCAGCGACGTGGAAAAGTGCTTATGCAGTTCATCTTCCGGATTAGATCAGTCTTGGCTAGTACCAAGATATCGTGCTGTCGCCTAACTTGGATGTAATAAAAAAGCGAAGATAAAAACAGGTTGCCTGTTTTCATGCAGGGGTCACGGTTATACCAAAAGAGGGTTACTGCAAACTTTCATCCAAAGGTCATCCAACTAATTTAGGAAGATGCTCATGATAACTAACTCCTTGGTTTGGAAAATTATTTTGTCCTGCAATTTCCAACGAGATAATTGTCAAAAAAGTAATAAACTTATTATACAACAATCAATTTAATCCAAATTATTTTGACCATTTACTAATTCAATCGTAAACCTTTCAATTGTACCAATTTTCTCTTAAACATTTTAGGAATTGAATCTAAAACCTTTTAACAGTTTGCTAATATAGTCCTTATGGCTAATTTGGTAGGAAGTCACTAATATGGTGGTTCAATCAGTGTTGACTATCCTATATGCCGCAACCTACACTAACGTGGATCATTTTAATAATTTTATAAAAAAATGTCAACATTTTATTTGACATTTTTCTTTTTCTTTTTTCCTTCTTTATACATATATAGGGCAAGCGACCTCCGCGGCCACTAAGCAAAGGAGTCGTGACCCTCGTTGACCTTGTGCTAGGGCAGCAAAGCTCTCACAAGCCATGGGGGAGGGTCATAGCCTTCACCTAGGGGTTGCGAACTCCCAATCCTAGCTAGCCCTATGTAAAAAGAAAGGAGAAAAAAGGAAAGAAAATTTTATAAAAATTTAAAAAATTGTCTATGTCAACATCGGCCATGCCAAATAGAATAATCAGCACATGCCGGGCTATCAAGTGAGTAATTTTCAGTCAAAATTTCTACATGTAATATGTTAAAATGGTTATAACTTAATCGATAAATCGTCAAAAGATTTACAATTAAAGTAGTATAATAAAAGACTTAAATTGAGTTGGCCACTATGCGATATGTTTCGTATTAAATTGACACAAGCGAAAGGTTTAAGACTAAATCGTTCACCGTGCAATAAGTTAGTTGAAATTTGACAAAGTTTATGACTTTTTCTTCAATACAATTTCTCCATTCTTAGTCAATAAATGATGCAATAACATCACAAGACATTCCATGGATATCGTTGGTAGTGTTAAATTATGTCCCCAGCTCGACATCATGTGCGAAATCCGACCCGATTGGAGAACATATAGACCCATCCATTTTCGTTGCAGAAGTATTCATTTTCGTTGGCCATACAGTGGCGACCTCTGTTATTACTCGTGAGTGGCTGGTCAACAAGATGTGTTTTAGTAGAGTTCATACCTTGACCTCCTGAAGCCGCATGAATGGAAATTAAAGGGCTCTTTACATTAAAGAAATCTCTAATCTCAACTCCAATCTCAATCCTACCTTAAATCTCTTTCTGTCTATAATATATCCATCCACTTTTACTTATATCTCCGCTTCATTAACCCTTCGCTCAAAGTCGCTCTTAATGTCTACGTGGCGTTTCCCCGTCTTTACTCTAGTTTTCCTCGGAATTTCAAGATAAATTTTCGCGTGAGCCCAAACGACCTACTATCAACATGCATGCTTATGTAATGCCGCATTTATGACCTCGTCGGCTTTGATAGGAGTGTGTATGGTTAAGGGCGGTCTAGTTTCCCCAGAGTCGGGAACCGGACCAATGAGATCGGTCTCCTATCTTTAGGACTGTAGACCGGGCCGCCTAAGTTTTGGACCGGATCGGATTGGATCCATCGCTAGAAAATCTAAGGGAATTCCTTTCACTTATGTGGTGTCCCACGGTTTTGCTGGCTACTGTCTGTCCAACCTGGGCCAGCTAAGTGCTAAAGCCCCTATGAGGGACAAAATCACCATATTAGGTGATGGCAATTCCAACGGTAACATGAACAAGGCCTAAACATGATGTCAGAGCTTATTTGTTTCCAACTTTTCTTTAGTGATTAGCGCGGATTTGGATCACCTGACAGCATGTTAATTGACCGCTATCAGGTGATCCGGATTCCACGTGCATAATTGTACGGTTCCCCATTAAATAGGGAGATTTTTTTTTAACCAAAGTCGTCTAATTCTGGTTGGATGGTCCTGTTTTATACCAAGACAGGGGATCTAGATGCGATTAGCACGCACACATATGTGAGCCGCCTGATGCATCCTTAGGCTCATATTATGTCAGACATAACATGTTGAACTCAGCTTGGTTTATTTTTACGTGATTGCCGACATCGTCATAGTTCAATTTCAGTATCATCAGCTAGTCCTACTTTTACAGTCATTATTCTCAAAGAAGAAGATATAGCCACGCACACTGTCCAAGCAGTGGATGATCCAAGGACACAGGACAAGATCCTCTCTACATAAGGCCGCCTGTCGAACATCCTGAGCTTCAATGAGATCTATCCCTCTGGCAGAGGAAGATCGGGACCACTCTCAAGAAGACATACATTCCGGAAGACGAGCTTCCTTAAGATTATCCAAGTTAAGTAAAAAATCGAGACACACCTGTTCACCAGATTAATGCATGCCATTTTGATAATTATGGGGTTAAATCAGCTTTCAGCTTTGATAGTTTCTTGACAAATTACGATGTTTCATACCACAGAGTCTCCATTTCCAATCGTTTCATCGGTCGGATCCGGATTCCCTAACTTTATGTTAAGGGATCCAAGGGTTAGAGGGGTGGTCTTCCCCACAGGGGGCATTTTTAATCTAAGAGTGAGGAGGGGAGGAAGTCACCTAATATTATGTTACGTGATCATTTTCCTCATCGATCAGCCTCTCAGCATTCGTTAAGGGGATCATGCAGCAAATCACAAGATCGACGCTCCGCCCTATCCAAAAGTGAGATACACTACTGTGGACGAATACCCGAATCTCTGTGCAGTTGAGGATTAAGAACTTCATTAGACTTTGCTCTACATATGTCAAGAACGGTTCTCTGGGGTGTTAAGAATAATTTTTCATGGATTCGCCTATGAATTTGCAAAGATCCACAGTTCGGCTTCAATTAAGCATGCTGGTTCAGATCGTAATATGACTACCGATCTAGGAACGTCTGAATTAGATTGGCAATCTCGTGAAAGATCGACAGTGTTCTTGCACTTCGTTTTATCGAAAATGTAGCCCAGTGAATAGGCAAGAACCAAGACATTTTCACCAAAAACATCTGTTGGTCGACATTACTCGTCGCAGGTCGGTCGCATCTACACTCTGCAGCCACATTTTCAATATGAACATCTTTCTCACAACCCCTCGAATTGCCGTTGGTTGTGTTAGAAATTCGTGCGGTTGGCCAATGTGCCGCTGTTCGATGAGCCCGGGCCGATCGTTGCCTATGACTAGCATCAGTAGCCCCATCAAATAAAGACACGAATTCAGCTGCAACAATTGGGAACATTTAAGATATCGTTTATTTCACATAAAACTCATGATTTGGAAAACACCTTTTTTAAGGAAATAATCGTCTTTATCCCTTATAAAAATGAACGAACGAAAAATATATTTTACCAATCATGAAATTATTTAGATAAAGGTCATCAACATTGGTAAAAATAATTCTCATTGACTATTTTTTAAAGGATGTGATCAATCATTTTTTTAAAGTATTTTTCAAATCATTTTTTTTTACAAAATTAACGGATCCTATCAATTCGTATTTTCTTATAAACATAGTGATGCGACTCCAGAGTGCATAATGCTATCATGTTAATACCAAGTAGGTCACCAGCGGTGTCACAACCTAAAATTCCTGTGGCGGCATAGTGCCTATACATAGTAGCCATCGATACTTAATTAATTGTAAAGTGCCTGTAAATTCCTGTAAACAACTCTTTCTAAAATCAAATTCTCATAAGTTCGAGAATTTTAACGGTCGTAACTTCTCTTGAAAAAACCGTAAATAGCTTAAAATTTATCGAAAAACTACTCATCTTCATTTTCTGTAACTTATCTCGACAACCATGAGGTCGCGGTGCGGTCATTTTCATTAGTGGATAATACTTCAACAATGGTATTATGCTGACGTTGATGTTTGGCTTGACGATCCGGTGAGTTGAGATAACTCGACACACAAGGGTCGTTTGATTTCAGATCGGACGGCCCCCCATTATTAAGGGGTCTATTTTATTTTATTTTGGGGGTTTTTAGATTCCGACGTTGATTTTCATAAAATTTTCTCTCGATTTGCCTTTTCTTTTTGGAGAATCAATAAAACTTTGAACCTTGGGAGAAAAGCGTAATGTCACTTTTTTACTTTTCAAGAGTGTAGACAAAAAAAAAAAGATGATTTTTCGACAGGATGGCATCGAAAAAGATAATTCCCCGGCATATCCTCATCCTCCATCCGCTTGTCCTCTACGCCACCGTCCAACTTTCGTGCGGAAGCCACCGCCCAACTTCCTCTCGAATTCCCGAATCTCACTCTTTTTCTTTTAAGTATTATCCAATTTCTTCTTTTTCTTTTCTCATTTAAAATCCTTTTTTTCTTTTCTCAAAACTCATTTTGAGACGACAAAATCGATGGCATGTTCTCAATAATTTGATCGGATGTATCAACTTGCTCGCCAATCTCGGATAAATGATCATGATTCAGTCTGAATATTTATTCTTTCTGATAAAACGAGGATGCGGTCGAAACTTATTGAGAATTTCTATGGCTGATTATCTATTCCACCAAAAGAAAAAAAAATATCGGACATTCTCACTCTTTGTTTATATATTACACTTATTATCTTTAATGGATTGCGAATTCAATTTATAAATCATAAAATAAGTCGGGATAATTATTTTCCCCCGGGAAAAAGGAGCTGAGGCCGCATGGAGTCCCGACACCTGGTCCCGCATCATCCACCGTCCGATAGCAACCGTTTGCGCATCCGGCGGCCAGCATCCGGCGACGACCGGCAGCTGAAGACGCTTTGACAGGAGAGAGAGAGAGAGAGAGAGAGAGAGAGAGAGAGAGAGAGAGAGAGAGAGAGAGAGAGAGAGAGAGAGAATCGTCTTTCTTCGACCTCCCGTTACGCGAGCTATTAACTCTTATCACACACAGTCTCTCTCCCTCTTGCATGCTGCTCGCGACGCGCTCTTCAATCGGAGAATCTCCATCGCCGCCGCCCCCGCCCCGTGTAAGTTAGCCTTATCGCTCTCCAGCGGCTACGAGCGCCGCTTGTTTCCGTCCGTCCGTCGTTAGCGATCGATTCCTTTACTCCATTGCCGCGCCAGCTTTCCTCCGCGCGCTCTTTTGTGCGTGCTCTTTCGTACGGACGCTGTTCGCGAGCTTGCATGTGTATGTATGGGTTTTCTCTTTGGCTCGCTAAGTTACTGTGCATGGGATGAACTTGTCTCTGCACGTGGTTTTAGATGCTCTGCGAGTGAGTGCTTGGAGTGGAGCAGAAGGGAGGCAAAGCATTTGATTTGCGTTTTATTTTGCTTTGGTAATTTCGTCAATCTCGATCGTGGTTTATCGGAGTCGGTTCTGCTGCCTTCCTCATGTTGGTTCTACTACGAAGGATCTGTACGTGATATTGCTTTTTTTCTTACTCTTGAGTAACCGACTGGGCGCAAGTTTCTAAATATGTTGAAGATATCTGCATCGGCTTCTTGCATTTGCTAGCTTTTGGAGCAATCGGTTGGCTGGTAAGCGTGTGGCCGATTTTGATGAATCGTCTTATATGGGGAAGCTTTTGGCTTTGGAATTACCCGCGAAATGGCTTTTTGTGTTTTTGCTAACTGAATGAACCGATTAACAGAGCTGCAAAGAATCTGCAAGGTCTGTATTTCACCTATTCTATTCGGTTCTTCTACATTGGGTTATCACGAAATTTACGATCCATAAAATGTATAAGATCGATTATTTTCTATAGAATAGATGTTCTTTTGGTTGTCTGCCATTTTATTAACCTATCATAGTGTATGTAATGTGAGTTTTGAGGAGTTTTTTGTGATTTGGAAGCATGTCAATGTACCTAATTTTTGTTTGGTGTTTCTTCAAGCTCTTTTAAAAGCCAAGGTATGGCCAACTCTGGGGGAGCATCAAGTGGGAAGAATTCAGGATTCCCTGGCGTTGCCCTGAATGAAAGGATTCTTACCTCAATGACTCGACGATCTGTGGCTGCTCACCCATGGCATGACCTAGAAATTGGTATTCATCTGAGGCTTTGTTCCTTTTCTATATTTCGAACCACTTATCAGTTGCTGACATCCAAATTCTTGCGAAGTTTTGTCATTTACCCGAGTTAATCATTTTAACTCTTTTTTAAAATCCTGATGTTACAGTTTATCAGCGTTCACTATTTAACTTGCAGGACCAGGTGCTCCAGCAGTTTTTAATTGTGTAAGTCTGGGGGAACCATCTCTCTCATGTGGATTGTAGCCGTCATTTTCTAAATCATGTGAATCTCAAGATCTCTGTCGTTGTGCAGAATATACGGAAAAGTGACGGTGTACCTTTGTGGATTGTAATCCACATATGATTATCTGTCTGAGCATTACATCTGCTATCTTGCTTTCTTCTTTCTCTGGATACATGTTGCACCCTTTGTACAGGTAGTTGAGATTGGCAAAGGTAGCAAGGTGAAGTACGAGCTTGACAAAAACAGTGGTCTTATAAAGGTCCTTCCTCGTCACTGTTTATTCCATTTGTTACAGTTTGCCGTCAGGCTTAGCGAATTTGCCTATCACGTTGCTGAGGAGTTGTACTCTATGTAACTTGCCTGATAAGTTCATTGGGTACAATATGTGGTGACATTTCTTCATTAGGGCCGGAAGATCTTTCAAAATAGATGGTGGAATTACTTTGCTTAAATGATGATGATTATCTAATTTGTTCATTAAAACAAGATGTTCAATTGAGGATTGAAGGCTCTCCTTTAGTCATTTGATCCTTAAAATAAAGTTGCATATGATGTGATTGTCACATTTGATGATATAGTTGTTAATGGATGTCCCACATGTAGAAAAGTTGTCCCTGATCTTTCATTTTATCAATTTCGATAGTTAATTAGCAAGCTCTAATGAGTGAAGAGAAATCTCTCTGAATTGAGGTCATTTTATTTATCTTTAGAGAGTCGAACAATATTTGTTGGACATATCCTCTATCCTACCAACACTTGGCTGTAAGGCCAACTTGTAGATGTAGAATTTGGCCCACTTGGGTGCCGATATGTGTAATGTTTCCAGTTGACACAGAAGAGCAGAGTAACTAATGCTCAAGTAATGACAGGTTGATCGTGTTCTCTACTCGTCAGTGGTTTACCCACACAACTATGGTTTCATCCCACGTACAATTTGTGAAGATAGTGATCCCATGGACGTATTGATACTGATGCAGGTAGATTATCTTTGAACACAATACTCTAATCACTTTCAAAGCTTTCTATTTTAGCTTCTTTAGTCATTATGAGGATTTTCTATGCTTCTCCTTACAGGAGCCCATCTTACCTGGTTCATTCCTACGTGCGCGGGCTATCGGATTGATGCCAATGATCGATCAGGTAATGGCTTAGTTTTAGATATGTTCTGTTGCTGATGCAGTACGTAATTACAAAAGCTGGAGAGAAAACAAGAGAGAAAAATTAAAAATTTCATCTCTATGATAGTGAGACCGCTGAACTGTATCCTTTTGGCAATTATTTTGAGCTCTGATACATTGTGGTCTGATTCTTGTTGCAGGGTGAGAAGGATGACAAGATTATTGCTGTTTGTGCTGATGATCCTGAGTTTCGCCATTACAAGGACATTAAGCAGCTTCCTCCTCATCGCCTTGCTGAGATCCGGCGCTTTTTTGAGGACTGTATCCTCTGACGACAATTCAGTTCTTGAACTTTGCTTATTAGGAAGTTATAATAGATAATACAATCTACGAGGTCACCTGCAGTCTATTAGCTTGCTCAGTCACACAAGCAAAACAACTTAGTGAACCAAAGTTGTGCGATGTTGGTCAAGATGCTATTGCTATATTTACTATTTCTTTAAGAAATCACTGTCCAGGCTAGTACCTTGCTGAGAGATATACGATTCCTTTACTAGTTGTGGTTGACAGACAAGAAGAATGAGAACAAGGTGGTTAACGTTGAGGACTTTCTGCCAGCTGAGGCTGCCATCGATGCCATCAAGTACTCCATGTGAGTGTTCTCTCTTTAAGTGGTTTCAAATGAGTTTCTCAGGTATACTTGGGTACAGTTTGAGAAAAGTCTTTTAGTCTCTTTAGGAACTAAACTGATTTTTCTTTACCTTATCTCTTCAGCTTAAAGTTCCCACGAATTGGCTTATCATGTCACATCTCTCTATAAATTGTAGCCATTTATCTTGGTCACCTTATCTGCAGGGACTTGTATGCGTCTTACATTGTTGAAAGCTTGAGGCAGTGAGGAAGATCAGACGAGTGGATCTACGTTGTATAGGGCATTTATGGCTGACGCCAATAGAATCCTTGCTGAATGCCCTTCTTGGCAAGTTTTAGCATTTTGAGCGAAGTTAGTCTTCTTCTTCTGAACAGTCGTTGTGCTGCAGTTTCAGCCTTTGCTATCTACTCCCTGTGATCAAATGTCTGTCTCTGAATCCACAAGTAAAGAATCATGAGAACGACAAAGTAAATTGTTCATAACCCCTTGAACGGGTACTATAAGTGCGATATAGCGGAGTTTCATTATATCAGTACAGATGAGTTCTATCGTTGCGAATTTGTGCCTATTTCGCTGCTCCAATTTGCTTCAAGTAGCTACACCCTCGCTGTTTTTGCCATAGCTCTTTGTCATGTTCTCCCAGGGACAAATTACACTTGCTTGTCAATCATCTTCTTTCCCTTCCGCGTGTAGGATAATTGCTCTGGCCAAAACAGAGGGAGGGTAGTTTATACTAGGAAATTACTCCAAACTTTTTTATTCTTACAAGGGCTATTTGACCGAGTGGAGGTGTCGTTACCGAAATTATATATGGGCCGGGGCTTGGGTCTTACGTACGGGAAGGCGTGATCTAGATACCATCATCCAACTCTTTTGTCAAGCGCAACTTTACATGTCCCCGAATTTAGGACAACAATCCCTCCGTCTCTCTCTCTCTCTCTCTCTCTCTCTCTCTCTATGTCCACTCCTACAACAAAAGAGCCTCGAATTGAATCCATCATCGATGAACTCTGTCTAGAGCTTTGTCCTGGAGACTGAAAATTCGTCAGTCTCTCAGCCAAATTACCCGCAGGAACAACAGTAGGTCTCGAGATTTTGTCCCTCAGGACCCGGATGGATGGCCAAACAGAGCACAAATGGAGCCCCAAAATGGCAAAGCAGAGCCTCCAACAAAGGTTCTGTTTGGGCAGTACGAGATGGGGGAGGTCGTCTGGTCAGGGCACTTCCGCTGATGTTCTCTGAAGTCAAACTTTTGCTCTTTCTATTCAAACTCTTGCGAGTGCAATTTATCTAGACTACTTTTTTGGGCTATATTATGTATTCAAAAGAGCAGTAACAAATTAATTTTACTCGCGGAACATTCTAGATATAGATCGGATAAAATTTCGCTTCATGTGTAACGAAATTTGCTATGTAATTTTGCCGCTGTTGAATCCCACGACACTTGAGGAATATTTGTTTTCAGACCCTTGAAAATTCCTAAAATTTCCAACTTTGTCTTGCCCTGGATCTTTCGCTTTTTCGTGACTTGATCGGTGTACACTCACCGCCATGGACAACTTGTACAAGACTTCGAGTAAATATTACATGCCAAGAATGGAGAGAGCAATATTAGATTTATGACTATTAATTAATAAATTAATTCCTTAATTGATGAGTTAGATTTCCACTTCAATCTTAAATACGTGGGTCATATCTAACACATAATAGCAGCTCGATATATTATTGGGCGAACTTATTTGCAAATCAACGTTAAATCCAGCCTTAAAAAAAGAGGGAAAAAAAGAGGTACTGCTGTAATAGTAAGTTGGGATGATTAAACGTAGAAGCAGGACATCATCTTTCCTTTTTGTACTTAGGGGAGGTAGAAAAATGTGCTTTTCTCTAAATAAAGAGGTGGAAATGAGTCGATGAACACCGACAACACCTCGAGATTATTGTAAGGGCGTCAAGTTCGTGGCGAGAGCGTTTCATTTAAGCCATGATTGTTATCAATTAGGAGCAGATCCGTCATCGCTACATCGCCAGATGCATCGCATGCACGATCCATGAACTGGCTCTGTGTCATAGATGGATCGGGGTTTTCTAATTCAGGGAACGACTAGGGTAATCAGACTCGTAATCGACCAACCTTGTCTAACTTAGACCACAAATGCTACAAAAGTTAGCCCCGGTTCTGGCCCCACCGGGATGACACGTGGCTTATGGGATAGGCTGTCTCCACAAATAAAATGACAGAATTTATGCTTCGTCGGCGACGCCGTGCCACTGGAATTAGCTCAGTTTGCTTCGGGAGGGGCCAGCTCTCTCTCTCTCTCTTTCTCTCTCTCTCTCTCTCTCTCTCTCTATCTAGCGCTCGCAGTCGCAGCTGAAAACGCCGTTGACGCAAACCACCATCGCTTGACAATCCTCAATCGGAGGTTGCGCGAAGAGGATGGGCACGTTAGGGAAAGCGATCTACACCGTCGGGTTCTGGATCCGCGAGACCGGCCAAGCCCTCGATCGCCTCGGCTGCCGTTTGCAAGGGAGCTATTACTTCCAGGAACAATGTACGCCTCTCTGCCAATCGTTTTCGCGGTTTTCTTTTGCCATTGCGTTCGGAAATTAGCTTGTTTTCAGTGTGGGGGCGATCGAAGCGAGGGTGGTCGGCGGAGGAATTGGTGATCCGACGCTGTGCTTTTAGTTGCAATGGAGTAGTGATTTCTGTGGTTGCCTTTTCGGCGGTGAGTGATTAATTGAGGTTTTATGAGAGTGATTTCGCCATTGGTTCCGGGGGTGGGGAAGTGTAAAGATGAGATTGTAGTTGGATCCCACTCCGAAACTGTCCGTTCAGGAAGTCGAGCGATGGAGGCTGGTGTAGGGTTCTGTAAATTGTTGGAAGTATCGGATGTGCCTGTATATTCTTTTGGCCTTGAGTTGAGTTGGACCTTAATTGCCTACTGAAATTTGCCGCAAGGCACGAGGCATCAATGGTGTACTATAACACCGAGCTTCCATGATAGTAATTTTCTTTGTGAATTCGTAATAATCGTGAGCATCGTATTGGTCTCTATATTTCACAAAAACTCTCTCTCTCTCTCTCTCTCTCTCTCTCTCTCTCTCTCTCTCTCTCTCTGTGTGTGTAGTAGGTTTTGCATAGTTTGCTTAATTGGCTCGAAGGCACAACAATTTTCTTCTGAACATAAATGGAAGTAGTATTATGTCCAAAAAAGCCCGACTGCCTCAAAGGGGAATCTCTCTTCTGAGTTATTGAAATTACTGATGACATTAGACATGTTTTAGCTAGAGAAACTACAGAGGCATATTTACAGTTTAGTTTTTTGGAACCTTGAAGAAGCATGTTTTGGGAATTTTAGTCAGCTATGGAGCGAAACTTGCCATTTTGTTCCATAGCCCCTCAAGGATATGTTTGAAAAATCTGTAGGTACCTTGTATCCCTATTCTCTGCAAGGCGACCAACCTCTTTTTGCTCATGTTAACGTTTCTATGAGCAATTTAATCAAGAGGAAAGCGGCTTTACTGGGTTGATCTTAGCTCAAACTTTGAGAAGATCAGCTTGTCGCTTGTTGACTTCTTGTCTTCTACCGTTAGTAATAATAAACAAAATGATATTTCCTGATATTTTGCAGTCAAATTTTGTTTGCACCTGATATTCCATCCTTTGTTGAGTTTCAATCTGCAGTTTCTCTTCTAGTTGTGTTAATAGCTCAATGCATTTTCTGTTACTGTATCATGTCATGCTTCAAATTCTCAACTCTGAGTTGGTCATGTGACAAATTCCTAAGTGCATGTGTGTGTTAAAGAAAGGAGAGAAAAGTCGGGTTGTGGGTTTGGATGCACATGTCATCAAAAGGGTTGACCAATGTAGAAATTTTACTTTTAGATTTTCCGGTTCTTGTTGAATTAGTTCTTGAGTGCTAACTAAAACTAGGGCAAAAGATTTGTGAAACCCAGAAGTCTTAGTTGAAAATAAACTTCTTCCAAAAGGTGAGAAAAGGTACCATGACTAGCAAAGACTGCATGATGCTGTTAAAAATCTTTGTATGAGACAACTATTTTTTCAATGAATTGTTATTGTCATTGATATCTGGTATTGTCAGTTTAAGTTGCTTGTTTGAAATATGTGGTAATATGTTAACTATTCCAGGCTGCTTTCCGATGTAATGTGGCTAGCAACATTGGCTAATTTCTTGATGCAAACCAATGTTTTTATAAAAGAGGGGAAGATATGTTAGGCATGTTCTTGGTATGATGGGAGTGAGGGAGGCTTTTAAATAGCCTAGTATATGTTACCTCATATAATGTGCACCTTTTGAGGCAAAATAACTGTGAGGGGACTGAAATGCCTGTTCATGGTGGTGCATTCTTTCTGTTCTTAAATTTGTTTGAATCTACTTTTACATTCATACTTCTGTGTTTTTTCCCCCCGCTTTTGCTGGGGCATTCTATAGTACCCTTTAAACTGTTTGGTCCTGGAAATTAACAATAGATCTTTAGTGAAGACATAGATTATAATAAAAGTAATCACATAAACATTTTGGATTCAAGTGGTTGCTATATTAGCTTTGTTTTTCATATGTTGGCTGTATAAGAGTTGGACTTCAGTCTTTTGCATTTACAAAGTCGAGAGGTGTGAGTAGACATTCTCTTCTTCTCTTATCTTTCTTTTCCTCTTGTCCTTTTTTCCAATCACATAAAGGTTTTATATAAATTATAGCAACCTGTGTAAAAAGGCCTTCTTGCTGCTATTATTGCCTTGTTCTTGTTTTCAATACTGAAGGAACTGGTATTATAGTGCACGATAGTTCGCATAACATATAACTTTCTTACTTGATCTGAAGTGCCTAGACCCAATTTGATAGTCGGGATAAGGGCCAGAATAGGATATGTGTTTGGTAGCATACTTTGGACTGGATTAGGTCAAATAAATCTGGAATAAACTGCCCTGGTTTTATGGGTGGGATAAAATTGTCACACCTAGATTGGATGACAATTTAAAAGAAAAAGTGAAAAATGAAGGGTAATCGCATTAAGGACCAACAGTGGTGCCACCATGGGGTCACTGCTAGGGACCGCTATGTGATGGCCATCTGAGATTCTCTCTTTCCATGGTAGATTTGGGTTTTTGCCCCTTTTAAATTTGTTGATATAATTTTCTTTATTAATTGTTGAATACTATGGTTTACTGAATTCAGTATTATGTTTAGTTGCCCACCAAACAAGATATAGGATATAGCAAATTTTTTCATGTTTCTGATGTTATCCTATCTTATCATGATCCCTGTCTTGACAACCGAACAAAATGTGTTTATGTATGGTATGAAAACAGAAAAATTATAGGTGATTTGTTTTTTAATTAATCTATCTGCTTTGTACAGTATCAAGGCATCGGACGCTCATGAACATATTTGACAAAGCTCCTGCGATTGACACTGATGTATTTGTGGCCCCAAGCGCATCTATCATTGGTGATGTTCAGGTTGGCAGAGGTTCCTCCATTTGGTATGGGTGTGTTTTGAGGGGTAAGCTGTGCCATGTTGAATTTGATGACCCTTATCAGACATCTTGTACTAGATGCAAATGCAATGAGGGATGATCTTTCTTCCATGAATGCAATTAGGAAGTATGAATAGCTAATGAATAGATTGTTGGTAGTGTTTCGAACTTTCTTCCACGTATTAACCAAAAAAATGCACGTCATACGTGTGTGTTTGCATCTTATCTGTATCTTCCTTTGTGCTTATCCATGAGTAATCAATGTGTAATAGTGTCATTATGAGTGAGATCATTTCCAGGAGATCCAAGACAGATTCTGAGTTTCATGTGGATTTGTTCTTGATATCGTATATGTTTGCATCTTGTTTGCCTGTATCTGCATTTGGGCTTATCTCTAAGTTTAATTGTGTGACGGTGAAGTCATAATGGTTGAGATAATTTCCATTGGTCCAACACTTGAAGTTTGGCATAGATTCGTTATTCTTAGCTTTAAGCTATCTACTTTATTAGTATTCAGAGCATGGCATCCAGATTATTGGAATACGATCTCTATATAATCTGAAGAAAGCTAGGAAGCTCAACTGTGTGAAATAATGTAAAGCCACTAATGCGGTCAGCCCAAAAAGGTTTTGGTTGAGGATGTGGTGGCATCTGAGGTAATTGTGAAGAATCTATCTTGTGCTAAGTCTTGACAGTCAAGACCTTCTGTTTTTGCCTTTGCTTCCCTCAGCCTTGCTGCTGGAAGGAAGAGCAATACTATATCTAGATGATGCCGGATCTTCTACCAGAACAAAGTATTGTCTGTATATATATCATCTCTTAATGTGTCTTTTAACATGAATTCGAATTGACAAGGAACTTGAACCCTTGCAACCTGTTCTGATGTTGAAAGGTCTGATTTACGTTCTGACATTTCTGTGTCTGTAGGCGACGTAAATAACATTAGCATTGGATCAGGGACTAATATACAAGACAACTCTCTTGTTCATGTGGCAAAATCTAACTTAAGTGGCAAGGTTTTGCCAACTATTATCGGAGATAATGTTACTGTAGGTGTGTTACCATTTGTTAATTCGAACTATTAAATTGAATATCTAGTTGCATTATGTATATTTCCTTCTGGTGATACAGTTTGCCTTTATCAGGTCACAGTGCTGTTTTACATGGATGTACTGTTGAGGATGAGGCATTTGTTGGCATGGGTGCCACTCTTCTTGATGGAGTATATGTTGAGAAGCATGCCATGGTTGCTGCTGGAGCCCTTGTAAGGCAAAATACAAGAGTTCCTTGTGGAGAGGTATGTAATACAAAACCTGCTGATTTTCCCTCATAATTGGAATCTCCTGATTTGATTATAATTTTGAAATCCTTGTTCTGCCCTATATGTGGATGTTTTTGCTGAATTCTTCTCTTCATCATCCTTCTTATATTTTGGTGCACCATTGACATTATTACTGCTGTTCGCTAAGATTTGGATCCTTCATCCTTTTTGACTACTATAATTTGATCGACATTATGCAGTTGTGGTCTATAGCTGTATTTTAATCTGTCAATATGGTCAACCTCTGCATCGTAATCTCCAAGGCTGACTGTGATTTTACTTTGCATGGTTCACACTTTACCCAAAAGAAACAATGAGAACAAGGAAAAGAAAAAGAAAAAAAGAAATCAGATGGTGTATAAGATATAGATATTGAATTGACAAGCTGATGAACTGTGCTTTTGGTGAGGTCAATTGCATCTGGCTGGTCTGTACCTGGCTGAAGGGAAATTGAATAATCTGGAACGACTTGTTTGTGATTTTCCAACTTCTCTTTTATGGCTCATTGCCTGCCTTTCTCTATGTTATCACTCGACTCTTAACTGCTATACATTTTTCATATAAAACAACCGAATTACAGGTATGGGGAGGGAATCCAGCCAAGTTCCTGAGGAAGCTCACGGAAGAAGAGATGGCTTTCATATCACAGTCAGCTGTAAATTACTCTAACTTGGCTCAGGTCCATGCTGCTGAAAATGCGAAGAGCTTCGATGAGATTGAGTTTGAGAAGGTGCTCCGCAAAAAGTTTGCTCGCCGTGATGAGGAGTATGACTCCATGCTGGGTGTTGTTCGCGAAACACCTCCAGAGCTTATCCTTCCAGATAATATTTTGCAAGATAAATTTCAGAAGGCAACTTGAATTACCCTCAAGCTGAAGGTAGTTATCTCCATCTGAAATTTGATTTTGGAGTTATGCTGTCATCTGAAGATTAAGTATCTAAGCAATTGATATCCAATAATATTTGAGGCTGGATAAGAATTCAAGGCGCGATGCTTACCTGGCATCTGGTCCTGCTCAATTTTTGTGGTCAAGTGAGCACTCTTTGAACATTGACTTGGAGTGACTGTTCCCCTGAATACACATTCAGGTATTCCCCAAGACATTGTTTTCTAAATCTGTGTCGGACTTGTTTTCCATATGTTCTTTTATTAATAAAGAAGGTGCTATTCTTCCATCAAACCAACAAGTTCTAGGTAGTCGGTCATCATACTTTGCCACGCTGATTGAAAGTTGATATTTAGGTTATAGCTTCAGGAAGCATCTGATGTCATCCTTGCACTGGTTTATTTTATTCCTCCAAAATGTCGAAGAGCGCCTCCCTTAAAACCAAAATACTTTTCCCAGAACACTCCTATAGACCGACTTAGAAGTGGCTGACCCAATTGAGATAGATTAATGGACTAGTCTTTTGTTACTCCAGTGGCTTTTGCAATGTCGTAAAGCGGATGTTGGGAGGTTCTCAGATGTCTGGCCACTAGCCCGACATATGTTATAGGTATTCGTTACTGGTTAAATCACTGAGAACTATTGCAGAGAAGTTGAAGTTCAGGCAATGCAGTTTGGGTTGGTCACGAATTTTCCCTCATCCACATTAGATTTCCCTGTAATCAGCTCCTGAACTGAATTTTGCTTTGTCAAATTTCCTAGCAGAATTCGGGAATCTAATTTAAGTAATCGAGGACGGTAGCATGCACCAGAGAAGAAGATGTTTGCAATCTTCCATCAAGTATGATCTGTCCCCACGAATGGTTCACCTGCATTTCACTTTGATTTCGCTTGATCTCACGGTTCTCCAGAATCTCTCAGATCTATTCATGGCTTGAGCAAAACGCATATGGCTTCTTTTTCGTGATGCTTATTAGCTTGTAAAAAAGGGTATCCTGGATTCATGGGGCATGGCAAGCAAATTGCTGATATAATCTCATTCATCAGGATGTGACATCATGAGGCACGATGCATTTGCTAGCCGTACACTTAGAATGGATTAAATGAACCACTCGAGGCAGAAAAATCTGGGCGTCAATTGGGTAGGATATGAGAGCATCAGTTCTACCTTTTCGAGGGTTTGCCCTTGTGAACTCATTGCGATTGAAGAACTGGCATGGCCGTGTCGAGACATCTGCTCCGCCTCGACAGAAAGAGAGTCGAATCCTAGAATCCTTGAAAAACGGTAGTTCGATTGCTTGAAATTTTGTTTTGAAAGATTAGAAACTTAAATGGAGAACTCATCAGCCATGACTCTGCAGACTGAGGATGTAATTATCGGGCCAGAAAGTAGAGATGAAATACATTGTAAGCTCTTAAAGAGAGAAGATAGATTGCCCCTTTTTTCCACAACAATCGTTGGCATAACCATGAAAGGTCAAACGTATGAAGGGAAACTATTGACACGGTGGAATTCTATCACGATTCAATCAATGTTGCAGTTTTGTCCACTTGAGATAAAACTCCATATAAACTTTAGCGAAGAATGAGTTGATGGGCATATTCACTTTACTACAATTTTCTCACGAAAATTCACTTCAACAACAACCTTTGGAGTAATAAAAAAAATGGTTTTAAGAGCCGTGCGGCGCAGATGCATCTTGCTAGTGAAGACACAAGCATAGGATTTCCAAGCGAATGCACGTCATATCACGATTTAGCCATTAAATCAAAAGATTGTGACGGCATGTTCGTCTATGGTCCATGGCCGAGTCATGTATTCTCTTTGGGATCGATTCGCATTTTGTGATTTTCGCCAGCAGGATAAGCCATTGAGTTTTTTTATTCTAGGATGAAACTGCACTCCATAGTAGGACTCGAGTTTCACAAGTAATCTTGAAAATCTTCTTGCACAATTCTGCAAGTTTTGTCTTCTGATCTGTAGCACCGTTGCCCTCTTCTTCGTGTCCTTTTGAGTGCAGCATCTACTCACTTGTGGACCTCAAGATTTCTTGCTCACGAAAAACATCATGAAGTCACTGTCTCTATCAGCCACTAATTAACATGCAAGTCAAGATGCCGTTAACACGTTAAATAGAAACTCCGTGCCGACTATCGCGCGGATGAACAGGTTACCGGACCTACCCAATGATGTTTCGCGCCGATGGTTGCACGAACCGAAGTGGACTGAGAACATGGTGCAATGAAATTGCCGCTCTAGACAAAAGCTTGATCTAACTCGGGCATAAGTTTAACAGAGGCCTGCGAAGGCATAGATAATCACGAAACTGTTGTCCATATGGTCCAACTTCTGAGTGCGATGACTCCAGCTTCAGAAGAATCCTTCAACATCGTTAGGTTCACTAAGCAAAATGGTCAGACGACTAAACAAATCGCGTCACCGTTTGATTCGTTCAAGAAAATAGAAGGCGTGCTAACTGGAGAATGTTTCTTGGCCGACTGATTTGACACATTACAAATTGAAAAACATAACTTTCCGTACCAAACGCTCACTATTTTATCCACCAAACATCACATTTCTTCCCCATTACACCGTAGTATCGTTCTATATTCACATCTGTCGTCTGATCTTCCCCTTCTCATCTATATATTAGCGGGTCTGTGTCTGAATCAAACGAACCCAGACCACTGAACCAAAACCAGCAACCAAATTGAGCCATGTTTAGAGCTTTCAGCACCAGAAGAGGCCACGGCAGATACGAGAAGTTAGGCCATGAGCCTGCAATACCTCCTCTGGAAGCTGGAAAGCTGAAAAGGTCTACAAGTTTGCCTGCTGGAGTGCTCGGTTCGTCTTCGAACCAGAAGCCGGAAGAGACCTTCCCGTCCAACTTCCAGGGAAAGCCTCCAAGGAAAGTCAACAAGAGTCACCCCCTGTTCAGTCTCTTCGACGGTCGCCGCAAGAAGAAGACCACGGCGAGGCCCGAGCTAGCCAGGTATCTTGAATATGTGAAGGAAGGCGGGTTGTGGGATGAAGACTCGAATAAGCCCGTAATACATTATAGCTGAAGGGGGTCATGTGTTACCCCTTTTGCTTTTATGTGCTGCACGTTGATTGCCAATAGAAGTTCGGTAGATGTGAAAGTCTAGGAGAGACTTCACCGAAGAGCAAGCTCCTTTCCTTTTCTTTTCTTTTCTTCTTTCTCCTTGTCTTTTAAGAGTAGTTCAATGTGAATAATCTCGTTAATCACCACAACTAAATGGGCTCACAAAGTCAACAGAAACGTGGCATTGCCCATGTCCTCTTCTGTTTTCCGGGGCAATACACATAGGCAGCATCGGTTCTTGCTCGGCTAAACACCATCAAGTTTTCCGGATTCGCGGTGATTTGAGCTTCATGGATCACCCATCTTGATACTTTACATCTTAGGAATGTGGAAGTCATCTTATGTGCGGATTGTGATTCTCTTGTTATCTTCATTTTTGTTCATGTATCCCTAACCCCATGGTCTGGGGCTTGGCCACAAGCTTTGGGGTCCTGGGTTCGGGAGCCGAGGTGTCCACCCGGGCACCATGGTTTCGAGCTTCGGCGCCAGGAACTTAGCCCCGGAGGTCCCGACCGCCGCCCTAGGGTGTCAGGGCCGGCCCCCTGGGGATCATATGTCGATCCCTGAGTGGCCCGGGTTCGGGCGCCCACCACCGGGATCGAGGACTGCGGCAAGTGATAGGACGAAGCATGGCAATTGGGTTTTCAGGTCTTGGCATGATTCAATTCCCCGTCCAACCAAACAACGACTCGAGGGAATGGCTGGTGGCTTACAGAAAACATAAGAAAGGCCATGAGTCCAGGTGGGAAGGAAGGAACCGGTCGAAATAGTGATGCACTTTGATTTGGGCAAATGACAGAAAAAAAAAATCCAAAATATGCCTATTATGACATAAATATTTCAAAAAAAAAAAAAATTGGCGTTGCAAAATATCATACTTAAAAGTTATATCAATATGACAAATTTACTTAGGATAGAACTAAAATAAATAGTATATATGTCATATATGTATAAATTAGGATTTTTCGTGACACAAAAATAAAGTTGGGGATATTTGTATTATAATGGACAAGTACAGGGTTATTAGTGATCTAAAAAAATTCGAGGTTTTTTTTTGTCGCGAAAAGTATAGTTTAGAGTTTTTCGTGGTGTTTACCATTTTCAAATTTTGAGAAGGTTTTCGGTTTTGTACTTTCTACAAACGTGGAAATGAATTTTTCGAAAAAAGAAGTCATTTTCTTGTATGTGTATATTCTTTAATCAAAGCGAACATATTCCATCTGAATGAAAACGTCGTATCTGTATCGTTCCCAAAGTTAAAGGATGTTCTCATGCTCACCGCACGCTTTGCTTTCATCTCTTTTTTTAATTTTAGAATGGTAATTACTAAAGGCCAAACCGATTTTCACACATGACCAGACGCATGTTAAATATATTTTTTTGTTATCAATGTGAAAATGAAAATAAATATTCTTACCAAAAAAATGAAAATAAATACCCAATTCTTTTTCTTCTGGGATAATACCAATAAAAATTTCAAACTAACACCCGTGATTCAACCTTATTTTCCATTAACATCCTATTCAATATCCCGTTAAAGTATATACACATGAATTTCCACGTCGGGATCTCTAGTTCAGAAGGTTTGTCAGTCTCCAAGTTGGATCCGGCTTGTAGTCATCTATCACTTAGGTTTATGCGTATGCATTTTAGCGGGACATTGAGCAAAATGCCAAGGGGTGATACCAATTTGGAAATTCTCTCACGAGAGAATATGTCATTTAGGGTAAACTAGTCCCGAGACATACTTTGAGATTCTTGTTGGTATCAACTCTTAAACATATTAGGTTTCGGTTATATGAATCGACAAAGTCATATGAATCTTAATGTTCCGAGAACTACTTGGCTCCCATTGCACCACATCACCAGTCATTCAAATCAATCAATGATATGGACAATCAAAAGGACATGATGCTCATTCTGGTATGCATGGAGAACTGGGGAAGATATGGAAAAATCATGTTCTAATCATCTCTAATAACGCCGATCGTTCTATTTAATTTTTTTCGCCTGCGTTCATGGTTAATTTAAAGACTTAAAGTCGATAAATTAACCTGAAAAATGTTTCAAAATAATGGCCATGTTTAAAAGAGTAACCGAGCTACGTTCAACATACTGTGCTGCCACGGTGGTTGGCCATCTCATCAATGCTTTTGTTTTCTCGATTTCTTTGATCCATAAAGAAATGAGTTTTTTTATCCAATGATGGGTAACTGTATTGATTAATAACTTGTCTCTTATTGCTATTGTTAAGGATTCGAAATCCGCAATTACTAACGTCTTAAATATAGGGTCATGGTCTAGTCATGAACCTTAGAGAGAAAGTGCAATCGAGCCATCCCGGTCTCATCTTGCCCCATCATCTGACGTGAGAATCCGATTATCGCCGATGACCCTAAGTATGATAGTGAGTAGCATGACGTGGATCGATATTTAACGAAACAACACGTTTTTCCTTGGACGAATGGCGTTATTCCTCGGCCTTGGTCCAGCAACTAGAGCCCGGAATCAGACCCAAAATGCCCCAAATCCGTAGATCAATCCTTCTTCACACCCTAATTTTCTGGGAAGGCCTATCTCCAAGTTATGGCGACGTCAAAATTCACGAAGAAGAGATCGGCGAAGTCGTCGCGATCAATGGCCGCGGCCCCTCCGATTGACGCCGGATCTGTTCATTTCCTTTTGTTAGTGTGGCCTGAAATTTCCTCTACAAACAGTGAGGACAAAAGGGGGAATCGGCGGAAGGAGATGCCATGGCTACCGAGACGTCATGTCCAAGTGTTTTTAAGAACGATTTTTGCTTGAATTACTGAAGCCGCATCTTTTACCGGTCAAAAGTCAACTATAGACTACGCATCATCGATGTTGATCCGACATTTTAGAAGTCTCTGGCCTCTTCGTTGACATTGGCAGGTTCGTCGTCATTAAATTTGGATGTCTGTAAGGGTCCCTTCGCGATCGTGTCTAATAAAGGAAAGAGAGAAAATCTCGCCCGTCAATTGTGAAACCCTTAATTTTCATGCATTTGCGATGTTTATTATAAGAATTAGGGAAAGTTTCATGTAAGGACCCAAAGTACAATTATTTTCTCAAATAAGGATATGAAGTTAACATTATTTTAAATAAAAACTTAAAGTATCATCATCGTCTCAAATAAGGATATGGAATGATGTAATTGTTTCAAATAAGGGTCTGACCTCGTCAGTTCTTCGGCGACCCTCATATTTCGGCTGATTAAGGGTATTTTCATCAACAATGATTTTTACCTAAATTTTGGTTAATTTAAATTAAAAAAAATACATGCCACCCCATCGCCAGTGGGGTGGCGGCCATGGCACACTTGCCGAGGGGCCAACGATCCCTCACCTACCCAGACGAGGGAGAGGGCCCATGACCCTCGACCAGATCTGGGAGAGTGTCATGTCCTCTCCGGGTGTTGGCTAGGAGTCGTCAACTCTCATTGAGGGGCCGGCAACCCCACTAGCTATCGGCGAGGGTCTAGTGACCCCACTGGCCATGGTAGCCGCCCCATCATTCATGGGTGGCGGCAGCCACAAGGGAGGCTTTAGCCCTCTCGTCTAATTTTTTTAATTTTGTCCTTTTTTTTTTGAAAAGAAAAAAATTTAAAAAAATTGAAAGACAAAAATGTCCTTATGGTCAGGTCTTTTTTTTAAACCGATTAATCACTTCGGGTCCTTATTTGAAATAATGAGGGTACTATAGACCTTTTTTTGAAATAGCATTAATTTTGGATTCTTATTTGAGAAAAATATTGTATTTCTAGTCTTTATTTGGAATTTTTTCGGAGATTTATGAAAAATATATAAAAAGTTACGACCCGCTATGATCCGAAGACCCGTACCTCGAAAAATCGTAGAACTGTGCCGTCAATTATACGGGCAACATCCAAGCGTAAACCGCTTGTGTAGTCAGGAATTGCCTTTTGACTTTTTCTTCTCATCCAAAAAGTCGTACCTCCATCTTTTTTTGTTTCTCCTCGAAATTTATAATGTGAACGGAGCTACGAACTCGTTTACTTCGAACATCCCCCACGTGCTTTTGATTCGTATTTGAATTATGTAAGTCCACTTTAATCAAAGGTTGGTCGATTTCATTGAGTTTGACCAGATGAATTGGACCTTAACACTGAAAATATTAAAAAGGTTTAGTCGAAGGGTCGAAGGCATGTGCAAGTGTTGAATTTGCAAGCATGCATCTGACTTTTTTGGTAGCTCACGATCGGCAGTTGAAACAAAATGGAAAAACGACAAAAACGAGGTTTCTACATTTTGGCGTGACGCGTAATGTCGTCTATAAAATTTTAATTGGTTTCGATATAGTTGGTGAACTTCTAGTTTTCTTTCGCAATCCATTTGAGCAATTTTTTGCTTCGAGTGTGGATGCAAATCGATGTTGATCGCTCTCCAATTGTCTACAATTCCGGTTGTCCTTATTAGAAGTGAGCAACAAAGATAGATCGGAATCGATAATAGATCATTAATTCTAAGTGCGTGTGCGCAGCTGGGGAGAGGGCTATTATTTAGTTCCTACTTTCATAATATTGGAACCTATGACTTTCGATCTGATCCTTGATTTTGATGGGGACGTAAACCATCCGGATCGGTTTGATGATTTTTTTTTTAATTTCTTGCAAAGATTTATTTCCCTTCCTTTCTAACATGCCCTGCTCTTCTCTCTCCCTCACCCTCTCACCTCACAAGTCTACTCACGCAAAATTACTTTGTTCGTATTTAGATTCACTGGTTATATTAGATCGCTCGGGAACTGTACAGCGCTAGTGGATGTAGTCTCAAGACCAATCAGTTCGGTTCTCAACTCTAAAAGATGGGGAATTCGTTAGTTCAATTTGAGCATTAGCCGATTCGATTCTTAGTTCTAGAGAGCATGGAACCGATCCCATCTGTTCGGTTCACAATTTCGAGGGAAAATCGAATTGCCTCAGAAACCAATAAGCTCTGGTCTCTAGCATCTCTTTTGGCGTGGCGATACAAATTGATTTCGCTTAACAATATAACGACAAAAAAGACTAATAAAATATATATTAGATTAAATTTAAACCATTGCAAACAAGGGATTTTACATAAGTCAACACATGAATGCCATCAAATTTAACAATCTAATCCCAAAAAAGAATGTTTTATGACCAAAAAAAGAAAGAAAGAGATAAAAAAAAATGATCCTAGAGGGAACTAGACCGTTGACCTTATATTCTCTCGTCGCTTGATAGAAATTCCCAAATATAATAATAGAAGAATTTCAACCACATGAGGCAAGTGTCACAGATCGATAGAGACCATGGCCAAAAAGGCCCGCGTGGCGCTTGGGAAGGTCAAGGCCTCCAGGCCAGCCTTTTCTCATGTAGTTATTCTAAGGAACAATACGGCGAATAGCAATCTCATATTGGATCATATCATATTTCACAAGTAATATAATTTCAGAGATTCTCTTTCTAATTTCTCTCTCTAAGAGTATTGTGAGTTTGTGTGATTAGACTGACTTGGGAGCGTAATTCCTAAGTGCCGCGCGGGTTGAACGAGGAACGAGTTGTGAATCGATTAACCCAATGTTTTCCTGTATTCATGTACCCTGGTGAGCAGAACTGAGGGAGCTATCGTGATGGGATATAGTTGTAGTAGGGAAGATACAATTGGTTCGTCAGAGTAGTGTCAGGGTGGTTTGTACTATAAGTTCATGAATAGATATATTATATCTCTAGGAGCTCTAAAAGGGGGTTTGGCCTCCCGTGTATAAATTGGTCGGGAATTAATGTTACTCTCCTGATGAGGTCATAGTAA
This sequence comes from Melaleuca quinquenervia, assembly GCA_030064385.1. Taxonomy (NCBI): domain Eukaryota; kingdom Viridiplantae; phylum Streptophyta; class Magnoliopsida; order Myrtales; family Myrtaceae; genus Melaleuca; species Melaleuca quinquenervia. The sequence goes on along the minus strand of CM057726.1, from coordinate 8,394,442 downwards.
GCTGAAACCAGTTGTTATGCCAGAAGGATACTGCATGTCCCGTTACGATAGAATCCATTGAGTTAAGCTGGACATGTCATGATCAGATATCAGGTTGTTATTCGCCGTATTGTTCCTTAGAACAACTACATGAGAGAAGGTTAGCCTAGAGGCCTCGACCCTTCCAGGCGCCGCACGGGCCTCGACCCCCACCCCCCCCCCCCCCCCCTCTCCTTTTGAGGGAATAAAAAAGGGAAAAGAAGAGAACAAAGGGGGGTGGGGTGGGGGTGGGGGGAGGGAAGCGTTGTAGAGAGAGGGAGGGATTGGTTTTACATATTATCTTGTTGTTTTTTTTTTGGTCATATATTATCTTGTTGTTTAAGAAGCAGATCAGTAACTATAGCATTACTAAATTGTGGGTCCCTCTATAATTATTATTTGTACGGTGAACATATTTGAAAATCCCTTTTTCTTTAAATTTACATTGGTTAAGAAAGGCTTATATGCATTCAACAGAATTATCCTCCGAGGGTGGGGCACAGTCTTATCTGCGTAATCTTGAAGAGGAACTGCGAGAGATCAGATTGAGTTTATTAATGGAGATTGAAAAGAGGAAGCAATCAGAAGAAACCCTTGTTGGAAATAAAGCTTCCGAAAGTCTGATGTGGTCAGACTCAACCAAAGTCTGAGGTGGTCAGACTTCTGTCTTCACTGGAAATACTTATTAGAGTATATGCTCGAACACAATGAGCGTAAACAATTCAAATGAACTTCACTGAAATGACGTGATTACAAACTGACTCAAATAACAAAGATGAGAACAGAAATTAAAGAACCGAGGCCTGTGTAACACATAGTTTCCTTAAAACAGATTCGTCCCCTCCAGTACACAATGAGACGCTCTCCAGTAGACACAATGAAAATGCGAAGAGCTTCGATGAGATTGAGTTTGAGAAGGTGCTCCGCAAAAAGTTTGCTCGCCGTGATGAGGAGTATGACTCCATGCTGGGTGTTGTTCGCGAAACACCTCCAGAGCTTATCCTTCCAGATAATATTTTGCAAGACAAATTGCAGAAGGCAACTTGAATTACCCTCAAGCTGAAGGTAGTTGAGGTACTGCTGAAATAGTAAGTTGGGATGATTAAATGTAGAAGCAGGACATCATCTTTCCTTCTTGTACTTAGGGGAGGTAGAAAAATGTGCTTTTCTCTAATTAAAGAGGTGGAAAGGAGTCGATGAACACCGGCAACACCTCGAGATTATTGTAAGAGCGTCAAGTTCGTGACAAGAGGGTTCCATTTAAGCCATGATTGTTATCAATTAAGAACGGATCCGTCATCGCTATGCGTCGCATGCACGATACATGAACGGGCTCTGTGTCATAGACGGATCAGGATTTTCTGATCTCTGTGTCATAGACGGATCAGGATTTTCTGACCAGGGAACGACTAAGGTAATCAGACTCGTAATCGACGAACCTTGTCTAACTTAGACCACAAATGCTACAAAAGCTAGCCCCGGTTCTGGCCCCACCGGGATGACACGTGGCTTATGAGGATAGGCTGTCTCCACAGATAAAATGACAGAATTTATGCATCGTCAGCGACGCCGTGCCACTGGAATTAGGTCAGTTTGCTTTGCTTCGGGAGGGACCAGTTCTCTCTCTCTCTCTCTCTCTCTCTCTCTCTCTATCTAGCGCTCGCAGTCGCAGCTGAAAACGCCGTTGACGCAAACCACCATCTCTTGACAATTCTCAATCGGAGGTTGCGCGAAGAGGATGGGCACGTTAGGGAAAGCGATCTACACCGTCGGGTTCTGGATCCGCGAGACCGGCCAAGCCCTCGATCGCCTCGGCTGCCGTTTGCAAGGGAGCTATTACTTCCAGGAACAATGTACGCCTCTCTGCCAATCGTTTTCGCGGTTTTCTATTGCCATTGCGTTCGGAAATTAGCTTGTTTTCAGTGTGGGGGCGATCGAAGCGAGGGTGGTCGGCGGAGGAATTGGTGATCCGACGCTGTGCTTTTAGTTGCGATGGAGTAGTGATTTCTGTGGTTGCCTTTTCGGCGGTGAGTGATTAATTGAGGTTTTATGAGAGTGATTTCGCCATTGGTTCCGGGGGTGGGGAGGTGTAAAGATGAGATTGTAGTTGGATCCCACTCCGAAACTGTCTGTTCAGGAAGTCGAGCGACGGAGGCTGGTGTAGGGTTCTGTAAATTGTTGGAAGTATCGGATGTGCCTGTATATTCTTTCGGCCTTGAGTTGAGTTGGACCTTAATTGCCTACTGAAATTTGCCGCAAGGCACGAGGCATCAAATATTGTACTATAACACCGAGCTTCCATGATAGTAATTTTCTTTGCGAATTCGTAATAATCGTGAGCATCGTATTTTTTTTTTTTTTTGGTAATGAAATTGAGCATCGTATTGTTCTCTATATTCGGCAAAAAAAATGAGAATTACTGCAAAACCAGTTGTGTAACGGTTGCTATACAACTCTCTCTCTCTCTCTCTCTCTCTCTCTGTGTGTGTAGTAGGTTTTGCATAGTTTGCTTAATTGGCTCAAAGGCACAACATTTTTCTTCTGAGCATGAATGGAAGTAGCATTATGTCCAAAAAAACCTGACTGCCTCAAAGGGGAATCTCTCTTCTGAGTGATTGAAATTACTGATGACATTAGACATGTTTTAGCTAGAGAAACTACAGAGGCATATTTACAGTTTAGTTTTTTGGAACCTTGAAGAAGCATGTTTTGGGAATTTTAGTCACCTATGGAGCGAAACTTGCCATTTTGTTCAATATAGCCCCTCAAGGATATGTTTGAAAAATCTGTAGGTACCTTGTATCCCTCTGCAAGGCGACCAACCTCTTTTTGCTGATGATAACGTTTCTATGAGCAATTTAATCAAGAGGAAAGCGGCTTTACTGGGTTGATCTTAGTTCAAACTTTGAGAAGAGCGGCTCATTGCTTGTTGACTTCTTGTCTTCTACTGTTAGTAATAATAAACAAAATGATATTTCCTGATATTTTGGAGTCAAATTTTGTTTGCACCTGATATTCCATCCTTTGTTGAGTTTCAATCTGCAGTTTCTCTTCTAGTTGTGTTAATAGCTTAATATAGACTGCCCTCAATGCATTTTCTGTTAATATATCATGTCATGCTTCAAATTCTCAACTCTCAGTTGGTCATGTGACAAATTCCTAAGTGCATGTGTGTGTTAAAGAAAGGAGGGAAAAGTCGGGTTGTGGGTTTGGATGCACATGTCATCAAAAGGGTTGACCAATGTAGAAATTTTACTTTTAGATTTTCCGGTTCTTGTTGAATTAGTTCTTGAGTGCTAACTAAAACTAGGGCAAAAGATTTGTGAAACTCAGAATTCTTAGTTGAAAATAAACTTCTTCCAAATGGTAAAAAAAGGTACCATGACTAGCAAAGACTGCATGATGCTGTTAAAAATCTTTGGATGAGACAACTATTTTTTCAATGAATTGTTATTGTCATTGATATGATGAGATTTTTAAATTGAACAACTCCGTGGGGAAGTATCTGGTATTGTCAGTTTAAGTTGCTTGTTTGAAATATGTGGTAATATGTCAACTATTCCAGGCTGCCTTCCGATGTAATGTGGCTAGCAACGTTGGCTAATTTCTTGATGCAAACCAATGTTTTTATAAAAGAGGGGAAGATATGTTAGGCATGTTCTTGGTATGATGGAGTCAGGGAGGCTTTTAAATAGCCTAGCATATGTTACCTCGTATGATGTGCACCTTTTGAAGCAAAATAACTGTGAGGGGACTGAAATGCCTGTTCATGGTGGTGCATTCTTTCTGTTCTTAAATTTGTTTGAATCTACTTTTACATTCATACTTCTGTGTTTTTCCCCCTGCTTTTGCTGTGGCATTCTATAGTACCCTTTAAACTGTTTGGTCCTGCAAATTAACAATAGATCTTTAGTGAAGACATAGATTATGATAAAAGTAAATACATAAACATTTTGGATTCAAGTGGTTGCTATATTAGCTTTGTATTTCATATGTTGGCTGTATAAGATTTGGACTTCAGTCCTTTGCATTTACAAAGTTGAGAGGTGTGAGTAGACATTCTCTTCTTCTCTTATATTTCTTTTCCTCTTGTCCTTTTTTCCAATCACATAGAGGTTTTATATAAATTATACCAACCTGTGTAAAAAGGCCTTCTTGCTGCTATTATTGCCTTGTTCTTGTTTTCAATACTGCAGGAACTGGTATTATAGTGCACGATAGTTTGCATAACATATAACTTTCTTACTTGATCTGAAGTGCCTAGGCCCAATTTGATAGTCGGGATGAGGGCCAGAATAGGATATGTGTTTGGTAGCATGCTTTGGACTGGATTAGGTCAAATAAATCTGAAATAAACTGTCCTGGTTTTAGGGGTGGGATAAAATTGTCACACCTAGATTGGATGACAATTTAAAAGAAAAAGTGAAAAATGAAGGGTAATCACATTAAGGACCAACAGCGGTGCCACCATGGGGTCACTGCTAGTGACTCCTATGTAATGGCCATCTGAGATTCTCTCTCTTTCTCATGGTAGATTTGGGTTTTTGCCCCTATTAAATTTGTTGATATAATTTTCTTTATTAAATGTCAAATACTATGGTTTACTGAATTCAGTATTATGTTTAGTTGCCCACCAAACAAGATATAGGATATAGCAATTTTTTCATGTTTCTGATGTTATCCTATCTTATCATGATCCCTGTCTTGACAACCGAACAAAATGTGTTTATATATGGTATGAAAACAGAAAAATTATAGGTGATTTGTTTTTTAATTAATCTATCTGCTTTGTACAGTATCAAGGCATCGGACACTCATGAACATATTTGACAAAGCTCCTGCAATTGACAAAGATGTATTTGTGGCCCCAAGCGCATCTATCATTGGTGACGTTCAGGTTGGCAGAGGTTCCTCCATTTGGTATGGGTGTGTTTTGAGGGGTAAGCTGTGCCGTGTTGAATTTGATGACCCTTATCAGACGTCTTGTACTAGATGCAAATGCAATGAGGGATGCTCTTTCTTCCATGAATGCAATTAGGAAGTATGAATAGCTAATGAATAGATTGTTGGTAGTGTTTCGAACTTTCTACCACGTATTAACCAAAAAAATGCACATCATACGTGTGTGTTTGCATCTTATCTGTATCTTCCTTTGTGCTTGTCCATGAGTGAATCAATGTGTAATAGTGTCATTATGAGTGAGATCATTTCCAGGAGATCCAAGACAGATTCTGAGTTTCATGTGGATTTGTTCTTGATATCGTATTTGTTTGCATCTCGTTTGTCTGTATCTGCATTTGGGCTTATCTCTAAGTTTAATTGTGTGACAGTGAAGTCGTAATGGTTGAGATAATTTCCATTGGTCCAACACTTGAAGTTTGGCATAGATTAGTTATTTTTAGCTTTAAGCTATGTACTTTATTAGGATTCAGAGCATGACATCCAGATTATTGGAATATGATCTCTATATAATCTGAAGAAAGCTAGGAAGCTCTACTGTGTGAAATAATGTAAAGCCGCTAATGCGGTCAGCCCAAAAAGGTTTTGGTTGAGGATGTGGTGACATCTGAGGTAATTGTGAAGAATCTATCTTGTGCTAAGTCTTGACAGTCAAGACCTTCTGTTTTTGCCTTTGCTTCCCTCAGCCTTGCTGCTGGAAGGAAGAGCAATACTATGTCTAGATGATGCCGGATCTTCTACAAGAATGAAGTATTGTCTGTATATATATCATCTCTTAATGTGTCTTTTAACATGAATTCGAATTGACAAGGAACTTGAACCCTTGCAACCTGTTCTGATGTTGAAAGGTCTGATTTACGTTCTGACATTTCTGTGTCTGTAGGTGACGTAAACAACATTAGCATTGGATCAGGGACTAATATACAAGACAACTCTCTTGTTCATGTGGCAAAATCTAACTTAAGTGGCAAGGTTTTGCCAACTATTATCGGAGATAATGTTACTGTAGGTGTGTTACCATTTGTTTATTCAAAACTATTAAACTGAATATCTAGTTGCATTATGTATATTTCATGCTGGTGATACAGTTTGCCTTTATCAGGTCACAGTGCTGTTTTACATGGATGTACTGTTGAGGATGAGGCATTTGTTGGCATGGGTGCCACTCTTCTTGATGGAGTATATGTTGAGAAGCATGCCATGGTTGCTGCTGGAGCCCTTGTAAGGCAAAATACAAGAGTTCCTTGTGGAGAGGTATGTAATACAAAACCTGCTGATTTTCCCTCAAAATTGGAAATCTCCTGATTTGATTATAATTTTGAAATCCTTGTTCTGCCCTATATGTGGATGTTTTTGCTGAATTCTTCTCCTCATCATCCTTCTTATATTTTGGTGCACCATTGACATTATTACTGTTGTTCGCTAAGATTTGGATCCTTCATCCGTTTTGACTACTATAATTTGATCGACATTATGCAGTTGTGGTCTATAGCTGTATTTTAATCTGTCAATATGGTCAACCTCTGCATCGTAATCTCCAAGGCTGACTGTGATTTTACTTTGCATGGTTCACACTTTACCCAAAAGAAACAATGAGAACAAGGAAAAGAAAAAGAAAAAAAGAAATCGGATGGTGTATGAGATATAGATATTGATTGACAAGCTGATGAACAGTGCTTTTGGTGAGGTCAATTGCATCTGGCTGGTCTGTACCTGGCTGAAGGGAAATTGAATAATCTGGAACGACTTGTTTGTGATTTTCCAACTTCTCTTTTATGGCTCATTGCCTGTCTTTCTCTATGTTATCACTCGACTCTTAACTGCTATGCATTTTTCATATAAAACAACCGAATTACAGGTATGGGGAGGGAATCCAGCCAAGTTCCTGAGGAAGCTCACGGAAGAAGAGATGGCTTTCATATCACAGTCAGCTGTAAATTACTCTAACTTGGCTCAGGTCCATGCTGCTGAAAATGCGAAGAGCTTCGATGAGATTGAGTTTGAGAAGGTGCTCCGCAAAAAGTTTGCTCGCCGTGATGAGGAGTATGACTCCATGCTGGGTGTTGTTCGCGAAACACCTCCAGAGCTTATCCTTCCAGATAATATTTTGCAAGACAAATTGCAGAAGGCAACTTGAATTACCCTCAAGCTGAAGGTAGTTGAGGTACTGCTGTAATAGTAAGTTGGGATGATTAAATGTAGAAGCAGGACATCATCTTTCCTTCTTGTACTTAGGGGAGGTAGAAAAATGTGCTTTTCTCTAATTAAAGAGGTGGAAAGGAGTCGATGAACACCGGCAACACCTCGAGATTATTGTAAGAGCGTCAAGTTCGTGACAAGAGGGTTCCATTTAAGCCATGATTGTTATCAATTAAGAACGGATCCGTCATCGCTATGCGTCGCATGCACGATACATGAACGGGCTCTGTGTCATAGACGGATCAGGATTTTCTGATCTCTGTGTCATAGACGGATCAGGATTTTCTGACCAGGGAACGACTAAGGTAATCAGACTCGTAATCGTCGAACCTTGTCTAACTTAGACCACAAATGCTACAAAAGCTAGCCCCGGTTCTGGCCCCACCGGGATGACACGTGGCTTATGAGGATAGGCTGTCTCCACAGATAAAATGACAGAATTTATGCATCGTCAGCGACGCCGTGCCACTGGAATTAGGTCAGTTTGCTTTGCTTCGGGAGGGACCAGTTCTCTCTCTCTCTCTCTCTCTCTCTCTCTCTCTATCTAGCGCTCGCAGTCGCAGCTGAAAACGCCGTTGACGCAAACCACCATCTCTTGACAATTCTCAATCGGAGGTTGCGCGAAGAGGATGGGCACGTTAGGGAAAGCGATCTACACCGTCGGGTTCTGGATCCGCGAGACCGGCCAAGCCCTCGATCGCCTCGGCTGCCGTTTGCAAGGGAGCTATTACTTCCAGGAACAATGTACGCCTCTCTGCCAATCGTTTTCGCGGTTTTCTATTGCCATTGCGTTCGGAAATTAGCTTGTTTTCAGTGTGGGGGCGATCGAAGCGAGGGTGGTCGGCGGAGGAATTGGTGATCCGACGCTGTGCTTTTAGTTGCGATGGAGTAGTGATTTCTGTGGTTGCCTTTTCGGCGGTGAGTGATTAATTGAGGTTTTATGAGAGTGATTTCGCCATTGGTTCCGGGGGTGGGGAGGTGTAAAGATGAGATTGTAGTTGGATCCCACTCCGAAACTGTCTGTTCAGGAAGTCGAGCGACGGAGGCTGGTGTAGGGTTCTGTAAATTGTTGGAAGTATCGGATGTGCCTGTATATTCTTTCGGCCTTGAGTTGAGTTGGACCTTAATTGCCTACTGAAATTTGCCGCAAGGCACGAGGCATCAAATATTGTACTATAACACCGAGCTTCCATGATAGTAATTTTCTTTGCGAATTCGTAATAATCGTGAGCATCGTATTTTTTTTTTTTTTTTGGTAATGAAATTGAGCATCGTATTGTTCTCTATATTCGGCAAAAAAAATGAGAATTACTGCAAAACCAGTTGTGTAACGGTTGCTATACAACTCTCTCTCTCTCTCTCTCTCTCTCTCTCTCTGTGTGTGTAGTAGGTTTTGCATAGTTTGCTTAATTGGCTCAAAGGCACAACATTTTTCTTCTGAGCATGAATGGAAGTAGCATTATGTCCAAAAAAACCTGACTGCCTCAAAGGGGAATCTCTCTTCTGAGTGATTGAAATTACTGATGACATTAGACATGTTTTAGCTAGAGAAACTACAGAGGCATATTTACAGTTTAGTTTTTTGGAACCTTGAAGAAGCATGTTTTGGGAATTTTAGTCACCTATGGAGCAAAACTTGCCATTTTGTTCAATATAGCCCCTCAAGGATATGTTTGAAAAATCTGTAGGTACCTTGTATCCCTCTGCAAGGCGACCAACCTCTTTTTGCTGATGATAACGTTTCTATGAGCAATTTAATCAAGAGGAAAGCGGCTTTACTGGGTTGATCTTAGTTCAAACTTTGAGAAGAGCGGCTCATTGCTTGTTGACTTCTTGTCTTCTACTGTTAGTAATAATAAACAAAATGATATTTCCTGATATTTTGGAGTCAAATTTTGTTTGCACCTGATATTCCATCCTTTGTTGAGTTTCAATCTGCAGTTTCTCTTCTAGTTGTGTTAATAGCTTAATATAGACTGCCCTCAATGCATTTTCTGTTAATATATCATGTCATGCTTCAAATTCTCAACTCTCAGTTGGTCATGTGACAAATTCCTAAGTGCATGTGTGTGTTAAAGAAAGGAGGGAAAAGTCGGGTTGTGGGTTTGGATGCACATGTCATCAAAAGGGTTGACCAATGTAGAAATTTTACTTTTAGATTTTCCGGTTCTTGTTGAATTAGTTCTTGAGTGCTAACTAAAACTAGGGCAAAAGATTTGTGAAACTCAGAATTCTTAGTTGAAAATAAACTTCTTCCAAATGGTAAAAAAAGGTACCATGACTAGCAAAGACTGCATGATGCTGTTAAAAATCTTTGGATGAGACAACTATTTTTTCAATGAATTGTTATTGTCATTGATATGATGAGATTTTTAAATTGAACAACTCCGTGGGGAAGTATCTGGTATTGTCAGTTTAAGTTGCTTGTTTGAAATATGTGGTAATATGTCAACTATTCCAGGCTGCCTTCCGATGTAATGTGGCTAGCAACGTTGGCTAATTTCTTGATGCAAACCAATGTTTTTATAAAAGAGGGGAAGATATGTTAGGCATGTTCTTGGTATGATGGAGTCAGGGAGGCTTTTAAATAGCCTAGCATATGTTACCTCGTATGATGTGCACCTTTTGAAGCAAAATAACTGTGAGGGGACTGAAATGCCTGTTCATGGTGGTGCATTCTTTCTGTTCTTAAATTTGTTTGAATCTACTTTTACATTCATACTTCTGTGTTTTTCCCCCTGCTTTTGCTGTGGCATTCTATAGTACCCTTTAAACTGTTTGGTCCTGCAAATTAACAATAGATCTTTAGTGAAGACATAGATTATGATAAAAGTAAATACATAAACATTTTGGATTCAAGTGGTTGCTATATTAGCTTTGTATTTCATATGTTGGCTGTATAAGATTTGGACTTCAGTCCTTTGCATTTACAAAGTTGAGAGGTGTGAGTAGACATTCTCTTCTTCTCTTATATTTCTTTTCCTCTTGTCCTTTTTTCCAATCACATAGAGGTTTTATATAAATTATACCAACCTGTGTAAAAAGGCCTTCTTGCTGCTATTATTGCCTTGTTCTTGTTTTCAATACTGCAGGAACTGGTATTATAGTGCACGATAGTTTGCATAACATATAACTTTCTTACTTGATCTGAAGTGCCTAGGCCCAATTTGATAGTCGGGATGAGGGCCAGAATAGGATATGTGTTTGGTAGCATGCTTTGGACTGGATTAGGTCAAATAAATCTGAAATAAACTGTCCTGGTTTTAGGGGTGGGATAAAATTGTCACACCTAGATTGGATGACAATTTAAAAGAAAAAGTGAAAAATGAAGGGTAATCACATTAAGGACCAACAGCGGTGCCACCATGGGGTCACTGCTAGTGACTCCTATGTAATGGCCATCTGAGATTCTCTCTCTTTCTCATGGTAGATTTGGGTTTTTGCCCCTATTAAATTTGTTGATATAATTTTCTTTATTAAATGTCAAATACTATGGTTTACTGAATTCAGTATTATGTTTAGTTGCCCACCAAACAAGATATAGGATATAGCAATTTTTTCATGTTTCTGATGTTATCCTATCTTATCATGATCCCTGTCTTGACAACCGAACAAAATGTGTTTATATATGGTATGAAAACAGAAAAATTATCGGTGATTTGTTTTTTAATTAATCTATCTGCTTTGTACAGTATCAAGGCATCGGACGCTCATGAACATATTTGACAAAGCTCCTGCAATTGACAACGATGTATTTGTGGCCCCAAGCGCATCTATCATTGGTGACGTTCAGGTTGGCAGAGGTTCCTCCATTTGGTATGGGTGTGTTTTGAGGGGTAAGCTGTGCCGTGTTGAATTTGATGACCCTTATCAGACGTCTTGTACTAGATGCAAATGCAATGAGGGATGCTCTTTCTTCCATGAATGCAATTAGGAAGTATGAATAGCTAATGAATAGATTGTTGGTAGTGTTTCGAACTTTCTACCACGTATTAACCAAAAAAATGCATATCATACGTGTGTGTTTGCATCTTATCTGTATCTTCCTTTGTGTTTATCCATGAGTGAATCAATGTGTAATAGTGTCATTATGAGTGAGATCATTTCCAGGAGATCCAAGACAGATTCTGAGTTTCATGTGGATTTGTTCTTGATATCGTATTTGTTTGCATCTTCTTTGTCTGTATCTGCATTTGGGCTTATCTCTAAGTTTAATTGTGTGACGGTGAAGTCGTAATGGTTGAGATAATTTCCATTGGTCCAACACTTGAAGTTTGGCATAGATTCGTTATTCTTAGCTTTAAGCTATGTACTTTATTAGGATTCAGAGCATGACATCCAGATTATTGGAATTATCTCTATATAATCTGAAGAAAGCTAGGAAGCTCAACTGTGTGAAATAATGTAAAGCCGCTAATGCGGTCAGCCCAAAAAGGTTTTGGTTGAGGATGTGGTGACATCTGAGGTAATTGTGAAGAATCTATCTTGTGCTAAGTCTTGACAGTCAAGACCTTCTGTTTTTGCCTTTGCTTCCCTCAGCCTTGCTGCTGGAAGGAAGAGCAATACTATGTCTAGATGATGCCGGATCTTCTACAAGAACGAAGTATTGTCTGTATATATATCATCTCTTAACGTGTCTTTTAACATGAATTCGAATTGACAAGGAACTTGAACCCTTGCAACCTGTTCTGATATTGAAAGGTCTGATTTACATTCTGACATTTCTGTGTCTGTAGGTGACGTAAACAACATTAGCATTGGATCAGGGACTAATATACAAGACAACTCTCTTGTTCATGTGGCAAAATCTAACTTAAGTGGCAAGGTTTTGCCAACTATTATCGGAGATAATGTTACTGTAGGTGTGTTACCATTTGTTTATTCCAAACTATTAAATTAAATATCTAGTTGCATTATGTATATTTCATTCTGGTGATACAGTTTGCCTTTATCAGGTCACAGTGCTGTTTTACATGGATGTACTGTTGAGGATGAGGCATTTGTTGGCATGGGTGCCACTCTTCTTGATGGAGTATATGTTGAGAAGCATGCCATGGTTGCTGCTGGAGCCCTTGTAAGGCAAAATACAAGAGTTCCTTGTGGAGAGGTTTGTAATACAAAACCTGCTGATTTTCCCTCAAAATTGGAAATCTCCTGATTTGATTATAATTTTGAAATCCTTGTTCTGCCCTATATGTGGATGTTTTTGCTGAATTCTTCTCCTCATCATTGTCCTTCTTATATTTTGGTGCACCATTGTCATTATTACTGCTGTTCGCTAAGATTTGGATCCTTCATCCGTTTTGAGTACTATAATTTGATCAGCATTATGCAGTTTTGGTCTATAGCTGGATTTTAATCTGTCAATATGGTCAACCTCCGCATTGTAATCTCCAAGGCTGACTGTGATTTTACTTTGCATGGTTCACACTTTACCCAAAAGAAACAATGAGAACAAGGAAAAGAAAAAGAAAAAAAGAAATCGGATGGTGTATGAGATATAGATATTGATTGACAAGCTGATGAACAGTGCTTTTGGTGAGGTCAATTGCATCTGGCTTGTCTGAACCTGGCTGAAGGGAAATTGAATAATCTGGAATGACTTGTTTGTGATTTTCCAACTTCTCTTTTATGGCTCATTGCCTGCCTTTCTCTATGTTATCACTCAACTCTTAACTGCTATACATTTTTCATATAAAACAACCGAATTACAGGTATGGGGAGGGAATCCAGCCAAGTTCCTGAGGAAGCTCACGGAAGAAGAGATGGCTTTCATATCACAGTCAGCTGTAAATTACTCTAACTTGGCTCAGGTCCATGCTGCTGAAAATGCGAAGAGCTTCGATGAGATTGAGTTTGAGAAGGTGCTCCGCAAAAAGTTTGCTCGCCGTGATGAGGAGTATGACTCCATGCTTGGTGTTGTTCGCGAAACACCTCCAGAGCTTATCCTTCCAGATAATATTTTGAAAGATAAATTGCAGAAGGCAACTTGAATTACCCTCAAGCTGAAGGTAGTTATCTCCATCTGAAATTTGATTTTGGAGTTATGCTGTCATCTGAAGATTAAGTGTCTACACAATTGATATCCAATAATATTTGAGGCTGGATAAGAATTCAAGGCACGATGCTTATCTGGCATCTGGTCCTGCTCAATTTTTGTGGTCATGTGAGCACTCTTTGAACATTGACTTGGAGTGACTGTTCCCCTGAATACACATTCAGGTATTCCACAAGACATTTTCTAAATCTGTGTCAGACTTGTTTTCCATATGTTCTTTTATTAATAAAGAAGGTGCTATTCTTCCATCAAACCAACAAGTTCTAGGTAGTCAGTCATCATACTTTGCCACGCTGATTGAATGTTGATATTTAGGTTATAACTTCAGGAAGCATCTGATGTCATCCTTGGACCAGTTTATTTTATTCCTCCAAAATTTCGAAGAGCACCTCCCTTAAAACCAAAGTACTTTTCCCAAAACACTCCTAAAGACTGAGTTAGAAGTGGCTGATCCAATTGAGATAGATTATTGGACTAGTCTTTTGTTACTCCAGTGGTTTTTGCAATGTCGTAAAGCTGATGTTGGGAGGTTCTCAGATGTCTGGCCACTAGCCCGACATATGTTATAGGTATTCGTTACTGGTTAAATCACTGAGAACTATTGCAGAGAAGTTGAAGTTCAGGCAATGCAGTTTGGGTTGGTCGCGAATTTTCCCTCATCCACATTAGATTTCCCTGTAATCAGCTCCTGAACTGAATTTTGCTTTGTCAAATTTCCTAGCAGAATTCGGGAATCTAATTTAATTAGCATGCACCAGAGAAGAAGATATTTACAATCTTCCATCAAGTATAATCTGTCTCCACGAATGGTTCTCCTGCATTTCACTTTGATTTCGCTTGATCTAACGGTTCTCCAGAATCTCTCAGATCTATTCATGGCTTGAGCAAAACGCATATGGCTTATTTTTCGCGATGCTTATTAGCTTGTAAAAAAGGGTGTCCTGGATTCATGGGGCATGGCAACCAAATTGCTGATATAATCTCATTCATCAGGATGTGCCATCATGAGGCACGACGCATTTGCTAGCCGTACACTTAGAATGGATTAAATGAACCGCTCGAGGCAGAAAAATCTAGGCATCAATTGCGTAGGATATGAGAGCATCAGTTCTACCTTTTCGAGGGTTTGCCCTTGTGAACTCATTGCGATTGAAGAACTGGCATGGCCGTGTCAAGACATCTGCTCCGCCTCGACAGAAAGAGAGTCGAATCCTAGAATCTTTGAAAAACGGTAGTTCGATTGCTTGAAAATTTGTTTTGAAATATTAGAAACTTAAATGGAGAAACTCATCAGCCATGACTCTGCAGACTGAGGATGCAATTATCGGGCCAGAAAGTAGGGACGAAATGCATTCTAAGCTCTTAAAGAGAGAAGATAGATTGCCCCTTTTTTCCACAACAAATCGTTGGCATAATCATGGAAGGTCAAACGTATGAAGGGAAACTATTAACACGGTGGAATTCTATCACGATTCAATCAATGTTGCAGTTTTGTCCACTTGAGATAAAACTCCATATAAACTTTAGCGAAGAATGAGTTGATGGGCATATTCACTTTACTACAATTTTCTCACGAAAATTCACTTCAACAACAACCTTTGGAGTAATAAAAAAAATGGTTCTAAGAGCCATGCGGCGCAGATGCATCTTGCTAGTGAAGACACAAGCATAGGATTTCCAAGCGATTGCAAGTCATATCACGATTTAGCCATTAAATCAAAAGATCGTGACGGCATGTTCGTCTATGGTCCATGGCCGAGTCATGTATTCTCTTTGGGATCGATTCGCATTTTGTGATTTTCGCCAGCAGGATAAGCCATTGAGTTTTTTTATTCTAGGATGAAACTGCACTCCATAGTAGGACTCGAGTTTCACAAGTAATCTTCTTGCACAATTCTGCAAGTTTTGTCTTCTGATCTGTAGCACCGTTGCCCTCTTCTTCGTGTCCTTTTGAGTGCAGCATCTACTCACTTGTGGATCTGAAGATTTCTTGCTCACGAAAAACATCATGAAGTCACTGTCTCTATCAGCCACTAATTAACATGCAAATCAAGATGCCGTTAACACGTTAAATAGAAACTCCGCGCCGACTATCGCGTGGATGAACAGGTTACCGGACATACCCAATGATGTTTCGCACCAATGGTTGCACGAACCGAAGTGGACTGAGAACATGGTGCAATGAAATTGCCGCTCTAGACAAGAGCTTGATCTAACTCGGGCATAAGTTTAACAGAGGCCTGCAAAGGCATAGATGATCACGAAACTGTTGTCCATATGGTCCAACTTCTGAGTGTGATGACTCCAGCTTCAGAAGAATCCTTCAACATCGTTAGGTTCACTAAGCGAAATGGTCAGACGACTAAACAAATCGCGTCACTGTTTGATTCGTTCAAGAAAATAGAAGGCGTGCTAAGCTTGAGAATGTTTCTTGGTCGACTCATTTAACACATTACAAATTGAAAAACATAACTTTCCGTACCAGACGCTCACTATTTTATCCAGCAAACATCACATTTCTTCCCCAATACACCTTAGTATCGTTCTATATTCACATCTGCCGTCTGACCTTCCCCTTCTCATCTATATATTAGCGGGTCTGTGTCTGAATCAAACGAACCCAGACCACTGAACCAAAACCAGCAACCAAATTGAGCCATGTTTAGAGCTTTCAGCACCAGAAGAGGCCACGGCAGATACGAGAAGTTAGGCCATGAGCCTGCAATACCTCCTCTGGAAGCTGGAAAGCGGAAAAGGTCTACAAGTTTGCCTGCTGGAGTGCTTGGTTCGTCTTCGAACCAGAAGCCGGAAGAGACCTTCCCGTCCAACTTCCAGGGAAAGCCTCCAAGGAAAGTCAACAAGAGTCACCCCCTGTTCAGTCTCTTCGACGGTCGCCGCAAGAAGAAGACCACGGCGAGGCCCGAGCTAGCCAGGTATCTTGAATATGTGAAGGAAGGCGGGTTGTGGGATGAAGACTCGAGTAAGCCCGTAATACATTATAGCTGAAGGGGGTCACGTGTTACCCCTTTTGCTTTTATCTGCTGCACATTGATTGCCAATAGAAGTCCGGTAGATGTGAAAGTCTAGGAGAGACTTCACCGAAGAGCAAGCTCCTTTCCTTTTCCTTTATTTTCTTCTTTCTCCTTTTCTTTTAAGAGTAGTTCAATGTGAATCTTGTTAGTTACCACAACTAAATGGGCTCACAAAGTCAACAGAAACATGGCATTGCCCATGTCCTCTTCTGTTTTCCGGGGCAATACACATAGGCAGCATTGCTCGGCTAAACACTGTCAAGTTTTACGGATTCACGGTGATTTGAGCTTCATGGATCACCCATCTTGATACTTTACATCTTAGGAATGTGGAAGTCATCTTATGTGTGGATCGTGATTCTCTTGTTATCTTCATTTTTATTCATGTATCCCTAACCCCATGGTCTGGGGCTCGACCACAAGCTTTGGGGTCCCAGGTTCGGGAGCTGAGGTGTCCACCCGGGCACCACGGTTTTGAGCTGGGTCTTTGGCGCCAGGAACTTAGCCCCGGAGGTCCCGACCGCCGCCCTAGGGTGTCAGGGCTGGCCCCTCGGGGTCATATGTCAATCCCTGAGTGGCCCGGGTTCAGGCGCCCGCCACCGGGATCCAGGACTGCGGCAAGTGATAGGACGAAGCATGGCATTTGGGTTTTCAGGTCTTGGCATGATTCAATTCCCTGTCCAACCAAACAACGACTTGGGGGAATGGCTGGTGGCTTACAGAAAACATAATAAAGGCCATAAGTCCAGGTGGGAAGGAAGGAACCGGTCGAAATAGTGATGCACTTTGATTTGGGGAAATGACAGAACAAAAAAATCCAAAATATGCCTATTATGACATAAATATTTCGAAAAAAAAAGGTGTCGTGAAATACCATACTTATTCGCTGTAACACAAAAATCACAAAATTTTTTATGTGTTTTTTTTAAATCTGAAGTGTTTTTTTCTACAGGAGTATCTAAATTACAAAGCTTGAAAGCTATATCAACATGACAAATTTACTTAGGATAGAACTAAAATAAATAGTATATACGTCATATACGTATAAAATAGGATTTTTTCGTGACAAAAAAAAGTTGGGGATAATTGTATTATAATGGACAAGTTCGGGGTTATTAGTGATCTAAAAAAATTCGAGGTTTTTTTTTATTGCGATAAGTATAGTTTAGAATTTTTCGTGGTGTTTACCCTTTTCGAATTTTGAGAAGGTTTTGGTTTTGTACTTTCCACAAACGCGGAAATGAATTTTTTGAAAAAAAGAAGTCATTTTCTTTTATGAGTATATTCTTTAATCAAAGCGAACATATTCCATCTAAATGAAAACGTCATATCTGTATCGTTCCCAAAGTTAATGCATGTTCTCATGCTCACCGCACGCTTTGCTTTCATCTCTTTTTTTTTTTTAATTTTAGAATGGTAATTACAAAAGGCAAACCGATTTTCGCACATGACCAGACGCATTTTAAATAGTCTTTTTTGTTATCAAGGTGAAAATGAAAATAAATACTGAATTCTTTTTCTTCTGGGATAATACCAGTAAAAATTTCAAATTAACACCCGGGATTCAACCTTATTTTCCATTAACATCCTATTCGATATCCTATTAAAGTACATACACATGAATTTCCACGTCGGAATCTATAGTTTAGAAAGTTTGTCAGTCTCTAGGTTGGATCCGGCTCATAGTCATCTATCACTTAGGTTTATGCATATGCAATTTAGCGGGACCTTGAGCAAAATGCCAAAGGGTGGTACCAAATTGGAAATTTCTCGCGAGAGAATATGTCATTTAGGGTAAATTAGTCCCGAGACGCACCTTGAGATTCTTGTTGGTATCAACTCTTAAACATATTAGATTTCGGTCATCTGAATGGACAAAGTTGTATGAATCTTAATGTTCGGAGAACTACTTGGCTCCCAATGCACCACATCACCAGTCACTCAAATCAATCAAATGATATGGACAATTAAAAGGACATGATGCTCATTCTGGTATGCACGGAGAACTGGGGAAGATATGGAAAAAATCATGTTCTAATCATCTCTAATAACGCGGATCGTTCTATTTTTCTTTTTTTTTTCCGCCTGCGTTCATGGTTAATTTAAAGACTTAAAGTTGATAAATTAACCTGAAAAATGTTTCAAAATAATGGCCGTGTTTAAAAGAGTAACCAAGCTACGTTCAACATACTGTGCTGCCATGGTGGTTGGCCATCTCGGCAATGCTTTTGTTTTCTCGATTTCTTTGATTCATAAAGAAATGAGTTTTGTACCAAATGATGGGTAACTGTATTGATTAATAACTTGTCTCTTATCGCTAAGGTTAAGGATTCGAAATCCGCAATTACTAACGTCTTAAATTTAGGGTCATGGTCTAGTCATGAACCTTGGAGAGAAAGTGCAATCGAGCCCTCTCGGTTCAATCTTCCCCCATCATCTAACGTGAAAGTCCGATCATCGCCGAGTACCCTATACATGATAGTGAGTAGCATGACATGGATCAATATTTAACGAAACAACACGTTTTTCCTTGGACGAATGGCGTTATTCCTCAGCCTTGGTTGAGCAACTAGAGCCCGGAATCAAACCCAAAATGCCCAAATCGGCAGATCAATCCTTCTTCACACCCTAATTCTCCGGGAAGGCCTATCTCCAAGTTATGGCGACGTCAAAATTCACGAAGAAGAGATCGGCGAAGTCGTCGCGATCAATGGCCGTGGCCCCTCCGATCGACACCGGATCTGTTCATTTTCTTTTGTTTTTGTGGCCTGAAATTTCCTCTACAAACATTGAGGACAAAAGGGAGAATCGGCGGAAGGAGATGCCATGGCTACCGAGACGTCATGTCCAAGTGTTTTGAGAACGATTTTTGCTTGAATTACTGAAGCCGCATCTTTAACCGGTCAAAAAGTCAACTATAGACTACGCATCATCGATGTTGATCCGACATTTTAGAAGTCTCTGGCCTCTTCGTTGACATTGGCAGTCTCGTCGTCATTAAATGTGGATGTCTGTAAGGGTCCCTTCGTGATCGTGTCTAATAAAGGAAAGAGAGTAAATCTCGCCCGTCAATTGTGAAACCCTTAATTTTCATGCATTTGCGATGTTTATTATAAGAATTAGGGAAAGTTCCATGTAAGGACCCAAAGTGCAATTATTTTCTCAAATAAGGATACGAAGTTGACATTATTTTAAATAAAAACTTAAAGTATCATCATCGTCTCAATAAGGATATGGAATGATTGTAACTGTTTCAAATAAGGGCCTGACCTCGTCAGTTCTTCGGCGACCCTCATATTTCGGCTGAGGGTATTTTCGTCAACAATGATTTTAACTTAAATTTTGGTTAATTTAAATTAAAAAAGAAAAAGAAAATACATGCCACCCCGTTGTCAGTGGGGTGACGGCCATGGCGCACTTGCCGAGGGGCCGACGATCCCTCGCCTACCCAGACGAGGAAGAGGGCCCGCGACCCTCGGCTAGATCTGGGAGAGTGTCACGGCCTCTCCGGGTGTTGACAAGGAGTCGTCAACCCTCATCGAGGGGCCGACAACCCCACTAGCTATTGGCAAGGGTTTGGTGACCCCACTGGCCATGGTAGCCGCCCCATCGTTCATGGGTGGCGGCAGCCAAAGGGGGGCGTCAGCCCTCCCTTGTAAATTTTTTAATTTTGTCCTTTTTAATTTTTTATTTTTTTGAAAATTAAAAAAAAATAAAAATTGAAAGACAAAAATGTCCTTACGGTCGGGTCCTTTTTTCAAATTGATTAATCACTTCGGATCCTTATTTGAAACAATGAGGGCACTTTAGACCTTTTTTTGAAATAGCATTAATTTCGAATTCTTATTTGAGAAAAATATTCTATTTCAGGTCTTTTTTTTCGGAGATTTATGAAAAAAAATATATAAAAAGTTACGACCTGCTATGATCCGAAGACCCGTACCTCGAAAAATCGTAGAACTGTGCCGTCAATTATACGGGCAACATCCAAGCGTACACCGCTTGTGTAGTCAGAAATTGCCTTTTGACTTTTTCTTCTCATCCAAAAAGTCGTACCTCCATCTTTTTTTTGTTTCTCCTCGAAGATTATAATGTGAACGGAGCCACGAACTCGTTTACTTCGAACATCCCCCACGTGCTTTTGATTCGTATTTGAATTATGTAAGTCCACTTTAATCAAAGGTTGGTCAATTTCATTGAGTTTGACCAGATGAATTGGACCTTAACACTGAAAATATTACAAAGGTTTAGTCGAAGGGTCGAAGGCATGTGCAAGTGTTGAATTTGCAAGCATGCATCTGACTTTTTTGGTCTCTCACGATCGGCAGTTGAAACGAAATGGAAAAATGGCAAAAGTGGTTTCTAAATTTTGGCGTAATACGTAATGTTGTTTATAAAATTTTAATTGGTTTCGATATAGTTGGTGAACTTCTAGCTTTCTTTCGCAATCCATTTGAGCAATTTTTTGCTTCGAGTGTGGATGCAATGCAAATCGATGTTGATCGCTCTCCAATTGTCTACAATTCCAGTTATCTTTATTAGAAGTGAGCAACATAGATAGATCGGAATCAATAGTAGATCATTAATTCTAAGTGTGTGTGCACAGCTAGGGAGAGGGCTATTATTTAGTTCCTGCTTTCATAATATTGGAACCTATGACTTTCAATCTGATCCTCGATTTTGATGAGGAAGTAAACCATCCGGATCGGTTTGATGATTTTTTTTTTCAATTTCTTGCAAAGATTTATTTCCCTCCCTTTCTAACATGCCCTGCTCTTCTCTCTCCCTCACCCTCTCACCTCACAAGTCTACTCACGCAAAATTACTTTGTTCGTATTTAGATTCACTGGTTATATTAGATCGCTTGGGAACTGTACAACTCGCTTGGGAACTGTACAACGCTAGTGGATGTAGTCTCAAGACCAATCAGTTCGGTTCTCAACTCTAAAAGATGGGGAATTCGTTAGTTCAATTTGAGCATTAGCCGGTTCAATTCTTAGTTCTAGAGAGCATGGAACCGATCCCATCTGTTCGGTTCACAATTTCGAGGGAAAATCGAATCGCCTCAGAAACCAATAAGCTCTAGTCTCTAGCATCTCTTTTGGCGCGGCGATACAAATTGATTTCGCTTAACAATATAACGACAAAAAAGACTAATAAAATATATATTAGATTAAATTTAAACCATTGCAAACAGGGGATTTTACATAAGTCAACTCATGAATGCCATCAAATTTAACAATCTAATCCCAAAAAAGAATGTTTTATGACCAAAAAAAAGAAATAAAGAGATAAAAAAAAATGATCCTAGAGGGAACTAGACCATTGACCTTATATTTTATCGTCGCTTGATAGAAATTCCCAAATATAATAATAGAAGAATTTCAACCACATTAGGCAAGTGTCACAGATCGATAGATTCCATGGCCAAAAAGGCCCGTGTGGCGCCTAGGAGAGTCGAGGCCTCCAGGCCAGCCTTTTATCATGTAATTATTCTAAGGAACAATACGGTGAATAGCAATGATCATCTCATATTTCACAAGTAATATAATTTCATAGCTTCTCTTTCTAATTTCTCTCTCTAAGAGTGTTGTGAGTTTGTGTGATTAAGCTAACTTGGGAGCGGAATTCCTAAGTGCCGTGCGGGTTGAACGAGGAACGAGTTGTGAATCGATTGATCCGATGTTTTCCTGTATTCATATACCCTGATGAGCGGAACTGAGGGAGCTATCATGATAGGATATAGTTGCAGTAGGGAAGATACAATTGGTTCGTCAGAGTAGTGTCAGGGTGGTTTGTACTAGGAGTTCATGAATAGATACATTATATCTCTAGGAGCTCTAAAGGGGGATTTGGCCTCCCGTGTATAAATTGGTCGGGAACTGATGCTGCTCCTCTGATGAGGCCATAGTAAGCTGAAACCAGTTGTTATGCTAGAAGGATGCTGCGTGTCTCGTTACGAGAGAATCCCTTGAGTTAAGCTGGACGTGTCATGATCCAATATGAGGTTGTTATTCGCCGTATTGTTCTTTAGAATAACTACATGAGAGAAGGCTAGCCTAGAGGGCTCGACCCTTCCAGGCGCCACACGGGCCTTTTTGGCCATGGAATCTGTCGATCTATAACACAAGCATCTAGGTTATAAGTTTCTCGATCAACAATTGGCAAAACTAGAAGAACATGCTGAGTTAAGAAAGGGACGAGAGAGCAACTACCGAAAGGGAAAGGACAAGATAGCAATTACTATCCGTTATCAAATTAAGAAATCTAAATTTCAAATCTCGATTCAAGTATAAACCAAGTTGTTGAACTAAACTAAATTAGTTTTGGAAAAAATAAGAAGTAAACACCACATTAAATTTGACCTAACTAAAATAATTTGGATGGGCCAAACTTAAGTTGCTAAGCTCAACCGAAAACTAAAAGAAATATTCAGGCTTGAGCAGAAACTCGTTTATACATATGTATATAAAAACTAAATCAGCCACTAATTCCAAAATAGAGATCAAGAAAGTAAACACATCTTAAATTAAAATTCAAGACCAAGTTAAATTTCAAACGAGAAATCAAGAAAAATATGACGCTTGTAATTGCAACTACCGTTGAGCTCAATAGTGCGACGGTAGAATTAAAAAAAAGAGAGAACTAAAACGTTAAATGTTATAATAGGAATTGAATTAAATCTTCTAAAGAAACAAAGTTTTATGTTTTTCAGGTTGATAATCAATTGAAGAAATTCTTAACTTAGAAGGTCTTACTTGGTTAATTAGCACTATAAACCGATCGCTTCTGATGCCGTGAGTAAAAAAGTTACGAAAAATGAATAATTTAAAAAATATTTTTAAAAAAATCGATGGCTTATATCGTTAAAAAATAATTAGTTGATTAAAAATGTTTTCATTATTGGTAAAAATCGATATCTAAATATGTCTGATAATGATAAAAATAATTTTTTTTCAATAATTTTTGTAAATAACACAAGTAATCATTTTTTTTTCAAATCCATGATTTTTTTTAAAAACAAAATGGAGTCCAAGTGTATAGATACTTAACTTTATCTCGCTTGATCGGAGCAAAGTTGAATAAAAGATTTTCTTTTAATTCTTCATTATGATAAGGGTTAATATCACGAAAAATACTAAATTAAACCACTGCGACACATTTACCATAAGTTTGTTTTGTGACACCAAAAAACCACAACTATATCTCATGTGACATTACTAAAAATCATAAATTATACATCTTGTGATATATTTATCACAAACTTTCTTTTTGTAACACCAAAAATTCCAACTATACTATATGTGATATATCTACTCCATACTATGTTTTCATTTTCTCTTCTTTTTTTTTCTAAGAAAAAACTAGGTTGATGGCCACTGGCTAGGGCTCACCCTAGCCTCGCTCGCAGCCAGTAAGAGAAAAAAATTATGAAGTTGATGTCACAAAAAAAGTCTAAAATAAATGTGTCATGTGTAGTATAATTTAAAGTTTTTTGTGATATTAACCCTCATGCCGGACTGATAACCTCCAAGATTGGACCACAACAAACGTGAGCAAACCTCGTCATGTTTTCTGCCGCGAAACCCTAGCCGCCGCTACTGATTTGTCGCGGTCGCCGCCGCCGTCCTTGGCTCTGGAAAACAAAGAGGCATAAAGAGAAAATGCAAAAGGGGAAATGCGCGAGGGCTCTGGAGAAACCGCCAGCGAAGCGTCCAGGTGGGGCCCAGCCAAAGTCACGGTCGCCGCGAAACTTCCGGAGGGCGGGGAGGAGGAAAGATTCTCCTCCTTTGACGCGGCCGAAAAAGAATGCCGTATCAAAACCGCCATCCTGGAATCTCCGAAGCGACGTCGTATCCCAACTAACCCCCCGCAACCCCGACGACACCCTTCTCCAGCTGCCGATCCGCTTTTTGCTACTTCCACGCGCGCCTCCCGTCGGTCGAGTGGTTTTCCCATATTGCCCCCCCCCCCGGGCTCCTTGACCGCCCGCGCGCGCTCGCGCTTCTAAATGTCCACATCGCCCCCAAAACTCCTCCCGCTAAAATACGAACATGTACTT
This sequence comes from Melaleuca quinquenervia, assembly GCA_030064385.1. Taxonomy (NCBI): domain Eukaryota; kingdom Viridiplantae; phylum Streptophyta; class Magnoliopsida; order Myrtales; family Myrtaceae; genus Melaleuca; species Melaleuca quinquenervia. Next base: position 8,370,114 of record CM057726.1, on the reverse strand, counting down.
TTGATAGCATGGAATTCGATGACTACATATATTCATGTATTTTTGAATTCTTATAATTTCAGCGGTTAATAACGTCATTTAGAGTCTATTATACGGACGCCGAAGTTTTTTGCACTTGCTTTTGAAGAACGATGGTATACTTCGGTATGTATCTAACAAATTACTCATATATTATTAAAAAAGGGAATATACCGATCGATTTTTTTTTTGCTGGCTAGAGTAACTCGGGATGGATATGAGCTTGATAAATAATTAAGGTTAATATCACGAAAAATTTCAAACTGATATACTCATGACAAGTTTACGCTAAATTAATTTTTGGGTCATAAAATATTGCAGACTAATCCAAACTAACTTTAGGATCGTAAAAAATCTCAAATTGATACACTCATTAAATTTTGATCTTCTATTAGCTTCCCTCAAATTTTATAATGAAATTGTTAAACTTGGTGACTTATGACAATAACTTAATTGGAATGATAAATCAATGTGAAAATTCATATCAGTTCGGAGAGTTGATGGTTAAGGAGGTGCTGACAAGCTTCATTCCCGATCTAGCTACCATCGCGACGAACATGAATAGCATACGTAACCCTTTGAATCGTCATCGGCAAACAACACTCTTTGGTTGATAAGCAGATTAGACATAATTGGGGAAAAGTGCCAAAAAAGTCCTAAACCTTTGCCACTTGTGCCAAAAAAGTCCTAAACTTTTTTTTGGTGCCAAATAAGTCCTAGACCTTTATAAGTTGTGCCAAATAAGTCATTCCTACCGGAAAAAGCACGCGTGGCTCGCCGGAGCGCCGACGTGGCTCGCCGGAGCTCGTCAGCGGTGCTGACATGGCATCAACTTTTTTTCTTCTTCTTCTTCTTCCTCTTTTTCTTCATCGGCAGAGCCCTCGTCGGCGATGGGCGACGGCGGCGGGGGCTGGGGAGGCGGCCACCGGCCTCGCCCGGATCTAGGCGGGGGCGGCCTCGCCCGGCCCCCGTCGGCCCCTAGCGAGGCTGGCCAGTGGCCAGTCTGGGCAGGACAGCCCCACCCCTGCCCAGACAGGGGTGGACCCCCGCCCAGATCTGGGTGGGGCCCGGGCGAGGCCGGTGGCCGCCTCCCCAGCCCCAGCCCCCGCCGCCGTCGCCCATTGCCGGCGAGGGCTCCGCCAGTGAAGAAGAAGAAGAAGAAGAAAAAAGTCGACGCCACGTCGGCGCCGCCGACGAGCTTCGGCGAGCATGTTGTGCTCCGGCGAGCCACGTCCGCGCTCCGGCGAGCCACGTGTGCTTTTTCCGGTGAGAAGGACTTATTTGGCACCACTTATAAAGGTTTAGGACTTATTTGGCACCAAAAAAAGGTTTATGACTTTTTTGGCACAAGTGATAAATGTTTAGGACTTTTTTGGCACTTTTCCCGACATAATTGGGTAACATGTTATAATCTCGATCGATGAAACCTAAAGATTCACGATAACGTACTTCTCCGCCGTCGACCCTATTCGAAGGATGCCAACGTTGGTTCCAAAAGCATATAAAGATAGGATCTCATCTTCCCCGGGGCACCAAAGATTCAAATCGAAGGGCGCGCAAAAGAACAAAAAGAAGGAAAAGGGACGGAAAAATCAAAAGCGAGACCCAGGGGCAGTTTAGACTTTTCGCCGAGCGGAGCGGACGCGATAAAATTGGAAAGAGTGGTGGCGAGGGGGGTGGAGCAGCAGCAATTCAGCTGGTGATGCGAAAGCAATAAATAAATAGAGAAATTATATTTAAAAAGAGAGAGAGAGAGAGAGAGAGAGAGTAATTAAAAAAGAAAAAAGAGGAAAGGAAAAATCGCGTGGCGTTTGAATCGCTTTGCGTGGGGAAAGAGGAAGACAAGGAGAGTGGGAGGGAGGCGGTCATCGCGAGAGAGAGAGAGAGAGACTTGAGGAAGGGGGTAGTGGTGGTGGTGGCGAGAGGATATATTTTCGTTCTTTCCGTCGGGGAATCAGCAGATGGGAATGGAAATGGATTCGCCCTGCGTTCGTGCTCCGCCTCTCCCTCGCCTCTGAGCTCTGGCGCCCCACCCCTCCCTCCCTTCTTCCCGCTTCCCCCTCCGGCGCTGGCTAGGGTTTCTCCGAGATCGCCGCCTCCAGGTTAGGATTCCGGCGCGGCCTCCGCGCATCTGGGTTTGGTGCCTTTTGTGTGTTGTTGTCGTTGTCGTTGTCGTTGTCCGTTGCTCGGATTCGAGACGTTGCGTGTCGATGCAGCCCGCGCCGTTGGACAGGTGCCTCTCGGGCTCGCGCGCGTTTCGGCCGAGGAGCTTGGAGGTGGTGGGGGAAACGTTCGCTCGCTTCCTGGATCGAGAATGGACGTCTTTTTCGTTGGTTTTTTTTTTTTTGGGGTCTCTTCTCCCTCGGGCGAACTGACGTGCGCGCGCTGTTGTCTGTCGCACTTTCGGTTGCTGGCTTTGAGTTGCTCGTTGAAAGGGAGGGAAATTTTTTTTTATATGTTCTTTTGGGGTCGGTGGCGTCTCGTGTCGTTTCGTTTGGGCTGGCGAGTCGGAATTCGCGTAGTCGGCTGATGAGCGTTTTAAGGGCCTTTTGTGTTTACGGCGAGCTTCAAGTTTTGGATTGGGTTCGTTTGTGGCCGTTAATCTTTTGCTTGAATCGAGCGGGTTTCCCATGTTTTTGGCGTGTTGATGTGGCTTGTCTTGTTGAATTGTGGGGGTGGATTCATATATTCATAGGCCTAGGTGGCTTGAAAATCTGTAATTCTTACTTAGTCGATTGGTTTACGCAAGCACGGAGCTTGAGTTTTTTTTTTTTTTGGGAGTCATTGGAGAATCTTTTAGAACGGATAAATATACGTGTAGGTTTTCTTCCTTAGGAATAAGATGGGATGGGAAATTAGGGAATGCTCGAATGCGTCCTATGAAGAAGGTTTCTTTGTTCTTCTATATGATCTTTCATACGCTCAGTGTTTTTGATTCTTTTGTGTGTTTTGCACTCTCTAAAAAAATTCATTGTCATGTGTTGTTTGCCAGAGCCATGCCAACCTTTACTGCAATAGCTTTGGATAGGCTATTGGAACCCGGAACGTCCAGATCGGTTGATAAATCAGTTAATAACCCCATGCCTGTTCCTAAGTCGAAGCCCCCTAAGCCTGAGCCAGTGCCGAATGCAAAGCTAGAGAGGAGGAGAAGTACCTCAGTCATGGAGAGGAAAGTTCAGCGACCTCTAATGACTCCAGCACTTTATGCAACTCCAGAGACTACCCCTGTTCCAGATTCACCGTCCTCATTCCCTCCTTCCCCGTACATCATCAATCACAAGAGACGTGGCCCGCGTCTTGTGAAGAGTTTATCTGAGGATGATGTTTCCTCTAGAAAGGAGAGTACGGATGAAGCAAACGCCAATTCAACTGTAACAGAAGCGAAAAGTGAGGAGGTTGCTTCTGTGGGGGATGTACCTGTTACATTTACGATATTTAATACTGTCGAAGATGAACATGTGAATGGTATGAATGGCTGTGAGGTCAGAAGCAGTGACAGATCTGTGAATAGTGTTCAGGAAGTTGGGACTAGCAATTTGAATGATGATGTTGTGGGAGAAACTGATAAACTCATTCCTGTTCCATTGACTCCTGAAAGAGAGGTTGATGGTGAAGATTTTTATGATCCTCAGGAATCAATGAGTTATACAAGTAACACTGAGGGAGAGGACAACAGCGCAGCGGAACGTTCTGTGAAGTTCACCACGCCAATGGGAGAGTTCTTTGATGCATGGGAAGGTATTTAAGATCCTGTGTTTTCCTTTAGCATGTTTCATTTAACTTCTGGAATCTTGTTATTGTTGTTTGGATGTTTTTGACAAGCATTTTGGTTTCAACTTCGGCAAACGAGTAATTTGAATGTGATGATGTGGTATCGGTCTTCTATGGGTACATGCGAATGTCTACAATCTCTCTCTCTCTCTTCCCCCCCCCCCCCCCCCCCCCCCCCCCCCCCTTTCTCAACCCCCCCTTCCCCCTTCTCTCTCCCCACACCCCCGGAGGGAATAAAAAGGGGAAAGAAGAGAAAAAGGGGGGTTGGGGGGGAAGGGTCGCAGGGAGAGGGAGGGATGGTTTTACATATTATCTAGATGTTTAAGAAGCAGATCAGTAACTATAGCATTACCAAATTGTGGGTCCCTCTATAATTGTTATTTGCACGGTGAACATATTTGAAAATCCTTTTTTCCCAAAATTTACATTGGTTAAGAAAGGCTTATGTGCATTCAACAGAATTATCCTCCGAGGGTGGGGCACAGTCTTATCTGCGTAATCTTGAAGAGGAACTGCGAGAGATCAGATTGAGTTTATTAATGGAGATTGAAAAGAGGAAGCAATCGGAAGAAACCCTGAGCAATATGCGAAGCAATTGGCAGAGGATACGGGAACAGCTATTACTGGCTGGCCTTACCCTCCCTGCAGATCTGACTTTGGAGTCTGACCAATTGAATGCAGAGGCTGCAGAACAGCTGAATCAGCAAGTTCAACTTGCTCGTTTTGTTGCTGAAGCAATTGGAAGGGGCATGGCCAAGGCTGAAGCAGAGACAGAGATGGAAGCACACCTTGAGGCTAAGAACTTTGAGATTGCTCGATTGTGGGATCGACTGCACTATTATGAGGCTGTAAATCATGAGATGTCTCAGAGGAACCAAGAAGCTATTGGTGAGTTTCTGAACCCAGCCCTCTTGTAGCTGTGTTTGGAACCGGCAGGATACATATTTAATATGACCCCTCTGTTTCTAGCATTCCTCTTATGCTGTAGCATTTCTCATTTTCAATGTATTTGCTTTTCGATTTATCTTTACACAATTTTCTGTTCCTCCCCTGCTCATTGTGGTAGAATACTGGATTGCTTTGTTTACCTTAGTGTACATGTTAGATATCGCATTAAGATGGGACTTGGCACTCCTATACATTTTGTTGGGAGAAAAAAAATGCTGACGGAATTGATTGAGTGAATCCATGGTTGGGCTCCAGTGTGAGATAAATTTGAGTGGCAGAAGCATAGTCATTACTAAGTGGATGGGGACTTAATGTTGAAACTGCTATTAACGTAATTGAAGTCTGGAAGAGGAGAATAATGGTTTATAATCTATAGCTTTAGTACTAGGGAATGAAATGATTACTTTGGAAAATCACGATAATTGTTGCTTAACCCAGACTTGTCTAATCCTGTTCAATCTGAAACATCTGGCCAGTATGGCCAGTACCTAGTTGCACTGGTTGAACCGCGTGGTCCTCCTTTTGAAAATTTGGTTAGTTTCTGTTATCTTCCCCTGATTGCAGCATTCGGATCTTTTCTGGGGATTTGCTTTTCTCATAGACAAACAAATCTGCAGATTTTAGTCACTGCATGTTAGTTACACCTTGAACAGTGGCTGTATTTGGTTGCATATACAATAATAGGTAGTCCACCAATTTGTGTAATGTAAAACTCCCTCGTACTTGGTGGCATTTTTTTTTTTTTTGGGCCTTGTCTGGCCACCTTGCCGCACTAACAAGAAACATATCCATGCTGCACAACATTCTTGACAAGATTCCAAGTTTCTCGGCCACTCAGATGGGATTATCCCTCTGTGTTAAGCTGCTAAATGTTTGATCTTTGGATTGTTGCTGTTGTTCTTTGTGTTCAGACAACGGGTATACGGAACTGTACAACAAAGATACAATTTAGTCTTTCTTTTGAAGTTACTTAGTCTTCGGATCATTCGTCAGGGTCATCATAAAATAATCCAATTAAAATTATTGACTGTTGCAGATGTTTGGTAAATGAAAGCAAGTCCAGAAGCAGTCTTTCAAGTTTAACTTTTGCTACTGTTGTCTTTGCAGAGACTGGTAGACGATTAAGGCAGCAGAGGAAGAGGAGGCAGAGATGGGTGTGGGGTTCAATAGCTGTTGCCTTAACCCTCGGTGCTTCAGCATTAGCATGGTCATACCTCCAGCCGGGCGACGGATCGCGCAGTGATGATAATCAGGCAAGTGGGAGCAGCAACGATGCCGAGTGAGGCGTTCTTCCTCCGGAGTCTACGAAGATGGGCTCTGTCAATGGAGGGAGAGAATAAGAAGGGCCAGTGCTGCCTTGTTAAAATTGTCGCGTTCTCCTTGTAAGTGTGCAAGGCACGCGGCGCAATATTATTTCCGACAAAATAATATGCCCAGCTGCGATGTTGCAGCTAATCCAGAGGTTGATATACCGAGTTTGTATATTTGTTGGAAATGCATGATTGTTTTGCTTTAGCTCTTCCCAGCCTCTGGTGCCCGGTCTGCGAGTTTTTTTCTGCGAGGTTCCAATTCTGAATTCAAGGAGCCCAAAAGAGTTTTTTTAAGCCTTTATGGATGGTGATTTTGTAGCAGGAGACGTCTTAGGCAAAGTTGTTTCGACGAGTTCTATGAATAGAGTGATGTTTATTGTGTTGAGCAGTATGTAAGTCCTGAACGTGGGGTGTGATTCTGCAAAACATTAACAGCGAGGTAACGTTTTGTACTATAATAGCCATTTCGATAGGCATGTCCTGAAATTACTATGCTCGTGTTGCATCATTCATTGTGAATTAATATTCTTATTAAGAATTCCAAATTGATATGTTTGTATCATTTGAACGAATTGTTTTTTTATTTATTAAGAATTTGAAATTGATATCTTGGTATCATTTGAACGAATTGTGATATTTTGTGACACGCAGTTTTAAGTAAATTTTTGTATGGATTAATCCATTTGGAATTTTTTGTGATATGAAAATTAATTAGAGGGTAATGTCATGCCATATCAATTCAGGATTTTCTTTGTGAGACTAGCCCATTATAACAATCTGTCTCTCTTAGTAATCGAGTCTCTGAGTTATGTAAGGCTCTAAATAATATTAATAATGCATTTTTATTGTTTAAAGGGTACAAGAACATTATTGCATAAATGATTTCTAAATTTAGCCAAATGCGCAACATGATCTTCTTAACTTTTAATTTGTTTAACATGTTCTTTAACAACTTATTCTAAATTACTATTGGCCCTGAAATTTTAATTTATTCAGTGACATAAATTGAATTTCTGAACTATATTTAATTATTCACTAATATCACTAAATTTTGATTATTAGAAGGACAATCATAAATAAATTTTATGTAGTTTGAGGATCAAATTGAATATTTTTCAAAATACAATAAATTAAAGATTCAGAGAAAGTATTATATAGTAAGATGATGTTCATAAATTATAACAAATAAATAAAAAAAATTTGGAGTCCGCATTATAAATTAAGATAAATTTCTGGGACCTGCGGATAGGAAATAAGAAAGGTTGCCCCCTGTGCGGGCACATTATCCAGACAGAACAGAAACTCCGCAAGAGAGAAAGTAATAGTTACTCGGAAAATGAGTAGACCGACGCGCAACTAGCACTGGCCGGAGCTCCGGCCATGGAGCTTTCTCTGCATCCTCTCTCCAACGCGACTGTCTCTCCTTACTCCAGCTTCGCCTCCGCCGGCAACTCTCTCTTTCCTCTTCGCAGGAGCACCTCCGCTATTCAGCGGACCGGATGCTGGTTCCGGACTGGGAAAACCGCCGACGCCGGGGGAGGGAACAGCCGGCGCGTCGCTCTGGAGCGGCGGCGGCGGCGGAAGTTCTGGATTGACGAGCGAGGGGACGGCGGAGAGGAAGGCGGGGGAGAATCGACCTCCTACGCTTCGAATGACGATGATGAGGCTTTGTATCTGTCGTTGAGCGAGAAGCCGGACCGGAGCACGGCGTTGCTCGATGATTACGAGATGGAGGAGCTCGATTATGCTTCTGACCCGGATCATAGAAGCGGTATGCGTCTTTATTCATTCGAAATCGCCAACGGCTAGTTCTAGGGGGTGTTGAATTAAGTTGCATTAGTTTAAGGATGAATGGTTGAATTTCAGCTTGCGTGTTATTTTATTGTCTTTTTCGTTGGTTGATTTGATTAAATTCGATCATGCGGATTATATAATCGTATACTGATGGAAGTTCTCCAGAAATGTGTCCTCTGTCCTGAAAATGCCTTGCAAACTAGTCTTCTGGCCTTGGCATTATAAGGTGTTGCTTAGGCGTGGAGAGAAATAGATGTGGGTTTGATTAATTGCTGGAATTTCTCCTAGTATCAAACTATGGAGCATTAGTTGAGGACAGAACCTGGCAATGGTGAATGATCCCGTGCCTCCTACAGTGCTCCTGAGAAAGTATAGTACACAGTGGAGCGAAAGTGGTCACATTTTACGAAAGCAATTGGATGACATGATCATTATTATTTGTTCAACCACCACGAAAAATTGACATGTGCTAGACCTCCACTCTCTGCTATAATGTTTCCTTGGTCTTTCCTGGGTGCTACTTAGTTGTTCTCATACGACAAGCTACCAAATGCAGGATACGTGGCTGTTCTAGGAAAGCCTAATGTTGGGAAGAGTACACTTGCGAATCAAATGATAGGCCAGAAGTTGTCAATAGTTACAGATAAGCCACAAACCACGAGGCATCGTGTTCTAGGTATATGTTCAGGTCCAGAGTATCAGGTATGAAGAGCATTATCTTTTGAGTAAGATTTTGTTAGTTATGATCTTCCTGGATAGGACTGAAGCAGTAAGTGGTTGTGCTAAGAGTCAACACTATAGATAGAAGGCATAAAGGGAAAACCCTATATTTGTCCAATACAATGGACTATCTACAATGGGACTTTTATGGTTGAATTATATAGCTTGACAATGTCTATAGATTCACAGAGTAACCTTGGTATGCTCATTGATTTATGATCCCTTCATTTGAGCATTCCCTTCCTCTTAATCTCCCATTTATCTAGCTTGAGTGATTACAATCCTTCATTCACTAGAGATGAGATTGTCAGCAATAGGTTTGTACTCCTCTATCTTTCTTTCTTCTTTTTGGACATTATCCAATCTAAGCTCATTTTCCAGACTTTTAGAGTGAGCATTTTCTGCTTCCTTGGTGTCACTCATATGGGAATAATTTTTTATGTCCAGCCAGACCATGCTTAAGAAAATGTACAATATTTTTTAAGCAACCTTATGATAGTACTCTGAATCTGAGAGACTTCATGTTGAAAGACAATTGATGTGAATATGGTAATTTGTTCTAGATCATATATTTGAGCTGGTGTTTCTGATCAGTATCTCCACAACAAGCATCTCTCCTTACTCCTAATCTTCAACTATTCTTGCAGATGATACTTTATGATACTCCTGGTGTAATTGAGAAGAAGATGCACAAATTGGACTCCATGATGATGAGTAATGTTCGAAGTGCTGCTATCAATGCAGATTGTGTAGTAGTTCTTGTGGATGCATGTAAAGTACCTGAGAAAGTATGCATATGTTCTAGAGAATGACTTGCATATATTGGTTTCCCTCATCAGATTTATGTGAATTTTGCTTATGTAGATTGATGAAGTATTAGAGGAAGGTATCCGGGATCTGAAAAATAAGGTGCCAACTCTGCTAGTGATGAATAAGAAGGATCTGATCAAACCTGGTGAAATTGCAAAGAAGCTCCAGGTTGGAATTTCTTACTGTTATGGGCATGATTGAGTAGGCCTGCATTAGATCAGACTCCTGCTGTCACTGTGAAAAGCATTTTAAGAAAGTAGATAGGGCGACTGATTACTTTGCCAAATGTGATTGTGCACCTTGTGCTTTCCTTTTGCTTTTAATTTGTTGGGGATTTGGAATTTGTCCATGAGCCTGGGAAGCTCTTATACCTTGCTTGGAATATCAGTTTTCAACAATCATCTATTGGTGATTGTGATTGCATTCATGAGGTTATATTTCCACATATACTTGTCATTTCATGCTGAGTCAGTCTCAAGGCCAATTTTCCTGTATCAATTTAATATCTCCTAGATATCATGTGTTGTATTCCCTGATTTGTCTCCCTAAGATTATTAACCATACTTGCAGTGGTATGAGAAATTTACAGACGTGGACGATGTTATACCAGTGAGCGCAAAATATGGTCATGGTGTGGAAGATGTCAAGGACTGGATTTTATCCAAACTTCCTCTGGGGCCAGCTTATTATCCCAAGGCATGTACTGGGCTTCTTCTTCCTTACATTTTGCTGTTCCAGACTGCTACTGATCGTATATATCTATGTTAGTGCAAGATGTATCATTTGCTAAAAGCATTTCATGCAAACACGAATCTTGAAATGGTTAAACTAGAAACCAAAATGAAGTGAAGAGGCTTCATTTTCTAATGTCATTTCTTGTCATCTCCTATGCTATATAGAGTAAAAAAGGATTAAATTGTTGGAGTGTTCAAACTTCACACCTGAATCATAGTGGTTCTCATAAGATGCTTCTATTGGAGATCTGTGAGCAAATGTCCTCAATCAATCCGAGTTCGACTGAAACTCTTAAAATAAAGTAGTTGAAGGATTGGCCAGGAGCTGTAGCTTAGGTCCATCTGGTAGTTACTTCATTCTTGCTTATATGGTTGAGTAAGCAATTGCTGGCAGGAAATACTACTTTTTGCAGTTTTGCTCTATCTTGTGCCATGTCCGTAGAGAATTTCTAATAGCCAAGATTTTCATGACTTATATCCAATAGTTAGCAGTGGCAGAGTGGCAACTTATGATTCATGATAGGAGGTCCAGACATGGTGTATATGTTTTGGCAGTTCCTCTTCTTAAGGAGAATAACATTGTGAAGCTCAGAGCTTTACAAGTTTATTTATCATTGAAACTTCTTAACCCAGTCCTATTCAATAGAATGACTCACTTCCTTTTTAATTGCCATCTTGCAGAACTATTGTTATTCTAAATGAAAAAGTCATGTTGGGGCTTTAGGAAAATGTTGCTTCTTGCTGACAAGGAATTTAACCGTGTTTTCCATGGTTCTTTCAGGACATTGTCAGTGAGCATCCAGAAAGATTCTTTGTGGCTGAAATAGTTAGAGAGAAGATTTTCATGCAATACCGCAATGAAGTTCCTTATGCTAGTCAGGTATTCATATACAATCTTGACCTTATCTCCTGCTTTCCGTCTGTCTTCCCTCAAGTGTTTGGATTCACATAATAATTAATTCTTCGGTTTTTGGCTTTTGACTACTCAAGGTGAATGTGGTGACCTACAAAACCAGGCCAAATGCTAAAGATTTTATACAAGTGGAGATTGTCGTAGAGAGGAACTCACAGAAAATCATCGTGATTGGAAAAGTAAGCTCTGGATCTTGCTAATGTAAGAGAAAAGATAAGAAAAATTGGAGAAATGAAGAAAATAAAGATCTTTTTTTCATCTATATAGGAATTGTTTCTGCATGATAGTTTATAGACTGCACCATGAGTGTCTGTTTCTGTCAACTGGAGCTAAATTGGCGTGCTTTGTAGGGTGAGATAGCTTCATGCTGCAATAAGATAGGGCTACTAACAGGGCATGGACAAGCATAGAAAAGAGAAGAGTAGGACGCAACTTAGCAAGAGCAATTGTGGCTTTTTGAGTCTTAGGAGGCTCCAAAGTCCAACATAAATGATTAAGTTGAGAAAATAGGGCCTTTGCACTGCAGGAGGGCTCACGATTATAATGATTTTATCCCTGAGATTTGCATGAACAGCATGTGCATGCATGGCTTTTAAAGCTTTCGTTATAACTGTACTCGTTTATAGCTTTGGCTATGGAAAGTGTGGAGGGGCTACTCAAGTTTTTGCTTCCGATTTCATAAACAGTTGCATATTTCAATCCTTCATTCTTCATTCCAATATTAATACCTAGACACTTGATGCTTAATCTGACTGATTGAGGTTGTGCTGTTAACCATCAACATCTACTTGGGCACATATTCCAACCTCGTTGGTCTCGTCTGCCTCCTTGAGCAGATGCTTTGACTTGCCTGTCATATTTGAAAAACTATGCTTTCAATTCTGTATTGTCACGCCATCATGTGGCATGCTGTAGGTTGCCTTTGTTTCTTGTTATTTCAAGAAAAATTGTTAGACATTTTGCTGTTAACCCTTGCATTTTGAATTTAGTTAGTTCTCCTATGTTGCCCCCAATATATAAAAGAACTTAAATTGATTGAAAACCTAAGATCGGACGATGGAGATGGAAAAGACGGATTTTCTGCTACATATAGTTTTTCCTGCCATTCTGTTGGGTTATGCATGAGTCTGTATAAATTGGTTCATGTAGTTTTACATATATTTTGCAGGAAGGGAGGGCTCTCAAGCTACTTGCTACTGCTGCTCGGCTTGACATTGAAGATTTCTTGCAGAAGAAAGTATATCTTGAGGTGCTAAATCACTCTCTACTTTTTCTCTAGCCCTACATTTTCTAGCAAAAAAAAAATGATTATATATATGCAAAAAACTTGTCTACTTGTCCGCTACAATATCTCTTTCTAATCAATAACAGCTAAGGTAGGCTATTCTGGGTTTCGTATGATCGGTAGTTACTTTCAGAACACGCATTTACTCATTCCAATTTAGCAAGTAAGGACATGCTTTGAGGCTAGCTGTATGACAGGTGGAAGTGAAGGTGAAGGAGAATTGGCGGCAAGATGAAGGACTTCTCAAGTACTATGGTTATGGGGGACAGATTCGAGCACTATGATATAATTCTCTTCACCATTTTTCTCAGCCCAACATGCTATTCTAGAGTTCGTTTCACTGGGAAGTCTCACCAGCTGATGACAAGGTTGGATGGAGCTAATTCTCATCTTGTCCTTTGTGGGTAAACCGAATGACCATCTCCATCTTCTCGGTAGCTGAAATTTGGCCCCGATGTTTGTCGATTTTCTTAGCAAATTTTGTTTTCAATGTCCAAACTTGCCTAAAATATGTGTCTTGGTTTGCCTGCCTTCTTTAGAAAAGGGTGCATCGTCTTCCTCATAGCAAAGTTGAGGATTAATTTGTTTGCATAGATTGATTCAGTTTCTTCTTAGAAAAGCTTGTGGTTGACTGACTTATTTTCATTCGTGTGCTTCCTCTTGGAAGAGGTAGGATGCAGGGAAGGAGCATTTCAGTATTGACCGGGTAGATTTTCCCTTCGAATCAAGAATTTCACACTAATTCTGTTCTCTTGAAGGAATTTTGGCAAGATTTCATTTCTTCCTAAATGGTTCTTTGCTTTAAAAATAGGCGATTGATTCATTGATCTTGTCCTTTCCGAATGATATCACTCAATACCATTGCAATTTACTAGGACGAGACATCAAGTCAAGGTTCAGCATTTATTATTGCAACGAATGCATAAATATACCCAATTGCCAATTGACTTTTGCTTTCTTCAAAAAGAAAGAAAAGGAGAAAAGAGGCGCAATTTGATCAGTAATTTTTGGCGTGATTGGTCACTTGACCACTCTGGTGCGTTGATATATGAGTAATTTTCTTTTTCTTCACATTCTTTTGGCCTTTTCCTCCGCCGTGACGAAGAGTAATATATGTGGACATATCATGTCAAAAAGATGACCCCGATGGAATCGAGATCAATTACCATTTTTTGGTATACCGTGAATCTCATTTCATGTGATGCCGTCGTGTGGTCTAGTCTCACTTTTCTCATTAACTCGTTACAACATGATTGTCGCATAAAATACATTCTCGTGATAGAGGGTCTTGTGCAGTACGACTTGCAATTCCCCAGGTTTAACAAAAAAAAAACTGTCATGTTATGAACCGACAAAGAGAACCGACTTGCTTCTAGTGATATTTCGTGAATCGTTCCAACGCAGTGGATATTCATTTAAGAAAATCCGACACAACCAGATAGCAATCCGTCCAAAGACGAAGCGTCGCTCTTGAGCGAACGTAACATCGGGGCAGGGGATGTGAGTTAAGGGGACAGAGACACATGCTTTTGTCGTACGAAGGATCTCAGAAGAAATTCGTGGGGGCATCCCTATCCTCAATTCGGAGAGGACATGGGCGCATGTGGAGTAGGGCACCTTCGCTTTTTGGATGCTTCTACTTTCCTCTCCTACCGTGGATGGCATCGTGGGGGAGTTTTGCCCTAGTCACATCCACAAACGAAGTGCCGCTCAGTGGTGAAGACACAAAGGAAGAAAGACCAAAGGAAAAGGGTAAAAAAGCGTAAAGGGCGAGGGAAATGAATATTGCATTTTCACTTTAATGCGAGCAATGCTTTCGTGGACTGTATACGCATGTGACCGACGAACGGCGATTCATTGGATCATGAGAGCCTCACAAGCTCATTAATGTGCGGACCATACAGCAACTTCTCCTTTTGTGCCGCTCTTTTTCGTGGATCCGGCTTCTCTGCTCTCAAAGCAGGTGATGTGTGAGAGAAGGGGGTGGGCTCCACTGTCTATCCCTTTTTATCTTTTTTTTTTAGAAAAAAGGGCAGTCGTCCGATTTATGATCGGACGGCTACCTTGATTAGATTTCGCTGCTTTGCTGGGGGGCAAAGCAGGGAATCTATTCCCCTCTTTCGCGCAAGTGAATCATGATGACCTTGGCCCATGAGGAGTAAAAGCGGGCGGGTGTTCATTGAGTAGCGACACGATTGTGATCGTTTACCTCACAAAGTGCCAATCTCAGGGAGGCAATTTCGTTTAGAATGCTTTAGTCACGACATGAATGACATACTTTTGACTGGATTGAAGGAGATGAGCATAGTTTGATACGGATCGTGATCCGGAATAGCACTTGGCTACTCCAAGAAAAAGAGAATTACTAGGTGGGGTTTACGCTCACGCAACGACGAAGCCATGGGACTGTTGAATTCTCGAACTCGAATGCTCCGAATGAAACTACAGCTCCACTACTAGTCGCTTGGTCACTCTGTCACTCCGGCAGCTAGTCGGTTTACAGTAGCCGGTGTCCCCATCCTGGCTCAATGGACATGAGGCATGCCGAATCGCCATAGATTTGCACCCTATCTGCAGCAGAAATAAAAAGACAAAACCTCTCTCAACCAGAATCTCATGCAATAAAGTGACGGCAGTTCCTTTAAAAACTCTTTAACCATCCTCAACTGCATTCTCTGTTTTTTTCAAATACCCCCCCCTGTTTTCTGTTCCCTTCTCTGCTTCTCCATTCTCCATCACTTGCATGAGCCTCAGAGAGTGAGAGAAGGCCAAAAGAGAAGAACATGAAGCATTTTGCATTGCCTCTTCTCATTGCCATTGTCATCCACCAAGCTTGTTTCCATGCCCACCAAGTGGAAGCTGGCGATGGGTTTGTGAGGACCAGAGGGATACACTTCATGCTTAATGGAAGTCCTTACTATGCCAATGGTTTCAACGCTTACTGGCTGATGTACATGGCCTCTGACCCTTCTCAGAGACACAGGGTCTCAGCTGCATTCAGAGAGGCTTCAAGCCATGGCCTCACTGTCGCCAGGACTTGGGCCTTCAGTGACGGAGGCTATAGGCCTCTTCAGTATTCCCCCGGTTCCTACAATGAACAGATGTTTCAGGTGATTTAAATAGTTCTCAGGACGATTCTTCATGAAATTTTGATCTGGGTCTTCAAATAGTTTAAATTTTGTAAGCAAAAGATACTGATCTGTTGCTTCTATCTTCAAGAAGAGGGCAAAGCCAACAGCTTTCTTGGTATGAGATAGATACTAATGTCTGGGCTCTCTCTCTCTCTCTCTCTCTCTCTCTCTCTCTCTCTCTCTCTCTAGGGGTTGGATTTTGTGATAGCTGAAGCCAGAAGGTATGGGATCAAGCTGATACTGAGCTTCGTGAACGACTATGAGAACTTTGGAGGGAAGAAGCAGTATGTCAATTGGGCAAGGAGTCAAGGGCAGTACTTGACATCTGATGACGACTTTTTCAGGAACCCTGTTGTCAAAGGTTTTTATAAGAATCATGTCAAGGTAAAGCAAAGGATGCATCAATCTGTTTTTATTTTTATTTTTCCTTTTTTTCTCATTTTGTCTCGGATCTTTCCTTGTGAAATCATGGTTATGGAATTGTGAAAATAAAATGTTGCTATTCGTTCTAATTCAAGCAATCTTGCTTCTGCAGACTGTTCTTTATAGATACAACAGATTCACTGGAGTACACTACAAGGATGATCCAACTATCATGGCTTGGGAGCTCATGAATGAGCCTAGGTGCACATCAGATACTTCAGGAAGAACCATTCAGGTTACGAAAGAAATGTGGTTTAACTAGATCTTTAATAATCCTTCAAGCAATGTAACTATTCTAATAATATAAATGGATTTGGATATAGATCTCCTGAAATTGCATTAGAAACTTATTTGCGGAGTTTCGGTCCTTTTTTCTCTCATTATCATCTTTAATCAACCTCCAATGAATTTCTCCTCACGTGCACGCATTCATTGAATTCACATGAATATATGCATGCTTGTTCTGCATCGACAGTGACTTCACATCAAAAGCAAGTACTCGCATGACATTGTTAGTTCAGAAACTTAAAGTTCACATGTTCACTTGCCATTATCTACTTTTGTGCTACCACCATCATAAGTCAACCCTTGCATGAATGATACTATTGATCCTCAAGTAGAAAAAAAAAGGAGAGATTTTTTAATTTACTCATTGAGAAATGATTTTGAAACCTTATTGGTTTTCCCTACAAAACATCTGAAGCTTATACCTAATTGTTGGTACTTGGCTAACAGGCTTGGATTATGGAAATGTCTTCTTTTGTAAAATCAATAGACCAGAATCACTTACTCGAAGTAGGTCTGGAAGGATTTTATGGACAATCAACTCCTCAGAGGAAGAGACTTAATCCTGGCTTCGATATTGGGACTGACTTCATTGCAAACAACCGGATTCTGGGGATTGACTTTGCCACTGTTCATTCGTACCCCGATCAATGGTAACTCTTCTCTCCACTGTGAAAGGTGTCCCTTTTGATATGTGAGTACAATGTATTTCTAAAATTAGCTCAGATCTGCTGTTCTTAAACTGGGAAGAAGAAGATTGTAGACTAGGAACTTCTATAAGCCTTAGGATCTTGAATTTTGTCAGTATCCACTGGTCTGGAAGAACAATTTGCCTAGAGTCTGCTAAGCGAAGGAGGCATACAACTTATGAAATGACATGGTCGCTTGATCGAAACCTGCTTTGGTACAAAATCACTCCTTGTAGATGACATTGATCCTCATTTCCAGCATAGATGCGAAAATTAAGCATCCTTAAGATCTTCATGATGCTACCACTTCAGGCCTAAGAGACGTCTTTACAAATCGATGTAAAAAAGCAGAAAAGCGAGATTCAAATTATATTGAGTCCAAACATCATGTTACAAGTTTCAGGAACACAGATCTTATCTATTTACCTATGCTTTCAATGGTAGAATTTGCTTAACACTTGTTGGTTGTCTCCTTGTGGGATGAGCAGGGTATCAAGTTCGAATGATCAGTACCAGCTTTCCTTCTTGAACAATTGGCTCAACACCCACATCCAAGATGCTCAGTACATCCTCAGGAAGCCGTTACTCCTGACCGAGTTTGGAAAATCCTGGAAGGACCCTGGTTTCAGCACTCAACAGAGAGACCAGCTCTTCAACATGGTCTACTACAAGGTGTACGCGTCAGCTAAAAGAGGTGGGGCGGCCGCGGGAAGCCTGTTCTGGCAGCTTCTAACTGAAGGCATGGACTCCTTCCGAGATGGTTACGAAGTTGTCCTCAGCCAGAGCCCCTCTACTGCCAACGTCATCGCATATCAGTCCCACAAGTTGTATCAGATTCGAAAGATCTTCGCGAGGATGAGAAACGTCGACAGGTGGAATAGAGCACAGCCTGGGTATAACAAGGGAAGGCCAAATGGGAACTGACGACGCGGATTTTAGTAAAACATCACGTGTGTTTCGTGGAAATATTTTGAGCTATGGATTGCAATGATGTCGTGCTCCGTAAGGGCAATCTCTCTTAGTGACGAGTTGGCTTTTGTCCAGGAGGGTAAAGCTCAGATGATGCATAAAATGTGTGATCTTTATAGGTTTCTGCTCCTGTTAAGGGCTTCATTCACTATCCAAGAAGCCGTTGTATGGGAGCTTAAGCAGTAACGGAGATTTAAAATGGTATCAGATCAATTCGTTACCACATCACGTGTTATGATTTTCATGTTGGCTTCAAGATTACTTACCCGTATGTTATAAATAAACCTGTGCTTGAGAGAATTGGCTTTCTTCTGTTTATGGTGACCAGTGGATTATCATTAGGCAACAATTAACATTTGATCATCCTGAAAACTGATTCAGATACAAATTGACAGCTAGGTAAATATGAACGCTTGTTCTTTGAAAAGCAGGCCTAAAGCTGATGCCACTGCCAGTCAAGCAACTCAACTTTCAATTACCGAATCTTTTGATCATCCGAGAAACCTATGCAAGTTAAGCGGAATCTTGATGTCCGAGTCGGAAGCCATACTGGCGACGTCTGGTTAATGTAGGATGTGATGACCGGCAAAAGAGATGGCAGCCCTGCTCAAAAGCCTGAGGAAAAGCATGAGAAGCTGATTATTTCAGAGGACATCCCTACCAGCATCTGTGATCTCTCTAGAGAGATTGATCCATCATCCTAAAAGATATTACATTTCAAAGCGTTTTGTCATGCCTTGGAAGGTATTCCAAAGATTTTCAAGAGAGACCATGTGATCTTACGATCACTAAATCCTCCAAAAGCTGGATCCTTGGAGATACCCCGTTATCAATGAACGCGATCCCTTTGACCGAAAGCGTCGAGCGTTGCACGGTATCCTTCGAAAAGGGTGTCGAGACGTAAGCTTCCATTTCATCGCTCAGCCTTTTTTTTTGATATCACTGACTGGAACCACGTCTGCGATTCGTAATGGCCTTGCTAGTTTGCGATCTTTCCTCATCATGCCGACCAGTCGTCGAACATCGGCCAATGCCCAATGGCGTCGAGAGCGAGATCTCCTGTCGGACTGTGGCCGTGAATGGCTTTCGTGGGCCTGATTTGCTTGGGCTGTGCCTCGGCCTCTCAGCTGTTCCTTCCTTCTAAGCAGGCAAGCACAGGTCTTGTATGATCAAGGGCCTCCTACTTTCGGACGTTGTTCGTCCGTCACGTTACGTATTGTCACTGTTTTCTGGATTCCATGCAAGAGCTCCATGGCTTGAGTAAACATGGGGCGCCCCTCGCGACTTCAATGTTAGGACCCAGTAAAAAGAAGGGAAGAAAAACTTCGACACAATGGAACAACGTGATTGTATCTGTCTAAGAAGATGAACTCACTAGGCAGGCCTCGTATTTGGAGGCTATTTTCAAGCTCGAGCGTGCCGTGCGCTGATCACGCACACGTTCTGTTTCAAGAGACGATATCGTCTCACTTTGCCACTGAGTCCAATGTGGCAGGTCGTCCGAATATGCCGGAGGCTAACTCGCGATTGAAGGAGCTGGTAAAACTCGGTCAGTTGAGCAATGCTCGCAGGATGTTCGACAATATGCGTCACAGGGACGAGATCTCGTGGACCACGATGATTTCCGGATATGTTTCCGCCATGAACGCCGGCGAGGCTCTGGGCTTGTTCTTGAATATGTGGGATGCGCCGGGACTCAAAATGGACCCTTTCATCCTCAGTCTTGCCCTCAAGGCCTGTGGACTCGATGTGAATCTGAATCTTGGCGAGTCACTACATGGGCATGCTGTTAAGACGGGATTGGTGAACTCTGTTTTTGTGGGAAGTACCCTCTTGGACATGTATACGAAAACGGGCAGAATTGAGCTTGGTTGTTGGGTCTTTGATGAGATGCCTCTGAGAAATGTCGTTTCTTGGACCGCCATCATCACTGGACTAGTTCGTAGTGGTCATTGTAGGAAGGGGTTGTCGTACTTCTCCAAAATGTGGAGATCAAAGGTCCAATGTGATACATATACGTTTGCTATTGCACTGAAGGCATGTGCTGATTTGGGTGCTTTGGACCATGGGAGGGAGATACACACTCACTCAGTTAAGAAGGGATTTGATGAAACCTCCTTTGTGGCCAATACCCTTGCGACAATGTATAACAAGTGTGGAAGGTTGGATTATGGATTGCGGTTGTTTGAAAGGATGCCAAAGCAAGATGTGGTTTCTTGGACCACGATAATTACTACATACCTTCAGATGGGTCAGGAGGAATCTGCCATCAGAGCTTTTCTAAATATGCGAGAATCGGATGCTAGGCCCAACGAATACACATTTGCCGCAGTTATATCTGGTTGTGCCAATCTTACCAGAATTGACTGGGGCGAACAATTGCATGCCCATGTTCTATGCATAGGTCTTTTCAGTTCTCTATCAGTGGCAAACTCCATTATGACTATGTACTCTAAGTGCGGGCAGTTGACTTTGGCTTCAACTGTTTTTAATGAAATGACAATGAGGGATGTGGTTTCATGGAGCACATTGATCGCAGGGTATTCAAATGGAGGATGTGGTGAGGAAACTTTTGAGCTTCTATCACTAATGAGAAGGGAAGGACCAAAGCCAACTGAGTTTGCTCTTGCTAGCATCCTGAGTGTTTGTGGAAATATGGCCATCCTTGATTCAGGAAAGCAGCTGCATGCTCATGTCCTGTTGATTGGTTTAGAACAAACGCCTATGATACAAAGTGCTCTAATTAACATGTATGGTAAATGCGGGAACGTGAAAGAAGCATCACAAATCTTTGATGTGGCAACAAACAATGATATTGTGTCATGGACAGCAATGATAAATGGATATGCTGAACATGGATACAGCAATGAAGCAATTGATTTATTTGAGAAGCTGCATGCAGTGGGCTTGAGACCGGACCCTGTCACCTATATTGGAGTTCTCACAGCCTGTAGCCATGCTGGGCTGGTTGATCTCGCATTTTGTTATTTTGATACAATGAGTGTGAAGCACCAGATTATCCCTACTAAGGAACACTATGGCTGCATGATAGATCTCCTTTGTCGTGCTGGTCGCCTAAATGAGGCAGAGAACATCATTAAAACCATGCCGTTCAAACGGGATGATGTTGTTTGGTCAACTTTGTTGAGAGCATGTAGAGTCCATGGTGATGTTGACCGTGGAAGGCATGCTGCTGAGAAAATTCTTGAGTTAGATCCGCATTGTGCTGGAACTCACATTACATTGGCTAACATATATTCTTCCCAAGGGAGATGGAGGGAAGCAGCAAATATAAGGAAGACGATGAAGTCCAAGGGAGTGATTAAGGAGCCTGGATGGTCTTGGATCAAGGTGAAAGATCGCGTATCTACATTTGTTGCTGGTGACCAGACTCATCAAGAGTGTGAAGAAATATACAACACTTTGGTTTTCATGGGTCTGGACGAAATTGATGTCAATGATTTGGATATTTTTGTGGATGATATTGGAGGTTGAAGAAGCAATGGTTCATCTTTCATTACAGTCGAAGTTAGCTCCATTTATTTCGACTGGTCTTGTCAAGACAGATTTGTGGGCAAGCCACTACAGGTCATGAGCAACAATTCCAATGTCGTGGAGTATGCTAGTTGTTCTTTGTGAAAAGACTATTTTGGAGACTATCTCAATGTTTGAAGCAGTATGAAATCATCAAATCTTCCACTACACCAATGCATTCTGCGAGGCTTTGGGTTTTCAGGAGGGGATTGCTTTCTCAAAAGGGAGCCACTACGATGTGAGAAGATGATGCTTCTACCCTTTGTTGCGTACTAATAATGCTGGATATTGTCACATGTTATTCTGGTATCCACATTGGTCATCGGACGGTGAGTTTTTACACATTGAGATTCATAGATTACTTAACGCTGAGATTGTGATATTTATTCAAGGACGCCTCTCAGTGAACTAAGATTTAGAAGTTTGAAGCAGAATGATCGTCTTTCAGACTTACAGGCATAAAGGAACTTTTTCTCCCCTCAAGTCGGTTAATTCTAATAAATGGGATTCACATAGGATCAGCTTTTCTGAGGAAGTTAATGATAATGAGTGAAGACACTACTTCTTTAGTGATTTTTCTTCCAATTGAGTTGAAGAATAACTTTAGAAGGTTGGCTGTATAAGTTATGGATATTTCATAGTTTAAAGGAGGCAATTTTTCTTTCTTTTTGATATCCAGGTGTTTTGATTATAGAAAGCTCAAAAGGCTTATTTTTTCTTTTACTTGATCGTTGTAAGAGGGTCTGTACCGTTGATCACTTTCCAGAATGGATCAGTTTCTGCATTATTTTCACCTTTGAACTCTATGGGACTTTTATATGGCATGTAACTGGTCGAAAAAAAAAAGTTTGCAAAAGATGTGGTCAAACTTGATGGTTTTGAATTATGGTGAAGCACAGTATGTCCATTTGTGGCTGGTGACAGGTCTCATTTATGGAGTGAAGAACCATGCAATGTTCTGAACTTTCTTTGTTTGGGAGAAACTACTCTTGAGGATGAGGTCTCCCCATCTTTGATGTCGAGGAATGAAGCGGAGCATTCTTTCACTGTTCCATTTTGATATATTCTTCATCAGTCTTGTTAGTTAGCAGAATTGGCAGCAGAAAAGGCATGACAGCAAAAAGCTGATGTTACCCAGTATTGGTCTCGAGCAACGGGGTGCAGGGTGTATTTTGTACGGTTGCCTTGTTCCTGGAAGAATGGATACTGATTGATGTTGCCTAAACCACATAGATCCATTCAAAATAGATGTGAGACAAAGGTGCATCCTGTGTGGTTGTTTTCTTCCAGAAAAATGCACGATATACAACAGATGACGCTGTTAAGCTGCATTGCTCCAATCAAACTGCAGCTTGAAAAATCTGTTGGTCAGTCCAGGTAGGCGGTTTTCCCATCTGTCCCATACTGGCTTAATAGACTTGGTGTCAAATTCTTCATACATTTGCTTTGTGTTTGGAGCGGTAGAAATATGGATAAATTCACCATCATCTCTTAAAGTAAAGACAGTTCCTACAAAATCTTTAACCATTGTCAAGCTCAACTGCATTTCTGAGTTTAAATACAATCATTTTTTTCCTCCTCTCCTTTACTGTTCTCCAGCATTTAGTAGTGACAGGTCTTCAGACAGAGTTTAAACAATGAAGCATTTTGAATTGCCTCTCCTATTCGCTGTTTTTATACGTCAAGCTTGTTTCTTGTCCAGGCCGAAGCAGGTGGTGGTTGTGTAAGAACCAGAGATATTAATTTGATGCCAAATGGAACCGCTGCTTCTGCCGGTGGCTTCAATGCCTATTGGTTGATGTACGCAGCTTCTTACTGATCCTTCAGGCAAATAAAGATTCAGCTGCATTCATGAAGCTTCAAGCCATGGCCTCACTGTTGCTAAAAAATGGGCTTTCACTGATGGTGGTTACGGAAGTTTACAGCACTCTTCCATTTCCTAATGGATAGATGTTTTTAGGTAATTCGCCGTCACAAAATTTCGTGAGTAAATTTTAATTCTTTGAATTATTTAGAATAATTCTAAGCACAAGATACTGATTATATCCTTCATGTTCAGAAGGATTGTGTGAAAAATGAAATGATATTAAGAAAAGATAAAAAGTTCTGTACCTTTTTGGACTAAGTTCACTCGAGTTCGATTGAGTTTAGTATATGGTGAGAATTATAAAATAAGCAACTCTGCGATTTTCATGGATTTAGGAAATCCTAATTTTTTTGGTGTTTCTAGTCAACGAATTAACCTCTCTGAAAAATTAGGGTAAGGGTGCATACACCAACCTCTCCTGACTTCCCAAGAACCTATGCACCGGGCCGTGCCAAGCAGTCTTATGATGGCAGAGTTTTGCTGTGTTTATGCTTGCTGATTATTTCACTCTTGAACACTGGCTCGACACACTTATTCAAGATGCCTAGTACATCCTCAGGAAGCCATCAGACCTAAGTCCTGACCAAGTTTAGTCAATCATAGAGGGAACCTGGTTTCAGCACACACCCAAGACATCAGCTCTCAACATAGTACACTAACAAGTGTGGTTGGGCTACAATAAGCAGAGCGGCTGCAGGAAGCTCACTCTGGCAACTTTTAATCGAATGCCTTATCTCTACCTGAGCCAGTTGGGTAATGAAGCCGACAGAGTCCCTCAAGTGCAATTTTCATTATATATTAGTCGCACTAATCGTATCAGATCTGTAACATTTGGGCTAGCATGAGAAATATTGAGGGCTTGAGGAGAGCTCAGGCTGCATGTAGCATGGAAAGGCGCTCTGGGAGCTGAAAACGCTGGGTTTGTGTGGGAAGTTGCAGGGTTTCAGGTAAATATCAAGAGTTAACGCCATGTAGAGGTAGCCCCTCTCTGATTAGCTGTATCTTGTCCGTTGGGGTAACTGAAAGTAGTATAAATGGACGATGTTTATAAGTTTCTTCTCTTGTCAACGTTTCCTAAATCTGTAAGCTGTTTGCTATGAAGCTGTTTGCAGTTTCACATTGGTTTCTTGCTATACAAGACCAACTTTAAATGTTGCTCGTTCAGATGAATCAGAGCTTTATGATGTCAATGAGGCTACAAGACGATCATCCCATTCTCAGCGACCACTGGTGTTCATTAAACAACAATTCCAGGGTCGCTCATTGTGCATGGTGTTGTTTTCCCCTTCTGTGAAAGGGAAACGGTTGAGAAGGGGAGGGTATGCGGCGAAGTTCTACAGTTTGAACCCTCATTTCAACAAATCTTGTCAGAGGAAAAAAGGGGAAAGGCTCCGAAAGTTGCTTTTTGACTTCATCCTATTCATTCCTTGTAAAACTCTAATGTTCACGCCATTCTATATGAATCGTGTACTTAGTCTATACATACGGAATGCACTGTTCTTTAATTTCAACTGCCATTTGAGACACCGAAGCATTTGAGGGGCCTCCTGGTAAGATAAAAGGTCATAATTGAAAAAGGAATCTACATCACAAATGGACGGATGCAATTCGAAACAAAGGGCATCTGAGCATTTATGCCATCATCTAGCTAGTGATCTGTTCTAAGGGACGCATGATGTGGGAAATGCCGATTTGATTCTCTTCAGTTCTTTTTCTCTGCGAGCTAAAAGGCTACTGTTGTTTACAAGACCCCATCACAAACAGAGGCATCGAATTTTCCTTCCAAAGCTCCACCGAGCTAGCTGGTCTGCAACTTTTCCTCCCTCCCTCTTCTGGTCTATTTGCCCCTGCATCCAGGATGGATAAACGCACGAGACGTCAGTCGCCAAGTGAACCAGCACCACGTAATCAAATGAATTTTAAGATTAGGAAAAACACAGACTAAGATTCGATGATAGTCACATAAATCAACTCGCTCTACTGTACCCTCACGGGCTTTCCATTGTATTCTCTCTACTGTCTTTACAGGCAAAAAAGCGGGCACTGGCGTTATCTCCTTTCGAAAAAGACCGCCGCTTCGAATCAGCAAATCACTCTCTCGAAAAGGGTCGTTGAGCTGCAGATCAAGCAAATCGGTTCTCGTCTCCGTCATTGCTTGAATCAAGGGCAACTTTCTTTATTTCTTTCCTTTTCTTTTCATCCCCTCACTGTGTTTAGGATTCCATAGCTGCAATCTTTTCCACCACTAGAGTCTGTTCCCTTTTTTAACCCTTTTTCGCCTCGGTGTTGCTTTGCTTTTTCTCCTCTCCTCTCCTCTCCTCCCCTCAAGCTTTTTGGGATAAGTTAATCTATGCGAGGCATGCGAATGCAAAGTACTCCTTTGAAACAATTCACCTGAAAGAGAGAGGGGAATAAAGCAGAAAGATGCAGAATTTATGGGGAGTGAATGGAGCCCATGGACACAATCCTTTTTTCTGTCCTAGTGGGAACTTGGGAGAGATTTCTGCACTACATGACCCTCGTTTGCAAAGTGGATAATGGATGGTTCTTGAATGCTTTGCCTCTCTTTGCAACAAAGGGACTCTTTTTTGGGCTCTTCACGTTCTTCTCTTTCCTTTTTGGTGCCATGAGGTGGACATGGATGCGACCTGAACTCCCATGTGAGAGGCGGAAGCTCGTGGCGGGTCCGCAACGTCGCCGACGAAGGACGGACATGTACACCATCGAGTCGTATTGATTCTGTGTTGGGTGGAGTTTTGAGTTTCAGTAGAGAAATACGAGACTGAACTCATGACTGATGAGAGACGCCTAAGTTCATAATTCTCAATAATTAACAAGTATAGACGTTGTTGGGGAAAGTTGGCTTCACCAATGTCATGATGCTTGGGCCTTGTGCCGATTGATTTTGTGTGGTTCGATGATCGTGATGGTTCATCTGATAGCTCTTGAAAAACTCCTCACGATGCGCATGACATGTGCAACTCTAATATATACATCAACTCGATTCTATATATTATTTCAGTGCACGTGAAAAAAAGGTATAATAAAGAATGTAAAAAGAGATAAGTTTTAGAAAAATAACATAAATGATCTTCGAACTTTGGCTTGATGTACAATACGATTTTGAACGTTTAATTTATTCACTATGATAATACGATATACTCCATGATTATTTAATTTACTCAAATACTATAAGAAGATATTCAACACATATTCAAGAGCTTTATTAAACAAATTATAAGTTCATATATCGCATTGTATATCGAATTAAAGTTAAAAAAATTATTTGTGTGATTTTTCCCTAAATATTAGATAATACCATGTAAGTCTTCGAAGCGCCTATAAAAGGCATCTCCTTGTCTCGTCGGGACCAAAAAGGCTAAAAAGCTTCGCTTCCAAGCTTCATCACCTTCTCTCTCTCTCTCTCTCTCTCTCTCTCTCTCTCTCTCTCTCTCTCTCTCTATTCCATAGAGACTGCCGGATCCGACCGCAAGACGGAGATGCAGAAGACGGCGTTATCCAGCTACTTCCGCTTCAATGTGGTGTTGACGGCCTTTCGATTGCTCGAGCTCGGGTTGGCCCTCTTCTTCCTCTTCCGCGTCTCCGCTCGCGTCCCGTTCGCCGTGAGGCTCTCCTGTGAGTACTCCTCCCGCCTCCTCGGCTTCGTCGCGCGGCCGCTGTTCGTCTTCGTCCTCTGCAACGCCATCATTGTCGCCCTCCTGGCCAAGCCAGGCCGGTTCTGGGCCCACAGACCGTCCGCCGACAACGGCGCGGTCGAGGAGCTGTACGAGGAGATGATCAAGATCAGCGAGGACAGGGCCAAGGCCGTGCTTCCTCCGGCTCGCGAAGCGGAGGAGGTCGTGTACGAGGACAAGGAGATGATAGTCAGCACGGCCGCCCGAGCTCGAGGAGGAGGCGGCGTCATCGGTTTAGAGGAAGAGGCGGCGGTGGCAGAGGAGGAGGACGAGGAGTGCCGCGGCGGTCTCGGGCGGCCGAGGACGCCGAGTTCCTCCGGGGACTCTTGGGGGAGCTCGTGCGGCGGCGGCGACGGCGACGACCTGAGCAACGAGGAGTTCCAGCGGGCGATCGAGGCATTCATCGCGAAGCAGCTGAGGTTCCGGCGGGAGGAGACGTTGGCCATCGTGCTCCCGGAGCCACACTCATCGAGCGCCAAAACCGATTTCAAATTCCGCTGCACAGTGTAGAGAGAGAGAGAGAGAGAGAGAGAGAGAGAGAGAGAGAGAGAGAGAGAGAGGCTCAGAGGAAGTCTCTGGATGGAGAAGAGACGATTCTCGTTTCTGAGTTAATGCAGTGTACAGCTTCTGATGAGTTTTGAGATTTGCTCAGTTCCCTCCTCCCCTCTCTCTTTCTTTCTTTCTTTCTTGGGGATGAGTAACGCTTTTCACGACTGCACGGTTAAATCCCAAAGCTGGTGCAGTTGATTATACAAACTTTGAGAAAGAACAAAACATAATCATAATAAAACCCAAAATTTATCAAGTTTACGCAATTAAATTTCTTTATCGGCTCCTTATCAATAAATTTAAGAATTTTGACTATACCCTTTGAAAGTTTCGAGGTTGAATTGTATTTTTCTTTTTGTAAATTGCGAGACCCGACTGGATTTTTACTATAAAATTCACAATGAATCGATACTGCTGTCGAATCAACTGAGGCATCCATCCGGCGCTGAAACCATTGGAGGCGCTCCCCCTCTGAATCGAAAGCGTGGAGCAGGAGAAGAGCAAAAGGAGCCGGTCAGTCATTTTCGGACGTCAGACCAAATAATTTTACGAGGCACGTATGTCTTCTTATTATTAGCCTCCACCATTATTGCCCTCCTTCCATCCCAGCAGCCGCAACTTTGAAGGACAAAGGCCGCCTCTGGGTTCATAGAGACGAATTTCTGCAGACGAATCGTCCCGGATCGATAGATGGTAAATTCGTTGCAAATGGGATCGCAGGTATCGTGATTTTTGTATGATATGCGATCTTTCTTTCGACCGTTTCTTAAATAATGTTCATTTCGAATCAATCACCCGATTGGCTACTTAAAAAAAAAAAAAGAAACAGTCGCAAGTTCCCTAAGCTGTGATGGGGTGCGAGGGTCTTTCCTGTACTTGGATTATTTGGCTGGTGAAAATTATGATTTGAAGTTACGGTACTCGAGCGGTCATTGAAAAACTATAATACCAAAATGAGCATTTGTACGAAAGTTGAGGCATGGTATTCTTTTTTCCTATAGAACCAGTCTAGTACGACACGAAATTATTTTGCATTTCGATGATATGAAGAGCCTTCTGTATTATACCTTCTTCTTCTTCTTCTTCTTCTTCTTTTCTTAAGGATTTCGCCCTAAAAACTAGATAGGTCATAGCCAATGCAAGCAAGCTTCGTTCCTACAATTAATTCCAAGTGGGTCGTCGCAAGACGCAAAGCCAATTTGTCAGCATCCAATTGCTACATTGAACAACCATTATTTTGTCAGCCTAACATGTAGCCATCCCTAGCTTTGTCTTGTCTCTTCACCATGTACACTCTCTCCATTTTATCAAACACCATGCTTTCTGAAAAATCTCGAATTACACGAAAGTCGTTTTCCACGTCGCCCCGCCATATCATTTACATCGAACTCGTCCCCGTATCGTCAATCGTCCGACCGAACCGCGTAAATTAATTAACCTAAATCGGTCGATTATGCATTAATTAATTGCCGAGACGTACTTAGCAAGCATGCGGTACAAATGGAAGTTTCCTATAATGGGGTGCATCATTAACCTTTGTCCTTGGGCTAGGCCTCCTTTCCAATGATTAGGACTAAGATCGAGATCTCATCTTTTGGGTTATAGGCAAAGGATGGTGATCAAAAGTCTAAGGGAACCACACCTATTTCTCTTAGTCTTAGTCTCATTTACGGTGAGCCCTAGAGAAAACAGCACCAAAAAAAAAAAAAACAAAAAAAGCCCCATGAGTTTTTTGTTTTAAAAGTTTATTCCACTTTTATTTTTTTTTGTCATTGATGGGCAGTTTGGTCTGTCCTCAGTTGGAGAAAGTCTAAGGGAACCACACCTATTTCTCTTATTCTTAAACTCAATTCGTTTTATGGAAAATGTAGAAGCGTTTCTGAAAAATATTTTCCTTTCCAGTATTCATTTGAAACTTAAAAAATTATTAAAACATTGATTTTACTTTTTCTTTTCTTTTCTCTTATTTTTGTGTTATACATTGACTGGTCGCTGGTCACAATATATTTTTGAAAGAAAATGGAAAATGTTTTTCCCTTTTTAAAAGCGAAAAAAGTTTTCCTCACTTTTGAAGATATTTTTTTTTGAAAGAAAATATTTTCTTTAACTATTTTATCTTTCGTAAAATAAATGTCGAAAAATCTGAAAAATATTTTTTCGTAACTTATTTTCCGTAAAAACGACGGAGCCTTGATCTCATATACTGTGAGCCTTATAGAAAACATACGCCCCACGAGTTTTTCTCATAGTGATTAGACCACTTTTAATTTAATTTAATTTGATTTGATTTGATTTTTTTTTTTGTCAGTAATGTGCACTTTGGTCTGTCCTCAGTTGAAAGCAACTCGAACAAAAAGTCACTTTCGCTTTCTTTCTTTATTTTTCCCCCCTTCTGACGGAGCAGATTCTTCAAGAATTTTTTTTTTTTTGAGAATTCATTGATTATTATAGGGTGCCGAACTTCTTTAACATGTTAAACGGCACTTTTGCTGCTCTATCGTCACCAACGTTGGGGCGTAATCATTACTTCCACCGTAGATAATTGCGGGTCAGGCCCATTATTGTATTTAATGAGGAATTCTTTCATATTATATATATATATATATATATATATATATTCCCCACTTGGTTATTCTTTTTATTTTTTATTAATATATTGATTTTTATCCATTTGTAATTTTTTTTTGTGGGGTTAAAAACATTCATGGACTAGTTCGGTAATTTACCTCGCTAATTTGGATTACTCTCCTGAAAGTGCAGCTGAGCATATTTCGTTCATCCTCCCCCTGGAGTTCGAGTTCAAGTTTTGCTTCTTGGAGAATGAACTGCTTGGAGGGTGCCGTGATAGGTTGAGGGGTTCGAATTATCCCTTGGCTCAATTCGTCTTTTGAAATTTTCGATTGCGCGAAATCCGGTTGAAGTTGACATGTCGGTTTGACCGGCTTGACGGTCGACCCGGGTTTAAACCGATTTAAATCTAGTGCGATGTTCTAGAGGTAAAATAATATAAATCACATTGGATGACCAGCGGGTAGCCGATAGAACCGGCCGGACTTGGTCCGATTATAAATGCCTTGGTCAGCCCTAGGTTGATTTCTTCGATCCCGAAAAGGCGTCGTTGGGCATCCAATCCGTTTTAATTTACCTTGAATGAGTCCAGGCCGTCGATCATGAGTGGCTTAGGCCTAAAAGGCTCCGACTGGCTTGATGTATTCTTTCAAAAAAATCATAATTAAAATAATCGAAAAATTATACGGTGATAATGTGGGTGGAATTTGAATGATTTGGATGAAAATTTCGAGTGTTTAACGAATAGTGTTAGCTCATGATGCTGTAATTGGATATTTGGCTTGAAATCTCATGACTGATATTTTTTTTGAAATTAAAAAAAAATAAGAATTTCGGGCCTAGGCCCAAATCGGCCTAGACTAGACTGATTTAGTTTAACTATAACGAATCCCTTATGATATGGGTTGGGTCTGAAAACTCTAGACAAGATAAATTTGAGCCGAAACCTGGGAGTAAGTTGGGTGCCTAACTCTGTAAAGCTTGACATGGAACTTTACCTAATCATAGATATGGATACCAATAGGCTTTCCAATACTTGAATTTGTGAACTTATTCCTTATTTAGTGACATATACAGTTATTAAATTTTGACTTAATGTGCAATATCATTCCTAAACTTTTTAATTTGTTTGATGCGGTTCTCGAACTATCGGTCAATGTTCAATGTTGTTTTTTTTTTCATTCACTTAAACGAAAAATTAAACATTATTTGGTAACATGGATTATCATATATGATTTGAGATGAATATCTTACTTGGATAGTACACGTGTATTTTTTTTTTTGTTCACCATTCAAACGTAATGGATTGAAGTCGCATGAGTAGATTCTATCAAGAGGAATATGAAGTTTCAAATCCTAATCCACAAAGCATGCGAAATACAATGGTTACTATTTAATTAATATATTTCATTGTGGATCATATTTAGGGTATGTTTGTTTAAAAGAAAACTTCATGGTAAAGTAAAGGGCTTTTCAAGAAAACATTTTTAAGGACCATGTTTAGTTTTCCTTTATTTGATCAATGTGTTTGAAACTGCTTTTTGGTGTTTGGATCTCATTTAGAAAATAATTTCAATCTCATGACTTTATCTCAAGTAAAAAAAATAAAATATTTAAATATTTTTATTCATTTGTTTCCTTCTTCCTTCATCGATCGTTAGGCTTGGCAATGGTCGACACCTGGCTATAGGTGCCAGTTGGTGAGGGCCAACCTTGAGCAAGGTCAAGCAAGATCAATCTAGCTCAAGGCTAGCTTGTTGCGGCGAGGTCGATAAGGTTGGTCTCACCCGACACTAGCCGTACTAGACCTTGAGGCTTGTCAGCCTTGGGTGAGCATGACCTCGTCACATTGAGCTCCATCTAAGTTTAGGCTCAATCGAGAGGGAGAGGGATGCGGCGGCAGCAGCGGCAGTGTAGAGGAGGAAGGAGCATTTGTTGAAGTGGAGAGGTAGATGGAAGGAAGAAAAGAAGAAAAAAAAATGAAAGCAGCAATATGGAAAGTGTTTTTTTTATATCTTTAAATTTAGGAATCAACTTCTTTAATTTTATGCATGAGTGTTCTCATTAACTGGAAAGTAATTTTAGTTGGCTAATTATTTTTCATGAACCAAAAGGGTGAAAGTCTGGAAAATTAATTCCTGAAAAACCTTCCACTCATGCAAAGAAGAAGACGATGGATCATGTGAAGAAGTTGATCGATGCTCTCGGCAAGGAGCTTTAAACGTGGTTTATTATGTTTAGCTTATAATTTAAATCCTACAATAATTTTTATTTGGTTAGCAATGCTCTTATAAAAATAAAAGTTACCTGTAAAGTTAATTGCTCCAGATAATTTGAACGGCAAAAGCACTAATTAAATGCAGAATATATAGAATAATCTTTGAAACGACAAAAAAAAAAGCGTATTACCATTCTAAGTTTTATAGAGCAAACATGTTAATGTGGGGGATCTTTAAGGAAAACACCTACTTTGAAAACTCTTATTCATAATCATAAGGTGTTCTATTCATGATCATACTTACCTATTGTAAGACATTTCTTGAAAAACCACAGATTCAAAAGCTTATTTACATGACACAAATAATCAATGAATTTTGACTTAACATGCAATGTAACTTTTGAATATTAAACACATTCAATTTGAATATTTTTATATGGTCCAGAAACTAATTTGAACATGAACCAAAAGTTACAAATTCACATTAAGCAAATTGAAATCTCAGGAACCACACCATATATTAGACCAAAATTCAGGGACTAAATTGAATGAATTAAAACTTTAAGGACCATATTATACGTTACGTCAAAGTTTATCGACTATTTATGTAATGTTTCCTAAGTTAAGTCATAGAAGTTAGAAACATATAAGTTAGAAACAGATATTTGTGGAAATAAGTGTTATTTTACGGTGCATTTGGTTGGAACGCAACCTGGTGGTGTTTGATTGCAGAAGTCGCTGTACTTGAATCGGCACTTCTCGGAATCCACGAGTAATGCACGATGATTCCAGTGCCTTCTCAAACATTTCATTTCAATTATTAGCAGAGGATTATGTCAGCAGAAGGCTGATCGAGTGTGGAAAATGCTGATTGATTGTCGTGATTTGTCGTTTGTCCTTGAGCTGTATCTGTGATTCGACTGAACCCTTGCGACGCCGGAGAAGAAGTTTGTGCCGTGTCGAGAATGAAATCTTCATAAAAACAGAGAGAGAGAGAGAGAGAGAGAGAGAGAGAGAGAGAGAGAGAGAGAGAATTCAAAAGAGCTGGATGAAAATAGAGAGTGAGACTTCATGCAAACGCAATTGGAGCTTCAAGAGATTTTTATTCCTGATGCAAGAGTACTGAGAAGTGAGAACAGCAGAGAGCAAAAACTAGCTCCTGGATTCTGGGTTGTCTTATGCTACCAGACAATTCCTTGATCTCGGTCGACCTAACTAAATGCTCTCACAGATGCCGGATTCTATATGATTAATGGCTGTGATGGACCCGATCCTTTGTCCTCTGTACTACAAGGCAGTCATAATTTCGTGAGAACCAAAAGGAAAGTGACTGGCCTAATCTCTTCCCTGGCTGCTTCTTCATCCAAAACTCTTGCATAATTCTCAAACAGGCCATCAACAATTCCTTCACCGAAGTGGTGAGAGATCATGGACTCTTGGATGGCCCTGACTGTGGTCGCCACCGCCGCTCCGTAGCTCTTTCCGTCTTTCTCATCCCTCTCGAGTTCAAACGTCTCCAAGCGGTCCACTCGGAATGACCCCTCTCTCTCGATCTCGTGCTCCATTTCATCCTTGGAAGGTGCATAGAAGTGCACATCATAGGAATCCAGCTTCTCCTCTTCCACTTCTCCCTGAAAGAATCAAGAAACAACCAAACTCGTCGAAACACATGCATTACTCCTGTTCAAAATCACAAAGGACTGCAGTTTTCAATTATAGACATACTTCTTTTCTCTAAACTTTTGACTATTAGAAAACGGGCAAAAGTATTTGTATACATAGTGCTCAGGATATATCGTTTATCACTCACGACAACACAGGATGGGGACGTAAGCAGGTCATGCAGACGACTTTCGAACTTGTAACTTGTGTTTTGACACCATGTTAGACTTAAGGCATTCTTTCCAATACGCTTAGGCCATTACAGAATGGGCGAATAATATATTCATACCGTCTTACTTGACATTAAAATGAAACAGAGCTTGAAGATGCCTTAGGAATTGAGGATACCTTTGCAACTAACATGGAAAGGCTTCTTGAGAGAAGCTCCCAGAAGAAAGAGTTGCCTCTATCAACATGGTGTGGGCCCCTTCTGCCGAGCAAGATCAGCACCATTCTGCCACCAGACACCAGCTCTTCAGATCTCAAGTGGAGGAATGATCTGAAGTCCTCTTGGAACTGCCGCAAGTACGCCTCGGCTACACAGGGAGGACTGGACTCAGATATGTAGATACTGCCCTTGTTGATTGGTCCTCTGTTCTCGTCACAAATTGCAGGAGGGACCTGAGAAAAAGACATGGGAGTTGCGCCGTCTGTGAGGCTGAGTGCATGGATAGGTCATTTTCAACATGCCTCATCCTGATCTGATGATATGATGTTTTTTCATCATTTACAGATTGTAAGTTTAAGCACACCATGCCTTTGTTATCCTGATAATGTCATTTAGGAGCAGCGAAGGATGCAGGCTACCAAACCATAAGTGTGTCCTTTTCTTTCTAGATGGTCCTTTTCATTGTTTTATATGGTATAATTCTTCCACTAACTGGTAAAAATATGGGTCTCAGCTCAATCAAGATGTTATGCTATAAAATTTAAGATTCTCCTTGAAATAGTATCAAGAAGGGTGTTATGACGAGTGAGGCTTTCACCAGTGACCCAAACAGGGCAAAAAAAGTTACGGAGGGATAGAATCTTCTTACCCTTGAGAGCCAGTGCAAACTGTGGGATGAATAGACGAAGTGCAAGCATTTGTTGGGAAAAAGCCTCCCATAAAAGGACCCAGGATGAGCTGCCATGTAGAGAGGAGGATGATAAAGCCCACCCTCTCTCCTTCTTGCCTCCCTGAGCTCTCTGTGGAAATCTGGCAAGGCCTTAAAGATGGAGTTGAAGTCATTGGTGGGGAGGTCATTGAGGTAGACCCTGAACTCTGGGGTTGGACCCTTGACCCTTTGGCTTGTTCCTTCCACTACCTCAACCACATCTCTAATGATGGACAGGGTGTTGGGTCCAGAGGAACACCCCAAATCAGCTATTCCAATGCTTTCTGGCATGAGACTTAGGTACACCTGTTGCAGTGCCTCCATGGTTATGCTCTTCACCATATCAGATGCCTTCTTCTGTGGAGAGAGAAGGAGAGAGAGGTAGTTACGGTAGTGAATAAAATCAAATCGTGAGGCATGAAAACAAGGTCATATTTTGAGAGAGAGAGAGAGAGAGACCTGAAGCGAAGAGTTCATGGCATAGCTTGTGTTGCCAACACCTCCTGTCATGTGAAAGACCTTCCCCACATCCATGCTCTTGTTGGGTAACAAAACAAAGGAAAAGTTGCCTCTCTTTGATTATCTGAAGAGGGCCTGAAGAATATATGGTGTCTTGTGCTCTCTGTCTTTACAGAGAGAGAGAGAGAGTAGCCACGATGATGCAGCCCTTTCGCTTTTCTCTTTTTTTAAATATATTTATTTGGTTATCATGGTAGTTCATGATGCATTGAAACTCTCGTGTCATGATGATTGCCGATGATGGTAATAACTCTGTGGCAGGGGACCTTGAATGAGCCCTCTCTCTGTTTCTTAGGAATGGACCCTCTAAAATTAATGCTCCATTAGCGGGCAGCTCAAAAAACTTCTGTCACCATGATTAATTGATGACTTTGCTTTCGTGGGCCTCCATTTTCAGTTTTCAGTTTCGTTCGAGAAAGTAGAAACTCTGTTCTAGCGAAGATCCTAAGCGATTCTAAAAGCTTGGGGAACATGTCGGCTGCCTTCATGGACAAACTTGTCATCTTCAGCTTTGATTACCGTATAGGTCTGTGAGGATTCCACGTTTCTCCTCTGTCACAGAACTCAAGAGCATCGCCAAAGTGTTGAACTAGCAAAATTCGAATGAACAGAGTTTACGAGAGTCCATGAAAGGTCGATTTGATTGTTTTGGCGCGTGCGTGGAGATTTTGGGTGCTGGGAACCTGTCGATGTCCGAATTTTGGCACCTACTCGAATGAGGGGAAGAAAGAAGCGATAAACTTTGGAGGGTCTAATCCAAAAGCAGAGCACGAAGCTAGCGCATGCAGAAAACCAGTGCATCAAACGCCCATTATCTTCCTTTTTGACCCAATCGCCAAGACCCCGTGGCGTCTGAACAGTGCCATTCACTACCCGGAAGAACATGGGACGACTGAACTCTGTCGCATCTTTCCTTCTTTTGACCCCAGACCATTGGCCAAAAGAGGTGGTGGTGGTGTGTTCAATTAGTCCCGAAGCAAATGGATCCTGTCTTGTACTGAAATAGGGGACCTCATCATTGTTCCCACTTAGTGTAGGGATGCTATTTTTTGAGTCCGTCAAATCAGGGGTTACTTTGGCGTCGGGAAAAGAATCTAACTCGGATGAGACAGAGTAACTTGCTTTCGGCATCCCCAATTTTGTTGTTTTTTGATAGACCCTTGTTTATAATCGGCAAATCACAAGTTTAAAACCAAATAATAGAGATTGGCGAATAACTAAAGTCATCCATGAAAAGGACGAGTGACAATTTGAAGAGCACTCGCGTCTCTTCAAGAAAGTCATCTATAACGAGTAATCGACGCTAAAATGTAACTATTAAGTGCGAGCGTTTATTGCCGCTATTTTAAGATTTTTTATCGATGAATGTTGTCATAAATTTTTGTAATCACAATTAGAATTAGGAAGTTATTTGTTCATACCATAGAATTAGGAATTCATCTTTTCAAATTCAACATCCACTTATGGGCATCGATCGTGCCATGGGTTATAAAGAATCATCATTGTGCTCTTTGTGAAAACCCCCTAGTTAATAATGGAAGCCAACGTTTTCTGCAAATTTATTTTTTCTTTGCTTTTTCACAATGTAAATTGCTGATTGCGCCTCTAATTTTCGTGCTTTTAAATTTCTTTTTATTTACTTTTCCTATTAAAAATTAATAAAGGACCATTCATATCCTTCGTCATATCTTTTATCAATTCATCAATACTTTGGAAGATATTGATCAACTCTTTTCGGTTAAAAATTCTTTAGCACGTTTAATGAGCTGCATTTTGTTGATTCGAGAAGATTATGATGACAATAACCATAATTCAACAAGAGTTTGACAATATTGCCGGCAACAATAGTCAATAATTTAGTGCTAGAAGCTGGAGTGGAAGCTGGAGTGGAAATTGCTGTGCACTCTAACTCTTTAGTCGTCAATTGAGCGGTAGAAGAAGGATAATGTGAGCGGGGAAACCTTCCCCAACTTCTCATTACAGAGAAGTCAAGAGAAGTTGCACCAAATTCTCATATGCTAGCTGCGATGAAGAGGTTATTCGCGGAGCAATGGGATGATATGACCAATTACACTGTGAGGCACATATCAAATGTAATCAAACTATTTACTATAATGTTGTCGATGATGTTCTTTCGAGGCCAGGAATGTCGAATCGACCGCCACTATTCAATCTAGTGGTAGTAGGGAATGTTCCTAATGCCTCTCCATTTATTGATGCTAATAGTCGTGGTCAAACAACCAGATTAGTGACAATGATTTGGAAAATCAAACTAGTCGATAGGTCGGTCTATTTCCAAATGCTTAACATGCAAGGTAAATGGCTCCATTGGAACCGTCGAATTTGATTAATCCTGTTAGCACTAACATGTCCAATAACGTAGATAATCCGACAAGAGCAACGTCATCACCTAGGGGGCAAAGATGGCTAATTAAATGGACAATTAAACCCAATACAATTTGTCGAGGAAGGTTGTCGACTATTAGGATTAGACAGTGGTTTCCATTATACCTGTTTATAGGAGACAGTGTCTTGAATGGGTTGACAATCACCCTTTTCCAAGAGATTTCAAAATGCTTGACTTTTCCAGTTTCATTGGCAACGATAAATTATTGACCATTGAAAACATTGTGGGATTTATAGCCTAGTGTGGGCACGCCAGGGGCAAATGACTTTTATAAAACTTAAGTTGTTTTCCCTTGACTTTGTCAAAAACTGTTTTTACTTGATACACTTATTTGTCCCCTGATTTAGTGTGTAATTGGACAAAGATGAAAAGACAACTTCGTTCTCAATTTTACAAAATGATATGTAAAGTATCGATTGTCAATCTGACTAAACTCCATCAATACAATATGAATTGGTCGATTTAAGAAGGCTAGGACTAAATGCTTTACTTCACTCTTAGAAGAAAGAGTTCACAGCCTTAGCTTTTGATAGATTGAAAATCAATCTGAGAGAAAAATTCAAAGGCCAAGACTTAGCCAGTTAATTTCAATTAACAATAGGAGTATTTAAGTATAAGCAACTTCTTAAAGATAAATATAAATGGCCATTTGAAGACTTTGCAAATAACGTGGTTTTAATGAAAAATTATGATTCAGAGTGCGAAGTTAACTCGAAATATAACATTAAAATAAATTGGGCAAAAATGATGTTCGACAAGCCTTGCAATTTGCAATCTTTAAAGTCAGCCAGAATTGGATTGGATAGAAAAGCTTTCACATCTAAATTTAGAAGAGCAAACTTTCAAATCTAAAATTATATCGGAAGAATAAAGAAAAGAATAAAGGAAATATAAGAGGGGAGAGCGAGAAGAGAGGGGTGCCCCTCCCTTCCCGAAGTTGAAAGAGAATATGAAAGGCTGAAGCTCACAGTAGGAGAGAAAAAGGCGGTCCTGTTACATCATGCAGGCTTCAAAGGTCCTTTCAAGTCACTGTTATTGATAATATGCATTTGGTCGTAATTTCTATACAAGTGCAAACATTTAAAAGAAAGTTTTCAAAGGGTGACTATAATCCATTTCATTTGTTGTTAATGATAAAGAATGGTTCCTCCTGCAGAACAGCTTTACACTTTGAACTGAAGCAACTGGCAAGCTGCTACAGAGTTTTAGAGTTCTGAAAGATGGGATTTGGATTCAAAGAGCTTTAGAAAGAATATTGGCCAAGTTTCTGAAGCAGCTGAGCTTTTGACCATTTAGGATGAAAATATCCCGACTAATGATCCGAAGACCGCGAAATTTTTAGCCTACTAAGAATTCCTATTGTGAATTTACTTGACTTGAACTCCAAGACGTAAAGCATAAAAACTCATCAGAGATGGAAACGTGAACCAGATGAGTCTAAAACCACCAAGTGCCAGGATCCATACTCCCACCCAGATAGAAAGATCACATTACACAGACCCATCATCTCGCCACTTGCACCATAAAAACCCTAAAAGAAAAAAGATAGATGCAATGTTGTTCGACACGTGTGGCTGATTGATGACTGACAGTCTGACCATTTTTCTTTGGGTATTTTCCTTTCGTGTGTTGAGGCGTGAACAGGGGGGGCCGGCTTAGGGGGTGCATGAAGGGGCCATTTTTCGTTTAACATGCATGAATCGGGGTGTGGAACCTTTGGTCCCCCTGAGTTTGGATGGACCTCGTCAGTGTCATCTAGTGGACTTTGAAACGACTATCCATCAAAGCTTATGCCTATGTGAGCATGCTTGTCAAGAAAAAGAGGGTGGGGGGTGTAGGGAAGATAAGCAGAGTTCCACTTTTTAGGTAAGTGATTTGAGACTTATCTGGTTTGATTCCGAGCCAATAAAGTCGTCCATTTCTCCAATTATTAGCCCTTCCTATTGGGTTTGGCCATGATACGGTAGATCCGACTACGACTTTGGTTGGCCTCTTAGTCTATTTGAGTCCCGGCAGACACCAGATTCCACTCGGGCACTATACCTATGTGAGCACACTTGTTGAGGAAAAGGGTGAGATGTGGGAAGATAAGAGTTTCCCTTTTCAAATGAGTGATTTGAGACTTATCCAATTCGATCCCAAACCGACAAAAGAGTCCATTTCTCCAATTATCGGGTCTTCCTATTGCATTAGGTCGTGATATGGCTGATTCGATTTGCGATTTTAGTCGATTCAAATCATAGTAAACTCTGGATTACATGTGGGCACTTTCTCACCCTCGATGTACTTGTTATGCACGATAGGGTCGGAGAGGGATAGGTAGAGGTTGTTGCTCCTCTTGCGACGTTTCGCAACTAGGGTTAAGGATTACTATAATTGCGACGTCGTTTTGTCGATAAAAGCACTAAGATAGCACGTCACTGTTGCAGCAATCGCAGTGTTTGTATTTCTTATTACATGAATAAGTGGTGAATCAAAATCTTTCATTATCAATGAGAACTTGTTCTTCTGATGTCTTATAACACTCCTGCTGATCTTTGCCTTCTTCGCAAACTAAGGTGCTCTTCTTTGACAAAGGAGGGCTCAAAGCCCTAAAACATTTTATGCCACTTTGACTTGCCCACACGGGAGAGTGACCTGGAGGCATAAGTAAGATCTACTCTTTGAAATACGTGATGTTGGTGAAAACAATCCATAGGGAAGAACGGAATCAGACTTTGACACATGTAAAATAACGCCTTTAAAAAGTTACATACCCCACAACGTTGTTAATGATTATTAGCAAAGATCCTCCAAGATACAATAGAATTTTGAATGAGAATATTAGATAACTATTCCAATATTTTTCCAAGAAGAAAACAATGCAAATGTTTCTCCTTTGGAAAGAAACAGAAATGGAAGAAAAAGATTATGATGATTTTTTTATTTTAATAGACATGCTCAGTAATTAATAACAGGAAAAATTAGTATGAACGGATACAACCTATCAAAAGTTAAGAAATTATGTTTGAATAGACACAATCTTCCAAAGATTGTAAAAGAAAGCACACAATAAGTATTGGAACGGAATTCCAAATTAAATAATAAAAATAACCGTAATTCTATTGTGAATGGATATGCTATTTCAATATGAAACAACGGTTATTTTATAATTATAAGTTCTAATTTTAGTAAATAACAATAATGATAATAATATTGGGTTCATGGTTAGACTCCAAAGTATGGTTCCGTGATTTAAATGGGGACCCTAGAAGTAGGTCGCTGAGCTAATCTCTCCTAAGATATTGACTTGCAAACATGTATGTCCGAAAGACTGGCAGAAATGACTGACAAAAAGTGAGGATCATAAGTCATAAAAAATAATGATAACAATAATCATTGATTAGTGCCAAATCTCGTCCATGTACGCACTCACAACTTTTCAATGTGGGACAAGGCAACTCAAATTACCAATAAATCCTCAATTCTTTGGCAAAACAAAAATACAAAAATAGAATTTTAAAAATAAATACATCCAAAATTTTCACAAGATTAATATACATACATAAATGTCTTTTTTGAGTTAAACCTTCATTTAGTGCAAGATTTCAAAATTCATAAAATTGACTAGTAGTTATGACTTTAAACTTTCACTTTAATAACATAATTGGATATACCATGCATATACTAACACCCTATTTCAAGAAGAAGTTCTATAATTTACTCAACACTATTATGACTTTGTGCTTCTACCTATTTCATGAGCTCTTTACAAATCAACCATAATTTTTGTTAGTGTTTTATTTACTAATGATTACATTACTAAGTTGTATCATACTTCATTAAGAACATAATTTAGCCTACAAAATGTAACAAATAATTATTTTCAGTAACTTGTTTGTATCCCTTAAATCTTATATCTAGTGATATATTAGAATTATGTTTAGTTATTTGTATTGTTGGTTTTAGTCAACGGGTTTCAACCTCATTTCTCTGTAAAATCTTTGTAAATGGATCAACCAGCTTCTTGTTTAACCTCACATAGATAATTGTTACAACACTATCTTGAATCAATTATCTCACATATTCATACCTTAGACTAATATCTAGACTTGCCATCATAAGTGCTTCTAGTCTGACTATCATTAAAAATAAAAATGGGTGGCAAGATTTGGTTTTCAATGATAAATTTCTAATCCATTTAGTTTCTTTTTCAATTGCTCCTAAAGAATTCAAATTCCATTTTTGAAAGTGTTATATATGTCTGTTTCTTACTCACTCAAGATACAACACATCCACCAAGTGAAATCCTTCCAAAAGTGAAATGTTTATCATTCACGCTAGTAATCTAATTAGCATCGGTCTATTCTTCTTATACAATCAGATAATCATTATAGAACAATTTCAAATTTTAGTTTCCTTAAGATAACCAAAACATTATAGTAATAGCATTCTAATGTTTTATATTTTGATTACCCCAAGTACATCTATTCAACTAACACATAAAAAAATATAATCAGGTCGAATAAAATACATTGCATACATTAAAAGTTCTATAGCACACGTTACTATTCTACTGGTATTAGAGTTTCATTTAATATTGGAATCAAATCGAGTACTTATTTCTTTAAAACCAAGATGCTTAAATCTAATTAACTATCTTTTCAACGAATCACTTTGATT
This sequence comes from Melaleuca quinquenervia, assembly GCA_030064385.1. Classification (NCBI taxonomy): domain Eukaryota; kingdom Viridiplantae; phylum Streptophyta; class Magnoliopsida; order Myrtales; family Myrtaceae; genus Melaleuca; species Melaleuca quinquenervia. The sequence continues at coordinate 8,327,536 of CM057726.1, read as the reverse complement.
TGAAAAACATCCCCACTATGTTTTTTCTATTACTTTAATGCCCATGACAGTACCTATTTCATCCAAATCTTCCATTTTTAAATGAAAATTAGATACTTTTAATCTCTATGACTTTAGTCATGTTGGTTTAAAAGATAGCATATCATCAATGCAGATACGACAGTGCTAAAAAGGTCATCCACCAACCCATCTATGGTGCCACATTTCAGTTTCATTCTCTTGGACCATCATGTCAACAAGCCCTTCCTTGCCGTGCATTTTGAGTATGGAAAAACTATAGGCTATTGGGCAGTAAACCACGATGTCGATGCTACTAAAAAGTTCAAACGCCTCCACAATTGCCTCAAGAGCAATTGCATCATGCCCACTCCTCTCTCTCTCTCTCTCTCTCTCACAGCAGAAAAAATGCACTAAAAATCAAGTCCAAAATCATAACTTCATAAAGATAGCATCCACTCCCATACTGCCCTCTAAATACAGAATAAGCGCACACCAACTTTGTCCTGCCAAAGCAACCGAGTCATGCCAAGTGAAGCTTCACAAACCAACTTAGTTTATCGAGTACATCGACATGTTGTTTCGACGCCCACCAAGTGAAAAGTGATAGAATGTGGGCGACTCTTTTTCAAGTAGTCTCTTCATGCCCACTCGTCAGGGAAGCAGAATCTGTAAGTGATTCTGCATTCTATGCTCATGCCCAAGAATTCAGAAAAAATGTTAAGCTTCGACCAAACTCTACAGTAACTTTTCTGCAAAATATGCTCTTTTGTTTTTCTTTTTCTAATCTTGCATACTCGCAAGGCCTATTTCCCCGCCAAAGAATAATTCCACCCTTCTTTGATATAAACATGGTGCAGGAGTTGAACTCAGACAGGAAGAACAAGAGAACCGGGCTCGCGTAGAACTCCAAAATCGCAAAGTGAAGATTGTAACAAATACCAATTCGCTTAGCAAATCAATGCACCGACGAGAAGCCAAGTCACTCGTCCCATTTCCAGTTGTTGCACTTTCAAGCTCACTTCTTCACATGAACAATGCTCTAGACGAGAAATCAACATCTGTGCACAGTCCCTACTTTTCCACTCAACCGATTGTAACGCGAAAGGAAAGCCAGAAGAGAGAACCTGAGAGGCACGTCGCAATGGGAAAGAGAAGAGGAAGATCCGGGATCCATGGACGACATTTCAGGGACCGCTCAATCGTGAGCCACCATGGGCCAGTACTTCCTCCAGCTCTGACTCCATTGTTGCACAGATATTTCCTTAAAATCGCTAGTTGACAAGGAAGAATGGAATCAAACTTTGAGGTATGAAATAATATTTAAAGAATTATTTTCCCACAATGTTGCTAATAATTATCGGTAAAAATTATATAAGATATAACAAATTCTCGAATGAGATTATTAAACAGCAACTTTAATATTTATCCGGGAACTCTTATAGGAAAACAATCGGAAACAATATCTACATTTCTCTTTTAGAAAGAAACAAAAATGGGAGAAGAAGATTATGATGATTTTTGTTTTGACAGACACTTTCAGTAATTAATAGCAAGAAAAGTATATATGAATGGACACAATCTATCAAAGGTTAAGAAGTTATTTTATAATTGTAAGTGGTCACACAATTTGAACATGACACAACAGTTATTTTTTAATTATAAATTCGATTTTTCATAAATTGAAAAAAATGATAATCGTTCGTTAGTGCCAAATCACCTTTTTTCGACATGGGACATGGCAACTCTTAGTATGTTTAAACAAATTACCATCACATAACAAGTTCGTAAAAACATCTCTCAAATATTTGTATTTGGCTAAAGGCAATCGACTCTGATGTCTTGATACAGAAAAGAATAATAACGCGATCCTTTGAGTTAAGCTTATGTCTGGATCCTCGTGCTAAATTATGTGCGGAGTTTAAGCCCATGCATGAACCTGAGCTGTTCAAATGGGAGGTTCTTATTCCGGATGTGCGGCCTGCACGAGAGGAACTTCGAATCGACCCGAATCCTCGACCATCGTCGTCGGAAAAGGACATCACAGCACTCTTGTCGGGTCATAATGCGACCACTCGTTTGGACATCGACCCGTCGTTCATCTCGTCCTTAGGGAACCTGCTCATTGGCCCTTTTCAATCCCGCCGCTTCGGAGATTTTTTTTATTCCATCCTCCATTAACGTAAGTCGTATCTTATCTTATACAATCATAGTCACTCGTAACTTGGATGAGCAGGGTAAGAATTTAACGTGAATATCAAATGGTGCTGGTCTGTTATGTAATAATCTTCTACCTCATACGATGAGGTCCTTAATAAAGTCGACTCTGTTTTTTAAAATTCCAAGTTGTCATAGGAGTAGAGAAATGAGGGTGGGAATGGGACTAATGATGCTGATCGAGCCTTGAGTGGGCTTTGGAGAATTTTCAGTGTCCACTAGAGGTTTTAAAAAGGAGGGGCACCGCAAATTGCAACATATAAACAAGTATTTTGTACGGGGGAGAAGGCAGGACCATTGAAGAGCTTCCTTGTGTATATTAAAGAATGAAAATACTTCAATGAACTTGACCAGATGGTACATCAATTGAGTTGTGCTTGCAATTTGGGTAGGCAATCTGATTAAAGGGCTCTATCCTGGGAAACCCTTCGATTTTCATCTTAAACACCTTCCGAGAGAAAATTGTTAAATCGATTCTCAATTTAACATGCGTGTGCTAATCCAGTCCTAAATTTTCCTATTTTACTAATATAGTCCTAAACTTTGGCATAGAATCCTAATGTAATCCTTCTGGCCAATTTTTTTTTTCTCGAAATCGATGACGTAACATAGGATGGTTGGCAATGACTTAGACCTCTAAGCCAACGATTTTAAGTCGAAATTGACGGAAATGACTATATTGGAAATTTCGTGCAAAAGTTTAAGATTAAATTGATAAAATTGAAAATTTTAGAACTAAATTAGGATTTCCATAAAGGCTTATGACTAATTGGGTAATCTGTCCTAACTTTAGACAACGGTGATTTTGTTGTGTCATTACGTATCAGTCCTTTTTTTTATGGAGATAGAACTCTACTTACTAATTCAAAAAGTATCAAATAAGTTTTCGTAATCTCATAACAGTTTTTAGTTACTTACTGATTTCCGACATCTACCAACACTTATAAAGATATAGTAATACGGAATATAAGTTCGTATTTCTGGACCCGAAATAATTATATCTTCTTGTAAGTGTTAATAAGGCTTTTCGATTCCCTTCACGCATTAGCACAAGAAAAGGAAAGTTTCCGGCAATATTGAACATCTTGAAATTGGAAAACGATAATATCAACTATAATATTTCAAATCACCCCAACATTATCACATATGACTTGATTTGGTTTGGCCAATAAGCCACGATAAAGACATTCTCGTGCCTCTAGATTATCTCATGTCAGTGGCAAGTAAAGTAGACATCCCACCAAATGAAGAACATTCAAAATGCGCACATGAAATCAGCTGAGATGATGACAGATCTGACGTTGCGTCGATTCATGATACTATTGTGAAGTTTTGTAGGACTATTGCCAACTGTCCTAAAAGTTTAAGCCGTTACGTGAAGACGTTGATTAATATTTAGGTACTTTCACACTCTCCCTCACGCTTCGTCTGTCTTTTTGCCTAATATTAAGCGTGGAAAGATTTGAAGAGACAAAATAGGGGTTTGGTAAGATTTGAACTCGGGACCTCCCGCTCTGATACCATATGAAGTTTTGTAGGACTATTGTCAACTGCTCAAAAAACTTAAGCCGTCAGGTGAAAGCGTGAATTAATATTTGAGTACTTTCACAGCTATGCCCATCGTGCATATGCATAAAATTTCTCTGGCCAAACGAGAGTGATTGCAGCGACTCATCGAGCAAGCTGAAAATCTGTACGCAAATAAACCTCGAGAGTTTCTTCATGGAGTAATAGAAGGGATTTTTTTTTCAGGTGCTTTGGCGACCATTGATAATCTCATAAGTGGGTGATATTGTTGACGCAAACAATCCAATTTCTTCTCCTTGGCATTCGAACTTAAGCATGTGAGCCATCATGATAACTAAGTTTAGCCTTTAGGGGTGCTTTTACACTTATGAAAAGAGAGGCAGAGAACATGCCAATTCCCTCATATCTGAAAATGTTGACATTCATTGCCTGTTTGCTAGGGTGGGTGCAACTTCCCCACCTTTACAGGGTAAAAATAATTGTGATTTAAAATCAAATCTGACTCCGTTTGAGGAGTTCTTTTTACCTAATTAGCCTACAAAATCGCATCCGGTCCATAGTTATTGATCACCAGTGATCGTGGTGAGAAGTTGATAAGAGGAAAATCGTCCAATTAGCATAAAACTTATTGTATGAATGTTAACTTTTCAAATTTGCTAATTTAATCCTCAACCGTTGCAAGAAAACTCCAATCTAGTCATTTTGACCAATTTTTATTGGAAGTTGATGATGTGGTGGTCCAATCATTGCCGATCATCTTATGTAATGCGTCACCACATCAACTATTTTCGACGAAAATTAACTGGATAGACTACATTGAAATTTCATGCATAAGTTGAGGAATGAAAATCGATAAAATTGGAAATATTAGGATTGAATTAGCATCCATATAATAAATTTATGATCCATTAAAAGATTTTTCTGACTAGATTAATGCAGAGATAACCAACGACTCACATAAGATTCTGCATGCGGGTCTTTGTGAACTCCTTGCATGCAGCAGTTCCACTCTTAGAACTAAACGCCAGTTCAACCGTTGGTGAATCCGTATGGTGGTTGACCAGGCTCCCAATCGATCCAAGCACAAAAATCCAACCTCACCACAACGGAGAAGATGTCAACATGGGATGTAGACAAAGAGGGTTGAAATCCCAAGGCTTTGTGGGGGCAAGAGATGATTATAAAATTTGGCATTCTGTGATGAAATGACAAGGGAGTTGAACCACTCTGAATTTAGAACCTCAAAACCCTAATGCTGGTCCTTTGTTTCTGTCCATAAAACCGTCCCCAGCTGATGCCAAGTTCGAGATCTCAGAGATCAAGATTAACGAGAGAGAGAGAGAGAGAGAGAGAGAGAGAGAGAGAGAGAGAGAGAGAGAGAGAGAGAGAGAGAGAGTCATCTCAGTTCGTTAATAATGGTGAAGAAGACGGTCTTGAAGGTTAGTATCCCATGCCAGAAATGCAAGAAGAAGCTCCTCAAAGCAGTCTCTGGGTTACAAGGTGAGTCATAAGCTCCCCATTTCATGTACCCTCGTGTCCTAATTTCTTTCTTCTGCCTATATAATCTCAGAACAGTTTCTCTTCCATTGCATTTTGGAATTTGGATGTACGTTACGTTGAAGTCGAGAAGATGCTCGCTCTTTTCCCGTTAATTTTCGCATCCCGTCTCCGCATCATCCTTTGGTACCATACTCCAGAAACATGAAGGAGTTCACTGAATTTCAACCCTTAGAAAACGGAACGTCAATTTGTGAACGCAGGCGTAGATAAAATCGAAGTGGACTCTTCCAAGGGAACGTTGACGGTGACGGGGGACGTGGACCCTTACGATGTCATTCTCCAGGCGAGGAAAGCCAGCAACTACGCCGAGGTCGTGAGCATCGGGCCTCCTCCGCCGCCGCCCAAGCAGGACGGGCAGAAGAAATCAGAAGAGAAGAAGTCGGAAGAGAAGAAGACCGAAGAGAAGAAGCCCACGGAGAAGCAGCCCGAGGCGAAGCCGGCCCCGATCTGCACGCCCTACGATTGCCACGCCTGCCGGCAAATGGCGATCGTCCACGTGGCGGGATGGGAAGAGCCTGATCCGGCTTGCTCCATCATGTGACATCCCATCTGCGTTAGGGTATCTGTCAAGATCTGCGATTTGGTAGATGGGAGATGGGAGATGGGGAGCCATATAGCCCCGTTGTTCTTCGCAACTTGCGCTTTTCTTCTACGTGATCATACAACAGGAATCCAGTCATATTCAGTTTCAGATGACCCCCTCGACCTTATTTCAAAAAGGGAATATATGGTAAAATAATGAAGTAAAGATTTAAGGAACGTCATGGTTACAAAAATCGATTTGAGTTGGCGGCATAAGAGATGAATTTCGTACTTCACATACAGTCTCGATTACATCTAATGGCTCACCCAATTTGAGTTGTTCATGTAAAATCAAGGCGGTTGTGTCGTGTCTTGTCTTGTGGTCAACCATGTTCAATTTGAGTTTCTCCTAACTTGAGAGAGCTTCGATGATGAATTTGCTCATTCGATGAGTACTCACGCATACCTTTTTTCTTTCCACAGACAAAAGCAAGACTAATTTTTTAATTCCCTCTTGAATGCGTGTTCAGTAGACCTATCAAAAAGGAGTCATAAAACTCATGGGCTAAATTGTTATATATGTTAATTATATTCAGTAAATAAGTCATAAATGAAATTTTAAATGATAGAGCTCAACATAACTCCACACTCTCCCCTTAATATGTTATGAATTTTTCTAAATTGGATTAAACATGAAATATTTTAGCAAATAGGTTGGGGCATGTATGGATTAGGCATGGGTTGGATAAGGTATTAGTCATTAGATTCGCATTATATAAAAAAAATATCAAAACGGATTAAAGGAATCTATTTGAATCGGATCATTTTCAATCCGACCCACTTGTTTGAGATGGAGCAAAAATTAATAGATATATAAAGATATTAGACCACGGACAGCTAGCATAAAAGAAAATTTTGTGTGAATGGTTTTTAATTTGCTTTTGATTCGAGAATCATAACCACTCACTTTTTTAAATCAACGACATTGAAAGCCGCTTGTGTATGATTCTTCTTCACATACCAACATGGTATTATGTAATCACTTATATATATCCATACGAATAAAAAGCAATAAAAGTGCTTCATGTTTCGCCAAAATTACAAGGGAGAGGCCATTCTTTCAGTTTCCCAAGCGCCCTTGTTTTCACTTTGAAATGAAACTAAACACATATTATTGGATTTAGAGCAGCTCTTTAACTTCATTTAGCTTGTATTTTGGTTTATTGATATTCCAAATTCATAGGTAGTATAACTAAAAATAAATATCAATCAGCTAGAACTCCCAAAGGTAGCAAAAAAATCTCAATAATTCTAATAGCTCTCGTGATGACGGAACACAATAGAAAATTGGCTAAATAAGAATTAGAATTGATAGATGAACATCTCATTCACTCAAAATTGATAATCAATATTAAATTGTCAAAGACTAAATAATAATAATAACGTGATAATCCTCAAAACCCTAAAACACCTTATATATGGTGTTCAGATAAGAAACCTAATCACAATAGAAAATCTAATTCAAATAGGAATCCTATTGATAATAGAAAATCTAATTTGAATAGAAATCTTAATTACAATAGGAAACTAAATTCAAATATGAAACTAAATTTAAACTTAAAAAAATAACACTAATCTTGATTGCATCATTCTCCCTTGCTAGAAAAAAGATCCGTCCTCGAATCTGGTTTGTCATTGTCGATATCATTCTCTTCAGGTGGCAATCCAGGTGGTATATCCACAGGTACAATATCAACAAAATCTTCGAGCAATAATCAAACTTGGATAGGAATTTCGGACCTTTCATCAAAATTTTGCTCCAATAGGACTTCCTTGGGAAACTCTTCTGGCTCATTCATGTCGACTTCAACAAATTTCTCATCCTTATGGTTTTCCATCTGAATTATTGGACTATTAAAATTTTGCTCCATCACCACAAGAGCAAAAAACTCAGATGCATCAACTATCTCTTCTTCAAACTTCGACTTACTCAGCAAATTAGTTCTAGTATCCTTTTCTCCAATTTGAAGGAGCTAGAGTGATGGTTCGACCGTCCCTCTTGAAAGTGTAAGTATTTTTGAAGCCATCATGTCGAGTTTGCCTATCAAACTGCCATGGTCTTCCCAATAAAATATGGCAAACATCCATTGGAATTACATCACACCACACTTCATTGTTGTAAGTTTTTCCAATTGAAAACTACACAAGACAGCTCTTGTTCACCTTCACATTGTTCCCTTTTTAAAGCCACGATAGCTTATATGGTTGAGGATGATTTTCTGTTTTCAATCCCAACTTCTCCACCATGGTAGTGGACACTACGTTCTCGCAGCTTCCTCCATCTATTATCATGTTGCATACTTTCCCTCTACTAGTGCACCTAGTATGAAAAATATTATTTCTAAGCCATGACTCATCATCCACCGCAACATTCAAAGTTTTTCATATGACTACGGACTTAGCAAAATCAATAAAAATAACCTCTTGTTCTCGATCCGCATCATCTTCTACGACGTCGAATTCATCATAGATAAGACCTTCATCATAGAGTGGGTCTTCATCATAGATTAGGCCTTCATCATGAAACTTAGAAATCTCGATCTTCTTTACGAGATTATGAAAAGATGACTGATTTTCAGGACGTACTTCTCGATTCTGTCTCTGGTGTAGAACCTCGAAAGGGTTGACAGTCTCCTCTTCTTTATCATTGGATGGATCAGCAGATTTTACTTGTTCTTCGGACTGAACGTCCTACCTTGCCTCAGCAAGTTGTTGCTCCAAATCCTTGATTTGCCTTCTCTGTTCTTCAATTTCTACGTCTCGCAAGTCTCTTAGACGCGGCTATTCATCTGCTTCAGGAACAACTCCACGTTCCCGGCCTCCACGAGCTCGCCGTCCATGACCGACGCGATTCTGTTCAGCCATTGATTTAAGCAATCTGTGCTCTGATACCAATTGATGCCGGAACACAATAGAAAATTGGCTAAACAAGAATTAGAATTGATAGAGGAACATCTCGTTCACTCAAAATTGATAATCAATATCAAATTGTCAAAAACTGAATAATAATAATAATAATAACGTGATAATTCTCAAAACCCTAAAACACCTTATATATGGTGTTCAGATAAGAAACCTAATCACAATAGGAAATCTAATTCGAATAGGAATCCTATTGATAACAGAAAATCTAATTTAAATAGATTCTAATTACAATAGGAAATTAAATTCAAATATGAAACTAAATTTAAACTTAAAAAATAACACTAATCTTGATTGCATCATCTCGTAGTATGATAGGAGAGGAATCAATATTGACTTCTGACACCCCTATCGTCTTAAATTGACCGCAGTATCCCTTATAGGTCCATTCCAGGAATCTTGTTATTTCCTTTCTTCCTTTAAATAAGGATATCTTTTGTAATGCCAATATCAATAATAATATATCTTTGTCTCATCAACTTATAGGCCATAGTGCCTCGTTCCCTCACCCAAAATGCCCCATATGTCCATTAGCTAAACAATCACGTTTATCTTTTCCGCAAAGTAGCTTGCGTGCTGCTACAACTTTTTATCTTCTGCATATATTTGGGAACATTTCATACACCACATCATGATGGGTTCCATTTTTGACTCATCATAGTAGATGATCATACATGTGCGACTTGGGTTTTTCTAATGCAATCCAAGGCACAAGTCCTTTCTCAAGTTAGTAATTTTCTTACATTAATAAAATATCAGTTCCACAAGTCCGTACAACAAATTCGAACTAAGAATGCCCGTGAATTCTTCAATCATGGGTGTTCCTCTTTGTTTATTTCTAATGGGATTCTTCATGAAAGTTGTTGCACCTATAAACCTCAACAAAATGAGACTGTTGAGCGCAAACATCGTCACCTTTTAAAAGCTGCTCGTGCCCTCAAATACCAAGCTTCAATTCTCGAAACGTTTTGGGAAGACTATGTGATCATTGTAGCATACTTGATCAATAAAATGCCAACTTAGATTCTTGATGGTAAGACTCCTTTCGAATTATTGTTTGGAAAACATCAGGATATTCACCACCTCGGTGTTTTAGGGCGCCTGTGCTATGTTTCCACTACAGGCCTTTGAGACAAATTGGGTCCATGTACTCTTAAATGCATATTTATGAGATATCCAACTCAGCAAAAGTGATACATGGTTTATGATCCATCAATTGGCCGTTTTTTTTTTTCATATCAATAGAGATGCTATATTTTATAAAAATGTTTTTCCCTTTCAAGATGAATCATCTTCACAACCGATCGCTAATCGCCATCCATTTTTAAGTGAAGAAGAATTGTTGCCCCCGTAGCTGATCTTGATTCATTCTATTGCATCACCAATGGGATCTAACGCACTTGCAGGTAATCCACAATAGTCTCTAATTGAAAATGATGTCATAGATGCACAAGGAACTTTATCAAAAACTCCCATCACTTTGGCCTCACCACTTAATTCAAGAAATAGCACTTTCACACCAGCTCCTCCTCGACATTCAAGTCATACAACACAACTATCAACATGGGTAGCTGATTACATTTGTCCTACGTTGGAATCCTCTGGTATAACTACCCTATCTTTTTCTATGTTAGCTTTGCTTATGTCTCGCCCGAACATATGTACTGTATTAGTAGAATCTCCGAAGAACATGAGCTTGGTTCATATGATGAGGCCTCTAAGGACCCTCCTTGGCAACAAGCGGTGAAGGAGGAATTATGAGCCCTAATGGAAAACAAAACATGGGATCTTGTTCATATTCCATCTAATCAAAAAACCCATCGGCTGTAAATGGGTATACAATATCAAAATATAAGGCAGATGGTTCAATTGAGCAGTATAAAGCTAGATTGGTAGCAAGGAGATTTGCACAACAAGAATATTATGTTTATATGGAGACTTTCTCACAAATGGCAAGGGAAGTCATTGTTCGGTCTTTTCTTTCTATTGTGGCTTTCCATGATTGGCCTCTCCATCAAATGAATGTTGAATGCATTTCTTTATGGCGATGTTGATGATAACTTTACGTGGAACTTCCACCTGAACTTCGCAAATAGGGAGAGAACCGTGTGTGTTGTCTCCGAATATCTGTCTATGGATTAAAAGGGGCTTCTCGTCAATAGTATGTTAAGTTCACTACGGCACTTACAGCCACGAAATTCCAGCAATCCAAACATGATTATGCTCTATTTACATTGAGAAAAGATACATCATCATTCTACTTGCTATATGTTGTTGATGATATGCTTGCGTTGGCTATTGAGAAGTTTAAGAAGTACCTATATTCCACTTTCCGCATTAAGAATTTGATACCCCCAAATACTTTCTTGGGATAGTAATTGCACAATCAAGTGATGGAATTTGTCTTAGCCAATGCAAATTTGTGCTACAAATCATATCTGAAGCAACACTATCAAGATCTAAGCCGATTGTCATTCTAATATAGCAAAATCTTAATTTGACATTAACAGAATATGACAAAGGATTGTTATCCATGAACAAAGATCCATTGCATCCATGAACAAAGATCCATTGCTTAAAGATCATTTGGTTTATCAAAGACTTGTTGGGAAACTTATTTATCTGACCATGACTAGGCCAATGTATATCATGTTGTGGAAGAAATTAACAAATTTATGCAAGCCCAAAAACAATCTCACATGGATGCATCATTGAAGGTTGTCAAGTACATGAAGAAATGTCCAGGTTGGAAATACTACTATATGAGGATAACAACTTAGAGATGACGGTGAACTGTGACACGGATTAGACTACTTGTCTTATGAGTAGAAAATCTATTATAAGATTCTATGTAAAATTGGGAGATTCATTACATTCATGGAAAACAAATAAACAAATGACTGTTTTCTTTTCATCTGCTGAAGCGGAATATCAGGCAATGACAAAAGCTAGTTGCAAAATAATTTGGGTAAAAGGCCTACTTGGAGATCTTGATGTATGGGTAAGGAAACCAGTCACATTATTTTGTGGCAACAATGCAGCTCTCAAACTTGCCATGAAACCGGTCTTTCATAAGAGGATGAAGAACGTAGAAGTCAATTGTCACTTTATCAAAGATAAAATTCAAAATGGGGTGATTAAAATAAGAGGAATAAGAATAAATTCACCAAGACCTTATGTTAGAGGCACGTGTATCTCCTAAGCAAGTTAGGCTTTATTGATGTGTATAGACCGCCAGCTTGAGGGGGAGTGTTAAAAATACTATTGCCATCGAATGCTATTGTTCAATCTTAATTGATCATATCAACCATTAATTGATATATTTTGCATATTTTTAGAAGATAATTTATTAAGGATATTTTCCTTATTATGTATAGTTCCTTTCAAAATTATCTAGATTTTTTTTACCATAAATAGGGGTTGTAATTACTGCACACAAGCATGAATGAAAAATAAATCTTAGGCAAAATTTCAAATAAGAGTCCAAAGTAAACTTATTTTCTTAAAAAAAGGGTTTAGAGTGAATATTATCTTAAATAGAAACCTAAAATGTCCAAATTATCTCAAATAAAGGCCTAAAGTGGCCAAATTGCATTAAATAAAGGTTTGAGTTTGCTAGTTAGCCAAATTGTGATTAATTTGACCATTAAAGAGGGGTATTTTAGTAAAACAATTATAGGTATAAAAAAATTCTTGAAAAAAACAATAAATTTCTAATGCTTCTACTATTGCTCTGTTATTTTCGTCTCGCTAAAGTGCAGTTCTCTTCAATTCAATTCTCTCTTCGTCAATATGCGAATCAAAAACACTTTCACTCTTTGCTTTTGCTCTCCATTACATTTTTCCAACGATTTCCAAACATTGTTAAGTGTCATTTTCTCCCCTACTCAATGGAGACGTTGTCTATTTCCATTTCTAGTTGTTGTCACCGAAGAGCTCAACCAATTGCCATTTCTTCTCATTTTGTTGATTTTGATCCTCAAAGTCATTTTGTGGTTACCTTATTTAGGTTCAATGGATAATCACCCAAGTAACAATTGTTTATTAGATTCAACTGAATTTGCTTTCGTTTTAGGTGATTACGAATTGAAAATAAAGTCAAGAAGCTTAGTTGTGGCTTAATTGAAAATAGTCTCCAATTGATAATTTATCGTTGACTCAACCTGTTTTAATGATATTGTGATAGTTTGGATGTAAACCATTGTTTCACCGTTACATCTAGATCCATTCGCTAACGAAGAAACGTGGTAAATAAAGAGACAAATAAAGCAAATGAACCAAGGAAGAGAAGAAACAATGTATTTGGGGATTTTTGGTTTTTGGGTTTATATCTTTTGATATAAAAAGAGGATGGGGAAGGGAAATACTAATATGCTTGTTTTTTTTTCTTCTTGTTCTATTTCATACATAGTCTTTTTTTACTAGAATACCCTTCTTTGATGGCCAAGATAATCATATTTTGACTAGCTAGCAAATTCAAACCTTTAATTAATATGATCCGGTCACTTTAGGTCTCTATTTGAGACAATTTGATCATTTTAGACCCTTATTTGAGACAATATACATTCTTGGCCCTTTTTTTGAGGATGCAGTTCTACTTCGGACCATTATTTGAAATTTTCCTTAAATCTTATTCCAATTCTGACATATTTTTCTTATTCTGTATATTTCCTTCCAAAGTTGTATAGATTTCTTTACTAGCCGTGGTTGAATGAAAAATACATCTTATTCCAATTCTGACATATTCTACCGGAATTTCATTCTTGGATTGCTTGGCCGTTTCTTCAACCACCCGCTCCCGCAACACAGTGACCCGCCAACCCACCTGCTTCTTTCCTCGCATCCCTCCTCAGTCCTCACTCGCTGATCGAGCTCGATCGGAGAAGAGAATGGCGGCTCCGCAGCAAGCTCGGCGAGTCTTCTGCGTCGGGACCGCCGATACGAAGCTCGAGGAGCTCCGCTTCCTCGCCGGCTCCGTTGAATCGCACGTCGCCTCCTTCGCCGCCAACTCTGGCTGTAAGGTGCGTTTGCTTTCCCCGTCCGATGGTCATGGCTCCTTGCGTGAATTCAAGCGGCATTCGCGTCGTTTAGAGAACTGAGATTGGGATTTTGCTTCGGATGAATGCTACTTGATCCAGCGAAACTTAGATGTCTTCCTCCGGGATGATGCTTTTGCATTCCATTGTGAATAGCCTTGTGACTTTGATTCTCGCTTTTGAGTGTTGCAATTGTGTGAAACGACAGGTAGAAGTAGCTGTTGTCGATGTATCGGCCGGTCAGGACGAGATCCAAAGTGTCGAAGGCCTAATGTTTACCTCTCGAAAGGAGCTGCTCTCTCAGTACTTCGAATTCAATAACCAAAAGCCACAAAAACTTCCGGACGACAGAGGTGAGGCGGTCTTGTTAATGAGCAAAGCGCTGGAGAACTACCTGAAAAGATTTAGCGAGGATCAGATTCTAGCTGGAGCCATCGGACTTGGAGGAAGCGGAGGCACCTCTCTGATATCATCTGCATTTAGAGCTCTTCCACTAGGTTTGCCCAAGGTAATTGTGTCGACTGTGGCTAGTGGACAAACGGAGCCTTACATTGGATCGACAGATTTGGTGCTATTTCCTTCTGTAGTGGATGTCTGTGGGATTAATAGTGTGAGTAGGGTGGTGTTTTCCAATGCTGCGGCTGCTTTTGCTGGAATGGTGATTGGGAGGATTGATAGGTGCAGGGAGAAAAATAAGGCAGATGCGAAGTCAACTGTGGGTATTACTATGTTTGGGGTCACGACTCCTTGTGTGAATGCTGTGGTAGAAAGGTTAAGTAAGAATGGTTACGAGACTTTGGTTTTCCATGCCACAGGCGTTGGAGGTAGGGCCATGGAATCTTTGGTCAGAGAAGGATTCATACAGGTATGTTCTATTGCAACTTTCCTGCATTCTAGTTATTGTATCCTGCATTTAAATGAAGAAAAATCAGGCAAATAGTTATGCTTAGGGGAGAAAAGATTATTGGCTCCAATGAGTCCGTTTGCATGGAGTAGATCTGATATCTGGCTTGACTTATTGTGTCATTCAGGGTGTTTTGGACATCACAACAACTGAGGTTGCTGACCATATTGTTGGAGGTGTTATGGCTTGCGACAGTTCCCGTTTTGATGCTATCATAGAAAAGAAGGTCCCTCTAGTCCTCAGTGTGGGTGCCCTAGACATGGTGAATTTTGGAGCTAGAGATGCAATACCTTCTAGTTTTCAGCAAAGGAAGATCCATGAACATAATAAACAGGTGATGAGACTTGAATCTTTTTCCCCCTTCATTAATACCTGGCATAGTGTCATTCTGCTCATTGTTTTTGTTCTTCTTTTTTTCTGATGCCTTAGTTTGTGCTTGATTTTTAAACACGATGTTGTATGATTATATTATGAGGGTAATGGACCTTTCCGTTCATTCAAGTCACAATGGACAAGATGAGGTGCCTCTACCTATTATTGGAGTAGAGAGCAAGATATTCATGAAAGAATGAAATTTGTCAGGTTTCACTTATGCGAACTACAACCGAGGAGAACAAGAAATTCGCTGACTTCATAGCGAACAAATTAAACAAATCATCATCAAAAGTTTGCATTTGTCTTCCTGAGAAGGGTGTTTCTGCTCTGGATGCACCAGGAAAGCCATTTCATGACCCTGATGCTACTGCTGCTCTTGTAAATGAACTACAGAGACTTATTGACACAAACAACGACAGAAAGGTATTTGGTTGCTTATAAAATATCATCAATTGAAATTTGATGCAGTCGTATTTGCTCTCCTATTCCAGAGATGGTGTATCTATTATCTAATTGACTTTATAGTACCCTGTTGTTATTCAACACAGATCAAAGTGTATCCTTACCATATCAATGATGTGGAGTTTGCAAATGCAATTGTTGACTCCTTTTTGGAGATTAATAGGAAAAATGGAAAAGGATTCAGACCTCAAACTGCTGTAGCTGTATCTAATGAAAATTCCAATGTGGAAGCAGTAGCGACAATGGGTTATTCAAGCTTCAAGGCCACTATTTACTCTCCAAGTGATTTCCCAGATGCACATCCAGGTGATGATTTGATCACTTTACTGTTTTGGCAGAAGAGCAGCGTGATTAGATTAACCTTAACATGTTGCTGGAAGTTGTTTTTGGGTGTGTACTAATTTTATGCTTACTGGTAGATCTAGTAAATAGTGATAGACAAGAAGTGCAAAACTTGTCAGGTGCATTTACCTTTTGTTCCATGATCATATAAGGATGTGCAGCTACAATAAAGAAACTTTTGCAAATAACACTAACAATTTCAAGGAGTTAAAGAAGTTTGACAGGGATTGTAAAACCAGTTTGACACTGCAAATTGTTTCAGATGTTTTGGGTCAACAGGAAATTTTGAAAAAAGATGGGATGCAACAAAAAGAATTCATGCTTGAGGTTTGTGACAGCCTTAGTGTAGTGTTCCAGATTTTAGTTGCAGGTTTGGTCGCTGTAACTTATTTATCCATGCTTCACATTCATTTGAAAAGATGGAACAGTTGAGGCGGAGTTTCACATTTCTTCCAATTAGTCATGTAGGCATGTAAAATAGGGTGATTCTAAATATTATTTGGCTAACAACTAGTGCCAAAGTTATCCACATTGTATTTCATCTTTAGTTTCTGTTGTTATAGTTTATTTGTTGCTGCTGCAAAGCAACTATATATTACTAAGCATCGTGCATCTTTTCCTGCTTTGCATACAAGACTAGAACTGTATGTGGTTCTAATCTCAAAATGTGAACTCTAACTGTTTAAGTAGGTTCTATGTTGTCCAATGGCACTGATACTTATGTAAGCAATTGGTTGCAGAAACTTTGCAAAGAACACAAGCTATCTTGCACCAGCTGCAAGACCAAATAAATAGAGGGATTCCAATAATAGGGGCTGGTGCAGGGACTGGCATCTCCGCGAAATTTGAAGAAGCGGGTGGTGTTGATCTAATAGTTTTATACAACTCCGGACGCTTTCGCATGGCAGGAAGAGGTTCTTTGGCAGGGTTGTTACCTTATGCCGATGCCAATGCAGTCGTGCTAGATATGGCTAATGAGGTTCTGCCTGTAAGTCTTCTTTCCACTGCCATGAATTAGATAGAATCATTTGGATTCCCAAATTTTCAATGAGCATAATATGGTACCATGTAATTTTTTCACTTTTCTATCATTGCCTTCTAAAACTGCGCATTCAGAGAAAGCAATTAAGATATGGCATTCGGTGTATTCTTTTACTGTAACCTTTATTGTATTCACATTACTAAACAGAAAAGAATAGGAGACACAATTGGTACCAAACGGAGGATGGTTCCATTTCTTCACCCTATCTGGTAAAAGAATGTAGATTTTGATGAAGATCTCACTGGCAAACAAAATCATGTTGAATGAAGATAAGCACATTTATTGTCTTGTGTGATCATAGAATACCTTGTCTAAGATGGCAATTGGATGAGGATGCATAATGCATGAGGTTGGATAATTAAGCACCAGAGTGCGCACAAAATGAGCAAGGAGATGAAAATTTTACATTGTGTATGGCCACTTAGGGAAAAGATAGGATACAAGATGGGTGTGTCTAATTGGTGGAATTGCAATGGAGAACAAGATGAAAGAAACTGTTTGAGGTGGTTTGTATATGTGTAACAATGGCCATTGGATGTGATGTTTAAAATATATGACTGTTCCTGAGATGCATTAAAAGGAATGGGAAGTTCTTAAAAAAATGTGGGAAGAGATTATGATGACAACGTGACTCTTTAGTATCTGGGTCTTTCTATAAACTCAATGGGAAGCGGAGTTTAACAGTGTAAGAGGATCTACCAAGTCGGCCACACTTTGTGGGATAAGCCTAGTGGTTGTTGCTGTTCCTCCTATTCAGAACTTGTGTAATGTCTCGTCTAAGCTACTGAGCAAGAAGCGCGGAATGCAGATGTATATAAGGTGTTAGAGAACCTTGGCTGCACGGTAGGCAAAGTGGAAAAGGTGGACTCTTTGCATCTCACTAGGGGTATTTTTTTTCGGTAACGAAAGATTTAGATGGATGAGTGAAATCTGTCAAGGTGGATTGGTTAGGGAAAAAACTTCACATACTCATAGAGTTTCCTTGTGAAGCCACAACCTAGGACAGTGCTAGATATGACTGCCATACTTGGAGAATTTTCAAAATTTTGCTTATTTAAAATCTATCCATGCCTGTGCTATCCGAAAATATCTAATTTATCCCGTTACATCTATTAATATCGGAAAAGTGTGTTCCTCCATGGCCATATTATCTTTTCTTCCACATAATATGCTTCAATGAATTAATCGATGCTTCATCTTTAAATTTAGTTTTTCATTACCCTAATGAATGGGGTATGTATTCGCATAGGTTGTGAAGGCAGTACCTGTTCTTGCTGGAGTATGTGGAACTGACCCGTTTCGTCGAATGGAGTACTTCCTAAGGCAAGTGGAGTCCATTGGATTTTTTGGGGTGCAAAATTTTCCCACAGTGGGGCTTTTTGATGGCAATTTCAGACAGAATCTGGAAGAAACAGGAATGGGATATGGGTAGGTTTTCCCAGATAGTGTATTTTTGTCCTCGAACTTGATCCCTTAATGGCTTAATGAGCAGCTCCTCTCTCTGATTTTTGTAGCTTGGAAGTTGAGATGGTAGCAAAAGCTCACAAAATGGGTCTATTAACAACTCCTTATGCTTTCAACGAAGATGAAGCTGTAGAAATGGCAAAAGCTGGAGCTGATATTATAGTGGCTCATATGGGCCTCACAACTTCTGGCTCGATAGGTGCAAAGACTACTTTCACATTGGAGGAAAGTGTAGGTCGTGTACAAGCTATTGCAAATGCCACACACAGGATCAATTCCCATGCTATTGTGTTATGCCATGGAGGTATATCTTGAAAGCATCTTTTACGTCGTTTTCGTGCTGAGTTCCTTCATCACCTCCGATTGCATCTCTCTGGAGGATGATAGATTGGAATTTTCTTTACTCTGTTACTTCCCAACTTGTTGCGGTTGACCCATTATCCAAATCATTCCAGGCTTCTCAGAGAAATTTTCATTCAGCAAGACTGGAGAGATGTGTGCTATTAGTCTGTTCTCTTTTCTAGGTGTAATTAATTCTTCAAAGCATTGTCCTTGTTTCTTCCTTTGAGTTTTCTTGTTCTTCCACTCATTTTGGTTGAGTTCTTTTTCAGCTCCTTTTTTTTTTCTCCGTCTTAGATTACAAATCATCATATGCTGTTCACTTTTCTTCCTTCAGCTTTGGAACACTGTCCTACTTTGCTTATTTTGCCTCATATAGTCTGTGGTTCTGATACTACACCTTGTGTGAGGAGTCATATTAGTGGGCTCTATTGTCCCTGAACATCCAATAGTCCTGGAAATCGTGGAAAAGTGAATGAATTTTGGTTTTGAATGTGCAGGTCCTATATCTGGTCCAAAGGAGGCAGAATTCATACTGAAGAATACCGAGGGAGTTCATGGGTTTTATGGTGCATCAAGCATGGAGAGGCTCCCCGTTGAACAAGCAATTAAAAGCACAGTCCAAGAATACAAATCGTTATCCCTGAAGTGAGGTTCACTGTATCACTCTGTATACTAAGATATTAATTGCAAGTTCATACTTCCCCACATCTGAATACCATGATTTTAGCAATAAATTAGTTGGCAAAAAAAAATTCTTTTTGGTGGTTGAATAATGAACAATGACCCTCTCTCTCAAGATGGGTAGTTGTTTCGTTTTGCTTTTTTTTTTTTTTTTCAAATGAGGACACCGACTGCTACTTTTATAATAATCATCAATATCTGAAGGGTGGTGAGTCTTCTACGTTTTCTTCCATTCCGATCGAAAATGAATATCGCTCTAGCATTTTTGTTTTCCCGCTTCCCTGAAGTTCCTTTCTTCGCTGGTATCTGGGCCATCAACTGTCCACCTGTAAGGAGAGTAAAGATTAGTTACGCAATGAGGGGGAGATTTTTCTAATGTTAATCTATATATTTGCTCTCTTGCTATTTGAAAGCGGTAGAAATAGTATTATCAAGATCTGTTCTACGAATGGTATGGTAGATAAAACCGATTATACTGAAGGATACATGCAGAAACACTTTCTTCTGATCGAATCTTTTGGAATGAGTTTGGCAATGAATTTTTGGAACGAACCATTTCTTAGCGGAGCAGCAGATGACTTCCCTGTATCCACTCGTTAGCCGGTGCAAGAAGGTCGATATGATAACTTTTGCCATACATAAACCCATGTGACATGGATCGTCTGCTTTTTCCTAAAGTCGTACGGATTGAGAACACAAGATAAGCATGCATGTGACAAGTGATATCAGAGCACCGTTTGATCCAAGAGAGTGATGGATCTTTCTTCCGAATAATATGCGGCGAGCAAGTCGTCGAAAACGGGGGAGGACAGTCAAAAGGCCTCCCAGGGCCAAGAGAAGCCGTGCTACCTCTTGTTCTAAGGACACCATGGGTGACTTGGAGTCCAAGTGATGAAGATGGAATTCACCTTAGACGTTCAAAGCGTGGTCAATAAGCTATCCACAGGAATTGATAGAGAGAGATGTGACTGGAAAGGAAGAGTTGCAAACCAAAGTGCTTGAACTCAAAACTGGCATGGGAGAGCTCCGAGAAGAAATGTTGGGCACACTATGAGAATTGACCGCATCATCCAAAGAAAAGCGACAGAACGAGGCCTTGGAGACCTTGGCAGAGGCCATGTGGATAAAGATGACCAAGCTTAGGACAGAGGTAGGCCGAGTTGAAGGCCGCGTGAGTAAACAGCTTGATCTCCGTGCAGCCACCTCTTCGAGTGGATGCCCCAAAGCCTAAGGATTTCCATGACTCAAGGGTGGTAAAAAACGTGGACAAGAATCTATGAACCACGCCATGGAAATCACTGAGGTCATGTCGCGGGTGATCACAGTAGCCATATACATAACCAATAATTTGCTAGGGTGGAGGCGCAGGTTAGATGATCGGAGTGATGCACCGATCGTGACTTGGGAAACCTTCGTCGAAAAGTTTCAACGACAATATTACCCAGCATATGCCTAAGAGGAAGCCCAAAAAGGGCTTTGCCACCTAAAACAAAAGAGCGGAGTTTTGAAATATATGAAGAAGTTCTCGAAATTACTTTACAAATCCCCTCCATAATCGATATTGAAGCTTTTCATCGGTTCATGGGTAGACTTAAATTGTGGGTGAAACAAGAATTCAAGAAGGGTAACGCTAAAGGTCTTGCCACGGCAATGTCGGTGGCCGAGTATAAGGTGTCGTTCGTAGCCAAGCCTGAGAAGACGATCAAGATAAGACCACTAGTGGGGGAGACTCTGACCATTCTAGTGGGAACAACAGGCCACCAAGTTCCAACGGCCCTTCCCCGGCACCAGACAGAATCAAGTGAAGAGAGTACGAGGAAGAACCGATTTCCCATATAATGCTTATTATGTGATGGAGCACACATGACCTGTGATTATCCCACACAAAACAAGTTAACAGCCCTCACCGCTCAACGACTATGACTTTGTTGTTGGCCTTGGCTTCCTAGATTGGATTGATGCCTTGGTCGTTCCCTTTGCAAATTGCTTGGGCATCCTCAACCCGCACTACCAATGTGTTGTCCTTATGAGCCGTGATCCATCGAAATCACAAGTTGATCTCGGCCATTCAAGTATCCAAGGGAATAAGGCACAGAAAAGAGAAGTTCCTAACCATGCTAAGGGCCGAAAACCCACAAGGAAGAGAAGGCCTTGAATGAGGTGATCAAAGTTTTTTACTCTTTTGAAGATGCGATGCTTCTGAAGTTACCAAAGAAATTGTCTCCTAACAGGGAGGTGAATCATCGAATCTAGCTAGAGTTGAATGCTCGGCCATTAGCCACAGCACCATACTGAATGGCCCTCTCAAACTAGCGGAGCTGCGGATGCAGTTGAAGGAATTGCTCGATGCCAGGTATATCCAGCCCTCCAAAGCTCCATTCGACACCCTTGTCTTCTTTCAAAAGAAGCATGATAGTTCCTTCCTTATGTGCATAAATTATCGAGCGCTGGACAAGCTGACTGTCCGGAACAAGTACCTAATCTTGTTCATTGCCGACTAGTTCAATTAGCTCAAAGAAGCGCGCTAGTTTACCAAGCTAAATCTTCAGTCATATACTATCAACTTCAGATCGTTGAAGACAACAAATCAAAAATCGCTTGTGTGATGTGCTATGGATCGTACGAGTTCTTGATGATGTCCTCTAACTTGATCAATTTGATCAATGCCTCGTCACCTTCTTCACCCTAATGAACAAGATACTCCATCCATTCACCTACAGGAAGTGTTTTGGGTCTTATGAGACAATGACATCTATGTCAAGACGGAGAAGTATGCCTTTGCCAAGAGGGAAGTCTCCTTCCTCGGCACATAATTAGGGGTGGACCAGTACAAATAGATCCCGCCAAGGTCCGAGTTGTCCAGTAATAGGATCAACTGAATGAAACGACGAGCTTGATATCGTTCCTCAATCCCACTAATTCTGTCGCCGATTTCAGAGCTACTCCGCGATTATTGTGCCCTTTACGGGCTTCCTGAAGAAGGAGAAGCCATGAGAATGGATGGAGAAATGTCAAGAGGCGTTCAAACAATTGAAACAGGCTACAGTTGAGCAACTCGTGCTCGTGCTGCCCGACCATGCATGTCATGGGGAGATTCTCACCTTTGGCTTTAAGCCATATGACATGCCACTGAGATCTTTAAAAGTGAGAGCAGCCCCACGTGGTTTCTTCCGTAGAATAACCAACTGCTCTTCCTGAAATTTCATCTTCATGTCAGTGGGTTTGCGGCTCGAAAGGAGTAATCAAATCAATAAACAAGATATGATTGGAGTTAAGACAGCTTTGGCCACGCTAAACTACAAAAGATGTACTCAACATGTGGCTTCTTCTTCTACGGGAGTTTCCTGGCAACTTCGATCGGGCAAGACGCGGATCTATTTGAGACGCCTTCCAAAAAATTCAAGCATGAAAGTTCAATAATGGACCATAAATAGACCATAAACTAGTCAAATTACCCTGATATATCATGCGATATCTCTTTGTCTAAGTAAAATGTATATGCCATATAATCATTGCATTTGGGATGTATAGGTCACATTTTTTTTTGTCACAGTATCAGGTCACATTATTAGAAAAAAAAATACTAAAAAAATTATAAATCTATTATATTTTTGCTAGTTTAGTCCTCAACTTTTTAATTATAAACAATTTTACGAATTGAGTCAACCCGGCTAACTTTGGCCATAAATCACAGACGTGGACATGGACAAGGGCAGTCCTAATGGCACAATTGGTGCCGACACGAATGAATTTTCAATTTTTGAAAAGATTCTGGGTTTTTCGTTTTTTTTTCTATTTTTTTTCGAGCTTTTCTATTTTCTTTTTTAACAAGCATGCAGACGCGCGCACAGAGATAATGATACCGCGCCCCTAAATACAAAAAGGTTTCACGATAAGCTCTCTGTAAAGGTCGGGAGTATTACTCCAAACAAGCCAGACATGCTATGCGACGAAATACTCAGGTGGAGCATTTCTATTTTGTGGTCGCGGGTGACACGCATGAGATGCATACTACAATTCGACTCGCGGGAACATCGAATGTAATCTGGCCGATCTGAATTATCGGAATCTGTTGGGCCTATATGATCAGGGCAGAAAGAGGCTGTAATGTCCTCCTCAGCCCCACCACCAATGATATTATTTGCTTTGGCCCTACCACATTGGTGTGGACGTACTGGCATCTCAGCTACGGTCTCGATCTGACAGTTTTATTTTTCCTCGGGTCCATCATCCTCGCGGCCCTCGGCAGCAACTCATGAGCGCGCAACTAAGGAAAACGCATTGTTGATGGATAATGGTGGACCTCCCACATATATATCTTACTCCCTAGACAATGTGGGACTAGAGAATGTTACAAAAGCCGTCCAAACCCGCTGTCGGCGACCCCGTAGATCAGATAAACCCCGGAAGCCGAGTCAAGGTTCGGTTCAGAGAATCGTCGGTGTGCTTGGCTTACCTTCTAGGGTCTTTAGTCGAGGCCCATTAAAAGGCTAGGGAGCGTCGGGAGAAGGAGTCTACCGGAGCTTCTAACTTCTCGGACATTTGCTCTGGTAAACAGAAAAGTCCAGGACACTTTTCCACGTGAGACAAAAAAAAAAAAGAAAAACTATGTGGTTTCTCTTGCTCGCCCGTGTTGACGAATTCATTAAAAGTCGGACATAGTTTGTCTTTCTTCCCCCTTTCTTTGTTTGGTCGGTGAGTTTGGAAAAACTGTCGAAACTGTAAGCGCTTCTGGGCCACTAATCAAGCAAGCTGGAATCAAATAAAACGACCAAAGGAAGACTTAGAAGTTTCATCACTAACAAAGAGGCATATTATGAAAAAGAAAGAAAAAGGATGCGTCCTCGTGGGAAAATGGTATGAATAGTCCTAAACCTATTGTACATTTATCACTTCAGTCCTAAACTTTTAAGTTTTGTCAATTTAATATGAAACTTTTTAAAATCTTGCTAATTCAGTCTTTTCTGACAAATTTGTCTCAGAAAAATGCTTACGTGGGCATCCGAAAAATGCTTACGTGTTTAAGACAAATTCGCCAGAGTAACCGAATTGGAATTGGCAAGGTTTTAAAATGCTTGGGACTGGATTAACAAAATTTAAAAGTTTAGGACTAAATTGACAAAAGTACAATAGATTTATGATTTTTTGGACAATATTTCTTGTCCTCGCGAAAAACGCCATGCAAAGTATTTTGCGGTCATTTGAGGTGGCATCATGGTTGAGGTGAGAAAAATACTCAGTGGTCATAAAACGCCCATGTCAATTGCCCTTTTTCTTTCCGGATTTTGGCCGTCCTCGATGGCCATTGGCGTTGGGGAGAACCGAGTAACAATTCACCAAAAATTATACCAAAGTTAGGATCAATATCTTCCCCAAAACTAAATAGATTGAAATCAACTTAACCCTAGCAACAACCTATTGGAAAACGGGTAGAACAATGAAATCATATCAGACTTTGAGGCGTGATATCACTTTCTTTAACGATCTATTTGCCCCACGTAGTTGCTAATGGTCTCTTGGCAAAAATCCTCCAGGATACAACAAAGTCTCTTCGAGAATACTTGATAGCAATTCAAGTAATTCTCCAGTTTCTCTCTGTCGGGGACCCCTGAATGAAAGGCTGCTATTTGTCTTAAGAGACGACTCGAAAAATGAACAAACACGACTGTTCATTGACAGTTAAACCGAAAGGTTGTCTTGAAAAGACACAAACAAAAAGGAAAAAAAATAATAATAAACAAAGTAAAAGGATTAGTGTTAAGTGCTAAGTGCGCCTAATAATCGCGCAATTATTCGCGCACCCGCACGCGGGTACCGTGGGGTCTAGCCCACACCCAAGCAATCCTTTAGAAAAGGAAACTCATATATAAAGTGATCTTCTCTCTCTTACTTTCCCATGTGGGACAAAGAAAATCACTCTTATTTGTTTTTCCAAACAAACTCACCAACACAACCAACCAATACAATCTTGCAAAACACTTTCACTAATTACCAAAAATAGTTGAATACACAAACTGTTCTTCTCTAATTACACACTAGAGGTTGAATATCATTAATACAATTGTATTTTCTCACCATAAAAGGTGAATTAATATAAATAGAGCAAGAAAATCCTAATCGAAATTGGAGATTTCTAAAGAGATTTTCAACGAACAAGACCGATAAACTTGTAGCGCTCAGTCTTACGAACAACATAATAAAATTTGAGCCAATTTTGTCTATGTTTGGCCTTCGATTCGAAACCACACAATTGCTCACCTTTTCTTCGTTTAACTCTCTGTCCTTGTGTCGTCGTTTTTTTTTTATATATCTTTTCTAGTAAGGTTATAAAAATGAGCCCCTCTTCTTTTCTTTTATCTTTTGACTTTCTGACTAATCCTTTTTTTCATTTAACTTTTTTTTTTCAGAAGTTAACTAGGCCCCACAAATGAGGCGGAGCCAGCCGACAATTCTCCCCCTCCACTTCATGTAGGGGGTTCCACCATGCCTGCTTAGTTTCTACAAGAGTCAACTTTCACCATGGGCAAGACTTTAGTCATCATATTGGATCTATTGTCATTAGTATGAACCTTCTCAAGTTAAAAGAGCTTCTCTTCTAATTTCTTGCAGATCCAATGATACTTCACATCAATATATTTCCATTGAATACTGGATTTTTGTTAAGATAGATAACATGCATGCTATCACTATATAAACGAACTTCTCTTGCTTCAAGCCCAATCTTGTAGGAATTTCTACATCCATAAGAGTTCCTTACCTCATTTAGTGATAGCGATATACTCTCCTTTAGTCGTAGAAAAAATAATACATTTTTGCGACCTTGATTACTATGAAATAGTTCCCCCCACAAAAGTCATTATATTGTCCAAAGTAGATTTTTTTAGAGTCATTATGTTGCGGTGTTCTCGGAACAGTCTTCTCAAACTTGATACCATAATTTATACAATATTGTTCGAACAACCTCCATATTCACCACCGTTGTCAACTCGAACACATTTTAACTTCTTTCCAATTTCTCTTTCTACGTTGACATGAAATTGTTTGAAGGTAAAATGTACCTATAGTGAAAGCCCATATTTTTCTTGAGCAGTCATCAATAAATGTCATAAAGTATGATGCACCACAAAGTGTTTTACCATCCATACAATAAACATCTGTGTAAATTAAATAAAGTGCATTTAATTTTTTGTGTGGAGAGGATCTATGACATGAAAATCTATGGTGCTTACCGATAAGACAGTAAGTGCATTCCTTCAGGTTTCTTTCCTTCTATACTAAAATATTCTTTCTAGCTAGAGTTTCAAGCCCCTTCTCGCTAAGATGTCCAAGTCTCATATCAAATAAGTCAATTGAGAAATCTTCCCCTACATTTACCTCTTTTTTAATCAACTCAACTTGCATGATGTAGAGAGTGCATGTCTTCTTTCCCTTAGCCATTATTATGGAACATTTTATCAATTTCCATTTTTCCATCATCGAATGAATTGCAATAGCCATAATCTACAAATGCACTTGTAGAGATCAAGTGAAATTGAATATCTAGAGCATGTCTCACATTTTTCAAAAGCAAGTTACATCCAACATCGGTCTTCAAGTAAACATCTCCCATGTCGATAACCTTAGAACCCCAATTGTTCCCCATCTTAACACAACTAAAGTCGTTGCAATAGGAAGTAAAGTAGTCAAGTCGTGAGGTGACATGAAATGAAGTTGCAGAATCAACAACCCAACTAGAGTCTTAGCATGTAAGGTTCGCACAAATATTGTCACGAATAAACACAATGTCACCATTGGATGCAACTGCTACTTTGACATGTTTTTCTTCTTTCTTTTGATCTCCATTTTTATCATAGGATTTATCTCTCTTTGCCCTTATAGTCATTACTCTGAAAGTTTCTTGATTGATTTCTCGCCTATTTTCTATAATAAGAGCATATGATCTAGAAGCATTTTCTCCTTGTTTCTTCATTGGACAAGCTTTCATTAACCATGCTCATAGAAAGTGCACCAAAAGGAGTTGAATTGTTTAATGCCACAACTAACGTGTCTCAACTATTGAAAAGGGTTGCAAGCAATATACATGATTGCAATTCATCACAAAGCTCAATCTCAAGATTTGTCAACTGATTTACAACATTTGAAATTCACTCAAGTGTTTCGACATGCTACCTTTCTCCTTGTATCTCAAGTTCACAAGTTTTTAAACTAGAAAGGCTTTATTTTGTGGAGTTCACCTCTCATAGACTTCTTGCAATTCCTTCCACAAAGTATCTGCTTTTGTTTCTTGGACAACATGATGAAACACACTATCATGAATCCATTGTCGAATAAACCCAACAGTCTTATGATTTATTTGCTCTCATTCTTTATCCTCCTTATCTCCTTTAGCCTCATCACCACCAATGGAATTGAACAAAATCTTTACAATATAACATAACTTCCATCTAAGACTTTCAAAAAGAGTAATTTGATGTACCAGTAGTTTCGTCCACTTAACTAGCATCTTAATCAAAAGCTCTGGTACCACTTTGTTGAGGAGAACTGGGTATATCAAATCCCAAGATTAATGTCTTCCCCAAAACTAAAATGATCAAAATCAACTTAACCCCAGCAACAACTAGCCAACACAATCTCATAATAAATAAATATAATACCAAATGATAAAGCAATAAAGTCAATAGACAACACTAAAATTTTATGAAGAAAACCCAATGAGAGAAAAATCACAGACCGCCCATAAAACTTTCACTAAGCATCAATAATAGTCGGATACACAAATAATTCTTCTCTAGTCATATACTAGAGGTTTAACATCACCAACACAATAGTATTTTCCTCACCAAATGTGGGTCAATATAAATGGTATCGCAATTGGAGATTTCGGAGGAGATTATCAATGAACAAGATCAATCAACTTGTAACCCTCGATCTGACGAACAACATGTAGGGGAAAGAGGTCTCAAGAGAGAGCATGTGCCTTCATGTTTTCGGGACGAACTTCCCTCGCCGTAGCTGCAGAACTGGAGATGTACCAACAGCGAGTTCTTCCAAAATTTGGACATGGAGCTCTTCATGGCAATGGAGCCTTTCGATGGGACGCCGGAGCCCGGCGGCGGCGAGTTCCACGAGGCCAAATCTCGATCTGGTGAGAGCAAGAAGAAGGACCCACCATGGGCGGTCCATACTCCGGGCTGGAGGACGAAGAAGGGAGAATTTGAATTCTTTATTCCAATTCAGCGAGCACGTGCCATCTTGTTATAGGAGATTAGCAAAGACCGCACGCCGCGTCAGTAATTGATGCCGCGCTTTCTCACCACCGAACATTGAATCTGATTCTCTCCTTGCTCTCGTAATTGTTTATGGCTTTTTGCTTCAGGTTTTAATTTCTAGGGATCTCGGGAAAATGTAAAAACTATTTGGTAAATTGTGTTTGACGAAGTATCCTTTGCTCCAGGAAAGTAGCATAAGGCAAAAACTATTTCCCTCTTTGATTTTTTTTTCCTCTTCTCAGTCTTCAATGGGGCTGGATCGCGATGTCCTTGGCTAAATCCAGTGGGGGCACGCTGTGAAGGTGCGCTTCGCGGCCACTCGCGGCCGTGTTGATGCGACGGTGGTGGTGGTGGTGGTGATGTGCCGCACACACTAGCAAGTGTCACTTACCGTGAACCGGAAGGAACCGATCAACTAGCACGACGAGAGATTCTTCTTCCATGACCTTGCGCTTTTTTGTCTGTCTCTCCCTCTGTTAAAATTTTCCTTCTCCAAAACTCCTCTCTCTCTCTCTCTCTCTCTCTCTCTCTCTCTCTCTCTCTCTCTCTCTCGTGCTTTTCCCCCACGTAATTTTTCCAGCCCCTTGCGTATTCTGCCTTGGACGCCTTTTTGACCCGAAGAATCAAGTATTCGGTCCAATCCCTCGAAGATTTGACCAAATATTTTTCCTTCCAAAAGTCCACTCAACATCTCGTCCACCGAATCGGCTTTCGTCTCTTTTCATATTTGCTTCCTCGAAATAACTATGAAGGCACAAAATTTTCTTGAAAATCATTGCTGATTATGTGACCGACCGATTATACGGATCTTGACATGTTTTTGTGCGATTCTCGATCACATGGATTCTTAAGCAAATTTCTTCTTCCCACACGTTAAGTCAAACCATTCCAATTATGTCTGAATCCATCTGATAAATGCCCCTAAAATCTATATGCAATTCAATCAAAATATTTTTTTTTACGTTAAGAGGCCACATATTAGTCCCTAATTTTTATTAAATGAGATGAGACACCAAAATTTAGGTGTCAACATTGAAGTATCTTTGAAAGAAATAGTCTTTGATCGAAACACATTGAAAAGTCATTTGGAAAACCAATTTAAGCTTGCAAATTTTTAATTCATTTAAAATAAAAAATAATGACCATAATTTATACGGTTTGAAAGCTTAGATATCAACAAATTTATAAGTGTAAGAAAATCATACTTTTTGTGCTTTTCGGGAATTCCCGAAAGCTCAACTTAAGAAAGAAATCAACTCCAACTAGAAAATTTGCTTAAATTAGGAAAATTTCATTCGGGGATCAAATTTGAAAATTTTCATTTACGAGTTATATTTCCGTCGGTTCACGCCCCGACTAAAACAGATCGACCTCATATTATACAAGGCTTCTGATGAATTTTTTGAAGTTACCTGCCTGAGTTGGATGGTGAGAGGGAACCAGACAGGAAAGTCAACAACAAAACAAAGCCAGGATGTTTCCTTAGTTTGGATGCTCATTGAAAAGCTATTCAAACGTGATGGCCAAGAAACCGAGACTGTGTGAACATATATGTACACACCATACCCGCACTCGGACCAGAAAGAGAAATTTGCCTTCCTCCAGATTAACCCGAAAAGGAAGAGAAGATATTCGATGGATTCAGCTTCATCGTCGGAGTCCAAGATCGCCACGGCCAAGGCGGTGTTCTCAGCCGCCGCATCCGTCACGGCCACGGTGATGCTGGCCCGCACCATGACCCAGGATCTGCTCCCTGACGACCTCCGGTACTACCTCTCCTCCGCCGTCCGCGGCTTCCTCGCCCGCTTCTCCTCTGAGCTCACTCTCGTCATCGAGGAATACGACGGCCTCGTCAGCAACCAAATCTACGACGCCGCGCAGACCTACCTGTCCGCCAAGATCTCCCCCACCACTCGCCGTCTGCGGGTTGCCAAGCCCGAAGGCGAGGACAACCTCAAAGTTTCGATGGAGCCGCACGAGGAGGTCGTGGACACGTTCGGCGGTGCCAAGCTCAGGTGGGTGATGGCCTCGAGAAGGGTCGAGACAGGTTTCGGAGCCGGCCATGGGAGGTGGAGGACGATGGGCCCGGTCGCCATGGAGTCCGAGGCCCGCTTCTTCGAGCTCAGCTTCCACAAGAGCCACAAGGACATGGTAATGAGCAGGTACCTGCAGCACGTGGTGGAGGAGGCCAAGTCGATGAGGCAGGACAAGAAGACGCTGAAGCTGTTCACGCCGGCCTTCGAGAACCTGTACAGCGGCTGCCTCTCCGACGCGTGGACACCAATTAACCTCGACCACCCCGCGACGTTCGAGACGCTCGCCATGGAGGCGGCGACCAAGGATTTCATCATGGAGGACCTGAAGAGGTTTGTCAGGAGGAGAGAGTACTACAGGAAAGTGGGCAAGGCGTGGAAGCGGGGGTACTTGCTGTACGGTCCGCCGGGGACGGGGAAGTCGAGCCTCATCGCGGCGATGGCGAATTACTTGAAGTTCGACATTTACGACCTCGAGCTGACGGAGCTGAGCCGGAATTCGGAGTTGAGGAAGCTGCTGGTGGCGACGGCGAACCGGTCGATCCTAGTGGTGGAGGACATCGACTGCACCATCGAGTTCCACGACCGCATGGCCGAGGCCCGGGCGGCAAGCTCCTCGACCGGCAGTGAACCGGAGAACCAGGTCCGTCTCTTCATAGTTCGATTATTCAGATCTTTTCTTTTTTACTAAGTGACTAAATAAATACGCCCGCCTCACAATCTTTAGGCTACTCGTAAAATAAAACTTTGTTATCTCTAATTAAAAAAACACTTTCTTTCCACCTAATAAACTGAAAATAGATTAGATCAGGTAGCACAATCTTTCGGTTGTCTCTTAATTTAGACAGATCTATGTGATTTAATCTCGTCTTATTTAACTCTCTCTTAATTTGGTGAATCACAAATCAAAAGCTAGCAAGGAAATCAGAGATAAAAACGCATGATTAGGAGAAATTGAGCACGTGACATGTCACATGGGGTTTAAGCTATGCATCGGATGCTACCTACTTGCTCGCAACAGTCGCTCTCATAATTTTCAATGGGTTGAACTAATCAGTCAAGATATGTTAGATTAGTCAACTTTGGCCACAATATAATATAAATTATTAGAGTACAAGACACGTGGCTCGTTTTCTTGGGAACTTCATTAGCGGCCTCCACACACGCACCAATATCAATTTTTAAATTTTAAGATTACACAAATTACAAGATATGGATCCCCTTATCATTCATGATCAAGGGACTGGAAAACAACCACAGCTGTCCGATGGGACTGGGAAACAACCATAGCCGTCCGATTGAATTCGACGGCTGTGGCTCCTCTATTAATGGGGCTGTCCGATTTCAGATCAGATGGCCCCCAAAGCCTTGAGATCCGATCCCTTGACCAGATATCAGAAGATCCACATCTTAAATTACAATTCAAAAAGTTACGACTTCCAAACAACAAATCTAACAGCACCTTTCATTGAATAAGTAAAATAATGTTAAAAGTAGTTATATTTCACTTTCGCTGTCTCTCAAGTCATTTCACAAAGTCGGACTAGAGTCAAGCTCAACAGGGTCTTCTTTTCCTATTGATTCTGCCAAGCCCGTTCCCTTGACAGTGATTTTGCAATTCGAAGTCGCGTCTAAAGCTAGAGATCAAAAGAAAAAAAGGGGGCCAAAAAAAAAAAAAAAGAGACCATGACCGAGTCAAAAGCATGTCTGTAGTCAAAACCAGAATGACGTTGCCCTTTGGGATGCCGCAGGTCACGTTATCAGGCTTCCTCAACTTCATCGACGGGCTCTGGTCGAGCTGCGGCGACGAGCGGATCATAATCTTCACCACGAACCACATAGAAAAGCTCGACCCGGCGCTCCTCCGGCCGGGTCGCATGGACGTCCACGTCCACATGTCTTACTGCACCCCCTGCGGGTTCAGGCTCCTGGCTTCGAACTACCTCGGCGTCAAGGATCACGCGCTCTTCCGGGAGATCGAGGATTTGATCCGCGCCGCCAAAGTTACTCCGGCCGAAGTCGCGGAGCAGATGATAAAGAGCGAGAAGCCCGAAGATGCATTGAAGGACATGCTTGGGTTCCTCGAGATGAAGATCAAGGAAAACGAGGAGCTGAAAGCCCAGAAGGTTGAGCAAGAGTCGCCAGCAGAGAAAGAGGGGGAAAAGGTGGTGCAAGAGGTGCAAAGTGTGAACGTGAAGGAAGACAGATGAGCCGATGATGACGAAAATTAGGAATATTTTACAAGACTTTTTGTACCGTAATTACCTTAAAGGTTTAAGTACTAATCACCGTTTAGAGGATGGAAAAGGGGGGTTTACTAATAAATTTTACGCAACCCCAGATTGTTGTCTGATTTCTTGAACATATTTGATTTACGAAGAAACTTCACATTTATTGTAAATAGAGGATTTTTCGTAAATAATTACGTCTCTTATGGATATCATAACTGTAACTATACATCATTTAACTAGTTGCAAATCAATGTGCACATAAGCCAAATGGGGGAACGTTTCTTGCACCGATGACGGATGCCATAGAAATTCGTGTCGCCTATCCGCTAATAACTATAAACCGCGCAAGCGCCGCACCACTTTATTTGCACCATTGCTAGCGAATTTCATCATCACTATGGCATCACCTCAATCACCACCATCGCCGGCCTACAGTAATTCATAGTTTTACCATTTATTGATGGCAATTAAAATTCATAGTAATTCATAGTTGTGTAGCTAAAGATTACGGATGGCAATTAAAACTCCTGGAAAGTCATCAAATAAAAACAGTGGGAGAGTCTAAATCCAAAATGTGCAAATTCACAATGACCTGAACCGCTTATTGGGCCTGGCCCATCCATGAGCCCAAGCTTTGCAAACTCTAAATTGACGTGACTCGAAATTTGGGCCTGGAAAACGGGCCGGGTTGTTCCGATCCGAACCGCCCCCGTTTCCCCCTTCCTCCCGTCCTCCGGCTCTCGCCAGTCCGTTCGCCGTGATTTTCCGCTCTTCTTCCTCGTTGCGCGCAAGGTCTTCAAATTTCGTAATCTCCTCTTGCCTCTGCCTTCGATCTCGAAACGGGTCGCGTAAACGAGCCGTCGGGATTCAAGCCGATCCAGCTCAAGGTATTGGGGAGCACGATCCACCTCCATTAGCGAGGCTTCGAATGATCCTGCTCTCTAGATTTGTTCTCGCTCTTCCGTAACTTCTCTTTTCCCGTTCGTTTCATCAGCGTCGATCGATTCAGGGGTTGCAGAGAGACGAGTGAGGCCAGAAAGATACGAGATGGACCCAAATTCAGTTAAATCGACTCTCTCCAATTTAGCATTTGGGAATGTAATGGCTGCCGCTGCTCGCGATTATCAGAAGGTGTGTCCTTTTAATGTTTTTAGCATCCGGGTCCATCTTGCTTTGCTCTCCTGTTCGTTTTATTTTCTGGGAATGTTGAGATTTTCAGTTCTTTGCTTCGATTTTGTGGAAAGCTGGGAAATTTGCAATGACTGCCTCTTGCTGTTGCTGGGAATTGCTTCTTTTGATACACTGACTGTTGAGATTGGATTCGATTGCGGCAACTCATATTATCAGCTAGATTGGATTAATCTTTTTTATTCGTCTTCTTTCATTCTCACTGTTTTTGTGAAAGGCTTTGGAAGGTGAAGTGTAAGCTCTAGCGTAAATTCTTTTTTCTCCGCATTGGGCTTGACCATCTACCGATTTTCACAGGAGATACTAGCCCAACAAAAAGCTCAAACTTCCACTTCTACCAACCTGGAGGTTGATCTTGATGAGTTGATGGACGTAAGTCGGTATCTTCTATTGTGATCCTTTACATGTTAATCCATGAGCACGTGCTTGTACCGTTGATTCCACTATGTAATCTAATGTCGCTTTACGATGACAGGATCCTGAACTGGAAAAATTGCATGCTGATCGGATTGCGGCCCTCAAGGTGAGACATTTTTCTATTTGTGAGTTGTAAAAATGAACTATCGGCAGTAGATTTGTCAGTTTCGTTGTCTTTTTTCTCTTCGTTGAGCAGAAAGAAGCTGAGAAGCGCCAAGCATTGAAGCGGCAGGGACATGGTGAATACCGGGAGATAACCGAGGGTGATTTCTTGGGCGAAGTCACTGGGAGTGAAAAAGTGATCTGTCACTTTTATCACCAAGAGTTTTACCGTTGCAAGTAATGTCATTAGAATATTCTTCCTCACTTGAGATGTTTTTCAGTCTTGCTGTTTGCTTGGTGCTCAATTGTGTACTACGTGTCTATACTTGGGTAATGCCTTCACAGAATAATGGATAAGCATCTGAAGACATTGGCTTCAAAACATTTGGATACCAAGTTCATCAAGCTTGATGCAGAGGTTAGTTGAACATTTTCCATTCAGATTGCTTGGCTGGAACTCTGCCACGGAAGTTTAAACTAAAGTGATGAAATGAGAGTGCTGATTGCTGCTGTTAGCTGTGATGCAGAATGCACCCTTTTTTGTGGCGAAACTGGGAGTCAAAACATTGCCCTGTGTAATACTTTTCAGGTCAGGGCTTAGTAACATTTCTCTGCAATGTATGTATGCAGTTATTATCTGTTTGTGCAACTTGTTTGCCTCGACTGTTACTTAGTCTGTCAGAGGCCGGTAACATTGAAGCTTAGGCGATCTAGAGTGACTCTGTTCATGAAGAATTTCCCCTTAAGATTTAATGTTAAGCTCGAGATTTTCTTTCATCCTCATTTCAGGAAAGGGATTGCAGTTGATAGAGTAGTGGGGTTTCAAGATCTTGGAGGGAAAGATGATTTTTCTACAAGGGCAATGGAGGCTCTTCTGATAAGAAAAGGTCTCTCTCTGTCTCTCTCTCTCTCTTCACACATGTGTGAATGCATAGGCACGCACACGAGTTTGATGCTAAATGCTTATTGACATACAGGCATAGTAAGTGAAAAGAAAGATGATGAAGACGATAAAGATAGTGAATATCTGGAGAATAGACACAGAACTGTGAGATCTTCTGTGGATGCAGATTCCGATTCTGACTGAAAAATGGAAGCAAATGCCAGCTCTTTTCTCGAAGATTTTGTAGCTTTCACCAGCGAATGTCGTTCTCATATTTTTGTTTGCTATCATGTTTTCACTATTCAAATGCAGTCGAGATGCATTTCCTGAAAGTTTGAAGCTTGATTCTGTATCTGGCTAGAAAAAAGAAGACTCAATGCAGCCTTTTCTCAAAATTTTTGCAGCTTACATGCCACATGTTTGTATAACTATGTCACATATGTTATGTTTTGGTAATGCAATTGCAATCACCTGCCAATGTTGCCCTAGTTTTTGGATCGCATAACTTTATGTGCCTGGGACACCTTCAATCAAGAGATCGTGACTAGGGATATGAGACTTGAACAAATTTTGCATCTCTAACTTGGTTGAGAAATGTACTAATATATAACTTGCATTATTGTTGGTTTGTGCTTTTCCTTGTTTACGCTTCCATCATAATTCAAGATATCACTCGATTTGAGAATGAAAGACAAATTTAGCAAAATCGACATCCTGTTTTTTCTAAAGAGAAAGAGTCCAAAGAACAACGTTTTTCTCACTTCTTTTAGTGCTAGATATAAGATTATCAAAAAAATGCACGATGAATAGAATGAAGAACGTGGGTCCTCGTTCAAGAATAATGAACTTCTTACCAAGTTGGGTTCTTTTAATATGGAAATTGACCAGTTACCATGCTGGCTTTTCTCTCCTTCCATATAAGTGAATTCTGATTCTTTTGTTCGAAATTTCTTCATTCTTACCGAAGCGCTTGCAGAATCTAATCCTGTTCCACTAGATCCTTTATCAGCTATACATCCACCTTGCATTTATGCAGGAGACATCACTGGTGCCGCGAGCTCTGGCTTATGTAGATAAAAAAAAACATTATATGCAAGTTTACATGCTAAAGTAATCAATAAAATCCTGTGACTTATGTTTGGCCGGCATAAAAGAGTTGAGAAAGGGTTTAATCTTCACAACCGTTCTCCTTGAAGAGTCCCACAAAACCAAAGCAATACTGCTGCAAGAAATTAAGAAATTTGCAGGATGTCTGAATCTAAGTGGAGTCAAAGTCAACCCTCAAAAGAGATGGAGGGAAAGAATTTTCCCGGGAAAGTTGGAAAAGACGTTGATGGAGTCGTTCAGGCTTCCATACGATGTCGAATACGTGTTGAACGGACTGGCCTTCGAATTCGCATGACACTGCGCGAACTTGGAGAGTCTCCATCTTTCTGTCTGTTGAAACGCACGTCATGTCCGAAAACTGCTCTGCTCCACTGGAAAATTGTGAGGCCATGCTCTCTCTTTCTTCCTCAAAACCCTCCGCCTCTCCAAGAGCACCACCCCTCCCAAAAAAGAGCAAAAAGAGGAAAAAAAATCATAATACATTCTTCACCTGCTTTCAATTCCTACCCTTTTCGACTAGGTAGGCGTTCTTCAGTTTTGAATTTCATTTGATCATTTGTGTTTTTGGCTTAGATGATCGATTTTGGGTTTCATGTTGCCATTCGCATTTGGGTGGCTTCGAGCTAGGATTCTTGTTGCATGTAGAGCTGACAACTTGTGTTGGCAGTGACGCGTTTGTGAATATTATGTAAAGCAATTGCCATTGGTATCTGAATCCTGCATTATCCGTGAAATGTCTTGTTGTGGTGGAAGTTGATTGTGTTCTTTCGTGTTTCGGGTAGTGGTCTAACCCTTGCAGATTTGTTTTCCCTTCATAACTTGTTTCTTTGGGATGTAGCAGGTTATTGATTAGGCATTCAAGGTCCTGGCATCGGCATTCATCGGTGCAAACTAGAAACGAGCGGTACCATGTCGGGACCACTATCTCCCAAACCAGGTAATGCTAACTTTTCCGATTCACGACTTTATTTATTTGGGGTTGCATTAACGTGTCGGCATTCAAGATTCAAGGGATTAGTATGGCCGGTAATATTCCAACATACAGAAGAACGGCTAGCATATTGATCCATACCTTAAAAGAAAAGAAAGTTCTGAAAGCTAATTAAAGTACTGTCGCCATCATAACTCATCGCTTGGTGAACGTTTGGGCAGCTACATCTCACATAGTGCGGGAAACATTCTGACTGTTCTCACGGATTCAGAATAATTTTTCTGATGGTTTTCTACTCCTATTGTTATCAATATGCAGCTGATGAGAAACATGATGTCGAACATCATGAGAAGAACAAGATTGCATCTTTCAAGCAGAAAGCTATCAATGCCTCCAACAAGTTCAGGCATTCTTTGACCAAGAAGGGTAGGAGGAGCAGCAAAGTCATGTCAATTGACATCGAGGATGAGCACGATGCCGAAGAGTTGCAAGCTGTCGATGCTTTCCGTCAAGCTCTGATACTGGAGGAACTCCTACCATCAAAGCATGACGATTACCACATGATGCTCCGGTACCTGATCTTCAGTTCGGCTTGTGAATACATAAGTTACTGACTTAGCTGTCACGGAAGGAGCAAAAACAAGAGTTTGTTTTGACTGGTATCTTGTGTTGTGTCATGTATGCACGATATATGATGACATGTATTACATATGTACCTTATTAGGGATGTCTTTTTTTACACTGTTGCCTGTGCCAAAAGTACATACAATTGTGCTGACCGGTCACTGCACCTGGTGTGCTGAGATACCGGGACTGTGGTTCAGTGCATCTTTGAGTTCTAAATGTTGGTTACTTGACAGATGTCCCTGTGAACTATTATTACCAAGTCATCAGCACGCAAACTCATAGATACATGTAGACAAATTCGAAGAGCAGAAGTGATTTTCCTATTTTCCTAAATCACACGTAGAAAATATGGGGAAATGTGCTTTACCTAACAATTTAATCCCTGATACTGTAGGTTCTTGAAGGCCAGGAAGTTTGACATTGAGAAATCGAAGCAAATGTGGGCCAATATGATCCAGTGGAGGGAAGAATTCAGCGCTGACACCATCATAGAGGTAATTGTCGCAGGGACTGTTGTTGAAGAAAAAGAGTCTCTCTATCAGTGATGCCTCAAGACGTAGACCCACACTCATTTTTTCACGAGTCTGACTTCCTGTCATAGGAGTCAGCATGTTCTCGAGTTGCAATTTATTTTTGCTAACTCCTGTTTGTTCATCAGGACTTTGAATTCGAAGAGATTAATGAAGTCCTCAAGTACTACCCCCAAGGGCATCATGGTGTAGATAAGGAAGGTCGGCCCGTGTATATTGAGAGACTTGGTCAAGTGGATGCCACAAAGCTGATGCAAGTCACAACCATGGACCGTTATGTGAAATACCATGTTCGGGAGTTCGAGAGGATCTTTGCTGTGAAATTCCCAGCTTGCTCCATAGCAGCGAAGAAGCACATTGATCAAAGCACTACAATCTTGGATGTGCAGGGAGTGGTAAGCCAAAAAGCAATGATAAACAAAGGTTTTTGTGTTATTGATATGAAAAGAAAATCAGTTTCTTGTCACAAGTACAAAAGGTACAAGTTCAAGCAAGATTAGGGCCTTCTCTTAGAATTAGTTAACTTTGCAGGGGCTTAAAAACTTCAATAAAGC
Organism: Melaleuca quinquenervia; assembly: GCA_030064385.1. Lineage (NCBI taxonomy): Eukaryota > Viridiplantae > Streptophyta > Magnoliopsida > Myrtales > Myrtaceae > Melaleuca > Melaleuca quinquenervia. Next base: position 8,288,211 of record CM057726.1, on the reverse strand, counting down.
CGCCAGGGACCTTGTCACTCGCCTTCAGAAGATTGACGGTGACAATTACCCCGAGGTACTACATCTCTCACCTTATCTCAAGGCGACTTGCTATCAAGTGTCAGTTGTCAGTCTTTACTAGCTATCGGTCTTTAACTTCTAATAATGTGAAAACATGTTTTCTTTCCACTGTAGACCTTGAACCGGATGTTCATTATCAATGCGGGTTCCGGCTTTAGAATGTTGTGGAACACTGTTAAGTCTTTCCTAGATCCGAAGACCACAGCTAAGATTCATGTGAGTACTAGCAATGTGCATCATGTATGTTTGAGCTATTAGAATTACATGGAAGACTTGAATTAACAAAAATATACGCTCATTCCAGGTCCTCGGTAACAAGTACCAAAGCAAGTTGCTTGAAATAATTGATGCAAGGTAAGCCTAAAATTGTGCTTTCTCTTTTTGTTTTGCGACATATTATCCTAATTGCTGGGGTCCTGATCATTTTTCATCGCTCGTTCGGCAGTGAGTTGCCAGAATTCTTGGGAGGCACTTGTACTTGTTCTGACCAGGGTGGCTGTATGCTTTCTGATAAAGGCCCGTGGAAGGACCAAGAGATAATGAAGGTCCCCCAGAACAACTTTGAGTCTTTGTTGTTCATTAGTGTCGGGCTGTTGAATTCTTTAGTTTCGATCTTCAACTAAATCTCACTTATTTGCATGCTTTGCAGATGGTTCAAAATGGCGACCACATGTGCCGAAAGAAATCAACAACTGGTTCCAATGAGAAGACGATTTCTGAGGATGAGATGGATCATGCCAAGGTTCACCTTCTTTCTTAATCTCATTATTTTGCTTTGTCTTACCATGTATGTGCATGGCATGGTATTGTCAGGTCATTTTTTGCAGTCTTTACCTTCTTTCATTTGTTTCCTTGCTGAGATTTGTTGCTAACTTCTACAGGGATGTGATCACCCCAATTCCGACGCCTTGGAAATGCCTTCTCAACCTCCCCATCTTTCTCCTATTGTTGAAGAAGTACGTACAGCTAGCTTCTTAATTTGTAGAATGAATAGATTAATGAGTAGAAGGCACACGAGAGTATTATCATAGCTTAGCAACTACTTTCTTGCTTACAGCTGTGTTCTTGTTTCAGTCCATTCATAAAGAAAGAAACTACGGTGGCCTGCATGATGTTTCAAAATCTTTTTCGACTCAACACGCTTCGTTTGTTTAGACAAAAAGCTTGGAAGCATGTATTTTTTCTATTTCTGTATGTTCACTCCCCTCACGTACACAAATTAGCCTGGCAAGGCTATCTATAATCACTTCCTTGCCATAGTCCCGCCAGTGGTCTCTTTTAGCGGGAAAATTGTTCGTTCTATTCCTTTTCATTTTCCCCATCCATCCACTTGCTTCCTGAAATCTTAAACATGAGTTTTTGCAGGTCTACAGCAGCCAAAATTGCAAGAAAACTTTCAAGCGTGAGGATTTTATCCCAGTAATCGATAAAAGTGTCGTCGCGACTTGGGAAAAGTTTGCACATGACGATAAACTGGCGCTTCCAAAAGGTACACTTTATCCTCTTATTTTCAACTGCCTCCTGATGCACCTTGTTCTTTATTTAGTTACTTAACTGCCTCTTGATCAAAGACAGGTGTTCAATAATTAACTGCCAATTGATCAAAGAGGAGTCTCTGATAGTTCGTTTATAGATCCCTCCAATTTCTGTCTTCCCTGTTAGGCACAGTATGCTGCACCAATGAATCTTCCCAGCTTTTTGAGAAATGAAGTGACCCATATACTAGTTCCCCTGATCCGTGTTTTTTTATGCTGCATCAGGAAATCACTTTGCCATGGCTGATCCTCACAAGGCCCCTGAACCTGAAGGCTTTAGCTCTCATCTTTTCTCAGGCCTAATGACCGTAGTCATGGGTGTTGCCACCGTCATTAGAATGACACGCAACATGCCCAAGAAGGTCACTGATGCCACCCTGTACTCTAGTGCCGAATACTATACCGACAACGTGGTTAAGAGCCAGCTGCCCTACTCTGAGTTTGCTCAGCCCCCTGTCTCTTCTTCCGAGTACTTCACGATGCTGAAGCGCATGGCCGAGTTGGAGGAGAAGGTCAGTGTCCTGAACATGAAGCCCGCTGCCATGCCAGTGGAGAAGCAAGAAATGTTGGATGCTGCGATAAGCAGGGTCAGCACATTGGAGCAAGAGCTTACGGCAACCAAGAAGGTTAGCAAATTTGGCACAGTGGCCAATCAGTCAATACAACACTATATCAGAACAGTTTTAACTTGCCATCTCCCATGCACAATGACTGGAAGCGTGAATAGTTTGAACTTGAAAATGAAGTTTCATCAATTTGATGTATTAACATCCATCCAAATATATCTGTCTAAGCATCCTCGCTTTTCCCCTAAGTAAGAAATCTTCAAAAAAGAGATTCCTTTTGAAATGTTCAGGGTCGTAATTAGCTGCAAGGATTTTGCAATGTATCTCTGTCGAAGCATCCTGGCTTTGCCCCTAATTTATATTTCTATAGCTGGATGGGCACTTTCAATAGTAAGTTGTCAAAAGAACCACATGTTTTTTTGCTTGCCCAGGCTCTGGATGATGCCATTGGCCGACAGCAGGAGCTCCTGGACTACCTTGAGAAAAAGAAAAAGAAGAAGTCGCTGGTAAGACCAACTCTTCCTCCATTTTTGTGTAATCAAGTCCAACCGAGAGTGAAGATGCTTCACAATCTGAATACTTCTCTGATGCAGTTTGGCTGGTAAGGGAGAGAGACTGAATGCCCCCAAGGGAGATTGCTGGTGACCCCAAAAGTGTTGGTTGGGTTATGTTCAGAGTTTTCAAGGCCATCCTGAAATTCCCAGTCTTTTTCCTGAAACAGTTACCTATAATTGTTGTTCTACAAACTATTAAACATTGCATGGGCTTTCACTATCTGGTGTACATATGATGCGGAAGATCTGTTTGCGCTTGTTTTCCCGGCAATGGACCGCTCCGACTCCGCGGTTATTTTATCGGATACTAAACAATCTCCGCCTTTGTTGTGCGAGGGAGAGATTCTAGAGAGCAAGAGTAATGAATTGAACTAGTAACATTTTCATTGCCACGAGGAGATCGTGCATCTTAAGGCTGTGTGTACCTGGATATAAGCGAAGTGAGGGAGGAAATAAATAGGTTGCAAATCAGGAGAAATGAAGGGAAACGGCTTCCTCTGAGTCCACATTGTCGACTACCAGTTGAAGGAAACTTTTTTGTCTAGCCATGATCTCCCTTAATTTGATTTTTAACGCGAACTACAGGGTGAAGGCTATGACCGTCGGTCGGCTAATGTACATCGGAAGTAGCCACACTCGGTTTCTCTACGGGTTAAGTCAAGACATCGAGAACTTACTGGCAATATGTTTTCTTGTTTCCCTTAGTTTGGAAAACTTATATTCTCTTGTCAGTTTGTCGGACATTTCCCATTGAATTCACTAATTAAGTATCAATCTCACTAAAAAAACATTAAACTCGTCACAAATTGACATTATCAACGTGGAACTAACGGTAAGTTCTATCTGGCCTAAATCAATATCTCGTGGAAGAACGTGGCTGGAAAAATCTCCCCCTCTCTGTTAGGAAAAACTGAAAATACAAACTGCATCAGTTACTTCTAGGTATAAAGTGATGCGAATCATATCATTGAATTACATAAATAAAATGTCAAGTAAGCTCTGAGCATAAACAGTGGCTGTAGTTTAGTGGTTAGAATTCCACGTTGTGGCCGTGGAGACCTGGGCTCGAATCCCAGCAGCCACAGTTCCTTTTTATCTTCTGGGTGTTTTCTCAAATCCATTTTCGCTTCTATTAACACTTTCTATTTTATTCTTTTGTCAACGGGTACTTCTGCAGTTGTTTAGAGAGGAAAGAGTTGTTGAGTCTATGAAGATTATGTAATAGTCAATTTGTACATACATCCGCTCCTTTCTTTAATATTTTCTGCCAAGCTTTTACATATATAAATATGCATATGAAATTATCGAATTGTAGTTGCAACTCTATGATAATTGAGTTCATTTTACTTTTTCCATTTTATGTTGGATCCAATACTTCACTCAATATTAGATTCTTAAATTTAATTTCTCCAGACCGCTCTCAATGAATGTTCTACTTTGTCGATATTTGTTGACCTTAATCTTGTATCCTTCAACGCAACATGTGGTAATAGTTGTGTCTTATCATCTCTCATATGCTTCTCACATGAATGAGGATGTCACAAATCCCACATCGTTCTAAAAGTGGGATTTCAATTTGCTGAAATTCTGTATTAAATCCCTTATCGATCTTGTATTACGATCGTGGATCGTTCATTCTCTAAAGATCATATGTGCATTACTAATTAAATTACTTTCCAGTGATGTGCCGTGATTTGAAAGAGGGCAAATTGAATAGACTCGATCTCTGTTTTCCAATAGAAGGGACAGTACCCTCCCGTCAAACATTTCATTTGCACTGCCCTGGATGGTTTTGTCCTATTCAAAATATCTGACTTGATCATGCAGGTGGCAGCCTCTTGCCCTGCATTTTGCAAGCGATGAGAGATGGAAAGTGGCTCGAGCACTCCAGAAATTGCTCTTTGAAGTTAGTGGCCAATCCCCCACTTTCAATTGGTGGGGGCACAAGGAGAAGATATCCAAATTTACACGGATGGCCACTCCAGTGAAGTGGCTGCGTCAGGCAATTGCTAATGTGTATCCAAATATGTTTGCCTATGTGAAAAGTCAAAGAAGGTGGGTTGCTAATCTGCACTTGAATTCATCCGAAGTTGACTATAACCTAGAGCTCTTCGTCGCCCGAATCTCGACTGTTCCCATAATTGCAGATGTATTAACATGTCATTAAACAGTACATATGGTGTCTCCAAAGCCAAACGTGGAAAGGATAAGCAATATCACAACCGCTTATGCAAGTTATCTCTGAATCGAACCGCATAATCTCGGGATTGTTACACAGCTAGCCACACAAAAAGGGTTCAAGACAGAACTCGCGGAAGACCTTTGTTCGAGAAAACATCGATTCCGAATCACCCATGTCCAATCATGGTAACATCTAAATCAGTAACCTCGAAACTAGTTGACGAAACCTGCGCTCAACACTTCCGTCTGCGGTGTGATCTGAAAGAGGGGAGAAATGCGGGTTTCGAGGGTTTTAGATTGCTTTATCAGCTGAGTCCATCGATTCTGAAGACCCACTTTGAATTAATTGCGTGTTTTAGTAGCTCTTTTCCTACTAATAAATCCACCAAGCTGGTCCTCTGCTGTGTAAGATCAGCATCATTTTCTTTCTCCATCTTTTCCTAAAGAAAAGAAGAAGAGAAAGTCGTCTTTCCTTCGCTTGCAGGATATGGAAGATAACGAGAAAGGAGGAAAGAAAGAGAGTCCTGTCCGAGGGGCGGCTGGCATTTTCCTCATCCTTCTGTGAAGACCAATCAGTGGGCTTCAATCATCATCCTGGAGCCGACATCTTGCAGACAAACCATGGTGTTTTATACGCACTTATCAAAGATGCAGTCCGTGCATGCACCTCTACCCGAGAATTATGATGACAGGATTTGATTTTTTTTCGTTTCCTTTTGTAGCCAACCTTTCAGAAAAGTTGGTTTCTATGTAGGCTTCGTTTCTAATAATTCATCTTCTGTCCTATACAATTATCTTGAAATGAGATTATCGTAATTTGTTCAGTTAATAGCGAATAAATGAAGGGTGAAACATTCCATGTTAATCATGATTCGGATCGATATCGATCGCTTGTATATAGGAGTCATAACTCAAGTAAGACCGATCATAATCGACAGTCATGATACATGTTATCAAGATTTGAACAGAAATCGTACGAAACAAATGAGGGTCAGGACTTCACAGAAGCTTCCTCTAAAGCAACTCCTTTCCAATTTTGCCAAAAGGAAAAAAAAAAAGAAAAGAAAAAGAGGGCTATTCAATATATGCATAGATTAGATAACTAGAGAATCAGCTGTCAAGTACAAGACAACTGATATAAGATCGTGGCGGAGGGAAGTATACTGATCATAAGCACATGGTCATATCATTGACCCACAACTTTAGCTTACTTTAGTTCTTCATGGCCCGTGGCATTTGCGGCCGAGGTCATTGAATGAACCAATTGCCCTTTTTCCTTTGTCACGAAGCCATTTTATGTTCAATGGGAGATGTATTCGACAACTTTGACCCTCTTAATAAATACTCGATTGAATTAAAGCTGCCAACTTTAACTCTTTGGCCAATAAAAGGGGAGGGAAAGGAAATCAAAAAGCTTAAAATTTTAATTGAGCACGTGCTAGTGACTTCACTTTCCGTGCTGTAAATTCGCACCTTTAGGCAAGGGAGGGTCCATGCGAAGGAACAAGACCGTAAAGTCAGAGAAAAGGATTCAATTCAGTTCAAATTCAACCCCAGTGGGCTGCTTTTCAATCGCTTTTGGATGGCTGGATGGACGAGATGGGATTCGATACCCAAAGTCGATTTATTTATAGCGTTTGCAACCAAGCTAAGGCACCGGGAGGAAGTGCCCTAGGCACTACGATCTTGACATGACGTGCTGCACTGAGGGCGAGAAGTGTTTTCTTGTACCTGCGTGAGGTCCATCATCGAGTAGGTTGTCTCGCCTGCTTGGTCATGCACTGGTATCAACATAACCAATTACCAATAATTGCGACGGTCCCGTCCATGATAGACTAATGCTAGGCGTGCAATGTTTCTTCCAGCCTTTTCTTTCCTGTTCTTTGAAGAAAGGACAAGTGAGGTGGTAGAAGTTGGTCGTACCTAATTGATCAATTACATCACCTTGGTATCTAAACGTATTGAGGTCGTTATTCAACTATCAGGCTACCGCTTCATACATAAATAGAGTTGCGGCACATTCTCATTCTTGCTTTATTCATCCATCTACGACCGAACATCGAGTTACGATACATCAAGAGAGTTTCATCCGATGTATCTACGAAGCCCTTACCCTCAATACATGTTTGTTCAAGCCCAAAAAAAAAAATCAGCATCAATAGACACGGCATAAGGAATCATAATAAGATATCATATAGTATATTCTTTCCAATCTATCTGTTGTTAGATTGGACACAGGAAAGATCGTAGATGATTTGCTCCCATAAAGAAAAGATGACAAGAAAAAGGGAGATAGAGCACGAAACCGAGCACCGGTTCCTTCCTTTCTCATTTGTTTCGTAAAGTACGCAAGTGATTTTCTTGATGGACCTTCCATCATCCACTTATTATTGTGAACCCAATTCGGGTTTTAGGTTCTTCATCTCTTGCCCTGGCTCCGAGACCCCAAACTAGGTCTCTTTCGAGGAGTCGTGCTGGACTTTGCGTTCCCTTTTGTACTTCTTCTCCTACCTAATTTCGACTCGATTGTATAAAAATAGGTAGGGAGATTGCTCAACCCCAGGTTTGGCATACCCGGTTGGAACCGTTGAAGTGATTTCCGACGTTTGAATTGGAGTCATCTCACCGAATCCCATAAAATGCGAGCAAAAAGATCTGAATCGGGCCGCTCTTACAAGCCGAAAATCTAAATTTAGCCGGTTCATATGACTTGAAGGGTATTCTCCGAATCTCCCGATTGCCGAATCTTGACTGTTGCGTTCCTAAATGATCAAGATAGAGAAACTATAGTGCGATTGTCCTACAGGGTCAGACAACCTAACCTTGCAGAAGACGCTCGTAGTCAGTATTCATAGTGGCCTCCGTAAGCCACAAAAAACAAAAGGGGCGGGGAGTTTTAGAATGTGCTTGTCAACGTAAATTTGTTGGCTTTCTAATTCTTCTAATCTTGCATTAGTCGGAGGTGATATTTCTTTGCAAGCGTTTGATATTCGTGCATCATAATAAATTTTTTTATCAATAATCCACATTATAATTGGCATAAGCTTCTACTCATTCTCAATTACAAATACAACTTGTGCTTTCTTTTTAGGCGTCAAATGAGTTTTTTTATGTGGGCATATTTTGCATTATGATTCTTCTGGCAGTGCAATATTCTTTTTTCGAAATTTTGCCACTTAAAATATCTTGCACTAGGAAAAGAAGTCATGAGGAACCTATTCAAATAGTTTGATTCTTCGAAATTTTTAGTAATTTCGTGTCTATTATGAGACTCGTCACAGAGAAAAAAAAGGCATCTTTATGGGATCCCACGTCCTAGTCACTTTCAATAGAAGAAAATGGTTAACGGAAAAAAAAAAAAAGGAGAGAAGACAAATAGATGATTTCACTGATATTTAGAAGGAAAAAGAAACGGGGCCAACCCATCATGTGGAAAGATGACCAAAGGCCATGTTAACAAAGCACATCGAAATGCTGGGAGCACGATAGCACACTCAGCACGTCCCTTTCATGATGTTGGGACTCTAGTAGAATTCATGTTCTGCCACTTGTGTCGACAGAGTTACATACGCATGAGCTCCAATACAGTATTAAAATACTCCACTTCGTATGTTTGCAACATTTTAACTAGTCTTACGTTCACTTAGTACGTGCTTTCATTCGTCACTTTAAACTTTCATATCGATCTTGCTGACACAAGAAAAGTTATCAAACACTATCATAATAAATATATATCATACCAAAACTTTTATGTTAAATTATTTGAAAATTTTGAGAGGATTGGATTGTTATCGAGTTTTTATGTTCTCCTCTTTTTTTCCCCTTCGTTTCAGTGGTACAAATCCTCTCTATTTTCTTGGGAGTGCATGTGCAGCGAAAAAATATGAAGTGGAATTAGAAAGAAGCGTATTAAAGTGTTACCCTGATGTTGGTGAGATTATTGAAGAAAATTCTTGAGGGTGCAAACTCAGAACATAGGATGAAAGAATGATTAAGATCCAACACGTATGTAAAAAGGAAATTTCCTAACTCGATGAAAAAGGAAAATATAATTGATTAAAAATCATAAAACTAATTTTTTCGCTATTGTCTATTCTATAAACACACGCTCGCGCACACACACCCACACACATATATATCCAGTCATGTCCAAAAAAATTAGTTTTTAAAATTTTAAGAGACTTAATTGACTAAGTAAAGTTATGCCACCTTGACAAATCCATTATATAGCATTCATATGGTATCCATGATTATGAACAATCGCGATTGATCTGATGTCCAACATGATCATAATTAAAAGATGTAATTACCATCATAAGAATTACCCTCTCATGGAGAATATAATAAATAATTGGAAAAGAGCAAAGACCATAAAAACCTCAATCGGATCCAAGTCTATGCTTCAAAATTCACTTAAAGATAAATACTGCAAAAAATCATAAAACTATGTTTACTGTAATATAAATATTCCAAATTCTTTTCGCGTTAACAAAAATCTTGAATTTGTTTACTGTTATATGAATAACTCAAATTTTTTGTCATAAAAAATCTAAACTTATACGAGTGCAACATATATACGGTATATTCCAATCCCCTACGGTGGATATGTTCGTCATATAATGATTTTGGGTAATCTATATAAAAATTAACAAATTTAAGATTATATAAAGTGGTTTGAGGTATTTATGTGACAAGAAATGCTATTCGATTTTTAATGAACGGCCCGGATCGAATCCGGGCAACATTTCGCGGCCTCGGTCAGTACGGCACTTGCGGGCACTGACAGGGGCCCACTGCTCAGAGAAATCCGACACCACACACGTTCTCTTGTACGGTGAAAGATTTGTACCGTGGATTCTCATGCGGTGCTCCCCATCGCGAGCATTAAAAAGCATCTCAACTTCTCCCATTGGACCGCGCACCCAGGAAAGCCAACGGGATTTCGCCACGTGTAACCTCGCAACCTTTATTCCCTCTTTTGCCCCTCGCCCCGCCCCGTGTGAAGCGCGCAGTTAACCGCCCAAACGGTAACTCGCTCCGGCCCATCCGGCAGTTAAAAATAGAGACTCTCACCGGTCTACACTTTCTTTTCAATGAAGAATCATCTCGTCGACACTTTCTATTTTTCATCCAAAGAAATCTTGAAAAAGAGGGGAAAAAGTATTTTGAATTTCTGAAAAAACTGTCAAACAATTAACTATAACTTTGCACTCCCGCAACAACACATATTAAAAATTTCGAAGCCATCCGCACTATTCTAACGAATAATCATAGTGAATTACATGATCCCGTAAAACGATAAAAGGAAAACGCTCAAAATCAATTTACCACGCATGACCAGCCATATAAAGTCTTCATCCGACTTAAATTTGCGCTTAAACACGCCATGTCACGATTAATAGTACTATTCCTCGTATTGCGAAAGGTTAGTCAGCTGAATTATTTTCCTCGTAACATTCTTTTCTCTTAGATGCCCATGATTTTTCATTTTTCTTGGATTTCATGGATTTGAAGTGAATTTGGGAAATGTTTTATAAGGGCGAAAATATAATAAAAAAGAAAACGATTTCTCCAGCAAACAGAACCCCTCTCTCTCTCAACTCAATGATACAGGGGCGCCCAACTTTTTCCTCAGCCCTCCCATAAACAATAACTTTCTTTCCTAAAATAAAAAAATGAAAAAGATTCCTACTGAACTTTCAGCTTTTTCATTTGTTTATTATTCCTCAATTCAGCAGCCAACAAAATTTCTCCGTCATATTTCCACCATCTCCTCTTATAAATTCCACCACCCACTCCTTCAGAAAACCTCTTCTCCTTCTCGGTCCAACTTCTTCCCTGGTTTGGGCTTCTCCGTCTCCTTCTTCCTCTTCTTCCTCCTTCTTCCTCTGCTCCATTTCCGTAACTCTGTTCGTGCGCTGCTAGCCTTTCTCCTTTCCCCGTTCCTTGCCCGTACAGAAACCGGAACTTTCTTCAAGAAACTCTGCCCCTTCATACTGTTTTCATGCTTACCCACGGGGCACCACGGTTCTTGATGCTCCGAGACTCATGACGTCTCCAGTGCTGAGCGAGATCCTGCTCTTGGGTTTTATGGTTAACTCCACCCTCCGCCGCAGGACCCACCTTGTTCAATCCTTCTCTGTCGTCTTCCTCTACTGGTTCTACGATCTCTCATGAAAACCTCCCTCCTCCACTCCTCTTCCTACCCTTGTGTTTGATGAAATTAGCCTTGTAGTGTGACCGCGCTTTTTCCGATTTTCTGGGCTGTAGTTCTTTCCTTTCCTTCTTTCTGGTTGCCAGTGTTGCGGTATCTGTGTTGTAGTCATGGCTTCTTCTAGCACGGGAGCATCTTCGGGGTCGTCCTCCTTCGCGCTCCAGAACTCGGGCTCCGAAGGGTGCCTGCAGGAGCAGAACCAGATCATGGACCAACGCAAGCGGAAGCGGATGATATCCAACCGCGAGTCCGCCCGCCGCTCGCGGATGCGTAAGCAGAAGCACCTGGACGACCTGATAGCCCAGGTGGGGCAGCTCAGGGGCGAGAACGCCCAGATCCTGCACAGCATCAACGTGACGACCCAGCTCTACCTGAGCATCGAGGCCGAGAACTCTGTCCTCAGCGCCCAGGCGGCGGAGCTGAGCAACAGACTGCAGTCGCTCGACGAGATCACCAGTTACGTCAATTCCTCCAGCTTGCTCTTCGAGAGCGACGACCAAGCACAGGCGCTTGGCGGGGATCATGGGTTCATGAACTCGTGGAACGTCTCGGCGTGGATGAACCCGCCCGCCATGGCTCTGCCCGATATTTTAATGTACTGATGGAAAGTGGGTGTGGACTCTTCGAGCTTGCTCGGCTGGTTGGGGTCAAAGATTGTGGTTCGAGAGACGAAGATTAAGAGATATTTTAGCTGCTGGATGGTTCCTTTTCTCACCGTTTTTTCCTTTATCTTTTCTTCTGATAATCAAAAAAAAAAAAAGCTCCTGGGAATATTTTAGGGTTGTAAGATGTATCATTATTAAGTTGATCATGTGTCATTAGCGCGATGCCAGTGGTCCCCGCTGTATTTCCGTGTTAGTTAAATAAAAATAAGTTGTATTATATTTATAGGGAGTTTCTCTCATTCTGTTGCCCATAAAGTAATCGTCACTACGAAAAATGGACTTACATCAAATCAACTGCGCGTTCATTATTACCTCTGGCTCTGCTCTATGCATAAGATTCCACGTTCGAGACCTTAAGAGAATTCAGCCATGAGGTGTTTCGTGTTGTTTATATAGTTCTCCCGCTAAGATTCTGGCATAGAAATTGAATGATATAAGCGTTCAAGATAACCCAAAGGTCGTCCACCTCCTTATAAAACTGAACAATGCACAGTCGATGACCACTAGAGCTCGGGTCAACGGTCACTCGAGATCAACTTATTTGAATTTGACTCGAGCTCGAGCTATTTGAGATATGATCGAGTCGAGTGTGAACTCATTAAAATTGAGATATGATCGAGTCGAGTGTGAACTCATTAAATCTTAGCCTAATGGCTCACGAGCATAATCTAGTCCAATCGAATTGGGAAATTAATTTGACCCCACTTAGATAAATATTAGTCGTTGAGCAAATGGATGGCCCAAATCGGTTGTTCCTATTTTCTTCTTTTTTTTCACATTTTTCTCTCCTTTTCGGCCAAACACTTTTTCTCGCTGGTCGAGCTTTCTCCTCTTGCTTCTAAAGGCTGCCCTCTCTCGACTGGATGTTGGTCCACTTAACTAGCCAGGCAACCATATATGTTTCGACCTGCATTAAATGCTGGGCTATTCGTTGAAGATGGGAGTTGAGGCGGCAGAGAGACTAAGCTCTATTTCAGAGATTGGACTCTCTTATTGACTGTGAGAATAGGAACCGAATCCGCTCTTCTATGTGCTAGATGTCTCCAATGGCTAATATCATAAAAAAAAAATCTAAATTTGGGAGTTCTCTTCTCTCGATCTAGTTCTAAATTTAAAATTCTAAACTCTTCCAATCTAGTTCTAGAACTGGGACCTATCCCCTCCCGATCTAGGTCTAAGTTTTTCCCTAGTGCTATGTACGTGTATAAGTTATCTATATCTAATTTCAATGGTAATGATAAAAGTTATGGGATCTTATTAAATCACGAAAATTTGCTCTCCCAAGTGTAAAATATATGTTTGTTCAACCTATTTTGATTGTCTTCGAATGAAGATACTGTAGAGTAAGTCGAACTAGGCATACAATGCCAACTAATGACGTTGTAGTTATTGGAGAATGAATTTATTAGTGTGTGCTCATTATTGACGAATATATGAGATCCAATGATTGGCCACCAATTAGTTTGCTTGACAGATCCATTTTTGTGGAATGATCGCGTGCTTAGCCCTATCGACACTCTATTAGTCATCCTTATTTGTTGGATTTGGCTTTATTTTGTAGCATTTTAGGATTTAATTTGCTTCTATTTGCTTTGCTATGAAGCATGTGTAGTTCTCATGTATCATTTTGAGTAAATAATGCAATTTAACTTTGACAAAAAGAAATACCATAAAATTTTCAAATTAGTACTCTTATGAAACATCTACCCCAACCTAATTTTCGTCTTACAAAGATTCCAAACTTGTATCTCATTGTGTACTTACCCGAACTAATTTTCATGTGATAAAAAATCCAAACCTGACTTACATCTACCATTTGTTAAAATGCAGTGTCAAGACACGTACACCACTGTATACGGGTGCATATGTGTTTTCATGAGATATTAAATAGACAACTAACAAAGAGTATATTTGGGTTAGGGGTGGTTCGGGTTTTTTTGGTAAGATGAAATTTAGTTCGGAATAAATGTTATATAGAGTACAATTTGATATTTTTAATGGTACTACCCCAAAACAAGTGACAATTTCTTGGAATGTGTGGTTTGTTGTATAAGAAACCCAAAGCATAAGGACACTTTGATTGGGGAAGTAAGTTTATTGCGTAAATTTATCTTTTGTAACTATAGAGCATCTTAATCCCGGATTGATATAGGAAAAGGATCCCCTACTAGTGTAGAGGTGATCTTCCATCTCCACCACCCAAATCCACCTACCGCCTCATACATGGAAACCCTCCCCCTCATTAATGGCTGGGATTATACGAATCCCCTGCCACTAGGGTAAGGGATCTAGATCCCCTGCCAACATCGTTATCATGCACGAACAGCATCATGCTTTGTCTAATAATTATCGAGACCTGAACGGTTGAAAGTACTAGTTCACATCGGACTTGACAAAAACCCTAGCAAATCACACGCTTCTTCAAATGCCTTCGGCCATGTGAAGGGGGGAAAAAAAGAAAAGAAAGGGACATATGAGATAGCTAACCACGTTCTCTAACCTTTTTCTTAAGCTTTAATTGCATGTTATTAGATCGAGATTAGATGTGAATTGAGCAAGATTATGCAAGCATGTGGCCAACCATCAACGCCAAGGTTAAGCAATTATAATATCGATGGTGGGGTCCAAATCTCAAAGCAATGCGTCGGTCTAGCAGTGGAATCATAAGGCTTTTCTTCTTCGTGTGGGATAGAACAAAGCTGTGCCCATGATGTCAGCAATGAAAAGTATACTAGGCATATTAAATACCCATTTTACATTGTTAATGACCTATCTCTAAAGGAAATTTAATTATTTATCTAGCTTTGTTAGGTAATCGAACCCCATTGATTGCGTCATCTCAACACCCATTATTGAGTGAACATTATTTCCCTTGCCGATTGTGTGGACAGGAAGGAGGACCGGTCACAACGGAAACATAATTAATTCATTTTTTCTCCTCATTTTAATTCGTTTCCCCTACCAAATGTCTACATATTTTTTAAGTGAAAATTTAGAAAAAATATATATATGGGTTATTTTTAAATTATGACCTAATAGAGACAGAAAAATCATGGACGGCAGCACAATCGAATGTCGATAAGAAAGTCCGAACACAATGCGATCATTAGCAATCTAGAAATATTGTAGACATTGACTACAAATGAACTGATTAATTATATTGAGATCATGCTTTCATATGGTCGCGACACGAACGCGGCCCGCCCCCATTAATGCAAGAGATAATCTCTTGTGTAATCATGCATTACAGGATTCTGGACTGATCTTCGAGTGGCCTACTTCGACTTTTTTTTCCGCCTGTTTTTTTCCCCCCTTTAATTTTGAACGAAGAGAGGATTGAAGATTAAGATGAAGGCATTTTCTGCGGTCGAAACTCCTTTTTAACATTTAGATCTAAAGACAAAGCTTTGCCTTCGAGTCAAAGAAATGCCGTAGCTGGTTAGATACGTGCCATGCACCTTAATTAACGTTCTTTCTTCTTTTTGCTTTAGGGAAAATAAAAATAAAAATCTTCCTTCTTCTTTTTTTTTTTTGGCTCTTTTTTTTCTATATATATGAAGAATAAGACTCAGAAAAATGGTGTGGCGAGGCACTCAGAACTACTTTTGCATTTAGGGTTTCTGGAGGCTTTTTTGCCTTCCGTTTGGTTTCATCCAACATAAGAACTGACCCCTTTGATTGATGAGTGTATGATGCAACAAAGTAGTTTGAGCAGTATGAAATTTGGGGACGAATTTCATTTGGGTCTTGAAGATACCCTCCAAGAATTGGACGTGGTGTCCAGTGGTGGAGGCTGAATGCTTAACTAATCTCGTTCGGATGCCACCTCCTGCAAAACACAGATGAAGAAGTCCTTCGATGGTTTTTCTGACCGACATTCTCCGATGCTCAGATCAGTTCCTATTTACGGATACGTGGACATAATTTGACATCGGCGAACGAGATTGCCTTGAACGAAATGAGTTCTATCAATGACAAACCTTCCGAATGTCGCACAAATCAAGAACACGATGTTTTGGACACTCAGGCATTGGCCACCGTTACATACGGTGCTCGGTTGGATGTTTCAGGAGTACCGTCATCCTCCGAGCTTCCCGGCGAGCAAGCCCGGACAAGACAACAGCTCCGGGCCTTCAAATGAGGCCAGTGTGAAGTTTTTGTGAAGGACCACCACCAACTGTCCTAAAAGCTTAAGCCGTTAGGTGAAAACGTAGTTTAATATTTATGTACTTTCACATTCCCCCTCACGCTTAATCTAGTCTTTTTTTTTTTTGCCTAATACTAAACGTGGAAGGACTTTGGAGAGATTAGGGGTCTGGTAAGATTTAAACTCATGACTTCTCGCTCTGATACCATATGAAGTTTTTGTGAAGGACTACCGCCAACTGTTGTAAAAGTTTAAGCCGTTATGTGAAGACGTGGTTTAATATTTATATACTTTCGTAGCCATACTTTTCAAATGGGCTTGGGACTCAAATGGTTTGGACGATGGTTTTTGTCTTCATCTTGTCGGGCTCATTCATGTGAGATTGTTGTATTACACCATGCATAATCCTAGGCCCAGTCACATCACTACAGTAATCTAGGATTAATCGGTACTGTAAGAGACACAAGTTCCTCATCATGACAGACGAAAAAAGAGTGGATTGTCGGTCAGCTACTGACTAGATGTAGATGTAGACCTCACCAAAGTGCTCTCGCCTTACCGAATGCAATGAACATGTCTTTTCATTCGATTTACTCTTTCTGCATTGAATCGTTTACAGTATCCTTTGTCAAGATTATTATGAATAGGAGGAAAGTGACATTGAGGATATGAATTCTGCAACTAAGTCAAACGGGTTATTCAATGATCACTACACTTTTAGTCAAGTCAATGCATAGTTGTTCTTGCATCCTCTCCTCGATGATCATGTGGTGGTTCTGTGAGGAAGTTGATTGACCATTTTCATTGGGGCATGCATAGAGTTGATATCCAAGTTACATCTCTCGCCCATTCAATAGAGGAGTTGTAACTTTCATGAAGCTGATATGTTATAAGTAGATGTGCTCCGAGAGCTTACGGTCAAGCCTGCAAACTGGGGGAATCCAAATCTAAAGAGCAATTTGAGTTTCTTGGAAAGAAGAAAGAAGAGAGTCCTCTGCTAAGATTCTAACGATGAGTATGGAATAAAAGCAACTCCTTTCTTTGCTGGAATAGAACAACTAGATGGAGGCATTAGAACCTAGTGTGGATCGACCAACTAGACCAATCTAGAGATTTGGCAGTAGCTGGACTCACTAAGACCGGTTTACAGAACTAGTTTACCGAATGATGTGTCGGGCTTGTTATTGATTCCGGAATGCGGCCCATTTGTCTACGAGCCTACTCACAGTCCGACGCAACACTTGATAAACCGAATATGGTCGGCCGTTTTAGTAAGTCTAGCGTTGATCGATCGACATAAAACAATCCTCATCGAAAGCAAAGTTTCCTTGGACTTTACTTAAATTACTAGGTCAAGCATTGCTTAGTACCGATCAGGTCTTGTTCTGAAATTGGGTCATTTAGTGGCTAAGACGGGCCATTTGGACCGGATCAGTCAGCACCCAGGTTCGAATTTGACGTTTAAAAAAATTCAATTTCGATTTGAGGCCCAGCTATTGAGAGGGAATTTATATTGAGTTCAGAGCACGAGAGAACTTACGACTTTCACAAGCTTCTCTTTATCTGTTCCATAAACTCTGTGTAAATGCTCTTTAAAGATGCTCCCAATGTATTTGAATTCGTCAAAAGAAAAAGAGAAAGAAGTGGATCGCGATTTCCTAAAATACGAAGGATATTTCGCTTGTCAATGAATGAGTCACGGTCAAGATCAAGAGCCCGGTCAGATGAATCTCATCCTCCTCCTCGGACCTCCGTCCACGTAGCTCAACCGTTCCTTTCTGTGGTAGAGCCGGGTCTCATCTCGATCTGTTCACCTCCAATAAGACCGGAATGGACGGCGTTAAGGCTACACTCCTTACATCTATCTAGTGCATTCAGGACTAGATTCCTAAATATATTGGATCGTGTGAATCTCACATGAATCCCACATTATCTAACGAGGCTCATATGAAGTGGGATCATCACATAATTCTTTTCCCTTTCATCATCCCCAGAAATGAAACTAAGCTAGATTTAAGCATATCAATTAGTCAAATTAAATTATTAACTAATCCGATGTTGCATAAGCCAGTATGCGCATGAGTAGGCTTGGATTTATCCAGATGTTAGTACATCCCTTCCGACATGTTGAGAAGACATATCATGCGTAGATAAGAAAAAAAAAGCTCTGTAAGGCATGAATTTCATTAATTATGGAAGTTGATAATCTATATTTGAACCTATTCACATATGACGCGTGCTGATAGGTAGAGTAGTTCTGCGACGGGATTTTATTAAGAGTAACAGCATGTTATGAGCCATAAATTCTTAATTAGGTGAACTCTACAAGGAGTTTGAAATATTTATCCTTTTTTTCCTCCTAAAACAGGTCGTAATCACGAAGTGAATTAAGGACAATCACATAAACAATTTGTGTATTGTGGTTCACAGAAAAGTCCTCTCCATTTCCCTGATTACGCGGTGAAGTGTCGCCGTGGCCTTTAGAGCTCTTCCGGCGGAGCTCAGCGACAAACCAGCCACATGCAGGTGCGGCATACACGTGTCCCTTTGCGGAGTAATGCACGTGGAGGCCCGCACAGCCTCCCCCTACCTTGCAGCTCCCTATAAGACTCCACTCGGACTGGGATCCGATCATCATCGATCTGCAAAGAGAAGAGAGACATTCAGTGTGAGGAGCGCGATTCTTGATCCTTGGTTATCTGCAGGGTTTCCCTTCGCTTAGAGACTTTCGAGAGGAATAGAGAAAATGGCACACTACGGAGGGCAACGTGGTGACTCCGACATGCGTCGCCAGAACGACGAGTTCGGCAACACGATCCGCCAGACGGACGAGTTCGGAAACCCGGTGCAGGAGACCGGATACGGAACTGGTGGTTACGGCGCGGGAACAGGCTCTGCAGCTGGGGCGACCGGCGGCCTTGGTTATGGCAGAGACCAGCAGCAGCACCTGAGAGAGGAACGTCGTGGAGGTGGCCTTGACTCCGACATGCGTCTCCAGAGCGACGATTACGGCAACACCATCCGCCGGGACGAGTTTGGAAACCCGGGCCAGCAGACTGGATACGGAACTGGTAGTTACGGCGCCGGAACCAGGGAGAAGATTCCTGGGATGGGTCGCGAGGATGACAAGGAGCAGCGGGCAGGGTCGTACCCAACGTCCGCCGCCGCGAGCGGAGGCTACGGGGCGGAGCTGGGGCAGCAGCAGGAGAAGGGGATAATGGACAAGATCATGGAGAAGCTCCCCGGAAATCATTAGATATAACATATATTGCATTGGTCCCTTTATCAGTACCAGAGATCTGAGTTGGGGGTACATACCTCTCTTCTTGTCTCTCTGGACGATAGGGACTCGAGTTTGTTTGCTCCAAATAAGTGCAAGAAGACCACTACTTGTCTACTTCCCCTCGGGAAGCTTTGCACCTGAAAGTTGTTCTTTTGTTTCTGTACTGAGACTTTTTCCATTCTAATTATATAAGTGGAGTTTTTCTATTCATGATGTACTTTGGATATTGCAAGTGATCATTTA
Organism: Melaleuca quinquenervia; assembly: GCA_030064385.1. Lineage (NCBI taxonomy): Eukaryota > Viridiplantae > Streptophyta > Magnoliopsida > Myrtales > Myrtaceae > Melaleuca > Melaleuca quinquenervia. The sequence continues at coordinate 8,268,763 of CM057726.1, read as the reverse complement.
AATAAACCGGCCATTGTTTCTGATATTGCGGGGCCTCATAGGGACCACTGTTCCTGATGGCTTTTTATTGCATCCTAGGGTTCGTGCTGCCAAGGTTTGTTCCCCATGGCACAACCCAAAAGCCGAGGGCAGCAATAGCTGCGTAGATATCTGAAAAGGATAGAGAGAATGTTCTTCTCTTCCGAAGTCTCCATCTATAATTTTCGTAAGTGCGCTTTTGTGTTTGAGAGGTGAACGAATTCATTATGATAATACTCAGCCAATCATGATTGTGGTTAAAGAGGAGAAATGATCGAAAGGCTTGGATAATGGATTTTTATCTTCATCTCGTTGGGCTCATTCGTGTGTTGTTCTTTTGCACAATGCATGACGGGACCCTAGGGCCGGTTCACATCACTAACCAATCAGGGATTGATCGAGTGCTGGAACAGATGCAAGCACCTCGTCAAGCACCTCGTCATAACTAAAGGAAAAACAGTGGATTGATCGGTCAGCTGATGAACAGATGTAAAGGTTGATTTTGCACAAATTGCGCGGTGGGGTTTTTTCCTCAAGACCACACTAAAGTGCACTTGCCTTAACCGAAACAATGAACTTCTCTTTTCGTTTGATTTACTATTGATGTTTTGAATCATTAGAATAATGTTCAAGAAGATTCTTATGTATAGGAGGAATACGAGATTGAGGATATGAATTTTGAGACTTAAGCCAAACAGGCGGTCGCTATACTTTTAGTCAAGTCAATGCATAATCATTCTTATAACCTCCTCAAGGATCATGCGGTGGTTCTATGAAGAAGTTAATTTACCTTTTTCATTGGGCCATGGAGAAAGTTGACATTCTAATTAACTCTCTCGCCCCTTCAGTCGAGGAGTCATACCTTGCGAGAAGCTGATACGATATAAGTAAATTTGCTCCAAGAGCTTGCGACGAACTCTCTAAATTGAGAGAATCCAAATCTAAAGAGCACTTTGAGGGTCTTGGAAAGAAGAAATAGGAGAGTCCTATTCTAAGATTCTAACAACGAGTGTGGAATGAAAGCAACTCCTCTCTTTGCAGGAATAGAACAACTAAATGAAGAAAAGCAACCAATGTGGATCAACCGACCAAACCAATCTATACCAATATAGCATTCTCAGACTTATTAAAATTGGTTTAACTAGTGATGTATCGAACTTGTTATTGATTCCGGAGTATGGACCACTTGTTTAAAGGCCCGCTTACAGTCCATCGCATCACTCGATAAACTAAATACGCTAACTTATTTTAGTAAGTCTAGCATTCCTCAATCGACATAAAACAATCCTTATCAGAAGCAAAGTTCCTATAGCCCTTACTTAAATCCCTAGCCAGATCATAGCTCCGTCCTGATGGGGTCTTACTCTAAAGTCGGGTCCAGAACGTGAGAGAACCTAAAAACCGTCGCAGGCTTCTTTTCATCAGTTCCACGAACTCTCTGTAATGCTTCTTAGGATGCTCATGATGTATTAGAATCCGTCAAAAGAAACGAGAAAGAAGTGGTCGTGATTTCCGAAAGATGCGAGTGATCGGTTCACGTGATCGATGAAAGAATCACGTAAACTTCCAAACACCCCACGCGTATCTCATCCCGGACGCCCCGCCCCCCGTGCACGTCGTTACTGGCCCGACCAACATCAAGATTGTTACGGACCAGTTCAGACGAAATCTTACTGTCTTCCTCGACCATCCGTCCCCGCACTCGACCGCTCTTTTTTGTCTGTTCCCAACAGCCAAGTCATCGTAACACAGCACAGAGCCGGATCTCATCTCAATATGTTCGCCTGCTCATGCGATGTCGCGAGCACAAACGACATTAAGGAGACAGGCCTTATAGATTATCCCGCAAGCTAAGCTAGATTTAACAAGATCGATTAATCAAATTGATGTATCAACTGGTCCAATATCGTAATAGCTGGTATATGAATGAGTAAGGTGTATTTATCTAGATAAAGGACGATCATTAAGTACATCATTTCCGATATGCTGAGAAGACTTATCATGCACTTCATAAGGCATGAATTTCATTGATTATGTAAGTTGGTAACTATAAGGAACCTATTCACATATGACATGTTTACTGATAGGTGGAGCGTTTCTGTGATTCACCAACAACTCCACTTTATTTGCCTGATTTCACGGTGAAGTGTCACCGTGGCCTTTAAAGCTCTTCCGGCGGAGCTCAGCAACAACCCAGCCGACCATTGTCCACACGCCGCCGAAACTACGGGACACCTCCCCCACCTGGTACAGGACAGGTGTCCTCATCTGGTAGGAGGGCGTGGCATGCACGTGTCCCGTCGCCAAACCATGCACGTGGAGGTTCTCAGAGTCTCCAAGCACCTTACAGCTCCCTATAAAACCCCACTCGGATTGAGATCCGATCGATCATCGATTCCAAGTGTGAAGAGTGCGATTCTTGGTCCTTGGTTATCTGCAGAGTTTGCCTTTGGTTAGAGACTTTTAAGAGGAAGAGTGAAAATGGCGCACCACGGGAGGCAATATGGTGACTCCGACATGCGTCGCCAGAACGATGAGTACGGCAACACGATCCGCCAGATGGACGAGTTCGGAAACCCAGTCCCGCAGACCGGACACGGAACTGGTGGTTATGGCACCGGAGCTGGAGTGACTGGCGGCCTTGGTTATGGCGGAGACCAGCAGCAGCACCCGAGAGACGAACGTCGTGGAGGTGGTGGTGGCGGAATGCTCCAGCGATCCGGAAGCTCCAGTTCTAGCTCCGTCAGTCTTTAGCCCTACTTCATTTTCTTTTCCCTTTTTCCTTTTTGGTAATCCGGACATTCACTTGTCAGTTATCCACGCATTTTGTAAAATTTTCTTTTCTTAATCCTGATGATATAAGATAATCCAAATTGATACGCAAGGTCAAAGCTTTGAGACACGTGCTTCATTTTATAGAAAAGCCATGCAAGTGAATATCAATCGTTATTTGAAAAACAATTCTTCTGTTATGCGGTGCAGTCGGAAGATGATGGTCAAGGCGGAAGGAGGAAGAAGGGGATCAAAGAGAAGATAAAGCAGAAGATTCCGGGAATGGGTGGCCAGGACGACCAGCAGCAGCAGGCAGGGTCGTATCCGACGTCCACCGCCGTGAGCGGAAGCTACGGGGAGGGGCTGGGGCAGCAGCAGGAGAAGAAGGGGATGATGGACAAGATCATGGACAAGCTTCCCGGACATCATTAAATGTTATATATGTATTGCATCAGTCCCTTGACCATTACGAGATATCTAAGCGGGGGTACATACCTCTTCTTGTCTCTCCGTACGAAAGGGACTTGAGTTTGGGTGTTCCTAATAAGTGCAAGAAGACCACTACTTGTCTCCTTCCCCTTTAGGAAGCTTTGCAGCTGCAAGTTGTTCTTTTGTTTGTGTACTGAGATCCTTTGAAGCCTAAATTATAACTGGAGCTTTTGTGTTCACTTTGAACATTGCGAATGATCATTTAAATAGGCGGGTCTCAGTAAATCAATCTCGCAAACCGGTTTTATGGCGATCGTGGTGCTTCCTGGCGGCAGCAAACCAGCCAGGCCCCTGGGGACCATTGCTCCTAATGGCCTTTTCTTGCGTCCTTGGATTCGCGCATTCAAGGTTTGTTCCACGTTACACAACCTAAAAGCCGAGGACAGCAACAGGAGCTGCGCAAATTTGTGGAAGGAGAGAGAGAACATTCTCCTTCTCTAATGTTTCTATTTATAGTTTTCATGAGTACTTTTGAGCTTGTGAGGTGACGGCTCGATTATGATAATTCTCAGCGAGTAACGATTGTGTTCAAAGTAGATGATAAATCATCCAAAGCGGTTAACATAAGCCTCTCCCACAGCCACACACTTCACTATGGAGACAAGTTATTGAGCCCCTGGTGAACATCTTTAATGGATATACTGTGCAGGTTCCGCTTTTCGCCATGCACGTCGAGGCTCGCATAGTCTCCCACCACCTTACAGCTCCCCATAAAACCCCACTTGAATTCAGATCGATTAGTTCATCCGTCTCCAAACGGAAAGAGACGTTCTCAGTGGGAAGAGCGCAACTCTGGGTCCTTGCCTATCTGTGGAGTTCTACTTTAATTAGGGACGTTCGAGAGGAAAAGAGAAGATGGCGCTTGTAACAAATGAAAAGCTACTAAAAGAAGATGGAGCAAACAAAGCTGACACCTTGCTCTACAGGAGTTTGATTGGTAGCCTATTATATCTCACCGCAACAAGACTGGACATTATATATGCGACAAGTTTATTATCACGATTCGTGCATAGTCCTAATCAAATTCATTTTAGAGCTACCAAAAGAATTCTTAGATATTTGTGAAGAACGTTAGAGTATGGTATTTGGTATCGACCAAGTGCAAGCACCAAGCTTGTCGGCTACACTGACAGTGACTGAGCAGGATCAGCTGATGACAAGAGGAGTATTATTGGATATGCCTTCACACTGGGTTCTGGAATGTTTTCATGAGCATCGAGAAAACAAGACTCAGTGGCACAATCTACTACAAAAGCTGAATATGTAGCATCAGCTGCGACCACTAGTCACGCACTATGGCTTCAAAGAATCTTAGAAGACATCAAAGAAGCACAAACGGAACCAACTCTGATACTTTGCGACAATAAGTTTGCAATTGCTATATCGAAGAATCCAGTCTTCCATGGAAGAACCAAATATATCAACATCAAATATCACTTCATTCGCGAGGTGCAAAATAAAGGAGAGATCAAGCTGAAGTATTGCAAGACTGAAGATCAAGTCGCAGACATAAATACTAAAGCATTACCACTAGCCAAGTTTGAGATGCTGCGAAATATGCTTGGAGTATCATGAAATGGATCAAGAAGGAGTGTTGAAATGTTAACCCAATTTCTAGAGTTCTCTAGGAAGTGCACTTGGAGAATAGAAGTATGTAGAATAGTCTAAAATGTGGAAGAATTCCTCTAGTTGCTAGAATATTCTAGGTTTGTGAAGATAGATCTTTGACTTTGACAGTCAACACCTATAAATAGGGAGTGGAGTGTCCAATTTGTGGTAGCCTAGAGCAAGCTAAACTAGTCATCCTCCTTTGTACTATCACCAAAATAAAGTGCATATTGTTCCCTTTCAATCTCTTGCTTCCTCAAATGTATTTCACCCACATCAAACCCACGCTTCCACAAAAATCCAACAAAAAGTCATGCAAGTGAATTTCAACTTTATATATATAAACGATTCTTCTGTTATCCATGCAGTCAGAAAAAGATGGTCAAGGCTGGAGGAGGAACAAGGGGATCAAGGAGAAGATTCCGGGGATGGGAGGCAAAGAAGAGGAGCAGCAGCAGCAGGCGGGGTCGTACCCGACGTCCACTGCCACGAGCGGAGGTGACAGGGCGGAGCTGGGGCAGCAACAAGAGAAGAAGGGGATGATGGACAAGATCAAGGAGATGCTGCCCGGACATCTTTAGATATAGCATCCATTGCTTCAGTCCCTTGAATATCTAAGTGGGGTTACATATCTCTCTGTATAAGAGGGACTTGAAGTTTGGGTGTCTGCTAATAGGTGCAAGAAGGTCCCTACTTGTCTACTTCCCCTTGGAAAGCTTGTACATGAAAGTTGTTCTTGTGTGTACTGAGATCCTTTGCAGTCTAAACATAGAACTGGAGCTTTAGTATTTCTTGGTTATCTGAAAAGTCGGACCGGATCGCGAATGAATTTTTTTTTTTCCAATTGAATTGGTCTAATGTATCATTTAGTAAATCAATTTCGTATGTCGGGTTTTCATCGCAATGTGAGAGTAATTTATGTCGAGATGCGAGGAGATTTGAGTGTTGCCTAGGGGGGGCCAAAACGGGCTGGGCCACCAGGGACATGCCCTTTGATCTGTGCGACCAAGGTTTTGCTCCCAGTTGTACAAACCTAAAGGCCCATGACAACAACAAGAGCTGAGTAATTCCTAAAAGGCGAACCTAAAAGCCCAACAACAATGTTTAGAATATTTAGAATGTCGTCAACAATGTCCCAGAAACAACAAGAGCTGAGTAGATTCCTAAAAGGGAACAGAATATGCTTCTGTCAGGATATTTATATTGATATGTTTCGTGGAGTGGTTTGAGTATGAGACGCGAAGTCTTTAAATAAGGTATACTCGGATACCAGTTTTGACTTGAGCCTGTCCTACAGCCACACACTTGGCTTGGACACAAGTAATTAACTCGAAATTGGAAAAAGGAAAACAACGTTAAATGGAATAAAAAAGATAGGAGTACGGAACATAGTTTCTCAAATTTTGGTTTGTACGGACAAATTGGTCGAGATCATTCATATTATTGACTATGTAGATTTACCATAAGTCTCATATGATCACATCGGTGTCAATCCCGTAAGCATAAGCCTTATTTATATGTCAAACCTCATGGAGTGCCTTTTATATAATCATTCACTCAAGCAATTAATATACATTGTACGATATTAAGGTGCAGAACTTGATTCGGTTTAGGTTAACTCGGAAGGAACTATGAAAAAGAGTTCTATTTCCAACGCAAACGCCTGTCCAAACAGCACTTTCCCAGATGCAATCGTGCTCGGTTCTGAACTGAGTTAGGATACGAGTGACCACTAACTCTCTATATATCTCAAAAGTGTTTTAGGCGATGAGCAGGCATTTTGCCCCGAACCAGTATTTAGCCGTCGGGAGGACAGCAGTCACGTTCTCTGTTATCGTCTTGCCATTTGCATATTCTATGCCAAGCAAAGAGAGGAGACCTTGAGATATAGCATTATTTCCAGACAAAATGAAGCAATCTTTTCAATGGATGAACTATGTGCTTAAGCAAGTTCCAATATCAAGAAGGGATATGATGCCAAACAGTCCGCGGTAACAAAGAGCTGTCATCCATCGAAGTTTCAATAGCGCGATGCAACTGATTGATCTCTAATTTCACCAGCCGTTTGATTCCACGTCGCTTAGCTTTGTCTTGTTCTCCCTCTCTTTTTATTTTGTCTAATAGATTCCTAACGCGGATCATGACAATCAATGCTTTGAAAAGATGGCGGTTCTTTTTTTTTGTCCGAAGACCCTCTGTGTAGAAAATCGTCCTAGAAGTTGAGCCATCCATTTCAACCCTTCTCACCAGTCGATGATGGACAGGTTACCCAGGTCGTCAGTACCCCGTCATAACAAAGGGAAAAATAGTGGATTGTCGGTCAGCTGAGATAATGACTAGATGTAGACATCGAATTTGGACAAATTGCATGGTCTGTGTTCTTTTGTTCTTTTCCCCCCAGGACCTTACAAAAGGGCACCTGCTTCACCTGATACTATGAGCATCTCCTTTCATTTGATTTATTCTCGATGTATGAAACGTTACAATTTGAGAAATGCTTATGCGGCTGTCCTTAATTCACTGTGAGATAAACAGCTTATCTTGAGCAATAATAATAATAATAACAATAATAACAAATAATTAGAAATTATTATGGGGTCTACTTCTTCAAAAATTTGCGACTCTAGCATGCTGAAATCCCTACAAAGACTATTATGCTAGTAAAGCCTTCACTGTATCATTCAAGAAGTTCGGTATGTATAGGAGGAATATGAGATTGAGGATATGAATTCTGCCACTGAGTCGAATGTATTCCGTGGTTGCGGCACTTTGAGTCGAGTCGATGCATAATCATTCTTGTATTTTCCTCAAAGATCATGTGGCGTTCCTATGAAGAAGTAGATTGACCTTTTTTCTTTGGGCCATGAGAAAAGTTGACATGCAAGTAACCTTTCTGACCCGTAAATAGAGGAGTTACAACCTACACGAAACTGATATGTTTATAATGTGCTCCAAGAGCTCGCGATGAACTCTCTAAATCGAGAGAATCCAAATCTAAAGAGCAACTAAAGCTTCTTGGAAAGAAGAAAGAAGAGAGTCCATTCCCAGATTCTAGCAATGAGTATGGAAGAAAAGCAACTCCTTTCTTCGCCAAGATAGAAAAATCAAATGAAGAAAAGCAACTGGTGTGGATCAACCATGAACCAATAGACCAATCTTGTAACGTCTGCCTCAACCCCACCACCAACAATATTGTCCGCTTTAGCCTTACCGCACTGGCGCGGACGCACCGTCATCCCAGCTACGGCCTCAACCTCACAGCTTTGTTCTTCTCGATCTATCCAAGAAAACGCGTTGTTGATGGATTAGGGTGGACTTCTCTACATAAGCCCTCCTAGGACTTCCTCCATAGGCGATATGGGACAGAGATGTCACAAACTCCCCCCTCAATGGCACAGCGTCCCCGCTGTGCCGTCGGCACCAGCGAGCGCCCACTGTGGTCCCCACACGCTGTCGGGAGTCGGCTTTGATACCACTTTGTAACGTCCGCCTCAACCCCACCACCAATAATATTGTCCGCTTTGGCCCTACCGCACTGGCGCGGACGCACCGCCATCCCAGCTACGGCCTCGACCTCACGACTTTGTTCTTCTCGGTCTATCCGAGAAAACACGTTGTTGATGGATTAGGGTGGACCTCTCTACATAAGCCCTCCCAGGACTCCCTCCATATGTGATGTGGGATAGGGATGTCACAACGCGTTTTCTCGGATAGATCGAGAAGAACAAAGCCGTGAGGTCGAGGCCGTAGTTGGGATGGCGGTGCGTCCGCGCCAGTGCGATAAGGCCAAAGCGGACAATATTGTTGGTGGTGGGGTTGAGGCGAACATTACAAATCTCCCATCAATCTGGCACATAAATCACTTTCTTATTCCTGTTTTTGTAAGTCTTGCATTGCTCCATCGATATGGAGAATCCTTGTCGAAAGAAAAGTTTCCTTAGGCTTTACTTGAGTCGTGGGCAGTATTTGGCCAAACTTTTTTTGTGCCAGCCACCCATGGTTTTCCATACAGCCTAGCCCGAGCATGGCTCGGTACCAACCGGGTCTAATTCTCGAATTGGATCGTTTAGCCGCTAGATCAACCTTTTGGACCGAGTCAGTCAACACCCGGGTTCCAATTCAAAGTTTGAGTACCTAAAAGGAACATGGGAGTTGTTAGGAAGGCAGCGAATTTCATTTTTGCGACAGAAAATTAGAAAGATAGGTGGGAAGTTGTGATTATATTACTCCATGATCAATTATACATGTACACAAGTGTATTTATAGTACAAGAAGGGAAAAATAGGAATGAATCATACATGATGATGTTTTCTAATTCCATCCTGAAAATCCAGTCCCGTGCATTGGTAAAATCGATTGATCCAAAATTTGTGAGACTAGAATCAGATCGATGATCAAATCGAATAAGATCAAATCCGTTTTTCCAAATTGGATAGAAACTTTTTTCATAAGCTTTCTAGTGCAACCCTATTTTAGATGCTTTTAATGTACTTGAATTAGTCAAAAAGAAAAGATAGGAAACAATAATGATTTCCCAAGATACGAGTGATTGGTCCACTTGATATTTTTTCTTCACGTGGTCAATGAATGAATCACGCAAACTCCCAACAGCCCGCGCGTATCTCATCCCGTCAAAATCGTCACGGACCAGTTCAGATGAAATCTTATCCTCTTCCTCGACCATACCCTTCCTCGGAGTCAGGTCTCATCTTGATTAGCGCGCTCCTTGTAACTATCCGAAATTTATGTCCAAAATACTCTTAATAAAACTCAAAACCTATCAGATCATGTGAATCTCATGTAAACTCTGCATTATCCAATTAAGCTCACGTAAACTGAGATCATCTTCTATTTTTTTTTTTTCTCGTTTTTCATCCATAGAAATGAAGCTAAATTAGATATGACAAAAATGATTAGCCAAATTGATTTAATTTATCGACTTATATGATGTTATATGAGTATGAATCGGCATGCGGATGAGTAAAAGCTTGTACGTATCCATGTAAGGAATCGCCTCGTCATCTGGTACATCACTTCCCTTATGCTGAGAAGACATATCATTTACGGATAGGAAAAAGCCAGTGCTTAAGGCATTCATTCCATCGATCGGGGAAGTTGATAATCTATTTAGAAACCTACTCACATACGACGCGTGTGCTGACACGTGGAGCAGTTTCTGTGATTCACCAGTGAGTCCTATCCATTCCCGACACGAGCTCCCAAAGCTCTGATTACGCGGCGGGGTGCCACCGTGACCGTTAGCAGCTCTTCCGGCGGAGCTCAGCGACAACCCAGCCGACCCTTATCCACACGCAGCCGACACTACTAGACAGCTCCCCCTCCCGCCCACGGGACATGCGTCCTCATGCTGTACGTGGGCGTGGTTTGCACGTGTACTGCTGCCGAGCCATGCACGTGGAGCCTGCATGGTCTCCCACTGCCTTACAGCTTTTTATAAAACCCCACTCGAATTGATGTTCGATCGATCATCGATCCCCAAACAGAAAAAGAGACATTCAGGGTGAAGAGCGAGATTCCTAGTTCTTGGTTATCTGCACGGTTTCACTTTGCGTAGAGACATTTGAAGTGAAGAGAGGAAATGGCGGAATACCGGGGGCAGTATGGTGGCTCTGACATGCGTCGCCAGAACGACGAGTACGGCGACACGATCCGCCAGACGGACGAGTTCGGAAACCCGATACAGCAGACCGGATACGGAACTGGTGTTTACAGCGCCGCAACCGGTGATGTAGCTGGGATGACCGGCGGCCTCGGTTATGGCGGAGACCAGCAGCAGCAGCTGAGGCATGAACGTCGTGGAGGTGGCGGTGGTGGAGTGCTCCAGCGCTCCGGAAGCTCCGGTTCAAGCTCCGTAAGTCTTTAACCCTGATTCTTTTTTTCTTTTTTCTTACTATCCGAACTTTCAGCCACATATAGTTTCAGAATGCACGTAAAGTACTTGCCAGTTTTCCACACATTCTGTCGAAGCCAGACATTTTGAGCATGTCACACCCCAGCCAAACTTCAATTCATAAAAAAGCTATGCAAAGTTAATCTTAACAAACAAACAAAAAAAATTGTTGCCTTATGTGGTGCAGTCGGAGGATGATGGTCAAGGCGGGAGGAGGAAGAAGGGGATCAAGGAGAAGATAAAGGAGAAGATTCCAGGGATGGGCGGCAAGGACGAGCAGCAGCAGCAGCAGGAGGCAGGGTCGTACCCGACGTCCACCGCCATGAGCGGAGGCTACGGGGCGGAGCTGGGGCAGCAGCAGGAGAAGAAGGGGATGATGGACAAGATCATGGAGAAGCTGCCGGGACATCATTAGATATAATACGGTCACTTGATCAGTACTAGATATCTGAGTGGGGTTATCAGTCTTCTTGTCTTTCTGTAAGAAAGGGACTTGAGTTTCGGTTTTCTGAATAAGTGCAAGAAGATCACTACCTGTCTACTTCCCTTGGGAAGCTTGCACCTGAAAGTTGTTCTTGAGTATGTAATCTAAGATCCTTTGTGGCCTGAATATATAAGTGGTGTTTTTGTATTCACGTGTTAAAAATTGATTTCTAAGCGGGTCTTGGTGAATGATCTTGCAAACTGGTTTAAGACCAATGTAGTGGTGACTAATGGCGGCAAACTGGCTGGGCCTCTGGGACCACTGTTCCTAATGTCCTTCTCTTGCATCCTACGATCCGTGCAACCAAGGTTTGTTCCCCGCTGCGTAACCTAGAAGCTCAGGACAGCAACAGGAGCTGAGCAAACATCTGAGAGAGAAAGGGGAGAGAATTATCCTTCTGTTCCGATATTTCCAAATACATTTTCCATAAGGGTGCTTTTGAGTTTTGAGAGGGAGACGTCCACGTGATATGCTCAGCTAGTCATGATTGTGGTCAAAGAGGAGACATGGTCCAAAGGGTCTTAATGCACTGAATCTTGTTTTTTTTCCCAACTATCCGATGTGAATCAAATGACTGAGATAAAAGGCAACTTTAAAACCATGGCCCCTCAAATAATGGGTGGCCACGGATCTCAAGTTTTGAGCCTCTCCCACAATCGCACACTTCAACTTGAAGGCAAGTAAACCCACTGGAAAGCAATATTTGATGGATATATTTTGCTAGGCCAGATTTTCATTAAAGAAAACACTTTATTTAGCTTGTGTTTTGATTTTGGCTCGAACTTTTTTTTTCATAAAAAGCAGTAATTTTAAGTTGGATCTCAATTTTAGTCTACATCTTTTGTTTAACTCCTAAAGAAGAGGCATTAATTTTTAATCCGCATTCAAATCTGACTCACGTCAAGTTTTTGCTCAATCACATAGTGAATGTGGAATGACATGTTGCATCTTTAGTTGGGATTAGATGGAAACTTAACATGAGCTACTTGTGGTATCGATTGAAAATTAGTGCCTTTTTATGAGACAATAAAAATTTTGGATTGAACTTGGCACCCAATCTAAAGTTTTCTTTTTTAATGAAATAAAAATAGTTATGACCTGAATAGAGATCTAACCTAAATTTTGCACTTTTAAGGGAACTAGGCCTATTTCAATTAATTGGCATAAAAAATTTTTGGAATATCAACTCTAAATTCTTGGGTGTGATATTAACAAGGGATAATTATACAAATGGTCCAACCTATGTTATCATGAATGTCTAATTTATTCAATGTGATATATGAACTTTTTATACATACTTAATAGCATCCCTAAACTTTTATTTTGTTCATTGTCAACCTTAGATCTTTTTATATATGTTCAATGTTGATGGAAGTACTACAGTAAACATTTTTCATATAGTTTAGAGAGTAAGTTGCATATATACAAAAAAAATTTCACATATCATAATAAATTAATCAAAAATTTAGGGATTATATTGCATATTGTGTTAAAGTTGATATATCACATTAAATAAATTATTAGTTCAATTACAATATTACACATTATGTGAAAATATAATTCAAGTTTTTCCGAGAAAAGAATCGAAAGTTCTATTATTTCCACATCAAGTTTAGAAACCTTTGAAATCCTTCTTAGCTCCTCGATTCCTGGTTAGAAAGTATACATGGGGTTACCAAGAAAAACACTATATGTCTTAGCAAGAATTGCCATCTGAAGCCTTTTACGCGTTGAGTTATGATGCCCTAAAATAAGTGGGGAACATGTGGTCCAACACTTTTCAATTGATAGGTGATTTTTGATTTGGACAGATAGCAGTGAGTACCAATTTCACAAAGTCCAAGGTAGTTTCGTGGTCCATTCCTTTTTATATTGACAACTAGGTTGGAATGACATCGATAGCTTCGTACACGTTTTTTTAACCTCAACAACGTAGGCTGTAAATGACAAAAAAAATTATTCCACTAATCAATAGTAATTTGTCAACTTTCAGATGAAGGGCATGGTTAAAATTAGCTATATGCTAGGTGTCAAAATTGTCGGAGATAAGTTAATGAGTTTCTTGGTTTGTCCCAAGGGATTTACATCAAGAAGCTGCTTGAATTATATTAAATGTGTGATTGCAACCTATAGACAGGTGTGTGGAAAAGAATGCAAGACTATCCAATCAAGGGCATGACTTTCCAAATGTCTCAGTATAGACCCTATCAATTTTGGAATCTCTCACCGCTTCCATGGTTTACTTTCATATGCAAAGCAAGAAGAGAAGAATTTATTATAGGTTTGTGAGAAAATTACTGAAATAGTCATAAACTTAATGTAATTATGTCAATTCAATTTTAAATATATATTATTTTACATTTATACCAATTTAGTCCATCGGGCCAATTTTGGCCTAAAATCGCTGACGTGAATGCTAACTACCCCACTTGACATGGCTGGCAAGGATGTGGATGTTTTTTATAATCTTTGAATAAATTTTTGTTATTTTTCTTTTCTTTTCCTAGACTTAGGGGAGCTCAAAAAATTATTCAAATATTATTTAAAAATTCGACACATCAACGTCAATCATGCCATGTAGAATAGCCAACGTCAATGTCAGTAATTTTGAATTTCAAAATTATCGGAATGGACTGCATTAACACAAATGACATAGAACTTACTTAATTGGCAAAAAAAAAATTAGGACGAAATTAGCTGAATTGCATAGGTTTATGACCTTTTTGACAATTTTACCCATAGCTTATAGCCCAAACAAATAGAAATCTTTTTATCATTAATTCTGTGGGCCCATAATAGATCCAATATGATCTAATAATTGTTAACCCTCCATCGTAGGTCTCCTTGTACATCAAAACTTTAGAGATATCTATCACTTTTATTCGATTCTCCAATTAAGTGACTAATATATACAATCTAGCAAATTAAGGTGCTAAACTACATTTAGCTTGAGTCGACTCAATACGAACGGAAAAAAAAAAGAGTATAGTTTTTCGATTCAAACGCCTATCCAAAGAGCATATTTTTCTTAGATGTAGCCGCGTGCCAAGTTGTGAACTGAGTTATGGTAAGAGTGAGGTGACTATCAACATTATGTATTCTCCTGTTTCAACTGCTCAACTCATTATGGACTCAACTACTAGATCAGCCTCCCCCGGTTGAAGTTGATGATTGGGAGTACGTGGCCTACTATTTTGAAATATGATATAGGTGGTCCCGCACCAAGGAAAATGACAATGGATGAAACTTCTTCTCGCCTTCGAGCAGCGTATCATATAAGATAACCCCTTAAGAGTTTTCGTGATGAGCAAACATCTTTTACCCAGATCGGTATAAGGGTCAGGAGGGAATCGAAATATGACTTACTGCCATGACATGTCTGTCGTTCTCTTTGCACTTGCATATTCCTTGCCCTCTCATCTTTGGTGAAGGGAGATATTGAGATGCGGCATTAGTTTCTGAAAATCTTAATTATTCCTTTTGGATCGACGGACTATGTTTGAGGAAGCTTCAAAATCAAGAAGGAAATATCAAGTTGAACCGCCTTCTGGAAAGAAAGAGTCGTCAGCCGAATGATCTCTTGTTTCACTGGCCTTCTGATCCCTTGTCACTTAGCTCTCTCTCTCTCTCTCTCTCTCTCTCTCTCTCTCTCTCTCTCTCTCTCTCTCTCTCTCTCTTTCGCACTCACCTTTTAACTTAGATAGATTCCTAGCAGACATTATGCTAATCAGTGGTCCAAAAATTGGGAATATTTTTATTCGATTGCTTGACAATTAAGTCACACTTTGTAGGACATCCACCTAGAAGTTAAAACTTTTTAGCTCTTTAACTCAAATAGATTGCTAAAGATATTCGCAATCTATGGACCAAGTTTAATCAGTGGTCTTAAAGATGGGAATCTTTCCACATGATTGCTCATTAATCAAGCCACCCTGTGTAGAAAATCCTCCTAGAAGTTCAAATCATCGAGACCCATCCAGTGCATCCCTTTCCGCCCGTCAATGATCGAGATCACATCCGGGCTTCGTCAACAGGGCAGTTGAGCCTGCCCGCAAATAAGAAATGCCGACTTTTGTTGTTCCCTACATGGCGTGCTCTCTCAGTCTCGAATCCTATCTGCTGCATGTTGTCGTGATCTGATCGACCAAAGTAAATGTTTCTAGTCGTTTGAATGATGGGGAACCAAAAAGGCTTGTGGTAGAGAGCGCGGTGGATGCTGATTATTCCATGGAAAATAACCTTGTCAAGGAGACAAGGAGGGACCTGCATAATGCATGCATTGACCGTGCCTAATCCGATAAGCTTTTGAGCTATGCTCAGTCAATGATCTCTTTCAATTAGCTCGACCTAAAAGCAGGAAAAATCAAAGAAAATGCATGGAAGGGTCCATTTTCTATGCGTAGAACTCGAGAAATGGTGACATTGGTAAGGCTTGGACTCGTTGAGTGGGCTAACAACTCCAATATGTTCAGAATACCCTGTCAGCAGTAGCTAGTAGAGCCAGCAGCCAACAACTCCTGCTTTTTGTTCCGTGGCTGACCTTCTTTCTCAGGGACTAGTTCACCAGAGAACTCTCTCTATAAACCCCGCCAGAGCACCCCGTTTTCCTCATCACAAACACGCAACGTGCTCTCCACACTTCGAGGGCTCTTCTTTAGACACCGTCCCCAAAAGAAACGAAGCGAAAATGACTCGATCCAAGGACTTTCTCATCATTCTCTGTGTTCTTGCTCTGGCTCCACTTTGTCTCTGTGGCAAGGCGGGTTATGGAGGTTCCCTTTATCCACAATACTATGACCATTCTTGCCCCAAGGCTCAAGAGATAGTGAGGTCGGTAGTGGCTAAGGCCCTCGCCGTAGATCCTCGCATGGGCGCTTCACTCCTCCGCCTCCATTTCCATGATTGCTTCGTTAAGGTCAGCGGCCAAGGAATTACATGGAGTAATTTCCATGTCTAGACTTCGGTTCCAAAGAATTGCATGCTAGTACAATCGCAGTGACATTCTCCATATGTATAAAAATAGCTTCTTGTCCATGTACTCTTAAGTCAGCACTAAATGCAAAAATCACACATTCTCATCGATCTCTTTTCCTGGTTTAGAAGCGTCTCAATGTTTTTGATGCATCGACTGCTCATCATTGTAAAACTGAGCTTTTCTTATCGCCACAGTTGGGAGTAATATACACTTACATCTTGCTGCCTATTACAGCACGTAAATAATATGCTCCGTCTGTCAAAGTACCAACGTTGTCGATATTGTGACAGGGCTGCGATGCATCGTTATTGCTGGACAGCAGTGGGACTATAACCAGTGAGAAGAGGTCCAACCCAAACAGGAACTCAGCCAGAGGCTTCGAAGTACTCGATGAGATCAAATCTGCACTGGAGAAGGAGTGCCCTCTCACAGTGTCTTGTGCTGATATGTTGGCCTTAGCTGCCAGAGACTCCACTGTTCTTGTAAGCATACGTAGATATAGTCCACAAATACAATAGAAAAGAAGTACGACTTTTCATCCAAGAAAAAACCCAGAAAAAAGGAGAAAAAATGCCTTTCTTTTTCAATCTGAACTGCCTGAGGAGTATAAATTAATGCTTGAATGGGTAAACAGACCGGTGGACCTAGCTGGGTAGTGCCGCTCGGAAGGAAGGACTCAAGAGCGGCAAGCCTGAGTGGCTCTAACAACAACATTCCTGCTCCAAACAACACTTTCCAGACCATTCTCACTAAGTTCAAGGTTCAAGGACTTGACATTGTTGATCTCGTTGCCCTCTCTGGTAAATATTCTGGAGTATCTCAAAACTTAGTTTGGGGATCATGACGTTTAAGACTCCAAGTCCCCGCTTCATTCCTCTTTATTCAGGGAAAGTAGAAGACTGAATTGGACCCTGTTACGATCGAATGTACATGTCTTCGGTGAATTTGCTTTCTTGAATGTATTGTGAAACCAAGTCATTTTTGGCGTGACCTATTAAACAGGAAGCCACACAATTGGAAATGCAAGATGCGCCAGCTTCAGGCAGAGGCTCTACAACCAGACCGGCAACGGGCAGCCCGACTTCACCCTCGACAAATCGTATGCCGCTCAACTCCGCACCCGCTGCCCACAGTCCGGGGGCGACCAGAACCTCTTTTTCTTGGACTTTGTCAGCCCGGTAAAGTTCGACAACAACTACTTCAAGAACCTGCTGGTGTACAAGGGGCTTCTGAGCTCTGACGAAGTCCTCGTGACGAAGAACCAAGCCTCGATGCAGCTGGTGAAGCAGTATGCGGAGAACCAAGAGCTCTTCTTCGAGCAGTTCGCCAAGTCCATGGTCAAGATGGGCAACATCTCGCCATTGACGGGGTCCAGGGGAGAGATCAGGAAGCATTGCAGGAAGGTCAATAAGTACTAGTGGGGAAGAAAAAAATTCCAACCTAGTTATTTGGTTCTACTTTTTCCATTTCGGTAATAAATCAATTTGAGTGTTTGTTTCAATTGTTCGACTCTGTCATGCCCTTGTGTACCGGACTTGCCGTGTCGCGATTTGCTGTTTTGATTGAATGAAGTCAAAACTATTCATTTATGATGTCTTGTTTTCTCCTCTTTCCATGAATCAATTTCCATTTAGAAACGGGCCGGGCTTGGATTTATCAAATTTTACGAATGAACCAACAGACAGAAAAGCAGAGTACTTCATCAAGTAGATGTCTCTAATTTCTCCGAGGTCACACTCCAACTTCAGCGCGAATTTTCAATAACCATTAATCCAGTTGAAGAAGAGAAATGGAATCTGAGTCGAGCAAACAGAGTTCTCTAGACCCAAATAGATTGATTGTAAATCACAAGCTGTGCACGAATCAACGTGAGAAATATGAACATTCAAACGAAATCAAGTATTTGAATTTCCTTATTCTTCTCTGTTATCTGCTCGTTCGAATGCGAACACAACGCTAAATACAAATAACAATTTGTTGCAGTAGCAAAACCTCCATAAAATGGCATATGAACCGGCACCAGAACTGCTGAAAAAGCCATTAGACGCTCCTAACATCAACCTTGCAATGATTGTTTCGAAGAATGCTGCAATGTTACAGAGGATACACCTCACAAACAGTGGAAACAAGCCACTAAGTATGTGATTAAGCAATAAGGTCGGCAAGCTAGATCCCCCATGTACGTTGTCCTACAGCTGGATATAGATGTATAACCACAAAACAAACTTGAGGTTAATGGGCATGAAAAACTCAACAGAGGTTGAATATCTGCTTTTCCAAGTCTCACAAAAAAAAATTAAGCAGTTTGAACAAGGAATGCTCCATGCTATGAGGAAATCACAGAAGTCTCCATGCTTGGCAAAATTTTCCTTCGATGTTATCATTTAACATCACTTGTGCCAAATATCTCCTCCGGTTCCACTGCTAGTGCTTTTTCACTTGCTTCAGTAAATCTGAAGAAAAACGAAAATATGGATAAGTGGTTCCCAAAAAAAAAGAGCAGAAATATGGTGAAAGCATATAATAGAGCATATTTGTCCCATCAGCTGTTAAATTCTCTAGCAAAATTCGAGCAGTGTGCTCTATGACTTGACAAATAAAGCTGCAAATAGCCAATGAGCTTGCAAAGAGAACATAGAAACAAGGCCTAAATACATCTTCCTGAGAATGATACATGATGCTCCCAACCAAAAGCATACTTTTCAACCACAAATAAACCAGCCCTCTTACCAAATGAACTACATCACAGAACAAGCAAAGAGCTAATTCAGCATCCCAAATACTAATAAACAAACTTGAAGATTTGACATTGCTTCAAAGCCTGTTGTACATGCAGATATTAATTGGTTGGCCTCATCACTACTAACCTTTACCATGAAACTCTATCAGCTCTCGTACCATCTCTCACACAAACAAAAAATGCAAGGTCCATGTGCGACACAATCTTAACAGTCTCATTTGGGTAAGTCTTCTTGCCTTTACATATTGAATCCAGCGTGCTCCACAAGGACACAAACTTCCAGTCTCAGTTGGCTAGGTCTTCTTGCCTTAACATTTGAATCTTAGGAGCAGCGGTAACTTTAGGTATCAAATGTCATTAAAAGCATCAGCTTTGGTCTTGGTCTTGGTCTATTGCCCAGGATAATTATCATGTATTACCTTGCTTTGCCTAAATTGTAAAAAAATAACATCCATTTAAAGTAGAAGAAAAGCTCAAATTTTGTAGAAAAAGCAATCACTTCAAAATTTATTCACTTAATCCTGCCACAATTAAATCAACAATAATTCAATGGAGAAAATCCTTTGAAATCAATAAAAAGAGGATATAAGCAACAAGTAATCTGTAGGTTTCAAATTGAATCATTTTGTAGTCCAACAGAAGCTCTAAACTGAAGTCCCATCGCACTTCCTTATGTTCTCCTATAAAAGTCCCCAAAGTAAAAGATAAAGAAATGAAGATAGGAAGACGATAAGGTGCAATTACAGGGAGTCATAATGACAGATGTGCGCTCTTCTTCCAATCCGTATGCACCTCGCAATCTGTAAAAATGGCACAACACAACAACTGGCCCAACTCCTTTCTTGCAATGAACAGATGGACACATTCATGTATCACTGCAATTTTAAGATCCTTCAAATTGTTGGGCCCAGATAGGTTGATCCTAGAGCAGCCGGCTGGAGGGGTAAAGACAAAAGACAAAATGAGGAGCATAAACGAGCTGCGGTTCTATAATCGATTGTTCAAAACTATGAAGAGACAAAAGACAAAATGTGCTCCTAGGTTATGAATCAGAACAAAGAGGAAAGCTAGTCTCTTAACCGTGGCAATGAACTCGCAGCTGGTAAAAAGGAAAGAACTTGTGGTTGTGCCGTCAATCCAAGTGTGCTTCACCGAGTTTCTAAACACAACATCCACTAAAACCTCCATAACTTTCCCTAGCACTTGTCTAAAATCAAATTGCGCCCCACCAATCCATGCACATAATCTATCCGCTGCAACTTCAGAGACATTACCGCCAATGATTGGATATAGACGACATTTATCTGGTGAATGTTTGGACTTTATGATGAAAGCAGGAAGTATAATCCGACACAAGATATCAAGCAAACCACTTGATTCAATACTCGGCCAAAAGAATCAATTGCATCAATGGAGACACGAAACTGGCGTACGAAGTGCAACGACAAGAAATCCTACTAAAGCAAATGAACGCTGATTCATTACCTCACTCCATTGTGACTTTGGCACCAATTTCCTTCATCTTCTCCATGATCTTTTCTGCCTCTTCCTTCGCCACGCCCTTCTTCAACAGCGTCGGGGCCTTCTCCACCAGGTCCTTGGCCTCCTTCAGCCCCAAGTCTGTGCACGCCCGCACTTCCTTGATGACCTTGATCTTCGCGGCCGCGTCGAAGCCCTCCAGCTTCAGGTCGAACGCCGTCTTCTCCACCTTCTTCTCGTCCTCCTTCCCGGCGGCCCCGGCTCCTGCCCTCCCGGGGCCCCGCACCGCGAAGCCCATCCCGGGCATCATGACCGCCATGGTCGGCATATCCTCGACGCCCATCTTCTTGCGCAGCTCCTCGGTGAGGTCGGAGACCTCGAGGAGCGTGAGGGTGGAGATCTCATCGACGAGGGCGGAGACGCGGTCGGAGGGAGGGGGGCACCCCGACTGCTCCGGCGAGGACGTGGAGAACCCGCGGATTGAGGGGAGGGGACGGAGGGAACGGCGGATGCGGGTGAAGTGAGGGGAAATCGATTGGAGAAGCCTCATTTCGCGAATGCTATGCAAGCAAGAAGAGCATCATAGGGAGAGAGACTTCAATGGAGAGGAATGAAGGCGGGAAGGAGATGAATCTGCATCATCATCTTCTGCTTCGTCGCGCTGCGCTGGGCATAAACCCTACGAGGAAGGAGGCTTTGCAAGCAACACGGGTCGAGTTCGGGTTCAAGTTATTCAGATCCGGGTTCATACGAGTCCGACTCCGAATCGATCGCGACCCCTTTGGATGCACAATTACAACAGAAATTTTGCAGACGGATTTTGGGGCGTTTATTTGACAAAAAATGAATTATTAGAAAAAAATAATTTTCTAAAGATAATCACTTGTGGCTTACGAGAATATGCGAAAGAAATATATTTTTATCTTCCATATAAATACTTAGATATAAATGATATATTTTTTAATTATCAATTATTTCAAACAATAAAAGCGATTATATTTAAAAAGTTGAATTATTCATTTTTTAGGTTAAGATTTACTTAATATATAAGTCAACCTAATTAAATTTGCTTAACCCTTTTTGACCCATTTTTTCAATAAGTCAAAGATTAAGGGGCATTGATTACTATAATTTCTTAATTAAGTCTCAATTCAGTAATTCCACTAGCATGTCAAATATCAAATGTAAGAACTTTTTAAGAATGATTGGTACCTAAGCGATCCGTTTCTCCGCCTCTCTCGAAATCAAGAACTAGACCGATAAGACCGATTCCTTAGTCTCTACGACTAGAAACCCGGTCTCTATGACCGAAAAGCGGTCCAATTATTCATAAGATGGGACTAGTCAGTCCGCACCGATTTCTGATCGATCCAATAAGACCATAAAAATTCTATAAAAAATTGAATTTATTTTTTTATTTTGTTAAAGTTGGGTGATGATTAAAATTTCAATAATATAAATCAAGTTCTTTTCACTTTTTTTACATGTTTATCTTTAATAAAATTTAAATACTTATGAATAATCTAAATCCGTCTAGTCGGGTCTAGCCCTCGTAAGAATCGAGACAAAAGTTTCACTTTTGAGAGCTGAAAACCAAACCAACACTTTTGGGAATGAAACCAAACCTACCAGTCCGAGCAATTTCTGATTTGATTTATCCAACTTGCTCGGCCCTAGACTTTTCCCATTGTTGTAATTAGAAATAATCTTTTAAATAAATCTCGATACATTTGGTAATTGTATGTTTCGCCCATTTCAGCCTAGGACATTGCCTAAATTAACCCATGTCTTGACCAATAATCCTAAAGAACTAAATAGATATTCAAAAACAAACATCTTTCACTTTTCACGAGTCAATATCCCAACCATCCAACGAGTTATAGAGCTATCTGAATTTATGATATCGACATCGACTGGCCCCATTTGGTGATCTTTCTTTAACTCGATTGCAAAGTCATAGCACAGCATTTCAACTCGATTCTTATGCAATACAGATATTTGAATGGCGTTCATGTCTTTTCACGACGATTGACAACAAAGGCATAACAGCATGGTTTAGGAAAAAACGTCATCGTTTCCTCCCGACGTCTTTCCTTCCGCATCACATATGTTCCCATCGTTCATTCGTCGCCTCGCTCGCCGCGTCACATATGTTCCCATCGTTCATTCGTCGCGTCACATATGTTCCCATCGTTCATTCGTCGCCTCGCTCGCCTGCGCAGCACCCGACTTGCGAGCATGGCGAATACCTCTCCCATCCATGCGACACAGAAGCCTAAGGATGCAAATGCGCGATACCTACTCAAGCTTGACGAGCTTGATGAGCCAAATACCGTCCCAAGTAATTCTAGTTCATTTTGTCGCCCCAGCTCATTCCCCATAGATGGCAAGCTCAGTCAGCTTGACCAACGCGCAGGTCCTGAGCAGTCCACACCGAGAATGGTACGATTTTATCGATACAGACGCCTGTTTTGTTGTCCTGCTGGCCTTGCGGTTGGCATTTGAGAGTGGAGACTCCGACCAACTTGATTGAGATGATCCAGCTTTAGCCATGCCGATCCCGAAATAGAGCACTCATTCCAGCACGATTGAATGTAAGAACCTCACTCGATCGTATTTCATGCTTCAAAGATAGCTTAAGGAAGAAACGGTGCCCGACTCAAGAAAGCATGGCCTTTGTATTACAAGCTCAAACTCGAGCCATGATCATACGACGTGGTCGTGGCAAAGATTTATCAAATCACAATGACAAGATACAGAGATAGCACTTAGCTAAATTAAGGAGAGAATTTAATTGGCAATTGGCACCGGGCACACAATGGCACAGCAAAGAACTATACAGGTTGAACCTGAAGAAAGCATCCCAGCATTTTTAAAGAAGCTGCAATTCATTAATATAACCGGTTCAAATTTGTGCACGGAAACTGCACCAACCATTCCTTCGGAGAATTGCAAAGATCTCAGTTTGTTCTGCACACAGTTAAGCAAGAAATCTTCCTCTTCCTTTACAAATGCTAGACATTGCCACTTTACAGGAGGGTGGTTATTAAGCATTTGACCCAATCACCAGTTTTTTTCCCAGGATTCTCTCTTTTCTTTTTTCCCCTTTCATTTTTCTTTTGAAGAGATGCCTTCTACCCTAGTACTTTAGCAACTACTAGAGGAAGATACCTTCGTTGTTATACTTTATCATCATGAAACCACCACCTGGTCTCTTTAGGAGACCTCCCATTCCGACAGTTCTTCACATAACGATCATTATCTTCTGGGCGTTGCTGCAAAGGATGTTAAAAGACACTGAGATTAATTAAGAACAAAATGGAAGAACTACTCCCTCCAAATTAACAATAGGGGGACACAAATAATTTAAACTATGACTAGTTTGAATTTCACCATTCAACCAAAAGTACAGTCTAATCAAAAAAATTTAAGTAACTTAGTATGGCAAAAGTCGGTGATCATACTCAATACTGCAGTGAGTGCAATAACAATCATACGATAACCGCAGTAAAACTCAAAAGATACAAAGACAAACCTTAACAGTCGAGCTAGAAAGCATGGACAGAATGCTGATACAGACGGAACTGACAGTCATGGCGGGCGACCAAGAATCGTATAATATATCTAGCAATAATAAAACAGAGTTACGTATCAATCCTACTGTCAGTGTAGCAAAAGCCAAGTGAAACAGACATTTATATTCACTCGAGGCACATAAAAACCATGATAAACATGGAAATGAGAAGCAAAACAATGATCTATGAAATGCTAAATGAAATATCTAATGTATCTTTTTAAAAAAATCCAAGCAGATTGTGTGCACACACAGTGTGTGTGTGTGTGTGTGTGCATGTGTGTGCGTGCGTGCGTGCGTGTGTGTGTGTGTGAGAGAGAGAGAGAGAGTCTCAGCACCTGTTCTACACAACCTGACAAATTATACAAATTTAAATTGAAAGTACCACTCTCTATCGAACTCCATGACTTGAAAAAATTTATCATTTTGGCATTCACAGCTTTTAGCAAACGCGCGTGATGTTCCCTTGCGTTTATTATATAGTTAGGACTAGCATCCCAATAACACACAGAAACCATCTTAACCATGTGTGGCAAGACTATCTTTTATAAGCAAGAATCTTCTAGCTGATATGAATTGTGGAGGAGTTTTTAAAGGGCATGCCAGTCTAATGGTTCACTTTCATTATCTGTCCATACAAGCAGCAGATCACAGACAGGATAGACCTATGACAAATAGTGACATCACCTTTCTAAGTTGCAGTTCAAGAATGGCATGAGGAGAAGATTACCAGATATTTCACCCAGGAGTAATAAAGAAACAGTGAAGACAAGTATTAAAGTCATGTAAAGAAACAGTTTGGTTAAATAGCTATGGATCCATCAAATTGGCTACATTGACCTCATCCTGCGGAGAGATAGACAATGGACATTATCGCTCTTCTCAAAAATCATGCTGAAGAAGCATACCAGCTTTGATTAATTGAAAGTGAAGCAGTTTGTCAAATAGATATGATGCTTATTTCAACAAAGTGGAGTACATGCTTAACCAACAAGACTTTGTTTATGATAACCGATACATAGAAGAAGACTTTCCAGTGACATTAACATCACTTTTCAGGTAAGACTTTCGATCAAAGCTGGAATTATCTGGAACTCTATAACGTATTTACAATTCAAACCTCGTGATGCACTTAAAAATGCGTTAACGATAAAGATACCGAAATTAAAATGCAGTTTGTACATGATCTGCTTAATAGTGCTCTTAACCTAATTAGTATCAGGAGATTAATCTTGTCCAGGACAATTGCTCTAGTGATACAACCTGATGAAGATGGGTCTTCTGGGAAATATTGCATTCATAAATCTCAGAAGGCCAGCCTAGTGCTAACAGAATTTATCTAAAGAAATAAATCTAAAGCAAGGCAACTCTATTAATATGAATAGAAGAGAGAAAATTCTCAAGAGGGATGGCCCACTACGAGAGCTCTTGCAAAGATGATTCTATATGCAGGCTCACTACACAAAAGGAAAGCAGCAATTGCAAGCTATGTCAGTGGATCTGGTTGTCTAATGTAGACTCAGAAGAAGCTTATGAAAGACGGCTCTATATCAAATGGTAAATACAAAGTGGAACTTGTAGGCTTCCCATTTCGAAGACTTCTTGGAAGATATGATTCTCCAAATAGAAAATCCATTATAAGCAATTTCAAACCATGAGAAGAACATTGAGACCCCAATTCACAGACGCCAAGTTGGAAACCAGCAGAAACACATTGATAAGCTGAAGCAGAAGACACAAGCAAGCAGGAGGGGCTCTGGTCATAGCGAAACTTGTTGCATGTTGCGAGTAAGATGTTAATAGCTTACTCCATCACAAACGAATGACTTGAGAAAATTTAGCCTTATAAAGTTGCCAATAGACACAATAATATACGGAAACAAAAGTCCCAGGCAAATTCATCTTAATGTCTCAATCGTCGACAAGATGGACAGATGCCTCACGAAAATCCAATTTAAGACTCGCACAATAATGTGCTTCTTGAGGAAGCCCGAAATGAAATTATCTCCTTTGAGTCGAACAAAGTTTTTTAGTGCACCTGATTCTCACAGAAGAGAAAGACAATACAAGCTTCTAATATCCCCTCTCCAATGCCATAGTTTGGAGCTACCAAGTAAAGCATAGATGAATTTCCCAAGAAAAGATGCACGACGTCTTCAAACCTTTGATACTAACCATGCAGGACATATTATCTCCTCAAGAATATAACCAACTTCCACCACAAAGCAAACGAAGTAAAAACAGCTGAAGCAAAGGAGCACAAAAAAGAATTGATGATGCCCACATACAGCTTCGAAGCAACCCGCGTGAATTACCTAAACAAATATGGCCATTGCTGTATATATGAGGATGAAGAGGAGCCGGCGGCAGAAAAATGACCTGTCAGCGGCAAACCCATGTTGAATAAAGAATCAGAATCATATTTAAACCCTAACCACAAACTCAAATAACGAAATTAAAGTCATTCGACAGAAACGCGACACGAAAAAGACGCCAGCTTTAATGAAATTACCTGGGGGGCTTCCATGGGGTAATGCTCAGGGAAGTCTACCTGAAGCTGGTAAGTCTCATTAGCATACAGAGTTCCTGGAGCTCCATTCACTTCAATGACCCACCTATATTTTGCCCCCAACCACATCACATAAGGAAACCAAAAATCATACTTCGCACCACCAACACTCTGCTTGAGCCCCAAACAAAAAAAGAATCGAAATTTTTTTCCAGAACCCTAGGGAGAAATTAACGGTACCTCTGGAGATTGTCGGTGACTTTGTGCTTGAACCCCACGGGAGGATTGACCTGCCACTCCACCAGCTCCTTCTGGAGGCGGTTCGAGGCAATCTTGCTGAGAACCTGCACCGATTGGGACCAAAAAAGTTAACAAACGGATGGAAAAATCGATCGCCTCCGAATCCCCCAGAAACGACGGACAATCAGATGCGCAGAAATGCCACACAAAAGAAACTTTCCCGGCGGCGGGTGTCGGGGGAAATCACAGAGAGGGAGAGAGAGAGAGGCGGCGGAGGGGAGACCTTGCGAGAGTTGGCGGAGGAGCTCGTCATAGCTGCTGGCCCTGCAATTGGCGGAGAGTTTGAGAGAGAGAGAGAGAGAGTGATGGATTGATGGCGTTGACGAAAAGAGAGATAGAGAGAGGGAGAGGGAGAGAAAGAGAGAGGAAAGAGGGAGGTCGCGGGAGTTTATGACCCACCAGTACTGCCACCACCACCACATCTCTCCCCCCTCCCCCCCCCCCCCCCCCCCCCTCTCTCTCTCTCTCTCTCTCTCTCTCTCTGGCGATGTGTATTTATATTTTCCTAAGAAAATCATTTTAACAAGTTCAATTCGTACAAAATTTGATAGTATCATATATCCGATTGACGCTTAATGTTATGTTTATAACATCATCTCTTGATGGGGCGATCACCAATGATCGTCTATTTAGGCGGGATCTAGCTTGACCCGACGGTAGAATGCATGAGCTCTTTGCTCAAGCCCTGTCGATCAAGGGGAAAGTGGGCCTCGACCTAGCCCGATGTTTCCCCATCTTCAATATCTCGTTCTCCTCCTTTCTATTTTGCTTTCTGACGAGTAATTGAATCTTTTGTCGATGCAAGAAGCGTTATGATCACATGACCCAACCTTATCACATGGAACTTCCTTCATGCTAGATATACGTTCACTGAAATCGACAATCAATCGTCAAAGTCCGTTGTACCATAATCTCAGCATTAAAATCAGCTTCCTTCAACGCGTGGATTCTCCTTCTTTTTTTCCCCTCGAGTGTTTCGCAATAGATCCATCAAGCACAGTGGATTAACTTAATCGCCCGTCGAAGCCCGTCCTAACTTAATCCGAATATTGAAATCAGTTTCCTTCTATGCACATACTTGTTTCAGTGTCAGCAAAGCGAATTTAAGTTACCGACTCAATATGACTGAAAGAAGCATATGATTCCCGCAAGAAAACTAGTGGATTTGTGAGTTATGCCCCCCTCTTTTTTCAACATTTCCTTGTGCCCCAGTAATTAAGTAAGTTTACATTTCTTAAGAGTTAAGGCAATAGTCAAAACACAACTCGAGAGGGGGAAAAAAAAATGACCGACGACAACAACAACGACAAGAGCAACCTATCAACCTAGGCGGCTCCTTGACTCCTTAATCTTTGCAATGTGAATTTGCATATGGTCAATGTCGTGGTTGGTCGAGCTCATTTCCATTGGCAACTCTTCCCCCCTTTTGGATGCACTTTGAATTGGGCAGTTGCTCTCCTGCCCAAAAGCAACCAACAATGGCTCCCTTAGGGCTGCCATACTGCTGCGGACTACAGATGCTCTTTCGAAGGCATTCCCAATCGAGAGAAAAGACTGATCCAGGAGAATCGCCGCCCAAATATGCCTGAGATCCACTAAATAGGTAAAGAGTAATAGGGCAAAATGGAACGGATGGTCCTCTGAACTTTGGCTAAATGTGTAATTCAGTTCTTGTCCCGATGTGATTTCCCAGTTTTAACCCAATATACAATGAGGTTCTTGAATGTTCAAGTTAGCCTATGAACTATATTAAAATGTTTAATGCGGTCATTGAACTTGAATTAATGAAAAAACAACAATATTTTCATAAAATCCAATAGATTAGTTCGATCATGTGTCAATAGTTAAGGGATAATATTGAATAAATTAAAAGTCCGTGGACTATATTGCGCACTGAATTAAAGTTTAAGGACCACATCAAATAAATTGAAAGCCCGATGATCACATTACATATTGAGATAAGATTTACAGATTGCTTGTGTTACTTCTCGAGGTACGTAAGTGAATTCGCATCTCCCCTTACAATCTAAAGGACAATTAATCTTATCTTTTGGCCAAAGAAAATGAAAAGAACATTTCACAAGTGGGGTAGTGGCAAAGGCAAGCACAAGACAAGTCATTGGTCAAACTTTGGAGGCAGCATAAAGGGGGACGGATTCATGTGGAAAGCGGGGGAAGAACCTTTCTCGATGGCCTTTGCTTTGATCTCGCAAATGTTCCAATTCCCTTCTATCTAGCATAGAATAAAGGCAAGCTGCAAATATACAACGCGAAAGGCAAAAGGAGAGTGTTCGTATGCAATCTCGATTTGCCTTTTATTCTAAGATCTTATGAGGAAGGCATATGCCTTGTCTTTGACTAATTTCCTAACGTGTATTCTCCCACTCGATTGAAACAATAAACAAGATAAAAAGCAAAAGGGGCCAATGTGAATGTGCCGCCGATATCGACACCAATCCACGCCCGGAAAAATTTGATTCGGCACGACTAATGTCGGGTTGTCGCCACGGGAGGACTCGCATGTCTATCTTGTCAATGATACAAAACCAGTTTGGTTAAGCTCTTCCTTGGGAACATCCTTGTCGTCTCACCATTTTTGAAACTTCTCCCCAAAGTCCCCACAAGGCAATCTCACCGCCGACGAGCAGTGATCTTCAGCCTCGACCCTTTTGGAATTGCGGGCCTTTGGGCTGCAACAGCGGCCGCGGCCTTAAATAGTATGTCGATAGCAGATAGTTGATGGCAAAATTTACTAGAAACGTCTTAAACATACTTTGATTATATCAATTCAATATTAAATCTTCGAGCTGCACCAATTTATTCACAAACCTTTTAATGATCCGTCAACATAATCCTCTAAACCAATTTTGATAGGAAATCGTCAAAATGGACGCCGACCTTCCTAGGTGGCGCGACCAGCTCTAACGTGGCTAATTTTTACGATTCATTCTTTGCTTTTTGTTTTCTCTTATTCAAATTCCGAGAGGCGTTCAGTAAAGCCATTCGGGGAGTGAAGTTAGCACCGTCCTAAAGGACATGAGGAATAATAGCCCTTGCGAAGCGGGATTAGAATATGCCACCCCCTCGTTAGTGGAGATTGCAATTTGTCTCCGTAGAATCTCGTAGAAGGGAAAGGCAAAGACGAACGCCCAAGTCGTGGGGCCAAAGTCTTGGCTGCAGCCCGTCCGCGTGGACCGGATCAACGCCCAATTCATTACCGTCATTTGACCTTTGGCTTTCTCGTGTTACATTCATCCAACCTGACCAGTTTCTTTTGCTGTCTGTCTCCCTTCACGCCATCGAACCTCGAATGTTCCTTGGTGTTTAGTCAAAATTTCAATCCTAGAAAAGGCCCCGCGGTTCGTCTTCTTCCTCCTTTTTGCGTCTGATTTGTCAATCTTCGGATGAAAATTAGGCAGTAACTCTTTTCTTTTGGTTCCTTGTTTTTTGTTGTGTCGATCTTCTGCGATGCATAGTTGTGACTTCACACAGACCCTGAAAGATAGCCGTAGCCACAAGCAGAGAATCTCCCCCTTGCTTTAAGAATGTTTGCGGCCACAGCAACCAGCAGCACGTATCTTCCATCTAAACAGCGACGGCGAGGAGCAATCTTCTTTGTTCATCCCTTGCTTTCTTTTTCGCCTTTCGAATGCCGAAATTCAATGGGAAATTAGGGAAAATATTCGCATTGGAAAACACCCAGTGTCAAGAAACCAGTTCCATCGGCCCGGCAATAGCTTGTTGTCTGATCAAGATCTTAGAATACCTTATGGAAATAGAGATGTTGGACGTTATCATAAGAAGCAATACACCGTTCCAACAAGAAATTTTTACAAAGACTATCCCGTCACAGGCAACGAACGTCACCTCTTTTATTGCATGCGGCATGTATATTGCAGAGATAAGATTATCACATCCCCCAAAGATCAGAGCCAATTTTCTGACTGATATCTACATGGTCAACCCCTCCACTTTCCCACAACAGCATTACTCTTCACCAATGAGTTTATGCTCGATTAGTTCCTGCAGTTGCCGTAACAATGTCTTCGTTAAAACAATAAGGCCTCCGTTAAGAGCTGAGAAGCAGGCGAAGGATTTAAGTGTATAGAACTTCCAACCTCATCATGGAGAACTCAAAGACTGGGGAAGAACTTTGTACGGGTTAAGTATGTGATTGGGGTCCAGCACGTTCTTGACAGAAGCCATCAATTGCACCTATACAGTTAAAAGAGTATCATTCAACTTGTACAATTAGAGAGAAGAAGTATACAACCTTGACTAGAGGTGATCATAAAATTAACAAGGGAATTTTGGCCAGAGGGGCGGGCAGGCATTCTCATGTACGAACTTTGCCCAAGCCTGCCCATTTCCCTATCATGACTGCGTGGCGGAGCAGGGTTGATCACTTCTACCCTTGAGACATCTAAAGCATATAATTTTCGAGAATTTTTAGATTACCTGATTGGAAATGAGTGAAAAAAACAGAAGTCTTCTATCAACAAAATCTCTATCTCATATATAGATAATGGATCATACTATAAGTATGTTATGAATTGCTGGGAAAAATGGCGAATATGCATTATGGGCACCACTCCAGACAGCATGAACTTTAGGGAATAATAGTCGTACAACACGGAATAGAGCGCAGGTCAAGGTCCAAAACCTTACACTCATCTTACTATGTCAGTTTTCTGTTTTTGTGGTCTAGTCTCTAGCTATAGCCTTGATGTGTTCATGTCCAGCTACTGTGTCTCACACATCTCGCCTATCTGAGGGAGGGATATTTAACTAATATGCTGGATTTTCATCGGATCCATTTCTAGACAGCTTAAACTTTTGGGTCGGAAAACGGCTGTTCAACATGGGCAATAAATTAGAAACCATTTTAACGTAGACCATAAATTATGCGAAACACGATGCCTCCAAGCAACTAAGTTTTAAGTGAAGTTATAAAAATCCCAGGCTCCCAGCTCAAGGCCATTTTCTATCAATAGCCTTTACCACATCCACTTTGCGTGGGATAGAGATTAGTGCCATATACAAGTATTGCCCACGCCACTTTCTTTCAAAAAAGACCATTCCTAGACACAGTACAGTCATTATCATATGCATATAAGTTAAGCTTTGGATGAACTTTAAATTCTCAACTAGATCTCCCCGTTTCTTAAATGGTAGACCATGTCAAACCAAGGATCACCATTTTTTTCTCATTACCCTAATATGCTGCAAAGAAGCTTCTAATTTTACCTACATAAACTATCTAATCTCGCTGCTTTGTCTTCGCCCTAATTTATCATGTCAAAGTTTACTCCCTAAGCCAAGCGCCTCTTAGCTAAAATGCCTCTCCGTCATTGCTTTCCAACAGGTTTTGATTTGCAATCATCAAAAATATTGACATTTAAGGAATGAGACAAATACTTAAATGTGCAATTCCAGGCAATAAACCCCCAAATTTGTACACCAGCAACTGCCACAAGAAGCTCAACTTACAGTTGCAGGTGCCTTGCTATAGAAAATCTTATCAGCTTTCATCAGTCCCAAGCCATGCTCCGCACTAATACTTCCACGATTCTTAGAAGTCCATTCATAGACAAAAGGTTCAATCTGTGCTAATACCTGCAAAACGCCCCTTCTTATAAGATTGTATGCAAACACATATAAATTTTCTAAAGAAAGACCAAGGAGATTACAGCATCATCATATTGAGGACATGAAATATTGAGATGCAGGTTTCCATCTCCAAGGTGCCCATATGCCACAACCCTTGCCAAGTGACCTATAAATTCGAAATCCAACAAAAAGTTTGTTATTGACTGATTATTCGTACTCTGGTGTCCTTGGAAGACTATGACAAGTAACTAAATGCTGGTAAGATTCATGTAAGAAGCAACTCAATTCATTCATTCCTATTTGTCCATCACTATAGACGTCGATCTCAAAATTAGTAGCCATAAACATCCTCCAACGATTTACACAAGTAACTTGTTTCACCCTTAAAAGTTCACCTTCAGGTTCATAATCCATGACCTCCTAAACATTAATGCACACTAGGAATGTTAAGATGTATGATTGATGTATAATTAGAGAACAGACCAACTTAGGATTCTAAAACAGAACATCTTTTAGCCAAATAGAACACTTGCTAAGACACTAAAACCCAGTGGTTCACATTAATCACTCTTTTCATCCCACATCAAAGTTATAGATTAAAAAAAAGTTCTCTCACCAAGTTTGTTTCGCATTTCCTCCACAATATCATAAATCCTGTCAACAGGTATTGATAAATCATATTTGTAGACAGCCCCTGCTTTC
This sequence comes from Melaleuca quinquenervia, assembly GCA_030064385.1. Taxonomy (NCBI): domain Eukaryota; kingdom Viridiplantae; phylum Streptophyta; class Magnoliopsida; order Myrtales; family Myrtaceae; genus Melaleuca; species Melaleuca quinquenervia. Next base: position 8,235,592 of record CM057726.1, on the reverse strand, counting down.
ATCAATGCTTCTGGTAGACCCTGCAATACGCCATAGAGAAGTCGCAATTTGAGCATGCAAAATCAGTTACAAGTATCTACAATCATCTTCTTGCATGCATAATTATTTCCACCATAGCAGACTTTTTTGCTGTAAGTTCACGTCCGACTGTAATTATTTCTGGCCACACTTCTTCAACATAATTTTCAAACAAACCGTAAGTTCACGTCTATTCTTAAAAAGTCTTGACATGAATTATCAATCATGAAACCTGGAAATTCATCTTAATCTACCAAAGGTGAGACAATGTTCAGCATGTTATAAGCTTCAAATAAAACCCATATCAACTTTTCTCCGAATAGGCCTAATATTGTATATTTCTATGTATCTTCAAAAGAGAGAACAATTGAGAAGACAGCATTCCAACAGGGTTTGTTGTTTTTAAGCAGCAATTATTGAGCCTCTTATGGTTATATCCTTCAATTTTCAATCAAAGGTATTGCAGATTCAGATGCAAACACAAGAAAGAGATCTGTCAATTCAGAAAGAGGGAAAGAAGAGCCCGTTGGTAGACCAAAATAACATATGGGACTATAAGAAATGCTTCTCATAGAGTTGACAAGAGACAGACAGAAAGTAAAAGCCCCCATAGAGGGAAAATCTTAATGAGTGAATTGTTATGATATAACAAAGCCCAAAGGCCTCTTTTCCTAGTTAAAGATCAAGAAACAATCTGTAAATTATGTCTTAAATTCACGAATCGCAAACCAAATCAAATGAAAAATTGAGTGAAGTGATTAAGATTAGCTTTTTTACGTAGTACCACATGATTTGCACACGTTAGTAACACATCTAAGGATCAATATAGAAGTCTGCATACCATTTGTTCAATGAGTGGATTAAAAAAAATAAGTTTAGTTCATATTATTGTGAACCATCAAAAATATAAGATATGCCATGGAATAAACCAAAAAAAAAAAACTATACCATGTGATGCATAAATTAACAAATTGTGGATTAATAGCATCATTAAACTTACATAATGTTGCTAAATTCGCTGATGATACAATGGACATCTGTGTGGTACAAATATATATGAATTCATCTGATAAACTCAAATTTGTGAGGCCTGACCCTACTTGTATCGAAGTGACATACGAATCTAGAATTGATGGATTGTGGTATACATGGCTATTGCTACTACCAATGTATAAAAGCAGGAACTTAATAATAAGAAATCACAGAGAACTGGAAACCTCGCGAATATTCCAAACTGATGATGCTTGCTGTGTGTCTTGGGCAATAACACCATCTGAAATCAAGCCTCCTTCCATGGAATGAACAAGGAAAGCTTCAAGCCTTTCTCTGAAATTATCCAAATTGAATATTACGTAACAAGGTGATAAAAGAACAATAACCTTTTCTTTTGCTATACCAGAACCAAACTCTGCATGGCACTATCAAGTTACCACCAAATTGCAAACAGAAAGCATCCAGCACAGACATGCTATTGCCGTCTCATATGCTTAGTTGAGAAGAAAAGTTCAGTAACGCAAAAGCCAAAATGAAAAGGTGAACTGGTTGCTTCTTGACAGTGAGCTTCCATATTAATTGCAAGTTCAAGAATTACTTTTGAAAGTAGGTCAGGCACTATGTTCTCGATAAATTGTGCAATCTCAAAGGGAAATTAAAGCAGAGCAGCAGAATAACAAGGTGACAAACTTTCATCCTAAGTTTGAGAGATCTGATTGCATGCTACTTTAAAACCCAGGAATGAATATCTTCTACTCTGATTTGATAGGTGCAGCAAGGATTCAGTTTGTCCTAAGCTTAGAATACCCGTTGAATCTAGATTCTCTTTTTATTTTTCTTTTTCTTCTTCTTTTTTCTCCTCATCAAAGATATTCATATTGGATCCTTAGCAGCTCTCCAGTTAATTCGGACTAACAATGAAGGATATTCAAAGGCAATCTTGCCATCCTGGTAAATAATGAAAAAAATTGTGCAGTGAACAAGGAGAGGAGCTTAATTTTCCAGAAGATGCAAGTTATAGTGCATCAGAGCTTCATGTGGACTTAAATACAACAACTCAATTTGCGTAGTAAACAGAAGAGATTTACTTGTCAGAACGTTCGTCACTGCCTGTGGTCTCTATCAGAACATAAAACTTGTGCAGTGCAGGAGGTAAGGGATTCCGGACTCCTTCTAAATGGTTTAGTGCCTGCCACGAATGGTGGAAATAACTTGGCTTAAAAATACTATAAAGATCTACTCTCTTTGTTTTTTTTCCTCAAGAGTTGCTTCATGTTCACACATAGAATGTCAAGCAAAAAGATGTCAATTTAGACAGAGTCAATCAAGACATGTGCTTCACAGTCATAAAATAGCATGCCAAGAAGAACAACCTTTAACGTTAAGAAGCACACAGTCTATAACAGGAAATGAAGAGACAGTCATAAACCTAACATCTTCTATACCTAGCAACGGAAAAACTACTGAAAATTACTTCATTGACATGTAGTGCACTGTAATGGAAAATGGATGAGCTAAAAGTGAGAAATATTTTGAATGGAAAGTGGAAGTCAGAGCAGAAAACTGTAAGATACAAATGGCATATAGATAGCAGCTCTGGCAGCCACATTCAATCCTGATGCAACTTACAACTCTATTCCAAGACAGTTAATGAATCCAAATACAAAAGAAAAGATAGTTATGTTACTTATGTACAAAATGCTGACGTAAAACTTAAAATGTTAAAAGTGCAGAAAGCTCACAAGATCCATTGCCTGTTCATCCAAAAACTCAAATGCAGATAGAACTTCTCCAAGTTTCCTCCTTGCTTCCAACAAAAGTTTCTGATGCACAAGATAAAAAATGGTAATGACTTGTGCACAATTAAAAGAAGCTTTAAGACCTTAGGACATTGTATGCCTGGATTATAAGGTTAAGGTCTAGATCAAAATGTTGTCATTCTGGAAATATGTAAGTCAATCTGGAGAAGAAACTAATTGTACCTGGCAGCTTAAATAGTCTGTACATGCAAGAAAAGCTACATTAACTGACGATAGCTTTGGAGGAGTCAGAATTGACACCGTTGTAACAATTCCCAGGGAACCCTCACTGCCTACAACATCAAAACATTGTTTGGTGGCATCGTATGCTGTTAATCATATGGGTTGTACCATCAATTTATCAGTTGAAATGGTTCATTTATTGATAGTACCTATGAACAGATGCTTCAGGTCATACCCAGTATTATCTTTGCGTAAAGTACCAAGCATGTCAAGCACATCTCCATTAGCTAAAACTGCTTCAAGACCTGTAACACTGACCTAAATTAATAGTCCAGAAATAAACAAAAACCTGGCAATGTCTTCAAATAAGTTAAATCGGACACTATATTGCAGCACATGAACTTGGGGATAAAAACAAAACAGCAGTTAGTCAGTTAAGTCCTAAATGTTCTATCGTAGTCAATTGAGTCCTAAACCTTTTGAAGGATGTGCAACCATTTGGTTTTCTTCACAAATCAATCATGATTTCGACCATAATCAAGGAAAAATAATATGGGTTTTAACAACAATTGAACAAAGAAACTGAATTTATGAACCAATCAAAAAATAAAACCAGAATGTCATATGAATCAAGGAAAATTCAGAATAACGAAATTCAGGTTTTCCTCCCCATTTACATAAAATTTGAAAAAAAAAAAACTTCAATTGATTTGGTAATCATGTTCACCGCTTTATGATTTAGAAAACTCTCTGGTGACCAAATTAGACCGATGATGAGATCAAGCCTTGATTGCATCTCTTTTAAAAGGTACAGGACTCAGTTAACCAAAAGAGAAAGATTAAGACACAACCAATGAATAGCAAAAACATTTATGTATCCTGCTGCACTTTCCCCCAAGAACTTCACAGAAGCTTGCTTAGGAACTTGCATAAATGCAGAATTGCAGATTAAGTTTTATAATCCACGTAAATTGAAACCTTTGAGAAAGTAACAACACATCCACCACCATTATCATCAATATAGGAAAAGGAGAGATGGTAATCTCTCTCTCTCTCTCTCCCACACACACACAAAAATTGTACTTATTAAGATCCAGTTACCAAGTACATTAGCATGTAGTGAGCCATATCGGAGAAGGCGCAGCCCCCCAGCATTTGTGGAGACATTTCCTCCAATTTGGCAGCTTCCCTTTGCACCTAAGTCCAGTGGCATAATAAATCTGAATGGAAGCATGATGTACTTAAAGACAAAGTTGATGAAGGTCTGCCATTTTCATAGCATTTGTCTCTTTTTTACTTCCAATGAATAAATCATATGCAGGAATTCCTAATTACAACCTGTAGCAGGATTATCAGGAAATCGATTTCCACAAAGACAAATTTAAGCATATAATGATACATTGAGCATGTATTTAGATTGGGGAAAATAGCAAAGTTCACAATTGACACATACACAATCTGCCATTCCATTCCAGGAAAATTATGTCTATGAATATATATGTCTTTTGTTTCTGTTACAGGCATTAAACATCTCATTCCCTGAGATAAACCATCCCCTGTGAACTCTGCAAAAATAAAGTAATGCTAATAGGCACATACCCTTTGTTGTCTAGAAAATTCCCCAAGCTTTCCAGAATGCACCCTGCTTCAGCAACCAGTATACCACTTACCTGCAAAGCAATAATAAAAGACTTCAAATAAATTGAAGCACATATCTTCTATGACTTCAGCAAATAAAATTGCTAAATGACAAAGCTCACAGAGCTATGAAAATCCAAAGCAGGAGATGAAGCATCAGGTGAAAAAAGAGTGAAAAAAGAGTGCACCTCATAGGATAATTTTAGGGCAAAAACCTTTTTGAACTGAGAAGGATGATGCTAAAAAGATTCAACAATGAAGTCTCACAAGCAAATAGAGAATTTCAGATCCTTGACAGAAAAAGTAATGTCCTATTTGGAGAAGAACCAGCATAAAATGACAATTCCACGGTGCTGTATAACGTACCTCATCAAAAGATACAACTTTATTCATTGAACCTAAGTTCACAATCACCTGCAGAATAAAAAACCAAAAGCCATTCAGATTGCGGGCAATCAAGCTAAACATGAGGCATACTTTCAAAATGACTAGGCTGATTAAATTTAGTGTTGAAGACACCTATGATTTCTAATCAAGGTTGTCCACTTTTAGTGCTCAAACTTCACTTTGCGACTGTTACAATACTTCAAATTCCATTATAATGCAGCTGTAGGACAATTCCCCAAATTTTCGCCAACAATGCATAATAAGGCCCGGGATCAACAATAGGCAACACGAACCATTATTCTGCAAAATCTCTATGAGATGCAACTTGGGTTCCACGAGCCAAATCTCTCTGTCTCAGCTTTCACAAATTCAAACTCTCCTCACTTTGACAATCAATCTACAGAGAAATCTGACTACTATACGCTTTAGTTTGGTAAATTGATTGTGTGATTTTGATTCTCTCGTCACAGAACTCTAGGATTGTCCTACATCCAACAAATTATAAAAATTAAATTACAAAAAGAACACTCAATACTCAGGGTTCATAAGTGTATTTAACCAGCACATTTTTATGCCAGCACACTCTTGAAGGCCATCTGGCTATATAATGTTTTTTATCTGCCAGTCATTCATGTCAAGACCCAACAAAAGAAGGCCCAAGTAGAAGTTCATAGCAATTTCTACAACAAATTTTCTTTAGTAAGTTGTAAAATTCTAGAAATAGAAAATGACTTTTCATCAGTACATTACAAACATTTGTCTACTCTCTAGGACCACTGAAAAACATTAATATCCTCTCAACTCTCAACAGTCATTATCTTCAGCTACTAACAGATATTCAGAATGGAGATAACTGTAAAACAATGAGAAAAGGAAATCATTAACACTCTCACATGCTTTTTGCAGGATGAAAGGAAAGAAGTATGAGGCAGTTTGCTGTGGGAAAATTTCAATATGTGAAAGTTAGAAACCTTGGTTCTGAATGCTCATTTTTTAGATATAATAAAGTGACCCAGGAGACTTGTAAGTGCGTGCACAAGCACACTTGCAATGAATTCCATTAAAAATCAGATCAGTAACAGGTGTACCTCATCAAAAACGGGCACACTTCCTCCAACAAGACCAGTGTTCCCACCCTGAGGAACGACACCCAAGCATCTGGAGTTACAATATTTGAGAATTTGAGATACCTGGGACAGAAAATTTTCACAAGCATTCAATCAGTCAACTATGACAGCATGAACAAAGCAGAAGACTGAATGAGAGGTGTATGTAAGGCAGAGTGGACCTCACGCACGTGAGTGACGTGCATGACCAAATGTACCGCAATGCTATAAGAACGTAAGACTGTGATAGTGTGTTACACATGTGCGGATTAACATGTAGGACACATGGACTCGCATGCACAACCACCCAGAGAGAGAGAGACAGAGACAGAGAGCAACTCTCTCGTACTTGAGACTTGAATCTTATGAACAGATGTAACAAAGCACAACGTAGTATGCAACTTACAAAATGCTTCAAAGAAAAAGGATATCTTCTATTAAATTGAAATTTTTGGAGTCGGATGCAGGGATGTCTTATTATATCAAGAAAAAGAAAGAAATGGACCTCTTCAGTGCTCCGAGGCAGAAGCAGAAGCTTACTTGAACCTTTGTACTTCCGCACCCAATCCGTATTTGCGGTCAAGAGAGTGTCTTCATCCTGTATGACATTTTTCTCCCCCAGCAAGTCCCTAAAGTACCTTATGTCATCCAAATTTACTGTAGCGAACTTGGGGTTCCTCTGAATTCTTGTGGCCATGGAACCGAAGCATCTCCTTTGGATTAAGCCTGCTCCCAAAGCAAATTCTCTCTCTTGTGAACGCACGGAAAGAGGCTGCTTCTGTCCAAAAAAACATTGAGCTCCTCGGCAAGATCCACCAGGGCAACACAGTGAGCCTGTATTCAGAACAATGCCATCAGGATTTGTTTACGATCCACGACATCCATTTAGCCTATTCAATGATCAAATTACAAGCGAACGGAAGCACTAATGGAGTCATGGAAAAACTCAGCCGAGCTTGGTGCTGCTCACCCGAAGCGACGACGCCGTAACGAGCTCGATTGCTGCGATTGGCGGTGAATCGAGAAGCGGGATCGGGACGTGAAGCCAGCTCGAGGACGCGACGAGCCCGAGCCCAAGCTCTCCACCTGTCCATCTTCATCGTCTTCCCCAGACCTCTCGTTGGGACTTGCAGAGCGCGAGCTTTTTGGACGTCGATCCTGCTACTGGGTGGGAATTGCCAAATGGCTGAATGAAATGACCGCAACACCCTTTTTATTTTGATTTTACCCAAAGCTGGAAAAAAAAAAAAAAGAGCCGACGTGGAATTCAGATCATTTGGAATTTGTTGCCGATTTTCGCTGTTTCAGCAATTTATTATATTAATACAAATTTTCCAATTCAAGTTAACCGAATTTTCGCTAAAAGAATTTTAAAAAATAGTAAAATGGATCGTTCTCCAATTCACATTATTACCCCTGCTACCAATTTGCTCGTCTCCCAGTTCCGCCGCAGATCCGCGGCAATCCCTATCCATCCCCCGTCTATCTCTCTCTCGCTGCGACTGCAATGGCGTCTCCCATGACGTCGCTCTCCTCCATCAAAATCCCCAGGCGCTGTTGCCGCTTCGCCATCAGGCATCTCTCCTCGACGTCGCCGCCGGCGCGCCCCTCGAGCTCTTCGCCTTCGGGCCGCTGCGCGGCCCCGCGGCCGCGCGGGTCCTCTTTTTCTCTCAGCTTCTCGAGGAAACTGTCTCGGTCTTCCTTCTCCAGCAGCAACAAGAGCTCCGAGATCCCGAGCCTGAAGGACTTCATGGTCGCGCACTCCGCAGCGTCTCTCTCCGCCTCCGAAATCCAGCCCGAGTGAGTTTCACTGGACCTACTTTTTGCTTGCCTCCAGATGCTCATTCAGAGATGCAGATGTATTGTAGAGCTATGTAGTATTGTATAGTGTCTGACTTGAGTGTCTAGCTAGATTCTTCGTTTTTACGGTAGCTGGTTTTCTCGGCAACTGCTCTCCTCTGTGTAAAATCCTGGTTGTGTGCCTCCAATTGTATAGCTTTTTTATGTGTAAGGGATGCTTCTTATAGTTCGATGATATGAAGTGCAGTAATTGGTGATATGAATCCGTGACCTGATAACTAACTGGATGTCCTGAATATTGGTCTCATGGAAACTTGATTGTTGACACCGGCCCTTTTGTAATTGTCCAAAGCAAACTTCCAAACCTGTCATTAAACCATATGAGTACAGGTAGCATACTCCTTTTGGTTTATTTGAGTCTGGTCCAATGTGGTACTTTGCAAGCTGTACCTCAGTGTGGCGTTGACATCAAGACACAGTAAAACAAGAAGCTTCACTGACAGGTCAACTGGAAAGTATGAAAGTTCACAATCATTCTAGTCAGAACATTATAAGCTGGATTATAGGAATATGAAGTGGTTCGGTAATGCATTATAAACTTCTTATGGGTAGAATGTCAGAATCAGCTGTAGAAAACTATTTAACATCTTATTGCTTTCTGAAGACAGAAGTTCCCTCTTTTTTGCCTGGCAAAATATGCCGAGAGCCATTTTCAAAAAGAAAATTTGAATAGCTCAGCCTCTCTTTTTTTTTTCTCACTTTCCTATTCTTCAATAGAAGTAATTCTCAAACTCATTGAAGCTTTCTTGCTTTTCTTAAATCCATAGTCTTGTACCAGCTGCTGAAGGTCTTTCAAGAGGTCGGATCTATCAAGAGACTTATGGTTGTCAGATGAACATCAACGATATGGAGATAGTCCTCTCAATCATGAAGAATGCAGGATATAGTGAAGTTGTGGATGTCCCTGAAAGTGCTGAGATCATCTTTATCAACACCTGTGCTATAAGGGACAATGCAGAGCAGAAGGTCTGGCAAAGACTTAACTACTTTTGGTTCCTCAAGAGACATTGGAAGAGTAATGTCAAAATTGGTAGGTCGCAGTCATTGCGTCCTCCAAAGGTAGTTGTGTTGGGATGTATGGCAGAGAGGTTAAAAGAGAAGATACTAGATGCTGATAAGATGGTTGATGTGGTTTGCGGACCAGATGCTTACAGAGATTTGCCTCGACTGTTGGAAGAGGTTGACTACGGTCAGAAAGGAATCAATACTCTCCTCTCACTTGAAGAAACTTACGCTGATATCAGTCCAGTTAGAATCTCTAAGAACTCCGTTACTGCTTTTGTCTCAATAATGAGGGGTTGCAACAACATGTGCTCATTTTGCATTGTGCCTTTCACTAGAGGTAGAGAACGGTCACGCCCAGTTGAGTCGATTGTAAAGGAGGTGGAAGATTTGTCAAAAGAAGGCGTGAAGGAGGTGACACTACTTGGCCAGAATGTTAATAGCTACAATGACACGTCTGGACTTGAAAAAGACGTTGAACCTGGCAGAAATTGGAAATTGAGTGAAGGATTTTCGAGCATGTGCAAGGTGAAAGAAAAAGGTCTGCGTTTTGCGGATCTTCTAGACAGACTCTCCGCAGAGTTTCCTGAAATGCGATTCAGATACACGTCCCCTCACCCTAAGGACTTTCCTGATGAGTTGCTGTACCTAATGAGAGACAGGCATAATATCTGCAAATACATTCATTTACCAGCACAAACAGGGAGCTCTACGGTGCTTGAGAGAATGCGTCGTGGCTATAGCCGTGAGGCATACCTGGACCTTGTGCAAAAGATAAGGGAAATTGTTCCTCAAATGGGGATAAGTAGCGACTTTATTTGTGGTAAGAGATGCCATAACACTCTGATCTGATTATGTTGATCTCAAACATGCAGTCCTGTGCCCATTATAATCATCTGGGAATCTTATGGCTATGAGGTTTAGTGTAAAGCTGATATTTGAATCATGAGGGACCAAGACTTATTTAATGTTCACGTGCCTTAGCTAGCTCAATCCTCCCTTCTGATGATGTCTTCAATTAGAATATCATCTGGCAGAGATTACCTCCCTTGCACGTGGACATTGATTGACAACGGGTTATTCCCCATCAGGTTTCACATTTGTTCTGGTTTCAAGTGTGATCCTCCAACTTTGTATGTGCGGCTTCAGTTGCTCTTTTTTTTTTTTTTTCCTGGCTGTTTAAAAATACGGTTGGTATTATCTCCTCATGTTGACTTAATGTTATTTGTTCCATTTGCTGTCTGCTGATGCTAATTTAGCTTTTGTTGTTTATCGTTCCACATTGCATTCTGTCACCTCTGTAACTGGCAATCTTTTATAGGGTTCATGTTGCTCAAACATCATTGAAACCTGACATGAAGAACTTTAATAAAACGCAAAAAGGTGGGAATAAATAACAGATGCAATTGTATCGAGGGTATCATGTGCTATTTACTTTGTGCCACTTTCACCTAAAAGTTGAGATAACTTAAGAAAGACACCAAATGACACGGTACAAAGATAAGAAACACAAGCCATCAAGGTTTGTAAATGAGTCCATATGTTTAATAATGGCATTATGGATGGCCAATGGGCCATTCCAATGCTAAAACCTACAATTTATGTTTTCCTTCTTAAATATCCCTTCCAACAAGGCTTTCTGATTCTGTTCTATCCCCTCATTTTTTTGGCTGGCAGGTTTTTGCGGAGAGACTGAAGAGGAGCATGAAGACACACTTAGCCTTGTACGAGCAGTTGGTTATGATATGGCATACATGTTTGCTTATAGCATGAGAGAGAAAACGCATGCTAATAGAAACTATGATGATGATGTTCCGGAAGAAGTCAAGCAAAGGAGGCTGAATGAACTTATTGAGGCTTTCCGTGAGAGTACAGGTCGGTGTTATGATTCCCAAATTGGAAGCATCCAACTTGTATTGGTTGAAGGGCCCAACAAGAGAGCTCCAGACACTGAACTCATCGGGAAGAGTGATAGAGGCCACCGAGTGTCTTTTGCAAAACTCCCAGTCATTGATCATGCTGATAATTCTACTTGCAAGAGAAATCCTTCCGTCGGCGACTATGTAGAAGTCCACATAACAAAATCTACACGAGCCTCACTCTTTGGTGAAGCTCTTGCCATAACCAAATTGAGTTTATTCCATAGTGTCCGGGATGAGGAGCTGGTTGCCTGTGAAAGCAGTGCTTAGAGAATGCTAACGTACCAATGTGCATAATGAGTTAAATTACAATCTCTGAAATGCCATAAGCTGCTTGAGGATGGCTCGGCTGTTTTTGGTTGTCAATGTGGAATGTGCCAGCCGATGATAAACTCAAATTCGAGATGATGTGCGGTACGAAATTCTTCAATTGCAGATGCCGAGCAGATCAGACTTCTGTACAGAGGAGAAATGAATGACATCTGCGCTCGTCTTCACTCTTATCTTAGAACTGATTTTGTGCCGATGATGCACCTGAGAGAGCAATTATTTTGGGCGAGTATTGCCCGCCACGAGCGCACGTGAGTCAACATCACATGTGCCGTTAGTTCAGGACCACCTCATACAATAAAGCATGTGCCCCCGGAGCAGGTAGGTTTCTTCAATCCTTTTGGGCTATGTGTACTTATTTCATGTTACTTTGTGCTCTTTGCCTCTGAAATGTTGGGCAAAGAGCAATCTTGTTGAAAACCATTGGATTATGATAAAACGTTAGCTCAGCATTTCATTCCCATTGGCATGGTGATTAGGATTTAATATTGAATATTTTTTTCTTGTGGGGAGTGATATAGTATTTAAATAGTAAATCACACATGTATCAAACAATTTAAACTTTTAAAACAATTGGTAGAGAATTCCCAAAAGCTCACACGAGGGAGCGTCGACATACTTAAATAGTAGGAAAAACAACACAAAGGATTTATGAATTTTGGTTAAATATACAATGTGGTATATGAATTTTCAATTTGTTTGATGTGATTTTTAAACTTTAATTCAATATGTAATGTGGCTCTTAATCATACTAAACAAATTGAAAGTTTATGGATTGCATTACATGTTAGATCAAGTTCAAAAAATCACTTATCATCCCTAAATGCTAAATTATGTATTGATCTAGTGCAATTTGATAGGTGCATTTCAATACCTAAATTAAAGTAACGGTCCAAGAAATTGAGACTGATTTGGAATAGCACCAGGCTCGGGGCTAAACTATAGCATCATCAATTAAAAAAAAAGGACAATAACCCAACTTCCTTCCCCTCCCTCTCCACTGTGGGTTACATCAGCTGCAAGTTTTTTTGCCTCCCCCTCCCCTCCCCTCATACTATCATACCGAGTCAATTATCATTGCAGATTAAGATCTATGGGATCTCATTGAAGAGACACGAGCATCCCCCTTTAGTTTTTACGCCGTGATCATCAATCTGTACATGAGATCGCCAATAAGGTCGGTCTACCCAAGACCGTTATCGAGTGCAAAATGAGTGGACCATTTGTCGGATCGAGAGGGACCATCTCGTCTCCAAATTCAAAAGGGTCGGAAAGAATAGTGGACACAGCCTTTGCCTTTGATTCAATCTCAAGAGAGTCCCGATTAGAGACCCAGTAGTGGACCACAACCGCATTGCTGAACTCACATAAGGTCCGCCACGATTCAAAAGGCATGGCCTCCCCCAATGATTTGCCCCCTTATCTTTGCTTAGGTTTCGGGACTTCGCCCCCGTACGTACACATGGGCGTACCTACGTATGTGGTCGCCCGTCATCATGTCAACTGCTGCTTTCCACATACGAGGAAACCGGGAGACATCATGAGCGTTGGTCGAGCCGGCCCTTGATTCAATCTCAAGAGAGTCCCCAGTAGAGGCCCAGTAGTGGACCACAAACACATTGCTGAACTCACACAAGGTCCGCCACGGTTCAAAAGGCATGGCCTCCCCCAATGATTTGCCCCCCTCATCTTTGCTTAGGTTTCGGGACTTCGCCCCCATACGTACACATGGGCGTATCTACGTATGCGGTCGCCCATCATCATGTCAACTGCTGCTTTCCACATACGAGGAGACGGGAGACATCATGAGCGTTGTTCGAGCCGGCCCTGCTTCATTAAGCCATCTGCTGCTGATCTCAATCATGATGTCCGTCGCACCGTCTCTTCTCACGTCTCTTCCCCCAACAACTCGATGATTGCCGGTGAGCCCCTCGTTGTCTGAATACGGACGGGCTTATCATCTCCGAGAGGCCAAGCGTCATTCGACAGCACACCACTGAGATGCTAAAGAGGAGTCCGTACCGTGCAAGGCGCAGCATCAAGATAAAAATTGTATGTATAATCTTCTCCGTTCTCCACTACGAAGTATGATAAGGCTCCTTTGAAGAATATTTTTCTCTTTTTCGGACAATTAAGGCTCTTCCCAACTTAAACATGTGTCATGACATCATCATCACGTCACCCCCACCATCACAAGGCCACAGCATCTGCATGTGCTTTGGCTCCAAAGGGCGCAAAAGTCCCATGAATGGTGTTCACTTGAGAAGTTCATTGACCCCGACGAGGAGACACAAGAAAGAAAGAAAACCCTTTTCTAATTTCAAAACCTAACTTATTTAGTCTAGACTAAGAGCGCATAATATAGACCGTTAAGTATATCGGATCCGCGCCGGGCAACGACGAGTCTCGACCTCCTTGCTTTGTTCGTTGGGCTTGGCTTTTCTATAGATGAAAGTGTAGATAAATGTTCGAGTGTACGAAAAAGGACTTAAAATTCATGCTTTATGACCCCGCCGACCCAAAGAGAAAAGCGGAAAAGGGCGTAGGAGAATCCACATCCACTTTCTTTTCCGGTACCCACAGTCATGCTGAAGGAACATAAAGAGATTGCTCTTGATGATGATGGGAAGAGAAGTTATGGAAAAGGCATGGGGTTGTGGCACGAAGGAACCCTAGGAACCCCAAAAGTTAGAAACGCTCAGGCCCCATAGAGAGGAAAGGAGATAGAGAGAGCGAGAGAGAGAGGAACATTAGTGTCGTATGGACAATGATTTGGCCCAAAAGGAGTGAATCTTGCAAACGAAGGAAACGTTGCCCTAATCAAGGGCGTGCGAGACCCTGATGAACTGAAATATTTCCTCCCCTTCTGTGGAGATCCTTAATGGAGTTAGGTAACGCACTCTCGTCTCTCTGATTGCCCTAATCAAGGAACTGATTTTCCTACTTTCGAGACTTGTGGTTGCAATGGGGGTTGAAATCAAGTCGAGTCAAACTCGCACTCGAGCTCGAATCGACTTGCATACGCGATTCTAGAAACTCAGCTTCTGATCGGTTAAATTTCCGCTTGATTTCGACTTGAATACAAGATCTATACATTAGAGCTCAATTGACTTGACTTGACTAAAATCAACTTATACAGCTCGATCATAAGAAGCTCAAAGGGGGTTTGAAGTTTTGTATATTTTTCCGTTCCTATAATATATTTTTAAAGAAAAAAATGACAAAAATCATGTTAGACTCAACTTGACAAGAAACACAAACTTTTGTGAGCCGATTGAGTTGAGTATCTACAAGTTCAGGCTTAACTCGACAAGAAACTCGAACAAGTAATTTGAGCTCGAGCTCCCCTTGTAGTACCTTAAAAGTGTTAAAAACGTCACGCATTTGATTGTTGGCACTGCAAAACAAGTTGTGTACAACGTCGAAGGGAAAAATTGCCTAAAAAAGTCACAAACTTATTACAATCGTCGATTTGTAGATGTCAAATGTCTAACAAAATATTGCCGGCACTAACATAGACAAAAATTAATATTTTTTCCTACTTTTCCTTAATCATTCATGCTCGAATTTTTATTTAAGCTTTTTTTTTCTTCTATTTTCACTTTCCCTTCCATTTTTCTTTTTGTTCCTCGCCATGGCCAGCAAGGGTTGTCGGCCAACTGGCAAGGCCCTTGTGCCAAGCAAGGCCACGGTCGCCTTCGCTTATGGCTAGGCTTGCTTAGTGCGTCGTGAGATGCAGCCACGAGCCAGGTCACCTTGGTCGACAGGGGCTTCGTGGCCCTCGCCAATCCTCTAGGGGGGGTGAGAGGTTGAAGAAAAGAAAAGAGAATAAAACATTATTAAAAATGCAACCATATGTTAAACCGTTACTAAAAATCGTCCATTCAATCATGTAGGATGATCGACGTCATTGTCATCAATTTCTAACCAGATGGGTTGAATTGGTATTAACATAAAAGATTTAGCACTCATTGATAATAAATAAATGAATAAAAAATTTAGCACTCGTTGGTATTAATGCAACCTAAATGCCATTTCAAGAATTCCAATGCAAATATTAATCTAGTCGGGGCGTTCGGGAATCATGGGGGGCAGTTCATAACCGACGGCGACCTCAGTTGAAGAGGCTCGCAGGGATTGAACTACTGGGTTGACATCACTGTGAAGCATTCAAAAGTCAACGCCAAATGGGGAAAATCAAAAAAGAAAAAAAAAAGGTGAAAAAGCGGGAAGATCGAACGGTGAAAAAATAAAATCAAACGGTCCCCCATGTTCCGCCGCGTGGTCTCGTCCATCGCCTTAGGCCATAACAATAACATTCCACTCCCCTTTATTTTTGTGACCTTTGTCTTTTTCCTCCTTTGTACAGACGACGCCTTCAATTTTGCTGTTCTGAATTTAATGCAATTCTCACGTTCTACTGCACGTGGACACCAACATCCCACTCGGACAAAGAGATACTCTTCGGAGACCACAGTCATTATCTTTTTCTTTTTTATTTTTTTTATGACCGCGCAATGCCCGGTCTGCACAAAAGTGTCGGGTTCCTATACCTCGAGAGAGACTAGATACTTCGGGGAAGACACCAACACCATCACCCTCTACTATGGGTTTTGAGCTATTGACCTCGACGATAATGAAAAAAGCCCTCAATCAACATAGTTACCCACCGTTAGGCTTTTCCTTTTATTATTATTTTTATTTTCGAAAATCATGAAAAACTAATATAACTAATTATTATTCGTGAAAACTCGAAACCCATGTGGAGAGAAGATAAATAAGATGGAACCCAAGTCTGCACGTCATACGAGAGGGTCGCCACACACCGACGGTGTTTTTTAAATTATAAAATCTATAGCATCTCGAAATTTCATATCTGACGAGAGAAATCCTGTTGAGTGATTCATGAGAAGACAATAATCTCCGAGCGATCGCCGCCTCGTGTATTTACTAACGACCGGGTCCGGTCACGATGCCTAAACCTTCTTGCACGGTTTGTGAACGAATTAGGCCCCGCACATACATTATTAGATAGAGGTGTCCTTCGACGAATAACCATGCTCACGGCCTGAAGAATGGTTGTTAGTTATGTCGTTGTCAAGCACGTGGAACCGACACCCTCCGTCGGCGCGCCGGCCGGAAACCCCAGCTGGTTGCGAGCCGATGGTGCCGACGCGACAAAGGTCGGGAGGAAAGAAGGAATGGCACGGCACGGCAGGGGGCAAAAATGGTCAAGGAAGGGAAAAGACAGCGCCGTCGCCGTTTCCACCGACGTTAACGGGGGCGGGGGGGAGAGAATCCCGAGCAGTTGGTGAGATGACGGCGGTCGACGGCGTCGATCATGCGGGGCACGGGCACGTGCACCGACGCCTTCATCTCTCGCGTGGGTGCGTGTGGGCCCGCTTCTCCCCTCCACCGCTGATCCGGATGACGGGAGGAGGGATAGAGCACGGCGCATGACAGAATAGCTTCACGTGTACCGTCGCCCCCTCTCTGGCCAATCACATGTCGCCCATTGACCCGTGTAGCTTTCAATGTCTCTCGGAAGTCGACTGAGAACACCGTAATAAATGAATGGACAAATTACCAATAAAATATTTAAATTATGCTTAATGCAGCATAAATATTCTAATTTTTTTCATCAAAAAAAAATTACACTAGCTAACTGAGATAAAACTAGCCTCAACTTTTTTTTATGAAATTTTGTATGACGTACGTATCTTATATTTTAGCTCTATGGAGAGCGTATTTATCACATCGGAAGACTTTTTTTTTATAGTACAAACAAATTTTCTGTGTATTTTCATCACAATGGACAAGTTTACAACTTTTGGAGACATTAAAAAATTCAGGATATTGTAGTTTTAGGCTTATTTTTGTATTCCTAGATGAAAATATTATTTATTGAACCGTTTTCAATGAAAATAATAATTTTTTTTTATTATTCAATGAGCTTAGAGACGTGATTTGCTCCTTAACAAAAGGAGAAAGCTCATTGTTTTTTATTCACGAAAAATATTATCCATAGACCGATTAATTTTCCGCTATACGAATAAAAATCAATTTTCCAACCTAAGGTGGCGGAGATATTTAGAACAGTTCATCGATTCTCCACGTCTCTAGAGATTATACATGTATCTTCTCCGATCGTGCATACGCCGGATCGACTATAGCCGATAGCGTATTATCTCTTTAGCTTATATCGCCATCAGTTCATGAGCTCGTCATTAAATATTCAGGAATTCCTCGACTCTATTTTTCCAGAATAATTCCTAAAAGAATTAAGACATAGTGCGGTGGTTGGGTACGGCGCGGGGAGAGGCGAAGGGCAAATGACACGCAGGCGGTGCCAAGTGGAGACGCGCCAAAGAGCGAAGACAAAAGGTTTACCCCGCCCCCTAATCCCAATCCGAATATTTAAAGAGAAAAATTATCAATTTTTTTAAATTATATTAAATTCGACACGTTTATTTTAAACTTAAATCATTACAATATCTTTTTTGCGACATTAAAAATTCCAAACTTATATTACTACGACGCATTTATTCAACATTTTTAATATACGGACGTATGTGTGGATTTGACTCGAAGTAAATGCACAATTTCCTAATATGGCTTTCATGATTTCGACCTCAACCGGACCAATATTCGATTCTTTCTTCCGTCTCGATGGCGAGGGCATGTTCATGCGCAGGGACAGACATGTAAGAACGACGAGACCTACATGCACTAATGGTATTAAATGACATTTCCATAGGTATAAGTTGCTCCTTCACTCCGACGCAATAAATTCCTCAAGGGAGCATAGTCGAGCGGCGGATTAATGAAGACGCTCTTCGTTTGGAGAAGATGGTCCTCAACAACTGCCAACAAGCTTGAGACGACCACGGCGTCGCCGGTCGCTGTCGTTTCGTTTTCTTGACGCAACTCGTGGCTGTGGTAGGATCCGAGCATTGATTCGTGACGGGTACGATTTCCCACCACATGGGTGCCTTCCTCCGCTTCTCTTAAACCCACCATTGGTTCCGTTCTTAGGTAACTAAAGAAACCGTTATTTCTTTGGTTGGATGAAGATTCTCTACTTGGCAAGGTACTTCGTGGGACGATGTTGAATGGAAACAGATCACCTGACCGATTGTCAGGTGACTTGTTTCCCACATGGACCGTCCGATCTAAATCGAACAATTCATGTTTAAAAAAAAAAATCCCTCATATTAAAAGGGAAGCCGTTCAATCTAAAATCGGATGGCTCCCATTGACAGGATCCCATGATCGGATCCCCATTGGGTCAGGGGATTCGGATCCATCTCAAACCCCGATAACAACAATCCCTTATGAAAAAACGACCCATCTCTACGGTTCGGAATCTTCGGATTCTCTTCGATCCGCCGACAGGGTTAAAGAGCCAAGACAAAGACGCCAACGATGATGGCCGTCTCCACGCTAAACCAACTGTTGCCGACCGTTGGATGGAATCATGAGGTGGGATGTGATCATGCCGGAGGGATCCCACCGTGCATGAGCGCTGCTCTAATCATGTTCCCTAACGTTTTAACTCGTGATAATGACTCTCCCTGACCGGGGAGGATAGACTGAAAAGAGAGGTCCGACTGACCCATGATGAAGGCGACCGTTGTAAGCAAACCCATAGTGTCGGAGAAATAAATTAATGATATCGTTTATTAATCGACGGTTGATGGAGACGACATGATGGGGTTGATTGGTGTTTTGTCGAGCGGTCTTTGACATATTTAGTTCCTTCAATTTGATCCGTAGCCCGATACAACTCGTGTTAGATCGATCGATCGTGAAATCGGAACTTTCGCAGACGATCTTACGCATTCAACACCGTCGATACATAGTGGATCGAGGTCAATGAGCGAGTTTCTATACATACAAAACTATACTTTCAATATTAAATTAGATGGTGTAAATATCCACTCGATACGATCAAAATATCTTCTTCTTTTTCTTTTTCTTTTAAAAGAGTCGAGTTAATTACATGAAAAATTCCAAAATCCTCATGCACACTGCGATTTCGATACCTATATTTAATCCTGCACTATATTTATCGCGATGTAGATATCTCGATTTTTCTTTCATGTTGCACGCACAAATTTGGGATATTTATAATGAGCCGAGTAAAATCTTAAGGTCCACGTCATAGATGATCTTATCCTGTCATGCCGGGATAAGTTTGAGAGTTTTGGTAATACCTATAAAAAAAAAAGTCGGAGTAGTTACAATGACAGTAGCCAAATTTTAATGTTCTTTATGATATTTTCGCAAAAAAAAAAAAAGATAAAGTATCCGCTGCGTGGTACGGCGATACGGCATGCACTTCAATTTAGAAAGTGGGTGAGGAAGAGCATAAAAAGATAAATAAAAATAAGTCTAGTGGGTACGAAAAATGATAAATTTAATTTAATTTAATTTGAGCGAAAAGAAAAAATAAAAAAGAAAAAGAAAAAGAAAAAATCCTCAATCAGCGGTGAGGAGTGGGTGGTGGCCAGTGGCCAGATTAGGCGGAGGCCCCACCGTCCTTTGGGTTTTCCAATCACTCCCCCCTCCGCCCTTCTCGCCGCTGAAGCCCAACACTAAATAAAAATCATGAGAAAAAAAAAAGCACCAAATAAAGACAAATAAAAGAAAATAAGAAAATAAAAGTGGGGAGAGAGAGAGAGAGAGAGAGAGAGAGAGAAAAGCAGGGGGCAACGACCGAGACCAAAATCGACCTAACTTTCACTCGCTCAATAACTCACTGAGTCGCTGGGGCTGGGGCATGGGGACCGCTGAGTCAAGCCCATTGACCGTTCCTCTTCTGACTCGCTCGGGGATTCCATCTCGCCATGTGCGGAGCCATTTCGGGTAAAGAACCGAGTCACGAGGGGCGCGCGCCACCTGCAGGTCGCCCGCCACCTTCGGACCGGTCCAACTCAGGATTTCGGGAATTTCCTTTTTTCTTTGTTCCCTAAACGAAAATGGAAAATCGAAAGATGCACGTATGCTGGTTCGAGTGCCCCGATCCCGTAATCCAAGCTAGGAACTGCCCGGGCGATTCGATCCGCATAAGAGAAAGAGCGAATCTCGATCTTTTCTAACTCGTTTTGTTTTTTCGGATCACGTGTTCCTCCGATTCATAACTCGTGCGACCGCATCCCTCGACTTAACAAGGCCTTCTTTTCTAATCGAACCGGTCGGTTTCCGGCTTAGACAGGCCCAGGAAAACTCATTCCAGGCGGCCTAGGGAAAAAAGAGAGAATAATAATAGAAAAAAAAAAAAAGAGAGGATTAATCGAAATGAGAACATAATTAATGGCCATAATGATGAAAATGCCAGGACGAGGGTTCGGGCGGGCAAAGCACCTTCACAATCCCCGGGGAGAAAAGGAAGGGGAATATGCAATTTAAATATTATTTTTTCTGGACTGCCCCGCCCAAAAAAAATATAGAAAAAATAAAATTGCCTTTTGTTTTCCCCCTGCTTTTCGAACTGTCGAGGAGAGGAGAAAACTGACTTTGACCAGATTCTCCGGTTCTCTTAAACCTCCACGATTCTCGGATTGCGATTTACCCAAAAGCCAAAATGAAATGAATAAATAAAATGGATGAAAGAAACGCAAGGGAAAAGCCAGTGTCTGATGCATCAGTTCTCGATAATTTCCTTTGATCTCGATAATTCATTGATGTCGAAACTTGATAAAAAATTAATTAAATATAAATTAAGAATCGATAAAATGAACAAATCATTCTCAAATGTGATTATCAAAATCAAAATATCGGAATAAAAAACCTAATTACAACGAGAAATGTAATTATTTCCGAAAAACACCAGTAAAATAACAAAAATCATCCCAAAGCTTGTGTAGACGATTTCGATAAGGAAAAATATGACATCAATCACGGCATGACGATGGCTTTTGATCAGCAGTCTGTTTCATATTACTCACTAAATTTCAGCTCATTTCAAGTTCGCTAATTACTGAAGCAGCATAAAGAATTAAAAGTCGGGACTTCAGGCTCCAATCCAAAGTTGAGATTGAATGAGTACCTTTTTTTTTTCCCATCGAGTGCTTATACTAACTAGAATGTTTTCGATATATCACAACTAGGTTATTGTATTTAATTTGTCATTTGATGCGGAAAAAAGTCTATCTTGCATTTCTATCGACCCGAATGAATATACATGACCAACGTGCAAGTACAGATTGGTCGGGTCTGTAGTTTGATTGGGCCTATCCAAGTCCAAGCAATGCATCAAAGCATTACGTCTGTTGATCAAGTCTACGTACTAGGTATTGTACGATAACACATATAAAGATATGGTTTTAAGATTGTTCTTTTTTAACTATTTAAATCCAAATTGCAAACGAACGCATTTAATGCTCTGATCGACCACGCAATGCTTTTAGTTGTCATACATGCCAATGTCGATACATGTGATTTCCAGATCAAACATCAAAGTCCTGAATATCCTCACGGCTACATTATTTAAAATGGGCATAGCTCGATTTTTTTTTATCATTTCATCGCTCTGATGATCAAATCTTTTTATTTTATTTTATTTTGGATAGAGTGCGATGTGCACAACACAATGAATACTTTCATTAGGGTCGAGAAGCGCAATGAGATCGGAATTTGACGTTATTTTTATGGGGTCGATCGTTGGCCCGACATCGAATGTCGCTTCGAATTCAAGGTCGAGTCATCGGATACAAAACTATCCAGCAGCGGTGCGTGCATTTAAGAATCGATTTTTTAGCTCCGAGAGTCGAATCACGTCGACGTGAAGCTTTCCGCCAGCGAGAGAGAACAGAGGAGATGCTGTCCCTTGTGTTGATCGGAAGCAACTCCTCGCGACATTATGGAAAAGGGGGAAAGGGGAAATGACGCGATTGCCCTTGAGTGAAGGGAGGAGATCAAGAGCAAGTGGAAGGGGGTGACGCCTTCCTCCATCGACATCGCGGTCGCGGTCAATGCCACCGGCGCTTTCTCTCTACTTCGGTTGGTTTCGTGGGACAGATGTCGCAGTTAGGAAGCTTCCACTTCCCTGTTTTTTGAGTGGGAAATCGCCAATTACAAAAATATAATTATTCGCGATGTATTTTTCCGACATAAATGGTCGTGAATACCCACCCGGAAAATAGGATTGGAAATCGGTTCTCAAAATTCAAAACCGGTTTCGAGAGATTACCCATCCGGGAACCGGATCAACCGGACCGGTTGACACGAGTCTGTCGGATCTCTGTGAGAAGTATTTGATTTCATGATTTTCTTGCTCTTAGCATTATTTGGAGAGAGAGGAAAAAAGAAAAATCCGGGAGAGAAAATGCAATTATCTTCACCATGTGGGACTCGGTAAAGATCCAAAATACTCTGGCCCGGGATCGGGGAAAAAAAAAGAAGAAGACAAAATACTCTGGCAGCTGCAAAAATAACTGGAGAATTTAGTGTACCTTTACATTAAAAAAAAGGGGGGGATGAAAAGAGAAGAATGCTGAACATCCGGAAGATTCCGTTGGCGCCGATGAACACCCGCCAACGCTAATCTCACTCAAAGACTGTAAAAAAGCTTCCTTTGATCGACTGTTTCTTGTTCCTCTGTTTTTTTCCTTCAATCTTTCCCTTTTCCTGTTGTTGTTGTTGTTGTTGGCTATCCCAGTTTTTCAGGCGCGGGTTGCTTTTGCTCGCTCACCCTTTTTCCTTTTTTTGCTCTTTCTTGGCCACGCAATTGGGAGTTTTCTTAGCACTAGTGATCCCCACCTGTGCATATATATTCACACTCTCGTCTTGACTCACGTTGCTCGGTGCTCGGTGCCTCCCTCTTCCCCTGCTTTCACACCTGTGAACCCGTGTCTGTGTCCCGAGGAGGCCAAATGGACTCTGCTGCTCCACCTCCTCAGCGCCACTAGTAGTTGCCGAGTGCCAAGCATTAAGTTCTGGCCTTTTCCATTCGCAACACCCGACAAAGATCTCTCCTTTTCTGGGCTATTTCTCATTCTCTTTCCTTTCTTGTTTCTTTCACGGCATTGGGTGACTGAAAGAGGAGAGAGCTTTTGGGTGAAGTAGAGATGGCAATGGCGGGGAACTCGGTGTGCAAGGTGGTTTGGGTCATTGGGCTTGTTTGGGTGCTCGGTCTTGAGCTGATCCACTGCAGTGTGAGCTATGACAGGAAGGCACTTGTGATTGATGGGCAGAGGAAAATTCTCTTCTCTGGTTCTATTCATTACCCCAGAAGCACTCCTGATGTATGGAGTTTCTGCTTCCACCTTTCTCTGATTTGTCGTCTCTCGAGTGAAGAATTTCGTGCTTTTTTCTTATTTTTTTCTTTGGCCTTCTTTATATGGGTGTAGATGTGGGAAGATCTCATACAGAAGGCTAAAGATGGAGGCTTAGATGTGGTCGAAACATATGTCTTCTGGAATGTCCATGAGCCGTCTCCTGGCAATGTATGTTATTCTGAGCACACTTTTTCTCTCGTTTTTGCCATGCACTCACTTTTTCTTCCTGTAAGCTGTTGTTCCTATTGATGTAGTTTTTTCTTCTAATTGTCGGTGCATGGGCGTGTTACAGTATAACTTTGAAGGAAGATACGATCTGGTGAGATTCATAAAGACTATTCAGAAAGCAGGGCTCTATGCTCATCTTAGGATTGGGCCTTACGTTTGTGCAGAATGGAATTTTGGGTATTTGCTCTCTGTTTATTCCTTCATTTTTCTGGATCTAGACCGCTTTCACTTCGCTTGCAATCACCATGAATGCCAAATTTATTCCTGTTTTGATTTATGTTTCTTTACGTTTCCATCGAGAAGTATCTAAACAATAATGAGAAGTGAGACCTTAATGTGAGCACACTCTGTGTACAGTGGGTTTCCGGTTTGGCTCAAGTATGTGCCTGGAATCAGCTTCAGAACAGACAACGAGCCTTTCAAGGTCTGTTCAGTTACTTTAAGTACGATTTTACGTTCATTTATGTTACTGTCAGGGAACTCTTCAAGCAAATGGCAAACAGCCGATTTGGCGAAACTAAATATTGACTGGACCTTTGCAGAGGGCAATGCACGGGTTCACTGCGAAGATTGTCAACTTGATGAAGAGCGAAAACCTGTTTGAGTCACAGGGTGGTCCCATCATTCTCAATCAGGTATTTGTTAAAGATCTGTTGTTCTAAATCACCTAACGCATATTCTTCTTAAAGGGTCAGAGAATTCATGAAAAGTTTAAACCGCATGATGCTCACTCAATTTCCTATCATAATACGATGAAAACACTACTAACTAAGTTTATCCTACCAAGTTGGGTCAATTATATGAGCCGTTTATTGCCAATAGGCTTTGTTCTGCTTGGAGTCTTCTCTAAGATCTAAGATCTAATTTTTGGTTATAGCAGAGGCCAATTTATCTGACTTCAGTCGAGTTACAGAGTTGAGGATTATGAATTAATTTTTTTGTTTTTCTTACTGCTATAGATTGAGAACGAGTATGGAGCGCAGAGCAAATTGCTTGGGGCTGCTGGTCACAACTATGTAACTTGGGCTGCTGATATGGCCATCCGATTGGGAACCGGTGTGCCGTGGGTCATGTGCAAGGAAGAAGATGCCCCAGATCCAGTGGTGAGATATTATTCTCTCTAACCTCCAGATCTTGGTTTAGTCTCTGGACATTTTGTTTGGGTGTTTCTTTCATGCTTCAATCGAATTACTTTAGCATTTTTATTCATTCCTTTATTCTCTTTCTTGAGCTTACTTGATAGAATAACATTGCTTAGCTGGAATTAGCATTACTATGGTATAAAGTATGTGTGTCGAATCTATAACCGAGACCCCTGTTTGGATAGAAGTCTTCTCTGCTTCGTGCATATACTTAGACCTGTTTGTTGATACTGGACACAGATAAACACATGCAATGGCTTTTACTGTGATGCATTTACTCCAAATAAGGACTATAAACCCACAATCTGGACAGAGGCTTGGAGTGGTTGGTAAGTGAATCACTCCCAGATTGTAAGTTGACTTTTGGTAAGGTATACATGCTCATTTGTCCCAATAACGAATGCAGGTTTACAGAATTTGGAGGCACACTTCACGAGCGGCCAGTTCAGGACTTGGCATTTGCCGTTGCTCGGTTCATCCAAAAAGGAGGATCCTTCGTCAACTATTACATGGTTTGCCTCTTTCAAGTCAACTACCTTTCCATTTACTGGTGATTATTACTGGTCCAATTTATGCATTCCATGAAACAAACAGTATCATGGAGGCACAAACTTTGGGCGCACTGCTGGAGGCCCTTTCATCACTACCAGCTATGACTACGATGCTCCAATAGATGAATATGGTGAGTTTTAGCAACATTTTAGCTTTCTGCTTGAAGATCGCTGTTTAAATGTTTTTCCAGAGTTTTCTGAGAAGCATACACTTCTGAGTTAGCAGTCCAGGCTAATTGCCTTTGTGCTTTTCATTGGCAGGCCTAATTAGGCAACCAAAGTATGGTCACCTCAAAGAGCTACATAGGGCTGTTAAGATGTGTGAACGAGCATTAGTGTCTGCTGATCCAATGATTACATCTCTAGGAACCTATCAACAGGTACTGTGTAAATCTTTTTACTGGAAGATGTGCTATTGATTTACCTCTCCTGATCCATTGCTTTTGCTGTTTCTAGGCACACGTATACACCACAGAATCTGGAGATTGTGCCGCATTTCTAGCAAATTATGATACGAAATCTTCAGCCAGAGTGTTGTTCAACAACATGCATTACAATTTGCCTCCTTGGTCCATCAGCATTCTTCCCGATTGCAGGAATGTCGTTTTTAATACCGCAAAGGTATGAAGTTGTGCAAGTTCTTTATCATGCTCCTAAAGTTGTTGGAAAAAGGGATGTTATGTTAGTTGGTATTTGTTCTTTCTCACTACGACAAGGCTAGATGCTCTAAAGATGACAGCTTGGTATGGTTCTGATTTTAGGTTGGTGTTCAAACCTCACGAATGGAAATGGTACCAGTTAATGGTGAGATGCTTGCCTGGGAGAGTTACGATGAGGATATCTCTTCCCTTGATGATAGTTCAACCTTCACAACTCACGGTCTCCTGGAGCAGATCAATGTAACCAGGGATGCTAGTGATTACTTGTGGTACATAACTAGGTGAGCTCAAGTTGCTTTAGTGCCTCAGTACTACTTCTCCAATGTAATTGGAGCTCTCTCTCTCTCTCTCTCTCTCTCTCTCTGTGCGAGTGCGAGTCTGTGTCTCTGCTCATACGGCTGTATGTGGTCCGTACCCCTGTTCCAGTTTCCTTGTGTGTGAGTGAATATATTATGGAGGTCGGCGCAATTTTTGTGTGTTTTCCATCTGCTTTTCTTGGACATGCCACGTAGTGAGTTTTGCCACCTTTTGCCATCAACAGTGTTGACATCGGCTCTTCTGAGTCCTTCCTACGAGGAGGAGAACTCCCCACTCTTATCGTTCAATCAACAGGCCATGCCGTGCATGTCTTTATCAATGGTCAGCTTTCAGGTGTGTGTAAATTCTTATCGCCATTTTTTATTCGAATGTCCTCTTGGGGAAAAATGATGAGTGAATTTTGTTTAACAGGTTCTGCTTTTGGGACAAGGGAAAATAGGAGATTCACATATTTTGGCAAGGTTAATCTACGTGCAGGCACAAACAGAATAGCACTCTTGAGTGTTGCCGTTGGATTACCAGTAAGTTCCTCTTTCATGACCCATTCTCCTTTCTGCCAACACAAAACAATGACCTGATGACGTTACATAAGTAACATAAACAGTGTCTCCTTAGCTCAACTGACTGTCATAAACTTGTTCCAAGTTAGATGAGTACATCGAAGGCGTGCTCATAGGAAATTATTATTCCTTGGTCAGGTCATTATAATTGGAAATATTTTAATATAATTTTTTTATGGTCTAATAAACAAAGTCCAATCCAACTAACCAGAGAAGATAAGTGACACTCTTGTCAGGACTGCGGAAACTTAGTGTGCAAGCCGAAGAACTCTGATCAGACAATCTTTCAGAACTCTTAATGTTGGACCATGCTAAATCTACTTGCATGAACTACTGAATTTAATGAAAGATGCCTTCATTTGGTTGATAATATCACTCTTGACTTGTGATCTGATGATTCAAGTTTCTGTTTATTGGTTTAGAATGTTGGTGGACACTATGAAACATGGAACACTGGCATCCTTGGACCAGTTGCATTACATGGACTTGATCAAGGAAAATGGGACTTGTCTTGGCAGAAATGGACCTATCAGGTTGAACACCCTTCTGTCATTCTCACTCTTTGGTTTGGTTTAGAAATTTCCTTGATCCTGCCTCTTTGAACAGGTTGGGCTTAAAGGAGAGGCTATGAACCTTAACTCTCCCAACAGCATCTCCTCAGTTGATTGGATGGATGCATCATTAATCGCACAAAGACAACAGCCACTGACCTGGCATAAGGTATATTGCGTAGAGAAGAAGATTACTAAATTAAAATCTGTTACAGATCACTTTAGTCTCTGATGGCATTTTAATTGCAGGCTTATTTCAATGCACCAGAAGGTGATGAGCCATTGGCCATAGACATGAGTGGTATGGGGAAAGGTCAAATATGGATTAATGGACAGAGCATTGGAAGATATTGGACTGCGTATGCCAGTGGTGATTGTAATGGATGTAGTTATGCTGGCACTTTTAGGCCTCCAAAATGTCAGCTTGGCTGTGGGCAACCAACCCAGCGATGGTAAAATCTTCTGTTCATAACATCACCTAAGAGTTACAAAAGAAAAAAAATGTTGTATCAAGCAGAGAAAAAGCAATATGAAATTAATCTCCGTCACTCATGGGATTTTAACTCTGCAGGTACCATGTGCCACGATTTTGGTTGAAGCCAACGCGGAATCTCTTAGTTATCTTTGAGGAACTTGGAGGTAATCCATCCAAGATTTCTCTGGTGAAGAGATCGATGACCAGTGCCTGTGCGGATGTGACTGAATTCCACCCAACTATTAAGAATTGGCACATTGAGAGCTATGGGAAATCTGAAGAGTTCCACAACCCAAAAGTTCACCTGCAGTGCAGTCCAGGTCAATCAATAAGTTCAATCAAGTTTGCGAGCTATGGTACTCCGCTTGGAACTTGTGGCAGCTACCAGCAAGGAACTTGCCATGCTCCGAGCTCATATGACATCCTAGAGAAGGTACTAATATATAGGGAGCGGTAAATTTGTAGATGTTCTAGCAACATATGACAATCAAGGACCCTGCATGTTTTAACCCTCGCAATGACATGGCCCGCTGCATTTAGAGTAGAAGGGCCAGTCACTGCATTCATACAGAAACAAATCTCTTACATTCACAAGAACTCAAGGCATGAACATGCACCATAGATTGCGATGTCACCTAGTTGAACTGTGTCCAAAAATCAATACTACTTTTTCACATGTTAATTCAAGTTGCTTCATATTATTGCAGAAGTGCATTGGGAAGGAGAGATGCTGGGTGGCGATATCTAACAGCAACTTCGGGCATGACCCATGTCCGAATGTGTTGAAGAGATTGTCCGTCGAAGCCGTTTGCACTCCCACGTTCTCCACAACCGCCCGACCCGAATGGAGGGGTTAAGTAGATACCCAAGACAGAACCGACCTCTCCTCACTTAACCATACGCCGCCAGCAAGACAAACGAGAAAAAAGAAATAAATGGGTGCCGGAGTCCGTTGTAGGCTTAAGTTATGAGGTAAATTAGCATGAACTAGTGTGTAAATTAGTGATTGGTAGATGATGATATAGGTCAAATTGCGAGTTCCTCGGGGTTCTGCAACTAGGGGCCCTTAGGTGAATTCTTTCCTGGTCCCGGGCTTTTAACCGGATCTGCCACTGGGAAAAATGAGTTCATTTGTAGTTATGCGAGTCAATTTCGTTTCCTGTGTTCGGCTGGGGCCGAAAAAATGAAGACCCAGTTAAAGGGTCCATGTCGGGAGTGGATCCTGGCGTGACCATTAGCTGTTGTTTCCCTTGTGTAGTTCCTGATGAATTGTTTTAAGTGTTCGGCATTCTCAGTTCTTGGCTTCAACATGCTTTGTGCATTCAGTCAAAGCACCAGCATTCCGCCTCGTCACGTCACACTTAATTGCTCATCGGTATAGGATGCGCGCGACCGAAGTGGCTACCTAATTACCAAGTAAAGCAGCAGGTTCGACCCTATCACGGTCGCGGAATAATATTTCCTCTTTCTGTTGATAATGAGAACCATCAGGAAGCCGTCCATACATGAAGCAGATATTTGCATGATCTGCCAAATGTAATTGGAGGGACTTGCTTCTTTTCTTTTCTCCCTCTTGTTTTCTAAGGAAGATGCCATGATTGAGGTCCAAAAGGAACAATTCGCATGGATGATAATGTCTTCGGAACTCATTCAGGTCCCATCAGCACAAATCCCAGAGAATCCAGCAATATTTCGTAGACGCTCCATCTATGGTTAAGACGCTAGCTCAATGAGACTTGCAATACATTATCTGCTCATCCTAAAGACTCCCAAAGAAGCATGATATGCAATATGGTCACTTGGAAATCGCAACTCTACGGAGATGGAATGAGATATTTGACGAGGGCGAATGTAGAAAAGCATAGCTAGTGACAACCAGACTCAAAGCAATCTCATTACGTCAAAGAGACATTGTGTGTAACCCCTTCAAAGAAAGAAAGTATATAGCATGGTCGATAGCATTTACATGATGATTAAGCGGAAGCAGTCGCCATGTGCTTAGATAAAGTCTTCTGCAGCTGATCTTTCTGGGCTCCCACCACCTTGTCAACGATCTTTCCTCCCTTCACAAACATGAAAGTCGGCATTGCCTCCACGGCCCACTCTTGGGCGACCGTCTACAAAAAGAAGCGCGAGTCATTGCTCAACGAATTTGACAATACTTGGCAAAGCAGAACGTAGACAGCTGGGTTGTCATCTGTTGAGACAGATTTCCATCATTCATGTAGGCCCTAGAAAAGTAGTCCTGGGTTTATTTTACCTTCAGTTCATCAACATCAACTTTCAGAAATAGAACATTAGGAAACTTCTTGGCCAGCTCTGCTAGAAATGGTGCAATGAAACGGCATGGTGGGCACCATGAAGCAGTGAAATCGACAACCACCTGTTTCAAAAGATGAAAAAGGAACTCAGTGAACATTATATGCATTTCAATTCTGACCAATTCATCGCGAGAGCTAGTGGCGTTCTAAAATAAGACGACACAGCAGAAACATCCTGGGAATTTTAATCGGCAGTTTCATGGCTCCTGAATAGGAAGAGCTTAACCAGCTATCGTGACCCATTTGCACATTCTTTGACAAAATTATACTGAAAGAGAAAGATACCGTACTATCACCCAAATAGAGTGACCCTGCTGTTAAGAGTTGACTAGCAGACTGCTGATATTGCCATGAAAAATCAGAGTATTTTACCTTCGAAAACCATATTATAATACTAATCACGAACTACGACTCATTGGCCCCTCTATAGAATTAGTGAAGAAGCACAAAGCCACAAACAGCAATATATCAATATACTTTCTTAATGATAAAATGGGGTTCAAAAGAAAAGGATAGTGATATGCACAAATTTCTCCGCCTTAATTTCACAAGAGAGTGAAACGATGATTAAGTATGATTCTATCTACCAGAAAGAATCACTTTTCTAGCATGATTTGCTTGAATTATAAACAAAACTTTAGATAGTTCGAAAGGAGAACAATCGACCGAGCAAAATTATCAACATGGGCGAACTATATACCAAGTATTCTTCCCCTCCAATGCTCAGCAAGTTGGCCAGACATAGCACCGCATTATAAAATCAAATAATGCTATATCAAGACCCATTCACAACTTTGGTATACCAAGTGCTGTGACGGGCTGTTCGTGGCATTTTAGACAAGTGAATCATATCCGGAGGAGGTCATGCAGCTGATGTGCCAGCTATTCACATTTCTTCTAACACACTCACAATTCAATTTACAGAGAAATCCATAAAAACCTCAAAATCCCTATCGGTCACCAAAGACACACATACCCACATCAACTCTGCTCTCTATCCCTCTCTCCGCTAGCCTCCTCGACCTTTCACCCACCACCTCCTCTATCCCCGCTGCCCCCCCTGCCGCCGCCCCATCCCTCACCTCTAGGTCCATCTCGTCACATTTTCCCGTTCAAAAAAGTCATAAACTTATTATACGACGACCAACTCAATCCTTAGCCTTTTAAGTGTGCCGATTGAATCCTGAGCCTTTTGATGATTTGCTAATCAGCCCTAAATCTTTCAATCGTCCAATTTAGTCATTAACTTTTTGACTATCGATGTAGTCATTTCGGCCAATTATCCAAACAATACATCGAGTACTAGATTGGTGAAATTTCAAAAAGTTTAGAAATGTATTGATACGGTCGAAAGGACTTGGACTAAATTGGCAAATCATCAAAAGGCTAAGGACTAATCGGCACAATTAAAAGACATAGGTTATCGATTGGCCGCCGTTGGATTTAGACTTTTTGGACATTATTCCGGGGAAAAAAAGAAAGGCGTCATCAAACATCGCTCTGTCCGAACAGTGGAAGTCGATAGCATTTTTTTTTTTTCCCCTTTTCCATTTCGGCCAAAGACTACGACGACGAGTCTCTTTGAAAAGCATTGCTCATCTTCCATGTTGGCGTAACTACTCTAATCGATGGGCTCCTTCCGATCAACTTTTCTTTTTCCGCTCGATCGATCAGTTTTTCTCGTTCGTCCAGGCAAAGTAAGGGAAAAAACAGTAAGGAACGGCGAACGAATCGCAACCGATTCAGAAGAACCAGAGACAAACCGCCGCTTTAGAAGGCCAACTCAAAATTGACATCTCCATCAGACGCCACACCCCCCCCCCCCCCCCCCCCCCCCCATCTGCTGCTATTTCACATGCAGAGAAGCAAAAGCTAAACAACAACGCGTTGCATCGACGACACCAGATTCATCTACGCAACACACAATACCTCGACGATCACGATAAAAATTTTAAAAAAGGGGATAAAAATCCGAGACTTACCAGCTTGTCGGGCTCGTTGCTCTTGCCGATTTGCTCGCTCCACGACTCGACGCTGTGGCAGCTGATCACCTGTGCATCTTCCGCCATCTCTCTCTCTCTCTCTCTCTCTCAACCACGCGAACGCGTTCACAAGAAGGAAGAAAGGAGCAAGGAAGGTGGCCAGGCGCTATTTAGGAACGGGGCCCCGTGCATTGTCTGAAGTTGGCGACCTCCTTTAAAAACGTATGATGCCGACTCGTGTATTTTTGACCCTGTCGGTGCCCGTAAATTGCGCCTTTGCCACCACTGGACAAGGACCCGCCGAGGTCCATCTTTTTGCTAAGGGTGAGGGAACGGAACGCTCGCGCGCGCTGAAGCGGTGGACTCGTGCGCATTTCGGTACGTCGGCGCTTCAAAAAAATTGAAATAAAAATAATACTAAAGGCCAAAATTTTGTACAAATCGATTTGACTGCTGATTACAAAAACATCCGTTACATTCGCGATGCCCTCATAAGAAGCGCATGTTTGGTGCATTAGAGCCAAAATCGGAAAATAAAATTGTCAAAAGATGTCATTTTCCAATTTCTTTTTTGGGAAAAAAAAGTTGTATTATGACCTCAACCAAAAAATAATTTCCTTGAAAACAAACGTGCTCCAGGTAGTCTCATGTAAAGTACAAATGATTCATTTGACGCACAGAAAATCTGTTTAAAAATAATTCCTTCATATTATGAAACACGTTTTAAGTTAAGGTCCGTCTATCTCGTCAAAAGCGAATGATTTGAAAAATATATTTTTAAAAATGATATTTGTATCGTTGGAAATAATTATTCAATCAAAAAGCATATTTATAATCGGCAGTAATTTATATTCAAACAAATTTCGTGAATGAACGATAATCATTCATCCGTTTTGTGAACGACATTGCGAAACAAACGTCTCTAGGCAAAATCTCCTGCCACCTCCGGCAATGAGCAGAACGGACGCTACCAACCACAGTACTAACTCGAGACAGGGAACAAGAAGAAAGCTGTAGTATATATACATTGTGCACCAAGAACTACATCTCGCGCAAGTGTGATGAGAAATCGGTAGGGAGGTGCTTTTACATACCGCTACAGGGACAGCACTACAATTGGATCATATTCGGAAAACAGTATGTCACGAGGAAAAACCACCCAACGAGGAGGAAGGTCAATGATGCCCAGATAGTCAGGAAGGTCAAGCCTCCGAGTATGAGCCCGAGAGGGAAGACGATCACGAATGGCAAGACGGATCTCAAGATCGCTGCCTTGTTCACCCAGCGGCCCTCGAGAAGGAACAAGATAGCCAGGTTCACCACATTCCATCCACCGAATCGGAAGCCCAACCTGTTAAGGTTGTTGGCCACGAAGGAGTGGCAGTTGCAAGTGAAGAGGTTGTAGTGATGGTGCTGAAACTCTTGCGTACTCTTTCTCAGTGCTTCGTCCCAAGTCAACATGTCCCTTCCAAATTCATCTTCTTGGTTTTGACTCTCGTTGTTGTCGTTGGATGGACAGGGCAATAAAGAACACTGTGGAGAACATGTGAACAGATAGCACGAAGTCTGGCATGATTCATACTTTAGAAGAACACTGACACATGGTTCAGAGCAAAAATGCACGATATTTAGGAAGTGGTGCTATCTCATCTCAAAGTGTGCTAAAGATTTCAATAGCTGAAGTCATGATTATTCAAAAAATGAAGTTCACCTTCACAAATGAAACGTGAGTTTACCTTCTCTTTGCTTATCTGTAGGTAACGAGTTGCTGCCCCGAATGTAAAATTATCTACACACACAAAATTGGGCCCTGCAAAGTCCAAGATTACTCCATCCTCTCGGCATATTCCAACATGCCCGATGAAAGGGACAAACCACGAGATGACCGGAAGGGGTGACCAGACAATGCAGTATGGGAAGCGTGCTCTTCTTGGATCAATTTGAATGCTTTTAGGAGAACTTTCTTCAATCATTACGTTGTGTTCCAAGTCCCTGTTTGATTCCATTTGAAAAGACTATACACAGTCACCTGCATCGAGTGGTCACTAAGTAAGACATGAAAACATCCACGAAGCGAACAGCAAAAGAGTTGAAAGATAGTGCAAGGCTAGATAAATCATGGTTACTATAACAAAATAAGGGAGATGGTTTTCTCATTTTCTTCCCAGGTGTACGAGTGCCCCATGAGACCACACTTTTAACTGTAAATTCCCTCGGATAAAGCACAACAAACTGAATAGTGGATTGCAACGCAACATGCTCTACCAAATCATCAATATAATTCAGTGGAGGAGCATTAATAATCAGAAAGCTACCTCTGGAGAAGTGCTGCCTCTATCATACAATTAATTAGACAGATCATCTGCAATCAAGATGTAAAAAAGATTGTCTAAAGTGGGGGTGACAATGTGGCACCATTTTCTGGGGGTAAACAAGATATCCTTCAATTCTCTATTTATTAGGGAAATCTAAAGCAGCCCTATAACTAAAGCCTAAAGCCGAATTTCATGTATAGAGATCTTACAAATCTGAAGGAACTGCCAACAATGGGTTTACCAACTTGAGAGCACATTTGAAGCCCACAGAAATTATTCGAGTTGCAGGCCGGAATTGATACATGATGCCAACCACTCGCATCGGTAGTGGTAACATCAACTATCAACCCAATAATCCAAATAGTTACTGCAGATAAAAACAAAAAACACAACGCTCCAAATTACACTTCTGTAAATTGTGCCCAGGTTAACAAA
Organism: Melaleuca quinquenervia; assembly: GCA_030064385.1. Lineage (NCBI taxonomy): Eukaryota > Viridiplantae > Streptophyta > Magnoliopsida > Myrtales > Myrtaceae > Melaleuca > Melaleuca quinquenervia. The sequence continues at coordinate 8,200,539 of CM057726.1, read as the reverse complement.
TAGCGTACTCTCTTTACAACTTTCTCACCCCTCAAATCCAGTGTAGCACCCCAAAAACCCTTCTTCCATATCCAAAACGACAAGCTCCACTGCTCAGACCTTTCCTCCATTCAAGTCTCCTCACAAATAGTCATATTCCATGCATCGACTCAGCCAAATAACTTGATTTAGCTCAGATGAACAAACATCTCCATCACTGAATATCAACAGCAACTCATCGTGCTCACCCGATTCTCATTACTGAGCGAATAAACTTCGACGCTGAACACATCACACGTCTCGAGGCAACCGAATCAAGTTGACCAAGCTATAGAATGACAGGATCGAACCTATTCCGACCAAAGAGAAGCGAAAAAAAGTCTCCATCACCGAATATCAACAGCAACTCATCACGCTCATCTGATTTCTCATGAATCAGCGAATCAACTTCGATGCATAACACATTGCGCACCTTGATACAACCAAAACAAGTTCATCGAGCTACGACGTGACAGCATCGAACCTATTCCAACTAAAAAGGAAGCGTTGCACGCTCTGCACCAGTGGCGATCCATTCCCATTGGCAATCGACATTGCTAACATAAGACAACATGCAAACCTACCTAGAACGCTCGCCTCCGGCATTGCAAGAACAATAAAAACCGCACCGATGCAAAGAGAAGCGAGAAAAACCAGAAACAAAACAACCTTGCGTCGAAATCGATCCCTTTCCGAATTCGATCCATTGAGCATTGCGAAACAAAACCTAGCTTCCGGATCGAGAGATTCAACCACTCGTCATTCTCCGACGAGAGCTAGAGAGAGAGAGAGAGAGAGAGAGAGAGAGAGTTACCTCGCGCGAAGAAGGAGAAAGAGATAAAGCGTAGACGAAGAACGAAGCTCTTTGGTTCCCAGTCCGGCAGAACGCAGAAGACGAGAAATTGACCTCGGGAGGGCAGGATATGGCGCTTCTCCACCCCAGGTTGCGCGCCCAGGGCCCGACCCGAATGACCAACCGGGTCGGGTCAGGGGCAGCAAAATTTCCCCCCGGCTTTTTCCAAATTTCAAAGGTATGATATCTGATAGTCACATCTCGCCTTAGGAAAAAAAGAATTAAAAAAGGAATAAAATTTTAAATGTGCTTTGAAAATTTAAACTAAAACATGGACTTCGCGTAATTAGCTAATTCGTCATGTTTTAACTTATTATTCCTCATTTATTGTATATTCAGAAATATATTTAGTAAGTTTTAATCTTTAGCCTCATTTTTTTACTTAATGTTTTCTTGCACACGGTTCGATATATGAATTATACGTCAGTCTATTAAAAATGATTATATAATAATAAATTAAGATTTATGCTATCTATTAGCATCATTATGTTTAATAAGACTGATCGGAAATGAGAACGATGGATTCAAATAATTCAAGAGAAATTATTTGATAAGATTAAGTTAAAATGTAGTTTGAATGCTAGAGGGGAAAAGAAGAAAAAACAATTTAGGACATAAGTATCATCTATACATTTAGTTAGCATTGATATAAAATAACAGTAAAATTGAAAAGAATACAATTTTTTTTTCTAATACACAATAACTGTTTATGAGATTTGAGTGACTAAAGGAATTAATAAATAAAATGATGTTTTACTTCCCCTTGCTTAAGAAGATATTTAATGAAAAACTCATGATTTAAAAAAATATTTTTTGGAAAAGGATCGGTTATATCGTTGTGAAAAATTAGTCAGTAAATGATACTTTCATTATTGATAATAATTAATATTTAATAATAATTGTGAATGGAGAAAATATTTTCCGAATCTTGAATTTTTTATTAAACGAAGTCACCAGAACGAACCTAATCGTCGCTTAGCAGAAAATTACCGAAATACCATTTTGCAAGGCTCGTTTACATCTTCACTCCGCTTGCTCCCTGCCACTCCCAGTTCGCGATCACCGCTCCTTCTCCGTCTCCGTTCTCCGTTCTCCTCCCGGCAGGCACGGCGGTCGATCACTTTCATTTGCCGTAGTCCTCGATCAGCGACGGCCGAGGTAGGGACCTGGCCTTGCTTGCCGTGTCATTGCTCGGAAGCTTGCGCACATTTGCTTCCGTTGCGCGACCGCAAGTTTCTCTGTCTTTCGCCCGAAATTCATCGTTTGGCCGTCGGTTGTTGGAACCAGAAGTCCCGACCGCGGCAGCATCGTGATAAGCGGTTCCTGGAATGCCGCCGAAGAAGGAAATGCCGGACGTGGTCGACATCGAGAGCAGCGACGACGAAGGCTCCGTAGAACTATTGAAGGGGGTTGAGAATGAACGTAAATCGGCGGTCAACGCGGCAATTCTTGCTGGAGCACAGGTTTCCGGGACTGCTCCGCCGGCGCCAGCCGCCGACCACAACCTAGAGTCTCGAAGCTTCTGGAAAGCCGGGAACTATGCGGTGGCGCCCAATATGAAGCTAGCTTCTGATGCAGGTCTGTTCGTTTGCCTCTTGGCTTGTGCATGCAGCTAGGTCTGTGTGTGCTTGATGTGATTTCTTTTGATGTGCAGGCCTGCTGGAACATGCTCGTGTCCATCCCAGGTTTCTTCACTCGAACGCAACTTCTCACAAATGGGCATTTGGAGGTGTTTTTTTTTTTTTCGGTTAACCGTAGTAAAATTTTCGTTATCCATTTACGTTTTCAACTGGAAATAACATGTAGGACATACGATACTGGTGCATATTTTCAGTATTGCTAATCAGGAGCTTAGCTGGAGATTTTTATACAGTTTTTGTAGCAGTTGATGTTTATTAGGCGATGGTTATTGCGTTTTGGTCCTCAATAGCATCTCATGTTTTGGATTCATTGGCCTTCTCTATTAGCGGAGAAGCTCATTGTACCAGTTGCTGGGGAAGAGAGGATATGAGATTATCCAGAACTGCTGCATCTTGTTCCCTACATTGCCTTTATGCAGTGATAGGGTATAGAAATGTTTCTTCATTCTCATAGGTGGGCATTTGCGAGTCAATTTTAAGCAAATCTAAGAAGATGAACTTTAATGTATGTTTATATAGTGGTAGACCTTTTAATCTGTGGTATTTTTTTTGCATTTGCCAATAATTGAGCTTGGCTGCTTGCTCATGTGGTCATTCAATATTTGTGACGTGAGTTAACTTGATGGTGCTTATGCAATTTGTTGTATGTTGGCGACTGAATTGACGAGGTCAAAGATGGACGTTTGCTCCTTCTGATTTAGTCTCATTTGTTGGCTAAAATGACCAACTCTCGTAGAAGGGCTTTAATTGTAATGATTTCTTGGGGTTGAAGATGCATGTCCATAAAACTTTTTATTCCCATCTTGAGGTCGATTTTATGAGGTGATTGTGAGATTGTATCTCTTTGTTGTTTCTCTCAGCATCAGGTGGAGTCAATTGTCTTTTGGAGAAAACTCACATGGTTTAAATGTATAGCATTTTATTTTGTTAAGAGTTATGCCAGACATACATGTCACTCAATTTAATAGCACAGGACGCGAGTTCGAATTTGGAAAATATCTCTTACTTTTATTTGATCTATTACTCTGTGTTGTTGTGTCGGATTTCTTGTTTCATGATTATTTTGTGGATGTGGTTACGTTCACATAAGGCGCTGCTTACATGTGAGTTAGGGTGTTAAGAATTATGTCATAAATACATTGTTAGTCTATTTCCTGGTAGTTTTAATGTATAAAGAAAGGGTATGTCAAACAAATAACAAAACGATGAGCATTCTGTTGTGGATTCCTTTTGGTTCTCACCTTTATATGATAATTGGTAACTTATGGGGACGAAGAGTTGATGACTTTGTGATTTGCTTTTTTGGCGTATAGAGTCCTACTGCTATGCATATGTGGTGGTTGCATAATCTATCTTAAGATGTTTGGCAATTCAATCTATTTGGCAAATGAAAGAATCCAAAAGAAACGAAATTGCTTTTTTGGTTGAGATTCTTATTGAGGCTTTAAGCAAAAGCGAGGGTTTATAATCAAGAGTTTATGTTGGAAGTATTTCCCAGTGGGAAGACATAAAGTGGGTGGCAAGGGAAGCTCATTTATTCAATTTCCATCCATTTCCTTCATCTTTATTAGCCAAAACGAGGAAATATTTCTGTCTGTCATTATTTTTATACAGTTTCTTTACATCCATTGAGTCAAACATGGGAAAAGTTTTGACTACTAGATATTGCAGCTTTGATTTGTCAGTATTTCAAACACTAAATTTTGAGCATTTTTCCTCTCTCCTAGAAACATCGAGGACCCTTCAGGGAAAAGTTCATGTAAGTGAAACCAGCTTACAGAAGCAGTCAAAAACTTGTATCTTTTCATTAAAGATGTCATTGCATACCTATTTGAGACCTGCTTTATCTTATAGGATTGATATGGCATGAGTACATATAAGTGTTACTCCACTGATGTAACTTTCTTATTCATTTGTGAGGATTTTATCTTACAGTTGCCAAACAGGTTTTACTTGTTTGCATTTTCAATGAGTTTGTATATGAAGCTTGAGAGATTGATCTTGATGGGGAACAGATTTTATGTTAGTTGTGTGTTACTGAGCATAGTTGAAATTCTTAATTTCTTTGTAGTCTTCATTGGTTTACCTTCTCTTCCCCCCTTTCTGCAGCAATTGCCGAGCTCCTGGACAATGCTGTAGATGAGGTATGTGAAAGAGTTATTAGCTCTTTGAAATTCTTGCGTAGGGAACAGTTTGTAGAATCTTCTTATGTGTTTGAGTGTGTCTCGTAATGAGCTAAACATAAATCCCTTGATAGTGAAAAACTTGAAGAGGGAAAACTTTGGTTTGTTCTTTTGGTTATATGCATATCTGAAACTGCAGAATTCCAAAAGTATCATTTTAAGTATGAAATTGAAATTGCATATGCACATGGTTGAAGCAATTTAGGCTTTCAAACATTGGTTGAGTAATATCAAAGTATATATAGGTAGCTTTTCTTTTATTGATGGGTGTGTTTTTAATTTACCTGGTTGCTGGTGCTGTTCTGGTGAGTTATGACCAGAATAAATAGGAATTACATGACAAGAGCTGCCCTAAAATGTGATAGTACATCTTCATTGTTGCCACAATGCGGAGGCTATTGCCACAATACTTACTTCACGTCATAAGTGGACAAAACATGCATTTGTGGACACATTCCAAATGAAGCAAAAAGGTAAAAAAATCAGTTCAAGTAAATAGCCAGGGGAGAGAGTGTATGTGCTAAAACTGGAAATCATGAAGAAGCAATGGATTGACCATTGCCTTGATCTTTTGACTCACATCCACTTGAAGAAGGACCTTCAATCCCTTGCTGAGTGATTCGGTACCTTGTTGCTATGAAAAAATTTGTTGATTCTTCTTGATTAGTGATAGGCTTTGGTAGTTAACCACCAAGATCTATGTGGATTTTAATTTGACTGATTTTTTTGGGTCAAAAGGAACCTACATGCTTCCAGAAATCCTTATCTTCGTTTATCTTGAATGTGCTTTTCTAGTCTATTTCTTTGTGGTTGGCCCATTGTTATTTTCTACTTGACTTAAAATGTTCTTCAATGTAGGGCTAATAAGCTTAGTCTGAAGATGCCTTTTCTGGTTTCGAATTGGGTGCTGTTTTTACCTATTGGCTCTAATTCAAAAGTCAGCTTACCTTCTTGACTGAAAGCATATATGTTGCTATATGCCTTTTTCCGTGCATATTGTCTGTGCTTTTTCAGCCCCTTTCTTTGTGGTTGGGATCGGGTTCTTTTATTCTCTAGTTGACTTTGCTGTTCTAAAGTATGGTGCCCATAGGTTTAGTATGACTATGCTTATTCCGGTTTTGATGCTATACTACTTTACCTATTGGATATATTGCATAGTCTCATGCTTTTTTACTGATTTGAAGGGTGGTCTTCTGATTAGTTATTTCAATGATACAGTGATATCCAATCTTGTTGATTCTGATTCTGTTCTGTACAGGATCATTGAGATCATTAATTCCAGCATTGCAAAATCCTTGTATATCATTAAAAGAAAAGAATGTTCTGAATTATGAATCATTAAGGAACTAGTGTAATTATCTAACGTCAAGAATCAAACTGAAGGTCCTGTCAGATTGGGACCATTTGATATTCTGTGTTGTTGATCAATGTTGACTCTCCCAGTGCTCTGTCTTTTAGATGTCATTATTGTTAGCGGTTAATTGTAGGGTCTTTCTTTGGTAGCAGATTCTTTCTTGGAAGTCAATTTTTAAAATTTTGTATGATGCATTCACTGGATCATAATGATTAATTTAATTTTTGATTTGCATGCGAGTAGATATTATCAAGGAAATAAGAGTGATGTTAGAAAGAATTGTGCATTTTCAATATGAGATTTGTTTTTCCTTTTAATGGTCAGACTGATTGATTGTTCCCCAAATCATCCTTAGATACGTAATGGGGCAACGGTCGTGAAAATTGACAAAATTGATACCCTCAAGGACAACTCCCCAGCATTGCTGATTCAAGGTATGGGACTTCATACTTCACTCTTCAAATGGCGGTCTATTCATTTCAGATTTGTTCGAGTTATCATTTTGCCATAGCTGTGCAGATGATGGAGGTGGAATGGATCCAGATGGTATCAGGAAATGCATGAGCTTGGGTTATTCTTCAAAGAAGTCAAACACAACAATAGGACAATGTAATTGACATTAATTGTTTTCACCTTTTACCAGCTGGTGATCTAATTGAAGAGTTTTTCTTTTGCTTTAATTGTAATTTCATTATGCCTGAAGCTTATTCAGCTCTTAGTCCTTTTGCACTTAAGTATGTTTTCTGGATCAATTGTGGAAATAACATTGAGGTTCACTCATTGGCTGTTCTGAGCTAGTTATAAGAGGGAAATGCTCCCATATGTCCAGTCTAAGGTAGACACCGATATTTAAATTTAGGAAAGTGAATGACATGTCTTTAGCTCATAATGTCAATCATGTTGAGATCTATGGATTAGCTTTAAGCTTCCTTTTGTGATGATCTCTGGATCCATGTCACCCCTTTGCCCTTGTTTCTTTAAGGGCATAGGAAACTGTGCTTGTAAAGTAAACGGGTATTGTCATGGGCTGATACTATTGAGCTATTAATGGCAACTGGTATTAATGAGCATGAGCATTCATCACTAACAATGTGCATGAAAGAATTGAACTGATGCGTTCCTCTCATTTTGCATCCTTTTGATTCCTTTATAGTGTCCCGTGACTTGTTCTATGACAATTCTGATTTCCTTTTAGAGTCTTGCAGTTTCTGTCATACCATTTGCCTTTTGGTTTGCTTTGATGATATATTTGAACTTGGTTGTGTCCTCACTCATGGTCATGAGGATGTATTGCCAGATGGAAATGGATTCAAGACAAGTACAATGAGATTAGGTGCTGATGCAATTGTTTTTACTCGTGCTATTCGTGATGGGTAATGGATGCTCCCTTACTTTTACTGTATCCTTTGCATGCTTATCTTAATAGCAGGTGCTGTTTCTAAAGACTTTAGAGTTCATTTATAGTGGTTATTTGGTACTAAGTTATGCTTGTCTTTGCTATGTATTATTCCATTTTGGTAAGTTATTGCTGCCATGTGATTTCTTTTTTATCAAGTACATCTATGTTTTCACTACTTTAATTGCCGCCATTGTACTAATCAACACTTCTCATAGTAGATTCAGATGTTTAATCATTCATAGTAATACGTTATATGCATGAGTGTATAATGTAAGTTTGTGATTCTATTCTATTATAGCTAATTCCCTTCTTATGTGAGATGACATGACATATAAGCACTGCAACATGGCTTGAGTGACTTTAACCGGTATTAATAACTTGGGAACTGTAATAGGGCAATTCCTCTGAAGGTTGTTATGACATATTTAACCATATTGGAGCTGGTTTGTTGTCTTGTTATCTGACTTCAAATTGGTGGTTTGATAAATAAAGTCTATTCTCACTCCTCTTGTGACGTCATACAATATCCTTTTTCCCTCTTACGTTGGGTCTTTTGCTAAGTTGAGTGAGGGCCTACTTCTTCAGAAGTTTGAGCTCACACATTATGCCACTTTTCCTGAGCCATAAGCTGATTAATGGAATCTTGGCATTTGTAAACTATAGGTACAAGCTTAAAACAAACAAACAAACCTGATTCCAGTTTTGATTCCAGTTTATGATTTAATCTCACCTCTTCCTAATGGGGGCAGCTTGCTTGCAACATAATCTCCTTTTCTTTGCAGATTGATATGCTTCTTTCAATGGTCATTGGGTTCAGCTTATTAAAGTACATTAATAATTAAATCGAATTGCTAAGCAGTAGCTTGACTTGGAAAAATACTTCCAGAATTAGCTCTTTTTCCTTTTTCCTTTATGATGCATATGAATCTAAGTTGTGGTTGCATAACATTAGGAACTTATGCTGTTGAGCATTTGTGTGGATTTTCCTTCATATATGAAGAATATGTCCTGGAGTCTTGAATCATAGATGAAGTTGGTCTCAGTTAGGTTTCTATAAAAGGTGACATTTTTTGAATTCATTTTGAGGCATAGATTAGTTTATTCTTATTTTTATGATCGGCTTGTCTCTACTTGCTCAGTTCTTGGTGTGAAATCTCCTATTACTTTGTATTAGAACCTGATATATTTTTTGATGTTTTTATAGCCGAGCAACCCAAAGCATTGGGCTTCTATCGTACACCTTTTTGAGGACAACTGGGCAGGATGATGTCATTGTCCCAATGGTGATTCCTTAAGTTCTATATTAATTTTGTACTCTGAGAATTTACTTATTCATCCTTGTTAGTCCTATCTTGTCCCCACGTCATCCGTCTCTATTGGCACTTTGTATTGATCTGTGTAGCAGAAATGTTGTGATTCTGATTAATTGCCAGATTGGACTATAAATATGCTTCAAGCTTCATTGTAACTTTGGTGATCAACATCAGCAGAGGTTGGCACTGATTTTGGAGCTATGTTAGGTTCCTACAACCTAAGAGAGTAATTGCTCTATCATTTTTCTAGTGGAAAGCAAAGGTGAATGCGGCTCAAATCTGTATATATGTTCTCTTTGAGGAGTGTCTTGAAGTAGGCTAGTTTCTTCAAGGCTTAGCTCTAGCGTGACAGGCACATGTGTGTGTGCACGTACACAGAGTCTACATGAAATGATCTATAGGACCACAGCTTTATCAGAGCAAGTGGCTGCCATTTCAAGTCTGTCCTTGGTGCTAACTTGTACTTTAGCAATGAGGTGACTCCAAGGTTGATATTACTAATTTTAGACGCCCCAATTTTGACTAACCATGGTGGAAAGACTTGGGAACTGAAGGAGGTGAAAGTGTTTGGCCATACTCAACCATTAACCACCCTTGCCCTTCTTACAGTTTCGGATGACTCATGTGCCTAGATAGAAGGAAAGGGAACAGAGGAAAAAAAGGGGGGGGGGGTTGGAGGAGAAGATGCTAGAAACTAATCAAAGTTGAAGCACATGCTTCTAGTACTGTTTGTTGTGTATTTCATTGAGAAGGAACTTTGAAGAGCAGACCTGTAGATGGAGATCATGCAGTACTTTGTTTCCACAGTTATGTTTTTTATGTAGAGATAGGTTGGTTGTTTTTAGGAACTTCAGGAACTTCTAGCGAGAATCTGTAAAGTGGATGGTTGCTAAATGTTGAAAATGGCTCTGGTTGCCCATTCTGAGGTGTGTAAGAAGCGTGCAAGGGCAGGCAGTGAGATTGGTGCAGTTTAAACCAAGAATATCTACTTCTTTTCAACTTTGATTGTTGGCTTTTAGATACATCTGCCACTGAGCATTATGATGAATATAGGGGCTTACAGAGGGACTGTGTGGTTTGACAAAATTTTGGAGAGTTTTAAAGTGTGTCCAGACTTCTATTTTTTGCTTAATCTTGATCTTGTTGCAGCTATTCTTAGTTTAAAACACCTGAAAGTTTCACAATATATAACAGTTGACATGTAGATTCGCAAATAATGTTTTCATGATTTTTTAAAATTGTGATAATATGTTAAATTCTGGCGGGAAAGCAAAAAAGAAAAAAATGCCTTTTGCTTTTAAAAAGCATAAACAAGCAGGCTTGCTGTCAATCAGTGCCATGCAGCATAGGTAACTATGATTGTGCTAAAGATGATTATCATTGTTGTTACTCTCATCAATTATTGCCTGCCTTCATTATAGTCAGTAATCGATTGTGTTTTTTTGATTCAGTTCTGGTTTTACTTATCTTGTAGATAGATTTTGATATCTCTGGTCACTGGACTGAACCAATAATCTATGGCACAAAGGATGATTGGTCTACCAATTTGCAAACTATCCTCCAATGGTCTCCCTTTCCTTCGAGGGAGGACCTAATGGAACAGGTTTATCTTTTGTTTTAGCTTTCTGTTTCATTCCTTTCTTCCAATGCTATATGTTTGCAATTTTACCTGCTCTCTGCTGTTCCTTCATCAAGGCAAAATTTTAGTTGTTTAGTTGCTTAGTCTCATTTAAGGCTGTAAAATAATTTGAGCCAGCTTCATGACGATCAAGTGTTGTGACGCTTGACGTTGACTATAGTCAAGCTACTATAACTTGGTAGTGAACAATTTACAACTCAAGTGGCTTTCAGGCAATGAATAGCTTGCAATTAGCTAGACCAAGCTTGCAGTTGCACTTTTTAACCTTATTGTTTTTGGTTGGCAATAGCTTTATATGGTTGAGATTCTGAAAATGGGTTGTTCGTCTTCTTTGCTTAATCACGAAGGTTATGGAGGCAGGATATGGTGTCTTAGTTCTTTTCTGACTACTAAGTATCTGGTCAAAGAGTAGGAAAAAAAAGGCTTGTAATAATGTTCCTTTGATGTATTTTAATGATGGGTAGGTCTTACATGCCTTATTTCCAGGACCACATATATTTTGAGTGTCAAAGCATTTCCCATATAGTATGCAGCACCAAGTGAGGGAATTTAAGATAAAATCTGGTTACTGAATGTCTGACAGTGGGATTAAGATCCTTTAGAAGTTTAACATTGGGAGCCTATATAATGAAGTGCGGTTGCAATATTTTTTTGGACATGTCCGATGCAGCTGGTAAGTTTTGATCCCTTATGCCTTAAAATTCCTTGAGAGGAGGAGAATTTCGTTAATTTTGAGTTAAGCTGTTTTTCTTGTGAAAGCTAATTTTTGCAACTACTCTCTGGTTGTTCCTGAATATTGAATCATCTTTTCCCAGTTCGAGGATATTGGGTCACATGGAACCAAAGTCCTCGTTTACAATTTGTGGCTGAACAATGAAGGCATATATGAATTAAGTTTTGATGACGACGACGAGGTATGTTGCACGTGGGAAATATGTTTTCCATGTAGTATCTTTAAGTGTTCCATATCTATATTGTCAATTACAAATCCATTGGGCCTACTTTTGTTGGAATGAAATGTTGGGAATTTTCAATTTTGCAAATCCATCTGATGGAATCATCAGGCTCTTTCTCTGTAACTCTGAGCAACCAGTGATGATTTGTTTATTTCATATTATTTTGGTGGTGGATATTGTGTAGCACTTATAGATCTCCATATTACTATATATTTTAATAGAACCCTTGTGCCTATTTTGATTTGATAGTGAACTTTTAAAAGCTTCCATTTTGAAATGAGCAATTGTAAAGGGAAGTTTGACCGTTGGTACCTTTCCTGAGGCATGCACTGGCAAATTGCGATGGGCATTAAGTGTGGAGCTGCAAAGACCAAGTTTTCTAGAGAAAAAGAGCCGCTTCTCTAGGGCATTTACTGATGGATAAGATCAATTAACCACAAGTAATTTACACTACAACAACTTTCTGCTGTTCCTATATAGCTTCTTCAAATCCAAAACATGTACAGGATAAAGAAAGAAACTCCAAAGCTGGTCTGCAGAGCCTGTTACTTTTGTTGAACCTTGTTAGTGCTAATTTGGCCTGTTTACTGTGGGAGTGTAGAGATACATTTAATGTATTCTTTTCTCATACTTCTTCTTGTTTCTTTTCGCAATAATGCTTGAATTTATGAATCATTAACATTCTTCAAATAGGATATCATGCTGAGAGACGAAGCTAATCAGGGAAGCATGACAAGAATAAACAAAAAGACAGCTGCACTGCAAGCACATATATCTTACCGGTTGCGCTATTCATTGAGGGTTGGTCTTTGAGTTTCTAAGTTGTATCTTGTTTAAAATGTGGTATTTTTTCTCGTGTCTCATTTATATTATACGTAATAATTAGCTCTTCTCCTTAGGCATATGCTTCCATCCTATATCTCAGAAAATTTACAAACTTCAAGATTTTATTGAGGGGGAAACCAGTTGATCAGTATGACACTGTGGATGACTTAAAATACTCAAAAGTAGTTACGTATAAACCCCATGTTGCAGCAGCATCAAAAGAGGTAAGATGCACAACTTTTGCCTTTTCTTTCTTGTTAACTCATGTTTTTAGCGTTTGAAATTTGACTTACAGAACACTGTACCTCTTTCCATAAATGTCCTGACATGAAGGTCATTTGATATCAGGGGAATCTTTTCATAATTTCAACAAATAATCATTTTCCCTTCAAATTGAAAATCATTATTTTGGAGAAAAAGTAGAATAAGTAATTATTATATGTAGAGTGTGATGCTGAATTAAATTCTTTCCCAGAAGTGGCTTAAAAATCAATATGAGCCCAACGGCTGTGTCTTTATTTCTGCTCTGGTTGTGCAAAAGTTTGCTGCCACACTGCATTAGAGCTTCTTCTGACAACAGCAAGTGGGTCACCGATTTCTTTGCACTAGCTCAAGTCACTTTATTTTGGTAAAAGTAGATAAATAGCATTTTTCAGATCGAGATGCCATTTTCTGTCCTACTAGATGTTCAGTGTCTTAAGGAAGAATCCAGAGGAAGGCCGCTTTGCAGAGTTGCTGGAATGACTCGTACATGTCACTGTTTTACTTAACATGGAGGAGATCTATGAGAAAATCATTTGATGTTATTTGGTTGAAGAATTTCCTTGCCTATTGTCTCTCTGTCTTGTTATTTCAGCAGTGTGTTTGCTCATACACTGCTGTGATTTTCTGCACCTTGTAGTTTCATCTTTCGGGTCTGATTCCTATCATGTTATCACTTGATTGTGTTGACTATTGTAGACCTTTCATCATTGTGCATGGTGTTCAGGTATTTATCACTGATCATAGAGCGGTGTTTCATTGATTTGATGTCAAATTTGTAATTCCATGAATGCTACCACATTAGCCTCTTTTTTCTTCCTCTTTGACATACTTACGATGCTTTCAGTTGTTCTTGTGATCACAACAGACTAGCAAAGATGTTTTTCATTCATCTCTTAATCCTTTTATGCACCTCCTTTGCTTTGTACCCTTCACCTGGATATTTTTTGGGTGCTTTTCTTGGTCAATCACTGTCAATTAGTTTGATGATTATAATTAATTGAACCTCTACTTAGCAAGTATTTGGAACATATGGTTTCTCATAATATGATCTGTTCTCACGGTTCCATATGTTGGAGTGCAAACAGGATAAAATTTCTACCTGTGTTAAGGCAACTTTCCAGCAAAAATTTGTGGATGTTCTCAAGCGGTTTTGAGACGGATTTTTATAAGTTTTAGTATAATTCTTTTTAGTATACTAAGATTTAAGGAGGGATTGTACTTTAATGCCTTTTTTCTTGGTTTAGGTTGCTGTGGAAACAACCATTGGCTTCATAAAAGAGGTTGATAATATTGGAATTTCTGGATTTAATGTGTACCATAAAAATCGCCTGATCCGGGTATGCTTTTTCTATTAATTGATCAACACATGTACACTTGGATATCCTGAGTTTTAGTGCCTGCCGCAATGCATATTAATGTGGAACTTCACTTGATCATTATGGGGATGTTTTTACAGTTCCAAAGTAACTGAACATTACCACAAACTTAACACTAAAAATTTCATGAGTTGTAATTTCCAGCTTCAGAAAAGTGTGGTTGCATAATTAGGGAAGATAATTAATTTGTTTTAATTTCATTATGATTTGTGCTTATGGTAACTGTTCTAACTGGGTTTAATTACTTTCTTCAGCCTTTCTGGAAAGTCACCAGTGATGGGTCTTCAAAAGGATACGGTGTTGTCGGTATTGTGCTCAGCATCTATATATATATATATCCGAAACTTCTTGCTGGAATATTTAATATATACCACATTCTTTTCATACATTTTAGGAGTTTTAGAGGCAAATTTTATAGAGCCTGCACATGACAAGCAAGATTTCGAGAGGTCATCACTATACATACGGCTGGAAGCTAAGCTGAAGCAGATACTTTCGGAATACTGGTTAGTTATTCTTCTTGTAGTCACTTCGAATCTACAATTGTGTGTTAATAATGTTTCTTGATTGGTTGAGTGAATGATAAATGTAATCTCACAAAGTAGTGGATAAGAAGGGCGCATTGGCTATCACCTGCCATTTTGTTTTCTTAAGCATATTTCTGGTGTTACATTTTTCTAATTCTCAATATATCTCTGATGATGGTTAAACATTTTGCCACAGTGTCTGCTTTAAAATTCTTGGTCTATTTCTGCACTTCTTGGGTTATGGAAGCCTCTGGAGAATTCTTGCCTATCCTGTCTAGTACCTGCGGTAGTTCGGACAACATCTGTTCATTTATTTATTTTTGGCCACTCTTTACCTAAACATCAATGTGATAAGGAAACTTTAGCTGTCTCTCATTAGGGAATTAAAGGTCGTTATGAAGCTGATTCAAAGAAAAATTTTGGTAATGTATATAGGATTAACATTCATAGATCTGTATCTGTAATGACTTTCTTCTTTTCCCCGTGTAGGGCGGTCATTACTTCATACTATCTATTATGCCTGTTTGGCTTCGGGATTGTGCTTGTGGTGGTTTTTGGCATTAACATCTTTATTTATTGTCTATATATCATGCTATTTTGGCTATTTTTTTCTTTCAACAAGCTAATGTCAGTAGTGCTCATGTTGTTTGACCTGGTGGAGAATGTTCTGAGACAGGAAAGACCACTGTCACCTTGTTGGTTATCAGCCTCCCGGTTTTAAGACGCAGAAGGTGCAAAAGGCAGGGGTAAGTCCCATAGGGGTGGAAACAAATGTGCAGAAACATTTGAGAGAAAGTCGTCACTCGGCCAGTGTCTATGAAGGAGTGAAACTAAATCCACCAACTGTTAGCCTTCCTGCTAATGTCGGGCAGGGTTTCATTGATGGGCAATCTAGTAATTGCAATGTATTACCTGTTAATCAGCCCATTGCTGGATTTGCAGTGGTAAGTGGAGTAAAGATGTATGTTCGCTTAAATAAGATATGTCATAATTGTGTGAATCATTGAAAAGAACTCAACTGTGTGCTAGTTAGTGTGGTTCAGGTGTAAGTAAATTCCATGGATTTGCTGTCTGATACCTGCATAAATACTGTTTGGCAGTGTCTTAATTCCCTTCTCTGTCGTATTACTCTATAATAAGTCATTAGAACTTGAATTAGTAATGGATTTGTGGGTTGGAATTTAGTTTGCATATATTGAGGAAATTACATAGGCATGGTGATTAGCTTCTTTTTCCGCTATTGATGCGTAAGGTGGGTACTGCGTTTACACACTTATTTATCCATTCTCAAAATACGGTTGGATTTGTAATTGAAGTTTGATTGCCACTTTAGACAAGATATCATGGTTAGACTGCTTTTCTGAGAATGCCTTGATTATTACTTTGTGACATGCTTTCATTGTGGTGTCTTATAAGACATAAAATGTACATGGTGGGGGTAATTATTTTCTGTGAAAGTCGTGCAAGTTCTTAGTTGGTCTGCATTGGCAATGGTATTCTTTTGTCTGCTTTTGGAAGTTCTCAAAATATTTAAAATGACTACAGGTCGTAAAGCTGGAAATCCTTTTGCGATCCTGACAATGATGATCTGTCTAAGACAAAAATTGAAAATTCTCCAATCAAACTGTAAATTTATCCATAGAATCCAGATGCAGAAATTAGGTACTATGATATCTTTCTAGGTATATTATATGGGATTGAAAGTGTGCAAGGTGATAGGGGTGTTGATGTTATGGAGAGCTTGTCTTTTGGGCTTAGAGATGAATGGTGTTATAGCTGTTTTGATATGTGAAGGAGTGCTAATTCAAGTTGTTTTGAGTAAAACTAACAATTTCCAGTCACATTTTCATCTGTCAAAACGGGTTTGAAATTCGATTATGATACCTCAGGAATTTAAAAAAGACAATACAATTTAAATAATCATTATGGGGAGACCATCCATCTGACTTAACTTCTTGCGGAGGAACTCCTTGTTATCTTTGTTGCTAAATGTTTGATTTGCTTTCAGCTAAATGCCACTCGATTCACCTTCTGGATCTATTGCTGCTGTATTTGTTCAATTCTTTAAAATGCTACAAGATTTAATATTAATTTTAGTGTTCACAGAAGGAGGTAGCACCCTTCAATTGCACGAGGGTGAATGGTGATGAATTTAGATTGCTTCTGTAGGTTGATAAGCGTAATTCCCTTAAGCATTTGTGTTCTTACTTCACCAGTTCATGCGCTTCCCTTTGTAATCAAAGTTACTCTGCAATTGTCCGTTCCAATTTTTTACTTTGCTCATCTAAGTTTAGCTAGACAGACAAGTAGATTTTCACTCTTGTCGCTGTGGATATCATGATGGACGTGTTGCTTTCATCTTGAAGTCACTCAACTGTATCTTGATGGTCTAATATGCATGTTGCAGGGTTCAAACGATGCATCAGCCAAAAGTATTGAGTCAATGTCCTTAGATCAGATCTGCGATGAGAATTTACAACTATTTATGAGGTAAAGTTGCCATGTTTAATGTGAGTTTAGAAATTGGGTGGAAGTTTTTGTTGGTGAAGAACATTAGAATTTGTCCCATTGTGAGTATCCACATGCAGAATCAATACCGGCAGACATCTGTTTGATGCTATGGAAGTAGATCAAGTGAGGTTTAGATGAAAATTGTGACCACTAATGCAAAATTAATCCCTTTCTTGTCTTAATTGTGTATATTCACTGTGGACTGGGTAGTATATAATGAGATGAGGTTTTTGTTTTTGATATCTTGCTTGGTAAATGACCGTAATAACATGGGACATAAACATCTATTGTCCAGGGTGTTTGATGTGCTTGGATAGGAACTTTGGAAAATCAGATTATATTATGAGACACGATCATTGAGGTTCTCTCTTTAGAAAGTTGACCCCTAGGGATGGAAGCAGAATGGGTTTGGAACAAAGGTTTCGGATGACTTACCCTGTCCCCTATCCTCAACGATAGTTCTTGATTATCTTCCAAACCTGTAAAGGGTTTTAATGTAAAATCCTGAACCTACCTCCCTAAAGTAATCAGATACCCATAACCACCTCAATTTGGCAACCGCATTTGTTTGTTAAAAATCTATGTGCTATAGATCTCCAATTACAAAAATCTACAGTCTTGAGTTGCAGATCATAAAAATTTGAGATGAGACGATCTTACTCTACAGTCTAACAATGTGATAATAAGAAGTTAAATGTGGTTTTTAGAGGAGAAATTCTATTTGGGCTTATACCCCAAACCAGTTACTTTATTGGGCTACCAAAGTATATATCATTAGGAGACATCACCAGACCCAGGTAGAAGAAGTAGGTCCTACTGGGGCTCGATATACAGGGAACCAATTGTAGCCTCTTCATACTAAGTTCACCACTGAATGATTATAAAACTGTAATGAAGATCTTGTCGCATTCATTGCAGTGTGTCCATAATTTTTCCTTTACTCCGTCCTACCTCTCTGCTTGAAAAGTAAAGTCAGATAATTCCTCCAGTAGTTTTGATTGTTGCTTTCTTAATATGATTGCTTGTATGCAGGTGTCAAGGATACAAGCAGAAAGAGAACGAGCTGAAAGAGACGGTAGGTCTTTTTGTTTTGTTTTTGGTGGCATCTATATTATGCTTATGCAGCCTGACTAGGTAGTCGGAAAAAAATCCTATTGCTGTCAGTACGCAATTTATACTCATCTGTGTTCACTTGGAGTAGATACGGAAGGTGGAGAAAGAGCTGGAGGAAACTCGGAGGAAATGTGCCTCTCTTTCTTCATATATAGAGACTGAAAAGAAACAAAAGCTATCGCAACAGCATGCTCGTAAAGTCTAGGTATTGGGAGCCCTCCAAACTGAGTTGGCTAGCACGTTTGGTTCTTGGAAAATTGGTGCAATAGATTTGCCAATTCCCAAGTGTAAAAGTTGGCTAGGCTTTGAACCTCACATGTGCGAGGCCATTGTCGTGAATCTCAATGATTTTTCCACTCCTTGCTTTTGTATTTTAATGGGGTGTCCTTTGCTCTCTTGCGTAAGCAGTCTTTCCTTGGGTAGTTCCATTTCTTGTGCGAAGCATGTGCACGTAGATGTGTAGACGGGCACATGTTTGTGTGTTTTTTCCCCCCGGATCGTCAAACATATCTGCATATGTGTCGGCGTTTTGCTTTCGCGGGAACTATCGACGCATTGGGGTCACAGTCGGTAATATCCGTGCTTAGGGTGGAACATTCTTCTAAGCTGCCTCTGCCTCTGCTTTTTCCCCCATTAATCGCAGATTAGGAACCGGAAGCTGCTGCTGCTACTTGTTATCGGACAGGTCACCTTCTTAAAGATCGTATTTCTCCCCCGAGGAAGAGGTCAGCCGATACTTTCTTTTATGAGGGGTAAAATGATTCATAAGCTGAATTTGACGGTGATTATAGGTCCTTGTTTTGAAGTTACTGCCCGTGGATGGTGTATCGTTACATTAGATTGTCGCTGCGACTTTAGAGGGGGAATCGTTTCTCCTTGGAGCCACTGTACGGACAACGTCCTCGAGGGATGAAAAAAGGAGAAGACAATGTGGCCAAAAAGCCATTAGTGGATTAGGTCGTCTGGCGCACATGCAAAGTTCGTCAAGTTGAGTACAGACAGTGGCCAGCGTTTTTCCATCCGATGCCCGACGTCCTCATATTAAACAACAGCAGCGATCGCTCATCGAATGGGTTAAATTAAGATTTCGTTTTCGTCATTTCTCGATTTGTCTCAGATCTGCCAAGATCCTGCGCTTGCTTCAAGATTGACGAGGGGAGGAATTCTTCCCTCCCATCGGGATTCCAACTCCCAGAATAATTAACGGGAGAGATTAGTGGCGGGGGTTGGATTTTAGCGCTCCTTAAGAAAATAAAAAGTCAGTAATCTTGAGAAACGTAAGTTCATCTTTTTGACCGCTGGATGATGGCGAAATGGGGGCATTGTCCATGCGTCATTTACCCCGGGGGGGGCCTTTCATTGGATTCTGGACCGAGATTCGGAGACCGCTAAAAGGCCTTTTGCTCAATTTCTTCCCCTTCCTTTATCCTACTCCAGATTCTGGGACGCGCTTCTCCCTGAATGGAGTCTTCTCTTTTTAAACTTTGTCCTATTGCACGTCCATTGACTAGCTCTGTATGACATGGTCGGGGACCCCAGGATGGCGTGTGACGGTTCGAGCTCGTGACTTGGCTTTAATACGAGGGTGCAATCGAGGGCAATCGTCTCTCGATGAGAAACTTAAACCGTAAGAGAGCGGACGATATCTTTTCAATGCTTAACAAATTGGACATGCGTCCCGCCGGAACAATGATCAAAATCTTCAGTAGTGGATATATCTTATCACTCCATCACTCGATATATGAACCGGCGCCACGCTCTCTCACTCTCCCCAAATTAGGTCTTGACAAGAACTCCAACCTCGACCCGGAAGGACATCGAGCAAAAGAGCTGGATAATCTTCAAAAATTATCAAAGTTGTCGAGCTAATAGAAGCGAGGAAGTACCAAGGTACTCCTAGAATAGTATAGTTGGTGAATTTACGGGCAATCACTATTTGTGAATCTCGGAACAGTGAAGCAGATGGATCTGCACATGAATTGAAATTAAAGAGCCTGTGGACTAGTGAGTGCTCGTGCGACTTGCCCAGACGATGTACTCTAAGCCAAAAGTAGCTGCAAATTTTCTTCCTAGAGGATATCACCACGTAACCACTTATGTATACATGGTAGGCGCTTGTACGGTTGTACCGATGACTTAGGGTTTCTCTTTTCGCTGCTCTGAAGAACACACTGTAAACGGGGACAGCCTGGGCATCGTAGGTGCGTCCCCATATACACAAATCCTAAGAGCATCGCCCCCCCCCCCCCCCCCCCCCCCCTCTCGGTCGGGTACAGTTGACCCGACATTGAAGAGAGACGATGATGAACAAAGGCTTTCTTCTCGGAGACATGTCAACAGGCACACATCCTCACGCAGATACACACAGAGAAACAGAAGTACGGCACCAGCTTTGCAGTCTCTCCAGAATGATGCAGTCTGCCGATCCTAGGACAAGGAATTTGCAGACGACGCCAGTTTGCATACACACTGGACAAGGGCCTTCTTCGTTCTCTACTTCTTTCTGCTCGGGCAACCCAATCAACAGCAAGAAGAGATCCAGAGCCTGCTTACCCTCTAGGCAGCAGCTGGCTCGAGCAAATCGGGACCACAGAAACAAACACGCAGAAAAGAAAAAGAGAAAAGAGGAATTAACTGCATTATTATCCATGGGGGGGTGGTGGTGTTGAAGATACCTATACTACAACTGCATTATTGGCCTCACCCTACTGCCTTAAGCTGAAGATGCCATGCTTTCTCTGTTCCCGTCATTATACAAACCCCATAATACAAAAAGCCCTAGAGACACTAGCTACATTATTAGTTCTTCACATATAAGCTTTCTGGCGCTCAAAGAATTGAATTGCAATTTCATTAGTACTCAACCGTCTTATCTTTAATGGAGTGCTATCTCGAGCATTTTAGATTGACTGTAACCAAACTCATATTGAAGCGTGTGGAACCCGAAGCTGAAAGCCTTAGCGGGATCGACCCTGTTGATTGGACCTCCACTAGGTCGATATGGGGGATACTTCAATTTACAAGACCATGCGTCGTGGACCATGGACCCGATGCACTCGCAACTATCGAATTTTGAGGGACCCACGTGGAATTTACATGATCAACTTGGTCTACCTTAGAATGAGGTGTCAAGTTTTTTACCTGAGACTAGATGCCTAAAATGATTGATGTCAGAAGAAAGAAACAAAGAGATAGGTGCGTCGACCCAAATTATGCACCTGCTCAAGGCGCAGATTCGCAATGCATGGTTGGACAGCGCTGCATTGCCTGGATAAGAAGTTCACACGAGTTTTCAGTGTCGATCCATGTATACTCAAGTCTTGTTAGAAAACAATTTCTGTCTCCATTGGAAGGACGAAAATATGAGATCAACAGTCATATCCATCTGGAAACTCCTGGTGGTATTGTAAATCTATGTGAGCTTTGTGGAACTCTATTTCTTCTACGAAAAATGCTAATTAATGCAAGAGAGACGTAATCAGGGCTTGGATGAGAGTAAGGACGGGTTCCGTTTATCTATTACTGAAAGTTAAAATAGCTTCCAATTGCCATGTTGATTTTCTCAGCACTCCTCTTTTCCTTTTTCCAAATTTTCCTCTTCTGGTTCTTTTGCTGCATGTGAAGAAAGGGACTCGCAGGAATGGGCACTGCGCAATGGCCACTGCGAGGATTACTATTATTGTTCACACGACCCATAAAGAAGATCGAGACTGCGCACATCTGTGTACACAATCAGAACAAAAACAATAGAGCAGAAGTTCATCAGCACGAACAAAAGTTCTCAATCTTGTCCTCTCTTTTCTTGTCTACCGTCTCTAGCTACGATCATGTCGAATCTTTTGATCTCCTACGCTCTTCATCTCGGAAGCCATGGATGAACGGAATGAAGCAGCCACACAAGACCAAGCGTGTAGCCAATTGCGTTCACGCCCTCTTTTCGGAATTGGCTACTCATTCAAGCAATTATCAGGTATTTTTCATGTATGTATATGCATGCACTGCGTGTATATACCTAATCCAAGCAAAGCAAGTATTTGCATAGCATACATACACATATGAGCAGAACTCGGGATGGTGGGTTTGGAAACGTCAAAGGGCTCTCGAGAAACTTGAAGAATTAGCTGCTCGATGGTATTATTGGGATATGCCAGCTTTAATGGTTAAAGCAATGACCCCACTCTAACCCTAGCTCTAATCCTATATCCTAACCCAAGCCCTAACCCTACTTAAAGTTATGACGCAACAATTATATTATGTGATATGCTGATACGATATTATTCTTGTCTAACCAGCCAAATTGAGGCTATTTATTTTAACATATAGATCCACACTAAAAATAAGCTAGCCTAAATAGTATCACACCAAGTTCTGACCAAAAAAGAATAATATCACACCAAGCAAGACAGCAACTATTTATACATAAGAGGGCTACGTTTACTCTGATCTATTAATAAACTTTATTTTGTCAGTAATAGATAGAAGATTTTTCTTTATATAAAAGGCAGCGGTAGCCCATTGCTTTGTATTTCTTTTTGGCTTCTCTTTGCAATTTTTTTTTATATCTCCAGTAGATAATGCAATGTAATAAATAAAATATAGTCGTCAATTTCGGACACACTCAATGATAGTGTCCACTAAAAGTAATCTCCTGTAAAAGTCAATTTCTTTTTACTGCCGGAAAAAGAATACAAGCCCCCATAGATAATTGGACCATTCAATAGACGCACTGCACATACTTAACGACCAACTACTTCGAGAAAAGCTGTATTTCACACAATTTGTTTTTTTTTAACCCTTCTTTCATTAGTACGTAAGTAATTTTAATTTGTAGATACTGCGCCTAGAAACATCAGCCTAGAAACATCAACTCTATCCGAGAAAAAAAGTTTAAAGGTCTTTGGTGATCTTGTAAATGTGAACCTAATGTATTAAAATTCTTTATAACGGTGAATTCAATATGAGGCCTCCATGATCCGAGGTTCGAAATACATCAGCTTACATGCGCGGCACGGCCCCAGGAGTGTCTCTTTTGTGAGCGGTTTCGTTGTCGCCGGTGCACATCAACGTTGTACGGGTGACAATTCAAATAGCTTTCACTACTTGTCTTGGAAAAAGAAGGCAACGATGAGTACTCACAGATCATTTTCTTTTTGATGGACATTTGAAGTACTCTACAATTATTGCAGTGTCCTTGAAGATGAGTATTATGCAGTATTAAAAATAAATAAATCATATCTACGAGACGTAAATTGTTTTCATGTATAATAAGGCATTGAAACATATGATGTTATCATTTCGAAGTTTAAAAAATAATATGTTACAGATAACTCTCGAATATTCACATGCTATATTAATTGGAATGTATGCATCCACTAAGTTCTGCAGATCTTCGGTCCAATATGTGTGCACCCAATAAGATTTACAACTACTTTATAAGTTGCTTCTTCTCTTTAGTGACGAATAATCACATTTGGTTGATCAAGTGCTTGTTTCATTAAATTAAGGTTTCTAGGTCAAATAGAACTGCTCGAAAAAGCATCATGAACCTTATCAAACAACCAAAATTTTCGTATTTTTGAAGCGAGATGGAATGCCAAAACTAATTCAGCTCCGGATAATTATATCTCAATGCTACTATAAGGGACTTATTGATCTACCAAACATTAAAGTGAACAAATTCTCAATCATATATGAGTGTTTTGTTCTCGAAGTTTTTCCTAGCTAGGTTCTCATTGTTTAGACTGCCCATACTTGTATAGATCTGGGTAGATCCAAACCGATATCGGCAGCAACGGCCAAGATTCACAGAGGCCCCCAATTTGGACTACGGCCACAACTGATCGACGATTGCCCTGCCCAGTTCCCGGATCGACGGGGGAATCCGGTGGGATTCATGCCACACAGAAAGGGAGTGATAGAGAGAGGCAATTCCTGTGTGGAGGTAGAGAGATAGGCATTAACATTAAGAAGCCGATCTGGCGGGGCTAAGCCGTCGAGATTTTACGGGCGGAGGGCGGTGCTGCAGATGGGAGAAGTAGAGAGGAGTGGAGAGAAGAGGGAAGACAGAGGGAGAGTGGCTTTATGATGATGGTTGGCATGGCTAGGGTTTTCTCTGGGGTTCCACTTTTTTTTTTTAAGGTAAACTCACATTTAGATGTTAGCGTGATTATTATTAACCAATCGAGAGTCATAATGGTTTAGAACATAACTCTATATTCAATTACTAAATTATATCAATTGCGTGGAGGCTAGTTTATTGGTTGCAGATATTGATGAAACTAATATGAGAATTCTCCTAGACTTTCAATATCCTCAATTGATTGCCACGAGTACACTTGGACAGTCATTGTCGATTCATGCTGGTCTACACATTGCATCTATATTTCAATTTGTCAATAGAAGTTGCTCTTTTTCTGTGTAACTGGCCATGTGGGTTTTATTGAAAGAGGTGTATATAGATCTACATAGTTTTCAATTCGACCATTGTGATTGTTTGAGTGAGGATTCATAAAATCTATCCTCGAATTTGATCCTCTTGTCCTCATTGGACTTGTAATGTCAGGATATGAATCAAATGACGAGGATTTGTTTTTAGGTGAACTACGAGGTGCCACTCACCTTAACGAACAATCTCTCACTTTTATGTTTAATTATCTTCCCGCAACCCCCGACCCGATAAAATTTGTGGAAACAAATGTCTTGAGGCTAACTAATACCAATAGACAAAAAATATTACCCAAAAAGTCCTAAATTTAATTTATGATTCAGTGCTAAGTTTTTAATTTGACTAATTTTTAATCTAAACTTTTAATAATCCATCAATATAATCTTTTCATTTAATTTTGATTAGAAATTGCTGTCCCTAGCCATTTTAAGTTGCACGATTAGTGCTAACATGAATAATTTTTGTAAATTTTTTTTCTTTTTTTTCCACCTTATGCTGGTGACTGTTGTCGGCATTGGGTGAGGGTATTGCAAGCCACAGCTGAAGCTTCCATTGGCCACAACGCCACCCTCGCCTAGATTCGACAAGAGCATCTTGGCCCTCCCAGTGGCATCAAGGCCATGGACTGGTGGAGTGAAATAAGGAAGGAAGAAAAATGAAAAATGGTAGAGAGAGAAGAAACATATGGAAAATTGAAAAAAAAAAAAGGAAAAAAAATAGAGAAACTGCAAATATTATTTGTGTCAATACTGATCGTACCTCAGATGACAGTTAGCATCCGCGTCGATGATTTTTAAACAAAATTAACTGGAATGACTATTTTGATAAATCATCAAAATATTTAAGACTAAATTGTTCCAATAGAAAAGTTCAGAATTGAATTGACATCCATATTATGAATTTTGATTCTTTTTTGATAATCATCCGTCAGAGGACAACTTCCCATTTCAGACTCTGTTGATCGTGCTACTTTAAGCTTATCTATTATGGCAAAACTAGCAAAACAAGATTTTCCAAAGAAATTGAGCCCCCAAAAGGGTTATGAGTTGGAGTCATATCAAAGCTGCAATACGTAGTGGATCAATTGAAGCATGAATCCACATCTGACTAAGCAAGCAGCCCTCCATCTCGCTCAATATCATATCTATACCTCCCTCTCAAGCACCATTCCCCTTTATATTTATAAAAAAAAGAAGAAGACCAAAACAAAACAAAGTCAATCTCTGCGATTCAACAGAGAACTCAGATAGTTTTGTGTGTGAGAAATCTATGATAGTTTTGTGCGTAATAAACTCAGATAGTTCATTGCTAGAAAGTCTACTTGTGGTGAAGTGCGGTGTCTATACAGCATAGAGCAGACATTTATCGATCGTATGGACCTTCGCGAACGAGTCCCTGCATAATTGCGCACAAGTTATCGAGCTCCATCCAACCTATACCGATAGGTGGTCCTTCAGTGAAATATTGACAGACTATTTATCAATCAAGAGCTATAAACGTACCAAACTTTCTGGAAGATCGGTCTCAACGAGAATTATTTGTACTCATGGCCATGTATTGTCACGTCAAAACATTATCGTCCAAGGTACACCCTAGTTACACTAGATAGGCGTGAGACTTCCACTTGATGACCCATTCCACGTTAATTCGTTGGTCAAAGAAACTTTCATTGGTCTAAACTGTTCACAGCGTTTTGTTATCTGACGAAGAGCCGTGAAACGTTTGATTTTAGAAATTATTTTTACCATTTCAGCTTCTATTTTCAATTTTTTTAAGCATGTTTAATTAGTATGTGAAAATAAAGTATTGCTCCAAGGAAGCACACCACATGAAATAAAGGAAGAATATGGAAGAGGAAACCCTGGCGGCATCGCCCAGAGATAACACCGGAAACAAATTTTTGTCAGGCTTTTAAAGTATTTAGAAAGCTCGTGCAATTACATTAGGTCTTTGGGATATTGGCTTTGTTCCCTCCGTCACTATAATAAACTTTGGGCAAAAGGGTGTCTAAGAATGTCATTTTATTAGATTAAGTTAATTAGGCTAATGCAATCTTTTGATTCATCATTCCCTTTTACCATGGAATTGTAAATGTGCGGCTAAAAACCACTGGTTATCAAGCTGAAAAAACAATGGACGTTGACACCAGAACCTTAGATTTTTAGCTCTTGTACAATAATTCCTAATGATAGGGCAATTAAGCTTCACAAATCATGCAAATTTACCGCTTCTGCTAAGACAAATACTTAAGTAATCCCTAAATCACCTATCTTTTAAGTTTAGCCTAGCCACCTAATGCAAGGAAGTTTGGAAAATCTTATCGACATGGAAATTTGTTTTGAGGTACGAAAACTATGGAGTGGTGGTTGGTTTCTCGTGGCCAACGAAATTTCAGAAAGATACATGATAAGATGATACCGGCGAGGGAAAGGGAGGGCTGCGATAGAGATATGGCGGACGACAAAGGAATGGCGATATGCCTTCCGAAGACAAATTTAGAGAAAGGCGGGAGGGAAAATGTCTATAGTAGGAGAATGATGCCGGCGTCATTACCTGAGTTATCGACGTTTTTGTGAGAAAGATGGTGTCGATGAGGCGATAAACGATGGCCACGGCGACGGTGCTTCTCTCTGCAATCCTCTCGCCTCAAGTCCCAGCCCCGTATTTTCATTTTCTTTAACTTTCTAATTTAGTTTTCTAAAAAGAAAGAGCCCAATTATGTGTTGCACCCTGTCCTTTATGCAAGACCACCCTAATCATCGGACAGGGTACGAAACATATTCCTCGATCCGTGCCAAGCTTAGCCTCCATGAGACTTATACATTGAGATGCACCCCGACCCAACATATGCAACCGAACCATTCCTTAATAAGGAAAAAATACGGATATTTCTAATTTACAAAATGCAGATGATGTTGCTCTAAAAAAAGAACCCTGTTAACTAATGTTCTAGAGGCACTTATCAAATAATTGATCGAAGACGAGATATTCAACATATAGATTGCTCTCGTATTACATGTAATTAATAAGCTTAAAACGTGAATTACTCTAATTTAAGCACGCTTAATTAATGCCCTAAGCTGAAAAAATTCAAATGTCCTAAGATCACCAATGGGTGTTTGACATCGATTTCAAACGACATATACCGTGATCTCGTTTTCTTTTCCCGGGCAGCATATGCTCTTATCTTAATAGGTGAATAGAGTCAATTACAAGAATCCATAAATTAATTCCCAAGTTGGCTTAATTAAGGCTCGTACAATAGCAATAATGAGAAGAGACATAAAAAACAATTGGAGGGAGTAACTCGAGGTGTCAGTATTCATGAAGCCCTAGCATTAAGGCAAATCAAATCATCAAAAGGAGAGAGAGAGAGAGTGTGTGTGTGCGTACGTACTAAAAATAATAAACTAACGATTTAATACATAGTTTAAGTTTTTACCCCCTCTCTCTCCCCTAGGGATTGCGAAATCAGAACCTGGTACGAGTGCTTGATCCAGCATTCGCGTTGGACAACAGTTCATACATCTAATTGTGCAGTTTCGTCTGGTCTTTTCCTAATTTCCTTCGCGAAGGGAAGCTGCTACTATAATTGCAGATTAGGTCAAAACTCTTTGTTCCGTGCCAACTTAGTACCACACAAAACCTGTCCATTATCTATTGGTGCATCGAGAATCCAAGTGAGCAAAGACCGACATGCAAGAACCGGAAACGTCTATCCATGGCCAAACATAACTAAGACCATAGACAAGGTGAAAAAAGAAACAAAGAAAAAGAGAACACTCAATGGAATAACAAGGATTTGGTCTTGAGAATAGCTTGGAAATTTTGCAAGATATTATAAGAAGGTAATGCATTTAAATATTTTTTGAGTTTCGGGGGATACATGAGAGTCACTTGGAATAAAGATCCATCACATTCATTCGAAACCACCATGCAACTAATGTCTTGGGACAACCCATACCCCCCCCACACTGACAAAAGAGATGTTCTTTCCCCATGTGAGATCGACAACCATACCGGTGAACGAGGGGAAGAAAGGCGCATGCAAAGAGTTCCGAACTTCAAGAACCAACCCATAGCATATAATCAAGATCGACCCAAGAATGGAAAGGCCACAAAATCCAAAGCAAATACAACCAAAAAAAAGAAAAAAATCTCGTACACAGATTCAATGATTCCCAAGAAGGAGAAGAAAAGCAAAAGATCATAACTAAAACCTATGTCTTCCACATTCTCTCTATCTCTCTCTCTCTCTCTCCCTCCTTTTTTTTTTCTTTTCAAATGGATTTGTCAAATGATAGGCTCCCATACTACCACTACTAATACCACAACAGCTATGACATTCTCTCGAAGATTTTGCCTCCTTCCATATTGAGAGAGAGCGAGAGAGAGAGAGAGAGTGAAAGAAGAGAAGAGAGGGTTATGACTAGGAGTTAAAATGCAACGAATATGATGTTTGTGTCAAGATCTTGGGTGTGGGAAGAATTGCGTACCAGCCATGTATGTGCTGAGCGGAGGCGGGTACAAAGAAGACGTGTCGAAGAAGGGTGCCGTCGCGGGTGACACGTGCACAGTCTCGGCATTGTTGATGGGGGATGCGGCCGCGGTGGCGGCAGCAGCTATGAGGTCGAGTGGCTGAACTAGTCCGCCACCACCACCGGAAGAAGAGTCTCCGGCAGCTACATTAGTGTAGGCAGGGTGATCGGGTCCATGATCATAGAGAATCCCTTTGAAGACGTGACCTCCTATGTTCACAGCTGTCTGGTACGCGAATTGCTCGTCCGGGTCGTCGATGGAGCTCACTTTCACACACCGGAACACCGCCGGCGAGCTCACCTCGGATGGGAAGTTGCCGACTAACTCCAACCCTAGAGACCGGGACAAAGAAAAGATCAACGGTACGGTCAGCGCATATATACGACACAATATATGTTGTTTATATCTTTATCATACGCCAAAAATTTCACCATCTTTGTTTTGACAAAAGAATCCCAACTTTCTGCTTCTGCAATGGAATTTACCTACAAAATCTTTTGTGACAGACATGAAAAATCGCATGATGAAGAATACACGCATAGACTAGGGACAAACATATAAATCAACACAGACACTCAGAGAGAGAGAGAGAGAGAGAGAGAGAGAGAGAGCTTTCCTTTCTGTCAAACCAATCGTCAGGAATACTAAATAACAGTATGTTGGAAAAGGGGAGCAGATAAGGCAAGAAAACCAAGAAAAGAGAATAATGGGGTTTTCAGATTTCTCATGGAGGTCGATCACCACACACGCAAATGATACGATCCTAGCTCTTTGGGTACTGAAAATAATAATAATAATAACTAAAAACATGTTCTTTATCTCAACTCAAAGCCCGCCAAATCTGACTCTCTACATCTCTCTCTTTCTGCAGAGAGTGATCTCGAAAGCGAAAACAGTTGACTAAATTCTCTTGCTCAGAGTTACACGAGAAGAAGCACCTACACAAAAACAGGCATGTGCATATATATACCTGAAGTGTTAGGCCTCCCATGATCATCCCTCTGCCGTTTCGACGTCTCGCCTCGAAGCTGCAGCCGCTGCTCCTGGTGGTGGTGGTGGTGGTGATGGTGCTCCTTGAGGGCGGCAAGCTGCTGCTGCCGCTCGCGCCGCTTCGCCGCAGGGACCCAAGTGCTCTTCACGTGGGTCGCGCACTCAAACCCGCGGCTCTTGCAGCAGGTCCGGCACCGAAGGTGCGGGCAGTCCTTCTTGGCCTGGTTGCCGCAGTCCTGGCAGCTGATTCCCCCTCTCATCCCCCCGCCTGTTGTCGCCGCCGAGGTCGACGTTGTGAATCCTCCTCCCGATCTCGAACTCTCGTCGGAAAACACGTTGATCGAGGCCCTACCGCTGCCGCCTCCGCCTCCGCTGGGCCCCACCCCGAGGACCGCGGCCGACGCATAGAGATCCTGCTGCTGCTGCGAGAAGAAATGTAGCTGTTGTTGGGCTTGCGGTTGGTTTTGATGCCATAGCTCCAAACCCTTGTAAGCCGAAGACGTCCCGACGTCGTCAGGGTTGCTTCTTGAGTACCAGAACCAGGGAATCTCTGCAGCGGCCGTGGCTTGTGGGTGGTTGATGTGCTGATCTCCTCCTCCTTCTCCTGCTGCTGCTGATCTAGGAGCTCCTCCTCCTAATGGAATGAACCCAGCCATTTCGCGACGATTGACTGGGCAACTCTCGATTCCGACTGGGAATTCAAATCCATATCAGAGCACAAAATCCTCCAATCTTTCTTCTTCTTCCTCTTGTATAAGTTGAAAACCCTAGAAGATGGAGAATTCAAGCAGAGTTCAAATGGGTGTTTTGTGTGCGAGTGAGGTTTAATGGATTATAATGGTAAGGGGGAGTTGGGTGCGCGTAATTGCTGATGGGTTCTCTTGTGAGACACACGTCGGACGATTCTGTGGCAGAGCCTTCAATTCATTTCACCTTTCTCCCTTCTTTTCAGCTCTCTCTCTACTCTTCGCATTAAAGGACCATGGAATTTACAGCTCTTTCTGGCTCTGCGACGCCGCCATGGGTCTTCCCTCTCCCTCTCCCTCTCCCTCCCTCTCTCTTTCTCTCTCTCAGCTTCTGCAATCTCCTGCTACCTCCATTTAAGTCTCGACATATCCATCAAACGCATACACACACAACACACACAACACACACTCTCTCACTCACTCTCTCTCTCCTCTGTGTCTTCTGGTTTTGTTGCAGGTGATTTTGAGCTTTTTGGGGTAAGGGTGAGCAAGTTCGAGAGAGCCAAAATCTGTCCCTCTCTCTCTCTCTCTCTCTCTCTCTCTCTCTCTCTCTCTCTAACTCTCTTTCGTGGTGGCTGTGGATTTCATGTTTGTAATCTCCAGCGAAGAATTCAGACGACACTCTCATTCCAATCCGACGGACGGTTTAGCGCCACGTGTCCATGGCCAGCCTTTTGCATCTTTACACCGTAAAAACCGCTACTTTTTTTTGGGTGACCCCTGAAAAAGAAATAATCTATTACTCCCTATATTTTCGTCAGCAATTTAGTGAGCAAAAATGCCCCTAAGACATTTACGTTATGTTCAATAAAACAATTTGTGATTTGTCAAGACACTTATTCTTTCTCGTGCTGTATATGATTAATAGTATTTTGAATATCTAACAGTTTCTCGTTAAAATATGATTAATTAGTAATTTTGGACATTTATTAATGTGACCCTTTTAAAAAACGAGCTTAACTCGTTCATCTAATTTTCACATTTTTAATTAGCCAAATACCTCAAATATTTATAGGTACTAATTCATTTTCTTTACAAGCTTCTTTCATCATGGCTTGCTTATCGCCCATCTTACCTTATTCGATATGGATAAACAGAAAACTCAACCTTTCGTCCAGAAAATAATTCGCGACAACTTTCCTATAGAACCATAATTCTTTGTGAGGTTTTGAGCCAATATTACATAACTTACAACCACTTTTAAGAAGCAGCTTTGCTCAAATTTCTTGCTACTGCAACATTAAGAACACATAGGTTAATATATAAAAAGCACGAACATCCATCAACAGTATTTACGTACGCAAAAAAAATCAAGGACTAGGAATTCATGAGAAGCTGTTTTACTCAATGAGGGCGGCTACTTCGGCTCACCATGTGCTTGCAAATTGAAGAGGAAGAGCGTTTACGTCATTTGGTTATATCGATAGCATCGGTTCCTTAATGTTTGCAAATGAAGATGTAGAGGGAGGGATGTCCCTACGTTGCTGCTAACATTCTCCGTGGTTTCTCAACGAAAATGACCCCCATCTTCTTCTTCTTCTTCTTTTCCTTTTTGTGCCCTTCTTGCTTTGTGTGTATTTTCAATATGGTTTCTGCTTTTGATGCATGTTCAATTACTGAGGTACAGAGAGAGAGAGAGAGAGAGAGAGAGAGAGAGAGAGAGATTTGAGCAGAGAAAAATAGGCGCATTTTCATGGGACATGTGAACAATGATCTGGGGCGTATTATGTGTTGTGGTCGGGGAGGGGAACATAGCGCCACCTTCTTCCCCCGCTTTTGTTGTGTCTTTCCTTTATATTGGGGTAAAGTAATACTTTTGTTGTCGCCCGGCTTTCTCATTCTTTGGTTGGTCTAGAAAATCGAACTCTAGTCAATAGCAATGCTTGACGAGACCATTTCTGTCACCTGTTCAAGTGTACTTTGTGAGAGTACCGGGGGAATGAGGCCCGCATTTCGAACCGTTGGGGAGCTTGACATCAGAAAAGAGTCTTTAGGGTTTGAATTTCTTAACAGGTTCGACCGACTTCTGTTGGAAAGTTTAGAGAGTCAATAATTTAGCAACTAGATTGGACTCATTAACCGCTTCATCTCCCATATCTGCCATCGGCTATCAGATTTGGGGTTTCATATATATCCATCGATATTATTGTATGTGCACTTTAACGACTAACAATGTGTGGAGTGGCTGCGAATTCTCTATAAGCAACGTGTGATACAATATTGTGGTAATCCCATAGTAATTGAGACATCCCTATCATTGTAGGAGTTCATAATCTCTCTCTCTCTCTCTCTCTCTCTCTCAAAAACGCATCGTGCCTCCATTACCACTCAATCGACTCAATAGTTGAATCATCTCTATTTGCTCCGTGCAGCTTGAGGTTGCCATAAGTGGTTGCCCTATCTTACTCAGGGGAGGCATTGGAAACGCTGGGAATTGTATCATGTGGCTCAAATGGAGGCCGGTGGAGTGGAGGCGACGGTGAGGAAATGACGGAGGAGGTGCATGTGCTGTGGTGAGATTTTGTCTCATGGAAATGGAAGCGTAAAAGAGGAAAGAAGAGAGGCGAAAAAAGAGAGAGGGAAAGTTACATTTTAGAGTCGTCTAAATGGCACATGTGATTAATGACACGTGTCTTAATGGAACATCTCAAGCCCTAACTTTGGAGGCCCAATCCGAGCAATTAATATCTAGGTTGGTTTATAACTCAATTATTGGAACTTTTAAAGGTGAGGTAAGTTGGAAGATACATTTGATTGGATAGGTTCAAATTTAAATTTCCTTCGTGTAATGTCTTCGTCATGAAGTATTGAGATTTGTCATGGCCCAACCTTGCCAGTGCCGTATCCGGCAAGGTCAACCCTCACCGGTCACTGCCGAGGCTCGGCGGCCATCAAAGGAAGAAGGAAAAACACCAAAAGGACAAATTTTAAAAAAATATTAACAATTCATAATAATAAAAAAGTACAAAACAATTATTCGAGTAAGTATCAACCGTGCCATATAGAACTCTTGTTGTCCACTTAGTGTTCTGACCAAATTAGTTAGAAGAACAAAATCGGCAAATCATCAAAAAGTAGTCAAATTGAAAGTTTTAAGCTTGAATTGACTTTTTTTTTGGTAAAGTATTTTTTTTTGAAAGAGCTTGAATTGACGTTCGTACAATAGATTTGCCACTTTTTTTGTTGTTGAGAATTTGCCTTTGAAATTCTACCACACTTGCCTAACGGGACCATACAAATGCAACTTTGATTCCATCTAACGAAACTTTTGATATGCATGATAAATTAGTCTTGTATGATCAAGTGCCGTGATATATGCCCAATGGATTCCTCATTGGTAATATATAATATGGCGATATTGTGCTAATAAAGCACGAATTATATTCTTATAGGCTTTTTTCTCCTACACATTGGAGCGATGCATTCTTTTAGCGAACTTCAACGACACGTTAAGGGCATTTCTTTATCATAATCCAGAATGCATATCTCGGATTATGACAGGTTAAGCTCTTGTAATTAAGCCAAAATTAGAAGGGGAAAAAAAATCATGAACAGAAACAAAGCAATAGAGGAATCAAGCCGCCGGTTTATGAAGGGCAAGGATCAGTGCCGTTGGCGACTCAGCCGACCTGCAATTCCGGCTGGCTGAGGTTAGGTCCATCAGCAGAATCATAGGCGTGCGCAATTGCAAGTTGGCTATTTACTAAGTTAAGCATCTTATTAGTTGCTTTTGTGTTTTGAATATTTTCTCTTTACCCAAAAAAAAAAGTCTATATTTTGGACAGTAAAGTCACCATAATTTCGATCGCCATCAGTTTTTGTAATAATGGGATCCCGCAGCACAATGGGTAGGTAGTTCACCTGTCAACTTTTCTGTGTAGAAGGATTCTTTTTTTCTTTTTTTGAATTCGCAACGTAGGAATGGAGATGCAAATATCCGGAAAATCTTTGAAATGCCACGCGACTCTATTTGTGTAGGTGGTCCTGACCCTGTAGGTTGCGCAATTGATGGGATCTGATTGAATGAACTTGAAATCTCCCGACATTTCAATCGACTATGTTTATCTCAACAATAATCAAGAGATGGCTTAACTCTCCGGTGAGGTATTCACTGTATCTTTCTTTTAGAAAAGCTGCCAATTAATACTTCTTCTTCCTTTTCTCTTTGAGAATAACCAAATTGGGAGATCCCATCTTCTTGCTATGTATCGTCTTTAAGACCTCAAATTGCTACTTTTCTACATATCTATTTAAAAAAAAAATCTTTTTCGCTTTTTTCTTTCCTTAATACTGCTATTGGAGTTCATCGAATTGGATATAAATGGGGATAAGCAAGCTAATTTTTCTAAACATTATAATCAATATCACGTATAGTTCTATCCCATTTGACTTTTCTCAAGAATTCCGAAATATTACTTCAAATGAAAACCGTATTAGTGGCGCACAAATTTGCAATATAACCCAAATCCAAAACAACTTTCAATCTCAAATTTCCATAGAAATAATCAATGAATATGTCTATTGTGTACATGATGAAAACGATATGCTTTATAAGGTGGATAATATAATAATTCAATGGGGCAAACATAACAATTTTCCATCCCATAAAACGAAGTACTTCGTAGAGCATAAACTTATATCCAGTCATCTTTAATCCTAAGAAAAATATAGTTTCATTTCATAAAGATAATGTTGATCGGATCACACTTAGTCCACGGAGGGGATCTTATCTCCCATATAATGTAGGGGAAAATCGAGTGGGAGAAATTTGAGCACCAAGATCATTTCTACGTAATGCACCGTATGGAGCTATAAATTCGTGGTACCCCCTTTGTTAATTAGAAATTTGACCGCATATTTACACCTCAAAAAATAAAATTTCACATACTTATTTTTGGAAAAACCTTGTATTTTATGAGTTCTGCACGTACTTGTGAGTTTCCTTTTCCTTGCTCGACTCGAAGCTTTTATAGGGCACCGGCATATACGCGATTAACAAGCATTCTGATCTCATGCCAAATAGCCCTTCTTCTTCTTCTTCTTCTTCTTCTTTTCTCCCTGGACAACTCTTTTCCTCTCAAATTTCTTACCTTAACTTTAATGTTCAATTTCAGAAATTTCCTCGAGCACGAGATGGAGGGAACTGTCACGAGATTCCACTACCACTGGGGGATGTTGCCTCCAGCTTGAACTCGGAAGGAAAACGGTGCGTAGGACGACGGGCGGACCACCCTATGCATGTATGGTTCTGCAATGGTCCTCCATTGTGGGGGTGCAACTTCGTGTCACCTCTTGCCCGTGCTCGCAAAATGCACGCTATTACACAAGAGGACGTAATGATGCCTAACTCGATGTCAGGTAGCGATTCGTGTTCCTTTTCTGGTATTCGCGATCATAAAATACTTTCCGGCCGACGGCTTCCACACGGCAGACGACGACTCCGCTTTCTCGATCCAGTCAAAGGCAGATCATCCGCTCGAGGGCTACGGACATTCGACGTAAATGAGCTTTTCTTTTCATGATCTGACGCAAATGGCTTGACGATGTGCAAAGACGACTGCGTTTCTCCTGCCTATACCATGTTCTGGAGCAACGGGTCTTTTCATCGTTTGTGAATCGAGCTCTCGGATTGTTTGCATACGTCTCGAGGATTGAGACTAACCACGAACCTCAAAAAGCTCGAACTTTTTGAGCAAATAAAGAAAAACCTTGTGCACAGTGATTCTTGTATACATCCACCACAAGATGTATAGACACTTTGATATACTAATAGATAAGATCGTTAGCTCAATGATGCGTATCTGCATGTCGATTCATTCTACAAACTCCAGAATTCCAGTTTGCTGTAGACTAAAATTTACGTAGATTGCAGTAGATTACAACGTGGAGATCACCACATGAATTAAACTAGTCCACCCACACAATATCCATGGGCCTGCACATGTATTATCAATGTAAAAGCAATTTACGACACCCAATATAATATTAACTTCAAAGAAAAAAGAAAGAAAGACAAAGATTTACGACTTGCGGGTCGGGTGCCGGTTCGGGGGACCCGAATCAAGCCACGCCCCACCGAGATCAAGTCATGGCCCATCGTCTGGTTATAGCTCTTTGTCTTAACTTGTCATTTTCAACTTTTTCTTCCTGCGACAGCTGTATTAAACTATTTGCAACTTAAATTGAGCCGACCAATTTCTTTTCCTTTTTCGCCCCCCTATCTTTCTTTTTCTCTTTTCTTTTTTGTTATTTGTGGATTTATTTTCAACCCTTGATTTCTTAATCGAGAAACAGTGCCACTCAAAATCTTTGAGTGTTTTGCCGGCACTTTTATGTATCCCTTTATGGAAAATTTAACTTAGGTCGTATTTTTCCTTTTAGGAATCATTTTCTCGACGGACCAATGTGTACCCAATCAGGTTACCATTCGGCTGACCAACCTCTTAGCCTCTCGAGACTCAATCCTTGATGTATCCCACCGCAAATTTTAGAAGGAACCCTAACACATAAATCAACGGTTTAGATCATCGAGACATTGTGCAATAACGGGGATGCCAAGGATGGATATCTTGAAACCATGCTTTTGCCCTTGTATGTCCGAACTTGTTGCCTCAAATCTTATATCGAGAACATACGCGAGGGTTCCGTGGACGATAACCTTAATTAAGCGGGCCCAAAAGTTGACAGCTCCTAGAATTGGCTAAACGAGCAAAGTGACTTTTCTTGGTTTTTTACACACACACACACACACATTTTCGAGAGAGAGAGAGAGAGAGAGAGAGAGAGAGAGAGAGAGAGAGAGAGAGAGAGAGAGAGAGAGAGATTCCTGATTATTGTATTTTACTCTCATTTTCGAGCCCTGTGTTTGGTCGCAGTTGACTCTAGCTATCTCGGCAACTTTCTGGTGTTCAAACAAGAGAAAAAGACTTGACGACCCAGAAATGAAATGAAGAAAAGAAAAATGTAGGAAAAGGACTTGAGATAGATAGAGATCGTGACCTAGCCGAGAAATGCTCAAGGCAAAAAGTAAGGGCTATATTTTTCCCATCTGCCATCAGTTTGAATCGGATAAATCTTATGTAAAGCGGTTGCTATACAATTAAGTTAGGTCACGAATGTCTTCATGATGGGAATCGTTTTCAAATAATGAAGAATTTAATCTCCAAGGGGCTCTCTTTTTGACATCTCCTATTATTATCAGGTGATATGATTGTCGAAACCAATAAAATTTCAGTCCATTTTAGCAGATTTGGAGGGCATTGCACTGTTAATTGCGTACAACAGGCAATTGTAGCCAGGCGGTCGCACGGGAAATCTTTTACCACAAGATCAACTACTATAACCGTCCTCATACCAAAAAAATTCCCCGACCGGTCATGCATGGCATGGGATTCTGTGTGCCATCCTAGGGTTTTGATTAGATACAAAAGGACGAGTGCATGTAATAAAAGGTTGGTGTCTTCGCGTCAACATAACGAATGGAAGAAACGAATCGCATTATTTTCACACCTCACGTTTTGAACGTCTCTCGGTCTCCATGTCTTTTGGTGTCCCGACACGGAACGATTTAGACTGTTCGGGGTTCTGTTTTTCCTTGGGGCCGTAAAACTATGTATTATTTTCCTTGTCCTGTAGGATCTATGGTGGTCTAGCTTGTGATAATGATATCATGAATGTCGTTCAACGACTTTCAGGAGGACTGTTCCGACTCGAATTCGATGGTCGAAAACGAAGCGAAGTACGAGAGCGCTGAGCCTCCACTATTCTACAGTCATCATGCAGCAGAAGCATCTGGCAAGCACATGCCAACACATGCAAAATTGTTAGGGTTTGGCTTGGATTGTTCAGCGAGTCACGTCTATTGGTGACTGATTACCTTAGTGGACGAAAATCACGGAGTTTGAAGTCGGGGTCCGTATTGATTAGAAGAGACTGCGGGGGAACATGTTTGGTCATCTACATTTTTGGACGATGTTTTTTGAACTGGTTCACGCATCTCCCTTTACTGGTGTGTGATGTTTGACTCCATGTACATACCAGATATACTCAAAAAGATTGTATTTGGAGCCATCTCTAGTGACGGAAGTTCTTGTGCTCGTTTTCTCGACAACTTATTGTTCTAAGATGCAAAATCTGCTAGGCTACGGACCTTACAAGTATATTTAGAAAAATACAAAAAAAGGATTCGCACCATCTCACATTGAGGACAAAAATAGAGATGATTTATTGTACTGTACAATCTTCTTTTCGAGATTATGACTTGCATGTGCATTTTTCAAATGAAGATTCTTTATTGTCGCATTGTGCTCTCACTAATATCTCTACCAATGTTTCATCAATAATATATCATACTCAAAGTGCACTGTCGATACGGAATCCTCATCTCCACCATTGTCCAGATTGAGGCAAAAAAAATTGCAATAATTTTAATCACAATATATATTAGGTTTTGTGAACTATAGCAAATAGTTGAAAAATATTGCGCCAAGGGTTAATTAGTGAGCTTTATACCATGTCTTGTCGAAAAGAACATTCTCCCTAAATCTTTTTTCGAATGATATTCGGCGCTGTTACTCATTACATCAATTAAATAAAATGCATACCATACAATATCGAGATGCACGTTTCTTTGTCTAAAGGTCAAATGTCAGGCAAAGCATTTGGGCATGATGATCACAGGCAGGTGGAATGGAAGAGACAAGAGCAAAGAAAAATGTGCAGAAGATATGGCCGTATCCGACTTTCAAAATTCCTTCGATAACCTTTTTTTTCTTATATACCACTTAAACGTTGAATCCTGTTAAAGAAAAAGTCCTTTTAAAAACTCATTAAATAATCAAATTTCAGTGCCGACACACATAATTAATATTTGAAAAATTGAATATTTCTCGACAAGCATTCCTATAAAAGGTACGCTTTTTAGTAATGCCTTATTTTTTTTTCCCTCTCCATGACTCTTCCTAAATATAAATTGTAGAACAACAAAAAAACACAACTTCTTTTTATCGGTCATTAGAGTATTGACAGAGAGATTGCTGATGTTAATCGACTCTCTCCATCTTATTTATATATAAAAAAGGGCATTGGGTGTGTACTCTATATATATATAATATGATTATATTTTTTTAGGGCCCGAGGTGTTGGATCCTGTCTCCGATGGTTGACGTGGGGTCGCACATCATGACTTTCAGTATTATTACGCGGAAACATGTGCATGCTTGGGAAGAGGAGCCGATAGAACGCAGCCATCCTTGTCGTATATACGAGGAGAGAAGGCTTCATTCGAGCGTCAAGAGATCACCGCATTGGATTTTTGAATGGTGCCCAGATAAACTTTTCCAAAATTGGCAAAAACCATGTTTGAAAGCTCGACCCAGCATCGGATTAGAGACCGGCTGGTCAGTCACGGGCTTATAACTCCTGCAAATCATTCTATGAACTAACAAGTCAGGTTGAATTGGCAAAGCGGGATAGGTTAGTGCGAGTTAGGGCCGCAGCTACTGCTCTCTAGGACATTTTCTTGGAGTTGCGAGTCGATTGATGAAATAGTATCTTCCTAGAAAGGACGTCTTCACTCCATGGATTTGGTTTGGTGGTTAATGAGCACATCTGCTTGTGTAAATTAGGTGCCCGAGAGATTGTTCAATTCCCCATGCCATCAAGTGTAAATAGTTCCATATTTCGACAATCGGCTAAGCCTCTAACACTTGCACTCATTTGGCTCATGAGGTTAGTGGGTGATAATATATAATCATAACAAAAAAATCCCAAACTAAACTCATTATGACATATTTACCTTAAACTTTTTATCATGACATAAAATAGTCCAAACTTATATTTACGTAAGACATTTACCTTTTGTTTAGGTTTTGTCAAATGATTTTTCAATCAAAAAGATGTTTTTATTTCATGGAGGTCACATGGTGTTGGTTAACACCATTTGCCTTGCGTTGTCTATGTAGGCAACTTTTTGAAGGTGTTAATTAACGAGCATAAATATGTTACACGGGTACAAATTTGTGACACTTATGGTAAATATGTCACAATGGATATAATTATAATTTTTTGTATCCACGTTATAGAAACTCTTACACAAGGTCTGCGAAACATGCTGTAAACACCCTAAACTGATCAGGTTCAAACCTTTGGCTTGTATAAGTGCTCCGAACTATAAGAGTTTGCATGCAGTTTCTCGGATTTGACTAATCGATCTCTAATTCACAGAGAGAGAGAGAGAGAGAGAGAGAGAGAGAGAGAGAGAGAGAGAGAGAGAGAGAGATGTTATCGGAACCCTCAAATCAAAGGTGATTAGCACGCTTGTTTGAAATGTTGTTCACGCCTGCCATGTATGCTGTAATTTTCTGCAAAACAGCAGCCAATAGTGTGCAACGCGGCATTTCTTTTTGGCTCCAACTAATTGGACCACTCTATCATGCCATAAGGAACGAGACAGAGATGCTCGTTGTAGAGGCTAGACATTTAACTATATATTTTCTGTTCAATCATACGCGGGGACACTTAGATCTTGCATGAAATAAATAATTCCGGCTGATTCTTATTTTGTTTTTGTTTATTTAGACTTACATTTCGCCTGCGTTAAATAATTCCGTGATAGACCATCTGTTCCTACTAATCTCGTTTATATATATTTAGCCATGCCATATAGACACTAGCCGGACTTTTCCATCATACACAAACTAAAAACCAAAATCTTGCTCTTGAAGGAAACAACTAATTTGTAAACATGTGAGGTACGAATATACCTCGTAGTGTTTTATTATTATTATTTCATATATTAACATCAAATCAATAAGGGCATCGCTCCATTGATGAATACGTCCACATTTTGTTATGAGCCCGTGAGGTCTTCATCGAAAAATGCTTCTAATTCCACTGAATCCAGAAAGGAAGAACAGATAATTGGTTATTTTCCCCCCCACTAAACATATAATTTGTTGACTAATTGGAAATGGAATTGTTGGTCCATTGAGGTTTTTTTTTTATCTTATTCCTCGATAGTGACTATTGTTGGATCCATTCAAACATCGATTGCGTTGATAATAAATAGCTACATGTATTAAAATAAGATAATTATTGTCGTGCTCTCTCATAGGAAGAAAAACAACTTGACTAGCGTGTTATCTTCCAAAGGGGTAATGATCTTGAATTCAAAAGTTAGGTCATTGTTAGGAGAAGTTCTATCAATAGATTGAAAGAATGTGATTAGCAGGGTGATAACGCGAGATCTTAGCATGTGATGCAAAATGCCAACTTCTCCGAGTACAGTAGTGATTTCCGTCCCTCTATTCTACTTTGAATAATGGCTTACATGGGAAAATATCGTAGAATGCATGTAATTATGACAGCCTTGGTTTTTCTAGATTTTTTGTCTAGGAATCTAGATTTTATAGGAAAATTCTCTTGGTCTTGTCCGAATTTGTCTAACTTGCGTTTTCCCGGACAGAGTTATAGAAATTTGACTAGTTCATCTTTAGAATTTTGCTATAGCCAAGAAAGAGGGAAAAAGAGAACAAATTCAAACTTTTGTTGCTTTAAGATTATAAGAGGACTTTAATTTTGAGATTATATGTAATGTTTCACAAAAAATGAATAATTCGAAAAATATAATGATCGCTTGAATCATTTATAGAAATTAATGAATGAAAAGTATTTTTTGTCATCCACGAAATTATTTAGACACAAATTGTTGTCAATAATGAAGATATTTTTTATTGACTAATTAATTTAAGCGACACAAATGATCATCAATTGTCACGAAACAAATGGATCCTAGGATGCTAACGAAATTACTTTTATTATATAACAAGCTTTCCACGACATTAAAATAGGCAAAATCTCCTCGTTTCTTATGGTGATTTTGATGGAAGTCCAGACCTAATTACAACTTCTTCTCTATTAAGATTCGTACTTATTGATAGAACTTTTTTTAATGAAGAAATGATTCAAAAGCAATGTTCTAATCTTCTTCATGGTAGAACGGTAAAAAATTTAGACTTTATCTTTATCTTTCCTTTCTTTTCCTTTCTCTTTTCATTTCTTTACGTCCGAGATTGGAAGGAACAAACAAATTAATACGCCGAATCGGGTTTCTAGTTGAGTACACAGTTGGGTTTTGCTTTTGCTATTTTGAAGGACAAAATAAATTGTCAAGTAAGAATATATGAAAGCAGAAAATTTTGAATTAAACTGAGATAGGAAAGTAGCAATTAATTTTTCGAAAAAAGACCTCAGTAAATATCAATGCATGCTCAATAAAGTGAGTTTTTCTTTGATCTTGTGAGAGGATTGCTATTGTATTCATACTTTCTTTAAAATCTAATTGATTCGCGGAGTATCTATGAGCGGGTGTATAATCCAGATTCAGGTGGAATGTGATAACAAGTTATGTGGTGCATTTTTCTGATTATGTTCTTTAATTACTATGTTTTGGTT
Source organism: Melaleuca quinquenervia (assembly GCA_030064385.1). Lineage (NCBI taxonomy): Eukaryota > Viridiplantae > Streptophyta > Magnoliopsida > Myrtales > Myrtaceae > Melaleuca > Melaleuca quinquenervia. Next base: position 8,157,395 of record CM057726.1, on the reverse strand, counting down.
GAAAAGATGGTTTGCTTGTATTATTTTTCTAAAATTGACGTGCGATTCCCAACAGTACATGTGATCGTGAAAGCTTTGGCACCGGCGCACGAAGCCCCCATCAGCGGTCAATTCAATATCCCAAGCATGAAGCATCGGTCGCCAAAAATAATTCAAGATTTTGACTTGCTGGCGCTGGTTGGCTCCAAGCTTTTTCTTTAATAGCCCTAACCCTATAAAGTCATGCCACGTTGACCAAACGAGAGTTCTGCCTAATTTCACCGGGCCCCCACCATAATTAATTACTTGTATTTACGTGGGGGCAAGTAGATGAAGTTAGATCCAACACATGCATGGTTGATTTGAACAGGACTCTTGGCTTGATTAGAACAGTTCGGGGCAAGTCAAATTGCACAACAGGATTCGGTTTGATTGCAACCATTCATTGTAGTGTTGAATCATACAGGGACCACACGACGAGAAGCCCTTTGGATGGTGTAGAAGTCTTCGATCCCGTTCTTTGCAATTACTTCGCCGCTTAAAGCAAGACTGCTAATTTCCATAGATAGAAGTGGCGGAAAATGAGGAATGGATCTTAACAAATGATAGTAGTTTGGTTTTGCTTTGCGTTGTCAAGATCTTTTAAGTGATCTTTTGGGGGACCAATTGAGCTTCATTATATATTTTCTTGTAACATCTATATTAAATGTCAATATCGTGACAAGCAAATACTTAGAAGTTTTTCAGTAAATCGTCGACCTCTTCAAGAAATTATAGTAATCTCTTCCATTGTCTTGCTCTGGTTTTGGAAGTGTAGGTGAAATGACGCTCGCGTTATTGGTATTCTATACTTTGCCCATATTATGATATAGTACAATGTTTAGCTTTCCTATTTATTTTGCTTACGGGGTGTGTCATCATTATTCGGGTCCTCACTTTGGGGATTATACAAGAGGATTAAGACAATTACTAGGATTTGCTTATAGCCGAGCTCCTGGAAAAAGACTTCATCGTTTCGAATATGACGTCTCACCTGGGGAAAGGAGAAACATTGCAATACACAAATTATCTCCCCTGCATTCATCATTAATCAAAGACCAAACAGATGAACTGCTTTTACTAGGGAAATGGAACTACTAATAAACAGACTGCAACCAAACCCTAAAGGCGTCACAATTCAAACTAGGGAACACGATAAGTTTAAAAGACAAAAGTAAATCATCTAAGACATCATTTTAAACCACCTAATATAAAGGATCCGTATCACAAACCTTTTAGGTTATCATGTGTGGTTCTTTAACCTATTTAACGAGATTCCTGACAAAGAATATCAGTATAATATGCAATCCAAGAACAGTTTTGTGGAGGGATGAAGTAAACATGCCAAAGAAGGATGCGAAAAAGAAAGAAAGAAAGAAAGAAAGAAAAAAGAAGTGAAATCCGAGAAGACTTCGTTGAAAATGCTGTTGATGATTTCACGTTTTATGTTCTTTGTCGCGGACATTGCTCAGATTAAGCACATGAGAACCAAAAGAAGAAAAAGTAAAAGAAGAACCAACATGCAGCTTTTAGATTGACACACCTCTATTAACCCAACGATCACGACAGAAAATTTCGGAACGATGATTGGAAAAATACATGCGGCGCTTTGCTTTTCTGAGTTAGGCAAAGATGGTGCAACCATCATAAACTTGATGAGTAGTACTGATTTTCGTGATTCAGTCACTCAATTATGTCCATAGGCTTGTGAGGGAAAAAGAATTGCGATACCTTCGTTAGCTTGGAGTAAGCAAAGAGTTGCAAGATATCTTTGGGAGGAACTTTGCTTCATGCATATAACCTGTGAAGGTGGGTGTGTGAGGAAGTTGGTGAAAGAAATCTAGCATCAAAATATGATGTTGAGCGGTTAATATATTGTCGTTAGCCCATGATTCATTGATTTAAGTTTTTGAATAGAGGTAGGTCCAATTAAATATGTCGACGGGCTTGAACTTGCGTTTCCTCGTAATGATCACCTCAAATGAAGATACTGAATTTCTGTTATGATGACCCAACGAGTGATATTAAAGCTGATTTTTGATTGGTGGCCCACGTCCAATTTGTACCGAAGTCTAATAAATATCTCAAGGAAGCAATGTCTCGAATATGACTCCTTATTTAAGGTGGCAAATGGCTTGCCCCGGCTTCCCTTCATGCTCGGTTGGACCAAGACAATTGAGGTGGAGTCTGAAGGATGTATATTGTCATCACAAACATCTGCTAAACATGGCCGGGCCAAGGTTTTTGAGTTGGTTAGATATTGATGCGAAACAATACCCAGATCAAGGGGGAGGGGGCATAATGCAAGTTAGCTTTCATATGAGGGAGAGATTTATCAAGGTGCATGTGTGAGGGATAGAGGCGAAAGAAATTTTACATATGGATAGAATGTTGAGAATATATACTAATTGATCAATAACTCATAAGTTTAAATTTTGTATTTCATATAGTCTAACTGAATATGATAACATGAGTGGACTTAGATTCCATTTTGGTGAACTCTGTATGAAGATATCGTGCTTTTGTTGGTGTCGATCCAACATAACTTTCACAGCAATATCAACTCAAGTTCCTCAACTTTCACAATTCAGTGAATAGGGTTTTCGGCAAAAAAGAGAGAGAAAATAATAGAGTCACGAATCGAAGTGGACTAGAAGAAAGAAAAGATTCAAGTCGCAATCGAACACGGCATAATCATTCTTTTCAGATTTGGAATTGCATTATGCCCCTAAACCTCCTCCCAATTTCTTCCAAAAGTACATCCGCCTTGATGATGTTTTGAAAAATCATTGACAACCTAAAGTGCCAAGCAATGATTAACCCCAAGATACTTAGGTAGCTAGCTGGTAGAATGTCATCGAAGACGGAGAGCACATAGATTTTCTAACGTGAATTAAGTGATGCAACAATTGGATCCATTGTCTTGATAGCAACTGTGCCAGTCTCATTAGAAATATTATAAACTTGCAGCTGAAATAACAACAAAATTTAGAAAATAGTTAACAAGCAGTCGCAAAAGGATATACATCGTGTCGGACACATGATCAAGCATATGACCTCACAAAATCTAAACTTCCTTAGAAATGGGCGACCCAAATTTTGTGGTCCAAGTTTTATGATGTCCTTTTAGAATAAACATAAACACAATTATCGGTAAATTAGACTCTAAACCCCGCAAGATCAAGTACTTGACCACAAATAATTTAACCAGAGAGATACAAGTACATGTTAATATCTCTGATTTTAATAGAAACACAAAGTAGCTCAACATCACCAACCTGTCAAGCATGGCAGTATTAGTCGATCCAGTATCAATAAAAAAGAGATGCACAGATAATAATTCCAAGCTTCGAACATTTGGTTTTGAAATATTCGATGAGAGACTCCTTCCATCTTCATAAACCTCGTATGCATGCCCTCTAAAGCCAATAAAATCTCCTCGCATATGACCTTGCTTGGCTCAGCCAGTTATTCCAGAATGTCCTCATTTGTCAATCAATTGCTAAGTGCTCTACACAGCAGAAACCAATCATCTCAGCCTACCTTTGACAACAATCTCATTATTCGACTGTGATGAACAAGCCAAACTCGAGAATATAGCGACCGTCACATCTCTCCTTTAGAATTTGAATAATATGAATCGAACTTTTTAGGTGCGACTCATCCATATATCAAGTGGATGACACCCATGATTATTCCAACCGAAGTTTAGGGAAGAATAAAATCTGCACTCCATCGTGGACGTCTCTTTCTCAGATTCTCATGAAGTCACCGTTGGACTGGACGACCAGAGACTCCGGGAGGTGGATTGAACAGCAACCGATAAGGCCATGTTCCTGGTGCAATGTGAAAAAGTGATCCACCGCCCAAAATAGTAACAGGGCACATCACCCTTTTTCTTTCTCATTAGTTTATTATAAGGTCTTAATAATGCTGGTACAAATGCCCAAAAGCCGTTTTTCTCGCACGTAGTGCAAGTTGATTTATGCCCGTTCGTGTCCGTCCACCTCGACTCGCATGATGACTTCCTCTTGGGAAGCATACTGCTTCATGGTCTCTTGTGGGGATATGCATGTATGTGAGAGAATCTATGTGTATTGGAAATGAAAATGTGTCATGGAGTACCTCATGGGTTATCTTTGGGGGGTCATATTTTTCTACCGTCTCTAACGGAGACATCCTCCTACTGGAGTTTTTGATTAATGGGTTATAAAAACAGATATTGTATTTATATGTGAATTGTATAATAATGAGATCAATTTATAAATATGTTTCTATTGGTACCACGAACGTAATTAAGCACTTCCAGAAATACATATCATGCCGCCATAGTTGGGGATTAAACCATCATAAATACTATGTCATTATATTTTCCTAACTCTAAAGATAAATGATGTCGGATGAGAAAAAATATATCAAATTCTTCGACATCAATACCCTAAATCAACATTTCGTTTTCTCCTATTTCTATCTCAACAATGTTTGACATATACATGTGGATTTGTCCTTTTTGTGTCCGCTAGAACTTGTCGCCGATCAGAATGTCATCGTGGTGGTCAACCTCTCTTATTCTACTGGGATCAAGACAGATCAGTTCGTTTGTAGTTTGATCAATTCGACATTTACAGTCGAAATTTTTTCATGAAATTCACAATTTTCGGACGCCTTGGTAGATTTGGCTCACTCTAGGATGACACACTATTGATCACTGCGTGACCAAGAAAATTGGACTAAAACTTGATTTTCGAAATGGACCTGTCCGCGTCTAACTATCTTCAACATCTAAAGCTGCAGATTCTCTCGTCGCAAGTAGTTGCTCCGTCTCCGACAAATACTTGGTGATTCAAGCCTTCGATAGGCTCCCATCTCCAAGTATGATTCTTCTGTCACCATGGTCACCCAAAACTCCACAATTCTTTTCTTTAGTGGTTTGCGATTACTCCTCATCTAAGAAGAACTTCTCTGAAAATCAAATACCTTACCTTAATCTGAAATTCATTATGCTTTGATTGGCCATGTATTTCACTCACTCCCCGTTTCGAGGGTCATGGGGTGGACGTGATTCTAGGGGCCAAAAATCTAGTTGGGCACATGGTGGACAGTTCTTGTGAGACCGATCGGGCTTGCAATCTATCTATGATCGGTTCAGTTCGCAATCATTATCGACCCCTTAAGCCGATTACTTCTCTGCCTCTTTTGGTTGGCCCCGTGGTGTTTTGAGGGCCTATGTTCCTCCATTTACCTAGGGAGGCATCTGGGATTTATGCTTCGTTTTGGTGTGTGTGTGTGTGTGTGTGTGTGTGTGTGTGTGGTTAGATTCGTGACATTTCCGAGTACACCGCTTTAGGATGGCAACAATGATTCAACCATGTCATCACCCCCAACAATCTCGGATTCCTTCTCATCTCTCTCGGTTGGCGAGACTTCTCATCTAATATGGTATCTTGACAATAAGTTGTCGGCACACATGATTAGTGACATTGATAAAATCTTAAACCCTAGACCGTTTTACAACTTGACAAAAATCTCGATTGGTGATGATCGTTAATTGCCTGTTGAGCGAGTAAATTATTTTCGCATAATGGTTCTTGATCTTTGCAAGCTCTACCCCTTAGCTATTCAGCTTTCCCTACTCCTCCACTTACTTTTCTTCTTCTATGGGTCCCTTCGGTTCTGGAAATAGACCTTCACCTGCCTCGTGTTGAGCCCGAGCCCCGAGGCTCTTCATTCTTGTTAATTATTGATATACACTATGCAGAAGTTGTTTGTTATGCGAACCCATGGAATTGCGTTTATGTCAAAGGGTATGACAAAGGGATTTGCGAATTCACTTTGGCATCAGTGAAGGGTGTGAAGTCTAGTAGTATCGTGGGGTATCGGCAAGAAGAATGGGTCGATTTTAGCGCATTGCATCAATAGATGAACTGGTTTGCACAAGATAAATAACATGAAAATCTAGTTCTGCACCAAGGATTCATAATACTTGTCGATACTAATGGCTGATGGTTGGATTGGGCTACTAAAGATGGGATAGTGAAGTGAGAAAAAGGTAAACCGAACTTCTATTAATCTTGTCTTGATATTATCTATCCCTATCTTCTTATCATTGGGTATAGTTGCATAAGTAGCTTTGAACATTGCGCTCACATAAATTTGCAGGAGTCTCAAAATCTACGGGTTGTAGAAATTTCAAAATTTGCACTTGCACGAAAACAGCTCGTAAAATGTCTCCTTGATTACGTTTCCACCAATTCAGCCCCTCTTGGTTGCTATATCTGACCCTAGCATGCCCTATTGTTTTGGCCCGCCAGTAGATACTTAAAGATATAGTACCATTTGCACGTGTTGCGCCCGTAAATGAAGGAACTTTTCAGAGTCCATTGGCAACTGGAAATATAATTGAATAAATTATATGTTGTAATATCTTTGAAATAGTATAAGTAAATACTTACTGTAGGTTTTAATTTTCTACTACATGAGGAGGAATAGAATTGATGAGGGAAATGACAATAAGATGAACGCAAGTGAAGCGAAGTACTACGAGGAAAAGTAAGGACAAATTGAGTTTATTGATAGCGTTTTAGCAAGATCTAGCTAAGTTTAATGTTTCAAGCAATTGTCTTAAATTTGTTGTGTTGCAGGATACATTGGAGAGGGTTAAGATTTATATATCATGTGCTGATAAGTGAAAGTTGAAAGATTTAGATGGGATGTCTATAAGATAGAACTGATAATAATCTAAAACGTCTATGTTGAAAAAATGATCCAATTTCTAGAATTGTCTAGAATTTGCTAGAATTTGCTAGAAATATGTAGAATTCTCTAGAAGTTTCTAGAACTATGTAGAAAAGAGAGAGAATGTAGAATTCTCTAGATCTCTCTCTCTCTCTCTCTCTAGTTTCTAGATTGTTCTAAGAGTAGAACTCTCTAGAAATTATGAACCCCTATAAATAGGAGTGAGGGGTGTCCATTTTGTAAGATGTAGAAGTTAAGAACAAGTCCAACTACACATCCTCCTTTGTACAACCATCAACTAATACAAGTTCCAAATTTTCCCTTTTAAATCCCTTGCTTCCTTAAATAAACTTCACCCACATCAAAACACGCTTCCGCAAAAACCAACAGTGGTATCAGAGCCACGTTCTTTGGTTGGTTTCAGGCGTTTGTCTAAACCATCCGTTCCTAAAACTATCAACCCAATTTTCCTATAACCAAACTATGGCCAGTTCTACCTCATCGACATTTCCTATTCCTATCTTTGATGGGAATAACTATGATTTTTGGAGCATCAAGATGACTACGTTCTTGATGGCTCAAGACCTATGGGACATCATCCAAAATGGTTATGAGACTGCGCAAGAAGGCGCAGGTGTTCCGAAAGATCAACTACAGAAGGATGCAAAGGCTTTATATTTCATTCAACAAGCACTCTCGGAAACGGTATTTCCGAGAATACTTGGAGCAAAGACCGCAAAAGGAGCTTGGGAGACACTTAGAGAAGAATTTCAAGGTTCGGAAAAGGTACGTGTTATTCGCCTTCAAACTTTGAGAAGAGACTTCGAGAATTCTAAGATGAAAAATAATGAGACCGTTCAAGAATATTGTGGCAGACTAAAGGAATTAGTCAATCAAATGAGAGCCTATGGAGATAATATTACTGATCAAAGGGTTGTTGAAAAAATATTGGTGACGCTTACTAAAAAGTATAATCCAATCGTCACAACTATTGAAGAAAGCAAAGATTTGACAACCCTGTCAATAAGTGAATTAATCGGCTCTCTAGAAGCACATGAGAAAAGACTGATGGCACAATATGAAGATTCGATGGAAAATGCCTTTCAGTCTAAAGTAAACATATGGTCTCATCAATCGAAAAGTGGTGGAAGGAGTCCATGGAGAAATAAAAAAGGAGGAGAAATTACACAAAAGGAAAAGTATCCACCTTGTGGTGTTTGCAAGAAAACAAATCATTTGGAGAAGGATTGTTGGTTTAAAAATAAACCACAATGCCGCTTCTGTAAAAGACATGGCCACGTTGAAAAAGATTGTCGCTCGAAAATGAATAATCGAGCCAATTATGTTGAAGAAAGAGAAAGGAGAGATAATACATTCTACGCAGGCCAAGCGGCAAATAATAAGAAAGTTGATACTTGGTACATTGATAGTGGGTGTAGCAATCACATGACTGGGGACGAAACTATATTCACCGATATTGATAAGTCGGTGAAATCTCAAGTAAAATTGGGTAATGGTGAATTAGTAGATGTGAAAGGAAAAGGGACCATTGCCGTTGAAACAAATAAAGGCCCAAAATATATTCATAATGTATATTTGGTTCCCAGTCTCGCACAAAATCTCTTAAGTGTGGGCCAAATGATAGAAAATGGATATTCTCTATACTTCAGAAAAGATGCCTGCATTATCTATGATAAATATAAAAATATCATTGCCTTTGTTAAGATGGAAAATAAGAATTTTCCAATACGATGGAATTGCGTGAAAGATATAGCCATGAAAGCTCAACTTGATGATTCATGGCTATGGCACTGAAGATTTGGCCACTTTAATTTTGCTGGGTTAAAAGTTCTCCATCAGAAAAATATGATGAGAGATTTTCCGGCTATTTTCGAAACTTCAGATGTTTGTGAAGGCTGTCTCCTTGGAAAACAACAAAGGCAGTCCTTCCCATCTGGAGGTGCATGGAGAGCTAAGAAGCCTTTAGAGCTTATCCACACGGATGTGTGTGGTCCAATGAGAACCCCTACGGCCAGTCAGAATAAATATTTCATCTTATTTATAGATGATTATACAAGGATGACGTGGGTATATTTTCTTCGAGAGAGATCGGAGGTTTTCTCAATTTTCAAGAAATTCAAAAACCACGTCGAGAATCAAAGTGGCCACAAAATTAAAGTCTTGAGAAGTGACAGAGGTACGGAGTACACTTCTAACGAGTTCAACAAATTCTGTGAAGATGAAGGCGTTCATCGTCAACTAACTGTTGGCTACGCTCCAGAACAAAATGGAGTAGCGGAGAGGAAGAATAGAACCGTCATGGAGATGGCAAGGTCTATGTTAAAAGATAAAAACCTTCCTAATACGTTCTGGGCAGAAGCAGTCTATACTGCTGTATACCTCCTAAATAGGTGCCCAACTAGAGCCATTCAAAATAAAACTCCAGTCGAAGCATGGAGTGGACGGAAGCCTTCAGCGAAGCATCTCAGAGTGTTTGGCTGTATATGCTACGTTCACATCCCTGCTCAGAAAAGGAGTAAGCTCGATGACAAAACAGAAAAAGGAATATTTCTCGGCTATAGTGATCAATCAAAAGGCTATCGAGTTTACAACCTTAGGACCAAGAAACTCATGATTAGCAGAGACGTTGAATTCGACGAAAATGCAGCCTGGAACTGGGAGGAGGAAAAGATCGAGAAGAAGTATGTCACCTTGCCAAACACACCACCTCCACAAGAGGAGTCAACAACACAAGAAGAAGAATCAATATCAGATTTCTCTACTCAAGGCGTAACTCCATCAACCTCTCCAAGAGCAACGCAAGAAGAATCTACTCCAGAGTCTTCAGTACAAAGGGTAAAATCCCTTAGAAAGATTTATGAAACATGCAACTTTGCTACACTAGAACCAGGAAGCTATGAAGAAGCTGCCAAAGAAGCAACTTGGGTTAAAGCAATGGAGGAAGAGATCAAGATGATCGAGAAGAATGAAACTTGGGAGCTTGTCAATCGTCCCGAAGACAAAGAGGTTATTGGCGTCAAATGGGTCTACAAGACGAAACTAAATGCAGACGGATCTATCCAGAAGCACAAGGCAAGGCTTGTGGCGAAAGGATACTTGCAACAACCAGGTATTGACTATACTGAAACTTTCGCCCCTGTTGCTCGCCTTGATACTATTCGAATGCTCATCGCCTTAGCAGCACAAAAAGAGTGGAAAATCTATCAACTAGACGTAAAGTCAGCATTTTTAAATGGATATCTTCAAGAAGAAATATATGTGGAACAACCACAAGGCTTTATCGTTAAAGGCCAAGAAGAAAAAGTTCTAAAATTAAAAAAGGCGCTCTATGGGTTAAAACAAGCACCGCGAGCTTGGTATAGCAGAATAGATGAATACTTCATCAAGCAAGGATTCAGGAGGAGCATGAGCGAGCCAACGCTCTACATCAAGACCCAAGGTAAGTCCGACACTCTCATTGTTTCTCTGTATGTAGATGACTTAATATATACAGGGAACAATGAAAACATGATTCAAGAATTCAAAAAAGAAATGATGAAGACATTTGAGATGACGGACTTGGGCTTAATGCACTACTTTCTTGGCATCGAGATCAACCAAAGACAAGGAGTCTTTATCTCTCAAAAGAAATATACCGAGAACCTCCTGAAGAAATTCAAGATGGATTATTGCAAACCAGTTACAACACCGCTCGTAACAAATGAAAAGCTACTAAAAGAAGATGGAGCAGACAAAGCTGATGCCTCGCTCTACAGGAGTTTGATTGGTTGCTTACTATATCTCACCGCAACAAGACCAGACATTATGTATGCTACAAGTTTATTATCACGATTCATGCATAGTCCGAGCCAAATCCATTTTAGAGTTGCCAAAAGAATTCTCAGATATCTACGAGGAACTTCAGAATACGGTATTTGGTACCGACCAAGTGCAAGCAACAAGCTTATCGGCTACACTGACAGTGATTGGGCTGGATCAATTGACGACAGGAGGAGTACTACTGGATATGCTTTCACACTGGGTTCAGGAATATTTTCATGGGCATCAAGAAAACAAGACTCGGTAGCACAGTCTACTGCAGAAGCTGAATATATAGCAGCAGCTGCGACCACTAGTCACGCACTATGGCTTCGAAGAATTCTAGAAGACATCGGAGAAGCTCAAAAGGAACCAACTCCGATACTTTGCGACAATAAGTCTGCAATAGCTATATCGAAGAATCCAGTCTTCCACGGAAGAACTAAACATATCGACATCAAATATCACTTCATTCGTGAAGTGCAAAATAATAGAGAGATCGAGTTGAAGTATTGCAAGACTGAAGATCAAGTTGCCGACATATTCACTAAAGCATTACCACCAGCCAAGTTCGAGATGCTGCGGAATATGCTGGGAGTATCACGAAATTGGATCAAGGAGGAGTGTTGAAAAAATGATCCAATTTCTAGAATTGTCTAGAATTTGCTAGAATTTGCTAGAAATATGTAGAATTCTCTAGAAGTTTCTAGAACTATGTAGAAAAGAGAGAGAATGTAGAATTCTCTAGATCTCTCTCTCTCTCTCTCTAGTTTCTAGATTGTTCTAAGAGTAGAACTCTCTAGAAATTATGAACCCCTATAAATAGGAGTGAGGGGTGTCCATTTTGTAAGATGTAGAAGTTAAGAACAAGTCCAACTACACATCCTCCTTTGTACAACCATCAACTAATACAAGTTCCAAATTTTCCCTTTTAAATCCCTTGCTTCCTTAAATAAACTTCACCCACATCAAAACACGCTTCCGCAAAAACCAACAGTCTAAAATCACGATAGCTTTTTCAATATGCTGAGGGTAGAATAGTAAGTTTAAAAGTTTTACATTTGACGTGTTTAGGGTAAAAATGGAAATCTAAAAGGTCTACAAATGTTGATTCTTTTTTACTTTAATAGATGATAGATTAATTAGTTAAGTTTGCAGGTGAATGCGTGATCTATATTTGTAAACCACCCATCAAAAGCCTAATAGGAAGCGACCCATGGAAAACATAACCCTTCTTAATGGAATAAGTGTATGTTTATGAACTCGTGTTGGAATTCTTGCACAATTATACGTTTTGGATAATCGAAAGGCATATGTATACCCCAATCTTTTTTAAGGAAACCGATCTTCTCAATGGTCAATTACATATATGAATATCATACCCATTAATTTTTAGTTGAGTTTATTTGGGGTTGATGTTCATATTTTATAACTTACCAATTACAAACTTCCTACAAGCAGGGAATACAAATGGAATCCTGAATAGACATGAAGGAGAGGTGAATGGATGACTTTCTGCGGTCTCGGACCACATCTCATCACAATATAGCCCAAGCCTAAAGCACCACCTAAAACATCGGATTTGGGCAACTTTAAAGGCCTAACAAGATGTCTTAAAAATGTTTCTCGCGGTGCTCATAATATAGGGTGCTAACAAAATTTTCTAAATTGGTGTCAAATAGATTGATGATCTTGACTATTGCCTTTCCAAACTACTATACCACGGAGATGGAACGTGAAAATTGTCTAAAAAGTTCTAGACCTATTACATGGATGCCATTTCAGTCGTAAATCTTTCAACTATTGTCAATTTAGTTTTAATTTTTTTGACAATTTGCTTATATAATCCTTCTGGCCCAAATATCAAAATAATAAATTTAGTACTAAATTGGAAAATCTTCAACAAGTTTAGGACAAATTGGTTCAATTGAAAAGTTTAGGATCAAATTGGTTTTTGCATAATATGTCTAGGACTTTTTAGACAATAATCCCAAGATAGAACTGAGTATAAATTCGAGTTATCACTTTATATTTTTGAAATTCATGAAATCTTCTTTATATTGTTTAAATTCATGAAATGTATGAAAATAGATGAAAGGGTGTTTCTGAGGGAAATATAGGGGGGAAGTAGTGAGAGCATATATTCAGTGCAAGGGGATTTTATTTCTTTTTAGCTACTCCCGTTTTCCATTAAAGTTCTCTTCAATGCGTTCTTATAATAATATTTATGTATCTATCTGAAGATTATTTTTTGTGTTTATTAATTTGATTTTCACTTTTTGAGTTAATTTTCCACGTATTCTACCAATATTAGTGTACGTGTCAATCTTAATTATTGTCACATTGATTTTTACATTTCAATATGCAAATAGGTTACATAGGTTCCACTTGAATCCAACCAATTTGTGTTATATCTCTATTATTTAGTTGCCATGAATTACTCATCCGTCATTTGAAGAGAAGGTTTTCTTCATGCATAATATGGATGGAATAAAATTGAAATGCCTTAGCAAAATCAACTTATATTTCCATGTGTAAATAAAGTGTATGACGAGAAATTGGGCGAGTGAAAAGAGGATTCTTGAGTATCAGCAGAGGCTCGCCCTTTCTTGAGTCTTGCATCTAGGGCTCCCAATCCTAAACTTTCGAAATTTTTTCTTTAATATTTTTGTGAAATTTCATTATTGTTTATCTGGTAAACTTTCATTGAAAATTTTAGAAATCGTCGATGGAGTGGTCTAGGCTTTAACGACTGTCCTATGTGGCACACTACTATGTCAGCAATATTCGACAAAAAATTGGTCAGAAAAACTATGTTGAAAATTTGTGCAAAAATTTATGACAAAATCAGAAAGTTTAGAACATTGTTAACATCAGCTTTATAAGTTTAGAGTTGAATAGATAATTTAGATCATTTCTCCCCAGGTGATGTGGTACCAATGACATTCTAATGAGACTTGCAATAATTATTCGTCCCACCCTTTCTTTTCCCATATAAAGTAAACACAAGTGCCATTTACTTTGAAACTTTTGATAAATGGCTTGCCTCCCAATATTTCTCAATTTATATTTTTTTGTTACTAATCATAACATTTCCATAAAATAACCTAAAAATAAAAATGAGGTAAGTGCACTTAAAATCTCAAAACTAATTGCAAAAGTACTTCTATTGCACTCTTGCTTCCCAATATTAATCAATTTATATTTTTGTTACTAATCATAACATTTTCATAAAATAACCTAAAAATAAAAATGAGATAAGTGCACTAGAAATCTCAAAACTAATTGCAAAAGTAGTTCTATTGCACTTAAATCCTAAAACTTTTAAAAATTACAATCAAGTCTTATGACTTGCCAAATGGTGCAACACCATCAATTTGGCTAAAGAAAAATGATAACATGGTACTTTTTAAAAATTAGTTTTGCTCTCCTAATGGCATCTTTATGAATCATTTTCTTCTCCAAATATTATTTAAATAAGAAATAAAAAATTATTTAAAAATTGAAAAAAAAAAAGAATGCTTGGGGCCTTGCTCATGGGGTACCACCTTTTGTCGATAGAGGTCACTAGCCTTAGGCAAGGTTGGCTAATCCTTGCTCATGCCTGCGGATGGCGAGCTCGCCATCCTTGCCAAGGGTCGGCGACCTTTGCTAGCCCCTTTGGGATGAGCAAAGGTGGCACCTCAATCGGCGATGGCCCTTGCCCCTTTTTATTTCTAGTTTTGGTTTTTTAAGTACGTTTTAGCCTTTTTAAATTTTAAATCTAAGTTAAATAAGATTTGAAGAAGAAACTATACAAAAATGCCATGTAGGAGAGAGAAAGTAAATTAAAAATACCGTGTCGGCATTTCTCATTAGCCAAATTGGCCATATTAATGGAACAAATTTATTATATAAATTTGACAAGTTCTAGTAAGCGATTTTACTTTTGAAAGTTTGAATACATAATTACACTTTCGCGAGAAGTTTTAGGATTTTAGTAGACTTATCCCAATAAAAATCAATGACTTTTATCAAAAGAGGATGACTTTCCGCAACAAAACGCAAGCATATTCGGCTGTCGATAAATTGTTGACAGTGATAAATATCGTTTTGTAATGAACTCTATGCTCTCTATATTTTTTATTTCCTTCTACCAGTAAACATAAATTCTACATTACTTGATAATGCATTTTAGTGCTCGCGGGTCTGTGCTATAGTATCTTTTTGCAAGAAAGAAAGTGAATGAATTGAAACCGTTGCGCATGGTACTGTAATAGGAGCATCGACTACCAAAAAGTTAAGACAAAACCCAGGATTACACAACAGTTCTCACGCCAAGTTTCATGAAACTAAACCCCGTACTTAATCCAAGGATGAAAGTGCACATTGGTCCAACGGGTAAGAACATGATCCCATGGCATATTGATCAGCAAGTTGCCTGATCCAGCAGTATGCCTAGTTACTTGATTATGTCTAAACCTTCAACAAGCATGAAGTCTTACGTTCATATCTCTCGTTGGTAGGTTGTTGCATGCTCTTGCGCCTTGATATATAGTTCCTCGGAAACTTCCTCATGTTGGTGTTGGTCGGATCATAGGTGTAGATTTAACGCAGGAATTCAAAATTTAACCCGACCCCAAGTCTTGAGGAATATCATTATCTTTGACAATGCCCTATCTACTGATTACTTAAGAGAGAGATTCGTACTATAACTGATGCCTTGAATTCATTATCAGTTTTCTCTGTCTGATAAACTATTACTAGCAGACCCGGCCCGACCCGACCCGACCCGACCTAAGACCCATCATGTCATCTCGCTCACGGTGAAGGGGCCTTGAGTGAAAACTTGATGGGCTACTTGACGGGCAGCCCAATCAAGGGGTAGCTCATTCAACCGGTCATCAGAAGCACTTCCCAATGCAGAACTTTGTTGGCTACAGCCAGGGAACGAACATTTCCCGCACGCAAGTGACTGGTGGGTTTATAAAAATCGCGGTGTAGAGAGCAGGAGTTGATAGTTAAATATCGGATGATGCCCACACATCGTCATCTCTTGACGATTTGGGCGTCGATGGCGAAGACACCGAACAGGGTCAAGTCCCAGAAAATCGAGATCGACCCTCATTTAGTGGGTTCGAAACTTGCCGCGGGTTTAAGTTAGATGAAGCAAAATAAAATAAGAATGAAGAATTGAAATGAAATCACGACTCAGTGTGTCGTTGCCGAATTTACGTACATAGAGTGGGGAAACAAAAAGAAAACTTCCGATACTTTGTTCCGCTGTTTGCTTGCATTGAGGAGTTTTGCTCGGATGTCCCCGAGCCCTGAGGAAGGATTAGCGTCTCGCAGCAGCGATATTGTAAACGAGGTGAAGTAGAAAGGGCATGAGAGGGGAGGAGCGTTCAATTCTACTGGATCCAGATGTCAAAGTGGCAGGTAAAGAGTGTGAAATCACTGATTGTGGAGGGTTTTTTAATGGTTCGCTATTGGAATCCCCCAAAGTTCGGAAAATCGAGGTTAGTACAAATATCGAATTCCAAATTCTCTGAACACAGTAGCCAAAAAGTCCCTAAATGGATCGAACAATGGGTAAGGTAAGCAAGATAATTAATTTATAAGATCATGACATGAGACAATTTTGATGTGAAAAACTCAATATATATAAGTCACATCTATGTTAACCGGACATGGATCAATCGTGAAATGTCATATGTCAGGTAGACATAGGCCAACACCAAGCCCATTGAAAGTGTAACGGGATAGGCCAAGTCATCCTTAACGAGTGTCACTCTAAGCCCATCAAGGCAAAACTTTCTAAAACACTTCATAATTTTAACTTAAGATCTTATCACATATCCTAAGTTATTCTTGCACGGAGCAATGTTCCTATAAAGTGAGCCTGCAATCAATAGCTAACGGGGGGTTTCTATTAGTAAACTTAGGAAATTATATTAGAAGATAATATACTCACTTTTTAAATATACAAAATGACAAAATTATGGATCTAAATTGTGCCTCCTGCACGACAAAGCTGTAAGACATGCAAAAATGAGCGTCGTGCCTAGAGAAGAATCATGCTCGCGCAAAACTTTCGATGTAAGAATGATCAGTGCAGATCTTTTCATCCAATAAGATTTGGTAGGAAAACCCTGAGCGCGACGATGCGCGTTGCACTCGCTTTCGGCACGCAGCTTCTGCTGCTTAGAGCTTAAGGCTTGCGCTTCCTGCTAAGCGCTTAGTGCGTGGCCCCTAGCCCTTGCGCCGTGCCCCGAGCACAGCTAGGGCGTGCATCCCGTTGAGCGCACCCGTGCTTGCGCTCGACGCCTAGTGTGCATCACTTGCCGCTTTGCTCTAAGGACGCTGCCCCCGGTGCTTGTGCAGTGCCCTACGCGCAACTGGAGGCAGACATGTTTTGTAGTAATAAGCAAAGTTTGCTGACGAATTTGCAATCCCATAGCGCGGGAGAGGGTTCCGAGTAGGCATCCGTGACGCCTCATGGCGATGCCTTTAAGGAGAAAAAGTTGCTTGCTCATAGGAGAAATGTTATCCCCTTAGTGCCGGATGAAGCCATTTTGAAAGCAACGCACCCATCGGACTCTATATGGAAGAGAGTTACTCTAAGTGTCCCATCCGATCCCGTGGGAGGCAAGCATTATCCTTCTTGTTTCCAAAGACAGGCTTGAAGACAGAATAGTTATCCCAGGGAGTTCAGCTCTGCGCTACGAGGTGAAGAGTGGGGAACTTCTACCTTCTCATACTACTTTTGGATGTCCCAGCCGCACTAAGAGTTAATATGCAACAAATGTGACGAGCGTGTCAAGATCTTGGGTGTGGGAAGAATTGCGTACCAGCCATGTATGTGTTGAGCGGAGGTGAGTATAAAGAAGTCGCGTCAAAGAACGGTGCCGTAGCGGATGACACATGCACACTTGCTGCATTGGTGACTGGCGATGCAGCCGCAGTGGCTTCAGCAGCTATGAGGTCTAGAGGCTGAACTAGTCCTCCATCACCACCGCCAGAGGAGTCATCTCCGGTAGCCACATCAGTGTCGGTGGGATGATCGGGCCCATGATCATAGAGAATCCCTCGGAAGAGATGACCTCCAATATTCACGGCTGTCTGATAAGCGAACTGCTCATTGGAGTCGTCGATGGAGCTGACTTTCACACACTGGAACACCGCCGGAGAGCTCACGTCGGTTGGGAAGTTGCCAGCTAAATCCAACCCTAGAGATCGAGACAAAGAAAAGATTAATAATGCTGTGAGCACATACATATGACAAAATATACATGTATGTATTTTTATCGTATCTGAAAAAAGTCATGAGTTATATTTTTAGTCAAATATACAATGTGGTCCTAAACTTTTATTATGTTTAATATGGTGTTTGAACTCTTAATGTATGTTCAAACTAGTCTATGGACTATAAAAAATTAAAAAATTAAAATTTTAATAATTATATTAAATTTTTAATGTATATTTAAACTAATCCTAAAAAGTTCATGAATCACATTGAATAAATTAAATTTTCAGGAATTATAGTAAATGTTAGGTTAAGTTTAGAAATTATTTGACACATTACCCACTTAGACAGAAAAACCACAACTTGCTGCTTCTGCAATGGAATTTACCTAGAAAATCTTTCGCCACAGATATGAAAAATGGCGTTAAACCCATAGACTAGGGGACAAACATATAAATCACCAGACACCCCCAGAGAGAGAGACAGAGAGTTCCTTTCTGTCGGAACCAATCGTCAGGAATACTAAATAACAGTATGTTGGAGAAGGGAAACAGATAAGCCAAGAAAACCAAGAAAAGAGAATAATGGGGTTTTCAGATTTCTCATGGAGGTCGATCACCGCACACGCAAATGATCCGATCCTAGCACGCTGGGTACTGAAAGTGATAAGATTAACTAAAGGAATGTTCTTTATCTGAATTCCCCACCAAATCTCTGACTCTCTCTCTCTCTCCCTCTCTCTCTCTCCGCAGAGAGCGATCCTGAAAGCCGAAACAGCTGACTAATTCTCTTGCCCAGAACCACACAAGAACAAGCGAACACGCATTTACCTGATGTATCAGACCTCGCGTGATCCTCCCTTGCCCGTTTCGGGGACTCGCCTCGGAGCTGCAGCCTCTGCTCCTGCCGGTGGTGGTGATGATGGTGCTCCTTCAGGGCGGAGAGCTGCTGCTGCTGTCGCTCCCGCCGCTTTGCCGCGGGGACCCACGTGCTCTTCACGTGGTTCGCGCACTCAAACCCGCGGCTCTTGCAGCACGTCCGGCAGCGCAGGTGCGGGCAGTCCTTCTTGGCCTGGTTGCCGCAGTCCTGGCAGCTGATCCCCCCTCTCATCCCCCCGCCCGTTGTCGCCGCCAAGGTCAACGTCGTGAAGCCTCGTCCCGATCTCGAGCTCTCGTCTGAGAACACGTTGATCGAGCCCCTACCGCTGCCGCCACCCCCTCTGCGGAGCCCCACCCCGAGGCCCGCGGCCGACGCGTAGGGATCCTGCTGCTGCTGCGAGAAGAAGTGCAGCTGTTCTTGGGTTTGCGGGTGGTTTTGTTGCCATAGCTCCAAACCCTTGAAAGCCGAAGACGCCCCGACTTCGTCCCCATTGCTTCTTGAGTACCAGAACCAAGGAATTTCGGCGGCGGCCGAGGCTTGTGGGTAGTTGATCTGCTGATCTCCTCCTCCTCCTTCTCCTCCTGCTGATCTAGCAGCTCCTCCTAATGGAATGAACCCGGCCATTTTGCCACGATTGACTGGGCAAATCTCGATTGGACTGGCAATTCAAATCATATCAGAGAACACGATCCCTCCTATCTTCCTTCTTCCTCCTATTCTAGCAGCTGAAAACCCTAGAAAATGGAAAACTCGAACAGAGTAGAACTGAGTGTTGAGTGTGAGCGATCTTTAATGGATTACAATGGCAAGTGGGAGTCGGGGGTGCGTAATTGCTGATGGGTTCTTTTGTGAGACACACGTCGGGCGACTCTGTGGCAGAGCCTTCAAATTCATTTCGCCTTTCTCCCTTTTTTCTGCCCTCTCTCTATCCTTTGCATTGAAGGGCCATGGAATTTACAGCTCTCTCTCTGCGACGCCGCCATGGGTCGGCCCTCTCCCTCACTCTCCCTCTCTCTCTCTTTCTCTCTCTCTCTCTCTCTCTCGGTATCTGCAACCTCCGGCTACCTCCAATTAAGTCTCGAAATATCCATCAAACACTCTCTCTCTTTCTCTCTGTCTTCTGGTTTTGCTGCAGGTGAAAGCTTTTTGGGGTGAAAAGCGAGCAAGTTTGAGAGAGCCAAAATCAATCTCTCTCTCTCTCTCTCTCTCTCTCTCTCTCTCTATGGATTTCAGGTTTCTAATCTCCAAGGAAGATTTCCGACGACACTCTCATTCCGATCTGACGGATGCTTTAGCGCCACGTGTCGTGCAGCAGCTTTTCGCTCGTTCGCACCGGAAAACCCGCTACTTTTTTTTTTCGGTGACCCCCTAAACGTGAACAGAAGGAAAATCCACCGATGCGGCTTGTCTCATCAGTCATCACCTCCTTCGGCAGAATGAATTATTGCCTACCTATGTTGTGAGCAAAAATGTCCCTAAGACAACTACGTAATCAATACTATAATTTATAATTTCTCAAGGCACTTATTCTTTCTTATGGTGTGTATGATTAATAGTGTCTTGGAGATCTGGTACTTTTTTAATAAATATGATTTTTAAGAAATTTTAGGACATTTGTTCACGTGTCCCTTCTATTGAAATGAGTTTAATTTGTTCATGTAATTTTGGCATATCTACCTAGCCAAAAGATACAAGCATTTATAGGTACTAATCTATTCTCTATATGAATTTCTCCTGTTAAGGGTTTGTTGGCCACCCTTTTACCTCTTTGGATGTAGATAAATAAACAATGCAATGTTTGGTTGGTGAGAACTTTCTCACAGTGAAAAGATGTCCCTCGTGATCTTTTGCAAGGTGTTGTGCACATATGGTGCAAGAAGTATAGAGCTGCCTAACACAATATATAATTGCATGATGCTCTGATCAACCACACTATTAGTTACCCATCGCTCATCCAGAAGGAGAGGGATCCAATCAATTTTTATTAGATTGATAACCTATGGTGCCTATGACGATGCATGTGTCCTAAGAAGAGCATCCAATAGATTCAACAAGTCGTTTCGCTTGGGTTCATGATATTGCAAAATTAAAGCATGTTAGTGAATGTGAAGTTATAAACACACATGAACAATTGCACAGTCTCTGTACACAATACTATACGAAGAAAATCAAGTCTTAATAGTTCATAAGAGGCTATCTTCTCAAGCCATATGCTTGCACACTAAAGACGAAGGGTTCACGTTATTAGCTTGTATCAATAGCATCCGTTTCTAATTGTTTGCCAATGAAGATGTAGAGGGAGGGATGGTCCTAGGTTGCTAGAATTCTCTTTCGTTTCTCAATGAAATGACACCATCTCCTTCTTTTTGTGAATAGGGTTTCTGCTTTTAATGCATATTTAATTGTCGCGAGAGAGAGAGAGAGAGAGAGAGAGAGAGAGAGAGAGAGAGAGAGAGAGAGAGAGAGAGAGAGAGAGAGATTTGGGCTGCGAAAAGGAGGCGCATTTTCATGGGACATGTGAAAACAATCATCTGGGGCGTATTATGTATTGTGTTGTGGTCGGGAAGGGGAACATAGCGCCACCTTCTCCCCGCTTTTGTTGCCTTTCCTGTTATTTTCTTTCTTTTGTTGTCGGTCGGGGTTTAGAAAATCGAACGATCTCAATTGCAAGATTTGGGGAGACCATTTATCACACTGTTGGGGTGTACTTGTGTGCGTATTGGCAGAATGAGGCAGGGGAACTTGACAACATAAAAGAGTCTTCAAGGTTTGAGTTAATTGATGCGTAGCTTGGCCAACTTTTGTTCAGAACTTTAGGAAGTTGACGTACTAGCCAACTAGATTAGATTCACTGACCACATCATCTCCCATATTTACTATCCGATGTGAGATGTCATGAGTCGCCCAGAGTGTCATATATGTTCTTCAGCAATAAACGCAGTATGGAGCGGTTTGTAATATCATGTTGCAATAATCTCCGCATAACCAAAAATGTCCCCACTGTTTTAGGGATTTACCCTTGAACCTAGGCCCAACCCTAATCTCTCTCTCTCTCTCTCTCTCTCTCTTCATCTTTTACTACTATCACGCCCGCATGGTGCCTTCGTTACTGCTCAAACCCCGCAATCATCAAATCTTCCCTACTGCGCTGGGCATCTCTCTCTCTCTCTCTCTCTCTCTCTCTCTCTCTCTCTCTCAAAATGAAGACAGAGAGAGCTTGAGGTAGCCACCAATGGTAGCAACCTTATCTAGGAATTCTTGAATCAACTTAGGTCCAAGGCGGTGATGTCGCAGAGAGAGAAATATGGTAAGGCGCAGGCAACACGGGTGGTTGTATCATGTGACTCAAATGGAGACTGGTGAAGTGGAGCCGATGGTGAGGAAACGACAGAGGAATTGTATGTGTTCTGCTATAGTAGTTTTCTGTCTTGTGCAGGAAGCGCAAAAGACGAAAGAAGGAAAAGGATAGAAAGGGAGAATAGATTTAGATCGTCACGCGTATTGGCGTGCGACATCTCAAGCCCTAAGCCCGATCCCAGCACTCAATATCCTAGACCGGTTAGTAACTCCACTAGAGCTTATAAAGCGGAGGCAAGTTCTACTGGATATGCTTGAATTGGTGGGTTCGAATATAAACGTCCTCAAGGTGATGCCTCCACGACGAAGTGTCAAGGTTCTACCCGCTTATATCGAACAAGACCATACAAGCCCAACCACCGAGTCATCAAAAACTTATGAGACAAAGCCGAAAAATTCCACAATATTTTCTGAACTTTTGATTATATCTAATGAACTTTGATTTGGCATGATGTGTTGATCTTGCGTGATCAAGTGTCGTGATGTATACTAAACGGAACCCTCATTGGTAATATAATGTGGCGATATTTTTCTGATAAAGCATAGATTATATTCTTATTTTTTTTTCTCCTAGATATGCAAGTGATAAAATGGAAATTTAATTGAAGTAACCTGGAAGTTGCATCCTTTTGGTGTACTTCAAGGAGACGTGGCCAGTGAGGAAAAGTAGTCTTCCTGATTTGCCTCCCTCTTCGCGCTTATGATAAGTTAAGCTCCTGTAATTGAGCCCCAACTAAAGAAAAAGAAGCGAGGATAAAAACAAAGCAACAAATGAATCGAGCTCTTGTTTTGACATTGATGTCACCACAACATCAATCACCATCTGTTGGGCAATAATGGGCTCCGCAGTGCAATTGTTAGGCAGTGATCCTATCAACTTTTCTCTGCATAGTGCTTTTAATAATTAAGATCATAGAATTTTTTTTGGTAAATGTAAGTATTTTATATATTTTACCATAGAATTGATGATTCATATATCCAAAAACTTATAAAATACCTTACAGCCTATATAAACTGGATAACTTCAAACCTTTGATTTACACAGATAGTCTCAGTCCACAAGTTGTGCAATTGATGGATTTTGAATAACCTTCCATTTTCGAGTTAACAATATAAAACTAATCGAAAGCAACTTCAATCTCAAATTTTGCAAGATCGACTTCTTCTCACACTTTGTTTCAAGTAGCTAGTATGCTAAATACTCTCTTATTTTTTCATTTTTTTCATTTTCCTTTCTTTTCCTCCTCCAAGCTCAAATCAAGCTCCTATCATGACCAACGTTATATTTGGTAGGTCCACGAAATTTTTTTTAAATAAAATCACATATATATTTTTTGAAATGTACACAAAGTTGGAAACCTCCTTGTATTAAGAAACCTGTTTGGATTGATTTTCTTTACCGATTCAAACTCTAGACATAGTCGCAATATATTCAATCACGTATATAAGAAAGGTGATGATAATAATAGATATCCTGAAATGATACCTTTATCCCTGTAGTTTTGAACACTTGTCAACTCAAATCTTTTGTCAAGAATATATGTGAGGGTTGCGTAGTTAATAATCTTAATTAAGCGGGTCCAAAAGTTGACGCTCTTAGAATTGGCTAAACAAGTTTGTGATTTTTGTTGGTTAGAGAGAGAGAGAGAGAGAGAGAGAGAGAGAGAGAGAGAGAGAGAGAGAGAGAGAGAGAGAGAGGGAGATTCCCCATTATTGTATTTTACTATCTCTCATTTTCGAGCCCAGTGTTTGGTCGTAGCTGACTCTAGCTACCTCGGCAACTTTCCGGTCTTCAAACAAAAGAAAAAAACACTTGACGACCCCAAAAACGAAAAGAGAAGAAATGTAGGAAAATGACTTGAGATAGAGAGAGACCATGGCCTAGCCGAGAAATGCTCGAGGCATAAAATACGGATTACATTTTTCGTACTTATCATTAGCTTGAAACAAATAAATTTTCACATAACATGCACGCTATAATGGGTACATTTTGCAGTCTATTCACCAAAAGTAACAGAAAAAGAATTTCCTATATGATTATATTAGATCACAGATGTGCGATTGACGGGATTTAATTTTAAATGATGGAGTACTTATTATCCAATTGCCTCTTTCTTCGACATTACTTGTCGTGATCATGTGATAATGATTGTCAAAATAAATAATATTTTAATCTTCTATGAGTAAAATTGGACATCGCGCCGTTAAATGAGAATAAAAAGCAATTGTAACCAGCAGTTTGTCAGGGAAATTTCTTTTGCAAGATTAACGGCTATAATGAACTCGATTAAATTAAAATTTGGCCCATCGGTCATGCTGGTGGAGAATGTCATCTAGCGTTTGTAGGGTTTTACTTAGGTATAAGAGGACGAGAACATATGATGAATGGTTGGTGTCTCCACACATCAACATAATGACTGGAAGAAATGCATCATGTTGTTTTCACACCTTACATTTTGACCATCTCTCAGGGTCATGTCCCCTTTGATTTCCCTACATGGACCGATTAGACCTTTCGGGGTCTTTTTTCCCCTCGAGGCCGTAAAACTGCGCATTATTTTCTTGTCTTGTAGGATCCATGGTGGTCCAGCTGTGATAATGGTATCGTGAATGTTGATGAACGACCTTTAGGAGGGTTGTTTCGACTCGAATCCAACGGTCGAAAACAAAGCAAAGTACGAGAGCCATGACCCTTCATAATTCTACAGTCATCACGCAGCTGAAGCAACAGGCTACACATGCCAACACATGCGAAATTGTTAGGGTTTGGCTTGGATTATTCAGCGAGTCATGTCTATTGATGATTGATGACCTTAGTGGACGAAAATTACGGAGTTTGAAGTCGGTCCGTCTTGATTAGAAGCAGATTGCGGGGGGGACATGTTTGGTCATCCACATAGTAGGAAAAGATGTTGCTTGAACTGATTCATGCATCTCTTTGTCGGTGTAGGAGATATATCCATCTTTTGACCATGAAGTGGAGATAATTGATTATTCCATGCATTCTTCTTTTGGAGACGACGACTCATATATTCATTCTTCAAATGAAGATCCTTTCTTCTATACCATGCTCTCACTAGTTTCTCAACCAATTTTCCGCCATTAATATCAATAAATGAAGCATGTATTGAACAGTGAAGTGTGTTGAGGTATCCATGAGAGCATCGACGACATAGGATCCTCGACTCCATCGTCGTTCAAGATACAACTTGGATAGATGATAGTCACTGATGTGCAATGTGAACGACCCAAACGCCAAGAGTTTCAGAGTTAGAAGTGTCAATAGAATAAGGCTACGTTTGGTCGACCGGATAAAAAGCAAGATATGATATATTTTATATCCTATTTTGTGTTTGGTAATTGTCTATGATAGGATAAAGTCGGATATAGAGGGGATATAAACTGGATAAAAAAATTTTAGGGAGAGGGTGAAATAAGTTATGATATGATTCTTATATCCAAAATATAAAACCCCACGATTTTTTTTTCTTTCTTCGTCCTTCACCCATAGACTACTTCAACTCCTTTGTTGGGTTCAAGTCATAGAGTTAAACCGGGTTTCCCCGACCCGGTCCGAAGTTTCTTTTTTCAAATTAAAAAATACTAAAAAATAAAATTAAAAATACCAGAAATTCAAAAATTCAAAAAAATCAAAATTTCATTTTTTAGAAAAAGTCTAGGTGTTCGATTATAATTTATTTCATATAGTACTAATTCTATAAGTCTTGAACCAATTTTAAATTTTTTATTTTAAATAAATATTTTTAGTTTAACATAAAAAAAACCCCTTATAAAGTTTTAAACTCAATTGAATAAGCTCTTATCGAAAGTATTGATGTCGAAACCTTCTCCTAAATAGCTCTCCGATTCACATCAAAATTTTACGAAAGCGACGAACTGTAATATACTTTATATATGCAGATTGTTCAAAAATCGTTCATTAACGTGATTAATTGTCGTTTCATCCTCGTGACAGCTGAAAAAGAAAAACGAATGAACTTTGGACTTATGCTTTGTTCTAATTGGGCATTTGTTGATTTGGTATTGGACATGTAACAAAATAAAAACTAATGAAAAACTTATAAAAGAGAAAAAAAATTCATGTTTCAAAGTGAATATATTGAAATTGATGTTATTTTAAAAACATTTGATGTTGAAAGGGGTAACCAAAATATTGTTTCAAATGAATAGAAAAAAATAATGCGTAATTATGAAACTCGATGAGAACCTGTTAATTTGAAAAAAAAATATTGTTTTGGATGATTTTTTGAATATTAAACATGCAAATTTGTACTTGGCTAATAATATTATTTTAAAATATTGAATTTAAATTCGTAGTTCACCAAACAATAAATTTGATAAGATACAAGTATGTCCAACTTTAGATTGGATAGTATATGAGGATATCCGATTTTAAATCCAAAATTCACCAAACAGTAGATGAAATATGAAGAAATCTATGAATTTATTATCCCTTCCTATCCAGTCCTATCCCGTTTAGAAATCTAGACGATTAAACGCAGCCTAAGTGTAAACTAACATGTAAGAAATCAACAGATACCAAAATTCTCAATTAAGGAATAAACTGAAAAAAAAAAACACTGTGATATCGTATATTAAGAGACAGCTTGTACGCAGTATCTCACCTAAAACATACGCCGTAATTCTTTTACGCGTAATAATTAACGAGGTTGCTCGTTCCAGAAATAAAGTCGGAGCATACCATGCAATATCGAGAGGCCCGTTTCCCTTCTAGGGGTTAGAATCGTGCAACTAATGTCAGTATGATGGTCACTGGCAGGTGGAAAGGTGGAGACAGTAGTAAAGAATTATCTGCAGAAGTTATGGCTGCCTCCTTGTGAGTGTCCAACTTTTGAAATTCCTTATGTTACGTTATTTCTTGCATTTAAAATTCCAATTCTGTAAAAGGAAAAATCCTTTCGAAACAGTCAAATAGGTAATAATAATAATAATTTCAACGCACTGATCATTTTTGCGACGTACAAAAGCAAGCATGCTCACAACAAGTGCCAATGTTACTGCTCGCAACAAGTGCCAAGGTAAAAATTGTAGAACATCATGATAAACACAGTCATGGCGTGGTCCACCTTAAAACAATGCGTCATTAACCATCTCTTCCTACCGTATTTATTGATAAAATAGGACATAAATAAAGTGATTTTTCCTTCTTCTATTTTCCCATTTTTGATATATTTTTTTGGGCACAGGGTGTTTTCCATTCATGATTTTCAGTACTATTATGTGGAAGCCTCTGCATGCTTATGAAAAAGAGTTGATAAAATGTAACCTAGCCATCCTCGACCTTAACGGTTGCTCAAAGCCTCAGTTGTATATATGATATATAGGTTCCGTGAACCCTCACGAGTAAATCACCTTATTTTCGAAGTCGTACAGGAGATCGTTGAACTAAATTTTCTATTGGTGCCCAAGTAAACCAATTTTAACTTTGCCAAAATTGGAAGAAACCATGTGAAATGCTGGAATAGTATCTGATTACAGACTGACTGGTTAAGTTCGATTTTATAACTCTAGCCAATCATTCTATGAACTAACAAATTGGATCGAATTGCAAGAAGGGGTGGATTAACATAAGTTAGGAATCTCCAGAAAATTATTTACTGCTTGTGATTCAATGGATGAAATAGAGTCTTCCCAAAAAGAATTAGTTTAGTGATTAAGGAGCGAATTTCTTTGTGTGGATTATAACTTCGACACATGCTTAATTCCCGATGCCACCAGGTGCATATAATTTCATGTTTGGACCACCGACTTAGTGTTTAGCTCACGCTTACTTATTTATGAGATTAGTCGCCCTATGTAGATTTAACGATAGAATCAGAAGGGGCATCTCTCCCTCTCTCTAATAATAAAAAAACCATGGTTTTCACGAATTGATGAAACCCAATTTCACGTGGTTTTAATTTAAACTAGCTAGTTATAGTATCGTGGAGAGTGCACAATTATATATCTTCATCCATAACAAAATTTGCTACGTTGACTTGTGTATTGCAAGAACAGAGTTTTCAACTTGGATAAGAATTAAACATTATTTTTGTGAAGTGAATAAAGCACGAATAACTGTAATAGACACTATCAGTATAGACATACTTTTGGACTATTTATCTTTTCACCTTTGATTTGATGGTTAGTAAGAGCATGGGTTATTTACCTTTTTATTTTGATAATTCATGGACAAAGACATGAGGAGCCAATTACTTGGAGGCTCATGGGGCACCTGGCAAGCACCCTAAATCTACTAAATTTATACCTTTGGCCTCTGCAAGTGGCCGTGACTTAGAAAAGTGTGTACATTATTGGTGAGATTTGAATGAAATAGGTTGCATTTAATCCTACAGTTGGAAATCTCCTAAACTTCCAATAAACTGCACCAAGCTGAGAGAGAGAGAGAGAGAGAGAGAGAGAGAGAGAGAGAGAGAGAGAGAGAGATTATCAAAACACTAAAATCAAGGCCAGATAGAATAATTTGTGAAAATTTTGCTTTATGTGGAGGATGTATCTCTATATTTCAATAAAACCGTTTCGTCAAAAAACCTTTTAAAATGTGGATCAATGTGGAAATTGACAAATGATGTGAGAGGTTCCTTTTTGACTCTTGGACCAGAAAAATCAAAAGTACTAGGACAAAGGCAATTCGGGCCAACCATGTAAAAGGGTTTTAAGATATATAGAGAATAGGAAGATGAAATTGAACCACCGGTATTCAATGATTGATGGCAGTCCTTTGTTCGAAATACAAACCTGGTACATATAGCTCTTCCAACGTTTAAAGATGGTTACAAAAGAAACAATCACATGCAATGTGACTCCTCACATTCAATAATATGTATTTACAAGCAATTACTAGACAAAACTACTATATGATATTGTGCACAAAATCGATAGTTACTCCTACAGGTCTACTTCGTGATAGTTACAATAGCCCATATTTCTCAGCCACTACAGTTAATAGCTTTCAAGATCTGCAGCTCCATGATCTGATGATCGTGTTAGTCTTGCAACTGCGTTCCTCTTCATGGCTGCTCTCAAGATTGCAGACTTCACGACTTGGATAACTGTCTTGTATCTAATCCATTGCAAATTGCTTTATTCTTGACTCTTGCCGACTAAACTGAGCCTCTTTTAGCTACACTTTTGTCTCGTGACTTAGTAACTTTTAGGGTGATGAGTTCCAAGATGGGTCACTCATCACACTGGAACCTGAAATTGGACCAGAATGGTCGATTCTCCATTTTGTGGAATCTGAAATTGGATCAGACTAGATATCTTTCTGTCTTTTTCTTATTCCCTGCAAGACTACATTTCAAGCCGCACCAACAAATGAGAGCCTTAAAGTAAAGTAATAGGCAGAACAAACAAGCGAACACACAGTGGGCGTCTTGGTCTAGAGGCTAAATCTAGGTGAGCCTCACAAGTGCAAAAGTAATTGAGAGAGTCGCGATAATCACATATATCACACGTGGATTTGTATGAAGGACGGCAAAGAACGGAGCACCGAGTATCAACCTTGACAAGATGCGATTGCTGTCACGATAGGCTGTTGAACTGGTGAGAAGAGGCAAGAGCAAGAGAGGGTGGCCAGAGTTTGAGACTCTATATGAGACAGTGAGAGGGAGTTGTCGAGCGCCACGGACGCGACTCAGGCTGGAGGGACTGAGAGATGGAGACGCCGAGCGAGAGTGGGGCAACTCAGGTGAGACGGAGGGAGGCGTCAAGCGGAGACCTGCGCATGAGAGGCCTAGGCAGTCTGGCTATTAGAGTTTTCACTGCAGATTTTCCACAGAAATGTCTCGCTGGAATGCCTGTACAAGATATTTTTTCTCTGCTTCTTTCAGTGTCCACTCAACTTTTAAGAAATACTTTGCAATAATAAAAACTATAAAAAAATTTTGTCAGTCCATTCCAAATGATTTGGTCCACACTTGGAACCGAAAATTAGATCTATTATCATCGATTTCAAATTTTAGAAACTGGGAACCCGTCTTAAAATTCGCTATTGTTTAATCCGATTTTCTTGCTCACCCTTTGTAATTTTCCTTTGCATTTGTTGTTGATAAACACTAATTATCTCGTCAACTATTCATAGTTGCCGACCAAGAACTTCCAACAGTCAGCAAATTTTGTCTATGCTGTGTCTAACTCGTCTTTCTTAGACCAAGTCGCCAATTGAGGATTTTGGGCATTTTTTGGTGTCAACAAAGACGATAGCCACGGACATGCAAGCGGCATTTTCTTGCTCCACTTGTTGGACCAACCTATCATGCCATAAGGTTAAAATAAAGAAATTCTTGTTATAGAGGGTAGACAATTTGACTACATATTTTCTGTTCAACCATGCGCGGGGACACTTAGATTTTGCATGAATTAAATGATTCCTACTGATTTTATTTGTTGCTTATTTAGAATCAGATTTTGCCTGGGTTAAATAATTTAGGATAGCCCACCTGCTCCTACTAATCTTTTTTTTTTGTTTAGTTAGCTATGCTATAGAAACACTAGCTGGTTTTTCGTCATATGTAAACTAAACACCAAAATCTTGCCCCCCCCCCCCCCCCCCCCCCAAAAAAAAAAACACATCAACACATAAACATGTGAGCTAGGAATATACCTTTTCATTTCTTTATTTCATATGTTGAAATTAAATCAGTTAGAGCACCGCTGTATTAGTGAACGTGCATGTTACATTCATCAATTGAAAGATGCTTCTCTCTGTTGACATTCCACTAAACAAATAATTTGTTGACGAATTGGAAATAGAATTATCGGTCGGTCGACGATTTTCTCTATTATCACGACCGGGACTATAATTGGATCCGTTTGAAAATTGATTACTTTGGTAATAAAAATTACTAGCTTAAAGTAGGATAATCATTGCATACTTTCTTGTAGGAAGAAAAAAAAACCCCTCATGAGAATAGTGAGAGAAAGTATTTTGTGCAATAATGATATCAAATATCATGTTAACGTGTTGTTTGTCTGAACTAATTTCTGAATATAGTAACGATTCCTTTCCTCGATTCTGAATTAAATAAAAATAGCGGCTTGCATGGGAAAATAGCCTGGAAGTTATGTGATTATGACTACCTTTTTTATAAATAAAAAAATTCTTTGTCTAGGTATCTAGATTATTTGGGAAAATTCCCTTGGTCTTGTCCAAATTTGACTACTTTGTCTTTCCCCGGACAGAGTATAAATTTGATTGGTTATCATCCGGAGTTTTGCTACTGCCAAAAAAGAGGATAAGAAAATGTAACAAACTTCAAAATATTGTTGCTGAAGATCATAAGACGACTTTAATAGCGAGAACTTAGGATTCTAATGAAATGCCTTTTCTTGGACAGCAAGTTTTCCATGCCATAAGAAGAGGGAAAAAAGTTTATTTCTCAAGAGGGGCTTTTTATGGTCATGAATTCATTTATTTGTTGAGCACAACGATGTTGTTCTTTAATCTAAATATAACTGATTTTGATGGAAGTTCACGTTTAATTTTTCAACTTCTCTTTCAAATTGATAATCATTGGTAGCAATAAACTTTGCGGACGTGGTCCGCGAGCACTGGTATAAAATTTTCTTGGTGGTTGAACAGTAAAACAAGTTTAGTCTTGATCTTTCTATGTTCTTTCCTTTCCTTTCAATTTTCTTGTCCAACCTTGCAAGGAACAAACGAATTGAAATCCTATTGGGGTTTTAATTGAATAGACAGTACGGTTTTCCGCTTTTGCTATTTTCAAGGGGAAAAGAAATTGTTTTCTTCAAGCTAGGTTAAAAGAAGAATGAAAAAGGAGTTGCCCAAAAAAGGGTGTCAGTAAATATTAGCACGTGCTTAACAAATTCAAAAGGTAATCTGATCAATTAACCACAAACACAATTTATTTTTATTTCCAAAAAATAAGAAAATTATTAAAAAAGTCATAAGCATTTACACACTTTGTCATTTAAGTTATAAACTTTTTTTAAATCCAATTTAATTCTAAACATTTTGCCATTTAAGTCATTGTGAAGGATTTTGGTCGGAGAATGTATACATGGTAACGCTGGAACTCACCCGCGTTGACGGGGCGACGATGTGTCCAAAATTAGGTTTTCTTTTGTTTTTCTTTGGCTGGAGCTTGCTAACTACTCCAGAGGGCAACGAACCCCTTGCCAACGACGGGCGAGGCCGTCTATGCCCAGATCTGGGTGGGGTCGGCCTCACTCGGCCCTCACCAATGGGGGCCTGGCGAAGTCAACTCCGCCTAACCTAGATCTGGACGAGGGTGGGGTTACCTCGCTAGATTTGGGCAGGATTGGCCTCGCCCGACCCCCACCAACCACTGGCTGGCCTCACTAGTGACCGTTGGGGGCTTGACAAGGCTGGCCCAGCCCATATCTAGGCGAAATAGCTCCGCCCAGCCTAGATATGGGCGAGGGCGGGGCCGACCTCACCCGGCCCTTCTCGGTGGCAGGGGAGGGCGGTGGCAACTTGCCTAGCCTCCATAGCCCTCGCCCGTCGCCGGCAAGGGTTTTGCCGCTCTCTAAAGTGGGTGGCGAGCTTTGACCGAAGAAAAAAGGAAAAAAAAACTTAGTTTTGGACATGTCGTCACCTTGTCATCGCCCCGTCAGCATTGGAGAGCTTCATTGTCGCCACGTATGCATTTTCCAACCAAAATCTATCGAAATTGCTTAAATGACAAAATGACAAAAATATTTATGATTGAATCGATTTAAAAAAAGATTTATAACTTAAATGGTAATGTGGATAAAAATTTATGACTTTTTTGGTAATTTTCTCTTAAAAAAAACTTGAAAGTAGTGCACTCATTTTCTTTATTTTTTTTTTTGTAATGCCATACTAATATCGAACGCTTGTCAAATATCACATTTTGTGCTCTCGCCCGAGTGGTCCCACCGCACGAAGCTCCTGCGAACGTCGAATCAATAATTCAAGATTCTGACTTGCTGGCTCATGAGTGGCTCCAAGCCTTTACTTTAATAGCCCTAACCCTATAAAGTCATGCCACGTTGACCACACAATAGTTCTGCCTAATTTCAGTGGACCCCACCGTAATTAATTACTCGTATTTACGTGTGGTTTTTTTGTTTTTTGGTGGGATGGTGGGTTGGGCAAGTAGATGAAATTAGATCGAACAAATGCATGGGTTGATTTGAATAGGACTTTGGTTTGATTAGAACCATTCGGGGCAAGTCAAATTGCATAACAGGATTCCGTTTGATTACAACAATTCATTGTAATGTTGAAACATAAAAGGATAATGGGAGTAATCTTCGGATGGTCTAGAAGTCTTCGATTCAATTCTTTTCACTTACTTTACCTTTTATGATATTTTGAGAAGCTAATTCATTTTCATAATACGAGTCATTAAAATACCTTTTGCCTTAATTTCTATATAAGATATTAATGACGCAATACACAGATGTTCAGGAAATTTTTTATTATAGAAGGGGGAGATCTTCAATTAAATTGTTTTCCAACCGTTGATAAATGGTTCCTCAAAGAACCATAGTAATATTTTCAATCGTCTCATTAGGGTTTTCGAAGTTAAATAAAATGATGGTCGAATATAATTCACTTCAGTCACGATTTAGCATAATGTTTTGGCTTTCCTATATATATTTATATTGCTTTTGACGCGTGTTAACATTATTCAAGTCCTCATCTTGGGGATTATAGAAGAGGGATTAAGAAAATTACGAAGATTTGTTTATATGTATGTACATTGTTGGATTGGAATAAGGTTGTTGATGATAGTAAGGTGGAAATTCATTTTTCTTCATGGTCCGTCAGAAACCTCCTTTACTAGTATCTATAAAAAAAAAACTTCTTTGTTTTGAATATTGAATCTTATTAGGAGAAAGGAGAAACATTGATATCTATACGTTTATTATTAATCAGAGAGATAAGCTGTTTTTACTATGGAAATCGGACGAATACATAGAATACAAACAAACCCCAAGAAATTATAATTCAAATTAAGAAACAAGGCAAGTACAAATCCGATGGTCTTACGCACTTTTTTCTAGCTTATTATATGTGGTTCTTTCATCCAATTTACCAGATTTCTCAAATAGAATATAGATGTGATATGCAATCCAAGATTGGTATCGTGGACAGTTGAAGCAACCGCATGACAATAAAGGGAGTGAAAAAAAAAACATAAAAGAAAAGAAGAAGACTCTGTTGAAAACGTCAATGATGATTTACCGTTTCATGCTGTCTCTCGCGAGCACTACTCAAATTAAGCACTTGTAAAATGAAAAAGAAGAACCAACAAACAGCTTTCGGAATCACATGTCCACTTATAATAACATTTATGTTTCTTTAATTTTCTATTATTTTATTTTCATGAATAGAAAAAAGAATATAAACCCATTTATATATGTTAGTTATTTTTTACTTTATATTCCTTGGAATAGAAAAGTAGCTAGGAAATTGATTTGGAACAAAAATAAGAAGTTTTTTTTTTACTTCTATTCCCAAGAACAATTTCTTAGAACAAGTCTTTTTTTCTTTCATTTTTTTCCTTCTTCCTTGGAACAATTTCTCATATTCTTTATCTAACTAGTCATTGACCATCAATTATAATTGACAATCGGCTAGCTAGCTACTAGCTAAAACTCAAGCCGATGAGGTCAACCTCACTAGCCTCAAGCTCATATGGCCGGCTCTTGGCCAAGCTCGGGCTTATTGTTGTTGAAGGAATTATTTATTACATTTTGAAGATGACAAAACATATCTTAATCGAATGGTGCATAGACGAAAGATGTCAGACTATGCACCGTCTGAGAGGTATCGGACTATGTATCGTCTGAGAAGTAAAGTGTGGCACTTTAGCTTTCTTATATATCCTATTTCACGGTGATCTTGGGGATTTTATCTGCTTGATTTGATTGAGTCCAAGACAACTTTATGATGATTTGATTAACTATCTTTTTATTATGGAATTATATGATCAACAGTTAATCAAGTATTTTAAGTAAGTATTTTAAGCAAGTATTCAACTATGGAAATCGGAGATCCCGATTGTATAAGCGAACATGATTGACAAATTCTTTGCTTGATCTATTTATGGCTCAAGATTCCTGGTTTATTCTGTCCAATGGGAAGATTGGAAGGTGACAACGGTCACAAGTGCTGAATGAGTATTTAGAGGAGTTATCGTACGGAGCAATATTCTATAGTCTGAATCATCTCAATTGTAATCATCTAAAAGAGCTTTCATTGCATTCAAAAGAGAGATACACACAAGCTTGAGAAGCTTAGATTCTAAGATTGTAACTCTTTTGATTCTTGATAGACTCCAGCTAATAGGTTGTCACCGTGAGAGAATGGACGTAAATTTAATCTAAGCCGAACCACTATACTTATTGTGTTCAATTTTCTCTCTACTCTCTTCCTTTATTTTTTACTTAAGATATGATTCATGTACTGAAAGCTTAATCATTTATATTTCCGCATTGAGTAAGTGATAGCACTAGTATTTTCAAATGGTATCAAAGCCAGGTTACTTGTCTTATTGAAGTGTTTTACTTTTGAGCATAACGTTCTATGGCTAGAGCAGTTGCTTCTGGTTTGATGGAAGGACATAGTCATACCAGACCTCCATACTTTGATGGAATGGACTATAGTGTCTGGAAGAACAAAATGAAAGCCTTTTTAAGATCAAAAGATCATTTGGAATGAAAAGTGGTTGATCAAGACACAACTTCGAGAGCTGCCTCTAACTCTAATGAAGCTAGGGTGATGTCACAAGCTGAGATCACCAGGAGACAACATATTGATGCCAGGGCTATTTTATTTCTTACTGAGTATAATCGTATATCTTCCTATGATATAGCAAAAGAGATTTGGGACAGACTTAATATTACTTGTGAAGGAACTGATCAAGTCAAATAGACCAGAATCAATATCTTGCTTGAGCAATATAAGGCTTTCAAGATAAAAGATGGTGAATCAATTACTGACATGTTCAATAGGTTCACATAGATAGTAAATGGTCTAACTTATCAAGGCCAACCTATCTCTGTACCTATGAAAGTCAACAAGCTGTTGCGAGGTTAATCACAAAAGTGCAATCACATTAAGACCTCAATCAAAGAAATACAAAGGATTCGACAATTGTCAGTGGATGAACTCATAGGAACACTTCAGTCCTACGAAGTGAAATGTTTTAATGAAGATGAAGAACCAAAAGGTAAGAAGTTGATTACTTTAAAATTTAATATTGTTTCTTATGATGCATGATTAGATGAATACTTGGGAGAATGTCAAATTGGAAGAATCTAACTCTCATAACTACCAGAAGAGACAAGCAGATGACAACGATATTTACAATGATATAACTTGTTACAACTGTCAAAATAAAGGACATATCAAGCCAGACTATCCACTGCTCAAAGAAAAGAATCATAGATATGAGAAGAACAATAAGGCACTGAAAGCTGCAACTTGAAGTGACACTGAATATGAGAACAGTGATGATGAGTATGCGAATATTTGCTTGATAGCACAATCAGATTCAGACTCTGATAAAGATTCTGATTCAGACGTTGATGAGGAACAAAATAATCAAGTCAGTAATTTTAGAATTCCTATTAAAGTTGCTAAGTATATAGATGATTTATGTTATAAGTTGGATTCTTCTCTTAAGATAGCTTCTGAGCTTAAGAAAGAGAACTTGAAACTCAAATAGCATGAGGTCTCTTTTAAAGAAAAATATGAAAGTTTGAACAATGATTTTGTGGTTTCAAAAGAAAAGGTTGATTCTCTTGAAAAAGAAAATGTTTGTTTGAAAGCTGACATTTCTAGCATTTCAAAGAAATTTTCTCTTGATTTTGAAAAATTATAGAAAATTTTTTCTGTCCAAAGATCTTATTACAACAAAGATGATTTGGGTTTGTCTTCTAAGACTGTTTCTTTGATTGATTTTGCAAAAGTTAAGGAGAGACTAAAAAATATTCATCCTAAAAGGGTTTATGAAATTCATTTTCAGAAAATATTTGTAAAACTTGTTGGGAGAGAAGCTCTCAAGTGTTCAATTTGTAATAACTCTGAATATCTTGAGAAAGATTGTTTAAAGGCTTGGAAACCAGTAAATAAACGATGGGAAATGTCTCTGTTTTGTGCTAACATAAAAGAACTCAAGAAGATCTAGATATCTAAGAAGAAATACGTTTTTTTTTTCTTGCAGTTTTTGTTCAAGAACAAATCAAAATGGTACTTGGATAGTAGATGTTCAAGACATATGACTTTGTGAGCCTGGAGAATACTAATGGTGGAAAAGTTTCTTTTTGATGAAATAGTAAATGGAAGATTGTTGGATTCAAAACTATGAAAATTGAAAATTTGTCTATCAATAATGTGTCATTGGTTAAGTGTTTAAATTACAATCTATTTAGTATTAGTCAGCTTTGTGATACAAGTTACAGAATACACTTTTAAGAATGTGTTTGTTTCGATTCAAGCAAATATAGTACTCAGACTTTCACGGGACGTCAACATGGTAATATCTATCTTCTGGATGTAGATTTGGTAAATTTAAAGTGTCTTATCTCTGTTTAGGAAGAAGTAAATCTGTGGCATAAAAGACTTGGACATACTAATATGAAGCAATTATCAAGATTTCATTAAAATAGCTTGTTCGATGTCTTCCAAAGATGGTTTTTCAGAAGACAGAGGATTGTACTCCTTGTGTCTTAGGTAAACAAGTCAAGAGCTCTTTAAATCAATAAATCAAGTCTCAACTGTTCGTGTTTTGCAACTTCTTTATATGGATCTTTTTGGACCAAATCGCACTCAAAACATTGGCGGCAAAAGATATTGTCTGGTCATAATAGATGACTTCTCAAGGTATACATTGGTAATGTTATTAGCAAACAAGTCTGAAACTTTCTTATTTTTCTCTAAGTTTACTAAGAAGGTTCAAAATGAGAAAGTATATATTATTTCTAGCATATTTTCTAATCATGAAGGTGAGTTTGAAAATCATGAGTTTGCTAAGTTTTGTGATGATTTTAGAATTCAACACATGTTTTCATCTCCATAATAGGGTAGTTGAAAGGAATAATAAATCTCTACAGGAAATGCCAGAACACTGCTCATTGGAAGTAATGTTGCTTCCAGATTCTGGACAGAAGTAGTTTCAACTGCTTGTTACATTATTAACAAGGTGTTTCTTATACCTATTTTGGATAAAACACCATATGAGATCTTTAAAGATAAAAAACCAATTGTTTCTTATTTTCATATTTTTGGCTGTAAATGCTTTATTCTCATGAATTCACATGATCGTATTAGGAAGTTTGATGAAAGATCTGATGAAGGCATTTTTCTGGGCTACTCCTCAACTAGCAAAGCTTATAGGATTTACAACAAAAAGACATATATAGTAGAAGAATCCATGCATGTGAAATTCCAAGAGACTAAGCAAAATGTGACAGGTTAGACTCAAACTGTAGATCAAGATTTGTTTTCATACTCTACACAGTTTGTCATGCCTACAGAGACTCAGACTCTATTAGTATAGCATTAAACAAGAGAGACTTCTAACACAAGGGTCCAGAGGAATTTGAAGCATAGATCAAGTCATCCATTGAACAATATTATTGAAAATCTTGATGATGGATTGCAGACTATATCAAAAGTCCAAATGCCAATTATACTAGAAAAACCAAAAGAATCTAGTGACATTGTTCATATATCAGAAATCGAGCCAAAGAAAGTAGCTGAAGTTGTAACAGATGATAGTTGGATTGAGGCAATGTAAGATGAGTTAAGGTAGTTTGCAATTAATGATGTTTGAGAGTTGATTCCAAAATGCAAAGGAAAATCCATCATTGGTACCAAGTGGGTCTTCAGGAACAAGGTAGACGAAGAAGGGTTTCCGAATATATACCGATTTTTTAAAAATATGTGAAAACTAAGGGAATAGCACTACTAGGTACTGCTGATGAGGCTTGAAAGAATTTCCGTTGGATACATTTGTTACATCTCCTAAGAAGGCTAAGTATCAGGATGAGGACGAGAATATGTATGATCTGTTTAAACCGAGAAAGGGGGTGGCTACTGATGTCCCAAGGACTTTAAACAACTTTTTCTGTTCTTCAACTCATAAAGAGGAGTACAAGAAGATGTTGGCCAGAGGGGTGATGAACCCTCGTTTTGTTGAATCTAACTATCTTGATTCTCTAAATGTCAAAGTAGTATATTCTGATCAAATCATGATTTGCATGCGTGTTATGTTTCATAATTTGAGGATAGAAAAGTTTGTTCTGATTCAACTGATGGTTATTCATAACTTGCTGCCTACTTCTACTCCAATATTTCATTTCCTAATTGTTACTCTCTACTATTTTCTATCAGTGATAGAGATTATGTCATTGATGTTAATGATTTGGCTGAGATCATTGGAGTCACCAAACATAGGTTTCTTCCAATTGATGCTTCTAATCGACAAGTTTTGACTTTTCTGTCTGAAGGCAACATGACTGAGTGTGTCATCACATATTCTAAAATGTATGCTTCACACATTCTATTGCACATGAATATTATAAATTGCTTGAAGCCAAAGGCAGCCTCCAAGATTGATGTGTCTAAGTCAAAGGCTAGAATTATGTATGGCATACTTCTTGATAGGATTATCAATATGCCCTTTATTATACTCTTCCAAATGCACATGGTTGTTCTGAAGGATAAAGGTCTGTTGCCATATGCCGCTTTGGTAACAAGTATTTTTCAACATATTAAGATTTCCATTATTTCAAAGTTTTGCAAGAAGGTGATGTTGCATACAGTGATTGGTAAAACCATAATTGCCAAAATGCGACTCACTAGGGCTCTTACAGAAAAAGAGTCCACTAGTGCTAAGAAAGGTGAACCTTCTACAACTAAGAGAAAGGGCAAAGCACCCTTGGTTGAATCTTCTCAGAAGAAAAGTTGTTGGTCAATTCTTAGGGATGAGCTAGATACAGTAGAAGAAGCAGAGGTAACAATGACTGAGACTGAGTCGGATGATGATATAGACAAAGCTATTGATGATTATGTAGATGGGGAAGCAGATGATCAGATTGCTACA
The DNA here is from genome assembly GCA_030064385.1 of Melaleuca quinquenervia. Classification (NCBI taxonomy): domain Eukaryota; kingdom Viridiplantae; phylum Streptophyta; class Magnoliopsida; order Myrtales; family Myrtaceae; genus Melaleuca; species Melaleuca quinquenervia. The sequence goes on along the minus strand of CM057726.1, from coordinate 8,117,252 downwards.
TCGGCTGTTGATCTAGAAGTTGCTAAGAGTGTGGGAATGACAAGTGTCACACCAATCAGCAAGACTTACATGGTTGGTCAAGTTTCCATTTGTTCATCTGAAGATAATGCTGATATAGGTGGCAACACATGCATTCTAGTTATCGAAGAGACAACTAGTAGTATACTTGCTGAACATAGTGAAAAACATTTGGAAGTGGATAATCTAACACGTGAAATTGATGGCATAGAGACATGGGGGAGCTATTGTGATAGATGATCCTACTTCTCCTCGGTTTCATGAGATAGGGGGAGAAGATTTCTCTGTTGACCCTCTTGATCAAATGATTATTGCTCTACATGCTACCGATATCCCTCAGTCTTCTGTTCTAGTTGATGATTCTACTAAGATATCTCCACTGCACCCAAAGCTTATTGCCTTCTTCAAGAGCATTCAGGATAAACATGATCACATTCTATAGAAGGTTGATCATTTCATGCAAGTTGTGACTACTTGCCTTGATGGGATGCGGGCATATATCAAGAGATTGGAGTAGACTGTGCTATTTTTGGATTCTCTTACTCTTGTGTGAGCCACTCGTTTACCTTAGTTTTTTGATGATGTCAAAAAGGGGGAGAAGGTGTAGTAATTTTGATGTTTTGATAGGTGTTTTTGAAACATTTTGGAACTTGTTTTTGACTATGTTTGAAATGAATCTTGGATGATCTTTTTGTGACTATGTTCTGAATGAGTATAATTGTTTATTATATTGTTGCTCTTATTTACTATATTGGATTTTTGGACTAACCTTTGTGTTGTAGATTTAGTTCTTAATATTTTGATATATGATTTGTCAAATTTGCTGGTGGTTTTCTCATCATCAAAAAGAGAGAGATTGTTGAATGAATTATTTATTATATATTAAAGATGGCAAAACATATCTTAGTTAGACTTAGTCAGACGATTGTTTGTCAAGAAGATGTCGGACTATGGACTGTCTAAGAGGTATCAAACTATGTATCGTATGAGAAGTAAAGTGTGGGACTTTAGCTTTCTTATATATCCTATTTCACTGTGATCTTGGGGATTTTGTCTGCTTTATTTGATTGAGTCCAAGACAACTTTATGATGATCTGATTGACTATCTTTTTATTATGGAATTATATAATCAACAGTCAATGAAGTATTTTAAGCAAGTATTCGACCATGGAAACCGGAGATCTTGATTGTATGGGCGAACATGATTGATAGATTCTCTGTTTGATCTATTTATGACTTGAGATCTCCTAAATTATTCTGTCCAACAGGGCATAATAGGAAGAACTTCTTTGGGAGGTGACAACGGTCAAAAGTGTTGAAGGAGTATTTAAAGGAGTCATCTTAAGTTGTGAAATAGAACAAGTACAAAAGCAATATTCTATAGTCCAAATCATCTCAATTGTAACCATCTGAAAGAGCTTTCATTGCATTCAAAAGAGAGATATGCACAAGCTTGAGAGTGTGAAGCTGAGAAACTTAGATTTTGATATTGTAACTCTTTTGATTCTTAGTAGACTCCAGCCAATAGGCTATTACGGTGGGAGAGTAGATGTATGTTTGATTTAAGGCGAACCACTATATTTCTTGTGTTTAATTTTCTCTCTACTCTCTTACTTTGTTCTTTAATTAAAATATGATTCAAGTATTGAAAGCTTAATCATTTATATTTTCGCATTGATTAAGTGATATCACTGGCGTTTTCAATTGGGGCTGGGCGAGGTCAAGCCTTGACTCGCCACAAGCGAGGGTTGGCCTCACTTGATGGCCACAAGGTTGAGCCTCATCAAGAATTGGCAAGGTCAACCTTGCCGGCCAAGTCTTTGGGCAATAGCCTAACTATAACCAGTATATTATGCAGGCCATGTAAACAAAAAAAAATGAAGATAATGCACGGCAAAATATCCGTGTGAGAAACTTTAGTTCATGAATATAACCTTCAAAGCATCGTCAACTCAACTTGCTTAATTAACAATTTTTTTGAAAAAAAGGTCACAAATCAAAATGAACTAGAAGGGAAAAAAAACATTCAAGTCGCAATCGAGCACGGCATAATCATTCAGATTTGGAATTGCATTATTCCCTAAACCACCTCCCCTTTTCTCTGAAAGGTACGTCCGGGTTGATGATCTTTTGGTGTAGAATAATCAACAATCTAAAGTTGTTAAGCAATGATTAACCCCAATACACCTTGATAGATGGGTTGCAGCTTACCTCGAAAATGGACAGCACATAAATTTTCTAACATGAATTAGGTCATGCATCAATGGATATTGAAATAGTAAACAAGCAGTTGCAAGAGAATTTACCCTTTGCTGGGCACTTGAACCTACGTTCAACATGAATTTTACCAAGGAATTTAAGGGGCAATATAAGTATATGTTACGATATCCACATTTTAAATAGAAACACAATACAGTAGTTCAACGTCGTTGGTATTGTTGGTGTTGCTAGGCACCACAATATAAGTTAGTAGGTGGTGATAAACAAGGAAATTAGGGTTTTGCTATTGTCTAATGTACCCTATAAATGAAGCCATTGATATACTCTTTTATATTAAGATATTGAGAAAAGACGTTCCTGTCTGGTGAAGACCCTGGAATAAATTTACAAAAAGAGATGCGGCGAAGATGATTCCAAACTTCAAACAATTGCCTGAACATATTCAATGAGAGGCTCCTTCAATTTTCATACACCTCATGAACATGTGCTCTAGGGAAAATTGAATCTCCTCACCTAAGATCTTGCTCGGCTAAGCCACCTTTCCCTCCATAGGGATCCAGTTATTCCGTAGCCCTCATTTGTGAATCAGTCGCTAAGTGATTTACACGGCAAAAATCAGCCATCTTAGCCTTTTTCTTTTACAGCAACCCCGCTACTGGACTGCTGTGAACAAACCAAACTCGAGAACATACCGATCATCATATCTCTCCCCTTTGAATTTGGATAACATGAATGAACTCTTTTGTGTAACTCATCCATTCATCAAGTGGATGACACCCGTAATTATTCCAACGGAAATTTAGGGAAGAATAAATCTCCACTCCTTCCTTCGCATTGTGGACGTCCCTTTCTCAGATTTCTGATGAAGTCACCATTGGATTGGATGAGCAGAGACTCCAGGAGGTGGAATGAATACTAAGAGATAAGGCCACGTTCTTGGTGCAATGGGAAAGGTGATCCACCGCCCAAAATAGTAACATGGCCCATCACACTTTTTCCTTTCTCATTAGTTTATTATAAGGTCTTTATAATGCCAGTGCAAATGACCGAAAGCCAATTTTCCCGCACGTAGTGCAAGTTGATCTGTGCTCGTCCGTTTCTGTCCACTTCGACTCATATGATGACTTCCTCTTGGGAAGCACACTACTTCATGATCTCTTTTGGGGATATGCATGCATGGGAGAGAAGTTATGTGCTTTGAAAATGAGAATGTTATGGAGCATCTTATGTGGTTTCTTTTGGTCATATTTCCTGCTGTTTCTGATTGATTGAAACTTCCTCCATCCGGTTTCTTGATTAGCGAGTTACAAATACGGATATTGATCATCAGCACTTCGATCATATTTTTTTAAAGACAATGTTTAAAAATTAAAAAATTTGCAAACATGATGATTTATCAATAAATAAAGAATAGAATTGGAAGTTGAAAAGCTTGACGTTAAATGCGTTTAGTGTAAAATTCGAAATTTAAACGGACTAGAAATATGCTGATTCTTGGAAAATTAGCGTGTGCTAGATTAATCAGTCAATTTTGCATAATTATGATGTTCGTATTTATGAACCACCAATCATAAGCCAAGTCAAGAGCAAACAATATGAACTTACGTGGGAATTCTTGCACAAATTATATATATTGAATAACCGAAAAGGATGTATTTTCCCCAATCCTCAGTTAAGGAAACCGATCTACTCAAGACACATCACCCATATTTACTTCTTAATTAAGTTTAGCCACCAATTATAAGCTTCTTTTAACTAGGGACGAACAATCCTAAGTAAAAATGAAGTAGAGGTGAAGATAATATAGGCCCAAAATGGGCCGGACAAGCCTAAAGGCACCATGTAAAAACGTCGGATTTGGACAGCTCAATAGCTTAATGAGATGCACAACAAATGTTCCTCCTGGTGCTCCCAGCATATGGTGCTAAAAGTAGCTTTCTGAATTGTTTTTGTGACTTTCGCAATTGGACTTAAAACTAAATATAGGCTCGTGACTTGGAGAATTGCTTTCCCAAACTCCTATCTTTGCAAAATCAAAGATCCTTAATGCATATTATGATATTTTTAAGATTCATAAAATCTATGAAAATAGATGAAACGAGGTTTCCGAAGCAGGTATAGGAGGGAGAATAGTGACACTATGGACTTAATGCACGTGGACATTGATTTTTCTTACTCCTCATTTTCCATTTTAATTCTTTCTAATGTATTCTTACTAAATATTGTTTATGTAATTTTCACCTTCTTGAGTTTTTCTTTTAATTTTCATGTACTCTTATGATATTGGTTTAACGTATCCATCATAAATTTTTTTTACCCTATTTTTTTTACTTTTCCTTTTTCTTTTGTTACTTTTATTTTTTAATTTTCAGATGCACAAGTACACTGCATACAAAGATATGGTTCCAATTGAATCCAACCAATATGTATCGTATATTTATTATTTGGTTGATATCAACTATTTTTTCGCTATTTGGAATTTAATTTTCTTTAAGAATTTATCAAATTTAATAACGCAGTATATATTTCCATAGTTAACCGATGAATATGAAAGGAAAAAAAAATTATTGGGGAGTGAACAAGGATTCATTCAGTATCATCCCCTTGTTGGTGGTGGAGAAGCTGGACGGCTTTTCATAAGGTTGCAAGCTCAAAAAAATATGAGGCTGGTGCCCTAATTTTTGCAAGGGAGAGTATTCTTCAATTAATGGGTTTGCAACAAAGTCTCGCTACATACGATACGATACCTAGCTGTTATTATCCAATGTTCATGATAGATGTGAGACTCTTATAATAACACCTAATGAGTTGCGCGGCAAGAAGTCACCCCCTCCCCTTCATTTCATGCATCAAACAAGCACATCTACCCTCTAATTCGAAGCTATTATTAAATGACTTAAGCTACTTTCTTTTCTCAAATTACAATTATGCTATCCTCGATATTTATTTATTTTTGAAAAAATAACCTACGATCAATAATCTACGAATTTTATCATAAAGTGGATAAATTTTTCCCGAGGTAGGGCGAGCATAGTCCTAGTATCAATGAATTTTTAACAATTATAGCTAATATTGTATAATGAGCTTGCTGTTCTCTGTATTTTTCTATATTTTTATCAGTATACATAAATTTTATAATTACCCGATAATTCATTTTTGGTGCTCGCGGATTTGTGCTCTAATGTCTGTTGAAAAATAGAAAGTGAATGCATCGAAACCATAGTGCATGACAATGTAGTAGGCGTGTTAATGGCCAAAGAGTCAAAGACAAGCCCACGAGAGTTTCTACAGCTAATGAAAACTGGTATTATTACTCCGTTCATTTAACAAAAAAAAATTGAATACTTTGAAAATTACTTTACTAAAAATGATAATTTATATCACTTATGAAAATAAAGGAACAAAAAAAATTTCATTCTTTATGAAAATCTTTAGACAAATTGTTATCGATCATGTAAATATTTGCTATTGACTAATTATTTCAAGCGATACAAACGATTTATTTTAGAAAAATATTGTCAAATTATTCATTTTTGGTAAAATAAATGAAGCCTCGATTTGAGGATAAAAGGGAAAAATTATCAAAAATTTTAGATCACAATAACGATGATAAATTCATCAGAAAATTGTCTAATCAAGTGCCATGCCTAATTACTTAATTATGTCTAAACCTTCAACAAGTACGAAAGTCCCACGTTCATATCTTTATGCTGATGATTCATCGCATACTCCCAGGTCTCCATATGTAATTTCTCACCTACTTCTTGGCGTTGGTGTTGGTCGGATCTTCGCTGTAATTCAACACAGGAAGATTAAATTTCGATCTGATCTCAGAAAGTCAGAACTATACCAAGTCTTCAGGAATATCATTAGCTTTGACAATGTCCTATGCAATGATTACTTGACGAGAGGGGTTTATCCCGTCACTGATGCCTGGAAACCATCATTTGTCCTCTCTCTCTCTCTCTCTCTCTCTCTCTCTCTGATAAAACTGTTAATGGTTGACCCGACCCGAGACTGACAATGTCATCTGCTCAAATTGATGGGCCATGAGTCGAAATTTAATGGGCTACTATTCAGGCAGCCCAAAGCCCCAACGTGGCCTTGCAGTTATATCACAGGAGAGCTCGTTCATCCGAGCATCAGAAGCACTTCCCACATACAGGAGCCTGCTGGCTCTAGTCATGAAAAAAAAAAAACTTCATATACGCAAGTCCAGTCTGAGAACATGGAAATCGACCTTCACTTCTGGTTTCAAAAAGGCGAATGGGTTTAAGTTAGACGGAGCAAAATATCCCGAGAAAACAGAATTCGACCCGAAACTTTATTTGTTGCTGTCAGATTTACATGCATACTGCGGTTAAAACAAAAGAGAATTTACGGTGCACGACGAGGTAAGAAGCTTGTCTGTTGTTAGCTTGTGTTAAAGAGGTCCCCGAGCCTCGAGGAAGGGTTAAAGCTGTGCAACAGTAACACTGGAGGCGAGACGAAGTATAGAGGGCTTTCGGTGGATTTGGATGCCAGGTGACGGGTGAAGAATATCGAATCACCTGTGGTGGAGGGTTTCGCGATGCTTCGCGACAGAATTTCCCCGAGTTCGGAGGTGCCAAGGTTGCTAGAAGCGCTGAAGCAAGAGCCTTCAGAAAAACTAAAGAGCCAATGGCCAAAAAGTCCCCAAATGAATGAATTAATGAGGCATTTGTAGTGAGAAAACCAAGGCGAATGGTTGACATGATCATGCCTTGCGGCAATTCTAGTTATGGAATCGACTGTAGATAAGTTATCTCATGTTAGGAAGACGCCGGCTAAGAAATGAGTAATCATGTACCAAGAGTATACATGCCAATGTTAAGCCCACAACAAGGGAAAGGAAAAGGAAATTTATCGGGTCTTTCTTAATGAGTCACACTTCGTGCCTACCAAGCCAAAAGTTTTTAAGACACTCCACTCGAATAAGAATAACCTGAGATCTCAACAACCATCCTACAGCGCCAGCATGAAGTACGCCTACAAGAACTAATTGTCAAGGGCATCTTTATTACTGAATTTAGGAAATTTCATTAAGAAATAATGTCTGTTTAGTATAAATATGTGACAACAAAATTTAGTATCTAACATTTTGCCCCATGCATGAGAAATCTTCTGAGACATGCGGAAAGGAGCGTCGTCGTGCATAAAGAAGACTCATGCTTGCGCAGTAGTATTCGAACAACAATGACTAGTGTAGATTTTCTTCATGCCATAAGTTTCGGTAGGACGACGCGAAGCGCTGTGCAGCGTGCTTGCTCTTCAGCGCGCAGCGTCTTCCGCTCAGTTCTTAAGGACCGTGCTTAGCTCCTAAAGCACGGGGCTTGCTGGTAAGCGTTTAATGGCCTGCCCCTAGCCCCTAGCTCCTAGCTCTTGCGCACTGCCCCGCGCGCTCTTGGGGCGTGCATCCTGCTCAGCACACTAGAACTTGCGCCATGCGCAGCTAGAGGCACGCATCTTTCGATCCGTTTCGTTGGTAGCTTTCGAAACAACGAGTTCACGATCACATAGCATGTGTAAGAGGGGTCTCCAAGGAGGTGGCCAGGTGATGCTTCGAAGGAGGAAGATTCTGCTTGCACAAAGGAAAGATGTTCTACCCCCAAGTACAGGAGGAAGCCACTTGGAAAAGCAACATCTACTCGTTTTGTTCCCGAACAGAGGCCCGTGGATGGAAAAGGGCTATCCCTGGGAGTTCGGCTCTGCGCTTCAGGGTGCATGCCTGCATGGGGAGATCCATCTCTGGGAGTTCAGCTCTCACGCTAGTTTTGGAAGCCCATTTCTGATGGGTGGAAAGGTTGAGTGAAGCATGCAAAATGCGGGAGCAACAGAGCAGGTCGCGATCAGTCGGCATGGGCTTCCGGCCGGGCTAGGCGAGATCACACCAACACTCGAGGATGTGCGAAAAAAAGCTTCTTGGCGTGCCTTGCTGTGGAGCAAAGAGCATGGGAAGTGTATCCCCTAATGTTAAAAAGGGTTTGGAAGTCGATCCAAACTCATCCACTAGCTTAAACATTCCATCCGATCCTTCGAACGGAAACGGATAATCTATCGAGAACAATTAACATATGCCGAGCGAATTTTTGGAACTAACCGTTTATTTTGTTGTTGTTGATTTCCGTAAGTTTCTTGCCGTCGAAAATTGACTTCAACTTAGTGAGAATGAGACTTTATTTTTCTATCTGTACAAGAGTATTGAAACCAAGGCATGCGTACATTTCCATACGGATGAACCAAACCCAGCACAGCACAGCGCGGGCTTTAATCACAAGGCTGCATGTGTGTAAGCATATTAAAAAAATAAGGAAAAACTCCGTTGGTCAAGAAAGTGCCAAAAAAAAATATAAAAACCTATTATTCAATTATAAACTTTTTAATTGGACCAATTTAGCATTTATAAGCATTTTGCATTTGGATCATTTTAATTAATCAAGTTAATTTTAGTTAGAATTCACTGATAGACATAGTTATTTTACATGGTACGGTCAATGCTGACATGAATAAAAATATAATTTTTTTAAAAAAATTTTCTAAATTTATCACCTTTTTTCCCTTTCTTTTCTTTCCTTCCTTCCAACAAGGTTGCCCACCAACCATCGTCATATGCCTTTCCAAAATCCAAACGAGGGCCGACACCCTTACCCAGACTAGGCGATGCTTGGCCGGCTAAATAGTTAGCCTCAATTGGGAGAAAAAAAATAAGAAAATAAAGAAAATAAAAAATGAAAAAACAAAGAAAAAAGTAATAATTTTTCAGAAATTTTCAAAAAGTTAAAAAATTTATTCACACGTGTAAGAATTCTAACATCCATATCATTGATATCTAGACTGAAATTGATCAAATGGACTTAATAGACAAATACAAAAAAATCAAGACTAAATTTATCCAATTACTGAGTTTAGAACTTTTTTTTTTATACTTTTCCCTCGCTTCCCCACCATCTATGCACGATATAAAAATCCGAAATCTTGTGACATAGGAATATATGGACCGAACTTTATTTTTTTCTGTTCAAGTACTCGTGCATGCATACCTTTTATCACTAATTTCCTAATTTGTTGGGATAATTATATTACCGAAAAATGTTTGGTTTGGAATATTTATTTATTTTTCACGTTTCAAAACGGAGTCCTTGATCTAAGGACAAATTCCCTCTTCCTACGCTTTTGGATCTCTCTACCTTCCCTCCTAATAACCTGCATCTTCATCTCCCTCCACAAACTCACTCAACCCACTCCTCCTCCTCCTCCTCCTCCTCCTCCTCCCACCATTTCCCATCTGATCACCTTTCTCTCTCTTTGTTTCTCTCTGAAATGGCTCTCGGAAGATCGTCGCGCAACAGCAAGCGCTCTTCTTACACCTCCTACACATCCACCATCACGACCATCGTCTTCGTCACGCTATGCATCGTCGGCGTCTGGATGCTCACCTCTGATTCCTTCGTCCCTCCACAAACCACCACCAAAAGATCCTCCTCCTCCACCGCTGCCGCCACCACCGCTGCCACCACCAATGATGTTCTCTCCTCCGCCGTCAAAGCCAATGACAAGAAAGATACCCCCTCGTACGAAGACAATCCTGGCGACCTCCCTGACGATGCCATCAAATCCGATGACTCTCATCAATCTGATGGCAACGACAGCAACGATAATAACCGCAACAATAATGCCAATGACAACAATGAGGTCGCCAATGGGAGTTCTCAGGAGAATCAAACTAATGAAACCGATGCTGATAAAGGCGCTAGTTCCACCGACGATAAGAAGGGATTGCAAGATCAAGAAAACGGTGGCAATGACGTCAAAAACGACGAGGTAAAATCAGAAAACAACAATGAAGACGCTGCGGAAGTGAGCACACAAGGTCTGCCTGGGAAAGAATCCGGCGAAGAGCATGAGAAGCAGAATGAAAACGAGAACCAAATGTCTGAAGAGAGCGCGATGACACAGAATCAACAAAGTGAAAAGAACAACGAACAGAGCAACGATGAACAGAAGCAGCAACAGAGCAATGAAGATATAAGCGGGAATCAAGAGCAAGAACTGGCTGCAAGCTCTCAAAATGAAAGCAACTCACAAGAAGGCGAGAATAAATATACAGACGAGGATCAACAACAGCAGCAGCAGCAGCAAAAACAAGAAAATCAAGTCGAGAGCAATGACAGTTCGCAAGGGCAATCGCATGAAAGCAATGAAAGCGGATCCAGCGGCAATTATAAAGACTCGCAAAGTGATGCGAACGAAGATCAAAAGCCGCAGGAAGAGAACGACATCGCAGCACAGGAGCCTGAAAAACCAATATTGGACGTGGATCGCCAAAAGCGAATAGAAGAGCAACAGCGACTTCGAGAGGAAGACGAGACGACATCGCAATCGCAGCAACAATCTCAAGAAGATGCCCGGAGACAGAAAGAAACAACGTACGGGAGGGGCGAGCGCGTGGAAGCAACAAGCCCGGCCCAGCAAGAACACGACGAGATGCAAATCCAAAACGACGCACACCAGGATGCCCAACAAAACGAAGAGCCGCATGGAACGGATGGGTCGTTCCCGACCGGGGAAAACTCGGGGATCCCAAAGGAGTCGAAGGAGTCAAAGAGGTCGTGGTCGACGCAGGCAACGCAGTCGGAGAATCAGAAGGAGAGGAGGGGGCAGGGGGTGACGGGTGGTGGCGACGACAGCATATACGGCTACACATGGCAGCTCTGCAACATGACTGCGGGTGCGGACTATATACCATGTTTGGACAATGAGAAGGCGCTAAGGAAGTTGCGCACCACCAGGCACTTCGAGCATCGGGAGAGGCATTGCCCTGAGGACGCGCCGACATGTTTGGTCCCAGCCCCAGAGGGATATAAGAGGTCCATTGAGTGGCCCAAGAGCAGAGAGAAGGTAATTCGAGCCAGATTGCGTATGCCTTTCGTCATGTTATTTCTGGCCTAGTTCGAGATGGCAATAACATCTCAATGATCTAACTGGTGTTCATCTGAACTAAAATAAAGGTTCGAGCACGTTCAAATCGAAAGTGTGGACTCCTAATTTTCAAGCTGAATTGTACTTGACGATTACATCATGCCTCTGCTCAACTCCATTAAAGTTTCAACCTTCTGTCGAAGAAAAATCTTATGGAGCTATTTTACTGTTGAAGTAGAACAAATATCTAGTCACATCACTTGCAGGCGTGCAGCTTATGCATTTGTTTCCGTCTAAATCTACTTGATTAATCCGGGAGATTAAGACCAAAGACATCTTTTATGTAACATAATTGTTGGGTCTGCAGATATGGTACCATAATGTTCCACATAAGATGCTGGCGGACGTGAAGGGTCACCAGAACTGGGTTAAGGTGACTGGCGAGTTTCTAACTTTTCCGGGCGGAGGCACGCAGTTTATACATGGCGCACTCCATTACATCGATTTTCTTCAGAATGTAAGCATCCAGAGAAATATATTGCATTGTGCATAATCATCTATTGGCATAGTAATCTCTCCTTCTGCATATTTTAGCTCAACTAGCCTAATCTCTGTTCTTTATATCCTTTTTTTTTCAATCAAGTCTTATTCTACACTGATCTCATCCTCATTCATAGTTCTAGTTCCTAAGCCTAAAAAGTTACTTGTCGTCTGGTGCAGTCAGTACCCAATATCAAATGGGGAAAGCACACAAGAGTCGTACTAGATGTTGGATGCGGAGTTGCAAGCTTTGGGGGTTTCCTTTTCGAGAGAGATGTTCTAACAATGTCATTCGCTCCCAAAGACGAACACGAGGCTCAGGTTCAGTTTGCCCTGGAAAGAGGAATACCGGCTATTTCTGCTGTTATGGGGTCTCAGCGCCTGCCATTCCCGAGCAGAGTTTTTGATCTTGTGCACTGCGCACGGTGTCGAGTCCCCTGGCATGCTGAAGGTTATCTATCACTATTTCTTCACCTTTTTCTTCTGAGTGAATTTCAAATTTGCTTCTTTCCTCTGTTCATGGTTGCTAATGAATGATGAGTTATGATTTGTGGTTCACCTTGAAGGTGGGCTGCTTCTGCTGGAACTGAATCGTGTTCTTAGGCCAGGAGGTTTCTTTGTTTGGTCAGCTACTCCTGTGTACCAGACACTTGAAGAAGACGTTCAAATCTGGAAAGGTAACATGAGATAGAGCCAAATAGTCAATTACTCAATTTAAGTGGCTGCAGTGATCAATGACTGTTTTTCTTTCTCAATGCAGAAATGTCTTCTCTGACTGCAAATATTTGTTGGGAACTGGTGACCATCCAGAAGGACAAGCTAAATTCAATTGGAGCGGCCATCTATCGGAAACCGAGATCAAATGACTGTTACGAGCAAAGAAAGCATAACAGCCCTCCAATGTGTAAAAATGACGATGATCCAAATGCTGCCTGGTAAATAATCGAATATAATTCTGCAGAAAACCTTGTTTACAAGAGCAGATCACTACTAAAGAGTCTTATCCATGCTAATCAAGGACAAGAAAATGGCGATGTATAGAGGATGTAACATCTGGCTCCAAACATTGCCGATGTACAATCACATTTGTTGGTGCAATATATGCATATGGACGTGCTTCATCTAGACTTACACCTCTAGTTGCATAGCCAAGTTCAAGAACATGACTATTGTTGCAATCTCAGGTATGTCCCCCTCCAGGCATGCATGCACCGGATCCCAGTTAATGAGGCTGAGAGAGGGACCCAATGGCCGGTGGTCTGGCCACGCAGATTGCGTATGGCACCTTACTGGCTGAACAGCTCCCAGGTTGGGATCTATGGGAAACCAGCCCCACAAGATTTCTCTGCAGATTACGAACACTGGAAGCGTGTAGTGAGTGGCTTGTACATGTCGGGGCTTGGAATTAGTTGGTCTGGTGTGAGAAATGTTATGGACATGAGAGCTGTCTATGGCGGGTATGATTTGCTCTTACTCTAATCTTCTTTCAGGTAAAAGATCAGATGAATATCTCACGAAAGCTTTCTCCTGCTTCCTTGCAGATTTGCTGCTGCGCTGAAGGATCTCCAAATGTGGGTGCTGAACGTAGTAAATGTTGACTCGCCAGATACACTTCCCATAATATACGAGAGAGGACTTTTCGGAATATATCATGATTGGTGCGAGTCTTTCAGCACGTATCCTAGAACCTATGACCTGTTGCATGCAGATCATCTCTTTTCCAAGCTTAGGAAGAGGTATGCAACTGGATCCAATAGACCCCATACTCTCTGTCTCTCTCTGTCTCTCTCGTGGTCCTCCTAAAACTCTACTTGGATTTGTCTGTTGAAGGTGCAAGCTTCCTCCAGTAATGGCAGAAGTTGATCGAATTGTCAGACCTGGAGGTAAGATAATAGTCCGTGATGAGTCCAATGCAATAGGGGAGGTCGAGAACTTACTTAAATCACTGCATTGGGAGGTCCACTTAACATTCTCCAAAGACCAAGAAGGGATTCTCAGTGCACAGAAAGGTGATTGGCGGCCAAGCATATACACAGGTACTTCCTGACTATGAGGGCAATTGCCCTTGATTTTGAGTTGCAAGCAGCAATAGGTACACATTAACTATTCGCACAGTAGACTTCATAGGCGCGTGCTATGTAACAGCATATATTCGTTAATTTTCAAATGGACGAAAGTAAATTTTGAATGGATTGCAATCCACGAGTTGCCATTGACAGGCTTATTCAGCCAACTTTTTGGCCTCACTCTTTTATATGCAGTTTGTACCTTCCAATGTTCAGAGGCAGCTTTGGTATGAACCAAACTTTTCCTCCCATTATAAAATAGTATTTGCAGTCAGCCATATTGAGATATGCAGAGGAATGCTCACGGCGCGGATGCCAGCAACCTAGTGACATAGTAATTCTACCGTGACAAAAGAGAGATCACAGTTTATCTCCTGACTCCTCTGTTCGATAGGAGTGCTAAAGGATATCCACATGTCAAAAATTTTCACCCAAAGTATATATAATGCTCGTGGATGGTAAAGCTTGAAAACATCCAAAGAGTGGTGAAAGAAATACACGGCACTCTCGGACTGGTTCAGCTGTTTCGCTTGTGCAGAGATTGTTCAAATCAACTACGCCTCCTTAATAAACATCCAAAGGCGACAAAGGCGGGGAGTTGAGATGCTGGGTCAATCATGTGGAACCGAATGTTCAGTTTAAGATGTTAGAAGTCGTAAATGCACTTCACCAACATGATAATGATATTCAGCTTCATCAATTCGAATTCTAGCTCAAACAGCAATGGCCCAGTACCTCCCTCAATGAAACTGAGATAGTGCTAATCATGTAAAAGAGCAGTTTCTCTCAGCACAGATCCATCACTCTAAAACCAGATTACATTAACTAAAACAATCCACAAGATGGGACAGAGGACCAAGAAATAACACGGGCATGTGCCCTTCTAAATCATGAATTTCTCGACCCAAAGATTCATTCACCTGAAAATCAAACTGCACAAAGCTACGAACTTTTACATGAAAGTCAATCGCAGAAGCTAAACCCATCTCAGTTGAGACGTCTCAAGCCAGAAACGTCTCAGGCAAATCGAATATGACATCGGATTGAAGATCAAAAGAATCGGCAAGTTCCTCCCGAAAGAACCCGCAAATGAATTGGCGGTCGCAAGGGTCAGGATGACTTCGAGGGATCGGAGCTGGAGCCGTCGATCTTGTACAGCTTGTTGTAAGCCTCGAGCTCGTCGTAGTAGATGTCCCACACGCACCGGACGCATCCGCTCCCGCAGCAATCATCGGACAGCGGCTTCTCCGGCGGCGGAGGTGGCGGCGATCGCTTCGGCCGATCGTCCCCCTCGCCGTCCTTCGCGGCGGTTGCGGTGGGCGGTTGGAATGATGTAGCGCCCTCGGCCGACATCAGTCTTCAGATTCGTTGTCGCAGAAGGAGGAGGTGACTCTCCGAATTCGCTCGCGATTGTCGGGACGATTCTTCTTCTTCTTACGAGCTTCTTCGATTGATCATGCGCTTTCCACGGTAAGTATAGACTCGGAAAATGTGCGCATATTAACGTTCCGATTTCTCCTTATTTCTATTATTTTGTTCCTAGAAACTCATTTCTTTTATTCTCCGAAAATTTGGTAACGTCAATTTTTTTTTTTTATTCTTGAGAATAAAAAGTTATTTCTGAAAATAGATTTAGACTATAAGCAAGAAACAAAAAACAAAAAAAAAAGTTACTTGTTGTTCTCAATAACAATTTGAGAAATAATTTTTTTTTTCTTTTTATCTCTTGTAGCCACTGGCTGTTGCTAGCCTCGATGGCCCCGCCCCCTGCTGGTCGTCACCTTCGGTGGGCTGTGGGTGACCAGTGATAGCAACAGGGGATGGGCAACGGAGGGCAATCCGTCGATCTTGAGCATTAAATAAATAAAAATAAATTAATGAATTAAATATCGTACCAAACGCATTCCTAATAAATTTTGTGTAATTATCAAATGTCTTAATTTATTCAGAAATTGTTCCGAAAAGTAGAAATAGAAAATAAATATTTCTAAAAAAAACTTTTCATGATCATATAAGCATTACCATTCGCACTCTAATTATCAGGAGTTTTGGCCAATATATGATGTGATTTTTAAAAATTATGCCTTGTCAAGTTTTCACTTTTCAAAATCTTTCATTTAAGTCGATTTGATGAGTTTTTGCTTAAAGTTATGCCGTGTCAAATTTCTTCGACATTGGAATCGCTTAACGATTTTTTTTTAACTATGAAACTCTAGTAATCATTCCCAAAGTTTTGCCACTAAAGTAGACATTCTACAATAAATTTGGCACTGATATTATCCCTTTTCGGTGATAGATCAACAGGACACAATAGGCCCAACGCCAATGCAGAATCAAGTTTTTCACTTTACATTAGCACGTTCAAGAAAAGATATCACTAGAACGACAGGGAATTAATGCCTGCCTTAACGAAAATCGAAGATCATGAAGTGTTATTATGGATAGAAATTCAATGCGAAAAGTCGACGCAAAACCATTCACTGCGTTGATATCCAAGTGCATTCCGCGGAGTTGAGGATAGGCATTCCGTTTCTCTACCTTTTCAATCCCAGCAGCAGAAGCAGCAGGCCAAAGTAGTCGTAATCGTAAGCGTGCCTGATGAACCGCAGCTTGAAGCGGTTCCAAGGAGGATACCTCGGTTCAATCTCGGGGAAGAATCCTCTGGTCATGACGGCTTTTTCGTGGCTGAATGTGTCGAAAGAGTACTTCCCATGGTACCTTCCGAAGCCGCTCTGACCGACGCCCCCGAAAGGCAGATCTTCACATACGAACTGCATTTCAGAATGGACTATAAGATAATCTTCTGGGCTGATACTAGTCTTTTGGATAATATTCATGGACATTGCACGGACAGACTCACTTTACTTTCCAGATTTTCCTATGCATATACCGATATGAAAGGCTATTGATTATTTACCATATCCACCGGGATTATAGGCTATTAATAGAAGTATATGTGATGAGGATCTAAATCCTATACCTGAACCATGGTATCGTTGAATGTGACACTTCCGGAAGATGTTTCCGATACTATTTGCCTTTTGAACGACTCATCCTTCGTGAAGGCATATATGGCAAGAGGCTTGGGCCTGGAGTTTATAAATTCGATGCTTTCTTGAATGTTGTTTAACTGCGTATGAGAGAGCAACGTGCATTGAGAGCAGTGGATTTTTAGAAATTTGGCAGAACAAAACTGATAGAACTTTCTAACCGTGATTATCGGAAGCAGCGGCCCGAAGATTTCTTCCGTCATTATGTCGGCATCGAGAGGAGGATCCAGCAGAACTGATGGCTCAATGAACCTGAAAATGTCGCAGTCTGAATGATACCGAAGTTAAGGTAAACTTGGAGACTCAGTGTTTGAACCAATGGTGAGAATGAAGTTAAGACTCTGGTATCAGAAAACCAATGTTTCTTTACACTTATACCAAGCTGCAATATCTTGAGAAACGAGTCCATGAGACTTTGGGCCGTCACAAACTTACAGCTGTTTTTCATGGAATGAACCGCCATGGACAATGGAAGCTGCAACAGCAGGGTCTTCTAGCAGATTGCGCAGTCTCTGGAAGTGGTGTTCATTGATGATTTTGCACATGTTTTTTGAGTTATGAGGTTCTTCGCCATAGAACTTTTTGATTGTCAGCTTCAGCAAGTCGACCTGAACCACCATTTACCAGTAAGTTCGCCTAAATGTTTATGTCCACTATGGAGTGCATCACTCAGAGAAATTAATCTGTACATAGGCAGATTATGCCTGCATTACCAGAGTCGAAGCAAACTTCCTTTCGACTAGCACGTAATCTATGCCTATACATGCTTGTCCGCTGCACGGACCCCACTTTCCCCCAATAATTCTCTTGACAGCTATCTTGAGAAGTCACCAGGAACGACAATACAGGAAATTGGAGCTTCGTCAGTGTGTGTTAAGACCAGGGCGTGACAAATTTGAAGATTTTCAGACCACCTACTTGTATGTCCGAGGGACTGGAGAGAGTATCCAGAATGGTGGGGCATTTCCCACCGAGCTCAAGAGTAACCGGCGTTAGATGCCTCGCAGCGGCCGACATGACAATGCGTCCCACTCTAGGACTCCCTGAGGATGCATCAATTAATAAAATTGCAGGAGATTTCTACCAAAAACACCACTGATTGTCATGATGGAAATTTATGGTTTAGTCACTGCTTTATTTTAATAAATTTCTCGTAATATATCTTGTTTAAATGAATGAGGGACAAAGGAATACCTGTGAAGAATATCTTGTCCCACTTCTGCTGAAGCAATCGGTCACCAATATCTGCACCGCCGCTGATGACCTTAATGGCCCCGCGATCCAAGTAGCGAGGAATGGTGTTGGCGAGAAACGAGGAGCAAGCTGGGGCTAGCTCTGAGGGTTTCAGAACCGCTGTGTTTCCAGCGGATATAGCCCCAATTAGAGGGTCCAACGCAAGTGCTACATCCAAAGATGAACAATTATTTTCACAAACCAGCCTAAGTTACAAAATTGATATGTCATTCAAGCAACAAAATTTGTTTTCCATGAGGAGAGAATGGTATCTCATATCAAGTCAACCGCAGCAGGCAGTACTAGGAAAGTTGGCCAAAAGATAGATTCAGAATTATGGTGCCAGAAGAATCATAAGTTCATCGAGCTGTGTCAGATTAGGATTCTGTAATAGCCGAGAAACTCATGAGTTCTTTCGTCTCTACGGTAAAATTGCTCAACGATGGTCAGAACTTACAAATAGGGAAGTTCCATGATGCAAATATGAGAACTACACCGAGCGGCTCAGGCTCTACTTTTCCACTTGTCGGGAAGAAGAGAAATGGTAAGCGACCCTGCCACGGCACACACTGACGAGTTAATATATAGCGGCATCATTCTCAAGATGATTAGAACTTTGCAACAGGCATATCTCCGTTGTACAAATTGATTTTAAGAATCCATCTGGTGTTGAATGTTAAAGCAAGGCTTATCATTTATCTCTGGTTTTGGACACCGGATAATTCTTTCAGCACACCCTCTGTTGGCTTATTTGATCTTTAAAGCGAATCATACAATTTCCCTGTCCCGATAAATTTACCCAGCGAAACAGGGCAAGCTGTCTGGAATTAGCATCGGAAATTGGCCATTACTACTGCTCACACTAGTTGCCTCATCAAATTCAATTGACCGCAAGCCGCAAATGTGATTCTTGAAAACATTAAGGGACATGAGGGTAAGCGACATTAAAAACTATAAAGAAGCGTGGCGGTACCTACTCTATGAAGTTGAACGAGCTCAGCTTATAGAAGTCTCTAATGGCTTTCCGCAACTATGACGACAGACTCTTTGAATTTTATTTCACATTATCACGCCTATTTGGCCTAGAAACAGATAATTGGACCTCACCTTCTTAGGAGCCATCCATTTCTCCACGCAGCTTAAAGCATACTTGGCTGATTTCAGTACCACTCCTACCTACAAAACAGCAATAATCACCGCTAAGGCAGATGCTTAATGTACACTGTCGGCGCATTTCTTGACAGAATAAGTTACAAAAAAAGCGGTTGTAAGACATGGCATCGGAGCCCTCCTATCACCCTTTAGCTGCTTGATCCTGCCAAGACTCATACCTATGCTCGTCAAATTAAAAGCCAAAAGTGTGATATGAGCTAACCCACAAACACAAGCTAATTAAAGCCAGCTATTACGCAGAAATGTACTATACATCAGCTAATCCATAATCACATATTGATTCGTTAAACACAATCAAGACAACCCTTTTGAAAGTGATGTATCATCGAAAATCTAGTGAAACAGATATGAGCTAACCCACAAACACAAGCTAATTAAAGCCAGCTATTACGCAGAAATGTACTATACATCAGCTAATCCATAATCACATATTGATTCGTTAAACACAATCAAGACAACCCTTTTGAAAGTGATGTATCATCGAAAATCTAGTGAAACAGATTCTAGAGAAATCCTTGTTCCTTTTCTTGCTTCAAAACTTTTCTATATAAAAGTTAGCAGCTGAATTATCAGAAAATCGCAAGGTGCTGTGGGGTACACCATTCACGCACCTCATCACGATAACATTCAACTGGGTGCTTTCCAAGATCCTGATAAAGAGCTTCGAATATCTTCTCTTCGTTGTCCTGAACGAGGTTGATGATGGCTCTGAGTTGGCTTTTCCTCCAAGAGACGCTTCTTGTTCTGCCACTTTTGAACGCTTGCCTCAGCTCCGCCAAGCTCTCTTCCACTTCACTCATTCTTTCCCCAGGAAAAAGCAAAACAAAGGCAAAAGAGGGACGATAGAAAGATTCTCTCTGGCTTAATTTTTTTTATCTTTGTGAGCGTAGCGATGGTGATCCTGATATACCCGGTTGCTGAAGAGCGAGGACTTCGAGTTCCTGATATAGCTAGAGAGCGACTTGTTACTTACTGCTGCCGGCAGAAATAAATGCCATTCAATAACCCCCACCGCCAACTACAAAAGCAGTCTGATTGATAGTCACTATTGAATCCTTCAGGATTGGAGGTTGCACCACTGAGCGCAAGCGTGTTGTGCCTTATAGAACTAATTGAACCGGGGGACAGATGACAACCTTTGCCGCTTCATGGTGTCATAGAGCCCTCACCGAAATTTTAGGTGAGAGTACAAACTCCTGTCGTATCTATCAAATTTATATGCATCTATAACAGAGGATCTGTTTCCGTACAAAAGCACAATCCAATCGATAGTCCCTATTGACTCCTTTGGAATTTGAGGTTGCCCCACTGATGGCAAGTGTGTTGTGCCTTATAGAACCAATTGAATCAAGGGACAAATGAGAACTTCTACCATTTCATGGTGTCATAAAGCCCTCACCAAGATGTTAGATGAGAGTACAAACTTCAATCTGTCCCTATCAAATGTATATGCACCTGTATCATGTGTTTTATAGAGTTGACGCTTACCTCTCGACGTATAATGAGTTGAGCATATTTAACAAGAGATGTTTCGGATTTCAAATTACTATATCATACGAATAATGGCAAGTTTTCACAAAGTTATAGATAATGCAATTCTCTCTTGTATAATGACCCTCTTGATTTGCTTACATGGTTTTCCAAACGTTTGTAGGTTTTATATCTAAAGGCAGAAAAGTGTTTTGTCAAACATTTTTGCACCCATAAATGAGAATAAGGTAATTGACCTAATGAGTTCGAAAGGGTAATTGTCTAAAAAGTTTTAAACCTACTGTGCTTCTACAAATTCAATCCTAAACATTTTTATTTGGCCAATTCAATCATAAACCTTTTAGAAATTAGCCATTTCTATTCTTCCGGCAACTTTGTCTCGGAAAATGCCTACATGGAGGTTTAGCCACGTAAGATAGACGATATTGACCGGACATCCATATAAGCATTTTCCGAGATAAAAATCGCCGAAAATACTGATATGGTTTTTTCCAAAAGTTTTAGGACTGAATTGACCAAATAATAATATTTAGAATTAAATTGACAAAGCACAATAAGTTTACCTCTGAGTTTGCGCCAAATTCATTAATTTTGCAATTCAATATCTACATCCGTTTCTCATTCCATTTGAAAACTTTCTCTAGCTCGATTAAATCTCGCCGATTCGATTTAATTTAATAAACTTTCCTAGTTCGATATGGAAGGTCTTACAACTAAGGTGATCCAGGTGCTATGATGGAACTTGATAGGGGTAAATAGATTGTTAGGATTTTTCTCTGTGGGCGATAGGGCTGAGCACCGGGTACCGCCCAACCTGGGAACCGCCCGGACCGGACCGGACCGGCCGGGTTGGTCCGGTTCTTCGAAGTTGTGGTACGGTCCACGGGTCTAAAAAATGGAACCGGTTCTCGGGTGGTCCGGTCCACGGTTCCATGAGGGTGGGACCGGACCGGACCACTCGGACCAGACCACTAGGACCTTCTCGATTTAAACTTCAAATTTCTCTTGGTCCAAGTAATTTGGGAGCCTAACTCTAGAGTCCAAAGTCCAAAGTCCAAAGTCTATATCCTAGCCCAAGTTTCAAAATTTTAGAGCCCAAAATCTATGTCCAAAGTCTTATAATGTCTTAACACCTTGCTCTAGATCTGAGTAGCTCCTGCGCCCGTGATCGCCAAAGCTTTCTTCTTCGGCAGTCTTCGTATATCGACTTTTGCCTTGTGTGTTTATATTTCTTTTTAGATTTTTGAGTGGCTAAATGATTCAACAATGGTGAAATTTCAACGAGATGGAGTCTAATGGACCTATCGATGCTTATTACTTATGGAAGCAAGGCGACTTCAACAAGGCTGAAAAAGTCATGAGTTTTTGCCGATGGAAGTAAACGATTTTTATTTTAGTTTATAGTTCTCTTTGAATTTTTTCCGGTTCCATTGGACCGCCCAAGGACCGGACCGGACCGATCGGTCCGGTCCTAGGATTAGTCGGTCCGGTCCTCGGTCCAAAAAATCGGGGACCGGTTCCATCGGTCCGGTCCCCGGTTCTAAGACGGAACCGGACCGCCCTGGACCATGCACACCCCTAGTGGGCGAGAATTAATCTACCATATGCCTTTTCGTTCTGGTTATCCCATTCTCGCGTTCTTATCATTTGCCATTTCTTTCCAAAGTGACTTTGTCAATATCTAGAGATGCCCAACTTTTTCTGTTATTATCGATAAACATTGGAATTAGTTGATAAGAGTGTAATTTGATCAACAGTGAACAAAATAATCAATAATAACTCGCTAAGGAAGTCATCTACAACATTAGCTATAGACGATAGCCCTTATAAAGACCTGAGAATTTGCTTGACAAGATCACTGATAGTGGGTAATAGAGATAATAGGAATTTGTTGTAATCACCATTAAGAAGCTTTTTGTCATTTGAAGTCCAAAATTATAATTAGTATGTGTTACTGTCAATTGTGGGTTACAACTAGCCATATCATACTATTTGTAAGCTCCCTTAATCAACGAAAAAACTCAATGCGCTCATACATTTATCTTTATATTTAATTTTTTACAAATTATTTACTCCATAAGTAAAATACATTTTAATTTTGATACTTTGGTCACGATTTTGGATATATTGCCATCGATTAAATATTAACTTTGTATCTTTGTCTTCACACTTTGTCATTAATTAAATTCCAGCAAAGATTTTTGTGTCATTGGACTTCATCGTTAATTAAATTCTATTAAAGTGTATGTCTTCCTTGTGTTCCATTCATATGTAATCTGTCCGGAATCACCACAGAGCATATTTGCTCTTAATGAAAATCCAAAAACGAATGTTGGCCAAACATATTTCATCAATGACCCAATTTCGGCGAAATGGACTTCAATTCAATCTTTGAAGCAAAAAATGATGCCAATTCTAAATCGAATTACAAAATAACTTTTTTTTGTTAAAAGTGGGTAATATTACTTCATAAAAATAGGAATTCGGTAGTACAAAATGTGGCGTCTGCACATAATAGGTCCAATAGACACATAGGCGGGTTCACGGTCCACGTGTTTGGGAGTCTTTTTGTCCGCTGGGGCCTTGGCGACCCAATTGGTTGCTTTGTTCTTTTCTCTTATGCAATGGACTAAGTGCAACCCCAACGGAGATGAAGCATTCGATGATCGCGCAAAGCCATCCAATAATAGCCCTTTCTCATCTCTACAGATTGCAGCTATGGTGTTCTCCCTTGTTTCCGGATCGTAAGACGTATCAATGTTGATCTTCAAGCTTTTGGGTGGTGGGGATTCCCAGTTCTCGGGTACAGTCTTCTCCTCCTCCGTCCTTTTCTTTTTTCTGCCCCATTTCTTAATGTTTCTTATTTCTGCATCTGCTACTTGAACTGTTTGTTGTGAGTTTACTAGCTGACCCCGAAACACGTAGCCGTTCCTCCCCCTCCAAATCTGAAACAATAGAAGAGCTATGGACTCAAGTGAGGTAGTTTTTTGGGATTCTCTCACGATCCACTGTTCGATTCTTGTCACCGTGAATGGGCTAATTGGGATATTGATATTCGGGTTTTCCCATTTTTTTTTTGTTTAGGGACAAAGTAAAAAGAGGTGTCCGATAGACTCCAAGGTGTTTATGCAAACAGGACAAGTATCATCTGGAATAATTTTCCTTCGTATGAGGTTTTCTTTCATCGTTATAGCATTTTGACAGACTTGTCATGTGAAAAACCACACTTTGGGTGGTAGTTCTGCCTTTCATAATGAATGCCGTAGCTTTTTTGGTATGTTGAAAGAGGAAGATGCCTGATGCTGAGCTGTTTGTTCTTGTTAAGATCCGATCTGATGGTAGACCCATTTTACTTTCTACTGCTTTGATGTGGAACCCTCCCATATGAGTCGATCCTCTAACTTCTAGGGATTAAGTTGTGTAAACACTATCTCACTTGCTAGTGATTCTTCAAAAACTTCGTAAATCTTCGCAGTATTCCACAAATTTTCTTTGTCATCCAATAGATCCGAAACCCCGTTTCTATTTGATGGTCCTCCAATGACACCCCTAGGCAACCACTTGTCTTCCCAAATATTTATCTTCCTTTCATTTTCAATAATCCATCGAGTAGATCCCTCGGTAACGTCTCGTCACACCAGTAGGCTTTGCCACCCCCAAGATGGTTGGCTCCCCTTTTTGTGCGTATGAGAACTCACAATTAGGAAAGCACAAACCTTTGAATACTTTTCCCTAAAGTGAATTAGAATTTTGTAGGAGTCTCCAAGCTTGACAACCTAACATAGCCCAATTAAAATCGACCAGATCTCGAAATCCCAAGCCTCTGGCTTCTTTCCTCTCTTTCAGGGTGTTCCCAATGAAGTCCTTTGTGCGAATCATTTGATTTCCACCATAAGTCTGATATCCTCCTCTCACTCGCACGACAAATAAATATAGGTATTTGAATAAGGACATGACATATTGTGGGAGTGTCTGCACCACTGCTTTTAACATAATTTCTTTCCCTGCTTTTATAATTTTCTCCTTCCAACTCTCCAGTTTCATATTAAATTTATCCGTAATCCATGAAAATATATGCTTTTTGACTCTCCCCAATCTGAAGGAAATCCTAAATACTTTCCTGTTTGAGCAATTTATGGTGCCTTCAATTCATCTGCCATATTCCTTCTTAGGATTTCTAGACGACTTCTACTAAAGAAGATACCCGACTTGTTTAGATTGATTTCTTGTCCACGAAGCTATACCTATGAAGCACTTTGGCCAAGTTTTGGCACTCCACAACTCTCCCATCTAGGAAGAGTATTAAGTCGTCCACAAACATCAAGTGAGACAGAGTTGAGCATGCAAGATTGAGTTTAATTCCTTTTATGTTTCCACAATCTACAGCCTATTTCATTAAAATTGACAAGGCGTTTGCCATAATGATGAAAGAGATAAGGGGATAGTGGGTCACCTTGGCATATACCCCGCGCAGGTTGGAAATAAGGTGGGGATTCTCCGTTTTATCTGATGATGTAGGAAACCGAAGAAATACAAACCATAATCTAAGACACCCAATTCTCACAAAACCCCATTTTTAGCATGCATTCTCTAAGAAAATCCCATTCAACTCTATCGTACGCCTTCTTCATATCGATTTTAATCATTGCATTGAATTTTTTTCTGTATATTTCTTGTTCTCAACGGGTGAAGTACCTCTTGTTCTATCAGGATGTTATCCTGGATATGTCGATTGCATACGAAGGCACTATGTTTCCCTACAATTATCCCTGACAGCCACGATTTTAGTCTATTAGCCAATACCTCGGAAATTATTTTGTAGGTAAAGTTGCATAGGCTAATAGGTCTAAATTGCTCTAACTTTTCTGGATTCTACACTTTTGAGATCAAGGTAATGCATGTTTTGTTCAATTCAGGGTCTAAGAACCCTGATTTAAAAAACTTTTGTACCTCGAGGAAAATCTCTTCACATATATCCTCCCAATGATGATGAAAGAAGACCCCGTTCAAACTATCTAGGCCTAGTGCCATTTGGGCCCCTAATTGAAAAGTTGCATGTGAGATCTCTTCTAGGGTTACTTCTCATATGAGGGCATTGTTCATTTCTGCACTAATGGTATTGGGAATTTGATTAATCACTGGGGATAAGTCTCTGGAGCCTGTAGTTCTGTAAAGATTCTGAAAAAATTTTGTGGTCATCTTTTTTAGCTGTTCTAAGCTCCTAATCCACATTCCTTCCTCATTCTTCATCATCAGTATTCTATTTCGGAGTCTCCTTTGCACTATTGTTGCATGGAAGAACTTTATGTTTTTATCCCTCCACTTCAGCCATTGGACTCTAGATCACATACTCCAGTACATTTCTTATTGTTTCCATAGTCTTTCAATTTTTGCTTTCAAGTTTTCCATTTTTTTTCCTTCTGCACTACTTCTGCCATTTGTGATCTCTTACAACTCCTTCTTTAGTCTGGCAATTTGCTTATGGCTATTTAAAAATCTCCTTTTGCTCCATGCAAACAGGTCATCAATTACTCTAGTCAATATGGTGATCAATGTGGGTTGCTATATTTGAGTTGACCTCCATGAATCCTTAACAATTTTGTCATATTCTGCATCTTCTATCCAAAACTCTTCGAATCTAAACTCTCTCTTTCTTCTTTGCTCTTCAGGGAACATTTTCAAAAGAAGTGAGCTGTCGTCTGAGCCAATTGCTGATAGCGCAAAGACAACTGCATTAGGGAACAACCCTTTCCATTTTAAGGTACATAAACCCATATTTAGCCCTTCTTTGAAAGCAAATTTCCCTTCCCGATTGTTTGACCATGTAAATGTGCACCATTTACTTTCCATGTCCATGAAACCACAGGAATTCATGAAATCATGAAATGCTTTTATTCCGTAATTTTCCACCTTCTCTTTTCTTCTTTCTCCCAAAAATTTAGTACCTCATTAAAGTCCCCTAAGCACAGCCAAGGTAGGTGGTTGATACTATTGATATGTTGAATTTGCTGTCGTAGTCTCACTCTACCGTGGAAGTCATTTAGGGGCATGGACAAGGGTGATGCACACAATAAAGTACTTTGAACTGAATTCAATACTGATTTATGCCTACTCATTCCATAACGCGCACCTTCCAGCTTTCCCCACTAGATATACTATAAAGCAAATCTGAAACTTTATTCTTTTCAACAGCCTCTTAACTACCTCCTCCTTGTTTTTTGTTTTTGAAAGACACAAAATGGTGGGCTTTTCCTGAACCACTAGTGTTTGGAGGGCCTGAATTGTCAAGAGAGAGCCCATCCCTTGACAATTTCAATAGATTATCTTCATAGGTGGCTTATTAGGACTAGCCACTAAAGCCCGGGTATACATTTCCTCCATAGTCTAAATTTATGTTTCTAGTAACTGATCTTCATTTAGGAATTCAGAGTTGGACAGTTTCAACTTATAGGGGGAGAATCTATTTTTCAGTTTTCCCATTAAAGCTTTTGGATTCTTGCCCCTTTTCATCTTTCCCACCACATGTCCAGCTTGTTGGTTGTTATCTATGTGGATACCTCCCCTCTCATTTAGCCTTAGGTATACTTCCATGGCTATATTCTCATCTGATTTGTTATCTCCTTCAGCTGTGACTACTGCTTTCCCTTTTTATTTTTGTAGATTCTTCCTCACCTTTTTTCTCTAGGTGGCCCTCATACACCATCTCTCTCGATTCTCTGGATATTTCAAGTACTACCTCCTCCTCCAAATTTTCTGCATTTCATTTCCCATAAAAAAAAATGTCCCAATATGGGCTGCTTTCATTTGCCTCAGCCTTCAACCATGATCCGAAAGGCAAGTTTTTTAGGTTTTCCACTATGTCATCTTTGCATGACATTCCTTCACAATATTGTGCATTGTGACCAATCTTTCCACACACGTAGCAGTAGTGGGGGAGCCTCTCATACTTAAAATCTAGCCATACTTTCTTCCCCCCGATGCTAAACAAGGATCATGGTAAGAGAGGTTGTGAAATATATATGGCCACTTTGGGTTTTCCTGTTTTGCACATGTTGTAACCTCTTGCTTCCACTTTCATAGCTGACACCTTTCCCACACTGGCCACCGTTGTGATTACACTCTCCGAGTTCCATTCAGTCAGAAGTCCATGAATTTGGACCCAAAAATCGCACATTGCCTCAGCCTTCAACCATGATCCGAGAGGCAAGTTTTTCAGGTTTTCCACTCTATCATCTTTGCATGACATTCCTTGACAATATTGTGCATCGTAACCAATCTTTCCACACACGTAGCAGTAGTGGGAGAGCCTCTCATACTTAAAATCTAGCCATACTTTCTTTCCCCTGATGCTAAACAAGGATCTTGGTAAGAGAGGTTGTGAAATATCTATGGCCACTATGGGTTTTCCTGTTTTGCACATGTTGTAACCTCTTGCTTCCACCTTCATAGCTGACATCTTTCCCACTTCATTGGCCATCATTGTGATTACGCTCTCCGAGTTCCATTCAGTCGGAAGTCCATGAATTTGGACCCAAAAATCGCACATTTTATAGTCGTAACATTCTGGTGGAGTATTTGGTTCCCACTCTTTTAGCAATAAAAGATGTTTGCGAAAGACCAAGGCCATTGTTCCATGATCTTTGTTCAGTCTAAGCTAGACTAGAACTTGAACTCAAAAATTCCAATTGCAATCAGTGTTATTTCTACGTTTTCTAGACACTGGGCTTTTCTCATAGTATTTTGAAAGGCTTGGACATTGATTTTAGGGTTTTTGCGTAGTTGAGCTATAAGTGACAACTTACATTCTTTCTCTTTTTCTACAAAGATGATTCCATCCACAGGAACAGCTTCCACCATCTTGTTGGTCCAGAGCCCTCTGAGCTTTTTGCACAAGGCTGCGAGACATCCTGCTTCCGCTTCTTCTTCCATAGAGCAGGTCAACCTTGTTGAGGATATATACTCCTGCTATCTCTTTAGGGAAAAGGTCTATGAGAATGCCGGTAGCTCGATGGGGAGGGAGGGGGAAAATAATGGGGGAATGGGATGGAGCAGTGTCGAAAGGGGTTTTAGGGTTTATGGGGGATTTTTGTAAAAGGGGCCCATGGGTCTCACATGAAAGATTCTAGGGTTTTGGGCTTGAGTTTGGGTTTGAATTTAGCTGCTCAACAATGAAGAAGCTCCAACCAAGGAGAGTGTCTCTACCGGGATTGTGGAACTAGCTGTCCGAGAACGAGAGAGAACCCTAGACGGTACAAGGAATGAAGCTTTTCAGATGGGTCCCTTGATGAGACAGTTGCACCCCAGTTAATTACAGGATAACTTGTGAATCATAAAGCAACCCAAATTGGCAATCTCAACTCCATTGAATAAAAAAAGTGAGGGTATTGTAATATTGTGGGCACATTAAACCTCAGTGGTATCCTCATGTTCAGATTTTTCTAATTGGTCAAGACGTTGCTATACCCCAATCGAAGGTCTTCTCAAGGATGATCTCTTTAGGAGCGTACGTATGTCTTCGCGAGACTCGGAAGTTCGTGCAAGGACCAAACTCCAAGGGTAAAAGGACTTCGCCAACGAGAAGACGACAAAATCTTGTGCGGATGATGACAACGGGCAAAAATCTGTCGCATCCAAAAAGTGTCAAAGAATTGTGTGATTTTCTTTATAAATCAATTATGAGCCTCGTAAATTCCTTAAACACGATTGATTTGGTCTAATAGAACATATGGATGTAATATTTATTCTCCTTTTTCATGAGAAGATAATTTTCCATCTTTTTATTGAGGCAGAAGTTGAGAATTTATTTTAAAAAAATGTTTCGAAACATAATAAATCACATACTACTTGTGGGTCATAATTTTTCTAGAACGACCATCTCTCTCTCGGGAACTATTCAAAGAATGTTAATAATAGGTCCATTTTAATTAATTCATCCCATGAAATCATTCTATCAAATTATACAAATCCCCCTTACGCAAACCCGTGCCTTGTTGGAAGAACAGCGGTTGCTTTAACCATAGTCAAAGATCAGGAGGGCAATTTACTCAGGGCAGGGACTCACCCAAATACCAAAAGAACAAAGTCCTGAAGCTTCGGATGGCTTGAGGGTGGCTTTGTCCTTCAGACCAGAAAGAGGTCGTTTCACCGTTCTTCAAGCCACCGACCGTCGATAGTGGAAGTGGTGACAACGTCCACAAACCAAGAAAAGCCAATGCTTCATTTAATACAACCTTCCAAAGGTTCTTCGAGAGCATGTTTCATCTATTCGATTTTCTTCAATTTCTAATGAAAAGTGATATTCCAAACCCTTCACGCCATCACAAGTGAAATCAATTCAGTAATTGAGTGCAAAGGCACAAAGGAGGTGGTCCTTTTGGTGCGGCAGCTGTGCCTCTAGAGGAGCTAACTAGTTTGCCAGGGTCACCCCAACTTTCAAATTATAACATGTTTCTTTGAGATGGAAAGTCGAGGCAACTTGCTTGCAATATTGAAAGTTAGGTAGGAGACATAAAAATGGGATGATTCCTCTATCCCACGTGATGTTATATTCGGTGTCTTGACATCTCTCAATCTTTCGTGAAAATCCCATTTTTGTGAAGTCGGTGATAGTTGTTGAGACAACAAGAGAGCATCGCAAGGATAGGAGAGGCGATTCCCTAAAGGAGTACTAATCTTAGCTCTCCACGTACGTCACTAACAAAAACTGGTAATTATGCATGACTAAAATGTTTAGACCAGCAGCTACAAAGTAATGTTGTTGTATCCCTCTATATATGTTCCGCAAACACCCCCACATAGATCACGTTTTATAGTTAGTCAGTTCAAGCAGAGGTTATGCTTTTTCATAGCCGATTAGATAGATATAAAATATAGAGAATTCGTGAGATCAATCTCACAGTGAAGGAATGAACATGGAGAAGTCTACAAGATCGGTGAAGAAATTTTCCTCTAGGTAAGGGGGGGGGGGGGAGTCACACATCTTCGGAGCACGCATTTGTCAAGTTGTCTGTAATCCGATTCCATGGTCCGGTTGAAGTATTCGTTCGGAATCGGCTGTGCCAAGTTGATTAGAAGGTAAGTACCCTTTGACCCCTCCAAATTATGAACTCCTGCATCAGTGATTATTATGTCGAAGTACTTGAGATCTGATTATTAATAATCAGATTCGAAAACAAGAGCCTACCTGCGAAAGCAAAAATCTTCAAGAATAAGTAATGCATCGGTGGCAAGAACGATATGGCTCTATGCTCTTACAAGGATCAGAAGCAATCGGTATCTCCTACAAACCCTAGGAAAACCTCCATAGCTCTCCTTTATCACAAGCTTTGACACTAAATAATCAGGAACAGCTTTAGGCAAAGTAACATCAGATCGGTAAAAGCGAGCAGTGAATTCGCAGTGAGAAAAAGGTGGCTTGAAGTTGAGGCAAAAGAGAGTAGACCGACGGCATTCACTTCCGGATCTTGTCATGGTAAAAAAGGCAGCAAACATGGCTACGTTTCCTATCGAATCCCTACGCTCTACTACTCCCCACTCACGAGCCCTTCTTCCGCAGATGCAGCAGACCTTCCCGGCTACACAACAACCGCTCTTTTCACCCCTCCCCCTGCTTCTAATGGCAAATTTCTCTTCGATCTTTCCTTCTCCTTTCTCTCGCCTTCTGAGAAAATACTCAAAATAAGGTCGGAACAAAGCGAAAAGGTCATAACAAAGAAAAAGCCACTAAAGGAGCATAATGTTTGGCGCGCCCAGCAAAGGAAAAGAAAGAGCTTTTCATCGATGTTAAACTACGCGTCTTGCGCGCATTGCGATATCAGGAGATGTTATGATCTCGGAATGAGCTTTTGATTACTCGATGGACTTTAGATATTCAACCCCAAAAATTTGAATCAAACATATCTTGTCCCGGGGAATTCTTCATGAACCTTTCGGCTTGTTCTGAATTCTAATAAATTGGCCAATATGATTGTCGGACCATTCTGGGTAGTTGGATTAAAGGCTGCCTGTCCAATGGACAGGATAATATATGAAATGGAAAAGTGGTAGTCTTGAGCAACACATTGAATGTACTTATTATTCATAGACGAATTGGTGGACGATGACAAGTGCTAAACCTGACATGTGCGAGGATTTGTGCTCCTGACCAAGACCTAAGCAAAAACCATTATTGTTGAAATATTCAGCCCTCCACGACAACTCACGAGTGCGCAACCTAGAAAAACGCGTTGTTTGTGGGTCAAGAGCGAAGTATCACACATAAGCTAACCCATGACTCCCTTTCTAAGCGATGTGGGACAATGATCTCACTATTCATGGGGACGTCTGAAAGCCAGAAGTTGAGAGACTGACCAAATAACGAAATCCACATGTTGTGTCATTAATGATTTACTCGTAATCTTTCAAAATCGGGAAGAGTTACAGGCCGTAATATTATTCTGAAAAGTTCGTTCAAATTCTTATATCGCAATCATACAAAGGAACCCCTTTGTGGAATGCATTGCTAGAGAATTGCCAAAAAAAAATTTCTAAACCTATTACAATTGCACTAATTTAATTCTAAACCTTTTTACATTTTATCAATTAAATCAATCTGATCAATTTTAATGAAAAATTGCTTACGTGTATGTCAGTCATCTTAAATGACACAGCCACGTTGATGTGAAAACTTTTTATTAGTTTTAAATATTTTTTTACTTGGACTTACCTCTTGCCTTATCTGGCCATCCGAGGACCGTGACGGTCTCATCCGGTGTAGCAAGGCATCTCAACCCTTGCCGACCTAAGTCCAGGGCAAAAAAAGACAAGAAAATAAATTTTAAAAATATCAAAAATATCAAAAATTGCTTGAAATTATTCAAATGCCCTCGTTTTATGTCACGTAAGACTGCCATTATTGACAGCAATGATTTAAAAAAAATGATGAGATGGATTAGCAAAAGATTCAAAATTGAATTAACACAATTACAATAAATTTGAAAAAAAAAATCCGTAATTTTCTCATTGCTTTTTACTTCAAAATCAATGTTTAGGCAGGTTTTGCAGCTATTAATTGTAGGGCTTTGCTAGCATAAGAATCGTTGGGCTACTATGAAAACTTGTTGTGAGGCACAAATTCTTGAAGAAGTGAATCCCACAATAATTTTTAATTATTCTTTTTTTCCAAAACAGCGTGTTAATCTCATAATTGATTAAGAACAATCACATGAGTATTTTTTTAGACCCATTTTCGGGACCATTTTTCGGCCCATTAGTTAATTCTTTATTTTTCTTTTTTTAGCTATTCTGTTTAGGTCTAATTTCACATTAATTTAGGTTAAAGGGTTTTTATTCAATTTGTTTGGAATAAACACTGAGTCGCCTCTTTTTGGTGATCAGTACACGGAGAGTTTCTTTAGTTGCATTTCATTCGTATTGCACCTTCCTGCGTAGTGCAATTTGCACTTGTGTGGACCCCGCTTCCACGACGTCGTATCTTGATATGCGATTTAGCAGAAATTCATCCGATGCGACCTTCGATAATGTCTAAAATTATGGAAGACATCTTCTTCGGGGAACTAAAGTCAGCATCACTTGCGATTGGCTATTCTTCTGTCAAAATGTTACAGGTCCTTCTCCTACTCCCTTTCTTCCTTATTTACTTTAATAGCCCTATTCACACATCACCCTCATTCTTGAAAAAGATGAGAAACCATCTTCCTTTAGCTTGAGAGAGAGAGAGAGAGAGAGAGAGAGAGAGAGAGAGAGAGAGAGAGAGAGATTGATCCAGATCGAGCAGGAGGAGGAGGCCGAGATGGGTAGAGGGAAGATAGAGATACAGAAGATAGAGAACGACACGAACAGGCAAGTGACCTACTCGAAGCGAAGGAATGGCATCTTCAAGAAAGCCCACGAGCTCACCGTCCTCTGCGACGCTAGGGTTTCCATCCTCATGCTCTCTGGCAACAAGAAGCTCCACGAGTACATCAGCCCCACCACCACGTAATTGACATTATCGCGAATTTTTTACTTTCTGTTTATTCATATTCTCATCTCTCTTGTTCGTTTTCTCGACAGCGCAACGTGCATGTGTTGTGTGTGTGTGTGAATTCAAGATCGATGGATCGATTCCTTCTCTCTTTCTTCTTCTTTGGTCCCTCTTTTTGTGTTTCGGTTCTTCTTTGTTCTTTTATGCTCTGGCTAACTTTTGTTGCTGGTTTAGGACAAAAAGGATGATTGACGATTACCAGAAGGCTCTTGGGATCGATCTGTGGACTACACACTACGATGTTTACCTCTCTCTCTCTCTCTCTCTCTCTCTCTCTCTCTCTCTCTCTCTCTCTCTCTCTCTCTCTCTCTCTCTCTCTCTCTCTCTCTCTCTCTCATATTTTGTTCAAACACAGTGTTCTTGATTTTCCTTGATGAATAAAAGATAAGGCTATTGGGGTTTTGTGCATACAGAGAATGCAAGAGGAGTTGAGGAAACTAAAGGAGGTCAACAACAATCTCCGGAAGGAGATAAGGCAAGTTATAGTTAAGCTGGGAACAGCAGTCAGCTAATAGAAAATAAAAAGCCCAAAAGACTCAACTTCTTGTGTTCTTTTCACAAAATCTATACTTAGAATGTCAAGGTTCGAGGGGGAAAACGTTTATTATTGCGTTTGCAGGCAGATATTGGGCCATGAGTTGAATGAGCTGAACTTCGCGGAACTGCGCGGTCTTGAGCAAACCATCGAGTCTTCCGTTCAGTCGGTGCGGCAAAGAAAGGTTACATCTTTGGTACTCGTACCACACTACCATAGCTTTGCTCTATCGCTTGCTAAGAAGATCAGCCAGACAAAGTAATGGAGGTTGGATTGAAGAATTACTAAAATTATAGCACTAATTATGGGATTATTCCCTATCTTGTGTCTCCAGATTAAATGCCTTCTCTGGTGGATCGGCAAAACGACGGGGATCCACCAAAAACTATCATTTCTGATTTTCTTTCTCTTTTAAAAATGCAATAAAGCGCATGGCCTTGAAACTTGTTCAGTCCAAACTTCTGAGGTTCTGGAAAACCTAGCTGTGTCAAGCCAGTCTAAACAGTTCGACTGCTTGCACGCCCCAAGAAACTTTCAAGCGTTGAGCAAGTTTGTCCCTGACACGCATAAAGCCCCTGTTGAAAACAGCCCCTTTCGGTTCACTCACATCTTCTCAGTTGTATCAACATGTGTGCATTCTCTTTTTCGAATGTCTCTTCAAACATACATCTGCATTTACCTTAGACTTGGTCCTCAACAAAAATTATCATTGATAGAGCCGCGGCTATGACCCTTACATAGATGTCTGGTCCAGGACCTGTATTTGTTGGTAGTAGTGTTTGGACCTCACCTTTGTTTGCAAGATTATGATTCTAGAGCGGTCTATCAGCATGATTACAGGCGGCAATTACTTTTAGTGGCTTCCATTATTTCTAGAGTAGTTGTCGCAAAAAATAAAAACTTCACGTCTTCAGCTTTCTCTTGTGCTAATGTTCGGAAGCCTAGTTCGTAAGATATGCAATGTCAAAACACATCCTCGAAGCTTTACTAATACGTATTTGGCCTTCTTTCTTCAAGTACTATTTCAAATAACAAGAAACGAGATTTTTCTATCTCCTTAAGGCTAAAATGCCGTCTTGGCGACTATTATGGCAAGAGATACTGTCATGTTTCATGGACGAATGAGTACATATGTGTATTTTCAACATGGACATGTCTATGTGAGCTACTGTGGAACAAATGTCCCCATATAAACTTGATTTGTAATTGATCAACCAAACTAGAAAGTCACAACTTATTTAAGCTAACTGTTCCATTCTTAATCCTTTTTTCAGTACCATGTCCTCAAGACTCAAACTGAAACTCACAAGAAGAAGGTGGGCAAACTAACGTTGTACATAATTATCGTTTCTTCTTTCTGTAATTTCCTTAGCTAGCTATAGTTGTCTTTCTTGTCATCCTCACGCCAATTATCTGATCTTTTTGTTCATTTTCAGGTGAAAGCCTTACAGCAAATATATGCAAACCTCCTTCTAGAATCCGTAAGCTTGTTTTAAATCAGACCGTTTTTCGTGTACATTTCCTCCTAACATTTTTTTAAATATTTGACTGGTCATGGGTAATGCTGAAGACTGATCCGTCACTATTTGCCTTTGTCTCTCCCTTCATCTTACATGGTTTGGCCGACAATGAAAAATCAAGGGAGCTACATATGAGGATCTACAATATGGACTCGGTGAAGATATTGAGGGAGATTATGAATCTGCCATCACCAACTTGTCAAACCACAAGGGAGCATCAGACATGTATGCTCTTCGGCTTCATCCAAGCGACCATGATCTCTCCAGTGAAGGACACTTTCTGCCCGACTTGAGCCTTAATTGAAGCACACAGTTTCCTGTTGCTACTATGGGTGTCTTATGTTTCTTTCTCTTATGAACACTTTCGATGTTCCATCTAATCTCATGTCTTCTGGGGACGTCAATAACTTCGACAAGTAAAGAGACAAGGACCAGGAGTCCGGGACTAAATTAAAGTGTGTTTTTTCTCGCAATTACTGTCGGTATGTTGGACCAGCTATCGCCTAATCTCTTGCTTGCAGTAAGAAAACTTTATCGATACTTGTGAAAAAAATAAACATCAGCTCATTCATGCATGAAATAGCGCGAGTTGCCAGCATTTCGGTCTCTTGCGACGATATCATTTCTAATTCCCCGGTCTCTGTATTCTTCTTAAATACAATAGTTTTGGTTTGCCAAGAATGTCTTTATGCATCCAACATTGAGTTTACATGCAGATGACAATGTTCTGTTTTTTCTTTTTTCTAATTTCCTGGGGAAAGTTGTGGTGTATGGGAGTATGGAAGCCTTGTCCGGATGGCCAAGCGATGCTTTGTCCTTGGAGGAACTGCTTACTGTTGTTCATTACTCATAACCTGAACTTGTGGTAATGTAGTATGTCTAATTTTTTTTTATGTTTCTCTCAATAATGAGAACATAATGCTGGCCCAA
Source organism: Melaleuca quinquenervia (assembly GCA_030064385.1). Classification (NCBI taxonomy): domain Eukaryota; kingdom Viridiplantae; phylum Streptophyta; class Magnoliopsida; order Myrtales; family Myrtaceae; genus Melaleuca; species Melaleuca quinquenervia. Next base: position 8,080,515 of record CM057726.1, on the reverse strand, counting down.
AAGAAATTTTAGACATATGAGAGCACATTTAGATTAGATGTATCGGAGCTGGCATTGCAATAGCTAACCTGCTTGAAAAGACTACTTATGAAAGTGCTTCTGTTTTAGAGAACCACAACATTAAATGGGATTTTTCTTTTTTACAAAAAAAAAATGAATAATTTGGAGATTATTCTCCTAAAAACTATTGTTTGTACCGTTTGATATTATAATTCATTGCAGTAATTTTTACAAAAATATTTTTTCACTCATTTATTTTCAACGAAATAAAAAAAAATCTTAGAAAACCAACCCGTGCAAACAAAGAATAAATGCAAACAAAAATATTATTTGTGCATGGAATTTTCCATCAAAATAAAATTTAATTCACTTTTTCATTAATTTGAAAGAACATGTGATGTTCATACCTGCTAGGATTTCCTAATCTTCTATATTAAAAATAGAGAAAAAGCAACTAATGAACCTTAAGTTATACCAATTGTGACATATTTTGTAATAAGCATTTTTGTTATATTAAAAATCAAAACTATGTTCATTGCGACATATTTACCCTTTATCGAGATTTCGCTAAATGATTTCTTAGTTGAAACAATATTATTTTTATTTCACTTAAGTCGTATGAGTGCCATGTCAATACATTTTGCTTTACATTGTCTATGTAAGAATATTCTTAACGATATTCATTGATGGAATTATAATGGAAGATAAATGCATCACATTGATACAAACTTAAATTTTTTTTTTGCATTACAGAAAAGATTTAGGATAAATGAGTCACATCAATTATTAAATTTAAAAATTATAATTTATTAATTTCATAAACAATCATATAAACCTATACAATCTGATACGAAAGAGGAAATAGAATGTTGATTCACATTTGATTATTGAGCAATGCTACAAAGAAACAACATCAACTCACCCGAAATTTGATAGCCTAAGTAATGTAACCCGTGATTTTGTAACCAGTAACACAATTAATCCGTCACATCATGGTAGTTTTATATGAGCCAAGCGCAATTAATATTAATTAGTTATATTTTGAGAATATCGATTATAAAGAATACGAGAAGAAATCTGTATATTATTTATCGCGAAATTTATTTTTATATTGGCTTTGGAAACGCTGTCGTTTTATCCTTCCCGGTAAAACTGAAAATGTTCCTACAGGTTGCGCGCTGCTTGCATCGCAACAACCTTCTCTCTCTCTCTCTCTCTCTCTCTCTCTCTCTCTCTCTCTCTCTCTTCCAGTTCGATCCTCATTTCGAAATTTGAGGCAGAGAGTTCTGCTAGAGATGGCGCCGCTCGCTACACAACCTCCTCACTCGAGAATTTCCAGGTACGCTGCTCTACTCGTCTTCTCCGGTGGCCGCCGGAATTAGCGTGTCGTTCTCTGTCGCCTTCCGCCGCTCGAAGTGGAAGTTGCGTTCGGTTGATCTGTGACGTCCTTCGCCAGTTCAGATACGGCGGTGATTAGAAATGATGTCTGAGCGGTCGTCAAGAACAACTGAACGGCGACGCTGCTTCGCGGTTAACTTAGTGCTATTATCGGCATCTGCTGATTTGTCGCCAGATATGTGCTTGATAGTTGATTCCTCTCGTGTTAAAGTTCTCGGAGGTGTCTGCGCAATGCACCTTTAAGGCTTTAAGCCAATTGCTGTTAAGAAAGTAGAGCTTCACCGAGTTGCATATGTAGGTTGAGTTATGCCTCAAACTTTGGCTTGATACAATGGAAAGGTGTGTGCGCATTTGCGGATGCGTATGTTTACTTAAGTTGATGTTGTGTCGTGCTATAGGTGCAAGCTAGTGTTGCTTCGCCAAGAGCATCAAGTTAGCTCTAGAGAAGCACTCTGCTTCTAATTGAAACTTCAGTGTTGGAGCGATCAATTCAGTCCACAATCAATCCCCCCCTTGGCCGTGTAATGTCAGCTGAAACTGGAACTTCTGCCAAAATTGACTTCGAACTCTCTGGCTTGAGATTTGGGGGATGCAATGAAATTGTAGATGTTAGAGCTAAACAAAGATCTGGAAGTGCCTGGAGATTTTGTTATGCAAGGAGGAAGCAGGTGCACACCCAAAACAGCAGTCCTCATATTTCTCGTTCATCCAAAGCTAATGGTATGGTTTCTGAAGGTTCTGTATATCAACACCATATCAGGAGCGATCAAGTAGTTGGGAATGTCAAGAACGACATCCAGCATCACAGACAGGAAATTCCTGATCCAGCCAAAGATTCTCTGAGAAAGACTGAATTTGAACTCTTTCCTGTGAGATCTACGGGATGCAAAGGAAACGCAAGCATTCGGGCAAAAAGAAAATCTCAAAATGCCTGTCGGTTTTATTATGTCAGGAGTAAGCGAATGCACAATCAAAATAATGCTCCTCATTTTGCTTATTTTCTCAAAGATAAGTCTCACATGAGTTCTAAAAATTTTGTTTATGAACACCTTATTAGGAGCCATAATCTAGTTCAGGATACAAAGATGGGCATTCAGCACTACAGACATGGTCTGTATCCAGATATAACTAAAGCAAGTGAGCAAAATGGTTCTATCAGGAAGGATTACTATATTAGTCATCCCGGAGAATTTCCATTCATCTCAGTCAAGCAATCAGGAAAAAGTGATGGTAATCATGCTTTTGAGCAGGATAATGCTCATGATCACTCTACTATATGTGAAGATTGTACTGACTTCAGGAATTGCTTTATTTCTGGTATATCAGGTGCACCAACTGCATGCTCAGAGAGTAAAACCTCCCATGACTTGTCAAGGAAAGCTGAGGAAATTTTAGCTCAAGAGCTGTTGAGTGTGAGTCCAGGTGATAAAAGGAATGCACTTCATAATAAATTGGATAGTCTGAACATAAGTTCATCAGCCTGTGATAAAATTACAATTTCAGGACAGGTATTGCCAGACAAGCTTGCCCATGGTCAAGTTCATGCATCTGTTGCTACTTCAGCAAATGACCATATTGATCTCTCAAATTGTGTATTAAATATGGCGGGTGAAATGGATTTAGATGAAGGTGAAGGTTATTGTAGTAGCCTGTACAGGCATGAAATGAACCATCATGACAATGGACACAAAGCGGATGTTCTTCTTTTGGCTCAAGATCCAAAATTGAATAGAGAGACGTGTCTTGGAAGTCAGGATTTCATATTTTCAGCAACTGCTGTTGTCTCTGACATTTCAGAGCCTGCTCAATGCAATTCTTTAGAAGTTGATGAATCATCTATTCATGTTCTTGGAGAAATTTCAGATGAAATAACAGTATGCTTATTAAACAGAGAGGATCCACACATTCCATGGCATGATGATTTGGCTTCATGCTCGGGACCTTTTTCTTCGTTAATATGTCAAAGCCACATAGACTCCAAGAGTGATGATTCCTCACCTGATAGGCAAGAAATAAGCCTCCTCAAGACAGAAGAAAATCCTTCCAATACTTCCTTAAATTATCAATCAGTGGACCAACACAAACTGCCAGATGAAGGTTCAAACAAGCTTGCCGCTACTTGTGGCATCCAAACCGTGTTTCCCAATCTTGAAAGTGCTATTGTGGTTTTCAGAGAGGAACTTGATGCTCCTGCAGAGACTGGTCCCTTATATAAAGAACCTGAAGATCAGAATTTTACAGAGCGAATACTTATGGCCGAGTCCCTCAAAGAATGTAATCCAACAAAGGATTTATCAGATGGTGAATGTTCAAGTTTGTCTGTTTTTCATAAATTAGACAGTAGTCTGTCAAGACCCGATGATGAAGAGTGCGAAAGTGATTATGATGATTCTAAGCTTACCAAGATTTGGGAAATGGTATGTCCCGATGATTGTACTTTTGAATCTCTCTCTCTCTCTCTCTCTCTCTCTCACACACACACACACACACACAAAACAAAATGAGTGCGAGAGTGCGGACAGAGTGCATGCTAACATGTGGTGCTGCATTCCGCCTAGAGCATTATTGCCTTCTCTCATGTCTGCATATTTGCATATATATGTTCCACCTCTTTTAATGGTTTGGTATTTAATTTCAGATACATAGCATGGATTTGTATCCAGGTGATCAAGATTCTTATGTTAATGGAGAAGGTAACACAGCTGGATTTGGGTATAACATAGTTCATTGATGCATTTGGCTTGCCTTGGGACTTCCTTTTGCACATTCAGTCCATCGTTGCATAGTACACATCCTAATTTAATTATTAGTATTCATCAATGCTTTTATTAGTCAAAGGATTTAGCAATAGTAGAAGTTACTAATTGGAATATGATCAGTTTTTTTTACAAAAGTGACTGATTATTGAAGCTTTCTTTTGCCTATCATAGGATAAGGAAACCACGATGTACAACATAAACTCAGTTGTTTGTTTTTGTTTAAATCTTCAGTCTTCAGGCATCACCATGAGAATAAAAGGGGGTCCAGCACTAGATTGGAACGATGTGCTCGATCTTCCATGCAAAAATCAATTGCTTCAGGAGGTCCACTTGCAATTTTATACGGCCAGAATTCAAAGCATTATATCAGGAAGGATGAGGTGATCATTATTTGAATATTGTCTAACTCAGGGGCTTGTAATCATTAGATGGAGCTCCTTCCTTTTTTTTAAAACCTTTTGTCCTGCAACGGCAAAGTACATATTTAACTGAATCCTTTGCATTTATATCATGTCCATGAAAATAGTGGGACTAAGATAATCTTCTTTTGTATGAAGACTTAAGATTGTTCTGCAAATTCAAACTTATAACCTTTGATTTGAGTTATGAGTTTTGCTATTTGCTCCCAGAATATTCTCTACATTTATTGCTTTGAGCATAATGAAGCACTGGGAAACGTGCAAAACTTAAGATTCTTTTGCAAATTCAATCTGATCTGAATGAGTCTATTTAATTGGAAATTTATTTGATCTTCATATGCACTGTGATTTGAAGAAACTCCAGGAATGCATACCGCAAGATGAAGCACTCTAGGTTGGGTAGGCACCTGTTAGCACATTGTACAGGAAACTTTATCTAGCAATGAATTGTGTTGCTTGTTGTAGGAACCCTGTCCGTCTGTGCTTTTTCTTTAGTGCACCCCTGCATGACATTGGAACTTAAGCTTTTTTATGAAGTTGTTATTTGTTGAAAGCAGTCAAATGTTTCATAGTATATGTGATACTGTAATATTTACGGCAAGACAGACCTTCCTCATAGTACCGGACCTAGGTGCAAGGGTCAGAACAAATCAGATTCAACAGGTTATAACATGTTGAAGGACAAATTACTGTTGATAAAGTTTCTTATGCATATTAACGGTTCAACCTCTACTATTGCCTTTTTTTTTAATATGATGTTTTTGTTAGGTGCCAGATGGACTTTTTTGAACTTATATCTTTTGACAGTTATAAGCTTAGAAAAAACTATATAAATGGGGGGATATTAACTGTGTTGTTCTATGGTTCTAATAAATCCTAGGATGTATTAGATACAAAGCATTCTTGTTTGCCGTAATGGCAATATTCACCTGATTGGTATACTTGATACAACTCCTTATTGACCTATTCATTGTCATTTTGCTTTGCTTCCAATTGAGAAATGCTCCTGGTTCTCAGGTTGTACTGGGCAGAGAAACTGAGGATTTTCAGGTTGATATTGATTTGGGAAGAGGAGGAGGAACTAAGAAAATATCTAGACAGCAGGTTGAGTAGCTTGGTCTATCTGATGCTTTTATAACACCTGTTTTCACTATTTTTCTAGCTTGATTATGCTCGCAGAACTTGTAAGCATGGAATAGACATTATTGTTCTGATCAAATGTATGTGGTTGTTTTGTGTGATGATAGCTACTCGCTCATCTCTTACTCAGTCTTTACAGTTCACTGTTCCGAACATTTTTCTCTCATTTCTCTCTTCAATGACAATCTGGTTGTTCCAATTGTTTGCCCTTTGGCTCTGTGACAAATGCTTAATTTCCACAAGGGGAGGTGGGGGAAAAAAAATTGGGCAAACAGCAACTTCACTTATAAATGCTAGACTGCCTGACATCCTGTTGCAATCTTGGCTGCTCAATTGCATGATGGTTTACAGAGTGAAAGATTGAATTCCCTGTCTTCTTCTATTTTATAGGCCCATGGGGCTCTTAAACTTCTCTTTTCTCTTTAAGTCGTATCTGGAAGTTCGGATGACTGCAATTTACATTTTACTCAGGCACTTATCAAGCTGGAGAGAGATGGTACTTTTTTTTTCAAGAATCTTGGAAGGAGTTCAGTATTTGTGAATGGTACGACAGTTTCTGGTGGAAATGTAGTACAGCTTACCACAAACTGCTTGATTGAGGTATCATCATCCTCGAAATATGTTTTGGACTGCTTGACCTCATATTTTGTAGCTTCGCTGTTGCAAGTGGACGCCCTGCCCAAGTATCAAAGTGCCAGCTTTTGCGAGTTTCACTGAAAAATGTGCTTACCATAATAATTAACAGGTGCAAGGGATAAAGCTATCATTTGGAATAAACGAGAGATCTGTGAGGAACCACTTGGCGAAGCTCGCCAAAGAAAGCGGAGGAGCAAATCGCAACTTTGAGTGGTCACCAGAGGGGTCCCCGAGCAATGTGTTTCGATAGGTAAGTTCGTCTGATTATAACTTTCTTTGGTAAGGGTAGAATACTTACTCTTTATTCTATTCTTCCATCGACAAGATGCCAAGGTAACAGATGAATCTAGATACCCTGCCTTGAATGTGGAGTCATTTCAAAATCAAAAGACGGGCAAAAAGAAATGGTTGAGGAACATTTCTCATCCGATGGGTATTGTCATCTTTTTTGTGATCGGACAATGACACTCAGGTAAACCTCCCTTTTCTTATGCATATGGGATGTCTCTATTGAATTATTGGTCGATCATTGAGTTCATTCTTAAAGATTAACGGAGGTTTCTTTGTTCTTTAGATTTTGCCTACATCACTGCTCATATGAAGAACAAGCATAGGATTTTCATGGATATACTTTATTATGCCACGATATTAGCAAGCAGTTCATAAGTCTTGCTAACATCTCTATCTGAACTCGGTTTTGAGAAGGCTTTCGATCTGACCTCTCGTGACCGTGGCACCTAATCAAAAGACAAAACATCTGGACCGTGTAGCAATGTGTTGAATGCAATTCTTAGGTACCGGGAAAGGAGCAAAAGTTATTCTGTCCTTTACTTTCTATTCCAGCCTAAAAAGACCCATTTACTCTCATGCACCCTCAAAATGTACACGCGAACCCTCTTCTTCCTACCCTTTCTCTCTCCTCACATGGCACGGCAGAATATCGAGCCAACCACCCCCAACAAGAGCGAGCCACCGCCCAACCCCTTCCTTGCCTCAGCCGCCCGACCCCGCTATCTATGAACTCGGCCCCCGCCCCTCTCCGAGCACCTCCTCTACCCGTGCGAGCTTGCTCAAGGCTGGCGGCAGCTTGGCCATGCGAGCTTGTGGCTCACGGTCGCCGAAGCCGTCCGTGCTGGTCCTCAAGCCTCCGCTACAGAGCTCGTGAGCCCTGTAGCAGGGTCCAATCATGGCGACCAATTCAAGGTCTCCAGACCTCGATCTAGCCTCAAGTCGGAGCGACGACCGTCATTCACGAGGTCGGCGATGGTCGCGACGGCCCTTGGAGGAGCAATCGCACCGCACCCGCTTGTGCGGCGGTATTGGACCTCCGAGCGTGGTCTTGTTGAGCGGGAGAAGGACAGAGAGAGAATGGGTGGGTAAAGATATTTTATGGGCGGGGTCATTTGGGCAAAAAGGGTGGGACATTCAATCTATAATTCAATATAAAAGTGGGGATGATAATTATAAAAAGTGACGGGTTACTTGATTGGGGGGAGTAAAACCGACCGCGCTCTTCGTGATTTCCGCCTCGATATTGGCAGTGCACCAAATCGAAAGTTTAGCGCACAGTCGAGGAAAAGCAGGGTAGGCTCCAAACATAGAAACAACGTATCGGAGAAGGGATAGTTCCCCTAATTATAATCTGTCTAGGTAGCAATGCCACGCATGGACATCCGATAGACCTACAGCCAAGAACAGCTGTAGATGGGGACGCATCATATTTGGCACCAGAGCCCTTTTGTGATAAGTATACAAAGTAAAAAAAAAAAGGCATTTCGTTATAATTCTAATTCCAATTATTGGAAGTCTCAATGATAAGAATTCCTTTTTGTGTCCATGCAGTTTCCAGAGGGTAGGTATTGGAATCAGGAATTGTATAGCTTGGAGGATCTTTGAGAAGTGGCTCAACTATATGGCAACCCCACTCGATATCACTAGGCGTTTTACCCCTTTCCCATTGGTCTCAACCACCGGAAGAAGGAACGCCTTATTAGCGACATACCTTGCGGTTGAAAAAGTGGTGATCTTTGCTTACAGCTAAAGCTGCCTCTAAAGCAACCTTTTCTTCAAACACGCCATTTCTTGAAATCTAGGGAGATGATACCGTTGCTTGTATACCTCAATCGGTGATTGGAGGTTGCAAACTTTCTAGATAATATCGGTTCAGCATGTGATGCGTGTCCTAATTGATGATTGTCGCCGGCTTGTTTGACTTAGCATCACATGCCGGAGTACATTGAGAACTTGAAATTTGAACGGGTGGATCCAAAACGAGGATACAAGGCGTTAGGATTCAGTTGAGTTTGGTGCGGGATGATAAAAACAGAGGATGGCACTGATGAAAAACAGAGGATGGAGAAATATGCACACAAAAAGTAGAACTATCTGCTGGAACAACACACATAAAACTGACACCATAGTCTTTACATAGTCTCTACAACAACAGGTAACTACCACAGCCCACTAACTTTAAAAGTACAGCAACTAACCCACAAAATAGGAGTGCTTAACAAAAACCAACACAAGAAAAATAAACTAAAAGAAACTGACTTGAAACTGACTCATTCAACATACCCTCCCTTAAACTGATATTGCAAACAATCAGTTTAAAGGAACTTCTCTTAATTTGGAATATCTAACAAACAAACACCAAGGAGCTTTCTCAACTTCTGAAACATTGGCAACTTTAGGGGCTTAGTGAATATATCAGCCACTTGATCTTCACTTCTGCAGAAAACCAGCTCAACTACTTCATTCTTTGTAAGATCTCTTAAGAAGTGATACTTCACATCTATATGCTTGATCCTCCCATGTAGAACTGGATTTTTGGACAGCTTGATAGCAGAACTGTTGTCACAGTAGATGGTAGTTGCTTCTTGCTGTTTGAACTGAAGCTCTCCAAGAATCTTTCGTAACCATATGGCTTGACAAGCGCATGAAGTTGCAGCAACAAATTCTGCTTCAGTTGTTGATAAAGTAACAATTGATTGCTTCTTTGAAGACCATGAAACCGCCCCTGAACCAAGCATGAAGACATATCCTGAAGTACTTCTTCTATCATCAACATCTCCAGCATAATCACTATCTGTAAACCCAAACAAATCTGACTTTTCTCCCCTTTTATAGAACAACCCAAAATTTTTAGTTCCTTGCAAATAGCGAAAAATCCTTTTTGCAGCTTGTAGATGTAACTCTGTTGGGTGCTCCATATACCTGCTTATAAGACTCACAGCATGCATGATATCCGGTCTTGTCCCCGTCAAATACATAAGACTTCCAACAATTTGCTTGTAAAGAGTGCTGTTCACCTTGCTTCCATCAAGATCTTTCAAGAGCTTCAATCCAACTTCAGTTGGAGTAGTTACAGGGTTACAATTATTCATTTGAAACCTGTTCAAAATCTCTTGAACATACTTCTTTTGAGAAATAAAGATTCCAGCTGCAGATTGAATCACTTCTATGCCCAGAAAATAATGCATCAACCCAAGATCAGTCATCTCAAATTCATCCATCATAGATTTCTTGAATTTGTCAAACATGGCACTATCATTCCCAGTAAAAATAAGATCGTCCACATATAAGCATACAAGAAGCAACTTTCCACCATCACCAGTTTTAATGAAGAGTGTATGCTCATATGGACATTTTGTAAAACCTTCCTTCAAGAAATAGGCATCAATGCGACTATACCAAGCTCGGGGAGCTTGTTTCAACCCATACAATGCCTTTTTTAATCTATAAACTTTATGTTCACTACCAAGCTTCACATAACCAGAAGGTTGATCAACAAATACCTCTTCTTGAAGATTTCCATGCAAGAAAGCTGACTTCACATCCAATTGGAAGATAGGCCATGAATTTTGTGCTGCTAATGCAATCACCAATCTGATTGTGTCAAGTCTTGCTACAGGTGCAAATACTTCTTTGTAATCCACTCCAAATTCTTGCTTGTAACCCTTTGCGACCAAGCGTGCCTTGTACTTGTCGACTTCGCCATCTTTATTCAACTTCGTCTTGTACACCCACTTGACCCCGATTGTTTTGTGTCCTCTTGGAAGATCTGTCAACTCCCACGTGTTATTCCTCTCAATAGCTGCGATTTCTTCATCCATTGCTATCCTCCAATTTGCTTCTTGTACTGCTTCATCAAAGGTTGTCGGGTCACAATCTGAAAACAAAGCAAAATGGACAAGTGGATCTTCATGTTCATCAAGTCCTGTTACTTCATAGTCACTCATCCATGCAGGCCTCCGTCGCACACGATGAGGACGATTTTCAGATTCTGCAGCTACTGCTGTATTTTGGACACTGCCTTCGGTGATTTGAGTTGTTGGGGGTTGCTGCACCAGCTCATCTTCATCTTCAAAGTTCGTTGGAATTTGCTTACCAATGCCTTGCTCACTCCATGGCCAAGTTTGTTCTTCATTAAAAATCACATCACGACTTATAATTATTTTCTTGGTTATAGGATCATAAAGTCTATAAGCCTTTGACTGATCACTAATGCCAAGAAAAATACATTTGACTCCCTTATCATCTAGCTTCTTCCTCTTCGGGTCAGGAACATGGGCGTAAGCAATACACCCAAAAATTCTGAAGTGGTCTACTGCAGGTCTTTGGCCGCTCCAAGCTTCTTCCGGTGTCATATTTTGAACAGCTAGTGTGGGACTTCTATTCAAAATATGAATGCTCCAATTGACTGCTTCAGGCCAGAAAGTTTTTGGAGTTCTACTTCCCTTCAAGAGACTTCGCACCATATTCATGATGGTACGATTTTTCCATTCACATACGCCATTTTGTTGTGGTGTGTAGGCTGCTGTAAGTTGTCTCTTGATGCCATGCTTCACACAAAAATCTATAAACTCAAGTGAGTTGTACTCTCCACCACGATCCGTGCGCAAGACCTTTATTTGATTTCCTCCATCTTTTTCAACAAGTGCTTTAAAGTTCTTGAAAGTTGCAAAAGCTTGAGATTTTTCTTGCAAGAAATACACCCAAATCTTCCGGCTAAAATCATCGATGAAGGTAATAATATACCGTTTACCTCCATTGGAAATCGGAGATATTGGTCCACAAATATCCGAATGAACCAACGCCAACGGGCTCTTTGCTCTCCATGATTTTCCTTGTGGAAATTGAGCACGATGTTGCTTACTAACAACACAATCTTCACAAATCTCCAAAGGAGCAGATATTTGAGGAAGACCATTCACCATCTCTTTTTGACATAATGTTCGCAACCCACCGAAATTAAGATGACCATAGCGAAAATGCCATAGCCAAGCTTCTTCCTTTAACCTTGCAGAGAAACACGAGTTTGTAGTGTTGTGGAGATACAATGGAAACATCCGATTGCCCGTCATTTTAACCTCGGCAATTAAACCCAACTTCTCATCTTGGATTCTGCAAATCCCACCTTTAATAGAGATTTCATATCCCTTCTCTTGCAGCTGACCAGCACTTAACAGATTAGTCTTCAATTCAGGGACATACAGTACGTTTGAGATGGTTTGTACTGAAGTCCCCTTTGGATGTATTGCCACCGTTCCTTTTCCCATCACCGACACAATAGAATTGTCACCAAACTTCACAGAATTATGGTATGATTCATCTAAATCAGAAAACATTCTCTTATCTCCACACATGTGGTTGCTACAACCTGTGTCGAGATACCACATATTTGGTTGAGTTTCTTCCTTCTCATGGCACACCATCAAAAGAGATACTTCTTCTTCCTCTTTTTCAGCAAAGTTAGTTCTTTCCATACTTTGTCTATTCAAATTAGTTCGACATTCAGATTTGTAATGCCCATACCTATGACATCTAAAACACTCCACTTTGGATTTGTCTACTGACCTTGGCCTAAAACCAGTTGAATGTCGTCCTCCACGACCTCTTCCTCTCCCTTGGAAGTCACGAAAGGAATGGCTTTCAGACTTTTGTTCAAAGCTGAAACTACTGCGATCATTATTCCCTCTTCCTCTGCCTCTTCCTCTATTCACCCTTGCTGGAAATAAAGAGTGATCTCCGGTTGAGGCCTTCAAGGCTTGCTCTTCCGTCTCTTGCTGTCGGAGTTTTTGTTCGTGAACTAACAAGGATCCTTGCAACTCATCAATGGAAAGTTCTTCAATATCCTTGGCTTCTTCTATGGAACAAACAACAAAGTTGAAATTTGGTGTCAAAGATCGAAGAATCTTTTCAACAATGGTGACATCCTCCGTCTTGTCGCCATGAATTCGCATCTTATTAACTATTGCCATTGTTTGAGAGAAGAAATCTGTAACTGTCTCTCCCGACTTCATTCGTAGCATTTCGAACTCCGAACGAAGCGCTTGAAGTTGCTGCCTCTTTGCTCTTGCTGAGCCTTTATACTTTCTCTTCATAGAATCCCATATTTGCTTGGAGGTATCCTTCCAAAGAATCGTCTCCAAAATAGATCTGTCAATTGCTTGAAAAAGATAGTTTTTGGCCTTGAGATCCTTCAATTTCGATGCATCCAAAGCCGTTCTTTGCGCTGCTGTTAACACAACTCCTTCTTCAGGATCGGCAACTCCCAAGGAAACAACATCCCAATACTCCTTTGACTTGAGAAAATTCTCCATTAGCATGCTCCAATGATCATAGTGACCATCAAAGTGTGGAATCGCTGGTTGTACAAATGTATCTGAGGCCATCGCTGCTGTTGCAAAACAGAACCACTTCCAAAGCAACTCACTGCTGCTGCAAACGAAAATACTCTGCTACAATACTCTCTTTTGACTGCTGCAAACGAAAGTACTTGCTGCAAAAATCCCTCTTTTGGTTCTCACCTTTTTTTAGAACACTCAAACACACACTTTCTTTTTAACCATGGCTCTGATACCACTGATAAAAACAGAGGATGGCACTGATGAAAAACAGAGGATGGAGAAATATGCACACAAAAAGTAGAACTATCTGCTGGAACAACACACATAAAACTGACACCATAGTCTTTACATAGTCTCTACAACAACAGGTAACTACCACAGCCCACTAACTTTAAAAGTACAGCAACTAACCCACAAAATAGGAGTGCTTAACAAAAACCAACACAAGAAAAATAAACTAAAAGAAACTGACTTGAAACTGACTCATTCAACACGGGAGACTTGCAATTGTCACTTCCGCGAGTGCTTTAGTCCTCATTTGGTGTTCAGTTCCTCTACAGCATAGCGTCACGAGATTCCCCATCATGAATTTCAGAAGGTTAGATCCAAAATGCCATATGATTTCCAATCGAGAAGAGAACAAGCTCAAGCATCCTAAGCCTTATCGACAGTTAAAGTGGCATGACCAAAATTCCTCCAAACTCATCATCACCTTTGGCATTTCCTCTCTTGTTTCTTCGAGTTTCTACTCGGGGAGTTGCTACTCTCACATGATGTTCCGGGCAACGAACGAGCGACCCGTCGTGGGCCCCGCGGTGGCATAGTCTTGGATCGTTTTCCATGAGGAATTTAAGGTGGTTACTAACTACCCTCGGGACAGCTCGAGCACAGCCTTAATTTTATTTTTTCCTCCTTAGTCCGAACTTTGAATCACCACACACGACCAGTCCCCCGAGCGACCAACGCCCCGGTGTTTCTATTATTCTTCATCTCCTTCCCTCCTCGCTACAAGACAAGCATATAAGGTCCACTCTCCCTGGCAATTTGAGCGTAAGGACTAGAGACAGAGGGGGGGCTCTGACAGACTTCCCCGTGAGTCCACTCACATAAAAAGATCACCGAGTTCAAGACATCTCTCTCTCTCTCTCTCTCTCTGCCTTTGCCTTTGCCATTGCCAATGCTGTTCCCCCACTTAGCAGTTTGTACTCTTCCTCTCACCACCCATTAAATTCTCCTCTTCAATCGGACGGTCTAGATCATCTCTCTCTCTCTCTCTCTCTCTCTCTCTCTCTCTGTGCTGTAAAAGCAGAGCACACTATTCACCTTTACTCTTATCTCCTTCCTCGCGGAGCCTCGTGGCTGATCATCTTCAATCGCCCAGATTTGTTTCGAAGGGAATGGGTACGCCGCATTTGTCTCGATCTTCCGTGATCTTGCTCTTCCTATCGACCCAGCTGTCGATCTTGCTCGGAGCAAGCGCAGGGACTTACTGGGGAGACACGGAGGTCCTGAAGCAGCTCAAGAACGCGCTGGACCCCAGCTCGGTGAGCCCCGGCTCGTGCGTCGCCTCCTGGGACTTCGCCGCCGCCGACCCCTGCGACGCCCTCTTCAGCGACAAGTTCACCTGCGGCTTCCGCTGCGACGCCGTCGACGACTCGGGGGCGAGCCGGCTCACCGAACTCGCCCTCGATCAGGCCGGCTACTCGGGCCCTCTCGCCTCCGTCTCCTGGGACCTCCCTTTCCTCCAGACCCTCGACCTCTCGGGCAACTACTTCACCGGACCCATCCCCGGCTCTCTCTCCAACCTGACCCGGCTGAGCCGACTCGGCCTGTCCCGCAACACGCTCTCCGGCCGGATCCCCGACTCGGTCTCCTCCCTCCCCAGCCTCGGGGAGCTCTACTTGGACGGCAACGCGCTCGAGGGCTCGATCCCCGCGAGCCTCTGTGCCCTCTCGAGCCTGACCCGGCTCGAGGTCCAGTCCAACAAGCTCGGGGGCGAGTTGCCGGCGGGGCTGAGCTCGCTCGGCAGCCTGCTCTACCTGGACGCGAGCGATAACGCAATCTCCGGCGAAGTCCCTCGATCACTCCCACCATCGCTCGTCCAATTCACGATGAGAAACAACGCCCTGGAGGGACAACTAGCCCCCGAGACTCTCCAGCTGGCGAGCTCGCTCCAAGTCCTCGACCTGAGCCACAACAAGCTCGCCGGCCCGGTCCCCTCCGCTATCTTCACACACCCGTCGCTCCAGCAACTCACGCTCTCATCCAACGGCTTCGACTCCATACAATCCCCGATCTCTCCGTTCCCGCAGAGCGAGCTCATCGCAGTCGACCTGAGCGACAACCGGATCAGGGGGCTCCTCCCCAGCTTCATGGCGGCCATGCCGAGGCTGTCGGCGCTGGCGCTGGAGAACAACGAGTTCTCGGGCATGATACCGACCGAGTACGCGCTGAAGGCGGTGCTGCCGGCGCAGGGGGCGGCGCGGCTGGAGAGGCTGCTGCTGGGCGGGAACTACCTGATGGGGCCGATACCGACGCCGCTGTTGGGGCTGAGCGGGGGCGGCGAGGAGGAGGTGAGGGTGAGTTTGGCGGGGAATTGCCTGTACAGATGCCCGACCCGGTTCTTCTTCTGCCAGGGAGGTGATCAGAGGTCGGTGGCCGAGTGTAAGAGCTTCGCCCCTGTAATTCCTTGAGCACCGTGTCACGTGTACGTGGTGGTGGTGATAATGTATAATAATCTTCTTTTCTATTTCATTTTTGTTTTATCCTTCTCTTTTATTAAAATTTATCGCAGAAGTCCAATTCGATGCTGAAATCATAAATATATATATATATATAATCATGTCTTAAAGTTCTTCACAAAAATGTAATCGGGTGCTAAAAAATTTTAAAAGGTGTAATTAAATTTTAAAAATTATTATGAAGTGAAATTAAATCTTGAATTTTTTTCAAAAAGAGCAATTAACAGAAGGATTTAATTAGAATGATTTGATAAGTTTTAAGGTTTTATTATGTATTTTCAAAAATAAAATCACGATTTAGTTATATTCTCACGATTTAATTGAATGTATTGAAAGTTTTAAGTTTAAATTATATTTTTGAAGGAACTTGTTAGGAATTACAGTCACTTAATCCCAAAATTAAACGAAATTGCGGTTAAAATTAAATGGGTTACGAAGATTTGTCGGGGTAAATGCATGGAAAGCACAGGCGCTTCTCTCTCCGTCGCTTCCGTCCCTTTGTGACACGGAGATGGAGGGAGGGGAGGCTCTTCCACGCTCCGGGGCGCGTCGCAGCACGCGCGTCACGGGCCCCTCTTTCCCCGCGTCCGTATCCTGGACCACGCTCGGCCCATCGTGATCGATCCGCGGACCCCGACGGTCGGAGGCCCGGCCCACCATCCACGGGCTTGGGCCTGACCGTCCCCGAGAGTCGAACGGAGGATGATCGGAGCTCGTGTGCGCTTTTGGACCCATCTCATAATCAGAAATTACCCCACTTGTCGTCAACGGTCAACGGAAGAGGTTTTGCAAATCAAATCCCACGAGGCCGAATTTGAAAGTGGTTGAATGTGCGGCCGAGATTCATTCAATCAATCCTCCAAAATTCACGGCACCTCTCGTTTTCGCAATAATTGCGAACCGAACCGAACCTGTAGTACGGACCAAGGGACCTCGCCCGTGACCAATTTGTTCAAGGGCCACCGGCCCCGTTAACAAGCAACCCCGAAAAGTGGAATTTTTGTTTCGAAAAAGAGATCGAAGCACTCTTATTTTCCTTAAATAATAATAGGAAGTGAACCTCGTTCCAAATAAAAAGCTTGAAGTGGCCACGTCAATCTTAAATAAGAGCGTGGCTTGACCCGTTTGGTCGAAGGAAAATTGCGTCTTTTTATATTTTTTGGTTTATTTTTTCCCCGAAAAAATCAAAAAAAAAAAAAAAGAGAAGGAAACTTTTTTTCTTGAAAATAACGGGCAAGAGAGCTGGCAACCCTCCCACCCCGGTGGCCATCGCCCCATCACTGGTGGGGCGTCAACCATGACCAGCAGGATCGACAGTGCCAAGGTGTGGACGACCATAGGCAAGAGGATTGGGCGGGAGGATTGGGGCCAATCCTCTTGCCTAGTATTATTATTATTATTTAATATGCATGTATTTTTTTCTTTAAAGTTTTAGCCTTTTTTTAATTCTTTTTTCAATTTCTCTTTTTATGGAGAGAAAAAAAACCCGAAGAAGGAAAAAGAAAAAACTAAAAATGTAGAGTATGGAAATGTCCTTAATCAGTTGATGAGATCAAGTCCTTCTTTGATATTGACATGGTCACATCAAATCTTTCTTAGAAATATAATTCACTTTAGGGGTGCTTTCATTGAAAGAAATAACGGCATTTCAAGTCGTTCTTTGAAATAATACTCTCTTCAGATTTTTATCAAGAAAATGTTGGCACTTTTCCACACACACAAAAAAAAAAAAAAATGGTTGATAGTCAATTGATCATGTAGACAGTGATAATCTTCATCTTTCAACAAGTCCACCTCGTGGGGACAAGTACCCGAACGTTTTCTCTCCCTCTCCATGAGAATGCGAGGACAACGAAATCCACTTTTCTCTTAAAAGGCAAGGAAAATAGGCTGGATAATGCAGGCCAAGTTCTGCTCCCTTTTGCACCAGCAAATTCAGCAGTCGAGGTTTACTCGTCCCAGAGAAGTCTCTGTCATTGAGCTCAAGATCCTGGTGAGAATGCTTGGGCAAATAGTAATGTTGCCACCTTATAAGTTTATTCACGAAGTCAAGCCAAGCTCCTGGAAACCCGAGGGAAGACCCACATCCAACGCAGACGGAAGCTAGTGTCATCTACCATTTAAAAGGTTACGTTCTTCCTCCGTTCCTCGTCTTTAGCAAGGGGAATTATTCTTCTTCTTCCAAGTCTTACCTAATACTCATGCTTTAGGCGAAAGATATGTTATTTTAGTACAACCACGGAAGTGACCTCGTGATTCTTGGTCAGACCGAAAAAGATGCCACCCTTGCTGAACGCACTAACCAATGTCACATGACACACCCGAGCTGTTTCTTCACCCCCTTGTTTCACTGTCAACGAGGGGCGCATCCTCTTCGGAACACTTCCAGATCTCCCTCAAGGATGCATCCTTCAAGCAGTAACCGCAAAACAGCGTCGCTGTCGCTCCTTTTCTCAGTTTCAGCAACCTTGTTTTGTGCATTGGTCACTGTCGAATCATGTCACCCTGTGGACCAAGAAGCATTGCTTCACTTCAAGTCCTGGATCATATCAGACCCTTCCAGTCTCCTCCAGTCATGGACTCCGGCGTCTGACTGCTGCGCCTCCTGGGCCGGCATCGCGTGCGATCCTTCCACCAGCCGAGTTGTGAACGTCTCGCGCCTGGGCCTGGCCTCGGGCAATGACTTCCTAGTGGACACATACATGTCCGGTTCACTGTCCCCGTACTTGGGGAACTTGACCTTCCTCCAGCTTCTGGATCTCAGCAATCTCAAGGACTTGCAAGGCCCGATCCCACCAGAGCTTGGGAGGCTCTCATGCCTCGTCCATCTCTTCCTCGACTCAAACAAGCTTACAGGGCAGATCCCAGGGACTTTTCAATACCTTTCTAGGTTGAACAAGTTGTATTTGAGCAATAACCGTATTTCAGGAACTGTTCCTCGGACTGTTCTTGGGTCTTTGAGGTCCCTCATCGAATTAGGCCTATCTGGGAACAGGTTGTCTGGGAAAATCCCGTCTTCCATGGGGAAATTGGGAATGCTGATCAAGCTCGATCTTCATGAGAACAGATTCTCTGGTCGTATTCCTTCTGAGATTGGCAACCTCAAGAATCTTAAATATCTGGACTTGTCTGAAAACCAAATAACTGGGCGAATTCCTCGTTCTATTGGTGAGCTTTCATCGCTGGTATTGCTTTTCCTTAACCGTAACAAGATACATGGAAGCATCCCGTCTTCCATTTCAGGACTCGGGTCTTTAGTGTTCTGCCAGTTATCAGAAAACAAGTTGACAGGAAGAATACCAGCTTCCATTGGCTACCTTTCCAAGATTCAACGGCTGATCCTAGAGAACAACATGCTCGGTGGCAACTTGCCTTACACGATTGGCAACCTAACGACCCTCACCGACCTTTTCTTCTCAAACAACGATTTTGTGGGACGAATACCATCGAGCTTCGGGTACCTACAGAACCTCCAGAGCCTTGATCTATCAAGAAATCAAATCTCCGGTCCGATCCCGAACGAGCTATCGAAATTGAAGAACCTGCAGAGCTTAGACCTTTCTAACAATCCACTAAGATTAGTGACCTTACCGAGATGGTTTCAAGAAATGAAGCTCTTCAGCCTCCTTCTGGCAAAGACTGGGATCAAGGGCCCACTTCCGAGGTGGCTATCGTCCTCTTCTCTGTCCACACTGGATTTATCAAGCAATGCATTGACCGGGAAGCTGCCACGATGGGTCGGAAACATGAGCAACCTTTCTTTTCTCAACTTATCAAACAACGGCTTCCACTCACCGATTCCAAGTGAGTTGAAGAATCTCTCCCTCCTAATGGATCTCGATCTCCATTCAAACATGTTCACTGGCCACCTTAACTCCGTGTTCCTGAAACGAGTCCAGGACCCTCTAGGGCGCTTCAACTCCATCAATCTCTCGAACAACATGTTCCGAGGCCCAATCGATAAGAATGTTGGAGAGATGGAGGCAATGACCGCCATCCAATCGCTGATTTTGTCCGACAACGTCCTAGGAGGATCTATACCAAAGTCGATGGGGAAGTTGAGCCAGCTACAGACATTGGAGCTTGTGAATGACGGGATATCAGGCAAAATACCAGAGGAACTCGGCAATGCCACTGCATTGAAAACGGTTCGGCTTTCACGGAATAAGTTGAGGGGCGGGATTCCTAAAGAGGTGCTGAACTTGAAGGGACTTCAGGAGTTTGATGTTTCGGACAATTTGTTAGGTGGGAGAATCCCTCCTCATAAGGCCAATATTCCAGCATCCGCTTTTTGGGGAAATCCAGAACTCTGTGGCGCCCCTCTTCCTCCATGTAATCATCAATAGTTCATCCATACGAACGGCTTTTTTTCTCGCTCTTTCAATAACGACTGTCTAAGTGAAGCTCACAGGAAAGGTTCCACACCAACTGCTTTTAGAAGAGCTTGGTGAAATGCACGAGTATGTATTAATTGAGGCTGTAGTTATTCCTTTGGTTTCCTAAGATTGTACTAGTTCATTCTTTTGCATAATACCAGAACTTGCAGATACTGCTTTTGTTTCGAATAATTCATACCGATGCCAATTCGGTTTATCGACTAAACCAGAATGGACATAGAGGTAAAGCATTGACACTTTCAAATTTCAAACAAACTGAGCACAAGGCAAAGGAGCACACGACATAACCAGCTATACATGTCATAATCAACGTTTTCATTTCACCAGAAAAATAAAAAGTACCAAAGATTACTGTTGTAGTTTTGAGGGGTCATGGCCAATCCGTCATTCTCTCGATTTCCATCTTCTTTTAGCTTCCTGTATTGTTCTTCACGTGAAGCATGCCATTTAGCTGTTTGTTTTCCTGCTAAGGCAGAGCAGAAGTCCTTGAATTTACAAATTGCCAGTTTGGTCACTCCACGAACCAGTTGCAGCAAATTTTTTAACCAGATGAGAAGCCAGTAACTGAGATTTCTGGTTTTTTTAATCTGTCAGGATGCTTTTGGAGATTGAATCCAAAGCACATACTTCCACAGGAGCAAACATACACCAGAAGCTCTCACTTCCATTTCATGCATTATTTCTCCAGGAGTCCCTAATTTAGCCACAAAAAAAGATAAAAAAAATTGAAAAAGAGGCTGCAATCAACATGCCGAAGCATGATCTTCACTTCACGACTGAGCGAACGCATGGCCTCCCTCGGCTTATGCAAAGGAAATCTGTATTTGGAAAATGTCAAAAGTCAAATTGTGTTCACCTCCCCTGACAGGCTGATCTTTCTAATAGAATATGCTTTAAAGATAGGCATCAGCAGCACCAGTGGTCTAGTGGTAGAATAGTACCCTGCCACGGTACAGACCCGGGTTCGATTCCCGGCTGGTGCAATCCCACTTTTGCCCTTCTTTTTCTTACAAATAAAAAAAAACCCGATTTCTTCAAACTTATGCTAGCTTGCTTTGCTTTACGCGCTTGTTTCCTAATGATCTTTCTTTTTTTTTCTCGGAGCATAATTCAACATATATTTACTCTTTTGCACCTACAAATGAATGTCGCAATGTATAATTTGGCGCGCAAAAGCATTATTAATATCCCCCTTTGGATATTCATCTTATCATATCGGCGTCCATATCAGAAGATCTCGCGAATACTGATGAATAAGATGATAATGCTGAACATTTGAAAAATAAAACTCAATGATCCAAATTGAATCGATAAAAAGTTCAAGAAAGACTTAGAAGCGTCGACTAAATATTCGTGGATAAATTATATTGAAGAGAATCTCGAAAAATGAGATTGTGATTACACATCGAGAGAAATTCAAAATATCCCTAATGCTCTGATGGGCATAGACCGCTCATTTTGAGACCTTAGTAGATTAATAAATAAAATTTTAGGCCGTTTCTCGTTATTCTTTGTTCTTCCCTCCAAGCCCCTAATGCGTCATTGACTCGTACCAAATCCGATTTCTCAACATTGGAAAATTCTTCGGTAAAATTTGAAAATGAACAAGATAAGAACAAAGGGTTCCTCGAAGAATAAAAGAAGGTTCGAAAAGACCCACGTCACCAAGTGGAGATCGACCTCCAATCGCGATGCGGCACGTGGGCAAGCCGCTCGTGGGGCGGCTGATGTTGACTTTTGCCCGGAGCCGGCTCTCCCGAAAGATCGACTTCGGTCCACCCGTTTCAAAAAGCCGTCGGCTATGAGAATCTGAGGTGCTTATTAGCCGCCTCCTCTTTAAGCTTTTGTCACTTTTCTCGGTTTTCTACTAAGATCCTAGTAAATTTAAAATATATGGCCGAACTATAAATTATTTTTACAAGAATAAGAAAACAATGGTGCCACATAAAACACATCCATCGTTAGGCAATCGCAATTTCATTTCGATACACCGAGGTGCATGCTATATAAGAAATTAAAATATATTAATACACACTCGAAAAAAAGGGTGTAGTTTTGTAGTAGCTAATATGCTAATTGACGACCCGAGAATGTCTAGCTTCCAATTTTTACTCGGCAAAAAGATCATTCGAGAGTTCCTTAATCGCGTGCTCAGACTAGATTGGGTAGGCAAAGTCGGGGTGATGCATGGAACCTGATTTAGGTATCACCGGATTATGTTATTAGAAAGGACAAAAGAACAAGGAGGGCGCGTCGATCCCGTGTAGACACGGGGCTGCTCCTCGTGATATTCCCACCGTCAAGCATCAGGCTTCCATTTAGGATACAATTCAAGACCGAGGCATGTAAAGAATAAAACAATTCTATGCAAATCAAACCCTGATATTCGCATAAACATCATACCCAAGATCTTAGAACAAGATGATTTTCACGATGTCATGATAGATGATATTTATACCTTGAACCATTGATGATTCCTTGTGAAGAAATCGATTGGAGATTATTAAAAAAAATTCTTGTAGAGAAATAGGTTTCTCTCTCTTGACCATTGCGCTTCCTGACGTTCGCGATGGAGACAAAAACCGTTGACTTGTTCTCTTAGGGTTGAGAGAGGACCAATTTCGAATTATATTATTTTCAATAGTCACACCATCCATCATGGTGTACAGTAATCAGAATACACCTCTCTATTGACAAATAGGAATTTAGCACATAATAATCGTTAAACTTAAACCACATATGGGCCATTAATCACGTGAGTCACAATAAAATCCAACAGGGCAGTCAACGTTTTAGCTCCATAAATAGGTTGCCATTGAGGAGAACTCATGCACACTAGGCTGAACCAGATGCTGAAAACCCTAAGCATCTTGCAAGAGGTCCCGTTTCTCCTCCTGTCGAGCATGCATAAGGAGCGTGTGAGAATCTCGACATTAGGTCAGGCAACTAGCCATCGGAATCATCGTGACTCGAATGATGTCTCAGTCTCTCTTCCTGGTGGTGGGAGGGAGGGAGAGGGATGGGTGAATCATTCGAGCCGGGACGTTTGGCGACAGGAAAGGGCTGGCTTTTGACCTCCGCCTGCATTGCTCCTTCATGCTGTCGAAGAGGATGTGCGCATGCCCATCCCGCCTGCATGCTTTCATTATCATTATTATTGCTGCCATCTTGCCTGCTTTTGATAAGCGCCTGCCAAGTTTTCGAGCCCTGGAAGGTGTTGAGAGGAGGAGTGGGTGGTGGTCGGGCGCTTCTTTTGTCTTATTAAACATGTTTTTGAAAATTTTAACTTGTTACTTTAAGTAAGCGGCCATACCAAAATGCAGAGTCCTTCCATTTTCAACTGGTCTTGAAATGCGATCATTTTCTCTCGTAATTAACTCAACTAGGGTTTTTGGAGCACTTGCTAACGGGATCTTTTTAACAATGCTATTTTTCTTTTCCGGATAGAGCTCCCGCTCTTTTCGGGACTTCTCCAACAAACAAAATGATGCGTTAGTTGAGTATTTTTCGGTCCCTATTAATTATCCATAGGCTCTATTTGTTTTACGGAAAATGAATTTATCTAAACAAAATTCTAAAAACGGTCATATGTATCACATCAAATAATAGCCTTTGACGAATGATTTCATTATCAATCATAGACAATGAAAATACTTTTCATTCATTCATCTTTAAGAAGATATTATTCAAATTATTTTTTGGTAAAATAAACATGATATTTCGTTTTCAATTGCACATTGATTACCTATAACAAAAAAAAAAACCCTTTGCAGGTTTTCTATTTTCCTTTGCAAAGGCGACTTTTGGTATCAAAATAAACATCACTTATCATTGTTAGTAACAATTTGTAAAAATTCACTAAGCGGACCATGTCTAATGTAGTTAGATTTTTTCTTTTTGTCTTTTCTTGTTATGATAAAGTCAAATAATTCGGTAAAGGGCATTTATGCTGTAGACATTTACTTTGCCAGCCGGCCAGCACGAGCTCAGAATTAAAAGTTTAAAAATGCAACTGACGTAGGAGTCCTCAAAGACGGAAAAAAAGGTTGCAATGTATTAAAAGCAGGAACTAGGGCGGTCTACCCACTAGTTGGGGCCCGAAGCAAAAATAAGATGAGCTGATTTTTGATGGGGTAGCAATTAAAGTGAGAAGGAAAAGAAAATAAAAATAGTATATTATGAGCAAATATTAGCATCAAAAGGGAAAAAGTAACTATCGGAATTAATTTGGCAGTCCATTATACTGAGGCTACATTTGTTTCGCAATTTTTTCTATGAGAAAACATTTTCCTTGTTGTTTGATGTTTAGATCGCTTAGGAAAATAAATCAACATAAAACTTGTATTCAAATTCAAGAAAACGATTCTCTTTTTTAAAAATCGAAAATCATCTTTCAAATGTATGATTAGATATTAGGTACTTAGATTAGAAACTCTATGTTTGGACATGGGACCCCAACAAGCAATCCTAGATCATCGGCAATGAACCTAGGACCCCAATGCATGCAATCACCAATATTCGAGCTTCGATCCACAAAGGTCAAGCTTGAGTGTGGAACACCCTCAGGGTTTTAGGCTTGGCCTCAATGAACCTGAGGCGAGGCACCGTGAATCTAGACATAGGCATTGGGGACCTGTATCTAGTCTCTATGGTCCCAAGCTTGGCCTCTATGGGCTTGAACCTAGCCTCTGCAGTCTTGAGCTCGGCCTCCATGGATAAGGATTTAGGCCCGACCTTGACGAACCCAAGCTCGGCTTTGATGGATTGAGGCCTTGCTTAGATGAATACGAGCATGGGCATTGGGGGATCCAAGCATGAGCATGAGGATTCTCAGCATAGCCTATGCGGACTCAAGTTTGACCTCCATGGACTCACGCTTGAGCGCTAGGATTTGGGCATGGACATTAGGGGTTGCAAGCCTGACTTTTGAAGATCTAGGCTTGCCTCAATGAATATGGCCAAGGCACCATGGCCGAAAAGTCTAGCCTCTATGAACTCGAGTCCTGCCTCCGTATACTCATGGCCCAAGTGCCAAGAGTCAAGCACATGCAACAGGGTTTTGAGCCCCGACTTTCATGGATTTGGGCCTTGCCTTGATGGACACAAGCTCAAGTGTCGAGGTCCCCGATACCTAGGCCTAGGTCCATCAAGGCTAGACCCATGTACACGAGACTAGGTGTGGGACCATATACCTAATTTCCTAGCTTCTCATGTTCAAGTCACCAACACTCGAATAATGCATGTTTATTTAGGAATATAAAAGTAATTTTCCTTTCCAAATGGTATAAAATAATTTTCAATTCTTTTATAGATCTCAACCAAATACCGGAAAATATTTACATTTTCTAAGAAATTACTTATTGAAAACATTTTCAAGGAATGTCAACTTCTCTACCAAACAAATGGAGCCATAGTGAGTAGTCATCTGCATTCTCGCATGAGTCATAGGCTATTTGGACCTCACATCAAAATCATTTGTGAGTATTATTTAAGCATACAGTTGGATTGGAAATGACTCACTTAGTATTTTCTACAAAATGGAAAATGTTCATGGGGCCAGTCTCCCTGAATCATATCATAATCATAATCACCGAAAAAAATCCCTTTTTCTTTAAAACTAAGATCGTGAATAAATAGGCTAACAATGCATGTAATATTATTCAAAACAACCTTTCTCATGCAAAAGCCAAGAGCCTTACGCGCGAAAATAGAAGATGCGAACATGGTGGTGGCATCGAACGAGCAACGGGAGATCCACTAATATTAGGTAGGATAAAAAGAGAAATACACGATAAGAGATAAGTGTTAGGATTCAAATGTTCGGGAAATAGAAAACATTTCTTAAGCTCTCATGACCGTTTTGAGGATATTTCAGATTCAAAGAAAAGAAAAAGAAACCGATCGACAAAGGACTCATCATGACTGATGGCTTACATGTCTAATTTATGCATCATTCTTCTCCTTTTGACTGTTTTTGTAGGGTTTAATCACAGACTTTCATAAAACTGAGCAGATTCAGCGGGAAAAGTGTGCGGTGGACTCCGGCAATCGGTGGCGAAGATTGCGGTATTTACGTGAGGGAGAATCGCTCAGGAGGAGTCAAAAGCGATGGCCCATAAATTTCCCGAAAGAAGAAAAGTAAAAGAGACACTGAGGAAAAACCGATAAAGGGTGGCCGCTGCTCCCTCGGGATATTCACCACATTATTTTCGTGGCTTGTGAAATGCCATTCCTTGTCCGACTTTAAAATTGAGAAAACTTTGATGAGAATCTCCTTTGTTTGTTTTGTATAAAATACATATTTTCAAAATTTTAGTTTTTTTTAAATGGTCATTCGTATATTTTCATGGATAATGGAAGCATTTTTTATTCGCTTATTTTTGTAAACAATACCAGAGAATAATCATATCGATAAGATCAAAGACTAGAGAGGCTTTCTAAAGACACGGTCTTTATTAGTCCTATGTGTTTGGCATGCAAAGGGTTGAGTTTAAATTTATGGGAAAATCAATAAGTGACATAAGAAGGCATCAATCCTTTGATCATATTCATGAGGTTTGTTTTGGTCAGGCTTCTTCTTATTTTTTATTTAATACAGAGAACCTTTCAAATAAAATCTAAAAAGTATTTTAAGTCTCAAAAAGTATTTTGTTGAACTTTTCAAATTCTAGAGACTGACAAATGTGAATAGAAGGAAAAATCTTCCCAAACAAGTAATTAGTCAATAAAGTTTGAAACTTTCCAAAATGTACACATTTAATAACTTGTCACTTAAATACTCAAATCCACGTTAACATGAAATATAAAGACACGTGAAAATCAACATCTGAATCATTTCTCCGCATGGGCTGTGAACAAGTGATGCGCATCATGTATTCGCTTGATAGGTTTCGGAATAATCGGCCATTGCCACGTATGGAAAATGGATCAAATCTTGATCTTTCCTTCTGCAAGCAAAAGCAGAGTCGCTTCTAAGAAACTTTTCCGCAACGAATTCCCGAAACGAAAGCAACCCACCCACCTCCTTTCAAATATTCAAACGCTTTCGAATTTTGAAAACGGGACAAAAAGAAAAGGGGGGGCAAAACCTCGTAATTTCAGAAGGGAAAAAGAAGATCCGCGAGCATTTAAGGAGGAGACCCGTTATCCATGAGCCAACGTATGAATGTACGAATATGACTACTGTACAAAGTGCAAACGGTGGGGGCGGGGAGGCGCAGAGGTTGAAAAAGTAAAACTTGGGAGAAATTATTTGAGCCTGGACGGACTCTTTTCATCCCTTCCAATCAATGCTTCACCCAACTCACCACCCATCTCTCTCCCCACCCATTCCTCCCCTGTCTGTCTGCCTGTCTCTCTCCCTCTCTCCTCCTCACTCTCTCTTATCTTCGTCTTCGTCTTCGTCTTCGTCTCCGTTCGAGGTAGCCAGAAGAGAAAAAGATTCGATTTTGACTCCTCTGTTTCCTGACCTCTCAATTGCATGCGAGTGTGCGGAAACCGGAGGAAAGTTTTTGTTTTTTGACCGGTTCTGAATCGTGGGTGTTTTGGGTTTTTCGAGTGCATCCAGGTCGAGAGGGAAATGGGGTGCGTTGAAGCCGCTCTGAAGAAGAGTTTCAGGAGGGAAATGGCCGCGGGGCCGTTCCTTCCGGATGAGATTGTCTGGCCCGTGGCCAATGATTCGCTGAACGCCTCGTCGTCCGACGACTTTCTCGTAGACGAACTCCTCGACTTCTCGAACGACGAAGGCTTAGTCCAAGCACAAGAAGGAGAGGGAGAAAAGCGAAACCCAAAAGAAGGAGAAGGAGGAGAAGCAGCGAAATTAGTTTCCTCTGCTTCTTGCTCGGCTGAAGAGAGGTTTTCAGCCAAAAAAGACGATTTTGGGCCTTTGCCCGCCAGTGAACTCAGCGTTCCGGTACCAATCGCAATCCTCTGTCATTGTCCAAAAATGGGTTTTTTCCTCCTTGCTTTTACTGTTGGTTAGATTTTTCCTCGTTTTTCTCTGAAGTGATCAATGGTTGATGAGCCAAAGTCGTGATTTTTTTGCAGGATGATGATTTGGCAGACCTTGAATGGTTGTCCCATATCGTAGACGATTCCTTCTCCGAATTCTCCTCTCCGTTTTCCGCCATGTTCCCGGAGGAGAAGCCTCGAAATTCACAAAATCACCAGAACCGGTCCGGGCCGGATGCTCCGGCTGCGGACAAACCTCATTTCGCGACTCCCGCGCAGGTCAAATCCAGGAGGAGCAAGCGCGCGAGGACCGGCGGCCGAACCTGGTCCCTCCGGTCGCCATCCCTCACCGACGCCTCCTCGAGCAGCTGCTCGTCCTCGTCGAGCTCCAATTCGCCGGCGAGTAACTGGCTCGTTTGCACGACCAACCCGCTCCAGGGCTTGGAACCGCTCGAGAATGTAACCTGCTTGGAGTCGGAACCGCCGGCGAAGAAGCAGAAGAGGCCGACCCAGCCGGTGTCGGGCCCCGCCCAGCCGACGCGGCGGTGCAGCCACTGCGGCGTGCAGAAGACCCCGCAGTGGAGAGCCGGCCCTCTCGGCGCGAAGACCCTCTGCAACGCCTGCGGAGTCCGGTTCAAGTCGGGCCGGCTGTTCCCCGAGTACAGGCCCGCCTGTAGCCCGACCTTCTCGAGCGAGGTGCACTCGAACCACCACCGGAAAGTGCTGGAGATGCGGCGAAAGAAGGAGGCGCTGGGCCAGACCGGCTCCGCTCAGGCAGTCCCCAGCTTTTGAAAATTCCCCTTGCACCCCGGGTCGGTCCGGTCCGCTAGCGCCCCCGCCCCGGGGAGAGAGTTAGGTCCCTTGGTATTTACGAGAATACATTAATTTCCGTGGACGAAATGCGTTAGGTTAGGTCTAGCCCATGAAGGGAGAGTGACTCGTTAGTGTACTCTTTTTTCTTTTCTTATCCTTTCACAAAATTTCAGATTAACAAGTTTTTAATTTGATTTGTCCTTTTTTCCGCCATCAATTTGGTTGTCCTTTATGTCCTCAAAGTCATCAAAATTATTAGTTAAAGCTTCCACATCTATCTATAGGCGACATTATTGGACTTATTGTCCCAAACAATTGTATTGAGTACTAGCCCGAGTACTGTTGAGCGATGCGAAACCATCGCCCTGCATCGATACATGCCCGACTCGTCCCGACTCGTCATGGATTGGACATAATAACGGCCACGGCCGGTTAAATCCCTCAATTGTTCATCACTATAGACGGGGCACATTAGGATAAGTGTGAAGTTTAGGGGTTGAGTGTTCGAAGTCGAATGCTTTGAGGGAAAGGAAAGGTGAGGGGAGGTGGATGGATATCTTGGTGGTTTTTGCGAAATATCTAGATGTGGACAATGCATCAATCTCGGTTGCTCTTGTGAGGGGGAGGTGGACCACCCGCTCCCTTGTCCTAATTCGGGCGTTGGGTTGTCAAATTTTTTGAATTAATTCGCCGTTAATGGGTAATGATCATATGGTGGGGGAATCATGGAACTTGTCTGTGAAGATAGCGGGAAATTGGTAGTATTCAATTGAAGTGGTCTAGATTATCAATCAATCGAGAACTTTCACTTGTTCTTTCTTTATTCCCCTCTTTTGGTTCTAGAGGAAGATGCACGCTACTTCAATTTCTCTAGAGAAATGTCATCGCATGGATCTCTCGATGAATCTGTGTGCTGTTCACTCGCACGAGACGGATTCTTATTGGATGTTGATTTGGGTAGATGGGTTTGCAACGATTTGAGATTGTTCTCGATGCAACATGATATGAAATTCGTTATAAAATGCAACGTCTGGTAATCAAGATGCATGTATTACTCCTAATCAGATATAATCATCAAGGGTTGAACACCGTCGAGATATCCTTGGAAGAAAGTATGAGAATTCGTGCACTTTATAAATGCGTAAATGATATATTTTGCTCCGGGAAAATCAAGAAAATGCACTTTTTTTTATGGTGAGGTTGATAATGAGAAAGTTACACTGGCATTTTTAAACGCTTGGCCCAATTTGTAATATTGTCCTAAACATATGAATTATGTGAACCGGGTCTCAAAGGGTGCACTTTAATTCTTCCGACAAACTCAAGCCCCATATCAATGACATGGCAAGGCGGAATCCGACATCGATTCATGATGTTGCGGAGCCTTGTGGGCAGCATAGGAGCGATGTCGGTCTAAAATTCTTAAGCACAAACTTGACTTGCCAGTGGTCTCTCTCGAACTTTGATTATTTTTCTTTCTGGGAAAAATTATCAAAAAAAGTGTTATGTATATTGCATTTATGTCAATCAGCCATAAGTCTTTCAATTTGACCATTTTAGTTCTAAACCTTTTAACAATTTGTCAACCGAGTCTCTTAACATTTCAATTGTGTCATTTTGATTATAAAACCTCTTGAAGATGCCAATTTTAGTTTCAAACATTTTGACAATTTGTCAATATAATCATTTCTGGTAAATTTTTCTTGAAAATTGATGACGTGGCAATCTAGTCAATATTGGCCATTCTACGTGGCACAACTGGCATTTACTATTCTAGAAGGATTAAAAATTGTCCATGTTAACGATTTTCCACCAAATTAGCTGGAATGATTAAATTGACAAATTATTTATCATTGAAAGTTTTAAAAGTAAATTAGCAAACCATTAAAGATCTTAAGACTAAATTGACGAAATTGAAAAGTTCATGACTTAATTTGTATAAGTACAGTAGGTGTAGGACCTTTTTAATAATTTTTTTCTTGGTTTTTTTTTTTCGGGTTTTCTCCAATTTCGTGTTCTTATTCTTTTTTGTTTTTCTTGAACTTTTTTATTTTTTAACTTTTGACTTGTTCAAACGACAGCGCCATACCGCCACCAGATCAATGCAAATTATGCTATAAGAATTTTTCCGTGAGCCTATTGCACCCGATACAAAAACGTTTTAATCCTTGGTTATACAAATTTCAAATTATAAAATTTGGTTGCACGTTGAGCCTAACCTTTGGGAGTGTTGATCCGATTTTCCCTTTTTTAACAATGAACAACTTTTATTGCAGAGGTTGCTTAATGCCTTTCGAGTATCATGGGAGGTTCGAACATCGCATTTCGAGATGGGTGGACAAGATTTTCTTCATAATAATTTGGTGTACAATGTATATAATACACACATTCTCCGTGTAGGGTGCTTTTCAGAATTCAGAAGAAAACGAGAATGGAGTATCAATTAAGTAAATAAAAGTTTAAAGGCTCTTTTACATTCGATAAACAACGTAAATTTTCGCTTTAAACCATATTAAAAGTTAACACATCCTAATCACAGTCCACACACTCATACACTAGAAAGAGAACCAGTAGGACAATTTTGATAATAGAACGGCACATCTTGCGGCAAGAAAACGACCGAGGCACCACGAAATCCTGGATGACATGATTAAGAATCGATGATTGATGTAGGCCGATGGTAACCACGGGAGATATCAACCACGACACGAGCTCGGCGGTCGCATTTTTGAAATCGAAATCTAGAGATGGTACGACGGTGGCCTCTTCGATGAAATGTAGAGGCATTTGTGTGGTGAATTTCCCTTGCTCGCTTTGCGTATTGCTAAGGCCACCACTAATGTCAGCTATCAGTTCACTGCTCATCTCCCCTGTATCGGGACAACATGTCCATCTGAATCGATGCGCTACAACCAAGTTGCCCGAGCCACTCGAGTTCGTGGCATTTTCTTATGTCGGCCTCGTGTGTTGCCTCATCCTCCACACATGAAAAGCCGTCGGTCCCGAGTTTCCGGACGACAAGGAGATCTCAAACCCTCTTGGCCATCTATGTTAAAATACATTTCGAGATCATGTCTCGAGTTTGTGCCCGTTGGATAAAAACCCTACTCTGACTTAGATTGGATGGAAGCCCCGCAATGGAAATTGATAATTAAGTTAGGGAGCGGATTTATCGGATGCACACCGAGCAGCCTACGGATCCCCTGACTTGTGTTAGGGGTGCCACAGGCCAATCCAACGCCCCAAACAAAACAAAAACAAAATATAAAAATCCTCCATCAATAATGATTGTCCATTAGATCCCCAAGTCACCTCATCACCAAGTTGGACGATCTTATTGGAGTATGGTGCATATCCTCCTATAACAGGAAAGCATGTGTGCTTTTATGATATAAGCCCGTAATTTTCATTAATAGTTTAAGTTTGGGCTCATGAATAGCTATTATTATAACACTGAAAGGTGTAACGAAAGTTGTGAGGTGCTGATATAGTGAATCATCTAGTTAACGTAGCCCTAGTTTAAGGGTGAATCATGATAAAACCTCATGTCTCAATTTGCTTTTCTCTTGCTCATTTGATTTACCGCAATTATGCACCAATCCTAACATATCCAAATCCCACTGAGCAAGTTCTAGAAAGATTTGATCAGCTACCCTTGTTTGTTTCCTATTGTTGAAATATCGTTGTTCGAGATTGGGGCATTATAAGTTTTTATGCACTTTCAATCTCCCTCCATTCCGACCAAAAAAAAAAAATCTCCCTCCATCAATCGTCTTAAGCTTATAAAATAAATTTTCTAGCATGATATCATGGTAAGGGGCCAGCCTCTCTTGCATGTGCATGTCAGCCATCGTTAGTCAAATTTTCATATCGCGCATCGCTCGATAATAGCAATTATATACTTTTTTTTTATATGCACGTGATCTTCCCGCGCCCATCGATTCATATGGAGGGTACCGACATTTATTGTCGAAATCGAGGAATGGCGTGTGGAAAAGGATTGGGCGGTTGCTCACAAGGTATGCTTTCGCATTTGGCTTTACTAGATACATCAGGTCTCAACCAACTTCGAGCTACCCAACTAATATGTATATAATACATAAGATAAACAAACGCATAAGAAAATTCACGATGGCACGTAAAAAATTCCCCATACGAAAATATCCCTCAGTAAAAAAGAGCTCGTTTCGTGGCGATCACGTGACGGCTGTATTTCACCCGCCCTAACCACTTCGGACATCCTCTTTGTGGCTCCCTCGAGAAATGTCGCACGTCGCGAAATCGATTTTTGTCGGGAGCTTTAAGTTGTCGTTAAGCTGAATTTCACTATGTTATACTTTAGATATGTGCATCTTTTGATGTGGATGCTCTATCATCCGATGGATGCCGCGCGATAAATTGAATAGCGCTCGGCATTGTGGTTTGGAGGACGTTAGATGGGTCGAGCTCGTGATCGGGACTTTGTTATCGTGTCGGGCGACGGCGTGATCGCGATAAGTGTCGGCCTCGGTACAGTACGGTCCCTCGAGTAAAACATATTGGGCGCTTCATTGTCAGAGAAAAAGAGCTCGACCCCAGTTCAAAGTGGAGGGATAAAAATAAAAAGAGAGGGCGCGGCATGACATATCAATATGACGTCACTAGAAATTTAACAAACGAAAGAGAGATAGGTTAAAATTTTAGTTAAGGAAAAGGAGATTATATGTGAGTAAGGTCATTTTCGGATATTACATATAAGCCAAGCAACATGACCCATGTACGATCGATCATGATCATGCGGATTCGCCATGCTTCTCCCGCAAGCTCGGTCGAGGATTTCACCAGGGAAAGTTTTAGGTCTCGAATACGTGAGCATGAATTGACTTTTTTGCCACGGATTCATTGCTTTCGTTTCTTCTATTTTCTTATATCTTTCGAAATTGAACAGTTTCGAAAATGGCAAATATCTAAAAATCTTTCGGAGCTTTTGAATAATGCGATACTAAAAGAATTATCTTCGATGATTCTAGAGGACTCAAAAATGTTATTTCCTTTCTCGATGAATGTGCACATGGTGGCTCTCAATTTTCCCTCCTCCTTGATCATGCAACCTACGTGCTGTCTACGGAGCGTCCACCATATGGATGGGGATCCGTGAATTGAGTATGACTTGGGATGAGGGTTATTCAATTTCAGATCGGACGGTCCCCATTAAACATGAAGGGGGTTTTGTATTTTTATATTTTGAAAAAGGACAGCCGTTTGATTTAGAATGGATGGCTGTCCTTTCTCAAGTCGCCATTGAGCGGGTGCCTAACTCCACCTAAATAAACTTAAATAAATAACCCCCCTCTCTCTCTCTTTCTTTTTAAAGAAATTTTCAAATGATAAAATAACCATTTTTTTGACTTGGGGTGCTGACTCATGAGTCATCATAATGTGCCTTCGCCTTTACGCCTCCTTTTTCGGCATGCCACCGATTTCGTGGGCCACCTTTCTGTTTTGGTCTTGGGCTCGAGCGTTGATGGTGAGGACAAGATAAGATCGATTGCCTTTTGGGTTTTCAAAATTCTTTCTTTCCTCTTCATGGAACCCATTGGACACTCTGAAGAATGAACTCATTCATCCATTCATTGATTCGACTTTAGCTTAGTCAGCATGAATTATCACGCTTGGTGGCTCAAGAAGACCTCAGTCACTAGGCGAACCGTGTTTTACGGTTGCACCGTCGATAACGCACGTAAATCTAATCCAAGACGCGATTTCAATTAGGGGCCGATTATAGAATATATCGTATCCGGGTCTTCCATAAAATTATTTAGAAGTGGGACGACTTTGCTATTTCCAGAATTGCTAAAACTCGGGCTCGCTCTCTGCCTAGTGATATTTCGAAAGAGAGCCATGAAGATGGATGGCCACTCCGACTAGACTCGGGCTGACCAAAAGGTTCATAGAATTAGCGTGTCAATTAGTGATCAAACCCTTAAAAGTTTTCCAATAGCGTGTCAATTAGTGTCGTCAAGGATTTCTATTAGTTCCGTCCGATTTATGCCACGAAGGATGCTGACCTGTACTTGTCAACACTGTCGAGGACACGTGGTACTAATGCGACATCAGGTGGGCTCCGCGTTTGGGGAAATGCCAACACTGACATGTCCGAGAAGCCAAGAATAGAGAGGAGAGAAAATGAACCCGGAGATAGAGAGGTATACACGGGGATTGCTTAATGTTGGAGCGATGTAATGTCATGGAGACTCTAGAAATGCGGTTAAAATTCATGATTCACAAGGTATCGTCCAATTAAGTACTGACACGAGCTGCTAATAAAAAATCGATGACATATGAGTCATTGTATAAGGTGGGGGACATCATCGGATTTCATGTAGCTAGCAATTGCGACCGGCTGTGTTGTCTTCAATTGTCTTTTTAAGTAAAGAGAAGTCGCACTTAATTATCAAAATATAGGCCGGTTTGACGCAAAAATAAAATTCATAACAATGACTTTTATTGATGGATGAGTAGTAATTTATAAAAAAAATAAAAGTGGGGGATTCATTCACTCGGTATTCAAAAATGAAATGACTTGCGACACTCTTTTTTTCAAAGTCTGTTTATCGTCCCTCGACAACAAGGAAAACCCAAACTTTGTTACGATAGGAAAGCTTTAAAATGCAATATTATTTGTGTATCGACCGTATGAAGGCCAACGAGATCACATAAATCTCGAAGTTCGTATCCACTTTGCCTTCACTCGATGGCCATGCTCACTCGTAGTTGGAGTTGTCGCTCTTCCTTCACCTGGTTATCCATGCCCTCCACAGCCCGGCCACACCCAGCAGCCGCCGCCCTTTCCTCTGCCTCCTCCTCCACCCCAACCCCATCCTCCTCCCTGTCCGCCTCCACCACCACCCCCGCCACTACCGCCGCCGCCTCCCCCACCTCCACTCCCACCACCTCCCCCTCCTCCTCCTCCTCCTCCTCCTCCCCCACCACTGCCTTTGCCCCATCCGGAGCCTTTACCACTTCCTCCTCCTCTGCCGCCACCGCCACCGCCGCCGCCACCCCCTGCGCCTGAGCCACCTCCGGTTCCACCGCTCCCGCCTCTTCTCTTTTTTATTTTGTGCTTCTTACTTTGTTTCTTGGCACCTCCTGGACCACCCCATCCTCCGCCACCGCCACCGCCACCTCCGCCTCCGCCGCCGCTACCATTAGTCACTGTTTCTACTG
The DNA here is from genome assembly GCA_030064385.1 of Melaleuca quinquenervia. NCBI lineage: Eukaryota > Viridiplantae > Streptophyta > Magnoliopsida > Myrtales > Myrtaceae > Melaleuca > Melaleuca quinquenervia. The sequence continues at coordinate 8,044,427 of CM057726.1, read as the reverse complement.
AATCCTGCCACGCAGGACTCTTGTCCTTTGCCTCCACATTGTCAACGGAAGCCCCATGACTTCCGCGCGGAGTCTCGCGAATGATGGAAGTCGCGTTAACTTCTGTTTCGCCCTCTCTTACCTCGGCGACATGGAACCCCTCGGTCACGCTTGGGAAACTCAGCGACCCCGCAGCTAGTATCAACGTAAACAGAGCTCCAACGAAGCTCGAGATCTCCATATGGATACGCACTAGTTGAACTTGTCACTGCCAAAGTCGATCTGCGCCTTGCTCTTTTATACACTTGTGCATGGGCCGAGCCAACTCCCATAATGGACACTGACACTGACAGCTATTTTGCAGAGAACGGTACCACCACCACCAAACCCTAGAAGTTTCTTCCCTCGCAAAAAAGCTGCCAAAAGAACAAGCACGGTGAGTAATCATGGTGGAGCCCTTGGCTTGTAGCTTGTACGCTAGGATCATGTAAACGCAAAGTTGCATCTATCGTTGGATTGGGTGGATCCGACGCAAAGCGGATCTCATCTGAGGACGCATATAAATCGAGCTCATATGCACCAAGTGCACTTAAAGTTTCTCATATTAATATGCCTGATCTATATAGACTCTGTCCCCACTCTGTCGCACTCGAGGAAAAGTGAATAGTGCGAGGGAAGGAACGAGCACCAAAACCATGACCACCTCAATAATCCCTTCTTTCAGCTACGCTCATAGACGACTCCCGACTTATTCGATTGGAGCTTCTTTTCCTTTTCTTTTCTCTTAAACGGAATGGAAAGGCAGATTTATTTGGTAATCAATGCGTGATTATCTTTTCCAAAAGGCCAGCTTCAGAATTCAATTGTTTCGGATCCGTTCTCCGAACTTAGCCCCATTATTAACTGGTTAACATGCATGTTCGGCGCCGATTCACAGTGTATTGTCTATCTCCGGTATCTTCTTTTTCAGTAGAACAGAGCATTAGAGCTAGATACAATCTTAAAAGGATATATTCAAATGGTTCTCTGTGGTGGCGTGCCTTTCACTGGAAGAATGAAACATGCTCCGAGAGAAGAGACCCATATGTGACCAATGGGTCATTGTGCATGTGAGAAACGATCTGTGCAGACTAGAGGGAGTTGACAGGGCCCAGGTCCGCATAGATCAAGGACATTATGGAGGGCATACGCATGATGGGTTTACATCATTAGTTCTCCATGTGATACAACGGCTTGTCACGTTCCCCAAAATCATGTCATCATCTATATCGTTCCTTGCGAATCACTGATCTCATTCTTTTTCTCTGGTCGACATCTCCATCGGGCAGGAATACAGACCCGAAACTGATCTCTTTCTTAGTTATTACCTCAGTATTGCTGAATCTGTAAAATTGCTCAATACGCTCCTGCAGAGATCCCAATATCCCACAAGAGGAGTCTTTTCCGACTTTTTCAAGGGTTGCTTCTCTTGCAATAAGTTATGTCACCAAAAGAATTAGTCATTTATCTACAGAATGAGAAAACCAATTGTTCCTCTCACCTTGTCTTGATAAGTTTATCGTAAAGAAGATAAAGAATTGTGTCGGTAAAGAATACTTTTCATTGATAGGTTGTACAACATAAATAGAGAATTCACCACCACTAATTATTGTGGAAGATAAAGACAAATATAACACTTTGATCTATATGGAAATAAAATAAAATAAATAAGAGAAAAAATCTCCAAATGATCAATTTCGTGGATACTCTGCTTGATATGTTGTCTTCATACTGATTTGTAGAAGATACTCTGTTTGACGTGTTATCATCATTTGCTGATTTGTAGAAGATTCTATATGGTAACCATTCTGATTTTTCACTTTTTTTATTAGTTAATTCAATACGTAGTTCTGGCCAAAATACATGCCAGCCATTATGTCTCACTTAACAAGTAACCTTAAGTGTAATCCGCTATTTCCTAATGGTAAATGCCGAAAACATAATTAAACTCCAGTTATTTGCAGCAAGTATGGACACAGTTCTATATGAGCTGGTCGATATCTTTAGACCGAGAACTCTTCTTTTCTTTTTTATTGACTGGGTGTCCTTAGTTGGATTTCGCATTATTGGACTAATCCAACCTTCTTAATCGAGTCTAAGGAATTCACATGTAATTACTATTTCTTGTGGTCTCACCCTTGGTTAGTTGTAGCAAGTAGGAATTGGATTTAAGATCTTCTGATATGCAAGATTTGAGTCGTTTCACAGCTCGAACAAGTACCCTGTTGGGGTTAAAAAGCTCGTTTCTATTCGAACAAATGGATGGTCTTCAACTTATTCATTCTTTAGAACTTTCACTATTTTATCAGATTGCTAATATTTAGATCAATCATGAATAATCTGAATAAATCGAATGGATTATTTCCACAAATTATACAAATTGATAACCTATGCTTCCGCCTGATATATTCGTCCTTCAGAATTTTCGCGTCACTGGAGCATCCTCAAATTCTACCATCAACATCGACTAGTTCCATTTAGCAAGAACAGATGGAGATGAGCTACGTATGACTCCCACATGAATGTAGGTTTCGGGGTGTTTGCCCTACCTTGGTGCTTTATAGGTATGAGTTCCATGATTTTGGAATGTACGACCTATCCTATAGGGTCTTGGAATCACCTTGAAATTTGAAAACCTTCAATTCGCAAGCTTTGGGGTATCCTATATTATCCCGTACTTTTTCAGAATTTTTGCTAATAATTCCAATTATTAACACGTTTAACATTCAATCTAAGAACATAAGTGAATTCATAATTACGTAGATGTTTACGAGATAATAAAATCATCTTACTACATAACAACACCAAAAGTAAAATGCCAAAAAAAAAAAAACATGTTCTTCCTCCCTTCGGACCACACACATTTAAAAACAAAAAATTTGTAAAGGACATAGAAACTTAACGAAAAGTTTAATTCATATTTGCTCATTTGAATATTATGGAAGATATCATGGATCTTTCTATAGTAAAACATGGATCGAGTACATGGCCTAGGGATATAAAGCGTGTCTATGACCCCAAATGTCGAAACCTACCTAGCGATTTCTAATATCCACCCTAAAATCTATCTGGTCACATTGGTTCCTCAAATGTTTTTTCTTTTGGAATTTGTGTATGTTGAGGTCAGGTGGTACAATGGATTAGTATTCATGCATAGTGCTGAATTTGCTGCCTAAGTCAGTGAATACTATGTCTATATGTCAGGAGTGTTAACGTATAGCAATCTCTTGCATACTTACATGGTCTTTCCGACCAAGAAAATGTGTTTGGTTGCTAAAGCGTGTGCTCTTCTATAAATAAATAAAAAGGCTGATTGGACAACTCAAAGAGGCCATGCTAGAACTGAACCCAATTGTCAAACTATGAGCCTGAGTTGGTAAAGCTAAATGCTTATCAGGAAATCCTTGGGTAAAGTTGGTGCATGTGAACTCAACTTACAGTATCTATTGAATGAGATGGTCCATATGGGACATGTCTAATTTAATGGGCTCTCATGCACTAGGTTCACCCTAGGATTACTTGTGTGTCCATTATTATCGTAATGTCGCAGTGCCCATGAATCGATTAACCATGATATTTGGGGATGATTGAACTGTCGACTTTTGTCATTTGATTGGAAACTAGGGAATGTAGGGTTGGCCATCTGTCACATGATCTATTCACATAATTCGTAAGTAAACAAATTGAGTACAGCTTAACCGTGTCTATATCCTCAACCCGTTTATATGCAATACCATAAACTTGTCATTTGCATTCGTCTCTCTCTCAACGTGTCTATGACATACCAAGACATACTTTGTCAGATAGGTCGACATATGTTGTGTCAACACAATGCGATTAAATACATCTACACATCGTCTATGAATACACATACATATATTTTGTAACGATCTTACATGCTTCTATAAGAGATTAAATCTTTAACGTTTCTTATTGCCTAGGCCTGTTCGATAAACTTGTCGTGTCCGGGTTTTGATAACACGACGCAATCATCGAACATGTTGGATTTAGTGTGTCTACATGATCATGACATGATAAAAAGCATAACTGTCAGCCCCAAGTGAATGTAACTCGTGCGAAGTGCGGAAATAAGGTATGGGACGTACATGAATGCTACGAAAAGGTCATTCATGGATAAGTTGAGAAGAAACTAGTTCTAATGGTAATGGGATCTTATTTTCTTAAGTGAAAAACATATCGGTGCGGTCACCACACAGGACCTTAAACGACGTTGCGTTGTAAGTCCATGAATTGTTCTCCTTTGTTGGGCCAGAAACTCCATGAATTGCTTAGGAAACGGATTGTAATTACGAACCAGCAATTTCTCTGGCTTCCTTGAGACCTTTTCGGTGTTCCTAGACCCAAAACTTTGCTTCGAACCCATCACTATTCTTTTCCACACACCGTTTTGGATTCGGGCTTCGAACCTGTTGGTTTCTGACCTCCAAAGCACCCAAGAGCACTCAAGCAAATATCCTTTATTTTGTTAACTTCTCGGGGCCTCGTTTTCTTCCAAATTTCGTAATGCGTTGCAAACTAGATATCATAGGAACCGAATTCGTAGAAGCACATAACTTGCTCCAATAAGTATAAAAACTCTTTGAATCTGATTGATTGAATCGATTTTTAGCTGGCTCGTCAGGGTAATTAAATAAAGCATTCATATGATGGCTTAACTTTTAAAGTAGTTGTCTGAAATTTCTTCAAATTTTACGTCATATCAAATCAGCAGATCCGGAGTTCAAGTCTTTCCCTGCCACTATTCAGCTCCCCAGTTATGTAGTTCCACATTTTAATCAAGGGCAAGGCCAAAATCCATCTTAATTCTGATAGTTTGAGCTTTTATAGAGCCTTCGATTGTAATCCAATACTAACTTTAGAGTTATTAACCTTAAGAGCTTGCTCGAGCGGTGAGCAAAATTCACTTTTCTTGCTTAGTGTTTTTATCCAAATCACAGCTCGTGCATTTTTCTTTTTTCTTTTTTTGGAGTCACCTAGCAGCACGAACATTCTTCTGTTCAGCAATTATCCTGCGTATTTTTGAAATGGAAGGACTGTTATGGCCAATTAAAGTCAATCGATTAGGTTGCTCAAATCTCCCAACACTCTATCGTCACAACGTCAGTGTTGAACTGTACTATAAATCGCCAGAATTCGCTAAAAATGACTTGGGAACTTCTGTATGTTCCACATCCTTTTCTTCCCCCAACATTAATAGTTTCTGGCGTTCATAATGGTGAAAGGAAAGCTAGTGTTGCGTTACCCTGCCAGCTTTTCAATCTTCAACGTCCTCGACCAGTGGCAAAAACTTTCGAGTCAACTCTGACCTCTTCCTTTTTCGGGTGGCTTCTGGCTGCGTAGACGTGGCAAATGAGTGCCTCGGAAGTCGAACTCGGGGGTAATAAACTCTCTCTTCAGAACATGACGGACAGCGACATTAATTAAGAAGCTGTAGCTTATCCTTTACTCCGAAGTCAACGCATTCAAGCAATTCAAATGGAGAGCATTCAGTGGGTCCAACCAGCGTCATTATCTTCACCAAACTCCGATGTTCCCTGCCACTGTTGTTTATCTTCGGTCTGACCCGATCAAGGGATGGCAGGATATTGTTCAATATTGATTGCTGATTCTTTGATCTAATCGCATTCCTGTCGGCATGATCTTTTATGCCACTTCGATTTCGACAGGATGTATCATTGATTTGGAAACGCAACTTATGATTCATGCGTTTGTCAAGGATGAGGTTTGTGTTGGTCTTGCTTGCTGTGCTTTCCTTGTTAGGTGGAGAAGGGGACTCACGTTGTTGTGGTAAATCGTCGGCTTGGTTCAAGGAAGATACGGCAGTTCACACTTTCTTTCCATCATCATGAGGACTTTCCAATGTTATTATGAGGACTTATGAGTTTGAGTGTCTGTAGGGTACAGCAGAATTAAATGAAGTGCTTCTGAGTCCTAAATCTTATCAATGGACTAATTAATTGGTAAGAGTTTTTCAAATAATTCCATGATTTAGGTCATGGTGATAAGGAAGCATATACAAAACGATAATGTAATGAAACGAGGAAAGGGTGTCTTCCAAAATGTTACAGCTGTATATTTTGCTCCATTCTTGAGTGGACGAAATTTGTTCCAACCTTGCCCATGCCTCCAATTGGTATGGGTGATTTTGATTTCATGGTCCAGAATGGAGGATATGAAATCTATTTGGTTAAGACCTATTTCAGATTTTTATATAACGAGAATCGAATAGGATGCCCTTTGGATTGTGTGGAATCAAATTGGCTAGTTTCAACCCGGTTCCACTATAGTCTTAATGAGCGAGTTGCAAGCTTCTTCTTCTTCTTCATCTTTTCATTTTGAAGATATTTAAACTTATTTTTAGAACAGATGTTACATTAGCTTCCATTGGCAGAATAGTTGAAGCACATCAAGACTTTCGAAGTCACCGAAGATTGAATCTAATTAACTACAACTTCTATCTATAATTTTTAAATAAGATTAAAGATAGGTCAAAAGCCGGTTCATCCCTACTTATTGGTAGATTGTAAGTTAGGGACATCCACTCTATATAAATATAACGGGAAAAGTGCCAAAAAAGTCCTAATTCTTTGCCACTTGTGCCAAAAAAGTCCTAAACCTTTTTTTGGTGCCAAATAAGTCCTAAACCTTTTTAAGTGGTGCCAAATAAGTCCTTCCCACCGGAAAAAGCACGCGTGGCTCACCGGAGCGCCGACGTGGCTCGCCGAAGCTCGTCGGCGCCAACGTGGCGTCGAAATTTTTTTTTTCTTCTTCTTCTTCTTCTTCTTCACCGGCGGAGCCCTCGCCGACGATGGGCGAGGGCGGCGGGGGCCGGGGCTGGGGAGGCGGCCACCGGCCTCCCCCGTCGCCCGGCGGCCTCGCCCGGATCTGGGCGGGGCCGCCCAGATCTGGGCAGGGGCGGAGCGGCCCAGCCCAGATCTGGGCCGGGCGGGGCAGCCCCGCCCCTGCCCAGATCTGGGCTGGGCGGGGCTACCCCGCCCAGATTCGGGCGAGGCCGGCCTCGCCCGGCCCTCGCCGGCGACGGGGGAGGCCGGTGGCCGCCTCCCCAGCCCCGGCCCCCGCCGCCCTCGCCCATCGCCGGCGAGGGCTCCGCCGGTGAAGAAGAAGAAGAAGAAGAAGAAGAAGAAAAAAAAAATTCGACGCCACATTGGCGCCGACGTGGCGCCGCCGACGAGCTCCGGCGAGCCACGTCGGCGTTCCGGCGAGCCACGTGTGCTTTTTCCGGTGGGAGGACTTATTTGGCACCACTTAAAAAGGTTTAGGACTTATTTGGTACCAAAAAAAGGTTTATGACTTTTTTGGCACAAGTGGCAAAGAATTATGACTTTTTTGACACTTTTCCCCAAATATAACTATTTATAAGTTCAGTTGATGCCCATGTTTGTTTTTTTTTTTTGGTAAATTAAGAATAATATTCACTTTCGCCAAACATACAAACTGTTACTTGATGTCACAAAACTTACACTCATTAAGACAAATGTGTCAATATAATACAAAGTCAATACCCATGTTTACAATCTACCAATTGAAGAACGGTTCGAGTAAGTTTAGAATCTACTTTGGTTAATCTAATGGAATGCATTATCAAGGAACAAACTTATAAGTATGGATTAGGTACACAATAAACGTCTGATTTCATATAAAACTAATCTCTAATAACATCATCTGTGCTCTGCTCATTGAATTTATAACTTGTATGTTGCAGGTTTGATGCGACTATCAAAGTGTTACACAACGAAAGATTGCATTAGAGCGGAAATTACCTATTAAAGATCGATTTTCTCCTAAAGAAAGAGTAGGGCTTTGGCCTTGGTAAAGGAATTTATACAGTTTTGTTGCGCTCTTTAAAAAAGATATATTAAAAGGATTTAGACTACATTAACAACAATGAGTTCTTCGTTAATAGCCTAAACACTTTGTTATATTTTTCAGTACATGAAATATTAAATTTGGCCTTTTTATCTAGAGATTGCGTGCTTCAACCCAAGTCGGCCAGAGAATTATTTATTTATTTATTCCTAATATAAGAAAAACAAGGGGAATATTATAAAAAAGCTCATATAACAGTATGTAGATAAGGAAGGGTTTTTTTTAAGAGATCTTAATCGAGCTTATATTTTTTTAAGTCGTATGTGAAAGGGAAACTTAGGAGAAGAACAAAAAACACGAGTCGTCCTTTTAAAAATATAACATTGTCCCGCATAAAATTAATCTTGTGATTCAACTTTAAAATATAAACCGCCATTTGAAAAGATCTTTTGAATGATCTTTAATGATATATGCACTTCACAACAAGTTATTACCACATCAAATTTTTACATAGCTAATGGTATCTTGAATTATAGATCCTGAATAATAACTATTGGTTTGAAAAATAAATCGCTTCCATGCTTTCATTCTTTAATAGGAAAATCAATTCTTTTTTAAAAAAATTTTAAGATAGAGAGAAAAAATGCAAAGGAAAAAAAAATGAGAGGAAAGAAAAGTCTTCCATATAATCAACACCACTTGCCAAATGCGTGAGACAGAAATCTTCCTTTCCATAAAAGAAAATTTTTCTTTGCCGGTCTTAGTGCGAGTTGGATGGTCTGAAAATGGTCACACGTTCTCCCACTAGTATAAGTTTTTTCTTAGGCCCATTGCCTGTTCAATCTCAGCATATGAATGCAAAGGATGCTGCAGATCAACTCAATTGCACCCACATGTGGTGGTGCACCGACGCAAGCAAGTGGCTTAACAATCGCTAAAAGGACGTGAGGTCACGGTGACCTTACTCGTGATGCTATTTAGGTGCACAGACCTAGGACACATATGTTGTCCATACCCGTTGGGCTGCCGTGCAATTCAATAAGTATGACGACCCAATCTAAAAAAAGTCGCCATCGCCATCAACTTTGAAAGTGGGGCGGGCGCAATCGAGCTATAATATGAATGGATGTTATCTTGCTGATGGAGGACCCAGGTGGGGTTTGCTTAATGTGACATCAAAATCAGGTGGTGATCTCGACTGCTTGGAGTTTGCGCGACTTCAAACTCCATATTGAAGTCGTGCGAGCTACAATCAGACTAGGCAACATCATGACATCGATGAACTTGGGTGGATCACACTCAACATACATGTGAGACATCGGTATGACAGCTTGGGGCGGTCGTGATTATGATATGCTCGAGAATACCGATTCGAAGACACGAATTGAGAAGGCCACTCTCTTGGGTTTCCTAGGGGACCTTGGTTTTCCTCGTGAATTAGCAAGAATTATCAACTAAGGACGATCTAATTGGACCCTTTCGTTTTCACCGAGACGAAGATTATGTCAGCTGAAAAGGGTCGCCCCATCGAAACAGAGTGATCCTTGAGGCGCTAATTAAGATAATATCTTGAGATGGACGGATCACCAAATCTGTCAGGAAAATTGTTAACCACGTTGCTTTCGCTTTTCCAATTTGCTTAGAATAAAATGGGATAAATTGAAAGGCAATCATCACCAACCGTGGCCGAATACGTTCAATTTTTTTTTAAAGAATCTTGTAAACTTATGACTTTTGAGAGTTCTCGTGTTATTCCCTAGTAAGCGCAACACATGTGTGAGTTTTCCTGTGATCCACCAATGCACGAGCACAAATATAACAATTGAGAATATTATATCTCAACATTATAAGACAATTTACCAACCAAAGCCAGACGTTTTAGACGTACTTATCGAATAAAATTACGTATAGAGTACTTGAAACAAAATTCGTGTAAATCTGTAAATCCATATTGTCATGTTGAATCAATAACAACGTAGATAACGAGTCGTGATTTCAAGATAAATCAAAAAAGAAGTCAGAACAAAGTAGAAAATAGAATCGCTCTTGGAAGCATTATCCATCTACTACATTTATTTCATAAATCACACGCTCAATAGCATTTGGAAAATCCATAAGTATGAGAGAGAGATAATTAAGAGATAGTGAGAATATATGATTGATTCTTCTGCGGTTGGAAATGCTTGATGGATAGATAGTGAGAGATAATTAACAGATGGTGAGTTTACCGAGCGCTTCTAGAGCACTTGCTGGTCATGCTTAATAAAGAAACGTTCCCATTTTCAGTGTAATTTCCATTTATAATATGAAAATGACAGTGTTTTGAATATGAAAATTATTGTTTTATTAGGGTGTGCAACAAGCACAAAGGGATTGTCGTTGAGGTCGCATCGGCAGTTTTTAAACCGCTCGAGACCAGATACAAGCGACATGTCAACGACTGATGATTGATCGACCAATTTAGACGTGAGAGGGAGGGAAAGATTTAAGTATTGGCTACGTATAATTCGGACATAGAATAACATAAGTGCTAAAAGTTATGTACAATACTCACATTATTGCAAAAGATTTTGCCGGCTCACTTGATATTTTAAATGCCGACTAGACATTCTGACAAGTTATGTCAGCTTAAAATATTAATAGAAAATGCAATGACAAACAAATGGGAATTGGTACTCAAGTAATTATTTTTCAAAAACTTCAACACTTCAGTAATCCAAAAGGAAATTTTCGACACTAAAGTGAATAACATACACAACTATTAATACTTCTAGTGTTCTTCTCCCTATAACTATGTAACAAACTAATAAATTTCCTCACACGCAAGTACAACCCTACATGTATTTCTAATCAGAACATGTTTCATTCATGTTTTTTCCAAATAAATAAAAGAGAGTAAAAAGCGTTGGTTTTTTTCAGAATTCAACTTCGCAACAAAATATCTTTCATCGAAAATCCTTTGGTCAGTTTTTGTTAGAGAAGATAGGTCATGTAAAGATTTCGAACAGAAAATATCACGGGTAAATAAGAGAATGGGTAACTTTACTACGAATAGAAATGAACATGCACGAACTACGTTAGAAATTAATTGACGACCAAACCTGGAAAATTAATCACTTCAAATGGAACCGAACACATGCAAACTATGCTAGAATTTAGTCGATGGTAAAGTCTAAAAACTCAAAGATGCAACGTCAGACTTTAATCGATGACGAGGCACCTGGGACATGTGGTAAAGATACACCAGAAATTTCAGCAATATGAATATGAAAACTACAGCTAAGAGACATGTCCGACTTATGCGAGTCCAGAAACTATAATTGCTATGCAAGAATTGAAAGATAGCATGTTTATATGCCGACATTTATGTACTTGTCGTAGTGGGTCGTGGCTTTCAAGTCCCTGAAGTCAATACAAACCCTCATCTTCCCAATTTTTTCTTTTTTCATGGATACTATATTGAAAAGTCATTACGGTGCTATTTTAATGAACCCTGCTGCTAACCCGTCGCTCTATTTTTTTCTTTGGCCTTCAGAATAACCACGAGCAAACTTCCTCGGAGGCTGATTGTGCGGACGAATCCAATTTTAAATCAGCAACTTATGTTCTTCTATGTCTCTTGCTAATCCTAGCACTTTGTAATAAAACCTAAGCAAAACAATTCTTATACTTCCTGAGTGATTCTACCAACTGCATTCTAAAGTCTTCATCTAATAAGGCACTAATACATATTGTTCGATGGTATTGTTGGTTACTGATATCAATCTCGATTAGTGGCTCCGAAGCCTCTACCACCCAAGCGTCTTCCTTAATGGCGATTCTTCAAAATCTATTACACAATCAGCGACTTCAATTGATTGTTCTGTCTATTCAAGCAGTTAATATACCTCTTATCAAGGATAGTGGGATCTCCATCTCTGTTAATAAGGCATCTTACCCGAGCACAGGTTACAATTAGCATCTTGAAACCTATGGGGTAAGGTACTTCAACAATCCAATCTGCATATGGTTTTAAGCACATAGGTCTCATGTTCCCCTCATCATATCTTAAGCGTTGTACTCCTTAATCCACTGGCAACTGGAGATATTGGGAATCTTGATGAGGGATTGCTTGACCAGGCTGCCCCTAGGCAAGGGTACTTATCTAACCTGATTGTTAACTACCACATTACGCCTTCCCGTAATATATACAGGATTAGACAAAATCATTGCTTTCCCTGATGGTTTTTGGCCATCTCGTCCTCCTGGCGGAGATAATGGTCTACAGGAGGCAGGTGCTGCTATGTTAGGCTGAGGTACAATCCCACCAGACCTTGCATTGTTGGCGTGAGGCATTGGCATAGCCGGTCGTATATTTTTCACATTTGGCAACGACATATTTTGCTAAGTATTATGATTTACCAGATTGCAATTATTATTTCCAATTAAGTTGACCAGAACAGGGTTACATCCATTGACAGGTGCAGCCCCATTGTTTTGGATTGCACTGATGACTTCTAGCCTTTGTAAGTTCCTAACCGGCAGTGGGCATGAGATTATTTGTCCCACGGTACTAAAGTTGACTTGAGCAGATGTTGATGAAAGAACATACCTGATAGGTGTAGGATCTGTCCACATATGAATTGACTTGCTCAAAGTTCTAGGCCTGGGTATAACGCAATGAAGGGCATTAATGATCATTGGCTTGACTGCATCAATAAGGTACTTTGTCATGTGGTTAGTCGTTTCATTCTGGTTTTCCTCGAACTTTCTTCTCGTGGTTGCCAATCAAACAGGCCTTAGCTCCAAATGTCTTCTCTACTAATCAATGAGTTGTCTTCGGACGTCAACATCTCGGCCTTGGTCCTATTCTCCCGTCGACTGAGTAGTCGATGACTCAGAACGTCCTATCTTGTCATTGCTAGTTTGTAGTGGCAAGTTGTTACCACCACCATTGTCAAGATCTAGATTCTAACTATTGCACTTCCTTGAATAACCACATTGGTCCAACCATTGGTGCCAAAAAGCTGTTTTTAGAGGAATTGACGCTGCTAAAAAATATTTTTCACCAAAAGTCATTCTTCAGTTTTTATTAAAAGAGACAAGTTTTGTGACAATTTCTAACGAGAAATATCATAAGTTGACAAGATGATTGATAACTTCACTTTGAATAGAAATGAACGTAACTATATCAAAATTTAATTGATGACAAAGTCTTGGAACATAATATACTTGAAACGGAACCGGACATATACAAACTATGTTGAAAAATCTAATTGACAACAAAGTATGACAATGCAAAGATGCGATGTCAAAATTTAATAGACGATGAGGCACCTAGAATATATAACAATGATACATGCTGGAATTTAATTAACAATGTGAATTCAAAAACTACAGAAAAGCAATACGCTGGAATTTAATCAACACAGTGAGTCTAAAAACTATAACTACTGTGCAGGAATTGAAAGATGATATATCGGCTTGCTTGTGCACTAGAGGGGGGTTGCACTAGACAAACGGTGGTATTCATACAGTTTATGCCACAACTGTATGGCAGCAGTTCTCCTATAGTCTAGCCGTGCCTTCACTTTGAGAATCTCATGCCCATGCTATCACGATACCATGATCTACATCTCAAGCGATTGCTCCTTTAAAATCATGTTTTGATCCTTCGTGTCCATCTATTGCTATGTCCAGTCTTACTCCAAGATTTCTTGGACTATGTTGTTTTATTCACTAGTAGTTTCAAATTCCATTCTGCGAAGGCATCCCGACACCCCTCTAGGTATCCATCCTTCTCTTGGTGCTTCATTTAGTAAGATATCACTCAGTCTAACCGGTATTTTTTTTTGACAATCACCAAACATACGGAGTCATATATCAACAGCTGATTAATGGTCATCGATGTACAACAATATTGATGACATTGGTCGTCCACAATGGCTCACATGTTTAACTTGTACTCTAGTCACGCACCTATCTATATCACGACCCGTTTAATTTTTGGTACAAACAGTATCAAACAAGAACCGCATAGTCCAAAGAAATAATACATGGGTGAATATCCTTGTTGCTCTTATACAAAAAATCAGGATGCTGCCAAATTTTTGTAGCTGTAAAGCATGTATAACGTAGGCAATGAAATTTGGTGATGAATAAAATAGCTTTAAAACATGTTGTCATCCAAAGCTCAAATTTTTACAGCTGTAGAGCATGTGGAGGGTTGGTAATGAAACTAGGTGATGAATAAGACAGCTTAAAAACAAGTTATCTTGTGAAGCTCAACTTTTTTATAGCTGCAAGGCATGTGGAAGTCAAGCAATGAAATATGGAGATGAATAAGACAGCTTAAAAACATGTCATCATCCGGAGCTCCAGCCCTAAAAAAAATTATGCTAAAACGTGCTTCAATCCGACACACAAATCGTTTAGATACAGAGAACAGAAAACGAAACAAAATGGAAGTTACTCATAACTTTCACCCGTGAGGATGAAAACCTCAGCAGAAGTAATGATCAGACAGAACACTTTACAAATGGTGGCACGAGGTTTGAGGGAAAATAGCTTGTAAAATCACACGAGAATAGAAAGAACAAATTGATTTGGGGGGGTGATATCGAGCATGAGTTGAAGCAGACCGTGAGCTTCTAAAGACACCTTGGAGGACGAATAGCTGGTCAGTGAAATGAATCTCAAGGGCAAAGGGACGCAGTTAGCACCGAAAACAAGAAATGGATTATTCTGTTACTTGCCTCTATGATGTGTTACAACCGTGTGTATATGATGTATCACGAAAAAGGAGTAATCTAATTTAACAAAGAAATTGGCTATCCTAATTTAACAAGGAAACTGAGTATCTTAAGAAATAATGAAATGTTGAAAATATATTTGATATTTAATCATCTCTAACTCAGTGGAAACTCAATGTGAAAGTAATATTGAGTTTGCAAATAATGGATTTGAATAATATGGACGGGCGAAATTTTTTTATAAAAAAAATACTAAGAAAATGTAATAGAAATCAGAAGCGATGTCAATAAATTACAAACACTCTCACTTAGTATGTAAGCTGGCCCTTACATAAAATAGATGCAAATGTTATAATATCAAATAGAATATCTAGATATTATTGTAGAGTCCATTCTTTCAGGAATTTGTCGCCCAGAAGATGTAGCCCGCACCACCGTGTATACTCTTATAATTTTTGAATTTGTTATTTCCCACAAATTGGATAATATTCTGTTTTAGATATTCCATCTTTATTAGCTCCTAATTCCTAGGCTTAATTTGGATTGTGGAAAATGTTTTGGTTTTATTTGGTCATAGTTCCTAGGATTAATTTGAGTCTTTTCATTATCTTTTGTTTTCTTTTAAAAGGCCATCAATATCATGTAGAAAGCAAACTTAATTCAATAAATGAAATAATTTTAGGCATTCTCTTAAATCTCGAAGAGTTGATATTCTTAAAAACTCAAAAGAGTTTTAATCCTTAAAGAGTAGGAGCTTTTTAAATTATGTATTCTCAAAGAGTTGTAGCCATCACTCTAGAAGAATTAATATCTCACTATCTTCATTGGAAGTATAAAAGAGAAATCATTAAAGTCTATTCTCATTTTTCTGTTTTACTCACTTCTTCCCCAAACCGGTAACTATACTATGCATATATGCAAAAACTCAATTTACTGAAGTTTTAGATGCACGAGACCTTGTTTGTTTACAATTAGAATCACTCCATTCCAACTTACTGATTAAGAGATACGACCATTTTTCTGACAATGCACGGAACTAAAATTTTCCCTTGAATTTCCACAAATCACTCTCCCAATCCTTTTGTCTTTTTGGCTTAATCGCTGAGCCTTTGGATACGTTACTAAAACGTACCATTACTCTCACGATGGACTAAGGACTGTTATGCTAGCCACACTCGTTCGTACTTGTTTAATAATCGTAATCTTCATTTATTTCCCTTCTTTCGACATTTGCAACCGTGTTACTAAACTCACCACTCAATCACCCCATGCAATGCACTTTCAAGGTTTTCTTTTTTTCTTCTACACCTAATGTACTCTTGTCGGGATTCGACCAACTCTCGAACAAGTTGCCGACGAGGCAAACACGTTGGTCAATCTCCTGCACACATCACCATTTCCCAATGGCCCCCTTGTCGGCATTTAGTTTAAGGTTTAAAGTGCATCAATCGAGAAACGTAATTTAAAGCTCCGTTTATTTTTCAGAAAATAATTTTTAGAAAAATATTTTTTAAATTTTTCGGCGTTCATTACACGGAAAATAAAATAGTCAAGGAAAATATTTTTCATCAATGAAATATAAACTTTCAAAAGTTGAGAAAATATTTTTCTTTTTTTTGAAAGGGGAAAACATTTTATGTATTCTTCATTTACCTTTAAATATCGCCGCCTCTGAAAACGTGCCGCGACCTCACTCGAGGCCGGCAAGCCAGTAAACACCAGAAAATATGATAAATATTTAACAAACGCTCTAAGTATATCGAGTGATCGAAATCAAAACTCAGTGACATAATTGCAAATTTCACTAAAACCCATTCACCACGAGTGAAATGGAAGTAACCGTAGTGTCTTGTCTTGCTGCTGCCGGCCTGTCTCACCAAGCCTCCATATTTTTATGTCGACGGAATCGTTAGAGACAAAACGGCCGCTTTGCCATTGGCTTGGCCATCTCTGTCTGTCACATGGCCCAGGTGTGACATCAATTTCACCCCGAAAGTCGTGACCGCCGGCGAACGGCCACCCGGAGTTTGAATCGCTCAACGTTGATTTCATGGGTGGACAAGGTCGATGAACTTTAGCATGGGAGTTGTTGATTTCAACTATTGAGATAATATAAAATTTTATAAGCAAGCATTCTCAACGCACGGCATATTTTTTTTATGTCTTTCTATCAAGGATACATTTGTTTCATTGAAAAAAAAAATGCTTTTCGTGTATCAATTAATCATCCGTCATTCATACTATGAAGTCAGAAAATTATTTTTTTCAAAATTATCTTTCTTGGAATAAATAATTCCAAATTGGCTTTTGACTTCCCAGCTGGGAAAGCCAATGTAGACCACCGGCCAGCCTGAGTGCAACACGCTTATCCACAACAAGGCTGTCGTGGCCGCAACAGCTATGGCAAAACCTCACAACAACGTATTGTCCAGTGCACACTTTTTTTTTTAATATACATTTCTCATCATAGAGCAAGTCTTGATATCCACTGTATTTAGGCAATGCCCGCACGAACAAATGTGTTAGGTAGTGCCTCACGTTGACCGTTCCCTAAGATTATGAGCGTAATTTGAGGAGAGTCTCTCGAGGAAGTCGTCAGGGAAGCGACTTTGAAGAGAGTAAACGAACTTTGTCGAAGTATCTTATATTGCTTTTTGACGGGATTTATATGCTCTTTATATATACATGATCTCATTTCACCTATCAATTTAAACCGTTGGATTGAACACCGATTGAAGCCATCTTTCATTCCGGTTTTCTTTGCGTGTGCAGCCCCTCATGAGTTGAATTTCACGTGCCATTCTTAATCCTGCTTGTATGTGAGATGAGATGTTAAAGTAATTATATTCAATATCTATATGCTCTGATCAATACCAGTCATCCCCTTCCACATGTCAATTTAAGTTTGTAAATCAGATTTTCTAATCGTCCATGCCCTTCTTTTATTTTGTATTTTCATTTTCCATTTTTGAAAGTTAATGCACACCGGTGGTGTTGAATTTGTCGTGTGAAAAGATGATAGGTTAATATTATCGGCCAATTTTCACCATGACTACTCACCCTTTTCCATTTATTTAAACGCATAAGTCTCATCTGCTTTCGCATGTGATCTCATCACTATGACCAAATGGCAAGAGAGAAGGGATTAGATACACCAAAGAGGAGGATTAATGTGCTTGAAGTGGCCTATTTGTCCTATAAAGACCTGGTCTTATGACTAACTACATGAAACAATCAAACGTTAATGAACTTGATCCAAGCAAAGTTAGAATATTTAGATATTAAACCATATATTCATCTAACGGCTTAATTTATCTGACAGCTAATAGCAGTACTACAAAATTTTTACAATAATTCAAAATTTTTCCAAACTCTTTGTTTATCTCCCTTATTATAAACTTCTGCTCATAGACTTTTGTACATCTAGGTAGTTCATCTCTCTTACTTTTTATATTGAGAAACATGGTACTCTTTCACTAAGGATAATACATCCTTAGTGCAAGTCATTATAGTACAAGATATCTCCATTTTGTATAGTTGGCTTTAAAGATCAATATTACTACTTAATTTACCAAAAAAAATCCAACTTACGAGTGACGAGGAGTGTTAGACTATTCAAATAGCAAACTGCTCTTTCTTCTAACAAGCTAAACTTTTAAAATAATTGATAGTAATCCTATAGAAAAATTCAAGAAAATATAATTATGATTGCGTTACTCGCGAAATAAATGAAGTAGAATATTTTAGTTATAATATAACATACTAATGATGGTTTTTCTAATTTCCCCTATAATGACTCTTCATATTTTGACATCATCATCAGGTTTACATCCACCTTTTGCGCTCACCTACTTCTTGTTGCCTCAGCAACAGGGACTTCAAGTCTTCAAATGTTTTGAACTCCCTAAAAATATAGATAATGTTCTTGTTTTTCCTTTTCTTTCTTCTCTCTTCTTATAAATCTTATTCATCCGTCGGTGTTGTTTATTCGATCTAACGAAAGGATTGCCCTTCAATTGGTTGTAAATAGGTGGATGGAGTGACTTGCTTGTTGTGGTGATCATCCTTTTTTACCCTTTTATCTATAAAAAAGGAAGAAAAAAAATTCATATCGCAACACTCGCACTGATGAAGTCTCCATCTGTTTCACCCTCAACATGACACGGCTTCTGATCGAATTAACACCCCTTTTTTCTAATTCGTAAAGATTACGAAAATGAGTAGTTTGTAACCTGCGAAGGTGTCGACTAAGAGTTCTCCTCTTTCTTTTCAAGATTACGGCATTCTTATTGACCAATCAATCTTTGCTCAAAGTCAAAGATTAACTTTGTCAATTTGTTACGACAGGTGAAGAAGTCAAAGATCAGGAGTCATTTTCTTCAATAAATAATTATAAAGATGTCTCAAGATACAAATTAATTAGGGAAAAAACCCTAAAAAAAACTGTAAAATTATTGTGCCACATTTGCTCTAAACCTTTTTTTTTGTGTCACCAAAAATCTTGAATTTGTACTTGTGTAACACATTTATCCAAAACCTTTTTTGTGACACCAAAAACCCTAAACTTATATTCTTATGACACATTTATCATAATTTTTTTTTCTTATTTTTAACCGAATTTGGCCGATGAGTGTTGTCGAAGCTCACTGGCCACTAGGCGAGGGCCACAAAGCCCTCTCTAGTGGTCGGCTGGGGCTCACGGCTACCCTTTGCGGCCACGGGCAAAGCCTTGATTTGGGCTAGTGGACCTCTGGCGAGGGCTTCACGGCCCTCAGTCAATGGCTTGTGAGCTCTGCTGCTGACCCTAGCTCACTGGCCAAATTCGATGAAAAAAAGATTAAAAAATTATAGGATAGATGTGTCACAATTATATAAGTTTATAATTTTTTGTCACAAAAATTTGAAGTAAATGTGTCACACGAGTACAAGTTTAGGATTTTTAATTACACAAAAAAGTTTAGGGTAAATATGCAACATAACCATAAAGTTTAGAATTTACAAATGGCATGATTGTTCTAGTGCCATCCTACATTGCGATCTTGGATCCCAAGCTATTTTCCATTAGGCTTTGTTCGTTTCACGAAAAATATAGTATGTCTGAAAAATATTTTGGAGGAAACTATTTTCCTAAAAAATGATAATATTTTCAGGTGTTCATTTGTCAAAGGCCACCGGGTCACTGGCCTCGAGCGAGATCAAGTCAGACTATTAGAGGCCGCAGTATTTAAAGGTAAGCAAAGAACACATAAAATGTTTTTCTCTTTCAAAAAAGTGGAAAACATTTTCCCCACTTTTGAATGTGTTTTTTTTCATTGATGAAAAATATATTTTCCTTGACTATTTTATTTTCTGTAAAACGAACGTCAGAAAATTAAGAAAATATTTTTCTGAAAGTTATTTTTCGTGAAACGAATAAAGGCTAGTGAAGAGGCGTTTGCCAGTTCAAAGATGTCTATGTTAATTATTTTTCAATTTGTGTTTGTTGGCAATGATAATCACCGGAAGAATCCCAATTTGGCATGACGCCATGGTGACGACTAATATAGGCCATCTCCCCTCCTTTGACGCTTTCTCTTTTTCCAGGCAACAATGTCCAGACGCAATAATTGATTGCTGATTGAGTTTTGGGAACGAAAAGCAAAGGTGAACCGACGCATTGAGCTTTGTCGTCTGCATGCGAAAGCGACCAGGCACTGTAAAATGATCCCACGTCAATTTGAGGCTTCCATTCTGATCACGAAATGTCACAAAAAAAAAAAGAACAAAAAAGGGACCAAATGGCTTTGCTCGAGAAGATTACTAGAAATTACAATATTAGATAGCCTAGGTCTACATCAGAGGGGATTGACTTGATTTTTTTTTTCGAAAAAAAAATCATTCATTTTTCAAAATAATATATAAGAGGTACACAGAAATCTTTCAATAACAATGCATATTTTGTAGTGAGCACAATCTTATCCCTCAAGAACAGATCTATCAATATAAACTTTTGGCGGTCAATCAATATACTCAATGATGAGCACACATCATGGTTTACGGCGTGCGTTTAGATTCAATACTCTAATCACCATCACCATGATGTAATATCAACATCAAATAATGATAGGAATACAAATCAAGTACCTGTAAGGAACTTCCAGGTATAGATCAGGAGAGCAAAACCCCAAAATAAATATAACACATGAGATAGACAAGAGGGAGGACATTCTTTAAGTATGTAGTGTGTTCAAACAAAAAAAAAAGCGTGTGTGTGCATGCGTGCTGGCGACATGTGATGAAAAGAAAGTTACATCCTCTAGAAAGATAAATCATTTTTAAAAATATTTTTAAAAAATGATAACATGTATCATTTATAAAAGTGAGTGAATGAAATATATTTTTATTTTGTGTTAATACCACAAAAAAAACCCCAAAATATGCTTCATATGACACATTTACCCTAAATTTTTTTTATTCAAAAAACCAAAATTATTCCTCATGTAACAACTTTTTTTGGCTATATTATTTATGATACATTTACCCTATAATTTTTTTTCATTCCTAAAAAAACCTAATTTGGCCGGCGAGCTGGCCGTCAAAGCTTGTTAGCCATTGGGTGGGGGCATCGAAGCCCTTGCAGGCGGCCCGTTAGGGCTCGCCACCCTTTTATCAACCTCCCCAAAGTTGGGCGAGGCCCTTTGCGGTCATGGGGGAGGTAGCCCCCGCTCAAATCTGGGTGTGGCCAGCCTCATCGGCCGCGAGCAAAGGTTAGGGAGGCCCTCATTGCCTCCACCCACAAACATCATGCCTCCTTTGCTTGAGCTCGAGCGAGGCTGCCACAAAGGGTTTCTTCTAGTTTTGGGGAGGCTGGCCAAAGGGCGAGGAGCCTTGGTTAGTGAGGGCTTCGCCACCCCCACTTAGTGGTTAGCGAGCTCTGACAAGCCTTGGCCCATTCAAAGTATGTCTTTTTAGGAAAAACATAGAAAGAAAAAATTTATGAGGTAAACGTGTCATGGATAACATGTTTGGGATTTTTGGTGTCACAAAAAAGATTAAGATAAATGTGTTATAGATAATATAATTTAAGATTTTTAGTGTTGCATAATTTTTTTAAGATAAATGTATTATAGGAATATAGTTTATAATTTTTTGCGTAAAAAAATTAGGGTAAATGTACCACATTGGTATATTTTATGATTTTCATGGTATTAACCCATTTTATTTTCCTTAAAGACATTTAGATATAAATTATTATTGGTAATGAAAATATTTTTATTGACTAATTATTCTAAGTAAGATTCTTTGTTATTTTAAAAAATATTTTTCAAATTTTTTATTTTTAGCGAAATAAACGAAATTTAAAGAAAATTTACCTATGTTTATTTAAGGAGGAATTATATCACAGACCAATGGATTATTTTCATTTTATTTAAAATAGTGGTCAAACTTTTAAAGATTGATTGGGTCTTATCCTTTCATTAAGTTCGGTGTCAGATCGAGGGGCTCAAAGAATGACATAAATCGCCACGTCATTTCTTAATAAATGCCGTCTCTTCTTTATCCTTTTTACCCTTTTTCCTTCTTCTTCGTTGCTGCGGCCGCCGTTTGCCTCCACCAACCTCGCCGTTGTCGTCAACCGGCCGTCCACCACCACCTTGGCCCGTCCAGCACGCCTCTCTTTCTAGCCTGCCCATTAGCCGCGGATATGAACCCGCAGCCTCAAAAGGAGAAGGCGCTGGCAGCGCGGCCTAAGATTCGAGGCATTGCAGCCTCAGATTTAAGGCGTCGTGGCCACTTCCCTATTGAGTTGCCACCATCGCCTTCTATGCTCACACCGTCATCACCACCATACTCTCTCTCTCTCTCTCTCTCTCTCTCGTGTCAACGTCAACGTCAAGTTAACCTTCGTCGTGCAAGACTGTGGCTTCCACGACAGAGGTTGTTGAGATCGGCGATGTATGCCTGCATATGTGGGTATGCACCTCCGGGAGAGAGAGATCAGCGTGGCCTACCGGCGAGACCAGTGGTGGTGGCAGAGGCGATGGTCAGTGGTAAAATGGAGGAGACACGTTAGATTTTTCCTTTTTCTTCTGGTACAAATACACCAGGTGGACGTTTTTTTCATGGTCGGAGACGAAAGTCAATTTTTTGTTTCCTTTTGTCTGTCCTATTTCTCTCTCTTACTCGGCGTTTTTGCCACGGCCATTGAATTCCATAACTAAAATTAAACGTTTCCAACCCTCTAAGTCCCTTGCTAATGGACCACGCGCCTAGTGGCCAGACAAGTCAAACTTCGAGGGCAAGATCGAAAGGTGGTATCCAGGGATCTTGATCATCTAACTTAACGATCCGATAATTTAGGTGTGACTTGACACGAGAGAACGTTTAATTTCATATCGGACGGATCCTTTTTTGAGAGGGGGATTTTTTTTATTTTATTTTTTGGGTTTTTGGGCGGCTCTCTCTTTGCGATTACGAGTTTCTTTATGAATGAATGGTGTATGACTTGGTCTTTCTGTTCATGCAAATCTGTACTGATAACCCACATTCCCTTTTTATTTTTCGACGAACGCGGCAGTCTTTGGATCTCAACATGTCATTCTTGGAAGTTTTACTTGATAAATCATATCTACTAATTTTCCTAATAGGGACTCACCCGTGGCGGATATGAAAAAAAAAAAAGAAGAGAGGCTAAAATCCTCTCATAGATTTGTCGTTCGTCAATAATCGATAATGTAACAGACCGAATTTTGGGTGTATATAAATCTTCATTTGGTAAAGACATGTATATATCAAGGATGTGTAATAATAATTAAAAAAAAAGGGGGGTCAACGCGGATGGTCAACGGTCCACCAGCTAGGAACCGCCGGTTCGAGTTCGAAGGGGTCGAACCAGCCGGTTTGCGCGCCGTGAACCGGTTCGTTGAGCTGCCAACGCTGCCCACTTGGAATTTCTTTAGAGCACGTGGCGGACGGAGGTTGAGACAACTCGCCGGGACGCAAACGGATGCGTGTGGCCGCGAACCACGCGTCCTCTGCCTTCGGCTTGGCTGTCTCCGGCGACACGAGAGAGTGCATGTGGGCAGCCACGTGGTTGAGGCCACTTGTTCTCTCTCCTCGGGTTCCTCGTCTCCGTGAGGACGCTGGCTGAGTGGGATGGTGGGCGTAGAGAGAAAACGGAGAAAAGAAAGGAAACGAGTAGAAGCTTAGGCACGAAATCAACTAGGGAGTTATGTGTTACAACTCGTGCCCTCGGGTGTCAACGGTGCTGATCAGAGCGGCGCCGGTGACCCCCAGAAGACTGCTCCACGGCCAGCCGCTACCTCTGTTTTTCAGGTCTGCTTACAGATACGATTTCCAATCGTAGACGTCAACTCGTTTCAACGCTTCCTCCTCAATTATCAGGTACCTTAGCTCAAGGTGAGTGCATAAACTTAGTTGAATCAGTTTTTCCTCTGTAATATGCATATACAATTGATAGATATGAAGTTGTGCGTGGTAACTTATTTTGCAAGGGCAGACTAGCCTGATTGTTGATTGAAAGGTGATAAATAAGTAAACGACTGATCTTCAGGGGTTGTTTACATTACTAGAATCAATGTCTAACCAATCTTCCAGGGAAAGGAAATGAAGGAGAGAGGGGGGAAAAGGTGTCAATAGCTAAAAGCTCTAGTGGATCGGTGGGAGTACGGAATTACAAATGGATAATGGGAAGGGAAGGAGATGATATGGGATTAGAGTTTAATTAGAATTTAGCATATCAATTGGGGTGTAACACCCTCATCACCACGGGTAAAACAAAATATATCACTAAGAGTCATAAATCTCACTACCAGTAAACCATTTCAGGAACATGTCATGGACAGAGAGCTGGGGTTGAATCCCACAATGGAGGAAGAGAACCTCAGTCCAGCAATGAGACGGTTCATGGAAGGGAACAGGACATAGAGGGATTTGGAACGGTTTGTGCAAGAAGTTTCTCGCGAATTTAAGGAATAGCTCCTAGAGGAGATGAATAGAACTAGACCTAAGGACTCTGGGTGGACTGTCACTAGAATTGAGACAGATATAGAGAGGGTGATAGAAAAACACTCCAGGATACTGTGGAACTGGAATCCTAGGTTGAGGCAATGGATAAGTCACGAGTACTGGTGCCGTTACGAAGGAGAAACGGGAGGACCACTGGTGTTTTACGCTGACCACCATGAGGAACCGGAGGGTCAGGTCTTTTACCATAACCCCGGGCAAGGGTTCGGAGATCCGAAGGGAGGCAGTGTAGTTGACCCTTAGTGTAGGGGTTTGGGTCCCATCTTTATGTGAATAGTAGTGCTACTCTCCCTACCCTCTCAATCGTTTTGGTTGTAAATATTTCGACTGGACGAAGGGTTGTTGTTTGGTTTGTTCTGGTGTGAGTTCGATTGTTGTGGACTGAAAGGGCCTAAGAGGTGTCACTCTAGGCGGTATGTCAAGCGTGGTAGTTATGTAAAAATTATCTTATGTCACTGACTGCCATGTGTTTGTTTATGAGTTGAAGTGGTGTGTGGTTGGTTGTATTATTATAATTAACCATGTCTTACGAAAGTAGAGATATCAATACTATTTGGTCGGAAGGTTATGTTAATATGTTTACACATGAAAGTTTAAAATGAGGTAGTTAGGTTATTAAAACGAAAATTGAATAATTCTCAGGAGTGATTACGGCGTGACAAATAAGATCGCGACCTCCCGTGACACAAGCAATCGATGCGAACGTGAAGGGAAACGAAATCTCTAATGCCAGTAGACCATTTATTTATTTTGTGATAAATGAATGGTTTGGAAAGTATTTTAAAAAATTATCATTTACAAAAACAAATAAAGAAGGCACACTTTCGTCATCAATAAAAATGTCTAGACACTGAATTAAAAAAAAATTATGATATTCTCCACTTTAGAACATATATTAATTCATATATCCTCTTTGACCGTTTCAATTGTAATTACCATTTTTTTGATAAGCTTATCGGTCAATGAAATCGTAGGACTATATAATTCGTCACAAAAAGGCATGATAGCTACTTTTTTTTTATTTTTTAATGATTGACTATTACAAGCATTACAAGCAAATTTTTTAAAAAATATATTTTTCAAATAATTCATTTTTCGCAAAATAAACTTACACAGAAATAGTGGACAAGTCGGAAGAACTTATACAGCGTTTACGGGGTCTTTCGCTGTGTGAACGATGCTTATTTTTGTAATCGTTTGATCGAAAATCTTGAAGAAGCATGGATCCAACTGAAGATAAACATGAATATTTCATTGCCTTTGGCTTAGCCAATTTGATAAAAGCTAATCGAAACGGCTCACGTTTCGCTCGCGGTGAGGACCATGACAATTACCAAACGTTACAAAATGAAAGATAGCAATTGGGAATAAGGAACCTCCACCAAACCCCCTTCCAACTGTTTATTCATTATACAAATAAATAAAAAAATATATCTCTCTCCAAAAGAAAAAGACAAAATTCCTTTATATAACCCCCGTAACGCCACCTCGAAGAACAGCAACCCTTCTCTCTGTGCTGCATCGCTCGACGGCCCACTTACACAAAGAAGGGAAACAGATGAGGGAAGCCATGGACTCTCTGCTAAAAGCTCTGCAAAACCAGCCTCTCCCCACGACCACCCTTGTCTCCGCCGTCGCCACCCTCCTCCTTCTCCTCCTCGCCCTCGCCCTCCGCTCCCGCCGCCGCCTCCCCTACCCACCCGGCCCCCGCGGCCTACCGGTCATAGGCAACATGCTGATGCTCGACCAGATGACCCACCGCGGCCTGGCGAAGCTCGCCCACAAGTACGGCGGCATCTTCCACCTCCGCATGGGGTTCCGCCACATGGTCGCCGTGTCGTCGCCCGAGCATGCCCGCCAGGTCCTCCAGGTCCAGGACAACATCTTCTCGAACCGGCCGGCCACCATCGCCATCAGCTACCTCACGTACGACCGGGCGGACATGGCCTTCGCCCATTACGGCCCGTTCTGGCGGCAGATGCGCAAGATCTGCGTCATGCGGGTGTTCAGCCGCAAGAGGGCCGAGTCGTGGAGGTCGGTGCGGGACGAGGTCGACGCGACGGTGCGGACCGTCGCCGGCAGAATCGGCACGGCCGTGAACGTTGGCGAGCTGGTCTTCGCGCTCACCCGGGACATCACGTACAGGTAGGCTTTCGAACGAAACGACCGAGTGCATAACAAAAGTTGACACCGAACCAGTGACCTCAGTCACTTCATAAGAAAGCTATAATTTTCCTCGGTTGGAGCAAAATCTCTTTCACTCGATCCTCTGCCTGCTTATGCATGGCCGTGCTATTTTATCAGTTTAATTTCATGGACAAATTCTTTTTATTCCTCAAATGGTATCTAACAACGGTAGTTCTTTGAATAAATAAAAATAGGGTACATGCAACCCAATCTATGTAAATTCGAATCAGCTCACCAGATTGAATGCTCTAGATATGCAGGGTTTCCAAAATCAGACCATGCAATGATTTTCTTAGCGACTAAAGTCTCATGCTCTAATTATCTTGACATAAAGTGGGTATTCTTTGCTAGAAGCTTAAGAACAGTCAAACTGAATGATTGCACATTTGTATCACATCAAGAGTCTCACGAGTTGAGCAACACATATAGATAAGCAAAGGGGAAGGGAAAAGAAAAAATTGTCCATCTGAATAAATTATTACATGGGCTATAAATCATGTGGACTTATTATAGCCATGAATTATATAAAGCTTATTATGAGACGCATCAAATGAACCTTTAAATATGTTAGTTTAACATGACTTATACATCATAAAATTTCTCATTCTCCCTGTTTTCTCTGGTTTCACCGAGATGGGATGAGGCAAACACATCAGCAAGTTTGACTGACCTTTTCATACTTGCAAGCATGGATTTCTTTTGAAGTATCAGATAAGACAACATTAGAGAAGAGAGAGAGAGAATGCCACTTTGTATATCCAGTTCTGTTTTTATTTATTTAGTGGTTCGATCTGATAATTGTTTCTTCAATTTGATAATTGAGATCTGCTGCTTTATGCATTCAAGAACCGACATATATGCTATAGAGATAATTTGTAAATTATTTAGCAATTTTCCTATGGATTGTACTGAAAAAATTCAGTTTTCCTATTCGTTTGCAGAATATTACGAAATTTTATCGAACGTTTACTATTTACCGCATCTCTTATGTTATTTATTTTCTGGACTAATACTATAGAGCAATGCTTTTTAAAAAAAAAGTTATGCGACTAGGAATAATTTTATATACACAGGCTTCACAAATTATTTTGCATTATTTACATTTTTCAGCGTTGACCTCTATATCCAGTCAAAAAAAAATGGAAATTTCAAATACGTAGTTGCCCGCTCCCGACAGGCCGCGATAGCATCATATGAATTGAGAAAATCGCCGAGTGCTAAATGTGAAAATGTCTTCAAACCCACAGGGCTGCATTCGGAGCGAGCGAGACTGAAGGGCAAGACAAGTTCATTCGGATATTGCAGGAATTTTCGAAGCTGTTTGGGGCTTTTAACCTCGCCGATTTCATCCCGTATCTCGGCAGGATTGATCCTCAGGGGATCAATGAGAGGCTGGTCGTGGCTCGCCGGTCCCTCGACGGGTTCATAGACAAGATCATCGACGACCACATGGAGAAGAAGAAGAACAGGGCCGTCCTCAGCGATGAGGATGAGACGGATATGGTGGATGACTTGCTCACCTTCTACAGCGAAGAGGCGGGAGTCAATGAGTCGGAGGATCTCCAGAACTCGATCAAGCTCACCAAGGACAACATCAAAGCCATAATCATGGTATGATCGAAGGCAATTTGTCTTGACATTTTTTTCGTCATGGATTTCAAGTTTCGGACAATCACTTGAGACAAACCGAGACGGGGTCTTAGGATAGCATTTGGCGATTAGAAAAGCCTAATACCGAATTAATATTAGGATAAGTGCCGATCACATATATTGAGATCTACCATGACATAAGAACTAACGACTTCAAAAATAAATGGGCAAATACAATCTCAAAATATGACATAAGAACTAATCTGAAAATGTTATCCGATGAAGATGTGGGTCTTATTACTTCTTGACATGATCCATAGGAGAATTTTAAAACTTGAGTAAGATTCCAGGTGCACAAAGATGGGAATAAGAAAGACAAAAATCAACTATGAAAAAAGAGTTTGATTTCTATCCGCAATGATGTAAGCGAAACACCGTTTCTATTACAAAATTCGCAATCAATGATCTACCCACTTAATAGATCTTGTTTAATTGACGATGCACATGTCTTTCGCTATACCGTCTTACATATTGTGAATTCCAACTTAATTTCTAATACCATGTGAGTAAACATTAAATGACATAATTGTTAGGCTATTGACATGTGCATGACCTGATAAATGTTGATAAGTCTTGTAGGATGTTATGTTTGGCGGGACTGAGACGGTTGCGTCCGCAATCGAGTGGGCGATGGCGGAACTGATGCGGAACCCCGAGGACCTCAAGAAGGTCCAGAAAGAGCTCGCCGATGTGGTGGGCCTTGACCGCCGGGTTGAAGAGTCCGACTTCGAAAACTTGACCTACCTAAGATGTGCACTTAAGGAAACACTCCGCCTCCACCCGCCGATTCCTCTCCTCCTCCACGAGACGGCGGAGGACGCAGAGGTCTGTGGCTACTTCATCCCTGCCAAGACCCGCGTCATGATCAACACATGGGCCATCGGGCGGGACCCGAGCTCCTGGGAGGACCCGGACACCTTCAAGCCCTCCAGGTTCTTGAATGAAGGAGCCCCTGACTTCAAGGGGAGCAACTTTGAATTCATCCCTTTCGGGTCGGGCCGCAGGTCTTGCCCGGGAATGCAGCTCGGGCTCTACGGGCTTGACTACGCAGTGGCCAACCTCCTTCACTGCTTCACGTGGGAGTTGCCCGACGGGATGAAGCCCAGTGAGATGGACATGAGCGACGTGTTCGGGCTCACCGCGCCGAGGGCTCAACGCCTTGTGGCAATCCCGAGCCCGAGGTTGCTGTGTCCCTTGTATTGAGACGAGGCATCTGGCCGATGGCTTCTGTGAGACGTGTCGAGATGGCTGACTTTGCATGGTGTTTCATTTCATCTGATACAATCCTTTCCTTACAGATCGATTCAAATTATTGTCGCGCTACAGTCAAAAGACGAAGTCTCATACAAACTAAAACGAAAGCTTTTGATTTTGGGCAAAGGAAAAAAATTTCTGTACTGCTTGTTCAAATGAAAATAAGAATAATGATATGGTTAGTCTTTTCTTCGATCATGTTTTCTATAAATTATACTTGCTTTATTATTTTAGCGTTTGTTACTCGATCAAGACTTGGTGGGCCATTGAAATCCTTTGCTGCGGCATTCAAGCCAAGCAATGCATATCCTCCAAAACATCATGCAGCCGAGCACGTTAGCCATTTCTGAAAGGCAGCTGTAATGCACGACGGAAGCTAACCTCATGGAACACGTGAAAGGACAAATACAAGACATGTTCGCTTTCTTCACTACAGCCAAATAACATTAAAGAAAAACGGAGATGTGTGGCCGAAGGGAAGGAGCAATAATTAAACCTCAGGTGGGGGATGGGAAGTGACATCTGCAGTGCATGCCGGTCGACGTTGCGTGCAGCTCGTTCTATCAACTGCAGTGTATGAACCTCGAGGCGTTGACGACCAATGCATCCTCGAGGAACGCTGGCTCTGGTTTGACGTGGCCGCCATGACATAAACATTCACTGCACATTGGGTTGGGAGGACAAAGAGCGGAGGTCGAAATATGGTCTTAAAGAAGCAAAGGATACTGAACTTTCATTGGAGTTCCCGTCGTCGCCTACGCTGGCCCGTAGACTCTACGGTGGTCGCCACCACCCCATCGCTCTCGTCCGACCATCCTCCGCATCTCGTGCCAAAGCTCCACCAGGCGGTGCTCTCTGCCCAATATATCGCACGATCGAGTGCCGCCTCCACCTATCTTGTGTTTAACCAGGCCTAGGTCCTAACATCCTCACCCGACGGCTAAGTTACAATATTTATTTATAAATCATATATTCGTCCTAATAACAGGAAAATTATAAAAAAAAATCATAAATTTGTTGCATTGATATCAATTCAATTTTAAATATTTTTATTTATCAATTTAATCATAAAAATTTTATATTTATACCAATTCAATCCATTTGGTTAATTTGGTCCGGCCGGCGTTGACGTAGATAATTTTAAATAATATTTTATTAATTTTATTTTCTTCTTTTGTTCTTTTTTTTCCCTCACTGTTTAGTTCCGGAGAGTTGTCAAACCTTGCCAGCCACTAGAGAAGGGCCACAAAGCCCTCGCTAGCTGCTAGTGAATGTTTGCAGTCACGGGCAAGGCAACCTCACCCATATCTAGGTGACTCGCCTAGATCTAGATGAGAGGAGCCTCGTCGACTGCGAGAAAGGTGGCCTTGCTCATAGCTAGTGAGGCCATAGCTACCTTTGCCTATGGCCATGCATTGCAACGCTCGCACTACACAACTATGGGCAAGGCCCCCACTTAGATCTAGACAAAGCCCAAGTGAGGTTGCCTCACCCATGGCCGCAAAGGGCCTCGCCCAATTCTAGGCACAAGTTGCAAACGTTGGCCAGCCATCGACGACGAGCTTCATGGCCATACCCTAGTGGCCTGCAAGCTCTGGTGAGCCTCGTTAGCCACAGCTCACTAGCCAAAGTCAAGGGAAAAAGGAAAATAAGCAAAAATTAAAAAAAAAAACTAAAAATCTAATAGAAATTTAAAAAAAAAGTATTATTAAAAACCTTCCGTGTCTCGCCGGTCCATCAAAATCGGTCGAGTGGACTAAATTGACACATTACAAAATATTTATAAGTAAATTGAAAAAAAAAAGTTTAGAATTGAAACAATTGCAATTATGATTTTTTCTCATAACTGTCTTCCTAATAACTTAAATTTTGAGAACAATTGGTAAATTTTAAAACCCTTTTGTGTGCCGCAAGTGTGAGGGAAAAGCAAATGGGAAAATGATATGAATGATCTTTGAACTTTAACCTAGTGTACAGTGCAATATATAAATTTTTAAATTATTTAATGAGGTCCATGTGCTTATCTTATTACGAAATGTCGTTTCTACTCTTTTAATTTGTTCAATGTGCTCTATGAATATTTGCTACATGCTCAATCTAGTTTTTGGATTATAAAAAGTGTTTAATATTGTCGCTAAACTCAAATTAAGGGAAAGTTAAACACTTTCATATAGCATAGAGACTACCTTGAACGTGTACCAAAAGTGTACAAATCACAATGAACAAATTAAAAGTTCATAAATAATATTGCACAATAAGTTAAGGTTTAGGGATTACATTGGAAAAGTTAAAAGTGTAGAGATTACATTATACATCGAGTCTAAGTTCAAAAATCTTTGGTGCCATTATCTCAAAGCAAATAGAGCAGACTCACAAGGTTCACCCTATCCCTGAAAATTTTTCGTCTTCTCAAAGAGGTTATCTCTCGGATCCTCCCTCATATCTTCATGTTTTTTAAGGGGATTTAATAGTCCCAATGATTTCTGGTTGTAATGGGCTTAGATTGTTAGAATGTTTACTCATCAAACTAAAGAGACGAAGAAGATAAAATTTGAGAATTTGGTTTATCTCAATTCAACGGGAATGAAGATTGGGAGAGGATACTTTACTAAGACCTGAGGAAGGTGTCTGTTCTCTTCCTTCTTCTTCTTTTTAAAAAATCTGTATAAATATATATTTTGATATTTTTTAACACCGACTAGCAATTTTTAATTGACATGGCAATAGCACCCTCAAAACTTCATTGATATATAATACAGATTAAGAATTCCATCTTTATTTTGCTCAAAAGAAGCAAATTCATACGAAGTACGATATAGTCTAGCGAATAATTTATGAGTGAGATGTATTTCTCAGTTCTATACAAATAACACATGTAAACCTATCGTCGGGGCACCTAATATACAGGAGAGACTTGGATATTTCCTGCTTTTCTTGTAGAATGCAGCCTTGAAAACCCCAAGCCATCCTTTCTCATCGGGCATTCATAGGAATGCCTACATGAAGATCCGGATGGTGGCGAGACCAACAGCAGAAACAGACACGAGAGTGCCAATGCAGTATTTGATCAGATCGTACTTTGCCGCCTCCAACTCTGCCCTCAAGGCATGAATTTCCTGTGGGCTAAATCGAATTAACATAGAGTAATTCGCGCGCGAATTGAAAAGGAAAAGAAAAATGGGACAAGTTTTGGCAGTCATACTAACCCGATCGAGCTTGTTGGTGAGGTTAGTAGTTTCGGCATTCTGACTCGCTAGATCCTCCCTTATCTGCCTACATTGTATCGAATCAAAGTGAGTATGCAACAGTCGTCGCATTAGCATCGTGAAATCTACCAAGACCGGCGAGGATCGAAGAATGTTGAAGTTTCGTACCCCCTTTCGTGATTCAAATCCAAGCGCTGCTCGGATGTGATTTTGTCAATTTCGTACCTACGCAGTAAACATCGATCCTTTAGAGAAAAAAGGGTATGATCGGCGACAAACGTGTCTGAAAGACATCCTGTTGATTGTACCTCAACTCAATCCGCAATTTGTCTATGTCGCTGCGTAGTTTCTCGGACTCGTGTTGCAGCGAGGAAAAATGGTGTCCCTGCACACTCAGTCGATGAGGATCTGAGGACATTGTATTCACAGAACCAAGAAAGATAAAAGTGCCGACCCCAGCAACGGCCACGAGGTAAGAAGGGAAATCGAAGAGGCTTAAGGAAGCCATGTTCACCGCAGTGAAGTACAGGCAAATAGAAACGGGTGACTGAACTTTTCCGGCGATCAAAATGTTCCCGAACGCTTTCTATATGTACATACCTGTGAACTCTGGACCTCAGACTTGAATTTGGACATGTTGGATTCTTGAGCGATCTCAACCTGCGGTGGTTTAAGGCACATCCAAGTCAGTGTAGTGGACTAAGAGAACGGAAATCTGTAATTTAAGCTAGAGCAAGAACCCTGCGCAATTTCACATTAGACAAGTCGCGACCTGCGTCAACATTGTAAAGGTTCTCAGAATACGAAAACTGAACCGATTTCGAATGTCCATTAATAGTCCAAGCAAGGACCTTTACCTTCTGCATCTCCTCTCTCGAAACAAAGTAGCATGACACGTTTTGCATGCTCTCATGCGACACGTCGGCAATAGCCGACGTTATCACCTCGGCTTGTTTGGTTGGTATGCCTTCTTCCTCTAGCCTCCGGACCTATCCATGAATCATTGTGAAAGGATTAACGTTGTCAAGTCGCACAAAGTAAGTTCTGCTTTGCCTCCAAAAATGCAAATGCAATGCATAGCGTGTAGAGGGATCTTCTGTAGCTGCATTTTCATCACTGTGACATCAACACATCGTAAAACCAACAACAGTTTTACCCCCAGCGTTCTTTAGGCTTACAGAGGAAAATAGGGCTAGAACATCAGCAAATTTGTATTAAAAGATCAAGATAGGAGTAATTACCAAGGCCAGCGTGTCCACAAGCAGCGACTGCTTTCTGTTAACGAGGTAAGAAAACTGTCTGCATTGCAAAACCAGGCCAGAGTAATTGGACAATCGAACCCCCGATCTGGCCAACGGACCAAATGCGCCCAATCTCGAGAACCCGGAATCGGAAATGCCCCCGAATCGCCTTGCCAGCTTACAAGCTGCGAAAGCGGCCATTCCAACTCCTTCTCAACAATGCCGAATCCAAAAACCCGAAAGCCTGACCGGAACAGTTGGAGGTAACAATTAACTTCATCCGGTGGCAAGTTTAACTAATAGGCCAGGAGACCTCTATCCACAAGAGCAAGATGCTCGTTCATGTCGCTACATGCATCTGTCTAATTTTCTCAACAACTACATGGTCAAATCAGCGTATGGCAAGAGATGAACCTTTCTGAAATCCAGTAGCGAGATCAAGATGAAGCAAACCAAGACAAGCTTGTCTTTGTTCCTGATGTTAGCAACAACGTTATCCACTTAATTGTCGGGCTTGATGTTCTTTAGGGACACAGAACTAATTTAAGGGTTCACGGCTGTGCTTTTTCCTCTCTCTCTCTCTCTCTCTCTCTCTCTCTCTGATGTTTGTTGATCCGCAATTTACTATAAAGCAAATGTGGCTTCACTCGTTTGATTTCTCTTTCCGTCTCCAATATGAAAGAGAAAGGTTAGAAAAAAAAACTAACTACTGCCGAAAACTTTGTTATTAGCCTTCATTAGTTTCTAAATTATTGGATAGCCAAGAATCGATTAGTTAGTGATAGTGCCTAGTAATAACTTTCCGAAAAGGGCCTGTCTTCCTTCGCTCATATTGATTTGTGGGTTGCAACCATGAACATCATCCATATCTATGTTCTTATAGATCTTATCACTCGATGCCAATGGCTTGTGATGGTGATCATCCCTCCTACACGGGGCAAAAGGACAATACAATCAACCCCCATATACAAGTCTGTCCGGGTTGCTCAGGCCCATTTATATTTGGTGGGCCCTAAAAGTTTAAGAGCCCGTGGATGGGCCCAGACACCGTCCCACTGAGATCATGGGCCCAGCCCATTTTTGGGATCTTGGGCCCTCTACAAAAAAATGGCGCGGCTGTCTATCATTCAATAATTTTTTTTTTGTCTTTTTTGGTCATAATATCGTTCAGGTATTGTGTAAAGCCATCTATCCGATCCATCTAAAACAAAAATTTGAATTTGGACCCAACATTAGGTAGCTGTATTAGTTGAAAGCTTATTGAGAGCTTATCCTCATTGCAGAGGTCAACAGTTCAAAACTCGTAATTGTTAGCATTTTAAGTGGGGGGACTACGGTTTTAAGATCATGTGCTAGTTTCTTATGAGGACGCAACTTAAAGCAAAAGAAACCGACATCGCTATTATGAAGATGTAAAAAATGACAAATTATCCATGTACTTTACTTCAATATGTAATATCATTTATGAATTTTTAATTTATTTAATATTGTATTTAAATTTTAGCCATGTGTATAATGTCGTCCTTATACCTTTAATTTATTTAACGTAGTATTTAAATTTTAGCTTCATGTGCAACGTCGTCTCTGTATTTTGAATCTATCCAATATGACTACATTTGGCAACACTTTGTAGAGCGACTTTGAACCCATAAAGATGTTTAACCAAAAAAGAATTGTATGATCAAATATAATTTGAAAACCTATTTGGCAAATGCGGTACATTTCCAAAAGCTTTTCTATTGAGGCAAGGGTGGAATGGCTTTGGCTTTTCAACATTTTCAGCATGCTGGACCTTGGAATTTAGGAATATTTTTATTTAAAACTCCGTTCATTGTACGGAAAATATAGTATTTTTAGAAAATATTTTTTGAAAAATCATTTTCTTGAAAAATGATAATATTTTAGGGCGTTCGTTTGAAATTTAGAAAAAATATTAAAAAATCGATTTTTTTAACTTTTCTTTTCTTTTCTCACATTTTTTTATCTTACATTAACTAGCCGCTAGTCAAAAGCCACTTTTGAAAGAATATGAAAAATGTTTAAAGGCGAAAAAAAAACATGAATAATGTTTTTCATTTTTTTAAAAACGGAAAACATTTTGCCCACTTTTAAATGTGTTTATCCATTGGTGAAAAATATTTTCCTTGACTATCTTATTTTTCACGAAACAAATGCCAAAAATATAGAAAACATTTTCCCGAAAGTTATTTTCTGTAGAACAAACAGAACATAAATCTTACCTTAATTACATCTTCACATTCCTTTTTTTTCTCTTGAACAAACGGTCACCGAGGCCAACACACGCCCTATCACGCAACCTCGGCCGTGGCCTGAGCTGCCAAGGTCGCCTGAGGCATCTTTATTTTTACTCTTGTTTCTTTTCTTCTTTTTTTTCAATAAAGTCATTTACAAAAACGATTCTTTTGCAATTAAATTGACAATCAAAATTATTTCTCAATGCACTTTTCAATTATAATTCACCAAACAGTATCCGCATTTCGTAGATATTCTTTAATCAAGAGCCTCCGTATCTATTCAAAAGTTTTTTTTTTTTTTAAATCCTCTCCCTGATTGTGATATACCAAGTACAACCAAAGCTCTGTTTTAACTTTTCAGTCGTTCGAACAGTCAGACAGCCGCAGAGGGCAAAAAGGAGAAAGAAAAAGAAGAAGAATATTATTCACGTGAATAAAATGCGGAGGCTCATCTGCCGTCGTTCGGACTTCCCCTACGGCACGGGGTCCGACCCGGTTTGGTTGACCCGCACTCGCCCCAAAAGAAATCGATTTCCGTGCACCGGAAGCGATCGCCAGAAAGTTCACCGGCCCGCACGCATTCCTCCCAATTCGTCAGACCTCGACAGCGCCTCCCGACCTCGCTTTCCCCCTTCCCGTCGATCTCCGGAGGACCCGATCCAAGGACCCGATCGATGTTGCCGAGACCGAGACGTCGCTGCGAGGGCACCGCCATGGGCGCCATCGTCCTCGACCTCCGCCCCGGCCTCGGGATCGGGCCTTTCTCCCTCGGTAACGTCTTGGCTCGACCTCGAATCTGATTGTTGAGCTTGATTGCTTCTTTGCTTGGTACG
The DNA here is from genome assembly GCA_030064385.1 of Melaleuca quinquenervia. NCBI lineage: Eukaryota > Viridiplantae > Streptophyta > Magnoliopsida > Myrtales > Myrtaceae > Melaleuca > Melaleuca quinquenervia. Next base: position 8,007,178 of record CM057726.1, on the reverse strand, counting down.
GATTTTTTTTTTTGTTTTTTGGGGGGAGGTGGTTATCGCGGTTGCCGGTTTGAGTCATCTTCCTCGTCTTGTTCGCTGTCTGATTTGGTTTATGGAAAATTTTAGTCATGTTCCTCGTCGGTAGCAATCGCGATTTCTGGCCCGTGATTATATTTCTGTCGACGCGTGAAAATCACTGTACTTCGTTCATTTCGGTGTTTGATGATAGTGAGATTACCCGATGCTTAAGTACCATAGCGGCGAAGCCAAGCGTATGTATTTTCGTATTAGCTAATTGGTGGGACTATTACTTAGGCGAATGCATTGTTTCCCTTTGGACTTGTTAAAAATTGCCGTCTGATGGTAGGGTGCATGTGTTTTTACCGATGTAGGGATGCCTATATGTGAAGCGTTTGCGCAGATTGAGCAGCAACCCAACATCTACGACGTTGTCCATGTCAAGTATTATGACGAGGTCAATGTTCTAAATTTGCTTTTCTTTCTCTTTCTTTGCCTTTTATTTCAAGTGCCCGTGATTCCAATTGGGCACCCCTACAGTACGCTCGATGTATGGAACAACTTACCATGTCGGACACTTCATCACGATCGAATTTAAAGCTTCATTGTTGTGCAGTACTCTCTTGTATCTTAGAAATTTACAATTCCTCTGGAGTTTACGGTTTGCATTAGTGGACTGTTTAGAAAATGTTGCTTGTAACATTGGGCTGTATTCTTGAGAGGGATTATCAACTAGAAAGGACAATCATGTGCAGGATCCACTAAAGCTGGATATTGTTATCAGTTTTCCAGATCATGGTTTTCATCTCCGTTTCGATCCTTGGTCACAGGTTGGTTCTCAATTTGAATCATTTTTATCTGTGTTGGGCATTAACTTAACTAAGGTGGTTCACATGGTTGGTACTTGTGAGCCGGCATCCTATTTTAGTCTTTTACTCTGCAGAATGTGTTTGTGATCAGTAGCTGATTTGGAATTTTGTTTTGAGTTTGGAATTAGAGGAATGTTGTTTTGCCTATTAAATTTTGAAGAGAAACAAAGTTCTCACAAACCATGGTACTCTCTGTTGGGGCATGGTAATGGGGTTGGTGTTTGTATTTCATGCTTGTTATGCCAAGACCACTCTGCTATGCCAACAACCTATTGCATTTTCAAGTGAGGGGAAACTCGTTTCGTAAACATTTGTGCGGAAGCCTTAATTTTTCCCTTATGCTGTAGAGAGCATCCTTTCAAAAGGAGTCTTCTTGTCTGAGAGACGGTTGTTATAGGTATACAAATTTCAATTCACCAAGGTTATCTCATCATGCATACTCTCACATTTTTATATTCAAACTTTTTGAACAGGCCTAATGCAATGTCTGGGCTTTCTCCTCAACTTAATTGAACTGGCATGTGCATTTAAAATACAAACAGGAGCTTCACACAATCGATTATTCCGACAACTTAGGAATCATCTGATAGCATTGTTTTATATTTGTTTTAATTAACATATACTTTATGAAATATTGGTTGTCATTCTATTGTGTGATCAAGTTTCTCAGTTCTGTCCTTGAACTTGGTTTCAGAGGTTACGTCTTGTTGAGATTTTTGACGTCAAGAGGCTTCAGATGCGCTACTCCAATTCTCTCATTGGGTTGGTCATGATCTTTCTTTTAGTTATATTGCTTTTTATGGCAATGACCGTGGACTTGACCCATTTAATACTTTAACTTTAGTGGACCATCGACTCTTGCCACATTTGTAGCTGTGTATGCACTTTTTGGACCAACTTTTCCTGGAATCTACGATAAAGATAGAGGTGTCTACACTCTTTTCTACCCGGTATGTATATGAGAAACCTAGTGTTTCCTTCTCGACTCTTTTAAGAATGTTCTCAGTCTAAGGAGCATCACATTTAAAGCCTGCTATTTTTTTGTTAGGGGCTATCATTTGCTTTTCCTATTCCAAGCCAATATACAGATTGCTGCCATGACAGAGAAGGTATTTTGTGGTTCAGTTGATATTATACCATTTAAGTTTCATAAGATATATTGCTGTTGATGTTTGATTCATTCTTTTCCTTTGAAAAAAGCGGAACTGCCACTAGAGTTTCCCGACGGCACCACTCCAGTCACATGTCGCGTATCTATATATGATAGCTCCACAGATAAGAAAGTTGGTGTAGGATCTTTGATGGATAAAGCTTCTGTTCCTCCCTTAACTCCTGGTAGTCTCTACATGGAGGAAGTTCATGTTAAGGTTTGATATCACTCTCTTTTGACTGTAATTATGATTCGGATCCCATCGTGACTACTATAGGAACGCATGCCTACATGTGATGTTGTGTTTTGAATGTTCATTACTCTTCTATGCTCATGCTTGTCACTAACCTTTGTTGAGCAAATAGGGTGCATACAAGAATATTGATAGGGAAGGTCCTTCTCTATAAATAGATCAAGTTTGGTTGTCTGATTTGCTTCTATTTGTGATGCCTTGTGATGGGGAAACATGACTTTAAGCCGGTGTGTCTTGGTTTATCAGCTTGGAGAGGAATTGCATTTCACTGTTGGTGGACAGCGTATACCTTTTGGTGCATCACCTCAGGTAAATTTACAGTGTTGCACATAGTATTTGGGTTTTACTGCTTAATACCCTACATGTTATTGTACTGGTCAACATATTATGTACTTTATGCTTCCATTAATACATTCGATTAAAGAACCAATTGCAGTGGTTTAAGGAGTTGTGGTTGCTTTGATTGTTGTCTGACATTTAGTTGTTGAACTGCTGATGAAAAAAATCGATAGTTTTTAATGTTGAGTTTATTTTAATGTTGAGTCTATGAATATTATTTTAATCTGCTGGTATCCTAGTATGTGCTCTAAGATTTCATGAATTTTATGCAGGATGTGTGGACCGAATTAGGTCGTCCATGTGGGATTCATCAAAAACAGGTCAAAAGATTGTCCATATCTTTTCTTTCAGAAATTTCAGTTTCTGGCAAGAATCAGTCTTTCGTTTAATTTTATTTGTCAGTATTATGTTAAGCCGAAAACAAAGCTATATTTCAACTATAAAGACGTCTGCGCACATCACTGCATACTTGTTTGTGTCTGTTGTGTGGGAGGGCTGCAGGGTGGGGAGATGTTAGATTGCGTCAAGGGTAATTAGCAGTTAAAGCAACAATTTGAGGATTTGCTTGTAAATTTGCAAGAGGATTTAGCTGTGTCAATGGGCTAATGGGGCCTGGCTGGGGTGTCAGATCTTCGAGTCTCATATAGCTGTGAGATATGAACCGTGAGGGCTATAGTTGCTTCCATCAACTCTTAGATGACTAGAATTGTTTATTTATGAAGATAATCTGCTATACCATGTATTTGTTGGTTATGATCATGATCATCATCGTTGCTCTGCTTTCCTCCTTGGAGAATTATCGAGTTTCTTTTACTTGTAAAGTTAGGTAACACGCTTAAATAGGAATTCCATACTTTTGTTAAATACTCTCTGACTTAACAGGTCGATCAAATGGTAATACACTCCGCCTCAGACCCACGTCCAAGGACAACTCTCTGTGGGGATTATTTCTACAATTATTTCACTCGGGGCTTAGATATCTTATTTGATGGCCAGGTCCGTATATACATTCCTGTTGTCTTGATTCTTGCCATTTTCAAGTTATACTCCTTTCTCATGTAGCTTTGATAAATTTGCAGACTCACAAAATCAAAAAGTTTGTATTGCATACGAACTATCCAGGGCATGCGGATTTCAATTCGTATATAAAATGCAACTTTATTGTCTATGGTTCCAATTGTAAGTTCTTTCCCTCTTCTTGGCTGTTGAAACAGAGCTCTCTCTACTTATGTAACCAGAAAAACAAGAATTTTGGCTAGTTGCAGTTTTGCCCCTTAGCAAACTTCCTTAGAGGACACAACTAGATTCATTAAAGTACAGTTCTACTAAGTTTCACATGCTAAACTTTAAATTGCCACGGTGGGCTTCTGTATACATTCTTAATATTTGTAAGAGTAATCAAACCTTTGAAATTTCAAAAACTACAAATACAAATAATGCCCTCTCCTCTCATTTTAAAACACGACGTTCATTGCTAGTGTTGTACAATAGATACATTTTCTCCTCAAAGCTCCATTGCATGGCACTTATGTTTTAAATTCTCTTGGGAGACAGACCAGCACATAAGGAACTGTAAAGTCTCTCTTTCTTCAACTGATATGTTCCTTGCTTTGTCTAAGCTCTATATAATTCTCAATTACCTATTTCTTTGGTGAGAAGCTTTGCATTACATAATTTTTGCACACTGATGTAATCTATATAGTGCTTAGTACCGGTTAAATAACTTCCAATTAAACAACATTTCCATATTCCTTTGCATTGATTGGATTGAGCATTTCCACTGCCATGCCACATCTGCTGAAAGTCTAGTTAAGTTAAAGGAAACAAGGGGAAGTGAAAGGAGCAGACAGTTTTCTTCTATTGGTGAGAGAGGAATAGACAATTTACTTGTGCTTAAATGGAGGATTTCTTGCGATGCACTGCCTAACAGTTTTCCTTGTGCTTGAACAGAGGATGTTTTTTCCGGGACTGACGTTCTTCTCTCTGCTTGCAGTTGGTGGTTCCTTTCAGGAAGTGAATGGTCCTCAAAACAGGATTACTCCAGGCACAAAATGGGAGCAAGTAAAGGTTTAATTCTTGTCAGAACACAAACTTGAAGAAAATCCTGTTAGAAATAGATTGAGGAAATCATAGTTTGTCTCTTGTTCTTTGGAAATTGCAGCATTGAGATAGTCAATTGCGCAAGGGCTCAGTTCTCTTAAGAGGTCATATAAAAAAATAAGCTTAATTTTTCTCTTGACTAATTTTTAGATCCTCCTTAGCTTCATTGTTTTTCATTTCCTGTAAAGTGTATTATGTCTTCATGTGTTCAATAAAACATTTAAACTTGGAAGTTTGTCATATACTGCTATCCTCGCATGCTATTTCAGTTGCCTTCTCACTTGTCTTTTTCTCTATATTTCTCTCTTTTTCATTTTGTCATTCTGTGGCACCTAACTAAACAATGTAAACCCATCTATAGGAGATCCTTGGAGACTGTGGTCGAGCTGCTATACAAACTCAGGGTTCTACTAGCAATCCATTTGGATCTACTTTCGTGTATGGTTATCAGAACGTTGCTTTTGAGGTGAGCATGAGCTACGGGGATATCATGTTTTTTCAACTATGAGAGGAAGAGCTCGTTTGTAGGGGACTTTGTGAGCATGCTTCTTTGACATTAGAGAGAGATATTTGTTTATCTCAAGCAAAAAAAGAGTGACTGCTAAAGATTTTTTCTGAATAAGCAGGTGATGAAGAACGGATATATAGCAACTGTGACTCTCTTCCAGTCATGATGACTGTTGTAAGGTACTTCTTCTCTCCCTTTTAAATGTCTTTGCTTACTAACGATGTGTTTACTCTATAAGGAATTATGGCGTAATTTGATGATTTTCCGAGTCGATTAGTACTGCCACAATTAGTTCCTTTTGGATTGTTGTTCGTTTTCTCTTAGATCACAATATTCTGTGGTTCCAGTTATGCAGGCACTCTGCTCAAACTGGGGTGAATATGTACAGTGGGCTTTAGTTGATTGTTGAATCAGCCAATAACTGGAAGGACAGCTGGATGCTTGGATGAAAAAATTGTACAGCTCTGTATCAATGTACATAATTGATTCATTCTATCATCTTTCTGCCTTTACTCGTAATGTAGTCAAATTCTATCATCATTGACATCTTTGACATTTTCCTAAACTCTGCTATCAATTCCGTTCCTCATTCTATTATGCTGACGGGTTTTAGTTCTGTTTTGAAAACTTTAGACCACGAGAATCTTATGTGTTAAAAGAAGTTTCACTATCCACATCAGACAACATTCGAGAGCGATGAATTCCCATCGGACTAAACATTTCTGGTTGGTGCGGTGTGGTTTTGATTGGAATGGCTTCCCACTGAATTCTTGATGAAGGGTTGATAGGCGGTTAATGTGTAAAATGTTAAGACATAAAGTTCCCAAGTACTGTACAAAACTGTGATCATACCTGTCTCTCGGCAGTTGGATTGATAATCTGTCTTGTAACGCAAAACAGGTCCAGAATTAATTTCTCGTCAGCGAAGGAACTTGTTCCTCGATTGGTCGAAGGTATTTGTTCTTTGATGATCAATCTTGCTTAGAAATAAAAGCACCATTAATTTGCCAATGTTTACCTAGTGTTGAATTAGTCCCTTGATCCTTCGTTGCATTGAGAGAGAGAGAGAGAGAGAGGTGAATCTCGACGACTGTCGCCATCTCTCACTGATCACGGAATCAAATGCACAGCGCTTTGTAAAAAAGGTGAAATTGTAGCTTATATTTCGGTTAGGCAACTCCTCTTTTTTGGGCTATTTTTATCCTTTTCTATATATTCGAAGCTAATTTAAATTCCACACCCATTATTGTTCTAACGTGATTTCTCCATTAAGTATTCATAAATTCATAATCGATGTGGATTCCATTTTCTTGGCCAATATTATTACCCAAAAATAGAGACAACAATGAAATTTCTTAGATTAGGTTTCAGATGATGAATCTATTTCCGATACAACAAAGCTTCACATGCAATTTGTTTGATCAAAGATTAAATTATTATCTTTAATTTGACAAGTTTATTTGAACACGATAGCATATCCTAGAACTTTCTAATCAAAATATAAAGATTTGATATTCGCCTCGAAATAAAAACTAAGTGTACTTAATGGTGACATATCGAAGGTTAAACGTTGCCTATAACCAATTAACTTAATATTCGACATCTTACCACTAACTATTTCAAACATTTTCATGACAGATTACATAATACCATCTTTACATTTAAAAAAGAATAAACAGTGGATTGCTATGTTATGTGAATAATAATGAAAACATTTCATTTTTCCTCATTTATATTTACTTATGACGATTGAGTTAACTATGAGAAGAACGGGACTAAATTTAAAGAGTGTTCCATCTTCATAGATAGAGAATTTGAATAAACAGTGGATTGCCAAGCTTCCATTACGTTACTAAATGTAATGAGTGTTCATCTTCACAGATAGAGAATGTGAATATAACTCTACTTATATCAGATTGTCGCAACCGTGCATGGCACGGGTGAATCTTTTAGTTACATGCGATTACCCACAGCACCTTGATGTCCCTCAGTTTGCCCCCAAAAAGAGGAAACAATTGACCTTCTGGTCTGGACAAAGACCAACTGAGACCATGACATTAAGGCCGAAACACATGATTCACGTGTCTCCAAGAACTTCCACCAAGAGAGAGGCTAAGACCAAGATGAAAAATCAGCCACAGTACACAGGATGGATCGACAACCGTGACTTCTCGCATCGTAGTTTGAGGTTTCCACCAAACCCACTTCGCCAGGATTATGATTTATTGTCATTGCTGCCAAAACAAAATCCTCGGGGGCTTAGGAATCAGGAATCATACATGAGAATTACAAGCAGAAAAACCGAATTCCACTAAATCGACACTCGAACCATGCAAAGTGGGTTGATATCTCGGAAGAATGGAAATCTAGAAGCCTTTCTTTTCTGGTATTGCAAGCAGGGTTTGTGATCATGTATACTAATTCTCAAAGGCCAAGAACAATGACAGTGCCATGATATGAATATGATTGTCGTGTCTACACTACACCAATTCATCATGAGATAGTTTCAAGTTGCATCAGGTATTAAGAAAATTATAAGAAACAAGGAAGATTCAAGCACAACAAACTAAACGCTATTAGTCGAATAAAAGTTCTCGATAATATTGAAACAAGCAGTCACACTGACGGCTTGACTCTTCATGTTGAGCTTTTTTCTGTAGCAAACCCCACAATATGATCGGGATCAACTGGGCATACCGAAACAACACAAAATCTCAGGTGTAGTGCACTAAATTTAACTAGCGGAACTGAGTGAAGATTTGACTGAGTTGTTACAATTAACTTGCACTTCCAAAACAAGAAACTTGAGTCATATTGCCAGTTTTTCAGTCTGGAGTGAAGTCTGAATATTTAGTGAGATGGCCCATGCATTTTAACTAGCACATCAGAACTAAGACCAAATAAGCATTCATTTTCTGACTAGCGTTGCCATTTTCAGATCTTCAGAATACAGGTCCATGGAAAACTAGAATGTCCTGGATGTTTTCCTCAAAAAGGCATCTGTTGTCTGAAAATGAGTAGCATTATTGGGGAAAAGCCCTGGATGTTCTCCTAAAGTGAATCCGATGCGCAGATCAGAAGTAAAATGAATGTGTCAATTAGGTCAGATCGTAAAGTCTTTTACTTGTCAGTTCATACCAGAAACAAGCACCCAGGTAAGTATTTCACCTTCATAATAGATTTAAGAGAAATCAACTTAAAGCCATTGACTGCTTCTGCAACACCCTCTTGCTTTACATAAGACATACATTGCGTAACTTGCGTCAATACTTATGCCTGTCCCCTTGCAATCACATTTATTTAACTACCCGTACCCCCAACAAAAGATGGACCAAACATCACATGGATGTACAGTCATCGAAGCTCCAACTATAGGTATCACAACTAATCTTCCAACTATTACCAACACCAATATGACTGGACTTTTCATGAGACAACATATCACAAATTTGGGCCAGGACCTCCCCCTTTTGTTACTAGTTACGCACTTGCAAGATGTTAAAAAGGCCAGTCACAGGGACTACTAACAAAGATCAATTAGCAGGATCCAACATTACATCCAAGAAATGCATATTCATAATTACTCGCTAACCTCATTATAGGAAGCTTGATCGTGCATTCTATGGGGCTTCATATTCAGATCGATCATCTTTGAATCCATCTTGGCGTGCCCATCGGCATCAGCATCAGGCACCTGAACACTGGATGATCTATAGTTTTGATGATTCTCCCCTGATATAACTATAGGGCCCTGATTTTGCACTCTTTTCTCATTTTGATCCACCAAAGGCAAAGCCTGGTCGTCACTATGTGCAGATTTATCCCCTGGAAACTACAAGCAAAGATGATGCCTTGGACATGAATAGATGGACAAGAGATTGATGCTGATACAGGCAATCAAAAGTGCGACCAACCTCAACTCTCTGCCTTAGTAGAAGGTATCTTCCATGTGTTCTTTTGCCTCCAACATGAACAATCATATCACATTGCAGACAAAGCGAGGTTCCATCTACCTCGCAATAAAAGAAAGCTATACAAACAGTTCAATAAGAACGTCATAGGATTGAATGTCGTGACCAGAAAACAATGGGGCATATACATGACTAAACTCAGAGGAAAGGATACCAGGTGCATTTTCACATATGTCACAGCGAGGAACATCGCTGGGATTCGCAAGGCCAACCCTGACATGCCGACTAGCTAGCTTATTACACTTGTGCACCTGCGGTCCATTACCAGCTATTAATGGATTAAAGTTCATAAACAGAAGTTGTAGAAAGCAAGGAAAAAGCAAGAAGCTTTCTTCTATCAAACTTTGATAGAGATTAATGCCAGATCGCAGTGAAACCACCTAAGCCAAAGTTCACTCCAACAATCATTCTCACACTGATATTGGTAAAAGGATGTGGAAAGAAACACATCTGAAAGTAAGCACGAGGAAAGACCAAGTTTTAGTTTCCTAAAAATCATGGGCTTATTTTGGTCTCCAACTGCAAAAAGAGCTTAGCAGCGAGGCGTTCAGTCTGGACGCAACAGATCATATATCCAAGGCACAGCCTAGCCAGTTAGGCCAGACTGGCCCAGATGTAACAGTAGGGCCACGCCCATCACCATGTTGATGGAGCATTTCAAGATGCAAGTGGACAAGGCATTTCACGCGCATCCTTGCTTGGATACTGATGTTATCCGGGGAGTTGGCTTAGGGAAGGCTTATGTCAGAAAAAACTTCCTAACCACCATCATCTGCGTACCCAACAGACAAGATTCTCAATCATCCCGGTCGAGCAATTGAACAAACGAATTCACACTTAATCGGGCTTATTAACTCTTCAAGAATAATCCACTGAGATTTCATTTGGAGATAAATTACAGAAATGTCTGGGAGATGATTGATTTATTGAGCCAAACCCCATAACCATCTCTAAGCTCGTAAACCATCAAGAGTCAACGCTTGCAAATCGATTCTACATGCAAAACCACACCAGTCCTAGAGACGACATGGACATCCAAATACATCATCCCAATTCACGAACCCAAAAGAATAACAGCACGAGGGGAGATAATTGGAAAAAAGAAAAAAAAAAAAAAAAAAGAAGAGCGAGAGACCTTGTCGTCGCAGGCACTGCAAAGGGCCGCCTCGTCGGCGGCGCAGAAGACGACGGCGGCGGCGCTCTCGCAAGCGTCACAAAGGGTCCGCATGCCTACTGTTGTCACCACCACCCTTCACTCTCATTTCTCCAGAAAAGAAATCAATAACAGCAGTAAGCCAAGAAAATGAGAATGCCCGCACTCAAACTCAGGTGGGGGGAAAACCAGAAAAGGAGAGGACTTGGAGAGAATCACCAGATGAGGTTCTCTTCCCTTTTGATGGGTCGAGAAGGGGATTATATGGCGTTGGGCGGAGAGTGAGGAACACAGGGACGAAAGCCAGCCTTTAATGGAGTCTGGGAAGGGGGTGGGGGGAGGGAGGAGGGAGGGTTTGGCCACACCAACAGAGGAAAAAAAAGGCAGATTCCAGAACGAAAAGGTCGTGTGCGCTTATTATAATGATTTGGTTGGTCACAGACACACAGGGGAAGAGAGATGAAGAGAAGGAGAGGGATGGAGTTTTCTTTCGTTTCGGTCAGTCAAAATCAAAACTTGGTTAAGTGAAAAAGAGTTGGTGCTGGCCGGGGGAGTTCTGAGCCACAAAGCTTCAGCAGCAGTGGGGTTTGACAATGGCCTCCGGAGCATCCTCGCCCACCACTTCAATATCTGGGCCCGGGTCCCGCCAACCCCTCTTCCCCCTTCCTTCTCCTTCTCCCTCTCTCCCTCTCCACATTCTCTATCTCTCCATGCTTTGGTCGTATGATAATCACATGCTCGCTCGCGACAGAGGATACCCGGGGCTGAAGACAAAGGAAGGGCCATCACCATCTCGCACGGCCGGCCACGCGTCACGGGCCGTGTCGTCGGCTGCTCGAACTTCTACAACGCCATCCTCTCTGCTTCCGATACATGATCCCTTCGGTACTTCATTTGTGGATAAGTACCTTCATCCGATGCTCGACGACCTGGTCTGAAAATTCAATGGGTGGGCGATTCTTCGTTACGATCGTCATCTTCAGTCTTCCGCACGAATCGTGCTGATGAGCGGAATGAAAAGGAAGAACATACAAGAAGGGTGTGTTCTCCTTCCTGGTAATGCTCCGTTGCCGAGCAGGGTGCCGAACGATGAAATGTGTACTCCCGAATCGATGGGGACAGAGGATTTCTTGATAGACACATATGGCTAATTTGTCGAGTAAATGAGATCTTACCGTATAATATTCCCGACATAGAGAAATTGATGAATAGTATGATAGCACGTAAATAATAGGCGCTGACCCATTTAAATTTTTTGCACGTCATAATGACGTTGATCGGCATCGAGCCCACAGTGGCTCGATTCTTGTATTCCAAAGGGCTCTCGCTCTAAGGTCGTCAGGTCAAAAGCTCTCTAAAATATCCCGAGAAGATAGAGATCATCGGGATCCAACCGATAGTCTCGAACTAACCCTACATGAACTAAGCAAGGGTCCGACAGTGCAAAGTATACCCGCAATAATTTTTTGGGCACATATCCTTGTGAGTGATTATGAAATAGGGAAGAATAACACATACGGTCCTTTTAGACCAATTTGTTCTTGAATTTTGATTTATTCAATATGGTATCTAAACTTTGATTCAATGTGTAAAATCATCTATGAATATTTAATTTATTCGACATGATCCATCAATTCCGATTCAATGTTCCATGCTATCCCTAATCTTTTAAACATTTTTCATATAATTTAGTGACTACTTCGAACAGCTATCAATAGTTCCGATTTAATAACGGCATTGCATGCGGGATGATATTTTATATTGAATTAAAGTTCATAGACCATCTAAACTACCATCCTCATGAAATAAAAGTCATGACTTATACACCGGTACGCATCCGACATAGCACGGAATTAAAAATGAGCGAAATCCGGGGACACGTGGGCCCGACGGTACAAATGTATGCCAAAAAAAAAAAAAAAACTAAAGCAACACGCAGGTCCACCACGAGTTATATCCACGAATATACACAAATGAGGTTCGAATCGACCTCCATAATCCATATTGTGCGGCAGCATTGGATCCACAGATGCATCCACGCACTATAGAACGATGAACACGAAGATATATAGAAAGACATCTAGAGAAGTCTATTCATCTTGCCCCTCTTCATGCTTTATCATCTTCGTACCAGATCACTATCTAATTTGATGATGAAGACATGATTATTAACCTAATTAAAGAATGCAGTACATCTACTGAAAAAGCACAGAAAAGATTTTTTTTAGGTAACCGAAAACTAAAAAAAATGTACTTGATGAAAATAGGGGAATGATCGTCCTACAAATTTAAAACATATTGTATGATGATCAATTCAATGAATTTTTCAATCCGGTCAATCTACTGAGATTTTAATGATTTGATAATAAAGTATTTCCGGTAAATTTTGATAAAAAATAACCAATGTGAACTTCGGTTGTTTTACATGATATGGGTGCAATTTTCTAAAATTTGTCTTGCCTTTTTTTTTTTTCCTTTTTTCTTTTTCCCTTTGCCGAGGCCTCCTCGGCCACCGTGAAGGTAGCGAGTGCAACTTGCTGTGGCAACCGGATCGAATTGACTAATTCTGAGCGGTTCCTAAGGTCGCCAGTTTGGTTCCCAAGGTCATCGGCTTAGTTCTCAATTCAATACAATTGGAACCAATTAGGTTCGAGCCAGTTTCTGATTTCAGGAGTGGAATTGCCCATTTGAATTGAACCGATTATTTTTGGGAAAAGCTAAGCCTAACCTAATCACCAAACTCTCTCGCTTGACGCCTCCCTCTCTCTGTGCTTTCGGCCGATCAATCGCATCGCATCACTGGCAAAATGTCCAGTGCTCTGTTTTTCATTATGGTTGAGGGGCAGCGCTGGAGCTAGTATACAATTCCCTCCTGGCTCCTCTTGTGGCGAACAATGAGGCTACTAAGAATGCATTGAACTCACAAAGAGAATTAAGGCTGACAGAAAAACGACCACGTTACCGCCACCCGGGGCCATTTACTTGTTTGGGAACCAGATTGTTCGGTCCAGTCCGGTTCCTAGACACAATGGTCGGGTTTCCAAATAGAAAGCGAACCGCATGAGAACCGATCACTCCTGATTGTGGCCGGTGAGGGCATTGAATAGGGTCTGCATGACCTCACTTATGGCCAGCAGCCAAGCTTTGGACCATCATAAGGAAATAGGACGAAGAGAACAAAAAAAAAATGGAAGAAAAAAAACGATATCCAAAAAATATTTCTAAAAAAAAGAATGCAAAAGATCGTCGACATAAACTATTCCCAGCTATATTTGGCCTATAGGATGACATTGATAAATCATGTTTAGGGCTAGATTGATTAGACGAAAAAAAATTTAGAATTGAATTGATCCCCTTATAATAGATCTAGAATTTTTTTTTTCGCATAATTTTTCCTAGAAATAGAAGAGAGCTTGGGGAGCCAATGGGTCCGGTTACTGTCGTCGATTGTCCTCGGCTGATCAGCCGCACCTGGCAAAGGTCCTTCATCTTCGCTTCTACATAAAGACTCTTTGCCTTTGACAGTTCAAATTTTCAGGGAACAGAGGGGGAATTCTGTCGATGATTTTGTGGACATTCCGACCAAATTGGAGGAGTTATTGTAAGAAGAGGAGCATGGCCACGGCTTTTTAGTTGTCTTTTTTGTCTATCCCCCTTTTGCCTGCAAGACACAGGCCTACTTCAAACTCATTTGGCGAAGGCAATGACGGTGGCTAAGAGATGTGGTATTTGGATTTTTAGGTTTAACATCTGCGTGGGATTCATCGATTCCTTAATGTTAGTTTTTAAATCCGAGTTCATTTACATATTGAGAATGTGCTTGTTTTCATTGAGATGAAATAATACCCGAATCGAACCCAATTCCAATCACAATTGCTGCCAAATCCTTTGCTCGTCGTCTCCTCCGCCCGTTTGAGCACCTCCGGCCCCTCCGCATACGACTCCACCCAATCCTTCTTCTGTCCCTTCCCACCCTCGATCGGGGCTTGCGGATGGCCTCGGGAGTTCGCTTGACCAGACGTACCTTTACACTTTGTTTCGCTTAAAAACTTTTTATAGGGACATGTTTTTCTCTTTTTTTCAGTGCTTGAATCTCTTAGGGAAGGGAGTCCACAAATCGCCCATGCTTAAATTCGAAAAAAATAATAATTTCCTCTTAAAATAAGACATCATTTTTCAATATATGATTAACTATGATCGTATATGAACTAGAGTTTTTGCACTTGGGCAATGGAAATCCCAACCTCCATTCCAAGATCTTTGGCAGCAAGACGGAGCCCAGAGGCTAGGGCAGTTCCAAAGAGGTCAAGCCCATGGACCCTAACGCTAGTGCTCTGTTTTCTAGCTATTTGTGTCCAAGTTACTTGTGCTCGAATATTGCTAGTCTATTTAGGGAATAAAAGCAGGTTTTCTTTCTCCAAACAACAAAAGTTAATTTTCCATTCATTTTCAAACTTCATCCAAACATCCAAAAAATGTTACCATTTTTTGAAAAAAAGATGAGTTTGTGAAGAATATTTTCCCCAAACAAAAAGTCAAAGAAGCCTCGAATGGAAAAGGCATACATATATGCTCGGTTTGTTTCATGAAAAATTTGACATTAACACAAACTATTTTCCAAGAAAACGTTTTTCAAGAAAATGGCAATATGATCTTATCTCTGGCTGCTATCTAGGAATGAACTAGAAACTATTCGCCAACGCTTTAAAATGAAAACTTCATTCAATTTCCCAGGACGAACTTACAATCATATTATTGGACCCATTTGTAGTACGATGTAGTTCTTTGAATTTTAGGCCACGATAGGCCCAACGGGCCGGACATTTTGGAGCAGCACCCTCTCTCGCTCGCCGGAGAGACGCCTCAAAATTTCCATGTTCCCCGGATGAACCCGACCCGACCTGCCACATCCAAAATCCAAATTGGTTTGTTGAGAGCTATTGAGCCGTCCGAGCGACGATGGACGGGCAAAAACCCGTCAGACCTGACCCAGAACTCAACATGCAACTACATAGATGATGCCCAGGAAAGTGTCGGCATGGAAAGAACCGCTAAACGGGCAAAGATCAAGTTACCTCAAGTAGCACGAAAGGGAATTGTGGGGGGTTTTTAATAGCTGGTGGAATTGTGGCGAATGATGTATTTGTCACGGCGGTACAATTTTGGAATTTTTTTTATGACATCGAAAGAGAAAAGACCATGTGGCTATTAACGTTATATTGGATATAGCTTAGAGTGTTTGGAGATGTTTTACCAAATCAGCAATGCCGAATCTTCGTATCCTACATATAATCCGTCCCACTCTAAAAGTTAATTTGTAGAGAGAGCATGTGAAACGCGAAGCAATCTGACATAATTTAGTGACCTCGAGTGGTTCCGATGATGCCCGGCTCCTTGTGCCCCCGGCATCGACTAAAGCAAAGCGATCATGGCAATCTCGGACTTCCGACTTGTTGCTTACGATACTCGAAAGAGACGAGTCAGGAGGTCGCGACAAGAGCTCTAACGACTTTACTTTGATGATTAGGGAACAACAGACTCGTCTTATCTGAACTCCATCTGCAAGCATTCATGATTCATGCTTGGAACTCTCTCTCTCCCTCCCTCTCTCTCTCTCTCTCTCTCTCTCTCTCTGGGCTCGTCCATTCAGGGGAGTGCTGGATTAGGCCAATGCTCCCCCTAAAACGGGGGATTCTGTCTCCTGTCTGCACCAGAAACTTCATTTCTTTTGCGCTCAATGCCCGATTTCAGGTCTACTCTACAGGGCCCTAATACGTGGGCCTTGCTTTGGATCCAACCAGAAACACCCACTAAGTCGCCTCATGATTCTCCTTTCGTCCTCTGTTTTGGTTTTGTCCTTTCTTCCCCCCCGCTTTATGGGTTCGTGCTCCCTAGTTTATGTTTCTCGCTCGCCTTTTGTTTTATATTACTCAGTGACGGTTTCCCATTGCTCCAGTTGACTCCAATTGGTCCTCCGTATTGACATGCGGGGGCAATGCTCGGTCCAGTGATGTCCTTTCCCGGACGGCGAGTCTCGCCTCGCCGTCGCAATGCTAACGCGCAGAGCGTTCAACCGAAGACAGGGAGGCGAAGAGTCGAATTTCGACTCTGCGAATCCGGGGTCAAGCCGGCCCGGCAATCATGTGCTCTACGCGTGCAAGGACCGTGCACATGAGAGTTAAATATACACACGAAGGATCTGCGTAGAGTCATATCAGCAATGCCCGGGCAATAATTTCTATAGCTGTCACGGCATGCCGAAAGGGAAGCATCACCAGCATGACCTCAGTAATGGAGTGAAACCCCTCGGACACTTTTTTCCTGGCTTCTAAAGCAGACCCGGCACGTTCTCGCTGCTCCTCCTTTTATGACTCTCCCTCATATCTCGGGACGGCTATCCAGCGCAGGCAATCACCTCTTATGCCGGACGAGACTATTACAGGACAATCCCGCCATCGCTCGAGCGTCTTCTCTTAGTCGAAGCGGTCGATCGGGCCCCGAACGCGAGCCAAGGCGACCCGCGATCTCGCGATTCGAAACGATGCCCGGCACCCGGCCAAATTCGCCTTCCCACCGAGGGATCTCCGTCTTCGGAATGAAAAAAGGAAAAGAACGACAAATCAAAACCTCCTTTTTACTGTTCGCGTACTTCCCTCCATGGCTCTAAGTGTTGATCGCCTTTAAGTAAAGGGCGGAATGATGGTGCTCTTTATGGGATTTCCTCCTCACCTTTACTCAACCTAACACCACCCTCCCACTCTTCCCTCCTCCGTAGCAATCTTTGACCAATCACTCGGGCCAAAGAAGATGCAGGGGGATGCGGTTTTTCGGTTCTTGTTAGAAAGGAAGGGGGGGCCATCCCCGGTCAAACGACAGCGCAAAAGCACCGACGAGAGGGTTAGACGCGAAGAAGACACCACCCAGCAAGAAAGTCAAAAGGAGGACAGCAGCAACTGAAGGCTTAATGGAAAGAGAAGAGAGTTTTACGTGGATTGGGACAGCATCCCCCTCCCTTCTCGTCAATCATGATGGGAAGGGGGAAGGCTTTTTGTCAGCCATCTTCTTTTTGATGCGAATTAACCCATGCGGGCTTGTTTTTCTTGGGCACAGGATCGTTTATGGGGGTAGAAACTTAGGGAGGATGAGGTTAAAGCAAAATTCGGTTCCAATAATTGGAGGGCCGGGGGGAAAAACACAGATGATTCTAGCTTACTCAATGCCACAAAAGTGGATTACCCTTTGACCCTCCTGGTCTTCGCGCCCATGAATTGTCCGAAACTTTCGTGTTTGGGAGGTCGAATCTCGATCGAGAAGGTAAATTTTCTTTTGGGTTTTCATCCGCCGGAGGGAGGGGAGAGAGACCAGTCTTGGGAAAAGGGTGACTGGTGCCGGCGGCCGTGGATGCACAGTCCCATTTGCGGCCACCGCGGCCCCAAAATCTCGCCGTCTCGCGCCGCTCGCCGGGGCTTTCCCTAAAATACGTTCCAAATTGATGAGTGGCGCCAGTCGATTATGCGATTTTAAGTCCCTAATGATGGCTTCGTTGGGCGACCCTGAGATGGCAACCTCCGCCCCCCGGGGCCTCAATGATTTAGCCCGCATCTTGTCATGTGGGGTCCCAAAATTAAATTAAATTAAAATTTGAAGCGATAAACACACAATAAAAACAAATCTTTATTTATATCCCATCATGATATGAGTACCGCCAATTTCTTTTTTATCATTGAATATTTTTAATTCATCCAATTTCGATGTAAATGTCTTGGATATATATATTTTATCAGAGAAAAGATACGATAAATGTGTTTTACAAAAGGTTCGCACGTCACGACAAATGTACATATTTGAATTTTTTCGCGGCACAAAAAAAAGGTTTTATATCTGTCGTGTAAGTTGAAAGTTTTTTTTTTTTGGATATTTGTAGCTTAGTAGATATAATTTGGATTTTCCTTTTCTTTTTTGCGGTGTTTTTTTTTATTTAGAAAAAAAAAAAACCGATCCGACCCGACCCCACCACCGGAAGAGCCTTTTTCGAGTTTTCAAAAGGGGGAGAGAAACAAAACAAAAAACCCACAGTAGCGAACAACTCTCTCCCCGTCTCTCCCTCCCTCCTCTCTGCAGCATTGCCCTCGCTCTCTCGAGCTTCAGAAATGGCGACGGCGGCGGCGACGGCAACGAAACGTTTCTCTCGGCTTGCTCCGCGGCGCGTCCCCTAGCCGTTTCTGAGCCTCCTCCTACGCCCGTTTCGCTCTTGCCTTCCTCCAGCGTCTCACGATGGCTGCCGCTCCTCCTCCTCCTCCCCCCCTACTCTTCCTCGTCCTCCTCCTCGTCGCGGTGGCGCTTTGCTTGCCGCCTCTGACGAGCGCCGCCCGGAGCGCCGTGGCGGTCGCCGAAATAGAGTCCCTCACTTCCTTCAAGCTCAACCTCCACGACCCGCTTGGCGCGCTGGACGGCTGGGATCCGTCCACGCCGTCGGTTCCCTGCGACTGGCGCGGCGTCACCTGCTCCAGCGGTCGGGTCACCGAGCTTCGCCTCCCCCGGCTGCAGCTCGCCGGCCGGCTCACAGACCGCATTTCCGGCCTCGCCATGCTGAGCAAGCTCAGCCTCAGGTCAAACTACTTCAACGGGAGCATCCCCGCCTCCCTCGCCAAATGCAGTCGCCTGACTGCCGTCTTCCTGCAGTACAACTCGTTCTCCGGCGACCTCCCGCCGGAAATAGCTAATCTCACGGATCTCCGCGTCCTGAACCTGGCGCAGAACCGCCTCTCGGGCGAGATCGCCGGCGGCCTCCCTCTCAACCTCCGGTATCTCGATCTCTCGTCCAACTCCTTCTCCGGTAACATCCCTCGAGGCCTATCCAACTTGTCTCGCTTAAAGCTCATCAATCTCTCCTATAACAACTTCACCGGTGAGATTCCTGCGCTGTTCGGTGAGCTTCAGGAGTTGGAGTATCTCTGGCTCGATTACAATCTATTGGATGGGACTCTACCCTCCGCGATTGCTAACTGTTCTTCGCTCGTGCATTTGAGCGCCGAGGGGAATGCGCTTAGCGGAGTGATACCTTCGGCGATTGGCGCCCTCCAGAAGCTCCAGGTGGTCGCGCTTTCACGGAATAAGTTCTCCGGTTCAGTGCCGGCTTCACTGTTCTGCAACGTGTCAGGTAATTCGCCGTCTCTTAGAATCGTGCAACTGGGCTTTAATGGGCTCACGGACATTGTTGGTCCTAGGACCACAGCGTGTTTCGGCGTCTTGCAAGTTTTGGATCTCCAGGAGAACTTAATAACCGGCACGTTTCCTTCATGGTTAACCAGTGTTTCCACTTTGACGGCATTAGATTTTTCAAGGAACTTGTTTTCTGGTCCACTTCCTGGTGAGATTGGAAATTTGTTTAGATTGGAGGACCTGAGGATGGGGAATAACTCTTTTAGTGGAGCCATTCCTCAAGAGATCCGAAACTGCAGTTCTTTGCATGTGCTTGATCTCGAAGGGAATAGACTGACCGGGGAGATTCCCGGATTTTTAGGTGAATTCAAAGGTTTGAGGGTTTTGTCTCTTGGAGTCAATCTGTTCTCAGGTTTAGTTCCTGCAAGTCTCAGGAATCTCACGGGGCTTGAAACTTTGAATTTAAGGCGCAACGGCTTCGTGGGTACTTTACCAGAGCTAATAATGGGGATGAGCAACTTGACTATATTGGACCTGAGTGGAAATAAGTTCTCAGGTCAGGTGCCTGCAAGTATTGGGAACTTGAGCAGATTAACGGTATTGAACGTGAGCGACAATGATCTTTCAGGGTTGGTTCCAGCTGGTTTGGGCAATCTTTTTAAGCTTACTACCCTAGATTTGAGCAAGCAGAATTTGTCTGGCGAGTTGCCACTTGAGCTTGCAGGTTTGCCTAGTTTGCAAGTCGTTGCTCTACAGGAGAACCAGTTATCTGGTGATGTTCCTGAAGGGTTTAGTAGTTTGGTGGGTTTGCGTTACTTGAACCTCAGTTCCAATTTCTTTTCTGGTCAGCTTCCTCTGACGTTCGGGTTCCTTCGGTCACTGGCGGTTCTCTCATTGTCAAGGAACCAGATTTCCGGTTTGATCCCACCAGAGCTAGGAAATTGTTCCGATCTTGAAGTTCTTGAGCTCAGATCAAATTCTTTTTCTGGTCATATTCCCTCTGATCTCTCCCGGTTGTCACATCTGAAGATACTTGATTTAGGGAGAAACAATCTGTCTGGCGAAATCCCAAAAGAGATCTCAAAGTGCTCATCGTTGATTTCTTTGTCTCTGGACTCAAACCATCTTTCCGGCAGCATTCCTGACTCATTGACAGAGCTATCGAATCTGAAAAGATTGGATCTCTCCACCAACAACTTGGATGGGAAAATCCCTGCCGATTTTACGCAGATTTCCGGCTTGGCGAGTTTCAATGTATCGAGGAATAATCTTGAAGGTGAGATTCCCGTGATGCTTGGTTCTCGATTCAACAATTCTTCAGCATTTGCCAATAATCAGAACTTGTGTGGTAAGCCGCTTCAAAAGAAATGCCAGGATTCAACCGAGAGGAATAGGAGGAAGAGGTTGATTCTGCTAATTGCTGTGATCGCATCTGGAGCTTGCCTTCTGACCTTATTTTGCTGCTTCTACATCTACAGCCTCTTGAGATGGCGCAAGAGGCTGAAAGAGAAGGCAGCCGGAGAGAAAAAAACCAGTCCAGGCAGAGTGAGTTCTAGATCCAGCGGAGGACGCGGAAGCACTGATAATGGAGCCCCGAAGCTCGTCATGTTTAACAACAAAATCACCCTCGCCGAAACAATTGAAGCTACTAGGCAGTTTGACGAAGAGAATGTATTAGCCAGGACACGGTACGGATTGGTTTTCAAGGCCTGCTTCAATGATGGAATGGTGCTCTCAATCCGAAGACTACCTGATGGATCGCTCGACGAGAACATGTTCAGAAAAGAAGCTGAAGCACTTGGCAAAGTGAAGCACAGGAACTTGACAGTTCTTCGCGGCTACTATGCAGGGGCACCCGACTTGAGGCTTCTGGTCTACGACTATATGCCCAATGGAAACCTGGCCACGCTCCTCCAAGAAGCATCCCACCAAGACGGCCACGTCCTCAATTGGCCAATGCGCCATCTGATCGCCCTGGGGATTGCCCGTGGATTAGCGTTTCTCCACTCTTGCTCGATGGTTCACGGCGATGTGAAGCCCCAGAATGTGCTCTTCGATGCCGATTTCGAAGCCCATCTCTCAGATTTTGGCCTTGATCGGCTAACGGTTGCAAACCCCACAGAAACCTCCACTTCTACTGCAGTCGGCACGCTGGGTTATGTGTCACCAGAAGCAGTACTTACTGGGGAAATAACCAAGGAATCCGACGTCTACAGCTTCGGCATAGTGCTGCTAGAGCTGCTGACGGGAAAGAGGCCAGTGATGTTCACACAAGATGAAGACATTGTGAAGTGGGTCAAGAAACAGCTCCAGAAGGGCCAAATCACGGAGCTGCTCGAGCCGGGCCTACTCGAGCTTGACCCGGAATCGTCCGAGTGGGAGGAGTTCTTGCTGGGAGTGAAGGTCGGACTTCTTTGCACGACGCCCGACCCGGTCGGCCGGCCTACCATGTCCGACGTTGTTTTCATGCTCGAAGGCTGCCGAGTCGGACCTGACATCCCTTCGTCGGCCGACCCAACGTCCCAGCACTCGCCGGCGTGAGATGAGATTAACATCCCATTTTCCGTCTCATTTTTTTAGGATGTAACAGTAACGGTAGCTGTCTTTCTTTTCCCCCCCCCCCCCCCCCTTGCTTTCTTTCTTTTTTTCTTTCTCGAAAATTATCCCACGGGGTTTTCTGTTGCCTTTTATTATTTTGACGCTTTTGCCCTCTCGCGCTCGTTTCACTCCACTGGGGCGATTCTGGTGCCGGCCTCGGAGTTCGTGGGGTTGGGGTGGTCCCACCGGGAGAAGCGACGAAGTCAGCACTTTGCCCGGTCAAACTGGCGACGGTGGGCCCCCCACGTGGCTGCAGGTCTCCCGCCAAGTTCTGCGAGGGGCTCCGTCACGTGGCTCGATCCCCCGGGCTCCAGACGGGGGAAATGTAGCCGTTACTGTGGTGGGCCCCGACGCGAAATTAAAAGGAACTGTCCCTTTCCCGGAAAAAGGGCGGCCGCTGGCGTCTCGGACTCCGGTGGTGGGGCGGTCGGTACAAGCTGGGACGGACCTCCCCTGCCCATCTCTCTCCGGCCGCCACGTGGTGCCTCCGTTCGCCGCACCCACGGCGATTGAGAGGTGGGCCCTAAAGGGGATGGGCCCAGGACTTTCGGGCCCCCTCATCCGGGCCCAACAGCGGGTGCAAGGACGGAGCAGGGGGAGCTGCATGTTGGCAGGCAGACGGTAGATGAAGACGCGCCCCCACCACATCAAATCCATTTTGAACCTTTTTTTATGTGATGTCGGGGGCGGGGCCTCCCCCAATCATCTCATTTTGTTTGTTCTTGATTTACGGAATTGGGTTGTTTTGGATGAAAATCGCCTCTCTCTCTCTCTCTCTCTCTCTCTCTCTCTCTCTCATATTTCATCTCTATGATCCCCTGAAATTTACCCCCCAGTCGTTACCGGAGCAGGGGCCAGACGCCCATTTGGTCCACTGAGGTTCCCAAGCTTCTCCCGCAATGCATGCATTGACTGTAGATAAATTATAGATCGCGAAGGCCAAGATATTCCCTCCGTGCCGTGATTGCTAATGTAATGCGGGCGGAGAAGGACAAGCGACGTCCTATCCGACGAGGTGACCGTTGAGCTGTCTGCCCAGTGGAGTCGGGCCCAAGTAGTAGTTTAATCCCAGTAGCCTACTGCCGTGCGCCCCCGCCGAGCAAAGACATTTATGTAGCGCGGATGCTCGAGGCACACTTAATTATTAGGGCGTCTCCGTACCTTCGGCTATTATCCCCTTCCTTTGTTTTTGCTTTGGGGGGGGGGGGGGGGTGGACCATTGACCGAGACGAACTCGCCGACTTCCCGTCGCGTGCGGTTCGCACCGTTTAAGCGGAAACCAATTCTTAACGCGCGACAGTTGTCGGCGCGCTCGATGTCATTATTTCGAGGGCCCACTGTCGATGTTGTGTGAAAGTTGAAGGCCTTTTCTCGCGAAGCATGGCTTAATCCTTAGAAAGAAAAAGAAACATTTGTTTTAGGTAGGGCGACGATTCTAGCTCTAATTTTGTTTACCTCGTTAAAAACCGTCGACTTTTGTTTAGACATCAAATCCAGCTCTCCTTTGATATGGAATCATTGATTGTCCAACTTGATGGATATAAAGTACTGCATTATTTTACTATCCAAGTCATAATTTAACGAATAATGATAAAGTTTTCTTTATCATATCCTACGCTTTATCGACAAGTAAAAATAAGATAAAAACTCTCTGACTAGACTCCACTAGTTTGTCGTAATCTAAAATTATGGACTGACATCCATCGAGAGATGCCGTGTTGAAAAATCCGCTAAGGTCATGGCTAGAGCTTTTACTCCGAAACAAATGGTGATTTCAGATAGAGAGTCAACCAGCCGATCGATGTACCCCATCTATGCTAAAGTTCCTCTTGGACTCCTCTCAATAGTGCTTCATCAGACGCTTTTGCAATCAAGGAGGGGAGAAAAAGATTTCGATCTCGATCTCGTCCTGATCGTCGCACGACCGCAGATCAGCAAGAAGCGAAAAAATAAACCCCGCCTCTCGAGATGAAGCCAAACCCAAGATGCGATTTCCCTCGAAAAAGCTACATCAATCCCACTAAAATGATGGTGAGCCCCTCTTTGATTCTGTACATTGGCGTCTAGCGTCTCTTTAACTTTGTCGAGAAACATCAGAACGCAACCCTTCTTCCTTTGCTCTCATCGCTTCCATTCTCACCCAAATAGCCAAAGCGCTCGAAGCCAAAACGTCTCTTCCTTCCACGTCTCCCCGACCTCCCTTTTTCTCCGCAGCAGCCCCTTATGGAAATCCATTGCACGAAGCCTAAAAACTTCCCCTTCCCCCCAAATCTCTCAACTCCGCATGAAATTATAGATCACATGTCTCGCCACGATCAAGTCGCATCATTGCAAAGCATCAGTCTCGACGATCTCGAGATACGGCGAGACTTGTCAGGACCGCTTCTAAGTCATCTAAGAAAAGAGAACTCTCAAATGAAGACGTGATCTAACGTTCAAATGCCTTAGCTCTAACTTAACGAGACCTTATTTAAAGGGCGCGATGTAAGGAGTCGGAAGGAATTTGGAAAACAAGGCCTCCGATTTTTCGGCATTGAATGTGCGATCTTAATGCTTCGCTTCCGATGTTCTCGAGCTGTTTCGACGGTGGCGCAAAGGAGATTGTACCATAAATTGGGACCAATGGGACAAAACATAAATGATGACCGAGGCGTGAACGGGGAAAAGTTAAAAGCGCGGTGGTTGGAATTGTGCTTTGTCTTTAACCCTCCTCTCGATTGACCAAACCAAATCTTCTTTTGCCCTAAAGTTTCCCATCATAAATGTATGTTATCTGAGGTAGTTGTTACTTGCAATGGGTCTGAATGGTAGATGCGGCGACTCTAGCAACATAAATTTTTTAGGATAGATACTTACCTACCTCTCTACCTGTGTGAACTTCACCTCGACTCGGAACTCGGGGGCGCTAAATTTCAATGGAATAACCTAATAAGAAAGTCTTAAATTTGTTCTCGCTCGACGTCAATATCTCGAAACCTTTTGTCTTCCCACCAATGTAATGACCAAAAACTACTCTCCTCCATATGAATTAAAGCCCGACAGAAAGTACTCTTGCGTCATCGGTACAAATTTGGGAGTATTATTGAAAGGAAGGAAGGAAAGTTTAGGATATTGATGTCCCGTGGCGAAGTTTAAAGACATTTGATGGGATTATCCTAACTCTAATCATGCTTATCCGCGCGGAACTCTCTACATTGTTTGCGCTCGCGGATGTTCTTCTCTTAAGGTCCATTTCGTTTATCTTGTCCTGAGCTCACTACTGGCCAACCGATGGTCAAAGAACAAGATCCACAAGATGCTCATGCATTTTCAATGGCTTCCGATTAGATATATTGTAGGTTCCACAGATTGTCCTTCACTACCTAACTTCATGAAAGGAATCGCTTTCCATGACCATTTGCCATTGAGATTGGGTCATCCTGATAGCCAAAGAGTCCAACAATATGATTACTGAGTGCGCTTGTCGTTTATCATCGAACAAAGGGAAAACGTGGAAGACTCGATCAACCGACGACGCAAGTTAGCCTTAAGCTCCTAGGGATCGATCGGATCGGCTAAGATTCGACTCCGAATTACGCCTTCCGGAAGTCCTGTCCTGGCCTCGGTTCCGAGTGAAAGCGGTCCCTAGGGTCGAGCCCCTTCTCTGACATGTAATTACTCAATCGGATTGCGACGGAGCGACTTTCGTGTCACACCAATGAACTTCTGAAAATGCGCGATATCAAATAATGAACACATTTCGTTAGCGAGGCTAACCGGCTAAACGAGAAGAGAACTCTTCTCCCCCCCTAACTCGGAGAGTGAAACTGAGTCAACGCGGAGTGAGCATGTAAAGGGGTCCAAGCACATGACATGAACAGCTAAACTCGACACAAAGTAATTAATTCACATCTACAGGAATTTCCCCAGAATGGGCAACAATACATTGTTTCTTAATTGCAGGCATAATGGAATCACTTGAAAGACAATCGAAAAAGACAAAGAGGCAATCGGCCATTCCCTAACGCCGAGCCATCAACCCGCAGTATCCTTGCCATGCATGCGTGCATTCGTGGACCCAAGAGCAGAGACTCGAACCATAAATTGATCTCTTGCTTATTAAGAATCAAATAGGTAAATGAAATGGAATCTTTTGTCTTTGGTTTATCAAGGAGATTATATCGATTTGATTTTTGGGGTTTTAAGTTATCGCCAAGGTCGATGACTGCCACTATGGTCTCGATTTTATTACCTGATGCATTTCTTCATCGCGTTGGCCCCTTGGCGTTTCGCGCATCTCGCCGTGTCACGGCCCGGGGCCGTTTTCCATTAGCTCTAGGACCGCCCGGCACTTCATTTGGTGACCAATTGAGGTTTACTCTTTTGATCGGTCACGGTCGATAGTCCGTGGTAGCACAACATGTCACCAGCAAGTCACCGTGCCATCTGCAGCTCCCGCACCAGAATCTGACCCTAAAAACCGGAAATGAAGGGACATAAACAAGTTCTGTGCAGGATAATACCGATGATGATTATCATTAGTCATGATCTTTATAGGAGAAGCCTGACTTTCTTGTCATTCGCACAAGACCGCTTAACGAAGAAATTTTCGCTGGAGGCAAAATGGCTGGGCTTTACGGACATTTGCATGTTGGGCCGATCGTGGGCCCAAGAGCATATAAGCAAGACGCTTAACTCTGAACCGCATTTGATGTGCTTTTACTAACGCAACAAATAATCAGCCCAAAATAGTTTAGACTAACCAACCCAGCTAAATTTTGAGTCTACAAGCTTATCTTAAAGTATGCATAAAGTGAGTTTTGGCCACAAACCATGCATTATCAATGAATTGAAGTCCAATTTTAGATAAATTAAACATTATACTTTATATAAATTTGATAGGATGAAAATTCAAAAATATTTTATAAGCCAATCACTTTGAAATGAAAGGGAAGGACTGAATCCAATGGATCTTATCATTTAATGATAGCTAAGGGAATCATACATCATGTGTAGTCACTGTTTCAAAGTAAACATTTTGAGCATGTGATAAATGCCTAACTAGCTTTTCCTGGAAAGATGGGCAAGTTTTAGATCATTGCTACGTTTCCTCCCGGAGAGTTTTGTGTTGTTCAGATTCCAATCCCGGACTCAAAGTGAAGATTACATCACCAAAGCATTGACGAGTTAATAACGCAAGCATTCATCTACACTCTAAAACAACTATGGTTTCCTGTCTTTAATCTCTAGATTTGCTAGGATTTCAAGTGTCACGTGACCATGTTTTTTTTTTTCTCCAGAGTGACAGAACTGATCCGCTGAAATAACCTAAATCGCTTACATGGATGCCAACATCTTATGTGGCATGGTCGGCAGCTGAGACATAGACAATTTTAATAACATTGTACCATTCTTTTCAAATTTCTATTATTATTTTTTTTTGTTTTTCCTTTTCTCTTTTCCTTGTCAACCCTTGCTTGAGGCCAACAGTTGGCGACCTCTGCTGGCCACCGATGAGGCTCGGCGAAGAGAAAAACAGAAAGGAAAAAAGGCAAAGAAGGAAAAGAAAAGAAAAGAAAAATCCACATTAGCGCTAGCCATTCCAAGCAGGCCATTCCACAAAGGATGGCCGGCTTGCTTTGCAAGTGATTTTCAGTCATGCTTGGCTAGATGTATTATATTGACAAGACGTAAAAATATTTGAAACTCAATTGGCACAATTAACATATTTACGATTAAATTGGTAAAAGGGTAATAAATTCAAGATTTCTTGAATAATTTTGTCGAGATTAGTAGACTCTTTTCGCATCTAATACATTCGAAACTCCTGAATTTGTTTAAGATTAACCTGTCTAACCATATCTATCACTAGAATGGAAAGGCAAAGGCTTTTTTCAACTCAAATCAATCCACTGGTAGGACACATGCTTGGTTTGGCCTGGGCCAGTACCTGCCAATCGAACATTCCCACGCCAGTTACCCCCCTAGTTGCTTTGTCGTGTCCTACATAACAAAAGGAAAAGGGAAGAAAATGAAAGATAGAAAGAAAGAAACATAAGCGACAGCAACTCCTATATGATTGATTGATTTCACATGAGACGTGTCAAAGCTTCAGACCCAAGACGATACACATAAATCAAGTTTCTGACGAAGGATATGATACTTCGCACGCATAAGTTCTTGCTTTCTTGAATGTACTTAGCGAGAACTCGTATTGCATGCCCCAAATTCATCATGTCAGTGGCAAACTAAAGGTTACCTTTGATCAGTTTCTTCATGGTAAGTGCATTCAATCATATAAAACCATGAGAAATCACAGATCTTCTTGGGAGGCCACTGAGCTTTGCCAAAAGGAGGTGTTGAGACGGAGATACACGTTCAAAATGATTGTCATTCACTCAAGGCTCGAAGAAAAAGAGGGGACAGGAATTGACGGAAGCAACACAAGGTTAATTGAGTATGAAGTGTCTGCGTGGACATGACCAACGAGAAGTATAATAATTTTACGCGGCTTCGTCAACAAATTGCGAATAAAATCCAATTTGTCTTTCATTGAGGTGCACGAATGAGGATGTTAGATGAAAGAAACCTCATGTAAAATGTGATAAGAAGAAATCAATATACTTTAATTGGCCATAACTCTTGGGTTCAATTTCTGAATGAAAGTGAATCCAAATGGATATGTAAAGAGGCTCATACTCGGCATCTCTTTAATGACCTTTTGGAATGACGGTATCGGGTTTCGATTGTGCTTCACAAAAGTTTTTCCCACAAAAATTAGAAATCTACCACTAGTATAGATTAGCTTGCCTATTATACTAGTTTGATTAGTTATTGTTGGAAAATAATGGACAAATTGTATCAATAGTCATAAACGTTTTGCGCTATGTGAAATTAAGTCCTAATATGTGTGAAAATATCCAATCAAGTCCTAAACAATTCTAATATGCTGCAATCAAGTTCTTCCGACGGTCACTGAGTCAATTTTGCCAACATGACGCATAAAAATATAAATTGATATTTGTTAAATTCTTTTTAGCATGTGCAACACTAACGTGACATTAATACAACATCATATCAAATAAGTTAAAACGAAAAGAAACGTAAAATATATATAAAGAGAGGGTAAATAGTGTCTAAAGTTCAAGGCCGTGAACAGTGTACTTCATCTTGAAAAATGATATTCTTTCCCCTGTGTGCTTTCATCGTGATTACTGACAGGTAAGTAATCAAATAATGAAGAATCTTGACGAAATAAATGCAGAAAGGAAGGGGGAGATAAAGCTTGGGGCATCGAGGAAAACACAACCTTTTTGTCAAATTAGTACAGACATCATGCCTCATCAAACCCAAAAGAGAAGAGTCTCTAGAACCTAAAGAGGCTTGTCGAGCAGCGCAAGCAAACAGATATAATTAACTTGTCAATTTCCCAATGTCACAAACATGATTTTGCACTTGGACCCTCCCCCCAAGCGAAAGCTTCAGCCATGGCGCAAATGAACACGAGGCAGAGTCGAGACCAACCACCGTCTCCGTCATCATCATTGTCACCATCATTCGTCGTCTCTCCATTCGATACAGATCACCATCGAGGCTTGCATAATTTCAATATTCTTTCTCAATCAGTTGGGTCATATCTTTTTGCTTTCGCTCTTTTGTGCCTACTGCGTACTGCTAGAGAGTTCCTGTTGAAGTGAATCCCGTATCCACCGAATCATTTCGGCATCTCTCTTTTCTCTCTACCATCCATCTCCAAAGTCACACTCACGGAGATGAACAGGGATGGACATCGCACGGTTATTCTCAAAGGGAGAAGGTATGCATCAGTGGGGTGCTATCATGGTTCATGTCCCCCTGAAAGAAGCTTGTGTTTTACAACTCTTGGTGTGGGAGAGAGAGAGAGAGAGAGAGAGAGAGAGAGAGAGAGAGAGAGAGAGAGAGAGAAGAGTGATGTCGAAGAGTTTGGTTAAAGCCATCGATTTGTTCTTTTACAATAAAAAGAAAATTCAGGCCATTTGTCTTCGACCACCTAGATCAACCATAAACTCAAGAATTGCGCGCAGCTAACTGACAGGAATAATGAAGGGTAAGGTGTTCTCCTTGTGGAGAGAGAGAGAGAGACAGAGAGAGACAGAGAGGGTTTGAGGGTTTGGAGGAGGGTCGATGTCAAAAAGGTTTAGCGATCCCCATTGGACCCGCCAAGGATCTCCTTTAGCTGTTTACGCTAACTCTTCTATCTCCTTCCCCCAAGAATGAAAAATGTGAGAAAAAGCCTATCAGGTCATATGAACCAAGATGAAATAAGGCACCTCACTTTATCATAAAACACTTCCAAATTCTAGAAATTTGAATTTTCCGTCTCAATTAATCTACATGAGTATACACAAACTATTTACGTGTAATTATATTGAAATACGCTGCATCTATTAGATGAAACGAATAATTTTCAAAGTTATTGAAAATGAGAGATATTCTACTTTTAACACGGAAAAGTTTTTTGTCCTCCCTATCAATCTCTTGAACTTTACTTTTCCTTGTCCCATGCTTATTAGTTTTGTAAGAAAAGAACGTTTCTTTGCGGACATGTTGAAATTTGAAACACCGCTTTTTAGGGTTTAGAGAGAGAGAGAGAGAGAGAGAGAGAGAGAGAGAGAGAGAGAGAGTCTTGAAGTTGAGCTCTCACCGCCCCAGCTTAAAAATGAGAGGTGTGGAAATGGTGGGTGGGGACCCCGGGGGGGTCTCATGACTACAATGATGCGGTCCGCCGCATGATTGGCGCGTCCACGGCCGACAACCACCGCCTACGTGGACTCACCGTCCACATCCCTTTATGTAGACTGTATTATATATGACCCCTAGGTCTAATTAGTTGGCTTTTCCTCGCCACCCTAGCTTACGCCATTTAATCTTGATAAGCTTCACCCATATAAAGCTGGAGAGCATATGAGCTCCCTATTCTAATTATTACTATGTGCATATGCGTTGATCCCCAAGTGATTATCCATACGTGGATAGTTAGACTAATCGGTACTTTTACAACCCCCATCGATCATACAGTCTCGAGCTCGGGGTCAGGCTCGTGTTCGGGCTTCATTCTTTCTCAACATAACCTCTTACTATTATCGGGTAATGAGAAAGCTATCCGTCACAAAACTCATATCATCAAAATGTATGGAAAGTTCGCCTTTAGCCTTCAACATGAGGTGCAAATGGGTTTGACATAGTGTGCCGAAGTTGACCTCATGCGAATATGTCCACGATAAGATGTTACTTGCTAGCATTTTCCCTCAAAGTCATGTCTTCACAATTCAACTTAAAAAACCTAATAATCTCCTAATCAAAGTCCATAATCACATGAATGCGCAGAGGTCACTAAATGGCAAGTATTGTTTGATACTCTTCTAAAGGAAAGATATGCCTCTTCGTTTGGGGAAGCCAAGGTTCTTTACCAGCTTCTTTATTTAGAATTCAACCGGATTTATGCATGTTATCATACTAAATCTGAACACTAGAATAAATCTTGACCTTATTCCAAGCAATTTGCAAATATGGGGGCACGAGCTTTCAGGTAAGATTGACATTGGTAATTAGGGAACTCGTCGCATTTGGTTCTCGCGTCCAAATAGAAAATTGTGCCAAAAAGAAAAGAAAAGAAAAGAAAAGGGAAGAGATTGTTCATCTCCTATCTTTGTCCTCAATTGATCACTTTTCATCATTGATATTTGATCTTTTCTGATCCAAACAATCATCTCGGGTCACCGTAGTGAACAAGGATCCTTTCACTATATCGAGATTCTACCAAATTGGCTATCGATTATTATTGCCTATATCATATGTGGAGGAAGATGTCCTTCGCATTGTCACCACGGGGCTGCATCCATGATGGCCTGTTCTATATTGGCCTCTGTATGCTTGTTTCATCATAACAGGAACGTAGTGAGCATTTTATAGAATTTTCTTCATTTCGTATCGTTGTTTCAAATTGTTCCCACCACATTACTGCTCGAACTTCCGGTCATTTCTCTGCTCAGCGACATTCATGACTCACGTGGCATTCAAGCTGTTTGCCATGACCAACTCGATCCTCTTTTCAGAGATCTCAAATAAGGAAACCCTAAGGGACCTGCCAATTCCAACTACCATTCATATACGATCAACACTAGATCCAACTTGTCTTTGGTGATGGAAACAAAGCCATTCCAGATTGTATATACTATAACGTAGAAGCTTGAAGTTTGTGAATATACTAAGTCAGACTTATTTTGGGTTAAGATACTTTTATTTCCCCTCAAGGAAAAGAAACGATGCTTAAAGGTGCTGATTCATGCAGCTACAGCCAAAATCTCAGATTGCTAAAGAAACACCGTAAAAGAAGTAGAGAACCTTAACTTCTCCCCATCCGAAATGAAATGTCGAAACACGTGGGTACCTTGTTTCCATGATTATCAATGATTTGCACAACAAAGTCAAAAAAAAAAAAAAAAAAAACCTACATACCATAGCCTTCTAGACCTACGCGGCATCTGATGATCATGAGGCCGCTTGCGGAGCCCAGATCATCAATTTGCGCTTTGACTATTCAGTACGCATGTCCCGTTAAGCATTTGCATTTGCGAAATCACTCCCAAAAAAATTTGACATGATTTTAATTAGCTGGCTAATTGGACGGAAACTAGTACAACAACCCATGGTCATGGCCATCTTCGCTAAATTCTGAGTCCTCCAGAGAGGGGATCGGATTCACAATCTTCGATTTTAGAATGGGAACGCCCTTACCACTGAATTGATCTTGGGAAGAAGTGATTTCGATTGCTATAGAATGGTGCATGGGGCTTCCTTCTACTCACCTTCCTTGTGTGTACACATGCTCTAAATAATTCTCGAAAACACGACCATTTATTCATTATGAATTGCTTTAAGCTCTCCAACTTTTTTTTATGAAATTAACAATCTTTATTTTTTTGCGGCTCACTAATTATTATTTTTTCAATTAAGTTAGGAATTAGTTTTTGTGACCAATTCTCATTTGAGCTTCTTACCAACTTTCTTCCTGATTAGATACTTCAATAGAAAAGCTGGTGAAAAAATAACAAATGAACCTGGGTAACTAACTTAAAAAAGAGTTGGCGACTCAAAACTAGTCAATAACTTAATCGGAAAAAGAAAACAATGATAATTGACTTAAATTAAGATAGTAGCTTCATGTAAGAGTTGGTGTAAGAATAAGGTGTACTTAAGAAGGGTAAAACAAAAGTTAAGGTTTTTAAGTAAAAGTTACATGGCAACTTGACGGGCGAAGAGTTAGCAAGTCACTTTTATTAAGGTTAGTAATTTGTAAGATAAAGTTAGTAAATTTAAGAGGTTCTAAAGAATTGTAAATAATAGTTTATACATGGTAGGGCAATTTGGCAAAATAAAACATTTAAATGAATGTCGATAGGTAATTCAAATCTAACACTTAAATGGAGAAAATTAGCAACCCATACTAATTTAGGTCTAGATTATATTTTAAAAAAAAAGATAGTTGATATAAGGGGTTGTTAACCAAGGAAAATTAAAGATGGTAACCAAATAGAAAAAGCTGATAAAGTTAAAAACAAATAACAATTGAACATTGGCAGGTGAATCAAGTGAAAGTCAGTTATTTGAAATAGTCAGTTATCTAATACTATGAAAGCTCTAAAGCCAACCTAATGTCGGTAAGTAGTCTCGCGAAAGATTTAAAAAATTCAAAACATTAGTGAGTTATGCAAAGACGAGTTGGTAAGTTACCTTTAAAACTGCTAATTTGCAAATTGTGAAAAGAAAATTGGTAATCATACAAAGATGTTGGTAAGTTGTTGATACTCATCCGCACTTACTAAAATTTTATCAGCACATTGAGATTGTTACCCCTGGCGATGAATCAAATATAAGGAGTGCTTCCCTCTGCAGTGCTGGGAACATACAGATGGCATCCCCTTATTGGTGCAGCATATTACCCTCGTAAAATATCCTCTCAAACTATATCTTGAGTAAGTATAAATATATGTATTCAAAGGAAATAAAATACAGCAAAGGGAGGAGGAAGTGGGGGTCCTCATGATCATAGTCGGCCTTACAGAGCGCCAAAGTACATCGTCCCTCTCCTTGCTTTGTTTATCTTCTACGTAAAGTACTGCGAACCATTCGCCAATCTCCATCTTCCACGTCGACACGACTTTTCCGTCATCTCTTTTCTTTCCTACTCATACCAGGTTCCTTGTAGCGGATACTTGTCAGGCCTAAGATCGGTTTTGCAGAACGCTCGTTCGATACGGGTTAGGTCTTCACATTGACCAGACCAACCTATTTCGAAAGTGATGTTGAGTCTTTATGCTCCTTCCGGTGCCTGCCTTTAGCTTGGGAATTCAGATCATGACTTATGTCACCACTGCAATCTGCTCGACAGACGCAGAATCTTCAAGCTACAGAAAGAAGCAGCATAGGCTGTGATTACGCAGAGTCCATACCATCCTGCCATAATTGCACTGCGTGTTATGTTGTGCCGTCACTTGTGAATCGGGCGACTTACTTTCTAGAGTTGTGGATGCTTTTAAACTGGATGCAAACGTACTTCTTATAGATGACACAAGCTGCTCATCTCTTAAACCATTCGAGACGAAGTGGGACGGGGTGGAACGATATATTAAATCACAATAGCGGCCTCTACCGATCCTACTTTCCCGATGAGGTCCATCGACCGACATTGGTTGAGAACTATGATGATTTAATGTGGGACAATTTGTTTCCACGATCCATATCTAGGTTGAAATTTCCAAACGAAAAGATAACACGACTCAAACCACAAAGAATTTGGATTCATGCGAATTATGTTGGCATCATAATCGTATCAACCCATTTGGCATGAATTATAAATCGAACATGTTTGATTTGAACCTATGTAACTCAAAATCGATCATTTTCTACCCAATCGATCAAATGGATTGCGTGGCTGAGTCCTACTAGAGTGACTGAAAGCAAGATTTTTAAGCCCTTTACAAATAATGACGAGCGAATATTGATCCATATAAGTTTTATTTACTTTTTTCTAGATTTTCTTTTTCAAAAATCATATGAAGCACATCATTTCCATGAATGAAGACCATGCGTACAAAAATATTTATACATAAATTGTTATGGATAACGAAAACGTTTTTCATTAACTAATTATTATAAGAGATACAAGTAATTATTTTTGAAAAATTAAAATTTTAAATCATTCATTTTCAATGAAATAAACGGAGTCTCGAACGATGAATTATGCATTTTCATAACGAGAAAAGAAAATATAGATGGTCCGGATAATTCAGTCCGACGTCGTTGAGGGGCAACGTGGTAAATAGACGAGAGGATTGGAGGCGAAAGCCGCCAGGTGGGAGGAGCCATCGGCCACGTGGGCTCTAGGCACAGTTTCGTGCATTGGCTGGGCGGTTCCTTTGGCGGCACCACGTGGCAGCAGGGGGGTCCTTGTCATGCCAGAGTGGCAGTTAATTCAGAAGTTAATATCTTTGCATCTGGAGATTGGGCGATTAATTAGACAAGTGCGACGATGCGATCGACGCTTATGATGAGATCACCATGTGCAAATTTAACTAATTAATTCATATCTGTGTTCTGGTTTATGTATTTAAAAAAAGAAGAAGAAGAACATAAGATTGGGACTAAAAACGTAACACTCTTAAAAACCTCTAACTTTATGTTTAGTCGTAGTTTTATTTTAACCTTTTTTTCCTCCCATAAAAAACTTATAACTTGAGGGGTAGTCTGAATTTCATCTTAAATATTTTCATCCCATAAAAAAAAGTAACTTTAAGTCCAGTCACAATTATATCCTAAAGTTTTTGTCTTATTAAATATTAATAACTTTTACTCGAGTCACAAATTTGCCTCCAGTGATCGTCTATCCAAAATTTCTCTTGACAACCAAGAGACGAATAACTCCCCAGTAAGCTATTTGACCATCTCGAGTCGAGTCTCTCTTGAGCGCGATGTCTCTGACCACGAGAGGTGGAAGACTACCGAGCACAAGAGATTAAAGACATAGCACAAAATTGAAGATCTCTGACCGAGATGGAGAGAAGACTCTCTTAAGAGTCAGAGCAAATAAAATAATCAATCCTAATTTCTCTAGTTTAAACAAGATGTTGTTTGAACTGACATACAAGTTTAATTCCAAAAGACATTTTCTTTAATAAATAACTTTGGAAAAAAAATAAAAAATGATGACGTGAAAATGACATATAACTAAAAGTGATGTATACAAAGGGCTAACAGAGGTAGATTAGGAACTTAAATAAAAGATTACATAGAATTGGGACTAGGCATAAATTTGTATTTTTTCATAAAACAAAAAAAAATGTTTAGGATGGAATTGAGTGGACCACATTTTATATGAGATGAAAAAATTTAATGTAGAATCACGATTGGAGATAAAATTTGAGGTTTTTTTCTTTTTGGATGTATTAGGCTGACAAATAAGGATCCATCTGCTTTTATTTTTGAAGTTAAAGTTCTTCATTGACTTTCCTCATGAAAATTAAAAGATTTCGACTTAAGAAATTGGGAAAATCTTTATATAATTGTCAAAAGTCTTAAAATTCACGAGATTTATGTAAATTTGAAAGACCGGTATGTTTAATCACCCGCGTGGTATTATCTTTTAAGGTGAAAAGCCTTACTATTGTACCAAAACTACATCGAATTATTCGCTTTTTGCATGAATGAGATTTCATACAAGAACATCCTTTAATGCAAATCGCTCCCTCGAAACCCTAATCATTTTCTTTCTCTCTCATGATCTTCTCTCTCTCTCTCTCTCTCTCTCTCTCTCTCTCTCTCAATTTCCCCCCTTACTGCCGATTTTAAGTGGGGAAAATTAATCCTTCGGGATGAAGATCTCCCTTGAGATAAGCTAAAAAAGGTCTGGTTTCAGAGAGTTTTCTGAAAGGAAAGGAAAAGAAAAGAAAAGCGCATCGAATGGGGTCGTTTGTAGTTTTCCGTTCCAAGAATAATTAAATTCCAAGGAATGAAATCTAGAAAGTTTTGTGCCAAGTCATTAACTCTGGACAACCAAAGTATGTTGACGAGCCAAGAACAACAACAGAGGGGAGGGGAGAAGGGGGGACCCAGGCTTTCGGACGAGAGGAGCTTGTATAGGGCAGGACAAGAAGGTAGAGGAGGGATGACGTGAGCAGCTTGGGGGGACAACCAACCATAAGACCACCCATGCGCAATCGAGCGGTCCTCTCTTCCATCTTTTTTATATTCTCTCCATCGACTCTCCTTCCTCCTCCATCTCTCTCTGTCTCTCTCTCTCTCCCTGTGTCGCCCTCCTTTGTCTTCTTCTTCTTTAAGAGCTTCTGTCTGTCTGCAGCAAGTAATTGCACCCGAGTCTGCAAGTAGATCTTTTCTTCTGAAGTTTGTCCAAGGTGAGGGGATGGATGGGATTAATTGGTCTTATTTTCTCAGCTTCTTCATTTGTTTATGTTTCTTCTCATGGTTGTTATGTCTACTTGAGTCTGAGCTTGTCCAGTTCTTCATCCGATTCCGTCCTGGCTTCAACTCATTTGCTCGCAGCTGAATTCTTCCTCATAAGGATTAGGGTTTCCTGACTTCCTCAGTCTCAGCTACGCTGTTGATGCAGCTTCCAGCTTTCTAGGATTGGTGCTCTTTGATTTCTTCTTATTTCCTCTCTCTCTCTCTCTCTCTCTCTCTCTCTCTCTCTCTCTCTCTCTCTCTCTCTCTCTCTCTCTCTCTCTCTCGATGAACCCCATTAGTTATGCCATACACAGCTCGAGTATCTACACCCTTCTCTCTCTTTCTCTTCTGGCCAGTGACAGATGATTGTCAGAAAGAATTCAGTCGTGATGCGTTACTTCTGACGAATCACTCGCCCCCCTAGACTTTCGCTCTCTCTTGCAGTGTAAACACAGAGATAGAGATAGGTCAGATGGTGTGCAAGCCAAATTATCGACAAACAGACAGGACCATTGGAAGCTATTTACATGATTTCTCTCAGAAAGCCCCTTTTATGCTCTCTCTCTCTCTCTCTCTCTCTCTCTCTCTCTCTCTCTCTCTCTCTCTCTCTCTCTCTCTCATCCCTTGATGACCTTTTTGCTTTCACAAGGAACAACGCGTGCTAATCAGTACTGACGTCATCCTCGTCTTCCTCTCTCGTCTCGTTGGAAACATAATAAAACTTTTCTTATGGACGAGCTTGGGTTATCTCCTCCTTTTACTGTATATTGATATAATAGAAGAAGTTCTTCCAGAAAAAGTAACTATTTGTTTTGTTAGCTAGCCTTCTGGAATGTTTATTACTATGTTTGATACTCATTAAAGTTTCTAGATGCTTTCATTTCATTGCCGTTGATTCTTAATTTTTTTTGCATTATTTTAGTGGAGGCTCCGTTCTTGATGAATCATTCCCACCATTTACCAACACAAGACAACATCATTAGCATAAACCACTAGCTTGTAACACCTGCACAAAAAACATACCAAGTGACCATCCCCTTGGTAACCTCCCCACTTAGCCTCATTGTTTTCATCAGAAAAACCAAACTCCTATGAATGATGATTGCATACTCTCTCTACCTTTTTCCACACCTTTTTTTCTTTTTATCCCTAGCTAGACACATATCATTGTGAATAAAAATGATGGGTGTGGTTCTATTTTTCAACAACCTGCTAATAGCTAGGCTCTTATCATTTCTCTTACAGTGTGGTAACAAATGGCTGAACATTGCTCACCACCAAATGAGCTATGATTCTATACATATTCCTATAGCAATCGCCACCTTTCTCTAAACGGGCCCATCATTCCTTTTTAATTGTTTCTCCTATTCTCTTCACCTTCTAAGTTCCATCTCTGTTGTCTAGTTTTGTTTAATCTTGTTTATCTCCTCCTTTCTTCAAGTTAGAACAAATCGATCATGTTTGAGAGTCACTGAAGGATAAGAAGTGTTTTATGTCATGGTGGTGGATTTGATGCAGTGTGTTTGAAAGATAATTTAAGTTGCTATGGAGTCGATGGAGTCATGTGTGCCGCCAGGGTTTCGTTTCCATCCAACCGATGAGGAGCTTGTAGGCTACTATCTGAGGAAGAAGGTCGCCTCACAGAAGATTGACCTTGACGTTATTAGAGACATCGATCTGTACAGAATCGAACCATGGGACCTCCAAGGTAGTAGCATCTTAATGCTCTCCTAGTATATATATATATATAGATTATCTGAATCTATCAAGCTCATGATCTGGTGTATACATAGATCAGTCAGCTTCTTCTTGAGGTAGATCACTAATTATGTGAGTATGTGGCTTCTGTAAATCGAGACAGATCCAATTCAAGAAGACTCGTGATTGTGGTTCCTTATTTGAATGCAAAATAAAGAAGGTTCTTCGATAAAACCTAGCTACAGAATGGCTAGATCTAACTATAATTACCAAAAAAACTACACATAGTTAACCTCTTGACTCTTAACCCTACTTCGCATATTTTTTCCCATTAGACTTCTTTTAAATCATTTCTTGGTGGTGATCGATGGACAGAGAGATGTAGGATTGGGTATGAAGAGCAAAATGAGTGGTACTTCTTTAGTCATAAAGACAAGAAGTACCCAACAGGAACGAGGACCAACAGAGCCACGATTGCTGGGTTTTGGAAAGCAACTGGGAGAGACAAGGCTGTTTACGATAAGGCCAAGTTGATCGGCATGAGGAAGACCCTGGTTTTCTACCGTGGAAGGGCTCCGAATGGTCAGAAGACAGACTGGATCATGCATGAGTACCGGCTCGAATCTGATGAGAATGGACCTCCTCAGGCAAGTACCGTATACCTCTGCTTCTCCCTCTCTCTCTCTCTCTCTCCACAGTAACTTTTATGCCCCGAGAGAGGGAATGCTAAGTCGACATCATACCATCGATAGAAGGGATTTACATTCTTAATTTCTTTCGGAGATACTGACAAATGACTTCATTCAAAAACGGATGAAATCACACCAATGAATTGCTCATTGTTTCACACAAGTTTTTTCTCTCTTCTTTCTCATTAACACATACAACACATTCCCATTGAGCATGCGAATCCGAGTGGATAAGGGGGAATAGTCATCATTGGCTCGAGCATGATCTTTTAAAACAGTGCCTTTGACCTAGCATGCGTCGAGAAAATAACTCTCTCTCTCTCTCTCTCTCTCTCTCTCTCTCTCTCTCTCTCTCTCTCTCTCTCTCTCTCTCTCTCTCTCTCTCTCTCTCTCGGAAGACGACAGCCTCTCGCAAGAAGCCTTCTTGTATCTCCAAGTTTTAAACAATGTTCTTCTTTTGGTTTAAGAAAATCGAACAAAGTTAGATATACTAATTAAGACTGTTTTGCTAAATCGATACGCTAAATCCGTGATTCACTTAGCATATAAATCTAATAGAGTAAACCAGTAGATAGCTTCAATCTGCTCAAGATACGGGTTTGTTTTAGTGTAGATCGACCACCACCATAACAAAGTCAAAAGGTACTGTGTT
Source organism: Melaleuca quinquenervia (assembly GCA_030064385.1). Lineage (NCBI taxonomy): Eukaryota > Viridiplantae > Streptophyta > Magnoliopsida > Myrtales > Myrtaceae > Melaleuca > Melaleuca quinquenervia. Next base: position 7,966,562 of record CM057726.1, on the reverse strand, counting down.
AAAAGCAAAATGCATGCACGACTTTGTCTTCGATTCCCTTTCCCAGTATGCACTTTCTACTCAATGTGTTTGTGGAAAAGGAAATATTCCGTTTCCTCTCTTAGGAGACTCTCTCTCTCTCGCGCGCGCGCGCGCGCCATTGACTCTTTCCTCCTTCGCTTTATCAAGCGAAAAGGAAGCTCACTAAAGTGTACATATCGAGAAGTATATGATGCTAAAAAGGGACAGCTAGAGAAAAGAAGAAGCTCAGTTTTCTTGGTCCTTCTATCACCTTTTATATGTTAGGCATGATTTGCGCATTGCTTGCTAGCTCGCCTAGACATCTCGGCGTTTTGTCCGGGTCTTTGTCAGCATACTATGTGCAAATTGATTGCACTTTTTACCATGGGGATAAATAAATTATTAGACAGAAAACAAATCTTAACTTTGTGAGACTTTTAGATGTCTTTTGCGTAATTGATTGTATCTCTACATGGATGCACAGCTCCAGTCTTTACTTATTCTGTGTGCTTCACAAATGAGCATATCAAAATTCCCCATAATGTTCAATAGTTGAATCAACCATCAACTTTTATCACCAAATGATTTTATTGCACAAATCCTAAAGTATTAAAAGACATCTTGCATAGGACACTGAATTGAATTCTTGCTGCACTTCTCTTCTCTCTGTTATACAAATTCTTATTTGCTTTTAATTTGGTCTGCGTATATGCTTGCCTCTCCGCAAATATCATGCCATCTGGTAATGTCTCATCCTCCATAAGGCGATTGGTTCAAGAGTCGCAAAATACCTAGTATGACGCACTAGTTTATTTTGTAGTGGATTTCCTTATCTCATACATTAGGGAATTTTTTTCTCAGGAAGAAGGATGGGTGGTTTGTCGAGCCTTCAAGAAACGGACCAATGGACTAACCAAGAGTACCCTCGATGGCTGGGACACGAGCTACTTCTATGACGAGCAAAGCGGCACGAGCTCGGTCATTGACCCGGCTGAGGGCATCTCGAGGCCAGTCCTCAGCTACATGCCCAATTCGAGCTTTGTGTGCAAGCAAGAGATAGAAGTGGCGGAGAACCTGAAGCTCGTCAACCCAGACGACAAATACTTCCTCCAGCTGCCTCAGCTGGAAAGCCCATCTCTTCCCTTAATGAAGAGGCCGATGAGCTCCGTGTCGCTAATGTCGGAAATCAATAACAATAACCGCAACCATAACAATGACGAGAACTTAGAGGAACATAATGATGATGATTCCAACAAGAGAGTGACTGACTGGAGGGCCCTTGACAAGTTCGTTGCTTCTCAATTGAGTCAAGAGGAAAGGTATGAGGGCGATGCAATAACCGCAGGCTTTGATCAGCATGATAGCTCGGACATGGCTTTGATGTTGCTAGAGAGCGCTCGAGAATGCGAAGCAAACAAGTTGAACGGTTTCTTGACTTCGGCCGCCGAATTCGACACTGGCATATGTTTGTTTGACGAACTATGAAGTTGTAAGAAGAGATAGGATTTATATATGATAAGAGCATGTATGGCCCTCCGACCTTGAATGATGAAGAGTGGATATTATTTCTGTTGAACAAAATGGGTTGTGAATGTTTCAATCTCTCTCTCTCTCTCTCTCTCTCTCTCTCTCTCTCTCTCTCACTCTCAGTTAGAAGCATTTAAATCAACTACCTCTATCCATTTTGGCGATGTCCTCATCTTTCGAATTGGAAAATTGTTGAAATACTTCCAATGAGTCAAAATTATTCATACTTTTGGGGAAGGGAATTTGTATGCAAATTGGTTGGCAAATAAGATCAGTCGGTCATGCAATGTAAATGACACTCCGCCATTGGACAGGCCACCTATAGGTTTAATTATCCTATTGATGGGAGATCAGTCTGGATTAAGTTTTGTTAGATGAGTGTTAATGTAATAATCGGTCTTTGTCCCATTTCTTTATAAAAAGTGAAAAAGTTGAGTCGTATGAGATGTTTTACTTGAGTCAAAGCTACGAAAGTTGTGTTAAAAAAAGTCCAGACAATCGTCACCCCACTCCACGCCTTGTCTGTACTTAGACATTTTGGGAAAATTTGTAAAATTTCAACAATCGATTAAATACTCCTAGAATTCGTAAGCAATTCTCCATCCCTCATCTTTCACAACAGAATTAGGCATGCCTAGAATTAGAAAGACCTCTGGCATCAATGAGCGAAAATAAGGATCGACGACGAGTGATGCTAGATTAAAAAAGAAGAACGTTCATATGAGATAAATTTCATGAAAAATCTCAAGAAGTCTCAGGCAAGTAGGTAGATGACACAAGACCACGAGGATGCGAGCCTAAGGAATTTAACGTACTTATTATCCTAAGAAATTTCAAACTTTAGGTCTAATCTTAATTCTATCTTAAACTTTTTTGTCACATAAAAAAACTCTTAACTTTAAATCTAGTTTCAATTTTATCGTAAACTTTTTTGTATCTCATAAAAACCCATCAACTATTCCTTGAGTCCCAGATCTATTTTGTAAACCCTCAATCAAAATTTACCGTTAACAACCAAGAGATGAAAGACCCTCGAACACAAGCTACTTGACCATCCCTAGTAGAGTGTTTCGTGTACGAGCTCTCTGACCTCAAGAGGTGGAACACTCGAGCACAAAATTGAAGATCCTCAAGCAAGATGGGAGTAAGAGTTTCTTAAAAGTAAGATCAATTTAAAAAATTCATTCTCAGTCGCAGCTAATTTTTCACCTAAATTTCATATATATTAATACGTCAACATGGAAATTCATCTCCAAAAGATGTTTGTTCAGATCTGAAATTTTGAGGAAAACTGGAGCAATTGCATGAAAACACCATGAAGAATCAGTATGGGGCAATTTTGGAAGGTGGGTTAATGGGACAAACATGGGACTCAATTAAAAGTTTATGATTTTTATGTGATAAAAAAAGGTTGCGATAAAAATGAGACCGAATCTAAAGTTTAGAATTTTTTATAACACTAGAAAAAAAAATAGGATAAAATGGAGATCGAAGTTAAAGTTAAGAAAATAATTTAATGTGTTAGTCCGTAAATAACAACTGCCAAATTTCAAAGTCAATTATCCAGTTATATCATACTCTCACTGTGTTAACTTGAGAAAGCTTGAGTCACTTGAAAAACAATCCTCAAATGTCAAATACGGTATTATAAAAGAACGTGCCAAACCTCCACAGTAGTCACGTAAACAGTTCAATGCCAAGTACGAATATCTAGGAGCAAGGGAAGGGACCAAACTCGACTCCAAATCAGAAGGGCGTGTAGAAATCGCTCGAGGCGTGGAAGGCATGAAACAGAAAGTATAAAAGCACGATTAGGACTCAAGATACCACACTCACTCCACCAAATCACAAGATTTTACATAGATTATCTAAGCTTCCGCAGAAAATTGTCCAAAAAACCGTGAACTTAATATAGGGAGGTCAATTTAGATCTAAATATTTTTTAGTTGTATCGATTCATTCCTAAACCTTTCGACAGTTTGTCAATTTGGTTATAAACCTTTCAATTATGATAATTTAGTCATAAATCTCTTAATAATTTGTCGATTTAATCTTTCTAACAAAATATCAGAATAATAGATTTATGACCAAAGGTCTAGGACTAAATTGACTTAAACAAATATTTATGACAAAATCAACACAACTAACTATTTATGACTGAATTGACTATCGTACGATAGGTTTAGGAGTTTGTTTTACCAAACTTTCACTCTTATGAGCTTGTTCTATAGCTTGTGTTGCCGGGCATTAGCTTTGAGCACCCATAAACTTAGTTAGCCTTCCTTTCTAAGCTCTAATTCGTACAACACACTCTTCATATTAGTCAATCTCAAGTTATTTTCCGTGAAACGAACGGAGCCGAAAAGAACTTAAAATTTTGAGTCCCATGATGGCAAGTTGATTTTCCTAAAATGAACTGAAAATTTCGAAACTCTTCATACAAATAAAACAAAAAAAGTGGAGGGAAATGTGGCCAATTCGGTTGTCCCTTCTAAACATCACTAAGAAATGTCCGGTGCGACATATTCGGTGCAAATCATCTGAGCTAGACTAGACTTATTTAATTACCCAAAACCGCCATCCTTGAGCAAGTTCAAACCTTACTATAGGGTCGGCAGCCAATGTAGGTGCTACAAACAGAAAGGCACAGGTACACAGGAAACTCCAAATGCTAGCTAGGTCAAATGATCAAGCAAGTAGGTTTGAGATTCTTCTCTACCCTACGAACTCAAGAGTTTGTCCTATAAGCATAGACATATACATATGCTCACCCCACCACATCGGGGGAACAGAGTTATAGAAAGTTGGTACGTTGTTTCATGTGCACTCAGTTCTTGTTTCTTCAGCCTCGTCTGCCCTTCTCTTACCCCACTTTTTTCCTGCTTTTCGCCCTGCCCGAGAACAAAACGAGAGCGTGAGAAAGGGACGAGAATGAAGCCGGGAGCGTGTGGGGTCGAGAGGTGGGGCCGAGGGCTGTCCGGCATGCGCGGAACCAATTGGTGGTTCCGGCCGGCCATGCTCGCTCGTGTCGTGTGCCCTTGTTCCACATGTCCCCTCGGACCTGTGCACAGTCCACCACTGAGAAAAGTTTCGAGATAAGGCTCCCGGCATGCTGCAGTTCCCTCCACTTTTGGAGAGAGAGAGAGAGAGAGAGAGAGAGAGAATAGCCTTCCCTCGACGATGTTCCATAGCAGCAAATTGCTGGTGTTGCTGCGCGGAGGGAGGTTTCAAAAGAGAACTGGAGAGTATTGGAGATGGCGAAGCTCCTCGCGAGTTGCGCAGCTCCACCTGTACGGAAGGAGTGGAGAGTCTCGAGCCGAATCTACGTCGACGGATGCGTTTGAAGCGCTCCGACAGAAGAGTTGAATGGCCATAAGCACAGGAGATAGCCTGTCGCCGCGCCTCGAGTATGTACTATATGGTCCAAGATGAGTCGTCAGATGACCAAAGCACGCAGTTTCTCTATGAAATCGAGTTGACATGGGAAAAAAATCAGTAAGACCGGATAATCTAGATAACTATTTATATGGATTCAATCCACGAGACCTGTTAAAACTACTTTGATAAGTCTAAGTTTTCTTTTTAAAATCATGACAAGAAAATAATTTACAAGGTAAATAATTATTTGAGGCGACAACATAAATTTTATCGTGGTTGCAACAAAGGAAGTCGAGAGTCTGCCCTTTTCCCATATCTCAGTTAAAGAGGACTACACTGCTACGCAGCAAGCTTCTTCCCTAGTGGCACATGGAAAACCATGAATTCATCAAGCTAACTGTTGTAGCTTTTGGAGCACATTGCATACATATGCCACGACTTTTAGACTGCGACATTTCATGCTCTAGTGTGATTTGATCGATCACAAGTCTTACATATATGCTTATACTAACTAAGTCATCGCATAATTTATGCAGTACTTTCAGCTTGTCATTTCGGTTGCTAGAAATTCACTTTACAATAGTATTGTTGAAGTTATCCCACATCGGTTGGAGAAAACGTTGATGAACGATTTATAAGTGTGGCGGAAAGTCTCATCCTTTGAGTTAATTTTTGGGTTGAGAGAACCTAAAACCACCTAACACTAGTATCAAAGCTCAAGACACTCACACGGGAGTGGGTTGTTGAGCTTCGACCTAGGCCCGATATATGAGAGGGATATTGTTGAGGTTGTCTCACATCGATTAGTGGAGACGTTAATGGGCGAGTTATAAGTGTGAGAAAAAGTCTCATCCTTCAAACTAGTTTTTGGGATAATAGAGTTTAAGATCGACTAACACTAAGATCTCACACTCACCATAAGATCGTCTCAAATGCATCGCGTGACATAATCATGTGACACGCGCAGCTAACGGTACGTGCTAGACCTAAATAAACGGGCCTATGCAAAATGTTCATCGTGATTTGTGGTTCTTTTTGCCTAACGCACGCCCCCGTGGCTCATCAATGACGAAACCGTACAGGAACTCAGACTCGTTCGAACCTGTCGGTAGACCATATGAATGGGCTCAGCTAAGGTTGTGGGCCTTGCGAAATTTCACGTGCTTCGCAAACCATTGGGCCAGGGACGGCCCAAGGTTAGGCCTAAATGGACCATGCCCGAGCCCAGCCATGGAAAGGACGGATTAAGAGCTCGAGCAAGGCTGAATCGGCCGATCATCCTTTTAAGAGGTCCAATGAGTGTTAGTTGAATCTAAAGGAAAGCCACTCGTCCATGCACCCCCCAACTTCATTCTCTTACCTCTTAGGGCAAAGTCTAATGACAGGACTGAGCACACACTGAAATGAAGCTAGATCGCTAGAGCTGATGAGATTCGTGCGGGATCCATCGATTATCCACTCTAGGGCTACACAACCAAATCCGTTCTACTCGAGAATCGGACTAGACTGCCTTTAGAACTGGATCGATTCCCGATTCCAACTAAAGAGCCACTTGAGAACTACACCAAGTTTAGAGCCGGTTTCATTAAGCCTAAAAATCCCGATTTTTTCTCTTAATATCTTTTTCTTATATTCTTTCCAATCTCAATTAAAGAATTCATATCTCTCTCTCTCTCTCATGACTCATCTTCCTCCTCGCTCGCTTCCGGCTCCTCCTCACTCTTTCTTGATTCACAACCCTTGACCGCCATTGTTAATCTTTTATTTTGAACTGTTTTGTTGCTCATATTATTTTGCTGTAACAAAATAATACAAAAAGAAAACATGTTCTCCAATAGATTTTGAAACCAAATTAGAAAAATAGGGTAAATTTCCAGACAAACGGGTAAGAATCCAAGTTTCAAAAAATAAAAACCGATTCTAATAGGGTATGTTCTAGATCTTGAAAATATCCATTCCGGAAACGATCATCATTAATCCACACGCAATTTCATATGTTGTAAGCTCATTGGACAAGTTCTTTTGAATTTATCTTTCAGACAAGTTGGACTAATTGTAAGGCAAGCTCAGAATTGTCCAAGAAATTTTCTGGTGATAAAATAAAGACTTCCCACTAAACCTGTTTTGAATCGGCGGTTTTTGACTTTTTTGGGATGAGTAGAATTTCTATTTATCATGTGGATGTCGTGATGGGGTCCACATGATTAGAAATGCAATTTCCAGACAAGAGACAGGACATGAGTTGAACATGGCATGGGGAATTAGCTGGCTTGGACCTATGTTGATTGCGTTCATGTTATAATCGGGTCAAAGTTGACCCGATTAATTAACGGGTCGAGTTCAAGTTGAACAGGTACGGCACTCCATTTTTGAATAAAATGGGCCGTGACGTCTTGACTAGCGACATGATTTTATATGAATCTGTTTAATTTAAATAACCACTTTTTCTTCTTTTTCTTGCTAAAAAGTGAAACCGATTTTAATTGTCGACCTAATTGGACATAGCAACAGAATAATGATCTTTTCCATAATTATATTTTTGAAATGATTTGATTATTTTTAAAACTTATGAAGCACATAGATTGTGTGGAAAAAAGGGCCATTAAACCTACGTTTTCATCTAGAAGGTGCTATTTGGTTTGCACTATCGCATGGACATCAAAGTGGCCCTATCTGATTCATTTAACGAAACATTCGTATCAGGTTTGAATTACCTATCTAATGAACATGTCATGGGTAAGTCGAGCTTTTCCAACACAATCGATAAACGGATTAGATTTCGATTAACTTATTTATTGGTATATATTTGGACAAGCACTGCACGAACTAGACTTTGGAACATAAGTTGTTGCCCTTGTACAAAATTAACAATCCAAATGGGCTTGGTAAATAGGACGTGGACTCATGCGATATTTTCAATTTTGTCAGAAAAAAAAATTATCTTTTAGAGAAGGAAATAAGGTTGAATTAATTTCAAACCTCTTTTTTGAACAAAAGAACAAAAACTTCGACTCTTTTTCTTTATGGCTGTCATGAAACAGGGAGGGCTCAAGATAAGCCATGTTTCTATAAGAGTGGCCCAATCCGCAGAGACCGAAGATATGAAAAAATGAAATAAATAATTGTCTAATTTCGATATAATATGTAACGTGACATTTAATCTTATAATTAGTTTAATATGGCCCATTAATTTTTCTATACATATTCAAATTAATCCCCGAATTTTACGAAAATTTTCAATATCACCTATGAAAATTTTTAAAAAAAAAGTTTTAACATTTATGAAAAATTTAATGATCATATTAAACAAATTAAAAGCTCATTTACAGTATCATATGCTAAATTGAAGTTCGCAAATTATGTTAAATAAATCAAAAACTCAAAAATTAAATTACATACTCGGCCAAAATGAAGGACCTGAAATGTACTCACACAGAAGTCCGACGACTCGAGCCCATTCGCACATGCTTTCGTTTTCTTCGAGGGGAGCGATAGCCACACTTGCGCCGGTGCCCTTGCTTTCGGACACGACCGAACGGAAATTCTTCTTCTTGTTTTCTAATACATCTTTCTCTTCATCTCTGGACCCAACCCCAGTGCAGCCTCGTGGACTTGTCGGGCAATACCGCGTGCGCCATCTGATAACAAAGCACTAGCTACGAAACCAAGGAGTCCGTGGAGCGCCCATGAGTCTGACTCTTTAGGGGTTTTGTCTGTAGTAGCCTGAGATCATACAAAGCATTGTGGAGATACGGCAGAAGGGTCGCAGCCACGATCTCCCGGCCAATAATTGCTCGAGCATCCAGGAAAACCATTCGCCACGCCGAACAAAGCTATATTCCCGTCGCGAAACCGTAGACCAAGGCAGAATTGCATCAGAAGCTTAGGTTGGGTATATGCCCTTGATGAATCATTCTCGAGCTGACGATTTAAGCGTCGGTGTGATGCCAGGAACGTAAATCGAACGCTCAATTAGCCTCGTTTGTCGTTCGTCTCGACGTCCAATGATTCAGTCCTTTCAGAGGCAAAGACAATATTTCATTCGTACTGCGATCTTGCCCCGATAAGAATACGTGACCAAGAGATAGCAAGTGGTATCGAATCCTTTGACGGGCAGAAAAACCGGGTCGATGAAGAGATGTGGAGAGAGACGAAAGATCAGAGCAATGGATTAAGCCTTAGCTATCGACATTCGGTTCCATCAGACACTCCTAGTTACAACCGTCTTCTTCATCAACCCATTTTTATTGACGGAAGAAGAAAACTAGCAGACGCAGCGACTTCCCCATCCCATATTCACATTCACATGTCCCCCCCAACCCAAAAAACCAAAAGCAAAAAGCTACATTACACCCTCTTTCCGACAACACTCCTAACTCAAGCGGCAGCTACCTTCTTAGCCCTCTTCGCGGCAGGAGACTTGATGGACTTGGGCTGCTTCGGCTTCGCAGCGGCCTTCTTCACCGGCTTCTTCGCGGCCTTCTTCACTGGCTTGGTCGTCTCCGGCTTCCTCGTCCGCTTGGCCCTCGGAACAGGGGCCGCCTGGACCTTGGCCGCCTCCTTCGGCTTCTTGGCAGCATCCGCCTTCCTCGACGGTTTCGACGAGGGCCTGGCGCTCTCCTTGCCCGCCTCGGAGAGCTTGTACGAGGCCTTGACCTTGATCAGCTTCCCCTTGGAGGCAGAGTTCTTCAGCTGGAGCGTTAGAATCTTCCTGAAGTTGGACGGCAGCACGGCCTTGTGCTTGTCCTCCATGTACTTGGCAATCGCGTACGGGCTCGATCCGCTCTTCTCGTTCAGCGCCAGGATCGCCTCCTTGATCATCTGTTCAAAGATAGACACCAGCATCCATCACATAGTGTTCACAGCACTGACGAATCGAACGTTCGGCAGATACCAATCGGTGAGCCGCGCGATGGTTTCTAAGATCAATCGAAAATCAATACCTGGAAGTAGGGAGGATGCGAGGCGGTCTTCGGCTGCCTCGGCTTCTTCTCCCTTGGAGCCCGAGGCTTCTTCTCCTTCACCGGCTTCTTGGCCTCCTCCTCCTCCTTCGGCTTCTCGTCCTCCGTCGTCGGTGCAGGAGCCTCCACGGGCTGCTGCTCGACGACCGGAGCTTCGCCTTCCGCTGTGGTCGACATTTACTCGCAAGTAGCAGTAGTAACCCCAGAAACTTCGAAAGTCTTGTCCGTGCAAGAAACGCGATGACGACCTTCGGATTGGCCTCCGTGCTATTTATACCGAGGGAAGGATCTCCGACGAAATCGAATGTGGAGTCTGATTGGTCCGTTTCGGCTCCCATGGATCGCCAGGTGGCAGGAGGAGAGATCTGGGCCGACCACGTGGGGGGCGATCGGACCGTTGGTTTTTTGTGGGTTTCTATCTTCGATGGGAATTTTCAAGTGTTGGGGAGGGATAGGGATTTGCGGAAAAGAAGACGTGGACAGGATTTTTGCCGTGACGTGGAGTTGGCCTTTGGAGAGAGAGAGAGAGATGGGGGCATGGGAACCGTTAAGGCTCAAAGCTGGGGGGGGGTTGTGTTTTCTTGCTGGATTTGGGGCCAAATTTGATTGCTTCTCCTTTGATTCATGCGATGGAATTCAGGATTGATGGTAGGCGCGAAAGTGTAGGTCTCAATGTGATTCCACTTATCAAAAATGGTTAGGGTTCAGGCACCGCGAGAAGGTGCGGAATGCAAATAGGTCTGCTTCAATTGCTTTTTCTCTTTTTGTTCGTGTGTCTATAGGCACATTGTGAGTTATGTGTATGCAAATACATCCCCATGAATTTAGTCTAATTTGTTTGGTGCGGTACATTTGCTTTAACTCGATGCGTAGTATTGCTTAACTAATTGTGCAATGTCACTTTAGAGCTTTTAGTATATATTCGATTTGGCTTATTGAATGATATGTTTGAACAGTGGACAAAATGAAAAACCTTGCACGTGCATTAGATTGTCCAGGGTAAGATATTCAACTCAAATCAACATAAAATGATCCGTCTATTTTTTTTTTCCGAAAATGTTCCGTTTGGAAAAATAACTTTCCATATTATTTGATGAGGTGGAATATTACATCCTAATTTTAGTTGAATAAATACATACGTATTTCATGCGTAATGTCGTCTTCTCTTCACCATCCAAGCTTACCGGGTTGTAAGTCAAATCAACAAATTTCGTTAATTCATCCCTTGGCATTATTACTAAGTGATGGATATATAAAATGTGTTGTGCTCCTCATCATCGACATAACATGACAATGAATTTATTTTTCCCAAAAAACAGAACTAAAATCGACGCGCTATACAGCAGCACATTTAATTCAGTAAATTACGTGAACTGACACTGTTCTTCATAGTTTAAAGTTATTCAGCTTATTTGGCGCGAGCAAGCTAATCATTCAAAATCCAAGAAACACTCAATGAACAAGAGAAATTCGAATGACATAAAGGGTAAATAAATTGTCTGAAATATCAATAGAAAATAAATACTATGTGAAAATTACAAAATTATCAATTTCAAGCAAAAAAAAACGGTATGATACATTTGTACAAATCTGAAAAATTGTTCTTTAACTTTGTATTCAGATGACAGAAAACTTGTCGATTTATGAATAATATTTTCTATAGACCAGAAATAAAACAAGTTTAAATGGGGAAAAATGACTTACCTTTTGACGAGAATGAAACCACTTTCCCTAAAACAACCAAATAGACAAAAAAAAAATAATTATTTTCCTTAAAAGTAATTTTCATGATAAGCCCATTCATTTATCATGAGCAGACAAACACACTCTTAGTGGCATGATAATCTTATGCATTGACAGTGACTATTACTTAAGAATGTGTACAAAGTTCAATTGTTATATAAAAGGAAATACTGAAAAATTGAGTGATACATCGAAAAGGGAAAACGAGTACTTACCTTTTGAATGGTACAAGTAAGCTAAGAATTACAAAAAATAGGTAAGTTTTTCCTTTTTCGAAAGGAAATACTAATAAACGAGTTAGCATTTCCATTTTCGAAGCAAGTTTTCCAATCATAAAAGAGCTTACTTCGATCATTTTCGGATTTAATAGAAACTGAGTTTATCTTTTCCATCCAGAAAAATGGATTTGCATAAAGATTTAAGGATTTTAACACTAAACATTCAATAAATTTCAATCAATGCCCATATTTGAAAATTCCACAGGCTTGTCCTCTACACAGCTCTTATTCAAAAAATATCTGCTACAACACTATATTTTACGAAGACATTCTGCTCAAATTAAGTGCTGGTTCTCTTATCAAACCAAAATAGATCACAAGGATATAAGCAAAAAACCAAGCATCTCCCAAGAATCAATTAATTAAGTCATGCATCAAAACGGCCGCCGGATCTATTGTGAAAAAGGGTGAACCCGATGCCAGAATAATAATAGTAATAATAACAATAATAACTTCAGGAAATAAAGAGGGGAATTCTCGTATGCACAATGGGCCGACTTACAAAATCGATTCACATAATAATACAACGAACTACGTGCGGTCATTTCAATGCCACCCAAGAACCTGCCATGCCAGCTTGCGAACAAGTCTTAATAATCTTAGGATTATCCTTATCAGGTTTCACTCAACTAGTATACACAGTAGTAATGGAAAACACTAGGCATACTAAGAAATCTAATGAAAGTCTCTTACGAGTATAAACAACACTCGATGCCTGCCGAAGAAGTGAGACAACAGCATGTGGACACAGCTAAAAGAAAGAACATAAGAAAACCAACAATACAAACACGGCTCATCTGTTACCTGCGGATGGCAGTCTCACTTGCCAAGGAATTAAAACCATACCACCAGATCTAGAAGCATAAAGGTAAAAGGTACCCCTAAATTACAGTCAACCAGACTTCATAGCTGATGTACATAGAATAGAAATGGATGAAAATCACGAGTCTTGAAGCAACAACGGTTCCATAATTGAACTGCATCTTATTCCTTAAGAAACTCTTTTTTCCACAAGTGATCAAGGCATTAAAAAGTGCAAATTCTGAAATTGGAGCTTACAGGAAAAAGAAGAAGCTTCTGAACGAATAAGATGCAGATTTTGAATGATACATAAGCAAATTATTTAAAAAGGAAAGAGAGGCCAACAAAAAGTAGCAACTTCAATGCAAAAGAAGCATTGAAACTCTGCCTACACTCAACGAAAAAAAAAGAACAGCAAAGATTGTGAAGGCCAATTTAACTACAATGCTAATTGAAGATCCCAAAATCGACTCAGTACATGAAAGACACAAATGCCTAAAGTCAACTCAAAACCTAGATTTGAAGTTCACCAAATATTTAAGTTTCCAAAACCCACTCAAAACAGATATTCCAGCATATGCCCAAGATTATGATACCCCATATTACAACAAATACACTAAGAACTCTTTCTAATTCTCCCTAATGTGCCTAACCACAATGGCCATAAGTAGTATATATGGTAAGTCTAGTGAGAGCATACTTAAGAGAGAAACTACAGGTACTGTTGTCCTCAAAAGTCACCAAGTCGACTCTCAGAACTTCATCACCGATGGCCTAACTATCCACAGAGATTATACACATCAAAATCATGATCACAAAGACAAGCATTCCTAAGCTAGCATAAACACTTCTATCCTATAGGAAAACCCAAACTCAAACTACTTCCACATTATTGCCATCCATATTATAATGAGCATGTGGAATTTCTTGTATAGAGGACATTTACATCGATAAAAGTTTCATTAATGACAGTCAACTTCGGAGTTTGCAGAAGTTTGCAGAGTCATTAAGAGTGACCTCCAAATCTTTTACCTTATAGATGACAAATCACATATCAAAGAACGTTAAACTTGCATGAGTTTTACTCACTTTCTGCGTGGTTCTAAAAATATATGCTCGGAAAGAAAGTTGACATGACCAACAACAATAACATGGAAGACAAACATAAATCTCTATGCAGATCACGATCACCCTGATCCAAATAAAGAAACCTATCAACCTGTGTTAACTGTCTGCAAATTCATGGCATTTGATACCACTGTTACCATAATACCTAGAAATTTCCCCAAATTTTTTATGCCCTTAATTCTTCCCAATTCCCACATTGAATGACTGAGACAAGGAATTCTCAAAATCTCCAACTACTTTAAATCCCAATGAATAAGCCATAGGCATGGTTGACTTTCATAGCTACTTAAATCCAAGGCACCCAAGCAGACTTTTCCATCTATAGGAACAATTAAATCCTACTAAGGATATCTTCTCACAAAAGATAGCCACTAAGTACTGTAAAAAAGGTAACATACAGATGTAACTGGAATAACAGACCACCGAATCCAATTACTATTCTGCTTATAGAGAACATCCATGGATCAAAATCCATGGGCTCAGGAATCTGTATCCACCTAAACACTCATGCAATTAACCATGTCAAATGGCAAAGCATTCAGAAACCATAAGGAGTTTGGATACATAACTTGACATGATTCTGAGCTATACACTGCAAAGTACACCAACTACCTTTAGAAGCACCATCACCTATAGAGTAAATTTCCAAAGTTCCTGCTTTAACCTGCCCATCTTTGATATACTTCTAATATAGGCAACAGCTAGAAATCACATCATCCCCTGAAGCTGATGGAGGAAGTCACCTCAAGCAAGAAATCCTTCACACATTAATTCATAGTAGCAGAAAACCTCTGATGATTGCCCGCAATTTAAAGCCTACCTGAGCTCTCTTAATAGCAAATAATATTGTCTCTAGATGAGTCTCCACCAAAATCATTAACTTTAAATCAGCTCTCCATCAATTAAAGTAAACTGAACTCCCAAAACTTTGCACTACCAAGAAGTTCACTCGATTTATTTCATTAAACGAAAATATTAAAAATGACCAGCTGCACATGATATCCATGACGCATAGTACAACAGCTGCACATCATACACAATGCAAATGCAGGATGCATTTTTCACACAAAAAGATATCACTTATTTGGTCCCATCCTCAAGCCACCTTATCTAAAAGACTCTAAGGTCTTCATTTGCCTAACAACTATAGGGAATCCAAGAACTGATGCAATGCAGGATATATATAAAAAGAGGTTAGATAGTAGATGTTATGTAAAAGACTAAAGCAAAATATCCTAGAGGAGAAAAGTAATCAAACTTAGATGTTCTTGCACTAGGAAGCCTTTCCCCATTACCATTGAAGCATTTCCTGCATTTCCAAACTTACCTGAAAACAATAAATCGAAAGCTTCAATAACCAAATTAGCATAATTCACATTCAGATACAAGAAAAAAAAATGGCATCTTAACAAAATGGGTTACCTTAGAATTTGAATCTAATAGTAGTAGCCACCTCCATAGGAGCGATCATCCCCATAATAAGATGGATATGGACCTCCACCATACTGCAGCATTTCCTACATGTCAGCATAGCATATCATGCAATATTAAGTCGGGAAGCAATGGTTTTGCTTACATCAGAACCATAATAATCATGTGGATAGGGCCCACTTCCAACTCCAAAAGCATCTGAAGCAGAAAACCAGATAAGCCAGTAAGTAATGAGAAGAAAAACGCAAAATATCAGTGAGAATCGGATGGATATTGATGCTGATAGAAGATAACATACCACGATAAACACTTCCATGTAATAGTAATGAAGAATCCGTATAATCAAAACGAGACTGTACTCTACGTGGCTCCACGTAATCAGCATTTTGATCCTGAAAATGTAAGGAGAAAAAAATTTGCTGAATACAAGAGAAGAACTCAGATAGCGATGATACTTACAGTAGAAGACATCAGATGAACATGATGATATGACAGAAGAAGAGATTTAATAAAGAGAAAAAAGGGAACAACAGTGGAGATACTTACTATCATAGGAAAGGGGCGCTTCAAACCATGAGCACCACCATCATAGAAGTATGGGTCATCAAACTGCCCGCCCTCAAAATGTCCGTTGTATTGTTCTTCAGGACAGTAAGGTAGCCGCTGAGAAGGCAAATGCATGCCAGGGCCTCTGTCCAGATAACCACGCCATGGTCTATCAATAGGTGGTCTTGAAGATGAGCCTACAGGGACATGACGACCAGACATATAATGTCCAGCTCGTGATATGCCCCGTCTCCCCCCTGCATTAACTCAGGACATCAGACCAACAACACTAGCCATGTAGAAGTTACTAACAGAAGAAAGCCAAATCAACAACCTCGTCCAGAAGATTGCCTCCAATGAGAATTGGGGTATGGATTATCAAACTCATGGTCATAACTAAAACGCACACTGCTTCTTTGACCACGTTCATGTTGATGGAAACCATGGCTATGGTAATTCCCCCTGTTATATGAATGTCCTATCCACCTAAATCCCCTTCCTGTTGATAGAAGAGCCTAAGTCAGATGGAGATGGGATAAAAAAAAATATGAAGCAGCAGATTCAAAAGGTACCATGTCTTGGAACAGTGCCAACGCTACTGCGACCAATTCGAAAACCACCAGACATTCCACCCTTCACCGCCTGAGTTTTAGGCATTGGATTGGAAAGCCTTGCTCTAACATTAACCTGCGATGTCCGTATAAACAACAATTTAGAATTCCACTCAAGCAATTGTTAAAAGAGTCACTAACTTGCATGCACTCTGCATCTTTTTTGTCGTAAACAATAAACATGGAGGATAGAAGCAGTAAATAAGAGACAAAACTTAAGGAAATTAATCAACAGAATTTGAATACATTCACCAGGGGAAAAATGGCTCGCGATTTTCTTAAAATCTCTTCTTTCAAGTAAACACGTCTCTTCCATATATTCAGTGGACAAAGAAGTACCAAAAGGCAGAAAAAAATAAACCCAAGGAACTACCTTTGGGTGACCATCACCTAACTCTGAAGTATTGATTCCATCAACACAAGCAACAGCTGCCTCATGGCTAGAAAAATCAACAAACCCAAAATCTTTCCTCTTAGCAGTCGACATGTTTCGAGCAAGGACTATACGTCCAATCTCTCCAAAAGTTTTAAATTGTTCTCTTACATGCTCCTCATCCCAATGAGCTGGAAGCCCATCGATGAAGACAGATTTCACTTGAGCCATGACATTCGGGTCAGGGTCACGTAGTGGTTCAGCAAAAGCAACTTTAGCCGTTCTCTCTGAATGACCAAAGACAACGTCGGGCTTTTGAGGCCTCTTATATGCTAGCATTGCCTCAGCATGGCAAGAAAACTCGAGAAATGCAAAACCACGACTCAATCCTTCACGTTGAGCATCTGGAACAAGAGTTATGCTCTCTACCCCTTCAACACCATACTCCTTCAACTTCTGTTTTATCTGCCATCACACAACAAATGAACAACCAGAAGCTGAACTCTAATAAGAGCTATTGCTAACAATTCAACACTTACAGCTTCCTTTGTCCATGTGTTGCAGATATTTCCTAGGAACAATATATCATTGTCCTCACTAGGTGCAGTGCCACATCTCTTCCCATGTATCTACATGTCAGAACAAGTGAAAGACACCCTAAGTCTGTAATTGATAAAAATAGTTTTTTGGAAAATAACATGTAGAAAGCCAAATTGCACTGGTAAATAAAACAAGATAAAATAGTATTAACAGTCTCTTACAACAGGATTCTCCATCTCTACCAGGGCCCGCTTTGCATGCTCCTTGTTTGCAAACTTAACAAAGGCATATCCCTTGTTCTTATTGGTTGAAAAATCTTTGTGCAACCTAATCTCAACTATCTCACCAATCCTCTCAAACACCCTCCTCACATCCTCTTCTACAGCATCACGGTCAAGACCACCGACAAAAATTTCATGCTTTTTCTTAATCTTTTGTTCCTTTGCGATAGCTGATAGTTCCTTATGCTCCTCTTCTAAAGTGCCCGCTTCAGCAGTTTCATCTCCGTAATCCTCACCAATGTCTTCCTCTCCAGGTTCTCCAAAGTCCAATTGATCACCATACTCCTCCATTCCCTCATCATCGTCCCCACAGTCATCATTTCTAGTCTGAAAAATATCTCCTTGAGACTTCTCCTGGACAACCTCTTTCATATTTTGGGATATCTCTTGCCTCCCTACATTATCTCCGACCAGTACGTCTCTTTTTTCAATAACTTCACCTCCCCGCTTCACTTCACAGACTTCACAATTTTCTGATGGCTTTGAAGATACTTCAGCATTTATCTCTTCCTTAAGGGAATCCTTACCACCTGGAGGAGGAGCTACTTCAACTTCCACTTGCATTTGCTGTTTTTCCTCAAATACTGTAATATTGGGAAGTGGAGATTTTACATTGTCCACCAGATGCACACCATCTTCAATAGCAGATTTTTCCACTTGTAACAAATCCCGTTCCTTGTCCACCGGTCTAAGGACATCTTCAAGGGGTTCAACCATTGCCAAATCAGATTTTTCCTCTCCTAAGGGTTTTTCAATGCACTTAGGCACGCATTTAACTTCTGTGTAATCATCGTCACCACGGGTGTCACCTAATACCACCATCTCCTCCAGAGCATCCTCTACACCAACTTCGACAGATTCAAGCGACTTGGGCATCTGTGAGGATAAAGCTTTTGTCGAAGCAGGAGACTTAGTACGTCCTGCTGTTCTCCTTCCTGTTGACTTCAGAGTTGTCCCAACTTTTGTCACCGGTGTCACTTCAGCAGCAGCATCTGCCGATGCTTCTACTTCTTCAGCTGTAACAAAATTTTGAAAACCAAAGATGATAACATCCATATGAATGCAATCAAACAATTAAACGCTTAAAGAGAGAAACATGTCATGTATGGCAATGGCGACCCAAAATTTATTCTAGAATGATAACCCAAAAATTAAATACGCAAAGACAACCTTTGCTTCACTGCCAATGCACACTTCATGCAGCTTAGCCAGCATTCGACACGGATTACCAGAAAACTTATCCTTACTGAAACGCGCAGAACCTTTGATGTGAGATAGCACAAGCCCAACGCTAGGATATATACAAACAGCCAGAGGCCAACGAAATGAAACAAATAAACTTCAGCACTACTTCATTAAAGCAGCAGCTGAGAAAGTTCCCGAAAACCGTCTCCAGCATCATCCTAGTAACTCTAGCAGCTACGCCAGAGTAATCCCTAATCAATGGAAAAGCCACAAGCAATGATCATGATCATACCTTGCGAAGGTTCGGCTGTGAGGTCCGACTTCTCTCCCCTAGCCAGCGCGGAGGCGGTTTTCCTGGCTTGCCTAGCCCGCGTGGCGGAGACACGCTTCGTCTCCACGACTCGGGTCGCCGCCGAGCCTGCCGCTGCGTCGTTCGGGTCAGAGCCCGGACCCGGACCCGCGCCGACCTTGCCGACCGATTTCCTCGCCCGCGCCGTCGTCCTTCTGGGGGCGACCGGCTTGGACGCGCCGGCGTTTGTCGTCCTCATGTCGAGGGACGCGCGAAGATGAAACCGAATTAGGCCGAGAGTGAAGGCTCGGAGGTGCTGCTATGGCGATTCGGTCGACGGGAGGGAGGGCGGGAGAGAGAGATGTCAACGTCGCTCGGGAGCTCGGCAGTTTATCCACGAGCAGGAGTTGGCCACGACGTCGTTGTGAGCGGTGAGACTCGTGACTTTTGAAATAATGCACGACCATATCTTTTGTTTCATGGGACACTTTGATGATTCGCAATTTCGATTGTATTGATCAACGAGAAAAACAGCAAGTTCAAAATGAGTGTGGATTTTGGAAGGGAAAAGGATTGATCCAGAGTAAAATCGAAAATGCACAGTTGGATTCTCGATTTTTACTCGGAACCGAAAATCAATGACCTGCAATTACATATTCTGAACTTTTCATCGCTTTTTTTATTTTTATGTGTTCATTTTTTTTTATCACCTTTGCTTTGATTTGATCTAATTAAAATTGAAACAAAAAAAAAACTGGTAAGTTCCCAAGTAAATTATGATATTGACCCTATAATCGATAGACAAGTTAGTTCTAAATTTCAAGGTATATAAGCCGGGTTCCACATTTTAAAAGTTAGAGAATCAATTACGACATGATAAATTTCAAATAGAACTTAGATTGACTACGAAAAAAATTCAAGTTGTAATCATATTAAAGTCTTTAAAATTTTACTTTGTTACATATCTAATTTTATTCCTCAAAATGTTAAATGTAGTCGCTAAACTTAAATTAAATGAATGATAACATTGAACATTTTCATATAATTTATTGATTAAGTTGAGCACGTAGCAAAAGACTAGATATCACGTTGGAAAAAATTAAAGGTTCATAGGCCACATTACATACTAGAGGACATTGAACAAATTAAAAATTAATGAATTACATTGCATATTAAATCAAAATTCAGTAATCATTTATGTCATCATCTTTCACTGTTAATGCTCTCGAAATACTCTTTCTCAAATAACGAGTGTTAAATTTGATTTTTTTTTTTTTGCATTCATTTAGTTATTGAGATTTTATTAATAATATTCCTTTTTGTAAGCGAAACCTGGGGATTGCCACCTTGAATTTACCCACTTGACTCCCCAATTACCACGTGAAAATGTCGAGCGAGACTCCCTTCACATAAAGATGCCCAGACCCACTCTACACGTTATACCATCCCGCTTTCTTTTCGTCTTTTTCCATCTGTCAAAATCCTTAAGACCTAAACCTCAAAAGTAAAATAAATAAAAATAAAAATTCATCCCGGACCAATGATTCATCAGTCAATGCCGTCGCAGCGACGATAACCGTACAACTATCGCGATTTGCCATTCATAAGTCCGTTGTGTTACGGCCGTACCTTTCTCGGGTCATCGCTCATGCCTCCGTCCATTTCCTCGGGTCACCCGAATGGAAAAAACTTCGGGGTTTCGAAAAATTAAAAAGCCGATATTGTAGATCTTAGCTATAGCCTTCTTAAATAGCCGTTCGCGGCCATCGGCAATCTGCCATCCGAGCCGGCGTCCGGGGCAACATGGGGCCGAGCGGCGCGCGTACAAAAAAAAAAACAACAAGCGCTTGGATGAGTTTTTTTTTTAAATAGAATTTTTTTGAGAAATGGTTCTCGGATGAGTTTTTTGAAAAAGAAAAGCGTTTGGTAATTGTACAAAATTTGTGTTCCTAAAATAAAAAAAAGTATAGAAATACGTTTGGTAATTGTACAAAATGCATGTCCCTAGAATAGAAAAATAAAATAAATACGGCGATCGGCAGCGTTCGGCAACTGGGGACGACCGGCGACTGTGGCAGGCGGCAACTGGCGACGACGAGCGATGGTCGGCGGCAGCAAGAGATAAGAAGAAAATAAATAAAAAGTAATTCATTTTTGTCCTAGAAAACAGAAAAAATTTTTATTCTCGTTTCTTGTTTCAAATCCATCATTGATCATTTTTTCTTTTTAGGAACGTAGTGAGAATGAAAATTTGACAAATAGATTTTTTTGTTTGGGGAAGAGAAATTGAGAATGAGAATCAAACGCGCCGTAAAAAAAACCGTTGGGTAACGTTTTCTCTCCACTCGGCCACCGGAGCAAACCCGTAGCCATTGGCCGG
Source organism: Melaleuca quinquenervia (assembly GCA_030064385.1). NCBI lineage: Eukaryota > Viridiplantae > Streptophyta > Magnoliopsida > Myrtales > Myrtaceae > Melaleuca > Melaleuca quinquenervia. Next base: position 7,945,110 of record CM057726.1, on the reverse strand, counting down.
AGAAAAAGGGGCCGAAAGAAGGAAAAGCCAGCTGTCGCTGGCCACCCTCCCCGTCAAAAGAAGGGAAAAACCAGCGCAACCCAAATCATTTACTTCCCTTCGGCAGCAAGGAAATCCACTCGGTCGACGCCAACGGCGGCAACCTCTTCATTGCCCTTCCTCCTCTTCCCTCCAACAGGCGCGTCGCTTCATCATCTTCCCAAAACGAGTCCTCGTCGCCTTTCGCTCTAGGGTTTTGGCTGCTGACGCTCGCACGCGCGCGTGTATATATAAGCTCGGGCTTCATGAATAGGCCCGATCCGCTTCCCGCTTCGAATCGCCGTCGGCAGAGCACGGGGAACAGGGTGAGCAGCGGCATCGGAGAGCGCCCGCTCGGCGACTCCCGAGGCGTCGAGAAGAGATGAAGCGGAGCAGGACCGGGAAGTCGAAGCGCGTGGCGTGGGCTTCGGATGATAAGCTTTGTCAGGTACCGCGACGGGATCGATCGCTTTGTGTCTCTGGAGTTCGATTTTGAACTTTTCCCGTGCGGGCTCCGTTTCGCCTCTCCGCAAAGGGAAGGAAGAAAAAAATGTGCAAAGTTAATTTCATTATGATTGAAGAGCTTTTTGCATCTTGGAGAATTGCTTGTCGAAAGTGCTTGCATGGATAGTTTGAAACGGTACATTGCTGCATGCGTTTAACAGGGCATTCCGAAGTCTCTGCTTATTGGACGGGGTTTTAGTTAGTCGACGGTGATCTGATTTCACGCCTGTTCATTTCGAGCTTTGAAAAGATCACCTTTGCTTGTGCTTGGGTAAATGGTGGCAGATTGTTGCTGTCCTCTTCGGAACTATTTTTCTGGTTACAAGGCGGATATTTTGGTCGGTGAGGTCATCGCATTGTTAATTTTCCATGTTCGATAATCCAAGACTTGACTTTAAACGAGCTTAAAGCCACAATATGATGTGGATCTCAACTTAAGTGGAGTGTACTTACAAAAGAATATTCTGATAAGACTTGCCAGCTTTGTAGGTTTAGCGTGGTGATGTGCCAATTAAATCTCATTGGATCAGACATTTCAAGCATTCCGAGTGACCTGTGAGCAAAAACCGTGTTCTCTGAAAATGGAGGTTATATATTATTATTGGGTATACAGTCAGCTTTTTTGAAACAGTAACTTAAGCCATTTGTACAGCTCCAGTTAGCATTCTATTGCTATCATTTTATGTGGGATGTCTTTGCCATATTTGCAAACGGTGATCAGATTTTCAATTTTCAGGGGCTCCACAGGTCATTCATGGAGAGATTACTCCACATGGTACAATGATATGGAAACTTATTCCTTTTTCTTATTGATTTATTACCAATTAAAAAGACTAAATATTTTGTGAAAAAGAAAGTCTGCCAGAATGTCAAAAGCAAGTGCCAAAATATCATAGGAGAGGTTTTATAAGCCGTTTAAAAGCTTGAGGTGCAGGTAAAGGATCTCACAATCTTGTTAGTATTTCTGAAATGTATGACATAGAAAAGTTGATTATAGCTATCCCCAGACAACCGCTTGACTTAGATGAAGCTGCAGTGATGTAATTCTTTTAGTCTAGAAAAAGACTTTAGATTGTAGATTCATGTTAAGGGCGTATGTGTTACAAACCTTAAGCTTCTCTAAAAAGTGTTATTTCAAGACTAGCATATGCTTAGTCATCAATGCAGTATCCATTATCTTGAATAACCTTTTTGGGGAACTAATCATTTACTGTGATTCAGCGTGCCTTATGTGCACATATGGAGCATTTTATGTGTTATTCAGTGAAAGATTCAGTCATCACAACCAATACACAGGCAGCTTGTGAAATCTTTCTCTGCCAGGCTGTGTTTTAGGTTAACAATCCCTACATTAATCCTGTGGGTCAACTTGTTATGCTAGTAATAATCACTTATGGTTTGAAAAAAATAAGCTTTCTTGATTCTGGAATATAACTTTGCCATCCTATATTAAACTGCTGTATCTTCTGTGTTTTTAACTGCTTGGCATGGCAGTTGGCAAAATTGTTAACTGGAATAGCTTGCTTGAACAGTCAAGTGAAGTACATAAATTGCTTAACGAGCTAAACTTGAGGATGATTGTCACACATTGTACTGCTTGGTGATGACCAAGTCATAGTGTTCTTCATGATCCTTTGTTAGTCTGGAGGCCTTGACTCTAAAACCGCCTTTCATGTATAAATCTTTTGTGATTAACGTTTTTCATATTCTTGATGACTAGCAATTGAGTGTGTGTGTGTACTTTCGGTGTACAATTCTAATACATGTAGGCCTTTAAATAACAATTAAGTGGAAAAACTTGATGATTCTCTGCTTTGTTCCTTGCATGTCCAATGATCTACTTTGTTAAGGGTTCTTCAGGATTATCATGCACGGTTTAGAATATGGATTAAGCAAGTGAAGCATTTCGCTATTTAGAGTTTGTTGGTTAAGTTAAAAGATATCGTGAGGATACTAAAGGGATTTATAAGATTTGCAAATCATGATGTATAGCAGATGATGACCTTGTCCATGAGAAGTTTATGCATTGCTGAGTATGCATTTTAGAAAAGATAGCAGAAAAGAAACTAGTTAGAAGCTTCTTCTAAAGGACTATTAATCTGCGGCAAGGATTTGGGAGTTTAATGATTTTCCAAGTATGCATTTACTAAGGATTCGTGAAAAGTTCTTAAAAGAAGGTTTCCCTTTTTCCAACAGCATCCAAATTTCTTTTGGAGGAGTATCTTCCTAAGATTATTTACATTGCTTATCTAATTAACAAGTGTCAATTTAACTTCAGCCTCTCATTCACATTTTGACTATGGTAAATTATATAAGTCATTCTCAATGTACTAAGCATTTACGAGGTAATACTGTTAATGAACTGATGTTCTTCTACTGGTATGGAGAGTATGAGACATTGTCATTTGTAACTGGTTATTATTATGTCAAACTTGAGTACCAGGAGACCTTTCGATGTAGTTTGTGCAGTCCTTGTTGAGGGATTGTCCTTCACAAGTGGTACCGAAAGCTAAGCATAATCTTCTGCCGAGTCGCTGCAGATATCAGGTTTGAATGGTGCGAAAAGTGATGCTGTGCCACTGGGATATGGAGGCAGCTATCCAGCAAAACAATCAAGAGAACATATTCAGGTCCCTTGCATTCGTTGGACCTGCCCTCCCAAAGTAAGATTCTCCATCCTTAGATATCTTCACCTCATGATAGCTTCATATCTGTTCTCTGGTATTAATTCTGGTCTGTAGTTAATGTTTTTTCTGAATGCATTCATTACCCTTGTTAAAATTAAATTTAGAGTCCTGGTGTCTCCTTTTGAATAAATTTTGTAGTTCGCTGTGAGTAGCAACTGGCTTGTTGCCGCTGGTGAAGAAAGTGAAGAGGCAGGAGCTGAAGAGAACAGAGAGTTAAAAATGCTCGAGGAGTTTTACCCACGCCCAATGTACATACCATCTAGGTAAATATAACTCCTCTTCTGAACGCTCAGTTTTATGGATTATGTGATTCTGCATTTTCATTCTTCTCTTCTTTTTCTTTCTTTATTGGTAGCCCATTTGTATCCTCTGCTGTAGCGTGTGAAGACTATGATGATACCCTCACACCAATCATTCCCATCATTGGCATTGAAGAGATGGACACCAGTGAGTCTGCTCCCGACTTGGAAAGACTCATCATTAACTTTACTTCCTCAAATTCGATACCTTATTTCCAACTCATTTTAGTTTCTGAAACTCCTTCCTTGGAACCACTGATAGGTAAATGTGAAAATAAAACTTCCAGTGAAGAGAAGCAGATGGAAAGTTCAGGGGTTGAGACTATATCTGTTGGAGATGTAGAGTTATCTGTTGGATATGCAGAGTTAGCTGCTGCTGCAGCGGCCATGTTTTTCACTGTCCTCGTGAAGAGCAGTGAACAGGGAAATATGGACATCGACATGCTCGTCAAATTCCTTCATGACCCTCAAATGATTGGAAAGTTCTTGAAGAATGAAAGTTCATCACCCAAGTCAAGGCAAGCTAGTCCCCAAATTTCTCAGTCAAGCCCCCCACTTTCTCTACCAGAGTCAAAGCAGACAACTCTTTCACTTCCCATGTCAAGCCCAGAACTTCCCCTGACTGAGTCAAAGCTAATCGCTCTGCCAACCCCCCTGTCAAGGCCCAAAGTTTTGCTATCGGAGTCGAGACAGATGTGTCCACCAAATCTCCTGTTGAGCTCAGAAACTTCGGTTAGCAAGTCAAGGCTATTTCACCCACCAATTCCCCTGTCAAGTCCAAAACGTTTTGTACCTGTATCAGAGGAAAAAAGTTCACCAGCTCCTCCATCAAGCCCCAATTTGTTGCACCCTGATTCAAAAAAAACTCAATCACTGACTCCCCCAGCAAGCCCCGAAATTGTGCTACCTGAGTCACAACATATTGGTCCACCAATTCCTCTGTCAAGCCCTGAAGCTTCCCAATGTGTTACCAAACAAATAAGTCCATCGATTCCTATTTCAATCCCCAAACACTTGCGAACCGAATCAAAGCAAGAAACTCCAATTCCTTTATCAAGCCCTGAGCTTTCGCTACCTCAACCCAAGCAAACAAGTCCATCAAATCTTGTGTCAAGCTATGAGGTGCTGTCATTTGAACCAAAGCGGATAACTCCCCCAATTCGTCCTTCTCAGAAAGTCCCACTGCCAACCCCTGCTAATGCAGTCTCTTTTGCACAAAACCAGATGCAACCTCCATTTAGGGCATCGCAAGTTCGGCCAGTTGTCATTCCATTGCCTGGGTCAGGTGGAGTGAATGCTCAAAGTTCTACTTTCCCCATTCAAGTTGCTGGTCCTCCATCTGCAACTTCATGCACTGTGCCAGATCGACCAACCTTCACGTATAGAGCGAGTGGTCTACCAAGACCCACTGCAGTCCCAATTATGGTGGCAGAAAGAGCACGTCCTCTGAGTGTTCTACCAAATGCGCTGATTACAACTTCCTGCACCATGCCGAATTGGCCAACTTTCACTCCTAAGGTGAGTAATCTTCTGGGTCCTACTCTTGTCCCGACTATGTGGGCATCAACAGCACGTCCTGGGAGTGCTTTACTGTCTCAGCCAATACCACCTTCCAGCACTACACCAGCTCAGCCATCATTCACTTACAAGGTGAGTGCTCTAACGACTCCTAATCTTGTCCCAAGTATGGAGGCAGTGAGACCGCACGTCGTGAAAGATGCTAACTACTATAAGAATTTGGTAAGAACACATGGAGGAGAAAAGCCAGAAAACCTGGTTCACATTTTACCAAATGGGGTGTATCAGAATCAACTGCAAAATCTGAAAACGGACCAAAATCTAGGACCTAAAGAAGTGACGACACTCAAGAGTGAGAAGAAGATTTGTATGTTCTTTAATACTGCAAAGGGTTGCCGAAATGGGTCCAATTGCTCTTTTCTGCATGAAATGCCTTCTCAGCAAGGGAGTGACAATCCAATTGAAGAACAAAGTGCAAAGAGGACAAAAATGGGTAGTTAAATTCTTGGGAGGTGATGGCATTCATGAATAAATCTTAATGGAATAGGTATTTTCTTTGTTGGATCATAGAAGGATTAATCAATAGGAAGCATAGGGAGGACAAATTTTATTACCTAGTTAAATTATTTCATGACCAGATTTGACTTTGATTCTTCGCAATTCATTTGAAGGAAACTATTTTTCGGATTCCATTTAAAGTTATTTAACTGATTCCATCCTAACGAATTGGCCTTGCTAGTACGATTCCTTAGTAAGTTCTGTTGGAGCAGTGTCGGAAGTCATACGTCCAGGAATAATTTCGCACCCGGACCGCCGGGTCGGTAAAAAGCTACTCTTTAATTTAGCTCGTCGAATCGACAATCTTTTTTCACCTGGGGCTTTATGGTTGAACCGGAAGCATTTGGCAGATCTCTGACGGAGACTTATGACCGGATCGATTAAACCATCACCAGGAACTGTCCGTCTCTTGAAAACTCAGATAGCACATAAATAAGCTGCACACGCGATTAGATCTTCGATCTCCTATTCCGGCGATCATCAGACTTTTTAGTGCCCCGGACCGTATTTGCTAATTCTGTGTTGGGACCCTAGTATAATTTCCCGAATTGTAAGGGTATTTATTTATTTCGCAAAAAAAAATGTGGTACTTTTAGAAATATTTTTTTTCAAGAAGTCGTCTTTTCGGAAGGGGACAGCATTTTCTTTTGGCTAAGTAGAGCGTCCCACATATCAATTGGTACAAGAAAATTTCTGCCGATTGTAAATAAATAATTTTTATAAATAATTACTCCCGCAAATACAGCTAAACGACTATCGATTTCTCACAGAGAATTGAAAAACATGTAGGGATTCAATGTGATTGAGGACGAGAGAGAGACTCCCTACCCCTCTCTCTCTCTCGAACTCGAACTAGAGTTTTTCCACGCACTGAACCAAGCAAATTAATGAAAACATTTTCCCAAATGTCATTTCTTGTGAAATAAATGGAGCTTAAATATAGATATATTTAATCATATCAAGTGTTTTAATACTTTTTAAACAAGATTGAGAAACTAAGAACAAATCAAATCAATTGAAAAGAATTCGATTAAAAAGAAGAAGAAGAAAAAAATGGAAATGGGAACTCCCATGTTGCAGCCACTGTCGCCACCGCAATAGAAGAAGGCAACCACCTCAGTGGCCTCTGCAAGGCCGTCGTCATGGTACGGCAGTGGTCCAGCAGGAGTAAATCAGAGTGACCGAGGGCAAGGGGAAAAAGAGGAAAAGAGGTCGAGAGATCACGATTGTCAGATCCATGAATGCAAAGTTCGAGGCATGTCCTCCGCACAAACGTTGCTCGTAGAGTTATGACTCAAAATCCATTGGTCCCAGGTTGCAGCGGAGTTTCAGGTAACCAGCAAGCGTCGCTCTTACGGGAGGGGAGTTGCGGAGGCCTTCGCCTTCGTCTAGGTTTCGTGAAGGTCTTCGTTGAAGCTTGAGGACTTCGCATTCGTCATGCAGAGGTCTTCACCGAGACACGAGGTCTTCGTTTTCACCGTGTTGCTATCATGCGATGATCGCGCTCTGCGCTAACATCGAAGCTCTGTTTTTTTTTTTTTTTTTGGCTGTCCAATTGGCTTTACCCTTTGTCCCGAGTTTATTCCCCAAATGGAGGATGGGATTATCTTATCCGGACTCAAAACAAATCCGGATCGATAAACGCAGCATAAATGATCGCTAACCATGCGTATTATGAGCATGTGCTCTCATCAACCCGAACTAAAGAATTTCAATCAACTAAAGAACTTTCTATTAAGCACTGACCTTACAAACATCCCATGGCAGTTGTGCGAATGTCCCCTTGCCTAACGATGATATTCTGATGGCACTGCTTAAGGAGACCGACCTTGGCTCCATTGCCATTTATAGCACTGTAATGGAATCACAGCCTCCACCATCCATCGCCAAAGGCTGCAGTGGAGGTCCAGGTCCACACCCTTGAAGCTCTCCGTTGCCACCGTCCGCCACCATCTCTCTCTCCTGATGTGGCCAGCAGCAACCAAACCAAGTCCCGATTCGTAGAACAGTCGAAACCATCAAACGACAGCCTAACCCACTTTTGACCCAAAAATGAGACTGTCACACGTATGCCACACTAATCCACCACATCCAAGCCGTTGCAGCTCTGGAAGTCGGGTCAAGCCCATTCGAAGAAATTTCCTCAAACAGAGAGAAAGGAAGATTAGGAAATAAAAGCAATTTGCTATTCAGCTTTATCACATATTAAAGGCTCCCAAGCAACACAACAATCATATATAAAACGACCATAACTCTCGCAGTTGTCAAAACTTCGTCTACTTACGGCACCAACTAATCTTTGGAAGTGAAACTACAAAAAGGTCCCCAGCAAGACAATCCCCAAAGAAAGAAAAATAAGAGAAAGAAAAAAATAGCAATGCTCTTTAAGTGCTCTTATCGGCTTTGGCTGCAGTAGCTGCAGCTTGACCTCTGAGCCTACCGGTCCTCCTCGCAGCAATGAGACCGACCTTCTGGCCAGGTGGAGCATCACGCCTGACTGTGCTTGCATGCCCAATGTGTTGGTGGTTACCTCCTCCATGAGGATGCTCGACGGGGTTCATTGCCACACCACGTACCTTAGGCCAGCAGTTCCTCTTGACTCTGAATTTGTGGTAAGCATTGCCAGCCTTGAGGAGAGGCTTCTCAGTCCTCCCTCCACCAGCAATCTGCCCAATCATCGCTCGGCACCCACTTGGAATAATCTTCTTAGAACCGGAAGGGAGCTTGATTCTGCCATCCGATGCAAACAATGTGAGCTCAAAGCTTGTTTAGTGAGCTTCACTTATTGGGTGCGGGAATATGATATCACAGGCAAATCAAGATCTGATAATGCAACTCCTAACTATAGTTGCACACCATGTCATCACAACATAGAACACTCGATATGTCAAACATCACCTCAAAACACATCATGTCATCACCTTCCCTGGCTATAGAAACACTTTCTCACCATGTAGGACTCTTTTAACTTAAATGTTAAACACAACTCCAAGTTCCAAGATTTCACTTGTTCCCATGAAAATAGTCAGGGATTTCCCTTGTTCTTAGAAGCATCACTGCTGCATTTATGTATGTAAAAGATCACCAAATATCTTCACTTTATCAACTTCTACTACAGCGGCCCCTTCCAATTGGCTCCCATCTCCGTAGCAGTAAATGCCTTGACATATAAAAGCCAACAAAACATGCAAGAAGCGACCCCAGTACACAAAAATAGTGAACAATTTACTTGATATAAAAACGAATAGTGGCATGGTGCCTAAGCATTGCAGTGGGCAAAAAGTCCACCAACTCCTACAGTGTAGTCAAATAAGCAAAGTATCGACCATCCACAAATTGAACAAGAGTGAAACTCGCCAACAGTTACACCCCATTTTTCTTATCTCTGGCATCCAAGAATTATTGTATGTGCCCATAATGTAATCAGTTGTCTCATCAATGACATTTTCCAATATAATCTGCCATAAATACTAATAACTTTACCAGCAAAAAAAGTTACAAACAAGTGAACGCATTAAGTTCTCTCCGATGGATGTGAGAGCCTGGGATTATGAGCTCAAACATTTTATCCAGAAACCCATAAAATGAACATAAACAAGTTTATAACTTGACAAGCATGACATTTATCTTTCTGGGCCTTGCGGAAATACACCAACAAAACAATAGCAAATAGAGAGTAATCCCGCAATCAAGAGAATCATCAGGTTTGCCTTAAGTAAAGAAATCACGTTGCTTTTCAGTCCTTCAAGCAAATGCTTAATTTTAGTGCACACAACCGGGCCTACATTGTGCCAAAGAATAATACATCTTACTAAAGGTTTAACCATTTCAAATCATAGAAGCAACAAAACAAAACAACGAACTCCAACGAAAATCCCAAAATGTCGCAACCAGAGTATGCCAAATCGGCCCAAGGTTTCTTCATAATCAAATCAACCACAGGCAAGAGCAACCCCAGACTCCATCATGACTCGGGCGATCACAACTCGTATCGAATAAAGGCTCTGTTCACCACCGCTACCTCATTCCCTCAGCTCAAACACACTAATTGGACACCTAAACCTATCCAATCCAAAAAAAAGCAAACAAAATGCACGCACCTGGTGGTGTCGTTATCTGGATTGTGACTGATCACGATGGCGTAGTCCCCTGAGGCCCGGGCGAAGACGCCGCGGTCGCCAACGTGGTGCTCGACGTTGCAGACGACGGCACCCTCGGGAATGGACCTCACCGGCAGGACGTTACCCACGACAAGGTTGGCCTTCTTGCCGCAGTAGACGAACTGGCCGGTGTACATGCCCTCGGCGGCGACGAAGAGCTCCTTCTGCTTCTTGTAGCGGAAGGGGTGGCGGAAGGCGACGCGAGCGAGGGGCGCGCCGCGGCCGGGGTCATGGACGATCTCGGTGACGACGCCCTTCAGGTAGCCGTTGCGCTCGCCGAAGTCGAGGCTGCGGAAACGGGCGGGCCCCTTGCGGTGGTGGGTGTGGGACTTGAAGACGGACCCCGCTCCCTTTCTCTGCGCCCGGATGACCCGACCCATTGTCGCGGCGGCGAAAGGGAGGCCTGCGTGCCTGTGCGCGAGCGTTGGGGATGAAGAAGGCGGTGAAGGATTATTAGGGTTTGTGTGAGAGCTTTATATATAGCAGCGGAGTGAGAGAGCGGACGACTTGTCTTTTGGGCTTGAGCTGAGTGACTTGGACCTCCTTTGTTTGAGGTTTTGGGCTAAATGGGCCTTCGCGAGGGTCATATATGTACATATACTGTAATAAATATTTTATATAAAATATTATTTATTCATTACAGGATTTTTCTTTTTTTATCTATGTTGGTTTTGATAATTAATGGTCTCGAGAAGAGTTGAATAGCCAAGATCTCGTATGATTTAATCCTAGAGATGAGTAATTTCAAAGTGAGTAGGTTGTTCAACTTCGGCGACTTAATTCAAAAATATCTAAATTTTGAATGAATTTTCGTTTTTACATCAGTAGGTTAGAATCTTATTCTCTATTCAATCAAGAAATTAATAGGTTGGATTAAAAGCCAAACTACTATCAAAATATTTTATTCTTGACGGGTTTAGAGTTCTTTGTTTTATATTTGTGAAAGAGACCTCAAATTCGATTTTATCTAAGAACTAGACCAATTGAAACAATTTCCGAATTAAAATGAGAATGCCGATATGAGATTTCTAAAATGGGGAATCAAACCGATCCTCCCTAAAGCTAGTCTTAAATTGGTTGGTTCAAGTCCGATCGTACCCTCACATTCTTTTATATTTGCTCTCGAATTTAGGAGGAATCCGATCCAATAGGCGTTCCTAATCTTTTCTAGCTTGAGCTTGGCATTTAATCCCGACATTAGGGATTCAGTGTCCAAAGAAGATATTTAAAGCGTAGGATCGTTTCGTGGTACGAAAAAATTAAAGCTGCAAATTTCAAATTTTGAAGGCTATTCAGGTACGACAAACTTGCCCGAAAAGGAATCGACCCAGGCACCGTCTCGCGGCGGGGCGTTGACTATCCACTCCAAAGGAGTTAGGAAGCCACCTCTGCAAGGGCAAAACGGTGATTAGGGAGCCGCGGGTCCCGCCTTCGGCTGACGTGGCGTTGCCGCTTTCCGCTGCGAGGAGCGTCTTCTGATTGAGACGTCGCACGCAATTTCCTTTTTTTGAAAGCTCCCTCCTTTATCTCGCGTCGTCTTCTTCTTCCACTTCCCTCACTCTCGTCCCGCCCAAGCTCGCTTCTCTCGCAGAGACACTGCGCGCTCGTCGGAGCTCGATCGACCTCGCCGAGCTCAGAACCGTCGCCGCTTCTTCCGGTAAGTTCGGTTCGAGAGAAGTAGCGGCCTTTTCATGTGCTCCTCGCCTCCCACGTCTGTCTGTCTCCCTCTCTCTCTTGTACGCTTTGCTCCCCCGCTCGCATTTGCTCGCGATCGCGCTGCGTAGCTTTGATCAGCGGGCGTCACGCTGGTCGAGCGTTGGCCGCGCAGAAATCGCGTGGGAGTCGTCGGGGCTGCTTCGTGTGATGAGCGTCCAGACGTGGATTTTGCATTTTCTCGTCCCTGGCGTCGTCCCCGAGTGTGTAGCTCGAGCTTGTTCTGGTTTTTGCTTCTTTTTTGTTCCTCTAGTTTTGCCGATGGATGTTACTGCGAAGCGCAAGCTCTTTGTCTGTAAATAGGAGCGAGTAAGTGGATTCGGCCATCGATCCTGCTGCTTCGTTTTGCGTTTCGAGTGGTTTCAGTGGAGGATTGGACTGTGACCAATTAAATTTAGCGCACGGCGATCGTTTTTCATTCTTTTTTATTTTTTCCGCTTTGTTTATTTTTTTTTGGGGTGGCTAGTTAGCTCTGTTCTTTGTAAGTTTTCTTTTTCCCTCTGTTTAGACGACGCGGTTGGTTTCTTTAGTTTTGTGTTTTCTTCTTCTTCTTCTTCTTTTTTGGTGGCTGGTTTAAAGCAGCCTTAACTACGAGCCATTTAGCATTTTTGAAATGAATGTTTGGCTGATTCTGTTCTTGGTGAACATTTATTCTATGACTGAGAAAATCCACGCCGTTCTTGGCGAATGTTGGTCCTTGACATGGGCGAGAATTTTGAGCCATCAAGAAAATTGTTCTGAGGTTGTGCGATTACTTAGTAATTAATGCCCAAGACCAGAGAGAATCAATATTTTTGTGAGAGGTTTGGATAAATTTGGAAACATATGATCATGCTCTCGTGTCTATTTCAGTATCAATGTGATTTTGAGATGATCAGCATCCACAAAATTTAAACTCGTTCCTGGTAAAGTTTGCATTTTCCTTTTTCTCACAGGTCATCTGTTGAATGCCCTCCATTTAGTCAGTTTTTCTTTTCTCATTTTCGTTGTTCACTCTGTGCACCCTCCCGGGGAGACTGGATAGGTAATTAAAAACAATTATGTGTTATGAATTTAGGAAGCTATATTCTGAAATGGACCATCGCGGCTGGCCGTGGAAGAAGAAATCATTGGGCAAGCACCAGTCTGACAAAGCAGTTTCCCCATCTGATCCTGCAATTACCTTGTCTAAAGCAGCATCTTTAGGACGAGAGGTATGCTCATTTAACTTGTAGTAGAAGGCATAATTTGGTAGGCATAAGAAAGCTGTCCATATCTACATATAAGTTGAGCTGGTTATATTCATATTCATATTCATGCATCGTTTTCAATTTCACTTATGCCAGGGATCAAGGGAATGGTCTTTTTTTCATTTTATTTATTTATTTTTTTAGCAAATCATGTTGTGCTCTTGTTCAAATAAATCCTGCCTAAGTTTCCCCGTTTTCATGGCCAGGACTATGTAAAGGTAAACTATGTTCAGATATCCTTGGATTCATATAAGCATTTGAGTGGATTGGAAGATCATGTCACTACACTGCAATCCCAACTCGCTACTTTGGAGTCTCAAGTTAAGGACTTAAATAAAAAGCTATCTGCTGCTTATTTGGAGATTAGTTCAAAGGAGGATCTGGTAAAGCAACACGCCAAAGTTGCTGAAGAAGCTGTTTCAGGTCAAATCCGTAATAGTCAGCTTAGCTCTCTAAGTAGTTTAAATAATTTCCCTTTCTCTCTCTATCTCCACCCAATCATGCAGATAAGAGCAATAATTAGCACTTCCACTGTCAGATTTGTCAATGACTTTTTGAAATGTTTACTTAGATTGCTTCAGTGAACATATGAGTATGATAAAATGCTAGTTGTCCTTACCTCTCTTTAGACTTTTCAAAGACGTGATCAAATGCTTAACTGGTGTGGGGTCCAAAGGTGCATTAAGCAATAAAGTTCGTAATACCAAACTTTACATTACAGTAATCTTGCCCCTGGGGGATTGGAAATGTTTAAAATTGTGGAGACGCTAAGCTAGTTAAACAACTTTACCTCATTTTTCTCAGGATGGGAGAAGGCAGATGCCGAAGCTCTTGCACTGAGACAGCAACTTGAATCTACTATGCTGCTGAAGCTCACTGCTGAGGACCGGGCATCCCACTTGGATGGTGCTCTGAAGGAGTGCATGAGGCAGATAAGAAATGTAAAAGAGGAAAGTGAGAAAAACTTGCAAGAAGTAATTTGTACCCAAGCCAAGCAATGGGATGAAATGAAACTTGGTCTTGAGGCACGGGTAGCTGAACTAGATTGTCAACTTCTCCGGGCAACTGCAGAGAATGCTGCAATTTCCAGGTCATTACAGGATCACCACGATACAATTTTAAGTGTCAATGAAGAAAAATCTCAAGCTAATTTGGAGATTGAAATTCTTAAACGGGATATCAATTTATGTGAGAAGGACATGAAATCACTGAAATATGAGCTGCACATGGTTTCTAAAGAACTTGATATAAGAAATCAGGAGAAGAATATGAGCATGAAGTCAGCAGAAGCTTTAAACCACCAGCATTTGGAGGATGTTAAAAAAATTTCAAAACTGGAAGCAGAATGCCAAAGACTACGTGGCCTCGTTCGCAAGAAATTGCCTGGTCCAGCCGCATTAGCTCAAATGAAGATGGAAGTTGGGAGCTCAGGCCAAATCTCCTATGAACCTCGGCTAAGGAAGAACACAGCTAGAAATCCTAGTTCTAGGTTGCCTTGTGCGCCTGAAATCTCCTTTGATCGTCCTCAGTATTACAAAGAATCTGATTTTCTCAGTAAATGTTTGCTGGAAACAGAAGAAGAATCAAAGATGTTGAAAGAAACTTTGGCTGCTCGCAACTCGGAATTGCAGGCTTTGAAAATCATGTGTGCCAAAACTGTTGGTAGGCTTAAGAGATTGGAAGCTCAGATTCAGGCAGGTGAACTGAAACAGTCCCCTGAGTCTAACATGGGTTTGGATATTGAAGATTTCTCAGGTCAAATTGTAAGCACCCCGCCAAGTGCCAGTTCTACTTGTGAAGATGGAATTGAAGAAGAAGGAAGCTCCTCTGAATCTTTGGGTCTGCATGTCTGCAGCATGTCTCAGTTGAAGAGTGCTAAGAGCATAGACAAATTTGATGAGCGGTCACATGAGAGTGATATACAACTAATGAATGACTTTCTTGAAATGGAGAAATTGGCCTGTTCATCTGATGATATATGTGTAAACAGTTCTGGTGTTAGAAGTACAGGTTCCGCAGGCAAAGCAAATATAGAACATGTGGTACAAGCAGATATTACAAATTCCAAGGATGTGAATCTCCTTCCTAAGCAGGATCCTGGCATAAATTTATCAGCGAATCAGGATGTGTTGTACCCTAATCATCCAACTAGACAGCTCAAGCCCCATGTTGAGGATCTACAATCACTCAATCTGCTCTCCAAAATCGGTATGATAATTGAGTCTCATGCTCCAGATGTTGACGTACGAAAAATATTGCTAGATATAAAACATGCTGTGCAGATCCCAGATTCTCCATTACTTCATTCAACCGGTCCTATCTCAGAGGAAGTTCATCCAGGTGACAAATATGGTCAGCATCCTCCTGCTGAAGATACAGTAAAAACTGCAGAGAGTGTGATATCAGTCATTGCGGCTTGCGCTAAGACTGACAACATAAATATCAGAAAGCAAAACCTTGAAAAGGCGGTTTCTCGGATACACAAGTTTGTATTTTCTCTAGGCAAGGAAGTAGCCTCATGCCAGGATTTTTCCAATTGTGGGCATGTTTTGGTAAAGATGATACAATCTTTCTCCACCTCTGTTGAGAACCTTGCACGCAACAACTTAACATTGGCCGACTTTGTTATTGAACTTTCAGATATTGTTGGTAAAGCTAGTGAACTAAAATTTGGCATCATTAGCTACACAGGTCGTGAAGGAGATACTAATGATGGAGAATGCATAGGCAAGGTTGCTTTGCTGGAGAGTAAGGTTGTCGAAGAAAAACTGTCAGGAAATACAGATACAGACGAATATGGCAATCTCCCTTCTACTTCTAATATTGAGGATTGCAGTGGGGGATTTCGAGAAGAAAACATGGGCTCTCAAATTGGGCCAAAGGTTGCGTCATACAAAAATTCAAAGGAGGACGTGAACCTGTTCAAGTCAGATAAAGAGGATGTTGTATCGGGCATAGCTAGGTGCACTGATCTTGAAACTACAAAGCTTCAGCTGCTGGAAAAAGAGAAGCTTCTTACAGGACTGAAATTGCAGTTACAATCATCTCAAAACTCACACAGCTTAGCAGAGGTTCAACTAAAATGCATGACAGAGTCTTACAGATCATTAGAAATGCGAGCACATGATTTGGAAGCTGAAGTGAAGCTTTTACGTGACAAGATTGAGAAGTTAGAGGAGGAACTTGCTGAAGAAAAGCACTATCATCAGGAAACTCGAGCTAGGTGCGAGGATCTTCAGCAGAAAATCAAAAGGTCTTGCCTCATCTCAATATGAAGGATATTACAGTCGGTTAAGATTAACTTGTCCCAGGGTTTGAGCTTACAAACTAAAAGCTAACCATCATTCATTTCAAGTATAGCCTTTTTGAATGGAGGTGGTTCCCCTTTCTTTTAGGGCTTGAGGTCAGATAGGACCCGCATTTAGACCCAGGACTTGTGGTATGCTGTTTTCTCCTTGTCGTGCCTTATAACCACAGGTAAATTGGCTAGGTCATCGGAGTTCCTTCAAGGTTGAAAAAATCTTAAAAGGAATGTCTTGCAATTTCTTAGTTGAAGAACGCCCTCAGATCGGAGCCGATAAAAATCATGCCTATGTCCAGAAATATATGTCACGCTTGTGCAATTTCAAATGTTGAACTTTAATGTCGGTTGCCTTTCATCGCTTCTGGATAATTGATATTCAGGCTACCAACTTCACATATAGGCAGCATAACTTCTTTTTCATTGCAACTCTTTTTTTGAGCTTGATGTCCAAAGTATATCTCACATGTCCTCTATCTCTTTTTGAAGGAAGGAGAACTGCACAACATGCTCATCATCTGCAGTAGATCTTCACATCAAGAGCAAACAGGTACTGTTGATCTAACCAATCTTAAATGGTATAGCCTTCCTTAGAATTGCTGCTTATCTTCAGGAAGTTCAATTGGAAAGAGTCATTAGTAGACACATGCACATCATCGCAAGGAGACTAATATGCAGAGGCATTTGTGAGTTGCTCTTGAAGCACCACACATCTTCGATGTACACATACATTTAGGATCATGAGGAATATGACCACGATTTTGTCATTATCTACTAGTGGCTGCTCATATGCTCCTGTTGTTTTATATTTTGTTCGTCGACTATTGACCAGACGCCTCACTATTAAATATGTCCTTGAAATGGATATTGATAGGACAATCTCCACTGTGTCCCTAGATTGTAGTCAACATTTGAAGTTGCTGTTTTCAACCGTGCTAATAAAATAGACCAGCTTCATATTTAAGTGCAGACTGCTAAGCATTGAGGTTCTAAAGATGCATTAATTTTGATCTCCAGCTCTCTTTTTCGTCCAGATACTATTCAACGACTACATCCAGAGATGTAAATAATTGATTTCGTAATTAAAAGGTGTGAATGCATGTTTTCTGGTCCGTCGGCAACTTCCTTTAATGTTCTCTAATACTCTGGCAGGAGAAGGAGGTAGCAGCAGCAGGACAGATGCTTGCAGAGTGTCAAGAGACCATTTATCTTCTAAGCAATCAACTGACGGCCCTGCAACCTCAGCCAGAAAGCAAGGACTCTCAATTTTATGAGAAGCAAAAGGAGGAAAGCTTGTAGAGGCTAAAAGCCGAGACAGCATCATTTTGATCGAAAACGAAAAAGGCCGCCTCAAGAGATTAGATGAATATGATCAAAGCTGAACTTTTTACTGTGTAGTGTTGATTTCAGTGAGTGGCGAGCATCGATCGAAGAGCCCTCCTGATTTCCGTTCCTCTCTAGTTTCCACACTCTGGAAATGCAAGACTCTCACGGGTTAGTTTGGTTCCATCTTTGAGTGTTCGACCAGTGTTTATCATACTTGCTGAAGAATGCAAAGCAGTTTGCCTTTTCCCCACGAATCAAGTTGGAGCTAACGTATATGCTTGTTCCCGGAAGGCCAAATGAACATGCAAATTTACATCATCCAGAGCCTCGCTAGCACGGCACATCGATGAAAGTTTTGACAGACTTTTATCGTAGTCCATTGTCATAGCACCTTGCTTCGACTTTAACTAACCGTGAGATACCGTGGAATCGTACTTGATGATTTACAGTATACAATTTTCGCTCAACACTTTCAAGATATTAACACGCTGGTCAATCAATTTCGTGTTTCATCAATGGGGATGAAATTAATGAAGGGGGTTATACAGTATACACTTAATTTCGAGATTAACCCCTCAAGTCGTCGTTCTTAGTCTGTCCCCTCTAGCGGAGAAGTCCACTTACCGAGCGAAGAGACGAGGTGCCCTTTTTGTATCAATAGCTTACGGGTGATACAGTGGATGAAACCTTTCAGTGCAGAAAAGTCTAGCAGTTCTAGAGTGGGAGATGCACACATCGCACATAGTTTTTTTATAAGTAATTTTGTACTATTACGCTAAAAAAAATTGGACTCGACTGATTTTCGCGAATTTAAATAAATCGCCACTCGTCGGTGGTATTTACAACAGGCCCTGGCCCATGTATCCTGACCCTGCAACGGCTGCATAAGATTCCTTGAGGAAAAGACTGCCAAAAACAGTCCCAAGTTCATTTTATGAATGTTGATTTAGTATTAAACCTTTTAATTTGATGGATTTAATTATAAACTTTTTGACAATTTCTCAATTTAGTTCTTTCCGTCGATTTTGGCCAAAAACGGCCATATTCTTACATGGCATAACCAACGTTGATATGAATAATTTTATGAATTTTTATTTTTATTTTATTTTATTTTTCATTTTGGTTCCTTTTCCCGCGACCGACGAGGGTTGTGACTTTCACTAGGGGCAAGCAATGGCTTCCAAAGCTTTGCACTCTTGGTCGGTCACAATGAAAAAAGAAAATAATAATAATAAATTCAAAAAAAGGATTGAAGAATTGCAAAAGTTGTCGACCTCAGCGCTAGCCTTGTCGCACAAGACAACATTATCGTCAATGATTTTGTAGTAAAATTGGCCAGAAGAATTAAATTGAAAAATTGTCAAATGATCGATCGAATTAGATATTTAGAATTAAATTGACATTGGTGTAATGGATTTATGATTTTTTTTTAGAAACTTTGACGTACCGTACCAATTGAAGAAGAACAAAAGCCTCAGAAGACATGACGAGGCGCAGCTGATGTATACTGGGAGACAACGTGGCCGGGACATGTTCGCAGTCCTACTTGGCACGTTGTGAAGATTTCCAGAGTTGGGCTTCGAATTGGGTGGCGAGCAGAGTTTGAGAAGTTAAGCGAACGAGACGAAGGAGGCAAACCCTCGACATTAATTCGCAGTGTCTGAACCCAACATGCCTGCCCTCCACAACTCGTCTCACCCAACTCGCTCCTCCAAACATTGCCACAAACACAAGAAAATATTCGGCAGTTGATTAGCGCCACGTCAATCGTTGACGTAGCGCGCATTTTTTACTCATATCCAATAACAGATTGACATGTGTCAGCTGAGGCGGAATTAAAAAAATAAATAGTAAATGTTCATATTCTTCCTCCTTCCTCTGTTGCTGTGGCTGTTCTCCATGGCCGCGGTGCTTCCTCCTCCATCACAGAACACCATTCCATCCGGCGTCACTTGCAGTCGACCTAGGCTCTTCATCATCGCTCACGGCGGCTCGTTACTTGTCCAGATCTGGCCTTAACAATGTCCATGGCCAGTGCTTTCCGCTCTGGTCCGGCCGAAGTTTCAGATCCGGACCTTTGGCCGGACCAGAGCAGAAACTTTGATGAGTTCTTTCCATGGCCATGGTCAGTCGCGGTTCATTGATCCAACCCTCACCATATGACAAGCGTATTGCAATCCTTGCTAGTGGCTGGTGACAAGGAGAGGGAAATTGAGAAAAAAAAATCTAAAAAAATATTTTAAAAATAATAAAAATGATCAATGTCAGCGATTTCCAATCAAAATCGATCGAAAAGATTGTGTTAATAAATCATCAAAAGATCTAGGACCGAATTGGTATTCATACAACAGATTTATGTCTTTATTTATACTTATCTTGTGCTAGAATATACTAAGACTATCAACACATGATGCAATCCGATGACCCCATGCACAAAAAAAAAAAAAAAGACTTTTGCTAGCATAAGGACTGTATTCAACTATGAAGCGTCTACAATCAAGTTTGAAAGGCAGGAGAGATTGGATGAATGGCAATGCATGAAACATGAATGCATTATCGTCACCGGATCCCACGTTAATGCCTGTCCTGCCGACAACCCCAATAAGGAAAGCTAATTGAATCATGCAAGTGTCGATTTAGCCAAAAAAATGTGGGCTGTATGTGGTAAGACGACATTCATATCGATTCACGCCAAGCATGCGTGGACCCAATAGCAAAGTGGAGGGTTCTAGCATATTTATTGGCCGATTTTAGCGAAAGGAGGATGACTTTCAGATGAGAAAGATCGGTGCCTTTCAGCCATAATTCGAGGGTAGCCATGTGGGATTTGTCTCCCATATCAGAAGTTGGGAATCTCATCAAGCAACCGAGCTCTTCGATAGGTATCGATCTCTTTGGTCAACTCAAATTACTCAACATCAAACATCGGGACCTAACATTTTGTTAAACATCGGGCCGTTTGCTACTATGGGGAGTCTTTGCTTTTAAGGTGGGGATTTTCCCTGACTGGAGTAAATTACGTTGGTGTAATATAAGTTTATACGTGGGCGAAGGTCCACTAATCAAAAACTAGATTAAAAGAAGTTTTCTTTTATGTGTCGTTCTCCGATCCCGATAAGAGAAAACTCCCTTGACCCTAATTTCTGATGAATGCGCTTCTATGTAACATTTATGCAAAACCTAACATAACGGAACTCAGAAAAGTTCAAAATCCTAAGTCTAACACTCGTACATCAGCTCATGCCTTTTCTCTCTTTCTCTCTGAAAAATTAGGGTCATTGAGTTGTAGACTTTCCTGAAAGAATCCATCAATACTCAGAATATGATGCAATTGTCAATAAGTTAATCAAAGTAAGACAAGCGTCGTCATAGTATGTAAGTATAGTACAATGGATCTAGAAAGTCAATTTTTATGCTGGGTACATCAACCATTGATTAGTATATAAATGGAAAGTCACTTGCCTACGGTACAAAGGAGTTTAAACTCGACCAAACAATGTAGTAACATCTCGGGCGCATGTTGAAAGTGGAAAACTACGTGAAAGCAACGGACAGAAAATGCCGTAAGCACTCCTTCCAGAATGTAATGTACCGCCACAACTTATAGCAAACTGCTGATAGAAGCAAAGCTCGGGGCCGGAGACTTGCTCTTGGCATGTCTGAGTCATTGCCGGGGATGAAATCATGCGCTTCGAGTCACTTTGCTCTCTTCAAACAAACTCTTTTCTCTTGCCTTGTTCCTTCGCTGAGAATGATATAGCTTAAATGACGAACTGGATGAACTGGAATTGCCTTCTACATTTGTTTACCCATCCTTTGCCGCACAAACTGCCGGGTCCAAACCATGTGGCGATCCTTTCAGGCCTTTCGCGTCTCAAACTCTTTAACTTTCCCAAGAGGGAGAAACATTTTCTCTACGTGGCGGAAGACCGATGCTTTGACTACAAATGTCTCTGCCCAACCATAAACAATCGAATTTTCTTAGCCGACTCACCAATTTGTAGTGTGAACACGAGAAACCCAGTAAAAGAGATCGACAAAAAAAAAACAATTCTAATACTGGCTGTTGTTATCTCTGACTGATTCATGCGTGGTTTACATGGCGGCTTTGTAATGCCGAATGATAGAAAAGCATGGGACGTATATTTGGCTTACAATGGGGCAACTGACGGCATGCATGTTTGTAACGCAAAAGAAGGGAAAAAGATTAGTCTGTCACGTCACTGAGCATATTAATATCATAGACCAGTTTCAGTCTAACTAGTGTCACTCTTTGCGGCATTGTTGTCTCTGACTTGAATTGCAGAAAAGAGTACTCCATGTCCTTATAGTGTTCCGTTCTGTCTGGCCATTATTGATCATCAAGAAGGATAGATTAGCATTATGATCGACGGGAAGGACAGTGAAGAGCACAAGGGACACTGCTCTTTAGTTTCCTTGTTAATGTCAAGCTCTCATTGATTCATTTATTCATACAAGTAACATGCAAACCACGAACACGACTCTACAAATATTCATAGCAAAGCGGTCAGAACCAGCCAAGAACCCCTAGAAGGATTAGATGAGTTATTTGCCATATGTTCGGAAACCAACTCTCTATAAATGCAAATCGAATCTTCCCCAAAGAGCTTCTGTGTGTGTGTGTGTGTGTGTGTGTGTGTGTGTGTATTGCTCTTATCATCTGATAATGGAATCAGCTATAGACTGGAACACCACTTCTTCACAAGGGATGGTGATTCCCATGTCATGGTCGAACCCGTACTCTTCTTCAGCTCTCCGAAGCAGGCTCTGGAACTTGGGGTGAGATAACCAGGAGATTGGGACGATGTATCTGCTCCTGTTCTCTCCCACATACACGGCAAAGTGACCCTTTGGCACATCCTCGGGCAGGCCAGCTTCCTCATTGTTGCTGTACCCGTTTGAGGATCTCTTGCCCAAGCTCGAGCATTTCTTGAGGATTTGTTTGATTGCTGCTGTTTGAGGCAGCTTGTTTGACTTCCTCATTGCCATATAGTTAGTCCAAGGTGCGAGTGTGTGTGTGTTTGTTTGATCTTGGGGAGATGGAGAGAGATTATTGGGTTTCTCCGTGGGGGTTTCTTTGGGAAGAGTCGAGGCTTTGGAGAGGAGCTCTTGAGGGGAGGTGGACGTGGGGGAAGGAGCGAAGACATGCAGAGGTATATATAGGGAGCTCTTTCTCTCTCTCTCTCTCGATAGAGATATTGGAGGTACCAATATGAACAATAGTCACGTGACATGTCAGATGGTTAAAAAAAAAAAGGAAAGAAGGGGAGAGATCATATTGTAATTTAGGCTATGCTTAGTTAGGTTTTGATGGTCTTGGCTCCACATGTTGGCTAGCTGAATGGTGTTTCCCAAGCATTAGTTTCTTTGGACAGTGCTCGTAAGCTGTATCGGAAGCACATTTCGTGAATCCGAACATGGAAAACAAAGACTCCTGAAAAAAAGAAGACGACAAAAACAACATAAAGAAGAAAGGAACATAAAGAATATTCTCCTTTTGATCTCGGCTCTCCTGTTCACTTACCCAGTTGTTTCAATGTAGTCGCTTGTCCAAATGAGTTGGCAAAAGGTTTCAATGATACAAAGGACAGGCACCGAAGGACGATCGAGACTGATTTGTTATCTTCGCTCTATTCTTACTTCCCATTTCCTATAACCTTTTATGGAACTTTTCATTTTCTAGTGGCCAAAGCGAAGGGTCGAAGATGGAGATCCCCTGTCATCCTCAACCATTATGCTTTTATAACACTTGACTGTGTACTCGGTTTGAGTATTAGAACAATTGCTTGGGCTACATTGCAGTCCCATGAGCCATGTATGTCACCGAGCAGGAACTTATTTAGTTTCGGAACAATAACACCATGCCAATACGGTTCCGTTGCATGATCAACATAAACAGGAACAACTTCTTACTTCATGGGAATTCGTCTACTGTCATTAACCTTAAAAGCTGGTGACCTCGTTGTTCACTGAGCTCTTTGTCATGAATCCCTCTAAGATAACTCTGAACTCGAGAGATGAAATTAGGCATCGAGACCGAAGATCCGCAAAGGAAATACCAACATATGTTAGTTTTTACCGCATAGTAATATCAAAACTCGAAGTTATCGTGAGTACAGCTTCTGTCGACGTAATTTTCTTTCTGCTTGGTCTTTAGATCTGCTTTAGCCTTTTTGACAAAACGTCACGCCTGTGTTCTTCATTTTTCCCACAGAACAGTCTGTTGAGGCTACCCGAATGCCTCAAGCTTGCGCATTACAAATGAAGATGTCCCCTTGACTTTGCCCAATGGGGACTCGAGCAACAAGTTACTTCATAGAGACAACGTGCCTCTATTTGTACTACTCCACAGCTATAAACATAAGAGGAAGACTAGATGGATTCTGCCAGTGGACCATATATTCCCGCATCTAGCTCATAGCTTCTGGAGTAAATTTACCTAAGAAGCTGCATATCTCGTCTGCATATCCCTACAATCATCCCAGGTGAATGCAGTCGATTTCAATCTAGTTGTTGATGGTTTGAAAATCGACTCAGATGTGCTCAAAATTAGCACACTCGCTCTTGAAATTGATTAGTCCCAATCATCCAAATCATTAGGTGGCTTGCGGATCAGTGATAAATGAGATGGACATCTACCACACTGTACGAATTGGGGGTCCGATAGAGGTCAGTCCAATGCTAAATAATTTGCCTGGGCAAGGCAAAACGTTAAGACGCAATGTCAAAACCTCAGAACTTTTTTTCGACCTTGCTCTTTCGAAGGTACTGTTTTGCCAACAGATTGACCCACCACATTTCTCGCCTTTTGTCCTTCAGGCTCCACCTGACCTTAGAGGACGCTGCCTCCAAGGTTCCCCACCAAGAACCACGGTAAGACCCTTTTTCAAGAGCTTTAGGGTAGAGGCCCCCGATATCAAAATCTCATAAAAGCAAGAAATTTACCTTATAAAAGGTACGTCTCGGTATAGCAAAGCATCAGATATATATAAATCACCAGATACAACTAACTTCATCTTGAAGAAAAGGAGGGAGAAAAAAACTACCCTTGTGGACCAATCGTACATGGAATAGCTAAAAATGCTTCCATCCGATGAAAATACAAGTCCATAGGATGTTTAAACAAAAGAAATCAACCAGGAGGAAGCTCATCATATCAGGAGGACCCACAGCCACAGGCAATAAGGTAAGCATCACGCATGATTGAATCTTGGGAGTATTTGGATACAAATGCAACACGATTTTTTGACGATTGTTTCTGCATTAAAGATTCATCCATCCAAATGGTCCTGCCAAATTCCGAGCCATGACAACCACAATATATAGGACTTTCCTGATAAAATCAAGCACCACTTATACTCACTGAACTATAGGTGAGAGGCAAAGAGAGTTTTTTTTTTTTTTGTTCATGAGAAAGCAAGTTAGCAAAAACCAAACCAAGAACACTATCCACGTACCAATTTTTGGACATACCTACCGACTCCTCAAAGAACCTGCCAAATCAACTTAAACATCAAGCTTCCACACAGTCGCCATGCTAATACAAACTCTTTGAGAAACAAACATACAATCCAGCCAAAAATTGAGGACATTCTAAGCTAGCAGATTGTTGTCTGCAGAGGCAGCAGTCCATGTTCTATGAAGGAAAATAAGGTAATGTAATCGAGGACAGAATGTACAGGACAACCTATCCTTGGTCCTTTAGGGGATGAAACATCTTCTAATTAATGATTCAGCGTTCCCAAAGAGACGGCTAGACTGGTCAATCGAAACATGTGCTGAGCATGTTACTCTTGTCTTTAAGTTCTTTAAAAAGACAAAAAGGTAGGCCATGGCTTCTTTCAATTCATCTGGAAGAATCATAACTCATGTATCTTGCAATGACTTATCCCCATGGATGAGCTGAATACAGGATACTGACAAATCAAAAT
Organism: Melaleuca quinquenervia; assembly: GCA_030064385.1. Classification (NCBI taxonomy): domain Eukaryota; kingdom Viridiplantae; phylum Streptophyta; class Magnoliopsida; order Myrtales; family Myrtaceae; genus Melaleuca; species Melaleuca quinquenervia. Next base: position 7,919,845 of record CM057726.1, on the reverse strand, counting down.
TATCAACAAACATGATATCATCAACAACATAGACATACAGAGCCATAAGTCACCCAAATGACTCAAAACAGTTTTAACAGGATTACTAAAATGAGAGTTTGAAACAGCAATTTTGAGCGTCTAAGACAAGTTGGAATTATTGTAGGAAACATGAAAAGGAAAAGATGCTATTAGTCTCTTAACTAAAGGTACCATATCATCCTTGGACTTTTAGATGAAGTCCTTAAACTACTCTTACATGTTCAACTAGTCCCTAAAGCTTCAATTTGTTCAATCAAATGTTTCAACTTTCCATAGAAAGTCAAATCAGTCATTTAATACTATTCACAATTTTTTTTATTTACGCTACTGCCCATTTTTAAGAAAATATTTTCATTTTTTCCTAAAAGATGAAACCTTTATACTGCCTTTTCACCTTTTTGGTCCTTATGAATATCACGATAGCTCCATTTAGGTAAACTGCTTATGATCACCATAACAGCAAAAGTAAAAACTTATCCAGAGTTGTATCGGATTGATATTCCTTCTATTTTAAGGATAAGTTCATGAAGATATCTAGCGACAATATAAATTTATATACTGAAACTTGTACTTACATTAATATGAATATTTTTCCATATCTTTTAGACTATTTTTTTAGATCGATGAAGTTCTTAATTTTTGGTGTTTCATTTTTTCAATTCGTAGAAAGAAATTCCAAATGAAAAAGTTTTCATTTTTGGCGTTTTAGTTCTCAAAAGAAAAAGATTTAGATATAATGACGAATATTTTATATAAAAATTAATATCATCTCCAGAAATCCTTAAAAGACACTTCGGCATCACATAGCAGGAATGTCGACCTACTACAACCCTAAATGAGGTGCTACTTGTACTTTTATATAGGTCATAAGTTAAAAGTATGATTAAATGGAATTATACTGAAACAGTAAAAAGGTAATAACATTATAGCATATTTTTTATTTTATTGTAGGAAGAGAATTTAATAAAGAGATATTCTTAGATCTAGGTAATAATATAATTATAAAATCTTATGGATAGTACCAAATGACTGATTTGAGTTTGTTGAAAAGCTGATAGACTGGATTGAACAAATTAATAACTTAGGGACAACATTGACCATTCAGAAATGGTTTAAGGACCACATAGAACGAGTTAAATAACAAAAATGACATTAGAACATTGGACCAAAGTTTAGGATCTATTAGAGTCAATTTCCCAAATGCGAACATTAGATTCCTAAATTGTCCTAAGGCCACGTAACAATGAACATCAATTATACTCGCAAATAATATATATGGTGATCACCTACTTGAAAACTAGATTACATTCAGGAGATAAATTACAAGTAATCAGCAGCTATTATAACAATAGTTGTCTGAGGATATCTACCACTATATCGATTTGCACAATTTGTTACTCTCCATAACAATCATATACGAAAATACTAGATGGAACGAAGCAGCAGAATCCTAGCATATCTACCACACTGGGACATGTAAATCTTCCAAACAACACAGAATTAAGCTGGCAGTATTTTCTAATAACAGATAAGAGTTGACACTGTTAGATGAAGAAGTAGTTCTAAATATAAATGCCATGCCACTTCTTCTCACACATAGGCTTGGATTTGGCCGAAGACTAAAGTGTGTGGATATATGACAAGGGAGGTAGAGAAGAGGTTAGGAAAGACTTTGGAACTTAGAACTTTCTACTCTAAAACCATGTATAATTTCCAACTCAAAAGTTTAAACTTATAGTGAAAGCATGTTTTATGCTCTAACGAAAGGGTTTTGGACATATTGAACGTCGCATCAGATAAACCCAAGTTAAAGACATGAACACCAAACTACAATTTCCTCACAATTATAAAACCACTTGGGATAGCAAGTAGAACACACGACCACCCACGAATTACTCTAATGGAGAAGCTACTTAAGCATCCTTTGAGAAGATTTCTATATGCCAAGAGGAGATAAGAAGGATCCCAAGTGGAGGAAAATCCGCATTCCTCAAAGACTGGCATTCTGAAAGTATCTGAAACAAAACTAATGCATAGTTCTCTTTGTGAATCGATGGCTAATGTATTTTGCATAATTGTATGTTGCAAACTTATATGAAGCATTTCATGCCAAAGTTGAACAAATGGACAAAAACAAGCCATCTTAGTACTAAAACATAACTATGGAGATAGCATGAAGCTAAGAAGTCATCATTCCCACAATCAAAAAACTAGTAAAGACAACAGACGAACAATTCACATGCAAAGCTGAATATATAAAAGCCTTACCATTAGGGAAAAATCTTCTTCCTCCAAGAACTCCTGGTAAAGATGAGCTCCATATATTTCCATAGCTCATCTCCATGAATGGCTATCAACTTTTTGGAACGAGACAGCATCCCAAGAAACTTAAAGATGCGAAATCCATAAAAGTGTTCGTTTCAATAAATTAAGGAGGCTTCATGTACGTTTCAGAACTTGAGGACTAGTAATTCTGATTTACAGCTGACTATTTCTCATCGTGATGATAGGCCAATGACAAAGAAGCCATGCCCACAGGTCATCTCACTTCTTTTTACTATCATTCCGTGAAGCATAGCATATGATAAGTTACTTATGCATAGGGAAAAGGCACCATTAGGACAGAAGCACCATAATAACATTCCCAATAATGATCCAGATTTTTTACTCCCAGAGACCAAGGATGATCATAATTATGTTTCCCTAGCTAAAGTTGGTAATGCTTAGCATTTAACTTGGTCATCCTAAACTTCGTTTGGCAAGTTCAATTAACTCCAGAAAATCGACTCATCTGTAACCCTGAGTAAAAATATTTACTTACCTATAAGCATGAGTAATGTACAACACCAGACATGGCAAAGTGGTCTTTATACTCTGCATTAAATTCCACATTGCGGACATTTGAAGATAGATATTAAGCTTCCAACCAGTCACATTCTACTGGTCAGTGTATCCCTGATTGACATGCACTTGGAAGAAGTATAAAAAAGAATAAATATAGCAGCAAGTTAATTCTTTTTTCCTTCATTCAATCAGACTCTTCAGGTTTGACCGATTTCCTTCAGATTGTCAACTTCTAAATACAGCTAAAAAAACTCTTGCAGGAGAAACTACTCATCAAAAGAATAATGTTTGACAACATTATGTCAGTCCACTTTCAGACATGTCATCTATCAGTTCCTGCATGAGAAAGCTGAAGAAGAAACTTCAAAAGTCTCACATGACATATTTACTCATAAGCAGAGGCTGGCTTTGACAGTTGAGGCATTCCATCCATCACACTGAGTTGTCTTCTCAGCTTGACAATGTGAGCTTGCACCTAAATGCAAATCATGTTTGGACAATGTTAATTTTTAACACAGCTCCCAGACTTTAAACCTCTTTCCCAAACAAAGATGAAGTATGAACGTATTTTGAGAACCAAGGACATGAGTATTATCAAATTCCGACTGTCAAGATTCCAGTTTTGACAAATGCATGAGTAAAAAAGATTATAATTCAGGCGGTGCGCAGTAGAACTGAGACTTAGATTTTTGTAGGTATGGGAGTGGAAGGAAGGAAGAGGAAAAGAGAGGAGGAAGGAAGCTAATGGTGGCAGCTGCCCCACTCTTGCCAGTTGCTTGTTCAAATATGCTGACGATATTTGTCATCAAACTCTCATCCCTTCAATTTTTTTTCAAGATTTCTAGACTCAACACAACCCACCACGCTTTATCTCCAGAATACACCATAAATGTAAGCCAACATGTAAAAGCTCCTAAGGCCAATCCCAATACCTATATATTACAAGATTATCAAAATGCTTGTGGATCAATAAAAGCAACAGAAAATTAAGCATGGATGACAAACAAGAACAAGATAAAGCCACTCTCACCTGCTGGCGAGCTGCAGCAAGCTTCAGTAGCTCATCTGCCTCTGAGAAATTCATGAACCATTGACTAAGAGGATGATCTTTAGTATCGCCTCTCTCCCGTTCGTTGGTGTTTTCTGGGGGTACTGCAGGGTCTATAGAATAAACAAAACATCCAAAGGGCAAGCATAGGCAATCAGAAGACAGAAGAGTAAAGGTCTACCAGGAGCAGAAATGTTAAATCCAGCAGGCATCCGTGGAACTATAACAGCTGGATGATTCTGAACCCGGGCATAGAAAGCCTCTGAAGGATCGGGAAAGACAATCTCGTCATAAGATTCAACAACAACTGGTTTCTTGGTTGATTGAGGACCAGACTCATCTTCAGGGTATAGCTTCAAATGGTGATAACTGCAAGTGAAACAACAGGTAAATTAAACTGCCTCCCACAAGGAGAAATTGATCAAGTAACGGCACAAACAACTCACAGATCCAACTGCTTGTCACAAACATCAGGATGAAAGAAAAGGGAAATGGCGATTTCGAATTCACCCCAACCGCATTCTGACAACTCGAAAGGTGGAGCCTCGACAACCCTTGTAGGATTGTTGAAACTGGGATGCAATTGGAACACAACTCGTTTGATCAATGCCCCAAGATCTTCGTTAGTTGCCCCACGGACATACACTGTCCACTTATGCGATTGGGACCTTATCAAGGCATGAGGGGAACGTGATACAGCCAACATCAAGCCACCAACAATACAGACACAAATTGAAAGATCGATACTTACTCACTGGCCTTCCTACCGAGATAGAACGCGATGGTTCCGTACACGATTGGCAAGCTAATTTCAGCATCCTTGAGCCTCCGGCTTAAGCCCTAGACACGAAAACCAGGAGCAACAACAACATCTGGAGCAAATTAAAAACTGAACACCTTGACTAACCGACCCATCACTTCGCTCACTCGCCGGCGAATGCAAACAATTTCCTCACACGAGAACACAAGCCTACTGATTTGATATTCTAGCAACAGGAGACTAGACTGCGGAGGACGATGATCTAGGCCGCGCAAGAGAGGGAGGGACGGGGAAAAACGGCACCTTCTTCTCGGGATCTTCGGAAGATTTTGTGATCTTGATGCGCTTAACGCCGGTGCCGCCATCTTCAAGCTGGTTGTCGCCCTGTTTCCTCGAAGACATTGTTCTCTCTGATCCTGAACCGAAAATCGGATTGCACTGGAGAATTCGACGAACTGGTAATTCTATCTTGAGCGGGAACTGGGAATTAGGGTTTTAGCTGGCTTAATTCCTCCCAGCTCTCTTTTTTTGGCGGTTGCGTTTGCTTTCGTTTTTCTTTTATTTATTTTTATGGTCGGATTTTCCTCTCTTTTTTTTTTCGGAATGAACAACTAAATTAACTCTAAAACTTTAATCTGATAATCGGAAATTAACAAATCTCCTCTTCAACGTTAAATGTTAACAGTTATGTTTCTTTTCTTATTTTTCTGGGAAAAGTTGTGTAATATCCCGATTTGATTTTCATATATCGAATTTAGTTAATCTCTTCGACCTCATCGTATGAAAATTATCTAGTTATATTTTTATTTATCTAATAATTTTAATTACCAATAATGATTAATCCAATCTTCCAAAGTATGACACGTCGAAATTTGGGACTTGAAAAAAATTTTAGTCAAATCTATTCTCAAAACGTTGATTGGACATCTCTCGATAAATTAAAAAGCAGAATATCTTGTTGTACTCGTCAGGAAAAGTCATATACATAAAAATTATAAAGAACATCCCTGACTTTCCTATTCGTTCAAATGATATCAGCACCGGGGTTCATTAGCTAGATCAAATCATCTTTCAAAGTATCGATCGAATCTCAGTGCAGTTATAAATATTCAGTCCCGAAATTAATTATATTAAGCGCCTCCAAGATGATTGAATTCTGAAATTGATGAACTAGGCATCAAACGAGCAAATGAAAGCAATCTGAAACTTCACAAAGACCCGACACATCCTGAAACTTACCCATTTCAGTCAAGAAGAGACTCTTTACACATGATTCAAATGGCTCCAGATGTCCAGAAGTTCAACAGCAGCGCAACTAATTGGAAAAATCCTAGAGTCTTTATTTGTCACTCCTGCATAGTGCTAGGGGACACCCCCAACCCTCCTATCTGAAAGGCAGTTCCTAGCGACTAGGAGTACATGGACGTGTCTGTGATTCGCGGAAGGAGACGGTATCCGATATTTGTACAAGAATTTGCTACCCCTAGAGGAAGGATTTCGCCACTGAGGAGCTCGTGACCAAACCCGAGAGGACGCCGACTATGAGCGCGCTGTTGTATGTGCTCGGCTCGCCTTGCATCGAGTTGTTACGAGAGTCGTTGTACGTCTCGTTCTGGAAGGGCCCGCCGACAAGCGCTCCGACCGCTATGTTCGGGTTGGGAGCGGAAGAGTTGAGCCACTTAAACCCGTCTTTGCACCCAGTAGTCGTCCCGACTGGAATGGAAGACCCTCTGTGGTGGACATACTGAGGGTAGTTCTCGCCAAACCCGACTAGATAGCTCAGCTTCATCGGGTTTTCACCCAAAACGTAATCCACCTGAGAATATTTGAACAAGGAATAGTAAAAATGAGCATGATTCGTGCTGAAATGGTTATTTTCCCTAAGCAATCTCATTTTATGTTGAGTAGAAGTGTTATCTTTGTCGACACTGACCAAGTTTGTGAAGGTGGTATCCTGAAACAGGCAAAGAAAACATGCGAATGTCGAACTGAGTCCTTCATAGATTTGAAGATGAAGGTTTTTGACCAAAATACAGAACATTAGATGGGTTGAAATTGCAAAACTGAGAGCCGAATTAAGAACTCAGGACGTTAATCCTGGAAATCAATGTCGGCACGAGACAAGTCCTAGCCGACCATCAAAAAAATGCACTTTGTCAGCATCATAGTGTACCTGTGAAATCACAAACTCACGAAGATCGCCTGGTGTATAGGATCTGCTGCTGCAATACAAGGCCTTGGTACCAGAAGTGAGCATGTAATCGCTGTAAAGGATGGCTAGAAACGCAGCGCCTACGGGATGCAGCAGCGAGTTCCATTCAGTCACCCAAATCAGCCCACCTGGATTACAGGACAATCTCACTCCCCACATCAAAGATAACAAAAAACAGTAGCAATGTGGATTCTGTTCGGGCGCTTACTTTCTGTTCTGCTTGACGTGGCAGTCGGTGAATCAGGCAGAAGGCTACACATCATCATCTCCGCGGTTTCCCTGTACATCTGGAGCGCGAGATTCTCAGCAGTCGGAACTTCACTTGCTCCAAAGTAATCTACACGCGATAGTAACACCTGCTTGAAGATCAAGAAGTGTCATGTCCCTCTTTTAAGTTTTGAAATTCTGGCTTGACACACAGTTAGCCAGCTCCAGGAGTTAAAAGGCAAAAGAGGATTTGGACATTTACCTGAACTCCCGGAAGCTTGTCATCCCAACTAATCCAGCTTGGTCGTCTCCAATTACCAAATTCCTGTCCGTGGTCAATTGTTACATATCTTAGATACGATCTGTCGGCAGATGCAAGGTAAAGCCAGCTGGCTGCCCAAAGCAGTTCATCACCATAGCCTGAAGAATTGTAGAATCTTTGCCCGCTGGGGACCGTGATGCTATAGGAACCCCGATAGGTATCGGCAAAAGCAAACAGCTGCTGCGCATGCATCAGCAGCGAACTCGAATAAGTGGAGTCGATCTTCTTGAAGACCAAAGAAGCCGACGCCATTGCAGCAGCAGTTTCTGCCGCAACCTCTGTTCCTGGAAACGACGTGTTCACTTGAGTAAGAGGTCTCTGCAAGTACATGGATTCAGGCCTTTGCCAACACTCGTGGTCCAAGTCGGGATCGCCCACCTTCAAGAGCGGCACAAGATATAAATATTTAAGTGAAAAAAGGAAGAATCAAAATCGTAGATAAGCAGTCGCTTCCTCCTCAAATGCTCATATTAGACTGGCCAATTAGGTAGCTGAGAATGAACGTCCCAGGGATACTGAAATGAGAATCTCAGTTCCTATTGACAATTCAGACTGGCTTATCGGTCATGTTGCAGCACAAAAATGGGTAGAAAACAGAATTAGGGAAAGGAAGCAAGATAGGCATTGTAGTTTGATAGAAGGCAATCGGCGACCATATCATCATCCTCTTGATTCTCTCAGAAAATCATCTGAGAAGTCGTGAAACGGAAGCACAAGTACTCTTTAAGCAAAATCCAAGAGAAGCTCTTATGTCTAGTATATCATTATAACTTTAGCATAGGGTCAAGAACTAGGCTTTGCCTGAATATAGAACACGTTTGGTGAAGGATGGGCGTTGATGAGATAATCAGTGATCCATCTGAGCGAGTCCTCTGCATTTCTCAACTGCTTCACCGCATTCATCTGATCTCCATACTCGAGAATCGCCCACGATAACATTGTCGCTGTAAAAGCCATGGGGAAACCGAATTTCATCGTGTCCCCTGCGTCGTACATTCCTTTCGATAAATCTAATCCTCTTTCACTGCCGTCCGTAAGCCCTGAATCGCCCCTCCAAGAAATCCTGTTATTCACCAACTTACCCGCTGCAGGAACATATTGCACTAGTAAGTCATAATTTCTCGTGAGTCTAAACTCAGAAAAACCAATACGAAGAAGAAATTCACAGGCAAGAATTGCTAATCTCCTTTTTCAACATCTTGCCAACTGTTGGACACAGATGAATATTATCAGCAGAGGACGAAAAGCGGGTTATGATTGCCAACATTTACAACCGTATGTTAGAATTAATGCCAAGCACATCATCTATCCGCATCGACACCATTGACAATGAACTACGTCTACTATTTTTGTTTTTCTAGAAGGGCACGTGGACGGACATCTCTGAACATCAAAGAACTGCATAGCAATTCTGAGAGCGTCAGCATATTTCTGCACGATCGGACCATGGCGGCTGTGGACTTTCGGCCCCTTGGAACGGAAATCCTGCAGAATGGTGAGTGCTGCTGCCGCAATCACAAGAACTCCGATGACAGTCACCAAAACCCTCCAGAACCATCCCTTGGACTTTTTGCCATCGCCACCAGCCATCTTAGTCACCGTCTCCAATCCTCAGAACTCATTCTGCTTCAAAGAACACGGCAAACAGAGAAAGAGGGGGGGAACCATTTTTCATTTTTCAGTTGCTCAGTCCTCATATTTTAATCGAGTACCACTCGTTCTTCCCATCAGGCTGCTCGACTTACTGCGGCTCGTTGCATTGTGAACTCACGACATAACCAAGAACCACATGAAACTGGTGAGCTTTCAGCTGATCACAGAATGGCAGAGAAGACACCAACTGTGACGTCAAAACTTTGGATCGGGATGCGACGGGTATCTTTCATCCTTAGTGCCATTGTCTATGTTGTAGATTCGCCCATTCATCGTTACCTACATTTGGAATGTGCCGGACCATTGGATTGATTTCTACGGGGGAAGGAGGGTCGTGATCTTGCTGAAGAGGGATCCCACCGTGGCAGCGGAGACAAGTGCTATGGCTGCAGATCAAGACAGAACAACCATATCGGCAGGGTTCTCTGCTTCATTTTTCTTGTTGGAAGAAGCTGATGGCAATGATTGCTGAGAAAAATCACAATTTGTCCGAGTGCCTCGTACACTCCAAATCTTCTTTTAACAGTATTAAGACATAATTCCATCTATAATAACATCACGCGTCCAGATAACAATTTTTTAAATTATAATTTTAGAAACTCGTTGATCATCATGTGTCGCCAAAATGGTGCAGCGTGATTAATTTGATAATACCATGTTGATGAAAATAATTCGACGTACAATTGGATTGATCAATTATGTGTGTACGCATGATAAAACAAATCTCCACTAACCAAGAAAAAAATAGAAAGAGATATGACAGTTATTGTGCATTGGACATACGTATCGATTTTATCTGTCTTTTAGTATGTCCGGGAGTGTTGATTTTTACATAAGGGTTCGTTGGTCTGCCTAAGAGCAAGAGGTTTGAAGTTGAGACTGACCGAAGTTGGGAAAATGCTCAATGTCTTTTCTAAAAACCTCCCTAAGTATAGGACTTTTTGTGGCCAATTAGCCAATAAAAAGAAAGTAAATAAACAACGATTTACCTTCTTAAAAAGAAATTGCATACATATATGTGTATCGAAAAGAAATGTTCAAGATTAGAACTTTTTCTGGAAAGATTGATGTAAGAAAGAAATAATTCAAATTCTGAAATATTATCACGTATTCAGAATTACATGGATCGTTAACTAGTTCAAAAGATCATGCAAGGTATACTTATTACTATTCTCGATCATGAGTAGCATGCCAGCCGACTCAAGCATGCAAATTCTAAAGCGAATGCATAGTTTGCAAGATCGATTTCTAAGAAAGCAAAAATGAAAAGGGTCGTGAAAAAATAATCTGCAGTCGTCTATGGATAATGCGCATTGGACAAGCCCTGATCAAGGCACGCAATGTACTTGTGACTGCAGTCGTGAATCATGACTAATGCCAAAAATAAGATTAATATCTGTGCCAAAGTGCCCAATCTTGCACTGTTCTGTTCCGTTGATTTTACTCAGAGAAGATAGATTATTCTTTTGCCATGAGGAGCATTGAAGCTTTTAGCGTTCACAATTCGCGGGAGGTGTTTCCCTTCTTGGTCCTTGGCATATCTTCGGGCATGATTTCAATTACTGGAATCTGAAACTCAGTCGAGCCAATGTTTTGGTCAGTCTTTCTTTATTGATCCCGGCAAGTTTTATCACATCCTAAACGACACCATCTCAGGACCCTACATGGAGTTGTTTATCCTGAGTCCACGATGCACGACCAAGAACAGAACAGAAGAGCATTCTGATGTAGGAAAAACTGAGTATTCCATCAACTAAACTTGGGCGTTCCAATATATGATTCTTGATCAGTTCTATTTTGTATACAGATGTATCGACATAACTCCATAAGAACGAGCAGCGACAAATGATATAGTTAATAATTGGGAGACTGGCGGGGAAAAAAAAGAGGTGAACTACTTGCAGGATATCTCTCTGCGCGTCAAATAAAGGCCTAAGTTTCATGACCAGAACAGACATGCTCGTCGGGCAAGCTGCCACAGTCCTCTAAATTTGAGAAAGCCAATGTTTCTAGGAACCAATCCTTAAGTACACTAAAATTCGTGCAGAAAATGGGAGATTAAACTGTGATATGATGAGGTTTGATTCTACTTAAAGCAACAAGAGAAGACGAAAGCAGTAAAATGACACCACCTCCGAAACAGAGCGCACTGGGCGTGCTGAATCCCCCGCCTATATGTGGCTTCAGAGGGTAAACCGGCAAATCTCGGTGTAACATGCAGATGGGAAAATTCAATTTATTGAGTGCTTCATCGTGAATTCTGGTCAGTAGTTCCAGTGAAAGGGATTTAAGACCCTGAATATTATGTTCCCATATACCTGATGACTAACGTAAGGATGACCAGCTCCATGAAGAACCAGGTCGGTCAGGTTGGTGGAACCTGAACTGGCCGTACCGTTTGGATAGAACATTTCTGAATCTGCTAATTGACGAAATGAGGAATCATCCCGATGGGGGAGCACCTTGATCTGAACGAGACTCATCGGATCATGTGTGCGAAGAATTGATCCGGCAAAGGGGAGCGGAGCACAAGAAGAAACACCTCGCCATGTTGAGGGAAAGACGCACGACAGTGAAGAAGCTTTACAAGTATGATTGTTGCAAGGCGGTGGGGAACGATTTGGCAACCTACGAAAATTGTGTAAAAATGAAGATCGTTGGTTCTAGACATTAATGCGACTCTGTTTTCTGATTGTCGTTTGAGTGAGCCGATACTAGGGAAACTTGGAGGTGCATTTTGAGGTTCAGCCATACGAGAAATAGGGCTGTCCGATCTACCATAACCAGCGCTTATCAGAGAACTGAGCCCCAACATGGAGCGTCTTACAAGCCCGGTCAGAAAATCGCGCTCATGCTGTAGACCCAAAGTTGTGGATGATGCAAGGAGACCTCTCGAAAAATCAAACGAGGGTGCTGAGGATTTGAAAGAAGATGAAATGCCAGAGGCTCAAAATATGAACTGCGATCACGCAGCAATAACGAGGGCCCCCACATTGCTATTTCCTCGCCTGACTGTGGTCGCCAAAAGGGCAAAATCTGCAGGCGCCTTCACGCTGAACTTGTGCACGAGGTGGAGCAGAAGGATTTCCGGTCAAGCCCAGAGAAACGGCTGTCTCTACAGAAAGTCACTGTTGCACGGCCTGTGTTCCCATGCCCAGCATGGATTGCCCGCACACCATGTCCCATTACCAAGTGGGAGGGCAGCGGATAATCTGGATACATCGGCACGAGCCACATCCGCAAGAGTGCGTGAGTCGGTCCGAACAAAAAGCTCAAAGTGTACAAGAGAGCTGTGAAGACAGAGAATGGCCAAGTCAAAAGCTGAAGTTAAGTCGAATGTGGATGCATTATTATCTGAGTACATCGATGCTTCCTCAGCAGATTGTGGCCTTTGTATCATCGACGTAACTGAAGGAATAGATGGCCGTCTCAACTGGATAGCAGTAGGCTCGACAGAGGAAGATATTCGAATTGTGTAGGGAAGACAAGCAGTTGCCATGGCTGAAGGCATGTTTACATGAAACCATGATAAGCCGCAACCAAAAACTTTTTTAATGGTTTTCACATTTCGGGCACAAGCATAGTACAGGCAGCCACTGACTCGAGTTTATGTGGGCAGAGGAAGAACAGCATTTCGTGTCAGTTCTTTAGCCATTGCTTTTGTTTGCAATGTTCAAGTGATCAATTCTATCTACCAAGCAACCCATCAATAGATAGATTCAGCAACAGAAGGGTATTTCTCTTAGTGACAGTAGGCAAATATAGTAGGAATCCGTGGTCTCATCAGATTGTTCTTGAAGCTCATGCTGATCCTGTCTCGATGAAGCTAGTAGTATTCTGCTAGCGTCCCCAGTGAAGCTTTTTGGTCGCATGGATTCACAAATTCAGTTGATTTATCTACTTGATACTGTCAAAGTTGCACGACTTGATCCACAGTTACAGTAATTGCTCGGGATTCATCTGAGTTCTCAAGCCGCCTTGATGCGTTACGGGTTTTGGGTCAATGCATTTGGCGCAAGATGAGCTGATCTCAAATCTTTACTTAGGACCTTCATCCAAACTATAGTAGCACACAAGAATTTGGCATTCTGCAGCTATAAACATCTCTACTCTAGACCAACTAGTGCCGAACTGAAAACACCAAAGAAGGGGGAGCGAGAGAGAGAGAGAGAGAAAAATTAAATCTGTTTCTCTTCAGGAGCAGAAACCAGCGGTGGAGTTTGGATACAACAGTCAGCCCTTGAACATGGACGTCGGCGCCAGAGGAGGAGAGTCCAGCTGGTACAGATTAAGCGAAGGCCCGACGAACCTGAACAGGATCCAAGCTCCGATAACGATGAAGATTGAAGCGTAGGCAAACTTGTTGAGCCAGAACAGCATCCCCTTCTCCCCCATGTACAGCTCCACCGCCTTCTCCGCCACGCTCATCTCCTCCCACCTCTTCGGCGTCGCCGCCGGCCTCTCCTTCGCCATCGCCGCCGCTCCGTCCTCCCTCGGCTGCCTCCTCCTCCTCGACCCCCTCCGGAACCGTATCTCCACCGCGTCTGGCGGCGTCATTGGCGGCGTGGGGGAACTCATCTCGTCGTCCCCGGAGCCTCCGGACACGCTGGCCGTGACAGTGGCAAGGGGACGCCGGCGCCGGAGGAGGAGGAGCGTAGGAGACGTGATGGCGGTGGCGGTGGCGGTTGAGGAGGCGAAGATGGACGGTGGCGGTGATTTCGGACTAGGAACGAGGGAATGAAGGATGCCAGCCTCCATGATTTCTCGAGGGGGGGAAAATGAGTGGATGGATTTGATGCTCTATCCTTCTTAATAAGAAATTCTCATTTATCCTTCAATTTTCCCTTCTTGTTTTTTTGAGTTCGAGCTCAATAATTGCATAACATCGTTCGAAATACAATTTGTATTTCATGATTAAAAAATTCATCATAGGCCTACGTGCCTGGACAACACAAAAAGGCTAGACTCGTATACCTCGAGAGACTAGCACATAATTCCAACATCATAACCTTTTATTTAAGTTGAAAATATAATAATTCCCATAAAATCCATAAATGTATTGTTCTAGTACATTACTACATTGGATTAGAATATAATTCAATTGAGGATTTAATTAATAAATTCTTTCAGGATACTTGTCAAGTCATCAAATAAGGAAATGGTACAACCTTTACATTAGCGACTCTTGTCTAATATGCACAAGACTCCTGCAAAGAATCAATGCCTTTGTTGCTTCAAATTTCGATGGAACGTGCATCCTGGAACATGACATAAGGTTACGGAGCTGGACTTATACCGATCCTGATGGAGACACCATAACAATTAGACGTTGCAAGCTTCGGCGATGATTATACGCTTCCACTTGCAATAAGATATGGAGAACAATTCTACTAAACTGTCACAGTTTTCAACACCGTTTAGGAAGTTACAAAGGCCAATTCTACTAAATTGTCACAGTTTTCAACACCGTTTAGGAAGTTACAAAGGCACCACAGTGACAGTCACCAACACAAAACCTCAAAGACAGTTGAAAATCTACTATGACAAGTCAGACCTTTAGAATTCTGCTGATACAGAACAACAAAGCCAGCGACAGTGGAGTTCTCAAAAGAAGACTATGAACCATAGAAGCTCCAAAGGTGTTCAGCAGATGATGAAGGACAGTTTCCAAAGAAATTCCGAGTCTCACAAATTTATATGGAAAAATTCATAGAAACTTATGATAACAGACTTGTTGGCTGGAAGAGGAGATCCAATTCCAGTTCCCTATCATACAAGTGAGGACCTAACTATCTAAGGCACAACTTCTAAAAAAACCCTCACATTGGGAATGTCTACAACACCTGTACAGTTGTCTCTCTGTTGTTTATGAGTATAAACAACCTTTTCCTGGATAAGTCAGCAACTTAAAACTCTTTTCAATTAAGAAGCGGTGGCAATAGTAGGCTTGCATCTGCATCATGTCCAAGCAATGATGATCCTGACAATCAACCTTCTACTTCCTTCCGACATAAGCTCCCAATTTAGAGAGATCAGGAATCCAGAATGATAATTCCGACGATCCTGTAGCGAACATGAGGCTTCCTGGGGCCCATTTTATGACTGGAGGCTCAGAGTCTGTACTTACCCAGCTTGCAACCTAAACAAAGGGAAACTCAGTTCACAGGGCCCATCAACAGTATCGCACAAATTATCGTTCACATACATGCTGATGAAGACATGCCATGCAGCACTATCTTAGTGAAGTAAGTTCGGACTTTAAGCAACTATATGTTTCCTTCGAAGAGTCGCTGGCCAAAGGAATAAATGACACCATAAGACAATATAAACCAAATGTCATGTCAAGGCAACAGAACATCATGGACATGGCACTAGGAAACTATGCATACTAAGCATCCAACAGCTAGAGACCAGAACGGGAATCCCTCATTTCCATGAGTAATGATCCCAACAAAAATACAATTGAAATATCCAACCGAACCGACACCAAGAAATACCTCTTTCCCGCTCCTTACGCTCCATGCATAGACACTCCCATCGCCAGAACCTGCCATTTGAGCAATCATTTCAATGTACGCAAGACAGAATGAATTTTCTATGGAAGCGATGGCACGGAAAGAGCAAGGTTGCTATTAATATACGAGTCAATTTACCCACAGAAGTGGCAAACAGTAGTTAAGTAAGAACAAGAAAAATAGAGGCTCCACATGCAATTCTTTTCACTTTAATGAGTTATTTCAAGTGTCATTAGACCAGCTTACCATCTAGCCTCCCTAGAAGTTAATCCGGGATTCAACTGCTATGCTAATAAAGGTAAAATCATTCATATTACTAAACCAAATATGTCATGGGTTAAAGCTGGCAAAAAGACATGAGTCTTAAGAAAAGTAACTAGCATTAGAGTTCAGTACTGAAATGATCCCTGGGGATACTGTTAAATAACCAGGATTCAGTATTGGAACCACCACAATACTCAAAAGGTGACCCTAGCAAAGAGGAACAGTTTACCAGAAATGACAAACATTCCTTCAGGGCTAAAAGATGCCTCCAAGGTGGACTTGCTTGATGTAGGCTTGACATTGAAAGTGGATAACTGTTCGAAATTAACAAAATGAGGACAGATATAAACAGACTTTAATGAACAAGGAAATGAATTATTCTTGTAACTTGAGAAAACTCTAACCAGTGTGCCTCGAAATGAGTCAAGCACATAAATATGCCCATCCATGGTAGTGAAAAGCATAAGCCTTCCATCATTGCTAAACTTAACAATGTTTGCATCGGACACATCTCCCCCAACAGAAAAGATGTCGAAAGGACCCTGATTATTCAAATATCACCACAATCAATTTCCACGGCATTGCTTGATAACCCTTAGATTTAAGGCAACACGGAAGATTAATTTCCATCATTCGACACAGAATACTAACTTTTTCATACTTGCGGGCATCAAACATTCTAATGGATCCTCCAAAAGCAATTGCAAACACCAGGCCGGGATCATCATAAGCTGTGGCGGGCCTTCCTTGTACACGCAAAAGACCCTATAAGTGCAGATAGCATTTCAGCAATTGAGTCCATTTAAAGAGGAAAAAATGTAGAAGTGACACAGTGAATCCACCTGACACTTCTCAGCTCGTTGATCCCAGAGTAAAACGGTGCGATCCAGAGAACCAGAGATAAAGAATTCATTCCGCGGGCACAAGCTAAGGGAGACAACCCTGAACAAAAAGATAACAACACTGCTCTTACACATAGCATTTGCAGGAGCAGTCACTTTCTATAAGAACCACTAGTCTCGTAATCAAACCTGTCATGGTGACCTTTAAAGTAGCGCAGGTACTTGTTGTCGTGCAACGATAATAGCCTTAGTGACTCTGTGGAGATGGAAATGTCAGTGTGTGATTCTGGAACAAGTATAGCATTCCCACTGTTCTGAAGACATACCATCCCAACCATTCTTTGAGGAGTATATAACAGTCATTGGATGAGAAGTGAATGAGACCAGATCAACCCCATACTTTTTGCTATTAATTGTCTTCAGACATCTGGAGATGACAACATTACTCAAATTTAAGAGGTTACTCTATTTAAGAGCTTGAATATTACAATGCGAAAATGCATGAGAATCAGTCTTGGACAAGAAAAGTAGACGGCATCATTGCTTCTAAATGCCCAATACACAACAGTCCGAAAGCCGAATGGTACTTGCACATGAATATTACAGTAGGCATGATGTGAAGAGAAATGCAACTAGATATCTCTTAATTTCTTCTCCGACTCTAAATACTCGGAGCCTACTCTTCAAAGCCCTGACATAATTTTAATGCTCTGGACATTTATTGAGCGAGCGTGTACAGGTGCTGAGTGCTGCGCAAGCACAGAAGCAATCTGAAGTTTGCAATGACAGATAACCCAAAACAACCTCGCTAGACTGAAATGCAATAAGAAACATGGTAGCAGAAAGATTGAGCGGCTCTTATGTTGAGATTTATTGTAGACGAACCAACTCAAAAACCAAACTTAATTCTGATTAAGACTTACGTTGCGCTGGCTACATCATAAAGACGAATAGACTCATCGTCGCTGGCTGTCACCAGATAGCTCGACGCCCGGTGAAAATCCATGGAACTGATTCTACCACTCTGCGAGAGCAATCACATCGAGAGCGAAACCATTAGTAATCCAAGAAAGCAACATCCGCGAGCATAACACCATGCTGACAAATATTCAAACTAGGGCTTCAAACTCGGACCGAAGTCACCAAGGAGGGCTCAAAACTCCCAATTTCCACACAAAAGCACGTAGAAGAAAACCTCTGTCTTTGTTTCGAAAAATATGCAATTCCACAACAAAAATGCCCCATTGCGAGGTGACGAGCTTCTCGGTGGTATCCGTGCAATTCAACTAAGTCACAAGAAGCGCCGTACAAATTTGATCGGTGCAAAAGCCGAAGCTAGACAGGACTGAAATAAGAGCAGCTCACGTAGTCTCTGAACGTCATGCCGACTTCCATGCTCTGGAGGATCTCCTCGGTGAGCTCCAGAGAGACCTTGTCCTTGTCTTCTCTCTCGACTTGCACGCCTGCAAGAAGAACCGGGAACTGAGCGAGAGAGAGGGAGACGCAAAACAAATTCGATCGAAACAGCCACTGAAAACGGAAACAGGAGAAGAAGAAGAAGAAGAAAAGGGGCGAGGTCAATTTCTTCGAGCAATCGCAGATTACAACGTACCGCCCATGTCGATTATCGCAGGGGGATTTCCGACTGAGAGATCCGATGATTCCGCTGCGCAGGGCGAGAGGCTTTGGAGAGAATCGCCGGAGCAAGTCGGTGAAGAGCGAAATTCATGTTCATGTCCAGAACGGGCCGGGCCGGGTCACACCGGGCCGGTAGTAATATTCTCTCCCCACTCTAATAGCGGGTTGAGCCTACGGCTGATGGTCCAATTTTATGTAATCAGCTGAAGTTTGATTTCTTTTAATTCACTGTACTCCGGTTCACCAACGATATTTTCTCAAAATTCTTATAAGACATAGTGTTTCTGGATCCAGTGGAATTCCCAGATGTAGAAAGAAGTTCATCGAGTAGAGATTTCTCTCCTACAACCATTTTTCGATCTATCTTTATTCATCTCTATCCAGATTCGAATTTATCTAGATAATTGCAATATCCAGTGCCGATCGAAAATTACCTGATTAGGAATTTTCGCTATTTCTAAACGCGGCCTCCTCTGTCGCCAGGTCCCTTAGAACTTCCGGCGCATTGCAGGCGTGGACCCTGCGCATGGTCTGAAGGCCTTACAGGTTCGAAGGGCTCTGCAGTTTGCAGGTCTCATGTCAAACGCCGCATGGATGCATTTGCACAGAGAGTAGAAACAGGAAAGCGGCCGATGAGCTATCGTCGCTTCAAGCAGCCATCGCTTTTCCTAGACTATGTTTGCTGATGTGATCTGCGTATTCAAATGCAAAACACAGATGCCGGAGGCTCGAATCAAACACCGAATCAAAGTCCGTCCCCTAATCTGATAAAGAACGATATCCGTAAGAAATCCCAGGAGCCAGCTTTGGCACCGAGGCAGAGCAACTGCTCTGTCCACCTTCAATCATTTACAGGCATGGAGAACGTAACAACAGACATATCACCGGACGCGTGACTTGAAACTAACCCCCCTCGGACAATCCACGGAAAACATGTCCGGGATCCTCGTCGAGACAAAACGAGTCAACGACATAAGAAAGGCACGTCAAAGATTTCTGTCGAGTCCCTCGGACGATGGGTTGTAGATTGTTTTTTTTTTTTCACACCGGAATCCATGTACACTGCGAAAACTAGGTCCGGATCACATGACTGGCACCGGCATGACCATCTCCGCCGGAGCGTCTAAGGGCCCGCCGGAGACGGTGGCGGCCTCATCGCAGCCCTCGTCGGCGTCTGAAGACTTCTTCTTCCTGTTGATGAACTCGATGCAGTCCGCGACTGCCTCGCTGTGGTGCGGGTCGTTCACTGGGTAGTACAGGCGGTTGTGCCGCGAGGACGGCGGCGGAGGCTGCGGCGGCGGCGACGGCGACGGCGACGGCTTGGAGAGAGCGGACAGCATCATGAGGCGGAACACCGCCTCGCGGAAGCGCTCGAGCAGGGACGAGGGGGCGAACCGGTGGCTCCTGGCGGAGCAGGAGGAAGAGTTGGCCACGGGGGCTCTCAGGCGGGGGATGCACTGGGCCTTCATTCTTCTTGGGCTGCACTGTTCTTCTTCTCTCAGCTGTTTCTCCATTTCTATTTCTCTTTGGCCTGCCTTCTCCCTTCTCCCTTCTACCTTCTCCCTTCTCCTTCTTGACTGCGTGATGCTGTGCTGTGCTGTGCTGTGCTGTGCTGCAAGTGCTGGTGCGAATCAATCAATCGTATGTTCGGGTATTTATGCAAGAATCTTTTGAGACAGGCAAGGTAATTCATGATCTTGAGTAGATATTGACTATATTGGGTTCGCAATGTGAGAGTTGACCTCGGCTAGGTGGCTGCAAGCTTAGCCGATGGGCCGAGCTTATTGAAAGCACTCAAATCCACTCAAAAAAAAAAAAAACAGAGAGAGAGAGAGAGAGTTGAGATGAATACGTGAATTATGCCCTAATTTTTTATTGCTATTTTTATATTTATGTTGGTATTTATGACTAGAGTATATTAGGCGGGATCAATAGGCTGGCGAGACCAGCAACGGGCTTGAAAATCCTTGCCGAGGACCTCGATACCGTAAAGTAGACTAAAATTTTCTATTAAACGGGTCTAATTCAATCAGAACAAGGTGTTAGGTCGAGCTCGAGAAGGGAATTCCTATCTAGACTCGTTCGGCTTGCCTTTCATGTTGATCCGACCTTGACAGGCCTAAAGGACGACCCGTCCATTCGTCAAGTCTAGATCTAGTGTATGAATATCTCGAAATGTGTTTATCACAAAGGAGCGAACCAGGTGCAAGTGAAGCTATATTAAAGGGGAGTGGGAAAGTGAAAGTGGGTATGAAATACTAAGAAAGAAATGATATTTTTCGTGACGAGAGAAAAACTCTTCCTCTATTTTTCTTCAAACGGCGATCCTTAACGTATAATTTAAAAACATTTGATCCGCTTCCCCAATTAGTCTCATGCGATGCTTTCGTCCATGTCGCGTAGAAAAGCAATTCGAACCTGAAATTTCTCCGTGCGAGATTTCATCAACTTTCGCGAGAAAAATCAATTTTTTTTCCCTGAAAACGTAGTTCGAAATTCTTGGTCCCTTTGTCAACATCCTTCGTTTGCCAATGGCGTGCGGGGGCCCAATTCGCACTACCTTCCTCCGCAGATTGAGGGGGAAGGAAACATTCCTCGTCGAGAGCAACGACTTAGAAAGCGGCATATATCCGAATCGTCCAGAAATGCCGCAGCATTTCCCGATCTGTTTCCCCTCGTCCACCGCACCGCACCCCTTGTCACGACTCGCGCCCAAAGTTTCTTCTCTTGTACACAAGCTATGCATGCTTCTCTCAGAGAAAGAAAACATTTTCAATTTTGGACTTCATTCGTTTCGCGAAAAATGTAGTATTTCTGGAAAATATTTTTTATGAAGTCATTTTCTTGAAAAATAACAATCTTTTCCTGTGTTCGTTTCAAATTTAGGAAAAATTATAATAAAAAAATTGATTTTTTTGTCATATATTGACTGGCAGTTGGTCACAAGCCATTTTTGAAAGAAAATAAAAAAATTTTAAAGGTGAATAAAGAACACATAAAATGTTTACCACTGTAAAAAAACGGAAAATACTTTTCATACTTTTGAATGTGTGTTATTCATTTGTGAAAGATTTCTTCCTTGAAAATCTTGTTTTTCGCGAAACTAACGCCAGAAATTTAGGAAAATATTTTCCTGTAAGCTATTTTTTGCGAAACGAACGGAGCCTAAGTTTCAAACGAACATTGTAAAATATTGTCATTTTCCAAAAAAAGTGACTTCCTAGAAATCATTTTCCAGAATTACTACGTTTTCTGATAAACGAACGGAGCCTTAAAGTTCAATCTCGATTATGTTCCAAAATTTTCTAGAGCAAAAAAAATTTATGAGTTTAAGTTTCATCTCAATTCTATTTTGAACTTTTATTTTGTCTTAAAAGAAAACTCAGACTTTAAGCCCAAAGTCTATCCCAAACTTCATATGTTTTGTTTTTTCGATTTAGTATCAAAATGTGTTCCTGTTAACCTCCCATCCAAGAAAGTGTTGTTAATTGTTTGATGTAGCGTTTTCAGGTCGATAATAGCCCACTGGAGGCGACATGAAAACTTTTCCAAAGCAAAAGTTGTTATTTGATATGAAGATTAGGAGGATGAATAGCTAACGATTTTTGGACGGAAGAGTATTTATTTAGGAGTAGGATTAAAGTTTTTATCAGATAAAAAGAAAGTCAAATGCATATTTTCGAATTAGATCTAAAACAGGAGCTTTTTGTAGAGAATGAGGCCATACAAATTGTGTCGCGCCATGTTATTTTTGCTTCTCTTTCATTACTTAGAGACAGAGATGTAGAGATCCAATTATGCTGGGGTCTATGGAATGCTTTGCAGAGGGCCAAACAATCGTCAATACTCCGTTTGCCCGACGCGACACACAATTAACATGTATTCGGATTTAGAATAAATAGGATTCACGTCACATCATGTCACGACACGACGAAAAATCATGCTCTCGTACAAGTCGAACACCATTTAACTCGTTTAGCTACCACGTCGGCATGCTTAGATTACCACGTCAGCTGGTATGCCTTCGATATCAATAATGACAGACGCTATCGACCAACTTATGCTCATACTCCTAAGACTTTTTTCTTATCTTAAAAAGTTTATGAAAAATAACACTCAAATAATTCTTTACACCGGCCTAAAAAAATATGAAAAGAGGACAGCCCCCGAGACGGCTGGCTTTTAGCCGGGGGGGCGGTAGCCGAGCCGAAGGGCGGCGCGCGAAGCCGCGCAAGATTTTTGTCTGTACTTGGCAGGGCTTCACATGGTAACATGTGCGGGGCTTCAATTTTTTTTTTAATTTCCATTTATTCCATCACGCCTTCACCACGACGACCCTCGTAAGATTTAAAGTCGGCCGACTTACCGACCATGATTGAACTCCCCCACGCTCGTGCATGAACGCGACGCCGGGATTTGATTCGCCGGGATCCCCAAAATTTTTATATTTTACCCGTTTTCCATTCCGCTAAAATACTCGAGCCAACGACACTGTCTCGTGTGCTTTCCACTCGTTTTAAATCCGAATAATCGAGAATGATGTGTTTTTTTCGAAATCATCCATATGGCTCTGGCATCATCAAGATGATTTATGAGCATCGAGGATTTTTCCATATCGATTATAAAATGAGCCAACGATCAATTTGTAAGTGTGAAAAGAAAAAGCTTCATTCTCTGAATTAATTGTTGAGTGAAAGAGGTTTGGGACAACCCAACATTAAGCATAACGTATGAAGAGATAAGATCAAATTGTCTGAGGCATGCAAGCACTATAAGGCTTCAAAATGCTATCCTTCCAATAAGCAGGAACGACATTATGTATATAACTCAGGCAAAGGAGAGAGAGAGAGAGTTAAAAGGAAAATTCTCTTTTTTGATTTGGAGTATATCGTCAAATTGTGGTTTTCAAATTTTATATTTAAACGCAAGAGTCGTCGGTTAAGAGCCGTTAAGAATTAATTAGTAATTAAAGATTGCCATTATGTAGCTGTTACAAAATAACATGAGATTTATGAACAAATGAATCAATGTTATAGGGCCATCATTAGGAAATTGTTACGACCGTCACAAAACCGTTAAAGAAAGAATATTTCAAAAATATTGAAATATCCAACAATTTCCCACATATTTCAAAATGTTTTGGAAAAGACATGAAAGAAATATTACAATATAATACATCGTAACTGGTGCTTATTCGGCTATGAACCAGCGCTAGAAGGAGTGAAATATAATCCACCAAATCATCGATGAAAATTGAAACTTCTATCAATCAATAATTTCTTTTTGTGAATTATAATATTCATCAATCATATAACACTTTCACAATATTTGTTGTTCAACGCAGTTTTGCACTAACAAGCCATATATGTGATTGGTTTATTCATAAGTGCTCTAGAGATTACCGTCAATTATTCTCATAGGAGCGGCCTAACTGCGCACTTATATATGTGATTCCATCAAGTATGTTGCAGCTTAATACGCCACTAATAAAAGGTCATGGAATTCAGTAAGAGTCCAGCTTAGCCTCTTTTTCCTTGCAGTTTTGCACTATTCTCACCCTAGGAGGAATATAAATTTACAATAGAGCACCACTAAATCAATAGGTGACTTGTGATTATCCATAAGAACCTAATTCATAGGATCGCTAATCACATATGTTGGGTTACCATTACTGTCGATTTTCTTCAATTGGCTTGTCCTATACCCCTTAATGTATAGTCAAAGGGTCGGCCAAATCCTTTTTCAACTCTATGTAATCAAAGGAAATATTCCATCCATAAGCAATTGCTTTGCCGCATCACATTTCAATCAAATGTGTTAACTTTCATTATTGAAAGCTTTATTCTCTAAAATGGCTATTCGTCTTGGCAATCACGATGCTAGACACATAAGGTATTGATTTCATTCTCAAAGGAACATGCGCTAAGAAGTTTCTTAAATACTTACCCCCATTTTCAAGTGAAAGTTTGAGAAGAATTTTCTCTTTCCCAAGAACCTAAGAAGTCCTTCAATCATCAAAATAATATATCTTCTTTCTCCTTGCTCTATTAGAGTGTCAGAGGATTAACATTTCGATTGTACATATATGCTTGGTAGCATATGAGTTTACCAACCATCATTTCACATTCTCAAGTGATTGCAACAATTACATTATTAGATCATCTGTTTCTAACCAAGTCAACTTTTGGTTTAGCAAGATTGTCATTTCCCCCATAATTTTTACCTTATTTCAGAATTATAGCACCAACCGGTCCAACAATCTGACAAGAGCGGTTAACTATGCTCTAATCACACAATCGGGATTCCTCAACCAGAGTTTGGTTCCTCACATGCTTAAGGCACCTCACATGCTTGTAATGACACTAGCCATTTTCATAAGATGCACTCGCAGCTCAACATATTTATCAAATTGCAAATATTCATATGCAATGAAAACATAAAGAATGTTCGCATGATACACTTATAAGTCATAAATCACATAAAATAAGATACAACATCTCTAGTCTATAAATGAGCAAAAGCAACAAGCAAGTCCAAGGTCCCTTCTAACATTTTTAAGCATGCTTTAGATCTAAGTTTAAAACATTAAAAAAAATGTTTGCAACCCACAAAACATAATGTCTTAGTTACTAGACATTCACATAAGAGGAGAATAAACTGCAATGCTTGATCTTGTTTCCAATTTGCATTAGAACAATATAGGATAGAAAAACACATTTTGTTGCAGCAATGACAACCATTAATCGACCGTAACATGTGTACACTCTACTGGTAACAAAAGAGCTTACAAGCCAAATTATACTACAAAAACCTGCACAACCCAAAGAATAAACATCTCTTAGTACACAATCAGCCAATGTAGCATCTCTTCCATGTAATTTCCACAAGAACAGCAGTTGATATTCATATTCT
Organism: Melaleuca quinquenervia; assembly: GCA_030064385.1. NCBI lineage: Eukaryota > Viridiplantae > Streptophyta > Magnoliopsida > Myrtales > Myrtaceae > Melaleuca > Melaleuca quinquenervia. The sequence continues at coordinate 7,894,607 of CM057726.1, read as the reverse complement.
TCTTTTTGGTCCACACTTTTTACTCCTTCAAGCTCATGTCCACACATATGAAACAGCACAATCAATTCTCATGCAACAATTTACATGATAGCTGCTATGTCTAAACATAAGTAGAAATAAGAGAGGATCCAAACGGAACATTAGTATGTCAAAATCTACACGTAATTGTAAAAGTGACATACACTCTTTAACCCATGAATTTTGGGATTATTACAAAATATAAACCTCTTTCACTATTTAGTTAATTAGTAACCTAATAAATTTAGGCATGAGCTCATGATAATTTTGACAAGAATTATTTGGACTGAAACTCTGGTGGTCAAAAATATAAGGCCAACAATGTTCCATGAAAAAAGAAGCACTGTTCATGAAAAATTAAGGCAGACGCTAATTCCTTAAGCAACGTCTAGAAGATTAAAAACGCGAAATATGGAAAATACATACACAAAGAATACCACAAAAGGCAAGATGTGAAAAGCATACTCACGCAATCGTCAATTTATATTATGTTGATCTAGCCAGAAAGGTGATTAATGGCAATTTAGAGAGATATCACGTCAGTAAGCACAGGCCGAGAGAATACATAGACAATAAATATTCAATTATTGAATGATACACTCCCAATATTTTCCATTTCTGACCTATAGAGATTGTCAAACAGTTATATCCCTTTCTTTTATCAAGCGTAGTTCCACGTCGCCAAGAAGGCAAGAATTCGCCACCCTTCCAATAGTAGAGAATTTTTATATTTTTCCGTGTGCTTTATAATGAATAGGGAATATTTATTTCCACATGGCTTATGCACGATAGTAAATGTAAAAAGCAACCACAAATAGAATTTAATATTACGTAGCTTCAAATATTTTGCTGAGAAAAACAACTACGAGACGATGTATGGTGTTTCAGGAGAGTCTCATCAGTCAATACATCTGCGGATAAGAATTGATTATAGGTGTAAACAAAAAATATACATACATAAGATTACTAAAATCAAAAGAACGAAATGTTGAACTTAGCTTATTTGTAGCGGGAGATAAATCTTTAAAAGAGACAGGCATGTTCTATAATGCCTACTTGACCACCATCTAATTCCACGAGACAAAATTTACTAGTTGTTCTCTTAAGCAATTCATCGAAAATCTTCCGAGTCCTCGTTCAATTCCAACGTCAATGATAGCAGCAGCAAGGGCGGTGGTGGTGATAGTTTCAGCTTTGCAAACCATAGGCATTATCCTTAAGATTGTTGGAGAATTGGTTAGATAAACGTGAGCAAATAATAATTGCTGAAAAAGTGTTGAAAGTTATGAGGAAATGAAATCAGATTGTTTGAGGAGTACATAGAGAGAGAGAGATTCTCTTTTTCCTTTATTTAAGGTCCGTTCGTTTGGCGGAAAATATTATGCCGGAAAATATTTTCCGGAAACTAGGCTGTTCGGAGGGCAGAAAAATGTTTTCCAATCAACCAAAAATTTCCTTATAAAATTAAGGAAAATGTTTTTCCGTTTTTGAAAAGCGAAAAACATTTTCCGAATCTCTTCTCTTTCTTTCTCGTTATGAGTCTATGAGCAATTTAATTGCCGGCAGTCGCCGTCGCCAGCCGTTGCCCCTGTCGGCCACCACCGCCCGCCGGCTGCTCACCTGTCGCTCGCCTGCCGCTGCCACCACCAGTCACCTAATAATTTCTCAAAAAAAAAATTCTGGAAAAAAATTTTCGGAAAATTTTTAAGTTTCAAACAAATACTAGATAATGTGCCATACTGGAAAATATTTTCCAAAAAAATGACTTCCTGAAAAATATTTTCCGGAAATGTTTTATTTTCTGCCAAACGAACGGACCCTTAGAGTATATTCTCGAATTGTGGTTTTCAAATTTTATATTCAAACGAAAGAGCCTTCAAGAAAAAATAGTTTGTAAAGAGCCATTAAGAATTAATTAGTAATTAAAGATGACCGTCATATTCCAAAATAATATGAGGTTTATGAAGAAATAAGTCAATGTTATATGGCCATTAGAAAACCATTACAAGGTTGTTGCAAAATCATTATAAAAATGATGGTTTATATAACATTTATAAATTCTATAAAATATTTCATAACTACTGAAATATCCAATACAAGCTTCAGACCAATCGTGCGCGAGTAGTAATTTGATCATCCCTATCAAATAGAATTATATACGGAACTTATTTCATGTTTGTGTAAAACATGTTATTCGCTGAGTATGAAAATTTTGGTTCGCATAGTTAAATCTGAACACTGAGGTTTTTACACTCCTATGCTCTATTGTGGGTTGCATGGCACTAGTGTGGTTGTGTGCTGGTGTGCAGGTCTCCTGTCGGTCGATTTTCGACGCGAATGAGCCCATTTCGCGGGATTCATACACCGCAAAGAGATGCAAGTCCTCCCGAGTTTTGCTGTGGGAGAGCCTTCCTATGTTTTTAAGGGTCCGTTCGTTTGGCGGAAAATATTCTTCTGGAAAACATTTTCCAGAAACTGGGCTGTTCGGGGGGCGGAAAACATAATCAACCAAAGATTTCATTCTAAAACTAAGGAAAATTTTTTCCGTTTTTGAAAAGCGGAAAACATTTTCCGGGTCTCCTTTCTTTCTCTCTCGTCGTGAGTCTATGAGCAATTTAATTGTCGGTCGTTGCCGGCGGTCGTCACCGTCACCCGCCGCCGTCACCCGACGACCGACGACCGCCGCCCCCCGCCCGACCCCACCCCCGCCCGCCGCTACCCGCCACCCGTCGACTGCCACCCCCGGACTCACCGCCGCCCTCGGCCATCGCCCACCCGCCGCCATCGCCCTCGTCGGCCACCACCCCCCGCCTGCCATCGCCGCTGCCACTCGCCGACCGCTGCCCCCCCCTCGATTGCCACCCTCGCCCGCCGCCGTTGCCGCCCCCGACCGCCGCCCCCCCGGCCGCCGCCGCCGCCCCCGTCGCGACCGTTGCCGCCCGACGCCGCCGCCGCCCCCCGTCGACCGCCGCCCGACCACCGGCCGCCGCCGCCCCCCCGGCAGCCACCACCGCCCCCGTCGCGGCCACCGCCCCGCCGCCGCCGCCGTCACCCGTTGCGGCAGCCGCCCGCCGCCACCGTCACCCGCTGTCACCCGTCGGCCGCCGCCCCCCCCGGTTGCCAGTCACTAGATAATTTCTCAAAAAAAGAATTTCGGAAAATTTTTAATTTCAAACGAACACCAGAAAATGTGTCGTCAGAGTTTCAAACGAACACCGGAAAATGTGTCATTTTCCAGGAAAATGACTTCTTGGAAAACATTTTCCGGAAGTGCTTTATTTTCCGCCAAACGAACGGACCCTAAGTTAGAAAACGGAAGGATTTGAGAGAAATGTAAGGTGATCTCATGTTCTTAGGCATATGTTTCGATAGGCTTTAGTTATGCATCGTTCATGCATCATGGGGCGGCGAGTAAGGTCCGCCGGCTCTGAATGGGAGGACTTACATGAACTCCTTGAGATCTGTCGATGAGAAAAAACGTCTCCATCGTGAGCATGGCCTCACCGATCCAGAGGGAGCTTGATGCGGTGTCAGGCTTCACCACTGTTGGCGGCTGCGGAGCACGGCCTCGGTGTTAGAGAGAGAGATTGTCATTGAGCGCTGCTGTACTAATGGCACGGTTCGAATGCCCGGGCGGCGGCGGCGGGGTTACTGGGTTAGAAGGTAGAGAGGGAAGACAGAGGTCGAGGGGGGAAGGGGTGACTTGTGAGATTGAGAAGAAAGGGATTTATTCGAGAGTGGTGGATGTAAATATTGATCATACAAGGCATAAAAGTTTGCTGCCTAGGTACATCACATCCTCTGGAAAAATTAAAGACGCTCCTTGTGTTTAATCTCTCTTGCTCAGACACATGCATGACGAGAACTTCACCATCAGCTAAAAGACCCTTAACGGCGCAGGTTCCTTCTGAAGAGGAAACACGGACAAACTAATAATCCTCTTCGTGATGTTCAGGTCCACCCTTCTTCCTCGCAAATAGCCACCCCACGATGGGAGCGAGAGCCTTCTTGTTCTTCGTCTTCTTCACCGACGGCGGCCTACCCAGCGTGGTTCCGCTCTCTTCTCTGCTCGCGATCACTCGCGTCAGCGACGGGGGGCTCGCGAACTTCACGTACCTCGTCTTCCTATGGAACTCGAACTCCCTTTCATCATCGTCGTCCACGTCGTCATCATCTTCTTCGCTAGTCAGCTCTAACTTCTTCTTGGCTCTGCCGACTTTGGTGACGTTCTCGATGAACTTGACGTCCTCGATCTCGGGATTGAGAGAGTGTTCCGGAGATGTCGCGGCTTTCAATTGCTTTACCTCTCTCCTCGCATTCTCGAGCTCCTCTTTGAGGGTTTTGACGGTGTTGGCCAACCGGTTGTTGTCTTCCCTGGCTTTTATGAGGGTCTGCTTCGTTTCCTCGAGCTCTGTCGTCAGGGCTGCGATTCGGGAGTGAGCCGCTTGGGCTGTTCCATTTGCTCCGGCTCGCATCTGTCACGTAAAATTACAAGCACAGATATATACAGCGTGCGTCGGATGTAATGTAAAATTCGAGTTATTGTCCGAATAATGCAAGAAGGCTATTTCACTCTGCGGGAAAGTCGACATATGCATCGGATGCATGAAGCTAAGCACATATGAACTAACTCGCTCCACGGAGATTCCTTAGAAGGAGAAAGCAATAGGACCTCTTTGAGCTTATGGGCGATGATCTCCCCTGCGAGAACCCGTTCCCCGAACAACGCGACCGCCTCTTTCACCGACTTGAATGGCAGCCTCGTGTCGATCTCCGCTCGCCCGACAACCACCAACCCCCCGCCGCCGCCTCCTTCTTTATCCTCCATCCTCCTCCGACCCTTCTCCAAGAAGCGCTTGTGGAGAGACAAGGAGGCAGGCTAATCAATGTCAATGGTCTCATCGAATCGCCTTTAAGTACAAAGTTTCCAAGGCATTCGTGGATAAGATGCAGTGGGGACTCAAAGGGAGCTCATGATGAGGTTGTTACTAATGGCAATGCTAAGGCTGGTTGATGCTCTTAATGGGAGTCGATTCATGGTAGAGAGAGAGAGGTTAATTTTCTTTGCGTCCACTACACACTGGAGTTTTGTCAAAAAAAAGATGACAAAGTACACGGTGGTTGGACCATCCTGTGAGGTCTGATTCGTTAGTTCCGATCGGACCCGTCTTGATTAGGACCTTTCTCCTTCTCTAAGTGCCCTTCGAGTAGCAAGCTCTGGCTTCCTTTTTCTTCCTATCTGACATGGCCCAAGCAGTCTGCCATAAACTGCAAAGTGATTATTTAGAATTAGTAGGCCCGCTGCTTCAGCTTCGAGCGGTAATTCGTCGCTCTTTAGTTCACAAATCAATTTAGAGGTGGGGGCAGATACAAGGGGGTCCGGAAAATGCTTCGCATATTGATCGATTGAGTCTCTAGTGTTTAGTTCTGTTCGATTAATTCCTGGATGCTTAAAGAACGTGCAATTGGGTTCTTTATGTGAAAATACATAAATATTAAACCACGTCTTCACCTAACGGCTTAAGCTTTTAGAATAGTTGGCGGTGATCCTTTACAAAACTTCACATGGTATCAGAGCGGGAGGTCCTGAGTTCAAATCTTACCAGGCTCCTAGTCTCCCCAAAGTCATTCCACGCTTAGTACTAGGCAAAAAAAAAAAGACTAGATTAAGCGTGAGGGGGAGTGTGAAAATACATAAATATTAAACCACGTTTTCACCTAACAGCTTAAGCTTTTAGGATAGTTGGCGGTGGTCCTTCACAAAACTTCACACTTTACGCATACGTCGGTTGACGCTTATCAATATTAGAACAAGCCATGTTGGGCCGATTATGATTTGAGCTGTGAGCAGCTCCAATCCCCGGAGGCAGCAAAAAGTTCAACGCGACAAGCAAAGGGGAGTGCACAATGCACAAGAATGATTTATGCGTTGAAAGTGGGTTTTATTTAGGAATAATTAGATAAATGACAACCCATCAATGATTAACCCAATTGGTTAGAGCGAACTTGAATTTCGTTGAGATGTTGGGTTTGATTCCTTAGGAAGCGCCTATAATTTAAGTGGGAAGCCATGGTTGAGGTGAGCGCAAATTGGCTTGAACACATTGGCTGCAAAAAAGAAGAAGAAGATAAATGATCATGGGACTTTAGCATACCATACAATGTTGATCATAAACCTTTTAACTTTATGTGATCCTTGAACTTTTAACTTAACTTGTAATGTGGTTGTCAGTCTTTTAATTTTGCTTAATATAGTCTTTGAAATTTTTAGTGAATGTTTAATCTAACCCTTAAACCATATAAAAGTATCTAATGGCATCCTTCGATTCTTTCAAGTTCAATAATAATATTGAGTATTTTCATATAGTTTTGTGGAATAAATCAAATATGTCTAAAAAATCGAGGGACCATATTGAATATATTGAAAGTTTACGAACGACATCACACATTAAATTAAAACCCATCGATTGCATAAAATAAATTAAAAATTTATAGATCACATTGTATATTGGGTCAAGATAAATAGATTATTCGTTTCATTATTTCCCTTTTTTATTACATTGTAATGAAAATGGGCTTAACATGATATCTTTAGTCAATGTCCTCCCCATTTTAACCCCTTTTTAATATTTTATCTAACCCATCTACGACTCGAGCCATAAAAATTTTTGGACCCATTTTGACATATTTACTTAATCGCAAATCAACTTGGACTTCATTCACCCATAAGCCAATTGAGGAGGTGGTTCTTGTACAACAAATTTGGAAAAAAATAGACTTTATCATTTCGATTATTTTTATGTCGGGAACCATCTGTCCAATTCATATAATTTCTGCAATTAACAGGTTTGGTTTTATGCCAATTTTAAGGTCGACTAGTCTGGTTCTTGCTTTCAAAAACCGAGAACCGACTTCAATAGAGTAACTTCCAAATTTTTAATTAGGAATTATCGACTTTGATTCCGATCAAACGGAGGGAAGCGAGATTTTTGGTCGTACTTTAATCGTGTTGGGCTTGGTTGGGGCCCAACGACGATGCCTTAGGCCGATCAAAACCCGGTCGCTCGCATTTCGAATCCGGTCCAAGCGAACCGAACCGGAATCCATCGACCTCCGCAGTCCCGAGTCCCGAATCACGAACCAGAGCGCATAAAACTCGACGATTTCCTCACGAGCAGGCAGGCATGAAACCCACCCGCGAATTCCCGAAGTCCTCTGGGGACCCGAGGATCGCGTTCGCCGAGAGGTAGAAGAGCGGAGCGGAAATTCCAGCCCCGGGAAGGGGGAGATCGCTGAGATTTGCTCGGCTTCCGAACGCAAACCCCAAAACCTTCCGAAAGAATCATCATAAACCCTAGCTCCTTCCTCACTGACGAGACCGAGCTCATTCCCAGGCACGGCGGTGCACCCGCTTCTCTTGTATATAGGCTGACTTATAGGCTTCGAGCTCGGGCGGAAGTGCTCGCTGCTCTAGGCGGATAATCCGTCTCTGGGAGCGGAGCTTTGGGTCATTGCGCGAGGAAGCGTAGCCGTTGTTGCTGTGCGGTGCTGCTTCGCTTCGGAAGAGCTGCGTGGAGCAACGCTGCTTGGCGAATTGGGTGAAAATGAGTCCAATTCAGAATTTCGAGCAGCATTCTCGCCATTTAGTGGACCCTGAACTACGTACTTCTCTCTCTCTCTCTCTCTCTCTCTCTCTCTCTCTCTCTCTCTCTCTCTCTCTCTCTCTCACTCGCTCACCCGCGAGCATGACGACATGAGGTGGGGGAAGGATCATAGAGTGTGTTACGATACTACCAATAATCGTAACAATCCACATATGTCTCTATCTCATCAATCAATGGCTGTTCCTCGCTGAGGAAGAGTGTTGGGGTTTAAGCTTAGGGTGCGAGAACTCGTTCTATGTCCGAAAGGAAAAATGGATAAATCACAGTCGTCATAATATGGTCAGAGGATTATGTGGGTGCAATACTTCTATTGTGGTTTAAACTTTATACATCTTATTTTTTCCATGGTTATCTCTTCTTAATTAGAGGGTTTCTGCTCTGTAATTTAAAAAAAGTAGCTTTATCAATTTCATTTCACCTGCCATGTTTTGGAATGAGTATCTGCCGATATGACCATGAGGTTTTTGTTGTTTTGAAAACAGCCATTCAGACAAGGCTAGTGATGGCTGTGGAGGTACGTGACAGTCTGGAGATAGCCCATACCGCAGAATATTTAAATTTCCTGAAATGCTACTTCAGGGCATTTTCTGTAATTTTACTGCAAATTACGAAGCCTCAGTTTACTGATAACCCAGAGCACAAGCTTCGAAACATCATTGTGGAAATTCTGAACCGCCTACCTCATAGTGAAGTCCTACGCCCATTTGTTCAGGACCTACTGAGGGTCGCCATGAAAGTTCTCACCACAGATAACGAAGAGAATGGCCTAATTTGCATACGCATTATATTTGACTTGTTAAGAAACTTCAGACCAACATTGGAGAATGAGGTGCAACCATTTCTTGACTTCGTATGCAAGATTTACCAGAACTTTGGATCTACTGTCAACCATTTTTTTGAGAATGGAGCAATAGGTGGTGAAGATGTCAAGCCTGTGGAGACTAGCTCTTCAGATCAGGGCATTTCTACAGGTGCATATGGGGGGACCGGGCAGCTCAATCCGAGTACTAGGTCATTCAAGATAGTGACAGAAAGTCCACTTGTGGTCATGTTTCTATTCCAGCTGTACAGTCGGCTTGTTCAAACGAACATTCCTCACTTGCTGCCTTTGATGGTAGCTGCCATATCTGTTCCTGGACCAGAAAAGGTTCCCCCCCATTTGAAAACTCAGTTCATTGAGCTGAAGGGTGCTCAGGTTAAGGTTGGTAATATCTTCATTGTGCAGGATTTATTCTTTTACTGAAATTTCTGTCTTTAATCATCAGCTACATAAATGGTGGAGAGTCATCTAGAATATGAATGTTTGGTACAGTTCCAAGCAGATATGATTGTGAAAAGGTTGCTTCAGCTTTTATGAGAGGTTTAGCTAACTCCTCACAATTGCAACAGCTTTCTGGAAACCGTCTCATGGCTATACCAAAGAGACATTATTGATGTAGGCCTAGAATCAAGTCGATGCTCCATGAAGTTTTGTTTGAAGTTTAAGTAAATGACGCCAGTTATTATAATTTAGTGTCTCTTTTCTGGTTTTATCATTGAATAGACGCTCATACTTCATCTGATAGTTATGAGGATGGAGGGAGCAATAAGACGTCTAAGTTTCTAAGGTTGCTGTCACATACTCGATCTTTCATAGTTGTATGTCTTACAAGATAACTGAACCCTTTAAGCAGGCTGCTAGAGCAATATTCTTTCTTGAACTGAGGGGAAGAGAAGCATTTGTCAGAACTTGGAATTACCTCTTATTTTGTTTAAATTTGCATGCTAGTTTTGATTATGGCATGAGGATTAGCTGAAATAGATGTTTTGATTGTTAATTTTAGATCATTTAAAGTGATTTTGTCCTCCCTCACTGCCTCTTTGTTGAATTGTATTTTGAGTTGGAAAGACTAACCATTTGGCAGATTATCCAATTGTAATTAGTATGGGTAAAAAACAATCAATCGACCTGCTTTCTTTCTTGTTTAATAATGTGGCTAATGCTTCCAATCAGCTTTATTAAATTCTCTGGTTTGTCATACTTGCTTAGCTGGGCCACTATTCTCATTCAAGTTTCTGTTGTCTATTATCGTTTCTTAGTAGTGCACAACAATCTAAGACAAACACAAACAAAAAGGAGTCGAAAATTGCGTTTCCTCTCCTTCATATTATATCTTAAATTTTCTCAATTGTGTAATCCATCTGATATCTTATGGATTTTGAGAAGGCTTGGGAGGATTTGTAATCAGCTGAGCTAAGTAAAGCTTTGAGATCTATTCAATATACTAAGTTTCCTTGTTCATATGAAATTTAGCTTATACACTCGTACATTTTGTTTCGCTTTTGTGGTATGCATGAAACTTCTTGTCTGTTCATGGAAATCTTGTGACTTTGCTGTTTTTTTTTTATTGTAGAAAGTGAGATGTTGGGAGCTATAATTGACTGCACTAGAAGTTTATCTCATGCTTCAGTCTTAATATTAGGATAAGTTCTTGATGACGAAAGCTATATTCTATTGAGGTCACAAACCCATTCTAATGGTACCAATTTTGCTATCCGAAAATAAAAAATTTCTATGATTAGTGACAAAGATGGGATCCTTATATGCAAGTGTAAGCTTTGGTCTCTGTCAAATGGTCATAATCTACCTTACTAGTGGAACTAAATAAGTCCACTCAGAATTTCTGAATCATAGATAGCACCTTTCTGGCTTTGCAAATAGAGCTATCAGCTTACCTTTGACTCTGCATCTGTTTGTTAATAGTTCACATCTCTTGTCTATGGAGTTTCAATGGGCTGTATATGCATGTACGATGTGTCCCTCCACCTATCAGTTTAAACTTTTGGGTTGGAGTTTCTAACATTGTATTGGGTCTAGATTCTGCTCCAGTTTATTTTATGCGTGCTCTCCTCCATTCATTAATTTTGTGTCATTTCTACTTTGTCTTGCACAATAATTTGGAGGTGCTAAAATTATTTCACATTGCTTGCTTGTGGGGTTTCAACGTGCCTTATGTTCATGTAAGTAGCCTCCCTTCACATATGAGGCTGAACTTTGTCATACTGTTGAAGCCTCTTCACCAAATCTTGGAAATGGGACATGTCATATAATTCTGGAAAAACAAAAATGTCACAGGCTTTCAAAGTGGGATAACCTTCAGTACCAAAACTTGTCGATACCTTTTATGCTGTTGTTTTTGGCTTTACATGTGGATGCTAATTCTTTTCTTTCCTTAATTCTTTGCAGACAGTCTCTTTCTTGACTTATTTGTTAAAGAGCTGCACTGATTACATCAGGCCCCACGAAGAAAGCATTTGTAGAAGTATAGTCAATTTGCTGGTTACCTGCTCTGATTCTGTAACGATTAGAAGGGTGGGAGCTCCAACCCTCTTCTGTACATTTGCATTTCTAGATTTCTGACCAAATTAAGAGTTGATCTAATTTTTTGGATTCAGGAATTGTTGGTGGCACTAAAGCATGTATTGGGAACAGATTTCAAGCGGGGATTATTTCCTTTGATTGACACTTTACTGGATGAAAGGTAGAGGATATTCTTTTAATAGCCATTGAATTGGTAGGGTCATAATTTTATTATGGAATATGTAATTTTCACTTAGATTGAGTGAAATAAAGTAATAGGAAAACGTGCTTGTTTATAAGCAGTATATAGGGATAGAAGTGCATGGATGGATACAAAATTTTCGTTTTGACAAGATAAGCTTTTATTGATAAAGAAGCTGTCCTTTGCATTAGTATATACAAGAACAGATGGGAAAACAAGAAAACACTGGTTCATAGTAAGATTAGAGCATGAAACTGATAAGTCCCTGAAATCAACAAGAAAAGAACAAGATGAAGATTAAGTTCCTTCCAAAATCTCTTGTTTAGTTCCTTTGGAATGCTATGCGTGAGAGAAAGTGGAGCTATGCCTGAAGCCTTTTGGACAGGTGAGAGCAGGAGGAAAAGCTCTAGTGTTGACTAACTTTTCATAACCAACATATGTGGGAGGTATTGAAAATGAAATGTCCGAATTGCTGAATAAATAATAGTGCCAGAGAAAATGATCTCTGGATTGTCCAAACACTTTACAACTGTAACACCAATGCACCACAATAGAATATGCTCCCTAAATTTTTTTAAAACGATAACAAGCTGCCTAGAAATAGAAGGAAATAATGAGTGGAGCATTAGTAAACCCTATAAAATGGCAGGAACTAGCTAGATTGATTGAAGTTGAAGCTACTACAACTGTATGAAAGGTTTGACGAGAAGATTTTGCTTTTAGAGAAATTCCATTCCCTTTGAACTGCCAAAATTGAGAGTGGAAGTTAAAGAAAGATGCTGGCACCATAATAAAGTGGCCAACCATTGAAGTCTCCAATAATAATATTATTCGAGTAATTAAATATTAATCCAAGATTTCATCTAATTGCTTAAGCTTTTAGAATAGTTGGTGGTGGTTCTACAAAATTTCATATTGGTATTACAGCATGTGTTCTTGAGTTCGAATCTTCCCAGGCTTCTATTTGCTTCTCCAATTATGTATTTCCACACTTAGTACTAGGTGAAAAGACCAACCTAAGCGCGAGGGAAAGTGTTAGAGTAATTAAATATTAAACCAAAAGTCAGATATATCTGTTTCATCATTAGAAGTGAGAAGGGAATCTGGATTTAAGAGAAGTGCTACACCAAAATCTGTGTAGACAAGAACTCTATATCCGGCATTAATCTCAAATCTTGTCCAATGATTGAAGATATTTCATTCTGATGTTTCCAAAGATTGACCTGTATGGACAATGCATCAACAACTGGAAAGCAAGCTGTATTTGACGATAATTACGCTTAACCTGATGAGAATTTCCATTTGGGAGAACCTCTAAAGCCATTTGATAAGAGGAGCTTTACTGAAAAGAGTCTACTCTTCCAAGCCAAGACCTCCTGAGGAATGATGAGAGCAGACAATTTTCCATCAACTGAATAAATCTTGTACTCATTGCATGAACCACCCTGCAAAAAACCCCTTTGAAACTTCTCAGCTCTAGAGGTTGCTAAAGCTGGTTTAGGTTTGACACCCATGGAGAAAATTCAGAGTAGACTAGTAAGGTGGACGAATCAATGGTTTCGCATGTGATGCTCACTCTTATGAGGAGCACTTTGTCTAATCTCCTTGTTCTATGTCTATCTTCCCGTTGCTTGCCTTATCCTGGACAAATCAGCGGACATACAAACAAGATTCTTATGGGGAATGGAGAAGAAGAATTTAAGTGTCATTTGGTGATGTGGCGTATAATAAAGCTTCAATATCTTGAATGGATTTGCTCATTGATTCATATACTTGGAAAATGCATAGAGATTCATGCGGGAAAAATTATTTGTTGAATGATCACGCCGGAAAAGAATGTATTATGTGAAAAATAGCTACTGCTAAATATAGGTATGATAGGTCAAGAAAATTGAGTCAAGCCTATTCCCATTGCCGACAGCAATGAGGGCATTTAGTTGTCTCGTGATACTTTTAATGTAAAGGTACTCTACCAATGGATAGTTTTCCAATTTAGTTTTTAGGTTTCAGGGTGTATTGGTGAGTTCCTTTAATAAGTTGTGGGAGTATAATTGAAATGTGCAGTTCCATTGAAATGCACATGAGGGAGTGCTTGAAGACCTTCATGTTTTGTTCAAATGTATTTACAGGACCAATGATGATAATCCTAAATAATTAGTTGGAAGAGAATTACTGCCACATTTTCTTATAGAAACAAGCAAATATCAGTCATTATATGGAATACAAAATTCCATTTAAAGGCTTTTCTCACATAGATATGCCGAAAAAATTCTAACCATGTATGGTCTTCTAAGTGTAGGTGGGTGATTCTCACTAGTTACTCCACTGAGGTGGTTTATTTTATGATGGTAACTCGGTGAAAGGGTAAGGTGAAGACCTAAAATGATATGCAAAAAGATAAGACTTAGTTATTTGTTTTTGCTGCTGCTGCATATAGAGTTTCGTGTTCACTTTCTTTGGATTTGAATTGAAAATGGAAATGCTGCAAATAGAAAAAGAAGGGACTGTAATTCTACTTGAACTTGGAGAACTTTCAATTCTACCATGAGCTTCAATGTCAGTTCAGTTCTATCTTAGGTGCAGTAATTCTAGGATAATTCTAAACTGATGACTCGGTTGTTCACGAGGATCAATCGTGATGCTAATGTGGACAGATGTTTTGAAGCGGATAACTACATAATGTATGCCATGTGGCTAATAGTATGGTCTCAAGTTTTGAAAATCTATTCTATAGGTTTGGCGGTACTAAATCCTAGTTAACCTGTTGAAATTTGTGGCATTTAATAACATGTGCTTGTATGCGCGCGCAACAGTGTCGAATTGAAAATAACTGTTAAAATTTTGGCCAGAATTGGAAAGACATTTAAATCCTTAGTTGATTAAGCCAAATAGTTATATTTGGTGAGGAAGATTGATGGTGCGTCAATTGATTTTAAAGATTGGCGGCTACTCATTCTTTGTGATGTTCACCAGTCATGGTTGTAACTTATTGATGTAATCCTAACTTATCTTTAAGGTTTTACACATCAAGGAAATATATTATCAACTCTCTATGCTGTCTCCTTTACATGCAAATGTCAGTTCAATGCTCCCTCATTATTTTAAGATTCAGCCATTAATTGTTGTTACTGAACTGATTCACAATTAACTTATGTGAATCGGTTTTACTGCTTTCGGTTTTCAGTTTTAATGGTGTCTCAACTTCTATGATAGTATATGCAACTTGAACTGAGTTTTTTCCCCCTGCATTTTTTAAGAAGAATATGGATACAAATTTTTGAGTGCTAATTAGTATCAGCAATAGGTCTGAAAAAGTATCTAAAAATATCCAATTTAGATATTGGCCTTTGGCATTTCTCAGCTACATTTTCCATTTTTAAACTTAAAGAATAATCTTACTTGTTCTCTTGCTGAATACTCAGTTGATCCTTTTTCTCTCCTAAATGGTCAGTGTGCTAGTAGGACCTGGTCGGGCATGCTTTGAGACGTTGAGGCCATTGGCGTACAGTCTGTTAGCAGAGATAGTACATCATGTTCGGTCAGATCTTTCTTTGAGGCAGGTGAGCATTTACTGCTATATGGATTTATTGTGTTGAGTTGTTGGATAACCTGAAGCATGCTGTTGCTATGACCTGAGCTTGTGCATATTTGTGTTCTTGATTTCCTATCTTTTTTTTTTGGTAAATTTGATTTCCTATCTCGTTGTTTCTGCTTAATTGCAAAATTGCTGGTTCTTTGGACGAGGATCTTTTCACTGATGCTTTGCTGAAGAATCCAGCATAATGTCTGGAGTATGTCTCTTGGATTTGCAAAATTCGATTTGCTTGATTTCTAAGATGCTTTTGAGGATTCTTCTTCTATGCAGTCTGATACGGCTGTCAGTTTGTTTGTCTCGTTCTTGTTACTTTTTACTACTTGAGCTCCTTGTGATAGGTATTACTATTTTCTCAAGGATTTCAGGCTATTATTCTGTTTTATTTCCCTGACAGCTTTTTGTGTTTCATGTTTTAACCTATATTCACTAGTGATTGTTTATTCTCTTGTAATGCAGTTATCAAGGATTATATACTTATTCTCAAGCAACATGCACGATGCTTCACTGTCGCTTAACATCCACATGACTTGCGCTCGCTTGATGTTGAATCTGGTGCCTATGCTATTCATTGCCAATTCTTGCATTTTTAAATCCTCTTGTGGCGTATAGTGGTCTATAATTCACAGGCTTGGTACATTTTGCATCTTTTTTTGACTTTTTTACTTAAATGATTTCATGGGAACAAGGTGGAGCCCATCTTTGAGAAAGGTGTTGATCAGCCATCTATGGATGAAGCCCGGAATTTGCTGGTCTCAGCTTCTTTACTTCCTTCTAATTTACTTTAAGATATGTATTTTAGTGGGGAATTGGTTTTATTTATTACTCTTTACAGGGTCGCATTTTGGATGCTTTTGTTGGAAAGTTTAGCACTTTCAAGCGTACCATTCCACAGGTAATTTTGATCATGCTTTCGCTTGCAGAGTATTTTTGATTGGTTGTGACTCGTGGGTAATGGTCATATTGCAGCAGACTCTCCCTACAGTGGAATCAAAATTTTCTTTTGGAGGGCCGGATGATCAAAGATCAAATGTTTCATTTATTTTTTTTTTCTTTTTTGTTTTGAGGGGGGGGGGGGGGGTTGTGCATTTTTGTGGATCTCGAAATGTCTGCTTTTTTAACCAATTTATAGCATGCTTGATTGAGATCTTACAGCATTCTCCTGTCAATTGCCTTTTCCGGGGATTGGGATTTTTCACTCTGCTGAACCTATATTTTTTAGTTAATCATCTCGTGCTTTGATAGGTTACCTTACACTTTCTTTAGACAATAGCTCTCAATCACTTGCAAAAAATTTGTTTTCACTTTCCACCTGTTTACAGAATATGTTAGTGTGTAATGACTTACTGAGAAGTAAGTGGTCTTTGTTATTCATTGGTTTCTGTTTTATTGCTTATTTTCCAAGTTGTTTAGATTCTTCTTTCTTTGTGTTCTATAGCTGTTGGAGGAAGGAGAAGATGGAAAGGAGCGAGCTACGTTGAGGGCAAAACTTGAACTCCCAGTGCAGGTTGTTTAACAGCTGTACATTTTTGTCCATCTCTGGGTTTGCTATCCATTAATACATTAAAGGAGCTTATTTTATGTGGGAGACAATCTGGATTATTAGATAAGCTTAGTGCATGGGCTGACAATTTGAGAGCAATGCTTATCAAATACCCTCTCTCAAACCAAGTTTTGGGTGGTTCTCATGTAAACTAATTGTTTGAGAGTAAATTGCTTCTAAAGGGAGGGGGAGTAAATAACTCCTAAAGTGAGGGGATCGTGGCAGGTAGTGTGAGCATGGTCATAAATTCACTCCTAAAGTGTGGGGATCCTACGGACACTGTTCATTTATTGATGATGATTCAATAGATCAATAGACTACTTAACTGTACTGGATAAGCTTATAAACTAGATGCTGATGCAGGATTGTGGGACACTGTTCATTTCTCATTGAATATGTCCTCTTTTGTGGTGGACCTGCTTCTTTCTTTCTTTTTTATTTATTTATTTTTATTTTGGGTGTGGGGGGTTGTCATTGACTGTCTTCAAGTTCTGATGTTTCGGCTTTATACACTGATGTTAAAAATAAGTGTTAGGAAAGTGGATACACATTTACATAAGAATCCTTGTAGACCAGGTGTCAGAAACCTATAATTGACGTCTGAAATGTGCATAGATGTATATTGATGATTGCAAATGTATCCTCTCAAAACTGTTATAGTTTGCATATGGTGTGAGCAAGTTAATCGGAAATATATTCTCAAAACCAACAAATTGGTTTTATTTCTCTCTTCTTTTTCATGACCTATTACGCATTTGCAGGCAGTTTTGAACACGCAGGTGCCCCTGGAACATGCTAAAGAAGTCAATGATTGTAAGCATCTGATGAAGACATTGGTTACGGGTAATAAAGCTTTATATGTTGATGGTGTTCATTCTTTCAGTGGTTATGTTGTCTTAGCTTGTGGTGAAACCCCAGTGTTCCCTGTTTTTTTTGGTGGCTGAATCTAATATTTGTGCAATTGGTGCTGCTGACAGGAATGAAGACAATCATTTGGAGCATCACGCATGCACACATCCCCCGTTCTCAGGTTTTGCATTGTCTGATTTGACCATCAAATTATAGTTGTCTTATTTTTTCTTTGCCATTTAGGTTTCTTATCACATACACAAATTGATAATGAGGTCGTATTGTGTACATGGAACACATGAACAGACTGTTGGCTCAGCTTCGTCTAGTTTAACAGCACCTCAAGTATTTAAAGGGATGCGAGAGGATGAGGTACAGGAAAGATTATTGAAGAGGCTCTGTCTTTTGGGTATTAAGGTTTGATCAGTTGGCTTAACAACACTTTTTGATAGGTTTGCAAAGCTGCGGGTGTTCTGAAGAGTGGTGTTCATTGCTTAGCCCTCTTCAAAGAGAAGGAGGAGGAAGACATGATGCATCAGTTCTCTCACATTTTGGCAATCATGGAGCCACGGGATCTTATGGACATGTTCTCTTTGTGCATGCCAGAGCTTTTTGACTGCATGATTTCAAACACTCAATTAGTTCGTATCTTTTCTACCTTTCTGCAAGCCAATAAAGTATATAAACCATTTGCGGACATGCTCATTAATTTTCTTGTGAGTAGCAAACTTGACGTCTTGAAGCATCCAGAATCTCTGGCAGCGAAGCTGGTGTTGCAGCTCTTTGGGTTTATATTTGATGCTGTTACCAGATCTCCTTCAGATTTTGAAAGAATTTTGCAGCCTCACGTCCCTGTTATAATGGAAATATGCATGAAAAATTCTACTGAAGTTGAAAAGCCTCTTGGTTACTTGAAACTTCTTCAAATGATGTTTCGAGCACTTTCTGTATGCAAATTTGAGCTCCTACTTCGAGAGTTGGTTCCTATGTTGCTCCCCTGCCTAAGCATGCTATTAACCATGCTTGAGGGTCCAACTGGAGAAGACATGAGGGAGCTATTGCTGGAGTTATGCCTATCATTGCCTGCACGATTAAGCTCATTATTGCCTCACTTGCCCCTTCTCATGAAGCCTCTTGTCCTGTGTCTGAGGGGAAGTAATGAACTGGTGAATTTAGGTCTGAGAACACTTGAGTTCTGGGTTGATAGTTTAAATCCCGATTTCCTGGAACCAAGTATGGCTAATGTCATGTCGGAAGTGATTTTAGCCTTATGGGGCCACTTGAGACCTGCGCCTTATCCATTTGGTGGAAAATCCTTGCAACTTCTTGGCAAGTTAGGTGGTCGCAATAGGCGCTTTCTGAAAGAGCCTCTGGCACTTGACTGCAAGGAGAACCCTGAACATGGACTTCGCTTGATACTTACATTTGAGCCCTCAACCCCATTTCTGGTGCCTTTGGATCGATTCATAAATCTTGCTATAGCAGCTGTAATGCACAAAAATGGTGGCATAGATGCTTTCTACCGGAAACAGGCACTGAGGTTCCTTCGTGTTTGCTTATTATCTCAACTTAATTTGCCAGGAAATGTTATGGACGAAGGATATACACCGAAGCAGTTGTCAACTATATTAGTTTCGAATGTTGATGCTTCTTGGCGACGGTCTGAGTCTTTAGATGTGAAGGTTAGTGTGGTGGTAATATTTTCTTTGCATGTTTGACTCTTAACTCCTCTGTCTTCATTCTTATTCTGAACTAGCTGGACAATTAGTATTATAATCAATTCCGACCTGTATATTATTATATATGTTTTGTATGTTTTGGACATACCATTCAATTTGAATGAATTTATTAAGTCAACTCAAGTGTCGTCTATATTGGATCACTAAGTCAAGTTGTTGTTGTTCCTATCTTGCTCTGAATTTTTTTGTGATCATTTACTAGCTAAAGATGTCATGGACAAAGGTGACTGGGTTCCTCCAACTAAGGAAATGGGCTAAGATAGCCTTGAGCTGGCCTGGTGAATTATGTCATTGAGAATCTTATCATACTAGAGTTTTCCTGGAGATTCTAGAATATGCATGTGGGCAATAAGATTTTTTATACACTTATAATTTATAGCTTCCCATTGATTTTCCTAGTTAGATTGGATTGCCTCTTCTTCATCTGGTACTATGCAAGTATTTAAGTCTTACAAACATCTTTTAGAGCGTCTCTATCTAGGATTTTATTCCTTGAGTGTGAGAGTGAGAGTGAGAGCAAGGCTTGCTTAGGCCAAATAAGGCAAGTCGAGGTCTAAGTTCTGCACATATCATGATCTAAAGTATCAGCCCGTGATATAGAAATGCTAATGGTGAGGGCTTTTGCATTTGTTATGGTGGTTGTGGATAGTTGAAACAGAAGTTAGTATAGCTTGATTGTTAGACAGATTTTTGCATGCCACACTACATGCAGGTATACTGCTAGTTGCGCACTTAACTTATTTGCACAATCTCTTAGAAGACAACCACCTTGCAATAGACTAACAGTAGCCCATTTTTGGGCTTACCATCAGACTTTTTGGTAATTGGTAAAGGACAATGCTCAATGGTGTAAACAATCTATATGGGGTTGCCTACTAAGTTGCAAGAGGCTTGGTGGTTGAGGTGGTCGTTCTTACGATCAAATGTCAACTCCCCTAATATATAAGTACTTTCTTCTTCAATTCCTTGTGATCCATTTCCCCATCAATAAAAAATAGTTTATCGTCTTAAAGAATGGCCTTAGAGAACAAATAAAAGGCAAGCAAGTTAAAAAGGTGAAATGTTGATGTATGCCAAGGCAATCCTACTTTAATGATAGGGTAGCTTATTGCTTCGCATAGTCATTTAAAAACAATGGCAGACTCCCATTTTCTAATAGATGAAGGTCCCATCATCTAAAACACCAACTGAGAAATTCACATAATGATAAAGTATCTTTGCCATGAAATCCGTATTCTAAGAAAGTTGAATCACATCTCAGACATTGATATACTCCAAAGGGAGGTTAGATCTCCCATTATTGGAGTCTTTGAGTCTGCAAATTGAGTCTAGTGATTTGCATCAGTCTCTGTGTCGAAACTTTTCCTCTGGGCAGGGAGTTGTATTCCTTTTTAATGCTGACTCTGATCTGCATCTTCAGAGTTTGCTGGTTGTGTTTGTTTTCAAGTGATTTAGTTCTTATCTTGATGTACCTGTCACCTTTCCTATGCTTAAATTCTATTGAATGTTTTACGAACTTTCATACTTTTTGGCATGTAGTTTGTTATCAATTTCAGAGCTGTGGGCTAAGAGAGACCTAAAAGAAGATTCAGTTGGACATAATGTTGGATGGCTGCAATTTCATACCCTACTATTGAGAAATGCTATTGCTGCTTAACCTATGTATCTGATTTGTGCAGGCAGATTTAGGTGTGAAGACAAAGACTCAACTCATGGCTGAAAAATCTGTTTTCAAGGTGCTGCTAATGACTGTTATTGCAGCTAGTGCGGAACCAGACCTCGTTGAGCCAAAGGATGATTTCATTGTTAATATATGTCATCATTTTGCAATGATCTTTCATATCGAGAATTCATCAAGCAACACCTCTAATGCAACTCCTGCTGTTGGTGGCCCAATTCTTTCATCAAGTGCCAATGTCAGCGGAAGGTCAAAAAATAGAAGTTCCAATTTGAAAGAATTGGACCCTTTAATATTTTTGGATGCCTTAGTTGATGTGCTTGCGGATGAGAATAGGTTTCATGCAAAAGCTGCCCTTGGCACCTTAAATATATTTGCTGAAATGCTTCTTTTTCTTGCTCGTTCCAAACATTCTGATGCATTGATATCAAGAGGTGGCCCCAGCACACCTATGATTGTCTCTAGTCCGTCCATGAATCCTGTATATTCACCGCCACCAAGTGTAAGGGTTGCTGTATTTGAGCAACTACTGCCCCGTCTTTTACACTGCTGTTATGGAAATACGTGGCAAGCACAAATGGGAGGTGTGATGGGCCTTGGTGCTCTAGTTGGTAAGGTCACTGTTGAGACATTGTGTTTTTTCCAAGTAAAAATTGTGAGGGGCCTGGTGTATGTTCTCAAAAGACTTCCTGCTTATGCTACCAAAGAGCAGGAAGAGACAAGTCAAGTGCTTACGCAGGTTCTTCGTGTGGTAAATAATGTTGATGAAGCAAACAGTGAAACACGCAAGCAAAGTTTTCAAGGGGTGGTCGAATTCCTTGCTTCAGAGTTGTTCAATTCCAATGCATCTATTATGGTGAGGAAAAATGTGCAGACATGCTTAGCACTTTTGGCTAGTCGAACAGGTAGTGAGGTGTCTGAGCTGCTTGAGCCGCTATACCAACCTTTGCTTCAGCCTTTGATAATGCGACCACTTCGATCAAAGACCATTGATCAACAGGTAAGGAATGTTTTATGGGTTAGAGTTGTCATATATGCTTAGTACTTACTCCACTGTTGCCCTATAGGTTGGCACAGTCACTGCGTTGAATTTCTGCCTAGCATTGAGGCCTCCGCTCCTTAAGCTGACTCCAGAACTAGTCAATTTTCTTCAAGAAGCTCTACAAACTGCTGAGGCTGATGAAAACGTGTGGGCTGTGAAGTACATGAATCCAAAAATTGCTACATCATTGAACAAACTGAGAACTGCTTGCATTGAGCTACTCTGTACTACGATGGCCTGGGCAGATTTTAAAACTCCAAATCATTCAGAGCTGCGTGCTAAGATCATATCAATGTTTTTCAAATCCTTGACATGCAGAACTCCTGAGATTGTCGCAGTTGCAAAGGAAGGTCTTCGACAGGTTTTATCACAATGCCTCTTAATAAGTCATTTGCTTTGCTGTATCCTGTAGCCTTCAGATGGGGTCTGTTTAGCTGCAAAACCGATGAGCCAGATAAAATTGTTTGAAACAGTGGTCTGTAGCTTCACCATTCCGCAAGTAGAAAAAATCATGATCTGGAGAGAGTCCGCAATCTCCAGTTCACTAACTCCAACTGCTATAGGGATACATGCTGCTAGAAAACAACATATTATCCTAACACAAAAGGACTAGAAGACATATTTCTGTCTTTTTTACTTGATGTGATAAATTCAATAATGCTTAAGTGATTGTAAATTTGGGAACGGGCTTGAGGATGTGGAAACTATTTCATGTGTTAGTTACTTGCTTGGAACATTACTGATCCTATTTCTCTTATTTTGGTTGTGTCAAATTAAGTTCTTGATGTTTTGGATTTAGGAGCTCATATGTCTCTTGCGATCACTCTTTTAGGTGATAAATCAGCAAAGGATGCCCAAAGAACTTCTTCAAAGCAGCCTCAGGCCTATATTAGTCAATTTGGCACATACCAAGAATCTTAGCATGCCTCTTTTGCAAGGTCTGGCTCGGCTTCTTGAGCTCTTATCCAACTGGTTCAATGTAACTTTGGGTGGCAAGTTGTTAGAGCACCTTAAGAAATGGCTGGAACCTGAAAAACTTGCACAAAGCCAGAAATCATGGAAGGCAGGTGAAGAACCAAAAATCGCTTCAGGTAAAGCATCTATCTAACTGAAAAAGTTTCTGAGTCTGCATTATCTGCGCTGCTAATGTGCACCATAGATATCACCTTATATTATATTTTGTTTCTCTGCAGCGATAATCGAACTTTTTCACCTGCTTCCCAATGCTGCTGCAAAATTCCTTGATGAACTTGTGACCTTGACAATTGAGTTGGAAGGCGCTCTTCCTTTGGGACAAGTTTATAGTGAAATCAATAGTCCATATCGACTTCCACTGACGAAATTTCTGAATAAATATGCAACGCAAGCTGTAGACTATTTTCTTGCTCGATTAAGTCAACCCAAATACTTCAGGCGGTAAGAATATGGGCATAAAAGGGTCCACTTAAATTACATACTGAACTAAGTACTGATTGAGGTTCTCATCCAGGTTTATGTACATCATTCGATCAGATGCTGGCCAGCCATTAAGAGATGAACTTGCTAAGTCTCCACATAAAATACTTATCAGTGCTTTTCCTGAATTTATGCCCAAACCTGAAGCTACTGTGACTGCTGGATCTTCTTCAACTGCTACTCCTGTGTCTTTGAGTGATGAAGGCCTTTCTTCTATCCCTCCACCTGATAGTTCTAGCTTGCCTTCATCCAACGCTGCTGCAACTTCGGATGGGTACTTTCAGGGCCTTGCTCTTGTAAAAACAATGGTTAAGTTGATACCTGGCTGGCTGCAGAGTAATACTATTGTCTTTGAGACTCTTGTACTTCTTTGGAAATCACCTGCAAGAATAGCTCGATTGCGCAATGAACAGGAACTGGACTTGGTGCAAGTAAGTTTTATGCAGACTTCTCTCTTTAGGGTAGTGTAAAGATTTCTTCGATTGTATGTATGAAATAATTTTTCAGTGTCTCTGTGCTTCAAACTTCAGACTTGTGCAGCTTAGGCATTTTTATAGTGCCTAATTTCAACCCGCATTCTCATAATATTTTTACTCATTCTTCAGCTACTAAATGGATATTCAAATCTTGACAGTGTTAGCTTCTTTTAGAAATTCTTATAATATTTCTTGTCCTGTTGGCTTTATATAATTCATTGATAATGGATTTTGTGCTGCTTTACTAAGATGCTTGTGGTACTTGTTTTATGGTCGATAATCACTTGTGCCATGGCTCTATACTCTGACTCAGCGCTGGAGCAGGCAACAGCATTTTGTTTCCTTCTCTTCCATCATACGATTTCCTCCAACTTAGGTACAATAGGATCTCCTATCATTTGGAGACCTTGCCCAATCGGCATTAGAGAATCCTTCAACTTGGTGATGACCATGGCTTTGATGAATAATTCCTTTTCTTAAAGTCTTCTTCAAGCACCTCAAAGTTTGAATGACTGCATCTTAGTGAGATGTACGAGGAGAAGACAAAAACCGACTAACCACACTAATTAGAAAGACTATGTCTGGTCGAGCAACTGTGAGAGCTTACCTATCAGCCTTCTATCTCTCAGGATTATCAAGAATCTCTCCCCCTTCAGCAACTAGTGACCCCATGCTCCATGGGTGAATCAAGAGGTTTTGATCCCAACATACCTGTTTGGATGAGCAAATCCACAACATATTTTCACTGCGATATAACAACACCTTTTTGTGACTGTGTCAGCTCAACCTCTAGAAAATATTTCAGCTTTCCTTGAATCGATGTGGGCCAACGTTGATCAGTTGAAGGTTGCTGATGCTTGACGCCAGAAACGGCGCTGAGGCAGGGTCGGTTATTTTCCGGCTGCTGTTTTTCTTTTGGGGACGGCTAGGGTTTCTTGTTATTATTGTGTCAATAGGCTCTGATACCATGTGATAGGAAAAGTCGTGTTGTTTATTTAGCAAAGTTCAATATATATACACACAAAAGAAACCCTAAGAATCCTAAAGACTGTTTTACCCTTTATAGCTCTAACAATTGAAATAATTTTGTACTTTAGTTTTTGTACTTTTATGTGGATCATATCTGATTGTGTATTTTTACCAAAAAAAAAAAAATCTGATTGTGTGCCATCTTTACTTCGAAATAATGGAAGTTGAGTACTTTTCTGTCCATAATATTTCTTGTAAGTTCCTCTGTATGATCTATCTTAGCACTATACTCTATGCATTGTTGTCTTGACTCTTGCTATCAAAGAAATAACCATATACTTGCTTCATGATTTTGATGTTTCAATGTCAGTTCTAGATGTCTGAACTTTAGCCCACCAAGTTGTCAATAAGTGTGCTATTACATTTGAAGCTATGTCTCGCTGTTTTAGTCATGTATCAATGTACAACGTTGTGTATTCTATTTAATGAGGATTTGTATGCAGGTGAAAGAAAGCAAATGGCTTGTCAAGTGCTTTCTAAATTACTTACGGCATGGTAAACCTGATTTAACTGTTCTCTTCGATATCCTCACCATCTTCTTATACCATAGTCGTATAGACTACACTTTCTTGAAGGAATTTTACATTATGGAGGTATCTCAGTTTTCCCAGCTCCCTTAATGTCCATTCCCTCTTTTTTAACCTCATTTCAAGTGATCAAAACTAAGATATCCATCTCTCCTTCCAGGTTGCTGAAGGTTACCAACCCAGCATGAAAAAGTCAATTCTCTTGCATTTTCTCAGCCTTTTTCAATCTAAGCAGCTTAATCATGATCATCTGGTGATTGTGATGCAAATGCTTATTCTACCCA
Source organism: Melaleuca quinquenervia (assembly GCA_030064385.1). Lineage (NCBI taxonomy): Eukaryota > Viridiplantae > Streptophyta > Magnoliopsida > Myrtales > Myrtaceae > Melaleuca > Melaleuca quinquenervia. Next base: position 7,869,169 of record CM057726.1, on the reverse strand, counting down.
TGCTTGCTCATGCTTTTCAAGATTGTAAGAGTTGGGAAGTAGTTGATCAAGCCATCATAAAGACCATTGTCGACAAGCTTCTTGATCCTCCAGAGGAGGTGATTGTTTGTGCCTTTTTGGTTTTATGTTCACTTTGATCTTGTGATACCATCTTCATGGCAGTTTCTGGTTTACGAAACCTGAAGTCAGTCGATGGTTGGGTTTGAGTTGTATTTCTAATACTTTGCTTTATAGGTTTCTGCCGAATATGATGAGCCATTAAGGATAGAGCTTCTGCAGCTTGCCACTTTACTTCTTAAATATCTCCAGAGTGATCTTGTCCAGCACAGGAAAGAGCTTATCAAGTTTGGTTGGAATCATCTAAAACGTGAAGATAGTGCCAGTAAGCAGTGGGCATTTGTCAATGTTTGCCATTTCTTGGAGGCGTATCAGGCCCCAGAAAAAATAATCCTCCAGGTACTTTGATGTCTGGATTCTCTATCAAAGTACACTATAGTATGTTCAATTGTTTGAAGTTTTAGCTCTCTGGCTCTTCTGAACATGTTCAGAATGTTGTTTTGTCAAGAAGGTAGTATGTTTTTTAATGATATTAATATAAGTGTGTCTATATGTCAACCAGCTTGAATTTTCTGAGATGTATGGTTATGAAATGCAGGTTTTTGTTGCACTTCTTAGAACATGCCAGCCAGAAAACAAGATGTTGGTCAAGCAGGCACTTGATATTTTGATGCCTGCGTTGCCGCGGAGGTTGCCCCTTGGGGATTCGCGTATGCCAATTTGGATAAGATACACAAAAAAGATTCTTGTAGAGGAAGGTCACTCCGTCCCTAACCTAATTCATATATTTCAGCTCATTGTACGCCATTCAGATCTCTTTTACAGCTGTAGAGCACAATTTGTGCCTCAAATGGTAAACTCTCTCAGTCGACTTGGATTACCATACAATACCACAGCTGAAAACAGACGTCTAGCCATTGAACTTGCTGGATTGGTGGTTGGTTGGGAGAGGCAAAGGCAAAATGAAACGAAAGCGGTTGCTGATGCTGATGTTCCTGGTCAAAACTCTGATGGCTTTGGTACTTTGTCTGCTGGGGCTGATCCCAAACGCTCTGTAGATGGGTCTACTTTTGCTGAAGACCCTAGTAAGCGAGTTAAAGTTGAGCCTGGTCTGCAGTCACTTTGTGTCATGTCTCCAGGGGGTGCCTCATCGATCCCTAATATTGAAACTCCGGGGTCAGGTGGCCAGCCTGATGAAGAATTTAAGCCTAATGCTGCTATGGAAGAAATGATAATCAATTTTCTCATACGGGTGAGTTCTATCTGGCTTGCAATTTCATCATACTGTTTGTTTAGAATGCTGAGCTGCTTTTAAAATTTCCTATCTAAATACAAACTTTTCTTGTTGCTTTCTTCAGCTGCCAGATATCAATTGGTGTATTGAATTCCTTTATGATGTTGTATTGTTCTTTTCCTCTTTTTTTTTTGGGGGGGGGGGGGTGTTGACGAGGGGGTTGGAGGGGAGGGTTTTTGACTTAATAAGCTCTAATTGGTTAACCTTGATATGTTGCCATATGGCATTCAATATATGAACTGTCCATCTTCTGATTTAATGACCTATAAGAGTATACCGTGTGCTTTATAAGGTTTGGCTGGTGCACAATTTGCTTCATGATGCTGTTACTTAACTCACAATGACCATTTGACCAGTGTCTCAGAAGCCTTAGAGTTGCTTTCACTCTTTCTTGTGGTTGTCTTGTTGATATTGAGTGTCACTGTCCGAAGATTAGATCTAGTTCTGATTGTGGCACTGCAAAATGTATTGCACATCCATATTGCATATGATTGCATCCTGATGCTTTGCTTCTTCAATGTAGGTTCTTGACCTAATCAAATCTTATTGGTTGACCTTGATATATTGCCATATGGCATTTAACATATGAACTATCCATCTCACTGATTTCATGACCTATCATAAGTATACTGTGTCCTTTTGACTGCTCTTAAGGTATGGCTGGCGCACAGTTTGCTTCATGACGTCATTAGTTACCCCACAATGACCATTTGACCAGTGTCTCATAAGCCTTAGAGTTGCTGTCACTCTTTCCTGCTGTTGTCTAGTTGATATTGAGAGTGTCACTGTCTAGAGATTATATCTAATTCTAACTGTGGCACTGCAAAATGTATTGCACATCCATATTGTGTGCTGCATCTGACGGTTTACGTCTTCAATGTAGGTTGCTTTAGTCATAGAGCCCAAGGATAAGGAAGCAAGCAGTATGTACAAACAAGCTTTAGATCTCCTTTCACAAGCTTTGGAAGTGTGGCCAAATGCCAATGTTAAATTTAACTATTTAGAGAAGCTGCTGAGCAGTATTCAACCTTCCCAGTCAAAAGATCCTTCCACTGCTCTGGCTCAAGGCTTGGACGTCATGAACAAGGTCCTGGAGAAGCAGCCCCATTTGTTCATAAGAAATAACATCAATCAAATTTCCCAGGTTTGTCTTGAAGCTTAGTTCTTTCATGCTATTTTTCTATAAATGGATTATAGAGGTTGAGTGCAACATACTTTATGTATTGAGTGCTTAAATGTTTTCATTTCTTGTTTCTTTTTTCCATTTTTCAGATTCTTGAGCCATGCTTCAAGTACAAAATGTCGGACGCAGGGAAGTCATTATGCGATCTGTTCAAGATGGTCTCTATTGCATTTCCATTAGATGCAGCTACGACACCTCTAGATGTGAAGATGTTATACCAGAAGGTTGATGACTTGATACAGAAGCACATTAGTGCCATCACTTCTCCCCAGGCATCTGTTGAAGATGGCTCTGCAAATACTATCAGCTTTGTGTTGCTCATCGTTAAAACATTAACTGAAGTGCACAAAAACTTTGTCGATCCCCTTATCTTAGTTCGTATTTTGCAAAAATTGGCACGGGAAATGGGTTCATCTGTAGGGTCTTATTTAAGACAGGTATGCCCCTCACAATTTTCTGTTTACTTTGACAGGTTTCTGTATGCATTTTTTAGATCTCAATTTCCGCATTGAAGAACTTCTTGTTTTTCCTTCCTGCTGATAATCGTCTTATGGTGTCGTGGCTTCTCTTTATCTTTGATGATATCTCATTGAAATTCTGTGAGTAACTCCTGATGTTAGCTGAGATATTTGCTGGGTGTCAAATTGGGGTTAGGTTCTTATCTTCCTTTTAAAAAATCCAAAGCCTAAACTTATTTTATGGGGATGAATTTTTCATTTTAAGGAATAAATACCCTAAGGTTGAAGATTCCACCAAGGTGGTAAAGTCTTTGAGTCGTTGTTGCAGGGCCTGATGATTGTCTTGTTTTTATGAATGCCAACTGTTTGAAGGTTCTTTATTAAATAGGTGGTAGCCTTTGAGTGGTTGTTCCAGAGTTGTGGGATTATATTTTTACCTATATTAGTTTTGGATTTTTCTTTTTTAAATGTTGAAGAGAGCTATTCCTCTTGTATAGATGAAAGGGCACCATATTTTTTAGGCTTGTTTTGCTGATATTGCTGCTATTGGTCTTCATCCTTGTACAATGGCATTTCAAAAGAGACGGGTCTTGGAACGGAGGCCGCTACGATCATGCTAATAGATGCTAGGCTAGTGATAAAAAGGGTCTTGACAAAGGAAAAGCGCTAAGCACGAAAGATAGACTTTGGCACGAACTCGAAGAAGCGCCGGCTACGTTGGCTGATATGCTAATGAGAAAGCGCTTCTCTTGTCTAGCTCTGTGGCTCGTCACTACTGAGATGTGGTCTGAAGTTGAGTTTTGAGAATACAAATGATTTTTTTTTGATAAAGAAAAAGAAGAATAAAAAAGTATTAAATAATCATAGTTTAATTTATTTGATTTAATGCTTTTATAGATCGATTTGACATTAGAATTGGATACATAAACATATCTTCTAATTTCTCGAGCCGTACAGACGAGAAGTAATAGGTAGGGATGACAGGATTTGAATAAAATGTCCATATTCAGAGATTTTACACTTCAATTCTATATCTATAGATTATAGGTAAGAGAAAAGGGTGTATAAAAATTGGCTCCCAATTGTTCCTGATTTATGATTTGTTGTTTGGTGGTAACTCTCTCTCTCAATGTGCTGTCAGATTCTCTGATTTTGCATGAGGCAAATTCCTTTGCTGTTTGGGTTTTTCCTTTGTTTTGATCTTTTCAGAGTCATGTCTCTTTAACATCTTTTTCTTTACAGGGTCAGAGGACTGATGCGGATTCTGCAGTTACTTCTTCACACCAAGGTGCTGATGTTGGGGCCGTTGTGACAAATCTGCAGTCTGTTTTGAAGCTTATTAATGAAAGAGTCATGCTTGTTCCAGACTGCAAACGATCAATAATTCAGACATTGAATGCCTTACTGTCAGAGATAGGTGCTGATCCTAGTGTGCTACTTGGTATACTTGATGTGATCAAGGGGTGGATTGAGGATGACTTCACCAAGCCTGGTGCAACTTCTTCGTCATGTGCTTTTCTCTCCCCAAAAGAAATAGTTAATTTCCTTCAGAAGCTCTCTCAGGTTGATAAGCAGAACTTTCCCCATGGTGCCTTAGAAGAGTGGGATCGTAAATATCTCCAACTTCTTTATGGAATCTGTTCTGATGAGACAAAGTAAGTTGCATATTTGGTGTTCAGTTGGAATCTTCTTTGTTCGGCATTTAACTTGGCAGATATTTATTTAATGCAGATTTCCACTTAACCTACGGCAGGAGGTGTTTCAGAAGGTAGAAAGACAGTACATGCTTGGCCTAAGAGCAACAGATCCTGAAATGAGGAATAAGTTCTTTTCCCTTTATAATGCCTCTCTCCCTAAAACATTGTTTGCAAGGCTGCAATACATTATCCAGGTGCAGGATTGGGAAGCTTTGGGTGATGTCTTCTGGCTCAAACAAGGGCTTGATCTTCTTTTGGCAGTATTAGTAGTAGATAAGCCTATTACACTCGCTTCAAATTCTGCCAGGGTGCCAGCACTTGTGTCTTCAGGTTCTTCTGATGGTTCACATCCACAGGCACTGGTTATTGATCTGCAAGAGGGCCCTGAGGAAGCTCCTCTTACATTTGAAGGCCTTGTTGTCAAGCATGCAAAATTTCTCAATGATATGAGCAAACTTCAGGTTCGTATTTCATTTTGTCTTTATGAATAAAAGTTCTTGCCATGGAGCTCCTTACTTTGATTTACTGCTTCTAAAATCATATATTCTTGTTGAAGACATTTTGAGGGTATAATGTACAAGCAGTTGAGTTCATTTTGTAATGTTTTTTCCCACTATGCCTTGTTATTCAATCTGTGGTTTAATTGACTGCAGTATCACTGTCCTGAGAGTGGTTCTATGCACTTATAACTTCAATTCTAGATACCGTGTTTGCAGCATCACATTGGACATTATGGTTTATTTGGCATTCTTCTGTTTGGTTTATTGTAATTTACAATCATTATCTGAACAAGAGTGATGATGTATGGGTCAACACTATTGGTATTTCTTAAACACTGTACATTAAGGTTATTTTTTCCCTTTTCGCAGGTAGCTGATTTGCTTGTGCCTCTTAGAGAGCTAGCGCACACTGATGCCAATGTTGCGTATCATTTGTGGGTGCTGGTGTTTCCGATTGTCTGGGTCACCTTGCTCAAGGAAGAACAGATAGCACTGGCTAAACCAATGATTACTCTACTATCAAAGGATTATCATAAAAAGCAGCAAGCAAACAGACCAAATGTTGTGCAAGCACTTTTGGAGGGTCTTCAGTTAAGCCACCCTCAACCTCGCATGCCTAGTGAGCTAATCAAATATATTGGAAAAACATATAATGCATGGCATATTGCATTGGCTTTGCTTGAAAGTCATGTTGTGTTGTTCATGAATGAGACAAAATGCTCTGAATCTTTGGCGGAGCTTTATCGATTGCTCAATGAGGAAGATATGCGGTGTGGTTTGTGGAAGAAAAAGTCAGTCACTGCAGAAACCAAGGCAGGGCTATCACTGGTTCAACATGGATATTGGCAACGTGCTCAAAGCCTATTTTATCAAGCAATGGTTAAGGCTACTCAAGGTACTTATAATAACACAGTACCGAAGGCAGAAATGTGTCTATGGGAAGAGCAATGGCTTTACTGTGCTACCCAGCTTAGTCAGTGGGATGCATTGGTGGACTTTGGCAAGAGTGTTGAGAATTATGACATACTTCTTGATAGTCTTTGGAAATTACCTGATTGGGCATACTTGAAGGATCAGGTAATTCCTAAAGCACAAGTTGAGGAAACTCCAAAACTTCGTCTAATTCAAGCATTTTTCGCTCTTCATGAGAAAAATACAAATGGTGTGCAAGATGCTGAAAACATTGTGGCGAAGGGGGTTGATCTTGCATTGGAACAGTGGTGGCAGTTGCCTGAAATGTCTGTTCATGCAAGGATTCCTCTTCTTCAGCAATTTCAGCAGCTAGTTGAAGTTCAGGAGTCTGCCAGAATTTATGTGGACATTGCTAATGGAAGCAAGCTTTCTGGAAATTCTGTTGTTGGAGCACATGGTAACATGTATGCGGATTTAAAAGATATTTTGGAGACCTGGAGATTACGAACACCGAATGAATGGGATAACATGTCTATTTGGTATGACCTACTCCAGTGGAGAAATGAAATGTATAATGTTGTAATAGATGCATTTAAGGATTTTGTTAACACGAATTCTCAACTCCATCACCTTGGCTATCGTGACAAAGCATGGAATGTCAATAAACTTGCTCACATAGCTCGTAAGCAAGGACTTTATGATGTTTGCGTCACAGTACTTGAAAAGATGTATGGCCATTCAACCATGGAAGTTCAGGTTCGTACCAGTCTCATGAAGTAACAAACAAATTGCCTTTTTTTCCCCTCTCTTTCAGCGATGTTAACTTATATGCCAGAATTTTGTAGCTGTTGGCACTTGAAATATCTTTGTAATCTTTATCCAGCTGGTAGATCGATAAGTTTATAGACTCTTTTTTAGTGTATAAAGAGTAGCGCACACATGCAGATATATGTGTATGTACAATTGTATATTGTGAGGTGGTCATTCTCTGCAGTCTGAATGGGCATCATACAGAATCTTCTATTCTGCTTCCGTCCTCACTGTTGAAATGAAGCTAACAGATGGTCTATGGTAAATGTTACATTTTCAGGAGGCATTTGTTAAGATAAGAGAACAGGCAAAAGCTTATCTGGAGATGAAGGGAGAGCTCACTAGTGGTCTTAATTTGATAAACAGTACGAATCTGGAGTATTTTTCTGCAAAACATAAAGCTGAAATCTTTCGTCTCAAGGGGGACTTTCTGTTAAAGCTAAATGATTCCGAAAGTGCTAATGTTGCATATTCCAATGCCATCACCCTCTTCAAAACTCTGCCAAAAGGATGGATAAGCTGGGGAAATTATTGTGACATGGTATTAATCCTTCTGTTTCTTTTTCATGCCATATTTTGCTCACAGCTTGAAACTATGGTGACCTAGCACCTGCTTTTACAGGCTTACAAAGAGACTCAAGATGAGATCTGGCTTGAGTATGCAGTCAGTTGCTTTCTTCAGGGTATCAGGTTTGGTGTGTCCAACTCTCGAAGTCACTTGGCTCGTGTTTTATTTCTCCTTAGTTTTGACACTCCCAATGAGCCTGTCGGTAGGGCGTTTGATAAGTATTTGGACCAAATTCCGCACTGGGTCTGGCTTTCATGGATTCCACAGCTGCTACTCTCCTTGCAGAGGACAGAAGCACCTCATTGCAAACTTGTCCTGCTAAACATTGCCACAATGTATCCACAGGTTGATATTGCTTTTTAGTATGGAAGTGGGATGGACTGTTTTAGGTCATTGTTAACCTTGTTTTTAATCTCAGGCTCTTTACTACTGGCTTCGAACATATTTACTGGAGAGGCGAGATGTGGCCAATAAATCTGAACTGAATCGAATGGCAATTGCTCAACAAAGAATGCAGCAAAATGCCTCTGGGGCTAATGCTGGTTCTCTTGGCTTGGTTGATGGACATGCTCGAGTTCAGAGCCATGGTGGGAGTACCTTAGCGTTGGAAAATCAAGTCCATCAAGGTGCTCAATCTAGTGGGGTTGGACCTCATGAAGGTGGAAATCATCCACAAGAATCTGAAAGATCTGCAGTAGCTGAAGGCAGCATTCACATGGGAAACGACCAACCTATGCACCAAGGTTCTTCAAACATAAATGATGGTAGTCACACTGCTTTCAGGCGTAACAGTGCTTTGGGTTTGGTAGCTTCTGCTGCCAGTGCATTTGATGCTGCAAAAGATATAATGGAGGCGCTTAGAAGCAAGCACACTAATCTTGCCAGCGAGCTTGAGGTGATACCTTTAATTGACATATATATCTCTGTTATGTGCTACAATCAAACGTTGAATTTTATGGCGTTTGAGCTGGAGGTCGGACTTAGATTAGTACGACAGTTTCTCAGCTAAGTCCATTTAAAGTAAAAGATTGCCCTAGCCTGTCTGATGAGGTTGCCGTTACTAGTTTATTAAAAGATTGCCCTAGCCTGTCTGATGAGGTTGCGTTGTTACTGGTTTATCATACAATAGTTGGTGTATATTGACTTCACATTTAGAAGGCAGTGGGTTGCTTTCTGATAAAGTTTGTTGTTGGGTACAGATTCTGCTTACAGAGATCGGTTCAAGGTTTGTTACTTTGCCGGAAGAGAGACTACTTGCTGTGGTTAATGCACTACTTCATCGCTGCTACAAGTATCCGACCGCCACTACCGCTGAGGTTCCCCAGTCTCTCAAGAAGGAGCTTTCTGGAGTATGCAGGGCTTGCTTTTCAGCTGATGCTGTTAATAAGCATGTTGAATTTGTGAGAGAGTACAAGCAAGAATTTGAGCGTGACCTTGATCCAGAAAGCACGGCTACTTTCCCATCGTCTCTTGCGGAATTGACTGAGCGTCTGAAACATTGGAAAAACGTCCTCCAGAGCAATGTCGAGGACAGGTTTCCAGCTGTCTTGAAATTGGAAGAAGAAAGCAGGGTCTTGCGCGATTTCCATGTTGTTGATGTTGAGGTTCCGGGGCAGTATTTCAGTGATCAGGTAAATCCAATATGTGTCAGCTTGGCATATACCATCTCAAACAAGAACAGTATTCCATTGTACAAGCTTGCCTACTAGAATGATCTCTATTCACGATCCTTAATGCTTGATTGTCTGTCTCCACTATTTTTACCTAAGCTTCAAAGATCTGCATTGCAGGAAATTGCACCTGATCACACCATCAAATTAGATAGAGTTGGAGCTGATATTCCGACTGTGCGAAGGCATGGAAGCAGTTTCCGGCGTTTGACTTTGATTGGATCTGATGGCTCACAAAGGCATTTTATTGTTCAGACATCTTTGACTCCTAATGCTAGAAGTGATGAGCGCATTCTTCAGCTTTTCCGCGTGATGAACCAGATGTTTGATAAGCATAAGCAGTCAAGAAGACGCCACATATACATTCACACGCCCATCATCATTCCTGTTTGGTCCCAGGTGAGGAGACTACTCTCTGGGACATTGATTGTTTGTTCCTTTCCATTCCCCTTGTGCATGTCATGCAGAAAGGAAATTTTAGCATGCCTAGACTTTCACCATTATATCTTAATATATCCTGGAATTTTATGTCATCCACCTCCTACAGCTAAAACTTATTTTTCAGTTTCTCTTTCTGTCATGGTTGTTCAGTTCTTCTGCATACACTAGTCGAAATGTTGATTCTGACCGGTGAACTGCCTGAACAGGTTCGAATGGTAGAAGATGATTTGATGTATAACACCTTTCTTGAGGTTTATGAGAACCATTGTGCAAGGAATGACCGAGAGGCTGATCTTCCTATTACCTATTTCAAAGAGCAGTTAAACCAAGCCATATCTGGCCAAGTATCTCCAGAAGCTGTTGTGGATCTGCGGCTTCAAGCTTATAATGATATAATGAAAAATGTTGTAAATGACAACATCTTTTCTCAGTACATGTACAAAACTCTGCTGAATGGCAATCATATGTGGGCATTCAAAAAGCAATTTGCCGTCCAGCTGGCCCTTTCTAGTTTCATGTCCTTCATGCTACAAATCGGGGGAAGGTCTCCCAATAAGATTTTGTTCGCTAAAAACACAGGGAAAATATTTCAGACTGATTTTCATCCAGCCTATGATGCAAATGGGATGATCGAGTTCAGTGAGCCTGTTCCTTTTCGTTTGACGAGGAATATGCAGGCCTTCTTCTCCAATTTCGGTGTTGAAGGTCTCATCGTTTCAGCAATGTGCGCTGCAGCGCAGGCTGTGATATCGCCTAAGGTGAGTTTTAATTAAATAGTGGATGGTGATTTATTCTGGAGGCACCATGGTTGACTTAGCCATGTCACATTTTGCAGCAAAATCAGCACTTGTGGCATCAATTAGCAATGTTCTTCCGTGATGAGCTGCTGTCTTGGTCTTGGAGAAGACCACTGGGCATGCCCTTGGCATCTATTGCTGCTGGTGGTAGCTTGAACCCAACTGAATTCAAAATTAAGGTCACTACCAATGTTGAGAATGTTATTAGCCGGATCAATGGGATTGCGCCACAGTCATACTCGGAAGAGGTAACTAATTGGCCTCCAACGTTGGGTAAAGATGTATATGTATCTTTCGGCTGATCATTTAATTTGAATCCGGCATCTACAACATTCCGGCAATGGGCATGACCTGCTTCCTTTGTGTTCCACTTTCAGGATGAGAATCCAATGGATCCACCGCAGTCGGTGCAGAGGGGCGTCACCGAACTGGTCGAAGCTGCTTTGACTCCAAGGAACTTGTGTATGATGGATCCAACGTGGCATCCGTGGTTTTGAGTTGTAGCTAACATAATGGAGAAACTAAGACTGTATATCGCCCCATAGGGGCAGGCAAAGGTATTTAGGCTGTAAATTATGCTGTACAGATAGCGCTGTTCAGTTTGCACATTCCTTGTAGCTGAGGTTCGGATGTTAAACGTTAGACACCGTTGTGAGCTCTAATGTTATAAATCAAAATCGCAACATGTGAACTCTTTCAGTTAATGCTTATTTTAGCGGTATAACATTTCGTTCGATCTTTGAAGTGTCACTTTTGTGAAAAGAAGCGACCACTTGAGTACCATTATCGATTTGGGATGTCGGAAGATGTGACAGTTGGAAGATTTGACATGATGATTTTTATCATTTTTCCAGACCAACATGGCTCGCTGGTCGTCGAGTCAGCATAAATGCCCTAGACAGTGTTGTTCAGCGTGTTTTTTTTCCAAATCTGGAAAAGAAATCCTGAACTTGCTTGGTCCTCAATCGTTATAGCATAAATGTGACAATCTTCGTAACTTCATGGTATATCTATGGAATGGTCAGTTCTTATTTGGAAGGATGGAATTTCTTAACCTCTGCAGTTTCTACTATTGCTAATAGTTCAGTACGTTCTTTGTTCTTACTATGGAGTTTAGTGTGTTTTTTCCAAATCTGGAAAAGAAATCCTGAACTTGCTTGGTCCTCAATCGTCATAGCATAAATGTGATAATTTTGGTAACTTCATGGTATATCTATGGATTGGTCAGTTTCTATTTGGAAGGCACATTCTTTGTTCTTACTATGGAGTCTTAAAGCACAAGGTGCTTTGTCTCGTCGGTGTCAATTAGGTGGTTTGTGAACTTTTGTGGCCCTTCATGGTACTTTCGCATTAATAGGTTGCATGTTACGTCAATTTAAACTTGCTCGATCTATTTGATTGTGGCCTTATAATGATTCTCTGGATCAGTTGCTGTTTTTGTTTATGCAATTCCTTAACTTGCTTGGTCTTTCAATCATCATCATAGCTTGGTCCCAACCGATCACAAGCACGAGTTAATCAGCAATAAGGGAGCATTCTAAGGCAGGATGTTATTCGAATTCTAAGAGTTAATAAGATGAAAACCCAAAGAGTAAAAAGGTTCATCGTTCTCATAGGTTATCCTCATCCTTCACTTGGATAAAATCCTTAGAAAAGCCACGGGACTTTTTATAAGGTTTCTTGTGTAAATGTTTGCTCAAAAGTACTTTTTAACAATTACTCAAAAGTAATTGTTTGCTTTTTTTCATTCGAAATTTCAGTTTTGGCTTTCAGGAAATTTGATGAGAATGGGGAACGTTGGCCAAAAAGACAAGAAACATCTTGAACGGATCATCATTCGAAAGGGAAAACAGCAAAATTTCGATTGGACTTATTAGAAGAGATAATGTTTTCTGGACATCACCACATATTCTTCTTAAACTTTCATCTACTTGATGAAATAACCAGCAACAGGATCCCACCATTCTTTACCAAGAAAAAGAAAACTAGTAAACACCAAAATGGTGCGTGTGCTTTCCCCTCTAGAGATCCATTCACCAACCATATCAATCTGCATTTCCTTCCTCAGCAAAACGCATGTGCCTTCCTCTTGGTGTAGGCAGTCCCTTCAACCTCACAACACTTGGTGAAAGATCGCCCTTTCCACCACTTTCCCCTCCTTCTTGTCCGACGATTTCATCATCGCTGTTGTAAACAAATCGGGTGTGGCTTCCTGCAAAGTCTGGCATTTTCTTCTCGCTGTTCACCCACAGTTCGGTCATTCCTCGACACAGTTCGTCCACTATAGATCCATCCTCCTCTTCATATTCATCTTCCTCCTCCGCTTCCTCATCTTCTTCTTCTTCTTCGATGAATGCATCCTCGACATCTTCATCTTCACCATGGGCACTTGCATTGACCTGAATGGACCAAACGGAGGCATTGTCTTCTTCTGTGGTCGGTGACTTCTCTCTGAAGCCACTCTCTCCTCCTGCTCCTCCCATGCAGGTGAGCACAGACGAACATTCAGATGAGTCAGAGAGCTCAGATTTCTCCGAGAAATCCAACAGCAGAGACCGTGTTATGATGCTCTTTTGTGTCTCAAGATTCTCTTGCTCCTTTTCATCAAAGATGTCGCTTACCACCTGTTGAATACCACAGTAAGGAACACAATTAAGCCAAGTGTGAACTAAACCAAGTTATTAAAAAAGGTACTTCCACAAGTTCAACTAATTCAAAATGATTATAGAGTCAAGACCTTAATACTCCAACAACAATACAAATCCACAAGAAAATAAATTAACCATAAATACGAAATGTTATATATCTGGAGAAGTTAATCAGACCTCAGAAATTAGTTGTTCTTCAACATTGACCGGAGCAGTTGATGAAACCAAGCCATTGTTCACGCTTCCATCATCAGATAGATTCAGCACCTGTGGCGTGTTGGCCGGAGTTGGCGCAAGAAGCCCCATTGGAGAGTTAACTAATCCTTGAAGGCGAAGCAAAGGCCTGTTTTCCATAGAAACCCTGGAAAGCACGGCCTCTTCCTCTACTTTTTGCAGTAGAATCTTAACTTGACCCCTTAAGAGCGCCTCCCCAGATCCAGGAGTGCTCTTGGCTCTGTTATTTCTCTTATTCGCAATCGATGAAGACGGGGTCCGCAAGCTGTTCCCAGCCGCAATCCCAACAATCGGAGAATCATTGGTTATGTCGATCAGGGCGGACCTTTCTTGTTGCTGCTGCTTCCCGTTCGTCCTTTGCCTCAAATCCGAATCTTCCAACTTCTCTGGAATTTCATCGAACACCTTATCATCATAACCCGTTCCAAAAGACTAAACCCACGCGAGAAACACACACAGGCAGAACACCCACAAGCGTATTTTCCTTTCACAGAAAAGTTATGTCTTGAAATTTCTACAAACCTTGTCCCTCGAAACTATAACGTCACGCAAGATACTGTATGTTTCGATCTTGAAGAAGCCCACAGAGAGAGAGAGAGAGAGAGAGAGAGAGAGAGAGAGAGAGAGAGAGAGAGAGAGAGAGAGAGAGAGAGAGAGGACTCACTCGAGATCGGAAGGTTCTTGTTGTTACTAGCGGTTTGAGACCTCGTGACTCTCCTGTTTGACGAAGGGGTCTCCATTGAAGGTGCGAAGAAGCTCCGAGAGAGAGAGAGAGAGAGAGAGGGAGATGATGATGATGATGATGATGCGAAGAGAGCGAAAGGTGGAGAGGGTTTTAAAAAGAAGAGTGTGGAACGGCGTTTTCAGAAGGTATTAAGATGACCGTTGAGGGCGTACGCCCACTTCTGCAAAAACTAGCCGTTGGGCTTTCCATCATTTTTGAATACATCCTCCCGAGGGCATGTGGCCAATGGAATCCCGCCACGTATTCTCCCTCGCTAAATCTGGAGTACAGCCAGAAAAGAAAAGAAGAAGAGAAATACAAGGCGTCGGTGGGTTAAGATGATTTTATGAATTTTTATTATCATAAACATTGGCTTGATCTTTCTTTAAAAAAAAAATGATGATAAGTTCTTATCTACAAATTCCGATGTGCATCTTGCATTTTAATGGCTTGATTACCCTCAAATGATGACGTGATAATATTTTTCTATTGATAGAATATAAGATACAATGTTTGGCACCAAAAGTATTTGTTCTGTTCCATCCTTTTCTTTTCTTTGTCGATGTTTAAGCTTTTTCTGGAGAATGTCAACGATAATGTTGGATGATTAAATTATCACTGTCTCTCAAGTCATGTGAAGATGATAGACGATGATGTGACCAATGTAACGGTTGAAATCTTTTCCGTATTGAGGGGAATCTAAGACATAACTTGCTCCATGAGTATTTCAGTTTTATTTCACCTTTATCCACATCTTCTCAATGGTTTAAGCTTCCTATCAGAGCTCAGAGGTCTCTCCATGAAAGAGGAAAACTAAGATGATTAATCCTTAGAATCATATCGGACAATAAGATTAAAAAACACCGCGGTTAGGATTTGTGGGATTTTTTTTCATAATTTCAATATAATCTCCAACAACAAAGAAGAAGAAAGAAAATAAGAAATATGAATGTAAATTTTAGGCAGGCCTATACATGGTTTGCAAAAGATCAAGTGCACACGCACGGTAACTCATATTGCAAAGCTAATGAAATGATGGAAATTACAGTTTGCCATAAATTAGGGTCATAAGCTCGGGAATTCTTGGAAGGGAGAAACATAACACATTCATGGGAATTTCAAAATTCAGCATTTGAAGTAAGCGTGAGTTATGAAATTATTCTTCCTTTTTCCCAACATGTCTAGGAAATTGTTACTTCTACCATGAATTAACTCAACTATCGTTAATGGGACATTTGTCAACTATGAATATATGTACATCTCGAATCAATTATCGTCGTGGTTGTTGGTGTGATTTCTTTCTATTTGTTAATTCAACTTCAGATATTATTTCGTTCGTTCACGCTCCTCATTCAGGTCTATGGACCAGTGTTGCAATCGAAGCTACTGACCAGTAATCCGCCCAGCCACGTCTTCTACTTGCCTTTCCAAAGGGGGAAAACCTATGAAAGACCAGCACATGCTGAGGTGGCGTTGACCAATGGACAACTCAGATTCACTTGACCAAGTTTAAATAAATTGTTCTCCTCCTTGGTTTCAAACTCGAGACTCAGATTTGGGTACGACTTCCATTTTTCAATGAGCAAATTGCTTGATTCTCGAACTGTCCTACTTATTTTACGTAGAACTATTGAGCATTGTCCAGCACAATCCTTCTCTTGCTCGGAAGATCTTAATAAAGAAAATTATCTATTGTTGACGTATATTGTGCTGATTTCTTCTGAACTCATTCAATGCGGTTAGTCGAATGAAGCATCTATCAACGTATGGATTTGTTTATATCGGTGAAACAATGAAGTTTTCCTGGCCCGATAGACATCTTTTGTTCGTCTTAGCCGAATTTATTGATGAAATCAACACTCAATAATCATTACGAGAAAAATCCCACAAGAGAATTCGACACAACTTTATTAGGAAACAGCAAGACGAGCGAAAATTAGAAATCTGACGAATTGATGGAACGAATATATTTGATTTTCAAGGGCATTTATGGACGAAGTTGCGGGTAGTGAGGTTCGCGTAGCAAGGGCAGGTTTCCAGGTTGCCCGCCGTGCCGGGGGGAACGCAGTTGCACTTGGCACAGCAACTCCGGCACGCTCTCTTGCACAGGTTCGGCCTCGACGACAGCTTGCACCTTGCGCCGCAAGCCGCCCCGCAATCTATGGGCTGGAGTGAAGGGGCGGGTGCTCCAGTTCTATCCATCTGCAAGCGAGAAGCATTCAGTAGTTGACCATTAGTAAATTTAAGCGAATAACTTGTTTTCTCATAATCATTGGTGCTGAACAATCGAAATGTATCGAATCATATGCGTCGATCATGCATGTGATGACAAATGCTTGTCATTACCATCTCCTGAGCTTCCGCAACATGGAGGAGTAAAAGCGAGAGCAGGATCAGCAAGGCGGCGGGAGACTTCCTGAAGTCCATGGCGGGGGTCGACGAGAAGAAGCTACCTAGATCAAGTAAACAAGGAGTAATTGTATCGAAAGGGATAGTAGTTTGACAAGAGTTTTGCAGCTGAGAGAGAGAGAGAGAGCCGTAAGCAGTGATGAGTTGCAAGAGCGAGTGTGAGCTTTGGGGCAGTTTTATAGTGAAGGAAAGAAAGGATGGTGACGGTGAGAGTGGCTGGTGAAGGCGCTTTCGCCCGACAAGGGGTATCTGAGTGTGCATGTACTCATTGATTATTATGAAAAGAGTATTCATATTGAGAAACACACGGCGAAGCTTCACAGTGCCAGAACGATCCAGCGCACACCAAGCTCAATATGCCCTGGGAAGGTTTATGTGTTCGCTTTCATAAAAATATTCTCCCTAGAAAATGTTTTCCAAAATTTATGACATATGAAGGTAGAAAACCGAGCGGTCAAGGAAAATATTTTCGGTCAACAGAAAATAGTCTTCTAAAACTGAGGAAAAACCTTCTTATCGACCTAGGGCTTTCTTCATCTGGTCCCTCATCTCTAGAGATGCAGCTTTTCCCCATCTTTCTCACACAACTTAGGGCTTCTTTGTAGAGGTGTGCAACCGAACCGAGTAAACTCGGTTCTCGGATCGGCCTACCTGGAAAGTAGGATCGGGAACATGGTCCAATACAAACAGGGTCGGTATATAGTCCAAAAAAAGGGGAATCGGTTATAATAGAGTCGGGTACATGGCTCAAGTCTGGAACCTACCATGAACCTGATCATTGGAAATAAATTTCATTTAGTAAGTAAACATACTTTATTAAATCATAGCTTTTGCATGTCTCTAGAGCATGGTTTACTATAGATTTTTCTTTATATATGAATTTTAGGTTTTTGGTAGAGATTTTGTACCATGTAGATTGACTCGTCTGATTTCACTTTTGTATGAGTTATGTTTGCGCCAAAGATTTGTTAACCATTTTAGACAATTGAAAAACTTCATATAGTATTGTGAAAATGAGATTAATATTACATCTATGTCTGTTACTAATGTATATGTAATGTTATGATTTTTTTCTTTAACTTATAATTTTGCTTATAATAATTTACCTTGTAGAACTTTAGCTTTTTGTTTAGTGAAAAGATTTACTTACTTATTAATTATAAGTGCCTAATATTTCAATATAAATTAGAAGAATTATGTTATTTTCTCGTATATTAATATAAAATTCGAAGTCGTATAGGATGGTCTATTGCAAAACATGTTCCAATATAAATAGAGTTAACCCTAGAATCGAATCGGAAAAATAGGATGGGTCGAGTACATAGTCCATTACAAACACGGTAGAGTACGGGGTCCAAAAAAAGGGAACTGATTATAACAAAATCGGGTATATGTTCCAGGTCTGAAACCTACCCACCCTAGACCCAATCACCCCTACTTCTTCCCCCAAAATCGATACAAATATGATTGGGTGAAACATAGTATTGATGTTGGCAGGTTCTAATTATATCAAACAGTGTAGTGCAATATTTCTATAAGATATTTAATGAATATGAATAGAGAAATAGAGAACAGTGCACCTTCAGAGTTCATAACTATTTAGTTTAGCATAATCCTATGTCCACTCTCTCACACTAATAACCTACTAGCTAAATATAAGCCTATGTGCAACCTCTCGTACTAACAACCTACTCATTGTATTTTATTAGTAAATAGATGAGAGGTTATAGAAGTAAGTGTTGCTTATACTCAATCACTTCTGCTCAAAACTAGTGTTGCTTATATGAGCGGATAGATCTTATTATCTCATGCATAAGCACAAACTTTCACATTGCCAACACTTTTCAAAGACTGAGCTCACAAAAGACAATTTAAAAGAATGTAACATTTTCTAAAAATTTAGACTTTTGAACTCTTGATCAATTTGTTTCTTTGGTGCTTTTATCTTCTTTTATACTTCTCAACATCCAAACTTCCCATGGGACAATGTTTAAGAGCATCAATGTCCAAGCTAAATGTTAGACAATCATGGAGAAGATTAAGCTAGCCATTGAGGTTCATCAATCAAAATTCTTGTAGGTATGATTGCCCATACAATCACTTGTTAGTTTCCAAAAGCGGAGTCCTTCGACTACGAAAAGTATATTGCTCTTGAGATGATTGTCAATCAATTAAGATACTTCATTTGATTGGATATTTCTTGATAAATTAAACTTTTATCAATAATGATCCACAATATATCACAAGCTATTAATGAATTGGGATAAAATATCTCAAAAAAAGATTTTGATGTATGTTTCCAAATTATCGTCATAGGTATGGTAAGTGTTTCTCTTATATCCGCAATCCCAATTATATTAAGCTTTCTAGTTGTTTAGTGATATCACATTTTTGCTAGGCTTCTGCTTATATTTGACTATTTCACAACACCCTACAATTAACCAGGTCATGCAAGCCTTTGATATACAACTTAGGTTGGCTTTTGATATTCAGTTTACATAACTTTCTACTGATATTTAATTGTTCTTCTCAAGACACTTTAACTACAATAGGGATGTACATTTTGTAGATTTAAAATCCCGAGATCTCCAAATGCACATAAACTCCATATAGATTCTTCTAGTCAATCAAAAAAATTTAATTCATTGATCATATTAATTAAAGTTTCTTTTAATGTAGACATTACCTAAAAACAAACAACTTGTGCATTTATTAAGATCGCTATAAATTATGGATAGTTTTGTCAACTTCAAAAACAAGGCATTGGTGGTAGTAGTGAGCAATTTGAACTGCATGAACCGAGAACTTCAACTAGCTAAGTCTGGTCCCCGGTTCTAAAAAGTGGAATCATTGTCTAGGCAATCTGGTTCTCGGTTCTTGATTCTTGGCCAGGCCGGACCGAACCGATTAAATTTTTCATATTTTATTAAAAATAAATATGTTAAAAAGCAAAAAGAACCCAATTTAAATTTATAAAGTTTTTAATTTTTACCCAACTTTACCAAAAGATTTTTTTAAATAATAAAGAAACTCAGCTTTTTTAAAAAAGTTTTCCAATCCCATTGGATTGCCTTTGAATCAGACTGGAGCTACGGGTTTGGTTTGGTTCGGTCTCAGGACTAGTCGGTTCGGTCCCTAGTCTATCCTATGGGTCTAGTTTCCAATTCTGTGGGGGAACCGAACCAGCCCAGACCATGCACACCTCTAATTGATGGGGAATGTTCTGAATTGGCTAAAACAGAGATGAGAAGCCAATATTACCGATTTAAATATAAGGAAAAATGACATAAGTAGTCACTGAAATCAATGTGCAATATCATCTCTGAATTTTTATTTTATTCATTATGATCCCAATTTTTAGTACATGAATTATGTAAAAATGTTCAATACTGTTATTCCATTATTTCAAATGTAGGGACAATATGAAACATTTTTATATAGTTTGGGGACTACAATGAATACGTATCAAAAGTCTAGGGACCGTATTGAACAAATTAAAAGTTTAGGGACGACATTGCACGTCATAATAAAGTTTATAGACTACATTGAATAAATTAAAATTTTAGAGATTATGTTGAACTAATTAAAATTTTATGGACTGCATTGCCAGTTGTGTTAAAGTTTATGGATCCTTTGTTTCATTTTATCTAAATAGAACATTAGTGAGAAGTTCAGGAGGAAGACCAGGTTGCCCGAGAGTGTGATGATAAATTAGGTCAAGGCTTCAATGGAGAAGGAAAGTTTTCAGAGTCATTGCTGCGAAGGTGGAGGAGAAGAAGCCTGAGGTCAAGGTCATTGAGATCTTCGCTGGAGAGTTGGTGATTCTACGGACCTCCTTGCAACTTGTGTCTGTATATAAAGTGAGTATTTATGTGTGTATGAAGTGTTTTGTGTGGGTTTCGCGTGTCCTGTGTAGGGAGTCTCCATCTTCTTGTGTCTGCTATGGTCATGTATTGTAACCGTTGTGAGTCCCTGCCCGTAATGAGATTTGGCATTATGATTTTCTGACTTCTGTTTTATGTGATAGTGGATCATCAGATTATTGTTTCCCCCCTTTTGCTATGGTATTAATCTCTAGTTTGCTCTTGAGATTTTCCTTATACTGAGTGTGAATAGAATCACTTCGATGTTGATGCAACCCCTTTGTATGCTGCTCTATCTGACGGGAGCTCGATTAGTTCTTTCTTTTCATGATGATCGATTCAATTTCTTGAAGGATCCCTCAAAAAGTGCAAGTGCCGTACGCTGCACATCGTGATCACTTTTGCAATTGGGTTTGTGGGTGCTAGCAACTTGAATTGAGATGAGCCGATAACTTATGAGATGAAACTAGGCTCGAAACCACGGTTCTCCTTCTGAGCTCAGCACTAGGTGCAGGGTTCCTTCTGCTTCATTTTATCAAATTTATCAGATGACAAGACCAGATATACCAACAAGTTTTCTAATGACAGCAGAGAATTTATCAAGCACCCGTCTCCCGTGTCTTAGTTATCGGCCCCGGAACCTGAGTCTATCGAGGCCGAGCCCATGTACTTGATATTTGTCCTCAAGTTCCTAGTGGCCAGGTGTCCAGCATTTGCAACTAATACTCCGGCTCTTGGTATTGGGAACGCCAGCGGATAAGCCCAAAGCTTGAGCCAGGATCCTTGACCCTTGAAATATAATCTAATTATATAACATGTATGTCACTTCTATCAGGTGAATAATACGTGTTTCTTCAGAAAAATAAAACCAATGTTCCTTACTAAATGATGGAAAATAACTTTCAGTTTATTTTCAAAGTGTATCCAAACACTTATGTCTTTTGAAAAGTAACTTATCGAATAACTTTTTATTATATTCTTAGGGAAACAACTCTTTACTTATAATATTGGAGTAATGCACAGAAGATACGACACAATCTTTCTCAACCTCCAAGTACAGATTGGACAAGATGGATCCTGTTTGGTCGTCTCTGTTAGGGCTAGATTGCATGTGGGGGAGTTAATATTCCGTGCTTGCGGATCGGGATGAATACCCCCCCACCATCTCCTGCAAAACTGTGGATTTCATGGTCCTGGGCCCTCGGGCTCGCAGAGCGTGTCACGAATTTAATGCGGGTGCAACTTGGGGATTTAAGGTGACACCAGACAGCAGCACGGGGCTTAAATCGAGTAGTAAGTACATAATGTTTTCGGAAGCGGAGGGAAATTACGAGATCAGCTCATGTCTTACCGTCGACGTGAAAACAGATGTGGAGAAACCGGTTCTCAAAGTCACTTATTTTACTGGTTTATGCTTAGGTTGACATGGTTGTCACCACGGGCTTAGTGCATGTTCTTTCTTCAAGGCGAGTGTGGGAGATGATGGAGATAGGATCTTTTCATTTCGGCCAAAAGGTTTCTGGGCAAGTGATATCTCAATCCTATCACGCTGTCTCCCACTCTCTTCTGATCATTGAGAAGACTGATATCACTACTTGACCTCTTCGATCGTACCTGAGGAAACAAAATAGCGGCTCTTGAGTCGCAGCCTCCTTTCACTAACTACACGAACCTCGACGTGCCTGTTCTCGTTGGGAGTATCGAGTTCCTGCAACCATACCGAATTACCTGTTTTGGCATTTCATCAAATAGCCAAGTGTGCAATCATTCCCATATATGGATCGAGCCCCTTTATTCCTACTGAAACAGGAGGCATGAGAACTTTTTGCAAAAGGTTCCTATCATGCCATGGATTCCCACAGGCTAGTGAATGGAAGCACACATAGGAGGTGGGTAGACTTTTATGTGATTAATATTATTGTACTTATGAAAAGGTGGAATCACATCAACAAATTTGCTTGGCCCTTCAGATGGAGAATCAATCCATCCAGTTTTTGCCCCTCTTTATCCTCAAGAGAATGTCAAGCTCATTAAGTCAAAGCACATGTTGGTGCTGCTTCCGGCGGCCCCGTGCAATATGCTCGTAGTAAAACAAAACCACTGGAAAAGCCGTGGCACTTGTCGTGACAGTGAAATATGCAATACATCGAATAGAACCGAGATTGAGAATAATGCTGATTTGGCAATCCCGCACTTGAGATTCGATATGATTTTACAATCAGCCAAAGGAGAGATCTCTATATAAATATAGACTGATCGTCTAGGGCTTTGTATCTATGAAGTGAAATGGCGAAGTCTTCAGCGTCCCTCAAAGACTTCCGATATTCCAACAGATGGGTTGGAAGATATAGATTGACAAGTTATTGGAATCCCGATGTTGGGACCTTGAAGGCTCTACGCCATTTCTGAAGAAGGATGGAACCCTCGAGTGAAATGGTGAAGTTCTCGATACCCCTCAAAGGCTTCCAATGTTCCATCTGTATACGCTGGAATATTGGTTGCCGATGAGGGATATTGAAGGCTTACTCCATATAGATGAGGATCGTATCGCGCTGGCTCTGGTACATTATCTTCATGACAAAACGCAGAGCAACCGAACCCTCGAGTCCCAACTCTGAGGTGCTGATAAGCAAGGTTTGCTAGGCATCAATTCTAGTGGTATTGCTGCAAGCGCATTCTCCTTCATCATCACCATGTAGAGCATTATTCTCTCGAGGATTTGAGCAGGCTCCGCGATGACTTGAAATCTACAATTTGGATGGAACAGGAAGCACTAGATAGCCGCTGAAGTTTGAATAAGTTCTTTCATCTCTTGAAGTAAAACATAATCTCTTTTTAAACGAAACCTAACACCACTTTATCTTATTCCAAAGTAGGCGTTGATAAGTAGTTTAGTATCCTTTTCAAGTTGGACACGTCTTATGTGAGCTCAGGAGGCATGAGTTTCAGTTTTCTCTACTCATTTTGTTTGTTAAATCTCTCTATATCAGCGATGAGAACAAAAGATTTTGTTGATTCAATCACGAGATGGTATTTGGCAACTAATGCATTATTTCCTCCATATGTTTTTAATTCTTAAGTGAGTTATATAGATCGAGCCCTAATGCGACCTAGAATTGCTCCAGCTTTTCGAGATTACTGATCAATGACAATTTTCATTATTTAATTATCAAGAGTTGGACGTTCGTTGTGACTTTATAAAATGCAAGCAATCTCATTCACATATGATGTTGCCATATATGTATTACGACAATATTGTCATGAGATCTTTCACTTCTAACGTGTTGCTTGTTAGGATACATGCTGTACTAATTGCGATTAGTACAGTGAGAAGTTGATGGGGATTGGTCGCAAGCCCCTAGGAGTCCTATCGGAACCTATGGGATTGGAGAAGGGGGCATTAACAGAAGCATGTGTTGAAATGGATCGAGAGAGGTTGTGATTAATTACTATCCAAAAATGTCCACAGCTCCATCTAATTCTCGGACTCAAGCGGCACACTGGCATCATGGCAAAGTCAGAGGATCCGGATGGAGAGGTAGGGTTTGGGTTTCTTTCTTTCTTTCTTTTTTAAGGACGGCTGCACATAGGAAACGGTACCCCTGCCGTCCTCATCACCCTACTGCTCCAGGATGAAGTGGGTGGACTTCAGGCCACCATGGACGGTGGCAAGACGTGGATAACTGTGCAGCCTGTGGAGGGGACCTTCATGGTCAATTTTGGTGATTATGGACATGTGGGTTCACTTTGTAAAAAAAACATTTGTGATGAAAATCATCATGGAAGTTTTGGAAGACGTACCTAGCTAGACCTGCCTGTTTACTTGCAAATTCTTTATAGAGCAGCTTTGAACTTTTAAAAAGGTCCTTTGACCCGAAATTGTGAAGCTCGATACAACTACTTCTAAAGCTTCTTTGATCATGGATCCCGAAGCTGCTCGGTGAAGTTTCTTCTAAATTACCCTCAATGGGTTGTTGAACTAACTGGGCAGGTGTATGTCGAAGTTTTCATAGTCGTACTTCTTCTACACTAGCCAGGTTTGGACCATCTCAACGTCTGTCTAAAGCGTCAACTGCGTGTTGAGCCAGGTCGGGGACAATCTAACTAAGTTACTCCAGGAAACCAGACAAACATCGGTGCATGAGCAAATGATGCGCCCAAGAAATGTGTTCGGTCGGAGTAAAGCGGTAGGGAATAAGCACTACACTGAAATATGATGCAGCTCAGCTTTTTCCATGCGGAACGATGATAATCAGTGATGTTGCATCAACTGTCTTCCTAAATTGATACGGTTGCCCAACTCGTATAGGAAAAGCATATGGATCGGCCTTGTACCGGGCGCGACCCGGCCGACTCCACGAACTCCCGAGTCCTTACATGTGCCCGTGCCTAAACATCAAGTCGGATGGTCCCATCCCCTTAGTCAATGAACGATCGAACCTTCCTCTTGATAGGATCAAGCTGCATCAATTGCATTAGGGAGCTTCAGCAAGTAGACGGGCAAAGAGGGCTCGCTTGATGCCGCCCCACTTGCCCGGTCATCATCAGGACACGCTCTTATCCGCAAGGCTATCTTCATGCGTGAGGAGGGAAATAGAATATGGAGAGAAAATCCCCAATAAGCACTTTTAAATTATATGCTTAAATCATTTACCTAATATTCAAATTTATGTTAGTTATAATGCTGAAGTGTCAACTCAAAGAATTATATTATACATACTTAAAAAAATGGATTAATGACTAGAAAAAAAAAATACCAAACTAGTACATTTTGTGACAAATTAACCCAAGAGTAATTTTCGGATCACTGAAAATCCCAAGCCGGTGAACTTATGATTGATCCAAAACTGATTTTTGGGTCGTCGAAAATCTCAAACTAGTGCACTCTTAACATGTTTATCCTTCGTGGAAGTCGGGCGACGTTGACCATTTTAAATAACATGACTGATACTGATGTGAATAATTAATAATATATATTTTTATTTTATTTTATTTTACTTTTTCTATTCTTCCTTCTTCTTCATTTCCCCATAATTATCTCCGCGACGCCTTGCCGACCACTTGGAGAAGGCCACGAAGTGCTTGCAGACCGACCTCGCTGGCTACCGATGAAGGTTATCTCTGGACATGGGGAGGGAATGTAAAATGGAGAGAAATTTGCCAAAAAGAAGTTTCAAATTTACACTTAGATCAATAATCTTATTTTCAAATTTAATTTTAGTGAGAATAATATGTTTGAAGTATCGACTCAAAATGATTACATTATGCATATGATAAATAGATATGAAAAAGAAAAACTCGTCCCCAGAATTATTTGTGCGAAACTATTTTTCTATTGCAAAAATTCAAAGTGTCACTTCTAGAAACAAAGGACCTGCGTCCTAAGACGACTAATCCCCAGACTTTGTCTAAAAGATACCGCCGCCAAACACGTGAAGAGGCTAATCAAGCGTTCTTCAACAGTTACTAATAGCAAGAGCTGCTTCCAACAGTTACTGAACTCGTCAATCTCCCGTCGCCGGACTGAGCTACCGCCACTGCCACCGCCACCGCCACCGCCTCTCTCGATTGGTCGTGACTATGTCTGCCCGCTCGACCCCCTCCACCACCGGTCGGCCGCCACGATCACGTCCAGCCGATGAAAACCCTCTCTGCCCATGAATCGGAAGAGGATTCCTTAGCCGAAGTCCGGTTATTTCTTGGTTTTCCTTGAGACATCTTCTGGCGTGGAAAGCGAAAGGGCCGGGCTAAGCCTCGGTCTCGGACGGTCGTTTCGGCCGAAGAAATCTTCAACTCGTACGGGCTTCCATCGCGACTGACCCCACGCGACTGAGCTTCGCGTCGGTCCCCAATCTGATCTGATGAGGCCTTTTGAACAAGTCCAAGTCAAAAGGAAGGCCCGGGTCAACTCGCCAGAAAAAAAAAAAAAAAAAGATTGATGCCGACCGCTGCGGAACGGACGGCGATCCGACCTTCGCCCCGGCACGACTTGACGTTTCAAACGGCAGGAACCGACGGAAAGTCCTCGTCCAATGAAATGCCCAGCCCGGGTGGCGGGGGCACGTTCACACGTGGCAAAATCATATTGATCTCTGTAACTGTCAGATGACGATGACCTATATTATACATCCGCTCGTATAAATATAATTAAATCTTCGATTTTTCGATTTTATCGATTTGATTCTAAATTTTCGTGCGAAATCCTAACGCAGCCCTTTAAATCGGTTTTATTTAAACTGCCGACTCGGCGGAAAGGGAATCATTATTAATTTTTGTATAGATTAAGCATAGACTAGTCTTAAGGGATTGAAATTAGGATAACAGAAGTGGTGATGGTCCATCATAACCATCCCGTGGGGAGGAGCGTGTATGCGCGTGTGAAGTGAGAAAGCTGAGAAATGAAATTACATATGTCGTACCAAATGCCGATGATGACGACGACGATGGTGATGACCTTGAGCTGCTACATGATCGAGTGAAGAAAAAATTCATTTTGGTCCGAGGGGTTGACAAATCTTGATGAATCGATAATTGCGGTGTATTTTTCCAATTGACTTGCTCAAAATCGGGATTCCGTTCCTTTTAAACTGTCATCTGAGAATTTGAGGGAAGCTTTGTTGTTTCATAGAAAAAGAAAATCAAGTTAACAATATCTTATAAAATAGAAATAATTTAAATAAATATTTCACATGGCGCTTCAAGAAATATCTGAAAATTACTTCTACAAAGGCTGGATGCTTTCATGCACTGGTCTTTTGGAATTACAAAATTGTCTCTCCATTTTATAAAAATACGATTTCTTTTCTTTTCTCTTCTTTTCCGTCTATCACTTTTCCATGGAGATCAATGTGAAATGGGCAGGAGCTGACATATTATTGCATGACCCAGAAAAAAAAATTGTGTGAAAAAGTAAGATCCTGATATAGGGAGGACGGTCCGATGCTCGTTTTAAAAAAAAAATACACATTGAATTTTTTTTTAAATATATATTTTTTTCCAACCGTCCGACCTGAATCAGACGGCTAAAATCCATCACCAGTCACCTCTGCCCTAGTCCCGTTTCTTCGCACCATCCTCATGACATTAAATAAATAAATCCATAAAAATAAATAAGAGAAAATGTATCGAAATTGACCTTCCTCTTCTTCTTCTTCTTCTTCTTCTTCTTCTTCATCTCCTTCTTCTTCCTCCTGTCCTGTTCATATAATTCCTCAATTTGTATTTGTTTTAAAAGCTTGTTCTGTTTGACCGCCACCCTCTCCTTCCTTCCTCCTTCCTCTTCGCTGCTACCGCCTTTCCCTCCACCCAATTCGCCTTGTAGCGTACATTATTTAGAGCCCCCCCATTGCTCTTGATCTGTCAAAGCTTGTGGATATCGAGAGAAAAGCACGGGGCCCGCGCACGAGCATGGGAATTTGCGTCTCCACCACCAAGGCCGGCGGCTCCGGCGCCAAAGCCGGGTCCGGCGGGCCGAAGGCCCCGGTCCGGCAGGGATCGACGCGTCGGAACGGGAACCGGCGGCGGGAGCGGGATCAGGACGGGGCGGCGAGCGACGCGAATCAGAAGCAGAAGGGCGACGGACAGCCGAAGGACGACAGGAGGAAGCAGAGCGGCGTGGTTCCCTGCGGGAAGCGTACGGACTTCGGGTACGCCAAGGACTTCGAGGAGCGGTACTCGTTGGGGAAGTTGCTTGGGCATGGGCAATTCGGTTACACGTACGTCGCGGTCGACAAGGACAATGGCGACCGAGTCGCAGTTAAGAGGATTGAGAAGAATAAGGTTATAGCTCTAGTTTTTTCGCTTGAATTTGAGGATTGACTTTTGTGTTTGCTGGGCGAGTTGTGAGGATGTTGGGGCTTTTAGGGGCCTGTTTAAGATAATGTTGCTAGATTTTCTGAGGTAAGGTTGCGTGATTATGGTGAAATTTGTTGTTTCTGGGTGACTGGGACGTCTCTTGTGAGTCTCACGGTGAATGTTTTCGATTCATTGTAGTTGCCGTAACGCGTCTCACGAATTTTCCTTTGAATGATCTTAATCAAGTGATGTTTTTGACCAGTTACTAAATATTAATGCAGATCTTTTGGGTTATGATCGAGTCTCGAAAATCTGTGTTGACATTCTAATTCCAAGAATGATACCTCAATTCCAGTAACTTTGATGCTATTCCTTCAAAGAGTTTCAGTTTCTTTGATCTTCACATGGACAACTCTCGTTGGATATCGAGCGAGAGGATCATGCTGTCATACTATTGTTGTGCTTAAATGATTCATTTCTCCCAGTTGCACATTGTAGACTAATGTTCAAGAGTCGGTAGAGTGTTTGCTGCAGTTTGCAGTTTTAAATGTTTGAAATTGGGGTGTGCTAATGAGTTTGCGAGGCTGGATGAATTGCCCTGCTTTAGGAATTATTCGACTGTTTTGATTTTTTGGTACACTTGTGGCTATGCTTAGCAGTAGTCAGGACCATGTTCATGCAAATTGTCGTACTTCATTACCTGAAGCTGTCTAAACAGTATTGCAGATCGTTTCGTTTGTGCTTCCAAAATGGAGTTTGAAAGAAAGCAAAGTTTCAAGCTTCCTTATAATTCCCTGCTAAGTGTCATGCTTTTGATTCCTTTGAAATTCATCCTGGATGAATTTCATTTATTTTATTTCATCAAAAGGAATAATCTTCCACAAATGATAAACCTGCTGCAGTTTGTACAAGTTTTATGTTTTTCTTTTTTGGGGCGGGGTGGGGGGGGTGGTTTGGCTTGTTAATGTGTCTTCTTTTCTAATTAACCTTCTTTTTTAGTGAATAAGCTTGTTTCTTCCTTGTCTCATAAAATTGTAGGCCAGTAGACTATGTGAACGTGTACTTACAAGATGGGTTTCTCTCTTCCTATCATGTACTTATTGCAATATCTTAAATCAGATCATTGGATAATGGTGACAGATGGTTCTTCCCATCGCGGTTGAAGATGTCAAACGAGAGGTCAAGATTTTGAAAGCATTAACGGGCCATGAGAATGTCGTTCAGTTTTATGATGCATTTGAGGACGACTCTTATGTTTACATAGCCATGGAGTAAGTTCTGTTCCTTGAACTTTTACCACATGAACTTGAAGAATTATATTTATTATATGTTTGGTTCATTTCTTCTAACTATAACTGGCTTTTAGTTACATCCTTAATTGTGAACAGTTTTTATTTTATTCCTCATCAATTGATATGGCTTGTCTTCTTGAAATATCACTTTCAGGTACTGTGAAGGTGGTGAACTGCTGGACAGGATACTAGCCAAGTAAGAAACTTCAATGTTTGTCTCCACCGCTTAATTCCAAGTGTATTTAATTTCACTTTGACATGTCTTCATGGCTTCCCTTTGATCAGGAAGGATAGCCGCTACACTGAGAAAGATGCAGCGGTTGTTGTGAGGCAGATGCTCAAGGTTGCAGCAGAGTGTCATTTGCATGGTTTGGTGCACCGTGACATGAAGCCAGAGGTAGACTCTGCCCTTTTTTATCCTGAATGTCAATTAATGGCTTGCAAATTTTTCTGAAATACGTATCTGGTTGTAGAACTTTCTTTTTAAATCAACCAAAGAGGATTCTCCCTTGAAGGCTACAGATTTTGGCTTGTCTGACTTCATAAAGCCTGGTGAGTGAAATTATTCAGTGCAAATTCACCTCCAGATGTCTTTTTATCTTTTCCTTTCTGTTTCAATGGAAAAAGTGCCAAAAAAATTAATATGAACCTGTGTAGTACTTAATATATATTTTTTTAGTGATAATTAGAACATTGTAGGTTTCTGGGGACTTTTTTTCTTTAGTAGTTGATTTCTTAAATAATTCCTTACTTTTGATCCAATTGTATTTAGGAAAAAGGTTTCAAGATATCGTTGGCAGTGCCTACTATGTCGCTCCTGAAGTTTTGAAACGCAAGTCAGGTCCAGAATCAGACGTATGGAGTATTGGTGTTATTACCTATATTCTGCTCTGTGGGAGACGTCCTTTCTGGGATAAAACTGAAGATGGCATTTTCAAGGAGGTGCCTTATCTGACTCTCTTCTTTCCCTCCTTTTTCCTTGTTTGAGGTGCTGCCATTTTATTGCCATATCAATGTGGTAAAAATGGCTGTTTCTCATGCAGTGTCTTTATCATCATCTGCCCCAATTCTAGACATGTTCTAGAAAAGCTACTGTATAAGATGGAACTTTCAGTTCTGACTCTCGTCATTTTTTTTCCTGGTATAGTTTATATTATAGTTTTCACCCTTTGTTGAAGCTGATGGCTGTGCCTGCCAAATGATATCTGATCATTATTGAAATTCCTTCACCAAATATTGTCTTTTAGCAAACTTTTCCATTCCTGTGGCAACTTCTGATTGACATTTTGCTTGTGATGCAGGTTCTAAAGAAGAAACCTGATTTTCATCGCAAACCATGGCCGACAATAAGCAACAGTGCTAAAGATTTTGTGAAAAAGCTACTGGTGAAGGATCCCAGGGCTAGACTTACTGCAGCCCAAGCACTCTGTAAGTTTTCAATTGGTATCTGATATAAAAGCTGATTGAGATGCCATGAGGGAGTTCCAATGAAAAGTAGGTCTAGAATTATTGTGATGTGGAAATGCTTTTCTTGGCTTTTTCTTCGCATTGTTCTTGCTATGCTAGATTCTAGCCAAGATAAAGAGAGAATTGTTAGATTAATTGTTATTCATGGTTTTCATTTTCTTTGGAACTAAGGATTTTCTGTTTCCTCTTACCATTGATTTCTATTAATTGCCGCAATTTTCAGCTCATCCATGGGTCCGAGAAGGAGGAAGTGCATCAGATATCCCTATCGATATATCTGTTTTGAATAATATGAGACAATTTGTGAAGTACAGTCGACTGAAACAATTTGCTTTACGGGTAACAAAAATGCTGTGTAATGCCTTAAAGAAGGAAAGGATGTTACATCATGTCATTGTCTAACGATTATTCCTTGCAGGCACTGGCAAGCACTCTTGATGAAGAGGAACTTGCTGACCTCAAGGATCAATTTGCTGCTATTGATGTGGATAAAAATGGATCCATTAGTCTTGAAGAAATGAGACAGGTATCTATTTCCTTCTAGTTCCACATTCATTCTGATGAATATTTTAGTTACGTTGT
The DNA here is from genome assembly GCA_030064385.1 of Melaleuca quinquenervia. NCBI lineage: Eukaryota > Viridiplantae > Streptophyta > Magnoliopsida > Myrtales > Myrtaceae > Melaleuca > Melaleuca quinquenervia. Next base: position 7,837,769 of record CM057726.1, on the reverse strand, counting down.
GATCATGAGTGTTGTATGCATGCAGGCCCTTGCTCAGGATCTTCCCTGGAAGCTGAAGGAATCGCGTGTCTTAGAGATCCTTCAAGCGGTAACTTTTATTTTTACCTTTGTTATGTCCTTGTTTTCTCCTTGTGTATTAGCTATTGACATTTGGTTTTCTGGTGGATTTGTGAAATAGCATTTCTGTCACTCGCTTTGTTCTTTCCTTGTTTTGGCGATCCTCTTTTGTTCATCTTTGATTCCTAAAGCTTTCATTTAGTCCTTGCTTCAGCTTTTGTCATACAAATACTTGCTTTTGTGTTGTTAACCACGCAATATAGGATTGATTTTTTGTCCATATTGATGAGCTGCTGTCTAGCTTGCAGATTTTTCACAAACTTGTTGAATCCTGAATGCTGCCTAAGAATCTCTTTTATTTTTCCTTCATGTAGATCGATAGCAACACGGATGGGCTAGTGGATTTTACCGAGTTTGTTGCAGCAACTCTTCATGTGCATCAAATGGAGGAACATGACTCGGAGAAGTGGCAGCTGAGGTCACAGGCTGCTTTTGAGAAATTTGACATTGATCGAGATGGCTACATAACCCCAGAAGAACTTAGACAGGTACGTTTGAGTATCTTCATTTATTCATCCCTTCCCCATTCATTTGCCCTTAGTTCTCGTTTGTGTCACTATGGATGTCAATACAATGAAACTTAAAAGTTCTTAGACAGTGCCAAATGTATTTGTTTCGATTTGTAACCGGATTTGGATCCTCTCTCCTGGAAGCTTGAGTTTTACCACTTGCAAAATTACCTAGTTTGGATAAGTTGGTTACTATGTTACCTGACAATAGTAGCCTAATAACTTGGCCGTCTTTTTGCATATTTGGCATAGAATTCTAGGATAGCTACTTTCTATTGCAACTTCCATAAAGAAACTGTTCAGCTTGTCAGCATTTTACGTTGATAATGTGGTTATTGTCTCGTCCGAAAATTCTAGCTGATTTTATTCCCCTTTGTTGTATATTTCGCACAAATTCGTGGCACAGGTCGTTTACGTTGCTTGGTACGAGAAATGGTTGAGCATGTTGACGTGTAACCTTGATATGATGCTTCCATGCTTTTGTCAGCAGACAGGTTTGAAAGGCTCCCTTGATCCTCTACTAGAGGAAGCCGACATCGACAAAGATGGGAAAATAAGTTTATCGGAGTTCAGAAGGCTGTTAAGAAATGCAAGCATGGGCTCTCGAAACTTGCCGAGCCCATCTGGTCATCGGAATTCAAAGAAGCTATAGATCCATTCTGGAGCTTTTGGGTGTTATAAAGAGCAAAAAGGAGGGAGCACGAGATGTGTTGCGTTACGCATTTTGGTTTACTCTAAATATGGCGAGCCAATCCGGATGACCACCTCTGTGCGTCGCTCCATTGCCGGTGGAAAGCCGTGTACAGGAGTTAGATACTCAGTCGACTGATTTTGCCCGGCACCCCAAGCTAGCCGAAAGTGTTTGGAGATGAAGGTTTCGAGAGATTGCCGGCTGTGTTCGATAAGTTGGTGAGTGGGAAGGGCTGGACGGGTGAACGTCTTGTAACGAGTGTGGGATGTGCGGGGCTGTGTCTGTATAATAGACGCCCTCGAGGCAGAGGGTCTATTCCATTACGGAACATGCAATGCTTTTTACTTGTAAGGCCTTCTCTTCTCGCAATTTTTTTCGCACCGCAAATAATTAAAGTGTCGCATGTTCGGTCTCTCGGAGATGAGCAATGCACCTGGTTTTTCTGTGATGGATTTAGAGATGCATGCTGAACAACCAATTAAGGAAAATAAATTGATCGTTTTCTGGTTAAGGCTACCTCGAGGGCGATACTTAGTTTCAAAGACCCATTCGTCATCGTGTTGAACTATGGCCAAAATGAAAGGAAATTGTAGGAGATGATGCGCGGAACATAAAGAATGGCTTCGATGCAAAATCTTAGGTCGAATAAATTATTTTCGACCTTTAAAGAGTGCCATGAATGAGCCATCCTTGTTCATGTTTCAGGCATATACTCTTGAAGTCTGAATAAACTACGAAAATTCCCTGTTTTAACAAGTTGAAGCAAAGCAAAATAATTTACAAAAAGTTCAAAAAGGACTAGAAGATGAGTGAGGCTCTCTGTAACAGGAAAAGAGAATCGCGGCATTCCTAAATAAGTTTAAACAGCAATCTTCCAGGTCCTCAAGAACCAGACGAGCCGTTTTCCTTTTAGAGAAAAGAAAATGTAGTCAGCAAACTGTGTCTTCCGTTATTTCCTTAAAGATCGTGACTACCTGCACATCGAATTTTCTCGAGCTAGAAAAACTACAACCCTGACGTTACAGATAAGATACAAGCTACATAAGTTAGTGTTAGTGTTGGTTTAGCAGAGAACAAGGACTTAACTCTTCATCTACTGGACTTTGGGTTGTCGCTAACACTATTGGAGGAACTATCTGGAAAAACTTGAGATGAAGAAAACTTGCTCGACGAGCTGCCATCAGTAATACCCATCTCCTTTCTCTGGGTCTGCTTGCCCTTCTTTTCTCCGGATGTTAAGCCCTGCATAAACTATACTGTTATGGATATTGTGCCAATTCACAGAGCAGATCTAGCTCTGGCTCAGAATTATGAAAGAACAACCTGCTGTGATGATGTTCCTGGCATCTTAAGTTCAAGGTCTGTTGCCACGTCATTTGAATCTTCACGTTGTTCTGCATTGCTGCCCCTTTGATGATCTGAAGGCCTGCTTTTGGAGTCTTGTTTATTTGACATATGGGAACTGGAAGCATATTGAGTTGACTGCTGTTCAATTGTAGGATTGGCAGGCATTGAATATGGGATAAAGGTAGAACATGGAGCAGGAATAGCACTTGCATTCTGATTCCCAAAGAAAGGGTAAGGCTGAAGTTGCGAGTGCATGGGTATTGGACCTGGAGGGACAGGTATTGGAACTGGATATGAGTAGGCTGGGCCCATGACAACGGATGGATCCATGGTAGGCCAAGGGTACATAACCCTCATCCGTTGCTGGTACTGGACATTTAGATTTTCAATTTCAGATTTTAAAGATGATCTCTCTTCTCTGAGCTCATTCTTCTCCTGCATCAGCTGGTCGTAATGCAAAGTTCAAATTAGCATCAAGGCAGACAATGGACACCTTAGGATACTGGATGAAGAGAAAATCACCTCTCGAGATTCCTCAGAAAGCATTGCACATTCAGCTTTCAATCTGTTAACTTCCGCGGTTAAATCCTTCAGTACCTGGATTGTGTCCGTGAGAATGGTTGCCTTGTCATTCTTAGGTCTATCAGGATCTGGAGATAATATAGGTAAGGCAAAGCAGCTGTTCGTAAGTCTAGCATAACCAAATTGGGACTCTAATAACAGAGAAACAAACATGCTTGATAAGATAATCCAGTGCATGGCATCCACTATAATGAGAAAAAGCAAGAAAGTCGAACCCCGTCCAATATCCAAGAGATTCTAAATGAGTAAAAATAAAAGCATAAGCATCAAATCATGCCTTTGTTTATGCTTTTAAAAAAAAGGTCAATTAAACATCATTGCAAATTGGTCAGTCTCAATAAGCCATTGCTTGCTTTTATCTCCAGTACCCTGTCTGTCAAATTCAACTAAACACAAGAAACTTGCAACTTTCAATGGTTCACTTGCACAGCAAACAGAGAGATAAGCTTCCGGTTCTATGCTTGTAAGGATATTCCACCACATCTCTCTTTGGCACATGAACCTTAAAGACAATAAGTGGTACTGGTTGGTTTCAAGAGCCCAAGCTGCAATGAATTTGCCAAAATAAACTATCTATTTTTTTATGGATCAGTGAACAAGAATGGTCGAGACAACTGAGTTACAAGTTTGGAATTGCAATGCCAATGGGAATTCAGAAGCAAAAAAGGATCTAATTCTCAAACAGACATGGGATTTTGGAGGAAAATAATAGCACGGTTCCAACTGACATATTGGGATCACAATGTCATCAGTCTGACTTCCTGAGTGTTCTATTTGCTAATAGATGAATGAAAGTGTCGAGAAATTAAAAGTTTTATTACTCTCAGAGCGTTTCTCAAGGTACAATGAAAGTAACTCTAAATGTTGATATCAGTTCATTCTGTCCACTCCGAACCGGAAATTTGTTGCATATTCACACACATAACACATTCACATGTATTTTGGGGCCAAACAAGCACTTCTCTAGACTATGGAAAATCAAGAGTTCAACATGGAGTGGTGAAGTTTTGTGACCTTCACAAACGTTAGCCAAGCCATGCCCACTGGCAGTTGGAGCGTCAGAATAGTTATTTCACTGTTTCCCTACTTACTACTTGGATGGCGCATATTAATGAACGCTAATGAACACGAAATGCAGCACTCTCATTTGCTTTTTCCCCGGAAGACTACCTCATCATCTAAGAGGCCAAAAACACTAAGCCCACGACTTATCACGGCCGATAAAACAGGCATTAAGTTAGGAGCTGCATTACGTACCTAGCGTACTCCCCAGTTCAAGGAAATGCTCATTTAGACGATCCCTCCTCAACTTTTCACGGTCGGCTTTTTGGACTTTCCTTGCAGCCACAGGATCCTTGACTTCCACTTCCTCCCTGGAACCCACAGCAAAAGACCGTGAGAATTAATTTTCAGGGGCATTAACTTTAGCATTCGGGAAAATTCAACTTTCGTTTTAAAAAAAATGCGCAAGCGATCATCCGCCGGGAAATCCGTTAGTGAAGCAACCATAATATCCAAAAATCGAACAGAGCATCGCAACAACCGATCACGAAATCACCCCGCTTATATTTTTCTTTTCTTTTTAACCAAATTGCACCGGAGAAACAAGTTTCATACAATCTCAACATGAAATTCATGCCGATCTGACGACACTGAAAAGTCCGAACGCTGTCGAGAAGCACGACGAGAGAAGGAACGGAAAGCGCGAGAACCTGGAGGATTCGTCGTGCGAGCCGCGCAACCCGTTGGACGGGTGTTGGACGGAGGTCGACGCTCCCAAATCCGTCCGCCAGTGATCCATCTCGCTCTCCTCCTCCTCCTCCTACTCCTCCTCCTTCTTCTTGCTTCGCTGATTGAGACCTAGCTCGCGAAATGGAGAGAGAGAGAGAGAGAGAGAGAGAGAGGGAGGGAGAAGCACCCGCAACAACCTGTGCTCTCCACGAGCCACGACGATTGTTGAAGCAAAAGTGGAATCCTTTTGATAAATTAGCAAGAGGCAACTATCTGGTGGCGCACAGGTGGAGGAGGTGCATGGATGAATGATATCACGACCGTTGATCTTTGCCGACGTCGGGCCAATTAGAAACTTGAGTTTCGGAAAGAAGAGAGACGATAAGAGAAATAATTCCACGACTTAGGCCAAACATAAATATAGAAGGTGATCTTTACAATGTCTTCTTTTGACTTTTAATTTAATTAATATGATTTCTAAACTCTTTATTTATATTCAATCTAGTAATAATATTAATTATTTTTATGTAATTTAAGGAACGATGATATTAAGTCCTTTATTTATGTTCTATTAAAATTAAATGATCACATTAAATAAGTTTAAATTTGAACGTCATATTGTATATTGAGTTAAATTTAAATAATTAAAAAATTAAAAAATTATTTTATATATTATGCTAAAATTCGAGATTATTTGTGAGGTTTTTCTCAAAAAAAAAAAAATTTTGGTCAGAAGGTTTTTCTCAAATTGAAAAGCGGCAATTGGTTGAAGTGTACAGCAGACCCGATATGATCGGTTGCAGAAGATGTTTTTCTCAAGAGCAAGAGACGCGGATACTCAAGCACATACGTAGGACTTGGACATTCGGCGCCACGCTCGCTTGTCATTTTCAGTTCGACCGGTCAAATCAGAATTCGGAAGGCAGATGCCACCAGGATGTCCTCCGACTCGCCGGAGGACGACGGCGAGAGGCCGATGAAGATGGTGACCTACAACGTCAACGGCCTGAGGCAGCGGATCTCCCAGTTTGGTTCCCTCCTCAGATTGCTCGATTCCTTCGACGCCGACATCATTTGCTTTCAGGTCCTCTCAGTCTCGCCTGCGTACGGTTTCGGGCTTGATTGATTGAGTTGGTTTCTTTCCTTTTCCCTTATGCGGCTGAATCCGCTTGTTCGTGTTGCGCTTTGGGGACTGACGATAGGAGACGAAACTGAGGAGGCAGGAGCTTACGGCGGATGTGGTGATGGCCGAGGGGTACGAGTCCTTCTTCTCGTGTACGCGCACGTCGGATAAAGGCCGCACTGGGTATGCAGGTAAGCTGTTTAACACAATAGTTTTCTGGGAAAATTTAGTATTTTTTGTTCCATTTTGAGTTGGGGGTCAATTGAATATGCGCTTCCATGTTAGTGAAAAGGTGAGCTTGATGGCTGTAATTGGTCATCGGTGAAGAAAAGTTTCAAGTGGAAATTGGTCTGTTGCCTATGATACTTAGACATTGGTTTCTACTGCATCTTTTTTTCTTTTCTTTATTTGAATAACGGTGTTTCTGGAACTAATTCGGGGCCTGCAATGACTATGCTTCTTAAATATGGCCTTGTGGTTTAACCTGAATCCAGGTGTGGCAACATTTTGCAGAGTGAAGTCTGCATTTTCAAGCAGTGAAGTAGCCTTGCCTGTTGCGGCGGAGGAAGGCTTCACAGGTCTCCTTCGAAACAGTAGAAAGGATGAAAATCATGCTAGTGTAGCTGGAGGCCTTGAAGAGTTTGAGAAGGATGATCTTCTTCAAGTTGATAGTGAGGGGCGTTGTGTCATCACGGATCATGGCCACTTTGGTGGGTTTCTTTTCTGACTACTTATGTCTTAAAAGGAGAAACAGTAGAATGCTCATATCAATACTAAACTACTGAGCCTCCATGCTCTTATACTATTGAATGAATGCTATAGGATTTTGAAACTCAACATCTAACATCAAGTGGTTGTTTGCATCATGTCTATTTGCCAACTCTATGTGATGTTAACACTAGTAATTATGCAGTTCTTTTCAATATTTATGGGCCTCGAGCCGACTCCGATGATGCTGAAAGGACCGAGTTCAAGCTCAAGTTTTTTAAGATATTACAGGTAAATTGATTATGTTTCTGGGAACCGTGGAATTTGGTTTTTCTACTCAGCCTCGGAGGACAAATTATCAGAAGGACATATAAATGGAAAAAACGAAGATTTCTGTTTTCTCCTTCTGTGATAGGCTTTTTCACTTTTCTTTTCACACTGGTTTTTTTGGTACAGTGAGATGTCTAGATCGACCTCTCTGTTTCTAAAGTAGAGCAATTGTAAGGATATGATCAGATGAGATTCAAGAGTTTGAAAGGCTCAGAATTTATAGTGTAGGTGGGCTTCTTTTTGTAATAACACTATTAGGATTAAAGGCTCTATTTTTGTCATCTATCTCCTATAGTATCTCTCCATGGGTGGCTTCTTGCTATTCCTGGATTTACAGATTAATCTTGTGAAGAATACATATGGATCACCACTTGCTTATTATGTTATTGGTAATGGCATTCGACTTTGATTTGACATCAATTTTTTTTATAGCAATTGTCTTCTAGTACAGCTATTGCATCCGTGATATGGTTTGAAGTGGTTTTCTGGAGAGTGAATGGTTTGATATCTGCTTTCCTTCTTTGAATCCTAATCTGAGGTGAAGGCTTTTTTTCATGTCTATTATATACAATATTTTTTCTGCTAACATGCTTAACTACTGTTCTAGAGAAGATGGGAGTATCTTTTGCAGCAAGGGAAAAGATTATTTGTTGTAGGCGATTTGAATATAGCCCCTGCTGCTATAGATCGGTGTGAGGCAGGTCCAGACTTTGAGAAGAATGAGTAAGTTCTTGACCTTTCATTGGTTTTATCCCCTATATGTCTAATGCAGGATGGATATGCTTTCACAACTCTTGCTTGCTCTGTGCATATGGCTTTTGTACTTGAGGCTAATATTGAAGTCATTGAGTTCATTTGCCTTGCAGATTTAGAAAATGGCTAAGGTCTATGTTGGTAGAAAATGGAGGCCCTTTCTTTGACGTTTTCAGAGCCAAACATCCTGATAGGTGTGACAGTTCTGTAAGAGCTGGCTACTGGTCGTCATATAGCATGTTACAATTTTCTTACTCATTTTCAAATCTTTAACATTTTACTCTGTATTTTCCCAGTTCATGCAAAGTCACAAATCATGAATATGGTGGTTATTTTAAGTCCCTAGTACCTTATTTCCAACATCATCTTCAATTTTCAGGATAGATGCATATACATGCTGGCCTTCAAATACTGGTGCTGAACAATTTAATTTTGGTTCGAGAATCGACCATATCCTCTGCGCTGGATCCTGCTTACATGAAGACTCTGATTCACAAGGTCATAACCTTATAGCTTGCCATGTCAATGATTGTGACATAATAACAAGATACAAACGGTGGAAACCTGGGAATACACCAAGGTAAAGTCACCTTTGACTTTACTTGCGCTCTATGACTACAAAGCAAGACATTTCGTAGCAAGACATCAAACGCTAAATTCTATATGTTCTGAATGTGTGGCTCTCCTTTTCCTTGGCTCCTTTTTTCACCTTTACTTAATGGAATTCTGAGTAAATGGTGGCGTGCATGCCTGTAAAATTCCTATTGCTGACTTCCTCTTCTGTTTAATCTGTAGGTGGAAAGGAGGATGGAGTACAAAACTGGAAGGTTCTGATCACGCTCCCGTCTTTGTGTGTTTAGAGGGAATTGTTGACGTACCCCAACATGACACTCCATCAATATCTGCTAGATATTTTCCTACAATTCGTGGCATCCAGCAAACAATTGGTAATGGAACTTTGCTTATCCAAAAATCATGTTTTGGAATGAAAGCACAAGGTTTTAATTCTCAGATTGCATCTTTCCTCATTCTAGAAATCTATGTCTATTAAAGTGGGATGCGGTATGTGTTCTTTCTGTTCCTTTTCCTGAAGTCTATTGCATGCAGTGCAAGAAAACAACATTCTCAGCATCCCTCATAAAAGATCTATTTAGAAAATGCTTGTTAGAACTGTGGATTGTTTGTTTTAGAAGAGCATGTCTGTACATAGGTGATCATCACGATTTACATCTCATGCTACATCTTCTTGCTTATTAGAAAATATTGACAAGACGTTGCTGTGTGTGTGTGTGTGTGTGTGTTTTTTGGGGGTCTATAACATTGCTATGTAATTGAGTGTGCCAAATATGTGACTATTTAAACAGACTATGTTGATATTATCTGATAATTTTCAGTTAAATATAATTATTGTACGTGTGTGTTCTTATTTTTCAAGCCGTTGATTTCTGCCTGTTCTCTGGAAAGCAAAGTACAATCATCTTATTGACCAAAGAAAAGTACAGTCATCTTAGGCTTTTTGTTTGCTAGCCTAAGAAAGGAGCTTGTATAGGATAACAAATTATTCTATCAGTGTTTAGTGACCTCCTTAGGATCGGATAAAGCCTATATATTCCTGCAGCTTAGATTTAGGGTGTTTCTTTTTCTTTTTCCCGGCCTTTTCCGTAAATTTGATTGATTTTTTTTAGTGCTATACTAAGTCCACAAATCATTAGATAGGATTATACCAGTCCATATCTATAATCTGGGGTATTCTTATTCCACTTTATTCTATCCTATCCCAATTCTTATCATGACGGCTAAACACAACTTTAATGTAATTTTGTGGTGCAGTTTTGTCTTTCCCCTGTAACTCTCTGTTCCAAATTCCTGTGCTAAGTTTAATGAGCACTTGATCTGTGCAGTGTCAGTGCTAACGAAGAGACAAGTTTCCGAGCAAGTGGAAATATGTGGAATGCCAACTTCATGTTTAGAGGGAGATGTCACAATAAGGAGTTGTAGTAGGGGAACAAAGTGTTCCTTGGGTAACTGTGGTCCATCTGGGTCACTCTCCAGCGAATCTTGTGCTTCCTCAAACCAAAAGTCTGGTTCTGTAAACTTGGAAGCACATGAACAGTCTCAGAATTTCACTGCTGTCTGTACATCCGATACTGCAGATGGAAATCGATATGGTGAAGTTAAGAAAAAAGCTAAGAAAGGTCAAGGGTCTCAACTGTCATTGAGGTCTTTCTTCCAGAGAAAATTAGACAGTTGTAACAAGGATGAGAAATCTAGTGGAAGCTCTTCACTCAATGCGGTACATATGCAAAAGTCTGACGATCAGATGAACTGTAACTTTGCAAAGTCTGAGGATAGCCGAAGCCTCCAGCTGAATGATTTGAACACAAGTGCTTCTGCTCTTGATCAATCATCTTTGGGGAAAGAAAAAAATAATGTGGCTTTACTGCAGTGGCAAAGAATACAGCAGGTGATGCAGAATAGCATTCCTCTTTGCAAGGGCCATGGTGAACCTTGTGTCTCTCGTGTTGTAAAGAAGGCAGGTCCTAATTTCGGTCGTAGATTTTACACGTGCCCTCGTGCTGAGGTACCTCATCTTTTTCCAGGTGGAACTCTATAGTTCTGTTTCATTAGATATCTGGCAAAAACCTATAGAATAGGTAATAATATCTACCGTAGGAGTTTCACCAGTAAATAAAGGAAACAGCAGAAAAAATGACACGTGTTGTTTTAAGTTCTTGACTTCTCTCAAGTAACATCTAATGAGCTAATGACGGTGCATGTAATGTTACCTCAATTTGTTCCTGACTTAAAAATCCTCGAGCAATTTCTCCCCTTATAATAGTAATGGTTTGTCTTGATATGCATATGTTCCAGATAGATTGATCTTAGAGAATTCACTTAGTTATTGTGATTCAGGAACGAACCTGCATAATGACAATGTAGAAGTATCTTTCATTTGCCATTTACCTCTTTCAGGGACCTGCCTCCAATCCTGAAGCAAATTGCGGTTTCTTTAGATGGGCTTCGTCAAAATCTAAGCAGTAAATAGCGAGGATGATGCTGACTAACCACCATTTGACTGACAACTTTTTGACTGCTTCGTCTCTAGCTGTAGTTTGCCCGGCTTCTGTTGTAATTCTTTTCAATTGTGCACCTGGTTCCGCATTTAGAAATTTGAACCGGGGGTGTGGGGTAGAATAGGCGGCATTATGCTGAGTTTAACTGTTGTGCATGCAGACGAAGACAATGCTATTTGCAAATTGTATGGGAAGCGTAAGGCAATGCGACATGCTTTTTAATTAACGGTAATCCTCCTGCTTTGTGTAGTAAAAGAACTTGCTGCCTGTATGCCTGTACCATGTCACCATCGTCATGAGGGAACGAATTCCGGGTGAATCGCCATGTTTAAATGCTTCTTGATTTGACAGAGCCGACTTTACTTGTGAGTACTTTATGCGGGTATTGTGGCAGCTTGCCTTCAACATGCGTCTCTCTCTCTCTCTCTCTCTCTCTCTCTCTCTCTCTCTCTCTCTCTGTGCATATTATCTTTGGAAGGCCTTGTCTTTAGGCTCGTCAAATATTTCCTCGTACTTGTGAGGATACTTTTTTCATTAGGTGGAGAATACTTTTCCTCGATTAGTTAATTTTTTCGTGAAACGAAGATTGAAAAGTTTCAAAAATATTTTTATAAAAGTTATTTTCTCTAAAATGAACGGATCTTAAGAAATCAACGTTAATGAGACCGGATCGGTGTTGTGGTTGCTTTGGACAGCTTTGATCCATGGATTGGTCTCTTGTGACTTCGTGGATAAAGAGGCAAAGTGCCAGGAGTGCAGAATGCAGTAATAGAGTTTCGGAGACTATAGCAATACTAATTAACATGTACCAAGGTGTTCTCCTTGGACTTTTGAGCCCATAATAATAGTAATATTCACATTCGTTTTTACTTTGTCGATTCGATCTCGAGCCGCTTATCTTGCTCCTGCTTTCAATCTCAAGTCTTGACCACTAATTTTGCCCCAAATGCCTCAGTGTAAAGTTAGGGAAGAAATTACCAAATAGTCTTAAATCTGTTGAAATTGTGCAATTTAGTTCCAAACTTCCTTTTTTTTTTTGCCAATTGATTAATAAACCTTGTACATTTGTAATAATTCTATTTATTCGGCTGACTTTGGCCAAAAATAGACATCAACTGTCCTATGTGGTGTACCCAGCGCTAACATGGACAAATTTTAATAATATTTCATTGCTTTTGAATTAGTTATTTATTGATCTATTTTTCTTTTTATTTTCTGTTTTTACCTTTCTTTTTGTTCGTTTCCTTTCTTCCTCTTGCCAATAGGCAGCCGATCGGAGGCGAAGGCTAGTGGGGCTGACCTTGTCGGCCATTAGCAAGCTTCCCCTTGTAGGCCACTAGTAAGGATGAGGTCGGCCTTGCCATGGCTGGGCAAGGCTTGACCTCCAAGCTTGCGCATTTGTCGTTTATTGTTTGTTTACCTTTGCTCCTTTGCGTTCTCACCTCAAACAAGTTCCACCGTCCCTACCTATTTTTTTTTATTCTTAATCTCATGTCTTGTCTCCATGAAATCCATCCCAAATCATTACAAAACAATTGTTTTGAAGCTCGCCCTTGCTAGTGGCCAGCGGGGCCAAGCTTCACTAGAGGCTGGCGAGGTGCTAACTGTACCATGTAGGATGGCCATTGTCCATGTTAGCAACTTTCAGTTAAAGTTAGCTGAATGAATTGAATTAACATAAAAAAAAAGGTTTAGGACTCAATCAGTTAAAAAATGATTTAGAAATAAATTGGTATAACTGTAATTGGTTTAGAACTATTTAGATAACTTTGCAATAGATATGATTAAGAGTTGAACAGGGAGATATGGCGAGAAGTGCATGGATTTGATTTTCAGTTCATGCAGAGAACAAAAAATATAAAAGGAATTTACCAAAAAAAATATATATAAAGGGATATATATATATATATATATATATATATATATAAAGATAAAGGGATTAAATCGTGGGTAACTATGTTGATTAAGAATTTCTCCCTCATCATCAATGTCGATGATTCAAAACTTGCATTTTCTAGCATATTAAGTGGGGGGCTATGATATTGAGGTCATGTACTAGTCTCTGCGAGGTATATAGGGCCTGGCCCTTCGGTGCCATTCGAGCACGGGAAGCCCATAGTGGAGTCCACGATCATTAAAAAAAATGTAAAGGGAATTGAGCATATTTATAGTAGATATAAAATGAAGAATGATATTGTATAATCTATTGATTGATGTCATATTTGTCGGCAAGTGAAAATTGAGCGTTAACAATTGATGGGTAATTACAACCTTTTTGATATATCCAAATGGAAGTAAGATCATATTATAATGGATTTTATTGTTAATTTACCGAGAATAACAACCGGTGAGAACGCTATATTGAAAAGGGCCACTTTGAGAAATTAAAGAGGAGATAAGAAGTAAATATCCTCACTTTTTGATAATTGAGATATGTTTAAACTTTAAGAACAAAAATTTTCAAGGGAATCAAATGTAATATATGTGCCTTTTGACTGATCAAAAAGTTAATTGGTTAGAGAGAGAGAGAGAGAGAGAGAGAGAGAGAGAGAGAGAGAGAGAGAGGAAAGTGGGTGCTGATCTCTAAAAGAAAGGGGGTGGAAAGAAAAGGAGGAAGAAAGCAAGGGAAACGACGTCGTTTCCCTTGCTTTCTCAAAGTGGCCTTCTTCTTCTTTCCCTGTCGACGGGGAAAGAAGAAGAAGAGGAGGACGGAAAATAGGGCTTTAGCACCACACGCCATAGGGGCCCTTGGCAAGGAGCTTTTGATAGTCACGTTTTCTATATGAGTTATATACATATAGCTTGGCTATACAAGATTGACATCATAGCTTGTGCTAAGCTCCAACTCAAACGCTTTCACTTTGCCAATTGCCCATTTCAAAGGACCTCATGCCGGCTTGTGGTTGCTAGTCCTACATCGACGGCCCTACTTTCGATGGACACAAGGCAAGCTTTGTTACCGTGACCGTCGAGGCGTCGAGTACCAAAGCCGAGGCCGAGGCCTGGCCTTAAGCGACTTCAAATCTAAGGTCCCCCGAGGCCAACAAATTCGATTCTAAGGCCGCACGCCAATCTTCAACCGCAAAAGCTCGCGTTGAATCTTTATCCAATGTGGATGTATTCCACCTACTATATGCGATTTTTCTTATATGGGTTATATTTTAGGAAATTATCAATAAATTTTTAAACTTATTGCATGTGCAGTGGCCAATTTATCCTAAAGATTTTCATTTAAGCAATTTAATCTTACATTGTTTGACGATTTGCAAATATATCCCTTTTTGCTCGATGTCGACATTATTTATTTTATGTAACACCACTAGTGCCAATGTAGACAACTTTTTTTTAATAAAAATTTGCTGATTTTTTTTCTAATTTTCTTTTCTTCTTTCCTTTTCTCCTTCATTGAATTTTTGGCTGCCAAAGCCTTGGTGATGGCCGACAATGCTCTTGCCGATAATAGTTTCAAGAGCGTCGAACCTTGCCAAGATCCAAGTGAGGGTGACACAGCTCCCACTAGCTGGAAACCAAAAGGTAAATAAGATAAAAGGAAAAGTTTATTTTAAAAATTAATTAAAAAATCATTCACATTTGTTTGGTTGTACCACATAAGATGATCAACACTTATCTCGGACTGACACGTCGGCGATTTCTAGCCAAAATTGATCGAAAAAAAAAAACTATCTTGAAAAATCGTCAAAAAATACATGATAAAATTAAAAAGTTCACGACTAAATTGATCGGCGTACGATATATTCAAGAAATTTTTTAATAGGTATTACCGGTTTTGTGTTACCCCCAAACACTAAAGAGATTATAATAAGTTGTCGTATCTGAAGTTATATCCGGTCCACTAAACGTGATGTGAGATAATAGTTTATAAATCATTCAAATGACGGAAAGTAGGCTACATTTTGTTAGCCCAAAGCAACTCCTAAAGGCATTCCAAATCACAAATTAAACGATCCTTTCGTCTTAGTGAAAGGTCCTGCACCTTGTCTTATAAAATAATAATAATAACAACGATATTAGGGGAAAAAATACAAAATTAAATGACCGTTGTGCAAAGGACGGGTAGTGATTTGTTTACCAAGGCATGGTTTGGCTGGTGAATTTTGTCGGGCGGATCAGGCATAATTTAATGGCAGGTCGACGTCGGATCTGCTTATTTTAGGACTAAGGTCATCCTCATCGTGGATGAATGTAAGCGCCAAAGGTTTTTATAATGTGCTTGCACAAGTCAATTCATGGCCACCGGAGACATTCCGGACTAGTTAATTCGTCCGGGTCATGCGATATCGGCCGACCAATACGGGGTCGGTAGCGACTCATTAGAAGAAGGCCGACCTAATTTGATCTAAGTACATTCCTAACGCTAATTGAATCCTTTTGATTTCCGGACGAGATTTGAATAAGGCGCGCCGGTCTTACGTTCATTTCCTGTTCATCGACGCCGGCGGCATTAGGAGAATTCCATGGAGAATCGTAGTAAACGTTGCCGGCAGCGATTGCCTCTGAAAATAGGATTCGTTCTTGGTCTAAATTGAAAAAACGTCCCGACACTTTGAATTGTTGTAGGGGTTTAACGAAAAGAGAAGAAAGTACCCAAAAAAATTTTTTAGAGAAATAATCTAGGGGGAGGCATATCTAGAAATATTGGCTTAAAAGCCAATCGCTTCTGATGCTTCGTAGTTGAATAGTGTGAAAACCTTGCTTCCAACATTTAGGCTCCGGTCATCTCATGGAAAATAACTTTCAGAAAAATATTTCATGGATTTTCCGGTGTTAGTTTCATATAAAACAATATACTAATAAAAAAACTCCTTCAAAAGTGGGAAAAATGTTCCCACTTTTTAGAAAGTAGAAAACATTTTTCTCTTTTTTTAAAAATGGCTTGTGAGTGGTAGCCAGTTAATATATAACAAAAAAATGAGAAGATAAGTTTTCCTAAATTTCAAACAAACATATAAAAATATTGTCATTTTTCAAGAAAATTACTTACTGAAAAATATTTTCCAGAAATGCTACATTTTCCGTGAAATTAATGGAGTCATGATGTCAAACTCTGCCTATGAAGAAAGGAAAACCAAAATTGAACTTATATAATTTCCAATAAATTTATTTTTGCTTCTCCAAACCCTTTAGTAGATAAAACTAAATTCGCAAAAAAGAAGAAGAAGATGGTTCCCAATAAAATTGCCAGTATTTTATATTTAAATTGCAAATTCTGAACCACTTGTACTCGAATTGAAATGATCCGATCTATAATATACAATTGAGAAGGTGACAAAAATGGTCTCTATAGTTCATGAACTTTAATTTGTTCAATGTGGTACATAAACATTAGCGCAATGTACAATGCCGTCCCTAAACTTTTAACTTGTTCAACATAGTCTCTGAATTTTTAATTCATATTCAATTTAGTCCTTGAGCTATATTAGAGTAATCAATTTTGTTCCTAAATGAATCGATAAAATAATAAAAATGGATATTTTTAGGGAAAATATTAAATAAATGAAGTATTGTTGTTTATGAATGACATTGCACATTGTGTTTAAATTCATATATCACACTGAATAAATTAAAAATTCATAACAACATTATATATTATGTTAAAGTTTAGGTTCTATTTGTGTTATATGTACCATATCTCGATATTGCTCATTACGATTTCTATCGTGAAATGGCGATCCGCCGTCTCATTGACCTATATATAAACAAACACGATTGCTTGCGGGCCGGCATAGAAAGCACTTGGAATATACGAAGGATCATCAGCTAGTTAACATGAAGAACCAATCGAGAAAGTCCATAGCTGACTTTTGGCATGTCATCTGTCATGCTTTGCTGCTGTCTTCAGCAATTCACAACAGAAGAGGATGTTCATTAGATGGGATGAACACTGTTTCCCGACGCTGCATATTCTATTATAAACAGACGTCGGCCATGTGGCGTGACCATTGGATGCGTGGAGTTAGGGTTTGTCTATGAGTTTTGCTCCTTCTGTTCCGTGTGGATGGAGTTGGATCTTCTAGAAGCCCGAGTGCTTAACCTCGGGTGACCCGAATCCAATGCCAGGCAATTGCAACGGAGAGAATGGTCGGGTATGTTCTTGATCTTTGGAAGACTAAGTGAGCGACGCCCTCTTTTCCTTTGCTGGTCGAGATGAGATCGTTCCGCGAAGATGATTTGCATGAAGTTACTATTAGGGTTTCCTCAGTTGTTGTAAGAAATGCAACGGAATCGAAATCCTGAATAGGATCCATGCGTATACTGACATCAAAATAAGAGTTCAAGATGTACGTTTAATCAAAATAGACTGGACAGAGTAAATTGCCAAAACGTCTAAAGGTTAAAATATTTATAATTAAATTGACACAGATATATATAACTTTTTTTATATACAATTTGCCTTTCACAAACTCCTCCACGTCTTGTGTTATCTGATGTCATGATCTCTTCACATCATCAAACGCTCATGGATTTGTATGAGGAAAGTTTCCTTTGATCATATTGCCGGTCGGCAAGTTACAAATAATAAACTTCATCTCTATGATGATTATGTTAAAATTAAAAGTTGATGACGTTCATGTCTATAAATATCTCAATTCAAAGCATGATTGGAAGAGGTTTCTTTGCCCCTTTCTGTTATGTTGTGATAAAACTCATAAATTTTTTCAGAATAAGTGTAGTGAAAATCCTAAAACTTATCAGGAAAGTATAATCGAATCATAAAATTTTTAAAAATTACAATCAAATCCCAAAACTTAAAATGAATTTGCACTTGTGTACTAAAATTTTCAAAAAAAAAATCAAATTAAGGACTTGATTAGATCGATTTCATGAGTCTTAAAATTTGATTGTATATTTTGAAAAAAAAAATTAAGGTGTAATATATTTTTTGAAAGTTTTATGATTTAAAGTGTCATTTCAGAATTTTATTATTTTGGTTCTTATTATACTTTTTCGCCACCACCCTCGCCCCAAAAGTCGCCCACCCACTTCGCTTTATTTAAACCCAAACCCTCCCTTTCTCTGTCCGTCGTTCGCGCACTGTTTACTCCGCATACCCAGACCGCACCCCCCACCATGCTCTCTCTCTCCTCTCCGTTTCTCGTCCCTCCGTCCACCGCTCGCGTCAGATCCCGGCGACCGTCGGCCATCTCCGCCGCGACCTTCACATCCTCCGCCACCTCGAAATCGCAGCAGCAGCAGCAGCAACAGCACCCCCCGTGGCTCCACCGGTCGCTGCCTTCCGCTACACCGTACGAGATCCTCGGGATCCCCGCCGGCGCCACGAGCAAGGAGATCAAGGTGGCGTACCGACGGCTTGCCAGGGTCCTGCACCCCGACGCGGCGGCGGTCGCCATGGGAGCAAAGGACTCCTCGGCCGACGACCGGTTCATCAGGCTCCATGATGCGTACTCGACTCTGCTGGACCCCGAGAAGCGAGCAATCTACGATCGGAGGGTCCTGCTGACGAGGAAGAGGAAGAGGCCAGTCACGGTCGGCGTCTCCGCATACGGCGGGCGGAACTGGGAGACGGATCAGTGTTGGTAGCTAGCGAGTTTTGCGACACGCCGGATCGACCGATTCAGCTTTCCGACTTAGAAGAGACCGACGAGGATCCACAGTGTAAAGACGATAGGTTAATTTAGAGAGGGAAGTTTCCTCATGAACTGGCACCGGCGCGATGACCACAGATTTGAGCTTGACGATGAAGTGTCGCCGTGACCTGATCGTCGTTGACTGATTGACTAAACGACCCCCTTTGCGAGCACTGGGTTGATTGTACAAAGTTCGGAGCTCACGCCTTTCGTTTTGTAAAAATTAACGTGAATTTGCAGTCCTGATGTTGTGGGATCCTGTCTTGGATTTCTCGTGTCTGAGAATGGTGTACTTTTCTCCATTAAGTGAGAATGTTCTGGCCTATCCTTTGTACTTTGGACAAATTCATGGTAACGGGAGATCTTTGTCGACTTCCAAGAATATGCAAACCTTAAATCTTTCTTTTTTTGCTTCAGTAACTTGAAATTCAACTAAGTAAACGATGAACTCTAATGCTCGATGCTCTTCATCCCCAAATCATAATTGACTCTAAAGCTCATTTACTGTGGGAAGAAACTCTGTGATCTTTGATCGGCTTAAAATTAGATTAGGTCTACTGAGAGGGGAAACGAGGGTCTCAACCCCACGATTCCTATGCCGATCGCCTCACCCTCGCTTACTGGATTTCCGGATGTGCACCTTTCTGTCAATTTAACCATCCAAAGGACAAGAAGCTCTAGATGGCCCCCTGGCCCCCTCCTCTTCCTCCTCCTCCTCCTCTTTCTCCGCCTTGCATGGCTTCCCAGTGCTGCTACGCCCTGTCACCGCCCGTGGCGAAGCTGCAGCGATGATGAAGACTACTACTACGACTAGTATTACCTCTCTCTCTCTCTGAAATCGGATATGGCCTCAAGCATGGTGGCTTTGGCCGACAAGGCGAGTGTAGCGATGGAGAAGTCGTTGAAGAAGGGAGGGAGGAGGCAGAGCGTTAGTAGCATTTTTGAAAAGAAAAAAAAAAGATTTAACATATATGCATGACGTGGGTACAGAAAGTGTGTTGGGTTGGTGGAGGATAGGATAAAAAAGCTTATATGATGGATACATTAGCGATTATACATGGTGTGACTGATCAATCATCATTGGTCGCGTATTATGAACGTCAATAAGTGTATGCATCTTACTTTTAACTGGTCTACTGCACCTTTTGTTATTGTCATGTTACGTATCCGTTATATAGAATACATTTTTATAAGAAACGGAAAGATTTTATGAGCATTAGTTACCCAACTCCTCTAAAACTAAGTTATGAAGTTAGTGTACAAAATAATTCAGTAGTCACTCAATGGATATTGAATTTGATCCGCTTAGTCAGATACAACTTGTAAGCTTTAGATACCTTGCGGTCCTTGATCGACTCATTCACTTTCTATCATAGACCCATGCGGTGAGCAGACCGACAAAGTAATGATCTTGTAGCTAAATCTCGAAAGCTAATAAAATGATTAAAATCTATTAAGAGAATGTCATATCATAAGCGCTATAAGATCAAGATGGGTGTGGAGCAATGTGAATGGATAACGATTTAGACTTCCATTTCTTGTTCATTATGGTCGTGACATTGTATTTTGTTTAATTTAATTTCATATATTCTCCAAAAATCCTCGATTCCACCAGAACAACTGCATTTGCTCAAATTAAGTATGATCGTTTTCTTTGCGCTACCAGTTTTTTTGCCAGCAGCCCGCTCGATCGCACCGGGTGGGGGTTGATTTAGGGCGCTCTCACGGTCGCAATACGATCCCAAATTAAAAAGAAAGGAAAAAACAATACGATCTAGAATTAGGGTGGAAGAAGTTCAAGACATATTTCCTCACTCAAAGCTTTAAACCCTAAAATATAAAAATTCAAGATGTCTGCCGAGGTCCTCAGGAGTTTTCCTTATGTTTTCTTGGTTTAAATGCACAATGGCGACGCCGAGAATATAGGACATTATTTAGCGACAACCAATCGCATGCTAAAGTAGAATCTCGGTACCATATGGCCTTGTCATGTTCTCATCGATCGGTTGCTCCGACATGGACGTCTTAATCGCCAACAAAGAAATCATTGAGGTGCCGTTTCGATCGATTGGGTCTTGCGCTCGTTGGAGACTAAGTATAGTCTCCAACGAATTGTTTGCACTTAGATTGATCAATCACTTAACCCCCGAAGAGAATCTTTTCTTTTGGACAAATCATGTGTAGTTTTCAATGGGTATCCGAGCCTTGCGCCTCGATCAATAGTCATGTATGGCCCTCCGAACTTAATGTAGGTAGGTGATGCTGTGACTTCAACATAGGATCCGCTGGATTCGAATCAAACGTTTAATCACTCAATCAATTTCTTAAGAGGGTTATTGTTAATCTTTCTATTCCATCATCCAGTCGGATTTAATGTTATTGCCCAAAAAGTCTGTCTTCGTTCAATGATGATCTAGAAGCTCTTTGTCAAAATGAGATCCTTGTGGGAAACTTTGTCCTCGTCAATCGGAGTTTTTAATATCTCCTCAATTGCACCCTCGCACGACAGAAATGACATCAGGTACCACACACTCACGTATCTTTTGCTTTTCTTTATCCATGTTGTGAATGACTTATTCGTTCATCTCCGTCGATCCCCAAATTCAATGCATATGTCTAAACTCGATGCCGACGTCTATTCGCATGACTTTCTTTACCGTTTTTGCTTTGGCAAGACGCGCGAGGCAACCCGTAGAGAGAAGCTAAATTTAGATCGAAAGTTGCTTAACAAAATGATTATCGAGTGATTAAAAAGACGAATCTAACAAAAGAATCTAAGTTGGAGGGCGATTGATCATGCATTTGTTTATATTCGGGATGCGACAACATTTGAATTTCTTGATTGGTTGGTGCATATACGTACGTTACATGTAATGTATAAGCTTAGAACTGTACCAGATAAGAGCTACAAAATATGATGCATTATGGGCGCCTTGCCATGTGCATCTACCAAACCTAACCCTAGAATGAAAATAAAATAAACATGGATGACGATGCTCGTAGACATCGCTGCACAATGGACAAAATTTAAAGGGGGCCGCTCGACGCAGCGAAGAGGCGGGGGGAGCGAAATGCATAGAGAAATGAGCGAATTCCGGGACGTGATTGCAAGAATGTTTGTACTTAGCGCGCAATTATTTAACTTTTATATGAAAAGGTCAAGACCCGGCCGCATGCCCGGTCATCCTAAGTTCAAGTTTCGATTTACGGAGTCGGACTCTGTCCCAATCTGTCTCGCGTATTATGACAAGACTCATCCTAATTTCAAGTTATAACATGTCATGAGAGTCGAGTTCTGTTCTAGCTTATCTCACAAGTCGCGACAGGACTCCATGCACTCATCCTAAATTCAAGCTTAAATTTATGTTTTGTCATTCCAACATATTATAGGAGTCGGGTTTCGTTTTCAATTTATCTCGCGAGTCATGACAAGACTCCACCCACTCATCCTAATTTCAAGTTCAAATTTATCGTTTGTCATTCCAACATATTATAAGAGTCGGGTTAATTCTAATTTATCTCACAAGGCATGACAAGGCCCCATACATTCGTCCTAATCTCGAGCTCAAATTGATTGTCCATAGTTCCAACATCTTATAAGAGTCGGGTTCCGTTCCAATTTATTTCCCGCGTGTGGACCCTCATTCATCAATATCTACTTGTCATTCTCAATCCAACTTATACATGATAGGAAGAGTTAAAATGCCCTACATAGTGTCGGCACATCTACCTGCTCTTCTTGTTAATTTAATTTCCCTCCATGTATTAACTTGAGATTTTATCTCGACATTCCAATGCATAATAATGATTGAAATCCGTGAAATTGGAGAATAAAATAGGCCGAGCATAGCACACCAAAATGCATGTATTATGGAGTCCAAGCCATCCTAGCCAGACTCCTCTGACTTTGTTTATTTTGTTCGATTTATTTTATTTTCCTTAAGTTAGTTGACTTTATTTCCTGTCGTGAGTTTAAAAGATGGAGGCCGTCGGCAAACAAACTCTCAGTTCTACATTGCGCAAGAATTAGCGTGGATAGAATAACTATTAAGCGTGGCTCTGCGTGTTCCGCGAGAAATAAATAATTTTGAAAACATTTTTCTAAAGTAATCGATTGCATTGCTTGAAATAATTAGCCAACGAAAAAAAATTCTTATTATTAACAAGTTATATTTGAGTATTTCATGGATGATGAAAAAAATTCCGTTTAATGATTTTTGTAAGCGATAAAATTGATCACTTTTTAAGAAAACATTTTCCAAATCATTCATTTTCCATGAAATCAATGGAGCTTGTATCGTGGTTGCACTATGGTCGAGATGTAAATACCAAATCTCGATGAAAAATAAATCAATTACCAGCTAGTTATCTTCATACGTCGGCACGAGCATAATTTCAAAATCCAATATGATCAGACTGCTATTCTTCATATTTTGGACTTACCCGTACGAAATCGTGTTAGCTTCGAATTAATTGTAGCCATTGTTTTTTTCCTTATGTTGCTCGAGTTAGGATCTCAATTACATTCTTTCATGGAAAGAAAAAAAGAAGAAGAAGAAAGATAACCACCGCCCTTGAATATATTTACCTTAAAATACAGTAGATACATCTCCTGCAAGGGACATGATGAACATAACTTGTTGCACATTCAATTGATTGGGCTGGCGGATAAGCAATCATTTAGATATTCGAATAGAATAAGCAATTATCACTTTGAATCCTCCCAGATTATATAGATAAACCTTCTAGAACATGCAGCCAAGCTCGTGACCAATTCTAACCTCTGACGTTACCAGCAAATTAAGAGCATTACAGTATGATCGCCTTCTGGAACCTCACATGTCCGAGAATCCACACCAACTGCCAACTGCCTTTCTTTCTTTCATTCTTTTCCAGAAATATTCCTGCGAACTGGGCTGTCGCTGCGTCACCAAACGGCGGTTGAAAGCGTGGTACCGGAACCGCCGCCGCCGCCGCCGCCGCCGCCGCTTGGCGTAATGAGATTGGACGAAGATTTAGCGCCACCCGGCACAAATTACAATATTATCAATGTTTGAAGGATGGTTCGGCATTCGTTTGTTCTGATTAGATGCGCTTTCGAAATTTAAGATCTACTTATTGAAGCAAGTGACTTTATTAAGTAGCGGAATTCTTTTGTTTTCAAGGTGTCTTGCATATTGTCATTCCCACTTTTTAGTTAACTATTGTCTTATAAGCATTTATTGGCAAGACCCTTAACACAGCACAAGGATGTTCGACAACTTAGTTCCATTAACACACCGTTTAAGAATTCGAGTATACGTATTGAAAACAGAAGGTCAAATTTTGGGGTAAAATTATCAAAAAAAAAGAGTCATGAATCTATTGTACAGTAGCCAATTCAATTCTTAATGTTTTATTTTGACCGATCCAGTCACAAATCTTTTGACAATAGACCGATATAATCGTACCGGCCAATTTTCGTTGGAAAACATCGACGTAAATGCTAGCCATTTTATGTAGCATTCCCTGCAATAACATGAATAATTCTTATAACAAAAGAAATTATGAATATTTTATATATTTTTAAGTATCTTATTTTATTTTTCATGATTCTTTCATTAATTTTTTCGCAGTGTAAAAAAAATATAATATAAAGTAATAATTAGGACAAAAAATTTAAAAAAATTCATAAAAGTTTCAAAAAGTTTGTAAAAAAGTGTCTATGTTAGTATCAACAATGCCACATAAAATTATCAATGTTCGCATTAGCAAGTTCCGGTAAAATTGGCCGGTATGACTACATTGATAAATTGTTACGATTTAGCGCTAAATTGATCGAGTCAAAAGATTTACAATTCTTTTGGGGGTCAGGATTAATGCAATTTCATTACTAGAGAAAATTGGCAGAAGCTGTTTGACCGCTTCTAAACAAAGAATCTCCCACGATTCAATTTTGAGGTGATCTATTCTTACTCTTTTCAAGTTCTTTTGACCACCCCATTCAACTACTCTATTGGATTCTCTATTTATATGGGCCGAGCCAATTTGCGTATAGGGCCTCAAAAGCAAATGGGCTTCGCTGATAAGTACGGCCCACTTCCCAACTAATCCGCGCGTCGACTTTGGACAGAGCTCGTCAGATTAAAACAATCTGCTTCAAGCTGACGGAGGACCTTCGACCGGGACTTGAAGTCCTTCAGGGCTTCCACCAGGGAAGTCACCTCTGCCGATGCCGTCAAAGGCCGCCTTAATCCGCCACCAGAAGTCGTCAATCGGCTTCCCGGAGCTATCTCGGCGGACTCCGATCGCCGTGTCCTCAATGGGTTCCTTCTAAGAAAACCTCTGTCAACATTTATGTTTTAGGATTGAACTGTCATTTTTGTGGAATATGTTTAAGACTTTTACTGGTAATTCTCTTGAAATTTGGTCAATGCGGGCATCCTAGGACATTGGTTCTTCTCGAGAGCTGTAATTGTGGTGACAAATTGACCATGGGACATAAACCATTTTAGGTTCAGTTCTATGAGTCCTTAATCGGCCTCCGCCACTCAAATTTCAAGGTCCAAATGACAACGTGACTCGATTGACAAAGATCGAAGATGGGTAGGACTTCATTCACTAAAATGACAATATTAAGAACTTAATTGGCAGCAATGTGTCAAAGATCGTTTTTGTTAGCTAGGTTCACTTTCATATGGAGGAAGCATAATGAATTGCAAGCACAATAGCTTAAGCCTATATAATAATCTATATGGATAAATAGGATATCTCACTATTTTTATCCGGTAACTACAGAAGAACCTTTGTTGATATGCAATAACAAGAAAGAAAGAAAGGAAAAACATAGCAAAAAAATCTAGGATGATAACTGTATCTGATTATCATCAAGTTAACATTAGAGATCGATTTATAATCCGATTGAGCTAAAATTTTGTCAGCGTGTCCGTGACACATTATTTTTGTGATCTGATCAATTAGACTTTCACTTGAAGCTCTTTATATCCGATTTTTCACGAGTCAGACCAAACTTGCATTTTTTTTTTGACATTTACTTTGATCTCTCACGAAATTCATGTGTATTGACAAGAACGGTGCTTATGATATTTTTGCTGCTACGTACCTCTAGTATTAACTAGAGAAAAACATTGTTCACCCAATCTTGTGGTAGTGAAGGTTTTGGATGGACTCCGGTATCATGAATTGCTTATGATATTTTTATCGCCTTTTTCTTAGGGTGGCTGGCATTTTTATATCGTTCTGTTATATTTTTTCCTATTGGGCTTGCACAAGGATATAGACTATTTTGTTCCGGTTCGCTAATCCGATACTGCTCGGGTCGCTATTGTCCACCCCACAATTTTGACAATCATCTCCTTTCCAAGAACTAAGGAACAAGAACTAGGAAACGTGTCGCGTAAACGGGCCAAGAGGAAAGTTATGTCACTAGACGGCCCACACCCGGGAACGTGTGGACCAGAAAGTGCGACGAGCCCATTGTAAGAAGCAAGCAGGCACGTGAGTTCTGCTCAATCACATGCGGTACTGTTCAGGACCAGCCCTTTCCTTGGTCCCCGACTCAAGGTCATCAATGAAGCACTGTCGTACTCCCCCCTTCCTCGTTGAAATTCTTTTCCTGTTTCCTCATCGTAGGGCCCGGAAAAGTTTTATCATTTCGTCTCCCCGTGAGGAGACTTCACACGAAGCATATAAACATAAGCCGGAGGCCATCTGCCGGTGGGGGTCAGTCGGATCGGCCGACTCGCCCCGACTTCGAAACTTCGATCGGATTTCTATGAGGTGATATCGGGTGTCGGTGTTCGACTCGGGAAATTCGGGCGGGCGACCTCGACTCGATCGGGTATAAGGTTGGATGATGGTGATGGGCATTTTTGTTTTCTTACTTCAAGGTCGGGTATAGGTACCATGATAACTTGCTGGAGTTGGCTTGTGAGAAAATCATATGTTTCTCATGCTCGTTACTAGCGATTTGGATTGACAGCCCAATTTCAGCAGCCACCACGCCACGGTTTGCACTGTCCAGGAACGTCTCATTCAGGAGGTTTACGCATGTGGAGAGCAGGAATAGGGCAGATAGATATGGCCGGTGCGAGTTGGATAGACCAATGTAAATACATCTCTAGGGAAAAAAAAATTGGATCTTTCATACAAGTAATCTCCACATAAAGGAGCAGACTTACTAAAAATGAATAACGTACATAAATAGACATCACAAGAATGATGCATCGATCTGTCCGATCGCCGAAAAAGGCCATGAAACCGATCGGACGAATAGGGAGAGAGGTGCAGATAGGTTGAGACTGGATGAACTGAGAATTCATATGACATCATTTATCCTCTCTTTTTTCCCGATTTTGTAGTTGTAAACTCATTTATGATCCATTTACCGATTACGACCGACGTCTATAATGATTCAGACGAGCCAAGCAAACGAAAATAATGAAAGGCCTTTTGATAAGCTATCAAATCTTGCCCTGTTGCAGAGGGTTGCGCACCGCTGTCTGAGTGATATGTCGTGGTGTGTATCCTCCCACGAAAGTAACACGAAACCCTCCAACGGATTTTTCTGCGGCATTTCCCTTTTTGGTTTTTGTTTTTCTCTGCTCTGGCCTTAATCTGTGGCAATGCGTCCAAGGCAGGCTCGTACTGTCTTAGAATTTCCCCTGAAGATGCCTCGTTTGACGTTTGTAGGAGAAGAATGGGAGGTTAGCTCAGAGCACAAGGGAGTGCCGACAGTGTTGAGAGGAATCTGGATCGCCTGCGTTAACTGCAAGTGACGCAATGAATGGGCAGTCCAATTTCAGATAACTGCGGCAATTAGGGGGAGGTTTTTTGTTTTTTTGGAAAAATCACAGCCATCGGATGGCCGTGATGTCCATCACGTCACCTACAGTTACTGCAGGTGATCCGTTGTGGTGCTGAATCTGCTCAGAGAGAGAAAGAAAAAGAGAGCGATTCGGATCCCCGACTTAGATTTCCAGCCATCCCATTAAGATAGCATGGCTGGAATTTTATTAAAAATGTCAAAAAAATATATTTTTTGAAATTTCCCAGCGGTTCAATTCAAATCAGACAGCTGAGATGGGACTTATGTTACCCTTGAGATCCCCTGACCTAAGTCAGGAGCCGAATCCCTGACTTAGATCGAACGGTTTAGATTTTATTTAAAAATTAAAAAAATTGTGTTTTTTCTCCAAGCCGTCCGATTCAGATCGGATGACTGGAATGAGACTTATGTTATCCTTGATCTATTTCCGAGAGAGAGAGAGAGAGAGAGAGAGAGAGAGAGAGAGAGAGAGACGTCTGCAATGTTTCAGAATACGGTTTCCGCCTTTTGAAAGCACGGGCGCCATTCTCCCGAATCATTGAGTCACGGCCTAGCATCAGAAGAGAGATAACGTCACTGCGAGTAACGTGACAGATTGAGAATGAACTTGCATCGCGAGGGGAAGGAACGCCTTAAGCGAGATTACGAAAAGATAAGTAACCCTTTGCTGCGTTTCGCCCGCGTAACCGTAGCCTCTACCTTCATGAAAAAGCTTGCGCATATAGTTTCCGTCCATGAAACTTTCCTGTATTACTTCGCCACAGATGCAGAAGGAAATCGGTACTTAGCTCAAATGGGCAAGCCATTTGACACGTGGTCGAGCCCGCTTAAATCACGCAAAGGGTTCAACCCCTTCCTAAGATTTGCGCCCACAAGTGACACGTCTGAGAATATCCAATGAATTTTTCACCTCCTCGTCGCTGTTGGGAAATTTCCCAAGGTACCTTCCGCAATATGCCAACGAGCAGACTATACACATGTGTACTTGCTTTATCATAGTCAGCTTGGCATGATCAATCGAAACAGTTACCTTCGTACTCTCTGCAGAAACGTTACCCACATGTGACTCTGAATTCCTAATTGTTTGCATGCCGAAACCATGCAAAGAAAGATTCAACAATTCATTGCCATCATATCGCTCCACTCTGGATATGATATATTTGTCTCCGTCGCTTGTTAAAGAAAAGCGCGTGTCGCCATTATCGACAGTCAAGTTTCGACTGGTGTAGTTCCTTATTTATAACCCGCCAATCAAGAATGCGTGGACCAAACTTCTTGCGACCAGGGATGGATGAAAAGATGGGGGAGATAAATGCACTGCCATCGCCATAACTCTCCTTGGGTCCGGCATTCATGATATGTCCGCGGAACCCGTTCGGTGTCGACTCTGTATTGACAAGACCAGGTGTATATCTAGCTATCATGGCGAGAAGTGAGTCATTATGTACGTACGACAATGCATTAATGCATGAAAAGACGAACGCCCATTTGCATGCGTGGATGGCAACACGGTGTTTTGCTCCGATCGGGGAGGATGAGAATGATCTTACCTGAAGCATCCCCGATTTAATGGCTCTCTCTTTTATCTCTCTCGATTGTTTTGCTTGTTCCACGTGCGTGAGACATGAGAGAGGGTGTCGAGTATTTCACACATTCGTTGTCGCCATGGATTTAGAATGGCAGATTGCGTTAAACATGCATTTTATCTATCCAATGACCTTGAGCTGTTGAGTTGGGAGTCTTTACATGTTCAGATAATGCGAATTATTGGAACTTTTTTTTATTCAAACTGACAGATCCTCGCGCATGCACACAAGCTGCCCCGTCCATGACGCGCCGCCGCCCATGATGCATTAGGTAAGACATCGCGCATGGGATGCTCGGTGACATGACCCCTTGAGTTACTGCTCTTAATGAGACGCGTCGCGGTAGGCAATGTCTACTGTCTAATCAACACATCTCAAGAAGGGAAATGACTAAGCGATTACGACTGTCTATTGTGAACCCCACTCGAGACCTTCTCGAGCTAACTGCGTTTTTTTAGCACTTGCCTTCGGGAGTAAAATAAGTTTCAGAACATGGGAGACTTATGGTCAAGTGGGGGGCTTTTACTCGTACGCCTGAAATGGCTTCATGCACAGCCAATTTAAGCATTAAGGAATTATTGACTGGTGCACACTTCACGGGAAAGGCAGCCTTTATAAACTTCGCCTGAGATGCACGTCCCAGAAGCTCGAAAGTAGTAAAGTGGCTACACAATACACAGCATCATTCATGGAAAAAGTATAGATAGATCGCGTTCGTTCTTCACCTACGCCAGCCTTTGGCCCATGAGGGATCTTTATAGGTTACTTTCTACAAGAAGATGGGTGCCAACTAGTGTGGTTTAAGCCTCGTTAGCTAAAGTACCTTTTCTTCCGAAGTTAGGCTCAATGCCTTAAAAAAAAAACCCTTTAACTTTAACTCCGTTGTCAATTTTATAATAATTTTTTTGTTTCATAAAAGACCCCCCCAACTTCGATAGTAGCCCAAATGTCATCTTTTTGGAGCTAAAATTTGGATAAAATTATAGCAATTAAGGTTGACTTTCTTCTATTGCTCTTAATCTTAAAGAGTCAACCTTCCATCTCACTTGGGCGATCTTTGATTTTGCGCTTGATTTGCAATCTCTCATGCTTGGGAGTGTTCCTTCTCTCATGGCTAGAGAGTTAGCGCTCTAGACAATCAACTCGAGACACTAAAAAAACTCCGCATTTGACAGTTTTCTATCTCTCAATTGTCAATGAAAAGTTTTGAATGACGGATTACCGAGCATAGATTTATGACTCAAGTTAAAATTTTGTAATTTTTTCTAAGACTGACAAAATTTTAGGGTAAAACAGGGATCA
Source organism: Melaleuca quinquenervia (assembly GCA_030064385.1). Taxonomy (NCBI): domain Eukaryota; kingdom Viridiplantae; phylum Streptophyta; class Magnoliopsida; order Myrtales; family Myrtaceae; genus Melaleuca; species Melaleuca quinquenervia. The sequence goes on along the minus strand of CM057726.1, from coordinate 7,807,482 downwards.
AATGGTAGAATTGCGACATGACTTAAAGTTTGAAGTTTTGTATAAGAAGAAAAAAAAAATCATGGCGGAGTTTAGATCAGAACTAAGTTGGATGATCTTTTATGAAACAAAAAAAATATTAAAATAAAATTGAGATCCGTCCCAAACTAGTGCGAATGAGCCTGACATTTCAATTGTACTCCTCTCTGTCTGGTCTTGGCTTTCTCGTGTTGAGTGAAGAGTGGGAAAGAAAAAAAGTCATGAGACAGCCACGAATCCCGACGTACTATAGGTTTAGCTTGTAACACACAGAAAGGGAACGCAAGAAAGAAGAAAACAAGATGTTGGGGGGGAGAGAGAGAGAGAGAGAGATGAGGACTATCGACTTCAAATAAGGCCATTTAGCTTAAAGGTGAATCCATTATTGGTGTCATGGGCTTCGGAACAGGAGAGAGTGACTGAACCATCTCCCCTCTTCTTTTGTTGCATTGTCTCCTGGGGTCTAAGTGATATCACGTCAGCCGTTTGGGAAATCTTAGTGGGACCAAATATATTGCAAAGAGAGTTCGGGACATTCTCTACAGTTCTCGATACGTCAGGCTTAGGTTTACCTGTCTCTATAAGGTTTGGAAGTATCCATGAAACTTCAGAAGGACACACCGAGCCTCCCTCTAAACTCCATGGCGAGATACTTTTACGTCACTTTCCTGCAAAGATTCGATGGATGTCGTCGTGCATTTTCGTATGGCGATGAGAGCTCAGACGTTTTTCTCCTCGTGAGAAGAATCTTGAAACAGAGGCTCCGGTCGTGGAGCTCCTGCAGAGGAAGACTCGCTGAACATCACAAGCAAAGCGCACGCTATCTTCACATGGGCTGGTCTATGCATGTCTTCTTCGGTGTTTTGCCACTACCCCGAGGGGACAAAATCTAGAGCAAACAGCTCAAAAAAGGGTTGGCAAATATCAGATGCAGCTTGGACATCAAGAGTCAATTTTCTGTCCTCTTCTCCTTATAAGGCATTGATTAGGGTTTCAAAGTTTCCCTTTGAAACGCCATTGAGTGAGGTTTTGGGCCTTTCTAGGATATCGTCCAAGAAGTCCTAGATCTATGGTATGGAAGCAATTCAATCATAAGACCCTTTCATTATAACAATTAATCTTAAATAATTTAATAATTTATCAATTTAGCTATAAAACTTTCTTAAGATTTTGTTGATTTTGTCGTAAACCTAACCAATGATTCATTTTTATTTGTTTGGTAATTTAGCGAAACCGACTCATTCTTACCATAAGGAAAAGTCGTATTTTTTCTACATCTAGACTAATCACTACAGTCCATGAGCAACGTTTTTATGGTTCAGTTAAAGATTAAGGGTTAATAAAAGAACGGACGCTTAAAGAGACATGAAATGAAGTCGAACGTGATGATGAACAGGATCATTCCGTGCGTAGATCCTCCTCGATCTAGGCTAATAACCATGGCTCACCCCCAAATAAAGTTATTCGTTCGCATGCGAAGGATCCAACCATGGAGATCGTTCCTGGATCAAGGGCCGGTGCGGACCTGCTTTCTGGTGAAGAGACGAGACTGGGCGCTAAAGACCAAAACTTGACCCGTCGCCAACCGCAGATCGCCACCGCACATCAGCCGGAGCGAACCCTCAATCAATCGTCAAATCTCAATCAGCTTTTCTCCGCTATCCCGCAATCAAGACCCGCACGCGAATCGACGCCATCAAAGTCGCCTTTTCGCCTTTTCCCCTCGCCCACGAGTTCCACCTTTCGACCGTACTCATTCCCTTCTCCCACGGATCGATTCCAAATGTCCATCGTGGGTTTGCGTGAGAATATCAGCTGAACTCCGCGCCCCGCTTTTTCGACGTCCCTGTCGGATGATGGAGCCAGAAGGCCGCCACGCAGTCGGAGCGTCGCTCCAAACGGCGTCGCCGACTGGATTGGCATCTTCCGGCCGCCCCGGGCCCGTGGTGGAGGAAGGTGTCGTAGTTCCGAAAGCATATCTGACTTGGTTATTTGGGTTTCATGGGGACTTAAAGAGAATCGAATTATCAAAAGAAAGATTAAATGTCTGCTTATTCCGTGACAGATGGATATGCTAATAATGGGCGCGGACAAGGATGAAAGTAAATCCTCCCGAAGCCTTGAAAATAAAGTAGACATGAGTTGACTTCGAATGTCGGTCTATCTCGGGTATCTGGTGTCAGGGGAGCTAGAGAGAATGTCGTTTTCATTTGAAAGAATTATTAGGTTGCTTATCAACCGCTTCTTTGGAGACTTTTCAGGACACGACATTTAAAGGATATGAATGTTTCATTAGCTCCTACTAATCAGGTTACTGAAATCAAACAAACATAAATGTCTACTTATCCGGTGACAGATAGATACACTAATTTATGAGCGCATACGAAAATTAAAATTAAATCCACATCAAGGCTTGAAAATAAAGTAAACGGATTATTCGGTCCTTAGATCGAATGCAATGCTTGTAGGAAAGGGAGTTTTTATCCTTTTCTCTTGATGGAGCAGATGATTTATCAGACTTCTCACTTCCAACTCATTCGAAATCAATTTTTCGCATGAAGGAAATACATAAATCTATGTCGATCGGAAAGAGCCGTTTCCCATGTCATAATCACGTATAATCCTGCATATTTTCGCATTCGACTTGCACGCTTCTTCCGATTAGCCTCAAGGGCGCCCCCCACGATAATCATTCCTAAACTCGTGGGCGAAAATTAATTCCACCATTCGATCGTTTGGGCACGACAACATTCAGGGTCATGTTAGTCTTGGATGAATTTTTCTTGGGGGTAAAACGCCTTATCGGCCATGTTGGCTGCATACGTGGAAAGGTGGACCCACGTTTCACGACGAGGGTTCTGAGGATTCAGTAACGATTCGTCTTCTCATGGTCGGCCCAAGAAGAACAGAAGCCCAGCAGCAGAACCGCTTCCTCCTCGCCGGTGCGGATCGTGTTTGATTCTCGGTGAATCGCGAATTCCATCCATGAAGGAGGAAATCACTTTGTGCAAGGAATAGAAAATTGAGTTCCGAACCGCCGAATTTGGGCAATGTCAGAGCTACCTCGGTGTAAAATTTGACGGGGGATAAAAAGGCGATGAAGATACTTGAATTATTACAAAATGTTCGATTGAATCATTCGAATTCTTTTTTGTGCAACTGGGTCCGCAAATTACGTGATCTTTCGTTCATCCTCGTCTCCCCGTCAATTAAATAAAAGGAAGAATTGACGTGGAGTATTATACATAATCACCATATCAATGCCGATTAAACCGGTTAGGTTTTTCAAGTAAATTTTGTTTTCCAAAATGCTAACATAGATTGGAGGTAGGGGTGATCAGTTCCCCGAGCGATCCGGTTCCCCCTTGGAACCGGGAACCGGACCGGTGGGACCGGTTCCCGTTCTCTAGGACCGTGGACCGGACCGCCAAAGTCTTGGACCGGACCCGTCGGTCCGGTCCAATGGGACCGAGAAAGAAACCTAAAAGTAAGAGAAAGAGGCTTTCATCTGGATAGGTTGGGCTCCTCGGCTCGACTCCACCCATCGGTTGGCGGGTGGAGCTTGGTCATAGAGGCGCTTGGGCAGGGCCTTCCACTGATCCTGTTTTCCAGAGGTAGCTCGGACCAAGGGCTAGTGGCGAGGCTAATGGATGAGAGACGAGAGGGGCCGGAACCACGGAGGTGTCGAGGGCCAACTGAGATGGGTCTAACTTGACGCAATGATAATGGACTCACAACCAGACGTCTTTCAACAGTCTTCATTGCATATTGTGGAAAAGTTAGCCTATTAGCAACACCTGCCGTAGATGTTTTTGTAAGGGGAGTTTGTCTTCTCTCAAAGTCACTCAATGAGATGTTCTTGTGTGGGTTTTTTATTTTTATTTTTATCTCAAACCGGTCCGGTCCGGTCCTCCTACGAACCGGGAACCGGGCGGTCCGCCCGAACAACCGTTCCACTTTTGAGAACCGAGGACCGAACCGACATATCCGGGAACCAGACCAACCCGGCCGGTCCGAGCGGTTCCCGGTTCGGGCGGTACAACTTGCTCACCCCTAATTGGAGGGGAGGGAAATTCAAAAAAGATAAAACAAAAAAAAATCCCTAAATGAGACAGACGGTGGAGTTGGCCCGGGGCGGCCCCACACCGGACGTGGCGGTGGTGGCGGTCGTCACGCAGCCGCATGCCGCATTCCTCCACCTCTGCGTCCATAAGGACACTGGAAGTTGTTCTCGGTTCACAACCCTTTCGGCACTTGCTCATTCATGCATCTTCTTGTTTCTTTTTCGAAAGCAAAAGGAGAGAACAAGGCTAGAGACAGATGCTCGATTTACGTTTGGTCTCGCGAACAATGGTCCGACATAGGTACAAGAGGGGCATCGCCTTTTTTTGAATGCTAGCTAAGGCCAGGGGTGAATGCGATGGCAAAACCGGAATCCGATCCTCCTTTTTTTTTTTAGAGTATCCACATCGTGTTGCCGGATCTAAACGTCAAACTCATGACAAGCATCGGAGTTTCAATTACTCGGGCAAAACGCCTCCTCTTTTATGATCGGACAGCCGTGAGTCACTCGAAAAGATCCCTCGAAATTCGCACTCAACTTGGCATTACATATGTAATTTCTGCTCGCTCCTGGAAAATTTCCATTTCGTATCATCCAATATTTGATTTTGATTGAAATGGAAGGGAGATATACCGTCCATTAGTTCATAAGCATGAGATAATTCTCGACAACACTCGGGGACCAAAAATGACAAGTAACTTTCACTGATGGGTACGAACAGGAATCTGCAATTCCTTGCGATTTGGAGAACCCGAGTGGCCCCAAACGTCGGGAGAGATCCGCGAAGAAGGAGACGAACCGGGTCAATTAATCCGAGAACCCGTCCTTTTCAGCCCGATTCCTTATTCTCTTGATTATTCTTCTCTTTTAATAACGGGAATTTATTCTTGAGGAATAAATAAATCACTTTTATAAAAAAGAAATTAATTTAGCAACGCCATCCTACGATTTCAGCCAAACAAAAATATAAATATCGGTTTTTGTTAAACCCCGTCAAAAATGTCCTCGCTCAATAGTAGACGGGATCCCTATTTTATTTTCATTTCGCTCCATCTATCCACTAAAATAAATAAAAGAGAAATGAGAACCTATTTACATGTTTGGAGAAGTTATTCAGTAGTATCATAGCGCCACGTCATCGGTTGATGTGGCGCGCATTTTCCCACTTGGACCAGTCGTAAATGCGTGCCACGTCAACCGATGACGTGACACTATGTTTCTATTGAATATTTTCTCTATTTACATACAGTTGGCATGCGATAATCATCGATTTCTTTATGTTTGCTAAGGCCATTGCATTCTATAATCACCACCTGACCAGCGTCCTAAATCACATCTCTCACCACTTTCTCGCTCCTATATGTTCTCGCACCCCATGCTTCATTTTCTTCCTTCACAATCGCCTAATTGAGCACGGTGCGCGTGCTTAGAGTGCTAATACAATAATAGGTTTAGAGACTTTGCTTGTGGCAATTGCGTCTGAGGTGATGTGGCATGATTGAAAGATCGAAATTGTTACTACTAATCTAATGCCTAAAAGTCCACCCATGTCCTTGGCCGAGAGCCTCTTAACCCTTCGGCCGCGGACGTCGCGCGACATGCTTTCGTAATCGGCCTCAAGCGTGAAAACGAGAGTTCTAGCAATCGGAGTTCATCTCGAATTTACGATTGATCTTTTTTTCGGGAAATTAATGTCGATGGCCATGGTGAATGCCACCCGAATTCGATTCTCTATATCTTGGAGTATCAATACAAATGTGAGTCAAAACGTAAAGCTTATGGTAAGGGTGGAATTTTAATTATTTAACCGCAATCCCTCCTTTCTTACAATCGGAGGGTGGCAAGTCATTCGAAAAGGTACGTGAATTTTAAAGTTTTATGAATAATTAGTGGTACGACGGACTCGATTTGGTATTATAAAAGAGTGAAGAGTTCCATATTCCTCGCATATTCTATCTAGAACCTGAAATCTATCGATGGGAATAGGCTTTTTAATGTTTTGGAACTCGAAATCTAAAACCTATGTTATGTACTCTAGAACTTAGGACCGACCCCTAGAACTTAGAATTGACTCCTCTCCTGTCACAAGTTCTGGGATTGACTCCGATGTCTAATAAGTTATATTTACATTTTTAATAATATTACAATGATTCATCACCATCTATCATAACCATTTGCCATTACAGTACTCTGAAGATGTGAAACATTAACATAACAAACAAAAATTCAGTTATGGATATCGCATGGAATGAAAGTTCATACTAGTGATTCTAGACTACTTATGATTGGATACCGTGAAGTACTGCAAGATAGAGCAAAAACACGAAGCAAGAAAAACAATTCTCAATTCCGAGTTCCAAGTCCAGGAATTTAGAACTTATCTGTCGAAGCAAATTTCTCAGGTTTTAAAATTGATCGTAACTTATTTTTCATACCTTGTAACCTGAGACCGGATCCATTCTCATGACTCTAGCTCGTTGGTTTTCGATTTTACTCTGGAACCGTGCTCACTCCTAATATTACATATGTAATTTATGCCGATTCTTGGAAAATTTCTACATCATATCATCCTATTTATGTCGAAATCGCTGGGCCCCATTCGATTTCGATTGAAATAGAAGGGAAAAGTACCGTTGATTAGTTCTTAAACATGAGCTAAAATGACAAGTAAGGTACAAACGGGAATCCACCTATTCCTTGCGATCTGGGGAACCCGAGTGACTCCAAATCTTAGGAGAGATCCACGAAGAAGGAGACGAACCGGGTCATTAATCCGAAACCCCGGTCCCTTTCACCCGACCCCTTCTTTCTCTTGAATATTATTTTCTTTTAATAATAGCAATTCATTCTTGAGGAACAGATAAATCACTTTAAAAAGAAAATTAGCAAGGCAATCCTATGATTCCAGCCAAAGATAATATAATATCGACTTGTTTTTTTCATAAACCCTTCATTATGTCCTCATTCATAAGTGTCGTGATCCCTATTTTAGTTTCATTTCACTCTATCGTTCCACCAGAATATATATAATAGAAATGACAACATATTCCGCACAGGTTATATGCAATAGTCGTCATTTTCATTTATGCTTGTTAAACCCGGCGAGTCCCCCCGGCGCACTCCATTATCGTCACTTGACCACCGTCCTAAATTACCTTGACGTCAAATAGTGAATATATATACAATCGACCCATCTCTCGTGGCCTATCGCTCCATCCATTCGCACACTCGACCACTCATTTACTTCCTTCACATGATTGCCCGATCGCGCACGCCGCGCATTTCCGATGTGACGGCCATAATTAAACAATTGAAATATCGTCCGCTTCGACTCGTTCAATGTCGAATCTTATGATTGTATCCGTCGGTATATAAGCGAGCGCCTTCTGAGGAGGCCGCCGGATCATTAGTTAGTAAAGTGATAATTTAACCGGATTATTACTTAGTAAAGTAATAAGTTAGAGGTTCGCTCGCGACGGTCGTGCTCGAGGTGATGTTACCAATTACCATCATTCGGAAAGGTCGAAACCGATACTATTAATATAATGCTTAGAAGTCCACTCCGGACCCTACGGCTGAGGACATCAACATCACATGTCCTCGTAATCGGCCACGATCATGAAAACGAGAGCATTAACGCCTGGTGTTTATATTGAAAAATATGATCTAATCTTCTTGCGGAAATTCACATTAATCCCCACGAATATATATACGCGAGGACAAGTAAGCTCATTGGTTAAGTTTTTGAAATCTTGGTTTTTTTTTCTCCAAAAAATGAGTTTTGGGTTGGTTGGCCTCGTCAAACTCGTGGATGCATCCGTGGCGTGGCGGCAGGGAGAAAATATTAGGTAGTATAATAGCGCCACGTTATCGGATGACTTGGCGCGCATTTTCTCGCTTGGATCGATCGCAAATTTACACGTGGTGCCGCAAAATAAAATGAAATAAAATTTTCTGAAATATCTTTGTCATCTATAAAATTTCACACGCGGTACCTTAAAAGCTGCCTTTTTATTTCATTTTATTTTGCGATACCATTTGTAAATTTATTATTGGTCTAGGTGGGGAAAATGCGCACAACGTCAGTTGATGACGTGCCGTTGAGATATCTCGGCGGGGAGAATTTGCCAACTCCTTTACGGATTATTTAATTGAATGTTGTCAAATTAATTAAAACAATTAATTTTATTTCGTGAATAATGTAATGAGGAGTAGCCCCCCCATCTTGCAACTTCAGACGGACACCATATACATTGGATGCGACTAAGCCCAAATTTTTTTATGCATAAAACAAATACGTATATGCGCTTTTTTTTTAATGTTTTGTAATCTTTTTTTATATTTTCGCTGAAGTTGCCAGCTTGCCTTTGTAATCCCCTGGGGCTACAAAAGCAACGTGCGTTCACACTTGTTCATACGCCACATAACGAATTTAACTTCTATTTTTTCTCTACGGCTGTCTCCTTAGCACTGTGTCGGGACTAAGGCCGTCACGTCGCAAACAGATGGGAATTCATTAATTAGGATGCATTCGTTTCGCTAAAAATTTTATTATCAGAAATTTATTTTTTAAAAGGATTTGTTTTCGTTTATTTGATGGTTTTAGAATATTTAACTATTAAATTAAGTATTCACCTGACAAATTTAGATTAGCAACTATTGTCAACATAACGTGTCGTGACAACCGAGCAGCAGGAGTTCAGTTTGATTAAGACAACCCCGGAAGATCATAAATGGTGGAGTTTAATTGGGGAAGTGTTTTTCTATCCCATTTGGTTTGATGAATTTTTCCCTTTGGTTGAAAAAATGAATCTCTTTTCCTTATTGGAAAATTTTAAAAAGCTAGCAAGCGTCGAAGAATTATTGGTTTGAAATATTACTAGACGTACTTGAATGGGGACTGGCGGTCCGATACTATGTGCCAATTTAAGAGGCGAAAAATTAATAAGTCGAGTTAATTTAGTATGTTAATCACTTAAAAGAGTTGCTAATCAAGACAAAAAAAAACAAGAATTTGTAACTTGAAGAAAAATCTATCAGTCCAGAAAAAAAAAACGAGTAGATGTAAACGTTATTATGTAACTCAAGTTGAGACTTGACAATCAAAATTTGGTTGGTGAATTGATTTGACAAATTTGATAAGTCGCTCTAATTTAACTTAGCCATCTCACATAAGAATCAGTAATTCGAAAAGTCAATCGACCATGCAAATAAAAGTAGGTAAGTTAAGATAAAAATTGGTAATCTACAAACTATGCACAAAAAAAACTATGGTTCCATAGAAGGGTCGTTAGTTTACCAAAAAAACTCTCCGGAAAAAAAAATCTCCGATCATATAATTTCTTTACCAACAACTTTTTATGCTTATTAATACCAACCAAAACTTATCAACACCGGCACGGACCAATGGAGTCATTAGATCTTTTGCCTAGGCCAATTCTAGGTGCATGGGGTGCAATCGAACACAAGTTTGAGGAAGGATCTCGCCCATACCGCAATCTTTTTATTACATCGATTTTGGCATCTCGAGACACTCGACCAAACTAATATCAGACTCTTTTTTGTTCCTTCTGAATCGCATGACAAACCCGAAGCAAAGGCTCGGATCCAACCCAAGAACGACCGACGAATCGGTTGACTACGCCAATCGTTCGGTAGCTAGATCGCGGGCTCCCCGTTCACACCGCCGATCGCACGTGCGGAAATCGGCGGTCGTTCCCACGGAGTCGTTCGGTTGATAAAGCCAACTGCTCAACGGCCCCCGAGAATTGAATTTTTCAAAAGTCCCGCGTGAAGAAATCCCCCAGGGAAATGCTTTAGAAATTCCTTTCCGCTCGGCGCACGTTGGGCGTGACGCGAAGCGAACATGACCACCTGATCAAGCGCGGATTGTTTAAAGCCGGGGTTTGCCTTTGAACCAACCCCACTTCGCCGGTGGACCCGCGCCCGCTGAAAAAAAAAAAAGAAAGTAGGGGCAAATTAGGGTTTGTGTGATGAAGAAGATGGGGGTGATAGATCACCCGTTCCGGTGGCGTAGTTGGTTCGGGTCTTGTGCTTCTCGCAAAAGGTGCAGGTTCGAATCCCAGAGACGTCGCTAGGTGACTTAACTGCTGGTGGTGGCTAGCTTGCATTGGCCCGAGGTATATGCACCCGGTTCCTTAGCACTTGCCAAGCGCGAAGGGGCCCAGGTGGAGTCCTCGGTCACAAAAAAGAAAGATGGGGGTGACGTAGATGCATCTCGACCGTTCTATCACGTGCCCGGCGACCCGCCTTTAGCTCTTGAGAAGACATGTGTGTACGCAACGTGTACAATCAACACAATCTACGGTAGAGTTGTCCACGTCTGCCAATGCCGTTCTTTCACAGGCCAATCTTTAATTATCTCCGTCCTGTTCTTACAGTAAACATTTCGTGATATTGATCGATGCCATCGTTGTAAATAATTAATCGATGAAAAATAATTTAATTATCCATAACAACTGACGCCTAAAGATTTCCATGAATGACGAAAGTATTTTTATTAAGCATTTCTCGTTAGCGAAACAAGCACATCCAGTGTGTACAAAAGATTGATTTTCTCGATAAATTTATAGGCAGCCAACAAAAATGGGCTTTACGCGAGGAGTCCCCATCCGGCCTCCGTGTCTATAAGCTCTCACGTTGCACAACCTTTTCAACACTTCATTGCCGATGATTCTTTTCTTTTCGTTCGAAAAAGAAAAGGTCTTAGAAAAAATAAATTCGATTTTCTTAGATTATGTGTATTATATGTGTTGTTCAATAAATATCGTATCGTCCTATCTATTTCAAAATCAATCGACAAACTATGGTATTTGATTCATATGAAATTATTTGATTTATATGAAACCAATGTAAAAGTATACTAAGAAGAGGTCGAATGCGACGTGTCTGGAAAAATTATCTATTCCCACTAGTGGGCCCGAATGAAAAAAAACAATATCACAAAAATAAAGATGGATACTTTTTAATCCGGAAGAGGTCAGCCAAGCAGGCGAACCGGGTCATCTACCCGGGGGAATGAGGATCCGAAACCCGGTCCTTTTTCACCCGATATCATTTTATCGGGAGCGTTCTTTCTTTATTCTTTCGATAAACGGCAATTTATTCTCGTGACACAATCACTATTTGACTTTCACTCCAATAATTTAAAAAAAAAACTATTTCGTAGAGAGCCGTACGTTCAACCTTGCCAAAAGAGTAATTTGTCCTGTTTTCTATGTAATCTTCGATTTCCAATCTAAGCATGCCCGCCCAGATCAGCCGAGCCCGGGCAAAAATAATAAAAGCTGAGCTATCGACGTGATGAGGAGAGGAAATATTATACTGCGAAAGGTTAACTTATTCATGAAAAATATCATACGTTGATCACTAAACATAATGTTAAGATATTCAAAGACGATGATTGTTTTTTTTTTTTTTGTGACCGATGACTCCACCTGCGCCCCTTTCGCAATAAGGAACCGGGTGCCTATACCTCAGGCCAATGCAAGCTAGTCACCACACTTACATCAATAGTTAAATCACCTAACAAGGTTGCTGGGATTCGAACCTGTACCTTTTGCGAGAAGTACAAGACCTGAACCAACTACGCCATGATTGTTGAGAGTATCAAAATTGAATAATGTAACCAATATGAAACACGTATCTGAGTCGATATTAAAGATATTTTTTTGGATCAGATGATCACTTAAATTCTTGAACACCGTAATTTTTCTAGTGGGGTCATGTTTCGGGTTCATCCAAAAAAAAATACAAATAAATTATAATATCCGTATAGATACACGTACACAAAAACGATCGAGACCTGTCCAGCCCAAGTCGAATATTCATGTCATATTCCTATGGCGTTTTGAGTAGAGCCACGTTTTAATAACATTTCATCTCGGACAGCGTGAAAACCCGACCCGACCCGTTCCTCACAAGGGTCGTATTTGCAGGTGTTGGTTGTGCCTTAGCGTCGTGTGCACAAACGAAATGTGACTGACTAGGGGTGTGCATGGTCCAGGGCGGTCTGGTTCCGCCTTAGAACCGGGGACCGGACCGATGGAACCGGTCCCCGATTTTTAGGACCGAGGACCGGACCGACTAATCCTAGGACCGGACCGATCGGTCCGGTCCGGTCCTTGGGCGGTCCAATGGAACCGGAAAAAATTCAAAGAGAACTATAAATTAAAATAAAAATCGTTTACTTCCATCGGCAAAAACTCATGACTCTTTCAGCCTTGTTGAAGTCGCCTTGCTTCCATAAGTAATAAGCATCAATAGGTCCATTAGATTCCATCTCGTTGAAATCTCACCATTGTCCACTCAAAAATCTAAAAGGAAATATGAACACACGAGGCAAAAGTCGATATACGAAGACCGCCGAAGAAGAAAGCTTTGGCGATCACGGGCGCGGGAGCTACTCAGATCTAGAGCGAGGTGTTAAGACATTATGAGACTTTGGACATAGATTTTGGGCTATAGAATTTTGAAGCTTGGGCTAGGATATAGACTTTGGACTATGGACTCTGGAGTTAGGCTCCCAAGTTACTTGGGCCAAGAGAAATTTGAAGTTTAAATCGAGAAGGTCCTAGTGGTCTGGTCCGAGTGGTCCGGTCCGGTCCTGCCCTCATGGAACCGTGGACCGGACCACCCGAGAACCGGTTCCATTTTTTAGACCCGTGGACCGGACCACAACTTCGAAGAACCGGACCAACCCGGCCGGTCCGGTCCGGTCCGGGCGGTTCCCAGGTTGGGCGGTACCCGGTGCTCAGCCCTATGACTGACGTCTTGCGCGCGAGTCAGTCAGGAATTCACTGGCGATGGTCACGTTCCCGGCCACGTGTCATGATCTCGAAGAGTGGAGCCTCCCCGGCCCTTTCGATCATGGGCATCGCGCCACGTGTCTTCCTAAACGGCCCTCGAGGACTAAAACCGGGAATATATTAAGAAGTAATTAAATTAATATCTCTGCGAAATCGAACATCGGGATTTGTACTAAATAATTGTGATGACAGATCAGCCCATTGGTTAGCTAATTTTCTTTTCTTTTTTTAGAAAAAAAGAAATTTCAGTCAAATTGACCCATCGAACTTGAAAATTTTGATCACCTGCCGTTTAGGAAGGTGAGTTGATGAGATGAATCGTACGACCCCTATTAAATATGGGAGATATTTTTGGGAAAAAAAGCCAGCCGTTTGATTCCCATTTCCATCGAACTTGAAAGTGGAACGTGGATGGCGACAAGGATTTGCCAGCTCCTTCACTTAGTATTTATTTTAAATTTTGTGAATTTCAAAAAAATTAATTACGTGAATAATGTAATAGGGAGTAGCCTCCATGTTGCGACTTTAGAGGAAGACCGTAACATTTTGCATGAGACGAAGCCCCTTTTTTATAAATTATATATATATATATGTTATATTTTTGGGGCTAGAATTGCCAGCTTCCGTTTGTAATCTCTATAAACTCCAAAAACAACACGGCATTTACACTTAATCGTCCACTAATTAAGAAATTAGCTGTCCATTACACATTGTATGGAGACCTCGTCGCCACGTGGCAAAGGACGGCTTTTTTCCCCGAAAGGAAAACATGGTCGGGATGTACGACATGGGAACCGTAATAATTCAGACTCCGAAAAGTAAAAGATTTTGGAAGACATTTTTTTTCAAAAGATAACCCCATTTATTGCTTGGAACTATTAATCAAGAGAAAATATTTTTATTATCAATAATAATTTATATAAAAATGTTTTCGGAATCAATGAAAATATTGATCATTCATTCATTTTTTTTATAAATGATACAATAGATTATTTTAAGAAAATTTTTCATAAATCTTTCTTTTTTTGCAAAATAAATAAGAGCCTTCCTTTAATATATCAAACCCAATTTCATACTCTCTTTCAAAAGCAAATTAATGAAGAAATAACCAAGGGCACGAGCAATTTAGCAACCGATTCAATTCATATCGGAATTGCTCGAAATTTACCAATAAGGAATAAAATTCGCCTCGATCAAGCGCGAACCAATAGAGTTTGGCCATGTGAAATGGAAAGCTCAAGTCTGGACGCGCGAGGTGCGATCAAATGCAACGTCGTATAAAGCTTTTGCCTGTAGCATAATCTTTTTTTCAAATCGGTTGGTATCTTGAACTAAACCAAGGTCGAGGCGGTTTTTTTTCTCTTGTAAATTGCATGTGTGCAGGTGCAATTTCTTTGTTCATTCCTCTTGGATTTCGCTCAATTTCGTACACACCCGCAAAAGCAAAATTGGGAACGAGAAAAGAAGGCTCGAACTCGATCGATGGATGATGTTCGGACCACTTGACTTTTGCCAAACTTCCGTTGAAAGCGCAATTACGGAGGTGGGAATTGGCTGTCATCGAATTGGATTGTATGTGAAAAAGAGGGGAAAAGGACGAACGGCGACAGTTACATAGAAATGATTTTGTTTATCGCTGCTTCCATACATGAAATTCTGTGATGATTGCATCCTAACTTTTGATTGAAGTCTCATTCAAAAAGTGTTGATAAAATAAGAATGAATCGATATAAATAAGATTGCATGAAAATGATTTTGTTCATTACTACTTTCGTATAAAGATAATTTTGTTATGATTGCGTGGTACGGTTCAACTCAAGATAATTGATCGACATTTTGATTTAAAAGTGTCGATGAAATACCTTTCAGAATAAAGATGAATTGATGTAAACCGATGAGATTACGAATGGTTCTTTTTTTATTTTGAATTTCTAGAATTCTCTTCTCTCCCTCTCATCTTCGCACAGTAGTGGTCTTGTTTGGCTGATCTCTCCCTCCCCTCCCTTTCTCTCTTTCTTTGGCCAATTTGATCCTCATCATCACGATGAGGATGATCATGATGTGGTTCCGCAACCTCTCCAAGATTAGGCTGCTCTCTTCTCCTTATTTAGATCTAGATCATGTGGTTTTACCATCTCAAATTATATATAAATATAAATATGGGAGTTTTTTTTTACGTATACTTGATCTATATATTTGCTTTATATTCTTATAACATATTGATGTTGTTGTTTTCTGCATAGTGATGTTGACGGGGGCGTTAAATATAAACACGCACTGCAATCCGTTGAAGCTAGAGGGTGAGATTTAAACTTATGCTCATCATCCAGTCTAGTGATTGGCCTCCAAATAGTTTACCTTGGCAAATCTATTTTTAAGAGATAAGAGCATGCTAACTATAGACTGTACTTTGTTATTAGTATTTTTTTTACTTCACATCTGCTAGATTCGAAAGATTTATGTGTACCCTCTCGAGTATTATTTTTAAGAAATGAATAAAATTTTTCTTTTGACAAAACAGAAAAAGCCGTAATACTATGAACAACAATAGTATTTACGACACCGAAAGGAAAAGCTAGAGCAAAAGTTGGAGAACTTGGTGTGTGTCTATTACTAACAATAGATTCAGGGATTGGCCGCGATTGAAGAAGTCATAGCTCTTTGAACGTGTGACCCTTAAACTGCAACATCTCTCTCTTGCATTTATGTGGAAATGAATTAAATGTTTCTTTGACAAAAAAAATGTGTATCCAAGGTAGGGGCGTCAAATGGGTGGATCGGGTCGGATTTGGGTCGGGTCAATATATGGGCGACCCATATTTGACCCATTTAACCCGTTTTGACCCATATTCATATAGTGCAAATATGGTGACCCATACCCGACTCGACCCATACCCGACCCATACCCGATCCGACCCGTATTGATAAACACTTCCATATTTAACTAAGTTCAGGAAAATTTGTTTGGCGATTTTTTTTTAAAATGTATTATTAAAATAATTTTATAAAATACGATTATTTGATAATTTTACCTTTGATTCAAAGGTAAAGATAAAAGTTGAATTACAAAAGAATGTTGTGTTCTATAACTAATTGAATAGTTTACAAAGAGTATGCTCGGGGTATTTAAAACCCTTCGTTGATGATTACATGTGACAATTACGGGCAACAAGAAGTTAAATAATCTTTTATTATCTAGCAACATTTATCCCGTGCTATGACCCCATGAATGGTGTTCTAAACTTTTTTTTTTGGACTATATGAAAATGTTCAACGCGGTTCATCGCATTATGAGATTATTTATATCATTTTCCTGTAAAAATCTTTTTTCTTGGTGCACATACAGCGCAATGGGGAAAAAGACCACCGAGATCAGCCCCAAAGTTTTAAGCCGGGGTTGCGTTTGAACCAACCCAATTTCATCGGTGGGCCCCTTCTCGTCACCCTCTGGTGGTGGGGGCTACAAACGTTCCTTTCCCCCATAAAAAGAAAGAGAAAAAGGCAAAATAGGGTTTGTGTGATGAAGAAGATGGGTGATGTAGATGCATCTTGACCGTTCATTATGTGTTTGGGGACTCATCACTAGCTTTACGAGGACGCGGTTGCACCCAACATATGCAACGACCGCAGGCGCTAATTAGAGTCGTCCACGTCTACTTACTCCATTAATATTCTTAACTAATACTAAATCGGGTCGAATTCGAAGAGTTTAGACACTTAATTAAGCAAAAAAAAGAAGAAGATAGGTATATGAAGAAACGAAGGAAAACTTCAGTTACTCGCGGTGTTTGCACCTGTATAATTTAAGTGGCTGAACGCATTTTAGAATTGAATTGATTGTATGTAGATGACGATAATCTGTTTGGCATATTTCTCACGAAATGAAATCATGAAAATGACATATTAATGCAAATCGGTTGTCATACTCGTGATTCAAATTTACAGGACATCCCAAAGGTTATGAATGATCACGATAATGTTTGATTTTGTTAAAGAGCCCTCTACGGGCATCGGTTAAGCAATTGAATGTAGAAAAGTTTGTAGTGTTCCGATGCAATGCTTTTCCCATCTTACTTGTAATTGGATCTTCAAAGATCAAAGCATTCCTCGTTGTTCTTAACCGACGACAAATACGTGCCAAAATCTCTAGCTTTTGTTTGATTATCTAGTAGAGCCGTCTTGTTAGGATTTAACGGTAAATATATGCCGAGACAGTAATCTCGCTAGCATCGACTATGAAAGGACGATTCCACATCGATCTCTGCGTAGATTGAATATGCTTTCTTTCCCGTCGAATCGATATCGATACCATTCTTTCTCTATTAGAAACATATCATCGCCGCCGTCGTGAGGGAAGATTTTAATAGCATCAGGCTTTCGCTCGCTTTAGTATCATAATTTTTCGATTGATTATTCGAGTATCATAACTTGATAAATTTTTTTAAGAAAAAAGGAAAAACTCGCTCGAGGAAATCTAGCAACATATCTCCCACGAAGAATTCTTAATAGATTATTTTTTTTTTATGAGGTAAGATATCCAACCTGGCTTTCTTAAACAAGAATCAAGTCCCGAGTGAAAAGAATGACCAAACCACGTGGTGAACGCCAGCCCTTAAAGGCCACACACTGTCACTAAAGACTTGATGTTGACGAACTGCTTGAGGCTCGGTTGGTAAATTACTCTCTCTCTCTCTCTCTCTTTCCACGTACAAAGATTGAAGACAAGGGAAAGGCCACCACTTTCGAGGGGAAATTGTCTAAAGCGAGAGCTTCAAAAGCAACATCTCATTAAGCCGCGATTGTATTCCCTTTGCAATTGAAAATGGGGAACAGGGTTTTTTCAATTGGAGCCCAATTCGGGACGAACAGAGGGTTTGTACCCCTTTCGATCCCATCATTTTTCCCGACGAGAATTGCCGAGATTGCTCGAGCAAGATTGGATAAAAAGAGTTAACGAGACTTAGGTAAGTAGGAGAAGTACATCGCCGCGGGCATTCTTGTCCGACTCTTTTGCGGTCGATGCCGAGCCTACTCCAAGCCCTTCGATGCTCCGGGTCGCGGGTTCGAGGCTTCCGGCCCGCGTCCGGAGCGAGAGAACACGAGCCCGAGTGGTAGGGCCGGACGACGGAGGGTGGGGGGCGGGTCGAGACCCATCGGTTTGTCCCTAAATTTCCGTCCGAATCACCGTGAAAACAAAATCGTCTCCGGGACTATAAAGGAAGCCAGAGGAGACGCAGAACGAAGGACGAGATCGAGATTGAGGGAGAAGCGCGTCTTTTGACCTTGTAAACCCCGTCCATTATTTAACGACTCATTCTCCTCCTCCTCCTCCTCCTCCTTCTTCTTCTTCTTCTTCTTCTTCATCCGCCATTATTACGGTTCTCTGCTATCTGTGTTGAAAAGGGAGGAAGAAAGACTAAAGAAAGCACTTGAAGAGCAACCCACCCTCAAGATTCATCTCAAGAAAACCCAACCACCGTCTCTCTCTGTCTCTCTCTTATTTTCTACCCGGCGCACGCATCCCCACATGCATCGCCCTCTCATTTAACTCCCATCCAGCTAATCACTTCTCTCTTCTCTCTCCTCCGTCTATCGATCCCTGACTGTCTCTCTGTCTCTCTCTATCTGTCTCCGCTCCAGTCTGAGTTCACGATCCGTTTCTCGCTTCTTGGGATTCGATTTTGCTCGAAAGCGAACAGCTTTCAGGAGCAGTCGGGTTATAGCCCCACTTGAGGAGTCCGCCAGCCGATCGGGGATGGCGGACTTGGTGAAGCAGATCCTGGCGAAGCCGATCCAGCTGGCGGACCAGGTGGGCAAGACGGCCGACGAGGCCAGCTCCTGCAAGCAGGAGTGCGCCGAGCTCAAGTCCAAGACGGAGCGCCTCGCCACCCTCTTGCGCCAGGCCGCGCGGTCCGGGTCCGACCTCTACGAGCGGCCCACCCGACGTATCGTCGACGACACCGAGCAGGCCCTCGGCAAGGCCCTCGCCCTCGTCCTCAAGTGCCGGAACAACGGCCTCGTGAAGCGCGTCTTCACCCTCATCCCCGCCGCCGCCTTCCGCAAGACCTCCTCCCTCCTCGAGAACTCCATCGGCGATGTCTCCTGGCTCCTCCGCGTCTCCGCCCCCGCCGACGACCGCGCCGACGACGGTTTATTAGGTCTCCCCCCCATCGCCGCCAACGAGCCCATCCTCTGCTTCATCTGGGAGCAAATCGCCATCCTCCACAACGGCGGCTCCTCCGACGAGCGCTCCGACGCCGCCGCCTCCCTCGTCTCCCTCGCCAGGGACAACGACCGCTATGGCAAGCTCATCCTTGAGGAGGGGGCCGTCGGCCCCCTTCTACGGCTCCTCAAGGAGGGCAAGCCCGAGGGCCAGGAGAACGCTGCCCGCGCCATCGGTCTCCTCGGCAACGACCCCGAGAGCGTCGAGTACATGGTCCACGCCGGCGTCTGTCAGGTGTTCGCCAAAATCCTCAAGGAGGGGCCCATGAAGGTCCAGGCCGTCACTGCCTGGGCCGTCTCCGAGCTCGCCGCCCACTACCCCAAGTGCCAGGACCTCTTCGCCCAGCACAACATCATTCGCCTCCTTGTCAGCCACCTCGCCTTCGAGACCGTCCAGGAGCACAGCAAGTACGCCATCGCCACACTCAAGGCCAGTTCCCTCCATGCCGTCGTCCTTGCCAGCAGCAACCAGGCAGCGGAGGCTGTGGACGGGCCGCATAGGGCGGCAGCAGCGGCGATGGGCTTGGTTGAGGACAAGGAGGGCGCTAGCCTGATCTCCCATCCGCTTGGCAACAACAAAGCGAGCAAGATGCACAATGTGGTCGCTCACACGATGGCGATGAGTGCCGCCTCAAAGCAGGCAGAGAAGCCGGCCGAGGTCAATCACGTCGCCAATGGGAAGCAGAATTACCAGGCGCTCCCGCCACTGCAGCACCGGCACCACCAGCACAGCCACTCGGTGTCCGGGGCCAACTTGAAGGGCAGGGAATCCGAAGACCCGGCCACCAAGGCCCACATGAAGGCCATGGCCGCACGGGCCCTCTGGCAGCTCGCCAGGGGGAACTCCCCGATCTGCCGCAGCATCACCGAGTCAAGGGCGCTCCTCTGCTTCGCGGTGCTTCTCGAGAAAGGGCCCGAGGACGTCCGGTTCAACTCCTCTATGGCCCTGATGGAGATCACTAGCGTGGCCGAGCGGGACACAGACTTGCGGCGATCCGCGTTCAAGCCGAATTCGCCCGCCTGCAAGGCTGTGGTTGACCAGCTTTTTAAGGTCATCGATAAAGCCGACTCAGAGCTCCTTGTCCCTTGCATCAAGGCTATCGGGAACCTGGCCCGGACCTTCCGGGCCACGGAGACCCGGATGATCGCCCCGCTGGTGCGCCTGCTTGATGATGAGCGGGAGGCCGAGGTGTTGCGGGAGGCCTGTATCGCCCTCGCCAAGTTCGCGGGCACGGAGAACTACCTGCACCTCGACCACTCCAAGGCCATCATAGGCGCGGGCGGGGCGAAGCACTTGATCCAGCTGGTCTACTTCGGCGAGCAGGCGGTGCAGCTCGACTCGCTGGTCCTCCTCTGCTACACCGCGAAGCACGTCCCGGACAGTGAGGAGCTTGCGAAGGCCGAGGTGCTTACTGTGCTGGAATGGGCATCCAAGCAATCCCACATGAATCAGGATGAGAAAATTGAGGCATTGCTGCTGGATGCCAAGAGCAGGTTGGAGCTTTACCAGTCTAGAGGGTCAAGGTTAGCATACCATTGAATGGACCCCATAAATGGGTAGATGTTTGATCATTGTCCAAAAGAACCCAGAAAATGAAAAAAAAAAATTTGGTTAACCTTATTTCCTTTTTCCTTTATATTTTCTTGTTCTGTTGTCCAAGACTAGTGTACATAAAGAGTCTGATTTTTCTGTAATTGATTAGAAGAATCTCTTGAGCCATTTGCAGCATTTGCCTGCAACTGCTAATTAGGCTGAGTCCTCCGTTCTGCTCTTTTCTTTCGTTGACATTCTTCTCTGCTGCCGGCCTTGTCGATTCACTTGCGGAGAAATAGAGGTTTTGGTCGGTGCTCTTTGATGGGTGCATGCTGCTAAATCAAGCCCATGAACTTTGTTTTCTCTTTTCCTGGTCTCTGTTTCTATTCTCCGAACAAACTGAAGAAAGACCACATTCAAAAGGGCTCACCAAAGAGGGAGAGAGGGAAGGGAAAACGGCTTCACAGCATGGTTTTCAGTAATTTCGAGAGCAAGTACACCTGGCGACTGATCCAGTCATTTGTTTCGTCGTCCGCATAATTGGTTCTCAGCAGATGTTTGGTTCTCACATAATTGGCGACTGCTTGCTATCTCCAGATGGAGGGTTGCTCAGCCATCTTCATCAGACAGCTGATCAAACGATAATGCCGTCAGCGTGCCGTCGGAGAAAGATTGCATGTCCAGAACAATGCGGACAAGGAAGGTCGCCGACAAATCCTTTCGCTCCGTTTGCTCTTGGAAAAAGTAGGCGAGAAGTCTCTCTTGATCGATCCTTGACCCGAACTTCGAAAGGCCGACCGAGAGAGATGGCGGATTGAATCTTTGGGTCTTGTCGTTCGGTCCTTCCTTATGGTCCTCGCATTTTTAGTATCCAATCACAAGCGCCCCTTTGTTGTTCTCGGGCTCCTTGACTTAGAATATTTTTTTTACTTCCACGATGCGTGACGTCATCGGTCAACTCCTCGAAAAAAAAAAAAAATCAAGGAATCCGGTCAAAAAACGTGCTCACAAGTCACAACCATGTTATCAAGAAAACGCCGGAGTTCGGGTCAGTCCTGTTCGGAGAAAGTCAAACCCAAAGAAAGCTCCGACTCCTCGTCGGAAGTCGGTTGAACTCCGACGATGCTCATGTCCTATCGACGCAGGACACGTCCGGTAGCGTCGCACGGCTAATTGGCTAAACGTTTCTTGATCGATCGTTAAGCGAAGGGAGTACCCAATTGTGCAACCATCCTTTTTAGCCTTTTGGTTTCTCTCCTTGTCCGAATTCTCGCACGCTATATGATCGCGTGCGAATCGGTCGAGGCTGATAAACATCTCCATACGACTTTTCACCGAATTTATGCCCGTCTTTACTTGGTCAAAATGGGCGGTCCATTCGGCTACATTCAATTGACTAGTCTTGGTCCTATAGGCTCGTCGTATAGTTCGATGCGAGGCGAGATTGCGATTCGACATTTATGGTTCCGTGGTCATATTCCACATGTGGGGAGGACTCATTCCATATTATGGGAGATTTTAAGGACGACTTATTTGAAGTCAAAATAAATAATAATACGTATATCTTCAACCAATATATAATATATATGTATATGCACACACATGAAGACAAATAGTTTGGTTTATGATTCCATTTCATACCGCAAATTAATATCTCTCGCAATCCAAAATTCCTTCCCGAGTATGACACTCTCTTCTCCTTTTAAATCCAAGGCCCTAGAGATGTGATTATTTTCGAATCCGGGCTTAGGACTAGAGTAGTTTGCAGTCATGCCCTCGGACGAGGAAGGGAAGAAGTTAATCCATGGGAGCCGATCAAGTGGGCTGGACTTGAGGCCTTGGGTTGGGCTTATGGGCTCGAGAGGAGGACAACCGAATTTACAAGCCCATAGATCCTCAAGCCTAGGGAACAAGTGTAGGGAATGACGCGGCCGTCTCTTCCTAACTCGGATGACTCGGTTTCGTGCACGACCGAAGTGAGAAACGTTCTTCAAACATGCAAACAAATCTTACAAGGACCGTAAGCTAATCGCTAGGGATCAGGGTCCGAAAGTCCGCCGGAAAGAATAAACGCGTATCATCGGCTAAATCGGACATCTCAAAGATCGAATTATACATCTCTCATTGCTACCCGACAAAAATAGGTTACGAAACCACGTGTACAACTATCTCGGCACCATATCGAAAATTGACTCTCAAAAAAAAAAAAAATCCCCCCATCGACACCGTTTTCTTCTTACTTCTATTATGAAACATATTTATCGAAACTCCAGTACATAATATGCGTACCAGATCAGAGATGAGTTACATCTCTTCAACGTAACTTTATACGTGTCAGAAATACTCATTCAAGCGACAATGTCAAACCAAACATGAATGGATCCATTGATCAATCTAGTACTCATGGCTATAAGGCCTACTGAGTTTCCTCTCAAATTGCGAGTATCTGGTTATATTAGCTGGTGACTCGATCAAAGTATGGCCTTTGGAGAATAGTATGCGTACTCACAACTCCTTAATGAATTCGAATCTCAGTGGCCAGAGCATAAATACAATAATACCTTACTTCCGCGGAATCCTTTTAAAAAACAATAAAGCACATAATTTCACGAAAGCCTAAAAAATGTCATGTTAAGTAATTAAAATGGTAGCGGGTGCCTTGTCCAACTTGAACAACTAATATTCTTAAAAACACAACTTTTTCCTTGTCAATTGAACATCATAACTCGAATCATACCCCGAATCGTATAATTTCAAGACACCGACTTTCCAAATCATTGGAAAGACAAGCACAACTCACCTGCTATACCAAAACAAAATAATGAAGATTAACCTCGAACGATGAATTTGGAATCATATTAGTTAAGTGAGAAAGCAAATATAAAAATCAAGTGATAAATACCTCAATCAGGACCCGAAGCCTGTTCGATAGCAGAATGATGCTAATGAGACTCCGAAAACTCACTGAAGTAGGAGAACCATGTCCCCCTTGAGTGCCACGTTTAAAATGGTTCCTTGAAGCTCTATTAATGCCGTTTCAAATGGGTTCACAAATTATTAGAAAAGCTATTCAATATACTTAGAAGGAGAAATTGCCTACGATCTAAAATATAATTGGAAATAAGTGTGGACCGGCGCTAGAAACAAATACTCGAATATTTGTCCAATAGTTTAGGACAAACTTGATAGTTCGGCATCGATCCAACCGTAACCAAAACTTCTATAGAATACCACCGCGATTCCATGAAATCCTAATGTTTCTCATTCAATTGGTTTTTCGACTCTTCCCTCTCTCTTGTTTCTTTTCCTCTTCTTCACATTTAGCAACAGCTGCAAAAAAGTTGATATTGGGCCAAGGCTGCAGCTTCATGGGCTCAAGTGAGATAATGGGATTGAGTCTCTTGGGCCTAACTTTATATATTTTATACGAAAGGGGCCCATTAATTACACATGGAACGCCAATGACATATAGCAGGACATAGATAATGGATTGAATATAACAAATTCTCTTATTTGGGTATTATCAGGATCCAAATATGAAAGGGCTAAATTTACCCATCTCCAGCATAATTTTGCCAAAAGCGGGTCTCGATGGAACAGCTGCTTACGGTACACTTTAAGATGAATTTTCTTTTTTCATGATATGGAAAATTGAAAACTTCAGATTGAATGATTCCTGTCTTGTCCATAGCATAATTAGTTTTCTTGACTAAACCCACTTTCTCCATCATCTCTCTCTCTCTCGGTACCACTTTCTTCTGTTTTTTCCCTTCTGCATTTGTCCATACCAAATGCATCCTTTAATCTACTGAACTGGTAAAATTGCCACAAACTTCTTGACCTCTTTTTAAATTTTAATTTTTGTAGGGTAATCCTTTTGGGGGCCGTTCAGTCTGTCCATGGATCAAAATATCCAAGCATGAGTGAGGATGGAGGAAAGGTGGCAGTGGCCACCAAAAGGCTTCAAGTACAGTAGAGGGTGAGAACCATACATTCAATTCAACACCTCCATGGACTTATCCACATCTCTGCCACTGCATTGGCCTCAAATCCTCCTCCACCCAATCCATAATCCACTCTGCCCCTAAAAAGTTCTCCTTTTCTTGATCCTTTTCTCCCATTCTTCACCTCTCACTCCTCGACCTACACCCCCATAAATTAATCTCTCATTTCTGGGAGATTTTTTCTCCCCACCTCTGTATCTTCTTCTTGGTGTTGTGCTTGATCAGCTCTGCAACAATGGCTGCTGCATTAACTGCTTCAGTCTCTCTCCCTTCCTCCTCCAAGTCCACTTCTCTCCCTGCCAGCAGAACCTCCATCATCTCCGCTGAAAGGATCAACTTCAAGAAGGTGAGCCCAAAATGAATTCTCTCATCTAGACAGAATCAACTGCCTTTTTTCTTTCAACAAAGAATTGAAATTTCCATCTGGGTTACGTTTTTTTTTTCATTATACCTTTTTTGCTTCGGTCCGTAGGTCCCTGTGCATTACAGAGATGTGTGCGGTGGTGGGAGGATGGTCTCAGCCATTAGAGCACAGGTCACCACCGAGGCTCCAGCTAAGGTTGAAAAGGAGTCCAAGAAGATGGAGGAGGGTGTGGTTGTGAACAAGTTCAAGCCCAAGAACCCTTACATTGGAAGGTGCCTCCTCAACACCAAGATCACTGGTGATGATGCTCCTGGAGAGACCTGGCACATGGTCTTCAGCACCGAGGGTATGTCTGTGCATTGACATAAGATAATCAGATCACGCATAGGTTGATTGTTTATTTAATTGGGCACGTAAAGACACCCCATTTTGGGTTATTTAGCAAAGATCCAATTGGTGTCTCTGGGTTGAGAGTGCAATTTTTTGGCGGACTTTATGGTGCGTTAGTGTCGTTTTCTTGAGACTGGTGAAATGGGTGATACTTAGGTGAGGTGCCATACAGAGAAGGGCAATCAATTGGGGTCATTCCAGACGGTATTGACAAGAATGGGAAGCCACACAAGCTGAGACTGTACTCAATTGCCAGCAGTGCCATTGGCGATTTTGGAGACTCCAAGACTGTAAGTTTCTGCCAGTGAAATATGATATAGTAATAGCTAAGATTTTTTCATGACTCGGATCATTTTTATCGTGTCATCTTTGTAGTTATTGATCATAAATCCAACTACTCTATCGGGAAATTGATGTAAGGTTTGAGAACTAAAAATAAGTGGTTTCTGCAAATAGGTTTCTCTGTGCGTGAAACGGCTTGTTTACACCAACGAAAACGGAGAACTCGTGAAAGGAGTATGCTCAAATTTCTTGTGTAAGCAGTGCAAATATTGATAGTCCAAACTTAAGAATTTTCTTGCATTGACTGGATTCAAAGTGCTCGAAACTTTTCTGATTCAGGTGACTTGAAACCCGGGGCAGAAGTGATGATCACTGGACCTGTTGGAAAAGAAATGCTCATGCCAAAGGATCCTAATGCCACTGTCATTATGGTTTATTCCTCTCTTTATACTGATATAGCATGCTTATGTGACATAGAGACTTTGTTAACTTAATTGCTTGAATTCTTTGCTGCAGCTGGCCACCGGTACCGGAATTGCTCCATTCAGGTCTTTCTTGTGGAAAATGTTCTTCGAGAAGCACGATGACTACAAGGTTACATACAGAAAGAGAATGCTCTCTACATTTTCATCCGATCTGATTTGGACATGATAATAGCTTTAGTACAAAATTTGTCAAGGCTTTAAATGTTAAAAGTTGATTCGGGGCCTTTTTGGTTAGCAGAATAAACCTTTTCTCGTGAATCTTACTGATTTCACCTTTTGGTGCCATGCATGAGTGCTAGACAGAGTGTTTCTGGTAGAGAATATTATTAGCATGTCGTACTCCTTCAATCGTTTCAATGTGTAATGCGCGATACTTCTTTTAGTTTTGTATTTAGATTATGCCGCGAACTGCCTCATCCTTCAGTATCTTCGTTTAGATTTTGCGGCTACTCATATGGCCTATAAGCATCTGGTTTCTATTTGTTTTACGACCATGGAAAGAACCTCGAGAAGACATTCGGTCTGTGTCCAATCCTTTTCCTCGATAATTGTCTGACGAATGGTTTGAACTGGATATGTAGTTCAACGGCTTGGCCTGGCTATTCTTGGGTGTACCCACAAGCAGCTCTCTGCTCTACAAGGAGGTGAGAAATGTTCATTCCGAGGGCAATGACTGTTGCTAATATCTCTAGGACCCGTTTCAGACTCCGTTAAATGCAAGTACTGTAACCGTGTTTCGCTGTTCAGGAGTTCGAGAAAATGAAGGAGAAGCACCCAGATAACTTCAAGGTCGATTTTGCGGTGAGCCGAGAGCAAACGAACGAGAAGGGCGAGAAGATGTACATCCAGACCCGGATGGCGCAATACGCCGAACAACTGTGGGAGATGCTCAAGAAGGACAACACGTTCGTCTACATGTGCGGTCTCAAGGGAATGGAGAAGGGAATCGACGACATCATGGTCTCGTTGGCTGCTAAAGATGGTGAACATTTGCAACTCGTTTAAGAATTAAATGGATGCTAACAACTGGCCAAGGGATCCTGAACTTCGTCCTCTTCATCGTCTTGACATTCTTTTGCTGTGTTTTTCCAGGGATTGACTGGCTGGAGTACAAGAGGCAGTTGAAGAAGTCCGAGCAATGGAACGTGGAAGTCTACTAGATCCATCTCTCCTTTTTTTCCCTCACATTAAAAGTCCTTGTGTAGATAGGCAAAGCTTACCGTAATATTCTTTTTTTTTCCCTTTTTCTTCTTGCATATTTCTACTTCAACACAAGCAGAATATGTCTGCCTTGGCCTCTACAAAGGATTGTACTCTTGAGATCCCGTGTATCATAACTTCATTTATATGGATGCCAACTTCGACAAACTTGCATGGCCTCTCTCTCTCTCTCTCTCTCGTTGAGATTCTGCATCTGCCATTACATTCGTTAGTCGCGATGGAAGCTCTGGATCATGCCCTTTGCCAGTGATTTTTCTTAATTGTTGCATCATATGGGATGTCTCGTGTAGATGCAGAAACAATCATGGAATGATGGAGTTCTCATCAGCGAAATGCGAGCTCACTACTGAGTCTAGGCCCGTCATCGAATTCTCCCAACATGCATCAGCACCATGGTCAAGAGAGAATCAGCTCTGTCGGCGTGCCAAGAAAGGTATCAAAGAAGAACCGACGTTGCGCGAGGCGATCCGAACTGCAGACGATTGAACATGCTCGAGCACAAAGTGATCGGCTGGGGCTTCGACGGTGTGGAAGCGTGACGCTAAGCAAAGTGTGTGGAAATGTGAATCGGCTCGCGACTGAAGTTACATGGAGTCAAAGCACGTCGGGACGAAAATTCACGGCAGGAACTGAAATTTACACGGTGCAACTTCTTCCGGATCGTGTTACCTGTCTGGCTTGCTGCCACGATGAGCTTGCTTCATGTCCTAGAATCTCTCCAATCTCTTGGAGTACAAATGCTTGATTTCGACCGCAATAACTTTTTCACGTGACATAATTTTCCTTCTGAGCAACATTTGCCCATCACCTATATAAATTTAAGTCGAAATTGAGTTATATCTCACTTTTGGGACCCTTCCAAATTTATGCTCACATAAGGAATTTTCTCTTGCTCATGCGATAAGTGGCAAAAATAGAGTAAATTCCCACTATTGCATAGTACTTCTTCTCAAGCTAACTCACCCTACACGTTTGACGCCTACCAATAGTCCTCTTCATCAAACCCTCATTTCGACTCACTTTTTCTCCCACCCTCTTATTGCTTTTTGGACAATAGAATTGAATAGATGATCAAAATTATCCAACAGTCGGCGAGCCTCATGCTAAAGTCTTGACATCTATAAGGAAAAGCACACGACAGATTGGACACCAAAAGTTTGCATTAAGACTCTCAAGGATAGTATGCGGGCAAAAGTGATTATGGGAATTGCCTGTTGGAAATTTTCAACGTGGGTTTTAATTGAAGAGAAACATCGAACAGCGGTTCCTTTAAGTACTTTCCTTCGAGAAATCGAGTAGGGGTAAACTGATGTGCTTTTCGAAATTGTACTTTTCTCAAATTACATGTTTGTGAGCGCAAAACGAAAGATATGTTGGTACTCTAGGAAAACTTTAGTGGGTGCAATTGCACTTACGATGAAGTACATGCACGCAATCTGGCAGCGTCTGGGAAAATCGTCTCTTTCACTAGAGGGAGTGATTTGAGAGAAGAAAGGTCAAAAAACAAAAAAAGGATCGCTCTTCACAAGGTGGGCTTGGGTCGACCAAACGGGCAAAAGGCAAGCATCGTTAATACGTACGCATTTGGACTTGGTCCGCAGTGTTATGGCACTCCAGAGGTCTAAAACGGTGCTTTATTAAAAACTCATGTGATATTGACTATCATAGGGAAGCAAAATTTTAAGCTAAGTTGAAGTTTGGTTTCATCCGTGCGAATGAAATCCCGCGATAAATTAAGAAATTGCACGAATAATTGATTGATTTAACCCATGGATTAAGGGCGTGACAGTTTCGGTGTGCCGCTAGAATTCCTAACAAGCACGTATGCGTATGTAGCTACCGACATCGCACCCTTAATTGTATGTTATTTGTACATTATGTTTGAATGATAAGAGGAGGGCCACCCAAAAAATAAAAGATAAGAAATCATTCTCTAGTCGTATGAGCCACTCATCACTTTGTGCAAGTCTCTAAGAAACCAAGCAAGAGTTAGTCAAAATAAAGAAATGGGTCATCATGGAAAACGGCTTCTAATCATGCCTGAAAATCTAAGATGGCCAAAACCAAAATGCCTCTTCAGCTACTTCAAGAAAACAAATGTCTTCTTCACGACATGCGATCTTCATTTTTTTTCTTTGTGCTCTTAACTTTTTGCTAATCGCGTTTTGCCAATCAGTAGCCGCCCAAGTTGCTTTCTTGTGTAAGTGGAGAATAGCTATGCAAAAACATGGTTGGTGAACAAACTGGAAAGTCCGACAAGTTCAATGTATGCGATATTAAAGAGATTAATCAACATTGAAAGGACATTTGAGGATGCTAATTTTGTGACCCCTCGTTGACTTTTGGACGGCGCTGATGGACCAAACGATGGGATGATGAGACGCGTGATCTGACCCGACCCCAGGGCCCATTGGGCTCAAGTCTTTTTCCAGCTTACGTTGGTTGCAGTAATCTAATCTCATATTGAACGACGAATCAGGGTGTCGGGCGAGACCAGGTGGAGCCCAATCCGATGTTGCCTACGTCTGCGGCCAGATTCTTGAGGGGATTAGCGACCACGGAACGATCGGAACCCCGCTTTTCCCACCTAATAATTTGATTGGAAAGTGTTCGGCAGTGCTGAGTTGACGTCTGTTCGAGGAATGCTTTCGGTTGATGGAAAGTATGGATGGGGGAGAAGAAAAGAATTGGTGGATAAAGAGTTTATCCCCTTTCTGAGGCAATATGATTCGGGTCTATGGAAGTCGTCTTGAAATTCCTGCCTACTTTCGTTTGTTCGGTCATATGGTCTGCTAGGCGAGTTCTAAAGTTTGAGTATCTCTTGTGCAAAAAGTGCAAAAGTCAACAGTATGATGCGCTAAAGAGTTAAAATAAGATTGGAGGCGTCACGAAGGTTTTTACTAACGTTATAATATTTAGATATTAGATTACACATTCATTCAACAGTGATATCATAAAATTTTATGAGTAGTGCTTCCGTAACTCGCTAAAAGTGGAGGGGGCATCGAATGAGGTGGTCCGGCTCCTGACACAAGCTCCATCTCTTGATCCACCGACCGACGAGGCGGGAATTCCTTCGGGAGTGTTTCTTGCTCCGCCGGGACACATCCCTGAGCTCGGCTGGAGTAGTATCAAGCCACATCCTCCTTTACGGTCAGGAAAGCAAGGTGCGTAAGTTCTTGGCGCTTCATCCATGTGCTCGAGTTGAAGTCCCGACATGTCTATCATGGGGTTGCTAATCTTTGCTGGGATCACCGTCATCTCTTGACCTACGCCCTTTGGAGAGCAAAATGCATGGTCGATCCCCCACGAAAGCGAAGAATCCACGAGCGGTATCGCCGATGCAAGTCCATGTTGCTTGGCTTCGAGCACATCCACGAAGTTATGGGTTGCAACCTGAATCAACCATACACCAGGCGTTCTGCCATTACTCCTAAATCTCCGTATAGAACTTTTTGGATACTTTTTTCAACAGATCGTCAAAGAAGTCGAGTTTCCACCGAGCACTCGTGCTCCGCAATGATATTATGTAATGACCATAACCCCATGTCAAAGGTGTAAAACGCAAGTTCGAATTTACAGAAGCCAGTATGGAATCAAAGCTCCATGCATTGTGAATCTCCTTATTAGAAAACCACAGACTTCAGAGCACGCGATGGAAAGAATACGAGGTCAGTTAAGATTTCGAAGCAAACAAGGATTACCCTCTGTTCTTGCCGCACTTGCGTGGCTCAACTCCACTCCCCTTTCTTCCATCTTCGATCCGATCACAGCAGACAAACTATAGCTCTCAGGAGTTTGATTGACGAAACGATCGAAAGAAACCAAGAAACAAGTTTCATGATGAACTCATCCCACGATGACTTTTTAGCCAGTTCTCGATTGTTGCTGTGCCCCTTGAAGTCGTCAAGATCCCCAGTTCTCGCAGCCACTTCCCTGATATTCCTCAGGCAGACCACTCATCGTTGCAAAGCGATCAGCGCACGCTTTTGACCTTTAAAAAACATGCCTGATTTTCTCAATTCTCCGTCGTCTCATTTATGATGAATCAGGCGGGGTGAATCCGCGAGTTAAAAGTGCAACGCCAATGCTAAAGACTTCTCTCCCAAGACCACCAGTAGACGCGAGATTTTCATTTAATTTTCTTAGATTAGTTCGTGGGGTAATTGTATTGAAAGTCTTAAAACTCATCGTGATAGAGTAATCAATTTTTAAAATTTTTGCAATCAAACCCTAAAAATTATCACGAAAAATACAACCGAGTTTTAAAAAATGACTTTATTAGATTGGTTTGACTCAGTTCCATTTTCATAGCAAGTTTTAAGAATTGATTACACATTTTGAAAATTTAATAATTCAATTACACTTCTGTAATAAGTTTTAGGGTTTTCGGTTCGCTTATTATGTATACAGCTGGGCTGCCCCGATGCTGGCCTTTGGTGGCGATTTTCCACGCGAAACAAAAGAGCTGACTGGACTCACTCGTGGCTGCGCCTGCGCGTGCTGTTGCGGAAAGGTCGCTCGGGCCCGCTTATGAGCCAGCATCGCACGTCAGGTCGAGCGCCAGTCCATGCACAATGCAAGGGTGGAAGACGAGTCACCCCACCCTTTCTCTATAAATTCACCTGCCCTCCGATGATGCCGCTTCCAAATCCCCCCTGATCCCAACAGATTCAACCTTTCACGGCAGGGAGAGAGGGACAGACATTACTCTCGTGCAGAAGAAATTCTCTGGCGCAGTTTACTCTCTTCTTGGCTCTTGGGTTAAGCCAATGTCTGAAGTCGGAGGCGTTGCTTCCCTTCTTGTGCTTCTCTTCCATGTCGTATTCTCAGGCGAGGCGTTATCCGACTCGAGATTGTTCTGTTCAGTGCTCGCCGTCACAATGTTAACCGTGCTCCGTTCTAACGTTTCTCTCGATTGAATTTTGCAGGTGTGGATTCCGCAACGTTCACGATCCTCAACAAATGCGACTACACCGTCTGGCCGGGCATCCTCTCCAGCGCCGGCATCCCGCCGCTCTCCACCACCGGCTTCGCCCTCCAGCCCAGCCAATCCAAGGCCATCCCCGTGCCCGCGTCCTGGTCCGGCCGCCTGTGGGGCCGTACCCTCTGCGCCCAGAACGCCACTGAAGGCCGGTTCACCTGCGTCACGGGCGACTGCGGCTCCCCCACCGTGGAGTGCTCGGGGTCGGGCGCGGTGCCCCCAGCCACGTTGGCCGAGTTCACTCTCGACGGTGCAGGCGGGCTCGACTTCTACGACGTCAGCCTCGTCGATGGCTACAACCTCCCCATGTCCGTGGTTCCGCGAGGTGGGAAGGGCGGGAACTGCACGTGGACGGGCTGCGCCGCCGACCTGAATGCCGCGTGCCCCAAGGAGCTCCAGTTGGACGTCGACG
This sequence comes from Melaleuca quinquenervia, assembly GCA_030064385.1. Classification (NCBI taxonomy): domain Eukaryota; kingdom Viridiplantae; phylum Streptophyta; class Magnoliopsida; order Myrtales; family Myrtaceae; genus Melaleuca; species Melaleuca quinquenervia. Next base: position 7,774,675 of record CM057726.1, on the reverse strand, counting down.
GTGGCGGGAGCGTGGCTTGCAAGAGCGCCTGCGACGCGTTCGGGGACCCGAAGTACTGCTGCAGCGGGGCCTACTCCGCGCCGGACACGTGTAAGCCGAGCCTATACTCGGAGTTCTTCAAGAAGAAGTGCCCGAGAGCTTACAGCTACGCGTACGACGATGGGACGAGCACATTCACTTGTGCCTCCGCCGATTACGTCGTCACTTTCTGTCCTTCGCCATCGACTAGGTAAATTCTTCTCCACCATCCATCATACTGCCAGTTGACATATTCGCCATGGACTGAAATTCCATCTTTACGTAACTGTCGTGAATTTCAGTGGAATATTTTTTGAGAGAAGTGTAATTTCTATGCACGAAAGACATCCATAGAACTAAGTTTAGACCAATCTTCTGACTATCCCGTCGAACGGTCGTCGGTGGTTGGCACCTGCAGTGTGAAGGCGGCGGGCGATCAGTACACGGAGGCGGCGACGGCGTCCGACTCATCATCGGGCCCCGCGGGACTGAGCGCATCCCAGGCCTCTGCATCCGACCGCACGCGATGGAAACCCGCGCCCCTCGTCGCCCCGGTCGCTTTGGCTGCAGTTTGGCAGTTGTTGCAACTGCTCTCTCTCTGATGACTGCTCACGACGGCGACGTTCGGCCGGACGTCTTCTCCAGCGTCCAACTGCTCCCTCTCTCTCTCTCTCTCTCTCTCTCTCTCTCTCTCTGATGACTGCTCACGACGGCGACGTTCGGCCGGCCGTCTTCCCCAGCGTCTTTATTTCCCGGTGGGCCCTCCTCCCTCTCGGAGGCCCGCAACAGTTGTTGTAGGGACCGTACAAGTTATTTATAATGGACGGCCCAACTCCGGAAGACAACACCCGCAACATCGTCGAAGTCGTCACCTTTCTTTTAAATTTTGATTTCATTTGGTACCGGCAACACAAGTGGCCGGTGAAATTTGGTTTTATGTGATTTTAAATTACTAGGGGTCGGTTAAATATTTGTAATTTTCTCACCGGGATTGATGTTCCATGGGGTTTTTCCGGTGGAAGATAGTGCTGGGGATGGCCTCCGTATGCACGTCAATCGTACGTCATCGGTCACGTCTCCCCCTTCACGAGAAGGAGACGCCTCGGCTCGTGCTGCGATCAATTCCTGGCCTTTAATTTTATTAGCGTTGGTTTAGAAGAGTAGAGCGAGCAGCAACAATCATTAGGTCGAATCTTAAATTTTATATATCGGTTGTTTGTTTTCTAATGTTGTCAAAATTGAGTAGCTTCATAGATCTTCTCATCAATTCAAAGTTCCCCCGGCGGCAGCGGCGGCACCACTAGCATTGGGAGGACGCAACAATGCTGCAGGCGCCGGGGGTGGGAACCGCGGTGGTGCTTGCTTGTGTTGAGAAGAAGAGAAGGAAGGAATGAAGGAAGGAAGGAGTCGTAGATGATATCAACATTTGAAAAGGAGAAGGTAACAACAATATATAGATCTCGACGTTTCGAAAGCATTAATGTAAATGCGACAATCAATGGGTGTAAGTAAAATTATGACGTAAAATTACCCTCGAAATTTATAGGACTCCCATATGATAGGATTCGGCACGCATTTGCAAGGAAATAAAAAATAAAACTGATAAAAAAATTGGATACGTAAAATTTTATCCTGATTCATTTTTAAACTAAGGTTACATCCAACAGAGAATTCTATCGGAATTAGTAAATTATACCTCTCCATTGCTTCCCTCAATTACAAGAGGAAGAAATTATATCTATCCAACAGATATTCATTGATTTAAATTCAAACTATCAATAGACATATAGGCTCAAAATATAAAAATTCGTTTCGCGGCTTGGGGGCGCTGCCCCATGCCTACTTGTTGCTGGGACAAATTTTCCGCTAACTTATTATCGGCTCAAATTTCACACAAGAAAGTCCAAAGTGAAAACTCGAGTCATTAGGGGGAGAGAGCTCAACGGTAGATAAGGCAATTATGAATCTTGAATGTCATTGGACCCTCAAGTCATGTGGATCTTTCTTGTATAAATATGTATCATATAACTTGAACTATCGTGCCATATTTATGTCGTTATCAGGGTCCATTCTTGTTGAAATTTTCTGTCGAAATTCATTCTCAGCTTGGTGGTTCACACGAAGCTTCGCCTCCTCCTTCCTCGTGATCTGGGAAATGGATAAGAGAGGGTGGCGTGTGGGTAACTTGACACTATACTGTCTTGACCCCAGTTTATATGTTAGAATCCGGAAGAAGATCGAGACATGAAGATAGTTTCTACCGCCGTGTTGAGCTCAAACTTGATAAAGAAATTCGAGTTCAAATGACTTCGACTGCCACGAATCATGTAACGAAGAGAGCCCCGTCGTCGCGACGATGTCTCCCATTGTTTGTCCTCTGGAAAAGGAAGACCCCGTCTTCCAATCACATTCTACGATCCAACTTGTCTCTTCGCTTGCCTCAAATTGCAGTCTTGACATGTCTTAGGGTTTGGCCAAGAAACATCCTCATTCCTTCCCTTTCGTGTCGAAATGGGATGTGCCCGGATTTCAAAAATGGCCATTGTGATCGTGATGACGGACAAGGGTCCCTGCTTATCGGAAACCAACTGCCAGGAAAGTGCACAAGTCTCCTAGCAGTGATCCATAGCCTATTTTATATCAAGGAATTAAAATATGCAGTAATTGTCCAGATCAACACTGCATCACAGACTGCACAAATGACAAAGAAGAAAGGGATATAAAACTTCAAGTGGTTGTGGGGCATGGGAGTCTCGCCATAAGAAAGGATATACAAAGCCAAAGCGATAGCTGAAGGAAAGCCAAGGAAGACCCACCTTAGATCTTAGTTACGCTCTTTGGATATCTTGTGTCCTGTTTTATATTGCCTTACCATTTTCTACGTGACTTGGCATATCATAATTAAGCTGGTCGAGTTATTCTGTCCCCTTGATTCACGGACGACGTACCGCACGCCCGGTCGAGACGATCAACGAGAGATAACTCGATTCAACGCGTTAGGCGTCACCATCTCAAGGCTCTACTTGGTCGGACCAAGGTACATGCATTGCAGTTTTTCCGGTGGCCTCCATAGCACGAGAGCCTATATACTAATTCCGTTTTGACCGACCAAACCCCGTAATGAGCAGACCGCACTCCCTCGGAGAGAGGAGGATTATAACCAAAACTCCAAAATGAGCACTCTATATCATCTTTATAGGCGATTTATTTTCTTACATATCGTTCCTCACAATGATGATGTTGTTTTTTTAATTGATTATTTTGTTTAGTTTTTTTTTTATTGTTTTGGGCCGGCAGAAGACCGGTGACCCCCACCGGTCAATGGGCGACATATAGGCAATCCTTGCTAGTAGTTGGGTGAGGGATTGCGGCCCTTGCTCATAGCTAGACGAGGTGGCAAGGATCATGGTCCTCACCTAGTGGTTTGCTAGCCTTGTGAGCCCTTACATAATGGGTAGTGGAGGTCATTGCTCCAGAAATCTTGTCAGTGGCAGGCGAGAGCTTGTAGGCGCTTACAATAAAAAAGAAGAAAAAGAAAGGAAAAGAATTCCAAAATAATGTAAATTTTCAAAAAGAAAAATCTATATTAGTTATGTCATCGTAAGACAGTAGGCATCTACATCAATCAATTTCCAGTTAAGATTGATCGGATATATTATATTGACAAATTATCAAAAGTTTTGGGACTTATTATCCAAAAAGAAATGTATAAAACCGAATTAGTTTAAGTTCAATATGTTTAAAACTTTTTTCATAATTTCCTTCGAGAAAATATGTAATAGAACAAGAAGATGCTGTCCACATTCATGTTTTGGGCAACTCCATAAAATTAAGCCGGCGAGATAATTCAATCGGAATTCCCTTTACATTCTTTGCCAAATCCATTTCGAAAATGACGATGTTTGAGATGCGAAAACCGGTTCCCGTAACGGGCTGTAATGACATCTCCCTCCATGTTAAGCAGTCAACTTTTGTAAATCAGCTTATATAATCCGACATTGGTCCGTCGAAGATGTCCCATTGCATGACATCATGAGGCAAATGGGATGACGTGAAGCACAAACGAATCGTTGTTTCGCACGTGGGCTGATGTTCAAGGATGGCCGCACCTGGATTAAGAAGGATTCGAGATGGGCCGCGCTACATTCATAAAAGCCCACTGGCCCTTTTTGGGGGAGAGGGTCGTTTAGCAATTGACCAGACCTCGTTTAATTACCTCAATTAAGTGCTGACATAGAAAGATTTAGCTCTGATTGAGGTGAGTTTGCTTGATGCCTATTCGCATCGACTTAAAGGATTCAAATAAGTTAGAAAGTAACTTAAATCTGGTAAGTAAAGAAATATTAGGGAAAATAAATGATTCTTACTTTAGTAATAAAATTTTTCGAATGATCGCTTGAAAATTATGTACCTCTTAAGTACCTCTCGTAATTTGTGCTCCGTAGTTTTTTTTATTAGAACTCTTATTGATACGTGGCCTTTCTTATCAAAAGGAAGTCCAACGTGAAAAACTCTTCTTCCAGCATCGTAATGTGTGAACAAATCTCTCTCTCTCTCTCTCTCTCTCTCTCTCTCTGTGAGAGAAACTCTCTCTTTCACAGAGCAAATTTTAGGGTTTTTTGCGCTACTTATCATCTTCAAGAAACGAACAAGCTTGATTTGCATACAATCAACTGGAGTTTCTCAGCGAAACCGAGTCGTCCATTGAAGTAAAACCGAAGCTCCACATCCCAAGCTCATCGAATCCTAATCCTCCGCTTCAAATGTCTTCCAACGCCAGCGAATATCTGGATTTGAGTCCGGCGCTCTCCGTTTCAGCAGTTTCTGTAGTTGCCTTGGTCGTGCTTCTTAGTTGGTTTTCCTCCTCCATCGTTTTCGCTGTGACCAGATCCCTATCTCTCTTCCACTAGAACTACTAGCCACAGGCACCGCCTCCTTTGCGACCATGTCCATCGTTTCCTTAATTTGGGACAAACAGATCTCTAAACGACGTTTAAATTTTCCTTTACTAACTTCATCTTACTGGCGAGCCACGTTTCTTTTTCTGGCAACCCAAATCACTGATGGATTAGTCGATTTTCCGAAAGATATATCTAAGTGATTGCTTGAAAAATTTTGGAGCTGACATGAGCGCAGTTAAAAATTACGATATTTTTACTATCATTTTCCTAAAATGTAACTATTTTTTTTTTACCTCTTGACCCATCCTTAAGGTCCAATTTGAAGCAATGGATTGGTGTAATATTACTTTGTAAAATTGTTTCACGTGATAGTACTTCTTAAAGTTCAAGGTTAAGTTACCAGTGAACGACACAATTGAGATCCGTTCTGTATCTTTACACTCCCACCGTGAAGGAGTCGAGGGAAATCAAAAAATGGGGGAGAGGGGGACAACAAATCAGACTCGCCATCTCTCGCAAGGCCATCTCTTTTAAAAAGCTTAACCTACGAGAAGATGGGGCCAAGTTCATTTTGTATCTAAACGATATTCTCATGAGCAATAAATTATTCATTCAAATGCAACTGAAGTAAATCATACATTTGAGAGGTTCTCCTAGTATCTTTCTCCATTGAAATGGCAACGACTGTCATGGAGCTAACTAGAAATCATGAAATTCTAAGACTAGCTAGTCTTTCAATAATGAAGAAGATCAGGCTTCCAAAGGTGAAGAAATCGATCAGACAAAAGGTACTTTAGAGAAACGATCTTCGATTGGGATTTGCCACAGATGCATTCTGTACTTTTTTTCATTTCCACATCATCCAATTGTTTCTGGCCATCAAGTTTTGCAATTGCTTCCACATGTTGCCCCACTTGCTTTGTCATCCTCCAACCACCTGAACCACAATTTGTCTCCGCTAATATGTCAAACCCTAAATTCAGTTTTCAATGTGGATAGCCATGCCTATCCAACCTCTCCGCCCACAATCCGGTTGAGGAAGCAAGAACTATTTGTGGAAACAAAGGAGCATGGGCAAGATGCTTTCTCATAACTATCGACATTAAACCATAGTGGTTGAAGTTAGTGCTTTATTGGATAAAGAGAGAATGCTGGAGATTTATAATAAGAAAAAGAAACAAAAAAAAAGAAAAAGAAAAAAAGAGGGTGTGATCCTTGTAGAAAAGGAAAAAGCAAGGGCAAGAAAAGGGAACAAACATTATCCATCGATACTTTACACCTCATGAATGGTATCGATGGAGGACCCATTGATACTTTGGAAGGGAAGTTGCTTTACTTTTATAAGTTTTGAAATTGAGGAGAAATTTGGCTGGGGAAAATGAAATCTTATCACTATGTATGGTCTTCTCAGCTTATCTATATCTGAGTATCATTTTCATTGGGGCTTATTAGCAATTGCATTTTTTCGAGAAAGTATATGCATGCATCACCATGTCACAAATATGTTGCATTATGAGCATCGCCAGCTAATATACAAGTGGAAAATAAGATTTCCTTATTGATAGTGAACATTTGATGAAACCCTAATTCCAAACAGAGAAGAAGAATAGCATGATATAGTTAATTTATTATTATTGGAAAAAGCAAGAGAAAAGCATGTTAACATGGATATATTTATTTAAGTGTAAAGGTGTGATTATGCATAATTATTCGGTCGGTTAGTAGTTGAGAATTGGACCTATGCTAAAAGATGTTGCGTGGCTATGATTCCTTGGCCATTTAGAATGTTCTTGATGACAAAGCATTCATGTCAAATTGAAGCCCTACCAAGTCATTTTTTTCGGTATCCAACACACATTATCCTCTCTCATTAGAAACTTTGTTACTTTTCATAAGTCTCTCATTAGAAGCTTAGAAAGCCATCAGTCATTGGTTGTCATGTCATGGATATACTCTTCCAAATATATATAAGAAGCTTCATTGGACATACAAGCACGTAAATGTTGGATCTTTCTTCTGTCCACGACTGGTTGAAAGTGCCAGTCATGCCAAAAAAGAACAAAAAGAAAAAAAAGTGCTAGGGTTTCAATGAGTATATGTGTAGTTGGGATGAGTGCATGCTTGTTGGCATCTCGAAAAAATTACGCTTGCTTCTTAATGATGGATAGAATGAAAACTTGTGAAGTTGCGATCAATATAAATTTAAGTTTGTTGCCATATCATTCAATCAATAAAGCGTTACATGTGCAAGTTTATTATGGTTGGATGCGCAAAGAAAATGATAGCGATTGGAGAGAGTAATGTCTAATCTGCAAAGAGAGAGATGCCCTCACTAAGAAGCAACATAAAGAGAAAAATAGAAGCAGAGAGTCAAAAGGGCAACCAATGAGCAACTTTGAATGGGTGGCTGTGGACTTAATTGACAATTCCTTTGCCTAAAAGCTTTTGCGTTTCACCACATAAAGAGACATTTCCCTATGTCCTAATGCAATTCAGACATCACCCATGTGGGAATCTTGCAACCTTTAACATAATTTTCCACGGAAAAGCAAGAAAGTGCAACATAATTCTTCATATGTCCTATATTTCTTTTTCCCCTAAAAGGGTAAGGAAGAAAAAAAGAGGTACCTGTAGTTTGACATACTTGGGTCATGCACGATAAACCGACAGTATGTACTGAGCTAAATATATATAATCAAGGAGCTTCGCAAAAAATCTCACTATCTTTATTCATTGCTACAATTCGTTGGCATTTTTAATTTAGAACAGCAAAGAGAAAAATCACTTATTTTGCATACGACGTCATCCTATCGTCTCAAAATCCACGATAGAATGCACAAAAGGATCATATCATGCATGAATCTTTAAGATGGTGAACTTTATTAAAAGATCGAACTCAATGAATGTTGTTGATTCGTGATTATAGCAAGGTGTTTTAATTATTTGTTTATTTTTTCATTTTGAACCAAAAAAATTAGTTGAAGGTACTTGCAAGAGGGGCATTGACAACTTCCTTCTCCATTTGAGATCGATTCTCTATAATTGCATATCATCACTACACGTTACAACATACCTTCTTTTGGAAGACAATCTAGATTGAATGTCGGGTCTTAATTTCACCCATGTGTTTTATTTTTGAAAAAAAGAAAAGAAAGAAAAGGCTATAGGAAACATTGCTTCATACTTTATATGATTTAGTGTTGACCTCGGTCAACCATGGTCCTCGATCCAACTTTTCAAAGAAGCACAACCATTCAAAAGATAGCCAATGATCGTTTGCCAGTGCTGGACTCCCTCGCTGTCCAATAAGCATGGAAAGTCATATGGCACAGGTCACCCTTGCACATCACCAAAATGACCTTATCACGATTTCAGCTTGAACCATCACTTATGGGATCAAGTGAAAGACCCCGACAAATTTCCTTTTATTCGGATCGCGACTTTTAAAACAGCCTCATGTAAAGTTTGAGAGAAGGCAGGAAGGAAGATTGCTATTACAATTCAGACTATGGATGAATCCCTGACCCTAAAAGGGGGGGGGGGGTTGCCGATCACAATAGAGTGTAAGCGATATGACCAATCAACTTATGACCCAAGCTAAGAAGGAAAAAAAAACTCTTAAAACTATTGCTTTTTTAGCGTGAAAAAAGTGCAATCAAATCTAGGTAAGATAGGAGGATTGGTTGATGCATACCCAAAGACACTCTTCATTTATTTTCTTCACAAATACAAATTACATAAAATGGTGTTTGAGTTTACGGATGGTGCTACACATTTTTTCTTTCCCTTTCCTCATTGGAGAGGTGGGGGGGGGGGGTGTGAATTGCGTAGCCAAAGACAGAAAAGAAGAAAGTGGCAGACCGTTGGTTGGTAGCAAATTGTTTGTTTACAACTTTATTGCGCAATGTTACTAACATGTAAGCTTACAATTATTGACTATACTTTTCATACATAAAAATAGAGTATATAGAATGAAAAGTGGGTTCACGTGGATTTCTTTCTTAATAACTTCTTTGAAGAACAAAGCACCATGCGTAGGGTTGCTGATAGATTGAGAATCTTGGCATTGATTGGTCAGTCTTCATGGTCTGTCTTCAACCTTTATCGACTTTGTGAACTTTTTTTTCACCTACAAAAGGGGTCGAAATGCAGAGGATTTGGATTCCCCCGGCAAATTCTCACTTCAGCCCCACCTTCCAAACTTGCATGCACTCCTCTCCTCCTCCTACTCCTCCAACGCCTTGCCTCTCGTTCAACCTGGCCAACCCTCTGAAAGAAAATCCCTCTGAGTTGCTCCTGTTATATAGAGAAATTGCTGATTTTTCTCTCATTATTATTTACACTTTGGTCCATTCCAGGGATATCCGAATTTTCGGTGGAACTGTCATTTTAAACAATCGTTTCTACATATTGAACGCTCTCACAGCTTTAAGTATGGCTGTCGTCTCTTCTTGCTGCTTCCACTTGCATGCTCTCTTCTTGGGCCTCTCTCTTGTCTCCACCTTCAGAGGTAAATACATAGATCCCATTTTTTCGTGGTAAGGAAATGAGTAAGTTAGGCATTTTTATTTATTGCTCCAATTCATTGGCAAACATAGGATTCTTGAATATTTTGAAGAACCATCTCCGATGAGTGCACGTTCATATGTAACTGTGATCTAATTGATCTTCTGGCAATGCCGCTACGTTTCTCAGGTGCATCGAGCGCTACCTTCACTTTTGTGAACAAATGCAACTTCCCAGTGTGGCCCGGGATCCTATCCGGCTCAGGCAGCCCCCCGCTGGAAACCACGGGCTTCGAGCTCACCAAGGGCGGGTCCCGCTCCGTAACGGCGCCGAGCGGATGGTCGGGGCGGTTCTGGGGCCGGAGTGGGTGCTCCTTCGACAGCTCGGGCCGGGGCTCGTGCACCACAGCCGATTGCGGCTCGGGTGAAGTTGAATGCAACGGAGGTGGTGCAGCCCCTCCAGCCACCCTGGCGGAGTTCACTCTAGGAGGGTCAGGGTCTCAAGATTTCTATGATGTTAGCCTTGTGGATGGTTACAATTTGCCCATGGTCATTGATGGCACTGGTGGTTCAGGTAATGCAGAAAATCAATTGCCCCTAAACTATTTTGCCCTTGGATTTGAGGGTGCATTATTCTTTTCTCATTGCTGGCATGACGCAGCGAGAGGATAGTAGTAGATTAATCCTTCATGCACAGCTTAGGTTTTTATGTCCACTTCACAGATTAAAAGTTCTAATTCAGCCGAGTCAATTATTTTCGCCAGGTAAATGTGCGTCCACGGGGTGCGTCACAGACCTCAACAGCCAGTGCCCGGCAGAGCTGAGGGCTGGTGGTGGCACGGCGTGCAAGAGCGCCTGTGAGGCCTTTGGGAGCCCCGAGTACTGCTGCAGCGGCACATACGACTCACCTTCCGCTTGCAAGCCATCTCTCTACTCCCAAATCTTCAAGACAGCTTGTCCCAGATCATATAGCTATGCCTATGACGATGCGACCAGTACTTTCACCTGTTCCGGTGCGGACTATACCATCACATTCTGCTCTACTTCACCAAGGTATATCCTCATCTCTCGACAATTCTTTGGTTCTTTAGATGACTTTTTGATTGATTAATTTAGTTATTCGCCTTGGTGTAACCTTTTCAGCTTTGATTATAATACAGGGGCATGATTTGTATAGGCGGCTTATGTTTTGTATCTTCTCTGACATCACGACTGAACTTTAGATGTTCTTTTTTCGGTGTCTCATGACATGTACAAACACAAAAGACAGCAAATCCGCTTTGTCACCAGCTCAGCAATTAGAGAACGATTTGCTTCCACAAAAGTCTTATATCTTCGAATAGAATGTACACCTTAGCACCAACACGGAATTGATAATTACTTGAAAGGGGAATATTTCATGCGCTCGAGATTATTCCCACGAGATGGCATCAGTAGTCATGAAGAAACTTGTAATGTCATTACGTATTCTGACGTGGAAATATGTGATTGTAACATATATCAACTGAAAAGTAATAGTAGGCTTGTGAATGCTATAATTTGGAGAAGTCATTGCAATTGAAAGTTGATTCAAAAACTGTGCTTCTTCAGCAGCATCAAATCTGCAACGAACTCCTCCCCCAAAAGCGCACAAGCTACAGATAACTCGGCAGCAGCCGGGTCCGGATCAGGGTCGGACACGGCATTTACCAATTCGTGGCTAGCCAACTTGGCCACAGGCGATTCGCCGCGCTGTTCTCCTCCCTCAATTAGCGGGTTCATGCTCACTTTAGCCATTGCTTTCTCTCTCTTGCAATTTTTGTAGTCGGACAGGAGTACACAGAAGAGACCAAAGTGAGCTGGCTAATTGTCTTTTGATGAAGAGAAAGTAGCTGAATCCAGATTGTAAATTGCCCACCTAGTTATGCACAACCGATGATTATAGCTTTACATTTCATCATGTCTTAAATTATGCAAAGCATTTTGTTTGGATGTGAGAATGAACAGGACTCTGCCCTTATAAGAATTTCATGTACAGTTTGCCACCATCTGTGAAACAATTGATTTTCACTGATCTGTGATGTGTGTTTGAACGTATTCCTGTGAAGACTACACTGCGCATCGATATCTACTCTTTCAAATTGAATGTGTATACTCACCATGCATCTGTTCTGCCTACAGTAATCGATCTTTATCACAAGCTGTGTATAATATAAACGTCCGTTCATCGAGTCACATGGTAAGCGCCCAAGCCAAGCCGATAGGCAACTCAAAGATGCATTTGATTCTATAGAATTTCTTTTTCCCATAATTTACCACAAATGCTTTCTTGTTTCTGGCGACATTAAACTTATAATAATCGTCAAATAGAAGAGCAAATAGAATATTCCCAACTCGCGACAGAATCACATTCGCTCGTCCATATCCTGAAAGTGATCTACATTGACATCACTTAAGTAAAATATTGTTGTTAGCCTCGAAAATGAGAAGCTTTTTAGAATGCTCAAGTAATAATAAAAAGACCTTTCTTCCAATCTCTTGAAAGGTTTGTGGGATACTTAGGATATACTATGTAAAAGATTTGATGCTTCAATTTAAGGAACTGCAGAGAAGCGGTAGAACTAAGCAATGGACTATCCACAAGACTGATACTCATAAATCTCTCCACAGATCACTCAATGAACAGTAGTTCTATGACTTGGTAAAGACAGAAGGATGAGAGGACTAAGAAATGGGCTCCAGAGGTTCATGGCATAATTCTGACAAGTAATGGATAGCAATGATCCTTCTCATAGCCAGGCCAGGACTCATCACCATTGACGAAGCCTTGATGACGTTTCCAAATTTCTGAGTCGTAGTTTTCTGTAATGCTGCAGCGGAGGCCTTCTATAGCTATTACGTCCAGAAACTTGTCCAGCGAGTCTCCTCTTTTTGGACTGAGGAGGATGCACTCTGATGGCCCAGGTTGCTTCAATAGGGATTTGATCATCCGAGCAAGGTCAGAGTGGAATTCCTTGAAAAAGGTGCTGTGCCAATGTGAAGCAATACATCAATGCTTTTAAAAGGAGAAAACCTCGGCACAAAAATGAAAAGAGCAAGCTTCTTTGCATTTTGCAAAAGAACCAGCGTGTGTAGTTCATTTAGAAAAAAGTTGATCACAAACAGAGACATCGCCAGGTCATCAAGCATTTAACAATCTTGACAGCGTGAGCAAGTATATCAACTCTGATATAGGAGAAGGTCGCAAAAGACGTCAGGATGTGGAGCAACTCAAGCAGGATTCAGAAAAGCAACCATCTTTACCCAAAATGAAGAAATACAATGACATTTGTACTAAGATCTACACTTGTCATCACATTGGCATAATGGAAGCATATAACACATACAAAGTTAGTATTTTGTGCCATTAATCAGAATTAGAAACTATTGTTATATTTATAACCAACCAAATATACCAAGAAGATGATAGAAAATACCAGTCGCTAGCAATAATAATGTCGTAACGGTTGGTGAATTCAGGAACCCCCATCTGATTCCAGTGCAACATCATAGGCCTTACTTTTGTTGCACCAAATATTTTCAAGTTTGCATCAATGTTGCATTTGATATCTGGATGATAAGGACCAACACCAACAGTGAAAAAACAGAATACAAAGATAATAAAAATCACCTATTGAATTCAGGGAACAAAGAAGATGACAATGATGAATCATCATAGAGGAGTGAGACTTTCGTTCTTGTTTAAATCTACCATATTAGTTGCAACCACACTCTCAACCAAACAAGTAATTGTCATTGGTACAACTTCTCATGCAATATAATGCGTCATAAGATTAAACACATCTCCTTCTACACTCATTTAGAAGTTCATCAATCCTTGCTATTAATGGTATTGACAAAACTAACAAACTTATGTTGATGCATCATTTATGTACTACTTCCATTCTAAATTGACTCTCATTAAATGATAGAACCCGTTACAATTGTAAGCACTACTGAGATAAAAATGGAGCAAGCAGGTATAGGTGCTTGCAAGTTCTCCCAATTAGTTCTTGTCCAGTGAAGTACAGAAGTTATTGTTCCGCTCTCAATAGACTGAAAAAAATTTAGAAGACTAAATACATTACTGTTTCATCTTAGAGCATCGTCAGCAAAGAAGGATACAGTCAACTACTTGAGGGTTCCCATCAGATATTACCACTTCTGATGCTTCAGTAGCTGCTGCAATGACTAACCCAGCTAAGCCATAGCCTGAACCGAGCTCAATGACTTTTTTACACCTAGAGATTTCATAAGAAGACACTTCAAAATCAGTTCCCAGATAAATTCACAGAAGCAAGCAGTTTCAGCACAGTGGTTTGCTAGCACAGAGGATTACCAACCGGAACATGTCTGCATGTGATAGACAAAAATAAGCGAGTACTTCTTCAGATGGCCAAGGACCTAACATTGATGAGGAAATGGAAGATATCATCAGCATAGCCATAAAATTAAACTCAAAATGCTCAAAAATCATGATTCCAGGGGAGTCTATCACCCCCCAGCGCAACTATCAAATACAGAGTTACAGTGCATAAGTTCATGTGAGAGGGACGGAGGAAGTATTCAACAAAAAAAAGAAACAGGAACGAGAGTGTGAAGTTTTGATCCTCCAATAAAATCAACACTCTTACAGCCATGAGCAAAAAGGAAGCGAAAATGGTTACTTAAATGAAATCTGACTTGTAGAACCTCTTGTCTGAAGACTCGTCAACCCCTTTTCTTTTTTTGGTAAAGCTCGTCAACTCCTTTTCCCTCCTCATTAATGACAAGAAACCATACTTTGGTGCGTAAACCTCAGACCCAATAATGTCCCATTGATTTCACAGAACATGAATTCAAACTTATGTGAGTAGCATAAACATATAGCTGTTTGCATTTGTAGTAATGCCACTAAAGCAAATCCTACAGGTTGGAAATTACAATATCAAGGGATAAACAACATCTCTAAAAAAAATTATACTCTACATTAGGCCAGATATTTGCACCATTTCCCTCAGACTATGGACCCAGAGCTAGGTGCTTCCTAAGACCACCTACCTTCAATGGATTAATCACTTGAATTGCGACACAAAACAATGCAGTCAACACAAAAATAATACAGTATTATCCAAAACGTTTTGCCCACACCGCAGCATTCAAATGTAGATGGATTGAAAACCATTAACTTTTCAACCAGTTTACAATAAGTATGCAATGCATCAGAGTTCTTGGTAACAAAACTGAACTGTAGAAGAAAGCCGCTCAGAAGAAATAAAATAAAATAAGCATTCTGAAGTTAATGGAGGAGAAAACTCACAGACAAGCCCAGTGTTGTCAATATTATATTTATTGCAGATCTCAAAATCATGAAGATTAGCTTGGTTCTCCAGTCTCTGGCTGCATGAAAAACAGAACCTAGAACATCAGCCTGAAAACTAATCCTGATCCTTACCGACAAAGAGATAGCTCCACCAAACTCAATCTTGAGAAGGTTTTGCCCTCTAACTTAACCCCACAAGCACCATCTTTCAGTAGAGGTGTTATTAATGAGTCGAACTCATCACTTCCTAAACAACGCATTCTAGAGAAGAACCAGAAAAAAGGTTCACAGTTCGACGAATCATCATATGATTTGCAGTCAAATTAGGCAAAAGAAGATTTTCTGGAATTGTAGTACTGGTATGGTAGATTCATCTGCTAACTATTCTTGTTAGTGCTGTCACAATGAGCTTGTTCCGAAAATCAAGAGAACTATTCAGGGTATTTAAGTGCCCTCAAGTTGCTATGCAAATTTCATCAGACAAATACAGGGCCTTGTGTTGTAACTGGGGCGTCATTGAAGTGCACTTCTTGGCAGTAATGCTCCTGTGTTTTTGTGATGCTTAAATCTCTCTCACTTATCGAGAAAAAGAAAATCTTCAAGAAACCCAGATAAACACGAAGAGTTCTCAGCTCTCTATCAGGGGTAAAACGAATTGCGAGCGGAAGCCAAAAATCCAACTTTTAACGTCACCACGTTGAGACAGCCTCAAGCAACCAGACTTCCTCTGCCTCATCAATCATAAAGAAAGAACGGAAGTTTACGAGGGGAAAAAAGAGATGAGGAATTCTGAGAACTCACGTGAACAACAGTCTGGGAGAACCATCGACAGGCAACGTGTAGCGAACAACGGCATGTCTCGCTTCCGCTTTCGAGGAAGGAGCTGGATCGCCTTGTTGGGTTACTGCTTCAAAGGGTATCAAGTTGAAGCCGCGGCTGTTCTTCCTCGAAATGCGATTCATGTCAACTCGAGACTGCTCATCTGAATGGAAACAAGAAAGGAAAAGGGAAGAATTTGTCAGTCGTTTGAGCGGACCGTGTCGCGAAACTCGTGGCGATGACGGAACATACCATCCTGGGAGAGACGGTGGGGGAGGAGAGCTCGTCGCAGGATTCCCCATCTCAGAGAAGGAGAAGCAGCTTTCGGAGTTCCCTCCATGGGACTCAACCAAACTCTCTTTCACCCGTCTCTTACTTTCTGCCCAGCCGATCGTAAACGCTATTTGTGGAATTATTATCATGAAGATCCCCATTGACTCTCGCTAAAGAAACTGCTTCGCCCTCCTGGACATCACGTCCAATTGACATGACAATTTGGGTGGAAAAATGAGAAATTTTTGAAAAATTAATGAGAATGGACCCATACCGAAAAGATCAGGGCCAATGTACAAGATATGTACATAATACCGATCCGAAATTGACGCTAATCACCTAAGCCAACAAAAATGATAGCATGCAGAAATTCTCCCCACACAATATGCCGTCGTCTCATCGAAAACGCGATGCAAATCATTTAGAAATTCGCTCACAATGTGAACCGAATTTGTGACCTTAATAATATCTAAGATATTCACTGAGCTCAAGTGCATTCTTGAATCGCATTCTGAATGATGGATGGACTTCATAAGAGAAAATGCCGCAAGCCAATCACCTAATTTTTGGCCCTATCCCGGCTTTATCTCTTCCACTTCAGAAAAGCCCAGCGTCAATCTCACCGGGCGAAGTCAAATTGAAATCGCCCTATGCGAGGTCATGGAACTGACCATTCGAGTACGAATTTAAAAGATTTTTATCAAGCATCAAGCATTAGAAAAAGTTCAACCAATCTGCATAATGACTTAACAAAAAAGACAAAATTTCTGTGCTCTCAGCTCATGGGAACTTCAAATCACTGGGTATAATAATCTGCTGATCCATCGCCACTACAGTGTTGAGCAATAAGGTACAGGAATCATAAATAAACTCAAAGTTGAGTTCTCTCCTAGTTCCAAGCCAACTTTGTAAACTTCGCCACGAAAAGTCCGCTAGTTTGAGACGTTGAAGGATCGAAGCGCAAGGTCTTGGGTATTCTCCCGCTCCTGCAGGGCCAACTCGCTGCAGCATCAATCTCCTGCAGCACTGCCAATGGAAGAAGAGCTGAACTGCTGAAAGAGTAAAGGTTTTCCTTCCAGTATAATGTCATTACTTGAAAGTACTCATCATAAAAAGACTGCGTGTCATCGATATTCACCAACTTTCCCCCCTTGTACTTTTGACTACAGTGCAGAAGGGACTCACCAGCAGACACGTTTTCCTTGAGGAATCGTTCTACCACATCTTCATTTTGAGCAACCGTCAAACTGAGAGCAATAACAAAACAATTAAGTGGTAGGTTTGTTTGCACCATAGGTAAAAGAACTGCCAATGTGAAAAACCTGCAAGTGCTGTAGACGAGTGTCCCACCGACTTTCAGCAACCTGAAGCCGTTGATTAAGAGCTTTAACTGCAAAAGAAGGATCGTTTACCGATGATGGATCTCAACACTTTATAATTGCTTGCAAAATATCAACAAAGCCCAGCTAGCCAGAATCAATTGGAACTTACAAATGTCCATAAAGACGCCCACAACGACAGCAAGCAACAAAACACCAGAACTAGATTTTTTAAGAATTTACTCTTTCACTATATCGAAACCTCAGACAAAACCATCAGTAGAAAACTCCAACATATTAGTGCTGTTTTGTATCCCATAACCAATATATGTAATCCTTCTAATCTTTCCAAAGAGAAATACGGCTTTAAGGTGGTGAAAAGAGAGAAAAGAAGAGACACCTACCCTTGTACCAAAACTAGCAAGAGATTTTTATCAAATTACCTGGAGCAATGTCAGGTTATCTGTTCTCTCCGCATTCAGTACACGCTGTTGAAGAGTTTCCCATCCCCACTGCTCAAACTTCTGAACATGCCTTATGGAACCATCATGAGTGCATTCTGCATCAACAAGAACCTAAAACCAAGTTGAACCAATTAATTGCGTTAACTAACATTTCACTATAGAGCTCATATGAAGATAAGGAAAGGAAGACAGAATTAGATGGTTCGCAGAGAAAAAAAAGGATGTCAATATGCTTCTAACCTTGTCATAGCCGCAGTTTAAAAGCTCATTGTCACACACGGTCCGATACAGGTCATCTTTGGTGAGGCCAACAACTCCAGAATGATTCCCATAGAATATAATCTCAGGATATTGAAATCCTAGGTAAGACTTGGAAGTAGCACTTTGTCGGGCCCTTGCTGCTCTTTTCCTCTCTTTATATGGCCTCCTAGAAGTCCATTCTTGGAACGTTGGAACCTTTTCATTTGTTGTGGATTCACCTGCATAACACTAGACCGCATAGAACATCAAATATGTACTATGACAAGTATGCACCACATGTTCAGGATGTCTTTCAGGTGGATTACATGATTTGAAGGAACGAACCCTAACAGGAATCACAGAAAACATCGTTCCATCAGCAACAAACAATCGGCATCGATCGCCTAGCGCATACTTCTGCAGCATCGTTCTACAAGCCGCCAGACGGTGTTCAGAAACATCAACACCAGTGACGGACCCCGAATCACCAAGAGCGTCCAGCATCATGCAAAGTTTAGCACCTGAAAATACAAGGCGAGTCAATGATCAAACCCAAGTGAGATCACGCCACCCAACTCAGATCAGCTAGTCCATGGAACTATGGTCGAAACCCAAAAGCACGGGGATGAGCCAGAGGAAGTTTCCTCTGCAAGCAAGTGCTCATACGCAGCAGCTCAACATAATCACTTTAAACCATAAGAAGACATTTTCACTGGTTTCCCTTTCGTATAAAGCGCGCGGCTGCATTTATCGAGCATACAAATTGATTGAGACGAATGGAAGAGAAATGCTCACCAGGAGCAGCGCAAAGGTCTAGCACGTGATCTCCCTCGGCGATACTCAAAGCCGAAACAGCAGCTCCAGAGGCAGCATCAATCCCATAAAGCTACATCACCAGATCATACCCAAACCATCAATCACTAGAACCTAATCCTCCCATACAATTATCACAGAAACCATAGATTGAATCTGCCAGTTTCTTACTTTGCCTTCCCGGTACGCTTTTGTACCAGCAATCTGAACCCGCGGCGGAAGCGAATAAAAACCAGGCAACCAATCGACTATCTCCGGCTGACACGCAAGCTCACGTTCGAGCTCTCGTAGACAAGACTCGCTGCCAGGTTTCACCCTAACACCCAAAAGGCAACGCGAATCGCCCAAATGCGTGAGCAACTATTTACAGTGAAGATCGAAGCAGCAACAGCGGCCGGTTACTTACCTTACGTAACGAGGGACCGAGTCGCCGGAGGCGTAGATCGAAGGGTCGAGGCCGTTCTCGCCGAGGAAGTCCAGGAATTCGCGCGGCAAGGGCGCGACCGGAGCTCCGTCCATCGGAATCGCGGGGCGGCGCAACCAACTGCCAGGGGACAAAGCCACCGCCAAAGAGCGGTTGAAGCGTTTGTTTTGTAGATGGACCGGGCCCGGTCCGGGACTGGCCCGGCCCGGGCTAGAATGTACTGTACTAACACAACTTGCGCAACAAACTCTCCTATTCTCTTGCTAGTTTACATCTCGTCAACTTTAACACTGACCCGTTCTCTGCATTACTTACAGAAACTCCCCATGAATGCAAAACCTGTTTGATTATCTCATGTTTGAGACCTCATTTGCAACATGATGCAATGTTGATCCGTCTTTGCACAAGGATTCAGTTTCGACTTGTTATTGTTGGTCTATGCGCAACGCGAATCCGTGGGTGTGGATAGAGCTTGAACATCGGTATGGAGGAAGATGGAGGCACATCGCTCGCCAAAACACCGACCTATGCGGTCGCTATTGTGGTTAGCATCATGGTTGCGCTCGGCGCCTTCTTCCAGAATTCCTTGGAATGGTCTGCAAAGGTAAGTAATTATCACCATCTACTTCTTCTGTCTTCTTTGTTCTTTGTTATTCGCTGACTTCTGACCATTTTTTCTTTGTATATCCAAGGACAGAAGTGTGTTAGTCGTGATCTTACCCTTTATTTGATGTCAATATATATTTGCTTGTACTCAGTGGCTGGAGAAGAACAAGAGGAAAGCTCTTGTTGCTGCTCTAGAGAAGATCAAGGATGGTATAGCCTACCGAAACAATTGCTTCCCTTTATTTTCCTTTTCTTTTTTGGTGGAATGTGTGCTCCTACAGAGGTTCTTGTCATTCCCCTGCTGCAAAACAGAGCTTATGCTTTTCGGGCTTCTCTCGCTGCTGATGGGTCACTGGATCGTGTACGTCGCAAAGATTTGCATCAAATCTTCTATTTCGAGCAGCCGGTACTATCCTTGTGTGAGAGAAGATGTAATCAAGGCGTCGGAGAATGTCGTCTTCCCAAGTTTGAAGAAGTTAAATAATTCAGGTTATAGCATCGAAGTGGTCATAGGAAGGCAGAATCATTGTCCTAAGGTCAGTCATATTGCCACATGCATTGGGTTATATTATTTATGATCGCGGCATAACTATGCTGTTTTGTTCAACATGTTTTTGATCTCTGTATTTCTGATTCTTGAAATCTCTGGTACGGCTACTGATGCACTGCTCAAATTGAAATTGCATTTTCAATGTTCTAAATACCATGTTATTTTGCCTTTGGAGCCATTGACTGCAGGTACCTGAGACTAAACATCGTAGTAGTCTTTGTAACTTTAAGAGGTGGCAACAGAGTTTCCCTTGTGTGATGTCTTGTAATCTACTCGCTCTTTGTGTCTATGCCTATGAGATCTTTTCAGGAAAAAAAATAATTCTTCTACAGGGACACGAGCCATTCGTTTCATATGAAAGTCTCGAGCAGCTTCACCGCCTTCTCTTCGCCCTTGTCGTTATTCATGTATCTTACAGCTTCGCAGCCATTGCCCTGGCAATTACTAAGGTAATCAATGTTGTCAAGAGGAGAATCTCTTGCCAAATCCCACGTTTTTTCTCTGTTCTTTGTCTAAGAGTTCTTCAATTCTCCCTCTTCTTCTCGTTTTGGCCAAATCTATTTTGGCTGAAAAGATATACAGTTGGCGAACATGGGAAAACCTCGCTAAGAGAATGACCATTAAGGAAGGTATACGTGCTCTGATTTTCCCTCATAAGCAGTAATCTTCTGATATAATGTTTCAGGTAATTTTTACACGCTGAGGCATTTTCTTCATGAATGTTCCAGGTTCTCCAGGCAAGATGAGGATGATGAGATTATCCACCTTCATTTTCCACCACACATTGCATCCATGGAGCAAGGACAAAGTTCTTGTTTGGCTGGTATCAAGACAAATAACCGATCTTTCGCACATCCGGCATGTGAATGTGCATAGCACAAGCTTTATTTTTCTTTTGGGTTTGAAATTTCTTTTTTAGTTATTCAAGGCATGTCTTATTCTTATGCTACTGCCAAACAACTTTCATCTGCTATGGCTTTGATCCAAATATTTCATTTGGTGGTCATACTTTGTTTGTAGCTTTGCTTCTGCCGCCAATTCTGGAGTTCTATTAACCAAGTGGATTACATGGCTTTACGCATAGGCTTTATTACTGTAAGTGCTTTAAGCAGAGGTGAAGTTCTCTTGCTAATTTGACTAGACAGAGTGGTTGAGTGCTTATCTTGTAGCTCTAGTGCGGATTGACTTCAAACCAAAGTTCATCTCTTGCTCTTCCTCACCTCCATTAATTTCTGACTGTTTGTCTGAATTTGTTTTGCACAAGTTTGGCTATCGTTTGGGTGAAGCAAAAGAAAGCATTTTACCATAGATCATGATAACCTTAAGGACATGCAATTGGACATCGGCTGTTTTTTTTCCCTTTTTTTGGGGAAGAAACTTGCTTCTGATTGGTGCTGCCGAGTGGAAGACTCTCTCATTATAAAAATACAAAAGCTAAAGGAATTGTATAGAATTCATTTGCCACACTGAAGACTTGAGAGAGGCTTGAAGGTGTCAATTAGATGCTTGCATTCTGACACTGATTTTTCTTAAATTGTAGACTCATAAGCTTCCTCTATCTTATGATTTCCATAACTATATGGTCCGGAGTATGGAGGAGGAATTCCGCAATATTGTTGGAATTAGGTAACCTATTTCTCTCTGCTTGAGGTTTGTATTGACTTACTGCTATGACTTCAGTCCGAGTGAAACTCTTAATTGATTTATCAATTTGACCATATGGAAACACTGCTAGATTCTAATTAGTATATGGAAGGCTACAAAACATACTCTCTCTCTATGCTCAAAATGCTCAATTTTGTTCTCTGATCATCAAGCTTAAGCTTAAGGATGTGTTGTGTGAGCAAAAAGTGGTTTTTATTTGCCTTGACTGCACTGAGATTTTAAGTTGCAGTTCTTCAGATACTATTCGAACAAGAGACCAAGAGATACCCAGGATAAAATATTTCAGTCATCGATTTTTACTCAGCAAAGTAGTTACCTACATCAGATCTCTATAGCTGCAGCAAAGTTTTTACTACACTAGAAAATAACACTAGACATTATCCACAAGTCTCAAATGCAGCTAGATAGAACTCAATTGATTGTGTATAATTAGTTTAACCAAATAGCAGAACGCACTGTAGAACTGCAGAGGAAAAAGAAAAACATGGTCAATTGGGACCAGTTCTCAGACATGTAATAATACAATTCTAGAGAATCTCATGAGAAAGGTGTATCAAAACACAGATACGTGGCAGTTATAGAAGGTACTTGTGATTAATTCTTTGAAGATGAATCTCATAGGCCTAGATTATTAGGGGGTCAATGCACTCCTGCTTTCTCTTCAGTGCAGCTTTACATTTTCCAGATTTTTTCATCTCTTAGGAGTAGCTGCAGTGAGTCTTATTGCCTGAGCTAATTTGTGCCATCTTTTGGATTTTTAATGCAGTTTGCCCTTCTGGATATACGCGATATGCTGCATACTCTTAAATTTTCATGGTAATCCTCTCCTGATCAGCTCATGTATCTTTGGAGGCTTTACAATGCCCATAGCAATACAACGAATTCAGTCTCACTTTTCCGATGTCGACTTCACCTTTCCTTTTATTCACCAAAAGCTTTCTGTACCAGCAACCGTAATAAGTTTTTCCCTAGGAGAATTTAGGTAGCTTTATCAATTTTTGCATTTCTCAATGTTTCATAGGAATAACCTAATCTTTGTGCAGTCCATTAGTCTTGATAGAAGGATATCAATAGCCGAACCAATGAATGAGATCAGGCTCAGTCCGTTGTTTTTGTTGCTTCTTGAGCTGGAATCAGATGTTAATTTTCACTTGATGTAATTTTTCAGGAACCAACATCTACTTCTGGCTTTCCTTCCTTCCAGCAGTCGTAATGTCCCAATCCCAACAGGGTCTCTGCTTTGAATGTACTGATCAACTGCATGGAACTTGCTCTTTTTGCCAATTCCTTTTCTTTTGTTTGGGGGACAGGACAGCTGATCCTTCTAGTTGGCACCAAGCTACACCGTGTGGTGGCGAAGTTGGCAGTCGAGATCAGGGACTCCTACCCAGCCACAGGACATCATCTTAATCTGAAGGGCGAACTCTTTTGGTTCGGCAAACCAAAGCTTCTCTTGTGGTTGGTGCAGTTCATAACCTTTCAGGTGAATATCATCCAGAGAACTTATCTGTTACCTCGAAACTAAAGACTACTCCTAAATGGAAACTCAAATCCCACTTGTCCTCTTTAACTGACAGAATGCATTTGAGATGGCAACTTTTATTTGGTCCCTGGTAAGAACTCGGCAAACTTTCAAGACTTATATTTATGAAAGAATCGCTGCTTGTTCTTTTATCAATGAGCTGGGCACACCTTTTCCACATCTCTAGAAGTCAGTTTTCTGTTCATTAGCGGTACAGAGTTATACTTGGTGCTGTACTAGCTTTTGGAATGAACTTTCTTGCCTCAATTTCAACTTGGCATCAGAGCTGTATAGAGTTTGATTCCTCACTACAATCAGAGCGCTGCATTGTGCAAAGACGTGCCACTGCCTTGGTAGATACACACCCCGATACAGCTCTTGCAAAATTAGTAGTTAGTGAGGAGGATATACGAGGATTACAATCACTCTGGGATCCCAAATTGTCCATCTTGCAACCTAGCAAAAAAACCAAAAGCAATTGATCTTTGTAGAGAACATATTGGCTTTGAAGGTTCCTTTACTATGTTTCAGTGGGAAATTCAGGGTGCTTCTTGTTTCATGGACAATGACAGATTCCTGGTGACCCGGTTAATATTCGGGTATATCCACTGATTCAATTTTCCACGCTTCCCATCTTCAGAAACCGCACATAATAGCATGACAGTTGTTTCTTGGGCTTGATTCAGACTCATCACATACCTTCGTTCTTTGGAACTTGTTACAGGGTTGTTTCCCAATTCTGGTGCAGCTTCATTACTTTCCCTCTTTACGTCTTGGTCACACAGGTTTGCTCTCTCTCTCTCTCTCTCTCTCTCTCACATACACACACACACACACACACACTAAATAGCCATTGTCATCATCGGAATCAAAAGCACACAGGAAACTACTTCCACGACAACTTCCATAGACGAAGCCAGACATGGTTCCCACAAAAGTGACCAGATGAACTAAGGCAGATGGAGGGACCTCACATGATCATTGCATAATCATCGGATTGACCTGCATCACGACCCATCAAGATCACTGCAATTCCAAAATGAAACTAGCAGTTTTCAGAACATGCTTTACCCCTTGCCAATCTATCCATCTTGAATCAAGGCAGAACTGGGTTCATGTTAGAAAGTGCAATCTGACAGTTTAAGCTACCAAGTGCAAGGAGTCACGTGTATAGAAAAAGCATATAAAGTTCATTGTCTAGTGAGTTGGGATATCTCAACATCTAAGAATTCTGCAATTCTTTGTCGCTGCAGATGGGCTCGAATTTCAAGCAGGCCCTGATCTCTGAGAACACAAGGAGATCGCTCAGCATGTGGAAACAGCGGGCCGGCTCCAGGAGGAGCTGTACCTCATCCAGCCAGTCGCTCCTCCTCGAGACCTCGGCCACGTCGACGGACTGCTTGCCGGACAAGCGGGCCAGGACCGCCAATTTCTCTAGGAGCAGGTTGGAAGGAGGCGGCTCTTCGGGGCCCAACCTCCCGTGCCATGAGGCTGCTCTATCCACCCAGGGCAGTCAGAAGACCCTGGAAGAGCTTATTTCGGAAGATCCATACGACCACATTCCTAGTTCCGATAACTACAGCAGCGACGAGTAGGACGCGAACAACTCTTGTGAGCTTGATTAAGGTTGCGGTCAGTCTCAAGAGTTCTTGTTCATCTATCCTTTGTCGCCATTAGAGAATAAAACGAGTTCATGAATCCACCTTTTCTACACGGAATCCATCTTGTACGGACCTTTCAATCATTGATGAGTGGTTCAAGTCCAAAGCTTTCAACAACGAAAAGTCTTAGATACCATCCCAGAGAACTCTGACCTGGACTGCAGTCTTCGAGTCAAACCGGCGAAAGTAAATCCTTAACAAATCCGAAAGAAGCCATTTTTGTCTGGATCACTGCGGTCTGATTCTCAAAAACTGTCGCGAAATTGACAGATCAACAGTGCCCCATCTCCCTTATTTTGGATCTTATGTCCGATGACTCGAGGACAGATGTCGCCATGCCTTGCCGCCCTGTCCTTTCTAAAAAGAAAGGAAATTAGAGACAAGTGGGGAAAAAGAAAACCAAAGGGTCTAATGAGAAGAGGATAATTATGAAAATCATCCATAAATTTTAGCCGAATACATAACACGATATATGAATTTTTAAATTATTTAATGTAGTCTTAAGATTTTGTCTCAACATGTAATGTCATTTATGAATTTTTAATTTATTCAGTATTTTTAACCCTTGGATAATATCGAACACAGTTGATAGGTTGATGAAATATTGCATGTTGGGATAAAAACGATGGATTTTCAAGGAGAATATGGCACGGTTGGTCAAATTTCGTGAACCTTAGGGGTCATTTTTACATCGGAAAACGGACTGGCCGATCCATTATTGCCATGTGTGCCTCGCTCCGATCCATTAAGCGGCCGCCACGTCACCAAGCGGGGGGACCTCCACTTTTGCAGATTTTTTCGATTGCCGTTAACTCAATTAATTAACTTATTGATTAATCACTAAAATTTCCTCGGTGAACGCGCGGGAAGCTCCCGAGACGCAACAGTTGCTTTTAACGACCGACCCTGTCTCTCTCTCTCTCTCGGACGCGGTCTGTCCAGACGCTGTTCCTCATCTTCATCATCATCTTCATCTTCTTCACCCTCACTCTCTCTCTCTCTCTCTCTCTACTTTTTCTTCACTGCCAATCCTTCACTGGAAAGCTCCCGTTTCTGTTCAATACGTCAAATGGACGACGGGCCAAAAGGGGCCGCCATGTCCTCTCCTCACGCCTCCAAGGCCTCCCTCTACCCAGAAATCCCTCGATCCAACCCCGAATCCTCTTCCCCCTTCGTCTCCGACCCTAACCCCGACCCCCACCATCCCTCCTCCAACCTCTACCCATCCCTCGACATGAAGGACCTCGTCGACAACCTCTTCCCCGACTCCTACGCCTACGACCCCTCCTCCCACCCCCACGGGGACGACCCATCGCCGTCCCCGTCCGCGCCTCCCGATTCCACCGAGGAGGTCCTCATTTGGGTCCCGGGCGCGATCCTCCACCTCATCGACAAGGAGTACAGCGTCGAGCTCGGGTGCGGGGACTTCTCCGTCGTTGCCCTTCGCCAGGGCGAGAACGCCGTCGCGGTGCTCGCGCGCGTCGGGGACGAGGCCCAGTGGCCCCTTACCAAGGACGAGGCCACGGTGAAGGTGGATGACTCGCATTATTTCTTCTCGCTCCACGCGGTGGACAAGACGAGATCTGGGTCCGATTCGAGTGATGATGAGGGTAAGAAGGGAAGCGGGGCGTCAGATGATCCGCTGAATTACGGTCTGACCTTCGCGTCGAAGGGGCAGGAGGGGCTGTTGAGGGAGTTGGATGCAATTTTGGAGAAGTACAGTGCGTTCTCGATACAGAAGGTATCTCAAAAGGCGCAAAAAGGAGAGGCTTTGGATGTTTCCGTGGCGAAGGAGACGTCGCCAGCAGAATTGCAATCGGACGGGAAGAAGAAGGAGATCATGGAGGATAGGTGTAGGGCATATTGGACGACATTGGCGCCGAATGTTGAGGATTACAGTGGGACTGCTGCGAAGTTCATTGCAGTGGGGTCGGGACAGCTAATTAAGGGTATTTTATGGTGCGGAGATGTGACTGTGGATAGATTGAATTGGGGGAATGAGGTAATGAAGAAGAGGATGACTCCTGGAGAGAAGGCCAAGATCGATAAGAAAACACTGAAGAGATTAAAAAGGTATGAAATTGCATCAGCGTTTAAATAAGCTGGGATGGCCTCAACACACACTTACACGGTAGATATAGAAAGAGGCTCGTGGAATAGTACTTCCTTGATGAATACCAATTGATTATTTGTAGTAACGTGGCCTCATATTCCATTTAGGGCGAAGAAGATGACAAGGATGACCGAGAAAGTAGCGACAGGTGTTCTATCTGGGGTTGTTAGAGTCTCTGGATTCTTCACAAGTTCAGTTGCAAATTCTACAGTGGGCAAGAAATTTTTCGGTCTACTGCCGGGGGAAATGGTGCTGGCTTCACTTGACGGATTTAGTAAGTGAAAGTGCTGAAACTGCTAATGTGATTTAAGCAGATACTCTGCTAGCATCTATTCCTGTCTGTTAGTTCTTTCAGTTTTGTTTACCCTTTTTAGCCCATCTTTTCTATCTTTCACTGTTCACTCTGACAACTAATCACCTAGTCAGTCTCATTGAAGATCTAGAATGGTTAAATCCATTTGCTCACGTTAGAAAATGCTTCAAGCCTTCGACAGCACTATATTCTTACATACATATTACTAATTTTCTTTGTTATTAGTCTTGAATATCAACAATTTCAATTTTCCTTTGATGCAGACAAGGTGTGTGATGCAGTTGAAGTGGCTGGAAGGAATGTCATGGCTACATCCTCTACTGTGACAACTGGACTTGTATCCCATAGGTAAGCTGTAGTTGATAAATTCTTTTGAAGAATGGTTAGTTTGAATGTCAAGGGATAGCATCCATAAGCACATAGTCAGCTGTAGAAAGCTAAGTAAGCTACTATTGCAACGTAGGTTGTGATGACTTTTATTGTTTGCTGGTGTTCTCTAACCTCATTATGGATGATGTACATCATGGTCAATGTATTGGAAAATTCGGAACTCAGTATGTTCTATCTCCATTGGCCTCTCATCTAAATTTTGACTATGTAAAAGTCCATGATGCTAGCAAACGTTGTAAAGTAAGGAAGATAAGTAGTTTCTTATTACCCTGTTTCTTTTGTGGGGTAAAATATTGTCTTGTAATTTATATATACATATATATATATATATATATATATGTATGTATTTTTTTTTGGGGGGGGGGGGGGGTAGGTGCATCTCATCAATATAAACAACAATACTAGGGAGATTAACCTTGCTATGAGCCCAATCAATCTGTAATTGCGTTGCTTTGTTTAAGTAAACTTTGTATTTTAATTTTATAAGGTGTCTACATTGCAGGTATGGAGAAGAAGCTGGCAAGGCAACACATGAAGGGCTTCATGCAGCAGGGCATGCCATGGGAACAGCATGGGCTGTTTTTAAGATCAGAAAGGCATTTAATCCAAAGAGTGTTCTTAAACCTTCTACTATTGCCAAGTCTGCAGCTAAAGCTGCCGCTGCTGAGGCGAAAGCTAAAAGCAAGAAATCTAAGTAATTCTATTATGGAGAGTTTGAATTGGTGATAGGTTAGACGCAACATGTTAGATGCACCTTCGCAAGGTTGCATTGCCTTCTTCTTTGCTGAGTCAAAATTAAGATTCAAGCAAATTGTCATGCACCCTGTTTTTGTTAATTGGTGACACATGATTGGTGTTGTAGCTAACTTTTTATTTTCCCTTACCAGTTCTGTTGGTTTCAAGTTGATACGGGAACCATAGAGAAATTCCTGGACGTGATGGATTTTGGGGATAATATTTGAAATTTCTTGATGTCGGTTGAATTCTGTTGTATCTGGGATGTGGGCATTAAATAATCTTCACGAAATGATTTTCAGGCATTTGATGGTTTTGATGTGTTTGAGAACGGACACATTAAAGAGAATGGCTTTAGATAAAGTGCTTTTATAGTGCCTATAGTCTATCTATAATATAGATCTATAAGTTAGAGCATGTTCCACCAGCTGAGTTTTAAGCAAGGAAACTTGTTCTGAAATCTTTGATGGGTGAAAAGCTTCTAAAGCTTTATGACTTGCAGGATTTTGAATCTGTGTACTTGTTGGTTGGTCGAGGAAGAGGCTTTTGCAATTTTGTGCTCAATTTATTTTCTCAGTCCATCTGCCGCAGTTCTTAGGCATGCATCTTAATATTCACTGTTTGAAGATGAGCAAACATCTGCAAGGAATTGTTTATTTTATAGATGCCCCATCTGGTTTTATGATGAACAACAAATCAGCTGGAGAGAAACACCGCGTATATATCAGGGGATCAAGGTCACTTGTCCAGAAGCATGTTGCTAATGTTGGCGTCTCTGTACACTATTTGTCAATGCATGGGAGGATGTGGAATGTGGACAGTTGACCGGTCGATTTTGCTTGTGTTGTCTTGGAAATGCTTTGGAAATAGGTGACCGATTAGAGCACTGGGTATCGATGTGAGCAAAGATTGCGGAGCTGGTTTTATCTAAAACCAGGTTAGGGAGTTGAGTGTTTCATTCTTGATTAGTTCCACGGTAATTGGCATAGCGCCTATGGTTTTGTTTCGGTACGTAGAAGTCTTGGGTTTGCTCTGCCATGGCTGAACTGACGCGGGGAAAAACAGAAATATCCACCCACATTGCGGGGAACATGATCATCGGTTTCCGCAATGGTTCCTAGCTATAGGCATCAAGGAAGATTCAAGAACTGATGTTTGCATTGTGCATCCCAGCATTGGTCAACGGACATCACTCTCTCCGCCACCGATCTTCATATCCAAGAATGGTTTTGCCCTTCTTCAAATGGACTTCCGTCGCCATCAAGACCGGCTACGAGGGTGACCGTGATTGATATGTCTTCTGCTACAGAGTTCCTTTTAGCAGTGGATTTAATTTTTGGCTCCACTCGGCTCTCGCCATGGATGGAGCTTCCACTCTCGCTCTCAAACGCACACCACCTGCCCCACTAGTGGAAGCCATGTCCAATCGCATGACAGATTTGTATAGGGAAGGTGAGTAAGTGGGAGTCGAGTGTCATGTATTGCCCCTCTGTCTTCTGTCTTGAAAAACGACGGATGCATTTCTCCACTTTAAGGTGGTGCGTATCTATGTGCACAAGTCAAGACATAACGTGTAATCTCGTGATTCACATTTTTTTTTGCTTTGAAAAAATATATATATATAAAAAGATGCGACTCTTATCTAACACGTGTCAATTCTCACGGCATGAATCAAATTGAGACGGCATGAATCAAATTGAGACGAGAGCGAATGGATTATGGTTTTAGCTCAAATTGATTCTGTCCTGTTATGGAAAATCAAAAACCATGGTGATGGTTACATTATTCCTAGAGAGTTTCCAGTCCATTGTTCAACCCACCTTGCAATTGATGCTCCAGCCACCAACATCGTACGGTACGGAAAATTGTGGGATGTGGGTCTGTCTTGTTCCCTTAATTTGCTCCACTAGCTCTCGTTCTCCAGAAAACATATCACCTAATGGTTTCTTTTTGGGCCAAATGAGATGGCCCTAAGTCCCTTTTTAATAGAGGGCAAATGCTTTGAGGGTATCTCTATTAAAAAGTACCCTTAAAGCATTTGCTCTCTATTCAAAAGGGACCGTCGAAAAAAAAAATCGGACGGTCTCCAATGCAAGAAAATTTTAGACCACCTTATTTGAGATCAGGTGATCCGGATTCTGTTCTCCATGGCCCAAAATTTCCTATTTTTCTCTTACGGAGTCCGGGAGGCTTCTTTGCCCCCAGCGAATCAAATCTTGCTTTTGAGTTGATTTTGTTCAGCACACAGCATCTGTAGTCGATTTGCTTTGTCTGATATTGATAAGGATGAGCTGATCTCGGAAGATATGTCAAGGGGGGAGCCTTGATCTTGATTTTGGTGGATTTGACTCCGAGCGAACTGTTCGGAGGTTCTTTAACTTTGATCATGTCAGAGACAAAGTCTAGTTGGGAGCACGAAACCGAAAGCACCCGTGTGGAGGAATCCCTCTCATTCATTTAATCTCATGATAAAGTTAATAGAGAGAGATCCAGAAGCCCAGATTTTGGGTCCCAGTACGTTGATTAAATGCATCCCTTGACAAGATCACTCCCGTTCTTGTGCCCTTCAAAGTTCCATAAGCTTTTTGCCATGAGAAGAAAAAACAAGAGTCATGCCAGCCATCCCACACGACGCTCCCGGAGATTAATCGAGTCAGAAGAGTCGAATTCCTAGCTTTGTAGGATTGAAATTTCCGTGGCTAGCAACATGTTGTTTTTCTTACGGAGACATATGCAGTCTCTCCACGTTGCTTACGTTTATTAGCAGCCTTTATCTTGAAATTTCTGACTCTTGTTTCGGATTGCCTCTCGGGATTCGATCATAAGAAAGTTATTCCTCGGGAAAGTCTGTCTTACCCACCCACCAATCGAATACTAAATTACAGGTTAGCCTCATCACTTTTAGAAAACAAATCATCCGGTGAGTTCATCAACAGAAGTACGTTGCACGTGAATGGATGCTCTTCCTCAATGGATTTCCCCCTTCCACTAGAGACAATGTAGGGTGACCACAGCAAATGTAGCTTCAAAGGCAAATTAAGACAAACTGAAGTCCCAAGTGTCCTTCCAAATGATGCAGTGATGACTGTTGATTCAAGCAACTGTGCAAACTGACGAATTGGGTCTTGGTTCTGTGGTTTGTGATGTGGAGTCACAAGACTTGCATCCTAGAGGGTGAAACGTGCCGAGTCAGGGCATATTAAAGAATGGCCACAAGGGCCATAATCTCTCTGAGAGACCCTTATTATATTATCAAGCCGCCCTGGTCACAAGTCTTCAGCTGTTTGGATTGCCATGAATTTAACCACCCACTCACCCAATCTTTGCAAGCCTTCTTTTCGTTATTTTTACTATTATTTCTGGGTTTTCTTCTGGAACTTAGGTGCTTCTTTTCGGTGATTAAATGTAATCTATTCATAAGATTTTTCTTGATACTAACTTTTCAATCGCTGTTGCCTTTAACTTTCCAGTACAACGACCAACCCAAGTTGCACCATGCGCCCATGATAGATTATTCCTCGATAAACTCACCATCTTTCTGCATGCACTTGATCTAATGGTTGGTGTTTTTCTCAATTAACCTAAATTGTTAGCTAGTTGGCAAGAATTCATGTGGCTGAGGACAAGTATAGCTGTTTATTAACGCTCCATATGGACCATATCTGGTGTGACTCGCTAAAAAGAACAGAAATGTCCTCATGCTAAAGTCTTTCCGGAGACGTTGAACTGAAGCAAATTAAAGAGAGCCTTTATTTTTTTTGACTTTCCAATTCCCACCTATTGACAAAGTATGACACCAAAATCAAGCATGTACTTGAAAATTCTTCATTTGATAGAGAATGCCTTTTGACTGCTTCTTTTTGGACAACAATGAGTCTTGAGATTGCAGTGGAAGAAGGTTTTCATCCATGGTGAAAAAATGGCTGAACTTCTGTGAAAGAATGGTCCAGCTAGATCTCAAACGTTTCTCTCTATCATTGCTTGATGTAATAACGTTGACATCCCACATTCCATGCATAAGGTCCGGTTTACACATAATGAGGCATGATGAAATGTATATTTGATATCTATTGGATGCACATCTCTCACTAGTTTAAACTTTTTGGGAAAGTAGCCATTCTACAGTCCAGTCAACAACGTAAAAATGCAGTTTTGGTATCTTTAACAGAAAAGGAGAAGGCAGCTCGAGATTGGATCTGACTGTGACTTCCTCTAGTTGAGATAGCTTGAAGGGGCCTGCAAGTGCAAGTTCGATTAAAACCAGATACAACTGGGCACATTGGTTCTCATTTGGCTTCTATATCAAGATAAAGTTCCAACTTTCCCTTTAGTGTTTTTATTGTTCTGTCTTTGATTTTCTTCATTTATCATTTCTTTCCCTCTTTCCCCGTAGGAAGACATATTTCAGACCAAGTTTCTCCCCGAGTCTAGTCCATCTTTTTCAAAAGGGCAAGGGTTTCGACTTTTGACTCCATGAATTGACTCCTGTTCTCAGGAAACAAAAATTTTGATGCACACCCTCTTTTTCGGGTGTAATTTTGATACTCTCTAATAACTAGACAAGGTGAAAACTGTTGGGGCAAAGCAAGGTGGTTCTGCCCGAGATATAGCAGATAACAAACATTCTCTGCTATGCATTTGTTTTTAAAGTTCATCAACATTTTCAATTGATTTCGGCAAATGATAAATTCGACATGCCCAGAAAGAGTTCTGATCCAAACATTCTGATGTCGAATTTCAAAATCAGAATGAAGAGAAATCTAGACACAACCACTTTCTCTCAGTTGAGTTTGGGTATTCCCAAGAACGACATGGTAAAATCTTTTTAAGCTGTCGGAGCTGAAAGAGACTTGGCAAAAGAAGCATGGCACTATTGTGGTCACCGAGAGGAAGCTAGTTACCTTGCCTTGTTCGAGTCATGGTCATAAACAATGCTGCTGATGAAACTTCTGCTACACCGCACCTCCAACCCAACTCCAGCGGTCGAATTTGCCGAGCGCAATAGGAGAAAAGACGCGCACCGAAAGAAACATGCAGCAAAGGAGGTCTTTGGGTGGATGAGGAATATAATATCACACCCGTCCCTCCACATTTTGAAAAAATTTGCACCATCAAGATGTGCCTTGCCTTCAAAAAGTGGGAAATGACACAAGAAGCAGTATCCTCAACACCACACAACTCTCTCTCTCTCTCTCTCTCTCTCTCTCTCTCTCTCTCTCTCTCTCTCTCTCTCACCCATACCCACCCACCCACCCCGCCACACCCACGTACGCATGCACGCATACACATCTAGCTAAAGCTCTCTCTTTCTCTGGAAATGCATACTTAATAAGACTCGGGCGAGCGAGCCATCAATGGCAGAGAGTTTTGGTGCTGCAACACCAACGACCATATTCTCTAATTGCTCGACCCCGCCCTTCACACCAATGGGGACGCCTTTAAGGAAGGTGTTCAAGAGGATTTCTGGCCTTGCGTATCCTTGGAGACGGGGGACGGCGCTGCAGGGACGTCGCCAGGTTTTTCATAGAGATGTTCAGCAAGATGAGTTTCAGTATGCCAGTGCTCATTGCCTGTCATCGTACTACAGCGTATTCATGGCTCGCTTGGCCATCATGGTCAGTAAAATTTTTAACTGCATGGTCTCTTCAATGGTGTGATGAATTAGTGATCATGTGCTTTGACAAAAAGGCGATTGATTTTCGATGAGAAGAGTGACTTTGTAGTATGATATTAGTCGTTGTTCATGTGACATGCATTGTGATCGTACTGAGTCATAGTTAGTAAATGGAGAATTGCCAGTGAGCATGGTCATTTGGTTGTTAAAACCAACGAGGATGACAAATAGTTGAAGAAAATGCCCAATTCTCAGCTACCTGAACTCTGTAAGTCCTCCTCTGTTGCCTCGATGCCTCGATTCTGAAATTGGTCAAAGTTGGCATCAGTACCCCAAATTCATTTAATTGCATGCTGCTTGTATTGAATAGACTAGTTGATCATGCCAATGAATTTCGGCCATACACATTGGAGAATGATGGCTGCAAAAGGGCCTTTTACCATTTGATGCGAACGAACAAAGAATATAATTGATATAGTTCTATAATTTACTTCTGGAAACTTAAAAATTCTCTGAGATCTCCGAGTGTTTCACTTTCACGAGCTTAATGTTATGGATTCAAAGGTAAGAGTTTAGTTGACAATAGTAACTCCTTTGTTCTCAACTCATTTCTGAGATTCTAAAGGTGCTACTGGTACATATCGTTTCTTCTGTCTTGATCAGCAGCAACTTTTAGTCCCGTTAGACAGCCTGATGTTTCGCTTTGAATGCCAACAGAAAGAAAATGCACGCGCTTTGCTATCAATTAAAGCGGATTGTCGCATATTCGCAGGTTATGCTGGCCATTTTAATTGGGTTGCTCACGATACTGACATGGCATATCACCAGAAGCTATACGACAAAGTCTCTGAACAGCTTAGCATATGGACTGCGTCACGAGCTCTTACAGCGGCCCGTATTACGGATGTGGAACATCCTTAATTCCACCATGGAAATAACAACCGCTCAGGTTAAGCTCTCGGAGTATGTGATGCGGCGGTACAACAAACCGGCCACTCAGGCCGAACAAGTCCAGGTTTGTCTTTGACGACTTTTGATTATTATCAGCAGCCATCGAAAAAACTTGAGGTTCTCTTAGTGGTATGATACCTTTGTCAATAACTAGTCCATTCTTGGGCAGCTGTACGAGGCAATGAGAGACGTCACGTGGGCCATGTTTGTGAGCCGTAAAGCTCTCAATGCGATAACAATCAATTACCGGAACGGCTTTGTCCAGGCTTTCCATAGAGATCACAGGAGCAACAACACATTTTACATATACTCCAACCTGATGAACTACTCAATCAGCACCAGCGAGTCTTCCAGCCTCAATACGCCTTCATCGCTCGAGGGATGGGATAACCAAACGATCCATGGCAACATGTCGGCAACTTGGTATCGTGTACCTCTCAACCCCATCACAGGCGAGAAGATAGGCAAAGCAAGGGCAATACTGCCTGATGATCTCATCAACATTGCTGGGCTTTCTCAAGTCCCTGATGGCGTAGCATCTTGGCATGTGGCCGTGAGCAAATACTCGGACTCACCGCTGCTTTCGGCAGCATTGCCTGTGTGGGATCCTTCCAATGAGAGCATAGTCGCGGTCGTGGGTGTGACAACAGCACTTTATAGCGTTGGCCAGCTAATGAAGGAGCTTGTTGAGTTTCATAGTGGGCACATTTATTTAACATCTCAAGAAGGTTACTTGCTTGCCACTTCTAGCAATACTCCTCTCTTGATCAATTCGACAAAAGGGCCAAAGCTTATGATGGCTGTCCATTCTCAAGATCGAGTCATACAGTTGGGAGCCGAGTGGCTGCAGAGGACATATGGAAACAATTTTCCGGCAGCTCATGAAGTTCATGTAGAGAATGCCAAACTTGACCGCCAGCACTATTACATTGATTCCTTCTTTCTGAATTTAAAAAGACTTCCTATGGTAAGCTCAGAGATAGACGTACGTGCATAATACACTGTACACTTGACAAATACAAGATCAGCGGAGACCAGATTGCAGGGAACTTCTGAATATTGTGCTTTTCTTTCCCACAAAATTTGTCCAAATGCACACCCATCACTTCGAACATTTCGATAGAGAATGAACCGAGCAACAATTTTTGCAGGTGGGAGTGATCATCATACCAAGAAAATATATACTGGGAAAGGTGGACGAAAGAGCCTTCAAAACATTGGTCATACTCATATCTGCTTCACTATGCACCTTGGTGATCGGATGCCTCTGCATTTTTATACTGACAAACGGAGTGTCAAAGGAAATGAAACTGAGAGCAGAACTGATAAGCCACCTCGATGCAAGGAGGCGAGCCGAGGCATCAAGCAACTACAAAAGTCAATTTCTGGCAAATATGAGGTGAACCTCCATCTTCATCTTCAGAAAGTTGTAATCATCATCCATTTTGGGCACCAATGGTTATGTGAAGGGAGAATATACGAAACTTAAGTTAACATACACTAGGCTGTTCTACAATTTAAATCAATGCAGTCGCTGTGGAAATGGATTTCTCAAGTTCTATCAACTGTTAGCAATGATAGGAATAATATAGGACCATTAAGGTCATGATCACATACTTAAATATACCTTCTGAGTTCTGATTCATATATCTTGTGTTACAGTCATGAATTGCGGACGCCCATGGCTGCAGTAATCGGCTTGCTGGACATTCTTGTTTGTGATGATTGCCTAACAAATGAACAATACTCGACGGTCACCCAAATTCGAAAATGCTCAACCGCTCTGCTTAGGCTGCTGAATAATATTTTGGATCTTAGCAAGGTCAGATATGATAAAAGAGCTAAATCTCGCCTTTACTAAGTATCTGCAGCAGTACAAAAAATTGTGCTATTATGAAAAAAATATAACAAACGTTTGTGCAGGAATGCACGAGCGCACACATGTAGATAATAGTGTAAGTTGCAGATGAAGCACATACGTTTCACTTTTTTACTCTAATTGTCTTCTCTATGTTATCAGGTAGAGTCGGGAAAACTAGTGCTGGAGGAGGCGGAGTTCAATTTAACACGAGAACTTGAAGGACTAGTTGACATGTTCTCGGTGCAGTGCATTAATCACAACGTGGAGACTATCTTAGATCTTTCTGGTATGACCTTTAAGCATGAACTCCACAATCAGCAAATACTATGCTCAAAAATCCTCATTTAGCAGGCCTCATCAAAATTTCTTTCCTTGCAGATGATATGCCAGAGATAGTGCGAGGGGACTCTGCTAGGGTTGTCCAAATATTCGCGAATCTTATCAGCAATTCAATCAAATTTACTACATGTGAGTATCACTAATCTCACAAGGCCTGATTGTATGCTGGAGTTTAGTACAACATCGAGCAAACAGCAAGTGGTAATCTATAATCAGGATTTCAGGATACCAGAATTTGAGAATTGTTCAGAACAATATACTTTAGTTTGCAAAACAGCATAAAGAACACCTAAACTTTCTGCATCAAGAGTAATTTACCATCTGCGGTGATTGACAGCGGGTCATATCGTCATAAGAGGATGGTGCGGAAACTCGAAGACCTTGAGTGACTATGTAAAGCTTCCTCTTGAGCATAAAATATCCATTTCTTCACTTAAGGCAAAGTTGAAGCAACAGGGTAGTCATGCCAGAAGGGCATCCAAGAAGGACAACAAAGTGACTCTCTGGTTCGAAGTTGATGACACTGGCTGCGGTAAGGTCTCTAAGTTTCTTCATCCATACTGCACAGGATTTGTTTCCTTTTTTCTTTTTTCTTGGCTCAGGAAATCCATTAAGCATCTTTTGCTTGTTGTAGGCATTGATCCAAGCAAATGGGAATCTGTTTTTGAAAGCTTTGAGCAGGCCGATCCATCAACAACTCGATTGTGAGCACCTCAATTGTCAAGAATAGTAAATTTAATGAGAGTTCTCAGCTAAATGTTCGAGTCACTTTATGTGTGGCAGATTAGTCAAGGAAATGCTTATGTAGGAGAGAAATCATTAAAATAGATCTTTTCCAAAATCTTACTTTCTCCTTTGCATATGTTCAGACATGGCGGCACTGGTCTTGGCCTATGCATCGTACGAACCTTGGTGAGTTGATTTCTTATCAAATCTCCTTTATGTGCAGCAAAAAGATGGGGAGGCGTAAAAGAGAATGTCTGCATTTACAAGAAAGATCACAAGAAGAAAAACCAAAGTTGCAGATCAGAATAATGACACTTAACCAACTGCACCCTAACACATTCGGCATTTCAAATGAGCTTTTTTTGGTATCTCACCTTACAAGCACGTGATTATAGGTCAACAAGATGGGTGGAGAAATCAAAGTCATCAAGAAAAATGGCCCAGGAACTCTCATGAGACTGTACTTACTTCTCAATGCACCTGTTGATGGCATGGAACATTACTGTCCGGTAGATTATGCCAAGCAAAGCATAACAGTACGTACTGTTCTTTCCGAAATTCTCTACTAGAGCAAGCGTATGATATAATTATCACAGAGGCTTAGGTGCTTCAAACTAGGGACTAAGATGTCGATGACCACAAAAGTATCATTATTTCAGTCTTTCTATCTTAGGGATTAACTTTGACATAGATCAAAGGCAAGAAAACAAATACACGGCAGACAACTTTCATAAATGACATTGGTCCATAATTTGGATGCAGGTGCTACTTGCGCTACATGGAAGCACGGGTAGATTTATAATGTCCAGGTGGTTGCGCAGAAATGGAGTTTTCACTCTGGAAGCATCTGCATGGAATGAATTGACCCAGATTCTTCAGGAACTTTTCCAAGGTATAAATTCAGGTGGTCCATGTAGGACCATCAATACGGAACACACACATGAACTGCCAAGATCAGAAGTGACAAATTTTGAATATATTCGAAGTAAAGTCCTTATCATAGTTGTGGACATAGGGCTACTTGACCTAAACACAGACATATGGAAGGAACAGCTCAATTTCCTAGACAAGTACCATGGGAAGGTGAAGTTCGCATGGATGCTAAACCATGACACATCCAACGCCATTAAGGTGGAGCTACGAAGGGAAGGACACATATTGATGGTCAACAAGCCGCTATACAAGGCCAAGATGGTTCAAATTCTGGATGCTGCCATAAAGGAGAGGAACGTTGAACTCCTGAAGAGGAGCTCCAATTTTTCAAAAAGTGTGAATAAAGAAGAGGACTTGCACGAGTGTCTAGAAATCGACTCTGAGCACTATGAGGGAGCAAGCTCTGATGAGTTGGACGCAGTTGAAACATCGCGTTCTGGCTGTATCGATGCATTTCCTAATGAACAAAAGCAACAGGAAGGGATCATAACTCCCCTACAATGCAGGACATCAAACTATCACTCATTCGATTCTACTCAGCTGTCTTCCAGCTATAACAATTTGGGGAACGAAGAAGAAGCATGTCAAAGTAGTCCCCCATTGGCCCACCTGAACAATGCCAAAGAGAGATTCAAGTGCATGAGGAGCATGCTTTCTTCAAAAGAAATAGAACACAAAAATTCGGAAGTGCAGGAACAACTGCTGATCAGCAAGCGTCCTCAAGCCGAAGGCAACTGGTGTTCCAGTAAAGAAGCTGACCAGAAAAGGTCTCTGGAAGGCTTGCGCATACTCCTTGCTGAAGATACGCCGGTGCTTCAGAGAGTCGCTACAATTATGCTGGAAAAGTTGGGGGCAAAAGTGATTGCTGTCGGAGATGGCTTGCAGGCAGTGAATGCCCTGAACTGCAGAATAGGGATAGACGAGGAAGACTTCAGGACAGCATCGCATTTGCAAGACGAGAACAGGATATCTCCAGCAGGAACACGGAGTTGGCAATCTTATGACCTGATCCTTATGGACTGTCAGGTAAGAGATGACTACTTTATGACTCTTTCTTTAGGTCATGTACCATATTTCTTAGTGTGTCATCTCCAAACTCGTGAGCTTTCACTGAAGGAACCAACTCAAGCATGACAAAAATGAATTAATGATCTGTCTCCAAAACGACAGCAAACAAACTCCAGTCTCCAGAGATTCTTTCCAGCAAAAGGGTACTTTTGTTGTTCATTGCGTCCACCTGAGACAATATTCTTGAATCTGTTTCATATCCTTTGCTCGTACATATTCTCTCTTTTTAGCCATGTACTGCCCCTTGACCGTTTATTGATCCTAGATCTGTTTCCTGGAAACAACAGATGCCCAAGATGGATGGGTATGAAGCAACAAAAGCAATCAGAAGATCAGAGGCTGGAAGTGGCCTGCACATTCCAATTGTCGCACTGACGGCGCACGCCATGTCATCAGATGAAGCCAAGTGCTTGGAGGTGGGAATGGACGCTTACTTGACAAAGCCGATCGACTATAAGCTAATGGTGTCCACAATTCTGTCACTCACCAAGGGAGTGAACTAAAAGAGCTTGATAAAACAACCTAAAGAGAACCAAGAAAACCTGATGTTAGGCTTAAGACAATTTTTGCTTGTGAATTGTAAAAAAATTCGGTATGTTTAACAAGTAACCAATCATAGCCCAAGAACTGGGCAGGTTCACCTGTGACCCCCATCTACTATCTGTAAAGCTATCTGAGTTTCTCTGGCTTATTCCTGAGCATTTTTGGGACATCAATTCCCAGGAACAGTGACCATTTGGTTCTGTCGAACTCGGCATATCACAGCAACAAAGCAAAGCACTATAAACACAGCATCAAGATCCACAAGAATGCCAAACTGACTTTGCAGACTTTTCTAAAGTAAAGCTCAAGTAACTATTGGGGAAGAAACTAAAAGACTGAGTCTTCATTGCGAGCTTCACTCTAAAGAGCTGCTGATCGAATTTCCACATTCAGCTTTCATTTTTCGGAACAAATCCATAGAAAAATTCAAGATCTTACAGAAATTATTCACTCATGGGTCGTGAACGATAGACCTTCGATGTAACTTAATGAATTTCTTCAAATTTGTGAATAATTTGATTTGACCGTCGATAGAGCTTTGATACTTACAGTCAGCGCCTGGGTGTAAGCCTCTAAAACTAATTACAGTTTTGATCGTTGCTCTTTTTGAAAGTGTTCAAATTTAGTCATTGTACTTTTTTTTTTTTTTGCAACTAAACTTGTCCTGTGTCTGCTATTGTTGGTGTTGATTGTTTTACTAGTAATAATTGAAGGAATTTCTTTTGAAATCGAGATTGAATTATTAAGTCCGATAAACTTGATAAAGCATCTCGCCTATTGGATAGTGAGTTAAAATTGTGCCTAGAATATTGAAAAGTTATTTACGTTTTGTCTAAAAGTTATCACATATACGCCTATATAAGTATGAACTGAAATCGATGGTGTCATCATTGGATACAATGGAATTAATCTTAATGGGATCACCATCAAATTAACCATATTTACTTGCTAGGATTCACCAATTCATAGCTGGTTTTGATTTGACTTTTTCATAAGATTTTGGATGGAATTGATTAAGTTTTTGCCCGAAATAGAGTAGCAAGCCTGCGTTTTGTGAATTAAAAAGCATTGAGATAAAATTGATCATTCCTCAAAATAAAGGGTTCAAAAGTATAATTATTTTATATAAGCTGGTACACATAGGCATCGTGGGTCAATAGCCGGTGCTGGCCCAACAATTTCCGTGGAATTGGGAAACGAAAATTTTGACAGAAGGGCTAATGCTGTCGCTGGAGAATAATATAAGGATGAGAATTTTAATCAAATAAAGTGTAAGGACCAAAAGTGAGATTTCCAGAAGTAATGGGGCAAAAGTGAAATTTCCAAAACTGTAAGTATCCAAACCGAAAAATGGCCTGTTGTATATTTCTTGATGCCTAAGCCTAAGTCACTCTATACAAGAAAGCCTGCGCAGGAGCAAGTCGCAGGCGACGAGCACTCAGAGATCGAGAGAGAGAGAGAGAGAGAGAGAGAGATCGAAACTAGTAAGACTCCAAAGCTAAAAAGCTCGAGGCGAAAGCAATGGCGAGATACGACAGGGCCATCACGGTGTTCTCGCCCGACGGCCACCTCTTCCAGGTGGAATACGCGCTCGAGGCCGTCCGCAAGGGCAACGCCGCCGTCGGAGTCCGCGGCACCGACACCATCGTCCTCGGCGTCGAGAAAAAATCCACCGCCAAGCTCCAGGATTCGAGGTACTCCTCTCCGCGCGGTCGTTGCGTGTTTGCCCATGCGATTGGCTATTTTGATTTCGGATTGATCTGGTTTTGGAGAGTGCGAATGGCTAGGGTTCACCTGTCTTGTATTGTTCCCAAATGCTGTACGATGAAACCCAGCGATTGGTTTAGATGATTAGTCAATTAGGGCTCTTAGGTCTGGGGAAGCGGGGATTGACAGGTTCATTTTTAGCTGGGGTCAGATCATTTGGAAGTTACGCCTTGTGAATTCTCCGGTTACAGCATGATTGTCGTGCATGTGAGAGAGAGAGAGAGAGAGAGAGAGAGAGTCGTTTTCTTTGGTTTCGGGGTGGGAAGGTTTAGAGGAGGAGGAATGGAGTAAGGAGAAAATGGAGAGAGAGAGAGAGAGAGTCGTTTTCTTTGGTTTCGGGGTGGGAAGGTTTAGAGGAGGAGGAATGGAGTAAGAAGAAAATGGTATATTCAGGTCTCAACAAGAAAGTACTGAATTTTTCCGTCAAGTTTTGGAGTTGGAGCTTTACTTGACTGGTTTAAATTTATGCCATGACTTAAGATATCTTGGGGCTGAACTGAAGCCTAAAATCCAAATAAACTATGGAAGCTCAAAGTTGTGGTTATATCTTCTTATGAAAGGGCAATCATACTAAACCTATTTTATGGGCTGTGGGATTACTCAGTTTATGGGGTAAAGTCAGTTATGAATGATTTCGTGTATCTTTTAAGATTACGACCTCGAAGACGATATAATGGTTGACATTATCTTTTGGTTGCCTGCAACTTCATAACTGATTTTTTTAACAGGTGTGAAGGCCTTGAGGGTAAAATCCAGTTGAATTTGAGAGGATTCACATGCTTAGTAGTTGGTACTTGAATATTGGCGGATGTTAATTCATTGAGCTTATAGGTTAGGGTTGCTAGTTAGGTGATATATCATAATGGGCAAACCCCTTCAAATGCTGACACTCTAACATGATTTGATTTACTAAGGAAGCCTGTGCTAGATTGATTTATTTTGTTCACCATGATTTGTTGGTATCTCATTGACCTAATGATAATATGTTACCATATGGATTGATGGTACACATGAGATATGTTGACATGAGCCTTAATTGACAAGTGGTTGAAATTGTATTAAGGCAACCGAATTTAAGTGCGTAAAGGGATGTTTCTGCCAGAATCTAAGCAGTTATGAATTTTGAAATCCTGATGACACACATAAGCATAGGAATCTTCTTTATAGCTGAAAATTGTTATTAACTCTTTCATATTGCTCTTTCTGTTTCTTTTGTTAGGTTGAACTATGTTTTCTGACTCACTTGTTTCCTCTGTATGCAGATCGGTGAGGAAGATTGTTAACTTGGATCAACACATCGCATTGGCCTGTGCTGGCCTTAAAGCAGATGCTCGTGTATTAATAAACAGGGCAAGAATTGAATGCCAGAGTCACAGGCTTACAGTTGAAGATCCAGTGACTGTCGAGTATATAACGCGTTACATTGCTGGTCTTCAGCAAAAGTACACACAAAGTGGGGGCGTGAGACCATTTGGTCTTTCAACTTTGATTATTGGTTTTGATCCCTACACTGGTGCACCATCACTGTATCAGACAGATCCCTCTGGGACATTTTCAGCCTGGAAAGCTAATGCCACTGGCAGAAATTCCAATTCCATAAGGGAATTCCTGGAGAAAAACTACAAAGAAACCTCAGGGCAGGAAACTGTGAAACTTGCTATTCGTGCATTACTTGAGGTATTCATTATTTCAGAGATGTGTTTACCCCGCAGATTCATTTGTACATTTGGTTGTATTCTAGAGTGCTTCAATTAAATTTAGTATCTGGCTGGTGGCAGTTGCTTTTTATCTTTTCAGCTTTCTTGCTCTTGGCTGTTAATTTATGTCCCCTAACTTGAACCCACCTGTTTTTCAACTCATGCATACATCGGGACGGACTTTCCTCTTATCTATGTCACCCTTTCTCGCTCTCTCTCTCTCTCTCTCTCTCTCTCTCTCTCTGCCTCAGGCACCTATCCTTGGAGAGTGCTTTCTTAGCTTGTACTTCTGTAGCAGTTTTGC
The DNA here is from genome assembly GCA_030064385.1 of Melaleuca quinquenervia. Classification (NCBI taxonomy): domain Eukaryota; kingdom Viridiplantae; phylum Streptophyta; class Magnoliopsida; order Myrtales; family Myrtaceae; genus Melaleuca; species Melaleuca quinquenervia. The sequence goes on along the minus strand of CM057726.1, from coordinate 7,730,221 downwards.
CATTTGCCTTTTGCTTTTCAGTTACTCTATATCCTAGCGATAGTTATGGGGATACCTTAGCAACCCAGCTTACTGCTCAGCGCTGTGGCAGATCAAGTTTTGGATGAATAGATGTTCCATATGTATTGACTACAGCTTACAAGGACAATGCCTTATATAATGTTTGTTTTGTCTCGAATGCTTCTTAGAGTTATCCAAGTCAATGTGTGAGTGCTTGTTTTGACTTGTAATGGGGCCAATAAATGAGTTTGGCCCCCGATATGATGCTTTACGTTTGCTACACAGTTGCACCATCAAATGGTTAGTAAAAGTTGGAAATTTATTTTCAGGTTGTTGAGAGTGGGGGTAAGAACATAGAGATTGCTGTGATGACAAGAGAGCAAGGCCTGCGACAGCTTGAAGAAGCTGAAATCGATGCCATTGTTGCTGAAATCGAGGCAGAGAAAGCAGCTGCAGAGGCTGCAAAGAAGGCCCCTCCTAAGGAAACTTGATTGTCTGCCATTTCTTCCTGGCCAGCGACATTCCAATAGTCTTTTCCTGTCTTTGTTCATCTTCTGTTGAAAGATGCAGACTGAGATATGCTTTCGTAGCTTTTGATGTCCCGAAACATGGCAGCTTCTGATTTATAGTCGTGTTGAGAACTTGTGTTCATGTGTGGGGAGGCCGGTTTTCACTGGTCCCTGAAACGTAGCTGTTATCTGCATGATGCCATGTAATTTTCTTTTGGAGAATTACGCTCCGGTGAAGGTTTGATTAGGCTAAGCCTCGTCGGCTTGTGCTTCCTTTAGAAAGCGTTGCAACGAGGATGCCCCGACGTTCGCTGATGGTTCTGCAACGAGGTAGCTAATGTTCTCGAGACGAAAAACATTGTCGAATTAAATTTTAATTGAAATTATTTGCTTACCAAAGCAATTAACACGTAATGTGTCTCCATGACCGGAGCATTTCGATGTGACTCATGAAATGCTCATGGCGACGCATTCTTGGTGGACTTTGCGACCTCATGCTTCACGTGCACAGGTGTCGTTTTGCCACGCAATTACATATCTTCGTGCCCGCTTGAACTGTGATATTCATTTGATAAATAATAATAGGCCCATGAAAGAGGTAAAAGGGAAGTACAGTAGTGGACAATAAAAAAGGGGACGTTTGGCCCATGCAGGTCTCGAACCTGCGACCTTCGCGTTATTAGCACGACGCTCTAACCAACTGAGCTAATAGGCCTTGGCGCTACTCCGAGCTACCTAACTATATGATGTTGGATATATGTCTCGGACATCTCCCTAGAAACCAATCATTCGGTCACTTACTGCGTGTTGGCCGCGCGCTTTCCCTTCTTATCCAGGTTTGTGATTTTCTCAGCTGGAGGTGATTCGACTGATAAATTGTTTCTAATTCCTTCATGCATCGATACTTAGTACGGGCCTGCCTTCAACTGTAGCAGTATTAAGCTCGAAATAGTGCAGCGGACGATATATGCCGAATGCCGGCTTTGTCGGAGAAGGCTGCAGAGTGATTTAGGCAAAGCATTGCCAATGCGTACGCGCCAAAGCATGTCGAGAGAGGGGCGGGGGCGAGAAGGGCTTCTAATAATTGCTCCTTTTGTCAATCTACGGTGAACTGGCAATCACCCGTCTCTGCTCGAGACATGGCTAATGAGACAGCTCCAAGATCACTCGTTTACTGCTAATCTTGTCTTTTCCCGTGTTAATTTCCCACACGGAGTATCGACACGATAGTCTGAACAGAAACTCGGGCAACGCATAAGCATCTTTTTTTACACAAGGGTGACGAGGAGACAGTACGTATGATCATTAGTTGTAAACAAAATGATGCACGTTTCATATCTTGCTAGGAAACTGCAGTAAGCTGATCACGCCGGTATTATGCAGCTTTATAACGTTCAACAGATAGCTCAATAAAACCTACCCATGGGTAGCCTAACTGGTTAGGGCGAACTTGGACTTCTTTGAGGTCTTGGGTTCGATTCCCCAGGGAAGCACCTGTGATTTAAGTGGGGGGCCATGGCGGTAGGTTGCTGTGCTAGTCTCTCCCGAGGAATAGTCGAGGTGCGCGCAAGCTGGCCCGGACACCTCGGTCATCAAAAAAAAAAAAAAAAACAGATAGCTCAATAAAGGATTTCATAACTGGTGGAGATTGAAAAAGACCTACGATTTGATTTTCCCTTCTCGTTTTGCCCAGCATAAGCAAAGGACGAAATACACAAAAAAAGAAAAAATATTTCCAAAATTTTACTCGACCTAATGCTATACAAGGAACTCTTTAAATTGGTCCACTCAGCAAGGCATTATAGCTCCGTTGATAGAACTCCACTCTTCCAATTGGGTCGTAGTGAGTACGAGTAGAATGTCTCAATGGAAGCAGTAATACGCATACAGACCCATAGTGAGACGCTGTACATATTGGGGAAGCAAACCGCAGAGCTCTTGCAGATCATAGCTACCGGACAAGACTCCAACTCACCACTCCTCGATCTCATCATCAGATGTCTTCAATTCTCGGTCATCTAAACTCATCCCGTCTTCAATATCAGTGCTCAGCATCATCACTTCATGAGCTTGGTGTTCTTTAGGAAATCTATGCTGAAGCCATTTACACACAGGCATGTATTCGGTAGCTATTACTGACGTATCACTTGCGCTAACTTCATTATAAACCATGAATCTCTGTCTTAATATCTCATCCTGCAGCCAAACGTGACAAGATTTCAAAGTATAAATTTCGCATGACCAGAAAACTAATGGTTAAAAATTCATCCAACATGCTTTGTATGCCAACCAGGAAGGCACGGTGACATCAGTGGATATTGTGGAGCGATATGAGTGGCTGCGACCCTTATGAATATAGTAGTTACATCTATCCAAAAAACAACAATAATAAAGCGCCAGCTTTCAAGGGCCACGGTTTGTTTATAAAACGGCAATAAGAAATTCAGTTATTGCACCATGTGAGTGGGGAATTACTCGTGACTTATTTAAGGAAGTTCGAATGACAAGCAGAAAGATCACATTCAAAGTCTAACAAACTATATGACAAATAACTGCTGTTGCAGATGGATGCCAGCAGGATGAATAGGCTCAGCAAACTCGGATTGTTTTCTTGATGATGCGAAAACTAAACGTTAAAGTTCAATAGGCTTTATAAGGGGGCACAGGACAAGCCCCAAGCATGCCAAAGGAGTCGTAATATGTGAAGATAACAAGCTTAGTAAAATGAATATTCATTTGAAGGACACATTTGCTTAAAGGTTATGCTTCAACTGACTTTGAGATTTTCAATTTTGGATATCCTCAAAAAAAACAGTAGATTAACAACGATCATGATGAGTAGAGAGATCCGTGATAAAACGAACAGAAGATGCAAAGGACTATTGCCAAGCATACCTTATTGTGCAAAGACAATTTCTCACTCTGCCAGAGTTTTGGCTTACGAATCACATGCCACCTGCACCTCATAAGAAATTGGCAGGTAGCTCACGTAAACATTTGAAATTACCCAAGAAGAGAACATTAAAAAAAAAAACACAAACATAAATAGCATGCTTGAAGGGAAACCTGGGGGGCAATGGATGGGAGTTTCCAAAAAGCGCCCCTCTAACAGCAATTGAAGCAGCAGCTGACTGTACAATACCCTCTGCCTCATAATTTCTAGCCACTGCTCCACGAAAACTGTGCAAGAGCACATCAGCGTCACCCAAATAAGAAAGTACAGCTGAGGCATCATCCACAGCCTCCTCATTAAGGAAGTCTAGAACTGCAATAGGAGTTACATAAAGAGCCCATTGTGATATAGTCGTTGCTAGCAATCCCGCGTCTTTGCTTTTCAAGAGTACAGCTATGTTGGCAAGGGAGAAGTACCATTTTCATGCAGAAAATCAGCAATTGGTCTTGCTTGCCCGTGTGCCTGAGAAAGGACCTTTTCTGGAGCATCCATCTTAAAGGGTAACCTCATAAATTTCTCTTGCATGGGATGTGCATCTTTCCCTACAAAATGAAAAAAAGCTGCCACACAGGTAATCACACAGAAACATGACAAGCAGTAACATTAAACTTGCCTACAATCTACAAAGTCACACGCAGACAGCACAAGCACATGCAAACATGTCTCCCATCAAGATAATCAGATAACAAGATTGTAAGGGCAGCAACTGGAGAAGATAATGACGTCATGGGACCGAAGCTAGATACATCCAAAGAAAATCACAATGAATCTTAAGCGTTCGCCAAAACTTACCTGATTGAGAGGCACTCTCTCTTTTGTTATGCAGAAACTTTCCCAGGGCATGGAAGAGAGAGATCGTCTCATCTCTGCCAAAATGAAGATCATGTATCGTCATTGGACTTGACAAGGATAAGGATGGCCAGTCCGCCTTAAGACAGAAAAATTGTAAGGATGTGATTGCATGTCGGATGTCACCTCCACTTGCCCTCGCTATTAAATCAATCTGTTCAGAAGTCACATTGCACTGCTCCTGGAAGCAGATTTTGGAAAGTATCCTCTTAATGGCATTACTGGTGATAGGATTAAATGCAATCTGAGAATTTCAAGGAGATAGGCTACACGTCAGGCATGCATGAGATAAATATGTATATTATCCGAGGATAATTGTACAACTAGTTCAAGAAGCTCACTTTACGAGCTCCAGCACTTTCCAGGGACAAATGGAGTTCCTCAAAAAATCGTGCTTCCCTGTCAGCTGAATCCACTCGACCATAATCAGTTATTAGAATAGCTGTCGGTATATGTGTAGATTGTACGAGAAGATGTAGACAGTTCTGCAGTCTTCTACGTGCAACATTCCCATGCGTAACAGGTAGATCATCAATGAGGAGTATTGCTGATGATTTTGACTCTCCGGCAGATGATTGAAAAATCAGTCCATACTTTCGTGTTCTCTCAACAAAAGCTTCAAACTCATCCAACTTAGAAACATACTGCCCTGACAGTATATCAAAATTACTCATCAAAAAAATAACGCAATTTTACAATCTTAATTGCCAGTTTGACAACAGTGTCCACATACTATTACCCTTATGCAGGAGCAAAATTGCCGCCTGTTCAGAGTGTTTCTGAGCAGGACACAATCAAGGCAAAGAAGAGGGAGTGACATGTGTTGACAGACAGAACTTAACCATAAGAGATTCGACAAACTAATGGATGTTGATATACCTGGGTTACTGTTATGGACATATTCCTTCCATACTGTTGGAGTAGGTGTATTCCACTCGCACATTGTAGCTCCAAGGTGAGATGCAACAACATAAATAGTAGCCTGCACAACAGATCTCTAATTCCAACATTGCAATGCTTGAACTTATAGGTGCCAACACTAAGTGCAGAAGTCATGAGATATAGTCCACTCGGGTGACAAATAAAAGAGCATCTTCTCCTTTATCAGATATTAAAAGGTTAGGAGAATCAAATGAAAAAAAGGGGAGCAGGGGCAGGCAAAAAGTATCATTATCCACTATGCCAAATGTTGGTTGCATGCCCCAAAATACACTTTTCCTCAGATTCAGGGGAATATAGGAAATCCCAAGAATGCACATTTATTCAGCAGACAGCTGCAGACCAGTTTAACTCAGAAACTTAAACGCTGCACTATGAACTACAAACCCAAATTCAGACCAGTCCACCCCAATCATATGCAAAAATTAGCAATTGTAATACTTCCTGTCCACGCTATCAGGGAGAGGTCCAATCATAGGGCGATGATAAAGGCTTGTTCGTTTAGAATAAATTCAATTAAAAAGTACATTTTGACTTTCTCACCAAAATTTGAAAAATTTTGCAAGTTTCAAAAGACTGCGAAAAAAATTCATGTGAATCAATGTGTCATTATTTGTATATCATTAAAGTTTTGAGTGTTTAGTGATAAAAAAAAGTCAGAGTACATCTGCCACCAGATTTAGATTAAGCAAAAGTAAAAGCTTATCCAAAAAGAACTTAAAGCTAGGCACGATAAAATAGTCAAAGGGGTTTCTGCATAACCTCCCTGACAGATTAAAAAGAGATTAGTTTCCATGGGCAAATCCAGTTTCGGAAAGCAAAACATTTCCGAGGCTTGAACCAACTTCACACTAGATTAGAAATATACCACAAACAAACCAGTCAAACCTAACAATGTTTGTGGTCTGCAACTAGTGTCTCCAAGTCCAACTCTATCTATACCACTCCAGGCACAAGAATGCTGAAGTGAAAAAGCATCAATATATTCACCCGGTATAATTTTAATAAGTATGCTTGAACTGGAGATATGACTAAAGCTCCCATAATTAAGATATTTTTTTTCAAATAAGAGAAAGAAAGACATACAGATTTCCCTACACCAGCTGGCCCAGTAATAACAAGAACATGATCACCGAGATTACCCTGCAATTTGAGAATGCAGAGCATTAATTTCCACAAGGAAGGGAAAGGAGAAATAATTTTCCACAAGTTTTCCCTGTAGTGATTATTCTTTTGTGCAAAAGGGAACAAAACCTTGGTGTCAAAACATTCCTAATTTTTGCAGATATAAATCTTTCTTTGGAATGGATACCACTATCTAATATTTCATGAAGACACCAGAACCACATGGAACATAACGATCATCACTATTACCACCACTGTCATTGTCATCATTTAAGGAAGCTTCAGTTTATGTGCACATGAATTCTGCACCCACACTGGTAGTCAAACATTCGTTTATAATAAGCAAAAGGTGAAAAGTGCAAACAGCTTAGATTGTATGATACACACTGTTATGACCATCCATCACTTAGTTCAACAGCAGCAGAATCAACCATCAATCTTAAAAACGCCCACAAGCAAAGACAGCACAAGATCACGGCAGTTCATAAACCTTTGTCAAAACTATTGCTAAGAAGACTTGTCCTGAACAAGTTTACAACTAAGTGCGTCTTTTTAGAGGGTGCACACATCATATTGGTAGCTCTCATGAATAACGGAGGTACCTTTGAAGTAATCAATCTTTCCTCAAACCATGATTTGACTTCTTCAGCCTACAATCCAAGAATAATCAGTATCATGACCTTCAGTCTCATACACAAAAAAATGAGTAAGCCGGATCAACCTTTTTCTTGTGTACTGCAAGCTCTTCAAAAGTACATGGTTTATACTTATCAACCCATGACTCCTTGGCAGTGCTCCTACCAAAACCTGCTTGACATACCATTTCAGAACAACTAAGGGCTACCAGATAATGAAACAATAAAAAAAACGCACCACAACAAACAAAAGCAGATTTGTGAATCAAAATACAGTCTGAAGCTCGAAGTTTGAGAATAAAAGGTACCGACATCATTTGAACACGTGAATTATGATATAAAGCAAAATCAAAGACCGTAAAGCTCTTGTTTAGAGAATACACCTAGATGACAGTACTTAATCATCTCTCTTTGCAAGGTCATCATCCTTTCTTGGTGTTTTAAAAAACTCCCTTTTAAGATTGCGCAAGGCTCAAATCAAGTCTTGTTCGAAAGACCAGCTAAGGATGTAACAACCGGCATACAAAGTTGCATTGCTTTGCATCACATTTCACTTGGGCAGTTTACAATCCATTCCAGTTGCTGAACACTGAGAGCCTTCCCCAATTACTAGATGTCACCGAAATATAATAAGCAAGCGATAACTAATGCTTCCCAAGCAACAACATAGTGGATACTAAAACTAGGGCACAATAATTAAATAAATAAATGTAAACAAGGGCATACCCGTTGTTACCTTGGCACCAGTGAATACATCATTGAAGTCTTCCTTTAAAAACTGAAACTGCAGACAGAAAGTCCAGTAGCAGGATCAATTTCAATTTTTCCTTTATTTCACCTCACGATCTACTTCTATTGCGGCCATTCGTTATTCAGACTAAAAATGACATCGTCACTCCATTTTTGTTGGCAAAGCAAGTGCGTTGAAGAAGCGGTGCTAAAAGCAGGTAATACTCCAAGCAGCTTAAGTCTCACTACTTACCACTGACCAGTGACCATAAATCTCCAGAACCAGAAACCAAGAGAAAGACGCACACTAAGATGAAGCACTCATGCTAAGTTTAAATACAACAAATAAAAAGGAGGTAGAGCCTTCTCCTAGTTGGAACGATCACGAAGAAACAGAATAACATCGGAGAAACTATACCTCGTCCACGTTAGAGGACCGTCTACACGATGAGCGAGACCGAGAGCCCGAAACCCGAGGCTTCTTCGCTCTTCTCGGCTCCGACCGAGTAACGAGCGACTTCACTGCCGGCGTCGAACAGCTCCGGTTCGAGCTCAACACTCCTTCGCCTTCGCCTTCATCGCCCCCGTCGTCCGACGACAAAACAACAACCGCGTCTCTTTTCCCCATCACCAAACCGGAAAGATTCCGACGATCGCTGAAGACCTAGCTCCTCACGAACACCGCCGACGCCCCGCGAGGTTGTGGCCGTGGGAACTGCGCGGAGCCTCTCCCGTCAGGTCGCGTCGCCGCCGAAGCAGAAAGCGGTCGAATCGCACGACGGGGAACGAGAGGGAGAGAGAAAGAAGGGGCGCGGAGAGAGGATGAAAATGGCCGGATCGGTGGGGCGGAGCGAGTGAGAAGCGACTGGCGATTGCGGAGGATGGGAAATGGCGGGACTGGAGAGAGGGAGAGGCGCGGGTTTTCCAGAGGCGTACGTGACAAGCCGATTGCCGAGGGCTCCGTTCGAGTGTGCGACGGGAGTAGCATTGAGCTTATGGACCCGAATCAAGCCATATCGTATTTGTAACTTGACACAGCAGAATAATACTGTATTTTTCCATAATAAATCATTTTTAAATAAAATATTTATTTAATAATGTAACAGAAGTTATTTCTTTCTTACTAGAATGGAACGCCGTTTTCCCCAAGATGAGCCTGTTGTTTTCAGTTCATTCAAAAAATTCTGTTCTCCAAACACTGAAAAGTCGAAAAATAATTTTTCGAAACAATTATACTTGAAATAAATGGACCCACCCTGAAAAAATAACAAACTTATGATTATGGATACTCATTTATGTGATTTCTCATGTTGCATGCGATTTATATTTTTGTTTATAAGGTGCTTCGAGACACTAATTCAACAGAACCAAAATCAAAATTTTCGAATTTTACAAAAATTTCCACGTGATTTACAACTGTAATATTCGAGATGCCTGACATTATAATCGAATATCAAAAAATATCACAAACCAGGAACTCATTCCTAGAGGTCCAGCGTCCTGTCCTGTTCTTACGCGTCTCTGCCTTCTCCGGCTTTGCTCGGCGAACTCTTCCCGTGGCCGCAGCGCACCTGGATAGCCAGCGCTTTCACCACGTCAGGGCACAGATTGCCCGCCTTGTCGAAATCCTTTCGCTCCACCGTCACGGAACACTTGCTTCTTCCCAAGCAGCGCTGCTCGAGCACGCAATGGACGAACTAGCGTTAAGTGCGTAAGCAGTTTCTTGGCTCTAAAGTAGTACAGATTTTCTTCTGTCAAGCGTGTTTATGCATGCCGAGAGAGGGCAAGCAGGCAGGCAGGCAGGCAGGCAGACTAAATGGCCGACTAGGAACAGAGGCAAATAGACGTAAAGAGAGTGAGCTAACTACAGCGCAGGAGAAGTCGGAAATGTAGTTTCTCTGTTTGCCGCACAAGATGTCGAATGTGGGAAATACTTGAGCAGTAATTTATTGGTCGTGATGGTAATAAATGAGCGCACACCACTCGCGTATGTGCGTGCATGCGTGAGAGAGAGAGACAGAGACAGAGACAGAGAGAGAGAGAAACCTGTTCAACCACTATCTGGCTCTTAGCTGCCGAACAATTGCCAAGGCTGTAGCTTCCACAAGTGCCAAACGGGTTGCCGTAGCTTGCGAACTCAACTTCAATAATCTTCTTGTCCTCCGGGCACTCCAAATGAGCCCTCGGCTTCACGTCGTCTGCAACAGTTTGAATCAGACCACCGTTCATTTTCCATGATTTTACGGTCGCTGGATTGCTCTCACTGATGAAGCTACAGATGACATCACGGTTCACGGTCAAAATTTGGACACCTTCAGGATTTCCTCCAATTTCTTCCAAGAGAACGAGAAGGTTATCTGTCGGCTTCAGGAATGCTCTCGGAACATGGTATCTGCAAAAGCGAAGTCATCTATTTCCAGTTTTTGACTTTTATTTCTGCAAATTATGATTGAATCGGAGAAATACTTACACATCCTGTGAAGGCTTTTCTAGAGGAGACAGGTAAGACGACCAGTATCTGCCAATGCTCTTGCCATTGACCCAAGCCATGCCTTTTGACATCGTTCCAAGTTGCATCGCAACAGGATCATTTCCTTCAGGAGCATCGAAATAAGCCTATGAATCGGCTAAAATCTATCAGAACATTTTCTCATTTGTTTTCCTTCTTCATATAGCAATAAATGGGAAATTTTGTCTCTGATGTACCTTGTACCAGGCGAGAGAGTTTCCAAATCCTTTAGCTTTCACCCACCGTACCCTGTGAGAGCCCCCTTGTGTGTAGACATGGAGTTTTTCACCGTCCAAGCCTACCTGCAGCATCAAGACTGAGCTTGGGATCGTGTTTGTGTCCCACGATTTTCATGTACAAAAATAGCAGTGATTTGATTACCTTATGCGCCCATCCATTGAGTGACAGATCGAGGGTTCCAGTGTTGAGGCCTTTGAGTGTCACTTCATGGACTCCGGCAAACCGGTGCTCCATATAGGCTCCGCTATCCTGAAGCATAATGAAGTTTGGGAAGGACAACAAGTCACTTATGCGGTGTAAAGGAGAAAAAGGCACCAAGACTGTAGAAGGATCAACTGCATTATTACTGGAAAACCAACTGTCGCCCCCAGCAGAGATATGTTATTGAGTCCAGGCTTTAGTTCGATTGCTTTCTGTAAGACGAAGCTCTTCTCTATGTTGCTTCCATGACCGGACCCTGTGAAGCAGTTGAAATGCACTTGTGAGAAGTTTACCGAGTATTTCTTGCATCCTCCTTCTCCAGGACTGTACCAGGTGTCCGGAGAATGTCCGGACAAGTAGCCCTTTTGCCAACAATCCATTGAAACAAGTAGACTGTGTATAAATTGCAGTACCTATATACTCTCCGTTGACAAAGGCATGCATCAAGTGGCCGAGATTTGCCACCTGAAGGACTGGAATGATGTCCTTCCTAAAGGGCAAGTCGGTGTGATGCAATTCAATGCTGTCAAACGACAAGCAAGAACATATTGAAGTTCTACTCAGTAGTAAGGTAACTTAGGATACACTTCAGCTCCACAATATTTACTTCTTGGAGTAATGCTTAGTTGCTTACCTGGTAGCATACCAAAGATAATCTGTCAAGTCTTTTGTCGTGCTAATCAATTCTAGAGGACTCTTTGACTTAATAGGAGCATCTCCAGCCGTTGGTATATTGTCGCGCCACATTTCCCAGTGCAGATTATTGTTAGCTATCTCTGATTGATGATAGTTTCTTGAACTGTGCTGTGCAACAACCTGATAATACATAAGACATGATGCGACTCTTACAGATCTCCCCAAAATTCGTTCAAGTGAAAGAAACAACGTCTTGTCTCCAGTGGTACCATTCCCGTGTTATAGACTACGGTCTTGCAATCAGCAAGGATGCTAATAGATCGCTGAGGTAGGTAATACTCGATGCCCTTGAACATCATCAGTCTGGGAAGCCGAGTATTATTGTTGCATAGAAAGGCGGCACAGATGCTAGTTCCTGGTTTCTCGTAGACTCGGGCCTGCAATGTAAAATTCGCTCAGTTTTTCACATCCCCACTTGAGAGTAAGCTGAATCTACTGAATCTATCTGGTATCAGGTTTGGCTCGCGCTCTCAGTTCCTATTTCTATACCTCGAGTCCTTCTCCCAAATTTTGGACCGAGGGAGACCCCCAAAGCAGGGCCTTCTTACACAACCTCAAAGCCAAATGCAAGTCTCTCAAGTGACCCCATTTCGGCTCCCTCAACAGACCTACATATAATAAATCACTGCTTCAGTGGAAGCTTATTCAATAATTCAACCTAGTCATATACTAAAGAAAATAAATGACCGCAGTTGGCAAGCTTTGTGAACTTTCTCGATGACTATTCACTGGAAAGAACAGATTTGTTGAGGCAGAACCGTTTAGTCCAGAAAATAGGAATGGCATAATGGAAAGTTCTTTCCTTGCAGACAAACAGAGATGCGATTGAACAAAGAATCAGGAAGACTAACCATATTCGTCAATAGGGGCTTCATCGTAATAACGAGTTGTTACGAAAGAGGAAGCCGTTCTGCCAAAATTTGTTCCACCATAATACTGCCAGACAACGATACAAGTAGTCCGCCGTACCCAAAGGGTCATAAACCATATTGACATACTACAGTTCATGTTAATTCTGTGGAGATGGGCTCAACATACCATGTAATAGTTTGCCAGAGTGCCATTTTTGGAGAAGAAACGAGCGACAGAGTATGAAAGATCTTCAGCAGACCTTTGAGATGGGGGGTCACCGAACACTCTGTATCTGTTATTTGGCCATTGCCTTGGTTAATGCATATGTTGGGCAAGTGTAAACAGATACTTACCAAGTAAAAGAGTGGCATCCCCGTCACAGCGATTTTTATCTGCTCACGCAGTGGAACATTAATGGAGGAGAAAGATCTGATGATTTTTAGATACTTAACTGAGCAGTCCAGTTCTCGGTCCACAATGTAGGTTTATCAGGACTGTTCGGGCCAGCGAAGGTATCCCCACAGTTTCTGCCGTTGCAGGTGTTGATCTGCGGTTTGTGTTTTTTCCCTCGGATGTTACAAATTGCTTAGGCATTCGCCGTCAATAGATGACACATCAGGAACTAACAAAAACACCGTACCACAGGATCTGGAGCGTCTTCTTGCATGCACATAACCCATGGAACTCCCGTTTTGAGCCCCACGGCCATCGTTCCCGCCCACTGGATATATCGAGTTCCCAGCGCTTTGTAAGCCAGTTGAATGTTATTGTACTCGTTCTCAATCTGCACTCCTCAACAAAGAAAATTGATTTTTCTTGATCTAGCGACACTGCCTTTTTTGGGAGATCAATTGAAAGTAAAGCTCGACCTGAGATAAGATAATGGGGCCGCCTTGAGAAGCGAACAACTTCTCATCCTTCATCTTCTTTATAATGACTTTGGTGAACTTTTTCATGTGGTACTGCAAATCGGAAGAAACTCTCAACCACGTTAGGCATGCCCACTCCTTTTCAGAGAAGTATGTAAAGCATAATTTACCTTGAATGGTGCATTGTCGGTCCGAAACGTGATGTTTGGTACCTCTCTCAACCAATACGGGAAGCCTCTGCACAGAACAGCATCGCAAGACATGATAGCTGAAAGTCCTAAAGAGGAAAATGCGTAGCCAGATCAGATCGTACCCGAAATTCCATTCAGCTTCTATGAACGGACCAACCCTTAGCGTTGCATACATTCCTAGCTCGCCGATCAATTTGATGAATTTGACCAGATCATAATTCCCATTGAAATTGTACTGCAGGATTAGCTCGAATCACGTAACTTCTTAAATCCTAAAGACAGTCATGAAATAGGAAAACCGGCGAAGCTGAAGTGTTACCTGACCCTGCACTGGTTCATGGACGTTCCAAAAGACGTAAGTCTGGATCACGTTGAGACCGCCCTTTTTCGCCTTCTGTAGAATGTCTCCCCACATCTGGTAGGAGAAAAGAACGGCATCTGTCAGTTCAAAACCCGAGAGAAACAACCTTGAGTAAACAAAAACAGACACGTGAACTTTACTTCGGCGGTACTTCGTGGGTAATGGACAGAACCCGAGAAGAGAAGCTCTCTGCTTCCATTGATGATCATAGACCTCCCATCATAAGTCACTCCTTTAGCTTCGTCAGCCACTGCAGGGAGTGCCAAGACGGAAGCCAGAAGGGCCGCAAGAAACACTCGGCCTAGCTTCCACATTTTCCGTTCTCGCGTCCTAGGAATAAATCTATTAAATCTTGCTTAAAATGTCTGCTGCCTCTCTTTCCTAAGTTGCGCTATTGCTGGTGGGAAAGATCGAGACTTTCTCGCAGAGTCAGATAAAGATGCAACAGTATGGACCGACCCGGGAAGCCGTCGTGTGAAAGATCATTTTCTGAAAGTATGAGGATGCTGAAAACAGTGGAAAGGAGGCAATGCGGTGATGCAGGAGAACAAAGAAGACAGCTTAAAGAGGTGTGCGGGAGGGCATCAGTCACTTCAGTGCGTAGGACGGGGGCGTTGATATTGTCATGTTTTCAAGTGAATGGTGTTGTGAATTCCGTCTGTGTCGTTTCTTCTTCATCCTCTCCCTCGTCCAAGCATCTGTTCCCTCTCCCTCTCTCTCTCTCTCTCTCTCTCTCGCACTAAATTTGGGAGATGACCAGGTCGAGCAGCGATCCGAACTTGTGGAGGCTTACTAGCTCCTTTGAAATAGTGGAGAGAAATACCATACGTTGGAAGAACACACCTATTAAGTTAATTCCCCAGTGACAAAACATTCTCTGATCAAATCAGTTGGCTCCTACCATGGATAAAACTCTATTATTTCGTGTCCAAAAATGCAGATTGTTTTTTCCGCGTCAGTAAATTGCAATGAGCGTTGATTAAGTGTCGTAAATTTATTTTTGGGTTATTTGTTGGCAATTCACCGAATCTTTTAGTGTATTGCCAATTGTTTTTTTATTGTTCGCCAATTAGAAATTTTAGTGCTAATTTAACAACTTTTATTTTTCATAGCTTCCTAATTGCTTAAAATTTTACTTGCTTTTTGCATGAATTAGCAACCCAAATTTATAAGACTTGCCGGAGCTTAAGAGTTTAAATTACCTGAAGTATGCCTAATTAGCTTATTTACATGTCTAATATGCATACTAAGTTCCTGACATTTTCTTCGCTTGGGATATGTTAAATGAAAGTAATGTTAAAAAAAAAATAGCATGCTCAACATGAGTAATTCTCAGCTCGTGCTTTGAATTTCTCCACGAACTCCAATTTGCTCATCTCTTTTTGGGTTAAGTGAGAAAGAAATAACTTTCATGCTCATCATGCATGGATTTTTTGTAAATTAAACGAGTAAAAGAATTTTATTGCTCCTGTCTATTATTATATCAAAGATAATGTTGAAAAGTGTAGTGAAAAGTTGTCAAATCTACCACATAAGAACTTTTTTAGGAAAATTATTTTAAAAAGTTATAAATATATTACACTTATGTCAATTCAATTCTAAAAATTTCAATTTAACCAATTAAATTCTAAATATTTTAACATTTTACCAATTCATTCAATTATTTAATGGCGGCCGTGTCATTAATTTTCTAGCCTAATTGATTATATAGATTACATTAGCAAATTATCTAAAAAGTTTAAGACTAAATTAACTAAATTAAAATATTTAAAGTGTGAATTAGCACAAATTAAGACTTTTTTTTTGGTTTTCATCCCGAAATTGTTCGAATCAAATCTCCGAATTACTATAAAATTGAAGAAATAGATAAATAAATCATAAGTGATTTTTGAATCAAGGGCATGGTGCTCAAAAAGTCAAATGGTCAATGGGCAAAAAAAAACCAAAGAGGATTTTCCAAAAAAAGAAAAAAGAAAAAGAAAGGGGGGGGGGGGGGGGGGGGGGGGGGAAATGACAGATGAAAGACAGAGAAGAAGCAGCGGGTGGATTTGTTGGCGTCGATTGGTTCGCTCAACGAACGCTTCAACTGCATCTTTTCCCGCACCAACGAACCCCTCTCTCTCTCTCTCTCTCTCTCTCTCTCTCTCTCTCCCCACTTCCAAAATCTCTGAAATTCCCCATTTCTTCCTTCTCTCTCTCTCTCTCTCTCTCGGCGCTCTTCAGGGCAACTCGATTCTGCCCGCATTCCGCTCTCCCTCTCTCTCTCTCTCTCTCTCTCTCTCTCTCTCTCTCTCTCTCTCTCTTTCTCTCTTTGCATTTCGGGCGTCTCGGGTTCGGCTAGGGTTCCCCGCCTGGAGCTCGCTCGCGTCTGGCCCCGTCGGGTCGTTTCTTGTGGATGTGGCGGAGGCGGAGGAGAGGAGGAAGAGGAGAGGAGGAGGCGTTGTTTCTGTGGAGAGGAGATCGACTTTCTGCGTGACCTGAGCGGGTCTTCTAGCTCGTCGGAAGGAAGGAAGATCTGAGAGGTTTTCTTTCTGTGTTGAAAAGATGAGCGCGTCGAGGTTTATAAAGTGCGTGACGGTCGGCGACGGGGCGGTCGGCAAAACTTGCTTGCTGATCTCTTACACCAGCAACACCTTCCCCACGGTGAGACCTCATTTTGGTCAATTTTCTTGGGATTGGATCTTTAAATGTTCTCTTTTTGGGAGTCTTGGGAATGCAGGTGAGATTTGTTGTTATTTTCTACTCTTTATGGCTTGAGGAATTGAATGAACTAAGCAAAAACAGCACATTTTCTTTCTTTTTGTGTGCTCTCTTCTTTCTTTCTTTTTTGAAGATTTTGGCTTTTACTTTGTGCCCTTTATCTTTTTGTCTTCCTTTGTAAATTTGAGCTGTGGGTTAGATTGTTTGGACGTTGTCGGATGAACTCTGAAAGTTATATTTGATACCGGCGCACATGGGTCACGGCAGATTTTGGAACTAAGCAAAGAAATATGGTGAATTTTGGAACTAGGTCTTGTTGCATTGGTTGCTTCCGCATTGTTATTAGATTCTTGTGGGCCTTTGGATATACCCGCTGCTGTGCATGCCTCTCTCTCTCTCTCTCTCTCTCTCTCTCTCTCTCTCTCTCTCTCTCTCTCTGTGTGCACGCGCGTGCACCATATAATCAAGTCACGGACTCATGGTTCTATATGGTTTAATTTGTATTGTGTCGTCGGATGAGTTTGTCGTAGAACAGTCTTGTTTTTCCTTCAATACGTGACCTTTAGCATCTTCTTACTGGACTTTTCGTTGACAAACAGGATTATGTGCCCACCGTCTTCGACAACTTTAGTGCTAATGTGGTTGTCAATGGAAGCACTGTGAACCTGGGACTGTGGGATACTGCAGGTCATTTTCTTTGACTGACCCCGTGTCTTCTTTGTTAGCTTAGATATTTTGCTTTTGCCTTCCGGATTAATTCTTTTTGTGTGGAACAGGACAGGAGGATTACAACAGACTAAGGCCTTTGAGTTATCGTGGGGCAGATGTTTTCATCCTAGCATTCTCTCTCATTAGCAAGGCCAGCTATGAAAATGTCTCTAAGAAGGTCAGACAAATGAAATTCTCTCTCTCTCTCTCTCTCTCTCTCTCTCTCTCTCTCTCCGTTGCTGATAAATCTGTTTGTATCTTTGGTTTCAATACCAGTGGATTCCAGAGTTGAAGCATTACGCACCTGGTGTCCCAATTGTTCTTGTTGGGACAAAGCTTGGTAAGACCACCTCTCATTACCAAGGGGGCAGCTTTTCTCCTTTTATGCTGCTTATTACATTTCTCCATCTTTATCTATACACTGCGGCAATGCTATGTTGCACTTACTTTACCTTTCTTTCATTTTCCTTCATGAAGTGTTTCTGAAGTTAATTGATGTAATAGCTATAGCTTTATTGTGGATTAGATGGTTTGAACTGTATGATGAGATGTTTGGGTTTCCAATTCTGCATCATTGACCTTTCTTTTGTCATACTTTGAGTTTATGCATTCATTTTATTCATCTTTCACCTTTTCTAGAATTTAGGTTGTGAACTTAGTACATTCCCTCAAGAATGGAAAGCACATCAATTGGCATTATTCGGTCAGAACATGGCAAAAGCATTCCTTCTGTGGCATCGTTTTGGTTTCTTACTTTCATACTTTGAAGCAGTTAATAGGTTGTGGTGTTACTTAGATTCCAATTGTGTCATATCTAGAGGTTATTGATCTGATTTCATGGTTGTGAATATGATTTATCTTCATAAGACTGTTCGCAAATGTAGAAGACACCTTCTGCCTCAGGCACTAGCAAATTTTTTAGTGACTCTCACCTAAACAGTTGGACCGATGGTTCCAGGATTCTGGTGGTATCTGTCATGAAGCTGCTGCTCTCCATTTACGCACATTACTTGGTAGAAAATGTCAAAATTTGCATAATTACTTTCCAAATCATCAATATGACAAAGGCAAAATAGTTTGAGGACTTTCAGAATCTTGAATAGGTTGGTAGCATGGAATGCTGATGAAACTGATTTACTTGTCTTAATGCAACCTTACATTTTTCCATAGTGATGTCTTTGCTCTCGCATGTTTATGATTTGAATACTACAAATAGTTTTTGGTCGCAGGAAGATGACACTGTTCTATTCATGGCAAATGTTACACCTCTCTACCTGTGATAGCATTTTTCACTTTGGTGATTGAGGATAACTTTGAGCTTAGTTTTAGTCTAGAAATTTCAGCAATTGTTGATACTCTATGGCGGCTCTGTTAATTGTAAATAACTTGGTTGTTTTGGCTGTTGAATGAAATCTTACCAGATCTTCGAGATGATAAGCAGTTTTTTATAGATCATCCTGGTGCAGTGCCAATTACTACAGCTCAGGTACTTGCTAATGCTGGGGATTTTCTGACAAGTAACCTCTCTTTCCAACTTTTGTCCCCTTTTTGATTTCTAATCATTGATTTGTTCTTTCCTCAAGGGAGAGGAGTTGAGAAAGCTGATAGGCTCGCCCGCATATATTGAGTGCAGCTCGAAGACACAGCAGGTACCTGTGCATGCAAAGTAAAACTTAATTTCATCTTTTGCAATGCCTCCATTGGTCTTGTTTTGACATGGCCGCACTCTGTGACTGCAGAATGTGAAGGCAGTGTTTGATCAAGCCATAAGAGTTGTGCTTCAACCGCCCAAACAAAAGAAAAAGAAGAGCAAAGCCCAAAAAGCCTGCTCCATATTGTGATTGATAATAGCTCAAAGAGAGAACAGCCGGTTGCTCTGCATGTATCTCCTCCGTTCTTGCTTTGCTTTTAGAAGAAGATGCTGTTGCTGATTTGCTGTGCCAAGTGGCGAGACGTTTTTTTTTAAGCATCAGACTGTCCAGTACCGCTCCGTTGGCGTCATGATGATCTAATTCTTGTGTTTGTCCACGTGTCGTCTGCAATTCTTGACTTTGCTAATTCTATGTATTAATGAACCGCATTTAATGAGAGAAAAGAACCTTTCTTGCATCGATCATGCCTATGCTCTTCTATCATTACAGCTGGTGATCATTTTATGATGACAAATTGGAGGATCTTTATAGCCGCATCCGTTGACCGTCCCTTTTCTTCTAGATCAGAAAGTGATTCTCTCTCTGTGGGTCTGCTTTTATTCCATGAGATATGGTTGAAATGTAGGCCTTAGGATAAATATGCGGTGGTCAACATACTTCCATGATATCTGAAAAGGAGCAATGTTGATGAGATCAGACGCCCAAAATAAACGTCGCTTTCAAAATCGTTCCAGTCGCCCTCTTCATTTCTTTTCTAGTTCTTCAGGGAAAAATACATACGTTCTTTTGGAGCTTTACATGGTGGTGCTCTTGTATCAATTATTCGGCTCTTTTCCTGTCACTATCTAGCTACGATTTCTCTGTTCAGTTGGGAAACTTGTATTTTGTTTGTGCAGTACTCACTAATGTGAATTCCTGGGATGTCGAATAACTGCTATCCACGCATTTTTTTCCTGGTCGATAAGTTTATGGTAATAAACAGTGCAACCCGTCCATGAATTGTTTGCTTATTGGTATTCTCACGGCCTAGTGCGACTCGCCTTCTTTTGGGCCTGATTAGTAACGAATGGAATCGTTCCTTGTGATGGAATGGGAGCCCCACGGATTCTGCATGTTGATGAGAGGGCTCTGTGCAAGGATACTCATACTTTAAGGTCAACTTCATATGCGATAGGTTCATTGAATCTATCTGCGGGTAGGAAATCTTGATAAAAATCCGAAAAGAATATTTAAAGTGATCTAACTTTGGCCATTTGCACCCTGTCCTGAGCCGAAGCTTCTGTCTAGTATTGGAGTTCCACTTGGAAAAAACAGTTGAGCTAAACCCTTTTCACTACTTTAACATCAATAAAGATTTCTACCTTTCTACGTTTCTTTCGCCAGTTCTGACCCCAGACAATTTGATAATCGACCAATTTGAACCGTACGAGGCCTTCTATCTTACCATGTGTGGGACATACAGGATTCATGTCATGACCGAAAGCTAACGATTCTTCAACCCGGTGAACATTATAATTACTAGGTGTAGTACCTGAGCAAACGCTTCCAGAACCCATCTTTTTCGCCGACAGTCATCTTGATGAAAATCCTATTAATCAATGTCGACAAATTAAGAAATATACAGCACAAAGGCAAAAAGGGTTCATTGAGAACGGTGGAGAATTTACCATAGTACTCTTTCTTTTCCTAAAGATATATAACTTTGGAAAGAGAAAGAAAAGGCGTCTTTGATTCTTGTTCTGCTGCTCCCTTTGGAATTTATACCCTCTCTAGGAATGCTTGCAATTTCTGGGCTCATTCTTTCTATATAATTTCCACTGGACCACACAACCACTCACTCTTCTCATATAAAGCTATAAACCCAGGTTCATTGTGAGCCGCAGGTCTGTCTTCAAGGAAAACATTTGCCTTGCGTCCCATTGAATTAGAGAATCGTGTTGGTAGCGTCCACGAAAAAGTTTCTTCGCGATGGCGTCGAAGAGAATCCTCAAAGAGCTCCGGGACTTGCAAAGAGATCCTCCAACTTCATGCAGCGCAGGTGCTCCTAGTTCCTGTCAACATTATCAGATACTCCTGCACAATGTTCTCTTTTTGATCCTAGCACTCCTAAAAATCAATGATACTGATGCGTGATGGCGCAAGAGCCTCTTGTCATTCTCTTTTCCATGAAAGGCTCTGCTCGTGGGATTAGTGGAGTGAAAGGAATTAATGGCAAAATGTCATATCTTAACTTTCATGGAGGCTTTGTTTCTGTCTTCCGGGACTCATTTTGATGGTGTTGGACTTAGGCCCTGTGGCTGAGGATATGTTCCATTGGCAAGCGACCATCATCGGTCCGAACGAAAGTCCGTATTCGGGCGGAGTTTTTCTGGTGACGATTCATTTTCCACCGGACTACCCTTTCAAGCCTCCAAAGGTGAATACTTTTTCCTTTGGGACAACACTAAATGTGAAACATAAAGCAGAGTTTTTTTTCTGAAACAATATGAACGTGAAATTAATTTCTTTTCCTTTCTAAGAAGCAGGTAGCTTTCAAGACAAAAGTGTTCCATCCAAACATTAACAGCAATGGAAACATATGCTTGGACATTCTGAAGGAGCAATGGAGTCCTGCCCTCACTATATCCAAGGTGATGCCCTCTTCGTAAAGATCCTGTTTTGATTTCTGAATCATCGTAAGGCTCTGGAAAAAGTTCGGAGAACAGATTGTTTCTAATCTTGCTTCACTAACTTAGACTAATCACACATTGGAAATGTCAAAAGAGTCCTAGATTCGATAGAAAAGACCCATGGATTTAACTACGAGTTCCTGCAAATGTTTTGTCACAGACATGAAGGAGAAATTTCAAATTTTCACTTAGCATTACCAATTGAGCCATATACATAGGGTGGTTCGATAAGACGGATCAACATGAGTCTGACCCCTAATTTGACGTCTGTGTAATCACTTACCATTTCATAAGTTACCCAACATTCTCTACGTCTACATATGCTGCGCATCCTTTGCTAGTGTGAACGTGAACCCCAATTCACATGCAGGTATTACTATCCATATGTTCTCTGCTCACGGATCCGTACCCGGACGACCCACTTGTGCCGGAAATCGCTCACATGTACAAGAGCGACAGACCCAAATACGAAGCCATGGCCCGGAGCTGGACTCAGAAGTATGCCATGGGCTGATGTTCACGATCAGACAGAAGTTCAGAGCGGCGAATGGATGGGAAGTCGTTCAGCTAAAATAAGTTTTACTTCGGATTTGGAAGGCCTCTTCAAATTCGATTCGCAAGTGTCATTTCTGGGGTCTTGATTTTGTCTTGTGAGCTCCCAATAAGATGATGGGAATTGACTCTGTTTTTCGCTCGAATCACCGGATACTCGGTTGGCTCCTTCGCTTTTATCAGTGAACAAAAAGACAAATATTCATCTGGCTCGATCAGGGATTCAAAACTTCCTGATACCAAAAACTTCAAAAGTCGTAGGTAGAAAGACAGAAAGCGGAACAGATTAACCAGAAGAGCATAAGAAATCGCAGCAAGATTTGCCATTGCAACGATCCTCTTCCTTGAGCCGTAACCTCGTTCACCTTCTTTGCGCGGAATTTAGATTCACACCGCCACAGTTGACATTCCATGAGAGTACCATACCTGGCGAGGGAGCCCCCGATAACGCTCTCATAGAAAATGGAAAAAGAACGGCTTTTCTAGGCTTGTCAATTCCATGGTTTGCAGCCACAAACGAATTTGCAAAATGGAATCTGGAAGACTGGGACGTTTCAACAGAGAATGCACGGCACCTTGTTATTGATGAAAATAAGTAATAAAACTGGGAAAAAAAAAATAAACAGACGCTAAACGCCGAGCGCATGAAATGTACACTAGCCTTCAGCAATCAAAAAGAGCTAAGAATTGTAGAATTCTCTCAGAATTTCAACTATCAAAGAAAAGAAAACTAACGTCAGCACAACAGCAGTATTCACAGTGGGGGAATATCCTTGCCACGACCCCTCTTATCTGCTTCGTAGAAATGGGGTGACTCTGGCTCACAAAAGAAGGTAGGATTACTCTCTCTTAAGTCCCCGGCTGCACGAAAGGGTCAGCATTGGATTTCCTATCACAAAATTTATTTACGCCTCGTTAACTGGCAATCCATGCTGTGTAGCAGGCAAACTCAAGCAGTGACATGGAGCAAAACATTGACTGTATCGCATTGGCGAGCGGATCGACTTATCAAGAATCTGACACCTTGATGGTCCCATACTTCTCGCTAATGGCACCTCCTTTCTGTTTCTGGAACTGTATATAACGTAAAGTGCTGGCAAAGAAAGCATCGGCAGCTGGATCTTGGGTGGTAGTGTCACTTTGCATCTCAGTGGTAATCAATTCCATCAGGCTTTGAATTGAAGCAACGGTGATCTGCGGGTTTCCCTTCTCAAAGAAATATATATACCTGCCAAGAATGACACATGGCCCAACTCATAGAATTAATATAGATGTAAACAAGACAGGTAAAATACCACGAAATGCACGATGACTGTAAATATTACTTATTTAAAATCTCAACAAATAGCATCACTGAACCAGTGCTCCCTCTAGTTGCGTTGGACATCTGTTGGACAGCATTTGCAATTCTCAATGCACGTTTTAGGCACAGCAAGACCCTGAAAGAAACAAAGTGAATGAAGATAGAATAGGAAACATAAAGCCGATAATGATCTATATGAAGCCCCTGTATCCCATCTTCTTCCATGATTTAAACAAATTAGAGAGTTGGTCAACTAGGTCTTCTATTTTGGTATCAATTAAAAGATAACAAACACATTCAAAAACAAAGAGCATGATTACTAGAACAATCTAAGTTATCCTCTTCCTTGTCTTCATCCTTCCCCTTTTGGTGAAGGAGTTCATTAAAAATGCAGAACTTCTAATTTGTGTTGTAATGCAACATTATACAACATAACAGAAAACACTCCACGCGTGCACATTTTGTCCTTTGGAAAAAGATCCAGCAGCTTTAAATGGGCCTTTTTTGTTCTACCTTTGCAACACAAGAGGAGGAGCATTTGGTCAAATTGATAGGACACTCATAAGCTTTTAGAACACACACAGATTAGCATCATAACAATAAAGAAGAGGAAAGGGCAAAATTGGCACAAGAGAACATACAAACTGGTGACTCTTGAATATCAGGATAGGCACATGGCTCCACATCTTAGTACAAGTTTCCAGGAAAAAGCACAATAAAAATGCAGAGAGCAAACAATGACTTACCTTTCTCCATCTTTCATATTGTCTTGATCATCCACCCAAAACAGATGAGAACACGCATATACAGCTCTGCATTGATCAGGCTTCTTCAATAGCTTAGCAGAGTACTGCCCACAAAAAAAGGATTATGTCATGATACACCAAACACAAGGTAGGGAGCTTTATAACTTTTAAACCAAAAACTTGCTAACTACCCCTGTAGCTTTGTGCGTCAAAGTATCTCTGTTCTCAACACCAAAAACATGCATTCTTTGAAGAGTTCCTATTATAAGATGAATTGCAGTCACCTGCGCTCTGGAGTCCTATCAACAAAGCAGTAGTAGTTCTCAAGTCACAGGCTTAGTCAGAAAATTAAGTTTCCCCAAGGGGAAGGAGATCATAATCATTCCAAGGGTTGCTGTCAACTTACAGAAATTTCCTCCTCATATATAATATATGCCTGAGTAAAAAATTCATACGCAACTGGCTCCAAGTCACAGTCATTTGCAGCCTGAGAGGATGCCAATATAGTGAGAGATGGATCTCGCAAAACCCTCATTATTAGTACATTATGATTGGGATACCTCAGCACATTGCAAGTACAACCGCAATGCCAGATCAGGTGCTGGAATGCTGGACAATGCCTCAACAATCTGAGCGAAATTAAAGGAAGCTTGGTAAGTATAGAAAGCTACAAGATGCACGACATCAAAAGCCTTCACCACACCATCTGTGCATGATGAGAAAATGTAACGTATGCCAAGAAAGATCCCTGGGGAGGACTGCTTATCCCAACAAGTGCACATGCTCGATTCTTGAATAATGTGAAACGTCTTTCCAATTCTCATGCATGAACAAGTTGTTAAGGATTTTAAGAAAAACACAAACATCGTAATTATAGCTGATATTTACCTGATTCAACAGCTGAAAAATTTTTTTGGTTGAAGTTGACTCGTCATCTCCAAAAGGGTTCTCATCTTGGCCTTGCAATTGTCTGACCAACTGGACACCTCAGAAAGTGTAACATCAATAAGGGTACTTGTTTGTAACAGCTCTTGCAGTTTTCTTCTTCTTTTTCAATTCTAATCAATCCTAATGGTTTAAGAAAATGATAATTGTCCGGAAAGATACACCCCCATACATAGACACAGAAATGGCAAGACATGCAAAACAGCCAACCACACGCATGGGACAGGAGTGAGTGGTACATATACTGACAATGCAAAAACGAATATCCAACCATAAGGGAAGTAATTCAAAATTCTCATCTCTTTGGCTGAAATCTCATCTCTTTGACTAGAGAGATTTCAGCAGAACACAACTTAGACACGGAAGAAACAAACCTTAAGAGAGGAAAAAACAAGTGGAGGAACAGTGAAGGACAGGCGTTTTGGCCCTCCAGTCAAGATGTGCTTCTTCACAACACATATAATCTGCCATAGAGAGAAGAATATGAATTTGAAAGGAGCATAGTTTTGTCACTGATGATTTATAGTAATTGTAAAAAGTGAAAAATACTAGCACTACTGCAATGAAGATTAACATACCAAGATCAAGTACATTAAATCATAATACTGTATGGGACATGGTAAGCAAAGAAATCCACTTTGAGATCCTCCAAGTCATTCAAAGATATGCCAATATTATGCTGTTAGACAATTGTGACCAACAAATACAGTTTTCTTTCTTCTTTTCTTTTTTTTTTTTTTTTGGTAAAAGTGGAAGTGGGCGACGACTACACAAAAGAATAGGCGCTTTAACAGAATTACGATCTTCTGATTCACTACAAGTCATGGCATGTTCCTTCCTTTGTTGACATTTTAGTAATTGTAAGGCTAAACCTCAGCCAACTGAAACAAAAAAAAAACTAAACCCAAGAACAACATATTAATTATGCACAAAATCCACCGCCCTTTGACAAATCCCCTTTTTCTTTATTTTGAGATGCAACAATTGGCCTGTCACACTATCATCAATTTTGTAACAATCTCCTCTGCTGTTGCCAAAGAACCATTGCAGCAAGTACACTTTACGTTGTAGAAAACTAAAGAAAATTAATGTCTGAATGAGTAGTAGCGGACTGATTTGCACGGGAATTAATTTTTCTTTGTATTCGCATGGATGTGCAGTGTCAATTACTCTCCATTAATCTCTCTATATATCTTTAGCTTTGGTTACTTACGTATATATTTTTGGAATGCTGATCAAAACTACTTAGTTGAGCACAGAAAGATTTTCCTTCAAATAACGAGTCTCAATCTAATATGGATGTTCCTCACATTATGCAGAGTCTTCATTCATTTCTTTTTTGGGGGAACCAATCATACCTATCCAAAAATGGATGAAATTAGATCAACAAATTTTTCTAGTACAAGCAACTATCAGGAACTGATGAGATAGCAGTAAAGATATCAAAGAAGAAACTACTCACATGCTTCAAATAAAAGATTAGAGACAGGTCCTGAAATTGCCTTTTTCTCTTGATATAGAACAACCAGAAATAGTCTCTTCTACCTCAATGACTTCTTAAAAGTAGCTTGTCATATTATCATTGAAAGGCAGAAGGCAAAAAGAGCAGCAGGGAGGCCAAAGGCACATAGAGCAGATCAAAATTTCATGTTGAAGACCACTAGAGCCGTTAAAGAAAAAAACTTCCATATTTATGAGTGGGTTCAAATTGGCAATGAAAAGAGCGAGAAAAGCAAATGGTGCTTAAATGAAGAGGGTACACTACGCAAATAAAAACTCGACGTTGGAAAAGAGAAGAAAAGAGTACCTTAAACATCTCTTCTGGATCTTCATTCTGCAGCATCTGAATAAGACGTGCAACGGAATTTTGTTCCTCCTTGAAATCATCTTCATCGACCTAAGAGGAAATATTGCTTCAGCAAGACTACATACTGCCTTAGTTTTAGTAGTTTGATAAGTCCAAGCATAACTATGATAAGAACACACTACCAAACTACAAAAAATATGCAGACAGTGAAAATTTACACCATAAGCTTAAAAGAAGAATGTGGGTGCACAACATTCAATCACCTCATCATGAAGAGTTTCATCCAAATCCTTGATAAGTCCCTTTATTAGTTCAAACAATGCCTCCACCTGCACAACAAGCAATCTGTGTCAAATCTCATAAAATCCACGTAGCCAACCATAAGAAATAAAAAGACATACCTTGTCAGCAGTTGCAATTCGTGTATTGTTCTTCATAATGCTTTGAATTATAACAGTTGCCATTACTTTATTTGTTTCATTGTCAAGGTACTCCATAACACGAGGATAGTTTGAAAGCTTCAAGGCAGTAACCACATTATTATATTTCTCAAGTGGAGCACTTAAAAGAGCAACAATCTGTTTTGTTGCTTTGCTGTCTTCAATCTTCCCCTTTCCAGAGAGCTGCTTGACACATGATCCCTGAAGGAGAACATTGAAATAGAACCATATCATAAGTCCCAGATTAGGCCTCTAGCAAAAACTGACTGCACAATCCCACACAACTTGAACCACATCAATTTATGAAGCGCAAACTAGAATACTTTTTTGCTATAATAAAGGTAAATTATTGGAATACTACCATTCCCAAAAACATCAATACATACAACGCAAGCTCATTCTCCAGTTCAACCAACACCAGAAAGAACGTGAAAGAAAAAACTAGTAATCAGGGACTCATCCTCTGGGGATGCAAGTACAAAATAAGAGCTTCTATACTATAATATAGTTTAACCAAATAAATATACTTATTCTGGGGAAAGAGACCTTGTATAAAAATATTTTGTTAGCTTCAGCTGATGGTATTCTCCGCTTAAAATGCATCTACCCAAACCTGCCCCATCTCCGTACTATTATTTACTAATTTCATAATGGGAGATTGCTTGTCCTCCCCCAGCACTTGTGCTTCTTCCTTAAACAATGTAGATAGCATTTTGGCAAAAGAAAAGTGAACAGTAGAAAAGGGACAAGAAGGATGCTAACAAGCTTACTTAATGAGCAAAATACGCGAAAAGCGATGGAGGACAAAGCAAATTGATGCATAAAGTTCATTTCACGGTAGATCATACCAAGACTTGATCGGCATAATCAAGTCGATCAGGATGAACATGGAGAGAAAACTTAAGAAGAGATGAATATAAGGTTACAGCTCCAACAACTGGCATATCAGGCTGTGCTTCTATCACCTGTACAAACAACAGGAGCACACTTTAAATTGCTTAAAGAAAGGGAAACTGACCAAAATAATCAACAAAAGAGATATAAGCAGGTCCAAAACTATTCCAGTATATAAAAAGTGCTTTGTTCAGATAAACAAAACCTGATCTGCACAGCAGAACAAAGACAACTGGCCAAATATATGAGAAGAAATGCAACATTTGCAAAACAGCTTTTGCTACAGCTGCGGTGGGTTCCCTTAACTAAGCCAATCCTATGAGTCACCGGCTCATTCTTCAACAGGCACCCAGTCAGGGCCCCAACAGTCTCCTCCCACTGCTTGAGAGCAGCTAATACATGGAGTTTCTAATGGCGATTCAAAAAGATCTGACTACTTTGCCTTGAGCCCCATGTTTTAGAGCACTAATCAAACTTCAAAATTTTGACCCTATACTAGTCCATATCATTATTGATGTCTAGCCAAGTGACTTCTTAGAGGAACTTTTCTTTTTCCACCAAAAACTGTGCAGAGGGGTGATCCAATTGACAACTCTCCCTCACCACAATGGTGAAACCCATCTAAGACTACTAAAAATCAAATAGGCTTTAACCACTTTAGTTGCACTTTCCCCTGCCAAAGCTTCACGAAAGATACATGAACCTAATTAAGCCATAGCAAAGCACAATCCAAGTGCCTAAAAGTATCCATCCTCATGTGTGAGACAAATAGGAATTTGCCCTGCTATTGATTTAATTTCATTGCCCCTACACTTTGAGCTTCACTTTAAACTATCAATATCAGGCCCACAGCCATTAGAAGGTACATCGCTTCGGAACTCACGAAACTGTAATTTCTTTTTAACAAGTGACTAACAAAACCCTAGCCTAATCACAATAAGGTGCAACTTGATCCTCCATGAGATCACTGAATTCCTTCTCTAATCCAAGTATCATTTGGATGAGCTAAAAGCCTAAAACAAGATGGAGGTTATTATATCCATATCATCATCAAAACTAGATTCTATCTATCCTTGTCATTGCTATCGGAACAAGCTCACTGATAAGTGGCAACATCTGCTGAGACACGAGCATAGGAAGATAATCCTTCCTAATTTCTGAAATGTTCTGTTATATTATGCTACAAAAATGAGATAGCTTCAATCCTACAAGCCCAATAGACAAGATTTAAGCTTCAATCCTACAAGCCCGATAGACAAGATTTACCTTCCCAATTGCACTATTCAACTTTGAGAAAGCCTCAACCTGCAAGAACTCAGGCAACACTTCAGAACTTAAAGCGGCATAACTCGCAAGCCTTTCCATTAACTGGGACAACACCGTCTTGATGTCAACTGAAGCCTGAAAAAGAAAACCAAATGAAAGAGAGAATGTGAGACAGAAAATTCAGAGTAGAGCTCAAAAGGGTACATAAAAATGTGACTACTTTAGTGCAATTACCAATATTGTTCATAGTAACCACAATGCGAAAAAAAAAATTTGAACATCTAAAAAAAGAAAATGAAGATAAGGAGAAAGGGAAAAGGGAAAAGAAAAAAAGCAAAAGGAAAAAAAAGGGGGGAGAGAGGGGGGGGGGGGGGGGGGGGGGGGGAGGTCCTACCAAAGATTTGTTACCTGGAGCTGGGGAAATGCACCCAGCAAGACCTCAAGTGTCTGCAAGTGATATTCATCAGGAAATACTTGAATAACGCAATCCATCAAGTAATATTGCGCAATCTCATCTTTACAGTTGACAACCTATATTTGGCATAAAAAATAGCATATTGGTAAACAAGCATGATTCGCATGTTAGGCATCATAAGAGAAATGAAGTTAATAATCAGAGATATACCTGCTCCAGGACTCTAGGAAGCACAGTATCTTTGTACATGTCAAGGTCAATACCCTCTATTTGACTAAGGACGTGCAAGTTTTTCCCAACCTGAAAAGAGCAGGGGCCAGAAAAGCATATTCAATGAGCACACACTCAATTTCAGCGTCAAAATCACCAATTACAGGTCACTGATTTTACAAGATCACGCAGCTCGCTTCTTTCTTTTTCCCGTCTCTCCTTTTCCCGAGCAGGTCCCTGCAGACGAGAAAGCCCGACACCAAGCCTCAACTCAGGATCACCAAGAGTATGAATCATACATAAGCACTACAACACCTGCATGACCAGAATCATGCCCTCATGATACCATAGTACCCTTCCTGTCATGCAAACACATCGACTCTAAGCATGTCCAAACATGTAACAATCAGCAAGTAGTTCTACCAACCTGATGCTGCATCCGCACCCAAAGTTTGTTCATCTCAGTGAAGTTCTGGAGCACAAAGTCCACTGCGTCTGTAATTGTATCAGCATCTCTGCAGAATTCAAGAAAGCCAGTACAGAAAGGTTTAATTTTTTTTTAGCATATATGGGTAGATACATCAGAAAGCCAGAAACAGAATAGCATCCAAGATGATGCGAAATTGGAAGGTTATAAAATTTGGATGCCTAGCTATGTCTATTTTCGACATATACATGTACATACAGACATATAGATAAATGTACAGGAATTTTTTGAATAAAAACATGGCTCTAAGCACTCTGCAAAATTCGTTTTTTAAGTGAATTTCTAGCAAAATCCATGTGCAATGGAAGAAGCTGCATAATTATCCAATTACAAAGCCAGATTGGCATTGCAACTGGCTTTCCCAGAATAAGAATGGGAAAAGGTGGGTCATCTCTGGACAACCCAGGATCTCTGGAAGATGCCAGTGAATTCAATTAACTTAGTAAGTAAAACAACTTCATATCTAACAGTACTTCCGTTTAATTCCCTTACCCTTCATACTCAGAACCAATATCAGGTAGTTTATCCCTACTAAGTTGAGAGAGGTAGCTCCTCAAGAAGAGTCCACGTAAAGGATGCTGGATACCTCGGCACATTTCCACTAGATCTTTTAGAATGTCCTTGGCAGGAGCCTCTTTAGATTTAATGTAAACAGATCCTACAGTGCAGAGAAGGTACCTGACAAAGCCAGAAATGAGAGATTCACAGCTAAACTAGAAACCACTTAACAGGAGAGAGTTAAATAAAGATTTACATTAATCAATGCTTCTCAACAATGGAAACCAAAGATTCCCGCACAGAAATCATGAGGACATATCAGAGCAGGCATATGCCAACATGTGCTACCTTCTGTATATTATCGGTGCACACAAATGCATAGCTACCCCTCTTAATTTGTCACACTGTTCAAGACAAAAACTCATAACCTAACTCGTCAGTTCACTAAATCTGCCATCAACTTACAAAAATCAAGTCTCCTACACCCAAAATCCTAAGATGACAGAACATGCATTTTGATAACATGAACTAAGAAATCTTTATAATTGCAGAAAAATGTACCAGGATAAAGTATCACTAAGATACACTTATAAACCAGGATAACATAATAATTTCTGCTTAATGCATATGTTTAGAGTTTTAGATAGCACATAGTAAGTCAGCTAAAGCTCCTCTTCAGGGAATCTTTCAGATCTTTGAGTGCTTGACTTTCTGATCTTTATTCAGCTAAATCTCACTTTTCTGTGCAATGCTTTCACTTGAAGTGTTTAAACTATTTTGCTACTTTTCCTCCTCCCTTTTCTCTAAAGCTCCTAAAGACTCTAAGCATCTTTCAACATACAAAGTCCACAACCAGTAATAACTATGAGAAGATCAATTTGAAATTTCAAGCAATCCATCTCCATCAAATTGACCAATCTACCAAAAATGTATCACATTTTCAGCAGTCAATACTGAATGCGATTTAATTAATGCGCTAACTCCCACGTCTTGGCTTACTACCCCACTAGCTCTACTTTCTACCCTTTTACCACGAAAATGCCCTCCCTTTTGAGTTGGGGTTCCAAATCTTCCTGTATCCATGCTTATATTTCGAACTTACAGCCGCTCGCTCCCCTCAAGCAGGGGAAAAAGATGATCCTCCCATTGTTCAGCATCAACTTAAATTCTTCCTTCCCAAGGGTCTGCCTGTGGCTGCTACAACATCATTTCTCTAACAGCACATATCTGCTTAAGCCATTAATATTACACAGCGTAGGCAACCTAATCCTTGACATGCTTACCAATTAAACTTTGAAATAACGAAATGACATCCATATGCACAGACCAAAATGCCCACAGCAATTTAAAAACCAATTAACTACAGCCGGGAAAACAAATTGAACTTTTCTAGGTCCAGCAAAAACAGTAACACGAAATCTACCATATCATGTAGCCAAACTCGCACTTACAATCTGGGCAAAATATTGCCTGCGTGCTGCACGAGCTCATAGAGATCCACAATGGAGCAACCCCGCCTCGTCTCCTCCTTGAAGAACATCTCTAGCTTCCTCAACTCATCGAAAGCCCTCATATCTGGCGCGATCAATCAAGAAAACCAGGAACACAAAATCCATAAACAACATGCATTGTGCCTCGCCAATAAAAAAAAAAACCATGGGATCAGAAGCGATCGTCCAGACCAACAGGACCCAAAAACAATCAGATCGTAGAACCGGCACTTACAGAGCTCGTAGTACTTGTGTGGGGACAGCTTCGAGGTGCGGAGCTCCGAGAGCATCTGCGCCGAGTACTTGAGAGCGTCCCGGAGGTTGTTCGTGTCCTGATGCAATAGCGATCGAGGTTAGGGTTTAATCACGCGGGGCGAACGGCCTTTCAACCGCCGAATTGAAGAGAAATCGGGGCGACCGAGGGAGCGAGCGAGCTCCGACGTCGTTACCATGGCGCGATGCATGTAGAAGGCGTTCTGCTGGAGGCCGGCGATGCCCGCCGCGAGCCATTTGTCTTCGTCTTCGGCCACTCCGGTCATCATTGTGGCTTCTCCGTCTCTCTCTCTCTCTCTCTCTCTCTCTCTCTCTCCGTGAAAAGAAATATCGAAGTTCGCGTTTTGACTTGCTTCTCTCCGGGCTTTTTTGTTTTTCGGTTCGGGTCTGTTCGCCTTCAACGATGTGTCGCAGCAAAGAGGGCGGGATCGAGCGGAACGGAGCACACCTCCTTATGATGGACCAGCGTTGCCCCAGACGGTCAATTTGACGCTCGTCGGGTTCATATCCATTGGATGGTACGCCTCCTCTCTTGTTTGTATTTGACCATTTTCGCTTTTCATCCTGAGCTAAATCTTTTTTTGACAATTACACAAATAGTCCTTTTAATTTTAACCAGATATACTATAATAATTTAAATTTAAATTTATTTAATACGATCCCTAAATTTTATGTAAATATATAATATAATGCATAAACTTTTAATTTGTCATATAATCCTTAAATTTTATATAAATATTCAATTTAGTTTATTGTCTAAATGAACATATTTAATATTATCTTTCAATAGATTCAAGTTTAAAAACAATATTGACTACTTTTATATAATTTAAAGATCAAATTAAACATATATAAAAAATTCATACACAGAATTAAACAAATTAAAAGTACATGAGCCATATTGCATATTTAACCAAAATTTAAAAGATTATTTATCTAATTTTTCAATGAAGTTCTTGAACTTATAAATTACTGAAGTGACTATTTTGAATCCGTAAAATATTTTAACGAGTTATTGGCTCCAAATGTAATCAAAATTGAACTCAACGGGCCATCATTGTCAACCAAAAATTTCATGCGGAAGAATTGGTGCACTGAAAATCAAAGTAGTGAGATAGAAAAATGCTTAAAGGACCACAGAAATTTTCAATTGAGCATTATAAATCAA
This sequence comes from Melaleuca quinquenervia, assembly GCA_030064385.1. Taxonomy (NCBI): domain Eukaryota; kingdom Viridiplantae; phylum Streptophyta; class Magnoliopsida; order Myrtales; family Myrtaceae; genus Melaleuca; species Melaleuca quinquenervia. Next base: position 7,696,340 of record CM057726.1, on the reverse strand, counting down.
TAGGACCGATTTGTCAAAATAACCACAAAAGTTTCACTCAAACATCAAAATGAGTTGGTCGACATTTCGTTATTGGACGAATTCCACGTAATTCTGTGCAAGGCCAAGGAGCAAGCACGCACCATCATGGTAACTAATCGCTTAGAAACAATTAAGTTCCTCTCACTAGCTTATTGAACGGTCATATTTTCTTTTGCTAATCTATAATATGTTGGACAGTTCGATTTAATTTGAAAGTACACTACATTTGTGTTCATCACTTTTATAAGCATAATCATAAAAACGAAGCCATTTACATAACATCTACTATACATTTTAGATCACATAGATGACACGATTTTGAATAAACACAGAAAAGAATTATGAAATCTAAGGAAAATTTCCCAACCCTCTAAGGCCGCTAATTAAAGATATATAATGAAACATCCATAATCAGAAAATAGAAGTGGATGATTGGATCTCTTTAAACTACTTATTCACTAGCCATATACTCGTACGGTAATTGTAGGATCATACAGTGAGCAGAGAGAGTAATTGCAATTTGCAGTGCATGAAACATGTTGCAATACATGTCTATAAGTGAGGTCATGAGACCACTCCAGCATCTTTTGCAGATGCAGAACAAATACAAATGTACATCATTCAATCTGACCATCGCAAGTAAAGTAGCAATGACGGAAAAACGAGGATACGCACAGCACTGTGAAAAGAGTGGAGAGATAGCTAAAGATATAACTCCGAGTGACTGAGAACCTAAAAGCTATGAGTAAGTTTATCATCACTAGTATAGGGGAAAAGCCAATCCATGTCGAGTCATTACAATTAGCAAAAACCTAAAACTCCACCCTCCGTTCGCAGCCTTTCTCACGGTTTTCTTTGTATCATGAGAAACCCTCGCGCAAAATTGCCACCCGCCAGCTTCCATCAGGACTGCTTTAAAGATAAAACAGGTAAAATCGCAAGAAACGGTTACATCCAAAGAGAACCATTTCCTCCATTCCTATAACCTAGTTAATACCCGGTTGCTCATCTTGCTTCCCATGGAATTTTAGTAGGGAACCGTGTATGGTAGAGCATATATATCAACCTCTCGCAAGTAATGCATCCGTGGCCACGGGTTTGGGCTCCCGTACATCAAGCCATCGCAAACGACTTTACATTCTCCAGCATCACAACTGAGCTGCTTCCTATCGAAGAGCCATTCCTGATCATCAGGATCTGTGCATCCACTAAGGATTGAGGGTGGCACCCAATTTTCTATCAGATTTCTGTATGTTATTTCTGATGGAGAGAGGCCACAGTCATCTAAGTTCTGTGAAGACGAAGTCCCATTCTTTTGCAAAGATGTTTCAGCTACTCCAGAAGAGGGACGCTGCTCTGTCGAGCCAAGCTTTGAGGCAGAACCTTTGCCTGAACTCAAAGAAGTTGAGCAGAGATGCTCTCTCCGATCTGTGCTAGATCCAGGAGCATGTTCATGCATCTCACGACCAAAGACATCCGTCCTTACTGGGGCAGAGCAAGGCTGTTCCCTGCTGGGCAGCATTTCTGGATCTTTGTGCCTTTGTAGAGGCAACCGGATCCGAATAATGCTTGCTTCACATTAATAAGAAGAATTTGAATAACACGTATCAATGACCATGTGAAGTGCAGAAACCCAACAAGTGAACAGCCTGCCCCAGTTAAGGAATAAAAGTGAACACACTCACCAGGATTATGCCCCCCATCTAGAGGCAAGACTTGCTTTTGCTTTCTGCCACTGTTCATTGTGCTGTCCGTAGAATTCAGGGAATTGACAGGTTTCCCGTGTTCTTCAGTAAGGTTGCTCTTCTCAAAGTGTTCGGTGTCGTGTTTTCTTTTCTTGCGATGGTCTCCTGCCTTTTGGTCATCTTGGGTCCTCTCCTCCTCAGTCCTTCTCTCATGACTCCGCTTTCTGTCTTTAATACCTCCATTTTCCACGGACTTCTTTTTTTCTTTCTTTTCCAGTTTTCTCTCTTTTCTCCTTTCTTTCTTCGCCTTCTCTACTTCTCTCTAAACCAACATAGAACCAGGATAGCCATCACTTTAAGCACAAGCTAAACATTAAGAACAGACAGGACAAGCAAGAACATAGATACAGAGAAACACAAGCATGACCTGCGGGGACCAACTCAACAAAAGACTAGCCTAACCAAGACTAAAGGTATCTTAATGGAGCAACAGTATAGTGACAAGCACCATGATAACAAGCCAAATGTCAAGAACAGATTTGGGAGTCTGGTGCAAGAATTAACTCACAATCCAATATCAAGTCAACCCTTTTCAAGAAGGGTCCTAACTAGTTTTTGGATCCCTGAATTTAAAGACGACCATTGGTTATAGTATCCCTATACTTACAGTGGAGTAAGCTATATCCAAATGAGATACTTCAAGGAAAACAAGTTGCCCACAACCCTTTTTTTCTCACACTACAACATAAAACTGCTACATGCTATGATCCCCTATGCATGACTAAACTGTACAGGCAAGACAGCAGACAGTGGCACTCTATTAGCAAAAATATCATAATTGCACCATTTATTCATAAGCTCCTACGAAACCAGCTTCCTTACAATGACTAGGAAGTTATAACACTCCAATCCTTGTGATGCTTGACCCATTAAAAAGATCTTTATGATGCAAAACAGCATTGAATTGTCACCAAACCACACTGAAGTAAAAGATCTCTTTCATTTTGTCAATGACCAATCCTCACCAATAAACAGCATGAAACTGCAAAATAGACTATCATCATGCCTGTCCTCTGCCCAAAATGTGTTATGGTTACCAAGAGTTTACATAGCACGTGATTGAGTTATCGGATTTTGGTAAAATAATACTTCATCGGGAAGTTATAAAGGGAAAGGCAAGCTCAAATTCATAAATTCCACTTCGACCGAAGTCATAGCATGGCAAAAACCAAATCCTCCAACCTCTATCAGTCATATCAAATGCTTCTGCTGTTTAAATAATAGCTGAAATCAGTCACCAATCTATTGTTTTCAGAATTTATGCATCAGGGAAAGTCCTCTAGTTTTATTCGCTAAGAACTAGGAAACTTATCCATCCTATCAAGCACTTCAAAAGTCATTCATTGAGTTCGACACAGAATTCTCTCTCCCAAGGATTTCGCCTAGTGTTTCATACATCATCCAACATCATATTAGCATGTTCAATTAGTTCTGATTTGGTTCCAAGCAACCACATCACCACTTAAGCTAGGAACAAATAATCATCAAATGTGCATGTCTAACGGTCAGAACATGAACTGAACAGACACAAAAATTCAAGTGAGAAAATGCAGCTCCAGCGTTACAACTACTACTTGGTGTGTTTCAAGAACTCTTTACTTGATTGACTCAACATATTGAAAATTCATACATATTGCATCTTAGTGTCATGATTTTACGAAGGCAAGCCTTTGTTATATTCCTTCTAAAACCATCAGCCAGCTATTCACAAAAACATTGAAAGAGGCATCATTTCCACTGAACCTTATGGCCATTACTTGCTCCAAAAACAGACACATTGTCCACTTTCAACGGGAAACCTCTTATTCCACATGTTAGCGCTTCACACGAGCCCACACCCGTAGCCACCCATGTTTTGTCCAAATCACATTTCCACAACACGTCGTTGCATATTCATTAATTTCCCAGTTAGTTCCATCCTTCTCCGTTGGCCCCAAAGGGTCAAACACAAGTTTCATCACAGCTTATCTGTCCCCCTTTTTTGGTCCAATCTACCTTCGTTCATTCACCAATGAAAAGACAACAGTCGCACGTCAAGCATGTACCACAAACACATAAACCAGCCGAGCTTCCGGCGAAGCCGAAGCACGGTCAGCCAGGCATAAGCACAAGCTAACCACCACCGAATGCCGAACGAACCTTGATCGATTCGATCAGCGCCTCGTCGCGGACCCCGTTCCTCGCGTACCCAGGAGGGGGGTAAGGGAAGCACCGAGACATCCCAGAAAGCGCACAGGATATTATCAAGAAACCTCCCGATGGGGAGAGATCGCAACAGCAAATCGGACGCAAACCCTAGCCCAACCCCCGACGGAGAAAGACGAGGGGTGATCGAGCAAGGGACTGAAATTGCGATCCGGAACAAGGAGAAGCGCGGATCCGTGCCGCGCGAATTCCCGATTCGAACGACGCACAGAGGCCACGCGCGGAGAAAGAGAGAGAGAGAGAAAGAGAGGGAGGGAGGGAGGAGACTCAGAGCTCGCGAGGAAGAGAAACCTGAGATCCGAAACGAATCCCAAAGACTTGCTCGAGGGGGTTTATATAGCGCGAGATCTGGGAACTGGCGTGTTTGGAGACGAGAACACTTGGATCATCCTGCTCGGACAAGGGGCCCCTCTTGGGATCTTGGAGTGTTTGGGAAGCTGAATTGTTCCGTTCGGCCTCGGCGATTGAAATCTAGAGTCCTCTTCTTCTTTATCTCGTTCCATGAAATTTGTAATATTTTCTTTGATTAACGGGTGCAAGAACTTTATGATAATGCTCGTAGAGACCGAACACGAGATCATAAGACCGCGGAGATGTCGGTCGATGCTGCTGTATAAAGCAAGAGGGACGCCCTACTTTTGAGAGTTCTTGAAATTTCTTCTTCACTAAATATTGTTCATCGTTTTTATTTTATGGGTATTTTATATTGTGTTTTCATATTTAATATCAAGAGGAGGTGGACCCATCACTCTAAAGATGTGGTAATTTAGTGCATTCTGTCGTGTCTCCTGCACAAAACAATGTCCTATATTGTAAAAATTTCGAAGAACTTGCCACGAGTGATCAACGATTGTTATTTTATGGTCGAACAATCAAATGATCACGAGTATTAGCTCTTTTGATAATTTATGATAATATCACTGTGTCAAGAGTATAATTTTAGAATCGACAAATCGATATATCTACGGTTGAGATAACCTAACAAGAGGAAACAACTTCTGCCCCCACAACAGCTTCGTCGAATTTCGAGCCGCTTTCCTTCATCGGTCAATATTCGTGGCGTGCGAACCTCGGGTTGGACCGTGTCGTCCGAGGAAATTTCAGGGAAGCTTCTATGAAGTCAAAGGAGGAGAATGAGGAAAGCCTCTTTCGTCTGGAGAGGAGTCGGGATATGAGGATGCTGATGGGCCGAGGGCGATGTGATTTGCATCTTGGGCAGAAAAGACCACCGCCCGAAGAAGAAGGCCCAATCCCAATCCTCAGCACGGCCCAACAACGTAAGAAGAAGCCTCGAACGTTTTGAGTTGTCGGTGGATTGAGCGCTAACCATTCGATTTCGGTTAACACGGTCGTGAAAGTCGTTAAGGCGTGACTCGTACCTTGTCCGGCATGGCCTATAGTAATGCCGACGGCAAGTGTGATAAGGATTGGATTGAACATTTTCGAAGTAATCTCTCTATATCAAAGTACCCCTATATTTAAATTCGTCTCAAACAATCATTGGGCTATATAAACAAGTGTCAATCAATCCCTCACCAGTCATCAAAGGCAATGCACGTGCACCTCACATGCCCGAATTTCTAGCCAATCAAGGTCCAAGATGAATAACTCCTACAAAAATAAGAGGGGACCCGACCGAAACCCCGAATTCAGGCTGGCCGATGTTGGGCCAGTACAAAGGGTCATGTAACATCGCGGCCTGACTGCTCCATCACCGCCGATAAAGGAAGCCAACGAAGCAGAAGCGCCGGACGCAAGCCGGCCAATGTCGAGGGAATCATACGACTCATTACCGTCAAGTGTAGGGAGTCAGATTGAGAAAAATTTGGATATAAGTAGTGATTTCAGAAAATTAGCCCACTTCAGTTCATGGAGCTACCCTTCCCCGTCCCCAAGACTTCAAAAGTTTCACGAGAGATTAGATCACCTGTTACTTTTAAGCTAACTTCTGCTTGGAATCCTAAATCATGGGTCAGGATCCAGCCCCTTCATGGGCCGAACTCTGCGAGAGACCGTCCTTTTCCAGAAGATGGGAATCGTCGGGCAATGATTGGCACAGTCAACAGAAGCCGCAAATTCTCCTTTACTAATCTAGAATGATCATTACAATTTTTCCTTTTCCTTGATTAACCAAGCTATTGACCCCACAAACTTCAGAACCCAGAATCTTCCGGGTTCCTGACTCAGTCCCACACTCGCCCAAATCCAAATAATAACACAAACCCTGCACATGACAGCGATATATAGACGCGCGCGCGCGCGAAGCTCTTCTCCTGCCGTCTACATGACTACACAGGCGTTAGGGTTGTCGTCGCTGAAGGCGGTGGTGTACTTGACCTCGGTGGAGCTGGCCCGGGCGAGGGCCGAGGCCTGCGGGTCCTGGAGCACATTCCGGACGTACCCCGGCGGGGCCTTCTTGTCGTAGGCGCCAGGGGCGTAGGGGTGGTCCACGACGTCGTAGGGCACGTAGGGCCAGAAGTCGCAGACCTTGCCGGTGCGGTGCCGGACCCGATGGAGCACCTTCTTCGGGTCGACGTAGCCGATCACCGTCAGCTTGCTCTGCTTGGGCTCGACCTCCACTTGAGTCACCCCCTTCATGCCTTCCACCGACTTCCGCACCCTCCTCTCGCACCCCTCGCAGTCCATCTTTATCTTTATCTCCACCGTCTGGACGTAAGAGAGAAAAAAGAGCATCTCAGATAACTGGTGATACCAAAGAGGCAAGCAAGCCAAAACAGATCGAAACCTCGGAGTACCTGGAGCTGCTTGCGCTTCTTGAGCTTCTTACTGTCGCTGGGAGGCACGTAGCAAATATCAGCGACGTAATCCAAGATCCCCATCACCCCTAAACGATTACCGCTCCTTTTAAGCCTGTCGGGGATAAAAGCAACCGCCACGCGCTCTTCTCGATCTCCGGTCTTGACGAGAGAAGAAGGAAAAGGATCAGTGAAGCAGGAACCAAATCGAGCTCTGAGTAGCTAAACTCCCAGCCACATCCCATATAAATAAGCCAGCGCACGGGCTTCCGCGCCGGGTCACGTGTGCTGACGATCCCCCAACACGTGTCGCCTCGCCACGTGGCCCAGTCGTGGAGGCCCATGTCATAGTAATGAGGGAGGGAGAGTGGGAGGATGTGGGGGGTCCCTTTGGCGGCCGACTTTTCTCTGCATGGGGCGGAGCTTGAATCAGGAAAGAGGACTGCAGGAGAGTAAACTGCAGAGAGGCAAATGTCGGCTTAAGAAGATTGACCGGGTCGAGACGAGACCCACCGGCGAAACCGACCACGGTCTCTCTTATCCCTTCGAGTCATGGGCCGTTTCACACTTTCCCGTCCGAGGACGCTTTCCCTTTATGCCCCAGAACCATGAAAACCTAGCGTTGCGGGAGATTCAGATGGAACTTTCTTGCAATTTCATGCTTTCTCGTTTCGCAAGAAGAGGTCACGGGGGAAGATGCGTTCATCTTCAAATGCGTCGAGCGCTCGCTTGAATGTAAAAATAGTAAAATCGTCTGTGATGACAGACGAAGCTGATCACTTCACGCCCAATCGCATGCCCACAAAGCTAAGCATGTTCTGTCCGGTGAAAACTCTCGACTTTGATTAGTAGCACGCGATATGCGAAGTCACGGAGGTCTCGAGAGGAAATATGGACTGTGTGTTACATATAATTATTGAGAAATATCGAACTTCCATTGATAAACCGGCCGTCATTTTGTGGTTATTCTTGTAAGGTCACATGAGAGAGTGAGAATTCCACGTCCTCTCCATCATCAACCAACATAAAACTATTATAGTGTGACCTTCATGCAATCGCACGCGAAAAATCAGAATAAATAGGAGCAATAACACTTTCCGTGAGTTCATTTTCCAAACTTTCGCGCGTTTGAATTGATGAAAATAACCATTCAATTGAAAACTCATTCGTAGTTAAAAGAAACTATGCATATTTAAAGTTATAAAAATAAGAAAATATATTTTTTTTTCTTTAAATGGGGAGGATGCCTGTTCTGATCGTTTGAAGGGTTGGACAGCAAGTCCAAAAAAGTCAAGGCGTTTGTTTTTAACGTGGACAAAGATCAGTTCTTCGGCGTGATCACGAAATAATTGTAGTAAAACTATATATGCGTAGGTCTATAGATATTCAAGGCGTGCAAGCAAATAGAATCGCCTTCGGGTCCTAAACTGGAGGATGATCCGAAAACCACGGGCTTGATATGTATTAACATGCTGCGATCTTTTAGAGTCCATTTGTTCGAAGGAAAGCTGTTCTCTCGCAAAATTGTTTTCCGATTTTCGGTATTTAGACGACGGACTAATCGATTTATTGAAAATGTTGTTCACGAATTGAAAGCTAATTGTTTTCGTAAAATAAAATATATTTTTTGTCATGGAATTTTCAACAAAACAGACGTGTTTTTTTACGATTGGATATTGAATGATGACTTCTGATGTTGGATGGGACACGTGAGAGTGAGTCGCTATCGTTAAACCTTAATTGGGTCGGCTAATTTCACGGTCCTCATGATGAGGAAGCTTGAAACGTGTGGACGGGCTCGATTATCCGGCCGGCGGGGGATAGTGCGAATGATCTTCGGACAAGCGGATTGCGTGCAGACTCACGTTTAAATTGTCCGTTGCTTGGCCAAACGGGACAGATGGAGCTTGAATTTTGCTTAGCGGCGGCCAGCAATTGTTCCTGGAGGCAAGCTAATCCGGGAAGAACGGTAGGTTTTAGCAGATATGGGTTTGGCGGGTGCCGCACCGGCCACGTAAGAAACGTCATGCTCGACCACAATAATGACTATCACGTTGCGAGAATGTTACAGGTCGATTCATTAAATGAACCCGAGCAGCAATGGCTATTCCCGAAATGCCTGCTTCTCTCTTTGTTTTTTTTTTTTCCGCTGCTCACTTCGTTAAATGTCAGATTAGTGATGACAACTAAAATTCACATGGATTGTGGCTACATTCATTTTATGCAATGGCTGCTCCCAAAAGGGCGATTGGTTAAGCACTTGGAAGTTTCTCTCTCGGATGGAGCACTCGACTTTGTTCCTAGCAGAAGACCCGGTCCATTGAATGTAGCTTGATGGGCCGGTGGTCGTGGATGGTCTAATTGGGCACCGCTCCATTGAAGTTTGTCTCTATGGATTTCGCTATCTAGACCCATCCATCCAATTACACTTGGTCCTTCCCTTTTTTCGGCCAGAAATTATACTTAAATCTTCTTATTAGTATTCAATTGGACCTTAAGCGAACAACACTAACGATCTCTTGGTTAGTCCCCTTACTTTACTCTCGATTACTCGTTAGTGATTCGTCTGATAGATTATTACACGAACAAATTTGACATGAACGTTGTCGTCAAAAGAGGACAATTATAAAGATACGTATTCTCATTACGTACGAAGCGACGGGTCTAACTCGAAAGAGCTACGGCTCTCTCGCATTTGCATAATCACTGAAAAAGCGCGGCTTTTTAGGTCGAAGAAGTCGGATTGAGAAGTCAAGGGAACACGAGCACTTTTTCTCTGTTTCCGTGTTGGAAATCGGCTCGTGAGTAGAGAGGAAAGATTTAGGCTTCCGCTGCATCATTGATTCGTGAACTTGACTCCCGATGGTTCCATGCACGCGCTAAACAGTGCTGTAATCCGGGGGGCGGCATAATGCGGTCGCATCCTCAATCAACATCAACAGCTTATCCATGCATTCACCCAAGATTATCGCCAAATTGATTACGATTATGAGAGTCTCTCTCTCGGGGATGAGCAGCAGTCTAGAGTCGACCCTACCGACCCAATCCGGCCGGTCATGTTCAAATTTTTTAGACGAATGGATCGATCATCGATTTTGAAATCTCTAACTTGATACTGTACATGTTGATCATCGATCTTATTGCCATTTTTTACAAACCCATTTTTATAAGTTTCAGCGGATAGCGACTCACTGGCTCAGCCTTCCTCATTCTCTTCAGTCCTTCCTAAGCTCAAATCAAGAAAAAAAAAAAAAAAGCCTAACTCACAGGCCCAATGTATGTTACGTCTTCTTTCGTTCTTCCAAGTACCAACCCAAGTGTTCTTCAATTCTTCTTTGTCGAGATTGAATGCATAGTTATTTCATAAAATTTCTTGTACGAATAATTTTGCGGTCATGGGTTAACTCTGAGACCGGACCGGACCGACAGGAATGAACCAGACCGATAAGGTTGGTCCGGTCCTCGGTCTCAAACTTGACGGGTCGGCCCATGGTTCCAAAAATTGAGAACCAACGTTATACGAGTGGATCCTCGGGTTGAGCACGGGACTAACCCAATCCGGACTATATTCACCCCTACTCTCTCTCAGGAGCAGATCAAAAGTCAAAAGAAAAAAAGACCATGGGGGCCCAATTAGCATTCCCGGGCCCCCGGCTCTCATGATTGATCTCTCTGCCTATATATGTGTATTATTTATTTATTTATTTGTTTATCTAAGTAAGTGCATGGAGAACCCAGCACACCCACACAACTCTACATGACCCTCGGCCACGACCACCCTCTCTTAAATTCTCTCCTCGTTCCCAAACAAAACAGAGACAACATAAGACCTCCTCTCCCTCCAGTTCAGTCCCTTCCTCCCCTTCTCCGATGAGCTCCATCTCCCGCGGATTCGACTCCCCGCGCTCGCCGTTCGATCCGAAGGCCTTGCTTGCCGCCACCGCCGCCATTTGGGCGGTAGTGCTCATCTCTCCGCTCTGCGGGGCCACCCAGGCCGTCGCGCCGTCAGTAGCGGCAGCGAGCAACGCGAAGACGACAGTGCCGGCGGTCTTCGCGTTCGGAGACTCCATCGTGGACCCTGGGAACAACAATGGCCGGGCGACCGTGGCCAAGTGCGACTTCCCGCCCTACGGTCGGGATCTCGACCCGGGTGTGCCGATCGGGCGCTTCAGCAACGGCCGAGTCCCTTCGGACATGTTGGGTACACCCCCCCTCCCCTTCTCTCTCTCTCTCTCTCTCTCTCTCTCTCTCTCTCTCTGGTTCTTATTCGTGTATGGTGGTGGGGAATGCGGACATCAGACAAGACGACATTAGCTGTTAACCGACCCCACCGCAAGCATGATTGGGTTCGGATGGATCGCCGGCCCGATCCCGGTGGTGGAGCGACAGCCGTCTCGCTCGTTTCTCGACTTTGCATACAATCCACGAAGTCGATCTGCGCCCAATCATTTGCCATCTCCTCCTTACGTGCGTCCCCCATCTTCGCGTCTTCGTCCTTCCTGTCTCCCCCTCCTTCACCATCTCATCCCAGGAACATCTCTCCCTTCTCCGTGCAAACCCCACAAGGCAAAAAGTCATTCGCGTGATCGTATGGAAACAAGCCAAGCATGTCTATTCACTTGGTGGCGGTCTTCTCGGACTTCAGCTAGTGAAATCGGGTGGCTCCCGGAATCGTAAGGTGTAAAATGCACACTTCCACTGATCTTGCTCGTGCCGGGTTTCAGCAGTTGTACATTTTATCCGATAATTTAGCACATAAGCTATATAGTCTTAATTACCCTTGGATGAATTTTTTTGCTCGAGAATCCAATTCGAAGAGGAGGCCTATTTAATTCATTCATTTATTTATTTTGTAGCTGAAAATTTGGGCGTTAAGAAGTACGTGCCTGCTTATCTGGATCCGAATCTGGAACTCCAAGACCTCCTCACCGGCGTGAGCTTTGCCTCCGGAGCTAACGGATACGATCCTCTCTCCGCCAAATTAGCCGTAACCAATCTCTCTCTCCCTCTCTCCCTAATTAAAGTTATGAATCATAACACTTGAGTTAAATTGAGACGAGCAATTAAAATATCGAAATTATTTACGTTCGATTACATAGGGAACTCTTTAATTCGGTACGCAAAATTCGGTCCTCGATAACTAGTGCGACGGGCTGCTAAAGAGTCGCCCGATGCAATCCAAATCGAAACTTCGAGCTAGCCCATCGAACCCCTCCCTCTTAATTTTGCCCGTGTTTGATTTGTCCGCAGATGGTATTGTCCTTGTCGGATCAATTAGATCTCTACTCCGAGTGCATGGAAACCGTACGCTCGGCGGTCGGGGAGGAGAGAGCGTCGGCCATCGCCTCCGAGAGCATCTATATAGTTTGCACCGGCAATAACGACATAACCAACACTTACTTCATGACGCCGTGGAGAAGTTTCGAGTACAACATCTCGTCCTACACCGATCTCATGGTCAGCTCGGCTTCGAGTTTCCTTCAGGTGATAACACTTGTGGATGACTTCAAAGTATTGTGGAGAAATACGGAGGACCGTATATAACTAATCATTTCTATTAAATTAGTCTAAGTGGGCAAAATTAAATTACCGGTTCGATTAATGACTTGGAACAACCCGGTCCAATTGGTCTGGTCTTGCAACTTCTTGTCACGTCTTAATGAAATTCACGAACTTGTGTGGCGGGCAGGATCTGTACGGACTGGGAGCAAGGAGAATTGGGGTGCTGAGCCTGCCGCCGGTAGGGTGCCTCCCGTCGCAGAGGACTCTACACGGAGGCCCCGAGAGGGACTGCTTCGATGCGGCCAACGAAGCGGCGGCCCTCTTCAACTCCAAGCTCTGCGCCGAGATCGACTCCCTCAACGCGGATCTCCCCGGCGCTAGGCTCGTCTACATCGACATCTACTACCCTTTGCTCGCCATCATCCAAGACCCGGCTCGATTCGGTAATCAATCCTCTCCCATTTAGTCCTCTGATCTCTTTGCCCATCTCCGTCGCCGGCGAGGGAAGACCCCTTTTTGGCGTCCGGATGTTGTCACCGGCACATTCACTATGCATTGCCGGAGCTGCTTGAGCTGCCCAGGGGGGACTGATTTGGCAGTGTTCTTCCCTAAATTTGGGCTATGTAGGATTCGAAGTGTCGACGAAAGGGTGCTGCGGCACGGGGAACCTAGAAGTGAGCTACCTCTGCAACCGTCTCGACAACCCCGAGACGTGCGACGACGACACCAAGTACGTGTTCTGGGACAGCTTCCACCCCACCGAGGCCGCCTACCGGAGCATCACCGATCAGATGTTCAGCAAGTACGTCCGCCAGTGGTTCTGAGATCAATCGATGCCAATGGCGTTGGTTCGCCCAGGGGGAAGGAGTGGCCTGGCATTGGCCTCTATTTTGGCTCCATGGTCCATTCCAATCTTTCCCCGCCCCTACAAAATTTGGAATGGCTCTCTTTCCTCTCGCCGTGATTACGTGGTTTTCAATTCAATTTCCAATCTCGCATTCTTTCATCTCATTTCGCGAACTGAGGAAGGTTAGCACGGTGTCGGCATTGGCTGCATTTCATTTTCCTCCGCGCGCGATTCCATCTCCTTCCTTCGTCAAGATCACGGCTTTCGCCTCCATTTTCTGCCCATGGCATCGAAACGGGACGAAGAGGACGAACCGCCTTCCCCCGATTGCAGCGGCGCCTTTCGACCAGTCTCCTCCGCCCTCGGGTTAAGCCACCACCGTAAGGTGGATGAGTCAATTTATCCGCCCTGTCGATGGGGTTGTGCAGACCGGTCCGGTTCCAGATGGGTTCGTGGAATTGACGGGCGGTTCCCGGTTCCAAGTTTTTTCAAAATGCACTGTTGGCGAGATTAATGTCTATGGGCCTTGAGACATCATTGCCCAAAGCAAGCCCCTTGTTCGTTTGCACTCATCGTTCTTGGGTCACGCATGACAAATGCGAAAAGATGGATTCAGTCAAGAACTCCAAACGAGTTCGACAGAAAGAAGAAGAGAATTAGTGAGGTTATTACATTTGATGGCACTAGACAGTTCTCCACGACGAGAGATCGATAATAAAGTTTATTTAACGTTCTAAGTAAGGAACGGGTTACTTGACTCATTCGGAGATGAAATAACCTCATCCGTATTGCTAAAATTCGATAGCCGTGTCCATATCGCGCTCGGCAATTGATGTGAAAAGCACAAGTACTTTCCAGTCATCGACAAACTCTCCTTATTCGCCGTCCATGTGATCGAACGGATTTTGGAGTGCGGGGTACTAAGAGATTACAGAAAGGTTATGCCATGGACGGACGCATGATCTTAGAAGAAAGGTTTTGACCTCGTGACAATGGAATGGAATGAAGTCTTTATGGTCCTGGCTTTCCATCGCGCGTGGCTAGGCTTTTTGTCCTCGCCCGCTAACCCAAGCTAGAGCCCTTCACGCGTAGTGGCGCGCTTCGAAGTCAAATCTTGCCGAGAATTCTTGGACCGACCCAATGAGCCACGTTGACAAAAAGGGAGAAACTTGCGATGGGCTAACGAGTGAATTTCGATTCTTTTATAAGTATCGAACAGATGGCACTAATTATTGCAACTATATTTAAAACGAGAAGAAGCGTCGAATGTGTTTTATAAATAAAGGGGAAGAGTATAAAAAAATCATAAATTTATTATAATTATTATAATTCAATCATACATTAATCGTGTCAATTTAGTACTAAATAACTTCATGTTTTATTAATTAAGTCCATTTAGCTAATTTAGGGGCAAAAATTGATAATACGAACTCGTGTCCTCCTATGTAACACCGCTAGCATCGACGTGGACACTTTCTTTCCCTTTTCTTTTTGCCAAAGCCCATGCCAGGACATCCTCGTCGGTAATTTTCGATTTAAATTGTTATGGATGTCAATTTGTAATTTAATTAGTACAACTGAAAGGTTGGGTATATTTAAGATATTTTTATTTTTTATCCTAAAAGACTGATATGATAATAATTGAAGGGGTAAAAAGAGGAAAGGCAAAAAGGTAGGTCAGTGGTCGCCAATGGTGGGGGTGACATGATAATTGCCGAGACGCAATGATGGCTTCCCGAAAGCCACTTTTGGAGGTCAAGTCTCGCCGGAGGAACTGAAGAAATGGTCGAATCGACTTCCTGAACATGCGCCACGACACGAGGCCAGGAGCGTGGGACCGCCGGCGACAGCGCTGGCAAAAGACAATTCCCCGTTAGAAGGCTGGAGCGATGATCTCTAGCGACGGCGGGGAAGCGTCCGTTCGCAGAGTGATTAGGGCAAGATGATGTGGATGTTCATTCGGATTAGCATTGCGCCCGAAAGTTACTTTGTTAAAAGTATTTAAATATTAAACAACGCTTTAACCTAACGACCCAAACTTTTAAGACAGTTAACGGTGTTCTTACAAAACTTCACATTGTATGAGAGCAGAAGGTCCTGATTCGAATCTTACCAGGCCCCTATTTTGTCTCATCAAATATTTTCACGTTTAATATTAAACAAAAAAAAAGACTAAACTAAGCGTGAGGGGATTGTGGAAGTACTTGAGTATTATATCGCATTTTCACCTAACGGCTTAAGTTTTTAAGACAGTTGACAATAGTCACACAAAACTTCACACCTTTGTGATCTAAAATCCTCTGGCTAGTATCCGCCGATAGCGCACAATTTCGTCTTAATTCCGACGGATTAAACAAAGCCAGTAAGGTTGAGACATGGGCATCGCCTCACATTCAATCAGACTTTGAATTACGATCGGAGTCGCGCCTCCCAGGTCACATCTAGTTTCAACGAAAGCAAAGAAGAGTGTGCTCAGATCCAGCGCGTTCGCCGGTGGAGACGATCGGAATGTCATTAGATAAGAAAAAAGAAGATTATCATGAACAATTGGATCTTTTTGTACACAAAAATTCATGTGGATCTCCGAGCGGTTTAAAAATTGGTCGAAGGCGAGTGCTCTTTTTGTTCCTTAGCGAGCACTAAACACCGGCCCCTTCCCCTTAATCTTTGCACATTCCGAGTGGGTCCAAAAAATGACAGATTGGGTGGGATTCCAAAGCGATCCCACTTTGTCCAAGTGCCCGGACGCTTTTTCAGTTTCCCTTTTGCTTAGCATAATTTAGCTGTCTGTCTTCGTCGTGGGTGGCGCTTATCACCCGACCCACTTTCTCCACATGGGTCACATTAATTACCGACCCGAAAGGGTGATGCGCATGCCCTTGTTTCTTATAGAATTCGATTAATGCGAATTGGCCCACCCTCTATTCGGGTCGTTTGGGTTGGTTCCCATACCTAACAATCTGGCATTAGTAGACCCGTCGGACAAATGAGTAGGGCATTAACAAAAAAATAATGATCCGACTCTAATTGACAAGAAAATATTCCGTGGTTGCTAAGCGCCACGTCATCGGTCGACGTAACACGCATTTTCCAACTTAGACTAATCATGACTTGACATGTGATGCCGCAAAAGTTACCGTGAATAACTTTATTTTATTTTATTTTACGGTATCATGTGTCAAGTTGTGATTAGTCCAAGTGAAAAAATACGTACCACGTCAGCCGATAACATGACGCTTAGCAACTATTGAATATTTTCTCTGGATTGACCTATCTCGATGCAATGTAAAATTAGTATTCCATACCCAATATCCTAATTTAATGAAATTCATGTGTATATTGTGGCGAGGCACATGGAGCGAGTGAGCGTGAAGTCAAGTGCATAACAGAGAGTCGAAAAGTGGATTGAGTTTAAGTAAGTTTTGAACACACGTATTATTTTAGATTTTACCATTATAAATCTACTTATAGTGCATTTATTAAATTAGACTAACACGGACACGACGACCCAACACATCAAATGTGGATTGAGAAACAGATCTATGACATATTTTGACGGGTTTAAGTACTAGACCTCGTGAGAATCTATCCACACTAAGCGGAGTCTGTGATGATCATACCATGCTTTTGTGACCATATATCGTGGTTATGTACACTTGGTTTTTCTACAAGGAGAATCGTGATACAAGTAGCCTAACCACTCGTTGCTTGTTATATTGAAAATATTATGCCATGTTGCCTAATAATGAGTCGTCTATGCTTTTTTTCTATTTATATAATCTTTCTCATCAATTAAATTCCACGTGCCGCTTCTATTCTAAGTTTACACATGAGATAAGTTGTTGAAAATATCATTTTGCATCGCTTGACAACGAGTTATGTTACAGTTTTCTTGCGCTAATGGCTTATATACTATTCATATTCACGTCGTCTCTCTTTCCTTATTGATTTATATCTTTTAATTGGATTTGGCTAGGTCGAACCGCGATGATCCCGGTGAGCCCGTGATCTAATTCAAGCAATGGATCTACTTAAAACTTTGCTAGAGGTTCGGCCAACTTCCCCTTGCCACCAACGAGTTGTCCAGTTCATCTTCGAGAATGACGTGCATAGTTTATTTGGTTAAAGTCATAGGCACGTTCCGTCCATCACGAAGTAATCCCCCGACAAATTGGTACGATGTAATTGAAGGCACGACTCGCGTACCAATTCTCGAACTTAACGATTATTGACCAGTGAACCAATCAGCCCAAGTGTATACCAAAATTATAGGCTTAATTTCCTTTAAAAAAATATACAATTTGGAACTTAATTTCAATTTAATTCCAAACCCTCAATTCAGCTTCAAATTCACTTCAAAAAACATTTTCTCTAAACAAATCATTAGTTTTAACTATAATCTCAAATCCATTCCTATTAGCCTTCCGTCAAGAAATCGCTTTTAGTTATTTTTAATTTTCTTTATTTTCATATTAAAGGACTATTTCATTTTAGATAAAACAATTTCTAACACCATTTTGTTAATGTGGATTTGTTATCGACTTGAAAAAGTAGTCATGTGAAACCACTAACCGCAATTTCTGCGCGAAGGGTAAATGGGACGGATTTGAAATTAGATTGGAAATTTGTGATTCTTTTTTGGGGGAAAAAAAAGGAAGCTTCGCTAATTTTTCATATCAAAGATCGTCTTCAGATAATTTTCGACTTCACCTCGTTATCATACATTTATTATCAACACAAAAATGTTACGTCAAATAACTAATGGTGATTTTTGGACCGGGGTTAGTCTAGATAGATTCGATGCCAGATTTAAAGTTAATAATTCTTTTAACAACTATAATCGGACATTTTTTTTCTTTTGAAAATTAGACCCAAAATTGTATTATAAGTTCAGCTTTTGTTCTTCGGTCCTCACCCGCAGTACTTCAAGTTAATTAAAAAATCATAAACATTTTTTAAATTTTTTATAATATATAATTAATATTGCATGTGTACGTCAAGTTGCGGAATCTAAAGTCACAGGTCTCCACGGGCCCCCCGTGACGTTAATCATTGACCCTTTGTTTTCCTTTACTTTTTTATTTTTTCAATATGGAGCTCCACGAGATTCTGATTATGATACTTAACCTCGAAATTAATCAATAATCGATTGATTAATTAAAAAAAATGACCCTGCAAGACGACAAACGAAGGACGAGGACACGGACTGAGGAACATCCAGCGGGTGGAAGGTTGGTCCGGGTTGCGATCGTGCCCCGCGACAGAAGATGACGACCGTGACAGGCGATCGTGCAATACTCGTATAAAGAAACAATTGTAATAAAGATAATAAAAAATAAACCACTAAAAATCTCAAATTATATTTATTATGATCTATAACACATTTACTCAAAAACTCCAAACTTTATACTCGTCCCAAACTTATATCAGCATGACATATTTATCCGAAATCTTTTCATTGATACAAAAGACCTATCTATGCAGGACATAATACATTTTCCTCCAAATTTGGGAGTAAATTGAATTTTTGGTGCCGCAAAAAAATTCGAGATAATATGTCACCTGAGTATAAATTTGAGATTTCTAATGTATTGGAATAAATATGTCACACTTACATAAGTTTTGGCTCTTTCGTGTCGCAAGAAAAAAATCGAACTAAAGATGTCGCGGTAATTATAATTTATGACTTTTCATTGCCTTCTCCTTATCAAAATAATGATAGTTGATTAAGAGCGGAAGGTTTTCTTAAGTTGCAGTCGAAAGGGACTGAAATTCAGACAGGGAAAGCCATGTGGAAACAACCGACTAACGGCAACTCCCCACGGTTAATAACCACTAACGATCTCCAGGAAAAACAAAAACAAAAAAGTTGCTGGCAATTAAGTAACATTAAAAACTACGCGAATAGTCTCCGAACCCTGAAAATCAGATCTTCAAGATTTGGAAATTTTTGGAGAGTATGTACAACAACGTATCATAAATTATCATTATCATACGGCTCGGGATTTGTCAACAAGTTGATGTGAATCACGAGCAACACGGTATATTCATATTATTGGCCATTTCCAAAAACTCATCTTGATATCGAGAGATCACGACTCTTGATTTTGAAAACGGGTCCTAATCATCGCATTGCATGCTCAAGTCCCGCTAAAGTAGCTCCACGACCGCCTGACCTATAAGGATGTCGATCCCAAGAGAGATCACAACCTCGAAAGTGCTTCGCTTGCGGAACCCGACCGCGAGGCTAGACGCGCACCGGCCCCCAGCCTCCGAGGCCCTAAGGAGAGCGGCTCCGCCACCAACGGCACTCGAACCCTCAAAGAAACGACCCAACAAGAGTCCGACGGGGCTCGATCGACCGCTTATCAACGCAAGCCCGTCTCGCGAGAGACGGATTAAAGACGGCGCGTGAAAGTCACGACGCACGTCCCCCTTCCCTTATAACATAATCGCTCTGTCTAGATCTCCTCCAACGACGAGACAAAGTGGATCTTTTGTCTCGTGGAAGACTCCTGCGGCAGAAAAACCCAAAAAATAGATACAGAAAAAAAAATACATTATTAATCTAACGGAAGTAAAAAAAAAAAAAAAAAAAAAGAGGGAGGGCAAGAGAAATTACAAAGTTGGTGGACAAACAAACGACTCTCTTGTCAGGAAAGGACATGTTTGGTAAGTTGAGGTTCTAATAGGAAAATTAGGGACCGCATCGAGAAGTCCCAAGCAAAGTATAAAACCGACAAGCTTGTGTGATCTCCAAACCTACGTGAACCGACGACTTGTACTTTTTTAACCCTGCCCGTAATTGGGATTTGGTCCCTCCTTGTTCTTTTCCTCCCTAGAAGACCCAGAAAAAAATATATATATATATTCAGTGATTACGTGAAAAAGTTAAAATAAATTTCGGGAGAAACGAAGAGAAGGGGGGAGGTGATATCTGGGGCAGGTTTGGAAGAGAAGGATCATTCCCATTTCATTTTCCTAGGCCGAGGGAGAAAATATTATTCTATCGTCTATTTATATTCCTTTTTTTTTTTCCTTTTTACTGCGAGGATCCCCCTTTATTTATTGTGCTTTGGAGAAGGGCTGTCGCCGCCGGCCGAGCGGCGGCTCGTCGGGATTTTTCCCGGCCAAATCCTTAGACCCCTCGTTTATTCTTTTTCTTCCTGCTCGAGAAAATTGGTGGTCGGCCAAAATCTAATTTGATGAGCAACTCAATCGCGGGCATATTCCGATAACGATACTAATGTCCGTTTGTTCAGACGATGAAACCACGGACATGTGATGGCCCTTTTGGTCTTCAGCGTATCGAACACGACGTCATGTGTCTGGCTCTGTCGTTTTCTCTCTTCTTTTTCGTTATGTATCTATTTCGTCGTACTTCTTAACAGCACTATTTCTATCGAACGGCACTGGAGATGTCAGAGGTCGATGCCTAAATATCTGTGGAAGTGACGACGGTCGACCAATCTATCTATACAACTCGACATAAAAGACTTCATCGTTCCTTCCTTTGCTTGCTCTCGTTGTTACTCTAGTCTACATTAAAAGTTAAAGAAAACCGATTTTTATCATGTATTCGATAATCTAATAAGCCTCGCTTTCTAAACAATTCTGAACTTTCTTGCCCGTGCACGATGGGAATCTGGTCGGCCCCGCCCGTGGTCGTTGGGTGATCAATTTTCGTCTTGGCTTGTATCGCAAGGGACGGATTGATTGAGAGGGACCGAGGGCTCGATGGACGGGACAGGATTTGGACACGTGGGGCGCAACTGGATTGCTAAACCCCACCCCGTGCCGTGCTGGTCCCCCGACTGGCTTATCCGCCCCCCGCTTCCGTCATTGGGTATGGGATAGTGATTAGGGGTGAGCATGGCATGGGTTGGGCCGGTCTCGTGCTCGAACTTGAGGACCAACCTGCACAGTGTGTGAGACCATTAATTGACCTGTCAAGCTTGGGATCAAGGATTGGACCGGACCGATAGTCGGTCCGGTCCGGTCCGGTCCAGTCCAGTCCTAAGATCAACCCGAAATCGCTAAATCTATGAAACAATATGTGTCTGATGAAGACATGATGAATGTGTAGTTCATAAACAAAAAAGCCCCAAGATTTAGGCACCTGTGAATCTTGTATTGACACCCATATGAAACATATTCCTCCTCATATGAATTGCAACTAATGCCTCAATATTACCCACTCTTTAACATGCAAATGAAATGGTGGTGGATGCGATTTCACCAAAATAAAAGAGGGGGTGTTCTGTAATTTTTTTGAAATCTATTATTTATATATGGCAATATATTATATTGTCGGGTTGGCCCAGGTTTGACCAGCCCGATATCTTAAGATCGATGACTAACTTATATACTACTGAATTGGAGATTTAAGGATCAAGAACTAACCCACTTGTCTTAAAAACACGAATGAGCGTCTTACCTATATTTCCTTTTCATAATTCCGTTTAATTTTCGGCAGATTTGTTGTTGCCGACCCTGCCAGAGTAAAGGGGGATAAAAAACTAATTTGGGAGGGAGTTAAATCAGCTAAAGAACTTATTGCACATGCTGGTCGATGATGGGGTCTGACTTTTCAAACGCCATGATCTCAAAGTTGACTTCTTTTCTCTCTAAACCAGAGGCCTAAGGCATCGGAATATTCATTATTCGCCTGGGCAACGAAATTATTTCCTTATTCACGTTGAATTTGTGGTAGTAATCATGTTCCTAACTACTATTCTTGCAGTTCATCCACGAAGAAAAGAACCGAGGAACTGAGGGTGCTATCGTGATGGGACAGAGTTGCAGTAGGAAAAATACAATTGGTTCATGGGAGTAGCGTTAGGGTGGCTTGTATTAGGAGTTCATGGATATATAAATTATATCTCTATGAACTCTAAAGGCGGGTTTGGCCTCCAGTGTACAAACTAGTCGGGGGCCGATGCTACTCTCCTGATGAAGTTATAGCAGGGTGAAAACCCGTAGGTGTGCTAAAAGGATGCCGAGTGTCTCGTTATGAAAGAATCCCTTAAGTTAGGCTGAACATGCCATGATCCGATATGAGGTTACTATTCGCCGTATTGTTTCTTAGAAAAACTACACGAGTGAAGGCTAGCTTGGATGCCTCAACCCTCCCAGGCGCTCGACCACCTAGGACTCGATACTTAGATTTCAATTTATTTAATAAGAAAAATGTACAATCTATAAAATATTATTAAAAAAATTTGTTTGTATCCCTTAAAATAACTAACTTATGAAAAGTGTCTCTATTATCGATAATAATATATATTTAAATATTTTTACAGTCAATAATTTTTTATTCTTTTCTTTATATCGGTAAGTAATATGAGCAATCATTTTCCTAATCATCATACATTATTCATGAAACAAATAAAGCGTTAATATAAATTCGTTGTATATAATTAAAGCTAAAATTAAGAGAAATATTAGCTCCTTGGCTAATTGTTCATCACCATAATCCTAGTGGGAAATCCATTTTTCCTTTTATTGTTCGAGAGGGAAGTCATAATCTGAATTATTGACTAGATCGGTGCACAGATGGTGATTTTTTTCCCATGCTTTTGGCAGACGGATTTCGCTTTGATGCCGGGGGAGGGATCACGTGACCAGCGACCCATCACACGTGCGATCGACGAGCAAGGCCGACACGTGTGTCTTTGGCTCGCCGCCTCCACACGAGCGCGCACTCGCCAGCTGTGTCTGCCCCCTTCTCACATTTATCTTCCCTTTGACCACATATTTTTTTTTGTTTGTTCTTTTTTTTTTATTACGGCTCGCAAGTTAAATTAAAATTGAAATCCAGTTTCATTTCAACGCCCGTATTCAGTGCGTCGTCCTCTCCCCCCCAACCTTCTTTTTCACCGGATGGCAGTCGCCGTGATAACGGCGACCTACCGAGGGCACGGGGGTAATCTCGGGACCGCCAGCAGCAACTGAAAACCAGTGTCGTCTTCGGTGCATGTGGAGTGCGGATCGGTACCTGCACGCAGCACTGCACTTGCATTTGCAGCCAGTGGTGTAGAGAGAGAGAGACAGAGAGAGACAGAGAGAGAGAGAGAGAGACAGAGACAGAGACAGAGAGAGACGACGCCGAGACTCCGAGCCATTGGAGATCGGACAACGTTTTCAAGGTCGACCCTCTCTCTTTCTCTGCTCGCATTCTTCTAAATTGCACATCTTTGACAGGTGAAGAAGGAGAAGAAGAAGAATCGCCAGAAAATCAGGAAGGTCTCTTTTACGCAAAGCAATGTCTCCGTCGCTCTCGCACTCCAATGCTCTCTGCTCTGCTCTGCTCTCTTCTTTCTCGCTGTCTCTCCTTTTCTTTTCTTTTCTTTTCTTTCTTTTTTTTTTTCGCATGGAGGTGTGGTTCACCTGAAAGCCCACCTGAAAAAGTTCACAGAAAGATTCACTTATCAAATGGAAAAGCGAGAAATTTTCTCGGAACCCGCGAAGCTTTTCTGTACGGGAGGGAGAGAGGGAGGGAGAGAGAGAGAGGGAGAGAGAGGGAGGGAAAAGGGTTGGGGAGGGGGGGGGGGGGGGCGGGGCGGGGGAGTTTTCTATGAGCATTTTGCCGGAGCTGTGCTTCGCTTCGGTTATAGCTCGAGAAGTTTTGGATGAGCGACGACTTCATGTGCATTTCGCCGGAGGCAGCGAGCGTCGCCGGTTTTGATCTCGCGAGTGATTTTTCACACGACCGCCATTCTCTGTGCAGGTCTTGGAGCTCTGGGCCGAAGAGCGAGGGTCGTGGCTATTGATGCCCGTGATAATTCGCGGGTCCGTTTCTCTGGAACAATATCGCTTTGCCTCGAAGAGGCTGAGCGAAGTAATTCATTGCTTTCTCAGTAGAAACGCTTTGCTTCTTCCTCTTTTACTTTTCGCCGCTGGAAAGCTGGTCAACAAGCGTAACGCACAATTGGATTCTGTTGGATACAGCTTTTCTCAGTTCGCTCGATTTCCGCTGCAGGCGAACGTTTCCGGAGCACTCGCGGGTTCGACTCCAGAAAAATCGTGCATTTTGCGACGCCGCTCGTCTGAAGATCTCGCAGAGTAGCTTTTGATCCGACTCTGCAACGTTATCGGCTTAACAGAGACGACGTGATTTTCAAGGAGCTTTGAAATTTTGGCAGTGGCGACGGGACCAGAAAGGTCGTTTGAAGCGTCAATTCGGCTTTGCATGTGGTGAATTGGGAGCGGAATTGCTGTCTCTGAGCGTGGACTTTGATCTGGCCACCACGCAACTATCAGCACCTCGGCGACTTCTTTCAGTGGAGAGTTTAGCGAGTGCATTGAATCAGATACCCCATGGTGGGCTTGTAGAATTCTTGGCTGGTGTTTAGCTGAGTCAATTCTTTCTGCTGAGTGGTCAACATGGCTTCTTGGGATGCTTTGGGAGATGTCGCGTCTATCGTCCAGCTCACCGGCCTCGATGCCGTACGGCTGATCGGCATGATTGTGAAGGCAGCCAACACGGCACGGATGCACAAGAAGAATTGCAGGCAGTTTGCTCAGCATCTGAAGCTGATCGGCAACTTGCTGGAACAGCTCAAGATCTCTGAGCTCAAGAAGTACCCAGAGACGAGGGAGCCTATTGAGCAGCTCGAGGACGCGTTGCGGAGGTCTTACATCTTGGTCAACAGTTGCCAGGACCGGAGTTACCTCTATCTGTTGGCCATGGGGTGGAACATCGTGTATCAGTTCAGGAGGGCTCAGAACGAGATCGACCGGTACTTGAAGCTGGTCCCCCTCATTACTCTCGTGGACAATGCTCGAGTTCGGGTAAGGATTTTCTTTTCTCTCCGAGGTTGTCGTTGTTGTCGATGTTGTGATCGTAAGATCATTTCGTGGGGCTGATACTGATGGCATATCGGAGATGAGGATCGCATTAGATTGGTAAGAAAATTCCCTATCCTTAATCAAAGGGTCGTTTCCAGAGATGCTGATGAAACGGGTCATCAACAAGGTTACAGAATTTTCTCAATAGCATTCTGAGTGATGACTTGGTCGCAATGAAGTCTAAATCAGGTCAACTGATGATGGATCTTGGACAATTTTTGTATTTGTTTTTTTTTTT
The DNA here is from genome assembly GCA_030064385.1 of Melaleuca quinquenervia. NCBI lineage: Eukaryota > Viridiplantae > Streptophyta > Magnoliopsida > Myrtales > Myrtaceae > Melaleuca > Melaleuca quinquenervia. The sequence continues at coordinate 7,671,176 of CM057726.1, read as the reverse complement.
TACTTTGGTTAGCTTACCAGGTACAAGTCCAATGGAGTAGAGTTCATCGTACTTCAATTTGCCATAGGTATTAAAGTACTTTGCTGGTCAAAAACTCGTGCATGGTTTCGGCTGTTTTGTAGTTGGAGAAGTCCTTAATAGATGGAAGTTGATTCTTAATCCTTGAATACGTTGTTCTGGAATGCAAGCTAGAGAGATTGCATTGCGCCTTGAAATTAATGGCATGCATCATCTCCCTTGAGTCTGGGAGGGAAAATTGGTAATCGGAAGGAAAACCCGGGTGGTTCATCTGAAAATTTATATGTCGAGTCTTGTCTGTAAATCCTCCAAGGATCTTGCTTTATCTCTGAGTCCTTATTGGGAAAAAATTAGTTTGCTTGATGTGGTGGACTATTCCTACTATACTGAGAAGCATGTTAAAGTTGCGAGCACTGAGGGCTTTACTTCTTTTGTTTATTAATTTACAGGAAAGGTTAGAAGTAATTGAGAAGGATCAACGAGAATACACGTTGGACGATGAGGATCAGAGGGTGCAAAGTGTAATCTTAGCACATGAACCTTCGAAAAATGAAACCATGATTTTGAAGAAAACTCTGTCCTGTTCCTATCCAAACCTCTGTTTCAATGAGGCTCTGAAGAAGGAGAACGAGAAGCTTCAAATGGAACTTCATCGGTCACAAGCAAATTTGGATATGAGTCAGTGTGAAGTTATTCGGCGCTTACTTGAAGTCACAGAAACTGTTGCCTCAGATTCACTCCTTGATGGTTCATCTGTCAAACAATCCAAGAAAAAGGAGAAAAATACCTCTGATGCTGATAGTGATGGCGAACATTCCGCTGGTGAAACATATCCTAAGAAAAGTTCTACTAGCAAAGATTCAAGGTCAGTCCTCTTTGAAGCTAAGCTCCTGTATGTATCTCCATCATCACTGTTGCCTTCAGTAATCAGCACTTTCCTAATCTTCCCTTGACTCCTGTTGGCTATTGGATTTGAGTCTGTTAAGTTTGAGAATGATCACTTGCAAACATCAAAATGACATCGCTTGGGAATATTTTGCTTCTTCCTCATATCACTTCATCAACTTATATTTCGATAAAACACCCAGCTTTGTTTCTCTCTAACTGCTTTTATCATTAAAGTGCCCTAGTGCTTGAGGTGTTCCTACTAATATGCTTCATGTATTTCATTGCACTGTGTCCCGCTTGAGGAGTTGGAAAGGTCTTTGAAAATTTGTTTGAAGATTTGTTTCTTCTTTTCCTGGACAGAAATACATCATCAGTCTCCTTGGACCACGATCTGCTTCCATCTAGAAGTTCATATGGATATTATGAATGGCACACTGATTTACTGGGCTGTTGCTCAGAACCACTTCTATGTAAGTTCCATCCTGCAAAATCTAATGACCTGCTATGCAAGCTCTTTTGAGAGAATCATAAAGTTCGATATCTCTACTTTTAGCTGCACGAAATTAGTAAACCTCAGTGAGTTCAACCCAATGATACGTAATCTCCCTGTCATTGGACTCCCCAAAGTCATCAGTCCTTATTCCTTTCTGCCTAGTGCCCCTTTATATCACAAATCCTATGAGTTCCATGCTTATGATATTAGCTCTATTATCACCACCTTTTACGAGATAATGATGGCATAAGAAGCTCACTACCTCTATCCACAGTAGTATTCCCTTTTTCCTTTAGTAAAGTATCAAGTGGGGGGTTTTTAGAAAGACTACCAAGTAACCCTCCCTTGGAGTGCTCTATCGTTCCTCACACAGTGGTCCTTTATTGTGTATGACTCCAGACATGCAGACGACACTTTTCTAAATAAGAGGCAATGGTTAGCTATCTATATCAATACTGACATGATACTGTCGAGCATGTATTCTCAATTTATGTGCAATATGCCCTGCAGTTTGACAACTTATCTTTACATGCAGGCATTAAAACATTCTTCTGCCCTTGCGATACATTTTCAAAAATTGCTACTGTGGCAACTAAGAGGCATATGAGTAAGTACATGTCATGTCATTTTCTTATTTCGATTTCATTATAAATGATAACCTTATTTATATGGCTGATTGTATGTTCTATGTCTGTATTCTCTATGAATGATCATGTGATCATTTAGCATTAGATTGCATAGACTTTCAACAACCCCCCACCCAAAAAAAAAAAAAAACCCCACTCCTCACTGAGTAAAGAAGCGGAAAAAGGGAAATAGTGTTGGAAAAAGAGAAATTGAGAGTAGTCGGGATAAGTGGCCCATATGCCAACATTCTGGTGAGATTATATAAGATCTGTCTACCACAGGAAAAATCTCCCATATGTACTCCTGCCCTCGTGCTTCCAAAGTTAATCATCCTTCCGTGCTCCCACCTTTTGTCGTTGATTTTAGCTCGATTGGCCTACATATATTTTTTAAGTTGGTTACTCTGCTGCAGTTGTAAGTTAACTACAATATCACAGCGTTACCTCCTTTTTGGTTTTCATGAATCGTTTGGCAATTTTCATGATTTCCTGAACTTGACCAACAGTGAATTATCACAGATGCTTCATTTTTGGTATCTGCTCAATGAATTTTCTTGAAAAAAAAAAGGACTTGTTCATGAACGTGCAGAATAGGTGCATGTAAAAAAATTGCTTTGCGATGTTGAAACTTTGAATTTGGAGTACAACTTTTCATGTGTTTGCGGAGGTCAGAAAGTGTATGCACTTGTGGATTCATGCATAGTAATACATCAGTGTTTGCACCATGCTGGTTATTTGTCTGAATGTGAAAATGGGGAATCACATGATTGTGTTTAAGCATGTAGATGTATGACTTTGCTTTCCTCTCCAAATGTAATATCGTCAACTTTGCAAAATTTTAAGAACTCCGTGCTTCTTCATCTTTCATGAATGGTACTGAAGATATTTTTAAATATTCACCAGGTCCAGGAGAAGCATGCAATGACTTGTTGGCATATTCATTGATACTGTCCTGCTGTTGCTACACATGCTGCGTCCGAAGGAAACTCCGCAAGATGCTGAACATTACAGTAATTCTCTTATCAAACATCAAAACGTGTTGTATTAGCTGAACCAAGCAATGATGAAACTGAATGAATTATATTTCCACTTGATCCTCTTCCTCTCCGTGAAATGATCTTGAAATCTTTGGGATATTTTCAAACTGTCCTGCAGATAGTGGGTGTGGCTCCACAAAACCTTCACCCTGCTTCTATAGGATTTCAGGCTTTGAAACTTTCATTTTGTGGTATTGATGCACTAATTTTCATAGGGTCATTTGCCTTGGATGGTAGAATGGATCCCAAGAAAGAAAAAGGAGAAGAGAATTACTCTTGTCGTATTCTTCACTTCCATTGATCTAATTCTGGCAGGGAGGTTGGTTTGATGATTTCCTCTCGCATTTGATGTGCTGCTGCTGCGCCCTTGTCCAAGAATGGAGAGAAGTGGAGATCCGAGGGCTCTGTGGTAAGTCCTTCTGATCCCTTGTCAGCATAATCTCATATCTTGTCCTAGCAGCAACAGTGTTCAAGATGATAACTGGAAGTTATCTTTGAAAGCATCTCTACATGGCGATGCCCTTTCACTTTACTCTCTTTTTGTTGCATCCACACGCATGTACGCCCACAAATGCGGTCTTGAGTTCCTTGATCGCTATGAGGCTGAGCCATTTTTCAGACTCTTTAAGGCATTTTTTCCTTCATTTCGAATCTCCACGGCTTCTTGAAACTGAAAAGAAGATGTACATCAATGTACCAACTTGCAGATACTGAGAAGACAAAAACAAGCCCTCCTCCCTCACAATACATGGAATCTTAAGCAGCACTCACGAGCGGAGCGCGTCCTCCAGAAAGGATGGGATGCCTCAGGAACATATAACATAGAGACCTCCAGGAACTTGTCCGGCGTGTAACGTATACACATTGTAAAGTAGTTCCTTCAAATCTCTCAAACTGGATAGCTGGTGTTTCATAGGACGATCCTGGGTGTCGGCCTGCCGTTCTCTTAATTTAGTTTTGGCGTCTGTTCATACCAAAAGCTTGTGATCACAGATTGTGAATGAGATCCTTCAAGTATGTTGTTTGTGCTCTTCAGGGTCAAAATGACCTTTCTTGCCATTAAAACTTGCGCAACAATGTTTGCAGCCCTGGAGGGCTGGAGTGGAGAGTCCTGCTTTTCAAATGTGTACTGTAATTCTGGATGCTGATTTTATCTAACATTAAACAAATGATAATCACGCTTGGGACCTCCGGACTGTTTTTAATGAACTTTATCTTTAAAATAATCAACAGTCACCAAACGATTCAAATTATGTCATTAATAATGTATTTATCTCAAAATCTTTTGATGACATTTAGATTTTCGAACTTATATCCGTATAGCATAATTATCCTAATTATTTTTGTGATTAAAAAAATTCAGATTTATGTACATGTGGCTATCTAATTTAAACATATGTTTGTGATATTAAAAATCTTTAGTTTAAGTTGGTGTTATATATTTATTTTCTGTCAAGATTTTTATCATTTTGTCCTTTTTCCTTTCCTTCTTCATCTTCCTCGTTGTGCTCGTCGCTGCAATGACCGCCCCGACTGTTGCCAAACAAAGGAAGAAATATAAAGGAGCAAGTTTATGACAAAAAGAAAAAGAAATACAAATAATGAGTTGACATATTTTTGCAACGTGTCACATCATAATTATTTGCTCTCTCTCTCTCTCTCTCTCTCTCGTATCAAGATTGTAAGCAAATTCACTAATAAAAGGTAAATACGTCAAATGGGTACAAATTTGAGATTTTTTATGTTATATAAGAAAAAAATTGGGCAAGTTAGGAGTTTGGAGTGTATGATGTCACAAAAATCTTCAAGATAAACATATCAAAATGAGCATAATTTAGAATTTTTCGTACCGTTTTACCTTAAAATAGAAGGAAAATCTATCTCAGTTTGCTAAATAAAAAGGAAGACTACAGCATTAGGATTTTGATTTGATTTAGCTTCTGTTTTGAAATTTCTGGAATTAGAGGGAATTGACTGATTCAAAAAAGGAAAGGAAAAGAAAGGAAATTACGCAAAGATCACCAGTAAATAAAACGCAATCTAAACTCTAAATCACGTGGGAGTGCATTGTTGCCTAATTTACGACGACAGATAAAAAAAGGGAACTAATTTAGGAAAAGTGTCTTGCCGGCAACTTTCCATAGTCTCCAGACCGAATCGAATTTGGATTTCTGGATACGCCTTTTCGGGTCGCCAACGTTGGATGATGCTACGGTCCAGGAAAAGGAATCGGGGGTTTCCAACACGCGTCCGCGCCTCACTGGCCTGATCCAGGCCATTACTGTGATCCGCGCAACACCTGATCACGAAGGCTTCCCCCTTATATACGCGTTCGGCCTCCCTCTGACCGTACGCTAATTGATTTCGGAAAGCGACGAGGCGCGACCAAAAGCCGGTGCAGATTCTTCGCGCAGAGAGAGGGAGAGAGAGGGGGGGAGACGATCTACGCTGCCGCGAGCCTTGTGAAACCGATGGCGTCGGTGAGGAAGATTACGCTGAAGAGCTCCGACGGGGAGTCGTTCGAGGTGGAGGAGTCGGTGGCGGTGGAGTCGCAGACGATCAAGCACATGATCGAGGACGACTGCGCCGACAACGCGATCCCGCTCCCGAACGTTACCAGCAAGATCCTGGCCAAGGTGATCGAGTACTGCAAGAAGCACGTCGAGGCCGCCAGGGCCGAGGATCGCGTCAACGACGACGATCTCAAGGTCTGGGACGCGGAGTTCGTCAAGGTCGATCAGGCCACCCTGTTTGATCTCATCCTGGTCGGTGATTCTTCTTTTTTTCTACTGTTTTTTTGGGCCATTTTGTTGGCAGGAAATTGGTGTGTTGGTCTCGAATTAGGTTTCGCAGGCCTTTTTTAGGGGGATTTGCTTGAGGCTAGGTTTCGGTAATCGGAAACTAGGGTTACGCTTGTTCTGCTTGATCCTTTTTTTTCCCTGAAAAGCTGGATTTTTTGTTTGAGATTGGGAAGTTAGTGGCGGTTCTTAACGAGGGATTTTGGGGGTCTCCGTTAAATTTGTTGAATGTCGGTGGTTGAAGGGAAGGACTGGGGATGGAATTCCAGTTTGTAACTTGTCCCCGGCGTGCGGCCTGTGTTCGGGTGAAGTTTGATCTATTGATAGAGATGAGTGCCATGTGTTGTGGTTCTCTTTCGCGAACCCCCCCCCCCCCCCCCCCCTCTCCCCCCTTGTTTCTTTCTTCTTTTGTGCTTGGCAAATGAGGATCAGAACGTTATGCCAAAGGGATTGAACGGTAGACAAGGGCTGGAATTGGATACTTTTTTTTCAATTCATATGCATCATGTTATGTGCATTCATGGTAGCCTTTGTATGTAAAATAACACAGATCGGCCTATATATACGATAGGAACCACTTTAGTTTTGCAAAGATGAGTTGAATTGACTATAAAGTTAGATTCCTTGCACAGATTTTGCTTGTATATCTTATTGTATAATTTGTGGGTATTAATGGCTCTTTTGGTATGCAATCTAGATTCAATTATGTCCATGTTTCTTTAGTTTCTTACTTTGTTTATCTGTGCTATGGCTCATGTGATATATAAAGTAAGCTTGTTTAATTGCTTTCTTGAAGTGGTTTGGAAATTTACTGTTGAGAAGCTCTTATATAGATGCTCCTTTTGCCTTCCTTTATGGAAAATACTTCTACCTTTTAACCGACAATATTTTACTTTCCAGTGAATAAGCTATTAGGAGCACTACATCCACTATTAAGGGCCTTTCACAGTGCATGTTCAGATGATATGAGTCATGAGTATGATCTCTTAAAGTTGTATCGTTGATATGAAGTGCCTTTCTAGGTGTAAATTTGCTAATTTTTTCTCACATTGAATTAGGGATTGGGTAATTATCCATAAATTTAGCATCAGGTGTTGGCGATGCATTTGTCATGCCTTAACTGCACCTTGTGCTAAGTGTTACTAATTTTTTTGTTGTTGCTAAGCCTTTGAGGCTGGAGTATGAGAAATCTTTTGTGTAATTAAACATCATATATTTTGATGTAGTCCTCTAGAACCATGTTATTGAGTCATAAATCATTAAAAGTGATTGGGAAAAGGAAACATGTTCAATCTTTTTTTTTCAGTGAGGAATGAATCGGTAAATTTCACATTTAGCATAGCAATAGGAAACTTGTACTTGTCCCACACCTATGTAATTCCACAACTTTGAGTGGGAGGGACTAGCAGGGTGATAGCTTCCACCTTGAAGCTGATTGTGGCATTCCCAGCCTGGATGGGGTCTGGACTTTGGAGAAATCTAAATGTTCATTAAATATGCCAAGGTCTTGATTTTAGAGGGCTCTGTGTCTTAACAAATGACAAGCTCGATGCAGATGGCCAACTTTTTTGCCAGTACTCAGTCTGACGCATGTACCATCACCTGTTTAATCAGGCCGCAAACTACCTGAACATCAAGACCTTGTTGGACCTGACATGCCAGACGGTGGCTGACATGATCAAAGGCAAGACACCTGAGGAGATACGCAAGACCTTCAACATCAAGAATGACTTCACACCAGAGGAGGAGGAAGAGGTGCGGCGGGAGAACCAGTGGGCGTTTGAATGATGTCTTTAAGTCTCCTCTTGAAACTGTGGAGATTATTTGTGTTTATTTTTCCGTGTCAGTCTTTTAGTTGTCGAAATATCTAGTATGACTTTCTATGCTCCTGAATGTAGATAATGGCTCGTTAAGGTGGCATTATTGGTTGGTGGGAAACTGGTTCTGGACTCCAGTTCTTTTTCAATGTTTACTAAAATTCTCCAGTCTTGTGGCCTGAATGATTTAATTATTGTTGTGCGTATGCATTTGAACCTTGAATCAGTCGATTGGGGTTGTCCGTAATGCCTGTGTTTTGAATGAGCCACGGCGGGACGGGACATAATAAAACGAATCGGGACATGGATCCTATACCATCCATGAAGTTTCAGGGATTGGCGTCAACCCGCAGTGTCCTATTAATGGGTGGGAGTACGAGCTGCTGTCCCCCATGGCATTTCATTTTCACATAGGTGTCTTGCATAACTTTCGGAGTAATGCAGATTTAAGCAGTTGATTGAGTTGTGAATATTGACTGAAATGGGTGAGAGGACCCTGAAGCGTGTGAGAGAGAGAGAGAGAGAGAGAGAGAGAGAGAGAGAGAGAGAGTTGAAATGGCAAAGTTCTCTTCTTTGTTTCAATCAAACTCGCAAGTGAAAATCTTGCATCGTCCTTTTCTTAAGTGCTGCAACGATGGCCGAATGTTGGTATTTGTGATCATGTAATGGGTCGATTCACGCAGGAAGACGTTTGACATTGATATGGCCTTTGAACGAAGACGTAACTGAAGATCTGAGGAAAAATGGGGAAAAAATGTAGCAAATTAAAATTTGAAAAAAAAAAAGTTTCCGTTGCCGGGAATCGAACCCGGGTCTCCTGGGTGAAAGCCAGATATCCTAACCGCTGGACGACAACGGATTCTTATGGCTCTGCATCGTCATATTATATATAATTCCTATTCTTCTATAATCTTCTTCGGTCCAATGATTAATACGAGATGGCGTGGGCTTGTCGCTTCTTTACGATGCCGGTCCACGATCTTTTTGTCGATTGCACGATCATCTAAAAATAATCTCTATTTTAGCTTATCTTTATTTTCTTAGGCCAGGGAGATTTTAGCCGTTGCTAACAGCGCCACGCAGCAATCCAACCAGCTAATCACCAAATATTAAAGTAATCCCCGTACTTCCGCATGGAAATTGGAGATTGTTCATTAATTTCCATATAATTGAGAAGGGATCAAGAACGTTTGAGATAGACGTGTCAACCTATGCTCCTTTTTTTCTCTCCTTTTGAATTGTCAAGTTTGAAATATCATTCTCGATAATATTTTATGCGGTATCCTCTTCTGTTTTAGTATCAAGCTTTTTCAAAACGTAATATACTCTTTCTGCATTTGTTGGATTCAATGCGACGTAGTTCTTCTCAATTATTTCAATGTTTTTCTTTTTATATTCATCATATTTTGGGAAAAAAAAAAAGGACATAGAAGCTTTCTCATTTAGACATAGGAAGGAAGCAGAGCGTCTTGATTGGCTCGATAGACAGACTCAAATTATCTGAATTGTCTAATTTTGGTCCAGAAGAGACTTCTAACATGTAATTTTAGTGCACAATCTATTGAAGAGTAACAAAAAAAAAAAAGAGAATAATTAGCTCTAAAATGCTCAAAACTAGCATGTTTGTACTTGATTAACTAATTTAAGCCTACCATAAGGTTGAACCCTAGTTCAATCTGTATCTCGCATGAGATACGGTTTATTTGTTTTTAGCTATGTTCTCAGACAAGCGTTCAGAAGTTTAAGCCGACGAAGGGAAAGAAAGAGGACGGATTCGATGGGAAAAGGACAAGCCCGAGGTTTTTGCACACGTGGTCAATAGGAAGAGCAGTTCAACAAAACTATTAATCTCATTCTTTATAGCATCACTTACTGCAAAAACAGTGTGTTCACGGGACGCCTTCTTCCAAGGCCGACTCTAACTAAAAGAAAGTGTCTCATCTACCTAAATATAGCATAAAATGGCAAAAAGTCAAAGTGTGTGTATTTAGTAAAATAAAAAAAAGTAGGTAAAATTCAGAAGTAAAAGTGATTCCGTCTCTACGTTAGTACGCTAGCCTCGACGAAGCTTTCCCGGCCCTAGAGCATCACGTACTCGCACAAGTCATCACCCAACAAGGCAACCATCCACTATTTGGAAAGTCAGTGCTTCTTAAGGATAAAAACAGGCTCTCACCATTCCGACGCGAAGATACACCGCCTGTCCTACCTCATATAGTCTGCAACCAGAGAGCCAAGTGTCGGAGGATTTTTCTCATGTTCTATTCGACAGTTCAAATGGTCGAATCCCTCTACATGAGATCGCGATTTAAGAATCATGAACTCATGAACCCGAACCCGACACCACAGGCTGCTGCAACTCGGGCGACTTTGGAATGGATCGACAGATCCCACAACGAAGCTACTCGAAGCGGGGACAAGAAAGAGTTCCCGACGACAGACCCATCCCCACATTTACTTTCTCCATCATCTGGGGAACGCCGCCCGCTGTCCTGCTCGCAATTTCATGAGAACACAAGTCTAAATATTGCCTTCACAAAAGTCGAGAAAAGCTGCTTCTTCATTCATTCTTGGGGTGAAGAAGTAAAAATCACGAGAAAATTTCCTCAGATGCGATCGATCTTAAAGACTCTTCCTAAGGAATAAAAACATCCAAATGAGAGTAGAGGGGGGCCAACGAAGAGAACAGAGATGCCTATAAAAAGACTGATTGAAGGACCTCACCTTCTCCCAAAAGTAAGGTACGCTCAAGCACTCTACACAAGGCAAAAAGGTGCTACCAACTAAATCACGGTGAAAATCACGGGGCTTTTCTTCGGAGTTCATAAGATCAATGCAAGAGAATCAATGAAGAAAAAGGCCATGTAGTTTCATACGTAAATAATAATAAAAAAATGCGCAAATACTAAGCAAGAAAAGGGTCCATGTCTCTCTTTTTTGGGTAATCAAAAAGGGCCTGTCAGTTGCTTCCCCAATGAAGAGTACAAATAAAAACATTCACAACTGGTTACAGGAAAAAGAATAGTTTCTAGAGTTTCCGCTCTCCCATGCACATACCACCGAAAGCATCAGAACGGATGAGTAACTACTTCCAGCAATATCATCCACACGTACAGGCAAAAAAATAAAAATAAAAATCTTCGAGGACCCGAGAAAAAGTGCAATAAAAAAAAAACATGTTCGTATTTAACAAATGAGATGAGCACGCCACCTTCGAAAGTTGCGTGTGATTTAAGTACCAAGACTTTTGGCACACCACCTGCAACCGGTACGCCAACCCTCCACCGTTGCCGCATGCAATACGTGTCATCCGTCGGTAACTTCCCGCCATCAGAATCAGCCTTCACACGGGAAGAAAATGTGATCTGACCCCAAAGATTAAAAAAAATGGACTAAGGGGCAGCAAAGGGATACGCAACAAAAATCCCCTGATGATGTCATCAGCATTCAGACCATAAATATCTATAGAAAATTCCCACAAAACCTCATGTATAAACCAGTATACTCATGCTATCAGCTCGACTCAAGGACTTAAATTGCACGCTCTTCTACCTGTATATTCTGCTCCTTTTCTTTCTTTTACTCTGGATTTGTAAGCCACGGGTAGACAACTAAGCAAGCATAACATTAGTCATAACAAATCCTCCATCATCCCTTCTTGGAAGAACATGCAAAAGCATGTACTTCATGTGCTTGTTCCTGTTGCTGCAGTACTAGTCTGGCCTGTTTCGCCAATACGATTGAGCTCCTCTAACCTCCTCGATATAGCAGCATGAGCATCAGCATGACCAACCATATTGTCAAATCTCGTATCCCTGACATTCGATTCAATTCCAGATGCAAGACTATCGTGACTCAAGTCAGGGAACTGAGGGCTTGTGACGCCCGAAGAATGAGCAGAAGTTGACAAGACCCATCTCATCCAATCAGCCCGCTTCCTGACTTTCTCGTCCTGTGGCTCATAACATAAGGCACAAGAATGATCATAAGTCAAGGGAAGAAGAAAATCAAATCTGGACATGCAAATTATACAAAACGTTCGGTAGCACCACACCAACAGACAAGTGAAGTGCGATCCACTGAACTGCTTGAAAAAGATACCTGCACTTCCACAACAGCTGAAGTTCGCACAGCGTCCAATATGAGCTGTACATCAGTAGTCAACTCCATGACCTGGGTCCAAAATCAGATTTGCAGTGAACACTTCAGTTTACAACAAATAAATAAATAACAAGAATGAATTGCATCCAATATAAGCTGCAGTGTCTTTGCCATGCATGACACATGTAAACCTAGCAAAAAGACTGTCTACATGGAAGACCTGAACTAACAAAGGAGGACCACGATAAATAGCACAATTTCCTAATTAGCTAGTCTCATTCATCCCAAAAAGCTGGTGCGCATCAAAAGCTTGAGGTGTCACTAAATACCAAAAGATGCCAACAAAAGTACATAATTATAGGCGAAGTAATCCGCCACCAGTACAGAAAATCTCCCCAAAACAAAAATCACAAAGAAGGTGCATGCGAAGCTATTAAATGAAAAAAAAAAAGCAACAAATAAAGTAAGAAAATCTTTCGATTAACCTTTTTCAGCAAACAAGCGAACACGCAGTTGAAGGCAGAGTCTACATCTTTCCTCAGAAAAGGTTTTCGGGGGAAGGGGAGCGTTGCCTTTTGACCAAAAATTATATAACAGCAGGTAACTATGTGAACTGGCCAATGTTGGTCCAAATCATATGATTCGTTTCAATTCATATTTCAAAAGATTCGACCAGCAGTTGCTGCCTCCAACTCCAGCCGTCGTGCCTCTGAGGACTGTTAGATTCACATGCATGCCCTCTGAGAAGACTCAGCTTCTCAACACTTCTGACTTAGGCTCTACAGTCCTCTGACCCTCCCCTATTATGCACCTCCGACCTAACACTTTAGCTTTTTCAAACCGCAAGCATAGACAACGTCACAGCTTCTGTGTGCCTCAGCTTCTCAACACTTATGACTTGGGCTCTACAGTCCTCTGACCCTCCTCTATTCTGCCACTCTGACCGACCACTTTAGCTTGTCTAAACCACAAGCATGGATAAAGTCACAGCTTGTGTGTGGAAGAATAGTGTTGTCTCTTTATCATGCTTCAGTGGAAAGCAATACCAATGGAGTTAAAATAGCGATTTGGCTTGTAAGATAGTAACGAGACAAATCATGGAAATTAAGTTAACTCGCTGCAAAATCTAGTACAGAGTGGAAGTCAGAAATTAAACTGAGAGTTGACTCAGCAAAATTGACAAAAGTGCAAGTCAACTAGGTGAGAATCATTGGGCTGACTTTTCTAGGCCAAGCCCACTTTTCTTGGGAAATGTGGGGCTCTATTTGCCCCAGAAGAAAATAAAACAATGCAGGGTAAATTGACATTTAAATGAAATGGTTCGTTTCATCAGCTCAAATTGAAAAAGAAAAGAAAATAACTTCACAAAATAAAGAAAAATAATTAACTTCATGCCTGATTACAACAGTGCAGTGGGCTTTCTCTTGATTCAATAAAGCGGCCATAAATATCTTCTTTACCACCAAGCAACCATAAAGAAACCTTCATCACCACCCTATCACCTTTAAGCATTCAGCAACAAAATATTCACAAAGCTTCGAAGTTTTTTGTTGTATGCATATCTTTTCTAAACAATCCCATATCATATCCGTATATCTATATTTCATGTGGTCAGTATAATGTATTTGATCAATTATGGATTATTTTGTTATAGTATGTACCAACCTTTTTATGTACTTACGGTTATTTTACACGCTTTGTAAAGCCTTGCCATTTTATGATTCAACCTTACAATTCAATTTTGTGGAGGTCTCTTCAATATCCTAGAAACAAATGATTTTAACTACCTTGGCAAATGGTTTCCGTTGTTTTTGTGTATTTAAGGTTCTTGTTGAAGTGTTATGAACTTTCTTCTATGCCTTCTAGGCCTTTTTTCCCTACAATATTAGAAGTACAAGTTGAGTTGGCTATAAATCAAACAAAGTAGCATCAGTTTTGAGTCTGACTTCCTCACTGCATAGAGTTTCCCAAAGAAATGCAAATTGAAGTTTAAACTATGTCAACGGCATCTCAACACAAAAGAGCTAAATTTTCTCAACAATATTTGCCATATCATGCTTTTTCATGTGCTTTTGCAACTTATTGCTGCGTTCTAGGAAGAAATGCCAGTCGCTTTTACCAAACCCATTCAAAAAATGAGACTTACGATTTACGATTGGAACCTCAATTCAACAACACTGCAATCACCTATAATCCATTGTGAATATATCTAATTGTCCAATTAGTAAGTCATAACTTGACACCGGAGTCAACTTCTAGTTTACCTGGTACAATTTCCCATTTGAAATCAAACAGATCAAGGCACAGTAACATGGTCACCAAGGAAAAGGATACCACAAGATTATTCAAATCATTTCTGATAGGTGTTAATCATCTATCATGATATCAAAACAAGACATGTCAATTGATGTATTGAAAATATGGGGATGAATAATGGCAAAGCAATTTGAAACTATAAGCACTACCAGAGACTTTCATCAATAGTAAAATTAAGATGGCTAATTTCAACGGTGGTCACTGAACTTTGGTGCACTTTGCAATCAAATTAGTGAACTTTCATTCAATCACTGAATATACTAAACCTCTGTATCTTGGCAATTAATGCAATCTGACCAAAATCCACACAATTTTAAGCTTGATGCTAATGTGCCCTCGCCACTTGCTTATATAGCATGGAGATCAGTTGCATGCTTATGACAACAGGAAGTTAAAAATAGTTTAGTAAAATTAGACAATAAAAAAGTCAAAATAAAAGAGCAATGAAGTGACCCTTCTGCCCCCTCCGTGGAGGGTCGTGGAGCATCAATAGTCAGAAAGGACAGTACAGCACTCTGCCACGATCAAAGAGGGTCATTTCCCTCCATTATTGGTGGCAGAAGGCTTGCAACCCTCACCGAGGATGCACGAGGGGTTTCCCTTTTTTGTTTTGTTCTCTATTTAAATTATTTGAGTATTTAAAAAAACAAATACTCAAGTATGACACTGTCCGACTGACTTTATAGACCCATACCACTATATTAGTACTTTCCCAAAAACTTGTTCAAATTCCAATCAAGGTACGGCAATTTCAAATGAAATGAATGCCTGACCTATTTGGCAATTTAAATCACAGTCCATTAATCAATTGGAAATAGCAACCAAATTTAGTGATACATATGAAATTACCCACTTAAAGTGATAAGGAAAAAGCATGATTTGGGGAAAAACAATATTGCTAGCACAGTCTCACCATCTTCAAAACTACATGTGTGGAAGTTGAAAGATTGGAGGAGCCAATCTTTGCCACAACAGAAAACCATCCAGAAATGAAAGAGGACCTCCATCTCCAATGCATTTGCAACCACATTCATTTACATAGAAAACGTATAACTCATCAAAAGCAATGTTGGATGGTTGACTTCCAAAACTTGAAGTGCCTGGTCTTTACAAGTGGTATATTATAACATTATATATATAACAGAGTAATCTGTTACTGCATTTTTAACAAAATACACCAACTTTATTCAAAATAACACCACCCAAATGCATAGCAAAAGTCATAGGAGACCACCCCCCCCCCAAAAAAAAAATTGTTAAAGATGCCTGTCTATAATTAGCCCATGAAAAAAAAAATCATTAATGTCAAAGCCAAATAAGAACTAAATCAATCACAAAACTCAAATGCATTCCCTGTAATGCAATCAATCAATTGTAGCTGGATAAATATTACGCCAATAGAACTCACCAAAAAGACAATGAGAAAATAATTAGCTAAATTATAAGCACAGACTAGGAATCCGACTCTTTTGAGGCCAACATACCATCAATTGTCAGCTCTTAAGATTTGACATGTTCAGTTTAAGAAGTAATGCATCAAAAGAAGAAAAATAGGAATGGAGTTCAACTGTTTCTAAGTAGAGTAGAAATTAGCACCCTAGATATCTTCTTCTGGAAGAATGTCGCAACAGAATTAATGTCATTCTGAATCTGGATCAATCAGCCACAAAAGCATGACTTGATACTAGAAGGTAAAAACCAAAGTGCGATACAACTCGTAAGTTTCCTGTATTGCACAAGATAATACTAAATTAACTCCAAGATTGCAAACTACTGCTATATTCATGGAAACTTACCCTTTTAAACCCGGCAATAACAGCAATAGAAACCCATCCCTGTTTATCCATTTGTCGCCGCAGATATATATCCTTCACAAGATTCTCATTACTGCACCAGCCAAATATTGAGGATGATTCAAGTCAACTTATGAAACCTCGCAACATATTTGAGAAACAAAGAGTGACTTTATAAAAAGGGGGGAAAACAGAAAAAGTACCTGAAATAATAGTCTATCTGTCTAACTATCTGAGCATGCAAGAGTTGATTAGGAGGTGGATAATAAACCACATGAGGTTGTATTGTCTGATAATAAGGAACATTCCGTAAATCCAGGGATGGATATGGGACATAATACACTTGAGTCTCTGAAAAAAAATAAAGGACATCAAAGCAAATCTTTCAGATGATAAATTTCAACAGTTAACATAGTATGCCTTACCAGGAAAAACTACAGTGCCACCAAAAGGCCGAACTGGAGTAGGTCCAATATATGTAGCAGCAGCAGGCGAGATAGGTGGCGGTGCTGCGGGCCTGACAAACCTTGGTAAAGCTCTTTGCTGCGGCATGTGAGAATCTCTATTATTGTTAAAATTTCTGTGACCACTTGGTTCTTGATTTCCACGTTCCTGATCACGCCTAGCCCCATAGCTGTGCTGGAAAGAACCATCCCCACGTGCATAATTACCCCCATTCCGATGCCTGAAGGAGCTTCGCTGCTGTTGAGGGTGCTCATTGCCATGTTGGGAATGAGAAACAGGTCCACTCCTGTGGTTATGGTCCCTGGCAGAAGGATTATTTGATCTCAGGTCAACTGGAGGGGTTACTATTACTGATGTCTGAGCGACTCCGCCACTAGAAGACATAGATCCACTTTGCTTCTTTGATCTCGGACGTACCGGCATGGAGGAGCTTGTTGCTAAATTTGCATCCTTATTATCAGTGAGTTGCTTCTGCGGAACAGATGAGGCATTTCCATTTCCCTTCAACATGTACAATTCAAGGGTCAAAGCATTATGTATGCAATGGAAGAATGAAATGACACAGCTTGATGCAAAGTCCTCAAGCTACAAAATGATAAAAGACTCTCTTTCATTTGCGCCACCCAGCAAAACATATTTGTCAAACTGACCAATAGATGGCGCACAAAGACAAGTTTCCACATGTTTTTGGTCGTTGTTCCACTGTTCCTTTTAGAGAAAGGAAAGGAAATAACAGAAGAGTAAAGCATGCAAAAATAGAAACAAACTGTACATGCAAGAATACGCGGTTAGTCGTCTATTTTCTGCACATCATAAACGCCCAAATTAATTGAATCTGTCTTTGGATTTCACAGGCCACTTAGCCATTTCAAGGTCTTCAATAATCAACAAATGGAAGCACTAATGACTGCACCATCCATGTATCAAACAGAAGCAGCTCAAAGCCCCAATGCTTCTACTCAAAACAGAGACACTCATCTTGTTAAGGGGATTTGCTGGTTGAACTTGCATCTGAGTATTGTGCGAAGTGCTCATAGTAGTTATAGGTATGGGTTTTTTTTTTTAAGCCCATCTCAATCTCTAAAGGAAACTCCACTTGAAGAAGCTACATATGTTGTTGACATACTGTAAAGGCAACGTTCATTCCTCTAGATATAATTTCCACAGGCAGCTAGCTGGTAAGAGAACAAAAAATTACACAAAGTACTAAACTATAAGGCTTAATTCTAATACTTTGTCACCTTGACTGAGGCCATATCCTAAGAAGCACTCACTTAGATCCCTCAGGAAGAAAGCCCTAAAGGCAGAAGAGGCCTTGCTTTTGTTTATATTTTCAGCTAATGAACTCTGGGAAACATGAAAATGTCATTTATAAGGATATTTTCCCAGTTATTGGGTTAAAACAAATTCTTAATCGACCAGGCTATTGTAACAAACTTCGCATGAGTCCCTTGAAGATTTAGTACAGCATCTGATGATATTACTCTGGGATAAAGCCTTGTCGTTACTTGTCAAACATCCAAAAAAGGTGGAAGTCCTCTCTAAAAGCTAATAATTCAGCCAATTCAGCCAATTCAGCCATGCTCTAGCACTCAGATTCTAAAAACCACTAGCAAATGTAACTTTCTTGTGCATCAAAATCTTTAAGAAGTTCTATCACATGGAACGAGTATCAGCCTGAAAGCATAACCACTTATCTTAGATTCCAATATCTCTTCTTGTATGATTAAATAAGCAAAAACAAATAGCCCAAACTGTCTTTTCTCCGCTCTCTGCACTTGATCCACAATCAAACCAGGCCAAAACCACAATAAAAATATATAGCTGCGCATTCTTACAAAGCAACATCCAAAAAGCAAAAACCGTTACCTCTGTCGCAGCAACAGATGATGATCCATCAGATAAACCTTTCACAGGCACGAATGTTGATTTCGTTGATGATCTAGTTGACTCAGACAAAGCAGGCCACGAATCAGCCCCCATGACCGGGCCAAACTCAGAAGCAGTGGGCCCGGGGCTTTCCGAGGGCATCTTCCATGCGGTCTTCTTGCCTACATTGCCGTTCTCGGAGCCCCCCTCCTCCGCAATTGATGAGAGAGACGAAGAAGATGAAGATGGAACAACCTCTGGAGCGACTGTAGTGGTCTGCTTGCTCAACAAATCAACAGACTCATTCACATCCGACTCTCCACGAACGATCTCATTCCACTGTGGCGAGACCGTTGTCCTCGTCGCTCTGCCTAATCGAGGACTATTAACAGCACCAGCAGAATTGCGAGGAGAGTGATTGTTAGCTTCTATGGAGTTAGCGTTAGTCGTATCCGTAACGATAGCCATCAGGGAGACACAGAGAAGTAGATTATGGTTATCTTCTCAGGTAAAACCGCTTTGGCCGATGAGGATAGACAAGGAAAAAGGAGAGAGATTAGACAAAAATATGACGAAAAATAGATGAAACAGAGTGCCGATCGATCGCCAAATGGACTAGGGTTTGATTTCGGACACTTCCTGTAATCAGCTCATCAACGAGGAATCGAAGGCAAATAAACAATGGAAGACGAGGAAAATTGCGGCAACAGGAGAGCGCCTGATCGATTGATTAGGGTTTCGAACCTGCCTTCAAAGTGCGTGCGTGTGCTTCTCAGGGAAAATTTGTCGATCAGCCGATCAACAACAAAGCGAAATCGAAAAGAAAATCAACGGATAGCCGATGATCGCGCGAACGGAGAGCGACCGATTGGTGTACTAAGGGCTCGATCCTTCTTCCGCAGTGCGGTGCCTCTCGGGGAAAATTCGTCGAACGTATTATCGACGAGGAAGCGAGGGACGACTGATCAGAAACCGAGGTGATCGGAGAGATTTAGAGTTCCGATCGTCCACCACGGCGCAAAATCCGAGCGGCGGTGTCGCCGAATCGAGCTTCACTCGTCTCCGACTCACTGAGTCTGAGGTCTGGTGAGTCTGGTGTTTTTCGCCCCTTCCTCGTCTCTCCGCTCTGGCTGTGGAGCTTCGCTTCAGCTATAAGAAATTCTTCGGCGAGAAGGTTTTGTTCGACGGGGACGGGGTGCGTATTGACAAAATTGCCACCCTGCATTAGAGAAATTCTTCGGCGAGAAGGTTTTGTCCGCAGGGGTAATTACATTTTGGATAAATAAAAAAATATTCCTATCTCAGCTCTATATATTTCAGGAAAAATAAATAAATTGAATTTTTTTTCTTATTTATACCGCTTTAGAAATTAAATGAACAAAAATAGAGATAAATTTTCATAAACTAATTACTTCAAGCGATATAAATAAATATTTTTAAAGATAACTATTTTTTAAATTATTTGTTTTCTACCGAAAAAACATACTTTAAATTATTTGTTTTCTACCAAAATAACATAACCATAGTATCTCTCATTTTTATTTTTTATTTAATTTCCAAGCTGTTGGTAAAATGGTATTTATGCCGTTTCATATTTTTTTATTGTGATTTAGATGGTTGTGTAAGAAAAGAAAAAATTTATGAAATAATTTAAAAAGGTAAATGATGCAGTAATCATTCACCGATCATCTTGATTTCAAATAACAATTTCATTAATCAATACCATGTATTGTTGTATGTTATTCTAATGCAGCACAAGTCATTTGCAAAATACTTTTGTAATTGTTTGATATCGGAGTGCCTATTGGGTTTATTTGATCAAGGGCATGAATTTTCAGGATACAAATAAGTGAATGGAATTACAATAAAATGGTCAATATAATCGGTTAATCAAACTAATAAATATCTTACCTTTCCAAATTACATGCAAATCTCCACTTCTTTCAATTATTCAAATTCCACTCACCAACACCACTGTAATTTAAACAATCAACAATAGACAAACTAAATTTATAAGTATCTTAGTTTAAAAAAAACAATGATTTAAATCTCTCTTCTCTTAGCCATTACTCTCAGTTTCTTTTTGAAATATAGATTAATTTTCTAATATTTTTTGGTAAGTGTTTTCTAATATTTATTTGTTTCATGAAAAATGAATAATTCGAAATATATTTTTCTAAAAACAATCTATCATGTTATTTGAAAAAGTTAGCGAATTAAAATATTTTAATTATCTATAATAATTTATTTCTAAACATTTTCGTATTTATTTTATCAACAATACAAGCGGTCCTTTTCAATAAAATATTTTCAAAATCATTATTTTTTAGTAAATTAAGGGTGTATTTGGTAACGTTTCTGTTTTAGGGAACATTTTTTGAACACAAATACTTTTTTGTGTTTCTACTCCATAGAACATTTTTTTAGTAAAATAGAATGTTTGGTAAAAGTGTTTTTGAAATGAAAAAATAAAATAAATGCGTTTGGTACAATTAATAATTTTTTTTTTATTTTTTCTCATTTTTTCCTTTTATTCATGGGCCGCCAGTGACCGGCGGCGGCGACAGCGGTGGCCGGCGAATGGTAGTGGGTGGTCGAAGGCTACAAAGGCAAAAGAGAAAAAAAAAAGTAAAAAGTATTTTTTAACAAAGTGTTCAAGAACAAGAAACGAGTTTTTTTTTTATTTCTCATTGTTGGTCTAAATGTGCTTTCAGGAAAAAACATTTTTTTTGTTTCCGGAAACAAAAGTACAAACAAACACATTTCTGTTCTTTTGTTGTTCCTTGGAATAAAAAAACAGAAACAGAACAAAAGAACAGAAACAGACTTATTTTTAAACGTTAACAAATAGGCCCTAAATGAACCTTTTAATTTGGTTCCTTCCCACCTAAAGAAAAAATATTTTTTTGTCATTTATCTAAATAAACCATAAAAAAAAAATAGTACAGTCACGTATGTGCGTGCCTTTGTGTTAGTACCACACTCCATATGAAACAGTTAAGTTTGGCCTACCTACAAAATAGAATCACTTAAATTTGATGGCATGCTCCAAAAAAGTGATACAAACATTGTGAATTATCTGAAGAAATTCAAGAACGCTGTACATTGTCTTTAAAGACCGAATGAAATAATAAGATATGTTACTTCAATATCATGATAGATAAGCAATATCACCGTCATTTGTTGTTAAAACTTAAACTATTGAAGGCATGATTTAATATCAAAATGTTATGACGGTCACTTTTCAAATTCAAACACGTGTACTTGGATCATTCAAACTTTTGTATGCACTCTAGAATATGTATACGTATATAATCTACTTCCTATAAGAAAACATTAGCTCGTCTAGTAAATTCTTCATAAATTAGAAGTAAAATTACTCCCATCAATTATAAATTAATGAACTTTTTTCCTGCATTCATATGCACATTGTAAACATGCTAAATTATGAAAATGGCAATTCATAAATGTATGACCCTGAGCGATAAAAAAAGAGGGGATGCACAATGCTCACTTGGACAAAAGATCTCCACAGCAGGCGAATTAGGTGAGCTGGTGAACAACATCCATTGGGATAAGCCGTTCTTTTCACCTTGATGCCTTCTTTCGGAAGCATGGTGCTGTTCTGTACATACTCGACGTTGTTAATGTTCATCAGCCCGTTCACTTAGCCAAATCGCGATTCGATGGATTCGGCTTGGCAATTTCAACTGTTGCATTGGCGCCGGACATAAAGAAGGTTATTTTTTAGGCAAATTTGCACGAAATAGCCATATTTGTAGACCTCAATTCCGTACTTTTAGGAGCACAACCACACAGCTTCGATCAAAGTCCATGTCTTTCTAGTGAAGCGTCACGGCAAAGCTGACAAGTTGATCATCTTCCTGTAGCCTTTTATTTTCAATAACTAGTGGCCGATGACACATCTGTTAATTTTTTACTAGCATCGTTAACTTTATTCGACCAATTTCTAATGGTAAGGTCAAAGTCGTAGACGTAGAATCCACGTCCCCAGGTCTGGAGTCCAAGTTCAGGCAGAGGAATAGAATGCGAGTTTCGGAATCTTATTAGTCCAAAAAGCAAGACGTTCAACATGGAAATGCAGAGCCCACTTCACACATGGTTCTATGGCTTTGAATCAAAATGATTTGCCCAGAGAACGCACAAAGTCAACATGAACTTATGAGTACGGCAGGTCTGTAATAAAGGAGGAAGTGTCAAGTAGCCCGACAGGGTCAGTTTTCACGTACCATCAACACGGAAACCATGTGCGGAGAGCGACGATGTCCGACCTCTGGAACACACGAGAAACCGTCTTCTGCACTTCGAGTCTCTTCGATTGACCCTTTTCTTAGGTCCTGTTTTCGTTCGTGGATAGGATTGAGGAAGCAGGCGAGCGCGAATTCTTCCAAGCTGCATATCCGCATTACATCTTCTAGAAATGCAACGTCCCATCTCAATACCATGGACCACCTCATAGTGGAAAGCCAAGACAAGGGTCCATCCTATTCACCCTTTTACAAGTACTTCAGAATGGTCTTATCTTACCAAGGTACACATTCCGACAGTACACTACCAATGCCCCAGAGAGACAAGCGGCCCAGGACTCCATTGTCTGTACCCAAGTTCTGCCATTTAGTTAGCCAATTAATAATTATTCTCTGGCTTTAATAAAACCATCGTTCACATACATCGAGCTCCAAGGAAACGGACAAACCCCCAACCCAAAATTCCCAGATCAACCTAAAACGCCAGTCACTCTGGGGGAAAATGGTGTAATTCACTAATTCTAACATCAGAACAATTAGCCATATCCTCAGGAAAACTCGCAGCGAAAAGGGCTAATGGTGGAGAAAAGACAATAAACCTTTAACAATCTAAATAGTAGAAGCAAAATCATTGGAGAAGCCCCTCATCTGATCAAAGTTCTCGTTTGAGGATAAAGTTACACTCTCTCCCTTTTCTTTGCAAAGGGACATTTACAACGGTAAAAGAATAACGGGACATGGAATGAATTCAGCTAACAGGTTTGCATCCACGTGCTTGGAATGGATGGCTTCCATGCTGAGAATGACCAAATCCAAATTTAGATCATCAGCGACCTCCCCAATAATAGCTGTTGGTTTGTTCCCTTCTCCAAGACGTTCTAACAACTTATACTCTTGGAACCCACCTGTAAATGCTCATATATGATGAGGAACCATCATCAACAAAATGAAAGCCAGACATTTTATATTGGTGGATGTTGAACTTCATGAAGGTCACCACTTCCAGAATTCCAAAGATACTAAAAGTTTCTTCCGTTGGGATTAAAACTCAATTCATCATTCCAATGTTGACCATTCATTACCGTCAATTGTCTCTCATCTTCTAAAGCTTTGCTCCCTTTCATGGTACCAAGTCGACAAAAACTTTCTGGGATCTACAAGTCTTATATCCAGGTGATATAATGATCTAGGCAGACAAACAAGCACAAAATTTTCATCGCAGAGTCCTCAAATAAACGTTATTGCATCTTCAATTCCTTCTACGTTCATTCAAAACCTAAAGAAGGCCCAACATGCTCCAAGTCCCATTGTTTATATTTCTTCCCAAGACGTTATAATATCAATCCCGAGTTACTAATATCCAGGAATTAGAATGATGCAGCCACATACAACTTAAACCATACAAAATCTAATTTGAAAAAAGCAGGCAGATGCACACCTTCCGACAGATGCCAACGGATGCTAGATAGTTGGGTCTCATGCTCTGGCAACGTCTCCTTCTGCTTTGCATCGATAACTGCACAATAAAGTCTAAATTTCTTCAACCATTCATCAGAAGCACAATTGTGGAACCAAAACCCATTGGTACGGTGTTAGAAGAAGAATGAAAAGCAAGTCCCATACCCACAACAGTGATATCTGCTCCATATTTCTTTGCCAAAGCTGCAGTAGTTGCTAGCGCCTGTCAATTAAGAGCAAGGATGAATATTCACATGAATTGGAATGCAGGGCACGGTGGTACAAGTCATAAGAACAGTTAAAAAGGAGTCAACACAATGCCACTGAAGATCCTCCCCTCCCTAAAAAATCTAGGGCCACCCAGATGAATTAATGCTTCACACATCATAGAAATTTTAGAAAGCACGAAACAAGGCACCACGAGCAGGTCCAGGATTCATTAACTTTGATTCCCATGGAGAAATTCCGTCATGCAAAATCAATCATATATTCCAGTTGCATAAAATTTTACCAACTCCATATATAACATGGCTTCAACAGGAGCAACATTGCCTTGATTGATACTCAACAGGCAAAACACCCATATAAAAGAGATATCTAAGTGCAGTTGCATTAAGTGGGTGCCTTGAAGTATGGTCACCTGTCTTGTTCCTTCAGAAAGGTAAGGATTTCGATCAGTGATTGGCAGAAGTAGGTGCTTGAAGTTGTTGAAGGCTTCTGCAGCTGTATTAACTTCAGATCCTTGAGGCTTGGCCTTAACTGATATCAATGCAAAATGCAAATCAGGTTACTTCACACACTCATCAGTCAAAGCATCAAAGCAACCTAAACCATACCTGAAATGCGAAAAAGCAATGAGAATTTGTTTGCAATGTAATATATCGTAGCTAAGTAGATTCATATCACGGCATGTTATGGCTCGTACAGATTGGCCCAAATGTAATACCCCTCTGGTCAAATAAGTGGTTTATGAATGGCAGACTTATCTAGTTCCGATATTTCAGATGCAGTACTATTCCAAGCATTTATTTGGATCATTAATCATGTACAACTATCACATTGGTTAATGCTAATTCTCGTTTTCCTAATCATGAAGAATGCGATATTTATCTAGGGGAGGTATAATAGCCTCAATAATTCATGTTACATTAACCATACACAAGTCGTACCAAAGGACATGAGTTGCGTGAAAAAAGAAAGAGTCACTGCCGCAGTGAAAACCACGTGAATTCCAAGAAACTCCATTGCCACCACAGATAGCCCAAGTGATGCACCATCAAACCCCACCAGCAAATTAAAGAGAAGTCCTCGAAACTAACTCCGTGTGGGCTGGTGCATTATTTCGCAGTTCTTGAAATAAATCACTCAGGCATGCAGTTCTTGAAACACCCCAACCCAGCATCCTACGTCTTTCAGAATGCAATGTCACTGCATCGTCAACTTGTAAACGAAGGGCTTGAGAGATTTATTGCCAAGGCGGCGGCAGAAAACTTTTTACCATGACATGCCCAATCCATCAATCCACAAGCAGAATAATAACAATCGTAGATAAACAAACGGATAGAATGCATGGTAATTCAAGGAGAACCCTGTAATTTACCTATGTGTTCAACTCTGTGAAGTCTGGAGCTTCTGCACAGAGAAATCCTCCGATTCATCGGAGAAATGCGAGCGGACGACAGAGAATAGGCATCCGAACAAGAAGGAGACTGAGAGGGCACCGAAAGCCTCGGGAGAAACGAGGTTTCGGCGGGAGCTGCGAGGAAGTAATTGGCGAGGGCCATGGGAAGGCGGGACGGATTGGGGGTGAAATTTAGCTGAGCTTCAAGAGAGCGAGCTTCAATGGAGGAGGGCGTTCGTCTCGAGAGAGTTCAAGAGAAAACACAGAGAGAGGATCAGCAGCGAACTGGCGAACCAGTGGCCCCTCCAAAAAGGGTAAGTGATGGTGATCGCATGGGCCCACTGGGTTTCGCACCGTGGACGGTTGATCGCTGTCCGATGAGAGCTGGTCGTCTCTTGCTCGTACACGTGCCAGATGAAGACAAATCCGGGCGATCATTACGTTGGTTCCTTATCCGATGGTGAAGAGAGGGGGCAAGCGGCAAAATTATAAATTAACGGCGATGGATTCAGAATTTTTCTTAAATCCTTTTCCTTCCATTTTATTGAAAGGATATGCACAACCCATGTCCCAAAACACATTCCTTACATAAATTTGATAATAACGTATTTTCAAATTTTGAAAATTAGACAATAACAAAAATAATAGTCAAATTTGTTCTTAGATTTTTTGCGGTCCATGAGTTTCAATTCAATATATGATATAATCTACAAACTAATTTGAACATGTATAAAAAATTGGGAGATTGCGTTAACTAAATTAAAAATTTGAGGATCGTATTGTATATTATCTTAAATTTTAAAGGTCGTGTACAATAAATTGAAAGTTCAGAAATCACGTCAAACATTAAGTCAAAGTTCACGGATCATATATGTAATTTTTCCTTTAAAAGTCTATTATACACATTACAAAACAAATTAATACATTAGTAATTGTATTATTTTCTTGTTTAGTCGCTAAAAATGTTTCCAAACACTCTTAAAGGAAATCCTTAATCAATTTTTTTAATATATCTAAATATTAGCATGTCGAGTCATTTAACTTTCCTAATAAATCATTTAAAATTTAGGACTTAAAGAAAAAGTAATTTCTCTCTAGTTTAAATCAAATGAATTTACATAACATTCCAAAATTTCTTGGTGTTGTTTCATTCATTTACAATAAAAATGACTGACTTTAAAATTTGTTCCTTGTCAAATCAATCCACATTTTCATCGTTCGTTGGACATTTACTATGTTTTTTGCATCACATGTTTTCTAGGTAATTTCATCGAATTAGATATGGAATTTAAACAACTGGGAGATTATAACACAAGTAATTAAAAAAATCGAAAGAAATTTTCAAAGACGAGAGATGCTATTTGACCTTAACGCTGTTCATGGTGATGACAAGTCTAACTTCGTTTGGCGTGATATATAGTTTTACAGTGAAAGTGGTGTGAGAAGAAAATAGGCAATTATACTATTACAAGAAAAAAGCGAGAGACATGCGAAAGTATTTGCTAATACTATATTTTTAAAATTTTAATTATCTTATTCGAATTTAATTTCGATAAATTTAGAAACTAAGATCAATTTTCCATTCTTTGCAGGTGAAGGGAGGGCCATTCTTTGCAGGTGAAGGGAGGGTCTCCGGACTCGCGGAATCAACATGGCGGAGAGTGGCGGCGACGACGACGGCGAGCTGGTGGACAAAACCACATCCATGACGACCTTGTCCCGGCATTTCTTCGGCGATGGACCTGAGGAACCGGCCTTCTCCATCTCGATTATCGAGGTTCCTCCACTAGAACTGTGTCGGGAGTAAACACGCTCAGGCCTGTCACTCATGTTCTTCTTCTTCTTCTTCTTTGTCGATTGTATTAGAACTTGAAAGAAGAGTACGGACTATTCGTATGGCCGTGCAGTCTCGTTCTCGCCGAGTACGTGTGGCAGCAGAGATCGCGATTCGTTGGAGCCAACGTTGTCGAGGTATGCTTCCGTACTCATTTGTTTTGATTTAATTGTTCTCCTTCCCTGTGGAAGCATTTGCCTGTGTTTGAGTGGACGATGCTTGATTAATCTCGATTGGGTTATGTGGAATGCGGATTAATTACTCTGTGTATGTTGTCTTGTTTCTGCGATTCCTGTTCTTTAGCTTGGTGCTGGAACTTCTCTTCCTGGGTTGGTTGCTGCAAGATTGGGTTGCGATGTTACACTTACAGATGATGCTAGCAGATTGGAGGTAACATGCATGAGTAGCTACTGTTTTTGTTGTTCCATGTGTTCATTTTGTGGTTGTTTTTTATTTCTCCGTGGTAATGTTCAGTGGCTGTATTAATACTAGACCAAAGTTATCACGTGTCTAGAAAAGTTATAATTCCGGCTGTATCCACAGATGTTTGTAACAAAAAAGAATTTCCTCCGCTGAAATAATCAGAACTTGTCAGGAAATTGGGAAGACATAACATTACTAAACTGGTCCCACCTACTCTTCTCCTTTGGATAAGATAGAAGTAACTTGTTTTGAATGAGTGGAACTGGGGTGAGATTCTCAAACAAGGTAAATCCCCCAATCAGTTTGGAGATTGAAGTAGAGTTGTTGAGGTGAAGATCTCATTCACATACCTCGAGTTCTGTTAGATATTAGAAGAGCCTCCCTTTTTTTTAATATGATTGATTTCATACATTGCATGCTTTTTCAGATTTGTCTACGTTAGATCGTTGCAACTCCCTCTTCTCAACCATGCGCAGAACAATACATTCTCTCATGCAGGCAGGCAGCATTTTTCTGTTGGATGGAGTTCCTTATAAGGATTACTCTCAACCAAAGTCTTAATGATATGTCAAAGCAAACAAAATTAGAAAATGCTTATTGGTAGCTTCATCATACAAATCGAGTGTCTACAAGATGCTGAGTGAAAAAGGAATGTTAAATTTGCAAACTGTGTTGCCAAACACAGGAGATGAGAATATGTTCATGAAATGGTATTGTGTGAGGTATAAGTTGCATTAGAATGCCTCACGAATCATGGTTTGTCCCAATCTATTTGAGTTTCATCTTATATTTTCCTTTAAGTATTGGAGATGCTTGACTCGTTGCACAAGGCAGCTTACTGTTGGTCTAGATAAGAGTTCAGTGGCTTATCATCTGTTGTTTTATTCTTTCAACTTTCAGGTGCTGGATAACATGAAACAAGTGTCTCAATTGAATGACTTAAGCTGTAAAGTAAGTTCCTGCCATTCCATACTGCTGTTCAAGGAGAAAGGACTTAGTTTATGGTTGGCTTGAATGCTTAGGTGTGATGACAAGTTGTGCATCTCTTGTTAGTATTAAGTCCCGCAACAATTTACCTCTTAGTTTCATCTCAGTAAGTTTTAAGTAGTTTCATATCTTCTGCAGGTGGTGGGGCTTAGTTGGGGGGTTTGGGATGAATCCATCTTCAGTTTATTCCCTCAATTTATACTTGGAGCAGATGTTTTGTATGAGACAAGGGGTAGGTAATGGTGCTTTGATCAACTTTCTATCTTATTTCTTTTCCAATAGAATAGACAAGTCAATTAACACTTTTGTTATCTGCTTTTTGTTTTTTGTCCATGTGTATAGCTTTTGATGATCTCTTTGCTACGGTGTCGTTCCTTCTCCAAAATTCTCCAGGATCGGTCTTCATCACTACTTACCATAATCGAAGGTACTAATCCCTTCAATCATGCTCTCTTATCTGGTTCCATTGAATTTTACAACCCCAACACCCCCCCACCCAAAAAAAAAAGAAAAAAAGAAAAGGGAAATGAAGGAAAAGTAATGTCTGTGTTTCGATGATCTTCAGTGGGCATCATCTCATTGAGTTCTTGATGGTAAAGTGGGGCTTGAAGTGCAGAAAACTTCTTGATGGCTTTTCAATCATGCCATCCAGCAAGGCATCTAAAATAAGTGGCAACATCCAGTTGGCGGAGATAGTGTTGAAGGTCGATAAGGCTTAGGCAAAAGATTCTTGGCATTGACTGGAGGATCAGCAGAATGAGTTTGCTGACGTCATCTCATGTGTAACCGGATTAATTTACGTACAGCTGCTCTGGCTTCCACTCTCTCTTCCAACATGACCATGGCAGGAGCTATTGTGCTCTAGATGTGGTCGACTTCTTGCCCCAAGATATCGCTTCTCATTCTTTTCCCCAGAATTTTTTTGTAAGCCATTGATTCTAGCAAAGATTTTATAGGCTTATGATTGGAGTGTGTTCAGCATTCATGTGAAATTCTTTCCTTGATGTCACCTTTCTCTCTAATGGATATTAAGAGTAGTTGAGAAGATTTGGAGCTTGGTGTAGTATCTAAGAGGAGAGATGCAACTATCAAGAAGGTGCATGCAGCAGTAAAGATGGATTGAGAAAGTGCCAAACAGTTGTTCTATTGGCCCAATGTGCTATCAAGGTGGAGAGATCTCATGCCAGGGCAGAGACTGGTGTGCTACATTGGCAAAATTGGCTGAGTGGTCGCTGAAAGGACTTGATCGCACTGATTTCAAATGATTTAGGACATAATTGCACATTGGTCCAAATGTCTAGTAGAACACTTGGTGCAATATTCCCTAGATTTTATAATCCTTTTCCTGGAGTTGGCTTTCTTAAGCATTATTTTCTTCTGTTCAACGTATACCTTTTCCCCGTCTTCTGCTATCCGGTTTGAGGCTCATTTGCAGTGAGTTTCTGTTCTCATAATGAAAACCAACCCCAGTCTGTGCTGGGCTCTTGGTTTCCAGAGCATGGCCTTATATTTTATCTTTCATAGACTGATTCCTTTTTGTTGAGACTTGATTAAGGCTTCTTCGTAAAACCATTTGACAGTTTAAACTTCATTGTTCTTCAGACACAGCTATTCAAACTGTAATTGCAGAGAGCTCCTTTGACATCAGATGCTGCAGAGAGTGGAGGCATGAACTTTAAGATATTTGTCCTTAAATGTCAGAGAAGTTCTTTTATCTAGTTGGGATGCTGGAGAAATATGTTCTGATAGTAAATTGCTGTCATCATATTTTGATGGTGAATCACGCAACTCTTGATACCTGACTGGTGTGAAGTTCCCAACAGACCAAAAAGCGGCATGGGCGGCTTCTTAGTGCGATCTCCTGGAATGATTGACCGGAGTTTGACTTTCATCGGCAAGGACTTGTGTAGGACGGCGGCGTGGGGTTTAAGACCAAAACATGGAATGAACGCTGTGTTTTCTCTGCTAGGCACTTTGACTTTGCGGGGCTGTCGTGCTTCTCTAGTTTGGGATGCTCTGTCAGGGGACAATGGCTCCAGGATTTTCGCATCCTATTTGCTTCTCAGACAGCATATTATGCCGGCTTTTACTAGAATTTTATCACTGCAATAGGCATATATGATCTTGTAGTAAAAAATTAAATGGCAGATCGAGCTAATTTCTTTCATTATTTTCTAGTAGAAAAAAATTGTACATATGTAGACCAGAGAAAATATGTGCTTGTAATCATTTTTCGTCTCAATAATCTTAATATGCAAAGTTAACAATAAAATTCATTTCTTATATATGAAAAGATAATTTAAAGCGAAGCACAATTCATTATTTAAGTTGTGTTGAAAAACGAAAATAATGTGAATATGGGAAAATTATGTACACACTATAAAAATAAAGTTGTGTTTGTTTTATGCATGAACATTTTTAAAAGGGGCAGGAGTTGAAGATGCAAATAATAATAATTACTTCTTTGCAAATTGCGATTTGCAATAACGCCTCGGTCGTCTCTTTCGTAAATCCTCGCCAGCCCACCGCTCATAAACCCTAATACAGTCTCTTACGTCCTCCCGCTGCTCCTGAGAAGCGTCCTCTCCAGAAGGAAAAGAAAATGGGCTCCAGAAGCAAGAACAAGCACAACAAGCAGAAGTCGAAGCCCTTGAATCTCCCATCGAAGGATGATGTCCATGAATTCGCCGGCGGCGGCTCCGGCGGCGGTGGCGCCAAAATCATCACCGACTCGAGGTTCGCTTCTGTGCACTCAGACCCAAGGTTCCAGAGAGTGCCGAAGCATAAAGCCAAGGTCGCCATCGACTCGCGGTTCAACCGCATGTTCTCCGACAAGAGCTTCTCCTCGTCCGCCGCGCCGTTGGATAAGAGAGGTAGGCCTAAGAAGCAGAGCTTCCAGAGCTCGCTTCGCCATTACTATCGGATCGAGGAAGACGGGGAGAGAGGAGAGGAGACTGAGGAAGAGGAAGCGGGGGAAGAGGAGGAGGTGGAGGAGCAGAGAGAGAGCGTGGCGAAGAGAGCTAAGTTGAGTGAAGAGTCGGAGGAGTCGGATTCGGAGGATGACTCGGAATCGGGATCGGAGAGTGAACTGGAGGGTGGTGATGAGTCGGAGTCGACTACTGATACTGATGAAGAAGGAGATGAGGAGGTTTATGAGGAAGAAGGCCTTCAAGTGCAGGTATCGTTGTGTTCTTCCTTGCTAGTTGAATTTTGAATAGCTTTATTCTTGTACACGTTCTGGGATCCTCCCTCAACTCGAAAGAGAAGCTCATTGGGCTAAGATGCTGATGGTGTCGAGAGGCTGCAGTGGCTAGGAAATGGAGCTTGCGATGAAACTTATAGCTCCAAGATTGCAACTTCCGGAAATCCAGTTTCTTGAATGAACTGTTAACTGATGCGGCTAGTTTATCTAGTGAATAAATGAGAAAAGCTAGGGCACAGTGCTATTTTCTTGGAGAGCAGACTATTTCTGATGGTGCTTGCTGTCCAACCTAGGACAACTGATTTGTTTTCATTTTAGATCATGAAGAACCTTAGAGTCTATTGTATGCCTCAATTCATTTTTCATTTCCTAAACTTTTGAGGTTGATGTCTTATACACTGGGAATGAGATCGATATAGAATTTTATATAGTAAAATCTACTCAAGCAGACAGTAGAAGGAAAGGGAAACTGAGCTTTGAAAATCTAACATTAACTGTGAGCAGAAAACAAACATTTGTTATCACTACTGTGTAAAATAATGGGTTTACTGCCAAGGGAGAGAAATGAAAAATTAGCTTATTTGGGATTCCCAATGGAATTAAAGATAGTAATGTGCAAAAGTTAATCCTTTTCTGCGCTAAATCCTCAATTGTTTTATGATTTCTCTGTGAACTACCTTTTTACATCTAAGTGTGATCCTTCTGTGGAGCAGGAGGAAAACATACCGTCTATCGAAAAGGAAACTCGGAGGCTTGCTGTTCTTAATATGGACTGGAGGCATGTCAAGGTATTGTGTTGTGACACCTTATCATACTTTTCTATTTTAAATGATACAAGATTGTTTCAGTCATTTTTTACCTTTTTGAAACATTTAATTCAGGAATGAGAGCTATCTTTTTTTAAAAAATGGAGAATTTTACCTCTGTAATGGAATGATTGTTTCAGACAATTTTTACCCTTTTGAAGTGCTTGTATCACATATGAAAATTATCTTTGAGTGAAAAAGAGAAGGTTGCCTCTGTAATGGAATGATTGTTTCACATATTTTTGACCCTTTTGAAGTGCTTGAGTGAAGAATGAAGAACTCTTCTTATTAAAAAGGGAAGTAGGGTATATCTGTGCCAATTGGATATTGTGGCTTATATGAGTTGATTATGGAAATTAATAAAGCCTTTCTGTTGGTTTGACAGCAAGCGCAATGGCCTGACAATTGAAGTTTGGTCATTGTTGTCCTTAAATAGTTGGATTAGTTTCCCTACTTTTAGTAACAGTCATTCACATGTCTTTGCAATGACCTGGTTTGCCTTTATATTATGTGATTTTTCTCCACTGCAGGCTGTCGACTTGTTTGTCCTTCTAAGCTCTTTCCTTCCAAATGGTGGTCAAATTTTGTCGGTGGCTGTCTATCCATCTGAGTTTGGGATCCAGCGCATGAAAGAGGAAGAAATTCACGGCCCTGTTGGGCTCTTTGACGATGATGATGATAGGAGTGAGGATGATGATGATGATCGTGAGATTGACAATGACAAACTGCGTGCATATGAGAAAAGTAGACTGAGGTGATAATTTTATTGCACTGTGCAGTTCTTTCCTATATTGTCTTTGTTTCTTGTATTGACATTGATCTCATCTATGCCATGTGTCTTGTTCTTTGGTTGCCCACAACTTTGGTAATGTGTTGCAATGGACAATCACCCATGGTCATAGGAGATAATATTTGAATAGTCAAGCATGTTTCTCTAAAAAGAGGAGTGGTTCTCTGGGTTGCATAATGTTGTTCCACTTGTTGCTTGATGAATTAGTGTGGCAGCCTCTCCTTTTAGACTCTTGAGTATGCTGATTGTGAATTTTTTTTTTGTCAGTAAAAGTTCATTATGAGGATTTGGTGGTCCTTAACTTCCTAGATTCTGATTTTTAGTTCTGTTCTAGTCATTGGATGATTTTATCTGAAAGGCAACACTGAAAGTTGTAGAAAGGAAAGTATCGGCACACTTGATATTCAGTGACATCCCACTGTATCATTGGGGCCAAGAAGTCTGTCATGATGCCGATTCATTCAATGGTTTTTTTTCTTCCTGTCTTTGTCATCATGGATATCTAATACACCAATTTTCACTGTAAATGGTATTCGAGATGAGAGCAGAACAAGAGAGGCTCCTAAAATGACGGTGTCCAGTTTTTCTTTGAAGTTAAAGACTTCTCATTGGGGTTCATAGTTTTTCTTAAGCATGTATTGCTTCCGTACCTTTTCTTACTTGATCATTCAACTTTGGTGCTGCTTCTGTATTCTTGATTAATTAGCTTGTTTCATTTTAAAGTCAACTGCACTAATAAGGTTGTCCATATGGGATTCTATCTTAGGCTATCGTAAGAGATGACAAATTTCTCTAGTTAGCTTGTTTATTTAACCTTTCATATATAAAGATGTTTCTCTGATCATCTCAATTGCAGTAATTAATCTGCATAACCCTTTTTTCATTTGCAGTGATTGGTTGTTTAAGAAGTGACCTTACTGTCAGATTTTCCTGCCTTCTCTCTTTTTGTGATGTTTAAGCCCATGAATTCTGGGACGTGTATTGTGCCTGAGACTGCTATCCTCGTATCCCTATTGTACGGATGTCAAATAAACTGAGCCGTCTATTGAGCTTTTTTCATTCTCCCTTACTGGATGCTGATTGATTATTGTCTATTCAGGTACTATTATGGTGTAGTGGAATGTGATTCAAGTGCTACAGCAGATTACCTCTACAATGCTTGTGATGGGCTTGAAGTTGAAAGATCATCGAATGTGCTTGATTTGAGATTCATTCCTGACTCGATGGAGTTTAAGCATCCGCCTCGTGATGTTGCATCAGAGGTGTGTTTTTCAGTCATGTTGTGGTGGCTAAAGAATCTGACAATTAAATAGGAAGCAGATAAGGTCATTGCTTTCCATCAAGCAAGCTATAGAATTAGGAAGTGATTGATTAATATTATTCTGTGACTGATAACTATTCTTTTCCCAGCAATTAGAGGTACTAGTTAGGTGAGCATCTGATCTGCCGTGGCTTAAACTCTAAACTAGCATGTTTCACTCAGGCACCTGTAAACTATGAGGCTATAGATTTCCAAACTCGAGCTCTGCAGCAAAGTAAAATCCATCTAACATGGGATGAAGATGAGCCTGATCGTGTAAAGACCCTGAAACGAAAGTTCAATGCTGATCAGGTACATGTGCCTTGTTATCTAGAGTGTTGTGTATGCAATTTCTCTTTTCCCTCGCAATTTTCTTTTGGCCTTTGATGATTGATGAGGCATTTCTTTGAATGGGCATGTTCTTTTCTGTAGCTGGCGTTAAAGGGAAAAACTTGTTGGCAGGATCCGTCGCCTGCTTGAACATTCTATTTCTTTAACTTTTAAGCTTTTGAGCTGAAGGAGTGTAAAGCCATTTTCAACAGAATAATTCCTTGTATCATTGTGCATCAAATTAGTAGAGACCGTGCAGGGAGATGATTATTGTGAGATTTTTTCTCTTCTTATCCATAAATTTGATTGTGCATCAAACAGCTATGCTTTTTATATTCTTTGTGGATGTAGATTTTCTCACGAACATATTGTCGGTTGGTATATGTGTGTCCATGCATTTTGGGAATAATTACTTTTGAAGCAGAGTTAAAAATTCGCATAACAGCAATGGCATACGTACAGAGAGTCAATAGGGTGCTTGCCAATGGATGAAAATCTAGCTGTCCGTGCACATATATGAGTGTGCTTTTAGTTTTGTTGGTACTCCATTGTTCCTG
Source organism: Melaleuca quinquenervia (assembly GCA_030064385.1). Taxonomy (NCBI): domain Eukaryota; kingdom Viridiplantae; phylum Streptophyta; class Magnoliopsida; order Myrtales; family Myrtaceae; genus Melaleuca; species Melaleuca quinquenervia. The sequence continues at coordinate 7,635,379 of CM057726.1, read as the reverse complement.
CCTATGCAGTTATGTGTTCCCCTTACCTCTAAAAACATTTCTTTTCTTCTTGGATATTTCAGAGTGATTATTGTTGCCTGTGAATATAATCCTTGCATTTCTGATTTTTTCTGTTTCATACAGCTTGCTGATCTGGAATTGAAAGAGTTTTTGGCTTCCGATGAGAGTGAATCTGATGATGGTCGGGAGGAGGGTGTTTTGGATGACCAACCTGATCAGAAGGGGAGAAAGCGTGAGATGTACCGTGCTTTACTTGAGGGAGGTGATGGCTCTGATGGAGATGGGGAGGACGATAACAAGGATATGGAAATAACTTTTAATACTGGCTTAGAAGATTTAAGCAAACGCATTTTAGAGAAGAAAGATAAGAAATCTGAAACAGTTTGGGAGGCGCGTCTCAGAAAAGCACGTGAGAAGAAGGCCGCTAGGAAGAACAGGGCGAAGAATTCATCAGACGATGAGAGCAGCGACACCCATGAGGACGGACTGGAACAACAGGATGACTTTTTTGTTGAAGAGCCTGCAGTTAAGAGAAGTAAAAGGGGAACTCGTGGGAAGAATAATAAAGCAGAGAACGAGCGCCAAGATGCCGATGGGGAAGGAGAAGCGAGCAGGGCTGAGCTTGAGCTGTTGCTTGCTGATGAGAATGGGGCCGACACTGGACCCAAGGGGTATAAAATCAAAACTAGAAAGGGCAAAAGGAAGAAGGGCAGTCAAATGCCAGATGAAGACAAAATACCAACTGTTGATTATAGTGATTCGCGGTTTTCTGCTCTTTTCACTTCACCGCTCTTTGCTTTGGACCCCACTGATCCACAATTTAAGAGGTATTTCCCTCATGAACTAAAGATTACATGAATGGTAATCAGTTGTGTAGAAGGCAAGGATAGCTTATTTTGCAGTTGGATCTTGCTGAAACAGGCAGTTGTTCTATTGTTGTACCTCGGGGATAGTGAACATGCAGGCAGGGCTATTTTTAATCCACGTAGTTACATCAACGATAGTGCAGTTCTTAGATGTAGTCTTAGCAAGTGATAGTTGTGGAAAACAGAACTTCAACTGGTATGGGCAGCTCGATTCACTAATAGCTTCTGTAGGTGTTCATAGTTTCTGTTTTACTTGTTGCAGGAGCGCGGCTTATGCTCGGCAGGTGGCACAGAGACAGCAGAAGGGCGATCATCCAGAGTCTGTGAAGAAAGATGCAGCCACCACCGATCTACCACCCGATGACATGCACAGTGAAAAAGGGGAGCTTCCGAAGCCGGATGTGTTGCCCGCAAGAAAAGAAAAGCACGAATTGTCTTCATTAGTGAGATCGCTCAAGATGAAATCCAAGCAAGTGCCGTTGCCTTCCAACGGCAAGTCCTTGAAGAAAGTAGACAAAGCTAGGTCTAGAAGACGGTGAAAGGAGCAGGGGAAACATCGAGTATCAAGATTGCTACAGTCAACATAGTAAAGTGAGTTTCTGATGGAAACTGGACGTAGAAAGACAGGATTTTCAGGACAACAGTCTGCGGCAACCTCTGCCACATAGTAACATAGTTCTCCACGGCACCTTGGTTCAGAGAAATTTCCGATAATGTCGCCCGGTAAATGTGCAGCAAGATTAATAAAGAAAAGGGCTTGTGTTATTTATGGCTTCCACGTCGTCTCTGGCCATAAATTTTTGCATCATTCTCAGCGTCGTCGCCATCCTCCTCAAGTCAAGCTTTGCAGGGTAATTTCTTCTGTTTTTCTTTTTGCCGGAGAAGAGGGGTCATCATTGAAATGAAGTTGTATCCCATAGTTTCGTGTTCCAAAGTTTTTCCTCCTTGTCTTTTTTTTTTTTTTGCCCCGCCTGACAATACCCTTTTGATTAGTAAGAGAATCAGCCTCCGTAGTTTTGATTTGATTGCAGGACATCTCCTCCCTAACTTTTACTTTTAGATCCTTTTATTTTAAGTGAAATTGTTTCTGAAAAATTATTTTTTGGACTTTTCAGTGTTTAGATAATGGAAAGCTGATTAATTTGTGAATTTCTTTTTTCATGAATTTAAACAACAAGTTTAGTTTTCCATTTGCTAATTTGCGCATCTTATTTTATTGAATTGTTGAAATAAACTTACTTTTCTGTGTAAACATTTACGGAAGTCGGTCGTATTCCTCGCTCAAACTTACTAATTTTCCATCAAATACTAGCCACGTAATAACACCTTGCAATATTTTGATGTGGCCAGTAACATCATTAAAGGAATAATGACTTTCGATTTGGTATTAGTCAATCATTTCTTCACATGTGGTTCGTATTAAAACTTATATATTCTAGTATTATATTATGTAGCCTCCTCTCTCTTTTTTTTTTTTGTCGGTTCGGCGATTAGATGATATTTGAGCTGGCTTTCTCGCATTTCGACCTATCCACCTCACTTAGCAATTTTAAAGGTGCACTTCTCTTATTGATCTCGTACATCTTTGCTGGCATGGCCCTTGGGATCAATCACAAAACCCCGAATCGGCTGGTTCGAACCGTTGGACCTGGAATTGGACCACAGTCCTACCCGAGTCTTCTCAATAGCCTGGACTGCTCAAGAACTGGTCAAAATTCGACGTTGATCTTGTCCGACTGGTCAACCCTAAGAAACCGGTCATCAATTTTGCCAGATTTTTTATGAGGCCATTAGGAAAATTTCGAAAATCATCTTCACAATATACATATAGCAATTTGTATTCCCCCGTTTCATACACTCCAATTTACTTCTCTCCACGGAACAGCTGTTTAAAGTAACCGAAAAGACGACTGAAATGCACGACTGTTTTTACCAGTCTCTTCTGAAATGCCTAAAATCTGAGGCCATTTCTGTCGGCATGATTGCGTTCGATGGGCTTGAGATCTCGCTCTCGAGCTTTCGCAAGCGACCAGGATCGTTTGTATACTCTGTCAGATAACCAAAATTACTTAGCCAAATTGAGCAAAAAGGTTGCTAAAACAAATAATAACATAATCAAAGTGTGTGTAGACAACATTTCCCAGGGAACTATCTTGATTTACTGTGACCTGTTGTGAGAGAATATGACATAAGGGCATCGTCGGGATGAAAATGTCATTTCAGCGAATTTCACAACAATGACAATTTCAAGTCAGCCCAACTTCAATTAATAGCACACGCATAAGTTGAAGTTTGGGGAGTAAAACTCGAGATACAGACGGGAAGTTTAGGAAGTTTAGGAAGTGAGGTTGTAAATTGATATAGAAACTTCCACTTCTAGAACAAAAGAGAAAAGAAAGGGTTATCATGTCGTGTGTTTTGTTCGTAAATTGTTGAACTCTCTAAACCAGTGGTGACCAGGAACCAGAAGCCAAGCGGGTTCGTTGCTCGATCCAAGTCTAGCAGCATTATTACTAGCAAGACGAACCAAACAAAAAAAAAATTAAAAAACAGAAGGAGACGAGCAAGCCAGCTCCCTTGCCATCCAACTGAAACCCTCTTGGAGTACCATATGCCATTATTTTTACTGGGATTAGAAACATTCCGCATTAAAAATTTTCTTTAGTTGGTAAGTTTGTCACGAGATTAATGACTTCTCCTTAAGAACATAAATCTCTTCAAGCAGTTAGCAATTCATGCGACTCCAAGGCCTCACAGAACAATGGTCGAAATTGGTGGCATCCCGGCATGATTAATAACAAGTGGGTAGTCACTCTCAGACGATTGTGGCAACTTTTTAGAGAAATGAGCAAACCATCAACTACGGCTAGTGAACGAACCGGGCCTTGGATCCGTGTGGTTTTAAGCCACAGGCCCACAACAGCATAGGATGAGCCGGAAAACCACGACTCAGTAACATTTCTGAGTTATCACATCATTCAGATAATGAGACACCTCCTCAACCAGAAACCTGAATCAACAGCAACCACAATGGCAAGCTGTTTCAATCTCATCTTGCTCATAACTAACTAATACGTATATATACACACAACAGCTCCGCTATCAGATCCTAGAAGTGGAAGTTAATATGGTTTACCCAAATTGTTGTTTCTATCTAACGGATGCCTCTGAATAAGTGATCCTCTGGGAATTGAGTAAGGCCTCGGCATGGGAAAGAATCAAAAAATGGCCAAAAATGGATAAACAAGAGAGATTAATACAAACGCAGGAGGACGCAAATGCCGTGAATAGCTTAACACAGGCGGTGACACTGCCGAATCACGATTATTGTCGCCGCTACTTGAAGTGGCTTCTGGATTGAAGGCAACAGAAGGAGGAATTGCACTGGTGTTTCTCGGGTTGACAGGCAATGTGGACGCGTCATTCACATCGTAGCCTGGAAATAAAAATGTCAACTCCAAATTGTCAAAGAAATGCATGATCTAATGTTATCCTAAGGTTGAGCAGTGTTACTCACAGTTGGAGGGCTTCCAACCAAGTACCATCCTCTCGCGATCAAAAACTACACGATAGCCAGTCATGAAGTTTTCTGAAAAGTAAACAGATTTGTCAGCGACAGAGTAGCTCAAAGTGGAAATGACAATCTCACGATTCAGCTATTAAAAAGCATCGCAGCTGCAAGTATAAAGTTGACATCATAAACAGATAAAGAGTCCAAGCATGAGTGTCATGGCTTAACCCAAGATGCACGAAAGGCAGTGTATGCGCATGCACACAGGGTGCTCATTTACTTGTTCATCCAGGAAATATCCGAGTAAAATTTCCATTAATCTTGTCATCCATATATAAACATGGTCCATCGTGTATCCAATTCTCACAGTAGATATTTTACTATCACACCCTTGCTTTCCCACAATCTTACAGTGCATTTGGATTAAATTCTGACATGGTCAAGTTTCCAATCCTATCGGAAAGATAAAAGACTGAGGTTCTTGGTCATACAATATGTAACAAACAGATAGAGCCAAAAATGGTCTTGAAGTTCACTCTATATCCATCAAGTACTAAGTCTCAAAAACAAGGCTAGATTCCTGAGAGATTAATCAGCATTTGGTATAATGTCATCTTCATGTATGTTTCAAAATAACCATGACATTGCCTATGTTAATTACCAGAAGAGTGGCCTACTCATACATACAGAATTTTCCTTATATGGCAATAAATCTCCAGAAATTTAGGCTCTTAATAACTGGTGAATAATATAGCTGACAGAAAACGCTAATAAAAAATGTCAGTACATGCAGCTTCCCTAAATAGCAGTATCGGTATTATTTTTGACATGAATACTCACGTCCAATTATATTCACATTGCCGCTTTTCACGACAGCCAGGCAATAGACATATCCACCCTGTAAAACAGGATATTATTAGCATCATACTGCTGCCAAACGGGTAATGACAATAAGTCTTACCAGCACAGGGATCGACTCTACTGGTTCAGTAACATAAAACCTATCTCCACCTTTCATGGTCAGGTTCAACACAGGAATACTAGAGAGGCTTTGATTTGTGCTGTATACATACAATATATAACAAGAATCAGCACATTTGAGAAAAGAAATTGAAAAAACCATAATCTAATGGAGGATGTAGAGGTCTCCTTGTTTGATGTTTCTGTAACAGAAGTCTGTGGTTTATCTAAAGAGAACTGGAAAAATTCAACTTTAAGCTCATGGAGAGGATAACCTTAGGTCGTAACAATATTCAAAGGGAATACTCGGATCTGAAGAATGTCTTTTCCCTTGGACGTTGGAGTCAAACTGCAGATAATCTCAAGCATTAAGGCAAAGAAAATAGATTTTTGAATTAAGCATCAGATACATCCCTATCAACTTACGGTCTTGGATATGAGGGTGTAAGCTGGGTCATTCAAGTATGTAAATGAGGTTCCGGAGTCAAAAATAGCACTAAATTCAAGATTATGAATTTCTTCTCCCACGATGACTTGTGTGACAGTAATATTGTAAGCTGGACTGGCAAAACATAGAAGCAAACTATTTAGAGTCCAAGCCAAGAAAACAGAATACATAAACTCCCTGCAAAATATAGCAATTGTACCACTAGCTTTACACAGTGAAAAGCATGATTCTTACTGTGACTGACTAACAATAAATGGTGTTTCCCCTTGGTTTGAGCTGCCTTTGTCTCCAAAGCTAATTCTCCCAATGCCGTCATGCCCAAAGCACATAGAAAATGAATTTGCTGCAAGCCCATCTTTAGCTAAGATGCTAGGAACTGATATGTTGTTCATGCCAAGACCAAATAGACCATTGGGTGCCCCACCTTCCAAAAAGGAACCAGTTTGAATTCGACCACATCTACAAGCAACAGCCTTACTTGATCAGCAACCTTCTATAGAATATAACCAGGCAAAGAACTTCGGACACACACATGCACAAAAAGTCCGAAGAAAGAGATAGAAGGCCATTTGACAAGTAAATATAATAAGCTCAAGTTGCTAGCGCTTTCAGAAACAGTATTAGCACTTAGATACCAGCAAATACTCATCTTTTCATCTCTCGTTGTCATTAAAAAGTTCAAGCTACCTCGTTTATTTGGAAAGTTTGAATAGCAAATTAGGTAACTGAGACTTCACTCTAAAACTTCAAATGTGGATATTGTGTGCTTAAGTTCTAAAGGACCGCAATGTCATACCAAAGAGGTCGCAAATACCTACCCAAACGTTATCTGAGCAGTAACTACTTTTGATCGATTGTCGTCTGTGGTCATGTGCAATACATCTTCAACCAAAATCCCGGTAGATGAAGTACCATTCGAGACATAAACAACTTGATAAGGACATTGGTTGTGAGTAGCAGCACATCTGAATCTTTGCCTGCAAAGACCACCACTACAGGGAACTAATGTGCTTGACGATGATGAACCAGGGCTATAGATATTGAAATCTATTACCTGCTTGACAAAAAATTATATTGTAAACAAGTCAAGCTCAAAACAACACATTAGTACCTTCAGAAAAGTTTACTTCATATAGCATTCGAATACCTTCTTTGGCATGACGATTATGCAAACAGCAAAATGATAGCAAATTTGAAAAATATTAGAAGCCGAAATGATCATCCTAGAAGACGGCAAGAACTGCTTTTTCACAAAAGAAGATAAAAGAAACTTCCAACAGAAATATGAAGCGACAAAATGAACAGGGCATAACAGCATATACCTGTCCATTTGATAACTTCACTCCCCGCACGCAACTAATACAATCACAAGGTATCCAGAACAGATCACTCCCAGTGTCTAGGGCCACCAAAAATGATAAACTTGGGGTCCCAACAGAGACATTTGCATAGTGCAAACTGAAAATGTAGAAAGCACCGTAAGTAACAATTCTCAGCTAATATCCAAAACTCAAAAGACTTTAAACATTGGCATCCCCTCTTAGGCTGGTAGCTATAAGAACAGAACAAGGAAAACCTCATTGCAGATAAATCAGGAAAATTCCACTTTAGAAGGCAACTGGAAAATCTAAAAAAAAAAAAATCCCTCCCATTTTGCAGAAATAAAAGGAGAGGACAACTGTTTAACCAAAAAGGCATTCGGAATTTTGCTCCGTCCACATCTAAAAGGCAATTCATTAGGAGAGAGAAAACTTTAAGCTGATTATCAAGTGTATGATCCAATTTCCCACAGTTAGACTCAACGGCAAAACACCCAGAGAAAGAGAAGGTAGTCTCCACCGCTTCCTTCTTCCCTTCGGATTACTTATCATCAGCAACCAATCTAAGCATAAAATTCCAGACCATGGTCATCATCCACAAATGCCCAAGAAGAACTCGCTTGAGATAAAAGAAAATTCTCGTCAGCGCCGTTCAGTTCAGTAGCCACAAAGCCGCGCACTCAACTGATAACTTGAGATGGAAGACAGGTAATGGTGTATGATTCCCAAGAAATTCGCCACCCAGCGACAAGCTACAAAGGTAAAAGAAGAGCAAAAAACTAAAAATCCCACCATACTTTTCTCTTACGGTTCAAAGTTAAAAAAGAAACGGTTGGGCACTCAGTTCATCAGCTTCACTCATACGACAGAGCTAAAAAGTATTGCAGAGCCAAAAGACAACACCAAAAAGGAAAATTAAGAATAGAAAGGAAGGACGAAGGCACATACTAGCCGAACGCTTTTAACCGGTAGGTGTCGTTCCCGCCGTCGAAGGTGATCGCCGCCCGATCACCGTCCGCCGACGCGAGGTGACGGCCGTGGACCAGTTGGTCGCGATGGGCCATGGCGGCGTAGTACTCCGGGCTCCCGCTCTCAGGCAGCCCGTCCTCACCGGCGCCGGCGAGCATGGCCTTGACCGGATCGGAGGACCGGTGGTGGATGTCGAAGCCGAAAGCCCCGGCGCCGTCGCAGCTGTTGACGCACAGGCAGGCCGCGATCAGGCAACATGAGATCAAGCCGGCGAAGGAGGGGGAGGAGGAGATGCGGCCGCGAGAGGGACGAGCCATCATGGATGCCGAGCTACGAGGCGTGACGCGGAGAGACAGAGAGCGAGAGCAGAGATTCTGCGGAACTTGTCAGGGGGAGGAGGGGAGATGGGTGGAGAAGAGAGTGGAAGGGCGAAGTGAAAGTGAACGCTCGAGCCATGGCGAGATGACGCGTTTCCTTTCCATTGTAGAGAGAGAAAAAGAAAGAGAGAGAGAGAGAGGGAGAGAGATCATTACGCAGGCGACGAGTTGGGCACATCGGCAGTTTCTGGTGAGAGAGAGAGAGAGAGAGAGAGGTCAAAGTCAATTCGTGCCGGGTCGCGTTTTCTCTGTCGGTTTGTCATTCGCGAGGAACGAGAGCAGATGGGACGTACTATGGTCCTACGAAATTTAATTTGTTGAATATGATTCCTAAATTTATTGTTTATATTTGATTTGATCCCTAAATTACGTGAAAGTGTTCAATAGCGTATCTAATTTCAGATCAATAGAAGGGCGACATTAAACATGCACGTAACATTTAGGGGTTACGTTGAATATGTACCAGAAAATCATCAAAATACTTTAAGTTAAAATTATATGGACCGTAATAAATAAATTATAATTTTATGGACTATCTGTATCACTATACAACCAAGAGATTAAATAATTTATAATCATCATCTAGCTATTTTCCACCGATTCACCACTTCATATCTGAGGGGGGGGGGGTAATAAGAGAAATATGGGTGGCCTGAAATTATGGAATTTGCAAACTCATATCTTGCGTATCTCAGATGTTATAGAACTTTCTTATATACTATTGGCAAAAAAAATGGTTATTAATATATAATTTCATTGACTATCATGAAAGGGGAAAGGTGTGGGTTCTATAGTGCATCATTTTATCGGCTTAAGTTTAATCTAGCTTAAGATCATGTAATTCGTATCTACTAGCATAACAACCGATGGACAGACGGTATCGGATCATGGACGGATCCGAAACCCGATATCCCTACATCGACTCCGACACATCCGAAGGCAACCTCATTCCGATTGTAACAGCACGATAATCGTCCACTTTGGTCGCGATTCATTCGCGGTCGCGCTATTTTGAAGAGCCACGTGCTAATAGAGTCACTCGAAACTCCTCTATCGACATAATAGCTCACAGTTTTAGATGATGCAAGATGGGAGAAGCATCCGATGATGTAGGGATCTGTCGTGGTTTGCAAAAACTATAGAAAGATCGTGGCTGTGCCCACTTGGTCAAGCTGAGGATTGACATTAACGATTGACCATTTGCCATAGCGCAATTTCAGGAAGAAACTAACATGGGGAAAAAGGCCTCTGCATTTTATTTTATTTTTTTTTCTCAATTATTGATCGAACTCTTAAAGTCAAAAGGGAAAAAGAAGAGTGGAAAAGCAGCTAGGGCGATTCACTTTCTCCCGATTAAAGGAGCTCGCTTTATCGTGTCACGAAAAAATAATGACCGCGATTTACGCGTGTATCAAAAGGTCGGGTGATTTTCCGCACGTATCGTAATTTTATAGGAAAGCGTCATCGAACGTCGCGTCGTTTAATGAGGTGTTTTTGATCAAATCTTAGTGGCGTAGCATTACTCGTGGGACATTCGACCTTTACTTACTAAATCATATAATAGTAAGGATGTCGAAGCATAGGAGATGGGGGGAACAAAACAAGGCCTGGCCCCGTTGATTAATTAATTAGTCGATTCATTAATTGATTATTATTGGCCCCGTTGATCATTTTCAAATGCTCACCAGAAAGGTGGGGAAAATTGAAAAGAAAAGAAAAGAAAGTTGGTCAAATAACAATAAATAAAGAATAGAGTAAGTTCACTGACCTTTTCCTTAGTCCAAAAGACATTCTCTTCGTGGCAGTCACTTTCCTCGAAAGATTGGCATCGAGTGCCCGTCGCCCCGTCTTCTTCCTTGGATCTTAGAATTGCTTTAGAAATTATAGTAAGAAATTATTTTGCAAATAGATGTTGAATTCGATAGATACTCTATCGGCCTTATCGGCTAATAATACCCTTTTGTTCTATGTATGATGATCGATGATCGATGGTAGCCGGACCTTACAATCTACGCCACACCCCAAGTTTGTCGCTAGATCATGACGAATTACTACACCGAGCATTTGTGTAGTTCTTCACCATCTCCAATTCCGTGAGGCTATGGCATTGCGGGACGACTCTCATTTTGAAATCGAGGTAAATTCATGCTCTCATGATCCGACGAAAGAACACAATGCACTGAAAATCGGAGAATCAACACGAGGAACTTTACACCGTAGCCCCGAACGATTGAGCATGTAAAATTCGGATTCGACGAGATGGTCCTTCCTCTAGAAAATCTACTATGCCGATGTATTGGTTTTAAATTTTTCCTTAGGCATCTCAAAAGAGATGGTATATGTCTAGGGTTGACAAGGTCAAACTAGGGTTATATCGAGCCTTATCGTGAAGATAAGTGTCTTTGGAAATACCCACATTGGATTCTTGCAGCAAGAAGGTCGTTCATCGATTGGAAACTTTGAAGAAGACTCGAGCCAAGTCAACAGGCAAATTTGCAGCTCCGCGAAACCTGCGGGTCAAATCACCAATATAAGTTTAGGCAATCCATTCGGTGGGCTTGTGCTTTTCATGAATTCATGAACGATGAGCTCATCAAACATTCCATCGATGGGTTTTGTCGAATGGGCCCAGATTTTAGGCCCAGAAGGCCCAAATCGAGATCATTTGCTCTTTCACATTTGGGCTTGAAGTTTTGAAGTTTTGTTTTTCTGGGTTTTTTTTTTTTTTAATTTCCTCGCTCAATAATCGAAGATGAAATTTTCGGGCAGCAGCTTCGCAAGTCCACGATCTTACAAACTTCCGGTTTCATATACGTCCGATAGTGCAGCTTACATGCATCTCCATACATATTTACAAAACAAAAGAGGGCCGAAAGAACAAATCTCATGAATTTTCCAAAACAGTAGTAATAAAGATAGAACAGAAACAGGGCAGCTCGTAGATACGATGGAGTCTCAAACTGGGGAGGCGGAGGGAAAATTGAATTTGTCGGAGAGCTTGGCGGGTGCGAACGGCGAGAGAAGCTCCATCTGGCGAATGAAGCGGACGTCGTGAACCAGCGGATTATCGGTCCTCGTGGGCGGCGACCCCGCGTCGCATGGCGGCGGGCACCCGAAACCCAGGCTTTCATCCTCGTCGCCCGCCTGGATAACGAGGCCAGCGTCGTCTACAATGAGGTTCTCTGTTGCACTTCTTCCATCGCCAGTCTGCAGGCTGCAGGCAAAAACAAGAACCGAAGGAGGGGAAAATTTTTGGTAAGTGAGCTATTGCGTCTGAACGGCGAGAGCAACCCCCTCATGAACTTCTTCACGTCCTAGAGAAAAGTACAAGGAAGCCGAACCAGTGTTTGCCGCATCTAAGGGACTTGAGGAGGTCCGGGGTCGCCGACCGGAGTCGTCGGGGCTTTGGACAGATCGGCCGCTTCATGTTCTCGCGTTCACAGGTCTTTGTCTCCATCGTGGGATCGACCAAACCAACCTCCAATGCTAAATGGTGCATCGTCGTCTCGAAATCGAATTCGGAACTGGATTTGCGTTGGGACTCGTGGTCGTGCGGATGGAGATTAGAACTATGCTCCTATTTATTGATAATAATCACATGCTACAACTACATGAGAGAGAGAGAGAGAGAGAGAGAGAGAGAGAGAGAGAGAGAGAGAGAGGTTATGGTAAAGCCGCATTGGACGTTAGACCTAGTTCAAGTGAAGAAGAGAGCCAGTCTGCTTGGCTCAGAGCCAGCGTAGGGATTTGGTCCTTTTCACTTTTGACCCAGTTGAATGTGAGATCCTACAAGTACTCTGCGCCTCGTCTTTGCCTCCTTTCAATTTGGTCCTAGCAATTCTCATGCTCCCAGCGTGACACGACAGTAAATTTGGAGGAAGTTCAAGTGAACAGAAATGTCCTCCGCCCTTTTTTCTTTGGTAGCTTTCAAAAGAAAAAAAAAAGTCAACTTTTCGCATAAAAACGTAATTTAAAGGAAACTATTTTGAAAGCAGAAAACTCTTTAATTTTCGTAATTTGAATAAGTGTCTATGGTCACCTTCTGTCGATGGAGAGAAACTGTAGAGCCAGACTCTTCTGTTTAAGAAGATACTCATCTTCTTACTTCCACCGCAAACTATTGAGAGCTGTCAGCTTCCGTGCGGGGCAAAATTGCAAATTCAGGGCGACCGCATTTCATTACCGTCTGTGACGATACAAGACAGACTTCTTGTATCACGAGATGAGAGTTGTCAGCCCATCGAAAATCTTGTGAAGAACGAAATCACAAATTGTATGGCAGCTGCAAATCGTTACCACTCATAGCAACATCCCTGATATTTCAATCATAAAAGGAAAGTACGACGTGAATTGCTTGTTCCCTTACATGAAGACGATGATCGATTCCAGACCAGACTAGTCTTGATCAAACATCGAGAGATGGTTTACCTTGAGAACTAGGAATCACAAGTGATGCACCACCACCCAGTTTACTCCTACCCTTTTTTTGGGTGACAACACTACCTTTAGCCTTTACTTGCCATATAAGACCAACTCTTAATGATTTAAAAGAACCAGACAGGCAGGCCACTACCCCCAAATCATAACATACATTCCAGATAACTTAGTACTAAACCAAATGGATCAGACCGTATGCACCTTTATACTGTGTGGAAGAAACCTTAGATGAGATCAACAAGATGTCAAGAGACAAGTGATATCTGGGACCAAGCAATGCAGCGAAAACAGCAAGTTAGCAATTGAGAGAAGGGGGCACGCAAACAAGTCAATGAGCTAATAAACAGCATTGGAGAATGGCATTATCTATGATAAGTATCCCAATCAAATTTGGGACGTGAGAACACCTCATAATCGATAGGCCCATCTATGACACTGTCGATAGATTGTATGCCTTCCAACAGGGCTGGCTGAAATTTCTCGCCATCAGATGGCAGCAGCTTATACATCACTAACAGTCCAAGCGTAAATATGGCCTGCAATTTTGTTGAGTCGCCTTGGACAGAAAAGTACAAGAGCATTGAAAGGAGAAAGAGATCGACACAAAAACGCATGATGCTCAACACGGAGTCCATTAACCTCCCATCATTGCCAGCAGGAAACCCCCGAACTCTATAAACAAATAGAAAGTTGTACTTGTCAACCACATATCTGTACCCAAAATAGACTGCACCGACAGGGACCACAAGAGGAGCAAATGAGGAATATATCATGGTCAGGGCAAATATCGTCAAATTAAATGCATAATACTGAGCAAAGTCGAACGTCTGCTTTGGCACAGGTGAGGCTCGGTTGGTCGGATATTCAGTAAGATCCTGGCCGGGTAGGTCTATTGCACTGAATCTAGAGGTGTCGTAAACAGTTTCAGAGATCAGGGGTCTATGAAGACTATTTGTTTCCTGCGGTTCGAGGGGACGATCTTCGCTTTGCTCAGGAACCAGCTGAAGCATGTCATTCTTCCGAAGCTTCTGAATCTTCTTTTTGATCCAAGGGATAGGAGCCAATAAATCAAAAGATATTCCCAAGAATGTGCAGGTGATAAGAAATGCTAGAGAGGATAGGCATGACCTTGATAAAAAAGATGCGCTAAGGTACTGCTCTATCCTCTTACAATCTTCTCCGTCCAAATAGCACCTGCCCATGCGAAGGAGGGCACTTTCTAGTGACGACTCCACCAGACCCCTCAAGAGAATGAGATTAACAAGGAAGAAACACACCATCTTCAGAAGGGCTGCTTTCTGCTCTCCAGACATGGTAAGATGCCTCTCAAACTTGGAGAGATGAGAAAGTACAGATGGTATAATTATGTACATACTCACAAAGATGATGACATTTGGCAAGAACTGAAAAACAACTGAAGCAAGCCAGCTTGAGCTCTGCACCCAGGCCAACCATGACTGGGCATTATCCATGGCTTCCGCATTGATGATTCGGCCAGCGCTGTTTATGGCACTGATAACAGCTAGAGGAGAACTGAAGAACACTAGCATCAAGAGCAAGCACGTATTCACAAGTACCCTCCGCAGTCTCATAGAGAACTTTGTCAACCCCAAGTGGTTCCAATATATGTCAGTAGCCAACGGTGCACGCTCAACTTTCCACTGGTTTCTCTGAAGGCGCAACTCCATTACTGAAAAGAACTTCCCAATTCTCCTCTTCTTCTCGCTTCTGAAATCCTGAACAGCCTTGTTTGCTGTGTACACATCCTTAAACATCACAAATGCAACGCCAGCACCAGGTGCACGCCCTTCTTTATAAGCTGCAAGTTCAGTCTCCAGTTCAGCTCTCAATTCCTGCAACCTTCTCAACTTATCCTCATCCGTGTAACCTAATCTATCAGCGGCCTGATGCCCAACATTCTTTACTTGCTTCCACATACGAACAGCCCTAACCCTCATTCTCTCCCAGAAATCACCCCCATGCTCCAACTCTTCACCATCTCCAGGTAAAAGCCTCGAGTCCATCCTCGCAACCAGCCAAGAAATCTCATCCCTAACTCTAACCAATTCGAAGGCCAAATCATCCAATGCACACAAATCCATAGGTAAAATTATTTTATAAAGCTTCCCCGGATACTTGTGCTGAAAATATTCCTGCAATTCTTGGCTATCGACCCCCAGGGTCTTCGGCAAACCTTGCACCATAACAGTAAATATCGCAGTCGAACTCGTGCCTGGATAACTCGGGTTCCCATTTCCATCCCTAAATCTAGTAACCCTCAATCTTCCCTCTATTGCATTAATACCGAAATGCACCAAAACAACAACGATGACCACAAATAGGAAATGCACCCAAAGCAATCCTGAACCTTTCGTGATGTGGGTGATCGTCGTCTTCGAGAACTGATCATTCAACACCGCGTCTCCGCAGTAGAGATTAATCGGCAAAAGTACAAAGACCGACAGTACGCCGATCAACAGCAGCAAGCTGCAGCTCCCGCCTTCGATGATCAGGAATTGCGCCGCGTCGGCCCCGCAGTGCCGCGCGATCTCGCGACCCGTGGCATGCCACACGGCAAGGAGCTTTGAGGCCAGCGCGGCGGGGCCGGGCATGCGGCGGTGGTCGCTGCGGAGCTTGACGAAGAGGAAGATAAACACGCAGCAGAAGGCGCCGATGGCGGAGATATTGAGCAGGTACTGGATGTTACCGTACCACGCGTCCGCCCCCTCGCCGTCGCCGGAGGCGGAGGGAGACGGCGGAGGGGGCAGCGCATCGCCCGGGGACGGCATCGGCGGGCCCGGCGAGTTCCGCGCGAATTAGGGCTCGGAGTGGGAGGCGAGTCTGGCGAGCCTAGGGCTTCCTCGGTGGGAGCAGAGATGGCGAGGTCTTCGAATCATGTGATGGGCTGAGAGGGAGCTGATGAATTTCGGGGCTCGGGACGGGAGATTCAAGGAGAAGACGGGAGAGGAGCTACTGACGAGCGAATGGGCGAGCTGTAGCGTTGGCCTGCGCGACAAGGAAGACGACCGAGAGAGGGAAGGAACCCGTCGGGAAGATTCGGATAATTTACGCATTCGAGACGGAGTCCGAAGAAAGTTTTCATTTACACCCCCGACCTCCGGCGCATTTGATGGCGGCGGCGGGGTCGTCGTCGTCGTCGTCGTATCGTGCACGATGGGATTGAACGGGTGAAATTGCAAGTTAAAAGCCCGAACGACTTCGTTTCGGGGTTCGATTTTATCAAGCGTCGACCCCGTGGTCGTCGGATAGCGTAAAGGCATTTACGAGTTTGTCCCCCAGTACCTTAGCCAATCAGAAGCATTGCCATTGGTGGGCTCGGCTATTGAATTGGACCCCTTTCGGCTAATGGAACGAGAAATTTCCTTACTAATGCTCCGTAGAACGAACGGAACCTTAGTAACGAATCCTTTTAGAAATTATTCATACTTCGAGCACACGCATCGAATAGCATTTCTAATTTTTTAAACTTTGCGAAAACTATTCTTATTTTGGATCATATTTCAGGTCTTATTGAGTGATTAATTTTATTTATGAATCTAGTATCATTCTTTCAAATTTACCAATCGTGCCATTTTAACATAATCACTACAAATGATCCAAATCCTCAACTCAAACTTAGGCTCAACAGTGTAGTCCATCGCGGCTAGCTATGCCGTTCCCATCTCACCGGCTAAGCCGAGTCAACGTCTCATCGTGATGAGCATCATAGCAGGCTTTTCTCTCCCCTCCGCACCTTGTTCTCTCTCCTTATTGCTATTTGAGAAATATACCAATAAGGCAACAAGTCCATATTTTTTTATATAAAAAAAAGAAAGGCGAAACAATAGGATTGTCTACTCTTAAGAGATTGAAAGTAAATATGACATAGGAGTTTGCCCCTCTAAAAAGAATTGGTGTGGATATCGTTTCAACCCATATTAGTAATCGCTATGGTCAAGTCACAGGGAAACTATGGCAAAACACCAATGTGGCAATTAATTGTCATTTTAAACATTCATGGCTCAAGACACACTAAAGTGGTCCAAGAGCGGCTCAGCCCACAAGGTGGTTGACCCCGAGAGAGACGGCCGCCTCCAGAAGGCTCGGCCGACGGTACTTGACCGCCGGGCCCCCAGGGGGGCTAGACACGCACAAACCGGGCCTCAAAGTTCTGGGAGGCTAGCTAGACCCCCTCAGTGTGCGTGTGGGCCGGCTCGATCCGCCCACCAAGCGCACTTCAATCCTCCAAAAGGCCAACAAGAGGTTAAAAAGGAGTATGATCACTCACCTAAAAGGCAAGCAAAGTTCTCCCCCGATGCATCTTTTTTCTCAAGAACTTTTCTTTCTCCCCAAGCCAATCTCTCCGTCCCTCGTTCATCAGGGCCCCCTTCGGTCCTCCGGAGGCCGAGCTCAAGAGGCTTCCTTTGCTTTGCCAGGCGCAATTAGGTCCAATCCTTCACACTTTCACTAACCCGACCGGACCCAAAATACCTTGCGTCAACGACCACCGATCCCATGTGCCGAGAAATTAAAATTGGACAAATTTCCCGACCAAAATTGACGTACTCCATCGCCATCGTTACTCCCTCAATTTCGAGCATCTTTTGCTGAGGTCACCGACTAATTGTTGACCCTTTCGTGGCGATAAACTTCGTGCTTAAGCAAAAGTTGAATACAGATCCAATCTCTTTCAGCTCCAAACTTTTTCCCCGTCCCGTTTTGTCTTCGACGAACCTGCTCTGCTCTTCGGGAGCTCTCGTCGCATGTCTCTCTTCTTCGAATTTCCTTTGCGTGCGATCCACGGGCCTTGCTGATGCACGAACTTACCCTCAATTAAACACTAGCGCACCAAGCAAAACGCCACTGCCCAGGAAACTTTGGCAGGGATGGTAATTGAATATGGAAACGAACTGACGGGAGCCTAGGAAATTTGTGACCAATCGGAAGCTTCTTCTTTTACTTTTTCTCCCACATCATCCGCGATGTACATCTGCATAATTGATTGAATCGGAAACGATAAAGCAGAGGATAAGAACTTAGAATTTGTGTATATTTCATTCTAGTCAAGAGTGCACGAGCCTATTTATAGGCTGTACATAATAATAATTTGGAGGAGAAAAATATTAAATAAAGTCGGCGAGGATCGATTTTGGGAAATGCATAGACTCACGTAATAACCTAAAATATATCTCTAAGGATAATTGTCCAAAAAGCCCTAAAATAAACGGGGCCTGATTTTGTTCTAAACCTTTCAATTTACTGCGCTAACTTGATCATTAAACTTTTTATAACTGCGTCAATTTAGTCCTAAATATTTTCACGATTTGTCGATATAGTCATTCCATGTGATCTTGGCCGAAAATCCGTGCAAAACTACATTGCAAAAACATAAATAGGACTAAATTAATATAAATGAAAAGTTTATGATTGAATTGGTCGTCGTCCAATAAGTTTGTCATCCAATGAGTTTATGACGGAATAAGCTTATAACTTTTCAAACGTTTTTGGGCCCGAGCGGGGCTGCTCATTGTAGCGACTTTTCTCAGGCACCTACCGTATATCGTACGTATCAAATACCGCAATTCGTCATGTAACCGCAACCGCCGGAGAGTATCCGGTTCGAGTCATATTTGTCGCCCGAGGACTCCCCGCAGTCGAGAGCGGCAGAAAGCCGAAAGGGAAAAAAAAAAAAAGAAATTTGAAAGCGTTGGTTGTTTAAGTGCCTAAAAAATTATGTCCATATACATCTAGAAGAGTCAACGCATTTTGACTTTCTTTTTTCTACCTTATGCAGCATGGTTGTTGACTTTCTTGTTTCTATCTCTCGAGAGTCAAATTTATTTGGCCATGCCGAATTTGTTGAAATCTTCCTCATTATTTCGTACAATACGTAGGAATCGAACATTCGACGCCCTTGCTGAATATGGTCGAGGGAAAAGCGTTCTTGATTGACCCAAAAAAATGAAAAGAAGAAGGGGAATTCGGACGGTGTCACGTGACTATATAACGAGACGTGGACACGGCACGCGGGGCTTCGACAATTCAACAGGCAAGCGACCAGAGAAATCCGAAATTGCACTCTCTTTTTTTATTTTCCCATAATGATTAATTGAAAATTGAAATTTTACGGACACATGCAAATTTGACCTTCCCAAGATAAGGCCGGGTGACTTGATTGATACCATATCCGTCCGATCTAAATCGAACGGCTGAGATTTTTAAAAAAAAAATAAATGACAAAAAACCCTATCCCTAATAAATAGGGGCCATTGATCTGAAATCGGCCGGCCCCCAAGGCCACGTCACCTGCAGTAACTAGAGGTGATCCAGATCCCTGATATGGACGCAGCGCTTTAACTTAAAAAATATATATATGTTAAGAGAATAAATAAATAAATAATTCAGGAGAAACTCCTTTTTTTTGGGGGGGTTGAAATTGGGTTCTCCAGCGAGTTACCCACGTAAGCCAAATGGCGTCGATACAAGGGGATGTGGTGGTGACGAAGGTGCTAGGGATCTTCCTCCGCTGGCTGGCCGAGGAATTTAAAAAGGAAGACCGGCCGCGGCCGCCGCCACGCTCCACCCTCCACCCTCTTTGGTCTTAATGCAGATTCCAAAGTGACCGGAATTCCCGACTTAAAACCCAACCTCAACGCAATTTAAAATTTACTCGGCCGTTTTTTTAATTTGAAAGAAGACAAAGAAATATTTTCTTTTTAATTTCAGAGCACGACTTTTTGCCCCTCTCTCTCTCTCTCTCTCTCTCTCTGCCCATGGGAAATTAGTGGTTATTTCTCCTTTTGTGGTCCTTTTCAGTCATCGTGTTCATTCATGCGTCTTGGCTACCCAGGTCCATGCTTTCCACCTTTCTTTTTAGGGTTTGCTCTATGAGTTCTTGGTTCATTGGCAAGCAAAAATTGATTTCTTGCACCTCTTTCAAGTCAGGATGCTGTTTGCCAATATGAAAGACCAGCGAACCGTGCAGATTTGACGTGTTGTGGAGAGAAAGGTCAAATTTCACTTGCGAGGAAAAAACAAAAAAAAGAAGAAGAAGAAGCAGATTATTTAGAGCATGCCAAATCGAATCAAACTACCCGACATCGTTTTCGTCTAGTTTGATCTTCGTTAGCGCGTACGAGGTAGCCCATCTGGACTAATCACAATTGTCGTGACTATATTCGAGGTGTTCTCCTTTTCCTTTTCATTTGTTAGGCAACATCATAATCTGTCGATATAAATGGACAAAATAAAAGGATGAAGTCGTTTGCTGCGCTGCAAGAATAATTAAAGAATTTCACTGAGCGTGGCACTTATCGGAAAATCGGTAATTGACATTCATTTTCTTTTATTTTGCGGTACCACGTGTCGAGTTGTGATTGGCGCGCTATATTAGCCGATGGCACGACGCTTAAAAATAACTGAATATTTGGAGTTAACGGAAAACGTAAAAGGGAGACAAAATGGATTTTCCCTTTGCAAAAATAGAAAAGAAACACTTTCTATTTTTGTGACAATCATGCGAATAATATACTCATTAATTTCATTTTTAATATTCCTAGGGCGGGAGGCTGACCATGCTAATGGATCGCTGTCGCACGTGGGTCGCGAAGCATTCGATCGGACGCGCAGCAGATCCACAGCCTTGTCGCCACTTGGTTAACGCAGCGCGCAGACACGTGTCGGTTGGGGCTATCGGAATTGACCCCTACGTGTCACGTTGATCGATTCCTCCCCACGCCCTACTATTCAAATTAGGTGGTGGCCATAAAAATCTTAAGAAGTGTATAATTTAAGAAAAAGACAGGGCGGGGTTTAATCCCTGATTTAGCACGCAATCCCTCGATGTCGTTTTTACCCCCGTCCCTTGTCGTTTTGGTCATTGGGAGGATAGGAAGAGTCGTGCCCATCTCGTTCGCGTACAATTGACGCTACCATAAAATGAAACTCCCTCTCGAGTTGGAGATCACAATCTCTACACGTTTAAAACAAAAAAAAAAAAAAACGTAAGATGGTATTGCAATAATCTTTCAAAGTTTTTGCCATCGTTGATACAGTTTGCAATTTATTATAGATCCGGTGCTTTTTAGAACGGCAATTGATAGTTAGGAACCGCCTCAATCGCTTAGTTTCGAGGTGCCATATCTTAAATATGTTTTGTTAAGGGTGTGGATTACAACGCTTTTCAATGCATTTAAAATGCAACACAACTACCTAGTTGAATAGTTGGAAGTACCCTACCATGCATAGGTCGCGAAATTATTTTCTATCTTATTAGGGCTATAATTTGTGCCCTTAGGAGATTCCTATCGATATGTGTAGCCAATATTATAGAAAGAACCGAATATTCCCGCTAATTATGGTCGATCTCTTTTTGAAATACTCGTCAATCATATCCATTCACCGTTCAAATGGAAAAGAAGAATTCTTATGTTCGCTATCCCTATTAAGCAAAACTTCATTTCATCGGTACTTTGATTGGTATATTTTAAATTCAGATATCATTCATTTATCTCATCAATCAAATATGTATATTAGAAATAGCTTCCTTCTAATAATATACGACAACTTTATTGTTCTACTTGTTACCCCCTTTTTACAACCTCTTGCAATTTATTCTACAAAGTATTCCCCCCCCAAAAAAAGGACTTAAACACGAATGCATTTCATTCGAATTAATTAGGACCAATTTCAAGTGGTCGGAAGGACCAATTTACTTCGCACGGGGCTGTTCGCATGTTAAGTTGGGTGGTCCAGATGCAAACCGTCCCGATCAAATTAAGATGACTCGAATCAATTCGACTAAGGAAAATCGAATTAAATCCCTCCTCTCCTTTTTCTTTTCTCCATGAAATAATAGTCACATCATGCTCTTTCTCTTTTCAACCCACTTTCGAGTTCCATTCCCAACCGAGCAAAGAACAACGCGACGGCATCGAATCGAAGGAGAAGGACGTCCCGGAATCAATAAGAGATCTCCCCAATTACATATGCAACATCAATTGGGGCACGCAACATGGAGAGGGGGCATTGACCTGAGTAGCGGCGGCATCTTTCTGCCTTTAGCCCAAAAATGAATAGGAAAAGAGACCATTAATTAATTAATTAATTAATTATACAAATAGAAGTACGGCACGCCTTAAGTTTGGCTACTCTAAATTGAATTACTCGTTCATGTGAGAGAGAAGCGACATTAGTGTGCGAATTATTATGATCAACCTTTTCTTTTCGTGTCACATACAGGAGAAGAGGTAAGGGAACTGCTACCTTTTTTTTTTGCGATAGATGATTTATTTAAGTGACGCATCATATAACCGTTGATAATTGATAATTGAATGCGAACCGCTAAGGCAGTCTGGCCTGTCGCTAAGCTAGCAAACTATATAAGCTGTTCTCTTAGAGGCCTCGGGCCTATAACATTGCACATAAAAAGTAGATCTCATTCGATGTACGAGGATGTGCTGGAGGAGCGCCAATAATATTTGGGGGCAAATATGGAAAATGCTGAATACTACGATGATTTTAGATAAAGAGAGCCTATCATGAATAATTATAGATATTTATCGACGCATTTTGCTTGGACCATTGTAAAAAAAAAAAAAAAAAACTTAAACAGTGCATGGAACATTACGACAAAAATACTATATTTATTTAAACTTATGACTATATGCAAAAGGTATTCATAAATATAAATCGTCAAACTACAGATCAAGCAATCGGTATAAAAATAGGAATTCCGATTTTTCGTTCAGTAACATTGCATCGTACGCCCTTGAATTATAATGGTGTTTTCGTTTTCTTTTTCGGGCTCATGCCCTGGCGATATTTATAGGAGGCACTTCATATTTACTGTGGTGTTTCTTCATTTATTAACTTAATTTTGGTATTGAAGAAGGAAGTCGTGAACGGCATGAATTAGACAGGAAGTTCGGCCACAATAATACAGTCGTAAAAATCTTCTTGTTATTATTATTATTATTTCTCCGCCATATCCATGCACTTTCCCCCTTCGTTTCCATTTTCTTTTTCCTCAAGGAAGAGGGGTTTTTTTTTTTTTTTTCTGTTTTCCCTTAATTACGCGTGGGTCCCACCGCTGGCCATGTTGCATTGCTGGCTTTCGCCCATCGCTTTTGTTCGTTTTTCCTTTATAGCCGAGGACGGCCTTTGTTGTCTGCTCAGACAAGCACACCTTCGACCTCTAGAGAGAGAAACGAGAGAGAGAGAGAGCGAGAGCTCTTCATCAGTTGGTTCAATCGTACTGTTTGAGAAACACCGCCCCTCCCCCTTTTCCGCCCCAAAGGAGGAAGAGGGTCCTCTTGGTTTTCTTGTTTAGCCCCTTATCTTCCTCTTCTTCTTCCGTCGTCAGCCGCCGCCGTTGCCGCCGCCGTCCGTCCGCGATAAGAGAGGGACCGGCGGAGGAAAGAAGTAAATTTTCAGGAGGAGTAGGGGCGATCGAATTCGCTCGCAGAGGGTGGTTGCGCTTCGATTTGGTGGATCTGCAGATCTAGCACTGTGGCGAGCGGTGGCCCACTTGCTCTGTCCCGTCTCCGCTTTTTAGATCTCCGTCCCTTTCGTCCGGTGCGATTCGGCTGCAAACCTAGATTGTACTGTGAAATTGTTCCTTCTCTCTCTATCTTCCCCCGTTCCGTTTCGTCGTTTGGTCTTGTGTCGTCGTAATTTGAGCGATCGGTGTCCTTCTTGGAGCTGTCATCTTTGTGGTCTATGTATAGCTGCTGACTTTTCTGGCGGCCTAGTAACTGAATTTTCTGGTGGACCGCCAAATTGCTGTACTCGAGGATTAGAATGTGGGCGGTTGGATTGACCGGTTAGTTTAGATGCGTTTCGCTTGTGTGTTTCGTTATCTTTTAGGATGTCGGTCTCTGTTTCGTGGGGTTCTTGCTGGGTTCTCTCTGTTTGGGCTGCAACAGTCATTGGCTTTACACGGTAGACCTAATACTGTCATGAAGTATTGATTGATATTTGTAGATAGAGTAGACGTCCTTTGACTCTAGAATACTATAAACAAAACTGCAGGATGAATTAACTCAGTGGTTCTTGGTATTTGATTTTGATTCTGTGAAGCTGTGGATGTGACTTGTTAATAATTATGCAGTTTGCAGGTGAGTGGAGGTTATCGGTTTTGGGGTTGGGGTTGGAGTTGGTGGTGCATCCTAATTGGATGTGGAGCCAGACTTGGAGGCTCACTTAGGTGAGATGAGGGATGTTATCGAGGTTGATAAATTTTCTGAGGGCTTGCTGGCGGCCGTCCTCGGACTGTTATGTGCACACGGGCTCGGATTTAGGGGGTCGGCAAGATGGACTTCTTTGGTACAAGGACACTGGGCAGCACTTGAATGGGGACTTCTCAATGGCGGTTGTTCAGGCCAATAATTTGCTTGAAGATCAGAGCCAGATCGAGTCTGGCTCCCTGAGTTTTCTTGACTCAGGTCCTTACGGCACCTTCATTGGAGTGTACGATGGCCACGGTGGACCTGAGACATCACGTTTCATTAATGATCACCTCTTCCAGAATCTGAAGAGTAAGATAACGAACGGATTTTTCCTATTCAATCTTAGAAGCATCTTCCAATGAGGCCTAGTCTGTTCTGAATTATCTTGATCGCTATTTCTTTCTTGAAGATCATTATGTCCTTTTGTGCTGAATTCAGACAATGTTCTTTATCCATCATTAATCAGTTGTGTTATCTATGATTTGCAGGGTTTGCAACTGAGCAACAATCTATGTCGGTAGATGTTATTAGGAAGGCTTATCAAGCAACTGAAGAGGGATTCTTCTCTGTTGTTACTAAACAATGGCCCATGAAACCCCAGATTGCTGCTGTTGGATCGTGCTGCCTGGTTGGTGTTATTTCTGGTGGGACACTCTATATTGCCAACTTGGGCGATTCTCGGGCTGTCCTGGGTAGGGCTGTGCAGGCAACTGGCGAGGTCATTGCCATCCAGCTTTCGTCGGAGCATAATGTGGGTATAGAGTCTGTTCGGCAGGAGATGCATTCTTTGCATCCAGATGACTCTCAAATTGTGGTATTAAAGCATAATGTATGGCGTGTGAAGGGCCTCATACAGGTAAGTCTATTGACTGCAAATTGGTGAAAGACATCTCTCTTAATTTTCGCCATTCCCCTTTCTGGATGTTTTTTTTTTGTTTTAAATTTCTGGATAAGGTGCTGTATGTAGCGCAAAGTTATTAGGTTAGTGCAGTTGGGATCCAGGGATGGTCAACAGGAAAGATGAGTTGGGCGTGAACAGAAATCGATGCTCTGTGGAATGGGAGCAATGGCTTCTGTTTAATTTTGCATCTATACTGTCCAATTGGTGAGCTGCTTGACGCAACTGAAATTGAGTAATAGTTAAAGTGAATAGCTGCTGATTCATCAAGATATATCTGAATAATTTTACCTCCAATGAATGTAAAATTTTATTTGTTGCCATACCTCAATAACTGTAATTAGCTTTCTCACTTATTGTGAAGATTGGCATGAAATAGAATTTATGTTTGTTACATTATTTGTTTTAGGAGGGGACGAAAAAGCTTAAAGCCACAAATGGAGCTATTAGCGAGAGAGACTTTAAAATTTCTGTCAAAGTGTTCACGTCTTAAGTAGTGCCTTTGAAACGGGAACCAGAAAATGCTGTAACAATGGCATCAGGAGCATGAAACATGAAAGATAATTGTTTCATCTGTACTCTGTTGTAAATTCTAGAGTTCTTTGTGGAGATTCGTCATTTTGTTTTTTTCCCTATTCTCCTAATCGACACTAAGTGAAAGAAAAGATGTGGACAAGCTCTTGATTTTAGATTGTATTTGGTCGTAGTTTTAGAGAGATATCTTACCAGAAGGGATTCAATGGGTAAACTAGGTGGTACAGTAATCGGACATTCCAAGCAAGATCTGTGCCTTGGACCTATTTCAACTTTGTGATTTTTCTACTTGAATCGTGATAAAGAGTTTATTTGTTTTTCTTTCAAGTTGGTTTGCTTAAGCAATGGAAGTTCCACTGCACCAAAATTCACTGTCAAAAATTAAATTGTGTGGTTCCTTTTCTTTTTTTGTGCCTCAAAAGATAGTCTTGTTTTTAGGTTGACAAACCGTTTTCTGCAGGTTTCTAGGTCCATTGGTGATGTGTATCTGAAGAAGGCTGAGTTCAACAGGGAGCCTTTATATACCAAGTTTCGCCTCCGTGAGCCTTTCAGAAGGCCAATTTTAAGTTCTGATCCATCTATATCAGTTCATGATCTCCAACCTCATGATCAGTTCGTGATATTTGCTTCTGATGGACTGTGGGAGCACCTTAGCAACCAAGAAGCAGTTGATATAGTTCAAAATCATCCCCGTAATGTAAGATTTTTCTACAGAGACTTTGCTGTTTTTAAGTGAGATCCCCTGTCCCGCTTGTTCCATGTCTCTCTTTCATTTTCAGTAACTAGTAAGAACTTCATGCACTTCTCCTATCTGCTTCAAACAATGTTATAAGAGAGTTACCTTTTATTGCTATTTGACAAATGATTTGCCCCTTTTTTTTCAGATGTTTTAGTGTGTGTGAATATTCACATCAATATTGTTGATTTTTACTGATTTCTAGTCTTATGCATTCATACATCATGTGAACAAGCCTATAAGCTTCTTTTTTTTTCTCTCTCTTATCTCTGCGGAAATTGAGATCATTGAATTGCTAAGTTTGAAGCTTAAGTTTTCATTGTACATGCTATTTTGGTGTTGATAATTTCCATGTCTATGCATCTTCTCAATGTTGACTTCGAGATTGATAGGTGTGTTGTGATCGTGGATGTAGAAAATGTATTTGATGTCTTGGAGAGTATTCACTATTCTGATACCTAAGCGTTGCATGATTTAACCAGTAGGACTTGCTCCAACATTGAAATGCTATAGATCTTATGTGATAGTTTTCCACTTGCTTCCATCCAGGGAAGTGCTCGGAGGCTTGTGAAAGCTGCTCTGCAGGAAGCAGCAAAGAAAAGAGAAATGAGGTACTCTGACTTGAAGAAAATTGACCGTGGGGTCCGGCGACATTTCCACGACGACATTACAGTCATTGTTGTATTTCTCGACTCGAATTTAGTCAGCAGAGCCAGCTCAACCAAAGGGCCCACTGTGTCCTTGAGAGGGGGAGGCATTGCCCTTCCTGCAAAAACTCTGGCCCCCTGTGCAACACCAGTGGAAGTTTAGTGCTGCCTAATAAATCTGCTAAACTGGTGCCGTTAGGATTTACTGTAACAATCAGCTTGTTGAATCTGAGAGATTGAGAAGGTGCGGCTCATTATTAATTCTTTAATGTAGAATGTAATGTTATACCCGGGACTTGTATGTTATGTCAGCTCGCTTGATCACGATGATGGGAAGAATCGTTGGCGGAAAGCTTCAATAGTGACGGTAGAGATTCTTGTGGGCAGCTCTTTTTCGTTGCATCTGTTTTCTTCTTTTATTGATCTAACTTTTGCATTCTGAAAATCACATTAAGTCTACCCTTAATCCTAATTTCTTTCAGAGTAGTTTACAGCATAAAGATCGGTATAGACTTTGATCATGAATTGAAGTTATGCTTCTCAGGGTGCAAAAGAAAAGGCATTTCTAACTATTATGTTTGTTGTGAATGTTCTATTGAGTAGTTGGTGAGCTCTGCAGTGCAGATGCCAAGAGTTCTATTGGGACGTAAACTATGAATTCAGCTGACGTCTCAGTATTTTCCTGGGAAATTTTTGTCGCATGAACAGGGTCTATGTATTTGCACTTAAACATAATCATCGGATGGCATTAGGATCCATCACAATCGGATCATTTGGTTCATAACGTCATGGTGGATTGGTTCAACGCAGGAAAACATCACTTGCATGGCATCTGATGTACGTAATTTCCAACTTACTCATTGGCCTGGACCTAGCACTTTTGAAGTGGAGGGTGATATAAGGAGTCCAGTTCGGTAAAATTTCCTTGAAGCTGACGGCTACATAGTCCCGTGTTGACATCGGTTACCTTGGCAAGCCAATTGCTAATCTGCTTGTCTAATTAATGTTGTTTGAGTGAAGGTGGAAAGTTGGAAAGGGGTGTTGTAAGAGGTCCTAAAAATTGCGCAACCGTGAACTACTTTTCCTCTTCCACTCTTAGACTGTTTTCATCGAAGTCGACGCTGAAGTTGTTTGCATCCAAACACCTCAAGCTTGCGGACTGGAACGAGAGACCGTCCATTTCCACACGGAATCTTTGATACGCGACTCCATCGATGCTGAAGCTCTGAGAAGTCCCCTGGTCCATTGATCCGCGCGGTCCGCTGCTGGCTGTCGGTCTAAGAGAGTCGCCATCGGCCAAGCAAAGTGCTTCTAGTTCTTGCCACACTTGAGTCATTGTAGGGCGCTGTTTTGGCGATTTCACCACGCACTTCAGAGCAAGCTGACCCATCTTCAGCATCACCTCCATGTTGCATGGTTGTGAGAGGAGATGGGCATCCAGTATCTCTCTCACTTCTTGTCTTTCTAAGCTTGGTCTAGCCTGCACTCAAATGACGACACGGTATATATTTTTATAAGTCCCACTATCTTCAAATTGCATTAGGCAAAGGACATGATGTGTTCGTATATTCCAGAATTGCTGGCTTTGAGACCTTGAAACCATGTCGATTGCGAAGTGGACAATGTGTAAAATCTCCAATCACCTACTCTTAGACGTGCTAAATTAAAATGTATTCAGCTAGCTAGCCTAAATGGCACAGTATGAATCTCCGAGAATCCCTTCAAGCCATGTTGAAGATGTTCTACTTCTCGATCAGTATATTCGGGAGCGAGACTTGCACACATCCGAAAGACTAATTGAATCACGATGGAAGCACAATATCCGAATGGCCGATCTGGCTACACAGATGTGCATAGATACATTCTGGTTTGGGATGCTGAGCAACAAATGACTCGTGACTCTCTTTGTTACCCTGGGTATTTAGGCTCGCTGAATAGGGGGTCTTAATGTCGTACATATTATGACAACAGAACATGAAGAGAGTCATTTTCTTACCCAGTCGATGATATGATGCCTAGGGTTGTTCCTTCCAGTATCAACAGCAGGCCGGGCAGTAACCAGTTGCAGAAGTATCACTCCGAAACTGTAAACATCGCTAAACGGAGTCAAATGAAAGCTGGAACAATATGCAGGGTCAAGGTATCCCGGTGTCCCTTTGATCTGACTACTGACATGCGACTGATCGTCGACCGGCCCTGATTTGATGAGCCCGAAATCCGAAATTTTGGCTTCAAACCCTTCTCCTATGAGAATGTTGCTCGGTTTCAGATCTCGATGGATGATGCTAGGCCTGACCTCTTCATGCAAATGAGCAATGCCTGCAAAATTGAAGCATGTCAGTAATAGAACCTTTATTTCATCACATGCCTTGGTTTATCTAAGAGAAAAATGATTGAGCAGAAGCTACCTTTAGCTGCTCCAATGGCTAGGTTAACTCTCTGCCTCCATGTTAAGACCCTCCCTCTTCTCCCTAGTTATGATTAAAAAAGAAAGGAGAAGATTCTCAATTATAAATTCCAAGTTATAGAGGAAGAAAAGAATGACAGAACAGCAGTTCAAACTTACCCATGATGTACTCAAGCAATGAACCATTGGGGACATACTCATAAACCAGTATTTTAGCACCTCTTGCTCCTGTACAATCACATGTTCAATTAAATTTCCCACTTCTGAGGCTTATGCCTGTTGAAACATCAAAATCAGAATCGAATAATTTTCATGTGGCAATTCTCTTTTTCATTTTTGTTTTTTGTAATGCATGTAGCAATTCTCTCTTTTTTTTTTTTGGTAAATTAATGTAGCAATTCTCTTTCATCTTTACTTTTTGTTGAAAAATTCAATCCGAAAAAACTTGACCGCATGCATGTAAAAAGCATATAACCTAATTGTCAAGTGACGTGGGAGGTTTCAAAATTGAAAATATGAGATTTTGATGTATTACACCAGCAAAAATGTAGTGCAGACCTCTAGTGAAGGAGTCAAAAAAGGGAAGACTTGACGCCATGTTTTTACCTGGTTCTTCACAAAAACCCACCAAGCTGACAAGGTTCCTGTGGTTAACTTTACAAAGAAGTCTCACTTCTGTTCAAGAAAATACTGCAGAATAATTAGCCACCTGAAGCTATAATCCTCAAATTGGAATTCAAGGACAAAACAGATATAACTTCTATATAAATGCGGCACAATACGTCTAAAGCCTAGATTACCATTCCTAAATTCTTCAACGCTCTGGTAGGAGTCGGCATGAGGTTTCTTGATGGCTAACGTTCCTACATCGTGGAACGTCCCTCTATAGACATTGCCAAAAGCTCCGGAACCAACCAAGCACTCCTCGCTGAAGTTGTCGGTTGCCCTCATGAGCTCCTCGAGCTGGAACCTTCTCAGCAATGTTTTCTCGGCTTCCAAATTACTTCCAGCTGCAATATATTGTCATTCAAAGCTCAAACCATGTTATTTATCACAAGGATATTACGAACAAGAAAGAAGTACCCCGAAGCGCAGTGATTTCTCGTATTGATGAACTTTTGGGAGTTTCAGCTTTCCGAATCACAAATAGGCTCTTGTCATTTAATTTGTAAAAGTCGTGGTCCCATTAACTCATTAATGGGAGAAGTTGTGGATGGATTACAGTTCGATAGTTCATGCTAAGCTTTCAGTGCCACAGACTAAACTTCTGGCTTTAGGATTCATGTATAGTCTCAGTGTCGCAACATTATGAGCACTTCAAAATGTTCTCCTGTTTTCTTTTTGTAGCTTGAAGCATGCATGTGTTGGGAATAGACTTACAAATGAACGTTATAAGACTGACATGAATGCATCTTTTGACTTGCGTCGGAGCAAAACGAGGCAGGCACGACGCGACTCAGTTTAAGCCTTCAAGCATCATGCTTAGAGATGTCAGTAAATCAAAGTCCCAATTCATTTTTCAATGCCCTTCGTTATCGTTCTTCATTTTTACTGTACCCTGTCCGTCACCTTTTTCCTTTTCTAGGAATGTTTGCTATTCACTGTACGGAATAACTGACCTTTGCTCCTTATCTGGCGAGGGCGGCGCCGCATGATGGCGGGGAGCAGCTTCCTCCTGAAGAAGAAATAAAAGGCGACACCCGTCAACAGTATGGACATGGCTATGATCATCACTCCCAGCACATTCGTCCGATGGCTCCCCCCGAGCACATTCGTCCGATGGCTCCCCCCGGACTTGTCCTGAACCGGCACGGGGGCCGATGCAGGCGCTGGTGATCCACCCATCCAATCCCAGTCGCACTACCAGTTCCCCCTCTTTCTTCGGAATCAAATTATACTTCTCGAAACTGAAACCGAGAGCTCATAGTTTGGTTTGAGGGTGGGATTTTAAATGGATTGCCGGCAGGGAGAGACCACAAAATAGTCAAAACGAGGGTGCATAAGTCTAACGTTATCGATAGTCTTTGCTGTCTCGTTATCCCAATATATCATCATCAGCGCAGGTGTGTGGGTGACCTGGTCTTTATCTTGGGACGGCAAACAGGCCAAACAAATACATGGTATCATAATCAGGAACCACTTTTTACGTCGGGTCGAGACTTTGTCTCATGCCTTGATAAGGATCCGCAACGCTCAGTGTACGTAGATTTCAAACTGTATCTAGCAATATATAGGTTGACTAGGTATACATGCCCCGACATTTCTTCTTATGATATTTCAAATGGGTATCCAATTAGTATGTCGTTTGCATCATCAACAAGCTCCGTGGACGTGTTCATCGATTAGAAAAAGGGGTAGAAAAAAGAATTAATTTGGGGAGTAGCCATCTGCAACTTAATACTTAGGATCTGGGTTCAGGCGTTCTGTCGTGTTTTTGGATGTTTCCTGTGGATTGTCTTTGCTTGGAAGATTCTCCGAGGTGTTAGGGGACAAGATATGGAGGAATTAATTTTATCTTATATGAATTTTGCAGCCGGAGGGGGAAAAAGTGGGTTATATTAAGACAGCTTGATCCAAACAAAAGCTAACCAATAATTTCAAATAAAATAAAAAAATTTAGCGTCAAATGACAAAAAAATTTGATTTTTCAATGTACTTGGATGATACATAATGCTAATTAAGACACTAATGAGGAAACAAGGGACATCCAGTTTGTTTAATTTGTGAGTTACGATGAAGTACTTTGAAGTGACTAATCGAATTGCAAAATCGTCCCAAATTTTTGGAAAGCGGTTTAGGATGAAATCAAGGGATTTGCGTAGTAACAGTGTGATCATTAGTATATTTGAATACTAAATGGCCTTTTACCCAACAATTTACATTTCAATCCAGTTGATAGTAATATTGTAAAACAAGAGATTAAATTCGAGTGCTAACCCAATTTATTACACACATGTAGGAATTGTATATGAAATTCCACACGTTGTTCCCAATCAGGTTTGCATTTGAAAAGGATGTTAAAGTATCTCACATTACTTCTCCAGAGAGCTTTTTATTGTTCGCCTATAAGGTTAAGCTTTTAAAATAATTGGTGAAGATCCCGCAAGATTTCGCACGGTACGAGAGTAGTCAATCTTGAGTTTTGTTTATATTTCGACGCTTAATTTTAAGATAAATCCTGATTTTTGTGTGTATGTGTTAGATCATTCAAATAAGCTTTCAAAAATTGTTGACGGTAATCTCATAAAAATTATGGCAACCTAGATTGAATTAGAGATTGGATACTAAGCATTTGTAGTTGTCCTTGTTCCCAACAAATTATAAAGTACAGTCCGGATCGAATTCTCGGAAAAAGAAAAGGAAAAAGGAAGATAATTGCCACAAACTGAAAGAGAAAAGGGGGCATGAGAAAGAGCGATGATGGTGGGAGGATCACATGACTCATGCTTCTCCCCTTCTTTCGAATGACGAAACCGGATCCGGATCGTCTGCTCTGGGGAACACCCCAGAGCAGATCTGATCTGCCCTTCACAGCCGTCCGATCGTGATCGGACGGCTGTGTTTTTTTCTAAAAATAAAGCAACAAATAAAAGAAAAAGGTGGGACCCACACCCATTAAAGGCGGGGCCCCACCACCTGCAAGCTTGCAACCGTCCGATCAACGATCGGACGGCCACAAGATGCAGATCAGCTCTGCTCTGGGAAACACCCCAGAGCAGAGGATCCATTTCCGACGAAACCTCAGTTCTTGTTGGGCACATAGTCAACCGTCGCCATCATGACGAACAAGTCTGAACAAGTTGAGAAACTGGGAGATTTATTCAGATGTCAAAATCTCCATGGCTCCCCTGAATCTCTGGCTTTCTAGTTTCTTTGGCGATTTCAGATAATTACGAAAGGATGAAAAGAAAAAAAGAAAAAGAGGCGAAAGTAATATTTTTCTTGATGAGATTTTTCTTTTTTTTTGGAAATTTGAAGGAACTTCCTGATCTTCCTGGAGTAGTTGGACATGCAATCATTTTGCAGAGCAAATTCAATGCAGTTTCTTTTTTTTCCCCTGAAATATCATCTTGGGAGTGTGATTTTAGCAGCAGCAAGGTCTGACATGAGGAAAGAGTCGTTGCCCCGGCAAATTGCAGATTCTGGTGGCTGAGAGCAGCGACGGATGAGAATATTTATTGAGAGAGCTAAGATGGGCAGGCCCGGAGCATTTATCACTGCATGTTGGAGCAGAGCGCGCCCCCATTTTTACCCTTGAGATTTGGCATTAATTGCGTTCCATACTCACCCAAATGTTTCGTCTGGTCCTGGCCGGCCCCAGAGCCACATTTCGAACCCGGTGTTGTCTTCAACTCCTGAAGTCCATCGATCTCTAATCAGCTTTGGTCCAAACCTGTAATGCAGCTTGTGGTTTGGTGAAAATCGGGCACGCACCTATGCCGTTCTTCGCCGCCTCGCCGTGATTATGAATTATTTGTCCGAGAAAAACGCTCGGATTTTCTTCCGCCGGTTTCGGCAAAAGAGAGGATCGATGACGCGTCGAGCAGGGCGTTTTCCTTTTCATTTGAAGCTGTGTGCTCTGCTTCTGGCACTAGTCAATCCAAGACGCCAATGCATGTGTACTGTGGCAATTTCATTGGCAAATGCCAGTCCAAAACACTTGCTCAGATGATTAAAGCATATTTTCAAGGAGAGAGATCGCCTCGAACTTTAACCGATAATAGTCTGATTTACACACCTACTCTGCTTCATCGGTCTCTGTTCATAAACTATACTTGAGAAAGCAATTAAGTTTGATCTATTGCCAAACCCCTTAACCACCCAACCTCCTACTTCTTACCTATCCTGTCTTCTCCTACACCTAGTCTCTCTTCTTTATGGTTTTAAATTAAGACATGTTTCCACCTCCTGCCAAACTATCCGGAGATATTTCCACCCTCTGAATGAATTACAGTGAGATTGCACATGCACATTTATCACAGGTCCATATAGAAACCGGTTTTGTTTTTAACAATAAATGAGTAGAATTCAGTAAACTCAGCTGGTCCGACTCTTACCTACGTGGGGTTCATGTAGTGGACGAACCCATAAGAGAACTGAAACGCCATTATTGTACAGCTGATAGTCAAGATTTCGAGGTTCGACTGCACAATTTCCAGACTAAATTTTCATAATCTACATCGGAGACTCTGAAAAGTCCCGGGAAAGTGAAAAGAAGTACGATTCGATGGCCTCGGCTCTTTCCATTTCCTAAGTGATCATTAGTTAACAAAAGATTGATCGAATAATTTTGGTCAGGAGAGACAAGAAGATGCGATGGAGAGAGAGAGAAGTGCCTAACTCTTTCTTCACTCAAAACTTTTGTACAAACACTGATCCATCTCAGGGAACAGGGGGGGTTCACTAAGAACTACAGAAAGAAAATGTATCAAGAGTCTACAGAAAATCCTGTATAAGAGAAGAGCCTCCCCAAAAGTGACCGCCTCTGTAAATATTAAAAGAAGAAACCTCGAATTGTCCACCATGGTCTGTTTTATACAAGGATTACAGATCTCTTCTGCACAAAGGGCAAGATGCATGCCGCGAGAGCCACTTATCAATGCATGGGAGGTGGAACATGTGATTGCAGTGAGGCAAACTCCGCACTGTCTCTCCGAGCTGAAAGTCCTGAATGCACAAAACAGAAGGTGTTTTGACTTAGTTTCCTGCTGTCACCAGAGATTGATCAGAGATCGATGACTTCAGGACCAAGGAAGCGACATTCATACCTGAAGACACACTGAACAAGAGACTCTTTCTCCAGAAGCATCCATATCATTGCTAGTGATGGTTATTTTTGGGATCTTTTCGACTGAATCTCCAGGCAAGCCCTTAGCACTGCCCGTGTCAAAGATGTTGTGAACCTCCTCATAACTCGGTTCGACAGCACCCATCTAATAAAAATCATCACTGTCATAAGCAACTGACGGATCATGAGCAATGCCAATCACGATACATTTAGGGCCATTCTAATCATAGGGACAGTACCTGACTTTGCACTGCACTTAGCATTGCTGGCCCGATCCGTTCACGAACAAGTCTCCCACTTAGGAGGCTGACGATGACATCGATCTGCAGTTTAGGGGGGAAATGGTTAATTAGGAGAACGGTTGATTAGCATTACACTTCTTGGCCAGAGAGCTTAGGATCAGATCCACGACAAAACCATGTCCAGTAAGCAACCATGTATCTGCGAAATTCCATACTTTGCTAGAAACAGATGCGATAGAAACATTCAAGCCCCATTGATCAATAAAGGGTGGTTGAAAGTTTTGAATTCTGCGCCAACTCACCAAGTAAAGGAGACAACCGATCCCTGATTCATCCGAACGCCAGAGAACGAGCGACGACTCGAAGACTTCGATCGAGAAGACTGCCCCTGAAATCGCTCCAACGGCGGCCCCTCGAACGAACCCGCTCTCGGTCTCTTGGCCAATCAGAGCCCCCGTCATGGCTCCTAACAGAGTACCAACTGCAGAACCAAGAGACGCCTAAAATTAAACACTTTTACCATACGAACAGAGGATACCTCTCAACAAGAAAAAAAAGTCCCAAAATCTCATCTTGCGAAAAGATCGCGCCATTCAGGCATGTGCCTGAACAGCTCTTAGAAAGTCAAGTAATCAAGATCACGAGCAGAATCTGCAGAACAACACATGACACGTCGTTTCCCCAAGATATTCCCCCTCTCCCCGCACCAACGTGGAATTAGAAGCCGCATTGACGGTCCAAATCGAACCAAACCAAAACCCAAGCGACCACCCACCAACAAGCATCCTCTAAACCGCACGAAACGCACGCAATCGCGACGAGAAAGGAAAAGAGAAACGAACCCAAAGCGAAGAAGAAGGTGAAGATGGCAGAGAAGACGTTGCCGACGACGGCGGAGACGGCGGCGCCGCACATTCGCCTGGCCCTCTCCAGGGAGCCGCCGATGACGGTGGCGAGAGGCGCGCGAAACCCAGAAGGACACGCGTAGAACTCCATCGCTCACCTTCGTCACCAAATTATCACGATCTCCCTTCTCGGAAAGAGAGAGAGAGAGAGAGAGAGAGAGAGAGAAGCCTGAATTAAATTACGGGATTCTTGGAGACCCAGGATTACGTACATATATATAGAGAGAGAGATGGTATATCGGAGAAGGTGAACGCTAATGCTTAGTACTTAAGAGAAAACGAAAAGCGACCCCATCGACCTACTCGCATTGAAGACCCCCCCCCCTTCTCTTTTTCTTCTTCCCCTTCATTTCGCCTCATGAAACCTCTCTCTCTCTCTCTCTCTCTCTCTCTCTCTGCCTCGTTTTTCTTGGAATGAAAGTCTGGTCTTCGTTTTTCGTTTTCAGATCTGTAATAACATTCGCCGTCAACAACTCCGTTCTTCGATCTCCAGTTTGGAATAACGTTCTCCGTCAAAGACAGACAGAAGAGAGAGAGAGAGAAGAAGCTTCTGCGGTTTTGACAGCCTCCGACGTGGATTCCCGACCAATACTCTCTCTCTCTCTATCTCTCTCTCTCTCTAGGGGGTTGCCTGGAAAATATCTTCTGCGGAGCTGCTCAGCGAGGGCCCCACCAACCCGAACCGAGCGAAACATAGTGGTGAGAACCGAGGGATTCGAGAAGGACAAAACGACAAAACTCGTCGTTAAATTCAAAATGATCCTCCACCTTAATTCAATATATAAACTTATATAAATTTTTCATACCAAATCGAACATATACTAAAAATTTATTGATCGTAATGTAAATTGGGTTAATTTAATGGACCGTTTACGCGATAATTCCATTCGGAAAATAGAGAAATGAAATGAACGCGAGGAAAAGGAAAAGTCGGAAACATTTTCGTGTGCGAGCTCGTTCAATGAATTTATACGGTCTTGTTGTGGTTGGACCCATATTTTCTGCAGAATGGTTGCGGACACTTCAATTGGCATGGCCCGAAAAAGCGTGGTCGAGCTTTGATGCCCGAACCAATTTATTGCCATTTCCTGTCTTGGGTCAGGCAAGGAGTTAGATGAACTGTGTCTTGGATCCATTTTGTTAAACAAACAATGATTTTTAAAAATATTTTAGAAAAATATTCTCACGCTTGAGATCCCCAGGTTACCTAGGAAAACAGCGCACGGATAAATAATTCGTAGTATCTATTTCGATTCCATCTATGAATTTGTATATTGTGCTAGTATAAGTTTGGATATTTAGTGAGACAAAAAAAGTTTGGAGTCTCTGTCCAATAACAGGCAAGTTTATGATATTTCGTGAGATTTTTTATGTTGTCTGCTCTATGTATAACCGGAATCCTATTGGAATATTTGTGTTATCTATTGTAATGATCTTTTTTTTTTTCATTTGGGATTTTGGAACTTAAATAGCATTAGGAAAATTAAAATTAAATGAGTAGGGGGGGTTAGCGGGGCACCATCAACTGAGTGAAAACCAGGAGAAAGAAGTTGGAAGTCCAACACGAATTTGTAATTGTGCATGTTGCGTCCAAGCAAGGCAATGTATTCATATTCAACATAGTTCTTTAGTGCCATAATCCATGCAAAAACACATTTATTAATTCATTGATTGTAAGTTCTTGAGTCACGATGGCTGGAGAGTTCGAGAATCCTATCACTTCATTAAGTTGCATCTCGCCTTCCATGATAATGAAGATAATAAGAGAAAGCTGATGAAGCCGGTCTCCATTAGCTTTTGCATATTTCCCTCTCTCGTAAGATGTAGGAAGTGAATTTTTTGTTGGAAATTTGAAATGAATAAATGGTGAATGAGAAATTGTTTTCAATAGCAAATCCTCAATGGGACGTGGATTCCACATGTGAAAAGCAAAATTGTGAGCGAAAAGTGTAAAAACACTTGTCTCACATAGACAAAAAGGAAGGTTTTGGAGTGATTTTGTTAATTTAAAATTACAAGCACTATGCATCGCGCGCGCAGGGAGGTGCAAAAACGATTACTGATGAATCTAAACTTGAGCGCGAGCGTGCGACCTGTGCACACAATTGCAATGTGGGCTTAGAGACAAGTCATTTTTTTGTCTTCTTTATATACTGTTTCGTTTTGGTAACAACGGGATTCATCTGAGCCTGAAGATGTGATCAGATTGTGAACGTTCTGGCGATGGCCAGACTTAGAACATTCTAACTAGTATGTTCTGGAGACGATTAGACTCTGTACAGTTTGAAGATCATCAGACTCAACGGTAGAGTCTGTAACCGTCAGATTCAGATTAAATGACATTTTAATCTATTGTTTCGTAACAATTGGTTTTAATCAGCGTTAAAAGTTGTAACGGCTGATTTAAAGTTGTGTTTAATTCTCAAACGTCTGGATTAATTCAGAAATTGTAGCTTGTATACCGAACAGTCTTCTCACATTATTTTTCTTATTTTTCATTCGTTTTTATTCGGCCAAATGCATACAGTTTTACATGTTTTTCGAAAGAGAAAACAAGTGTATTGTTTTTGTTTTGAGAGAGTGTTCAGCGAAGGGCGTTATTCAAGTTCTTTGAAAGTTTCGA
Organism: Melaleuca quinquenervia; assembly: GCA_030064385.1. Classification (NCBI taxonomy): domain Eukaryota; kingdom Viridiplantae; phylum Streptophyta; class Magnoliopsida; order Myrtales; family Myrtaceae; genus Melaleuca; species Melaleuca quinquenervia. The sequence continues at coordinate 7,596,484 of CM057726.1, read as the reverse complement.
AGTTTTACTCTTCATTGCTGTCGATCGTTGTATCCTGGGAGATAGACGTCCAAGTTGCCTAATGAGTACTTGAAATATCCTCATTGTGTACTGAAGGGGACAAATCTGTTTTAAGGAGACTGTGTGAAACACATGCCTCGGTTTTACGTATTTTGTTTTCTTCTTAACTTTGTAATTGATTCAATTTGTTTGTATTTGTATTGTCCCATTGAAGTCTATTTGAATTGTATTTGATTGTCAGATTCGATCATACCCTCCAACATTTTCTTCCACCTAATGATTATTTAATAAAGCACTCGGAACTGGTGTTATCTATTGTAATTTTTACCGATATAAGATGTAATATTTCACTTGACCAAATCAAAGCAAGGGCTGGCTGAGTAGACATCTTCAATCGCGACATGGGAATATACTAAATTACTTGAAAATTTTTGAGACAAGATTGCGATGATGACCTAAGCCCGTCTTCTCTCCAAAGTGCTAGAAGCACGAGACAAATCATCTCTTGCTATAACGATCAAAAGATTTGCTTCGATCTCCTGTCCAATCTCCTCCTCCTTTCTGGCTAGTTCTTGGCCCGGGAGCTCTAAAATTATGGCATTCACTGGATTTTTGCTCCCCTATCATTTGGTGGGTGGGCCTCACATGTCTATGAACGGGAAGAGTCCTTCAAATTCGAGACGACAACGATGTTTCTTGTCAAATAAGTCCGAACAAAAAACATTTACGGGCTCGATAATTATAAGTCTACAGATCGTAATGGATGGAGAGTTCAAGCAATCCTATCGCTTCATGTAAGTCATCCAATCGATGACTGAAATTACTTTCTTAAAAAGATTGCGTGACGCTAGATCTCTTCAGGGTTCCATCTCACTCTTTTTCGGTACTTTCCCTTTAAATGATCATGAAGATATTGAGAGAAAATCGATGAGACCAACCTTTATTAGTATTGCATCTTTACTACTTCCTCTCCTCTAATTTCAAGACCATCACTTTGCATCTTATGAAACATAAGCAGGAAAGACCACAGCGTTATTCTTTTCAAAAGTTATTATCCTTGAATTTTTCTATCTCTCATCCTTTGAGGACTAGATGTTCGACACATCATTTGAATATGGGATCTATATGGATCTAAAATGCATAGCCTCGGTCCGCTCGATGATAAGTTCATGTGTTCTTATGGGATGCCCGATATCGTACATCTTTTCGCGATGCTGCTTTGTCCGTGCCATAGCAAGCCCGATTCTCACGTAAGAAGGGGAGCGACAAAGCGTCATTTCACTCTCCGTCAAATTCGGGATTTTAACCTAAATAGTTAACTTTCTTCCGCACCCAATGGCTATTTTATAATGCTGCCGGGTACCAATGTTTTCTCCTCTAATTTCCCTTTTGCAAGGGGCAATCCCCCCCCACATGACCAAATCAAAAAGCAAGGGGTCGGTTTTCAATTGCAGCATGGACTATACGCATATGGTTCGCCCGAGGATCGGGGCAACTCAACATCTGGCGATTACGTACGGGTCTTAGTCTTCTCCCCCAAAGAGCCAGAAGCAAAGGCAAGTATTCTAAGGCAAATCTCTTGCCAAAACGACGAGAAGATTTGCTCTGATCTCCGGCCTAATCGAGCCCTCCCCTCCTCGCGCTGGTCATTGGCCTGCCCGGACAATCTGATACCATTGGCATTTGACTTGAACTTTCTTCCTTTTCTTCTCGTGTCCCCATTGTTGCTGGTGGGTGAGCTAATATCAATGGCCGGGAAAGAGTCAATCAAGTTGAAGATGTGGATGATGTGGCCCCTCGATAAGTCAACCGGATTGGGTCCTGATGGGAAGCCTCGAGAAATTCGTGTAGTAAACAAGAAATGAGCAAACTTTGGAGATCTTGGACCGCCTTGATGAGATATAATCCGAAATCGGGGTTAACTCATGCAAGATAAGTTCTCGTGTTCCGTTCATGCGGACAATGTATTTTTGGGATTTTGCGGAGACCCGACTGTTACTACGTAAGCATGCTAAAGAAACTGTCTTGACTCAACCTAGCATAAGGCCCCGCCGCGTTCGTCCCGATAAGGATCCTCTATCTTTGTAGATTTCAGCATCTCGACAAATCTCAATTATTAGTCGGCAAGTTAAATATTCCATTATTTGCATCCATCGTGGGATTAGCAATTTTGAAATTTGAATGGGCGAGAGGCCGAATGAGGATAGGGATGAGGTTTCTGTGGAGATAAGCATATAGAGTTTGCATGGTAATTGCGTCGTTTTGTTATTGTGAAAGTTTCTGGACCGCCACCATGAGTTAGGTTGGACTTCGGGCCAAAATTAATGTCGGGAAATGCATAACAGCGAGGAACATAGGGGTGTATAAAAAGTTAATACGAGACCATCTATCTTGATACTATGTGAAAATTGGAGCCAAAGATACTATGGACAGTAGTGCGGTCTAATACTTTTTCCAAATGTTCTACGGTAGAATTGATGTTCGGTATTATTGTGCTTCGTTGTAATTAAATTTAAAATGCTGTAAAAAGGCTATTTTTTCTTTCGATTTTACGACGTTCTGTCATGATCAAGTGCAGGGAGCCGGTCTCAATGCGGTACACCATTAGCAATTGCTTATTTTTATGGTTGACGTACGCAGCTTCGAGAGGTGGATTGAGAAGAGCCAGAGAGATACGGATTCGTATACTGTACACAAGGGTCGGTGAAGGTAGAATCCGGTTGGACCGGACGGTCCATGTGCTTACCAAATTACGGTTGCCGGCCAACGTTAAACTGAATAATGAAGCCCAGGCCTAGGATTCTACAGTCTCAACTAGATTTCCTATAAATTACTTTTTTATACTTTCACCTATTTACTTTACTGAAAATAATCAATTTATGTAAACCATTTATGGTCGAAGAAAACATGCATGCTTAAAATTAATAAAATGATTTTCTTGACATGAAAAGAGAAATATGTTTTGTTGGAAAAATGATTCTATAAAAAGCATTTTCTTTTGCTATGAATTTTTCCTCGAAATGAACATATTCCAAATCTTAATAAGTTTTCCTTTTAGCTCCCCCCGAATGTGTCGCTAATATACGGAACATATATTACGTGGTCCAAGATATGGACAAGTAAATAGTGGGCCAAGAGTGCTTGCATTACTCCCCATGAATCCTATAATGGTTTTAATGTGATTTCAAATCAATACATATTAGGAAATTTTATCGTTGGTCCTTTTACTTTCGCGCTTTTTTCTAATCAACCCTATGTACTTTTAATTGGTCTAATTAAGTCATTCTACCTTCACGGACTTTCTAATCAAGCCCCTTCCACATTCTGACATGGCAAATCCAACACTAACCCCAGATAAAAAGATGATTCTTCTTTTCGGGTACGGAACGGAAAGACCAAAATCTAGATGGGTCATCCTTCTCTTCATTGCTTTGGCGAAGTAGGGTCAAAACGTCATCCGAATCTTCAAATTCATCAAAGTTTTAATATTCGAAACCATAGAGTAGATGGGACTCCGCACGACAAATGCCCGCGTTTAGGTAATCTGAAAGAGAATCTTAGGTACAAAGCCATTCTTTGCGTAACTAATTTATTTCTAATCCGTGATTTCGTACGAATCTATCCCACGCCCGTTTCAAGTTGTGTTTTTTGTTTCTTTTGCTCTTAAAATGGTCGAAATGATTTTTCATTTGTCCCTACAAGACGGACTTCTTTTCATTTCAAATAATCAACTCCGTAGAGAAATAATGACATACGTGATATCTGAATTTTGATCATATGTATAATGCGATCCATCAATTTACAATTTGTTCGATATAGTTTATGAACTTTTCTTATACATTCAAATTAAGTTCTAAATTATACGAAAACGTTAAATATAATCCGTAAAAGTATCATTTTCTAGAAAATGTCTGATTTACAAAAATTGACAGAAGACAAAACAGCCCTCGTTTAAGCTGCGAAAGGATGAATTGGTGCGGAGTTTTATGGGGTTGAGCATGCTCCCGACATCCGCGGGTTAGTCAACACAGGACAAAGTGAAGAGAGGAACGCACGTAAAACAATCGTCCCACGTTTGTTCTTTCTTAGGAAGCGGGACCTGTGACTCGCGGCGTGTGCGAGAACAGAAGTCGTGTTCCGCCGTCGGTTGAGAAATAACGATCGCGAATCAATCTCGTCTTTTTTCAAAAGACGAAAAGACTCTTTTAACATTCGTGAGCCAACGCTTGACGTGTTTCCAATTCCAGTAGAATCGGTGAAGTGTGTAATAACAACAATCTAAGTTGCATTAAGCCTTTCAATAAAATATATATATATATATATATGTAAAACACCATCCTTGCTCCCTTCCCAGCCTTTTGCCCTCGAATTCAAGCATAGCGAGGGTAATTGTGTCGCGATGGACGCAAAAAAGTTGGGGATATTAACTCTCGAATCAGACTGGTCTGGTTAGTGCGGTTAGATTTTTCGGTGTGTCTTTATGGTTCTTAGGTCAAGAGGAGAACCATACCGCCCGGGTCGAACCTCAATATGATGCTCAAACAGGAAATGTGTCGAGTGCTGGATATGGGTAATGTGTTAAAGGCCATATCTTGATAATGGCCTTCGACGTTGAAAGAACATCGTTCATTTCGATACCGGAAACGACCTCATAGCCGTATGATCTTCGACCGCCATCAGCCACATTGTCATTGCGTTCGCCGTTCTTGAAACAATCATCTCTTCGCATTCCTCTTTCCCTGACCACTTGATGAAGATCCCTATGTCCATTTCCAAACACCACTGCCTCGGATTTTAGGACCTCAGATATTAGGTACAACCTTAGATTTAGGGTCTTGCATGGCCTTGGGTTCGAGATCTACGTTGGATTAGAGACAGGCATGCCAACTCAATAAGTAAAGAGTGTAGACATGGAAAAAGATAGAAATTGCAGCTACGCTTGGCCTTCCTAGCTTCTAAGGGTGGTTGGTTCCCGATCCAATTGGACCCCATCGAAAAATCTGAACCTAGATTGCAAGGACTGGTTCCTAATTTTTGAAATGGGGATTGGATCGCCAGCTAATAGGACTAGATCAGACTGGTTCGGTCTAGTTTTCGAGCAATCCATTTGTGTTGACGGTGTATTGTGAAATATCATCGACTTTTCATGATTGTTATAGCTAGTCTCGTTCGAGGTCGAGAAATGGAGAGAGTTGGGTGGAGGGACTCAAGATCTTTTCCACTCCCTGTTTTCGCTGTCTAACATGAACTTTGGCACCAAGGTATTATCGATTGTCCACAAAAATTTCGCGTGCCTTGGATACTCCAATTCATAGAGTTATGATTAGGGTTTACAATTTGAAATATAATACTTATATTCAATTCGATCTAGACGATCCGATCGATCTATTTCCCTCTTGAAAATGGGAATTGGATCGAGCCGGCCTGAGCGATTCCCAATTGGGTCGATTCGTCATACTCATCCTTAATACCATCTATGACTCTCTACCGTGAGCCGTCTCCTCTCTGCTTTGCTCTCTGCGGTGCGAGTTGCCTTCTTTCTCCTCCACAGCAGCAGAGGCGCGAGGGGAAGAAGAGGAGGAAAGAGTCTTGCAGAGAACTAAGAATCGCTTCAGAATTTGATTCGATTGGTCCGGTTTCCAGTCCCGAAAAGAAATCGGACTTTTCGGGTAATCGCTCTAAAAAAGGAGGGAAGGGGAAAATCCAAAACTCGGCATTATCGAGAGAAACCTTAAAACAGGTGACGTCAACGTCGGCCGTGGCGACGTCACCCATCTCTGGCAGCGCGGGGCCCCAGTCCTTTCTCTCGAAAGATGCAGACAAAAGAGAGTTCCCCCCCACGGCGCGAAAAGGTTCATTGCACCTCCCCCAATGTCCGAACAACCGCCCCCACACTCCCTCCCTCCCTCCCTCCCTCTCTCTCTCTCTCTAATACTCGGAAATTTCGAGATATTTTATAATAAAACCCTGCCCTACCCTCCCCCTCTCTCTCTAGTCTCTCTCTTCTCTCTCTCACTCTCTCTCTTTCTGTGAGATTTGGATCTCTGTCTAATCTCGAAGTGCCTGCGTCTCGCCATCAGCTCGAGCAGTTCTCCTTATCCGATCTTCGCCATGGGTAAGCCCGCTCCCGCCCGTCTCCATCTTCCTGTCTTTTCGATTGATGCGTGTCGCGGTGTTGAGACCGGGGGGTTTAGGAGCGATTGAACTTCTCTCTAACCCGATCGTTCCGTCGCCAGCTTGCGAGAATCCTTTCCAGCGCATCCTGAAGACGCTCGAGCGGCCCGGCGGTGGCGAATTCGGCAAATACTTCTCGCTTCCGGCCCTCGGCGACTCTCGGATTGGTCAGTGTGCTTTTTCCTTTTTCCTCTCCTTCTTTTGTCGCCGTCGTTCCTTTCGATGTCTTTGAGGCTGGGGGCGGAGTAGGGGGCTTAGGATGAACGTGCTCGGTCTGGATTCGGTATCGGTCTGTGCTTTGGATGGGAAATGATGAGTTGATGGCCGTTCGAAGTGGATTAGCGTGGTGCTTGGTGTGAATGCGCGGTTCATTTTCGTTAGTTTTGAGCTTTTCGAGTGTGCACGAGGTTGATGGTCCTCTGTTGCGGATAAGAGTGGCGAGTGCTGCACTCTGTTAGAATCTTAGCAGGCACTGCCCATTAAATTCAATCACCGCTGTTTATTCTTCAGATAGGCTGCCGTACTCTATTAGAATTCTTCTAGAGTCGGCTATTCGAAACTGCGACGAGTTCCAGGTCAAAAGCAAGGATGTCGAGAAGATCATTGACTGGGAAAATACTTCTCCTAGACAAGTTGAGATCCCATTTAAGCCAGCTAGGGTGCTGCTGCAGGTATATAGAGCTGTACATGATGCTATTTGAGGTTTTAAAGAGGCCCGATGTTTGAATTATGATGATGCGTTGTCATTTGTGTTAGGATTTTACTGGGGTACCCGCTGTTGTTGATCTTGCTTGCATGCGTGATGCGATGAATAGCCTCGGAGGAGATCCCAATAAAATCAATCCACTGGTGAGCTTTATATGTCTGCATGTCACTTGTTCCAGCGTTCCCGCTTGACCTTGTAACTCTTTAGGTCATTTAGCTACTCATTGGTGGTGAAGGAAGTTTATTTTTATGCATACAAGCTGTTAAACCATCATTTGTGAACATGCAAATCGTCATGCAGGTTCCAGTGGATCTTGTTATCGACCACTCAGTTCAGGTTGATGTGGCAAGGTCAGAAAATGCTGTCCAGGCAAATATGGAACTTGAGTTTCATCGGAACAAGGAAAGATTTGGCTTTCTCAAGTGGGGTTCAACTGCGTTTCATAACATGCTTGTTGTTCCGCCTGGGTCAGGGATCGTCCACCAGGTAGTACAAGTACATGCTGGAGGATGGTCAAATTTTACTGATTATATGGATGACTTTGACATAAGAGGTGGAGAAACCTGTATATAACCTTGGTGGAACTATTACACACTCTGTTCTATAAGAATGTGCAGTTTTCTTGCTTTACCAGGACTTTGGCCTGCATCATTGAGTCGACAAACTGAGCTGGAATCTATTTGCAGGTTAATCTAGAATATCTTGGCAGAGTGGTCTTCAACACCAACGGTATGCTTTACCCTGATAGTGTTGTTGGTACTGATTCACACACAACTATGATAGATGGGTTGGGAGTTGCTGGTTGGGGGGTTGGAGGAATAGAAGCAGAAGCTGCAATGCTCGGCCAGGTAAAAGAATTCAATATCTGAATTTTTTTCTTCTGCGGATGGCTGATAAAGCAGTGTTGCTTGACACTAAAATGTCCTTTTCAACATGTTTCTGAAGTATGATCGTACATCCATGAGCTTTTTCAGTCATTTCTTAGCATTTTTGTTTTGGGCTCCTATTTTGATGCAGCCGATGAGCATGGTCCTTCCTGGTGTGGTCGGATTTAAATTAACTGGGAAGCTGAGAGATGGGGTAACAGCAACCGACCTGGTCTTGACCGTAACACAAATGCTGAGGAAGCATGGTGTTGTTGGCAAATTCGTAGAGTTTTATGGTACACCTTCTGATTCTCCTGCATCATCACTCTTTTCCGTTTTGAGATATTCCATGGCTAGCGAATCCTTCTTGTTACTGTCGTTCTAAATGTTCTGCCGCTTATGCAGGGGAAGGAATGAGCGAACTGTCATTGGCAGATCGTGCCACCATTGCTAACATGTCACCCGAATATGGTGCTACTATGGGCTTTTTCCCTGTTGATCATGTCACTCTGCAGTATCTGAAATTGACGGGCAGGAGTGATGAAACTGTAAGTAATCATGGGGATCATCATGATAATTTGTACTGACTACTTACTCTTATTAACTTAAGTAACTTTGTAGGTTTCCATGATAGAATCTTATTTGCGGGCGAATAAGATGTTTGTGGATTACAATGAGGTGAGTTCAATGAGTGTTTTTTTACTCTTTAAGAGTACATAACTATTTCTTGCTAAGGATCTTTTTGCTGGAAGCAGCCCCAAGTGGAGAGAACATACTCCTCATATCTGGAACTGGATCTTAAGGATGTGGAACCATGTATTTCGGGTCCCAAAAGGTAGATCACTGTGGATACAATTCTATCACCATGAAGTAGGCTTAGTTTTTTCCCCCTCAACCTTCTGTTGATAAGAATCAACACTTTCCAGGCCACATGATCGAGTTCCACTGAAAGAAATGAAAGCTGATTGGCATGCATGCTTGGATAATAGGGTTGGATTTAAGGTGAGGCTTCCTGTAATCTTGTATAGTCTTTGTAATGATCATGGGTATGTATGGTCACGGGGCTCTTTGTGGGTTCCAAAACTTAGGAAGTGAATAACTCTCCTCATGCAGTGCTTGTACTCTGGTAAATAATCTAGAACAGAACAGGTAATTAACTATGTCTGTGGTGACTTGTGCTTACTACTGGCATTGATTCTACCATGCCTTTTTTTTTTTTTTGGCCTTGTGCTGCTTTAACTGTACAGAAGGTGAATGCTGAGCAAATTTATCTGTTAAAATCTTTATTTATTTGTTAAAATCTTTATGCAGGCTTGTCTTACTTTCATTGAATTTTTTAAACTATGGTGTCAAAAGAGCTTAGGAGCTTTTAGATGGGCAAAATGGCATGCTTGATGGAATATTATTGATATTGTTCTTTTTTCTTCTGTGTCTTACTTTGGGTTTTGACTAATTTTCTTACTTGGCTTTGCAGGGTTTTGCTGTACCTAAGGAATCACAGGGAAAGGTTGCAGAGTTCACATTTCATGGGACCCCAGCTCAGCTTCGGCATGGGGATGTTGTTATAGCAGCTATCACTAGCTGCACAAATACTTCAAATCCCAGTGTAATGCTTGGTGCGGCTTTGGTAGCAAAGAAGGCTTGTGAATTAGGATTGGAGGTTGGCTGACAAAAACTCTTCTTCTGACAAAGTAGTGTCTATTAGGCAATCAAACAATATGGTTGATGTTCATATGGGAGTTGCTACACCTATCACCTGATAGTATTGGCTCATGTGAAGCTGCATGCACCTCTGCAATGTCCACTGAATTGAGTTTTTGCTCATGTATGATATCTCCGAGCTTTATACAGTTGCAGCGGGAAACCATGCAGCATGTTTCAAAATTTTTAACAGAAAATTTTGATGAGTCGCTACATTTGGTTGCAGATGAGTTAGTTCTTTTACCTGAACAAATTTGAATGTCATGTCTTTGTTCAGGTAAAACCATGGGTTAAGACAAGTCTTGCTCCAGGCTCTGGGGTTGTGACCAAATATTTGCAGAAAAGGTTCCTTAAATAGACCCAGGTATAACTTCGATGTTAGCAACCGTGGATCTTCATGCTGAGCTAGAGGTGTTGTTTTTGCAGTGGCTTGCAGACACATCTGAACCAGTTAGGATTCCATATTGTTGGCTATGGATGCACTACATGCATTGGGAACTCGGGGGATATTGATGAATCAGTTGCCTCGGCTATTACAGAAAATGGTAGAGATTAATTCATTATCCTCCATAATATCATCAAGAAAATGTTATAAGCTCACTTAAGTGTCAAATTTGCACACAATATCAGATCTTGTAGCTGCAGCTGTATTGTCTGGAAACAGAAATTTTGAAGGTCGTGTTCATCCCCTAACTAGGGCTAACTATCTTGCTTCTCCTCCTCTTGTGGTTGCCTATGCTCTCGCTGGCACGGTATGTAACATCTAGTTATATTTGCAGTTGTTACTTCTTTATTAGCGATCTACTCTAAACTTAGTATTGTACTCGGAGTTCGCCTTTCTTTGTTATTGCTAATCTAGTTTTTGGCATATTCCTCATGGGAGACAATTTTTGCAGGTCAATATTGATTTCGAAACCGAACCCATTGGGGAAGGAAAAGATGGAAGAAAAGTATACTTGAGAGACATTTGGCCATCAAATGAAGAAGTGGCAACTGTAAGCCAATCAATTTGCTTGGAGCTTATAGAAATATTTACTTTGACTAATAATTAGAGAGACCATAATTGGTGATTGTGTGTGTTTTTTTTTTTGGGTGTGTAAAACCTGCCTTCAGGTTGTCCAATCGAATGTGCTTCCAGATATGTTCATGGCTACATATGAAGCTATCACTAAAGGAAATCCTATGTGGAATCAGTTATCTACACCTTCTAGCACTCTCTATGCTTGGGACCCAACATCAACATACATTCATGACCCGCCATATTTCAAGGGCATGACGATGTCTCCTCCTGGCCCATATGGTGTGAAAGATGCTTACTGCTTGCTGAACTTTGGGGACAGCATTACGACTGACCATATTTCTCCAGCTGGTAGCATTCACAAAGATAGCCCTGCTGCAAGGTATCTAATGGAACGTGGGGTTGATAGGAGAGACTTTAACTCTTACGGAAGTCGCCGAGGGAATGATGAAATTATGGCCAGAGGAACTTTTGCCAACATTCGCCTTGTGAACAAGTTGCTGAAAGGAGAAGTTGGACCTAAAACAATCCACGTCCCCTCTGGGGAGAAACTATCGGTTTATGATGTTGCCATGGTAATTTCTCCACTCTGTAGACCCAATGCAGACACTGCATCACAGACGATAATGTCTTGCATGATGGGGCCTCGTCGTTCATGGGTGTTGGTTTGATAAGTGATTCTAGTTAACTGCCCTCGAGAATGATGCAATTTATCGTGTCTTCTACTAGTTTTTGTCTGCAAATTCTTGGCAAATCTGAAAGAAGCTGAACTTTTTGTTCAGTCCATTAATGCCAGCTATACCAGCCTCCTGGGAACATCTTTCAGGGTCATCCCACTGTTAGTTGAGATTCATTTGATGGGTGCATGAGATACAATCTTAATTGGGAAAACTTTTTAAAGAAAATCGTCTGATTGTAGCTGTCCACCTGTTGGTTATCTGATTACTGGTGCCATTGTGGCTCACACTAGTTTTGTCACTCATATGGCAGAGGTACAAGAGTGAGGGGCATGCCACCATTATTTTGGCCGGTGCTGAGTATGGAAGTGGAAGTTCTCGCGATTGGGCTGCCAAGGGTCCAATGCTGTTGGTGAGCAATTTTAATGCTTTCCCATTCAATTTTCGTCCAATTTTGTTACCTTCGGTTGCACCCTAAGCTCTAACCCATATCAGGGTGTGAAAGCTGTCATAGCAAAGAGCTTTGAGCGGATTCACAGAAGTAACCTAGTGGGAATGGGTATCATTCCTCTATGTTTCAAGCCTGGGGAGGATGCAGAAACACTCGGACTGACTGGCCATGAACGCTACACCATTAATCTTCCGAATAGCGTGAGCGAAATAAGGCCTGGTCAGGACATTACAGTGGTGACAGACAATGGCAAGTCATTTGTGTGCACGCTACGGTTTGACACAGAGGTAGCAACATTAATCTGTCATTTCTCTATATCCTTGGAAGATCATTATATTCTCGTCTCCTTGCTAAGTTTCTGTCGCTTCCATATGAAGGTTGAACTGGCTTATTTCAATCATGGGGGCATCCTGCAGTACGTCATCAGGAACTTGATCAGAGCTAGAAAGTGAGCAACCAGGCAAGTTCACCAGCTGAATCTTCTCGGTGTTCCCAGCATTTTCGTTCCCATCCCGGTCAACATGGCTTGAGTAATCTCCACTTTGGAGAGTCCTCCTTCAGCTGTAATAGGAATAAATCGGGGGAATAAATGGGATGATTTCTGGATTCTTGGATGATTTTGATTCCGACGCATGGGTGGCAGATAATTTAGACATTACGAGGTCGGTGTTGGTGTTCGTGATATGTCGACAATCCACAGTTGGCCCTCTCATTTTGTTCAAAAGCTTTCGGTCCGTTCTTTTATTGGACAAATGATTTTGGATTTTACAAACCTACAAGAATTTTCAACTGGTTTGGGGAATGTGATTTACTCGAGCAGTTTGCTTCCTTGTGATGTAAGATGATGGTGTAGAATCCGGGCCTCTTTCAAAGCTATAAGCACGAACACATTGAGAGAGAGAGAGAGAGCATGAATTCATTATTGAGGTGGTGGAGACCTATATACACAGGTATAGGAATTACGTGTCGGAAGTGTCGGAAGATTTGTGTATAAGTTCCAAACGGCAACTTGACCACTCTTCTTGTTAATAGTTGAGTAAGAACAAAATTGAGATCCATCGTCTCACTGGTTTGGGTCGACAGCGGTCATACCAATACAAAGCCAAATTCAAGACGTTCCACTCCATTATTGGACGCTTTCTGCCGAGGCACTTTCCGACATTGCATATTGTTATGGCTTATTTGGATCATCTTGGCGAGAACAGCAAATGACTATTCATAACTTATGTGATGATATTAGAGTCAGCTCGTAATCTTTGGGTTTCAGAGTTCATAAGTATAGCATCCATTAGCATCCTCATGTTCTGATGCTCATACCATTCCCAAAAAGAAGGGAAAGAACAGAGAGAACGAGAACTGCTGTACAGCTAATTATTCTGTAATACACCAGAACTACGAAGGCACTGCAAAATTGCCAGTGGCCGCATGCTGGTTGCTGACCGGAAAGGTGGTCATGAGACCCGAGAGACGGGGCCTTCAACCGAGAATCCACACATGTTACAACAGTAGGAGTCTACAAACTTTTGGACCTGCAAACGAAGCACCTTATCAGCGGTTGCAATATGGGATTAGCTACACGCAATATTTGATACTGATATTTAAAATCTAGGTTTATTCAGGAAGGCAAACCGCGAGGTTGGTAATTCAGTTTTACTTAGGGTGATACATGCACCGAACTGAGAGTAGTATCTAAGCAGGTCAATCTTTCCTTCTCTGTGGCATGAGGTGAATGAACCTATCCGGCCAACGCTTTCCCAAATCCTTTCTAAACATTCCAAAATGTACGAGAACAGCCTCAGCAGAATATACACCTTTCGGACAGCAAACATAATCGGATTCATTCCACATAGAACTGAACATACATCTGCTATAAACTGACGTACTCTGAAGACAGAGTCATGCATGTATAAAATAGCGTAAAATAGACCAGAAATATTTCATCCAGCATGCACTTAACAGATTGTTAGTACTTAAGAGTAATGAAATTTTTATTACCCTACTAATGTACAGGGTGAGACACTTAGACACGATCAACATATTTGTATATTGTTTGCAATTGCTACTGCAAGGAAACACCATCATAAGCCACTTCATGTTGTATCTGATACTTGTACTGAATCACACAGCATTTATATCCTAATCATATGCTCCCAGCAGGAAAAAGACAAAATTACCTTCTGCTCAGTATCTCAAATTTTGTACTCATGCAAACGCAACCACTTAGTAGATGACCATTTGTTCCCCTTAATAACAGGGCAACCACCTGACATGAATCAGAATGGCTAGGTGAATGGTGATAGAAGTTGGAGAGTAAATTCGATAACTCATTTATAAGATCAACATATAGATTTTAGTAAATTGTACAGACTTCGACATGCCATCATTTTACAAAATATAGGCATGGCCAAGAACACATGACAGCCAATTAGAGAGCAAAACTAACCATGCAAACTGGATTCATCCAGAGCACCATCAGGTTTCATACTCCAAAAAAGAAGTGCATCACCCTTTTTCGGTTTAACCGAAAGTCCTTCTTTACCACAATCAGAAAGCTTGTTCCACCAAGGTACTGCACTAAAGTTAGCCTTGGCTGCAGGGAAAACTGTCTCACCTCCCTCTTCAACATCAGAGCTGTAATTTTTGCAGATGGAAAAGTCACAAAAGGAACGTAGAGGGGCAACACAGTCTGAACTAATTCACTATAAACACAAAAGCTAAAAGGCCACTCACAGGTACATGAGAAGAGTAGCTATTCGTTGACCGCCATTCTTAGTGCTGTATTCATCCATGAAGTAGTCATAGTGAGGTTCATACTTCTGCCCAACTTCATAGTGGAGAATTTGTAGTCCCTCTCCATGCTCTACAATTTACTAATTTTGTTAAATACATGAAAATTGTAATCAGCGTCGCTACAAGTATGTGGTTGATGCTTGGGCGAAAAGACTTATCCCTGTAAAAATGGCTGTGTATCACCAATTGGAGGACATTTTATCAGACAGATTTTGGAAGAAAAAACAAATATATTAATTTGATAGTTGCAATTGCGATACTTCAATGCTAATCATAAATTGTTATTCAAGGCGTAGGTTATGATGATGGTTAAGTATGTTCCACTGCATACCTGCAGGTATGAAGGTGAAATCTGCTATCCTTTTCTCAATATCCCTAATTATCTTATCACGCCCTCTAGCTAGAAATGTCCCTGAGCTTGTCCGCACCCTGCATTCAATAAGATTAAAATGGAGTACACTATTGACCAGATAATTCATGAAGCGGCATGAAAAGAGGCGTGTTAGAAAGCTCAGTGTTTGACTTTAGGAAAATAAATAGTAATTGAACCTGCTATCTTTACTCTTGCCAGTAGCCGTATCTACAACTGTTGACTTATGCATATGGGGCTTGGCGAGATCAATTAGGTATTTACACTCGTCTTCAGACTGCACAAAAAAGGCTTGGCAATGTTATAGGCTCTAAAATCCAAGAGCAAGACCATAAGAAAAATGCTTATGTAAGTTTAAAATCATACAGCCCAACACCTTCAACTTATCATATGTTAGGCTAAGGGATGGGGTTCTAGTTAAGAAATTGCGGTCAAGCCCTATTGAGCATTGTTAAAAATATGGGTAGTCTTGGTCCATGAGTTGGTGAGGTGTTCCATGGACCAGGTTTCACCTCCTTAGGCAGGTTTCCTCATCGATAAAAAGAAAATTACGGCGAAGCATACATCAAGAAGGTCCTTGCCTAATGGATTTCAAGGATGACCTATTCAATCTATTACTGAGTCGGTGATTCAATTTATTCAATTGATTCATTATATCTTGCTGGATACTGAAGACGTATCAGCTAGAGGGCATGACCATGCGCCATTTAGATTACCACCTTGACAGAATTTTTGCAATCAGGTCCCAAAACTAGCAACCTGTAAACTGTCAGTATTTCGAATTTCTTTCACTAGACAAGTCATTTGAAGTTCATGTAGTGTCGAAGCTACAAAAATCCACTGGCGAGGCAGTATTATAACTGATGATGGTGATGGAGACACACTCAAAGATCAGTGAAAATAGAAGTAAGATGACTGCCTAATAACGAGAATGGCAGATTACACCCCAACGAGCCAATTTTTGAATTCAGCACATGAAATGCACGTCATAAACGAGGCAGATAATAAAACCAAATAATTCAGTAAGACCAAAATCCAACAGCCGGAAATAGCATCTCCAGTATGATTTTGCAGTATAATTCTCGCAGTTCTAACCTGCTTACCAAAAAATTATGATATACAAAGGCTCTAGGTTCCCACGAGATCAACTCAACCCACTGCTCTCCTCGCTCTCCGTCTCTTCCAAGTCCACTCCTGCATCAACATACGAGAACACCAATTTACTCGTCAACTAATTGCCACATCGCCAATTCAGCGGCAACATTCAGATTGGATAGTCTGGAGCAAGTCCATTTACACAACATAACGAACTACAAATAAAATCCACATTTCAAGTCAATTTAGACGGTACGCACTTTGCATTTCATCTAGAACACACAAACTGAAACAGTCGCTAATGCCTCCTTCGTCTATGAGCGAGTCAAGTAAATTCTCTGTCAAACTTGAACAGGAAAATGTGAATTTCCCTTCGGCTGCGAAAATTGAACCGACGCTTTCAAAAGTAGCGGCCAAACTGACAGCTAACCCGCAACTCTAGCAATCCGAAGCCACATTACCTACCTCTCCGCGCTCTTCCTCAGAATCGAGCTCAGATCGTTCGCCTTAGAGGAGCCGCCGGAGCTGCTCGGGAACGAGAACACGCCGAGCAAGAGGAGGACCAGCACGACGAAGCCGAACATCAGGAGCGCGGCAGGGAGCAGCCGCAGGGACGGCGGTTTCCGCTGCGGGAGGCGCGGGTACCTCGGTTTCGCCATCTGCGGACGATCGGAGGCCGGTCAGAGGATCGGAGACCCGAAGGCAGAAGCGAGATCGAGAAGGACGACGAGAAGAGAGAGCTCAGTGTGGCAAGAGAACTTGCTTTGGGCTTCTCTTCGTCGCTATGCGAGAGATAGAGGAAAATTGCTCGCATCTATTCCGGGAGAATTGCCAAAAGAATTGTAAATTTTTATTACTTATATCGATCTACTCCTTAACTTTTTAAATAGAAAATTAATTTATCCACAATTTCCATTTAAGTACTTCCGACAAATTTTAACTGAAAAATGCTTACGTGGTGACGATCAGACCTCGCTGGCAACGACATGGTGATGATGAAGCGACACACGGCAACAAGTGACAACATACTTTTTTCATTTTTTTTCTTCTCTTTTCTTGCTCCGCTGCTACAAAGGGCTGTGAAGCCCTTGCCAGCGATGGGCTGATCTGGGCGAGGGTGGCCTCGTCACGACAGGTGAGGGTAGCAGCGACCTCCCTAGCCCCCATCACCCTCCCCCGTCGCCGCCCTCACTCGTTGCTAGTGAAGGCTTCGCTGCCCTTTGGAGCAACCGAAGCAAAAAAGACAAGGAAAAAAAAAAGAAAAAAGTTTGTTGCCATGTGTCACTCCGTCATCGTCGCGTCATCGCCACATAGGTATTTTATGGCCAAAATCTGCTGAAAGGACTTAAATGGCAAATGTGAAAAAGGTTTAGGACTTAATCGACTTAAAAAAAGATTGATGACTAAATTGTTATAAGTGGTAAATGTTTATGACTTTTTTGGTAATATTCCCTGTATATTCTTTATCTATATATGCGCATGATGACACAAATAATTTTTAAAAGGTACCTTAATATATAACATGATTCATAAATTTTCATGCTATTCAATTTGATTCATGAATTTTAATTTGATATACAATATAATCTCTAAACTTTCAATTTATTTAGTATCGTCCGTGAATTTTAATACATGCTTTGACTACTCTGGACCGTATAAATTTAAGTATAGGAATTGCATTGAATATTTTTGTATTGTTCGGAAATTGGCTTGAATATATACAAAAAATTTCAGGAATCACTGTGAATAAAATAAAAGTTTAAAGGCGATATTATATTTTGAGTTAAAGTTCAAGAATCACATTAAATAAATTAAACATTCAAAGATCATATCGTACATTTAGTTAAAATTCATAAATCATTTATATCATTTTTTTCTATATATAAACATAGCAACTACGAATTAGCTTTAAGAATTACGAGCCAATAAATGAGATTACAAAAAGCCTAAAATTTTTAGGGTTTGTTTATTTTGTGAAAAACAAATAGCTTGAAATTTTTTTTCCTAAAAGATAATTACTCTGTGCCACTCATGAAAATGAATGGGTAAAAAATATCTCATCATCTAATAAAATAATCTGATATAAATTTTTGTGGATAATTAAAATTTTTCATTTACTAATTTCTTCGGGCGCTATGAGTGATGATTTTGTGGAAAGATAGTTCAGCATCATCAATTTTTAAGGGAAACAAACAAAGCACTGCATTGAGTCAATCTAAGTATGGTCTCTCTTTTGCTCTTTATGAGAAATTTTATCTTAAGGTCTATTTTTCTCTCGTTTGTATGTCTTCTTTATGCGTCACTCTAGCAAAAGAAAATAATTACGTAAATAATGAGGGAAAAAGTATTTCAGTTATTTCATTAGTGCTAGAGAAAGAAATCAATGGTAGAAATTTTCCCATAATTCCCATCACTTTTTTACCAAAATATTATTCTTACAGTCGGTTAGCATGCATTTATGTTATACCATGAGTAATTACAAAATTCTCATTTTAACTATTTAATCTTGGAAATTCTCTTTCGAAATTATTTACAAACGGTGGTTACATACGCGATTTTCTCTTACTTCTTTTTTTTTTTCTCTTGACGGCCTTCTTGGAATATTTAGGGACGTCCCTAAAAGATGGCAATGAAAGAGAAGAGAAAATGATATAAAGCGATTCGGTAATTCACAAAATCAAATAGGGAAGAGGGAAGGGCTGGGATCAGGAGATTTGATTTTCTACGCTTCGTCAATGCACCGAAACTCTCTTTCATATATAAATTTGGCTAAGTTACATTAGATTATATTTTTCCCAATATTTAATTCAATTAACAATAGTTAAAGGGCATTAAAATGACAACCATGACAAGAATAGTTATAGGACCAAAGAAATGCAATAAGAAAAGGAAAATAATGTACATTTTCATGGGTAATATGATCCGATGAGAAACATAGGCAATTTTTGTCTATGACCAAACATACAATATGTCGTATATAATATAATGCTATTGCTCAACTGGATGAAGAAGGTTTCTATTGGAGTTCTAACCCGCAACAATGCGATAATGTCGGAGCTTAGACCTGGTACCGCAATTGAAGGAAGGTTTTTATAGGGTGCTTCGGCAGAGTACTTGCAGTTTCCACCGGCACCCCACAAGCGACGCCACGTGTCTCATCCCTTCCCCCCACTCGATGCCGTGAAGGGATCGGCTAACGTGAACGTGGAGCACATTATCCAATCCCAATCCTTAAACTGCCCCCCTAATAAAGGAGGGGGGCCCGCTCCCCGATTTCAACGGTCCGGATCGCGTGACGTGGATTACTCCACGTCAGGCTATCCGGATCCGCCTTTTTGCCCCTTCGCTGTATTTATCTTTCCTTAGGTCTGTCGTCGATACGAAAGATATTATAAATATTTAACAATTAGATTGGACAAATAAGTTGGCTTTAATTTTGGCCAACGCATTTTGGTTTAAATAAGTCAGCGACCAATTACTTATAGTAAGTTATCTCACCTAACGGTTAGACGACGTGATCGGTCAAGGCCTCGTTCTATTGGTTCGAAATGGAGGAGCTGTCTGTCTCCGTTGGACAGTTTTGTATCTATTAGTATCATTATTATATCATGCATGTTGGCAGGCACGACATAGTCAAGGTAGATTTCGATTTTCTCTTTTCTATTTCAATGTTGTCGGGTTGGTAAGAGGATTCTGATTATCTTGAAATGATTGATCAATTGGTCACCGAGATGGATTGCATAGACATGATTGACCACAGCTTAAGAATTAGAGAGGTAACTTCACGGTCACGCGATAAAACGGGACGACTTTCCTTCATTAGATTTCCATGGCTTTGATGTATTTTCCCATTGGCAATTTTGGATTATGTGAAGTTGGGATGATTGTCATCATTACCTTCAGATTAGCAACTCTCCCTCCTGCAGATCATGTTTATTTGTTGTACGCAATTGTTATCGTCTTCAATTGTTGTTTCCAAACACTGCCCGTTCGTTGATTTCATTATAGTCCTGCTTTGTTGCTTGTCCGAGCACTGTTGCTCAATGCTATCTAACAGAATTGGGCTGCGGCACCCGTGTTAGGCTTTCAAATTCACTGATCTGCCCTTTTTAATTTGCTTTGCGAATGGTTTAAATCCGCTTAACACTAGCACTTCGGTCACGATGCCAGTCCATGTATGAACGGGTATTCATCATTAATCAAGCTCAACTTTCTTGTAGATCATAGCTTGAGCAGATGTATTAGTCGCAGACTCGGAGTGTACAAAGCGTGCTTGCGCTACTCATGATCTTGCAAATCACCAAAGGGAGATTTCTTTGACACACACAAATGAATGTACACCCAAATGAAGATCAAATCGAAGATTATTTGCAGATGCTGGAGCTAATCAACACAATGCAAATCTGCAAGCACTCGACCTGAAGCCGAAACAACACGACTCAAATGAATTTCAGGCAATCAAACCAACCAAACCGAAGGACTACGTGGATACTAATACACTCCAAGAGAAGTAGGATACAGTGGAACAGGCTTGTACGAGAAACAGTTCGGAGTGTAAGAGGAAGTTCTTCTCAGGAGATCCATCGACTCGAGGTCCGGTTGGTTCAAGTACGCATACTTGCTCTTCGTCCACCTGCGTGTATAAGATGCACGGCATGCATCAATAACAACTCGTGCCCTGTAGATCCATCGATCCACTCGATTTTGTCCATGAGACGATCGCTGCCAATCTTTTTTATCCAGCATTCATGAAGTAACAAAAGCCAAGTTCTAATATTCTGAAGCAAACCATGCACATGGGAAGAAACCAAGTCAAAACCTTACCAGTCTTTTATTCCGATGCGCACTTCTGTCTCCTCTTCGGCGTGGTTCTGCTTGCTGTTGGAAGCAGCCGCGGTGTTCTCCTTGGCACCATCGTTTACATCTTCTAAAGACTCTACGAACAGCTTGTAGTCATCCTCCTGAACGCAACATGTCTTAATGAGTCCTGGACGTGAGATAAACCATGTACCTACGTAATTTGTGTCAACACACGGCCAACTGTTTTCGGGGCGTCCGTAAAATCGACGAAGCAGCGAACCCTATGCCACTTCACTGCAACTTTTGAGTACTATTCAAAGATTATAGAATGATGACTTTATGGGCCCAGCGGCCGCCTCACGTTGCTGTACACGAGATGAAAACGCCTCTCAAAAGTATGTAATTTGAACAGCTACAGAAGAAGGAACTAATGAACTGAGCTTAGCAGGGTCATAAGTTACGGCATGATTCGAAGATAAAAGATATCTGCATTGGCTCTGTTTTTGCGTGCTCAGATTTCAGGTCAGAGAATATAATACGTCGAACGTTAGACTTCGCAAATTTGTGTTCGGTTGAACAATCTTGACGAAATTGGTTGGATGTGTTTAAACTTCATCCTGAACCGTTTAACGTCTACTAGTGAAAGCTCATATAGAATTTTCTTGCTTCGCACGCCGCAATTCTAGACGTTTCGAAGTAAGCTACGCTATACTTTATGAAGAGGTGGAGCTACATTCATTCTATGTAGACCCTGATCATGTTTGCAGTTGATGATTTTGATCTCACCGAGAGCTTTCGCGCCCTGACACGTGCCGCGGCCTTGATCGCCGCCAAGAGGTGATCTTCCTCCTCGATCCGCTTCTGCCTCCAGAACCTGGCAATCTCCCTGTTCGTCACGCTCGTCTCGGCGACCACTCTCCTGGCCCGGAAATTTGGGAGCGGCGGCGGCGGAGGCGGAGGAGGCTGCGCCGCCCCTTCTTCCCTCGAAGCCCAACTGTTCCGAGCCTCCGCTTTGGCCTGCTTCATCCTCCGAGATAGAACAGCAGAACCCTTGAACGATGGTCCGCAACTCTTGCCTATCTTCTGGTGCAGACCAGCTGCGGCTCGATTTGTAATCAAATCTGAGAACAAGGCAACAGAAATGAGATCATGGAGGAAGGCAAGTGAAGGTCATGGCTGCTGCTGTACCAACTCATGTCCATGGCTACCAATCCAACCTAACTTTCAGCACTAACCCATGACATTAACTCAGTTTCCGCTGTCAAAACCAGGAATTTCTGTTCCTTCTTTCCTGGCTCTGCTTCGGTGAAATGTGAGCGGGGTTTGCAGTGGTCAACCCTGAAGAAATCGTCTTCTTGGCCTGTGGTCTCTTGGCATGAGAGAGTACGGAACGGTTTGACTGGTAGACGGCAACTTCATAGTTAGATCCGCCACACTTTAACTGGATGCTCCAAAGTTGGAGATTCTAGGGACTTCCTATGTGGAGAATGAACGTTGACGGACGACATATGGCCTCAGATCGTCTCCCTTACTCTTAGTGTACGTGGTCGGTGGTGGTCCGTTGGATTGTGATGCATAAAGATTGACTCCAAATTTAAAAGGGTTGATGTCACAAAAAACACTTTAGCCCTATTTACTATGAAATAATTATCTCCAATTTTTTCTGTGTCACTAGACAAATATCCCATGTTTTTTTTTTGCGTCGAAAAAAATCACAAAGTTATATCGATATAGCAAATATACCTTGGATAGAATTGAAATAAAGTGATATATATGTCTCACACGCGCGCGCACACATACATATTTAGCTTTATTCGTGACACAAAAGATATTTAATTTATTTGTGTCATAATTGATAAGTTTAGAGCTTTTGGTGGCAAAAATAATTCGGGGGCATTTGTGTTGTAGCTAGCGTAATTCTGAGACTTCATGCGGTATTTGCCCAATTTAAAAACAACGTGACTCCGAGAAAATAAGAAAACAGTCAAAGCAGATGTTGTTCGCTTTTTCCCTTTGATAAAGATTAATAATCCCGTCTTGAACTAAGTATAGAGATAAAAGAAGAGATAGATGACGCTATCAATGTAACCCGACTAAAGCTTGGGATATTAAAGGTTGGAAAATACTTCATGAAATGCAAGCGGTCATGTGGACAAGCGAATCGTAAAATGACATGTCAAACCAATTTGGATTTGGTAGACTATTTTTCAACATGCTAGTATTTACCGCACATGTATAAATTTGGGATTTTTTATGACCAAAAAAGAAATTTTGGGTATTATTATTACAGTGGACAAGTTATAGAGTTTTTATTGACAACAAAAAGTTTGGAACATCTATGTTATAGTAAGCTTTGTTTGAAACTTTTTGCGGTACTTGTCCAATTTGAAAACATTGCGACTCTAAGGAATTAAGAGGACCATCGGAGCACGCATTATCTGTTTTTACCTTTGATAAAGAGTTGTTATTTCGTCTCAGATTGAGCATATAGATAAAAGAAGAGATAGGCGACACTATATATGTGACCCGAATAAAGCTCGGTTTATTAAAATTAGCTTACAAAACTACCTCATCAAATGCGAGTGGTCAATTGAACAAGCGAATCGTATAATCACTAGCAAGAGCATGTCATGTCGAACCAATTGTTTTTGGTAGACTGTTCTTCAGCGTGCTAGCGTTTGTTGCCGTTGGATCCTCAGCGACGACTGCCCAATCGATCAATGATGGGCCGGCCATGACTTTGTTCACGCTGTAGGCCCATTTAGATAGACCAAGATTCATGTCGAGAGTCATTCTGTCAATGCCCATATCATATGACCAAAAAAAAAAAAAAGCCCAGATCGGACCTATCAATCTATCATTTGGAGCGCCATATCAAGAGTTTATTTTGTAAGACATTTTTTTTCGTAGGGATTTATTTTCTTTTTAACATTTTCAATGGGGTAAATTGAATAAAGGCACGACCTATGTTCATGTATAAATAACAAGTGCGCTATACAAGGACAAACTACCCCTAAAATATGAGCAAAACTATCAGTGAAAACATATACGAGAAGTATTATACAGCTATGCTAGAATACCAACTTATGTGAGTTTAGAGAAAATTATCTAACAAATTATAAATCTATTATATTTTTTTCAGTTCAATCATCAACATTTTAGTTGTGTTAATTGAGTACTAAACATTTTACAAATTTGCGAATTGAAATTGTCTAGTCGATTTTGGCCTAAAATCGCCAACATGAATTTCAATTGTCTTACGTGACACGTCGGCATTCACATGAATAATATTTAATATTTTTCAAAAATTTAAATTTCTTTTATTTCTTTTTCTTCTCAGTTCTTCTTTACTTTCTTCCCCTTTTCTCCCCTTTTCTCTCCTTATTCTTTTTTGAATTTATGATATTTTGGACAATTTCCTCACTTGTCAAAATCTCTAAACAATACCACAAGCACTAGCAAAAGTCGTAGGAATTCTTTCAACCTTGAGTGAAACATCATTTATAAGTTTCTTTTCTTATTCGGTGCACACGCTATTGCCATTATGCGACCTTTAAACTCTATTTTACTCTTCACCACTTGCTTGATTAGCCTAATCTCAACATTCATGTGTTGATTGCTTGCTTGCTCACTTAATCCACCTGAACTATTAAGAGAAACTTTAGGGCTATGTATAGTCGTTTGAAATTCTAATCAAGATAGGACAAGATATGAACTTTAGCATATGTGAAAGTAGGATATTTTCATATTTTATCAAACACGTTATTTAGTATGATGACAATTAGTGTCAATGAACCAAAGAAATGCACAAATAAATATGATAAGAATCTCTTACGATCCACTCTTAAACAAACTGTAAATCAACAAATATAATAAATAATCTCCATAAATAAATCCATTATTATTATACAATCTAGATCTTAAACAAACTCATTGCAGCATTTAGAGGCACATGATCGACTATGATAAGAAATGTAATTGGCTTAGAACAGCATCGACAAGATAGATCAGCCAATAAATGTTGAATCTAGTAAGAGAGAATACACGAGTGTTCACTTTTGCATTCCCAAAAAGTATAGTGCTTCAATGTTCTCGCATGCTTCACATATGCTTACTTATTTTTTTTTTATCATATTCCCTTTATTTCTTAATTTCTTTTTTTTTTTGTTCCGTTAGATCATTCCTTAGTAAAAATATATTAAATATTTACACTGTACTAATGTATCTAAGATACTAAGAATACCTCAAAAATATATAATATTTATAAGTACTAGATGTATAGTTATATAATGACTATTCATTATGGTTTATAAAGAAATTCAATTATATAAGTAAAAATAGAAATATATTAAAAAATAGCTGCTATTCTTTTATCATTTTGAAATTTATATTCGAATATTATTTATAATTAATTATTTTATTTCATTAATTCAAAAAGTTTGTCATTTGAGAAATATAGCTTTTATACAGTAAATATAAAAAATCTCATCTAGGATTATCTTACCTTTTTCATGGGATATTTTTATCTAAATTGTATCTCATTCGCACTCAACTTGATTTTGTTTTGGACATGAACCACATGTCAAACAAATTTTTCTTTTTTTAACGATCGAGAAATCTACCACGGGCCCCTTATTGTTCAAACGGCACCAAAAGGTCGGACTCTTATTTATTAGGGGAGATTAACATAGAACCTCAACATCATGCCTCCCCACTTAAGATGTTAACAATTGTGGGTGACATCAATGATGAGGGAAATACTCTCAACCAATATATCTATCCACTATTGGGTTCGAACAAAAATTGGTTCTGTCCTGAATTTTATACTTACTGTCAAAGTAGCCCAAAGAGCAGTGCTAAACGGGCTCGATCTCCGGTTGCATAAACCCAAGTGCCAAACAGACCTGACCTGGGGTTGCACAAGGTCAGCATTCCACCGGGACGGGGATTGCGTAAACGAAGCACCAAACGGACCCATCTCCGTTGGCTAGGGCGGCTTCGTCGAAGCCGAGGTCTCATCTTTCTCTATAAATACCTCCGCAGCCCGACGCGTTTTGGTTTTTGCCTAGAGTCTCTCTGCAAGGAGAGATCCTTCAAAGGGAGATCTGAGCGCCCTGCTTCTTCTTCTTCTGCTAACTGCAACCGCCAAAAATTTGAAAAGAAAAGGAGAAGAGATCAACCAAGAACGAATTAATTGGAACTCGAATTGTAGCAGATCATTCATTTTTTCGGTTCAGATTTTTAGGACGACCGTAAAACCCTAGGGTGCGGAGTTCCGTCGGCCATGGATATTCGGTTCCCTTTCTCGCCGGCGGAGGTCGCCAAGGTCCGGACTGTGCAGTTCGGCATCCTCAGCCCCGACGAGATCGTAATTTCCCTCTCCCTCCAACTTTCTCTGCGGTTTTTAGTTGCGTTTGTTTTCCGGGGGGATGGGGAATCTTAGCTCGGAAGACAGCGCCGTTAGTAACTGAGTAATGATTGAGCTAGTCATTTTGAAGTTGTGGCTTCTTTTCTCTCGGTATTGAGTTCGGAAATTGGAGTTACGACTGCGGTTCTATGTGCTCCAACCGCGTTTTGAGTGCGTGTGTGCTGATCGAGCTGCTGTTGCTTTTTGCTTAGAATTGGAATTGCTCGGAATAGATGTGATTTGACTTGTTTTGAGGTTCTGATATCCGTGGGTATGGTTTTGGGGTTTCTGTTTGTGCTCTGATTCTGCTTTCTGATTCTGCTGTTGGTTCTGTTGGTTGTGCAGAGGCAAATGTCTGTAGTGCAGATTGAGCATGGCGAGACGACAGAGAGGGGCAAGCCGAAGGTTGGTGGTCTGAGTGATCCTCGTCTTGGCACGATAGATAGGAAATTGAAGTGTGAGACGTGCACAGCAAACATGGCTGAGTGCCCTGGGCACTTTGGTCACCTGGAGCTGGCAAAGCCAATGTTTCATATTGGTTTCATGAAGACCGTGTTGAGTATCATGCGCTGCGTTTGCTTCAATTGCTCCAAAATACTCACAGATGAGGTACTTGGGAGACCTATTGGGCGCATAATCTTTTTACCAAACATCTCTAGATCTAATCACAATTGATGGAACACTAGGCAATCCAAAACTTACTTTGATTTTCTCGAGAGTTCTAGGGATTGGACTTGCAAGTGGAAATGTTAAAGTTCTCAAAGTTTTAATGCCGAAAATCAAATTTCAATGTGTTCCTTTTTGTCCCAATTGGTCTGTTGGTTTTTTTTTCTTTGGGGGGGGGGGGGGGGGAGAGGGGAAGAGGCTGCCGGGTGGAAACTATTTATCGACGTGGGATTAACTCTATTTGTAATTAGCTGGGGAGCTTTCTTGATGTAGAACTCTCAGTCTAGTTCTATTTCTGCTACTGCATAATTTTATTTGAAGCCCAAGTGTCATAGGGTACTCTTAACATCACAAAGATGAGGTGGCAGTGCATTGTTTCTTTTGAGTGTTAAAATATGATTCCTTCCTTATTTGATCTGGTGCAAAACCTATTCTTGTGAATGTTGAAGCTGCAGTGTTGTTGATTTATTTGGGAGAGTTTTCAACAATGGGGTTATTTTTATAGATGAATGTTGCTTTTATACCACTCCTTTAGTATTGTTTAAAACATACGAACCTGTAGAAAATGCAAGCTTATTTCATGGTAATGGGTACTTATGCATGGACTTCTTGCAGGAAGACCACAAGTTTAAACAGGCCCTTCGAATAAAAAATCCTAAAAATAGACTTAAGAAGATACTAGATGCATGTAAAAACAAGTCAAAATGCGAAGGGGGAGATGAGATTGATGTACAAGGTCAAGGCTCAGAAGAGCCGGTGAAAAAGAGTCGTGGGGGCTGTGGTGCTCAGCAGCCAAAGCTTACCATTGAAGGAATGAAAATGATAGCAGAGTATAAGGCCCAACGGAAGAAAAATGATGATCAGGATCAGCTTCCTGAACCGGTGGAAAGGAAGCAGACACTATCTGCTGAAAGGGTAATTTTTTCATTTGCATGAACAGAACTAATTTTTTCTCTTAATTTGACGAGCTTTAAAGACTGTTACTATGAAAATTAGGTACTGAGTGTTCTCAAGAGAATAAGTGACGAAGACTGTCAGCTGTTAGGTTTGAACCCGAAGTATGCTCGTCCAGATTGGATGATCTTGCAAGTTCTACCTATCCCTCCACCTCCTGTGAGGCCCTCTGTGATGATGGACACCTCTTCCAGGAGTGAGGCAAGCATTTCTTCTTCGTCTTTCTGGCTTTTGTATATATAATTCTTAATATTTTGCTATTCCTTCCTTTATAATTTTTTCTTGAAATCAACTCGATAAGTTTAGCTCTTATGAAAACGTGGTGAGATGCTTACATCTTTCCCATTTTTGTGTACAGGATGATCTGACGCATCAATTGGCAATGATTATAAGACATAATGAGAATTTAAGGCAACAGGAGAGGAATGGTGCACCAGCACATATCATATCGGAGTTTGCACAATTGTTGCAATTCCACATTGCTACATACTTTGATAACGAGTTGCCTGGACAGCCAAGGGTCTGCTGACTTTTTTAAGCCATTTGTAGAATTTGTAGATGGAAATAATTTCGTCTTTTATCCGGTATCACGTCTCCAGTGTCAAAGGTACTTATGCTTGCATTTCTCCTATTACTTCTCAGGCTACCCAAAGGTCTGGGAGACCTATCAAGTCTATCTGCAGCAGGCTTAAGGCCAAGGAAGGCCGGATTAGAGGGAATCTCATGGGAAAAAGAGTTGACTTTTCTGCTCGAACAGTCATTACACCTGATCCAACTATCAATATTGATGAACTAGGCGTCCCTTGGAGTATTGCCTTGAATCTTACATATCCAGAAACTGTGACTCCTTATAACATTGAGAGGTTCATAAACTTAGTTGTTCCTCTTCTTCTTCTTCTTCTTCTATTTCTTCTTCTTCTATATTGAATTTTTATCTTAAAACAGGTTGAAGGAGCTTGTTGAATATGGGCCTCATCCACCGCCTGGTAAAACTGGGGCTAAATATATTATAAGGGATGATGGACAGAGACTTGATCTCCGCTATTTGAAGAAAAGTAGCGATCATCATTTGGAACTAGGCTACAAGGCATCCTCCCTTTCCTTGTTTTTTCTTCATGGTTTTTGTTTTAGTTACGTGAGAAGGATTTTCCAATTTAAACAGCTTAATTTAACTTGAAATACTCTTTGGCAGGTAGAGCGACACCTGAATGATGGAGACTTTGTGCTGTTCAATCGCCAGCCCAGTCTTCATAAAATGTCTATTATGGGTCACAGAATTAAGATCATGCCGTACTCGACTTTTCGCCTAAACTTATCTGTAACTTCACCATATAATGCTGATTTTGATGGAGATGAAATGAACATGCACGTGCCTCAGTCTTTTGAAACCAGAGCAGAAGTTTTGGAGCTAATGATGGTGCCTAAGTGTATTGTTTCGCCTCAATCTAATAGACCAGTGATGGGCATTGTCCAGGATACACTCCTAGGTTGCCGTAAAATCACAAAGAGAGATACTTTTATTGAGAAGGTGATTCTACAGAATGCCTCATCATAGTTTTGCAAATTTATCAGGATTGTTTTTTTTTCATGTTTTGAGTTTTCACCTTGGAACTCTTCGGCCTTTTTTTCTCACAGGATGTTTTTATGAACATCTTGATGTGGTGGGAGGATTTTGATGGGAAAGTTCCCACGCCTGCTATTTTGAAGCCTAGGCCTATTTGGACGGGAAAGCAAGTGTTCAATCTCATCATACCCAAGCAGATCAATCTCCTGAGAAATTCTGCATGGCACTCAGAGACTGAAACGGGATTTATAACTCCAGGAGATACCCAAGTTCGAATTGAGAAGGGGGAGTTACTTGCAGGAACTCTTTGCAAGAAGACACTTGGGACATCTACTGGAAGTCTCATACATGTCATCTGGTGCAAACTCTCAACTTTTGTTTCGGCTGGATGATTTGTTGGCAGATGAATTCTCTTTGAAAATTTCTACCTTGCGTGAAAACTTTTGGAACTTGGATTTGCTATAACATTTGTGTTCAGGACACTAAGTTTCTTCTTCCTGTCCATGGTAGAACTTCATTGTAGACTTGGCCGGCTTTATCTTTAGTATTGATTGCAATATATTTCTTTACAGGGAAGAGGTTGGCCCAGATGCAGCCCGTAAATTCTTGGGACATACTCAGTGGCTTGTCAACTATTGGCTTTTGCAGAATGGCTTCAGCATTGGTATTGGAGACACAATTGCTGATGCAGCAACAATGGAAAAAATTAATGAGACTATTTCTTCGGCTAAAGATGAAGTGAAAAGGCTTATAAAAGATGCTCAGGAAAAAAAGTTAGAGCCTGAACCTGGACGAACAATGATGGAATCCTTCGAAAATAAAGTGAATCAGGTCTGCACATTTTTCTCCCAACCACATTCTTCTCTTTTTAGGCTCTATAAGTCAAATAATTACATACTTGTGATCTTTCAGGTGTTGAACAAGGCTCGTGATGATGCTGGAAGTAGTGCCCAAAAGAGTTTATCTGAGAGTAACAATCTCAAAGCAATGGTTACTGCTGGATCTAAGGGAAGTTTCATCAATATTTCTCAGATGACTGCTTGTGTTGGTCAGCAGAATGTTGAGGGTAAGCGGATACCATTTGGATTCATAGATCGAACTCTGCCACATTTCACAAAAGATGATTTTGGCCCAGAAAGTCGTGGATTTGTTGAGAACTCGTATCTTCGTGGTTTGACTCCCCAGGAGTTCTTTTTCCATGCTATGGGTGGTAGAGAAGGTCTGATTGATACTGCTGTCAAGACTTCTGAGACTGGATATATCCAAAGGCGATTAGTTAAGGCTATGGAGGATATTATGGTCAAATATGATGGAACAGTTAGGAACTCTTTGGGAGATGTTATACAGTTTTTGTATGGTGAAGATGGTATGGATTCTGTCTGGATTGAATCACAGAAACTTGATTCTTTGAAAATGAAGAAGTCAGAATTTGATAGAGTTTTCAGATATGAGATAGATGATGAGAATTGGAACCCTGATTACATGTTGCCTGAAAATGCTGAGGATCTGAGATCGATCGGAGAATTGAGAGATGTCTTTGATGCTGAAGTTCAAAAACTTGAAGCTGATAGATACCAGCTTGGAACAGAGATTGCAACTACAGGTGATAATACTTGGCCATTACCCGTGAACCTCAAGAGGCTTATCTGGAATGCCCAGAAGACTTTTAAAATCGACTTAAGGAGGCCTTCAGACATTCATCCTGTGGAGGTTGTGGAGGCTATTGATAAGCTTCAAGAGAGGCTTAAGGTTGTTCCTGGCGAGGATCCATTGAGTGTTGAAGCTCAAAAGAATGCAACTCTCTTTTTCAATATCTTACTTCGCAGCACTTTTGCTAGCAAGAGAGTGTTGAAGGAGTATAGGCTTAGTCGTGAGGCTTTTGACTGGGTGATTGGAGAGATTGAATCACGTTTCTTGCAATCATTGGTGGCTCCGGGGGAAATGATTGGTTGTGTTGCGGCACAATCTATTGGTGAGCCTGCCACCCAGATGACTCTCAATACCTTCCACTACGCTGGTGTGAGTGCGAAGAATGTTACTCTTGGTGTTCCTAGGTTGAGAGAAATCATTAACGTTGCCAAAAAAATTAAGACGCCCTCCCTCTCTGTCTATCTGAAACCTGAGGTAAGCAAGACAAAGGAAAGTGCCAAGAGCGTTCAATGTGCCTTGGAGTACACTACTCTCCGCAGTGTAACTCAGGCCACTGAAGTATGGTATGATCCAGACCCTACGAGCACAATAATTGATGAGGATGCTGATTTTGTCAAATCTTACTATGAAATGCCGGATGAAGAGATCGCCCCTGAAAAGATTTCTCCTTGGTTGCTTCGCATAGAGTTGAATCGGGAAATGATGGTGGATAAGAAGCTTAGCATGGCCGATATTGCAGGAAAGATCAATCTGGAATTTGATGATGATTTGAACTGCATATTCAATGATGACAATGCTGATAAGCTCATTCTTCGCATTCGTATCATGAATGATGAAGCTCCGAAAGGGGAGCTCAATGATGAATCTGCAGAAGATGATGTCTTCTTGAAAAAGATTGAGAGCAACATGCTCACAGAAATGGCTCTTCGAGGGATCCCAGATATTAACAAGGTGTTCATCAAGAATGGCAAAGTAAACAAATTCAATGAGAATGATGGCTTTAAGCCCGAAACTGAGTGGATGTTGGATACCGAAGGTGTTAACCTGTTAGCTGTCATGTGTCATGAAGGAGTTGATGCCACAAGGACAACGAGCAATCATCTAATAGAAATCATTGAAGTTCTTGGTATTGAGGCAGTTCGTCGCTCCTTACTGGATGAACTGCGTGTTGTCATATCATTTGATGGATCTTATGTGAATTATCGGCATTTGGCCATTTTGTGTGATACCATGACATATCGAGGCCACTTGATGGCCATTACACGTCACGGCATCAATAGAAATGATACTGGGCCGCTGATGAGATGCTCATTTGAAGAAACTGTGGACATTCTTCTGGACGCTGCTGTGTATGCCGAATCAGATTATCTGAGGGGTGTTACAGAGAACATTATGTTGGGTCAGCTTGCACCCATTGGCACAGGAGACTGTGCATTGTACCTCAATGATGAGATGTTGAAGCATGCCATCGAACTACAGCTGCCTAGTTATATGGATGGTCTTGATTTTGGCATGACACCTGCACGTTCACCAATGTCTGGAACTCCTTATCATGAGGGTATGATGTCTCCAAGTTATCTACTGAGCCCAAACCTCCGGCTCTCTCCAACTACAGATGCTCAGTTTTCTCCATATGTTGGTGGAATGGCCTTTTCGCCTGCTTCATCTCCAGGGTATAGCCCTTCTTCTCCTGGATACAGTCCCTCATCCCCAGGATACAGCCCAACGTCACCTGGTTACAGCCCCACGTCACCTGGGTACAGCCCCACGTCTCCTGGGTACAGCCCCACGTCTCCAACCTACAGTCCCAGTTCTCCTGGTTATAGCCCAACAAGTCCTGCGTATTCTCCTACAAGCCCTTCATATTCACCCACTTCTCCCAGCTATAGCCCCACTTCCCCTTCTTATAGCCCTACTTCTCCGTCTTATAGCCCTACATCACCCAGCTACAGCCCCACTTCGCCAAGTTACAGCCCTACGTCACCTAGTTATAGTCCAACCTCTCCTGTTTATAGTCCCACATCACCTGCATATAGTCCCACCTCCCCTGCATACAGCCCCACTTCACCTTCCTACAGCCCAACGTCTCCTTCATACAGCCCAACATCGCCATCCTACAGCCCAACTTCACCCTCTTACAGTCCTACATCTCCTTCCTATAGCCCAACTTCGCCAGCTTATAGCCCCACATCTCCTGGTTACAGCCCAACTTCACCAAGCTACAGCCCAACTTCACCGAGCTATAGCCCTACCTCTCCGAGTTACAACCCTCAGTCGGCGAAATACAGCCCTTCTTTAGCATACTCGCCAAGCAGTCCAAGATTGTCACCATCCAGTCCTTACAGTCCTACGTCTCCAAACTACAGGTAAATTATGTCGGCGAATGCCAGAGAAGCTTTCCTCTGATTTCATTAGTTTTTGTGTGTTTATCACATATTATCATTGTGCCTGAAGTCGTATTAGTCATGCTATTCTTTGTTCAGGCAGGATTTATGTTTAGTATGATTGAATATGTTTGTCTTCTTGTAGCCCCACATCGCCATCGTACTCACCAACATCTCCGTCGTATTCTCCATCAAGCCCAACATACAGTCCTAGCAGGTAATGGTGTATCTTCAGTCTTAGGGACATCATTAATTAGTAGTATCTGGACTTGCATTCTGTCTGCTTTCAATGCGAAAGTCAAATTGTCCAATATGGCATACTCCCACAGAAAATAAAATGCTATTTGGTCCAATTCAAACTATCTGCCATGCTCATCTGATGCTATTGTCGAGTACTCTTTTCCAAAAGAGTTTGGTTGAGTAGGCAAATGCATAGTTCATGCACCATTTTCTAATGTGTCGACTAATTGTTATTTTTTCTTTAGCCCATACAATCCTGGTGTCAGCCCAGATTATAGCCCAAGTTCTCCTCAGTACAGGTGAGTTGGAGCTCTTATGAAAAAGGAAAGAAGAAAAAAATTACAGAGTTCTTGGGTATTGTAAAATGTGGATAGTGCATGGTTCCTAATTATATTAATCTTTGAGTAATCTGCAGCCCGAGTGCTGGATATTCTCCAAGTGCACCTGGATACTCACCGGCTTCTACCAGCCAGTACACTCCAAGCAACAAGGATGACAGGAGTAAGAAGGATGACAGGAGCAGTCGCTGATGCAAACTTTTGCTAGGAAGCTCAGAAAAAGGTGATGTTTATTTCCTTAGTACGTATGAGGATTGCAGGGGATTACAATTGTCATATGCAGCGACTTTTAGTTCCCTTTTCATAATGTACATTTGAAAGTTAATAAGCTGTCGTATACATTTGCAAAAAGTATTATCTTCAAGAGAGTTCAAAGAAAGGACTTATCAATAGTTACTCGTTCTGCAGGTGGTCTGAACCTCTGCTGGGGAAAGCATCTAATTGTCGTGTGTTGACGACGAAGTGGATATTGTTGACGGCAAAACCAGTTTTGGTTCCATCAGCTATGTGTTGCGGCAATGTGTGTATAGTTGCATGTATTGTCAGTCCACGAGAATAGGACGTGTGTCGAAATGGACAAATACTATTTGGCTGCCCCTTAGACTCTTTTACTATCAAGAGTTTGTAGTACAGAAACACTGACTGGTGCCAAATTCAGGACTAAGTGCCAAATACTATATGGTCGTTGGATTGAATGACAGAATTGTCTTCTTGCAATCTTGATTGCGCCAAGCGATCATTGTATTGACTCAGCTTTCTGTTGTTGATCATTGTATTGAGAGTTGAAAATAATTTTGTTTTTTTAAGTAAGAATTTGAAGTGGGTTTTATGTCAAGTTATAGCATCGAGTGATTATAACAATTTTGTGTAAGGTTCTTAAGGTAGTTATGACAGTATGACCTTGTCGGCTAGCTGAAATATTTATGACCACTCTGAGGATATTTGCTTCCACAGACAATCTTAACATGATTTTTTTTTAATATTTTCGTCTAGAAACAATTTTAACATAAATTTTAGTTAAAACGAATTAAAAATGAGAAATTTAATTTTTTCGAAAAAGAAAGAAAGAAAGGTAATTACCCTCTCTGCTTTTGGTCGATGAGAGTCGTTAGCCCTTGTCGAGGAGTAGGTGACTCCCGTCAGCCATTGCCGATGCCCCACTAACACCACCATTGGAGGGCTTAGGTTTTACTTTTCTTTTTTTATATTAATTTGTATCCTGTTTTTTCTCTTTTTGAGTTTGTCCTTTTTTCACAGAACAATTTTTTGGATCTTTTAAACTAATTTAATGGAGATTTTGTGTAAAAATAGAAAAAGATAAAAGAAAGAAAAAGGTAAAAGATGAAAATGCTATGGACCAGTCGAGAACGTTAGGCCTTTTTGTTAGACTGATATGGTCACTTTAGATATTTATTTGAAATAAGATTTATTTTAAATCCTTCTTTGAAAAAATGAATTAAATTTAAAACCCTTATTTAAATAAACTTCGGCTTTGGTTGACGAGGGTTATCGGTCCCCGTCGAGGGGTAGGTGATTTCCATGGGCCATCGTTGACGCCCCACTAATAATGGGGTAGTGGTCATTAGAGGTCCTTTTGTTTTTCTTTCATTTTTTTTTAGTTTTTAAATGTAGCCTTTTTTTGAGTCTGTCTTTTTTGTAGAATAAATTTTGTTGGATTTTTTAAACTAATTTAGTTAAGATTTTGTGCAAAAATAGAAAAAGTAAAAAAAAGTGCAAGATGAAAATGTCATTGACTAGTTGATAAGGTCAAGCCCTGTTGTTACCCTTTTGTTAGACTGACATGATCACTTCTTCAAATCATTCTTTAGAAAAATAACATTTGAGAAAAATAAAAGTATTAACATATGTCATTGTTCGCATTAATGGGTGATGTGAGATTGTATGGGATTATTATGAATTGCTTTGAACAATTTAAACTATTAAATCAATGCGTGATTTAACATTGAAATATGCTAAAAGTCGTGGATGCGTGGTTTAGCATTAATCGTGAAAATTTGTAATCGACAAGGTAAATAGAGACATGAGAGATTTAAAGATCAGGGCATCTTGTTCTAAGCATCTTGTCCCAATATATATATATATATATATATATATATATATATACATGAGATTTTATGAGACTGCCGACAATTATTTTAAAAATTTAAATTGTTAAACAAGGACATGGTTCGTTATTTAAGTGCTATAATACGCTCCATCTCATTCCAGCTCGCCACCAAAGCTCGCGGCAAGGGATGCTGGAAATTGCACTTCCGTGTCGAGGGCTTAATTGTAAATTTCGAAAGTTCTTTTTCCGTGATGGTGGGCCCCTTAAACGGGTCTCGGTACGACATCGGGTCCGCGCAATTTCCAAAAGAGCCGGGGGAGAGAGTTTTGTGGAAAAAGACCGTCCTCTCCTCAAGACTTTTTCATCCGTGGTACGGTTTCGTCGATCGGCGGGGTCATAAGCGTCAGCCTCTCTCCGTCGCGATGGCGGGGGCGGCCCTTTTCGCGGCGCTCGGGAAACCTGAAGGCGACGGTTTCCGGCCGCCGCTCGTCGCGGCCCCCACTACAACAACTCCGCCACCCGCGCGCCGTGAACGGGCGCGTGGCCCCACACCTCTAGTGCCTTCCTTATCCACTGCCCCCAAAAGGAGAAACCACCTTCGGATTCGGATACATTCGAATGGCCGAACGGATAACGAAAGCAGTTCGAAGAAAAAGCAAGTTAGAGGCCGTCGATTCGATATCCGATCGCTCCACCGGCCCGGCGGTCCTTCCACCGAGCCGTTGACCGGCGGCGACGTCTCGATACCGCGCTCTGGAGACCCGAGTGCCGAGAAACCCGGGTTGGGAAACACGGATCGGACGGTGTTACGCGGCGGGCGCATTCATTTCCCCAGTCGCGGCTCCGTACTCGAGCGACGAAGCCGCACCAAGTCTCCGTCTCGGGCCACGGCCGCGACGACGTGATGTGATCGGCTAACCATCGTCGGTTCATCTTCCCTTTTTCACCAAACGCCGGGGTTGAAAGGCCCGTTCCTCTGTAATTTTTCAGACGAGGAATCAACTGCACCGTCTCTCTCTCTCTCTCTCTCTCTCTCTCTCTCTCTCTCTATCTATATGGCCGCCAATACCTTCCCCTCCCCTCTCAATCTCCGCCGCACTGGCACCCACGGGCGAAATGCCTTCCTCTCTCGTCTTCCTCAAGTAACGCACTTCTTCACTCTTTCCGTCTCTCTCCGTCCGACCGACGTCTCCCCACTATATTAACCCACCATCTCTCTCTCTCTATCCCTGCGCATCTACTGTACCATTCCTGTCATCTTCCAGTCTCTCTGCCATGGCGGGCTCGCCTCCAGATCAGCTCGTCTACCTCCACGGCGACCTCGACCTCCACATCATCTCCGCCTCGAACCTCCCCAACATGGATGTCGTCTCCGAGCGCCTCCGCCTCTGCTTCTCCGCCTGTGCCAGGCCTTCCCACTCCGGCGACCCCGGCTCCCCTCCCCGCCGCCGCCGCCGCGACAAGGACGGCGGAGGCTCCGCCGGCCACGACGGCCACCGGCACGGGAGGATCATCACCTCCGACCCCTACGTCACCGTCCGCGTCCCCGAGGCCACCGTCGCCCGCACTCGCGTCCTCCGCAACTCGCAGAACCCCAGGTGGGACCAGCGGTTCCACATCGACCTGGCTCACCCCGTCGTCGACTTGGAGTTCCGGGTGAAGGACGATGACGTCTTCGGCGCGCAGGTGATCGGCGTTGTTAAGATCCCGGCGCGGGATATCGCGGCCCACGAGTACATCTCCGGTTCGTTCCCGCTGAGTGGACCCTCGGTGAATCCGGATTCCACCCTCGAGCTGGAGCTGAAGTTCACGCCCGTGGAGAAGAACCCAGTGTACCGGTGCGGCATTGCCGGCGATCCCAATCACCAGGGAGTGAGGCAGACTTATTTCCCCTTGAGAAAAGGGTGTGGCGTCACGCTGTATCAGGACGCCCACGGGGTCGATGGGTTGTTGCCTGAGATAGGGTTGGATAGCGATGCTGGAGGCATTTATAGGCACGGAAAGTGTTGGGAGGACATTTGTTACGCCATATCTGAGGCGCACCATTTGATATACATTGTTGGGTGGTCGGTTTTTTATAAGATTAAGCTCATTCGAGAGCCTACCCGGCCACTGCCGCGAGGCGGGGACTTGACGCTGGGTGAACTGCTCAAGTATAAGTCAGAGGAGGGGGTGCGCGTTTTGTTGTTGGTTTGGGATGATAAGACTTCGCACGACAAGTATTTTATTAACACGGTGAGAAGTTGTTTTATTTTAATCGCATCCCTTGATCACTTTCTCCCGTCTGCTTATTTTAGTTAATTAAGGTGGCAAATGGCACACAGGTTAGTATATTGTTGTTGGCTCTGTTGCCCCGACTCTCACAGTGGTTGCTGGATGAGTCGTAAGGACCCCTTGTCTAGTGGGGAATTAGGTGATAGTGTCTCTCTCTTTGCTCGCAATACTCGTCTCTACCAATGAATAAGGGTGCACGGGCGGCATTTCTTGCAGGCAGGGGTGATGCAGACACATGATGAAGAAACTCGAAAGTTTTTCAAGCATTCATCTGTGAACTGCGTGCTGGCGCCGCGTTATGCTAGCAGTAAGCTTGGCTATATAAAACAGCAGGTATGCTTTTCCTCGAATTCTTGCAGTTTTGCCACATGGACCATTTATCAGAATCTAGAGATTAGCGCTAGCATTGGACAGCAACGGTCTCTTTGCCCATATTGTCATAACATCTTTCGAATATGGACAGCAATGGTCTCTTTGCCCATATTGTCATGACATCTTTCGAATATATGAGCTACTTGGCATTAGGGCTTACTGTTTCTGCCTTAAGTCTGGGCAATTAGCTGCCTAGCATATTTGAAGTTGGTGATGCTTTTTGTTGTTGAATGTCCTATGAAGTTGCTAGGGTGATTTGCCGTAGGGACGAGTATTCTTTATAAAGTTACTATGGGCTCTTTATGGCTTCACTTAGCCCATTTATAAAGCAATGTTTATTATATATGTAAATCTGGACGTTTGGTCCCCTGCATTTGTGGGCTATCATGAAGATAATCTACTTTCTAAGGAAGATTCAATGAATTACATAATCC
Organism: Melaleuca quinquenervia; assembly: GCA_030064385.1. Taxonomy (NCBI): domain Eukaryota; kingdom Viridiplantae; phylum Streptophyta; class Magnoliopsida; order Myrtales; family Myrtaceae; genus Melaleuca; species Melaleuca quinquenervia. Next base: position 7,557,485 of record CM057726.1, on the reverse strand, counting down.
TCATTCGTTAAACTGGGATGATTATCTTAAAGGATAGTGTTTGCTTTTTCTATATTCATTTTATTTAAGCATGGCTGCACGATTCTGGTGAATCGTCTTGGAAGAAAGGATCGACCTTATCCTCTTGCTTGCTTGAGTTCCTTATGTTATCTTGTGGATTCTGATAATCTAAATTATTCTTACAAGTTTGGACAATTATACTTTTCTCCAGGTTGTTGGAACCATGTTCACACACCATCAAAAATGCGTCCTGGTGGACACCCAGGCGACGGGTAATTACCGAAAAATAACTGCATTTATAGGAGGAATTGATCTCTGTGATGGCCGATATGATACACCTGAGCATCGGCTATTTCGCGATCTTGACACTGTTTTCAAGGATGACTTCCACAATCCTACATTTCCTGTGAGTTATTAGTCTATATAAGATACATTTGAGCGCTCCTTTCCTAGTGAATACTTGTTAGTTAAAGTACTCGTGTTTACTGTCTTATAATGTTGATCAAATTTTGGACTTTGGGTGATAGAAGTCTTTTAAGCCTGATTCTTTAAACTTTGAACTTTGAGACTGATATACCATCTCCATCATAACAGTCCCTCTCTTTCTGGTTGAGTCAATTAGATAAATTATGATAATAACTGTGCTGGCAGCATTCTAGAAAATTTCGAGACTTAAAGGGACTCTTTACTGTTTTTTATGGGAATCCATGAGAACTGGTCCAGTTGATAAGCAAGATACGATGAGGATGAGTTGATAACCCAATATGCAAACTCGAAAGGGGTGATTTTCTTGTTTCAGAAGTTACTGCCGCGGTTGCACATTGGAAGAGGACTGGATGTTATTAAGATCAAGGGAAAATTCATGCCTATGTTTAATGACTTGCCTTAGATTCTGGATTATTGAAGTAGCTGCATATTCTAGTCTAATTCTCAGATTTGTCATGATACAAGCGATTTTTTTTATCATTTCATTCTTAATCTGTTGCATGGAGAAGTATAAAATGACCCATATATATATGTTTGGCTTAACTATGTTTTTGTACGTATTGAGCCAAGCCATCGATTTTATTTAAGCTAGAAAGGTTGTGCTTATTTTGTGGTTTTGAAGGCCCATCTATATTCTATGCTATTTTCTTTCAGTTTTATGTCTTGTGAAACATAGGATCTTGGTGCCTGTTACCATGCACCGCTAGTTGCTGCACAACTCGGTATTATCTCTCGATTTCCTTCCAGTGAGTGTCTTTACAATGTATCTGTCAGACTGGAGTGAAAGCTCCAAGACAACCATGGCATGACTTGCACTGCCGGATTGAAGGGCCTGCCGCATATGATGTACTGATAAACTTCGAGCAGCGCTGGAGGAAAGCAACAAGATGGAAAGAATTCAGTCTCTTTTTCAAAGGAAAAAAACACTGGCATGATGATTCCTTAATTAAAATAGGCCGTATCTCTTGGATACTGAGTCCCCCATCGACTGATTCATATGATAGCATCACATCTCTTTCAAATGATGACCCTGGTGAGCGTATCACAAAAGTGCCTGAGGACAGCCCCAGTCTCTATGTCTCTAAAGAAGATAATCCTAATAACTGGCATGTTCAGGTTGGAAATGCAAGTTGCGTGTCATTATTGCACGTTTGAGTCACCTTTCTCTTATCTAGCCCTTTTGCTTTGTGTTTGCTTGTGCAGATTTTCCGGTCTATTGACTCTGGATCGGTCAAAGGTTTTCCCACAAAAAGGAAAGATGTTGCTGAAAAGCAGGTCTACATGAGATCCATGTTTCTTTCTTCAATTCTTATCCTTCTTCCCTTTTTGCTTTTGTTTATTTGAATGAATGGCGAAAAAGGATAAAATAATATCATATGAATGGACTTGGGCTGGACCAGGACTCTTTGTCTTGTTAAAACATAAACTAGTTTCTACCTTTCTAATTGATATCATTTGCCGGAATTTTTTTTTATATTATTATTATGAATATCTGCATCCTCTTTATTATTGGCATTTTTTGATGCAGAATCTTTTAGTTACAAAAGATGTAGTGGTAGACAGAAGCATTCAAACAGCTTACATTCAGGCAATCAGATCTGCTCAACATTTTGTATATATTGAAAATCAGTATTTTCTGGGATCATCGTATGCGTGGCCATCGTATAACGATGCAGGTGAATATCATATTCTCTTTTATGTTGCCAGTATGCATTTCGTACCTGTACACGAGATATTTCATAGGACTAAATGTGCCTCATGTAATCACAATCATGTGCTTATACGCGTATTTGAAATACAGAGTGAATTGACCTACTTGAAAAAAAAAATTTGACTATGGCTCATCTCACTCAAAAAGTGTTGGTAAAATCTTTTGTTTGTGTATCAATTGCCAATTTTCATCACTTCATTTTTTACAATTAGGAGCCAAGTCTTTGACTAGTACTGTTTGCCACAAAAATTCAGTTTAAGTAATTAGTAGACTTCTTGTGGTTAGTTTAATCTGCAAACCACTCTCAGCTATTTGTAGCATGGTCTGAGCAGGAGCCGATAACCTTATTCCAATGGAGCTGGCCTTGAAGATTGCTAGCAAAATTAGAGCTAATGAGCGATTTGCTGTATATATTGTGATACCGATGTGGCCTGAAGGTGATCCCAAGTCAGCTACAGTTCAAGAGATTCTCTTTTGGCAGGTAGGTTGGTACGTGAATGTGTTTTTGCATATGTATGTTGAATCTGGTTTGTTTGACAGGTAAGTTGGCAAGAGGGAAGATATAGAGTAGGGCAGACAAGGATGCTCTTTACATGACGATGGACAGAAATTACAACAGACTATATAGTACCAAATACAAAGGATTTGATACCATTTAGCCATCCAACCAATTAGAGAATATGCTTTCTCACTAGTTCTCGATTTCTATGTTTAATGCTGTGCAAAGTATTCTCTTATACCATCTCCCACTCAAACATCATATGAGCTATAAAATAGAGACAATTCTCTGGATCTGCAATCTGACATCTTTTGGGTACTTTTGCCTTTTTTTTTTTTTCCAGAACCAGACAATGCAAATGATGTATCAAGTAGTTGCACGTGAACTCAGGCAAATGCAACTCACAGATTCTCATCCTCAGGACTACCTTAATTTTTACTGCCTTGGCAAAACGGAAGACATTTCTGGTCAACCTTCTCCAGCTAATGGGGTAATGCTTTTCACAGTATGCTTTTGACTAGTTTTAAGGTCCTTGAAAGTTGAATTCTGACTACTTGCCAATGGTCTATTTCCCTAATCATTGAGTTTCCATGCTCAAGACCCTGTTCAGCTGTCCATAAATGCATAGACAAGCAAGCATGATTCATTGGGAGGCCAGTGGTAACCAAGCTGAGCTGAGTCGAATTTGATATTGCGCCAAGCTTGAGCTCGACTCGACTTGCATACTTTTGCCTCAAAACTTGGTCCAAGTTCAATTGTATAAAAAATCTAGGCTCGCGTTTGACTTGTCTTGACTTGATTATAATAAACTTACTTATGAACATGAGCTCAAGTCTGTTTAACTTGGACATTTTGTAGGAGGGTTAATATGTAATTTTAACGATTTTTGTGTCTTTTTTATAAGTAAAAAATACTTTTCAAAGAACAAAAGAAGGTTAATGAGGCTCGGGTGTTTGTTGAGCTGGGTATGGACAAGCTTGAACTTGACTTGATGAGATACTTGAGTAGCTCGAGCTCGAGCTCGACTATAAATAAGTTGAGTCTATCTCAAGTAATCATTGAGTGGAGCCTGATTTAAAATTGACATGTGGTCAGTCAGCTTTACTCATCATATAATTTGATGAACCTTGGATCTGATGTTTTCTAAAATGGTATGGCAGGTCTCAGAAGCATACAAGTCCCACCGATTTATGATATATGTTCATGCTAAAGGAATGGTTGTGGATGATGAGTACGTTTTATTGGGATCGGCAAATATTAACCAAAGATCATTGGCTGGTACCAAAGATACTGAGATTGCCATGGGTGCATATCAGCCACATCATGCTTGGGCACGAAAGAACAGGCATCCACGTGGTCAGGTTGTTGTCTTGTGGCTTCTTTGCATAAGCCTAATTTCGGATTTTAGGATGTTTGCGACGGCTTTTTCAAGCAAATATGCATCGAATCTTTGGAATACAAATCGCTTCACATATGTGGACCTGATCTTAACAGCCAAGAACACCAATTTCGAGTCAGATATATTAGGAAGTCACTAGAACTCATGATTTTTTTTCAGCAACAACCTAATATAAAGAAAATTATTCGAAAGAGTTTCTATTCTGGTAAATTTTTATTTTTTTGACACTTTGAAGGCAGTTGCATCTAAAATAGGCTGCCGTAACTTGTGAATATAGTAATGGGCTCCTGGAGATATATGCATTTTGTATTGAGATACATACTTTTGGTATGATTCATGTGTGTTCTCACCCATCTGCGCAGGTATATGGCTACAGAATGTCCCTGTGGGCAGAGCATCTTGGGGAAGTGGAAGGATGCTTTAATGAGCCTGGCAGTTTAGAATGTGTGAAGAAGGTGAATGAGATAGCTGAAAATAACTGGAACAACTACCAGGCCAAGGATTTATTGCGGGGCCACCTTCTCCGGTATCCCATTCAGGTGGGCAAAAATGGGGAGGTTGGGCCATTGCAAGGATCCGAGGAGTTTCCTGATGTTGGCGGTAAAGTTGTCGGTGCTCATTCCAATACACTCCCTGATGTCCTGACAACTTAGGTTCTGTCCGGCTCTGTGTCCATCCAGTTCCAGGAGCTGCAAAGATGTTCCCTAGGCAGTCGCTTCATTTCCAACGTGTACGAGTTGTGTGATCTCCATCTGATCGTTTTCGACCGTTGCTGTCGTTCAGGTTATCATTTCATTATTTGGTTTTTTCTGTGGCTATCTGAATCTTCCATGGGAGGATCCTCGGCAGTGATCCTGTCCATGGTGTGGATATCGTATTTGAATGGTTCGGTATCTCTGCGACTTTGGGTCGAAGGTTTCTGCTGTTACAATCTGGGAGCATCTGTTGTTGTGTTTTTAGGGAATAGGGATGAAACTTGGAAATTGTTGTACAAATATAGTTGAAAACAGCTTCGCTCTTTATGTGGTATTTCATTACGTTCAGTTTGAAATTAATAAATTTCAGATATGCGGGAATCATTTCATGAGAAAATTCTTGCACATATTCTTTCTGTCCCTGCAATATTTATCTGGGGTGACTTTTGGGGAATTTTATGGCATTCAAAAGTTACTTTTATTTCACAGGACATAGTCGATTTTTTTTTTTAAAGAAATGCATGTATATTTGTCGATATATGGGGAATTTGAAATTGAGTAGAACATTTAAATTACTTTCTAGGATATATGCACTAAAAATCCTAAAATTTATTATAAAAATATCTATCGTGGAAACTATGATTTTTTTTTTTAAAATTCTTTTTCATAAGTGGCGTTGATATTGCTGAAACATGAAACACAAGACTAAAATGACCTGGTTCAATTCCTAACTTTTGTAACCTTATATTTTACTTAAATTAGACTGAAATAATAAAATATGCTAATTTCTTAAAAAAAGAACACAAAAACAGGAAAAAGACAAGCAAACGGTGGGTGGATATGTTGGTTGAGAGTTTTTATATCATCGTCGAGGTCGAGAGTTTGAATTCGCAATTGTTACCGTCTTAAGTAGAGGGTAATGGTGTTGGAGTCCTGTGCTAATTTTTCCGAGATAGGGGAGCTTGGACCTTTGGCATTGTTGCTGAAAAGGGCCGGCAGGACCTCCATGGTTGGAGGTGGTTGCTGGGGCCTCGGCAATGATCGGCGACCCTCACCGTGGAAGGGAGCAGGGGAACATGCTGTGTTCTTAGAGCGCACTGACAATTGAATTCGTCCACGAAGGAATTGCCGACGCAGTCCGTGAGGAGGAGGAAGAAGAAGAAGCTTCTTCTATCTGCATGCCAACCAGCATCTTGACCCTTCTCGCACGCTTGATTCATCTTCTCCATCCTTTCGTTTTCTCTCAGGATCTGCGAGCCTAATCCACTTCGACTTTTTTCTTTTTATATTCAAATCTGACCTTGGTGACGGCAGCCATCTCCCAGATCTGGGGGAAGGCTTCGGATCTGGGAGTGTCGCCGGCCATTGCCGAGGCCCGGGCAACACCGCCTTCGGTTTTTTTAACCCTTAAAAAAAATTCTTCTTTTGTGTTAAAAATTAAGATTTTTGATCGAATAGAAATTTTGCCTCCCTTGATGCATCTATTATTCACGAGTCAATTTCTATAAATAAACAGACCAAATTTTTTTTTTTTGCTATAAATTATACTAGTAGTTGCAATTATAATGCGTAAAGCATTTTGTCCATTTAGTCAATTATGTATCTAATATGTTATTTTTGACGATTGACTCTAATATATTTTCAATTTCACACTATCTCATAATAGTAATTAGTTGAATTTATGCACGATTTTCTTGGATGTGACACGGTTTCCCATGTCGAGATGATTAATGCATTAACTAGCTTCTTATGTATTTATTCAACTTCTTTTTGACGAAGTTTGTTGATATTTAGATACCTAAAAACAATTGACAACTCCTATTGACAAGCACCAGGAATGAAGTCTGCTAAAATGTAGAAGTCATCGGTCAACAAAATGAGCTTGTCGACAGTGAAAGATGTTGGTGACTCATATCGTGAGTTTTCCATAAGAGCAATCCTCGAGATCGATGGAAAGTGGATCGACAGAGTCGTGAACAATAGCTGGTCTTGAATTTTGGTTAAATATTGAGATAATGCTGCTCATAAGTAAAGGCCCATCAATGCATCGATTAAAAATATATAATGAATCGAAACAAGCATGTTACAAAATCATTTGCCGTGCCAATATTCTCTAGATTTATGACTTCACAATAGAAGATCGTGTTCACCGTAATGGTATATGATTAAGAATTTATTTATGGATTTAAAACTAATAATGTCTATAATAAATGCTGTAAGTGGCCTAAAAGTCCACCTCGAAAATATTGTAACTATCTCGCATGATCAATCGCGGGGTCCACGTAGGTCTTTAATTTTTCTCGAAGTTTATGCTTCCAGAAACCTACAACCTTTCAATTGTTAATCCCATTCATACAATTTTAATTTTTAAATTCATCATCAATTTACTTCAATGTCCAAGATCAACGGAGATCCATCCACAGCCTTTGGATTCATCCGTGCTATCACGACGGCTCGAGTTTTTCCGTACAATTTTGCTAGTGATCTCCGAGGCCAGCTCATTGCAGACGACGGCTTTTAAGGACTTGAAGAAGAAAGAAGAAGAAAGGATAGAGAGAGAGAGAGAGAGAGAGAGAGAGAGAGAGAGAGAGGGAGAGCGCGCGCCCGAACAGGAGAAAGTTCGAAAGTTACTGTGGAATTCCGCCATTGCTGGGTTTCGCGTGCTCCTCCAGAAAAGCTGGAACCTTTGCACCATTGCCTTCGCTTTCTCTTAACGCACTCTCTCTCTTCTCTCTCTCCCTCTCTCTCTCTTTCTGCGCATCTATTCCTTTGCTCTGTATTCTTTCCTCAAGCAAAGGCATTTCGTCCCTCCCCCCTCTCTCTCTCCTTCTCCGACCAGCTTTCCTTCCTATATAATCCACCATGTCTTTCTCTCACTCCACGCATCTGTTCTGCTTTCCGTGCCGCCTTCCGAGTCCTCCCCATGGCGGATTTGCCTCCGGATCGGGTCATCTGCCTCCACGGCGACCTCGACCTCCACATCATCTCCGCCTCCAACCTCCCCAACATGGACATCGTCTCCGGGCGCCTCCGCCTGTGCCTCTTCGCTTGCGCCGGGCCTCCCCACTCCCCCGGCCATGCCTCCCCTCTCCGCGACCGCCGCGCCTCCGACGGCGGCGGCGAGGTCTCCGGCGACAACGACGCCCGCCGCCACAGGAAGATCATCACCTCCGACCCCTATGTCACCGTCCGCGTCCCCCAGGCCACCATCGCCCGCACTCGCGTCCTCCACAACACGCAGAACCCTGAGTGGGACCAGCGGTTCTGCATCCCCCTGGCTCACCCCGTCGACGACCTGGAGTTCCTCGTAAAGGACGACGACCTTTTTGGCTCGCAGCTGATCGGCATTGTTAAGATCCCGGCGCGGGAAATCGAAGCTGGGGAGGTCATCTCCGATTCGTTCCAGCTGAGTGGACCCTTGGCGAAGCCAAATTCCGCCCTCCGGCTCGAGCTGAAGTTCACGCCCGTGCAGAAGAACCCAGTGTACCGGTTCGGTGTTGCCGGCGATCCGAATCATCAGGGAGTGAGGCAGACTTATTTTCCCTTGAGAAAAGGGTGTGGCGTCACGCTGTATCAGGACGCCCATGTGGTCGATGGGTTGTTGCCTGATATCAAGTTGGATAGCGATGCTGGAGACGTTTATAAGCACGAGAAGTGTTGGGAGGATATTTGTCATGCCATATCTGAGGCACACCATTTGATCTACATTGTTGGTTGGTCGTTTTTTCATAAAATTAAGCTCATTAGAGAGCCTACTCGGCCATTGCCGCGAGGTGGGATGTTGACACTTGGTGAATTGCTCAAGTATAAGTCAGAAGAGGGGGTGCGCGTTCTGTTGTTGATTTGGGATGATAGGACTTCGTATGGCAAATCTTTTATTAAAACAGTGAGATGCTGTTTTATTTTAGTTCGATTGCCCTTGATCATATGCTTCCATCTGCTTATTTTAGTAAATGAAGGTGGCATATGGCATCACCGATTGCTGTATTGTTGTTGGTTCTGTTGCACAGACTGTTATAATGGTTAGTGTATTTGCTACGAGGACCATTGGTCTAGTGAAGAATTAGGTGATAGCGTCCCTCTCTTTGCTCCCAATATTGTCCCCACTAATGAATAAGGGTGCCTGGCGGCATTTCTTGCAGGGAGGGGTGATGCAAACACATGACGAAGAAACTCGAAAGTTTTTCAAGCATTCATCGGTGAACTGCGTTACGGCCCCGCGTTATGCCAGCAGTAAGCTTGGCGCTATCAAACAGCTGGTATGCTTTTCCTTGAATTCTTGCAGTTTCACCACATGAACCTTTTATCGGAATCTAGAGACTAGCACTAGCATTGGACAGCCAGGGTCTCTTTGTCATTTGCCATTGCCTGATGTCTAGGCAATGATCAATATGTCATTTGGTTTCAAAGTTATGATCTACATGGCATCATGATGTTTCGTTCCCGCCTCATGTCTAGGCAACTAGCTGGCTGGCATATCTGTAGTTGGGGATGATTTATGTTGTAGAATGTCCTATGAAGTTGCTGAGGTGACTTGGCATTGGAGATGAATGTTTTTCATAAAGTGACTGATCGACTCTTTTGGACTCTTTCACTCAGCCCATTCATTGAGCCGAGGGCCCTATTCATACTTTTAAATATGATCTCTTGTTTATGAAGTTTGCTTGCATTTTCGGGTTATCATAAAGGTACTCTACTTTCTAAGGAAGATTCTGTACTGGACATAGTCTTTATTCGTTAATTTGGAATGATAATCTGAAGGGATAAGGTTTACTTTGTAATGAACATTCATTTTACTTAAGCATGGCTGCATAAATCTTGAGAGAATGGATGGACTTTATCCTCTTGCTTTCTTGAGTTCCTTGTGTTGAGGTAATTCCGATAACCTAAATAATTCTTACAAGCTTGGAATACATTGTATTTTTCTCCAGGTTGTTGGTTCCATGTTCACACACCATCAGAAATGCATCCTGGTGGACACAAAGGCATGGGGTAATTACCGAAAAATAACTGCGTTTATAGGAGGAATTGATCTCTGTGACGGTCGATATGATACACCTGAGCATCGGCTATTTCACAATCTTGATACTAAAGTTTTTGAGGATGACTTTCGCAATCCTACATTTCCCGTGAGTTGTTTGTCTATAATTGATATACAATAGTGCTTTTTGCCTAGAAGTTCTTCTTTTCTGTTAAATACTCCTCTGTGTACTGTTTTATAGTAAAACTGAGTCTGGAGTGATAGAAATCTTATGAGTTTTTTTTTTCTTTTCAACTTTCCTTCAGGAGTGCCGTGATACTTGCACTCAAGAACTGATGGACCATCTCCGTAACAACAATCTTCCTAGTTCTGATTAGATTTGCTCTGTTACATCAGATGAATTACAATCATAAGTGTCCCGGTAGAATTAAAGTTTTAAGACTTAAAAGGACTCTTACTATTTTGTATGAGAATCCATGAATAAATAGGCAGGTGGATAAGCAAGATGCAATGAGGATGAATTGACAAATCAAAATCTGTGAATTTGAACGGTGTCATTTCCTCTTTTTTCTTTTAAAGAATTTATTGCAGTGTTTGCACATCGGAAGTGGATTGAATGTCATTAAGATAGAAGGAAGTTTCATGCCTTTGTTTAAGACTGGCTTGAAAAGATTTTTAAGAAAAGGATATAGTGAAGTTAACGTTTGACAGCCTTGCCAATGGCACAAAAGCATTTTTAGATGTGGATTATGGAAGTGGGTGCAAGTTATAGTCTACTTCTGAGATTTGTCATGATACAAGTGAGTTTTTTGTATCAGTTTAATCTTAATTAATGAAGTAGTATAAGTGGACCGAGATATATTCGAGTAAAGTAAGTTTTTGTACGTGTTGAGCCAGGCCGTTAGATTTTCTTTAAGCTAGAAAGGCTGTGCTTATATTGAGGTCTCTCTACAAATGCCTATCTATATCTGTGGGTATACCTAAAGTTTGTGAATCTGATAGAAACTGAAGAGGGGGTGAATGGATTCTTGCTATTTTCTTTTAGTTTTGAGTCTTCTAACCAATAAGATCTCGGACTTGGAATCATGCACTGGTAGTTGCTGCACAACTTGATATTTTCTCTTGTTTTTCTTCCAGTGAGTTTCTTTACTTTCTATCTGCCAGGCTGGAGTGAATGCTCCGAGACAACCATGGCATGACTTGCACTGCCGGATTGAAGGACCTGCTGCATATGATGTATTAATTAACTTTGAGCAACGTTGGAGGAAAGCAACAAGATGGAAAGAGTTTAGTCTCTTTGTCAAAGGAAAAAAACATTGGCGTGATGATTACTTGGTTAAAATAGGCCGTATCTCTTGGATATTGAGTCCTACATCGATTAAGTCACATGATAGCACCACATCTCTTTCAAAGAATGACCCTTTTGAGAGTATTACGGAAGTGCCCGAGGACAACCCCGGTGTCTATGTCTCTAGAGAAGATGATCCTAATAACTGGCATGTTCAGGTTGGAAATGCAAGCTTCATAATTATGGTACCCGGTGAATGTTGCTATTGCATATGAAGGTTTACCTTTCAATTCTTTAGCCCTTTTGCTTTGTGTTTGCTTGTGCAGATTTTCCGGTCTATAGACTCTGGATCAGTGAAAGGATTTCCCAAAAAAAAGACAGATTTTGCTAAATGGCAGGTCTGCATGAGATCTATGTTTCTCTCTTTATTTTTATCACTAATTTTCTTCTCCTTTCGCTTTCATGTAGTTGAAAGAATGAAAGATCTAATTTTGCAGTTCAATCCGATCCATTAGTTCATAGGGCTATTTACTTGATTGCAGACATTTCTTGAACATGTGAAAAAGGAGAAAATTATCATATCAATGGACTTGGGATGAAGTAGCAATCCATCTTATTAGAGCTAATAACTAGTTTCTACCTTTCAAATTCGCAGAATTATACTGAAATTTTTTTTGACGTCATCTGCATCCTCTTCATAATTGGCATTTTCTGGTGCAGAATCTTACATTTGCAAAAAATTTATTGGTAGACAGAAGCATTCAGACTGCTTACATTCAGGCCATCAGATCTGCTCAACATTTCATATATATTGAAAATCAGTATTTTGTGGGATCATCGTATGCCTGGCCATCGTATAACAATGCAGGTGAATATCAGGATTCTTTTCATATTATATGTTTTTCCTATCTAGACTCGAGATATTCCATTGCTGGACATAATATTGAGTATGGCTTATTTAAAATAGAATATGTGCTTATGCGTATATTAAAGCATATAGATAGAATCAACCTACCAAAAAAATATTGAGTATGGCTCATTTCATCCTAAAGTATTGATTGTGTTTGTGTGTCAATTGACCATTTCCATTACTTTTTGGTATGTTTAGGAGCTATGTCTTTAACTAATACTGTTTGCCACGTTAATGAAGTCTTAATGAGCAATAGACTTCTAGTTATTTTTTGTGCACATACCATCTGAGCTGTTTGTAGCGTGGTCTGGGCAGGAGCTGATAACCTCATTCCAATGGAATTGGCTTTGAAGATCGCTAGCAAGATTAGAGCTACTGAGAGATTTGCTGTATATATCGTCATACCGATGTGGCCTGAAGGAGATCCAGCGTCACCTACAGTCCAAGAGATTCTCTTTTGGCAGGTAGGTCGGTCCGTGAATGTGTTTTTGCAGATTTATGGAGACTTTGGTGCCTTTGTTCAATAGGTAAGGTGGCACAAGGGAAGATATGAAATTGAACCAAGAACTCCGGTTCTTGGTGGGTCAGCATTATGCCTAGCCGGCACAAGGGAAGATATGAAATTGAACCAAGAACTCCGGTTCTTGGTGGGTCAGCATTATGCCTAGCCCTTTTTCCTACAAGGCTAAGATTTCTTATTTGGATGTTAAACTTTGGTGACAAAGTACATTAGGAGATCTAGTTGTTTTGATTTGTGGGTCTATTTGCACTTTTAGCCCTTTTTATTTAGACACCAAGTAAGCTTAACACCTAAAATGAAATTAACATATGGAGATGTTTCTTTTACGATGGTCTCACAATGTTGCGGGTATCAATCATATACAAAAAAATAAAATAAAAAAATGCTAATAATATCTTGCTTGGCAGCATGGGGTGGTGTTGAACTCATCTGATTTTGCCCAACCTAACTGTCTTGCTTTCCATGACATGTTTGAAGTGATCGGTGGATTTACTTCAAGTCAACAGGATTGGTGATGAATCACTTGGAGACTTGAATCACTTGGAGACAATTGGGTCAAACTTAGCAATTCATAAGTTGACTGTGTTCTTGGGGAGTATTGTTGGAAGGCTTTGAAGAAGCGAGCACATGCTATAAAATGGAAATATTTGTCACAACCAGTTTTCCTGGATTCAATTTATTTATTGTCTTCTGCAAGAAAGTCCACGTTAGGTAGGTAAACATGAGCAGATGAGATACCCACTAGTCTCATGAACCATTAGCGATCTGAGCCAAAGTCCAGGCGAGTTAACCTGAACCTGAGATTATAGCCTCTCAAGCGTGCTTATCACACACAAACACATAGTTACTGCTTAACCACAGAACTGACCCAGTTGATTTCTTGGGTTATTTTTGTCATCTGCTGGAGTGTACATGGTTTAAGAAACTGTAAGGGTAGTCATTCTGATGAAGTGGAGCGGTGGTGTGAGCTGTAACCAATCGTATTTTAATGGGTGCTTCATTACCTTTATTTTATATATACAGCTAGATAAAGGGATGTGCGGCGATTTCAAAGTTGAGTCCAGCAAGATGCCTGTATATATGGGCTTTTATGCGTTGAATAGTGTTTTAGGATGGGATGGATTAAGTAGTCAAACGTTCAGTTTCTTTGATGCACTTGTTTGGTTTATGCAGGTTGTTGGCTATTATTGACTTGTAAATCATCACATTGCGTCAATGGTTTGCATATCTAGAGAGAAAAAGAGAAATAAAAATAACGATGATCATGTTAACAGTAAACATGGCTGATGGACAAATCGATCTGCCAACACACTTTCAGAAGTCGTGATGATGTTTTTGTGGCCAATGTTTTTTGTAGTATTGCAGCGTGATTTGTATGAACAAGACTATTGTTCTTAATGCCTTAAGAGGTCAAGGACGCTCTATAGAGTACCAACATCTAAGTGATTGATTCCATTTAGGTCTTGGAATGGAGTACGTCAGGTGTCCAGCCGATTAGAGAATATGCTTTCTGACTAGTTCCGAATGTCTGTTTAATGCTGTGAAAAACATTCTTTGATATCATTTCCTGCTCCTGACACATCATATTGGTCGTAAAATACTAAATTGAATAATATGATAATTTTTCAGGACAAGATTTCACGTGTTTCTAAGTTTTTGGAGTCTCCTACTTTTGCCTTATTTCTATTTCAGAACCAGACCATGCAAATGATGTATCAAGTTGTTGCACGTGAGCTCAAGCAAATGCAGCTTGTACACTCTCATCCTTGGGACTATCTTAATTTTTACTGCCTTGGCAAAAGGGAAGACAATTGCGGTCAACCTTCTCCAGATAATGGGGTAATGCTTTTTGCAGTATGCCTTTGACTTGTTTTCAGGTACTTGAAGGTGGAATGATGATTACATGCAAATGATCTGTTCCACTAATCATTGAGTTTGCGAGCTCAAGAACCTGTGCAGCAGTGCATGGACGTGTAGACAAGCAAGCATGGTTCATAGGGTGGTAATCGAGCCGGGTCGAGTCAACTCGATATTGTGCCAAGCTCGAGCTCGAGCTCAACTCGACTCGCATACTTGGGGCTCAAAACTCGGCTCAAGCTCAATCGAGTATAAAAAGTTGGGCTCACGTTTGACTTGATCTTGACTGATTATACTGGGAAGGATAAAATATTTTACTCGCATATATACGTATGAGGGTTAATATATAATCTTAACGATTCTGTTTCTTTTTTTTTTTTTTAAGTAATAAGCGCTTTTGAAAGGAATAATTGAAGGTTGATTAGGCTCGGGAGCTTGTCAAGCTGAACTCCACTTGACAAGACACTCTAGTAGCTCGAGCTCAAGTTCAGCTAGAAATAAGGCGAGTTGATCTCAACTAGATTGAGCGGAGCCCTAGTAAAAAATGACAGATGGTTAATCATCTTTTCTCATCATATACGTCGATGCATGGTCAATTAGCTTTCCTCGTGATATAATCTGATGTTACTTGCATCTGATATTTTGTGACATGTTATAGCAGGTCTCAGAATCGTACAAGTCCCAGCGATTTATGATATATGTTCATGCTAAAGGAATGATAGTGGATGATGAGTACGTTTTATTGGGATCGGCAAATATTAACCAAAGATCATTAGCTGGTACCAAAGATACTGAGATTGCCATGGGCGCATATCAGCCGCATCACACCTGGGCAAAAAAGAAGAGGCATCCACGTGGTCAGGTTGTTGTCTTTGTGGCTTCCTTGCTTAAGCCTAATTTCTGATATTGATGTTTGCGCTGGCTTGCTTAAGCAAATATTCACTAAATCTTCTGGAGTACAAATCAGGCCACCCTTGCTGTAACTGGTCGGGGCAATGCCAAGAGCACCATTTCCAGTCAGATAGCCTTTTCTTATTTTCTCAACAACTTAATTACACATTCTAACTCTGCAAAGAAAAGAATCCGAAACAGTTTTGACTCTGGTATTTGTTTTGGCACGGGGGAATGCTGTCAAACCTAAAATAGGTCCCTGTGACTTGTGAATGAAGCAACTGAGACATATTTCTGGGTTCGATTCTTGAGTGTTTGCACTTTTGCTCCTCTGTGCAGGTACATGGATACAGAATGTCTCTGTGGGCAGAGCATCTTGGGAAAGTGAGCGGATTCTTCGATGAGCCTGGCAGTTTAGAATGTGTGCAGAAGGTGAATGAGATAGCTGATAGCAACTGGGATAACTACAAGGCTCGAGGCTCGTCAGAGGGTCACCTTCTCCGGTATCCCATACGGGTGGACCAAGATGGGACGGTTGGGCCATTGCCAGGATCCGAGGAGTTTCCTGATGTCGGCGGCAAAGTTGTCGGTGCTCATTCAAATGCATTCCCTGATGTTCTAACAACTTAGGTTCTCTCCGACTCTGCGTCCATGCAGTCCCGGAAGCTGCAAACATGTTTCCAGGGCTGTTGCTTCATTCTTGATATGTACGAGTCGTGATTCTGCCTGAATACTATTGAGCAGTGCCGTAGTTCAGATTATTCTTTTATCGCTTCTTTTTTTTTTTCCTGGGCCTATCTGGATTGCTCCCAGACTCCTGCACAATGAGGATGCTTGGCGGTGATCGTGGCCTCGGCGTGAATATTGTAATCGAGCAGCTCGGTATCTCCTTCCGCCACGGTTGAAGGTTGCTGCAATTACAATCTGGGAGCACCTGTGCTCGCGTTTTTAGAGGATGGATGTGTGATTTGGAAATTGTTGTACAAGAAGCTATAATGTGGTCGAACGCAGCTTGGCTATTTGTGAAGTGATTGATGCCTTACGGTTTGAAATGAGGAAGTCTCAGGGACTCAAGATATCATCTCCCGAGTGGAAGTTCTAGCGCAGGATGATTCTATCCACGCCATGTTCATCTAGGGTGACTTCTCGGTTAACGTCTCTGCTCTCAAATTCGGCTTTCGTTTTGCAGCGAATACTCGAAACCTCTCGAAATCATCTTTGTTGGTCAATCTGATTGTGTCTCATCCAAAATACAACTCGTGATCTCATGAAATTTATAGAAAACTTTATTGTTTCAAATAGGAGTTAGGTTTTTGACCCAAAAAAAAAAATAGGAGTTAGGTTTGCGATACAAATATTTGTTTTAATTCGAAATATTATAAGAATGTAATTTGGGCTGAGTTAGTTCTGATCATCATGTTTGTGTTTATACTTTTTTGATGGAGATTAGAGATGAATATGTATACTTTTTCAGCTTGGCCCGGACATAACCCAACCTGACCCGAGAATATAACAGTGCTAAATAGTAAATAGTTTATTTGATTGCCTGACCTGAAAAATACTCGAAATTTTGGGTCGGGTAGTATTCCCGTGTGAGCATGTTATTCGATTTTGCCACATACAATAGATCAAAAGCATTTGGGCCGTTAGATGAAGTGTAGTTCCGGGCGGGGCCCGTGTAATTTCCGACGGTCCCGATTTCCGATTCTGCCTTCCTTCCCATCCCGGCCTGGCCCGACCTTCGTCTCTCTCGCGAGTGCGTGAAAATCTTCGTCAGGTACCTCGGTCTCTCTCTCCCTCTCCCTCTCCCTCTCTCTCTCTTTGTGCGGGCGTGTAGCCTCTCTCGTGCAATCGCAGCAGCGACCCTCGGACTCTTCTCTTGCTATCCAGATACAAAGCTCCAATGGTACTCTCTCTCTCTCTCTCTCTCTCTCTCTGGCACGCACCCACCTATTGTTGTTCATGGAACCTTATGATACTGCGGCAAAGGTCGCGAGGCCAACCTCCTCATCTGCTTGTGTGTGCGCTGGACGTGCTTGCGGAAGTGTCCAAACTGAACCCGACCGCAAACAACCTCGCCCAACTGTCGGAAATGTCCCCGTTGGCTCTCGCGGCATAGCTGCCGGGTTCTCCATTTCTCCACGTGGCCTCGGAATATCGCTTTCCTGCGCAGTTGAGCCTATTGCGAAAGCGTACTGAGTTTCTGGGAGAGGACGGGTGGAAGAACGGCGTTGATTGTGGGGCCGTTTTATCGGCTAATAAGATGTTGGTCCCGACGGGGCTTGTGTGCTTAACCGAGTCGGTGAATTCGTTCGGTTCGTATTCGAGGGAATGGTGTGATTTTGTGCGTGGTTTTATTGTTGAAGAGACCGGTATAGGAGACGATGAACCCGCCAGCATGATGTCCATTATTTAGGCTCAAAGTCAGCCTTTTGTGTAGTATGGGTTAGGAACCATGAGACCAACTTTTGCCATAGAATTTGAAACGTGAATTGTGCACTTTATCGGTCTAAAATGTGTAAGTTCTTTGAAGAATGAGGCATGATCAGAAAATTTCCAGAATTGCAAAATTTAAATTCATTTAGTGTTTTGGTCAGCATTTGGGCTTCCAATGAACAATTGGAATAGCTCAAAAGATTTTAAAATCTATTGCGCCAAAGGTCAATGTCATGCGATGGCGATGTTAACTTTTCTTTTCTAAATCTTTTTTTACCTTGTACCAGTGTGATATGTTCATATCTTGAGGACTATTGAAGCATGTATGCTGACCGTAAACTTCTAATAGCTCTGGAAAGCAACTTATTTAAAAGATTTTTTCAGTGCTACAGAATCAATGATTATGCATTTTTCCTATGTCGCTAGCTATAGTTTTTCATGATTTGATAAAATCATGAGTTCAATTGCAGCTGAGTGCTGATTAAATTGAGAACAGGATAGCAGAGGGATGCGGAGGATCTGTTGCTAAATGAGGATTGGGGAACTGTTCGTGTAAAGCAACGAGCAAGCTTTTGTTTGTAAAATGGTCCATACTTAATTCTAATGTCATTCTCGTGGAAAAGTTTTTTCATTTTCATGATGGATGTGTTATCATTATGTAGGTGAATGGTGATCTCCCCCTGTGACAACAGTATGAGCTGATTTGGATGCCATGGATCTGGTAACAAAATTAGAGCTAGCCATGTCAGTTCCAAATCTCCAGAAGCATCAGTTTGCAAGACCTTTCTCTTCAGTTCCATCCTGTCCTTTATCCTTGATAACCTACCTCCAGTTGCCATTCTCTCGAAGTATTCGATTCCCGAAAAAGCTGAATTGTCTTTCGCCTTCTTCTGGATCCTCATTGGCATGGCAAAAGGACACCATTGAGGAAGAACATGTAATTGGTGACTGTGTTGTATTTGAAGATGGTATTTTCGAAGACCCATACCTCCAAGGTGAAACCAATCATGGCAACTTTATTCCACATAAACACAGAGGCAAAAAGAGGTTAAATGAAGTTGAGACTGAAAACTTAGTGCCAGAAAATTGGAGAGAGGTGCAAGCAGAGATTAATATTACAAAGAAAGATAGGCGCAAGATTGCACAGGAATTAGAGTTTGGTCGCAGAGTGGAGATGAGGAAACAAGGTTATGCTCCTTTAAGGACAGTGAATTTAGAGGAATATAAAGCTTACAAAGAGGCAAAGATGGCACAGTTGAAACCAGTGGTTCTTGACAGTCCTTCTAGTTTTCCAGTGAAAGGAGAGGATAAGGAGGCTAATTCAGATGCAGGAAAAGAGTTGCAAAGTGAAAGAGCAGCGCCCCGGAATCCAAGATGGGAAGTTTATGGGAGAGGCTTGGAGGATGTTACTGAATTTTTCAATAGTGGAAACTATGAACCTGGTAAAAAACTTGAAGGTAAACCTGCTATTTATGCATCACATAAGTCTTGTGTATGGCTTTGTTTATCTTCAATTAATTGGTTGCCTCAGAATTTTATATTTATTAGTGTGAAATACGTTGACACAATTTTGCCGCATTCAATTGGATGATGTACTGATCCGTATTTTCCCTCCTTTGCATATATATTTAGTCCTTTTAGTTCTAGTTTCTAGCGTTTAAGCACCAGTTGACTGTGATTTTATTCTCGTCTTCCAGATGGTAGAAATGTGTAGCTCGAATAATTAGTTCAGAATTTGATAGTTTAAACTGTGGAGATAGGATAGTAACTTCAAAGCATGAAAATAGGTCCGCGCAAGCTGTTTACTAAGGAAGAAAAGGTTCTGCTGAACAGACGGATTCCTAACCTGGCTGCTGCCACATCTGTAAGTTCTCTGTGTTCGTGTTGACCATTTAGCTACCTTTTTTATGCAAGTACTCTTCTTGATATATTTTAAGTGATTAGTGATGTATTACCTGTCTGTTTGGCTCAAAAAATTACTAAATTGAAGATTTACAGAGTTATAGGTGTCTAATTATCCTGTTGGATGAGAAGAAGATCAGAAGCAAGGACTTGGCTAATTCTGTGTGATGTCATTTTCTTATTAGCAACAGAAGTTTAGGATTCTGTCTTTTTTGGCTCTGATGAAAGCTGCCGCAGGACAAATGGCTACCCCTGCACGCATTGGCCGCATCGGGAGAGTTTTACCTTATGGATGCTTTGCTGAAACACGATGTTGATATCAATGCTGTAGATAAGGTATGATTGCCTAATTATTAGATGATTAATCATTGAGAAAATTCCTCAGTATTGAACACTCAAGGTGTGAACTTGTGATGTTAATTTTGGCTTATGTGTTCTTTCTAGGATGGTTTGAGCGCACTCCACAAAGCAATTATAGGCAAGAAGCAGGCAATTATGAACTATCTCTTGAGAGAATCTGCTAATCCATTCATTCGCGATAAGGTACGGATACGCAAGTGCTGCATGGCTTGTTTCTTGTTCATTGACATTATATGAATGGCATTTGACGGTGCGCATGTTTCACTTCATCGGAATAGCAGTAAATGATACGGATGACTGAAATATGAGGGTATTAGTGCTCATGTTCTGTTAGATTAATGGCCATTATGGCTATTGATGAATTTTCTTCACTTTCTTGTTTTGGCTAGACTTTGGCCTGTGTAGGTCCATGAGACTTACTCTCCGTATAACTCATGGAAAACTCGGCTTCTCTTGTATTGTGCTTATCTGAGTCCTATTAATCTGGATCTGTATTCTCACATTTGCGTGTTCTATATAGGAAGGGGCTACATTGATGCACTATGCTGTCCTAACAGCATCGAGTCAGGCGATAAAGATTCTTCTATTGTATAACGTTGACATAAACCTCCAGGATAATGTGAGGTCCCTAAATGTCGATGGGCACTCTTAATTTTTTGTGTGTCAGGCCCATGGCTTTATTACTGAGGATCTTGTCTCTATTCTTCAGGATGGATGGACACCATTGCATCTTGCTGTCCAATCTCGACGAACTGATGTAGTGAGACTTTTATTAATCAAGGGGGCTTATAAGACGATAAAGAACCAGGTAGATCCATATGGATATGTGATACTGCATAGAATTTTCAGGGGATTTATTTGCTTCCAGTTTTCTTGGTATTGCAATTTAAATGTTTCTTTGATCTTGAGGCTGTTCTTAGGCAGGTGCGTTTCATGGTTGAGCTCATGATAAAAACTAAAAATTTCGCACTGTTCTCTGAGGAGAATGTTTTTGTAGTCCCCTCTCCCTTATAAACCACGTAATTACTGGATGGCAATACCTTTATTTTCCTACTAATACCTATTCAATGCATTTCATGAAAAAATGTGGCCAATTAACCAATCAACAAAATTACTTGTTACATGAGAGATTGCACTATGTGCTATTATAGGTCTGTGCTCCACACACCTGACAATTACTGAGCGCACAGATCTGCGCTCCTAAGGATGGCCTCGGGAATTGCAAGTGGTGATTTGCCCTTAAAAAATCTATCGAGGAAGACTCAGTGGGTTTATGCTGTGGACACGCTCATCTTTAATAGATAGTTGAACAACTAGCGGTTGAAATGACATTCCATGGTCTACGTATGTAAAATATCATCCTCTTTCCCAATATTCATGCCCTTTGCTTGGTCCTTACTCTCTTTTGATACATGACTTATTCCTTACTTATGTGAGCTTCAATGGCGTAGAAAATAGCCGTGTTTTTTTGGCTGGAAGCATGTTGTTGACAGTTGATGTGCTCTTAGTTTCAATTCTCTGTGATGTGCAATTATCCTCTTGCATTCAGCCAAAATTAGGAGCATTTCCTTTTTCAGGATGGTATGACTCCACTCGACCTTTGTCTGCATTCTGGTCGAGACCTGAGGACTTATGAGCTCATCAAGTTACTGAAGCAGCTCCCCAAGTCAAGCCAATCATGCCGTGATAGTGACTGAAGCTCTCGGTCTTGAGGGCGGTCCTTGAAGGATGACTTCCTCGGGAAAGAGGAGAATGTAGAAAATGCACATCCTTTGCGGGCCACAAGTACAGGACCGACATGAGGCAAACGAACGCAGCTTGCTCCTCTCAAGCGAAGCGTTGCACAGCTAATTTCAGCCAATAACCGCCGGGCAAATGTTCTCAGAAAACCTCTTATGCTGGTGCAGGAGCCAGGACGGTAGCAACCATCGCTCCATCTCCAGCAGACAAGTCAAAGAGAGAACTCTTCTTCTTGATAGTTGGTGAGAAGCTGCCCGAGAGTTAATCTCATCGGTCGTCGACTTAAGATGATCTTTTCTAAATGTATTTGTTCCTAGCATTTGAGCACCAACGTGTATCCGGGGCATTCAACGAGTGGAAACAAGCTAATCCGACATGTCGGATGGTGAGGAGCTGTCTATCTTATCCACTCTATAATCGAACGGTGGTCCGTTATACGCTGTCGTCCACTCTGTCGTTTTTAGAGTCACCCTGGTGGCTCGCCCAGGAACGAAATAAACACACGACAAACAATCTTTCCCTGGTGAAGATTTCATTCTCCAAGATCCGGACATTAAGCATTGCCACCTTCAATTGCGCAATATCTTCCCACGTGATTTGATAAAATAGTGAAGCGTGCTAAGCTCTGCCTCGAGAATTAAGGCTCGCTGCCGGAATTGTAGCCGTGGTCCCGGGTGGGGACAAATTCACTAATGATCACTAATGGATCGAGGGTCTGGGATATCAAATTGAAGGATTGAACATTGTAAAGCGGAATCTTTTGTACGAGCAACGAGTGAAAAGGCAGAGAGGGATGGGAGATTAGAGCTGTGTAATTTAAATTTTAGCGTATTATCAAGATATTTGCTATATGATGCGAACATTGCAACTCAACTTTTTTTGTTTTTGTTTTTTGTGTATCATGAAAAATTCAAATATATGCACACGTGATATATATATATATATAATTTATATTTTAGTTCTATTAAAGGTGTATTCGTCACACTTACAGAATTTTTGAGTTTTTTTAGTTGTATTGCGATAGATAAGTTTAGAATTTTTTGTAATACAAAAAAAAAAGTTCATGTTGTGTTAGCATTAATCCTAAAATAAAAAATGTATCTTTTCCTTAAGAAAATTTAGAAATCCATATTCGAAATAGGGAAAAAAAAGTAGGACGACGGAAAAACGGGGAAACAGTACTGCGATATGCGTGTCTCCATCTCCAGCCCCGACCAGGACGAGGAGTCCCTTTCTTAATGCCTCCATCCGGCATCACCTACCTCCATCACCAGCTCTCTCTCCCTCTCTCTCTCTCTCTTTCTCTCTCTCCCTCTCTCTCTACAATGCTCGCGGCTCATCTGTGCGTCCGCGCGATCTCCGGCCACGGCTTGGCCGAGCCATCGCGCGGCAGCCGGTTGATCGCGGCGCCACGCTCTTCCTCCTCCCTTGGTGCGTCGGTCCGGCTGTGTGGAGGGAGGAGGCGGTGCGCCGGCGTCAAGTCCCCTCCAGTTTCATGCAAGTCGCCCCGCGGGAGCCTCGGCGGCGGATCGAGCAGGCCCGACGACGGCGGCGGCGACGGCGGCGACGGCGACTATCTCCCAGCCTCTCTGCTCCTCGCAGGTATCGTCTCTGCGTCCGTGATGGTGCTTGCGCCTTGCATGGGGGATTCGGCGTAGCTCGTTGATTTTGAGTCACGTGCATTTATGTAGATAGCAGTGTCCTTGATTGGAATACTTGCGTATTGCGTGAAAAGAATTGGCAAATGCCTTGATCGTGCTGAGTGTCGTTGGCTGCGTGTCTTGATCATTTTGAACTGTGGTATGCGTGTGTCATCTCAGATTGAGCTCAATTCGACCTGGTGATTTTTGCGAAAGTCTGATTGGGAACAGTCCGTGATTGGGGCTGGGAGTGCTGAGACGCTGTTACGACATTGGTTGCACAAGAGATAACTATGTATCAAAGGCTCTAGGATTATGCTAATTTATTTACTTCAGATTTACTGAGCACTACTTCTAGTAACTTGTAAGAATGTGGTTATGATTTTCTTTTTACTTCTGATGATGATGGAAATTATCATAAATCACAAGTTATCCATTTAAAATAAGACTTTGGACTAGCTGCTTTTGCAATTTGGGTAAATTTCTTCCTGGGGCTTTTTACTCTTTATCTGGTTTTCATGATGGATCTAAGATTTTGTGTCGATAAAGCTTTATATGTGTTAGTTGATGCTGAGTACTGTTGGGGCAGAAACCGTTTCTCACTACCGTATGCGGAGGAGAGGGTATCAAGTAGATTTAAAGAGTCAGTTATCAAGCCAATTGCATCCATTTGCAATTAAAGCGAGGGGTCCTACTGTAGATCAAGGATTCCTTCACCGGTTTCGGAGTCCTACAATTTTTCTTAAGATTGCTTGTGATGGAGATTTCCTGCTACCTATTGTTGTAGGTATACAAACAGTTTCCTGCACACTTTTCTTCTGTCCTTTTCCTAGTTTCCAGGGCTTCTGGACTAACGTGTTGGTAATTTCTTTTGTCTCCTTAGGAGAGCATGCCATTGAAAAATTAATTGATGCCCTTCACGGTGGTGAAAATGGGGTAAGTGATTTTTTGTGGCTTTCTGTGAATGTTATATTTCTCTCTTTTATCTGAATCTATGATGGTCTTGTGCAGGATTGTACAGATCAATTTGACTTTGTGAAGGATCTTACAGACAGAGTTGGTTTTGAAGTATGTATATAAGTTTCACTTTTAGGAATTGGTTGAGGCTTGATTGTGTTTTGCTAGCTTTATGTAAGCACTACATACCATTTGAATGTTTAAGATTTTTGATGTGGTAGGCAGAATGATACATTTAGATTTACTGAAAACTGAGACACTATACTCAGCTGTTCTATTTAACTCCTTTTTATATCATTGACTGGTAACACGGTGATTTACTATATTGTTATGATAATAAAATTCATCAAATGGCTTTTGTCTCAAGCATATCTTCTTTTTAATCTTAATAGTTCAGACTGCTTGCTTTGACATATCAAATTAAGGGACTATCAAGAACAGAACCTTAAAAATGTCAACATATATCCTCAAATAGTATTACTGTGCTGCAAATTGCATCTGCCTGATCTTGTTGCTGTTATTGGGGCATGATGTATGAACGAAACTCAATTTTTAAAGTTGTTCAAGTTATTAATCTAGTGCCGTGCTCTATAGCATCAATCCCAAAGTGTGTTGTTCAGAAGATTGGTTTGGTATTTAAAGTATATTGGTTCTGAAATGAAAGTATGATTTGGTCTTTGTGGAATTAAGGCTTAGGAAACATTGATGCGGGTTTGGGTAAGTGAAGTTTTTAAAAAATTCAGTCGAGCAATGGAAGAAATCTTGATTAGAAACTTTGAATTAGCTTTAGAGTTATGAGTGAACACTAAATATGTTGCTAAAACCTTTCTGTTACTCCTCTCACATCTGTGTTTCTGGCATTGGGTGCTTTCTGTTGCAAATTGACTTATTCAACTTTGCTCATCAAGAGATGTAGTTAAAGGTTGTAATAGGTGAATTTTGTTTCCCTTCTTTGCAGATAAAGATGGTAAGGATCACACAGAGAGTGGTGAATACTTACTTTTCCAGATTGTATTTCAGTAAGGTAACTAAAACCTTGTTGCTTGTATACATGCTTCATCAGCCTTATGGTTCTTTACTTATTGGTACAACAAAGTGCTTCCTCTTCTACAGTCAGGGAAAGATGATTTACTAAGTGTAGACCTTCGTCCATCAGATGCCATAAATGTGGCTTATAGGTGCAAGGTTTGTACCACGTGTCTCTCCTGCTTGCAGTGTCTATTTGTTCTGCAAACAATGGATAAAAGAAACCCCCTGAAAACCTGACATCTGAAGTTTTGTGGATTCATGCTTGTACCACTAAGTCTGGTTAGACTCAATTTCCTTTTACTTGTAAAATGAGCAAATGCGAAAGGGGAAACTACCAATAGATCAATCTCATATAGATTTGTGGTGTTGATGCAATTCACCAGTATATTTCCGGAATAATCAGCTGAGTTTTTGTTTTTTGTTTTTTTGGTCTTTGCTATCATAGAAGACCTTTTCCTTTAGGTTTCTTGTTGATTGTGTGGCCTAAATCATTGGTGGATGGATATCCATCATCACCTACCACATTTTGCCTCTTTTAGGTTCAGACTATGTTTACCTTTATCTGGATTGACATGAGTAGACGTGGCAGTGGTGGAGGTGCCTGGTGTACCAATAAATTGTGCCCCTTTTGCCTGGTGGGGCTGGCAGCTATATATATATATATTTTGGGACTTTGTTCCTCATAGGAAGTTGTGTTCTGCAGGTGCCAATATATGTAAATAAGCAAATTATCCTCAGAGATGCTATCAGATTTGGTTATGGAACAGAGAGAGTGCGTGACAGAAAACCAGTCTATGACGTCTTACTTGACAGGTAACTGGATTTAGGAGCATAAATTTTGTATGGCGATGTGGAAAACTCAAAGAATGATGAGTACACACGAAATTTCTTCATCTAAGCACGACTTACATCTTATCCAGTGCTTCAGACAGTCCAGACGTGCTGGCTGAAGAACTTGATTTAGTCAGAAACATGAATCTAGCTATCAAAGAGGAACGATACAATGATGCAGGTACATTTGGAGGCAGTTTGTTTCTGTCCTTATTTCTCACAAAATTTTTCTTCATTGAGCATGATTTTCCTGGTTTTATGGTAATCCACGATCAAGTTCACGGATAGTTCTCTCTGGGTTTCTTGAACTTGACTGTTTTTGCAGCCTTGTGGAGAGATAAACTAATGGAGCTTCGTAGATCAAAGACATAAGAATTAGGCAAATTTAAAGGTACTTCCTCTTTCAATGAATTGTTACCTCTACTTCTTGTGACAATTGAGGAATGAAAAGTTAATGGGTTATCTGACTCCTTCTGAAATCAAAGCACATTTTTAGAATCTAACTGGGTGTTTGGGGTGGTTTTTGTTTCTAGAATTTTTTTTAGAGCCTTTGACTGTTATTTGATGCACTGGACATCAGAAACATGCACAGTATTGACATTTCGATTCATTTTCATTTGTTCATAATATTTTAAAATACTAAATAAATACATTTTAGCTGGAAAAAAAATTGACTTTTTGAAGCCCCAACTCATACGCACTAAAATTTTTAATTTTGATTATTAAATTCAACTTGTTGGAGACCCAAATAGTATGAATTTGTGAAATCTATATATACTTTTACATTATGTATCTAACCATTAATACACTTCAGAATTAGTTGAGTATAAAGAAACTAGGGTCATCTATTCTAAAACATAACAAAAACTTGATGTCTGACTGTTTCTTTAAAGTACTCTTACTAATGAAAAGACTCTTAGAAAGAAAAAAACATGAATCAACTTCTTGTAAATTGAGCTGAATTTAGAAAATATAACTGAAAGGATGAAAGAGCAATTGTAACATGCACAAAAATATGTTAACTCAAACGCAAAACTAAGCTTTGTTTGGAAAAGAGAAAAAAAAAACTAGGGCATATAGAAAATGTAAACAAAAGCATATGAAAAATAGAAAGTACCCTCACTCAGGAATTTCTAAACCTAATCACTTGCTTAAATATGTATATACACCATGTGTAACATGCATGGCTGTGCCACTGGTGAAATATATACAGCATGACTTGCATGAGACCTTTTTTTTCTTTCTCTTTTTACCAAACTGACATATTTCAAGTGCTTCTGTCAAAAGTAAAAGGAATCCATTTAAGTGGGATGATAGTTCTACCACAATATACGCTATTATTCTATCATCTTTTTATGATTATTGTGTGATCGGAGCAAATACAAATGATATAGCTAGTTTGAATCTGTAAGTAGTATTATTTTCTAGAGTATGATATTAGGTGTGAGTGGCTTTCTTCCTTGTCATTGTCATGAAATCACCTTTTTTGGCTCATGTGGAGGAAATCCATTTTCTCGTGGGCCTGCGGGCCTTTAAAACATTCGGAGTTCCCCATCCCCAGTCCCCATACACCTTGGTGACAGTAAAGATTGCAAAGGTGGAGGGGCGAGAAGTCAAAACTTGCCCGTCTTAATTGTCAAGTCAAGCCCTTGGTGCTGCTGCATAACCCTGGGTGTTGTGGCATTAAATCACTTTACATCACTCAAATCATGTTAGTTTGCAACAGACTTAATTTTATTACTTATCTGTGTTCCCAGACCTTGAAAATTGGACATGATTCGTGATTTTTGAATTGAATCTTGATTTTCAAATAGTATCTCAATTTGGGTAAACATTTTCAGCAATTACGTTACTTTGGTCCATTTTTCAATTGGATAATTAAATTGTGATTTTGATCTTTACATGTACAATTGATTAAGTTCACCCGGATTTCCATAGATAAAAAGTTGATGTAGCTTTTTTGGGGTGTACATGTTGTAGCAACATCTCGGAAAACAGGGGAAACTCAGAAAAGAAGACAAAGAGGAAGAGGGGGGGAGGGGGGTGTTGCTGTAGCGGGGGAGGGATAGAGAGGAAGGGTTTGGGGTGGGGGATGTGGTCGCTGGACCTTGCTATCTCTCATGCAAGGGTTAGTGACCCTTACCCAATCAATGGCAAGGGTCAGGACTCAGGTCCCAATTTCTGTGAAATGGTTGGGGGTCTCGCATCTCTCGCACAAGTTGGCCTTCCTCGCCTTTACCACTCCCTTCCTCGGTCCCCCTTTTCTCTTTATGACAGCATGTGCGCACTGATAAAGCCATGTTAGCATTTGGCTGATACTAAGATCCGACATCAGCGTAGCCAGAGTATATTGATTGTAAAGAAATTAACTTCGGTCCAGTTCAGTCGATTGACGACCTGACAGCAAATGAACTAAAATACAGTGATCAAGAATAAGATCTAAACTCAATACCAGAACAATGGCACAACAATGTATTGCGGCCTCTTTTTTTATATTAAATAATTCGTGAGGAAAGACTGGGTAGATCTGTAGGTTAGTGGCTTACTACAGGTTCTGCTGTAGCGGGCATCCTTCATCATGCTTTGATCTTTTATTCTTCAACTAAGGCACATTTGGTGGTACTTGACATTATTCTCCTTGTAATTTTTCTTTTAGGATTCTCTCGTACAGAGGAAGGTGTCTACCATTCGCAGTTACTCGGTCGTGATGGGTGGCATGGTTCCAGACTTCACTCGGGTAACTCTGAAAATTGACTGGGGGGAAAAGGTGGGAGGATCAAAGGGCGGCTGAAGTCAGTTCCTGAGTTATTCTAGAAAATCGAGGCAGCTCCGAAGTGTACAGCTTTGGGATAGATGGGTTGCTGCCTCTTAACTTGACTCCGCAACATAAATGCCTGCCTCCTTTTATACTACAGAGCATCATCATTACTCGAGATTATTGCATAGTTAAACTCGTGTTTCGCTAAATAGGACCGATATGTTGTACTACATGTCAAGTTGAATACTAATGTCTGTCTGTATATATGTACACGCTCTAATTATTTAGCAAAGCGTTGGATAAGCCCAGGAAGTGTGGCTTTCGAAGCTTGAACTCTGCTTTAGGGAATTTCAAATATTTTGCCTTCGGCCTTTTTCTACCCAGCAGGTTGTTAGAGAGTATCGCATTACTTAGTAAGTTAATAAAATTACTTCAGGCTCTCTTTGTTTTTTTTTTTTTTTTTCGGAAAATGAATGATTCGAAAGGCATATTCTTAAAAATGATCACTTGTATCGCTTACAAAATATGAAAAAAGTAAAAGTATTTTGTCTATGAATATGAATATAGTGAGATATAGATTTTAGTGAACAATGAAAACATTTTCCAATTATTAATGATTTCAAGTAACACAAGTGATTCATTTTAGAAAAATATTTTTTGAATAATTTATTTTTTGTGAAACAAATTGAACTTTTGGTATCCTTATATTTGCTAAAAAATAGTATGCAGAACGCAAAATTGGGGAGATGCACTCAATTTTTAATCAAATTAGTCCCAAAACAGATTCGCTTGGTTCATGTAATTTTCTGCACTTGTGAGCACTGCTTTCCTTGTCACGCAACACTTCGTACGGAATTGTACTATCGTTGACCATGTATTTCATGGAGCCAGAAGTCGCAAAAGAACACATCCAAACCGGAGAAAATGCAGGAGCAAGGAGCATTACTGCCTTGATGCGAGCTAAAATGTCTCAGAGCAATTTCAGCCAAAGCATCGCCGACCAGCGATACTCAAAAAATCAAAGCAGGCGCCGGCAGATGGAGGGGATTCTCGGAGGTATGCGAAGGTGCAGGGGCTTGGGCATTTTCTCCCCATCTCCCCAGACCGCATATGCCTCCTCCCCGTGCGCGGCGTTGTCGCCTACTTCCAGTTCATCTTCCGCCATCCTCAGGTTGACAACTCTGGCTATGAGGAGGCAAATGAAACTCGTGACGACCACGTTCCATGCTGTGATGAAAGCTGCGCCGACGAGTTGGTACAGCATCTGCCGGAGTCCTTGGCTGGCCTTCCCGTCAATAATGCTGTATAACAAGCCTGTGTAATCATCTGGATAATAAAACAACCTCAGGAGCTCGGGTTTGGCGAACAGCCCCGAGAGGACGCCCCCCAGAACTCCGGCCACCGCGTGCGTGTGGAAGACGGCCAAGGTGTCGTCCACTTTCTGGAAGAAAGCCGATCTTCTGTGGAGTACCATCATGGTGTACCATGGTACTGAACCAGACACGGCTCCCATCAATGCTGCTGCCCAAGAGTCCACGACTCCTGCAGTTGCGATCAGTTTAAATTATGCAGTGATGCAGCCAGTTCAATCGCTAGAAATCGTCCCTTGCGGACTCGCGTGCTTTAAGTGAGTGTTTGGTTTAGTGAACGGAATGAGGCTGTAAATTATGTTTATAGCGCGTGCAAGTTGACGATGAGATTGGTGACCAAGTATATAGCTCGGCGAATGATGTCGATCCCTAGACAGCGTATACAATGCTTGAAAAACTGTACTCAGTTGGCAGCGAGTCCAGGAAGCTGCTACCCGTATTTGGTACAGTCCAAAGTCCAAACCAAACATGTTGAAATTTCGTGACAGTTTGCAAAACGAAAATAGAGTGTTTCGACATTATGAAAATGAGAACTAGGAGATTCATGAACTGAAAACGTTTTCCGACATGAAACGGGGCTCGGATTCCGAACTCGGGAAGAGGGTCAAACCTGCCCCTGGCGTGATGCAAACAAGGCCAGTGATCATTCCCTGCACGGCACCAATGACGGAGCTTTTCCTGTAGAAGATCATGTCCAGCGAAACCCAGACGATGAGGCTTGTGGAGGTGCAGAGATGCGTGTTGAGGATGGCCAGAGACGCGATCCTACTGACCACGAACGGGGAACCGCCGTTGAATCCGGTCCAACCCAGCCACAGGAACCCTGCACCTCCCAACATCTGTATTATGTTGTTCGGTGGGAAGTTTTGCCTGTCGTGCGACTTTCTAGGTCCAACCTACACACATGAAAATCGCCCACCAAAATGAAAAGCAATGGAACCAGAATACATGATGCGTTTACAGACAAGTGCACAACATTCATCGGAAGATCCAACCCAGAACAAGAACGAGAGAGATTCCTAGGAAAACCGAAGCAGCAATCGAAGGTGATCCCCAGATTTGTTAATGGTCCATACATAATCGTTTACGCGATTCTTAAGAAACCCACTATTCCCATTAATGTCTCTATTAGAGAAAGATATTGAAGCTTTATCCTCCTTCGTATCTCAGAGATAGCCACAAAGAGAGTATATCTATGTCGACTTCGTACTTGTCTTAAATAACGAGACGATACAGAATTGAAGGAAACATGTCGCAGTAACTTGGTAATGATGCAATTCAGATCGGTTTTTTTTTGCTAGGGAATGTTACTATCTTTTCCATGAGACTTTGATCACGGCATTTGCTCGTTCAAGCATCTGGCATACGAGGGCCGATAGAACTATGCTAGGTCGAACTCTACTCTGGGGAAAGCATATGCGATAGGTTTTTAGTCGTTGTTGTGATTATCGTTCGTTATTAACGATCGTGTTTATTACCCAGTAAGCAGCAGTGAAGCCGGCCACCCCAGAAGAGAGATGGATCACGAAACCACCCGCGTAATCGATGGTCCTAATGCCATCCTCTTGGTGCAGAAAACCGTCTCCCCATATGCTAAACGCGCCAATCGTGTAGCTAAACGTCAGCCACAGAGGCACGAACATCATCCAGGCGTAGAAGTTCATCCTCCCGAGCAACGACCCGGCCAGCAAGATCACCGTGATCGCCGCGAACGCGAACTGGAAGTAGACGTAATCCGCCATCGGCATCAACCCGTACTTTGATCTGCTCAGGAGGAAGCTCTGGGAGAGCGCCGCTCGGGGCTTCCCCATCAGTGGGCAGAGGCGGTGCCCGAACGCCATGGAGTGGGCCCAGAGGACCCAGCAGACGAGGACGGCGGCGAAGGCGTAGAGGGCCATGAAGGCTGAGTTCACAGCCCACTTCTTCTTGACCATACTCCCGTACAGGATCACGAGGCCCGGGACGCTCTGCATGCCCACCAGCGTCGCCGCCGTCAGCTGCCAGGCGTTGTCGCCCTTGTTGTTCCACCCAGGGGACGCATGGTCCGGCGCGAGGTTCTCTGGCAAATACACCGGGCTGCCGCCGGCGTAACTCATCGATCCTTAGAAATATGTGCGTGAGAGGGTGTGATGGAGATGAAATTGAAATTTTCGGATCGGAGCAATGATGAGAGTAATAAAGAAGAGTTGTGTTTTGGAGGTATGCATGGGCGGGTCACATTGGTATAATCTGAGGGTTTGTCTGGCTGGTACCGTCAGGATCCTCTAACATTCTTTGCTGTCTATAGCTCCAAGATTCAATTTCCATAGTTCTTAAAAATCATCAACGTCAACTTTAGACAGATTCTCTTTTCGGCCAGTAATAATAACATAACATCTTTTGGCCCACGGTTGTCTCGAGTTATATCTGTACACTTCTTGTAGGTATGCATGGTTGATAGAAACTAAAAGGATGATGGTGTTTGTGGGGACTAGAAAGCAATATTAAAGTTTAACTTATGGTAATCGTTCCCAATCGAAACCCAAAAGCGACTCAATAAGAAAACAGAGAAAAAACGATATAAATGGTCTTTAAACTTTGGCCCAACATATAACATTGTTCATGAACTTCTAACTTGTTCAACTGAGTCCCTCAATATTTGATATTTGATCAATTGGTCCTTAGATTATATAAAATAAAATTCAATATCGTCGTTCCATTAATTTAAGATAACGGATTTTTTTTTCATACGAAACTGCTCAATGAAAAGTGCTCTTTACTATGTGGGGATGAACATATTTGACCGTGGGCAAATCAATTTGAATGATTGACTTTAAATTCCATGAATGATTAGGGTTTGAACTTTGGCAACTTTATATGGAAAGAAAACTTACTATGGTCCGTACATGTTTTGACTTTGTTGTTGCTTATATTCATGGAAGATTGACAACCACAATCCCTAAGCATAAGTAGATTACTTTCTCATCGATCCATTCCCATTAAACAAACGAGACCTCAGCCCTTTCTCGTTAACTAGTCCAAATTTTTCATCATCTAGGTTTGTGTTTATAAGCAGTGGCAATTATCCTACGAAAACCCACTTTCGCTTACGCATGGACTGCTTTGGTCCCCAAGTCCGATCTCAAAGTCCTAGGTTAATGGGGCTAGGGTCCTTGCTCTGATCCTAAGAAGAGGAGGAGATTTGGGATCACAAAAATACTGCTTTAGCCACGAGAGTAATCCAAATTTAATAGAGTTAGTTTTGTAATCCAAATTTAATAGAGTTAGTTTTGTATTGTAATAGATCAGAGGATTTTTTATCGAAGAAAACAAGGTAATCGATGACCAAATTTGAGATCACAGAAGTTGTGGGGCAAATATTCACTCTAAGATGAAACTTCACATGAAATGTGATGCGAAAAACGATGAATATTTAGACAGTGAAATAATGGAAAGTTACCTAATTTCCATGAATGAGAATAGGACGAGTAAAACATAATCCGGGTTCCCAATGAAGCTCTTTCATCCTTCCACTGGCTTGAGGCTAGACTTCACACTTGCAATGGAGTCAAAAGCATGTTAGATAGAATAATCTGTACATCGCTCTTTTCTTCATAAAATAGAGCGGTTCTAGCCATCGCCAAAACTATTTGGTTGGAAGGAAAGGATTCCATCGGGCCATCAAGATTCATTTGCTACTCCGGATGGACGGCCGGCAGATTGTCTAGGTTTCTTGGGACAGCCGAGCTCTCATAGACCGCGCATAGTTCGTATACATAGCAAATAGGCGCACGCCTTGCATGATGCGAAAAGGGAAAAGAAAGAAATCGGCTCGTAAAAGTATATATGTTGCCATAGGAACTGGAACGAAAGACGAGCTGTAGGTGTACATTCTAATGTACTACTTGCCTTGATTCCCACGATGTCTTTTAGTCGGCTATGGTTATATCATTTGTTATTAGACATAAGATTCTTCACTTGTCTTTATATGTTGGTAGAGCTGTCTCACGAGACAAGAATTAATTCGCTCCGTAGTACTCTTAGGTTCAAGTACGATGCGACTTGGCAAAAGAAAAACATTTTTCGATCAGGTATAGGTTCCGATCAATCGCATTGATCTTGGAGGCATCGGCCTTAGACAGACACACGCCTGTTGA
Source organism: Melaleuca quinquenervia (assembly GCA_030064385.1). Taxonomy (NCBI): domain Eukaryota; kingdom Viridiplantae; phylum Streptophyta; class Magnoliopsida; order Myrtales; family Myrtaceae; genus Melaleuca; species Melaleuca quinquenervia. Next base: position 7,523,089 of record CM057726.1, on the reverse strand, counting down.
TGGGGATTATGTTGGGGGTTAATTATAATGTTTGAAGCCACGTTTGTTTGTGGGTCACCATGCTAATCAACTTATTGGACCTACCATATACGATGTCCTCAAATACATTGTATGTCCGGTTTACATCGACCCAAATGTATTTGGATCACTTCATGTGATAGGATCCATGTGCTTTACACGCTAGATTTGTTGTATTTAATGGCCCAAGTTAGCTGCAGGGTGTGTGAATGATGTGTCTCGTAATTTCTCATACTTAATTGTGGTTCCAATTAAATACGGACTATGTTTTTATTTTCGTTAATAAATAATAGATTATATAAAAATTGGCAAAAGATGGGAGAAGTTCGTAATGAAAATTAAAAAAAAAAAGACTTGATGAATTATTTCAAATGAGAGTTGGTATCTCAAAACTAATTATTCCGTAGATTTATACCTTACAATATGATTCGGATATGTACAAAAGTCATTAAATACATCATGATCCAAAAGTGATTCTATTCCAAGAGAAGTTGAGTGGGGGAAATATGGGATGTGCTTTGATCAGCCAACAGTCCATGCCTGATCTATTGGACCTACTTCTCCAAGATGCTTTTGTGCTCGTGTGGAGGTGGACATTTGTATAATTGGCAACTCAATTGACAACAAGGTGAATACAAATGGACCCAATTATTTAATTATGTTTGTCCTCTTGGCATTGACGCTGAATTTATGTGCTTAAAAATAAACAATAGTATTGCGTTACGAGGGAACGGAGCTCAATTCGAGTCGAGAAAACTCACAAATTGGTAAATCAGGTCGATGCATACATCCTTTTCTCTGGATCTTTGTTAGGGTCATTTGAAATATCATGCGAAAACACTCATTACACGTTTAGGAAATTCGATTGTACCTTGACACATATGCTCCATTCAATTAGTAATACTCAAATTCGTGAGGCATAATTTTCAAATAGAGGTTTGTCGCATCAACATGGATGTGAAATTGTACTCAAATTATTGCGTGAAATGGGGGAAGATGCATACTCACATATCATTCTAATTGATCGATAATCTCAAAAAAGAGTCACTAAAAATTAAATTGTTGTTAGGAAAGACAAATAAAATTTTGCAAATGATAAAGGAAAGTCGGCAAATTAAAGAGAAAAAAGTCATTAACTTCACTGAAGAACACAACATCAGAAAGAAAGGATGGAAGAGAAGGAAGAGCCAAAAAAATGTATGATCAAACGAACAAATACAGGACCAAATTACTTGCATTAATGTTCTAGGTCACTAGCATTAAAGACGAGGTTTTGGCAGCACAACACCTACCAAACAGCGTGAATTTAAATCGCTATACACCTAATCTTAATCTAAATAATTCTTTCATATGATCAAAAACCATTTAGTACGCGTTTGCTTTCTTCATTCTGAAACATTACTTATGACAAGCAACCCTACTTTCTGGTGAATAACCCATCAAACATCCGGGCTGCAGAATCATAACATTCTTCCATTTGTATATGTGACATCGGCTTAGCACTTGAGATTTAAAGTCTGAAACCCAGTATACTTTTATTCAACCTGGGGAGAGAGAGAGAGAGAGAGAGAGAGAGAGAGAGAGAGAGAGAGAGAGAGAGAGAGAGAGAGAGAGAGAGAGAGTTGAGAATCCATATGACGAACATGGCTGGGAGACAAAGTCTAACAGGGATCCACCAGTACTGGAGGATACATTGCCATAAATTATAAGAATAAACGAAACAGGGAGATCAGGAGAAGAAACAAAGAAAATAAATGAAACGAATGGGCTTTAACACTTGCCATATTTGTGCCAACAGAGCAGCATCACGATGCATCTCCTAGCAATGTAGAACCTGCATTTCCGTTCCCTCACCACCGCCCAGCACCCATCCCTTCCTGGACCGCCTGAGGATGAGCCGCCGCCGCCCCCGCCGTGCCGCCACCGCCCGCCATCCATCGACACCGGCCGAGAGGTGCATTGACCCATTTTAACTTCACATGGCAATGAAGCTCATCGCCGTCTTGGCCCAAGAAACCATGAACCAGAACAAGGAATCACATCCATGCTGTATATAGCAGAGGAATCCAAATTTCTTCGATAAAACCCCACGCTTAGACGGTAAGGACACAACCCTGGAAATCAAGATTCATCTTCTCCATCGCCAATTCCTCATATACATATCGGCTTCGTACGCGAGAATTCATCTCCGCTCATTTCCCAGAAGCAAAGCCTCACCAGCATTCATCCATCGGAAAGCAAGGTGGGGTCCCATCAACGTACGGCTGTGATTCGATCGGGACAGTTCACCGTCTTCTTGATGCCCACGTCGCCTTTAAATTATTGTAATTCATTATTTATCTTCTTTTTTTTTTAAATAGCCTGGGTCATAGCGTATTTATGCTCATACATGAAGAAAGCGGTTATGGGGCAGGAGGAGGACGACTTCAATGTTTTACCACATGCGTGAACATAACCTCGGACAGTACAGCTGTCGTTAATAATTTTTTTTTGTGCTTTACGTTTTTATTTTTATTTTTTGGAACTCTAATTTTGGTTGGAAGGATAATATATGGATAAATTGTGTTTGTTGCAAGATCGAATTCATTTGAAAATGATTGTTTTGTTCGAGTGGTAAGGTTCAGTTTCGCACTGCAAAACTTTCAACTGGAGAATGAGGTTGAACCGATCGACTCACAAAACCGGTTCCTAAATAGAATCGAGAATCGGATTGAGATTGTTTGATCTAAGAACCGACAAGTTTCATGACCGATTGATTAATTGGAGGGTCACATGTTAAGTTCCGGATTCTAGACTATAGAAACTGACCATCACTATTTTCAGCCTCGCTCTGCGCCCTGAACATCTTGCGCCATCCCCGCGCGACGCGACGATGTAGACCTCATTCTCTTTGACGCCACTGCCCTCCACAAAAATGTTACACCATCATGGCCTTAAATGTTATAATCTAGTAACACCTTCAAAGAAATTCTTAAGTAGTAAGAACCGCACAAAAGATCATATAAACCAAACATTACAAAAAGTTGGAAAATTCAAGATTTTTGGTGGAGGGAAATAAGGGATACGGATCACATTTTGGAAGAATAAATAAAGTATGTAAACAATATCAATTGAAAGCAAAATAGAAAGATATAGCCTTGGCCAGGCGAGGCCTAACTGTTCACCAGACGGGGCAGAGATCGTAGCAATATTGGCGTCCCCGTTTTTGGGGGTGGAGATCCGGCGGACTTAGGAAACAAAAGGAAATAATTCTTTTTCCCATCATATAACCCTTGGTGAAATTCGAATGCAAGACATCCACATCCCGAATTAAAAATCTCCCAATGCTCCAATCAACCACATCGATCTCGTGAATCGGCACAAAATATGTAACAAGGGAGAACCTTACAATACATGAAAACTCGTTTGTTGTACTTTTTAATATGGATTGGCATTATGCTTTGGCGAATCTCGTGTTGCAAAAGGTATGATCTATGAAGAATTTTGGATATGAAAAATTGTCACGTAATAGGCTTTCGGAGTACTTAAATACGATCTGGGTATACAAGTTTTTACTTACCGATCGCCGAATCCTTTAGTGAGGTAAACTTATGCTAGTCTATAAATTCCTAACACTTTCTCTTTATCTATGAAGCCGACATGGTAGGTTTTTTTCCCACGCACCATTGAATGGTTTGTTTAGATGCATTAATTGGTCATGTGACTTGCTAGGGATGCTAGCTTCGGACAAGGTTGCACGTACAATCCCATGTCGAAGCAATGGGGGACATAAAGTTCGAGATTAGGTGAGAATGTAAAGATATTGCTGAATCTTACTTTGCAAGTTATTTAGGAAGGACAGAGGCCGTACATGAATTCGAGAGAGGTAATGTTGGATCTACTTTTCTTTCCCTCCCCAAACATTGCGAACGTTTCGAGCACACCACGTGCGAAGATTAATGGTCTCCTGTTTTGACTTCCAAAGAAGCTATCAACTTTGTCCACATCCTGCGGATTCACTTGGTGGGAGCCCCTTCAAAAATAGCAGAAGGATCGTTCTCGGCATATCTTTATCTGGTGACGACTTTCTCCATGGCTGTCACAGATGGAACTGATCAATGGGCTGGTTACGCCAGGACCGATACCGGGTCTGAAGGATCTTGTCCTAAAGTCCACCCATGGTTCCATGAAATGCTACCCATTCTGATGTAGAAGAAGGCCTTAAACCAGACTACTCACAACAAATTTCTTTTTGAAGTATCCGATTCTCATGTCAATACAAAGTGAAGCAAGAATTACAAACGAGAAACTTCCCCCAAGTTGATGATCTTATTGAAGTCGGGGTTTGAGAATATTGATATAGACCGATAAAGTCTTTACTAATTCATTCCTTCATGTCATCGCGTTTCATACAACGGGGGCTAATTTTCTTGTATCTTGTCTCAAGAAGTAGAGACATTTATTAAGATGAATGACATCTGTAAATTACTTGCAAGAGTCTCATTTGACTTTGAAAGCCTTTGACCCACGAAATTAAAAGGCATTGGAATTATCGTGCGATTTACATGTGATGAGTGCGTGAGATTGCCCTACAAGGTATGCGTTGGAAGGTCAAATATCATGCCCTACTTTCTCCCAGAGAACAGACACAAATCAAGGAAGGAGAAAGAGAAGTCAACTTGCCGATTCTGTTCAGAAGGACGGTAGCTTCTACGTACATCCTGAACAACCTGTCTACATTTGAACCACCTTGCAGGATGAGATCTTAATAAAGTTTTACTTATTGAAGCTCCGAATGTTATCATGCAAAGTTAAGGCAATTTATGCGAGATAGATGGTTCACGCGTGTTTCGTACATCGAGCCCTACCTAATTAAACGGGTCGGATTCAACAGAAGTTCTTTCTTTATTGAAAGATTTGGCTCGAGGAACTTAAGACAAGTATCTAAAATAAAAATATTCAATGTGGCTACACTTGAAGGAAGGTAAGTATGCCAATGTAAACGTATTGCTCTTTTTCCTAGATAACCACTATCCACTATCAATTGGACAATATTTCGCTGGGAAACCTCATTGGGTTCTCTTAACCTTTGTTCATTTGGATAGATTCTCTTAACCTAACTTATGCTTCTTCCGCACCATGGACAAAACATAACATATATGGCAATTTAAGTAGATTGCATGACCCTAAAATCTGGCCTCGACTTCGTCAAAACTATATCACAATCTAGGTGAAGATCAAGAAGTTCGAAGATACAATCAACAATTAATTCGGAGGCCATTCGGTCAATGTAACTTACCCAGTTGATGTGATTTCGAAATTGAAACGCTGTCTCTGTCTCTGTCTCTGTCTCTCTGTCTCTCTGTCTCAATAAATTCGAGGGTTTTGATGCTGCTATTGTTTTAAGGGGATGACCCGTGCAAGTGTACCGAACATATACGCATGTGGGGGGATGCAAAGTAGCCTTTACTGGGCACCGCCATAACTTTGCATGGTTCAGTAAAAACAAACAATCCGACTCACACAGAGGTCAAGAAAAAGAAAGAAAGAAAATCTCGTAGGCCCCCTTCGTCGAAAAACAAAATGAAAAAACCCTAAATCTTGACTCTGTTAATTTTTTTTTTCATTGCCAGTTGTAGTTGTTGGCAGTGAAGCCAAATATTACACAAATATTATGTAAGATATTAGGTGAGGGTTATTTTGCTTTTTATATAGATTTTCTTTTAGGTTAAAAAGCAATATCTTTATATTAGCAATATTATGTTTCCTATTTTAGCGCAAGATGTAAAAAGAAAGAGGAAAAAAAAGAGAAAAGAGGAAAAAAAGAGTTTTTTATTTGTGAACTTCGATAACAAATTCTTTAGTGTCTTCTTCAGATTTGTTTTTTTATTATTATATTCTACTTGGATAGATCGTTCATTCACGTGATTTTGTGGAATCGACGCATGATTTCTTAGCAGTAATCTGTTTGCAAAAACCCATTTCAGGTTAAGTGATGAGCCGGCGAATTCTCTCTCATATGATTCCCCCTTTTCATTACTGAATCGAGGCTTCAAGTATCCTCATCAAGAAACGACCTAAGTTTGGCGGGATCTTCCTCTTCTTAGGGCTAACGCCGAAGATGTCACATATTGCATTTTTATGAAGTCAACCACTGCTTTTTATCTCCTAATTAAACTAAGTAACTTTATATAATCGGCCTTTTATATGATTGACGACGACGACGACGACGAAGGTCAACTGTGTTTTCTTCCCTTCCTTCACTTGAAAGAGAAAAGTCCAAAAGAGGAGTCGATACGGTTAAATTAGGGTTCATAAAGAGAGATCTGAAAAGAGGGACATGGGCACCTTGCTTATTAATGCATTCTTTCATTTTTTTTTCATTTTTTTTTTCTGTGGGGACTGTGAGTTGCAGAGAGAGATTCTTTCTCATTAAAAGCGGGGGTTGTTCTTCTTCCTTCTCCCCTCCGGTTCGGAACCATAAGTATCACCATCACTGTTGATATGGTTGATCCCTTCGTTGTGCATGTCGGGATTCTCTGATTTTTAGGGCTTTTTCCTTATCTCTGCTTTGTCTTGAAAACTTCTTGCAAACACCATGAATTAAAACTTATTTTGATTCAAAAAGACGGTTCCATTTTTATTTTCAGTATGAAATATGTTATTTCAACCTCGGGCCCAATTGATTAATCTTGATTAAGAACTAGATATTTTCGATTACAATATCTTTGTACCGATCCTTCACCATGATTAATGCACTTTTCTTTTTATAACATAACTTAATAAAGTTCATCAGCAGTTAATAGAAACGGCAAACTATGTCTTTTTCTCAAGATTTTGATGGAATTCTCCGTTGCATGATATAAAAATGATGGACTCACACCATTTGACTTGACATGCTCTAGCAAATATAAAAGCCTCGAATATATCAATGATGTGTATGGTGGATGGGATGCACAATAATTTGCAATTCTTGCATAACTAAGTGTGCCTTTTTTCTGTTAGCTTACCCTGGTGACCTAAGTACTAGAAGCCTGAATTTCTATGGAATTGGACAATTATTAATTAATTTCTTTGATATAATAACTCTAAAAAAGTATTATCGACTCTTTCGATTTGATCTGATAAGAATCACCTTGAAAGTGACACTTCTCAAAGACTGACTTTTGGAAAACATGCTTTGATTACGAGAGCATTATAAATACCATTAAAGCACCTATTTTTTTTATATGATTCCGAAAACAATAATTTTAATAATTTATGACATCTTCTTAATTCTTTTGCTATAACTACATAATCCACCCTTTCTTTTTTTACATGGACACGGTCGGTGTACTCTCTCTTCACATGGCTTATGAGGTTGATGTCCTATATAACAAAACTAGGGTTTTTAGAATCACCCAAGGTGGCGTGGATAAATGAAGTCTAGAGGGGAAAAAACAAGGAGAGAAAATAATTGAGAGAGAGAGAGAGGGAGGAGAGAGAGAGAGAGAGAGAGAGAGAGAGAGAGAGAGAGAGAGAATAACGCAAACATAAACAGGGTGGGGTTTAAATGCACTGGCCCAAATTTCTGCTTTGGTAGTCGCGGGTGTTAAATGCTCTCACTCCTCTTTGCGTCTTCTTAAATCCCGCTCCCCTCAGACATTCTCACCGCTCCTCCCCTCTCCCCTACACTCCTCCCTCCCCCTTCCTCTCTCTCTCTCTCTCTCTCCGAGCTCTTTCTTCTCTCCATTTGCTTGCTGTTCGAGCCCAGAGAGAGAGAAAGAGAGAGAGAGAGAGTCTCTCTTCACGATCTCTTTCATTCATATCCTCATCCAAGCAATAACTGTCTCCTTCTCTCTCTCTCTCTCTCTCTCTCTCTCTCTCTCTCTCTCTCTCTGTGCTAGGATTGTGTACATGGAACAGTTCACTTGGATATTGGCCTGGTTCACTCAGACACCACCTAAAGATGTCACTCTTTTGGCAGCAAAAGACTCGATGAGAGCGGGTTTTGCTTTCTCTGTTTCTTGGTCTTTGATTGAGCCGTGCCAATATCTCAGTGCTCTTCCAATCCTCTGCGCCCTTCCTTTTCCACCGTGAGGGTTCGCCGAAGCCCAAAATTCTTTTTAGGTCCTCTCGGAGCATGACCCAAGGCGACATCGAGGGTGAGTTTGTTATTACGTCTTGGCAGCAGCAAAAGGTAATAATTTGTCTTCGTTCCTCTTCCTGGTCTGAAGAAACCCTAGCTCGATGGACATGATTTATATATGGTATGTGTTTGTGCACGTGTAAGGCTTCTGGAGGATTATTGACAGGTCGTGATCCTATTAAGGAAGAGAAGAATTCCATAGTCAGACCAATGATGTGCTTTGTTGTTTAACCACTGATGTTTACGGCTTAAGTTAGACAAATCTCGTTTCAAGATTCTCGTTACATCGATGGTCAGATGGAGAACATTCATGACTTAGCTCGACTTGGGTATTTAGATGTAAAATTTTCCATAATCAGGAGCACAATAAATGCGCAAAAAAAAAGGGAAAAAAAAAGAAAAAGAAAATTTCTCCGGACGTGGTTAGGGTGCTGTGGCGGATGTCTAAGTTTAGGTGATTATGATCCTCTAGATGTCCTCGATTTGACGTCCTTTGTGAACAATAATAGCGTATCTTAATGCTGAGAAGATCCTGCCGTCCATAACTTTAATGAACCATTAAGGAATGCTGCAAGTGCATTTTGCGTATGTGTACTTCGTTCATCTAGTACTTGGAGGGAACCCAGATCATGAGAGTTTTGATTATCAACTATAGTTTGTTAGTTTTTTCACCACTTTTGGCTAGCATCGAGGTTGGCAAATCATTTCTATGCTAAAAGGATCATGGGTTCACGGAATATCCCACATTCTTTCCTGCTTATGGTCTATAAAATTTGGAAGAGATCCCGTAAGCGGTTCCTTTGGTTAAGCATTATCTTCTTCGACCGATCTGAAATCACGAGAAAGTATCTTAGGTAATGGATGTAACTTGCGTGATCAAATCACAATTTCATGATTATGAAAACGACTGATATTTTGGAAATCCAGTGTTGCCCAAAGTCGGTTTTTGTTGGTAAGCGATTGGTTTGGTCGTTATGATATTGTGCAACTGGTGTACCAAATTGAAATTCAGAACAAGATAAGTACGGCATGCCGCGCGTGCCGGAAGAATTTCTTATTTCCGTAATTGCCTTTTCAAATTCTTCTTGCAGGAGTAAGAAAGGAGCTCAAGAAAAGTCGATTTTTCCATTTAGCAAGCAATCGTGAATTTCACTATACGATGAATCCGATGGCGCAGGATCAGTTGGCTGGACCGCAATAGACTTAATGGTGCAAATGTATTTTGAGAGCATGCAATAACTTCTAGCGTTTCTGAATCTAGATCTTGTCAACAAGTGTCCATCAAGATTCAGCAATCAAATGACGATATTTTGAAATTTCAAGACAAGGGATTTTTCCTTTTCTAATATTATTTAGAATTAGCGCTTTGAAAAATTATGTCGTTCCATGTCAAATGTACTTAATAAGTACTCCCGAGGAACATCGGCATGTAATTCCCGAGAATTAACAACTCGGTTATCGTTCATAATTCATTATACGAGTACCATCATTTGTGCTTCCAACTTTTCCACATCGATTCACACGCTTCAAACCCACTTCAAGTGCCAATCTACACGTCCAAATTGCACTTATTCGATGAGATAAATTCCAAGTGCACATAATTATAATTTAAGTAATTTGGTGATTATGCTATTAAGTAGTTCATGATTTCACCAAGATTCTACGACATTTAAGGAGGTCCTTTTCCTGGCATTCTACCCCATGTTCGTAATTATTGGCAAGCGCGACTTAAATCGACTCGATTCTTTTCGTTATGTGATCAGGATGCGAGCTCGAACCGAAATTAACTTGAACGGCAAAACACGTGAATGACCCCGTAATTTATTCACCTAAGATAGAAACATCCAATCGTCAAAAGAAGCACAGAAGTAAAAAAAACACGCCATCTACAATTCTTGTCCTAAGAAGCACCAGTTCATGCTTAGCAATCAGTCCAATGGGCTAGCCACAAACCAAACAAAACGGTACTAAAGTCGACCGGCCGGCCGCTCTAGACCGAAGCGCCGGAGGGTAGCTCGGGCTGGTTCGCTTGTAAAAGACACCCATGAATTTTTGGTCCGAAAAAGGTGCGCATCCATGGTTCCAAAGTGCGAACGACATAGCCATACGCCCGTACACATCCAAGCAATCAATGTATAAGATAGACCAGTTTCGCTCCTCGTTGAAGCCCACCACCTTAACTGTTTGGGGGAGAGCTGCCATTTAATCTCCGGACGTGACCACTCAGAAGCCCCATCACGCGCGCCACGCCCCCCAAAACAAAAAAAAACACAAAAAAAGAGATTATTTCTTTATTAAAAAGAAGAGAAATAAGAAGTTATTTTTCTTTACTGATTGATTCAATTTCTGCAGTGGAATGTCATCTCTTTCATGTGATTCTTTTCGAAGACACGGGATCCTCCGGAATTTAATGGCTTTGCCTCGCCTGCCGCTCCTGCCCTGTCCTGATCAAGCTTCGCCCAGTCGCGCATGTTTCTTTCAGGAAATTAATGTATTGGTCCAGTCACTATGCGCGAAAGAAATATATATCTTTTTTTTTGTGCAATTTGTTAAAAAATAAAATTAATTTTCTCCTTTTCTTTTAATTTTGGCAGGAGATGGCCACGCCCTTCACCAGATCTAGGCTAGGCAAGCTTGCCCGCAATTGGTGGGCCAATATCTAGCGAAGACTTGCTAGACCTCGCACAGCCAAAATGAAAGAGAAAAAAAAAATAAATAAAGACAATAGGAATATTTTAAAAAGCATGAAAAAATTAATGCAAATTAAAAAATTATTAAAATATTCACGTTAGTGCCGGTCTTGCCATGTAGGATGCCCGACGTTACATCGATCATTGCTTTATTGAACTTCATCAGATGGACTCGATTAGTATAATGTGAAAATGTTTCTGGATTGCGGTAGTCTTAAGACCTTTATAATACTTTTCCCCCGTATTAATCGGTGTTATTTCCCTGCTTGGTTTTCCCTCCGATTCATTCTAAGACACATTTCTCATCCTAGAAGTCTAGAACAAGTTATATTTTATTTTCTCGAGGGGGTTCGCTCTGATACCATTTGAAACACGATCCCACCAATTTTTTCATGGGTTGGAACCTGAAAAAGAATTCTTAGATGTGATCATTTTGAGGTGTGATCATTCGGGAGGTAGCCTCATTTATTAATTTGCTAAGGAAGGACTTTTTCTGTTAGGCGTAGATCCTGGGACATCACGCTTTGAGAGCGAGGCCTTCTTCATAAATCACCTAAACGGACTTTGTCCAAACTTAAATACAGAAACACTTTCGAGCCCATTTTGGTCGGGATGTGCGCGCCGCTATCGAACCCGTGATGGGGCCCCATTAGTGACCCTCACGGTCCAAACCGTGGCCCTGCCGATCGAGCCATGAGGCATGTTCCTCATTTAATCAGGGCTCGTACCTAACCACCGGATATAAAACTATCGAGTCAAAAATGCACGTTGGCCACTCGAGAAGATGCAGAGATAAAGATTGCGACCCTGTTCAATTCAAAGCGAGGTAGAACCCGCTCGGCTCCCCCGATATCATGGCACGCATGAGAGGTCAAAGCCTCAAAATTCTCACGCGTATTGAAGAGGAAGTTTCACCCATGGATAGGGCTGAGTATAATAGACCATCCAATTTGGGAACTATTCGAACTGGTTGGATTGGTCCGGTTCTTCAAAACTTTGATCCGTTCCACGGTTCCAAAAAATGGAACCAGTTCCCGATTCTTGGGATGGCAGGATTAGATCAGACTGTCTAGACTGGACCACCCTCTTTTTCATTTACTTATATCTCTCATTTCCTTTCCTCTCTTCCTCGACCCTTCCCATAACAACGAAATGAGAACAACCCTAATTGGCCTCCTCCTCTCTTCATGCTCAAGACTCTCTCTCTCTCTCTCTCTCTCTCTCTCTCTCTCTCTCTCTCTCTCTCTCTCTCTCATTTTTTGCTTAGTAATTTTTTTCTAATGTGACTAGAGGTGTTGGTGAAGTATTCAAGAATGGGTTCGCTCATGACTTGCTCCCTTAAATAGAGGGTCACCATGAAGGGGTTATCGTGGAGAAAATAGAGAACTTGTTGGTTTTCAATTTCTTTCTTAGGTTTCATAACATTGCGCAACTTGTCGTTTCTCGATCCCGATTCCATTGGATCTCCCAAGAACCTGACTAGACCGGTTGGTCCGGTCAAGTCCGGTTCTATAATTAGTTGGTCTGGTCTCCTATACTAAAAATTGGGAACTGGTCCCATTGGTCTGGTTCGCAGTTCCGGGGGGAGCCGGACCGCCCGGGGAACCGGCTCGTGGATATGCTTAGGATGCCTCGCCACATAAATTCCTCAAAGTTTCCTATGACAAAAATGAAAATAAGTATCGAAATTTCGAAAAGTTTTGGTCCATCGTCAGAACTTAGGACCCTCGATCTCGACGTATCTGATCGGTAAGTCCAACGCAACTTCAAGCTAGCACGGCATGCTATAACCCAGAATCTTCAATCTTGACGACGGGACCACTTGCTTTATCTTCTAGTCTTTTTGTGTGTATTTTTCTTGTCGAGGAATATAGAAAGGAAGAGGAAGGCAACACTGGAGCATCTCTCTCTTCAATCAGATCGCGATTCAGATAAGGTTAATGGGTGATTAAACAAATGATTAGCGCCGCGGTTCCAGCTTGCCGCATATGGGAACAGCGTTGTCCCCGGTCACCTCCATCTCTTTCCAGCTTTCAAAGGTCGTCGCCTTAAAAGGAAGAAGAAAAGGTAAAGGAAAAAGGTTGACTTTCTGCAGGTCGGGGGACTCCGTATATGCTACCTGAGGGCATTCTTCATGCGTGGCTCTTGCGGGCGATGTGAAGGGTTATTTTTCAAAAATTACTATTGTTTTTTAGATAAATAGAACTTAAGAGATAAAGACGCTTTATTTCGACACGAGAAAACAAATTAAATACGCATCGATCTTCACTTTTTATCCCCCAAAGGATGTGCGAATTAAAGTTGATAACCCTTTTGTGATATCGACATATATGTCGATGAAAGTTGCGCAATGCGATAGTAATATGGTTTGAGTAGGGGTTCCTTTGGTGGCCTCTGTGAATTTGGTGTGGTCCTGTTATCAACATTGGTGCATAGGCGGGCACTCGCGGATGAAAAAAATACTTATTACCTTACTTCGAATCTTTTTCGAGTGAGATTGGATCTTTGCACGAATGTACATTCAAGATTAGTTGTAATTCCATATTAATCATTTTTTTTTATAGGAATCCATCACGAGCTTCCAGTGCCCGAATGGCATCAAAGGATCGGACACCTTTTTCTCGGGAGAGATTAGCACAATATCCTAACACCGTGGCCTCTCACTTAATATATTAACAACTGCGGGTTTCGAATTATTGATCTCGGCAATGACGGATAAGTTATCAACAAACACAGCTACCCACCGTTGGATTCCCTCAACCAATTAACAAGAGCCCAGAGATTTTAGCAATCCCTCGACCAATTAATCGATGATGGGTATTTTGACTAGTGTCACAACTTTTTCCATTGCAACATCTTTGATCGATTGCACTCAATCAATTCATAGAGCTAATAAGAAAATACCTGATATTTTTGATTTTATTTTAATGTTGGGTAAGAATTTACTAACGTGAAGTAAAGTGTAGGATTGATGGGGGGCATGTTCTCATGTTGTTATTATTTTTCATCATTTTATCATCCTCTAGTTATTTTCATCACTTAATCAAAAGAGCTGGGCTATATAAAAAGCGAAAATTGAGCAATTGGAAGTTGCATCGAATCTTCAGACACGTCATCTATTTCGTCATAATACTATAAAATTTATGCCCAGCTTGAACCGGTCAAATCGAGTCTTGAACCTGCCGCGAACATCTTGTTTCCTAAACAAATGATTGACCCGGTGTGACTTCCACGTTCAACCAAGCTTCTAAATCAAATGCTTCTATCGAGGAATTAATTAAGATGGATCTGGCTTTGACTACAGTTTATTAAGTAACCGACTTCGATTTATTAGCAGAATTCAATTTTACATTCTAAATTTAGAATTACCGTGAAATAATCAGGAGACGATTCGAGTTAAAGGTTATAGCAATTCGGATTTGACTATCGAAAGGATGGTCGAGTGGTGAGATGATTGACTTCATGTCTTAAGAGGCTTGACGCCTTGCATTTATCTTACGACGTTGGTGATTCGCTTTATTTATTTATTTTATAATTCATGATCGAGTGGTTATTAAGCGGGTCTGATTTGGGAATTGCTTAGTTTATAAAGACATGTTGTGCTGGTGGAACATGATTCTTATTGTTAATCTTTTCCACGACCTGTCGGCTTATTGGATTTGGTCGAGCTTGGTTGGGGGATCTCGATTGCTCTTATCTACTTAGAAACCTTTTCTTCCCCATTTGCCCTTTTATTTATATATCTATATATTTATTCATCTTCATTTCCGGGTTATTTCTTGGCGGGGCGATGGTTACCCGCCCGAGCTTTGGCTCTGGAAAGATTCGACGATCAATTATGCGGGCCCCGCACCCGGGCCGGCCATACGTCAAATTTGCCAATTTAAGAAAGTCGGAACTATGGTCGGCGGGGGCCCCACAGCGGCTGACGTGGCGATCACCTATCCTGCTCGCCTCGGCCGACGCCATAACCAAAGTCTCTCCTCGCAGCTGAAAAGAAATTCACACAGAACAGCACAGCCAAAACCCCAAAAGAGCATCTTCTCTCTCTCTGTGATTCCCCCGTACTTCAATCCGCTTCTCTTTTGGCGCTCCTCGCGATCGTTCGCCTCTCTCCTGCCTCTATCTCGGATCGGGCTTGAACGTCGCGTCCGTTCGTTTCTCCGGGGACCTCCGATGGCAGTGGAAGACGACGTCGAGAGCTGCGCGAGCAGGGCGGCGGACCCGTCGGCGCTGGCGCAGCCCCGGGATCACAGGCAGAAGCTCGAGGCTTACAACGAGGTGCTACGCCGCCTACAGGCGTTGGATTGCGAGGAGGCGCAGGTCGCTGGGTTCGACGACCAGCTCTGGCTCCACTTCAATCGCTTGCCTGCGCGGTACCGATCACCTTGATCCTGCGCATTTTCGTCGTTTATTGGGGTTTTATTTTTCCCCGTTTAGTCTGTGATCTTGTGTTCAGTCGTTGCTCAGTTCGTGCTTAGGGGGAAGTGGTGGAATTACGGAATACTGTTCGCTGTCGGGGTTATCGACTTGATTTCCTCGAAGGTTTGACCGCCAACAATAGGAACCGATCGAAAGTCAAAGATGCAGAGGAAAAAGTTGTATAGATCGGGGTTGACCCTTTCCGCTTCTCTGATTCTTAACCTTCTTGTTCAGCAGCGGGAAAAGTTGTAATGGATTAAAAGTCAAGCAGGTTACTAAGTACACATGGAAAGAATGCTTTTTTTGCATTTTGTTTCCTAGATTCCCTCTGTAATTAGGGAGATTCGGGGGCCCCACACTTTTTTCTTTGCTTCTGACGGATTAGTCCTGTTTGCCAGGAGCTACTTCTTTCAACTGAGTCCCCAGACTCTAGTTCCATACCAGGACATGATATTTCTCTGTCTTTCTGTTTCTCTTGTCTCTCTCTCTTATGTGCGCGCACGCACACAGTTTTGTGTAATGATCTTTCTGCTACTTGGCAGATATGCCCTGGATGTGAATGTGGAGAGAGCAGAAGATGTGCTCGCTCATAAGAGACTACTCAAATTGGCTGAAGATCCTGCTAATCGGCCTGTGTTTGATATTCGACCTGTCCAAGTAATTGCTGACATGATCTTAATACTACTCTTCTTCTCTAGCACTCTGCTAATTTCTGCTGGCTTTGGTGTTGGTAGTCTTAGTGTCCCAACACTCATGGGGTAATTGTAGGTCCATAATCGTTGTTCCCCCCAGAAAGCATTGATTTTAAATCAAATCTTGAGGAAAGGAAAAACGTCTACCACTCAGTATCTACTAGGTTGATCAGAATGCTGCTATGTCCATGGCTACGATAGGCTTTTTCACTTCTTACCTATTTTGTAAATACATGAGTGGTGAGGACTGGATATAAACCCTATATAAATCAAGTACATATACGGCATATGACTTGATTGTTACAGATCATATTAATTGGTCTTCTTGTGTGTATATCTAGGAAACTGAAATTTGATTAATAAATATTGCAAATTCAAGTTTTGCAATGTGGAATGAATGCTTTGGAGCTACTCTCAACCAAACAAAGGGGAAAAGCACTGATTCAATAATGCCACATTCCAGGGAAACAAAAGGCAATGTTAATAATATTACAACTCGTTATGTCGTCAGCAAATTTTTATTGAGTTTCAATTTTGAAGAAATCATCTTCACTTGATTTGACTCAACGGGGGTTTTCTATACCTTTATGTTGTTGAAGATGCATTCATGATATTGATGAGCCTTTGTGATTTATGTTTTTATTCCCCTTTATAGTGTATATGGCATGTTCCTAGAGTAACAGTTGCTATAAAGAATATGAGGTAAGGAGCCAATATATGATAAATACACTCCAAATAAGTCTGCATATATAGATCTTTCTTGAGGAATTTCTCTTGCGATGTAGGTTTATCCCCTTGTTAATGGGAATTGCGATGAATCTGTTGATTCAGATTCTGTCATGGCTGATGATGCTCAAAGTGGTCTAAATCATGCTGGTAGAACAGGGTATGTTTGGCCACATTATTTGTGGAGTTCTTCATCGTACCTTCCGAACTTTCACTTCCAAACTGTCTGAGAGATATCTCTTTTAACTCTTTCTCCCCTGTGTCCTCCTGTTTAGAATTCATCTGCCTCCAACATTTGGTTCATCGACTAATCTTGAAGGACTCAATTTACAAGCAAATAGATACAACGTTGAGGTTGGAGACAGTGTAGTGAAGTCAGATGCACAAGTTTCTCGGTAACCTGGACAACACTTTCCACTATTGGTTTTTTTGTCTTCTCTTACTTCTTTAATTTTTTTTTCTATTAACAAATAGAACTCTGTATCAAATGGGATGTTTGCCTTTTGAATGTTTCTCATATATAATAATTAGCTTTAATAACTGAAAGGATTCTTGGAATACTCTTCTTGACATGATATGTCAACTGTCAAGTCCCTGCTTATCTCGACTGATTGCTATTGAAAGAATAGTTGTGAGGTATACCTTTCTGTGTTTAATTGTCAATGATACGCGTATGCCCAATTCTATCATTACACCTGATGCTGCATCTATTTCTCTATTATGAGCTCAATTCGAGTGTCCTAGATTTTAGCATGCTAGAAAGCACACATCAATTGTGCTAGAAAATCAAATACCAAAGGTGATTTGAATATGTTTGTGATGTCCACATGAGTTGGCTTGTCTATGAATGCTTGGTTGTTCCACAATGTTGCATACATGACAGCACTGACCTACCCTCCCTCTGCTCTGCTATTGTGGTTGCTCTCTATGTCTAGTTTGCTACTCCAGGTCATACAACAGGTGTTTTATGGTCAAGTTGCGTTTTTGTTTTGTTGGATTTAGATAATATGAACTTTGTTATTGTTGTTATGCAGCTTGTTGAATAGTCAGTTAGGTGAGAATTCTCATCTCAATCAGTTCATGTCAACTTGTGTCTTGTAGGCCTATGCATGAAATTACCTTCTCAGCTCTTGACAAGCGAAAGCTATTAAGTGAGGTAAATTGACAGATAATTCTACCTTTGTGGGTGCTGCATGCATTTGTTCTTTCTTGTTGATCAACATATATTTTTATTAGTGCAAGAAATACTACCAAGGGTCTGCTCCTCTCCAGAATTGCTATTTGTAGGAACTAAAGTTTAAGCAGTTGAATTGGAAATAAGTAACAAGAAAATGAAACTGGAGAAAGCACAGTGTATATGATGTGAGTACATGATCCAGGAGCATTATTGTCTTTCTGTTACTTTTATGCCCCCATACTTGTTAGAATGAAATCAAGACTGGGAAAGTGCTCAAGTGTGGTGATAGCTAACCACTGCCGATTGGGTATACATTTTTTTTCTGCTTGGGGAAATGATTTGTTTGGCTGATAATTGTATTGGTTTGAAATGATAACATATTTCTTATGTAGAGTCTTTATATCCAGCTACGTGTTCCTGGAATATTCCCTTTAGTAGCCAATACGTACAATGGCTATCGAGTTAAGATGCTCATTGTTAGGAAATGATCTTGATCTGAATCATGGGAGTGCTTATCATTATGGACAAAGTGATAATTGATTGTGTTGACAGAAAGGACTTTATCTTTTAGCGTGTTTCCTTTGAGCTGCAAATTGTATGAATTACATGCTTAGGTATACTCTGAAGAATCACTGACCAATCTTCTTGCAGCTGATTAGCCTTTCTAGTTTACAGTATCCTTTCTGTAGTTTTTACTTTTATTTGGGTCTCTTTGCCAAGTACACTTACTTCTCTGCTTCATAAGAAACATTCACTACGTTTTAATGACATGTACTGTTTTGTTTGTCATGATATGGATTCTTGGAGAAAGGTCAACTAACAGGTGAACTTAGAATGAAGATTAAATAGTTGCCTGTATGTGGTTTCATGCATGCATCATGAAGGTGCCTGCTTCTGGCTCTCTAAGGATAAAAAACATCCTATGAACATATTGTTTCTCTTGTTTTCATCAATTGCTTAACTATTGGATGGTGAACTAGGCTCTAAAAATATAATTGTTGAAGCTTAGCTTCTCCGACGAACATGCAGAGTTACTTCTTCATACATAGGAAATCAACAAAACTTTTTTTTCCAGCCAAGGGTAAGTTACAACATAAAGAGGCAGAATTTAATATCTAATTTGCTTCAACATGTCTCTTTTAAGCAGATGCACGGATTATAGTCCGATGCATAAAATTTAGATTTTCTATTATTCATTAAGTAATTTTACATTTGAAACAATGCGAGACATGTACAGATTCTAATGTTGGATCTCTCTTTCTCTCTCTCTCTCTCTCTCTCTCTCTCTCTCTCTCTCTTTACTTACTTACATGTATGTATGTACCGAAATGATTAGTTTCATTTGGATCCAGCTCACTGCCTTGCTTGCTGAGATTGGACTTAACATCCAAGAAGCTCACGCCTTCTCTACTGTTGATGGGTTCTCTCTTGATGTCTTTGTGGTTGATGGTTGGCACTCTGAGGTATATATTTATCGTTCATGGCATTTAGATTTAGCTTTGGTGTTCAAGTTTTACTTTAATATATGCTGGATCTCTCAAAATGTTGTGAGAAGCTACTTGAAAGCTTTCGTTCTTGACTATGGCAGACTGCATGTTGCATCTTATCATCACATAATTAGCATCTATTGGCATCAAAGGTGTCACTTCTGGCATCTATAGGAATTTTAGTCTGTGTCTATTCCTCTACTGTTGTACAATTGTCTCATAGAAGATGTCTTTGTTGCATTTGATGGAGCAATATGTAGCTTGCCTGCTTAGTTTTCTAAGAACTGACCCAATTATGCTCTTAACTGTCAGTTGCATTATTTTCTTTGCAATTCCATCACTAGTTTTTCAGCAATCGTCTGTTATCTTTGTCAAGTAGGCCGAGGATTTAATTGCTTTTTCCTCCATGCATAGTCAAGTAGCTTGTTCTGTAGAATAATATGCTTTTCTTTCTGGATGCCAATATCTGTCGGTCTTTCTGACTAGGATTTTTGTTGGGCATGTCCTTTACAACTTTTGCTGTCTGGTGTGTATTTAATCATGTTCTGGGTCAGCAAATTTCCTGTCCGTGTATTAGGTTTTAATCCTTTTCATATCTGAAAAAACCTGTATATGCACTTTTCCCAATCTGGTGTATATAAAATCAGAAAGTAACATCCTAGTTTGGTTGAGCAAATTTCCTGTCATTATTTAATAGGTTTTTTAATCCTTGTCATGATTGAAGAAACCTGTTTGACTTTTTATTGCTTTAGAAAGATCACAGCCAAACTTCTACCATTTTGTTTCACATATTTATGTTATTGTAATTTATTTTTGGGAATTTTCAGGAAGAGGAACTTAGGAAAGAAGTAGAGAAAGGAATCCTAAAATTGAAGGTAAATGTCTTTCTCTTGACTCAAGCATCTTCTTTTCTTTTTGGGATGTTTGGAGGTGGTTTTATGAGTTATGCAGTTCATGTGATTAAGTTACTGGGAGTCATCCATCCCTATAGGTTCAGTTAGTAAGCGCTCGATGAGAATTGTAGAGCCACTAATTATTCAAACTTATGCCTAGAAGCTTATTGTTGTAATTATTATTATTTTTTAAGTTGGTAGCGGTTCCACTATTTCTACCTAGCATCAGAGCAAGATGTTGTCCGGTTGAATCTCGTAAGCCCCTCATTTTCCTCTCTGTTTAAACTAGATATCCATGCAATTTCCTCTCCGGCTTAATCTTGGCCTATAAGTGAGGAAGATTGTCAGAGCATTTAAATATTACATTTACATCTGATAGGTTAAGCTTTTAGATAAGTTGATAGTGGTTGCGTATTTTATGAAAGAACAAAGCGTATAGAGAATAGATAATTTCTTAAAATAAAAAGGAGAAAAGGGTGATTGTAACAGACTTCAGCTTGCAACGATACTATGGAGTCTGAATGCTGATACTGACATTCTCAAGATTTTGACAAACCTCATATCTTATTAGTATTATTGCAATGTAATTGCTGCCATTTAGATCTAGGCTGTAGCTACTTTCTGAAAACTGTCACATACTTATGGGCTTCCCTTTTCTGAGAAGAAACTAAAGTTTGCAAGTTCATCTTATGCGTTGTTGCTTGGTTTTAAACTAAAGATGCCAACACTTGCAGTCTTAGCAGAAGTTGTCCCTTACTGGTTATTAGTCCATGACCCATTCCGATTCCATCTCCACTTCTTCTGTTTGAGTTGAAAATTGTAATACTTTTTGTGAAGTGCTGATTGGCTTGTACTTTCCTTATCTTTTAAATCATGATCAAGTCGATTAGTATGGATAAACCATTTAACCTCCTCAGCAGGAGCAGGTTTGGCCAAAACATCATTCTATACCTGCCCCAGGTGAGCACAACCAGAATGACACTGAACGTCTTCCGGAATGTGTTGAAATTCCCACGGATGGGACTGATGTATGGGAAATAGATCTGAGGCAGCTAGATACTGGAGTTAAAGTTGCATCTGGATCATTTGGTGATTTGTAAGTTTTTATTTTATTTTACTTGGGAGGTTTGTTTGACATATGCTTGGGATGCAGTACTTCATGCCATTTCACTTCTTCAGGTATAGAGGTTCATTTTGCGGTCAAGAAGTGGCTATCAAGATCCTAAAGCCTGGACGTGCCAACGCTGCCGTACTAAAAGACTTTGCTCAGGAAATATATATTATGAGGTTTGTGCTGATATGTTTCTTTTTACGCTAGTGTTGTCTTTTTGTGTTGATCAACATACTTCTGAAGTTTGCGGGCTGCTTGAGATGGAGCATTTTGATTTGACTTTCATCAACATGTCACCTGGCTCTGAGGAATAGCATACTGGTTTTTTTACAACCTGGAGAATTTTGTAATTCACTTGCTTGTTTGTACCTTTTTAAATTCATCTAGGATGCAGCCCATTGCCTACATGCATGTAGCAAGGTTCTGGATTTCATGAAATCACAAAACCTTTCCTTGAACAGCAAGATGACAATATTCATTCTTTGGTGCTAAAAGGAAAGTTAGAAAGATATCTGGAAAGTCATCTCTCATTCGCATCCTTTGAAAATATATAAATCTCATCAGTATTGTAAATTAACAAGAAAAACACTTGCCACGATGTCCTTATTTTAACTTTAGACTTTCTTCCAGAAGGTATAATGCCTAAACTTAAACTGATTTAAAGTGATTCACCCTAGGAATATGCTGGATTTAGTGCAAATTCCAGCAGCTTTCCGTTACCTGTACTTACCCAGGATCTCGTGTGAATTTGCTAGACAGTTCTGCATTGTGAAGGTCCCGTCTTTAGCTTTCTTTATAGGAATGCATGAATGCTTCCATTTCTTTTAAGCAATAGTCCCTTTATTTTAAACGACCATTTTCATATCCAGGCTATCCCAAGCCAACATATTCCTGAAATTTGTGTTTTGCCTTCTAATGTTTTCCAGGAAAATCCGACACAAGAATGTTGTGCAATTTATAGGTGCATGTACCCACCCACCAAACCTATGCATTGTGACGGGTTAGTCTTCTGAGTGCTTTCTAAGTGAGTAGATGTAATGTTTTCAATATTAGGATAGAATTTTGATCTGTGTCAGACTCTAGGTATATGTGATGTTGTATGATAGGGTAATATTGTCATGGAGACCGTTGCTGGATTTGAATAAGATACTATCGAGGACGTTTCCTGGTTTATAAGTTTACTTAATGTTCTTGTAAAAGTTCATAAATAGATAGGTGCGCATGTGATGGACATTTATCTTTCTCTTTTGAAGTTCACTGCAATTTGTACTGGAAGATGAAATTTTAATCCTTTTAATTCAGCTGACAGGTTTTTCTTTTGTTTTTTTTTTTTTCAAATTTTTGGTTGTGCATTGCTTTGTCAGAGTTCATGTCCAAAGGAAGCATATACGACTTTCTACATAAACAAAATGGTGCGTTTAAGCTTCCTTCTCTACTTAAAGTGGCTATTGATGTCTCCAAGGGGATGAATTATTTGCACCAGAACAATATAATTCACCGGGATTTGAAGACTGCCAATCTTCTGATGGATGAAAACGAGGTAATTATCTGCTTAGAAATTTATACTTCTGTGTTTATCGTGAGCATTTGATCAGAAGAGGGAAACAAGAGTTTGATGATTTTGAAGAACTAAATTTGGAATTTCCTTCTCTAGTACATAAGTTTTGAATCAGCGCGGGGAAGCTGTTACAGTTTCATCATAATTCTATTTTTTCCATTGCTGTTGGCTCATCGAAAAATGACAGGAAGAAAAGAAAAGGTTGTAATGCTGGTTCTACTGTTGATCCTTTCAACAATAGGTAGGAATAGATGTAGCAATTTTCAGATGAAATCATGTTAAATAAGGGGCTCTAGAATGTAAGAGAATGTGGAGCAAGTACTACTGTCTAAGTAGCTTATCAGGTTCAGGAGAACAAGGAAACAGAGCACTTCTTTTGGGTTAAGATACTGATGCACAAAGTTCATATATGGCTAAGAATTAGTAATCTTATATGAAGATAATATAGCTATGTTGTGATTATCTACTTCCCAAAGAGATATGAGAGATTAAATCTTGCTGCTCTAAGGTCTCTCTCTATTTCTGACAGGTGGTTAAAGTGGCAGATTTTGGGGTTGCCAGGGTGCAGGCTGAAACTGGAGTAATGACAGCTGAAACGGGAACATACCGCTGGATGGCCCCAGAGGTGTGTCTTTTTCTGGAGATCAATGCCAATATTTTTATCTGCAAGGCTATGCTGATCAGGGATAATGTTACAATATATGTACCTGCCGTGATCTTCTGTGTTGCCTTATCTGACCATCTGGGTGTTTCATGGATAAGAGTGTTTGTTGTTTCTGAACACCTAGGCTTTTTGCTACATATGCTGTAGCTGCTCTATCCTATTGAAGTACTCCAAAGTACCAATTGTCGTATTCAGTCTCTTCGCTGCTCAACTCACCCTCATTATCTGTTTGAGTTGGCTAGCATGGAGCTTCTATTTGATTGTGGGCTTATATATGCTTACCATATTGGGAGATTTTCCTTTTTCTGGGGGGTTCTGGGGTTCAGTTTTGGCTTCAGCTTGGAGTCTATCGTGAAATATTGTGCGGGAAATCAAATAGACGATAGTTACCATGGATGAGGCATGCTAAAGATATCTTCTGAGTCCTTTCTTTAATCAGTTGGGCCAGCTGCAAGTCATCACAATTTTTTATTATTGTTTAAGCTGTACTCATTTTCCCATCGTTACTGTAAATGGTCATAGGTAATTGAACACAGACAGTATGACCACAAAGCAGATATTTTTAGCTTTGGCGTAGTGTTATGGGAGCTTCTGACTGGAGAAGTAAGTCCCTCTTCTTCTTCTTCACATTGTCTTCCTTCCATTTAATATTTGCCATCAAAGTTTATTTATTTATGCAACTGAAATGCCAGCTTCCTTACACCTACTTGACCCCTCTTCAAGCAGCCATTGGAGTAGTACAGAAGGTTGGAATTGTCACTTTTGGCTTTTTATGCTTCATAATTCAGCCGTTCGGTTTATTTTTAGAACTGACAATTTGTCTTGAATGGATCTTAGGGTCTCCGCCCTTCCATTCCGAAAGGCACTAACCCATTGCTGGTAGAACTACTTCAAAGATGCTGGCAGCGAGACCCCAAGAGAAGGCCCAACTTCTCTGAAATCTTGGTGGTCCTTCAGCAGATAGCAAAGGAGGTAATCTGTTGCTCATAATTAATTCTTCGTTCCTAGTAAATCAATCAATGATATGCATCATTTCATGCAGGTTGGAGAGGAAGGGGAGGATAAGCGCAAGGACAAATCATCGGGTGGATTCTTTTCGGCATTTAAAAAGAGCCATCACTGAGGTTGAAAGGAAAGAGTCTGTATATATTCTACCATCTAATCGTATAGTGCGGTGCTGATGACAACAGGTTAGCTGCATCCTGTACAGAATTTGCCCGGGTGATTAACCAAACTCAGCAATGATTGTTTGCCTCTTCTTTTGGGAGCTTAAGTTATTGCCATATTTTCTTTTTTACCCAAAAAAAAAGGAAGGAAATGGAAAATAGCTCCTTTTGTCCTCAAAATTTACCTCGTCTTGTACTTTAACCCCAGAATTAGAATCTTTTCTGACATATTTTGGTCCTCCAGCCTCATCTTAGGCGAATGTTGGGCATGTTTCTTGCTTGTAATACATACAAGTGTGTAGTCAAAGAAAATTTAGGGAAACTTCCTTGCACCTTTTTAGTCGAGGAATTTTGCTAACGTGGCCCAAATTTGTCTAAAATGGGGCTTTTGAGGGCTATTTTAGATCAATTGAATACTTCAGGGACTGCTGGGCAAAAGAAGAGCTCCCTTTAACATTTAGAATGTGCGCCTTTAAATTCTAGGCGAAAAAGTGCAAAACTCTTTAAGTTTAGGGACAGCGTTGCTATTTCCCTTCCAGAAAAAAAAGTGGGGTACGATATATCCATTTGCTTATAATTTCTCATTCTGCCCTTTGTATTCTTCTCCTGATTCCTCTGCCGTCGTTTGTCAATTTCCTGATGGATGATGAACGATGTTGTTCTGATTGCATATGTTGCGGTTTGTTTTAACTCAACCTGGCATCTTGGTCTATGGTTGCTTTTGGCGTTTAACTCAACCGGGCTTGTCTTCTCAAGTCTTGCCGGTGTCATAACCGTTATGCATGACTCTTGCCGCCGCCGATAAGTCCATCACAATTGTTTCTTCTCTGTTGGGAGGTAGAGTCAATGTCGCCGATCGCACTGTCATATATTTCTAAGGGCTTCATCTGACGTAAATAAATCTTCCATTAGCCTAATCCCCTTATCTCCCTAATGATCAGCAGTCGTGGCATGACCAGGTCGGAACAAGTCGACTTGCTCAATTATATTCAGTCGTGCTGCCCAGTACTGCCCAAGCTCGACCGATCTGCTGTTGTCTATTCTTACTAATTCAAGTTAGCCTAATCAAATACTTGACTTTAGTCGCTCGCAAGTAATTTCGAGCCGAGTGTTCTTGGTTTCGGATATGAAGAGTGTGCACTTACGCTAGTCTAAGTTTAAACAGGATAATTAAGGTCCGATCAAGCTCAATCTCTGTCTAGCTAGCTCGATCGAGTCAAGTATTGTATGTAAAATAACTGACTGAACTAAAAGTTATTAGCCAAATTTAAGTTACGAACTTGACTCCACTCGACCCGATCCTACTGTCATTCTTTCCTACTGGCATATGTAGGCCAAATCTGTGGATTGGAGATTACTTTAGCACATGCCAATGAACATGCTTTTCTCCTGTTAACAAGCTATCCATCCTCGGGAAAATGTTGGTCAGGAATCAGAATTGCTAAAAATGGGCATCCACGCGATCAAACTACTAGAAGAGTAGTCTCATCTGTTAACAAGTTATGCATCCTCGGGAAAAAAAAATGTTGGTCAGGAATCCGAATTACTGAACATGAACATCAACATGATCAAACAACTATTCAGGAAAAAAAGTGAAAAAACAATGGTTGCTCAGTGTCGCGCCTATCCAAACCAATGCGTAAATAGACGTCGGGATTTCGGTTAGGATCGGGGTGGCCGACTAAATACTAAGTGTCGAAGCCTCTGCATCATTCGCAATGTTGGACTGCATCCTCTGTTATAACAAGCGTCCCGTACCCTGAGTGAATTTCGCCTACTGTTCATTCATCAGAACAGATTCCGAGCAGCTGCCGCGTGCGGACCCGGACCTGCAACCGCACGAGCGCGTGCATGCACCGCAGCGCTATTTGCGCCTGGCTCCTCACATACGTGCCCCGAGCCAATGCTTGCAGCTTCACGAGGCTCCTCAGCGCTCTAAACGCCCGTCTCGCCTACGTTCCATGGCCGTTTAGTTTCCAAGTCGATAAGAGTCATGTATAGCAGTAGGTAATAATGAAGCCGAGGAATAATGATCCAAATTGAAGAAGAAGCAGACATAATTAGAGTCAAACATACAAGATGGCCCCTGAAATAAGATTGGATCTTGATGGCCGCGAGCTCTTCTTCCGTGAAATGTGGCCGCGACGGTGTCGACATTGATGAGATGGGTTCGTCTAGTAGGATGGCTCGTTGGTCCAGCAAATCATCGCTGGCTCGATCCGCTATCAATGCTTCTCCTGCAGGACCATGTTCGCTATCGCTACGGATGAGGATGTTCCTACGAGAGGATCCGCGGAACTTCTTGCGAATTAGCTTCAACCACTTCCGTGATAATCCCATCGCTCTCTCTCTCTCTCTGTCTGCGTGTTCAACCTCGGACCTCTGTTTATGTTCTTCAAGTACAAATACCGGAATAGAAAAGAAAAGGCAGCGACAGAGGAGGTTGGAGTTAGGGGCATCATAGATGTGCGCACCATGTTTTGCTTTAGTGGGAAGTCTGACAGGAGTTGGTTCAGTCAGCTGCCAAACAGCGACTGTCTCTGAAGCCCAACAACGTGGCGGGATGAATTCCTGTATCGTATGTTATGTGAATTTGAAGCAATTGAATATCAAGAAAAGGGTGTCCCAAACATTTTTTATTTTCTTTTAGTCCGGGTCCCAAATTCCAAAGTTTCCTCTATTGTTTTTGGCATGACTTTGGTGTTTTTTTAACCTAAGACTGTCGAAAGAGTACAGTAAACTACACTTCATTGTCAAATTTGGAAGAATTCATGACGGGACACATAAATGAACTACCATCCAAAAAAGGTTACGACCAGAGATTTTTTCGTGTTTTTCCGGTTAAAATCATATTAGCTCACCCATGATCCTAGCATAAAATGCTGTAATCTTTCAACTTGAGATGATACTGAAACCTCTAAGTTTGATCTCTAGGGAGGACATGGGAGGATACTTATTTTTCCACTGAACTTTTGGAAAAATGGACGCGAGATCTCTCTAAGCTCAAAATTGTGATAGCAAGCGTACTTAGCGAAAGATTACTTGCCACCACCAGCCTAATGCCTCATGCCAGCTCAATCTCTGGCTTAATTATCTGAAATGTACCTGCTCATACACAGAGAGAGAGAGAGAGAGAGAGAGATGATATCAAGACTGTAAAGGGCCATCTGTTGAGAAATTGCACACCAACCATATCTATGAGTCTCTTATAGTCCAAGAGTTATTCCTGTAAAATGTGAACTCAAAGCTACATTATTCATCGCACATGCTTATGAGTGTGTGCTTTGACATCGGAATGAGCGACATCTCTAGCACATCGACAGTGCGCGCGGCATCTTCTGTCGTTGATGAGATCTAAGCTGATGCAGAGCCTGCTCTGCTTCTTAATGGCGAGATCCGATAGCCCTCGTGCCTTATCCCTAGGAAGATGCGAGCGCATTCACAGGTTTGTGGGTAGTCCGTTTTGTGTCCAAGCGGTGTAGCCACCGGCTATGTCTGTAACGGCGCTAAAACCCTGCAAAACACAAATGAGTTCAGGGTAAACTCAGAATGTTTTGGAGAACCCATGTACCCCAACACACTCCAATTTCGAAAGCACGATTCCTAGAGCGAATTGGCGTCAATCTTTCCACGCCATTGTCACCCTTAACAAGCTCATTGCTCAGCAGCTAAACGGAACCGAATGACACACCTACAATTATCATCAATTCATTGAAGTATCTACAGACTGGTATGGCTGATGCTAGGAATCACCAGCATTAAACGCTAGTTCTTCCTAATGCCGCCAAAATCCTCGTTCCTTGCTAATGTGACCTTCGTCATGGCAACGGCAGAACTTTTTCTAGACCACCACCCTAATCGTTATTAAACATTTTGAGAGAGACGTCTTGCTTACCGCAGCTAGCAGATCTTTTGCAGCCATCATCGATCGTTTCCCACTCTGGCATCCCTGTAAAACGCGATACCTTCGATCACCCAAACAGAGTCCAAAAGATAGAACAACATAGCTCAAAAGGAAAAATAGAAACGTGATCCTGAGAGTCATCAGTGACAACTACAATTACAATGAAGTCCGGTGACATACTATGATAATTTCGTCTTCCTTTCTGAACTGCGTCAACACTTCCTCAATAAATTTGTCGTTCTTTGTCATCCCTACAGGATCAAGCAGAAATCATGACGAACAGAGTTAGAGGTTCAATGCACAAACATGAGAAACAAAAGGCAAATCCAGTCATGATAATTTAACCTCAAATTCAGGAATACAACGATTCAACGTCATTATTTCTACATAAACTACTGAAAAACTTCAGTAGTCTGCGTGATCAACTAGGAACAGCAGGTCATTAAAGTCTCTCAAACACAAATGAAAACGAACTTGGTTTCGTTTCAGCAAATAAAGTTGAAAACCTGATGCAACTCTGTACATGTAAGGGATGTTAATAGCTCCGGATGCATGACCGGCGCCAAATTCTTCAGGAGTCCTGCAGCACACGTCCCCAACCCCAGAATAAGCTAGAAATCTTTTATGGCATCAACATATTCTACCAAAAAGTAAAAGTAAACAAAAGCTAAATACGATTTGAGAATATTGCAGTCACGAGCACACACCTGACATCTAAATAATGGTGTCCGGCTTGAAGGAGCTCATGCGCTACTCGCACTGGCACTGAAGCCGGAATTCCAGCTGCTTCCGACTCACTCCTCAAGGTTGCCTTGGGACTGAATCATTGAAATTCGACGAGGTCATTTACATACAACTTATTCACCTACACACGCGCAATCAATCAACCCTAAAGGTTCACTCAAGATAGCGTGAAATGATACATTGGCCAAACAAATAGATCAAAATTCATAGCTATTGTATCAATTTGCATCGCCGAGGCTTCGCATGCATGCGGACTGATAGAACAATGAAAACTCGAGAACCCGAAACTATTACACCAGGCCCACGAATGAATAAGCATCACATAGAAAATCTCAACCTAGGAAAAGAAGCAGCTCAAGTCAGAGCAGGATGAAAACAGGTTAAACTTCAAAATACCATTAAAAGTTCTGATGAGAAATCTTTTAGTTCAGCTCATAGTGCACATCCATAGTGAGAGTAATATCTAGATCGATTCTATTCTCGTTGTGGCATACCGAGTGGTGTTTGAACTCTGGGTGTTGAAGCCATCCATCCGACTCTGCCGATTCGTGATCGAAACCAACACCAAAGGACGTCTGCAACAAAAGGCACAACCAAAACTAGAACAGCATAAGCATATATATACATTCCAGACATGAAGAGAGACTTTTGAGGGAATTGATCAGACGACAAAACCAAGGACCTTGGGACCAGATGTTCCGAGAAAACCAACGGAGAGAACGAGGTGGGGGTAGCGAAACAAGAAGAGGGAGAAGGAGCAAACGAGGTCGCTTTCATCTCGGTGTTTCTTGGACTATGTTTCCAACTTTATCCGTCCTTTTGGTCTTGTGGGAATTGCATCGGCAATGGGGTGCATTGAAGGCGAACGCGTATTTATGGTCTCTCTGTGCTGTGAGAACGAGCACTATGGATAGACCTGGTGACATGTCGGCATGCGCAGCCAAACTTTCTTGCTCTTCCCTCACGAACAACGTCGTATTAAGACGAGGGAGAGGCCATGTGAAGGCATTCCCTCTCCTAGCCGCTGGAAGTTCATCTGCCCCCGAGGGTCAACTTGACTTATCCGTTCGATGCTCGAAGCTCGACTCGAGCTCGATCGAGTGGCTGACATTTCTGCCCGAGCTCCAGCTGACTAGAAAATCGAGGTACTCGAGCTCATCTCATCTCGGCCCAAATGAAGAACAGATCGAGCTTCATTAAATCTAAAATCAGATATACCTTTCTTGCATTTTCTGCTACGTGGACATGTTGCGTCACAGGATTAGCCATCTAACATTCTCATGGCTAAGAAGAAAAGGGGTTTAATCCGGCCTGATTAGCTTGCAAGATCAAGCTCAACTCACCAAGATCTACGAGCGAACCTAGTTACGAGAAATTATCGGATCAGATTTAAATTATTTTAGCGTGTTGATTAAACAAACGGATTGGATCCGGGTCTACCGGAATCAGACGATGACGAAGCACATCTTTTAAACCACCCGCGTGGATTTCTCTCATTTAGGCAATGGATAAGTTTCAACAGTGAAAGTTGCCGC
Source organism: Melaleuca quinquenervia (assembly GCA_030064385.1). Classification (NCBI taxonomy): domain Eukaryota; kingdom Viridiplantae; phylum Streptophyta; class Magnoliopsida; order Myrtales; family Myrtaceae; genus Melaleuca; species Melaleuca quinquenervia. The sequence continues at coordinate 7,492,195 of CM057726.1, read as the reverse complement.
CGCCGCCGCCATCTATAAATGTGAAACTAGCAGACTGGCATTGATTGCTGTCGGTCATGATTCATGAACGCTAAGTCATGGTTTCCCCCCTCGTTAAGTATGCCTTTGATCGGGAAATGACTTTTAGTCTCTCGATATTTTGGACTAAGATAGTTTTATTTAGCCCACTTAACTTATTCTTTTGTTATATCCCCCTTCTCTCTTCCTATCCTGGGAGGACTCCCACAAACTCTTAATTTAGTCGTACGGGTTCTTCAAGAATTAATTATCCAAATATCATAAACATATTATAAAATAAACTTTTATAATCATATCTATTTATCTATATAACTTGTTGATCGACGAGGGCATCGGCCACTTTGCCCAGATCCAAGTTGAGGTCTGCAGCTCTTGCTTGTGGTCGGTGTGGGCTTGGAGGCTCTTGCCCATGGCCGATGAAAGTTGTGACGCCTTCACTTAGACTAGGCAAGGGCCCGCCAGGGACCTTCTTGGCTCTAGAGTTGGAAAAAGAAACAAAAGAAAATAATAAAAAAATTATAAAAATTTAAACAATTAAAAAAGTGCAAATATTATTTATGTCAGAGTTAGCTGTCCATGTCCCATGTAAGAAGATTGACACTTAGATCACCACGTCAGCTATTTTTGATCATAATGGCTAGATGGATTAAATCGGTAAATTGTCTAGGGATTTTATGATTAAATTGACTAATCGTTCAAATATTTAGGATTAAATCGATCACCGTACAATAAATTTATAACTTTTTGGACAATTATAACCCATTGAAAATGCATGCAACTAAATTAAGAGTTTGTCCAAGTCCCATCTAGATAGGAAAATAGAAGGGAATAATAAAAAGTTGGCACAAATTTCGACAGAAAAAGAAGAAGAAAAAGAGCATTGTTAAAATATTATATTAAAAGATTTATGATTAAATTGGCTGCCGTATATTATACGTGTGTGAATGTTTGGATAATTGCCCCACTCTCAATATTGGATCTACTGCTATTCTTTTATTAAGGCACCATCTACATCCCTGATTAGAGGTTTGTCATTCTCGTTATGCATGGTATCGGCGAGATTAGTCGCTAAAATATCAAGATCATCTCGAAAGAGGGACTGTGAATTTATTCGTGTGCCCACAAGTACGACGCTTTCGCAATGGTTGTGTACAGCTCCATTCGATGTCGGGATTCGGCCAGGATCATTTGCCGGAAACGGGCTCAAAGCTCCGAAGAATTCACAGAGAAGTTAATTGTTTTTGGGACGAAGAGAGAAGACGAGAGCGTCGTACACCGGCCCGGGCAAGCTGGCTGAAAGTTCATCGGCGTTGCCAAACTCAGGAACCCGGTGAACTAAGGGATGTTGGCTCTCTGGGCCGCGTGCCGGGTAGGGAAGAACATGTCCCAGAACAAGTATTAGCTGCGATTCGGGCACAGGTTGGGGTTGTCATTGGGGAAGCGTGGCTTCTCTGCATTCAGTGTCCCACTTCCGCAGCATGCTGCTTCTATGTTGCTGATGCCTAGTTGCACCTAAGATTAAAGATGGAAATCAGAGGAAACTGGTTAATCAAGACACACAAAAGAAGAAGAAGAAGAAGAAGAAGAAGAAGAAGAAGAAGAAGAGGAAGAAGGTACAAGAAGAAATGGTTGAAAATGGATAGTAATTGTATGCTCACCAACGACATGAGGATCGTCCATAAGGGTAGAGGTCATGGCGTGTGCATCTCCAAGCGAGCATACCATGCCTTGGAGCTGTGAGCTCAGACTTGTGATAAAGCCGAGAACATGGAATGGAAGGACTGAGCATAGTCATTCAGCTCCGTCAAACAGCCCGACCAGCTCGCCGTCAAGTTCTGGAGCCGCGCAAACAGGCAGCACCCGATCGGAGGGACACTCACGATCCCGAATTTCCGAGCTCCCAAGTCGTACGAAGCCTGGCATTCCCATTCCGTGTCGACGCGAAGACGTCAGAGAGTAATTGAAAGACTAGCTCCTCCTTAATAACTCGCAAGATAATTCTTGACATTCCTTTTACCCAGGCAAGTCGGAGTCATTTATAAGCGAATGATCCCAAAATTTAAGTTTCAAAATCCACAGGAAGGTCGGTCCAAGTCCAAGCTTTTCTCATACGAGGAGAAACTGAACATCCAGTCGATATCTACCATCAGTTGAGCTGTGTAGTAAGACTGAATGGTGGTGGTCTCGTTGTAACGGTAGTGATCTAAGATGTCGTTGCTTCCGACGCTGATGAAGAAGAGCGATTTGGCAAAGAAGGGGGCACTCACATTTTGATCCGGTAGCTGTGAGATGACGCTCTGAGCCAGCGCAAATTGTTGCACTTGTTGTGCCATCCTTGTCACGTCACCCTGTGCGTTAGGAAGATTCATAGTTAAATCCTCTGACTACTCGAACTTGGATTTATCTAAGTAAAAGAAAGCTCCTTGCTAATGCTTGACTCGGGCTCCGCTCGCTCGAGCATGATAATTGAGTAGCATGATTCTGTGATATAGCTACTCGAGCTCAGCTTCAATTGATCGAAACTAATATTATGAATAGCGGAACACACATTACACGCAGCTTCAAGGACTGCGCCGCCCAAGGCAAAGTAAACACCTTGAAGAAGATTGCGTTGGAAGGGTGATGATGGGTGTTGGAGAAGATACAGAAATAGGAGGGGAATTTGCTTGTAAACCAACCGCTTCACTAGTAATATGAAGTCACAATCATGAAAGGGGGACGGTTGCATGGTAAAATTCAAAATGAAGAAGGATTCCTAGTCGAGTTAGCAGCACAACCAAATGGAACGGATTATGACTGAGTTAAGGACTTATTGTTTACTTATTTCATCGGCACTGTTACGGACATCAATCCAGTTATGAGGGAGGTCAGCTCTTGCTCCGGGATGCATGTAATCGTTGGTATCCACTTCGAACGTGGAGTCTCCAAATATAATGACAGGAGGCACGTCGTCCGCCAAAGCCGAGACGAGCATCATGGCGATGGCCAGAAAAGGACCAAGTTGCTGTTATTGTGAGAAGACGGTGAAGACAGACATTTCTGCAATAGTTGTAGGAAGTGAACGCTTCTGTGAGTTTCCCGACTCTCGAGAGATTAAGTGATGATGTTATGTGCTGTTTCATCTGCATTATAATAGAAAAGGGTTTAGGAAGGGAACAAGCAGATAAAAACTGGGGTGAAACCTAATATAAGGATTCGGATTCCCTGACCAGAGGTGAGGGTGACTAGATCCAAAGGCCTTAGGGACGGTTTATTTATTTATTTATTATTTAATAAGGACAGCTGTCCTCCCCAGTATAGTATACTAAGGAACAAAACATGATTATTCGAAAGACATAGCATATGCCCTTTCCTTAGTTTTACCAAGAGAAATGACAATCGGCCACAAAATTTTACGTGTTCTTCGACTTACGTGGACAGAATTTTAAGCTACGTGTTTGTTTGTTGATTTTGAATTTGAAAGTAGACGGTCAAAAATAAAATAAAAATTGGAAAAATGAAAGTATTGATATTAACGATTGCAAGAAAGGTAAGTGGTACGCAAGATAAAACACACCATGAATGTAACTTTGCAGGAAATTGAAGGGATAAGTAAAATCATGACAACAGTTTTTCTGCGATTGCCGAGCAAACATGTGCCAAGATTACAACGTTGGTATTTGTGTCCAACCATTACTAGTTGTTTACGAAAACTTACGAAATTTGAATTTACGAATAACTTTCTAACTCTATTTACATTTGTTGATAAAGAATCATCCGTTTCGAGATTTTGGGCATTTATTATTTGAAAATAGTCATCCCAAAGAGGTTACAGTTTCTGAGATCAGTCGCATGCAATCATCCGTCATCTTTGTGTTTGAGCTTTGACACTCATAAGAATTTGCAATAGTTGAATGTCGATGACCCTTGTTGACCAGTGAGGGCCCTCGATAACGTCTATAATGTTGGCTCTCGATGAATTTACCAATAAGTTATCAATTCCCTTTGAGTTGTCAACCGTTTTGTTCATTAATGACTTCTATGTTAAACAAACTATCATCTTATTGACCTTGCCTACCACTTGTAGATAATGACCAAATTAAAGTCAGTCAAATTTTCTCTTTTTGGTGTCAATTGTAAGCTCTGGACATGAAGAAAAAGCTCCATTTCTAGGATATTCCATGCAATTGTCAAAAATCATTCATCTAATTGTTTTAAAATACATTTCGAGCAAGAATGAGTGCTTAGAGTGATTGGGAAGACAAATTGGCTCTTAGGTTCCGTTAGTTTATGAAAAATGAATGATTTAAAACACGTTTAAAAGGAAAAGATCGTTTTCATCATTTGAAATAATTAGTTAATATAATATATTTTCATCATAAATAAAAATTTACATTTAAATGTATTTGTGTACTTATAAAAATACTTTTCATCTAAATGTATTTTTGTATATGATATAAACAATTATTTTACTTTATTTTGAAATAATTTATTTTTTACTAGACAAATGGAGTCTTAGATTCCCTGTGCCACCACATCCTCCGTTGTTCTTTAAACTTTTGCGAAGATGGCGTCGCTGGATTCATTACCAGTAACTTGCATGGTCGTCCCTCTTTCTTTCCTTTTCTCCTCCTGTCAACGTTGGACTCATCCACGAGAAAATATCATCGAGAGGTTTCTCATTATCGCTTTCAAGGGAATCGCCGCGGTTACCCGCTGAAATATCGAGATCGTCTAGAAAATCAACATTGAAGAGGGAAAGTGAATTTATTTGTGCGTCCACAAGAACAACGCTTCTGCACTCGCAGACTACAGCTCATCCCATCCCGGGATTCGGTGAGCTTCATTCCCGGAGACGGGCTATAGAGTGCGCTTATTACTGGCAGCTGAAATAACAAGGCAAGGAAGCAGCATATCGTCTCGGAGTGAAGAGCGAAGACGAGAGCATCGCGCATGTCGATCTCACACGCTGGCCTGGGCCAACTGGCTGAAGTTCATCGGCGCTACAAACCTCAGCGCCCCGGTGAACAGAGTGATGGCGGCCTTCCGTGCCGCGAACTCTGTTGGGTGGAACCTGTCCCAGAACAAGTATTTACGGCGGTTCGGGCACAGGTTGGTGTCGTACGAGATGTTGCATGAAATCTGTGCGTTCAGTGGTCCACTTCCGCAGCACGCTTCTTGTATGTTCTCGATGCCTGATTGCACATAAGAGGAAAGACGAAATCAGAGGAAATTAGTTGATAAAAAACTGAAGAATCGTTAAGAAATGGATGGTCATGATATGCTCACCAACGAGGCCAGGATCGTCCACAAGTGTAGCGGTCATGGTATACGCATCTCCAAGTGAGTATATCATGCCTTTGAGCTGTGAGCTCAGAGATTGCAATAAACCCGAGATCATTGAATAGAAGGACTCAGCATTATCATTCATCTCCGTCAAACAGCCTGACCCGCTCAAGTTCAGGAGCCGCGCAGATGGGCAGCACCCAATCTGAGGGACGCTCACGATCCCGAATTTCCGAGCTCCCAAGTTGTACAAAGCCTGGCATCCCCATTCCGTCAATACGCACAGTCGTCCAGAAAATTTAGAACCATGTTAACATATGCAATTGAACCAAATTGAACGACTAACTATTGCTTAATGACTCACTAAACTATTCTCAACATTTGTTCGCGAGGCACCTTGGAGTTATGCTGCATGCAAATATTCCGAAATTAAAATTTCGAGATTTACTGGAGGGTCGGTCTAGGATTTTCTCAGACAAGGAGACATTGTAGCCAACAGTTACAGTATCGAGTCAATATCTACCGTCAGTTGGGCTGTGTAGTTAGAGTGAATTGCGGCCATCAGCTCTGGCGGGGACACGGCGGACACTTTGTAAAGGTTGTACTCGAAGATGTCATTGCTTCCGACACTGATGAAGAAGAGCGAGCTTGCAAAGAACTCGGCAGTTTTATTTTGACCCAGTAGCCCTGTAATATTGGCCTGAACTGTTGCAAATTGTTGCACTTGTTGCGCCATCGGTATCACAATTCCCTGCATATTAGCAAGATCCAGAGTTCAATTCTCTGAATACTTGAAATAGGATTTACCGGAGTATGCGGCAGCGTAGATTAGAGCTCCCTGTTGAAGCTGGACTCAGGTTTGGCACGCTGAGTCTCCAGGAGCTACTCAAGCCCATCTTTAATTGATCAGAACTAATATTTCGTATAGTGGAGCATGCGATACTCGCACCTTCGAGTGCATGGACTGCTTCATTTTGTCAAGCTCCAGCTATAAAAATTCAAGTTTGATCGAGGTTTTAGAGGGAAATGATCGAACTTTTCAGACAGGTCGAGCGCTCTAGGATAGAACTAGTGCAACTTGACTTGGCTCGATGATGCTCCTTACAAGGGGAAGAGATTCAAAGGGCATGCGGAGCTCAAAAAAATGGAGTAAAAGAGTTTCACATGACTTCACATAGGCGTGAAAACGCACCCAGGACAGATTTCCAGTTGCATCCAGAACTCCAGCGCCGCCTGAGGCAAAGTTAACACCTCGAAGTAGATTCCTTTGGAAGGTTGATGGTTCATGGAGAAGAGCCAGAAAAGGTGGTGGACTTCGCTTGTAACCCAACAGTTTCACTAGTAATATGAATGTACAATTATCAATTTTGGACCATAGCATAATAAAATTCAAGTGAAAAGGTATTTCCACATTAATTACTGGAACAAACGAATGAAATTGATTGTGGTGGAGTTGGGAAGACATAATATACCTATATGGTCGGCACTATTGTATCCATTACTGAATCTCCCTGTCGGTTGTGAGTAGGGGAAATCAATCCCATAATAGCGGAAGTTGGCTTTTGCCCCGGAAGGTATGAAATTGTTAGTCCCCACGTCAAACGTCGAGTCCCCAAATAAAAAGACGGGAGGCAAATCGTCCGCGAAAGCTGAGACAAGCATCAAGCCGATCGCACCAAAAACAAGCAAGTCCCTGTTATTGCGAGAAGACAGTGAAGACAAAAACACTTCAGCCATGTTTCTAGGATGGCAACTCTTGAGATTCTAGACTCTCGAGAAATCAAGCGACGATGGGTTTTGTTTCGCGATTCCCCGCAGTATTATAGAAGCGGAATTAGGAAGTGAACAAACAAAGAAACTTCCAAATCCAGCCTTGTTGAAACTACTCTTCGGCGGAGAGCCCTAGTTTCAAACCGAACACGACGCACCTAGGAACAAAAAGTGATCTCTGTATGTCATCTCTTTGTAAAATGAACCGACATTTAAGAAGTGCATTTAAAGATAGATTCACCAAAACCTGAATCGCTCATCGTATCATCGAACTTCAGGATCAGCTAACTCTTCCTTCGCATGGTCTCGGAACTTTCTATGATATGTTCTTTCGTCTGTGGTTCCTCCATTTTGGATTCTGCCGACAGAGATGACAACTGGCCACAAAATATTGTAGTACCTTAATGAAGAAACCAATGAAGATTGCATAGATTTAAAGATTACAACCTGCGGAGATTCGTCGCGTTTCAATTATAATCACCACACTTACTGTAAATTCCAAGGTCTAAGTATGTTGTTTAACTTTTGCTGATGGAATTACAAGGGCAGAATCTGAGTATCTTCACAGGATGTAAATTTGTATATATTCGTGAAAAATTCCAAAAGCAAAAGACCATGCATTTTCCTTTTTCTCGAAGGGACTTTGGTGGCAATACCAACTAGGGTTTCTTGCCATGGCCATTTTAATCCACTTTCATCTATTCTCGTACAAGGATTCATATCTGTCTCGGGGATGCTTGCAAACCCTAGATTTGCTCTTGCCATGGGAACATTTAAGGCGAGGTTGGTCTTGGTAAGTTCAGGGAGTCGAAGTTAGTGCTGCGTTGAAACTTGATGGGCGTGGACATTGCTCTAGCTTCCTACGAGGAATCCGAGGATGATTGGTTTCTTTCTTCCCGTCGTCGAATGACAAAATAGTTTGACATGAGCTCGATAGTTCTGTTCACGGACTTAAGAAATCGTGGAGATCGTTCTTGATTTCATAGGAAGTACCAAAACTGATTTGTAATTTACGTCCTCATGTCCATTTCTGAGCTCGATTGCCTTTAAGCATTACATTAGTCTATATCGCTTCACTTGCTCCCTTCGTATCGCCGTGGGATTCACACAAATTCCTAAGCAGAGGTTTCTCCTTGTCATTTTTGCGGAAATCGGCCGTCTCAAGAGATACTTATAAATAAGTTCTAAATTTATTATACTTAAACTCTATTCATTTCACGGAAAATATAGCATTTCTGGAAAATACTTTTCGGGAAATCATTTTCCTGGAAAATACTTTCTAGAAAATCATTTCGGGCTCACATGCTTTGAACGAGGTCGAGGCACAGTGTTGGAGGCCGCGATACTTAAAGGTAAATAAAAAAGATGGAAGGAAAACACTTCCCTACTACTTTGAATGTGCTTTTTTTTATTGATGGAAAAACTAGACGTAAATATGGGCGACGACCTTGAAATTGATAGGGGGGATCTAAGAACTCTTCGGAGAGAAACGTGAGAAGGACTAGGGGTGAGCATGAAGGACCGCCAACCCGAGAATTGCCCAGATAGGGTTGGACCGGTCGGGTTGGTCCGGGTGTTCAGATTAGTGGTCTGGTCCATGGTTCCAAAAAAATGGACTAGAAGAACCTGGATGTTGCATAAGATTTGTTACTTCTATAGGTAACTTGAGTTTACCTAGTAGTTGAAGAGATAGGTGATAACAGTAGCCTAAAAGGATCTTGCTTGAGTTCTCTCCACATTATGGTTAGGCAAAAGTTGTTCGTTTGACATGAGTGACTTTTAGCGAGTCAGCTTATGATAATTAAATGTGTGGAGAATACTTCCACCTCATGTCACTTGCTAATCCTGCTAGAAATAAATAGGCTATTAATGATTGTCTTTGTCCTATGAGCTAGTTATATTGATTCGTGATGCTTATTTCTGCCATAAAGGGAGTGTAACCAGAAGGTATAGCTATGCTTAAGGGGTAGAGAAATGGATCTCACAACATAATTCTGGTCACCCATTGGACCGCCTGAGAACTGGACTCGACCGGTTAGTCCAGTCCAGCCCCATCCTATATTTGGTCGGTCTATTCCACGGTCCTAAAAATCGAAGACTGATCCCATCAGTCCCATTCCCGATTTCAGGGGGGAATCGGATCGCTCGGGAAACCGATTACCCCTAATAATGGCCTCTTCTTTTCGGGAAATTATTTTCCTGGAAAATACTTTCTGGAAAATCATTTCGGCTCACCGGCTTTGAACGAGGTCGAGGCACGATGTTAGAAGCCGCGATATTTAAAGGTAAATAAAAAAGACGGAATGTGTTTTTTTTATTGATGGAAAAACTAGACGTAAATATGGGCGACGACCCTGAAATTGATGGGGGCGGGGGGGATCAAAGAACTCTTCGGAGAGAAATGGGAGAAGGACTAGGGGTGAGCATGAAGGACTGCCAACCCAAGAATCGCCCAAATAAGATTGGACTGAATGGGTTGGTCCGATTGTTCAGATTAGTGATCTGGTTCATGGTTCCAAAAAAATAGAATCGATTCCCGATTCCTGGGTGGAACTGGACCAGAAGAACCTGGATGCTGCATAAGATTTGTTGTTTCTATAAGTAACTTGAGTTTACCTAGTAGTTGAAGAGATAGGTGATAACAGTAGCCTAAAAGGATCTTGCTTGAGTTCTCTCCATATCATGGTTAGGCAAAAGTTGTTCATTTGACATGAGTGACTTTTAGCGAGTCAGCTTATGATAATTAAATGTGCGGAGAATACTTCCACCTCATGTCACTTGCTAATCCTGCTAGAAATAAATAGGCTATTAATGATTGTCTTTATCCTATGAGCTAGTTATACTGATTCATGATGCTTATTTCTGCCATACAGGGGATGTAACTAGAAGGTATAGCTATGCTTAAGGTGTAGAGAAATGGATCTTACAGCATAATTCTGGTCACCCATTGGACCGCCTGAGAACCGGACCCGACCGGTTAATCCGGTCCGGCCCCGTCCTATATTTGGTCAGTTCAGTCCCTGGTCCTAAAAACCGAGGATCAATCCCATCGGTCCCATTCCCGATTCCGGGGGGAATCGGACCGCCTGGGAAACCGATTACCCTTAACAATTACCTCTTCTTCCCTAGGTTGCGATATTTATTGATGGAGATAAATTAAAATAAATAAATATAAAAAGAAAGATGGAGTCGAAGGTGATTGGTTGATGAGCTGCCTGATGAAATTGGTGCTTTTTTACAACAGGCAGACGCAACAATATCTATTTATAAAAATAGAAACTAAATAAAAATTAACCACGCGAGTTTTTGAACCGGAGCAAACAAAGGGCGGAGAAATGCGACTGTTCGATTTTTTCTACTAGGGCTCTCTCTCTCTCTCTCCCTCCCTCTCTACCCCCGGCATAGTCGCCGCCGAGGACGACGCGGAGAGGCCGGAGTAATGGCGGGGCGGTTCTCCGGTACAAGCGCCATCTCGGCGTCGGCGGTTCCCCATCGCTTGGCATCAGCGTTTCGGTGCTGGAGCGTCGGTCCTCTCGTAAGTTCATCGCGCCTTCCGCTACTTCTCATTGGGGTTCCTGTTGTGGGAGATGTCCTCGTCGATTTGCGAGATTGATTTGGAGTCTCCCTATTCCGTGAAATCGTTCCGCATGGTTGTTATATCGGGAGTTCCTTTGCCATGGTCGATGTCTTAACCCTAGCATCATACCCCATTGTTGTTCATCGACGCGAGTTTGGTTGTGGAAAACTGAGATATGATGTAGTTTCGCTCCTTCCTCTAATATGTTCGAGATACTGAAGTCATTGCAGAAGACTATGTCTCAAAGATAGTCTCGTTGCAGTCGTATTCTTTCACGCTTCATGTGATAATTAGGGTGCCTTGGTAGGGTGCCTTGGCGGTATTTATAATCGCATTGTGTCCTTCTGGGTTGGCGCCACAGTGTTCTTTTTACTACTCTCAACGTCTTTGATCTTTGCCTTCTTGTGGCTGCCCCAATTGGAGTTTCTCATTACGATTTGAGATGTGTTTTGGAATTTTCACTCAATCTAAGTAGAAAAAGAGTTCCATTGAAATAGCTTGATTCTCACGTAAAACCATTGTCAATTTTTTCCTGTGTGTGATTGCTAGAGTACCGAGCCTGTATGAAGAAGTCAAACTTATTACCTTAGATTCAGCACTGCAATGTTGTTCCGCTCTCGATGGCTTCAACCACTGCTTACTTTCTAGTGTAATGGTCACAGGTTAATAATGGTACTTTTATGTATTGACGGTTTCCACAATTATATCTCATGTTCCTAAAATTCATCTGAGCTACATAAAAGGTGAGTGCCAGTGACGATAAATGCTGATTTTTTATTTCGGAGAAGTTGGAGAGAGTCAATCAGCTAAACATTGAAATCAGATGCACTTGCAGCAAGTTTGATTCTCAGCATAATAGTTTTCTAGTTATCAATTAAAGAAAGGCAGAGTTCTTCACTTCGTAATTGCAGTTTCCAGGTCTTGAGTTTTGTATTCTTTGTTGTTTCTTTTGGTTCCTGCAGATTCGGCAAAATATGACCACTGATATGGGTTCTGTTGTGGTATTTCCGTCTACACATATTCCCAAACATTTTGCTTCCTCAAGCCCATATGTAGGTCCATCTCTGGAATATATATGGGATCATCAAAGTCAATGAGCAACATGAAAGAAAGGGAATTATGGAACTCTTTCTTTAAATTCATCAATGGGCAGCAGATTGATGTGGGTTTCATGTCCATGCTGAAGTAAGGAAAATGGGTTACATTGAAGTGAATCCTCCATGGAAGCTGGGGAGTCCTTTAGAAGCTTATAGCTGTTCACAATGAGCTAGCTCAGGTATTTTCATCTTTTACCATGTCTTATGCTTACCCGTTGTGCTACTTATCAGTTCCATTTGCAAGACATCTTATAATTTTCGTTATCTGTGTGCTTTTGGCCTTTATTAAAGTGCAATATTGCTCGTGTTGGAGGATTTTTTGGGAACATTTAGGTGTACGTGTCATGCTTGTGTCTTGGTTGTAATAAAGATGAGCAATTTATATGTTTTTGACATAAATGTCTTGAAGAATCTTGTTTTGTTGAGCAACTTACTAATTGGATTGCTTATTAGATAATTAGTTGTTTCACATGCATATTTCTGGTCTATTCCTCCTTCTAAGTTTTTGGACTGTTCCCAATTGTAAATTCATTTGGTTTGAATTATCTATTCATAGGCAGTCTGGCCATTTAAAAGTGACTAGAAGGCATATAATGATGTTTCTCTTTTACTCCAAAGTTTGGCAATCATGCTATCTGCTCATTTTTCAAATTTCTTCTGGCATGAACCTTTGTGCAAGGTAGAGTCGCTTCTGCTTTGATACAAGCTTTGTGCAAAGATGATCCTTTAATCGTGACCTGGAACGAGGGATTAACAAAAGAAGTCAAGATTGTTTTGCAGAAGAAATCAGGGTATTTTATAAAGTAGCAAGGTAGCAGTGAATAAATTGCATTTTTGCCATTTAGGAAGCACTTTCTAGAGATATATTCACATGAGGTTTTCATCTAGATGTTTCTTTATCTATATTATCATAGACATATAATATTTAAAGGCAGCAAACTGGTTGATTCTTCTATGTTCCTTAGGTGAGCAATGTGTAATTTGATATTGTCAATGAAAGTATTCAGGGATTATTATTTTGTGTGAAGATACACTCTGACATGACAGGAAATTTTTTTTTTAAAAAGGGGCAAGAAAGCCCATAAGATTGGCTAAAATCAAGTAGAATTGATACTGGAAAAGCAAGAATAAATACTTGAAAATTTAGGGTTTTTAGAAACCAAAAACATATATAGAGAAGTAAGACGGTTGATTACAAGGTGCCTTAGAGATATTTATACTTGTTTTACAGTTGTAGTTGGCTCTAAATTCCTTAACAGACATAAAGTGTGTCCCTTCTCGGTGTTGCAACTTTGTGTAAAGTCAGTAGGTCCATCACAGGACAATTTGTTTGAAGGACCGATAACATAAGAAGACAAACTATGTGAAGAAAAGAAACACTAGAAACCTATAAGGTTAAGATACTCCTGTGTCACCTCTTGTCTCTCCCATGTAGTTTGTTCTCTCAGTGATTTTTATTTTATACTGACAAATGCAGATGATAGCATATAGATTTTATGCAGAATTTGTGAAAATGCAAAATGTGGCATTTTCAGCTGTGTTATGATGTTATTTTTTCTTGAGGCTGGGGCAAGCCTGATGAGTTGTTTACTTCACAAATATTGGCTTATTTATAGTGTTGCTTTGTTATTGACATAGCCATAGATTGTACAAGATCGAGTCATTATTTTCTTTAACGGACATGCAAGTGCTCTTAGTGCCAGAGCATGATGCAATAACAAAGTTCAAAAGGGAAAATAATAAAAAGATCCTCACATTTTGCCCTCATATCAATTTGCATTTTAAGTTTAACAATCTACAATTAGCATCCCAAGTTGTATCTGACATCTGGTCCTTTTACAAATTTGCCATTTTCTTATTAATTTTGCATCTCCCACCATTTCAAATCCACCCATAATGAAAATGAACTTGCTCAAAACCCTTCACCACACGATACTCAGCCTCTCTACTCCTGGGGCTGATGCCTGCAGTGCCACGCCATCTTCATGCGCCACCCACCACCACCCTAGCTGAGCTATGACCCCTTAACCAAGTAAGAGTCGAGCTCGACCCAGATTAGTCTATGTCAGGTTGACAGAAGCTTTTGGACCTAGTTATTGGCTTGTTTAACCCAGCAGCATTAGCTTGGCCATGGCTCTGTGTGTGTGTGTGAGGGAGCGAGGGAGGGAGTGAGGATGATATGGCAATGAAAGGTGGAGATTGTTTTTGAAATTTTCCCGTTTTAAAAGGTAGAAAAATGGTAAAATGTGTAGTATTCGAGCCATGGGGTGAGAGGGAGGGAGGAAGGGAGCAAGGTTGATATAGGAATGAAAAGTGGAGATTGTTTTTGAGATTGTTTTTGAAGTTTTCCCGTTAAGGTAGAAAAATGGTAAATGCATAGTATTAGAGCCACAGGAAGAGATGGAGGGAGCGACGTTGATATGGGAATGAAAAGTGGAGGTTGTTTATGAAATTTTCCTGTTTTACAAGGTAATAAAATGGTAAATGCGTAGTATTAGAGCCATGGGGTGACGCTTAGCTATGTCGTGTGATGTAGACTCATCAGTAAGTAATGTTGTTTCTGTCCATTTTCTGTTGCATGTACACAGACTAGTGGATTCCTCGCAATAACAGCACTTTTAAGAGAATCCATGGTTCTTGAACCCTTTAAACAATTGTCGTTCTATAAGTTGAAGATCCTTGCATATGCAATAAGGTAAGATGTCTGGCAGGTTGGAGTAGCATCATCTCTTCTTTACTAAGGTGAATTAAGGGTTAGAAAATCCAGGGGCAGTGACTATGTGGTGCTCCATTTCGTGGTGTTCCCCTGATATACCAGGTGAATCCAGGCGCTCAAACGGACTCGAGATGTCTCTTAACTGAAGAGGTAGTATATCCACGCAAAGATAGCTTTATTTTTTTGCTGTTTACTTTGTTTCTGATGTTGTCAGAATTTTCTATTCAAATTGAAGAATTCTTTTGTCTCAGGGTGGGTATGGGTTAATCTGTGCCTTGATCTGGATGCAATGAAAAGGCAAATACATTCTGGTTGTGCTCAATTCGCAATGAGAAGGGAACGTACGATTCTGACAGAGTATTGCTGGCCTGCTCCACATTCATTCAGTCAGATTAATATTTTAGAGATCTTTGGCGATTCTCTATTAAGCACTTTATTCAGTCTCGCTTTGACATTTGTGAAGGAAACACTCGATGTCCGCTCGTAGCATGCTTTGTCTTCATCTGGTGACCTGATGATGATGAAGGGCCAATTGTTCCCGTCACACGGGCCCACGTAGAGCATGTAGCTGGCGGATGAGCTTTCTGGCCTATTGTTAATGCCCGGGTGGAAATTCCATGGGCTTTTCGCAGCGGGTCTCAATGAGCTAAAAGGGCCCATGGGCTGGTTATTTGGGCCTTAATTATGGTTGACAAAGCCTAACGAGGCTGATGCACAAAGTGACTTGAGGGGTCGACAGTTTGAGGCCCATGGGCAGGTTCTCTGGGCCCTTAATCGGTCAGTTTACAAGAGCGGGCCCATCAGGTTCTTCAGGGTTCTTCACATTTAGGCTGGGCCCTGCGTGGGGCCCTTAATTTGCCCCGTCCGTGTTAAGCATGCCGCCCTTAATTTGCCCAATTTCGCATCAAAATAGTAGGCCCGTGTGCTAAGATGGCCCTCCAAGTGGGCATAAATGATATGGACCTTGTTAACCCTTTGTGTCCAGTCAACCTTAATGGCCAACTAATCGGCCCATAGGCCGAAGACGACTTGAACTGTAATTAAATTAAGGATGGCCCTGTTTTAGTCCCAAGGGGCCCAATACTGCATAGGATAATTGGCCAATGGGCCTAAAAGAATCTCTTATACGGCCCAACAGGATGGCCCTGATTTGTAAATCGTGGCTCTAATTTAGTACCGGGGGCCCATGATCTGGGCCCGTATGATGTTGGATAGGCCCAGCTTCGCCTTTGTTGGCCCAATTATGCCAAAATGGGCCCAAATGCAGTGGCTTTCGTTCATACTGATTAAGCCCTTGCTGAGCCTAATTTCTACCGAACATTGTAGGCCTATCGTTTCATGATGGGCCCTTTTTCTGTAGGTGGCTGACTTGGGCCGAAAATGATCTGCCGAGGCCCTTAAGAGGGCCTCCCAGTGGGCTTAGATGATGACTTTTCGGCCCATTAAGGATGGCTCCTTATCCTTCGTGGCCCAATTTCGTAATAATGGGCCCAGTGATGTGGCCTTCGGCCAATATTGTTGAGCCTTCGCTAGGCCCTGAATTGGGCTTATAGTTTGACTTTTGGCCCATTAAATGTGGGCCTGATCCAAGCCCAAATGGTATTCGACATGGGCTTAGTTATGATCCAAGCCCAAATGGCATTCGACATGGGCTTAGTTATGATCCAAGCCCAAATGGTATTCGACATGATCCAAGCCCATTAAATGTGGGCCCATTAAATGTGGGCCTGATCCGTGTTATGGACTTTGTGGGCCCAACTGAGGATATGGGCCTAAAATTTATGTCAAAGTGGTGTGGAAATTTGCCTTTTCGGCCCATTACGAATGAACATTGCTTGCTGTTGATGGACCCAATTTAGGCCCATGGGTATGAAAATTACCTTGAGAAGGGTTAATAACTTTTTGACTATTAAGTGTGGGCCCTTTTTATACCTCGCGGGCCCGGGCGAAGCCCAAATGGCCCTCGGCCTTGTCTTAAATTATGCTTCTTTACTGCCCATATGTTTTAGGCCGTGCTTTGGACCTTGTGGACCCAAATGGGGGCGATGGGCCTAGAATTTATGTCGTACTGGAGTGGATATTTGCCTTTCCGGCCCATTACAAATGAACACCGCATGGTGTTAATTGGCCGAACTTAGGCACATGGGCAGGAAAATTGGCTTGAGAAGGGTTTGATTGAAGTTCCATTTCTGCCCGTTACCAATGGGCCCTGTTTTAGACTTGGGCCCAATCGTCGCACGAACTAAGGGGCCGAAAACGGGCCTCCATTTGGCGCATAAATAATGTAATTTCTCAGCCCATTATTGATGGGACCCATAAACTCGACTCATGGGCCTTCCCAGTAGTGCTCCTAAGCGCGCAGAGCGAGCTCATGGGTCATCGATTGGCCCTCCTCCGGTGGATCTGATGGATTACGGCCGACCTGGGAGGCCCACTTTGGTTTATGGGTTGAAGCCCATAATTTCCAGCTAATAGGCTGCTCGCTCAAAAATACAAACCACAGACAAAAAGAAGGTAAAAACATGACTAGCTAAACAAATCACCAGCCAATCACCACCATGAAGCCGGAGAAGGATCCAACCGTAAATTTTCCAGTGACGGCGATGACAGCTGTCAAAATGTCCAGTAATGGATCAGTGTGCATGGCCGCTGTCCAGGCTTATTCACCAACAGCTACAGATACACCTGGACACTGCGCCAAAACCAAAAGTTAAGCGTGCTGATATCAGCTGGACTTCCTTAAAAATGATTAGGAGCCCCCGTCGGCTACCAAGAAACAAACAAAACATTGTGAAGATCGATATCAGAAACATCTCATCCTTCCGCATAGAATTCAAAATCCACAAGACCCTCATCTATACAATGAAGTTGGAAGGTAAGCCAGTTGATCCACAACAGACCCTGCAAACGAGTAAAAACATAATACTTCAGCGTTCCCTGGACAATATATTGCACCCACCATTGAAAGAGAGGGAGGATGGAAACGCATTCGAAGAGAGGAGGGAAATGCGGAATCCAGGCTAAATGCATTCAAAGTCTCTGAATTTACAAATTCGAATTCAGTGTTAGATTTGATTGGTTTGCCATTTATATATAGGAGGATAACAATAGACTAGCCTAAATGGAAAAACCATAATTGAAGGGAATAATAAACAAATTTACAGTCACTAAATGTGATGGCTTCTCCCATCATCTCAAACCCAAAGTACAACTAGAAGATTGCTTCTGACGTCAGTCGAACAAGTCAATGTGTAGCTTCTGTTATTTTGACAAGCATGCGACTATAAAGGGCAACAAATCACAACCAAGAAAACGCAGCAAATGAAGAACAAATGCACCACAAGGGTAACAGCCAAATATAAAAAGGAAACATCAAGTGAAACATCATAACCAATGATCAAGAGCCTACCAGTGTCCATGCTGACTCAGGTGGAAGCAGCTTTTACTCTTCATAAACAAGAAGTCTGAAACAAGCTCCACCGCACTTGCTTTAGAGAGCATGTCATGTCGGCATTTACCTCCAAGTAATATGCTTTAAGCATGATTGTCCAAGCATGCAAGCATATGGATGGATAATAGTAAGCGGAAAACCTTTCCTCAATCAGACAGGCATCCATTGGTTGTGAAAAGAAGGGCTCCACCTCACAGGTGAACTCTACCATAGGACCTTCCTCACTCTCCACCTAAAATGCGCCCAAAGAACAAGCCAACGGTCAACCAACATCCTGCATCCTCTATTTTCCATAGTTTCTTGGACAAACAGTGTACAGTCCAGATTCCTTTGAAAACTTAAGGTTCAAAACTCATCATCCAGCTCCCTATGCAGAAGGACACACAGTATTATTGAGAAAAACATATTTAGCAGAGACTTATAAAAGCCATCGCCAACTTTTCCTATGCCCACACTATTGCAGATGGACAATTTAAAAGTAAACCCTTTTTTTGCACCCTCTAATTGCAATATGACACCAGACTTTAAAGAATAGGTTTCTTTCAAAATTTAGGATTCAAAATGTATTAATCAAAAGTAGATGATGCGACCTGTAGGGTCAGATAAAATTGGGAAAAATTAGTAATTTCCCTTCTACATAGGAAAAGAAAGAAGGAAAGAGATAGTAACACATTGACTCCTTGACTTCCAAAAGTAAATGGACCGTGAATACTACCATCAAGTACCAATTTCTCACAATCTGTCCTCTATTTGATCTCAGGTAGAGCAAAAGGAGACAAGCACACAACCATATAGCTCCTGAAGTCTGTCTTTTCAAAACATATTCAATCATATAATGCATCAGTGCAGTCCTCATACCAACAGATTGTGAGATACTAGAGTTAAAAAGAGTATAGTATAAAAAATTGACACCAATCTGATGCAAGAACGCATTTAATAGGAGCATAACATTGCCATTTTACTTTAGACAATGGAATAAAGAAAATCCATGAAAAGCAAGTACGGGAGAGGTTCTAAAATGCTGAGAGGGGTGAAGGGACAAGATGCGACAAATTGAGTTCCCACCAGAAGCATGGGTTCACCCACATCTTCATTACTAAATTCTCTCAACAATTCAGCCCGCATTAGTTCAACATAAGCAAATATTAGGGTTTTTCTGATCTACCCAATCCCAAAAGAGTGATGATCCACAAACAATACTGCCATAAATGTACCACCTTAGTTGTCACGGAAGTGCTCCAGCAAGGCACCAAAACCAGACTAAAAGAGGAGCAATTTCCAGCTGAAAGATTAATCGAATCCCACTGATAAAACATCTAAATGGATACATGTATTATTACATTTTGCGCTCTATCAAAGCAGCCACTGAGGGAACCTTCAAGCTATAATGTATGAGTGGCCAGCATAGAGTTCAGATAATTCGCCAGCTACCTCAATTAAATTCCAGCTACCTCAATTAAATTCCATCTCCATATCCATATAGAATGCATCCCTTCATTGACCTTTTGACTTCCCAACGCCAAAAGCTAGTACCATTGCATCAAACAATAATATTTTTTTTTAGTATTCTCTTGCATTGCCTAAGAAACAAGAAACATTAGCGAGAAAATTGATTGAACAAATTGAAAGTCTCCAGTTGTATATGTAAGAAATTGATACAAATCAGCCACTTGCAGATATCAATAATACCTCCACTAATCATGTATCTCCAATTGCTGCAGCAACAGTGAATGCAGAATATCCACAAGGAGATAAATAATCCAGCATTCCTTTCTTTCTCATACTCGATTGCTTCATAATACACTCTTCCTTTTGACAAGATGCCAAGACTAAGTGCAGAGCCAGAAAGAGCATAAAAGAGTACTTCCTCTAGACATTGAGCCTCGTATATCCTATCATGTACCCTGCCATAATGTGAAGCCAAGGGAGATCATCTGGTATCGAATGACCAAATTAAAATAATTCTCAGATGCTTTTGTAAATATTTGAAATATTTGCCGTGATGTTAGCATTCACCTTTCCATGATTGTTATATCAACCTAAATTAATTGACAAGCACGTCTAATCATTTAGAGAAACAGTGGCAGGGATTGAACTTAATCATACCAACTTTTTGAATGAAAAACTGCTCAAAGTAACTACTAAGTGAACTGAAGCTGGAACATAATTACAGAATGCAGGACAATTACCTCGTGCTGTTCCCTCCAAGTATTTTAGGCACGTTGCATGTGATACAGCGTGCATCCCACCTCCAACAATCTTTCCACTTGGAGGAACAAAAAAAGAGTACACAAACCAACCTTTCTCTGCTTGCATACTTTGACTGCAAGAAATCCTCTATGAAATCTCAGACCTAGAAATTACCTTATGCAGTATGGCCTCAGTCAATGTCTCTTTCAAAGAACTCCAAATGATTGTTGCAAAAGTCGAAAGCCAGTTTACAGAGAAGCAAAGGTATCTGATCAATATGTAAATCTGAGGTTAGAGTCTTGCAAACACTCACATTCTGAAGAAACAATTAACCGTGTCATACACTACACCAAACTTTACCCCTACTAAAATGAATTCCGCTCTTTTCAAAGTCAAAGCACAAATAGGTAGCAGCCCTTTGAGCTTCTTTCCCAAGCAGATAATCCTCGTGCTCAATATTGAATAGTTTGTAATAAGATTCTACTTCACGGTGAAAAAAGAACAGAAACCAGAGTGACTGATAACAAGCAGTTCTTAGATTGCTAAGTTTCAAAATCAAATTGGCCACTGAAGGATGAAAGAATGGTCACCTCAAAAGTAGATAGCCATTGGTCACCTTACAAGTAGATAGCGATTGATCCTTATTGATGCCCTGTTGGCCTTCTGAACAAAGTCCCTGATAGCCAGATCAATCAGAACATGCTTATTGAATCGAACTCAAGTACATGAAACTAGAGGGCAATGACAGTAATGACGGACAGTGGAACAAAGGAAAGAAGATGTCACTCAAATAAGCACCTATTTAAGATGAGTATTCCTACAAAGCTCTGCAGAACCTACAACTGAGTGAACCTAGTACATGAGAAGCGACTAGCAAAGTAGGAGTGACCCAATAGATAATAAAGATTAACTCGTGAAGAAAAATGAAATCCTATACTACATGATCAGACCATATCTGCAATCTCTTCCATACCCAGATCATCTCAGGCGCCCAAGGCAGCTCACAAGCACAAGTAACCGATTCTGCCAACCTATCGAGAAAAGAATTACTTGACAACCCTAAAGTGGCCTAGAATTTAATGAAAACTGCGAGGTTTTAATCTGGTACCAATTAATAGTGAATTTAATTATACCAAAAAAAAACCACTATCTAGACTAGCTCATAATTGGGCCCCTAAAGAAAAAAGCTCATAATGCCTCGTTTTGAATTGTGGCAGCATGGAGGAGCATCGCAGAACATCATCAAAACATTCGCATTTTCTTAGAAAAGAACTCAGCATCTATAATTAGAGAAAGTCATTCAAATTAACTTCCCAATTTCGTAGAAAAGCACAATCACCAGGTGCAGCATGAATTTGTGGCCTCAATCACCCATGTCAGAGAACTAAGACCGTAAAACTCAAATAACCTTTCAAAAATCTCCAAGTATATCGCTCAAAAAATTATGTACACATATAAGCTGTAGTGAAACAGTACGTTCATATTCTTTTTTTTTTTTTGGTAAATTACGTTCATATTCTTTTGTCACCTCTACAATCTAAAGTTCTTTTGCATGCAGGTGGAGATGAGCGCTACCATAATTTTGCAACTTTTTCGAACGTCTCTCTTTGAAGTGGCCTTAAAATAAATAACTACAGAATATAACTTAAAAGATTCCTGGTGATCAAATCTCCAGTACAGCTTTAACGCTTAGGGCAAGAACTTTCTGAGCATGATCCTTAAAATCGGTGAGCCACAATGCAGATCACACTAACAAAGTGCACTCGATAGAGGAACTTCTACAACTCTAGGACCTTACAGAATATGCACTCAATTTGAATGCCTTTCGGCCTCTACGATTTGAATTCCCTCCGAAACGAGATGGAAATTTTTAAACCAGATAGGTTCAGTCAGCTTCGTGATGATTCAAAAAGCATGAAAATTCGCCTACAAAGCTCCGTGCGCAATCATCCGCGTCTCGGAGTTCAGTCAAGCTACGCCCCGAAGCTCTCCAGCTATCGCAACCGATAAAAGAGTTCCAGGCCTTAGAGCAACAAATCCATAGCAAGCTCCATCTCAAGACCCGCATCGGGACACGCCGACGTGCTCATTCGGAGTTCCGATCGGCACTTCACCTTACGAGAGCCTGGTCGACGAAGCGTCGGAAGCCTTCGGGATTCTTCCGTTCTACTAAGTGTTGCGGGCATGTCTTGGAGTCTCGACAAGATTCCGAACAGCGATGGCGAGAGATTGGCTTCAACGGAAGAATCGAGAGAGAGTTTCGCCGGATTAGGGTTTCGATCCGCCACTGGGGTAGATCGACTTGAGAAGAACATGAGATAGACAGAGAGTTTTGAAGTGTTGGGAAGGGCGGGCCGAATGGCGTCGTAAGGGCCCGTTTGTAATTTCACAGCTGGCATCCCCGTATAATGAATAGCCATATTTTACGACGGGTTTTCAGATGTATTTTAATAGTTGCACCTTATAATAATATTACCTTCATCATTGACCCAAGGTTGACTAGCAAGAACGAGAATAATACTTCCATCATCATAATAATATCATGAAAAAATCTAGATTGATGTTTAAATTTACCACAAATTAATTTTTTGATAATTAGAAATCCCGAATTGACACCATTGTAATGTATCTACTTTTTTTATGACACTAAAAATTTCGAACTTGTCTCCTTATAACACATTTATTTTTATTTTTTATAATATTAAAATTCTTAAACTTGTATTCTCGCAGCACATTTATTTGAATAATTTTTTTCTCTTTTTTTTTCTTTGAAAACCTACTTTAACTTAGGCTAACAAAGGGCGCAAAGCCCTTACTAGTGATTGGCCATGGCTTGTTGCCCTTGCTTGGCCTCACCTAAAGCTGGGCTAGGCCTTTTGCAATCGCACGTGAGGCTGCCCCACCCAAATGTGGGCAAGGGTAGCCTTGTTCAAGCCACGCCCACCTTCACCGCATGGTTGGCAAGGTTGCCCTCGCCTAGAGGCTAAAGTAAATGCTAAAAAAGGAGGAAATAAAATTATTGGGTAAACGTGTCGCAATGATATAAGTTTGGGATATTTTGTGTCGGAAAAAAGTTTAAAATAAATATGTCACACAATTATGATTTTAAGATTTTTAATGTCAAAAAAAAAATTAAAGTAAATATGATATAGATTATATAGTTAGGATTTTTTATGATATTTTACATTCTTTAAATAACCCATCTTCTGTTTTGGCAACCCTTCCACCTCTTTTTTCTCTCTCTCTCCAAAATCAGAATCAGATTTTGAAATATTAATTAATAATAATGCGTGATTTAGAAGCATCTTTAATTTTAGTTTTAGACTTTACGACAAAGTTCGTGTTAACATTATAAAGAAATTGTAGAGTTTGGAAAAGCAAGAGATTTGTGAATTAATTTGATGATGATCGCCCTTAATTTAACTCATGAATCTATCCATTTGGCATCGACATTTAATCATGGGTTATGAATTTTTTTTAATATAACAGTGAGCATGTGCTGACAAGAAGTGATTGGAGAAGACTCAATATCAAAAGATGCTGATTTGTATGCTTTTGTAGAAAACATGGCGCCTATTTTTATATTCAAGTGGGCGGTTTGAATCTAAATTCTTTTACGTCTGCCCGTGACATAGGAGGACGGTCCATTTCAGATCGAACGACATTTATTAAAATAAAAAAATACTTGGAATTTTTGTTTTGAATTTTTTTTCAACCATTCGATTCAGATTGGACGGCTCTCCCATGACTTAAGTTAGATACCCATTTCCGGTTTTAACAGCGTTGCATTTAAACCAGTCAAATTTTCATTTATACAGTCGTTACTATATGTTTTGTATAAAGAGTGAATAACCAATTAATACCCTTTTTAATATTTGTTATACGAATAGCTTTGGCCGACAAAAAGAATTATTAGGCGACTGCTTTCTTCTTCTTCTCAATATTAAATAAAATAAAGGATAAAAATAAGAAACAAACGGCCAAGAGAAACCAGACACCGGTTGTCGTCTTCCGCCTCCAGCTCCGTCGTTCCGGTTTCTCGCTCGAACCCTCTTCTCCCTCCCTCCACCGATCCTCGTCGGACAGCAGCTGCCTCCTGCTCCCGTGAGACCTCGCGGCTCGGTCGCATGCGAGATTCTTCCGGGAAAGGAGGAGCCGGCTCTGCTTTCCTGGACGAAAAGAGAGAGGACAGCTCCTGCGGGAGCCGCCGCGTGACCGGACTGGGCCTTTTTGAATGTCGACCAGCGGAACATGCGCGCCCGTCAGGGAATTGTGTGATCGGGGGCTGGACCGATGCTCCCGCTGCTTCCCCTGCCTCGACGATCCCGGTGAGTTCTTCTTCCGTCGCCACCATCGTTTCTACTGTTACCAGGGAGTTTGTTGTTTTTTCTCGCGAGGGTTCGAGGTGGTTTTACTTTCTCGCGGTATGATTTGACGAGGTTGGAGTTCTGTGGCTTTCCTAGCCTTTGGCGTTCGTGCTGGTTTGATTTACCGTGGTGTTCGTCTCGTGATGGTGTGACTTTGCAGCTCGGAGATCTTCATTGGCCTTGAAGGTGGCTCTGGTGGCGCTGCATCTTGTATATGCGGGCTTTCTATTTTTGTTTGACCAAGACTTAATTGGGAAGACGAGAACGGAACCATGGTACGTTAATTACCTCTGCTTTGTTGTTACCTTCATATTGGATAAAGGTTATAATTGAGGTTTTGGAGTGTGTCGCACTTCTGAGTTAACATGAGATTTGTTGAGCGGAGGCACCCTAGTGGGGAGAAGGATAGAACTTCACAGCTCTAATTTTGGCACTGAAATAATATTAAATGCAGAATTTTTTTAGCAGATGATACTTCTTGGGACTGGCTTTAAATTCAATTTAGCCGTTATAGCTTTCTGGTCAAATTCGTCTGGACAAGGTTGCTTTTACCTGTTAGGGAGTCGCTCAAGGGAAGTACGATTCAGTTTCTTTGGGGACTAAGGGCTTGTCTGGCAACTTATATTTCAAAAAGTTTAAATCGCTTAATAAATCAAGTTTGGTTAAGTTGTAAATATTTGAGATTGTTGAAGGCTACGTGACACAAGTCTTACAAATGCTCAGATAAACCAAGAGTTTAAAGCACCACTCAAGTGAAAAGACTGTAGTCAAAAGCCACAAACTTGCAACCACCCCAAATGGTCCTCAATTCTTTGGTATAGTTTTTTGGTCCAGATTGGGAAATTATAATAGAATGTCGAGGAGTTGGCTTAGTAGTCAAGGAACATATTATATGCATGGATCACTAAGCATTTTGGTCCCCATACCGCCAAGTGGAAACAATTTCATGATTAGGCCATTCGCATGGACTTTAGCTTGCATAAATGGCCCATGAGATAAGGGTATTTTAGGAACTCAAGGTGTACCTACTTAAGGCGGGTTTCTTATCATAAACAATGGTTGTAGATTTCAAGCATACTTCGAGTTGTTTTGGATGAGAATATTCCTGTCTAAAGCTCAAAATTCATAACCATAGTTGCTGTGATAAATTCTCCTCAGGCAATAAGATGGTCATTTTTTTTTAACTTGCCATATCTGGAAGGTGTCTAGCCATTCACTGTCCTAAAATTTCATTGGATATTGCTTGACAATGAACGTCGAGTCCATAAATGTTTATTAACTATTTATCTGTGAATAAGACTAAAAAAAAATCAGTTACTTTATCTTGCTATTTTTTTTTCTTATATTGTCAGGTACATTTCCTCGTATTTGCTGCTTTTTGTTGCTGCATTAATCCAATACTTTGCCACAGCTGGATCTTCCCCAGGGTAGACGTCTAAACTGAAAATCTATGTGTTGAATGACTTGGAGTAAATGATTTACCCAGTTTTCTTTATACCTGATGTACTTTCTTCTTCTATGCTTTTAGATATGTCCTTGATGCTATGAAAACTTACAATGAAGCAAACTTACTGTTTAAGAGGAGTCCAACAGCTTCAAAGTAAGGACTTAGTTCTTCTTCTTGATTTTGTTATTAAACACAAAGTTCACAATTATGTATGTCATCTCATTTTGCTGCCTGGATATCTTTACAATGTTTAAGTGAAGATATACTACTTCAAGCAAAAATGGTAGCTTGACTGGGACTGTGGATGATAATCCGTCTGCAAATAGCTCTCTTGGAAGTAGTTCTTGGTCAAAGATGGTGATGGAATTATATCCCCCTGGAACTTCCATGAGGTAGGATGTCATTTATGGCAAAGATATGTGTACACTTACTGAAGAATATGCTGTGACTTTTCATGTCAAGATCTTTCAGTGTAGTCATTCTTCTTTGGCCTGCAGTAGTATGATTTTGTATACTACTGTTGAATTCCTCTTAGTTGTTCTAAAATTAGCTTCTATAAATAGGATCTCTCTTCACTTCAGACAATTTTTTTATAACTACTTTGTCATGATTATGCAGAATTTTGACATGCTCGTACTGTAATATTGAGCAGGTAAATGTCTCTTCCTTTTATGATTTAGGCTACTGTATATCTGCATATAATCCAGGCATGCTCCCATTAGTACTCTTTGAAAATTGCAACCAAACAGGAGTTCCTGTGTTTTTTATAAAAGTTAATAGCATGAACAGAATTTGCATTCCTTGTGGTACTTAATAGGGATGATGTCTTACTGGCAAGAAAAGACTGATGTTTACTTCTTTGGTATGGACAAATGAAACCCATGCAATTGCAAACTTGTATTTCTCTGGACATCCTTTACTTAGGTTAACTGGCTGAATTGATTAATCAACCACCGACTTTCAGATTATTATTTGGGTGGTCAACCCCTGCAGTGGTCCAGTTGTCTCTGCTCCCTATGATGATATGAGCAACCTAGAAACCAAAATTCAACACTTAAAAATTTCATCAGTACTTAAATGCTCAGCTCAGCATGTTGTAGATACGATACTTGAGGGAATATGTCTGCATGCATTTGCACTGGACAGTAACTTACCCTTAGTTGGAGAAGCTGGGAGAGTACATTGTGTTGATAATATTTGGAGCTTTACTGCTCATATATCCAATTTTTACCTTGATATCGCTATCATCTTTTGTCCTTGTGAGTTAAAACTGCGACAATATTATATCCTCTATTATTAGATAACTTTATCTCTTCTGATGTGGCACTACATTTTGCTGTGCTTTAGATGATTAATCCTTGGTTTAACTATACTGAATCCAAATTGCAGCCTCCAAGAGCAAAGCATTGTCATGATTGTGATAAATGTGTTCTTCAATTTGATCACCATTGTGTTTGGCTTGGAACATGCATTGGCCAGGGTAATCACTGTCGTTTTTGGTGAGTTTATATCTCTTGCTGCCAGTAGCTAGCCCTGCAAATAGACATTTCCTTAGCTAGCACATTATTCATTGTGGAACTTTGATCATGGAACATGCACTGAGGCACTGGGAGGATCTGGAAATGGTTCTGTAATATCTTGCTAATGATAGATTTTCTTCATTAACGACTAATCTATTCTACTGAGCTGTTGTGCTTCATCTTCCTAGGTGGTATATATTTGAAGAAACTGCACTGTGCTTGTGGACTGGCATCTTGTACATTACATACCTGAAGACTAGCATATCTGGGGCTTGGTATGTGTTTTTCTCTTAAAAGATGTTTTACTTCATATGGAACGTGAGGGAAATTACCAAATTGAATTGGTAGCAAGGGAGCACCGCTCTACATAGAATCATCTGTAAGAGGGAGAATCTAAGGGGGAATATGGAAATATTGTCAAGGATTGATATTTTCCCTAACGCAAAAAGTGTGCCAACTGTAATCACCTACTCCTTGCAAGCAAGATTCCTGGTTTCCAAAAGATGTAAAGATTCAAAAGCTCAAAGTGCTTGGTATCTTTCTTTGCTTAGCCTGCATTAGTCATTAGGCATGTTGAATAGCTGATATCATGACCTCCGTGATGGGAGCATTTTTTTTATTGCTAATTACTGTGCAGTCCCTCAGAAGAAGAGTAAATTGGTTTGTGATGGTAGTTCTTTGATCCGGTGTAAGTTGTCTTTTTTATTAGTATATGTTATCTGTTTGTGTCTGAGGTCCTTGTTGATTGTGCTGACAGGTGGAAGGATCTGATAATGATACTGCTATTAATATCTCTGGTGATTTTATTCATCTTTCTTCTCCTGCTACTGCTTTTTCATAGGTACGTGCAGTTTTAGAAAGAATTTGCTAATCCAAGTTTTGCTTTCTTCCTTTATTATCTTTAGTATGGTCTCTGGTTTCTTTCCAATGAAGGGTCACATGTCCACATCTTTTTTGTCGGCTGTCATGTTATTTGAGTTGATTACTTAAATACAAAAATATTATCCCCGTCATTGTGGTGTTATGGATAGAATCCTTCTGACCCTCTTATTGTTTTGTCATACTATAGCAATTCTTTCTCCTGGTTGACATATGCTTCAGGAAACTGACTTGTAAGATGAGCTGGATAAACTTCAACTACATCTCGATCCTTCATACTCTGTTGTTAGTATTATTGGTCTGACTGGTCATGGACGTTTGTGAATTCTCATTCCCTATAAGCAGCTGAATGACCTGAACGTTTTCTTTGAGATGTTCTTCATATATTATGTGGATTCATACCTGTTAATCCTTGTGTCACCTTCTGTACAGCTACCTTGTGCTGACAAATCAGACCACCTATGAACTTGTCAGACGTAGACGCATCTTATACCTCAGGTAAGCTGTTCACTGCCACAGTGTTCGGGGATGTTTACTAAATCTCCATTCAATGGTTAAGAGTAATTGGCTAAGAGAGGCTTGTTTACAATTCAGTTCACTGAGCAACACCTAGCTTTTACTCTTGATCAATATGTTGTTTTTTCTTTTCATCTAATCTACTCGAGTTAAGTTGTAAACAAGCGATGCTTGTCATGACGTTTCTCTGGTAAAGATAATTTATAATCAAAGATTTATGTGAAGTTTCAAAGAAATGTACAGTAGCCAATTTCTGTTCTTCATGTAGACAAAGCATAAAATGACGTATTTTGCTTGCGTCCATATAAGTTGCTGAAAACTCTCTTTGACAAGACTAGTTTAATACAGAGTAGGCTTGAAGTAGCTAATCATAATTGCCCAAATTTGTAAGGCGCCCTAATGATGAATGGGCTCTCTCACCTAGATCTTCTTGTGAACTTGCAGAGGAATTCCTGAAGGACTGTTCCCATTTAGTAAAGGTGTATGCAGAAACTTGTACAGATTCTGTTGTGGTCAAAGCATTTACGATATGGAAAGGCTGCCCACGGCTCTTGAACTTGAAGAGAAGTCAAGACCATACACTTGCTTGGATGCTCTAACATGCCGTTGCTGCTAAGTTTTATGTAATTGATTTTCAACTCGGACTATTTTTCTCTGTGCATATTGTATAGTTCAGATGCTGGCATATAGGATGTCAAATTGCTTATACGAGCTTGTTTGTTGTTCCTTAGGTGGTATTTAGCAAATACTTTGCAGGGAATATTTGGCTCTTCCTTCATTTGGCCTTGTAATATTCTCTTATGGTGTCTCACCAAAGTTCTCCGAGAGCATGGGCATTGAGGATGGTTCATTACAACATAAGATTATCTTGAAAATCAATCCATTCACATATCACTCCTAAAGAAACACGGTACAACCACTGTTGTGGTTTTCCGGCCTCCAAACGTGGCTTCTTGAACAAAAGGCAGTAAACCGCAGTACCTGCACACTTAAAAATAGCTAGCTATATCGTAGCGCTCTTGAGGCATTCTAGCGAGGCTTGAAGAAGCTCACTTCAACGCCAGTGTCTATCACGACATATAGACCGGCGGCAATCAGCAAGACGCTCAGTAGCATCCCCAGGGTCCCCAAGACCCAGTTGAGCCACCACATTAAACTGTATGTCTTTGGTTTCTTCATCTTCAACCACATGAAGCACGGATATGCCAAGGTAACGGGCAGCGCAACCCCTCCAATCAACCCAGCCATACTCCCCAGAAACGGGATTGCCACCGCCACGAAGAAGCAACCGAACCCGAACATGGCCCGGAACAGCGACCTGAGCCACCATGGGCATGGCTGCTTCTTCCTGCTGGTGTACTTTGACTCCATGTCGTCGAACATGGGCATGCCGTAGATTTGGAACGAGCTCAAAGCATTGATTATCACGAACAAGCTAGTCATTCCCAGCACGAATCGCGAGACGTCACGGTAGTGGAAATGGTAAAGGGCTGTGAGCATCCCACCGTCTGCAGGTATCTGTTGAAAGAACACACCTTTTACTCACGTTTAACAGTGACTGATTCAGTGCAATCGTAATGAGGTCGTTCTGCGGTTGAAAACCCTAAAATTTGAGCTCACCAGGTGGCCATAAGCCCAGTAACCACCAATTGCTAGTGGGAACAAGCACATTGCGATGAGTGTATACGAAGCCCTCACTCCTCTCCACATTGGTACATGTGCAGGTAGCTTCTCACTTGATGGCATAGTTGCCTGGATAATGGAGAGATTCAGACCTTAAGGTGAGGTAAAAAAGGAAAGATAAATCACCCGTTTTCCTTCTTCAATCGAAAAAAATGGAAGGAACAAACTAGCCTTCAAGGGCCTAGAGATAGTCTGAAATCAGTCAATTGATCTTCACCTAAGCAAAGCTTTCCAAGAAGTTTAGTTCATTGATTAGAGTAAAATAGGGGCTGACCTGAATCTCAAGTATGAGGTTGTGGCCTCTGAAAGCAAAAGCAATAATCCCAAGTGCATTAAGCACACTGTTCACATTGTGAAAACGAGACCCAGTTTTGACTGGATTGTAGGACACTCCTGGAAGCCTGCCCTCCGCCACGGACACCACCCATATGGACGTACAGTACCCGACGGCTGTTATCGCTCCGATCAGAGAGACTCCGGCAATCGAGTTCAAGTTGGGCAGCTGCGAAAGCAGCACCGCCCCGCAGGTAAATACCAGGTACCACTCCACTGTCGTCAGTGGCGTCTTCGCAGCGCACTCAGTGGTCCCACAGACTATCTGGTAGAAGAGCTTGGATGTGGATCCTCCGATGATGATCAATGCCACACAAGTGCCACCTACAGTTAGGCGACGACATATGCACAGCAGTTATGGTCGATCCTGCTACGTCATATGCAGTACATGCCCAGTGATGTCCAAGACCACATCCCTGAGGATGGGATCAATTACTGTGCAAAGAATATGACGGATTGGCGAAATAATGGAATATCAAGTTTCTATCATATGCGACCAATCACTAAACTGTTACCTGATAAGTACATGATTGGAAATAAGCCAAGCCATTTCCCAAGCCTCTCACCTGTGACATCGAAAAAAAACAAAGAACAAGATCATCCTCAAGTATAACGAAGCAAGTTAATTCCATCAAAGGCGACTAAAAAGAGTGAAATATGAGAGTATCGAAGCACGGACCGAAAGCAGCGGTGCAAAGCTGGATGTATCTGTTGTACCGCA
The DNA here is from genome assembly GCA_030064385.1 of Melaleuca quinquenervia. NCBI lineage: Eukaryota > Viridiplantae > Streptophyta > Magnoliopsida > Myrtales > Myrtaceae > Melaleuca > Melaleuca quinquenervia. The sequence goes on along the minus strand of CM057726.1, from coordinate 7,460,645 downwards.
TCCCAGTTTCCGGGGATTCATGAAGTTGAACCAACAACCACAGCGTATAGAGCTGCCACGTAAATGCCAAAGTCAAGCCTATTATTCCCCATGTCCTGAAAACGCAGATCGTTCGTCAGCACCAGATGAGCCGCGCGAACAAGAAAGCATATGCATAGATGAAAATCAACTTAGCTCATGAGGTTATGAGCATGAAATCGAATTCTGTCGATGAGAGATCAAATAAGCTTACGACGTATGCTCGTAAGATTGAATAAGAATTTGAGACTCGATTTGTGCTAACTTTATTGTAAGAAAGAGTGGATCAAGGTAATGATGTGCGCTGATACTGCCATGACTACATCGTACGTATGAGGCGTAGCTTTTACAGTCTAGGCTTGCGAGCTGCATGAGTCGAGCACGATGGTGCGATCGAGCTCGACTTGGACCCAGCTCAGATGGTCAATATAACCATCGAGTTACTCTCAAAAGTAAACAAACTAGCAGCTTGAGCTCATTAACTCAACATTGATCTGACTTCAAGATCTCAAAGTTTTGGTGGGTGTGAATATTTACCAGCCAAGTATAGTGAAGGCCACTGGGAGAACCAGAGCTTGAATGCCAATCCCAGAGCAGAGAGTGTGAAAAGCGGCATAATATTTGTTGCCATTCCTTGACTCGGTTATGGGAAGCCAAGCGTCTTGTGGGTCGAGCTTCGTGAGGCGAAGCGCCTTCCTCACGGGGCTTCCCAGCGGAGTCAGAAACCTCGGCGTGAGAGACAGTCGTGGCGTTCTCGGTGTTTTGGGCGTTTTGCTGGAGGCTACTGCCTCTGCATTAGTTTTGGGATGGACTGTGGTAGGGTTAAACTGGGAAGGTGGGCAAGAGATCGGCGGTGGAGGTGCCGGTTTCGTCGACGGCGCCCGTGGCATTGTGGCCGGAGGAGCTGGATTAATTTCACTAGCATCGGCCATCCTGCAATTTGGGCCTTCTGGGTGACGGTTGAGACACTTTCTCACTCGAGCAATATGGTCATGGAACTTCAATAGTTTTTATACTTGACTTTTTATTGCATGCAGGAACCGCCGTATGTGAACTTTTAGCCTTGGTGATGAAAGGGGGTGTTCCAAGAAGGTGCAAGTAGGGTTGTTAATCGGGAGAGCAAGGCTGAGTACACTAAAGCTCATGAAGTGGAAAATTAAAACTCAAATACGAGTCATTCTCAGTTACTGAGTTTATTATATCAATTAAGAAACTTATTTTTATCAATCAATCTTAGCATATTAAGCATTTCTTTGAAAGAGAAAGCATTTTTTATAAACATATTCACTACCCACTTGAAGAAGCAAGTCAACGGGTGATTTTACCATTGATTAAATCTGATTTTGAATATAAAAAAACAAAGAGTTCAAATTAGGATGTGATTGGATTTTCATATCAACCGTCAATGACACTTGGTACAATAGGCATGCGAGATATTTTTTCGATGAACATGCATATAAGATATCTCTCTTGAGAGGAGGGAAAAAGGAAAAGGAAAAAGGAAATGCCAGTGGGAGGTTGATGGGCATGTGATGAGACTTGGTTCTTCTGAGCCAGCCCCAGAAATAATGAAAGAGTTGGATATGGCAAGCTCTTGGATTCATTAAGGTGGGACTATCAACTTTGGCTGCTATTTCTCCGTCACATTCATCTCAATTAATGAGCGAAGAGGCCCGCGTTTTCCCTTGGAAAGATCCACGATAGATATCATCATGCAAATTGCTAAGGCTTAGGGTGAATAGAATAAGGAGAAACTCCTTTTCTCATTCAATGATTGAGAACGAACTGCCGTGCAAATTGACCGAGACAACGGATATGGGACCTGCGGTTCACGTACAGGGATGGATCCAGAGACGATTTGAGGGCACTTTAGGGTGTCATTTAGTCCAAGTGAATTGACGTGCCAAAGACTTTTTGCATCTGCAAAGTCCAATTTTCAGTTGGAAGTTGCATTATTTTTATCCACGAAAGCTACGTAGATCATATCTGCCATGTCGTCGGCATTAAAAAAAATCAATCTTTCCTATCTATGTTGACATATTCTTTTGGGTTCGGTATAGGTTTTCCTTGGGTGCTTTTAGATAAAGAGTAAATGCCGAATCAGCCTTTTGTCGAGACTCATTAGTCTTGATGAACTCTTTTCTTTTGATTATTTGGTGAATGAGTCGGTTTCCGCACACCTCGACTGGTCTCGTGCTCTCGAAAAGGTTTGAACCAATATCAAAAAGAGCTTGAGCCAACATATTGTTGGTTCATAAAGTATCACAACATACATGGCATCCATCTTTTGATGGATGTATAATTTTTGCTTTCTTCTTTATAAGGACACTAGACATGATCAAATTCCTAAGCAAGTATCATCTACTTATCCAATTTGCTCAATTTGCTTTGGGCTTGTCTACGTCGCGCTGTGCCAGGACGACCTAGTCAAACTCCAAGCAAAAAAAAAAAAAAAAATCAGAGCAGCTGACGACGCATGGCATATCCATAAGGATTCAAGAAGGGTACTCAAGAATTGACCAAAGTCAGCTAAAGGGGTCGCTCCATGAATGGGGCTTGCGCTATCCCCGACCCTAACCAAATTTAATATAAGCAGCCATGCTTACCTCTCGTACTCATCATCCAGTTCACACTCGAAATGTCAACTCGTGCCACTCTGATTTTAGTTTATAACTGGGGATTGAATCCCCAATTATGAGGCTGAAGCTCATTTTGCTTTCTGACCATGCATGTCGATTGAATCGGAGCAGACACCATTCATCTTTTCTTTGTTGTTGTTGTTGGTGGTGGTGGTTATCATGCTGTTTAAGAGAGGATTAGTAAGCCAAAACAAACCAGCGAACATACGTATGGTATGGATTAAGAGCAAACTGTATCAATTTACATCTGTCTTAGTGTCCTCGTAATAAAATTTGCAGTGTAGACAAGATAAGAAAACCGTAATCGACAAAAAGTGGCATGCGAACGGGGGGGCACTGGACTGGACTGTATTCAGATTCATCACTTCACTTCCGATACTTGAGCGCTTCGAAGCGAGCTGCAAGGTCGTCGTAATCCGGCAATTTCGGATGAACACGGGGGACTGGATCTCGTGTAACAGACGATGGTGCTAATGGTGGAGGCCGAGCTGGTGGTGGGCGGGCTTCGCTGGAGGGATCTCCCCCCTGTTCATCTTCCTCATAGTCTGATTCATCGAACTTTATGTCTGAAAGTGTGGAGGGAGTATTGTAGCTGTGCCTACGATACGTCTTTCCGTCGCCAATGTGGGTAGAGAGCAAGTTATCGTCTCCTGAAAAACGGAACTTTTCGACACTTACTCCGTCGTTGAACTTTGGTTCTGGATGAGCAAAACTGATGCTGTTGTAGCTGTGCCTTCTATGAGTGCCTCCGGTCTCCATGTGTGGGGAATACCTTCTCTCATTGTCATTCGCATAGTTTTCATAATTTGGATCTCTGAATGTTGACTCCGGAGCCTTCGCCTGCTGATTGTGAGAAAAGTTCAAAATATCATTTTGCACAAATGAAGCAGTGGATTGTTGAAAGTGAGTTGCTTGATTTGGTTCTTTGTTTGCCAGAAAGGCGGCAGCTTGTGCGGCAGCAACTGCTTTCCGGGCAGATTCTGCAGCGGCTTCGGCGGCTGACACAGAGTCCTCATATGGCATAGTTTTCCTATTGTCGCCATTTGGTCTAGGGGGAAGCAGCAAAAAGACCACATTAGAAGAGTCAAGCTTGTGAAAATATGCGAGGATAAAGAAAACTGGGATCCATTTACCTTGCACTGCGTTCATTTGGATCAACAGATTGAACACCAATGGGCTTCACCGGGAAGCTGGCTGCACTAACAAACTTCTGTGGTCCTTCCTAATCAAGAAAAAGCCAGAAGGAAACAGGGAACATAAACAGGTTTTCGACTGAGCACTAAAGTATGAATTTGAGAGAGAGAGAGAGAGAGAGAGAGAGAGAGAGAGAGAGAGAGAGATCCCACTATTTTCTCTTCAGGAGGCTTTAGGAGCTCTTGTTCAGACTCTGCAGTATCCCATTCAATCTGGTACTCCTTTGCTATTTCTTTCAATACTTTCAATTTTGTTTCACCAGATGGGGTTCTAACGGAGAGCTTGTCAATTAACTAAAAAGAATTCATTCAAGTCAGTATTTTGGACAAGATTACATGTATGATGTGCTGCAATCAACTGAACATCAATGCATCAACAGGAAATAATTAACTTCATTAACTTTAAAACAACAACATATAAACAATTAACCACAATGCATGTATGATGTGCTGCAATCAACTGAACATCAATGCATCAACAGGAAATAATTAACTTCTTTAACTTTGAAACAACATCATATAAACAATTAACCACAAGTAAAGATTCAGTCTATTTGAAGTTTTACCATCCGGTTAACACCACAGTTTGGTCGCAACTCAATCGCTGCAGACACAAAATCTTTGCCATACTTCTTCTCAAAAAGCTTCCTAATTGCAGCCAATTCTGGAATTTCTGAGCACCTTGGTGCCGCAAATATTAAACTCGAAATGCCCTCCTTCAGATCTGCTGGGCATTCCCTGTATATATGATCCCAGCCAGGACTCAGTAATCGCAAAGCAGAAGTAAACACACAAACTTGCTTAGTTTTCCAATGATCCAGTATTTGTTTTACCTTTGCTTTGCAATGATCTGAAGTCTAGCAACAATTAACTCACAGAAGAGCTCAATGAACTCGTTTGCAGCCAAAATATTTTGTTCTCTTAGGACATGCTCAACCTGCAAAGCGAACACATGCATATGGATTACACTTATTTCAGTGGAAAATGATGCAGCCTACAACCCAATTGCCTCATCACCAAATTTTGACCATTTACAGACTAATCATGTACAATAATGAGACATGTCAACAATGGGAGACATTCTCACCCCTCCTTGATATATACTGCACTGTCAGGAAAGGCCTTCAACAACTAAGACTGTGAAATTGTCCTTCAGTTCACTAATTTCCAAGAAAACTAAGCAGTTAGGTATGTTATGTGATTCACTTAAGTTAGTCCAAGCTATGGTATTTCAAAAGGTTATCCCAGAACTCCCACATCCTTTCTTTCTCAGTAAAACTAACCCAAGTTGCAATCGTCAGTAGTCTCTTTCTGGAAAACCACGGAATTGGAAAATCTCATAGGCTCCATCTCTTGTGCTTCGAGTGCTTATCATTGCAGTTTCATGCGGAAAGAGATAGCAAACATCATCTTCCTCAATGTCCTCTATACTCACCTCAATTGATTGTTGCATAAAACAAGCAATGATAGGGACGATCCTACTATAACATGCTCATATCCAATAAAATTACGAGACACAGAACAAATTATGTTAACACCATTGACATAACAAGATAATTAACTGAACTCTTCCAACCTAAGATGCATGCCCAAAACCCAATGTAAATCCTCTAAACCAAGGTGAACTACGCCTAAAATTGTCTCGTGCTTCACGTTTGTTCATTTCACGTCAGACAGTTTTGACTTCAGCTCAAATAGCTCACAGCAGACCCCGTTCAGAGCCAATCTGCATACTTTAGCCAGGGAATCCAGCAGCTAAATGTTGTTTCTCCAAACTCCATCACTGATTAACATGCCACAAAGCTATCGTGATAACTGCATTTGCTAATGTCTAAACACTTTAAATATCTGCTGAGGGAAGAAAGACCGAAAAATTGCAGAGGTAGCCTAGCCAGACCAAAAAGTGCAACTGGGAACATCCATCACAAGACATAGACTATAGCTTCACAAGCTAAAGATACACAAACCAAAATGAGTCTTTCAAGTTCATCACTTCCAAAGCATTCTAGAAATTAGACCAATTTTCTCAAATTGAGGGTAGCCCTCTCCAAAGACCAATTTCTCAACACAAACAGGAGTTCCGTCCAGCCAACTACCAATGCATAAGCCGAAACCACAGGCGCAATAAAAACCAAAACGTACCCGGACACGAGCAGTGGCATCCTGACCAGACTGGAGGAGCAGCGCGATGTCCCGCCTCATCTGCTTCACCACCGCCTGTCTCTTGTTCCTCAGCAGCTTTATCCTCGCCACCGTCATCTTCGCCGCCGTCTTGCTGTCCATTCCCCAACACAAGCAACAAAGAAGCTCTCCATCAATACAATCGACAGAAACCCCTCACCCCTTATTCGCTATTCCCAGAACACGAAAAAAGGAAGCCCCAAGCGTAAACCATTTTCCAGAATCGGGAGATCGCTCGCCCATTTCCTCACATACTCTCGACGGCCAAACAGAACACTTCTTTCGGGATAACTAAAAATCGACGTTTTTGAAGCTGAAGTCGGAATCGATCTCTTCCGCGTTCGCTCTGCCGAGCAACGCAGATTCACGGCTCGCCACAGCCATTTTGTACGAGAAGTAAATGGAGTGGGGGTGGCTGCGAGGGAGTTTACCATTTGGAAGAGCTGAAGCGTCCTCCGAAGAGCGAGATGGTGAGCCTCATGACCTTCTTCGCCTGCGAAGCAGCCACACTCGCGACCGCCATTGCTCCTCCTTCTCGCTCTTAACGCAGAAACAGAGAGAGAGAGGGGGGAGGGGGGGGGGAGGTGGAAGGCGTGCGAGCTGTGAAGCACTGCGCGTAACGGTCGGCTCGCTCAGCCGCGCGTCGTCGATCGGGCGGTGGGGGGGAGGGGGCCCATGGCGACCTGATCGGCTGTGAACGGACGGTGGTGATGTAGGGTGTTGCTTTGGCCGAATGGGTTGGCGCCGTATCTTTGGGAATCGGGAAAAAGTAGCCGTTGGGGGAGCCCGAGAGAGCGTGCTTCTTTGTAATGGCATCCCACGACAGGAGCTGTGAGGAGCCGTTACAACCTTCATTCATCATGAGACACGTGTCCGTGAGATGGCAGAGAAATTCTCGCTCGGACCCGGGCCTTCATGGATCCGATCCATCCACAAACGCGGCGGACGTTGGATTTCACATGATCAAACGGCTGCGACTGTATTTGCTCTTTGGAATCGGCTATAGAGAAAACTTCCTCGCTCGTCCTCTCTCTCTCTCTCTCTCTCTTTCTCTCTCTGTGCACGCTTTTGGTCCGGATTCTTCAGCTTCCATGCTTCAATAGTTGCAGGATCTTCGGATCTTGTACCCAATGAGCAGTAGCTAATTGATTGCTGTCCGCCACATGTCGCTCATTTATTGGTGGTTCCCATCATTCACCGACGCGTCCATTGACCATTCGGTTTGCGTCTCCTTAACAATCGTTAAGAAGGGAAACGGATTTAGGCTGGGGTGATATGTAAATTCTAACCATTAATATTTTGCCCCCGAGTATGGAGAAAACCCCCTCCCCTCTCTTCCTTACTAATTTCCACGCTAAGGGCAGGGGATTCGAATCCGTTAAAAAGACCTTAATTTCTCTTCCCTCTTCATTATCTCCCCTGCTAATATAGTCTATCGAGTTATCGAATTATGTCATAGAAGACCACCTTGACTTCCCATGATGCCTAGAATCGAACAATACTCAACTATTTTCTTACGTGAAAAAATTCTTATCAGCTCATCAAATGTCTATGGATACTTATCACTAAAATTTCAGAGCTAGCTTATGATATGTCTTGTCAATGCATAAAGGTGGTAGATCAGTGTATTTGTTTCGTTAAAAAATAAATGATTTGAAAAATATTTTTCTAAAATAATCACTTGTATTATTTGCAAAATTAAAAAAATTATTAATCGATTATTTTAAGCAATTTTGTTGGAAATATTCTCCACATTATTTATATTATGCGAAATGAATGAAACTTAAGTCCTTTTTTTGGGAAACAAAAGTCACTGAAAATTGTGTAGAGTGGTTTTTTTTTCCCTTTTTGGATTTAAAGTGCTAAAGAGAGAGCACTACACTTTGTTGTATGATTGAAAAATCCGTCAACTTGACACAACATCATCATTAGATCTCAGTAATTCCTTTGCCTTTTTTGACCCCGTTGAGGGGAATATGGCCGTGATTTGAGGAGACATTCAATTACTTCATTATCTTTTTAACGTACTACCTACCATACCATGCCTAAGGTCCTTTTCATTGAATAAAATGATAAAGTGAACCGATCTGTGAATCAAGTCGCAGGTTCTTTGTCCAAAAAATAGGAAAAAGATCTCTAGAGGAAGCAAGACAAATCCGTGAAGCTTCCCTGTTGAACTGAGGTGTCTTCTAAGAGTCTTTGGACAACAGATCTTGGGTTCAGCAGACTAGGGTTTGGCGTCATTTAAGTGAAACATGAAAGCATCTTATATTGAACATTTTGTTCTTGAAAGAGGGAATACGACTCATGCAAATTCACATGCATAAATCAATCATTCATCTCCACGTAACAACTTTCTTGATGCGCATAACCAGACTATACATGAACAAAGAACCAAGGAATATAAATTGGCGAGACTTCTTAACCGGAAAATAGATTCAGGAGACACACTCTCGTGTGGATTAGGTGCCTGAACAAGCGCTCTAGTCCGCTTTCAAGGCCTTCAATGCTGTCACTTAGAGCCCGTAACTTCAAGTTTGCTGACTCAATCCTCTCGCTCTCTATGTGCTTGCTCGAAGTCGACTGCATCAATTTCGTAAGTTCCATGTCCACACTCTCTAGCTCATTCCATTCTGTGCTGCCCCGAGGATCATCGTCGCAAACGATCACCCGTCTGAGCGCCGACCTAGAAACTGACGACCATCTACTCAGCTTCGGTTTCGAGACTGATGATGATAGGAATAACAGGATCGCGTGGAAGATGGAGTTGGCGATGGCATTCGCCTCTCTCAGCACGCTGGTTGCTGTGCAGAGGTTGTCATCAAGAAGTAAGGGAGTGAATGCGTCACACATGTCATGTTCCTGCTGCTTGAGCACTGCTTGAGATCTTGCAATTTCCTTCCTCATCCCTTTCCTGAAGGCAACATATGCATCGACGTCGTTCTCGACGTCGAGAATTTTGACTTTGCTTCTTCTGAGAATAGACTGAAGCTCTCGAACACTTCCTTTCAACGATAGGATCATATCTTGGATCCTGCCGCACACGTCTAGGTAGTTTATGGAGCTTTGGAGTGACCCGTCGAGCCACATCTCTTGCCGGCTTTGCCCAAGAGCTCTCCGGGTGGATGGCAAATCGAGGTAATCTGTGATGCGCGTGTACAGCTCGCCTAGCCCAAGTAGGCCTTGGAGCAATTCCTCCGCCTTAATGGAGCACGACGGTGGTGGCTCCTGCCAACACCTGAGCTTGTCGAGCTCTTCCTCGATTTTTTGGGCACTGGGATGCGACCGAGCAGGTAAGCTTATGGAACGATTTTTGTACCGGCGCTTACCTACGGGCGAGAAAGTGGCCATCCCTGAATTTTTCATGGTGCACTAAAAATCGTCAGCTCAAGTTGCATTGAATCAAATGCCACCATTCATCAGAATGGTGTATTTATACCCAATAGAGGATAATTGAATATGTACAATCTGAATCCTTTAATCAACAAGGGATGAGCATGTGAAGACAGTGTGGGTTTCTTATGGCATTAGCTTTGTTGTCATTTCTTCTACCAGCAAGGCATTGAATATACCTAATGTGGCAACACTATTATCTCTATTTTCTTTTTCAGATACACTGTATTTAGAATCGTGTCCTTCATACGAAATCACTTGATTCATATTCGAATTTGGCAATATCTCACCTTTTTCTCTTCGCCCCACGGGCGGTCCCGTCACCGACTGCATAGAATTATCTGTGGGAGTTGGCAGGCGCATTAAAATAGTGTGTGATTCATCATCTCAAGACAAAAGAGGAGTCTTGGGAGACTAGGAACTCGAGATCTGGAGAGATCAAGAACCATTATTTTTGTTAAATGCGGTACTAGTTATTGCAGAAGTAGGTGGTGGATGATGATAAGATAAAACATATGAATCGGATAATACTAGTATAGTTGACGCACGAGTGGCATGATTAATTGATGTTTCCTTTCGGGACAGCAACCTGCCGATCCAGGATCCCTCAGTTAGGTACGTAGATCTGCGTACATGCATTATGTACCATATCCAAGTCCTCGGATATGTCATGTCTGCTAGTAATCTTTAAGAATCCACCAATCCCTTTTTTGAACCGACTAGTTTTGGCTCCAATTGAACGTGCTACAGAGGGACTCAATTGATCAGTGTTTAATGGTGATTTATCTTTAGAAAATCCTAGAGCAAACTAGTCCGCACGTGATTAGGAATGAAGTATACTTAACTAAGAAGAAAAGAGATGGCAGCAACAACTTGTCCAAATCAGCAACAAAGAAATGCAACAAGCAGAAGCAGAGGAAGTCGGCTAACATTTGTAGAAGAAATCTTGAAGTCATTAAGGAACATCCAGTTGTAACATGCCAAAGGACAGCTTGCAAGTTGAAATTTTAGAGTTGAAATTTATTGCTTTTTAACAAAATTACAATTAAATTTCGACCAAAAGAAAAACAAAATTACAGTAATAAGAAAGTCATTTCGACGTACAACAAAACCCCTAACTTGGCTAACCTAAACTCAAGTGAAAACTGACAGAAATAGCCTGTAAGTTATTGTGCATGTTCTATTCATTGCACGCGAAAAATTTCTAAAATCCGTTTTGGACAAACTAAAAACTCAAATTAAATTCCGTAAAATCCTACGGCTTCACAATATCCTAATGTATCATAGACCAATAATTTTTTAGCTCAACAACTTTCAAATTGGACTTTGTGATTTAAAGTTCACATAACTCCAATTTTGAATCAGAATCTTAAAAAGTACTTCGATTAAACAAATGATGGGTGTGAATACTTAATATGCATTATAACTCGGAGTTGAATCGGCTTGGTCGAGTTCTCAGGACAATAATTTTCTTCTCGAACAATAACTCGGAGTTCTCCATTTTCTTTTTCTCTTTCCCTTCTCTCTTTTTCTTTCCTTCTGTTTCTCGAGTGTTCTGGTCCCCTTAAATTTCGAGCGCACTAACAGAGTTGACTAGTTCATTTTATTTTTTTTGCTCTTGGACCTGGGCCCATTACTCTTAGTCGGTGGAGAAGGCGGCAAAAGAAGTCTATAAATATACCTCAAGTAGTCACTCTATACACTACATCAACTAGACAAGAAAAACTCGAGAAACTAAGAGAATAACTCCTCCACTCTACAGTTTTTACCGTAGAAGTTCTTCAATTAAATTCCTTTTGTGTTTTGAGCTTTCCTTTGCCATACTTCACATACATATATACACACATATCCACATGTTTGCAACAACCCAAAATGGTATCAAAGCCAAGTTCACAATTAGTAGGTTTTGAGCATTTGTACTAACCGATCCTTACAAAGTACCAACCAAATTTTGCCATACAAAAACTATGGTCAAAGCTACCACATCTTCATTTCTCATTCTAATTTTCGATGGGAATAACTTTGTTTACTAGATCATCAAAATGACTACATTCTTAATAGTGCAAGACTTATGGGACATAATTCAAAAAGGATAAAGAAGGTGCAAGTGTTCTAGCAACACAACTACAAAAGGATGCATGAGCTTTGTTTGTGTTTCAGCAAGCTCTCTTGGAGATTATACTTTTGAGAATCATCGACGTGAAGATTGCAAAGAAAGCATATAAGATATTGCAGGAAGAATATCAAGGCTTAGAGAAGGTAAACACCATTTGATTCCAAACTCTAAAAAGAGAATTTGAGAATTTTAAAATAAAAGTTTATGAGACTATTCAAGAATATTGTTATAGCTTGAAAGAATGAGTAAATTAGAAGAGGGCCTATGGAGATGAGATTACTGATCAAGGGGTTGTTGAAAAAGTATTGGTGACACTCACTAGAAAATACAACATCACTACAGAATCATCTAAGGATTTAAAAACATTGTCAATAATTGAGCTAATTGGTTCTTTAGGTGCACATGAAAAAAGATTGCAAGTACAAAATGAAGATACAGTTGAAAGTGTTTTTCAATAAAAGATGAATATATAGTCTCAATTCTAAAAGCAGTGCAAGTAGCTCATGGAAAAATGGAAGAGAAGGAGAAACATCTACAAAGGAAAAATGTCCACCTTGTAGCTTTTGTACGTAAGAGAACTAATCATTTCCAAAAAATTTGCTGGTTTTGAGATAAACCACAAGGCCACTCTTGTAAAAGATACGACAACATAGAGAAATTTTGTTGCTTTAAACAAATCACCTAGCGAATTATGTTGAAGAAATTGGAAAAGAAAAGGAAAAAGAAGATGCATATTATTTATTCTATACTGGCCGCGTGGCAAAATATGAGAAGAATGATCCATGATATATTGATAGTGGATGTACCAATCACATGACAATAGATGAATCTATATTCACCGATATTGATACGTTAGTGAAAACTCAATTCATATTTGCCAACAATGCATTGGCCGTTGAAGCTAATAAAGGCCCAAATGAAGTATATGTGGTTCTCAGGCTTATATAAATGCACTTAGTGTGGGCCAAATAATCCAAACTAAATATTCCCTACACTTTAAAGGAGATAACTACACCAACAAATATAAGAATTATGTTCTTGCTTCTATCAAATATAAGAATTATGTTATTTTCCTATTCAATGGAAATATTCAAAGATGTAGTTACGAAAGCTCAACTTAATGGTTCATGATCATGGAATCGGAGATTTGGCCACTTCAACTCTTATGGGCTACAAATTCTCCATAAAAAAAAAAAAAACTTTCGAGCCATTAGAGAAATTTCATTTGTGAAGGTTGTCTTATTTGAAAACATCAATTGCAGTCATTCCCATGTGCAAGTGCGTAGAGAGGAAAAAGATCATTGGAGCTAATTCATATGGATGTATGCAGTCCAATGAGGACACTAACATCCAGCCAAAATAAGTATTTCATTCTTCTTAACAATGACTAACCAAAATGACGTGGGTTTACTTTCTTCGAGAAAGATTAGATATTTTCTCTATTTTTAGAATGCGTTACTTTCTCAGTTTGGAAATCAATGAAGGAATTACACTTATAGTGATTAGGCAGGCTCAGTTGATGATAGAAGAAGCTATGCATTCACTATGGATTTTGGAATTTTTTCATGGACATCCAAAAAGTAAGATTATGTGGCACAATCTACTATAGAAGCTGAATATGTCGCAATTGCCATAATTCCTATCAAGTAATATACATTCGAAGAATCTTAGAAGACATCGGAGAACCACAGATATAATCAAATAATGTATTTTGTGATAACAAGCCCGTGATAGTAATCTCCAAGAATTCAATATTTCATGGAAGAACTAAGCATATTGACATCAAATATCACTTTATTCGTGAAGTGCAAATTAATGGAGAGATTAAGCTAAAGTATTGCAAGACTGAAGATCAAATTGTGGACACATTCACTAAAGCATTACCAAAAGCAAAATTCGAGAAAATGAGAAGCATGCTTGGAATATCACAAAAATGAATCAAGGACGAGTGTTAAGTGGTGGTCAATTTCTAGAAAATCCTAGAACAACCTAGTCTGCACGTGCTTAGGAATGAAGTATACTTCACTAAGAAGAAAAGAGTTGGCAATAACAACTTGTCCAATTTGGCAACAAAGAAATGCAACAAGCGGGAGGACGGGAAGTTGGTTAATATTTGCTAAAGAGATCTTGAAGTCAATAAGGAACGTCCAGCTGTAATATCCAAAAAGATAGCTTGCAAGTTGAAATTTTAAGGTTAAAAATGTATCGGTTTTTGTACTATTGCTTGATAGAGAAGGTGGCAAAAGAAGTCTATAAACAAACCTCAGGTAGATAGCCTATACACTACATCAATTAGAGAAAAAAAAACTGGTGAAACTAAGAGAGTAGTTCCTCCACTCTATAGCTTGTATCATACAAGTTCTTCAATAAAATTCCTTTGTGCCTTGGGTGCTCCCTTGCCATATTTCATATAACAATTGCACACGCTTCCACAACAACCCAACAATCAGATATGATGAAGTTTATGGTTCTGTAAATATCCGAGGCATGGAAAGTAGAAATCTTGCTGGTTTCAATTGCTCTTTACTATTGTTTGCTATCGTATTTCACTAATTATCCTGGTGACTAGACTAATTATTTGTTTTACCTGATGTTCTCGCCGATAAGTTGAAACTGTTCTTTACCTTATGAGTATCGATTGATCTGTTATCGCAATTAATGTGGATAATCTTCCATACTGAAATGCTGCTAGAATAAGTTTGAGCTAATGCCTTGCCCAAAGATCTATAGATGGCAGGTTCCGCGCTTGAAAGACAACTTCTATTGATCGAAGAACCACGGGCAGAGAAGCAAATCTTGGCTGTGATTCATGTCTGGCAATAAGATCTGATTATTTTGGAAGTTCAGGCAAATTAAATAAGTGGAAACTTCACTCTTACTATAATCAAACGAGTGCCATTTACTAAGACCTTGATGCTTGTCTCGTGGTTATTCATCCATGTATGACTTTATGAATTAGAGGTTAAAATGAGCATCATTTCCCAAGCACTTTGTTCAAATGAATGACTGCGACTGTGTATATACATATATTAACTTATAACCTCAAAAACGGACAGCATTCTATAGATGCCAAGGCAACTAGCAAGAATATGGTTCTAACTTCGCCATCTCCAGTTAGATTCTTTTCATATCCGTCATTTTTCTTATCCTTACTAAAATGCATCGACTTTAACGTTTGCTGGTGCAAACATTAATGAAGTGTCGAAAGCACAAATGCTAAAGCATGTTCTCCTTCTTCCATCGTCACCCTCCTTTCTAGTAAGAGGCCATTAATTGAACTAGAACAGAAAGGCTAAGAGTGAAGCGTATGCATATGGCAAGCGCATCCGCACGGGCACGGCTTTCTTGAGCATTTGGCAAAGAGGTAAAAAAGAATGGATGTGATGTAAGACACCGAGGTTTTTGTAAATTGTTATGTTTCTTTAATGTACATGTATGGATTTTGATACATATCCAAAACAAAAACTGAAAATCCCTATACCGATCCACTAAAATTTTGGAGTCCTTTCAGGATTCAAGAACAAAAAACCAAGGGCTGACAGAAATCTCCCGCTATTGGGAGATTATGTTCAAAGTTGAGGCCCTTGATCTAATCAGTTGCCTAAAAATGCTTTCGAGTCCTTCATCAAGGCTTCCGAGGCTCTTCTCTAGATCCTTCAATTGCTTCTGCACAATCTGTACATTTTCGGCCCTGGTTTCATCCCCCGAAAGGTTCTTTAGTAGAATGCTTAAGGCATCATCAACATATTGTAACTCGTTCTCGCCTTCTTGCCTCTCTTCACATGTTGTCACCCCCTTGTGGACGAATCTGGAGATCAGCGAACATCTCGACTCTTTAGGACTTGAAATGGGTCCTGACAATGGACTGAGGATGGACCGGAACAGGGAAATGCTGAACTCGCTGGCTTCTCTCAGAACTCTCATCACGGCCAAAAAATGGTCGTCTTGATTGACGAGAGGAGCGAAACGGCTATCCATTTGCTTCAGAATCCCGCTCAATCTTTTGGCGTCCGTCTTTGCCTTCTTCCTGAAGTTCGTATAGTCTGAGAGACAAGTTTCAAAGCTCAAATCTCCTCTCCTTCGTCGGAGTGCAGATTGGAGACTTTGAACATGTTCCTTGACTTGCAAGACCAGGTCCCTGGCAATGCCACAGACATCTAATAGCTGAACTGAGGAATCCAACAGTTCATTGATGCACTTCTCTCGCTTGTTCTGAGAGAGGACTTGTTGGGTGGATGACATGTTGAGCAGCTCATCCAAGCACCCATACACATCCTCGAGGCCCAAGAGCCCCGTGCCAATCGATTTGAATGACAGAGTCGATGTTCCCTCCCGCGACTTGAGCTTGTTGAGCTCCTCTTCAATTTTAAGGGTTGTCGGGTGGGATCTGGAAGGCAAGCTAATTGATCGAACTTGGTACTTTCGATTAAACATGTATAAAGGACTAGCCATCTCTGATGCCCTCTTCTTTTTGTGTTTGAAGCTTCGAGTTTTTGAATGGTGAACCCAATTCCATGAAGCTATATATATAGGGGCAATCCGAGACAGGACTTGTTCATTCCACTGTGGCACCATGTGGTCCGAAATGGCCTCTCCTATGAATTCGTCAGAGCTGTCACATCTATCACCAACATGGTTCTTAATAATTCAGATGTTAATTTAATTCGGAAATGAGTTGTTACTGTGAATTTGTCGTTCATTTGTGCGTGTGTTTGTTGCAGAATTAAGTAAAGAGTATGTCCATTCCTTGCCTCCTGTGCAGCCGCATTACCCTGCCATTGAAGTTATTATACTGGAGCTTGGCAAAGTTAAGATATTGGGTTTTTGCAGGACTGTCTTGAACTTCAACAACATTGGGTACAGCAAAACCTTCAAATCAATCAAGATCTAGATCTGATTAAGAGGTGAAGAAATAGAGTATCTAATAAATTAAGCGTAGATTAACATTCCTGGCATATACTTAAGACCTGATTCCCACAGGTTATTTGATAGATTAGTGCGTGCACGAGTTGCTTGTTCCCCAGTTGCTTTCGCTCCCATTGATTTCTCCTCAAGCTATGCTATTGCTTTCTCTCCCCTGTTCAGCTAATTGATTAATTATTTCCGGGTCAGGGAGTAGAGAAAATGTTCACTTATTCCATAAAAAAAATCAAAGTCATTATTGACGTACTGTCTTTCATCATGCATTTGGACTGAACTGTTCATTAATAAATCGTAGAAAAGTCTTGCGTATCAAGCAGTAACTAATGAGCCAAATCACAGAAACTCATTGAGAACAATGTCTAGGCCACCACAGGAGAGTCTGTCAACTATAGGGACCAACTAATCTTCAGGGCACCAGGGTTCTGTTTGTGAGATCTCTATGCAGAGCCAAAAAGGCGGCCCTGTGGCTTCATCTAGACATGCACCATACAAGGTCTTTCTGTCACTGATGCCAAATCAAGCATTTCCAGTTGCATATTATTATCTCACACTTAAGATTTGTAATGACAATATCAGATACTTCGAGTTTCAGTTTGTCTACTTCTAGTTCCTTTCTCACCTGATTGTCTCTCTCTTCACCTTAATCTGCTGTCTTTCATTGTGAATTCTTCCCTCTCGTCTGTTTCCTTCCATTTGGGAGTCGCTCATGTTGCCATTAAATATGGATCAGACATCAAAAAGAAAAGCCTCGTTCTTGCTATCCATGCTAAACAATTCATTGCAAAAGGCATTGTGGTTTTGGGGGCAAGCAAAGGCCCCGAAGTGAAATGTTGTACAGAAACAATGTATCACATTTATCAAGAGAATCTCAGTGCAGACCATATTGTTTCCCTCGTCAATATGTGTGGTTTATCTTCAAAACTAAGCGTTGCATAGATTTGTAATCTGCAGGGATTCTCTGCTTGATATTTCCTCTTTCCAGCTCTAATCCCGATGACAAATTGGAATTCGATGCATTGACTTAGCATGGACACGAGAAATCATTTGCAAGCCTGTTAGAGGACTTCCTAACCTGACCGAAGGATAGATAAGCTATTGATGTGGATGTGAATTTCATCATTCTGACTGAAGCTTCTCGAAATTCAGGAGCCAATGAATAAACGGGAAGAAACTGAAGGTGCATCATGACCTAGAACATAGGAGCCCGCACCATTCACAGAAACGAACCAGTAGCCTGTACAACTTAGACATCATCATGACATGAAGAGTTTGTTGATATTTTCTCTCAATCACCTGCTAAAACCTTACAGTAAGAGAGCTATAGGACCAATCAGAACAGTAGGTGAAAAATTGCAGAGGCACACTTCGCAGGGTTCTAACTTCTTACCACTTATTTTTTGTGTACTCTGATAATGTGGTGACCTGGCTTAAGAACCAAAACACATAGGATATATCAGTGCAGCTACAAGTTGAGGAGACAAATGCTGTTGCGGTGGTTCCAGGATTTTCAGGTGGAATTAAGAAAGTTCCTGGTGATATGAGGAACTCAGAAGTACCTTAGCATCTGTCTGAAAATGGTAAGTGGGTTTCAACTTTATTCTTGTTGCACACGGACAGAATTGTATTGATAATTGAAGAGACCAAATTATGATTAAGCGGGAAACAGAAATAGAGAAATTGTCTACAACTTTTTTGCATGTCATTTCTGGTTTTTTTACATGGATGTGATACAAGTTCTGTACATAAGCACTCGACCGCTCTTAGCAGATCCTCAGAAAAAACCGGATGCCTCAAGGGTCAAAATTGGCTAGCAAAAGAATAAATTCCTAAGAGATAATGTTCAAAAGAGAGGCCCTAGTCTTGATCAAGTGCCTAAGCAAGCACTCCATCTCATCCTCAAGGCTTCCAAGGCAGACATCTAGATTGTCCAGCTGCTAGTTTGTGATCTGCATTCTCTCAGTATCAGCTCCTCCACGGGCGAGACTCTTGCTGAGACTGCTCAAGGTGGCATCGACACATTCAAACTCGTTCCCTTCTTCTTGGTTTCCATCACAGGCAATCGTGCCCTTGTGCATTGCTTTCGTGATCAATGGCCACCAAATCTGCTTCAGCTTTGGCGATGGTGGGGCTAGGAACCACATGAGAGATTGAAATATCAAAATGCTTGATAAATGAACTTCCCTCAGGACCCTCATAACGGCCAGCCAATGTTGATCAACAGGATTCTGACCCCAGAGCAATGAGGCTCCGAAGTTTGCTTCCATTTTCTTCAATGAAGAAACCAATCTTTCCATATCCTTCTTTGTTTTCTTTCTCAAGTTGTTGTAACCAACAATCTCGGCTTGGATTCTTGAATCGCCCTTTCTCCGCCGGATTGCAGATCGGAGCGCTCGAACATTTTCCTTAATATGCGACAAAATCTCCCTGGCAGAGGCACAAATATCAACGAGCTGTACAGATCCATCCAACAGTTCATCAGTGAACCTCTCGTCCTGAGTGCAAGAAAGGACTTGCCGGGTTGAGGCCATATGGAGAAGCTCATCCACGGAAATGTACAGCTCCTCCAAGCCCGAGATCCCGGCCTGGATTGACCTGGAAGACAAAGTCGAGCTAGCTTCCCACGACTTGAGCTTGTTGAGCTCGCCATCCACTGCCGCAGTGGTGGGGTGGGATCTGGAAGGCAAGCTAATGGATCTAACAGAGTACTTGGCACTGTTCTTAGCTGAAAAGGTTGCCATTTTTTTCTTGATTTAGTTCGTGCCTCAGAAAGCTCAAGTTTGAGATGTCATAACCAATTCAAGAACCCAATATATATAGATACAAGAACATGTAAGATAGACAAGATTGTCCATGACAAGGGTGCAACCACGTGTAGCCCTGCATCGTTTCTCTTTTTCTTATTCCAATAAGAACCACAATGTAAGGTTTATTTCAGCCATGAACGTTAAAGAAATCGGTGGGAGGTGTGTCTGCCTGATCTGTCCCTAGCGTGTTTGTTGCAGAAATGAGTGAAGAGACAGCTCCATTCTTGCCTCCAAAGCTCGCCACGTTACCCACCCTTGAGAAATAATTAAGGAAGGTGGCAGATGGGCTGGGCCATGGCTTGTTTCAAGTTTTGCAGAACCTCGAGGCATCAATAATGGTGAAGACCCATTAAAGAATTGTTAGGAAGAAATCAAAGTTTCAGATCTGCCAAGAAAGATTTGTACGGTATGAGATTCTCTATTTGAAGGGTGCTTAAGGTGTAAACACATCAGGATTGAGTCGCATCTACATTTGTATTAGACAGCATTGAATATCAGGTGCACGAGTGAGTCGTTCCTCAAGCATTTCTAGATTAATCAACTGGTTGCGAGAAAAGTACTGGTCGTAAAGTATTACTGTGGCCTGCATTTCACTCAATAGTTCGAAGATTGACAGACACGTCATGGGCTGGTTGACTCGCTGCCTCAACATGCTGACAATTTATGAATTTATTGAATTTGAAACCAAGAACTAAGAATACGGGGTATCCACCACCTGATTTTAAATAATGTTCCATTCCAAAAATCCCATTTTTTTCCGTGCTTGTAGACTTCTAATGGAGTTGATGAGTATCAAAAAGCACAGGAGATGCCTTCTTTAGCGTGTGGCTTAGTATTGGTCATTGAGATAAACTAAAGTCAGAGCTGTTTTAGCTTTCGGTACATGCTTTACTAATTCTAAGTTATTGCCCCGAAGATGAAAGCAGAGTTTTTGCAGAGCATGTGCTTCAATTCGCCATTTCCCACCAAGTTGTCACCGGCACCATACCCTGCCACCAGGAACACCCAACACAGTACGAACTCAATCAATTCTCGCATTCTTGTTGGTCTTCTGTCTTCGGAAGAAACCAAAGTGACATCAGATCAAAGAATCTGAACATGTTTGGGTTGCCTAGAAGTGAAGCCCCAACGTGGAAAGAAAATTCCAGGCCATGAATCTAGTCTTCTTTGGAGAAAATTATTTTGCTTTCATGCCAATTTGACCATCTCTTATGTATCCAAAATGGGCTATGATGAGTGATGTGGTTATGGTGACAGTACTGTTGGTGTCCCTCGTTGACAAGGAGACAGTAGATTGACAAATGAGAATTTGTGACTAGTAATTGTGAGGAGCATACAGTTGGACAAGAAAAATTCCGTCAACAGAGGAGAAATGGCCTAAGATTCATAGGTCCATGTGGGAATTATTCCACTTGCTCTCCGGTTCACCAGCATCCTTTTAAATATAAATGTGAAGAGCTAAGTATGCTTGATATTTAAATCACACATACTGAAAAAAAAAGGAGAGGATGAATCAGTAATCGACTTCAAAAACTGAACATAAAGACCTTAGCAATTCTAACCTCAACGGCAACCCAAGCCTAGCCGATCTTTGACTTATTATTCGTGAGACGTGCAAAAGAAATAGTTGTAGTCAGGTTAATCTAATCTAAATAAGCACCTTCCCCACAATCAACGGAAGAAGCTTTTGCAGTTTCACTGCAGTTTTTAGTGGTAGCAACATGGCTCGTTGCAATGAAGGCGTCAATTCCACAAAAAGAATTCAATTGGTCTTGATCCCCATAGATTTGAATCGTCAATATGAAAATGTCGGAATTCTATGCTAACATCTGTGTCAATTTGTTTTGATGAACAAGATTCCGTGTAACGATGTAAATCAACTGAGTATGCTCTGCTGGTGCTCGTACTGGAAAGTAAGATGGCATTCTTCAGTGATTTAGAAAGGTTGACTATCATAGGGAAGAATTGAGAGCTTCTTGGCATTTGATTCACACTATGTTCTCTCTTATCATGGATCAGGGGAAAAAAATTCCAAGAACATTATTCATGAAATAAACCCGAACCTCATCTTGTCATTTCAGTCCTTATGCAACTGAGGAACCGCTGCTGAGGAGCGATTTGCAATCTTTCATAGTTCACTTGGTCCTGAATGCATTGGCTCTTCAAATTATCAAACTATAGTCACTTTTCAGTGTCGATTAATGTTTATATCAATGAATAATGCATCAGCTATGCACTTGGCATGCATCTGACATATTTGTCGTGTAAATCAAATGTGAAAGAAGTAGCTGCATGCATTACTTGTAAAATAAACTGTATATATGTTTGTTCTCATTGTACAGTGGGTGTTTCTTTTCAATACATGTACGAACTACCCATACATCTCAAAATTGGGGTTTATGAATAGAGACAATAGCTCTTTTATTGGGAGATTATGTTCAAAAGAGAGGTCCTTGTTCTAATCAGTCTCCTGGAAAGACCTTCCAAGGCATTCTCAATGCCACCAATGCTCATCTCCAAAGCCCCTAACTGGTGTTGTGTGCTCTGCAACTTCTCACTATCAACCCCATCATTGGCACCGTGTTTGCATAAAGCGAAAAGCGAGGTGGCCAAACATTCAAATTCATTCACATCTTCCCGCTTCACGTCTTCACATGCTACCACTCCTTTGTGCATGAACCGTGATATCGTCGGCCACTTGCTACTGCTCCTCGGCACTGGCATTGCCAAGAATGACACGATAGACCTGAAGATCAAAGTGCTCACAGCATTGACTTCACTTAGCACTCTCACCAATGATGAGAGTTGGTGGTCGTCAACAAGAAGTGTGGAAGCTCCAAGGGAGCTTATTCCCATCATTTGCATCAATCTTTTGGCATCCTTCCTTATTTTCTTCCTGAAGTTGGCATAATCAAAGACTACTGCCTCAATGCTCGAATCACCTTTTCTCCGCCGTAGCATGGATTGGAGCACTTGGACATGCTCTTTGATCTGCATCAGCATTTCCCTCATGGACCCGCAAACGTCTATTAGCCGGATTGATCCTTCCAATAGTCCGTCAGTGCAGCTTTGTCCTTGGAAGCAAGAAAGGGCTTGCTGGGTTGATGACATGTTGAGGAGGTCATCAAGGGAAATGTACAGCTCCTCGAGGCCTAATAGCCCTGCCCGGACTGACCCAGAAGACGGTGTCCGGTACTTCACCTCCAATGACTTGAGCTTGTTGAGCTCGATATCAATTCTGCGTGTGGTTGGATGAGATCTTGAAGGGAAGCTAATTGATCTCACATTATACTTGCAGTTGCTCTTGGCTGAGGAGCTTGCCGTTGGCATTTTGCTGCTGCTGCTTCTTATTCTACTTCTAACTGCCGTTGCTTTCAATTTTTCTTGCTTTCAATGGGTACTGTCAGCTCTCACCTATAAATAAGACGGCCTCTGAAGAACCCCGAGACTCAAGATTTCTACATGGTAATCAGGCAATGTCATGACCACGTGGAGCAAGAATGGGCGATCAGCGTCTTCAATGCTTATTTAAAGGAAAGGGCGTTAGGTGTCCCATGCTAATCTGTCGTTTCCCAAGTTTATGCAGTGAAAAGAACTAAAATAAACATAAAAAGTGAAGAGTCAGCTTCGTATCTGGCCTCCTAACTTGCCACATTACCCATCATCGATATTTCAATAATGGAGGTCGCGAAGGTGTCCCGACATGGCTGTCGTTGAATCAGCAGAACACAGAACGCTCGAGGCTGCGTCAATCATGGCAAAAATCCCATAAAATAAATCCTTTTCAAGAACTCGAAAATCAGTCCAAAGGGTGTGATTACGATATTGAGGAGGCCACGATTAAGCATATTAGTACTGAATCAATATTGCTAATGAGCACGAGGGGTTTGCTGATTAAGGAGGTCTTGGGAGGCCAGATCATCGTGTCCCTCTAATTTCACCTCAATAATTCGAAAGATGCAAGGGAGACAGCGACACTAGATACCTCAACACGTGTACGAATGATCATGCTCTTCATGCCATGGAGACACGTGGCGAACCGACAATGGGTCAACGTGGCAAGGTGCGTTATGAGCGAGCAGAACGCTAGAGGTAGATAGACCTAGTTGGTGAAGGCGCATGCCATATGCCCATCGTAATGTGGACAGAAAGTAGATCTCCGTGATGACATCCTCTTTTTTTTTGGCCTCGAACCGACGCAATGGCCCCAGCAAAGTGACACGCGTTGTTCTCCCGTTGAGCACGGCCGGATGATGGACCAATACCTCAGAATTCATGGGGGATATTCTTCGTTTGGCGAAGGATGGCAGAGTGAAATCACCATTACATTCCCGAGATCGGCCGGCTATCCCGCTGCTTCTTTCTTGTTGTGAATGGCGACTCGTGTTGTTTATCGTTTTCACCGGGTGAAAGCAAAACTTTTCCATAGAATTGACTACTCAGCAGTGGTTGGGATGTGGTGTGCGTGGGTGAGTAAAGGTTTGGGGGGGTCTAAATGAATTGAACTTTGGAAAGTGAATAATGGAAATCTGTAGAGTTGGTGGTATCGAAGTTTGTCCATTAAAGCTTCAACATATCCAGTTGGCGAGCCGCCCTTCACAAGTTAAAGCCACAGTTTCGAAGTCTTGCAGTTTGATCCTAACCTAAGTTCCTTACAGGCAAAAAACCCCTCAAGATCACGCATTGGAATATTGACTTTCCAATGTTTATGGACACGCATTGGAATATATTGACTTTCCGGGCCCAAGAGCCTGGCGCAGACCGACCCAGATGACGAAGCCGAGGCCTCCTCCCATGTTGATAGGAGCTTGTTGATCCAACCATCAGTCCTGAGAGTGGTGGGATGGGATCTTGAACTCAAGCTAATTGACCTAACATGGCAATTGCTTCTGCATCTGGATGAAGATATAACCATTTTTGCAATCTTCGTTTCTTTGCTTTTGCGGTCAAGTTCTGGGATGTCATCACAAGTTGAAGTTCAGCATACCTAGAGAAACACCTAAAAAGACGTGGTTGTCCGGTATCAAACTTTGGCTCTGATACCAATTGAAAGGTTGTATCGTTAATCGAATTAAAAAGATCATACAAAGAAAAAAAAAAGATGATGCAAATGTTGACTCAGGTTCATTCAGAATATGGTTGCGTCCTATAAAAAATTTCATTATATTTTGCCGCAGCTCAATTCCTTACAATGACATCTCATACAAGCAAATAACATAACACTTACAAATGGACCCAAAACCTAAGCTCGTCATAACATTTTTCATCCCACAATAAATGGACCCATTAAATATAAATCTTACATCGATTTTGTTTCGGGGGCGTTACCCCCGTGGCCCCACCCGATCACCGACGAGCGGAACCCCCATTATTTCATGCTTGGTCGTTGGTTTATATTTGGTTTCTCTAAATATATATGGGCGTGCCCAATATGAGAAGTAATAATCCGAAGTATTTGCTGACGCCAATAGGCTCTCTCGCATTAGTTGTGCGGTCACATATGTGGCTAACATGGTCCAAATGATTTGGTGTTCGTTTTAAAATCAATTTGATTATTGGAAATGAGTTGTCTTTGCTGGTTTGTCATATTCCCTGTGCTTCTTGAGTGACTGACTCGCCCCCATTCCTTGCCTCCTATATTGCCCCATGACCCCCATCATTGAAATATAAAATTAGAGCTGAAATAAATATAGATCTGCAATGGCCTTCCCAATTAACCAGACCCCTCCTTAAGAAAACATATGTATCAAAGGTATCATGATCACGGATATTGTGCAAGCCAAGCATAATTTACGGCATGAAATTCCCTACAACAGGTAATTAATTAATCGGAATATCGTAAACAAATCATGATAGATCGTTTAGCCTTTTATCTGTTGTGTCACGAGTGTTGTGTGATCCAAGTGGGTTCGTCAACATCTTGAACTGTATAATCACAGTTTCAAATTTTAGGAATTGTGAGTCGGATTGATTCTTACGTTTGGTTAGATTTGATTTGATTCCCAATTTAATATGGTTCCTTGCTCACCCCTAGTATGGGTTAACAATGATTAGGACATCATTTTGTTAGGTGAAGTGAGTTCATAACATCCCTCATCTCATATTGATTGGAGTACATCCTCTAAGTGATTCATAATATAAAAAACATTTCTAACATTGAGGGCGGTCGTCACCACCACAGATGAGTATTCTCCTCACTGGGGCGGGGGTGAGCACCGACAAGGCAACCCTCTCCATATTTGATGAGGCTTAGGTGTTGCCTGGGTGAGGGCTGGCCTCACCTTGGCCCAAGCAATGCCTAACAAGGTTGCCATAATCTAATTGAGTATCGATCTTGCTAGCTTTGATGAGGCCAGTCACCGCCACCCTCACCAAGGTCAAGTCTAGCCTCACCACAAGGCCGACTAGTGGTGAGGGCAATCCTCACTCAAGCAAGGCTAGCCATGGTCATGCCGATCACCAAGGAACAAAAAGAAAGAAAAAAAAATAAAAAATTAGCAAACAAATATTCATCTTAATTGTGACCATGCTATATAGGAGTTTCAACAGATGGATTCCAAATTTCTGGAAATCTGAATCTAAACCAGGCTTGGTTCGATTTTTTTTTATTTTCTTTTTTGTAATATGAAGAAGAGGTTTAGTGAAAACGGGAAAGATTATGTAAATTGTAATATTGAGAAGAGGGGTAATTTTTAGTTCAATTTGGAAACTATCTTAACAAAAAAAAAGTTATTTTTTCATTATCCGAACCAAAAATGTACGAAATTTATGTTCGATTTGGTTTTTGTCACCCCTAATATCATGTAGATCATCTGACATTTACGTTAGTAATAATTTTCCTCAACAATCTTAGAGAGACACTACACACTAAATAACACATTTAATTATCCAATCAATCACACAGATTCTGTACGTCGAATCCGTCCTTTAAATTGTACAAGATAATAATAACATAACTTTAAAAATCTCAAATGTCTCATCGACCGACCGACACAACATTTATACGAATTTAGCTAACATAAAATCTAAATCCGACTATTATTAAATGGATCCGTGTCAGATAAGAAACATTCAGTGTCTTTTTGGGCATTTTTAGAGAGGGCCAATTATTGAATCTTTGTTTGATATGGTACTTGCTTCTGTCCTTTGTGGACAAAAGAGCAACAGGCCAAAATTTACTCGAATACATCAGATTTCTTTGAAAAACTACATGCTAATGAATTACAAGCGAAGACCTTACCAAAAAAAAAATGAATTACAAGTGAAGCATGAGAAAAAAAAATATTTCTTGAAATAAATGGCTCTAATTCCATCAATCGAGGATTTGATCCTCCTTATCTCTCTAGAATTTCCGTAAATAACTCGTAACCTATTGTTAAAATTGGCGACGTGGTCTAGTTTTGCAACATGAGCACTTCACGTGGCAGAAGTTAATTACTGATAATTATTGGTAACGACAAAATTAATTCCTTAAGCGCACGCACTAAATGCAATATAACTTTAGTAATTACTTTCAAAACTATCATGCAATGAACAAACACCACTGAGGATATATTTCACTGAAATAACAAGGAAATGTCTACCATGTTTTGAAAATATATGGTTAAACCAGTCACATCTCAATAGAGATCTGATATATTTTATGTACATATCATGTGAATTTCCCTTGATGTAAGCTTTTTGAAGACAAGTCTCAAGATATTAGCCCTCGTGTTCCTCTCAAATCTTTGATCTTGAGATAATTAATCCATCGTTGACTATTAAAGCAAACTTAATTTTGCACGTCAAGTATACAATACTGCTTGGTATGAATTATTATACTTATGTTATTATTTGTCTATATGTAATTATTTCTGCTGGATCGATTTGATTGATGTGTGTTTAAGAAATTATGTGAGATTTATGATGCATCTCATGAAAAACAAAAAAAAAATGCATCTTTTTGCATTGCAAGTGGTTGTTTTGTAATTATACACTTCATAAACCGAGTCCCTTTTTTTTTTTTTTTGCTTAGTTATGGATCATGCTACAACCCGTCTCCCATATTACATAGGTTTTTATTTTGACGCCTAATGTACTCCCCCATTTAAATACTAACATCTCTATCGGTCCTTATATGTGGTGGCTTGTGTTACTTACATTGCAACCAATTCTAAAGTAAAACTTGGGAGTATTCGTAGAATGGACCTACACGACATTGCTTGCAAAAGTTGGGATATGATGTGCAAACGTAGTAAAAGTTGGGGGTCTATATGAATGGAACTAATTAAGTGAATAATGGAGATCTGTATGATCGGTGGCAACCCGTCCTTCGCAAGTTAAAAGCAATAGTTTCAGAAGTCTTACACTTTGATCCAAACATAAGTCCTTATTAGGTAAAGTTGCACCCCGATCACATTGACAAAGTAATAGTCCATTGTCCGATGGGCACCAAATATGTGCAAAATCATGTCACGGATTCAATTCCTTTCCTCTGTTTTTCTTTTGTTCGTCGATGGAGTAACATCATGGACTTGGTACTGGTTAATGACAATAAATTGGAGATATTGAAATACCATGTTTAAAGCATGAGCTGTCTATGAGAATATTACTCTCTCATTTTTTCCATTGTATATGGATAATGTACATATCAATACATATTACAAGGAACAAAATTGAGTGACTGAAAGAGTTTCCTCTACTGTGACATAATATTCAAAAGAGAGGCCCTGGTTCTAATCAAGCACCTGTACAATCCCTCTAAGGCATCCTCAATTCTTCCAATCCCACTCTCCAAATCCTCTAACTTACATCGTGCGACTTGCAACTTCTGCCCATCAACCCCTTCTCTTGAAATGTGCTTGCACATTGTGGTGAGAGCACAATCCACACATTCCAACTCATTCACATCCTCTTGCTTATCTTTAAGATCACATGATATTGCTCCCTTTGGATTCACCAATTTGGAGACCATGGACCACCTGCTAATTTGCTTGTTAGGCCTTGACACTGGCTTTGCCAAGAATAACAACAAAGATTGGAAAGTAGAAGTGCTCAACAGATGCACATTTCTCACCACTGTCAACACTGATGAGAGATGATGATCTTCATGCTCCACTTCACAACCTTCGAATTTGGTCACCATCTTCCTCAGTGCAGCCATTAATCTTTTGGCATCCTTCTTCATTCTTTTCCTAAAGTTGGCGTATTCCACAACAGCCATCTCGATACCCTGTTCGCCTTTTCTCCGCCGGAGAGTGGACCGGAGCACCCGCACATGTTCCATGAGGTGCAACAAGGTTTGCCTAGAGTGGTCACAAACATCTAGCACCTGGATTGATCCATCCAATAGCGCATCGATGAATCCCTCCTGTTGGCTGCAAGAGAGGGTTTCTTGAGTTGATCTCATGTTGAGGAGATCATCCATGCAAACGTAGACTCCCTCAAGACCCGAGAGCCTGGCGCAGACCGACCCGGACGACAACGAAGTTGAGGCCAGGTCCAATGATGATTGAAGCTTGTTGATCAGCTCAACAGTCCTGAGAGTGGTGGGATGGGATCTTGAAGGCAAGCTAATTGACCTAACATGGTAGCTGCTTTTGCATTCCAATGAAGAAATAGCCATCTTTTCTCTTTCTTTCTTTGCTTCTGTGGTCGAATTCTGGGGTGTGATCACAAGCCGAAGTCATACTTATAGGAACACTTAAAGGAGACATGGATGGATGTCCATGACAAACGTCGGCTCTCTCTCTCTCTCTCTCTCTCATTCGTTGTGCGGTCACATATGTGGCCAACATGATCCAAATGATTTGATCTTCATTTGAAAATCGTTCTTGAATACTAGAAATGAGCTGTCCTAGCTGGCTTGTCATATTCCCAGTGCTTCTTGGGGGAAAGAGTGACTGACTCACCCCCATCCCTTGCCTCTCATATCGCCACATCAACCCCATCCTTGGAATATTAAACAAAAGCTAAAATAAATATGGATCTGCCATGGCTGTCTCAATTCCCCAGACCCCCGATAAGAAAAGAAAATGCACTCTTCCAGACAAAAGCGTCGTGGTCGCAGATCTGGTGCAAGCCAAGAATAATTTACGGCATGAGATTTTTCTAGAGGGTGATTAATCAATTGGAACACCGTAATTAAGCCATTTTTAATTACTTAATCTTTTTGTTTGTCGGGCACACGAGTGACATATTTCCTAGTCATTGTCATTTTAATCCATCTGTTAATGACGTTGCGGTTGTCCCACATCAGTTGGTGGAGACCTTAATGTGCAAGTTAAAAATATGAGGGAAAATCTCATCCTTTGAGTCAAAGATCACCCAACACTAGTATCAAAGTCCGTGTTGCTAACAAGTTTGGATCCAATAGTCACACGGAAGAGTTACGGGTTGTTGCCGATCCGACCTAGGCCCAATGTGTGAGGGGGAGATTATTGAGGTTGTCTCACATCGGTTGGTGGAGATGTTGATGGGCGAGTTAAAAGTGTGAAGGAAAATCTCATCCTTAAAAGAGCCCAAAATCACTCAATACTGATTCCCAATAGTCACACGAGAGAGTTACCGATCCGACCCAGGTCCGATGTGTGAATGGGAAATTATTGAGGTACGCTGATGGGCAAGTTAAAAGTGTGAGGGAAAACCTCATTCTTTAATCTATCTTTTGGAATAAGAGAGTCTAAAGTCACCCGACAAATGAGAAGTCCAGTAGATTTAATTATCTCTTCCCAGTTCCTTCGATTTTCTTAGGGAACACGTGGGGCTTTCTCATTCAAGTTAGTGACAACCTGCATGAAATGAAATGTAAGGAATGACCGCTTTTTGCCTAACGACCTTCAATGCACTCATTAAAGGAAAAGCTAGCTGGCTTGGGGGCCGAGGGAGGCAGTGACGTGACGGATTACTGAAAAAACTTCGGTTTGATCACGAATGGACTTTTCATTTGAAAGGATGTTGGACTTTAATGCAAAGTACAGCAATATAAGCCAACACTCGTAAGGACATCATTTCTTTACGTGAAGAAATTTGTGACATGTCAAATCTCGTATTGATTGTGAGATGTCTTTTTGAATAACTTATGAATCGACATCTATCTTTGAACGGTCATCGTTTAGTACGTTGGGCTGGCAATCCTCTATCCTCTCCCCCCTCTTTCACTGTATGGAACTTGCACGTGCCACCGCCACCGCTATAGCCACCCGTTTGTCGACTCATCACGGCCTTCGCCGGGAAGTGGCCTCATCACTGATTCACTGGGGATAATCTATTTTAAGGCAAGTAGGTTCCGGGCTGCGCCTTTGTTGGATTTTTAGAGGAACCTTTTAGAAAAATACAGAAAGAAAAAACTAGATTAAAAGAGTTCTTCAAAATACAATTTGTGTTTGTTAAACTGTAACTTAAAAGTGCATTGTAAAGCAACTTCAGGTTAAATAATGGTTTGAAAAAATTATTCTTATAAAGGACTTTTCTTTAATTGTATTCAAAAGTGAAAAAAAAACTCAAATATATTATCAAATGCATCAAAGGGCAAGTAACCGCCGCTGACTATCGATAAGAGTTGCTTGTGGTTAGGCGATCCAGGCAACAGCCACTTGAGGTCATGTGACCCTAAAGAGAGCTACTTGGGATAATGCTACCCTTGGGGACCCCCGAGGACTGTCAAGGTTGCACAACCCTAAGCAATTCTAAATTTTTGAATTTGGAAATCGAATCAATAGATTATAGGATGCTTGTTCTAATTTAGTTCCTAATTATGGTTAATGGGTAGAACCGGAAACGGCTTACTTCTTCTTTTGTGTGAAAATCAATTTCTTATGCTAGAAAAATAGTTGCAACATTTCACTACAAGAGCAAATGTTGGTGAAGTGATTATGTGTGATTTATTCATATTAAAGACTATGATTCTGAATGGGTGCAAAAGTACTACTTTTTGCTAGAAGAGGCTCTAAAATGGCTTGAGAATCGGTTTCAAGATAGGATCGACAATTCCGGTCTCGAACCAAAAATCCAATCAAGAATCGATCTTGAACTGATTGTAGGTTTGCAGGGAAACCAAATCGGTTCATCATGTGAGCACAATGCACACGCATCGGATCGTGTCATGAGTTTCCCTATGAAACAAGGTGGCAAAGCGAGCCACGTATCTTCTCCATTAATTTGATCGCAAAATCGCCTTATTATTAACCTGAAAATCAAACGCCCAAGCGTAAAAGTCCACATGACTCTCGACCGAACGCTATCATCCAAGGAAGCACTCCACATGTTTGTAGTGATTCCACTCAACAATATTAGGCACACTACACGCTAAAATAACACCTTTTGCATTACCAAATCATTGCGCATATTCTGTACCTTGTATCCGTCCTTCAAAGAGATGTCCGCACATGCTAATTGTTATAATGTAACTTCAAAAATCTCATGTGGCTCATCGACCGACCAACAAAATAATTATATGAATTTTAGCTAACGTCAAATCTAACTCGGCTATCAAATGGATCTGTGTCTCATAAAAATGATTTGACTACCCTTCTGGGCATTATTAAAGGTGAGCTAGTCATTGAATCTTCGTCTAATACAGTACTTGCTTCTGTCCTCTGGGGACAAGAAGCCAACAGGGTGAGTTCATTCGAATGCTTTAGACATCTTTGAAATAACTACATGCAGATGAACGAGACAGAAATGGCTCTAATTTCTGTATGTCCCATGAGGATTTGATTCTCCTTGTCTTTCGAGAATATTCGCGAAGAGAAGAGCTCGTAATGCACGTTAAAATGGGAGACGTCATCTGGTTTTATAATTCGAGCACTTCATTTAGTAGAAACCAATTATTGGTAACATGAAGATTAATTTTTTAAGCCAACACGCACTTACCTATCGCGACATAAACTTTAGTTATTGCTTTCGAAAATTGTGTGTATATATTCGCACAATGGGGATAGAGTTCTCAAGATATATTTAAACTAGAGTTACATCTCGATATAAATATGGTATGTCTCATAAATGTATATTGTAGAATTCTATTGTGAATGAACGTTTTGATAACCTTAAAAGAATAATCAGAGTTGATAAGCTGACTTAGGGTGAGCATGGTTTAGGGCGGTTCGGTTCCGCCCTAGAACCAAGGACCGAACCAATGGGACTAGTTTCCGATTTTTAGGATCGAGGACTGGACCGACTAATCTTAGGACCGGCTCGGTCCGGTCCGGTCTCTGGGCGGTCCAGTGGAATCAGAAAAAATTCAAAGAGAAGTATAAACTAAAATGAAAATCGTTTATTTACACTGGTAAAAACTTATAACTCTTTTAGTCCTGTTGAAGTCGCCTTGCTTCCATAAGCAATAAGCATCAGTAGGTTCGTCAAACTCCATCTCGCTGAAATCCCACCATTGCTGAATCCTTTAGCCACTCAAGAATCTAAAAGGAAATATGAACACACGAGACAAAAGCCGTCAAACTCCGTCTCGCTGAAATCCCACAATTGCTGAGTTTCAGGATATATTTGAACTAGTTACATCTCGGTATAAATATGGTATGTCTCATAAATGTATATTGTAGAATTCTATTGCGAATGAACATTTTGATAACCTCAAAAGAATAATCTGAGTTGATAAGCTGACTAAGAACTTGTTTCTTGAAAGGAAAAGAGTGTCTTAAGTTCATTTTCCCTTGATGTAAGTTTTTGAGGACTAATCTCAAGAAACTACCCATTGTATTCCTCCCATATCTTTTATGTCAAGAAAATTAATCATGATTGATTATTAAAGAGAACTTAATTTCACATATTAAATTATCCGGAAATACAACCGCTCAGTACAAACTATTATACTTATGTTATTGTCTTTGAATATTTTATTATCCTACACAAATTTTTGTGCAAATATTTGTGATTGCAATTGATTCTTTTTATTAAACCCTTGATAAACCGAGCATACACATTCTTATATCCATGTCCTAAATCATGATTTGCTTAAGTTAATGACAATGAGTCATGTGGTGACGCAAGTGAAACATTCTTTGCCTTCTATTGGTCTATCTACAGTCTCCTTCACCATGTGACCACATGACATCCCACCTAGTCATTGCCAAGTTATCGCCGAGAGTACAGGACTGCAAATAGTGACCTCATTTCACAAGAATAATGCTCGATACACAAACATCATCAAATACGATGCACAAGATTAATTCAAGATATGATATGACATGGATTATTACTGTTACCACATATAACATGTTTGTATGAATTTACAAACCTATAATTTATTTTCTCGTTAATGGATTCTATAAACCGGGCTCATGCATGTTTGAGATTAACATCAGTCGATGTTTCACAAGGATTTTGTAGAAGCTTAGAAGTCTTGTGATTATTTGCGCGCTACTTGGCTTAAGATGTGTTGCCTTGTTTGGTAAGAACTTAAGTACACAGAATAATGAACAATGTTGATAGCGATTCAATCGATAACAATGGAATCTTTATACAAAAACGCAGTACAAACATTAGGTTCTAGACAGTCCTTTAAAATTCGGATGCCCGTGAACATTAGGAGACATGAAGCTTGCACATCCTCAAGGAGCAGTCGATGCATTGAGAAGAGACACTCGATTTCGAATCAAGCCTTTGTAGAGTCGATTGAGTCCATCTTCAAACCCTTCCATGCAACTTTCGAGTGTCTCCAGTCTCTCTTGCGCCGCCTTTAGAGCTTGGGACCTGACGTCGGCTTTCCGAGTTTCTTGTCCATGGATGGAGCTCACGGCACAGTCCGCACTCTCCACTTCATTGAAGATTTTCTTCACGCCTTTCTGGCTTGAGAGCATCAACCTTGAAACCAGTGACCAACCACCGGTCCTTGTATTGGTCTTTGTTGGAGAGGCAAAGATCAAGAGGGACTTCAAGACTGAAATGGTGATGAGGTTCAATTCTTTCAAGACTTCGACCACCATGACTAGATGGTCATCTACATTGAGGAACTTTGACGAATTATTAGGGGTTTTGCTTTCCAGGATCTTGAACTGACCTAAACATTTTGCAATATCCCTCTTGGCTTTCTTTCTAGAACTCATGAAACCCTGAGCATGGATTTCAATGCTCGAATTTATTCCCCCCTTTCTTCGAATCGCGGACCGTAAATCTTGGATTTCATCTTTCATCCTCGCCATTAAGTCTCTAGCGAACCCACAAGTGTCTAACGACATAATGGACTCTTCGAGTGCCTCATGCATGGCTTTACTATTTCGGTCTCGAAGAATAGCTCGCTGGGTGAGAGGAAAGCTGATGAGCTCTCCAACGCTGACGTAGAGCTCGGTGAGCCTTGCCATGTTTGCTCGGATGGTGTCGGCTCTAAGGGGAGATGAAGAGCAATTTGAGGCCTTTAACTTGGACAATTCGGCTACAATTTTGAGAGAGGTTGAAGGTAATCTTGAGGGCAAGCTGATCGACCTAAGAGGAAGATGCACACCTTCCATGAAAGATGAGTTTGCCATCTTTTTTTTTTATCCTCCTTTTGTTTTTCTTTTCCTGGGCTTTTTGATTGGCGAAACTACACACAAATCTTGGAAATGAGGCTTGAAGTGGATTGTGACTCTTCCTTCTCTTCATATATATACAGAGGACGCTGCAAACAAAAACTGGCACAAGATAAAGAAAATTTTGCAGAATTTGCATGTGGTGGGGACGTGGGTCACCCTAACTATTTTAATAACCATGTAATTGTTTTGGCCAGCATCAGGCAAACACATCAAGACCCTTTCCTTAAGGTTTTGTCTTAAATGAGTCCCATGGTCATTCAACATGCAACGTATACCGCTTCCGCATGACCTTTTTTAATTTGGGAGATAGCTGTCCTAGGAGAGAGGAAAGAAACAGTAAGTATTGGGTCATGGGCTGCTTGATGCTCTCTTGCCTCCCAATCATTGATTGCGATTCGGTGTCATCTTCTTATCAACGTCGTCATCAAACATAATCATCAATCTTCTGACCAGAATCTAAATCTGATCAAACGATTAATTGAGAGGTGGTTTGCGAACAATCAATGGCTGGCACTGAATGGTTTGTCTGCCTTCAAAGGGCCGCAGGAATGGCGTTCTAGCAATTTGACCACATGTGGAGAATGAAGATTGAGGAACCACTGAAGTTTTTCTATAAAAAACATAAGAAAAATTTAATGGGGAAAAAAAACTAGAGTGTGCAGGGAGACAAAAACAAATTCTGAAGAATCTAGCTAGCTAGCTAGCTACCTAGGCTTGCCGTTGGGAAAGCAAAATGAGTTAAATTGCCAAAACTAATGAAGGCTATTGATAGGAATGTGAATTTGGCAAATATTTAATTTATCTATTTAAATCTGGCTAAGTTTTGTGTCTAATCTTAGATTACCACTACAAAGGCACGATGACTTAACGGAGAAAATAAATCAATTAAGTAAATATAACAGAGCATTTTATGGTAGGAATGTGAATTGTGCACAAAATTCATATGACCACAATATTGTGGTTTTCATAATTTAAAGTTCTTGACTCTAGGCACTTAAAATGATTTTAAGAAGAATTTGTGCACTTGATAGGATCATGATATCATGATATCACAATTTTAAGTACTTTGGAATTGCAATGCAAAAGACTCGAAGTAGAACCCAATGACAAAGACAAATCTCGATTGTAAGTGGTGAATGTCGCCATCAATCTCAAGCTCGACACTAGTTGAAAAATGACTGGTTCAACGATTTATATATATTTTCTCCTAGGGAAATTTTATAAATAACTTTCATCTGGCTCCATTAATTACTTGTGTTGTCACTCTAGTCAAAATTCTATTTCTGTCACTGGCACAATTAGTATCATCTCAATCTGCCAGTTACGGGCTTTCATGTTTGAGCATTTGAATCTATGGAACAGCAACACAAGAAGGTAAGATCTAGCATATTGATGTAAGCATAATATCCAAGAAATATTGCATAACGATTGCATGTTCATCCTGAATTTCTAGCATCGAAGATGATGAATCCCATTGGACAGTTGAAGATGACGTTCGATGGCTCTCTAACGCCCACCAAATAAGTTCTCATTGACTAAAGCACTCGCTCATAATTTTGTGATGGGTGTTTCTCAATAACACTTGTTGAGCAATTAATAAAAAAAAAATTAACGGTTTTCAATGCGTCAATTCTTGCAAAACTTTATTGCTTCTTTCTTTATCTCCTGTCTTTTCACAGTACTCCGACTATCAATGACTTCAACCATGAAATCAAGGTTTTTCAGCAGTAATCATGCAGAGGCAAAGCAAGTGAACAAGTTTATTACAGCCTAAAGTTTCATGCGAAAGTCGAGACAAGGGGACAGTGGATCATCATCCCATGTTTTGAATATTCAAGTGAGCCTGAAGAAATGACGACACTGGCAAGCACAAGCAGGGTGCCCCGATGGACAGGTTTGTCTGCCCTTGCCGGTTGCTGCACTGATTTCATGGCCAAAATACTCAGAAAGCACATTGCAGGGAACACCCAGAAAAAGAAAAAAGAGAACATCCTCTTTTACTTCCATTGCTTCCACAGAAAACAACTCCGAATTGATTCGGAGGCTACAACACCAGATCCGGTCAAAATCAAAAGTCCCATAACTGGACCATTTCCTTAAAACCCTCTAAAAGCCCAGCCCACAGTGTCATTGAACAGACATCGAAGAATAATTTCATGTACAAACCTCACCAAGTAAGAGAGTAAAAAGAGGACAATTTAATATCAACTTGCCATTTGAAAATTGATAGAAGATAAGAAGACATTCCGGAAACGCTGGCCCAAATCTCAATTGCTGGGTGCAGACAAATGATGATTTTCTTCCTCTGCTGTGGCGACATTCACTGGTCGAATGCAAATGCCGTGGTTTGCAGTGATCTCCTCACGAAAAACCCAATTCTTGCTCTTTTTCAAAGTAGTCCAGTTCCCCTGTAATCTTGACAACAAAGATAATTAGAAACTTGGCAGAGACATGGAGCATCTCAATAATCAGCTAACTGTCTAATAGCATCCATTGTAGTGATTCCATTACAGGCATTGTTTGGCTTCAGATATACTTCCAATGGTCAAATAATGCTCCAAAGTTCTGTGCACAGCCCATTTGATGTTAGCTCCAATGGCATCAACATTCTGGAGAACTGGAACAACATACCAAGAAGGGAAAAAGATCATCTTAAAGAACCCAAATACCACTCAGTAAGAGTCAGCATCAACACAGTATTGTTCACCTATATTAGAGTAGAAAATTGTTAAAGCAGATGAACTCCAATGCATAGCAGCAATACATCTTATGTGCATATCATCCTGCCATCCCCAAATTAGGATTGGACAAAACTAGAGCAGAATGCAAAACAATATATCGAGACCAAAATGTTTAAATGAACCTACTTGTATCATATCAAGTGCTATCAGAATCAAATTTCTCATCTCATACTTTGTACCACCAAAAGCATAATAACCAGATACCATCTCCATCATTTGATGACCTAACTAAATGGCCATATGATAAAGCATCTCTTGTGTCACAAAGCAGAAAAAATAGTTACTCTCAAATTCCTATTTCTCACAAATAAAGTCAGCACCAAACCATTTTCGTTCATCCTAAAATAAAATCTGAAGTTTATTGAAATATGGCAACTATTTTGTATTAAATGTGATATTCAAGGGAGTAGTACTTTCATTAGATAATGTGCCTCTTACTAGCAAATATAGGTATAGTTTGGGAGAAGAAAGAAGCTGGCTGCTTTCTTGAGAGCAAGCAAAGTGCTCTTCCAACAGACCAATCAAGTTGCGCAGTTAACACATTTCTGTTTATCAAGCAAACAAGATAAAAATATATAATAGATGCTCAGCTACAAGCAACCAAGACAAATAAACGAGATTAGAGAAAAATAACATACCGGTTAGACAGCAAGACCTCGTTCTCTTGCCTTGTTCAACCATTTGAGAGTACTCTCAAGAGTAGTGTAAGCAGCAACGTCGGTCAAGCTCTTGCTGGCAACAGCATAATCAAAAACCTCATAAGCC
The DNA here is from genome assembly GCA_030064385.1 of Melaleuca quinquenervia. Taxonomy (NCBI): domain Eukaryota; kingdom Viridiplantae; phylum Streptophyta; class Magnoliopsida; order Myrtales; family Myrtaceae; genus Melaleuca; species Melaleuca quinquenervia. The sequence goes on along the minus strand of CM057726.1, from coordinate 7,422,369 downwards.
TCAGCCACCCTACCATCCCTACAGAGTGACCTCACAAATGTTGCATAAGCAGCTGTCTCAAGCTTCATATCACTGAATTTCATCATTTGATATAATTTGATCCCTTTTTCCAATAACCTTTTTTTACACAACCTATGAAGCAAAGTATTGTATGTGCAAGAATTTGGACTGCACCCCTTAGCCTCCATCTCCTCCAACAATCTTAATGCTCCAAGTGCATCCCCCTCTCTGCACATTCCATTCATTAACGACGTATATGTTATTGTGTCGGGAAAATTGTGTCAGGAAAATGGCCCGCCTCCACCATTAAGTCCAAGTATTTCCTAGCATCCTTCACCCTGCCCGATTTCGACAACCCAAAAATCAAAGTATTATAGGTTACAAGATCAGGCTCCACGCCTTCCTCTTTCATCTTCTTATAAACCCCAAGCACCTCGCTCCCTCTGCTCAACATACAATACCCCTTCATTATGGTGTTGTAAACAAAACAGTCCGGCTTAAACCCTTCCTCGTTCAATATGCTCACCAACCGCATTGGCTCTCTTAGATTCTTAAGTGTTACAGACATTATCAATCAGAATAGTGTATGTGACCAAATTAGGCTTCATACCTAAGGAATCACGCATCTCATCAATGAAATTGTACACAGTACTCAAAGCCCTGGTCTTACACAAATGCTTGACAACGAAATTGTCCGTGTAACTGTCCGGAGGCGAACGCTTTGAGGACAGCTCTCGGATCAATTTGATGGCGTCATCCTCACGGCCGGAAGAGCAGAGGGAACGGATAGCAACATCGGCAGTCGCCTGGTTAGAGGTGACACCATTGTTGACCATCAGGTTGAGGACTTGGTGAACAGAGGAGAGCGAATTGTCCGGAGCTTTGCAGGATTGGGACAGCAAGGCGCGGTAGGTCGACCGGTCGGGCGAGAAAGACGGGGACGCCTTGATCATGTGGTTAAGGAGAGAGACCGAGTCGCGAACATTGGCGGTCGCGGCGTGGGATTGGAGGAGGGAGTTGTGGAGGCGGAGGTCAAGTTGATTTTGAGGCAGAGACGACGAAACTGAAGAGCTTCTCGGCGTCCGACAAGTTCGGGGACTTGAAGGGAGACTGCAATTGGGGGGACGCTAACTCGAGGGCATCCCAGTGCTGGGTTTTCAGGGAAACCTTGGCGGACTTCATGGGATAATGGAGGAGGGGTTTCAGAGGTACGGATGGGAAATCGATCGTGGCGAGGGAGGAGGACTTTGTCGCCATTGGAGTGGAGATGGCCGACCTTAAAGATGGTGAGATATTCCCCATTGTCGGATTGCTTGGCTCTGCTTTCGTCGCCTCGAGCTGGTTTGTTCTTGCAGGATTTGAGCTAAAGTTTACCCAGGGTTTTGAGCATACGGGTGAAGGAGAAGGTGTTAATGGAACGCAAGTGAGGAATTGAACAAATAATCAAGGATTTGCCCCTCAAATTTTTGTGGTTGTGGCAATTCACCTCCTTCATAACTCAAAATTTGCAATAATGGTCGACAAATTCGATAAAATTACATTTTATCCTAAGATTTTTTTAGATTGTTATGAATATCCTTGATTTTCAAATTCTTTTGCAATTTGACCTGAGCATATGAAATTCATGGCAATTCTCCTCTTCTAGCAATTATAAAATCGAAATAATTTGCTCATAATAGTAAAAAGAAAACGAAATGAAACTAGAGTGGTCCAATTCAGGAAATTAGCAAATACTTTAGTCAAAAGGGTTTGAGATCGTGGATGTGATAATGTCAATTACGATGACATGATTCGAGGGCAGAATAAATGCTTCGATAAATGAAAATAAATCAAAAGCTTAAGAAAGAATCTAAAATAGTGGATGTGATAATGCCAATGACTGTACACTTATGAATTTGTTAATGATGGCTATTGTCGCTGCCCACTCCTTTCCACCTCACTCACCTAATTATCACACAAAAATTTATAAATTATACTTATTAAGACATAATGTCCGACATTTTTATTTCGTCATAAAAATAACAAAATAAAGGGTATATATGTCACACATGTATGAGTTTGTATTATTTTTTTCGCGATTAAGAAAAATAGGGGGAATTTTCAAACAAATGACAAGTTTAAGGGGTGTTGGGTGATAAGAAAAGAAATTTGAAATATTTCTGTTATAGTGAACATAGTTTCGGGCATTTTAGGGGTGTTTGTGGTATTTGACAAAATAATTAAAGAAAAACAAAGACGAGTTGCACACAATGTAATCCATTGGTATATAAATATTCCATTTCTATTTTCTTTCTTTTCTGTGGTTTTTCTTTAAGTATAATTCACTTCTTTTCAAGCTACAAGGAACTTTCAAGCTAATTTCAAAAAGAAAACTATAATATTTTTGTTGCAGTGAGTATAGTTTCGGGTGTTCAGGGGTGTTTTTTTTTGGTATTTGACCAAATAATTAAAGAAAAACGAAGATTAATCGCACATTATGTAATCCATTGGGATGTATGTGTATATATAAATATGTATTTCATTTCCATTATATGTATTTTTTGTTGTCTCTTTAAGTATAATTCACTTATTTGGATTCTTCAAGGAATTTTGTAGCTAATTTAAAAAAGAGAACTATAACATCAAGGGGCAATTCGCAACAATCCAAAACATTTAGGGACAAAGAGGACTCGAATTTGCTCGACGATCTTGCCCTTTGTAATGGGAATCGCCCCAGTCACATAAAAGCACGTGATTGATAATGCCGTGAAAATAAACACTAGAGGCACATTGACTTAACGAGTTATGCAAGTTATATATTGCGTTTATTACATTTTAACATTAAAAAATATGTTTGTTTGGGAGAAAGTATTTTCTGAAAATTAGTTTTCCAAACTTTCACTTGTTTTGTTATCGAAAATGACTAGTTAATCAAGAAAACTTTCTGGTCAACAAAAATATTCATGCAATAATTGAGAAAAGTCGATTTCTAAATTTAAAGAGATGAAAACACTCTCTAAATTTACTCCTCTTGATTCTACACTTCTCAAGGGAGGCTCGAGCTTGAGGCCGATCTAGCAAAGCCTCTGGCAAGCTAGCCCGAGGCCAAGGTGGATTGGAGCTGGCATAGAGGGAGGCAAGGTCATCGGAGATGGCAATGGTGGCGGTGGTGGATAGAAGGAAGGGTGGTGGGTGAGGTGGAGAGCCAAGTGGGAGAAAGAACGAAAATAAAAGAAAAAATGAATAAACTAATATTTCAAAACTTGAATTGTTTTATTGTCTTAGATAAAGCCATAAAATTGAAATGATTTTAAAAATAAGATCAAAATATCAGAAGACGTTTTCTGGTAGCAAGCGCACACAACGAAAGCTTGGGAAAACTCTCTTTGAACTGACTGACCAGTAGAGTTGGGCTTATAATAGTAGTTGGGCCTCATGCCATAAGCCTGAGTTTATATTCTTCTAAGGCCCAGAAGGTGAAAGTGCGGCGGTATCCTTTAGTGGTCATAGTTGGATATGAAAAAGACGGTGACCCATGTATACAACAGCTATTCCCAAAGCATTGCTTTCACATAAAGATGAAGCCTTTTTATCTTTCTAATCATCCAGTGGTAAGGCTGTAATTAATTGAAATTGGATCACCTGACATCGTACGGACGACATCAGGTGGTGACGTGTCCTAGCCCCGATCGGACTGCTGTGAAAAAATAAAAAATAAAAACGAAAAAAAATCGATTTTTTTAAAAAAAATCCCAGGCATCCGATGGAGCTGACCACCTGACGTCCGTCAGGTGATCCGAACCCTAATTAATCAGCTTCCTGAAGGAAAACTGGGAAGGCAACGTCCTTCCATGGCCTTTTCATTTAAATTTGAGTTCTACACGACGGGAATCGAATATAGAACTACCGATTTATTCAGCCAAAAGCATGGGAACGCTCTTACAATCGAATCGATCTTGCTGTGGATCATAAAGGTTAGTTTATTCTCCAACTATACCTCTCTTTTTTTCCTTTCCGGCTTAAACAAAATTTCATCTATAAACATCCCTTTCTAATGAACAGATTTGACGGAACTAAGTGGGAGATTTGCGTGGCTTATCCTTTTTAATCTTGCCAAAAGTGAGTTCAGTTGTTTTGTACACAGGGTCATTAAACATTCATGAGTTCACTGAGGTGGAATCTCAATAAGACACCAAACGTTAATCTTCATTATGGGGGCCAGATTCATACTTCAGATTAGTCCTGCATGCAGTCTTACAACATGAGGATGTTCCTCCTCCTTTTTTTTCCCTTTGTCCACTGAAATCTTGAAATTAAAGCGCGCATTAGTGAGACAACATGACCCAATTTGCTACCACTACGGTATTGATGTGGAAGGGAAAATAACATGACATTATGTTCTATAATTGCATTTTTAATGTCCACATGATTGGTTGATGAGGCGATATCACAACAACACAACACGTGATGATTATATATATAATTTGTCTTCTCCTCGATCGAGACAACCAATGTTAGCAAGAGAGATATATATCTAATTGGGAGCTAACCTTGATGAGTTCAAAGAAAGGAGATCCAAAAATCGTGGATGACCAGCACGAATTCTTGGAAGAATGGCAGATCTTACCCGTGAGCTCAACCACTAAACTGAACTGGCAAGACTGAGACCCACTTTGCCTGATGTCAACCCAATGTTAGAGGATCTGTCGATTGAATGAGTACTTGATTGTTGGCTCTACCCAATTTTCTTCGCCCTACCAAAATGGTGCGATTGACATCTGCCGGTAATCAGACAAAAAAAAAAGGACATTTGCCGGTAATGAACTCAAAAGTCCAAACACATGGGAGATATCATATTTCAATTGAAAATTTTATATGGGGCACTGGCGGTTCGAAGATCATTATACAAGTAGGGCTCCGGGGCTAACGCGGATACAATGATTGATTTTGATAATTCTTATTAGTAAATAAGGGACTCTAATTCATGGCTGCTTGTTTCAGAACTACTTTACCCCGACAGTATACCTCATATAATTTCTTTACATAACGCGAATTTTACCAAGCTTCCAAGCCTTTTCAGGCGTGGACTAGCCAATCTTTGAATATTACTTTTGTCAAAAAAGGTATTCTTTATTTTTCAGAATAATACATGGGAGGTATATAGAAATATTTCGATCTTAACAAATCTGAAAAAGCTACCAAAGTAAATCAAACGTCACAATGCGAATAGCAAAACACAGTTTGCAACTGACACACTCTCATTCCTTAAGAATAGATATGTCATCGTAAATTTTTGGCGATCCATCAAATTCGGTGATGAGTACACGCCAAGATCTCCCCCTATAGTTGCAATGGATTCCGGTGCGTGTTTACATTCAACACCCTCATTGTTGTCGTCATGCGAAGATATCAACATTAATATGTTATAAAATTTGGCATGGATGTCCGCAGGAAAGGGTAGACCTAGCTGCTGTCGCACCCTGCCCTGTCATCGCACTGTCAAGTATGACTTTTATATCTTGTTTATTTATATGTTTGGAGAAGTCATGCGCGATACAATGTCTTTTGATAAAACTATTATTATTACTATCATGCGTACTGAAGTAAAAAAAATACAGTGCAGACATAATTCTGACATGGGTGAATAGTTTACACATACTGATTTTTTTTTTATAACCGAGGTGTCTGGATCAGCTTGCACGCACCTCAAGTATTCTTCGGGGGAGACTAGTACAACAATATACTGCCATGACCCATCACTTAAATTACAACTACTTCTCTAAAGAATCGAATCCAAGACCTCAAAGATGTCCAAGTTCGTCCTAATCAGTTGGGCTATCCACGAGTAGGTCTGATTTTTTCATTGTTCCCTCTTCCAAGTGTTGATACGAGTACCAAAAGAAACAGAAGACAAACCATCAACTCAGAGTAGAAGGTCAAGTCTTATCGATACTACCCCATGCTTCGACACCCAAAAACTTGCCTATACAAAGTCACATTCTAAATTACAAATGGACAACCTCGTCCATTGGCATGCCATCATCACCATAGAAACCAGGGAGACCGTCAAAATCCCTAATAGACCAACTAATTCCTACTATGTCGATCTATACAACGAAACTGCACTCAATGTAAGCTACCGTTGATTCAGGCACTAACATATCTTTTGTTCGCGGTAAAAAAATACAGGAACTTCAAACTGCAATGGTGAAGAGTGGATCCATCCTATCAATCTAAAAAATAAGAGGTGAGTCAAAGCTTTGTAAATGAAATTTTGAGTTCAAAGGCAAGAGACATCTTATCACTCAACTCAATATCAACAGAATAGCGTGAATTCAATTCAAGCACAAATGTTTACGTATGGTAATTAGGGTTTAAGTAATGATGACCTTGGGTTAACCACAACGTGCAAATGAGAGATAACTGTTCAAATATAAAAGCCACAAGTGGCTTGATATTAGGGCTGTGCAATCAACCGGTTCCACCTAGAAACCGGACTAGATTGCCCTAAAAATCTAACGGGTCCCAAGTTTTCAGTCCAAATTTTTTGAATCGATTCACTTCAAGTTTCGAACTGAAAAACTACCCAGGAACCAGACTGAGTGAACTAAAATTGAAATTGGTCTCATAACGCCTAAAATCCCTAATTTGTTCTCTTGCCAGTTTTTTTTCTCCATCTTCTCTATCTTCTCTTTTATGTATTCTCTCAAACCTCACTCAGACATTTTACAATTCTCTCCCTCGCTCGCGACTCACCCTGCTTGCTTGCTCGTGGCTCGCTCTCCTTCATTTGAACCTCGCAACCCTCACTCAATCCCGACTTGCCTTAACATGATAAGTTGAACCTAGCGACCCCAAAACTAATTATTCCTACTTAACATGAGTAGCTAAAAATATATATTTGAGAGAGAGTGTGTGTTATTGGCCGAGTAAAATGCATCAATGATGACTCAAATGTAGATAATGATTGGAGAGAGCATAAGGTCACCCAAGCATATGCATGAATGGGACTCATTATTTGATTTGTAATAATTCAAACTTATGATGAATGTCATGAATGACGTCATCATAGGTGTATATTCAATGGCACAAATAAGAGCATGTGGGTTAAAATGCTTGGTGGAAAATGAAGAGAGGTGTTTCAGTAAAAAAGCTACAAGTGGCTAACAAAGTATGGTTACGAGATAGGGAAAGAATCATGTGATTATTAATGCCGTATGGAGAAATATGAGCCTTACTTCTACTTTACACAATATTGCAAACATATTAGATAAAATGAAAAATCTAGGATATTTAGTCGATGTATTTTTCTGTAGCCTGTGTACATCGAAGTGGGATCGATATATAAATAAGCAAGTGCACCGAGAAAATCGCTTATAATGATCGATTTTCTTTTACCTCATAATTACGTTTTTTTAACTAATTGCTCGCACCTGATTTCATGTAGCCAGATTGTTTATTGAGCTTGTCCATATTTGAGATAGCGATGCTATGAATTTTTCGAATCACTATAATATATAATTTTCACATATCAAGACAATTAATAAATAATAACTATTCAAACTCTAATTAAAAACAGTCGAACAATGTCTAAGCGGACGAAAGTAAAAAATATTCGTCCTCGTGCCTAACCTGAAATTTGAAACCGAAGAGCAACGAATAATTTGCCAAACAAAACCATTATTCAAAGCCTTCGGTGCCTAACCCGAAGATCAAACCTAAAGCGACAAAATCATAGAGGAACGCTGAAGCGTTTTTGTCATCTTCGGCCGGTCTATGGCGACTGATAAAGAAGAAGAGAGCTTTTCTTGCCCTTTAAACAAGACGATCTGAGGGCGGCGGGACATAATTGATTGGCTTAGGCACCAAAGCCCACAAAATTAAATTGCCTTGGACAAAAATGAACGGGCCAAAACGCAAGTCACCAAAAAGACCCCTGTCCTATTGTGCGATGGTAGAGAAAATGAAGCACGATCGATTGATGCTAGCGATGGGTTTGTCGATACTTCTCTTCCAACACCATAATTTATTGACTTGGTTTTCTAGTAAACGTCGGAGCAACTTCCTCTGCTCGTCGCATTGGTTTCCAGGTCTTTTTTTTATATTTCGCCAAGTCTTCTTTCTATATTTGACTTAATTGGTCAATCATCAATCAATCATTGCGACGATACTTAATTCTCTCGATTTTTGTGCATCGTCCAATCTATGCCGTTTCTTGCACGCGTTGCGGTCGATATGGGCCACCCTTGAGCTGTCCATAAAGCTTTGTGGGGTTGCTTCTGCCATATTGCCTTTTGTGAGAATGCGCATGGAGCTACATTCACCATGTCAGGCAGAGAACAAGACACAAAGCGAGCCAGCAAGCGAGCGTACCTTTGTTTGCTTATTCTCTACCAAACATGGAAGTTTATCTGTAGGTCAGTGGCTACCTAAGGAAACTCTGATTCGATCTTCCCTCCTAGTCGAGAGGCATCTACCTGATCCCGATCACATGGAGAGTTTCACCATGATGGGGGTACTTTTTTTCTTACATAACCTCAAGTGCACCATCTAGAATTTGACCGATGGATTATTAAGTATAGACTTAACCCGAACTCTTCTAAACTCATATTAATTCGCAACTTAAGTTCAAGTTATTAATATGTCAATTTTTTATTTAGAAGTTGCCACCAATTGAATTTTGGTGCGTTGACTAGACATCCAAGTAAAGTATCGAGAGAGTTTTTACTTCTATGAACTAAATATTCAATAAGCTTGACGACTTGATTATACTAGATTATTCTAACATCATTTCAGTATAATTTCATTTATTTTGGAAAATATTTATGCGTGCAGCTTAGACTAATTTGAACCTAAATTATTAACATGCAGCATTAACATCCAAGAAATCAAAGCAATGAATAAATTGCAAAAGTCATGGAGAAATACTTACTTCTAATCATCAACTAGAAAGAAAATATTTAACATAGATATGGTTTCTAATTGACACGCGATTCTGATAATTTTTTTGTGTGGTTCCTTTTATTTAATAGAGAACTAAACTACATGCATTAAATGAATATGAACTTAATCTAAATGCAATAATGTAGAAAAGCATTATCTATCTTAACACTGTATGCAAATAATCAAAGAAACCTATGATTCCAATTATATAAAATGAGATTTGGATTATATGTCTTAACTTTAAGGATGGGAAAAGATTGGCATGTAACTATCTCTAAACAACATGCGATTTGAACAAGCCTTGGTATGCAACTATAACTAAATGACCTTAAACATGTAATTACTGAATAATATGCATATACTGAGTGCATTAACAGCATGGCCTAAACCATGCATATGCATGTGATATATTTTGTATTTTCATTAAAAATCAGAATAAATAAATGCCTAAATGATAATTTTTTTAATAAAATTCGTAATTGAAATCAATAGAAATAAACTATATGAAATAAAATATTATCTGGTCTAAATTAGGAAACAAATTAAATCAAATCCTAACTTAAATTAGACAATTATCCTAAACTTCATGAATCTATCTAAACATGCCATGCTATCTAACAATATTCTAACTTGGGTAGCTTATCAATTTGAGTTATTCTAAGAATTTATCGCAATATGCGATCTTCATTTTATATGTTATGCTTCCTTGAATGTCTACAATCTGTGTGAAATCTTTTTTTTTTTAAATATTTTCAAATAAGGAAACCACACAAAATAGGCACCCAAATCACGTAGTGTCATCTCATCAGGTCATGTATGGAATATTATCTAAATTGACTAGAAAATTTTCACAGATAAAATCAATAAATTGATCTTAAGCTTTAAAAATCAAAATTTCAATTTAAAGACTCGCGCACAATTAATAATTCCATCTAAAACTTTATAGATATAATTAAAATTAATGTATTGAGAATTAGAAAATCATCCAAATAGGAGTTGCCTATCACTTAAATGTGCATGTCAAATCATGATAATACAAACTAGGTACTCAAATAAACAAATTGAATCAAATCAATTTCAGGTGATATTTTACCTAATCTTGTGAATTATCTTTCTAAATTTGAATTGTCAACGGGACGATCAATCATGAACGATGACAAGCCTTGGTTCATCCCAAATTGATCGACAAAATGGATACTTGCAATGAGGGATGTTCACATGGTTCTTCAGCTTTGACAATAGGATGCTCGCAATAGGAGATGGCGATGCCTTTTCTTGCTGAAGTGATCAATGTTTGATGAAAACCAGCAAAGACAATTAGAAACAGCTTTCTACTTAGCGCGGGATAGGTGAGCAGCAAGCGACCAGCAGCGAAGAGCAATCGTATTGGTCTAGACAACGGAGGGCTCGAAGGATTAGGGCAAGAACTCGACGTTGGCTTGAGCAAGAAATGTGAGGATTGTCTTCGTCAAGGTACGCTCTCGTGGGCTGAATTGTTGGAAATTGTTGAAAACGTCAAAGGCTCAAGGCACCATAACCAGGTGCTGATGTTTGCTTCGTAACAACGAACTCAAAGAACACGAGCAATTGTGTCCTCAGGAGCTTGAAGTCAACTCTTTATTGGCACGCCTAAGGCGAGACAGGAAGAAATTCCCAAAGCCTAATTCTTCCCTCTCCCTCTCCCTTTTTAAATTTTTCACAAACAAGCAATCTCCCCTTTTTTCTCTCTTGTGGCCGTGTATTCAATTGTGAGGCATCCTATTAATTGTGAACCCAAGCTTGCTTCTATAGTCTTTACTCTAGGGTTTTTCTTTCAAGAACGAAATCTTTTGCTTCCAATTTTTTTGTATTTTTTTTTTTACCGAGGACTCCACCACGGCCCCTGTGCTCGAACGGCACCGAAGGAGAAGGGTTGGGCCCTTATATCTCAGGGAAGATTAGCTAGGACCCCAACACAATGGCCCCACACTTGATATGCTAGCAACTGTGGGTTTCGAACTTTCGACCTTGACAATAAGAAAAAGGCTTTCAACCAACACAATTACCCTACCGTTGAGTCTTTGCTTCCAAAATACTCAACTTAGGCAATTTTCTAACTATTTCCTCTAGCTAAATATTTAAGAATAATATTAATTATCTCTCACGTATTTTATTTAATAATTTGACAATTTAGTGATTCCAACTCGCTTTATAATGTCAATTTCAGCCATATAGATATATATAGTCCATTAGCTTAGTTAAGCCCATCTGCCGCAAACACAATTCATGAAACATGTTCTTAGTAATTTTATATGACTTTATTTAATAATTTTGCTCAGGGGTCGAGGTCGGTCCCTAATTTTTTATAATAAAAAGATTAAATAATCAAGTTCTCAAAATTTAGGTGTCAATAAATGCGTCCTAGCTAATTAATCAGATTATATTTGCAAATTCAAGCTAGTGGATGTTCACCTAAATGGATGCGAAAATCAGATCGACTGAGCAACTCGTCGCGATGAGAAATTCACTGCCTACGGCGATCGATGGTTGAGTGAAGATCTTCGAGAAGCGTTGTCGGTCTTCTTCTGATATGAATCAGCCATGCCGCTCTTATGATATGTGATGTCGACGTCGCAATCGGTTAATTACAGCTTGAGAAAGTGGGGCCAAAATATATATGACAAAAATGTATGATGGTGTCATTATAATATGATCAATTATTTGTGTGACAAGTGAGATTGATTAAATAAAGAGCAGGGGAATTTCGGAGCTCCTTCCCGTTTGCCGACGTGCATGGGCCATGACGACTTCGCTGGCATGCATGAAGAAGAGTTAGTAGTATAACAATTTCTGGTGATTTCAACTTATGGTGCTGACTCATGTTGGCGTCCAGTGAACATTTACAGAAGAGGTTGATAGGTAGTATGTGACAATTCAGGGGGATTTCCACTTATGGTGACTCGGATTTCCTTTTGCTTAAGAGGTTATATTGATATAATGTGGGGTTTCGATAGATGTTGGGTATGCTTAGATGACAGTGGAAGTATATAATCATATCGATGGAGATCCAATTTTATCAATTATAGTAGAATCATCTCAACAATCTTTCTTTATGGAGTTGGCACACTAACGAATTATGTAAATATGTTCTATCAAGTGTGGGTACACCATCCAACCACGCAAATCCTCTAAGTCAAGTTTACCTTTTTTTTTTCATTTATTTATCGCTCAAGTCCAGTTTAATGTAATAAAATCGGTACCTATGTCGACGGTCACTGTTGATTAATTAAGCTTTATCTGTTTGCCCTTGTGATTATGGCTACTATGAAGTTCGAGTTGGGAAAATTTCCTGGCAAGAATAGTCTTAGCCTACGGCAGAATCAATACATGCATTATGGGAGACACGGGGCTAGGATTCAGCGTCGGAGGGAGATGATAATATCTTCCCAAAATTGCGAATAGTACAAGGAAAATCCGATACTTAGAAAAAGGTTTGGAGTATTATCATGTCGAATATGGCAGACTATGTTTTGGTTGAAGCGACGGTAGAGACGATTACACTTGCAGTTTGTGTGAAACTTGAGGTGTTGTATACGTCGAATGCTCGATCCGACATTCTTGCATATTCGAGGGGATGTAATTTTTGGTCAATCTAGGATGACCCGAATGAGTTTTAATGAACTCGTCAATGATCTGAGCAATGTCAATGAGAAGGCATCTGATGTATGGCAGGGGGTACGATCCTGCTTTGTTCGTTTACCCAGTTCTTATGAGCTCTTTCCTGATTTCCTTGTGAGAGAGCGAGAGGCCATGTTTGATAGAGAAGGGGAGCCTGCGTTGTTCTCGAAGGAATGTCTGAAAAAATTGCAGTGGCGACGATTAGAGAAGTGACGCCAGGAACTTCAAGAGGAGTTCTAGCGGCAGACGCTGAATCCAGATCGACGACTAGAACAAGGGGAAAGCCTTTTGGAAGGGGAAGGGGAATGGACCTGACTTAAGTCTCATCTCAGCTATCCGATCTGAATCGGACGGCTCGGTGAAAAGTCAAAAAATCAAAATTTTTTTATATAAAATCTCAGTGATCCGATCTCAATTAAACAGCTAAGGATCTAAGTAAGGGACAATTGTCAGAAAGAGGGGCATATTCCATGAAAAGCATAGAGAGATCGAAGAGCAACATGGACGTCACATGAGCTAGTAGGGAGGAGTCGGACTACTTTTTTTTTTTGGCCTAACAGTTCAACTAAAGACCAGTGGATTCATGAATTTTTGGAGGATAATTATCCAAAAAGTTATAAATATATTATATGACAAGTAATTTAGTCATAAAATTTTCGATTATATCAATCTAATCCTAAACTTTTTGACGATTTGTGAACTTAGTCATAAACATATTATTTGAATTTTTGACCCGATGATTATATTGACAAATCGTTAGAACTAAATTGGTAAATTATCAAAATGTTCAAAACTGAATTGACAAATTTAGAATATTTAAGACTAGAGTGGCAAGTTATCAAAAACATTTATAAATAAATTGGCATAATTAAAAGTTTAAGCTTGACTCATTCTCTGTGCAATAGGTTTAGGACTTTCGGAACTATTTTCCTAGATTTTAGACAAAGTCGAAATGGCAACTAGAGATCAATTTGACTATATTCAATGTGTGTCTACTAGTTCAATAGGAGTCCAGTGAATTCTTGACAGTAATTAAGGATATGTCTGATATTGATTAGCTGAAATGGAAATAAATTGTGAGTTCCAAGATAGGTATATCTTAAGGAAAGGAACTGTAAAATTTGGATGGAATGGGTCGGGTTTAACATGTGTAGATCGACATGGGGAGAAGATCTCAACGAGTTGAGGTGAAAGGTCATGCATTCATATTGAGCCAAGTCGTGTTGAGGCCACTGAGGATGAGTGAAGTCAAAAAGCAACGCGGGAAACTAAAGTACATTGATGGGGAGTATATGCCATTAGGATCGAGGGAAATGCCAAATGATCAAAGCATAAGAAACTTTGGCATACATAGGAAATTCGATTTGAAGGGCAATGAGATGACCGAGTCATGTTGCTATTGGAACGAGTCAGACGACTGCAGGGATCAGGAGTAGGAAATCAAGGATCTCCTTTGATTCCTGCCTCAGCATCCCGCAGGCTAAGTCAAAATTATAGAGGAGATCCCGCGTTAGTAGAAAGATGAACGGATCTCGGATTCGATTCCTAGGAAAATTCTCGAGTCCACCTTCGTTTTTTGGCCGGCTTCAGTTTCAAAGAAGGAACAGAGCAATCTTAGAAAACTCGAAACGAAATTTGACTGCATCTTCTTCTTCTTCTTTGATGATTCATATTCGAGAATGACGAACCATTAAAAGTATGACTACCGCGTCGGTGCAAACAAACAAAACTATTTCAGATAAGGACTGAATGGCGGAAATAATACATGAACACGGCATTTACGCTCTTAGAAAAGATCGAGGAGATGGTTTTGTCATAGATGACGAAGAGAAGATTACAATTGCTTAGAATCCTTATGTTCTAGTATGTCCCTACACTAGATGAACACAAATGCACAAAAATCAATCATAAAAGAGGCTTTCACAAAACTTGTAAGTTGTTTGATGGACCTTCAGGAAGTCCACTCTCCATGCCTATGTCCTAAATTACAAAATAACTATTTCCGATTTGTTTATATTTTTCTGTCTTATGATCTGCACAAGGTTATGTTTCCTTTTATTTTCTGTCCTTTTGACGTACTTTTCTAGTTATTTTCATGTCTTCTTTGGCCAAAGAAAAACTTAGAAAATATAGGGATAATGACACAAATACAATCTTTGAATTTTTTGCTTAAAATGCAATGTCGTTCATGAACTTTTAATTATTTCAATGTGGCCCCTAAATTTTTTACATATATTCAATCTAATGCATAGACTATTTTAAAATATTCAATTTTATCCTTCCATTAATTCAAGTTGAGGGATAATATTAAGTATTTTCGTACATTACATGGACAAAATTGAACATATGCCGAAAGCCCAAAAATCACCTTGAACCAATTGAAAGATTAAGGACAACACTGTACGTTGCGTTAAAATTCATGCTCTATAATGAACAAAATTAAATTCAAGAACCATGTTGAGCTAATCATTTACGTCATGTATCTGAAAATATACTGCCCATTGCCAATGCGGACGACCTTGCCACACTTATGCTTTCTCATATTGGGTGGACCTAAGCACTTAGTCTAGGCGCACAAGTTGTGTCAAGTTAATTAGTCTTCTTATACAATTTGAGGACCTAATTCAAGTTCGAATTGAACATGTCAATCTTAAAAAATCATGTGTATTGACATTTAGTATCATATTGAATTTTCTCTTTTACCATTTTGACGGGAATGCAGAGGAAATTAGTTTTTGATACTCATGTCAAAACAAATGCACGTATAAATAGCTCATGGCCTAAACAAGAGTCAAATCACCATTCATCATTTCAATGAATATCGAAGAAAATTTCCCTTGGAACCTTGGTACGCTACCGGTGCTGCGGTTGCTACGATGACCATTCTCGAAGAAAGTTTTGTCTTGCGAAAGAAATCAAACATAAATTTAACGCAACCACGTACGACTAGAAGGAGTAGAAGTGAAAAATTTCGATATCCTTTGTTCACTTTAATTCTCCTTCGAACCGACCTGACCCGTTGACATTCGCATCATGTCGACTTGTATTTTAATGGAATGCTATCCTCTACCCTTATTTAACTGGAGGCTGAAAAAGTCACATAAGAAGTCGAAGACACATTCTCATCTTGCTCCATCTTAAGATATAAACAACAAAATTACCAAAAATAAATCTTAAATCTATTTTTACAAATGCCAATTCAATTCCTAAACTTTTTAATTTGATCAATTTAGATAATTTATCAATGTAGTTCTTCCAATCTATTTTGAGCGACAATTGCTAAAGTGAATGCCGATTATCCGTATAGGATAATCGGTACAATTAGCGTTGATGTGGATTTTTTTTTGAATTTTTATAATATTCTTATTTTCATTCTTTTTTTTAGACAAATGCATTGTAAGTCCTAAAAATTGTTACAAAAGTACAATTATGTCTTTAATTTTTCAAAGTACAATTAAGTCCTAAAAATTGTTAAGTTAGTGCGGTCAAGTCCTAAAATCTATTACTATTTTCCTTTTGTCAAGTTGGACAGAGTTAATAGAAGAACTTGATTGCAATATATTGGCAAGTTTTAGAACTTGATTATAGTTTTCTTTAACAAGTTTGAGAACTTTTATACACTTATTCTACATTTTTCTCCTTTTTCCTCCACCGATTGCCTAGCCTCAGCGATAGCCAACTAGGGTTGATGTCGCGGGCCTCATGTGAGGCTTGCCCTAGCTAAATGGAGAGGTTGAGCCTCACCAAAGCTTGAGGTTGGCAAGGTCAACCCTCGCCAGCCCTCACCTATGGTTGATCATTGACCATGGTAGCTAGTAGAGGAAGAAGGAAACAAAAGAAAAATGATAAGAAAAAGGAAACATTTCATAAATTTTATAAAAATTTGTAAAAACACATTGTCCTTCCCATGTAGAAAGGCTGGCATGAATGTTAGCAATTGCTAGCTAAATTGACCAAAATAACTATATTGACAAACAAATTGTTATGAGATTTAAAACTCAATTGACCAAATTAAAAATTTTAGAACTGAATTGTCATATGAATTGTTGGTTTATGATTTTTTTTAATAATTATCTAGCTATAAACTTATAGCATTCGTGCCATGTCCTTCATTTATCATTTACCAAAGTTTTCACTACTCGATAATGGTAAAACGCCAATAAGGGAGACCTTTGACTTGTCACGATGTCCTTTTAGTCTTTGTTTGATGTAATACTTTGTGATTGCTCATCCTATCGAGATCTGTCTTAAGTTATTCTATTTCCTCACACATCGATCTAGGATCTACTACAACAATGCGATGATGAAGTTTTATTGAGTTATTTTGCTTTAAAAAAAAACTCCATGTTCCTCCACATTGTTGCAGCTTCTTAGTTCCTTCCTTCTCTCTCTCTCTCTCTCTCTCTCTCTCTCTCTCTCTCTCTCTCTCTCACATAAACATGCACCTATATATAGATATATGTACTTTCATCATCAAAGGGATCAGCAGCTTTGTTTTACGCAAGATATTTTGAGAGGTATCCTACACCGATCTCCTTAAAAAGCCTTGCATAATCTCTCCCTCCATTATTCTACTTGCAGTTATTCACGCCTGTAATTAACGCCTGTAACCCTTTTATCTATATGGAGAATGGTCCATGTCAGAGATTCATTTGATCATGCTCACTTTTCTCGCAAGCTACAGATCCCAAACACACCTGTACAGAGACATCATGGAAGGTTTGCTTCGGTGCTCTGCGAATTACGTGCCGTTGACTCCTACAAGCTTCTTGAAGAGAGCAGCTTTCGTCTATGGCAACAAGACCTCCATTATCTACGGCAAGGCGAGGTACACATGGAGACAGACCCACGAAAGGTGTTTGAAGCTTGCCTCTGCTCTGACGATGTTAAAGATCTCGCGCGGCGATATCGTAAGTCTCTCTGTCTTCTTTGCTTCGCCTTTAATTATATCCTTGTGTTTCATGCAAATGAAAAGGGGTCCTCGCTTTCTTTCCTTTTAGCTTCTATTAGCTTTTAGTTTTCTCAAAGTTCGTGGTTTAGAATGGAGGGAATTAGGTCACTGATCATGGTCGTGCTGTGAGTAGCTATAAACCTAAGAAAAGTGGGAGGGACAAAGATCATTCTAGCAATAGATTGTTCTTCATGGTACAATCCTCGGCGAGTTTATGTTCATTTTGTGCACATGAACCGTTGGATCAAACAAACGTCGCACCGGATACACGCGCACAAGATGCTATCTTGGGTTTCGTTTTCTTTCCTCGTCCCCTCAGATGTTTTATCAAGAGAAGGAGAACCCATGGAACTGTTTATTCTGCTAAATTAGGTCAAAATGAAGGTGGTCAACACGTTTCCGCCCAACTTGAGCTCTGCCATTTGTTTTGTTACTCCATAGAATTTCATATCTGTGTGGGACAAACCATGAACGATTGTCGACTACAACCACCACGAATACAAAACGATATTCCATGGACTAAAACTTTAAATAAATAAATAGAATTTTCTAGCCTCGGAAAGGAAAAATTCTTAATACGAACCTGGATCACATTAGTCCAACTAAAATGAGTAGTGACTTGCCAAATTCAAGGCAAAGGATTGTTAGAAACATGTTCTTCTTTGGATGAAGGGAAAGAAACGACGTGAAAGGATTAAACAGAGGTTGGTAAAGTCAACTTTGTGTACAAGGTCATGTTTTCCATTCCAAACAAAGAGCTTCTCACTTTCCCTCCAAAATTTGGAACGTTGTTGAAATGTCAAAAGATAATGATCAAATTACATGTGAAGTCATGTGTCAGTACTTGAATGTTTTGAAAGTTTTTGGAATTTTGGACTTGAAAAGAAAAAAATGAAAGTGCATGGGCCGCAAGATTTAGATTAAGCAAAACGCAAAAAGCACAAGTTAAGACAAGTCGAAAATACACAAACGGTATTTATGAATTCATATCTGCCCTCTCTTTGGCCTCGCTCGCATTCTAAGGACATTGCAACCCAATCCGTTCAAATTCTTTCTCATCTATTCTGTCGTAATTACCTCACAATCCCCTTCTTCTTCTTTTTCATTTCTAATCAACCCTGCCCCAACATAGTGTCAAAGAGCACTACAATCTCGAAATATAGGAAACCCTATTTTATACGCTAATGAATAAATAAAAAAGACTAAGCCCCATTGGTGGTTGGGTTAGAACTTGAAATTCCTTTCTTAATATGGTAATCCATTATAGTGAGCACGTTTGGCCCCTGCTCTCTCCGCGTTAGAATTCTAGCCTCGTCAACATTGATTTCAAGTAAGTCACTGCGCACTCGGAAAGGTAAACTATTCTTTTTTGTCTTCTTTTATAGTGTGAAAGCCCCAAAGTGCACGCCCCCGCCGAAGAGGAGTCCCACACGTTTTGAATTTTGTGTCTACAGTGAACTTTCATTTTGAACCATCTTTGCTACAAACGATAAAATGCATCGCTCACCCGATCAAAAGGGCTTTCCTTGATAGAAAAGAGCGTTTATTATTTCGCTTAAATTCTGGTTTTTTTTTTCTTTTGGGGTCAATGAGGGTCCTACTCGATCTCCAAATTTGAATTTTATATGCTTACGCGTTTTCTTGGGTCACGTATTCTGACAATGCATTCATATCGACTAGACTAGACTAGCAAGAAACACAACTTAGCGGTCCCTATAAGTTGCCGTAGGGCCGAAGGAACATGTTATTTCGTGAATCATGGCATGTTTTACACCTCTGGAAAAAGTAAAGTAAACGAGGCGTATGAACCGGGGAAGAAAATGGAAGTCGCATGGATTCCCCTTAGTTTGCTTGTGCCGCAGTTTACAAGTTAGAAGAATCGCACAATCGTCCATCACGCTGTACGCTACCCGTGATTGAATGAGTGTAAAATTGGCGCAGACGCCATCATATTTCCAATCGTTCCCTTTCTTTGACTCGAATAGACTAGGAGGAATGAGGTCATTGCTAAGCGGAACAGCCAATTGTTTCTAAGATGTTTGCAGTATTAACAGCATAAATTGAGATTATACACTACTTTTTCATCCTCGTCTCATAGGCAGTTCGTATTTTCCTTTCATCCTTTAAAAAGGAAAGGTTAGAGGGGAGTCTTGCAACTTATGTCGATCCGGCACTTTCTTTACAATAGATCTCACAAATGATTTTGGTATGTACGATAGAACAGTGAGCCCTAATCCTTTAAGTCAATGCTCTCAATCGGTGCACATAAAGGTATTGACAAAGCACATACGATATCACTGTCAACTATTCTGAAAATTTGAACTATAATATAAAGGGATAATTAAATATTTAAATACTGTAGCAATTCTCCTCATATGTAGGTTGGGCTTTCACCTAGGGGACAATACCATATAAAATTGAGTGTGCAACCATTTACTCTAAAAATTTAATATGGGCCAATACTATAAAGAATTGAGCATGTGTTAGATATGATATTAGTTAGTAAATAACTATTACTAAAAGACTATAAACAAATTACAAGGAAGTAAAGTGCATTGACAAGTAAATCTTCTTCTTTAGATATTTCTATTTCTTCTCCTCTTAAGGTATTCTCCTTTTTTATAGTCCATGGGTGGCTGGCCTCTCCTAATAAACGAGCCTGCTCATTGCAATTTGATTTCGCCTCCGTATCTAAGGGCGTAACTGTTCCCACCTCAGTAGCTCGACGGACAATGACTAATTAACTCGGTTGCCGAAATTGCTTGACTACAACTGTCGGTCAACTCTTCTAGTGATTATTCCCATTGAAAAGTTTTAAGTACTATAACTATTCCAACTGTATTCATCCTTACAATTGATTTGATTTCAGACCTATCTTCTTGTGTCAGTAATGTTTGTCGACTAAACTGACATCGACTCGATTATTAGTCGATGCGTGAAAAATGTTCCCGCCTTGGCCGCTTGACTTTATTAGCTTCTCACAATCCATGCTGGTGTTTGATCGCAACTGCATTCTATATGTGCCGGTGGACATATTGCTTACTCCCTCCTTGTTGATGCCCAACATGTTTCATTGATCAATTGATACTCGTACTCGGCCTTGACCTTGCTTAAACGAACACTCTACTTCATCCCTCTGGCCTGACTCCCCTTTGTCTCGACGGTCTCGGCACTTTCTCATCAACATCGGCCATGGTTATGGTCATTCGCCCAGCCATTGCTGATGTACGGGCAATGCTATCAATTCTGATTAACTTTAACTGTTTGACGTGAAAGTCGTGACTTCTTTAGGGCGTCAACAGTCACATACTACACAGTTAATGTCTTAACAATTTTGCATATGTCAAACTACTCCCCTTTAGATATTTTCCACGAGAAAGAAAGAGTTGTTAATGTACCCATTACATGCATGGATGGCATTGACACCGAGTGCATAGAGTCTTCCGTTTACTAGTCTTCCATCTAATCTATTGGCTTATCTTGATAACTTCCCTGTGTGGTACTTCGACAAGATAACAGCAATTGTACTTTCATATTATCGTTGTACTTTCCTCGGCTGTGTTATGTCTTAAACTTCTTCTAATAAAGTCTAAGAGATAGAAGGAGAAAGATAAATAACAAAAATACTGAAGTCAAACGTTCAGATATCGATTTAATAAAGTAGACGTCCTAAACTTCCGTGGAGCATTTGAATGCACATCGCGCCATCGTTTCGATACCCTTGCTTATGTTTTGGCACTTCTTCATTTGATAAACGACTCTTTTATCACTTCCACATTTCCGAGCGAAAAAATATATATATGTAAGAGGCGTGAATACTAATGGCTTGACGATGAAAAGCATGATGCATTCACGACCTCTTAAATAGTCACTTTGGTGGTGGATGCTGCGTAATCAGATGAGGCATTGGATGGGGCTTATCTCTTCCTACGATTGTGGGTAAGGATTGCAACATCTTCTTTGTCTCGTATTTATTATTCTCATGAGGGAAGCTTCGGCGAAAATCGGAAAACCCTAAAGAACTATAGACAGATGTCGTCATTGTATGGGTAGTGAGAAATCTTGATGCGTTGTCATCAAGATTATTTGAGTGACAGCTTGGTATGGGGTGTTCCATTACCGTAAGTGTTCTTTCCGGAAAAAATAAAAATAAAAAAGGGATGGACTGTAAGGGATCGGTGCGTAGATTGTGGAAGATACGCACCTCTTCTATGTGGGGTTCGATCTGAAGTCAAATGTCAAAGTTATTTTGGTATTTTGATAAGGGCGACGACTCGCGAGGAAGTCGTCTGGGCCCAATCCTTTTCGGCAGCACGTTCAATCATTTCATTTAGTGCAGCACCATCTGCCTTGGAAAATCGAATTGAACGGAATTTGCAGCCTGCAAAAGATATATATCAGCTCTTGATTATATTATATGTAGTATGAGCTACGGAGAGTTTCGAAGATAGGCATCTTAGCAGTGAAAATTCATCTCATCATTGGAGAAAAGTTTTTGAGAAGGGAAGGACTGCAGACCGATTGGATACATATTCATAGTGTAAGATAATCGTGCGGCAGCTCTTATAAGAGTTGCCCAACTAGGCCATAGACATCACATGGTACTCTCCAAGTTCTTTATTTTTAATCACCCAAATGGAAATAATAGAAAACTGCAATATTATATTTGTGCACAAATGAAGATTACATTAGTGTATTTATAGACTTTGCAAAATATCAATCACAATCAATTAGTTTTTTAAGTGGGGGGGTCATGTGCTAATCTCCCCCAAGATATAGCGGCCCAACCCTTAGGTGCCATCCGGGCACAGGAGAGCACGTGGTGGAGTCCTCAATCATAAAATAAATCACAATCAATCAGAATTAATTAAGAGAGATACACAAAAATCTATATATATATATATATATTATCCTTTCTCAAATTCAATGTGATTTAAAAGATGTCAACTTGCGTTTGGAGAAAAGATCTCGAAAATGCCTAGGTGAATGTATTTTGGCGAAGATATCAGCAATTTGTTTAGTGAAGGAAGTAGAGATAAGTCAAGCAACATCACAAAAAATATGATATCGAATGAAATGATAGTCTATTTAGATATACTTGGTTCTTTCATGGAAAACATCATCATGTGCTATTTGAATAGTATTTTTGTTATTGCAATGAATGATTGCTCAACTATTTTGACACACTCCCATGTCTTCTAGTAGCCATCAACCATAGTAACTCTAATGTTGTACCAACAAGAGTTCCATATTATGCTTCCATACGAGAGCAAACAACAATTGTTTGTTTCTTGCTATGCCATGAGATAAGTGTGATGCCCACTAGGAAAACAATAACTTATAGTGGAACGCTGATCTTGAGAATTTTCAAGCCAATCAATATCAAAATAAATTGTCAACTCCAAGATAGACTTAGTAGAAAAGTGAAGACCATGAAATAATGTATGCCTAATATAGCGAAGAGTTTATAGAAGAGCAACAAAATGAGTCATACGAGGTGCAATCACATATCAACTAACAATATGAACAGCATAAACAATGTCATGTCAAGTAACGATAAGATATATAAGATTATAGTTGTTACTAGAGTGTAGGATTCAAAAGAGGAGCCCGACATTTGGCATCAAAATTGACATTTGTCTCAAGAAGAGTTGTGACAACCTTGTTATATGTGAATCTAGCTCGAGAAATAAGATCAGTTGCATACTTAGCTTGTGAAAGAT
Organism: Melaleuca quinquenervia; assembly: GCA_030064385.1. NCBI lineage: Eukaryota > Viridiplantae > Streptophyta > Magnoliopsida > Myrtales > Myrtaceae > Melaleuca > Melaleuca quinquenervia. The sequence continues at coordinate 7,399,116 of CM057726.1, read as the reverse complement.
AATAACAAGAGAAATTTAAATGAATCTTCACACCTAAAGAGTGGTTTAATCGCCTAAAATTTTTCATTTCAAACTATTGACTAAGATAGTGCTTGAATTTGGAAATGCCAACATCATTATTGCCATTTGAACCTGTATCAACATTAGAAGAAGAAAGAGGTAGTTATATAAAAGAGGATTCAAAACGGGGGATGGAGATGTGGGATCTTCTTGGAATAAATCCACTAAATTGTTAATAAAGAAAGGAACACAAGGCAATGACTTGAAGGGATGAAGAGAGGAAAATGTCTCATGTTCCCAAAAGGTAACGTGACTAGCCATGCAAAGATGATTAGATGCAAGATCCCAACATCTATAACATTTGTGCTCAATGCCATACCCAAAAAAAAAATGCGCAAGACTCTAACTTCATACATTCATGTGGGAAAAGATATACGAAACAGGCACTAGCAAAGATTTGAAAAATGATGTAATTAGAAACACTACCATAAAGGCACTTGTGAGGAGAAATGTTACCTACTACAGGTGACGAAGTACAATTGATAGTATATATAGTAGCAAAACAAACCTCTCCCCATAATTGTGAAATATCGAATATGAGATTCTCAATACTCTTCCAAGAGAAGCTTGAGGTAAAAGATGGAGAACTCTGCTCCTATGTCTATGAGAGTGATGAGAGAGATGGGTTTAGCATATTTGAAAACAAAGATTTGGAAATGAAAATTTGAAAGGGAATGTATGATTTGAAAGATATAGATCTTTCTTTAGTCATTTGGATAGATGGAAGGGATGAGGATAGAGAGGATATTGGTTATTCAAAGAAAAAACATACATCTTCACTAGTATTTGAGAAAGGTTATATAACACAATAATTTCTTCAATAGCTCATCTTCAAAGGAGAAAATGTATTCAAGATCATCATCTCCAAAGGACATTCCAATTTGGCGTTGAATGAATTCTACCAAATTCATACTTCTTATTTTTTCTTGAGAGTAATTATTTGCAAAATGTCTATTTTCCACAAATAAAATATCAGTCTTTCTTCCTTCTTTTTCCCTTGCCATCGCGTATGTTGCTACCATGCCATTTACTCTTTTGGAGGAACTTCCATTTGTCTTTCTTTTTCCTTTGGACAGCGTATTTTTTGAAATGGTTTCTCTTTTTAGTAAAGCAATCACATGACAAATCATTATGTCTGAACTTTATTTGTAGGCATGATTTTTTTAAAAGTCTTGTCAAACATTATGTTATTCTCCATAAATTCTTTGAATACTTTTTTGTAGAGATAACTAATTTAAAACTATGTGAATAACTAGCCGAATATCTCATAGCTTCTTTGCATTGGTTTAAAAGTATTTATCCACCGTGCTAGAAACTTATTAGAGAATTAATGATAGAAATATTGATTTAAGTGTAGGGTCTCCTTTGATGGCATATCACTGTTTCATCATATCTTGAAAGTGTTTATTAAGGTATTTCGTTTGACAAGAACAACCATTTGTTTCAAAGAATTCCTAACCCCTTCTAGTCTCCCAATAAACCAATGATGTTATATTCTGATAACATCATTGAAATTTTGGGCAAATAAAGTATTTTGATCAGCTGAAGCAGGAGCTAGCCAACAATCTAATAGGTCTCTTATGAATTTGGTGATAAACTCGAGAAGTATATAGAACTGGTCATTATTTGGATCAATGACTTTAGCATTCATGTATGCATAGAATTCTTGTCGCCTATCATACCGCTTGTAATAAGTAATATCATCAAGTGTAAAGGTAAGGCCGCTAGCAAGTTTACTAAGCACGACTATAACTTGGAGAAAATCCTCAGAGATTTTCACATGTGATTCAAGTTCCATTATGAAGATAATCAAAACCTCAACGCCTTCACATGGTAATTCTTGACCCGAGGCCTTTTTAGTAAATGCTATGGAATCATCCTCAAGTCCAATTTCAGATGAAGCCATTGTTCGGTGCTCTTAATCACTAGCCGTGAACATAATTGACCTAACTTGTTTTCTCAGAAAGACTCAAAAGGTTTCAAGATCATATGTGAGACTTGATAAGCAGATGGGTCAGAATCAGAGTCTAAAATGTCAAAAAATTTGGGTCATTTGGGTTTAGATCTAGCTTTCTCATCCAAAAATCTTTCTCGAATGGTTCTTACATTATTTTTCCAAGGAGGAACAAGCTAGGATAGGCCACATAGAAAAGAAGAAGTTGATGAAGAGTTAGGACTATTGGAACTAGAACAAAAAAGACCGTATGAAAGAAAAGATGGACGTTCCACAATTGAGCAAATAAGGGATCAAACAAATAGGCCATTAGCTTATCTTTGTTGGACTTAAGCTGTTCAATTTGTCTACTGAGCCTCTCAATCTCCTTATTTTGATCATCAAGATAGTATTTTGGCCTTATAAGTCCTTTCTACATTTTTGATAATCTTGCTTCACAATGTGAAAGAAGTTGGACTTAGATTTCAACAATTGGTCTATTCTTTGGTGGACTCGATCAAACCAAGTTTTGACCTCTAGAACTTCAGTTCTAACCTTAGCAACATGGTTTTGTAAGGCAATAAAACCACTGTAATGTTCAGACCTCAAGGTTGTGAGGGCCCTGTTTCGAACTAGGGCATTTTCAATTTTGTCAATTTAGAACACAATCAGAAAAGACTAGTTCTTTAGTACTTCCACTCATACCACCATTATTCAAACTAGATATCTTAGGCTAATATTTTTATCCAATTGGACTAGTGAATGACTCTAATGGGAGAAAATCAACATCACTAAATATGCAAACACGAGATTGAGTACTTGGGACTAGTTTAATTGGTTTGCAAAATTGATGGACATGAGAATCACTATCTAGATAATTTTTCTCCCATTTGAGAATGTGTTTGTAACATGGTTTGACATATAGATTTTTAGGCGGCAAAAAAGATGGTGGTTGGCATGCTACAAGAGGTAGAGAGGATTTTCTTGGAGAGGTTGATCCATAAAAGACGACAAACTGATATTTGCCTCCATCTTCACCTAGAGGGGTGACGATGGGTCACCCACAAGATATCTCTGATAGAGACTATTTTAGGTTGTTTGTGCTTTTCTGTGAAAACGGTTTATCTTTTTCTTCATAGTCATTTGAACTTTGGTAACTAGGATATATGTAATCAAGATCCCAAAAGTAATGACTTGTATGTGAGTATTTGAAATATTGAATCGACTTTCCTTTAAAGTCGAAGGATTCAATTAGCTCTTTGGATTTGAAGAATTATTGTTATCACGAGCATCTAATGCACATGGCGTTAAAGTAAGGATGATAAGAAAGATGGAACTTTCTACTTTTTCATGTGACCAGTCAAAGATAATGACTACAAAGCGATCCTTCTTTTCTCTTTAAGTTTAATTATGTGGCTTGGATTGAAGTAGCATTTTGTGGAGCTTTTCATGATTAGTTGCCTTGATATCTAGGAGAAGTTTCCTAATTTAGATCTGGAAATCTGTCGAGGAACATAAATGCACGATGGTGATCGCTTTCCACTAGAATGAATTAAGGATCTTCGATCTACATCATGATTGTGGATCTTATGCACCATCTGATCATGTAAGGTGGCATATAGAGTCTAGCATTTAACAAACACCATTAGTATGCAACTGAACTTTCAAGACATTCAACAGGTGAAGATTAGACGAAGCCATGTTAAAGATTGAAAAGAGAGTTACAAACATTGTGCCTACATTAAGAGTGATCTCCATTATCCCTATACAAGTATGTTGGTATTCAAGGAACTAAGCATCAATAAGGGCTATATGGGAAACCACAAAAAGGTTAGAATAAGGCATTTTGGTTCGAAATGGAGATAGGGATTAGCTCGCATGATTTTACTTTTGGAGAATGAGTTATGTTGATTTCACTTTTGGATAAACTATGATTGCGTTAAAGATTTGTTAAATTTTAGATAAATGAAAAGCTTCATGTGGTATTGTGATAATGAGACTAATATTATATATATTTGTTGCTAATGTATATGTAATGTTAGGACTTTTACTTTGCCTTATGATTTTGTTTATGATAATTTGTCTTGTGAATCTTTGGCTTTTTATTTAGTCAAAAACTTTACTTACTTATTAATTATAAGTGCATTATTGAACGAGGGACTTGAGCTCTCTTCGAGTTCTTGATGTATGAGTTAATTAAAAATGCTTAATATAAAACAAATTGCAAAACATGTTCCAATATAAATAAGGTTAACCCTGAAACTGGACCGGAAAAACAGGGTGGGTAGGATACGGGATCCAAAAAATGGAAACTTGTTATAATATGGTCCAGGTCTAGAACCTACCATGTCAATACCGGATCACCCTTACTAGTTACAACAAGCACATGAATCCCATGCATAAAGAGGGGAGGTGGTAGGAGTGAGTATGGTCTAGGTTGGGCCAGTTAATATTCAACCTTAAGACCAATCCGCACAAAATCCATCCTCAATTTTTGGGATCGGAAATCGACCCATTAAACTTGGGACTGATAACCAAACCGACCATATGGGTTTGGTTGGGTTCCGAGGTCAATCCGGGACCACTAAATTATTTTCCTATAATTATTTATTGCATTCTTCGAAAGGACAAACATACTATTTCAAATTTTATATTATTAAGTAGTTAATTTATGAACACTAATGAATGTCAAACTTTAAGATAATAATATAAATCTCCATCTACTCTTGGTCCTAGGCTCGGTAGAAATAAGAAGATTGAAGCTAGCTTTTCTTATGGGCTTGATAAAAAAGGGCAGATTTATTATTCTTATATACCATGTATATGTTGAGTTGGACCAATTCAAAATCTTAAGACCAATGATCAATCCAAATAGTACCGGATTGAATATTTCGATACCAAAAGCCAACCTAATTGTCTTAAAAACCTAACAAAGACGGGTCGAGTTAGGCCGATCCATGGTTGATCTTGGATCATTGCTCACCCCTAGGAGGTGGGGCATGAGAGCACGTGAAGCAACCAAAGATGATGTGGTTGAGTGAAGTTGACTTGCAAAGCTTTTGAATGTCAATGGTGCTGTTTGTTGATGGAGATGATCATCAATAAAGGATGAAATAAATCCCAAAGGCTCAAGCTCGATGGTTCACCAGGGATGGTGGTGTGTGCAGCGCCTTCAACGGCATCCGATCTCCAATCCTGACAAGGTTTTTGTATCTGACTTGCCAAAGGACGGCGATTCAGGGGGGAAACGGATTCCCTAACCTAGCATTAGGGAAACCTTCCCATCCCCACCCTCCATCCCCAAATCCTTTACCCCCTATATAAAGGGGTGCTCCCCCTTCTCATCCTTGTATTGCCAAGGTTTCCCTAACCTAGCATTAGGGAACCCAAATCCATTCATGGGTGGGTATTGGTTTTTGAAATACCCGATTGAAGGTGCCAAATCAGCACAGAACAACCACATCTCCCTCGATCTAAGAGGTGGCGGTGGGCGAAGAGTAAAGTGTGAAAGAGAATTCCGGTATTCGTGGACAATGAATTTTCAGGATCCGTCTTTTCTAAGGATGGTGAATCTAATCAGGACTTCTACTCTCCAAAATTAGCAACAAAAGTGTCTCAAATAGTTGTAGACTTGAGAGTAAAATTGAAGTGACATCATCGAGATGACTGGTGTTGTCATTAGAAAACAATAGCTCCGTTGCCACATTGAAATAAAAGAAGATGTAATACTTTGTTCACACACAAATGAATGGTATATCGGTATGTTTATAGACTTAAAAAAATATCAATAACAATCAATCAGAACCAATTAAAGGGGAGATATAAAAAATCCCATAAGTATTTATATATCACTGATAACACGGATTTTAATGACATAATCATCTCTCGATTTTAATGTGCAAAGGTATACATTATTTACTTGAGACATATTGTTTTCAAGGTGCATTATATTAGATCATTGTTGTTATGCTCATGCAGGTTGCAGCTATGGCGCCAAACGTCCCTGCACTGTACGAGCTCCACTTCGCGGTTCCAATGGCAGGCGCGATTCTTTCTCCGCTCAACGGAAGCCTTGACGAACATGCTTTGACAATCATTCTTCACCAATTACATCCCAAAATCATCTTCGTCGACTCCGAGTCCGCACACCTCGTCTCCAAAGTAATCAAAAACAAGAACAACACGCACCTCCAAGAAAACCACTGCGATCACAAGCCGCTCCTGGTCACAATCCACGACGTCTCATCGGATCGTCGGACCCAATGTGATCTTGAGGTTCTAGAGTATGAACAAATCCTAGCTACGGGAGAGAGCGACTTCCAAGCCGTCAGTCCGGTTGATGAGTGCGACCCCATCTCGGTCAACTTCACTTCGGGGTCGACGGGGACGCCCAAGGCAGTGGCGTACAGCCACCGGGCGGCGTACTTGAACTCTCTGGGGCTGATCCTCCGATATGAAATGGGGAAGTCGCCTGTGTTCCTGTGGACAGTGGACATGTTCAGGTGCAACGGTTGGTGCTTCGCATGGGCGATGGCAGCAATCGGCGGCGTCAATGTGTGTATAAGGAACTTGTCGGCGAAGATCATCTTCGAATCCATTCAGCTTCACAAGGTCACTCATCTCTGTGGTAATGGTCCATCTTTTTTTTCTTATACTTTATGTGGAGAGTCCCGTTACATCATGAGCATGATATATTGAAGGGTGTCAATCGAAGGATGCGAATGCTTTTTACTTATGAAGTTACAATACATCGTTCACATTAAAGAATAGAGTGTTGAGATAAGTCGACAATGTGTCATTATCTTAGTGTGGTAAATATAAGCAAGTAATTGAGAGGATGCCTACGCTTTTTGAAACATGTGGTATGAAAGTATGGATAATGCTAGGTTCATGCAAAATCACCCATGAAGAAGTAGAATTTCCCTCTCTTGTTTCCCCTTTCAACAGGTAAACCCACTATCCTAAATATGGTCGCTGAATCCCCATCGGTCGACCAAAAGCCACTGCCTTCCGTGGTGGATGTAATAATCGCCGGCGCATTCCCGACGGGTCATGTCCTCAAGAGAGTCCAAGAACTTGGCTTCAACATTATCCACGGATATGGCATGACGGAAGCCCTAGGGCCCGCCCTCATCAGACCCTGGAGGTCATCGCAACTCCACCATCATGATGACGACGACGACCATGACGATCATAACCTGACATGTAGAGAAGGCCTCCACAACATCACGCTGGAAGACGCCGATGTCAAGGACCCGACAACCATGCGGAGTGTTCAAAGCGACGGGAAAACGACCGGAGAAGTCATGCTCCGAGGGAACACCCTCATGTCGGGCTACTTCGGTGACCTGGAGGCGACGCGGGAGGCCTTTTCTGGCGGGTGGTTCAGGACCGGGGATGTTGGGGTGCGGCATGCGGACGGTTGCATAGAGATGAAGGACCGAGCGAAGGATGCCATAGGCTTCGGGAAGGAGGTGATCAGCACGTTGGACATAGAAGCCGTCTTGCTGAGCCACCCAGAGGTTGCAGAAGCCGCCGTTGTTGCTCAAAACGACGTCGTCGCGGGGCAAGTCCCGTGTGCATTCGTGAAGTTGAAGGAAGGCAGGTGTTCCAACACCGAGGAGATCATAGATTTTTGCATGGAGCGGCTGCAAAAGGCGGCGATGGTTCCAAAAACGGTGTATTTTGGGGACTTGCCCATGAATTCCACGGGGAAGGTACAGAAGTCTGTGCTGAGAGAGAGAGCCAATGCAATTAGCTGTGTCCGTAGAACGAGGACACTTCAAGAGGACCAAAATGTTAGGGGAAGTTCATGCAAAATGGTTCGCTATAATGATATAAATAATTTCTGAATTTTGAGCAAATTTGTATTTGACCCAATTTGTGTAATTCCTGCACTTTCAATTTATATGATATGGTCGTTTAACTTTATCACAATATGTAATATAATCTCTAAATTTTTAATTTGTTCAATATGATCTTGAACTTTTGATTATGTCCAAATTAGTTCATCAGCTATATGAAAATGTTTAATACGATTCTTCCATTAAATTTAAGTTCAAAGGCCACAAAAAATTTTCATGTAATTTAGAAATTAGTTTGAACATGTAAAAAAAATTCAAGAACCACATTGAACAAATTAAAAGTTTATGGACCACATTACTTATTATGTCAAAGTTCAAAGACCATATTAAATAAATTCAGAGTTTATGTACCACATTACTCATTTGACCAAAATCTAATGACCATTTATGCCATTTTCTCAAAAGGTTTATTTGGAAATTAGAATTGAACTATTGGTACATTTCTGTGTTTTTGTCTTGTAATTGCATTATTCGCATTGTCATTAATTTCTCTTAACTTTGGTGCAAGCACAGCTCTTCTTTTCTTTCTTTTTTCTAGTCGAACTTTCGAGCTAAGATTTTGACCATTTATTTATAGTAACTCTATTGAAGCAAAGGCTTCGGTCTTAATATTGTTGACATGACCATCCCCCTACCCAAAAAACTCGGTCCTGTATAAATAACCAACATTAACCTATTGTCGGAATATACAATAGTTCGAGTTCTTTTTTGATTTATTTTCGATGGTTGATTCTGTAGAATAAAATTAGTTGAATGTCGAACATTCTCACATGAAATGGAGACGGGCCGGACAACATCTTCACAGGTCGATACTAACGAATTCGAATTACAAATCGGCCCCGCCATTTTGTTACAATCAAATGAGGCAGTGGCAAACATACAGTGAGGTATTCGAGAATGCCCGTTGCTCTTTGTTGCAAAAGAGTAAACAATCAATTAATAATGAAGTGATCATAGCATTCACGTCCAGTGTAGAATTAACTTCTCACAAGCGCTTTCATCCACCCTTAGTTTGATGATTGGCGAGACAGTGGGTGGTCAGGACCCTTGTATCGATGATGGATAAGCAAGTTCTTGACCGATTTCGATCTCGAATACTTGCTAGTTACTTTACATCTCCCACTATTTTTGGCGTTTGGATCTCCTATCCGGATACTTTTCCGAAAAAGAGTGCCTTGACGCAATCGCAGCCGTCTAATATGGATTAGACGGTTGCTTTTTTCAAAAACAAAATCCCCTATTAAAAGGGAGGCCGTCCGATCAAAAATCGGACGGCTCCCATGTGAAGGACCCCAGGGGATCCGGATCCTTATTATTGAGGGTCAATCCATCCTCCATTGGTGTGAGTCCCCGAAAAAGATGCTACGATTATAATCTCCTCAGATTCAGTAGAAATTTTCCTTAAACATCCATGAGGACCTCCATCATCATTATGGGTCATGAACATTTAATTTTCAACACCCCGAATCCCCCCGCCATATGTTTGAACAACTTACATATATAGTATAAGAAATTTCTCGAAATTTCAGATGCAATCACATTCTAAACAATAAATGTACTTGAAAAACCGGCATTACTAGATCGTCCCAATTCTGCTAAAATTCGAATAGAGAAGTATAATTCAGCCCCATCTCCATCTTGGAAGGTAGTTCATGAGCTTCAATTTCATGACTAGGATACTCGCGTACTCTGTCTATAACCTCTACTTCACAGACGCGGTCGCAGTTTCGCCTGATCAAGATTTCATTGGGTTCAGCAAGACACTCATCACCGGGTTAAATGATTCATCAAGTCCTTCACGTCGGCGACTCTTATCTTAAAATTCTTCCTCGAAGATGTCGGAAGCATCAGAACTATGATTAACACGTCACGATGAATAGAACGTAAAGTTGAACCTGTCAAATGGGTCGATAAATGCAGGCACATGTGCAGAAGATATTACCTAAGCGGCGAGAGGAAGAGAAAGTCAAACAAATTCGTCCATCGTCTACCCGGCAATGCCGGATGAACTCCACTACGATGGACAAGGCCACCACTGGGACCGCTGTAGCGGCAGTAAGTTCTTAAGCATTAGACGTACGATTCTTTGCTCAATATGATCCTTTTCCCAGCAAATGGGATTTATACTGAGCCAGCGCTCATGATCTTACCACCTGCTGCTTTGGCAGGCAAAGCAGCGTACACAGAGCCGGGTCTTTAATAACCTCCCATCCGAGACGGCATGGCGATGCTTGAGAAGTACTGGCGGGAACCCCCGCCTCAAGAAAAGAGGGGATTATTCATGGTGGAATCCAGTCACACACTATCATGACTGTCATTAACCAGCAGAGTGAAGAGAGGACACTGCTCGTATTGCAGTTCAGCTGTACATCCCTACATCGTCCGCCTAGATTTAAATCAGCACAGTGCTCCAGCATCTGCATGAGCTAAACGATTACACGACGAAACTGCCAAGGCAAAAAAGATTGATTTCCTCTTAGTTCAGTGAAAGGTAACAGAGATGAAAGCTGATAAGCGAGACACCACATTCATGTTGATGGATCCATGTAATGCATCCCAGAAGAGCAATCTGAAATAACTATTCTTGGTTCCCATGTTCTCTATTCACCTTTCTGAAGGTCAAATTACTCAACTCCAAGAACCTTTTATGAACCATCAACTCTAAGAAACTTTGTCAATTGTGAGACACTACGAAAGAATAGTCATATAAATTACAGGGACAGATTATGAAATGCCTGGTTCATGAGAGGCTGCCCATGGTCTTTGCTTTTTCCCTCAGAATGAACTTTTGTATCTTCCCAGTCGAAGTTCTAGGCAAATCCTCGAATACGACTGTACGAGGAGACATGTAATGAGGCATATGATCTCGACAAAATCTGATAAGTTCCTGAGCATCAACATCACATCCCTCCTTTAACTTCACAAATGCGCAAGGCGTTTGGCCCCAATGATTATCGGGACGCGCAACCACCGCAGCCTCTAGAACCGCTGGATGACTGTACAGAACCGTCTCTACCTCCACAGTGCTTATATTTTCTCCTCCCGAGATTATAATGTCTTTCAAACGATCTTTTACCTCGATGTAGCCATCGGGATGCTTCACGGCGAGGTCTCCACTATGAAACCATCCGCCCTCGAATGCCTTGTCTGTCGCTTCCTGATTCTTATAGTACCCGCTCATGACAGTGTTTCCTCTGAACATGATCTCTCCCAGAGATTTACCATCACTAGGAACACTGTCCATTGTGACTGGATCTCTAACATCAACTTCTTCGAGGCCAAGATGTTGCACCCCTTGTCGAGCTTTGATGTTCGATCTTTGGTCAGAGGGTAGAGAGTCCCACTCAGGCTTCCACGCGCAGTACATCCCTGGACCATAAGTTTCTGTCAATCCATACAAGTGTGACACGCTGAAACCAATCTCTTCCATCTTGAATAGGATTTGTGGAGGCGGTGGCGAACCGCCCGTCATGACTTCCACCTTGAGAGGAAGAGGCCGTCGATCATCTACCACTGAGTTAACAATCATATTCAAGACAGTCGGTGCACCTCCCATATGAGTCACGTTATGCATAGCAATACTATCAAATATTCCCTTCGGAGAGACTTTTCTGAGGCACACGTTGGTGCCGCCTTGTGCTGCTACTCCCCAAGTCAAGCACCATCCGTTGCAATGAAACATAGGCACTGTCCACAGGTAAACCGGCATCGAGCCCATCCCATGAAGAAGAAATGTGGCGATAGAATTTAGATACGCTCCTCTATGGCTATAGACAACTCCTTTGGGCTGTGATGTTGTCCCGGAAGTATAGTTTATACTGATTGGATCCCATTCACTGTGTGGTCGACGCACCTCGAAATTGCCGGACCCTGAGGCCACGAGTCCTTCATACTCACAAATGTCTGAAGGATGCAGAGGAATAGATACATCCAATTCAGAAATAAGGACTAGAATAGGCGGTTCTGTTTCTGTCTGGTTGAACAAATCAATTGCACAGCGAGCAACTTCAAGTAGTTGACAGTCCACGAAAATGATCTTGGCTCTCGAATGTTTCAAAAGTGTCGACACCATGGACGGATCGTACCGGGCATTAAGTGGGCAGAGGATCGCTCCAGCCATGGGGACGGCAAAATGCAGCTCGTACATTGCAGGGACGTTGAAAGCCAAGGTGGCTACCTGTCCAGAGATACAACACCCAAAGCTTAATCCTCTCTCATCTGTTACTCAAATCACCGCCATGAGTATGAACTAGATGAATCATTATCACGCACTAACAGAGGAGACACTTCCAGTCATTATTTTCCATACCCTTTGAAGGCTAATGATGTTAATTTGAGACAAATGGAGCGAAACCCAGTTTCTCACGAATCAAACCAGAATGGATCAAATTTTGCCAAGATGAAGAAACCGATACGGCAGACAAAAGAAAAGGATAAAACTCATTAATCAAACCAGAATGTATCTACGAGTGAGCTTGATATGAAAAATTCGCCGTAACCAATCCGGAACTACTTGTGTTTAAGACGGCCAAATTTGCCTGACGATACAGACCATGACAGGGTATTGAACTCAAAGCCAACTCGGACTCCGACTCACCACATCTCCCCGGGAAATTCCCAGCCGGGACAGAGCAGAGGCCATCCTACGACACCGCTCGTGGGTCTCGCTCCAAGTGTACTTCGCGTCGCCGTACACTACCGAGGTCGAGTCCTTGTAGACCTTGGCCGACCGCTCCAAGAAGCTGATGGGAGTGAGAGGGATGTCGTTGACCGAGCAACGGACGAGACCCTCAACGGATTTCCACGACTCCGGCGCGGAATCGCCACAATCGCCACCACCCCAGTGAGCGAAACCGCGAGGGCGGCTCTCGAATTTGGCGCCGGCATGCTTGAGCCTGAGAGAGAGATGGTGGGTCAGTGAGTTCTTGAAGAGCCGCTTCATGCTGGCGGAGAGAATGTGAGAAGATTGTGATCGAGCTGGAAGAGTGCTCTGAAAAACTGAGTTGATGGATAAAATTTGAGGGCCTACCCTGAGCTGTCGTCCCAGTGCAGAGAACCAGACAAGTGAGAGAGGCCGAAAGGAAACAGACAAAAAAAAGTCAGAGGAGGAATGACGACACGTTGGATTGCTGGTGAGCGGATCATCCGGATGCGGCCAACGTGGAACCTATCTAAGTGCTGTCCTGTTTGGCCTTTTCCTTCCTTCCGCAGGTCCAAAGGTTTAGTCTTTTTTGTGGGGGCGATGATTGAGCTTAAGAAATTGGTAATGGCTTTTTAAATTTAAGGAACGAACGAGATGGATGTGCTTTCCTTGATTGTTGGGATGTGAATGGACGTTCTACGATTAATTTATTTGGGCATGCAAAAGAACAAGTTTGTAGGAGTGGACAATCGTGCCCGCTTATTTTAAAATGTCGTAATACGACAATTTGTGTATGAATTACTAAAAAAATATATGGGGTCATAATCCGTCGCAACACGACTCCTACAACTCATCCCCATTCCATCCCAATCCATTCATCTTAAGCTAAGAATTTTAGATAAAAAGATCTGTCAAATCTCGACAAGATAGCCTGTCATCGATGGATCTTCAAGCCCCTCCTTCAAGTTTGAGGGCAGTAGAAAGGCTTCTTGTAAGCAGCGATTCATGATGTTTGAGAGCGTGCTTGTAGGTAGCAAGAGCGACGGATATCAATCGATATGCTATGTTCCTGCTTCACATGCACCTTTCTAAATCCATATCGGAAATTGCAAACCTATTGAGGTTCTGCCTCCATCAACAGCACTTGAAAAGAGGATCAAGAGCAATGTTGACTCTAGGAAGTCAGCAGGCAACTAGCAAAACAGATCAGAACTGAGCAGGAAAAATCAAGCCGGGCGGTGGGAAATTGAGGTACAATCATGAAATGGAGTCGACAAATTAACACTGAATGAAACTTTGAATTTTTCCAGTCTAACTTGAATTCTCAAGTTTAAAGCGACGTCTCTTTAGTCATTGATAAAGCCGGGAGAAACATACTCATATAAGGTATACCAAAACTAGTTAAAAAAATTACGCCATCTCATCTACCAAGACCTGCTGTTGTTTTCATGTTTAACTGAGATTATTCATAAAACAAATAGGATTTAGGACTGTTTAAGTCCCAAACAATATGAAAAGAAGATTTTATCAAGAATGTGGCCAATATAAATTTCCATGCCGGGTCAACAAATTTCTCCAGAAGTTTAGAGGATGAAGATATCTTGTAGATTAGTCCAAAGCTTGTATGACTGCTTTAGTGATCTCTTCTGTAGTGCTGTCTCCGCCTAGATCCTTCGTCCGGTACTTTCCCTCCGATATTACTCGCTTCACAGCAGTTTCTAGCCGATCGGCAAATGATGGAAATTGAAGATGCCTCAGCATCATGGCAGATGATAGAAGCAGGGCTACAGGATTCGCCCTCTTTTGTTCGACTAGCTTTTCATGACCCACGTTACCTGCTGAAGCGCCTTGCTCAAAAATGGCATGATCAGCCCCCACATTACCTACAAAAAAATATATGTTCTGTAAGATGGCAAAAGCCAGGGCACTTCTTGTCTGTCCAATGAACCAGGGCACAAGTATAACGAACAAAGGCCATTAAGTTCTATATAGAGTCCCACGCAATTTGATTCTCCCTCTCTCTAATAGCTCCATGTCACATCCTAGTTCTCACGCTTCACAAATATACCTCACGAGAAGCAATTTTCAGTCACATTGAATGAAAAATAGGAAGAATACTAGAATGTGAAGGAACATTAAGGTATACCTCCAGGCATCACTCCAGTTCCACCAGCTATGCCAGCTGCTGTATTTGCAACCAGATTCCCATAAAGATTGGGGGTCACCTGCAAATCTCAAACCACACTTCAGTTTTAGATTAGGGTGCAATCAAAGGATGCATACACGATGTAGTATTTTTAAGAAGATACCAGTAAAGTTGAGAATAAGTGACTGAGTAATTATTGAAAAAGCTTCAACAGTAATGTTTCCCTCTTCATTCAGGTTTTGTAGCAATTCCAATATAAAAACTGGGAAACCCTCAATAACCAAGTATACATGTTTTTATTATAGTTGTCCTAGAGGGCCTTCTATAATCAGGATGGACCATCATTGCTGCATATGCTTCCAGTCACGGTTATTCGGTGATCCTGACATTTGTTGCTTATATCATTGACCAAGAGAACTTCAGGCTAGTCACACGTCATATCCTCAATAAGGGCTGCCCTCAAACTGTCAGAAGATATGGGTTTAATTGACCTTTCCTCCCATTCTACGCGATTCTTTCCCATCTTATATAGGCTCAGCAACTTCAAACCTAAAGAAGTCTGACAAACTTGATTCTTAACCATGGATGGCAAATTAACAAAAAAGATAGCATCTACAACGATAATGACTGATCTCTCTTCCATTGCAGCACTCTAGATATCTCATAACACACAGGAAGAAGCAAAACTACCATTAAAGGGAATTGTCTATGAATTTCTTCCCCACGTGATGTAAATTCAGTCTGTTTGGTTTCTTCCATTCTAACCACAGAAATCAACCCCCCCCCCCAAAAAAAAAAAAAACTATGAAAGGTAGCTTTTGGAGACATCTATTTAGTTAATTCTTAGGTTGATATCAAAAGTAAAGAGTGCTAAATCAGTGCTTTCATCATAACTAGCCTTCAGTCCGAAACTAATATACTGCATATCCTCCAAGAACTTGCTCTCTGCTTTCTAAACAGGTACTTTACCCCAGTCAAAAGCACGCTATCCACGAAATCTTTGTTAATATCACCACAATCAATCCTTCCGGCCCTTCTCAGACAATGCACAGCGTCTACACATGGATACACATGTATACATAAAATAGCAAGAAAGAAACTCCAAAAAGTCATAAAGAAATATTCTTTTTTCATTATACTCCAACTTTTCCTTCCAGTCAGTACTCCGTATCCTAGTTCTGTCAACTTCGATCTCTACTCTACAACCTATTTACAAGTCCCAAACAATAAATTCGCTATATTCGCTATCAAGATCCAGAATATATAATCTCTTAAGTAAGATAAATGCTGAAAGAGCTGACAGAGTATTTTAACACCTCACAACTATAAAATCAACATGTGAATGAAAATGTAAACATTGAGAAACCATACCATGACATCAAATTGTTCAGGCTTGGAAACGAGTTGCATGCAACAATTGTCCACAATGATCTCACTATACGTGATTCCAGGGTATCTTTTGGCAACTTCTCGGCATGATTCCAGGAATAGGCCATCTGCTAGTTTCATGATGTTTGCTTTGTGGACAGCAGTCACTTTTTTCCTATTGTTCAAGTAAGCATACTCAAAAGCATATTGTGCTATACGCTCCGAACAAAACTTTGTCATCACCTAAAAGAACAGTAGTATGAGATGCTTAAAAAGACCAAACTTTGCAATGCCGTCAAAAGGAATAAACGAAGAAAAGGGACTGAGCAACAAAGTTCATTTATAATGAGATGTTTATGCCTCAAGGAATAACAAGATAGTTTTATCACAGAATTCACAAAAAGTGATGCTCCTGAACCAATTGAAAATCTTAGTTAAGTTAGTGATAATAGATCATAGGGAGAACAGATCATATATATCGGCATTGGTCTCGGATCTAGTGAACCCGATGAAAGAGCCCTCTAATCCATAGGTTCTTGTCAAGGCATGAGTCAAACAGAAGAGATTCAATATCACTGATCAAGCAACAGAGTAAATAATTGACAACGAATCAAATCACTGTAGTCAATGCTAGCCCAGCATGTCGACCAGTCGAAGAAAATTGCTTTATTCCGTCAAAACAAATGCCTCGCCCTGGTAGCAAACTTAACTACCCATATATAGCAGCAAATCAACCGAAACCATGCAACAGGACTCGAATTCAGTTGAAAGTGACACGAGTCATATGGTAACTAAGACAATGGAGACAAAACTAGCAGGGACATTGAACATCCAAGATGATGTTGAAAGCCACAAAGATAGCCCCTGCAAGTTGCGCAGGTAACTGCTATGCTTGTCCATAACAATGTCGTGATCTCTTTTGTAAGATGACAGACACACACGGATAGCGACTGTAGTTTACAAAGAATGCACAAACTTTGGGACAAACAAGAGGCGTGCGTGCAGAAGTCTAAATCCTCAGGACCGTTGCTTGCTACATCACTTCAGCACAGGGGAATGACCATTAACTACGAAATTCCCCCGAACTATCATCGAACACAACAACGATACTCGAGACAACACTTCAAGCCTTAGTTTGCACCTCAAAGCCATACATCCAATGAAAGCACCACAGCAGCAACACCAAGACATATGAACTCAGAACAACCGAGATGAACGAAACAGTAACCTGAGCGAACAATCCAATTATACCTTAAGACTTTCGACTACACCAGGAACCACCTCGTGCTCGAGCCCCGAGTACTCCCCCTCTGTGTTCTCCCGGATCACCACGATATCCACGTTCTCGTGCCGCGTCGGGAGCCCCTGCAGGTTGAAGCAGTTGACGAGCGAGGCGTACAGATCGAGATCCTTCCTCAGCTGGACGTTCAGCGAGCTCACCCCGCCGCCGACGGGCGTCCTCAGCCCGCCCTTCAGGCACACCTTGTTCTTCCTGATGGACTCGATCACCTCCTCGGGCACCCTCTTCATGTCGCCGTGGACGTCGTACTTCTCGAAGTAGACCGGCGCGTGCATCGCGGACATGACCTCCTCGACGGAGGCGGTGACGAGGGGGCCGATCCCATCGCCGGGGATGAGGGTGACGCCGCGCGGCGCCCCGTCGCCGGGGCGGGGCATGTAGGTGACGGATCGGGAGGGGACGACGCGTGGGGAGGGGTTGGATCCGGAGAGGAGGCGCCTGAGGGACAACGCGATCGAAGCCCGAGCCATTGTTCCCGGCGAAGGCGAGAGGAGCTCTATTCTGGAGGGCCAAAAGCTTCGGAGGTCTGCGTCAATGGCGGACCGTCACGCGATTTGAGAACCCATTGAAGAAGGAGGAGGAGGAGGAGGAGCACTCTTCCTTTCTTTTTTTTTTTTCAATTCTTCATTTCTCTCTATAATATAGTAAAGTTGAAAAGTAAGAGCGGAAGAATATAGCAAAAAGGATGATAATATCAGAGAACATAACGTGGGGACGAGGGACGGGGCGAGGAGTGGTCAACGGGGCTTATGTAGGCGCCACGTGGAGGGAACAAAGCATCGAAGGGCTGTCGTGGACGAGAGCATGATAGTAAGAAAGAGCGCGCCGCAGGAATTGAGATACTTTTGAGCGTGTCGACCTGTCATTGGGCCCCCAGGAGGGGTCGAGTCAACGGAGGAGGAGGATGTTGCGAAACGCAATGAGTTCTTGGGTCATCGAGGACTTTTGTGCAGAATTATTTTTTTATTTAAAATTGAGGGGGGTTTAAAAATAAGGGAGACCTTTCATTACATTGGAAGGGACTCCATAGAAAGTTCTTAATCAGTATTTTCTTTTGAATTTCGATATTTTTCGATTGGCGGTCGATAAATATAAATAATCAAGAAATTGAGACTCCATAGAAAGTTCTTAATCGGCATTTTCTTTTGAATTTTGATATTTTTTGATTGGCGATCGATAAATATAAATAACCAAGAAATTGATAAGTCGTCAATAAAAGGCTCCAAGAAAAAGGGTGCCATTCACCTTCTAAAATTTTATAAAATGGCATGACCTTCATTCTTTTGCATTTTCGCTCGAAAAAAGTCACAAAAACATCTATAAATCATGTTGTAATTGTAACACGTTTATCTAAAACTGTCTTTTTCCGTAATACCAGAAATACAAAACCTGTATCTGTGCGACACATTTACTTTTCATCGACAAGCACCATCAATAATAACAACAAAGAGGCCGATTCGAAAACGACTAGTCCCGCCTCGAAGGAAAGTTTAATCACTACCGCTCTGGTCGGGGGAAGAAGGCTTATAACCACCTTGTGTCCCGAAAGAAACCTTCCCTTCGAGTATGGGTCGTCGAAATGGGCCATGGACCCTTTATCGATCAGTTGGGCCCAACACGGGTTGTCTAAAATTTAGGATATAAAGTTAGGATGGATTTAATGGAATAAGGCCCAAATCCATAATGAGTGATACGACAGGCCTATCCACTCTCGACCTATTTGAAGAACAGCGAAGGCAGAGGCCAATCTTTCACGTCCTTCCATTTGCTCCACTACTCCCCATCGCGATTCTTCACTTGGTTGTTGTCATTTCTCTTCTTCTTCTTCATTTTCGGCGTCCGAATGTTGATGAGGAGCTGCTCCAAGAGGAGCTGCAGCCGTCGGATTCGGTGGTAGTCCAAGAGCTAGGTCGAGCTTGCTTTGGATCCGGGTTTGGACGGTTTTTGGTGCTGTGGGCTTCTTCGTTGGTCGGAGCTCCGCAAAGGGGAGGATCGTTTTGGTCATCCGTCGCTTAGATGGCGGTGCTGTGGTGGTTGTGCGGGCTAATTTGATCTCCTACCGCTGAGGCACAGAGAGAGAGAGAGAGAGAGAGAGAGAGAGAGAGAGAGAGAGAGAGAGAGTGGGATGGTTTGATGCGCGTGGCTAGAGAGCGAGATGAGCTTAATTTGGTCACATGTATAGTGTTCGTCGAAATGACTGTTAGAGAATCTAGCCCTGAATGCTCGCATGGCTTGAATCAGCGTGGGCCCAAGTTTTGATACATTGACCATTTCTCCTTTCCATCCCCTGATTCTATTTCTTCCCCCAAGACATCTAAGTAAAACAACTGGAGGACATAGCTTGGTGTGACGGCAATTTTTTTTTTTTTAATTGATGCGTCCAATGCTAAGTTGTGATGGCATTTTGGAATTTGGATTGGACTCTCGTTTGCAAAGGACCACCAGTATATTGCTCAAATTGCAGAGAATCGCCTGTCTCCTCGTCAAGTTGCTCGAATGGACGAGGTGTTGTCATTAAGGCACAAACTTTGGACTTCCAAATTGCCTAAATGAATATGAATGGATTGGTTTGGATATAAGTCACTCGATTTGTGCTACGCTAGTATGGATCCAAAGAGGTTAAATGAGCTAATTCAAAGCAAATCGTTTTCTGACTCGACCCACTTGTTTGACTGGATCTGCCTTCAAGTTTGGAACTAGTATAACAGGAGCCTCAAAACACCTCAAACAAAACAACCAAATCAGCAGTAAAGATTAACCAGAACTGGATGCCCAAACTCTGTCTCCTACATCATTAGCCACGTAATTAGCCCGATGACCATGTCGACTTCATGATGTCTAATGGTTTGAGGGTTGTAGTTGTTGAATAGGTGAGCTGGTGAGTGATGCACAAGTTTCAGCTTCTGTCAAGACATTCCTCCTTAGATCTAGCAAATAAGGTTTTGAGAACTCCCAAAACTATCTTTCCAAACGATGCCCATACTTAATCCCGATTCGTGTGAACAAAATCGTAAGACACATCAGAAGGTCAAACAGGGGAGCTATGAGAAACTACGGTGTGTATACGCTGCCATTCAACAATATTCGTTCCAAAAGGCAGACTGCATTTTGCTTCTGCAATGCTAGAATCAAATCAAGATCTCAGACAATGCAATCGCTTTCAGCCGAAATTTTTCTCCAATCTTCACTTTATTTCTGCAGGCAATTCTAGCAGAATCAAGTCGAAATCTCCAACAACGCAATTGCTTTCAGCCGATGTTTTTCTCCGACCCTTTGTTCCTTGGCTTTATATAAGAACCAAAACATCCAAAAACTTCCCCTCCAAAAACCAGGACAGAACCCAACGCTTCTCAGCTTCCACCTCCAATCCCACATGGAACAACGACGCGACATCAGGAATATTACAGAAAAAAAGGGGAAAGTACGAATATTTAAGCACTACTTCACTCTATATGAAATGAGATTCAAATCCCCAATCCATGGAATTGCGGATTCAAATCTACGCGTGCCTTGCCTGAAAGTCTCTCATGAAAGCAACCAGCTTCTCAACACCAGCCAAAGGCATAGCATTGTAGATTGAAGCCCTCATGCCTCCCACCGACCTGTGCCCCTTGAGCTGAACCATCTTCTCCTTCGCAGCCTCCTTGATGAACTCAGCCTCCAGCTCCGACTTCTCCAACGTGAAGGGGACGTTCATCAGCGACCTCACCGACGCCTCAACCGGGCATCTGTAAAACCCTTTGCTCTCGTCGATGGTCCGATACAGCAATTCGGCCTTCTTCTTGTTCTTCTTCTCCACCTCCTTCAGCCCGCCCTGCTCCAACAGGTCCTCGAATACGAGCCCGCACATGTAGATCCCGTAGCAGGGCGGCGTGTTGTACAGCGAGGCGTTGTCAGCGTGGATCTTGTAGTCTAGCATCACTGGGGTGATCCCCTGAGCGTTCCCTATCAGATCCTTCCTGATGATCACGATGGTTACCCCCGATGGGCCGACATTCTTCTGTGCCCCGGCATAGATCACCCCGAACTTGGACACGTCCACCGGCTTGGAGCAGAAATTCGAGGACATATCAGCCACCAAGATCCCGCCTTTGTTCTTGGGAACAGGGTAGTTCTTGAATTCGACGCCGTGGATCGTCTCGTTCGCGCAGATGTGCAAGAATTTAGCATCCGGGTTCTGCTCGACATCGTCGAAAGATGGGATCTTGGTGTACTTCTCCGCCTTCCCCGACCAGACCACCTTGGCTTTGCAGTACTTCTGGGCCTCCTTGAAGGCCTTGTCGCCCCAAGAGCCGGTGACGATGTAGTCGACGGGATCGTCTGGGTGGCAGAGGTTGAGGGGCATGGCGGCGAACTGGGTGGTGGCGCCGCCCTGGAGGAAGAGGACGGCGTACTCAGGGGGGATCTCGAGGAGGGACCGCAGATCCGACTCCGCCTTCTGTATGATGGAGGAGAACTCCTTGCCGCGGTGGCTCATCTCCATGACGCTCATGCCGGATCCGCGCCAGTTGTAGAGCTCGGACTGGGCCTTCAGCAGGACGTTCTCCGGCAGGATGGCCGGGCCGGCGGCGAAGTTAAAGACCCGTTCCTGGGCGGCGGAGGGCGGCGGCGGGGACGGCCTCGGATCTTGGATTTGCGTGGTGGCGGTGCATCTGATGGAGATGGGCTTGAGGGCAGCGGCGGGGAGGCGGGCGGCGGCGGGGAAAGCGGTTCTGGGGCTGCCGGCTGCCGGGCCGGAGTTGGAGGGGGTCTTGAGGAGGAGGGAGTGAGGGGAGGCGGCGGTTGCCATGGCGGCGGAAGGGTTGGTTGGGGTGGCGGTTGTGATAGGTTACTCCCTTTCGGAGGGGGGGTTGGTGGGCGGGGGAGTTCGCGAGGAGGAGAGCATTTATAGGGAGAGAATAGTCGGATATTCTGCAAAGAAGGAAGGGAGGGACCAATTATAGCAAACTCTGTTCTTCATGATGTTCCTCTTCCATTTGGAGTTTTGCCAGTATCGCAGCACACCATCCAAATGCAGAAGAGAAGTTGGTGAAGATTGAAATCATTTCCATCCTTGAATAAATTTATGAGCAAATACCACAAGGGAAAACAAGCTTGGGTTATACCTACCACAATATAATTACTTCATAATCATTAAACTTATCCGCCGTAACATAAATATCCTCGATGTTTTTTTTTTGTGTTGCGATAAATTAATATTTATGCGTGCACGACATATCATGTCTTGTATTTAAATTCCATCGTGATATATTTATCCTATCGGTATAATTTCGGAATATTTTTTATAATACGAAAAAGAATTTGGGATATTTATATCGCGATGAGTAAGTTTATTACCCATTTATGTTATAATGAATATAAAGTTAGAACTTTTATTATTATACTAACCCTAAAGTCATGTAGGGTTAGCAAGTTCACAAAACTACCAAGTTCAAAACAGAGAAATGTCGTACTCTCAGATCGAGTAGCATGTCAGAATCGAGAAGAGAAATTCTCGGTGAGCAGGAAATTACTCTTCCGTATTTTATGTTGATTTAAGACAAATGTTCATGATTATTCTTGTCTTTAGTGGGAAAATTGCACCAATAATCCTAAAACGTTTGGCCCCAACTTTAGTAAAGCAATCAAGTCCTAAACGTAGTTAATTTTGTTGACGCTACACCCTGGAATTCAACATGTCAATTTCATACTTTTGTCAACATATTGTGAGGTAGATCCACATTAGAAAAAAGTTGATTTCTCTTCTTCTTCTTTTTTTAATATAATGAGAGATCCGCCTCCCGCTTTTTCCCCACGGTCCCCACTCTCTCTATTCTTTTTTTTTTCTTTTTCAAAAACTTTATGGCTTTTGTTTTTTTTTTAAATTCCCTTCATATTCTTTAAATGTCAACTTGCTCTGATGAGGCGTGTTAAAAAATATAAAAGAGACTGCATCGAATTTCACATTTGCAAACATTTAGAGCTTAATTGCACATACGATCAAATGCTTAGGGCCGTCGATATAATTTTCCTTTCTATTTTCTTCTTAACGAGAGGGTTAAGGATTAGCTGCATAGCAACTTGGCAATAGGACAACCACAACTCCTGCTACAAGCTAAAATCCTACATAAAAGCGAGACAATACAATTTAACAACATAAAAACAACAAACTCCTCCACTCATCGACGGGGTAAGCACCCTTCGCTCTTTTCAACGAGTGAGTCTTACTCTCAAAGGTGGATTTTGTTAAAAAGAAAAACATCGAAATGGCGTCAGTTAATAAAAGAAATTACAATTTTTAACGCACAGAGTGTCTATATAAAATCGGTGCTTTCCATTTTTTTCGTTAAAAATGCATACCAAATTGGTTCTTCCTGCAAACATCTTTGATTGGTAATCGAGGCATTGAAAAGGAATAAACATTTCTTTAATGACCATAGATAATGAATATCTCGTAATCACTCGTCCATAGGACAACTCTTTATTGTGGATTTTATGAGTACGTAACCAAATAAAAATTGGTAACCATGTCCGGATCATTGCTCATGGAAAGTGGTTCCCTTGCCAAGTTGTTGGAATATTCTGACTCTGGTTATCGAAACTTGTTGAATTTTATGAATGAATTATCGACGTCTGGCCTATTGCAACTTGACTTTTCGGGATTACTTTTCAGCATATCTTTTTGGTTACGCAATTCAAATCAAATTTGACTCCCTTCTTAGAAGCTGTCTTCTAGCGCTGCCTACTTCCACCCACGAGGGGAGAAAAAAGAGTAGTAAAAAAGTTGATAGGGAACCCTATTTCAGCGTTTCTACATCACCATGGAAGCATCGAGGGAAAAAAAACCGGTTCTGGGCATAAGAAAAATTACTTTCAAGCCAATTGGTTTATAAGGGTGCGTATGATTCGCTTTCTAATCAAAAATGGATTTTTGGAATATAAAGTAATTTTTCTGTTTCTATTCCAAAATAAGTTTTCGAAAGAAAAAAAAAATTGATAAAGATAAATAATTTTTTTAAAATAGAAATTCGTTTGATAACGAAAAAAAAAATATTTCTTAAAATAGATTTTTCTTTTTAGACAGTGATGGTAACCGGCCGATTGGCGATAGCGACAGTGATCAACTGGATGGCAATGGTTGTGACTAGCCACCGGCAATCGGCGAGTCGTGGCGGTATTGGTGGTGACCAACCGACTACTAAGGTGACCGGCGAAGGTGCTCAGCCAACGGTGGTGACCCGCCGGCCAATGACCGAAGGAGGAGGTAGCGACGATAACAACAATGGTGATGGTGATCGGTCAACAACAATGAGGTGGTGGGCGATGATGGTGGTGACCAACAGTCAACTATCGGCGGCGGCAATCGACGGTGACGGACTTTTGGGGGAGTTGGATAAAAGAGAAATAATTTCTCAATTTCTCATTCAAGAAGAAAAACAACAAAATTTTTTATTTCTCATTTTTTGCCCAAATCTATTTCTAGAATAAAAATGTATTCCAGAAATAGAAAAGAAAAATTCTTATCAAATGAATTTCTATTCCAACATGAGTTTTGAAAAAGAAAACTTTATTTTAAAACAGAAATCATTAACTGTCATGCAGGCTCTAAACGCGCAAGCGAGAGAGAGATAGAGCAGATTAGATCAACATATCAAAAGAGACAAGAAAAAAGAAAAAGGTGAGATTAGAGAAAATGATAAAAACGATTGCTGAACTCTAAAAAGATGTACAATATGAATACTAAGCTTTTCATTTGTACAACATAATCCTCGAATTATTTATAAATATTCAATATAATCCTACTCTGTTCAAGCAACAAATCGGCCATTATTCAATCAACTTATCTATTTTTTGTCCATCTACATTGAAATGGGAAAATAAAAATTAGAGTGCGTACATATATCGATTATTTCATCTTGAATTTAGATAAACATCTTACGCGAATAATCTATGTGTAACTTTTTTTTTTGTCTGCCATTCAAAAGTAATTGATTCAAAGCTTTAATCAGCAAATTCCATTTAATTTGAATTAACAAAAGAATTCTCACCAACAAAAAAAACAGAGAATTATCAAAAAGACTAAACCAGATATTTTCAAATAATTTACGGACTAAATTAAACATTTAACAATACTTCAAAGGAATAAATCAAAAGTACCAGGACAATACTGTTTATTAGACCAAAAGTTCACGTACTATTTATGTCATTTTTCTAGCTAAAATTATCGTTTCTGTCAAGTTCTTGTTGCTTGATCTCACCAACATGGCCATTTCTAACCCTCTTATTTGTCAGACTGTACCAAAATGAGCTTCGCCTTAATCCGCACAATCAAGTATACACATACTTCACAATCAGCGATTTAGCTGATGAAAGTAGAACCTGTAAAACAACTTAACGATCATTAGCATATTTTCCTTCCCTATCGTTTCGCTACCTGTCATGGTGGCCAAGAACCTTATCAATAATCAGTAGGAGATTTCAGCAACATGAAGCATACCAAATTTGGACTCAACAAACAGGTCGAAAATCTCCAATCCCTCTTTCAGAAAGACGATCGGAGACCACTGGCAGCAGCAAAGATCTGTGTCAAGACTAGCCCTTCTAGAAAAAACAACAGGGTAACATTTATCGCACTAACTTGCCCACTCCATTTGCTCTGTAGTTGACGTAATACATTAAATACCAAAAGAGATGGAACTGGAAGTGTTAAGAAAAAAAAAAACACTAGGATGCTGTTGAAGTGAATATAAACTCAGGGCCAGCACATTCCTGGCATTATGCCGATACACACCTGCAATTAATTAGGCATAGAATATTATAAAAGCATAAAAAGGAATCGAGGAAAAAGATAGATAAGAGGAGCAGGAACTAACCAGTTAGATATCTATTACGAGTTATCCTGTTCCTGCGCGTAATCTACAACTACAAAATTTCTCATCTGAAGACGTCACAAAGCATGAGCCTGGTTTTCCTTATAATTTCCATAGACATTGTTCTCATTTGAAAATCTCAGATAGCAGGGGCCTGCCACTTTCCTCCTCAACTACTATTTTTCTCTTTCTCCGCTTTGCCTCCTTTATCTTCTCAGTTATGTCCAGCTGGTTTATAGATGCTGAATTTTTTGAAGAACGCCCCTTTACTGCCTTCACT
This sequence comes from Melaleuca quinquenervia, assembly GCA_030064385.1. NCBI lineage: Eukaryota > Viridiplantae > Streptophyta > Magnoliopsida > Myrtales > Myrtaceae > Melaleuca > Melaleuca quinquenervia. Next base: position 7,372,674 of record CM057726.1, on the reverse strand, counting down.
TTCTGTTTAGTTCTGCCCTTCATTTTTTCAACGCTCAACACATTTTCCTGCTTGTTTACATCTTCGGAAGTTGATTCGTGCTTCTCAGTCATGTCCAGTTGGTTTTTAGACGCTGAATTTTCTGATGAACGCCGCTTTACTGCCTTCAGTTGCTGTTCAATTCTGCCCTTCTTCTCCATAAAAATTTCATTAATCTTCAACCTTTCCCTCTTCATTACATCTACTTGTTTGGATGAAGATTGACATGCCTTGACAAACTCCCGAGATTCCTTAACCATTACATTGGATTTGGATGTCAAGCCACCCCTCCTTTTCTTTGCAACAACCTTTTGTTCAAAAGAACTACATCTCTCCCCATCAAACTTCTGCTGTTCATCAGCACCTTCTTCGAGCAATTCAGAACTTGACACTGGTCGACTGCTCTTATTTTCATCCTTGAACACCTCTTGAGCTATCAAATGGCTTAGAGATGACCCTTCATTCTGCTTCCTGATAACAGTTTCTTGTTGATACCTAACAGCTTCCAAGAGCTTCTTACTCTCAACAGCCTCCTCTCCCTGCACTACTCTGCCACTCATAGTGTTCATAATGATTTTGCCGAGAACATGCCTCGTTTCACGAAAAAAACCCTTACCAAGTAACTCATAGTTAATTTCAAAACAGTCTCTTCCATCATTGTAAGACTCAACATCATTAGCCAGCACTCGAAAAATTTCTCTAACATTATTCGCGACCTGCTCTTGGATGAGCACCTAAAGGAGAACAATCAAGTGATACATATCAGCATAGCCGTGAAGCATATTCATATAAGCAATTGCAATACAGAAAGTTTTACATGCAATCAGATTGCGACAGCAATGATAATTCCTCACTCATCTTAATTGGATATTAGGCATGTGAACTGCAGATAAAGATTCAACTAGTAAGATCTTCAATTGGACTCTCTATTTAAAGAGCCCTACTATGAGCTACTATGGTATATTGGATTTCATGTATGACTAGTCATGTAACGTGTGGGCCAGTGCCTAACACAGTATACAAAGAGATCTTTTTTACACCAGTAACTAAAGAAATCTTAAAAACTAACAGACAACGGAACTTTCTCTATGCATAACTTAGACAATTTTTTTTTTATGACCAAGAATCCACCATGGGCCCGTGCCTAGATGGCACCGAGGGCCAGGCCCCTATATTTAATATAGACAATTGTTTATGCTGTCTAACATCACGAATTTAGTATACTTGATTAACATGTTTATTTCTTTCTCACAAGGAAATCTTTCATTCAAAATAATACAACACCCATATCTAATATTCATTACAGAAAAGCAATTTAAGCATGTTTTGCTCATTATCATAAATTATCGATCCCCCTGAAGTCCGCTAAGGTTAACATGAGCTGATCCACATTAGCAACACAAATTTGAATATTATATATTGTGGACTAATTTAATTACTTTATAATTGTATATTGTCACCATACATACAGAAAAAATTGCATCAAAGATCAATCAGCTGTTTTCATGTGCATTGAAAATGCCAAATACATAAAACATTCATTTGAGATGTTACATTACAATTGACTACATAGGTAGGACTTAGGAGTACTTGTAATTAACCCTAAAACATTAAATGTCCAAGGATAATTCTATTAGAAACTTCCACCACATTAACATATAGCTCTAGGGGCAAATTATGCAATTAGTTTAGCAAAATCCCTTGACTAAACTTTCAGAATGTTAACTTATTGCGATGAATTTTTCGATGTCAGGAATTAGGTTTAAACTTATGTGTTTAAAACACACATAAAATTGCTTGTGAAGTTATGTACATAGAATTCTGTATTTATGGACTCTATACTCTCAACAATAGGCTGATTTCCTTTTCTTGCTTCATGGTTTCTTGAGGTGTTTGGTAATATATTGCCAGTAGGGAAATTGTTATTCTATTGCACATAATTGTTTATCTTACTTAAAAGCTCAATGGAGTTTCAATTAATAAGAAGTGAAGGAACCCAGTTTTCACTTCATGTTCCATTTTATGCAAGTTAAAAATGACTTATATGACTCCACTGTTATTAGTCTTTCCCTAAAAGAATGAAATTTAAGAAACCCACATTGCTAGAACCAATCAAAATAGAACTACTTAGAACAAGTATAAAAAAGGGACTAAGGTGAGGGAAATTAGAGATGTAATAAAATAAAATAGTATAAAGAATGGAACTGACGAAGAGGAGAAAACAGCAGGGTTAGGGGAGGTAATGTGGGGCCCCCCAAGAGAGGGCAAAGAAGACCAGAAAAGTGACACGGGACCTGGAGTTATATCCTCCCCTGCTGCACAAATACAAATTCTGAAAGAAGAATTCGGGCTTTATTGACATAAAAGGGTCACAAAGGACAGAAAAAAAAAAGAGGTAGGGCAGAATATGGGACAGATGAAGACACGCTACAAGTGCCTGTTATAAAATATTTTAGATATCAGCAAAGCAAAATTAAAAACAGTGCATTACAAACTCAGTGACCTTATTCTTGGTGCTAGTTGGGCATAAACACATGTCCAATTACACAACAAAGTGAGCAACTATGTGGTGGTTTTAGATGGCCAAACTACCAGAGAGATATATAGTCACGCACACGTGTATATGGAGAGAGAGAGAGAGAATAGAATGGCAATGGAAAACTATCGGTGCATGTCTCACATCTAGTAGATAAAACAAATAGCATACTTACCAATCCAGAACAAGAGGAATGTGGATATCTGGTCATCGATTCAATTAGTCTCTCTGTATTACTTAAGATAGAAACAGATTCTTGCACCAAAGATGCTAAATTGCTAACACTTTCTGCAAGTGCTGATTCATAACTAGATGACCCTGAGATCTCAGGTACAAAATTGATTTGCAGTTTAGCATGTTCATTTGCAAATTGGGAAGCTCCTTTCCATTTTCCATAATAGAGAGTTGATGCAAAAGCCCAAATTACTAAAGCATCTTGAGGGTTATTCACTAATGCCAAGTGAAATGCCAATAGTCCAATCCTGTCATATTGAAGCAAGGTCAGCTGCACCTTTTGTATACATAAGATAATAGAGTGATTAGAAGCAATTCAGCAGAATAAAATGACTACCCACCACAAAGTGCAGTCTGCAGGCTGATTGCAGGAAACCAATTTGTCCAAATTGAAGAATAATCTCTGACAGACGAGATATCGCCATTAGATGAAAGGATAGAAGATTTTGGAATAATTTAGTTTCTAAGATACACTATGACCAAAAGAGACAACTTCCACGAAACATTTGATATTTACAAGGAAGTTGTAAAGATGATGTCTGGAACTGCACCAGAACTTTTTGTCTTTTTAACAAAATGATTATGGCAGGACATAGGCAGAAAAGATGATGAGGGACATAAGCTAATTATCTTAATCTGGAACTTATCAAGAGAAAACAACTATACTTCCGACTTGATGTTTCCATAAGTTAAATCGATCTTATATGATGTCTGTGCCCAAAATTAACCAGAAGGACAAGCTATGCTGATTGTAAAAGATATTTTCCATAGCAGAAGAAATCTTACCATCAACATCAAGGAGCTTTGGGCAGAGTGTCCCCTACTCTGCTGATCAAGATATGCTGCCTGCAACATGGACTGCTGTTAGAAGCAACCTCATTATAACTTTAAAATAACTTAACTACAAAAAGAAAGAAACAGAAACAGCTGACATGAAATGGGAGAATAATCTCAAGTAGCTTAAGTCTCTGAAGCAGACAAAGAGAAGGCTCAGCAGCTCCATAGGATAGCATAGAATTCATTTCCAACATTAGCCTGTCCTGGAAAAGGATATGTAAGAGAAAGCATCAGCTAGAGGTAAAGAAAGGTACTTCTAGCTAATGATTTCCCCATGATACGAATGGAGAAAAGTGCATGCCAACAATGAAGAACATAGATAAAATATATAATCAGTGGTCCTAACCAGATAAACAATTCCAAAAACAAAGTTATCTTCTTGAAGACGGTACTTTTACGTCAGTACCTTGTTTAAACGTGTAATGGATGACAAGAGACTACCAATTGCAATTTCAATATCCCTCGACAATGCCAAACCCAGACGAGCTGCAATTCTCACTCCACGCAGTATTCTTGCTGCATGAACAACTTATATGTGATTGTCTATCTAGCTTTAATTTGACATTTTGATAGGGATTGACCAATAATTTTGCTTAAAATTTTCACTATGGAAAGAAAGACATACCACAATCCTCTTCAAAAGACAACTGGGCAGGGATTATAGTCCTAAGCTGGGACCCAAGCAAAATATATGATGTGAATTTCAAGTAATCAGATAGCAAAGAAACAGTTAAAATGAATACAAGCATTAATACCAAAGGAAGTAAAAGTGTAACCTTCAAAGATCTAAGATCTTCCATTGCATTGGTGTAATCATAAATTTTGTTCTCCGATGGATCAAAGAATAAACTGCAAATGAAGGTACGGTTACTATGGCATCTATTGGAAGCAAAATGAGCTAGAAAGTTCAGTAAGAGCATCAGCAGCTGATAAAACAATCTATCTGGATAACATGTGTTATTTCACCTAGATGGCCATATCGAGAAAAATATTCTATGAAATTGGTGAGCACCATTAAGGCAATTAAATTTGATAGCAGTTAGAACCAGAAAATTTATGTGATCCATCAACCAGCCTCCTCCCACAAGGTCAACATCTAGAGTATCTGAATGACATAGATTACAGAAAATGTGCCTGAGCACCAGCTGAAAGTGCTCCTAGTTAGTTCAACCACTGTCCACGGCATTTTGGTTTTCACACTTTTTTACCGTGATAGATCAGCCGAGACCAATGCAGTTCCCCATATGCAGAAAGTCCACAAGCAACTATGGAACTTGTTCAAATTAACGAAAGAGTCAGTAAAGTCTCAGTCAAAACCCCTTGAGTATTCTCTTATGGCTCCCACATCTCCACCATAAATTGACTAAAGTAAGCAGCATCCGCTCATAGAAGTAAAATTGGCCCTGAGGCTCATTCTAAGCTGATGTAACCCTGCTATTTCCATAGCGCATCCTTGATGCTTCCTAATTTACATCTACATTTGTACACCTAGATGTATTTGACACATAATTGGCATATTGGGCTTGTATTTGCGTCTGATCGGGGTACAAACAAAGGACTTATCTGAGCTTCCGCCAAAAAAATGGGGGGGGGGGCCCTAAAGTGACGTGAACTGAGTCATAATTTTGCCAAGATAAGAATGAAAATGAAGAAAAAGAATATCCTACCTGTTTATTGTGAAGTCCCTAGGGACCGAGTCCCGCCAGAGGATGAAGTCCCTTTTATTGCAGCCACTTGGCATGCAAGAAAAGATAACCTTCTCCTTTGCTTCTGCCCTCTTTGCCATTGTCTTGAAGCTGGAAACCTTTTCAAAACACATGCAGTAAAACATAAGCAAATGCTCAATGCAAAGTAGCAGAGAAAATTAACCAAGTCAAAGCTCAAGAAGTAAAGAAGAGAATATCAGTGAAGCTTTATCCACCAACTAACCTCTACAACAGAACCTTTAATCCAGACTCTACATATTGGGAATCGCTTTCCAATAATATCGCAACGATGAAATTTTTCCTTCACCTGATAGGAGATGTTGAAAAACCAATTCAATGTCTGAACTTTACCGATTCAGGTGAATCCTCAAACCAACAAAAGCAGGACAAAAAAGGAGCAACCTGCTGTAAACTAGCTGTGGTAATGACATCAAAATCTTTTGGAATTCTATTCAAAATTAGGTCTCTGACGCATCCACCGACTAGATAAGAATTAAATCCTGCTTATCATCACAAATAGACAAATAACATCATAACTACTAAGTTACTACTGCCTGCATGTCATATGCAGAAATACAATGATGCCAATGTCTTTATTCATGGTGAAGTACAATTTAGCTAAACACACTGTTTAGTAATAGAGAATACCTCTACTCTATCAAACATCGTGATTCAACCATGAATGATATGTCTCTCCATTCATGAGAACAGAGAAACACATCCAGCAAATATACAAGCTAAGAGCAGGCCATGGAATCAAGTCGTTATTACCACAAACCATGAGCCAACAGCTCCAAAAGAGACGACAACAATGAATAGACTGAGAGAAAAACAAGATAAAGCCCGTTGGACCTGCATTGCGAAGCAAAGCCAAGACGGTCCAAGGAGAATCCGGGATCCAATAACCTGTTACTCCACAGGACCTCGAATCATACGTCTTCCACGTTGACATATCGATCTCAACTGAATCACCACCAAAGTCGAGCAACACAAACTTAATCTCCCTAACAAACCGATGTAAAACGGTAAGTGAATTCCACAGAAAGCAGCGGGCTTGCATCAGTAAGTCTACCATACCAAGATGAGCAGCACCGTCGGAGGACGAGCTCGCCTCAGCTTGCTCCCCACCTTGCAACTCCCCTCCAGCGAGCATGTGGTTGAATCTCTGAACAAGGAGGGAAATGAAAATCGATGACGCCCGCTCACCAACTGTTTGATGAATTGCAGCAACAAAGAAGAACATCCACAGAGAGAGAGAGAGAGAGAGAGAGAGAGAGACCGGAAGGTGGAATAGCGCCTTAAGGCGAGAGAGCACGCCATTGCCGGCTCTCAGCGACACCGCCATGACGATTCGAAGCAGGAATCACGGCATCGTCAAGCAGAAGGGAGTGCGCAGGACCTTTGAGGGTACATGCTCGTCGTTTCGTTTGCGAAGCGGGCGACCCTTGCCGACTCCCCGGCAATTTCAAAGAAGTAGGCATTCTATACCTATATAAATGTATCATTACTGAATATAATGAGTAAAATTATCCAAAAAATCTTAAGTTTATTACACTTTTACCAATTCGGATATAAACATTTCAGTTTTATCAATTGAATATGAATATTTTTAGGTTTTGCTAGTTGAATGCATCCAGTCAATTTTAAACCCACATGTTGAGACGTCGGAAGAAAAGTATTTTCAATATACGGTCATACTTAGTAAATCTAATGGTCTTACCATTATACTTGATGATATTTCCATGTGAATGCTAGTAATGTTATGTAAGATAGTTGGTGATGACATAGATGAGTTTTTATAACTTTTGGAAAAAAAATGAAATTTTTATAATTTTTTTTCAAAAAACAATGGCTCTTCGCTATCGTCAACAAGGGTTGGTTTGTGACCCACAAAAAAAAAAGAAATCATAAATTTCAAAAATAAATTATAAAAAATTATCCACATAGATATGAATCTTTGCCAAATTTCTGTAAAATATAGGTTAGTGCTTACATCTAATCTTTTTATCCATTTTGCTGTACTTTTGGCATTTTTATATTTTTCAATGGATAACTGTATTGGTTAAAAGTCTATTCCTCATCACCGAGTTTACAGATTCGAAATTCACAGTTGCTAACATCTTAAATGAAGGACTATGTTGTTAGGATATTGTGCTAGTCTAACTCAAGGTATGGGAGCCTGGCCTTTTAGTTCCATTTGGGTATTGGGATTTGTGGTGGAGTCATCGATTATATAAAAAAAAAGGCAATTATGCTATAGAGAATAAGTTATTTAATTTATTTATAATGTGGTCTTCAAGGCATTATTTTTTATTTATGTTCCTACACTTTTGGCATTTTATTTGTTTATTTTCCCTCTTAACAAAAGGCAATCTTCTATAATATATAGAATAAAAGAATTCACATTTATTGATAATGCAATGGGAAAATCCTTTTTTTTTGTGTGTGTAAAATAAAAATATCCAATTTATCAAGAGTTCTAATAAGTTGACTCCTTTGACAACAAGAAAATTACTCCTATGAACAGGGATCCTTCATGAGAAATATCACCGAGTTACTTGCTAAACAAGTTTTGTCAAAAAGTTCTAAGCACATTCAACCTTTCCTTTCACAATTGCCACAAAGACTATATGAGCAAAACAAATTTGATAACTGAACTTCTTTTCCATTTATCAAGCCCTAGCAATTAGCATTCTCTCCAACCGTAATACTTGTTCTCACATAAGTGATTAATTCTTTAAGAACTCATAGGTGACGACTAAATTCCTTACTCACTTATCATACATATCGGATGCCTTTGTTCGTATTTGTAAGTTTCTTGAAAAAATTAGTTTGCCTTTTTGTGTAACGTAATGAATTTTTCTTTAATTTCATTTATATCTTGGCTTTCATTCATTTATGTATGTTATTCTCATTTAGCTTAAGTTCAAATTATGAATTTCATCTTTTCATTTATATCTTTAACTACCTAAAATTTACATATGAAAAAAAAGAGAGAATCGGCCGTGCTTCTTAATTAATCACATATAAATCTCCCCTAATCCATTTTCACACAAAATTCCTTAATTAATTTCCCGCCAAAGCAACATGTCCAAAGGCGGCAATGACATGAACCATCACCACCTTTCGTGCACCAACGAAATTGCATTAATCACCATTTCCGAAAAGAACTTTATTTTCCGACAATATAAATTAACTCAACGTAATAAAAAATTTTGGGGACACAGTAATCGGGAAACCCTCTTGTCGAAGCTCCGTCCAACGTATCGGAGAGTGTCTCAAGTCATCTTTGTCGTTCATGAGTAAACCCTGTGACAAGTCGCCAGACCAGAAAAACGGCATGAACCATCGACATGGATCCTCCTCGTCGTTCACAAATCCTCCTAACCGTCCTGGTGCAAGACGAGTTGGTGACTCGGACGATCGCGCCGCTGTGGTTTCTCGGGGCAATGATATGAGGACGGAGGTGACCAATCGGGTTTTGGGGAGTTTCGCCCTGCGTGGCGGACGAAGATTGTGGAGGCGACACAGAGAGCCGGACCCTCCGGCGGAGGCGGCGCAGGCGGCGCGGGTGCTGAGGCGGAAGATGAACCCTAAAACTCCCGAACTCCCGAGGCCGTGCCGAGTATGCTCGTTGAAGTTCGACTGTTGGCGGGAGCTGTTCGCGCACATGAGGACTCACCCGGAAAAAGAGTCTCGGGGCATGCGCGAGGTCTTCCCGCCGCTGGAGTTCCCAGCGAAGGGGGAGGCTCGCGATCATGGCAGCGGCTTCCAAGGCCGGGAGTTCACCTCAACTTTACTCCATACGTCGCCGAGGGCAAGTAAGGACCATGGGGACCGAAATGCTGCTTTACCGACGGCGGGGAGCCGGGGAAGAGACGTGGCAGCGGCGAGTCAAGGATCGAGCACAAGCGGCTCATATGTGCGTGCTTCGCCTCCAAGGCGAGGATTGGGTTTCGATCTTGATCTGAACAAGCCACCTGCAGAGGAGGAGTTCATTGACGATGACGACGGTCTGGATTTGAAAAAGCTGGCTGCAGAGGGGGAGGAGCGAGGAGGACAGCGATGATACTTCATGCAAAGATGCGTGCATGGTGCTGCCAAGATGAGAAAAGACGTTCGCTTATTTGCTAGGGCGAGGAAAGATTCACGGTATTGCACAGGCAGGAAAAATTCAAAACCTTCGGAGGTTCATTTGCGTTCATGAAGATCTGCTCTTTGTCCGTCTCTTTTCGTTCATGTGATTGACAGCAGAGTTTGTTAGTTTATGCGTTGGCCTTAGTACTTCCCTGCTTTCGCGCTCCTCGCAAAAGCAACGCGTGTGCAGTGGCGATATTACCCGGAATGTATACTTTTATTATGGCAGGCATTCTCTTTGTTGCTCGATGATCTTTCGTCTTTACAATGATTTACAGAGATTATGCAGATAGATTAACATGATAGTAAAAATGTCACGCCAGTTGTGCGTGAATAGAGGAGCTGTCTTCTTCTTCTTTATTTTTCCGAATTTTTCATTGTGCGGCCAGAAAATTATCGAGTCGAACTAATTAAGCAAAACATATAGAAGATAACACACAATTTTTGAACTGCCGTAAAAAATGCTAAGAGATGTGGCCATTCACATCAAAAAAAAGTTGATTTTCATTACCAAAAGAAAAAGTTGATATTAGAAAAAAGAACGTCGACATCTGATCTACTAAAATGTGAAGAGAGATTGTATCTAGCTCATATGTATTACTTCGAAGTGAAGTATTTGTTCATCAAATTTTTAAAACATATTTATTTATTTGACATTTGTGAGATTCATTATTAATGTAACCAAAGTTTTATACACTTGCCATTGAACGATTGACATGTGAACTCGATGATAATTATATGACCGATTTCTCCTACGTGATGATTGTCGAATTTTGCACAAGAAGGTGGGCTCTTCCTTCCATGCAATATGTCGAGAATTTTGGATTTGTAGGCTTCTTCTCTTTTGAGTCCCTTATCCGCTCGTCGTACTAATGGAATAACATTGATGCCAATTTAATCTTTAATTTTTGTTTCAAATTTTTTAAATTAATCGAGAGAAACTTTAATGTCGCCATGTAAGTTAATTTTTGCCAGAAAGTACTAACGTGATTGCACAATCATTGCCGATTATCCTATGCGATACATTGTCATGTCGGCGATTTCGACAGAAATTTGCTGAAAAGATTATTTTATAATTTCAAGTAAAGTTTTTAAACTAAATTGATAAAATTAAAAATTTTAATATTGAATTGGCCCCCGCACAATTAATTTAGGGATGATCGGACAATTTCCTCCACAAACATAGTTCGGACTTTCAAAAGTAAGAATTTATCAGTAAAATCTATAACAAAAAAAAACTAAAAATTGACAAACATGAACAAAAAGAACAAGATATATACATATATTATGTTATTTGGAGGTGAGTTTAGAGGAGGAAATTTTTTTTATAGATATTATATTAGACGGTCGGATTTAGATCTCCTCACGTAACGTGAAACTTGATAATTCCAGCCGTTCGATTGGTCAGCGCTTCCCCGGAAATCATCTACCACGTATCGCTGAAGATCATCCGTTGAGGGCCGACAACAACGCCAATTTTCTTGCCAGTTCGTTCATCTTTTTGCTTTTCCCCATTAATTCCCACTATACTCGAGGAATCCTATATTTTCTTCTTCCCTTTTCCAGCTCCCTGCAAGCTCTGAAAACATGGGCGGACCCCCCATGCACACGCTTTAACACCCCCATCTCTCAAAAAGTCCGAAACTTCCATGCTCCCCCTGTCGACTCCATTGGATCTCTTCAAGAAAGCTTGAAACTTTCACGCAGGCGGGATCTTCGCACCGGTGGGTCCATTTCCCGGTTGAAATTCTTCCTCGTCTTAAACGGAAGCAGACGAAAGTTTGATTCTCGATCGTGTTTGAACGACAGGGGCGGTTGCGATTTGCCGTCACGTGAAATTCGGGTCGTGGGTTTTGTGTTTTTCTTTAGCTGTTTTCTCCGCAAGCGAGCTTGATCCGAATAATGATGGAGAGGGTGGAGTCTGAGCAGAAGCTGTACACGCGTATGCGGCTCTGGGAATTCCCAGATCAATATGTTATTGAGCCCACTGATGGATCTTGTGGATCCTCTTTAGCGGTTAGTCGTGTTGATGGGACGATGAATCTGATAGGTGGGTTCACAATTTCAGTCCCCCTTTCTTTTTTGAAACTTTTGGAAAGGGAATTTCAGCTGGGTGATGTCGTGCTTTTTGTTCTTTTGTAACTGTTTATGTGCTGATTTTTCTCTCCAGATGAGCTTCCGGAATGTGATTCAGTGCGTGTCCCTAAAATCCAAACCATTTTTGGAGTGATTGGGATGTTGAAGCTTGTGGCAGGTGGTTGTCTGCTTGCAGTTCCTTTGGATCTTTTATTACTTTGAACTGCTTGATTCGTAGGTTCATGTCCTATAATGAGGCTTATGTTCCCTTCTGTGTACATGATCGTCATACACGGAAAAAAGTGATCATAATAGTTGCTGTCGCATTGTTCTTAGCGTACGGATGAGGATTTGTTCTTCTTCAATTATTTCATGCACCATGTTACAGAATGGTACTTGTCCTGTGTAAGGAGTTCGAAAAGGGACATGGCAGTTACATTTTTTCCTGAGACTATCTTTTATTAATGTGAAAAAAGAAATCCAAGCAAATGCATTAATGATGAAATTTACAGAAATGCGATTGGAAGTCATTAATAAGATGTAACGTCTTCAATTTGCATTTCCAAGCATGTTTGGTCATTCTGGTGATCAGTAATATGTTATGTTAGGATCAAGTGTTTAATGCTTTTATCCATCTAAACTCTCGTGTTTCTCAAGGGTCTTATTTGATTGCTATCACCGAACGAGAGGCTGTTGGCTCTTATTATGGGCATCCTATCTTCAGAGTGTCATCCTTGAGGGTTTACCCTTGCGACCATTCTCTCAAAAATTCCCCCATGGAGCAGGTTTGCCTCTGTGCTTCTTTTGCCTTTGCTTTTTCCCTAGTCATGAGTGGTATCACTAATGATATTCTTGCATGTTTGCAGAGGAGGTTGGAGACCGAGTTTAGTGGGCTGCTCAGCATCGCAGAGAGGACTTCTGGTCTATATTTTTCTTATGACACTAACTTAACACTAAGGTGATGTACTGCCCACTAACAACATATGTTAAATCTCCAGTTGCACATTACAAGTGAAGAATAGGACTGTGAGTATGGAAATGAGTGCATCTACTATCTAAATCATTTAAACAAGACTGAGTTTCATGGGCCACTCAGCTTAGAAATGACATGCACCTGCTCAAGGAATTGGCAAGGTTATCAGATGTAGTATGTGGAATAAAAAAAAACAGAGAATTAGCTTGATAGATACTTTTTGGCCGTTAATCAATGCTATGACATAGTCCAAATGATATCGCTGAAGATAGGAGTCAGAATAATATCACTGAGGATAGGGGAGAAGAAAGAGCATCCATAACATGATCAATTGAAGATGAAGTCAAATGTTGATGGGAAATGCAATCTTGCTTACTTGTTTTTCATGCAGGCAAGAAGACTTGTTTAGTTTTGGTCATGATATTTGTCCTCTTTGGTTGATTGGGTCCTTAAGCAACATAGGCATTGGGATACTTGACAAAGTGTGTCTTTGACGTGCCTAAGCATGGTGGCACTTTACTTTTGAGTCCATGGATGTTTATAACTGCGCATTACTCTTTAATCTAGAAGAGAACAAAGCCAACTCTGAAGGAGAACGAATTTAAACTGTGAGATAAATTGTTTTGAGAGGAAGGATTATTAATCTGCCAAAATTTGAAGAGCTAATTAGCATGTGTGAAATTTTGAATAAACAAGCGAGTAAGGTTCTTCCAATGTGTATTCCATATTTTTAGATCTTCGAAGGAAATCCTAATAGCTTGTATAGGTGATTTTATACTTTTGAGTGTGACAGTTAGAGTTCTTATGCCGAATTGTGTTGGTTAGATTCCATCTAACCTGTTGGCTATGTGCTTAGGAAATAGGAGTCTTTCTCTACATTTTATTTCTACAATTCAAATTGAATAGCTTGACAAACCATATTCCAATAGTAATTGCTCAAGTGTCTTTTCCTTTTTCTTTCTAGCTTGGTAAAGTTGCATCTTTGGGGTTTTGAACCTCTAACCTTGTCCACCCATAATACTAGACCTAATGCTTGATGGTTCAATGTTCTCTTCCTTGGTAATTATCTCCTCCTGCTTGACCAAATGGGCTTGCATTGACATGTACACCATAATAAATCTTAGTGGTACAGAAATCAGACTTCAGAATTGACAAAATCAGTTTACTGCTTTATAAATGCTTTCTGTCAGAATATGAACTTTCTGTTGACATTGGTATATTTGGTAGTATGATTGGTAACCTAAGTGATCATCTTGGCCTTTGACTCTGCCTGGGTAAACATCTATGCAGTGCTCAACGGTTACATGAATTGGGTGATGAGTCCAAGTTGCTTCCTCTTTGGAGACAGGCAAGTCTTCATGTTTTAGTGTCTTTCTTCCCTCTATTACTACAGTTGATATGCTAAACTCGATCATAGGGAACTGCTTGGTCTTCGACTAAACTCAAGATATCTTCTACAGTTTTCCATCTTTACGGCCGTTCTTAAATTCGACTTTGCTATTCATCCGATTGCTAAGTCTTCAAAATTTTGCTCCATATTCTTTTTGCAATATAAGTTTCCTTGACAACACCAATTTTTTGCCACAGGCTGATCCTCGGTTTCTCTGGAATAATTATCCACTGGAATCTCTCATAGATAAAAAGGTTGTTACTCAGATACAAATATGTGCTTCAATATTCCCCGTACTCTTTTATTCTGTATTTTCTTGAATCTTGATGCTGACCTCTTGTGTGATTGTGCTCTTTGCAGCTTGATCAATACTTGCTGCCTGTTATCCAAGGGAATATCCTTTCAGTTCCATTTGCTTGCTGTTGCATGAAACCACACCAAGGCTTGACATACTTTGAAAGCCTTGACAAAATGCTGGATTTGCTCCTGTTTACGTTTGAGCTCCTTAACTGATTATCACGCTTTCAGCATTTTCAAACTGCCATTGGGAAAGATATTGCTGATGTCACATTGATTGCTAGGAGGTGCACAAGGAGAAATGGTACTTGAAGCCTTTGATTTTGTTTCTCTTCAGTGATCCATTTTTCTATTTAGACTGTCAGCATTGTGACCTTATTCATGATTGATATTTTTACCTATAGTATTGTAGTCGAGTTTGTAACTAGATCGTATAAATGTGATCATAGATGTAGACAAGTAATCCTTTCCTAGCTCAGTTGTCTAAACCTCAAATAAATAATAAGAATGTATGACTTGAACTGGTGTATAACGAAGATTTGAGAGTCTTGGAATGAGAACAGTGGCAGAGAATGCTGCTTTCTTTGGCTGGTGGTACACAAGGGGAATGCTTAAATGGGTTGCAAGTTGGGAGAATGGTTCTATCTCAACTAGTTGCAGATCGTTGCTAGGTAGTTTTTGGGTGCATGTTGGGCTAAAACTACACTAATACATCTATATGACCACCAGAATTAGTCACTTCCTTCTTCATGATTACTATGTATGCCTCTTAATATTGTGATTCTGTCTATCCCATCTCAGTAAAACTACTGTAAGTGGTGAAAAGATGGTTCTGTATGTGCTCAAGAGAGTAGGAGCAGTTGCTTTTGCCACCTGAGCCAGATGATAAGCACCAAAACATGGTACAATTAAATTATCGATTGAGAAGGACAGTAACTGTCATCAACTAGTGATTTTCTTTTCTTAGTCAGATTTCTCATTAGGAGTAGCTTACCTTGCATGTAGCTTGCTGTATACTGCAATATATGAGCTGAAAATGTCAACCGACTGTTTACTATGTAAGTTAAGCACACCTTTATGCTTTTAATCATCTTCCTCAAGGAACCCGAATGTGGAGAAGGGGAGCTGACTCTGATGGTTATGTTGCCAACTTTGTGGAAAGTGAGCAAATTATGCAGATGAATGGATTCACAGCGTCATTCATCCAAGTGAATCTCTCTCTCTCTCTCTCCATTTTGTGTTGATGTTGTCATGGAAGAGTTCCTCAGCTTATTGTGAAAGGACAATCATTCATTTCATTATTATCACATAACTCGATGGCTTAACCTTTTGGAAAAAAACAGTCGACAATGTAAGTAGATAGTGAAATATGATCTTTAAGTTATCTGAGACCTTTTGCATAGTGTAACCATGGCAAATCCAGTTTGCGAGCTTATAGGGGTATTGTTTCTCTTTTTTGATGATGATTGGCAACAAATGGATCGGTATGTGCAGTATTTGCTGAAATGATTTTTTCTGTCCTTTTCCAGGTACGAGGTTCTATTCCATTTCCTTGGGAGCAAATTGTTGATTTGACATATAAGCCTAAGTTTGAGATAGTGAAACCTGAGGAAACTGTGAGTGGTCTAACCTGTTTTCTGCTTTTATTAATTGAACTGTGAAATTGAATGCACCTCTGTTTTTTAACTGATCATATGCAGTCTCGAGTTGTCGAGCGTCACTTTCTGGACCTGAGAAAAACATATCGAGCTGTTTTGGCTGTTGATCTTGTCAATCAGGTAATTTTCTTTCTTGAGACTCTAAAAGATCTATCATTAAATGTTGATAATAAATTATCCGACTTTTTAGGCTACTCTGAAAATTAAGAGGAATTTACAGTTTAAGGAGTTACTATTCTAATTTGCATTTTATTTTATTAGCATGGAGGTGAGGGCCGCCTATCTGAAAAATATGCAAATGCAATGCAGAATATTGTTGGCGATGAGGTTAGGTAGGAATTCCTTTTATATCTTCATCTGTCCTCTGATGTGTGCTGAATATGGCTTTTGGCCAAACCTGGTTGAAAAATGTCTAATCTAATTCTTGATTTTATGTAATATTGCAGATATCTGCACTTTGACTTCCATCGGATTTGTGGGCACGTTCATTTTGAGCGTCTCTCCATTCTTTATGACCAAATTGCAGACTTCCTTGAAAAAAATGGGTATGGTTCATTTTCAGGTACTTGGATTCGTAGTTTTGTTAAGGTCAGCAGTTTTAACTTGGTATGCTGTATGAGAAAAGAATGTGATTCTGATTTTAGCTATGGCCATCTGATAGATACTTCTAGTAGTGTGCAAAAGTTAGCAGAATTTACTACTCTATACAAGTTGCAAATAGTAAAGTTTCATTTTGCTTTAAATAAAAGATTAATATATAGGGCTATATCTGGCTGTTTAACAAGTTTGTTATGGAAAATTCTTCAAGGTCATGTTGAGGAAGTAAATCCTGTTTTATTTGCTCTGATTCTCTCTCTCTCTCTCTCTCTCTCTCTCTCTCTCTCTCAGAATAATCGTATGCATGTACATTTGTTTACATTCACCTTATTAAAATTTTCTTTTCATCAGGATGTACAATATGCATACTATATCATTGCCCAGCTATATTATTTTCATTTTTTGTTCTTTTATGCAGTTACTTTTTATTGAATGAGAAGAGTGAGAAACTTAAGGAGCAACTTGGGGTCGTGAGGACAAATTGCATTGATTGCTTGGATCGTACGAATGTCACGCAGGTATTTTGATTTAACGTTAATGCTTGCTTAAACAGCTCTAGAAGAGTTGTGTTGATGTAGTTTGGTGAGTCCCAAAGTGATCTGATAGAGGACTAGATGAGAAAGCACTGTGAACAATAACTCAAAGTGAGTGAATTCCTTTGGGCTTCACACATAAAGCTTCCCTGTATACACTGGGGTTTTTTAGGCACCTAAGAGGAGTTGCTCACACATTCCAAAAGTAAAGACTTGCCGAATTTCAGTAATGTTCATCAATTCTATTGAGTAGAAAGAAATGCTAGCTTATATTTAGACCCTCATGAAAAAATTTACTCCTATTTGAAATAGGAAATCTCAATAAAAATCTTAGATCGTGCCTAAACTTGGACTAATAAACATGATATTGTAATTCAATAGAAAGTAGGAACTCATTGATGTCCTAACAAAATTCAGATATAAAACTACTAATTCAACTTGGAGACAAACCTTGATCCTATAGGACTCTTGTTTGATGTATGAATTAATGAAATGGTCCCACTTCACTAAAACTTAATAAAAACCGTTTTTTGTTCAACAACGATCAACTTGTCTGATCTTGTGGGCCTCATCATGTGTTTTCTTCTTGGATATAGGGTTGTTCTACAGTTGTCAATCCACCTTTTGCTTAATTCATGATGTGGTGATCTTTGGTGTGTAGTATGGACATACTGAATCGATCATGATATAGCTCGTCAGAAATGAGCAGGGCATCCTCTTCTCCGTACAGCGTTTCATGAAATTGTCTTTCTATGAATGTAATGAGTGTAGAGCTCGAATCGGTTGTCTCACCCTAGGGGCATTAGCACCTGTTTCTGGCTGTTGTTCCCCAACCAAGGATAGGTTCTTAGGCATTACTTGCCCATTGGCCACTGGAAACCATTTCTTGTCTGACTGTGTTAAGCATGCCACCAGCATTCTTCCTGAGCTAGGATTGAACTCTCCATGAGATTCAGTGCTAAAATTGTGCCATTATTGTCAGCTTTTCTGCATTCATTCTCATGTCGACAATATTTGGTATATATTTTGTTCTTAATACACATTTAAAGTGAAGCATTTGCTTCTGTGGTAAATGATCTTGCATAATAATTTAAGTAAGTTTTCCGCCCTCTTTTTTTCTCTTGACGTTTGCATGTTCTGTTTTCTGATGATGCCATCTTGCAATTGCAGAGCATGATAGGTCGAAGAGTGTTAGAATGGCAGCTCAGGAGGATTGGTGTATTCAGTGCTGAAGAGACAATTGAGGCACATCCAAATTTTGATGAAAACTTCAAGATATGTGAGTGGTTGCAACTCGTGTTAGGCTTTATACGCAGCATGACTGTGTTCTATCCTTCTTTTTTTACTATGCTAGTTCAAGTAAAGTGGTTTACATCCTATTTGACCATCTGGGCATATCATCTGATAATCTTGCTTTTCTCTCTGGTTATTGTAATTTCCAGTGTGGGCTAATCATGGGGATGAAATAAGCATTCAATATTCTGGTACTCCAGCTCTGAAGGGGGACTTTGTCAGGTACTAGTGATTCTGAAATATAATTTTTTAAGCTCATTTTGCATGCATAGCTTTGGTTTATTAGTTTGATACTTAATTCGACCATCCTGTGCTCATTTAAACCCCAATGCCTCATAGATATGGGCGGCGGACAATTCAGGGGATCCTTAAAGACGGAATGAATTCCCTGGTTCGCTACTATTTGAATAATTTCGTTGATGGAACAAAGCAGGTTTGATTCTTCCGTCATTTTCACCATATCTGTGCTTTTCGCATGCCTGTATTATTCCTGTGCACGTGCACGTGCAACTACAAGTTGTTCCATCAGTTTATCCAGATTGCTTGTTCAACCACCTTGAAAATCTTATCATTGATGATATTTTCTCTGAAGGAAGTAATGCATGAATGCTTGCAATTTGATTTTTCTCCCCACTTGGAAACTTTATTTGTTCATTCACCGTTGACTGAAATCTTTATTTTTAGAGACAGCAAATGAATGAAGTACTTCGGATTATCCTTGTGTGAAGCTATAGATTCATTATTTATCAATTGTTCAACTTACATGCTAACTGCACTTTTTCTGTAAAATGTTTAAGGATGCAATCGATCTACTTCAAGGGCATTTTATTGTCTCGGTTAATCGTGATTTAACTGCCACGTCCATTCCATCACAGAAGACTGGCCTTGAGGCTGTAGCTGTAAGTACTAGCTTGTTGCATTTATAGGATAACAATATTAGCACATGTCCTTTAATTGATAGTGCAATCGTTCTATTTTAATAGCTAAATTTTTGTGTACAAATGCCAGTGTTGCTTATGTTCATAAATTGGCAGTATTGACATGATTGGCTCATGTAGATCGACATTATGCTTTTTTTCCTTACGCAAGCATTACTCTGTGGATGGTCCTTTGTGACACAATTGGTTCCAGTCCAAACTAGCAATCTAATTAACATAGGTGGATAGACGACATTGAAATTTCTTTTCTTTGACTACTTGATAGAGAGGATTGAATACTGTTAATGCATCTTGTGAATATATGTTACCTCCTCTTAAGGTATATGCATATGTTTGTGAAGGTGAAACAATCTTATTTTTGAACCTTTGTACTAAGAGTTGTTAGGAGCAGATTGTTCTTAAAGCTCATCAACTTTTCCAATCTTTATGAAGATATGCTGGTGGACCATGTAATGCTGTTTGTCTATGTGCATCTGCACATTCCATGCTTTCATTGGCCTATCACGAATGTTCTGTCTGCTCTGAGAGTCTCAGTAATTCAGCTTGGTGGTCCTTTCCAGATGATCATTATCTTCTGATGCCAGTCTGTAACTGTCATTTATCTTAAGATATTCAGTTGTGGGAGACCTAATTCACTGCCTCCCTTTCGGTCATGAGAGAGACTATTGCTTAATATTCAAATTGCATGGTTATGTTGCGTGTATTATTGTCCTCTGATATTCAACTGATGCTTCTTCTCTCCATATCAGTCATTTCCTCTGGCTTTGTCATTGGTCTTGGTTGGATTCTTTTTCGCAGCCATGTCTTTGAGACGAGGTGAGTTACTCATATTTGCATTGGTTCCATTGCCTTGAAATCAACGCTCATGATGTTTTCCTAAAATGCTTTTGGATAGACTGGTCCAGCAGATGCAGCAATGTAGTCTTAGTTTTTGCCTGATGGAGAACTTTATGTCCGTTGTTGCTTTTTAATAGTTGGTGTGAGATAATCGCTACTAGCTTCCAATGCAACAAGTTTCATGAATCACCTCATTTCAATTCTCTCTTTCTACGACAGTCAGGTTGTAATTGCAAATCCTGTTCTTCCTGTTGCAGCTCCTTTCGGATTGTGGTACCTGTTCTTTTCTTTTGCTTGGGCGGGAATGAGTCTTGCGATAGCAGCATTTGTTAGGGCTAATGGCCGGATCTTCTGCAATCGACCTCGTTTGCACAAGCCTCGTTGATTCTGGATGCAAAAGCCTTGTGCCACTAAATTGCTGTTTTTCGCTGCTTTTTGTCATCTCACTGCATATTGTATTTATTCTTTAATTTCTTTATTGCCTAGAACCCAAATGGCATTAGATTTGCAGTAAACAGTGCTACGTCTGGGATTTATGGAAATTTGTATAATTAGATTTCTCTTGCTCTATCACAATTATGTTCATTCCGGGTCAATATAAAGGTTTGGGGGAGATTGATTTTCTTAATGCAGCTGCAGAACTCTTTTACTTCTGGATATTATCATAACCTTGTGGGAGGCGTCAGACAAATGTTGCTAATGCTCAACATGCTTACCTTTTCTAATCCTCTACGCAAATCCTAATTTATGCTCATAATCCAGATTGTATCGAACGTCTTTGTATATAGTAGCGCACCTTTATTTTTTCTAGGCCAGACGGCTAAACTACAGATTAAAAATTTTCAAACTTTTGCCTATCTACAAGAAAGATTCATCTTCTCAATTTGCAAATTAGTTTCGTTTGCTTTGTCTTCTCCGGATAATATGTCCAAACGACCATTGAACAGGTATGACGGCGTTACGTAAGCAAATTGACAAGCGCGATGTCATGCACAAAGAAAGTACAATAGGATCGTGGGATCGAGGGTCACATCTACCACAAATCAAGGCATTTGTCTGGGTTATTACCTTTCGACTTTAACCTCATTAAAACAGTGATAATGCTTATCGAGCGGAAAAAAAAAACCATTGTATGAAAGTAATGACTACTATATCATACCGCATAGGACTGACCCCAGATGAATATCACACGATATGATCTGGAGTCAAAACAGTCGAGCATGATTTGATCTCGTGCTGCAAGAGATGTGAAGCAGAGTAAAATGCAAAATCAGAGTTATTGATTTTTACTATGAGCGTGTCTGAAGAGTGAAGCATTTGGAATGTGCGACCTTGGCTTCTTAAACACACTGTGGCCATGAACAGGAAAGGCTGAATATAAGAAAAATTCTCGAAGCAAAAACATGGGATTTCTCCTTCGACAATCCCACATAAATGCCCAATGGGCACATGCAGAACAAGGAGATGAGTATATGCAGAAGCCCCAAATTGTTACCTCTGAAACTCCAGGAAAGAATTAGCCTGTAATTGTGTCATACAGTTCAAGACCCAACGAAACAAATGAGAATCCAAGCATAATTATTTCTGGAATTTAACCATTCCATTTCTGCAACTGAGACATCCATATTTTCGCGTGAAAAAAATGATTTTCTTTCAAAGTATGCCGTTCATGTAAGTGACACCTCTTACCTAGTATTGATAAATAAAAAATTAATAATGTTACATGGATGTGCCTGAGAATAACTGGCGCTGTTCTGGCCTACTCCATCAGTGGATAATTGGATTGACACTTGATCATCAACCCGGTAGGGAGCTGATCAACTATCACGCAAGTCAACTGGTTTGAGGAGAGAAACAAGAGAAAACGTACAGCTCCCTCCCTCCACAAGTTGCAGTCCAATATAATTAAAATGCGGAATTGCAGCTGAACCATCGAAGCTCACCAGCAAACCGAACCTGTGTAACCGGGCCTCAGAGGAAAGATCCAAAGCCAGAGCTAAATGTCACCTGCTTTCATGCGATACGAGAAACATGATCTTAAGACTGCTTCCTCTTCTTCTGCAAATATGAGTAATTTCGCTGGTAGTGCAACACCACTACCACCAAATGCCAAAGCCCGATCTCCGGCCAGAGCGCAGCTGGAGAGTACAGGGGACTGTAGCCAGTCTGCCACAGCAGGAAGTTGCTCAGACGAGTCTCCCCAGAACTCCGGATTACAATGTCTGGATCAGGAGCCACTGCCATGTACATGTGCTTCTCAATGTCTACCAGATTTATGAGAGGTTTAATTTCTCGTACTGTCTCACCATCTTCACTACTTTCAATAGTGCCTTTGGATATTTGGCTTTGCATGGATTCCAGAACTTCATTCCACTTTTCTCCACGAAATCCTGGAACAGCATGATTGATGACTCCATTCTTCTTTTTACTTGCCTCCAGTTTGCTGAACCCGTTACAGCACATCTCATTTTTCTCTTGTATTACAGTTCCATGCACTTTGTGTTTGTGGCAGTCTTGAATTTCAACGGGAGACACACCATTCATCTTTTCACAACTTCCATTTTGCTCAATGCTATTGCGACCTGCGTTGATAGTATTTTCTGCTTGAATGTTATTGATCTTCTCTTCACACGATTCTTGAACAGCATGAACAATTTCGTCATATGAAGTATACGCCACACATATCAAAAGCACAGTCCGGCTATTGTGTGCAGTGGCTTTCATTGCCTTCTCTGCCGCAGCCCTGACCTCCTCATTTAGAAGTTTCAGGTTTCCTATGAAGTACAACCTCATCCCATACTGATCTACAATGCTTCCATCTCGAAGCAATTCATCGATTTTCTCTATCATAAGATCCATCAGATATTGCACTTCCTCAGGTTTTCTCTTGAAGTTTTCAATGCTAAAAGCATAAACTGTGATGTATTTGACTCCAAGTTCGTAGCAGTAATTAAGCATAGAAACGAGGGATTTATAACCAGCCCTATGGCCCTCACCTTCAACCATGTTTAGTTTCTTAGCAAACCGACGGTTTCCATCCATAATGAAAGCAATGTGAGTAGGAATAGCTCCATGTGATAAAACACGAAACAGGTATTTTCTAAAAAAATTGTTGAGAGTACTTAAACATTGACTGCCAATCCAACTGCTTTCATTCTCCATTGTATGCTCGAGGACCGAATTTAGATTGCACATGCCATACAACCTGTTTGAAAATAATATAAGATCATATGAAATGCATTCTCAAAGCATCTCTATCTACTGAATAGGAGCAACATAGACTGTAACAACCAAAAATAGGTGACTTATGAACACAACTTATTCAAATCGACAATTCAAATCTAAAGTGCCACCTACATTTGGTGTTTAAAATGATTTTTAGAACACCGCGTGTTACAGAATAGCAAAAAATCCAGCAAAACGCATCATAAGTTTAAGCACAAGTGGGCACTCTAAAATGGGAAAAAGTAAATTCAATCCAAATCCCAAGAAGGTAGAGTTAAAGAAAAACTGAACTCACAACCAGAAACTTGTAATGAGGATGGGTGTCATAAATGCCGAGTCACTAACATAACAAAAGTAAAATAATACAAGGAAAGAAAAACCAATAGGGGAGCAACTGACTAACTCAAAATCAGCAAAGCAACATCCAAAACCAGTTGGCAACAGTTTTCTAGTCCATCATTTTCCTTATTCTTCTAGCTATGTATAAACATTCCGAGAATAGTGCAAAATCAACCACTTAATCCAGCCACCACAGCAATTTTGCATGCTTGACATTTTGAACAAGAGAATATTTCACCAGAACCTGGGGTGACTGTGAAAAAATGTCTTTCCCCTCTAAACGACAGTAATTAGAGATTAAAAAAAAAGCAGATGATAATAAAGCGCCTGCTCATTGCAGCGTGGAAAAAATCTTACGGTGGCAAAGGAGATAAAATAAGTTCCTTGGTCTTTTACCTTCTTCTCTTTCCAAATCCCAGCCTCTGTGTCGCTTAATTCTGTCCAAACCAGAATAAAACATTAGCCAACTATAAAGCTTTAAATTCTGGAGACCCCAAAACTGGTGAAAGTAAAATTTCTCTGTTATCAATTCCTGGAGTCTATCCAAAAAACACTCACACTCAAACAGTAATACATATGTGATAATGAAACAGGGAGATCAAACAAGGGAAAACACCAATACTTCCCACAATGGTGTATCTCATTAGACAAGGAACGACAAAATGTATAGCTTCCCTCGAAACATAAAGATTTGTAGGCCTCTTCCCTATTTACTTTTTTCTTTCCGTGGAGTGGGTGAATTATTAATCTTCTTCAAACGGGAGAAAACTGTCTTTATTTGAGCAACACCCCTCTCAATAGGCAATTTCATCAGATGGAGTGCATGACTTTATTTCCGTAACATATTCCTGTCAAAGCACAAAAAACCATCCAAACTACTTTAAGCTGTTGAACTCGCCCATGTACCATTATCTTCTCTCAATTTCAAATTTCCGAAAGGAAAAACAAGTAATAATCTACTGCAATAGTGTCCATCTAAACATGGACTGCTAAGGAACTAGAAAGCTGATTTTTGCCTCCCAACTAGTCAGCAAAAAGCATCAAAGAGGATCGTTCACGTGTTGAAAAGAAAGTAGCAGTCAGCAATTTGCTACAGATTCCAGTAATTGCATTCCAAAAAGACAAGCTCCTAAGCTTGAATCTCCAGGCAAACACATGCATGAATCTTGACAACTGAACTCACAAACACAACAACGATCCAAGGAAAAGTTAGGCAAGTGTCAACACAGTACAACAATCAAAGAGTTAAATCACTTCCCAGAGACAGCACCGGCATGATTCCTTTATTTTTCCCAAAAGACAATATTTTTTTTAGGACTATAGTAATAGAAGATCGATCGAAAACGCAGAAGCAATCAATGACTAGGCTTTACCTATTCGCAAGAAGCTCCTGCTCACAACTCTGCAAGTATTCACAATGACATGCGATTGCCGGAAACACACAATCTAGACAACCTGACGATGACCCACGGCCCAGTACATACCCAGCAACGAGGAAAGCATAGAACTAAGAGAAGAGGACGATAACATAGTAAAAAAACGAATCCTTTAAGCAATTAAAAAAGAGCAGAAGTGCCCGACAACAAGAGCATCTAGAAAAGAGCCCAGCAAATAAAGGTAGGTCGGGAGGGAAAAGAGACGAATCACCGTTCGGCGGGTAGAAGGGTACTCGTGGTCTTTCGTGGCTAAAAGAATCTTCAAAAGGGGAGGCTTCAACGGTAAAAGAATTCGTACAACCTCTTCACACCATCATACGGGTTCACGTAACCCGTTCAATTCTGAAAGAGACTTTGGAGTTCTCTCTCTCTCTCTCGGTCAGGAAAAAGAGCTAGAGCATACCCAGTTGCATTCAGATTCCTCCTACCACTAATGGAACGCCTCTACTGACGCTTGTTGATGGTCCCACCTTCCCTCCGAGAGAGAGACAGAGAGAGAGAGAGGAAAGAGAGAGACTTTAAACTCGTCTTCGCATCGAAGCTTCGTCTTTAATGGAAAAAGTCCGGAGCTGTCCCTTCCTTTCTTAAATGCGCAGGCCGATTCCACCCGCCGGTTATGGCCCCCCCTCCTTGACCATTAGGGACGGAGGGAAGAGCCGTGGTGGAGACGGAGACGGAGACGGAGACAGAGATTAGTTGAGGGATCCGGGAAGACAGAAAAGGTAATAAACAAAACGATCGAAGCGATCGAGATAGAAAGAGAGAGAGTCAAAGGAACGGGGAAACCTTTCCCCCCCGTTGAATGATCTTTTATATTGTTTTCGAACAAAATCCGCGTGCCAACAGACATAGACCGTTGAATGTTGAAAGGTTTAATAGGTTTCGGCGTTCCGGTGGATTCCATTCCACGACCGAGGCGATCCTATACATCGAGACACATGCGTCATTGGCAACTCATTTCCATGTTTAATTCCATCGCGGACGCTAATCCTCAATGATCTCGTGATCCAGGACATGGACTCCCATCGAATCGCCCGCCCCGCAAACTCATTGCTTCTTACGATCGATGCAATGTCGAAGCTGACAACTTCCGTCCGACGCGACGGTCAAATGCCAAGAGCACGACAGTTCATCATGAAGATCGAGCCCCGCGTATACGTGGCTCGCTCGCTCGCTCGCGTGCTCGGGACGGATCCAAGGGCAGGCCGAGAGGAGGAACGGTCCCTTCAAGATCACTACTTCTTCTCATGGTCGATGCCTTATCGAACTTGACAGCTTGCAATGGACGCGATGGTCAGATGGCCAAAAGCACGACGGTCCACGAAGAGGGAGGACCCAAAGGCAGGGGAGGAGTGGTCCCTTCAAGAAACTCAAAAAGCAGGAGCTTACCAACATACACTGGATTCGAGCTTTGGTTCTCGAACTTCCCCATCGGTCCTCGTTCAACCACTGTTCTTCTTTTGACTCTTTCTCACCGTATCGCAGACGCATTACATGGTCCTTGATATGACTTTTCTGGTTCACAGCCGCCAAAGAAAGCCTTTCTTTCTTTCTTTTTACTATACTGGGAAAAGGGACTCGCCCTTCGTATTTGGCCACCTTATCATTTTATTCTCACGTATAGATCCGTTCGTTTGGCGGAAAATATATTTTCGAAAAATATTTTCCGAAAACTGGACTGTTCGGGGCGGAAAATATTTTCCTATTTCCTTCTAAAATTAAGAAAAATATTTTCCGTTTTTGAAAAGCGGAAAACATTTTCTGGATCTCATCTCTTTCTCTTTCGTTGTGAGTCTATGAGCAATTTAATTGCCGGTCGCCACCGCCACTGGCCTCCCGTTGCCCGCCCACCGCCCACGCCGCCGCCCACGCCGCCGCTGCCACCCGCTTGCCCGCCTGCCGCCGCCGCCCATGTCGCCACCCGCCGCCCACCTGCTCACCCGCCGCCGCCGCCTCCCGCCCGCCCGCCCGTTGCCTGCCCCCGGTCGCCAATCACTGGAAAATTTCTCAAAAAAAGAATTCCGGAAAAAAAATTTCGGAAAATTTTTGAGTTTCAAACGAACACCGAAAAATGTGTCGTCAGAATTTCAAACGAACACCGGAAAATGTGTCATTTTTCAGGAAAATGACTTCCTGAAAAATATTTTCTGAAAGTGCTTTATTTTCCGCCAAACGAACGGACCCGTAATAAATGAATAATTTGGCTTAATACAGATCAGGCCTCCAAAGGCTACTCGAGTCCAGCTTCGGAAGGTGAACTTATTCGCAATGACTCGTGTTTAGTGAATATGTTTTCTTCTTCTTCTTCTTCTTTTTTCGCTCGGAGCGAAAATGTGGGACATTTGCTCGGCTCAAAATGATAAAATTCGTTGCGGGGGCGAACTCGTAAGCGGCCATTTCTCTATTTCGGAAATCAATTTCGTCGCATCATCTTGATGGCACACTTATTTCTCAAATTGGAAGTATGCTCAAGCATTTTCAACCAGTCAAGCTTAGGAACATGCATGTACAGTTTGGCTAGCGAATTGGGTTATCCAGCCCAACAATGCAGGTGATGAGCTTGTATTAATTAATAGGCCTGCAATAGATTTGATTCCTTTGTTGTTAGGAAATCAGAAAAACGTAATTTTTGGATTCACCTTTTTTTTTGGACATAATCTTGTCACAAACTTTGAATGTCTTGAGGATTAACAAATACTAACGTTTATACGAGTTTTGACCTCTATTACCGCCCATAAATGGGAGTTGTTGATCTATCGATGGATGGAGCATAGATGGTGAATAAGGTAATGCCAACTTAATTATAGTATTGGAGAGAATTAGCATAAAAAGGTCCTAAATCCATTATGGGATGTCTATTAAGTAATAATCCTTTTAATTTGATTAATTTAATCCAAAATTTTATGACGATATGCCAATATATTCATTCTGGTCAATTTCGACCATAAATTAATCACGTGGATAATTTTTAAAATACTTTAAATTTTACGGAACTTTTTTACTTTCATCGGTTTTGACTGGCGGGGCCCTAGTTACTCTCACCAGCCATGGTAAAAAGAAGATCACTTGTTATATGCATTTTTTCTGAATTTTTTCTTTAGAAAATACTATTAAAAAATTTACAAAAATTATTCGTGTTAGCATCGGCTGTGCCATTTAGGAAAGTTACATCCACATTAGCAATTTTCTTCCAAAATTGACTGAAAAGACTATATTGACAAAATATCAAAATGTTTAGAATTAAATTAACCAAGTGAAAAATTTATGACCGAATTCATTTGTGCAAAAGTTGAGGACCAATTAGACAATTTCCCTAACTTTTTTGCCTCAGATTGATTTTGTCCTAGAGTTTTGATCTTCTCCGAAAAAAAAAAAGACACATACTTATTATGTTCATGAGAAATTTCAACACAGACTTTAAATCTCCTAAGCACAAAATAATTCCTTATGCTTATTGGATAGTTTTGACAAGGGGTATGCATGGTCTGAGTCGGTCCAGTTTCTCCTCGATCTGGAAAGTGAACCAATTGGATTGGTCCCTGATCTCTAGGACCAGGGACTGAAACAACTAGTCCTATGATCAAACCGGTTCCTAGACAATCCAATGGGACTAGGAAAATTCTAAAAAAAAGTTATTTATAATTTTTTTTAAAATCTTTTGATAGAGTTGGTTAAATATTAAAACTTTAGAAATTCAAATTAAATTCTTTTTACTTTTTTTACATCTTTAGTTTTAATAAAATATGAAAAATTTAATCAGTCCAATCTTGCTCTTCTAGGAACAAGAAATAGGACCGCCCGAACACTGGTTCCACATTTGGGAATTGAGGACCAGGGACACTTTTAGTACAGTCCGGTTCTCGGCCGGTCCGGACAGTTCCCAATTCATGCGGTCAAAGTTGCTCACCCCCAATTTTGACCTCGATCACCTTTGTCGTCCGTAAGTGTCCTTGAGTCGGCCATTTTTTCATCGGACGGAGCATAGACGGAGACTAAGGCAATGTCCTCTTGATTACACTCTTGCGTTGCGTCCATCGAATGCAATAGAGCAAGTGGGTCGGAATAATCGAAGTGAAGTCGTATCGCGCTTTGCGAACTATTCGACGAGCCATCCGATGAATCCGACTCATCGTCCGTCCTAGATACTTGGCCATTCACGCGAAAGCCCCGCTTTGCCAAGTCTAAATGACATCTCTGTTGTTTAACGACACTCAAGGACGACTGAGGTAACAAAGACCAAAATTTGTCCCATGAGCATTAGTATGTGGTTGATTTTGTCGGAGAAATTTGCAAGTTTGCATACTTGCTTCTCGTTTTCTTAAGGGGGGTCGTTGGAAAGTTGAACAAAAATTGACCCGACTCAAAGGGTTGGTGCCTTAATTTTGCTAGTTTGGCGTATGTAGAGTACATAATTTTCAATATTTTAATTTTCCATGTGCAAGAATCTACTACATTAATCCTGATTCTTTTTCTGAAAATAATAATAATAATGCCTAACACTCGCAGTTATCATCCATTACCAGAAGAAAGAGAAAAGAAGAAAAAAGAGTATGCCTCCGCATGTGCTCTGCTGGACTAGAGTAATGCAAGTGGGATGATGATCTGGTCTAAAGTAAATTATTCTTCACATGTCAAAATTGGAGCAAGGTACAATAATTATAATCAGACATTTTATTTTTGTCCTTTTTTTTGTTCTTTTTTCTGAGAAAGCTAGAACTGGGAACGAGTCTAGGGTAGGTTCTTGTCGATGCTTGTCCTGTCTGCAGGATGACTTCTTGTGGGGGAGGTGGTGCCCCCTCTAATAATCAAAATTCTAATGGCTAGTTGATTTCTGATTGAAACAATTTATTCCCCCTCAAATTCTTCCTGTGAATATGGGAGTGCTCTTAGTCTTGACCCACATGGACTATGTGCCAATCCCTTTGGCTTGTCTAGGAAACCAAGTGATCTGCGCCAATCTCAGTTCCTTCGTTGTCAAAAGATGCATCAAGTCTCTCTTACCAGAACCTGCGCATTGTGCGCCGGCGAGTCGATACGAAGAATTGACGCTACAAGTAGTGCTCGATGATGCATTGCAGATGCTGCAATTCTCCGGGGACGGCATCTTGAGATCTCTCGTGCGAAGCGGGGCTTTCGTGTTAGTTTCGACAAATCGGAAATTGGCTCAGAATAATCTATCAGAACATGCTAGCTGGTAGAGGAGTGGTATCATTAACCATGGATTTCCCACATGCGGTCCTCCCAGTCAGATCCTTTTTCAGATCGCCTCAGAAAGTTTGTGCCAGGAACAAAACAGAGTCCGGAAGCCGTGAAGGCCTTTCAATTTCTTCTGCTTTACTACTAGAGTTGCTTCCATCCAGGGTATCCATGGAACTCGTCAAACTTCAACAAGGTTGCGGTAAACAGGCCTTTGTCCAGTGTAATATCTCATGTCGAGATGCTCTATCCTAAACCGAGAGACTTGTGTGCCATGTGATGCCAGAACTGTTGATCTCTCGTTTATTTACCCTTCAAGAGATCAAGCCACAACTTGGTAGTTCTGTTGAGCATATGCCAACCCAATTTGATTGACAATATGAAATTCTGGTATCAGCATTGATGGAAAGCCAACTCCACCTGCAAGCACACTTCACTCTGCCCGGCTCATCCCAGACTTCAAGGACAAGTCGCAGGACTGTAGAAACCCACCAGTAGCCATACTGGAAAACAGATATTCGCCACTTTATTTGTTGCCACAGTCGGAGTTTATTGCATTCAAATGCTCCAAGCAAAATAAGTGTTCCATAAAAGGTAGCTCAATCCAACGTGATCAGGCGCACCATGAACATGAGACTAAATTGATCTCTAGCCTTGTTGTGCAAAGAGAAAAGTGACAGATATTTGCTTTTGCATTTCAAGCTTTCTACAGAGAACTGATGATTAAGAGGAGGCCATAAATTTGGAAAGACTTGCGAGGAAATTTTTTTTTGTTATTTCTCCATTCATGGTCAACTATAAAAGAATAGATCGTACATCATGATATCAAATCACACCAGAGAAAAAGAAGAAGAAAACGCTTGTACATTCTATTCATTCCACCCTCATTCGAAGACAAATGTTGTGACTAAAAGAAAAGGTTGTAAACCTAAGGAGATCGTTACTAAGAATTTGACTATCCTACAACGACCAAAAAATGTGGTCTATGCACGTATGCTAATGTTGTTGAGTCATCCATTGCTTTGTTCTTTCTATGTTGTGACAAGTTCCAAGCCAACGATACAGCTCCGTCGTGTCTCTGGTAAAAAGGTGAATGACAACCTGTAGATTGATGACTTACAAACGATTAGCCAGGGAATGAGAACCCATTCTGGGTTGCTTTGGTTTCTGCTTGATCAGTTCAATCCGTTCCAAAGTCTCCACCACCTCTGTCATGGAGGGCCGATGTCTTGGTTCAGTAGCTAGGCAATTTAGTGTGAGCTGTGCAGTTTGTAATGCCGCTTTAAAGGAATACTGGCCCTCCATCCGGGGATCTATAATATTCTTCAGCTTTCCTCTTTGAGATAGAATTGGCTTTAACCAATCCACCAAATTTTGCTGCCCGCTGGGACGCTTTGTGTCAAGTGCCCGCATGCCAGTCAGCAATTCTAGTAGGACCACACCGAAGCCGTACACATCACTCTTCACGTATAAATGGCCTATGGAACAACCTTTCATGTCAGCTGATATATCTCTTGAGAGCATTAACAAGCAAGTCTGAAATCGCATTTTGGTTGTCCTACAGATAAACAAACCGTTTTCATTTCATTCTAGACCTTTAGATGTTTTATTGCCCTTTCTGTTATTTTTGGCTGAAGAAAAGAAAGGGAGAAAGCAAAACTTTGCACAACTATAAGAAAGCAAAAGTCACTTTCTTGCAGTTGAGGTATATCATGCATCTTCTGACATTCTATATATCTATCTTTGAAGCTTTATCTAATTGCATGGTATGTAGAGTTAAGAATATGCAGCTACCTGTTGCTACATACTCCGGAGCGGCATAACCAAATGTGCCCATAATTCTGGTCGTCACATGCGACTTGCCCGCGGAAGGTCCTAACTTTGCCAAGCCAAAATCAGCTATTTTCGCATTATAGTGCTACAAGAGACAGGTAAAAATAGGTTTATTGAACCAACTCTTAAGCATAAGATTTAAAGTAAATCTTTTAAATGAACTCCCTAAAGTCACTTCTGCCAGTAAATTGACTGGAACGACATATTTTCTTCTTTATGATGATGAAATTTACAAATGTAAGTGTGGTAGCTATGAAAAGTTTAGATATTTGAAATAACCTCTATTTCTCCTTACTTATTGGTAGGATTGTTCATATATTTTTATGTTATGCTAGAAAAGCAAAGAGGTTTTATGTTATATTGCTTGCTATAAAGGTCAAGTCATTCTTTTATGCTTCATTAATAGGCTGACCTTATTAGTCATTTGTTGCAGCGGCACAGCAGTCAATGCTCTAGCCTCTAAACGCACACTTATGCATAAGATACGCACTTACCCAATCAAGCAGTATATTCGAGGCCTTAAAATCCCTGTAAATGATTTTCTTCTCTGAAGTATGCAGGAAAGACAAGCCACGAGCTGCTCCAATAGCAATTTTGAGTCGTCTATCCCAAGAAAGGGGTTCAACAGCAGGATTCCCTGGGCAGTGTGAAAGAAGAATGAATTAAAATGACTTCTACGCAAAGTAGTTCAGACTTAAAAGTTATACATTCTTCTTTCATTTTTGTCGTTCTTCAATTCTTACTTCTGAAGAGATGATTTTCCAAACTACCCTTCTGAATAAATTCATAGACAAGGAGCAGCTCTTTATCCTCCCAACAGTATCCCAATAATTTGACTAGATTGGGATGCGAAAGCCTTCCAAGAAAGTTCACCTCCGACTGCAGTGCACAAAAAAAATGGAAATAAACACCGAAACACATTGGAGAACATACACCTTCAGAAGATGCAACAGCAAAGACATCTGTTAAGATGCCAATATTCTGTCAGATTAACTTCTTAGACTCAAGTGGCCGACAACAGGAATTAAAATTTCCTGTACTTGTTACAATCATCTGTGCCTTGAAATTGAATCTCCCAAATGTCATCTGACTAAATCTGTGATAAAGCTATTTACCTTATGGCAGAAATATACATTGCTGAGAAGTCACAAGTGAGCAGCGTGCATTAGGCAAGCAAGTTAAGACTTTGACTGTTTGACTTTGCGGACTAATATACAAATTGGCATGTCTGGCAGCATTTTCAAGAACCTTCCAAGGGAATATTTTCCATCTAGTGTCTCATTGTGCCATTATAATGTCCCAAAACCTAAGTTCATATGAATCTAACAATAAAGTGCTATCAGAAATGTATATTTACCATAAAAACAGCTAGATGAAGTTTGATATAGCCAAATCCCCATTTCCTACTAAATAAATTAGTTGTATATGCAGAGAAAGTCACAAAAGGGGCCATTAAGGGGTTTTATCATTGGCTGGGAGTTGGATTCCAACTTCAAAGGGGAGGTTCATCTCAAATTTGAGTTTGAATGAGAGAGGCAGAATTCGTGAAGGCCAACATTGTTCTTGGCTCCAACAGAACTTTGTCACACTCTTGAAGGTGTGGATGTTAGCTGACCTTTATCAAAAAAGAGGACATAATACTCCACCATGCATTTGTAATCAATCGGAGATAGAAAAATAGAGAGTTGCCATTTATTTCGTAAAAAGGGACCCCCGAGTGTGCATATGCTCAATAATGGAGTTGGGGAGGAGGTAGAGACAGTCCACTAATCATGATTATAGTTAATTCCAATATCCGAAACTTTCTCCATTTCGTCTCCTTTTCCCTGCCCTATTTGCCGCTAATTCACAAGTCGACTTTCGATGTAGCCTAGTTAATTGCTAATGAATGTTTTGAGTTAGAACTTACCTGCCACTCATCGAAACCTTGCACACTCTCGGGGTTCAGCTTCTTGATGGCAACAACCATTCCACTCCCCATTTTGGAAGGTGCAAGTGTCTTCTGATCGACCCAGCCCTTGAAGACCTTACCAAAACCTCCCTCGCCCAATAAATTGTCAGGCTTGAAGTTCTTAGTAGCACTTTTCAAGTCAGAAAAGCTGAAGACTTTCAAGTTGGGCGTCTCCAGAATCTCCCCATTCAGAACTGCCCCGTCCGGGCTTGCGCTCGCCGCCTCTGAGAACTTGCCATTTCCACCGCTGCTGCTTGTTGCAGAGAATCCTGCGGTGTTGAAGCGGCAATTTGATGTCCCTACTGCACATAGAGCATCAAATGTTGCATTAAGTGGTGGACATAATGGATTGATGTGGTAAAAGAAACAAAGTATCAGACTTCTCGAGTTGTAAATTAACTGAGACAGCGAACCGAGAAAACTAACAAATTGTTATAATACAATAAACAATTCAATTCGAAAGTGAAATTTGAGCATAACCAGCCCCATGAGATGTCAAGACAGCAAAAAGGGTAATCGAAGGTGGAAACTTTTCCCGGAGAATTTAAAGAAACACATTCTAAAGGTGTAGACCCAGCATTAGCAAAGACTCGATCTGGAAAAAGAGAAAAGTAGCGGCTTCTGTGATGCACCTGATGTGGAAGTCTCGGCGTTGCCAGAATGAATGTACTCATTAGATGGGGAACCCCAGCAAATTCCCATCCTGAACTCAGCTCGGCGCTACCCCAAAATTGCTAATTGCCCGAGTAGAAGCAGACGACTCTACTTCCTCTCCTGGCTAACATGAAAAGCTTGGACGTGGTAGCTGCAAATGCTTTATAACAGCCAAGAGAATTCTGGGAAACAGCGGAAAGGGCAAGAGCGGCTGAGTGATTAAGTAGCTTTTCACATTACTGAGGAGATAAGGCGGACTTCTCGTGGAAAATTATCTATACCTCTTTCTTGGTTCCATATTCTCTTTCCTCGTAGGGAGTCGCCACTTGCAATGAAACCACTTCGCCGTTTCGTGGGCTGTCTCTGCTCTTTAGTACCATAATCATTCATTCGCTCGGCAATATTTACGCGGGACGACGGAGTCACCGACTGTCGTCATCAGTGAATTGAGAACGAGACAGAAACAGCAAAAGTTCGTTTCTTGATGGTTTTCCCCGTCAAAGCTCGAATCTTTTTCCTATACTTTTAGTCCTTAAAAGAGCGGCTGTTTCCGAAGAACTCGATGCTTTCTTAGCTTTGGAAATGGATCCACTGCTGATGAAGCAGAGCAAGGTGATCTGATCGGACGGCTGTCTTTTTCCTTACAAGCAAAAAGAGGTGGATCCCGTATTAAAATGGGGCTCACCCCCACTCTCTCACAAATCACTCTACTTGGGGATCCGGATTCCTTATCTTTTGAGTGTGGTAAATTTCAAGTTGTGGACATGCATTGAACTAATAAAAGTTATCTTTTTCGCCCTCTTTTCGGGTGATCAAATTATTAGGTTGATGTCGTAGTCACATCATAGCATCGGTGCTTTTGTAGAACTTTCTCTGACCATACCCTTTTTTTATCTATTAATTCGCGAAACGAGAATAT
This sequence comes from Melaleuca quinquenervia, assembly GCA_030064385.1. Taxonomy (NCBI): domain Eukaryota; kingdom Viridiplantae; phylum Streptophyta; class Magnoliopsida; order Myrtales; family Myrtaceae; genus Melaleuca; species Melaleuca quinquenervia. The sequence continues at coordinate 7,337,061 of CM057726.1, read as the reverse complement.
ACATCCTCTTTTGAAATACAAAAAGACATCCGCCTTAGCCAGGACCCCCACACGATTTCTTTAAGAATGGCAGAATGATGGTGATGATAATGCTATTATTTTGGAAAATACATGATTTTTATTGAACAGTAAAGGCGTGAATGATAATCATTCAATTCAAAAAATAGATAAGAAATAAATATTTATATTTCTATTCTTAGATAAAATTTGTGAATAAAGAAGTGTGTTTGATAATAACACAAAATAATCTGTTCTTATAATGGTAGAAATTTTATATTTTCATCTCTACTCATCAATGGGGTGAGGACTGGTGATGGGCAGCGACTGGTAGCCAATGGCTGCGATAGGGGCGACCATAAGTGTCTAGCCGCCGATGGCAAGGGGCTTTAGCCAATGGTGGCCAACGAGAGATAGTGGCTAGTGAGAGGTGGTGATGGGTGGGCTAGCAGCGATCGATGGTCAATAATGGCTTGGGACGACAGTGAGGGCGGGGTTGACAATTGGCGAGCTATGGGTCAGAGGAGAGTCAAAGAGAGTGTAAAAGAAAGAGAAAAAACTATTTATATTTTTATTTCAGAAATTGAGAAAATGAAAATTTTTACTTTCAATTTCCGTTTCAACCTTATTTCTGGATTAAAAATCTATTTCAAGCCTCCTTGGCCTTGGACGAGGCTCGAGCTCACCTATAGCCAATCCCCAGCCGACCCAAAAGAAAGAAAAAAGGAAAGTAAAGAAAAAAAAAGAAGAAGAAAGAAAGTCAAAAATTATTAAATTTTTTATTATTTACAAAATTGAGTTTTTTAAAATTAAAATAATTAAAATTTCGAATTTTAGCAAATATTTTTTAGAAGAACAAATTTTTTATTAAATAAAGACAAGTCCGAGAGCTGAGGAACCACACACGGTCTCCGTAGATATACACTTTAGTGATAAGGACTAAAGCTCGGATGTCGGAGACCCAAACACAACGTTTATGGACTTGGGCTCATAGCTCACCCTCAATAGATCTAGGCTTGACCTTGATAGACCGAGCTAGCTATCGAGACCTTGGAACCAACGTCAATGTTATATGCTTCAGCGTAGAGTTTCGAGTTCAAGTGTCAATGCTTAGTCATATTTTGGAAAACATTTTTCGATTCTTTCAAAGTGGAAATATTATTCTAAATTGAAGGCTTGGTAAGAAAATATTGTCCGATTCTTCCTAAGTGGATGAAGAAAGAACGAACAAGTCGCCGCGTACTTTGGTTACATACACTTCAAATTTTATGTGTGCGGAGAAAGGAAGCGAAGAAGAAAGAGGGGGATCAATCAAGATCCGACGTACCTTAGAAGCCAAACCGGCCTTGGGGGCCTCCAAAAGAACAGTGTCGATGCTACTGTTGTCGTTTTGGGACCTCGTGTTGCATGAAAAGCTTTTTACGCGGTCTTCCAACTTTACGACCAGGTCTTGCTTTTCATCGGAATGAAAATTGACCAGCTCTCCAAAGTCAGACGTGCGCATGGAGGCTGTTGCCCGACAACTTCCCAGATCTTTGCTCTGCGAGTTGCTGTGTTTGCTCCAGTGATGATAACTCAGCTGGAGTCATGAACTGGTCGACAGCTGATGCGATACCTCGGCCTTTCGATGTTTACGATGTCGAGCACCGATGCAGGGTGCGAGCCTCCGCGGGACGAGCAATCAAGTTTAGCGGACCGATATCGTCATGATGTAATCTCAGAGAAACCCTGATTTGTTTAGGGAGGTCAACGCTGGATGCCCCTCGCATCTCCCTTTGACCAGCTTTTGGTTACATTGATTTATACGCGAAGTCTTCCGTTGGACTCAACTACGAGATTAAGAGATAATCTTCCGGTTGGGAACGTGGCTAATCCACGTCGATCAAAAAGATAATCGCGACTTGTGCAAAAGCGAAAGCACGATGAGACGAGTAGCTTATTATAATCAAATGCATCGGATCTGGTCCAACCGAGAGACAAGATCATGTATTGTTCAAAGCAAGGAAACTGCAGATGACATCTCATGGTCTGTGGAAGAGAGTCCACCTTTGGACTTTATTGAAAAAGGGCTCTCGTTAAGTGCACTACAGATAGGAGGAGGATGGGAGTCATTGACCCACAATGCATACTCATGACAATTGTAATCATTGACAAAGGAATGCTTTCACTGTTCCAGGTAAGTTGTTTATTAAGTAGCAATGGAGGTCTAATCAGCAACCAGAATGATACCATGGCCCATCATTACCGAATGAAAGTTCATTTCACGGGGACAGACGAGAAGAGTAATCGGCTATCGAGTGCCTCATGGAGCAACCACATATGCATTTCAATTTAGGGTGAAAATATTACGAAAAACTCTAAATTATACTTTTTGAAACATATTTAACACCAAACATATCCTCTATGTCCTAAACTTTTTATTTGTAATACAAAAAAAATACTAAACTTATCTTATTATGACACATGTACCCTATAAGTTTTTTCCTTTCTTTTTTTTTTTTTTGAAATCTACTTTGGCAGGCAAGGTAGCCATCAGAGCTCACCGACGATCGGCCAAGGCTCATTGCCTTCTCCTAATCTCCCCAAAATTAGGTGAGGCTTTTCACGGCTGTGGGTGAGGTAGCCCCTCCTAGATTTGGGCAAGGTCAGTCTCGCTCAAGCCTCGTCGGTCGTAGGTGAAGGCAGCCAAGGCCTCCCCAATCGCTGCCTCCTTCACCAACTACCGGTGAGGTGAGGGCGAGGTTGCCGTCACCCAGATCTGGGTGGGGTAACCTCGCTCACCACCAAGAAGAGCTTGGGTGAGGGTAGCCGACCTCAACTTGCTTAGTGTTCACCTCTCGCTTGCTAAGTGTCCACCTCTCCCTCACCATTGCCTTCACCGCCACCTCCATCACCATGCACACCCCCTACAACACAAAGAACCTCGAGGACGGCCTTGGCCACCTTCACCCGCGGCCAACGAGGCTTGGGTGAGGTTGGCCTTGTCCAAATCTAGGAGAAGCTGCCTCACCCATGGCCGTGAAGGACCTTGCCTAGTTCTAGGGGAGGGTCGAGAGAGGGCAGTGAGACCTGGCCGACCGCTGGCAAGGGCTTTACCGCCCTCACCCAGTGGCTGGCAAGCTCCGACTAGTCGCCGGCCAAAGAGGGTTTCAAAAAAAGAAATTTAATGTAAATGTGTCATAATGAGATAAATTCAGAATTTTTAATGTCACAAAAAAAAGTTTAACATTAATGTATCACAAAGAGTATAATTCAGGGATTTTTGTCACAAAAAAGAATTAGGGTAAATTTATCACATGAGGTATAATTCGGAATTTTTAGTGTTACAAAAAAAAAGTTTAGTGTAAATAGATGACAGAGAATATACTTTAGGGTTTTTTTTGTTGTATTCGCCCTTCAATTAAGTGCAAACATGGGATATTCATTCGGTAATCAGTGAAGTCGGTGTCTAAGGCAAAAAGATATAAAACGATTTCCTCCTGAAGATAGGGCGCATTATAATACACCCACTCTAAGAGCGGAGGAAATTCTTTCTAAGGGAAACCAAACCCCTTACTACAACGAGGGACATTCATTCACTGACTATCATGGTAGATGTATCGTAGACGAGAAAAGGGAATTTTCTGCTCATTGGGAAAGCAAGAAAAAATAGAGATACTGAGGTGCAGAACATCATCGGTTATGTGGAGATCCAAAGCCTCGCGATTGACTCGGAACGTGCAAGAAGACTGCAATTTTTCTGGGTGCAGGTTCTGCAGATTCAAGTGGAACAAACAAAGGGAAGGATCGTCCAGTGATTCACACGATTCAGGCCCAAAAAGTGACAGGAGCTTGGAAAAATAAGCTTGTTTTCCAGTTTATCTTTGTACCCAGCAACCGCACAGAACTTGTTGATTCCCAGCTCATATGAAAGATAAGATGACTTCTGACAAATTTCACTCAAGTCTCAACGCTAAGTGCCCCATCATCCTCAGGATCCTCAGCTGGTGTCTCCGGAAAGAATTGTTCATGAGGATAAATCGTCTGAAATAGCTGCCAGAAACAAAGGTAGGCCAAAAATTACAGATAGAAACTGAGCATCAGCTCTATCCAAAATGAGTCAAACAGACAATGATATGCACATAAATCCATGCCTGAGTATTTGTGCCCACACACACACACCCACAGATGTGTAGTTTATTCAGTCTAGTTGTTCAAAAGTCGAATTGAATAAAGATCGCAATTAATACATAAATTACTTTCATATTAAGCATTCAGTCCAATCAGAAATTCAGAGTCAGGCCAGCTGGCTCTATGTTGCAGTAACTTCTTTTGGGCTAAGTATTGCTATATGACTTCAGCTCGAAGATAGCAGTTACACTTCTTTTAAAAGATTTGAGCCAAGAAATGCAAGTACAAGGTGAACTTAAACTAGAAAACAACTTCCACTGGTTTTGGACAAAGTTCAATGTCAAGCCAGCTCAAAACATAAAGATAGGTAAAGCCAATGGACTTATCTTTTTCTACACTTCATCCAGATATTAATATTCTCTTTTGACAGGTATGACATGGATAAAAACAACTGTTAACCATTAATAATCATTCTATACACTAAAATCTAAAAAAGAATTTAGAAAAGGTACTTACTATGGTAAGTTAAATAATCTCCCAAAATAAACATATTGATGCCTAAATCTTGGTCCTATTTGCACATTTGGGTAACTACAATCATTAGACTGCAGACACACTAAAAAGAAAAGATTCTGGAGCAAACCCAACTAAAAGTATGAAAAAGAAAACCATAGAATATCAACTCCTGAGAGAAATGAAAAACTGAAAATAGAACCTAGAATATAGAACCTAAGGCAGGTCAATCGCGTGTGTACCTTAATAGTCGCATCTAGAGCATCATTGAAACCTAAACTTCCATCGGGCATAGGAGTGGAGCTCACAGTTTCAACTTGCCCCTGAAATAAAAAAGATAGTAATCAGAAAATTAGAGAGAGTATCGCCCCAGAAGACATGATCAGTTGTTGCATTTAAACGACCCATATGTTCTGAAAGGTCTCTACAAAGAATACAGATGCTTTTAAAGGGCCACTTCAGATCTATCATTAGAACTGTGGATCAACCTTTAAGAGGTCACCTTTTCACTGTGATTCTCTCTCAGCTTAGATGAGAAACCTTTCTTGAATTTTGACATTTCTTGTCTCTCTCACAAGCAAAATATGTATGTTCAGTTAGGAATTGACTCCACAGGAATCTTCCTCTGTCATTTTGGCATGCAAAGTGCAAGCTTTTACCTGAGATTGCTGCCTCTAGAGTTGGCCAACCATGAACTCCTATACTGACCAACAGTCCATCATTTGAATAATATCTTCCATTAAAAAAATTTGGTTTATATTCCATTCACTAAAAATTTCAGATTTTATTCAATTGCTCTCAAAACTTTTTTCCTGAGACACGTTTTCAAACCTTTTATGCAGATACAGCAGTATTTGACAAATTTCCTAATTTAGAAGTTTACAATACCATACATGGTAATAAAGTGTTTTTCTAAGCCCTGCGTGCTTGACCTTTTCTTGTTTCTCCCCACAATACTTGCTCAAAGGGGGATCTGGGTTGGCAACGTATGGAGAACGCACACTTCATAACAGACATAGATCAAAACTAAAACAGAGACATGAGTAGCTCCAAAAACGTAAGGTCAAGAACCACACCGCTGTCAGTTCTTGTATATACAATGCCCTCCAAAGTAGAAGAGGATCTGCTCTAGCATCCTCTGTTTGTACTGTAGAAGCAGGAGTGCTTTCAGAAATCCCGGAATCATCAAGATTGATTAGCACATTTATGGCTCTATGCAGTAATTTCTTCCCTTCACTGGCCTCATCACACAAAGCTGAAAGATAGAGCACGAACCTGATTGGAGACAAATATATATAAACTCTATAAGATATTCTTGAGAAGGAGATATGTCTCTTTCTTCGAAACTTTGATATGTTCCACTTTTTGTTTTCCAGAACAAAATCAACGTTGTTAATATATTCTTGTAGCCATATAAACTTTAAAATATGTGAAATCTCCATCCAAGTCAGGAGTCAGGAGATTCCCGACCAAGCAAGATGGAAAGGACTTTGTTAAAGAGAGCTGCAGGGGACACTCATTCAATAATGAAATTACGAATTGCAATTTTTAACACACTGTTCTTCTCATACTACGTGTAACCACCACATTGAAAATTAAACCCTTCCTGACTAAGCATCCTTAACAAATGCCACAAGTGCCCAGGGCTCTCATTAACAGGATGCATATAGGAATCAACCGCATTTAGAAAAAAAATCTCTGTAGAACTCGAGAAAAGTATAAACAGATACCTTCATTTACCCAATTTTTTTATACTCTTTAGATCAAGTTAGCAACATCATGGAGGCAGACTCTACATACAACTCCAAGATAAGCCAGGAAAACCCATTCTTTTTCCACTTCAAATATGCATTGTTTCTCAGTTCTTTTTATATTGTTATGCTATTATCATGCAATTAAATACTGAATTTTTTACTTTGAAACGACCATGCAAAGTAACAATACTTCAAAGAAGAATAGACCTATCACCTATCCAATTGTATCGCTCGAAAAAGTAAATAAAAATAGTAAGTATAAAACTTGTAGGCCATGTTCTTAAAGCAGGTAGTTGTTATTTGCAAAAGAACAACAGACTTACATGCTAGAGGGACAAACGGCTAAATTACCACCAATCTGCAGAACTCGAACTGATGTAACTTGCTCCGGATACAAAGCTAGAGGTCAAGTAAAACCCACAAAGCAGTTAACAAACTAAGCTTATCCACCATAAGGAAATGCAAAAGAAACTGATGAGCAATCTTACATCTTGGAGGATACACAATTAAAAAGTTTGACACATCTGGTTTCAGAGAAGATGTCAGAATGCATATTCCCCTAGCCACCTTTGCTTTAACTGGTGCATTTTCCATAAGAAAATTCTGTGGTAGTGAGCCTATCGACGATTGAACTGTAAATGACGGTCCCAACACCAGCTTATGACTGAAAATGTCCTGACCGGAACCTAATCTAACACCTTTGTACTGTCCACACTCCTGCAGAACTTCCAAGCAAAAACACAAGTTGGACTCTTACAAACAGACAAACAGATACTGGTAAAGAATGTCATAACTATGTACCTTATCCATATGCAAGGCAATCACTGGCATTCTCAAAACCTGTAGAAATAAGTTTAAGACCAAGAAATGCACCAATTAGTAAAATAAAGTTTTCCTTTTTTATCAGCTAACATTCAGCTTTAGACTTGGTTCTTCACATGTAGAGAATGAGCATTGACATCACACTCTATAGAAGACCACACACAACACATCATACAGTGTGTAGCGCCATTTTGAGCCAGTTACTTGCATATGAGTTCCAATGTAACCTGAGCGTGTATATGAATAATGTTCCAGACTTCAAAATCAATTTCCCAGGCAGGATGTTAAGGTTTGTAGTAGAACAGCAGCATAGGTGACTTTGACTGTGAGTCTTCTTCCTTAAAACCAAAAAAAATTGTTTGACTGTAGATTGTACTATCTTGAGTATTTCTGAACAAACCTCATTCCCACAATTTAATGTATACAACTGAAGGTCTGATAACAATTAAAATGACAAATCATATGTCTTGCAGCTTAAAGATTCAAACTAATGTTCACTGCATCTTTTTATCCCATCACTTTGCCCATGCATGCATTGTCTGGTCATTGAGCAGGATGAAGGAGCCATTTGCCTTGTTTTGCAGGTAAAGACAGTCAAATGATTGTCATGACATGCATTAATATGCCGTACAAGGGGATAGCTAGCTGTTAAACATGGTTGTCAAGATATATCCAGGTATCATTCTCAATTGTTGGACCTGATCAGTTTTTTTGCTTTCCATCGTTTATGTAAAGACATAAGTAAACGCATATTCATAAACACGCTTTTCATACATCACTCCAAGTATCTTATACTCTTTACAAATATGACTTTCCTCTGCGCTCTTCTTTGATTCCAAATATCTGATAGGAATGTTAAGGCCAGATAACTGGACCAAGATAAAGCGAAAATAACTAACAGTATAAAACAGAGACTAAAGAGTGCAAAGCATGCAAGGTCAACGACATCAATAACCAGTGATGCCATGAAGCAAAAGGAAGATTCATGGACCTGTTACTGGACTTACATAGATGCAACCTTTGACAGCAGCACGTCGGCAAAACGCCTGTGCAAGCTCCCCTTGACCATAGATTGGGTAAATCAAAGCCCCAACGGCATTTGGAAATCTATAATGAAACCAGTAAAGCCATCAGAACAGTGGCTGCTAAAATCCCGACCATGATATTAGGATCTTAACAATGCCATGATGTCTAAACTAATAATTGATGTCAGACAGATACGATATGCATATTCAACACTACAAAACTGTAATGTCTCAATCTTCCAGTTGTATTTTCAAAACAGCATTTACCATTTTTCACACATGAGAAGCTGCTATCCAGCATTTCATTACTTCCCAAGAAAGATACAGTCTAGCCGAGTTCTGGCTGATTAACAGAACTTGCTGTCAGCAGCTCAATATATGTTTCTGTCATATTCTGGTTCTCAGACACTTCAACTTCACAACTACGCCTTTCCACCTTTCATTAAGTACTCTAACAGTCTGTTTAGTTTAGAGGTCACCATTAAAAACAGCCCAAACAGACAGTGTACCTGCCCATATCTCAATCCTATTTAAGCTCTTGGAAAAAAAGAAAAAAAAACTATATTTGTTTCCAATGCATATGCAAACCAGAGAAATCACCCGGGCAGTATTGCCATACTGCTCAGCACAAATTAGTAAATGAGACTAGAGAAACAAGAATGAACCTGCCCACTGATGAGTGATACAGCGCTAATCGCTCGATTCCTTCTTTTGTACTGATCACAACTTTGCATGCCTCCTTATCTTCCTGATCATAGTCGGCCATAGCTATCGCATAAAGAATAACCCTAACCACCAAATGACAAGCCTTATCAATCCTAGCAAAACTGAAGCATTACAAAAAATTTCCGCCGCACACATGGGCCATTGTTTAAATAAGCCATCGAATCTCACTAAAATGGAAGAGCAAGCTGTCGATAAGGAAACTCGAAAGGCATGAGCTCACGATTTAATCTTCTCCGGAAACCGCATCTTCGCCAAAAATTCAACGAAGGGACTCGCCAAGTCCTCCTCTGAAATCTTATCACTCTCCCCATCTCCACTAAAATGCTGCTGAACAAGCTTGAAGAACCTCATCAACACATTTTTCTCCACCAAGCTCAAGCTCTTATCTTTAAAGATGGCAGACCGAGAATCGGGCACATTTACCAGGTTCCCGCCCTTATGGTAGAAGAGGCTCGCATCCATCGACTTGAACTCCACATACTGATTAGCACCTGATCGCAATATCGCATCGATGGCCTTGTCCGCGCAGAACAATACCCGAGGTCCCGAAAGATCCAAATTGAACTTCCTCGAGTGTTGCTCGAGCGTTTCGGGTGCAAAGGAGCAAATCTCCACGTCTGAGTAGAGCGACCGTAGCTCGACGCTCGTGGTAGCGAGATCGGCGTCTTCGGACGCGGCGACGGGGTTCGGAGAGGAAGGACGGGACTCAAGGAAGCTGGAGAGGTCATCCGGAGAAAGAGACGCGAAGTGAGAACCATAGAAGGGGTTGGGGTCGAGGTGGAGGACGGTTTTGCCGACGGCCGAGGCGGCGGCGGCGAGTATCGACTCCGGGAGGCCGGTGCCGACGATTATGAGGTCGAAGTTAGCCGGCTCGATCGGGGGGTAGGGCGGGAGCTCGGCCATCGCGGTAGCGCGTGAAATTCAAGGGGGCAATGGCGATTGACGAGACAAACCGTAGCGGAGAAGCCATGAATCTTCGCTGACAGTTGACGATGGAGGAGTTCGTGGGCCACCGGGTCGGGCTTAAACATGGGCTCATGGAGAGCGGTCGTTGTGGGCTTTTCCTCGCGGAGTTCACGCAGAAGACGGAACTGGAGAGAGAGAGAGAGAGAGAGAGAGAGCGGCCATGGCAGCTCCTGGGAAGTGCTTGCTGGTTACAGGTCCTCCCGTAAGCTCCTTTCTACTCTCTCTGGCGAGCTTGTCTTTGATCTTTTTCTCTTAGTGCTTGCTTCAAGTGAAGAGTTTTCGTCCCTCGCTCGCTCTCCAATGGAAACTTTCTTCGTCGCAGGGCGCGGGCAAGACGACTCTGATAACGAGAGTCTTCGAGTCGCTCAAGGCCTCGAACCCTCGTTTGAAGGTCCAGGGTTTCTATACCCGTATGCACGCTCTCTCTCTCTTCCTGGTTCCGGTGGCGGTGGAGACTGTGATTGATTTGGTGGTTTACTTCGTGTGATGTGGGCTAATACTGATGCAGGTGAGATCCGAGAAGGAGGAGAACGAGTTGGCTTCGAGGTGGTGACGTTGGATGGCCGCACAGGTCCCCTCGCCTCTTCCACCATTTCAACGTGCTCTTTCTCTCTCTCTCTCTCTCTCTCTCTCTCTCTCTCTCTCTCTCTCTCTCTCTCTCACGTAGAGATATAGAAGGTTCAATATCATGCTGTGGTAAATAGATCATAGTTGGAAACTTGGACGGATAGCTACGGGATATGATCACTGAGCCAGCAATATATAGAGTTGTTGCATAAAATTCGATGTGGAACCTTGGCGAAGTAGTGCTCACTTTCTGCGTATTTCCTGTTGCCGAATTGCTGCGAATCTTCAAAGAGAACTGTGGTTGGTTAGATTCTGCAGCTTGAACCAATTGCATGTCCAATCTTTTGTCCTTGATTGGATCAATTTTTTGAGTCTTAATGATGGCCAGAATGCATGATCCTATAAGGCTATGCCCTTTGCATCTATTGAATGCTCATGCAAAGCCCGCTATTACTAGTAATGATAGCGCGGAGCCATTGTGAGAAGCATTTGATGTGGCAGATGTGTTTCTTTGAATGCGAGAGACTGAGGAGATTGAAGAGATGCAAATAGTGACTTAACAAGTATATGCTGTTTTCTTTCTTCAAGATGCTGGTTATTTTAGCGAAAGCATTGAACTGCTGAATAGTCCCTATCCCGCCATCCCACCTCCCCAAAAATAAAGTGCTTAGGTTGGTTGCTTATATGCGCATCGCTTGCCCTTTGGGTGATTGCACTCTGTACATGCTAAACATCATTATGAATCTTTGCTTCCCTTGCTACCTGTTATGGCCTAATTAGTGTTTAGCTCTCAGCTAATGCATCTTCTGCTTGACAGCTCAGATTCACTTAGATGGCCAACAGTTGGGAGGTACAAAGTAGATATAGCTTCGTTCGAGTCCCTTGCTTTGCCCATGTTGCAGGTGGATATTTCAAATTCAAGTTCCGATGCCTCCTGCTTTGTTGTGATTGTTCAATGTGAACATTTGTTTCCTGAACCTTGTTGTGGTTGCCAATTCACCCAATTCATTCTATTCGACGCGCATATATATGTGTGTGCATTGAGTTTGTATTCTTGGCATTGGGGCAGAGAATCATAACACATTATGAATTTCATACTAGGCAATCTCTGCATCAATTAGCGTCCAAAACCTGTTGATGCCCATCAATTCTGTTGTTGGGTTCTTTTTTTGTTTAGCCATCTGGTCATCTTTGCGAGCAAAGTCTTTGTTGTTGTGTCCAGAATTTAATATGCTGTTCATGTTAAGTAATGGCAATTGCCAGGCCTGGCTTGATGAGGACTACCTAGCATTAATAGATCCTCTAGAATCATCAGTTTTGCCACATACTTTTGTTGCTCATCTTGTATGGCTATTGTTTAACTGTCTGAAAGGGGGCCGTTGATTGAAGCTTGAATGACAAGTTCGCTTACATCAGGTCAAGGAAGATACTGATCTCTACATCATTGATGAAGTTGGGAAGATGGAGCTATACAGTTCGTCATTCTTCCCAGCTGTCCTAAAGGTTCTCCAGTCCAATGTCCCGCTCTTGGCATCCATTCCCATTCCAAAAAATGGTCGCGATATACCTGGAGGTATGTTTTCTACAGGCAGTTGATACTCACAAGTTGCTGCGTCAGCACTACAATTCTTATTGCCTATTTAAACTGTTGAGAAGAGTACCTTTATTTTGACCAAAAATAGAGATAAGAGTACCTTTCTAGTGATAGACTGGTGCTTATGGCATCATAATGCGGGAGAGCAACTACAGACATAATATAAAGTCCTTTTAGAGGAAATTGATGCCTGAAAATCTTAAGCAGAATGAAAATGACATGTTAAAGTTGAAATGTTACTTTTCGGGCTCTGTTAATTGACGATGCATCTCTGCAGTTGCACGGTTGAGGAATCATCCGGGAGCAGAAGTTTTCACTCTGAGCACAAGTAATAGAGATGCTGTTAGAGAACAAATACATAACAAGCTACTCGACTTACTCCCCAAGCAATAGGGTAAGCAAGAGGTTGGGTTTCCAACTCTAATCCAGATTGCCAACTTGCCTTGCATTTGTGCTGTATAAGGTAATCTACAAGACAGATATCCTTGAGAAATCTGATGGCCGGTTGAATTAGTCTACGAATTTTGGGATTTTGTCTTCTTCCAAGAAATCGCAGTCTTTAAGCTGTTACTTCGTTTGATGTCCATCCTGATGGAAGTGCCAAAATGATTTTCGTGCACTGTAGTCACCTGGAAAGTTTTTAGATGCAAATATACTATGTGATCATAAATCTCATGTGCAAGAATTCATGCATGACTGATTTGAGAAATTGTTGGAGTTGGACCATGCTCCATCCTCTCACATAATTAAGGTGAAAGCGATTGTCGAGCTAGAACCTCTGTGCATTTCAGTTTTTTATTTTCACATTTTGTTCTCTTTAGGTCCAACCTAGATTGTTCGTGCTAACCAAGTGCAGGATGGATCTTATGTGTTATGCAAGGATTACATCCGAGAAGTGATAAATTGCTTTAATCCTCAGGGCAGTCAGATTTTGAGAAATCGAAATCAGACGGAGGATGAAAGAGTGAATGGAGGTCATGCTAAGGTCCTGGTCCAATGACTTGCTTGAAGACATTACCAATGTTCATGGGCAACAGGTTAGAGTTGAGATGTGGCTGTTTTGGTCTTCTGGAGTTTTGGTTGGGTTTGGCTTGTTATTAGCAGACGAACACTGACAGATCTCTCGGCACTGTGATTGGATTTGACGCAGAGAAAACTTCAGCACTTGCTATTCAGAGGTTGGCCCACCAAATGAATCGAATTTGTGACCTCATTCGATGAGACGTGACCCTTTCACCACTAGGCCAATCACCTTGATGGCAAATGTTAACCTTTTCGATAAAAGCTCGAGAGCTCCAATCTTTACGAAAATACACTCAATGGTTACTCTAAGTACGTAACTTTTTGGACCTTCTGCAAGGTGTCATGCACCAACATATCCTGTATAGCATTTAAGATTTTCGGAACACCAGTTTGCCATTCCATGCGTTGATTGCTTTCAAGAATAGCGTGACTATTCAACAGCAATTAACCTCACCAGGAGAGAGGCATTAGCTCCAAACGAGGTCAAGCAACTAAAGCCAATCATGATTCTTGCCTTTAGAGATCTTTTAGGAAGGCAAGAATTGCTACTCTTGGGTGCCTAGCAGAAGTGCTTAGAATTTGCCGGCATAGGACTTATCGTGCTAAATCACGGGAAAAATTATAAAAAAAAAAGTCAAATTTATTATACTTGTATCGATTTAGTTTTAAATCTTTTTTACTAAGTGCTGAGTTTTTTGACAATTTGTCAATTCTACTCTTCAATTGCTAATTTAGTCCTACACGTTTTAAAGATTTGCCTATTTAACCTTAAAACTTTTTATTGGTTTGGCAAATTAGAAATTGGCTGGAAATCGCTAATTTGATAGTATAGTCAACATTGGCCATCCCATGTGGTACGATTGACGCTGAAGTGGACAATCTTTATTTTTGATAAAATATTATTATGTTTTTTTTCTCCTCTTTTATTTTCTAGCCATGGGCCGGCAAACCTCAACCGGTCTAGTTGAGGGTCGGCGAGAGCATTACAACTTTTGGCTGGGTCTACGCTAGGGCACTGAGGCCATCCTTTGTGCTTGGTGAGGATTGGCTGGCAACCTCGTAAGCCTAGGATTAAGGTTAAAAATAAAAAGAAGGGATAGAAAAAGAAAAATAAATCAACAAAATTGAAATTTTATTCACGTCAACGTCGGTTATATCACGTAGGATGTCTGGCCTCAATCAAACCATAATGTCGGTCTAAATTGACAGATCATTAAAAGATCCATGACTAGTCAATAAATCGTCAAAAAATTTATAATTAAATCAATATCTCGTTAAGATGTATATGACTGAATTGACGCTATCAAAAATTTCTAACACCGAATTTGTATATCATTGTTAGAAGACATGGATACGATTAGGTTTGTGAATTTCTTGGGAATTTTCCGCTAAATTAGGTGCAGCCCACGTTACCGAATGAAACGCATTGGCCAGTGGGACGACGGAGGTCAATCAATTCGGAGCAAAAGCCGCCACCGTTCCCCACGCCCGATTGAAGCTCCCCCCACCCCACCAAAGAAAAGAGACAGAGGGAAGAGAGAGAGAGAGAGAGAGAGAGAGAGAGAGAGAGAGAGAGAGTTTTCAAAATCAAAGGAATCTCGCACCGGATACCAGATGTCATTTCCTGATTGGTCGAGCTTAATTAGAAAATGAAGATGAGGATAAAGTTCGGTGCTTTGTCTTCGTTAGGTGCATGTAAAAACAAAACCCTCTCGAGTCTTCAAACGTTGTAATTATATGTCTCACCAAGTCACCAACTCCAAGCGAAAGTGCCAACAAGCACGGATCCGGATCACCCGTCACGATGGCAGGTGACTTGATAGGGGCCTTGAAAATCATCCCGATTTCAAATAAGACGACATTTATTAATAGGGGGATTTTTTTTTAAAGCTACAGCCGTCCGATCTATGACTCAGTCACAGCAGGAGATTCGTTTCTAGCAAGCATGGGACATGCTCTTTGTTTTCTCCAATGCGCCCGATTGTTTTTTTTTTTTTTTTTTGCAGCCATCGATTATCGGCAGTTTTCTTTTTTCTTCGAAGGAACTATTAAAACAAAAAATCGTCTATTCGTTCCATTCGATCCGACGAGCGACTGGCAGACGGATTGTGTGCGCAGGCGAGGGCGCGTCATTTTCGCGCTCTGTTTAGCTTAAACCAAATCCATTTCCTGACTCGACTCTTTTCTAATTTATAAAAACTCTGCATCTTATAGCATATTGATTTCTCTTTATTCAGAAGCAAAGAGTCAACAAGTTGAATCAGCCAATAAATTTGTTTCTCTTTCTTTTGGCTGTTTATCTTTGTCCTCGAAATAACTATAGACATGCTGCGAAACACCAAAACAAAACAAAAAGAGACTCAAAATCACGCGCTCATTCAATGATCTCTCGAATTTCCCATCATTATAAAGGTGGAACTCCATGTAAAGTCCACTAACGCGTGAACTCATCTAAATTAAATCTCAGACCAAATTAACCTGTCGAAACCATCTCGTCTACGAAACGGTGAACGTTCAAGCACGAAGAACCAACGAATTGGAGATTCGCTCATAGACGAGAGAGAAGAAGAAAAGCGGCAGATTTCTTTTTCTTCTTCTTTTTTCCTTCTTTTTATTGTTCAATTTTTGGGAAATAAAAGGTAGGTCTATTGATCTTCGAGTGCATATGGGTGAGCAACTTGGACCGCCCGAACTGGTGGACCGGAAGTGTTGATCTAGTTCATGGTTCCTAAGAAGACCGGACCGGACCAGTTAATTTTTTTATATATTATTAAAAATAAAAATGTAAAAAAAGTAAAAAGAACTCGACTTAAATTTCTATAATTTCAATATTTACCCGACTTTACCAAAATATTTTTTTCTTAAAAATAAGTAAAGAAATTCAAAAAAAATTTAGAATTTTTCGGATTTCCAACCGGTTCATTAGATTTTCCAGGAACCGGACCGGTCCAAGACTTAGGCAGTCCGATCCACGGTCCTAGAAATTAGGAACCGGACCGCCTTGAATCAATGTGCATCCCCACAAGTGCATGCTCCGAGGGTGGAGGCCATTTTGGTCAATTTACCGAGATACGACTTTGGAAGATCTTCCGAGCCAAAAATTTGAAAGGTCCCCGGTGGGAAGGGGCAGAGGCCCACCAGAGGAATCTCTCTTTGATAAGTCTTCGCCGTGAACTTTTCTTTCTCTCTTCTTTTCCATTCTTTATCGATTTCGGTCGAATGAAGCAAATTTCTTGTCGACACCGGCATTGATTGGGCGTTCGAGGCCGAACTCGCTCACTCACTCACTGTCGAACTCGGTGGCATCCAAGGAGCGACCCCCACCCCACCATCATGACTTCCACCTTCAAAAAGTGGGGCGTCGATAAGACAAATCGATGGAGCCACCAAAATCGGAGAGACATAAGAGACAGAAAGAGACTGTCGGTTGCATATCGACGAAGCTAACTTGGTGTTAAAGATCGGAGACAGCTTGTAAGATAATATGTGCAAACCGATAATGCATGGAGTGATTGCTAAGTAATGGATCATGGATTCGCGACTCTCTGTTTTTTTTTTCTTTGCCTCCCCCTATTTGCTTAAGGCGAGAACGGTGATAAATGTATTTTAGGCTCCATTCGTTTCACTGAAAATAACTTTTTGGAAAGTACATCCCGGATTTTTCGGCGTCCGTTTAACGGAAAATAAGATAATCAAGGAAAAAATCTTCTACCGATGGGAAAAAGTAAAGAGCACTTTTAAAAGCGAGGAAAGTGTTTCCCACCTTTTTAGGAAGTGGAAAATATTTTTCATTTTATTTCTTCACATTTAACTATTTTTTTATCTTATTTCAAAAGTAGTTTGTGACCAACGGCTAGAAAAAAAATAAAAAAATCAAAATTTTTATAATTTTTTCTATATTTAAAACGAACACCCGAAAAAATTGTTAAATATTTTTCAGAAATGGTGCATTGTCCGTGAAACGAGCGGAGCCTTATCTACTTCAAAGATAAGGAAAATGTAGGGAGAAATCCCAAGAATCTCTAGAAGAATATCTAAATATATCTAGCAGGTGAGGTCAAGCTTTTACGGTCTTGGATTGAATGAGCTCGACCGTGGGTCGCTGCGGTCCCCCCCGGCTTAAATGTCCTGCTCCGGTCGCCAACCACTCCACCGTCTCCTCCGCTTGACGGCGGCTCTTCATCTCTTCGCCCGTCTTCATTTTGTGAATTTCCTTTTCATGGTCCCTTCCTATGTGTCACATTCTGCCATAAACGAGTCGTGCCGTTTGTTCGTCAGGAATCCATCAAAGAAAACAGTCAAAAGCACATCGATTGTAAGTAAATCAGAAGTCCAGGGCAGTTGGAAACTAAGAAAAGATTGAAGCCTAGCAACTCGGACCAAGTGCCTGTACTCATGAAAAAGGAAAATTGATAACAAAAGGATCATAATTTTCGTAAAATTCTTACTCATCGCCATAATTTTTTTCTCGATCACTTGAGTGCCACATGGACAAAAATCGATTGCTTCAGTGCCTCTTGAGTCTTGACAACGTCTGCTGACGATTCGCCTTACCTGACTTTCTAAACAAAATTTCGTTTCGTTTTTGGTGCTTCTCTCTGCTACTCTTGCTAATGAAAGTGATATGAAAATTAGAGATAATGACATAAATAATCTTTAATTAAAATATTTAATGCGATTTATAATTTTTTTTTCAATATCCAAACTAATCTCTAAACTACATTTACTTTATGTGGTCTTTGAATTAACTAGAGTATGTACAAAAAGTTCGGAAATTATATTGAATAAATTTGAAATTAGTCAAAGTTCTTGTATAATTTGTGGATCATTTTTCCTGAAAACCACGAACCCCGTCAATGTGTTGCAAAGATTAGTAGAACGTAAGTTTCGTGGAATCGAGTTATTCTGACAAAAATTAAAATTAAAAATCGATGGCGTGGCCTATTTAATTCCTCACACGATCGTGAGCTGATTTTCTTGGCTCTCCATTACGAGCTTCGAAAAGTAATTTCGCCCCACTTTAAGGAATTGGGGTTAGGTCCAATTTCTAGAACGTAAGCAATTTCGTCCGGGTCCACTAATCTAGAGCAAATTAGCGGTGTAGATAGCGTCGTTAACGCGCTCACTCGCTGAGTCTACCCTGCAGGCCACGTTGGACAATAAATTAATAGCACGTCGGATTTTTTTCAGCCACGAAAATCGCAGATGGCAATTATTTTTTTTCCCCTCGAGATCAATTTTCGTGGATAATACTCAAGAGATCAAATTATTTTTGAAAGTAATACTTAAGTGATCGGAAAAAGGAAATTAGAATTTCAAAAATAAGCGCCACGCGAAAGTCACGGCGCGTGTTGCGTCGTCTCCTCCGTATACTCCCCACTCGTCGTATGACGGAATTTCGGTGACGGCGCCGACCGCGAGACTCGCGCCAACTGCTACGAATGAGGAGGAGCCACGGGAGGCGCACGTGGCGACACAGGAAAAGCGGGCCCCACGATTTCCGCCCTTGTCGGGGGGCGAGGAATAGTAACGGGACAAAGGAGACGACCATGTTACCTTCGATTTTTTCCCCAATATTACAAGGGCCGCGGTTTCGTTCTCTGGAGCACGAAAAAGACATTCGTGGCGCAATTATCGCAGCGATTGGCGGGGGCGACTCTCGGCGTTCAAAGGAACGCCGTCTCGTGATCTCCCCCCGACTCGTGTGGCGGGATTTACTTAATTCTTAGCGCACTAAATTTGGCCATTTGTTTATTGGGGGGGAAAAATAGGCTTTCTATCGAGATATTTTTGTTTGTAAGAAAATCGATCTTAATTAACTTATATCTTTGAAGGGCCGCAATTGGTTGAAATTTATTATTATTTTTTTTTCAAAATGGGTGAATTAATAAGAAATAAAATAGAGGTGAGGTAAGATCTCGTATTTTTCTTGTAGAAGTACGTGTCGCCTGTCGATGAAATCAACGATAAGAAACAAAAATGCACATGGTTTGCGCGGTCATGCTAACTTGTACGCATGGAATAAAAATGTTATTATTGAGATATGTTAATTGATAAGAAAATCGGTTTTAATTAAGTCCGTCTTTTGAAGGGGATCGGTCCAAACTTAGGAGAAAAAAGTATTTTTTTCAAAATCGGTGAATTTTAGGAAATAAAAGGACCACTAATAAGGATCTAGGGATCTTCTTTAAATAGAAGACGAAACGCTTTTATATTGAAGCACGTGTCACCTGGCGATTAAATCGACGACGAAAGGCATAAGCGAATGGCGCGTGTATAATTCGTATCGGTCCTGCTAACATGCACACATGGGAGTACGCAAATTCTTGGCACATTATATTTGGCCATTTATTGATTAAAAAGAAGTAGATGTGAAATAAAAGAAATTATATCGATATTTTTAGATTTTTTTTACTGACAAGAAAATTGGTTTTAGGTAACTCACTTTCTTAAAGGGGTATAATTGGTCAAAATTTATAGAAAGGTATTTTTAAAAATCAGTGCATTTTAGTAAGTAAAACGGAGGAAGGAAAGATTTAGGATCTTCTTTAAATAGAAGGGAAACACTTTCTTGCAGAAATGCGCATCACCTATCGAGAAAATTGACGATGAAAAAGCATATTGTGCGGTACTCGCATGACTTGCACAATCCTACTAACTTGCACTATGTGCAATGTGCAAGTTCTTAGCACATTAAATTTGACCTTTTCTAAATTAGTAAAAAGTGGATGACAGATAAAAATATTTATATCGAGATATTTTTGCCGATAAAAAACTGTGCAAAATTAACTTGCTTTTTTCTTAAAGGGGTATAATTACCGAGTGAATTTATACAAATAAAAAAGGTGTGAGGAAAGGATCTCGAATCTTCATCGTAGAAGTGTGTGTCATCCGATAAGAGAACATACGATGAAACGTAGAGATGTGCCAAGATGCGCACGACTCATGCGGTGCTGTTGGCTTGTACGCGTGGGGCACGCGGCGTGTAATGTGTTGACACGTTAAAGTTAACCTTTCATTAGTTTGGAAATGAAGTAGATGGGAAATGAAAATATTTTATATCGAGACGTTTTTGCCCATAGGAAATCTGTTTTAGTTTCTTAATTTCTTGAAAGGGGTACAATCGGTCGAAATTATATATATATATATGTATGTATGTATGTATAAACAACCCAAAATCGGTGAACTCACAGGAAATAAAACGGGCGTGAGGAAGGACCTCGCGATCTTCTCTCTAAGTGGAAGGTGGAGCGCTTTCCCGCGGAGGCACGTGTCGCCCGCCGAGGAAAAACGGGCCGAGGAAAAGCCAAAATGCGCACGACTCGCGTGGCTCTACTAACGTACGCACATGGGAGCCGCGGGGGTGCGCACTAGGCCCCGCCCCCCCCCCCCCCCCCCCAACAAACACTCTTTAGACTTTTGTTCCACGCCTTTTGCCTTTTCCTTTCTCTCTCCGCTTTCCTTTTATCTTCTCCTTCTCCGTCTCCTTGACTGATCACTGCAAGAATACTCTCCTCATCGACGACCAGACGCAGGCGCGCACCACCCTCGGCGCATTCCACCCTCGTTCACGGCGACACCCACTCCGCGCGTGCCATGAGAAGAAGGCCGTGATGGAATGGGAGAAGCAGGAACACCAGCACCACCATCACCATCACCAGCACCAGCACCAGCACCAACAGCAGTCGCAGCAAGCGAAGGAGACTCAGCAGCAGCATCAACAGCAGGCCGAGGGCATCGCTAACGGGACGGCGGGCGGGAACGGCGTGCTGTACGTGAAGGTGATGACGGACGACCAGCTGGAGACCCTCCGGAAGCAGATCGCCATCTACGCCTCCATCTGCGAGCAGCTCGTCGAGATGCACAAGAACCTCACCGCTCAGCAGGATCTCGCAGGTCCTCCCCCCCATCCCTCCCCCCCCCTCCCCCCCTCTCTGTGGGTTTCCGTCTCTTGGTGGCTCGCAGCAATGTTGGCGGTCTCGCGCCGTTGTTGCTTCGGGATAGGACGATTATGGGTAGCTGATCGCGTGTAGTTTGGTTGGTCGTTGCACTGTTTTAGGTTAAATTGCAGGAACTTATATCGTCTAGTTATTTTCTGAGATCTGTATCGGCATTCGTGCCCAATTGCACGCGCGCTTCCTGCGCCTGCTTGAATTGCTCGAACTGCAATTGCTCTGACATTCGTGGACGGTCCGTGCATATATTATTAAGAAAGGGGAGGAGCGTGACGTGTGTTCTCGTGACGGCTCGTTCGCGAATTTGTCCTGTCTATATATATATATACTGTCGTTTTATAGCGGAGTTCCTCCATTTTTAGCCGCGACTTTTTTGTTATAGTGGAAGCAAGTGGCGCATCTGTGTCCGATCCGCTAACTTTACTGCGCTCTTGGCTTTCGATGTTACTGAGGTGGTTCGGTGCGGACGATTTCTCCATTTGAGAGTGCTTCTGATGTGGATCCTTCTGTTCACTCAATCCTCGTACTTCAGTGCGTCATTCCTGGGCACTTTTAGCGTTTCGTGTTAATTTCACGTTTTAAACGTAGTGGGTTTTCTTCAAGAACTTGCTGGCTGTTGCGACGGAATAGTGTCTTTGTTTCACATCCATTGATCATTGCAAATTGAATCTTTGATTGGGGAGGGACATACCAAGTAGCTTTTCCTTTACAACTTTTAGGCTTCTGGCGAGGATCTCTTCTTTTGTTGGCTTCTCTGACTTGGATAGTTGATAGATTTTCTGTGCTCTGAGTTTGATTTCAGTTTGATAGATGAGGATTGACTTTTTCCATTTGGTGGATGATTTCTTTGAACTTGGCTCTAACCTTTCAATACTGGAAAGCTAACTGAGGTCTGGGATTACTCACAGAAAACAGAATATTTAGAGTTCATCTGTGCGCACGTGGATCTTTGCTTTTGTCAGTGCAAATCCGTCTGTCGCTTCATAACCATGACGATGTCTGGAAGCATCTGTCCATAAGGTGTATGAGAAGTTCTGCTGCTTGTCCAACTTTTAGTCCATTCTTCTGCAAAAGCGCATGCTTCATTACAATTTGATGAACTCAAATGCATGTGCTTAAATCTTCCGTAACTCTCTTCCTTTTCCTGTTTTGTTTTTTCCCCTTGGCGTGGCTTCATAATTATGAAGTGTAGGAGGCTTTTTCTCCATAGAGAGGAGGTTCATGAGAATTTTTAATTCCGCAAAAGCACATATTACATTACTATTCGTGAACGGGATGTAATCTACTATTTTGGCCATGTAATAGCTGCCTCTTGGAGGCTCTAGCACTTCTGCACATGATCTCCCCAACTTTCTTGCTTCACTGTAAAAATATCAGTTTGCCGAAGGTGAACATAACTTTAGCTGATGTTTTATTGGCTGCATCAGGAGTTAGGCTGGGAAATTTGTATTGTGACCCCCTGATGACAACTGCCGGTCACAAAATAACTGCCAGGCAGCGATGGACTCCAACACCTATACAACTTCAAATTCTTGAGCGCATCTTCAATGAAGGCAATGGTACTCCAAGCAAACAGAAAATCAAAGAGATTACTACCGAACTGAGCCAACATGGACAAATTTCAGAAACAAATGTCTATAACTGGTTCCAGAACCGGCGTGCACGATCAAAAAGGAAACTACAGAACACAGCTGGCAACAATACTGAATCTGAAGCTGAAGCAGAAGTCGAGTCACCAAAGGAGATTAAGACAAAACCAGAGATCTTTCAATCTCCGCAAAATCAAGTATCAAGGAATGAAGATTTGTGCTTCCAAAGCGCTGAGATTAGCTCAGATCTTCATTTTGCTGATTCACAGACCAAAGTGGAGAGCATGTTTTCTTCAGAGGACAGTTTAAGATCCAGGAATAGGAACCTAGGCCAGCTATCTTTCTATGATGCCATATTGTCAAGTCAAGGTACATACTCAGATATACACATTATTAAGGGGAGTCGTCTTCATTGGTAATGGCGTTTCATTGGATAACCTAGAGTCTAATATTTACAGATGTGCTTTTGGATGCTATCTAACACGAGATTAGTAGATTTTTAGTTGACGATATTGGCAGAGAAGTGTTTGTATATCATGCATTTGCTGATTATCCTATCAGATAGAGTGTGAACAGTCTTTGTGAAGTTAATTCTTTATCAACATTCTATGTAGAAGCAACATTCACTGGTTTTTGAGTCTAAATATGCCTTATTAATCCTTATTTTATAGATATATCCTGTGAAATTTGGCTGTTCCCTGCTGTCTATATAATGATTATACTGGGTATCCCATCTCAGATTTGGGAAATAACACCGATGATGGTAACTGAATTGCAAATGTTCCTTAGCAGAAGCCAATTTTGCTTAAGTGCATGCAAACTTGCTAATTTCTGACATGTTCCCAGTTGGTCTCGCAGGGAATGAGCATCTGGGTGGGAAGATGGAAGTTCCAGGAGCGTACGGTCTGTATCATCCTGCGGAGGACTTCGGCATGAGTGGATGATGCTGATCAGTTCTGCAGATTTCTCCCTTCTCTCCCCCCTTACATATAGCACAACTTGCCTGCCATGCTAATGCTGATGTTTAGCTTTTTCTGGCTTGCGGCGTCATAGTTAGGTCGGAGCCTAGTCTTGCAGAGTTGGATGTTCGGTTTGCTTTTTGTGAAGGAACTGATTTTGCTGAAGATCATACACTAGTTTGAACTAGTTTGTTTGGATTCGATCGACTAGTATCGTGCAGATTTGTTCACAGGAATGGGATGAGCACTGTATATTCTATCCGTATTACTCTGGATCTTGCAAAGTTCGGGGTGCGGGCATTTAAATAGACCCTTGAGTGAGGCCCCTTTTTCTTTTGTCCTAAGGTCCACCTACTGTCGGAGAAGAACCTGTGAAGCTGGTGTTTCATCTAGTTATATATGTATATGCTTGATGTCGTGCACCTGCTCGATCAATTGTCTTGAGCGTGCAGAATTCATTACATTGGCGATCGATCTTGATGGAATCATGGCTCATGAAGCAGTTGTCTCGTTTTTGCGTCGTGCGAGCGCGATGCAACTTGAGGAATCTCACCTCACCTCTATGCCCCGTCGACTCGGACGACGCAATAAGCTTTTCCTATGACCAGTTCGAGAGAACCTTTGAAGAAAAAAGGTGGAGGTTACGTTGCTCCGTTATTCACAACATGTTTTGAATAATGTGGCTGTCGTCGAACATTCTGAATTAGACGATGAGTTCATCCAATTAAAAGATATTCATTGATACAAGAAAGCGCACGTCTCATGAGATTGGAACGAATGTATTGCACTTGGTAAGCGGTAGTTCACTTATAGGTTGTAATTGAATTGAACGGCGTCGTAACTTAGCTGCAATTGTCCTGACACTATCTGCACTTGTAACTGGTGAGTGAACTTCATGGGCAGCAATTCGTCCATAGAGTTTGTAACATGAAAATGTCAACGCGTGGTAACTACCTAATAGCACGACAAGACAACTGAGATTGTCCATACCTGGTGGTGTCATTCGACAGCTTATTATTGACCTTTCACAAGTAGTAATTTACTTTATAGCCTCGCATAGTTGAATGTCCGGGCGTTCGAAATTATTTCCATGAAAACTGTCAGTAATCTGAATATACTGTAAATCTTCGATGATCGTGATTCTTCTTTACGGTTCGTAAGTTTAGTTCCATGAGCGAGTAATTACCCTCCTATATTGTAATTTTGCGTAATCGATAGTGATAATTCGCAATCTTCCTCCGTTTGTTTCGTGAAAACATTTCGAGATTAATGGCTTAGACACTATGATTATATTTTTCTAAGAACGACGACTTACATCACTTGAAAAAATGAATGAATAAAAAAATACTTCATTGTCAATAGATATGTTGGGAGATAAATGATTATTAATAATGAAAATATTATTCATCGACTAAGTATTCTAAGTGATGCAAACTATTATTTTAAAAAAATAATTTTTAAATTATTAGTTTTTTTGGCGAATTAATTTTTCTCAAATATTTTGAAGTTACTATTGTTTTCCTGTTACAGACTCCGCAACAGGAGCCGATCCGGTGAACGGCTTTATTGAACCGTAGAATTACCTCGGGATTGTAGCTGTCTCCCTTCATCGGACAAGCCGAGCAACGATCCGTTACCAGGTCCAGTCATTCAAGTCCGACAATTGGTGACGCAGATATCAAACGTCGGATCTTGTGGCTTTGTCGAGGTTGGTTCTCTCTCTCTCTCTCTCCATCTTCAAGAAGTTCTTCGTTGGTCTCGCGGATATCGTCGCAGACCAATCTCAAATTTCCTGTGCAAGGCAGTCCTTCGTCATAATACCCCCTCCTCCGCCTTCAACTCATCATCTCGCTGCGTCTTTGATCCGTGAGTACACCCGTTGATTGGCTTTCGTGGTTCTTGATTGTACTTGGTTTTGGCAGTTCCGGTCACGCGCATCTCCTGTTTGATGAAATGCTAAGCAGTTGGAGTATGATACTCCACTGAAATTTCGTATAACGCAGTTGGATCACAGTGTGCTTTTTTTTATTTTGTGTGGGACTTAAGTAAAGGGGACTCTGTGCTGAACGTGCAAGAACTTTTCCTCTATGATGACTACCCGGGGGGCTCTTGAGCATATTTTGGCAGATTCTTTTTGTAGTTGATTGGGGGAAAAGAGAACATGATAGTTGCAAAAGGATGCTTGGAGTTGAGTGGCATGTGGCAATGCATTCAGCAATCTATGTTCTGACACTGACCGGAGGGGAAATTGGTTAAGAAAGGTTTTGGGGGCTTATGCTGGTTTTTTGTTTAGATTCTAAGGAGCACTTCTTGTTATTTTGATCAATGCAGCGGGCTTTGGCAGATCAGGTAGGAAAAAACCGGGGGGGGGGAGGTGATTGTGCTAGAATTTTAGTACCAAAGGTCAAACTTTTCTTGTGGAAGCTTATGGGATGAAAATTATGTGCCTGTCAGAATCACCACCTCTTGTTTTTTGAGAATTTGAATATTTTGAGTTTCAATTGTATAATGACATATCTATCGGGGTGATTGTGTGGGTCTCATTTTCTTCATCATTGATTTGGCTTTATTTACTTGGAAGTAGATATACTGCTGTACTATGATAGAAGACCTTACAACTTGGTGCTTTTCACTATTTGATACAGCAAAACTGTTTTAAGCTTGCATTATCCAATGGTAGACCTCTAAGTTTACAGTGTTCTTTACTTTATTCAGGTAGAATGTGAAACCGTTTGAATGGTCATGAACCCACATTAATGGGGGAAAGTTCATTTGCCCATGGAAAATATATATATCTCCATGACCAGAAGTATCCCTGTGAAGCAATTGACATCCACCACATTGAGGTCCGAAGTAATAGTGCAAAGGGTCTTTTTGTCTCTCTCCTTGCTGCCATCATTGTGGGGAATGCATTGTATCTTGTCCTTGTCAAGGTACATAAGCGACAAGTCAGTGTTCATTTTAATGGGTGAAATGAAGTGCCCTGACTCTTAATGACTTCGACCCAAATGCCTTTTTAATGCCGTAATGTTGGTTATATGTCAATTTGATTTTTTCGCCCCATTCTTTTCCTTTTCTTAAGACTCTAGGGGTTTGAAATCGGACTTTCAATTAATTTTGGGTAATATAAATCTTTAAAAAAAGTGTGGATAATTGCACACGAAGTCACCTTATATGTTCTTCGACACACACCCCCCAAAAAATAAATAAAAAAGTTACCTTATTGGCTCCCATTTTCTTTTAGTTTGGCGGCAAACCCAAAACAGGTTTTTTGGTTTTGCTTAAAGCCAAACCCAAAACATCTATTTTAGATGACTGTAGTTTGCAACAAAGAGTTCTGCCATTGTCAAATCAACCTATTATTGAAATAATTGAAGTTTAAACTTGGAGTTGACTATTAGTATCCCATAATTGTCCAGGTCAGTCTAGTTGTATTGATGAAGTATTCTGCTGAATATGGAATGTGCAGACTCATCATGGTTGTTGTATATTTGTATTTCTGCTTTTGTTCATGTGACAGGCGATAGCAGTTACTCTTCTTTTCTCAAGCTTCCTTTTGTTGGCATTTCTGAGAAAATTGTTGCTTGGGAAGTCTGTTAAGAAAGGTCAGAGGAATGCAGATACTGTCTACTCTTGGGTGTTCTAGCTGTATTGGTTTATATCTGACATCAGTTCATTTCATAATTCAGGATCTGTGGTGATTATGCCAACTCTTGGGGTACAGCTTGAAACTCTCTATCTCAGGTACTTCCGTTTCAAGTGGGCTAATCTGCAGTTCGATTGTCGGTTACATGAAGAAATCATTTCTAGCTGATGAATTGAGCTCTCAACTTTCTCGTGTGATTGCATGGAAGTATTTGATTCTAGATTCTTAACGTTTATGCTAGATCATTTCAGGATTTGTGAAAATTATACGCTACTTTAAAAGTGGATGAAATTTGATGTAGTATGATTCTAAAATGAGAGGGGTACATAGGTTTGGTCGACTGTCAGAACTGAGACCAAGTATTTACACTGCATTTTCTCTCCTGGAACTGAAAGTGGCAGCCAATTCTTCTCATTCGTTCTCTTTGTGTATGCACGCTTGTGAATCTGGGATTTGCGAAGGAGCATTGTCAGATCTGTAAATGCATTGTCAGGTCATTTTGTTAAATCGGGGCATAACTACCATTTAAATTCAATGTCGTGACATATACTTCTGACTTCGTGCTTCAAACAGTGGCCGAGTTATGCGTCAGTTTGTTCCCATCAGCAAGATTTTAAAACCCGTGCTACAAGAATGCGTCACACCAGTCACTTGTTATTGGAGCCTTTCTTTGGTTTTGCGTGAGGAAGAAGAATTGATGCCCGTTTTCAAGGTACGACTCTTAATTGAAATACAAGAAAAGAGGTGGAGTGAAATGGTGAATTCGTTTGGGCTTAGGGATAAACATATCAAGACCTTGTTTGTCATTTTCAGGAACTACGTCCGCCATTGAAGATGCTAATCCCAGTATGGAAAGCACTTTGTGCTGCCACCGTTGAAGATAGCTCACATTCATGCGCAAAGGACACTGGAGATGCTGATGAAGGAGTTAGATCCGAGATAAACACGTGACGTGATTGGACCATCAGTTTTGAAATACAGAAGCCAGGTGATCCATAGCCTTCAAGGAAGTCGCGTCACGGGGAACCGTCCAATTTGGCCAATTGAATGATTATTTTCACTGCTTGAGATGTTCTTCAGCGTGACTACAATGTATCTGGGTGGCGCCCGCTTATATGTGTCGATTCATTTGCCGACACTTTGTGTGGGGATATCAAGGTCATAAACAGTAGCATAAGAGACCACAATCAAATCTCGCCAAAGACTCTGGATGACTCCACGGAAAACCAATTGGCGAGCTGTAGCTGGGAACTGATGAATACTCGATCGATTCTCTCTCTCTCTCTCTCTCTCATTTTCCTATGCGTGGATTGAGAAGTTTGGGACCGACCTGACCTGAACTCTCGGTTCAGGCCGAGGGTCAGGCAGGTCGAACCCGTCCGGACAATTCCTCGATCTGACGAAATACAAACATCGAGAGCAAGAGTCCACGCATATGTGGGTCCAGCTTTTACGTCTACCAAAATTAATGTTCAGTGGGTGTTGGCATGACATGTGATGGGTCATTGCGAAAACAACTGATGAACACTCGAGTAAACGGAGAGGTAGATGGGTTGCTCGGGTCTGGGCCAACGTTCATCCGCAGCGATGATCTTCTGATGGACGCAACGACTTCGGGCCTGGTCGAATAATGTCAGCATCGCCACATGCTTAGTTCATCAAAAGGGAGGAAACGAAGAAGTGCCATTTTCATCCTAAAATCCGAAAAAATAGAACAAGACAAAGAGTCGCGTGCCATTTCCACGCGAGCCACGTGGCCATTGGAGAGTTAGAAACTCACAATCGATACGTTAGTGTATCAGAACAGGGGAGAGTTAGAGACTAACAGTCGATACGTTATGGATGTCTCCTATTGATCGATTACAAGCTATGGACATCACGAATGCCACTGCATATCAATGCGGGCGGGCTCCGTCTATGTAGCTCATTGATTAGTTAACTGACGGGTCCAGTCAGGAAATCGAGGAGAAATATGGTCCGCTAGATTATGAAGGGGGCACTGAAAATTTAAGTGAAACGTAACTGTCCAATGCACCGGCTACCCACGGTCAATGAGATTAAAGAATTAATGTGTGCGTGAAGTGGGTCTGCGATGAAGCGAAAGCGATCGCCTTCGTCGCATTCATTATAAAAACGTGGCCGCCGTTCGATACTTAATTTTGGACTAATTTTCCCCAATTTGCTCACGATTTTCCCACGTCTGAGTTTAATTGTCCTACTGGTAGGAGAAGCACCTAACCTCCTACTAACTTGTGGGTGACACCCTCTTTGGGGTTCCGGTGTTGTGGACCCTAATAATTAGGAGGTTAGGTGAATCGAAAGCATTTGAGCTTAAAATGCTCGGCGAATCGAAACCTTATTTGAGCTTAGAGCGTTTGGTGGCAAGTATGGCTCGATCTTCAATATTTGATAAGATCGTCGAAATTTCACTCTCCACATGAATGAATTTACATTATATTGGAAGATTTAGATGGATTAACTAAACTCACTACTTTGGTCTGTATAATGGAATAGTTCCAAGACTATGTTCATGTTTGGCTTACCAGTATTGCACCAGAGAGATAGGTTGAGAATGATAACAGTACCCCATCTAGATGAGACAAGCAAAGTGTAATTTCATCTCTTATCACATTGTTAAAATTCATGTGGGAGATTTGTACATTTATTAACAACAGTGTATATTTTAAATTTCTATAGGGCAATTCTGCTATTACAGTTGCATAATCAAGATTTATACCCCGAAATAATTGTGTGAATTAATAAGCTAAAAAAATCACAAAAATGTTTGTCGTAGTATTTTTCCTTAATGTAATTATAGGTATGATTTAGAAAATTTACGTCTTTCGATAATTTTGTCAGAATTAATCGATAATAAATGATAAATCATCGTTTGTGCTAATTAAGTATCGATAATGATCTATTCAAAGAAGTAGGAATACCGGTCAATTCATGTTAATAATTGTTATACTTAAACTATCTATCTTTAGAATCATCACTGTAAAATAAACTTCATTTACGAGTATATGCTGTAATTTAATATGAGAATTAATTTAATAGCAGACTATAATTACCAATCATCATAAGAGTAATACATGATACTTCATTATTTTTATCCATTATTTATGTGTTACAATTAATATATTGTTAACAAACTACACTAAATTTGGACAAAAAAAATATACTAAAAGATTTCCTTAGTAATACATGAGAAATACAATTATCATAAGGCCTACATTAATAGATAATGACAATCTAAGAACAATTCTATATTATCGAATACTATACACTGAAACTATATATAAGCTAGACTTATAGCCACTAATTATGACTAAATCCATGGTACAATTTAATTATGTAGTTAATATAGTTTCTAGTTTTAATTAACTAACATGACAAAAAATAATTTTTTAATACTAGTAGAACAATCTATCAAGAAACACTCGGATATAAACATATAAAGAGCGTAAATTATTAAATAGTTTTTATGTACCTTAAACATATTCAATTAGTAAAAGTGCAAGGTTATTTCTGGATTAAAAAAAAGGAGTTTTTCCATGCTGCATAGAACTAATCAAAGGAAGAAATATATAGAGCAAAAGAGCACTTAGTTCGTATTGACAAGAGTAATTTTTCTTATCTGGGGAACTCCTCTTAATACATTTAGAGCTTATCAAACCTCGAACATTTGTGCTATCAAACAGTGTTGCACCTGCAATTGATCATCAGTATGAGGATTTGGATAGAATAGAAGGGGTTATGAAATCCTTGGTTATCATTATTATTATTATTATTATTATTATTATTATTATTATTATTATTATTATTATTATGTATTGTGACTTGTTTTGTAAATCTTGCATATGATTGGATGTAAATCGAGCGTAAGATCGGAATATAAATAATATCGAGATTAATTTTTTAAAAAAGGAAATCTTTTTTCAAAACTGGGGACTATTGGTCAATGCTCGAATACATGGTCTTCGTTTAAGGTCGAATCACTATATTATGGTCACCTTAGGCTTTGCTTTTCTAATCATTACGGGGGCAATTGCACATGTACTTTTCCTTGGAAATTTTGAGAATATATTTGTATACGTTGCAGTATATTTGCGGATATTAAAGCATTCCTTATAAAATATTATTAGTTATTGGGAATATTATTCGGTACGTCATCATTTTTTTTAGATAACTAATTTTCTTATAAGATCAAATTATCTATTTTCAGATGTACATTGTTCAAGCACAAATACCGCTCTTCAGTAAAATAGAAAGTGAAATCGAGTCGGTAAAGATGCAATCTTTATCGATTCTACCTTGAGAATTTCATAATGCTCACATGATATCCGGCGAGAAGGACCCGAATCGGAATCCTCATTATCTCAATTCCCTCTTCCATGGCCGGCGACATCGACATCTTTGTCTCTGTCAAGGCGCCAAGATCATTCCAATCTCTGCTCATTGTGAGGAGCTGTGCCTCAACCTCTTAGTCTTAGTCACTTAGCAAACTCCCCCATGTTGTCTGCACTCAACAATTCCTACTGTGGACTTTCATCCGTTTCGAGACTCTCTTTGAAGCCGCAATGTCTTAACATGCTCCGGACAACTTACGACCGTCGAAGTATGTATGCAGTTATGAGTGCACCAGAACTGTCTTAACTTGCTCCCTCGTTAACTGCGAAGTCAAGCACATCTTTATCGAGTAGCCGGAGTTGAACGCCATTAGGTAATGCGTTTCAGTTTGCTGCACGTCCAAGTTTGGTCCCCACATGATTCTATCAAAGGTAATATGAGGGAAAAAAAAGGCGTCAACTTTTGTTTGTTATTTCTTCGCGCTTGTCAAATCCGGTGACGATGAGGATAACTTCAATCGGTCGTTTAAGGTCCGGCTTAGACAATGATCATTGTCTTAAATCTAGCTCAATGAATATGCATCCTTCGTCCGATGTGAGGTTCGGCTTACACGGCGCATGGTTATGGACTTTGGAAGAAAAAACTCTTGCCCAATCGGCCGGTGGATAAAAACATCCATTCTGCACGAGGCATTCGTAAATCAGCATTCTCAAAATCGAAAATTCTCGCATTCTTTCAGGCTATCGATCCAAGTAAACAGCACATGATCGGTTCGATCGTCGTTATAGTCAGGTGGGGTTATCGATTGAAAGGAAGCGGTGTCGGAAGAGGTATCGACACCACTTGAGTTTAAGATATTACCAAATTGGGGTCGTCGTGCGGGTGCGTCAAATTAGAAGAACAAAAACGTTTTCCTCTTTACTTTTGGTTGTCCAAATTTTTTTATTTTTTTGGGGGTAAATTCCTAACAGTTACGAACTGAAATTAGATTAAAAAAAAGAAAAAGAAAAACAAAAACAAAAGGGAAATACAGAAACCCAAGCAAGCCAAACCCACAAAAAATGCATACCGCAACAAAAACGAATGGGAGGATCTCCACCCCTCCACACGACCTGGATTTCTCACACCACGTCCCTCAACAAACCCTAATTTCACCTCCGCTTCTGTAGTATTCCCTCTGTCTCTGTCTCCGACTCTCTCCTCTCTCTTGAATCTCCGAAAGATATAGAATTTCATTGGTTTGGTGCGTCAAAGTCCGTAGCTTTCTGCTCTCCGCACTCATCTGGTAACGGATGGTCTTTTTCATCACGTTTTTCACGTGTTTGTGGATTAGATTTGCAAAGTTTTCTTGAATCGAGCTTCTGGGGTTCATTGTTGGCATTGAATTTGATCGAATTTGCTTGTTTTTGATGCGGCATATTCGCTGTTTGAGCAATTTGTCAGCTCGACGCTTTGTGGAGCTTGTTATTTAATTTCTTTTGCTGCATGTTTGATTTGGAACTGTGCTGGTGTGTCTGACGACGATCTTATTGATTAGAGGACGGTGGGATGATGCTGGATGGAAATTGAGGTGTTTGCTTGCTGTTTTTGGGCCTGTAATTTTTAACAAAGGTGGGATAAAAGGAGAGAGCATCAATTTAAGGAAATGCAACCTTGATCAATGCTTCGGTTTATCTGAACCGTTTTTCTGTGGAAATCTTTTGCCGATGTTCGGATGCGGAAAATCAGATTTTGGGTTCTCTTTCTACGTGAGATAATGGACTTAGACATGGTCTGTTTTCCAGAGTGGATGTAGATGGATTTGCATGTTGAGCTGATTGAAGGATTGTTCTCGTCAATGATCTGAGGCATCTGATCATAAGAAGATGATGGATGCTAATCTATGCGATGTCAATCACTTGGATGCCGATGTGCTTTTGCCCCCAAGGAAGCGTCTGCTCGCGGGATTGAAGAGACAGAATTGCGAGAGCGATTGTGCTTCTTATGCCTCCTGCTTTGCCTCGTCGTCGTCATCCTCTCCGTCAAGTGTATTCGATGCTCATCTGAATAATTTGTTGCGTGATCATATGGGTGGTTCTGACCTTTCACCTGAGGAAATTGTGGAGGTATCAAAATCAGCAGCTGCAGCTAAAGCTGATGCTGCAAAGGCTGCGAGAGCTGCAGCGGAGGAGAAGGCTGCCATTGCTGCGAAGGCAGTGGCGGCTGCGAGAAGTGCTTTGGATTTGGTTGCTTCTTTTCCAGAAGAATTAGGCAATAAGGAGAGGACTCTAAAAAGGAGCAAGCTGCAGAAGCATGTTCCAGTTCACTCTTTGTACAGAAATCAGAGGGCTGTTGAAAGTTGTGGTGAAGACGAAGAGCTAGCACGAAAGCTGCATCGAGCTATAAATAGCTCTCCGAGGATTTCAAAGAATTCATCGAGCTCCGACTCTAAGGGTCAGAGGAAGAGGCCCAGAATCTTGCCTAATCTAGATGAGGCTAGGGTTCCAAATGCAGGTGTAGTACCAGGGGAGATTTCACCCAAGTGCAACGGACATGCTGTAATGGGTGAGATAGATTCTGAGGGATCTACCTATGAGGTGAATGTGATGAAGGCGGATGAAAATTGGGAATCCAGTCGGTCCAAGGAGAGAGTTTGGGATGATGGGTGCATTACCGGTAAAAAGAGGGGAAGAGTGAAGTTAAAGAAGTTACCTTTGAGCATCTGTACCTCTAAAGATCAGGCAAACCCAAAGGATGAGTCAAACAATAGACGCTCCCCATCGAGTGAACAGAAGACGGGCAAGCCTGTCGCTGGCAATGTGCCTTTGTTTTCTGTAGACCCTTCTAAGGACGGCGTGAGGCCATTTGAGGCCACTCCAATCTGGAAGTGTCAGGAGTTTAAGGCTCCCGCATGTGTCAAACAGAATAAAGCCGTGCAGTCATAATGTACGAGTAAGCAAATTTTGTTTGTGATCGTTATGATAAGAGTTGATATCTGAAATAGGGGTCCTGATTTTTGTTTGAGAGAACGACCTTTATTTGATTTTTTTGACCTTCTCTTTTGCTGCTTTCCCTTTGTTTGTAATCAATTGAACACATGCATGTATATTACTTTTTGTATGTTCTTTTGCTTGAATCCAGGCTCTGCATTGCATATCTACTGTATTCTGCTTGAGGTTTGAAGAGGAGAAGGATGTAATATAATGTCATTTTAAACAGAATATCTTGGCTGCCAAAGGATAAAGTGTTTAGCTGTTGTGGCTTGTTCTCGTTATATTTTACCGGCGAGTATTGTATCTGTGCGGGGGGGTTGGAGCTCACGCATACAGCCTCTGCCTCTACAATGCATATTGTATTCCAGGCACATGACATTGTTTCTGATGAAGACTTCTTCCTAGTATTTTCATCTGGCAATTTGCGAATGGCACATGAAATGGCCATGAAGATTTCTGTCTGCGTTCTTAAATTGTAGAAGTGGTTGTGAGATGGCCTGCTCCAACCAATCGCTGGGTCCCTTCAATTGGCTGATGAGAATTGGTAATCTTGAAGTCCAAACCATTGCTTTAATCTGCATGGCGTTCAGAAAATTTTGCTGAATACATTCCTCAATGATAATCTTCGGTTGGTTAACCTTTCCCTCCTTTCTTCTCTCCCTTCATTTTAGGTTGGACCGACCCATGCTTGCTTACCCATTGTATGTGATTTGAGAACAAGTTATTTTCTTTAAGAACGAAATGGTCATTCCCTAAGGCATCTTTTCTTTTAAAGGTCACTCGTCACATCTCTTTGCGCTTTTGACGGCTCACCAAAGGCTAAGCGAGAGATCTTAGCTTCTGATTTTGAATATGGTTGCATTAGCGAGACCCCCGCGAACTAATGACACGACCCAAAAGTTGGGGGAAATATTTTATGCGACAGTTATGATTTGATGTGCAGTAACCAGTCAATCAAATTATTCCTTGTGTCTTGATTCTCGAAAACTATACTCACATTTCAACCGAAAAATTCGTCACTATGATGCATGGATTAGCGATTCGGGCTCTCCAGAGCCTTCCTTTTATGGCCTTCGGCGCAGAGAAAAAGCGTGCTACTGCAACTTTCTTCTCTCCCTCGTTGGTTGCGTGGCAGCAAAGTCCGGGTTCAAAAGTTTACGGCACTCCATTATTCTCTCGGGGGAATCTTCAGGAGCATGAACCTGTCGCCGACAATTACCCGTTATTCAAGCGAAGAAGCTTGTCGTGTTTCGATGAGGATTAGTCAGATCCTCGCTAACTCCAACGGAAGAGAGAGAGAGAGAGAGAGAGAGAGAGAGACTCCGTCTGGGAAGCTCAAACTAGACAAACTACCAGACGTGAACCCGCACGAGCGAGGCGACGATTTGACATAATGGGAGGAGCGAAGGGAAGTGAAGGTGTCCATGTCCCTGCTGCATTAGCTAATGGAGATAAGATTTGGCCACTTGGACCAAGCGAAAAGGAGGGGGGGGGGGGGGGGGGGGGGGGGGAAAAGGCAAGGTTGGCTTCCTCTCTATTCAATTGCCCCAAAACAAATCGCACTCTCCCCAGTAGATGATGACATTAGCCCACCTAATCCCTCAGCTTCTGTCGCTTTCTTCTGCCCCATACCCCAACTTTTTCCCAAGAATAAGATCCAAGTATATAAATATAAAAGGAGTGATCTTCAAGACTCGGGATATTCAGGGCAAAAGAAAAATATATATATACAGAGAGAGAGAGGAGGATATCGATATCAATGATGACGTGGCCAAAATTGGAAGTTGGAAATTGGAATTTTAATAACAGGTGGTGACCCACTGGACCCCGTCCCTTTTGGAGTGCTCTTCTCCTGAAGGGGCGGGCCTACGAAATTTATAAACCGAAGGGTGCCTGTCTTAATCCAGTGCTGCAGTTTTTTTTTAATCTCCGCATGATGTTCTGCTTTTCCTTTCGAAGATGGACACGCGAGCCAAATGGGGCCCCACCTCATAGGCAACGACCGTTTGACGGGCTCGGGATATGGAATCTCGCCGTCGAGACTGGTTTTACTGAATAACGCGACGCCTTATATAAGTGAATGCTCGATAAGAAGGGAACCCCATCACGTCGCTCGGCCGGCGAAATTGGGACGGCGTTTCTTCTCCGCGGCATATTCTATTTTCCTGAATTACAAACTGCGTGGATGTCGGTACCTCTTCGTTGTCCCAAGGATGTTTACCCCCGTGAAGCTCTGTAGACGTATGCAAGGGCCGCACCAACACATCATGGAGGTCTTCGGGATTTCTATTAGCCACCGTCGGTGTGAGAAATATAACCGACTCAGTGACCGACTGATTGTTGAAGTTCGGAGGAACTTTTAGTTAGGGGTGAGCAAATTATATTGCCCGTACCGAGAACCGCTCAGACCGGCCTGACTGTCCGAGCGGTCGGGTTCCTATTTCTAGGAGGATTGGACCAGTTAAAGATAAATATATAAGAAGATTAAAAGGACTCATCCCTCACCAAGTCTTTTTCAAGCTTTTAGGTTATTTTGGTGAAATTTAGGGGGGGGGGGGGCGGACTAGGGATAATGAAGTTGGACTTGAAAAAACGAAATTGGCCAAATATAGGAAGAATATAAGCCTGACCCGCAACTCTACACTATGAAACCCTAACCCCCTCCCCCCTCTATGCCTTTGCCCCTCTCTCTTTCTTTTTTATTTTTATTTTTTTATTTTTGGTTGGAGGCACACGCTACTATAAACATACTCTCCCAAGCTTGTCAAGCCAAATCCGGTTCTCAATCTTATAAATCGAAAACCGATGGTACCAATTTGGTTTCCAATTTCGAAAGAAACCAAATTGTTCGGAGAACTGATCACCCTTACTTTTAGTTATAGATCTACCTTCAAGAACGTTTTTAACTAATGGTGACGTCCGGGCCTTTCGCTATAATAATGGTAAACCCAACAACAGTCCTGATTATCCGGGCCGTGTCAAATTCCATTTGCCGTACATTTTTCCTGGTCATATCGACCCAGCTTTATGTAGGACACGACACTTCTTGGCATCACGGTTTGTAAGAACCGAGGCTGCTGTGCAAAACTGCAAGAAAACTCACTGGGGCATTAAATGAAGTTCAGCGTTCGAAGCCTTCCCATTCCCTCGACTTTACCGCAAAACGGGTGGCGAGCAATTTGCCCTTTTCCAACTGTCAATTCAAAGCAACAAAGTACTGTAAAAAGAACCCGTTGAGCAGTAAATATATTAATATGAATTGCAATGTCAAACAAAACAAACAACTTCTGAAGCCAATGCATGTGTTTTGTTGAAGTCACAGCTAGGTATACAAGCCATCAAAAAGGCCTATCCGCTCCTCGTCATTTCCCGGAAGGGATAATAAAAAAATATTAACTTTACACCTGTTAGCAGAAAAAGAATATGTTTTTCGAGAAAAAAAAGCCCACCAAAATTAAATTCCAAAAAAAAAAACTAATTCAAATGAGTTTTCAGAGGCTTAAAAAATGCTTTAGACTTGCAGCCAGCGCTCCCAACCCTTTCATTTGCCCACCCTGATCTGAAGGTTGCTCACGCCAGCTTCTAGCTTGTCGACTCTCGAGTCATTCTTCATGCTGTTATGGGTCGAGTCTCTCAAAACGAGCCATGGATGTTGCAGGCATTGCTGAGCAGTAGGCCGCTTCTCTGGTGCAAAGTCTAGAAGAGGGCAAAGGAATTCAGAAAGCTCGAGAGCATCAGTCTCAGAAAACTTGTACTTCTCCACCAGTAACCGATCTAACGGCCAGAATTTCAATCTCCTGATCCTTTTCAGATCGCCATATCTGTCAAAAAATTCCTTGGATCGAACTCCACCTGTGGCAATCTGCTCACAAATGGGAGAGAATATAGCAAACCTTAAAAGCCGTGATAACATATATAACCAAACCAATACTAAGATTAATACAAGGCAAGCTTACCTTTTTTGGGATCTTCCCAAGAAGTTCCATCATCAGTGCTAGATGATCCTAACCCAACAAACAAAATTTCAGTATTAACACAATTTTGATGCAGCTCAAGAAACTTCCATCTTTACAAAGTAACAATGGTAAAACTGCCGCATGATGGATGGTCAACTTCATTAAAATTCAACCAAGCACATATAGACTAAAAAGAATGGAAGAGATTGCACATATCATCCATAATGAAACATCCATTAAGAGTTCTAAACAAGTCAACAGTTGACATATGGAGAGTCCATAACTTCAAAGCTCAACCACTAATTGAATCAAGCTCAATAACAATTAAAAAAATTATCGTGTCAGCCAAAGTATTTCCTTATAGACCATCTCAAGGTGATTAGCTGGTGTCCAAAGCAAGAAAGTACACCTAATAATCATCGAACAGGCAAACTGACAAACGAAGTACTCATTGTGGAAGTATGCCAACGGTGCCACTGCCACTGACCTGAAACCAGCCGTGTGCATTCACAAACAAGCACACTTGAGCATGCGAATGTGCAC
Source organism: Melaleuca quinquenervia (assembly GCA_030064385.1). NCBI lineage: Eukaryota > Viridiplantae > Streptophyta > Magnoliopsida > Myrtales > Myrtaceae > Melaleuca > Melaleuca quinquenervia. Next base: position 7,297,994 of record CM057726.1, on the reverse strand, counting down.
AGAGAGAGAGAGAGAGAGAGAGAGAGAGAGAGAGAGAGAGACAGGGACCATTTTTTGTGCTTGAGTTTCGCTTTTAAGGTTGTCAAGAAAAATCCAGAATCTTTACTCGCAAAAAAATCAAGAGAAGCTTACATGGAACTAACAAGTCAACCTTTACAAGCAAGGTATACCAATTTCTGGCTGATGTTGTTTAGTATCAAACATTAAATGAACATTAAATGATCAGTCAAATGTTTCAGCTCATGCAATTGTTAGACAATAAAAAACACGATAAGCAAAGCGATCCCCCACCTCGTCCTCACCGAAGCCTTGACCGACTTTGGGAGCAAATAAGATGTCACCGGTAGCAAGCTCGAAGGCAGTGCAGGCAAATGACCACATATCTACAGAAAAGGAATAACCAGACTGAAGTACAACTTCGGGAGCTCTATACTGTCTCGTTTGAATTTCTTCTGTGAACGGCTTATCCACCCAACATGCATTCCCAAAATCCACAATCTTACACCTTACATCAATCCCGTCCAAGCTTCTCTTGGGCTTCGTAGCTGCACCTCCCATTGATTCTCTTCTTGCTGAAAGCTTAGCAGCAGCTCTCCTTGCTCTCCTTTTCAACTTTTTCTCGATGATGCTCATGGTCACACCACCATTGAGATTGCCCTCAGGCTTTTCAAGTATAGGAGAGATGCCAGATCTCACTGGGTCTTTTGCCGGATCAATAGATGAACAAAGGAGGATATTTTCAGGCTTCAAATCAGTATGGAGCAAACCAACTTCTCTGTGTAAGTAATCCAGACCAATCAAGATGCATTTACAGATTTCTCTCACTTTGTTCAATTCAAGGCCTTTATATCGATTGTACTTGATTAGTCTAAGCAAGCTATCACCAAGAAATTCCAGGACCATGCAGAGATGCTGCCCATTGGGGCCAGCATGCTTAAAGTGGTCCACCAGTTGCACGACACATTTTGAATTTGATGGGTCACCACTTGCAATTGCTGATAACAATTCGATCTCGTGTAAGGCAGCTTGAGCAAATTGTGCTGCACTTTTCATGATCTTGAGAGCAACATATTTCTGTAAGCAAACGGAAAAAATTCCAAATTCAGGACGAGAAAATGGCGCACAAGAAATACTTAGAAGCAACTAGGAAAGAAGAGAGAGCACATCGTCGAACTAATAACTATTTTGGTTTCATTGGTCCATCACAAACTCGTGACACTGAGGAGGTAGTGCACTGATCTTATTTACGGTATAACTAATTTGATTGCTTGAGATAATAATAGAAAATGACAACTGTCATGATTAAATGTCAAAGAAGTTAAGTAACTAAAATGATAATTTTGCGAGCATTGTCTATATTTGATGTGGAGATTCATTAGGCGGTCAAATGATGAAGACACCAGGCTTATAGGAGACCGCTCCTGGAGACATACAAGGGATGCTAATCTAAGACAAGCTCTTTTTTTAAGCCATTACAACTCAGAGTACATGACATCAGGACTAGTTTACAATTCAACGTAGCACTCTGTATAAACCACAGTGAAAACAAAATAACCCTAGAGAAGGAAGAACAAAGGAACATATGGCTTTAGATCAGGGACAAAACGATACAAAGATCATTCAGAGGAAGGTGCTATCTTCATCAAGACAAAACATTTTCTTTGTCATTCTCCCCCGGAAGCAGTGATCCCAGATCATCAACCACCTTGATCAATAATAATCAAACAACAACACACCATCTGAAAGTACATAAAAAGGCACCTACATCAGAAGCCCAACAAACTTCATGATCCCCAAAAAAAGAAAAAGGATATCACTCATCACCACCAACGATCAGAGCAAAAGAAAGGCGAAAAGTTGAGAACATGAATCAGAGAAGTCGTCAACCGTCGAAAATCAAATCAATAAAGAAAACCGTGCTCGCTCCTCAATATTCGCACAAAACCAACAATACCAGATCAAAACCACCTTTCTACGCCAATATCCAAACAACAGCAACACGCACGATCAACAAACACCAAAACTGCGTTGGGGAGATCATCCGAGCCAAACCACTAAAGGTCAAAATGAACCAAAACGATCAGAGAGAGGGAGAGAGAGTTAGGTATTACAGATGATCGAGTGTCGTAAGCGAGCCAGACGGTGGAGAACTGACCCCACCCCAGCTTCCTCTGGGCGATGTACCTGCCGCCGGCGAACTGATCGCCGACCCGCACCGCGTGGTACCCACCTTTCCGGTAGTTCTCCATCCCCTCGTCGTCGCCCTCCGAGCCCGACGAAGACGAACACGACATGGCGATCCGATGATCCCACGGATTCGATCAATCCGGGATTGGCGAGAGGCTTCCCTCAATTGCTCGCGGCAATCGAGTAATGGCGATCGCGAGCGATTGATGGACACGTCAAACGATGGCCAAGAAGAAGAAGAAGAAGAAGAAGAAGAAGAAGGTTCCTGCTGATCTTCGCTGTGATCTCAGAGGGAGAGAGAGAAAGGGAGAAAGGAAAGCAGTTTGCGTTTGGGGGATATGTGGCCCTCTCCACAAGGCTCTCTCTCCACTTTTCTCTCCTCTCCTCTCTCCCCGGCCCTGGTGGGTCTCCCTTTTCATTTTCTCGATAAATCAACCGAAAAAGAAGAAGGGAAAACTCTATTGATTAACATAACCCATTAAACTTTAATTCAATTTATGACGTGATTCTTAAATTCTTAAAATTTATAACTTATTTAATATAATCTCTCGACTTTTGAGACGTAGTCAATATAATTCATGAACTATATGCTTTTCGTTGATTCGAGATTGGGAAATACACTGAATATTTTCACATGACTCAAGATTATATTGACCGCATAACAAAATAGAACCAAATTGTGTGTTGGATCAAGCCAAAGTTCAGGAGTCGATCATGTCGTCTTCCCCGATTCTAATTGTTTATTATATTTAACCCTTTCCTCATTTTTTTTTGGGAAAGAAATTGCAAATTGGGGGAAGAAATTTCATAAGTTCGGTTGCGGTTAGGTTGAGGAGAGGTATCGTATGGTGAGCAAACCATTGGTTTAATCGAAAAAATAATAATAATGATTTCATAATGTAAAAGATAAAAGAAAAATACAACCTAATAAAATGATTGCACAAGACACGTACTGTTTTGGATGCAATCTCTTCTTCTCGTTTCGGAGAGGTTGATGGATGGTAGATAAATTAGGCAACCCACGAATATCTTTGGACCAAATCCGTTGCTTCATCGGATGTTTCACGTTGTTGTCCCGAATGAAGAAACGGAGAACATAGCGTATGCCTCATTTGAGCAGTTTTGACCCAGAGGGAGATGTCAAGTTCGCATTTTTTTTTTGGGTAAAGTTCACGAACATCATTGATTTCTGGAGCAATCAGTACAAGGGATTCACGCTCAACCAAAAAGACAATCCACCAAACCTACTCATCAGCCATGGAAGGGCCTCCATGATCACAAGGAAAGAGGAAAGCGAATCGTGCAGAAGCATACCGTCACCGTGCACCAGGCTAGATCAAATCATGTCCAAGGTTTGAGGATGTACATGATTTGAGTCTGAGAGCGCACTCAAGTCTCGATGACCGACTGTAACGTGTTTCTGCACATGTCATCTTTCATTGATGACGAAGCTTCTTGGCTGATGGAAAGAAGCAACGCGCTCCACATGGAATGATCGGGGGCGATCCCCATTTCCACCATCTGCGATAAGAGCTTGAAACCCATGTCGAGTTCTCCCTTCCCGCAAAATGTATCGACCAGGGGTCTGTAACTCTCTGCGTTTGGCGTACAACCTCTCTTGATCACGTCCTCCATGAGCTTCAAGGCGCTCCCTATCTTCCCGTGCCGGCAAAACCCGCTAATTAGGGCATTAAATGTTGACGCAACCGGGAAATATCCCTGACCGATCATCTCGTTCATTAGTTCGAATGCATCTCGCACATTCCCGTCCTGGGTCAATCCATGTATTAGGGAGCCATAAACAAGAGCATTTGGGAATCCACCTTCCCTGATCATTTGATCATAGACTATCTTCGCGTCCCCTGATCTGCCCTCATGACAGAGGCCTAATATTTTCAAGCAGCTATCTACAGTCCTGGGAAATAATCTCTCCATTTTGACCATGAACTCCAATGCTTCGTTCGGGCGGTTTTCCTTGTATAGACCATATAATATGCTATTGTAAGGACTAATACGACCACCAGAGCTGCATTTGTTCTCCTCCATGAGTTCCAAGATCTTGAAACCGTCATCCGTTCTCCCTCCAGAGCATAAACCTCGAATTAGTCCATCAAATGTGGCAAAATTCCAACTAATCCCATCCGTTTTCATGTCATTAAACATATCAAGGGCTAAATCCATCATCCCAGAATCACAGAAGCCAGAGATCAGCAGATTATATGTGTCTGCATTTGGAAGGCACCCCTTTCTCTCCATCTCCTCGAGCAAGCGATGTCCTACTTTCACTTTCCCTATTCCGCAAAAACCCTTCACCAACGTATTATAAGCCACAACATCCACAGGACCCCCCTTGTTCTCAACTCTCTCCAATACGTCAACAGCTTCCATCACGCGCCCTACACTGCAAAGGAGTTGCAAAACTTTGGTCACTGTAACAACATCGGGGACGAACCCCAAGCCAAGGCTTTTCTCAAGTAAGACAAGAGCTTGAACCAACTTGTCCTCATTACAATACCCTGATATCAAGATATTAAATGTCGCGTCGTTTGGCTCCTCCATCTCATTCATCAAGCTCCTCGCCCGCCCAACCTTGCCATTCTTGCACAGAGCATGAAGCAAAGTGTTGTATATCACTGTATTAGGCTTGACAGCACCAGCCTTCATGACTTGCAAGAGCTTAAAACAATCAGCGATCCTATTCGTCAAACACAGACCCTTCATCAAAATCCCAAAAGTGTACTCATCCCCCTGAACGCCATTATCCATCATCTTCGCCCTATAAAACTCCCTGGCCAAATCAATATCTTCCTTTACAAGAACATCGAGGATCGAGTTATATACCTTCAAGGACGGCTCTTCGCCGAACTTGCGCACCAAGTCGAGAACTTTGATGGCCTCACGGATCCTCCGCGCACGGCCCAGGCCCCGGACGATCGTGAGGAAAATGCTTTCATCCGGGGGCGACCCTATTGAAGTGAGCATTCCATCGAGCAGTTGCTGGGCAGTGTCGAAGCGGCGGAAAGCACAGAGCTTGTGGATGAGGGCGCGGTAGGTGGATTGAGAGTGGGTGAAGTTGGGGATCTTGGAGGCCCATTCGAAGGTTTCTAGCGCTAGCGATGGTGTTTTCTGGTCTAGGATCAAATGGGCAACGTGTCGGTCGGTTGGCACAGGACTGAAGGATCTTGTGGATGGATGTGGTGATGAGGATGAAGATGACGATGAGATGGGTTTCGGATGGAAAGTGAGAAGGAACCTTTGTTTGGGCAGTGCAGAGAAGCAGACGGAGGCTTTGGGGAAGTCCAAGAATTTGGGCATGGAGGTATCAAGTTGCTGCTCCAGCAAAGCAAGAGTTAACCGTCGCTGGGCAGTAATGTAACCGAAAAACTCAACGAAGGAAAATAAGGGAATTTGAGACAGCAGATTAACAAGAAAAAGTGAGGAAATCAGACCGGGCTTTGTTCCTTAAAAGTATACTCTCTGTCTCAGTAATTTGCGGCGGCCGGTTGGGTGAAGCAGCTTCTTACACAGCTTGGTTCGAGGTACTCGTGAGCCCTCAGACTCGGTTCACGATCACTCGATAATCGCCACTCCGTTTCGACATTCTAGTGATTCCGAACACGCCAATACTAAACTCAAGAAAAACTCACAGGCCTACTCGAGCTTCTTCTGTCTTTTAGAAAACATATGACTAGTCATAAAAGAGGCTTATAGATTCTTAAGATTGTATGATGGCCCCTCATGCAAAACACATATATTCATGCCTCTGAAGTTCGAGCTCCAGCTTGACTTCATTTACAACTCAAAAACCTGATTTTTCACTGGAGTCAAGCTCGAGTTCAATGAAGCAATTGTTACTTTAGGCAATTTCAATTTGTCTCAATCGACTCCTGTGTTGAGGATGAACAAAAAATAATGCTTTGCATAAAATTGTCAAGAGATAATGCCAACTATATTAAGACCGATATCCAACTTTCAGTGTGATCCACTTATTAAAGATCCATTTACAATCTTCCACGCAAATGGGGAAAGAGACTAAATAAGGGATCGATGTATTCGCTCCAGCAGGCTGCAGCTTGCAGAAATTGGCCATACACCCGACTTCTATTTGAGTTCATGCCCATTAGAGGAACTGCATTAATTCAGACCCGGATGGTAAAACGCGAGTGAAGAATGACAACTATTCCTCAAATTTACAAGACAAACAGACACATATTTTCTAGCTTTCAAAAAGGTGACGGGACGGCGGTAACTCGGAAAAATCCCCTGCCCCCAGCAACACTAATTGATTCTGAATTTCACCTACACATGCAATAAGGCAGTTCTTCATATACCGTTAAGCACGCCCTTGAGAACGTCCAGCCCTTCAGCAGATATGCTCCTCCTTTTATGGCATTTTGGGATTTCAATCTTAGGGGGTGGATCTGGCGAAAAACAGACCACAACTACTGTCAGATTGTCACACGTGTTGCGTTGGAGTGCCTCCTTGACGAGTGCTCTCGAGCATTTTTCAGGATTGTTGTGTTGCATGAGCTCTCTCCTAACCATGGTGACCGCACATTGACTGCTCATCACATCCCACAGCCCATCGCAACCAATTATCAGGAACTCATCTTCTTCTGTCAAGACGAGCTCCTCCAGCTCTGGCTCAGAGCTCAGAGGGCACTTTGAACCCTTTGAGCCCTTGATGTGCCAATCACCGAGGGCACGTGCAACTGACAGTTGACCATTGAGGTAGCCGTCATATATGACACCACCCATTTTCTCGATTCTCAATCTTTCAGAGGTACAGTTGGGTTTATGATCCTTGGACAGCTCAATTGCTCTCCCTCTTTTGCCCAAGACAGCTCTGGAGTCTCCAACATTGGCAATTAGCATATTACTGTGAAAGCACACAATGCTTTTTCAAAAACCATTGCTGTGAAATGAATGGCAGAGACATTGCAAATGCAAATGTAATCTCAACTTCATCAGGGCCAAAACCTGCACCCAACAAACATAGCGAATACAAGTGAAAAGTACCCTCACCTGCCTAATATAAGGGCAGTCAGAGCAGTGGTTCCTGATGAACTATCTAAGGAGCCAGCTTCTGCAAATGCATTATCAGCTTTTGCAAAAGCACTCTTCACAGATTTTTTTAAACCGGATGGAAAGTTGGAGTCCTGAACAATGTACTTAAGTATGTTCTTTCTGGTGAAAGATGCTGCATCAGTACCACCATGCCCGTCAAACACCTGTATTGGTTCAATTCACCAAGAAGAGCAACAAATAAAATACTCAGCGTGGAGAGATAAAGGTTTAATTGTCACATGGCAGAGCAATGCTTGAAAATGCATATGCAGTGGGGACCAGAGAAGGCAGCAAATACACGGTTTACATTTAGATACACCAATGCTTGAAGAAGTGATAAGTGTGGATAATGCCCTTGGGCAAATAAGTTCAGACTGTTTCAAATAGTAAACGAGTGTTGTGACGACTTACTGACATTTAAAGAATTAGGCATTGTAGCTTGATAGTGAGTGAAGGTTGACTATGCACAAGGAGTGCATTCCCATGTCGATATAACATCATTTAGTGGTAAGGGATAATTCCATGAAAATTGGACCTTTAAAACATCAAGACATTTATTGCAGATGGTCCCAATTGAAAAAAAGTGTTAGATAGTAACAAATGAATTAGCGGTAAGGGATAATTGCATGAAAATTGGACCTTTAAAACATCAAGACATTTATTGCAGATGGTCCCAATTGAAAAAAAGTGTTAGATAGTAACAAATGAAAAAGATGCGCACCCCATAAAATGCCCCAGGGGAGGGGACTTGCACAGCTGAATCGAAGTGCTCATAAAGACTATCCACACAAATATACTCATCCTCCATAAACTGTTTTGGTCCTTTCTCTGAGCAGCTTCCCGAGCGAAACACAGGTAAGAACCCCGATTTCTCAATTGGTGGTGACTTCAAACCAATAACTCCGAGGTCAGAGTCCTGCACGAAGGTCCATTAAATATTTAATGGAATTGATCCCGGCTCCAGGATCAGCCAATCTAGTGGCTGACAATCTATTAAGGCTACTAGGCAACCCATGCATCACCTGGGTGATGCAGAATAATATAAACATTCTAATGAACTTAAGCCAAAGTGTGGCCCAAGATCAGTAGCCCCAAAATTCCGTTACATGAAGCCAAAATAATAATAATTATTATTATTATTCCGAGGCCACAATTTCATATTTTCTGATCTGTATCAGTATCATAATTCCTTCTCCAAAGGGCTTCCAAATTGCGATGCTTGCAATTCACCATAAGTCGCGGACCAGTGATTAGAATTTTGGCCAATGCAAGCCCAAGGTCCTTATCTTGATTACACGCATGCCATCTAACTAAACTCGAACAAAGCTAAGATTTTGATGGCAAAACAGCAAATACACCATCGGAAGTAATCGAATCACATAAAAGACCAAAGAAGCGAACACATAATGACTTCGTTTAATTAACAAAAGGAGCAAAAGAAAATGTGCGATGATGATGATAATGAAGATGAAAAGCAATGCTCACCAACTCAGACAACCAAGCGGAGCTGTTACATTGGCGTATAACAGAGAGGTTCCTTGGAGGCTTCCCAATCTTGTTTGAGCTCAAGTTCTCCAACGTGTCATTGTCCTCATCCTCCATAGACGACGTATTTCCCTTGCATTGATCGTGTTCAAGGGCCAACCGGGTCATCAGACATGCAACATCGGTACCTGGAGCCATTTCAACCCACCATATGCTCACTCCATTTTCGAAGACAAAAAACCAGGCCAAGATTCCCAATGCACCTCGCCAAGATCGGTTCTTTTCTCAGAGAACTTCCCACAAGCACCTCATCCGAAGGCACCCACCTCGAGAAATCCCACAAATTGCCTTCGTGGTAGTTCCAGCTCCTAGATCGAGGTTCACCTCATGATTGCCAAAAAACAGAAACAGGGCATCTCGAATTCCTTCCACGGTTCAACAAAATGAATACTTTCGCTAATCAGAGGTCACAGGTTTCGCAGAGACAACGAGCATTAGAAATTGAAGCACCAGAAATAGTATTAAGGAAGGGAGGGCCATCGAGAGGAAACAGAAGGAGGGTATCCTTTCCTTTTCCGTTAATCCTGCTGGTGTGCGAGCGAAGCAGGGGCATGAAAGAGATGGCTGGGATCGCAGATTTTGCGGTCGACATTATAGCCATTGCTGGCGCAAACGACACCTGGGACGGTTTGGGAGGAGTGATGAAATCGCAAACAAGTTTGTTTGACCAAGAATGGGCGGCTCTGTCACGTTCCTCTGTCACCGCAACTCCATCGTTCCTCCCCGGATTGACTTCAGCGCACCCAAAACGCCACTCGGTCACGCGATTTCTGAGCTGATCGAGGCAAGCGTTTGCACCTTCGACTCGATTCACGTTATACGGGACGCGAACAATTCGGCTCGGAAGACAGAGGGGCATGCATCGTCCTCCTTTTTAAAACGTCCGACAGAAAGAATTTCCACATTATTACCATGAAATCTTAGGACGATGTTATCATGATTTACTACTATCCCATTATAAACAAAACAAAAGCTTATGCATCATTTTCCGAACATGCTCTTGCCTTGATTCTCTTTTTAAGTAAACACTTAATCAATTTTGGAGCCCAAATTCAAAATGTTAATTGGAACCCGTTTGTCCGAAAGAAATTATCTCCGAAGAATTATTCTTTGACTTTTCGGCATTTAGACGTCGGAAAACTTATCAACATAAGGAAAACATCGTATATAGATTGTAAATAATAAATTTAAATGAAGAAAACATGGGCATTTTTTCTTAATCATCAATATTGAAAATATATTTTCCTTATCAAGAATTTTTGAGTAAAATAAACTCTCCTTAAGTTCTAAAATCATAGAAAAAGTATGGATGACTCTTCGCGTCACTATCCATTCGATTCGAAAAGGTCTTCTGTGTTTCGCGGAAAGATCAAAATTTGAGATCTCCCAGATTGAAGAAAGCCGAAAAAAAGAAAGTGGGCACATTCGCTTTCTTAACCATGGCGACAATGAGGGACTGCGGTGTAATTGCAGAAGAGATAACAGCAGATCCACTCATTGGGGCTTTATGCCTATGGGCCCCCAGCCATGTCGGGAGGAAGTTGAGATTGGCAAGCAAAGCGACTTTATGGAATTCCACTGGGGTAAGTTCCTCCTCGTAGCTGTGAATTTGAACTTTTTGGTCTTTTCTGTTCCTCCTCGTAGCTGTGAATCTCCTGCTGTTCCTGTAGGAACTTTTGCGGTCTGTCCATACGAAAATGTCCAATTTTCGCGAATGGCAATAAAAAACTTGCATCGTTTTGAGAAAGATGCGCCGTTTGCCTAGGACGCTTACCAAGTGGCTGCTGGAACAAGTTCGATTCCGCGAGCGGATCAAAAGTACAGTCGGAGAACCCGAGTATGCAGAAGCGAACTCGTTCGGGGTTGGTGGACGCGGCATCTCCGAGGGGGGAAAAAAGAAGGGAGTTATCCTCATTCGAATGAGCTCGGGACTTGATTGATAACGTATTTTATGGAGAGCCGCCGGGATCAGAAGGCATAAACATATTCCAAAACCTGATAGAAATGTCTACATATGAAAAAGATGGTTTGCATGGGGAATAGATGGGTAAAAATAATGTAGTATTGGCAGGAATGGTCGCTGTCACGTCGATGCTCTTTTTCATAAGTCGAACGTGGCTGTTAATATGTCGTTTGGTGGCTGTATTGATGTTCCCCCGCCATATTCGACACTAGGAAAATGCCGAGTAATTAGACTTTTCAACGGCATGGGAACGTCCACCCAGCTCAGGTATGGAATCAGAACTTGATGGAGTCACTTTCACGCAGTCGTTTGACAAATTGGTAGACGACTCTCCTTGCTATTTTCAGTGGGAAAGGGATGCTCTGGAAAAATTCCGACAAAAAAGTAAAAACAAACTACAAAACTACAGTGGAGTGGCATGTCTGTCTTCACCTCCACCCCCCGCCAAAGTCATGGTAGCTTCCAGGAGGAGATTAATAATCAATGGGAGGACCACCACTCAGAGAGAGAGAGAGAGAGAGAGAGAGAGAGAGAGAGAGGCTGTTGGAGGGTTCTCCTTTGCCAGCATCTTCATTGCGTCACCCAAAATGGCCACGCACTTTGTCTCTCTCTGCCCGAAGCACCACTAGAAAATCTCTTAATTCTCGTTACAGGGACCATTGATAGATCATCTCATGACAACCAACCAGAAATCAAAGCAGAGAAATGCTCTCTCGCCACACACCCACTTCAGCACCCGTTGTTATCTCAGGCGCTAGGTTATGCTGCTCCTAGGTGTTAGCTAGGTGTTAGCCTGATTCCCAGACCTGAGCTCTACGGGCGAGAGGTCAGAGTCTTCTGAACAAGCATGGTCTCGCAAGGGGTTTGTTGCTGATCTCCCAAAATAGCTGCCTTTTGTTGTTGTTCACGTCACTCCTGTTGCTTGATTTATGCTGCATATTTGGCCCAGCTTGGTGTTACAGTTTTGAGCTGTAAAGAGTGAAAAGTCGAGCCTTTTCGGAGTATGCAAACAAGCACCAACATGGTCTGGCTCGTGGTCCTTCTGGTTTTGCAAAGTGGGTTGTGCTCATTTGGAGCCGGCACAAATGCTTCCACAAGGCCAGAGTTTGTGAACATTGGGGGCGTCTTCTCTGTTAACACCCTGATAGGCGAAGTGGCTAAAGTGGCTATTCTTGCTGCAATTGAGGATGTGAACTCTGACCCATCAGTTCTCGGTGGAACCAAGCTCAAGCTTGTAATACAGGACACTAACTACAGCGGCTTTCTGGGCATAGTTGAGGGTAAGTCGATGTTTTCTCTCGGAATGCCTATTTATGCTGGTATGAAATATGTGCCGTCTTGAAATTCAGAGTTTTTAGCTGAATCGAATCCTTTCTTTCAGCTTTACAGTTCATGGAGAGTGACACGGTAGCCATAATTGGACCCCAAACTTCCGTCACTGCTCATGTGATATCGCACTTCGCAAATGAATTGCAAGTCCCTTTGCTCTCATTTTCAGCGACGGACCCGACCCTGTCCTCACTCCAGTTCCCTTACTTCATAAGGACAGCACAGAGCGATCTGTTTCAGATGGCCGCGATAGCAGCAATGGTGGACTTTTACGGGTGGAGGGAAGTGACAGCCATCTACGTCGATGATGACCACGGGAGGAACGGTATTGCCGCATTAGCAGACAAGCTCGCAGAGCGCCGCTGCAAGATCTCTTACAAGGCCCCAATGAGCCTTGAGGCAACTCGGGATGATATGACTGATGTGCTGGTGAAGGTGGCGTTGATGGAGTCGCGCATCATTGTTCTTCACACCTACTCCACTCCAGGACCACTGGTGCTTAAAGTGGCCAAGTATCTTGGAATGATGGGCAATGGATATGTTTGGATCACAACTAACTGGCTTTCGACAATATTAGACACGAGGTCGCCCCTCCCTTTGGATGTGATGGAGACGTATCAGGGAGTCCTCTCGCTGCGTCCGTACACGCCAGACACCGATGTCAAGAGGAAATTCGTTTCCCGGTGGAGTAACTTGACGAGCACATTTTCGTCTAATGGGACGTTTGGTCTGAGTAGCTACGGCCTGTATGCCTATGATACAGTTTGGATACTTGCTCGAGCAATTAACGCGTTTTTCGACCAGGGTGGAGTCATTTCGTTTTCAAATGATTCTAAGTTGACCGAGCTAAAAGGAGGAAATCTGCACCTCGATGCTATGAGCATCTTCAACGGAGGGAAATTGCTGCGCGATTCCATTCTGCAGGTCAATACAACAGGCGTAACGGGCCCTATTCAATTCACTCCTGAAAAAAACCTTATTCATCCAGCATTTGACATCATCAATGTGGTAGGCACTGGATATAGGAAGATCGGTTATTGGTCCAATTACTCTGGCTTAACAGTTGTGCCTCCTGAGACGCTGTACGCGAGGCCACCAAATCATTCCAGCTCGAGCCAGCAACTATTCCCGGTTATTTGGCCCGGAGAAACGACACAGAAGCCTCGTGGTTGGGTTTTCCCAGACAATGGTAGGCACTTGAAGATTGGAGTCCCGAGTAGAGTAAGCTACCAAGAATTTGTGTCACCAGTCGAAGGCACGACTGATATGTTTACTGGTTACTGCATCGATGTCTTCGTAGCTGCTTTGAACTTGTTGCCTTATGCCGTGCCTTATAAGTTCATTCCATTTGGGGATGGTCACAGCAACCCAAGTGGCACGGAGCTTGTTCGGTTGATAACAACTGGGGTTAGTGCGAAGAAAGTTCTCTTGCGAGTTTTAATATTTTAGCCACTCATTTCCACGAGTGATCAGTTTTTTGGCCTCTCTACAGACCTTTGATGCTGCAGTAGGAGATATCGCGATCACCACCAACAGGACTAGGATGGCGGATTTTACACAGCCTTATATCGAGTCCGGGCTAGTCGTAGTGGCCCCTGTCAGGAAATCGGACTCTAATGCGTGGGCTTTCTTCAGGCCATTTACTTGGAAGCTGTGGTGTGTGACAGCCTTCTTCTTCCTCATCGTTGGAGCGGTAGTGTGGATTCTGGAGCACAGACTGAACGATGACTTCCGTGGACCTCTTAGGAGACAAATTATCACCATGCTCTGGTGAGTGACCATAAATTTTCATAGATAGCATAAGATAACTCAAGATTGGGTTCATTAAACAAAATTTGCCAGAGTTCAATCACTTAAGTAGTGGGAGCGAATCTGTTTGGTTAGCGTTTCCATGGTGAACCCGTGTGACTAGTGTTCCCACTTCAGTCACTGCTATAGTACTACACCAGATTGACAGAAAATCTGGAGAAACGTCTGAACTTGAATTAATACATATGCTACTCTGGTTGAGTATTGGCAAGCTTGAACACGAAAGACAGATATGATGACTCCACGATCATGATCAAGCTCTCGAGTCCTCATATGAGATCCTTGACTTTAGTTGAAATCAGCTCACCATTTCCAGCTCCTATTTTGACTGGATTAGATGTTCTAGGTAGCAAGATGGAGTCAAGAATGAGAATCAATATGAGCTCAGGTAGCAATGTGACTTTGAGAAGCTGGTTGCAAACATGAATCACTTAAACCAACCCCTCAGTTTTATCTCACAATTTTGGTTGGTATTAATCCATGAGGATAAGTTACATTTGTAACTTAAAAGAGCTCCACCAGGCTGATTGTGGAAGTGGAAGTGCTGCAGAGGTGGATGAGGTAACCTGTACAAAACATTTGAACAGACATAAACACTCGTAAACACTTGCAGTTGCAGATGTCCAGACTTTAGTGTCCTAGAGAATGACCTCCGTAGCTACCAATTGTTACTTCATCCAAAAAAATGAAGAACAGAAAATTGACATTTTGCTGTAAACATATGATTGCATCCACCTGATAATTCCTAATTCACTTATCTTTTCATTCTGCAGGTTTAGCTTTTCAACTTGGTTTTTTGCTCATAGTAAGTTAACATTCCCTCTCTCCCGGACAGATATATATTGCCAAATTACCGAGAAAATGCTGCTCTCTTTACAACTCATTGTGCTATCTTGTTCACAATTGAGCAGGAGAAAATACCGTGAGCATGCTGGGTCGCTTTGTGCTGATCATCTGGCTATTTGTGGTTCTTATCATCAACTCAAGTTACACGGCTAGTCTGACATCGATACTCACAGTCCAACAGCTTTCTTCTCCTATCAAGGGGATTCAAACGTTACTATCGAGTACCGATCCCATAGGATACCAGCAGGGATCGTTCGTCCGAAATTATTTGGTTGATGAATTGGGCATTCATGAATCCAGACTTGTTCCTCTCATCATGCCAGAAGATTATGACAAGGCCTTGAAAGACGGTCCTCACAACGGTGGAGTCGCTGCGTTGATCGACGAGCGTGCATATGTCGAGCTTTTTCTCTCAACTCGATGTGATTTCAGCATTGTGGGTCAAGAATTCACTAAAAATGGATGGGGATTTGTAAGTATCGATCTTTTTCTTCTGCTTTTGACAAAAGTATTAGACAAAAAAAATGTAGCGAGTCCATGGAAAATGTTTAAGCACGCTTGACTGATGCATGATCTGTTGACTTGTATCATTACAAATAAAATTTGACAGTATGGGAGATATTCTTCTGTGAATTGTGATTCTAACTTTGTTTTTACATGGATTGCGATGACCAGGCATTTCCACGGGACTCACCCTTGGCAGTTGATATGTCGACGGCGATCCTGAAGCTCTCAGAAAATGGGGATCTCCAACGGATTCACGACAAATGGCTAATGAGAAGTGCCTGCACATCACAAGGGACGAAGCTCGCACTCGACCGTCTTCACCTCAGGAGCTTCTGGGGCCTCTTTGCTCTGTGCGGATTTGCTTGCTTCTTGGCCCTCTCCATATATTTCCTAATGATGGCCCGCCAGTTCAGGCAGCACTATTCCGAGGAAGCCGAGAGCTCCACCTCAAGCTCCCGATCGAGCCGTCTACGAACGTTTCTCTCCTTCATTGACGAGAAGGAAGAGACGGTGAAAAGCCGGTCCAAGAGGAGGCAAATGGAGCGGACCTCCAACAGGAGCACCGATGACGATGGACTGGTGAATGATTCCAAGAAAAGGCATATCGAATACTCTTGCAACGACAGCTTTAATTCCGGTAACCAAGTTTAAGTAAATGTATATCCGTCTCAGAACTCTCGCCCTGAGTCGCACGAATTCCTTCTGATGTGGGATTTCAAACCTTGTTATACTCCGTAGATATGTTTGTACTTGTTGACAATTGTAAATTGTCGCGACTCAGAAAAAAATGAGTAAAGCATATGCTTTCCAGGGCAATTTTGAAATGCTCGTATATAAACATTCTCAATTCTTCATTACCAAAAAAAAAAAAAACATTCTCAATTCTTATTCAATGGGCTAAATTCGCTATGTATAAATATGTCAAGCGTATGATGGCATCAGAAGAATCGGCTCTTAGTCATTGTCTAGTCTCTGTTAGAGTAGTGAGAACAGGTCCACCCGCTGCATGCCAATCTTATCCATTAACATGTATCTGCAGATAGCAAATTGCATGGATCAGACTGCTTCATTTTTACAGCACAATGAGACGGTGTTGTTACCGGTTGAAAGCAAAAATCTAAGGAATAAATACATATGCTGGCTACATGACTATTAATGGCCAAAAACTCCCAAGTTTTTCGTTGTAATGAGTTATGACGAGTAAATGGTCTTGAGTTTGCTTTGCCATGAAATTTTCAGATTAAATTTGGAAAATTATTATAAGATATGAATAATACAAGTTCTCTTGTCTTGACTTCTCGGATCTGCACCTTCTCCAACCCCTCTTCCTGGGGACGGAACGACTCGAGCTTGTGGGAGGTTCGCCGATCGGCAGACCAGTGCAGGCATGATTTTTCTCCAAGTATGGCGTAGCAAAACAATGAGAGAGATGAATAGGTAATTGCGTTCCCAATGCCTTTCTGATAGGTTGCCTGCTCGCCTCAAATTTTTCACACCTTGTTCACGTTGTGGTTTGAGTCCAGGCTGATGGGTTCCGACTAGATTTTTGTTCCTCTTAACACAGCAGACCAACCTGGCCTTCACAGACTGAGGAGTTGGAGGGCCAGGATTTTTACCAGAGTCAAAATTCTTGGTTCGAGAAGACGTGAAGCCAGCGTATCGTCTTAGTTTTCCTGGCTTACTTTTCTTAGGATTGTTTTAAAAACTACCCACCTTAATTAAAAAAAGACTATCATCCAATGCATTGTTTATCCCGTCTTACGTGCAAGCACCGAGCTCCTCATAACAAACCCCCCTTTTTTGTTAAACTGAATATTGAGTTGCTTTTTTATTTAACGTTAGCTACCTAGAAATCGCTGATGCGACATATTCTGTGCACCCTTCAACACCACTCGAGGAGATATTGGGTGGTCTAAGCCCAATGGTCCCGGCCACTTAGGAGGGGGGACCTGGCTGGTGGGCCTCACAACGCGCGGGGCCCACCAGCCAGGTGGCCCCCTCTTACTGGTCCGGGATCATTGGGCCCAGATCACCCAAACGCTCAAAGGTACACGTACCGTCTGTTTGCCTTGCTGAGCGCCACATTAAATGCCACCGAAGCCTTTGACAGAAGGTAAAATGTCATTTAGAGCTTTAAAATCACCTCGTTGATACTGGAGCAAAGAGACCGATTGTGTTTAATGCATTGTCCTTCCTCGATCTAACTTAATGTGCAAGATCCATGTTGCAGACACATGCTCGTTACCAGCAGGTGTGGAGAGACTGGCCTTTTCTGTTATCTGGGTTTGTTCTTCTTCTTTCTTCTTTTACATTCTGTATGTATGGATGAGGGAATTCATATCTTCTATTAGCCAACGTAGCTAGACTCCACAAGTGACAGTTCATGCGCTGACTAGGCATGAACTTGTCGGCCCTGTGTGGTTGATCTACTCAATGAAAGGAGAACGATTTCTTTTCCTTAAAATAGTTCACTGCCCATTTTCAGGAAATGACATCTGAAGCAGAGATGATATCCACAAGAAACAAAAAAAAAGTGTCACTAAATCATGTGCAGCCCTATATTAGATTGAAGATTAAACGAGGATGGACAACAGACAGTTGCTATAAACTTAAGTAGATTGTGCAGATTGCTGTTAAATAGCCCTATATTAGATTGAAGATTAAACGAGGATGGACAACAGACAGTTGCTATAAACTTAAGTAGATTGTGCAGATTGCTGTTAAATAGGTTCTTCCTCTGTACATACGAGATCTTTTCTGGTGTATGACCTGTCTTACAAAGCTTAACACATGCGAATACTAATATCTTTTAACAACCTTAGCATATACTATCTGTATTCTTATTTTTCCTATTGATATTCATCTGGAGTTACCTAGAAAAACTTCTACCTCCTCCATTTAAATGCCAAATCAAAAGCATAAGCTAATAATATGACCTGTAGATAAGCGATGTGAAGTGCAAATTGAGCTGAGAACAAGTAAAATTGACAAAAGGGGGCTACAGAAACGAAATCACTTTGGGCAGAACTTGGATATGATATGTTAGAATGCCCGACTAAAATATTTGAACTGTTAGGTGGAGAGATTATATACATACAGACTTCGTGTTGTTCAGGATTAGCACTCACAGCATCTGAATCCCTACATGACTTTTTGAACTTTCCGGCTTTGGAAATTCCAAACATTGTGACGAAAAATGTGCATAATTGGTGTGGCACTTGCTGAAAGAAATCCTTTTAATAAAGTTTGTAAACCATTTCCGGGTAGGTCCAACTCATCTGGTAGACAAGTCTGCTGTTATCAAGGGTGTGCTCCAACTTCTTTGCGGAAGTTGGGAAGATTAATGTGGTATTTGGAGTCATGCAAAGCAAATAGAATGCTTAGACAGATCCAGGAAAGTGGAACTTCAAGTGGCATTTGACCGCGAGATATATGTTGCATTTCTTCTAACTCCCTTCCATTTGGCTTCATGATGCTTTTGCTAATTAACAGCTATATTTCCATATGACTTGTAAATGTTTTACGTTAACAAATATATTGGTTATGCTTGTTATATGCTGAATCAATCTAACGTCCAGACAGGTTATGAATCCCATTGCACTTCTTCTTCTTTGAGACTGAATAAAGAAAAGGAAATAAGTAAAAATGCAGACAAGTGATTTCCATCTTTTATCACTAGTTTACCAAAGTAACACTGGATAGCTTCCCCCAGCAAAGAATATGGCAAAGAATAACCGTACTATAAACGGCTTAACCCAAAACCTGTTTTCTCCCCAGTTGACAGACAGGAGCCACACGATACCAATTTAACTGCTGATTACAAGCAATAAATTGAACAAAGCCTACACCCTGAATAAACAATCGATTATATTGACCTGACAATGCATTGATGCCTGCCCAAACAATGCACTGCGCCAATGGGTTGGCCCTGCTTGGGCTGAAGAATTCTCAGGACAAGATCCACATATACACAGTGGACCAGAAAGTGAGCGCTAGTGCTGCAACCAAGTATGTCCACAGGAAGAGAACCGAACACTCCTCTTGACCCACATTAAACAGCTGAGTCATTGTCCCTGCATTGCCATTCCACATTCATTTCAAACTTTTTTCACCTTATGTTTCTTGGTGAGAAATGTATCGGTTCTAGGAGATTATGAGGGCTGCAATGAAGAACATGGCTTACCAATATTCATGGCCGGTGGCAGCGTGAATTGGATCATTAGCACGAAATGATAGAGAGGGTCTGGAGGGAGGAAGCCGAGATGGTCAGCTGCTTTGACAACCCAGATGCCGATCACTGGGAGTATCATGTACCGAACACATATTACGCCAAGGATGACCGAGGGTCTGATTTTCGAAGAGCGCAGCCCTGTATGAATGGGATAGAAGCAATTTGAGTTAGGACAATTTTTACTCTGGTCTTTTAATTAGCTCTTCAAAGGTCTTTGACAGTTTTGAAAGCTCTTTCTTACCTTGAGTAAGGTTGCCTCCAAGTATGAGGGTAATGCAAGGTATAGTTCCATCACTGCATAATTGAAAGCCATTAAGAGACTCGAAAACACAAGGAAGACTACTAAGTTGACCTTCCCTACTATACATCGGAGTCAACCAGTCCCGGATACTTAAAATTAATAATGCAACAAAGAGACACCACTTGCCCCAGTAATTTGATGGAATCTTGGATCACCCGCAATGGAGCACTGTTGCCTATAATGAGCTGCCTCAGCCACGAAATGGCCCCAAAGATCAATCCCAATATCTGAGAATATATACAAAAGATTAGTGCATTGTTCGGTTTTTCACCAAAACTGGAAAGATGAATTGTATCTGAGCAATTAATGTGCACAGAGAGACTCACAGCACCGAGGGTTGGAGGTGCCAGCAATTCCTCCAAGATTGTGTGAAGAAATCCTACCAAATTGCCCCAGAGCGTCGCTGATTCTTTTTCCGACTTGCTGCTTGATTCTTGAGATATAACCTGTGGCATGGCAATTGAGTGGGTGTTACATTGTCTTGTGAAAGATTAAACCTGAAGAGGCTTCAGGAGTTTCCATACTTAAGTTTAGGTTCATGAGAGGAAAACTTACAGCTTGGTCTTCTACATCTTCAACAGATTTTGGGGACTGCACACTTATTGCTACTGGCTCTTGATCTTCTCCTTTCAGCAGGTGCGTACTCTCATTAGAGTCAAAGTCATTATTGGGCTGCTTTGCGAAATTGTCAGCCGCTTGAAGCTCTTTGTATTTCACTGACGAAGATCGTACCAATTGGTATGTATAAGTCCAAATGAAGAAACCTCCAAGCTGTGTTGAGTCAGAAACATGGAGCAGAACTGAATTCAGAGAACAAGCTGAGGGTAATGCCATACGCACCTAAAGAAACAATTATACTATCCTGCTGATCTCGAAAAACAGCTTGGGAGACAGATTGTCAACGATTTAATAGAACCAAATGCCAAATTTGTAAGAAATTTACAGATCGGTTCTTTTATACACCTTCTTCTTCTTCTTTTTTTGTGCATTTCATGAGATGTTTCAGACTTAAATCACATATTAGGTAATGGGACGCTTCATTACCGCCATGGAGAATGATGCGTAGGAAAGTCCAATGGAGCTGCAGACACTCTCATCCCCAAACGGACTGTTGTCCTCATTACAGATTGCTGGCACAATTATCAACAGAAGATTTCCCAGATTTCCTTTTAGGAGGCAGAACAAACTGTTATCAGACTTCATAGCCCACAAATGTAGTCACATAGAAGAGTTCTAATTGGTTAGTTGATAAGAATCAATTACCTGATGCACAAGTAGCAATCACCAGGCCCTCTAGATGTGGCTTGGGCTTTAGTAGTTTCACAACTATCCATCCAAGCATCCCCCCGAACAAGAAGGTGATGGCAATGTTCACTGGCATGAACCACCTTCATATCCGATACAACGTCATAAGCATCAGTATCTCAAGTACAGAAACAGTCCTCAATGCTCTCAGTAAAGGAGCCACAGACTATCAACATTTCAAGCATAATAGACTCAAACAAACAATAGTGGAGCTCAGCAAGTCTTTCAGTTGAGAAATTGAATAAAAAAATGAAAGTTCATATCATCTGACTTCTAGATGATTATATCTTTCTGAGGAATGAGAATGCCAACATCAAAATGAACCACAAGAGGAAGCGAATAGCTGAAAAGATTTCCCTACCATGAGATAATGTCTTGGAAAGTGACGGTCCTTGCCAGACTGGCAAACATCAGACATGGAGTGAACACCATGAACACTATCTGCATCAAATAAAATTCTCTTCGCTAAGGTATGCATTCAGCAAGAAAATGCATCACATAGAAGCTGCAAGAGTTCAATTATCCCCCTTTCGAGGGGCAAGACAACAATTCTTTACACATATTTTACCTTGTTCAAGGACTTCCTTGCATCTGCAGTAAGAAGACTGCAATATTCAGTTGCCATGAAAGCTCCCAATCCACTGATCAGCAGAACTTGCAAAATTGGCATGGATGCCACCTCAAACAGTGTCCAAAAACCCATCTTCTTCTTCTTCTTCCTCTTCTTCTTCTCAAGCCAAATCTACCTACAAATCTGTCCTTTCTGCCTGTGTTTTGACTCAAGGTTTGCTTGATTAATGCAGCAAAATCCTACTTCTGGCCCTGTGTACTGCTTAGCTCACAAGCTACGAGCTTGACCCCCTTTCTTTTATGTAAAGCCAAGTGAGTCTCTAACAAAAGAGAAGGAAAATCCTGGGAAAGAGCGCAAAAGAAAGGTGTGTCAGGAAGAGGAGCCCAATGTTCATCACCAAGACAAGATTAAAACAAAACATCGAACAGTGATTCCCACACCAGATTAAGGAATGACATAACCCAAAGGGGAAGACGATTGTGGAACGAGAGTACTACATCCAACGGTCGTGAATTTGGAAGGAAGGAACCATGAAGGTACCATCGGTTTGTCTGATTCTGGGGTACCGTATCGACATTTACAAAAGACTTAACTCTCGAGTTTCCAGTGCTCCTCCCATTCAAATTTGTTCCTGGAACTTCAGATTCAGATCCATCTGCTTTTGTTTCGGGAGAAATTGTCGTGCAACAAAGATGAAAAAAACTTAAAAAGCAGACGAATGGGACGCAAAAGGACGAACCAATATCATCAAATTGTTCTTCGCGTTTGTCACGTCTCCTCGTAAGGGATCACTCTTATGTTGGATCACATCGTTGAATTCGCATTTGATTAACAAGATCCACCACAGAATCTTTCCTTTCCCGAGTTCTTCGAATCGTCGACGGAGAACGACTTCACATTATAATTCAGCTCGGAAGAAATGAGACAGGAGATGGCCAATGTATTCAGACAACTCCCGATGAGCAACGGTTACGCCATCCTAAATTCCGAAGCTTAAAGTAGCTGTCGTCGTAGAACGAACACCGATGTAACATCCTATTTGCACCGTATCAGATTTGGCCAGATGCACTTGCTACCAAGAAGGCATGGATGATCATAACATCTCATCAAATCGAATCGCACTTCTAAACACTGGATTAGGTTCAATTAACCATCTCTTGTATGGATCCGGATGGACGTCACCATGTTCCTGACAAATATGGCTACACCAACTTGGCCACCATGACCACTCATGCGCCTCTTGGCCCCACGACCATTGTAGTGGCTTTTAAATTACTACGTTTAAATTAATAATTAATCTGAATTTGGCAAGGAGTATCAGTATTATATGATAATAAAAACACATCTGATCTTATTTTAATACATTATAAATGATTAAGCTTTTGCGGACCATTCGCCGCCAACTCATGGAAGTAGAGCCGCCACGCCAGCTTTGGTCTGTAGTCAGTTTGGACTGTTATTAATAATATTAACAACACTTCTTGTCGCTTAGTTGATAATGTTTTTATTAAATTAGCTGTTATTTTTCAATTTACATGATGCTTGAATTAATACTAAGTGGAGTGAGGGTCAAAAGTGGCATCGGGTATACGAAGATATTTATATTTTTTTTTTTACATACGAAAATGCGAAATTTAAAAAGGGTGGGGCCCAATAGCATGGATTTCAGCGCATAGGCGTGGCCACTGGCCAAGGGCATGATGAAAAGGAGAAGTGTCAAAATCACTATCTTATCATGTACTCCGGGAGCATAACCTTTCCAAAATTCTGCAGAGTGGAGGATGACTAGTCTAAAAGAGGCTGCTGAACAATCGATGCTATGCAAAACTTAGAGATTGATTTTACCAATAAAATGTATAGTAAGATCATTCAGTGCACTAATCATGGGTCGGTAGATCGACTCTCGAGACGAGCACAATCTAAAAAGGAAAAGGAGTTTTTTACTCGGCGGTTATATTGAGTGACATATCATTCAAATTCGTTAGGCGATTGATGGTGATTGCCAAATGTTGTTTATAATTTATCTTATGATTAGTTTTTTATAGGCGTTTTTGCTTAGAAAATCATCTCATCTCGTCTAAGCGCTCTCTCTCCCTAACTTTTCTCGCCTCATGAAACCCATTAATCCTGCTCTGCCATTAGTTGTAAGATAATCAAATGATGGTTGGCAGATCACAGAGTCCGAAATGCAAATGATCAAGTCATAGGGTTGGGTTGCCTAATCAATTTGAACTCTGCATGCTGCTCTTAGGATCTGAACAGTTGACGACGACTCCATCTTGTCTCGGACGTGCACATCGAACGCACCACCGAGTCGAAAGCCCCGACCAAAAAATTCCTTACGTAAGCCGACCGTCTACGAATCTCAAGAGAGTCGGAAATGCACACGACGACCGCCGAACCAAGAAACTCCAATCGACGGATAAGAATAACCACAGCAAGTGGTGTCGACACGACCAAAATTATGATTAAGAAAACAAAAAAAAAAGCAAGCAGAGCTAGCTTTGAAAACGAAACAGACAAAGTACGACAATGATCTTCATGACGACGAAAACGACAAGATGGCAAGGTGGTTCACAGAATCGAGATCGTAAGGGTCGACAGAAAGAGGCAGATCTAATAATTGAGTGGTCCTGAATCATCGCTTTGCGTTCTTTATTGGGGAGTGGAACGAGATGGAATAGAGAGGGGGGCCCGAGGTTCGACTCGCATCCTCCTCGTCGCCGCCGTGATCATCGGAGAAACGTGGGAACGAATGGTTGTCGTTAAAACTCAAAAAGAAAGCCGACTCCGAAAACCAGAAAGGGGGAGAACATCTAGCCGATCTGGGGATGGCCCCAGAAAGGGCGAGTGGCTTCCCCGATCAGTTCCATGCCGGAAGAAAGAGAAAACGAAAGATCCCAAGAAAACGCCAATCGGAAGAAACAAGAACAAGAAGACGGAAGGAAGAAACACAGCGAGAGAGAGAGAGAGAGAGAGAGAGAGAGAGAGAGAGAGAGAGAGAGAGGGAGAGAGAGAAGGACGAACCTAGAGTCGAATATGAACCGAGTCTTGAGGATCACGGGCGAGCAAGAAACGGGGGCGAGACGAACGAGGGCTCCAGCAAGAAGAACAGGAGGGAGCACCAGAGGTTGGAGGCGCCCACGAGACTCGGCTATTCAGCTGGAGCGAGAGGTGTCGCGCATTTATGAACGACCACGTACGAGACGGGACCGTCTATGGAAGTCGCGGTTTCCATTTTCCATCTTTCTATATATGCCTCCGGGACAACGGGGACCTTTAGTCCGCCACCCCTCATAATTGCTCATCAGATCGAAGAGGACAAAGCCAAGTTGAAGAAGGAATTCTGCGCGTGGAACGGATCGAGCTGCGCCACCCCGCCCTCCCCTCTCGAGCGAAGGAGGGAGGTGGTGCTCGGATTCCACCTCCCCCGCAACACGACACGCTCTTCCGCCAGTCATCGACTCGGAGAAACCGCGAGTTGGCATGAGGGGGAGGTCTATTCTCGACCAGGGACGCCGACCTGCATTTTTATTGCTGTCGCTGCTCGCTCCCGAAGCGATAGAACGACAAGAAAGTGAAAAGGAGAAAAAGAAAAAACCCTAGGCACGCTTTTATTTCTCGAAGAATTGCTTGTATTCTTTAAAAAAAGAACGATGGTGGAGAAAATTTCCATTACTTTATGAAAATTATCGATAACTAAACATTTTTCGTTAAGCTATTATTTCAATCGATAATAAGCAGCTTGTCTTTAGAAAAAAAAAACGTTCTCTAAGTCAGCAATTCCCCGCTAAATAAGCTAAGTAAACACATGTCGATGTGTACTTCTCATCAAGACAGCTTTTACATATGCCTCCACGCTTTCGATTCTATGTGTTTTTCCCGACAACTTAGAAAAATTGACTGGCTTCGTCACGTTGAATTGACGTACCAAACATCAATAATTCTAGAGAGACGATTTCGTTTCGTTTTATTCGAACGAGAGAGACTCGATTCCCTTCTGGGGCCTTACACTTCCGTTTCATTAGCACATGACAAGGGATGCAACATTTATCTCTTCTTTATTATCCCAATAATTTATCAATCACCAACATCATTGGCATATGGTAGATTCGATCTCACCAAACCCCAACGCCTCACAAAGCAACTACCCAATCAATCCTAAATTTATTACATGAGTGACGATATCTTTTTCAATGCGGTCATTCCCGATCATTTTCGCAAGAAACAATCCAGTCTAGTCATCGCCGGCCATTCTAGATGAAAATTGGCCAAAGGGCCATATTGGAATCTCCTGCAAAAGTTCATGACAGAATTTATAGAATCGAAAATTTTAAAACTAAATTAATATATGCACAATAAGTTCATATTTAATTGAATAAATTCCCCCAAATAACATACGTACGCCAATTCCGAGTCATGAACTCGCTTGGCAACTTTATCTTGGTCGAGTCAAACATGGCGATTGAATACTTGGTGACTAATCCGAGTCTTTAACTTTTGGCCCAAAAGAGAAGTAAAGCCTTATCCTTCCTGCTAGATATTGACCATATTTTCCCCAAACTTTAGGGGGGGAAAAAAAAAGCTCGTCCTAAAATTTAATAGGGTAGTTTCCCAATTGCAAATTTTTTACACGCGGCCGTGGAAATTCGACCCTATAGAGATAAATAACAAGACTTTATTACGTGGCCCTGAGCTGGCACATGTGGGCCCTACAACGAAAGTGACAGATGTAACTCCCCACCAATTTGGTAAGAAACTTTCCTCAATGATTGGGATCGGATTCCAATATACATGGTTTGCAGGAAATTTCAAAAGGAAAAAAAAAAGATATTCTATTGCACATTGAATTAGAATATTCACTTTTTTATGGTGCTTGGATAATGCGTCGAATCCGGCTGGCAAATTCAATTTTCGACCAAAAAAAGAAAGTAATTTTGAATTTAAGAAATTACGTTTGAGGAAGATTAATTCTTAAACATGTAAGAGATTTATGATACTTATCTCGTTAATCTTGTAAATACGGTGGTCAATCTCATTTTATCAACTTGCTCTAATAACGAGTTACTTTCTTAGCGATTGATTATCATACCCGTCGTGTTGGTATTTGGTTTGCATCACCACGTGAATCAAAGGGAGTACGATTTCCCCACGCCTGTTCTCGCTTTGGATGATGAAGAATTCTATTTCGCCGTCTCAAGCGATGTGCGTTTATATTTCCCGTCGGGACGACGCAAGCTACGAAGATCAGAATGAGAACTGAAAGCGGATGGGGCCGACACGGCAGCGTATTATTTTGTGATATTTTTGTTTTTATCCGTGTCGAAAATGCCACGTTGGCAATCAGACATGTGGACGAGGAGAATCGAGACTTCTCCTCCTCTTTTCTTTTTGCACGGGCCGTGCTATTGCGCATGTGGGCGATCCGGGGATCTCGGCCGTGCACGTGGTGATCATGATGTAATGGTCCTTCCTCGATCAATGAATGATCATAATTCGCAAACGGACAAATTGGTGAATTTCGCTGAAGGGTCCATTTATTAAAAAAAGCCCAATTATTTTGGACCCCAAAGAGAAAAAAAAATTGGGGAGGGGGGAACACGTGGCTCTTTTTGTTCGGTTGAATTATTTTCCATAATGCTCTAGACCTTGCCTGGTTCTTCACGAATTTTGCAAGATCGTGGCCGGACTACTTCAAAAATTTAAATTGTTAAGTAAATGCGTGTAAAACTCCTTCTTATGCATAGCTTGCTCAAAAATAAATGTGAAAATATGTAGTAATTAAACTTGTTTTCCAATCCAAAAATTGTATATAAGGAACATATAAATATCATAGGTAAGAGATGACGATATAACTTGCAACGAGATGAATTGGGTGGAGACGGGGAAGACAAGATTGACCAAACACGAAGAGAAAAAAAATAAAATTTTGGAAATGCACCCAGTTTTGCTTCGATTGTTCATTATTTATTCTAGAATTAGCCCCCACAAAAAGCTAAAATTCTAGATTATTGTGGGGGTGGTGGGATTGGCTATGGAGTCCTTTTCCTTTTGGTGGTGAAACGAATCCGTTCGCGTCAATTTCAACGTTCGGACAAAAAAGCACATAAATGTCTTCTGTCTCGTTCTTCTTTTCTGGACAAATCGTTCGGTGTGTCGAAGTTCTATGGTGCATCGTCATGCGGTTTGCTACGTTGATCCGATAACTGGCAAATTAATCACGCTAGTCCTCGGTGTCCGCATCCGGCACGTGCCGGAGATAATGCAAAACGTGTCGATTAAGGTTGGCCAGATTTGTTGACCCATGATGCTGCAATTTGCGTGGTCGGGCCCCGCACCCCGTTCGATTGCACCAACAGGTTACCACGATTTATGGGACCACACTGGGTAAAAGAAAAAAAAAAGATATCACTCATTTCTTATAATAATACATGAGAGATACATAAAAAAAATTTAAAATCTAAGAAATTTGAACGAAAAAAAATACAAATAACAAAGTCTACTCTGTGAGACTGTGACTAGCACG
Source organism: Melaleuca quinquenervia (assembly GCA_030064385.1). Classification (NCBI taxonomy): domain Eukaryota; kingdom Viridiplantae; phylum Streptophyta; class Magnoliopsida; order Myrtales; family Myrtaceae; genus Melaleuca; species Melaleuca quinquenervia. The sequence continues at coordinate 7,269,807 of CM057726.1, read as the reverse complement.
CTCTTATTTCTCAAGAAGGGATCTGCCAACACAAAATTTTTGGCCGTCGATCACCAAATTCAGTGATGAGAACACGCCTCGATCTTCCCCTCTAGTTGCAATGGCTTGCGATGCGCATTTAAGTTCAACATCCTCATAACCATCATTGTGTAAAAATTGTAAGAAGTACTTGTAAAGAAGCCTCGGATCTATATTTAGATATAGTTTGGGATGGTAAAATCGCCATAATTTCGATTTAAATCTAATGGGGGAGGATAGCGGCATAATCTTGGAGAGATTGTGGAACCACGTCAAGATCATCCTACTTGATAACTGTCAACTCAATGAAAGATCAAATGGGACTCCACAATCACACGAGATCAACTACGGAAATTTATTCAGACAAACAATTTCCAAAAGAAAAAAAATCGGTAGAGAAAAGAAAAGACAACCAAAATTAATAAAAGAGAAAATCAAATGTTAAGTAGGCTCTCAACTTAAATAGAAGAATTCAAAACAGGAAGAGTTTTTGGAAGGCGAAGAGTTTATGAACTAGCTGCTTCGCCACCGTGCATGGGAAAAAGAAAGGAAAAAATCCATCCATTCCACACAGATAAACCATGGCCATGACTTACCAACAGTACAATGAAAGTAATAAGAAATTTCCAGAAGTTAAAACATATCGGAGAAAAGAAAATCCCTTTCTAAATTCTAATATCTTCCTTAAATTTCACTTCAAGACCGGTTCTAAACGTTACATGATTTGAGATAAATTTAAATTATTACCATTAAGACCATTCTAAATGTTACATGATTCGAGATAATTTTAGATTATTACCATTTGCGACGGACGTCGATATCAATTTCATGGTCGAAGACATACGCTCATAGTAAAAACAATAAATAAATAAATAAAGGAGATCGATGAGGTAACTAACCGAAGCCATCGAAATCTAATTATTAATGATATATACGTCCTTATCTTCACTTTTCCAACATTGAGATATGACGAGGGTGTTTCGATCACATGAAAAGTGGGCTCGGGATATGAAAGTTGACTTCCTATGCAGGTATAGATAATTGACTACACATCGAACTTCGGCAGGCACGATAGCGAGGCCATGAAGCTCGGAACACAAGCAAATTTCAAAATGACTAAAGGACCATAAAACGTCGGCCCCATTTGTTTCACAAAAAATCTTAGATTCGAGAAATATTTTCTCAAAAAAGATATCTTCGAATATAAACACGCTTATCATTTACGAAAATAATTAGACGTGAATTGTTATTAATGGTGTAACCGATTATTTTTCGAAAATAATTTTCTAAACGTATCCGAAGTGTGAACTCTAGAGGTCGCTAGAAACCTAAATGATGTAAACCAAGATGGCTTCAACGATCCCATCTCTTCATCATTCTCATTTCTTCTCAATACGTTTGAAAATGACGTGATTTGAAACGACGGTCGATCATGCATCACCCAAGGACCAAATGAAAATCTTGGGACACGTTCGCTGCATCTGGCAAATTTTTAGTACTTGGTCACTTCGTGCCCTTTCTTGCTTTGAGCGCACAAGCCATCTTCATACTCGACGACGTTGACGTATCGTGGAGATGGAAAAAGATAACCTGGTTTCGAATGCCAATAATCCAGCAAGTGCACCTCCAACAAAAGGTGACCAGCTTCCTCTATCACATCAAAGGATTAGGCCCGGTCGGTCGCTTTCTCCGGCCAGGCAAGACTGATGACTGATGTTAATAATGTTATCGGCCGCTTTCTTCAGCCAGACAAGACTGATGTTAATCATGTTGTGTTCGATAACTTGAAACCTGTGAGGTAGTAGTCCGAGAGGATCACGGCCCAATCATGCGACGACAAGATTAACAACCTCCCAAAATAATTCAAGTTTCCGGGGACCGAAGTAGTGCCCGGAAACTGTGGACGACAACGTGACACAGTAAAAATAGTTGCATTCCCAGGGGAGCTCTCTGCACTCGGTTAGGCTTTCTATTTCTATCTTCCAAGGAATAATCACATCAAGAGGAAATTTTACATCTGATCACGTAGAATGTGTGGCTGTATTTACATATGTAAAGCTTTCAAACAAGTGTGGCATCAAATGGAAGCTTCAATTTCATCCGAATTAACGGCAGTTCCATTTGGAGGATCATCTGTGCGCAGCTGAGCAGAAACTTCATCTATGGCGGAATTCAGTTGCTCAATCTTCTCAGCCAATATCTTGCGAGTTCTCTGCCACAAATCGTTAAAAAAAAGGATTAAAAAAGGCAATATTTAGAGCAGAGTGCAGACAAAACAATTTAGAATATGGCCAGGGGTTTCACCCTTGGGCAATTTCCTATATGTCATGTACCCTTGTCATGTTTGTGTACAAAATTAAGTTCAGCACTCGTCAGAACCAAAAAAATGGAAATCAATCAGAATGAGTATTCTCATTTCTCATTTCGACAGAGCACACAATGAGGGAGTTCAAAGATTATTGCTATGATTGGGAGAGTGCTGAAAGAAAATTCAAAACGAAAATGCACGAAAGTCTAAATTTTTCTTCCATTCCTCATTACAAAAGTTCTAAATTTCCACTCACACTTTGATTCCCCCAATTTTCCTTTATCTTCCAAACGTAGCATAATTTTATTGGTATTCATGGCACTTGCTTTTGGGATATCATATATGTGCTCTATCTGACAGCAAAGTCTAAGAAGAAGATGATGATGAGGGTGATGAATATGAAGGAAGGATAAAATAGAGTGCATTTTGTGATCAAATTGAAATTGAAAGCTGGAGCTGCTCTTTTGCTAGGACTGTCAAATTGCTACTTAAGTTGTAACTCGTTGTCTCTGTCTTCTGTTTCTCATCGGTTGTTCCATAGAAAAGACAAGAATGAAAGCCAGCAGTAGATTCAAGTTCACTTCCCATTCATAAAAGTCAACTACCAAGAACACTACCCAGTCTTTTAAAAGTCAACGAACAACCACAAAGCAAATCCAAACAAGATGTTGTGCTGGGACAGATTTTTACCTCCAAAGCTTTCTCTTCATCATATATGAATTTTGGAAGTCTTCTCATCAGATCCTTTCTATCAGCTCCTGCTATGGCTTTACTTATCTGCAAAATACGAGCCATACTTATAATTCAGTGCCTTCTTCTTCCCTTTGAAGACCACATGCCATGAATGGCATGCCCGTCATACCTACATGTATCTGGGCACACACGCAGAGAGAGACAGAGAGACAGACCTAAATAGGCATGATGTGACTCTTTAAAGCAAATGTTCCAAGTGATACCTGCGGTGCATACACACAACCTAATGCCCCAACAATAAGGCCACCCAACACAAATCCACCAACAAATATGCCCGCGCTGCTTGGTCTGCCATCATCCCGACTAAAATTGAACAAAAACAAAAACAAGAAAAAAAGAGAGAAAAAAAGAAATCAAGTGATTATACAATAGCGAAGAGAATCTTAAAATTTGCAAATTCATTTCTGTCAAGAATTCAGTCACTAAATACACAACAAAGCCAAAGGGGAAAGAGAATGTCCAATCAGTTGACCATTCAACATTATCCTTCCTGCAATTAGACTAGGTGATATCCCACATGAATTACTCCCATTCCCACATATTCAGTCACAAGAAGCTCAAGAACTGGAAGAAATGTGTGGATGATGTCAAGCAACTATTATTTTATGCTTAACCACTTGATGCTTTGGGAGAGATGTCTAGTGCCAAATTTATTTCTTTTTAAGCATCAGACTCGATTGTTGTTTAATTATGTATCGTAGGATGCACGCAACATGCATCTTCTCATTAAATAATAATGATTAAATTCTATTTGAAAAGAAATTGTACAAGAGAGCAATCATACTGTCAATGATGATTGAGACACTTACGCTGCTCGAACAGTAAATGAATTTCTATGAATCGTAAGCTTTACTTTTCCATGAAATCTGCTATCCAGAGAAACGTTGCCAGAGCTCAACTTCATAGGGCAGTGGTCCACCGACTTTAAACCTATACAGAACACAGCATAGCCCCACCCATGAGTAAACATTTGATAGTAGCCTCTAATGAACTGAACAGTAACCTGAAGAAAACATCTAAAATTTGCAAATTGGGGCAGCATGTATTCCAATTATGGCATAAGTTTCACAATAGATGAGCTTACCCAATCCAAGAAAGCAAATGCCCAATAAATTAAACACCACAGATTTAAGCTGACTGAATTAAAAAGGAAATACAAGCTCTTCTACTTTAGCTTAATCAGATCAGCAACTTTTATGAAGAAAACTGTCTTAATGCAATTTGATGCGAATATTGTTGCTGTCCATGATCACCCATGATGGGTTTCTCACATGATCCTATTCATAAGAATGACAGGTTCATCAACATAAGCTATCAGCAGATGTAATACACCCCACGAAAGGTTCATCAACACAGACGATTTGACCTAAAGAATGCCGCAATGTAGCACATAGACCGATCGCTAGAAAATTAGATCTCAAGTAAAATGTCACGCTTTTCTCATCTGTCGTAAAAGCAAGACCTTTTCTCTTCATTCCGCACTCACCTCCGAGCAACAGAATCACCCAAGAAAAGAAAAATCAAATCCTTGATAACCTTAATCCTCTTTCTCCGAACAAGTACACTTCACTTTTCCCCGTGGAGACCAGATAAATTGGACCAGGCAAAGAGGGTTTGAGCTCCAATTTACGCAAATTTCACCAAGAAATGGGGCTACGGGACGCGAAATTCACCAAACTTTAATAACTCGTAACCGGGGCAACAACAAACATATCATAGGCGACAAAGGACTCGCAGAGTGCTTTCTTTACCCGGTAAGAAGCTGCCGGGTGGATTCTTGATGAAGCCAGCAGCGAGAGTGCTGGGAAGAGCGCTCATCTTTTCGACACAGAGAGGAGTGGAGAGCCGAGGAAGTGAAATCCGACGCTGCAGCGAGCACCACTGAAGCAACGAGGTGCGGAGGCTTCTTGATTCTTGATCTTCGATGTCGCGGAGGTAGAAAATGAAGGCAAGAAAAATAGGAGCAGATTCGTTGGCGATGTGGGCTGGGCTTACTCCTAGCCGCTGCATATCTCGCTGGATGGACCGCTTCGTCAAAGCCCAAACGGAAGGAGAAAATATTCATTGGTTACTAAGTGCCACGTCATCGGCTGACGTGGCGCCCAATTATAACTTGACAGTGGTACTACAAAAGTTGCCATGCATTTATGGATGAAAAGAATTTTATAATTTTTTTTTATTTTTCCGTACCACGTGTCAAGTTGTGATTGATTCAAATGGGAAAATGCGCATCATGTCAGCCGATGATGTGACGCTTATCAACCATTGAATATTTTCTCCAAAAGGAAGGCAATTAACCAACCACGTCAGTCATGTTGCCGACACATAAAATACATTCTCTATACTCACAAATACGCCTCGTGCACAAGTCGTGACCCTTCCCCCACCGTGTCCGATCAAAAACCAGTGATGGAGAGCTCCGGTGAGAAATAGAAATACCCATCCCGGCAGTGATTTTGCTTGAGCTTGATTAGCACTAGAATATCGGCCCTAAAATTACATCATTAATCGAAACGACGTCGATTGAAATATATATATATATACGGCAGCTCTCCCGCAATTTTCACGTGTCATGTGTTACTTGATTTGTTTTTGCCTAATTCTCCATTCTACATGGCTATTAGGAATTGAAGATTATGCGAGCTTTTCTGTTGGTTGAAGGACCATCCTCCATTCTCAATGGGTGATGTTGTCACTGGGAGCTTAAAGGATGTTAAGTCCTTGCGTCGGATGGGAGAAAATTTGCGATGTTATTCGTATGCAAAGACCTAATCCAAATTAGAGGTTAACTCATATGAGTCAAGCAAACAGTGACAAAAATGCACGAATGGAGCAAAGAGATTGTTTATAGATGCTGACCAGAGATTGCACGTACAATAATTGAAAGATCGGTCATCGTGAGATATGTGAGCTTCGATTAATTCATACATCGGCGATTATGAGGACTGTGTTTTCCTTTATTTTATTTTTTTGCATAATCATCCCAACAAATCAGAAACAAAGATTATGAAGAAACTTCCTTTATTATGAATGAATAAAAGAGCAAAATGTTTCATTTTTAGCCGGGTCCTGCTCACCCAAAGACAAACTATGTCAACACTAGTTCCACCAAACCTACGAATCTCCACGGACAAACGAGTGGAACAACTGAGAGCGCCACGTGGCACGCACCCAGGGCCGAAGACCTGGTCCGAGATTCTTGGTCGAGCAAAAACCCCTGCCGGAAGAGGCTAAACAAAGAGGCCTCATAGATTTAGCTGAGAGGTCCTTCGCAGAAAACATTATTCAAATGCGAAGGGCTCGACAAGAACAATGTCGACAAGAAGCGGCTGAAACACACGCTTCAATTCCTCCTGAGTTACCAATTCCTCAATGCCCGACCGAAGACAAAAGAGGAGTCTTCATTGCACAAGACCCCTTTAACTTTTAAGACTGATGCATACTTGAACTTCACCAATCACGGCATCATGATCGCTGATCCGACTGTGATTAGCCTTCTTGATTTTAGGATGAATAGTATAAAATTGCTCGCGTCACATAAAACGAACCCTCTGTGATTTTGGCTCTAATGGTGGGATTGACGTGTAAGCATCAAGGGTTGTGGTTTGCCTGGTAATAACAGCGCCCAAGCCGGCAACGTTTTTGTTTGTTTATTGGTGTGCTTTACGAATATAAGTCGCTCCAAGACCAAGGATGTGCACTTCTTGCCCAAGTATTTCTGTGAAACTCGAGAGCAGTTCTTGTTGCGGAGGTTTCTTGAACTTGGCGGATTGAGTCCTGGAGATAGGGAGTGCTGTTTTGCTCGTCCATGGCTCCTAAAGCAGGGGAGGAGAGGACACTGAAGGAGACACCCACTTGGGCAGTCGCCGTCGTGTCTGCCGTGTTCATTATCATTTCAATTGGAATTGAGTATGGGATACATTCTCTTGGAAAGGTGAGATCTTTGGTCAAAGTGAGATGACTTATTGGTTCGATTCTTGACTGGTGGATTCTTCATGTTTCCCACGTCCTGGAAGTCCGCTACTAGGAATTGATTGGATAAAATTGATGACTTAGGTACTCGCATTCTGTGAAAATATTGGTCTGGTCACTTTTTAACATCGATTGTTTAACTCTGACAGTGGTTTCAGAAGCGTCATAAAAAGGCCATGATGGAGGCTCTAGAGAAAATTAAATCCGGTAACCAAGCATGCGACATTTTCTATCTAAACAATGCTTTCAAGACATTGTCAAGCACTCAAGCCTGATTCTGAAGGTACAATGACTACTCTTTTATCCTGCAGAGTTGATGCTACTGGGCTTCCTATCTCTGCTCATCACTGTGGGTACGCAACCGATCTCTATGATATGTATTGCTGAGAAATATGTGAAGATCATGCTTCCTTGTAAAAAGGAGGAAACGGAGAAGCCCAACAAAGGCGAAGATCCCCATGATAGGAGAAAACTGCTGTGGTATGATGAGGATGTCTCGTGGCGACGATCTCTAGCTGCTGCAGACACCACCGACCATTGTTCCAAACATGTAAAAGGAATACATAGATTATCATCACAGAACAAAAAAGTTCTTCTTCACAGTATGCGAATGATATTTCTCACTTTGGTTAATCGATTGCTTCTTCAGGACAAGGTACCATTGATTTCGGCAACAGGATTGCACCAATTGCACATTTTCATATTCGTGCTCGCCGTCTTTCATGTTCTCTACAGTGTCATCACCATTTGCCTGGCAAAAGCCAAAGTACGACACCTTATCTTATCCTTAAGTATAAATTAAACTTTGAAAGCTCTTGAATTTTTATTTGTTTGATCAATTCAGATGAAGTAACATATGATTTAAATTTCGTCACTAGATGAAGAAATGGAAAGCATGGGAACAGGAGACGACTTCCCTGGAGTATCAATTCAACAATGGTAATCATCGAGAGGCCAGCTTTATCTTCTTTTTCCAAGTTAAAATGTACAAGACTTCTAAGGCCAGATTTTCCAACCGATGGTTTTACTATCGATTATTCTTGTAGATCCTTCGAGATTCAGATTGACTCATCAAACATCTTTCGTTAGACGTCATAGTGGCCTTTCGAAAACTCCTGGCGTCAGATGGATTGTAAGATGCCTTATTCTTAGACACTTCAAATGATGTTCCTGTAGCATCGCTTATGAATTTGCCGGGCCGTCATTGGATGAACAATGCTTCCATTCTAATTTTCATCGTTGATGGCCAATTAAGTGACTGACAGAGAACATCTGGGGAATTTTTCAGGTGGCATTCTTCAGGCAGTTCTTCGCTTCAGTCTCAAAGGTTGACTATTTGACGATGAGGCTTGGATTCATCAATGTAAGTCGTGTTCCATGGTTCCGTGTTTTCTTCGCAAACAGTTCTTATGCGTTCAATAAGACATCTAAAAAGACTATTCAGAGACAACTACCAACCATGCTTTTGGCAATGATATTTATTGAGATGTGATGTTTCCTCGTGTGCGAACGTACCTTTTCTCTACTCACAAACTCGATGGATCTTTTCAGGCTCATTTAGCTCCAAACAGCAAATTCGACTTTCACAAATACATTAAGAGGTCTATGGAAGATGACTTCAAAGTGGTTGTGGGTATCAGGTCAGCTTCTTTCCTTTATAATGTCGCTTCATTTACATTTCACACACTCGAGCGTCCGAAGGGGGCTTACCCGTAAGCTATTCACAATGCATGTTCTTTCTCACAGTATACCCTTATGGATATGCTGTATACTCTTTGAGCTCTCCAATGTCTATGGTAAGACAGTTTCACCCCAATAAGCATCCTTGCGATTAATTTTGAGAATTGTACTGACAGAATGATTCGCCTTGTTATTTTGCAGATTCATATGCCCTTTCAATCATCTCTTTCATACCTCTAGCAGTAAGCCATATTCTTTGTGTTCCTTTGTTGAATCTGCCAATGCCTAAAGCATGGATAAATACGGTATCAATTGAAAGATCCTGGAAATAAGATGACCTTTATACATTCGACAGATCCTTCTGCTAGTTGGTACCAAGCTCGAAATCATTATAATGGAGATGGCTCAGCAAATTCAAGATAAAACCACCGTGGTGAAAGGAGCCCCAATCGTAGAGCCTAACAACAAGTATTTCTGGTTCAATCGGCCGGACTTTATATTGTTCTTGATACATTTAACTTTGTTTCAGGTAATGGAGATTTTCTAATTAATGATCATTATATTTTCGTCTATCCTAAAATCCACAGCTTTGAGTACCAGTATGTCTATTTGGGCAAAAACGCAACAAAGTGCATGTATGCATGTAGCCTGAAGATCATGTGAATGAGATTCATAGATTTCTCCAACGTCATTATAGAAGGAACAATCATTAGAAGTTGAAATCTGTCTGGAGTCCTATATCTGACTGGACTGTTTTTGTCCTTTTACAGAATGCATTTCAGATGTCTTATTTTCTCTGGACATGGGTAATCTCTCTCTTCGATTTGCGTTCACCTATTTTCCTCCTGTGAATTGCACGCTTTCTATAATGACAGTGACTTATTTTGTGTCAATTGACCTCAACTGACCTCCAAAATGCAGTACGAGTTCGGCTTGAATTCATGCTTCCACAAGAGACTAGCTGAGATACTGATACGGGTTTTTCTCGGCATCGCCCTTCAATTTGTGTGCAGCTACATCACCTTCCCTCTCTATTCACTAGTGACCCAAGTGAGTACTCACTCGTCCTAATCCATGTCCCACTACCAAGTGTAGGTAATCGCTTCAAACGAACGAGCTAGACATCTGATAGAAAGATTCTAGACATAAGTTTCTAATCGACTCATGGCAAGACCATCAAGAATGAGCACAAGAGAAATGAGACGGGCTAACATGTTTCGGTGCAGATGGGGTCGCACATGAAGAAGGCGATATTCGAGGAGCAGACGGCAAAGGCGCTGAAGAACTGGCAGAGAGCGGCGAGGGAGAGGAAGAAGCAGCGGAAGAAGGAAGGAGACCAATCAGTGTCGCAGTCGGGGTTCATGAGTCCGGACAGCACGCCGAGCCACGGCTCATCACCCCTGCACTTGCTCCACAAGCACAGGCACACCTCCTCCACCCATGACTTGGAGAGCGTGCTCAACTCTCCCAGGAGCTATATCTCTGAGACCGAGCTCTCTGATTATGAAGCCCCACCTCCAACCCATTTCAATGACCATCATCAACAAATTCCAGATCAACGAGGAGTGCAACAGAACAACAACGCCCCCCGCCAAAAGGGGGATGACATTCAGAGCGATTTCTCATTCTCTCATGGTTAAGGAAGATCAGATTTTCTGTCTAGTTAGTTTAGTCAAAGGTGCACAAGCGTGTATGATAAATACTTCGTGATTATAATTGATTCAGTGTGCTTTTGTTAATGAATCTAAGAGAGATTTTCCCTTGGTTCCATGCTTTTAGAGAGATATGCATCATAATGTTCCATCATTTTATGTCTGCTTCACTGAAAAGCCGACCAAATGTTGTTTAAAATATATGTGGATGACTTCGACAAAAGCTGTGAAGAGTCTCGGTTGCTTATGAACAATAAATTAAATGGCAAGAAAATTAAAGGCGAGAAGATTGTAAATGCAAGAAAATAAATTGCGGAAAAGAAAAAGATGAGTTATCTAAATGATTGGGACACGATGCGGTTATTTAAAGCCTACAATGAGTTCATTTAAAAATTTATTGAATTTAAAGATAACTTCTTAATCCTAACTTCAAAATAAACAATTATATTTTTGGTCACAAGAAATTACAATAATACCTATCACAAAAAGTTTTAAAAAATCATAAAGTAGCCGTAATAAATAAATCACCCAGCGATGCGATTACGTTTTTACATCAATTGCCCCTTCTCGATGACTTCCTTTGTTATCCACCTCTTCGAGTTGTCAAGTGTGTTTTTCTCGATGACTTCTGCTATTTACCAAACTCTTCTGTTATCGATTAAATCTATCATTTGCTAGCTATAATCAAAAGTATGTCATTTTTAAAGGAACTGAATGATTTATTAATCTTTCGATTCTTTTGAATTAGATAACTAAGGGTCATCATATGCCTCCTCGTCATTGGTAAATTTGATTTCTTCCTGCCGAATTGCCCCTTCATTTGTTTACTTGAAAACAATACAATTACGCGTTACTTACTATATTGTTTGTTTACAAGATCTTCTTTACCGGGGATAATTTGACGTTTCCTTCTCTTAAGAGTAACTCAAAGATTTCCATCCAACTTGTTAATGTCAAACGAGTAAAACTTCAGTGTCTTTAGTCCTAGCAATTTAGTCTTTGTTCTTTTGGAAGGCATTAAGGATAGATTAAGGTAAAATTTCTCAAGCATCACACGAGTCACATTTATATCAACTTTCCCATTCATGTCAGATTCATACTCCTACTCAATTTTCCATTAGTCACATTTTGCATTTTCAGGAGGCTCTTTATCTTTGAGAAGTTGCTCATACCTACATACTTCTGTTGTCAATTGAAATGAATCGGCAAAGTCTTGGCCTTTGAATTTGTCTCTTTTATTTAATTTTAAAATGTCAAAAACCAAATTCGTGAAATCTTTTTCGGGAGAGTGAAATAAGGCATTTGTTCCGAGCCTCAAATTATTCCATCGCTCATTATTATATTGATAAATCCTGGCCACATCATACCTTTACAGCATATAATCGATGGTAAGAAATCAACAGAAATTAACTTTTGTTACCATATAAATGCATACTATTTGTTACCATGTTATTCCATCGCTCAAATTATAGGAGAAAATTGTCAAAAAAGTCATAAACCTTTACTACTTATGTCGATTTAATTCTCAACATTTTTTAAGCCGATTCAGTCCTCAACATTTTTCACTTTTGCCATTTAAGTCCTCTCAGTGGATTTTGGTCGGAAAATGCATACGTGGACCTCACTGGCGACGACGTAGCGATGATGGGCTCCACCTAGATTTGGGCAAGGACGGCCTCGCCCATCCCTCACCATCCTTTGGATCGGCCGAAGCAAAAGAAAAGAGAACAAAAAAAAGTTGTCGCTACACGTCGCCCCGTCATCGCCACGTTGTCATTGGTGAGATCCAGTCGTCATTGGCGAGATTCATGTAGGCATTTTTCGGCCAAAATCCACCGAAAAGACTTAAATGGCAAATATGGAAAATGTTTATGACTGAATCGGCATAAGTAATAAAAGTTTAGGACTATTTTGGCAATTTTCCCCAAATTATAGAGTTTTGTTATTGATTAGGGGTCCTTCCAAAGAGCATAATATGGCTATTTAAAGCATCTAATCGATGGTAACAAACAGCTATTAAATTTTAAAAGATAACTTCCTAATCCTCTTCAACACAAACAACTTCCTAATTGTCTTTTTGCCGTTACAAGAAGTTTCAATAATGCTTATCCATAAAAAGTCACAAAAATCCCAAAATAGTGGCAATACACATTATCACCCGACTATTGTCATTATGGAAACAAGCGATCGACCAATAAATACACCAAGTAAGAAAATAAATCGAACATTGAACTTACATAATATCACATGATGAAAGCAACAAAAAATTTTGCTATAGATTATGTGATACAATAGACTTGATTATTACATATCAATTACATCCAATAATCTCACATGGTGTTTATAAACATAATTTCTCACAAAATAATCTGTAATCTCATAGAGGAATTAAAAAATCTTGCCAAAAGATCTGGCTTGAGCACTAACTCTACGATGTAATTAGCGAGAGAATCCGCCTTGGGTGGGGTGCTGCATTACCACTACGACGATTTGACTAAAGAGGAGAACATGTAATTTATATGAATAATGACATAAATAGTTCTTGTACTTTAATTTAATGTGTTAGTTTAAGGACTAGTTTGAACATATACTAAAAGTTCAAAGGCCACATTGAATAAATTAAAAGTTAAGATATCATAGTATATATTGGGCTAGAGTTTATAAATCACGTTGAACAAATTGAAAGTTCAATGACCATTTTGCACATTGAACTAAAATTTATAAATCATTAATCATGTCATTTTCCCATTTTGCAACTGGGAATAGGAAATCCATGTGAATCGGCCAACCCAACTTTCCTCTTTTGATATTTTTCCCCTCCTTGGCCGGCTCCACATCCTAATAGCAAATTGCCATATCTTCCTTTGCTCAATATTTTGGACATCCACAATAATTAATCCATCTTTCGAACTCTTAACCCCGAATAAATAATATGGATTTCCATGGCACATGTTCGAAAGTCCACGATAATAATTAATCTCGAATCGAACTTCATTCATGAACTCAAACTCAAGATAACGAATACATTTCTATGTCAATTGCCTACTGCCGATGACTTCTTCTTCTTCATTGTTCGCCAAATTCTACTATCATTAATTAAGTCTTATCATTTATCAATCATAACTAAAAGTCTGTCATTTTTTAGGTATGAACGGTATCAAATATGATCAGGATGAACAGAAAGAAACATTAACCGGGAGTGAGTGATAAGCACTACAATAGCGGGAAAAGGCCGTGCAGGTCGTGATGTCATGCGGCTTGAGCAAAAATCAGCAGCGGAGCGACGGCGGAAGAGCACGACACTGGTGTCTTTCTTAGGGAAGGGCAAAGGGAAAAAGAGGAAGAACGAGAAAGGAGGAGGGGGAGAGAGAGAATAAGAAGAAGAACTATTTGAGCTGCCCCCAAAAGTGCTTACAAAGTGACGCGTCTGATACTTTCGAAAGTGCAACCACAACAGCAACACCACAACTCTTTTCACTTTGGAGAATCCAACCCCAATCCGAACTCAGGAATTTCGTTTGTTCTCCAGATGCTGGGACAGCATATGCGATCACATCTGCATGGCCCTACCTCGCGTTGTCAACGCCATCTGAGTACATAATCTGGGCATGGACATCTGGAGATGTTTAGATGGCAACAACGACCCTTTTCCTCGCAACCATCTGCAACTTGAGAAATCACGCGACAATTATTTGATTAGTCCTGACAACGAAATAGTACCGCCTGCACCGATCCCGAACTCCCCTTAGAGTCGGCGGAAAGAGACGGATATGAAGGAAATGAAGTACCCAAAGATTAACAAGGAGTTTCTGTCATTGGAGGGAGGGGGGGGGGATGTATATGATTCTTCCCAAATCCAACTTGAGTGCAACCAAAGGAGCAAGCACACAAAGGCGGATGACTTATGTCTGGGACCATAGAATATACATGAGCAAATTTTTTGGGACGATACACCTCGTTACAGGGGCAACTCAGGGCCCATGATCGATTGCGACTCGCTCCTTGACTCGACCGCGTCCGAATCATGCTCCCGGCGACGGGCTCAATTTACTGGAACGTGTCAAGACCATGATCACTCGGGATGAATTTTAGAACACTGGCACATCAACTCGCCCTCTGATATTTCTGAGTTCCCAGAGCCTGGTCTACAGGTTGTCTCCTTTACTCTGAAGTTAACGTGGGAGAAAAGCGTGGACTTTTTGGCATGACAGACAAAGATAATTTAACCGTCGTTCACCCATTAAAAGCGGACAGGGCCACCCCAAGAACCAGCTAATATCTCCTTTTCTGTTTCGAAACTCCCCTCTGGGCAAGAACTGCACCGAGCTTTTACTTCATTTGTAAGTCCTCAGCCCGGCACGCGGATAAGCTCGGTCTTCCTCCTGCAGTAATTGCAAGCTGACTAGACATAAATTTGTCAGGAACTCTGCGAAAAGCTTCTTCTGGGTCTCCCTTGGTTCTTGTCCTTGAAAGGTATAAAGAAAGCCATGGCAGGATCAGACAGCAGCAATTCACAGACGAGAGAGCTGGATCAGACCCCAACATGGGCTGTGGCTATTGTTTGTGCTGCATTCATCGTCATCTCACTCGTTTTGGAGAAGTTCCTGCACAAAATTGGGACGGTGAGCTCAGACAGACGAACTTCACGACCTCTCTTCTTCTCCTCTATTATGTTTACGTTTTTTTTTTTTTTTTGGGTGTGCTTCTTAAGGTTGCTCGACTGTTCTTTCTTTTACGCCCTGTTCTAGCCTCCTGAGCTGCTTCTTTTGAAGAAATTATTAGTACCCGTGACAGAAAAGAGGACACCTGATGATGGAAGACTTTTCATTTGAAACGAAATCGAATTATCTAATTCATCATGTTGCGAACATCCACTTAGAATAACCCCAGGGCGACCACCACTCCTAGTTGCTTACAGGCTACCGTGTTCAGAGTCTCCCTCAAATATGCACGTGGACCGGACGGTTTGTGTACATATCTGGAGATTACTCGAGTCTAAAGTTCGGATACCCGTATTATCCAAAAAGAAACATCTTCGTGATAGTAGCTTGGCATGGAAAAAATCCACATATTTGATTGCATATCGATTGTGAAAAATATGTTCTTGTTACTCTACGATAAACTATAGGCGGTTGGTCCGGTGTTTGGCTCTGTTCCTAACTGGGCTTGCAATTCAGTGGCTCACAGAGAGGCGCAAGAGAGCTTTATATGAGGCTCTGGACAAGGTCAAATCAGGTAAGACAGCAGATATCGATTCCTTCCTTGTTTCGAAAATTAGATATGCTTGGACTTGGGAGTTCATCCCCATTTTTTGTGTGCAGAGCTGATGATTCTGGGCTTCATTTCATTACTCCTCACTTTTGGTCAGAGTTATGTATCTAGAATATGCATCCCCCAAAAGGTTGCAGACACTATGTTGCCCTGCCACAAATACAACAAATACGATAAGTCCTCAAAAGGAGGACGTCGTAAACTTCTGTGGTATGAGAGGAGATCCTTGGCTGCCGGAAGCTATGCTCCTAGTTGCGAGACGGTATTGCACGATATGAGCTTTCTCCATGGTTTTTTTTTTTTTCATCGGACTTGTTAAACTATGATTTGAGCCTTAAATGCAAAATGCTTACTTGTGCAACAAGAGTAGTAAATCAGACCATTCTTCCCCTTGTACAGATTCTTGTTCCTTTAAAATCATATTCATACAAAATTTTTGCAGTCGTCATTCCATTTTGTCTCTTAGTGTTTGTGTAGTAATCAGTCCTTTCCTTCCCCTGAAAATCGCATCGCTTTTGTAGAGTCCCCTGAATTTACCTCATCATTCTTTTTTGGGTTACAGGGGCAAGAACCGCTCATATCTGTCAACGGATTGCATCAATTACACATCCTAATATTCTTCTTGGCAGTGTTTCACGTGCTGTACAGCGCAATCACGATGATGCTTGGGCGATTGAAGGTTTGCAAAGAAGTTTTGTGCACAAACAATTGAGCATTCTGCTAGTTGTCGAGATGGATATGATTGGCAATTCTGTTTGACAGACGATGCGATCATAATTCTTAGAACAAGATGCCGAGTGTAGCTTTAAAATAATTGTTCAAATCCATGATAATCGATCTAACAGTCGAGCCAATGGCTATTGGTTTCATGGATTTTGTTGATAATAAAGAAGTGGATAAAACGCCATGCTTCAACTTTCATTCGAAACTGCCAGATTGGCCCAATCTGTAGTTGCACCTCTATTAGCAGAAACTCTAATCGGATCCTTAAATCTGACTCTCAAAATATGTGAGACGAGGAGCTGTCGATAGTATTTTGCATTTTTGGATATTTTAAACGAGATGCTGCTGACTGTCTGTACTTTAACTTGCCGGCGATGTGAATCATGGGCAGATTCGTGGCTGGAAGCAATGGGAGCAAGAAACCTCATCCCACGACTACGAGTTCTCCAATGGTATTGTATCCCAAAAAAATGAACAGTCCCATCTAGCCACATGAAATCTCGACCCTTCTTATTATTTTTGCTAATTCACGTCTTGACTTGTTGATGATGGCGCAGATCCATCTCGATTCAGGCTCACTCATGAGACCTCCTTCGTTAGAGCGCACACCAGCTTCTGGACGAGGATTCCCTTCTTCTTTTACATTGTAAGTCGTGGCTAACATCAGGCATTTTCACAATGACAAACTATTGTAGCATGAGACGATTTGCATTTGATGCCTCCGATGCACTTTCGTGTGCAGGGATGCTTCTTTAGGCAGTTCTTCAAGTCTGTTGGGAAGGTGGACTACTTGACACTGCGCAATGGTTTCATCGCCGTAAACCTTCTGCTCCGTTCAAATCCTAGGTCGTGCCAGTGCACTGCTCCTTGTTGTCATGCCTAAGAATTCTTGATGCAATATATGCAGGTCCATTTAGCACCGGGAAGTAAATTCAACTTCCAAAAGTACATCAAGAGGTCATTAGAAGACGACTTCAAGGTCATCGTAGGAGTCAGGTAACAAGCTATAAAGTTGCTCCAATTACTAGTTTGATTGTCGCAACTCTGCATCAGAAAAAGCCTAGGCTTGTGCTGACATTTGTTTCTGAAATCTCGCCACAGCCCTGTGTTGTGGGCGTCATTCGTTATCTTCTTGCTTCTGAACGTTAGAGGTACGCTGTTCTTCTTGGGAGACGCTTTTCCATCACGAGTTAAAGTTCCTGACCATCGGTGCTTCCTTTCAGGATGGCATGCACTGTTTTGGGCATCACTGATCCCTGTGGTTGTAAGAACGCTTCCCTCTGCGTGATCCTGATTAAGATTAGGAGATGAGCACGATGATACCATCACTATACAAATGTATTGCAGATAATCTTAGCCGTCGGGACAAAGCTTCAAGCTATTTTGACGAAGATGGCCCTCGAAATCATTGAGAGACATGCTGTGGTCCAAGGGATTCCTCTTGTGCAGGCTTCGGATAAATACTTCTGGTTCGGTCGCCCTCAGCTAGTTCTTCAACTGATTCACTTCGCTTTGTTTCAGGTACTTCGTTTTGAGGACGTGAGCACCAGGATGATGTTCATTTTGAGCTAGACTTTCTTTAAAGTTAAGGGAACGAAATTTAGTCCAACGATGGACCAAAACCTCATTAAAACAAGAGCTCGCTTCTGAAAGACAAATGGCATTTTCACTTTTCCCTGTCTGATCATGCAATGTCTTTCCACAATAAAACTCTGCTGGAAGATGGATGACTTGCTCTTGCTTTTGTTGTGTTCTTCTGATTTAGACTTGAGCTTTCTTATTTCTCTTGAACAGAATGCATTCCAGATAACATACTTCCTGTGGATTTGGGTACGAAACCTGATCTCTAGACCCTGCTTTCCGTGGCTTCATCGTCGTTCGCATCCATCTAAAACTGCCAATTCTTTTTCCGTGCAGTACTCGTTCGGGTTGAAATCTTGCTTCCATGCTAACTTCACACTTGCCGTCATCAAAGTGGGTTTAGGGTAACTCTCTCTTCCATCATCTCTCTCCGTATTACACAGATCATAGTCCCATCATAGATCCGACGGTCTTCATACCTTTCGGCTATGCCACGACATTCCGGCGTTTCGGCACCGCCTTTGTCAATCATTCCAGGATTCAATCGGCAGATTGAACGTATCTGTTTCTGGAAATTTTGCAGGGTGGGCGTGTTATTTGTGTGCAGCTACATCACTCTCCCTCTCTATGCTCTCGTGTCTCAGGTAAATTCTCGCCGGATCCCATGGCCTTTATTCATCCTAAGACTTGACGATCTGGTACTGATTAATTACTGATGCTGCTGATGGTTCGTTAAATGGTTCATTGAATCGACAAAAATCCATTCAGATGGGGTCGTGCATGAAGAAATCAATCTTTGACGAGCAAACGTCAAGGGCCCTCAAGAAGTGGCACATGGCTGCGAAGAAGAAGAGGCTAGGCAAGGGGAAGTCCACCGCCACCGTGACCCTCGGCGGAAGCGCCAGCCCCAGCCCCAGCCCCAGCCCCAGCCCCAGCCCCTCGCACGCGAACCCCTCCAGTCACGCCCTCCACCGCTTCAAAACCACCGGGCACTCGACCCGCTCATACTCCTACGACGACCACGACATGTCAGACTACGATGCCGACACCTTGTCGCCGACGTCGTCGACCGCAAATCTGATCGCCAGGGCGGATCACGACGGTGACGACCATCCCATCGAGATCAATGATCCCAATCAAGAGAAGGGGACCGGCGACGGGGACGACTTCTCGTTCGTCAAGCCCGCCATGCCAAGAGAGCCATGAGAACCGCCACGGCGGCCGGTTCCGTGCCATTGTATCATATGACAGCGAGTTGATTCATGGCCAACCAACGTGGTTAGGCACGTATGTCGTCTCCATCGTCCGTGTAAATCACAAGCTCTAGTTTAGAGAAACACAAACGAGAAGCCGTCCTTTTCCCCGTCGAATCGACAAGATCGAAACACCATGGCGGCCGCCTCGATCGAGATTCATCCGACGGCCGAAACCAGCCACCTCTCGCTAAGCTCGTGCTAATGACAAACGCTTACATGAATTTGGCTTAAAGGGTTGTGTTGTGTTGCTTTTTCAATTTTGAAGAACGTACTTTATTGCGATCGTCAGCTTTGGCTTTTCATGGCGCGACCCGGCATTTGAAGCAGCCTTCAAAGTCGCAGGAAATAAACGAACGGACCGCTCGATGCCTTCGACGTTGGGTTTAAGGTAGTTTTGGGTAAAGTGCCTTTATGATCGATCCACGTCACCGGGCGGGACCCTGACGTGGACGTGATCCCAATCGGGCACCATGTCAGGACTGACAACTAAAGCCAAAAAAGAAAAATGTTAATAGAATAGTAAATTGGAAAAGAGAGAGAGAGAGAGAGAGCAAAGGGAGAATGAGAGGATGGATGGAGGGCCAATTCGGTCGATGGTGGAGTGAGGATAGGGACCTCGACACGACGGCGGAGTACGGTTCAGCCACCGTGGTTGCGTAGCATCGTCCCCACCGCTCACGACGGCGGACCCATTAATGCATCAACTCTTGTGTGTCCCGCAAATCTTGCCAACCATGTCAAGTTGGGATCGAAAGATTGGCCGAGTTTCGATCAAAGCGGGGTTAATTTCTTAAATTAAACTTATGTTTGTTTCACAAAAAATATGATATAAAAAAAAATTTAAAAAAGTTATTTTTTTGAAAAATGATAATATTTTTTTGTGCTCGTCTGAAACTTAGGAAAACTATAAAATAATTGATTTTTTAAAATTTTTCTATTCTCATATTGACCGAAAGAAGATGAAAAATGTTTTTCACTTTCTAAAAAACAGATGTGTTTGTTTTTATAGGTGCATTGACTATCCTATTTTCCGTCAAATGAATGGCGGAAAATTAAAAAAATATTTTTTTGAAAGTCATTTTTTAATGAAACGAACGTAATTCAAGAGGGTTCACGGATTAGGAGTGGAATATGTTCTTAATAAAAAATATCAGGAGTTGAATTCACCCGAGATATTTTCTTGTCCGGAACCCCCAAGCAAAAAGCGCACATGATCCGCAACGGGCAGCTGTCCTCATCAATCGGCGATTCTCCTCGTTTTCTCCACGATCATCCTTCGTTTTCGCTTTCTGATACGAAGCCCATGTTCCCTTCGGAATTTCCATTTTCCACGGCGCAGAAAGTTCGGACTTTTCCACCGGAACGAGCATCACCGAGCGTGCTCGAATCACTCATCCGCACTTATAATTCGAGGGTCTAATCATAAAACGACGGACAGTAACATCCGAGATCACGTCAATTAAGCAAGAGAGATTAGGGGTGAACAACTTTGACCGTTCGAACCGAGAACCGCTCGGATCGGAAGTGCTGGTCCGGTCCCAGTCCCCAAAACTGGAACCGGTATCCAGACGGTCCGGTTCTCGATTCTAAGGATATGATGAATTCTTTTGTATATATTTTAGTAAGTAAAAATAAAATAAAATAAAAACTCAATTTAAATTTTTAAATTTTGATATTTACCCAATTTTATCAAAATATTATTTTAAGAAAAAAGTAAAAAAATTTAATATTTTTTTTAGAATTTTTTCGATTTCTAATCGATACCATTAGATTTCGTAGGAACAGGACCGGATCGATCCAGGACCAGGTGGTCCAATCCCCGATCCTACAAATCGAGAACCAATCCCATCGATCCGATTTTCGATTTTCGAGTAAACCTCGCACGACAAAAAAGTAACGCAATGCCGCTCGGAATAAATCCATTGGAGCAAGGAAAGTGGAGCATAGGCACATGGATGTTTGGCCACCACTCCCACTAGTACGACCAACTTGGGTGGGCGGAAGGAAGAGAGAGAAGGCGTAACTTCCTTGTTGTGCACGTGACAACTGACAAGTGGTTGGGGGTTGGGCCATTTCCGTTCCACCCTACTCGACACGTGTCTCGAGGCATCCGAGGTAGTATGTAGGTACCGAACCTTTAATTAAGGACCGACTCATACTACGCATCTCGTTTCATCTCTCTATCAATGGAACGATGATATTCTTCTCGGTTCCTTCTTCTTTCATAACTCGAGCTCGGAGAAGGCAGCGACATTAGGCATTGGACTAAAATTGAGGACCGTATCGAATAAATTAAAAGATTTGAAAAGAAAAAAAGAACAGACCGTCATGCGTGAAGTCAAGAATCGATCAATTGGAGTCGGTCCTCCTTATGAACGCCAATTACAAAACTTACAAGTGGGAAAATGGGTCGAGGTGACCCATCGTGGCAGACAAATAAAAAAAAAAAAGAAAGGAAGGAAGGAGAGAAAAAAGCGCTCGTGTTGGGATTTGGGTAGATTAACGTTGCTGTCGCCGAGTCGGAACTAATCCTATATTTGGGTGCTCTCTTTTTCTTTTTCTTTTTCAATTTTTTAAAACCCGGTGGCTTTTGTCAAAAAGGAAAACCCCCCGACGGGACCCACCACGACATTTTGTCATTACCTTAGAATAGAACCAGCTCGCTCTCTTCCGACCCCTATCCACTCAAATGACCGGGTAAACCGGTAGCCCTCTCAATGGAGACTCGAGCCCCCCCAACCCCACTAACCTCGGGTGGTGCTCTTGTGCCTGGGTTGTCATCTGATGACGTCGGCGTATTGTAATCATTACCGTCCTAAAAATAATGCTAGAATAGGTTTTTTTAAGAAATGATTCTCGAATGGATTTTTTTTGGAAGATAAACGTCCTTGGTAATTGTATAAAATTTATATCCCTAAAATAGAAAAAGAATACCAATGAGAAATAGAAAAATAAAAGAAATGTGCCTACTGGCGACAAGCGGTGGCTGGTGGGCAGCAACCAACGGCGACCGGTAGGCGGTAGCAGGAGGTGAGGATCGGCGGCGACAAGAGATAAAAAAAAAACTTATTTTTTTGTACTATTCATTCTTGTCCTAGAAATAAAAAACCAAAACAAATTTTGTTCTCATTCCTCATCCCAAACTCATCCCCAGCTATTTTTTCATCCCGAGAACAGAATGAGAATGAGAATTTGCCAAATAGATTTCTCGTCCAAAACTCGTATGGGGACAAGAAACTGAGAATGAGAATGGTTATTAAATGCATCGTAAAATGATCGAGGGTTTGAGCACGGTTTCAAAAATAAAATCCAAAAATGAATCGGTTGGGAATTGATCCAATTCCATCCAATTTCAAGTTCTGATGGAGTTCAATCCGACCCCTGATTCCATATTTCTTTGAACTTTGTGCTATACAGTTCGACTCCCGATTAGGAATCGAATCGGATCGAAACAGATTGAGAATTGAAAATCAGGCCGTCGATCATATTGGGTGATGGATGTGAGGTGAAGGCTAAATAAATGTGCTTCTAAGTCCGCTTTGCTTTTGGTATCGACGTTTCTGCGATCGCATTCTGTTAAAGTGCGGTGCGGGAAATTGGTAAGCTCTCGTGCTCTATTATATGCCACATGAATGCTTTTACTAATTATGTCATATTGCAGATAATTGAATCCGGTCAACTAAAAATGAAATAAATAAAATGGAAAATGGGCTAGCTATACGATGGACCCTACGGCACGTGACATAATAGATTCAATTTTTATGATATGTAAAATGAGTTCTAAGTTCCAAAAACTGTAAAATGGGATTCGAAATGTAATGTTTTAAGTTACATATGGAATCTGGAAGGATTTCAAAATCGCTTACCTTTAATAAATGAGCATTCGTGATTTTAAGTCGAGGTGAGTTATTTGATTTGTTCCATAAAAGTCATGCTCAAATAGATCCAAAGTTTTTGTTGCAAAAGCATGACACTATAATATTTTACAAAAAATTCAGGATCCGGATTGGCTGACGTGGATGTACTCCATGTCGGGCATTCGGTCCTTTGAGAAGGCATAGTGGACCCCCCATTGTACTAGGAAAGAGATTTCAACGGTTAAGATTGCCTAATCCAACTCCAAAAATTTATGACGTTGCAATGTGATCAAGAAGTTTTACGCGGCAAGTCCCACCAAGGCAATGCGTTCATCATATTTATGATTTAGTGATCTTAATAATAATAATAATGATTTTCTCAAATTTTTGTTTCATTGGGTTGAATAATCAAAGATTAAAGGAATAATTAGATGGGTTAAATCCAGTATTGAGCTATAATTCTGTTATAAGACATACATTAACAAGCACAATCCCGACGCTTATCAACCGTAATTAGCAAAGAGATGTTCCGATTTCTAATCCATTAGACACGTACGATTCATGATGAAGACGGGGCGAGTAAGAAACGACGATCATCCCTTACGCCGCGAACTTATATCAACTTATAAAAGGGCGTTCGTCGATGACGTCATCGCGAAACCCGCTCCCGACCGCTAGTCCGATGTACGAGAAAAGGAAATACGAGGGCTTTCAACTCACTAACCGCTCTTGGGATTCCGGCTTAGTTGGCCTTCTTTGGGAAAACTTAGTAGACTTGCCTAATTAATAGGGGCGTGACCTGATCCGTGAAATTAAATTACTACCTTACAAGCAAAGTCGATCTTAGAAATGATTTTCAGAATTAATTTACCATAGACTTTAGGAAATATCCATAGAGGCAGTGTGTCTTCTCTCTCTCTTATCCGCTCTTATCCTCTCTCTCTCTCTCTCTCTCTCTCTCTCATGGTCTTCTTCTTCTGCTTCACAGTCGTCGTCGTCTTCCTCTCGCTACTTATAAAGTGCGACCTCCCGGCTCCTCGCAAGGAGCACTTTTTTCGTCCCGTCAGCACATGAGCCCATCATGACCCGCTCTCTCTCGCCTCCAGCCGCCGCCGCCACCGCCGCCGCAGCGCCCCCGCCGGAGGCCCTGGGCGTGGAGTCCGACTTCGTCGTCATACTCGCCGTCCTCCTCTGCGCGCTGATCTGCGTTGTCGGCCTCATCGCCGTCGCCCGATGCGCGTGGCTCCGTCGCTACCCCGGTCGCGGCGGTGCCGCCGGCGGGGGGCCCGCCGCGGCGCCGCGGCCCCACCCGGCGGCCAACAGGGGACTCAAGAAGAAGGCGCTGCAGTCGCTCCCCAAGATCGTGTACAGCCTCGAAGGAGCGGGCGCCGCCAGGTTCCCGGTGGAGTGCGCCATTTGCCTCGGCGAGTTCTCGGAAGGGGAAGAGGTGAGGGTCTTGCCTCAGTGCGGCCACGGCTTCCACGTGGGCTGCATTGACCCGTGGCTGGGGTCCCACTCGTCGTGCCCGTCGTGCCGGCAGATCCTGGTCGTGGCGCGGTGCCAGAAGTGCGGCCAGTTCCCGGGGCTCCCCGGCGACGGGACGGAGGCTCAGCTCAAGGCAAGAGAAGACGGTGGCAACCGCAACAGTTTCTTGCCTTGACGAGAGATGGGTTCCTCTTCTCCTACTGTCATCTTGATCTTCTCTTCTTCCCTTTCGGGGATGCTGATGATTGACCTCGGTCGATGAGTTTGTACATGCGATCAAAAAGTTAGTAACAGGGTTTTAATAAGGGATATATATTAGGGGAGTACACACTCATTGACACGCAAAAAAGAAAAAAACAAAATGTTACGTCCGATCAAGAATGTGTTTTTCTTCTTATTACATTGTCGATGGATAACGATAATCAAAGATAAATTACGACGATTCCTCGTTTGCTTAAGAGCTTAACAGTAGCCTCTCGGGTTATTTTACCTCTTAACCAATTTTCCCCCCCTGCTTTGCGGCTTCAATAAGCTCCAACTGGGTTGCTCCATAGTATAATCTAGGGAAAAATGTAATGTAAAATTGTTTCCATGTCGAAGGAAACTGGTTCTGAGTTTGAGACATCACGGGTGTCAGTGCAAAATTAACAGGTGGACATGTGTGTCGCGAGTGAACCCGCATCACTGTCTGGTATCGACGTTAGTTTCTCCTTTTGGGAGCTAGGACTTAGCCGCGTGTTCTAAGGCTGTCGAAGCTTTTTACAAGCTGGGATCTTGCGATTGCGAATAGGTAACGTGCAGTTGACACTTGCAGCGAACTGACCCACGCTTGCCGTATATAGCACCAGTTCATCGTGAGCAGCGAATAAGCATCTCCCTTTTGGGCTTTTTTAACCTCTAGGGCAACCATTCAAAGCGTTAAAAAGTTCAGCAGCATCACATGTTAGGCGAATCTCTTTACCCCCCCACTTCTCATACCGCTAGTCCTGGATGCTTGACTGGCTTTCAGAGCTAGAACTTCGAACCTCAATCGATTCCCCCCCACCATTTCGTATTCAGTCGAGTAAAACAATCGAGTGCTCAATTAATCCCGTCGCAAAATATGGTCACATGCACAAGTACTAAAGAATCACGACGGATGTTGCTTTGGCTGTCCACCCGGGAACTTCATCTTATCAGCAGGCGGAATCAAGTGGTAAAAAGTAGCAATTTTAAACTAAAAAGGCATCTCTATATGGCCGAAAAGCGAAAAATCAAAAGCCATCTCACTAAAGACCACTTTCTCAAAGTTGGATGTGGGACCAAACTACCATCCGAGGTTATCCTTCTAGAGGAAGGGTGTGAAAATATCCGAGCACTCAAGGCGACAATGACATAATGCTCCTTATCTTAGAGGAAAAGAAGGGAATGACATTATGTTGATTCTACTGAACTGGTATGCATGATCATGAAAGCACTAAGAGGAAAAAGACCACACTTGTCCAGGTGTTGTCCTCGGAAACGTATGCCGAATTCCGAGGGGCAAAAGAGGAATGAAAGATCCGGCCGTCGGTCTCTCTTTCTGAATAATGCCCTTTAAGGATCAGAATGATTGCAATACCTAATTCCACAACATAACGTGCCAACTTTCTGCTTGCTTTCTGGATCAATCGGCTATATGGAAAGAAGACACATTCATTTGTGACTTCTGGCACACAAACTAGGTCCTTTTATGAGAAGAGTCGTTATCAGCAACCTACCTCTTAGATTTGAACCATCATGTCCCGATCGTTAGGCATACTCCGCAGTAAAGAGTAGTGTAACATTGTGCAGAGCTCCACATAATGCTCTTCTATTTGCATAAATGGACAGAAAATTACAGACAAGCTCTCCATAAAAGTTACACAAATAGATGAAGAGCATCATGTGCAAATAGCCATTAGTCTCCAGCAGCAACAATAGCTATGCCATAATAAGGATTCAAAATTCCCAGCAGATTAACAGATAGAAAGAGGCTTACTTCATATCTTCACTGGCAAGAATTGACAACCATCGCATGGCATAAGCAAAGGCTTGAAGGCGAGAAATACCCCCATCTTGACTAACTGAGGCCATACAACTCAAACTGACACCTTTTCACCATAACCTGCGCTGCTCCTGGAAAGATCAAAGACTCTGTTTGCGGAATGCACGAGTCTGTGCTACTCCTCGTCATCACTGCTTCCACCAAACATGCTGGCCATTTTCATGGCAAGTTTCGCAGCCATCTCCCTCCTTTGAAAGTCGGGCATGAACCGCGAGTTATTACGTATATTCCCTATCTCGGACATCAACTGTTCCAGATCCTCAAAGTCGACCTGATTATCTAAATCTGGGTCTGTGAATTCATCGGGGTCTTTTGTGAGCGATGATCCAACGTCATTCTTTTTGTCCACCGGGGAAGTCTCCGAGGTCGAGACCTGCTGATCTTTCCTGTCATCACTTTCTCCAGTTTCATGATCACTTTCCGGGACAGAAGTATCCCGAGTTACAGTTGATCCACCAGCATTTGAGGTTACTGTAGAACCACTAGCTGAGACCCATCCTTCACCTGCATCATTCAATGGTTCTGCTGAACCTGTCGACAGAATTTCATACTCCAATTCATAATCTGATTCTTCCTCTGATGAGTCTGTAGAAAGGGTGATAAACATAATAATTAGGACTCTAACATAAAATACAAAAAAAAAAAAGAGAGGAAATTTTAACTCGACAAAAGTTGCAGAGGAACCTTGTCTTTCGGGTAATGATGGTTCCCTTATCTTTTCACCAGATTTCAGTATCATTCCAGGCCACATATGTGAAGAAAGTGCAACAGATAGACGTTCAACTCCTTGTGAATCACCATCAACTGATAAGCCTGAGAAATGTACAGTATTTTACTTCTTTGAATTCGACAGGCAAGAAAGACAACAAACAGCCAAAAGATAGTCAAGGATAATGCTGACTGCAACCCCAAAGATTGGATATAGAAGGAAACAAACTTAATAACTCATTCTTGCACTGCAACGATCCAAAAGTCATACTTTACACTGAGAGCCTAAAAACCGTTACTACGCCTTTTTGAAGATGCAAAAGACCACCCAGCAGGATACATGCAAAACGAGAAACTCAAGCCTTCAAAAGCAATATATAAGCAGAATAAGAAAGTTCATGTATTTATAAATAGCTCCCACAGTACCAATATTTAGCTTTTTTATTTTATAACATCTAGATTTATTGGAAAACCAGAATATGGGACCAAATTTTCCTTCAACAGTTCATGACAACACAACAACCATACTATTTCTAAGTTAAAATGAAATGAGTTCAAAGATAATAATAGACAACAATAATGCATAATTGTATTACGGTGAAAAAAGAGGATCTTACATTTGTCAAAGTCAGCATTGGAAGCACAAGCTTCAATATATTCAATATTTCGATCGACACACCAGTCCAGGCATGATTTTCTAATTTCTAAGGTAGAGTCATCACCACCCAGTAAACTACTTCCCTCAGTCTCGGAGATTCCATAGTCATTGAGTTCTGCATAATAATCAACCGAATCATCTTCAGCCTTTTGCAACCTTCTTCTGTATTCAGCATGAACTGGATGATCAGGAACGAGGTCTACTTTATTCCCAACGCACAACAATATCTCGTAATTCCTAATATCATTCTTAGATACCCAGTCTTGTAGTGCAGTAAGGGATGGTGGCTGCAGATAAGGGCACAGAGGATGATAAGTTAATCTAGACCAGTACAGATGCTATCATGGTAGTATAGCACTTGATTGAGAAGATCCCCAAGAGATGAAAAATTAAAAACTTTAGACCGAATTGGAACATAAATTGATCAAAAGCAGACCTTACTCAAGTCAAAAACCATCACCAAGGCATCCAACTTCCCCAGAATAGGCAGGGATTGTGTATCAAAATCATCATGGAGATGTGCCATCCATACAGAGACATCCGCACTGTAGTATTTTGTGTTTATAGTCCACCTGTTTCACTAGAACTAATTAAGTTCCAGAAAGATGCACTGGAAATTGTCCAAATGACAATGAAAATAATCTCAACATGACAGAAAGAAGAAGTTCTGCAGATACTTTCTGCCTAGAGAAAAGCTTGATGCATACATACCCATGGACAACTACATCTGCTGATGGGTCAGGACCTTCCTCAATATCAATCGATAGCAACCCTAATATCAACAAACATTGTAAGCATTAAGTCAGCAGGATACTTCATTATTCAGAAACAATGAATGCAGCTGAATATTTACCTCGCCGTAAGCAAAAGATAGAAAAACAACACAGATAAGCTGAAAAAATGTACAGAACACCCATTACAAACCAATACAGTAATCTTCATGAGCTAGGAAGCGACTAAGAATGTCTCTTAAACTTGCATTTCGCAAAACTCCAATCCACTCTTCCAAGGTTTTGCACATTTTATGAGTGTTCAACCACCTATATTAGCATAAGAACAATTGCTACCACAATCCCGAGAAACGTGCAGATTAAATTCCCCCTTCCAGCATGTCAAAATGCATCGACTCTTTTGAAGCAAATTGACAAAAACCAAACCCCTAACAAACTAATGCCTTTGTATTTACCTAATTATCAAAATAACAATGGCATATTCA
This sequence comes from Melaleuca quinquenervia, assembly GCA_030064385.1. NCBI lineage: Eukaryota > Viridiplantae > Streptophyta > Magnoliopsida > Myrtales > Myrtaceae > Melaleuca > Melaleuca quinquenervia. The sequence goes on along the minus strand of CM057726.1, from coordinate 7,240,604 downwards.
TTTGCAGAAAAAGGGAACATCAAACCAGAACAACAGAAAGCGAATGCAAGCACAACTCAGGCAGCAAATCCCCAGCTCCCCCCCCCGCCTTTTTTTTCCTTCCAATTGAACTGAGAATGAAACCCAAGAATCCAATCACTTGCAGGCTTCAACTACAAAAGACACGACCGGATACCAATAGAATCTACAGACAAAAAAAAAAGGACTTGCTTTGATTTGTTTCGAAATTACAAACGAAAAGGAACGCGTAGACTTGAATCACTAGCTTAAGTCGAGAGGTGAACTAACGAGACAGAAGGGTCCGCTTGCCGGCGCCGGAGGAACCGATCACGAAGATTCCGGGTCTCTTCTCGAGTGAATTGTCATCTTCTCCGTCGACCTGCATCTTCTTCGGATCGGAGAGATTGATTCGTGGAAGAAACCGTGGAGTAGATTGATGGGCCCGTAGGTGGCACAAGACGAGATCGAATGCTTGAAAACTTCCGGTCCCTCAAATCGTTTCTTCGAACGTGGGGAGCTGCATTAAATGAGAGGCTGAATCTAACCTTAAACACAGCGCGAGTCAGATAACATATCTGCCCCCTAGTCTTTACGGTTATTGCGAATTGCCCCCTGATGTTTCATATTCTCTTAATTTGGCCCACCTGAATTATTGAAATCGATTATAACGTGTCCTCCGATGTTGATTCCGACTATATTTTGCTCATAGCTCCGACCACGTAACAGTACGCGGGAGCGGGGGATTGAAACTTCCGGCGGGAACAGGACCGAAGTTAACTTCTGATGCACATTGATAAATGACCTTGGAACATGTATTTGAACAGTCCATATTTTTTTCTTCTCATAATGTAATCACATACAGTTACGCAATTAGATGTGTGAGAAGAATTTGGCCACAATTAAAGTAAAAGGGTACGTTATCTCCGATTCCAAAGAGTCAATGAGCAAATTATAAAAGAAGATCGAAATGTCACAAGTAATTTGCCACTGTCCCCCCAAAAAAAAAAAACTTAGGGGACAAGATGTAATTCTTCATTGTGAGGAAGCACTTTCTTGGCGGGCCAAGAAAATAAAGGGTGATCAAATGAGGGTTGAAATAAAGAATTTTCTTTGATGTCTTGGAAGGGTGGAAAGTGAAATTAAAGATAATATTTGGGTTTGAGAGCATTTTATTGAAAAAGAAAAAGAAAAAGCAAGACGACACGTTTATCCTTCAAAAAAATCATAGCAAGACGACACGTTTATCCTTCAAAAAAATCATCACAAAATATCTCAAATTTGTGGTATTTACCCTTTTCAGATTTATGATTTTCGGTCAAAGACAAGGACAGAGATTTCAATTAGCTTCAACTCTCCATCGTCTCTCAAAGTTGGGGAGAATACCTAGAGAAATCAAGGCTCCATTTTTTCCGTGAAGAATAAATATTTTCGAAATTTTTTTTCTTAAAAGTAATAATTTTTATCACTCGAAGAAATTATTCAACGAAAGATATTTTAAAGTCAGGACTTCAGAATCTGTCTCAACCCGTTTCTGATTTGGCAGAAAACAAGGGTTTAGGGAGACAAATGGAATAGGGTTATGGAGATTCACGTTCTTCATCAATTGTTTAAGGGGGGAATTGTTCAATTGATCATAAACTAATTATGCGAATATCAATTAGATCCTAAATTTTACAATTTTATCAATTTTGTCCAAACCTTGGCACAGATTTTCAATATAGTCATTTGACGATCTTCGTCGAAAACCATTGGACATGGTGATGTGCTGCGTAAGGTGGCCAGAGATGACTGAACCGCGATATCAGTGATTTCCGGTGAAAATTGTTTGGAAGGGCTACAGTAAAATTTCATAGTAAGGTTTAGGAATAAATTTAAAAAAATTAAAAATTGAACTGACATGCGTACCAAGCACGTTATGAAGTTCCCAGCAAGATAGGAGACACTTAAAAAATTCGATTTTTTTTTTTCAAGAAATTTGGTCGACCCAGTGAGATTATCGAAAATTCTCTTGTTAAGACAAGGAGCACAAACATATCAAACTCGACGGTAACATCTTTGAAGCGTCGCCCCCTTACTGAGAGATGGATGTGCATACGGCGGTCGCAATTAGGAAAACGTCTAATCCTGATGCAAGTCGTCAAGTCTAAACTCGATGCCTTGTTTCGGCGGGTCATCGTGGATATGTGACTATCGTTTCGTGAGCAAGAAAAACGTTCACGAAACCAATAGAAGATATGCGGGACTGGTCTGATTTAACAGTGCATCGCCATCACATGCAGTCCCAAAATATATCTCGGCTCTTTAGGCTCTCGTGCATGTGAAGTTTCTGTATAATTACTGTCAATTATCCCAAAAGCTTAAACCGTTAGGTGAAGGCGTAGGTTAACATTTAAGTACTTTCACAGTACATCCATTTGCAACGTTAGGTAGCTGTTTCGAACAAGCTCGAGGCAAGACCCGGCAGCGACCCGGAAGGGCTGGGAATAAGGTCTCTTGTTCTTCAAAACGACCTGTTCTCAATCAACTTTCTTACATCTCTGGACATGTGCTGTCAATCTAAATGGATTGAGTGAAGCTTGTTTCCCTGGCCGGCTTCAGGACATCTGGCGAGGCATGACAATTAGCAAAAGCATGTCGAGTCGCAAATCCTCGTGATTAATTCGCACACGTGAAGAAACCCTCCCTCTGATTCTTCTGATCAATCCAATGCCAATCATTCTGCTATGGCTGATGTATCCGGATCGGGCCCTCGAGGTCTCACAGAAAACTAGCTCTTCCACATTACCTGAGGGTGCCTCAGGAGTGGAAAGAAAAAGCTCATTTCTCTGTTCAGGTGGTCTCTTCTAGCTATGCAGAGTAATTCTGCAATAGATTACTACATTACAACAATCCAGATGATGCGTGACTATGATTATTCATGGCTCGTCACGGTGGCACGCGGCTGTCTATACAACTTGTGCAACACATCCTTGAGGCGAAAACAGTATGCACAAAACCACTGTTAGGACGCCCATGAGTCTATGTGATGAAGATCTCTAGGACCGCATAATTCTAGCAATATTCAATTCGTCAAGTACAAAAATGTAGGGTGCTGGGATATGTAATGGAACGCAAGAACGGGTGAAAAAATAAGACTGATGTGCCCCTAGGAACTCAATATGCTTGAAAAAAAATTCTAGGACTTCAAGTGCATAACACGCCCTTGATAGTGTGCAAGAAACCGGAACACAGTGACATAACAACCACCTTAGCCATCATTGTCACTGGAAGCCTGCTTCGCCCCTGCAGCGAATAACTCGGAGATGACCTCCAGAGGCATGCCCTTTGTCTCAGGAACCCTCAAGAACACAAATATCCAAGACAAGATGCACCCGAGAGCATATATCGAGAAAAGGCCGGCAAGGCCGATTGAGTTGAGCAACATGGGGAGTGTGTACGTGATGGTGATGTTTCCCGCCCAATACGTGAGAGCACAGATCGTTATGCACAGCCCACGGACCTTGGTAGGGAAGATTTCCGAGCACATGATATTCGGTATCACTCCGTATCCCATGACGAAGATGCTCTGATAAACCATGACGCCGGTGGTCGATATTACTGCATAAACAATGGAACTGAGTTGGAACATGCTGGTGACAACCAGGATGAGGAGCGACAACGCCAGGATAGGGATGGTGGCGAGCAAGAGAGACCTGAAAAAGGAAGGATAGACTTAAAATGGCATTGGTGAATTTTAGTTTCTCGAGATGACCAGAAACTTCTCCAGGTTAGACAGTTTTGTATGGAAGTAGTATTTACCTTCTTCCAGCCACATCCATTAGCTTCATGGAAAGGGTTATGCAAGGTAGCATGGTCAATGTCATGATGCTGCTTATAAGGAAGGTTGCAGAATCAGTGCTAACGCCCATGCCTGACAGAAGAACAGCAACACCTGCTTGCTTGAGGATTTGAGGAGCATAGTAGAGGACTCCATTTATGCCGGACAGCTGACACAACAGAGTCGTTGACATGGTCGAAGGAAATCTTCTAATTAAAATTACATTGTTGCAATGACAATCCAATTAATTGGGGTTAACGTTTCACAAGCACATACCTGCATCAGAACTTGAAGACCAATTCCAACCACCAGTGCTTGACGCACTCCTGGTTCGGAGAGATCATGCCAGATAGGCCTGCTTGTGGCATCTCTCGGTGGCTGAACCATTGCTAGACCTGCTGGAGACCGGCCCATCATGTTCTGAGAGAAAAGAAAAGACGGGCTAACCAAAGCAGATGCACGACTCAATTGGCCCTCTTCATGAAAATCGACGCCTGAGATTGAAACAGCTGATGCATGCTGAGAACCATCAACAGTGCTGTCCTGATGCAAATAGATCCTCTTAACTCCATCTTTCACACCGTCCTTTCCTTCTCTCCCTGACCATTTCCATGCAAGCTTCCAACCACTACCGATATCTGTGCTATTGATTGGTTCGCCAGCATCCTCCTGCATTAGCTTGCTCGCTAGTCGTGTGCTCATATAGCTTCCTTGAGATGCCTGATTGGCATGTTCCTTGCCTATGGCACTAACCTCGGGAGAAAGAAGTGGTGTCTCCAAGCTCTCATCCTGGTCGCCATTGTCGTCCGAAGCATAGTCCTCACAATCTCCCTGGGTCTCCAAATCCAAGTGCAAATTCTTAATATTTGTGTTGTCCGCTGTGCTGAAAACGCTTCCAAAGTTTGGGAACACTGTGCTGAGCATGCTTCCTCTCTGCAAAGGCGAGTCATTGACGCTGCCAAACATTGCGACGATTGGATCCATAAGTGGCACGCTTTGATTCATTACACTTCCCCACCGGGACACATTGTTTGGAATGCTCTGCCCAGTTGGAGATTTGCCGGTCCCTGGATGGCCCATCTGGGTTTCGTATAACCTGATTTTATCTGTTTCCGCACCTTCTTGCCGGTACGGAGTGGTCTCTTTCACTGGGAGGACTATTACCTCTTTGATAAACGTTTCGCCTCCAACGCTTAGACCTTCGACCAGCAGAGCCATTTCACCTGTGGAAAAAATCTGAATTTGCGTCAGGATTTGAATCAAATCGGAGAGCCTATAATGAATCCCAAATCTTATCGTTCAACCAAAAGCAGAAAACAAACCCGAAACATCTTCTCTCCCATATAGCATCCGGAGAACCTGTCTGGCCTCCTCCATCCTTCCTTTACTCACAAGCCAACGAGGAGATTCGGGCAAGAAAAACACTGTCAACGTGAAATATATTAGAGATGGCAGACTAAGCACTCCGAGCATCAATCTCCAGCTTGGTGACTCCATTAGTGACATCCCGAATACCAAGCAGTAAGACAGAAACATTCCACCAGAATTGGCAAATTGCGGAATCGTGTTGAGTTGTCCTCTTATCTCAGAGGGGGCCGTCTCAGATATGTAGATCGGTACAAGAGTCATGGCTAGGCCAATACCAAAACCGCAGAATAACCTTCCCACGAGTAGAACATGCACACTCGGAGCCCACAGCATTATTAGGCTGCTGACAAAGTATAGGATCGAGGAGATTATCATCATCAGACGTCGTCCAAGGGAATCCGAAAGAGGTCCTGAGAAGCTCGTTATAGCCGTGCCTCCAAGAAGCGACATAGCTACTATTAGTCCTTCTGCTGTCGGTTGTTCCTGCAGATCAAACTCCTTCTTGATGTAGAGAACAGCCCCTGCAGGAAAAAGAAACGAAGCAACATTCTTTTAGCACTGGGAGTATTGCGCTCCACTTTTCCACATACGAGGCAATGAAGCCCTGTCCTTGAGACTTGAAATTCATGCCAACGAGCATAACATGAAATGTTTATATCCAAAATACAAAGGAACCGCCAATCTGACACTTTAACGTTATATATAGATATTTAACCTTTTAGAATTTCCTAGGCCTTGCACCAACGCTAGAGTCAGTTCCCAAACAGTTTAAATAGAGGAGGGTTGCTGGAGAATTTCTATCGATCCCTTATGTATTTAGCACCAAACCATACATCCATTTGCTTCCATTCAATTCTCTGGTGGTATATTGAGTGATCGAGAGGCTTCGTTAGAAGGAATCGAGAAAAGATGAGTTCTTGTACATGTGGCAGATGGTGCTTTCTTCATCAAATCCAGAACTCGTGGAACATCGGAGACTATAAACCAATTCAGACATGGATTGTTCTTCAGTGAATCACTAGATTGTTTCTCAGAATGACTAATTATAAAAGACCCTCGCCAGGAAAACCACACCAAACACATTTTGATCTGAAAGAGACATCTGATAATGCACTGACGACAAATACCTGCGATGGTCGAACTATCCCATCCTTGTAACATGTTGCCGATCGTTGCAGCGATCGCCACGAGCACCGCTCCCCTCATTGTTTCTCTCCAAGAATCCGTCCTCTAACCCAAACCAGAAGCAACGGTTCAGTTTTGGTTGTGGGGCGGTATCGATAGTCCCACCTTCCAAAATCTAATCGGCGCCACCAATATGTCAGGCGAAACAGTGCCCTGCTGCATCAAGATCATCCGTGCACGTAACTTCATGCGCATTTCGAAGGGTGCTCCTCCGGAACCGTCATTTGCGGCGATGCAACAAGATCCGAGCCTCTTAATAGTCTGAATCTCGTGAACCCACGAGGCAAAATAAACACACCCAACAATGTGTCAGATTCGCAGAAACGAGCGTACCATGTATCCAGGAATGGTAATCCGGATTGAACACAGTCAACGACAACGCGGAAAGCGGGCAAGAACATTCTCCCTGGGGAGAACCGACAGATTGCAGCTGGTGACACAAGAACCTCAAGGATTGGCCGAGTGCAAAGTGGATGTCCGTAATTAACGTCCAGTTGTCAGATCATAGGGCAGACGTGGAAGTGACAAGTCCAAATCTGCTGATCTGGTTCTCGTTGTTCGATTCATAAAAATCGTAAGTACGTAAATAGTAAACTTCCAAACAGGCGAAAGGATTTGGAGCAGAGGCTTAATTATAGGCTCGTCATATGCGTGGAAGGTCTGACGTGTGAGTGATGCATGATTCTGGAAGAGCCGTCCCTCTCGGCAGTTACATTCCTGAAATCATTCAACCCTATTGACTTTCGAAGTTGCGATGACAGGAGACGCTTTTGAACAAAGTTCAACGGTCCGATTAATCGTCTTCTCTTTCCTTCTAAATTTCGTTTTCTGTTTCTTCCTCTCTTTCCTCTCACCTCTTGTTGCGCCCCCATGCTGTCCATCGTCTCCCTCCTCGTGCCACTGCTCATCCCTCCTGCCGCCGCTTTGACCTTCGTAAATGGCTCCGCCATTTCGGGCGACCGCTTCGTGGCCACTGTCTGTCGCCGGATCGTATCAGCGTGCTTTGACCGAGGCTCCCCTGTTTTCGGCTCCATTCAAACTTCAACCAGCCACTTTCCCGACCACGATTCGCGTTCGGCCTTCCCTGCGGTTTCGAGCGCTCGTCCCGTGTCCTATAGACGACCGAACGTGGGCTGGAAAGGGCTGGTTGCGGGCCAGAGCTCGAGAGCCCCCTCCTCTGGGCACCCCCCATTTCCAGAGCAAAAGCCAAGTGGAGATACTGATGACTGCAAATGCAAAACTATCATCTTGCACGACCGTTCAGTGCCTCTTCCGCTATAAATGATTCGAAGCATTTCATCCAACGTGTAGTTTCGGCAACCCTTTTGAATATCCCAACACTTTGGAATTAATGTGTATTTGGAAAAGAAAGAAAAAAAACAGCTTTGATCATACGATGCTAATTCCCAAAACTCAACTGACTACTCCCATTCTTAATCAAATTTTTCTTTTTGTTTTGTCAAGAAGGCTCTTCTCACGCTGCAAAAGAAAATTGCCTGTTGGCCTTTACATATTCCATGAATTCATTTAACAAGCGGAACACTTGAGTTATTTTACAGGAATCCGGGTTTTAACTTTCTCTTGTGTCCTAAACACGTCCGATAAGTACTGCAGCGGTAGACACTTGGCATGGCACCAAGGAAGTTGTGGTCATAGGAGACTCGGACTTCTATCCATTTCCTAAGGCGCAATCTGTCCGTGAAGTATCGCCAGCTAAGCGGACCATCTTAGATTTACTCATCATGGTTAAGTAAGTGATTGCTACGGTTTTTCCACCGCAGCCACCGTAATGGAAAGGGGTGGTGGAGCTTTGCAAGGTGTTAGGCAAAACCTAAGAGGCTGGACCGCCCACTGCAATGCCCTAACTCCAAGGGGTTGCATTTTTGGAGCATGCTTGCCAGACACGAGTTGCGACACCTTGCGTCACGGCAACGACGTAACTACCTTGGTAGGAAACAGACCGTAGGATAAGGGTAAAATCCGAGTCGGCTTGATCTTCCTATTGATCAGATCGCATGCTGCAGCATATTTTCTGCTGCTGCATTTCCCAAATATGCTGACAACAGCATTGATGCAACGTTTTGGTGTGTCTGCAGAACAGCACAGGAGAGCAAATTGAAACAGCAATGCTTTTCATGATTGAAAGAGCAATTGATGGACAAGCCATTACGGTTGTTGTTATTGGTAGCTAAAGAGCAAAAGCTCGATCAACTTGACCTGACATTCCTGGGAAATCTTGAACATGTCAGCTCATCTAGTACAAGCATAGTTCCTTTCTTTTGGCATTCCCCACTCGTACACCTGGCGGACTTCTTTCCGGTCGACGATGTTGCCATGACCATATGTTATCAGACTCCCACAAGCTATCATGGAGGCTCAAACTGATCACCCTCCAGCCAGAAACAACCGTCAGAATTACACTATTCGCATCTCGCTTTGGAGAAGTCTTTAACAGAACAAAATACAGAAACTTCACAATCCAGAAAAGTGGAACTCTTCAAATCTGCAAAATTCACTAATCTGTGATGACAGCAGCCTGTGTTGCACCCACGGCAAAGAACTCAGAGATGACTTCGAGAGGCATGCCCTTCGTTTCAGGAACCTTGAGGAAAACGAAGAACCATGACGCAATGCACACAACAGCATAAATAGCGAACACGCCGTCCAGGCCAATGGAGGAGAGCATCAGGGGGAGCGAGTAAGTGACGATGATGTCACCGATCCAAAACGTGAGTGCACAGATTGCAATGCAAATGCCACGCACTCGAGTAGGGAAGATCTCGGAGCACAGGATGTTGGGAATGGGGCCAAAGCCCATGACAAAGCAGCAGAAGTAGACAATGACACTGATAGTCGAGATCGCGGCATTCACGACGGTGCTAATGTTGATGACGCTGCTGAGGACTAAGACGAACAGCGAGACTATCAGGACCGGGATCGTGGATAAAAGTAGTGACCTGCAAACAGGAAAGTGTTTCAGTTATCTATTCAAGAATTTACTAGTAAAAATGCGTATCCATCATCCTGTAACTGATTGGCGTCTTCCTGAGCATATCATTCATGTGGTTCTTGTATACGTTCTTGTTGTTTTGAGACCAAATTCATAAATATAGAAGCAATTTGAGGTCATAGCTTACCTTCTGCCAGAGATGTCCATTAGCCTCATAGCAACAACAATACATGGGAGCATCAACAATGTAGTGAGACCGCTTATGAGAAGAGATGCAGAAGCAGAACTGAGCCCCATATTAGACAGGAGGACTCCCACACCGGCCTGCTCGAGAATCTGCGGTGTGTAGTAGAGCACTCCATTTATGCCAGAAAACTGCGGAAACAAATGAAGTTAGAGAATGTCATGCGCAAAATTCAGCTCTAGGTTAGATAACCAAAGTTCAAAGAAAGAACTGCTTGAAAAAATCTGCTACGGAGTTTTTTATATGGAAAGTACAGAACAAAACAACTGTGATTCTTGTGCCTTAGCGAATCCTTCAAACAACGCTAAGCTAGAATGTCCACCTGTTGAAGGATCTGAATTCCAATTCCAACGAACAGCGCACGCTTCACGCCTGGTTCAAACAGGTCGTACCAGCTTGGCCCTTTAGTGCTGGTTTCCTGATTCCTTTTCATGACTGCGTCAACTGGATTCTGACCCATGAATAGTCCCTCGGGACCAATCACAGACCGACTCACGAGAGCGGAAGCGTGAACCAGCTCACCCCCTTCGGGTAACACACTACCGGTAACAGAGAGCATTGAGCCATGCCTCGAGGCTGCGGCACCATCCTGATGCAAATAAACTCTCTGAAGCCCTCCCTCCTTTTTCCCATTCTCGCTCGTCTTCTCCGACCACTTCCATGCTAACTGCCAACCTCCACCAATGTTGGTGCTGCTGAGTTGCTCGCCGCCTTCCACGGTGATGCTACCTTGTCTCATGCTCAAACCATGGCCACTTCCAGTGGCACTCACGCCTTCCTTGTTGTCTGTGGTAGTCGCTTGGCGGGACAATAGTGGGCTCCGCAGGTTGTCGTGGGAATCTGCCACATCGGCGTCAGACGTGCTGTCTGCAGCATTACTTTGGCTTTCCATGTCGGAAGATACGTTCTGGTTGGCGGGATGTTCCGGCAGTCCAATCATGCTTCCCATGGTCGGGAAGAGCATGCTTCCTGTCTCGGGGAGCTTCTCGTGGATGCTGCTAAACATAGGGACGAGCGGATCCATCAGAGGAATGCTCTGGTTGACCGAGCTGGCATGGCGGGAGAGCATGCTCACGGTGCTCTGTCCGGCTACTGGTTTGGCGATCCATGATTGCTGATGTGGAGGCTTGTGCCAGTTCGTTTGAGCCATGCCCAACTTATGCTTGTCGATTTCCTCGTCGGCAGGGCCGATAGTGTATTCTTCAAAGGATGTGTTGGCCCCAACTCCAAGACCTTCGACCAGCAAGGCCAACTCACCTGAAATAATCGGCAGAGAAACATCATATGTCAATCCAATGGCGATGTGTAAGGCCTTCATCGTGAATTGATCAGACCATCGATCATATAATCAGATGCAATTTTGTCTTCGCTGAGGTACACTAATGAATTCGTCTATCATAACTATCTGGTCTAATTTCTGATGTATGAGAGTATTCGGACATACCCGAGACGTCTTCCTTCCCGCGCAACCTCTGGAGGACCTGATTGGCCTCGACCATCATGCCTTTACTGACAAGCCACCGAGGAGATTCCGGCAAGAAAAATAATGTCAATCCAATATAGACTAGAGAGGGAATAGAGAGAACACCAAGCATTAGCCTCCAACTCGGCGAATCCATCAACGACATTCCAAATGCCGTGCAATATGATAGGAACATTCCACCAGAACCAGCGAACTGAGGCAGGGTATTCAAGAGCCCCCTGATCTCTGGCGGGGCAGTCTCGGATATATAAACCGGAACAAGAGTGACGGCGAGACCAATCCCGAATCCGTCCAGGAGCCTTGCCAGAAGCAAGACATAGACATTGGGAGCCCACAGCATCACCAAACCGCTCAGGAAGTAAAGGATAGAAGAGATGATCATCATGGGGCGCCGTCCAATCGAATCTGACACGGGCCCGGAAAAGGTTGTGATTGCAGTAGCACCTATGAGCGACATAGCCACTATCAGCCCTTCAATCGTGGGTTGACTTTCCAAATCGAATTCCTTCTTGATGTAAAGAACCGCCGCTGCAAAAACCAACGATCGTAGTCTTCAGATTCATTACATTATGGAAGATTATGCATAATCCCTATTATTATTTAAGAACTGACCTAATCATCCAATATATGACCCCCAAGAAAAAAAATCGAAGAGAGGCCGCCCATCCCTACTGTACCTGCGATGGTCGCATTGTCCCATCCCTGCAAAAAATTGCCAATGGTGGCGGCAACCGCCACAAGCACAGCTCCTTTCATCTCTCTTTATATTTGCCGGGCCCAAAGAGTCCAAATTGACCGTCGAATCGCAGGGACAACCCAAAAAAAGGTACGAAAGAAGTGATTTCAATCTCAGGTCACACGACCCCTCAAAAAGATCCCTTTTCCGCAGTCATCACGATCAGTTCATCTCCCTCGATGGAAACATTCCTCCAGAATGAATTCCCTCTTGAGAAATGAAACACCTCCAGGTAACCTGCCAAACCCAGGAAGGAAAGAGAGAAAAAAAAGGGGGAAAAGGAAAAAGGAAAAGCCTTCTTGAGATCTAAAAATGGCAATGAAACAGAGACAGGTCAGAGACGGGAGAGAGTGTCTCTGGAGAGCACACTTGGTGCGACACTGAACCGTGAAACTTTCTTCAGATTTATTGCCAAAGGACAAAAGATTTGCCAATCCAGAAGAATTGCCAACCGGAAAGAGCGGAGGAGTTGCAACGTCGCGCAGTGTCCAAATCTGGAAGTTGGCGGGAATCTCTTTCCAAGCCTGCCTGTCAAGTTCTTTGGCAGGACACAGACCAAATCTGGAGATCCGGGCTCCTAGGAATGCGATTTGCTGACCTGTTCCTCGGTCACTTTGTACGGCTCACAGAGCACCTGGAAAAAGTCATACTTTTTTCTGACGCTAAAACAGGAATCAAAGAAAAACAAGAAAGATGATGAAGAAACAAGAACGCCATGAGAAGCAGGAAGGCAAAAGTAGGCGATAGGCACAGAGAGAAAGGAAACATCAAGAGAGTCGATGCCCGTCCATCTTCTCCCGACACGGCCCGCTTACCTCCTAGCCCGTGTTCTCTTACCACATGGTGAGACACCATCCGTTGATATAAGACACTCAGATCGCCACGCGATAGGATCCCATCGCCACGTCTCTCTGCCTCTCACTATTTAACCATCGCTGTTGAACCACTCATCAAATCTCCTAGGAAGCCAGCATGCTCTGTTGTTCCATCTTGTGCATCGATAAAGCACGTCGTAGTGGCAGACTGGAATGTTAATGAGATGTTCGAATCAATGGCATTCCAATCTTCGCTGACCAGTCTTATAATCGCAGGCCAAAGTTTTCAGGGAACCCACTCTCGGTCCGCAATAAAACCACCGATGAAAGTCCGACAGATAGTTCATGGCTACAGTCGAACGAGTACCGAAAGTTTAGAAATTACATCCAACAAATTGGAATTTCATAGACCACATTACTAAAGATTCACGAATTACATTATATATCGAGTCAAAATTCACTCATTAGGCTTTGTTCGTTTCACGGAAAATAACTTCCAGGAAAACATTTTCCGAATTTTTCGGTGTTCGTTTTTCGGAAATATTATATTTTTCATGAAACGAATGGAACCTTATTTATGTCATTTTCTCCTATTCGATATAAGACCGAGAGTTGTAAGGTGAAGGGAGGTGTGTGATTTATAGGGGAAGTTATTAAGGCCTCAAGGAGAAGAATGCTGGATTGCAGCTTTTTTTTATTATTTTTTTTTTCTTAATTTGGCTCGGTGGGATGAGCCAATTGAACCGGCCAAGCCATCATAAATCTGTTTTGTAACTTTTCTATCATTTACTCCGTTTTATTTTTTATTGATAAGAGAAAATTGTTTTGTATTGCGTCTGCTTTGTAAAAAATTAACTAATTGAAAAACATTTTCCCTTAGATAAGTATTTGCATAGTTAGAGAAGTCGGTTAACTAAACAATTTCTCGTTATCGACGACTATCTTAAACCATTTGTTTGGTGGAGAATTGAATGATTTAGAAATTATTTTCCTTAAGAACGATCGCTTTGTTTAAATAAGTAGTCTACGAGATATACCTTCACCTTCAATACAAATCATGTTTCAATATTTTCGTGAAAGATGGAAATATTTTATAATTTATTCATTTTTATACGCAACAAAAGCTATTTTCTTTTTAAAAAATCCTTTTGGAGTCAATCATTTTTCACACAAAAAAATTGCAGCCTGAATCTAGAACATTTCCATTGATGGTGAATATATTTATTGTATTTTTGTAAGCGATATTAAATGTAAATTTTTATCAATATTATTTTTTCCAAATAGTTAGATCAAGCGAAACAAATACACCCTTCATTCACAAACACATTACTCTGTACCTTGTCTAATACTTAAACACAATATTCTTAAAGCTTTTCCGTAGCAACCAATTGTTGTCTTCAGTCCATTGCGAGATAATCTCTTAGCTCCATTGCATTTTGAAATCTTTACAATCCTGGGCTAAAATCCTCTCAGCAAGAGAGATTTTTGAGGTGTAGGTAATTTGTATAATTGTTACATATTCGAGCAAAATAATTGTTCCCGTTGTTATTACTTACTGCTTAAGTTTTTAGAATGATAGAATATGCATGTACACCTCTCTCTATCTAATGACTTGATACTTTTAATTGGACATTCTAATTGCGTTGGAGTCACAACTCCCTATCTTATTCTGTATCCCTTTTTTTTTTCCACATCCAAATCATTCCGAAATCTAAATGAATCCTTTTGAAATTCCACTCAATCCGAAGATTCACTATAGCTTAAAATGATAATCACGGGATGCCGATCACGGTCACATGCGCAAAGCACAATTAAACCTAAGCGAAGGGTATAAACTATAATTTCCCCGAAAGACTAAGTCCAAATCCTGTCAAAGACGACTCCGACTAGGTCTCGAGTCAGTTTCTCTTCTGTGATTATGAGCAATCTGAGTCCAAGCAATTGGCCACGATGATTTTGACTTCTTTGTCTCGTCTTTCCCTGAACATTGCTTAGAAAGGCGTGATGGCAACCCGAAGATGATTCGAGCCTGATCGGCACGGGCACCACGACACGTGACGTCCACGGCGGATCAGCTCAATTAGCCACACTCGACAAGTTTTGCCCCTTAATCAGCCACTAATCATGTTTAATTTTAAACTAACGCATCTCAGATGGTTAGAGAATCCGATTTTGAACAACCGCCGCGCCACCCCCATCAATCACTATATATAGAGACGCAAGGACCATCTCTTCGATCGAAACCCTCAAGTTCCTACTAATGATCGAGGATTTCTGGTCGCCCTATCAAGATGTGGTGTCTTCTCTCCTGTTTCGTCGTCGTCCCTTTCGTGTGCCTAATGATGATCAATTCTTCGCAAAAGGCTATGGCGATCCCGACCCTCCGCAGATCGACCGATCATCAAGACCGCGCGCCCCCGACGAGCCCCGAGCACTCGCCCGAGGGCCGCGACCGTGGAAATGAGTGTCGCGATGTCTGGACTTTCGAAGAGAACAAGCGGTTCGAGACCGCCTTAGCTATGCTTTCCGGCCAGATCAACCTTTCCTCGTTGCGTGATTTCGTCGAGGTGATTGCTCCCGAGTTTCCCGGGAAGTCGGTCGAGCAGCTCGGGAGGCATCTCGAGGCGCTGTGGCACGATGTGGAGTTGATAGAATCGGGTCAAGTCATGTTCCCGGAGCAATGGACGATGGAAGAGGAAGATGAGCGTGGACGCGAAGATCTCGACGGCGGGCCGTCGTCATCAACTCGCAAATCGAAACCGGAACGGAAAAGAGGGATTGCATGGACTAAAGAAGAACACGAGTATGACTGATCTTCCTTTACAGTCGCCATCCATCTACTATTCTCCTTCCTATTCGAGGTTGCTCATTGCCAGTAAAAGTGACGGCTCTTTCTAGGCTCTCGATAATTTGTCCTTTATAAGGACATCTTTTCATGGAAGTGTATCGAAGGATAGCCATATATGGATATTGACTTCAGTAAAGTAGGGCAAATGTTTGTTTCATGGCCACGTTGACGAAGAAATCATTATCTAGATACCTTTATTTTTGTGTTGTGGTTGTGACGTGACGACTCGATTTATAACAACGAAGCCAGATCGGGTTTTCTGATGTTTGCTATTGTTGACAAAATCCAGGCGATTTCTCGGAGGATTGGAGATGTACGGCAAAGGGGATTGGAAGAACATTGCCAGGCAAGTCGTGCTGACGAAGTCGCCGACGCAAGTAGCTAGCCATGCGCAGAAGTACTTCAATCGCAAAGACCGCACGGAGAAGCAAAAGCTTCGTCGGAGCATCAACGATACTCACAGCGTCAGCGCCATCGGAGCCACGGCTCCCGGACTCTCAAGTTGGCCATCCGATGGTTATGCCGATAGAAAGTGAGGCTCAGTTTCCGAGCGCCTCGGCTCCGGACAGCGGATATTTTCCATGCTGCTTGTGCTCGGATTGATTGCGTAAGGCCATCGTTACGATCTTCGAATCTTTTGAAATGTTTTGACGTTGGTCTTTTTCCTTTTTTTTTCTCGCTAGGAGAGTCATTCCTCATGGACAGGGTCATGGAGATTGTAATCGAGTCTGAAGAGCGAGGTGCCGACTTGTTTCTGTTACTTTCACGGGATACAATGAATAAGATATTGATGGTGATATTGTAGGCTCGGAGCGGAACAGATATGTACATGTTTGTAAATGCATATATCAGTTGTTGATGCCTTTGTTTAATAGGGAAATGAATAAACGGAAAGGAAATTGTTTTCCTAACAAAACTTAAATTTAAGAAAACAATGGGAAAATGTTTCCCGGTGCTTGAAAGGTAGGACTGAGAATGACAATATGTTGTGAAACTTCGGATCTCTTTCTTTGATCAGCTTGCTTAAACATGGTAATGGGTTACTTGTGGAATTAGATTGTCGCATTTGATTACCTAGCAATCTATACAGTATTGAGATTCAAGTTCTACTTTTCTATCATTGGAAAGTTATGAAAAAAAAACAAACACATGGTTCTATCACCTCTTGTTAGCTGTTATTAGGAGTGATCGGCTTTGTGTTTTAGGATGAGTGATTATCGATTTGGAATTAGACCGCCCATTAAGATATGGTTCCATGGAATTAGTGGGTAGCAACCGATTCCACAAGTTCAGTCTGATTCATGGGTGGTTCCAAGGAATTGAGTAATATTTCAAGAAATATTTCGAGGGACAAAGGTCCCGTTTGGTTCAGCATTCTAAAGGCGCTTTGGGCCTATAAAGGACTTTGGCCCAATGCAAAACTGTTTGGCTAAGCATTTTGGAGGGCTTTCAGGAGATACAATTGCATCTCCAAATCCCTCCAAAGGACTTTAGGCCGAAGGAGCTCCAGAGGTGCATTTGGAAGTTGCATTCTTGGCAAAAATCCATTCAGCCTATGTACAGGAGCTGAGGGATTACACTGAGGGTCATAGTGAACAAAATATCTAAAGAAGAGAAACATCCGCAACAAATCAAATTATTGGATCACCTGAAGAACAAATCAGTAGAATGGATCACCCGTAGAATAAGCATGCACTCTTCCCCTCATTACAGCCCTTAGGGCTTCGTGAGTGCAAGTTTTTGTGATGTTAGGCCATCTTGTTTTGAACAAATCTTTTAGTAAAGGTCAATACATATTTGAAAAAAAAAAAACAGCAGAAGAGTGAAAGGATTTAGGAAAATATGCCTTGCCCATTGCATTTTTGTGAGAATTTCCTGGTTCGTGCATACCAGGGCAGGACATATATGTCACTGACAGCCATCAAGTTCGATTAATAAACCAATCTCTTTATCACCACATCTGAAAGAGCCAGTTCTGTTGATGCCCAGAATGCATCCGAGAGGTAATATAACTAGGCACGAGAATTGAGTGAAGAAACTAGAAAAGGGGCAAGTGGCAATTAGGGTTTTGAACTTCCCGGAGAGGGAACGATGAGGCCGGAGGCGACCGAAAGCCAGAGTGAGAGAGGGAGGCAAGGCCGTGACTGCCAGCCTGCGACGGACAGCAAAAGGTGCGGCCCAGTTGAGACCAAGAGTGAGAGATGAGAGGCAACAGAGTTGAGAGTCGAGACCAAAAGTGAGATAAGAGGCGAGAGAGTTGAGTCTTAAGATAGAGAGCAAGATGAGGGACTAGGGTTTTCATTTTGCAAACAGGGAATCGAGCTAGTCACCCAGGACTGGCCGATTCCTGGTACAGACAGTTCTTTTTACTCAACCCTACTTGTTACCTCTCACCACCACCATGGAGTCATCATTGAGGCGGCTGCTGCCGCCTCTATCACTATTGTCTTTCCTCTTCGCATAACAGACTTGTTGCTCATTGCTGCACGATCTCTCTCTCTCTCTCTCTCTCTCTCTCTCTCCACCAGGTCCTGGAAACCGAGGTTTCCGCGAACTCGGAAACTTGGACTCCAATCTCGCCTTCGAACGCCAATGCTGAGACCTCGGTGTCGAGGCGACAGACCCCTGGATTTGAGAACGAGCCCCTAACTCTTGAATTCGTGTCCTTGGCCCAGGAATCCGAGACCCCGTTGGGGAATCTAGGATTTCAAGGCCGAAGCAGTGATCCTGGCTCTAGACTCCGGTTGAGGTCCCCAACTCGGCATCTCGAGTCCACAGACCGAGTTCTACTCCTAGATGCCTAGGTCTACATAACAGGGCCCAAGCCCCGGGTCCGATCCCCAGGGTCACATGTCCCTTCCCCCTTTATGGTCTCTATCTCGTTTTTGTTTTTGTTTTTTTTCCTTTTAAAATTATATTAAACTTTTTTTCTGATGCGATGCCCGCTTGGCACCACGGTAGCACGAACAGTTTCTAAAAAATTTCAAAGCTAAGGTGAATTTTCTCGCCATTCAACATGTGACAAAGTTAACAGAACTATTCAATTGCACCTTCTAGATAGGTCTTAGAATTTGATTGTAATTTTGCTATGTTGTAGGATTTTAAGTGTACTTCGTCACTATATATAATTGTTTGACTAATGCTTCATCACCTACATTGGACGAGTATTGTGAAATGAAATGAGAGGTAACCCCTAATATATGAAAAAATAGATGAGGCAACTCAAGATACGTGCCTTTGAGAGGAACATACATTGAGACTTCATTTGTTTCATTAAAAATGTTACATCTTTTAAAAATATTTTTTAGGAAGTAATTTTAATTTTTTTTTCAAATGTCTAGCTGAAATTTCAAAGGAGCTAAAAATTATTTTCCGTCATTTGTAAAAAGATATATAATTTGACTTTTCTAAATACACATAAGCTATTTGAGCACTAGTGACTTGCACAAAAAAACCAAGCACATGCACCAGAATTGTAGGTCCATCAAAATCTTGCCTGGGACCCTAGCGATCGGGCCTGGTCGACAAGTCTCGGGCCTGGAATTGATGAACACGGGCCTAGTCGTTAGACCCAGGCATTGGCACTAGGATCTGGGGCCTATCCGATGGACTCGGGCACAGGTGTGGAGGATCCGGGCCCAACAACTCGATCCTGAGCTCGACCTTATATCGTTGGAAACTATTTCGCTCTGCCCACTATCGAGGAAAACAAGTTTGATAAGAAAAAGAATTATTTGACCTTATTCATTATCAGAAGAGATTGCGTCAAGCGAGTAGGATTAAGCTCACTCCCAACGTCTTCGGATCCCTATGAAGGGTACGAAAATTTCATAATACCAAGAACTGCGCGGGACTTCCCACTGGCTCATCAAGAAAGCGGAGAGAAACGAAAGCAAACATGGCCGCCCCCACCCTTCCCTCTCTAATGGCGAAGTTTCTACTGATGACTGTGGCGCTTGGTTTTCATACCCCAATGCGGGACTTCCTTTTCTGTTTAGTTTGGGCTTTCCCACTCCTGCTGTGGATCTATTTGCGCAAGGCTATGCCAAAGGCGACCGCTCTTCCGGCTCTTCGCGGATCCGTCGATCATCAAGAACGTCGCTCACTCGAGGATCGTGATCGTGGACAAGATGGCAGCGGCGTTTGGACTTTCGAAGAGAACAAGCGGTTCGAGAATGCCTTGGCTACGTTCACAGACGAATCACTGAATAGTTTTCCCGAGAAAGTCGCTCCTCAGTTTCCCGGAAAATCGGTCGAGCAGGTCCGTGTGCATTTCGAAGCGCTGTTGCACGACTTGGAGTTGATAGAGTCGGATAAAATCGCTTTCCCGGAGCAATGGACGGTGAACGATGAAGGTGGACGTGAGCTCGGAGGTGGGGATGTTGAGGATCGATGCTCATCAACGTCGTTTCATAAATCGAAAGCTCGACGGCGCAAGCAGAGATGGACCGATGAGGAACACGAGTATGATGACTTATCTTCTCTACAGCTGCAACCCGCATGTTCTTTTTCCTTCTTTAGTTAGATTAGAGATCGTTAGGTTTGTGATTCGAATTCTGTTAGGTTGCTTGACTGTTTTTGGTAATCGATTGCATCTTCACTGGAGCGTTATCAAGAAAGTGAATCAATCGTTGAAAAGATAGCTAATTAACAATGTGTTATTTTGATTTATATGGACACGTCCAGGAGCTTTCTTGGAGGATTGAGTATGTACGGAAAAGGAAAGTGGAAGCTGATCTCTGTGAACTTCGTCATCACGAAGAGCCCGAAGCAAGTAGCTTGTCACGCACGGACATTCTTCAATCGCCAAGACTGCCGGACCAATCGAAAACGCCGTCGAAGCGCACTTGAAGACGAGTCATAACTCCCAGGATCTCGAGTTCACTGTCTAGCACTCGTCATACTCATACCATCCCGAGCCATCACTCCTTCTGCGTCCTCAATTCCGCCATCTGCGCTGGTGTTTTCCAGACAGAGAACGACGCTTGGTTTCGAGCACCTCCTCTCTCCAAAGCAAATGCTCTCATGCAGCTTGTGGTTGATCGACTGCGTCAGGTCATGTTGCGATCTTTGAATTTCTTGCATGTCTTCTTCGACGTATGAATTTTTCGCTAGGAGGGTCATTCCTCCTAGAGCGGTTCTTGAAAATCGCAGTCGAGTTTCGAGCAAGGAAGTGCTCAGTTAGTTCTGTCATCTTCTTGAGATACAGTCAATAAGATTTTCGTGGGCCATAGTGCAGGATCTGAGCGGAAGAGAATGCGCGTTTTCACATGCAAACGTCAGTCATTCTTTACGAACTAATTGCGTATACTTTCGGAGGTGCATGTGTCCACGTAATAAAAGAGACTAAACATTGCGATTGCTTAGGTATTTGTATATTATGTAAATGCTGATCGATGCCGATATCCAGAAGGAATGAAAGCTCTGGATCTCCTCCTTTGATTTAGCTTTGATTAATTAGAGATCAGGCTTTTGTTTGGTTAGATGCACAATGAAGTTTAATCTGGAAACAAAACTCTCGCAGAATTAGATTCTTTCAAAAAAAAAAAGATCGAATTACCTAGCAATACCTTCAATCGAAATCCGAATTCCTTCTATGGAAGGACAGACTTGTATTCGATCAGATGATATGCCATTCCTTTTTCGGTTAAGGTATTTGATCGACAGACCACGTTGATCAAATTGAACGAAAGTGGGAATCCGGAAATGACGTTCATGAGATAAATCACTTTTACCATTGTTCCGTACCAAAGGAATGACCAGGCCACCATATTGGGCCATGGCCCAACCAGTCAACAACTTTTGGCCCAACGGGTCGAGTTGAGCCCTACACGAATGTGAAAAGCTTCTCGAGACTGAGAATAGCAATGATACCAGGTACGATATCTTCCCGACACTAACTCGACCCAGCACGACGACAAACAATGTGGTTCCGTCGCACGACTATGGCCGCCGCTGCCGCCGCTACAAGTGTGGAGTTGCGCTATCTGTTTGCCCGTAAATTAACCATGGAAACAAAGCGAGGTGAGCACAATTCAGAACACAATGGGAAAATAGATCACCCGATCGAACTCAAAGAAGACACAGCAACGCAAACGCTTTGCATTCCTCTTAGAATTTATGAATTAGTCTTTCAGCGGATGGAGTCGCTATTACCTATTTAGGGTTATACAATGTGCTTTGGAGACATAAGTCTCTAGATTTGAAACGGGTGAGTTTCTGATAAAATATGGTGTGAAGCGACTGTTTTTAGTAGTCTTAATTAGTGTTTTCAGGATATTCATCGCCAAAATTCTATAATAATAATAAAAGTTTCAAAGGCACAATGAGCGAAGAAGATGACACTTACCGAACAAAGTATCAATTCATGCCGGACCAGCTCAGCTTTTGCTTAGTGCGGTATTAAATTAGTGTCAATTCTCAAAGGTTCAATGAACAAAATACAATAGGAAAAGGTCACTTCAAACGAGACCGGAGGATCCTTGGATTTTGTTGTCTACCGGCACTAAGCTCTTCTTCTTCTTCTTCTTCTTCATCTTTTTGTTCACGGCGCCGGTGACACGGGATAATAAGCTTTTCGATTCGACTAATCATGATCGTCATGTATGTCCGCGATAACTTCATCTTATCGACAAACCACAAAGTCTTGGGCGCAATCGAAATCAAATGTTAGCCAGTTCTCACCGTCAAATATCAGCATGTCAAGTCCATACTTCGTCAGCAAAATGTCAACGAAGGATCAGGAGGAGTAGGAGGAGGAGGAGGCGGCCGTGGGGACACCTAACTTAGTGCTATCGGGAAAAACGTGGGCTGAGTTCAACACTGGCACACGGGAGCAACAATCTTGAGTCTAGGTTCCTGTCAACGTCCCATGTCTCGCCGTCGACATGAAGCTTCCCACCAACAACGTGGTGGGATCCTCACCGCGATCGAAATTTTTGCCGGCGGCGGCGAAGGGCGAACACGTGATGCCGCCGGCGCGAAGGGCGGACACGTCACTCGGCCGTTCCAAATCATCTTCGCTCAGTGATTTCCGCGAGATTCTCCCATTAATCAGACAAAATAAATTTTGGTGGTCCGTAATTAGCCACACGGGCGAGACGCATGCGGCTGTCAAACGGCCGGCCAACTGCCAACCAACCACCTCAATCTCTTTCGAGTGTGGGATCTTTAAGCACCTTTCAAGAGTCCAGCTGACACTTTCTTGCATATTATCCACGAAAACACCCAATTTTCTTTCACCCATGAAGCATCTGCCAATAGTTACCAGACAACCAGATAAAGGCGATCGATAATTTATGATGCATTCACGATTCTCGCGCAACGTGTAATTAGTATTTCGAAGGTCATATTAGTCTTTTGGGTAAGATGTGATTAGTGAGCTGTAAAGGGCGGCTGGGAAGAGGGGAATGGATCCGAAGGGAACGAGCGAGCTGCAGATAAGGGCTGAAGGACGATGACGTGTTAAGGCGCGATCACGAGATGGTCCTGAGCGAGCAGCGGATGCGAACCTTTTCTTCGCCGCTGAATGTCGAGAAGGGCGGGTTGGTTGATTGCATCGTGCGGGATCGTGAAGATCACAGGATTCGAGCAAAGCGGCGGCGGAGCCTAATTTAAAGAGGTCGGAGATGGCGATCGGCGATTGGCCTTCCACGGTGAGCCGCGGAATGCAAGGCACGTCGCTACAGACTCGAAGGCGGCGCCGTTTTTACCTTCGCCGTAGAACTCGAATTACGCCGTGCCGAGGTGAGAAAAGCGCGGCGGCGACCGGCTCGTCGCAGGAGACAAATCGAAGACATTGGTCCCTCGTTTCTTTTCGATCACTTCATGCGCGGCAAGGCGCCTAAGGCATCAATCAATCTGTGCAGCATAGTAGTTAATCAGAAAGCGCGAGTCGAGATTCATTTCCTTCGCATCGCTCCCATGTCAGACGCTGCACGTTGATCCTCCCCATTCTCATTTGCCCACCTGCTATACATTATTCAAATAGAACAAGGAAGTACAAAAACTTAAAGCAAAAGACAAAGAAGCCGAGAGGAAGTTAATCATTCAACCACGCAACCTCGCCTCTCGAAGACTTTTCAGGTAAGCGAGAGACCCTCTTTCGATCAAAGATAAACCCTCTTTTCTCAGTGGCCGTGGATTTGGACGATTTCGGCATCGGGATCTCCAATTTCAGAGCCGCCACGACCCAAGACGAGGAAACGCCAGATCATCGGAGTGGCCCCACAACTTTCAACTTTGTTCGGACATTACCAGCGGGTGCTGATAAATTCAGGGGCAGCCGCGGGTGATGTCGGGAGCGGTCTCATTGGACAAAAGAGGGGATAAAGAAAGAGGGAGGTAGCCCGAGCCTTTGCCATAAACAACAACACGGTCGTCGTCCGATATGCGCCGGCTGATTGTATACAACTCATTTTCGCTAAGTCCAAGAACAAAGGATGAATACAGCTGATACACAAACGGTTGGAAAAGGAGGAAAATTTGTAAATCTTTTTAAGCCGAAAAGATTGGAATGGGGAGGAAAATCTACAGTTTTCAGTAGGGAGTGATGCAAGCCACAATTCGGAGTGAGTCGCGCCGAGTCGGGATCGCTTTGCAAAGAGCGCTCTTCATGCTTAGAAATGGCGCCTGATAATACCTGGTCACACGAAGAAATTGAAAAGGTTTCAGGGAACAATTGACGTTTCTTTGTAATGAAGAATACCGTAGTTGCTATCCACCAAAACAATCATATTCCAAATACCATGTCGAGCCAGATGCCTAAAATCGCCACGACGTATAACTGAGGAGTTCATCTTCGCTGAATTCGTTCTTTTTTTTGTAATGATTAGACTTCTGTCTTTTACCCTTTTTGTTTCTCCGTCGGGTCATCTTTTAACTAGCACTCAAAGACATAAAAAAAAAGGTCTACCCCCTTTATTCTGGTCAGAGGCGAGCCATGCCCGCCAGGCAAAAAGAGACCTGAAAAAGACCTGCTTCCTCTGAACCAGATGCCACAAAATTCCACCAACCTGAAACCAAACCATGGGCCTCGCACTCTTAGGGACACAAGTCCCAATCACTATTCTAAACCAACTGGCCCCTCAAGATTCGGTTAGACGGCACATTAAACCAGGATTTTTTTTTTTAACACCAAGCTTCATACACCTCCCACAGCTGATGGGGCAAGCTATCAATACCATCCCAAGAGGTTTAAATTTTTTTTTACTTCTTCATGGCCTGAACCAATAGGATATCAGGAGTAAAATCTAACTGAAAACCCACAAAAGATGTTTAGTCAGAGTCAACGCTCAATCACATTGTACCTACATGGCAGAAGGGGGAAAAAAATTTCCAGCTAGATTTGCAAAGGGAAAAGTCGTAACCTCGTATGTTATGCAGGATAAACTCCAGCTGAAGCCTCGCTCAAAGATGCAAAGTCCTAGCATGTAACCAACTTGCTAATTCCCAAAATCAACTATATATGGTTCTAACATAGAAGAAGGGAAAAATTTCCAGCTAAATACACAAAAGGGAGGTCACGACTTATTTCGAGAATAAGCCCATTTCCTTTTTGTCGTTTGAGTTCTTGATCTCCTATGTAAGATGATAACAGATGATACCATCGAATGGATAGAAAAAGAACAACATTTAGTGTTGTGCCAGCAGATTCGGAATGAGACTCTGAATACTAACCAATCATTTCATCCCTGTATGCTCGTCGAAAGTCAGGTTTTCACATAATCAGCTCCACCTCGCTTTCTTTTATTAGACCTCGAAAAAAAGCATATCTGAGCCCAGCCTTTCTTCTGCCTCACAGGTTGTGGTTGGTTCCTTTTCACAAAAAGTTCCTCCATGTATTGAACAACAGCCTGAGGAGCCCCAGTTTACATCAAATCGTGTCAAAATATGATTTTAAAGCATTCAAAATACAGCAGCTGAAGAAAGAACACAAATATACCTGTGCACCTCTTTCTGCAATATATCTTGGCGGAACCTCTAAAGGATTTTCTTCGACACGCAAGACACGCAATCGTGTTAACAACCTAAATGAATCTGGAAGGACCCTTATTTGGTTGTTGCTGATATCTAATTCTTCGAGCATCTCAAGGTTCCCAATAGACCTCGGGAGGGATCTCATATCAGCAAAATTGTTCCCTATATTCAACTTGACAAGTGTGGTAGCAAAACACAAGCTCTCAGGCACAGACTCAAGTTCATTAAAGCTTACATTAAGCTCCTTCAAATTTGATAAAGAGGCCATTGTCGTAGGCAACTGTCTGATATTATTGTATCGCACTGACAACACCTCCAAGGTACGAATCTTCCCTACTGCTTCAGGAAGAGCCTTCAGCCGGTTGTAATCTGCAAGAAGCTCAGTAAGTGAAGAACAGTTGCCAATAGTATGTGGCAGTTCCTCGATGTCATTTGTTTCCACATTCAAGATCTTCAGGCTAACAAGAGATCCTACCGACTCAGGAAGAGCAGACATTCTATTTGAACTCAAGTTAAGTTCCTGAAGCCGCACCAGTCTATTAAAGGTGGGAGGCAGGGACGCCAGTTGGTTTGCACTCAGATCTAAAAAGATTAAGTTGAGGAGATCGCCAGTGGATTCTGGAAGTTCAGCAATTCTGTTAGCATGCAGATCCAACTTTGTTAAAGATGAGAGGCCTCCAATAGTCGCTGGTAGGTGTAGTAGTCGATTTTCCGACAGATCTATGCTGACCAAACTTGACAATTTTCCAATTGAATCAGGAAGCCATTCTATTTGGTCCATCAACTTGTTCTGGAGATTGAGTTCTCGGGTCCCTTTCTTTGCAGAAACTTCAATCAAACTGGCAAGCTTTATCAAGCTCAGTTTCTCACCATCCTGACCTGTGTACGATGAGACATGAGCATTAGCAGATTTCAAAACGATGCTATGCATAAAACCACGCAAAAAGCTCCAAAAGAAAGAGAGACTGTAACTCATCCACATTGGGCATGGCCATATGTATAGACATAGCCGATAGAAACAATAACAGGCAAAAGAATTATAATGCCACAAGGCAAAAGCAAAGAAAAGAGAGATAAACATACCTAAAGCACTTCCGGCCTTCAACGTTGAATCCTGTATCTGTGGTGTTGATAAACCACCAGGGCCAACAACAACACCATCACCATAGAACGAGGACTTCACTTTCTTCACGTAACTATCATCTCTAGTGAACAAACCGCCGCTCTTCGTCGGTTCCTTCTCTGGGTCACAGATGCTTGGCGAAGTACCTGCATATGACTTTTTCGGCACCATAGAGACAGAAGCAGCACTGGTGGCGGCGACACTCGAGCAGCTGCCGGCAACCTTAGAGGCAGAACCATTCGAGTAACTCCTCTTGTAAGAATCTGACCCGGACGAGAGGCACTCGGAAGCTCTCTGGATGTACTCGTCGAAAAGCGCGTGGACATTCTCGAGGTCAAGCAATTTCAAGGCCTCCCTCTTCTGCTCTTTGCTCTGGTTATAAACCAGATTCCTCTGCATCTCCTGCAGAATCATGAACAACTCCTCAGGCACGTCGAGTCCCTTGGTTTGCCTCGCGATCGCATCCAATCTAGCCTGGTCTTCTTTCTCCACACTTCGTATCAACGCTTTGGCGGCTTCGACCTCGTCGATCGAAGGCCTCGCCGGCAGAGATCTATGTATCCTCATGATCTCCGCCACCACTTCATCTACTGATCCCAAGCTCAACGTCTCCATTTTTCTCCCCCCTCGCTCAAATCCCTCTGCAAAATTCAAGATTTCGCAGTACCTCAATTAGCAAATACGACCCATAATCTATTTGTCAAAATGAAACAGCAAAAACCCAAATCCACATCAAAATAAAGACAAAAAAGGGCACACGAGTCGCCAGAGAGGACGGACATACGTCTCTACAACTTTCTAGAGCAAGTTCCCAAGCAAAGCAGCAGCCGTAATCAACCAACAGTCACTGAGAGATCTCCCGCAACACGACATTTTCCATTTTCGAACACGAAGAATCCATACATCGTCCTCACAAAACAAAGCGCAGGAAACACCCACCGCACCACCTTGGGAACCGCTAGGAAATCGGGAAACAGCGACGAGCGATTCCTCCTCGAAACCTCGAACAATCCGAATGCGGAATTGGAGACCCCGGGCAGGTTCATGCGGTTTGAAGAGTCAACAGCGAAGGTTGGGCCGAGAACCGGAGCGCCCCCACTCTCCCGCGTCGCTGAAGAAATCCAGCTGTTCCCACGCCGGATCCTGCTTCTCCTTCTGCGTCTTCTTCGTCGTCTTCTCCTTAGATTTCAATATTTGGATATGAGAGAGAGAGAGAGAGAGAGAGAGAGAGAGAGACTGTACTATTCGTTCGTATATAATGGTGGAATTATACATTTCTTTCGCTTCTTTGTTCGTATATAATGACGAAATCACATATCTCTCCATCGAGCGAGTTTTCTTTTTTTTTTAGGCTATACATAAATAAATGAGCAAAATGACGTAAATAACCTCGAACTGTTATTCGATATATAATACCATTCAACATGTAATTTCTAAATTTCTAATCAATTCCGTATGTCCCTTGAGATCTTAATGAATACGTTATTCTCCTCTTAATAAATTATTCATATAATTAATAAATTAGATCGAATATCATATTGAATAAATTGAAAATCACGAAATCATACTTAGCAATGAGTTATACTTCCAATACTTTGCCGAATGACTTAAAAGTTTTCGGTTTATGATATTATCCTCAAATAAATGAATGAATAAAACGAGGGGAACGGGGAGAAATTAACAATTTTCCGATTGTGGAATAACCTGAGAATGATTATTGAGGCGTCGGTTGTCGAAATGATCTACTCCTCCCCCCACGTCGTCTCCACGTCCGCGTCGTGATTGGCTGAAATCCCGGATATGCCCCTCGGCTGGTCCCCTCAAATGACGAAACTGCCACTGACCTGAGCCTGCCCCCTTTTCCCTGCCGCGCTTCGCTCTTTCCGGCACGAAAAAAAAAAATCATTCAAAGAAAAAGGCGAAAAAAGGTCACGGCGGTCGTGCAAATTTGCATCATAATCAGGTCGCATCGTCGTGCGCCAATAAATCGTGTTATAATTAAGGAAAAATTTTCGAAATTAAACCTATAATAAACACCATAAAAATATATACATATAGACTCCATTTATTTCGTGAAGAAATAGATAACTTAAAAATATTCTCTCCTAAACGATTAACTTATTATGTTATGCCGAAAACGAAGACTAAACAGCACACCCGAGTAATGTGTGCAAAGAAACTAGTTTGTTAGTCTGTATTAATTAGACAAGATATGGCTTTTTGCACGCTTGATATGCAAAAATTTCAATATACATATTTATTAAATAAGAAAAAATTACATTGCATATAACGGATATATTTGTCATAACAACTTTTGCATTTAACGCGTTTAAGCATATTCTTTTCCACGGTCTGATCAAATCAAACCAATAATTAGGAGCATGAGACATTTATAATGTTTACTGAAGAGTTACTTATCAATTTGTGAGTCATACGCAATCGTGTGTGACATCAGTGTACTTAACGTGTCGGTACAATCGTTTCAATAGGCAACGCCGAAAATTATCGGCCCTAGTATAATTCCTCAATGTTGCCTATGCTTTTCTTTGATTCTTAATCCCCCCCCCCCTCTCCTTCCTTTTTCGGGCCCAATAATTTTAGTTTAGTTTGACTCTATTAATTAAGGGGTTCCTTTGCTATAATACAAATGGTAATAATTGAGCTACTAAGGGATGGAATCTTAACCCTTCAAACGAAAATGGACACGACGGTCAACATCAACGATCGTGACGAAAGACATAGTTTTCCAATCTCGATAATAGTAGTAGTCGCAAATTAAAAATAATGGCTGGAGTCGAATTTGAAATTTAAATCCTCTAAAAATTCGGCAAAAATTCGAAAAGAAATCACGGATCTAATTAACTTGACAAATGAGAAGGACTCGTCCGGTGTGACTGTAGGACGAATTAATTAATGAGTGATTGATTGGTGCATGATTGTGGCGTACTTGTCGCGTCTTGAACGTCCTTCGATTTTTTACTAAGAGTAATTCTAGCGAACTGCAACCAATTGACCGACTATTATCAGAAGTGCCTAGTAATATGTTATCTATATTTTTGACCCATCCCAACTGGTTCACATTTTGGAGGAATGATATGTCTATCGTCAAGATCGACGTAATTGATTTTATCGCATGACTCTGTCCCTTTTGTGATTGATGATTTTCATGTTTAATGAATTTTTTTTTTCTAGAAACTGCGAATAACTACACATATTATGCAATCTTTTTATTTATTTATGAAATGATTTTTTCAACGACGCCAACATTCTGAAACTCGAATAAATTTTTAATAAGCATGCTCATCGAGTGCATATTATAAGGCACTCGTGAGCACAACCTCTATCTCGATCTCGATGATATGGGCATTTTTGCTAAATGCTCGTTTGAGAAGGAATCGCAATTTCTAATGTATTGTCTTTTTTTGTGTCGTGTGTAATTTTGTATTTAGAAAATGGAGAAATTCTCTTATTAAGTTTACGAATATCGAGGGGACTTCGGAACAAGACCGGACATATGATCTGAGTGCACGTACGGGAGACAATCTTTAGAAAATGATGATTAAGGGAAGCTTGGGATTAGAGCTTAAGATAGCGGGGAGAGTATTAATGATGGGGCACACGATTTGATCCATCGCACGTGGGGACATGGAACCTTCGAGGTAACATGCCCGTATGACCCTGTCTTGGGAAATCGGTTGGCCGTTGGAGAAGCTGGCTAGCAGAAAAAAAAATGGGGAATAATAAAGATTTGCTCTCATTTTCAATTTTTTTTTTCTCTTTTTTTTTCTTTTTTCTGTTTGTTGCAAAACCATTTTGTTGGTAAAAAAAAGGAGGAATTTGCGGAAAATTAATTCAGCATGGGCCAACGTCGCATGAGAAACTTTCATAGGATTGATATTTTTGAGGTGGCAAGATGAAATTTGGACAATCCTTTATATATATCTACTTTCTTTTTAAATCATTCGTATGTAAAAGAGTTCGTTGTTTAATTATTTCATTGAAGGTAACATAATAGGCAAATCATGTAAAAAGATGGATATTATGTTTGAAGGTTCTTTTTTATTATTATTTTTATGATATTAAAATTGATGATGCAAATTGTCTTGTTTAGAAAGTGGAGGATAAAAATCAATATAGGTGTCGAAATTTAAAGACGACTTTTAGAATTTTTCAATAATTAAAAACCTAAACTTTTTTACTTTCATATATTTCCAAGCACTTATAGAAAAAATATACGATTTCTAAGTAGAAGGGTCGGTTTGAAATATTCTTTACTCTTAAATTGATGATAATCTTTTAGTAGAAATTTAAAATTTGTTTGGAGAGATGTTTCCTTTTCATTTTTATTGAATCTTGATGTCCATGTACATTGTAAATACATAACTAATCAGTTCCTCTCCAATTGATAACTCCTTTTATTCAAAAAATCTCGAGATTTCGAATTTCGAGATTTTTTTTAAAATTTTCACATGTTGATGTGCAAATTGAGTGTCATTTTGCTGGCTTTCATCAGTATATAGTGCATGTGATTGTGGATAAGTGTATCATGCAAATTCAAATTATTCGTTCGATCTTCTAGGGATTAAAATGCAACGATGGATTCGACCTTTGATTTGTGTCTTTTAATGGGTCGAAAGAATAAATAAAATTGATTGAAAAAGGAAATGGAAGGAGAAAAAATAAGAAAATAGAGGAGGCGGACGGACGGACAGCGGAAACATGGGGGGCAGTAAATGCGCCAGGTGTCGTAGGACACGTGTCGGCTGCTGGCGTGTTGATTGGGGGAGGGAGAGAGGCCGTTCCAGCACTCGCCAGCTGTCCCACCCAATCTCCCACCTGGCGGGGCCCGCGCCCTCGTCACGTGCTGTGTTGCGACCTCGTGACCTGTCCCCAACCATTTCTGGGATGGCGACTCGCGGTGGGGCTCTTGCCTTGTTTTTGTCCATAAAAAAAATGAAGCCCTAAGTTCATCACATGCGTACCAATACATTATAAACTTTTAATTCGATCGATTTACTCATATATATTTTCGCATTCATAACGATTTTATATCAAATTTGACAGCAAAATACCGACTTAGACACCTACTGTCATAGATGGCATAATCAATGCTATCATTAGAGGCCGTGAGGGTCTCATCCTCACCGGGGCATCACCCATGGCTGGCAATGGTATGGGTAAGGGCCACAACCCTTTACCCCGTTAGCCATAATAAAAAGAAAGAAAATGAAATGTAACAACAACAATAAGTTTGGAAAAGGAATTATTAAAAAAATATCAACATTGGCGCCAACACCGCTGGCATTTACATCAATGACTTCTCTTCTAAATTGATATAATGAACTGAATTGGTACTAATTTGAAAAGAGTTAAGAGTTAAATTGATTTGATTGAAAAATGATTATAGCATTTGCATTTGGAGTTAGGAAGGTGTGATCGATCCGCATATCGTACTATAATTTTTCCCCTTTTTTTTCATATCGTAATTTGCAATAGGGTACTTCATATCCTACTGCAAATAGGGTACTTCATATCCTACTGCAAAACGTTCAGCTTTGCCACTACTCGCCGCCGCCGGCGGAGTTTGCCGGCGGAGTGTGAAGCTATGACCCGAGGTCGTGAGGTGGCAGCGAGAGGATTCCGAGTCGTGAGCCGACCATGGCAGTACGTGTGCCGTCAAGCCGCAGCATTCTGTTCCTGTCATGACAGGATTATTCAGCCCGCCGCAACCGAACTTCGAATTTCAAGACTGTCGCATCGTACGTTCATATTTCATCGAGCGAGGAAGAAACTAACTCCCCCGTTCTTGTCCGTCCGAGAGGGATGGATTTCCCCAGGGTCAAGCAGAAGCAACAAATAAACCAGACAGATATGCAGAGTTCAAATTCATCTCAGAAATATGTAGCTGAAAGCTTTTAGATGGTGGACGCTCCAGCAGCAGCATCACAGAGAGAGAGAGAGAGAGAGAGAGAGAGAGAGAGAGAGTCGAGTTTCAGTATCTTGATCACCAGACTCGGTTCAAAGTGAATGCAATTTGGGCCCTGTCGGACTGCTCCATGGGAACGGCACAAAAACCTGGAGAAAGTCATGGCATAGAGAAACGGGTGTGCACCCTTTACCATAATCAAACGAACTCCACTGAAATTCCAAACACAGCAAACCACGTCCTATTATATCTCTCCTCGCTTTTCTTCTTCGTCCAGAGGAGAACATGTAAAATCTTTTACCTAGAATCTTTTAAGGCAACCCCGCAAGGGCAGCAGAACTGAAGAGTGTGCACTCTACATGCTTATTAACAGCCTTTATTCGATAGTGAATGTTCTGTATTGGCACGACAGAAAAAAAAAAAAGGAGACCTCCCGATGTCCAGAAAGAAAGTCAAATGCACCCCCTGATCATGACCTTCTTTGACAGCCCGCCAGTCTATTTCCAGGGCACATTTACTAGGCCTTGTGAATTGTTGCAGGCTCCAGTGCTATGGTTGAGAGGGCTTAGAGCAACGCCAGACGATCCACTGACAGTTCCGCGCGATGGCGGGCTTTCGCCGGTCAATGCTCCAGGCATATATCTTGACGGAGCAGATAAAGGATCCGGTGGATTGCCTAATGGTCTAGACTCCTTCATGCCTTCTGCTGTGAAACTAGCAACAATTACCTGCAAAAAGAACAAACATCACGCCAGCTCAATTTTTGGAGTACCAGACAAAGAAGAAAAGAACAAGGAAAACTGAAAAATATGAGATAACTGATGGGGCAAGCAAATATCAGTAGATGCCATCCCATCAATCTTGTCACAAAAAACTAGAGTTCACTCATTGACGATCACTTGAGTGAGAGAGTTCATGAGATTTAGAAAGGCAAATGACACAATTTTATTCAGTGAGCGGGACATGAAAATGGTATATAATCAAAGGAAGCATTTTGAAACACCAGCAGAAGAAAATAATCCACTAAGGAGAGACACCTGAACTGAGGATGCCGCAGTTAGGAGGCCTGCCACGCCACCACCCAAAACACGGCCGTCTGGACCAGCCAAGGACACACTCAAGCCCCCAGTTCTGCTGCGGTGACCGCCGCTGTCTGATAGGAGGAAGGAACCCGAAAGAGAGAGAATCTCAAACCTTCCCTACATTACATTATGTGTAGAAAGTTAGTTTAATTCATGGATTCATTTAGTATGATTTTGCATGAATAAGTTGTTGAGAAAACAATTCCTGGCTTTTGGAACAATAAAGACTCACCAAGACTCATGTACTACAAAGCAGTTCAGAATCATAGATTTGAACTGAGAAGTAGGACATTCTCATTGAGATGATATAGTTAAACAATAAGAAAATTGCGGATCATCTCACTCGTTAACTTATAATAAATATCCTCTAGTAAACAAGATAACTCTTGTATGGTTGTGACAAAATGTTGAGACCAATTGAAGTTTATATTACTATTCTTCATTTAATGTCTGAATATCCCCTTCTCATAATGCACTCTCAAACTCAAGACAGACAACCTGACGCAAAGAGTCATCACTAGCTTTTTCTACGTGAAACCACTCATTTTAAAAATAACATGAACTGCAAAGAACAAAGGTAAAACTAACCTCATAAGTGACAGTCCCACCAGAAGTTGCTGCTTGATATAATGTGACATTAGATATGGCTCCATTTGCAGACAAAATGCAGACAGATCTTGGGCCATTCTGAGAGAATGACATTATTTTTGCCGACACATCCTGAGAAGCAAAACGCAATAAACACATTTCAAGTTCTCCCCAAAAATAGAGTGCAGTATCACTATGGTATAAACTTCACTTGAAAGCACCACTAATGTTCGAGCTCCTTCCACGTATGAAGTAAAAAAGTATGGTAGGAGCACTTCAGAAAATCTAAGTGCAAGACATACTCACTGAAGGCAGTTAACACAAATTGAGGAGCTAAGTATAGCAGAATGATGATCATCCATGCTAATACTGTGCGGCTATTAATCTGCCCAGTAGTTTGGCATCAAAGCCAGTATAAAGCCAAGTGCATAGAAGTTGCTCTCTTGTTATCCAAAACCCAACAGAGACTATTATTCAAGCAAAATTTTAAAAGTCACATAAATCCAAAAGCTACAATATCATGAAACGAGCGTGCTGCTGCCACTCGTTGTTTCTGTTAGCATTATATAAGACCGCCCAATCAACCCTCCTCCCACTAAATATATATTTATCAGAGCATTTAGCACATTTATTTTGTTGCATCTCATCTCACAGCTGCAAGTACTCCAATGTACCAGACCAGTCTAATCCTCAAACAAAATAACATGCCAGAATAAACAAAAATCACATCAAAGCAATTGAAAAAGTGCTTCAGTCATCTTGTCATATAGCCAATATGAGAAAGATTAAATCTTCATATATGTTCGCAGGATGGAATAAGTAAAATTTCCTTCCTTTTCTCTTTAACTGCAGGTCACTCGTGACAGTTGAACCCTTTTGGAGAAGGGAAGCTAATATAAGACCATGCATGTCGAAAGTGATTGCAATGAATGAAAGAACATCTTTTACCGCAACTGCTAAAAAATTTCAAGAAGGAATCAAAAGAATATGAAGTATTCCAAGCTTACCTCTCCAGTTTTGACTGTAATGATGTGAGGTGCAAATCCAACTATTGCTGATCCTGCAAGTCAGCAAGTTTCCTCATTAAAATGATGCGGCAGAGAAAGTTCAAAAACCCAGGCCATTTATTTGTATCATTAAAAGCTCTTTTAAGAGAGAGGGTTTGTTAAGTATCTTATTCTTTTTTCCACTAAAAGGAGAAAAGAACTAATAACTTTGTCTTTGCCTCTGTTTTGGTGTTAAGCGCCATCCTCTTTTTGGTAAGTCTTGGAGACTATGCCACTAAAACATTGACAAGTAGAGATGGCCATAATATCTAATTCTGATATTCTTTCCCCCCCCATAAAAATAATATGCTTTTCTGTAAACAGCTGACCGACAACATGGAGCATCGTGGGAGCAGCATCTCTAATAAAGCACAGATATCAAGATGGAAGATCACAAGTAGATCAACTAATCTTAGAAAGGCATGATTTTTAGTCTTAACAGTTGACATAGATCGGGGGGCCTCTAATCCACAAATATTATATAAAAAGAAAAAGTTGTGGAGGCCTCTAATGCCCGACTATTATGAAAAGAAAAAAGTTGCCCCCTTGATACCACAAACTTGTATATTCAAACTGAAGGAACCTTCATCAAAGAACACAGTACAGTTCGCATGAAGACAAAACATTAGCCCAGATGAAATCATTAAAGAGTTAGTTTTTATTTACCAACTGCTGCCATTCGGTGCTTCCGGCCCGAACCCGGCGGCCGACCTCTGCCTTTCCTGCCGACCATGGGTGAGGCCATCCCGACCGCTGGGGGAGAAGCGAACCTGCTGCCATGAGCCGCCGTTGGTGGTGGCACTTGCGCCGGGGAAGGCGTCGAGCCCAGGGATGCAGGGCCGCCGCCATCGGGTGCATACTTCCTGGGCCGGCCCCGCTTCCTCTTGACGGGCTGACCAGTGAGCCCGGGCCCGATTCCATCGCCGTGGACGCTACCGTTACCGGGCTGATGGTAAGTCGGAGAAACGGCGGCGACGGGCTTGTAATTGGCCGTGCCGTCAGCAGTGTAATTCAAGTGCATGTCGCCGACCACTTGCTGTTGAGAAGTGGGGCTCGGGTTGCTGGGCAAACCCGACCCATATGGCGGTTCAGCCCCCGACATTGTCGTTAACTGGGAATCTGCGGTGAAACAGGGATGCATTTGAGGAATTCCTCTTCAAGTTCCCAGAAAAAAAAAAAAAAAAACAAGGTGGGTTTTAAACCCTAAACCTCCCAGGTCTTTATTTATTTTCCCCCAAAAAATGTGATTGAACTCGATTCTGAATTAACAAATCGCGATTCAACACAAAGTTCGTAAATTTATGAAGCAACAGGAATTCAATTACAAGGGAAAACGAGGGATTGCCCAATGAAGTTGACGAACCCTAATTTCACACACACAAAAAAAACCAAAAATTTGCCCCCAAAAAGTTTTTTCTTTTCCTCCACCCTTTTTGTTTTCAGCTTGGGGATCTGACGAGAGCCAGAAGAAATTGAAATTCGGGAATTTTCCGGGTGGGTATTGGGAAAATACATAAAGGAATTCGGTATAAATCGAGGGGGAAAATCAACGACGAAAAGCGAAACCCCTTTTTGGTTTTTCCGCAAAAAGAATTGGGGAGAGAGGAAAAAGATAAAAGAAAACGAAAAAGAAAAGGAGAAAAGGAGAGAGAAGGGGGGGGGGAGAAGAACCCCACTCACCACGAAGTAATTTTGATCTGCGGCTTTAGCTTCACGAGAACAGCATGCGATCACCGCAGATCGGAAGCTGGAGCTGTGACTGCCGAGAGTGCCAGAATTTTGCAGAATTTCCCCTCCCTAATTCTCCCAATAACCTTTTCTTATATATTTTCCTCGCCCTCTTATTAAGGTTTTCGCGTTTTAATTTTCTCTTTTTGGATTTCGGAGAGAGAGAGAGAGAGAGAGAGAGAGAGCAGGTAAATAAAAGCAGCACCCCACCCCTGCGGTGCCCCCACGCTCGCTTTGTTTAGGCCACACGACGGGGAGCATGAAGCCGCCGCCAAATGCGAAGCACAGCTCGGAATCACGTCATTCCCCAACTCCTCCACGATAATCGTATGGTGATGATCATTTGACTAGGCTTATTGATCCTGTCTTCTTCGCACCACTGTGAAAGAATTGGGGCTCTCAATCAATCGTCTCGCAGCTCCCTCAAAAACGCGACAAAAGAAATTAAAAAAAAAAAACAAGCAAAGAAAGTGCGAGGGTGCTTAGCTTCCAAATTGCAGTTATCAAGCATATGGGAATAATTCAAATTCGAGGTCGCCACCTAAGGAAAGGACGACACTCTTAGCACTTAACAGGGTCTCGCCTAAGTTAGGACCCCCCACAAGCATATCGACCGAGAACATCGACCTCTCCCACCAACCATCGAAAGAGACGTCACTATCGACAGAGGAGAAGAAAATCTTTTGCCTGCGATCACTTTGTGTATCCTCCACAGCTAAGACGATTGATTGACCGGTTGGACGAAACCCGAAACGCTGAAGTTTCGTCTCGCCATCACCAGTTTAGAAACCTGTAGCATTACCTTGACTGCCCTGTGGTCTTTCTTCTCGATTCCGAGTATATTTGCACGATGAGAAAAGGGTCCTCACTTCAGCTTAACTAGATAAAATCTATTGCTATACCAGGTCTTCCCAATCGCCAGTCAAGACCCATCGCTTAATCCTCCCTCCTCCCCGCCGGGGGGCACGCAAGAATCAGCTCACGTCTTCCATGTGGTAGCAGTTAAGAAAATACTCGTCACCCGAAAAAAATGGAAAAACCCAGCTCTTCAGCTCCGAGAAATGAGTCTACCCACAAGCTAAGCTAACCAATCATCATGAGCATGTTCCGGTTTAGCTAGTGTAGCCGACGTAAGCCCTCTGCAGCTACAGGCGAGTCATCGCCACTTTACTTTGCTGCAACTGATTCGGTCCTACTCTCTCTCTGATCAGCCACCTTAAAGTGGGGCTTAGATGGATACACAAAGACAGTAGAAGCATCAACCGATGGTTGGAAAGCAGCTGAATATCTTACTGAAGTCAGAGTAACTTTTGGCAGCTGCAGCGATCCTGAAGCCAGCGGCACTAACTTATAACTAAGGATGTGCTCAGACTTTGGAAGGACATAGACGGTACCATTGTGCGACCCAGATAAAACAAAGCTTTGGGAATCTGCCACTGAGAACTTCACCTCTTGAAGGAGCTGTGTCTGGTTATGAATTTTGATGAAGTATGTGAACGGATCCCCGAGAATGCCGTAAGGAGGGCATTCCAAAGTTATAGTCAAAGGGGCTAACTCCACATTCACATCGGGTAGCTTGTGTCTCGTCAGAACACTATCTTCTTGTATACAGCTGACCTGCGCTCCACTACCTGGATCCCTCCTCCATCTAAGGCACGCGGTTCCCATCCCAAGTGTTGAAGAGTTCACCTGAGGAATCACCATGAAAACCTTCCTAAACTCTTCTCCTGG
Organism: Melaleuca quinquenervia; assembly: GCA_030064385.1. Lineage (NCBI taxonomy): Eukaryota > Viridiplantae > Streptophyta > Magnoliopsida > Myrtales > Myrtaceae > Melaleuca > Melaleuca quinquenervia. The sequence goes on along the minus strand of CM057726.1, from coordinate 7,201,956 downwards.
CACCAGAAGACCAGAATTTGCAAGATCCTCACTTCCAGGTTTTATTAAACATGAGGTAGCGGCACAATCTTCATCCACTTCTACAAACAATGATTCCACCTGCAAAGGAATGTCTGTACAATTCTTAGCACTTAAGATTAGTATACTTGTCTCATTAAGAGGTAAGGATGACAACTGGTTATTTTCAGAAACTGCCTTCATCTTTGAGAGTAACAGGGGATCACGCCTGAATGGCAGCAAAAAATGATGGCTGATTAGAACTGGGTTCTTTCCTTCAATCTGTAAGCTCTTATGGACATGAATCTTCTGGGCATTTAATTCATTGCCATAAGGAGAATAGCCAAGTGATACATATAGCATGATGGGTTTTGGTCGGTGCCATTTGATCTCTAATTTGCAGGACCATGTGTCTCCAACTTTAAGAAATGGGATGGAAACTAATCCAAAGGACTGTTGGATATTGTTAATTTTCTCAGCTTCTCTTTGAGATTCGTCTTCCCATTCTGCTCCAGCAACACTCAGGAGCTCAACATGATGACCATCCATGGTAGATGGTTCTGTTTCCCTTGGACTGAATAAGCCACCTCCTTTTACATCAACCAAATTGATCTTCAACTCACCAGAACATATATCATGGCCCCTAGCTACTATACTAACAGGAACCATGAAGCTCTCTCCCACTAAAGCTGCACCAGAATCACCTAAATTAAGATCAACAAGAGGCTCGGCCTCTTCAACTTGGATAACCTTCTGACCAGTGATTGCAAGAGCAGGATCCTTGGTAGGATATGTGTCCATGCGGTCTTCAAATTTCCAGAGAGGTAAACCATCCATGGATGCAGGACTTTCTGCTCTGCAAAATATGGTGAAGTGCGGTCCAAGTTTTGCGATGACTGATATACATTCTAGCTTTCCACTTTGTTCTGGAAAAGACAAACATGTTACGTCTTCAGCTACACAAAAAGTAGAGACGAAGGTCCCAAGAAAAACACTATTGAATGAAATTTAGCTCAAGAAAGTTATGTACAGGGAGTAGTGGAGATCTACTTTACAAGCAATGAACTAGGAGACAGACCAATATTTCTGCCATTGCAAGAATCAAAGGAACTAAAGAGACAGGAAAGAAAGGCTATATTCTGGTTATCTGTGTACAGTCAGATCAAACACGAGAGAGATAAACCATATATGCAACTGGCATTAGCTAACTCAAGAATGACAAAGAAACAAAGAACAACTGCCGCCATTAGAGCCAGGTCCCTGAACTATTAATAAAAAGAGACAAACCTGATTTAATGTCATATGTCAGCCGGAGCCATTTGTTGGTCATAAGTGATAAAGATGGAGCAGTTTCTACTCGATTATTTTGCTTCCCACTGGTGATTCTTGAAGTTGATTGAGGTCTTTCAGCATTTACGATGGTAAAGTTACACTCTGATTGGTTGAACTGGATCTCCAAATGATCAATCTCAGTAGTGAGGGGTAATTGGGATAAAAGCGAGAGTGTCATGAATGTAGATGCACCAGGCTTTACTGTCTGTTCATGGAAAGCCACTGAAGCAAGAAGCACTGATCTAAGAGGACTAACAAGGTCAATCTCCAGATGAAGGGGGTTTCCTTCTGTCACATTTAGATCGTTACTTTCTTCGACTGATCTAATTCCCGACTCTCCGCTGACCAGTTCCAAAACCTCCTTGTGAATAAGCTCTCTCTCTGGAAGACTTGGAGGACCAGCTGGACCACATTCCTTGAATCCAAGAGACTGGATGTAATCAGAAGATACAGGTAGCGAAGCCATTTCTAAGGAGATTTCTACAAAATTTTTCACTGTGCCCAGCTTCTTAGAGCACTCTCTCAAGTAACCTAAGGCCTCCCACAACAGTATGACCCAGCCCTCTTGTCTGTACAGATAGGCAAAATTGTCAAAAAACTGCTTCGCAGTTGTGAAGTCACCAACTGAAAAATATTCTTTGGCAATTTCCAATCCACAAGTGGATCCCATTCTCTGGACTTCGAGGTTACCATATGTTTCATAAGATTTCTTAAACAACGCGATAATTTCATAGGAATCATGGAACCTTTTCCCTTCCGCCAGAGTGTAATGAATGTACTCCTCATCGTCAATACTGCATAGTCAAACAAATATATCAAGCATACAGAAAAACGAACAAAACAAAAAAGTCCAGAATTAGCCTCATAATACTCACGGCTGGAAGGAAAGTGCATCTCCTTGCTCAAGTAGTCGAGCAAATTGCCCTACAAATGTGGAAGGTGCCACAGATTCAGCACCACCATCCATTTCATTTGCTTTGTCCAACATTGACAAGGCAATATCTAGAGATGACCGCTTCTTCTTCAAGTAGTCAGCTGCCAACTGAATTAGGAAGTGTAAACAGAAGATTGGGAACAATGTCAAAGAGAAAGTAACCAATTCCAATCAAGGCCATCCTGATAGACAGCAAATAATTTTGTATCACAAGGCCATAGAAGCCCTAGTAATCAAAATCATTCCAAAGTAATCAGAAGAGGTAGGTTTCCAGCACATAGCGCCAATGGCTAAGACAAAGATCTACTTTGACCATGCATAGCACACTGCATGCCAGAGATTTTGAAAGAGAACTTCAACACACTGCAACGGTGGCCAAAAGACTGTTGCTTCAACCATGTATAGTGCACAGAAGATGAAGCTGAAAGAGCAAATCCGCAACAGCAATCATGCATGTCATAAATACTGGCAAAGAAAAAGGCCTTTAGTAATAAAAGATATTGTTGGCTGAACAAAATTCAAACTTCTGGATCCTTATCTGTCACCAAGTTTAAGCTATGATATAAAAGGATATAGGAATTACAAATAACCAAGGCATGATGCAGCTAATGCACGTCTGAAGTGATTTTATTTTAAGTGAGCTGAATTGCATTTGGTGGTCCATCACCCAGATTATATATAGGAGTTATTCAAAATGCTAACTATCCAGAAGAATCTGTACCTGATAGTAATAAGCAGGACGAAATTCCCACTCTGTCAAGCCTCTATCAGGATTGTCTATGGTGACAGACGAAATGCTTTGAGTAGTCGCAGAACTTGTCTCAAGCAACTCCGCAAATACCAAGAATTGTCTGCTCATCCATTCCCAGTGAAGATATATAGCTTCTGGTGCTCCTATAAGCCTTTTGTATGAAGCATTATGCTGACGGAACCATGTGACTGCTTCTATAATTTTACCACCATGCAGTAACAAAGTTGACACCTTAAAGTGCAATTGTTCTGCAACATGTTTTATCTCAACTAACCGTTGGATCGGGGGCAATCTTGTCGAAGTTCCAATCATCTAATGTAGAAGCAAAATGCAAAATGATTTTAGCACCAGTGTCAAAGCACATGGGTGTAAATTGAATCTTAATAGCAACTTCCAGACGTTACTTACAAAGAAAAAAAAATTCTACATAAGAAATAATATACAAGCACAACTAACTTCATCATATGCCCATAATTGTTTCATGATAAAATGACTATAAGGCCTTGTCTACCTATTTGTCATTCAATTTGTAGATACTTGCAAGTATATTCGACAAGATATTTACAGGGAAGTACTACTCCAAAATCAAACAATGAAAATATCAAGAGGACTACAGCAATGAACTATACATATCTGAACTTGGATACTACCAAAAGCAGAAGAGTATACCTCTCGAAGTACGCGATACGCCTCCTCATAAAACCTTAATGCTTCAACCCAATCCCTTCGGAACTCTGCATATACAGCAACCTGGCATTGCTCATTCATAAGGACTATAGTTGAAACATAACAAAATCAAACTAAGAACAACAAGATCATCCTCATAAACGATGTCCTCACACATGGTACCGCACTAAATTGTCAAACATGGGAGATGCAATTCTTTTCACCAAAACTCAGAAGTTATGCAGAGTACCAAAGATAGTGTATGAATCACTCATTTTGGATGTGCATCAAAGCTGAAGCAAAATTTTTTGCTTCCAATAATTATCAGTCATATTTAATGCATGAAGAAGCATACACAGTGCAAATAAAAGGAACCAATTTTTCAGGTCCAACATCTTTTAGTGTAATTATTTGTCTTGCATCTTTCACTATGGCCCTGCTGTTTATAGAAGATAAATTCTACTACATAAACTAAGAATCTGATCATGCAGTTTAGCTGTGGAAAAAGACAAAATTACTCAGAATGTCTACAGCTACAAACGGATTATTTGCTAATTACAATGTCACATAAGGAATAGCTGAGTCTCGTCAAAGGTAACAATAGCAATGGTCCTTACTTTGAAGCAATAGCGTATATTTAATTCACTTGAGGTGAAGTTCTTCTTCTCGACCCGTGATTTTATCCTTCGCCCTTCATCTCTATAATATGTATTTGCTAACTCAACAAATGTATTGGTCAATCTGCACAAAGAAGTTCCATCACTACTTTGATCTTCAGTATCACTCAAAGGATTCAGAATGAAGAGTCAATATAATGTGTACATGCCTGTTGAGGGATTGTTTCAGTTCTGAAGCATCACTCGGATTATAGATAATAAGGTACTTGGTGTCAACCTCCGCCCGCTTACGTAGAGCAATCATTCGATCTTCATTAATATCATCTGCACCGCATAACTCAAAATCATCAGAAATTAATGATTAAGAAGTTAAGGTACCATATAATTTTAATCTGTGACCCCTAGAAAAACCCTAATTGAGGATACGCTAAAAGAATGTTCTATAAGATGGTAGAAAACAAATATGATTATGGTCTTTATGAAATTGGAGGAAGTATAAAACAATTTCCCAAGAGATTCTTTGGAAGATTCTCAAAAAGTGAAGAGTCCATCTAGCCTTTATATAAGTAATTAAGGATATGTATGCTGGTGGTGATACTCAAGTTAGAATGTGTAGGGGAGAAACAGAAGACATTCATATTGGCACAGGTAGCACCAAAGCACAACTCTAAGTCTATGCTACGGTACAATGGACGAGTTGACAAGAAATATCCAAGATGATATACCAGAGGGAACAGCTGGTTTTAGAAACCACCTTCAGTTTTCATTTTCATTTTCGTTGGTATTTTTCTATTTTCTTGAAAATCTATTTGGTAGATGAAAATGAAATTTCACAAAAATAAATTCGTCATAATGCATTTGGCAACGTCTTCTTTTCATTTTATCTTTTTAATCTTGATTTGACAAAGTTAAAATCAATCATTATATATAATCTAGACATATAATCTTACGAATTAACAAACTTATGTTGAAGTTTCCAATATCACTTGTCTATAGAGTTTCATTGGGCCTTGTATGCATTTAGCTTTTCTTCACCTAACAGTTTAAGATTTTGGATTGAAATTTTAATATGATATCAAAGCCGCACTTCAGTTGTTCATGTCCAATTCAACATTTCATTTCGTGAGTGATTCCTATCTCTTCCCTGTTTGTCAATTAAGTGGTTCTTACTCCAATTTGCACGTAGGAAATAGTGATAAAGTATCACCGATTGCTTATCTAAGAAGTTTGAACAGGTCTTATACATACATAATCTCTCCATTATGAACTTAAGTTTAAATGTTGCAAACTCTAACAATTTACATAACTATGTCCCCAGCTCTTTTTTTCCCTTCTCTTTAAATGGATTTTCAAAGAAGCTTCATGAAAACTCATAGAAGCTTAAAACAATTATCCCAGAGTCATCAAAGCTTCACAACAACCCAAAGAGGAGAAATGTTTTGCTGAAAAATGATATACTTCAAGCCCAAAATCTTATTAGCTGTCAAAGAAGTGTCATTGCAATGAAGTTGTCTTGAAACATATTGCCAAATTCTTTCAGCTTATTCGAATTATTGAGAGAGAGAGAGAGAGAGAGAGAGAGAGAGAGAGTAATGACACAGCAAGTAGAATGGAGAAAAAGGAGCTTCATACTTTGAAGAAAGATTTCACGCACTTCCATTTGAAACGGAAGTTTTGAGAACCAAAAAATGGTGTTTCCATTCATGAAGCCGCAAAATTGGAATATTAGTTCTATTCTTTTTTCAAAAATATTCCCAGCGATGGCCAAACTCTTTCTGCTTGCCCTTTTTATTCTTTCTTGAACTAGAATGAAGACAAAAAGTTGCTGAATTCTCTGAAGAAGGGCCTCAGTAAATACTTTTTGTGGATGATATTGTGTTTTGAAAAGTGAAACCCAAACAGGAGTGAGCAACAAACTAAACCTTTCAAGGAAAGCGAGCTTCAGTTGAAGTTAGTCAAAGAAAAAACATATGACACGTAAGTTAAGCAAAAGCAAAAGTTTCAAAGATGCTTTTGTTCAAATTAGAGACCAAGAAGTCCCATGAAATGAAGATTTCTGATATCTTCATTTTCATAAGCAAAAGGTAAGTGTAATTAACGGAGATCTCACCCATGGAAAACAAGCATAATGGATGACATGGAGAAGTGTGTCTCGTACTTTGTCCAATCCTTGGAATGCGAATTAAGCTAAAAGAAGAATTCTATAAAATGGCATAAGGCCAGCAATGAAATGAGGATAGTTGAGCACTGACAAGGACAACAAATGGGTGTGCGAAGATATGAGTATACTTCACATGAGTGCAGGCACACAAGAAAGATAAGAGAATGAATTAATTAATATGAAGTACGTGTCACTCCAATTGAGGATAAACTGAGAGAAGCTTGGGTTTGAATTGATTTGGTCACCTTGTACGAAAACCCTCATATCTGTAGTGAGGAGATGGGGTATGGGGGTGGAGGTCAAAAGTGGCAAGGAAAGCCCGAAAAATACATAGAAGGAGATGATAAGGAAAGATTTGGAACACCTAGACCTAACCAAAAACTTGATACGGAATCGAGCCGAAAAACGTAAGAGGATTCATATAGGAAGGTTGATTTTATTGTTGTTGCTTCTATGGATTTTCCACAATTAATAGGGAAAGAACTTGCCATATGTTCATGAGTCAGCCAGTTGATTCCGACTATCCCAGAACACTAATTAAAAGGGTTCACTAGTAAAAGAATGTCTTTACTTTCTTAGCGGAACCAGATTAAAAGCACCTCTTAACATACCCAAGTTAGCAGACTCAAAACTGAGGCTTCTATAAATGAAAAACTGAAACGCTTACACTTCCAGCATTAACTAAGAGAGTGCCACACCCAATGTTTAGTTTCTCACATTACACTTGCTATGAAAGGATTAGAAGTCAACAATAATTATTTTCCGAAACATACAACTATAAATAGTTGGTCCATTAAAACAAGCCTAGGTAAAAGGAAAGGGACACGGGCTACGTACCTACAGAAGAAGATTGTACAACAATGACCACCAGTTTGATGTTCCGTGGTCGAGCTGCAGCTCTAAGATCAGACAGGCAATTTATGAGTACAGCTACAATTTGGTAAGTGCACCATTGCTAAACTGAAAGTTAAGTTGTGCCATGGAATGCGACCACCCATTACAGCATGTCTATTAAAGATGTGGTGTGTGGCAGGAATGGAATATGTTCTCATGATTGTGATCAAGTTATAAGGCAATCAACTCCTATTCCTGGTTCATCGTGCAATGTAATTCTCTTCATGGACTTCCTAAAAGATGAGCTATGAGTGTTCAATGTAATCTCGCAGAATTGAAGGGAATTTCCAAATCCGGGAGGCCGGAAATGAAGTCAGCGAAAGAAAAATCATCACTACACAATCAGCGCATATCTATTTGTATAATCTGCAGAATTGTTGATGCAGAGCGATAGTAAGGAACTAAATCCGAATGGTCACCACTCCACATTATTCATACTGCACGCTACTGAATCAGAACTCACGAGAGATCAGAGCTCTTACTTGAGGTTCTCGAGCTCGGTGCACACCTGGAGCCACTGAGCGGGATCGCCGGACACGTGAGCGGAGCTAAACATGGCCGCGACCACAGCCGGAACCCTAGTCCGATGCTTGGGCAACCAATCTCGCCTCAAGATCCCGCTCGGCGGATCCCCGGCGCCGGGCTCCCTCGCCTTCCTCGTCAGGATAACCTGGATCTTCGAGAAGTCGGGCAAGGCGAGCACGTTCATCGGGGGCTGCAGCGAGTGGAGGTGGCCGGAGATGGCGGGGTGGTGGTCGGAGCACCCGACCAGCGAAACCAGCGCCACCGGCGGCGTCCGCAGCTCCTCCGGGTATTCTTCCATCGGAATCCGATCCGGAACGCGCCGAGATCGCTCGCGTCTTCCTCCGCCGCCTCTCCTTCTTTGCGTGCTGGAGAGCACCGGGGAACGCGACGGGCGAAAATGGATCTAATCCGTGTGTTCTGGCGGCAGAGAAAGAGGGATTTGTTGCGACTTGCGTGAACTGTCAAGGGAAATCCGCATAAATGACGGTGAATACGATCGATGAATTTTTAATTTATTTAATATATTTATAGAATTCCTAAACTACACAAAATATTAAATATTATATTCGAATTCGAATTCGAATTAATTGCAAAACAACATCATATTTTCATTTATAATTCATAAACTTAATTGAATATATGTCAAAACTTCAAAAATAATATCCAATCAATTATAAGTCCAGGTGCAACATTAGTTGAAAGTTTAAATACCATATTATACATTAAGTCAAAATTTAAATATTATATGTGCCATTATTCTAATTGCCAGAGCAATTCTTTTTTTTCCATATTCAATTAACCATATTTTGCCTTTCTTTAATTTCTTTTGATCTCTACCATAAAAAGTAAAGAGGACCTTCAATTTTCAAAGCATGGCAATCATTTTTATTTTCTCTCTCACAAATTATTTCACATTGATTATTTTACGAGCTTTTAATCACACAGAAATTTATACTCCCATTTTATGGATTACTTCATTTCATCCGATCATGAGCTCTGGTATTCTTTTATTTTGTAAACAAACTCACCCAAGTAAGTTTAAAACTCGAATATTTTTCTCACTTTTTTTTATATATGTGTAAACAAACTCACCCAAGTAAGTTTAAAACTCGAATATTTTTCTCACTTTTTTTATATATGTGTTTGCGATATAAATATTTCGTAAGACCTATTAAATATTAACTTTTAGCGTACACACAAAGCGTGCGCACTTCCGCTCATTAACAATTGAATAAAATCACAAGCGCCGATATTAGTTTACAAAATTAATCATCCTTACCAAAACCTATAGGCCAGCAACCAGGCAACCACCCGGTGGCGGTACCGCCGATCGCCGCCACGATGTCCTCTCATCGCTGATCTCTCACTCTTTCTAGTCCTTTTCCCCTAAAGATACAATCATTTCCCAATTTTCCAGTAACAAATTTATCGCGATCGGCGCCATAACAATGTCTTAAACTTAAGGTCTGAAAAGAAGAAAAGAAGGGCGAAATCTCAATTTAAATTCAAAAGGAGAAAGAAAAGAAGGATCGTGTGATGGCCACCATGGCTAGGAAATAAAGATTAGCTTCCCTGGAAACATGTTTGATGATCCGTTATCAGGTGAAGCATCTGCTGCTGCAGCTGCATAATACAAGCTCAATTGTCTCAATTATCAGAGCATGGAATTGGGTGGAAAACAATGGTGCAACGCTAGGGAAGTTCTTTTACACATCATCCAATTGACAGGCAAACAACAATCAAGGATCAATGAGAAACAGCACTTCATCCAGATGCGTGGAAACGATCCGGGTTATGCTAGGGGAATGGACCACGGAACCAACCCGGGTACGAGATCGTCCCAAAAGAATCAGACATTGATTCCTTAGGGTACGGGGAGGGGGTACATTTCACATGACCGCAGGAAAACCGTATTCCTGCGAAATGGCACCATCGAATCTTTCCATGGCAAATAGTCCGAGCAATGGCACGAGAACACGTTCTACTGACGCGGTGGAAGAGCGCCCCTGGCTCTTCCATGCGCCTGACTCCGGAGTTCGAAGTGACTCAACATCTTACAACTGACTCTGCGGTATCATGATTCACAAAAAAGGATGACCTGCAGAACAACCAGATTCTTCTTAAGAAAAGTCCATCCTAATGGAAAAACAGGAAATAGCAAAATGGGAAAAATACAATCGTAATGGTAAAATTCAAGATTACTCTATATGCTAGAATCACCTATGGCAATGCGTTTAAAGACCAGATAAATTCATTCTGGCTCAAGGTGGAAATACTTCAAGTGGGGTTTAATAAGATCCTAGATAGTTCCTATATCCGGCATAAATAAAGTAAGGAAGCCCCACAACTTGAAAAGAAATACCATTTAAAACTATTGATGAGTATCATGAGATGTGATCAGAGACAAGACTAATTCACTGTTTTTTCCAAACTTCGTCAACATCGTTATTACCACTACACTTTTAGAAAGCCATTCCATCATCATCACTCTGTCTTCTACTCAAGTTTCAACAGACATTATTAACGTGCACAGGAACACTAAACCCAAGGAGGCATGCCATATGGTAACTACCAAAATGCTTGATATGCCACATGGGCCACACAAACCACACACCGCTGAGCAAAAGCTCCATGTCACATGACAATGCACACCAAGTGAAGCGTTTCATTTACATAGCTACATTATCTACCACGTAAAATGGATGTCAAACTGTTCACAGTGAGACAATACAGTGAGACAATACCCTTTTGCATCAGCAACTTGTGCTCAATTCAAACCAAGTGATAAAATTGAGTAATTTGGTATAGTTCTTAGGATAGTCAAAGCACAAATTGCCAGTTGGCGGCAAAAATAGCACAAGCAACTTAGAGCTTAACAGGGCTAGATACTACTTTGCTGATTCACTCGGTCACAACACAGCTAACAGAAATTTTCCATTAAAAGAGCTGCTAAATAAGAATATACGCGGTACAAAATAAGCAATGCTCCAAGAGTTCATTATAGCAGCATAAGAAAATTACGCTCCACAGAATATTCGAATTGACATGGCAAAGCTGATTTACACAGAGACAAGAAAGTTGGGGTTCACAGGTTAATTCAGGTTGACATGATGACAGTTGTCAAAAAACAGGAAGCATCATCAGCTAGAGGTTGACCTGGAAACAAGCCAATTCAACATTGCTTAAACGATTTAACACAAAGGGATCAGGAATTTTTATCATGTGGTTATCGTATCTATTTGACAAGATCAGAAGTACAAATTGCAAAAGATGTGCTAAACAACATGCAAAACCCGAAAGAACAAACTTTTCTTGCATTAGCAAAGCACAGAACGTCAGCTACTTAAAATTCTGAGCAGCAGTAGTTGCAGCTAAACCTACTACTCCATACCTCTAGATGCCAAGATGACAGCTTGCAAGGCTAGATATGAAGCCTGCTACACAAGTAGCAGAACCGCTGCTCTAAGTCCTGCTGGCAATCTAAGGATTACCTGCATAACGCTGGGGAAATTATTAACCCTCATCACCAACCTATTTCTGAAAAAAAGAGAAGCAGGCAAGGTGAAGAAGTTGTGCCTGTCGATGTGACTTCTGATCACCATTCAACCAGCTGTTTGATCAGAACCACTAGTGAACTGGGGAGAATGGGCAGTTACTATAATCTGTGCTTGTCCAGGAGCTGGTGCAGCCATGCCTGGGAAACTTAATGAAAAGAATATCAAAAACTGATCTGAATATATTATATTGTAATACATGGATATATAAGCATTGAGTATCCTGAGAGTCTTCATGATGAAGCGTAAAATCTAAAGTACATTAAACTCATGCGAGCAGCACCAACGTTAGAGAAGCAGAATCACTGTCACGTGGCTGCATTTATGAGACAGACAACACCTGTCACATGGACACGAACAACACAAGAGTATATGAACGAAGTAGGGAGTCAGCATGCTTAAGTTCAATACTCAACAAATAACAACGCGTAGAGTAGGGTCAAATGCAGTGATTCAGAAATATCCACCAGTATAGAGCAAAGTTAGCACCCAGCAGTATATAAATGCAGTCTTCATTAGAAACACTACATTGTAATATATTGCCACCCAACAGCACCAATCCCTCTGCGTCAAGAGAAAATGAGGACTCTCACAGCTATGATATGTGTTTTGCATTACACAGCACATCTCATCACATGTTAGTTGAACAAGTTGGAAAATATAGAAAAAAAATGACAAAAATGGTCTTTCAACTTTGATACAATGTGCAAAATGGTCTCCGAACTTATAATTTCTCTGATGTCATTCTTGAACTTTAGCCTAATATGTAATATAATCCCTGAACTTTTAGTTTGGTCAATAAGGTCTTTGAACTTTTGATACACATTCAAATTAGTCCCTAGACTATATGAAAATATAATGTTGTACCCAAACCTAAATTTAATTGAAGGTTAGCAATGGATATTTTCATAAAATCCATGAACTAGTTTGAACACTTATAAAACATTTTGAGAACCACATTGAGCAAATTAAAAGTTTAGGAACGACATCGCACATTGGATTAAAGTTCAAGTACCAACTTACGCATTAGGCCAAAATTCAAGGACCATTTATGTCATAATCCCAAAACTATATGGCATGGTCAACAAATTGTTAAATTTTGCAAAAAGTTCAGATTATCTTCAATAGAAAATATGGATAGGTATGCAATCAGAAAAATATCTATGTAACATGTATATATCATAAATGCACATGTTCAGACACAGTTGATCTCTTTACGAATGAGGAAAATAGTTTTAGGAAGAGGAACTCTGCCTGCAGGATATGGTGCTTGGAGTGCAGGGATTGCAGCTGTAGCACCATTTAAATTTGGTCCAGCAAATTGAACTACATGCTGATTTGGAATAGCATAACTTTGGGGGGAAGTGTAGCCATAACTGCTTGAAGGTGGATGTCCCACTTGTCCGTATGAGTATAGACCTGCACCGGCTGTGCCAGGCACACCATATATCTGAACGTAATTCTGGGCCACGTAAGGGTTGTAAGCACTCTGAAAAGTGTTAATTGAAGCCCAGAGGGAGAGTCCGCTTAGCATATTAACAACATAGAAATGACAAAAAGTCCCCATCTTAAATTCAAGATGACTGTTCACATTACTGAGATTTGAAGTGCTTACCTGTGGGTAGACATACTCAGGTGCATATGTTGCATACCTGCCATAAAGAAAGTAAAGGATCTCTTAGATTATGGTTTTTGACTTGTACTGTTGACAGGCAAACTTCCCATTACACAATGAAGGCAACAACATCGTCTTCCTCTTCTTCGTTTTTTTTTACATGAGAACTGAAGGTAACATCTGATTACCATCTTTCAACAGCAAATATCAACAATACTAGCAACAAATACAAGGCTAATTGATTTGGTTATTTTCCAAAATTTCTCCCAATTATACAGTGACTACAAGCTGAATCACTACATTTCTAATGCTGATGACAAATGACGGGATGTATCATAACTTGAGAAAGGACACTGAAACTATCGTGGCAATGTTTACAACCATCTACTCTCTCCATATCTCTCCCAAGGCCACAATAACTGAAAGACACGAGAGTCTCCAGTGGGGAGATATGCAGCAATGATTAACTAGCTAGTATTAACACTCACCAATTACATTTAGCGCATTATCTTCTCCAAAAACCAACCTCCCACAATTTTACTCAATATGGGATAATTAAGTATTTAGTAAACTAATGCTCCTGCAAAACTCAAAAACTGTAGTTCCAAAGTTCTCAGTTAGCAGCTATGATAATGACAACCAACACCAAGCCTTTCCTAAATGGAGCTTAGAATGGATCATTTTGTGCCACCAAAACTCTATTCAGTACCAAGTTCACCAATGCATCTCAATATGCATGATCTTTCTTCGAAGTTTCTAATTCTGCAATAAAATTATATGAACCTAAGGAATTGACCCATATTTAGTATCAACAAAATAGGCAAAATTAGCCAATCACGATGCGTCTCTTTCTTAATTTGCCACATAAGCGCTGCAGTTTCGGATCGAATCAAACAAAGGAAAAAAAGTTCAAATCAGAAAAGATAAAGGATTTCAACGAATCTCATTTGCCACCTACCCATAAGGAGGATATACAAATCCGGCTTGATAACCATATGTACTCGGTTGCTGGTAAGAAGGACTTCCAATGTATGTACTCCTTGGGGTCTGCGTGCCTCCTATAAGAGGAACCACTTGTCTCATCCGCCCTATAGAAAGAAACAGAAAGAAAGATGCATCTTAGAGGATATTGACAGTGAGATATCTCATGAGTATCAAAAACATTGGCGACATTGTTATTCCTCAGTGAAAGGCCAGCATGAACATCATAGTACCAGAGTTCCAGTAGGATCAGTCATCACTAGCATGATCTCAACCCTTTATAGTCAGCAATTGATCAAACATTAACAATACAGCTGCCACACACGCGTATGCATAGACATTTGCAGAACTCATGGGAACACACATTTGAATATAAAGCATGTTATTACAAATGTGTCTCCTTGTAATATGCCTCAGGCACCACTAAAGCAGTTTAGCCCGATCAAAAAAGAATAGCTTAACGAAAGAAGTCAGAAATAATTTCACACAAATACAATGTCACAAATTCAATAGATTATCCCTACTAGTTACCTAGTTCATTTTCAAGTGCAGATGGAGAAAATGCAGTACCAAAAGAGATAGGCAGCCGAAGCCGTCCGAGAGCAGCCAAATTACAATTAGCTCTCCTTCCATCAATAACCGGATTGGGATTTTCACATGCCCTCCTTGCGGATTCTGGATCATGGAATGTCACCTATCCTCCATATAAATCCAATACAAGTATAACCACATCATAGCTGTAGTATAGTCAACAGCACCATATTACCATGACAAAAACAAGAATGACCCAAAAGCAAAAACTAAGTACTAATCAACATATCAATAAAAAACCATATCCAATAGCCACTAGGGACAGCCAAACACTTACAAAACCGTAGCCCTTGGATCGGCCAGTGTTCTTGTCGGTGATCACAACTGCCTCAAGAATGTCCCCAAACTGCTCAAAATAACGGCGCAAAGTGTCATTCTGAGTCTCCCAAGCCAGCCCCCCCACAAACACCTTCGTGTGGGTAGTATCCCCGACTCCAGTAAATGGAGAGCTCGGCACCGGTTGGTGATACGCCATGGAAATACACTCAAAGAACCCACTGAGATCAAACCGAAAAACACTCGTAACTTTACTACAAAAACAACTCGATACAAAGAATCGGCGTAACACTAAGCTCGACCAGGTAGACCCTGAGCAGCCTCCTCCACCTCCTCACCATCATGGAGACAACATGTTGAATGAACGGAGAAAGACCTAGGATTCAAGGAAAGCAGAGAGAGAGAGAGAGAGAGACACAGGGAGAGAGAGAATTTCTAGAAACAGGGGAGGGGCACAAAAGGGGAGATACACATGAGGTGACGGTGACCAAAATAAAAGAATGAACAGAGGACGTAATAGAAAACCCTTGAACAGTGACAGAGTACAGAGATGGGGCATGTACAGATATAATTGATTCCAGAGAACCCCAACAAAAAAGAGAGCGCGAGGGAGAGTCCACAGTGGATCAAAAGGAGAGATGGGTATGGTTGAATTCATTGGAATATGACCTGGGAGTGTCGCTAAAGGCTGATCAACGTGAGCTGGATTTTTCAGAATCTTCCGAGACACCATTCGGGCCGAACACTCATCAGAAGTTCTGAAATTGTTTCCTTCATTTTCTTTTTCCTTTCCATTTTCTTTTCCTTTCTGAACCTTCCTTTGTCACGTAAGTTCGGACAAATTCTTCTTAGCCACGCACACATAAGTCGCATTTGCACAATAATCCCATACACTTTCCTGGTTCCCGTTCCGACACTGTGCCTTGCGCCTTCCGAAAACGATCCTTCAGTTTAGTCACGGAAGTAGTGAGAGAAGCAAAGCATGTCGCGACTCGATCGAGTCGTGATGTAATTACGCAGCTTATCGCCAGCTCACCAGTCACCACTTTTGAGAGCCGGTGCAATGAACGTCTCAACTTGGCTAGCGCCACGATGTTTGTCATTGCATAGCTTGTTCGGACCGTTCGGACTGTTTAGCCAATGTTGGAAACCTATTTGGAAGGCGAAAAATTAAAATTGGAGATGGGAAGGAAAATTTTGCCTAAAGCAGGATGGGTCCAGAGAATTTTCACAGGGGTGCAAATATAATAAATTATCAGATATTCGAAGCCTCGATTGGTTTAGATAAGTAATCTAAGGGCTTCTTTAATTGAATGGACAAGAAAAAATTAAGCAAACTTTCCTTATGTAGCAACGGGATCTTCGAAAGAGTGCGATCGTCTGTTGTGAATTTTGATCGTGGGGGCAAGATGAAGGCGAATCTGGAATTATAACTACTTTAATTACTTTTTGAGAAGTCGTGGGGACCAAATTGAAAAACTTTTGAAGATTGATGGTACATCTATGTATTATCAAAACTTTAGTGGGGGCAATTTGCCCTCACTCTTAAGTAGGTCCGCCCCAAGAGTAGAGAGTGGCTGGGAAGAAAATGACAAGAGTAAGATTTTCCTGCGTTTGGAGAGAGGGAGATTGTGTCTGTGTGAAAATGAAAGAAAAGAAAATTTTAATCACAAAATTGCTAATTTACACTCTAAACTTGAAATTCAATATATGAGTTCTATAGTATTCTAATGCTCCGTTCGTTTCGCGGAAAATATTCTTCCGAAAAACATTTTCCGGAAATTGTGGTGTTTAGGGGGCGGAAATTAACTTGTCAAGAAAAATATTTTCAAAACGAAAAAAAAATGTTCTTGTAAGAATATGAAAAATATTTTCCTTTCCCAAATAAAGGAAAACATTTTCCGGCAGTTAACCAATTCTCGATGTCGACCAAATCCATTGATAATAATGCTTGGAGATACTAGGTCTGAAAATTGTCAACATGGATGGTGGTCAATATGGACGTGGACAATTTTTTTGAAAAAAGTTAATAAGTTTTTAATGATATTTTCTTTCTTTTTATTTTTCTTTCTTCCTCCATCGATCTCAGGGTCTTGGCAATTGGCCATAAGAGAGGCCCGGCAAGGGCCATCCTCGCTCAAGCGTCGTTGGCCTTAGGCAAAGGCTTGAGCTCGCCGTATCTAGCAAGTGGAGGCTCGCCCAAGGTCAGACTCTCTCTTATGGCTATCGATGGCCGTCATCTAGGCTCATTCAATTGGCAAAGAAAGAAAGAACAGAAGAAAAAAAATAAAAATATATATTTTTTAAAATTCTAAAAATTGTCCATATCAACACTAATCCACCATGCCGGTGGGAAGGCCATTGTTCATATTAACAATTTCGGTAGCTTGAACGGTGTATGTGTATTTAACAAAATCTTAATTTTCCTTATCAAATGACAAAAAAAAATATTTTTCAATCCTTTAGGCTCCATTTGTTTAATAAAAAATGTAACATTTCTAGAAAAGATTTTCGGGGAAGTTATTTTTTAGGAAAATGATAATATTTTCTAGTATTTGATTAAGACGTGAAAATGACTTAGAGAATTTCACATTTTTGTTGGAGGCTCCTTGTGTTTCATGGAAATGATTTGAAAAATATTTTCTTTAAAATGATGACTTGTATCGCTTATAGAAATAAATGAATAGGTCCATGAAAATGTCTAGACATATATTATTACCGATAATGAAAACATTTTTCATAACTAATTATTTCAAACGATATAAATGATTATTCTTAAGAAAATATATTTGAACTCTTTGATGTTTTGTGAAGTAAATGTAGTCTCATAGAAGTTTTATAAGAGACGAGCGAGGGCTGGATTAGAATAAATGATGGAAATACATTGTCGGGATATTGAACGCTATCATGAGAATTATATTAAAATGAAATATTCAACTCAATTCAACCCTTTGAACAGAGCAAGGACTCTTCTTTAGAATGATGGCTTCATAAATGTCGTGTCCCACATATGAAAACAACACTCTTTTTTTTGGTAATGTGAAGACAATACTTTTGTTGGTCGCTAAATGAAAAATAATAATAAACTTTAAGAACTGCACTATAGTTCCAATGTGTTGGCTCCAAAAATAACTTTTACATTCTGCTAGAGTTAAACTCGACATTCTCGGAGAATATCAGCTAATTGATCGTCTAATTGAATCGAGTATATCCATCCCCAACTTTTAAGTTGGACTTAGATAGAGATTGAGATTCTGTACAATTAGGGATAATTGAAGCATGTCCAAGCTATGACATGATGAAGTCCTATACTGGGTGCGGAAGAGGACTTCTCATGGCCTGATTAAGTACAATTTGGACACCCTATATCGAATGGGACTCGCAACTTGATTCATGAGCGTGGCATGCTCTCCCATGATCACCTTCCTATGTCTACCCTTGATCACCTCTTTAGGAGAATCGGCTCATGTGGAGTGGGCAGGGACACTTCAAGCGGCATCAAAGCAAGCTCAACCAGCAGGGAGGGTGAAACCAGGTGCCGCGCAACACAATTTTTGAGGCCAAGGCCAACCATTTCCTTTCTGAGGGCTTAGTCGCAAGGACGGGCAACCCATCGTTGTCTCCAGTCGCGAGTTCATCCATCACTCTTTATCAACCCTCTTGACGTGCTTGGGGATGAGAGAAAGGGCCTAGCTGGGACAATGTGAGCGTCGGCTAGAGCCAAGGTCAATGGCAGAGGCCACGGCGAGGACGACGAGCGGGGCGAGAGAGGCGCGGCGACCGTGAACTGAACCCGTAGAGCAGGACAGACTGCAGGAAGCACAAGAAGGGCACAACGAGAAAGGAAAAAGAGAAAAAGGTAAAGGCAGCAATGTCATTCCAGAAAGGAGAGTGAAGATGTCGGTTCATAAGAAAAACTTGAAGATGGAAGTATACTCTCCAGATGAAGTCTGGTGCTGCGATTCCGGACCTCACCCCCACCACCTCGGACTCGGACATATATGTTGCCCGCGGCTGCTTGGGTGCAATGTATTGGAGGACTTGAATCTTCGATCTCGGGCTCGCGAGCGTGTTAATTGTGTGAAGTTTTGTAGAATCACTGCCAATTGTTTTAAAAGTTTAGGGAGACAAAATATGGGCATGGTAAGATTTAAATTTAGGACTTTCTGTTTTGATATTATGTGAGATTTTGTAGGACATTGTTAACTGTTCTAAAAGTTTAAATTGTTAGATGAAGATATAAATTAATATTTAATTACTTTTATAGATTGTATAGATTCCTTTGGACAAATGAGGTTGTCTCTCACACTCTTTCCTTTCGGTGATCCAAAGGCTCCACGGCTATGTCTCTTCTCAGGTCCGATGTTTCTTAAATGAGCATTTGCAGCCCAAAGCCAATCCGTGCTCCATCTGCTGGCCCAAAAGCTGGGACTCGTGCGGCGTCTTATCTCCCTTTTCCTCCAATCTTCACATGAACGGCGACGACATTAAACGAGGCGGGCAATGCAAATCAGAAGCTCGGTATGCCTACGTCGATATATAGATGTCCTTGACGGCTCAAACCCCCTGTCAATTTTCGACCCGAGTTTGATCATCGCGGTAATCGCATCATATCAACCGAAATCGATTTTAACTATTCACTTGCTTTTAATTTGAGGTTGATGTGTCACGATTGGAAAAATCTCCATCCTCTCTCGAAACATTATTCGGATTGATCTCAGTCCCGGCTCTATCAACCGTTGCGACCTCGAAAATGACATAGCGAGATGGTGTGTCTTTTTTATCTTCAACTGCGTCTTATGAAAATGTATCGGGATGCTAAATCCACATATTGGCATATACATGCATCGGTCACGTTAAAGCAATATACTCTTTAACGTGAGGGGATTTGGCTTGGGAGATTATATCCGGATCTTCAACGTGGTTGCGACGCCGTTTCATGGAGGTGGTATTTCAAGCGATTCTTTATATACATACATGCATACATATATATATATATAGCTTTTCTATATTTTTAATCGTTATTCATATTTTAGTTTGGACAACTATACTCTCTGTCCGGCTCTAAGAAAAATCAAGTGCTTGATGGGCGACGAATATAAGCCCTTACTTTAAATTGACTCGACAGCTCTAAACACTTATTTGAAACAAAATTCTTTGCAGGCCTCCCTTTTAAGAAAATGACCACGTCTCGGGACTTATTATTTGAAAATCTTCCCATCTATTTATTATGAATTCTCCGGAACCGCTACAATTGTAAAAAGAGGCCTTGCGAATTTGATATGTCTTATAAACTCATCATGACAATAATAATCTCAAAGCCGGGTGACGCAGCTTCTCTCGCTCATCTTCGAGGTGCTTCTAACTTTTAAGGCATATACTACCAAACACGTTCTCACAACACTTCGCAATACCACTTTTTAAACATCCTATAACACAAAAAAAACAATCGTACCAAACACGCTCGAAGTTAAAGTTGTGACTCACCCTAGCTAAAAAGGCAAATCTTCCCTATTTGTGACTTCTAGCACGATATATCACTACCCAAGAGACAGTTAATGAGCCTGATAACATCTATGAGCTACCTTTGTTGATTCATAAATCAATAAGTTGTTGAATGTGTCCGATAACCTATCGACTCTCGAGTTAGTTGGGAACTGCCTATGCCAGCTTTTCATGCTTCCAAATGATATATCATTGTAATGTTTGTTCATTTTGCGAGAGAGAAACGGTTTTGGAATTTTTTTTCCTAAAAATGATTGCTTATTTTGCTCATAAGAATGGATGAACAAAAATATTGTTACTATTAACGAAAATATTTGGAGATAAATTATCGTCGATAATAAAAGTTTATTTTGTCAACTAATTATTTCAAGCGATATAAATGATGATATTTATATAAAAAAAAGAATACTTAACAAATCGTTTCATTCCACAAAACAAATAAAACCTTTAGTTTGGATTACTTTACATATGTACATAATACAAGTAGAGTTTCTTGACATAGATCGTCCTCGATGCGCTCTGTGAATATGATTTCCGTTCAGAAAAGTTGTTCCGATTCTAAAATGATCTCCAAAGTGTAAAATCGAGGAATAAATGGATGATGGAAGTACAAGTCTGGAATAGCAGCGGAAAAATACGGAATAATTAAGGTAGAGACGAGATCATGAGGAAAATATAATTTTGAATAAGTTTCTCCTTCATTCGTTCATGTGATGGGGAAAACATAATTTTCTTCTTTTTTACCTTCACGGTTTAGGTTGAATCCGATATGAAATTACCCTTTTCTTTCCCCCCCGGGAGCATGGCGAAATCTCCAAGTGAGTAATGGTAGAAGTGCCTTTGTGTGGTGACGGGAGAAACTGTTGAATGAGTATTTGCTAGCAACAAATTTTGAAAAAAAAATTGTGGGAAAATTGCACCATAAGTTTTAGAATGTTGTACACGAAAGACGACTAAGTCATGAATTTGTCGCGGTTCAATTGAATCCAAAATCTTAACAACAAAATCCAAATGGATGCTAAATTTTTATTTGAGTGTCTAATTTAAAAATGACATAAAGCAACTTTTAAGTGACTCAAAATGAAGTTGCCCTACGATAGTAGGGAAATGGCTTTGCTGCAGTGACTATAGCAGACAGTCTTCCGTGCTCTCCCAAAATAAAATAAAACAAACCCTTAATAATGGGGGCCGTCTGATCTAAAATCGGACGGCTGATGGCCATCCCGCCAAGTCACCCCAAGTTATCAAATCGTCAAGTTAGACGATCCAGATCCCAATAATAGGACCTACCCTACATGTATGATCGCTAGGTGTGAAACCTAATCCTCACTAGAGAAATTGGTCACAACCAAAGAATTTGGTTGCCAAAAAAGTACCTAGAAGTTGCTTTAGGGCACTTATAGAAACCAAAGTATCGGTTAGGAGAAGTCAGTTTGTAGCGACTAATTTTGCAAAATCCGACAGCTAGAAATTGATGGAATTCTATCCATGCTACCTTTTCAATTCCGATTTATAAAAACCTGGCTTGCAAACGATTCTAGTAGTAACGCGGAAACGAGAGAATCTTACAAATTAATTTAATACAAAATTTATCAGATAAATAAGCAGAATTAAGAATGAGATTACATGATTCGGTTTGACTATTAGAACATGCTCTCACGAGAAGAATTGGTAATAAATAATCCATTATAATAGAATAATCGGAGTTTACAATCGTTCACATATTTCAGTGTTTTTTTTATATCTAAATTAAATCCAAACCCAAGCGTTTACAAATAAACTAACTCAAATTAGATGTAAACTCACAATATAAGATCATCGAAGTGTTCAAGCCACGTGCGGCGCTTTCCCTCAAGAGCTTCACTGTAGCGTCTTTGCTTGTGCGGCTCTTCAGAAGACTTCTTGTGCAACCTCAAAAGAAAGTAACGTGCGGCGAACAGATGTCCCCTTAGTGTAGCGCGTCTTTGAAGAATCCGACCATGTCCGGTCTTGTTATTTTCCTCAAGTAACAAATATCTTTCAAGAAAGGATCTCTAATTAAAATATGAAAGCGACTCATTATGATTTCTTTCTATTTAAATAAATTCGATTTAACAAATCCATCTTATCTTACAATCGGGTCATATGCCATAAACGGCTCGAGTTCGAGAAATAGTTTAACATAAACTGTGGCGGTTCATTTTGCAATCTGCATAAGGAAACTAGCATACTTTCATCTAATATTGACTATCATCAATGAAATCAATAGTAACAACAGACACATAGATCGATACTGCCCGTGAAGTTACCCAATCTAGATTACAAAACGATACAAGCAGTTTCAAGTCCAAGACATTACTAATTCCTAAGGCACGTGATTTTGCCCTTTAGACCTAAGCAAGCAGAACTCCTCCACTCGTTCCACCTATCAGCAAAAGCCCTTGAAAGATCTTCTGCTTCGCGCATCCTCCATCTCGACGAAACGTCGCTTGTCCTAGTCCAACGCGCTTCCCTTTTATCGACCAACCATCGCTTGGTGGCGCTGCGCGGGACTGCTAATGCCGTTCTTTCTGGAGAGGTAAGGGAGTAGACCATACAATGAGCAAGCAAAACGGCGGAAACTTTTAACTTGTGAGATGGCACATCGTCATCAAACTACTAGCCAACGGAAAGAGTGCTCCATTTTCTCCATGTCCATGTGTGCGGGAGGGTGGCCGGAGGCGTTGGTGATTAGGAATGGCAACCGTGTTGCCCTGCCACCGGCAAAGATTGCCAAACCCTCAATTGCCACCGGGGCGGCAAAAGGACCCGACATCGCAAAAGAAGAAAAGAAGCCCGAGACGGATGTTGCATAACCGGAAAATGTTTAGGGATGAACAATGGTCCCTATTTGCCCTAAATAAGTTTGACGCGACATAATTCGAGTCTCCTTATGCAGAATTCGGGGTGCAAATTCTATTACGAGCAACATTAAGGTACGGAAACATACTCTTGGCATCACAAAATCGGGTCACAGACCAGTGTGATGAACCCCAATTTGATTGATATCGACGAAAGAAGAAAGAAACAAGCGCGCGCCCAAGAAGAGTACTCCCTTCTCTTACGAGACAACACCCCTAGAAACTACCTCACCGGCCATTTCCTCCCTCTTGCAAGCGCGCCCCTTGACCTAAGCTAAGTTTTAGCTGATCATCCGACCAACACGTCACGAGAGACATTAATGAGCGTAGTAACGTTTCTGAGTAACTACCGTTGGGTCGCATTCAATAAGGTTGTTGAATGGGCCAAGGGACCTATTGACTCGAGAGATGTCAGCTGAGAACTAGCTATGCCACCTTTTCACGCCTCTAACTGATGCGTCATTTTCGTTCGGATTGCATAGCATATTTGCACATAATTCGAGGTTGAGTTCCTTTCACTTAGACTGCCCTTCGCTGAAATAATCTCCATGGCGTAAAGTTGAGGAGTGGATCGTCAATGGAGATACGAGTTTGGAAGAACGGGACGGAAGGTGCGAAGTAATCAAGGTGGGGGATGAAAACTCTTACCACACCGATATAGATGAGGTTCTTCTAACAAAGTACTCAGACGATTTCGTTGTAACTCCCCGAATCCTTAGGAATAAGGGTAATGTGGCGGTCATCATTCTTTTCATCAGAAGGATGCAGTCTCAGAGGCATTGATCAATCAATGATAATGGTCTAGTCTATTAATCAATCTCATCATTTTACATATCAATTGTTTAATCCATTGATCCATCTCATATCAAATGAAATGTCAATAGTCCATTCCATTTATCAGTCTATTGATCATGATACCATGCATGATAACAAGGCAATCAAGATTCCCTTCTTAACAAGGTTTCTATCTATCATTAGTCAATGGCTCAGCCCATATAGACATACTCATACCACTATTCATACGTAAAAATCCCTAAATGCGTTCAATACTAGAAACCCAAATCAAAAATCAATCTAATAAACAAGAATACATTTCACAAACCAAACAAATAACCTATTGCAACTCAGCTCAATCACTACAACTATTTTTTGTAAATCATTTCTCAAATCAATCGAGAACTTATTTCGTAGACTAGGTTCGCACAGTAGTATATATATAAAATTTCATAATATCTTTCATGATACATGCCTAAGACCAATCACAAATAACCAAGAAAAAGTAAATGCTCGGCCTAGATTTTTATGCCATAAAAATGCCATTCCCTAACTCATAAAATATCTACACCATAAGGCTTCAATACATGAGTATACAAGCTCGCAGAAGATATAGTAATATTCAACTGGTAAAAATGAAAACCGACTTATTAAGGTTACTCAAGCCGACGCACTCGTATTCCTATCAATTAATCGAAGTATGACATCAAAGTTCGAGTAAAACATTACTTTAATGAACACCTCGACTGAATCATGCTCAATTTCAACGAATCAACTCCTACACATTTACGGAGAAGCTCATAGATAATGGGCATTCATCTTTCTGTCACACGTATTGTCCATCGCACGTAACTCGCACGTGAAAGTTCAGAATTTTGTTTCGATCAACTAGTTCTTCGAAATCGATTTTCATTGAACCCTAAAGTTTCATAATGTCCTAAACTCCCAGTTACACAGAAATCACAACTTAATAACTCCTCAAACGAATTTCGCAATTTAAGATCGACATAACTTCAAATTCGTGGCGTAGATCATAAAATTAGTCGGATTAAAC
Organism: Melaleuca quinquenervia; assembly: GCA_030064385.1. Taxonomy (NCBI): domain Eukaryota; kingdom Viridiplantae; phylum Streptophyta; class Magnoliopsida; order Myrtales; family Myrtaceae; genus Melaleuca; species Melaleuca quinquenervia. The sequence continues at coordinate 7,176,850 of CM057726.1, read as the reverse complement.
GAATGATGAGTTTAAATACTTGCAACACGTTGCAAAGCGTAATTGATCCAACTTGGCGGGATATTCGGACCGGCTATACGCAATATCCTTTTCCCTCTTTTCTTTCTTCTTTGTCCCTTTTCGGTGCTTTCAACTCCCACGCTCTCCCTATTTAGATTCTAATCACCTGACTAACGGAGGATTTTTCCTCTTTTCTGGTCAACTTTTCTTACCTTTGACTTTTTGACCGCGCGCCATATATTACGCCCTTAACATGAGAAACAGCCCATCGTAATCAAAGGTGCTAACGAGCAAAAAGGGAATCGATTCTGCAGAGGAACATAGAGAGAATTAGCACGATGAATTTAGCAGTCCTGAATGGGAACAAGAGGCGGCGTGCCTGCTTATGCGGAAGCAATGTCCCCAAGTAGAGCGGTTCTCAATTCTCCGTTCTCGACCAAGACAATCCCGAGAGATCATATCAGGATCAATTAGCATCGCGCACTTTCTGCAGTGGCTTTCGTATGTGATGGTCGACGGTGGCGGTCAGCGGTAGAGGGGGATGGCGGAGGGGATGTGTGGCCGCGAAATTCATTAGCGACTGGTGGAGAGAGAGAGAGAGAGAGAGAGAGAGAGAGAGAGAGAGAGAGAGAGAGAGAGAGAGAGAGAGAGAGAGAGAGAAGAGGCGACCGGAAGTGAGCGTGGAAGGTGGCAACCAAACTATAGAACGCGGTGGCGGAAGTGGATTTTTTGATCTCAAAAGGCTCGTTTTCTTGTAGCGCCATCCTCCCCTCTGTGTCTTTGTGCTCGTGAGGGGGGGTTGAGGGCATTGCTAATCAGAAATGGCCACCGCGTCGCCCAGCCGCTAGCGAGGATCGCCAGATCCTCGTTGCCACTGCCGCGACACAGAGACCCGGCGGCGCAAATCCGGAAATGCACACAGACTGGGGTCTCTGCAGGATCTGGCGTGTGAATTCTACTACGAGTAACATTGGGTATGGAAATTATACACTAAGTTCACAAAATCGGTTCACGAACCAATATAACTAATCACAAGTTGATTATGACCAAAAAAAAAAACAAGAAGAAAGAGAAGAATCGCTGCTTGATGTTCAAACAAGCGCTCCCGAGAAGAGTTACCTTCTCTTCCCAACGCTCCTTAAGAATTTACTTGGCCAATCTAGAAGTCGCGATCTTAAAGAAAAAGCATATAATAGGAGGATGAAAAATTAATGCATGCATCGAGCTCGCATGGACGCCATACGTGTGGAGAAGGACACGAAGCCGCTTCTCTCCCGCAACCTCAAAACTGTTGTCCTCTCTCTCTCTCTCTCTCTCTCTCTCTCTCTCTCTCTCACTCTATAAAAGAGAAGAGGAGACCTTCCCTCCCCTGAAAGGGCTAAACCTCCGCTACTCCTCTCAACGACCGCTCTCTTTACTATTCTTGTCCCTCCTCTCTCTCCTTCCACACAAACAACTTCACCTCCTCTCTCTCCTCCTCCTCATCCCCATATTAAATTTTCATTCTTGGCATGGACTTTCGCCGGCGACGTCGGCCATCCTCTACACCCTCGAAACCCCGTCCCCCCTCTGCCACCGCCGGCGAACTCCTCCTCAACTGTAACCAACATTGCCCGAAAGCCTCAGACGCCCTCCCGCTCCCTCTCTACCTTACCAACGCTGTCTCCCTCGCCCTCTTCTTCTCCGCCGCCTACTTCCTCCTCCGGCGGTGGCGCGAGAAGATCCGCGACTCCACCCCCTTGCACGTTGTCACGCTCTCCGAGCTCGCAGCCCTCGTCTCCCTCCTCGCCTCCCTCATTTACCTTCTTGGCTTCTTTGGCATCGGCCTCGTGCAGTCCTTCATCTTGCGGTTGCCCACCCGGCACGACATTGGCGACGTCAGCGACCCTTGGCACGTCATGGAGCAAGAGGAGGATAAGTTCATCATCAAGGAGGAGGACCGCGAGCGCTGTGGTGGCGCATGCACTGAATGCACCGCAGGGCCGCTTGCTGATGCCCCTTCGACATTTGTCGCCCTGACTGAGGAAGACGAGGAAGTCATCAAGTCTGTCGTGGCCGGTACGATGCCATCCTATTCTCTGGAGTCGAAGCTCGGGGACTGCAAGAGGGCGGCTGCGGTCCGGCGTGAGGCAGTCCGGCGCACGACGGGAAAGTCCATTGAAGGGCTGGCATTTGAAGGGTTTGACTACGCATCGATTCTGGGCCAGTGCTGTGAGATGCCGATCGGGTACGTGCAGGTCCCCGTTGGGATCGCAGGCCCGCTGCTGCTCGACGGGATTGAGTATGTGGTCCCGATGGCGACGACGGAGGGTTGCTTGGTGGCAAGCACCAACAGGGGTTGTAAGGCAATAAACACATCGGGCGGCGCTACAAGCGTCGTGCTTAGGGATGGGATGACTCGGGCCCCGGTGGTGAGGTTCGGCTCTGCCAAGCGCGCCGCGGAGCTCAAGTTGTTCCTGGAGGATCCGGGCAACTTCGATACCATATCGGTAGTGTTCAACAGGTCAGTGTTTGATTAGCGTCATTGTGAAGGGATACGTGTGGTATTTGGAAATTTACCTACCTCTTCCAAAGAGAAAATAACTACAACCACCACCTTGTTCTTTCGCTTTCGGCTTCTCTCGTTCTGTTAAGTTCGTATGATAAATTTGATTCTCCAAGTAATGGTGCTATTTCAATTTCGCCGTGTTCCCGTCAATCCAACCTTGTAATCACTTAGCCAGTGCAGGAAAAAGAAGTACGTAGATCTTTTCCTTTATTCTCTTCTTGTTGATCTTTTCCTTGTAATCTTTTTCTCGATAGTTAACTGCATAAGTGATTCGAACTCCTTTCGCCTGATAACTAAATCTTGCTCACGTCCCTGGATTTTTCTTAAATGGTTCATTTCTTCTTGGGCTCCGAGCATTTTCAGCAGTGCATTTTCCGGTTAAATTTTATTTTGATTGTGAATTGCAGGTCGAGTAGGTTTGGCAAATTACAAGACATTAGATGCGCACTCGCGGGGAAAAATCTGTACATGAGATTCATGTGCAGCACAGGCGATGCAATGGGGATGAACATGATCTCCAAAGGTGTCCAAAACATCCTGGATTTCCTCCAGACCGACTTCCCCGACATGGACGTTATCGGCATTTCTGGTAAATAACCCGTCATTGTCACTGGTGTGCTCCGCCAATGCTTATGAGATCAAGCTTTATTGAACAAAATCCTTAGGGAACAGGTCCACTTCCATTTCCCCGTCTATCTTCCTCCCGTGTTATCCACACTAGATAGCTAATATTCTTCCATAGTTTAGCTATTCAATCTCATGGACCAAACCAAATCAGAGCCAAATTCATAGAAGCAATATCAAGAAAATGGGCAATTTGCAAGTTGGTTCAATATTCATAGTATTATTCACTCTCTTTGATGAATCTAGGACTGCGTTATTTGGGACATATGATGTGCACATAATGCAGGGAACTACTGCACGGACAAGAAGCCCGCGGCGATTAACTGGATAGAGGGAAGGGGGAAGTCAGTGGTGTGCGAGGCAGTGATAAAGGAGGAGGTGGTGCAGAAGGTGCTCAAGACCACCGTGCCGGCGCTGGTAGAGCTCAACATGCTTAAGAACCTGGCTGGGTCGGCCATGGCCGGTGCACTCGGTGGCTTCAATGCCCATGCCAGCAATATTGTGTCGGCCATCTTCATCGCCACCGGACAAGACCCAGCGCAAAATGTGGAGAGCTCTCACTGCATCACCATGATGGAGGCCGTCAATGATGGCAAGGATCTTCACGTTTCCGTGTCCATGCCTTCCATTGAGGTGATTAATTCTTCTTCAATCCCATTTTTTAATAATCTTACATGCGAAACACAGGACATGGACATGAACCACATCAAACAGACAGTCCGTTGCAGGGAAAACAGACAGGATGACAAGAGTAACAAACGAAGCAAATATAAAAGCCAGTGTCAAGATTCAAATTCGTGACCTGTAATTTGATACCATATTCGACAAATTGTTTTCCCAAAAATTTAAGCAATTAGGAAACGGGTGAACAGTGTACACATAGAAATTACCGAACAAAATGTGCTTGCAATGTTCGAGATTTGTTGTTGTCGAAAGACTTAGAGGCAAACAATGGAAAGATGAAGAGGTTAGTTGATTAGCAGAGTGCTCATAAAATGCAATTTCTCCTCCCTAACTTTCACGGACTTCTGCAGAAACCATGCATCCGCTCTTTCCAAAAGTAAAGCCCCATATATTTTACTTTTTTGGGTTTGTCTTGTCCTCCTCGAGATAATTGACTTTTTCATGACTGTTCGTAGATTTCAAAATTTTGCAGATCTAGATGAGCCCATGAGTGATTCCTTGAGATTATCAGCCTAAGTCATGCAACGCAATATAATTTATTACGACATGCTTTGTCCTGTTTCAGTGGGGTTCAGCAAAGTTCTTTGAATCTGATCTCGTGTCCACTGGTAGTTGAATTCAAAAAATGGCAGAGAGTCTTTTCCTTTTGAATCCTATAAATTTCTCAAAAATTTACAATGAAATTGTGAGTTGCCGTCTACTAAAATTTGTTATTTTTATGAGTCAGGTGGGTACAGTTGGAGGGGGCACCCAACTTGCATCACAATCGGCTTGTCTGAACCTGCTGGGTGTGAAGGGCGCAAGACAAGACTCTCCTGGCTCAAACTCGAGGCTTTTGGCCACCATCGTGGCTGGTTCCGTGTTAGCAGGGGAGCTTTCACTCATGTCCGCTTTGGCTGCTGGTCAACTCGTCAAGAGCCACATGAAGTATAACAGATCTTCCAGGGATGTCTCCAAAATGGCATGCCAATAAGAGAACAAGATGACCCCTCTTAGATTTACGATATCACACGCTTTCAAACATTGGGAATGGGGAGAATTAAAGCTGAGAGAAGTTAGAAATAATTATCTATGGAGGACATGGAGAGAGAGAGAGAGAGAGAGAGAGAGAGAGAGAGAGAGAGAGAGAGAGAGAGAGAGAGATTTAAAAGGAGGGCAGGCATTAAGGACTAATACAACAGCGTGCGGGTACAAAGAAAAAGAGAAGGCAAAGAATTAGGAATTGGACCATTTAGTGAAAGCCTTACGAAATTTAGGTCATTCTATGTCCATGTGTATAATAGATGCTGTCTTTCAATGGAGGGTTGGTTTTGTTTAAAACTCCTTTCAATCTGACGAAAACTACACCAGCAATCTGGCTTTCTCTGGCCAGCGATCTGTTGTTTCACCTTGTCTCTCTGTAATCTCCATTGATCCTATCTTTTGATGAAGGATTGGTTCTGTTTGTAACTCCTTCCAATTTGACCAATATTACACCAGCAATCTGGTTCTCTATGGCCAACAATTTGTTGTTTTCTAGTAGCATGATAGTCTCGTCTTTTCAGAAGAAAGACATACCAGAGGAAATTTTAGATATTTCTCTTGCCTTCTCTTTCTAGTTCTGTCTATTTGCATAAACAAGCTCTAGAATGTTGTAGTTTCATGTATGGTGGAGTTTTTTTTTTTCTTTCTGGGTATCAGAAGAAGGCCCTTCACTAGTCAAGAAAGTAAAACTGTAACATGATCGATTTAGACATTGATACTGATGAAAGTGAATCAAATTAAGAAAAGGGTCGCTGAGTCAATGAATTGGATACCATGCGTATCCCGGATATGGTACAGGAGCTAACTGGAAGGCATACTACTAACATGTCACTACTGTCTGTGTAAGCATAGACAATGAGAAATCAAAAAGCTACTCTGCCTCATAGATACAAGGCAAATTTTTTGAATGTCCAATACCTAATGTTCTAGTCAGAAATTTTTATTTTCTGCATAAATCCAAGCTCTGCAAGACATATAAAATGCATCAATGCTAATGGAATCAGTGATTACCTGTTGGTTCTCGGTATCAGAGTTGATCAACCGACCTTAATAGCAAATGAAATGTTTCCTGGCCTTTTCTGGTGCAACTCTTTTGGCATCTCTTAATAGTCTACTTATTTATTGGGGATGGGATCTGGGATTCATGTTTATTTATTCTGCAACTTCTCTCTGGACTTTCTCGGGCACCAAAACCAGAAAACAGGAAAGACCCAAGTGTAGCTTTGCTTCACAAGAAACAGAAATCTGGCCACATGCATCACCTTTTCACAAATTATTTAAGACACTGGACAGACTTGATGCTCAAGCACGTGACCCACCAAGTTGAAGAACCTCCCTCATAAGCCAAAATATTTTCTCCCTTATCCTAGAAGACAAAAGCTAGCTCACTATTTTTTTAACCATGCGGCATCTGAATTTGTGTTGTTTGTTCTATCTGGTTTTGTTGTGACTTGCATTTTTGCACTTTGCAAGGTGTACGTTCTTGATGGGTTAAGATGATGATTATTCATATAGCTAGTGTATATCTGATTCAGGTGTTGCAGATGGCCCAGGAGAGTTAGATACAATGAACTTATGCAGGCATAAGCAGTAAATTTATGCCTCTGATACCGAGTCATACACCCAAATCACTTTGTTCAAATTTCAAGTGTCCCGCCATCCACTGTCAAGAGCATCACCCGAGGAAAAAACAAGCATCTTTTTCTTGGAAAAGATTAATTGCTGAACTGAATTCAGGGGTTGAATCCGAGGACACTAACTATAGCCTTTCTGATATTCACTCTCTCTCCAGTTTTTCATACCATTTTTCAGAGGTTGGCGTTCCTATTCATCATCATCCACTGCTAACTTCCTGATATCTAGAAGTCTTGCTCTTACCATTCAAATAAAGATTATGGAGGGATATGGCATCCCAGAAGAGAATAATATGTGCAAACATTGACACGGCTGCAGTTTCGAATGAATTTCTGAGGCGTTCGAAAAGGTAGAAGTTCGAAAGGCGGGCTCAAACACAGAACTCCCGCATGGTTTGGTAACTGGACCATAATTTCGGACTGAGGAAAAGTAATCTTGAAAATTTCTCCGGAGGACTCAACTCTAACCAAATTAGGAAGCCGTTGGATGCCACTTTCCTCCCCAAAATCCATCGTTAGTCATGGGTTTCGGGGCTGTTTAAGGCCACTTTCTTGGCCCATTTTCGGTTTATTGAATCATTATGGACTTTAGTTTTCATTTAAGTTAATAAATTCTTAGTTTATTAATCATGTTTTGCTCATTGGACAGCTTTGGCCTCTATTGCAACTTTATCAGAAAAGTGAGTTTTATGTGTTCTGCGCTTCTCGTGTTCATCACATTTCCAGCAAAAGACATGCTCATTAAAATTCCTTCAACATTGCAACTAGAAAGGGAGATCTTAACATGCGATCATCACTGAGTATAGTGATTGGCCGCCAAAAGTTTAAGCTGGCAGATTTGTTTTAGAGGGATAAGAATGTGTTAACTACAAACTATGTTTTGTTATTTGTATTTTTTTTCTTTTAGATTTGCTAGATTTAACAACTAGAAAGAGATATCTTACCGTGTACTCATCACTGAGTATAGTGATTGGTCGCCAAAAGTTTATATTATTATATTTTTTCTTGAAGGATAAACATGTGTTAACTATATACTATGCTTTGTTATTTCTATTTTTTTTTGTTATTTCTATTTTTTTTCTTTCAAATTTGCTAGACTTAAAGATTTTTATGTACCTTTCATGTATTATTCTGACAAACGAATGCAATTTTCTTTAACAAAAAAAAAACTCCTTGAACAGACAAACCTTAGAGATTTTGATATCAAATATGACAAGGGTTCCCAATAAAGGGTTTACAAGATGCCGATATACATTGGTGTTGTAACAATTAGAGATTGATAGCTCAAAAGTTCTTTGTGATCCAGATCTATGAAAAATGAAGTTCAAGAATTAAATTGAACATCAAGCAAGAGCTCGCTCAAAAGTGGACTTTGTTTTAGGGGTAGACATAAGGTACAAAGCTAAGTAAATTGAAGTCCGAAGTCCACAATCTCAACGTTATTGCTAATCAAAGCATGAGATAGCTCTCTAGGTGGTTGCAAGTGGAACGTAGTATCCAGTCGCTTCACTCCTCCAATATCGGCAAGAATATCAGCACCTTACGATGTATTTTGAACTCGAAACGAGAGTCCAGAAGTCTTTCTGATATTTTTAAGCAGTGTTGATCCGGTGTTAGCCCCTATACTCTCTCGGTTAATAAGTTTGGTGATAATTTTGGAGTCCATCTCAATGACATTTTATGGAGAACCATGTTGCTTTGTGATGGTAAGCCTCAACCATAGCGCCCACAGTTTTGCATGTGATGACGAACATGTTCCAAGAAATGAGGTAAAAAACGCCAAGCTAGTCGCCGCCTTCGTTTCGGGATAATCCTCCTGCTTCCGCAAGTCAGGATTATCTTTAGATGCTTCATCCGTATTCAGTTCCATCCATCCCGGAGGTGGAGGATCCCAAGCGACAATAATGATAAAGTACATGATCTGCTTTTAGGCAAGTTGATCGTGGGCAAAGCTACGATTTCCTTGGTGTGTGATTGGATTACTTGTGCAGGGTCGGAAGGGAAAACAAAGTTTTCTTTAAAAAATAGACTTGTTTCGCCATTGCCAAAGAAATCCATGTACGCACGCCAAAAATTCGTACTCCAATCATAGTGGAAACTGCCTCTCCCATTGTCAACCAGGTTAAGTTTCAATCATTGAGATGCATTCATCAAGAAGAGCTCTTCAACACAGTGTTGTGAGACGAGGTCGATCCTCATGTTATGAGTAATTGGACAATCTCGCAGAACTTGCAAAGTATGTTTCCACTGAAGGCTCGCATCCAACGCAAGCGATACCGGGTCACCTCCCAAATTACAAGACATCCTCGATTCATTGGTTAACGAACGATTATCTGCTACTAGCCAGAGGAAGGTTCTAATACGTCGAGGACCCCCTCTCCACTTCCATGTGAGGGGCCATATCCTGTCAGTTTCTTAATTGTCGGTTCCCTCTGATAATATCACATTTTGACTTAATAGAGAAAGGCCCCAATGCCATTTCTTTCCTCCGTTACACTATCTTGCCCATCAAAGGTTATTAAGGGTTTGATAGCCCGTATTCTAAGGATTACATCTTTCCGTAAGATTCCTTGGAAGAGCGGAATGTTCCAATTCCTATTCTGTACATATATAGTCACAAGCTCTTTTGTCCATGTCTATGGAGGTAGGTGGGATATGACATGTGGTGGAGTGTCTCCAACCCTCGGATCCATCGGTCTTTTCACAAACTTACCCGTTCTCCATTTCCCAAGCTCCATCACGCTCGTTCCTCAAAAGTTGGCCCCTCCATCAACAATTGCTTTCCATAGCATCGAATCCCCAGGTTTAGCATGAGTAGTGTTTCTCTGTTGTGAACGGTATTTAGCATGCAAAAACCTGCGTCCATGAAGAGTCGGGTTGTGTCTTGAAGCCCCATGCTAGTTTCATCAAGAAATCTTAGTAACTCTCAAGGGGTCTGACACCAAGACCACCTCAATTTTTAAGGCGAACATCAAATAAACTTTCTATTCAGAAGGTGGACTTCATCCAATCACGGAAAGCGGGCACGACTGTCGGCAAAATCATGCCGATAGACCAGATACAGTTCAAGTAACTTGGGGAGTAGCAATAGTGTAAAATGACCAATGTGTGCTTTCTGAGGTGAGTGCACGAAGGCTTATGGATTTTAAGCCTAAAGTTCAAAGGATTAAGCACAGGACAAATGAACCTTAACACGTGGGCTAAGTGTAATCCTTTGTTTGTTGTTCCACCACCCATAAGCATTGTTTTATTGGTCTCTTATTCCATGCCTTATCTAATTTTCACGGAAGTTGCCTGCTCTCCCAAGGCAGCCATCCAATCGAGTGGACGGCTGCCTTTTTTCTAAAAAAAAGAGTAAAAAGGAGTTGGTCCTTATTAAAGTGGGGCCCACTTCTCCTCTTTATTAGATCCCTGCTTTGCTATCCAGGTCCAATTTTCACACCTGGGACACATGAAAAGGAGAAGGAGAATGTGTATCCGATGACTTATTGGGTGATACAGCGCCCGTGGATGTCCTGCTCCCGGAGACATAAAGATCTAAGTGCGAACCGCTCTGAACCTATGTTGGATCCATTTGAGGAACATATTTTGTTCAGAGAAAGCGCTAGAGGTTATTGCTAAGGTCGGCTGTGAAATCAGGAAATGTCCTGTGCATGCTTCAGAGGGTGAGCTCATCTCTTCAGCTTAGTTCACAAAATAAGGTATTCTCACGTTCACAGTCAAGAGATAATTCAGATGATCGCTCTAATCTGAATCGTTTTCCTCCAACCTGAGAATCACTAACATAAGCTACAGTTTGTACTTTTTTTTTTTTGGTCGAAACAGTTTGTACTTAGTTTGATCAGCCTTTTCGTCTTAATTTTGGCAGTACTCCAAAACTTATCCGTACATTTTCTTTGACACTCATCAGGCTCTTTCCAGTTAAGCTTGGCCCAGGACTTAATATGGTATGAAATGGAGTAGCCGAAAAGTAGCTGTGATCAATATCTTAAACCACATGATTTTCAATCCTAAGATATGAGAATTCAACAAAGGTAGGCCGCCTCCTGGAAGCACAAATAGGTGCCTTGGATAAAAGGTCGAAACAATGGTTGGCCTTTTGATTCTCAAATTCCAACTAGAACTTCCACTTTTCATCCTTTTACATTATCTTTTACGCTTTCTCTTTGGTCAAGCTACAGAAATGCGTGTGTTCGATGATATTAAGTTTTTGGAGTCTAAATTAGCTGCTAACTCTTGAGAAATTTGCTAATCGGGCACAGGAGATCTGGACTTTCATGTGTACCAGAGAAGTGTCCGATCCGAAATTCAGTGTGTGCTTGGTGTAATCTCAAAGCCCACAAAGACAATTCTTCGCAAATTGACTGAACCGAGATACGCTGGTGGTCCTAATTTTGATGCGTGGAAGTAAAAGACCTGGCTGGCACCATTTTCATTTCAGGAAGTTCAGCAATCAGCATCGCAGAGAATCGCCAGAAGAAAGATAACTTCTGCATGATGTAACATGGGCAGGTCATTCCAATATTTCATCTCAGGAAATTTAGCAATCAGTGTCAGAAAATCGTCAAAAGAAAGAGAACTTCTGCATGATGTAACATGGGCTCTGTCACTCCAATGTGAAAACTATGAATCTCATCTCGGGAAGTAATGGACCTTTCTCATGTTCAACATTTCAGTACTGGCACTCACATTTCTCATCGACTAATGCATCGCCAAACGTCCTAGTAATATACAGTGAAACAAAGCAAAATCGATCAATGATCAAGTTACTTAGAACACTCAAACAAGTTCTATAGCATGAGACTTGAAAAACCTTTCATTCATCATACATCATATTGACACCGATAGCTCCTAAAGTTGCTGTGAATTGGCCCAAAACAAGAACAGAAACCAAACAAAATCAAAGGTGGTCTTATGCACAGAATAATTACTACACTCTTTTCCTGTACGTGCGACTTAACAAAACTCTATCTTCGGCCGATCCCGGTACTGATCGACCGAAACTGAGGACTGCTTGATGAACTCCAAGCAATCCGCAATGGCTTCCGAGTAAACCGAATTGGACCGTGCAAAGGACCGCATCTGATAACCCTCTGACACGCCCAAGTCATAGTAATAAGTACAACGTGATGCGTCACCCTTCACCAGATTCCTCCTGCTACTGCTAGCCCTCTTCAGAGAAGAAGAAGAAGAAGAAGAAGAAGTACTATCGGCACCGGTTTCCCTGCAACAGACGCTTCTCTTGATTGCTCTGAGAGCTCGACCATATCTGTATCTCCACTTGCTTAACGCCCTGAACAGGCGCGCGAACTTAGCGCGCAGTCTTCGTACCAAGAACCTCCTCGAGCTCACCTTGAACCCTCTGTTGCCGGTGCTTCCATGGCCTCCTCGTCCAAAACTAGCGTAACCCAGATGACTCATTCCCTCCATGACAGCAAAAACCTCGACGAGAAGAAACCGCCCACCCACAAATTCCAGGGGTTATACGGACTGCTGCACAATGTCTTAAACAGGCCACGACACGACGAAACAAATCGACCAACAGGGCAAGAACGTGATCGGACGGCCCGAGACGGACGAACTCGGTACCTATGCAGCACCTCTTCCTCGTTGGAGCTTGGAGCAATCTAGGATATTTTAACGAGTAAACACGAAACGGGCGATTAGTTTGGAAAGATGTACAGGGTGGTGGTGGTGGATGTCTGCTCTCTTTCGGTAGTTTGTGCCCTTTTGTAGGGGGGTGGCCGGTCGAGAGCGGATTTATAGAGATGGCTCGTCTTTCCTGTTCAACTTCCATTGAGCAGAGAAGGACCAGTGAACAAGAATCGGAATACACACGTGTCGTAGGATTGGTTAGATGGTGGGGCCATGTGGGACAAGAAAAGGTAGAAATCTTGTTCTCTTTTTTGAAATTAGGCGACTCCAAAGAGGAGAAGGGCCTCCAAGATATGACCAAAATGGTATCTCACCTTGTAGTTTGTGCTCGACAAGAAAAGAAGTGTTGGAATGGACCGGCGCCATGATGCGATGCTGGCAAAATTGATTGTTCTCCCAAGAGTTTGAATCTTCAATCGGCGATATTGCAACGTGCTTTCATAACATGTTACTCGATGTTGCTCTTTGCGTTTGCGTGTAAGTCGGTCCTTACTTGCATCATTCATTATGTAGACAAGGTAATCACGACAAACGACCGACGGGGCGTGGGAGGACCGGCGAAAGCAGCATGGATTGCACGTAGGCGAAAAGAGAGAGGAGAGCGTCGTGATTCAAATTCTTGATTTGTGGGCAAACATTTTTAGGTCGAGAGCTTATGCGATCAAGAAACAACTGTATACGTAAACCGACATATCGTTTCGACAACTGTACTAATTTGAGCAATCACGAGGGATGGTCTTGGAATTTAATACTGGATGTTCCCCGATTTTTGACTTGGAATGGCGGCCCCCTTTCTGTGGAAAAGATTGGCGACTTTTTGTCAAGTGGAGAAGTGGTGGGTGGGCGTGGCTGTATTCCCTTAGGGGAAAAGCATGGTTGGAAGACACAGCGCCTCCAGCTGCTGTTATTTAGTTGACATATCATATGATATGATGAAGATGAAGAAGGCTAAATTCTTGAATCCGACATTTTCCATGACAAGGATACGGAAGAGCATCGCAGCTTGTTTTGTTTTGTTTTGTTTTGTTTTGTTTTTCCCAAACTTCGTTCAGTTCCTCAGAAATATTGGAGCTTTCAGGTGAGCTGGAGCACCGATGATCACTTTCTCATGCATTCACGACCGGTTCGTCTTATATGTAAGTCGTGCTTTACATGTGCAAACTAATATGGGTCATTGATCGAATACTAAATGAAACAAGCGATACTCAAGAACGCGCTAATCAAGTCGATAAAAATCCATAATTCCAGATCGAGACACTAATGTATTGCTATCAGTTTCGCATTGGGGTCGCCTAATGTTATGGCGGGATTAGTTTCACGCTCTCGAGATTGAGTGTGTTTGAGGATCAAAAGGTACCGAGTTTGGAAGAAGGTGATGTAGGTCATCAACTTCATGAACACTCCGCCGCAGGAACAAGAGGGGCTTGAAAACCGTAGCCGTGCAAATCCTTCGCGAATTTATTCAATTGGGATTCTAGTTAGCGGGTAGGTAGCCGAAATTGTAATATGTGTCCCTAATCGTCGGGTGAGAAAATTCTATAGCAGGTTGTCACGTGGCGCGCAATAACGCCATCCAAGTGTTTCAGGCTGCTTCGTTCTTTCCATTCACCAAGCGTGCCTCCAATTGGTAGTATAGATTTATTTCCTAGCTAAGCTAAACCCCTCCCCCCCACCCCAACCATCACCACCCGACTTCGTGGAGATGTTTCCGTTGAAATGTCTCTTTGACTCTGAAAAAATCGCCATTCTTGCACGAGGCACGCGATATAGTTCGTAGCACATCACAAACTAGACATCGCGAGAAAACCGCATCGGATTACTATTTGCACCGACAACTAACGACCCATGCTAATCAAGCGACGCGTCGTTCCTCCCAATACGCATCGCAAAAATGTCCCGTGCCTTCACCTGCGTAGCTCGGGGGGTTCTCTAATTGGCTTGTTTTGGGCAAATTTGATTAGCTCCCGTCCCGCAATGGAAGGGATCGGTAGTTGAAGGAGGGTCATCGAGACCCGTCCATTCATGGGTGACGATCAGATCTCATCAGCCTACTCTCGGGGACGCAAGGTTGTGGACGTGGCAACGGAAGGAGAGAGGTCCAGGTGGCACGCGGGAATTGGGAATTCCAAGTGCGCGTTCCGAGTTTTGTCGATTCGGTGGGTATTGGAGGAGACAAGGACAAGACCAGAAATGTCAATTCATTGTGTTGCGGGGCGCATTAAGCTGGTTGGATTCCAGATGAGCTGTCCCTTCCGAATCGTCGAATCTTTATTTGATTGGAGTCGGATAAAAAGTAACCGAGACCTTTGCCACTAGAGACAATGAGAATCTTCCACTCGGATCTATGGCTCCGCATCTACTTGCCCTTTAGGCCATGGTGTCAGATGAGATGATCTTTCCCACCGGATACCTTCAACCGGAGCCGAGAAATGTGCTCAGCCTGATAAATCTACTCACTCAGTGGATGCCAAGATGCGCTCAAGTTGCACTAAATAGACCACGGAATTAAGAGCGCCACTCTGCAATGCTTGCTCAGAAAACATGGAGAACTCGGATGCAACACAAAATTAGTAAATCAGAGAAGTGAACGAGCATAGTCCACCACAGCATGACAAAAGTGGTACATCCCATCAAGAAGCTGGAGATCTCGGGAACCTCCAAGTTGCCCCTTCTAAACTTTCTCCCCCTAATGTGCACAGATCAGATTCTAGGCCCAACGTGATGATTATATTAAGCACAGCCAGATGGAGGATCAGGTGAAACGTGCAGGATCTCAAAACAGTAATAGACAAGAACTGCATGCAGAATAAGGATTAAAAGATAACATAAATCAGAGCTAAATCCGGTCACCTACACAAGAGTACAATAGACATTGAACTGAAGATGTGGATGGTTTAGAGAACTACAGAAGCTAACACCTAAAGTTAGTTTCAATCAACATGATGCAGATAAGCACGCCGAAGTTGCTATTCTGATTGCTCAAAAGGGACCCGAACAAATAACTGCCCATGCAGGGTGACCACTGCCGATGTCTGGTGTGGATCAATTCTTGAAGGTAAGTTGACGATCTGTACAAAAGAAAAAACATTACACTGTTCAACGATTCCCCATCTTACACTATAGTATCGTCAGTGATTAAGAACAGCAATAAATAGCAGGCATTATGAGGCGATAGGTTTGTGGCAAAGGGGTCGGCTACAGAAAGAAAGTAGAAGCACACTGATTGCTGGCTTCTACGTACCAGCACTAATGAAAGCACAGTCAAGAATGAAATGGAGTGAGCATTACTAAAGCAACTGTTAATGTCAACACTAATTTTACAAGCAGCAATTATACAAGGATGGATCCTTCAAGGCCAAATTACTAAATCGGAAGGCACTCATCTACTGAGAAAATAATATACCTTCTTAAAAGGAGTTACCCCCCAAGGATTATCGGGTTGCTCCGGCTCACCACTTATAACCAGTCTCCCAGCAGGATCAGACTGGACCCTGACCTGGATATTCCCAAGAAGCAAATGTGACATCTGAAGAAAATACATGTGGCAACCACAGCCCAATACCTCCCCCCCAAAAAAAAAATAATAAAGGAAGGAAAAAGAAAAAAAAGAAAAGAAGACCATAGACAGAAACATCAGATATTTCTCAGTTTTGGTAAAGGCATCTAAGTTCATGAAAAAAATGGGAGCAATTTCATGTATAAAGCCCACAGAGTGTTTAGACAAATAACATGGAGTTTTTTGCTACTATACTTGGACAAATATCTCAATATGTTATAGGAAGGCATGCCCAATCATATACCAAATAAACATTTATGTGACAAATTCAAACTTAAGGAATAGAACTAGTTAGCATTGTGAGGACTGAAATAATTATAAATTCACTTGATAACCAAATTCACATGGACACCAGGAGATAGGATTGCCTCATAAGGCAAGGGACATACCTCTAGAACATCTCAAAAATAGTGATATCAGGACAACATCCGAAGATGACTCTATATTTGCACCCCACTAACCACTTTACAATCCACCCTACAGTCTCTCTAAAACACTTCTCCATCAACTTGACAGAAGAACTCTCACCACTATCAACAGCACATATATCATATTATGCATTCGATATTATGGCATTTGAACCGTTACAGTTTGCTATTTCATTTCGTCATTACTGATGAACACTAGTATAAAAAATCCATTGAAGGAAGGAGTAAATGAAAGTATAGTTCTCGTGACTACAGAAATAGCCATCCAGAAACCTCAATCCATAAAACTCAACACGAAAGAGGCTCATAAAATATAATTACTAACTTTGCCTTACCATGAAATTCATGATACAACACAACAAGAATTATGAAATAAAATCGGGAGACTGAGCACTGACCTCCTCCCGTAGAAGCCCTGGGACTAATGCATAGACTTCAAAGCAATCCTTCTGCACATATTGAACACAAAATTCTAGCAAGGACTTGAATCTTGAAGAGGAGCACTATGCAGGTGAGTCAATAGACTTACAGTTTTCTGTACGTTGATTTTTACCCAATCAGCCGGTGGTCCAATGTCAACTACTGGTATATCCAATCTGGAAAATGGTAAACATAATAAAATGGTTTGAAGAATTAAAAGATCTACAGTAAAACCAGTCTGCTTTAGAAATTAATAAACTGGACAAAAGAATACAACAAATATGACTTGCTGAAGGATTTTCATCATTCAGAAACAATCTCTTAAGTAAAGTATTAAGTAATCAATCTGCCATGATTTGATGAATAGGAGCCTAAATATCTTCCCTTTAAATTTGTTGATTTTTTTCTTTATTAATATAAACCAACAATCAGTTATAAATAGAACAATTAATATGGTTCAAGACAAATAAGAGGAAATACAATACAGCGGGACCAGGTAAGTCGAGTGACCCATTTGGCATACCAGAAGAGTCAATTAACAGGGCAATGCTACTAATAATATAGAGCTGAAACCCATATATGGAAGACACTAATGCTGGATATACTAATCAGATGTACCATCAAACTATTCTCTGGTACTTAAACCAAGAGAAACGATCATACAACAAACTAGTTTAATAGCAATCGCATTATGAAAACTCTGGCCGAAAAGAAAACATACTGAGAGGGCCTTAACTGTGATTTAGAAGTTTTTGGCCGTGTAGCTTTAACAGAACTTTCCAAGTATGGTTGCTTCTTACGTTTCACTGTACCTGCAGTGACCACTCCGCAATAAGGAACTAGATAGCTACAAAACAGGATACATCTAAAAGAACAGAAAGAAACTTGAAGGAATAAGATAAATTCCAATATATAGCATACCAACGCTTTTAAGCTGCTTTTCACGTTTTTGCATAGACATGGCATTCTTATCCTACAATTACAAGTACACAAAACTTGGAGCCTCAAAAAAGAGTAAGCACAAGGTACCCAAAGCTAATCACAACGCAAAAGCAAGGATATAGCAAGACAAGGTACATACCTTTATAATAGGATCGCTAACTTCACCATTACCAAGAAGACGTTGCGAGTGCCAACCCTGCCTTGCACGAGCTGCAGCATCTCTGGGTGCCCTACCAGATCCCGATGCCTAATTATAGTAAAGAAAGATGAGTTAAATGCTGAGAATTACTCCCACTCTACATTTTGTTTGTAAATAATTGGAAGAGAAAGAAAGAAGTAGGTAAAATCTATAAGATCAAACACGCAAACAACAATGAAAGGGCAACCCCAGCACAAAAGGCTCCCAATTATGCAAGGGTCATGGGGCAGCCTCTATTGCGCAGTGTTCCCTTGTTTCTTTAAAAGGGGATTGTTTCCATAATCAGAACCTATGGCATAAAGCTAATCCTAAAAAGCATTAATTAGCTTATAGCATCAGCAAAGTGAATTTTGTCTTTTCTTATTACTGCTGCAAATATATGCCACCTGAATATTCTTTTTTATAAGATCTCCCACAGTCGAGTAACAAAAGGTATCAAACATAGCACAGAGAACCATAGTTTTGGATCCTTAATCACATTTCAGTGTAAAAGAGGACTTGAAATGAAATTAGAAAAACTAAGCTGAGGATGCCCAGTTCAAACTTTTCATGGTTCTGATTTTTCTATATCATTCCTACTCCTCTTTGAATTGACTCTTATTCAAAATTTATGATGTTTACAACAAGGTTAGTCTTAATCATTCTAAAAACCAACATCTCATGAAGACATCAGAACAAAATGGTCAATCTTCAAATAATAACTGCATTACCTGATTGTCACCAGCCATAGGCTCCGTGGGAGAAGCAGCAGTTATATTAAGCTCCCCACCACGCATATTGTGCCGTTCATAGTCAAGGAGTGCCTAGGAAATGAGCAAACTAGTTAAGAGTTCACACATGCAGCTGTTCAACACAAATTTGTAGAACCAGTTCAATACATCACAGATGAGTAAAGACCACAAAGTATCAAACAAAGACTCACCTTCTCATAGAAACCACGAAATGTCCAAGATACTGTAGTGCATGTCCTGCATGGAAGGACTGGACTGATTATGTATGTGTTGAATTGAGAATGTGATTACTTTTCGATAAGCAGGAATGAAAGAAAACGTCAAATGAAAGTCCTTGGTTTCTGTCAGTCAACAACTGGTCTAAATGCTTCACTGTACAGATTTTCAGAGTACATAGACAAACCAACATTACTACCACAAAAGAGCAACATGCAAATTAGACCAGCCAAAGAAGCCACAGAGCTTGAAGATGTAATTGACACAAATTAAAATCTGACAATAAGTAGTTCATGATATACAGAGAAGATATTAAACAGGACGACAGTCAATTCTTGTTAGCAGAATTAATAGCTCTAGCCTAGGCTTGAGAATAGAAGCCATTCCTTACTTGGGAGGTTTGAAGGACTCTCCAACTTGGCGCCACAGCTTACATGAGGTAACCTATACAGTAAAGAATAGTCTTCAATTGCTTGCTAAAAGGGGTCACTTCAAAACACATGAAGCAGTGAGAGATATAGGAGAGAAACAAAACACATTTCAAAATATATCTTCTCATGAATACAGTTCTGAAATAGTTACAAAGTAAGGCAGACATTCTTATCAACTGGACAATCTTAGAAAGTAAATATTTTGAACAATAACAATTCGCCCAATGAACAAGACTGAAAATCAAAAGCAAAATCCAGAAAGACAAGGACCTTATCATAACCTCCAAGTCTAGTCACAGCTCGCCACAACCTTCATCACAAAATCGAGTACACAAACATTAGCTTTGACAGAGGCAATATCCAGGGACAATCCCTCCTAAATTTCAGTATAAAAAATCACAGTTAACTTACTTGAGGCAATTTAGACCCTCCCCGTAAAACTTAGGTGGTTTGAATTCCATGCTCCTCTCCCTAAAGAAACTCTCCAGTTCCTTCATGAATAATGACTGCTCCTCTTCTGTACCGGACTCGCTACCTTCATCATTTTCATCTAAAAGAAATAAATGTTTCAAACTGGAGTTGCCATTATCCTTAGCTACAGGGGTCTCTGTCTGATGCACCTCAACCTTCATCGGTTCCACTTTCTCAATTTCAGCCCTAGTCTCAATGGATGCCTCATTGGGTGCAATAATGTTGTCTTTTCCTACTGAAGATAAATCATCACAAACAGCGCTTGTTTTACTTTCCATCATCTCAGTATCTTCAGCTTTAGCCTCCAATATCGGTTCAACAGGGTCTGCATGACTTGCTGACAGGGCAGTAGAATCAACCTTAGTGTCCTGCAGAGGCAACTCAATGGCTTCCTTCTGAGCCACGGTGGCAGAATCAACCTTAGTGTCCTGCAGAGGCAACTCAGTGGCCTCCTTCTGAGGCAGGGTGGCAGAATCAACCTTGGTTTCCCCCAGAGACAAATCAGTGGCTTCCTCCTGAGGCAAATCAGTGGCTTCCTCCTGAGGCAAATCAGTGGCCTCATCCTGAGGCAAATCAGTGGCATCCTTCTGAAGCAAATCAGTGGTTTCCTTCTGTATCTCGTCCTTGGTAGTGGGAGCAGATTCAGCACTTCCACTATCAAGCTTGGGCGCAACTTGCTGATTTTCTGAGATGGCTATACTATCTGGGGCAGAGAGTGGAGGACTTGAGACAGATTCTAGTTTCTTATCAACAGTTGAAGCATCTTGACCAGGCAAAGTGTGTCCATTCTCAATTGGCTTCAAAGTTTCCTGTACAGGCAGTGGACGAGGAGATTGTTCATGAGATGCTTCAGCTTGCACTTCATTTGGCTGCCTTCCATGAACAAAATTGGGCGCTGGCGGCACCTCCTTATCCATCTCCTCATCATCCTTTAAACTGCTCATCTTGTGCTTCTAAGGAAAATCCTATCAAAACAAGGGCCTTAATGTTGACAGTGCTTGTTCCTTTTCCAGTCTTTAAAGAAGACACAAATGTATTCAGCGTTTTTAACTTCGGACTTTTAATTGTGCACTGTTTTAAAACAATACAAAACAAACTGTTTTCAAAGTTTTGGTTCTCATCGTGGCTGGACATCAGCAGAACACGACAACCAATTAAAAAAATTTCATTCTTCCTAATAACAACCATTAACGTTATCTTCGTTGCTAAAAGACCACAACAAGGCATGCCAGCAAAAACATTTCCGGACCTAATTTCAGTTGCCAGAAGATTCTACCAGCCAAACCACAGCCATAACCCCCTGCAAATCCCAGCAAACCGAAAAGAAAAAAAAAACAGAGAGAGAGAAAATCACAGGCTCCTATGTAAGTGCGCGCATGCACTTTCTGCCAATTTCCTCTTCAACTCGAAACTGAACAAGGCACTCTCTCACCGAGCCAGCTAAGGCGAACGCGAACACCCATCCCCTGTCCAAGCCCCCCAGGTAACCGAACCAAGCGCTTTAGGGCTTCCAGCTAACCTATCCAAGGGCAGCGCCGCAAAAATAACCAACCGAACGGACACACGGTAGAACAAGGCAACAAACCACGCACCACGACCACACGGGCGGACCCTGCATGTCCAAGAGAAAGCGAGAGAGAGAGAGAGAGAGAGAGAGAGAGAGACTCAACTGTGGCGCCGCCGCGGAAAATGCAGCGGCAGAGATTCGCAGAGCGCTAGCCTCCAGGAGGGAGTGGGCTGAGGAACGTTTCCAGGAAGAAATGCCAACAAAGAAACCCTAGAGAGGATCCTTATCGAGAAGACGAAGGAGAAGGAGGAGAAGGAAGAGGGCGATCGTGTTTCCGTTCCGGGAGATCTGCCGAAATGAAAACACAAAATTGAAAAACGCTTTTCATGCCCGGGAGCGAGCAGTTACAACTCTCCCTTTTTTTTTTTTTTTTTTTGGGCCCTTCTTTTCCTCTTCCTCCGATTAGAGAGACGCGCAGGGCGTTGAGCACCGAGAGAGAGAGAGCGCTTGAGAGAGAGAAGCTAAGACGGCGACGTTTTGCAGGTTCCCGGGCTTTTGACCATAAGGCCGAGTCAGCAGCCACTAGCTCGGCAAGATCTGGGCCGGGCCTGACTGGGTCCGGATCAATTGGGCTCTTAGGATCCGATATTTTGGGGGAGTCGCGGTTTGGGCTTTCCGCTTTTCTTCCTCTTCTGGGCCAATTCTTAGTATGAAAAGGCCATCTTGGACGGGCTCAACGCCTCAGAAGATGCCAACTGCAAATTTTGTAAGCTTAGACTATTTCCTAGAGATAGCTTGATTGATCGATTAAAACTTGAGGCGATAATTCGAAAATTGTAGGATTAAACTGTATTAGAAGAGTAACACGTCCAAGATCACTTTCTCGTGGCGCTCGTCCCTCTCGGAACCTAACTATTTTGGTGATGAATGTCGTCGCTAGTAGTATCCGTGCCGCAACATATATGGGAACTCAAACTGCATTAGCTTGTGCAACAAAATCTCGAGATTAATTGATTAACGAGATATAGAGAAAAGCTAGATGAATTAGAAGTGAATTTCAATATCTCCTAGATTGTGTTGTTACGATTAAACTAGACCCATTAGCCTTTCTATTCGCTTAGCTTCGGCCTCGAGATGGCGAGAGCCTCGAGGAAGCTATTGGTTCCCTCCATAGCCATCTCCTCTGTCAGTTCTCTTCTTTGCAAAAAAAAAAAAAACATAAATCCTTTTGACCAATCGTACTCTTGACCGGCGCTCTTGTCGCGCCACCAGGAAAGGAACCGGCTATATAGCATGGTCTTGATCCCAGTCGTAGCTACTAATTTGAATTCAAGAGCATCTCAAACCCATCAACAGGTCGATGCCGTGCAACAGGTGATTCAAAGTCACACAACATCTTGCAAAGTTGATAAAAATTAAAGAGGTACCTAATGGCTTCTTAAGAAGAGGTATGCAAACCTTTTTCTTTTTTGGGGGTTTCAAGATCATCTTTCATATAGCATAAAATAAAAAAGCAAGTTTGAAAGAAAGATTCGAGTTCACATACCCCGAAAAATCCCATAAAAGCTTATATTTTACATCACAAGGAAGAAAAAATAATCTACCTCTGTATGACAGGTAAAGTTATAATTTACGCGTCAAATTAATTTATGTGTAACTTCGCCACCTCGCACCTTCTAAGGTCTAGTTTGAATCTTCCTCATTCCACGACCATTTGAGTTAATCTCTTAAGCGAATCAAATGCGGAAATGTTTGGCATTTTCTTTTGTACATTTTAAGGCATGCTTTTCATTATTTTTTCACGTGCATACGCGTATGCTTTTTTCTTTTAAAGGCTAGTTGGCGAGGAATCAAAGGTCGAGTGCACAAAAGAAATGGGCCCAATTAATTGTCCTAAGCAAATAAATTCCGATGCACCGAACTTCTTTTCTCCCTATTTCCCTTTTGACTTCTTGGGACGTGGCCACAATAATCTCTCATGGGTCCACATTCGATGCTTTACCAACCCAACGTTGGTCCTCGAAATTGGGAGATTAAAGGTTCACATGCTATTTGTGGTGTCGACAACATCAAGAAACACGTTGGTGTCGCTACGAAATTCTGAGATTAGGCTGGAAAAGAAGAAGGAGAAGCAGCATTGGACCAGCATTCAATGAATACGTCGAAGGTTGGAAGCTACTTTAATAGTATTCGACGAAGGTGGGGGCACAAGTTTGTGAATCATGCTTACTTTGCTGTCCTCAGGTGAATTGACCCTTCGTCTGATTGTAGAGATCGGCAGGCCGGCCGGCCGCTCGGCCGGCGGGCCTCACGGGAGACCGATTTAAACGGGACGGATTTTCCTCATGAGAAATGAGGGGTCGAGATTTCAACAAGGCGGGCCAGCCCGTTTTATAGGCCCCCGATGTGCATATGGTCGGAAAATTACACTTTGTATGTTTATTTTATTTAATATGGATGGCTATTGCAAACATATAAAAACATGTATTGTCGATATAACTCGCAATGTTAATATCGAGATGTTTATCTCTTTTTATATTTTTCCTGAATCCTTTCGAACTCTTGCACAATTTGCAATCTCTTTTATCTTACACGAGCTTCAAATAATTGCAAAAATAGCGATAATTTCAGAAAATTCATATGAAAAGGAAGACATTGGAATTCCAGGCCCGCCGGGCGAGGCACCATTGCCACTCGAGTTACCCCTACCCTGCCTCGCATGGCATGTCGGGGGGTGGAGAGCAGGATGCCCATCACTGTTGCCCCGCCTCAGGGGGGCCATTTACAGAATAATAAGGCATACCACTTCCTTTCCCATGTTGATCCCATCATGGACGCGTGCGCCAAAGTGCATTCGCATTCGACATGAGGTGTGTTTGGTTAAGCTTTTTCAAAGGATCTTGAGCCACTAAAGCCCATTGAGGAAAATATAAGGTGTTTAACAGCAATTCTCAAAATCATTTTGAGGTGAAAAATTGGTATTGGGAACGCTGAAAGTAAGTTTTACTAACTTTCAATATTTCCCCAAAATCTATTTTCAAAATCGAACCAAATGCAACCATAAACTACGATCCCTCCGTTTTTGTCCTCGTGCCTTCTCATTTTACCCCCTTTCTTGCTCTATAAAGAAGGCTTCAAGGTCAATGAGGATGGACCCCTGAGCAGTTGATCCGTGGCCAAATGCTCAATAATGGCAGACTAAAGTGGGATTGGAAGCGAATCATCAAGCCACTTACATAGGTGCAGACAACCCTTGATTTACGAAAGTGAATCCTCTGCACTTAGTGTGAATCTAATCTACTTTCCATCCACTCTCTAAATTTTCCCACCCAAATTTTTCCCCTTATAAAAAAGGGAGAACTTCATCTCCCACCATCCATCCCCTGCTCTAAGAGAAGGGGACCCGGATCCCTTGATTTACAAAAGACTCGTCGCTCCAATATTTCTGAAATAAATAATTACCAAATAAGTCTTAAACTTCCCTTAAGTATATTAGTTCAATTTTATTTTTTTAACTAATTTAATCCTACACATTTCGCGTTTGAGCAATTCAATTCATTTAGCCAATTTTAGCCACCCAACACTAACATTGATAATTTTTAAAATTTCAAAATTTGTTATTTTTTTTCTTTCTTCTTTATTCTTTTTTTTGCCCCAACTTGCCTCATTGGCCCCTAAATCATTGCAACCACGATGAAGCTAGCCTCACTTGCAGCTTGTGAGGCCATGGCCATCTTTACCTAGGGGCACAATGGTGATGTGTCGTGTGGTTAGGGGCGAGACTCCCTCACTCCAGCCTCATTAACCGAGGGTGAAGGCGGCCACGGCCTCACAAACTAAGGTGATGCCACCTTTGCCCATAGCCACTGAGGCAATGACAAGGCTATCCTTACCCAAATCTAGGCGAGGTTGCCTCTCTTGTAGGTATGATGGCATCGCCTAGTGGTCAGCGAGCTCCAACAACCTTCATTAGGCATAGCTAGAAAAAAAAAACAAAGAAAATATAAAATAAAAATAATTAATATTAAAAAATATTTATTAAATTTGTCAACACTAACTTACCAAAGTGGTTGGATGGGCTAAAATTATCACAAATGCAAAAAATTAATGATTAAATTGACACGATTATAATAAATTTAAAACTATATTGACATAGTTGAAATGGGTTTGGAAGTTTTATATTTGAAAATCAAATTCAGTCCACCAATTGGACGCGTTGGATTGAGGTGAGGCGTGGCCCGAGGCATCACAGCTACACATCATGAGGCCAATAGTGGTGACGCTTTTTGATTCTTTCTCTTTTGCTTTTCCTTTATGGGTTAAGGGGAAAAAAAAAGAAGGGAAAATAGCTATATATAAAATATAAAAAAAAGGTACAGACCTTTTCATGTTTTGATAGAAACCTCATCTTGAAACTACATCATGTTTAAACATAAAAGTTGTAGTAATAATATCCAAGCTGAACGAAAACAAACACCCCAAAAAAATTTAATTAGTTGCTCACCAATATTATTAGAACAAGAAAATTATTATACAGTATGGAGAAATTCTTAATTTCGTTACAAGCCAATATTCTTATCCTTTGAAAAGTTCCGTGCATTCAACACCAAGCGAAAGTCAAGTTTCAAATGTTACATGAAAACAAGAAGAGAAAAAAGAGAGAGCAAAAGGCAATGAGGAAAACGAGAATCACTCCAACCCCTATTCATTCTCATAAGGTAAAAAAAAAAATACTCAACCGATGCATCATTATCACATTCATCCCAAACCGAATTTGGGTCGCAAAAGATTATAAGCCTTAACATATATTCGGAACTCGGTAGGGTTCGTAAGACAAGATTAGCAGCATTTCGCCATCCAAGTTCCTAATGATTTGTGATTTTTTAATAAAGTCGGCATTCATATATCCTTAGGATTCTTTATAACATGGAAATCGGTTTAACATAAATGTGGCACAAGTACATCATTTTTGAATTTAATGATATGAAAAAAATCAAGTTGAAGTAAATATGTCATGAGCTTATTGATATAAGATTTTTTTTTCCAACCATATGAACTAATCATGCAAAAGCAACGCTGGTGCGGTTTAGTGGTATCAACCACATAAACACATCATGTCTGGCTGTGGACCCCACAAAATCAAACACAATTCCTGGCATATTTGCACAAAGGGCCCTTGTCAATATGATATTCACAAAATGCCCCCTTTTTGGGAAGGTTACATTTTTCTTTCTTTTTTTTTTTTGGCCGTTTGGTCCAATAATTCGAGATTTACTGCGATAGATGGCCGGTCTAAAAAGGGGACCTTTCCCAAAAGTTTGGGACCAAGGAGCAGGCTTATTACCATGGACCCGGATCACCTAATGTGGAATAGTTCATGTTAGTTGATCTTAACCATTAAATGCCACCTCCTATGGGGGTGGCATTTAATGGTCCAGATCAACAGGCTTATTGCCATGGACCCAGATCAGCTAACGTAGAATAGTCCATGTTAGCTGATCTGGACCATTAAATGCCACCCCTACTAGGGATGCATTTAATGGTCCAGATCAGCTAACATGGTGACATTTAATGGTGGGGATCGGTTAACGTAAACTATTTCACGTTAGCTGATTACGTTAACTGATCCCCACGCTATTGCCATAGACAAAGTGATGACAACGAGGGTTTGCAAAAATTATAGGCGGGTCCTTGAATATCTAGGGTTTTCGAATTGTTTCCGCATCGCGCTTGAACTTATGAGCTTCGGCTGTTGCTTCTAGGCATCGTTGATGTGATGGGGACCTTACTTAGGGGGGAGATGGCGAACTAAGCAATTTTCCTTGCGAAAATAAATTTGAACAATTTCATATGAATAACCTCAAGTTGGCACGTCATGAAATCTTTGGAACCTAAATAGTTTCATTTCTTATTTCACTTAATTAGGATACTCATAAATTAGCTTGAACAACCTCAAGTGTGCTCGCCACGGTATTACCAAATTAAGTAACTCGAACAAGAGACTATCTATTTGTTTTGTGAAAACTGATCAGTTTATAAGATATTTTCCGAAAATGATCGCTTGTGTTACTTACAAAAATTGAATGAAATATCTAGACATACGTTTTTTTATTAAAAATGAAAAATATGCATCAGCTAATTCTTTGAAGCCATACAAACAATCATTTTTAGAAAATTAGTTTCACATCATCAGTTTTTTCATGAAACAATCGCACTCTATAAAATTGAGCCGATGGCGATTTTTGTTTATATTTTTTCTATTGCAGCGGCCCGAGTGTATTTTAAGTTATATCAAGCATCTGAAACTTTGCAAAATATTAGGGATTAGAGACAAAGCGCTTTATCACATTCCATCTTTTTTGTGTCTTTGACTTTTTATTTTTCGTTTTGGCATCATAATCAAGAGAATTGAAAGAGTATGATGTATCGTCAAAGTTCACGATCGAGAGCAGAGGACAACCGAAACCCATCCATGGTACCGAGTATTTTACAAGAATGCGAAAAAATTGTCGAAACTATGGTTACGATTATTTTATGAAAAGCGAATGATTTAGAAAATATTTTTCTTGAATATGATTACTTGCGTAGCCCAAAACAATCAATTAATAGAAGATATTTTCATTATTGACGACAACTCATATCTAAACATATTCGTGAGTGATGCGTATATTATTCGCCTATTTATGAAACCAATATAAGCATTCGTTTTTCGAAAAATGTTTCTCCTACCGTTCTTTCTTTCTTTCTTTCATTATTGAGACGGTTCATGGGCCCTGAGTGCACGTGCTTTTGAACTAATAATAGCAAAATAATAAAATTTGGCCATCTTCTGTACACCATGTTACGCATCACGAAGACGGTCCAAAATGTACTGATAGATATCCATGCTACGTGTACGAATGATTGGGCGTGTCGCGAAAATGATCTAGATTGTACGCTTAGACGGCTACTTAGATGCCCCCGCCGTGCCCAATTTGGGATTGCAGCGAGCCAGATCGACGAAAGCAATCCTTGACTTTTGCATCCGGGCTGCATCTGTTGCTACCAAAGGCAAATTGGGATACATCTTTCGTGCGCGTCTTGTCGTTATTGTACATCGCTCGGTTCGATTGACCGACTAAGGTTGCGGGCCCCGAGTCTCTTTCTCGAATTGGCGACATATAAATACGAATGTGTAAAAATGGGATAATCCCTGTTAACAAAATTATTAATTTCGATTCGGTTCGGTTCGGTTTGTAAAGGTGTGCATTTCGATAAGGTCTTCCACATAAGGGCGAAACGTGAGCATTAAGTAAACCTTTGGTCCTTCTATGACATCGTGATCAACAAAACGGCTCGTCGTTTTCGTCCCTTCAATTCATCTTTGTTGTCCCACCAAGGGCGATCGCGTCATCTATTCCCATTTCTTCGTTGAACAGTGGGTGCGTGGCCGGGGGCCGTCAGCTTTGCGTCCATCGCTGGACGAGCGACCTGATTTCGAAAGGTTCTTTTTTTCATCTGCTGATTCGATTCGACAATTGTAATTGTCTGGATGCATGCATCCTACTAAAGGGTGAATCTGGACAAAATTGATCCGATCTAAATAGATTCATTTAACCCGTTTCGATCAATTTCCATGCAATATAAACCTAATAACTCAAAATCGATTTGATACATATTGTTGAAACACCACCGTACCCAAATTGATATAAGAGTGAAAAGTGAATAAGCACAACATTGAGCGAGGACGAGAGAAAATGAAGAGAGAGTCATGAGAAATGATTGGGTCAATATAAACTGCATCCATATTTGTGATCATTTTACGATTCATTCAATACTTATATTATATTTAGAACTCAGTAAACAATACAACATATTATATAAGGGTAAAAGAAATGTTCTTATGACTTATTTTGACAAGTCTGACATGCGTGAGCCTCATATAAAATATCTCGTACTCGAAAAATCGATAACGTGTGAGCCAATAACTCATTTGTTTAATCTTTTAAATGAAGGTCGGTTCATATGAATGCGACGTGCTCTTGCTTCGGCTCTCCCTTGGTGATCTTCTTGGCAATCATTAGTTCGCCGGACAAAAAAAAAAAAAGACAAGCACGTGCGCTTCATGAGCATTGCGGGGAATAAATTATACCATATTCGGCAGATAAAGCAATAGGAAATATATTCATTAATTTACGAAATCAGTCTCCGGAGCTAAGAGGTGTCGCGTGATATCGAAGAAGCAACATAATTGGTCGCATGGTCGACGATTTTTCAGATACTGCTTTCCCGTGTTGAGGTAGAAAGCATTAGCGCAAAAAATATTTTTCTGAAAAATATTTTGCGGATACTGTGGTGTTCGGGGACGGAAAATAATTTTCCAAAAAAAACGTTTTTCAATCAATGAAAAGTTTTCTTTTCAAATTTGGGAAAATATTTTCATTTTTTTGAAAAAAGAAAATATTTTTCGATAGTCAACTGATCTCGACATCGATCCACCGCCGGACCGCTTGTCGCCGTCGGTGATCGGGGCAGCGGCCACGGTTTGTATTGTCGGCATGGTTTGTCCGGCGGGCCGGCGGTAGTCGGGAATTCATGAACAATAAAAAAAATGAAAAGAATAAAAAATTTGTGAATTTTTTTTAAGTTTCAAACAAATATAAAAAATATTATATTTTTCACGAAACGAATCTCACGTTAAAATTGACCGATAAAAACACACCCTTCTCGCCGTGGCCGATCGTGGAACACGAGCAAGATGATTCGACACATTCTTTCTCCTCTGTTCTTTTGCCCTCTTCGTCTCTGCTTAAAGCAGCCACGGCTGTATCGTTCGCGCTCTCGCCAGTGGATGGATGGGATGGGGAAGGAGACTGAAATAAGAAAAAAAGGGAGAACAGTAGGTGAAGGGAGAAAATCACGGCGTGGCGACGAACATTAGCTCTGAGCCTCGAGTGGCCCACTTGGCCCCACAGAGTGGGCACGGCGAGAGCTCGAGCATCGGCCCGAGTGCTCCCGAGGATGGCATGCAATGTCGTGCGACT
Organism: Melaleuca quinquenervia; assembly: GCA_030064385.1. NCBI lineage: Eukaryota > Viridiplantae > Streptophyta > Magnoliopsida > Myrtales > Myrtaceae > Melaleuca > Melaleuca quinquenervia. The sequence continues at coordinate 7,146,758 of CM057726.1, read as the reverse complement.
CGCGTCGCGCGGTCGCTTTCTCCGCGATGCGTACAGAGTTTGATCTGAATTTAAAAGGGGAACTCTCGGGAAAATGGGAAGGCACGAGATTCCGAAATTAGAAGTGGAAAAGGTTTCGAGTCCCAAGTGATTACGTCGCAGAGACTGAGAGTCGTCGTGCTGATTAGTAGCTTAACGTGGTTAAGTGCTGGGCAGTGCCACGGAACAGTAAGCTGGTGAAGGTGAATGGATGGCTTCGCTTTCGCGAATCCAAGAAGCGAACCGCGGTACGATTTGTAGCCCTACGTTTTTCCCTCGCAACGAAGTGACCATGTTTTTCTCTGTTTGTATGTGATGGGCATACAGGTTCTCTCCAGGTGCGAGGTCTTCAACCTAGTCCTTCGCCGTCGATGCGGGCATATATTCCCTTGGGATATTATCTGACATCTTTGCCAGTGCCGAACGGGCGCGCATCACGTACTGTTGTTACTGCAGAGAGTTTCTAATAGGTAATGGACAATAGAGCCCATGTTGAAGTAGCTTCAGTAGAATGAAGTTGCCCGTGGAGTCAGATTCTGCTTAAAGAGAGCTCCAAAAACTTTCGGCCCCATTGGTTTCAGTGTTGGGAAGTTAATGTTTCAGAAATATGCTTGACATATACGATGCGCCGACCCCAGTTTTCTGCTAGATTTGGGACGAACGGGTTTCATCTGGTCATGCTCCAGTCTGCTCTTCTACATGATTTCGAGTCATATCCGTTTTTCTTCCTCTCTTTGCTCTTCGGACAGTCAAAAACGATATGGCATTCCTAGATACGCGAATATCAAACAGAAAGCAAAGCATATACGCAGCTTTAGATGATTGCCTCTGCTTACTAACTAAGCTAATTGGCGTAGCCTTCTGCATCATCTTCAGTGAATATCTCTTCAGTTCATGACTAAAATTATGATTGAAAAAAGCACAGCGCAACGCCATTTTCATAGCCAGGGACTCGGTCCCTGTATCCTTGAATTAGCTCGATCCTGTCTCTAAACTGTTCTGTTATTTTCCTGAAGAAATTTCAGCAATGGGATTTTGGGACCTGTTTGTGGTGGCACTGATGCCTGTTCTGAAGGTGCTCATCATCACGGGAATCGGTCTAGTGCTTGCGTTAGAGCGCATAAATCTCTTGGGACCAAATGCGCGGCACTACCTTAACGATGTAAGTAGTCTTTTCTCATTTCACTTCCCAATCCTAATATACCGGGGGTCAAATCTTTGCCATTTATATAAGCCCCCGACATTTGTGAGCAACCGGAAAATCTGATAATCTTGTTGATGCACTTTATTTTTCCTCAACCCTGCATTGGATATTTTTTGCAGGAGAATATTGCTTTCAATGTCTGGCTTTTGCTTGCTTTCGGGTTAGGACTAACAATAGCCACACTCCATTTGGCAGCTTGTGTTCTATGTGTTCAGTCCTGCGCTTGTCTGTAGCTACTTGGCGGAGACAGTTACGCTGGAAAGCTTGGAGGAACTGTAAGCTCGCTTAGGATCATTTTTTTATGGCACCGTCACTCTTGTGTCTTGTTCTCACTTTCTATTCGTTTTTCATAGGTGGTTCATGCCGGTGAACATCCTGCTCACGTTCGTAATCGGCTCGTTTCTTGCTTGGATAGTTAACGTCATCGCAAAGACTCCCCAACACTTACGGGGTCTCGTCATGGGCTGCTGCGCTGCAGGTACACGCCTTTCTGAGATTCTTGTTGAGAGTCAATATGGACTGTTTAGTCATGCCCGCCAAAGCCGAAGATATCGCCAGCGAAACCTTTCCAGAGACATGGTGAACTATGTTTGACTCTGGTCATTGTCCCTGAAGGTGATCAAGCGGACGAGCAAATTAGCCCCGTGAATGATGTATCCTGAGAAGACCATTCGCTGAACCTCTCTTATTCCCTCCCTCTCCACCCCTAGCTGATGAATTATCTGATTGTTTCTGCACAGGAAACTTGGGAAACCTGCTTCTGATCATCATCCCAGCTGTCTGCGATGAGTCGAATAGTCCCTTTGGAGATTCGACCACGTGCACTACCAATGGAGACACTTACACTTCACTTTCCATGTCGGTATGTTCTGCTCTGAGAGGACCAACGTGAAGTGTGAGAATTCGCTGAATTGTTTTGAAACTGTCTACGGAAGTGGTGCAAGTCCTCTTCCTTAAAAGTATGACCGACCTAGTGTCCATGGAGCTGCGAATCAATGCGCATGCACTTTAAATCTCTAAGCAAATACTTTCACTCGAGTCCCCGCCTATCGCCATTAATTATCTCGGTCTGCAACTTCTTTGCCAGTGCAGATAGGAGCAATCTATATATGGTCTTATGTCTATGTCATCATACGCATATCTGCAAACAAAGGCACGAGTACGCAAGATGAGAACGGCAGGAGCATAAAATGTTCCGGGCAGACATCGGAAACCCGTGCAGAGAGTACTACTGAACCGCTTCTTCATCCCATAACCCTTGAAGAAAATTCAGCCCCAGTCGATGCTTCTATCATGGAGCCCGACGGAAAGGTTAAAAGCCTCTGAATCTCGTTATACGACGGCTCTGTCTCTGAGATCTCGGCTTACATAGTTCTTTACTCAAGTGTGAAGACGGTCATTGTATTGGGTAAAGTACACATTGCTGGTTAAGCGAGATATTACGGGCTCTATCTGCCTTTTTGCAGGAGACTTTTCTCCAGAGAATTGGGAAGAAGGCTAAGATTCTCACCTTTGGAATCGATCTGAAGATGTTGCTTACTCCGATAACAATCGGAGCCGTAAATGCCACATCCCTACACCTCTCTTACTCTCCATTCGCATCTTTTCACGAACGCCATAACAATGCTTGAAAACAAAGAATAACAGGGGACGTGCCAATCTGGAATTTCGAAATGTTTCCTTTGGACAAGATCGAATCAAAAATCTGCTTAATTGTTGGATATGTAATTGCACCGACGATTCAAAAGATTCATTTCTTTCCAAACTCTAATGGGGCTATTTTCTTTCCAGATTGGATCGGCCTAAGGTAAGGGGGGGGCATCTGATAATGCGCTTTTCTTCTGTAGGTCATCGGGTTCATCATTGGTATAGTCTCCCCAATCCGCGACGTTCTCATCGGCGACGATGCTCCTCTCCGCTTCATCGCGAGCTCCATATATTTACTGGGGTATAGTACACACTGCTCCTGGCTTTCTTCTGATGTCTAAAGCTCTTGTCTACTTCTAGCGGCAATGCGCAGCTATGCAATCAGCTCGGATTTCAAGTTACCATATCTTCAATTTGAAACTCGAACTATGTCACAGGGCCTGCTGTAGTGAAGTATCTGATAAGAATGTACCGCTAGCTATTTTCAACTTCTGCGGTAGCTTAGTTGATGACTAAAACGATGCATTATCTACGTCGTCAACACCCGTGCATCGATCTTGACACTATTCGTTTCCATGTCCGATCTGCAGGGAAGCTTTAGTCCCATCGCAGACTCTGATAATAGGAGCAAACCTCCTCCGAGGTAATAACTGATTAGCGAGATAAGTCGCTTACGCCTCGATCATCATCGCCGCGTCTAAACATGGATGAAGGCCTTCTGTCAATTCTGCTGCTCCTAATAGTTCATCGTTCTGCATTACCATTTCGGAACGTTTTTCTTTCCCCTCCTTGTTCAGGGCTGCAAAGATCGGAAGTGAAAATCGTGGTAATTCTAGGGGTCATCCTGGTGAAGTACGTTGCCATGCCGATCATCGGCGTCGGGGTCGTCAAGGCCGCGTCCCATTTCGGGCTCGTGGGGTCCGACCCGCTGTTCCAGTTCGTCCTCATGCTTCAGTTCGCGCTGCCGCCGGCTATGAGCGTCGGTACGCATCCGGCCTCCGTGGGAGCCTTCGCCTTTGGATCCAGTTCTCTCGAGCCTCGCCATTCCAATTCATGCTCTCTTCCCGCATGCTGCAGGTACGATCACGCAGCTGTTCGGGGCTGGCGAGGGCGAATGCTCGGTGGTGATGCTGTGGACTTACGCCGTGGCGGCTATCTCGTTGACCCTTTGGTCAACCTTCTTCATATGGCTCGTGGCCTGATCTCGTCCTTTTTTTTATGCCAATTTTATTTTTCTTGAGATTGGCTCTCTGAATTTTGGGTTTGATTTAAATTCCTATATCATAGGTTTACGGGAATTCTCATCAGTTCGAAAGAACAGTTGATGGAGATAGTTTGTGTGGCTCAATTCATGGAAATCATGTGAATTTTTTTTCTCTTTCAAATTCCGATATATTTTTATATGGTCTATAATTTTTTTCCCGTGAAATCTCCGAAATATATGGTTGATTTTGCCTCTATCGAATTTCTCTCTGATCTACTTCTCCAGACGAAATAAGAAATAATTTTTTTTTTATGAGTGATTAAACATAGAGAGGCGGGCAGATGTTAGACTAAGTTAATCGGATGGAAAATAAGGATGCAGTTCGAGTCTTGCTCGAACACCCGAAATTGTACCGGACGCCCCGCAATTAGGTGAGATAGGCGAGAGGCAACTACCTGGAGCATGCTGTTTAATAGAGAAATCTTACGTAATTATCTCATTAAGATTTTTAATTGAAGATTTTATGTGATAGGAATATGGCTATGCTTTCACTTGATTCAATTTCATGGTCTCTTTGCATTATCTACTCATTAGATTATGTAGGGTCTAATATTCTTAAAAATCTATAACTTCAAATCCAATCTCAATTATATTCTAAACTTTTTTTTTACTCATAAAAAACTCCAACTTTAGATTTAATCCCAGTTTTACTTTGATCGTTTTATCTCATAAAAAATCAACATTTTTTTCCTTGCTCATGTTAACCTTTCGTCCAAAATTCTCTTGACAACAACGGGTACAAAAATCTTGAGTGTACTGTTTGAGTGTCCCAAGTCGAATGTCTCAAACACGAGCTCTCCGGACTCTACATATGAAAATTTGGAGCACGAAAAATTGAAGACAAAATGCAAAATCGAAGATCACCGAATGAGAAAGAATGAAAAATCTCTTAAAAATAAGATCAATCGAAGAAAATTGACCTTAATTGCTATAGTTTACCATAAATTTAGGGCTACACTTAAGGTTGATAATTTTTTATAAGATAATACATAATTGAAGATGCAATTAGGACTCAATCAAAAGTTCAATTTTTTTTATTAGACCAAGAAAAAAAAGCTTAGGATAGAATTGGAATTGGTAGTAAAAGGCTCATGTTCCAGTGTGTATGCGAAGCTTCCCAGATATTGCAGAGATCCTGTAATAGCAAGGAATAAAAGAATTCAAGCCGGTTTCAAGATATTGACCCAAGAAGCAAAAGTTTTAAGCCTAAACCTTCATCGCTACATCCGCTCGCAAAATGTCCGTCCAATCTGTACAGCATGGTGGCTCAAAAGGAAGAAATTTCCTGATATTTTTTGGCCAAAAAAAATTGAGATTTAGATTAAAATTTGTGTAACGAAATCTCTGGATTAGTCCCACAATTACCAATTGTGCAGAGATGAATACCAATCCATGAAAACAGAGAATGACAAGAGTAAAATAATGATCCGAGACTTGGGAGCGTATCTGACCAAGGCAAAGAAACGCGGCAAGACTGCATGACTTTAATGAGTCTGTTTACACAGTAACAAATAAATGCTAATCACAAGAAGAGTCGAAGCCATTTACACCTAATGAAGGATTGTCCGTTCTGTGAAGATAAAAATTTAAATTCAAGTCGGTCTGGCCAGGGAAGCTAAAATCGTGGAGTTGATGAATGGAGACCACCAAGAACTCACGAATTTTCTCCAGCTGGGGGGCGAACCACTCCCAATTCTATCTTCTGGCCCTGACATCTTCAAATGGAGAGGAAGTTCAGCTGGGAATTTCTCTACAGCCTCGGCATGGAATGTACTAAGACCGAAATCCACTTTAGTCCGTTGGCACAAACTCATCTGGGATAAGGAAATTACTCCTAGACATCAATTCATCCTTTGGCTCATCACTCGCAAAAGGCTACCTACTTAGGTATTTCTACTATCCATTGGAAGAATCAGTGAGGCATCTTGTCCATTTTGTCATTCCACACCGGACTCGGTTGACCACCTATTTTTTGATTGTATGGTGACTGCTCGGTTAGCTTCATATTGGGCTTCAAACTGTCATATTTCCTTTGTTCCAAGTGTTTGGTCGGTAAACCTACAATGGGCTACAAAATTCCTACTTGGAAATCATTTTCATCAAATCATTGCGAGGTTTGCACTTGGTGCTATGTGCCACATTATATGGAAGACCCGCAACAATATTTTGTTCAGGAACAAAGATCTCTTCCTTCCGGCGATGAAGATGAAGCTATCCAAGCTTGTCAAAGACAAAGCTTTGTCCTTATCTCATGTCATGGATATTCAAAAAAATCGTCGTGTACAAGTTAGTTGGGGGATAGACCCATCCATTTTTGAGTAATTTCTCTTTCCTTGTTACCTTTTGAGAACCATGGTACCCCTTCACTTAGTAGTACTACTTAGTGATTGAGGTGTGGTACCAGGTTTCTCCCAGTTGTATAGTTTGGCTTAAAGTTATCAATACAATATCTTAACTTACCAAAAAAAAAATTTAAATTCAAGATGCCCATGTCAGGCTAGAGGTAAACCCAGATCCTGTATATCTACAACCATAACTGTTGATAGTTGGCCAAGCAGAAGGTTTTCGATACCTGTGACACAAAACGGGGGACTTTTCTTGTTTATTTAACCTCTTTAGAACCTTCTGATGCGAACCATATGAGAATCGTTATCCTAAACCAGATCAAGTCGAAGTCTTTGCAAATCTTTATCGCTCTGAGGGAGTTGCTTCTTCTAGTGAGTTATAGAGATCCTTTTCTTTTCTCCACCAGATCTTGCAGGGCAACGCTCTCAGTTCAGTTCCATAGATCTGCACATATCCCCAATATCCAAATCCCGAGTAAGTTGGCGTGGCAGTGAGGGCCTTGATGAGGAACGTTTTAGACGAAAGCATGGTTAGAAACATTATCTTTGTTGTCTTCATCGGTTTGTGCTTATTGAGGTTCCGGAATTGACGCAAGATGGTAACGACTATTACTATTGATTCTTGACTTGGGGGAATCGGCAAACCAAGTCAAGTCTGTCTATATATTCGAAATATTGTCTTGGTTTTCGACATCTGCAGCTTGTTTGGCCTTTCATGTGAGAATGACTGCGAAGATCTTTTAATATTATTACTCGAACTTGACTCATACGAAGTCTGATCCAACTTGTCTCATGAGGAGAGCAGCAAAATTTCGGTGCGAGTCGGAATATGCTCGCTGGACACGGTTTCATGACATTAATCATGAACTGATAAGATTGATAATCCAATATCCACCTAATAATCACACAGATATGTTGGCTCTTTGAGGAACATCAATCAGTTACGCACTTAAACAAGGAAACTTGAGGAAACGGTATAGATTATGTCCTCATCAAAGCTTCAGGGGATGAGATCACATGGAATTTTAGACCAGTAAAATCCGCAACGTGCAAGTCTTGTCTTTATAAAAGTCAAAGGCTCGTGTTCCAGAGTGTATGTGAAGCTTCCCAGATGTTGCAGAGATCCTGCTATAGCAAGGAATGAAAGAATTCAAACCGGGTTCAAGATATTGACCAAGACGCAAATGTTTTAAGTCTAAATTTCATCGCTACATCCGCTCGCAAAATGTCCGTCCAATATGTCCACGATGATGGCTCAAAGGGAAATTTCCTATTACTTTTTGGCCAAAAAAATTGACATTCAGATTAGAATTTGTGTCATTATTACCAAAAAAGAAAAAAGAATAGAATTTAATCACCCCCGTTGTTGATGAAACAACACTTATGAGCCAATTAAAAGGCACGCCCATAATGAAAATTACTATTTCCCTTATTGTGCAACTCACGCACATAATCTATTTGTGCCATAACTTTCTCCACATAACTCCGTTTCTAACGATCTTAAGTCCATGGAAAGCCTTTACGACGTTCTACAACATTCGTGAATTGACCCCACCCAAAATCTAACCAAAAACCAATGAAAATGGACCACAAAGCTACTGTTCGCGCTCGGTGAACAGTACATGAACAGTACACACAGAACTTCAAAATTCTGTTTCCGACAAACCGTGAGTCCAAATCGAATTCCGTCAGTTCCTATAACTTTGTGACACCTCAAGCTACCATACCCACATAATCTTTCACCCAATTAATTCTGAAATCAGACTTCGCAGTTCCAACACCCCATAATTCCGAATTTCCCCATAGCTCCAAATTTTAGCCGAAAATCCAAAATCTATTCCGATTAAATAGACGATGGGCGCGAACACTTACCGAGCGCTGCAACTTGAAGTTGGCTCAGGTTGGCGACGTCTCGAAAGCACGGTTTCCTTCTCTTTTTATTTTCCTTCTCTCCCTTTCTCTTTCTCTATTCTTCCTCCTTTCTTCCCTTTTCCTTTCCCCTCTCGATCGTTCTCTGCCCCTTTTATTGAGCAGCTCCACCGCCTCTCCTTTGTTGACTTTTCAACCCTCTCTCTCTCTCCCTCTCCCTCTCTCTCTTTTTTATGGACTCTTGGGCTGGGCTATTACAGCACATATGATGCTATTAGAGGAAGAGCACACAACGTACAGGTCCCGTTGCCCTCAAATGAACCGAAGGTTAAATGCTAGAAAATATAGAATATGACTATTCATTAGGGCTGACGAGGAGATGACTTCTCTGGCAGCAAACGTGGTTATAATACATTTTTCATCCTAGTCGAGGATAAGAACAAAAGAGCCTCCTCTGCCGTCTCCCCGAAGACAAATAAGGAAGGATCGATCGGTCATTTTTCAGTTATTTGCGACCCACTGCACTCGTATCTTTATTGGTGAGGAGACCTCTTGACCCTCCATTTCGATTTTGCCTTTTGTCTGCTACCCATCTTGCACATCCGGTCGAGTTCATCTCTACGGTGCGACCGAGGACAAATTACCTTGGTTGGAAATTTAGGGAGGGCGTAAATGATGTTAAATTCTTCGATGTTAAGATATAGTTAGAGATTGCTAAAGCAAAGATGATCCGCCTTATTTGCTAAATCATTTTTGGACGGTTATGCATGCTAGGGATATGAAACTTTGGTTTATAAAGTCGAATTAAATTACGGGTATTATAGATCCTGAACCCATTTTACGAGTAATTTATTTCTAGCTAAAAGCAATTTTGCCCCTGGCCTGTACGCGGTGGGACTATTATAATGGAAAGTTCCGAGCAATGAGAGAGAGAGAGAGAGAGAGAGAGAGAGAGAGGGAGGGAGTGGTATATTTAAAGAAAAATGGAGAAAGCAAGGAGGCCACCGCAGAATATTCTACGTCGGAGTGATATATTTAAAGAAAAAGGGAGAAAGCGAGGAGGCCACCGCAGAATATTCTACGTCTTCTCCTTCATCTTCATCTTGTTGAATTCCATTGAACCCCTCACGCTTCCATGGTATGGGCCGAGCTCCGGCGCCTCCCCCGGCAAGCCTCACCTCCCTTTCCCCCCCCCGCCCCCCTCCTCCTCCTCCTCCTCCTCCTCCTCCTCCTCCGCATCCCTCTCATCTCCCAGTTACGATCCGCCGAAGCGCTAGATTTTCAGTTCGACTCCTTCGATCACTCAGACTACGACGCCTTGTCCGTCGTCCCCAATGCCACCATCTCCAACGGTGCCCTCCAGGTCACCCCCGACTCCGCCGGCAACTTCCCCCTCGAGAACCAGTCCGGCAGGATCCTCTACAATAAGGACTTCAAGCTCTGGGACGAACCCTCCATAGCCCCCACCAAGCTCGCCTCCTTCAACACCTCCTTCGTCATCAACATCTCCCCGGTCGGCAGTACCCCCGCCGAGGGCCTGGCCTTCATTGTTGCGCCAGACGTGAATCTCCCGGCGGGGAGCTCCAGAGGCTACCTCGGGCTCACGAACGCCACCACCGACGGCAACGCCACCAACCACCTCCTGGCCGTCGAGTTCGACACCTTCAAGCAGGACTATGACCCGGACGCCAACCACATCGGCCTCGACATCAACTCGGTCCGGTCCAACCAGACCGTATCGCTGGCGGATCTAGGCTTCCTCCTCGCCAACGATACCCAATTCTTACACGTCTGGATCGACTACAATGGCAGCCGCAAGGTCCTGGAGGTCTACATGACCGATGAGGGCCAAAAAACCCCGACGAAGCCCAAGCCGGCGACTCCAATCATGAAGGCGAACCTCGACACGAGCAAGGTGGTGAGCCAGAAATCCTACTTTGGGTTCGCCGCGGCGACCGGGGAGAACGTGGAGCTCAACTGCGTGTTGAGTTGGAACCTGACGGTGGAGGGGCTGCCGGAGGACGGGGACCCGCTGGTGATCGGGCTGGCAGTCGGGATTTCGGTGGCAGTGGCGGCGCTGGTAGGGGCGGCCGTCTTGGGCTTCTGCGTGTGGCGGCGGAGGGCGGCGGCGAGGGACCCGAACATACTGGGGACGCTGAAGAGCTTGCCGGGGACGCCGAGGGAGTTCAAGTTCAGGGATCTGAAGAGGGCGACGGGGAACTTCGACGAGAGGAACAAGCTGGGGCAGGGAGGGTACGGGGTGGTGTACAAGGGGGTGCTGGCGACGGAGAATCGGCAGGTGGCGGTGAAGAAGTTCTCGAGGGACGACCTGAAGAGCAAGGACGACTTCCTGTCGGAGCTCACCATCATCAACCGCCTGCGCCACCGGCATCTCGTCCCCTTGCTCGGTGAGTTCGATTAAACTCTTTTTTTTTGTTTGGATGCTTCTTTTTAATATGATTATTATTGAAAGTTGATAGAGCGCGCGTTTCCAAAAAAAAAAAAGATCCTTATCTCAAATAGCAATTTTTTTAATTAACGAATCTTCATAAAAGGGTTTTAAAATCCACTCCTTGATATATTGCAATTATCTTTGAAATTTATTATTATTATTATTATAGGCAGAGACATTGGGGAGGCTGATAGACTTTTCTTGAATGGTATAGAGATAGATATTTCATATTGCTTCTTAGAAAAAAAACTTTACGTTGAATTTTGAAATTACGGGGTAGATTCAATTCGACACCTTTTTCGATAGATCAGAGAAATTTTGGGAGGAAAATTGGTTCAATAACCATTATAAGTAATTATGCATCTACTAATATAATAAGATATAAACAATATATAAAAAACCTAGGGAAATTGAAATTAAACGCGTACTTAAAACTACCCAAAGGATGGCCATTCATGGAACTCAAAAAGGGTAGCTCGATTTGTTAAGACTTAGTCCATAATGAATATGACTAAGGAATATTTCTTTTAGAAGAAAATTCTCAAAGAAAATTCTAGTCCGCCGAATCTACATCAGGGTTTCGGTGGGGCGGGTGCCGGAAGACCAATCCAAGAACGTGTTAGCTTTCAAAATGATTCCCTGCTTTTAGATCAGGTGATCTGGGGGAAAGGGAGGGTGGGGATTTTTCCCTTTCATTGGGGGCAGGACATGGTGGAGCTTTGGATGGTGGGGATGGGTAAAGCACCCATGCTTTCATAGCAGGGAATCCGTTTCCACGTTTGACAATGCACCGGTCCAAGGATCGACCGGAACTCCCGACAAAGGGTCGTTCTTCTCTTCTTCTTACTGGATTTTTATGCATTCATTATGGTCCGATGAATATGTAGATATTTTTATTAAATTGGCAAATTGACTACTTGGGGCACGTGCGCATCGGACGCCGCATTTGAACATGCGATTGAATTAAGTAGTCATCTTTCCTTCTTCTTCTTCTTCTTCTTCTTTTGTATTAATTGGAGTTTCAATGTCAGCTCCATTTATGTCGTCATATTCGTCCATGTAAATTAATCGGGGAAAAAAGGAAGAAGAAGATTCATGTTGATGTCCGGACTGAAGGGTCGTGACCTTGGCGTGCTACTTCGTAATGTCGGGAAATTCGTATTTCATCGTCGTATTGTCATCAATTGTTTGTTTTCATCATGAGATGCGACATGGGTTTTCACCCAAGAATTGATGAACATGCGCCGATCGGCTGCTACTATGTGCTTTTTCTTTGGGGGCAACAGGATGGTGCCACAAGAAAGGGATGCTACTCTTGGTCTATGAATTCATGCCGAACGGGAGCCTCGACCGCCACATCTTCTGCGGCCCGGAGCAGCAGGCTCTAGGGTGGTGCCACCGCTACAAGATCGTCTCCGGCGTCGCGTCCGCCCTCCACTACCTCCACGACGAGTACGACCAGAAGGTCCTCCACCGCGACCTCAAGGCCAGCAACGTCATGCTCGACTCCAACTTCGATGCCCGCCTCGGCGACTTCGGCCTTGCCCGCGCCATCAACAACGAGAAGACCTCCTACACCGAGCTCGAGGGCGTCCCGGGGACGGTCGGGTACATTGCCCCCGAGTGCCTCCTCACAGGCAAGGCCGCCCGGGATTCCGACATCTTTGGCTTTGGTGCGGTCATCCTTGAGGTGGTGTGCGGGCAGCACCCGTGGACGAAGGCCGGGTTCGGTGAGTTCCAGTTCTTGGTGGACTGGGTGTGGTCGCTCCACCGTGACGGCCGGATCCTGGAGGCGGTGGATGAGCGATTGGGCGAAGACTATGAGGTGGAAGAGGCTAGGCGGCTGTTGCTCCTCGGGCTCGCTTGCTCGCACCCGATCGCCATCGAGAGGCCCAATACACCAACAATAATGCAAATTCTATCGGGGTTGGTGGACGCGCCGCGCATCCCGCCTTTCAAGCCCGCGTTCGTTTGGCCGTCGGCGAGCCCGCTGACAGAGGGTGGAGACACCATAGATGTGACGCTGATAAATTAATGTCAGATGTTACATTATTAATATATGACATTACGTAATTTTTTTTTTGTAAATAACGTTACGTAATTAATCATGACTAATTATTACAATAGTTTCATTTCCATAAATATGAATACCGATAGTTTCAGTATTCATCTATATCCTCTATTTCATCTTTTTCTTCTTATCTTTTTTGCTTCTCTTGATTATATATTTGAGGCGCATATTTTACAACATGTTATCAGTACGATAGATCTCTCAACTGAATAAGTAGTTTTTGTGAGGTAAGTGTTTCATTTATTTTCAATCATCTGATGATTTATCTTTTTTTGAATCTAAAGGTATTAATATATCAAGTATGACAAATATTGAAAAGCTTAAATTCCACATCCTTAGAGGTAATAACAGATTCAGCGAGAAAATTTGCTTATGCAATTGATCATCAGTGCCGCGTCTAAACATGGATGAAAGCCTTCTGTCAATTCTGCTGCTCCTAATTGTTCATCGTTCTGCATTACCATTTTGGACCATTTTTCTTTCCCTTCCTTGTTCAGGGCTGCAAATATCGGAAGTCAAGATCGTGGTAATTCTGGGGATAATCCTGGTGAAGTACATCGCCATGCCCATCATCGGCGTAGGGGTCGTCAAGACCGCGTCCCATTTTCAGGCTCGTGGGGTCCGACCTGCTGTTCCAGTTCGTCCTCATGCTTCAGTTCGTGCTGCCGCCGGTGATGAGCGTCGGTACGCGTCCCGCCTCCGTGGGAGCCTTCGCCTTTGGGTCTGGTTCTCAAGCCTCGCCATTCCAATTCATGCTCTCTTCCTGCATGCTGCAGGTACGATAACGCAGCTGTTCGGGGCTAGCTAGGGTGAATGCTCGGTGGTGATGCTGTGGACTTATGCCGTGGCGGCTTTCTCATTGACCGGGAAAATTGTCACAAAGCCCTAAATTTTTACCATTTATGCCGATTCAGTCCTCAACATTTTTTTAAGCCGATTCAGTCCTAAACATTTTCCACATTTGTCATTTAAGTCATTCCGATGGATTTTGGCCGGAAAATGACTATGTGGACCTCACTGATGACGACCGCACCTCGCCGGCGACGACGTGGCAATAACGGAGCACCATGTGGCGATAACTTTTATTCTTCTTCTTTTTTTCTTCTCCGGCCGCTCCAAAGGGTGGCGGAGCCCTCGCCGGTGACGGGTTAGGGCGGCGGGGGCTGAGGAGGCTGCCGTTGCCCTCACCCGTCGCTGGTGAGGGCTGGGTGGGGCAGCTCCACCCAACCCAGATCTGGGCGAGGGCAGCCTCGCCCAGCCCCTGCTGGCCTCTCCAGTGACCGACGGGGGCAGCCTCGCTCGGCCCCTGCCGGCCACTACTCGGCCTCGCCAGGGGCCGGCGAGGGCCGGGCGAGTCTGCCCTGCCCTTGCCCAGATCTGGGCTGGGCGGGGCTACCCCACCCGGCCCTCGCCCGTCGCTCGCGAGGGCTTTGCCGCCCTTTGGAGCGACCGGAGAAGAAAAGAAGAAGAAGAAGAAGAAGAAAAGTTGTCGCCCCATTGTCGCCACATCGTTGCCCCATCATCGTCGCCCCATCGTCGCCGGCGAGGTCCGGTCGTCGCCGGTGAGGTCTGCTCGTCACCGGCGAGGTCTGGTCGTCACCGACGAGGTCCATGTAGTCATTTTCCGATCAAAATCCACTGGAAAACTTAAATGGCAAAATGAAAAAGGTTTAGAACTGAATTGGTTTAAAAAAAGGTTGATGAAATGGCAAAGGTTTAAGACTTTTTTGGCAATTTTCCCTTTGTTGACCCTTTGGTCAACCTTCTTCATGTGGCTCGTGGCCTAATTTCTTTTTTTTTTTTTTTTTATCCCAATTTTATTTTTCTTGAGATTGGCTCTCTGAATTTTGGGTTTGATTTAAATTCCTATATTTTTTCTTCAAATTCTTTTTTTGTTAATCACCCACTGATGGGGTCTCTTGCCGGCATGCAAGCGACGAGAGCTCATCGGTTCACGGGAATTCTCATCGGTTTGAAAGAACAATTGATAAAGATAGTTTGTGTGGTTCATTCATGGGAATCATGTTTTTTTTTTCCTTTTAAATTTCTCTGGTCTATAATTCTTTTCCGTGAAATCGCCAAAATATATGGTTGATTTTGCCTCTATTGAATTTTTCTCTATCCACCTCTCTAGACGAAATAAAAAATATATTTAAAAAATGTTAGAATAAGTTGATTGGATGGAAAATAAGGATGCAGTTTGAGTCTTGTTCGAGCACCTCACCTCATTGAGGGCGAGGGTTAATTGGGATAAATATTAGACTTAAGTAAAATTTGATTGTGTCTTTTATAAGACAAAAAAAAAAGAAATTTACCATAAATGTAGGGCTACACTTAAGGTTGATGATTTTTTATAAGATAAGAAATGATTTAAGATGCAATTAGAACTCAATCAAAAGTTCAATTTTTTTACTAGACAAAAAAAGTTAGGATATAATTGGAATTGGTAATAAAATAAGATTTTTTTTAGGGTAGTAGGTCCATTATGTAGCAAGCTAGATGCATATGAGGTTTCCATTTAAAGCTGCATGTGGGGAATAATGCTCCAATATGAGTGATACTTATAAGAACTTAAGAAGTAACCGCTATGTAAAAAATATAATGCAATGATAAATCTTTTTTCTGGTACGAAATTACTTTGTTGCTAATCTCGGGTCTTGCCAGAAAGGAACTTGATTAAACCCAGCCAAGCCCGGCCCATGAACGGCACTGCGACCCGACCCGCCCGCCTTAACTAACTCCGCCTTGCTCCTTCGGCTCTGCAACAGTTTCCGTTACGCGGGGGTGCCAACGTGCCACTCAGCCACCCCGCCCATGCGTCTCTCGCTCCACTCATCTTCTTCGTCCCCGCCGATTTTCTTCTTCTTCCGCTCGTCTTCTTCTAGCTATGTGAACTCTCGAGGGCCTTCCTCGCATGCGTTTTTGTGGTTCTCTTCCCCCGTTTCTAGCTCAACCGGCGGTCGGTCTCATCTCGGCGCTTCCGCTTCGTTTCGACTCCGCCGGCGCTCGATTTCGGACGGCGTTCAACCGCTGCTGCGGTAATAATCATCCTTTTGCGCCAGTCGTGTCAGACTCTGTCGTTTGCTGCCTTTTCTTTTTTCCTTTGCTATGTCTTCTGCTCCACCGCACTTTGGCCTTGGCCGAATCCTCGATATGCTGCTCGTCCGCACAGGCACAAGTCGCGCATGCAGGTGAAAACTGGATCACATTGCAAATGATCATCTATGGGTTTTCTTCTCTTTAGTCTTGCCGATATGTGGAAAAATGTGCGTGTGCTAATGCTTAATGGTATGCAGAAAGTAGCGACTTCTTCGCTTTGGAGTTACTTTACTGTGTTTGTTAATTGGTAGCTCGTCGCTTGGTAACTTGCAGTTCTTTTGTGCGCTCGATCATACCAATTTTGTATCAACAATGTTTTCTTTCCTGCGGTACGCAAGAAATTTTACCTGCACTTAAATCTCTCCGTCCAATCTACTTGATAGTGTCGATGGGGTTGAAATTGTTGCCTCGAGCAAATTTGCACCAGGTTGGTCGATCTAAAAAATACCATATTATGATTCTATTCCTAGTTTGGGCTCTTAGGTGGTTCAGCTTCTAGAGTGGAATCTTAGCGTCATTTTACCAGTTCTCTCACCGTGTTCTGCTCTGGGATGAAGGCCCACTTGTGCACTCACTGAGAAAGAGCTTCCGATTGAATTTCTATCTATTTATCCGTTGAAGAATAAAAATGCCCACGACTCAATAATGCATTTTTCTTTCATAAAGGAAGTGCAAGAGGAGATTGAGACCTGGGATATCCCTCCATGGCGCTGCTGGATCTTTTTGTTGTTGCACTAATGCCTGTCTTGAAAGTCCTCCTGATTACTGCTCTTGGTTCGCTACTTGCGATTGCACAAGTAGATATACTGGGAGAAGAAGCACGAAAGCATTTGAATAATGTAAGTTCCAGGTTTTCCTTTTTTCGGTACTGTTGATTGCATGTCCAAAGTTATTACTTGATTGACAAAAGCAATTTTTATGATCATTGCAATTACAAAAAAGGATGATAACTAAAGAGTGTAGTTCTGGAAATCAAGTTAACGACAAGACATGTTCGGACAACATGTCATTGATGCTCCTTTATAGCGGTTCCTTTATTTTGCATCTGTGTATGATTTATTCATGTTAGGACAACATTAGGCGCTTGATACCGGTCTATTAGACTGCTCTTACCTAGTTTGACAAAGAATACTTTCTATGAGCATAAATTTACATTCATGATGTATGGAAATAAAGGTTGATATTCTTCGAAGATAGAATTATGTTCCTGTAACAATACGAGTTGTCTAGTACAAAAGGTAGAGTGAGCTTTTTAACGTGAGTTAACAATTAGAGTGTCACCGCGCAAATCTTATGTACGGAACTCTGAACAATTGTTGGTGCCATTCCGTTGGACTCAGCAACTAAATTCCTAATCAAGATCAACTCAGATGCTGCTTTCGTCTTACAGATTGTGTTTTTTGTCTTCAATCCCGCGCTTGTGTACAGCTACCTGGCCAAATCTATAACATACAAAAGCATGGCTTCATTGTAAGTTGCACACTACCAATGTCTATTTTCCAAATAAGTGTTCTTTTAAAATGGTTTTCCAGGAGTAAGTGTCTCCAAATCCATGCAGGTGGTTCATGCCATGCAACATTCTTCTTACGTTCCTTCTTGGCTCAGCACTTGGATGGATGCTCATAAAGTTTACTGGGGCCCCTGATCATCTGCAAGGCCTTGTCTTGGGATGCTGCGCAGCAGGTAAGCTTTTGCCAGATTTTCACTCTTACACTGGAGTGATCTTTTCTTTGGGTCAGCACAAAAAGAAGATTTATAATCCATTATCAATTGGTGTACTACTTGTGAAATAGCACCAAAAATTGAATTGGAAATTGTTTGCCAATAAAAAGATGCCAACCTCTTGCTTTAGCGGTATCCATTGCTTAGTTTGTCTGGAGAAAAGCGATTTTCAAAAGAAAGAAATGTAATTCCTCAAAAATTCAGGCAGAAATCAAACAAAACTGAAGAAAAGTGAACACAACTATATATTTTGGTTTATTTATGTTTGAAGTGTTTGGACCAAATTAGCATATTTTGTTTTTTAATTCGAAAACAATATTATATGTCAAGTGTAAAATCCAGCTTCAAAATGCATAATATGTAAGGAGAAAAGTCTAGTTTTGGAAATGGTACTAAATGTTTTAATGGTGATAGGTTTAACTGGTAGAAATAATAAGATCCATGTCTTTATCTGAAACTTTCAGTGAGAGAGTATAAAGAAAATAAAAGTGGTCAGCCTTGTTCTGGGTTTTCTTTTTCCTGTCATGTTTGATGTACTTGTTAAGTTAGGGTATAAAACCAAGATATTTGTTCAACATACATACTGCATTGTGAATGTTTCTTTACCAAGTGATTGATTCCAATGGGACTCTCATTCAACTTATAGCATGCTCTGAACAGGCAATCTGGGAAACATGCTGCTGATTATCATTCCGGCAGTTTGCAGAGAAAAAGGCAGTCCGTTTGGTGATCCTGAAAGCTGTGATACACATGGAATGGCCTATGCTTCTCTGTCTATGGCAGTATGACTGATTAATTTTGTTCTAATCCACATCCCTATTCATACTATAATAAAAGTGTTATAGTTCCTCATTTTAACTATGTAATAGCAACTAGCATAAGGCACTGCAAATTCTTTCTTATCTGAAACTACTTTAAATTGTGATTGCAGGTTGGAGCCATCTACATGTGGTCATATGTGTACAACTTAGTGCGCGTTTTTTCAAGTAGGAACTTTCAAGGATCTGAACCTGACGTTTCCATGCCCTGCATTCACTCTGCAGGAGAAAACAGAAACTCATTGAAAATTCAGAAGTTGGAACTTCTTCCTCTACAACAGTTCTCATCTGTTGAAGATCATGTTGAAGCAGATGTCTCAACATTTGAGGGAACAAGAAAGGTTCATTCACCTTCCGATTTGCTGCCTGTCTTTCTGACAGTTGTTAAGTTGCCTCTGCCTGAAAAAGACTAGAAATCCTCAATTGGGACTCTATCTAAGCACAAAACATAGTTGAGCCTCTTTGGTTGTTAGGCCTTAGTTAATTGCTAGTGGCTAAGCTTCGGTATTCTTATATGTGAAAAAAGTCATAATGGAAAATGTTATGGCATAATCCTCTGGCTTGTCCTCCAGGCTGCAGACAGTTTAAGTAGGTTTCGCATGATAATGGAAAGTGAAAAGCATTAACTGTGTTGCACCTGCAAGCACTTAGTTTCAGACAAAATTGATGTTTAGACCCTCCTTTAGCTAGAAACATGGTTGAGCAGCACTGGTTGTAATTAACAAAGCATGTGCCGGTCTTTTTTTCTATGAGCATTGCTGCCTAAAAATTGACTTGACTCTGTTTTGAAGAAGTTGATAGCTGTTTAACTGCTGCTTTGATTTCTTCCAATTCTGCGCGGCGGTAAATAACAGCAACTCTGACTCTTTTAGGGTTCATAACCAGGTCCACATTCCAGCCAAGGTAAAAAAAATTCTGAGAATGGTACGGACAAACATCAATCCAAGAACGCTATTTGCACCTTCAACTATTGGAGCGGTATGCTGTTTGTCCGTATTGTTGAAATTTCCATCCTATGTAGATGGTAGAAAATTTGAGGCATCAAATTACAAAAATCTAAAACCAAATGCAAGTTAGGGTCATCTAAGACAACCTTCTGGAGATTCTGGTAAAAGTTTTTCGCTATTACTTGGCAATGAATATCCATCAAAAGGTATTACCTCCTAACAATCGATAATTGATTTGATTACCTAGAGAAGTAACCAATAATTTTTGTGTCAGTGAAACATTGTGTGTTCTATTGGTATGATACAGCGATTGAAACTCTGGTTTCTCATGCAGCTCATATTAGAGACTTTCAGTGTGAGAGAAGCAAGGTGGCAAGAGGGAGAAAAAAATTGAATGATGTGCCAATGGTGTTGACTAACAATAGGGTTTATATCAGCTGTAATTTCTCACATAAGAAACTGCACTGCGTTTTGCATTCTCAATTGATGGATATATAGTTTGATACTGTTGTTTTCCTTCTCCATTTTCTGAGAGAAAGTTTACTATATTTCAGATTTAACACTATACTTTGCAGATTTTAGGTTTCTTAATTGGCACTGCACCTCCACTCCGAAAAGCAACTATAGGTGACGGTGCTCCTCTTCATGTGGTTCAGGATTCGGCGTCTCTCTTGGGGTATGTATTATGTATCCTTTCCTGATGGATGTTTCCAATGCTTTGGGTGGTATATGCTCAGTTTGATGTCATCTATTTGAATGTTAGGAATTGTTATGTACATGAATTTAGCAACGAAAAAAGATTGATGATCTGGAAGTGTTTATGAGTGCTTTAAGTGATGAAATGCTTACATAGAACTGTACGCTGACTCTTCCGTACATCAATCCATGGGTCTTACACCTCGGAATCCCAATTTCCTTATTGTATTATTTACTTGCTTTACTGTAGTAAATTGAATTATTTATTTATATTTAAGCCAAAGTCGTTTCGTGTTCTCATTTTACACAGATAAAGTAACTTGCCAGTACTTCAAAACTGTTAGGCAAACTTTGCTTCCCTGTTTGTGTGTAATGGTGTTAGA
Organism: Melaleuca quinquenervia; assembly: GCA_030064385.1. NCBI lineage: Eukaryota > Viridiplantae > Streptophyta > Magnoliopsida > Myrtales > Myrtaceae > Melaleuca > Melaleuca quinquenervia. The sequence continues at coordinate 7,126,223 of CM057726.1, read as the reverse complement.
CCAGTGTGAATCATTAAGACAGCATTGGTCAAGAGAATTTGACTGAATAAGCATATTGGCAGTCCTGTCTCAACTTATCATTTTCTGAAGAAAACACTGTGATCGAGCATTCAAAAATTTGCAGCAGCTGCAGGATATGATCATACAGACTGAAGTCTCACGTCACCTCTGATTGCTCAGCCCTTCATATAGGGAAAAATCAAGGGATTTGCGTTCCTTGTGCAATCAAAATCTAGCAAATGCATTAATCTCCACGGTTGGTTTACTCATATGTAGTCCTTGTATGCCTCCAGGGATGCAGCCATTCCAACTGTCACATTAATACTGGGAGCTAATCTTCTCAGAGGTAAACGCTTCTATTATCTGATTTGTGGCCACGTCTTCACTATCTGGTTCTCTTCTTGTATTTGGAAGTTAAAACAGGATATTTGGTGTCAAGGTTTCAAAGGATCAAGTATACATCTGCCAGTTGTCGTTGGGATCTTGGCAGTTCGGTACATTGCCTTGCCATTGCTGGGCATGGTGATTGTTCAAGGGGCAGTTTATTTGGGTTTGGTGCAGTCAGATCCCTTGTATCAGTTTGTTCTTCTACTTCAGTTTGCGCTTCCCCCAGCCATGAATATAGGTGAGGACGACAATTCACTGTTTGACGTTCACCTTGTTGTCATTTTGTGTCTCAAACTTGTGGCAAACACCTTGTAGATAGGATATGGTAAGCAAATTGCCAATTCTTTTGGGATTGTTTTAATAATGATTGTTTTAGTAATATGAGGCTGAGCTCTTTCACATCTAAGTATGACAATGTGGGAAGGACAAGAAAACATGCCTTTGTCCTTATCAAACAAAGCTTCTTGGTCCTCTGAATAAATTGGGTGAACGTATGAGGAGGAGAGCAATGAGGCAGCGGAAAATGATGCTCCATCTGCTACGTGGACGATTTCCTTCCTCACTAATAATCATTTTTCGGTTTTGCACCTTCAATTTCAGCGTGGATTTTTCTTTTCATACCATAGTTTTGGTTAAAACCATCCTATCTGAACAGACTTATCATTCTTGACCGGCAGGAACAATGACCCAATTATTTGGAGCTGGCGAGGCGGAATGTTCTGTCATTATGCTGTGGACTTATGTTTTGGCAGCAGTTTCATTGACACTTTGGTCGGCATTCTTCATGTGGCTTGTGTCATAAGAATAATCTTTTTTTCGGCCGATATTTTTGTCATGTAGACTAATGCTTTCAATGAAGAGAACAATGGTAAGGAGAAATGTGACCGTACAAAACATCAAGATCAAACAAAGAATTTTCTCGTTCTGCAGTAACCCTTAATTCTCAGTCGGACAAAGCGTAAGTATTCTCATCCGAGATCATGGATTTTCTCGGTTTTGCCACCGCTTTGCTAGAATGAGGTTGATGAATTTCTAAGAATTGCTTTTCCATTTGAGATTGACAATTCAAAGGACAGATAAGTTGTTTCATTTTCTTTTTCTTTTAACAAGCGAAAGTAACCGATGTTCTCTACTCCGTTTGAAGTACGAAATCAGCCCTCCCTTACCAGTAGGCATTGGATAGGCACCCTTTTCGATTGAATGTGTTTTGCTCGACTGTGAACTAGAATGTCGGGCCATGGATTTGAGTATATCTGCGGATCGTGCATGCTGGAGCTAAGACAATATTCAAGAGTGACAACTGTTGATCTTCCATAGAGCAGCTCTCCATTTCCAGTTTTCCTGGAGGGGACTACTGTTGCTAGATACGTCATAGAATACATTGGTTATTTCCGCTTTGGAATTGAAAGAACCGAAGAAACCCCCTCCGTACAACGTTTTTTTTTCCCTTTTTCCCTCCGTATTGGTGGAATTCTAAAAGGATTGATTAGTGTCAAAACACTATCTGTGACATCCCTATCCCACATCGCCTAGGGAGAAAGTCCTGGGAGGGCTTATGTAGAGAGGTCCACCCTTATCCATCAACAACGCGTTTTCTCGGATAGACCGAGAAGATCAAAGCCGTGAGGTTGAGGCCGTAGTTGGGATGGCGGTGCGTCCGCGCCAGTGCGGTAGGGTTAAAGCGGACAATATTGTTGGTGGTGGGGTTGAAGAGGACGTTACACTATCAACCAATTCTCTCGCAAGATTGCGAACTAGTTTAATTAACCAACTTTCATTTGAGTGTAAAAGATTAATTCATGAGGAGGAAAGAAGGAAAAGAAGGAGAGGGGGGGGGGGTGCTGAGAGCGAGAGAGAGGAACTGCTTTCGCTTCTTCCAAATGTGCAGCATCATCAATATCATGATAATCCTTCAAACCGGGCTTTGAAGGATCTTATTGACTTTGGTATATATTCAATGCCAAATATTCAGAAACGCCCTCTTACTATGGTCACTTGATAAGCATCGATATGAAGAGGACGCTTGGTCGAAGTCGGCTCAAAGAACTTTTAGCTGAAGATCACGATACCCAAGTCGCGTTTTGTGCCTCTCGAAAAGATCTCTCATCGCTTGGACAAACTGGCTGTGAACTTCGTTTACCTGAAATTGAGTGAGAGCACAGAGTGATGCACCCGACGTTTTGTATGAAAGCGCTGTGAAGACTCCAGTAGAGAAGCCGGCCTTCAAGAAAACATAGCGAAGCAATGACTAGGCTACTTGTCCCGGTAGTGACAAAGCAGTAGCCAATCTCGCATAAACGGTTTAAATTTCTATCCTTCCTCTGGTCTTGGACATTCTCTTCTGTGTCTTCCTAATAAACAGATGAACGTTACACAATCACAAAGCAAAGTGCAATTGCCATTCATACCTCTTCAATGGTGGGGTTTGTATTCCTCTTAAACTCAATAGGTTTTCCCACTACCACATGCATCGGCTGCTGGTATGGTAAAGGAGTCCTGTATGTGAGCAAAGAACCATGTCAAAGACGACGAGGCAAACTGAGCACGTAACATCCACGCCTCCGATAAAACTTACCCAAGAATTCCCCAAAAGAAAATCGGCGTGAACTTGATGGCCCTGGAGAATTGCAAGAAAATCCTCCCACTGGGCTTCCACCACTTGTAGACATGGGACTGCATGTATGCCGAGCAATTCAGAAAGATAACCGGAGATGACGACAGAAAAAAAGAAGTTCCCATTTAATCGAAACAGAACGCACAATGTGTAATCACCAGTTAGTCAATGCTTGACCATGGATTGGACGAAAGCAGGTGAGCATGAAATCATTGTAACAAACGGATGCAGAAGAGTAAGGAAAGCATGATCAAATCCCAAGATGCAAAACATGGGAAAAGAGAAGAAGTGAAGTGGTAGAAGGAGAGGCAAAAGGACAGTACTTGACCAAAGCAGAAAACTGGCACCAGAGGTCGACCTGTCTCCATTGCTATGCGGACGAATCCTCTTCTAGCTTGGAGGAATGCAATCTTCGAACGGTTGGAGGTAATGTTAGTTTGAGCCCTCACGGTCACATGAAAAGCTGAACTATTCATCATCCTTCCATGCTTGTGCACTGAGGGTCGATGTGTGCATGAATTTGCAGAAACTCCTTATTATTGGCATACCAAATTACGCTAATTGGATATTTTGTTCACGCTTTTTGCAGCATATAGTCAGACAGTAGATAATCCTAGAACAAGAGGTAGTGGGGTGCTATTGGAAAGTGGAATCTCCTGGAATATAACTACCTCCCTTTAAACAGAATAAGTACTTCGATATCAATGACGAAGGGCAGTAAATTCCCAAGTGATTATTTCAAGGACATCCTTGTATGTTGGTGTAACGCACCTGTGTATCTTCTATGGCAGAGAAACAAAAGCTCTTTCAATATGCTTCTACGACGACCACACTTCACCAATTTTTTATTGAGCAATTCTCTTCTGTCTCCGTCGTCATTGTGTTCAATTATTTCTGGTCCCCTTTTGAGGATATAGTAGCCAAAACAATGGCTATGACAGAGGCCAAGAGAATTTTTTACCAGGCATTTCAGATCACGAACCCCATTAGTCTTACTAGGACAAGGAAATTGCTTCCATCAGCTATTAATCCATAAACCAGGAAGTCAGGCACTTAGCAATATGAAACTTGCAGAATCATGTTGACTCAGGTATAGAAATTGCATTACTGGAAAAGAACAGCTATTTTGTAGACTGAAACCCAAAATGCAGGCAAGAGAATTCTAAGTAAGGAAATCCAAGTATACGAGACAACCATCAAAACTACAAGAAAGAGTCGAGGACTTGAACCTCGCAGTTGTGCTCCATAAGAAATGTCTCCTGAACACCACCGGGCACAATGATACAACTATAACCAGCTTCCAAAAGGGAAGCAAAATTTTTCCTCGTTGCTGGTGTGACGCCCAACCATGTCCAGATGTGCCTCAAGAATGGCGTATAGAAGACCTGATAAGTGATTAAGCAGATGTTGAGGGGTACAGTAATAGGTTTCCTAAAAAAACCCAGTGCGTATGACCGAGGATGGAAAATTTACAGCAGTACTGGCAAGGACTTTAATCTTGGTGAGAGGCAAGAACCCAGTAAGGTCAGCCAGCGCAACGACACCAATTGGCAGAACCGAATGCGGTTCATAGCCGAATACTGCAATGACAAGATCACCGAACTTTCAGTCGCCCCATTGGATAAACTAGGAGAAATGGATTTTAATAGGCCATCAGGCTGCTCCTAGGAATGTGGGAGTCAAAAAGAGAGCCATCCCATTTTTGGAAGGAATGCAACACATCAACTCACAAAGCCATGAGTCTTCGAAAGCATTGGATCGTGGCATGCAGAACAGATGAGCACACACATAATACATTGCAACAAGCAACCGAAGCACAAGACCTAAGAACTAAGAGAAAAGGGCACTGCTGTAATCTACCAGACTCTCCATCAGTCACCTGGTATCTCATCAGGCAGTAGACGTTCTGTAATTCACTTTTAACAGAATTTTAAGAGACACAAGAGGCAAGAATTAACGGATTTTCAATTTTAAAGAAGAAACTACGACATTAAGGACAGTACCAGAACTGACCATAAGCAAGATTAGGATCAAAGGCTGTCATATCCTCCACGTGCAGAGTGAGAGGGAAATAACGGCAAGCATGCTTACATATGTACCTGCAAAAAGGAAAATTCCAAACCCGACTTAAAAAACCACGAAACTAGTAATAGCAATGAGTCGGCAATTCGGCATCATTACAGAGAAATCAAACTAGAGAGACCAACTGAGAAACCCACCTGGACAACTTTCGGCCCCCTTTGCTCTGATCATCTATGGGAATCACTATGAAAGCCACAAGCAAGCCAACCACTCTGGTCCACCGGCAAGCCAGCAAAGAGCAAAACGACGAACAAAAAGCGAATATATTTAAACCCTCAAGAGAAGAAGAAGGAGGAGACGAAGAGGCGGAGAGACAGAGAGAACTGACAGGAGGGCTTTGATGAGAGGAAGGAAGAGGAGAGAGAAGAGGACGAGTATGGCGTCGAAATGGATCGTGCCGAGCCATATCAGCAGCGCCGTGACCGTGAGCAATACGTTCGACGAAGGGAATTGCTCTCTCCCGTTAAAGACTCGAAATTTCTCGGTCTGCTGTTGATGATTCGTCTCCCTCTCGTCACCCATCATCACTGCCAAAGATTAATAAACCACAAGATTATAATTCTTGCTCAAGAGTCAAGAGATTAGCTTCCTAGTGTGGTTTAGTGCATTATGACGAATTCTGGAGAGGCGGTGTTGCTGGGGTTGATTCATCGGTGAGAAATTATATAGACGGCGTCTCGGGCTTTTCCAGAACGAAACATGGTCCTCCACACTCCTCCATGCATGGTCGCGTAATTCCAATTACGCCAATAAAGTCAAGAAGAGACAGCTTCAAAAAGAGACAAAGCTTCTAAGAGGAGAAAAAGATGAGCACCGATTGTTTTTCTCTGTTGTCGCTGCTCATCTTGGAGCACCAAGTGGCCACGGCATTCGGTGGAGGAATCTTTGCTCCTTCTCGACATCAGAGATTCACCACTCGTTTGACATCTTCCTATATTCACTGAGGGGAGGACAAGAACTCGACCCTCTTCCGCTGATCCAGAAAAACCATCGAACCAACCTCTTCTACATACACGTCACAGTCCTAGAATTGACCAAACATCCATACTAGGTATCGCGTGACAACAAAGAAGAAAGTAAATTTACCAAAAAAAAAAAAGAAGAAAGTAAACCAACATGTATACGAGATTGATGAGCTTGATGAATGATACAATGGAATCCACGGGAAATCTACACGGACCCACTATTACAGCAAATGTGCTATCGTCCAAATTCAATTTAGTACTTACGTAACACTTATGTAATAGTTTGTCCCCCCTTGAAATAAAAAAATGCATTATTCCTTAAATGAAGAGTACCCCAACTTTACATCCAATCTTAATTATGTCTTCAACTTTTCTTCTTCTTAATAAGAAATTGCTAATTTTTACTTTAGTTTCAAATTTACCTCTATTGAGCCACCGTTTAAACGCCACTTGCTTTCTCAAAATCATCAACATCAAGGACTGTCAAAGGTTTATTATTCGTCAACATCCTTAAAAGCAACAATAGCAATAATTTTGAGAGAAACCAAAAGCAACTTTTTGATGGAGGGTCATCGCGGGCAGTTTAGAATTCGAGTGAAAGTTGGCAATTTTATTTTTAGACAAAAAAAAATATTCAGGATAAGATTGGGATTTCATATAATTTTTTGGTTTTTTTTTTTGAATTAAGCTGAGAGAGAGAGAGAGAGAGAGAGAGAGAGAGAGAGAGAGAGAGAGAGAGAGAGAGAGAGAAGACAACTTTCTTCTGGATCCACGTCATTGATGCGGCACATCAGCAGTTTGATGGAAAGCTTGCTTGGATTTCGATTAAAATGTATCAATTGTAAAGAGCGAAAAAAAAAAGATTGAAAATTTAAGACCACCGAGTGAGTGAAATTAAAATGTAATAACCTAAATGTAAAGATTCAATGAAGTTTGGTGACCACTAGTTACATTTACTCATGTAGCCAAAGTTCATTTCAAATAAAAGATATTGAATGGAAGGTTGATGAAAATTGGACGAGTTATCTTATATTGACAATTCTTTATAAATATATTGAGCTTTTATTTTACCATTAACCAATGCTTTTGAAGCAACGAGGGCATGCGCAACATGTTCTTAACCTTTACATTTTATAGAATTAAGATGTTCTATTCGCGCATTTTGGTATTTTTAATTCAAAATACTTCTAACAAATATTGACACAAATAATTGACCGTAGGACACTCTTTGTTGATGCCTTGAATAAAATCTAATTCACCCAAGATGTACTGCGCAATAAAAGCTTATTTAACATTATAGATACAAATGTCTCAGGCTAGAGTCTCAGGGATCATGTTTGACATTACGACATGGAATCTCCAGTCTCAGGTCCGTGGACAGTACAGCTCCAAGGAGAAGAAGACAGAACGGAAGAGCAGCAGTGCATCTATGCGGATCACGGATCAAGTATCAATGAAGTAAGATAAAGAATAGAAAAGCAGCGGCGCGTTTATGGGATCAACTATCAAGTATCAATGACTTCCCGTCATTATAGCCATCAACAGCTAATATTTGATAAGACAGATATGGCCACCATGGAAACTACTTATCGTCATTGTCATCATCATCTCTGTCGAAAGGCTTGAGCAACCCGTAAGTAATTCCCATGGCTATCCACCCGCCTAGTAAAACCCTCAGAGCTGAGACTTTCACTGGTGAACCGCCGAGATGAGCTCCGATGCCTCCGAACAGAGCAAGAGCAATGGATGCAACCACCGCAACGATAACGACTCGAAGCGTGTTTTGTGCGACAAAGATGGCCGGCAACAGAGGAAAGAACGAACCGCAAAGGAAAGCCGAGGCAGATGCAGCTGCGGCTTTGTAAGGGTTGGGTAAAGCTTCTTCTCTGTCGATTCTTTCCCACTTTGCTTTTGCAGCATTTTCCTCAGCCACCTTGAGTGCAGGCGATCTCGGCGAGAAAAGCACCATCAGCTGAGGCTCCACTGCTGTTGCCGGCGACCCCTCTTCCGATACTTCTGATATCAGCATCCTGCAGGGAATACTTCTGGAAGGGGTCCGCTGAGTTGGCTCAGCCAAGTCGGTACTGTCGTGCTTAGTAGCAGTGACGGTGATCTTAATCTCTTCTGGCTTTTCCGTCTTGGTCGCGGGGGCGAGCTTCTCAAGGTTCGCCTGCTCGATTTCTCTCTGGGTCGAGACCGAGGAGAACTCCCCCACCGCCATGCTGAAAGCGCCCGCGATAGCCCCCGCCATGCCCGAGAGAACCATGGACCGACGATCGTCCTTCGCAGCGCCGACCCCGAGCATCAACGATGTCGTCGAGATCAGCCCGTCATTAGCCCCAAGAATGGCGGCTCGGAGCCACTGAGCTCGCTGCAACAGCTTGGTACTCTGAGCGTCGGTCTCAGCATTTTCCCCCATCGTCAACGCAACGTGGCTCTGCCCACCAGGAGCTTGCGACAACTCCGTGAGGAAAGAGCGTGGCCCGATCCTGGAATCCACACGCCGAGCTTGTGGAGGGCGTGCAAACAACACATGGGTTTTGAGAAGATTAAAAAAATATAGAATCTTGCTTTGGTGTTGACGGCTCCACCCCAAAGCGTACAAAAATGGAGGTTCGACATCGGTGAGCTCAACGAGTCCTCGTGGATCGTGTCTCAGTATACTACACGAAAACCTAGGACGACCCATGAGGGCTCCCGTGGCGATTTTGGACTGTGTACGATGCTATCTGTCATTGAAACGGATTCACAGCCGTAGGGTAGAGGTGTTGTTTCTGTAGGCAGCCGTTCGATGGCTGCCATTAAAACATAAAAGAGCACAAAACGCCGCCCCTTAGATAGCTCGTCATTGAAACGGATCTTCTGCTGTAAGACAGGAATGCTGTCAGCTATAAGTTCAGTAACAGTGTAACCACACAAGGGATTCTTTGTTTTCAGTCAGCCATCAGGGAATAGTGACAGTTAATAATATCATCGACCTTTCCGATGACCTTTGAGGCGAAACGTCGAGCCTCGTAACGTCCCCCGACGTCCCTCCGCCATCGGGAGGCCAAGGTTATAACAAGTACCTTGGAACTGATGACCAGGTTTCCCCAGACAGATGCATTATGTTTATCTTCGTGTCTTGACGTCGCTGCACGGTGCGATCGCCGGTAGTTCAATCTCGTAATCAACACAACCCAATGTGAACATTAAATTCACAGATTGCCTCGCTATAATTGTCGCTTGTCGCAAGAGCTAAAATCCATCAATGCCTATGATCCGATAGAAGATCAGAAGTTCGAAGAGAGAGGCATTGAAGCAATGAGAGCCCCTCGTCTGTAACATCAGTGAGATGCTTTACGTAAATCGAGAGTTTACCTATCTGAAACGAGATTTAGCGTTTCTGCTTGGGTCAAATTGTTCGAGCTATTGAATTGGATCAAGCTAGTCTCACGTAAAGTGTGCGTATGTAATGGTTTAGACAACCCATAATATCATCTTATGCTCTTGACTTCTGTTACCATAATATGAGATGGAATTTCTCATTACTCAATAACTCAGTTGCGCTCATGCGGAATACGGACAGGTATATATTATCATCTTTTTTTTTAAATTAAAGAAAGAGAAATTATAGATTGAATGCGATAGATCTAAACGTATATTCTCATGAGTTAATTTCAAATCCAATTTAATTGCCAGAAACTATTTATTAGTCTATTGCCTATAAATTTTAAAAAAGAGAGTTGGGACGAGTATATATTATCATAATATTACTTTACAAATATGTTTTTTTAAGTCATTAAATGTTATTTTAAACGATACAAGCTGCCTTCAATTAGTAGATTCTCTTGCTACCAAATGCCATAAAGCCATTATTTTTCAACCTGTTTTCAGTGTAAACAAACGCCATGAAATGGAATTTCTTGAAAGTATTTTCCGACGATGGGAATTTTTTAGTAAAATAGACGGACCGATACTTATCATACAAATGATGAATTTGACATAATTCCATTAAATTTATGCATATGAAGGCGTTGCTTAAGTAAGTTAATTAAGATGATTGGTGCAATGGTGAGGATGATATAACAAGTATTTTATAGGTGTAGGTGTATGAGTGGTTTCCAAAGGAACCAATATTTTAATGTAAGTTTAGAAATCATCGAGGAAACAAAACTTTCATCGAACATAAAACTATGCACCTTGTATTACATGTATAAGAACGCGTATTCTACCGATGAAGCTCTCGAGACAAATCTGACGACAGCTCCCACGCGACCTATGAGCCACAATAATGTTTATACAATCTCGATGCGCATGGGCTTGATAGATTTTAACGGTGGGATCAAGCGGATCTTACGAGACGACTTGGATCTCCCGAGCTCATTTACACTCGAAAATGCTAATATTTCGTCACGGCCTAACCCGTGGAAAGTCAAGGGGTTTGGTGGGGGAGCTGATAGCTGTTTGCTCTCTAAACTAATTCATTGTTTGCATTATTTGTTCTTGAAAATTAGGGTATAGGGCCGACGACTAAAGCATTGTTTGCCCTTTGGGCTTCTCAAGGCCTTTGGCCGAATTACAAAACATTTTGTAAAAAAAATTTGGAGAGCTTTTAGGAGATATATAGCATTTCTAGAGTCCTTCGAATGTCTTTAGTCCTATGCAAGTCCTACCCCACGTTAGATTTTGAGCGTTTCGAAAGTCTTGACCATATTTTTTCCTTCCCACTTTGCCCTCGTCGGACTTTCGAAATTCTGGAAAAGCCCTTACGATTTCAACCTTGCGCGGCGTTGCCGACGAGCACGAGGTCGCGAGACCTCGGTCGACGGCCACAAGTGGCTTGAGGTTCATCGTTTTTGTTTTTTGTTCGAATTAGGGAAAATCAATAGCAAGCACGATCTTTTCCCGATAACATTTTATACAAAGTCGCTTCGTGATGTGTTGTCCGTTAGACAATGCCCAACACTACTCGAAAATTCAAGAAAACCTTTTGATCTAAAGTCTTTTGCATTTCCTCAAAGGCTTTCCCAAAAAGCTGAATCGAAGATGTGGGTCTATTTTCATATTATGATAGATTAATTCCAAATATTCTTAAGAAAACATGGTCAAGACGGACCCCGTAAATGTGAACAGCAATTTCAGATCCAAATTTGAGGTCAAGAGGAGCGTTTGGCTCGACCTGTCTATTAAATTACCAGTTTCATATTTTTGGAACCGAGAACCGGCCGATTCCCGAGTTGAACCGATGCCGGTCCTCACCCGTAATTATATGGATAGATTTTTCAATCATGTCAAGGGCAAATGGTGGTGGATCGCACTCTCCGGCTTTCCAAAGACATTGACAGCGAAATCCCCATCGCTTCTTCTTTCTCGAGAATTGGCCTTGCAATCTTTAATCTTTATCTTCTACTTCACGCTTTGGGTATCGTCATGACCGATGATGCAAGAAGAAAAAATCGTCGCATTCGTCCCCTAATTTCTCCAATTCGTACCAAAATAATTCATCGCATTTTGTTCGTTAGTGTTTTGAGTATCGACACTTGGAATTCAGGATTTATATATCCAGCACTATTTGTTTTATTTAATTTCCATTTTCTTCTCATAAAGCTCCTTTTCTTTTCCTTTTTTGGTGTGTGTCTATGCAAGAATGACGTCCCTGCATAGTTGGCCTAGGAAGGGAACATTATATTTTCATCTTAATCCTTAATGTACCCTAATGTCCATAAATGTGATTAACCATTGTATACTGGCTTTCCTAGCTTCAAATCTCAAGCTTCTTCAATTCTTCAACTCTCTCGATCTCGATCTCGATCATCAAGCTTTAACCATGAATGATCTTGCGTCTTTTCATTCATAAGTAGCCGCAATTTGAGCTTAGTTTGTAATTGGATCTTGATGGCTTCCGCGGTCAATTCAATGGTTGGTCTTCTCTTTCAAGGTGCTCACATCATGAGTACGTAAGAATTTCTCTAAGACACGCATGTTAATGTAAACTAATGCTAAAATTGATGAATGTCGCCATTTTATGGTAACTCGAGATGAAGAAATTACTAGAGAAATAGATAAGGAATGATAACAGAAAAACACCAGAGACACGTGAATCGATCCAAGTGTCAACAACTACTTTACAAAGAGAGGCAACATCGAAGAATCAATTATAAAATTACTCAAGTATTTTCCAAACTCCAAAATCATACCAATATATTGACAATCATGTTTGCTCAGTGACCTTTGACATTAACCATGCACTTTATTGAAGAAAATTACCCAAAAAAAAATCTTAAGTCTATTGTAATTATGTCAATTGAACTCTAAACATTTTGGTAATTTGCCGATTCTATTCATCCGATCGATTTTGGCCAGATATAACAACATGGATACCAACCATTTTACGTGGTGCCATTGGCACTAACATGGACAATCTTTATTAATTTTTATGATTTTTTATTGATTTTTTCCTCCTTTTTAAAAAGTTTGTCATTGTGGCCAAGAAGGCCACTGGTAGCCCTCGCTGGCCGCGCGAGGCTTGATGTCAACCGGGCTGAAAAGGCTCGATCTTGCCGCGTTTGAGAGAGGGCGAAAAGATAAATTTGCAAAAGGAAATTCAATCCTGAAATGGATCGAGGGTCCTTTACAACTAACTTGACGTATTTATGACGCTCTACAAACTTCACATACAACAATTAATAAATTTCAATAAGGAAAAAAAAACTTCTTTAATCCTATCAATAATTATAAGAAACTACACGATCTCTTATTATTCAGCAACTCTTATTTGTAAGAAGTTATAAAAGTCCTACAAAACTCGGCAGTTATGTTCTAGTGTGAATTCATCATCATTGCCTCAAGTTTGACGATTAGTATAATATGCAATAGGCTTGTTGAATGATGAAACTTTCGTCGGTACTTTCGCGTCATCGATGATTTCATTGGCAAGTTGTTTGATTCTTCAAGTCGTCGACTATTTTGATCAATTTTTTTTTATGTCGACTAAATTCGCCACTAGTTGGTAACTATTAGAAGTTGACCATTTTTTGGTGTCGACATTCCTTTTATTGATTTAGATCAAGGACTCCACCGAAATTTTGCTGCTGTCCTCATGATACAAGTTGGATCAGACTTCGTATGAGTCAAGTTCGAGTAATAATATTAAAAGATCTTCGCAGTCATTCTCACATGAAAGGCCAAACAAGCTGCAGATGTCGAAAACCAAGACAATATTTCGAATATATAGACAGACTTGACTTGGTTTGCCGATTCCCCCAAGTCAAGAATCAATAGTAATAGTCGTTATCATCTTGCGCCAATACCGGAACCTCAATAAGCACAAACCGATGAAGACAACGAAGATAATGTTTCTAACCATGCTTTCGTCTAAAACGTTCCTCATCAAGGCCCTCACTGCCACGCCAACTTACTCGGGATTTGGCTATTGGGGATATGTGCAGATCTATGGAACTGAACCAAGAGCGTTGAGCCTTGCATAGTTTTGCATGGTAAATTTATAGTACTACTTACATTTACCAAAAACTGAGGGCGTTGCCGTGCAAGCTCTGGTGGAGAAAAGAAAAGGATCTCTACCACTCACTAGAAGAAGCAACTTGATCAGAGCGATAAAGATTTACAAAGACTTCAACTTGATCTAGCTTAAGATAACGATTCTCATATGGTTTGCATCATAAGGTTCTAAAGAGTTAAATAAACAAGAAATGTCCCCCGCTTTGTGTCATGGGTATTGAAATCCTTCTGCTTGGCCAACGGTCAACTGTTAGGATTGTATATATCCGGGATTTGTGCTTACCTCTGCCCCGACATGGGCATCTTGAATCTTGACTTTATCTTCACAGAACAGTCAATCTTTCATTAGGTGTAAATAGGTTCGACTCTTCTTGCGATTAGCACTTGTTTTTTACTATGTAAACAGTTGCATCAAAGTCTTGCCGCGTTTTTTTGCCATGGTCAGATATGCTATCAAGTCTTGGATCTTTATTTTACTTTGTCATTCTTTCTTTTCATGGATTGATTTTTTTTTTTATTGCCAAAGAATCCACCAAGGGCTTCCCGTGCCCGAACGGTACCAAAGCAAAAGGACTAGTACATGACTCCAATACCATGACCCTCCATTTAAAATGCTAGCATTTGTGAGTTTTGAACCCTCAATCTTAGCGATGAGGGAGAAACCCTAAATTAACATAGTTACCACCGTTGGGTATGGATTGGTATTCATCTCTATAGAATTGGTAATTCTAGGACTAATCCAAAGATTCCATGACACAAATTCTAATCTTTTTTCTTTTTTGGTAATAATGACGCAAATTATAATCTGAATGTCAATTTTCTTGGCCAAAAAGTATTAGGAAATTTCTTCCTTTGAGCCATCATCATGGACGTATTGGACGGACATTTTGCGAGCGGATGTAGCGATGAAATTTAGACTTAAAACATTTGCGTCTTGGTCAATATCTTGAAACCGGTTTGAATTCTTTCATTCCTTGCTATAGCAGGATCTCTGCAACATCTGGGAAGCTTCACATGCACTCTGGAACATGAGCCTTTGACTTTCATAAAGTCAAGACTCGCACGTTGCGGATTTTACTGGTCTAAAATTCCATGTGATCTCATCCCCTGAAGCTTTGATGAGGACATAATCTATACCGTTTCCTCAAGTTTCCTTGTTTAAGTGCGTAACTGATTGATGTTCCTCAAAGAGCCAACATATCTGTGTGATTATTAGGTGGATATTGAATTATCAATCTTATCAATTCATGATTAATGTCATGAAACCGTGTCCAGCGAGCATATTCCGACTCGCACCGAAAGTAAACCAAAATAAGAAGCTTAAGGTACCATCTTTATGAAGTTGCTTCAACGATTTTATAATCACAAAGACAAAGCAGAACTCTGATCCGATCCCGAAAGTAAAAGCTAACCTATCTTGATCTGATACCGCTATCAAAAGAGATCTAATTCTCAGTTGAATGGTACTGCCATATTTCTCAAGTGGGAACTCACAAAACCCCATCTTCATATTCCTACTTTAGTTTCGACTTTTTTGTTACTTTATAAGGGCTGCATGTTATCTGTAAAAAGAAAAGACAGGAGCACGAGCAAGAGCTTGGAGAGAATATTTGTTAATCCTGGTTGGACTGCAATACTAAACGAGAACTACAGATTAACCAGGCTGGCAGCTTTCTTTAGTGTGCATATTAATTTGTCTCTTTATGAAGCCACAGCATCTTCCATAAACCTGTTCACACCAGCGGAACAGCGCAAAATCGACCTAACTTAGCTATGCTAAATGCCACTTGTCTGAGATGACCAGAACTCAACTCATTCGATGAAATATAAGTTGTTTGAACCATCTCAGATAGAATCTGGTCTTTTCTCTCCTTTATGTCCAATATTGAAGTTCAAAAAGAACCCTTTGATATATGTCCGCATACAGATGGTTCCACAATTCTGAAACCCATTAGCATAATGGTCACCCTACAAAATAAATGATATCGTGAAAGGTCACGCGATCTTAAAAATGGTCATCCTCAGCATATCCGCTAAAGAATACCCAAGTGCCCGATGAATCAATCAATTGTTTGACCGTGAAGAGGTTGGACCTTGTCCATGTCAATCGCTGAAGCAAGAGATTTTGCGGTTGCTTCTGAGAAGAGCTCATAAAGGCGAAATGGTCCCAACAGCTAGGATCACACGGGCCTTCAAACCCAAACTTACACACCTGAAAGCGACTCATTATTAGACTATATTAAATGATTATGCACATATGATGTTATCAGAGGAGGGGCAGCACAAGGTACAGGTCCCCTTGCCCTCAAACGAACGGAAGGTTAAAGGCTAGAAGATATAGAATTTGACTATTCATGAGGGCTGACAAGGAGATGACATCGCCCGCAGCAAATGCGATTATGATACAATTCTCATCCTAGTCGAGGATAAGAAAGACAGAGCCTCCTCTGCCATCTCCCCTGAAAATAAATAAGGAACGATACAATCAGTCATCTTTCAGTTTCCCACAATGCGATGCGCTCGTTTCTTTATTGGTGGGGAGACTTCTTGACCCTCCATTTCGATTTTTCCTTTTTGTCTGCTACCCATCTTGCGCATCAGGTCGAGTTCATCTCTACGGTGCGACCGAGGACGAATTACCTTGGTTGGAAATTTAGTGAGGGGCGCAGATGATGTTAAATTCTTCGATGATAAGGTATGATCGAGATTGCGAAAGCAAAGATGATCCGCCTAATTTTCTAAATCATTTTTGGACGGTTATGCATGCTAGGGATATGAAACTTTGGTTTATAAAGTCGAATTAAATTACGGGTATTATAGATCCTGAACCCATTTTACGAGTAATTTATTTCTAGCTAAAAGCAATTTTGCCCCTGGACTGTACGTGGTGGGAGTATTATAATGGAAAGTTCCGAGCAATGAGTGAGAGAGAGAGAGAGAGAGAGAGAGAGAGAGAGAGAGAGGAGTCCCACGGTTATAGAAAAAGGGGGAGAGCGAGGAGGCCACCGCAGAAATATTCTCCGTCTTCTTCTTCTTCTTCTTCATCTTCATCTTCATCTTGTTGAATTCCATTGAACCCCTCACGCTTCCGTGGTATGGGCCGAGCTCCGGCGCCTCTCCCGGCAAACCTCACTTCCCTCTCCCTCCTCCTCCTCCTCCTCCTCTGCATCCCTCTCATCTCCCAGTTACGATCCGCCGAAGCGCTAGGTTTCCAGTTCGAATCCTTCGTTCCCTCTTCCGCCTACAAAGTCTTGTCCGTCGCCTCCCCGGCCACCATCTCCAACGAGGCCCTCCAGGTCACCCCCGACTCCGCCGGCAACTTCACCCTCAAGAACCAGTCCGGCAGGATCCTTTACAATCAGGACTACAAGCTCTGGGATGGACCCTCCATAGCCCCCACCAAGCTCGCCTCCTTCAACACCTCCTTCGTCATCAACATCTTCCGAGTCAACGGCAGTGTCCCCGCCGAGGGCCTGGCCTTCATTGTTGCGCCGGACGTGAATCTCCCGGCGGGGAGCTCCGGCGGCTACCTCGGGCTCACCAACGCCACCACCGACGGCAACGCCACCAACCGCCTCCTGGCCGTCGAGTTCGACACCTTCAAGCAGGACTATGACCCGGACGCCAACCACATCGGCCTCGACATCAACTCGGTCCGGTCC
Organism: Melaleuca quinquenervia; assembly: GCA_030064385.1. Taxonomy (NCBI): domain Eukaryota; kingdom Viridiplantae; phylum Streptophyta; class Magnoliopsida; order Myrtales; family Myrtaceae; genus Melaleuca; species Melaleuca quinquenervia. Next base: position 7,109,013 of record CM057726.1, on the reverse strand, counting down.
AATCAGACTGTATCGCTGGCGGATCAGGGCTTCGTCCTCGCTCCCAACGGTACCAAATTCTTCCACGTCTGGATCGACTACAGTGGCAGCCGCAAGGTCCTGGAGGTCTACATGACCGATGAGGACCAAAAAACCCCGACGAAGCCCAAGCCGGCGACTCCAATCATGACGGAGAACCTCGACACGAGCAAGGTGGTGAGCCAGAATTCCTACTTCGGGTTCGCCGCGGCGACCGGGGAGAACATAGAGCTCAACTGCGTGCTGAGTTGGAACCTGACGGTGGAGGAGCTGCCGGAGGACCGGGACGCGCTGATGATCGGGCTGGCAGTCGGGATTCCGGTGGCAGCGGCGGCGCTGGTAGGGGCGGCCGTCTTGGGCTTCTGTGTGTGGCGGCGGAGGGCGGCGGCGAGGGACCCGAACATACTGGGGACGCTGAAGAGCTTGCCGGGGACGCCGAGGGAGTTCAAGTTCAGGGATCTGAAGAGGGCGACGGGGAACTTCGACGAGAGGAACAAGCTGGGGCAGGGAGGGTACGGGGTGGTGTACAAGGGGGTGCTGGCGACGGAGAATCGGCAGGTGGCGGTGAAGAAGTTCTCGAGGGACGACCTGAAGAGCAAGGACGACTTCCTGTCGGAGCTCACCATCATCAACCGCCTGCGCCACCGGCATCTCGTCCCCTTGCTCGGTGAGTTCGATTAAACTCTCTCTTTTTTTTTTTTTTTTGGATACTTCCTTTTAATATGATTATTATTGAAAGTTGATAGAGCGCGCGTTTCCAAAAAACAAATAAAAAAAATATCCTTATCTCAAACAGCAATTTTTTAATTAACGAATCTTGATAAAAGGGTTTTAAAATCCACTCCTTGATATTTTGCAATTATCTTTGAAATTTATTATTATTATTATTATTATTATTATTATTATAGGTAGAGACATTGGGGAGGCTGATAGACTTTTCTTGAATGGTCTAACTTCGGTTGCTTGATAAGATAGAGATAGGTAATCCATATTGCTTCTTAGAAAAAAACTTTTCGTTGAATTTTGAAATTACGGGGTAGATTCAATTTGACACCGTTTTCGATAGATCAGAGAAATTTTGGGAGGAAAATCGGTTTAATAACCATTATGAATAATTATGTATCTACTAATATAATAAGATATAAATAATAATAAAAACCTAGGGAAATTGAATTAAGCGCGTACTTAAAACTACCCAAAGGATGGCCATTAATGGAACTCAAAAAGCGTAGCTCGATTTGTTAGGACCTAGTCCATAATGAATATGACTAAGGAATATTTCTTTCAAAAGAAAATTGTCAAAGACACGTGTGAGATTGCTGTAATTATGACGCAAAATTTTGGCGCAAGAGCCTCCGATAGTTGACCCGCCCCCAAGAAAGAAAACCCACCCGAGCCCCCTTCTCTTTATTGTATTCCAGACTTTTTGCATCCTACGTGAAAAAGTCGGAACATTGTCTAAGAGAATAAATTTGCCCGAATCTGCTCCTTTCCGAAATAAGAAGAAATACCCGACAAAATAGTTCGCTTCCATAGACGTCGTCGTCGCAACTTTTGATGAATGTGCAATTAAAAGATGTCGGGTCGGCTCGGCATAACACGAATCCGACGTCGTTTTGGGGGGGAGATATTGTGCGGCTAAATCAAAATTTCTGGAAGAAAATGAATTTAGGAAGGTGGCCCGCACCTAACTCTGAAAGTGTCTTCTAGTCCGCCGAATCTACATCAGGGTTTCGGTGGGGCGGGTGCCGGAAGACCAATCCAAGAACGTGTTAGCTTTCAAAATGTCACGTTTGACAATGCACCGGTCCAAGGATCGACCGGAAGTCCCGACAAAGGATTGGTTTTTTCTGGACTTTTATGCATTTATTATGGTCTGATGAATATGTAGATATTTTTATTAAATTGGCAAGTTGACAACTTGGGGCCCAGCCCATACGCGTGCAGTGCACAATTATTATCATCGTCTTGAAATTAGCCACTCAGCACATGCGCATCGGACGCCGCATTTGAACAGGCAATTGAATTAAGTAGTCATCTTTCCTTCTCCTTCTTATTTTGTATTACTTGGAGTTTCAATGTCAGCTCCATTTATGTCGTCATATTCGTTCATGTAAATTAATCGGGGAAAAAAAAGGAAGGAGGAAGAAGAAGATTCATGTTGATGTCCGGACTGCTAATTCGTGTTTTACCGTGGTTTATTGTTAAGAATTGTTTGTTTCATCATGAGATGCAATGTGGGTTTTCACCAAGAATTGATGAATATGCGCTGATCGGCTACTCTGTGCTTTTTTTCTTTGGGGGCGACAGGATGGTGCCACAAGAACGGGATGCTGCTCTTGGTCTATGAATTCATGCCGAACGGGAGCCTCGACCGCCACATCTTCTGCGGCCCGGAGCAGCAGGCTCTAGGGTGGTGCCACCGCCACAAGATCGTCTCCGGCGTCGCGTCCGCCCTCCACTACCTCCATGACGAGTACGACCAGAAGGTCCTCCACCGCGACCTCAAGGCCAGCAACATCATGCTCGACTCCAACTTCAACGCCCGCCTCGGCGACTTCGGCCTCGCCCGCGCCATCGACAACGAGAAGACCTCCTACGCCGAGCTCGAGGGCGTCCCGGGGACGGTCGGGTACATCGCCCCCGAGTGCCTCCACACCGGCAAGGCCACCCGGGAGTCCGACATCTTCGGCTTCGGCGCGGTCATCCTTGAGGTGGTGTGCGGGCAGCGCCCATGGACGAAGGCCGGGTTCGGCGGGTTCCAGTTCTTGGTGGACTGGGTGTGGTCGCTCCACCGCGACGGCCGGATCCTGGAGGCGGTGGATGAGCGGTTGGGCGGGGACTATGAGGTGGAAGAGGCTAGGCGGCTGTTGCTCCTCGGGCTCGCTTGCTCGCACCCGATCGCTGCCGAGAGGCCCAAGACACCGACGATCGTGCAGATTCTTTCGGGATCGGTGGACGCGCCGCGCATCCCGCCTTTCAAGCCCGCCTTCGTTTGGCCGTCGGCGAGCCCGCTGACGGAGGGTGGAGACACCACGGATGTGACGCCGATGACGTCGTCGCCGTTCGGGTCGGGTTGGACTCCGAGATACGGGAGTGAAGTAAGTAATGCCGGGCACAGTAACTACAGCTCTCCCGTGTGAGATAAAAAATTGGAATGGCCTCGAAGAACTGCAATGGTGCTGCGGGGTAAAGAAAAGTTTTTTTCCTTTTCAATCAAGATTTTCTTAACATCATTTTCATTGGAGAGTAATTTTTATCTCTTTCCTTTTTGGGTTGATTTACGATTTTAGTTGTCTTTTTATTTGGGCGTCGTCATGTTAATATAATCTCTGTTAAACCGATTTTGCTTCTTCATTTGGAAATACGGTGTACATACAATCTTGTAGATAATGCGATGTTTAAAAAATCATTTTTCTTTTGGTTAATGCAAGAGGAAAAAATGATAAATAAATAAAAACAAAAAGGGTATGCAGATTTGTGAAGATTGCCATCATTGGCTATTGTAAATGATAATTGCTTAGAGGGACACGATTCGCGGTTGACCAAATCGATTGGTTGACTTTTGAACTCCGAAACAGAAGTGGAAGAAATAAGCAACTTGGCAAAACATGGATTGAGGCAAACACGATGCGAATGCGAAGAAGACATTGACAAAAATGTTAAGAGAAGACATTTGGGACTCAAAGCCTGAACTACCTGAAAGCATTCTCGACATCAGGCATAGCGTCGCCAAGCGATCCGCAAATGCAGTCTGCTTATCTCCCGCGGTAGGATCTGCGGCTTATGAAATCTCCAGCGAGCAGAGATATGATTGGAATTGGGCGCACATGACCGTAAGAGCTTTGCCGGCCCGCAGGTTCTTGGAAATCCTCGAGTTTCTGAGATCTTTGTAAATCATGGGGCCATTAGTGATGCGAATGCTTGGGAACAATGAGCTCCGGGGGCGCTTCCGAGGCTCCCTGCTTTGGTCCTAAGTGGGATGTTACGATCGACGCCCGAGTCGTGGCCTCCTTGCACGGCACGCGGTGCTTCACGGGCTGCCGTTCAAAAGTGAACATCAACAGACAAATATCAGTCAAAGCTTTGCCGGGATGAAGAAGGATTGCACTTAGATGTCCGGTAACAATTTTGTGTTCTTCAAACGACTGAAGAGCTTCAACGCTTGTCTGTAGCGTACTATTCAAAGTTGCCTCAAGAAACCATGAGAAGAGGATTTAAGACAAGTTAATACCCTCGTTCTATCTTAATCTTAAAACTTTCAACTTCAATTTGCGAGGGATGGAAGCCGAATTTTCCATACCATTAAAAGGTCTCCGAGTTTGACCAGGAATGCGCTAGGCCAAGGGTTGGGAGCCATAGATTAGCCGCTCACGCTGTCGTCATCCTGAAGGATGGTGAGGAATCCTGAGTCTGCATGTACTTAAGACTCCTGAAGAGCCAAGAGTTTCAGGAGTCAAGTTGTACTTGTTCGTCCCGAGTTGCAACTCCATTCCTTGAATGGCTCCCCACTGTTTGTGCTAGCTTTGCTGCTAGGTCCAAGACTAGGTTTTGTAATGCTTGGGCATAGCTCTCTATTGTCTTTCCATAAATTAGAGGAACCATGTACATTGGCAGTCAATTGGATTAAAACAGAACATTGCGGGTGTGTGCGCGCGTATGTGAGAGAGAGAGAGAGAGAGAGAGAGAGAGAGAGAGAGAGAGAGAGAGAGAGAGAGAGAGAGAGAGAGAGACCTTTGGTGAAGAGAGGCATCCAATTGGCAACAAAAAGCATGCACAGCCTGAGGAGAGCCAAAATAATAGAGCCCTAGAGCCTCTTACAGAGGATTGATTTCACTGGGTGCTAGATACTCACTTCCACTTTGACATCTGTACTCCTCGTGATCTCAGAGGGAAGATCAAGCAGTGATCTCGCCATTGCCTTCATCCTCATCTCCGACATCAGCTTCAGTGGAATCTTGTGGCTCACAATCCTGAAACATCCCCGCGCTTCACATCTTTTCTCAGTTTCCGAGATCGCCCTGCAAAATCCCGAATATCAATCACAGGAACCTTCCTTCCACCATCCCTTCTCTCTCTGTCTCTCTCTCTCTCTCTCTCTGTCTCTCTCTGTGCAGGAGTTAGTACATGTCGATGAGTTAATTCATGTCGATCCCTCTAATACAATGATAGCTCTAGACTCCTACACGGTTGCTGTTGTCTAATGTCTACCACTCAAGGAAACATGCAGGGCCTGTCTTCCTAAACTTGAAAATAAGATCATGCGGTCGGGAAGCCACATACTTTTGAGTCCAGCACCGTGCGATTCCCACCGTTTATTTGAGGTATAATGTGAGTTGGTGTAATAGATACAGTCTAGTCAAGACGTCGATAAGAGATGTGCCTGGCTTGATTAAGCCAAGGAGGCATCCAATGCGGTTAGTGTGCATGACCTTTAATGATCAGTGATGCAACATGATGTTTCTTGTTCCTTATTCCTCTCGATAAAACCTTCTTTTACAAGTGAAATTTGTCCAAGGTGTGGCGCTGCAACAGCATCCCTTAACTTTGTTATCGAAGAGCTTTAAACAAACTGAGGATAGGCATATATAGGTAGCTATACATGCCTACGTGCGTACATATATGCTGTATGCATTTGTGTTCATTTAGCTGGGGTATCAGCTCTGAAGTTCTCATAGGGCCACAAGACCCTGATGAAGGTATCAATGGAAAACTATGATCGTTTGCCTCAACAGAACTTGTTTTTCCTCTCATATATCAAATTTTAGGTCCTAGCTTCATTGTATCCGGCAACTGCTAGAAGGGGGCCAAATTATTATGTAAGACACGGTTGGGTTCGGAATCACTTACACATCCGTCATCTCCTTGGTTCGTTGCGAACGAGAGTAACTTCGATCCAGGAGTTCCGTGATAGAAGTGCGTATTTGGAGGGCACAGCCAAAGTTAAGCCCTGTCAGCGCACCAATACTAAGCAGACTTAAGATGATATGGATCAAATTCTTGTTGTAATCAAATTTCCTTTCTTGAAAAGCAACATAAAGAATAAAAAGTGAAGAAAGAGAACTGATCTATCTCAGAGCAAAGCAACTTCTTGTCATTAAAATTATCAAATCACATGACATTTCGGAAGTAAAATGCCATCAACGAAATTAAGATCACTTCCAAAAAGAAATCCATTAAATGAATGTCTTGGTGGCTGTGTATGGTCTAGAGCGGTTTGATTCCACCTTGGAACTAGGAAGCGGACCAATGAGATCATGAGACTAATTCTCGATTTTTATGACCATGGATTGGACCGACTAATCTTGGGACCATAGATCGGATCAACTAATTTTAGGATCAAACTGATCCATATCGATCGGTCCGGTCCGGTTTCTGGGCAATTCAATGGAACGAAAAAAAAAAAGGAGCAAAATTAGGAGCAAGAACACTCAAGCAATGATCATGGAGTCAACAAAACGAAGAAGACTAGAGAAAAACGAAGGAGGAAAGGACACCTTTTGGCCAGAGAGAGAGAGAGAGAGAGGTGAAGGGGACTATGTTGTGAGCCCCTTTGCGTGCAAACAGAGAAGAGATGGATAGAGAGAGTAGGTTAGTAGAAGAGATAGGAAGAGAGAGAAGGAAAGTCAACAAAAAGGGGAAAAGAGAGAGACAGGGAGAGAGAAAAGAAAGAAAAATAAGAAAGGGAAGGGGAGAGAGAGAAGGAATTAGTCAGTAGAAGAGAAAGAGGGAAAAGGAGGATAGAGAAAATGGGCTGTTACTTAAGTGGTAAATTTGAGTAGTCTGGTCCAGTTCGGTCCCATCCTACAAAGAATTGAGAACCAAACCGCTTAAGAACCGGTTTCATTTTTAAGTACAGAAGACATGATTAAAACTCCGAAGAACCGGACCGACCTGACCGGTTTGGTCCTGTCCAGGCGATTTTCGGATTAGGCGGTCTATAATGCTCAGCTCTAGACCTTAGCAACTTATTTAAAAGGTATTGTTTCAATGTAAATTCAGCTGCTCCGGCAAACCTGCTCAGGATTTGAGCATAGACAAGTGCGAGAACTTCAACTGCCTCAAGTTTTGTAGAGAACCTTAGTTTCCCAAAATCTTATTAAGTAATAGGTGCTTCAACAAACTTCCTCCTTCGGTCCCAGAAGAAAAGTAAGAGCGCACACTCAGATAGTCGCTTCTTTGCACTGCACTTGGTGCCTCGCCTTGGTTCGCCTTCAGTTCCTCAATAGCTAGTTACACAAACATGAATGAAATCGAAAAGATCCTTAAAAAAATTCAGTATAATTAATTGCCTCTCATTTTGCCATGAACTGAACTTTAGCACTTAGCAATCGATACTTGTCACTTTATGTTGCGGTTCTACTTTGACTATCTGAATTCTTTAAGAAAAAGGGTGGATTAAGTACCCTATTTTTTAACCTTTGGTTAGAATGTGATGCCTCCAATTTCAGTTGATGAAAGAAAGGATAGTGTCTACCGTTGCCATTTCTCCTATATTGAGGAGGAATGTGCCGGTCCAGGGCTCAACTGGTGTAGACAAACCAGAAAAGTCCCTTACTTCGAGACGAGACATTCTCATCTTCTTGAAGAATGATGAAAAATCCCAAGTCAGTGTGAATTTGGATCCCTGAAGAGCCAAATTCAGGAGTGACTACGTTTATCCGGAACAAGCAGGGTCATTTCTTGAACAATTCTCCATCCAATCCCATGCTTAGAGCCAATTTGCTACAATATCCATTGGTAACCCATGAAATCATAAATCTCCTGTCCATGCATTATGAACTAGCTGAAATGACTAAGTGCTTAGTGTAACAATCTGAATATGAAATAAAGCGCAGAATTAACAAAGTAATAAGAGAAAAGTTTAGAAGATCAAAACACAGAAGGTTATAGTGGTTCGGCTTAATCCAAGCCTACGTCCACTTTGTCCAGAGACAGCCAATCGACTGTTTATCACTAGTATCAAAAGAGATAGTACAATCAGATCACTTTCTCACTATAACTCTTTCAATACAATCTTTTGTTCACAATCAAATACTTTGATGATTTCTCTCTTGCTTTTCTCACAAATGGATGTACTATAAATAGTCTTCTCCTTTGGTTACCGTTTTAGCCTTCCATAAATATCATCCATAATATGTCCGTTGGAAGCTCAATGATTTCTTTCCAAAGATAAATCATATAACCAAGAAAGGAAAGGATAAAATCAGATATGATTTAATCCTTTGATTGATATCTTTGTTTGAGCATTGATACGTAAATCCTGCTCATCCTATATCGTATCTCAATCAAAAGATCTCTTTGGCTTTCTGCGTATATAACTGAGAATCTTGATCTACCGAACTCCATTACTTTCTGGATATGAGTTCTATCAATTTTCTTTCCTTCTGAACATCTCCTCGTTCTGCATATAAGATCTCGTCTTTTCCTTCTGAACATTTCCACGTTCTGCATATAATAGGATTAACCTTCTGAACGTTTCTTTCTTTCGCATAAGATATCATCTGGTTTTGTCACCATCAAAACATTCATCAACACTAGCCACTCCAGATGAGCCGTTATGGCCAATTCAAATTTGTTGTCAAAGGACCTACGGTAATCGGAAATTTCTATACGGCTGTTTGTGACCATCTTTCTGGCTTTTAGTAAAAGATACGCTAAGCAAAAAATTTGCCTATACTCGTTCCGTCGTCAACACAACAAACATAGTTCTACGAAAAAAACACATGTAGTGCATGATGTCTTAAATGAGTCTTGCAAATGAGATTTCTGAAATGTGGTTGAACCGATGTATTAGAACGAGTCTAATGCATTCCTGCTGGATAAAGTGCGACTGATGAAACAGGAGTTTCGTTTTTCTTTTTGCTCTCTGTGAAGCTCCCCTTTTTAGAACTGAAACCTCTGAGGTTACATCTACAGTATGCAGATTACATTTCCGATGACTAATAAAATAACAGTCACGAGATATGGTCGCCTGCCGCCACAGAACTTGGCTTTCTGGTCAAGCATCAAATCTTCGGATTTATCTTCATTGGAGACGTCGTTGGATTGCTTGCATATACATCAGTTCTCTCGTCAATTCGTTGCAGACAAAAGTAATTTGTGTCCACAAGTTTCACACATCTTACAAATTTGGAAGGGCAGAGCCAATGTTAATTCTTGTCCGTACAGATATGAAGCAGGCTTTTTAAACGATAGATTTTGGCATTCTTGATTTTATCTGATTTCGTTCTTGGGAGCAACAGAAACGAAGAAAAACCAGAAACACAACCAATCTATTTGAGAGCAAAGCAACTTGTCATTCTACTTTTGCATTGGCATGATGTTACGTACACAAGTAAAAGGCTACGGGCAAACTTAAGATTGCCCTCAATTAGAAATGTTCCACAAGAATGGTGAAGCTGATAGCGTCCATTGAAATGAATTTCTTATTATCAGTGGGGATCTTTGCAACTTATTGATGTGGTATCATTTCGCCATCAACTTTCAGCTGCCTTGGCACATCTGCTCAGGATGAAGCACGCACAAGCGTGAGAGCTTCGCCTGCCTGAAGTTTCTTGGAGAGTCTTAGTTTCCTATAATCTTCATAAATAATAGGAGCAAAGAGACGCGGGTGCTCGGAGTCCACAAATTCTCCTGGTGCTTCAACAACTTCCTCCTTTGGTCCCAGAAGAAATGTGGCAATGGACACTCGGATTATCGCTTCTTTGCATTGAACTCGGTGCCTTACATTGCGCCACCTTCCGTTGCTCCATACCTAACAACACATAAACATCAAAAGAAAAATCTGACGAAATCTATAAAAGAAAATTGCACTTCAAGCTCATTTGCTATGATTATGTAATACTATATTGCCTCTCATGTTGGAATAAGCTAAATTACCCTAGTGATCAGTGCTTATGACTTCACTTCTCGGTCTGTCTAAAGATCTGATTATGGAGTTTCCATCCCGTGTTATTAGCTCTACCTAAGACCTACATACAAACAACCATATAAATAGGATAAAAAGGCTCCTTTTTTAAGCGAACATGATGTCTTTCTTTCCTCCAATTTGCCCAGCACTATAGTTGTTTTGGGGGGGGGGGGGGGGGGGGGCACTTTTTTTCTCCGAGATATTTCATGGAATCATCAAAGAAATGATGAAGTGCCTACCGCTGCCATATCTCCTAGATTGACGAGGAAAGTACCAGTCCAGGGATCTACTGGAACGAACGAACCGGACAAGTCCATTACTTCAAGGCCACCGACATTCTCGTCATCTTGAAGAATGGTCAGGAATCCTGAGTCGGTGTGTATTTGAACACCTGAAGACCCAACTGCTTCAGGAGTGAAGTTGTATTTGTTGATCCTGGACTCGCAGGGCCATTCCATGAACAATTCACTGCCTAGTCCCATGCTTTGAGCCAGCTTTGCGGCAATGTCCATGATGAGTTCATGTATTGCTTGGGAATACTTCAATATTATTCCTCTAAAGAAGAAGGGCAGAAAAAACCACTATTTATACAGATTGACAAAACCATACTTCGATGTACCAGTTTCTGTAAATAAGCCGTAAAACAATTTAAATAACACAATCATTGAGAGTTGAGACATTATGAATAGCAACCAATGCTACCAAATTACAAAAGAAAAATGATTTGAGGTCTATGGCTAGCCCATGAATTTATCATAAATCCCGTTTGTCAATGCCCATTTTGAAACATTATGTTGACTGATAACTGCAGATAAGCCCCGATAGCAGCCAATTTTATGGGCATGGCAATAAAAACCATCATCATCTACAGTCAAGAAACAAATAAGAACTTTTCTCGTGATTCCTAGAGACCATCTGCTGTTTTCAAGAGTTCTAAAGAGCACCTGCCACTTTAATTTCAAGATGAGCCAGCACAAGCAATTAGTTTCGTTCCCAGTATCGGCAGCATTTGCTATCAGCTCTATACAAGTCGAGTCAATGTGAAAGGAATTCAGGAAAACGTGGATTTTTCGGTCCACTTAGTCTAGAGATCGAAAGAGAGGGAGGAAACCAACTTCTTACACCCCGAAATGGGGGTGTAGAGTACGAGGAAGAGCACCTTTGTTGAGGGGATGCATCCAATTGAGAACAGAAGTCCTGGACAGCTTGAGGCAAGCCCATGTCATAGAGCCCCAGAGACTCATACAGAGGATTCTTCCCACTGGGTGCCATGTACCCACTTCCTGCTATCACATCCGAGTTTCTTTTCTTGATCTCAAAGGGAAGATCAAGCAAAGACCTCACTACTGCCTTCATATCTGACATCAACTCCAATGGAATGTTGTGGTTCACTATCCTAAAGCACCCCCAGACCTCACATGCCTCTCTCAGTTTCTTGTATTGCCCTGGAAAATCTTGAATGTCAATCGCAGGAACCCCTCCCTCCACCATTTTTCCCCCCTCTCTTCTTTCTCTTGCAGCAAAAGGGTCTTGTTCTTTTGCTGTGAAAGGCTCTCTTCTTTGAATCTTCCTTATTTAACGGGATGAAATTGAAGTGGACAAGTCTCTGCGTTTCTTGTGGTGAATTGCGTAGCGATAGGGTGGGGAGGCTTTACTTTTGCCTCACGACGCACACGCGGGTGTCGACTACGACCAGATGACTTCATCGCGCTCGTCATACGATAGCAAGGTTTGGATCAAGGCGCATCGTACGATGCGCACATGCATTTTGTGCTTTCGGGACAACTTGATAAATTTCGTGAATATCCCTTACCAAAAAAAGGATGAAGGTTGATATTTTCAACATTCACAAATATACTTAATATAAATTGTGATTGTTATTATAAATATTTTTCATTAACTAAGTATTCTAACAGATACAAGCGATTATTTTTCAGAAAATATTTTCTGAATCATTCATTTTTCACAAAACTAATGAAATCCAAATGTTGGTCCAAAGCCTAGCTGATGATGATTGCGCATGCCTAATTTTGATTCAAGAACGCTGCCTAATTTTCTTAGTATGTTGGAGCAGCACCATGATCCATGAACGAGCAGCTCAAGGCTTCACGCCTACTCAAGAGAAAATTGGCCTAAACCAGCTATAAAAAGGAAATGACGATAATCCAGCTATAAAATTGGCCTACACCAGTTATAAAAAGGAAATGACGATAACCCATCATAGCTGCCTGTGTGACCACGAACCAAAATGAAAAATGCAATCCATTTTTTGATACACAACAGCATGGCAGTGTCTTCCTTCTGTTCAAAAGAACCCGCACACATCTAAAATCTATTTAAGGAATCTTGCAAAACCAAAGTAAAAATAACAGGATTACCAGAGGACATCACAAGGACTTCTGACGCATTCATCAGATTTTACAGGCAGAAACTTGCTCTGAGCACTAATAAATCACATAAAGTTCCTGCGTCTTAGAAAACTGCTCCTAATGTGGGCAAAGTATACATGACCAAGCGTAAGCACGGTAGATATGCCTAGGGGTGACCAAGTGGAACCGCCCGCCCGGGAACCGCCCGGAACCACCCGTCCGGGCGGTCCGGTTCCCGGTTCCACAAAAAATGGAACCGGGAAATTCGGTCCGGTTCCCGGTTCCGGGGGTGGAACCGCCCGCCCGGAACCAGACCGGTACGGTTCAAAAAAAAATTCCTCACAGTCACAGCCCAGCCCACTTCGCTCACCCTCGGTCTCTCACAGTCTCACTCGGCCCACTTTTTTCAATTTCCATTCACCGACCGAACAACACTCGTGTAGATCTCGGTCTCCAAGTGAGATCTCGATCTCCAAGTGGACGTCCTGTTTCTGGACGTCCAGTGTGTGGACGTCCACTGGACGACACTGGTCTGGACGTCCAGTGTTTAGACGTCCGGTTTGGATGTCCAGTAGTAGACCGTAGACGAGTGAATGCGAGTGGACGTCCAGAAAATGCGACGAGTGGACCGTGAACGTGTAATTATTTTCTGTTTTAGAATTTTTTTTCGCTTTAATTGGAACCGGGAACCGCCCGGGAACTGGACCGGACCAGCAAGAATCAGACCGGAACTGCCCAATCTTGTTCGGTCCGGTTCTCCACAATAGGGAACCGGGAACCGCCCGAGAACCGATCACCCCTAGATATGCCCCCTCATAAGAAGAGAAGTTGATTTAGCTTTCAAGGAAAAGTGCCAAAAAAGTCATAAACCTTTGCCACTTGTGCCAAATAAGTCCTAAACCTTTATAAGTGGTGCCAAATAAGTCCTAAACATTTTATAAATGGTGCCAAAATAAGTCGTTCCTACCGGAAAAAGCACACGTGGCTTGCCGGAGCACCGACATGGCTCGCCGGAGCTCGTCGGCGGTGCCACATCGGTGCCGACGTGGCGTCGACCTTTTTTTTCTTCCTTTTTCTTTTTTCTTCTTGTTCTTCTTCTTCTTCACCGGCGGAGCCCTCGCCGGTGATGGGCGCAGGCGTCAGGGGCTGGGTCTGGGGAGGCGGCCACCAGCCTCGCCCGTCGCCGGCGAGGGCCAGGAGAGGCCGCCCCTATCCGCCCCTATTAGGGCAGGGGCGAGGCTGTCCCGCCCAGATTTGGGCGGGGGCGGCCTCGCCCGGCCCCTGCCGGCTGCTAGCCGGCCTCGCCAGGGGCCGGGCGAGGCTGCTCCCGCCCAAATCTAGGTGGGACAGCCCCGCCCCTGCCCAGACAGGGGCGGCCCCGCCTCGCCCGGCCCTCGCCGGCGACGGGTGAGGCCGGTGGTCGCCTCCCCAGCCCCCGCCGCCTGCGCCCATCGTCGGCGAGGGCTCCGCCGGTGAAGAAGAAGAAGAAGAAGAAGAAGAAAAAAGAAAAAAAAAAGTCGATGCCACGTCGGCGCTCCGGCGAGCCACGTGTGCTTTTTCCGATGGGAAGGACTTATTTGGCACCACTTATAAAGGTTTAGGACTTATTTGGCACCAAAAAAAGGTTTAGGACTTTTTTGGCACAAGTAGCAAAGGTTTATGACTTTTTTGTCACTTTTCCCCGAAATCAATAGGTTTGACCATTTCCCAATTGCATCAAGAACAGATGTAATCTTACAATCATCGAAGGCAACTCAAAAACGTTCCTTTTGATAATCAATACATTTGTGGTCTCACCATCCTTAAGTACAAAATTTTCACCAACTAAATTCTAAAGACAACTAGCTAGCTTCTAGATATGAAATTGGGAAATGTAACAAAAATATATACACACATTCTTGACTATACAGATCAGCTTTAGACCAGTCAAAGGCCACCAGAGATGGCACCAGAATTGCTGTAAGATGCTTTTGCAGGCACAATTATTAAATTGTGCCAATTCAAGAACGTGTTAGCTTTCAAAATGTCATGTTTGACAATGCACCGGTCCAAGGATCGACAGGAACTCCCGACAAAGGGTCGTTCTTCTCCTCTTCTTACTGGACTTTTATGCATATATTATGGCCTGATGAATATGTAGATATTCTTATTAAATTGGCAAATTGACAACTTGGGGCCCAGCCCATACGCGTCCAGTGCACAATTATTATCATCGTCTTGAAATTAGCCACTCAGCACATGCGCATCGGACGCCGCATTTGAACAGGCAATTGAATTAAGTAGTCATCTTTCCTTCTCCTTCTTATTTTGTATTACTTGGAGTTTCAATGTCAGCTCCATTTATGTCGTCATATTCGTCCATGTAAATTAATCGGGGAAAAAGGAAGAAGGAAGAAGAAGATTCATGTTGATGTCCGGACTGCTAATTCGTGTTTTACCGTGGTTTATTGTTAAGAATTGTTTGTTACATCATGAGATGCAAAGTGGGTTTTCACCAAGAATTGATGAATGAGCGCTGATCGGCTACTCTGTGCTTTTTTCCTTTGGGGGCGACAGGATGGTGCCACAGGAACGGGATGCTGCTCTTGGTCTATGAATTCATGCCGAACGGGAGCCTCGACCGCCACATCTTCTGCGGCCCGGAGCAGCAGGCTCTAGGGTGGTGCCACCGCTACAAGATCGTCTCCGGCGTCGCGTCCGCCCTCCACTACCTCCACGACGAGTACGACCAGAAGGTCCTCCACCGCGACCTCAAGGCCAGCAACATCATGCTCGACTCCAACTTCAACGCCCGCCTCGGCGACTTCGGCCTCGCCCGCGCCATCGACAACGAGAAGACCTCTTACGCCGAGCTCGAGGGCGTCCCGGGGACGGTCGGGTACATCGCCCCCGAGTGCCTCCACACAGGCAAGGCCACCCGGGAGTCCGACATCTTCGGCTTCGGCGCAGTCATCCTTGAGGTGGTGTGCGGGCAGCGCCCATGGACGAAGGCCGGGTTCGGCGGGTTCCAGTTCTTGGTGGACTGGGTGTGGTCGCTCCACCGCGACGGCCGGATCCTGGAGGCGGTGGATGAGCGGTTGGGCGGGGACTATGAGGTGGAAGAGGCTAGGCGGCTGTTGCTCCTCGGGCTCGCTTGCTCGCACCCGATCGCTGCCGAGAGGCCCAAGACACCGACGATCGTGCAGATTCTTTCGGGATCGGTGGACGCGCCGCGCATCCCGCCTTTCAAGCCCGCCTTCGTTTGGCCGTCGGCGAGCCCGCTGACGGAGGGTGGAGACACCACGGATGTGACGCCGATGACGTCGTCGCCGTTCGGGTCGGGTTGGACTCCGAGATACGGGAGTGAAGTAAGTAATGCCGGGCACAGTAACTACAGCTCTCCCGTGTGAGATAAAAAATTGGAATGGCCTCGAAGAACTGCAATGGTGCTGCGGGGTAAAGAAAAGTTTTTTTCCTTTTCAATCAAGATTTTCTTAACATCATTTTCATTGGAGAGTAATTTTTATCTCTTTCCTTTTTTGGGTTGATTTACGATTTTAGTTGTCTTTTTATTTGGGCGTCGTCATGTTAATATAATCTCTGTTAAACCGATTTTGCTTCTTCATTTGGAAACACGGTGTACATACAATCTTGTAGATAATGCGATGTTTAAAAAATCATTTTTCTTTTGGTTAATGCAAGAGGAAAAAATGATAAATAAATAAAAACAAAAAGGGTATGCAGATTTGTGAAGATTGCCATCATTGGCTATTGTAAATGATAATTGCTTAGAGGGACACGATTCGCGGTTGACCAAATCGATTGGTTGACTTTTGAACTCCGAAACAGAAGTGGAAGAAATAAGCAACTTGGCAAGACATCGATTGAGGCAAACACGATGCGAATGCGAAGAAGACATTGACAAAAACGTTAAGAGAAGACATAAGGGACTCAAAGCCTGAACTACCTGAAAGCATTCTCGACATCAGGCATAGCGTCGCCAAGCGATCCGCAAATGCAGTCTGCTTATCTCCCGCGGTAGGATCTGCGGCTTATGAAATCTCCAGCGAGCAGAGATATGATTGGAATTGGGCGCACATGACCGTAAGAGCTTTGCCGGCCCGCAGGTTCTTGGAAATCCTCGAGTTTCTGAGATCTTTGTAAATCATGGGGCCATTAGTGATGCGAATGCTTGGGAACAATGAGCTCCGGGGGCGCTTCCGAGGCTCCCTGCTTTGGTCCTAAGTGGGATGTTACGATCGACGCCCGAGTCGTGGCCTCCTTGCACGGCACGCGGTGCTTCACGGGCTGCCGTTCAAAAGTGAACATCAACAGACAAATATCAGTCAAAGCTTTGCCGGGATGAAGAAGGATTGCACTTAGATGTCTGGTAACAATTTTGTGTTCTTCAAACGACTGAAGACAAGTTAATACCCTCGTTCTATCTTAATCTTAAAACTTTCAACTTCAATTTGCGAGGGATGGAAGCCGAATTTTCCATACCATTAAAAGGTCTCCGAGTTTGACCAGGAATGCGCTAGGCCAAGGGTTGGGATTCATAGATTAGCCGCTCACGCTGTCGTCATCCTGAAGGATGGTGAGGAATCCTGAGTCTGCATGTACTTAAGACTCCTGAAGAGCCAAGAGTTTCAGGAGTCAAGTTGTACTTGTTCATCCCGAGTTGCAACTCCATTACTTGAATGGCTCCCCACTGTTTGTGCTAGCTTTGCTGCTAGGTCCAAGACTAGGTTTTGTAATGCTTGGGCATAGCTCTCTATTGTCTTTCTATAAATTAGAGGAACCATGTACATTGGCAGTCAATTGGATTAAAACAGAACATTGCGGGTGCGCGCGCGCGTATGTGAGAGAGAGAGGGAGAGAGAGAGAGAGAGAGACCTTTGGTGAAGAGAGGCATCCAATTGGCAACAAAAAGCATGCACAGCCTGAGGAGAGCCATAATAATAGAGCCCTAGAGCCTCTTACAGAGGATTGATTTCACTGGGTGCTAGATACTCACTTCCACTTTGACATCTGCACTCCTCGTGATCTCAGAGGGAAGATCAAGCAGTGATCTCGCCATTGCCTTCATCCTCATCTCCGACATCAGCTTCAGTGGAATCTTGTGGCTCACAATCCTGAAACATCCCCGCGCTTCACATCTTTTCTCAGTTTCCGAGATCGCCCTGCAAAATCCCGAATATCAATCACAGGAACCTTCCTTCCACCATCCCTTCTCTCTCTGTCTCTCTGTCTCTCTCTGTGCAGGAGTTAGTACATGTCGATGAGTTAATTCATGTCGATCCCTCTAATACAATGATAGCTCTAGACTCCTACACGGTTACTGTTGTCTAATGTCTACCACTCAAGGAAACATGCAGGGCCTGTCTTCCTAAACTTGAAAATAAGATCATGCGGTCGGGAAGCCACATACTTTTGAGTCCAGCACCGTGCGATTCCCACCGTTTATTTGAGGTATAATGTGAGTTGGTGTAATAGATACAGTCTAGTCAAGACGTCGATAAGAGATGTGCCTGGCTTGATTAAGCCAAGGAGGCATCCAATGCGGTTAGTGTGCATGACCTTTAATGATCAGTGATGCAACATGATGTTTCTTGTTCCTTATTCCTCTCGATAAAACCTTCTTTTACAAGTGAAATTTGTCCAAGGTGTGGCGCTGCAACAGCATCCCTTAACTTTGTTATCGAAGAGCTTTAAACAAACTGAGGATAGGCATATATAGGTAGCTATACATGCCTACGTGCGTATATATATGCTGTATGCATTTGTGTTCATTTAGCTGGGGTATCAGCTCTGAAGTTCTCCTAGGGCCACAAGACCCTGATGAAGGTATCAATGGAAAACTATGATCGTTTGCCTCAACAGAACTTGTTTTTCCTCTCATATATCAAATTTTAGGTCCTAGCTTCATTGTACCGGCAACTGCTAGAAGGGGGCCAAATTATTATGTAAGACATGTTTGGGTTCGGAATCACTTACACATCCGTCGTCTCCTTGGTTCGTTGCGAACGAGAGTAACTTCGATCCAGGAGTTCCGTGATAGAAGTGCGTATTTGGAGGGCACAGCCAAAGTTAAGCCCCGTCAGCACACCAATACTAAGCAGACTTAAGATGATGTGGATCGAATTCTTGTTGAAATCAAATTTCCTTTCTTGAAAAGCAACATAAAGAAAAAAAAACTGAAGAAAGAGAATTGATCTATCTGAGAGCAAAGTAATATATTGCCAATAAAATTATCAAATGACATGACATTTCGGAAGTAAAATGCCATCAGCGAAATTAAGATCACCTCCAATAAGAAATTCATTAAAATGAATGTCTTGGTGGGGACCTTAGTGGGTTGTGCATGGTCCACGGCGGTATGGTTCCACTTTGGAATTAGGAATCGGACCGATGAGATCATGGGACTAATTCTCGATTTTTAGGACTATGGACCGGACCGATTAATCTTAAGATCATGGACCGGACCGACTAATTTTAGGACCAAACCAAACCATATTGATCGGTACAGTCCGGAATCTGGGCAACCCAATGGAACGAAAAATAAAACGGAGTAAAATTAGGAGCATGAATACTCAAGCAACGACCATGGAGTCGACAGAACAAAGAAGACCGGAGAAAAATGGAGGAGGAAGGGACACCTTTTGGCCAGAGAGAGACAGAAGTGAAGGGGACTATGTTGTGGGCCCCTTCGCGTGCAAACAGAGAAGAGAAGGATAGAGAGAGAGAGAGAGAAAAGTAGGTCAGTAGAAGAGATAGGAAGAGAGAAGGAGAAAAGTCAACAAAATGGGGAAAAGAGAGAGAGAAAAGAAAGAAAAATAAGAAAGGGAAGGGGAGAGAGAGAAGGAATCAGTCGGTAGAAGAGAAGGAGGGAAAAGGAGGATAGAGAAAATGGGTAGTCTGGTCCTGTCCTACCCAGAATTGCAACGGTAGACAGGACCAAAACCCCAAAGAACCGGATCAACTTGATCGGTTTGATCCTGTCTAGGCGATTCTTGGGTTGGGCGGTCTATAATGCCTGGCCTAGACCTTAGCAATTAAAAGGTATTATTTCAATGTAAATTCAGCTGCTCCGGCAAACCCGTTCAGGATTTGAGCACAGACAAGTGCGAGAACTTCAACTACCACTCAATTCGTTTCACACATCTTACAAATTTGGAAGGGCAGAGCCAATGTTAATTCTTGGCCGTACAGATATGAAGCAGGCTTTTTAAACGATAGATTTTGGCATTCTTGATTTTATCTGATTTCGTTCTTGGGAGCAAGAGAAACGAAGAAAAACCAGAAACACAACCAATCCATTTGAGAGCAAAGCAACTTGTCATTCTACTTTTGCATTGGCATGATGTTACGTACACAAGTAAAAGGCTACGGGAAAACTTAAGATTGCCCTCAATTAGAAATGTTCCTCAAGAATGGTGAAGCTGATAGCGTCCATTGAAATGAATTTCTTATTATCAGTGGGGATCTTTGCAACTTATTGATGTGGTATCATTTCGCCATCAACTTACAGCTGCCTTGGCACATCTGCTCGGGATGAAGCACGCACAAGCGTGAGAGCTTCGCCTGCCTGAAGTTTCTTGGAGAGTCTTAGTTTCCTATAATCTTCATAAGTAATAGGAGCAAAGAGACGCGGGTGCTCGGAGTCCACAAATTCTCCTGGTGCTTCAACAACTTCCTCCTTTGGTCCCAGAAGAAATGTGGCAATGGACACTCGGATTATCGCTTCTTTGCATTGAACTCGGTGCCTTACATTGCGCCACCTTCCGTTGCTCCATACCTAACAACACATAAACATCAAAAGAAAAATCTGACGAAATCTATAAAAGAAAATTGCACTTCAAGCTCATTTGCTATGATTATGTAATACTATATTGCCTCTCATGTTGGAATAAGCTAAATTACCCTAGTGATCAGTGCTTATGACTTCACTTCTCGGTCTGTCTAAAGATCTGATTATGGAGTTTCCATCCCGTGTTATTAGCTCTACCTAAGACCTACATACAAACAACCATATAAATAGGATAAAAAGGCTCCTTTTTTAAGCGAACATGATGTCTTTCTTTCCTCCAATTTGGCCAGCACTATTGTTGTTTGGAGGGGGGGGCACTTTTTTTCTCCGAGATATTTCATGGAATCATCAAAGAAATGATGAAGTGCCTACCGCTGCCATATCTCCTAGATTGACAAGGAAAGTACCAGTCCAGGGATCAACTGGAACGAACGAACCGGACAAGTCCATTACTTCAAGGCCACCGACATTCTCGTCATCTTGAAGAATGGTCAGGAATCCTGAGTCGGTGTGTATTTGAACACCTGAAGACCCAACTGCTTCAGGAGTGAAGTTGTATTTGTTGATCCTGGACTCGCAGGGCCATTCCTTGAACAATTCACTGCCTAGTCCCATGCTTTGAGCCAGCTTTGCGGCAATGTCCATGATGAGTTCATGTATTGCTTGGGAATACTTCAATATTATTCCTCTAAAGAAGAAGGGCAGAAAAAACCACTATTTATACAGATTGACAAAACCATACTTCGATGTACCAGTTTCTGTAAATAAGCCGTAAAACAATTTAAATAACACAATCATTGAGAGTTGAGACATTATGAATAGCAACCAATGCTACCAAATTACAAAAGAAAAATGATATGAGGTCTATGGCTAGCCCATGAATTTATCATAAATCCCGTTTGTCAATGCCCATTTTGAAACATTATGTTGACTGATAACTGCAGATAAGCCCTGATAGCAGCCAATTTTATGGGCATGGCAATAAAAACCATCATCATCTACAGTCAAGAAACAAATACGAACTTTTCTCGTGATTCCTAGAGACCATCTGCTGTTTTCAAGAGTTCTAAAGAGCACCTGCCACTTTAATTTCAAGATGAGCCAGCACAAGCAATTAGTTTCGTTCCCAGTATCGGCAGCATTTGCTATCAGCTCTATACAAGTCGAGTCAATGTGAAAGGAATTCAGGAAAACGTGGATTTTTCGGTCCACTTAGTCTAGAGATCGAAAGAGAGGGAGGAAATCAACTTCTTACACCCCGAAATGGGGGTGTAGAGTACGAGGAAGAGCACCTTTGTTGAGGGGATGCATCCAATTGAGAACAGAAGTCCTGGACAGCTTGAGGCAAGCCCATGTCATAGAGCCCCAGAGACTCATACAGAGGATTCTTCCCACTGGGTGCCATGTACCCACTTCCTGCTATCACATCCGAGTTTCTTTTCTTGATCTCAAAGGGAAGATCAAGCAAAGACCTCACTACTGCCTTCATATCTGACATCAACTCCAATGGAATGTTGTGGTTCACTATCCTAAAGCACCCCCAGACCTCACATGCCTCTCTCAGTTTCTTGTATTGCCCTGGAAAATCTTGAATGTCAATCGCAGGAACCCCTCCCTCCACCATTTTTCCCCCCTCTCTTCTTTCTCTTGCAGCAAAAGGGTCTTCTTCTTTTGCTGTGAAAGGCTCTCTTCTTTGAATCTTCCTTATTTAACGGGATGAAATTGAAGTGGACAAGTCTCTGCGTTTCTTGAGGTGAATTGCGTAGCGATAGGGTGGGGAGGCTTTACTTTTGCCTCACGACGCACACGCGGGTGTCGACTACGACCAGATGACTTCATCGCGCTCGTCATACGATAGCAAGGTTTGGATCAAGGCGCATCGTACGATGCGCACATGCATTTTGTGCTTTCGGGACAACTTGATAAATTTCGTGAATATCCCTTACCAAAAAAAGGATGAAGGTTGATATTTTCAACATTCACAAATATACTTAATATAAATTGTGATTGTTATTATAAATATTTTTCATTAACTAAGTATTCTAACAGATACAAGCGATTATTTTTCAGAAAATATTTTCTGAATCATTCATTTTTCACAAAACTAATGAAATCCAAATGTTGGTCCAAAGCCTAGCTGATGATGATTGCGCATGCCTAATTTTGATTCAAGAACTCTGCCTAATTTTCTTAGTATGTTGGAGCAGCACCATGATCCATGAACGAGCAGCTCAAGGCTTCACGCCTACTCAAGAGAAAATTGGCCTAAACCAGCTATAAAAAGGAAATGACGATAATCCAGCTATAAAATTGGCCTACACCAGTTATAAAAAGGAAATGACGATAACCCATCATAGCTGCCTGTGTGACCACGAACCAAAATGAAAAATGCAATCCATTTTTTGATACACAACAGCATGGCAGTGTCTTCCTTCTGTTCAAAAGAACCCGCACACATCTAAAATCTATTTAAGGAATCTTGCGAAACCAAAGTAAAAATAACAGGATTACCAGAGGACATCACAAGGACTTCTGACGCATTCATCAGATTTTACAGGCAGAAACTTGCTCTGAGCACTAATAAATCACATAAAGTTCCTGCGTCTTAGAAAACTGCTCCTAATGTGGGCAAAGTATACATGACCAAGCGTAAGCACGGTAGATATGCCTAGGGGTGACCAAGTGGAACCGCCCGCCCGGGAACCGCCCGGAACCACCCGTCCGGGCGGTCCGGTTCCCGGTTCCACAAAAAATGGAACCGGGAAATTCGGTCCGGTTCCCGGTTCCGGGGGTGGAACCGCCCGCCCGGAACCAGACCGGTACGGTTCAAAAAAAAATTCCTCACAGTCACAGCCCAGCCCACTTCGCTCACCCTCGGTCTCTCACAGTCTCACTCGGCCCACTTTTTTCAATTTCCATTCACCGACCGAACAACACTCGTGTAGATCTCGGTCTCCAAGTGAGATCTCGATCTCCAAGTGGACGTCCTGTTTCTGGACGTCCAGTGTGTGGACGTCCACTGGACGACACTGGTCTGGACGTCCAGTGTTTAGACGTCCGGTTTGGATGTCCAGTAGTAGACCGTAGACGAGTGAATGCGAGTGGACGTCCAGAAAATGCGACGAGTGGACCGTGAACGTGTAATTATTTTCTGTTTTAGAATTTTTTTTCACTTTAATTGGAACCGGGAACCGCCCGGGAACTGGACCGGACCAGCAAGAATCAGACCGGAACCGCCCAATCTTGTTCGGTCCGGTTCTCCACAATAGGGAACCGGGAACCGCCCGAGAACCGATCACCCCTAGATATGCCCCCTCATAAGAAGAGAAGTTGATTTAGCTTTCAAGGAAAAGTGCCAAAAAAGTCATAAACCTTTGCCACTTGTGCCAAATAAGTCCTAAACCTTTATAAGTGGTGCCAAATAAGTCCTAAACATTTTATAAATGGTGCCAAAATAAGTCGTTCCTACCGGAAAAAGCACACGTGGCTTGCCGGAGCACCGACATGGCTCGCCGGAGCTCGTCGGCGGCGCCACGTCGGTGCCGACGTGGTGTCGACCTTTTTTTTCTTCCTTTTTCTTTTTTCTTCTTGTTCTTCTTCTTCTTCACCGGCGGAGCCCTCGCCGGTGATGGGCGCAGGCGGCGGGGGCTGGGTCTGGGGAGGCGGCCACCAGCCTCGCCCGTCGCCGGCGAGGGCCAGGCGAGGCCGCCCCTATCCGCCCCTATCTGGGCAGGGGCGAGGCTGTCCCGCCCAGATTTGGGCGGGGGCGGCCTCGCCCGGCCCCTGCCGGCTGCTAGCCGGCCTCGCCAGGGGCCGGGCGAGGCTGCTCCCGCCCAAATCTAGGTGGGACAGCCCCGCCCCTGCCCAGACAGGGGCGGCCCCGCCTCGCCCGGCCCTCGCCGGCGACGGGTGAGGCCGGTGGTCGCCTCCCCAGCCCCCGCCGCCTGCGCCCATCGCCGGCGAGGGCTCCGCCGGTGAAGAAGAAGAAGAAGAAGAAGAAGAAGAAGAAGAAGAAGAAGAAGAAAAAAGAAAAAAAAAAGTCGATGCCACGTCGGCGCTCCGGCGAGTCACGTGTGCTTTTTCCGATGGGAAGGACTTATTTGGCACCACTTATAAAGGTTTAGGACTTATTTGGCACCAAAAAAAGGTTTAGGACTTTTTTGGCACAAGTAGCAAAGGTTTATGACTTTTTTGTCACTTTTCCCCGAAATCAATAGGTTTGACCATTTCCCAATTGCATCAAGAACAGATGTAATCTTACAATCATCGAAGGCAACTCAAAAACGTTCCTTTTGATAATCAATACATTTGTGGTCTCACCATCCTTAAGTACAAAATTTTCACCAACTAAATTCTAAAGACAACTAGCTAGCTTCTAGATATGAAATTGGGAAATGTAACAAAAATATATACACACATTCTTGACTATACAGATCAGCTTTAGACCAGTCAAAGGCCACCAGAGATGGCACCAGAATTGCTGTAAGATGCTTTTGCAGGCACAATTATTAAATTGTGCCAATTCAAGAACGTGTTAGCTTTCAAAATGTCATGTTTGACAATGCACCGGTCCAAGGATCGACAGGAACTCCCGACAAAGGGTCGTTCTTCTCCTCTTCTTACTGGACTTTTATGCATATATTATGGCCTGATGAATATGTAGATATTCTTATTAAATTGGCAAATTGACAACTTGGGGCCCAGCCCATACGCGTCCAGTGCACAATTATTATCATCGTCTTGAAATTAGCCACTCAGCACATGCGCATCGGACGCCGCATTTGAACAGGCAATTGAATTAAGTAGTCATCTTTCCTTCTCCTTCTTATTTTGTATTACTTGGAGTTTCAATGTCAGCTCCATTTATGTCGTCATATTCGTCCATGTAAATTAATCGGGGAAAAAGGAAGAAGGAAGAAGAAGATTCATGTTGATGTCCGGACTGCTAATTCGTGTTTTACCGTGGTTTATTGTTAAGAATTGTTTGTTTCATCATGAGATGCAAAGTGGGTTTTCACCAAGAATTGATGAATGAGCGCTGATCGGCTACTCTGTGCTTTTTTCCTTTGGGGGCGACAGGATGGTGCCACAGGAACGGGATGCTGCTCTTGGTCTATGAATTCATGCCGAACGGGAGCCTCGACCGCCACATCTTCTGCGGCCCGGAGCAGCAGGCTCTAGGGTGGTGCCACCGCTACAAGATCGTCTCCGGCGTCGCGTCCGCCCTCCACTACCTCCACGACGAGTACGACCAGAAGGTCCTCCACCGCGACCTCAAGGCCAGCAACATCATGCTCGACTCCAACTTCAACGCCCGCCTCGGCGACTTCGGCCTCGCCCGCGCCATCGACAACGAGAAGACCTCTTACGCCGAGCTCGAGGGCGTCCCGGGGACGGTCGGGTACATCGCCCCCGAGTGCCTCCACACAGGCAAGGCCACCCGGGAGTCCGACATCTTCGGCTTCGGCGCAGTCATCCTTGAGGTGGTGTGCGGGCAGCGCCCATGGACGAAGGCCGGGTTCGGCGGGTTCCAGTTCTTGGTGGACTGGGTGTGGTCGCTCCACCGCGACGGCCGGATCCTGGAGGCGGTGGATGAGCGGTTGGGCGGGGACTATGAGGTGGAAGAGGCTAGGCGGCTGTTGCTCCTCGGGCTCGCTTGCTCGCACCCGATCGCTGCCGAGAGGCCAAAGACACCGACGATCGTGCAGATTCTTTCGGGATCGGTGGACGCGCCGCGCATCCCGCCTTTCAAGCCCGCCTTCGTTTGGCCGTCGGCGAGCCCGCTGACGGAGGGTGGAGACACCACGGATGTGACGCCGATGACGTCGTCGCCGTTCGGGTCGGGTTGGACTCCGAGATACGGGAGTGAAGTAAGTAATGCCGGGCACAGTAACTACAGCTCTCCCGTGTGAGATAAAAAATTGGAATGGCCTCGAAGAACTGCAATGGTGCTGCGGGGTAAAGAAAAGTTTTTTTCCTTTTCAATCAAGATTTTCTTAACATCATTTTCATTGGAGAGTAATTTTTATCTCTTTCCTTTTTTGGGTCGATTTACGATTTTAGTTGTCTTTTTATTTGGGCGTCGTCATGTTAATATAATCTCTGTTAAACTGCTTTTGCTTCATTAATTGGAAATACGGTGTACACAAAATCTTTTAAATATTGCGATGTTTAAAAAATCATTTTTCTTTTGGTTAATGCACGAGGAAAAACTGATAAATAAATAAAAAAACAAAAAGGGTATGCAGATTTGCGAAGATTGCCATCATTGGCTATTGTAAATGATAATTGCTTAGAGGGACACGATTCGCGGTTGACCAAATCGATTGGTTGACTTTTGAACTCCGAAACAGAAGTGGAAGAAATAAGCAACTTGGCAAGACATGGACTGAGGCAAACACGATGCGAATGCGAAGAAGACATTGACAAAAATGTTAAGAGAAGACATTTGGGACTCAAAGCCTGAACTTCCTGAAAGCATTCTCGACATCAGGCATAGCATCGCCAAGCGATCCGCAAATGCAGTCTGCTTATCTCCCGCGGTAGGATCTGCGGCTTATGAAATCTCCAGCGAGCAGAGATATGATTGGAATTGGGCGCACATGACCGTAAGAGCTTCGCCGGCCCGCAGGTTCTTGGAAATCCTCGAGTTTCTGAGATCTTTGTAAATCATGGGGCCATTAGTGATGCGAATGCTTGGGAACAATGCGCTCCGGGGGCGCTTCCAAGGCTCCCTGCTTTGGTCCTAAGTGGGATGTTACGATCGACGCCCGAGTCGTGGCCTCCTTGCACGGCACGCGGTGCTTCACGGGCTGCCGTTCAAAAGTGAACATCAACAGACAAATATCAGTCAAAGCTTTGCCGGGATGAAGAAGGATTGCACTTAGATGTCCGGAAACAATTTTGTGTTCTTCAAACGACTGAAGAGCTTCAACGCTTGTCTGTAGCGTACTATCTAAAGTTGCCTCAAGAAACCATGAGAAGAGGATTTAAGACAAGTTAATACCCTCGTTCTATCTTAATCTTAAAACTTTCAACTTCAATTTGCGAGGGATGGAAGCCGAATTCTCCATACCGTTAAAAGGTCTCCGAGGTTGACCGGGAATGCGCTAGGCCAAGGGTTGGGAGCCATAGATGAGCCGCTCACACTGTCGTCATCCTGAAGGATGGTGAGGAATCCTGAGTCTGCATGTACTTAAGACTCCTGAAGAGCCAAGAGTTTCAGGAGTCAAGTTGTACTTGTTCATCCCGAGTTGCAACTCCATTACTTGAATGGCTCCCCACTGTTTGTGCTAGCTTTGCTGCTAGATCCAAGACTAGGTTTTGTAATGCTTGGGCATAGCTCTCTATTGTCTTTCTATAAATTAGAGGAACCATGTACATTGGCAGTCAATTGGATTAAAACAGAACATTGCGGGTGCGCGCGCGCGTATGTGAGAGAGAGAGAGAGAGAGAGAGAGAGAGAGAGAGAGAAACCTTTGGTGAAGAGAGGCATCCAATTGGCAACAAAAAGCATGCACAGCCTTAGGAGAGCCAAAATAATAGAGCCGTAAAGCCTCGTACAGAGGATTGATTTCACTGGGTGCTAGATACCCAATTCCACTTTGACATGGGTACTCCTCATGATCTCAGAGGGAAGATCAAGCAGTGATCTCGCCATTGCCTTCATCCTCATCTCCGACGTCAGCTTCAGTGGAATCTTGTAGCTCACAATCCTGAAACATCCCCGCGCTTCCCATCTTTTCTCAGTTTCCGAGATCGCCCTGCAAAATCTCGAATATCAATCACAGGAACCTTTCCTTCCACCATCCCTTCTCTCTCTGTCTCTCTCTCTCTCTGCAAGAGTTAGTTCGTGTCGATGAGTTAATTCATGTCGATCCCTCTAATACAATGATAGCACTAGAATCCTACACGGTTGCTGTTGTCTAATGTCTACCACTCAACGAAACATGCAGGGCCTGTCTTCCTAAACTTGAAAATAAGATCATGCGGTCGGGAAGCCACATACTTTTGAGTCCAGCACCGTGCGATTCCCACCGTTTATTTGAGGTATAATGTGAGTTGGTATAATAGACAAAGTCTAGTCAAGACGTCGGTAAGAGATGTGCCTGGCTTGATTAAGCCAAGGAGGCATCCAATGCGGTTAGTGTGCATGACCTTTAATGATCAGTGATGCAACATGATGTTTCTTGTTCCTTGTTCCTCTCGATAAAACCTTCTTTTACAAGTGAAATTTGTCCAAGGTGTGGTGCTGCAACAGCATCCCTTAACTTTGTTATCGAAGAGCTTTAAACAAACTGAGGATAGACATATATAGGTAGCTATACATGCCTGCGTGCGTATATATATGCTGTATGCATTTGTGTTCATTTAGCTGGGGTATCAGCTCTGAAGTTCTCATAGGGCCACAAGACCCTGATGAAGGTATCAATGGAAAACTATGATCGTTTGCCTCAACAGAACTTGTTTTTCCTCTCATATATCAAATTTTAGGTCCTAGCTTCATTGTATCCGGCAACTGCTAGAAGGGGGCCAAATTATTAGGTAAGACACGGTTGGGTTCGGAATCACTTACACATCCGTCATCTCCTTGGTTCGTTGCGAACGAGAGTAACTTCGATCCAGGAGTTCCGTGATAAAAGTGCGTATTTGGAGGGCACAGCCAAAGTTAAGCCCTGTCAGCGCACCAATACTAAGCAGACTTAAGATGATATGGATCAAATTCTTGTTGAAATCAAATTTCCTTTCTTGAAAAGCAACATAAAGAATAAAAAGTGAAGAAAGAGAACTGATCTATCTCAGAGCAAAGCAACTTCTTGTCATTAAAATTATCAAATGACATGACATTTCAGAAGTAAAATGCCATCAACGAAATTAAGATCACTTCCAAAAAGAAATCCATTAAAATGAATGTCTTGGTGGCTGTGTATGGTCTAGAGCGGTTTGATTCCACCTTGGAACTAGGAAGCGGACCAATGAGATCATGAAACTAATTCTCGATTTTTATGACCATGGATTGGACCGACTAATCTTGGGACCATAGATCGGATCAACTAATTTTAGGATCAAACTAATCCATATCGATCGGTCCGGTCCGGATTCTGGGCAATTCAATGGAACGAAAAAAAAATGGAGCAAAATTAGGAGCAAGAACACTCAAGCAATGATCATGGAGTCAACAAAACGAAGAAGACTAGAGAAAAACGAAGGAGGAAAGGACACCTTTTGGCCAGAGAGAGAGAGAGAGAGAGAGAGAGAGGTGAAGGGGACTATGTTGTGAGCCCCTTTGCGTGCAAACAGAGAAGAGATGGATAGAGAGAGAGAGTAGGTTAGTAGAAGAGATAGGAAGAGAGAGAAGGAAAGTCAACAAAAAGGGGAAAAGAGAGAGACAGGGAGAGAGAAAAGAAAGAAAAATAAGAAAGGGAAGGGGAGAGAGAGAAGGAATTAGTCGGTAGAAGAGAAAGAGGGAAAAGGAGGATAGAGAAAATGGGCTGTTACTTAAGTGGTAAATCTGAGTAGTCCGGTCCAGTTCGGTCCCATCCTACAAAGAATTGAGAACCAAACCGCTCAAGAGCCGGTTTCATTTTTAAGAACAGTGGACATGATTAAAACTCCGAAGAACCGGACCGACCTGACCGGTTTGGTCCTGTCCAGGCGATTTTCGGATTAGGCGGTCTATAATGCTCACCTCTAGACCTTAGCAACTTATTTAAAAGGTATTGTTTCAATGTAAATTCAGCTGCTCCGGCAAACCTGCTCAGGATTTGAGCACAGACAAGTGCGAGAACTTCTACTGCCTCAAGTTTTGTAGAGAACCTTAGTTTCCCAAAATCTTATTAAGTAATAGGTGCTTCAACAAACTTCCTCCTTCGGTCCCAGAAGAAAAGTAGGAGCGCACACTCAGATAGTCGCTTCTTTGCACTGCACTTGGTGCCTCGCCTTGGTTCGCCTTCAGTTCCTCAATAGCTAGTTACACAAACATGAATGAAATCGAAAAGATCCTTAAAAAAATTCTGTATAATTAATTGCCTCTCATTTTGCCATGAACTGAACTTTAGCACTTAGCAATCGATACTTGTCACTTTATGTTGCGGTTCTACTTTGACTATCTGAATTCTTTAAGAAAAAGGGTGGATTAAGTACCCTATTTTTTAACCTTTGGTTAGAATGTGATGCCTCCAATTTCAGTTGATGAAAGAAAGGATAGTGTCTACCGTTGCCATTTCTCCTATATTGAGGAGGAATGTGCCGGTCCAGGGCTCAACTGGTGTAGACAAACCAGAAAAGTCCCTTACTTCGAGACGAGACATTCTCATCTTCTTGAAGAATGATGAAAAATCCCAAGTCAGTGTGAATTTGGATCCCTGAAGAGCCAAATTCAGGAGTGACTACGTTTATCCGGAACAAGCAGGGTCATTTCTTGAACAATTCTCCATCCAATCCCATGCTTAGAGCCAATTTGCTACAATATCCATTGGTAACCCATGAAATCATAAATCTCCTGTCCATGCATTATGAACTAGCCACTCCAGATGAGCCGTTATGGCCAATTCAAATTTGTTGTCAAAGGACCTACGGTAATCGGAAATTTCTATACGGCTGTTTGTGACCATCTTTCTGGCTTTTAGTAAAAGATACGCTAAGCAGAAAATTTGCCTATACTCGTTCCGTCGTCAACACAACAAACATAGTTCTACGAAAAAAACACATGTAGTGCATGATGTCTTAAATGAGTCTTGCAAATGAGATTTCTGAAATGTGGTTGAACCGATGTATTAGAACGAGTCTAATGCATTCCTGCTGTATAAAGTGCGACTGATGAAACAGGAGTTTCGTTTTTCTTTTTGCTCTCTGTGAAGCTCCCCTTTTTAGAACTGAAACCTCTGAGGTTACATCTACAGTATGCAGATTACATTTCCGATGACTAATAAAATAACAGTCACGAGATATGGTCGCCTGCCGCCACAGAACTTGGCTTTCTGGTCAAGCATCAAATCTTCGGATTTATCTTCATTGGAGACGTCGTTGGATTGTTTGCATATACATCAGTTCTCTCCTCAATTCGTTGCAGACGAAAGTAATTTGTGTCCACAAGTCTCACACATCAAACAAATTTGGAAGGGCAGAGCCAATGTTAATTCTTGTCCGTACAGATATGAAGCAGGCTTTTTAAACGATAGATTTTGGCATTCTTGATTTTATCTGATTTCGTTCATGGGAGCAACAGAAACGAAGAAAAACCAGAAACACAACCAATCTATTTGAGAGCAAAGCAACTTGTCATTCTACTTTTGCATTGGCATGATGTTACGTACACAAGTAAAAGGCTACGGGCAAACTTAAGATTGCCCTCAATTAGAAATGTTCCACAAGAATGGTGAAGCTGATAGCGTCCATTGAAATGAATTTCTTATTATCAGTGGGGATCTTTGCAACTTATTGATGTGGTATCATTTCGCCATCAACTTTCAGCTGCCTTGGCACATCTGCTCAGGATGAAGCACGCACAAGCGTGAGAGCTTCGCCTGCCTGAAGTTTCTTGGAGAGTCTTAGTTTCCTATAATCTTCATAAGTAATAGGAGCAAAGAGACGCGGGTGCTCGGAGTCCACAAATTCTCCTGGTGCTTCAACAACTTCCTCCTTTGGTCCCAGAAGAAATGTGGCAATGGACACTCGGATTGTCGCTTCTTTGCATTGAACTTGGTGCCTTACATTGCGCCACCTTCCGTTGCTCCATACCTAACAACACATAAACATCAAAAGAAAAATCTGACGAAATCTATAAAAGAAAATTGCACTTCAAGCTCATTTGCTATGATTATGTGATACTATATTGCCTCTCATGTTGGAATAAGCTAAATTACCCTAGTGATCAGTGCTTATGACTTCACTTCTCGGTCTGTCTAAAGATCTGATTATCTAGTTTCCAACCCGTGTTATTAGCTCTACCTAAGACCTACATACAAACAACCATATAAATAGGGGTAAAAAGGCTCCTTTTTTAAGCGAACATGATGTCTTTCTTTCCTCCAATTTGGCCAGCACTATTGTTGTTTTGGGGGGGGGGGGGGGGGGGGGGGGGCACTTTTTTTCTCCGAGATATTTCATGGAATCATCAAAGAAATGATGAAGTGCCTACCGCTGCCATATCTCCTAGATTGACGAGGAAAGTACCAGTCCAGGGATCAACTGGAACGAACGAACCGGACAAGTCCATTACTTCAAGGCCACCGACATTCTCGTCATCTTGAAGAATGGTCAGGAATCCTGAGTCGGTGTGTATTTGAACCCCTGAAGACCCAACTGCTTCAGGAGTGAAGTTGTATTTGTTGATCCTGAACTGGCAGGGCCATTCCATGAACAATTCACTGACTAGTCCCATGCTTTGAGCCAGCTTTGCGGCAATGTCCATGATGAGTTCATGTATTGCTTGGGAATACTTCAATATTATTCCTCTAAAGAAGAAGGGCAGAAAAAACCACTATTTATACAGATTGACATAACCATACTTCGATGTACCAGTTTCTGTAAATAAGCCGTAAAACCATCTAAATAACACAATCATTGAGAGTCAAGACATTATGAATAGCAACCAATGCTACCAAATTACAAAAGAAAAATGATGTGAGGTCTATGGCTAGCCCTAGCTAGCCCATGAATTTATCATAAATCCCGTCTGTCAATGCCCATTTTGAAACATTATGTTGACTGATAACTGCAGATAAGCCCCGATAGCAGCCAATTTTATGGGCATGGCAACAAAAACCATCATCATCTACAGTCAAGAAACAAATAAGAACTTTTCTCGTGATTCCTAGAGACCATCTGCTGTTTTCAAGAGTTCTAAAGAGCACCTGCCACTTTAATTTCAAGATGAGCCAGCACAAGCAATTAGTTTCGTTCCCAGTATCGGCAGCATTTGCTATCAGCTCTATACAAGTCGAGTCAATGTGAAAGGAATTCAGGAAAACGTGGATTTTTCGGTCCACTTAGTCTAGAGATCGAAAGAGAGGGAGGAAATCAACTTCTTACACCCCGAAATGGGGGTGTCGGGTACGAGGAAGAGCACCTTTGTTGAGGGGATGCATCCAATTGAGAACAGAAGTCCTGGACAGCTTGAGGCAAGCCCATGTCATAGAGCCCCAGAGCCTCATACAGAGGATTCTTCTCACTGGGTGCCATGTACCCACTTCCTGCTATCACATCCGAGTTTCTTTTCTTGATCTCAAAAGGAAGATCAAGCAAAGACCTCACTACTGCCTTCATATCTGACATCAACTCCAACGGAATGTTGTGGTTCACTATCCTAAAGCACCCCCAGACCTCACATGCCTCTCTCAGTTTCTTGTATTGCCCTGGAAAATCTTGAATGTCAATCACAGGAACCCCTCCCTCCACCATTTTTCCCCCCTCTCTTCTTTCTCTTACAGCAAAAGAAAGGGTCTTCTTCTTTTGCTGTGAAAGGCTCTCTTCTTTGAATCTTACTTATTTAAAGGGATAAAATTGAATTGGACCCAGATGGGGCAATCGGAAATTTGACGAAACGGTTCCCGTTTGTGTGCCATTTCATGTGACATGTGGGTCCCGTCTTCCGGATCTTGATTGGTGTTTTGGCAACCAGTAGGACCCACTTGCTAGGGCTAAGAGGGACCGTGATTGAGACCGATTGACTTTTGAAGGCACTCGTGGACAAGTCCCTGCGTTTCTTGAGGTGAATTGCGTAGCGATAGGGTGGGGAGGCTTTACTTTTGCCTCACGACGCACATGCGGGTGTCGACTACGACCAGATGACTTCATCGCGCTCGTCATACGATAGCAAGGTTTGGATCAAGGCGCATCGTACGATGCGCACATGCATTTTGTGCTTTGGGGACAACTTGATAAATTTCGTGAACATCCCTTACCAAAAAAAGGACGAAGGTTGATATTTTCAACATTCACAAATATACTTAATATAGACTGTGATTGTTATTATAAATATTTTTCATTAACTAAGTCTTCTAACCGATACAAGTGATTATTTTTCAGAAAATATTTTCTAAATCATCCATTTTTCACAAAACTAATGAAATCCAAATGTTGGTCCAAAGCCTGGCCAGTGATGCTTGCGCATGCCTAATTTTGATTCAAGAACGCTGCCTAATTTTCTTAGTATGTTGGAGCAGCACCACGATCCATGAACGAGCAGCTCAAGGCTTCACGCCTACTCAAGAGAAAATTGGCCTACACCAGCTATAAAAAGGAAATGTCGATAACCCATCATAGCTGCTTGTGTGACCACGAACCAAAATGAAAAATGCAATCCTTTTTTTGATGCACAACAGCATGGCAGTGTCTTCCTTCTGTTCAAAAGAACCCGCACACATCTAAAATCTATTTAAGGAATCTTGCGAAAACAAAGTAAAAATAACAGGATTACCAGAGGACATCACAAGGACTTCTGACGCATTCATCAGATTTTACACGCAGAAACTTGCTCTGAGCACTAATAAATCACATAAAGTTCCTGCGTCTTAGAAAACTGCTCCTAATGTGGACAAAGTATCCATGACCAAGCGTAAGCACGGTAGATATGTCCCCTCATAAGAAGAGAAGCTGATTTAGCTTTCAAGAAATCAATAGGTTTGACCATTTCCCAATTGCATCAAGAACAGATGTAATCTTACAATCATCGAAGGCAACTCAAAAACGTTCCTTTTGATAATAAATACATTTGTGGTCTCACCATCCTTAAGCACAAAATTTTCACCAACTAAATTCTACAGACAACCAGCTAGCTTCTAGATATGAAATTGGGAAATGTAACAAAAATATATACACAACATTCTTGACTATACAGATCAGCTTTAGACCAGTCAAAGGCCACCAGAGATGGCACCGGAATTGCTGTAAGATGCTTTTGCAAGAGGCAACCTGCTTAACTGGCCAATGAATGTGGCTGAAAGCCAATGGAGTAATCTTTCATATGCAAGATAGGTCATTCCACATATGCTATTCTTCCAAATCCCATCATATAACACTATAGGGAATGACGACCATCAGTCCGCTCTCTCGAAGGTCGCTCTTCTTGAATCTCTTCAAGATCTTCATGATCTCCTCTCTTCCCAGCTTGCTCCTTCCAGTATGCAACCAGTTTTTTCAAACGGACGATCTCTTTTGATGAGACATTCTTGCTCGGATCATTCACAATTGACCGAACTCTTGATGCATACCTGAACATGCAAATTGAAGGAATATAGACATACATATTGTCAAAATATAGTTAATTCGAAAAGAGAAAACAGCAAACCAAGCCACTAAATAAGTTGAAGCTCTTTGGCTAACAATCTATACATGTAATGGCAACAAACTAATAATCCATTGCAATCATGATCACTAATAATGGCTCAAGCATCTATGTATAACAGTTGCACACACCCACCTCACACTAGAAATGACAATTTGTTAAATAATTATTTCATTAGCAACCATTGGAAGAGAGCAAAAAAGCACATAAAAAAACAGGGACTTACATCAAAGAATTGTAAGTCTCGTCCAAATTTGACTCAGCAGGTGATACATTGACAAACATAAGTGTCTTCGCATTACCCCCGAGTGAGTCGCTCATTAGCATTGTCAACTTATGGTTCCTATATGGTATGTGCTGACCAGAAGAAGATAAAGCACTGATGACATCCCCGAGAGCAGAAAGTGATTTATTGATGCTTTGAGCCTCCTTAAGCTGATTGCCTGAAGAGCCTGACTTCTTAATTCTTTCAGACCCAGCCAGGTCAACAAAACTAAGCTGCAGAAATTCAGTGTAATATGCTTTCCTAGTAAGCATTATGAAAATGCAAACTCAGATCCAAGTACACCAAACAAGAATGATAACTCATTGCGATACCTTTCCTCGAGCAACAGATTGAGTTTGTAAGTTTGTACTTTCGATAACAATAGAAAGTATCAGATGAGATCTTGAACTTTCTTCATTCATTTGTGTCCCAGAAGTATGCCTCTGTTCAGAGCCCCTCTGAATTATGCTTCTTAATTCATCAATTGTTGATATTGATACAACAGTGACGTTTTCAACGGATACCATGCCCTGCAAAGTAAAAGTACCAAGATTACCACTAATTCCATTAAAAGATAATGAAATTAAGCAACCAAATCCAGATATTTTTTACTTACCTTCGAATCTTTCTTTATGTCCAACTTCAGGCGTTTTGCATTCTTTGGAAGTAGAAGATCCATGAGCGTATCTTGATACAACTCTATCATGTAGGCCTATAAATGGGCATTGACACGAAATGAAGTACGTGACCACTAAAGTCAATAATCACTGAATAAGCCATCAAATTTTCACACTATTCAAAATCAATAGGACTTAGGTTAGACTGTGTGAGCATCATTCCTAAAAGTACCTTCAAAGAAAACAAGAATTTGTTGCTATCCCTCTTTAAAATTTTGAAGAGCTCTGTAGTGGCCCGAGGAGTGAGACCAGGATTGCTGTCAGATCCATAAATTGTGAAAGTCTTTCCGGAACCAGTTTGACCGTATGCAAATATGCATACATTATACCCATCTACTGCAGACTGAACCAAATACTGCAATGTAGGAAATAGGTTAAGCATACAGACATCTTATCAAATAACATAGCTCCCTACCTACACATATTTCAAGAAATTCACTAGCATCCAAGACTTACTCTTGTGTCCTCAAACACCTCTTCTTGTGACGACATGCCATCAAAAACTCGATCATATATGTGTTGCTTTGCTTTATCATCTTTCCATGGATGTTCTACAGTGAACTCATCCACATTTGTCAGCACATCTTTTTCCTTTTCAAGGATCTCTTTCTCATTTAGAGGTCTCAATCGACAATATACTCTGACCTTGCCTTTCATATCTGAGACATTCCATAGCCAATCATGCATCCGTGAATAATGAAGTTGCAAGAGTTTTCTTACAATAAGCTATTGTATTGACATTCAAGCCAAATTGAGAAGGCTTAACGGGCAAACAAACCTTCGATGGTGTTAAAATACCGCTTCCTTAAAGTTTGTTCTTCTTTATAAAGGACCTCTAGCTCGGCTAATTGAGCACCTTGCATCTTCAAGATGGAAGCTGTCTGCTCATTCTTTCTATCAATATCCTGGAAGATGAATCGTAATTGTTAGTAAAATCTCTTTTCAGCTCAACGACAGGAGAAAGAAGTCAAACCAGCAAGAGACGACATAAGAAGTACCTGGGCGAATATAGTACTCATGATAAACAATCAGGTGAAGAATAATTACCTCTTTCATCTCTCTCAATTCCTCGAGTTCCTTGAGATTATTCTGTAAGGTAGCTAGCTCTGTGTTTCTATTTGAAAGAGCTGCCTCAGATGTAGACAAATCTCTTGTAGCCACTTCCAGTTTCTTTTCAAGTTCAGAAACTCTAAGCTTCAAGGCCTTCCTTTCTTGTTCAAAGTTTCTCTTAAGAATTTCCATCTGCATTTGCAGGAATATTCAAAACATCTTCCAAGGAAAAAGAATCACAATTGTTATACTAAGATTAATTATAGGAGATGTCACCTCATCGACAATTTTTCTCTCCAGTCTAGACATTTTCTGCTCCAACAATGCCTTTTCATTTACCAATCTCTTCATGTTTTCTTCTGCTTCCTGTGCCTCCTCGTCACGCTCTTTTAGCTCTTCTTGAAGTTTCTGTACCACCTATGTATAATATCCACCATTTTCCATAACAATACATAAATAATAACTAGCAGTAGGATCTCAGCTCATAGCCAGAGTAAACTATCACCACACCTGATTATTT
This sequence comes from Melaleuca quinquenervia, assembly GCA_030064385.1. Classification (NCBI taxonomy): domain Eukaryota; kingdom Viridiplantae; phylum Streptophyta; class Magnoliopsida; order Myrtales; family Myrtaceae; genus Melaleuca; species Melaleuca quinquenervia. The sequence continues at coordinate 7,071,126 of CM057726.1, read as the reverse complement.
GCTAAAAGTAAATCTTTCTTTGCTGTACTCTCTGATGCTTGACTGCTTAACTTGGTCAATTTTGCTTCCAAGCTCCTCTTCTCTGAGATTGCCGCCTGAAAGACAAAAGAACTTGCTCAAAAGAAAAAGAAAAAGAACACATGACAATAATTAGGCAAACGAATGGTACTTGAAAAGCCGTCTCCCTCTCATGACAAAGAGCTTTTAGCCTATCACAGTCCAGCGTCATTTCAGTTAAGTTTTGCTTCTCCAATCTCAAGGAATCTCTCAGCGCCTCCATTTCTTCCTGAAGGGTCACTTCTTGCTTCTGTTTTTCACGTAATTCTTCCAGCAACTAATAACACAGTAAACCATATGAGTTTTTACGGGTGAGAAAAAGAAAAATGGAATGTTACCAACTAGAGATTGCATAACTGACAATGCATTCATATCATGCGATAGACGAGCAGTTCCATCATGCAAGACTAGCCACATAGAGAGCCTTTGATGCCCTTAAATACGTTGCTAAGAATGCTAGCAGATTACAAAATTACTCAGGCTGCTAATCAATAAAATAGAATTTCACAACATATGGACTTTATCATATTGGTTGAAAGAAACATACCTCAAAAGCTAGTCTTAATGCCAGTCAGAAAGAAAAGAAGAAGAACAGATGGGGGTGTTCCACCATCCCCATAGAAAAAAAGAGACAGAGAAAGGAAAAGGACCCAAAGGAAAAAGCCCTTATGAAAGCACTAAATATATCTTTTATAGCGAGAATGAAAAACTTACTACAATTAATGTGTTACAGAAAACACAGGTTCATCATTATTCATTGCATGTAGGATGCTTAGTCACTTACCTGATCAGCGTTCTTCTGAGAATCTTCCAGAGCTTTAGATAAATCTTGCACATGTTTTTCGTGAACTTCCACACTAGGTGGCTTGAAATTGTTAGAAGCATCTCCATTTACAGAACCACTAGCTATGGACCTGGCCTTAGAGTATCGTCGCAGCATAACATCATTAATATGTGTCTGAAGAGCAACACAAATTTCTTCACCCTGCATGAAAATGAAGGATAAAGATATAGCAGTCTATCTTTAAAACACCAGATTCCATGAGAACTCAAATATATGCAGTTTACCGGAAAAAAATATGTAAAAGAAGTCACTAGAACCTGTTTCGTTTCGAATTGGAATATGTGAAGAACTCCTGCAACTCTCATTTTGAAAAAAACAGCAGTATTGCTGCTGCCAAACTGCATTATATCTCGTAATTCAGCCGAATGTAAGTATTCTTTTGGAACTGGACGAAAAAAATGAACCTGTGCACAAGTCAAGGAACATCGAGAGGACATTAGAACCAGAAGGATAAGTCGACTTTGAGTATAAAGGAAAGATAGATCTAACCCCACGCTTATTGATGCCCAGAACAATACGGCCCGGCAAGAGTCCAATTGGATCATCAATCTTGCGCACACTAAAGAAAACCGAATTTCCATAAGGAAGTGTCCGCAAAATCCGCAGGAATTGTTGTCTTGCATCATCTTTGGTAAAATGCTCCTATGCAACAGCCAGTAGTCATGAAGAATAAGTAAGAAGTTATAGTGCAGGTAAGACAAGATTTTCATGTATATTATGTATGCAACTAAGATTCATCCAGACGAAATAACTAACAACTCTGAATTAAAGTATTAAGCACAACCAATCAAGAGAACCGAACAAGAGTATAAAAGGCAGAGAAGAGAAAAGTAAAGTCAGCCATTCAATTCAAGTTAGCAATCGAGCTTTTGAAGTAACAGAGGGCAGGGAACGGGAGAATGAGGGAATTTTCCTTGAAGAGCTTCATCTAGATCACAATCTCACCATTGACCGATATCGCGAGAGAATATCCAGCTCCCATTCCCTCTTTGCTCTGGTAATTGCAATTTGTCGAGGGAGAAAACGTTCCAAAAGGGAAGTCCAATCACTGAGACAATTGAAGTCCAAAAATGAACACTCATCAAGTGGCTAAAAAATTTAAGGCACAGAAAATTCATTAAAGTTCCACTTAGCTCACTGATCCAGAAATATGTCACTCGTCTAGAAAATGAAATCTCAGCAATACCCACCTATATATGTGCAACAGGGCTTTAAGTAAGAAAATATGGAAAAATTAGTACTCACGTGCATGATTCAGGATTACCAACAAATCCAATCTCAGCCAAAATTTGCAGCGCAGAAAGCTGCGCAGCATCATCCCTTCCAACAGGATAATTGCCCAAGATATAATCATGTTGCAACTGTTATCAAGTAGCAAAGACTTATTAGAATAAGAGATGCAACCTTACCATCGGCAAGAACAAATAGTAGCTCCAAGAGCTAAAACGCAGTATAATGGGTGGATACATACTTGAACATAAGATAACTGCACAAACATGGGATCTGTTATGGCTTCATCAGACTCCCGAAAAAGCTTCTTTTTGAATGTCAATTTGCAGTGCAAAATTTCTCCTTTACTCCGATCCTTTGCTGCTTTAAATTCAGCTAGAAGGTCTCCAATGTATTTGTTGTCGTCTAACCCGATATATTCCTCTAAAACAAAACAAACATCAGTTAACCACTTTAACTAAGCATGATTGGTAAGCAGCAGCTAGCCATAGTATGCACCATTGCCTGGATCTGGAGATTTAGAACCAGTAACTACTTTGCGGCACTCAAAAAGACTGAAGCTAGAGTATGCTGACAATTTGATAATCCCTGCAAGTTCCTGAAGCAGTTACAAAGTTGAATCATTACAGCGCTTACAAGCTCAGAAGAGGAAAAGGATGACTAAGTACAGCACCCAAAAAATAAAAAAAATTCACTTCCATCAATATCACCCAAGACTGACTTAAATTTACAGTCAGGAAACCAGAATGTGGCTAAAGATGAGCAATCAGATGAAGGGTTGCAACCATACAATACTAACAATAATCTGCTAAGCTGTTTGCAGAAAATCAGCTGTACATGGACATTTTGAAGCTTAAAAATAATTTTAAGAGGTTGACTTCTGTGGCATCTATTTTCCTGTTGATTTCCAAATTAACCATGTGACTATTACCAAAACCATTCAGTTCTCTTTAAATTGATGGTTGTTTACTTTGACGAATGAGTTGTGTAGTGCTACCTAGTATCTAACATTTGATAAATGTTACTTAAGGCTCCCAAAAAGAGGATCTAGTCCTGCATAAAAACTGGTAATTATACAGCCATTTCTTCCTGTGGTAAAGAGAATAATTACTTATAGATGCCAAGGAAATGCCAATGACAACCATGTTCAAATCATACATAAGAACACTGATTAACAAGTTCAGTTCAATTATGTTTCCTCCCATTTGTCATCAAATTATCTTTCTGTATTTCTTCATGGCATTCAATTTGCTCATAAATTCAAGAGTTCCAAAAGTACCTCTACTGCATCAGCCACTGTTGTTGCCATATCATATGTAATCTCTTCAAAAGTTTCATCTAAGAAGAATACTATGGTTGTTAGCTTCCGGCCTGTTAGAAGAGCTTCAATCTCCTCACGTCCTGGTATCGTGTGCCTTGGGCCAGCCTTAACAGAACGCTTAAGAGCATTCAAAGTATTCAACGCAAGACTTTGGATTTCAGAATCAGTGCTAACGCCATGTGCCACATTATGGACATACTCAGACAGAAAACCACCAATGTCCTTGCTAGGAGGCATTGAAGATGCACATAAGTACATCAACTCCCAAGCATTAATTAAGTATTGCCTGGAATAGTTTAAACTTGGCAATTTAGCTGAAGGTGAAATCAATAAAGAAAAACAATGTATAAACTTCTATGAGAGATCAAAGCTTACACCTCTCAGGATTATTCCTTGTTTGCTTTGAAACTTGAGCAAAAAGCTCATCACGGAGCTCGGATCTCTTCAACGTTTGTTTATATAATTTCCCCACTAACTCAATCCGCTCATCTAAGCTTGGTGGAGAGACTCTATCGGATGAATCAATGCCCATGTACTTCAGGATTATCTGGAAGAGCTTAGTCGCTCGGCTCACCAAATCACTATTGATTTTAAGTAATGAAGTTGGTATAGGATCCTGCAGACTTTAATTACTTAGCATTCCATGGGTTTATATAACCTAAAAGTATAAACAATTGTCAAAACACACATCCTCACCTTCTGGAAGCACAACATGTCCTCAAAGGTAAATTTTTCACGGACTTGTGGGCCCACAGATTTCTTTGAGAAAAACCCACGTTTTCCAGCAGATTGAATCTGTTTCTGCATCAACCTCAAAAACCCCTCCACCTAGAGAAAATGGCAATTATTTTACTTGGTTATCCAAAGTGACAACTAATAGGGAAAAGAAATAAGAATCAGTTAAGAACCTGAAATCTATCAAACAAGGGTATAGCACCAGCAAGCTCGGGTGGAATAGCCCTTGATAGAGTAGTCGGTGTGCTGCAGGGGAGAGAACATAGAATTACTAAGGAGAATGAGGGTGATTCGTATTCATCTCCTAAAAAGTCACAGGCCTTGTAAGAGCTAATACAACTAGGTCAATAAAGGAGGGAAAAAACTGTCAAAAGAGTCTAGTCCAGCAACAAAAACAAAAAAAAAAAGTGCAAAGCAATTGTTAAGAATATCCACCGAAATGAGGGTTACCTGATTCACTTCGAAATATCTAAATATAAATTCAAGTGTCGGAGATCGGAGAGATAATCTCATGTGAATAAAATACCAATCTATAGCAGGCTGTCCGAATGTAGATAGTGAAATCAAGTCAATGAACTCTTTCTTTTTTCCCAAAACATATGCCTCGAATCATCATTTTTCTTTCTATCGTAATAAATGTTGCATCAACAATTATCTCAATTTATAACAAAATCCTAGTCCTTTTGGCTGTATAGGAAAGAACATAAAATATGAAAACGGAAATGAATAGTTAACTGCCAAGAAGTCCACAAAAGATTCTCGAGCTGCAGAATGAGGAAACACACATGCTCGGTAAGTGAGATATCAACATAAACACATGTAACTCACGGGGGTGCAAAATTGGAGCCATCGCTATCGTAGCCATCTCCATTTGAGAAAGCCGAGTTGTGCAAAGGGGATCCTTCGTTTCCAATAAGGGAGCCAAAAGAAGACCTGTTACTTCTGAAGCTCTGCGCCATACTTGGCTGTGCATCAATTGTCATTTCACAGAACGCCTCTCATTATCTTCTTCACATAACCAAAAAGCCCCTTCTCCCTTTTTGACACATTCGAGCTCCTGATTATAGCTTAGTAAAGACTGCAGAAATAAGACATACAAAGATCAGAATTTGCATAATGAAGGGCTCCTTTGCCATCGAAACAGTCTTCTGTTTTTGTTTTCTATTAAAACAAGCCTGATAAAACCAACATTATTAACGTCCCCAGAAAAACCGTGGTAATAAGCTCCGACATTATCAAATCATAGGGGAGGCTTTTGTTTTGGTATTGCAAACAACTCGTATATCATTTGGACTGGAAACACTGGAACTAGCAAAAATGATTTTTTGCTTATCGATTCAAACAGCCAATTTCCCGAGCTGCTTTCAATCTAAAGTGCAAATTAAACAGAAAATACAGAGGATTATATTACAGCTACCGCAGCTAATGATCTCCAGAACTTTAAAAAAAATAACATATTTGACAGAAAAACCATCCTTATGCGCAGCAACGCGATGTATTCCACAAAGAAGACGCGAGCAAAAATTCCACACAGCACCGTAAAACCGAACTCAAATTCTACCGAAAAGACATGAAAAAAAAACCCATGAGATCCACATATATGCAGATTTCGCGGACACCATCCATTCGCATTTCCTGCAAACAGGCGCGGGACGAGCTAAGGGAGAACAAGAAAATAGGAAGAGTCCCGAATCCAAAACGACATTCACGTGGCGAGATTCGTCTCGGCGCAAAGGGGGGGAAAAACACAAAAGGACGAGAAGCGCCGTGCGAATGCAGGCATTGGAGCAAAGGTTCGACATTCGACAAAGCGCAACCAAAAAGCAACGAGAAGAAGGAGGCCGGAAGAGAAAACGCGAGATGGGTACTAACGCGAAGCAACCTTCACGGGGGAATGGAGAGAGATCTGAGCCTCGATCAGCTTCGCCTCGAGCAGCAACAGAGCGAGAGGAGAGAAAGAGACAAACAGAGTATTGGCGTCGTGGCTTCCGTTCCTCCACGCGCGCTTCGGGCCTTTTCCTTCAGATCTTAAACGAAACGAAATCGAAGCAGAAGAGGGAGAAGGAGAGAGAGAGGGGGGGAGGGGGGGGAAGAGGTGTCCGTGCAAAGCAGTGGTGAGTGAGACCGGAGGAGAAAACGTGAAGAGCCCCCAAAAAAAAATTTAAAAAAAAAAAGCAGAAATTAATTCATTTTGCTGTCGTTATTAATTATTATTGAATTTTGGCGCTGTCCGATTTGTTCTCCAATCTTTTGCAGAAGAAAACAAGAAACAGTCAGGAAAAACCTTTCCTTATTTTAAATAGGGAAAATCGAGGAAATGGCGACTTTTTGAACGGTTCCCAATCGCCCTTGCCGCCGCTGTTTAATTACGGGGATTGCCCCTGAGTCGGGGAAATCCACAAATTAACATTTCGATTCCTTGACATGTATGCACGACGACGGAGCCCTGAAAAGTTAAAGAAGGAAAAAGAGCTTGAGGAGAGAGAGGGGGGGGGGGGGGGGGGGGGAGATGTTTAAGGCGGGAAAGCTCCAAAGGTGCGACCTTTCTTGTGCTTGCAGGTACCTGCAAATGGCGTCGTCCGCAGCGATTTGGACCCTTCATCTTCGTACGATTACGCGGGTCCCCTACACTTTCTTTTCTTCTCTCTCTCTCTCTCTCTCTCTCTCTCTTGGTGATTTAGAATTTTATCTCGTTGGACTTAGAATGATTAATGCGCTGCGGATCGATGTGTATTGGGATTATTCTCGCAAAAATATCAACTTGGAAATGGATGAAAAGAGCATTGAGCTGCCCGGGCTTCTCGCCGTACTCGATCGATATGGCCAGGTTGCCGAGGTCCCGAGGCCGAAGAGGGACGCTGCTGGGCTGATGCCGAGTGTTAACTCGTTAGCTCATACCCGTCCGGTCTCCGAGTGGTTCTTGCATTTATCATGAACGATTGAGGTCTACACTCTGTGTAATTGAGCAAACTTGGACTAACAGTTGCTATGCACGATTTTCGCTCAGCAGATTCCTACCCTCTTTATTTTGTTCGGTTTCTCTATGGCCTTGTCCCAAATCTCATGTCCTGAGTCAATGCAGGGAACCCTAGGACATTGGGAAGAGGGGATGTTTTCCTTGTAGGGCCCCCCATCTTGATTGCTTTGTTTGTTCTCCTCCTCGGGACCTGCCACCACAATTTGTGCTTTGCCAATTGTAATGTGCGGGAAGATCGAAGACTCTTTAGTCCCGTGCGTTGGTAAATTTGGAAGCCAATCAGGGTTAATTCGGATAATTTGTCTGACAGTGATCTTCACTTTATTAAGAGAAGAATGAAGGGAAAGGCGTCTCTTGCCGGAAGCACGTAGCAAAGAAGCCCAAAGGCCGGCCTTGCCGGCTAAGTGCGTGAAGGCAGAAGAATTCTCTCCAAATGGGGAAACTTAGGAGGAGGAGGAGTGGCCAAAAGAGTAATTAAATGGGCTTCTTTTTATGTGTATATATTTTATTTTTGGGTTTGGTCTGGCCAATGAGGGTGCGTCGTATTGATTAAGCTCACGAGAAATACCAGATTGACTCTTCACCAGCCTCCATTGATGGACACCACTTAAATCCTTCTTCTGAAGAGTCGTGAAGGCCAACCACGAACCAGCTCCAACAACAAATGGCCACAGCCAGGTCAAACAATTGTGGCATTTAAGACACGCATGGACAAGATGGAGTCTCTGTTTTGCCTGCGTATCTTTTCTTGCCATTTTTAAGTCTCTCTCTCTCTCTCTCTCTCTCTCTCTCTCTCTCTCTCTCTCTCTCTCTCTGTTCCTGCGCCCCTCCCTCAATTCCATTTCTTTACTTTGGCTCAGAAGATTGAAGCAGAAGTCTGAAACAGCAAATAGCAGTGAACCTAAACATGTAGCCAACAGCCATGTGTAGGGATAGGGAAAAAGAAATGCTGATACCACAGCAAATGATGAAGCTCAGAAAGCAAAGCTTCTTTTATTTATCCGGCTTTTGGGCAACAATCTTAATGGTAAGACTTTTTGGGAAATTCAGGTAGAGGTCAATCGACAATGATCAAGGACGTTGAAATGCCACCAGAATGCTTCTTTAGGAAGAAAAACAAAGTTCACCTATTACTCATACCCCTGAAAACTACAGTCTCCACGCACACACACTAATCATGCGGCGGTTGTGGCTTTCGGTTCTGGATTTTTCTTTTGCCAGTAGTTGGCACTTCAACCTGAGGTGAGGTAAGGCAAATCCCACCAATTCCCAATGCAAAATGCCTCTCTCTTTTCCCTACTTTACAAGGAAGAGTGTAAAGCTAAGAGACACAAGACAAGATTCTGCATTATCCGTTCTTTGAATTCAAGCATGTACTCGTTCCCTTTTGTCATGATAATCGAGGGTTCTGTAGCATGAACCCGAAGCTACTCAACAAACCGCGTTTGCAAAAAAAGTCCCAAACAAAGGGCCCCCAATCATGTGCTTGCACCAAAATAAATCATTCGCTCAATCATTGCACTAACTGCTCCGAGTGATCCAAAAATAGAGCACTGTGACTTTCTTCTCTGCCACATAAATTTTTTGATTAAGCTTTCCCAATGCAGCACCAATAAGCATTTACCCGCCTTGCAGAAAAAAGGTACAAAGCATCGAACTTCAGCTGAGGTACGAAGACAAGACAAGAGTTTCAGCGAACTTTTGCTCTACAAAAGGTATTCAGAGACAAATTTTCATCCACACGGAAAATCACACACTGATTGATATGGAGATGAAATTCGAAATCTAAATTTAACAAATACGAAGATAGAGTTGTAGAACAAGATTTATTAATTCAAGATATACTTTATCTATCCTTCAACACGGAGCTTTATTCTGATGCGCTCCGTAATTCAGAAGGCATGACCAAAAAGAATCTGCCTCTTCTCAAGCTACAGCAAGAGTATATGAATAAACTACCAGACATAAATGAACAGAAAAAGTTACTCTTACTCTATACTCAACTGCAAGGTACCACTAACAGTGCTGTCAAAATTCTGTCAAATTGCTAAAACTCGATTGCCTGGGCCTTAATGAAAATGGGTAGCCCTTAATTTTTTGAGGCTAAAATTTTTTTACCAAAAATGCGTAAGCTCTCCATAACAGCTTGTATTCGATCTGATATAGCAGTATACAGAGATCTCTGTGCTGCCTCATCAAGTCCACATGGAGAAGCACTAGTCCATCCAAAAGTAGGAAGCGAAAAGTCACGAGAAGTAGTTATTGCCATTTCCCTCATTTGGGGAAGGTTGAATTCAATCGGCTCACCTACAATTATATTTATTCTTTTATTACATAGGGGGAGAGGAGGTCTTCTTCCACGGAAGTAGTTTTCCGGCATAACCTGAAAAGGAATTGCAAATCAATGAGGAAACAATGCCCACGCAAAAAAATAAAAATCAACAATATCAAATCAAACGAGGGTTCTTTCTCATTAAGAGCACAACTTTTATGCTTCAGCAAAACTTTTTGCTTTCCCTGCCAAAGTCCAAGCCAACGTTTATATGTCATGAAAGTTTCAGGTATTTCGAATTGAAAAAACTCAGTAAGTGTCACTGCAAGATTTAGATTAAGCAAAAAGTAAAAATTAATCTAGACAAGCCCAAAGTAAACAAGAATAATATATCACTAGATCATATTTTTAACATCCTTGAGCAATGGCAGTGTACAGTACATATTGTTCCATTTCTTGTCAGATGTGCTTATCAATAGTCCACATTAATTTGATCAACTTAGACAGGCCAAATTTTTCAAAGCGCAGACAGTGATAGAAATATTAATGAAAACAGAAACATTCATTGATCCAGATGTTCCATCGCTAAATATGGTGTATGAGGTCTGCTGCTCAACTAACAACAAGGTAGTCTCAAAATATTAGAAATTGAAGCTAATAAAAAATTGTTCTGTGATCAACACCATACTGATTATGTTTCTCCCTTTTGTGTCTAAATCAGAAGATGAAGTTGGATGCCATGTGAAAGTGATTTCAGTATTACACGGAATACAATCCCCAAACACATGGAATCATCACCTAGTATTTCACTTGCATGTGACACCTACAAGTCTTGAAGAGAATGCGCAACAACAGTAACTACAATGAACTCCTTACGTAAGCACTGAACACCAACTCAAGCATGTCTATATTCTTACCATAAAAACTAGAGTTAATTTCCTTCACAATAGATCGACATACGAAATGATTATCCAAGGACCGATATTTTACTAGTAGAAGAAGTGAGTTAGGGAAAAAAAGGTGTACATCTCGTCACTTAAAATAAGAAGGATACATAGATACCCAACAGGTCGAGCAACAAGCTGACCTGATAAATAATTAGTAAATTGGTCCATGCAATAGACTGGTATACAATCACTATTTCCATGCTAATCCCCAAATTACCTCATGAAGTCCATGATGAACGATTGGCAGAACAATTGGTGTTACAGGGGCTCGATTAATTAGACTAGCAGTTCCCCACTTCAATCGCCGTATAGGTCCACCTTCTTGGGACACTTTTCCTTCTGGAAATGTATGCAACTGCAGATCAGCAATATGTTCAGTAAAACTACCAATGTGGATGCACATGATTGGGGGATTGGGGGAATGCAGGGGTTTCAAACCACAGAAAAATTCAAAAATTGTAGTTTTCCGCCATTATGGATAGTGCAGTGATATAGACTGTACAGAAAAGCTCCATGCACCATTTTTTCTCTCCTTAGAAGACCTTATTGCCTGCACTATGCAGAAGATTGCCTTTTTTGACATTTACAACAGGCAATTAATTGCCTATTGCATCCGTCAGTTGACAAATAGAAAGATAATAATGAAGAAAGATTGATTCTCTTTCCTGGACATATAGGCAAACCATGAGAAAGTTTGATGGTATGTATGCATAATCAATCTAAAGTGAAAAACCTTGACAATCACATCCACCTTATAGAAAAAGCATCATAAATAAAAGTTATCTCTGATACATTCATTGACCAGGTACACATAAAATCAAACCCACAGACTTTTCAAAACAATATACTAATATACTCAATGACACTAAGGCCTATTGTTGGAATCAATTTCAGCCATCTTAATTGACAGGAGTATTAAATACTCGAAGGATAATTAAACTACGAAGAACAATTGAGCAGGACGTTGAAAATAAATACCCATTCTCCATCATTTAAACGCTCAAGAGCTTCGTTCATGTGTTCTTGATATATACCAGCACCCCTGGTGATAGGTATGCATTTCCCTGCATCATTAACTACTTTAGTAACAAGGCGTGTGTAAACAGTTTGTGCATTATTATCCAAAAAATAATATTTCAGCTAGACTTGCCACACGTTCAAAAATGTTAATTTTACAATCTGAAAAAGACCTCTGCATTTAACTGTTCTGAGACCAGGGCAGAACCAGCTTTGCTCAATTCTTGTCTGTCCCGAACAGCCAAGCTAGTATTGAAGGATGCAGGAGAAATGAATTAAGATGGACAAATTTTCCCTTTCCATGGGTTTGAATGGCAAAGTGAGGAATCACGAGAATTAGAATTTCTGTTTTGGGACCAGATCAGGTTCATTTGACATCTACTTTGAATAACCACTGTGCAGAAATTTTCATATAAGACAAATAAATAAAGTAACTGTCCATAGCACCAGAAAATCACCACAATGAATCAATAACCGTCTGGCCACGCCCTTGATAGATTCACGTGGCAAGCTTAAGGCATGTTGCATTATTTGGTCGTTCTTTGAATGAGGTGAAGGAATGCACAGATGATCCCCTCAAACATAAGTTGAAAAAATCAATGAGAAAAGCTTCCAAAGAAGTTTGAGGATTGGAAGAGAGAGGAAAAGACTTCTCTGGCAGAAAACCTTTTATCAACAGATTACCAATAGAGGAACTAAGCGTGTTCTCTAGTTCTCCAAATTTCACTTTCTCATGCTGGTACTTATGTGGTTTCTATTGGAGTCAACTTTGCCAGCTTGAAAGATACAAAGGGAGACAGATCTCAGAAGAGAAAGATTGGCAATCTATTACTGTAATTATTAGACACAATGCAAGCATAATGTCATGAATTACATCCTACCTATAGTGAAATGAAGTTTCTGGTATTAAGCATCTTAGGCACGTTAATAGGGCTAACCTTCAATTTATAAACTATATTCATGTATAATGTAAGAGTCAGCTATTGTTACATTGTTGATCTAAGCAAGCTACTCATGATTAGGAGTAAGAAACTGACAATGTCAACTTAAAAGAACGGGAAGGAAAATTTGTTGCAAAGAGCGTCAAAAGTAATAACATATTACCTACCAAGTCGAAAAAAATACGAGAGCACTGCATTCTTAAAGCAAATGTCTTCAGCAGCCAGTACCCATCGAGCTCTTCTTGCATCCATGGAGGGAAATCCCTTGAATCCCCACATCACAGGATCATCCAACCTGATCCGATTAAATAATATGCTAAGACAAATAGCCAGATAACAAGGTGGAAAAGTGCATTCAAACAACAACCAAAATAAGCTTCATGCCAACCACTAATTGGAACTATCACTTCTCAGCATCACACACGAGGACCACATTGCTTAACTACCATACCAAATCATGGTCATCACCCCTTGAGCTAAGCAACTTTCGTTAAAGTCTCCTTACAAAATCGAACCATTAGCATGTAAAAATAACCATACAGGAATCAATAACGAGCAGTTAAATTAAAGATCGGAGACAGCAAACCGGATTCACAGTTCAACTGAACCACGATTGCTCATTTCATTACAAAAGAACTCAAATGCAGCTCCTCACTGAGGTCTAAGTGCAAGCAGCCCTCCGTCTTCGGTTGTACATGAATTCACCGTGGCTCATTTAGCTACCAACTTCAGAAATTCCCGACAGTCTTATGCAGACTCTTTATAAGTCGATCAAACAATCTACCGCTACCAAACTCGCCACTCGCCAACAGTCCCCACATAGCAATCCAACAGACATTACCCCGACTTCACAAACAACAACAGCGGGAAAAAAAAAACACAAAAACAAAAGAAGTAGCGAAACGAGAAACGGAAGAGGGATAGAGAACCGACGTGGACATGTGGTTGCTGACGGTGAGGAGGGGGACGCCGGGGGGGCGGTGGCGGACGAGGCGGAGGAGGGTGTCGGCGTTGTGGACGGTGGTGGTGTTGAGGAGGTTCGCCACCGCCTTGGCGAACGCCCCGACGGCCATGAACACGACCCTCCTCGGCAATCCTCGAAGGTGGGTGCCGCTCGCGGCCCACTCCATCTTCCTCCTCGCCATTTCGAGCGAGAAAACGTTCGATCCCGAGAGGCGCTCAGCTCTCTCCTCCTGCGCCTCGCTCTGACTGGACTCGCTGCGCGACGGGAAGCGGGTCGAAGCTTTTGACGGATCTCCGGTCCGAATACGGGTTCTGGACTTTTGGACATCAAATCCTACACTTCAATCTCGACTTCCCCTTTCGACCAAAAAAAAAAATCTTGACCTCCCTCGCATCATTTTCCTCGTTAAGTTTCATAGAGTCGAATATACGTAGTACAATAATAATTCAAATGTCAAGTACAAAAATTAAAACATTGAATTTTTATTTTTTTCTAATGACCAAGAAATCCACCACAGCCCCGTGCCCGGCACAAAATGAGACTAGCACTAAACCCCAACACCATATTCTTCCACTTACTTAATACATTAGCAACTGTGATTTTCTAACTCTTAATCTCAACAATAAAATATAAACTCTCAACCAACACAGTTACCCACCATTGGATTAAAACATTGAATTACTTGTAGTCTAGAAAACGCATAAAATTTAGAAGAAAATTAGCAAAAAAAAATTTGAGCGGGGACCACCAAACGGCAAAAATCGACGGTTCCTAATCCTTCTTATTAAGATTAGCAAACATGGGTAATCAGTTCTGGCCCGAGCTGTCTCCAAAATTTTGAATCTCTACTCCGTAGGGCCAGTTTCGATTTCTTGAAATCAGAGGCCGAAATGATTTCCTTAAAGAACCACTAGAAATCAAATTGGCCAATTTCGGGATTGACTTTGAAAATGGGCCTAATTTTAAGTAGTGTAAAGCAATCAGTAGCTAAAGGCAATGATGAATTTTCTAAACTTCCCGCAGTTGAAAAAAAAAACACTTAAAAACCACTTCCCGGGTAAAATTGATAGTTCCTAGTGTAAAATCCGGATTTTTTTGACTTAATGTATTGTTTAAGAAAAATCAAACTTTGTCTTAATAATTGGCTTTTGGTACATTCTCACAAAACCACTTATTAAAATGAAGTAAATTTTATGACAAAAAAAGGAAATTTAAAAAAGGGGAAAAAAACGACGTGGACCTGAGACAAGTGCGATCATCACGCGACTTGTATAAGTACCAATTCTCTATTAATCGATGATCATACCATGATTGCTGAACCTTTGCGATTCTATTTACAATTTAAAAAAGCGATGTTACAAGTAATATACGTAAAATCTTTTAGCCCCATGGTGTTTCACTATTTCACGTGAAGGGGAAATTGAAAAGTAATATCTTTTGATAAAAGTGTTTAACTTAAACTAAACTTTTGCTTGAGTATAAGTTTAATTTGTTTAACAAAAAATGAATGGTTTGAAAAATATTTTTCCTTAAAATAATTATTTATATCTCTAATAAAGTTGAATTAACAAAAACAACTTTTATCACTCATGAAAATATCTAGATATAAATTGCCGCGGCAATAGAGATGAACAAAAGAAAAAATAAAAAAAATGTTTCTTAAAAAGTGTTCCAAGAACAATAAATAAGTTTTTTTCCACTTCTTGTTTCTATTCCAAATATGTTCCCGAGAATAAAAAAAGAACAAAAGCGTTTTGGTTCTTTTTTCATTTCCCGAAACAAAAATAGAAATAAAAACTTTTGTTCAGAGAAATATTAACGAAATTTGCCAAATAGGCCCTAAAATTTCGACGAGAACTCTGGTATCTTTGTTGGTTATTATATTCAAGGGGACATCACATCATGTTGGCCTTCACCTTTTGATCCATGAATCACCCATATGTTCTTCCCATAGCGCAAATAGGATAATGTAAGATAATATTGGTTATATCAAGATAAAGTATATTATCTTGGTAAAAGTTCAATTAATTTATTGCACCTCATTATTGAACGAAAACCCTCTTTTACAAAGCCCTCCTGCACATATGAGGTATATTTGATATAACTATGGATATGATAATAATAAAATAGCAATACATACACACATACATACATACAAACATACTTATAAGAAAATACTTTAAAGACCAAAAGCTAATTGGAAAACCTCCCACGATTGCACAAGACCCATTTCTATACATAGCAATGATAATAATGATAAGAAGAAGAAAATACTTCGATGACAAAGATTAATTTCAAAACGCCCACATCATTGCTGCACAGAAGCTCAGGTTCATATATACATACAAAATATTATAGATTACATTATTTGCTTAACGTATAAGATTATAGGTTGTAGAGCGAGTTATTCACTTAGGTGTATAATTTGTTCATAGGTGGCGTTTAGGTAGAAGCTACTTTTGTGGAGAAAATACCAAAACCTTTTCTTGCAATAAGGAGAGAAGAATCTTAATAATTTCCAATACTAGGTGGCAAGCTTAGGGAATAGAGACCACATTGGCAGAAACCCTAACGTACTATGGAGAAAATTCAATTAAATGTACGATTTTCAAGCCCAGATCAATTTCTCGTTCAAAAGGCGGCACACGAAACATCTACATGCCCAAGATTGCACGTCGTCGTCGGCACTTTTATGACTCTCGAAACGGATCCGACAACAACAACACAAAACCTAGATATCGTTATATGACTACTTTCGACACAAGATCGTATGCCGATGATGGGCATGTTCGTGGAACTGATTCAGAATACTTCCCAAGGTCGTGCCGGAAAAGAACGATCAAACTCCTAGAAGGTTGGTTTCCGATTGAATTTAGGCCATCCCCTGCCCCTGGCCGGTTGCCCAGGACGGCCGCTAAACGCTACTATTCTTTGCAAAGCATGATGTCCTACCTAATGCCCAAAAAATGATGTCCTACCTAATGCCCATTTATTCTTCGGTCGGGACGAAATATAGTTCTTGTCATGGAAGAAGTTGGATATGACCTAAAGAGCCCACGTCTCAATGTAGCCTATGGGCCTACCATCAACAGTATCTTGCCATGCCATCCACCAACTTTCCCAAGTGCCGTCGATTTTACTTGGGAATGAGTACCGGATCCGTTTTGACCTAGAATCCAGCCTGATTGATCCGGTTCTTAGTCGATTTAAGAGAGAATCGATTTGGTCCTTGATCCTAAAGCTCGAATATCGACCTACCTGAGTAGGGTCCCGTTCTTGGGTCACGAACGAAGAATTCTACCTGAGAACCCCAGGTCGATTCGATCTAACGTAAGGCATTGTACATGCTTGTAAATAAATGATATAGGGAACCGAGTTCCAAACACCAGTCATTTTTATTGATGGAGTCCTCATTTCCATTGATGGAGTGCACACTCTCAAAAACCCAACCAATGCCTTGTCTTCATTTTCAAAGTGAAACCATTATATTATAAAATTATGAGAAGACGACATGAATGATTCTTGAATTTTGGTCATTTATTCCGAACTCTCATGTTATTTAATTTGATCTTGGATTTTTTTGTACATATTCAATATAGTCACTTGAATATATGAAAAATATCTGAATAATTCTTAATAATATATTAATATCAAGGATCATATTGGACATTTTCATATAATTTGTTAAACGATTAATTTGAACTAAATTAAAGTTCATATACCGTATGATTTTCCTTAGTCCTTTCGAAAAATAATTATCCAATTGCCGAGGTGATGGGTGGATTTACTTTTATAGAGGGCCACTTGGAGAAATAACTGTGTCAAAAAATCCAAGAGGTAGACGATGGTCAAGATTCGCGAGAATATTTCCATTTTGAGCAAGTGAAAACGAAGTAACACTTCACCATGTCAAGGGCAAATGTTCAACCACATCAATGATTGATCGAACCACCCACGGTTCCACTGCTGACCCGTTTTGCCGTCGGATCCGAGAAATTTCATCGCTCTTGATTCAAACTCGAGCCCGATTTCTATAATGAAAGACAGGATCAGTTAACGCTTAACTTACCTACAAGAAAACGAGAAGTTGGAACCTAACCTCTGACGCTGGGAATATTAACAAAAAAAAATCAATAGTCAAAAAAACCAAAAACAACCTTTGACTTCATTATTATTATTATTATTATAAGGAGAACTCCGTGTTTAGGTGATGTCAAGAGAAATCAAATGAATTGGTTGAGTTTGGTGGACTTTATGATCACATGGAAGGGAAGCAATTAACCGGTGGAATATCGACTCTAGAACCAAGTCACGATCAGCACGTAGGGGCTGAGCTCCGCATTTGTCCACAAGCACATGATCCTGGCAATTTTTCTGGAATGTCGATTCGATTTTCGGCGCTTTCGAACCGTCGTCCGATGTATCTCGCTCGGCCAATCGCGCAAGACATAGGAACGCGATCGAAATTTTTCCGGCTTTTCTTATAGAAGAAAGAACAAAGACATTAGACGTACAATGGTCGCGATCAATTGCGTGTGACCGAAGATCTCTTCAGCTTCGCGTGGGCATTCACATCTCGTTTCGCCGGACGAGTCCATGCACAGTTTTTCTCCAATGTCTCGACTTGCAAAAAGTCAAATCTCCAAATCAAGTGAAATCACCAAGCGAAATGACCCCACCTTTCGATAACCCCACCACTTGCTTTTGTTTCCACGAACTCTTCGCACTTCAGCTCCAGACTCTGCCATTTGTCTCCCTTTCATCTGCTTAAAGAATGAAAGAAAAAGAGGTCAATTGCTTCTCATTAAGTAGGAAATGAGAAGAATTTAGTCCATATGGTAGAATTTAGTCCATATGGTATTCCCAAAGTTCATCAATAGGTGATGGCAGATCATACTGGCAAATCACCGGGAACAATTTCAGTTGACTTTCTTTCTTGGACGAAAGACAGGCCCCTATGTTATAGATGAGATGGTGATCCGCAAACCAAACACATTTGGGTCAATCCAATCGAACAGCGACCTTTGCTGTGACTTGAGAGAGATAGGGAGAGATTATTCTCCCATTGGTTAATAATATACTTAATTAAGATTCAATTTGAGGACGTGACAGCGAACTCCCTACCAATTTATATTGCGTAGGTCTAAGCATTTCGAGAGCGACCGGATCTACACATAGATATGAATTTCGTCCTCCGGAAGGTCGACCACCTGCGCGACAATCGACTCGAGGCACCGCTAAAGAAGTGCAACGAGCCCCAGAACAAAACCATACAAAGGGCCGAAGTCTAGGCCGCTGGATCCATCTGAACAGCAGCGTTTTTTGCCGCTACTGTTGACTTTGCGAACATCCCTTTTCGCGTTGGCCATCCGCTGCCGCATCAGCAGGAACCCACACCCAAAATCCGCAAGTGGGACGCGTATCAGACGAAATCTTTCCCAATGTCAGCAAGCGAGATGGCGGAAAAGCCATGGCCAGAACGCACCCTCGGAAAAAGTCTCCACCAACTCAAGTTCAAGGCACACGTTTCGCGCCCCGGATCGGTCCATCGAGAGCACTCGAGAGAGATGCCCCGATAAAGAAAGAAAAACAGAGCACTGAACGAGGGTTAAGGAAAGCTTCAAGGCCAATGCGCCATTGAAAATCATTTCGTTTAGGTGCTGAGCAAAAGGCGGAGCAGAGAGGCAGAGAGACCCACTCACTTCAGCGCTTCCCCCAACCGCATGATCGCGAGGCCGATAACGCATCGACAGGTCGGTCGAGGCCCTTCCAATTGAATAGCCTTCTTTTTTGTCAATGAGCATCCGCATATTCTCCAGCAAGACTAGTGAAAGTTAGGTCATCCAGAAGCGCACCACTAGCGAGGAAATGATTATGTTACTTAATCGCATACTTGAAAAGAGATCAGAAAAGATATGGTCTGCAAGTAATTTAATCGCCCGGGATAAAGCTGGTGGCGATTTTCTTTGATGGGTTATCTTTTTTCTTTTGCTTTCTTTTCTTTTTTCCTTTTCAAAGTTTGGAATTTGGTGTTTGTGTTTTTTTTTGTCATAAATTTGCTGATGTGATTTTGGGTATACTTTGCAAAGTGAGTGGACTTAAGATGATAAGGTAAGCAAGAATGAAGTAAAGAGGTGCTTTGACGATATAAAATTTGCAAGTTGATGCTGGTAATTTTTCTTGATGTTGACTAAAAAGATTGTTTTTTGCGTTCTTGATTAATTTGGCTATTGCCACCAGATGGGTACTCCCCTTATTTCTTACAAATCACCTCAAGGTGGCGTTTCATAAGATTTCATTAGTCACGATATATTTGGTTATTCAGGCAGTGGACCGCCCAAGCGCATCACTTCATAAGACAATTATATCGCCGCTCACCGGCAACGGTCGCTTGACTATAGCCCGCAAAGGCAGGGGGTTGTGTGATCATCGATATCGTCACCGCGAGGGTCTCGTGACTATCATGACAAGGGTCGCATGATCCTCTTCGAGTCGTCACCTATCATTGATGAGGGGTAGACGACCGTTGCCGATGGTCGCGGGATGGCAAGGACACCCCCCAACCCTGCCTCTCTTCATGTGAGGCTTAGGCAAAATTGTGCCTAACAAGATCATTAGAACCCACATCTCTTAGTGGAACGGTCATTAGATCACACCATTTGTCGATGTGGTGCTCATTTGGCATCGCATTAGTCAAAAACCTTTGCCACTAGAATCAAATAAGTTTTCAACCTCCTCGCCGGTGAAGAAGAAGAAGAACAAGAACAAGAAGAAAAGGAGTGGTGCCACGTCGGCGCCGACGAGCTCCGACGAGCCACGTCGGCGCCACGTGTATTTTCTCTGGTGGGAAGGACTTATATGGCATAACTTGCAAAGGTTGAGGACTTATTTGGTACCAAAAAAAAGTTGATGACTTATTTGGCACTAGTGGCAAATGTTTATGACTTTTTTGGCACTTTTCCCTATTAACAACACGTATCAATTTTCTTTTGTCGTGTCAACACTGTTGCGTCGCCCATTTGACAATGTTCGATTGTAGCCATTAACAGAAGGGCCTCATCCACGCAATAAATAAAATCATGAAACCCGGGAAAAAGTTACGATAGATCGCCAGATTTAGAGCACTAAAGAAAGGGGGCCCGACTCAAAACTCTCGATCGCGCGGGGTGCATCCGTCGGAATGAATGCGTCCAGAGTCCGCCTCCGTCTGCCCTGTTTCGGGGGCGGGCGATTCATGCACGGGGCCATGATCGAGGCGTGCGGGATACGAAATAGATTCTTGTCCACAGGAACGGGTTGACCGGACCCCTGAAATCTAGGGGCACGCGGAGCTGTTGCTGCTGTATCTGGACGAAGTTTCCCTCGATGGAAAAGGAAGAAGCAGAGATGGGGGGAAACGAGGTCGGGGCGGAGATTCACGGGGGTGGTGGCTTGGGGAAGCGGACAAACGGAGGCCACCACGGTAAACGCTGCAGACAGACAGAAGGCGAAGAGGGTGGGAAAAACAATATTAAAGGAGGAATATTTACGGAAGAGTTGAGTCTTCTCTGCAGATTCACTCACTTTCTGTCTCTCTGTCTCTCTCTCTCGCTCTATGTCTATCACTAGGGAAGGTGGGGTCGTCCATCAATCATCATCTTCATCCTCGCGAAAGTCCACCACCATCCACTCGCGCGCACCAGCCGCCCTCCCCCATGAAAAGTAAACGCCTTGCGAGACAGCCTTTCTCGTCTCTTCCCCGGTCTCATGATCACCATCACCATTAAATTTAATCTCACTCTCTCCTTTTCGTTTTTCTTCCCTCTTCTTCTTTAATGGTTTAATGATATAGCTGCTTGTACGTATCGACGTCACTCTCTCTATCTCTCTCTCTCTCTCTCTCTCTCTCCCTCTCTGCAGGGTGTCTGTGGTCAATGGGTTTTCTCTGCAACTCCCACCTCTTGTTGTACTTCCCCATCCCCTGCGACCACTACCTCCTCCTCCTCTTCCGACCCATGACACCTCCTCCCCTATGAGGCCATACTCCGCCGGACCCACCACACTCTGCGCTGGCAGAGCCATGCTCTGCTGCGCCTGGCTCTGCCACCTCGCCCTCCTCCTCCTCGCCTGCCACGCGCTCTCCTCCGCCGCCACCTGCGACCCCTCCGACCGCGACGCTCTCTACTCATTCCTCTCCCAAGTCTCCCCCCTCCCGTCCGCCGACCGCCTCAATTGGACCGCCAACTCCGACTGCTGCACCTGGGAGGGGGTCCTCTGCGACTCCCCCACCGGGCGGGTCCTCCGGCTGTTGCTTCCCGGCCGCCTGCTGAACGGCACCGTCTCGCCATCGCTCGGGATGCTGACCTCGCTCACCCACCTCAACCTCTCGCGCAACCGGCTGTCTGGCCCCCTGCCTGCCGATTTCTTCACTGCGCTCGGCGAGCTCCGGGTCCTCGACCTCAGCTTCAACGAGCTGTCCGGCGAAATCCCTGTCCTTCCCCCGGGCAACGCCGTCCAGACCCTGAATTTGTCCAGCAACGACTTTCGTGGTGTGATCCCGCCCTCGATCTTCCAGTCCGGGGGGAACCTGACCAGCTTCAACGTCAGCTACAACCGCCTCGCCGGCCCAATCCCCTCGCCAATCTGTGACGCCACCAAACCCGGCAGTGCCCGCCTCATCCGCTCGCTCGACTTCTCGGCCAACAACCTGAGCAGCGAGATCCCGTCTGGGCTGGGGAGCTGCTCGGACCTGGAGATCTTCCGCGCGGCCTTCAATTCGCTCACCGGGGAGGTCCCTGGCGACTTGTACACCGCGGCGTCACTCGAGGAACTTTCTCTGCATTTGAACCAGCTGAAGGGGCCGATTGGCGATGGAATTGGGAATTTGAGCAACCTCCGGGTTCTTGCTCTGTACTCTAACAATTTCAGTGGCTCCATACCTGACAGTATCGGGAAGTTGGCCAAGCTTGAGTATTTGCTGCTTTACATCAACAATTTGACCGGACCGTTGCCTTCTTCATTGAACAACTGTGTTAGCCTCAAGAAATTGATCCTGCGGGTCAACAACTTGGGAGGAGATATCTCGGCGTTCGACTTTTCTCCTCTTCAGCAGCTCACGACGCTCGACCTCGGCAACAACAACTTCACCGGTAAACTTCCCCCGAGCCTTTACTCTTGTAAATCACTCACTGCGATTAGATTTGCCACCAATAGGCTCGTGGGGGAAATCTCGCCGGCGATACTCTCGCTGCAATCGCTGACTTTCTTATCGATTTCTAACAATTCCCTATCAAACATCACTAAGGCGATCAGCATATTGATGAATCTGAAGAACCTTACTACCGTTACGCTGTCCATGAATTTTTTGGGCGAAGCCATGCCTGAAGATGATAATATTATTGGATCAAGCGGATTCGGTAGTCTCCAGATTTTAGCTGTAGGTGGTTGCCAATTGACAGGGAAAGTACCCATTTGGCTGAAAAGGCTTAGCAGTTTGGAAGTTTTGGACTTGTCGCAGAATTCAATCACGGGTGCCATTCCGGGCTGGTTTGCTGGCTTGCCAAATTTGTTCTACTTGGACTTGTCAAGTAACCTTCTGAGTGGCGGATTCCCGGTTGAGCTAACACGTTTACCAGCTTTGACATCGGGGGATCCTATTGCTTTGCTGAACCAGACGTATCTCGAGCTGCCGGTCTTTGTCAAGCCCAATAATGCGACCAATCAGCAGTATAATCAACTCTCCAATCTCCCACCTGCTATTTATTTGTATAACAATAGCCTTGCTGGTCCTATACCGGTTGAGATCGGCCTGTTGAGATCTCTGCATGTTCTGGACCTCCATCACAACAATTTTTCCGGAAGCATCCCGTATGAAATATGTAACCTTACAAACATGGAAAAATTAGACCTTTCTTCCAACCAACTAACCGGAGCAATTCCTGCATCCCTCAAAGGTCTCCATTTCTTGTCCTCATTCAGCGTTGCAGACAATCATCTCCAAGGGCCAGTACCAACAGGAGGTCAATTTGACACCTTCCCTAACTCCAGCTTTATGGGAAATCCTGGCTTATGCGGTGCAGTTGTACAGAAGTCTTGTGATGGTCAACCCAAGCTCCCTTCTATGCCTCGTAAACACCCGAATAAGAAGCTCATTGTTGGTCTGATCGTGGGGACATGTTTTATTGCCGGTCTCATGATCACTTTTGGCTTGTGGGTATTCACCAAGAGAAGAGTCAGTCCTCGAAGGGATTCTGATAAATTGGACAACATTTCCATCAATTCCGCTCTTGGAATTGCTCGGGAGCTTGACAAGGACACCAGCTTGGTGATAGTGTTCCAGGAGAACATGAATGACTTCAAGGATCTTACGATATCTGAAATTTTGGCAGCCACTGACAACTTCAACCAGGCAAATATCATTGGTTGTGGGGCCTTCGGCTTGGTCTACAGAGCAATCTTGCCAAACGGGGAGAAGCTGGCTGTTAAAAAGCTTTCAGGGGACATGGGCCTTATGGAGAAGGAATTCAAAGCCGAGGTGGAAGTTCTTTCCAATGCTCGGCATGAGAATTTGGTTGCCCTTCAGGGTTACTGCATCCATGAAGGCTCTCGTCTACTCATATATTCTTACATGGAGAATGGAAGTCTTGATTATTGGTTGCATGAGAAGAACGACGGTCCGGCTCAACTGGACTGGCCCACTAGGCTGAAGATAGCCCAAGGCGCAAGTTGCGGGCTGGCTTATATGCACCAGATATGCGATCCACACATCGTACACCGAGACATCAAATCCAGTAACATTCTTCTTGATGAGAAATTCGAAGCACATGTAGCTGATTTTGGATTGTCCAGATTGATTCTTCCTTATCATACTCATGTTACCACAGAGCTCGTCGGTACCTTGGGCTATATCCCCCCTGAATATGCTCATGCGTGGATAGCCACGTTAAGAGGCGATGTGTACAGTTTTGGGGTGGTCATGTTGGAGTTGATTACAGGGAAACGACCTGTAGATGTGTCAAAGCCAAAAGAGTCAAGAGAGTTGGTGAAGTGGGTGCAGGAGATGAGGAAGCAGGGCAAACAGGAGCAAATTTTTGACTCTCTTCTCAGAGGAAAGGGATTTGAGGATCAGATGCTGCAAGTTCTCGATGTGGCATGCCTATGTGTGAATGATAACCCTTTCAAGAGGCCAACTATCCAGGAAGTGGTGGATTGGCTCAAGAATGTAGGCACCTACTCACTGACCCCAAATGGAAAGTGAATCTTATTAAATCCGCGAGAACTTGGCGCCAAAGCAGCCGGAATATCATGCAATACCGTTGCTGCAGAGTTTTTAGTTCTTACACGTGTAACTTGCTTGTGTAGACTAGAGAATGTATTTTCTGGGACGTGTACAGGGGAAAGAAGGTGTCAGCAGCTCGGTCACTAGCTTCAGCCAGCTGGAGAGTAAATAACGTCTTTCGAGGACCATCACTCTTTCCTACCTCTCTACATGTTTTTACCGGAGTGTTACTATACACACTCAAATGGATGGATGGCTTTGGTGAAAAATTTTGTGTGGTGAGAACTCAGCTTGGCTCAAGTTATGCAAAATTAAGGTTACATTGGAGGGAAAAGGAATGTGTGAGCATGGAAGAGGTCAGGTCATGTTATACTTCCCTACAGAGAAAGTTGGACATGTTTTCTGTGAAGCAACAAGGGAACCTTTACATAGTTTGATTTCGTCCACAGTGTGCTCTGTACCTCGATGCTGCTTGCACACCGTCTTATGTTAATAAAGAAAGCGAAGGAGATGAGTTGGGAAGGACTGTGTTGACAATCCAGAGCATATCATTTGTTTGGGTTTATATATTCTCCTTTTATGTGAAAAAAATCTTCTGTATTATACATAAATTCTGTCAACCAATACCGGGAGCAGTAGATTAGATGAAATGACCATAAACGCCATATTGTTATGTTCTTTTGTTTGATAGATTAGACGAAGGGGCATGTCGAATGCATACTTGAAGGAACAAGAGGGTAAGTAGGAAGACCTCAAAGAGCTTCAAAAGCAGAAGATCAGTCGAGTATTACTAACCTAAATGAGTCGTTCAACTGATAAGGAACAGAGCTCATCATTGTTCTTTCCTTAGGATGTAAAGAAGCTATCGATCCATTAGAATTTCTAGCTTGCGACGAAGCTCTTACAAGAAATAGATGGGATCAAATTCAAATTCGCCGGTATCTGATTTGGTAATCGCGAATGCTCGATAACGTATTGCAGATTGTTCAGAAGGGTGGTCAGATATTCCGTTCCGTCTACAAAATATGAGCTGAACTAGGCTTCTGGCCGAAAGGGGGAAGAAGAACAAAAGAGAGATTGAAGTAAAGGGATTCACCTATTGGCTTGTTTACCATGTTGGGCAATTGCAGTAGTTGCTAGACGAAATTGCCTTCGATTTGTGCCAGCGACCTGAAACTCCGTGGTCATATTATGTCTTCCGATCACCGATGAGAAATGGACCGACCACTTTCTTCCAAAATGCTTTTTGATCGTGGAGCATATCATAAAGAGCGGTAACTCGTAAGTGAAATGTGGTTGAATCAGAATTATATCGACCATAAAAGATCCAAGTAGGGGTGTAATACACCGAGATAAGTTCGACGTTTAAGCTCGAATGGACTTGAATATTCAACATTCGATACTCGACATAAGTTCGATTAAGTTTGATCTTATATAACTTAAGCTCCTCTCAAATAAATTTTTAGTTAGCTTGAGTTCAATCTGACTCAATGTGATCAATCGACAAATTATTATTCAAAGCTCAAATTCAACTCAATCTTTGAGCTTGCACTTTAATATAAATAGCAAAAAAAAACTTTTCTATGATTAAAAAGTTGCTAAATTTTATCTATTTGTTCATATTAATAAATTCTATATAAGAAATAAAAACATATAAAACTACAATTACTTGATTAAGCTTGCTTGCGAGCTATTCAAGTATTTTCAAGCTCGATTTTAGTTTAATTAACCATTCGAGCCACTCGAACTTAAGAAGAACTTTGAGTGATCTAAGTTATACATGAATGTTTCACGTAGCTTGACTCGCGTACCTTGCTATATGCCAAGTGTAAAGACAATGCTTTTCATTAACATTCGAGAAAAAGGAGAAAAGAGAACGCTTGTTCTTTCTTCTTCTTGGGGTTCTCTCCTCTCCCTCCCTGTCATCTTCACACAGCCTTTTTCTTCAATCTCCACGGTGGGGAGGGTTTGAGCCAGATCTTTCCCTCCCCTCCCCTTTTCTTTTTCTTTGGTTGATTTGGTTATCTATTTTCTTTTTCTTACTCTCCTCCAATTTTATGGAACTTTTCTCTTTTGATCTAATTTTGATTTATAAGCTTATTTCTCCAAGAGATTTCTACCCGTTCGAGTCCATATTTGGGAGTTTTTTGCATATATAATTTCAAGGTTTTGCTTCTCTCAGATTTCATTGATTAACAAGTCTAGCTTCTAAGGAGATTGAAGGAGCTTCCTAATGGTTTTGCTCTCACAGGCATGAAATTTGTATTTGTTCAACCTCATTATTCTGAACGACAGTGGTATTGGGGAAGCCGAACCTAGCATACACTGCCTCAAAGTAAAATCGTTGGAGATCCCGATGTGTACTCATCATTGAAAATGATTTGGTGATTGGCCGTTGATTCTAGTTCGAAGATATCCCATATTTACTCTTTGAGTGTGTGACTCCTAACATTGATCTAATGATTCATCTTGTTATTTGGAACTGATTTTATTTTAAAGTTGTTTCGGATTTATCTTGTTGTTTCTCTCTTATATTTTTGTGACAAAAAATGAAATGCTACTATGACCCAAAAAATTAATATTGGACAAACTAGAAATAACTATATGAAATTTTTCTTGTTTTGAAATGGAGAACATGATATTGTAGTTATCTTTGCCTGCATAGGAAAAAGACCTTTTTCGAAGTGAAAATAATAATTAATCATATCCAAAATCATTACTGGATGAACGGTTATTGGAATTTGCTTTTTGAGTGTATGACCTCTAATATTGTTATAATGATTCGCCTTGTTATTTAGAATTTGTTTGTTTTTAGAGCTGTATGGGATTCGCCTCGTTGTTTCTCTCTTATATTTTTGTGAAAATAAATGATATATTACTTTGACAAAAATAAAATTAATATTGGACAAAATAGATATATCTATATGAAAATTTTCTTATTTCGCAATGGAGAACATAATGTTATAGTTATCTTTGCTTGGATAAAAAAAGAAAAGAAAAGAAAAAAAAGACCTTTTTCGAAGTGAAAATGGAAATTGATCAAATCCAAAATTGTAAATTGCCAATCATGATAAATGGAATCAAAACCCTAACATTTTCAATTTGTGCAATCAAACACCTCCCTTAAATTGTTGTTGACACGTAATTTTTTGACGAGCTCATTTAGTTACTCATTGCCCGAGAAATCTAGGGATCGATCCCAGCCCCTGAACAAAAACATTAGTAATTTGCATTTTCACAATTAGAGCATTTAGTGGTAATAAGCCAACATGAGTTGCATTCTAATTGGATTTGGACCGGGGCAAGAAGGTTCTGAGCTCAATTGAGTTGGCTGGAACAGGACCGGAGGAGCACAAAATTCGGCCAAGCCCATGATCCTTTCCATACGGCAGAAGATCGCAATGCACATGAGTGTTCTCTATTAGGAAGGATTGCATTCTGTGATCAAATGAGGGAATGAATACATCACGTCGAGCTGATTCGGAATGAAAGAGCAATAAGGGAGCAGAAAGGAAGATGGCCGCGCAAAAGATCGCCTCTTGAGGGAACTAAGAAAGAAAGAATATGGATAATAATGGACATATTCATTAGGGCAACAATAAGAAGAATATGGCGGAGGCAATAGATCTCACAAGACTCGCCGCCGGAGCTACTGGCATGTCCGGCGGAATCCCCACCAGCATCTCTGCGCGTCTGGATCGAGTAGCTCACAGCATGCCAACGCCAACAGCCGTGCCCAGCTCTTCCCACAGCCGCTCCGGCGCATCCAGGCGTTTCTTTACCCCGGCACCAGCGATCTCCACCGAAAGCAGGTCCTTGCCGCCCACCTCAGCGAGGCCCAGGCGATCCACGAGCGACAGATGAGGCGACGCCATCTGCAAGCACTCCCGCCTGCAGCCACTGACATCGGCATCACCATCTTTCGTCCTCAACACGAATCTCACGTCCATGCTTTGATCACTCATTTTCCGCGCATTAATCAGGTCACACCACGTCGACATATTATGTCTTCCATAGGAGGCGAGAAGTCACGGCGAGTGGAAGACCGAAAGAAAATAAGAAAACTGTGGAGACTCGGCGACAGAGAAGGAGAGTGAGGGGACGATGATGAGAACATTACTTGTGAACTTGCAGGAAAACGGTGGATCTGACTCCTTTGGGTCCTTATCCAGACTTGAAACTAGGCAGCACACGCGCATGGTGGATTTCAGGGTCTTGCTCGGTGCCAGTGAAAGAAAAATTTTCAGAAAATGAAGCAGATCGCGAAGCCCGTACTCCAGTTCCACGCCGGCGAGCAATTTATCCCGAGACGCTGCAATCCAATCCCGGCCGCATCTTGGTGCACCCTTGATCTTCGCCGGTCGCCCCTAAGCTCGCCTAGCTGCCGGTCCTCCCCGCCTCGACTCACTTTTGGTCATCGCTAGGTCAAAACCATAAGCTAAGGTAAGGGTGAGGTTGGTAAGTTATGTGTGTTATTTAATTCTATTACATAGTTTAACTGCACGTTATTTAGAAATTGGGTCTCAGGTTATTTTTCATTGTGCGTCGACTAGTCCTATCCATTAAGAAGTATTAGGGTTAGACTGATAAGATAGTCTTATGAGTGATTGTCATGATTGACCGATTAATTGAAATTTGATTGCCTTAAAATAACAGACATGCCATCATGAAATTGTTGAGTTATTCATATAACAGAAATTTTAGCACGTCGATTGAGTTTATTAATCACTGTGTTTATGCATGTCGTAAATTAATTTCATGTTTAAAAACTTGGGTGCATCCATGGATTAGGGCTTTCTTATGAGCACCATGGATTTAATTCATAGAAACTTGGGAAAGTTTACAATTTTTATCAAACAAGAATCGAACAAAAATGTCATGTAAATTGCATTATTTAGTCTCATAATGTGCAATTCACACAGGCATGTCATTTATCGAGTCGAACGCCTTCGGATTAATGTAATTACATAATGTAGGTTAATTATTAATTACATCTCATGCAATCACATTATTACACATAGTTCAATATTTATACAGAGAAAACACACAAAAACAATTATCATTGCATCGTTAGGTCATTGTTTCTCTTTATATTCATTTTACTATAAAAATAAAAACTCAAAATTCTCATGCATAATTTAAATTATAGGGTTAAAACATGATTGATCCCATTTCATGTCACTAGAATTGCATATAAGTTGCATTCAATTTAATTATAACAAAGTGTAGATGTCAGTTAGATTTTATTTTAATTCATTAATGCATGTTAGTTTAGAATTCATGCAGTCACGAGTTAGAATTAAACCATGTCACTTCAAAAACAAGAAAAGAAGTTCAAAAAAGAATTAGTAGACACTGCATTAGAAATCATGTTTAGGACATGCATGCATTGTTTGGTCTAGTTAATATTTTGCAGAACACCTGGGGCATTAGATGATAATAAAGCTCCGGTTTTGTAAAACATTAAGATTCTTTATTTTTTTTTCTAGTAAGGAAAGTATTATTATAATTTATTGAGTGCCAAATAAATCATGATTGACCTTTTTGTGACCAATCACATGTCAGTAGTTTAGTATTAAAATTAATTAAGTTTGCTTGCAAATTTTTTGTGAAATAGAAGAAAAAAGATATTGAAAGAGCGTTACATTTATCTAACATAATTAAATCTATGTATTCATGAAATTTCACAATACTTCAGATTTTATTTGGCTAATAATATGTTAATGGCAACACTTAAATAGATTAATCCACATATTTAATCAATAAAATAAAAACTCTGATGTTGCAATTGATACGATCTTGCAGAGTTTGTGATAAGAATTTACATGGAAATCTACTCTTATTTTATACTTATTTTCAAATGGATGCCACATTAGTAAAAATTAAAACAATTGTAAAACGAAAATAAAATAAAACTAGAAAAAAGGTAGGACAGTGGCAGCGTTGCAAGTGACACCCGTTAGGATGAGCGGTTCCCCAAATGGTTCGATTCCCATTTGGAACTGGGAACGGGACCGATGAGACCGGTTCCCGACTTTTGGGACCGGGAACTGGACCAACTCAATACCTTGTATCATAACAGATAATCGATAAAGTCATATCAATGTATCATAAAAGATAATCGATGAAGTCATATCAGCATTTTCACATATCGAACGGACCTTAACTCTATTTGCACAAATTAAATGGATTTTTATATTTTGATTTCTCAAATTAGAAAGAAAAATTATATTTCGTGAGATTTGGATTGCCCTTAG
Source organism: Melaleuca quinquenervia (assembly GCA_030064385.1). NCBI lineage: Eukaryota > Viridiplantae > Streptophyta > Magnoliopsida > Myrtales > Myrtaceae > Melaleuca > Melaleuca quinquenervia. The sequence continues at coordinate 7,040,307 of CM057726.1, read as the reverse complement.
CCAATGGCAAATCCCAAACAGGGGAAGGGAGGGAGGTCAACGCTGAGACTCAGATTCGAGGTTGTCACCTTCGAAGGAGGAAGGCGGAATGCCTGAATCCACTGCTTCGAGGTTCTGGTTCCACAAGGGAACGCTCTAGACGCGAGAGAGAGAGAGAGAGAGAGAGAGGATGAAGCAGGCAGAGCTGACGGCCTTGCTGTGCGTGGCATGGGCAATCAGTCTTCTCTACGGCGAAATGTTGGCTTATTGGGTCCCTTCTCTCTGGTCTTGCTCATGGCCTCATCTCGATTTGCCTCCCACGTCCGCGGTGCTTCTTCTTCTTCTTCTTCTTCTTCCACTTCCGTTCTTGATGAGAGGCCTCGTATTGCATCCTTGTTTTTCCATCGTCGTTTCTGTATTTCAACAATCATCGCGCACCCATTAGTTGCGTCGAGCTCGAGATGTCTCAATGACTTGGTTAGGCTGCAATCGCCGAAATATTTTTACTTCATTTGTGGTTTCATAAAAGAAATCAAATTCAATGCTTTAGTGCCTCGTGCTGTGGGATGAATTGGCTGCCATATAAATTTGTCCAATTTGTTACTCGAGCAACGAGGGTTGACTGTTCATAGGAAGTATCGACTGTGGGATGGAGGTAGATCTGCAATGATGTGTAGATATTGCAGAAACTCAACATGTGTATGTTTGCCTAATTGTTCTGGTTATATTTGCTTAGGCAAATTGGGTTACCTTTAGGGATTAAGAATGTGTGAGTACGTAGTAAAAGGATGTCCTGCTTGTGCTAATCTCAGATGGGTGACGTAGGAGATCAGAATGGTTATGTCAAAGTTGCTGTTCTGGCCGATCCACAGGTATTTTTGAGTAAGTTGCATCTCCATTTGTTGCTGCCAGTGTCGGTTCACATTCCCCTGTGTCTGATACTGATTTTGTGTGTCGCCAGCTGATGGATAGAACATCTCACGGCCTGCCACCTAAATCCTTTGCTTTGGAGATGGCGCAGTTCTATACGGATTTGTTTATGCACAGAGCCTACTTGAGTTCCATTCTGCCTTTCAAACCCGATGTGGTTTTGTTTTTGGGTGATTATTTTGATGGAGGCCCATATTTGTCTGATGAAGAGTAATGCCTGTAGTTTTCAGTATAACTTATGGAAAAGTTGCGTGCATGAATCACCATTCGCTATGGAATGCTTGAATTTGTGACCACTTCAGCACATTTATTATTTGGCTTATTTCCTTGTCGTCTTTACTTAGACATCTTACCTTGAATTCTGTTGTAGAAGTATGAAGATTTATGGAATTTTAGAAAAGATCAATTGCTTCATATATATACACATCAGTACAGAATATAAGAAGGAATTACTTGCAATTATGAACATGATATGTAGGCAAGGGACCTCATCTATAACTGATTCGGGCGATCCACGCAAATCTCATCCCTTCATTCCCTTAAGATTTAGAACACAAGCTTGCTGCTGAATTACATTCAGTTCTGTCCCTTTTCTTCACCTTTGGAGTAAACCTCAATAGAGCTTCTCACTGTGAAATTACGGAATTCTTTTGTGCATCCTTGTTCTTGTTAGATCGACATAATTTAATTTCCAATTCTGGACTTTTTCTTAAGAAGGCCATTCACATGTTTTAACCTACCAGATGGAAGGATTCATTGAACCGCTTCAAGCATATCTTTGATCTCAAAACTCTGGAGAAGCATACAGAATGTCCAGTCTACTACATTCCTGGAAACCATGATGTGGGTTATGTGAGCCTTCACTCCCACAAACCAGAGGTATCTCAATGAGCCACTCTTATGCATTTTTAGTAGTAATAGTAGTAGTATTAGAGTTCTGAGTGACGTGCATCTCCATGTCTAATCTGGACAAGAGGCACTTTAGCTAGTGTCATCAGGTTGTAACAGAAAATCAAGGCTATTTATTTTGCTTTGTATAGGGTTCGTCTATCTGTTGCTTTCCCACCACTCCAAAAAAGAGTTCGTGCTTTTACTAATTTTCCATTTTTCAGGTTCTCAGTCGGTATGAAAGAGAATTTGGGAAGACAAATCACCGATTCACGGTTGGAAAAGTGGACTTTATTGCTGTAGATGCCCAAATTCTTGATGGTACATAAAGCTTTTATTTTTTGGTTTTAATTTATGTTATGCTTTCTTCCATATGGTTGAAAGTTGAAAACTAGTGACCTGAATTAGCATAACTTGCTTGTATAGAAATATGTGTCTTCCATGCATATTCTTAGTCTATATACTTAAGAAATCCCTCTCTTAGACAATTTCTGAAATTTGAACTACCTAGGCTCATGCGCATTGTAATGCATGTTTTTCTTGTTTTTATACTTTGAATTGCAACTAAAGCATTCAGGAATGGGCTATTCCTTTGGATTTATATTATGTTAAGGCAGTGGAGTATCTCATTTGCAGGGCGTCAACGAGAAGGGAAGGCTTCATCATCTTGGGATTTGGTAAAAAATGTCTCCTTTGGTATGTTATTTAATTCGATGATTAGTAAAATATTTGACAGTTTAAATCCATCTCCTATATCCATCTTCTTTTGCAAAGAGTTCTCAAGATTATTTGCACGTTTCTAGGTTCGCACTCAAATCCAAGGGTTTTATTAACTCATATTCCTTTGTATCGGCGTGACTGGACTTACTGTGGACCCAATCGTAATTCTCCGGTCATCAATCAGGTAAGCATAGCTGATCTATTTAAAGAAGAAATCAATCAAGGTATGTGCATCGTTGGTAGCATAAGTATTGCATTGTCTCTTTCCATAAAACTTTTAGTTTACTTGAACTGTTAAGCAGCATAGTTTTATAAGAGCAATGCCACACCAACGTGGTATTTTATGGTCAGCCAATAAGATTTTGATGACAGGGAAGTCTGGTCTAGATTGTCCATACTTCAATACTATCATAGTGGTGGTTTTTGGCACTTGAACTAACATGAATCTCTGAAATTTCCAGAGGATCCGGCGAAGTCCTGAAAATCAAGAAATATCGTAAGCCTCTTGGTTACCTTCTTTCTATGCTGAGAATATTCATCGGGTTGTCACAATAAAATTCAATCTGACAGTTAGTGATACAGGTACCAGAATTACATCACTGAGGGATCATCTAACTACTTGATGGATTTGGTCAAACCTGTAAGTTGGCTTTTGTGTGCTATCTAAATCTGAGATGAGAGAATCTGTTGTAATTTGGCCTTCGATTAGTTTTGCTGAATGCATATCTGTGGTAGCACTGGCCTAATTGTGGTTGGGACAAGTACAAGGCAAGTTCTAAAACTTGTCAATTATGCACTTGACTTTTAAAACTTTCATTTGTGCATTTAGGTTCTAAAATTTGCAATTTTAATGCACTTAAGTCTACTCATTAACTTTGTCAATTTTAAGTGCATGGAAAATGTGATGTGTCTTTCTCTATTATTTTGGCAATGCTACGTGACTGTTATTAAAAAAATTCCTTGTAGATTTTCTGTTATGAAAACACAATGGGGCTAACAGAAGGACTGAAGCGGACTGCGACAAGTTTTGGGACTTAAAATGCAGGAAATCAAAATTTAGGATCCAAGTGGTTTCTGGATCTCTTGCTGTAATTGTCCCAATTGTGGATTTTTTGGTCTTGTACTTTAGTTCCAAATTGTAATGCCTTAAGGTCAAAACGTTTACCTTTTTAAATTGCCAGGTGTGTATTTAACATGATCAACAACGAAGCTAGAATTTTTTTAATGTATATATATATATATATATATATATATATATATATTTTTTTTTTTTTGCAGGGGGAGGGGGAGTTCAATGTACTTGACTAAAGGGTTTAATTGATCTTTCTTTACATATGCATGTGGCAAATATTGCTGAGTAATAAATCGTTATAAAAAGTAAAATTAGTAGAAACATTTTGTAAGTTAGTTCCGAATTCTGCATTGAACTTTTTTTTTGTCTAAAAGAAATTCTCAATTTTCACTTTAGTCCCATAATTGCCCATGTCTAAAATTCGCCACTGTTTTGTTTCTATATTATCAACATTTGGATGCTGTTGTTGTTGTTCCATTAATAAGGTCAAGATATTGATGAAGACATAGGTTCTGATATTGAGCTTGATGTTGATAATCTTAAAGACATCAGTGGCGCTTTTTGAACAGGTGAGCAGATTTAGGACTAGGGTGAATGTTAAGGATTTTTGTTGGACAAAATAAAGTTTTGAGGCAGAATTAGGTTGGGTTTTTAAGGGAAATTAGCCCCCGAAATAATTGTGGGTAGTGATGTACTTTAGTTTTTCTTATGAAGTCTCATCTGTTCAAAAGATGCCTAATTTGATTATTGTACTAATATTTCACTTAAAATAAAAGAAAGACTCTGTCAGAGTTTATCTCACTTCTGGAAGTTATAAATGATTATTTTAAGATATATATTTCCTATTGAATCAATGATACGATAAAGTAATCTTATAAACATGCATATGAAAGAAAAAGAAAAAGTTAAATAGCTCAAGAAAAGCGAAAAAGGAAATGTCATAGACATTCAATATAAAATTCAATGGCTTTCGCTCAGCGAGCAGTTCCTTCAACCTTATGTTTTCTTGGGGGCAGGTGGTGAGCCGTACAGCCCAACCCCAAAGAAGCTTTAAATAATTTGTTCCTCTGGCTTATTATGATGAGTAGGAAGGGGCCATCCTTGGCTCTGTGGCTCTGCATGATCATGGTATTTGCGGCAGTATTTCATTTAGGTTTTTTATGCTTAGATCAAAGGCCAGGTTAATATTTAGTCTGTAGCTCATAAAATAGAGTGGAGCTATTTATATTTAGCAACAAACTCACGTATAGTTGTCCTGTAGGTGCTTGTTCTATCAGGCCATGATCATGACCAATGCACGGTGATACATAATGCCAAGTTTGGGAATGTTGTGGAGGTAAGCCCGTGGTATTTGGTTGGAACGACCCATCTGGCATCTAGTAAATTAACATCTGATGGACAGTGGCATTCAGCACACTGTAGGAACTGTGAGTTGGCAGCAGGGGAACTTACATCCATCTTTCATGCTGTTGTCTGTTAGTAATGCGACAATGTCGACTGCGTCCAATCCACAAGAAGCAGTTTTAACTCAACTCTGCTTTCTTCCTATGCAGACTCACATTTACATATGGTAATTGTGTTATCTCACCATAACAATATAATTTCCAGTTTTTAATTCTCATCCTGAGAGTTGCGGATGTCGTCAGGTACCTTTTGCTGTTTATTGCAACTCTTCTTGCTCTCCTCTTCTGGCCAACTAGTAGCAAGAGCTTTTGGCATCAGATTTGTGGGACTATTGATCATTGCAGACATCTCATAAGCTCTAATCTGTTTGGTGGAGCAACGAAAGAGAAAAATGAAGATGAAAACTTTGTTTATGAAGAGATGTGGGATGCAGAAGGAACAATGCACCTTATCAAGAAAAGCTTGGATGGCCCTGCGAAGTGTTCGAGTGACAAAGCTCCAGTAGTAAGGTGATTAAGAACTAACATAATCACCTTCACATTCTTTCATTCTTTCATAATCATACTTCCATTCTTTCATGAGGTCTGGTGCAAACTTCAAGTTTTCACATTCACATAAATTCTCTTATTGTGCCAAGCTTTCCTTAATCTTGCCTTCTATAGATGCTGAGACAATATTAACTGGTTTTTGTGTTTGTTTTGAAGCAGAGGTGGTGCTGTCATGCGACCAACAGCAAAATTACATAATCAGGACATTGAGGTTTCCATGAATGTAGATACAAATAGCGATGTTGGCTCTAATGTGAAGCTATCGCTTAAAACGAGCAAATCTATAACTAAGATCATCGTCCAGAGACTGGTCAAAGCACTACGGATGCTCACTGTTGTTGCCGCAGTAAATGTTCCTTTATACATGATGTTGCTCTTTAAGGATTGGAATGATAAGTGATGTCCGGAAATCGAAGAGTTTACTCCCCATGACGGTGCTGTTGCTGCCACCTCGGGGGACTATACTTTCCAGATAAAACAAATGAGCTTCCTCTTCCGTTCCACGGCATCATAGAATCTGACTTCTTAAGGTGTGTCCTTTTTTCCTCAGGAAGTCTCTTGTATCGCCAATGGACTGCTCTGGCATTTGCATCCTTGTATAGACATCAAACAGTTTTGATGTATTTTCACCTTGATAACTTATACGTACTACCAGATTGGCACGTCTGTTGCAATTTTGAGCCTTCTTTTCACCATTTTTTTAGGCCTGCGAGGTTGACTTTGCAAAGTCGAGATGCATTACAGGCAACGTTTCGCTATTTGTTTGCATCACCGCATCACACGCTGGGTGATGCCCTCTTATGTATTTCTGTCAATTTCTAATTGTGAACAGTAAAGTTTAAATGAAAACGGAAATAAATATTCTTCCAGAGTATATAATTTCAATTAGTCAGATTTATGTATCGAAAGGCGCAAACCCTGGTGACAGAATTTTTTAGTTTATCTGCGATCTGTCGAAATTTCATTCCAACATAATGCTCTATGACTATCCACATTTAATTACTTTTCAAAGTCTACACGACTCAAGTTTCCCTCTGATAACTTTCTCTATCCTTTGCCCAATACAAGTCAGCATTTACAGAGGAGGAGAGTCATGTAAGCATCGACTCCTAGAAACAAATATTATCGTAGCAGGCACTCCAAGAAAGCTTGAAAAGTAAGCTCGGAGACGACTCCTCCTGAAGGTGGAGATAACCCAAAGAGCAGACTGTCAACATGCCTGATGTAATTAGATATGACACGATCAGACCCTTGATGGATTTGGCCCGATGGAGCTTCAAAGAGCAGCTAGTATCTCCACCAGATCAATTGACCTAGTTGGTGGCCAAAGTCTGCTATGGCCTTGGATAACGTCTGCAATCTTAAGACTAAAAAGACAAAGCAGAATCATACGCTATTCTGCCAGTAAACCTTCGCATCAGAGGCCCAAACATATGCCAATCATCATGCAACAGATAAGCCGTCGCCCCATCACCAAAAAGGTGCTTCATGTGATGTTTCGCCGCATCTCTAAGCTTTGAATAGTCCGAAAGGACTTGTCCCTTTGTTTGTAAAAATTAAGCCAATAAACCCAATTTGTGAAGTGATATCAACCTCATACGTGCTTATTGACAGCTTAGTGTTCCACGGGCCTTTCTGTTGATGTAACGAGAATGTAGACAGCGTCCCTTGGCACAAGCCCCTAGCTAACTATCCAATCAAGAAAATGTCAGAAGTATGCATTGTGTCAAACTTCTTGCGTGACATGTAATAGACATTTTCGAATTGACATTTTCCTCTTGTACATGATCAATCAATAAATTCTGGATACTCGTTAATTTGACCCACATAACAATCTTGCCCCCTGCATCCTACGATATCGCTGATGTGGAAATAAACTACTATCGGAAAAAGGAGAACTGTAGCGACCTTAGATGGATCGATACGCGAAGAAAATGCATGCAACATGGCTGAGTGAGTGAGACTGATGTTGGTGAATAGAGATGGCACAATGAATTTTTGTAAAAAAGGATCGTCCATTCATGTTTGTATATTATTAGAATCTCGGGAGTCACTTTTATTATGAGTTACCTCCAATTCACTAAAAATCAGGTCGATCGGATCCTTAATTTTCCTCTCGGAAACAGAACAAATACTGAAAGGGCTAAAAATCAGTTCTTCAAAAGACTTTTCGCGGAACAACCCTTATTACACGTTAAGCCCTTATTGCAATAACGAGCGACATCCACATACATAAGGTTACACATACATATCACTTCATATCAGCTCCATCAATCTCCGAATAACCCGTCTCGGCCCGGCCGGTTCGTGAAAAAGCTTGAGCGTGCCGTAATTTGAATCTCTCCTTTACACTTGTGCCCAAAAACACAACCCTGATGGAATTCCACCATCTCGAGTCGGAAAAAATGGGAAACAGGCACAACATGGCATAAGGAGAAAAGACATGTCTCGGGCACACCCAGAAAGCCACCCGAACCGACCGGGACCGCCGCCAGCATCCTCGGAATGACAAAGCTTTCCAACGAGTATAAGAAGATCGAACACGTTTCGATCTTTACAAAAATGTGTTAAAAGCTCCTGATGAGGATGAGGAGGATGATAATGATGCTGCTGCTGCGAAAGATATATATCATGATTGAATTAATTAGGTTAAAGAGCGGCGAACTTATATAGAGGAGGGTTGGGTTGGGCTTGGGCTATTCATCGCCATGGATGTACCAACACAGAAGCATGGTGGCACAGCGGCGGAGGATGTAGATGCGGGCCCGCTGTTGCCGGACCAACGAAGCACACTTCCTCGTGAGGCCACCGTTTCCCTTCCTCCTGGTGTATGACTTGCACTGCTTAAGCTCGGCCATGCCGGAAGATATATTATATGTGTTTTGACTTAAACCGGGCACCGCAGAGACACTTTTCTTGGGGTTTCTGAAGAAAAAAAGCTCGACGCAGAGCTTGGAGTCATGTGGTGGGGCGAAGGTGAAGTATTTATACAAGGGTAACCAGAATTTCGAACGGAGTGTGGGAGAGAGAGACAGAGTGGCTTTCTTGAAAGTCAGGGTTCATTCATTCTTTCTTTTTTTCCCCTGCATGGGAATTATACAAAGCTTTGGCAGGTTTTTCTATGCAGGGGCAGTGAATGTGGCTTGATTGATGTTTAAGTGATGACAAAGTAAGAGATTCATAAAATCAATTTGATTAATTTAACTTATCAAGGATTAGCTGGAAGCGGGCTGTGTGCGAGGGAGGATTAGAAAAGTGGCAAAGTGTGCGACGGGGGTGCATGAAAAGAGGGGCGTTGCTTGATGAAGAACAGGCAAAGAGCATTAGAATAACGTGGGGGACATGATGGCCCCGGCAATGTTACCTCAGTTCTGAGCTTGGGAAATGGATTTCGTTCGATCCCACGGGGTGTTTTGTGACTAATGGGAACCTTTTAATTGCTTGTATATCATGTGTGTCAAAATAGGGGAGAGAGTTCGTTGAATTTTTTAGTGGGAGTGATAGGTTAGCGGGCTCTGAGTGACTCCCACACTTGATCCAACGATTCAGATTCGAGTTATCTATATATATGGAGAGGCTTGAATCTCTTTATAAGTCTTGAGCTTCAAGCCTATGATCAAAACATGAATTTCTCATTTGATCGAGATAATCAAGTTGAATGAGACTTTTGATATTGTATGGAAAAAAAAAATTAAATCTTATCTACTTGAGAGAGTTGTGATGGTCAAATGTATTATCCTATATGTAGCAAATTTTCATATTAAATTAACTTCAACAAGGTGTACTCATCTATACAAAAATTGGCAGGAAATTCATTGCATTGTGCTCCGATATGAGAGTAGAGCAATATTTTAGTGTCAAGTAGACAAGTCGGATTCATCAAAAGCGATGCACGAAATCTTATTGGGTTCTTGAGGATGAAATCCACTTATTTGAACATTTATATGTGCTTGCGAGCTAATTTCACAGACCCATCATTCTAATTCAATTATAGCATTACTCTTTCAAGCTAGCAATATTAATTTCATTTCTGCAAAATCAATCTCCAGCTATATTTCGTTTTTTTTAAAGAAAAATATGGTGGTCTAGCAAGTTGAATATTGCACATGGTATGACTAACTTAAAGATGTGGTAGGATTTTATTCGACTGACTCCTGTTGGTATGATTCTGTTTCCATAAACGATATATGTGACGTCATGTTTCCATTTGTTTCTCCTTCGTCCTTTCAAACGAGCCTTGAGCCAAACTAGGGCAACTGCGATACCGAGAAGTATTATTAAAACTAGGGTTTTCTTTGATGCTTTCACGTCTTCAAGGAGGCCATGCTTGTGACAGTTGGGCTATGGAGGTTTGGTGGTGGTGCACAGAGACACTCACTTCAAACCGCACATGTCACAAACTGCTGGCGTGCATCGGATCCGAATCCAATCCTGCCATAGTCGGCTGTTCCAGCACCAGAATCTCCATGGACGGTCGGTGTCTCGGACAAATCCATCTCCATAGATTTGCAAGTTCCATTCCAAGACTTGCTTCGAGAACTCTTAAACGGTGCACACATGACAATCATTCGCACTTAAATGTAAGGTTTCTGCAAGTTGTCTGTGTCACAATTTGGTCTCCAGCTACTTAGACCACTGCTTGGTGTGATTTTGGAGATTATGTTAATCTCATGCTTTAATTCGTTAGGTACTCGAAAGTTCAAAGTAGGGCTTCCTTGCTTCGAGCTCATGGTCGCTTGTAATTCCCTTGCCCCCTCCCCCTCTTCTCTCTGTTGAAGTCTTGGATCTACAAGTCTACATCGCCGTGCAGAGGTGATGGCGGTCATGTGGCCGCAATCCCTACATCTACCGTTTTCCCCTTTCCCCTTTTTAAGAATAGATTGAAATTTTCCATTTGTTCTCCAATCTTATCCTAAAATGTACCAAATGCTTCGTAGGACTAAACCTATCCACCTCCAGAGGGATTTTTTAATCTTAATTTATCCTGTCCCACCCCTTATCATGAAGACCAAACGCAATTTTACACTATTACATAACAAACTTAGCTTCATTGATTCATTCGATTCCATTAGATCCACAAACACTGCGTTACTTCGCAAAATTACTCATTTACATACACGATTACGATAAACGAATTATGCTCTGACAAATTACAAGTTGCATGATACTTGAGTCTCTCATGAGAACTATAAATTTTAAATTGGGCCGATGACATAAATGGTTGATGAATTTTGATTCAACATACATTGTGGCCGCTAAACTTGAGTGATGCAACATTGAATGTCTCCATCTAGTTTAGAAATTAAATTGAATACGGGTCGAAAGTCTAAAGATCAAATATAACAATTTCAATATTCATGGACCACATTGAATAAATTGAAAGTTTTGATATCACGTTGCACATTTGATCAAAATTCAAGTACTACACGTGTGGTTTTCTCTTTTTAAATTCCTGTATATTTTTTTCTTTACTTGAACCGATTTAAATTATTTTCTCTTCGGGGGCATCGCTTGAGGAGTTCCGGGTAGGCGGCGGCCAGTGCAGGGAAGCCTCCAAGCGACCTCCAATTCACTGATCGTCCCTCGGTTTCCTCCCTCGTTCCTTTCGAGAGTTCACGTGAGCCTGAAGCCATGCAAAGTCAAATTTCCCTAAGGTCAGTAGTCACAATTAATTAATTAATTCCATTGCTATAGGTTCAATGTTTGGTGTCTAATGTAAAGCGGGTCGATACCACAATGTATGCATCGGGAAGTATGGTGCCAAAAGAAGGGGAGAAAAGTACAGTACCCAGCAAATGTTCAGAATAATAGATAATCAAGGGTTAAAGGTTTGAGCTCCCCGGAGGATGGAAGGATGAGATGAATCTTGATTCTTGGGGTTGCATTCCTTGCTTTTCTCGAGTCACCTTTTCCCGATAATCTTCGTCAAATTAGTGCTTTCATGCGAATTACATGCAGTGAATGCTGCTCGAAGGAGTGCATCGCAAGCTACGGGCCACAAGCCTCGCGACCCGCACGAACATTTACTAGGACGTGTGCGTGTGCACTTTGATGTCTCCCCAACGTGTGGCTTGCTGTGTTAAGCGCGCGTTAATCGAGGTTTCAGGCGTGTGTTGATGTGCTGCTTCCAGGTTTATGACATTGTCTGTGCTCTGGTGTTGTCCAGGGAACAAATTTCTCAATGATACGTCTCCAGAAGATTTGAATCTCACGTAGCGTCTTGTGAGAAAATAGGCGGTCGAGTTGGGATTACATCGGCTCTTGAAGATCGCATGGGATAGCGGAATGGTATCCAATTGATCCGGCCGGTAGTTTGAGTAGGGGGTATTGATTGATCGCGACAGTTCAATATTCGGGCGTTAATCTGCTCGAGCATTCAAGGCACGATGCTCAACTTGAGCTCGATTGATTAAGCTTGATCATTGAGGCTGGAGCTCATCACACATACATTTTTAATATTGTTCGAGCTCGATGCTTCATCTTTTATTTTCGATCAATCAATAAATACATTTGAAATCAGGGAACCAGTACTTTTCCTGCCAACGATTTTGGTTAACACTTGCCATCTCTTTCAGAAATCCACCGATACAGAGGGAAACAAATCCATCTTTGGGAAACAGAACGTAGAATCGTCCTCCAGATGAATGATAGCCCTCGAGTTGATTCGTGTGATCCGACGACTGAACTCGTTTGCGTGGCGGATCCGACAAATACGAGCTAGAATGTCAAGCCCACGTAGTTGGACACCAGGCCCGACCGGTATAAAGCTGTTATTGGGCTGGCCACAAAATGATGGGCCCGGCCCATTTATTTTATTTTGGATCTGTCGACCCCGGAAAGGTGGTCTTCATAACTTTTGTTCGAGATTAAAATCGTCAAATTGACGTAATCAAATCCCTTCGTTTAATCCGTCTAATCTTATGGACGGAAAATGCTGACATGACTTTATTATTATTCTTAAACCACTAGGCGACCCTTGATGGAGCGACATGGCATCCACCAAGTGCTGCTCTGGAAAAAAAAATTAAAAGTTAAAGGAAAAAAGAGATGAAAGAGAAAAGCATAGGAATTAAAAAAAATTAATAATGACTAATCGACACTTTTGGACGGCATTAGACGGAGCAATTAAAAAGGATTAGCTAGCAAAATCGAGGCTAATTAATTGACGTTAGCACTTCAAGAGTTTTCTAATACGGTCTCTTCCGTCAAGGTTACTTTGTAAAGTTGGCGAAAACTACTATGAATCATAACAATCAATGATCATGATGGACGGGCCATGAAAATCACGAGACGAGTCTAGAAACTTATTAACTTCTCACGCTTTTTTTTTTGTTGTATGTCAAACATAACTTCCATTAAAATAATAATTAAGGTGGGTCACATAAACTTATGAACATTTTGTTTACTCAAATCCTAAAACTTGTAACTTCTTGTTGATGGACGGATTCAATTTGATATGAAATTATAAATTTTAGGACCCGAATATAATGGAATGAACCTTTTAGAATTTATCTCGTGATCATCTCATGACAAGTCCACGGTCAATGATGAGACGAATTGGGGACAGAAGTCGGCATGCGACGTGCGGGTGGCTCTGGCAGCATCGCATTGATCTGCATTCAAGAGGGCTGCTCATCATTGTCGAGAAAAGGGGCAAAAAGAAGGGCTGCCGGTCCTCATCAAAGTCAACCCAAGAAATTTTTTTCAGTCAACTTACTATGGTCGATTCTACTGCGTACCCTCCCCTCGTTTTCCTCGCAAAGGCACGACCTAGTCCACCTTGGACGTTATCCAAATCGAGAAATCGACCTTCTTAAGAAGATACTTGGATGGACGATACGCGGCGACGTGTGGCCTTAATGGACGTGCTCTGTAACTATTGACATTCACGACGATAACAATGAAAGTGGGAACGTATTAGAATTTTTGTTCATATTGAATATTCATAGTGGGTATAAAAGACCCATTACAATAAAGTCTGGAGATAACAGTCGTACCGATCGCATCTCTCCACATGTTCACTAATTTAAAGAGTGAATGAACGAATGAATTTGAGTGAAAGCTACAGAAACGATAGAAGGAGATGGATTAAGAGGCGAACAAGACCAGGTGTAGATTATTGAGCAAAGCTAGGAGGGGAAGCAGCTTTTTGAGAGTGGGGCATGTGGGCGGGGGGCTGTAGAAAGGAATCGTAACAAAGAGACGGTAACCAAATCTTCAAACTTGCTTCTCCACCCGTCTTAATTGTAGTTGGAACCAACTATGCAGATGCCAAGGGGCTCCCGGTCTGACCACGAGGTTGGCCTTGTCTTAATGACTAAGTGTTGGAGAAGTTTGCCGTTCCCTCACGTTTTCAACATCGCATCCGCACAATCCTCGTCTTGTTTGTTTATTATCGTCCATCTGTCTCCACCCGTTAGGCCCATCTAAGGGGGGTAAATGTCAGGTTGACCATCCACATAGCAACGGAAAATCGAGAAAAAGCCAGCACGAAGGAAGAGAGAGAGAGAGAGAAGGGGGGGGGGGGGAGGGAAGATTTTATTTTAAAGAATCCTAAATTTATTGTAAGCCATACATATTTAATTTTATCAATTGAGTCTTAATTTTTTTATATATATTTTGCTAATTGAGTCCATTCGATTAAATTTTAATCGAAATTCGCCGATGTGGATGCCAATAGTGCCATTTAAGATGACCAATGCTAACGCGGATAAACTTTATCATTATCATTATTAATCAAGTCTGATAGGGATGACCCTTGTTGATCACAAGTGAGGTACGACGATTCTTGTTGGCCACTAGGTGAGGGTCGTCAGGCCTTTGGCGACTCTCGACACAACTAATAAGGATTTTGCAGCCCTCACCAAATCTCGGCAAGGGCCATGACTCTTGCCTACAATTGATGAGGGTTGATTGGCGCCCGCCCATGATCGGCAAGGGTCGGTCGGCGCTCTCGTCGGGCTTGGAAAAGAGGGAAAAGAAAGAAATAAAGATACATTTTTTTAAGAAAACCATAAAACGTGCCACGTAAAACGCCCAGTATCCACGCTAGCAATTCCCGACTTAAATCAGTCAAATAGATTCACTTGACAAGTCAGTCAAATAGATTCACTTGACAAAACTTAGAAAATATTGAGAATTCGATTGGCAAAATTGAAAATTTTCGCGTGAATCAATTAAAAAGTGTATTAGATTTAAAATTATTTGGACAATTTTCTCAAGGAAAAGGTTAGGCGGCCGAAATACGGGCCGGACAGTACATTGCTATGACGCATACAGATGGAACTTGAATGGCCCAAACGTTGTTGTTTTCAAGTCCGACCAGATCTTGTCGTCTACTGAGCCCAACGTGGAGGAACATGAATTGCCTGCCAAGTCCTTGCCGTGGAAGTAACAAAGATCACCAGCGGCCCCGTCACCCACCTAACCCCTTGACTTAACTCTTGTTTACGGGGCACGCCTCTATCTCACTTTTAGTATATCGCTTCTTCCTTCCAACAACTGACAAAAGAACTCGGTCCGTTTGCAGGTCCGGCAACAACTGGCGAAGACCAGGAGCCACCGATTCGGTTCCCGAGTCCAAGCCATCGACCGATCCACCAAGAAACCAATCACGCTCGCTCACGGGCAGGAGTTATGTAACCCATCCATTTGCTAATATGATCACAATGCTTGTACGTTGGAATGTGGAAGTTACTCCTAGATCATTTGTATTATCGTATCGCAGTTATGCAGATCAAATTAGATATTCTGTAATGGGTATGAAACTTCTATAGTAATACGAGAGTTTATCTAATTGGTCATCGATATCCGCTCTTTAAACGAACAAAAAATAGAAGAAAAATGATAAAAACTAGTTTTATCGATTACCCCCTCCCCTCAAAATAGAAGGCTAATTAATGTTGTCGAACCATATCGATACGAAATTGATGTCAATGCACAACATTACATGAGGTAGAACATCCGAACATACAAGAAGAACAAGATGAAAAGAACTTAGAACTGTCAGCGAAGAGACGCTGTACATTTGAATATTCATGTTTGATGTTTGTGATGAGGGTCTGTAATGCTCGTCTTATTCAGTCATGCCGAATCGTCAATTGTGCTTACATCAAGTTCTTTCCAATGCCCACTTGCGCAATTTGGGATTTAGACACAACAATATCATGATCAGCAGACGGTCAACTTGAAGTATCTTTTAAAAATAGGGAAAAAAAAATTGCAACTATATCAGGAGCTGCAAAAGTTCCTGGGAGATGCTTCTCGAAAATCAAAACCCTAGTAGACAAGACAAGCACGACTTCTGCATATGATAAGGCATGTGACCATATTATATAAATCAGAGAACCAGGAGATGCAATCACTAATAATTAAGAAGAAATAAACTTAGCTGTTGATACAAACAAAATCTCGATGATCCAATGGTGGGGGACAACGATAGATTATATAAGTGGCCACTGGAGATTTTGACATGTGTGAGATATTTTCTGCTGTAATTAATAATTATGAGGTGGAAAATAATATAATTGGGCAAAAGTGCACCACTCCCGATCTAGTCCAGTAAAGAAAATGGGGCCCGTAACATGGAGACACATGACGGGACACATCTCTCGCATGTATCAACAGATGGTCAAGGAGCCCTAAATTTAACAGATGTGATCTTGGTTAGAAAAGGTATTCATTGTTGCGTCATTGGATTGGGTTTGACCTTGACAAAGCAACCCAAAGTTTACAGCGACCGATCTAACAATTGACATATTTTCGATCCGTCAAGCTAATGCACTTCTTTGTCTAGTCGATCTGCGTTAAAATCTTTTGATCTAATGATGGGAAATTGCTAGAAAGACCAAGAGTTATTAAAAGGCAATCACATGATATCGTTTCTTTTCCTTTTGACACCGTGGTAGAAAAAAAATTTGTGAAATGATCCTTCATATTTATCTCGTCACTATTGGAGTGATTGTTTGTCGGCTTGACCCGCATCGATCCGATGCGGTCATCACATTGTGAATGAGAGAGCAACGTTAAAACTCTAGATGGATTTGATTTAGAGATGCGTGAGTCCTTGACTAATTAGATAGGTGCATAAAGTAGCTGGTATGGACCAAAGAGATCAAATAGGATGTGTCTCATTGACAGGCTCCCTCGGTGAATAGTTTGGAGTAAATAAAACCAAACATGAAGGAGGATTTGTGATGTAGACATTCATGCTCAAATCAACTTTATTCGGTTCAAGTGGATCGAGCGAACATAATACAGAGTACGCTAATGCTCAAAAGATCACTTATTCCCTCAATTTCCCATGGGAGAAAAATACTAATGTCGATGTCAAATCCCTTTTCTACTCGTTTTTGTTTCCTAATAACCTCTTTGGTTGCAATTGATCATCTGATTTTGGTTATAGAGAGAGAGAGGGGGAGGATTTCATGTGAAGACAATCGTGTTTAATTTGTGTCATAATTTATTGTGTTTCTTTTAGGATGGAAGAGGGAGATCCCCACAACAAGAAGGAAAAAATCGCCAGTTAGCTAGAATAAGAAAATTTAATGGGAAAAATACTCGAAATAAATAAATAAATAACTAATAGTATCACATTAGACGGCTAACATAAGGTCGTGGTGGCTACTTAGCCGTCCGATGTGATGACCAAACCCGTACCTCCGCTGAGCTGTACGCTGGCGGGAAAATTAGGTTTGGACGTTGAAGGGCAAGTTTGAAAGGTTGTTGAGCAACGGTCTTTCACTTCTTCTTCATCCTCCTCCTCCTCCTTCGCTTCGCTTCCTCGCTCGTCTCATTCACAGAGTCCAACCTCAGCCAAGGAACCAACACCCACAAATTTGGTTTCAGCTAATTAAGCAGGAGGCGTTGAAAATGGAAAACAAAAATAGGGGGGTGACCCGTAATCAGCTGCTCGTCCTGGAACCGCCAACCACCAGTCAGCCACCCGATCTGAAGATATACACCATGGAATTTATATACAATCTCCCACTTACACGTTCAATCCAATCTCACTCTTCCTTTCGCAGCCCTTCCCCTCTCTCTCTCTCTCTCTCTCTCTCTCTCTCTCTCTCTCCCTAACTCTTGCTCATACATATAAGTGAGACTGTACCCACCACTACCCGCGCATCAACACAGTGTGTGTGTGTGGGTGGCGGAGGAGGAGGGAGATCATCATCATCATCATCATCGACTTTATTGTTATAAGCTGCCACGTCGACACATCTTCTCTCGCCTTGACCACAAGCTGTGGGTGAGATTTGCTTCCCATATTGGGTCCAGGTGAGTGCTTTTGTGAATCTGAACTCCTGAAGTTTTGCTTTCCTTATCTTTGTTGGATTGGAGCAGTCGGTTTGGTTCTTCCGCTTCTTGCGGGAAAAGATGGTGTTCATCTGTGTGAGTTGGGTCTCATAGTGTGACTTGACGTTGGAACTTTGCTTAGCAGAGTTCAATGTGAAGCTAGTGACTGAGAGGTTGGATTCGATCCTTATCTATAACTAGTAAGAACGTGTGATCTGTTCTAGTCATCTTTTGCTTCTTCTTCTGTTTCTGCACTCTTGCTTTTGTTTTCACGCACAGATCAGGGGCAAACTTTTTGCGACTCTGTGAAGTTATGGATCAGCTGATTTGAGATCGACACGTAACTGGGTGCATTTTGTTTTCGCTTGAAACAGGACATGGATACAAATTATAAGATGTTTGACTGGTCAGCTGCGTCATGGTTCACATCATGGTCAGAGTAGTAATTGGTTAGTTTTGTTAGGTCTAAGTGGCTTAGCTGAGTTGGCAACTTGACATGAGAAATATATGCGATTCAAGTGCAGACATTGGTGTAACAGTGTGTTTTTAAAAACTTCCGCAAGCAGAGTGGTGTAAGAACACTTGGTTCTGCATCATCTGGAAGCCAATTCAGACTATACGTGGGTGGGTGCTTCAGCTGCATTGCCTTTCCCATGGTCGAATAGTAGAGTTCTAGTGCAGCATTGTTCAGTCATTAGGATGGGAAGGAGACTATTAGTAAAGATTCACTCCTCAAATCTCAAGGACCATCCCTGGTAGAGTGATGTCATGGTGCAACGTAATGCTGGGTATAACACAATGAGCGTGAAAATTCATTCATCACGAATGAGTTGAAATAATTCACAAGTAGTTTGATGAGAAATCGTATTATCTTCAAAAGATTCCGCATTTGTTTAAGGATAAAGTGTCCTCCATGAAGCTGCTTTTTAAGTTTATTGATAATGATAACTTGCAGAAATTGAAGGATTATAAGAAACTCGATGAGCCAATTGCTCTACTCGGCAAGTTCAGTCGTCACTTAAATGTTTTATGATGATGCTTTCTATTGATTGTTTCATCTCTACAATTTTTGCACTTCAATTTAATTGTCTAGATGATAGTTATGCCAGGAAAAGTACTGCTTGCAGCGTAGATACTCAACACTTGCTCCGCCCTTACTTGTAGGAACAAAGCTTGAGCCATGGCAGAAGAGTTGGATAAACCACTGCTCAACCCGGAAAACTTCAACAGAGATAATATCGACTTGGTAAGTAGCAGAACATTATCTATGCTTTAACACCCTAAATGCACATGTCATGGTAAAATAAATTTGCTGAGCATGTATCGTTGCGACAGGAACACCTACCCTTAGAAGAAGTTTTTGAGCAACTGAGGACATCACACCAAGGACTCTCTTCTGAGGATGCTGAAGCTCGGCTGCAGATTTTTGGTCCGAACAAACTTGAAGAGAAGCCAGTAAGATATCTTAATCTCCAATTTACAGGGACTTGACTAGAATTGCCTATCGTATTTTAAGTCGGAAGAGCAAGTGATGGATTTGAGCATGACTTTCTTACCAGAAGATTTTCAAGAAAGGTCGAAATGTAAATGAAAATTCAGATAACCTTTGGAAACCACGCCATTGACTGATGTGAAATTACAGTCTGACAACAGATTTAAGGGCTCGAATTCTTGAAATTTTTTTATCAACTTCGTGGCTTTTAGTTGTTGCAAACAGAATGTTCAGCTGTTTGTAGCATCAATCTCAGCTGTTTAATTACCAAAATGACAAGAATCAATTGTCCATGAGTTTTTTATCTGAGAAAATACAAAGTACACTTCATTGACATATTTCCACCTAATCTTTCTGCAGGAGAACAAGTTCTTAAAATTTCTGAGTTTCATGTGGAATCCACTGTCTTGGGTTATGGAAGCTGCAGCAATCATGGCCATTGTCCTGGCTAATGGAGGAGTAAGTTGACAAGAATTAAATCCTTTTCTTGCTCTTATTTGCAAATGCAGTACTTATTATTGACTCTGGCTCCATTTGTTTCCGGTTTCAGGGTGAGGGTCCTGACTGGCAAGATTTTGTTGGTATTATATGCCTCTTGCTGATCAACTCAACTATCAGCTTTATAGAGGAAAACAATGCTGGTAACGCAGCAGCAGCACTTATGGCCCATTTGGCTCCAAAAACTAAGGTACGCGTAGAGGGGGGCTGCATGAGGAAGAGAATAGTCATCTCCGTAATCAGAAGAATGCTGAGATCTTATTCATCGGCAATAATGCACGTTTTAACCCATCAGAATAAAAATTTCACTCTGAATTTTGTTCATGCAGGTTCTCAGAGATGGCCACTGGGAAGAGATGGATGCTTCTGTCCTAGTACCAGGAGATATAATTAGTATAAAACTTGGAGACATCATCCCTGCAGATGCACGGCTTCTTGAAGGAGACCCATTAAAGATCGATCAGGCAACTGCTACCCATACATTATAATGATTATATAGTCTAAATTCTCTTAAAAGATGTCAGTCATTTTACTCATAAGGCCTGTTCGTGCATACAGTCTGCTCTCACGGGAGAATCTCTGGCAGTGACGAAAAGGACTGGAGATGAAGTTTACTCAGGATCAACATGTAAGCATGGAGAAATTGAAGCTGTAGTCATTGCTACTGGGGTTCACTCATTCTTTGGAAAAGCAGCACATTTAGTTGACTCCACTGAAGTTGTTGGACATTTCCAGCAGGTAATATTGAACCCCGGTTTATCCATAATGAGTTTCTCAGTCCTGAAACTTCCTTAGAAGGCGATGATTAGTCCATAAAGAGTTGCGCGTGAGTCTCCCCATTGTTGCTGAAAAAAAGTACTGCAAAATTTTCGGATGGATGCTTTAGCACTCAAGCAATTTTATCCACATTCTCTTTCCAAGGCTAATCTCATTAGCTTTTGATTCGGTCAAGGCCTACTATTATCTTGTGGCTCAGTTCTGTTCTCATATGCTTATCATATCATGCTGAGCTGGCTTTAATGAGGTCCCTATGGATAAAGAAGACCGACTTACGTCTACAAGCTTAATATGACATCTCAATCATGATATTTTTAGGTACTTACAGCCATTGGTAACTTCTGCATCTGCTCCATTGCTGTGGGAATGATTCTCGAAATCATAGTGATGTTCCCCATACAACAACGCTCATACAGAGATGGAATCAACAATCTTCTCGTTCTATTGATCGGAGGTATTCCAATTGCCATGCCAACGGTGTTGTCTGTCACTTTGGCAATTGGTTCTCACCGGCTCTCTCAACAAGTAAGACCTCTAAATCTAGCTTCTAGCATCCTCCTGCAAAAACAAGCTAGGAAGTTGGAATTGTGTCTCTACATAGCTAAAGTCATCACCAAGATAATTTACTACCTTTCATCTCAACATGGATTGTTGACTCTCTCTTCTTGCGTTCCTGTCTCTTAAAAGGGCGCCATTACAAAAAGGATGACAGCAATTGAGGAGATGGCCGGAATGGATGTCCTCTGCAGTGATAAGACTGGGACTCTTACTTTGAATCGCCTCACTGTTGATCGCAACCTCATCGAGGTACAAAATTTTTGCAAGAATCTTATTTACATGTATAACAGCAACTAATCAAAGTCAAACAGACGTAGTTGCTTAATGTACACTTCCTCATTTGTACATATGGTTTTTTCCTCCTCCGTGAAATGCAAGTCCTACTTGTTGGAATAAGCTTGACGCTGCATTCAATTACAGGTTTTTAACAAAGATATGGACAGAGACTTTATTGTCTTGCTAGCAGCCAGAGCATCACGATTGGAAAATCAGGATGCCATCGATGCAGCCATTGTTAACATGCTCGCAGATCCAAGGGAGGTACAGACACACATACAAAGAGCTGCATATTCCAAGTTTTCATATTTTTTGGGTGAAGAATTTGTTACTTTCTTCTGCTTGTGTATGTGCTTCTGTACAAATGACAGTTCTCCTATGTTTAGGCTCGTGCAAACATCAAAGAAGTCCATTTTCTACCTTTTAATCCAGTGGACAAGCGCACTGCAATCACTTACATCGACTCTGATGGCAAATGGTATCGTGCAAGCAAGGGTGCTCCTGAACAGGTATTGCTGCGGCCAAAAGGCTGTATAGTATATCATTAAGTGAGTATGAACACCAACTCACATCAAATCTATAGGGAATTAGTTCAATTCAAGCTGGTTTGGAACGTCTGTTCCAATTCATATGAAGTCGTGCCTCTTCCAATTGTTGGCACCTCTCAATAGTATCCCATCCCTTCTGTAATATCCTTTAGATTGCAGCCTCACCAGTACCTGTGGTAATCCTACAATTTCCCCATGTATATAGCATTTGGAGAATTCTTCATTCCTCAAAATGCCATAGGTTTTCTATTTAACCCTACTATCTCCATCGCTCACATGTGCAAACCGTGTGTCTAGCTGTAGGTAAAATCTTATGGTGTTCTTCTTGGCGTCAGCCCATGGACATGCACAAGCAGTATAAGCATTCAATTTCTTCTTCCCAGAAAAATCAGATGTCTCTATCTTTCTAATTTGGCTTTATAAATATGATACTGAGCTTCTGCACCAACTGTTTTCCTGGATCAGATTCTCAACATGTGCCAAGAGAAAAATGAGATCGTGGGAAAAGTACATACCATCATTGACAAGTTTGCTGAAAGGGGTTTGCGGTCTCTTGGAGTTGCTCTTCAGGTAATCAAGGAGCAAGAAATTCTTTGCTCTATGCTCAAGTGCAGCTCACCATGAGATGCAATAGAACAGCTGTTCCTTGAAATTCTCTCGCTCAAATAATTGGATTCCCCAATCTGTACCAGTCAAACCTAAAGCATTCTGTAGGAATTAAATTTCTTCATCCTTGCAGGAAGTTCCAGAGAAAACCAAGGAAAGTCCTGGAGGCCCATGGACATTTTGCGGGTTGTTGCCCTTGTTTGATCCTCCAAGACATGACAGTGCCGAGACAATCCGGAGAGCTCTTAACCTTGGAGTTTGTGTCAAGATGATCACAGGTACGAAATCTACTAGTACCAAGAGCACTTCTCAGATCTCATTTATGAAAGCTTGGTTCTATAGTACTTACTGAATTGATTCAATACATCATTGTCCATAGCGCCAAAGCTACCAACAATGATGTGCAATCAAATAATTATCTGGTTAATCATTCTGAAACTGCAGGTGATCAGTTAGCTATTGCAAAGGAGACGGGGAGAAGACTTGGCATGGGAACAAATATGTATCCTTCTTCAGCATTGTTGGGTCGTGAAAAGGATGAAAATGAAGCTCTCCCAGTGGATGAGCTCATTGAGAAGGCTGATGGCTTTGCTGGTGTATTCCCTGGTATAAAAAAGGCTTTTCCTCTCATCAAATTTAAGTATTTATTCTAAACTTAATAGCTTATATGAAACAGAAAGAAGTCAACTTTATTAATCAATTTTTTTCATTAGCATGTCATATGTTGTCATCAGATCATTTGAACCAATAGAAAAGTCAAGCTGTGTGAACATATGTACAGACATGAACTTATGTATGTTTGCAGAATGGCATATATGTACTCCGTCCACCTTTCTTTTTCCACCAATCTCTTGGTTACTTTTGTTACCTGAATGTCACCTACAGAGCACAAGTACGAGATCGTGAAAATTTTGCAAGAAAAGAAGCACGTGGTCGGAATGACTGGAGATGGTGTGAACGATGCACCAGCTCTAAAGAAAGCAGATATCGGAATTGCTGTGGCTGATTCTACAGATGCTGCAAGGGGTGCCGCCGATATAGTCTTAACAGAGCCTGGTTTAAGTGTGATCGTTAGTGCAGTCTTGACTAGCCGAGCTATCTTTCAGAGGATGAAAAACTACACCGTAAGTAAACCTCTCACTAAACAGAGTTATTCAATCCAAAAAAAAAAAAAACACAGTTTCCTAGAGAAGTACTTCATTCTGATGGAATGCACCCCCCACATGCAAAAATCTGGTCTAATGTTTGTGGAGGAGTAAGATCGACTTTTTTCTTGATATAAATGTGCTCCCATTGAACATGTTCTAGAGATTAGACAATCTAAGCAAATTTTCTTCGAGAGCTTCTTAAGGGATTGATCAATAAAAGTAAGTGTGCATGGTGAATTTTTTCAGAGTTTTTCTTCCTTTTAATAATTAAGAGAAGATACTGATCAGCTTTATCAATGTGCAGATATATGCAGTCTCCATAACGATAAGGATTGTGGTGAGACGATCTCATTTCTGGTTTGAGAATTCTCCCTTCATGCTTGATGAATGTGCAACGCCTCATAATTGTTGTTCCAAACTACATTGCAGCTTGGTTTTGTGCTCCTAGCATTGATATGGGAATATGACTTCCCCCCTTTCATGGTCCTTATAATTGCAATCCTGAATGACGGTATATTTTCTCACAACTTTTTCTAACTATTTTGTCCTCCTAATTTAAAAGTTTGGTGTGACTCGCACATCTTATGTTTAAAGGAATGATCACGTTATCAATGCAATCATAAACTTCTTAAAACAATAATCTCTCTCTCCAGTCAGAGAAAACCCCTTTCAATAGCTGCTCATAAGTATGCTATTGATGTCCAGGTACAATCATGACCATCTCCCAAGATCGTGTAAAGCCATCTCCGAGGCCTGATAGTTGGAAGCTTAATGAAATATTTGCAACTGGAGTTGTGATTGGAACATATCTTGCCATAGTGACTGTCCTCTTCTACTGGATAGTGATTGACACTACATTCTTTGAGGTGAAAAATCTAAATCTTTTCCCTCTTCGAATTGACCAAGAGAAGTTACTGAAAAGTCGAATACAAGACTAACCTGAGAACTTCACCAACAGGATCACTTTGGTGTGAGTTCATTATCAAGCAGCACTGAAGAAGTCTCTTCTGCAGTATATCTCCAAGTCAGTATCATCAGCCAGGCCCTTATATTCGTTACCCGCAGTCAGAGTTGGTCATTTCTTGAGAGACCTGGAGTCCTCTTGATGTGCGCATTTGTGGTGGCTCAACTGGTAAGCCTTGTCTTTGAAAGAGCTTTCCGAGAAAGCTGTCATTCGCACTTCTAAATGCATTTACTGATGTGCGCTGCTTTGAACACTCCCATAATAAATGATCACGATGTCCTGCTTCTAGAATTTAACAGATGAACACCAAGCTACAGTTGCTGGATAGACGACCTTCCAGTGAATATGTCTTACAAATGGGTAGAAAAATACAGCAAACTGAGAATGCAAAATTTCCTGGCAAGCAATATGTGTGGTTTAGTCAAAACTTTTCCATTAGACAATGGATTTACCAGTAAACTTTGGTTAAGCCATTGAGATCATTCTGATGTATCTCTGTGTCAAATTTTCAAGGGAACCTCATTTAGAGACACTTTTCCTAACAACCTTAGCCACAAGTACTGATCATATAGTCTGGAAAAAAGCATGAGCAAGTTCTGCCGTAGTACTATGAAAGCATTCTAGTGTCCTAGATTGACTTGTTACCCCATCCACTAACAAAGCCTAAAACTCTGAGTTGACATCCTGACCTTAATCCAATATGTCGGTGTTTAGGTGGCAACCGTGATCGCTGTCTATGCGAACATAAGCTTTGCCTCCATCAGTGGCATCGGATGGGGATGGGCTGGAGTTATCTGGCTATACAGCTTGATCTTCTACGTACCACTGGACATAATCAAATTCACAGTTCGTTATGCTTTGAGCGGTGAAGCATGGAATCTTGTGTTTGATAGAAAGGTCAGTTTAGACATACTGTCCGCAACTATTTCTTGGAAAATCGATCAAGAGGTGATCATGCCACTTAATCCTTCACTTTCTTTTTGGAACAACAGACAGCTTTCACTTCCAGGAAAGACTATGGGAAAGATGAAAGGGCTGCTCAGTGGGTACTTTCTCAAAGAAGTCTTCAGGGGCTGTCTGCTTCAGACTTGGAGTTTAACGGGCGGCGGTCTCGATCTTCTCTGATTGCTGAACAGGCCAGGCGGCGGGCAGAGATAGCAAGGTATTTAAAATTCTCCCAACTCTTTTCACGAGGGAAGTTTCGCATAAACTTCCGAATGAATTAGCCATATACGAATTGCATACATGAGCCAGCTTAGAGAACACGTGTCATGGATAATCATATGATATTTGGCAAAAATTTGCAGGCTTGGTGAAATTCATACACTGAAAGGTCATGTGGAATCAGTTGTAAGACTTAAGAATCTGGATTTGAACATGATCCAATCGGCTCATACAGTTTGAGGCGTTGAAATGCATCGCCATTGCATTCAATTTTCTGCTGAAGGCAAGACGGGAAGCAGTCACCCCTTGGAACCAATGATCACAAAATTCTGCAAGAATTTTATCCTACTCTTGCTCAGTGATTAAGTGGCTCTACATATGATTCCAAATTCCTGGGCTCCAAGATGAGGCATGTATCTCTAAGGGGTCTCTGCTAATAACCTGTGCCATTTTCTACTTGCTGCAATTTCCCATTTCTTATTATGTATTTGCAATTTTTTGGGAGAGGAGGACTTCAGTTTTGAGCTTGAGATATTCTTCTTTCGGTTGGAGAGATTTGTGTAATCTAGGTAACTCCAAAGGTAATAAAAGTGCTCGGCACAGCAGAAAAATTCTCTTCAATAGTTGGAAATTAGGTTATTCAATAGCAAATTGGCAAATATTCAAATGAATTGACCTGTAAACTGGGTTTCTCAAGTATCACGCTAGTGAGCTATTAAGGCCATAGATCAACTCCAATGAAACTCATCTTCAGGAGAGACAACCTCACATTGACAAGGAGATACAAAGTAACAAAGCATGTATAAACTAGGTGACCTCCCTGCGAACAAGTCCACACCTTTTTCATGTCACATTGTAAGAATTGAGCCAACACTCCAAAAAATAGCGAATGTTCTGCCGAAAGTAAATACCATGTATGATTACTCATAGACACTTTATCGTGGGTCAAGATAGACATTGAACTGGAAGCACCATGTAGAGTTTACTTTTATTCTGAAACTGAAACAAAGTTGCGGTTACACCCCAAATAGGAACTCATACAAAAGCACATTGACAAGAAGATCGGGAACAACTCCAAGGAGCTCAATCCAGCATAACTCTGCTCTCGCCATTTTATTTTATTGGTCAACATGCCAAAACAATGAACTGACCTCATAGCCGGAGAGCTGCAACCACTCATGCCACCACGAACTCAGGACTGGCATGAGAAGCTCTGTCCTGATAATTAGTTGAACATTGGCTCCTTCCCAAGCCTCACAGAGTTGACATAATCTGTTGGGGAATGTGCGGACAATCCGGGAAGCACCAATCCTACTACCCTAAGCAATATGGAGAACCATCCTTCCTTGTACTCCGGTCCATGTGAGTAGCCCATTGTTAATCCCCTGATTAACTCCCAGACAGCATTCAAGTATTTTGGAATTAGGTATCTAGGACCAAAATAATTTCTGTTCGGTTCCTCCTCCATTTTCTTGAAACATAAATATCAACTGAGAAATTAGTACCATGAAGAAAGAATGAAAAACTGAAATGAAATCTCAATGAATAAAAATATGTGTGCATACACACATAACTCTTTTTTAATAAATATTACGATTTCTTTTTTTTTGGTAAATATAAATATTACGATTTCTGTTGATTAATTAAGCCAACAAATACAATCATAACAGCCAAGGTGGACTTGTATTGCAAGACACTAAAGCTTCAAGCTATTTAGAGAGATTCATGGAAAAAAGATTACGACCAAGGTAACAGATTAAATAATCTTTAACAACTGAAGGATGCATGGCACCGGTTTCCTTCCAAAACTTAACTATTCAGAAATTAGTGGGCCCAGTATGATACTGGTAGAGAACAAAGCCATTAAAAAGCAGAAGTTCATACCTGCTCAGTGTACCAGCTGTCATAGTATAGACATATTCCAAAATGTTTATACAAGAAAGTTCGATCGTCATAAGGCAACCTTGGAACTATGTCATTACAGTACACAACCCTGAAGTATTTTGGGTAGGGATAGTCCACATGTTCTTCCATGAATTTCTGGAGCTGCCTGTCCCCAACTCTTGGTTGGCCAAATGTGTACACGCCCAACAATCTTTGTACTACCTCCAGCTCCTCATGCAGTAACAGAACTGTCGGGAACAAAATGGCAAGGGCGCCACCTAAACTGTGTCCTGTGACTACAAATTTCGCATTGTTGTGCTTCTCAAGTAGGCTCTTGAGCTTCCTTCTCACAGCATAATACGCAGTCATCTCTGCCATCTCTGGCGCAAATCCCTCGTTGCTGGTGCCTGGTAATGCTTCTGAGTCAGAAGCATCAGCCCCATTGACAAGAGCAAATTTCTTCTTGTCCAATTGGAGGTTCTCTTGGAAGGTGACCGCATTAGTTCTGTTGCCCAAACCTAAGGCTTCCAAGAATCCTATGTGAACTTTACCCAATTTCGGGATCTCATACCAGGAATAATCAAAATCGGTACACCAATCGTCAGCATCAAAAGGTTCAGTACCCCTGAAGCTGATTACTATGAGATTTGCATCTACAGGCTCGTCACATAGCATGAAAACTTGAGTCGACCTTTCCTTTTGGTAATCTAAAAAAAATTGTGCAGACAAATCAGCAATGAGTGCATTAATCAATGGTGGCAGAAGATGAACATAGCTTTGGAGAGAGCGGTTTCTCAGTCAACTAATAAGTCAAAGCTAATGAAGGGCGCTCATGCTAGTTTAGATATATCCACTGGATCTGTCTTACCATTCCAGCAGTTGTAGAAATCCACAAGATGCATCTGCATTTGCAAGAAGTGGATGTCATCACTAACAACAATAATTGATAGAAAAAGTTAGATGCCAAGGGAATTGAGGAATGACACGAGTAAATAGAGACTAACATACCTTCCAGTGCCGAACTACTACATTTCTAACAACTTTTTCATTCTCATATGCGAGCTTCGATGCCATGATGCATAGGTCCATCAAAGCGCGATTTCCCAATTCTGCTCTCCCAATGCTTTCTTCAAATGCAGAGCCACCATGTTCATCCGGCACAAGCATGCCTTTGTAAAGGTCAATTCGCCCATCTAAATGCCCAATGGTGCTGATGAATGTATCCGAGTCTCTATGCAGGACCATAACATTTCCTGCTCACATCAGAACACATCGTAAACTACCCGCCCAAAGCACAAGAAACTTCATAATCATAATGTGAATTGGTTTCTCACGCTACTACGAAGTTACAGTTTCCATATAACTCAGGGAATAGAGGAAGTGAAGAAGATTCAGACAATCAAACCACAAGCCGATAAGACTTCATGGAAGAGGCAATGACCGGGAGAGGGAATCGTCCGAGAGACGCTGAGAAAGCCGGAATAGAATTATTGCCTAAACTCATGCTATTAGAAAAAGGCAGCACTAACTTCCATATTAGCTCCACCAAATAAATATATGCTATCACCCGTTAAAAAGCAGGTACTAACATTTTACTTTCTTCGTGACAAAGCGTCTTAACAATTTAAGATTAGAATTTTATGCCTTTTCATCATACTAACCGCCTACAACTGATTCTGGGTAAGCAGAAACAAACGCGTGCTTTGCACCGATGAACCCTGAGGGATTCTCCAGTCTTTACTCAATTATCACTACCGTTTCATTCTCATAGGATGATACAAAGATCACAAAAACAGAAAACTGAGTACCATGAATAAAATTGTAGAGCAACCCAAGAAAGTTGCCATTTTCGGACATGAGATTGAGAACGAAGTCCACCAAGAAACCAGTCAACTCCATAGGCGTCCGAAAGAAAGCGATCACCCTGCGCGCGATGATCGAAACCACTATGACCCATCTATGATCACTCGCAACCGCTCCCACAAATTCGCCCCTTCTCGAGCTCTCCAAGAACTTCGCCCCACTCCTCGTGTCCCCCCACACGCCGTACTTCAACAAGTCATGGACCCCTCCACCATGCGGGTTCACTATCAGGTACTGAAACTCGTGGCCGTCCGCGAATTCGCAGTGCCCACCAGCACAAGAATCGCCAAGGTCTCGACTTTTGCAGTCGCCATCGATCCCACGTCCGTTTCTTGCGGATTCGCCAGCCATGGCGACAGAGTTTCCTTCTCTCTTATCGAGTTTGATGGTGATTAAGAGTGATCCTTGGTGGGGATGTGGACAACCTTAAACCAATGTCTATCAAAAGGAACCGTGAGGCGGTTCATACGTATAAATAGATACTGCAGAGATGTCCGAGAGAGAGAGAGAGAGAGAGAGGTAAAAAGCTGCTGCTTCGGACGCAGCAGAATGCCCGCCGGGTCGTCTTCTTGGAACTTCGATGACGGAAGGTCCATGCGTTCGTCGCTGGAGATGACGTCGTTTCTGTATATGGATTTCCGACGAAGAAAAGGTATGTACAGGCCGGTTCGTTCTTCAATGACGTGGATATTCCACGTCAGCTGAAGTAGTGTAGAATTTATGACTTGGTGCAACGAGTTTTGCTAACGTGGACATCCACGGGTAGTCTAAGGTAGCACAATTGGTGGCTAGTGGTGGTAGGTCTAACTGCCATCGGTTTGGGATTATGTAAATTTTGTTTCTTTTTTATGTTTAATATCATTAATTTGATACTTAAGTGATGTCGCATAAATAATTCAAGCGAATCTATGTTGGCGACTTGACGGTCCATGCACTTAAATTGATTGGACAGATAAAATAAGGGGAGGACCATTGGGGAACATTGCACAAGTGAGGAGACACTTCTGAAACAAAGAAAAAGTTAGAGTGACGGTTATAATATTCACGTAAAAGGACGAGACTATTGGTGACATTTTTACCTTTTAACAAGTTACAAACAATTTAAGAATCTACATGCATGTCTCATCAAACTACTGTTGAGTTAAGAATATAATCAAATAGGTATTTTTTCGACAAGAAAAAAAAAACAAGTTACAAACAATTGCATGAAATTATTATCTACTTTTTTTTGTATGACTTATCAATTTTTTGTCAATTAAATTACCAATCAATTTGGATTTTCAATTCTCATTTGAGTTGTTTGCCGGCATATTTATCGATTCCTTTTCAACCTACTAATGTTTTATTGAGTCACCGCTCCTAGTTACCTTGACTGGCAACACTCTTTCTACAATCAAGTTATAAACTAATTTCGCTCAGTTAGCTAGTTACTGATATTTCCTTGGTTTCTTCTTTAAACTATTGACTTATCTTATCTCCGATTTATAAAAAAAAAAAACCTCTTATTTTTAACCATCTTTTATTGAAATATCATACCAAGATATCAAACATAAGTATTCACATTAAAGTGCCAACCTTCATTTGGAGACTTGTTAAAATTTCCCGTTAAGCTACCCAATTCGAAAAGTTGGTAAATTAAGAAAGCCGAATAAGCATCAATAGTTAATTCAGAGTCGATGACTCGGAACCAGTTGACGACTTAATCGAAGAAAAGCCGATGTACAACTTAAATCACTCATGTAGGAGTCGATGAATTTAAAGATGTGAATGAAGAAAAACTAATAAAATTGGTAAAAAGGATTTAAAAAGAAGTTCGATAACACATGTTTGGAGGCAGCACCCTCGAGCACTAGGAGAACACTTAAAAAAGAGACTCGCAAAGATAGCCTTTGGCATCACTTTTGAAGCCTCTTGCAAATCGTGGCGTCGCCCGTTTGGGATCCGGTTCAGAGTTGTAACCCACGAAAAGGGGATCGGGATGTGATGTAACCTTACCTTGGGAGCTAAGATCAGCACCGCTGCACCGTCACCACCAACGAACCCAGCGCGTTGCGTGAAGGCAGAGAGAAGGAAAGCGTGGGAAGCGGGAAACGTCGTCGGGACGACGGTTTCGCCGGAGGGAATGGCTTCAGCGACGCAGAACTAGTCTTTTTGCAGATTTAAGAAAATGTAGAGATCAGCGCTGATGTTTTCATGCGTAACCGGGGACTGGGTCAGGCCCTTCCCGAGTCGTCTTTCCAACAGAAGTCACCAGAAAGAGGTGACCAAGATGCTACACGACATGCGCCGGGATCGACGGCGATTCCGACATTCATGTCGCGAGCTGCGGTGGCGTATAACCATGACTCACGGACGGTCCAGTACACGTGGATAAGTCGAGATACATGCAGGGGCGCATCATTTTGCGGCACGCATGATTCATGTTCCTGCGGGCGTTCACTTTCTGGCCGTTTCATTCTGTAAGGCATGGGAAGTGCTATGCCTTGATCTAGCGACGAACTTTTGAGGGCTCACGTATTACTAGGGGCGTCTACTGCATTATCCTCGTGCCAATGGACCAAAACTATTGAAGCTAATAAGCATGGAATTATTCCAAGGACAAGTCATGGTAGGCAGCCAACTCATGCCGAGTCCGACTCAAAAACACAAATTCCCATTCAATCCGAATTGAGTCGGCCCCCCACACGGCCTAAAAGATCCAATGACTAAGATAGACCATTTGCATATACATCCGATTTCACGCAATCACTCCCCTTCAATGGCGATCTATCACAGATCCCCACCATTGCAGCAACAATTGGAAACATGGCATTCAAAATTGTCTCTGTGGCAGCTCCTCCATGAAGGTTTCAGGATTGTAATAAGTACCGGTACCGAGTGAAATCCTATTTCTAGAGTGGACAAAGAAGCTTGATTGAGACACAGAGCGGCGGCTAACCAACAACTCTGCCGAATGTCAAGTTCAGTCGCCTGGGTCATCGACAGGTGAAGAAAGAAAGAGAAAGGACCTCGGTACTTACAAACCCTCCAGCTGTGACCTCTAAGGTGCTGGTGGCGAACCTTATGATTAGCAACCCATAGCCAAGTTACCAGTGACTACGCAATTACGTGAATGCATCTCAAGCAAACTCAGGACATGCATAACCAAGAAGCAGAACAAGAAAATCTTACCATCTGTCAAGATACAGAGTAAAATTAATCTAAGACTCAGGTTCTCGCACGCTTGTTGCCATCAATTTTGGCTGAATATCACTTTCACTTAAAAGAGAAATTATGGTACAAGCAAACTTTAACATAAAGCTCTGCAGAGAGGGCACTTGCCGAATGTTCTCAGCTTCAAGAGAAAACAAAAAGAAACAGCCCTTTTAATTGTAGACCATGTATTTCGGCGTAGCACTAAACTTTTGGTATCCTTTGATGACTTTATTCACAGCATCAAGGAAGTCTTTCTCTGTCACAGTCTTCCGGCGGGCTCGGATTGCATACATTCCTGCTTCTGTGCAGACACTCCTTATGTCAGCTCCTGCAATTACAATTTGATGTCAAAAATAAAAACAAATCGAGGCAGCACCAGTCCCAGAGCATGCATTGAACTTTTGAACTCCATCAACTACTGCACTAGCCTGAGATGGGTGAAACAAAGACAGGCTGAAGTAATTTGTACAGGATCAAAAAAATTGAAAAGAAAATGTTGTGTATGATCAGCAAGTTGCTCAGATGACCCAACAGCTACTGATCCTCACCAGTCGAATTCGGGCAAAGGCGAGCAAGAAGTTCAAACCGAATGTCTCTCTCACAGTTCATAGTTCGAGTGTGAATCTTGAATATCTGTGTCCTGCTCTCTAAATCAGGAAGACCAAATTCAACCTTACGATCCAATCTTCCAGGACGTAACAGTGCAGGATCTAGAGTGTCTGGCCTGAAATAGAAAACCCCAGCGAGCAGAATATGTAAGTTATCAACATACCAAAGCTAAACCCACTTCTCTTCCATTATATCATTTACAAATCCTCGCAAAGGTACAAAAAAATCTATTCACAATTTCAAGGTCGCCTGGGGTAGATTTGAATAACAATCAAAAACAGAACAAAGCTTGCTTCGAACTACATTAAGAGAATCAAACAAAAAAAAAAACAGAGGAAGGAAAAGCATCAACCTCAACATGCGAAGCCAAATGGGCAGATGCCTTCTGAGGATTTTTTTTTTATTTTTTTATTTTTGGGTTGGAATGCAATTTGAGATATTTCCCTTGTTATACTAGTGATATAAAGTTGTCAGGCAGCTAATTTGCAAGACAAAGGACTGTCATTTACAGCAAGAAATAACGTAATACCTATTTGTTGCCATGAGGACTTTGATGTTGCCACGAGCGTCAAAACCGTCAAGCTGGTTTACAATTTCAAGCATTGTTCGTTGAAC
This sequence comes from Melaleuca quinquenervia, assembly GCA_030064385.1. Lineage (NCBI taxonomy): Eukaryota > Viridiplantae > Streptophyta > Magnoliopsida > Myrtales > Myrtaceae > Melaleuca > Melaleuca quinquenervia. The sequence goes on along the minus strand of CM057726.1, from coordinate 7,006,272 downwards.
TTCATTGTCTCCACCCACACCATCATCAAAACGGGCACCCCCAATAGCATCGACTTCATCAAAAAACACAATGCAAGCCTTCTTGGATCGTGCCATCTGTAAAAGATGATGATGATAAGTTCACAAAAATCAACATTTTAAACAGTCAAATACGTGGAGATGATTCAATTACAAAATTCCAAATCACTCGCCTGAAATAGTTCCCGAACCATCCGAGCTCCTTCACCGACATATTTTTGAACAAGCTCGCTCCCAATGACACGAATAAAACAAGCATCAGTTCTGTTAGCGACAGCCCTCGCCAGAAGTGTTTTACCAGTTCCCGGCGGCCCATAACAGAGAACACCCTTAGGAGGATCAATTCCAAGCTTCACAAATTTCTCTGGATGAAGCATTGGCAACTCAACAACCTAGACACATTGGCAACTCAAAGCATGAACTAACCGTTTTAATCTCTTCAATGAACTTAAAAAAATGAGGGCATGGCATCATGTTCAAACCCTAGACAGAATGGAAAAGAGATTAAAAGCAAAATGAATATGAGCCACAAACTATCTGGAAGTGTCCAAACTTACTTCACGCATTTTCTCTATTTGTTCCTTACATCCTCCAACATCATTATACGTCACATCTGGCTTCTCTTCCACCGTCATCATTGTCACACTTGGGTCAATTTTGGGAGGCAGGGGGATCTGAATCTGATATTTATTCCGATCCACACTGAAATGACAAGATTGGAGTCAAACATGGAGAACAGTTTCATAATCCACAGTATGAAACGACAAGCAAGTCCCAAGTGCAATGCAACTAAAGGAATTCGTGGCATATCCAGTGTGTTTCAAAGTCTAGAAGATAACCAAACAATTCAATCAAGTAAACAGATTGAAAAAAATCAAAATCATGCAGATTCACTGAGTCTGACGCATCCAGGGAAAAAAGGTACCAACGCACTACTGGACAGAACAAGCACCACGACATAGTATCTTGGAGCTTGTGATTTAGAAGAAAAGGAAAGATGAAATGAATACAAAGTCTGACTGTCAATGATCAACCAGATGCTATACCAATTTTAAATAATTCACAATTCACCTACCCCACACGCATGCCCTCTTCAATGTCAGTGGGTGAAACCTTGTCACCAAGCCCAACAACAAACTGCAAATCACAATAACATCATATCAGACCAAAATGTAGACAATATCTGAATGTGAGAAAAAAGATTAGGAATACTAACATAATACAAGCACAGAAAACACTCAAAACTGCTCTTAGCATTTGATGCAAAGTTCATCAGCCTCATTTTCATATTTCAATAACAACGACAGACAAAAGTGTATGCTCAAATGACAGAGATAAATTTTTCATGAACTCACTCAAGAGAACTAGTCACCATACCTTTGCAATTTGCTTGACATTTATGACATATTTAGCATCTTCAGTATTTGGACTGATTATCTTGGTACATCTAGCCACCTAAGTCACAAAAATGATCACATGCTTTCAATCGTAGAAATACACTTAATATCAAGAATAGGCTTCAAAAACAGAGAGAGAAATCCAACCTGAAGAGGCTGCTCCTCTTGCATCATCTGTTTGTCCGAAACAAGATCCCATTGGCTGGGTGCAGCCAAGCCAGTATCAGACTCCTTGATACCTAGGACATAAGCAAACAATATACAATAACAGAAAGCCCACAAAAATTCTATATAGTAACATCTAGGTAACTGTAGCAACTCTACGGCCCATTCTGCTTTGTTTATATAGATCATACTCCACTCCAATTAATATCAAGATAAAAGAAGCTTCCAAAGTAATTCAGAATTCCATGTTTGCACGCAGGCATACTGGTAGCAATTGTCACCACAAAAAAGAAATATGTTCACATATCAAAGTACACATACGCAACTAAGCTTTCCAGCTCATTTGAATGTGGAATATAAAGACACACGGGACTGCTGCTTCTCTTAATCAATAACACATATAGAACTCAGGTTGATTTTTCTTCAGAAAAGGACATGAAATTCTCGATGCTAAATCTCTACTGACTTTGGCTGATAAATCACGCGATACATGAAGGTAAAGAAACTATCAACCAGGATGTTGGGGGAAACATACCACATAAGTCATTGACCTTCTTAGCCATCTCCTTGATCTCCTTTTCCACTTTTTTTATACCAGTAGAATACGGTCCCAACCCCTGCATGATCCAGCGAAAGAAAGGACGTCATCTCCGAGAATCCATAACACGAAGGCCGAACAGAAACAAATGTTAGAAGCAAGGAAGACTAGTGGAAAGAACACGAAATACAAGGACACTCTGAATCATCGTCTCAGCACTCAATGCTGCAACCTAGGAAACGAACCCCTCCAGTCTGAAGGATACGAAACGACTAGACAAAACTACAGGACGCGATCACCTTCCTCAGTGTCGAGAAAACAAAAGGCCACCAGCAGACACCAGCACCCAAATCAAATTGCAAACTACAACCGCGCAATCAACAAATCTAAGCAATCACTGGACTCGGTTCCCGTGTTCTTCAGCAGCGGGTGCGGGAGGAATGTCAAGGAAAACGATTGGCTATTAGGGTTCTATCTTTTTTAGGGCGAAGCATTGCGAGGGACGTACGTAGGTCTTGAGGAGGGCGATGTCGTCTTCGTCGAGAGGGCGAGGGTTCTTCTCGTCCTTGAATTCGTCTTCTGGTTCAGGCGCCATTGTTAGGGCTCGATTGAGTCGCGATCTCTCTCCCCCTCTCCTCCTCTGTCCTCTAGCTTCGCTTCCGCGATGTGCTTTCTTGTTCCTTGGGGAAGAGAGCACCGTCGGAGGTTTTTACTGGAAAAGGGACAGTCACGTGAGATGCACGTGCGCATCGTTGTTACTTGTAACTTGACCCGGCTTTATTTTCTTGGGCCGCCCCGGCCCAAGCTCCAGAGATTTCGGGAGATTTTCGGCCCGGTTTTTGGGAACGTTGACGCGCCGAATGGAGTAATGCTAGATGTACGAAGAAATTCATCAATTATCAAATTTTTCTCATGTTTTATTAATTTTTATTTATCTTTCTTAGTAACATCTTAATTTACCAATTTAAACAAGAAATTATCAATATTTATTTGAGCATCTCATCAACTTACTTCCCTGAAGTTTGCGATTAATTCTAGGCTACCAACTTTCATTTGAAATACTTATCGATGTTTATTATGTCTTTTTTTGTTTGTTAACTTTCATTATCCTTTACCAACTTTCACCTGTCTCTTTTACAATTTTTTTTCAATTTTTTAGCTCTTACACCAAATTTTATTTCATTGGGTTATCAACTGGTTTGGATATATCAAATCTCATACGATATCCTTACCGACGTTTATCTTTTTTTTTAAAAATTACCAACTTTGCTATTGAGTTGCCAATTTTTTATTTGTTGCATTTACTAACCAGCTAAATGTGTTAACACTTTGTGAAAACTGCCAACCTTAATTCAGGTATTCAAAAACTTTTATTCAGTGAAGTTATCAACGTATTTTATGTTATGAAATTTTAGTCAAGTTAGCTTCCAACAGTCATTTGGTTTCTTTAATCTATCAGCTTCTCTTATCTCCAACAATAAAAAATATCTATTACTTTATTATTTACAAGCTTTTACGTAACTTTCCTTGCAACAACTAAAGTTTATCCGCTATTTATATATATATATATATATATGTATATGTATATGTATATGTATACATGTGGGTGACGTATTGATTTTCTGCCTAGCCGGATCCGGATCCGGATCCCCTACCCTAGCGGCAAGGGATCCAACAGTGATGGAAAGAGGAGAGAGGGGGTTTGGGCTTTTCCATTCATGCGAGGCAAGGATTTTATGGGTGAGATTATAAGGATCTCTTGCCACTTTGGCAAGATAACACATCTCCGCAACCCTGTCTCACCCAATGAAAATCCTGATTGCGGAAAAATAAAAAGGCTAATTTACCAATTCCCATTAGAACTTAATTTTTTACTCTTTTTCTTTAAAGTTTACTTTCTCATTGAACTGCCTCTTTTATTTGCCTTACTTGTCGACTTTTCGTTTGAAGGGAAATAACATTTTAAGTTTTATTCTTCACGTCAAAGGGAGATTTTCTTCTTTGTCTTAATTGTAAGAATACCCGTGCGAGAATTTTCTCCAAAAGGGACGATGAACAAGGCAGCTCTTGGGAGTGCGTAAAGCTTTCAACAGCTTTGAACCGCAATGATGGTAGAATGAAAACCATATCTTTCCTATTGGCCAATCTGCTTACTTGCGTGACCATACTGAAGTGCCAGTATAACGAACGTCGGGCATGCTACAGAAGTACAGACCATCCCACTCAGCCTAGGTTATAAATTAAAGAATGGGAAACTTGCAGATGAAAATTTAAGAAGCTCGCAGCCTAACGTTACATGGATATCATATAGCAATCCGTCTGACCGAGGTGCGATGGTCTGGACCAACACTCGTGCCGCCAAGGGAGGTTGGTCGAGCAGTTAGCCGCGCGATTACACCCCAAACTGTTTTCACTCGTCGTCTGCTATGAAATTTGGCTCTTCGCCTTGGCACAGGTACTCATCACAACGCGACGCTGAGCCCCAGTCCTTCCTCAGGTGCAGTATGTCCTCTGTGAAAGTAGATCCCGAGGCTCCGATGAATACTCTGGACATCGCGCATATTGTCTTGTCCAGCATAGCTTCTACCTTCAGGACAGAACATGAAATATAACATTAGAGTCTTGTAGACAATTCAAAACAGTGATGGAGAAAAACTTCAGTGAAGAGGAGAGAGAATGATTTGAAGAAATCACTTGAGAACAAAACTAATCTGGGCCCCTCTTCGGTATATATCCACTGGCTAAGTCAGTAAGATCGACTGCAATAAGGTTAATGCTTCAGAGGCAACAAAAGAACCAAAGAGTCTACTGTATGTCAGAGGAGATAATTTTTATGTGCTTTCAGAGTAAAAGTGCCAAATCAGCCAAGCCAATTTGCTACAAGCCGAGTTTTTTAGATTTGCTTATTTTCTTTCATAAAATAGACACACGATGATTGACTTGGGTGATCTAGATCAGTGCGCTCCCAGTGCACCTCTAAGTCTCGCGCGTTTTGAGTTTATGGGAAAAGAGTTGCGAAATAGTGAATTACCTGTGGGTCATCCTGCAAGCCATGTCTATACAGCAAAGCATCCCATTTCTCAGCTGGACTGCGATCAGGCCTCTTCACTAGAGGTACAGGCTTCCCATTTGAAAAGGTAAGGGTCTGCAGGAGACCTGTTTCACTCTCTGCTGCATCTGTCGATAGATAAATTACAGGTGCGTCAGCTCTTTCCACCACCCGCTTGATGCATTCAGCAGCTTGAGGGACAGGGTAAAAGCAACTGGGTTTCTTGGCATTGCTAGTAAAAAACAAAAAATGTCCATCAGGCAGAGCAAATATATTATGTCCATGGCTACAGTACAGAATAATCACACACGCCAAGTTCTAAAGGAGCATTTCTTACATGTCACCTTTGAACAAGTATGAACCTAGTTAATCTGTAAAATCAGCTAACCATCAAAATGCAAACTATAAAACAGAAGGAGAAACAATTGTGTTTCTCACCAAAAGAAAGTTTCAAAATCCCAGACATATATAGATTGCACGTATTAGTTGTGGACCAGCAAACCAAAGTCTGGTCGACTTTGAGGAATTTCTGGTATGACACTCGTATTTAAATAACTCCTTATTTGATGTCTTCGCATGACCACAAACAGCTTGCAGAAAGTATCAGCAATAATTGATGCATCAATGTGAACCAAGGAAAATAGAGATGGAAAAACTCATTTAGCTGCCACCCTTAAACTGCCATTAAACCCAGCATTTATGGTAAAAAATATCAGATAATGGAAGCAGGACTCCAGATCATATGATCTTGAATCCAAACATACAATCATGTATTCCCATTGCTTGAATGCTACTCAATAGGTGTCACAATACTCATAAGTGCGGATTTTTTATGGCCAAAGACTATAATTGCAGCTTACAGTCAAATTAGATAATGCAAATATTGTAAATTTCAAAGCTAGCACTCAAAGTTCATAATACAATGTTGCAACGTACTCTACACCTAAATTTGCAAACGCACAAGCTCATTATCTTCTAGCATTAAATCCAACAAAGACATCACTGTTTGTCCTAAGACAGAATGCATTGCTATGTAAGATTTCTAAATATACCAAGATTACACCCATTTGAGGTTTCTATTAGGTATGAGCTCTTCTACTGTCACCATAAGAATGCAGCAAAACTAGCATGAACCACAAGAGAAAGGTCACAGATGGCACAAGAATCACCCAAAGAATGATCAGCAGGAAACAGACAAATGTCTTAGCATGCCTGTCATTCATCATTAAGACAAAATCAGAACAGAAGCGACATACCAGAATTTCAAAAAGCCGTGCCGCCGGAAATGAAGAGCAATGTAGTTCTTGCCCAGGAATGTCTGAATAAATCTCTGCGCCGTGAGCACTATAAGATGTCTAGGTTCAATCAAAGCTTTGCATTTGTGAGCAAGTGGACCACCAGGCTGCGCCACCCACTCTTGCTCGAAATCGGCAAAGAAAACATCTCCGATTGCAATAACATCATCATCTACTGTGAACTTGGCTTTAACATCCTGAATAGTCCTCTTATTTGGCTTCTGAGTATCCTCGACCCAGGGAGACTCAAGCTTACTCATTGAAATCCCCAAGCCCTTCAACTTCTTGACATGTTCATCGTCAACGTAACAATGCTGCGGCAAGGAGAAATAACATATGAACCTATCGATATGAAAATGTGTTTTCTTGACCTTGGAAAACTCCTCAAATAACATCACAACTTTCCTTCCCAAGCAATCATTAATGTGGTCGATATCCAACACCTTATCGTATTCATATTCAACTTTTGAGCTGGGAACAACCAAAATCCTGCCAAGAACAGCGGCAAAGAACATGTGCTTCTCTAAACAGATCAAACGGTTTGACATTTGACCAGAAACACAGATGGCCAGCAAAAACTTATTTGATTTTGGCTTCCACTCAATGGTTTTTCTCCCCAATGAATTTTGATCCACTGTCTGACACCGATCAAGACTGAAATCACCAAAACTCACATCAACCATATCCGCGTCACCATTCTCCACAGACACATTCCCTGACTGATGTGGCAACAGCAATACCTCTTCAATATCCTTATTCAGCTTAATCTGCCTAAGTACAGCGGACTTAAAATCCTCGAATAAAGCCGAGGAAGACACCAACAGATGATCATTAGCGGGTTCCAACAAACTCGAATTCGAGCTACTCAAAGTAAAATTCGCAGTCCCATTACGAGCAATCACGGAATCTAGAAACGTATGATTCCACAGACGCAAAAGCCCCAGCCGTTGCTGCTTCAACAAGCTCAGAGCTCGTAACTCGGACTCTCTCATGCGATCCGCGGTCGAATCGAGCTTAAACGTCGAGGCATGGCCGGAGAACCAGCCGCGGACTTCCGCGGAGAAGAACGCGAAGAGGAAAAGAACGGAAACCAAGATCGCGAGGAGGTAGCTCTTGTTGAACCTGAAGCTGAAGCGGCGAGCGGTGCCAATGCGGGAGTCCAGGTCCTCGACGTCGAGCGCCGATCGTCGCCGGCTGGCGGAGGAGGCGGGTTTGGTGTCGTTCTGGCGGACGAGGTGCTGGCTGTCGTCGTCTTCGTCGGACGAATCTCTCTCCATTGCCACTCCGCTTCAACGCATACTTAAACGCTACCTCAGAGAGAGACCATCGAAGACGTCTTCCTCGGACAATGTCGCCCGGTGTCGATCTCGTCGATGCGGATCCGATTCCTGAGCTCGCCGAGATTGGTCTCGCGAGCGGCGGACGGTTATTACAGCGAGAGATCTGACGACATAGTGAGAGAGTGCGAGGGAGGGAGTGGCGGTTAAGTTGGTTCGGGCGAGGCGATGCGAAAGCGTGACGATGAAGAGGGAGAAAGCGGTCGGTGGGTGTGAGCGTTACATCCGACCGGCCCAGTTTATGATGATGATGTCTGTCGTGCCTTGTCTTTCACTCTTTTCTGGGCCCGAACCAGGGCCGGGGCCGTTGGGCTGAGGACATCTCTCCGCCGGATCGGCCACCGGCCACGTCACACGCCGTCGTGCGAAGTCGCAAGTTCGACTGCTCGTGTGGCCAGTGATTTCTGACCAACTCGTGTGTCGATCGGTACATTCTGGCAAATCGCGATTGCTTTCTTTGCAACTTCTCAATTGAGGATGAAAGAAGGGCACCCGTTGTTACCCAATCATTACTATTGAACTTGGCAAGTAAGGAACTGCATAATAATCATTTTATTTCTAGACAAATTTTATATTCCTAAAAACAAGTTTTAAACAAAACAGGTTTGGTAATGCAATTTCATTTTTCTATTATAAAACAAATTTATAGTCTAGAATTAGATTTTAAATAGAAATACTTCTCTACTTTTGGAATGGAAAAAAAAAAATTATCGCATGCTCTTGCCGCTTGCTGTCTGCAGGTGGACTGTTAGTCGGCAGCGAGAATAAAATTTAAAAAACCTATCAAACAAATTTATATTCCAAAAACATAATTTGAGTCGTTACTAATTGCGTTTATCTACTTAGAAACTCATTCAAATAGTATAATTAAAAAAACTATTCCTAATTAGAAATTGTGTTTAGAAACAAAATAGTGATCATTCGAGCCCTAAGCCTTGAAGGAGGGAGGAAGCTACAAGCATTATATTCTTTGGACTGTTTTCAAAAGATTAAAGCCAGCACTGAACATTGGAGCATGTACACGAAAGGGAAGAGGATCACTATATACAGAAGCCGCACTGCGGCTAAAAATCAAGGTGACAAAGCCTTACCAAAGATTGACATAGCTCCTGATCCTAAAAGGAGGGAAAAGAAAGAACTCAGCTCTTTGAAATGTTGGTGAACAAGATATGAACCTCGCGTGTTGCTGCAGCTGCAGATTCTTCTTCATGAGGCACCTACTGCGCCGAAGCAGCCAGAGTTGGGACCTGGAACTACTGCAAACACATTGTCAAACATACTGTCAGGATCCCAACAGTTGGATACCTTGCAAGCTGCAACTATGTCAACTCTGTCAATTCAACAAGCCTTCCTCGAACCCATTTCTTTGTAATCTTATGTGCTCTCAGTGCCATCTGCTTTTCCTCCTCGGCGTGACCTTTGTGTTTCACATTCCCAGTTGCTCCCATCTGATCACATTGCCGAGATGGATGTGAATTCTTCATTGGAGACTTCCACTCAGGTTGACCAAAACTGGAACTTTCTGGACTAAGCATCTCTCCATCGTCTAGTGCCTTCTGCCAAATGAAGTTGCTAAAATCGAAGTTTTCATTGCTGCCAGATACAAGTTCATGACTTCCATCAAGCCGTCTGTGATTCGGTACGTCTGAAGAACTTGCAATTGTTCCCTTCCCAATTTTTCCAATCACTTCACTCACAGCATCTGAAACAAGTGTCCCATTCTCACCGGATAAACTCTGCCTAGTCTCTGTGGATTTGATCAGTTTAAATGCTTCAGCTGTTATCTGTCTTGCTTCCAGGAGAGAATCTCGAGCTATAGGATTTGTCCTAGCAGCCAGCTCAAGGGCTTCCGCAGCGTTCTGAGCTTGAGCAATCAGTGCTCTGCCAAACACCAAAATATAAATTGTTTTGCAAGAGCAACCAGCATAAGTACCTTAGACGCCAAATAGTTCTCATACTTCAGACACTTCAGGATCAAAATATAATTGAATAGAAATGAATGAGGAAAAGCCCACCTTGCTCGTTCAACAGCTTCAATTGCCTTGGTATCCATGGCTGCTCTTTCAGCTCTGACATTTTTAATCAATTCCAACTTTGCACTTACCAGAGGGTCCTTATACAGGGGCATCTTGCTTCTCCTCAATCTCAATTGCTGGAGATCAACTCTAGCGTCATTCCAAGAAGCATTTTCATTATCGTCTGGTCTTTTCTCCGCTGGGTCCATCTTTTTGGATTCCAGAGTGTCGATTTTCCTTCTTCTCGACTTTCTCTGAGCTCTAACAGGTGTACCATAATGTTTTACCATCCCAGAATAAACCTTATTACGGTATTCCTAGAAGAAAAACCATTTTCAAGAAGAATGAAAGCTTAATATCCTAAGCCTGAGTGATGTAATGTATATAAATAACATGAAAGTGAGTCGGCAAGCATTACATGATATTCCTAAAGTCAGAAGATGCTGTGTGGCATAATAAGAATTGAGACGAAGGAGTTACTTCAAAGAAAATATCAATAAGCACTCACAGGATCTTCCCACTTTGCAGCAATTGCTTTGGCAATTTTCATCCTCTGCTCTGGGGATTTTCGTACTCTCTTGCTACCTTTGGGCCTAGGCATTGATTTGCGTTCCTGAACGCTGACCAACCACTCCTGCTCAAGCTGTTTTCCCAAAATATTATATGTATCCCATTGCAGCTCCTCTAAACCCATGAAGTGGCCTTTCCGAGAAGCTTCTGCAATTAGGTTATGCCATTGATAGAAGCACGTTTCCTGCATCACCAACCTTCGACGACGTCTTTGCCACCCCATTCTCACCCTGGCCCCAATTTTCATTCTTGTCTCTTCACTGTACGATCCATAGATAGCGCAACCAATTTTAGCAGTCTTGGAAACAAATTAGATAAGCATTCAAGTAAATTAAACATACAGCCTGTGGTTTGGGATACAGCATGAATGAACTCACTAGAACAATCTAACCAAAGACCCCAGTAGCGCATGAAGAGCAACTAATAGCCTGAAAGAAGGTGACAATAAAAAATCCACCACTAAGTGACTTCAATACTAACCTCTGTGCATGTCCTGTGTTCTTTAACTTCATTTTCACCTGGAAAAAAAAAAATTCTTTCATTAGACGTGAACGGTTTTTGTGGACCAATTGCGTAATTTGCACTCTCATATTCTTGAATCTATGAAAACTTAAGCTATAACTCAGCCCAAAAAATCATAAAATACAATCATGGATTCAATCTCTGATGGCTTAGAACCACCAAGGGCAGGAACTACCACTAAGAGATTCACCTCAGCATGTCACTGCACCGTCACTTCAGAAAAATGAAATTATTCTTACACAACATCACCTTAGGGTTTTGCATTGCCAGCTTTGTCCTCTCTCGGATCCGCTGGATGGTTTCTGCAAGTAATTCAAAGCATCGTAAGAGAATCAATATCAATTTAAAAACCAACTTAACATATCCGGCATATTCAAAAAGCTAGACCTTACCAGCACTGTGTTTTTTGCCTTTATTCCATGGTGCTTTCCCTTTGTTGGAACTAGAAATCCTCGTGCGCCTTAAGTTCTCTCTCTCAAACTCTTCCATTGAACCTTCAGCAGTCGCCTCATGCTGAATAATGGCCGGACTAGAATTCTCCAGCTTTCCATTTAGTTCAACTTGCCGATCACCATCAATCAGAGCCAAAGGCTCCGGCCATTGTGTTGCAACTGCTTTGACCACAAGTTTTGACCTCCTCGCACGAATGGCAATAACATCAAATCCTATCCTTTTTGGCAAGTCCAAGTGCTTCCATGGTGAGTAGCATCTCCTCTCACATCCAGAGGAGAATGAATGAGGGGACGACCTTCTTTCAAGCCGGGTCTGAGCCCTCAGAGCATCTAGATGATTGGATAATAGGGTTAGTTAATAGGACAGCAAGGGATAAAGCTCCGAAAGTGAAGGTTTGCGAAGGAAAAATAGCAAAGCTCATCACTTTGATATAGGATATAGGCTGGCTAGTGTCGAAAGTCCTTTACTTTAGTAAGAATTTGGCATAATCTTATCCTTCCTCCCTCTCCTCTCTTTCCCTCTCAAAAGCATTTCGACAAACACGTAGAACTGAAGCTTGTCTAAGTAGACTGGTCCATATTGCGTATCTTTTGCTCAGTAACATCATATTCAAAGCGCATCAAACAAAACGACAGATAATGACGGAGCAAGAACAAGAACCCACCATTCAGCCAAAAAAGGGACAAGAACCAAAAGATCGACGTGATTTCAGAAGAACAAATGATTCCTAAGCAGAATTCAGAAAAGAAAGACGACCCATGAAGGGAGATGATGCGGTACCTAGTGAATGCATTGATAAGCGCTTGTTCAGCCTGAAATAACGAAATCAAGTAGCTCCAGACCATCGAAGCAATAGCATAAAACCCAAGCTCTTCAGATGTCGAGTCAAAGAACTTCTTCCGACTTGAGCCCGAGCATGTAACTATCGTTGTCGTGAACCTCCAACACCAACGACACCGAAACAGCGAGATGAATGCGTTGAAGATGGATTCGGAGAAGAAGAGAGAGACTTGTCGGGGGCTCGGGCGCCGCGTAGTGTTGGTGAAATGGATGCAGGGGTGGACGAAACCGCAAATCGGCCCGGCCGTTCTCTAGATCGGCCCAGAGTTTTAAGCCCACTTCATACTCATTCATGGGCTTTGTGACAGTGTCGGGGCGTGAAGGCCGTGGGAAATCCCACAACAAACAGGCCCAACAAGAAAATCCCACATCGACCAATATACCAGACTTTTGCGGATTCTAGTAAAAACTGACATGTGCATATTTTGGAAAAAAATAAGTGAAAGCACGTTATTAATTTGATTAGAGCATAAAATAGATGGGCTAAAAGGGTAACCGTAGTTCCACATAAAACCTTACATCCAGTCCAAAAGTTTTAAAAGAAAGGAAGAATGAGCTAGGGAAAAAAAGGCTCATGGACAAGATCACTAGGATCATTATTAGTTCTATACACTTTAGCACTATGGAAGAGAGAAATTTTCATAATACCCATTTCTCCCGTGAAAAAAAAGAAACACTTCAAAGATTTTTCCAAAGTAAAAGCACAATTACATTTCCAACACCGAATATGATGAAATTTAACACACTTCACCGGACCACTTAATCGGTAGGAGCAACGGACGGCGTGTACAAATGGCAGGGATGTAGTCAAGGAATTTCTCGTTAAAGACCAACAATTGCAATAATCTATTCCATCACGATGAAATTTCAAAGATTATCTAAGCCTGTCAGGTAAGGTTATAGACTCATTGAATACATCAGTGTAGCGCGCGTGCGGTCCAGAACATCTAAGGGCATCACATATTTGTTATTGCCTCAAACTTCCTTAATCTAAACAACCATAGTTCCTCTAAGAAGCTAGTCGTGGAAATGTACATCCACATAATTAATTAACAGGCTGAGGTCTCATTCGTTATCAGAATTAACCAAACAAATCGCTCTACCAATTAAGAACGGCTATGCACCACCGCCCATAAAATCAAAAAAGAGTTCTTAATCTGTCAATCATTACAATTAACACGGCCCACGCACCGATGCTTCCCCAAACTACTTTCTCGCTCCCTTCACGACGGCATCTAAAAAATCGGAGGTGGTAGCCATGGCGGACCATCCCCCATGGGAGGGCTCGAGAAGGGCTCGTGGATGAGAAGCGACCCGTCCTCACTTTCGAGAGGAAGATGCACAAGCAAAAAAAATGGGGAAAAGGAAAAAAGTTCAAACCGCACTTCCGTATGCAGAATCAATTGCGCCCTCCCCCAAATCATTCCCAAATTAATCATAGTGTCTGGTCTGGCCATAATTGCTCTTAACCTGGTTTGATTATTAGAAATTCGACTTAAAGCCCACAATTTCGGGTGATGTCAATGCGAGGGAATCGGGAAAAGCAAATACTAAATAAAATTAAACGAGGATTGCTTCCTTTTAAAGGCTTAAAGAGTAATTAGAAAAAAAAAAAAAAAAAAAGTGGACCGGCCGATGGTCTCAATCTGGTGATGCAAGGCTTGGCTTATGGCTTCTTAAGACAGGATTACGCAATTAACTCGCGCTTATTATTTTTGTTTACCAATTAGATGATTAACAAAGGGAATTGGGTCGTTATCATGCTCGTCAGAATAGTGCTACGGAGGTGGTGCGTTGATTTTTAGAAGCAAGGAATGACATTCCGGCCCTCACTTCCCCCAACCCAATGATGATTAGGGATGGGTCGTTATGAGCCGAACCGAACCGTTTTGTGCCGAACCGGACCATTTGCAACTCTCGTTCTTTTACATATTATCCGAACAAGCAGAAGAACCGACCCGAAATATTTGGATCGGGTTTTGCTTTTCTGACAACGCTAATGAAGATAATTTCGTTGGTACTCGCGAAGCGGATGATACGCTGGTCAAAAAAGAAATTTTGTCCTTGTTTTATATATATTTATTTATTTATTTATTTATCGGTATTCACTTGCCTTTTTTTCCGCAGATTATGCGAAAACCACTATTAATCTCTCAAGAGAATTGGGGAGACGAATTCGGCAGCTCGGACAATTTAGAGATCGTAACGTTTCCACATATGTAATCAGCAATTATCAGCAAGAGATCAAAGGAGGTAATTTTATGGTATCGATATTTTGAAAAAGATTATTCTTACGGGACTGAAATGACGCGATAAATTCTGGGCGGCGATTGTTGAGCAGGTCTGGTGCAGTACTCGTGCGAACGCTAAGCCATGTGGTGGAGAGATTACTCGGGACGTAAGCCACGTGATTTTGTTGCAATTTTGTCCCCACAATTCTTGTCTTTTTGCATTTAGGGTCAAATTCTTCTTTCTTTTCTCAATCTCGACACCATCCGGTCTTCTCGCTTCACCTGGCAAAGCCCTCGAGCCCAAAGTTTTCGGACATTCACGTTCCGCTTCTCCGAGCAGCATCATGGTCACTTGTGGACGGAAAGTTTGGGTACCCTCCTGGCTTTTTCTCAATGCCAGCTTCTGTTTTCAGTTAATGAAGAAGATGGATCGAATTTCAAGGAACAAGAATTTTTTCGCGTGCTTGCCGAAAATCTCGATGATTCATTTACCCTTCTTTTTATTTTTCCTTTTACAAGACGAACGCGAGCCGTTGTCTTCGTCTCGAGTTTGAATCCGTCCGATTGATCCGGTCTAAAGGTTTCGAGCGCGAGAAGCATGATTAAAAGCGGAGAGTTACGAATTTTCCAGGGGTGTCGCGACTGACCTTGAATCATGGACACGTTATTCACGCATGGATGACTTATTTGGGTAAGTTTGAGAGCGGCTTGACATCCTTCGTGATGCAGGGTGTGCCCACCACCCTTGACTCTTTTTGCTGCCTTTGCACCGGCTTGTTTCGAGAAGCACGTACCGGTGCTCCGATCAAATCCCGTGAATCTCTTGCATTCTTTATCGTTCTTTATTGATTTTTCTTATAGTTTCGTCCTTATAATTCCTCGATGCAAATGTACGCAGCCCGCGTGGGCATGAAAGTCGGAACTGTAATCACAGAGCAAATAGAAGGGACAACAACGTGGTCGCCCCGCACACATTCAAAGGGCCGTTGTACCGGATCCGGATTCTCTTACCCCTGGTCAAGACCGAATTTCAAATTTTCAAGCCTTTGGCAAATCGGCCGACCTCCGTTAATAGGGAGAGTTTTTTTGTTTATTAAAAAAAAACACAACCATCCGATTCGATCGGACGGCTGTGGTTGAAATCCGATCTCCTCACCACCTCATGGTCAGGGGATCCAGATTCCATCGTACCAGGGTCGAGACTTGCGACACGGAGACTGCCGTGGCACGACGCGCCATCGGCAGAGACGGCGTGTTTCTCACACCCGTAGGCTGTAGCACGGCACGGCATCGCTCCACGGGCCAAAATCCGTGCTCACCACGGCAGGAAAGAGGAACATGAAGGAGGGGAGGAGCAAACGGCGTTCATCTCAAGCGCCACGTAATCGTCGATGATTCCACGTCATGTCGGCCCGCCCGGGCGAGATGGGCTCTGACGTGGAAACAAATATTTTAATGCCCAGGGCGCCACTTGGAGCCGAGCTGGGTTGAACCCTGATCCGATCACGATCGGCACGGCGATTGGCGTCGCGTCAAAATCGGGCACGAGCACGACCGCATCGGCCGCTGTCTCGGTTGGACGTGGACAGATTCCCCTTCCCGCGGGTCAAAGAAATGGGGCTCTTCGGACCAACGTTTTTCCCACGTTGAGCCGCCGTGCCGTTATTTATTTTGACCCTCGAGGTCAAACCCCCTCGGGAAGGTTCCGACTCAAAACGTTCGGTAATTAAACAAATAAAAAAAAAAACTCTGTTTAATTTAATCTTTACAAGATTCCGGGATGAAATGCTTCTACGTTTGTTGAGGATTGGGGATCCTCGGAGACTCGACATAAAGTATGATTTTGCACTCTAAAAGGGTAAAAAAAAAATCATGTACAAATTCGTAACGATGATCGCGTTAGAATAGCCCTCTCGTTTTTTAGGTTAAGCCTATATCCATTCTCTTGTACCTAGAACGGAGTTGGCCTTATATGTGTCTCTAAATATCAGACTACTTTAATTCTTGGCGATGAATTCTCGATCTCATTAACTAGAACTCAAATGTAACGAGAGAAAAATGTTAGGGACTAAGTTTCCTTCTTCTTCTTTTTTTTACCTCGTTTATGGCATTTGGTTCGTTTAGGAAGACAAGTGAATAGAGAAAATATGCTTTTAATTTAGGAAAATGAATTTCTTTTAAAAATCGAAAATTATTTTTCAATGTACGATTAATTATTCACTCTTAGACCAAAAATTCCATGTTTGGGCACATGAATCCAAACTCTTACTCCTGGGCGCTTGGCAATAGACTCGGGTCCAGAGGCCGAGGCGAAATCACTGATGTCCCAAGCCTAGCCTCAATGGACTAGGGCTCGAGCATTAAGAACTTTAGTGTGAGCAATGGGGATCTAGGCATAGTCATCGAGTTCCTAAGCCTGGGAACTAGAGTCCTATGCTCGCCATTTGTGAACGCAAGCCTAGTCTCGATAGATTTGGGCTTGAGGGCCAAGGATACGAGCACGGGCTCTAGGGCCTTGTCTTTGTGGACCTAGGCCGAGGCACTAGGAACCCGGGCGTAGGCATAGGGTTCACAGGCCTAGCTTCTATGAACTCGAGATCAATGTCTGTGGGTCATGCCTATGACCCAGGTGCCCATGCTCGAGTCCTCGGCGCCTAGTTCGAAGTACACTGAGGCCGAACACAACACCCTAGTGCCTACACCCAGTTCAATGGCTTTTCATCCATGAGTCGCTAGCGCCCAAACGGTGTTTTCTTATTCAGGAACATTCATATCTTTCTTATTTAAGCAACAGAGAATATCTTCCAATAAGTTTTTTCAGCCAACACTAAGAGATATTGTCATTCTCCTAGCAAAAATGACTTCCTTAAAAATATGTTCCGTCAACGTCAAATTTTCTATTTATTTTCCAAAGATGAATGATTCGTAACATATCTTTTGCGGGGCAAACGAAATCTGCTTTTCATCGGCGTATCGAGACTATATCAACATGTGGACTGTGGAGTCGCCATTGAGTCCCCGTCGTAGAGCTAGGACCCCAGGTGCCACTTATTAATGTACCACCCCGTAGGTGTCCTGCTGAACAAGATGACAGAAGGCATCGATGCACGGGCATATGCAGACATCCTGCGACCATCATACATTACTGTCCCAAAAATTATTGGCACGAGGAGCCCTGGAAGAGCCGGCATCGCCGGATCGCCGGACGTGCCCCCACGCCTGCCTAGGCGACGAGCGATCGGAGGCAAGTAGCGTGCAATTATCAACTCGCCTTGCCAATCTCCGAGCCTGCAACGCACGTACATCTAGGCTGTAATGGCTACCGCCTTGGATTCGTGGTGAGCTTTCCTTGCCCACGTTTTTTCCTAGTACCCATGATGTTCGTTAGGGACAGAATCAGTGCCCTAAATGTGTTTTGTGGTCTCAAAGAAGGATGGTTGAGGGGCCTCTAGGAGACAAAAAGAGAGGGTTGGGGGATTTCCGATCTTTGTTTATCCATCTTTTCTGGCCAAAGTTGGGGAGAATTCCTAGCTATGTTCGGCGAGGAGGCATTGCCTTGGCTTTTGTTAAAGTCAAATGCACGAAGAGAAAGACTAATCATGATAATGCCAACAACGAGGAGGAGAAATCTCAGTAGGGTGAAATTGCAAATTACCAACTTCTCGATTGGAATTTGGGGGATTTTTCAATTTAGATGGGTTGCTTTCTCCACGTGCCACTATCGTTTTGTGCTAAAAATACTGCGTTCTCGTCCAAATGAACTAAATCTATTGCAAGAGAGATGAGGCACCGGAGGTCCTTAAACATTTCTAAAGTTTGATTCCTAGATTATTTTCATGCAATGTGTTTTATTTATTTATCTCGATCATTTTATTAAGTATTTGAACAAATTCATCCAATGAGACAACTCACATTAATTGAGAACAATGAACGAAAATAATTGACAAAATAAGAATTACGGACCTTGGGAAAGAGAGGTGGCATGAGAGCGGAAGGGAGGTTACGTAGTGATGACGAAGCCATCGATCCACCAATAAGAGTCTAATCGTTGTCCCCGTTTAAGCCTGTGCAATTCTTTCTTTCATCCATTGAACAAAATAAACGTTTAACTTAAGGACGCGATTGCACTCAAAACGAAAAATACCATGAACGATATTGAATAATTAGAAGGAATCTATCGACGTGCCATGGTGATATCCCTTAAGGTTAAAATATCGAAAATGCCTTTTCTAATGTTTTTTTTCCCAATTATATTAAAGTCCAGGCGTAATATTTACATGCTTACGATATATTTTGATACCAACAAAATTGAATTTAAATTACCACGATAATTTTTACATATAGTAGCATAGACTTCACATATATTAAATTTGAGTTATCAAGCTTCTCTATTCTATAACCATATGAATCAATTTCCTGCCTTGAATTGTTTTTTTGCAGATATCTTCCTTTCTTCATCGTATTATATCTTAATTAAACAAACATATAATTTAAGGGGGGAAGAAGTGTGTTGCACGGCCATTTCACGAGTCAAACGAGGGGAAATCAGAAAGAGGAGACGCAACCCGAAGCAGCCGCAAAGGAGCGACTTGCTGTCGCAGGTCGTCTCTATTGGCTCATTTTGGACCAGATTGTCGTCGTCTTCTTCCTCTTCCTCCCTCCACCTTCCCAAATTCGCAGGATAAAAAGTCCAAGTCTTCGGAGTCAGTCAGTCCTAAGTGGAGGTGGATTCCCCCTTCTCAACCCTTCTCCTTCCTTGAATTTTCTTCTTCTCTTTCCACTTCTCCAAATTCCTCCCTCCCCCCGAAGAACAAGTCCTAAAAACTCTCTTTCCTTCGGATTACTCCCCAACTTCTCTTCCTCCTATATTTTTTGTGCCGCCTCGTGGATCCTTCATCGGGCATTGACTGCTTTTCTCGTGAACTTCCGGGGGAGGGCTGAAGAATCGTCTGAGTAAAGAGAACTTTTTGGCATTCTGCCATACCCCCTCAGTTCTTAAGAGAGTGCAGCGTCTTTTCTCTTCTGGGTTTCCTTCAAATTTTCACCTTTTTCTGGGTTTTAACAAATTTGCAGTTCATTCCGTGCGTCTTCCTTTGTTTGTTGTCGAGAAATCTTGATCGCAGAGTGAGAAAGAAATGGGGAATTCTGACGTCAGCGGGACACTGGACAACTCTCCAGCCGTTGAAATTACGGGCAAGATCATGGTGGCAGCAATTATAGTCCTGTTCTTGGTTGTGGTCTTTGTTCTATTCCTCCACTTGTATGCCAAGTGGTTCTGGTGGCGCGTGGAGGAGCCCCCTCCTCAGGGCCTCAACCGCCGCCGGCCGCGGCGTCGCTTCGTGTTCGTCCCCGGTCAAGAGATGACAGCCGTGGCGGCGCGCCGGGGGCTGGATCCCTCAGTCCTTCGGTCCATCCCACTCATCGTGTTTCGGCCTGAGGAGTTCAAGGACGGGCTTGAATGTGCTGTTTGTCTGTCTGAGCTTGTTGACGGAGAGAAAGCCAGGTTGTTGCCCAAATGCAATCATGGGTTTCATGTGGATTGCATTGACATGTGGTTTCAATCGCATTCAACTTGTCCGCTTTGTCGAAATTCCGTCACTGGAGCATCTGAGAGTCGTCCTGAGGAAAACGGTGTTGAATCTGTTAATGAATCTGTAGAATTGAATGTTGAAGATATTTCAGCTGGTGGACATTCCGCGGAGTCCCTGAACTTTCCTACTAATGTGTTGTTCTGGGGTGATGAGACTCAGGTTAGCTCTAGGGCTGGTTCTCTCGAGGAAGGCCCTGGTCCTTCTGAGGAATCAGTGGCTCCATCGCCTTCGTCCTCAGTTCAGCCAGATGGTGCCTTGGTGATTGACATACCGAGGCAGACAATGGAGAGCACGTCTTCCTTTTCACCATCCACGAGCGGGTGCGCTCAAGATGAAGTGAAGTCACCGATGACCACACGATTGAGGTCTTTGAAGAGGCTTTTGAGCAGGGAAAAAAGAGTTAATCCTTGCAGTCCAACTTCTGCCGATGTGGAGCAAGTTGGAAGAAGTCTGCCTTGTTAATACGACATTATGCGTTACAGATGCTGGTGGTCTTCTGTCGCGGTTGATTGATTAAGATGACATTCATCAATCCTTTTTCAAACCAATGATTCATTTAATATGTCAAGTTCAGGCATTTTGTAAACCAGTTAGGATGTCCTGCTCTGAAATCCTTGAGAAGTGCGGAATTCGGCACTTCCCAAATCGAGGTGCTTGAACTTTTGCTTTCCTGTACAGAACGAAAAGTTTGATTGAATAGTATCAATGGAAGTTGGTCTCTGCTATTGAGTCAGGGTGCAATGGCTTCCTTACGATGAACACATCATATGCAAAGGAAATGTCATCTCTGTTTTAGATGACGGAAAATGGATATCCATCATTTTCAACAGAAGATGTAGTATGTGACAACTTCTTTCATATAAAGGATATCATGGAGTTTGTGCATTTTTTGCTAAAAATATCTCAGACATCGAGTTTCACATTCAGTTATTTACAAAAAGTTCATATTTTTCTCTTTACTTTTATACTATATCTGCTCTATCCTTGCATCTTGACGCAGCATATTCTCTTCTATTATCAGTCATTCTCAAGATTTGGCATTGTGAAACTTGCTTAGACTCGGCTTGACTTACAAAAGGATTGAAGTTTGGATTATCTCAATTGTTCAGTTCTTCACTTTGGCCTTGGTGAATTTAAGCTTTTGCCGCCCCCTCAAGTATATTGTAATTACTGAACAAAACTACAAGCACCAGATGATTCTTCTTTTGCCTTCATGTTAGCCTAGCTCCATGGATGAGGTTGAAGACTTGCTGGTCAGCCATTGTACAGATAGATGAAAGCTCAGTCTTACGTCAATGCTATCTACTCTTTTATTTCAGCTGTTGATCTCACTACTTGATAATAGAAATGAAACAGAAAGAAGCTTTCAAGACTGCACTGCTTGTTTACTAAAAATAGAGACCAATACACTATCACTCGCTTTTGTTGCAAGATAATCAGAGAAGTAACGAACTACCGCAATTCTTAACAGATGGCTTGCAGTCTCCTGTTTATATCCTCGCTGCCCATGGACTGCTTCTGAGCTATCAAATGCAGCGTAGGTAAAAGCAAATTCAATTAATCGAAACAAAATGCGATGGACAAATCAATTAAGCTACCCTTTCCTTCAAGCATCCCAGTACATGCCCAGTAAGAATCTCTTACATGCTGATCACAACTGCACTCCCCTCCTCCCACAACTATGAGCTGCTAGGTAACAAAGTAGACAGGACCATATGGCTTTGCATGGCGGGGATCAAAACGGTCAAGAGCTGCATAGGGTATCTCATTCTCCGTTGCCCGGGATGATCTGAAGAGGCCCGTCAGAGAGCCCGAGGACGAGCAATGAGGTCGCTCACCTGGCTTCCCCATTTCGCTGCTCTTCGTGTATATTGGACCTGAAACATGATTCCTTATTGGGTTAGAGCTCTGATAACCGCTTCCAGGTTCGACTCTGGACTTGCTCTTCTTTTCAAATTTCTTGTATTCTTTCGGCCACCATGAAACGAGAGAGTTCTTCCACGATTTCTTGCCCTTCTTGACTTTGCTCAGTCTATCGATTTCTGCTGCTGGCGATGGATCTCTAAGACTTGCTTCCTCATTTCTGTGCCTCCTTGCTTCATCTAAGATCTGGAGAAAGCCAAAACTCGGTAAAATTAATCTTAAAGAGCAGGTCCACAAGACCCCAAGAGATGACAAAGAAAAATATCTCAAGACTAGAAAAAAAAAATCTTTTGGTTTAAAGAGAACGTCTGCTACTTCGATATGTTCTCAGAACTTATTCATCCCCCCGAGTAGTTCATCTTTCATAAACCCTGAAATCTCTGACTGCTCCATGTACAACATCACATGCAACAAAACCTTTTTGCTTTTTCCGAGATGTTCGAAAACCCGTTTGCTTTTTCCTCTTTGGCTATCTCTTGTTCTCAAAGGCTCAAGCAAATTTGTTTCAGTCTGATCAGCATTACCTCAGAGAAGTCCAACGCCGGGTCGAATTCGAAGTCCTCGCCGTATTTGCTGGCCTCAGACTCTCCGGCTCTATGGGATTTCCTCATTTCTCTTTTTCAACTGGAGTCATGAACCGGGTCTATACGAACAAATTTTAAAGAAAGATACTGCCAGGGAGACGACAATGACAAGGGAAGGCGTAAAAAGAATGTTGGGAGGTGATCCCAGCGGTACGTTAGAGGAGGATACAGCTTCTTGAAGGGCACGAAACAGGCAAGTGCCAGCTACCAACAGAAAACTCACAGAATGTGTGCCTGTGACACTCAGCATATTAGAGAATGTGGCATTTGAAACGGGCAACTTAAGATTTTCAGGCCTCTAATTATGGTAACTTTGTTGAGGGAGAGCAAACATTGGCACTGTCCATTAAAAGGTGAATACCCACATTGCAATGATCTTGCAATCTGGTGTCCATTCCCCGGTTCACGCAACCCTCGGCTCACCGCAGGAGGCCATGCTCCGGCTAGACCTGATCTGCCATGTAGAACGGCAGACTTTTTATGTATAGACGATGGTCCATAGAATTGATTGCATCAAATCCTGTGAGTGATGGATGTACATAAAGATAGATAGCCACTCGGGTTCAATGTTTTTCTGCAGGAAAAGGCCTTTGATGGGCTCTTCCCATGGCCCAGGGTCAGGTGAGCATGGATCTTCGTACTGAGATGTTGCTGTGACGTCTGGTCTCCGAAGACATTTTCGAGTCTGAGAATCATAAACTCCTCGCTTGCTAAATCCATAATATTATTATACTAAACAACGCAAGTAGAGCTGATCATGGCCCAGGCAGCTCCTTAGGGTCGCTCCCAGCTCGATATCAACGTCATCGGGCCTGAGCCAGCTGTCTTGTTCATGAGGCCGGCCCACCTTTAAGGGTTGGAAAAGCGGTTCCCTTCCTGCGATGGTTGCGATGCTGCCCTTGACATAGGAAGGGGGAAAATGCAATGAGAAGAGATCCTAACAATGCCGTGTACAGTTCTGTGTACCTTGTCGTGGGCTAAATATATTTTACGGAGGCTCATCCAGCCATTCTAGTTTGTTTCTTATACTTTATGAATGCATGGTCCATTTTGGGAAAAGAATAGTACACCAACGATTTAAACTATATATATATATATATATATATATATGTATATAATCACCTAAATCCAACCTTTACTTCCTATTTGTACAAATAGGTCCGAACTAAAGTAATTTGCACATAATTGGCGAATGTTCAAGCGGTTGATCTCTAGCTCCTGAGTTGAAAATCATCAAGTGTCATAAATTTATTCTGCATCAGTAAGTCATTACACATGCCAGCATGTCTTTACATTGCGCTTAAGCTCCCGAATACATTTTCATCCAATTTCTCCATCCTCATTGCGTAAAAGTAATGTCTCTCTTTGATCTGAACGCAGCTGCACAAAGTAAACAGTAATAAGCTAAGCCCAACAGCAAGAATGCCCTACCAAAGTATCAGACTTCTTTTTCTTTTGTTCTTTTGGGGGTGAAGAGCAAACTAAAGTTGACCACAAGAAGATTGCAACCCTGCAACCACCCGCAGCCGCCGCCCTGCCGCCGCGACGTGGAGGAAGACGGTGGTTCCCAAACAGTAGGATGGCAACTGGAGGGCAGCGAGGATCAATCAAGTGAATGCCAACTTTTTTGACTCGCGGGCATTTGCTTTTGGAAATCTCATCATTAGAGTGCCTTCAAAATGAGGCAAAATTGGTCAATATATTAATGGGGAAAAGGAGCGCGATGATGAACGCCAATCAATGCAGTTTCTTCTTTTGGAGGGAGTGAAATTCCCCTTTTAACCCTTTCCCTAAAGCAAGAGATTTGCAACCCGATTTGGTTTGTTCTAAACAATATAAAAAGAAAGCAGCCTGAGCTGGAATTCTCAATTAGCTCCTTCATGCATTGTTCAAGCATCTGTTTTACCTTTAGACAGAACTTGAAAATTAGCTCGGAGATCTTTTCCTTTCTTTCTTAGTAACTAGCTAAAAAGGTATACGCACTTGGATATGAAAACAAGATTGAAATCGATTTGACTAAAAAGAAGAGAAAGTGATATTCTTATCGTTTCACAAAACATATTCAAATTGTTATAGGATCGTCAAGGTTAATTGAATACAACCTATGACAATTTTGTGGCAATCGTAGTTGCAATTTCTAGTTCTCATTTTGTATGTCTTCTAGCAATACACTATTCTCATTTTAATTGCAGCAAGAATGTAGCTTCAATGAATCCTTTTAGCAATTGAGAATCGCATCTCAATTCATTTCATCTTGATTTTACTTTTAATAGTCGCAGAGTATCCACGCCTTCGATTCAACTCATGATTGCGAAAGACCCATCGTCCTAGCGCATAAAATTTCCAAACCAATGACATGTGAAAACATATATCCCATTTGACCGCGAAGCAAACAAACAAAAAAAAGCAAGGACGATATCTCTTTTGGTTCTGTCTATATCACATCATCAGACCTGATACAGAGAATCGCAATAACAGAGCAAGGACACGTTTGAATGTTATTGTAGTTGGCGATCGATGCCTTCCTCTTCTTTTTCTTCCTTCTTACTGCCCTTCCTACTTTGATTTTGATTTTATTTTTTTATATTTTGGACAGACATGGAGCGGAAATTAGGGTTAATGTTTACTAGGAATTCCAGCGTGATTGGCGCGGGCATTCAAGGCCTACCAAGAAACGGATAGGAACGTCCGTTTTCAAGACAGTCATTACAAAACGACAGAGAAAAAAAAAAAAAACAGTGTGCCGGGATCGGTACAAGCACCACCCATGTTCTCATGGAACGATAATGGATCCAAACATTCACGTCGTGGTCGCAGGAACTTTCGTGGTGGGGTACGTGCTTTGCTCGCCTTACATGCGGATCTAAACGCGACCAAGATGTACTTTTTAAATTCCCATTTCTCATGGGATATCATATGCCAAATTGATGCCCGGAAGGATGCGCTGTCAATATGGAATCGATTGCATGGCCAGAGATGTTTATCATCGTTGCTACGTTGCTCTTATCAAAGTAGGGTTTTCTTCAAGCTGCCGAGTGCTATCAAAATGCCCCTTCTTTCCCCCTAATCACCTAAAATATGTCGATAGCTTTTCGCCGATGTGCATTACTTATCTATCTTCAATTCCGTCGGAATACGGAATACACATTCTCCTTTTCCTTCATTGTTGTTTTACGTTATAATCCGAGATACTAAACCATAATGATCAAGCAAAACCTCATGGTGAATATTGTGAATCATCGATCTAATGGATATTGACGTTATAAGAGCTTCTACTTGACGCGACACAAAGGTCTGCGAAGAGAGTGAATACACCCTTTTTAGGGTTTTCTCTTAAATAATAGGTCATCTACAGCAAATACAAAGAACAGGTCATCTTTACTTTTCACCGGGGAATAAAAATCCAGCTCAAATCTTCGCTTTCCTTCTTTAGAGAAAAGAGGAATAGTGCAGGTATCCAACCGGCGCATGTGAATACGGGCTCAAAACGGGATAGGTATATGCTCAACTGGGGCTTCTTAGCTAATCACTGGTCACCAGCCATGTGATGAGGGAGAACCGAACAGGACTGTGGTTGGTTCTGGTGCTGTCTTTTCCGAGTAGTCTATGAGTTGTAAAGCAAAAGGGCTACGTAGACCCTAATACGTGCTCCCACTTTTCTTTGTCAAAACAAGAGAAGAAGTGGACCAAGGCGGGCGCGAAGCAAGGAGTATCCAAACAAAGAAAGGAAGGCGGACATTGCAGACGTTTCGATGCTTAAAGTGCAAAGCGTATCCATTTCTATCGAGAGAGATATGGCTAGCTCGTGCCTCGACGGGTAAGAAAGAAGTTCAGACGGCCCGCGATGCCCGGGAATGCGCGGTCGAATTCGAATTCGAATTCGATGGCGAGTCGCAAACCTGGAAATCAACCGATACATCTCGTGAATCTGGCACTTGCCATCCTCGCCGCTGATACCACCTTTGTCTACTTCGGTTAAGCATAGTTCGAAATATAATACGCAAAGAAAAGAAATGATAACTTTTTTTTTGTGGATAATGGAAGGGACGCGAATCTTGGGAGCTGTAGGGACACATTAAGAGATGACCCCACGAAAAGATATGTACTCTTCACTCACTTTTTTTTTTTTTTTAATTTCCCTCATGCTGTGTTTTTCCCCTTGAAAAAGAAAGGCGTCGTCTTTAGTTTATATCAAATCCTTCTCTCTCCTTCCTCAATTTTAGTAGTTCCTCTTTAGCCTCACCAGCTGCTCCTCACGAATCGGGCGATCTTCTTCCTATGGAAACCCAAAACCGTCGGATCTCTCATGTTTCATTGCAACGAAAATGTTGCATGTGCAGAACATTCAGTAACTCAGTTTTTAATAGACAACTTTTCTACGCCTTCATCATTGTTGTTTGTGCAGTCGCTCGCGGACAAATGATGCTTTGGTAGGGGGTATCGGAGCATAGAAAATTTGGGTGCAATTTATTGAGAAAGGATCAAAATCAACTTGGATAAATGAGATAAAATCGGCCTTTCCTGAGATCATAAAAAATTTGGATGTAATTTATTATAAAAAATCCAAATTAACTTTATTCGATTCTTTGACAAGTGGTTGGGAGATATTCTTTAGTCAAATTCTATTGAACTCTAGACAAGATTCATTTAATGATCTATAAGAATTGTCACGAGACAAATAAATAAATGAAAATTAAACACCGCAAAAGTTAGAGCACCAAGAAGAACAGCTTCCTCCTTTTCTTTTAACTAATGAAATATCTTAATCATTTGGAAGTTACTTTTGGAATTCGCCTTATATCGTCATTGGTACAACTCCAACGAGCTTGCATAGGTTCATACCTTTTAATTTCGTTTTAATGTAGACTTTGCGATGGAAGCATTTCGACTTTTAATCCAAAATATCTGAAATTTTCATAGTATAAGCATATCAACGTGTCCATTTTTCGTGATTTTGGAAATTTAGACAATATTTTAAGTTTGGATGTAAAAGCGAAAAGCTAATCCTAATGATTTATAAGACTTGTAATTCATTAATAGAAAGAAACGAATCTTTCACGAGTGCATAATCATTCGTCCAGAAAAATGTTCATTAGTCACAGAGTGAAGCATAAGGACGAATGGAGTGGGTAAGAATGACTCGAAAGACGGCACCCTGGCCAGCGATGAAATCTTTCATCGTGGTAGACTATCTGCAAGTGGAAGGTGGATGCTTTTCGCTTGTCCAAGAATTATTAGAATTCTTTTTTTCGTAAGGATTTCAGCTGCAAGATGGGACAAGCGATGTCAGAGATCGAATGAAAAATGGATTTGGATACATGACATATAATCACATCATGATCAAGGGTGAAAGACATGTTCCCACGACAATAATTACACGCAAAAGGCCAAGAAAATATTCCTCGTTTCTCATAGGAAAAGTTCAAGTGGCCATCGCCAACGGGTCCGTGCTTGAAGTTTCGGTTAAAAAAAATGAAATTACCAAAGCACGTGGAACTTATAGGCCAAAGGGAATATTTTGATGCAAGACAATTGGGAAAGTCTCGAATAGTTTAAGAAATACTAACGTTAATGCCCGACTTCATGTGGAAAATTTTATGATTTTCATCGAAATAGAATCAAAAAAACGCCATTTAGATAGAGGAGAGCAAAAGCACTCCGACACAGTCTCTAAACATTTAGTTATAACTTCTAGTTCACTTAAAAAGTCGGCTAAGTATTGTACCATTAGAACCTTAATCACCCTATAAAAACTTGTTTGGTAAAATAACCATCATTTTGTTGATTTAACATATGACTAGGGTCCCATTTTCCAATCCCTTTCAATTTTACAGTTTTACTCGCACAGTAAATGAGAGAGAGAGGGGGAGTACAATTTCACTCTTGTGGAGCGCCCCTTCGCTCTATACAAACACACTCTTGTAGAGCCCTTTTGCTCTACAATTTCACTTTGCGATGGAAGCATTTTGACTTTTAATCCAAGATATCTGAAGTTTTCGTAGTATAAACATATCCAACATGTCCATTTTTCATGATTTTGGAAATTTAGACGATATTTTAAGTATGGATGTAAAAGTGAAAAGCCAATTTTAATGATTTATAATACTTATTCTTTATTAATGGAAATAAACGAACCTTTCACGTGGGCATTATCATTCGTCCAACTGATGAAGCATCCAAGCAAAAACATAGAAAAATCTCAAGTGTAAGCTGGATGCTTTTCGTTTGTCCAATAATTATTATATATACTTTTTGTAAGGATTTCAGCTGCAAGATGCGATGAGCGATGCCAGAGATCAAATGAAAAAATTGATTGGAAAAGTGCGAGTGGCCCTCCAACGGGTCCGTGAAGCACGTGGAATGTAAAGGCCAAAGGGCATATTTTGATGCAAAACAATGGGGAAAGTCTCCAATAGTTTAAGAAACACTAACGTCAATGCCTAACTTCATGCGAAAGATTTTGTGATTTTATTTATGAAAATGGAATCAAGCCCCATTTAAAGAGACGAGAGCAAAAACGTTCCGACGCGGTCTATGAACATTTGATTATAACTTCTAGTTTACTCAAAAAGTAGGCTAAGTATTGTACCATTGGAACCTTAATCATGCTATTAAGCTCGAGGAGGTTTATGTTAAATTGGTAATCTCGATTCGATCTCTCAAGTTGATTTGTTTGGTAAAATAACCATAATATATTAATTTAACATATAGCAAAAGTCACATTTTTCGATCCCTTACAATTTTACAGCTTTAATCGCACAGTGAATGAGAGAGCAGGTACAATTTCACTCTTGTGGAGCCCTTTCGCTCTAATCAAACACCCCCCCCCCCCCAAAAAAAAATTGTGGTTGCATAGTATACTTTTTATCGACTCCCCAAATTGTCTCCACTCCTTATGTTCGTTCTCTTATTAGTTTCGGAACAATGAATATAATAGTAATTGAGCACGCATTTTACATAAACTTCACGTAGAAGAATATTCATAGTGACAACTAAGCACGCAAGTGTGAGATGTAGTTCATTCTGCACGAGGAGTTCACGCACACCTCGAAGAATTTTCTGCGAATGCCTTTCATACTTACCAATGAGAAAAACCCCGAAGTGGAATCGACCTACGGATGGGCTCCATTCAAGCAACCGAGAATGGTTTAAGCATCGAGCACGGAGAAAAGCGACCACGACACCGGTCCTGCAGAGTCGGCTAATTTTAAGTTTAGTTGATGTTTTTGTAGTGTTCAATGATACAAAATAGAAGTAGAAATAGGAAAAGAAAACGAGACCCTCAAAAGAAAATCCATGCTACAGTAATCACGTCATCTCCCTCCTTCCACATTTTGATGGAATGGATACCCTTTGAAAAATTGTTCCATCATTCACCTCAATAATGACAGAAATATATTGTGTACCAAAGAGAAAGAAAGATATACCTATTTCTCCCTTTTTATACCCTTGACATTTCCCATCGCCCCCCACATCGACAGACTGAGGCTCCCATCCACCTCTCCTGTCTCTTCACAATGTCCAAGGCCAAGCAAGTCCTCGCTGGAATCTCAACTTCCGGCCAGAGAAACCGAAAGCTCCTCCTCTCCATCTCCGGTTGCCTCCTCCTCGTAGCCGCCGTGATAGGCATTGTCGCCGGCGTTAACTCTCGCCACCACAACCGGAACTCCGACATTACCACCGTCACGCCATCGACCCACGCCATCCTCAAGTCCTCGTGCAGCTCCACGCGCTACCCGGACCTCTGCTACTCCGCGGTCGCCGCCGCCCCCGGCGCTGCCGCGGGCCTCGCCACCCAGAAGGACGTCATCGAGGCGTCGCTCAAACTCACCATCGTTGCCGTGGAGCACAACTTCTTCACTGTCGAGAAGCTCCTGAGCACGAGAAGCAAGAGCCTGACGACGAGGGAGAAGAGGGCGCTGCACGACTGTCTTGAGGCAATCGACAATACGCTGGACGAGCTCCGGGATGCGGCGCGGGACCTGAGCTCGTACCCAAGCGCGGCGAAGTCGCTGACGCAGCACGCTGATGACCTGAAGACGCTGATGAGCGCGGCGATGACGAACCAGGAGACTTGCCTGGACGGGTTCTCGCACGAGGACGCCGATCGACGCGTGCGAGAGTCGCTGGCGGCGGGGCAGGTCCACGTGGAGAAAATGTGCAGTAACGGGCTTGCGATGATCAAGAACATGACCGACGCCGACATGGAGGTGGAGCGCAAGGCAGCGGCGAACAGGAAGATGCTTAAGGAACAGGATCCGATTCAAGTACGTGATTATGACCTACTTAGGTTAATGTTCTTGTCTTTACATCGTAATGTTGAAGATAAAAAGCTTCGGCCACCATCCCATCAACCAAGTCCGCCTGAATTCTTTGATACAGGGTGACGAGAGCGGGTGGCCGGAGTGGCTGTCGGCAGGGGACAGGAGGCTGCTGCAGTCGACGGCGGTGACTCCGGACGTGGTGGTGGCGGCGGACGGGAGCGGGAACTACAAGACGATCTCGGAGGCAGTGGCGGCGGCGCCAGAGAAGAGCAGCAAGCGGTACGTGATAAGGATAAAGGCGGGGGTGTACAGAGAGAACGTGGAGGTGTCAAAGAAGAAGACCAACCTGATGTTCATCGGCGACGGGCGGACCAACACCATCGTCACCGGGAGCCGGAGCGTGAAAGGCGGTTACACCACCTTCGAGTCCGCCACTGTCGGTACGTGTTTCTAATTGTAACTGGCCAACAACTAAATGCTTTGTCTGTCAGAGAATACGTCACTCGATTATGCACAATTACGCGTCACTCGACCATGGAGTAAATCGTCGTAAAAAAAATTCACCAACTGGCTAGATACGTAAACTTTGAGGGTAATGATGGACGTGGAAATTCACCTACTTTTGGTACCTTACTGCATATATATATAATTGCTATAGATACAATCTTAACTTGGGCTAAGTTATAGAGGCAACGATATCATTCATAATAAAAGCTGAATGAAAGCTGGCCGACATGACTAACATCATTATTGCCGCTTTCTGTTTGAAAAGCTAGAGAAGAATTTTGGGGATGGGGGATGGGGGGTGGGGGAGCAACTAAATTTCATTACAGGGAATACGAAGAGAAAACTTAAAATCTCATTTGGATTGGTCCTGAACTGAATCATAAAAATGAGGAACTTAGTTGGTAGATGGTGACATATGATAGTCCATGGGATAAAAGTGGCTGCCAGCCTTTGCGCACAGTCGGACATATAAGTAAGTAATATAAGTAATCACATTTAAGAAAATAGTTTTTATCTGAAAGTATAGTCTTTTTATCCGACATATGTTGCGGCTCACGCCAAATTTGGTGCTCAAGCCAAAGTCAAAGTTATCTAAGGAACGTGCTTTTGCGCGAACCCAGTTGTTCAAGAATCTCAAATAGCATTTCGCAAACCGAGGTCTGAGTTTTCTGGCTCCTTTGTCTACTACTTGTTTTGGCTATATGTTTTCAAAAGCTAATGTTAGGGATAAAATGTAAAAAATAAAATAAAATTGGTTTGCCGTTAAGGGGATTTTGGGTTTTTGTCATTTTCGTCGGCACGTGCTGTACTTGCCCAAATTCGGACATGGCTTCCTGGCGCGGGAATCTGTCCTTTTTGCCGATGGTGGACTACAGTGGAGCCGGACGGGGACCAGTCTCTGATTGGCGCTCTACTCTCCCCAACTGATATAAAGTTAAGAAAACGACAAGTCGTCTTTCCGCCTTTTACGTACGGTTCTTCGCTTCCCACGTCGCGGTCCGACGAGGCGACGAGGACGGCTTCCCACTTCCGGGATGCTTCCTCCGTTCCCTTCTCTCCTTCCTCTTCTCCCTACTCTTGCAGCAAAGCTAGACGCTAATCTATATAAAGGCAGAACCCCTTAATGAAAAATACAAGTAACAAGGAAAAATAAAACAGACACACGGACGGGCCGGGCCGGGCCCTTGATATCCTTCGCCCAGGCCTGCTCCTGCGTGATTCGTGTTATAATCGCATTATTAGGAATGTGAAGATGACTTCACGCCCCCCCATTCACGGCAGAACTTTAGGGCCATCTGATTCTTTTCTTCATGTTGATGGGCTTGCGTTAGTGATGTAACATCATACATCTGTCGAAGCTGTTTCATATGCTTGTCTTGGCGTTTTGTTTGATTCCCTCCTCCTTTTGTGCCGTGAACATCGTAAGCATCATGCGTTGCGTGTGCAACCGCGTGGGGGAGCAAAGCGCTTTATGGGGTTGGGGTACAGCTTCAGGCACTATCCTGTTTTGACTAATTCTTGGTGCTGGGGTCCGCTTGCGATTGCTAGTATCTTTCGTAAAAGTTTAGCAGAACCTCTTGATGTGAATGCTAGGAGATCGAGGGATAAATGGAGTTTAACCCTTATTTAGTGCACCATACGAATGGACTTTTCTATGCATATGTAGTAGCAGGCAGACAAGAATGGAGTGAAAGTCTTGCATTCAAACGCCTGTGGAAGCTAACACAGCGTTTGAATGTTATCTAAAGTGAACGATCGCCCCCATTCAAAAAGGATAATTAGGGTTTGTAAATGATGCTTGATGGTGACCGGAAGAATGTTTTCATATTAAGACAACTAGATCTCGAATGCGCAGGAACATGTATTTTGCAGATCTCCCCGTGATCATTTACAGGTCTAGTGCTTAGAAAGGATTCTGTACCCTATTTAGGAACGTGTGATCAGATGACTTTCCGGCTTTCTATTGCCAAAGTATTGTACCATCATTTGGTTGTCAAAATTTGACATTTGTCATGCACTGCAGCGGTGGTCGGCCAGCGATTCTTGGCTAGAGATTTAACCTTTGAGAACACTGCCGGCGCTTCAAACCATCAGGCCGTCGCGCTCCGCGTCGGTGCTGATCTCTCCGCCTTTTACCAATGCGACATGATCGCCCACCAGGACACCCTCTATGTCCACTCCAACCGCCAATTCTTTGTGAATTGCTTCATCGCCGGCACAGTCGACTTCATCTTTGGTAATGCGGCTGCCGTCTTCCAGGACTGCGACATCCACGCTCGCAAGCCTAACTCTGGCCAAAAGAACATGGTTACTGCTCAAGGCCGAACTGACCCCAACCAGAACACAGGCATCGTGATCCAAAAATGCAGGTGCCTATGTAGGAACGAAGACTTATTTTTGTGTTTTACTATATTGAGTAATTACTCCGACAGTTTAATAGCTCGAGCCCTAAATTTTCACCAATGATGTAGAATTGCCGCGACGACTGATCTCCAGCCAGTGAAGAGCAGTTTCCCGACATACCTCGGCCGTCCGTGGAAGGAGTACTCGAGGACGGTGATCATGCAGTCATCAATCTCAGACGTGATCGACCCAGCAGGTTGGCACGAGTGGAGCGGGACGTTCGCCCTCGACACATTGTACTACGGAGAGTACCAGAACACCGGCGCAGGCGCCGGAACCTCAAAGAGAGTGAACTGGAAGGGCTTCAAGGTGATAACGTCAGCGACAGAGGCTCAAGGGTTCACTGCCGGGATGTTCATCGCCGGAAGCAGTTGGTTGAGCTCCACTGGGTTCCCATTTTCACTCAGCCTGTGAGCGAGACGAAATTGGTTCGCACGGTTGCTATCAATCCTTCAAATCCCCATTAGATTATCGTCCAACGCCTAAGAGGAGCCAGAATATTGTTAGTGCCCAGAGATCTTTTTAGAGAAATGAAATCTGGGCAGTGGACTGACCATGAGAACAACCGTCCAGATGTTTAGTGCAAATAGCGAGAAGCGATGTGTCATGCGTTTGGTGTTCTTCAGAAGTCAAAATAAATCAATTGTGTTCTACGAAATCTCGGAAAGGGTATGACTAGATTTGATGCACTGTGTTGCGCTCTATAGTGATTAAGGAAGCGCCTCGGTATGATTAGGCAAAACAGAAAGCAGAGAACACAATTACTGGTCGGATCTGGCACGCGGGATAAGACGTGATCAACGGGCGGGCCTCAGTGATCAGTCTTACTTGGAAAGCCCGACTGGAGCTAAATAAAACGATTTTGGCTCAAAAGAGGAAAAATACTTGTCCGGGCCCATCAAAGTCATACGTCAATCACATTAGATCATGCAAGTCTCACGTGATTTCAACGTTACTTAACGGCGTTTAGCTAGAGAAATCAAAGAATGAGCAAGCAATATGTAACCCTTCACCAGTTCCGCTAAGCCAACTCGCGTGCGAGTCAATGGGGAAAACGCTTCGACCAACGTTAGATCAACCATCAACGTGTCCTTATAATATGTGTATAGACCACGCTCGCCAAATCCCAAAGGCCTTTGTTTATATATCACCATTTAGAATCTTCCCAAACAGCGTTTCTTAGCATGCAGCAGTTTTATGCCGTGAGAATAAATTAGAAAAGAAAGACAAATAAATAGGTTAATGTTATGTTTCTTTTGCGGAAACTAATAATATGAAAATATATATTTTTTAAAAAAGAACGACCACTTGTGTCGTGTAATATAATTAATTAATCGAATAAATTTTCCTTATGTGAAAATATCATCACCATTTATGACAAGTTTCTCTCAATTTTTTTGTAACACACAAAATTTCGAACTTATTTTCTTGTGACGCATTTACAAAAAAAATTGTGATACAAAAAATCATGAACTTACATCTTTGTAATATATTCACCCCAAAAAAATTTCTTTTTTTTTTAAACTTACTTTGGCTGACAAGCTGAGGCCGACGAGGACCACTAGGGCTATGAAGCCCTCCATAGCGGCCAGCCAAGGCACACCACCCTCACCCGGCCTTGCTGAGAACTGGGCGAGGCTCTCCTGCCCAAAATCTAGGCAAGGGCAACCTCGCCCGTAGCTCTCCGGCCACTAGTGAGGCCATGACTGCCTTTGCTTGCGGCCAACAAGGCTTGGGCAAGACTAGCCTCACCTTCTCCTGACCACCCTTCATGGCTACGGGTGAGGCTGCCCACCCGAATTTGGGCAAGGGCAACCTTGCCCAGGCCTCCTTGATGACTAGTGAGCCACCTTCACCAGCCATTGGTGACACTCGGGTCAAGGCTATGAAGCCCTCGCCGGTCAAAGTGGATGCCAAAAGAAAAAAGAAGAAAAACAATTTATAGAGTAAATGTATCACACGATAAAATTTCGATATATTTAATGTCACGAAAAAAGTTTATGGTTAAATCACAATAAAATAAGTTTGGAGTTTTTCGTATTAAAAAAATTAGGATAAATGTGTCACACGAGCACAAGTTTGGGGTTTTATACTATAAAAAAATTAGGGTAAATACAAATAATATAATTTAGGATTCGATGGTATCTTCCCTTTCCTTGTTTGACAATAATTCGTATTTAAACTTTTTGGCCAACAACGAAAGTAGACTCCGTTCATTGGTTGTTGTAAGTGATTTAACCAATTGCTTTAGCAAAATTACCTTTTCATATAATCTATTTTCCACAAAATAAACAAAAGCCTAAGGCTCTTAATCGGGTCCCTCTTACAGTCACAAAGTTAATTCTTCTTACAAAATACCAATCGGTCGTTCTCATCTTTCCTAAATCTCTCTTTCAGGGTATTTTATGTTTCGTTCAACGTGAGATCGACGTAACATGGATGGTGGTCTGACAAGCAAATGGAAACGAAATCGGAATAAATATCGAGTGCCGACTTTGAATTTGTGCCAAGCTCACTATTTTCCCAATATCGGATGCAAAGAGAATTAGTAATAGAAGGAATTTGTAAGGACGGTCCACATGATTTTGTCATATGGCCAGCGCGCATCATCTGTCAAACTCAAACTATAGCCGACGCTAGCGTACTCGCCAAATGGCTTTCGCCGCCCCAAGGAGGACGATCGCTACCCTCACCTGAAGCATCTGCTAATGTGCCTCTACACATTAGTCCCACGGGCGATATTTCACGATCTCGATCTCGAGATATAAGCGAAGATTATAGGATTACTTCACTAAGTAATTCAACGCTTGTGAAATGTTCTTCTTTTTCTCTGATGAAGGAATGACGAAGAACTTGCCAGGAAACCAAAAATGAGAAAGTCAACGAAAGGCGTGTCAAGAGGTCGAGGATCACACCTTCAGGAGAAAGACGAGTCGCTACGTGATCATCGTCGCAGCGTCTTCCATCATGCTCCTGGCAGTGACAATCGGTGCCGGTTATTGAAAAATTAAGTAAGTCCCAAAAATACCTGAGAAATAAACGGAAAGTAGTAAAAACACTAGGATTTTACGTGATTCGGTCTGATTATCAATACATATATCCATAGGGCGAGTCAACAACAAATAATCCATCATAATATGATAATTAAAATTTACAATCGCCCACATATTCGAGTGTTTCCCACACCTAAATTAAATCAAAACACAAAGTATTGAAATTTAAAACTTACAAAAAAACAAGACACTTTTCATATGGCACGAATAAAAACAGTACTCATCCTTTTTTTATTCATACGTTGTCTCTTTTTCGTGTGTGGCTCTTTTTTCGAGTATTACTCAAGTAGAACATTCATTTCTACTTGAATTAGATAACTTTACCTTATCAACTTAAACTCGAGACATAATTTTAATAATAACATCCGCGATAGAGGTGCAGGGTTCCACCGCGGTGTGTTTCATCGCTGGAGGCAGTAGGTGGAGCTCAACTGGGTTCCCGTTTTCACTCAGCCTGTGAGCAAGATCAAGCCAATTCGTACCATGACCATTGATATTTTGAGCATGCATTACATTATTGTCCAGTGCCTGTCGGTGCTAGATATATTTTCAGAGAAATGAATGAGCATCGGACCAATCATGAAAACCACCATCGGGGTGTTTAGTGCATATAATG
Source organism: Melaleuca quinquenervia (assembly GCA_030064385.1). NCBI lineage: Eukaryota > Viridiplantae > Streptophyta > Magnoliopsida > Myrtales > Myrtaceae > Melaleuca > Melaleuca quinquenervia. The sequence goes on along the minus strand of CM057726.1, from coordinate 6,968,901 downwards.
AGAAGAGACGAGCTGTGCGTACGGTGTTCTTCAGAGGTTAATCTCATTCAACCATGTTCTAACGATCAAATTCAGTGTTCCGAGCAGCTCCACTTTGTATAGGGATCAAAGAAGGGCCTCGGTATCATTAGGCCGAACAAAGGACGGAGATTAAAATTGTTGGTCGTGTTCAGCACGCAAATTTAGACATGATCGATAGGCGAGCTTCATGTGAGACCGATATGATCTAGCGATCGGGACGGAGCAAGCAAGAACTGATCAAAGCTCAAAGAGAAAACACCTTCACCAGTTTCGCGAAGTTAACCCGCAAGTAAGTCAATGGGGAGAATAATGCTTTGACTAACTCTAAATCCACGCAGCGTTGGTATGTTATTACACACAATAGACCACGATTGCCAATTCCCACGCCCTTCAATTATCCTCATTTGGAAGATAATTGATTAAATAAAACCGGGTTTCCCTCCGAATCACAGATTTGGTACCCCCTTTGACAAAAAACAATGGGATGGTTGAGGAATGAGACGTGAGATCTTTGCACGAGAATAGAAATTAGTTGTCATTGCCATCTGCCCTGAACTCATCGTCGGGGTATGCTCTGGTTCAACGTGAGGTCACGTTGCATCATATGGACGGTCCAACAAGCAAATCGAACATCGCAGAAACGCGCAATTAGAAATGAAAAGAAGACGTCAAATAGCGACTTTGATTATGACAAACTCACTTATTTTTTGCTATGTTATCGAATGCGTCAGATCTATTATTTATACATATCTAAAAAAGCTTGAAGTGTGAGACTCTTAGGTATGTTTCGCTTGGCTTTTCCGATGGATTTTGGGCCCCTTTGGCAAAAAAAAAAGAAAAAATCTTAGACCACTTTGGAGAAAATGCCTATATTGACAGAATCAAAGACTTTCGGCATTTTCGAAAGGCAACTTTCAGGATCTAATGATATCATAGACTTTCAAAATTCCATTTTTATCTTTAATGCGGGGCTTCGCTAGCAAGCTGGATCTTGCAACAATGACCCTCATCTAGGGTCATGCGATCTCGACTAGGGGTTGCAACCTTAGGCGGGGTTGTCAATTTTACTCACTAACTCTAAATCGTTGCTCGAGCTCTGCTGGCACAAGATCTTATTTATTTAATTAAGTAAAATCCTTTAGAAGTAAACGACATTTATACTAAAACCGGTTCTTAAAGACACGTTTCAAATTACACTTTAACAAGTACTATTGATATTTTGAAGAAGAAAACTTTGATCCCCCCCATATGGGCTTTTTCCAAATGCCTAATCAAACGTGGACGGAGCACGATGCAGGCCAAGTGATTTTGTTATTGCGTAAGTACGTCATCTATCCAAAGTCAAATCAGACTCTGTCCGAAAATGGTGAAGTCAACGCTAGACCATTGACATGCTAGACCATTGACCTGGCCATTGCCGCCCCCTCGGTATTCACAAATACGCCTCTCCACATTAATCCGACTGCACAAACTTCGTGATTGCTCTCATGACATGCACAAAGATAATTCGATTGCCAAACTAAATTATCTGGCACATGTGAAATATTTTCCTTTTAACGAAGGAATAACGTGGGATGTTTAACACGTGCATGATTCACGCTCATTTTTGTTCCATAATGGGTTCTGGACCAAAAAAGTTCATTCTGGAACATGATAGTGTTTGATAAAATAATTTTGGAAAATCAATTATGGAATGAATTTTCATTCCATAATTAGTTTTCGGAAAGGATGAGAATTGAAAATTTTTTCATTTCTTATTCTCGGGCACTATTTGAGAATTCATTCTCTTCATTTTTATGCCCTCACATATTGTTCTCTCCCTCACATATTTAATTTAATTTAAAATACTTAAATTTTAATTTAAGTATTTAATTAATTTCAACCCTTTTTAAATTTTAAATTTATACATAATCTCATTTTTAAAAATCTTTAAATTTTTTTCTTTATTAAAATGTAATGTAGTTTTCATTTTTATTTTTTCTGCTGACGTGGTGCCTCCGTTTCATAAAGGAATATATTTTAAAATGCTATGTCAGCACTATGTCAGCTTTTTCCATTGATTTAATTAACGGATGGACTCATTTAAACGAATTTGACAAGTTTTTAGAATTCGATTAAACTTTTTGCAAATTTTAGAATTTACTAGCACTTTTGCTACAAGTTTTTTGACTTCTAGAGAACATGTCTCTAGATTGTAATTTGAAACAAATTCCATGATATTATATTTTCTACTTTTATAATGTATTTATATTATATTGTATTTGAGAATTTCTTATATCAAATTTTGTAATGTCATGTTGTAATATGAGTTTTGATTCTATATCTTGCATCCATTTTGTGATTTTTCCCGTCTCTTGAAATATCACGTGAGATTTCAGGAAAAATACCTTATGTCAATGTTGGGTATCCTCTTCTCCCCTATTTATTTGGAAATTATTTATATACTATGTTTTATGCAATTAAAGTGAATTTAGAGTTCAATTACAATAGAAAATGTGATCAATTTGTCAATTTTTTGGGCTAATTAAGAAGTATTTGATTTTCATTAGAATGAACATCTTGCAATCTAAAAAATTAAAAATTCCTTCAAATGAAATACAAACATAATTTTTTTATCATATCAAACATATTTATATTTCTGGAATAAAAATTATTTGTTAGTATCAAACACGTTTATTTCTTCTGAAATTCATTTTAGAATATAATCAGAAAAATCCAATTCTATCAATAATTAAATTTCTAGATAGAATTATAGTCATGCGCGCCCTTACTGTCTCAAATCAATCTTAACTTGGAAACATTCCAAACCTTGTCTCTGATCTTTCCTATAAAACGAGAGACAAACCTCCAGAAAATTCCTCTAGGACCGTAACAACAACATCACTTGATACACACGCGGATGGAATCAGTCAAGTCCTTCAGGGGCTACGGCGAGGTCGACGCACTCGAGGATCGCAAGTTCAGGAGGAGGACGTGCCGCCGCGTGATCATCATCGTTGTGTCTTTCTTCGTGCTCCTGGCGGCGATCATCGGAGCCGTCGTGGGAACAGTCCTAAAGGAACGAAGCGACGATGCCAACTCGAGCGCGATGACCCCGATGACCCCAGCGGCGTCGATCAGAGCCGTGTGCAGCGTGACTGAATACCCCAACTCGTGCTTCTCCAGTCTTGCGGCGCATGAGGGCTCCTCCAATGCCACCGACCCGGAGCAGATCTTCAAGCTCTCTCTTCTGGTCGCCATTAATGGGGTGGTCAGCTTCTTCAATTATACGAACCAGCTCGTCACGCAGGTGGGCTACATTAGACATTGAAAAATTATATATTCAACCACATATGATCCGCCGAATGCGGTTTTTACGTACAGACACATGTTTGATGCCTTGCCATGTTCTTCAGCAATTCCTTGAGCTTAAAATAAGCTTAGAATTTGCTTCCACACGAGATTGGCAACTCGTTGAAGCTGGATATATCAAATGCAGCGGTTCATATGCCAATTATGTATCGTATGATTTCATGAAAATCAAGGTGACAATCTGCTCTTGCTAGATGAATCAGATATCTTCAAACAACTGGCCCTAAGTATCAAGATAAAGCGGCGCCTTCATTAGATACAGAAGAATAAATGCATGCTTTCTGCACATTTCATTATCAATCTACCACGTCCCTCACAGGGTGAGATCGTATGATATCTCGCCCCCTATTTCAACGATTAATTAACCTCGTGTGTATAGGTGAGCGATCCCCTAGAGCAAGCGGCTTTCGGAGTCTGCCAAACGGTGCTCCAAGACGCGGTCGACCACCTCAACGACTCGGTGTCTCTCATGGAGGTCAGCCAAGGCCAGAAGCTCCTAACTTCTTTCAAAATAGCTGACCTACGGACTTGGCTAAGCACGACCATCACGGACCAAGAAACCTGCTTAGATGCGCTCGAAGAGGCCAACTCCACCCGCCTCAGCGACATGAAACTCGCCATGCAAAACTCCACCGAGTTCACCAGCAACAGCCTGGCCATCGTCACCAAAATCATGAGTTTATTAGCCGCCTTCAACGTCCCCATCCATCGGAGGTTGCTGGGATTCGGAGCCAGGTCCGATTTCCCAAGCTGGATCGGCCCGGCCGACCGGAGACTGCTCCAAGCCGTGAACCCAAGGCCGAACCTGACAGTGGCACAAGACGGGACCGGGAACTACAAGACGATCAGAGACGCGGTGGAGGCCATACCTGAGAAAAGCTCGTCGAGGTTCGTGATTTACGTGAAGGCCGGGATTTATAAGGAGAACGTGCTTTTGGATAAGAACAAGTGGAACGTGATGATGTACGGCGACGGGAAGAACCGTACCATCGTCACTGGCGACCTGAACTTTATCGACGGGACACCGACATTCGCAACGGCAACGTTCGGTAAGCATTGTTGATAAGCACTGTTGATCTCTGCAACTCAAACAATGCTTCCTCTTCATATGCGAAGAACATTATCTCGATGATTAGTTCTAAACTTCAATGCGCTGACAAATGCACTAACTTTATAATTTTGTTCAACTCCCAGCTGTTGTAGGAAAAGGATTCATTGCCAGGGACATGGGGTTCATGAACACCGCCGGCCCAGCAAAGCACCAGGCGGTGGCGTTCCGATCGCAGTCCGACCTCTCTGTGATGTACCGGTGTGCGTTCGACGCGTTCCAGGACACCCTCTACGCCCAAGCGAACCGCCAGCTCTACCGAGACTGCGCCGTCACGGGCACGGTGGACTTCATCTTCGGGAACGCCGCCGCCGTCCTCCAGAACTGCACGATCCTGCCTCGCCAGCCCCTGAGCTTCCAGTACGACACCCTCACGGCCCAAGGGAAGTCCGACCCAAACCAAAACACCGGGATCTCGATCCACAAGTGCAGCATTACTCCGAACGGGGACCTGACGGCCCAGACGTACCTAGGCCGACCGTGGAAGGCCTACTCGACCACGGTCTTCATGAAGTCGAGCATCGGGCCGTTCCTGAGCCCAAAGGGCTGGACCGAGTGGATCACCGGCGTGCAGCCGCCGAAGACCATATTTTATGGAGAGTACTTAAACAGCGGGCCGGGCTCGAAAACCAACGGGCGGGTCGAGTGGCCGGGCTACAATCCTGCCCTTACTATGGACCAGGCCGGGAAGTTCACGGTGGGCTCGTTCGTACAAGGCAACGCGTGGCTGCCCCAAGCTGGGGTCGCTTTCGATCTATCCTTATGATTCAAACAATGGGTGAAAAAGTTCCTTTCGCAAAAGCCTTTTGCCTTTTCCTGGTTTTTCGAAATTAACATTCGCTCAACGTGTAAAAAGTCAACGGTGGCTTCCTTTTTTCTGCTTCGAAGTGCTTCGAGATTTCGGAACGAAAGGGAGAAGCGAAAACCATTTCGAACGCTTTGAAGAGAAAGATTGGAGAATGAAGGGTGGGAAGGAGACTTGAGAAGTCCAAGGTCCGACCTTACCATCCAATTACGATCCGACAGCTTCTTTTACTAGATATATGTGCATATGACACGATTGGAAACCTAAATCGCCCGCAATATCTCCAAATTCGCTGTTAGTGAATCACTCTAATCGACTAATTAACTTTGGGAAAAGGAAAAAAAAAAAACATCGATTTAAGTTAGACATGATATGGTGTTGGCGCATGTATGACGCTGCCTACAATCTTATTAGCGTCGGGATGGGAATGTTGGGTTTTAGATATGCTTCTAATCCCACATCACTTCGATATGGGCCATCACATTGTTAGTTTAGTTCAATACAACCTTGAATCAACATTATGCATTTCAAGTCATGCCGACACAAACGAGCCACCATCGGAGCGGACAATATCGTGCTAGCACCGAAATGGAGCTACCAACGCCTATGATTCTCAAGATTGACACTTGAGATGGAGCTATATTGAAAATTATTCCCATTGTTTTTGCTGAGATGGTGTCGTGTAAGGGTGAGTAAGATGGATTAACTAAACTGAGAATCACCCAAGCCGGACAAGACCAATTGGTTTTGTATGATTCCTAATAGTACCAATCCAGTCCCCGATTCCTAAAAATGGAATTAATGTATGAAGGGTCTAGTTCCCAATTCCTAAGGGGTAAGATTGAACCGGATCAATTATTCTTTTATTGGAGTATTTTGTTGAAGAAAAGTAAATAGAAAAAAAATTATAAGTTTGATTTTTGAAACTCTATTAATCAATCTTGACTTTTGCTTCTCTAGGTTTTAAAGTAAAACCCTTGCCCTGGCCATCCTTGTGCTTGAGCTTGAGCCTCAACTTTCTTTCCAAGCTCATATGTCGATCATCGCGATTCAAGGTAATATTCCCATGACTTGTTTTTTTTTTTTTGTGTTACATTCCTGTGTCTTATTGTCTTGTTTCAGGTGAAATCAGATTGAGCTGACTAGTTTAGTCCTACAACTAGTTGGTCTGATTTCTAGTTCTAGAGATTAGGAAACCAATTCCACCTGTTCGGCTCATAGTTATGGACAGGAATCAGACCACACGAACAACCGATCACCCTTAAGTGTTGTAAATACCGTTTCAATCAACGCATGAGACTAAGTCCTTTCTAGTTTCAAGGTGGGTCTTCGACTCATCATCTAGGGACTAGGTTTTAGTAGCAAACAAGAAGAACATTCACTTCAGTTAAAAATCCAGAAAGTTGCTCTAACAAAAAGTTGAATTTGAGATAATCGGGCTCCTGCTTACCAAGAAAAGAACCGAAAAGCTGCTCCAATCGAAAGGTGAATTTGACTAACTTGGATTCCTCGGGTTCGGGCGGGTAACTGGTCCGTGGCTCTAGCCATGTACAAGAGGACAAGGGGCTCTTTCTCCAATTAACCCCAAGGCTCGGCGATATCGGGTACGGTCTTATCCCAATAATAATAATGATATTAAACAGTTATGGACATTAATTGATATATATAAAAACGTGTAAATCTTATTATATGGAGTGTTGATTTTGGTCGGAAAAAAAACAAAGAGATTGTAATATCTACGACCACAAACAAGCGACATGATATGTAACAATTCTATAATGCATAGACTTCTCATCATGGCAACCTAACATGCCGTTACTGTACTTAGCGAGTGTTCTCAAAGAAATTTGTATGACGTTTCTTATAAGAAGAGAACTCCTTTTATAAATAATAAAATAAAAAAACAAGCGTCGGAACAAAACTCGATTTTCATTTCTTTCGCTTACGCTTTCACGTCTAAAATGATAAAAGGTTCATATATAACTTCAACACATCAACGTTAATCCGTTATAAGAGCTTTAAATCAGTAAAATTTGAAAGTAAATTTGAAGTGCGCACCCCTAAAATAATAAGAAAGGATGGGAAAGTCACGGGCACGCCCCTTGATATTTTATTTATGTAATATGGGAGGGGATGACTTGCCGGGCAAGTTCATTGTTTATGACCAGACATGTAGCAACTATTAAAAGACTTGGAAAACAGTCTACACTCACCGAGGCCTAAAAGCATATATTGCAAGTGGCCAAAGTTTAATTTAATTTCAAATGCCGGGTGATATAATACACACATAAATGTAAACATTTAAGATAACGTATAGTCCAAACACTTGTTTATTTATTTTATTTCTATCGAAAGCAATGCGCCGAAAATGATGAAAAAATCACAATTAAATACTCAAGCCTTGTTGCGGCCCTTTGGAAATCGTCGAAATCCGGGGTCACGGTCGCAGGTGTTTGATGTTTTCCCTGTTCTGTTCCATTTTCTTCTTCATCTTCTTCTTCGCTTCTTTGCTTCTTTTTCTTTGGGCGATTTTTGCTGACGACGATCTTCTCGCGTCCTGCCTCATTCCGCACGCCTGCATACGGATTGCTTGTTTTAAGAACAAGAACGAAAGTAGTAAACAGGAGAAGCGATTCTTGAGAGGGTTCCGAGCCGAGAACCGCGTGACGCCACGAAGAGGGACTATCGGCAAATCTGCTTGGAAAAAGCAGGGGACTTTTGATTAATCGAACACACCCACCATTTAAAGAAAAAAAATTAAGACCGTCTCGCGAGGTGGGTCTGGCGACAATCTAGAGAGAGAGAGAGAGAGAGAGAGAGAGAGAGAGAGAGAGAGAGATCTGAACTTGGAAGATGGCGTGACCGGTTGAATACCGTGGGCGAGTTCCGTAGGAAGATTGGACAAGCGAAAAGAGCTCGCTCGGATAGAGAGAGAGAGAGGAGTTAGGGGCACGCGCGCGACCGCCCACAGAGGTTTCATCGTCACGTCACGCACACCTCTCTGCTTCGATCGCTGGTATAAAAGGATGCGGAGATTCGCAGCAGAGCGGGCCAGAGACCTCCTTCGCTCTCGTTCTCTGCAACGCCAGAACCGCCGCCGCTTACCCTCTCCACTCTCCTCTCCATCTCAATATCGGTCCTTGTCCTCCGCTTCCGCTCCCGATTCGCCTCCTTCCATGGGCTCTCCACCCGTTACTCTCGATACCATTAATCCCAAGGTACCATTTTTGTTCCCCTCTGGTTTTTGTTTTCTGGAATCTCTGTTCTCTTTGGTTTACCACCTTTCCTTTGTGAGGTTGAAACGATTTTGATGTTGTTTGCGACATGGGTTTTCCGTCGATGGGATGTTGCTTCATACTGGTCATGTGGAGTCGCTCTTGTTGTTGACAATTTTTTAGGCCTTTTCCTTTTTCTTTTTTGGCCCTGTTGTTTTTAGTTTCGTTCGTGTATTTTTGTTTGTCCTTTCTGGTTGCTTGCATGTTATGGATCAGCCGCTCTGTATGGGAAAAACCCCATTCTGCTTCATTCCTGTTCGTTGGTTGTTCTCTTTCTTTATTTCCTGTCTGTGTCTTTTCCTTTTTCCCCCTTGTTGATTGAGTTCGAAGATTTTAGATGCTCTACAGGTTCTTGAGATATGACCGCATGTGTCTTTACTGAAAATATTGGGCCACCAACTTAACATGTAGCTCAAATATGTGGTCAGATGCATCTTGCATGTAGCTCAGCTTGGAATGAAGATTAGTGTTCGAGTTTAAATCTTCCTGTAGCACTTGGTGTTTTCCATCATTATCCTTTCAACTGATGTGAATAAGGGGTGGATCATGGCCAACATTCTCTGTCTAAGCTGATATATTGTCGATAGTGGAAAAGTCACTAGTTCCATGGGGACTGTGGTCTTTTTGCTCCATGTCGTTGTAGTGCTGCAAAATCTGAACCATTCAAGTCAAATCAGTGATCAGTGAAAGCATATTTAGTCATTTTAGTGAAACATTGAGTTAAGAGTGAAGGCAGAGTTGGGTTCAGTCCTTTTTTTGAGATTGCTTGCCATGCATATGTAGCTCTTGGTCGCAGTCTGCAGAATATTCTTCTCCTAGTGTGGTTTTCACCATGTGTGGTTCCTCTTGTCCAGGTTCTAAAATGTGAATATGCTGTCCGTGGTGAAATTGTCTCCATTGCCCAGGTAATGTGACAATCTGTGATCTGCAGCTCATTTGTGATTAAAGATAATTAAGCTCAATAGGAGTGAAAATTGCGTGTGGTAATTCTACTTGTGGGACCCTTAAATAATTGATAGACAGTGACTGTCCTATGCTGCATGACTACATGATTATCTAAATGGGGAATTAAGAGATGCAATTTTTGGGGTTAGCATTTGTGACATTGATGCTTTCGAAACTTTGTATACAATGACCAAAAAAGGATAGTTTGCACCAGGGAAAATGAATTTCAGTGTAATGTTATGCAGGGTCTAGTATGTGATGTTTTCTGGGAGTGCTTATGCAGTTATGTTGCGTTTTTTTTTTTTGGTACAGCGTTTGCAGCAAGAGCTGAAAGAGAAACCAGGTTCTCATCCTTTTGATGAGGTACTGTCTTCTGCCCTTCGTGTGTTATTATTCTTCGTGGACATAGTGATGCTACCTCCAGGAATAAGTATCTTTCTATAAATTTAAACGGAATGTACAATCTTATTGCATTTTATCTGCTCATGAAGTTCAATCCTATTTATTGAAGCGAGGTTATTCATGGACTTGCTTTTAGATTTTGATGAGCTGGGAAAATAGCTCACAAGATTTGTATACGAGAGAACATGACTGTAAGGGAAGTATCTTGCAAGGATGAAGTTGTAGGGAACAAACAGGGGCTCTATTGTGCACCCCGAAGAATTAAGTTTTGGAAGACTCTGTTTGCGTTGATTTTATTATTCCCCTGAGAGATGACAACTTATTTTCTTGGTGCAGATACTTTACTGTAACATTGGAAACCCTCAGTCTCTAGGCCAGCAGCCAATTACCTTTTTTAGAGAGGTACTTTATTGTGTAATTCAGACGAATCTGTTAAAGTTATACTTTCCTCGTGACTGCTCTAATTAGGGTCATCCTTTGCGTAGGTTCTCGCATTATGTGATCATCCATCCATTTTGGACAATAGCGAAACCCAGGGCTTGTTTAGGTACTGACGAATAGCATCGGCCATGTCCATCTTCCTTTATTGCGTTTTTTCTGTTACAAGAAGGTTACTGTCTTAGATGTTTATAGAACTGTCAAGTGGGGAGAAATTATGGACTGCATGGAGAAGTAAGTGCTTATGAACAGCAACCAAGGGGATTAAGTACTCATGTTGTTGAAGTTAACTTTAACAGAAGTTCATAATAAAACTGTGTTAAGTGTTGTACAGGAGTTTCTAACATTTGAACTGCTCGTCAGACCTTGAAATGATTCCACAAATTTAGGCTACTGATTAAGTTTTGATGTTGGATCACTGCCTGCTTTTGCCCATTCATAACAAGTTTGGTGAGTGTGTTCTCTTCCTTATGCACTTGCTAACACACTAATACTGTCGGTTTGTTGACTCTGGCTGAGATTGTCGTCGATGAGGTGTAATTTTAATTATCCCAGAATCAGTTCTTTCTGCTGTGTAATTCTTTGTGGCATATTACAGTGCTGACGCTATAGAGCGAGCTTGGCAGATTCTTGATCAAATTCCTGGGAGAGCCACCGGTGCATATAGTCATAGCCAGGTTTGGTATATGCCCATCTCCATATAGTTGTTCTTTTCCCTGGTTTCACATGATTTATGGCATAGTCATATGAGTGGCAGGGAATCAAAGGTTTGCGTGATGCTATTGCTGCTGGTATTGAAGCCCGTGATGGTATTCCTGCTGATCCAAATGATATTTTCTTGACGGATGGTGCCAGCCCAGCGGTATCATCACTTCTAATCTTTTCTTTCTACATATCTTATTGTTTTTGGCATTGGGAACTTTTAGGTTTCTCTGGGATTGATTGTTCTTGCTTATATGGTGAATAAAGCTGATGCAGTTACATGATGTCAGGTTCATATGATGATGCAATTACTAACAAGATCAGAAAGCGATGGGCTACTGTGCCCTATTCCTCAGTATCCTCTGTACTCTGCTTCGATCGCCCTCCATGGTGGAACCCTCGTAAGTTTATCAGTTATAGTTAAAATCGGTATCAATTAGATGGTATGTTGATGGGATTGTTTCAAATTTTGTCAGTTAGTGTACTTGGCCCTCTTAACGGTATGCAGTTATAATTTCTTTGCATGCGTTACATCTTTAACTGAGATTGCGGTCTACAGGTGCGTGTTATGAATTACAAGTGTATGATATTTCTTCAGGTCCCTTACTATCTGGATGAGGAGAAGGGATGGGGTTTGGAAATGTCTGAGCTTCAAAAGCAATTAGATAATGCAAGATCCAAGGGTATAACGGTTAGGGCACTGGTGGTTATTAATCCTGGCAATCCAACCGGGCAAGTAAGAATTTGTGATTTTAGAACATTTTCCTTTCTAATTCAAATGCTAGATGCTGTTTAGAAGCACATGCAGATGTCTTAATTTCGAATGTTCAATGTTTACCTGTTTGTTGAGCTTGTGGCTGCAGGTCCTAGCAGAAGAAAACCAGCGGCAAATTGTAGAATTCTGCAAGAAAGAAGGTCTTGTTCTTTTGGCCGATGAGGTTGGTCAGTTTTTCTGGAGTAATATGCATAATCAATACTACGTTCCTAGCATAAGTTGAGGCTGGATGCCTGCTTCAAGCTAGCCAGTTACATCAATAACTCGATGCATTTGGGTGGCCAGGAATTTGCTTTTTCTCATTAAGAACAATGACGACATTGACTTGGGCAAACTCCATGCAGGTGTACCAAGAAAATATTTATGTTCCAGACAAGCAGTTCCACTCATTCAAGAAGATTGCACGTTCAATGGGGTATGGTGAGAATGACATTTCCCTCGTCTCTTTCCAATCAGTCTCAAAAGGTATGCTGGTCTTCTCTCTACCCCCTCAACCAAAAAAAAACTCTCTTCTTTTTGTTGTTTGATATTTAAATGATTACGAGGTAATCAAAATGATTGATAAGTCCAATATTTGGATTTTCCTTTTCTGTGAACAGGATACTATGGTGAGTGTGGTAAAAGAGGGGGTTACATGGAGGTGACAGGGTTTAGCGCTGATGTGAGGGAACAGATTTACAAAGTTGCATCTGTAAATCTTTGTTCCAATATCACTGGTCAGATTCTTGCAAGCCTTGTAATGAACCCACCCAAGGTTTGTTCTTATTCTCTTTCCAAAGGTAGCTTTTTGCTAACTATTTTCTGCTTTGGGATCAATGATGGTATAGTGACCTTGGACCATTCCTGAAGAAAACTTTTTTTGTTTTTTTGAATCAAAGCCTTCTTTGGGATGCATTATTCCCATTCTCACAAGATTTGAAAAATTTGAGCGTTGGTGCGGCTCTAGAAATTTGAGTGGCTATATGCTTGATTGATGCCTGACCGTAATAATGCTATTGTTTTGCAACATCCTTCTACTGGTACTCTAAGTTGCAGTCTGACATTTATTGGGATTTATAACATGAACGCAGGCTGGAGATGAATCATATGAGTCATATCGTGAAGAGAGAGATGGAATCCTCTCATCTTTAGCAAGACGAGCAAAGGTCACTTTCTTTGTTAAAGAGTGAAGATTAGTTAATATGAACTGGAATTGTTCTTCTTTCCAAATAACTTGTACATGTATGGATGCCATGGGGAATATATACCAGTAAATAACAAAAAGGATAATACTAAGTGAAACCTTTCTTCTATCAATTCTCATCAAGTTATATTCTTTGTTCTCCTTTGAGCAGACACTGGAACATGCTTTCAACGGCTTAGAGGGCATAACGTGCAACAGAGCAGAAGGAGCAATGTATCTCTTCCCTCGTATTTATCTTCCCCAGAAGGCAATTAAGGCAGCAGAAGCTGCAAAAACGGCACCAGATGCTTTCTACTGTCACCGCCTCCTTGATGCCACAGGGATTGTTGTTGTTCCCGGTTCTGGCTTTGGACAGGTAATTTCATTAGAGCACAGTGTTCTAGACTTCAAAAGAAATTACTGCTATATAATATTCATGTTGGAATGTAAGTTTTCTTTTCATCCGTATGATGAATGTTTTAAGACAAGACCTTGTTTCCATAAGGAAGATTTGGTAAGGAAGATTTGGATGACCAATGATCCAACTTGATCCATAGCTTGAGTTATTTGTGGTTGAGTTCATTTTTCTTTTTGACCTCTAAGTGGTTTTATTATGTTTTTGGTGCTCTGTGAAAGGTCCCTGGAACTTGGCATTTCCGATGTACTATACTGCCCCAAGAGGATAAGATTCCAGCTGTCGTGTCCCGCCTCACTGAATTTCACAAACGTTTCATGGATGAATTCCGCGGTTAATGAAGCTCCTTGCTCCCAACTGAGGTAATAAGTGGAGGCTTGATAGCCATGTCCATGAATATTGTCGATGAGAGGAACATCTACCATTTGTTGTACTGGTCCTTTTTCTCTTTCTTTTTTGTGTACTCGTTTTTCCAATAAAAAACTCAGGCTCTCTTTTTATCCGCCAGTAGTTGGCGGAAAGTTTTGGTCTGACGAATCGCTGGATATCTTGGTGTCAATCCAAAATAGAGAACAAACCAAAGCTTGAGTTGTAGAACTGAGTCAAGACGCTTGCCCCTGAGGGTGGACCATTGGGCTACCAAATAGAATGATTTATTTGCCGAACAGAAGGTGCATCTTTAGCCCTGTTTGAAACTTTTGCTCGTTTTATCTTGGAACTTAGTTGAGAAAAATTACGTGGTTCGAAGCTAAAGATTGATCATGCTTTAAAAGGTTTTGAATTTGGTCGCATCAATGGGATGGTGAAATACAGTTTGAGCACTTTTTTCATGAGAATGCTACTCTACTCCAAATTACGCCTTTCCTGCAAATGATGGTCAAAATTTGGAACCGGAACATCGAGGCGCAAGCAAGACTTCGCTTCAGCTAAAAGTGCCAGCTTCAACATAACAAGTGAAGGAACTGTTCTACTACCATGTCTCAGAAGCCCATCTGTCAAAAGTCTTTTAAATCAGTTCAGCTCTCTCGCTTTGAAAGCACCATGTGCCTGTACACAAGCCTCACCTATTCTAGATAGAGTCCTCTTTCGAGTTCTAGGTGTCTAGTGCTGTGCCTGGCTATCCTGTCTTGTCAGTATGCTCTTTTCAACCATCCCTTGTTAAAAACAAAGATTATAGAATGGTTATGGTTATGTTGACTCAAATCTAGGATCGAAATGGAAAAGGAAAGACGTTTTTTTGTGATCAGTGATGGCCAGTGCAGGGAAAGCAACCACAAGAGGCATAACCAGAAAAGTGGGAATCTTGATGGTGGTGGTGGTGGTAGTTGATGATCTTCTTGGCTTGTTCAGTGGCCTTCTGAATCTGGTCACTGTGCTGCTGCCTGGCTTGTGCTCGCCACTCTTCTGCTTTCCTATGCACATTTGCCATTCTCTTCATCAACTTCTCTTCTAGGTTTGATCTCATCCTTTGTATTTTAACCTAAAAAGGCACCGTCCAACCGACAACCCACTCAGATGAGGATGACAATTTAAGCACAAATTCAACATTTAAAATCTGAAATTCAGTATCACACTTTTGGCTCATACTGGACCACCTTGATCAAAAGATCAGGAATAAATCCAGTTTGGCAGAAAGACTGGAGCTGCAATGATTTTGATTATACATTGTGACTCAGCTTTTCTCGATGGATGAATGACCCCGTACTTAATGCACAGTCAAATAAAAGAGAATTGCAGTTTCCTAGTCAAATAACGAGTGATAATCTCAACATGCTTTGGACTGGGCTTTGTCTTTTAATTTCAACTGGATTCTCAGTGCCACCATCTTTAATAGCCTCTCTCTCTCTCTCTCTCTCTCTCTCGCATGGTATATAGTTCTCGCCCTTCACAATCTTCTGGGAGAGCTAAGCAGCTTTCTTTGGGTTAGGGGACCCCACCTCAACCGCGAGAGAGAGATGGAACTCAATAAACTAATCACCAAGAACTAAAAACCATGCCCCTACCATGAGAGACAGCCCAACCCCAACTAGAAAGTACCCAATTCCCCACAAAATCTTCTTATCTTCAAACTGGTGCGTCCAAGAGGGATCTTTCACATGGGCAAACAACCAAGAAGTAACAAAAACCAATGAGGCTGTAAGTATACAAAATGCGCGCACGATGACTTTTAGGGAGTTTGGCATGCGGATGCCCCAATATTGAATTGAGGAAAGACGCTCAAACAGAGGTGGACCGGTCAAGAGGAATCAGTAAAATAAAAGGCAAAAAGAATTGAGATAGAGTCTGTGTGATTAAGGAGAAGACTGTAGCAGAGGTGCGTGCGGCTCGAGGAAGAAGAAGAAGAAGCCAAAACGTTGGACCTGAATCTGACATTGGGATATTAACAAAACCTACTCCAGCCACTTGGTGGATATGAACAGAATAGGAGGCTTTTTCCTCATCCGCACTCTTTAACCATTCTAAATTACAAGGGCGTTGTTCTGTGTCACTAATTGTTTACAGAAACCAATGACCAAAAGCATTTTCGATGAACCACGTACTTTTTGTTCAGAACATCGAAGAACTAGCTAAATTGTCTGTAAACTCGATCGATGTTTAGTTTCGAGGAGGCGGGAGTTCACACGAGGAGGCAAATATATTCAAGTAACTTGCCTTTAGACCTTAGCTATATGCTCATTAGTATCCTAGAAGAGGTCGCAAAGCTTAATCGAAATGGGCTAAGAGTCTACTCAAGCATCTCTCGGTTGCCTATATCTACTACACTAAGACAATACCGGGAAAATCCAAGTATTTATATCTAAGTTCTCATATACCCCGCAGAAACAAATGTCCAAGGTGCTGCAAATGGGGTTCAGTTCAGAAGACAGGACAAGGACAAGGACAAAGGCCAGTGCCAAATGTTATTTTCTCTGTTTGCTTCCATTCCTCGTAATTAAATTAACCACTCTAATTAAATACACATTTATTAGCCACCACAACAGTAATCTAACGTGAAAGAAGTAAAGCCAAAAGATGGTAGTACCTCGAGCTTTCTGGACTGAGCTTCAGCTTTTGCACTCTCAAGGTTCACCCAAGCTTGAATCTTTGCCTCTTCCCTCTGGTACCTGCCCACCTGAGAACAATTATAACCCCCCACGAAAAGAAAAATGAAAAAATTTTGATAAATGAAAAATCAAGCGACCATTAGCGTCGTTGGCCAATACAGCTAATTAATTACCTGAGGCAGCACTTCATCTTCTCCTCCTCCTCCCATGATGCAGCGCCTGTTCCGGACTCTGAAACACCGGATTTCTGAAACCCATTAGCGTTGTTGGTCTCAAAATGCCTCAGGCTCTTCGAGATATCATCCTCCTCCTCTTCCCTAGAACTCCAGTTGGAGGCGATGGAGTCATACTGTGTCCCAAGCTGAAGCTTGGCCAGGTGGCACTCCTTGAGCTGATTCATGTCAATGGCAGGGATTCCACCATTGGCGGTATGGCAAGTGTCCATGCCCAATGGGCCTGACCGATCGGCCGGCGTGTTGTGCCTCGGTGGGGACGAGACCTTATACGGAGTGGGGCACCTGGAGTTGGTGGAGCTGCCCAGTGGAGTCATCCCTGTGCCTGCGTCTCTGTAGTGGACCTCTGTGCCTGCATCTTTCATGGTTTCACCAGCCGAGTTCCTGAACAAGAAGCCTTCTCTGGATGGGTCGGTGCATCTGAATTTCGGCAGTATGGTGTCCACATCGTCCGTGAACTTATCTGCGGTGGGAACAAATCCTCGGGATATGTTAATCAAGAACCAAGACTGGCTTTTTGCAGTGACAGCAGAGAGTGCATGGAAAGAAGGAATTGCTGGGTTATGAATGACAATTGCATGATCATGTAAAGAAGTGGTACTTTTTGGCAGAAAAGAGAGCTCTTTGAAATGAAAAATGAAATGGCTTTTGGGACAAAGTGAAGGTAGAGCATGCAGAATTTTTGCTTGGATGTGCATGGAAATCAACTTCTCTTTTCAGAAGAAAGACTAGCAGAATTTCCCAAATAGAACCAAAGCGTGCCTCTTTTCATTTCTTTACAATCCTAGACTCAATTTTTGCATATTAAAACCCAATTACCTGCTTCATTGAGCTTCAAAGTTTCGAAACAGAAAAAGTGAAGGAAACAAAAGATAATAGAAAGGATCAAAAGGGGAAAAAAATTTACTAAGCAGAATGAAACAAGAAACTGAGAACAAAAGGTTCTGCAAATGGTGAATGAGTTAGGGAAGACAAAGGACCCTAGTGGAGCCCAAGATGGCAACAGTTTCAAGTAAAAAAGCCAAACAGGGTCAAGGTTTCCAATGAAGTCTCTTTAAAGGAAGTAAATTATACCTTTGAGTACATCTGCAGAGGGAGGTGAGACCCAATTCAATGCTCTGGCTTGATTTTCATGTCCCAAAGACACAGAGTCGTGAAACTCAGAGACCACCGAGAATACTTCCTCGGTGACCCTTGACTTCTCCGCAAAGACCTCGATGTTGCTGTCGCTGTGCCTGGACCCAGCACAGTGCCTGGACATTTTCGATGGTTCGAGTGGCTTCAGGGCATGCGCTGGCGAGTTTTGGCAAGAAGAGCTGCTCATGAGCCACTTCTCCGCATCGTCCCACTTGGAAGGGAAGCTCCTTCTGGACAAGTTCCTGCCCATACTGAAGCCGAACACTGGCCTACCTGGGGTTGAGGGGGCCTGAAGCAGAGTCGTGTTGGGCTCTGTCCTCCTGCTCGTGACCGAGCTCACTCCATCTCTCCGCCTCTGCGCTGAAAGCTCAAGAATGCCCCCGGCCTCTATTGGGTTGATGTTGTTGTTACTGTTCTTGCGACAGCTCATGGTGCCCTCAACAGGGAATGACTTGACGAATTCAGAGGTCTCTCTGAGGTTGAGCTTGCAAAGCGGGTCAGGAAATGTGTCCACGTCCACGAAGGGGTTGTTGCTCGAGCTCCTCCCGTAGTCCATTGGCGCCTCCTGAGACACAATCACGAACGAGAACAACGCCACGAGATTATATCATCAGAAACAGCGAAAGAAACAACAAGAGCACCAGAGAAGGAAGGGACTTTCTGCGATTCCTTCTTTTCGTCTTTTACCCTGTGAGATGAATACTCGGAGCGGTCTTGACGGTGATACCATTTGGGAGCTGTGAGATCCATCGTTTTGTTCAAAGGGTCTACGGAGGACCGAATGAATGTTGCCTCGGGCTATTTGTTTGGTTCCTTGCTCCTATATATGTTGCTTCGATTTTTGGGCGCAAAGGAGGTGCGTCGTGAGAGCGACAGAGGAGGGGGTAAGGGAGGGGGATTGACCGCAGGATGGTGGTCAAGAGGCTGCTCAACTACGACTCACATGCTGCTTGATGAGGAAGCACCATACCAGGCCTGTTCTGGCTGCTGCATTGTTTGAGATTCACTGTTCCATCGTGTCATTGTACCGTATCAAGCAGGAAGCAGACAAGGGATGGAGACGAAAGTACTACTTCCGCGTGAAAAGGAAGACTTGGAGAGAGAGAGAGAGAGAGAGAGAGAGAGAGCGCTTTGGGAGGCGGAAAAGGCCTCACAGAACCAGAGACTGCCTTCTAAGGAGTCCGTATGAGAGACAGAGACAGAGACAGAGGCAGAGTGAGGGCGCGAGGGAGGGAGGGGGGAAATCTATAGATTGGTTTGTGCCGTGGATTTCCCAACTTTTTTTTTTATTGTTAGATTGGATACAAATATTTTTCCTCTACTTCCTTTTACATACGCTGATTCCTTTTCTATGAGGAATTCCCCTTCTTCTTCTTCTTCTTCTTCTTTTTGTCTTCAATTGCTATAAAAAATTTTGAGAAAAAAATGAAAAATAGATGAAAATAGAATTAACTAAAATACTAACAATGGGGAAAATAAATATCAATGATGATGTTAAAACAATGGAGATGTGATGAAATTTGATAAATATAGCCACGTTGAGTGGACTAAGTAAGATAGAGAATAAACAAAAAGTCTAACAAAAAGAGCGGCCGCGATAACAACAAAAAGATCGATTATCACTGTGTATGTATAAAGAAACGATGTACTCAACTCCCAAAACAAAAAGGAAAAGCGGCCATCATTTGTAACATCAAGGTCCAATAGGTATGGAAACTATTCGAGGAAGATGAAATGTCTGATGAACAAATCAACCAGGGAATGCTTTGAATCGCATGCTAAGAGAAAGGAGGTGTCGGCGTCGACGCATTATAAACGAGAAAGTGACATGGGGCCGTAAAAAATTAAGTTCGATAACGATGTGCTCAAATAAGAGATCTATATCATAAGGGGCTACCCATTCAATGCCTCTCTTTAATTAGGCCAAGTTGTCATATCAATGAAGCCTTTAATATTGCTTGACATGAGATCATAATGAGATCGATTGATAGATTAGCTATCGCCGCAATCCAAACAAGACGATGTATATATTATTTTATTTTTTGGGCGCGTATATTAGTCGCACCTCTCTTAGTTAGAGACTTGGTGGGCCGCAATAGACATATAAATGGGTCAAAACTAATCACGGGCTTGCTCGAGCCCAATGGGACTGGAGATCACTTTAGATGGGCTTGGGCAAGCTCGCATGATCATAAAAGGCCAGCCCATCGTAATTGGACCCGATTCAGGGGCGCCTGGATCCGAAAAGCTATGAACTTTTTTTTTATTAATTTAATAAATTTTAAATTGATGGGGGGCTGCTTGTGGCGTGGTTTTTAAGGTCACCCTCCATTTTATCGGAAATAAATCCCTTGCAGTATTGCAGAGTATAGTTTCCCATCCGATAACCCCAAAAAAAGAAGAAGAAAAAAACCTTCATAGTGCGCGGGAAACCGTCCAATTCCCAAGTCACCCCACGTCCTTCCCTTGCCAAGTCAGACGATTTAGGTCCCCATTTCTCGATCTATAAAAAGGATTCTGAGGCAGAACTCGGGTTGATGATTTGATTCTCCTTCGCTGTTATAAAAGTATCCCGACTTAATCCAGAGTCGATGAATCTGTCGTATTAAATCCATTGATGTGCTAGTAATCCGTAATCATTTCTACGCAAGATAGTATTGTATTAAGTCAATTTCTACATAAAAAAAAAGGGGCACGGACTTGTTTATGTCTTGTATTTGCTCAATTATTAGTCTTGTAAAAGGCGCATGGACACGAAATCACTTAGCCAATTTGGGTGATGCCCTTGCGATCTCGAGGACGCAAACGAGATAATTGAAAGAATACGAGCCGAGACCTCCAATCAGGAAGCAGGTGATTGTCAAGGCCATCACTTATTGCATAGAGAAAAGATTAGAAAAATGCATCTCGTGACGAAGTGTCGCGTCAGCGGTGACAGGGAGGCTATCCCGAAAGCAATCGTCCACGCCATGATCGCTCAATAACAATACTATCTTGTTTTTTTTTGTCCCCAGTGCCAAGCGAAGAGACGGCGAGTCCAGCCTCCATTCGCCAAGAGCTTGCAAAAGTCAATGGGCAGAACAGATGCAGGCAAGAGCACGAAGACAAAATGCGAGTAATGGAAAACGATGCTCCAGGGGGGGCATCCTTTGTCATCGTAAGGGTCCGATGCATCCATGCATCTTGATGAACCTGAGTGCATATGATCGTAATTTCTACAAAGCGATGTATCACGATGACTGAGATCTACTCGTATTTCGATTTAATGACGTCTTCCATAGAGGTAGAAAGGTTCGTTCCAAGCAAAGGGGCACGAGAGATCACAGATATTCTCCAGCGGCAGCGTGTGATCTTTTGTGGTCTGTTCACCTGTTACTCTATATGTACATGTAATTGAATGATTGAGGACATGCCAGAAAAAGCTTATATTCCTTCCTGCCAATAATGGAGAACCCATTCGAGACATGAGAATAGCATTCTCTGCTAGATGTGGCCCAGCAGTCAACTCCAGGCTGACAACCACTTTTTTTCTTTCCGAAGAAATCATCCTTCCGCTTTCCTCTGTCAAACTCGTCATGACTCGGGAAAGGAGGAGGTGTGCAGAAAAGAAACTATCTTTTACCAACGGCAATGAGTCATTTCTTGCATAAGATGATTAGACTGTAATGTGAAACCCCACCCACCGTGATGATTTCAAGAACCCTTGGCGCACTAATGAAGGAGACTGCAACGTCAAATCTCGCAACAGAGATCAGTCAGGCCTCAGACAAGCAAGGGACTTAAGAATTTGATCCGCCAACAAATTAACCGAGATAAGAAAAAAGTGGCACAAGAACCGACAATCACAGGAGCAGTCACCGGATAAGCAAAGCGTGGCCCACTTACTCCACATAAGATAGCTGTATAATGCAGCCACTGTTACACTATCTACTATTTTAATCCTGGCGGACAGCAACTTCCATAGATAACTGGGAAGAAACAAAATTCTTTAAGTCCCACGAAGATTGAAGCCACGCCTTCTCAGTGAGGTCTTCTTCTTCTTCTTCTCCTTCTTCTTGTTTCTCTTCCTACTCCCATCTCCAAAGTCATCTTGCCATCATTACCTGTGCTTTTTCGAAAATCCATGGCTCTATCAAACTTAAAGGCCCCTCGCATCACGGCTCATAAATCTGGTCCACTCATCAGGCCCTTGAACAGAGTAACGATGCTTGGGAATAGTCAACTCCCACTCAGAAGAGCACCTGCTATGCGGATCAGGTCCTGCTCAAACAACCAGGTAAGTAAATGGATCTTGCTAAAGCTCGTGTAAACGCTATGGAAGTCCAGTTCCTGTAAAAGTTGGTCTTATCATCCTTTGCCCTGATATCAAGTTTGATGCTAGATTTAGACTGAGAAAGAATTGAGAGGTGGAGATGTCGATCCTAACAGATGCAATACTCGGCCTGAATTGGGCCTATAGCTGCTGTTGTCCAGCTGCGAACGTCGTTTGCTGCATGAGGGTCGATCTTATTTCAAGACATTGATTGGTTTTAGCAGGTTTTCGAGGATCGGGCCGAGGGTATAATCTGTTATAGAGACGAGAATGGGGAAATTATCTGCGAAGGGTTCGACGAGGGCCCAAGATTCCAGCCGAAGATCTGGAGAACAGAGTATCATCCCAGGTAAATTAATCTTGAGCTAAATTGCATATACTTTTCAACTATCTGTGAAATAACACCAGATAAGTTGAGTGATGAGACGAACTCTGTTCAAATATTACATATGATTATAACATGCTTAATTAAACGATCTCCTACTAAATTTGTGCAAATTGTTTCTCTCTGGGAATTCAGAGATGGGAAGATCATTGACCTTCTCCAACAGAACTGGATTCAGCTAGTTAATGGAAGCGAAGTATACCAAGCTGACGTTGGAATCACAGCACAACAGTACTTCAATTGGAATGGCTTCAACAGATTCTGCTAATTGACCGCGCTAACATTATTTTCTAAGAATTAATCCCATCCAAACTAGATGTGCTATAAAATATCGAAACTCTAATTCCTGCAATGTGAATAGTCAACTGGTTCTGCCCAGAAGGTGAATTATGTCTCTCTAGTCTTGATTCAATGGGTGCTGACACCCGATCAATGTGGGTATGAGGTGAGGGCATGGTATTGTATGATATATATCATCGGTAAGATTATCGGTACAGTATAGTCCGCGCAATTGGTCATGCATTTGATTTACATCCGCAAACTCTCGAGCTTATGAAAAGTGTAGGGATGCTAGATAAAATGGGCATGTTGCCTTTTTGACTCTGATCACCTGTCGATGATTCTGTACATGCAGAAGCTTCGCCTTCGTATGTAAAACGTAATCCTCACGGAAAAAGGCCCTGTGATTGCTCATCTTCGACAACCGAAGTGAAGCTTTGACAGTTTTTTCAACGGAAAAATACCTAGCAGGTTCATTCTTCATAAGAAACTCTGGCGTAAACGAACACATAAGAGCCATCGGTTCTCTGGCAGATTCAATGCTTGCTTGCATCTGATATCGTCAACAAATGTGATTTCAGGCTACATTCTTGTTGAACTTCTAGATAATCTAGCATTAGTTTGGCACGTCTAGCCTTCCATTGTTATAACCAGAGGTCACAAGTTTGATTAAAGTGCATGAGAGAACTTCGATCACAGGTCAGGGCAATGCTTGTAAGATGCATGAGAGAACTTCAATCACAGGTCAGGGCAATGCTTGTAAGATAAGAGAAACTACACAACCTTTTTGGAGATTTCCTTTTAAGTTTTTACGCCATGTTGAAGTTTCAATAAGGTTTTCTGGTTTGTTTGTGAATAAAAAGGCCTTTTGTGTTCGACGCTCGATCGGGCTGGCTGCTTTTGCCAGGGCCTAGCCCAAGGCCTGAGCCTGATATCTATTTGACTATGCACATTTAATTGACTAAGGTCGCTTCACTTGGCAATGTCAAAATTGGCACATTGCCAGGGCCTAGCACAAGGCCTGTGCACGATGGTGGCACCGCCGCTCGCCACCTTTTTGCAAGGGCTGGTCGGCCCTTGTGACAGCCACGGAAGGGTCCGTTGAGTCTCGTTCGTCAGTGGCGGGTACTAGTACCACCGCCGTGTAGGCATGCTAAACCTTGCTTAAATCTGGGCGAGCACAAGTAGTCCCCCGCCTGCTCGTGACAAGGCCGGACACCTCGTTTTTCAAAGTTTTGCTCGCCATGCACATTAACAATTATGGATCCCACAGCTTAATTGGATCGCCATGTAAGCTAGAAAGATCAGCTTCGTTCAAAGCAAAGAGTACGAGTATAACCAAGAACGATAACCATGCTCAAAGACCAAAATTGAATATTAACTGAGAGTTCTAAGGACCTATCTCTCCGATTAGGAGCGCAACTCCTAGCATAATAAGAAATCAAAACTCGACAAGACACGACTTAACTCAAAGAGGATATGACGCCCATTTAATAAAAAGAATGCCCTGTAATCACAAAACCACACAAATAGCCAATATGAATACGACCGCATCGCACAAATCGCCGGCCAAATTTAAAGGTCCACTCGGAGAATGCTACATAATTTTGCCAATAAATTTTACGAATAAATCGCGGTATACCCACCAAAGCTCACGAGACTTTAAGCTGGGATGAAGTTTAGCAGTTAACGGCAAATTCGTTCTGGTCGAGCTAATTTCCTCAAATAATCTCGAATATCCAAGGAGAATATACCGATTCCTCCCCCATCGGTTCCCTCTCAATTACTTCAAAAAACGCAGGAAGGTGGTAGGCGAATCCTATTTTAATCTCAGGCACTTTTGCCTTGATTTCCCCATCTTGTGAGTGGTTCATAACAATACGTCAAATGTTTGATGTTCTTCTCTATAAGCCTTTGAGTTTTAACACTTCTTCTTGGAAGAAAATTTTCCTCTCTAACCCTAGTTGAGATACTTGCTTCTCAATCCAGAACGGAAGATATTCTACTTTTGGTCTGCCTAGAAAGGGTTAGAATATAAATTTTAGTATGTTCTTCATTACTGTAAAAGAGTGTAGGAGACAATTTTTCACATAGCTACATCATATTCTAGCCACACGAGAGAGAGAGAGAGAGAGAGAGAGAGAGAGAGAGAGAGAGAGAGAGAGAGAGAGAGAGCCACCCTTTATATAACTGATGACATCTTTTACAAGTAATTGTTTTGCATGTAATTCACTAGTCAAGCATAACTAGTAAGTGATGTTCTCGCACTCAATTAAAAGCTCATTTGTTTCGCGAAAAACAAATAAATTGAAAAATATATTTCTAAAAATTATCATTTATATCTCTCAAAAAATTAGTAAATAAAAAAATTTCATTATTGACAACAATTTAAATATAAATAATTTCATGAACAACGAAAAAATTCCGTTTATTCATTTTTGTAAGTAATACAAATGATTATTTTTTAAAAAATGAACTCTAAATCATTTATATTTCGTGAAATAATGAAACTTTTAAGTTGTCATTGTAGATACAGGTCGTTTGGGGGGCCACATATAAATGAAAAGAATAAATATTATTTCTACATTAATTGAAGAGAGAAATATGACTACTAGGCTCATCCATATGTCTTCTCCTCTTGTGATCTGGTTTCATTGATTTTCTGAAGGTATATTTGTTTGTGAGGACATGGAATATGAATAGGATTCTTATTTCCGTTTTTTGAGGTTATTTTATTATCAACTGTTCAAACACTATTATGAAATTGAGTCGGTAAATTGTTTGCTTGTATTTATTGTTACTTGCAATCACCAACTCAAACCCTCAAACAGCTTCATTTTTTTATTGCAAGATGCTAATAAAGGGGCTAAATTCTGATTAACATTATCATTCGATTCCTCCTTATTTATTCTCGTTGTCTTTTTTATTATTATTTAATCCAAGCTCTTCATTCGGATATACCAGACGGTTCCATTTTATGGTCATTTGAACATCAATAAAAGAGCCTAATAAAAATTGAGGAAGTTGCATTTATTCATTGATTGGAAGGCCCTCTCGTGCCCCATGTCAATCGGGTAACCACACAGATCGTATCGTTTCGTAAGGGATCATAGATCAGGAAAAAGCCGCATTTGTCAGGAGATCATGTTCAAAGCTAGCCCTTCTTCTTGGTGAGAAACTTGTCTCTCAGTTCTGCAACATCAACGTCATTAAAGTGATTCTCCGGCATCCAGTTCCCACTCTTGGGATCTCTCATCCAGAACACCTTCTTCTTCTCCTCCTCATCCGTCGCCTTCCTGGTTGCCCCTGCCGCTGCGACAGTCTTCTCTGCTAGTGCTCCATACGACCGCCGGCTAAACCACACACATCCAAAGACAGTCACTGTGGTATGTTCATTTCATATGATCGGACATGGGAAAGAGCCGAAAAGAAAACGAGAAAAACTCGCGAGTTGCGACGCTTGACGTGCAGTGAATGGTGTGAACGCACAAAATAACAGATAAAAAGTATCTCGTGAGCACCCCGGGGGGGGGGGGGGGGGCGCGTGGGGGTTCTTGGTCCACTCGATTGACCGAACCGGGTTGTGAATGCAATTCTTGGTCAAGGTCGACCAACTCTAGCCTAGAGTGAGAACAAGAGATGGAGTAAGAATAGTCGCCTACCTGAGAAGAAGAATGCCACTGATTGGGGCTTTGGCCATGATCATTGTTTTCAAGAAACCTGAAACTAAGTAGATCTAGATGGGAGTACGCACTAGGGTTCTTGATCGAGGGGGGGCTTTTATAGTGCTTAGAGATACAGGGAGAGAGCTTTACGTGAGGCAAAAGTTTCTAAGAATCTTTGAATTAAGTGGATGCGGAACCATATTATCAATGGAAAGATATAGGAGTTAACCACGTGGGGTATCTGAGAAGCTCTACTTGCAGTGGAATTCTAGAATACTTTGGTTCTTCGATTTGCTCTATCGCGCTCGAGTCACTTTTGCCTTTTGTCAAAAGGTATCGATCTTGGTTCACGTAGACTTCCTATACGTCATTTATTTTATGCTACAGTTCATTCGCATGCGCAATCCACAGGTCTTGCGCACCAAATGTAATTAGGGTTCTTGGTTTTTTTTTAAGGATTCTGATTAATCATATTTATACTTCTTTACGGGACTTACTTTGCCAATATTGTCTTAACACTCGTTGGGGTTGTTGGTGGACTTGGAATTTATTATGCTTACTTATCTTACAGTCCGTATTTTTTTTTTTTCAAGTTTGATACACGATACATGAAAATCTACACCACTATCTAATGATACATGAGGTTCCATGAAATTTTTGGATAGAATTCTGTGAACGGAAAAATCTATGCATTGTGCATAGCATCGGAAAAACCGATGCGCGCTTTACATTTTATTTTCATCTAATACAAATTCTAGCAAAATAATCAATGTCTTATTATACTTATCTTCACAAACTAGTCACAACCAATCGTTGCATAAATCACTCAAGATAATCATCGACGGTGAATCTGGCCTAAAGAAAAACACTAAAGTTCCGTTTGTTACATAAAAATTGAATGACTTGAAAAATATTTTTCTAAAAATGATCGTTTAAATTCATAAAAAAATGAGTGAATGAAAAAACGTTAACATCTTTTTAAAAATATGTAGATATAGATTGATGTCAATGACTAAAATATCTTTTATTAATTATTTATTTCAAGTGATATAAGCAATCATTTTGCGGAATATGTTTTCTTTATTATTCATTTTTTGCGAAATTAACTGATCTTAATGGCGATTTGATTTGATTTCGACATAACCATACCAATAAAGTCGATAAAAAGTGTGCTTATTGGCCCTGGCCGGCCTAACCAGAATAGACGAAAACAGAGAAGCTTAGGCATACCTTGCGAAGGGAAAGTTGCCGGAAGCGAGGGACTTGGCCAATGAAGGAGGCAACACCAACCATGCATGGCCAAGAATGGATTTGGCTGAGCCTCCGATCTACGGCCGCGCGAGCTTTTTGACAAATCGGCTCTGTTCGCGGTGGACTTTGAGGTGGTTTTGATGATCTGCCCAGAGAAGAAGCAAGAGAGCAATGGAACTGTGCTCCCTCTTTAGCCCCTCGCGTCCCCTTTCTATCGGTTTTCCTTTCTGAACAACGTTGATTTGAGTCATGCAAGCAGGTGAAACTCATTGTACGATGCCGTTTTCTGCTATATATGCCAACTCAAACCTCCACCGAGTATGTCGTTAGACAAATATTAAGATATTTACAACATCTGCTTTTCGACATTTGATATCTGAATTAGCACTCAAGTGATCTTTTTTCTTTTTAAAGATACATTTAATTGATCTAGAAAATACTTTTGGTACTAAAATAAGCTTACACCAAATTTTGCATGTGAGATCAGGTTATACTCCATCGATCCTATTATAGTTCGGTTTGCTTTTCAACATTCAAAAACCCAACCTAAATCAATTTATTGTTTTACTAGATGGCAACAACAAGCTTAAAACTTTTCTTACTAGTTGTCGGTGATCTAAAACTTTGAATCATTAGAGTATGTAAATATCAAATCACAATTTTGACAGACATCGATGCATAAAAACGTATAAACACGCTTTCTATGCGGATTCTCTTCTGGCGTTGGAATGTATGCGTGCAAAGTTTTTGACTTGGGATGGAAGTTACCCAAAAGGAATTGCAAAGTCAAGTCTTTTTTTTCTTTTAGCTTAAGGACCAACTTGGCCGTGTGATGAATGAGGGAATTTCATGGGGGTCCTCACCTCAGCATTGTCCTCTGTTGGCATTGGTGGATTTCCTATTCAATTACTTTTGGGGAGATGGACGAATTTCATCATAGGCCGGCATTATTCCCCATTTTTCTCAAAACTCTTTTTCAGAGATATATTCGGATACCCTCGGGCACTACCGCTCGTTCCGATCGTTTGCTCCTGCAAAGACGTACACGCAGCCGCGCCATATGCAATATAGGGACATTTGACGAATTAAGGGATATCACTCAATTAGGAAACATTTGAATAAGATAAATTGGTAGAAATGCACTATAAAGTAGGCATTTTCAAATAAAATCGCACTCATCTATATATATATGAGATGTGAAAATAATTTCAAGATTCAAAGATAAAAAAAAAATTCGAAGGTTATTGTAAGATAGAAATTTAAAACTAAAATATGCGAGAGATAAGATAAAGTTATTGATTAAACCATTCATCCATGGATGTAATATTTGTAAAGTAATTACCTGGGATTATTTGAGGAAGAAAAAAATGGTTGAAATTCCATGAAGTTAGGAGGTTTTCTTTGCTTCATATATTAGTATAGGTACCATAAGTTAGACGGCAAAAAATGACTATGCATGGAATCATTCTTATATCCGGCGGATGGGCTATTCGCGAATCGTGATGATCTTCAATACCTTCTCAAAGATGTGATATACAATGAATAAATAAATAAATAAGTTCTCTCTCTTTCTCCTCCATTTTCCGACCTGCTCGTACTAATCACAGCCACCGCTCTGCCGCCGCAACCTCCGTCCCGAGCCCTTCACCCTGCCGCTCCCCATTGTCCATCCATGCACAAATACAGTTTATATGACGATGTAAAGCAGACTGAGATCGTCTTTTCATTGACACCCGATGAACTGGAATGATGCGGAGAAGATTTGCATGGCTCATGCGTGAGGATGATCACCGTGGGACAACCCACAGACACTTGTGGATGAGGCATGTGCAATAAGAATATATGCGATGATGCGGTTTGTACTTGTACTGATTCAATTATGAAATTTTCAACTGTCAATTTAGTTATAACCATTTTCACACTTTGTTGGGTTTTTGGTTCTCACGGGCCAAACTAAAGGGAAAAAAGAAATCTATAATAAAGAAGATAAAAGATTTCAAAAAATCATTAAAAAATGTCAATATTGACACCATCCATGCAACATACGATGGCTAGCGTTTAAGTTAGCGATTTCCAGTCAGAAGGATGGATGGACTTAATTGACAAAATGTGATAAATTTTATGATCAAATTGACATAATTGAAAAGTTTAAGATTGAATTTATGCAATTATATTAAGTTTTGGACTTTTTTGGTTTTTTTTAATGTGTTGATTTTTGAAGTGAGCAAACAAACTCCTACACAGGCTAGGAAATCCGCCAAGGTAGTGGGTGGAATGAGTGCCAATCATCATGGAGGAGTGGAACTTAAGGGCGCGTTTGGTAACCATTTTCATTTTCAATTTTTCGTCCTCGAACGAGTTTGGGACAAGAAATTTGTTTAGGAAATTCTCATTCGCATTCTGTTCTCAGGATGAAAAAAATAGTTGAGGATGGGTTTGGGAAGAGAAATAAGAACAAAAAAAATTTTAGTTTTCTGTTTCTGGGACAAGAATGAACAATACCAAAAAAATAAGCTATTTTTTATTTTGTTCTTATCTCTTGCTGTCGCCAGTCGCCACCCTCCTGCCACTTCTGCCGCCCGCCGCTAGTTGCCACAATTCTTTTATTTTTCTATTCTAGGGATATAAATTTTGTGCAACTACCAAACACATTTATATTATTTTTCTATTATAGGGACAAAAATTTTATATAATCACCAAACACGTTTCTCTTCAAAAAAAACTCATATGAGAACCATTTCTAAAAAAAACTCATTAAAGAAATATTTCTAGAACGAGAATAGTTACTAAACGTGCTCTTAAGTGAGCCTGTGGGCCGAACTTTGTAACGTATGGTATTCATTTAAGTCTACTTCTACAAACCACATACCTCAAACGCAAGTGTTAGTAACCAAAAAATAGTTAATGCATTTGTTTCATGAAAAATAAATGATTTGAAAAATATTTTTCTAAAAATAATCGTTTGTATCACTTATAAAAATAAACAAACTAATAAAAAGATTTATTCGTGAAAATATTTAGACATAAATTATCAGCATATGATGAAATATTTTTCATTAATTAATATTTCAAACAACACGAGTGATCACTTTTTATAATATTTTTTAAATCATTCATACCCTAGGAAACAAACCGATCTTCAACTCAAGAGGATTAGAATGATCTCTCTCACACCTACAATACCATTGCCTTCTTTCGAGTTCCATTGACAATAGTGTGTCGAGAGCCCTACCGCCGATGGTGCCGGCGCTATCTAGTTACAGCAGCTTGAATTGGACAAGGCCGCCTTCTATCGCCACCAGTGGTTCCAAGATCGACGACAATCGAGAGCGGGAGAAGTTGGGTTTTTTTTTTCTCTCAAGACTTCACAGGGTTACATTTAAACAAAGAGAACATGTAAAACGATAATTGATAGTCGAATCACATGAAGGAAAAGGAGGAGGAGGAGGAGGATCCTGATTATAATTGCATCTATTGTGCATCCTACATAATAACGGTGCGAATAGTTCGCATGTTAAAAGACTAATATGAAATGAAAATCGGAATGCCGTCCATCTTTCTGGGGGTCCGTGCTTCCAATGCACCATCTTCCAAAGCTTTTTGACTGCACTGCAAATTTAATTCCCGGTTGCTTGTGTTGAATTATGTCTCGAGTTTGAACTCGGATAATAATTTGTTAACCCAATTTGTTGACAAAAAAGATTTCCCAATAAGGTTTTTCCAAGAATCCTATCTTTTGTTGGACTCTTGAAGTTGCACAAAAGAGAAAAAAAAATATAGGAGGTTATCTTGTGTACTTGTGCGATTCAAAAAGAGAAATCAAAGCCGAGAAGGATTCTGCTTGAATGGGTGGACAACAAGTCAAATTTAAGTTGCAGATTACTATTGTCAAAAGCAACGTGGGGCCTAGGAAAGTATTAAAAGAAAGAAATAAAACTCTTTCTTTCACTTGGTGCTTTCTCTGTGGCAGACGTGAATTGATTTGGACTCACAAGGGAGCCACATAGAAAGCCGTCCAAGGAGCCGCAAATAAGGCACGCACAAAGAAGAGAAAGAGAGAGTCCCTAGCGCAAAGCGTGGGAAGAGACTGGTCTTTCTTCACGTGAAGGTGTGCGTAGCCGATCGGGTGTTTTGTGAGTTGTTTTATTTATTTATCTGATTGAGTCGTTTTTTTTAAACACTTGAGATTGGGTATAATCTAGGTGTGAGAAACACGAGCGTATTGAACGATTATAAATCATATTCTCCGATTAAAGTGGATTGTTCTTGCTAGTTCTCCCCGTTAACGTAAGTACCGACATTCGAACCAAACCACGTAAATTTCTGGTGTCTTGTCGTTCATCGTTATTTCTTCGTGTTTTACGCGTTGACATAAATTGTAAAATTCTGGTTGATTTTCGCATTAATTCACAACAGCTTGCGCTCGTTCTCGACCTAGTTTTCACCTTGAAGGGCAGCCCCGAGCAAGAAATCTCCGTTGATTTTTTCGTCAATCTATAGAACGAGAGATAGATTAAGCGATCACGCGATAAATTATTAATTTTGATTATTGAACATTGCCTAATTATATATATTATAATTTAACGAAAATGATCGAATTATTGAATACGTGTAAGGCTTTGCTCTTCTTTTTTTATAAACCTGTCCAACAGCAAAACATGTGAAAAGAAAAGGAATTCGGCTGATTAGGTGCGGCTGGAGGTATTATTTTTAAACGGCACTGTCCAAAACAGGGATGCCCTTGTCGAGAAGGGAACGTCGCACTCGGCTTCGGTCCCCGAAGGCCCCATCGTCATTAACTGCGCGTGGAAAGTGTCGAGCAAAGCATTCCCTCGCATGAATTTGAAAAAGGAAAAAGAAAAGGGTGGAGGGTAGCGAAAGGGGGCGCGGATGGAGTCCATGAAGAATTAATGCAAATGAAAAATCGTTGTCCGAGTTAAGGTCGGTAGGGGTGATAGGTTCCCGAACGGTTCTTAATTCCTAGGGGAATTGGGAACCGGACCGATGGAACCGATTCTCTATTAATTGGAATTCGGAATCGGACCGGATTCAATTGGGTGGTCCGGTCCGGTTCCCGGGTGAGTAATTATGAACGAAGGAAATCTGCGGGAAATTGATGCGGCAAGACGGTGGAAACAAGAAGAAAATCTGCTCAAAATTTTCAAAGATACCGGGGGGTGGAAATGAATGAACGAAGGAACGAAGAACTGCAAAAGAGAGAAGGAAACAGCAGCCCAGCGACTCGGTCAATGTCCGAAGAAGATTCAAGCGAAATGGGGAGGAGTAACGAAATTAAGGGTGAGCAAGTGGAACCGCCCGCCCGGAACCGGAACCGGTACTGTTCAAAAAAAAATTCTGAAATTTATATTTGTGAGTTTATACACGAATTTTTGCATTTTCTATTCTGTATTTTAATCTTGAGGTGTATTTTTGGACACGTCCAAATGGAATGGATGTCCATGTCCAGCAGTGGACGTCCAGCACTGGATGTCCACTGGACGCCCAGTTCTGGGCGTCCAAACTGGACGTCCAGTGCCGTCCAGGACGTCCACTGGACGTCCAGTAGTGGACCGTGGACGAGTGGACGAATGCGACAAGCGGACCGTGGACGACGTGCAATTATTTTCTGTTTTAGAATTTTTTTTTTCGCGTTAATTGGAACCGGGAACCGCCCGGGAACCGGACCGGACCGGCAAGAACCGGACCGGAACCGCCCAATCTTGTTCGGTCCGGTTCTCGGTTCTCCATAATAGTGAACCGGTTCCACCGGTCCGGTTCCCGGTTCCTAGGGGAACCGGAACCGCTCGAGAACCGATCACCCCTAAACGAAATGGGAATGGCAAAAATTATGGTATATAATTTATATATATTTTTGATAAATAGTGTCGATTCGGTCTGTGTGGTTCGGATGGATGGTTTCACCCCGAGAATCGGGAACTGAACCGAAAATTCATAATTTCATTTTATATGAAACTGGGAATTGGACTGGTAAGTTCCCGAGAATTGGGAACTAGAAATGTATGAACCTTTTACATTTGGTTCGGGTCTAGTCGGATCGAGTTGGGTTGGTATCATGGTGACCCGACCCCTATTGACTACTCGACACTCCTAGCATTAATCTTGAAAAACACGCCAATTATATAGACAGAATGTAGCAATCCTTCACATACAAGTGTGAACATTACACGTGAAGTACAAAACATGAGTGCCTAACAAAAACAAATTTATAGGGGGAGATAGGCAGTTGAGCAGAATAATAAGAGTTAAGGAACAAAATAAAAAGCGAGAAGAGTCCCAATTTGAAATTTCACAATCTAGACTTTAATGCCATGTGAAGGAAACGGTAAGTCCTCATAGTAACGAGACAAATGATCCATAAACTATAATTCGATATGTTATATGATCTTTAAAATTTTGATCAGTTCGGTGTGGTTCTTAAACTTTACCCTAATGTGCAATATAGCCCTAAACTTTTAATGTGCTCACTAAACTTCAACAACATTTTCAAAGTAGTTCTTAGATTATATGAAGATATTTAATGTGTTCCTTCCATTAATTTAATTCTATAAATTATATTGAATTTCTTTATATAATTCAGAGATTAATTAAAATATGTAATAAAAATCCATGATTATATTAAATAAATTAAATAAATTAAGTATTATATTACATATTAGATTAAAGTTAAAAAATCACATTAAATAAGTTAAAAGTTTATATATCACATTGTTGTTCCTTAACAAGAAGACATTATCGATCTAAAACGTTTGAGGGTCGTATGGACCAGGTCATGAACGAGCATTTCACAATCGTTTCACCTCGGGAGTGGGCCTACTGACTTCTCGCGGCCCGTGATGATTTTGCCACGTTGCGAACGTGGGAACCACATGCACGCCTCGATTTCGCACGTGTGGGGGCCAGCAAAAGAGAAGGGATGGGGCCATACAGAGAAGTTCCACTCTACCGATAATTTTAATATTGTCTGAAGTGGATAAATACCAATACCATCCCCAAACGCGGTTACATCAACTTCACGGAAAATCCAAATTGGACCCATTTACATAATATATGTTATATATAATAATATAATATTTATGCGTTTTTGCAGCACGTGAAAAGAAATAGCAAATGTCGAACAGTTAGATTCCATATATCCCTGTGACGCAGATTTCTTTAAATACCCATGGCTCTGTCGCTTGTCGACTCTCACCACACCAAGCTTAGCCTCTCTCTCTCTCCCTCTCTTCCTTTCCTTCGTTCTGTAGATGAAGAAGCCATTGATCCAGTGGGGAGTGCCAGGGCAAGGCATCAAGGAGAGTCTGGAGCGAAAGAGCAAGAACTGCAGACCGCCATCGTCATCACCTTCGTCAGCATCGGTAGCTGTTGGCCTCAGGATTCTGACCCAGATCCCTGAGCCGGCCAAGCCCTACATAGTCGTCAAGTCCGAAGCAGCCGCAAGGGTCCACCAAGTCAAGTCTCGCTCACGAGGTCGACCACGAAGTAGCTCCGATCTTGAGTGCTCCTGCTTCCTCAAGACTTGCTCCCTTTGCCACAAGAAGCTCAGCCCCGACAAAGACATTTACATGTACAGGTATAACTCGGAACCCAGTGCGGTCGAATCAATATCATCTTTTGGCTGTTCTTTTGATGGTACTGATGAGGTTTTGTGGGCTTTGGAGGGTTTGAACTCAGTTGGTTCATCTTGTATTAGCTGTGCTCATCGGTTCAAATGACTGACGAGGTGCTGTAATTGCTGTCTTGATTCAGGGGAGATGAAGGATACTGCAGCGTGGAGTGCAGAGACAGGAGGATCATGATGGACGAAATGAAGGAACTGGAGGCTTCCACCAAAAGGATGATGTCATCTCCCAGGCATTGTCGCGCTGCCTCTCTCCAACCGAGACCCGCCTTCTCTGTGAAGGGCTCCGGCAATGGCGGTGCCACCTCATCCCCCCGAAAACTTGGACCATAGTCTCGTAGCCCTGAAGGATTTCCAACAGTTTTGTAAACGCAGCGAAACCCAAAATAAGATCCATGTATATATTGAAATCGAATTGAGAATTTCAGACGTACCTTTTGAACTCGAAAACGAATCGACAATTAGTTGTGTCTGAATTAACATCCCAAACGTTGCGCTTCTACTGGTATCCACACACACGAATTTGGATCTCCAAACTCAAGTGCTAGCTTGCAGAATCTGGAGTTTCTTTTGTTTGATCGCCTGTAGTTCTTGATACTCTCTCGTCGATCTACGTATATAGAACGTGTGACTATCATGAAATCAAAACTTACTAAGTTTCTAGTTCGCTATTTGTGTGCAACTCTATAGGTTCACTATATATTAGTAATGTGCTCAAACTATTTTGGCCCACGAATCATAAACGGTCTCTAGCAAGATATTATGATTACCTAAATATAGTGAATGTCGATATTTAAGATCCAACCTTAACCACAAACTTAAATTAGAGTATCAACATAAATTGATTCATAATACAAATCACTAACAAGCCCTTCTCCTCTTCTTCTTCTTTTAGGCTAGGAAATTTTGAGGATGTCGAGATTTGTTGAATGCCTTTCAGTGTGTCTTCTATAATTAGTGATGTAGAACTGGTAATTTGTTACACTTCCTTTCCTTTCCCCTCGAGCAATACCTTGTGTATATGTCTGCATGATACGATGACCAATATGACTCCATTGCGAATTGTTTCACAATTCTTCGTCCATCCGACGTTTGACAATAGCAAAGGAGTTGTCATACTGTCCACAGATGATAAAAATTTTCTTGCCAGGAATAATAAGTGCGAAAACAGAGATCCAATTAGCGTTTATGTTGACTTGAGGGGTGTTTGCAGTCCCTGCCTTTGGATCTGCTAATGTGGAACAAGTTAGCAGATCCTTACCATCAAATCCTCCCCTAGTACAAGGAGGAGGGGATTTGATCGACCGGATCCCCAGACGTGGTCCCCCACCCCCCACGTCAGGGGATCCGGTTCCGGAGTCCCCAGCTATGTGGAGCCAACAAAACTCACAGATATTTTGCTGAGAGATATTTGTGCGTTTCCTTGTATGAACGAAGCGAACATGCTGCACTTTTGTCAGGAGGAAGGGGCGCGACCGATGCTACTTGCATTGAGATGGAGATATTTTCCTGCGTAATAGTAGATCTGCCAGCGACTCTTTTGGCAGGTGGTGGGGCGAGTACTGATCGAGTTCGTATGAGTTATAAAGAGCTGTTCGAATAGCTGGCGCTCGATCTATGCCAAGCGAGAACCCAAGTTCCCGGTTCGATTCGAGAAGAACATCTTTTTTGTTGCTGTGATATTTTCTTTTTGTTGCTGTGATATTTAGGATTTTACTCCTTTTATCTCTAGAACAAGTCATACAGCATGGTCAAAAGAATAAAGTGGGACGAGTAAATTATATGCTAATGTGCTCGGCAGAAAGATTTATGGGATGAATGCATGATATGTAGAGATGGGTGCTCTACTTTTTGGAAAAGTATCACTTACCTTGAATTAGTTTACCTTATCCCCCTATTTACTCTTTGATCAAAAATCCCTCTCTATCACATGAGGAACACTCTCTCTCTCACCCCACCAAAGCACTTTTTAGTCACTATAGACCCCACGTGTCCTGTCCTAGAATCTAAAACTTTTAATTTGAGTTGGGTCGAAATAATTTGATGAGACAGGTGATGAATCTTTTTTTTTTTTTACGCTTGCTTGAATGCTATTCAAGGCGATGACGATTAGAGGTGAACATGATGGACCGCCCAGCTTGGGAACCGCTTGGACCAGACCAATTCTTCGGACTTGTAGTCCGGTCCACGATTCCAAAAAATAGAACTGGTTTCTGAACGGTCCGATTCCTGGTTCCTGGAAGGGCGGGACCAGACTAGACCGAACCGCTTGAACCGAAAAGAACTGGTCCAACTCCCTTTCGTTCCATGGAGATGAAACCATGGAAAATTCCTCATGTTGGAATGGAACAGCTTAAGTAGGATCTTGATACTGTCATATGCTCCATTGGAATACTCGTAGCTTAAAATCATCAGGTCCAGCATCAATGATCATAGACATTTGGCTGATGAAATGTGTTTTGCAGCCTGTTTATGCATCGATGTTCTGTTGCACTTAATTGATAATTAGGCTTGAGTTTGTTCGGGGAGTCACTGCATGTTATTCTGTGGTAACTGACTGGCATGTGAAGTTTCTTGATTTGGATTGGAACAGACAAAACTGCTACTCATTAACTCCATGAGTAGCTTTCAATAGTTTCTCTCCACTTTTCCTTCTGAACCACCTGTTCGGCTCTCTCCTTCGCATTTAT
This sequence comes from Melaleuca quinquenervia, assembly GCA_030064385.1. Classification (NCBI taxonomy): domain Eukaryota; kingdom Viridiplantae; phylum Streptophyta; class Magnoliopsida; order Myrtales; family Myrtaceae; genus Melaleuca; species Melaleuca quinquenervia. The sequence continues at coordinate 6,930,867 of CM057726.1, read as the reverse complement.
TAGCAGCAACAACCAATGGGATTATGCCCTTTCCTCTTGTTTCGCCCAGATCCCAGTCATTTCTAATGCACTTGGTGGAATCGTCGTTGGCCTAGTTACAAGCTATGCTGGTGGGGTTCGTAAGGTAAGTTCACTTCTGCTGAATTACAGTGGCAACTTCTTTGTCCTGCAATGTGTACTGTATCTTGGGTCTTTAGCTGGTTGAACAAGGAATTACTCAAGTTATCACTTTCTGAATTTCAAGTTTTTAATTCTTGTATATCTTATGTCTGTGAATTGCTAAGTTGTCCACTGTTCCATTTTGAAGTGCTAATAATTCTATCATGTTACTGTGCCATTTTTTGATCCCGGTTCCATTGGACCGCCCGAGAACCGGACCGATCCTAGCTTTTAGTTGGTCCGGTCCTCGATCCGCCCAAGGAACCACTCACCCCTAATGCTGATTGGACGGTCATCTACCTAATTAATCAAGATACGAGTAGCATCGATACATCATGTGCATTCTGCCTCGAAAGGAAAATGTTATGGGTGTACATGGTTCAGGCAGTCCAGTTCTTAGATGGCCCGCTTCCCAGCCGGTTCGGACGGTTCAAGTTGCTCACTCCCATAGATAATGTCATGCGAATGGTGCGATTAGCCAATATTACAGCATTTGATCAGAATCTGTTGAATTAGCAAAATGATATTACATTATCAAAACGCGATATTATGGAGGGCATGATATTTGGTTTTTGATCATTCGTGATCGTGAGGGAAGAGATGAGAGGCTCCCACATCATCCACTTGAAGAATATAAATCGTCTTTTTGGCGGAATGACCCTGCGACCACGACGTTTCGATAAACGACAGTTCGTTTTCGAAAAGAACTAAAAAACAAGAGTCTAGTAGAGTCATGACGTCGACTTTTTGTCCTTTGAGATTAAGAAAATTGCGAAATGCTCTCCGGAGGAACTGTAAATACATGCTTAGGTGGCACACTTTTCGCGATGAATGCAGCAGATTACTCGTTTGCAATGATTGAAGAATTTTCTCAAAATGCGAGAAAATAAAAAAAACACTTGACATATTATATGAATGTCGATGCAGCATCAAATTTCACTTTAATCAGTTTACTCCAAAACATTCCAATGATCTGTCCATGTAATCACTCCTACTAATTAAGAATAGAAATTACTGATATGAACTCCGGCCGTCATATGTGACGTGATCACGATGACCAACACAATTGCGGATGGTTTTTCAATTTTGAAAAAAATTATAAATTGTTACTTTTCTTCATTTTCTTTCCGTTTTTTTTTCTCTCTCTCTTTTTTTCATTCTTCCTCTGGTCATCAGGCCTTATGCTTTTGTCGCTTGATCACCCGAGGGCGGCGACTAGTTTTGGAAGAAGGGAAATAAATAAATATTAAATCCTTAAAAACTATAAAATTGTTCGCATTAGCGCTGCTCATGTCGTAATACATGGTCAGTGCTCATCAGAACACCATATTAGCTATTTATTATCAAAATCGGTTGGAATTATCATTGATAAATCATCAACAAATTTAGAACTAAATTGACTAAATTGAAAAGTTAAAAACTAAATTGGTATCCGTATTATAAATTTTCGAGAATTGTTTTGATAACGATCCTTGAGAATTTTAGAGTTCGATGTTTCGCTATAATAGGTGGCCTTTTAGGAATACTTTATTGCATTATATTTACAATTCACAAATCTACGAGAAATAACTCATGCACACATAATATATGTATAAACTAAAATCGAGAGGAATACAAATTGACGTTTATTTAAAACAATTAAATTTATCTTAATACTTTCTCCAAAATATCACCCTTCATTGTGATAGACATCCATTATGATTATTGTTTTAATTGATAGATCCTATCGAGTAAGTATCCACAAATATAAGATTAGAAATTTACCACTATATAAAGTCACAAAATACTCTACATTGAACGAAAACTACTAGAAAATTAAAATTCATTGTAAATCTTCAAACTTTTTTTTTTCTCTTTTGTCGTTCTTTTTACAGTCACCTGCCCTTCTCATTGCGCATCCTTGTTTAACTACATTCGAAAAAAATTAAATTATCCATGACTTTTAAAAAAAAAATAAAACAAATCTTTTTCTCTTTATCGTTCACATATATAACTTTTTGTTTAGAAGTGTAATTAATGATAATGCAGCACGGATCCCGATCACCTAACAGCATGTGAGGTGACTGGATCCCACTTTCGTTGGAGACCGTCTGATTTTTTATCCGATATAGATAAATTTGCTATTTCAGCAAGACAAAGCTTAAGGATTTGTATGTTGTAATAGACTTATATAGATAGAGGATTGATAGGCGACACGCTTTATAATTACTATGCTTTGAATAATCAGTTAAGCTAAATTCATTATTGAAAAACAAAGTTTGATCTTTTCTTTAAATTTTAAGTCATACTTTGAGACCGTGTAAATGAAGCTAGTTCTGTTAACCGTCATATAAGTGTCGTCCAAATTATGCGGTGCCGTATCTACTCTTTTTTTGTGATTATTAATTATTAATCCATAAACCATACGTGTTAACGTACGCAATTTCATCACAAAAAAACAAGAAATCTTTAGATAATTTAAATTTTTGTATATACACACATGGTGCTCCTTGAGCTATGTCAGTGACATTGATCGAGCAGCGCAAGCCATAATTAAATCTCGAATGCACTCTATCGTGACGAGGGAGCGCACCCTCAAACCGCTAGGGAAGTAGACGAGTTGAGCCGTGTAAAGATTAGCCCGAATGTCACGTGATTGTTTAAACTTATGTTATTACATGTAAATTATCACACAGACCTTCATTTTGATATGCGCATTGGAATTCTTTTAAAAAAATTCGTTACGAGAAGAAGGACAATAGGAGATCTTTAAAAGATCGAAGAGTTTCTTCGTACGATGTGATTTAGATAATAAATGTCTGCATTTTCTAAAAAAATTCCAACTTTTGAAATGGTGTCCACCATAGAATTCATCAAGAGACCCCCAGACATTCACTCGCGTATAAATCGACTCTGTGTTCTCGAAGTATTTGTGTAGTGACATTGAACTTTGCCATTTTTGCAAATCATAATCCCAAATCTCCACGGTTAATTGCAGCACTAACCCCAAATTGACTCTTTGTTCATTGGCGCGTTTGGTAATCATTTTTGTCTCAAAAATAATTTTTTTTATAATTAGTTTTTTTGAGAAATGGTTCTCATGTGAGTTTTTTAGAAGAGAAACGTGTTTGGTAATTGTACAAAATTTATGTCCCTAAAATAGAAAAAAATAGAAATATATTTGATAGTTACACAAAATTTTTGTCTCTAAAATAAAAAAATAAAAGAAATGAAGCCATCGGCGGGAGGTAGGCAACGGCAGGCAGCGACCGGCGGTGGCAAGAGATAAGAACAAAATAAAAAAAAACTTATTTTTTAGTATTGTTTATTCTCGTTATAAAAACAGAAAATCAAAATTTTTTTGTTCTCATTTTTCGTCCCAAATCTATTCCTAGCCATTGTTTTATCCCAAGAATATAATGAAAATAAGAATTTACCAAATAAGTTTATTATCCCAAACTCGTTCGGAGACGAAAAATTGAGAATAAGAATGGTTACAAAACACACTCTAAGGGCATGCATAATAGACACCTGTTTTTGGTTCAGAATGAATTCTGAAAAAAAAAACTCATTCTGAATCAAAAACTTGTTTGCTTCAAGGTTTTGTTAAAACTCATTTTAAACCAGTTTTCTCGGCCAGAACCTATTTTTGCCCTAGAATGAGAAACTAAAAAGAATCCAATTTATGTTTTTTTAGCCCCTTCACAGAACTGGTTTTTCGTTCCCCTCCCCCCTTTGCAAAACCCATTTCTTGTGCTTTCCCTCCCCTTCGTGCGCTCTCCTCCCACCCCAAATTAGAACAGCTGCGACTCCCTTTTCCCTAGCCGTCTCTCGTCGCTTGACCGCTCGACTCAGCCTCCGGCCTCCACCTCCACCAGCGCGACTGCCAGCCTCCAGCTCGTTCGCCTCTGACGCCTCGGCCAGCGGCAGGTCCCTGTTCAGCAGCACGGCCCTCGCCGTGATGTCCTCCACGTCGACCTAGTACATCTTCCTCGTGTTGGACTAGACCACCAGGAGGTACCCGCTACTGACATGGGTGATGCCATTGAGGCTGCAATAGCTTTGCGGCGTGTCGCGGTTGACAGGGAACGAGATGAACGCTGGGGGTCTGGAGAAGATCAAGGCGGCGTTGTCGGGGGTGACCCTCCAGATGAGGTCGGCGAAGGAGTTGGTGACGTAGGCGTTGCCGGCGTAGTCGACGACGACGTTGTTCGTGCCGTCGTGGCCGGAGGGGGAGGAGGGTAGGAGAGCGAGGAAGAGGCGGCCGTAGGAGCCCAGGTCATAGGCGGCGAGGGCGTTGAAGGGGGGGGGGAAGGGGCGAAGGAGTGGACAACCGTGAGGAGGCGGTTGCGGGGGCAGTCGACGGCGACGCTGAGGATGGCGGAGTTGGGGGGCAGGGAGTCGTCGTGGATAGGTATTTGTGGGTTGTGGTCGTATGTATATGTTAAAAGGTGAGAAAAGCAGCAGCTGGTTCGAACAAACTATTTTGAGGGCCTATTTTCAATAGATTAAGAAAATAGGGCGCTACCTGCAAAAGTTAAGCAATGAGGGGCATATCGAGTCAACTCATAGATTTTTAGTCAACCCATATTTCTGCATGCGCCTTTTCTTCTGCAGCAGGAGCTCTGTTTCATGGTATTGGCTTTTAGATGGAGGGGAACAATCTAAAATTTGTCTGCTAGGGTATGTCAAGATGAATGCAGTAGGGAAGCTTGAGTTTATCTTTGCAATCGCATATGGAGGAATTTCTTGTCCGTGTTTTTCACAAGTTTTAAGGATGAATAATTCTCTATCTAAAAGTTGTCATTTGTTAATATGAAATAGGCCTAATACTAGTAAAATAAGTCAATTTACAATGAAGTATTTGATTTTTATTAATATGAACATCTTGCAATTAAAAAAATAAAACAGAATCAGAAATAGAAATTTTTTTTGTCATATCAAACGGATTTCTTTTTCTGAAATAGAAATTACGGCAGCATATCAAACACGTTTTTTTTGTTAGAAACTCATTCTGAATTTCTGAACAGAAATAAGTTTCTGAAACAGAAATTATATCATGCGAACCCTAAAACATCAAGAAAAGCAACTACTAAAGAGGTTGGAAAAATAGCGCCACCTATAATTACTTTTCGAACCGTTCAGCTTTCTCGTGGGTGTTCTTACCTCGAAACAAAGTATGAAGAAAAAAATAGCGCCTCCTAATAAACTAAAAGGAATTTCGGAAATAAGTAAAATTTCTTTTTCCAAATCGAAATTTAGAAAATACAGCCCGGACGATGATGATACGACGCACGATCTTTGAAACGAAGAAAAGATCCCAAAGAGCACGTGTGGAGGGAAGTCTTCCTTCTTCCTTCAGCTCTTTAGGGTTTCGATTCGGTTTCTCCGGTCTCCTCCTCTGTCTTCTCTCGACAGTCGCCGGAGAATGCCACATCCGAGGATTGCAGATCGCAGGCTGGCGACGGAATTTGGCGGCAGTGGGTCGGGGGATGCCGGGTTACTAATTTGGGCGTTGCTGCGGCCGTGCAGTTCGGGGACTGGAAGATGAAACCTTCCACGCTAGGGCTATGATTTGGGAGTACGACAATCTGCCCGAGCAATTCATCATCGTCTAGTCTCCGCGAGACCCGCGTGAACAACAAAAAAGAACAGAGAAGAGAAAGAAAGATGTCGCACGTCAGAGGAAGAGATGCTTGCAGCTTCCTTGCAGTGACGGGTGGTGGAAGTTCGGAGAATGCTTCGGAGGATCCCCCGACGTGTTCTTTTCTGGAGCAAGCGTCTTCCGGGTATTTGGAGGTGCGAAATCAGCTTTGCTTAGTGATTTTCTTGGTTTTGTTGTGATTCGAGCCAGGATTTTCACGTCTCTTCTCGGTATAGGTCCATACCCTGCAAAGTCCGAGTAAAGATGAATTACGTCGGGCTATGGAGTCGCGCAAGCCTGCTTTCGTGTACTTGCAAGGAGATCAGCTGGAGGATTATCTAGTGTCTCTAGCACGGGACGGCACTAATCGTATCACTGCCGACTCTATAGTTGACCTGTTTGGGGACACACTGCCTGTCACTGTATGTAACTTTGATTTCTATCTGCATTGACGTCTGCATCAATCTGTTTGCATATTGTTCCCTTCTCTCTGTTTTTTGCCTGGCTAAAAATCTTGATCGTTCCACAATCTATACCTCTATCGCATGAGGCGTGGCCTGGTGAAATTTGCTAGTGCTGTCGAATGGGTACTGTTTAAGTGCATACAGAGGCGCGCATTGTAGTCATAGTCTTCTAGTCATATTGCGGAGTTTTCTGATGATCTGTTGGTTGCCAACTTGTCAAATTATGTGTGTGGTGCCTCAATAGATGCTAAAGCCAATATCACTGATACTGCAAACCGTCTCAAACTGGCTGATAAGGCCAATTGACCTTGATGTTGGGAAAACCAAAAGAGGTGATTAACTATGAGATTTTGTGGCTGAGTACGGACATGATGTGCAATCTTGTTTCTGATAACTAGTAGTAGGGACGTGGTTGGAGAAGTGGTGGGTGGCCAATTCATTGTTAATGGATATCCTAAGGCATGGTAGAATTCTGAGGAGACAGAACTGCTGTCATTTTTTTTGTTCTTGGGGAAGTGATGCTTGAAAATCTTAACACAACTTTCTTCTTCCATTTTCCCATTCTTCTATGTAAATTCTGTTGTGAATTTTGGTCATTTTGTTTTTAGAGTTTAGCCATATGCTTACTTTGGTAATTCCTTTGCAGATTTACCTGGAAATTCCACATGGCAAAAAATTGGCTGAGGCACTTCATTCTAAGGTTAGGTTTTCTGAGAAACCACTGGCATCAGATAGTTTTATGCAAGATGTTTGATCAATAAAGTAATTTGTCATAAGTCTGCTGGCTTTAGTCTCCTGCATATAGAAAGATATTGTTAAAGCTGCTTGCCTCATCTTCGCAGGGTATCCCTTATGTGATATACTGGAATTATTTGGTCCCTCGCTCTGCAGCTTCTCATTTCCTTCATGCTTTATTGTCAGTACTGAAGAGGTAGGTCTTTCGAACTTGCTTATGCGTTGATGTGTGATCATATCATGAGTGGCAATGGCACTTGCTTGGTCTCTGGTGGTAACATATGTCCTCTTTGCATCCTGCAGTTCTTTGTTCCTGTCCTCTTTCTTGAGTGATAAAATTGAATTTTTATTTATGTAGGTCTCTCTCTCTCTCTCTCTCTCTCTCTCTCTCTCTCTCTCTCTCAACAGCTGTACTTGACATTGCTATGAGTGTGGTAGCTCATGTTTTGTTGAAATAGATTGTAAATCAAGTATATAGACAGAGATATAGTCAATCGTTATAAGGTTGCTTTCTCATCAATTTTTCGAGATATATTGTGGTTGTGTCATGGATCTCTTTGGTTGTCCGGAAACATCTTTTGACTTGCCAATCAACATTGCATTAGATGTGTGGGTATGAAGCAACATGGAGTCAAATTTGCCTGTTAAACATGCATCATAGGAAAAAGAGGGCTAATAAAACCGACTAGGTGAAAAAGAGGATATGACAACAGCAAGACGCAAATACTAGCATATCACTTACCTTTACATGCTTGTTTTTCCATGTTTTGCAGTTCAAGGGCTCATGTATGGGATGCTTTCCAGCTTGCCCATGCTTCAACTAGTTTTTATTGTCTACAAAAGAGGAGTGTCTCCTCTGATGATAAGACCAAAGCCAACAGTGACCTAGGACTTGATCTCCTTGGGATCCCTCCGGAAATTGATGTTTCTTACCCTGAGGAAGATGTTGCTGAGGGAAGAGATGATTTGAGTTCTCTTCCTGCAGTTAAGATACATGATGAAGATGTGAGCTTGAGGTTTCTTATTTGTGGTGTTCGATCTAGTATGGTAAGCTGGAAGTTGATTCTCACTTATGCTTCTATAAATGTTAGCTTATGTAACAAAGCCGGCTTACAAGATTTGGCACTACTGTACTGTATTACTTATTATATTTCTAAGCCTGGCTTCTTTGCAGGATGCAAAGTTGTTGGGATTTTTGGAGCATGGTCTCAATGCCCTCTTGACTATTGAAGTAAGTTCAATAATCTTTACTTGGATTGACTTCATTTATTTATTTAGGACCTCATCATTGCTGTTGGCTTCTTGATGAACCCATTCCGAGTCATATGCATTTTAATGTCTGTGAGGACATCAAACATGGGTTGCTAGCATTTGATTTGGAGACACAGGATAGTCCCTTATTTTGAAAATCTCTTTTGTCACTGAAGAACTGAGCTGAGCAATCACTGACATTTCAACTTCAGTCAAATTTGTGTTAGCATTTGTTTTCCAATTTGACTGATGTTTCTCACCTGTGAAGGTTCTAATTTATCATTTCCATTTCTTCCTATTTTATGTGGTGTCAGATGCGAGGAAGCAAGCTCCTTGGAAAATTCAGGTATGTTCCCATTTTGAGTGATTACTAATAACGAAAAGCTAAGAAATATTAAAAGAGTGGATTTGCAACTTATACAGACCCAAGGAAGGTTGTCTAAAAGAGAGAATACATGTTTGCCTTTCTATCATCATGCATGATAAGTGGAATAATTTGTGGTCCGTCCGAGAAGGATCATGGATAGCAGAAGATTGCTTTCATATGAGAATCAGCTTCTTTGGATTCAGCTCATGTTATTCCTACTTTTTAGGCTAAACGAGGAATGTGATTCTGACTTTACAAATCACATACCACTCTTATGAGACGTGAATTTCTTTATATGACATACCACTGTTATCCAAGTCATTTTGATGTGTCCCTTTGTGTTACTGAAGTTAATTCCGTCCATTATTGATATATTAAGGATGATGCAGTGCGCCTCAGCCACTTTTTGACACAGAGACATTCTCTCGTGATGTCGTGACCATGCGCTGCGATCTATCCACATCTAGTTATGCTCACTTCTCCCTGTTGCTGTCGGGTAATACTCAGACTTGCTTCAACGATCAGGTAGTGATTGATACTATGATTTGGTTTATGTAGACGTTTGGACTGCTATTCTGATTCTTCTTTGGCATCTCCTTCTCCAGCTATTGGAAAACCACATAAAAAGGGAAATCATTGGGGGTCAACTTGTTCACACACTGCTGAATACTGAGGAAAACAAACTGCCATTATCTGAACCTCGATTATCTGCTTCAGTAGCTTGTGGGGCTCCAGTGTATGAAGTTTCGATGGATGTCCCTTCTTGGGCTTCTCAGGTCTCTGCTTCGCATTTATATTCTGTGGAATGAATTATCCCATCAGAACAATATGGTTCTTCATGTGTTACCAATTTCAGAGAAGGATAATATGCTTGTTTTGTCCTCATAAGATAATTGCCTACTTTATTTTAGCTTTAATTTGAGCCATTATCCATTCACTAAGGATCTGTTAATCACACACACATGATTTTTGCTGCATTCCCAGGTCCTAAGGCAGTTAGCACTGGATGTTTCGCATCATTGTTTGGTTGCTCTTGGGATTGCCAGCATTCAAGGATTGGCAGTTGCTTCTTTTGACAAAGATGATGCTGAGCGTCTATCCCTTTCCAATTCAGAGGAGTGTAAAGAAGTTTTCTCAAGTGACAGCTATTTCAGCACTACTCCTGTTTGGTTAAGACCTCCTGCTCCAAGTAGGAAGAGGACTGAACCATGCCAAGATGCCAGTCTGGACTCTCACCCTGTGCACATGGTTGCATATGTAGGTGCTATGTTGGACAAGAACAGAGACAATAAAGAGACTACAGATAATAATTCTGGCGGCCCTCCAGCTCGAGGAAGACTAAAAATTGCAGCTTTGAGGCCTGTACCTCATATTTATCAACGCAAAATGCAGTTCATATGTGAAACTTCTCAAAGAGATGGTTATGATGATAAGAAAGTTCAAGAAAATTCTGTCTTCCCCCCTGCGAAACAGAGGGTTGTCCGACCATCCTCAGCTTACAGGAAGTCATCTTCAAGAACCTTTCAGGCTAGGCAAATTATTTCCTTGAATCCCTTGCCTCTCAAAAAACATGGTTGTGGCAGAAGCTCTATCCAAGTTTGCTCTGAGGTGAGTGATATTTGGCCTGAGGGTGTTGGCCTTGTTGTACTTGCATCTTCAGTGTCAGGAACCTCACTGCTTACAGAGTTTATATTAAAAAAGATGCTACTGTGATAACCCCGTTGAACCATGATCCAAGATTTCCATTCTGACTTTTTGTCCTTAATACATTCCAAAATCCTATATTACGGCCTTTTCATCCAGTCTGCCGTGCATTCAAATCAAGAACGAAGATGACGAATAAGCATTTGCCATTGTTTACCAGTCCCTCCTAGAAAAAATGTACATATTAGTTGCTGAAAAATTAGCAAAAGATAAAAGAGAAGTTCATGTCAGTTGTGTGCTATCTAGAAAAGAGTTTGTAAATCCTGAAATTTATGACGATTGATTGACATTATGGAGGATCATTTGTATCTTATACCCATTACCAATTCCTGCATGTGATGTTGAATCTGACATGTCTTGCCTCTGTAGCTTACTCCTAGGATATTCATTACGTTTATCGGATGGATTTTTCACAGACTTGTTCTATTTTAAAGCCTCTATTTTTCCCTTTTTAGGAGGAATTCCTCAAGGACGTAATGCACTTTTTGACTGTTCGAGGACATGCTAGACTTGTTCCTCCAGGTGGTCTTGCTGAGTTCCCAGAAGCTGTGCTCAATGCAAAGCGTCTTGACCTCTATAACTTGTATAAAGAGGTGTGTGTTGTTATAAGTTGGCACTCATTCCCGCTTTCTGAAAGTTTGTGTAGAGCTGTGGTTCCAAATTTAAACATTTTGTGCACTTTTTATTGTATTTGGTATATTGTTAGGTGGTTTCAAGGGGAGGCTTTCATGTTGGCAATGGCATTAACTGGAAAGGACAAGTCTTCTCAAAGATGAGCAATTTTACAACGACTCATAGGATGACTGTATGTGCTGTTGCCTCTTCAATTTGTGGATTTTGCACATTTACACTTGTTCACGGTACAAAATGATGTTTTGGTTCCTGATGAATGAATTTTGTGCTTTGAGTTCTCTGGCAATAATGTACAATCAATTTTCTATTAGTTTACCTGTTAGCTCTGCTCTTATAAATCTTACCACGGCCCATGTGTGTAAACTTCATCATGTAGCAAGACTTGCCTGACCTTTAGAAAACAAGGCGCAACGATCTAAGCGGTTTTGTCATCATCCCAAATGTTAATTTTAGCAGTCAGCAGGCTGACATGTTATTCTCACAGGGGGTTGGAAACACTCTCAAGAGACACTATGAGACATACCTCCTTGAGTACGAGTTGGCCCATGACGATGTCGATGGAGAGTGTTGCTTACTGTGTCACAGGTAGTAATTTCTTTATCTCTGTTGCACTATTATCCTCACAGTCACTTATAACTTTTTAAGAAATTCGTGCTCACAACTCTGCGGGCTTCATGACAACAGTGGCGCAGCTGGGGATTGGGTCAATTGTGGTACGTGTGGGGAGTGGGCCCACTTTGGCTGCGATAGAAGGCAAGGTCTCGGTGCTTTTAAGGTAGTGTATGTATATGATGTGGATCCCCTTCTGGCTGCAAAACTGGACCTTTTTTCCTAAAATCTTGTTGTTCCCTTTTACACTTGGCTCGTGGCTTCGCCTTTTCAATCATGTCGTAGGACTTGGAGATTGCTGTCAATCCACGCTCAAGATACTCTCTTTTTGTGATTTTGTCAGGACTATGCCAAAACTGATGGACTGGAATATGTGTGCCCGCAGTGCAGCATCACGAGTATGAAAAAGAAACCACACAGAAGCAGTAATGAAATCGCCAAGGCTTACTAATAATGACTTATTACCACTTGCCAACTTTTTTCTGTTTCTAACTGAAGATCAGCATGTAAGATGTAACACGGTTTCTTCTCGCTCAGATAGGACTAGTATATATTTTTGTTATGCTTTCTTTTGAATTTTTTAAAATATTTTTCTTGAGGTAGTTGTATATCCGGAGTTCCCCGATTTTTTTTATTAGCAGGGGTCATGCTCGGAGTCGATGTGCCCGATTGAGAAATGGGTAATTGTTTCTGTAATATGTATGCCTTACCGTGATGTCGAACCATAGTAATTGCCCGTCCTTCTCACTTGTCATTGACATTTTCTCCCTCGCCTGACCTTCTCACTTGTCATTTACATTTTCTCCCTTGCTTTTTGTCAAAGGAATTGCGACGAAGTTTTTAACTTTATTTTTGTATGTGTATGCTTACCTGAAGACTATAGAAAGGGAGGGAGCGAAGTCGAGGAGACCCATTAAGCTGTTGTTTGAGATTGTTGTTTTTGAACTCTAATTACGTGGGAAACATACAAATCAATGAATTTGGATCTATCGGATGAACTTGCAAAAATAGCAGGAAATTTAAAAAAAAAATCAAAATCCTTCAAATCCCAGGAATGGCGGAGCTATAATTGACGACCGGTTGATTTGTGCCGCTGAAATCTTGAATCAATTGCTATCGCTCTCTGAACCCGACAAGAGATGAAGGACTTCATCGTCTCCAGGTCGATGATTTCTACTTCTGTGCTCTGTATGATGAGGAAGAGACATTTCCAATATCAGATGAAAAGTATGCGCCAGAAATGCAGTTCAAGAAGTGCTTACGATTTCATCGAATGTTTCATGGCAGAGCAATGCAACTAGCAGAGTTGGTATCGTGGAAGTCGCTAGCTTTGGAAATTCGGAAGCGGGCGAATGTGCTCGGGCCTTTTGCCATATCTTTGTGGAAGTGAAATCTTCGAAAGAGGTGTTCAAAGGCTTAAGTCGCACTCACCCGTTCTGCATGGGGAAGTATGTAGCATAGAAGATTAAGGAGAACGAGCCAACCATCACCTATCCAGTCCTCGAACCTCATGTTTGCTGCTCGATACTTCCCCAGGACGTGCTTGATAGATGAGAAGACGTGCTGTATGAGTCGCTGATAGTCGGTCCTCAGAAGTTCTATTGCCCCTTGAAGGATTGTTCAGCGATGTTGTTGGAAGATGAAGGTGAAGTTGTGACAGAGTCGGAGTGTCTGAGTTGCCGGAGGTTGGTCTGCGTGCAGTGCGAGGTCTCGTGGGAATGGAGCCTGAGGAGTTTCAGATGATGAAGAGAGGAGCGAGAGAGGAAGAATTGGACAAGACGATGGCGAAACTTGAACATCTCTTGCACGGTTTTTGCTTTTGTCTTCCAATTCGCATCAACTTTAGTAGATCTTCGGTACTTCAAGTAAAGAGCTTTTTTGGCACGCATCAAGGACGAATATGTTGAGTTACTTGAGATGATGAAGGCCTTTGAGTAGGATTAAGCATATTCGAACCTGCAAACAGATCTGCTTGAATGATTGATGTGTAATGCTGCACTTATAAGTACGTTAAGATGCATCTAGTCAAGCTGCTTAACCTGCTACTCATGAGGGAAAATAAGGGCACCCCAATTTATTTGGCAAATACGTTTTCTTTACACGCTTTTTACAGGTGCGGACATTCAATTATTTTATGGTCGTGGAAGCAGTTGGAGAAGCAGTCATTCCTGCGTTTTCCTGAATTGGGCTCCAGTTCTACCCTTCACAAATCAATGCATTGGAAATTTGTGATCCCTCCTTAATTAGTTACTCTCTCTCTCTCTCTCTCTCCCTTTTAGGTTCAGTCCTTAGCTACTTAAAAGTACCTGAGGCACCCGTTAACACATATTTCTTTCTATATATGTAAGCTCTCTATCAGCAATCCATGTGCCGGATGAACAGGCTTATGAATCTCATTATGTTCGTCATGAATCATTGTACCCAAGCCTAATTGGACCGAGTCGGGTGGTAGCAATTCAAGTTCCTGTTCTTCGTATACTAGCGTTTGTGACGACAAATGAAGTTAACCCTAAATTGTTGATGCCATCCACTCGTTTCGGAGCATGAGATCACCAGTCACACTCGGCTCAAGCGTGCTTTGATTGGCGAAAGTTTGTGTGGACATGGAAAACCTTCGGAAAACTTGCATGAAGTGCAGATATTTGCACTTCTTGATACGCCATGAAATCCCAAGTCATCGAGGCCCGGAAATCCCAGAACCCATCATCCATTCACGGTTTATTAAAAGTGTCGAGTCACGCGTCAATTATATATATTAACTATTTCATTCTATACTGAGGTGTGCACTTAGGACTTCATTTTGACAGCATCCTCACTTACTATCTTTCTTATAAAGCATAGATTTCTTGTTGAAGATGCTTCGAGCATCAAGTGACAGAGCACCGCAAGAGTACTCTTAAGAGAGACATGTCGTGTTTTTCATTGCCCTTGATTTTTATATGAATCTTACAAACTTCTGTTATTAGCTAAGTTTGCACGTGGATGATAACCTTATCTTGTTATTCTGCCAATTAGATGTGTGGTCGGAAGAAATCCTCCTCAGATTAGAGATAGAGAAAAATTTAGCTCATATCATCAAAATGCAAGTAGACTATTCACGAGCACGTCGTACCACCTGTTTAGAGCACGTCACATTAATAAACGTGTCGATGTTATCAGTCATAGAAAGTATATCAACATTATTATGAAAGGGGCCACACCAAGGTGCTAGTCCCCCCCAACCTAAGCCGCACTCCTCAACGAATGATTTCCCTTTAATTTGACTCCGTTCTGCACCTCGAATAACTTTATCTCAAGTCTAGGGTCCCTAAAAAGCCAGTTAAAAAAGGAAAAAAAAAGGGATTAGGCGACAATAATTGATGGAAGAGGATCACTACGAGGACACAGAAGATGCAGGAACCTTCCTTTGCAATAAACTACGTTTCCTTTTCTCTAATGGGATGTTCGGACTCCAATCCTTTCAAGGATGTTGCCTCGTAAAGCTCGCAGTGATGAGGATCAGGGGAGAAGAAAAAGCAGTGATTTACAAGAAAATAGAATGATAAAGGAGCCTCCTTTCTGATTTCCCTCTCGTCGAGGGTCACAATAGGGCCCAAAGGCAATAATTGCATTCGAATTGCACAAGCCCCCACGAGAAAAAAAAAGAAGGGAAATATTTCCTTCGTTCAGTCAAAAGCTTCTTGTTTCGCACTTTCATGGGGCCTCTCTCGACACTTTCTTGCACGGTTTCCATCCAATTTCAACATCAACATGCACTTCCCGCTTTTTGCGAATCGAATTCATCTTGACTTTTTTTGTTTTCGGGATCGCTGAACTCCTCTTACTTTAATAGATGGTTAACACGATAAGTGTTTGGAATAATACAACGCATGTCATATTTACTTTAAGAAAGTAACGATTACCCCTTTTCAATTCTTAAGCAAGCCCCTCAAATAAATTATAGAAATAGGGCCTTGAGGATTTTCGATTTTTGAGCTTAGTGATGTCCAATCCTCACTATTTCAAGTTTGAATGAAAATCATTCGCGATCTAAACGTTTAGAAGATGGAGATGATGACTTAATTTGCTGCTCCACCACTTGTCCTAATCAAGAGTAAGTTAAGCATCGAGATGAAAAATAGAGACTAATATTCTGTATGGGAATAAGTGTTCAAGACACTGATGAACATATGTGGTGAGAATGCAGTTAGATTTGTGTACAATTAATGTAAGTTACAATTAACTTAACCCTCAACAATAATCCCAGTATATTCTAACACCCCCCGAAGTCAAGGTTGAACAAAGCCAACTAAGGTATAGAGAAAAATCCCAAAAATTATGTGGATGTATCTTGGTGAATATATCGACAATTTGATTAGTAAATGAAATGAGTCGGGCCGCACATCGCGATTACGTGCATGATATCGAATGAAATGATAATTGATTTCGATGTGTTTGGCACATAATTAAAAATATCATTATGTGTTATTTGGATAGCACTTCGGTTGTTGCAATGGATGATGGTTTTACTATTATGATGCACTCCAATGTCTTTCATTAGTCATCAAAATCATCATAACTCTAATGTCGTATCAATAATAGCTCAATGTTTTATTTCTATATAAGATCGAGCGATAGCAATCTATTTCTTATCATGCTAAGAGATATATGAGCTGCTAAAAAGAAACACTAGCCCATAGCGAAGCAACAACCTTATGGGTCGCTAGCCCAGAATAAGATATGAACTCGAAGGTAAAATAAGCAAAAAAAAGTGAAGGCGATGAAATAATATACCTTTGATATGGCGAAGAGTTTAATGATTGCAACAAAACGAGTCATATGGGGTGCGATCATGTACAACCAAACAATGTGAATCGTATAAGTTGTCATGTCGAGTAATAGTGAAACACACGATACCATGGACTAGTTGCTGATAAAGGGTAAAATATGAAAGTGGAGTCCCATCTTTGGCATCAAATTTGGCATTGATTTCACTAGGAATTATAGCGACCTTATTGTCCGCGATAGTACTCTTCGCGAAAGAAGATCGGTGGCACACTTGGCTTGAGAAAGATAACAACAAGAGGAATTTCAATTAACCTCCAAGCCTAGAATAATTGAGGCATCCGAAATCTTTCATTTCAAAATATTTACTGAGGTATTGCTCTTTAAAATGCCAATGTGTGATCACCTCCACTAATGATCATGTCATCCACAAATCAAAGGGGCATAACAAACCCATGAAAATATGTTTTGAGTAAAAGAGTATGGTCATAAGAACCGGATTTAAAATCAAGGGATTCCATTGTTAGAGTTGAATTTGGAATATCATATGTGAGAGGAACCTATTTCATTATATGGGCCGTGTAATGTAATTGACATACTTTGTAAGAGGTACTATAAAGACTTCTATAGTGAGATCGCAATTTAGGAACGCACTTTTGGCATCCATCTAGAACAAAGATCAGCACTTAACCCCAGCAATAATAATAAGAAGACTACGGATAGAAGTGAGGCGTGCAAAAGAGCAAAAATCATTTCATAGTCAATTCCTACTCTTGAGCACATCCCTTCGCTACTCAACCCAAAATGTCATCTCCCTTTATTTTAATCTTCTACGCCCATTTAAAACCTACAACAGACTTATCAGAGGCAAATCAATCAGATCTCACGTTTGAAATTTATCTAAAACCTACAACCCATCTGTCGTTACTTGTTGCCAAAGAAGAATAGTGTTGCGGAGGATTCTAAAAAAGTTCGACATCTCTACATTTCATGGTGTCATCAATACAAAACACTTGATATCTTGAATATGTTTGTGCTTTTATCACAATAACTACGAGTTAACTTCCGATCATGATAATCGGCTAAACAAAATAACCCGACAACTTTGCCCTATTCATGGTCCGAAGCATTCCCTTATTTGCTTCTTCCTTTTCGTTTCGTTTTTTTGACCCTTGAATGTTATTCGTGTGAAATTCAACATTAATGGCCCACGAATTTCTTTAATTATTTCTTCTTTCAGTCAGACGTGGAAGTGATGATGATGAGTGCATGAAGGTGGAGTTTCCTGCATGTGGCAGCGGCAATCGTGGCCCCGCTCTCCAATTTCTTCGAAATTAACGAAATGATGAAGCAAGACAGAGAGGGACAACTGTCCTGGCCATGCGCAATGAGTTCCAGATCTTCAAGTTTGCTCTCCCATTCGACTTCCAATTTTACCAACGAGCCACATCAATCGAGTTCGATCTCATCAAATATACATCTTAAAAATCTATCTCCAGAAACCCCATTACTCCCCCGTTTCCTGAAAAAATGGAGAAGTAATTCTTACCGTCAAACTCCGGCATAAATCCGTGGATGTTGTGAACAACTTACGGTCAAAGAATGTGAGCGATCAGCTGCTGCTCGTCCGACGTCCCGGTGATGAGTTGCCGACTTTTATCAGATTCTCTGAAGATCGCCGGGTGCAATTCTAAAATTTGCCAACTCTCTGGTGAGAAATTACCCGATTAATCATTAGCCAGTTTGAAAATTGCTAGCTCCTTTTCGGTTTCACGTGTAAACATCGGGAAGCATCTCACCAACACTTCCGAAAGACTCGGTGACCTTTTTCATGCACGCGAACCCTAAAAAGCAAACTACGTTTGTCTCGACGGGTAAAATCTCGAAAGGGTTTGTGCATGAGGCCACGGTCGATTGCACAGTCAAAGGCGGGGGGCGAAGTGCGCTCAAACAGTCCAGAAAGTTTGATTTTAAACGTGTGGTTCCAAAAGGATAAAGAGAGGGGAAGAAGTCCAAATTGGGGCGGTGAAATTCCCAATCCGGTGAAATTGAAGTAACGGAAAACGACATAAATGGCCCTGAACTTTAGCCAAACGTGCGATATGATCCGTAAACTTTTTAATTTATTCAATGTGATCATAAATTTTAATACGATGTGTAAGATGATCCCTCAACTTTCAGTTTGTTCAACTTGATCCCTCAGTTCATACTAGTTATTATAATTAACATGATGCATGAACTTAAATTAATGGAAGGATAACACTGAATATTTTCATGTAGTTCAAATATTAGTTTGAATATATATAAAAAAATATAAGGACCGCATTGAACAAAGTGAAAATTTGAGAATTATAATCAAGAATCACATTATATATTTAAATGCTTGGAGTTTGCATATTTAGATCAGATCAGTCTATAGTACTACATCTTCTTCTTCTTCTTCTTCTTCAACAATTGTACACTAGTCGAACTCACTATGCGTCCTCCGAATCGTGGACGACACTTGCTAACACGAGTCTTGATATCCCGACCTCGACCGTGAATCACCGGAAGTTCAAGCTGGTCACGAGTCGAAAGGCGCGGTCGACATAGAGATTACGGCGCCAAAACAGCTCTAAAACATCACTCGACCGATGATCGGCCACGTCGATCGATCTCCCAATCAACTGGGCCGAGCGAGATCAGCGTCGCAACCACGTCATGCTTTCGCAGAAAATCTCGGAAGGGGAAATGCACTTCGCCTTCACTCGCACGATGACAAAATAAACAACACGATTATTGCAGAGTCGCAGGTGCGCATCCGCACGTGCCAATCGACAGAAAAACAAGAAGGAAATCTCGTAGGTATCCCGGCGTGGAATCAAACAATGACGAAGCTCCACACGTTCGGCAGGCTTCAGCGAAGGGAATCGGGCGAATTTAACTAGTGAAAAATAACAAGAATTGGTCACGGGACTAAAGGGTCACTGCATAATTGCTGACTTACGTGTAATATTATTTTATGCCATTCCATTTTATGGATTCCCAGTTTTTTGCTTTTTCCTTAAACTTGGTAGGAGGAGGACGAGAGGGTGTCGGGCGTCAGAGGAGACGGGGGAGACAGGCAAGGGGTCAAAGGCGACGGGACCAGGAATTGAATTCGCTTTTACACGTGGGGTCGAGTCAGACCGACGGTCGATGCTCCGTGACGCTTGCAATAAACGACAGAGTTTCTAGTTAAGCCCCGGCGGCATTAGTCACGCTGCCAATCACTGGACATCGATATCTAATTCTCAATTAACGTCGCTCGATATTTGCTTCTTCTTCTTCTTCTTTTTTTCTATAAATGACATGAAGATGGAAGAGGGTAGCCGAGGGTTTGAAACCTGTAATTTCTAACGTCACGTCATGGTATTGGAATTCTGTGTTAATTTTCCCAGAAATATAGAGATGGCCGGCACGGGAGGCACGTGATGAATTCTTCTTCTTCGTTTTTCTATAAATGAAATGAAGACGGAAGAGGGTAGCCGATACATTGATGTAATGTGACAGTACGTCTGGATTTGTTCATGTCTTTTCAATTTACTTATAACAATGCACGAAACGCGACAAGAAATCATCCGGTGAAAAGCTGGTACAATGACTAGACATGAAAAATATAAGATAATGTAGTTAGTTTTGAAAGATGTCGATGGTTTGAAACCCGTAATTACTGTTAGTTTCCCCAGAAATATAGAGATGGCTAGGCATGGGAGGCACGTGATGAATTATTCGATCATAAAAATAAAATAAAATTGGGGAGGCAATTACCAAGCAATTCGTTCGGCGAATGGCATAAATTTCGAGCTTTCAATGTGATGATTATTTTGCTAGGGACGGACGTGTACAATCGGCTCGTTGAGAATCGAGAGTTAAGTGTGTACGTTTAATTGATAATTTTATGATTAGGAGCACGGCGGACCCTTTTCGCGGATGTCCGAATGTGACGGCGGGGCACCCAAATCCTCCTTGCTTTTCTCGTTACGAGAGAGGCCGTGAGGAAGCAGGTCCTCGTAGGAAACCGAACAAAAATCCGTCTCCGAATCTCCCCCGTCAACCACCACCACCATCGCCACCGCCACCCTACTGCAACACTGCTGCTCTCTCTCTCTCCCCTCCACAGTCACGGCCAACTTTGGTACCGCCACCGCACTAAAAAGTCTCTCCTTTTTAAAACTTGAAATCTCACTCTCCCGACACCACCACCATCTCTGACCTCCCTTTCCTTTCAAAACTCTCTCTCTCTCTCTCTCTGTCTCTCTTACAGAGTCTCTGACATGGGTTTGTCTTCCCTCTGCTTCGTCTTCCTCGCCCTCCTCCCACTCTCTTCTTCTTCTTCCTCCTCCTCGGACCACAAGACCTTCATAGTCCAAGTCCAGCACGACGCCAAGCCTTCCATCTTCCCCACCCACGCCCACTGGTACGACTCCACCCTCTCCTCCCTCTCCTCCTCTTCTAACCCTCCCCCTCCCGGCCCGACCCGGATCCTCCACACTTACTCCACCGTCTTCCATGGCTTCTCCGCCAAGCTCTCCCCTTCCGAGGCCCTGAGGATCCAGTCCCTCCCCCACGTGCTCGCCCTCATCCCCGAGCAGGTCCGCCACGTGCACACCACGCGCTCCCCACAGTTCCTTGGCCTCAAGACCGGCGACAGCGCGGGCCTCCTCAAGGAGTCCGACTTCGGCTCGGATCTCGTCATCGGGGTCATCGACACCGGCATCTGGCCCGAGCGGCAGAGCTTCAACGACCGCGACCTCGGCCCCGTCCCCTCCAAGTGGAAAGGCCAGTGCATCGCAGGTAAGGCGTTCCCTTCCACTTCCTGTAATCGGAAACTGATAGGGGCTCGGTTTTTCACCAATGGGTACGAGGCCACCAATGGGAAGATGAACGAGACGACGCAGTTCCGGTCGCCTCGGGATTCCGACGGCCACGGCACCCACACCGCCTCGATCGCGGCGGGCCGCTACGTGTTCCCGGCCTCGACGCTGGGGTACGCGCGGGGCGTGGCCGCCGGCATGGCCCCCAAGGCCCGCCTCGCCGCCTACAAGGTGTGCTGGGACGCGGGCTGCTACGACTCCGACATACTGGCGGCCTTCGACGCCGCTGTGGCCGACGGGGTCGATGTCATTTCTCTCAGCGTCGGCGGTGTGGTTGTGCCGTATTATCTGGATGCCATTGCGATCGGTGCCTTTGGGGCAGAGGAGGCAGGGGTCTTTGTGTCGGCCTCCGCGGGGAATGGCGGCCCTGGGGGGCTCACGGTCACGAATGTCGCGCCGTGGGTGACAACAGTAGGCGCTGGCACCATAGATAGGGATTTCCCTGCGGATGTGAAATTGGGCAATGGGAAGATGATTCCGGGTGTGAGTATCTACGGCGGGCCAGGATTGACGCCCGGTCGGATGTATCCATTGATTTATGCCGGGACTGAGGGTGGAGATGGGTACTCCTCCTCTCTGTGCATGGAGGGGTCCTTGGATCCGAGTCTTGTGAAGGGCAAGATTGTGTTGTGTGATAGGGGGATCAATTCAAGAGCCGGCAAAGGTGAGGTGGTAAAGAAAGCAGGCGGGATTGGAATGATCTTGGCGAATGGGGTTTTCGACGGCGAGGGATTGGTGGCTGATTGCCATGTGCTGCCTGCGACGTCGGTTGGTGCATTGGGCGGCGATGAGATCAGGAAGTATATCGAAGCTGCATCCAAGTCGAAGTCGCCGCCCGCCGCCACGGTGATCTTCAAGGGGACTCGGCTGGGAGTCCGGCCCGCGCCCGTTGTGGCTTCTTTCTCTGCTCGGGGTCCCAATCCAGAGTCCCCGGAGATCTTGAAGCCCGACGTGATTGCTCCTGGATTGAACATACTTGCCGCTTGGCCCGATAATGTAGGGCCTTCTGGTGTCGCTTCGGATAAGCGCAAGACAGAATTTAACATACTGTCAGGTACGTCGATGGCTTGCCCTCATGTTTCGGGCCTAGCTGCATTGTTGAAGGCTGCTCACCCCGGATGGAGTTCTGCCGCAATAAGATCTGCGCTGATTACAACTGCTTATACCGTGGACAATCGGGGAGAGACGATGTTGGACGAGTCTTCAGGGAACACTTCGACGGTCATGGACTACGGGGCCGGTCACGTCCATCCCCAGAAGGCCATGGACCCCGGGTTGGTATACGACCTGACCTCTTACGACTACATCGACTTTCTATGCAACTCGAACTACACGGCCAACAACATCCAAGTCGTCACTAGGAAGAAAGCCGATTGCAGCCGAGCAAAAAAGGCTGGCCACTCTGGGAACTTGAACTACCCGTCCTTGTCGGTGGCGTTCCAGCAGTACGGCAAGCCTAAGATGTCGACCCACTTTATCCGCACGGTCACTAACGTCGGGGACCCTGAGTCGGTATACCAGGTAAGCGTGAGGCCCCCCCGCGGAGTTTCAGTCACGGTGCAGCCGGAGAAGCTCTCGTTCAGGAGGATCGGTCAGAAGCTGAACTTCCTCGTGAGGGTCGAAGTGAGGGCGGCGAAGCTCTCACCGGGTGGGTCTAGCATGAGGAGCGGCTCCGTGACGTGGTCGGACGGGAAGCACACGGTCACTAGTCCCTTGGTTGTGACACTGCAGCAGCCTCTCTAGTTGCTACTTCTGCTTGGGTTTTTTGGAAGTCGTGGGTCGTCTCTCGTGTAATTTCCCCTTTTTGTCATAGCATTATACTTTCCCCTCTCTTCTCCTTAATCCCTATGAATGTATAATGAGCGCGTGGGTTGAGCTTTCTGGCTTAGAAAGCAGGTGGGAGCGGTTGGTGTATCGTAGCTTTGTTGTAAGATCAAGAACCAAGAATGTTCGCAGAAATGCTGCGGCTGAGGAAAGTCTAGAGGCCATGTATAATGGAAACATGCCCTGTATCCTTTTCGTTTTCCCCCTTTTTGGCTGTTTACCTTCCTGTAAGTTGTAATTTGATGGATTTTGACTCCTCTAAGCTTTGGTTACGTGCCTGTGTGGATGTGAGATTTCTGTTTGGGGATGGCGATGTGACTTTCATGGCCATGCATCTCTTAGTGCAGAGGAATTCGGACATGGGACTGGGAGCAGTCGACGTCAGGAAAGAGACGGTCCGTTCGGACAAAGAAGCGCGTGGGACCAATGGTCAGGGCAATTTGAGGGGAAAAAGAAAAAGAACGGAACATCTTCATGCGGGGTCGACTCGACTTACTGCCACTAACCGTTGGTTGTATTAATAATATTGGCCCTTTCAAATCAAAGTTTTTGACAGACCAAAATGACAAGAAAGTTTGTCCATAAACTTTTCCATTGAAATATAAAGGTATTGTTTTAGCTTTACGAAGCATGTAAAAGCATATATGATTTCACATCTCAAATCAGAATTGCATCAAACAAAACTTGAATTGCGGAGAGTCACAAGAATCGAACAAGAGAAGGGCAAGGTCAAAAATAGTCCTCCATATACTATTTGATTCATGAACTTCGCTTTCTTTCATTTCGATCCTTTTTTTTTATGGTGGGCCACCTTAGTAAATATTCGGATTGAATTGATTGACTTTATATTGGTATGAGCACTTTGAAAGTAAATCTGGCGCTAATCGTTGTCCATCACTTACTCTTAACCAAATCGAGATATGTCGTAGAAGACATGTAACCATTTTTCAAAATTTCGAACATCGAAATGTGACTAAGTACATAAACACATATCAAAAGCTAAAAACTAAGTGTCAAGACAAGCGATCCCCTGCTTAATAATATCAATCCCGCGAATTTAAAGTTGAGCACTTGTCCTACTAAGAAAATGTGGAAACGCAAGCATTACCGTAAGTACAGTTTATATATGTAGAGATCATTTTATTACCGAAATAACATTAGTTCTAAAGAAAAATAATAATAATAAATTGCATACAACTTCTCGTGAGTCATCCGGGGCTACATCTTCCTAAGCTTTTAAGACAAGGCCATGCAATTACATGAGAATGCCATCATTGATGTTTTGTTTTGACAGAGATAGCCAAACCTCCACTGGAAGAAGCCAGCTTCCATAATCTTTGAAAAGAAGGGGTAAAAGCCCCAAAAAAGGGGGGAAGAAAGAACAGGCAATGATGTGGAGATGGCCTCACGACTTCGGCCCAATCATGATTCTGCGGTTCTTAGCTTGATCTCATCATCATTATTTTCCTAACTCCATCCCAAAAACAGTAAGTTCTCCACTTTATTTGGTGGGAGGGACTCCGAGAGAAGAGAAAGGACAGCAAAAACACGTTCTTATTCGACCGGAAGGGAAAGGATTATTGGGAATTAGCACAGGTATGGGGGCATGTCTGTTTACTGATGAACAGATTACTTTCTTCTTTCAGACTTTTGCCCTTATTGTACACCCGTATCCAAGTAGATACGTAGAAGAGCGTTTATGTCGCGACGTGCCGGTTTTCCTTTTCTTCTCTTCCCTCAGTAGTTGTCCGGACTCAAATCCTTCAACTGGTTTTTCTTCTTTCCTCCAGCGGTTCTCTAAATCCATTCTTCCGAGGTAGGGACACTAATCCGAGGTAGGGACACGAATCCAAGGTAGGGAACCCCAATCCAAGGAGGGGGGAAGGGACCAATGTGGTTGGGAGTAATGTTAGATATACTAAGACAGACGTGCTGGGCCGGTTTATAAAGCAAATAACAAATTGAATGCAAGTTTTGTTTTAAAGTCATCCATGGGTTTGAGGATGACCTTTCGGATTTGGTCTAGGACCCGGCCCAAACAAAGGACCAATTGGGCTTATGTATTTTGGGAAGGCCCGGCCCCAGATTGCTGGACGTGGGCCTCCCCTCTGCAAGATTGGAGGTGATTAGGCCCACGCATGCTTTCTGGTTCTCCTCAGTCGGTCGCAATGCGATTTTGGGAGAAACCATGCCGGTGTTCGTATCATGTGAGCAAAACAGAGGACAGTAAGAGGGCATCAGTTGCAGCCAATACGCAGAAATTGGGATGTCCGTAACGAGGATTGTCACGCGTTTCGTGGGATGTAAGACGTAACTTCAATCTCTTTGTAGAATCAATTCCATAGATCTCAGCGACATTCAATTGTACCCGAGATTCAATTGTCGCTCGGCGACGTCCGTTCAGGCAAAGAGTAGGATGCATGCGCCATGCTCGCCTATCTTGAGGTCACACCCGACTGCTCGAAGGGACATGGCATGGCATGGCCTGGCATGTGGCGAGGAGGAGGACTTCTTGCAGATGGAGGCCATGCTCGACGGGGGCTTCGATCGACGGTCCGGCCGGTCCCGTCGGTGCGCTCTTCCGTCGTCATCAGCCCGTGCCATTCCCTCGATTGCCGTCCCCATCCGATTGCTGGCAGAGAAAGCGACCCTCCGTTTAGCTCTGCATGCGCAACTTGTGACTACATTATGGTCATCTTCTTGGGCAACATTTTGGCCCCCCCATCCCTGTTCATATGATGCCAATCGCTCTTAACTTTGGTCCCCCCTCCCACCTCCCAATACAGTATCGATATCCTCCATCCCTCCCCACTCCAACATCCTACCGGCTTAGTTTATCAGGGCACGTCTATATCGCGAAAGATGAATAATTTTTGAACATTTTTTTCACTTAAAGATGATCGATCGTATCGCTTACGCAAGTGAAGAACGAAAAAGAGTTTCCATCGTCTTTAGGAACGTTTGGATGTGAATGAATCATTTTTTATTGGTTAATTATTTCAAGAAACACAAACGATCATCATTAAAAAGATATTTTCCGAATCGTTCATTTTTCATGAAGCGAATGGAAACTCCTCGCCGTTCTCCAACCCATGAAAAATGGAACCAAACAAAAAAAAAGTCTATTAACTCATTTTCTTCTACATAAATTATTTCAGCCTCTTTTGGAGATTGAAATGAGTTTTACTTTTTGTTTGTATTTAAATCTGGCAACTTGCATGATTTTTTCTTTTTTATATTCAAAATATCTCAAAAACTTTCACAAGATTTTCAGCTATTGATCCAAAAATCCACATATATGATTTTTTTTTGTCGTTTGCGATGATTCTTAATTTGTAGTGCGAGACAATAGTTCCACTTATTCCTCTGATTGGGGAAAGGAAAAAAAATTGGTTTTGGCTTTTGCCTCATCTTAAACAAATAGGCTCTTAATTTTGTAAGAATTAACTAGCTTAAAGTCAATAATGATAGAAGATAACTTGTATAAAAATTAATAAATGAAGATCGCAAGGCTTCTATATCATATAATCTTTTGGGGTCAAGTGGCCATATACTTAAATTCTCGTGTACCAAAACTAAATCTAATTCTCTAGTCTAGTCAAAGACGGACCACCGAACACGTTAGGATGACTAGAATATTTGCAAGTGGTAGAGCATCATATTGTGCCCTTTTTAAGGTGAATTGTAGGGAGTCAAACGTTTTACCAACCGGGCCTCTGCATAATTACATGTGAGGAAATTAATCGATATTTTTCCTTACATATGCTTTGATTGAAATTGGAGAAATTTTCAAATAAGAGCATGCACTCTGGGGCATTTTTTTTTTCCATAAAGAGGCATGGAGTGGACATTTTCTCAAATAATGTTTATAAAGGCTAGTTTAGTCTTACAAAAGGGTCTAGCTCTTTGGCCGGCTAAATTTTCAACGGCTAATGGGCTAGGCGACCTCAATGGATCTTGACCCTGATACGGGGATTAGGACGCATGCACCTGAGTGTTGAGGTTAGCCTTGATGGATTAGGGCACGAGCATCGGGGTTACTAGGTGTGGGCAGTAAGGTCCTTCGGATCGAGCACCAAGGACTTTAGCCTAATCACCAAGGACCCAGGCACGACGTTAGCTTTTGTGGCTTCGAGCTGGGGTACTAAGATTCGACACTTCGCCTTTGGGAACCCGAGCCTAGGTGCCAAGTGTCCGACCTCGATGGAATTGAGTGTGAGCACAAAGGGCCAAAGCATGGGCATTAGGGTCCCTAGCTTGACCTTGATGATTGACACACATATATTGGGGTCTCAAGTACGGTCACGGAGTTGCCCTAGTGTTGGAGAACTGGTCCCAAACTTCAAAGATATGGAAATCAGCTTTGGGATTTCTATGCTTCGGTGTAGAATTTCAAGTCCAACTATTGTTTACCTAATCATATTTTGGAAAATAATTTTCGATTTTTAAAGAAAAACTTATTTTCTTAAATTTAAGTATTGGTTCTTTGTTGACTTATTTTGTATACAAACTAAACGGTTGCAAAATGAGAAAAATCTTTTTTCCAAGAAAAAATGGAGCCTTCACCTTTTTGTTATTGCGCACTTATTTTATTAAAGTGCAATGCGAATTTACAGCTCTTGGTTACTTAGAGTGCGTTTTGTGACCATCATATTCTTGGGAATAATTTATATTCAAAAATAGTTTTTATCTATTTCTGTTCATAGACTAATTTTTGTGTAGAAGAACATGTTTGGTATCTATAGAAAAATTTTATTCCTGAAATAGAAGAATAATAGAAATGCATTGGTTTGGCCATAAACATTTCTTTTCTTAATTTTTTTTATTTAATTATAAAAATGGTAGTGGAGACTTAAAAAAATCACACATATAATTAGACAAAAATGGATAATAGGAAGTAATGATAATAAATAGTTCCGACGATTTATCCTTCATAATATGAGGAGGTTAATTGTAAATCTTTGAGCATTACAGTAAATAGGTTAATAGTAAATCTAGTCCTAAATCTTATAATAATTTCGTGATAAATATTTTAATTGTGTCAATCAAGTCCTAAACATTTAATTAATTTTTGAATTTAGTCATAAACTTTTTTAACAATTTGCCAATTTAATCATTCTGATCAATTTTAACTCAAACTTATTGACATGACATCTGATCAGTGTCGGCTGTCATGCATAGCAACCGAGACTGTCGTGGAATTTGTTTAGTTTTTAAACTATTTTTTGATATTTTTCTTGTTTTCTTTTCTTTTGTTTGTCCCTCCTCTAATCGGTTACTGGCTGTTGGTAATGGCTAGCGATTGACTAGAGATGAGGGCTAGGGAAATCGAGCCTCGACATAGCCCGGTGAGGCCAACAACCCGGTGGTCGGGCAAGGTCGAGAAGGTCGAGCCTTGCGGTTGTCGACCATTGCCGAGGCCCAATCACTAGGAACATGAACAAGGGAGGGAAAAAAGAAGAAGCAATCTTTCTACTTTTGCTTTCGGGAACACTTCTTAATTCTACTTTTTACCTACCGATCTATTTTTAGATTATGGAAAAATTAGCTGGGATGCGCAAATTAATTTCTATTCGCTCTCTTGTTTCGGGGAGCAAAACAACGGAAGAGAAACCAGCTCTCGTCCTGGTTTTGTCTTGTAACTCTTTTGAACACATCATTCTCCACGCCTCGCGATCATATCACGAACCACGACCGTCGGATTGGTCAAGTGGACAGCCAATGGTCAGCAAAAGCGACGTATTCTACTGGGCGGAACAAGTGGCACTCCACTTGCCCCACTTGTCAATAAGCAATGCTGTCCACCCAAAATATCTTTATCCTGATGAGATCAATCAATCATATTTCAGAAGCGCGAAGCGCGTGGGGGCATGCGCTCAACCTCTGTCACTTCAGTTTGCTCATATTTCTTTTTTCTTTTTAAATAATATTCCAATATTCCAATGCGAATTAATCTCTCCCCTCCGTTGCACCAAGCTCCGTTTGTTTCAGAAAAAATAATTTTCACAAAACTAATTTTCGAATTCTCGGGCTTTCGTTTCACAGAAAATAATATAGTCAAGCCAATAGAAAAAAACACATTCAAAAGTAGGGAAAATGTTTTCCACTTTTTTTAAGTGGAAAACATTTTCCATCTATTTGTTTATCTTTAAATATTCGGGGCTCTAATAGTGTGCTTTGATCTCGCTCGAGGCCGGCCGGCAAGTCGGCGCCCTTTGACAAACGAACACCAGAAAATATTATCATTTTTTAAGAAAATATTTTTCAAGAAATATTGTATTTTCCGTGAAACGAACATAGCCTAAACAACAGGGCAGAACACTCAAAATTATAATGAGTTGAAAGTCACAAGAATTTGATGAGATCAGCCGCATTCGAATTAAGCAATCGATCAATCAAAACTCTTCATAACTAATCGCACCGGCTGTTTATCTGTTTTTACCTCACGAATTACATTTCAATACATATGATATAATTCGACATCTAATCAATGAACTTCCCAACTAACGAGAGAAAAGGAAAATACCTTCTTCGTTCCCTCAAAAATAATCCCCAAGTTGGTATTACATAAGAGCAAATGGACCTAATAATGATACGGATATCATGTAGGCAATGCAAGGTCGCAAAAAGAAAGCGGGGCTAGTGGAGAGATTTCGCGATCAATTATTGCCCGGAAGACGCAACTTTCGAGATCTCATGTGCCCTTATCTTTCAGCTATTGATATCGCCGAGGCCGACGTGGCAAAGTTGAGTATGGACAATCGAGTACTATATGAATAAATGCACGGCCACCAACAGCTGGCCGAGGGGCCGGGACTGCCCCTCGCTGTGAAATAGCAGGGCGAATAATGGAAAATCCTTTTGTTTTCTTTTTTAATAAACTATAAACGGAAAAATCCACCGAGCGCGGAAATCACCACCTCAATAATGCGAGACAAACGAAATAATAACACCTCGTCTTAAAAAAAATAAATAATTTTTTGTGTTATTCCCTTAATGAAAATGAAAATGAAAATGAGAGATGGGATGATGCGAATGTTAATTGGGCCGAAGCTAGTCAAGAATATGTAATCGAGTCATAAGACTTTTCGAAATGTGCAATCAAAATTCAAATCCCGTCGCGAAAGCACAATCGAGTCCTAAGACGTGTTGCGATAATGCAATATAAACCTAATATTTTCAGAGGAAGCGATCGCCGGAAGGACTATGCTCGGCCATCTTGACAAATTTTAAAAACGCGATCGCACTATTTTGAAAAATTTTACAGACTCGGCGATGCTTCCGTGAAATGTTTTACGACTTTCGATATACTTATCGTGTGAGCGGTCGACGGAATAACGATCTGTTGAGGGCAGATGTAATTATCAGTATCAGCAACAGCACAGTTAATAAAGATGACAGCATCATTGAGGATAAGAACAAGATCGATGTCGACAGACGAGGTCGTGATCAGCAAAAGGGGGGATAAGGCACAAGGTGACGGTCGTGACGACACGGGACATTGCATCTGACCAGCAGCTCGTGGATGCGCGTACAATCACTGGCTTAAGCCCTACCTACTGCTCCGCCGGTCAGTTTAAAATCTTCGATCGAATCGATTCAGGATTTTTTATAGACGATCGTCGCTTCTCCGGCGACACTTGTGGGGGATCTTAAGCCTGCGCTAAAGGGGGACTTGCTGGTCGCAAACATCCTTAAAAGACACGCGAAAGTCGCGATGGGGAATCGATTGGTTCGACAAGTTGGTTTTAGTTTAATCGAGCTTTTGAGCAAGTTGGTGGTAATCTTTGTGTTAAACAAAGAGGCAAGCTTTTGCTTGGGAGATATGCTTGCCGGCGATGACGAGGCATGCATGTTACTTATGACCATCATAACACTGGGATAGAGAAAGTAAACGCAGCATGGGTTCAATTTTGTTCGATTCTTGAATATAATTGCTATTGCGATAATGATCAAAACGATGTCGAAATCTTTGTGCCCCGTGGAATCTCGCTATAGACATGGGGTTTACATGCACAAAAAAAAAAAGAGCTTTTTGTTGTTAACAACATGCGATAGACTGAGTCGATGAGAGCAGAGTTTGATCATTTATGAATAGAATTATCGATAACTTAATGAATCGATAATTTCGACGATTTCGAATGCAATTATCAGATAAGTAAATGTCGACATACGGAGATTTTAAAAATTTAAGCCGTTAGATAGATGATTGTGTAATTTATTATTTATATATTCTAACACTTTTCCTATGCATTAGAGAAGCAAATAGGAGCCTGATGATTCAATTCAAGATTTCATACTCTTGTACAATTAAAAGTTGAGTGGAACAGCTACTCGTTGTTCTAAGAAAATTAAGTTATTAAATAAAAATATAATTTATTATTTAAATATTTTAACACCTTCTTCGATAACCTTGAGTGTAGACTTTAAAAGTCCAGATCAAACTTTTCGGGGACCGCCTGGTGCACAACCAACGAATATCTTAGTTTTCAATTATCGCATTATAGTTATAGTTTCTACATTCATGTCGCTGATTAAATTCTTGCGTGTTTCTTACGTGTAGTATCAAGTCCACGTCGTCGATTAAATTCCGGTGTAACTCGTGTACGCTTGATTTCGTTCGAAGTGATTATGTTCTCATACTCTATTTTTGGTTAAATTCCGACATGATTTGTATACCTTCATTGTCATTTGAAAACGGAGTTATCGATTCTCCTATCTACTTATGATATTTTCTCGTTTCAGAGTCAACACGTCTCCTCTAATAGAAATAAAAAAAAAATACAACTTTCGGTGAAAAACATATTTATCGTGGAGCTGAATTCCGGCACATCACATGGGTATTATGAACAAATGAGTAACTCTTGTACAGGAATTAACCATAAATTTGCAATGAATCCGAGGAGCTGTCCTAATCCAACTTGGGTATAAATTAATGAATGGGGACATGCC
This sequence comes from Melaleuca quinquenervia, assembly GCA_030064385.1. Taxonomy (NCBI): domain Eukaryota; kingdom Viridiplantae; phylum Streptophyta; class Magnoliopsida; order Myrtales; family Myrtaceae; genus Melaleuca; species Melaleuca quinquenervia. Next base: position 6,898,887 of record CM057726.1, on the reverse strand, counting down.
CAAGGGGGGAGACGTAGATAAAGATAAAGTATGGAAGGGATGGGCATAACCTGTTCAAAGAAACAAATGCAAAGGCATCATCTCTCAAGTCAAGCAACTTGGATTGGTTTAAGCATTCGATTCTTACATAGCGGATAAATATAAGTACTTTATTTCCTTCTTGGAACTTCCGGATGTTGTGCGATTATTCGTTTTCTTTTCCTTTGTGCAAAAAAGAAAAAGAAAAAGAAAAAGAGGTTTTACACAACTCTTAATTGCTAATGCTCGTGTTTAAAATATCTAAAGGGCATGTGAAATTTACAAGACGACCGTCGAATATTCTAAAAAGCTTAAACTAGTAAATGAACATGATGCATCCCATTCGCGCGTAAGTTCAACTTCGCTTGAAACCAAGCGTGGAAATTTACAATAATGAAGATAAATATGGGATACATTACATTTTCGAACTCAATATTTTTTTATTAAGATATTACATGAAATACCGTAGAACCGTTGAAATTCGATGGTGCCTTGGCAAAATCTCATAAATCGGGATTAACTAGATGAGCAGCTTTAATTGCAACAACCCTATTTGACGAGAGAACAAGGAAGTGTTTTTGCAGCCAGATGACTCGGACAACGAGTGGCTCTTGACATGCTTCCACCATGACAATGAGGGCAAGAAAGAACCGAGTCATACATGGAGAGTCGGAAATCAGTTCAGCATCTCTTGACGTAACGGAAATGTTCAACATTCGAATTCAGACAATCGAGCGTGTCGCGCTCCGATTAAAGCGCCATCGAGATGGGTCACCTCGTGCCAAAAGGGTCCATCCAAATCTAGAAGACCATAATATAGAGTCGGAAGGATCGGGGACCCTAGCCCGGGCCACAGCTCCGATTCAGATGCCCGTAATTCACAAAAAAAAAAAAAAAGTAAAAATAGCGGCATCAACGCGTCTGCCCCAATTCGATTGGAGCTATGTGCACCTCCTCCAACTAGGTCGCCCCACGAGCCAACTTGCCCCTAAAATCAATGAACTTCGCTCCTGGGCAAAATCGATCGGTCGATAGATCGATAGAGAGAGAGAGAGAGAGAGGAGGAGGGGGAGGGAAGGCTAAAGCGTGTCGGGAGCTTCGATGATCCTTCCCGGAATCGGGAATCAAAAGTCGAGATCGGCACGGAAGATGCCCAATTGGGCCTCCTCCGGACCAAGCTCGACCCCAACATCATTATTCACGTGTCCGTCTCTCTTGTCGTCGTGTCGTGTCGTGGCCCCACGCGCCCCCCCCTTGTCATCTCCCTCCGTATTCCGTCTTTTCGACCGCCGGGGGTCTTCCCTTTTTTGTCGTCTTCCTCCGTGTTCGCGGCCGATTCCGGTGCATGCACCCCCCCTCCCCTCCTTCGGCTTTTCCCGCAACTCGAGGGGGAGGGGAAAATATAAAAATATAAGATTGTAAAAAAGTTCCTCGGTCGACCTCGGGGGCTGGGGTGTTATTACGGTTGTGCCACTGGTGGACCGACCTCGCTCGTGCTCCTGCTTTGGCGGCTTTCGGACCTCGTCGTTCTTAATGATTTGCTGACACGTTTGGGGTTGGTGTTGCCTTCTCAACCACCCACTACCATTTCGCCTATATATATATATATATATATATATATATATATATAATATTTTCCTCTTTTATTTTTATTTTACTTTTTGGGAATGGAAAATAAGGAGTTTCGTTTTCGACGGTAACCTTGCGTAGACGTGCACAGCATGAGAGCAAATTAGGGGCTCCCTTTCCGCTTTGGAATCGCGTGCCGGGCACGAGAGGGGCGCTTGGCTAGTTGCCGCAGCAATCTTTCTCGTGCCCTCTTCCTCAGGTCCCGCATTGCTTACGGTTTGTATTTATACATCGTCGCGACAATTACGTTCCTCATCGCGCAATTCCGTTCGTCTACTCGCGATTTCGAGAATATAAATACGAGTGGCGCGTTTTCATAAGACGTGGACGCTTAGGTTGATCGGCGCCTCTCGTTTTCCCGTCCGGCTGTATACCGTTCGATGTATATTGATGTCCCTTCATTTTAGGGTCGCGAAATGAATTACTTGCCTTATTCTCTCGTCGTTTTGCCTTGAGATATACGTGGAAAATCATTACTTTGGGAACTTGAATCAAATAGGCACGATCATCATATAGGAAGTTCCTGCTACGAAACGTCTAGTGGTAGTAGGCAATTTCGAATCTCCATCTTATTTCCGGTCGAACGTTCGAGTTGTTGATAATAAGAGAACGGTAGAAACATCAATGAGGCATGTCGCGACTTTCAGGAGATCCATTTCATAACGTTAACGTGCGTTGAATTTGGCCGTCGAGGTTCGTGGTTACGAAAACTGAGGTGGGGACTTCTACTAATCGGAAGACGCCGAGGTGGGCAGTGAGAAATTAGTCCTTCGGGTGCGGCAACGGACGAAATTCAAAGAAAGGGTCAGGCGATTTGGTTCCGTACGATTGGTTTGGTCAAATCGGGTGAAACAACTTCTCTGCGATTCGGTAAGGCGAAGACCTAGCAGCACCACCTTTACTGCTCCCGAATGTTTGACCGGTCACGTGCGGATTACTGTTTGACCCGAATCAACCTACTCCTTCCACCACACGCTCGCATTGACAAAATTGAGCGACATTTCATGACGTATATATTTTTTTTTTACTTTTAGGAATGATTATGTTTACCGATCCCTTCGCGTGAAAACATAATTATGAAATAATGAAAGTTCAATTGTGACATGATTCGAAATGGTTAATTTCTCGAGAGACAAACGATGATCTCTTCACCACGAACTGCCGGGCTCCTTAGAGTAACCTGTGAAATTGATCAAGTGACTTGAAGTCAACTGATTTGGGAACCGTCCGATCTGCACATAAAAATAACTTTAAACCATCCTTAAATAATAAGTAACCGTCCGATCTAAAATTAGGCGGCCAAGAATCCCAAAATAAATGATGTCAAGTTACCTGGTCTGGATCCTGAGACTTGCTTGTGAAGTTTTGTGAAGGATTACCACCAACTGTCCTAAAACCAATTGTCCCAAAAGTTTAAGCCGTTAGGTGAAAACGTGGTTTAATATTTATATACTTTCACACTCCTCCTCACGCTTAGTCTGATTTTTTTTTGGCCTAATACTAAGTGTGGAAACTAGGGGCCTAGTAAAATTTGAACTCAGGACCTCCCGCTCTAATACCATGTGAAGTTTTGTGAAGGACCACCGCTAACTGTCTTAAAAGTTTAAGCCATTAGATGAAGACGTGGTTTAATATTTATATTCTTTATTGCCGACGGCATCACAAGAGTAGAAATCGGAATCCTCCCGCAACTCCTTTCGACTCGCATTGGGACTTGGCGGGTCGCGGGCAAATTCACTGCCCGTGGAAGGGCATACCGGTACTTACGCAAGGGCGCGCGGGCAATTACCGACCTCGCCCCGGGGGCAGGGGCAGATCGGTAAAACCGTCCCACCCCCATTTGGCGAGGCTCGCACTTAAAATACACGATTCCCACCAAACCCAAGAAAGTCATTGAAATAAAAAGGCGATCTCCCCATTTGTCTCTGCAACATAGCAATTACTCTTCTCGAATCGATCGATCGATCTCTCTCGCGCCGGCTTCTTTCGTTCCGCTCCTGATCTTGATCCGGTCCTACCCCCCCGCTGTTTCCGGCAATGTGTGGAGGTGCCATTATCTCCGATTTCATCCCCAATCCGCGGTCCTGCAGATTGACCGCCGACTTCCTATGGCCCGATCTGAAGAAATCGCCGGGCAAGCAATCGAGGAGGAGGCGGCAGCCCAAGTCGGAGGTCATCGATGTCGTCGACGATGACTTCGAGGCCGATTTCCAGGTCTTCAAGGACGAGTCTGAGGTCGAGGATGACCTCGACGATGAGGTCGATGCTGATATAAAGCCCTTCGCTTTCTCTGCTGCGGAGCCTCGATTCTCTAGTGGTAATGTTAGCCGCTACGGCTCCTTGTGGCTCTGGACCCTATCTTTCTTTCGAAAATGCTCTCGGTTTTTGAGTTGATTGTGGTGGGTTTTTTTTTTTTTTTGGGTGAATGGTGGCTTTATTCTGCTAGTCAGGGAGTTAGAAATGGGGTTGCAGTGTTCTAGTTTGATTTGTTTACGGGGTGTGATTTTTTTGAGCGTTCTAGACAAGAGTTTTAGTATCCGATGATCTTCTATCGTATGTGTTCGTGTCCTTTAGGTCAAGCATCTTGCGCCACGATGTTTCGTTTTCCGGCTTCTCTTTCACTCAAAGCATATGCGTGTTCTGCAACAATTTTTTTTTGCCGGAAATTTTTTTCGACCTTTTCTGTTTTTTTTTTTGTTAATTTTTGGTATCGTTATCCCCTCAAATTTTTAAGCCGACTAGTAGTCTGATCTTTCAGGGATCTTGGTTTGGTAATTGTAGATCGTCCTCGGTGATTGTTTACTCGTTTACTTATGACACCATGTTTAGATTTGTCGATTTGGTTATTCTTAGAAAAAGTTTGCTCGGTGTTTAGGCTTCCCCTTTGCAACCTTAGCCCTGTCATCACGGAGGAATAGATCTGCTTCGGTAGTTCGAATCATCTGTGAAGAACTCTCATTTTTCCCTTTTATCTTATCGGTCACGCTTCGGGTCTTCATTAAAGAGATAATACATGCAAATTCGTTGTTAGCTTCGTGAAATCATCCTCCCCCTGCCAGCTTACTCTTAATTAGCACTTTAGATAGATCGAAACCCTTTTGATCGTGAGGAATATGGCCCCCCCTTGGCTTTTGTCCAATTTTATAGGGTTTGATGTTTGCTAAGCAATTAGGATGTTTTAAGTTTGGTCGTAGGTAAAATGGTTAATAAGATTTGTAGTGAGGTGTAGAGCAAATAAACTGCAGATGCTTGGTATAGAGTATCTCAACGAGGGGCTTTCTTTGTTGAATTATCCCGTTAGTAGATATACAAGTTTGTAGCCTGCTGTATAATTCACAGTCATTAGATGTGCAACTCCGCTCGTATTAAGTTTCGTGATAAATTGCTTTTGGCTACATGAGCTCTTGCCAGGTCAAAAGTTGGGTTCCATTTATGTAGTTCGTGGGAAACTTTAGTACTATAATTGGCCGAAAGACATGGTACATCTAGTAATCTGATTCTGGCGACTTGCTTGTGGGTGATATGAGAAAGCGGTATTGTTCTTATGGTGGATGATTCATGGTAGTATGATAATCTGATTTGTAGTCCACCAGAATCTCTATGTGCTGGCATTTGCTTATATATAGGTTTTCTTTGTTTTGAGAAATCTGGTATCTGCTTGTTTTTATCTTGCTTAATTGTGATTTGAATGGTGTTGATGTTTTGATCTGAAAGACTTGGCATCATCAATTGCATTTAAATGGAGTTCGATGATGCTGAATGCGGTACTAGTTATGGCTCAATCTTCCAGTCAGTTTGCTTTAGGTCTATTATACAGTCTGTTATATCAGTATCTTCTTGTCTTCCTTGTGTGTGATTTTTCTTTCTTCCGATTCTGAAGGCTCTTCAACCACCAAAACTGTGGAGTATAATGGGCAAGCTGAGAAATCTGCCAAGAGAAAGAGGAAGAACCAATATAGGGGAATCAGGCAGCGTCCATGGGGAAAATGGGCTGCTGAGATCCGTGACCCAAGGAAAGGGGTCCGAGTTTGGCTTGGGACATTCAACACAGCAGAAGAAGCTGCCCGAGCTTATGATGCTGAGGCTCGGAGGATTCGTGGCAAAAAAGCTAAAGTGAATTTCCCTGATGATTCTTCCAGCGCATCGTCAAAACGCTCTGTCAAGTCAAGTGCTCAGAAACTTCCCAAGACAACAACAAACAATGCACAGCCAAATCTGAATCAAATTTTCAGTTACGCGAACAGCTCTGATGAGGATATTTACAGTTCCATGGGTTTGGCTGAAGAAAAACCACTTACTAATCAATTTGGATGCGTGGATGCTTTTAATGCCCAAGGGGTTTCTGGACTGAAATCTCTTGCCCCTGCTGACAATGCCCCCTTGTACTTCAATTCTGACCAGGGAAGCAACTCATTTGATTGCTCTGACTTTGGTTGGGGTGAGAATGGCCCAAAAACTCCAGATGTCTCATCTGTTCTTTCAGCTGCTCTGGAAGTTGATGAATCTCAGTTCGAGGATGCTAACCCAATGAAGAAACTCAGGTCTGCTTCTGACGACGTTGTGTCTGATGAAGAAAACACCGCGGCAAAGACATTCTCCGACGAGCTGTCTGCTTTTGAATCCCAGATGAAGTTCTTCCCGATGCCATTTTTGGAGGGTGGCTGGGATCCGTCAATGGAAGCCTTACTCGGTGGAGAGACGACTCAGGACGCTGGAAATGCAGTGGATCTCTGGACCTTTGATGACCTTGCCCCCATGATGGGGGGAGTCTTCTAAAGGAAGTTGATGTTGGCTGGTTTTTTAATGTAAATAAGGCTACATGTTAGTAAGTCCTCCTCTGTCTGCCTGTCTTATTATATCGAGCTGCTTTCCAATGTTAATTATCCTAGTCAATGAGAAAGAGGACCTGTCACCTAATACGCAATGCTTTCAGGAATGATCTTCTACTTTGGTGGAGGAGCACAAACTGTTGAACATGGTTAAGCCTTGGATGCGGTGTGGTTTCCCAGGCGGATGTGGTATATTGAAGAATGCTGCTGACTAGATTTCGTTTCAATGTCCAGACTTTGTTATCGAAATTTTTGAACTTATGTCTGTAATGTGATGATTATGTGCGGTAATTGTTGAAACTCTGATGACAGCAAGAACTTGTTCTGTTGGCCAGTGTGCTTCTTAATAATTTGCCAGGGCCTGCGATTATTTTTGTGGCGGTGAATTGGATGGGGCTTTTTTTCTCTTGTATGCTAACCTCAATACTTAAGCAGTGCCATGGATCTCCAAGTTCGGTCATCGGTGGTGGAGAAATCGGTAAAAAGGCTTCTCTCTATCTCTCTAAGATATATATATATACTGTTTTGTATAGTCCTTCACTGATATAACTTGTTAGGGGTCTCCAAATATAGTGACTTGAATTCAGATGATTGCCCGATTCATCTGCGTCGACTTGGTCGCCCTTTTGTCTTTTGGGTTGAACACCTTTCGGGTCCTCCTGGGTGAAATCCCACTTGTATCTTTCCCCGATGCTTCTCGGCTTCTGCATGATGTAGGAGCTTGGCTTCTGGTTCTCCTCTGCCGGGGGAAAATTTCTCTCTTATTTGAGTCCCCGACGGAGTTGTAAATATTGAACTTAGGCCTGGCTTGTCTCAGGATGTATTTGTTAGCCATATAATCCCGTTCCCTTCGAGTAAAATTGAAGTCTTCGCACCAACTTTTCTTTAAAGCGAGTATGGGAAGGAAAATAATAGAAAAACTTCATTATTAGCAAGTGGGTTTGCCTTGAGTCTTCTGGAATCGTTGAAAAGTGGCTGCGTCTGGCGTCGACAATGCCGTGTGATGGTGATGGGCACTCCCGGTGGGATGAGTTTGAGGCACTGACAGGTCGATGAACGGTAGGTGAAATGTTGAGTAGGGGTGATGCGGGTTGAGTAGGATGGGGATGTTTCTTTTCGTTTTTTGTCTTGAAGCGGAGTTTGCGTTGGAAGGTGAACCTTCCACTGCCATTCCGAATCTTATCTTTTGAGGCGGAGGAAGGAAGAGGACAATCTCTCTCCCGTGGAATTGAACGTGGGCAACGCGGTTGGCTCGTGAATATTGATTCACACGGTCGGCTGCCTAAAGCTAGCACCGCCGGTGGCTGGGCTGCTGGTGGTGGTGGGCAAAAGCTCTGGATCTGAGTCCATACTATCCGTCGATTAAGTTGAATTGTAGATTTCATCGGTAGGTCTCGCATGTATGATTAGTATTAGCGTTTGTGATTGGATTACATCCATGGACTAGAGTCCAGGCGAGAGCGGACATCGTTATACAAGTTGGGATTCATTTATAAAGTTATAGATATTAACCAACTTGACTTTGACTGGGTATTGAGATGCTTCATTTGTGCAAGTATTCTCCTAAGTCTGCCATATCGTTTAACATGTCAGCATTAAGATGTTTTGAGCCAATTCATATGTACTCCAATCATCACAATCATCGAACCATGTGATTCCCCTTCGAAATTAATCACCATGATGTATTAGATATTGCGAATTCGGTGAGTTTGTATGACGTGCAGCAAGTTTTGCAGGGACTCCACCATTGTCAAAGGAAGTGCGGAGAAGCAAAATCAAGTAAATAGAGAGTCGATGATAACTTTCTGTAGAACTATATTAAACTCTCGCTTGTCTATACTTTGAATTAAGTGAAGTTGGATCGACTTTCCCCTCGTTTCCTACTTAGGTGTGTGCAGTCAAGATTGCGCTCCTTACATTTGAAAAAGAACCAAAATTTCCTGGGATTTGGTTTGCGATCACGAGCACATTATTCAACTCGGTAGAAAGATGCTGCATCTTCCCACGAGAACAAAAATTTCAGACAAAATCATTGAACACGTTAGACGCCACCCAAGTATCATCACGTTCAACGTTTTACTCGGTCAATGCATAGAAAAAGACTTGGAAAAACAAGGTCATGATCGCCAGGTTTCCACAAGAAATGGAGACATGTAAGTCTCACAAAAAAAGGAAAAAGGGAAAAAGAGGGAACTTGGAGAACATTGTCCCAAATCAAGATCACCATGTCGACTCCCACTCTCAATGCAATTTTCTCGGCTATCTTCACAAGCCTTTTCATCTCGATTGGCTGCAGCAATCCATCGCCGAGGAATGTTGCTCTGTTCATCTTTGGGGACTCCATCAACGACGCAGGAACCAACAACTACATCAACACCACCGTGAATTTCAGAGCCAATTTCTTTCCCTATGGAGAGACTTTCTTCCACCATCCCACCGGCAGATTCTCTGACGGCCGCCTTATTGCCGATTTTATTGGAAAGGCTCTTCATTCATTTATCTTAAGTCCAATGCATTCTTTATCATTTAATTTCGATTATATTGATTCTTTATGTTCTCATGATGCAGCTGAATATGCAAAGTTACCACTAATTCCACCCTATCTCCAACCCAAGAATGATGGGTTCATGGAAGGGGCGAATTTCGCGTCGGCTGGAGCTGGTGCTTTAATTGATACATATGAAGGATTTGTACGTAAATCTGTCATCTCTCTTCTATTTTCCAACACAAGGTTCAAATGATTTTGAGTTATGCAGTAACCATTTCTTTGGGCTTGTTGTTTAGGTGGTAAGTTTCATGATGCAGCTAAAGCAGTATGAGGAGGAGAAGTTGAGTAAGAGATTGGGGAACGAGGAGGCAAAGAAAGTAATTTCGGATGCTGTTTATTTGATCAGCGTCGGAAACAACGATTACTTGATGCCGATTTATCGCAATCTCACTCTGTTTCGGTCCTCCTCGATGGAAGAATACATAGGGACGGTGATTGGAAACATCACGGCTGTGCTCGAGGTAAGCACATTTGAGTACTCATCCAGTCCTAGAAGGTTTACTTCTCGATCCAATTTGGACTTAATTGACCTAAATTAATTGACATAGCGTTGTAGTGGTTAATAGCCAATGAGTAACATCTGATTACTACTTTAGGGAATTTATACAGTTGGAGGGAGGAAATTTGGAATGATTGGGATTAGAAATATTGGGTGTCTCCCATCCACGAGAAAATTAACCGGGGATGGTTCTTGCTTAAGGATTGCCAATGAGCTCGCCAAGCTTCATAACAGAGCTCTCATCTCAATTCTCACGAAGCTAGAGGCTCAGCTACCAAGATTTAAGTACTCCTACTTCGACTTCTACACTTCGGCCCGGGATAGAATCCGAAACCCCTCGAAATATGGTCGGTAATGCAAGTCTTTCTAAACTCGAATACATGCTTATATCTTTCTACAGACAACGAAAGGTGATAGAATCTTTTCTTCTGAAATTGATTTCAGGCTTCAAGGAGGCGCGGATGGCGTGTTGTGGTTCCGGTCCATATAGGGCGAATCCGAGTTGTGGAGGCAAGAGAGGATTGAAAGAGTATTCATTGTGCCGTCGACCTGAGAAATTCTTGTTCTTCGATAACCATCCGACCGAAAGGGCCAATCGACAGTATGCCCAACTGATGTGGAACGGAAGTTCAACCATAACCGGGCCCTATAATGTCGAAGAGCTGTTCAAACTTGGCTGAACTTAGGGCATTTTCTTGGACCCTTTATTATTTATTTATTCTTTCTTTTTTTTTCTTTTTCTTTAATCTTCCGCCAGTTGCTGACATGGCAACGATAAGCAAGTAGCCATAGGCCAGCTTAATGAGCCCGTTCCTCACCTGTGGTCAATCACCAATTGTCGCTGTGGCTGGCCATCGGCCGAGGAAGAAGGAAAAAGAAAAAAAAAAGGAAAGAAAGTTAAAAAATTTAAAGGTTTTTAAAAAATGAAAAGAAGGAAAAAAAATAAAGAAAAAAAATAATCAAAAGAGTCCGTAAAAGAGAACTATTTGGTTTGGATTGGTTTAGGTGGAAGAGAAGGGAGGGAAAATGATTTTATCTTTTCTAAAAGAGGATATCATCTTTGACTAGTTTTTTTTCCATGAAATAAATACTGTAAATTTTAAAAATTATTTTTTATGAAATGAATGGAGCCTTAATCATACTTTTTCTTTTTTTGTCACTTTGCCATTGGCTTTATCAGGGAGGCCGACGTCTCATTACTTGTGGAACCATCCAAATCGAAAGAAGTTAATCTCAAAAGGGGCCCTGAGATGGTGCAAGCGAGTGATGCCGCTTGCCGAATCACTGGAAAGATTTCCGGCGATGCGTCAACATCGTAGTTGCCGAAGCTACCTCCATCGATCCGGCGCTATTCGTCTGGCCTGTCAATGGCGATGGAGCCAATCTTGGCTTTGGCTTAGTGAACCAGGCCCTGGGGAATGGGATCGAGATGAAAAACCGGAGGAAGAAGGAGATGAGAGGGAACAACGTGGACCTCATGGCTCGAGGATATGTCGCTGTCAGGCTTGCTTCGGGTCAAGCACTGAATCTCCATCGCGAGAGGGGTCGATTTGAGCTCTGAAATCATCGAGAACTACTTGACGCAGTACGCAGAGTGACACACCGCAGGCATCTTGCACTCCAGTTGAAGCCGCCCATTGCCGGAGTCCTCTTCTGCGGTGCCTTTGGAGAGCGAGCAGAGAGAGCTTTTGGAGACGATAATCACGAACATGCCAACGAAGACAACGACGTCGTCGTCTTAGAAGGTGACGGCGAGATTTCTCTTAGGCAAGAATCACTGGTCGTTGTCGATACTCCGACGCACCTCATTGCCTCTTTCCAGGAATATGTATAGGAAAAAAAAAGAGAAAAAAAGAAAATAATCCACATCAAAGTCAACAATTATCTGCTTAAAATGTTATGTAAGTAGTATTATAGATTTTTTTTTTATGTGAAACTGTACAAGGCGTATGAACTTGGTAGCACAAAACTTGCACTCACACTACTAAAATGATGTGAGTGTAAGGGTATCAAGAAAACAAAAATACATCCAAAGAGAACACTTAAATACGTGACATCTAAGATGATGAAAATGCCAAAACAATGACCATCAAAGCTCACATGAAGGCTAAGATACAATAAAAGACCTAATCATGCCTAATCTATACTATCAAGAGAAAATGGATGGGTCAATATGCTACTTTTGCTGCATACTTTTATTACGGGGAGAATCTACAATTTGCTGGAACAAACTGGCACGATCCTTTATCATCCTCATGAGTTTAGTCTTCATGGCGGGAACAAAATAATGCATCATTCTGTATCCTCCAAATAATATGGCATAAGGCATCCAGGGAAAATCTAGTAATGCACTGGAACTCTGGTAGCCAATCAAGTGTCTCAAGTCACGAACCATGCCTCCACGAAAGTTCACAGTTTCCCACCCAAAAAGATGCAAGTCCCGAGGTGACTCGACATTCAAAATAAAAAAATAAAGATAATAAATCGAATCCAGTCTAGAGCGACATAAAATACAAGAAGCATCTACTAACCTACTATAGAATAACAGGAATACTTGGGTGAATAACCTGTTACGAGTCATAATCCATAAGTGAAATTGATATCTCATAATAATAAATTTGTGAACTCTTTGGCTCGAAGGAGGAATAATACTCCATACCAATGCCATCGAGAAAGTGCCCAAAGGATCCCCAAACCATCGAAATGAATCATGATAATCAGTCAACATAGGAAATGGTCTTAGCTCATGTAGAAGCTTTGCAAAATAGTTCTCATTTAAATTCTCACAAAGCTAGTGACTCAGCCACGAGGATTCAAGTACTCCTTTGACTTTACACTTCAGACCGTGATAGAATCTGAAGCCATAGAAATATGGTCGATGATACTAATCTTAATTATGCTCACATCTTATATGGACAATGGAAAAAAGGGAAAAATAAGTCCGGTGGGAGGACTTATTTGGCACCACTTATAAAGGTTTAGGACTTATTTGGCACCAAAAAAAGGTTTAGGACTTTTTTGGCACAAGTGGCAAAGGATTATGACTTTTTTGGCACTTTTCCCCAAATTCAGTCATAAACCTTTCAATTGTGTCTATTCCATCATGGATCTTCTAACGATTTAATAATTTAGTCATAAATCTTTAATATATTGCCAATCTAGTCCTTTTGACTAATTTTAGTCAAAAATTTGTAAGTGGTGGGGAGGAGAACACAAGGCGTGTCAAAATTTATGTACGATACTAACTTTAACGACAAAAATTTCGATATTGACCACTTAAGTGACAAAATCGGAGAAAAAATGATCATCTAAGTACCAATGACAATAAATTTCAATCATTTTAATTACGTGGCATGTATAATTAAAATTCTATTATAGCATGTTTTTTTAAAACACATGGTTATTTATTTATTTTTTTAATTTTCTATGGCTTTTAATTTATTTTGAATCAAATTTAAAATTAGGTAATTTTTTTAAAGGAGGAGGAAAGTCCAAAGAGTGAGGGCTACAAGCCCTTGCCATCCCTACCCTTATTGTGAAGGACTGATGCCTGTTGGCCAAGGCATGGCGACCCCTCGTTGGCCATCCCACCATCACCAGCCCTTCTCAACAGTGGTGGGGTGGCGGCAATGAGGGCTTGTTGCTTAAACTCTCTCCTCTCCTTTTTTTTTGGTTATGAATTATTAGTTTTTTTTTAATTTAAGTTTATGTTTCTTTTTTTAGTTTTTAATATTTAGAATGCTGATCAGATTTTCTGACAAACCACGTCGGCTCAAAATATTAATAAAAATGTCATGTTTGATTTCCGACCAAACAAATCGGATTTGACACTTAAGTGAATGTTTAAAAAAATTAACATTTAAATAATCTGATCGAAAGTTTTAACATTAAAGTCAATATTATATACAAGTTTTAACATTTTTAATATCCTTCTCTCGCAAGTGATGGGAGCGGGACTTTCAATTCTTTGGACTGCCTACATCTTTGCATGGTTGGTCGAAGGCGCAGACCAACACAGTCGCGCAAAACCAACTTCTGTATGAGGTCATACAAAAATCAACAAATACAAAAGAATGGCCATTCTGATGTCTTCAGTCGATGAAACTCTAGCCCCAACACCACACATACAGACTTCAAATTTATAAAAAGGAAATGAATTTCTGTATCGTGCTTACTTGTTTCCCTTACGCTCACCTCTTTTTATAGCTTGGATCCACCGAATTCAGCTCCCAAGTAAGGGTTCTAAGTACTCGGAAGAGATGACCATAAGCAACGTATTGGAGTCAAATTGTAATGTCGTGAGGTTATTGATCAAGAAAAGTTGATTGATTTACTGAAGTGATGGTATTGGTCTATCATCAATTACAGTCAATAATTATCGGAAAAACATGATTGGTCGATAGTAAAATTTCCTGTAATTTGCTAATAGTCATCTTGATGGCACCTCGAGAATCATATAATATAAAAAAGCATGACTTGTCAACAAGTCATATTGATTATATCTTAAATGTCATATATTAAAATAATCCGATCCTTGATTGATATGAATGATATGTTTCTTATTTTAAAATACATATACTCTATTCATATAGTCTCATTCAGAGATTTTTCCAATGATCTTCTAGTCTAGGCAATGACGCATCTAAGAAAGTGATTCACAGGCCTTAATGTCGATTTTCGTTTCCATCTAGAATATTTTTTCTACAAAATAATGTCGATGTCAAGTTAGGTATGATTGTCCGAATATTTATTATTTACATATCTCAAGGAGTGATTAATAAGTTTTCACATAACTAATGGAGGAAGAATCGATAAAGATAAAGACCGAGCTAACCCGCATTGGATTTGCATCATTCCATTCCTCTAGTGATCGCATAAATTACTTAAGAGATTAGCAATTTTTCTTAAGCTAATACAATGTACGGGACATTAATTCGCCAACTATGTGTCTATGGACATCAGCTTGTTGCTTACAAGTGAAAATGTGAAATCTTTGAAAACGGAGAATATCACGTGCACGTATCATCCATAGTTCATTCGATCGAGGAACCCGAAGAATAGCTGAGGTAAATTTACTTCAGTAGATATCAGAAAACTAATTTGGGTTTTCAAAGGAGGGAATATCACACGTGGGGTAGCTTCAAAACCGATGCTGAATAAGTCCAAGCCAATTTCTTTGGGAATCGGGAGGACGTCTATGGAGATTTGGTACCAAACATCTCTCCTAGGCAACATGTGAAAGGGACGATTTGTCAGACAACCTAGGTCCAAAACCATTGGTAAGTCGGAGGGACCATTTGTAAGGTACTAACGCTAAAGATCACATGTTCTCTAACAGTTCAAGGGATTAAAGAATGTAATTGTCTAGTCGATTGTGCAAAATCTTTCATAATTTGGTAACAGGGGGAACTGAACATGTATCCTGTACTTAATCGCCTTGCGATTTGTTTTTCAGTCTTTGAACTGACTTGGGAGCCACTTATAGAGTAAGGCTAGTAATGATAAGATCGATTTCTTAAGTAGGAATTTGATCGAGTGAGACCACGTGTCCTCGAAATTCATCATTGAGCATAATAAATTTGTAAATAATCTTAGTAGATCACTAGCAAGCACAAAGAAGGTCATTGATGCGATTGCTCCGCATGCACGATTCTCCGTAGCGCCACATAATTTAATAATAACTTTCACCTACTTTCTCTTTAGTACCAAAAACAATTCTTAGTGCCTGGTATACGAAGGATTGTAAAGACTGAAGAACCCCGGCTTACTTCTTGACCCTTAATTACTTATCATTATTCTTAATCCCTTTTTCTTTTAGATTAATTCCCTTGGCTTTCGATTAATAAATGCCGTTCTTTTTGCCCTTTCTTTTAAGACCCATCTACCCATTTTTAAAAATGCCAAGAATGAGCTGGTGGGAGAGAGCACATGGAAACTCGGGTCTACCAGATCCCATTTCATAAAGTAATAGTTCATTGACGGATTAAAAAAAAAGAAGACCATAAAATAATACTAATTCTTCATTAATCACCCTCCTAATCTTGTGAGGGAAGCCGAGCTCATCGGAAACAAAATTCCGAAGTCCTGGAAAAGGTACATCAGGAGACTTTGTAGCAAATACTTTTATCACCATAATTTCTAAATATTTGTACACACAAAACCTGAAGAGGATGAACATGATCAGAATGCAGGCCATCATGTTGACTCCGATTCTCCTCATCATCCTCTTCGCTAGTCTCCCAAGCCTCTTCGTCTCAACTGGCAGTGCCGATCAATCTCGGAAAGACATTGCTCTGTTCATCTTCGGCGACTCCATTAACGACGCGGGGACCAACAACTACATTAACACTACTGCAGATTTCAGAGCAAACTTTCCTCCTTATGGCGAGACGTTCTTCCGCCATCCCACCGGCAGATTCTCCGATGGTCGTCTCATCGCTGATTTTATCGGTAACTTCCTCTACTTTTCCGGGTAACTTGTACGCAAATTCTATTTATTTCTAGTAAGTTAGTGCCTGATTCATTTATTGCTCTATTTTGTTTTCTTTATCTTTGGTTATGCAGCTGAATATGCAAAGCTGCCGCTGATTCCCCCATATCTGCAAATGAAAGATGGTGAATTCGTAGGAGGGGCGAATTTCGCATCCGGCGGAGCTGGTGCTCTGGTCGACACTTACAAAGGATTTGTATGTTATTTTTTTTCCTTTTTTTTATTGGGTTGGAGTCTTATTTTGACACGATGATTTCCACTCTATGAGACTGCAAGAATCAGTTCGTGTTTATAATTTATCAGGTGGTGAACTTGAAGATGCAGCTGAAGCAGGTTGAACAACTCGAGAAGAAGCTGAGGAAGGAGATGGGGAGCGAGAAGGCCGGGAGGATAATTAAGGAGGGTGTTTACTTGATTAGCATCGGAACCAATGATTACTTAATGCCTCTCGTTAATAATCCTGCTCTGTTTCACTCCATTTCCATGGAAGATTACGTGGGGATGGTGATCGGAAACATCACCACAGTGCTCAAGGTTAGAAACAACAAGATTTCCACTTCTTAAAACTTAAGACTTTTAGATATGTATGATTTTATATTTAAAGTATTTTCGAGACTCATGTAAAAGCATCATATGCAATTACTTGATGTCCGATTAAAATCATTATTTCATTTAGTTAATCGCTCTTTATATAGGTCCTCATGTAGTGCAAGCATAGGATTGTACAAATATTTTTGGTGTCATTTCATTCGAGGGTAAGTTGTTATCCGAGCATATCTCGACTTGTTCATCTTTTCAAGAGAGATCTTAAAGGTGTATATTGCTGGAGGCATATACTATAAAGTGTGTATTTGCAAGGGAACCTTCTTGTTCTGGTCTCGTAATAATTAGGCTTGCAAGACATCTGGTACTTGTTATGGCATTATAAGAGAATGATATGGCTTTCTGATTTTATTTCGCAGGTAATATATGAACTAGGAGGAAGGAAATTTGCAATGATTGGAATAGGGCAAATTGGGTGTATCCCAGCCATGAGACGATTAACCAGAAACGGTGCATGCTCAGACGAAGCCAACAAGATCTCAAAGCTTCACGACGTTGCTCTTACTTCAATTCTCGCAAAACTGGAGACTCAACTCCAAGGACTCGAGTACTCTTACTTCGACTACTACACTTCAAGCAGCGAGAGGATCCAATACCCATCAAGATATGGTAAGTTGTTTATGCTGTGGGCAATTCACTCAAGGCATCTTCGCTCCTATACCAGTTAAGGATTTTGTGCCTTCCAATTCCCCGGGGTACTGAATGGAACTTGTTATTCTTTATACTTGAAATCGATTCAGGTTTCAAGGAAGCAGAAACCGCGTGTTGCGGTTCGGGTCCTTACAGGGCTAATTCAGCCTGTGGAGGCCAGAGAGGAGTGAAGGAATATTCATTATGCCGTCATCCTGAGGAGTTCGTGTTCTTCGATGCCGGCCATTCAAGTGAAGGGGCTAACCAGCAATATGCACAATTGATGTGGAATGGGAGCCCGAATGTAATCAGACCTCGCAACCTGAAAGTGTTGTTTAAGCAGGAGGGTGCATGAATCTTTAGTTCCCAAAATAGAAGGTAAATAACCACATTTGACTCGAACATCATGTTATGAATGACGAGACATGATATTAGATTGTAAAAGAATGATGATACTTTCAAAAGAACGGGGATATTTAAATATGCTTTAGTATTATTCGATAAATTTGAGCACCTTAAAAGTTTTGGGAAAAGTTCAAAAAATTGAAATCGATTATTGGTTGATTCTATGCTTTTAAGTATATTTTAAGGCCCAAAACACGGTGGGCGTTCTTAAGAAGAGGAAGAAGATTCGATTACATTAATGCACTTCATTAAATTACGGGCTAGATTGATTATCCATTCATTCCTTCGAGATGGGCCGAGCCCAATCCTTCCAATGTATCTAGAAAGTTCACGAGCAAGATCACCTACAAAATTAAATGTGTCTTTTAATTATTTTTCTCATTGGTGTACTTATGCTATAGCTTAAAACTCCATAGCCTTCCTGGTCCTTTGGCCACTTTTCTCTTTAGTCACAACTTTATTTTTGACTCTGTCATTCGCGGTTTTCTTTTTCATTGGCTCCATCAAGCACGCCGACCTCCCATTACTTATCAAGCAATCGAAATCCACAGAAGTTATCTTGGTCGTTCCTTGAGGTCGTGCGCGCAACCCACGCCGCTCGCGGAATCACCAGAAAAATTTCCCGGCGAAGCGTGGGGCATTGTAGTTGACACAGCTTGCTCCGCCGATCCGTCGCTATTCGGCTGGTCTGTCGGCGACAGAGCCAAGGTGGGTCGTCGCTTAGCGAACCGGGACTGTGGAATAGGATTGAGATGAACGA
This sequence comes from Melaleuca quinquenervia, assembly GCA_030064385.1. Classification (NCBI taxonomy): domain Eukaryota; kingdom Viridiplantae; phylum Streptophyta; class Magnoliopsida; order Myrtales; family Myrtaceae; genus Melaleuca; species Melaleuca quinquenervia. The sequence continues at coordinate 6,880,476 of CM057726.1, read as the reverse complement.
CTGGAGGAAGAGAGAGACAGAGAGTGAACAATGTGGACCTTCACGGCTCCAGGACATGTCGCTGTTGAGCTTTGCCTCTGTTCAAGCGCTTGATCTCTGCCAGGAGAGAGGCCGAATATGAGCTCTGAAATCATCGAGACCCGCTTGGTGCGCTATCCGAAGTGATACATCCTTGTAGACGTGGCAAAATGGGTCTAGATCCATATTTTTAAATCATATTGAATGATGTGAATCATAAATGAGTTGTCTTAAGTTTTAAAAGCAAGTTTAAGTGGATCATAAGTTGAGATTAGTTAACAACTTAGTGTTAAATAGATCATAAATATGTTAGTTATCTAATAAGTTTAGGAGAGTTATGGATAAGTTCGTTACAATTTTATTATAAGAAAATGAGTCATAATAAGTTAAGTTGATCAATATGAACTGTGTGATTTTTCACCCGATCCGATAGGGGTGATCGGTTCCCGGGCGGTTCCGGTTCCCCTAGGAACCGGGAACCGGACCGGTGGAACCGGTTCCCTATTATGGAGAACCGGGAACCGGACCGAACAAGATTGGGCGGTTCCGGTCTGGTTCTTGCCGGTCCGGTCCGGTTCCCGGGCGGTTCCCGGTTCCAATTAACGCGAAAAAAAAATTCTAAAACAAAAAATAATTGCACGTCCATGGTCAACTCGTCGCATTTTCTGGACGTCCACGATCCATTCATCTACTCGTCCACGTCCAGCGATGGACGTCCAGAAACGCTGGACGTTGGACGTCCAGCAAGTGGACGTCCACGTCCATTGACGTCCAACGCTGGACGTCCAACGCCTGGACGTCCACTTGCTGGACGTCCAGTGACGTCCAACGCAGTGACGTCCAGAAATTTGGACGTCTAGTTTATGAACGTATCTAAAAAATACATCTCAAAATTAAAATTCATAATAAAAAATACAAAAATTCGTGTACAAACTTCACAAACTCACAAATATAAACTTTAGAAAATTTTTTTTTGAATAGTACCGGTCCGGTTCCGGGCGGGCGGTTCCACTTGCTCACCCCTATGATCCGACACATTTGTTTGACAGATCTACATCATGGGCATCTCTTGCTATCCGCTAGGAAGCTGCCCACTGTTGTAGTCCTCCTCTTTGGCGCCTTTGTAGAGTGAACAAACAGAGCTTCTAGAGATAATAATCCCAAACTTATTACACAGAGCCTGTTGGAGAAGACAACCTCGCGGTCTTCAAAGGCGATGACAAGATTTCTCTTTGGCGAGAGTCACCTGCCGTTGCCGAGGCTCCGGCGAACATCGCCACCTCTTTCTCCTAAAATAAATAAGAAAGAATAATAGGAAAAGAAATCAAAAAGAAAAAAAAAAGAGAAAAAAGTTTCAGAAAATTCTAAAAAGATATCTTATAAAAATAGTTCACGTTGGCTCCGGTGGGTAGCATGTCTCTTCAGGAATGTTGTTGGCAAGTGGTGCAGGCATTAGACTTGCCAAGTAGCCACAAAAAAACACTTCGCCCGGCCCGGGGAGGAACCACAGCCAATGGCAAGCCCGTCTTTTCCGTTTGATCATGAAAGATCTCGGGAGACCCTGCTTGCTTCGTGTACTAAGATAATTAAAAAAAGAAAAGGTCTCTGCATAATCCTTCCTTGTTATGGACATGTCACATCTCTGCATACCAAAAATGGGTATGCAGATCTCGAAAATGCAGTCATTTTGACCGTGATCAAAGAGATTGTGATGATTACGGTTGCGCTTAGCGTTAAGTTTGTCTTTGATCTCCCACTGTGGACGCATGAGCCATTATATTGCATCAGTGAGCAACTTTCACGCAATTTCCAATTACCACGAAGCATTTGTTGCTCATTGGCTTAGAGTACTCTGATCCCGCGCAACCTTAGACTAACAGGACACTTGCTATAACGCGAGGGTGCGAGCGAGCCCCGATCAGAGCGACGACCGGGGTGAGGTTGCCTCCTGATCGTGTTGGCCTGTAGCATGATCTGGTGCTCATGCGAAGAGCTCGTTTGAAATATTATAAGCATGTGATTGGGTTTCTGGATAGGAACTCAAAGCGTTTATAAATGGGGTTAGAGGCTTATCTCCTTGACCACTAGGGGTGAGCAAAAACAGGGTGGGTAGGTTCCAGACATGGACCCTGTACCCGACCCTGTTATAACCGGTTCCCATTTTTTAGACCCTGTACCCTACCCACCCTGTTTTTTCGGTCCGGGAACAGGGTTGACCCTGTTTTATTTTGGAACCTGTTTTGCTCATTATATATGACTTTGAATTTTATATTAATATGTGAGAAAACAACATAATTCATCTAATTTATATTGTAACATTAATCACTTATAATTAATAAATAAGTAAACTCTTTGATTAAACAAAAATTAAGGATCCACAAAGCAAATTATCATATCATAAGATAAAACAAAAATCATAACATTATATATATATTGGTAACACACATGAACCTAATATTCTTCTCATTACCATAATATTACATGAAACTTTTAATTTGTCTAAAATGGTTAACAAATTTATAGCGCAAGCATAAGTTTTCCAAAAGTGAAACCAATGTAACTCGTTATCTAAAAATGAAATCAGGCGAATTAATCCACGTGGTACAAAATCTCTAACAAAAACTAAAATTCATGTATAAAGAAACATCAACAAGAAACCATGTTTCAAAAAAATATACAAAAGTTATGATTTAATAAGTTTATTTACTTATAAAATCGGAATTTTTATTAAATAAAATTTATTTTATAATAATCAGAAACATGGTCCAAGGTTCAGGGTAGGTTCCACACCTGGACCCTGTACCCGACCCTGTTTTAACCGGTTCCTCTTTTTTGGATCCTGTACCCGATCCTGTTTGCATTGAACCCTGTTCCCGACCCTGTTTTCAAGGTGGGCCGGTCCGGGAACAGGGTTTACCCGGTCCGGTTGCACACCCCTATTGACCACAAGCCTCCTTGCGCTGCAAGTGTTGAGCTAGTCGGCCAAGGAGGACCACGATACGTTCAGACGTATCCCCGACGTTCATCCAATGTAACTCCCAAGTTCGGGAGTCACTGGTAAATGCCCACGCAGAAAACTTCATAACAAGAACATTTAATAACCATATTCTTCACATATATATTGAACCTAGAGGGGATGAACATCATTCATCCAGTACAGGGCATCATGTCGACTCCGTCTCTCCACATCATTGTCTTCGCTAGCCTCGCGAGCCTCTTCATCTCAGCCGGCTGTGCTGATCAATCTCGGAAAGACGTTGCTCTGTTCATCTTCGGCGACTCCCTCAATGACGCGGGGACCAACAACTACATTAACACCACTGCAGATTTCAGAGCAAACTTTCCTCCTTATGGCGAGACGTTCTTCCACCATCCCACTGGCAGATTCTCCGACGGTCGTCTCATGGCTGATTTTATCGGTAACTCCTCTTTTCCTGGCTGTCTTATACGCAAATTCTATTTACTTCCTCGTAAGTTAGTTCCGGATTCATTTATCGTTCTATTTTGTTTTCTTTATCTTTGGTTATGCAGCTAAATATGCAAAGCTGCCGCTGATTCCACCATATCTCCAGATGAAAGATGGTGAATTCGTGGGAGGGGCGAATTTCGCATCCGCTGGAGCTGGTGCACTAGTTGATACTTACAAAGGATTTGTATGTTCCTTTTCTCCCTTTTTCTGGCTCGAAGCTTTTATTCGACGTGAACAATTCCGCTCCATGATACTGGAAGAAACATGGGAAATGAATAAGTTCGTGTTTTCAATTTATCAGGTCGTGGATCTCAAGATGCAGCTGAAGCAGCTTGAACAACTAGAGAAGAAGCTGAGGAAGAAGGCAGGGAGCGAGAAGGCAAAGAGGATAATTAAGAAGGGTGTCTACTTGTTTAGCATCGGAAGCAATGATTACTTGATGCCTCTCGTTAATAATCCTGCTCTGTTTCACTCCATTTCCATGGAGGATTACGTGAGGATGGTGGTCGGAAACATCACCGCCGTGCTCCAGGTATTAACCAAAGGCCTTGTGTGTGTGGCCTCGTTAATGTAATGAGGCCTAGATCAATTTATTGATTATCATAATCTTTCAAAGTGGATAAATCCTGATTAGATCGATAATGTCTTTTTTTTTTCAGGGAATACATAAAGTAGGAGGAAGAAAATTTGCAATGATTGGATTAGGGCCACTTGGGTGTACCCCAGGGATGAGAGCATTGACCAGAAATGGTGCTTGCTCGGATGATGCGAACAAGCTCGCCAAGCTTCACAACATTGCTCTCACTTCGATTCTCACAAAACTGGAGACTCAACTTCAAGGATTCAAGTATTCCTACTTCGACTTCTACACTTCAGCCCAGGATAGAATCCAGTATCCATCAAAATATGGTAAGTCATTTACGCTCTGGTGCACCTAAGTTCGCTCCAGTTTCAGCATCATTCCTTCTACGCCACTTCCGGATTACACAAGTCCTCAATCTTGATATCCGAAATTGATGCAGGTTTCAAGCAAGCGGAAACTGCGTGTTGCGGGTCGGGTCCTTATAGGGCAAATTCGAGCTGTGGAGGCAAGAGAGGAGTGAAAGAATATTTATTATGTGGTCATCCCGAGAAGTACTTGTTCTTTGATAGATACCATCCAAGTGATAGGGTCAATCAGCAATACGCACAGTTGATGTGGAATGGAGACCTGAGTGTAATCAGACCTCACAACCTAGAAGCGTTGTTCAAGTACGAGCATGTTTGAATTTTTTCCCCCCTCGAAATCGTAGGTCAATAACCATAACTAGCCCAGACGTCAAATGATGAATCTTGAGGCATTGGTTGGGATTTATGTAAGGTTGCACTTCTGCTAAGGAACGAGGATGTTCAAACGAGCTCAGACATGTTTCAAAGGTTGATAAACTTGAATTCCTCAAAACTTTTGTGAAAAGTTTGAATAAAAATGCGATTGATTATCGGTTGGTTCTATGCTTCTAACTACATTTTAGAGTCCCACAACACAGTCAAGTGTTATTAAGATGAGGTTAAATATTAAAGAATTGAGATCGAGAAAAATTACGAATAAAAAAGTCAGAAATAGAACAGAGAAGAGAGTTGACTTCATTATGCTGGAGATTAAATTATGAGCGAGCAGGGAATCCATTCATTCCTCCGAAATAGACCGAGCCCAGGCCTACCAATGTTCTTCGTATATTAACTGACGGAATGTATTATGATTAATTATCGGATGCATGATTCATTTAACATATCCATCTAGTTGACTTATTTTAGGTTGCCTATCATTGCTCTTTTAAAGATGGCGGGTTTCTTAACTCTCTTTAAATAATTTGAGAAAGTGATATAAATAGTTCATGAATTTTGGTTCAATGTGTAATTTGGTTCCCGAACTTTCAATTTGTGTACTATGACACTTAAAATTTTAATTTATTAATATAGTCGGAAATATTTTTCTTCTTTGTCATTGCTTCATTCGGCTGTTCTTTTTTTTTTTTTTTGGCCTTTTCCAATCATTGGCCGTATCAAACGCACGGACCTCAAATTACTGGCCAAGTATTGCCAATGAGCTGAGCTTGCAAAGCTTCCCAATATTGCTCTCATTTCAATTCTCACAAAGCTAGAGACTCGAACTACGAGCATTAGAGGTATTTTCTCCTTGACATCAGGACTTCAGCGCGGGATAGAATCCGAAACCCATTGAAACATGGTCGCTAATACGTGTCCTTCAAAACCTTAATTATGCTCACATCTTGTATAGACAATGAAAAAAGTAAGCGATTTCTATCTTAGATTTAATTTGCGGCTTTAACAAGTTGAAAACGGCATGTTGTAGTTAGTGTCCGTATTGTTGGAGTTGGTGTATATTTTTAGAATTCTTATTTATCATATTGGGCACGCCAACATGAGTTTAGGGAATTCAAAATATGAAACAATTATTAGTAAACTATACTTTGATTTAGATTAATGTTTCCTTATTTATTGTGGGATAAAAAAGGTATTGATGGGCTTAAGGTTTTGCCAAAATATTGTGAAACTCTTTGCAGGACCAGCTCTCATTTGGGCGAATCTCGCTAAACTTTTGCACCATCTTCTTTTTATTGCATGATCTTCTTGATTTGATTTGCAATACACCTTCTCTTTCATGTATAGGGCAAACCAGAGTGAAGCCTCGCGTTGGTCGCTGCATTATCGTCCCGAAAAATTCTTATTTTTCGACAGCCATCCGGCTCAAAGGGCCAATCAACAGTTTAGGCCTCGTGTTAGCCATGACCAGAAGCGTGCTGTATGGCACTTGAGACGAGGTCGACTGGAGGTTGCCTTCGGCGGTACCAGAAACAGAGCAAAGGTGCTCATCGCTTTTCCATTCTCTGCCTTCAACGCTGAAACCTTAGCTGTGAGATCGGGACTTCAACTGGTGGAGAAAGCTCTAGCAGATCTAATGATAGATCTGTCCGTGTAAGGAAAAGCAGGGGAAGTGCACGTGCTGTCAGACTGCTCAGGTGTAGTGATGCATTAGAGGACTTGAAGAAGTTCCGTGGGCCGTAGCAGCAGTCATTGAGGATTGCAACTTCATTCTGGGCCAAAACCACCGCCTCCACTTAGCCCACTGTCCTCGCAAAGCAAATAGTGCTGTTGATTGGGCTGCCAAAGCTACTGCAGAAAGCTTGCTTCCCCCAACTTGGGTTCTAAGCCCGCTGAATTCTCTCGTCTCTTTGTTAAAGTCGGATGTGTTGTTTTTAAAGGAACTTTTACTGTGAAACGAAAGGAAATTTCCTACGTCCAAAAAAAAAAAAAAAACCCCCGCTGTCTGTATGTAGGCTGTTCTGCTAGCATGTAGCTCCTGTGCAGCCTTAAACTAAGGACGGTTGCCTCCAGATTGAGTTGACCAATGGTGTGCTCTAGCGCTCACATGAAGAACTCGTTTTGAATCAGCCAAGCATATGATTGGTCAAAGTGGGCTGCTGGATGAGGACTAGAAAATGACTATAAATTTGTTAAAGAGACTTGTCTCCTTGACGAAAGCTTTCTTGCGCTTCAAGTGTCAAGAGCTAGTCGGTCAAAGTGGGAATAAAAGTAAAAGCACATTGTTGGGCTACGAGTTGTCCAGACGCATCTCCCATGTTTATCCAATGTTTCTGGTAAATGCCCACGCAGAAGACTTTCGTAACAAGAACTTTAACAACCATGTTCTGCACATATATATTGAACCTAGAGGGGATAAACACCATCCAGTCCAGGGTATCATGTCGACTCCGTCTCTCCACATCATTCTCTTCGCTGGCCTCGTGAGCCTCTTTGTCTCAGCTGGCTGTGCTGATCAATCTCGGAAAGATGTTGCTCTGTTCATCTTCGGCGACTCCCTCATTGACGCGGGGACCAACAACTACATTAACACCACTGCAAATTACAGAGCAAACTTTCCTCCTTATGGCGAGACATTCTTCCGCTATCCCACTGGCAGATTCTCCGACGGTCGTCTCATAGTCGATTTCATTGGTAATTCCTTTTTTGCTGTGTAACTTGTCTGCGAATTCTACTTATGTCCTCATAGGTTACTACTTAATGTATTGATTGTTCTAATTTGTTTTTGTTTTTCTTTGGTTGTTCAGCTGAATATGCAAAGCTGCCGCTGATTCCACCATATCTCCAAATGAAAGATGGTGAATTCATGGGAGGGGTGAATTTCGCATCCGGTGGAGCTGGTGCTTTGGTTGAGAGTCATGCAGGATATGTATGTTTCTTACTTATCAATTTGTTTATTTTTGGCTGAAAGCTTTATTCAACATGAATATTTTGACTTTCCGAAACTGCAAGAAAGATGGAAAATGAATAAGTTCTTGTTGTTGACTTATCAGGTGGTGGATTTGAAGACGCAGCTGAAGCAGCTTGAGCAACTAGAGAAGAAGCTGAGGAAGGAGATGGGGAGTGAGAAGGCGAAGAGCATAATTAAGGAGGGAGTTTACTTGATTAGCATCGGAACCAATGATTACGTGCCGCCTCTCCTTTATAATACTGCTCTGTTTCACTCCATTTCCATGGAAGATTACGTGGGGATGGTGATAGGAAACATCACCACCGTACTCCAGGTATTAACCAAAGGCCTTGCCTTTGTGGCCTCATAAATGGAATGAGGCCTAAATCAACTTATGGATTGTCATGATATTTCAAAGTGGATGAATCCTGATTAGGTTTATAATGTTTTTTTTGTCAGGGAATACATAAAGTAGGAGGAAGAAAATTTGCAATGATTGGAATATCGTTACTTGGGTGTGCGCCAGGGATGAGATCATTAACCAGAAATGGTGCTTGCTCGGATGATGCAAACAAGCTCGCCAAGCTTCACAACGTTGCTCTCATTTCAATTCTCACGAAGCTAGAGGCTCAGCTACAAGGATTCAAGTACTCCTACTTCGACTTCTACGCTTCAACCCAGGATAGAATCCAGTATCCATCGAAATATGGTAAGTCATTTGCGCTCTGGTGCGCCTAATTTTGCTCCAGTTTGACCATCATCCCTTCTACAGCACTTCCGGACTTGTACTTTTTACGTCGCTCGTGTACAGCATGGAAGTCCTTATTCTTGACATGTGAAATCGATCCAGGTTTCAAGGAAGCGGAAACTGCGTGTTGTGGTTCGGGTCCTTATAGGGGAAATACGAGCTGTGGAGGCAAGGGAGGAGCGAAAGAATATTTATTATGTCGTCGTCCCGAGAAGTATGTGTTCTTTGATAACTACCATCCAAGCGACAGGGCCAATCAGCAGCTCGCACAGTTGATGTGGAATGGGAACCTGAGTGTAATCAGACCTCACAATATAGAAGCGTTGTTCAAATACAAGCATGTTTAAATTTTTCTTTCCCCCGAAATCGTTAGTCAATAACCACAACTAGCCCAAACCTCAAACTATGAATCTTGAGGCATTGGTTTGGATTTATGTAAGGTTGCACTTCTGTTATGGAACGAGGATGTTCAAACGAGCTCAGGCATGTTTGAAAGGTTGACAAAAATAAATTCCTCGAAAGTTCTGTGAAAAGTTTGAATAAATGCAATTGATTATCGTTCAGTTCTATGCTTCTAACTTCATTTTAGAGTCCCATGACACAATCAAGTGTTATTAAGATGAGATGAGGTTAAACATTAAAATTGAGAAAAATTACGAATGAACTGTCAAAAAAAGACGAGAAGAGAGTTGGCTTCATTATGCAGGAGATTAAATTATGAGCGAGTTGGTAGTCTGTTCACTCCTTCGAGATAGGTCGAGCCCAGGCCTATCAATGTTGGATTTGGATCACCTGCTCTAGTGGGGATCGAGAGCAGAGTGATTTGCATCCACAGCCGTCCGATAAAAAAGCGGACGACTGTAGTTTTCCAGAAAAAGAAAAAGCAAAAAAAGGTGGGCTCCCTATTAAAGTGGGGCCCACCTTCCCTCTCTCATAGACCCTCTGATTTGCTAGGGAGGCAGATCAGGGGTCCAGATCCATCAATGTTCTTCGTATATTAATTGACGAAACAAACTGTTATTATTAGTTATTGGATGTATCACTTATTTATTATATCCATCTAGCCTATTAATTTCAAGTTGCCTAGCATTGCTCTTCTAAAGATGGCGGGCTACCTCTTCAAATTAGCATCTTAAATGTGCGAACCATTTAAAATTTGGGAAAATGACATAAATAGTTTATGAATTTTGATTCAACGTGCAACGTGGTCCCAGAACTTTCAATTTGTGTGATATAATCATTAAAATTTTTATTTTATTTAATTTTGTCGGAAAGATTTTTTTTCTTTGTCGTTGCTTCATCGGCTGTTCTTTTATTTCTTTTCCCCAACCATTGGCTGACTCAAACGTACCGACCTCACAATACTTGCTCAGGTATTGCCAATGAGCTGAGCTTGCAAAGCTTCCCAACGTTGCTCTCATTTAAATTCTCACAAAGCTGGAGACTCGAACTACGAGGATTAAAGGGATCCTGTACTGGACTTCTGGACTTCAGCGTGGGATAGAATCCGAAACCCCTTGAAACAGAGTCGCTTATACGAGTCCTTCGAACCTTAATTATGCTTACATCTCATACAGACAACGAAAAAAGTGAGCGATTTCTGTTCTAGATTTAATTTGTGGCTTCAACGAGGCGAAAACGGCACATTGCGGTTAAGTTCCGTATGGGGCGAACCAGAGTGAGGCCTCGCGTTGAACGCTGCATTGTCGTCCCGAAAAATTCTTATTTTTCGACAGCCATCCGGCTCAAAGGGCCAATCAACAGTTTAGGCCTCGTGTTAGCCATGACCAGAAGCGCGCTGTATGGCGCTTGAGACAAGGTCGACTGGGGGATGCCTTCGGCGGTACCAGAAACAGAGCGATGCTCATCGCTTTTCCATACTCTGAACCCTGCTGTCTGCATATAGGCTGTTCTGCTAGCGTGTAGCTCCTGTGCGGCCCTAAACTAAGGATGGTTGCCTCCAGATTGAGTTGACCAATGGTCTGCTCTAGCGCTCACATGAAGAACTCGTTTTGAATCATCGAAGCATATGATTTGTCAAAGTGGGCTGCTGGATGGGGACTAAAAAGCAACTGTAAATTGGTTAGAGACTTGTCTCCTTGACGAAAGCTTTCTTGCGCTTCAAGTGTTAAGAGCTAGTCAGCCAAAGCGGGAAGAAAAGTAAAAACACATTGTCGGACTACGAGTTGTCCAGACGCGTCTCCCATATTTATCCAATGTTTCTCCCAAGTTCACAAGTCCCGTTGAATGTAATGACAGAAGACTTTGTAGCTTGTCACCATATTTTTCCATATGTATATGTGCCAACCTAAGGAGGACGAACATCATCCCACACACAGCTCATCATGTCCAATCCGACTCTCCACATCATTCTCTTAGCTATTCTCGCAAGCCTCTTCATCTCAACTCGCTGCGACAATCAATCTCAGAAGGATGTTGCTCTGTTCATCTTCGGCGATTCTGTTAATGACGCGGGGACCAACAACTACATAAACACCACTGCAGGTTTCAGAGCAAATTTTCCTCCTTATGGCGAGACGTTCTTCCACTATCCCACTGGCAGATTCTCCGACGGTCGTCTCATCGTCGATTTCATCGGTAACTTCTTTTTTGCTGGATAACTTGTATCCGAATAGTACTCATGTCCTCATAGGTTACTGCTTAATTTATTGATTGTTCTAATTTGTTTTTTGTTTTACTTTGGATGTGTAGCTGAATATGCAAAGCTGCCGCTGATTCCACCATATCTCCAGATGAAAGATGGGGAATTCATGGGAGGGGCGAATTTCGCATCCGGTGGAGCTGGTGCTTTGTTTGAGACTTATACAGGATATGTATGTTTCTTACTTGTCAGATTGTTTATTTTTGGCTCGAAGCTTTATTCAACATGGATATTTTGACTTTCTGGACTGCAAGAAAGATGGGAAATGAATAAGTTCGTGTTGTTGACTCATCAGGTGGTGGATTTGAAGATGCAGCTGAAGCAGCTTGAACAACTAGAGGAGAAGCTGAGGAAGGAGGTGGGGAGCGAGAAGGCCAAGAGGATAATTAAGGAGGGTGTTTACTTGATTAGCATCGGAAGCAATGATTACTTCAGGCCTCTCCTTAATAATCCTGCTCTGTTTCACTCCATTTCCATGGAAGACTACGTGGGGATGGTGATTGGAAACATCACCACCGTGCTCAAGGTACCAAAAGAAAAGATTTCCGTTTCTGAAAACCTGAAACTTTTGGATACGTGTGATTCTATATTTAATGTATTTTCCAGGTCCATGTAAAAGTAGATCTTATGAACCTTGTGATATCCTGCAACTTCTGGCACAAATGGACACGGTTGGACAGCTGTACGTACAAAAGCCAACGTACACTGGCAACCTTGAAAATGAAACGCACTATGTATTGCAGTGATACGACTAAAATGAGTGCTTAATCCGAACCCTGACAAGCGAGAACAAGATGCCAGCCTTGACGTACATTTCAACTTTAATACTTTCTCATTCTCTTTTTCGATGGTTTGATATTCAGTCAAGATATTTTGTGTAGCTTAGTTAATCGTTCTTTATATATCTCCATATGTGGCACAAGCATAGGATAGTACAAATATTTCTGCGTCATTTTATTTGATGGTAAGTTGGTATTTGAGACGTATCTCGACTTGTTCATCCCTCCAATAAATCTTGAAGGCGCACTCTGCTGGAGGCATATACTATATAGTGTGCATTTGCAAGGGGACCTCCTTGTTCTAGCCTCGCAATAATTAGGCTTTGCGAAACATCTGGTAATTGTTATGGCATTTTAAGAGGATGATATGGCTTTCTGATTTTTCTTTGCAGGGAATATATGAATTAGGAGGAAGGAAATTTGCAATGATTGGAATAGGGCAAATTGGGTGTATCCCAGCCATGAGACCATTAACCCAGAACGGTGCTTGCTCGGACGAAGCCAACAAGATCGCAAAGCTTCACAACGTTGCTCTTACTTCAATTCTCGCGAAGCTGGAGGCTCAACTCCCAGGATTCCAGTACTCCTACTTCGACTACTACGCCGCAGGCGCCGAGAGAATCCAATACCCATCAAGATATGGTAAGTTCTTTATGCCCGTGGGCAATTAACTCAAGGCATCTTTGCTCCTGTACTGAATAGAAATCCGCGCGAAATCGATTCAGGTTTTAAGGATGCAGAAACTGCATGCTGTGGTTCGGGTCCTTACAGGGCTAACTCGACCTGTGGAGGCCAGAGAGGAGTGAAGGAATATTCATTGTGCCGTCGTCCTGAGAAGTACGTCTTCTTCGATGCCGGCCATTCAAGCGAGAGGGCTAACCAGCAGTATGCACAACTGATGTGGAATGGGAGTCCGAACGTAATCAAACCTCGCAACCTGAAAGCGTTGTTTAAGCATGGGAGTGCTTGAATCTCCCCCCGCCCCCTCAGAAATCGTGGGTAAATAACAACATCCCACTCGAATGTCAGATTATAAATAACGAGGCATGATGTTGGATTTGATTGTATGGCCGCGCTTCCGTTGAAGAGCCAGGATGTTCAAATGAGCCCTAGGATTGTTCGAACGTTGACGGACTTGAGTTCCTTAAACGTTTTTATAAAAGTTTGAATAAATGGGATTCATTACCGCTCTGGTTATGTCCTATTAACTACAACTTCAGGGCCTGCGACACTGTAATTGTCCTTAGGATGAGCTGAAATGCGAAAGAAATGACATTATGTTTGTTTCATTGAAAATAAATAATTGAAAAAGAATTTTCCTAAAAATAATCATTTTATATCATTACAATTAATTAATTATAGAAAAATATCTTCTGATAACCATTTATGTCTAAACATTTTAAGATTTTTTTTTGTTTTTTTAATAAAGAAGTCTTTGGCCTCCTAAAAATGCCGAACTCTTCAAATTTGGATCTCTTGCCCTGGGTACAGACCAAGGCAGGGGTGATTTGCCCCTCACAGCCGTCCAATCAACAATCGGACGGCTGTACTTTAAAAATAAAAAAATAAAACAAAAAAGTGGGGCCCACACCCATTAAAGGTTGGGCCCCACCATCTGCAACTCGCAGTATCGGACGGCTGTGAGGGGTAGATCACTCCTGTCCTGGTCCGTATCTAGGGTTGGGGATCCAAGTCCGAAATCTTCGATTCTCTTCGAATTAGTTTTTATTTATTTATTTATTTACAGCCTCATTTAACATATGGGTCCTTCTTTTTGTTGGTGCTTCATTGGCTTCTTGTTTTTTTCCCCCAATCATTTGCCGTCTTCAACACGCTACCTCACATAACTTGCCCAAGTATCGAAACCTAACCAAACTTTCTCGAACGGTCAAACCTCTTGCTGTTAGCTTAATGTATGTAGATATAAGAAGTTTAGATGTAGAAATAGATCAATGAACCCACCAATGGTCTAATCATATGATCTGTGCATAATCTCCCGATGAATTGGGGAAGGGATTATAAATTGGTAATGAATTGCTTCGGAGAGAGACTTCTGTGCAGATGCGTGCTGAGTTTGCTGGCTGACCGCAAAAATGGAAAAATAATATGGGTGAAAAGCATGGAAACGTGAGGGTTTCAAACGTATCCCGACATAAAATTAGAGGGCAGATCCCTATTACAAAATCTCAGCCGTCTTATAAAAAAAAGTTGAAATTTTTTTTTTTAAATTTTTTTTCTCCAACCGTTCAATTCAGACGGCTGTAATGAGATAATGTCACCACTGACTTAAGTCGGGAGATCCATTTCCTCCCCCGCCTCCTCCTCCTTCACGAGAAGTTAAAACTCGTTTAAGTCGCCCGAACGTCCATGCAAGATGCCAAGAGACACCGCGTCGTCCAACCCAAGATTGCCATGTTGGCTCTGAATCTCCACGCCCTCTTCTTCGCAGTCGTCGCCGGCCTCCTCCTCTCGGCTCGCTGCGACGTCGATCGGCCCCAGCACAACGTCGCTCTGTTCGTCTTCGGCGACTCGCTCAATGACGCGGGGACCAACAACTACATAAACACCACCGCCCATTTCAGGGCAAACTTCCATCCATATGGCGAGACTTTCTTCCACCGCCCCACCGGCAGATTCTCCGACGGTCGTCTTATTGCTGATTTTATCGGTATAACTTCTCCATGTTCTCGCCTTTTCTTCCCCCTCATGAATGATTGATTGCATACTCAAAATCTTTTCGGATGATTCAGCTGAATATGCGAAGCTGCCACTGATCCCACCATATCTCCAGCTGAAGAACGACGAATTCGTGGGAGGGGCGAATTTCGCGTCCGGTGGAGCCGGCGCGCTACCCGGCACTCACCAAGGATTCGTTCGTCGAGTCTCTTTCCTCGTCTTCGCTTTGCTGTTTTCCCGTGCACTCTTCCTTAGTCTTGCTTCTGTAGGTGGTGGACCTCAAGGCCCAGCTGAAGCAGTTTGAGAAACTGGCGACGGATCTGAGGAAGAAGCTGGGGGAGGAGAGGGCGAAGAGAATAGTTTCGGAGGCCGTTTACATGGTCAGCATCGGAGGCAACGACTACATGAGCCCGGTGCTGGACAATCCAGCTCTGTTTCAGTCCATTTCCATGGAGGATTACGTGGGGATGGTGGTCGGCAACATCAGCTCGGTGCTTGAGGTAAACGGAGACCATTAATATCCGCCTCGTGCACGCACGGAACAGAAAAAATAAAAGTTTTTCCCTTTTTCTTGAGGTCTTCCTTTTACAGGAATTTATATCACTCAATAAACAGCCCAATCCGGGAATTGCTCGGACCGAAGCGAATCAGCCAAGTTGGTCCGGTTTTTCAAAGTTTTGGTACGGTCCACAGCTTCAAAAATGAAACCGACTCGTGGGCTGTTCTTGATTCTTAGGAATGAGGGACTAGACCAGATTGCCTAGATCGGACTACTTGGATCGAAACTAGGACCGGACCACCCTCCCTTTCTCTTACTTATTTCTCTAGTTTCCTTTCCTCCTTTCCTTGGCCCTACCGATAACAACAAAATGAAAACAACCATAATTGGCCTCATCCTTTATTCATGCTCAAAAAACTCTCTCTCTCTCTCTCTCTCTCTCTCTCTCTCTCTCTCCGTTATTTTTTGCTGTAATTTGTTCCTGGAATTTTGCTGAAGTTTTTTACAATTGCCAATATTATATGTGAACTTGCTCACGGATGGGCATCTAGAGGAATTGGTGAAGTGTTTAAGAATGGGTCCGTTCATGACTTGCTCCTTTTAACAGAGGACCGTCATGACGGGGTCATCGCGGAAGTTATATAGCATTGCGTAACTTGTTGTTTCTCAATTCCGATTTCATTGGATCGTCCAAGAGCTGGACCGGACCGGTAAGTTGGGTCTGGTCCGGTCCTATGATTAGTTAATCCAGTTCCCGGTCCTAAAAATTGGGAACCGGTCCCATTTGTCTGGCTCCGGAATCGGACGGCCTGGGAAACCGAGAACCCTACTTGAGAGGCGTTTTTTTTTTTTTGGTTAAATTTTCTGGAATATTTGGCATCTGGAAAATTTTAAATTCAAGACTAGTTTAAAATATAAAATGTCACTCATTCGACAGTGAATTTATTACGAATTCTTGGCGACCGATTGCTGGTGTACGCGGGAACCTCTGCCGAATTCTTGGCGACCGCTGCTATTGTTAATAGGATTTCGTTGACCAAGGCATGTTCTTGTTTATATTTTAGTGGGCACCTGATCTTTTATTCAACTCTGAACAGTTTTTTTTTTCTCCTTTAACTCTCTACTTGTGACTTGAATTTCTATTACGATGAATAAGTATTTTTGTTAACGAGAGTCCAGAAATGAGATTTGTCATTTATTATTCATTGCTATAGTGTGAACCTATAAGTTTAGTTTTTTTTACCTTTTGGTCTAACAATAAATTATATGTGATCATACTTTTGTCGGTTATCGCACTTAATCTTTCTAAATTGACTGTAATAATGAATGACTGACCTTTTTTTCAGGAAATATATAAAGTCGGAGCAAGAAAATTTGGGTTTTTGGCCGTGCCGCCTCTTGGGTGCCTCCCGGCTCTCCGACTGGTCACCGGAAACGGCTCTTGTTTGAGGCCGGCCACCAAGCTTACGAAGCTTCACAACGTGGCTCTTTCCGCGACTCTGGCCAAGCTAGAGACTCAATTACGAGGATTCAAGTACTCCCTCTTCGACTTGTACACTTCCCTTGCTAAGAGAATCCAATACCCATCAAAATATGGTCAGTCATTAGCATTATTTTCGCATCACTTAAACTTTTCCCTGGATTTTCATTAATCTCGCGAAGTTAAATCCCAGGCTTCAAGAATGGGAAATCGGCGTGCTGCGGCTCGGGTCCGTACGGGGGGAACTTTAGCTGCGGAAGCATGAGAGGAGGGGGAGACTACTCATTGTGCCATAATCCCGGGGAGCAAGTGTTCTTTGATTCCTACCATCCGGGCGAGAGGGCTCACCGGCAGTTTGCGCAATTGATGTGGAATGGAAGTCTGCGCACGACCAAGCCCTATAACCTGCAAGCATTGTTCGAGCATGGGAACATTTGATCTTCTGCTCTTTCAAAGTGTGGAGCAAACAATGGGATCGAGCTTCATCTCATTAATAAATGAGGCATGCCAGTACTGTTTGAATTTGCGTTTGCATTACTATTGTAATAATGTGAGCAATGGGAATCAAACTTCATCTCTTGAATAAACGGTGCATATTATTGTGGTTTGATTACACAACGTTCAAACCGAAGCATATATCATATCAATGGCATTTTCTATTGTTAGAATATTTAGAAGAAAAAAATGATACAAAAAAAGTCATAAATATATTACAATTATGTCAATTCAATTTTAAATTTTTTATGTTAGTTTAGTTCAATACCTTTTATATTTATATCAATTTAGTTAATTAGTCAATTTTCGTTGATTGGCGCTCGCTGTCCGATTGACATTGACGTGGATAATTTTTTGTAGTGTATTTTTTTTTCAATTGATTTATTAATTCATTTGTTTCTTTTATTCTCTTTTTCCTTTTCTTCCTTTCCTCATTTGACGGCCACTAAGCAAGGGTAGGGTGTGCAACCAAACCAGGTAAACTCGGTTCCCGAACCGGCCCACTTAGAAAATGTTGTCGGGAACTAGTTCCCGTTGAAACCTGTCTAGGATCCCAAAATTCAAAACCAATTTGAACTAGTCTGGGAACCAGTTACAAGAGATTACTCACCCAGGAACAAGATCAATGAGACCGGTTTGAGAACCCGTTCGTAAGCCAACTCAAAAGTCCAAAACCCTAATTTATTCCACTGTTTTTTTTATTTAACTCTCACATCCACAAACTTCACAGCGTTCTCCTTCATTGCGACATCACCAGCTCCCAATCGCACCATTGCTAATTTATATATAATGTTAAGATTTTTTTTTATTTGCATTATGATCTTGTTTATGATAATTTGCCTCATGGATCTTTAGTTTTTTGTTTAGACAAAAAGTTTATTTACTTATTAATTATAAATACTTAATGTTTCAATATAAATTAGAAGAATTATGTTGTTTTCTCACGTATTAATGTTAAATTTAAAATTGTATAAGATGTGCGGTTGCAAAATAGGTTCAAATATAAATAAGGTTAACCCTCGAATCGGACTGAAAAAACATGGTGGATCGGGTATAGGGTCCACTTCAAACAAGGTCGGGTATAGTGTCCAAAAAGGAGAATCGGTCATAACATGGTCGAATACATGGTACAGGTCTAAAATCTACCCACCTTGGATCCAATCACGCCTAGGCGAGGGGCATGGCTGTTGCCCAGTCTCACCCAGATTTGGATGAGCCTGTGGTTGGCAAGGCCATGGTTGCCTTTGCGCATGGCCGCTAGGCCTTGTGCCTAGATCTAAATGCGCTACCGTGTTTGAAGGCAACCATGGCCCAATCCTCACAATCGGCAAGGGGATAAGGGCCGCAATCCTCACTAACAATCGGTGAAGGCATCATCGCCTAGTGGCTAGTGAGCCTCGAGGGTCGCTATGGAAAATAAAAGAAGAAAAAGAGGAATAAAAAGAAAAAGATAAAATTATAAAAACATGAAAAAATGAAATATTGCTAAAAATTGTCCACATAAGCTCCGGCCCATCAAAAGTGACCAGATTGATTGAATTGACACAACTGCAAAAGGTTCAGGACTGAATTAATAGGAATTATGTTCAAGACTAAATCGAGACCATTACAATAGGTTTAAGAATATTTTTGGTAATTTTTCTTATTTAGATGCCTATAGAAAGTATTGCAAGCTTTTAAATACCGGTTTTGTTAAGGCTTTTTACATGTGCTTGTGGCCTTGTAAATTACATGCAGTTCGTGGGGTTTCAATCGGGTGACTTTTTTTTCGACCAAAATAAGGAAAAAAAGAATAAAACTTCCCATTTCTAAGTTGGAAATTCTCTATCATCCTAACCAAATAGGCCAATGAACCCACCAATGGTCTAATCATATGATCCGTGCATAATCTCTGGATGGGTTGGGGAAGGGATTACAAATTGGTAATAAATTGTTTTGGAGCGAGACTTCTGTGCAGATGCGTGATGAGATTGCTAGTTGACCGCAAAAATGGAAAATAAAGCGGGTGAAGTTTGGAAACGTCAGGGTTTCAAACGCGTCTCTTCACTGTTCAAAGTGTGCTGTGAAAGTCAGGATACGGAATCTCGCGAGCCGACTTCTTTGAATGCCGCAAAAATGTTTTGACTCTGTCGATATATGTCGTCTTATATTAGGATTCGTATCGCTTAACATAAATTCTTCGTATCGCCTAACATAAATTCCCATGATTCAGTGAGAATTTGGCTAGAGGAAAGAGGTGTCCCCGAGCCTCCTCCTTCACGAGAAGTGAAAACTCATTTAGGTCACCCCGTACAAGATCCCAAGAGACGCTGCGTCGTCCGACCCAAGATCGCCATGTCGGCTCTGAATCTCCTCGCCCTCTCCTTCGCTGTCGTCGCCGGCCTCCTCCTCTCAGCTAGCTGCGACGTCGACTTGCCCCAGCACGGCGTGGCTCTGTTCGTCTTCGGCGACTCGCTCAACGACGCGGGGACCAACAACTACATAAACACAACCGCCTCGTTCAGGGCAAACTTCCATCCATATGGCGAGACTTTCTTCCACCGCCCCACCGGCAGATTCTCCGACGGTCGTCTTATTGCTGATTTTATCGGTATAACTTCCCCATGTTCTCGCCTTTTCTCCCCCTCACGAATGATTGATTGCATACTCAAAATCTTTTCGGGTGATTCAGCTGAATATGCGAAGCTGCCACTGATCCCGCCATATCTCCAGCTGAAGAACGACCAATTCGTGGGAGGGGCGAATTTCGCGTCCGGTGGAGCCGGCGTGTTACCCGGCACTTACCAAGGATTCGTGGGTCGAGTCTCTTTCCTCGTCTTCGCTTTGCTGTTTTCCCGTGCACTCTTCCTTAGTCTTGCTTCTGTAGGTGGTGGACCTCAAGGCCCAGCTGAAGCAGTTCGAGAAACTGACGAAGGATCTGAGGAAGAAGCAGGGGGAGGAGAGGGCGAAGAGAATAGTTTCGGAGGCCGTTTACATGGTCAACATCGGAGGCAACGACTACTTGAGCTCGGTGCTGGACAATCCAGCTCTGTTTCAGTCCATTTCCATGGAGGATTACGTGGGGATGGTGGTCGGCAACATCAGCTCGGTGCTTGAGGTAAACGGAGACAATTAATATCCGCCTCATGCACGCTCGGAACAGAAAAAAATGAAGAATTCTCTCCCTTTTTCTTGAGGTTTTTCTTTTACAGGAATTTATTTCACTCGAGTGGCGTTCTTTCTTTCTTTCTTCTTTTTTTCAATCTTTTTTAGGCCATCGTCCGCGTATAAAAATAATTCGATCGTCAGCATTCGGAAAAATTTAAATTCAAAACTAGTTTAAAGTATAAAATATCACTCACTCGACGATAAATTTATTACGAATTACTGATTGTTAGATCCGTGCACTCTTCTTTCGATCTAATAATAAATCAGATGAAATCACACTTTTATCGTTCGTCACACTTAATCTTTCTAGATGGACTGCAATAACGGATGACCGACTGTTTTTTCACTTTTTCCAGGGAATATATAAAGTCGGAGCAAGAAAATTTGGGCTCTTTACCATGCCGCCTCTTGGGTGTCTCCCGGCCGCCCGACTGGTCACCGGAAACGGCTCTTGTTTGAGGCCGGCCACCAAGCTTACGAAGCTTCACAACGTGGCTCTTCCCGCTACTCTGGCCAAGCTAGAGACTCGATTACGAGGATTCAAGTACTCCCTCTTCGACTTGTACACTTCCCTTGCTAAGAGAATCCGATACCCATCAAAATACGGTCAGTCATTAGCATTATTCTTGCACGACTTGACCCTTTTCCCCTGGATTTCCATTAATCTCGCAAAGTTAAGTTCCAGGCTTCAAGGACGGGAAATCGGCGTGCTGCGGCTCGGGTCCGTACGGGGGGAACTATAGCTGCGGAGGCATGAGAGGAGCGAGAGACTACTCGTTGTGCCATGATCCCGCGGAGCATGTGTTCTTTGATTCCTACCATCTGAGCGAGAGGGCTTACCGGCAGTTCGCACGATTGATGTGGAATGGAAGTTGGCGCACGACCAAGCCTTATAACCTGAAAGCATTGTTCGAGCACGGGAACATTTGATCTTTTGCTTCTTTTTCAATGTCCTTGGGCGAACAATGGGGACCAACCTTCATCTCATTAGTAAACGAGTCATATCAGTACGGTTTGAATTTATGATTGCAGTACTGCTGTACGCGAACGATGGGAATCAGACTTCATCTCATGGATAAACGATGCTTATTATTGCGGTTTGATTATATGTGGTTCAAACCGGAGTATACATCATATCGATGTCGTATTCTATGGTTAGAATATTTAAAAGGAAAAAAATACGAAAAAATTTATAAATATATTACAATTTTGTCAATTTAATTCTAGACACGTTTTTGTATGTGTCCATTTAGTCCAAAATATTTTACGTTTATATTAATTCAGTTAATCAATCAATTTTCGCCGATCGACGCTAGCTGTCTAATTGACGCTGATGTGGACAATTGTCTTTTCAATTCCTTGTTTTTTTCTCTTTTAGCTACTAGGCGTGGGTCATGGCTCTCACCCAACCCTTGTCCAAATCTGGACAAGCCTGGGGGTGAAGGTGGCTTTTCCCGTGATTGGCAAGGTCATGGTTGCCTTTGCATGCAGCCTTCAGGTTAAGTTTTCTCAAGAAATATGCTAAGCTAAAACCCACGGGGCGATGACACGTCATCCTGGAAATTGGCCATATGTCCACCATGTCAGCAATTTGCAGAAATATCAATAGGACTTCTTCCCTCATTTTTTTTCCCTAGGGCAGCCTACCCATTTCATGTCATCGTGCTTGTGTCCTTTTTTTTAAAGTTACTCTTGTGTCGTTATTAGGAATGAGCACTGATCCAGTGTCGACCCTATAACCGGATCAAAGCGGCATTGTACAGTTTGGTCTTGTAGGAAACAGTCCAGGTACTCGGTTCTCAAAACTATGCTGTCTTGTTCTAGGGTTTGAGTGTTGAACCAAACCGGACCACAACAAAAGAGTCAATCCACGAATGGTTCTGGATTTTAAAATTTGATAACCGACCCCATGCGATAGTTATGATCCAAGTTAGACTGGTCCAACCTAGAAATCGCTCGCCTGCAATTGTTACTAGCACGATTCGCGCGATGACAAATCAATCTGTTTAGCGAAAACGTGTCCTTGTTGGTTTCGAGAGAGTCGCATTCGTTTGGTATCGTACTCGATTTTTTCTCGACAAGGCTCGCATAGTCAAGAATCCCGAAGTCGGCGATTGTCTTCTAGTCGGCGAGTTCCGACCGGAGTGAACTGGAGAGGCCAAACGTTGACCGCCATTCTCAGAAGAGCGCACGTCACAGTGTTCACATGAAACATCCGAATCCAAGAATACATATACATATAATACGTATAATATACGATAGAAATATTTACAGCTCAGATGGTTAAAGGATGGTGGGTTCCACTTGAAATCTATGAATTCGCATGAATTGGGGGGTTTCATGGAATGCGCTTTCTTTTCACACGAGGAAGTCGAAGCGAAGTCGTCTTCGCGTCTTCTGCGCCGAAAGCCAAAAGAGGCGCGCGTGCACGTGATTTATGGCATGTGCACGTGATCGCATCACTCCATCATCACAAAAAGTTTCGCCCCAAGCCCTCGGGATCTTAAGATAGGTGGTCCCACGGTGTCTGCCCCTTTATATTAATATCAAATGATAAAAATAAAACAACAAATATTAAAAATATATATATACATAAATTATTAAAAGGATATATGAAGGCGAGACATTTTAGTAGTATGATAAATTCAAACTTTATTCTTATAACGATCAGTTCGACCAGAGATTCGCGATCGACGCTGTAAATATTCGTGACTTGAGTTTAGAGAAATCATCGAGAGAGTAATATTCTAAATGTGAAAGCAAGAGGTTGTGACGTTGAAATAAGTGGAACTCAATGACTTGTGTACTTGAGTGGTCGGCACAGCAAAAGTGCCCTTGAAAGGGGATAAGAGGGACGAAATCCGGGTGAAATTAGTATTTCTCACTTCGTTGGGGGAGCGAAAGTGGTAGAAAAGGAAAAAGCGAGGGTCGGGATTGTATAAATACAGAACCGAAGCGGAGGAGAACGGCGAGGTGGCTAGAGTGAAACTCGGACGCCCTAGCTCAGCTCGCCGGCTGCTGCCATCACCCCGCCTGCAGACATGGCGAAGCGGAGCTGCTCCTGCATTTTCTATGCTGCAGCGCTCTTGTGGGCGCTCCTGCTCGGCCCTGCCATTTGCTATGCTGCCCAGAAGCGTAACACTCTGTTCGTGTTCGGTGACTCCCTCTTCGACCCCGGCAACAACCAGTACGTGAACGCCACTCCCGGTGGCCGAGGCGGCGGCGATATGGCCACTTCCCTGCCTTATGGGGAGACCTACTTCAAGCACGCCACCGGCCGACTCTCAGACGGTCGCCTCGTCCCCGATTTCATCGGTACAGAAAACAAAGACTTATTTACCGGACCAATCGTTCGATTTTAGTTCTTCCAGGGTGGCACTATGTCCGGTCCAGTTAGGAAATGGCAAATTTTTTTAGCAGAATGATACTTGGAATGTCTATTTGCGTACAACTTATTCTGTTGTCTGGTATTTGCAGCCGAGTTTGCTAAGCTGCGCATTCTTCCGCCGTATTTGCAACCGGGGACCCAAAATATGACTGACGGGGCTAACTTTGCATCCGGCGGAGGCGCTGTTCTGCCCAGCGATCATCCCGGACCGGCGAGTAAATTTTTGATGCAGCTTTTACGATAGTCTGATATGGTAGAAACATTTGTATGTGTATAGATGTTTAAGTAAGGTAGAGTCAATCAAAATCTCGCCTTTAAATTGAATCAGATTGATTTGGGAAAGCAACTGAGCTACTTCAAGGAAGTGGTGAAATCGCTGGGAGCGAAGCTGGGCGCTGCCGGTGCGAAAAGGGTCCTCAGGAGAGCCGTCTATCTGTTCAGCATTGGAGGGAACGACTACTTTCACCTCTACAACACTATACCGAACGTCACTCAGTCGTACCGCCGCGAATATGTGTCCATAGTTGTCGGCAACATCACGGCGGCTCTCAAGGTAACTGCAGCAACTTGCTATTTAGGTCCATGGAGCAAATAAAGTGATGGACAAGCAAAGGCAAAGAATCAGGGAACTACTTTCTTGCTCTGATTCCATGTGAAACCAAGCGGCCAACTATCGCGCTGGCAATTGTAATTACCTTAGTACTTGGCATGTTCTAATGGATGTTGCGATCCGTCAAATGCAGGAAATTTATGGGCTCGGCGGACGAAAAATTGCGTTCCAGAATGCAGGGCCTCTGGGCTGTGTGCCATCTATGAGAGCCAGGAGCAACGGAACTGGGTGTGTGGAGGAGCTGCAAGCCCATGCCAGACTTCACAACCGAGAGCTCGCCATCGTCCTCAGGAAGTTGAAGACAGAGTTGCCGGGATTTCAGTATTCGATCTTTGACTACTACAACTCGCTCAAAGATCGGATCCTTAACCCTTCCAAATATGGTAGCTGCCGAGACCCAATGTTCCATCGCGTTATTACATTGCCTATGGCTCCGGACTGTTTTTGACCCTTCAATTCTTCTCTCTCCCTCGTGAAGGATTCAAAGACGGGCAGGCGGCATGTTGTGGCTCTGGACCTTACCGAGGATCGAGCTGCGGGGGGACGCAGAAGTACGAGGTGTGCAGCGATCCGAGCAAGTACATTTGGTTCGATGGCGGCCATACGACGGAGGCCGCGAATTACCAGTTGGCACAACTTATCTGGAGCGCGGCGGTGCCCATCACCGGGCCTTCCAATGTGAGACAGCTATTCACGCATTAGTATAAGGAAGTATCAAAGGTTGCCCCCGTCGGTCGACTTGCCGGAGACGTAGATTAGCTTGGATATGTATGTCTAGTGCCATCTCTGGCAGTTGAGGATTATTTACAGCAGCTTGTGTGATTGACGTTGCTTCTATGCTGTGGTTCATGCTTGATGGCTTGCTCTATTTTGTGTATCTTCAGTCAAAATGGGTTATTTGCCCAATTCTCGGCCCATATTTAATGGGCCAAGTTATTGTATGGGTTAAATATATTCAGTAAATAGATTTAAAATGATAGAGGCCAAAATAGTATGAGCATTAAATAGGTTTAAAATGTTTATAACTTATTTAAACCTATTTTTTCACTTTCTCTTACCTTTACTTACTTGATCTTTTCATTGCTCGCTCCGCCCTTTTCATCCTAGTTTGGGTATAATATTCGTAAATTTAGTTAAATATGAAAGCATTTTCATAAGTTTAGTTAAATAAGTTTACTTTTTTAATTTTTTTTCCTTTATTTTTTTTCTTCTCTTTTTCTTCAACCAATTGCCAAACCTTGATGACTAGCTAGAGATAAGGACCATTGGCAAGGACAAGTCTTGCCTCGCCAGTAGCTGGGGGAGGCTCGACCTCGCCCAATCTAGTGAGAGCAAGCCTCGCCTAACCACTGGCAAGCCCGACCTTGCCCGTCGACAACAAGGAGGTCAAGTCTTGCCCCTGCTGACCCCGGCCTTTGGCTAGTTGCCAAAGTTTTGGTGAGCCGCTAGAAGAAGGAAGAAGGGAAAGTAAGAAGGGAAGCAAAAAGAAATAGAGAAAAGAAAAGGAAGAGAAAAATAAATGAATTCAAAAAAAATTAAAATGTAATTAAAAGGTGTCCATCCATGTCAGCCTTACCCAGGTCATATAGGGAGATCGGCATTCATGCTAGTGATTTATAGTCAAAATTGGCACAACCATAATAATTTTAGAACGTTTTTGGTAATTCTTTTTCGCTTGGGGACTAAAGTATTCCGATGAAGTTAATCCCAGTTGGGATTCACAAAGAAAACGAAGGTCTCGAAGCTCAACGTTGAATGTAGACGGTCTTTCTGCTTCCATACATTCGTATTGATGAAGAACTGAAGGGTAGGACATGGTAGACGCTTAATTATGCAGACCAGAAATTCATTCATCGCTGCGAAACTGGCGAGACATTGGTGCAGAAAGGAAGAGCGTTGCTGCCCGTACATACATCCATGTAAAAGGGAATGGGCCAAATTTTATGGGCACTCCATAAATATCGAGTCTCTCATGTCGGGGACGTCGATCGCTCTCAGTAGTTCCGATGGAAATCAAACAGTGGCCGGCGATGGCAAGCGCCGCCGATGTGGTGATCAAGTCGGGAATCTAAGATTTTCTTCTTCTTGTTCTTGCATTATGTTATCTTGCTTCGTCTTCATGACCGATCGTGCGAATCGACACTAGCAATCATCAAAAAGGGAAGGACGCGTTGATTTGGTTCGAAAGGGGCAGGACGCACGACCGGTTTCGTCTTATAAGTCGGACTCCGTCGTCGTCGACGAAACAGCGACGAGGCCGCGTGGTCGGCCAACAGCAAGCCCGTAGCTGAACGACCATGGCGTGTTTCATACTGATGATTATGGTGGTGGTACATCGAAGAGAGACAGACAGAGGACCGACCACGTGGTGAGTGTCCTAGCGGTGGGCAGACCCAAATCTTAGCACGACCGTCCAATCTCGTGGGGCTCGCAGTACTTGCTCGATGCCCTCCCCTTCTGAAGGCGGATGCTGCAAAGATGGTGACCCTACGTGCACGTTTGCAGATGTCGTATGTTTCGACCAACGAGGAGGTTTCCTCTTTGTTACGTGGCTCGAAATGGGTACCGTTTATATTTATATTGCTGGCGGAGTGTGATCGTTTAAAGAAGTGAATTCAAAATCTCAAACTAAATCTAACTTAGGCTCCGTTCGTTACGTGAAAAATATTCTTTCAAAAATTGAGGTATTCGGAAGGCGGAAAACAATTTGTCAAGGAAAATGTTTTCCGATCAATGAACAATATCTTTTTAAAAACGGATAAAATGTAAAACTTACACACTTAAGCATCGGACGGCATGTTCCGATCAATGAAGAATATTCTCCGTTCGTTTAGCATCAGATGGCATGTAAAACTCACACGCTTGAAGCCGTAAAACTCACGGCCCGCGAGCGGAAGCTCAGCAAGAAGTTTTGCCGGCAAATTTGGAAGTCCATCAGGCAACATCGCCTTCGTTTCGCAGCCAATGGACTCGAATTGCCATCATGGCGCAACATCAAAAGTGACGTCACGCGTGACGTCGTGTGGAGGCACGGCAATTTCTCTCCCCTGGGGGGGGGGGGGGGGGGGGGGGGGGGGGACTGCACTTTCCTTCTCCCGTTTTCTTCAGCTTTCGTTTCTTTCCATTCGGACTTTTCTAGTCGTGCGCGAAAAGAGAATCCTGGCGACGAGTTTGTCGCCGAATATAAAATCTTGCTTTGTTGAGTAAAAGCTCGATATAGCCCAGTAGACATTCGTAAATCTTGCACGAGTATAGTTAGATTCACCGGATCCAACTCATTCAAATTACGTACTGATTTTGCGGCCCCAGCGCGGGACCTGGCGTGTCGATCATTGTGTGGAGCCACGGATAACGATGCTCACCAGGCCCGGGCAATCACCACCACCCCTGCATGAATAACCGGGGCTGCCCTTCGGGACCAGCGAGCGTTTATGCTCCCTGGCCCACTAGTTCGCTTTCCGATTCCGATGGGGAACCAGACTATCTAAGAAACCACTCACCCCTAGTCGTTATAGTACCACTCATGAAAATTCAATCTAGAGTCGATCATATTAGAGGAACAATAGTTTTAAAATACAATCAAGCAGATTATCAATGGGTTTTTATCTAACTGCGACACTAGATATTACTATTTGAGATTTTTAGCTTACAGCAATCGACTTGTCAACTTCAACCGACATGTCATCGTCCTCACTAGACTGTGATGTTGGCTTTGTCAAGTATGTTCTCGCCGTGCAGCATCTATCCTCCGACCACAAAATTACCTTTTAGACCATGCACCGATCTATAAATGACACATGGTCCCAAATTCATATTGACACCTGCCTTCAGCATTTACCACTCAAATAACCAATCCTTCACATGGATAATTTCAGCTCACTCTTCCTCACATTGTCCTTCTGCGCAATCCTCCTGCTTTCGCCGAGCTGCCACGTCGAGCTGCCAGAGAACCACGTGGGGTTCTTCATCTTCGGCGACTCGCTTTTGGATTCGGGGAACAACATCTACCTAAATGGCAGCGTTTATGCTCCCTGGCCCACTAGTTCACTTTCCGATTCCGATGGGGAACCAGACTACCTGAGAAACCACTCACCCCTAGTCGTTATAGTACCACTCATGAAAATTCAATCTAGAGTCGATCATATTAGAGGAACAATAGTTTTAACATACAATCAAGCAGATTATCAATGGGTTTTTATCTAACTGCGACACTAGATATTACTATTTGAGATTTTTAGTTTACAGCAATCGACTTGTCAACTTCAACCGACATGTCATCGTCCTCACTAGACTGTGATGTTGGCTTTGTCAAGTATGTTCTCGCCGTGCAGCATCTATCCTTCGACCACAAAATTACCTTTTAGACCATGCACCGATCTATAAATGACACATGGTCCCAAATTCATATCGACACCTGCCTTCAGCATTTACCACTCAAATAACCAATCCTTCACATGGATAATTTCAGCTCACTCTTCCTCACATTGTCCTTCTACGCAATCCTCCTACTTCCGCCGAGCTGCCGGAGAACCACGTGGGGTTCTTCATCTTCGGCGACTCGCTTTTGGATTCGGGGAACAACATCTACCTAAATGGCAGCGTTTATGCTCCCTGGCCCACTAGTTCGCTTTCCGATTCCGATGGGGAACCCAATTACCTGAGAAACCACTCACCCCTAGTCGTTATAGTACCACTCATGACAATTCAATCTAGAGTCGATCATATTATTGGAACAATAGTTTTAAAATACAATCAAGCAGATTATCAATGGGTTTTTATCTAACTGCGACACTAGATATTACTATTTGAGATTTTTAGCTTATAGCAATCGACTTGTCAACTTCAACCGACATGTCATCGTCCTCACTAGACTATGATGTTGGCTTTGTCAAGTATGTTCTCGCCGTGCAGCATCTATCCTCCGACCACAAAATTACCTTTTAGACCATGCACCGATCTATAAATGACACCTGGTCCCAAATTCATATCGACACCTGCCTTCAGCATTTACCACTCAAATAACCAATCCTTCACATGGATAATTTCAGCTCACTCTTCCTCACATTGTCCTTCTGCGCAATCCTCCTGCTTCCGCCGAGCTGCCACGCCGAGCCGCCGGAGAACCACGTGGGGTTCTTCATCTTCGGCGACTCGCTTTTGGATTCGGGGAACAACATCTACCTAAATGGCAGCGGCACTAATCAATGGCCTTATGGAGTGACCTTCTTCAAGCATCCAACGGGACGAGCCTGCGACGGACGGATCGTTCCCGACTTCATATGTGAGAGTTGCTCCTGCTAATATATTTCCCCTCTTTTGCCCCCTTGCTTCTATTTTGGCTGTAAACTTTTTGATCTTTTCTTTTCCCTCGACACAGCTGAATATGCAAAGCTGCCATACATCAAACCGTACTTGGAGCCTGGGTTCACCAACTACACCAACGGGGTCAATTTCGCATCAGCCGGAGCCGGCGTTTTCCGGGAAACTAATCCTGCAACTGTAAGACACATTCACTTTTTGCTGAATTAGTCCGGTTCAATGTGAAGTTGTTCGCTTTTTTTTGTCTTTCTTGATGCGATTGGTTACTGGGCGATTCACTTATCCCTGATGGATTGTCCAATTGGCTTTGATCAGCTGTACTTTAAGCTGCAACTGAACTCTTTCGAGGAGGTTGTGAAGGGGTTGAAGCAACAATTAGGCGAGGCCGATGCCCACAAGTTGCTCTCGAAGGCAGTCTATCTGTTCAGCATTGGAGGGAACGATTACATGGCCATTCTGGACAATCCCAACGCAACTGCGTCTTTCAGGAAGATGTACATGACCATGGTCCTGGGCAACATCACAGCGGGGATCAAAGTACATGACCATCCTCCACAAACCCAATTTTATTTCTTGAACACGAAAAGAATTTTGGGTACTAAAAGGAAGCTATTTTTGTTGATGATGTTGCAGCAAGTTTATGCACATGGAGCGAGGAAATTTGCCTTCCAGAATGTCGGGCCAATTGGGTGCATGCCCGCCATTCGAACCACATCCGGTTCCGAGGGATGCTTGCACGACCCGACCGTGATGGCGAAGATGCACAACATAGCCCTGTCGAGACTGCTGAAGGAGATTGAACAGGGGCTGCCGGGATTCAAATACGCCCTGTTCGATTACTACACTTCCCTCACCATGAGAACTCTATATAGCTCAAAATTTGGTACGTCCCCAAAACCAAGTCCTCTAATTCAAACCGTTCATTGAAATTCAAGAGAGTCGTCTTGGGCCACCATATGAATCAAAGCAAAGCACGGTCATTTAGTACCCTTCACTTTTGAAATCGCTAAAATGGACAGTTCATGCGTCTCATCTTTGGTGCAGAAACTGGCTGACGTTCTTGAGATATCTGTGACGCCTTTTTTTGGTGCAGAGTTCAAGGTTGGGATGAGTGCGTGCTGTGGGAGTGGTCCATTCAACGGGCAATTCACATGTGGGAAAAAGAATGGCACAGCAAATGGTTACACTGTGTGTAGCGACCCAAGTGAGTATGTGTGGTTCGATGCTGCTCATCCTACCGAGATGGCCAACAGGCAACTCGCGTCTCTGCTGTGGGGTGGACCCTCTCATGCCGTGGGGCCTTATAATGTGAAGACGTTCTTCGAAATGCCGTAGTATTTGCTCTATGTCCTATGCTACCTCTACGATATTCGGAGACTCCGAGTAATAAAGGACATAGTTTTCATTATGAAATAGCTGGTGCGAGATGTCTGCAGACTTTTGAGCTGATGGATTCTCAAATTGATCATCCATGATATATTCATCTTGACTTAATTTTCATCTCACAAAACTCTCAAACCGATACTTGACCCAAATCTAACCTATGATACCCCAACCTGAGGAACTATCAGATTCATACACTCTACATCTCTCATACCAACCCGATGCGTGAACATGATTTCCTAGGGCTAGAGCGAAGTCCTTGAATCGCAACCGAGACACTTGCTCTTGATCTATTTTAACTTTCTTTATACTCGGAGAAGACAGACATTGATCCCACCTGCTCACGCGGTCCAATTACTATGCCCAAACATCATCCGGTCTCAGGTTTTAGGTGTACTGCGCTCGTGAAGACCGTCTGATCCGGTGAGACCCACGAGCAGTCCAGCCGTCCATGAACGTATTTCCCTTTGTTGATTGGAAATGGAATCGCTCACTTCCATCTCCAAAATCAAAATGAAGTTCAATACCGATTTCGTCAAGAAGCTGCTTAAGTGATTACTAATTCGCGGGACCTCAGCCTAAATGAGATCCTCCTCTAATGAAAACAGCGAACGATGTTTCCTGTGAACCGAACACTGACAGCTAACATTATGTCAGCCGATCATTTTCCTATCCCGACTGGTGTAAGTACGGACTCTATCCGGTTGACCATCCTCTGCGTGCCAACCATTCAATACTCAAGTTTGATAAAAACTCCGCTGCATGTTGAGACTTTGGCGCACGTGACCTCGTGCGAAGTCCCTCCAACATTGCATCTTGGAGCCACATTCGACAATGACCTCGTGAGGAATTTCTTATTTTTTGTTTAATCAACTGAGCGAGAATTCACGATGGAAAGAAACAGTGTTTAATTCATCTGGCCAATAAGAAACGACCTGGAATTAGAAACCTTCACTCCATGGATTTCTGATTCATAGATGGGAAACAGATACACCTGAAGCCACAAGGGAACTATTTTGAGGAGGTGGTGAAGCGGCTTGAGGCAACAACTCGGCGATGAGGATGCGCACAAGTTGCTGTACAACGCGGTCTACTTGTTCAGCATGGGAGGCAACGATTACATGGTCCTCGAAACCAACCCCAAATCATCTCTCCTCACTGCCGCTCACAAGAAGACATTCATGACAATGGTGTTGGGCAATTTCACAACTGTGATCAAAGTAGGAGCTGACTCTGCAATGTTCAATACTAAGTTCTCTTGAAGTACAAGGACCGGGTAACTAATTCGAAACGATGACATGTGCTCTTTGTATGAAATCAATGATCGATGCAGGAAGTATATATGCACTGGGAGGGGGGAAGTTTGCTTTCCAGAACGTCGGGCCGATCAGATGCATGCGGGCCAACCGAGCATCCTTGGGGTTCAACAGCTGCCTTCACGACCCATCTGTACTAGTAAGTAAAGATGCACAACACCGCCTCGTCGAGGCTGCTGAAGAAGCTGGCATATCAGCAAGCTGGATTCTCATTTGCGCTCTTCGACTACTAAACCTCCCTCGCTATGCGAACTCTGTACAGCTCGAAATTCAGGTACGCCTCAAAACTTCATCATTAATGGAGGACATTTTTCTTGATTGTGCCATGTTCAGGTTGGTATGAATGTCTGGTGGTGCTCTTGTTAGTAGGTGGCACGACTCAAGGAAGGAAGAGCGCGTGCTGGGGGAGTCTCGTACAATCTGCGCGGCGACCCGAGCGAGTACACGTGTGGTTCGATCCTGCACATCCGACCGAGGGCACCCATAGGCAACTGGCCAGTTATCTCTGGAACGGGCCGCCCCGTGTTGTTGGGCCTTACAATGTGAAGATGTTCTTCGATGGGCCTTTACTAATGGATTCCACCCATTAGAGTTGCCCCGAAGAAACGCTTTTGCGTCTCCTTGATGGTAGCACGCGAACGATGTCGCTTTGAGACCACCAGTCTAATGTACTACTGAATTCGAGTGGCGATGTGATAGGCAACTAAGCCCTGAATATATACATTCTATTCTTACTTTGACCCACGTTTAAACTCATGCATCGCATGTAAAACATCTGTAAGTCTTGCTTTACGAGGCCAAGCAACTACTTCGCTTCTAGAAACACTGCCGGTTCTTAGAATCTTTCGGATAAAATATGCGTCTTGATGTCGTGTTGTGATTTTCTCACGACATTCTTTTTTTCTTTCTTAAGGCATCACTTAAGAGTTATACTAGTTCGGTGGACATGTAAAGAGCTCTTGCTAATCCATGGCGTGCTTTGGTCACAAACGATGATAT
The DNA here is from genome assembly GCA_030064385.1 of Melaleuca quinquenervia. NCBI lineage: Eukaryota > Viridiplantae > Streptophyta > Magnoliopsida > Myrtales > Myrtaceae > Melaleuca > Melaleuca quinquenervia. Next base: position 6,847,215 of record CM057726.1, on the reverse strand, counting down.
TAGAGCCTACGTATCGAGGCTCATCCGGGGCAAGCTACCTAACCGACGAAATAAAAACCAGATAAACTGCATGTGGGTAGACCTAATTCTGCGGGTGACCAGAAATCTGCATCAATTTGTTCAACTATTCCAGGCGAGGACCATCCCATTAGGTGCATGCTGTGACAACTCGATGTAGCTCCAGAGGTAGACTGTTCACTCCTTATTTTGGTTTTTATGTCTAGACTAGGTGTACATGGCTCGCACCCACATGCTTGTACCCGGCTCAGTAGAAGGAGGTCTGTATATGCACCTGTGAAATTAGAGCAATCAAGCTATCCGATTTCTCTCCAGCCGAGACGGGAGCTCGAGATTTAATAAATCTTGTCGGTCAGTTTCCACCTCCTCCTCGAGCAAAGCATAGAATTGGAAAACGCCAAAAGTTCTTGTCGAATCCCTAGGTGGGGTCTTCAGGAACGGATGGAAACGAAAACAGGGGAGGACTCTGTTTCTGTGAACCGCGAGGCGATGAATGAACCCGTGGGGACGGTCACGTTTCGACCTTCGCGCGATCGCTGTCCATCGACCGGTACAGAGCGAGCGTGTGGCGTGCGAATTTCCGAGGGCGTTTCCAGGAAAATCGATGCTGCTATTTTTCGTGGACGTTTCCGAAGGGTCTCCTGAGCGTCACTTCATCGTTGGTCGAAAGACAAGGCACCAGCTTCAGGGGCCAGGCGATGGAGGTGGCCAGAGTGAGCATGGAGAGCGACTGGTTTTGGGTGCCGTACACAACAAAAGTATTTCTCTTTTTCTCTTTCTCCCTATTCCTTTCGGGCGTGGAGAGATCATCGAGTGGCCAAGGTAGGTGCCACGCGAGTCAGCACAGACATGTGCCTTTCGGAAAACGACCCTCGCCCGGCCCTCGGGTTCCCTCCGATCGACACTTCTCGATCACCAATCATGCTGTCCAAAGGGTCGGTCGCGATTTTACGAAAATTGCCACGAGAGATTGAGAGAGCTCATTCCGATCACGCACTCAATCGAAAGCAAATCCGACAAAATTCGAGACCAATAGGGTCCGAGGGCACATGCGGTCGCGCTTAATTGGAAATTCGGCTCAAGTGAAATCGAACCGAGTCGTTTCGGAAGACGCATGCCCTAAAATTAGTAGTCAGCATGTCCCCACGGCATTTTTACTCATCTGTCCAAAATCGGACGGGGGCGTGTACAAAGTTTCGCCTTGGTTTTCCGCGAGCGCGTGGGGCGAGACGCCGAGGCGCTCTCAATAATTGGGCATGAGTCGTCCGACCTCTATTTAAGACAGGAATCCCCGGCACAGTCCGACGTGGCTGGTGCTGCTGGCCCCACCCCACGGGAAGCTCTCGGACGCATTCGAGGAGGAGGGGGGAAGCGCACGTTTCACGTGGCCGAGGGACACCTCGACGTCTCTGTGGCTCCACGTCATCCCATGTTCCGTCTAATTCATGCCCGCGGCGGTGGAAAAGTCATTTCTATCCATCCCGGCGCATGTCGATCCGTTCCCGTTCACGTCGCTGGTGATTTTAGATGGAGTATTCGATGCACACGAAAGAACGGTTCGCATGGGTGGAGGGCTCGACCCGGACGCACCTCGTCCGACGGTGTGGCGTCCGGGTCGAGCCCTATCCGACCAACCTCTTCCCTCCGCCGGCGTGGGAACCGGATTTCGCGCGAAAGTCCGCACGAATTCGGTTCCCAGACCGGATCCTCCTTGAATTGTGGAGGTGGCGAATTAGGTCCGTGGACCGAGCCCGACCGACGAAGGTCGAGCTGGAGACGGCCAGACCTCAAAGCCGCCCTTTGCTCGGGCAAACACGAGGAGCAAGAAAATAGTTAAAATTTGTCAAAGACTTCTTCAGCCTTGGCTAAACGATTGGATCTTACTCGCTCTTGACGTTCAATTAAGAAATATCATTGCAAACGGTCCCTGATTGGCTCAACATGCAATGTCGTCCATAAAACAACCTTGGTCCAGTTTAGGTCGCGTCGAGTTTGGGTCGGGTAAAAAATTGTCCGATCCATATTGATCCATTTAATTCATTTTGATGATATGATCTATCACCATAAAATAAAATTTTAGTGACACATACTCAACTCAACCGATATTGTGAAAATATTTTCATATTTAACTTTTTTTTTCCTCTTCCAGACATCGATGAGGCTCCATCTTGCCAGATTTTGACAAGTCGACCTCGCCGACCTCAGGCGACACTTGAAACTCATCAAGACGAGGTCAAACTCATCAGAATTTGGCAAGTCTTGACCTTAGAATCCTCGGGCAAGTTCGATCTCGCAGAATCTAGCAAGTCTCAAGCTTGGTGGCCTTGGACAAGCTCGATCTCGCTACCAGATCCAGTGAGGTCAAGTTGGCACCTTGCACTTCATAACTTGACCTCTTGAGTTTACTTGAGGCTAAGATTAAGCCTCACCGATCAAGGGCAAGCTTGAGCTCACTGACCTCAACAAGGCTCAAGCTCGCTAATTTGGCAAGATCCCAACCTTCTTGGAGTCTAGTGAGCTTATCCTTCACCTCTTGGCTAGCGACCGGCTGAGAAAGAGGGGACAATGAGAAAAGAAAAATGAAAAACAATCAAATTTTTATTTTTTAAAAAAATTAAAAATAATAAGTATATTATAATTTTCATAATCTAAAATGACTTGTTAATGACACTTAAAACTTATTAGGTAACCCATTTATAACATATTTAAGGCTCACTAGATTATTAAATGACTCATTTAAGATATATTTAATCTTTTAAGTTAACTTATTTATAATCAACATTATTCAATATGAGTTTTTGACCCATTTTACCACCTTTAAGTCTAAAATATAATGTTGTCTTCAAATTTTTAATTTGTTTAATGCGATCTCTAAATTATTGATAGGTTTTAAATAAAATCCATAGACTATGTGGAAACGTTAAAATTTTATAAATTATAATGAATATTGTATCAAAATTCAGGTATTATATCGAAAATTTAAAGTTCATAAACGACTTGCACAGTCAGAGATCGTCAATAAATCTTCATCCTTGATTAAAAGATAGAGAGCAATCGATTGGGTGATTGAAGTCGCTTGCCTTGAAAGCAGAGTAAGTGACCAAGGCTCGAAACCAGCCTCCACAAAATAGGGCGGGGCTTGAGCTTGAAGTAGGGCATCAACTTGCCACCTCAATTGAACTTCAATCCACATTGTTTGGTAGAGCGTCGGATCGACCAAGCTTTTGTGGTCTCCGTCTAACTTGATCGCAACACATTCTACACATCAAAATCGGATAGATGACGACCACGGCGATAGCAACGGCGACGGCAACAACAAAGACGGAGTTGGTGGTGGGCAAGCCAAGTCATCATTTACTTCCAATCCAGTGTGCATTGATTGTTCTCTAGACCCTTATCCCATGAATTCATCGTCACATTTCCTCCCATCCCTTCATTTATGTTTTCCCACTCCCTCCTTGGTCGAGGATGGCGACCTCAATTTATTGACATCCTCCATGATTGAGATATAGTTTGTTGTGGGCCGGAGTGGGATCCATATAAATCGAACGGGAAGAACCCCATACGTAGTGTCCGCCCCTCGTATGTACAGGAGCCATACCTAGAGCTGACCCTGGGCAAGCAAATCCCTTTTTAGACCCGAAATTGGAGATTCTGTCATGTCCAACCCTACTCGGACCAATTCCGTCCATCTTGTTAATATACGTCTCTAATTTGGGCTGAGATAAAATTATTATTTGTGGAAGTCCAAATGTTTGATGTCGAGAATGTAATGTTATCGCCTCATCACGGACAATATTATCTGCTTTGGAACCTCACTGGCCATCACGGCTTTGTTTTTCCTATAATCCACCATTCTTGCGGCCCTCGACATCAATTTACGAGCGCGCAACCCGAGAAAACACGTTGTCGATGGTTAATGTGGATTCTCCCACATATAAGTCACCCCAAGGCTCGCTCCCTAGGCAATATGGAATGAGGGAATCTCACACATTCCTCCCCTCAATGGAATAGTGTCCTCACGGTGCCCTCAACGGCACTAGCGAGTGCACATTGTGGTCACCACATGTGGTCATGAGTTGGCCTATATCATCGTCGCTTTGGGCACCCATTGGCTCTCGCGACTTTGTTTTTCCTCGGATCTATCTTCCTCCTGACTCTCGACGGCAATTCACGAGTGCGCAACCTGAAAAAACGCGTTGTCGATGGTTAAGGTGGACTCTCCTATATATAAGCCACCCCAAAACTCACTCCTTAAGCAATGGGGACTAAAATCAAATGAAGTTTCCTTTCACCAAAAAAAAAAAAAAAAGCAATGGGGACTAAGAGATCTCACAGAGAACTTCCACATTTGACTAGATAAGATGTCGGCCAAGCAAATATAAAAGGGGGAGTAAATCGGTCAAGAAATTGAGGGGAAAAAAAGGGAAAGAAAGAAGGAAAGCCCGACTTGGACTTATAGTATTGACCGAATTTGGATTTTCTGAACATGGATTTCCTATTCCGTGACGACTTAGGCCTCTGGACGTTGTTTCCCTTTCTATGGCTCATTATGCGCCCGCGTCATGAAATCTTCAAGGAGTGTCGTCGACGGGAGAGGATTGAAGCCGTTTTGACGAGTGCTTGGTAATGGAGTTTTCCCCTCAAATTACTTTCAAGAATTTAAGTGCTTATTAGTTAATTCTTTCGTGAGATTGAAAGATATTGTGAGAGCTTAATACTTATGAGTTATTTGATATAATTGAAATTTGAGAAAGTATTCGAGTGACTGTGTTTTTTCATTGAGTTATCCACCATGGGCCTCCCATGCCTTGATCGCACAAAGGGCTAGGCTCCTATATCTCGGAAGAGACTAGCACATGACTCTAACATCATGGCCTTCCACATAAGACACTAGCAATTGCGAGTTTCGAACTCTCGACCTCTGCAAAGGGAGATAAGCTCTTGACCAACACAGCTACCCATCGTTATGTTTTGTTATATAACTTAATCTACAGTAGAATTCTTTAGTGCTCTTCCCGTGAATATAAGTTCCTACAATAGAACCGCGTAAGTCTAATGTCCAATTAATTTTCCTGTTTAGTTTATTTTATTATTTGATTGCTTGGCTTCCGCAATGAATTCAATATTACAAAATTAGGACTCCTTCTTTTTTTCTTTTGGGGCGGGCTCAGACTTAGGACTTCCAGTCTCATACTAAGCACGATCCGCCTAGTTGATCGATCGACTCTAGCCGCAGAGCAATGCTCGAAAAACTATCTCGAGCAGATGAGATGATCAGCAGATTAATAATTGGGGAAAACATACATGTTTCGAAATGTCGATTGTTCTCGTGTCACGATTAGTCTCTTGAAAAAAAAAACAATAAATTAATCGTCCCCGAATAAAATGCGTGCGTCAAACAAGCTCGAGCACTCAGTAGTAACGCCCTTCATTTCAACATGCAACGGAGGACATACCTAACCGTCGTTATCAAGTGGTGCAGACATTTGGGGTCTGAACGGGGGCGAAAGGAGCGAAGTCGGACGGGGAAGAGGCGTCCGAAGTTGCCGGGGCGACCACGAAACTTTCGACTTCCTGCCACGTTTCGCCGACACCAGCGGCGACTCAAGAACTTCGCTCGCCTCACGTTAATACAGACAAAAATCGAGGATCGACGATGGTTGATCCCTGCGTTGTCTGAACAAATGTGGGCTTTGGTCGCTTTCAAAAAAGATATAAAAACCCGAAAGAACTTTTCAAGGGATAAAGGGGAATTAGCTTAGTTACTTCTTTTAATTGACTTGCGACGATTTGCTCCGTAATGTTCCCAATGACCCGTTGAGGAAAGACTCCCGGGCAGGTTAACTTCTAACCCACCAAACCTGGCGCCGGCGCCGGCGCCGGCTCACCTTTTTTCACATGTCAAAAAGGGGCATCGATTTTTCTATGCTTATTTTGAATTCTTCTCCTCCCAAGGCAGGTTCTACCCATTAATTTTTCAAATTTTTACACAGATAATTTTGACCGAAATTACATTGAAAACCCCCCAAATTATGCATATTATGATGTCAATAACCTGATTTTTTTTTTTAGATATGAAAACCTTCAAACTTATATCATGACGAAAGTACTTTTCAAACCGTTTGCTAAAAAGTGAGATCCACCGTCACTCTTTTGCCTCTTTTGCCCATCACGCCGGATTCTTAATGGTCGTCATAGACAAAACGGCAATGAAGTGTCTTTTTTTTTTTTTTGCTGGAACATATTTAAGATATTGACAACACAACGGTTATTTGGACATTAGCGTCACGATGACCAAAGCTTTTCGACTTTTGTTGATAGACAAAGGGCTTATTTTACCTAACGATGGGTAACTATGTTGGTTGAGAGTTTTTTCCTCATCACTGAAGTCGAGAGTTCGAAACCCACATTTATTAGCGTCTTAAATGGAGGGTTATGGTATTGGGTCATGTGCTAATCTCTCCCGAGATATAGGGGGCCGGTCCTTTTGTACCATCTAGGTACATGGGGCATGCAATGAACTCCTTGATTATAAAAAAAAAGGCTTATTTGTTAGGTTGATACATGTTCGGGATACTGATGACGTAAGAAAAAAAAGCTTGGACGATTGATCTCACTTTGGGCAAAATTGAGGGTTTTCTTCTTCTTCTTTTTATGACTGGTGGATTGTAATTTTGTGGGGGGTTTTGGGAGAGAAAGTCAGAGGTGGTAGCAGCATTGTTTAGGGTTATTTTATGGTGTCCTAATATTTAATATTAGCTTATGGAGCACCTTTTGCTATTAGTCACTTGTCACTTGGATCAGCTTTTTTAACGTGGATGATTAAAGAAATGCAGTGTGATTAAAAGGATAAGGCCACGTTTTTCGCGTTTTCATGAAGGAACGCCAGCACTAAAACGTGGAAAAGTGGAGTTTGGCAAAAGCGCTCGGACGTGCCCGATAACATAAACTTTTCGATCGGAAGAGATTAATGCCTTGATCCATAATTTCAAGCAAGCATCTGCATGTGCAATTTATGAAATTATCATCCTAAATCATCATGGTTATAAAACACGAAGTGGCGTGCGAGAGGCAATCCAAGAAGTTACGATTCACTACCGAATTAAAGGACAGATCCCATTAATAAGTATTAGCTAATCCTCTAACACACTGGTGTTTCCCTAAACATTTTATTAAGATCCTGTTTGTTTGCTGTAAAATTAATGATACGGAAAATATTTTCATAAAAACGATCGCTCCTATCACTTAAATAAAAAGAATGAAATGAATAATGTTCCCACCGTCCACGGAAATAATTCGAAATGAGGATGCTTTTTATTAACTAATTATTTTAAATGATTATTTTTAAGAATATATTTATCGAGCTTTTTAGGCATCCAATAATCGGTAATGTGGGTGCTCACGTAATCTATTCTTCTATTTCCGTCGGGAAAGTACGCTCAAGGGTTGACTAGAAATCTTCGTAATTATGATGATTAAGCATTCGCGCGTTCATACCATGTACAAAAGCGGCGTTAATTTCTTGGTCAATAATCGCGCCCCCTCCGCAGATTTTCTTCAGCCGGGCTTAGGTCCATTCCACTAATTATTGGCACTCGATTGTCGTTGACCAACGCTCGATTGACCAACTTTCCGTATACATTTCGAAGCACCATACGCAGGGTTTAGTACCACAAAAAAAAACTTCAAATTATGCTAAATAAGACGTATTCGAAACCCTTTTTGCCCCGTAAAGACACTAAGCTCGTTCCTTGTAATATAAACACTTCGAACTTTTATCAATAATTCGAAAATAAATGTGTCGTAACGATTAAATTTGAGATTTCTAACAACATAAGAAAAATTTAGGAATCGATTCGCCCCAATAATTACAAAGTAAAGCACGAATAGCCCCGAGCAGAAGCGTAATAATTGAGACATGATTCCGTAGGTATCTTGTAATAACAATAAAATAATCGAAGTATACATATTCTTTTCTGAGAAGACCCCCCGGGTTGCCAACTAGGACAAACGAATACTCGGCCGTCATGTGTTTTTGCAAATTCTTTTTTTTTTTTGTTTTTTCATCTATTTAACGAATTTATTATTATTTTTCAAATATATCATGTGGACGCTGTTGTCGGAGCACCTCTCTCTCTCTCTCTCTCTGTGTCTCCCCCAAACCTTCGGTCTGCGTTTCTGGAAGCTCTCTCAATCTGCTCTCTCAATCTGTATTGGCGCTCGCGTGTTCAGAGCTACGTCTGGTCACGAGCTCTCCTTCCTCGTTCCACTTCTCGAGCTCGGCCCGGCCGTCTCCCCTCTCGCTTTCGTCCTCTTGCGCCAGCGCTCCGGTCGGTGACTCCGGAAGGTGCCCGGTTGATTTCGTGCGAGCCGGCGTTGCGTGCACTGCGGTCTTCGTGAGTTGAACATGCTTGGCTGAGTTTCTGCCGAGCTGTTGAAGAGGGAGTGGAGGAGGGAGGCGGGCCTGGAATTCGCGGCGGTGGCGAGCATGGCGGCAGAGCAGCGGTGCCGGATCGACGACGAGGCCGACTCCGGCGCTTACTGCTTGCAGAAATTCAGGCTCTACGAGACTCGCTCGGTACGTGGATATGAGCATTTACCCGGGACGCTTTTGTTTTGCGTGTTCCGAGTGTCTGCCAACTTGCCGCTTCGGCTGCCACTGTCCCTGCTTCTCGTGGATGAATTGTTGTTCGTGTTTTCGGATTGACAAGATTGGTTTTTGGGGATGTTGCTTCACTTGCTGCTCCGGTGCAGCGCTATTTTTTTCCTGCGGGGTTCGGACGGGATTGAGTTTCTCTTTTTGCTGATTGCGAATTGCTAGTTTTAAGTTCTTTCGGCGAATATGAATCGACGAAGCCTCTCTTTTCGTGCGTTGAAAGCTTTTTCAAATCGTTTTTAGTTCGGGTTTGTGGTTTGACGTGTTGATTCGCTACAATTGATCCACCTTACCTCCATTCTATTGGTTTGCTGCATCTGTTGTTCCTTCCTTCTTGGAATTTTTTACAGTGAGGAGAACTGTGAAAGGGTACTCTTAGTTTCATTTCGTTTTGGACGGTCGCATGAGATGAGATTTATCTCTGATGATGCACACGTCCTCTCATCTATTTGCTTAAATGGCTCGGGAGTTGAGACGGGCAAGATTAGTTTGTGGTTACGCGATGATTATATCTCTCAGAGTGTACTTCCTTGACTGATAAATTACATATACGTCTGCTTAAGTTGGTCTTCACTGATACCACTTTTTAAAAAACATTGAAGTCCAGATTTCACATTGCTGCAAGTCGTCTATCAGTTTACCTAAGGCATGGCACCTTTCTTACCACATGATATTGCACTTATAAGTCTTATAACTCTGATCAAAGCTAACGGAAGTTATTGTGGGGGCGCATGCCCTGCAAATGATTTTGTCGTGCTTTCATAGTGTAGTGAACAGATCCAAATCACTTCAATGTTTTCTTTTTGCTTCTGAAGAAATTTTGTTATTTGGAGTTTGAAATTTGATGACTGAGTTGATTCCATGATTATAAGTTCTCAGTATTGATGAACTCACTGATAAAGGACTTGCCGTATCCGTGTGTCTCTATCTCTTTAGTAGGTAGGCTGATATGTTTATTTTTATCCCCATACATGCAACAGAATTTCTACATGATTGGAAGGGATAAAAACAGGATATTTTGGAGAGTGTTGAAAATTGATCGATCAGATCCTTCTGAGCTAAACATTCTTGAGGATCCTACCACATATACAGAGTATGAGTGTTGTGACCTGCTAAAAAGGATACATGAAGGAAATGTTTCTAGCGGTGGCCTTAAGTTTGTGACTGCATGCTATGGAATAATTGGTACGTTTTAGCCAAACTTAGTCTTTGAGCTACTGATTTTACCATGAAACTCATGGTGTTTCTTTATTGTCTAGGGTTCATCAAGTTCTTGGGGCCCTTTTACATGCTGATCATTACAAAGAGAAGGAAGATTGGTGATATTTGTGGCCGTGCTATATATTCAATCAGCAAGAGTGACATGATTCCAATCCCAAATTCTCAAGTCCAGACAAATATGGCTTTTTCTAAGATTGAGAACAGGTCTTTTGTCCATTCTGAGAGTAAATTTACTATACCTCGGTACTATTAAAAGATACCGATGAGATTAGCATTCAGATGGCCCCTGTACTTCAAAGATTGATTTAGTGGTCAAATGTTCCGTGTTCTCTTCAGCTTGATTGCAATTATTGGACTTGGAACTTAGAATGAGCTTAGCTAACTCTCTTTTTTCTTATTACTCGCGTAGCAAATCTCATTTGTCTGGCAACATTCTATCCCTAATTTAATCAAAGATATTGGTACCATAAGATCAAGTTTTTGTTAAAGATGCCTTGGTTCTTTGCTTATGTTCATTGAATGGATGACCAGTTAGATTGTAGCTTTGGCATAAGGATAGCACACTTTATGACTGTGTACTATTTAGTGAATGAAATTTCTAGAAGTCATTGCTAGTTGCTTTATTGCAAATGGACAGGGTAAACTGCTTTGCCTCCGTGATCTTGTAATGCATAATGAATGATACAAGCCATCAGCAACAGTTTCCTGTCATCGATTTTGTGGCTCAAATTTTTGGATTAAAGTTATGCTTCATGTTCGATCTCTGCTCCTATTCATTGTGTTTTAACCAGATGCTTTGCCTTTTTATCATTCACATAGATACAAGAAGCTCCTGTGTGTGGTTGATCTTACAAAGGACTTCTTCTTCAGCTACTCATATGATGTTATGCGTAGTCTCCAGAAGAACTTGTGTGATCATGAGTCTGGGCAGACCCTCTATGATACAATGTTTGTTTGGAATGAATATCTGACACGTGGAATTCGGAATAACCTCAAGAGTACTTTGTGGACAGTTGCATTGGTACATGGGTTCTTTAAGCAGGTATGGATTGTGAAGTACTTCAATCAGAGCTTTCACTGAATTCAGGATCAAGTGCAAGGGCATAAAACAATTTATATAGCCGAACCCATTTGATGGGATAAGGCTTAGTTTGTTGTTGTTGTTCCATTTAATCAATTTTCTATCTTTAGCTTACTCATCTCATTGTTAATCAATTAAAATGGTTTGAACTGAAGATAGCATCACAAAGCTAAGTTAAAAAGCAACTTCATGCATTTTCATGATGGTTTGTGCAAAGACTCATGTACCAAACTGAGAGAATGATGACAGCACGCTGCTCTGTTGTATCAGGTGAAGCTTTCTGTCTGGGGCAAGCAATTCTGGTTCACCCTGATCGCTAGACGCTCACGGCATTATGCTGGCACCAGGTAACAGATTTTATTTGGTAGTCTGAGGAAATGCTTTTCCATGCATCTATCTTTATATTCTGTTTTCTTTTCTTTGTTACTTTTCATACCGATGATAATAGGCCAATCTTCTGCTTCATTTGCTCATCCTATGCTGATCCTGCTAATTCATCTCTTGTGCAGATACCTCAAGAGAGGGGTCAATGACAAAGGCAGAGTAGCTAATGATGTTGAGACAGAACAGATCGTGATTGAAGATGTACCTGAAGGATGCCCAGTGCAAATTAGTTCCATCGTGCAAAACCGGGGCTCAATCCCTCTTTTCTGGTCACAAGAAACTTCTCGATTGAATCTTAAACCCGATATAAGATGTGAGGCTTGTGAAGATATAAATTGTGTTTTTTTGTTTGGTTCGCCACAACTTTACCAATGTCTTCCTGCCTAACTCTGCCATTTTTTTTTCTTAACCAGTATCAAAGAGAGATCCCAATTATGAAGCCACGAAACTTCATTTCGAAAATCTGGTCAAAAGATATGGAAATCCAATAATTATACTAAACTTGATCAAGGTTTATATCTCTCCTAGTTCCATGTTTAGAAAAGCATTATAACATCATTTACCATGACACTTCTGAAGTTTATCAAAAGTAACTTCCCTCTCTTCTTCCCGCTTCTCTTGTTACCTTTCGACAGACACATGAAAAGAAGCCTCGGGAAACTATACTTCGTGCAGAACTTGCAAATGCTATCCGATGTATCAACAGAACCTTATCTGAAGAGAATCGTTTGCGGTTTTTGCATTGGGATCTGCACAAGCACTTTAGAAGGTGATAGGTCTTTGCTTTTCCTGTTTATGGAATGCAATGTTATGCTGAAATGATGGTTGAAACGTTGTTCTTGCTTGTCCCGATTCACAGCAAAGCTACCAACGTGTTGGAACTTCTCACAAAAGTGGCTGTCTATGCAGTAAACTTGACCGGCATTTTTTATTGTCAAGTGTCTTCTATTTCTAGGATGGAAGGATCACTGATGTCATCTTACTTTGGGTAAGTGTTACCAGAGAAGCCGCTTGTCCTCGAGTACAAATCTTCATCTACATTTGCATGACCCAAACTATAGATTGATTTTTGAATTCTGGGGAATTTTGTAGTTGGATCTTGTCAGTTCTTCTCAATGCTATTTGCTGCAAGTTCTCTGCTGGCAATTTACTGACTTATAAAATGCTACAGGAATAGCTATAGCTCTGACTGCGGTTCTCTGAATTTCTCCAATAATGGTGATGATGCTGATAGCTTGGAAACAGAAATCAGCAGCAGTAGCAGTTGCTCAAAATTGAAGTTGCCCATGTTTCAGAAGGGGGTTTTAAGGACCAATTGTATAGACTGTCTAGATCGTACAAATGTTGCCCAATATGCATATGGTTTGGTTGCTCTAGGAAGGCAGCTTCACTCAATAGGATATATGGAATCTGAAAACATTGAGTTAGATGATCCCTTGGCAGAGGATTTGATGAGGATTTACGAGACGATGGGTGACACACTTGCCCTGCAATATGGAGGTTCTGCTGCACATAATAAGGTCATTTTTCTCCCCTTTTCCATGCTCTTATGTCTCGTTGACGCTTGGAAAGAATAGTATCGGTGCCTGCACTACAAACCCAAAAAAGAAAAGAAAAGAAAAGGAAATAATATCTTGTGAGATTAATGGCAGAAGTAATGAAAGTACATAGTGAATAACAGTGGACACTCTAGCACTATATGGGGATGCGTATTTCTTTTGAAGCCAAAAAAAAAAAGTTATTGGATCTACAAGAGTCTTTAAAATGAGAGATTCCGTCGAGCTTGATATAATCATCGATTATCCTTCTAGTGGTGTTTAGAATGTGCATTGCAAGAGGTTTGGAAATCAAGATTTTTGCTAAAACTAAAATCTAAACATTCACAAAACTTGTTAATGTGTGACGTTCGGTGCTAAAACCATGGAATACTAAACCTTTATGATGTTCTTTCCAGAGTTTGCTTATATTTTAGTTGTGTGTCTCTCTTGTTTGTAACATCCATGCAACTGAATTTCATTTTGCTTCTACGCTCTGAAGAATTAGAAAAGAGTAATCCAGTTCCACCTCTTTTGTATGAAGCATTAAAAAACAGGAATGAGTAATACACATTTCAATGTGCTGGGGTGGCCTTCAATTTAGGAACTGCTTGTTTTCATCAGGAATCTGTGCTTGAACCAATGTAGTTTTCATGTGCATACGAAACACATGAATGCTACTCTTACAATGCAGAAAGTTTTCAACATTAGGTGCAGTATTTTCTAGTCAATTTCAATATCCAGTTGAAGACTCAAATATGCTTAAGATTGTGTTTGAATGGCATAAGTTGATTTCTCTGCTTGCTTTGTAAATCTTAGTGGTGGAAAAAAATTGGTTTTGAAATCGAAGAAACTGAGTTGTGAGATGATTTCATTTTGGTTTGATATACCAAAATCATGTTCAGTGTGTTATGTCAGATTATGTGCCATAGAAAATTCATTATCACTTTGTTTTTGGTACATGCTAATCTGGACTCTGGATCCTAATTGGTGCTGCAATTATGTTCATCCTTATTCTTTGCAACTCTGGCTTTTACTGGAACGCCTTGATTTTCACTTTTGATCTTAAACAGATATTTTCTGAGAGAAGAGGTCAGTGGAAAGCAGCAACGCAGTCCCAGGAGTTTCTAAGAACTCTTCAGCGGTATTACAGCAACGCATATATAGATGCAGAAAAACAGGATGCCATCAATCTGTATGTAAATTAGCCTTTTGTTAGTGACTAGTCAATGTAGAATTGAGAGGATCTGTTTGTGTCATTATCTCTCATCACAGCTTAGCATAATGCATTTACTTAAGTATACCACTCGACAATTTTTGCAGCTTTTTGGGATATTTTCAACCTCAACAAGGGAAGCCTGCTTTGTGGGAGCTGGATTCGGACCAGCATCACAATGTTGGAGGGCACGGTGCTAACTATACTCAAGAGACTACTAGGTACAAAAAGGTTCCACCCCCCCCCCCCCCCCCCCCCCCGCCCCTCTCTCCCCTTCATTTTGAGATATTAAAGTTCATCATATCAGATTTAAGGAGCTTATGATTGACAATATGTTGGCTATAAGTGGCAAATATCTTATCGAAATAAGCTTTGTGGAGTCCCTCACAGTTAGAGGCATTACTCAATAAAGATGGAAGGCTGACAGATTTTGGACTTCCCAGGCTCAGACTACTTTGTCTTTAAAAATCAGAGAAATTGAGGATAATTCATCATAAGCATAATACTGCTTTCAGAAAAATGACTCATTTATGCTTTGGTCCTCCTTTCTGGTGTGATGTCTAGTAACAGTTACATAGAAGCAGACTTAACTCCAAAAATTGACTGCTATCTATGTTATTGGTAGGTCGTTTATCAAAAGATCACTCTCTGATGGTAATATTCTCCTGGAAACCAACACTCCAATAGCGACCAAAAGTCTAGTTCAGCATCAGCCGCTAGCTGAGATTGCAGAAGGGACTAGAAAAGGTCTTTCAGAGTCAACGTTCGATATTTCGGCTTGTGAGAGTGATCTATCTGATGAAAGGTATGGCTGCTTGACATTTCGCACTATTCTCATTTTTTAGGGTTCTCCCACATAAGTCCTGTTTCTTTTTTCCTTTTCTTTTCCTTTTTTTCCTGGGTTGAAGACAGAACTTATGGCAGAGAAATTCTCTTTCGGACAATATCCTAGTTTCTTGTCCGACTTGGATAAACAGTAACATGTTGAATCTTTCATCCTTTTTTTTTCATCTGGAGGGTTTACGTTTGAGCCTGGTTTTTATTTGCTTATCCTTGTCTTTGTACCTGATTTAAACAAGCCAAGCTCCCAAAATCAAAGACAAGACATAGGCCAATTGCTAAAACCGTTTGAGGCTAGGCCAGCTCATTTTGATATATAAAAGAGAAGAACTATCATATATGGAGTATCATTTTCTTGATTGTGTAGATCTTTGACATTATATGAAGGGAAGGCACTACGTGGGGATGAGTGGGTGCAATTGCACCAGCTGAAGTTTTGTTTCCTTACAGTTATGCTAAAGAGAAACTTGTTATGCACTTCTAATCTTAAGCCCATAACCCCACTAGACTTGTTAGTTTACTAAGTTTGACCCATGATATTCACACATTATCGTTTGAAGTCTTAAGCTTTCTTGCAAGGATTACAACTAAAGTGGAACTCATGGTAAGAAAAAGAAGCACCTTTATGTCTCCATCATTTCTAATCAATTCTTGTGATATTCTTTTTTCCTGAAGTATATGCACTTGTTTCAAAATCAGGTCAAATGAGATAAAGCATAATAACAGATTTGGTGAAAATTTCAATCCAAAAAGATATGCATGTACGAGAATTGTAAAGGGTGAATATCATACTTTTTCGATGATTTCGACTGTTCACTTGTGAATAGAATGATCTATATTTTGATGCTTTTCAATACATTAACACATACCAATAACTATGAAAAATTAACTATAACTTGTTTCTTTCTCATCATTACATGTATCGGAAAATGCATCCCTCTAAAGTGGGGCCTGCTTCTTAAGCTTCCCCTAAATTTGACTTTGTTCCAAATTCCCCTAAGCATACTCATTTTGACTCAACAACTCCCCTGAAGTCATGCCAGTTTCTCAAAGTTCCGTGCAGACTTGATTATGTTCCAAAATACCCAAAATTTGATCACTTTGACCCAATGAAATCCCTTGAGAATAATGGCCAACCAATGAACACGTGATGGTCACGGGCACATTTCGCTCCTTTCTGGCTTTATAGATTGGAAAGAAAAAGGTTATGTTTTCTTGAGCATACATTGAAATTTTTTAGATGGGGAATCACTACAGATGTGGGATTACTGAGGCCACAAAATCCTGTCTTAGATGTACTAATGATGAAGATCGCACCTCCAGTGTCGATTTTCGTGGACCTGGATGGCACTATAAAACCAAGTGGTAAATGAGATGACTGTCCTCCTAATTTTTTTGGATTTCTTCCTTGAGATTCATCTTTGCTTGATCTGTTTCTCCCAGGCGTCTGTCTTAAAAACTGAACTGGAATTATCAATTGGAGTGATAAAATTTGTTTGCTTATGTGTTTGACTTATTAGTGCTTAATTGCAATTGTCTGCAGATGTGCACCTTGTATGGATCCTATACAACTTTTTAAGGATGTAAGAGAGAATGACTGTTCTGAAAGTGATTACATTTGCCATGATACACATGGCAATGCATGCAACTGTTCAAACTTCCTGGACGTGGATTGGCTTTCTTCATCAGGAAATTCCTTTGAGGAGGAAATATATGAAAGGTACCCTCTAGAGTGTACTTCTTTTTTGGAATCTTTCTGGTATAAGTGAAGCATTAAAGTGGAGTCAATTCAATGGATTTTCTTTTTGTGCCAAAAATAATGGATGTTAGCCATCTCTTTTAGACATTCCTTTCTTGGATAACATGGCAAAGCCAAACCTTCAACCCAAATACTCCCTGTGGAGACCCACAGAGCACCTCATGCATGTGCATCATATACGAATCCACATGGTGGACCTGGCTTCAAAGACCATCCCTAGTGGGAGACATTCATGCACACACACATATAAAGACATGTAAGATGTTAGATTCATGACTGAATTTGGTGATGAGAAGAGCATATGGGTGCCATTTTCACCTTAAAAGCTGCTTTTCTGATAGTATTTTCATGGAAACCGACCACTTTTAATTAGTCATATTCACGTGTAAACCATTTTGAGGAATAATGACTTCCTCAAGACATCTGTTATACTAAATATAAGTTAAAAAATTGTGTCTTAGTGCTTCACAACAATCCAAGTTGACTTAAAAATAGAAATTATGAGAAGACCATCCTTATATCAAGCAGGAAACAAGCTCCAAGCATATATCTATCGCTGGTAGTGCTTCCCAACAAACCAAATTATCTAAAAGATGGAAATTACAAAACACCATCCTTACATCAAGCAGGAAACGAGCTCCAACTATATATCAATCGCTGTGCAAGTTTGGTGCAGTCATATTCTTTATTATATTACCATTTACCTGTGGATAAACAAAATAGGAATGATCTTCTCTATTTTCAAAAAGGAACTAACAGATCTAAAAGGGGATTGATTATTCAGACCAGTGACCAGAAAAACATAAGAATGGATAAATACCATGAATGGGTCTATGAATCATAAATTAAAGGGGCTGTACTCAAGCGAGACCAGATTTTACAAGAGAAGGAAAGGAGAGACACTTTGCTTGTCAGAGTAGGAGCAGGAGGAAAATCAGCAGCGGAAGGCTGAAGAATGTCTCTACTTGCTTGCTGACAAAAAAGAAAAAAAAAACTGTTTTTCATGCTTTAGCAATACAGTTTATCTGAAGCAGCTTATTTCTTGATTTATTTTTGTCTTAAGATTTTTTAGCCATGTGTCATCTTCATGTCCTTACTTTTCCCTTACGCCTGCCAAAAGTTTGTCTTTGGGAAAACTATAAATTTCTTAAATTATTTATTAGTTGCCGATCTCATAGTTGCTTCTCTTTTAAATGGATACAGGTCATCCATCACTGGCCTGCCACAAAATAATGATGTGAATGGACCAAAATCGGCTTCAACTACATCCGGAAGCAAGTCATTATCTGGAAGGAAGGTCAGTAGTTTATGCTTATTACTGCTAAGTCTAAAATTTTAGGACTTTCCTTGACATGCATTAATTGGTGTGTGTTGCTTGAGCACGTGAAATGAATTGGCCCTGCCAGTGCGTAATGCAAATGTTGCAGGCCTTTGCTTCCTTTTCTTTTCATTTTTTCCTTCAACTCTTTATGTATTAATTTGTGATGAAGTTGGCAAACATCGATTGAGTGATCCATGTGATCACTTATCCCAGGCAATTGCCATGACTAGAAGTTGTGGCTCTGCTTGGATATGCTACTACTAGAAACGAATGTCCTGATGGAACTTGTGTGCCATGTGTGCGGTCTTGCTTGTTTCCCACAATCCTTCACAGCCTAATGAAACATGCATAAACTTCTTACCTGGGTCAGTTTTTTCTGAGGGAGGTAGCTACTGTACCTCGCTGAAATTGGTAGAAATTGGGATTTATATATACTTGACTGGGATGGGGTATGATTTACGGCCTTCTGTCCAATAAATAGTTGTTGTCCATTGAATAGATTGTCCATTTTTATACTAATGTCAACATATGCATCTTCTGATCTCGTATAGCAGATACTTTGCATGCTACCTAATTACTTATTAATCAGGTGCTCGTTCAATGGTCTTGAGTGTGTGACATCTGGATTAACCTTCGAATTTGCACTTGCTTGTGTTTGAGCCCTGGATATTGTCAGTCTACCTTGAGATATTTATCAGATTATGAACTGTTCATTTAAAGTCGTTGTTTCCTTGTGAACACATTTGCACCAGGTCTCATTTGCACTCTGCCTTTTCTAAAAGATTCTTCCCGTCTGTGCCTCTCCTTGTAGGAAAAGAAACATGCCGGAATCCACAGAGATTGCGGCCAGGCTCTTGCTGAATATTCTGATGATTTCATCCGTTGGGTTACTGATGGAGAAATGCTGTCCCTTTGATCCCGGCCTTTTGATGAACTTGACATGTACCATAATCATCCGGTTCCGACCTGTCCGAAGGGCTGGGTTTCTGACGCAAGCAATAAAACAGCGACGATCCCTTCTCAACAAGAAAAAGACATCGCCTCATGTAAATAGCCTGCAGCATTAGTTAGATTTTTGGGGCATCTGCAGGAAATAAATGGTGCCATCCTTGTTTCTATCCGGCCCACAATGCGTTGTAGCTTCTTTTCTGCCCATTCTTGTACATAATGTCTTCCATTACTAGGAATTTGGAGCTTCAGCAAAAATTTGTACTAGAGAATCGTAGGATAATTTTTTGCAGCGTAGGAGGCCGCTCATCCATCCTCCCAAGTTGCTGAAGTGACACAGATGCTTCCCTGAAAATTTTGTACATTGCACAGTGATGGCATACGTATTCTTGTCCATATTTCTCATTGGCTCTTCTCCCCTTTATGATGATTTATTTCTCTTTTGGGAGGTCAAAGTCATCATCTCTCCGCACGGAGGGGAATTCTCAATCTTCAAAACCAATGCGCATCTCCGGCATGGGTCCTCTCGCTGCTCTTTTATTTTATTTTATTTTTTAATCGGTACTTGGATTGGATTGAGAGTCAAGTCAAATGCATTGAATAGAACAAGTAAAATTGAAGTCAAGGATGGAATTAAACATTACAAATAGGCCAAGGGCCCAAAAAAGTCCATCGTCTGCTTTTGAGATCTCCTGTGCTAGAAGTTACTTTTGAACTTTTGCTAATAAAAGCAATGCAAAGTCACTACGTTATTTTGCTATTTTCTTATTTGTTTTGCACACTCCTTCACCTAAAGCACATGCATCTCGCAATATAAAATGATGCAGAGGGAACTATCATAGATAAGAAACCAGTTGAACCAAATACAGCATCGCTTGACCGGATAAAAAAACTAACGGCAAAATCTCTCTAGAGAAAACTCATCTATAGAACTATGCTCCAACAAGTCCCAAACCCGAAAATTTAAAGAACTGAAGATGTTGCCCACGAGCACAGCCAAAATTTTCACTCCCACCCAGCATCATTTGACGGAACAGCTGCCGCACTAGGTGGTGGTGGTGCGGCCGCAATTTCCCAACCATCAGCTGCCACAGGTGCCACTATAAAGAAATTAAAGATTATTAGTCGATTACAAGCCACAAATGGACATTAATTACGGAAAATTATACTCATGTACCTGACTCCGTCCAGCCAGTTGGTTGGATTGCAGGCACGGGTGGGGCAGCTGCTTCACTAGCCCACTGAGAATCAGGGATTTGAGAAGTCCATTGGTCAGGCATAGCTTGTCCAGCAGCGTAATCAGTGACCCCGTAATCACCTGGAATGATAGCTTCCTCCTCCTCCTCTTTCTTAGCTTCCTCAGCTTCTCTGTAGAAGAACAGATCAACCTACAACCATGTAACAGGAGCAAGCTTGTTACTATTTCAACTGAATGATAAACGGCTTGAAAGCTTCTCTCAAATCAAATTAGAAGTATGACATGTCTGTCAATTTGCTATTCTCTGCTAAGGTAGGACGCAAAAAGTAAACTTATCACATGAGCAATAAGCGAGTAAAACGAGTGTGAGCTCTTACCATCACATCCCACTTATGGCCAGGTGCGATCGTACCACGCATCTGCAAAACCATCCTTGCCAACAGCCAGAACAGACACCCAATGCTGTGCTTCCCCTTGTTATTTGCCGGGATCCCAACATCAACATACCGCATCGGAGAGTCAGTGTCACAGAAAGCGATCGTCGGAATGTTCCCGAGAGCAGATTCTTTAATAGGCTGCAGGTGTAATAAAGCCAACTTATAAAATGGGGAACATCATAATTGTAAGAACGATATACAGCCATGGCATTAGACAAAAAAATAAGGGAAAAGTCTAAACTACCAAACTAAATCATAGAAAGACAAATCACCTGGTGGTCGGTTCTTGGATCAGTGAGGATGAGAAGACGCGGCTCGCTGAAAGATGTTTGGAGCTGGTTAGTGAATGTACCTGGCGTGTGCCTCCCAGCAATGGCGTGAGTATTAGTGTACTGGGCAAACTTGAGAACAGCTCTCTGACCGTAGGGTCTAGCGGACTGAACAATGATGTCCTGAGGGTTCTCAATCGCAACAATAATCCTAGCTGCCAACTGGAGTTTCTCCCATGTTTTTCCAAGGTTAATAATGTAGATACCTGCAATCAGAGCATTGGTGCATCAGCATCAAAGAGATAAAGCTAGAAATATCGATCACTTAGTGATCGATATCTTTGCGATAAAAGAAAGTAAAAACAAACCAAATTCACAGAACTAATAGAATGACTGTTCAAATATCTGAAGCTCGTGCATTTCGAGATATTTAATCTGTGATTAGCTATCTATTCAATGAGACTCGGAGCCAAGCCTCAGCAGGGGCACCAAGGCCTGAGGATCAATCAATACCGGAAATGAATTAAGTTAAACTACTTCGCGGGAAACATAAAGGATCAAAAAGCAGAATCCATTGCAGAACCATCACAAACACTAAGAAGACCATAACTGTAGGATCGCTAGAAATCAATTACCATCCTTCACTCGGGCTAAAAGACATGATCAAACAGATACTCTGGTCAACCTTCATCCATTTCCTCAAACTCAAGCATATTACCAGACACCTTAAATTATACGTTCATATGGATACATAGTGAATATGCAACCAAAGTCCTTCCGAATCACCAATTCACCTTGCACCAACTCAACATGTGAACACAACCTCCAACAAAAATAAACCCGTCCAGATCCCCATCACGTAACCTATTAATGCATGCTCGAAAACAAAATCATTAAACTATTCCGGCATATTTCTCTCGCCCAAAAAGAAAGATCGAAACTTCACGAATTTTAAATATACCGGACCCGCCAATCTTTCAAATGATATGAAAGCGGATCTGAGAAGGCATCAAGGGACGAGAGACGAACCGTCGTTGCGGCGCTTGAAGACGTAACGCTCCATCTGGAAGTCGCAGTTCTTGGTCCCGAGGTGGACCTCGGCGGCCAACATCATCTGAATGTCGGCCTCCTTCTGCGACAGCTGCCTCGCCGTCGCTGCGGCGGTGGTCGTTCCCGTCGCCATGCTTCTCGCTTCGCTCTCTGTCTCTGTCGCCGGAGGAAGCACAAAGTGTGGAGTTCGCTGCAAACGGCTTGTGACGACGGAGGAGAAGAGAAGAAGAGGGAGGGTTTAGGTCAACCTGCTTCGCGGGCTATTTATATGAGAGTGCCAGAGAAACCCTAGCTCTTTTCTTGACCGTCTTGTCCCTGTGTGCTTTGGCTAACACATTCTCTTGGAAAAATTCTGAAAGCCTTACTAAAACTTAGGGATCATTCGGGACGCGAAACAAAATCTACTTAAAAAATAATTTCTTTTCCATTTCTATTCTTGAAATGAGTTTTCAAGTAAAGAAAACGCGTGTTGTCATTCTCAAAATAAATAAATAAATATATATGTTTAGTATAATCTTAATTTTGTTGAAATTTTTTTCTTCTTTTCTTATGTCCTCTCTAATCGATCGTCAAGTATTAGTGATATCCTACAATCGGCCTCACTCAAGCTAGCAAGGCTAGGCCTCACCTAGTTCTTGCGAGGCCAGCCCTCATCTAACCATTGGAGACCAAACTTGCTTAGCCACGATAAGACTCATCAAGAAATCTGGCAATCGCCTAGGGAAGGAAGAAGAAAGAAGAAAAAAAGAAAAAAGTTTGTTTCTATTTTTGTTTAGAAAATAAAAGAAGTAAAATTTCACATTTGATTTTTATTCAAAGTATATTTCTTAATTACTTTCTTATCCAAAGAATAGAAAAAATTGGTTGATGTACATAAATATATTATTCCTTTTTTCTATTTCAACAAAATAAAAGAATAGTTAAACAGAAAAGTTACTAAATCAATTTCTTAAAACCATATCGATATTACCACACTACCATTAAGAAAAAATGTCTTGAATGCATCATCCGCTCTTCACTTAAATAATAAATTTATGTACTTATCAAATCATACAAATAACAAGATATTATTTTATTAAGTTTTTTCATTTATATTTATCCTTTAATTATATAAAGGACTGACAACATGAATAGCTCATAAATTATCTTTTCAATGCTCCATACCGTCCTTAGATTTTTCCTGATCTGGACTAATTTCTAAATTTTTAAAACGAAAGATTAATTGTTCGAGTATAAAGAGCTTTTCCCTGCAAAAAAGATTAATAAATTTTGCAATCGGGCAAAACTATCACCGGCCACCATATGAAACAAGAGATGCCACCGGCTGTGGCGTCAGCTCATGCAAGCTAAAGACCTTCAAAGAGCAGTCAAATTCAGACATCGTTTGCTGCGATAAAAATCAGCCGGGCCATTCCGGGCATGCTTGATAGGACGTGCGTAGATGGTGGGGATGCTTGCCCTTTCTTGACAAGTCCACCTGCAAATCTTTAACCCATTCTTTCCTTCTTTGAATGTTAAGACTGTCGCGGAACTAGGGCAAAAGCTGTTTCCCCTCTGCTTTCCGGGACCCCGATGATTTCCTCAGAGTCGAGTAAGCCACAAGAGTCCTAGAGATTGCTGCGGTTTTATAAAACCGCATTGCTTCGAAGAATGCAGAGATGGAATAATGGCGCAAAGTGGTCAGACTGCGCTTGTAGACCAGCGAACTGAATTGAAATGCGTCGAACTCAAGCAGTTTGAAGGAGCACACGCAGGAACTAACGACACTGGATGCCGCGAGAATTGGTCAGCTCGAAATTGAAATTAGATAAAGGCGTCAACACTGAGTCGAGGGCTTCAACCTAGCTTCACAAAATGGCGTACGCTCAGTGGACAAGACGGTGGCGCACCGCGCGCATTGATACAGAACCATCCCAACCCTATTCGAACATTAGCATTGTCCTAATCCTACAAAGTTTATGCACCCACAAGGCTATCGCAAAGCAAAGTACCGAACTATGAACTGGCGAAGAAGCGGCAGCGAATGGCCGTCCTCAATTGATGGCGACCTCAACCGTCTTGGGCTTGGGCGCAGGCAGCTTCCCCACCGAGACGGTCAGCACTCCGTTCTCACACTTGGCGCTGATGGCCGACGCGTTGGCATCGTCGGGCAACCGGAACTTCCTGGTCAGGTTCTGCGGTGCCCTCCTCTCCAGCCTCACGTACTTGCAGCCCTCTTCCTCCTCCGTGTCCTCACGCTTCCTCTTCCCATTGCTCCTTATCACCAGCAACTTCTGATCGTCTTCCACGGTCACCTGCATCACACGCCATGTGATTCAATCATCATTGCCAGAAACCAACGCAGGCGCAACACTACTTCGAACTTGCAGGGTAATAAGATCGTGATTGATTCATAGGACAAGCACACGTCTCCTATGCGACACTTTTCGAATTATGCACACCGACATGTTTATTGTGTATTCTTTCCAATACACTTCTGCCATGTGCTCCTCGTGTACCAACACTAACTAATCCAAATTTAGCATCAGCAAGTCCCAGTCCGGTAATCAAGCCCGACTGGAGTGGTGAGCAAGGTCTAAGCTCGACCCGAGTGCTCATAATTCGTGCTCGACCAGTCCTCCGATCTGCTCTAGTCACGTACTTTAGAACTTGCACGCAATCAACTACTTAAGCTTCTCAAACTCAGATGAATCGTGCCGACCAGTGGATCAAATTCGAGTAGCTTCCCATTAACTTGACTGGTTTACACCTTCAACTCTTAACTACCCAATTAGAACGACGTCAAGTGTACCAACGAGGTACAACGACCTAACGAGGAACCACCCAACTTCGCATTTCACATCGATTACAGCGAAAGACTAATGCACGACGTCGGGCAACTACATTCTGGCAAATATAGGCACGAGTTGTG
Source organism: Melaleuca quinquenervia (assembly GCA_030064385.1). Lineage (NCBI taxonomy): Eukaryota > Viridiplantae > Streptophyta > Magnoliopsida > Myrtales > Myrtaceae > Melaleuca > Melaleuca quinquenervia. Next base: position 6,822,368 of record CM057726.1, on the reverse strand, counting down.
CCGCATCAGACAGAAATCTCTATACCTCCCTCCATTACTGAAAACTAGAACTGCAATGCTCAACTATCAAGCCCACATCCTAAAAGCTGCATCGAACTGAGAGGCGACGGACAAGACAATCCTGCGATTCGAACGAACAAAGAAACAGGGGACGGGCGACGAAGAGTACCTGAATGTCGGACCTGGAGAGGCCAGGGACGTCGAAATAGAACACGTACTCCTTCGGGGTCTCCAGAATATCGGCAGGGATGCTCGCGCCGCCGCCGCCCTTGCTCTCACCGGTGGCCTCGTGCGGGCGAGACGAGAAAACGAGCTTCTCGACGCTGTCCGGGAAATTCAAGAGGTGGCTCACCAAGTGATCGCCGTCCAGCACGACCCGACTCATCGTTGGATATCCGTCGGCAATCCACGCAACCCGAGAGAACAAACGAAGACAGATTCAGCTTATGCTCTGCAATGGGATGATTCAGTTCAGTACAGCGAACAGGGTAAGGAACAATGGAGGGGGAATAAATAGAGAGAGAGAGAGAGAGAGAGAGAGAGAGAGATAGAGAGAGGAGCAGAAAGTTCGGGAGAGGTCGAGTAGGGGAGGACCGGAAAAAACCGGAAGGTCGTCGGCCACGTGTCCGGCGAGGGGGATGCGGTGGAAGGATCTCTTTGCTTCTTGAGGTCTGACGTGGCAACTCCTCCAGGCGTCGATCGCGGACAAATTATTGAGCCCGTGACATTGCGTTTTCCCGGAGGCCTCGGCCGAGCGTAAGTGATTTAATATTAAAAAGTATATATTTGTTAAAAAGTTATTATTAACGTCAATAGAAATAATTAATAAAAATTATTTTCATCATCCTTGACGATTTATGGTTCAATATCTTCGTAACCATGGAAATAATTTAATTTTATAAGAATGAAAAGCGATCGTTTTTAAGAAAATACCTTTAAATCATTTTTAAGAAATCCCGAACCTTCGACCTAAACCCAAGTCGGATTGAGCCCACGCATGCGATCGTCACGGTGTTGTCCAGCATGTTCGATGGGCTTTTTTGACGAGCCTCGGGGCCCATTTGAAGGCCCGTTTGGCCGTGGTTCGTCCTTAGTCGCGATCTGAGTTAACTAGGCGACAAAGCCTTGGGACCATGCTCATGCCTTTGTGACGAGCACGAGCGCATATGTCATGAGCTAAGCCTAAACCTAGGAGGGCAATCATTACCACGCGACATGATTCGAATTTGAAGCAACATGGGCAAATCTCCGGAGTCCAAGAAGCTTTTTCCTCCTCACTTCGAGCCTCGAGACATTCGAGGCTCGCCAATCCAGTGGCGCAAAATCCGTTTGAGCGTGCATGAGAGCCGTAGCTTTCATCCTATGACCTCCTTTGATCCTCGTCAAACATCTAACCCCAGAGTCTGGCCATTCTTACTGCGTGGTCGTGCTCGGCAGAGAAAAGGAAAACGGGAATCACCCAATGAGTGCATGTTTGTTTTGTGTATAATTTCATGATAGAGGATGGAAATCGTTTTCGTATAATGTCGTTAAATTTTTATCTGTTTTGATGATATGATGACAAAGTATGACTAAAACCATTTGCTGAGTGTTTGAATCTCATTTGGAATAATGGGTATTGAAAAAGGTGAAAAAGCGAGCGGGGATAAGATATTTGTGATGCTTGGGAGAGCGATTTCCTAAATTAAGAAACGGGAATTCATTTTTCTAATTTTAAGTGTGGTGATTTCTGAACTTTTTAGATTTCTTTTTTATGTTGCCTAAACATTTTCAAGGAATTGAAAGCTCTTTCACCGAAAGCTCTTTCATGGAAACAAATGTATCCTAAGATCTAAATAATCAGTACAAATAACGAATTGAAGCACACTTCAACGTCCTGAAAATGGGGTCCGTACATGAACATCAAATGATGGAAGGACCACCGTCGTTACATATAGACAAAAACATCCAATAGCGTTTTCAATAGAGGAGCTCCTTTCGTCTCTTATGCACCAAAGTGGGGACCTTGGACCACCCATCGAGCATGTTTGGCTTCGATTAATAAAAGTGTTTTCGGGCGTTTCCATGTTCATCGGCTGCTCTTGCTAATTCAGACAAGAAAAGCTTCTTCCATGACCAAGTGCTTGCTCGGTAGGAGCCATGAAGCACTTTAAAGAAGGAGTAGCGACGTCGGCCATCACAACACGTGTGCTTCCAGAAGAATCAGTAGTGGAAGCAACCCTGGCCTTAGCTGTTTTGTGTTTTTTTCTCGTCTCTGTCTCACATGTCCGAGAGGTTAAGACAGTGTGAATGTTCCTCGGTCTGCATGAATTGTTGACCAAGCGGGTATTCTTTCTTGGTGACTAGGGTGGCCATAGGTGGTGACTCACAAGCCTTCTCCTCCGCATTTTTCGTTGAAGGCTTAAGTCTCGCGCCGACATGAATTCTCTCATCTTATAATGTGATTTGTTAAGTGTTTCAGTCCAATCTCAACTGTCGATGCATAGCTTTTGTTTGCATTCACCGACGGCTGAAAGTTTGGTTGAGAGCTGAGACAACGATAGTGGAGCCATGCTGGGCGGAGACTGTCTAGCACTGCGCTCGATCCCATGTATCAGGACGAGTCGAGTGCTCAAAACCATTGCAGAAGAGCAGACCCATCACCACCGTGCTATCATTTACTGCGTAACTCTTGAAGGTAAACTCCGCATCCGTATAAACGCTCACGCAAGCAATGAGATAAAATCTAAAGATGGTACCAAAATATTCCCAGGAGACCTATCTGCATGGGACACATTTGTCCCATCTCATAAGCACGAAGGCAAAGCTGGTCTCTAGCAGGAAGTCAGCACGCCCGCAACAGACAGGGAGCGACAACTACTTGCAAGCGCAATGAGGACACCACCAGCTTTAACTGGCCCTCAGAAAGAAACCAGCTGTCCCCTCTCTCTCAGATTCTCGGAACCGGTGTGACTTCCTATTATCAACCCACGGTTTCTTTCCTCCCTTTCTTGTCCTCTCCGGTTCTCCTCAGCACCACGACTCCCCGTCGTCTTGTGCAATAACGGACAAGAACTCAAGAAGCAACCTAGCTGTGTTCGATCCACATGTTTTGAGAATCCAAAAGGAAGAAGAAAGGACATAGCCGGGCCGAGAAGAAGAATAGAACGAAGGAAAAAAAGGTTTAGAAAAATAGCGGGGGAAGAGAGACAATAAAGTAGCTCCTGAGAATTGGCCGTCCGCCTTGGAATTGGAATTGTCCCGACAGCTCTCCTTTGAACTAATCAAGATTCGCACAAGCCGTGCTTGTTTCAAGAAGGTAATCAACCTTTTGGTTACAACCGAAAGGGATTTTCTTATTAGGTTTTAAGCGTGGCTTTTGACACTTCAACGGCTTAACATCATGGGTGGCACTCAGCTGCCTCTACTTTATTTATTTATGTTTCGATGGTGCTATTATATTGTAAAGACATAATATTCTCATAAGAGTCCTCACCTATATGTCCAACTAATCAATAATAGATTAATCCAACAACCACCGATAGAATGAAATTAAAAACTCAATCGGTAGAGATGCACATTTTTTTATCAACATGCTTTGTGATATCAAAGAAGTACCCAAACTACACGCCCATCTACAATAAATTTACATTAAAAGTGAGATGCACATAATTTGTCGACATCTTACTCTAAGAATTCAATAAATGAAAACACCCAAAATGGAAAATACTAAATAGGATGGAAAAGAGAGTTATGGGTTGGAATTAGGGCAGTCGGTCCATCTCCACGCCAACAGCCAAAAGGAGGTACAACTTGCGTTTTGCCCCTTATTTATTTTTTATTTTTCTTTATTTGTCCAGTTTTCATCCTTCTTCTTTTCTGGGGACTAACGAAAATATCTAAATTTCGACATAGCTGTTTTTCTATGAATCTGCGGGCCATGCACATCTCTTTCTCCCTCTTGCTTTCCTCGCTTATATACGAACCTTCCTCCTCCTTTCTCCTCCACCTCCGCCACCAGTTTCTCTCTCCAAACACCGCCCACTCTCCCCTTCCCCCCTCTCTCTCCCTTTCTGTGTGAAAATGGCGAAAATGGGAAAGCTCACGAAGCTCAAGTCGGCCATCAAAAGATTCCCCTCCTTCTCCAAGCTCTCCCGCAGCAGCCCCTCCGCCGCCGTCGCCGCCGCCGACGGTCCCGGGAGCGCGGCCCCCGGAGCCGACGGCAATTTGAGGGCTGTGTACGTGGGGAAGTCCCGGCGGCGGTACGATGTGAGAGCCGGCGTGTTCGAGCACCCGCTGTTCCAAGAGCTGGTCGACAAGTCGTCGCCGTCCTCCCCGCCGTCGGACGCGGTGGTGGTGTCGTGCGAGGTGGTGCTGTTCGAGCACTTGCTGTGGATGCTGGAGAACAGCGGCGACGGGGACGCGCAGTTGGGGTCCATGGACGAGCTGGTCGAGTTCTACACGACTCGCTGACATCGAGGGCTTGTCGGTCACTTGGCAATTTTTTTCTATCCCATTGTGAGTTTGATGATGGCGTTTGACGAGAATGATGATTAGGAACAAGTGTAAAGAGTTTAGAGAGCTAGATTTAAAAAAATAATAAAAATTAAGGCGATGATGAGTGTCTGTTATCCTATAGTTTCGTTAATATATTACTTGATTTTCAGATGATTTCTAAGGTACAAGCTGGTAGGCGAAAAATTAGGGTTGTTCCAATTAATTGTTCGTAGCTTGATTGAAGAGTAAATGATCCGCATGTCCTTAAGACATGCACATTAATTCATCTTTTGTCTAACCATATAATCAATGCGCATGCATCTGCTAATTGGCTCATAGTCTTCCTACAGAACAACCTTTTGCATTCGATGGAAAAATGTCGAGAGAGAGAGAGAGAGAGAGAGAGAGCGCAAAATATCTCTTTCTAAGAGTAGACAAGCCTAAGCTCCGATGTTACATCAGCTAGGGTTTCCATTCCTTTTCGCGATTTCGGAATATTATTGAGATGTCTATTTCGTCCATCTTTGCTAAATCAACGGAATCAGATTCAAACATCAAGATGATTCTCCCAATCAAGAGGCTGCATTGGATCAATCCGTTCGTGTAACATTCACGTAGATTGGCGTACTATTCCTAACTGGACGGCACGGAGCTAGGTTCACTACTCGGTTCCACTCGTAAAAAACAAAAGGGAATTAAAAAAAAATTACCTAAGTCCTGTTTGTGTATCTCTAAATGTCGTCACTTATTTCTGGCGTCATGATTGCGATTGATCGGGTTCAATTATACATGGTGGTCATCACCGGCTGGACAAAGCTTAGATTAGAAGACAAATTATTGCATGCTGGGGAGGGAAAAAAAACAACAAAATTAGTACCCAAAAAAAAGAAAGAAATTAAAATGGAGCACAAAATACAAATTCTCGAATCAAAGGTAAAGCATGCGACAAAAACTGAGCTTACACGGCTGTCGCACAACATGGAGTTAAAAACAAAGTGTCGTTTTCAATCACTGTCCAGGTAATCAAAAACGACACGTCGCATTCGTTAGACGACGGCGGGACCGTTTCCATGCGGAAGCTTAAGAAACCAAACTTGGGGGAGGCGGCTGGTAATTGAAGTAAACCGGCAAGTCAATGATGATATGAACAAGAGCCAGGCGCGGGCGATGTTTTGGTGGGTGGTCATCCGTTAGAGGAATGCCATGATTCGGGGAAGCTAATGATTAGGTTAGTTATAAAGAATGCCTCTCCATTGACCTATAAGCATAGGCGTTTTTCTTGATTATGACATGATTTGGCCCTCATTAATGTGTTCCTTGCATATGCGGCACTCTTGATTTCGCTTCAAGCCGAGGTCACTTGCACCTCAATCAAGTCATTCGATTGTTCTTAATCACACAAATAGAGAAGAGAGAATCCTATGATTAAATTGGAACTTTGAATCACACTACTTAAACGCGACGCGTATTAAATTTGGCTGAGTCAACGGTATAAATTAGGATAATCTTAAGAAAAAAAAGACGAATTGGGTACTTGATTCGCAAGCAATGTGACGGGTGCGTACATGCAAAAGTAATAAGTGGGGGTGACCGACTTGAATGAGGAAAAGGAATCTTGGCAATGAGCTCAACTCATCTTAGCTCGGGGCACAAGCGTGCAAGAATCATCATGAAGGCAAGATCGGAGAACTTTTAATGACTATAAAGGTTGTAGTTGCTAAGCCATGCCGAAATGGTTGAGGTCCTCCGGCATGGACGATGATGCAGGGAACATGAGCCGGGGGAACAGCTGTGAAATTTGGCCAACTTGCAGACGAGGGCTCACTAGACATGGAACTGTACTTTCGCACCACAGCTGATGCTGGTGCCCCGAACTGTCCATCCATCACATCCTGCGGTTATCGAACACGACTTGGATTCCCACCTGGTCAAGACTCAAGCTCAAGTGGTGTATCAGACTCACTCTCTCTCTCTCTCTCTCTCGCCAGTAGACATGAACGTCAAGTCGCCGGGTCCAATATGTGGGGTTGTGCTTTGTGGTGTCTGATAAGATGAGCGAGCGAGCCAACAAGGCTATCTCATCTCGATTCTCTCCATCACATCCTGAGGGCAGAATTTTATTTGGTGTGCCCTCACATTAAATCTCGTCGTTGTCTCCGTGGGCCTCCGCCCACTGACTTGCTTCTCTTATCTTTGCTTGCCAACTCCAGGTTATATCTTCTAGTCTAAATAAAATAAAAGAGAGATGGTGATATTTGTTGGAAACAGATGGGTTTTGCTTGGAAAAGCAGTGCAAATTGAAGGGGGTCAAAGACGAAACGACTTTCTTCTTTTGTCATTTTTGAAATCATTCATTCTCACCTTGGATGATGTGATGGTGGATTTTAGCGTATGTGTGTCGTGCTGGATGAATCATGAATTGTTGGGTGGTGGATGAATCATGAATTGTTGGGTGGTCTTGAGACTCTTTCACCCAGTAAACTAGCTCAAAATGTGAGATTTTCCCTCATACTGATAAATTGATTATCAACTCCATTCATAATCGATATAGGACAATCTCAAATTGGATTTTGGCAGGGACCTTAACAATCCATAACACTCTTCTATGTTGGATCCAAATTTAATGACAACTTGAGTTATTCTATGAATGTTGAGTGATTGTGATCTCTCTCACCTCAAAAACTAATTTAAATAATGAGGCTTCCTTTCACACATATAATATGGTCATCAACCTTTTTCACGACAAATTTTGGATCGAATACCCTTTCCTTTCCTTAGCCCTTTTTGACTTGGTGTTCTTCTGGTCGAGAGTCTTCCATAATTGAAGTTACTCGTATCAAGGATTGTGGGGTGCCCTTTAAGCCCCAGACAAGAAATTGACCCTATGCCATTACGTGATTCATCCGAAAGAAGCAACGCTCAACAGGTATGACTCTTGGGTGGTTCTAGAAACAATTTGAATCAATTGCACGATCAGAAAAGAAAAATAAATGCACTTTCGAGATAATATCCCGTTTTTCTAACTCTGGGTTGGCCAAGTTAGATAGGACTTATTCACATGGAATTGAAAGTTCCTAGAGGTCACGAGTTTGAAGTTGCTCCTCGATCTTAGAAATTCCCAAGTCGTCAGTATTGTAGATTCGGCCCTTGCACCATTCTCTGGAGGAAACAGATCACCTACACTAATTGCAGGTGATCTGCTTCCTTTTTAGGCCGTCCGATCACCATTAAATAGCCCTAGTTTATTTTTAAAAAAATACAAAAAAACCTTTGCCCCCTCATTTATGGGAAACCGTCCGATCTAAGACATAAATGACCCAGTCACCTGCCCTGTAGGTGATCCTAATCCTTTGTGGGATAGATTTGACTTGATCTCTGAGTTGTGTCCCGCAATGCGGTGGTAATGGTCTCCCCCCAAAACAAGCAGAGAGTCACAACTTTAAATCGAATGTCCTGATCGCAGGTTGAGGTAGTCATAAGAAAATGCTTAGATGGGGGTCGCCGGTGCCGGTCGCTCATGTTTCCTTCTTCTGCCGAGCCAAAAAAGAGAGCAGGGACCAAGACTTTGGACACGTGGAGTAGTGAAGGAATCCGTGCTTCAACTTCAATTTAGTCGGTCATCGATCTTTCATCATAGGCGAAGAGCACCAACTTCTCTTTCGAATCGAATCCATTCATGGACGCCACGTGAGTCGCACATAAGTATTCCGAAGAGGAAGGGACTGCGATTATACATGATACGTGCGCGGCAACCATACAGGCATGGTGCCACGCGAGTTTAATCATTGGCAGATCAAGGGGAAGAAGAAACACGTTGCGAATGGAGACACGTTAAACATGGTCGCCTTCTGGAGTGTTCTTGTGTGTTTATCGAGAAGGAGCTCCCTCTCTTTTCAACCTTTTTCTCTCATGTTCGCTTCCCTTCCGTTCCACGGAACGCAATGAGAAAGCTTTCCCGGGCGACACGTCCTCCAAGTTCGAGACTTTATACCCTTTTATATGAGGGGTTCGCCGACACCAAAGTTACTGCTTTTTCTTTGGATCCTGAATTCGTAAAGAAAAGGGTCTTCGTCTGCTGATTGGCTTTGAGGGATTCAAGCATGGCGAATGGCGACGAGAAGAGCCGCGACATGTACGCAGTTTTGGGGCTGAAGAGGGAGTGCACGGCTTCGGAGCTCAGGAATGCTTATAAGAAACTAGCCTTGGTTAGCACTGCTACACCTTTTCGGTAACCGACCATCTTTGCAATTGTTACTGGTAACATAATGTCGGAAACGCTAGCCTTTTCTTTTCTTCCTAATGTTTTGCATGTGTCATGTTATATTGCTGATTGGGAGATGCCAGTCAATCACGTATACAGTCATTAACTTGTGCTTTAATCTGAAGTTCTATAGACATTCATCGGTGACATGTGACCGTATCTTTTTAGGCTGTCAGGGTTCCTGATTTCTGCTCAGTGTGTATATTTATGTTGTTTTTTAAAAAAGGCATGCGCTAAGCATTTCCTTTTAATTTTTGGGATATGCGTGTTGAGACTGTTTCTGGTTGGTTTAGAGGTGGCACCCAGATCGATGCCCTGCGTCAAGAAATCCAGAATTCGCCGAAGAGGCAAGAGAAAATTCCAGGAAATTCAACAGGCCTATTCTGGTGCGAGCAATTGCATTTGGATTGAGCACTTGTTTATTGTGTTGACAGGGCAATGCCTGGTAATTCTGAGAGGGAACTTGTTTAAAAGTTAGCCATGTGGCTGGGAAAATAATATGTTGCGAACGTTCTGTTCTGACATTTTCCATGTTTTATTTGAATATGGTTCGATAAAAAATTTCAGTGTGCAGCTTCTTGTTTTGATATTCTGAATGCTTGAACGATCACCTGTCTGAATGTATTGTTTTCAGTTCTATCCGATGCAAACAAGAGGTTTCTTTACGACATCAGAGCCTATGACAGTGATGACGACGAAAATGTAAGCTTTTGATACTGTTTCGCGGGGTCTCTCAGTTAGTTTTCTTGCGTATTTTACTTTGTTCAGGTCCGGAGAATGGCTGGAGGCGTTCTTGTTTCTCGCTTTTGTTCTGGTCCATTTAGAGTTCATCTTTGTGAGTAGACCAAAATCTGGTGAATTGTGTCGAGGCGCTTTTCTAGTTGTAGATGTTACATTTTTCATATACACCCTGGCATACTGGCCTTAAGCCTCAAATTTGTCTCTAAATGTTGCTTAGACAGGCCTGCTTGAGCTGATTTGCATGTTGATGTCCTGCGCCTCATCATTGCTAGAGATAATTGATGCATGTGATGCAAAAGGCGTCTATCAAGCAATATCTATTTCATCCAATATCCTGTAACGTAGATTACGCATCGCTGAAGTTACTTAATTGCTAATGAATTAAACCAAAGTTCACGTACTGTTCAATGCGGCAACATTCATATGCTCTTGGAGAGAAAACTATACGGAATTGGTTATAATGAACTGAAGGTTGTTAGAAATTTTTTTCCATCCCATTAAAAGATAGCTATTTACTTTTTAATCTTCCCTTCTTTTGGAAAGTATGTAATAGAGAACTAGCCTGCGGTCAACCAATTGTGCTCATAATAATAAGAAATTGGTCGAGCTTCAGGTGGAAATGCTCATTAAGTTGTAAGGCGGGAATAGTGCCAGGGGCCTGCGGACTAGTTTATTTCCTTAGGCTTCAGGAAGCTGCACTTCCTGTATCTACCGATATAGCTATTTCTTTGGAAGATCCACTGGTAGCTTCAGCAAAGTGCAAAAGGCATAATGGTTGCAATACTGTTGGGAGTATATTGATTGTGGTGTTGGGGTTTCCCTCTGACTTCTTTGGCGTTTTGCGTCTGTTGATTGCATGGCTGCTTGCTCGGTTTCTAGGTCGACTGTGATTTAATTTGTGATATGCTTGCAGGGGATGGTTGACTTTATGAGCGAGATGGCAGTCCTGATGAGCCAAACAAAGTCAAATGTAAGCCAGCATACGCCCATGTTCTGTCCTCTCCAGTGAAATTGCTGGTCCACAGAAAATTGCTTCAAATCTAGACTCTAGTGTACATCTGCGTGCCATCTTACATTGCATAAACCAATCGACATAATATCTCTGTGACTTATTCATCAATACGAATTGGAATTCGGACAAGAAAGGTCATTCGTCGGGCGATTCTACGTCTTAATTTGCTTGAGTAGCTTTTGAAGATTCATATTTTGCTTCCATTACTACTGCCTGACTATCTCTGATGAACAGGCCGATGTGAATCTTATTTTGATTGCCTTGCTTGGTTTCCGAAGTTGTTATGGGAATAAACGTTGTGATTGTTATGTTTTGATGGACTGGATAGAAAGTGAACCCCGGAAGACAGAGATTCGATTTGTCTGCTGATGGATCAGAATGGAACAGACGGATGACCAGTACTTAATATGGTTGTCTGCGACCATTTTTATTATCCTATTGTCCGGATATGTCTTCGTCTCGGGGATGTTTTCATTGCCCTCATGACCTACAAATTTTGCGATCTACAGGAAATGGGGCAGGGGAGCTTTGAAGACTTACAGGAAACATTTGATGATATGTTTCGGAGGGAAATTAAGACGTGTCTAGCCGGCTCAGAGATAGTGGAAACTACTTCTTTATGCATGGGTCACTGCGAGAGTTCTACTCCCAGCAAGAAGCGTGATTGCGCAGTAATGAACTGCGGCAAGCAAAAAGGGGGCTGTGGCTCTGACCCACACGTCCAAAAATTTTGTCCAGAGGTGAGCATCTCTCTCTCTCTCTCTCTCTCTCTCTCTCTCTCTCGGTTTTGTTCTAGCTTACTACATGATCCTTGCTTACAATGGAGTGCCAAGGACAACTCAAGTATCGGTGTGTCAACGTATTATGATGGAACGTCTCTGGATAGGCATTAGCCCCCCTTCAGCATAATCCAGTGTAGTAGCCAATGCCAAGCGTGTTATTCTCTTCGCGTTTCGCCTTTCTCTAGTTCGAAAGGTTTTTCCACGTTGACCGAGCCCCGTAGTGGTCGAAAGTCATGCAAGCTGACTCTTCAAATCTAATGGACACAGACGAAGAGGCCACGAGGTGTACATAAAGGGAAGGAGGTAAGAGAAGAGGGGCTCGACGCTCGGGCGCGCAGGAGGAAACAGACGGTTCCGTCCGGCGGGATGAACACTCGATCGGTTTCTGCATATTCCGAAGGACAGAACGGGAACTCGGACGTCGAAAGCTGCACCTAACTCCTGGAAATTCAGTCGATCAAGCCGGGGCACGATGCCGCTCGTTCCTCAGCTTAAAGAAAGCGGGAGCAGCGAACTGTTTTGTGCTTTCGACAAAGGCACCCAATGAGGAATCGCCGATTAGCCGCCGGTCACCATCATGCCCTGGCAACATCGCTGTACATATATCAACGTTGACATCGCATCTCCAAGGCAACTCTGGTCATAGGTTTCAAGTGTTCTGTCCAAAGAAGCAAGCAAGAAAAGTCTCCGTGGGGACCCGAGGCATTAGACATTGGAGATAAGTAATCCTCCTCCCACAAGAAAGCGTCAAAAGCCAATCCTCAGTTGACACATAGGCACATCCGCGCTCCTTTCTGATAGCCTCTGTTTCGAGAGCTCGAAAGTCCCCTTTCTCCAAAGTGAGTTTTTCCTCTTAAGAAAAAGAAACGAAAGTGAAGGGTTCTGATCTGGTACCCACTGGGATGGACAACCATAGCCTGATCTCAGTAGTTAAATTGACATGATTCATCTTTAAATTTTGTCGAGTTTTATATGCGGGCGATGTCTGTAGGTTGTAGTGGGGATAATTGCTAAATAAAGTTTCAAATTTATTACAATCATATCAATTTAATTTTAAATATGTTATATTATATCGATTTAATCTATCCAGTTAATTTTAACCCGTTTGTATTAACGTGGTGCCATCAACTCTGAAGGGTATTATTAAAATTTTAAAAATTAAAAGTATTATTAAAAATTGTCCATTTCAATGTCGATGTGATAAAATTGAGTAGATGGATTGAATTAATATAAATGTAGAAATTTCGGGGATTGAATTAATAAAAAAACATTTAGAACTGAATTGAGATAATTATAATTTATTTTTTGACTTTTTATTTTTGGTAATTTTCCATTGTGATTTGTGATCTATCAATAGGAGAAAACATTTTATAATCATAATAGATAGCTTCAAGCTATATAAAGAAAATATAATGGATGGATCGTTCTTAAAAAACACATCTCTAATCCCTAGTGCTTGCAAAAGATTCGCAATGATAGAAATTTCTCGTCCCTCCGTTCTTTTTGGTGGGGAGTGATTAGGCAAAATTAGGGGTGTGCAACCGAATTGGATAAACCCTGTTTCCAAATCGGGCTATCCTGAAAATAGAGTCGGGAACATGGTCCAATACAAACAGGGTCGGGTGCAAGGTCTAAGTCTAGAACCTACCCTGAACTTTGGACCCTAAATAAACTTTATTTAGTAAAAATTAAATAAATTTTGTTAAATCATAACTTTCGTATATGTCTTAAACATGGTCTCTTGTTGATGTTTCTTTATACATGAATTTTGATTTTTGTTAGAAATTTTGTACTACGTGGATTAGCTTGCTTAATTTCACTTTTGGATGATGAGTTATATTAATTTTACTTTTGAACAACTTATACTTGCGCTATAAATTTGTTAATCATTTTAGATAATTTAAAAGTTGCATGTAGTATTGTGAGAATAAGACTAATATTGCATCCTTTGTTAACTAATGTACTTGTAATGTTAGAATTTTTGCTTTACCTTATGATTCTTTTTATGGTAATTTGCCTTGTGAATCCTTAGATTTTTTTATTTATTAATTACAAGTGCTTAATGTTTCAATATATATCAGATGAAGTAATATAAATTTTGATATCGTATATGATGCGTAAAATATGGTCTAATATAAAATAGGGTTAACCATGTTCCTGGATTGGAAAAACAGGGTGGATACAGTACATGGTCTAATACAAATAGGGTAGAGTACATGGTCTAAAAAAAGGGAAACTGGTTAGAACAGGGTTTGAAATAGGGTTCAAGTTTAGAACATATCTACCCTGTTTTTGCTCACCCCTAAATAGAGTGGGAGACCGAGACAATCCCCATACTTTCTCACCCTTAAGATAATGCTTCATGAAGTGTAGTTACGCCGGTCGCCTCCCGCCACCTTTTTCTCTACGAAAGGAATTTCACTATATTTTTTTCTTTCCAGATGGTTCCAAATTATATGATCAATTCTCTCAGAGATGCTAGGAGATTTACATGGTTTTTTAACCGGTCACGATCTAGTTGGCCAACTAGTCGCATCATGGACACGTCCTCCGATAAAAACAGAAGAGGGGATTAGATTAATCATTGAAGCTTGCCAAAAGCATGAAAAACAAAATGACGATGGACCAACCTTTCCTTGACTTTCTCGACATGGATAATCAAGATTCCCTTCCTTTGGAAATCTAATCAAAGCAGTCAATTCTCACCGGGGTTGAGCACAATGGGCCACCAAATTCAGGAATTGCTCGAACCGTACTGATTAAGTTGGTCTGATTCTTTTTATAGTTTTGATCCGATCCACAGTTCCTAAAAATGTAATCGGTTCCCAAGCAGTTTGGTTCCAGATTCCTAGGAGGGAGGGATTGAATCGGATCACCTGGACCGGAATTAAAATCGGCCCAATTTTCCCTTTATTTGAGTTTTCTTAATCTCAATATCTATCTCGTTTCTTCCCTTGTGTCTCACTCCAATTTTGCTGCTCTATGTAAATCTACACCGGTTTACATCCTTCGTGTCTCTCTCTCTCTCTCTCTCTCTCTCTCTCTCTCTCTCTCTCTCTCTCTCTCTAGTTTCTAGGGACTGGATCGGATTAGGATTAGTCGGTCCAGTCCCCGATCCTAAAAATCGGGATCTAGTCCCATCGGTCCGATTATCAATTCTGAGAGGAGAATTGGACTATCCGGGGAAGCAATCACTCATAATTCTGACGATGAGGTATGCTTATCGATCAAACAAAAAGAAAAAAGAAGGAGAGCCGGATAAGGTTTAAATCAAGTTTTAGTCAGATTTAGAATCCAACCGCCAGCCATGTGGGGCTTATCCTCTTCACGCTCGAGCTAAGGAGCGCCTTGATCGAGTCAAAGCAATAAATCCTAACCTTGGAGTACTTCTCCATCGGGTTCCATCATCACATGCTGCGCGTGCCCGAGCTTTTTTTTATCGGATTCTCGTGTCTCCATTGACAGAAGGAAGAGAGAGGAAAAGTGAGATGGAATGAAGGATGGAACACTCGGGATTTTACTCGCTCCGATGTGGGTCCGAGTCAGCTCGGGAACACCACCACCCCCCGGCGGCCGTCGGAGGGCGAGGGGTGGGTGGGGGGGGGGGGGGGGGGGGAGGTGGATGTCGAGATCGATCTTATCGACTGGCTGACGTGTCACTGAATGTTCAAGGGCGGTGGGGCCCCATCCCTTGCCTTATCTTAAGTTTAGCCCTCGTTGACCAGGTCAACGCGTGGCTGGTCCCCCGGGCTCGGGCTCCCCCTCTCGGCTTCACCGTGTGATTTGGCTTCGCTACGGAGGTGATGGGCCACAATAACTCAAAAAAAAAAAAAAAATACACGAATCATGTTTACAGCGACACGAGTATTCTAAAATTTTTTCAGTATTGCAAAATAACCCAAGTTTATAAATATATGACACGTATATCCTTTATTTCGGTTTCATTTAGGATATATTTGTGACGGTAGAATAAATTCCAACAAAAAAATAGAGAGTATTTATAGTATAACGAGTAAGTTTAGAATTTTTAACATCACCAAGAAAAATTTTATAAATTTGTGTCATAATGGATATGATTTGAAATTTTTGGTGTCATAAGCTCTGGAAAATCGATCTCCAGTTTTTCACTTCCCTCATCAAATAAAATTAAATCTACCGAAAATAGACAATCGTTGGATTTTGTTCCGATGTCGCTAAATTTTCTCCATTTTTGGCTATTTCCTCCTATATACATCCACTCCCCACCCAAAAATGGGTGGCTTATGACCGAGCCATGTTAGCCGGAGCCGTCAATCCACGCCGAGCCATCAAAGTTAAATCTCTCTCTCTCTCTTCCTCTCCTTGGCTGATCGTGTCTATAAGAACCCTACACCCCCATTCCAGCAAAGAGATTTTTCCTCCTCTCATCGGCACACAGGATTCGTCCTTTATCTTAGCTTCTTCTTCAAAGTTTTTTCGCCCCCAAATCTCTTCGTGACAGTCGGATCAGGTCTGAGAAGCTCAAGAAAGAAAGAAAGAAAGTCCATAACATCACCATTTGAGTGCAAAATCCAGGGCCTCCTTCGGTTGTTACGCGTAGGGATCACTGCACCTAACTTTGGGGTCAATCAGACTCGTCACGCATCGGACCAACGGAAAGATGGGTTTCCTTCACAAGCTCTGGGACGAGACGCTGGCCGGACCCGCCCCCGACTCGGGCCTTGGCGAGCTCCGCAAGCACCACTCGTTCTCGGGCGCGCGGTCCTCCGCCGCTCGCCCCTCTCCTTCCCCCGCGGCGCTCTCTCATCCCGACTTGCCGGCGATCACCCGCAGCATCACCATTGTCAGGACCGCCCCGGCTCTCCGGTCAATCTCCGGGGATCTGGGGTCGGGCCCGAGCACCCCCGGCACTCCTTCGACGCGTACGTCCGCTGGAAACCTAATACATATCTGTTGGTATATCGCGTGCCAATTGTTTTAGTAAATATTGAGTTCGTATTGATTTGCATGCAGCTGCGACACCGGATGGGAAAGTGAAGAGGTTCACAAAAAGAAAATCGCCGACCGGGGGATCGGACAGCACTCAACCTAGAAGTCCGACTGACTATGATTGGTAAAGATGAATCTCTCCCTCTCTGTGTGTCTTTTCCGGTAATGTGTTCCTTCATTTTGGTGCGACATCATTTCTATGCGAACGTCAAACGACATTCGACCATGTTAGGGTTGGTGATAGATCAAAGCCGCTAAAAGATCTTTCATCAAGTTTTGTCCTTAGGTCGGAACGGAGAGAGAATAACCTTTCACTAGACGCAACTCACCCCAGAACAAAGAAATCTGTTCAAATAACCAATTAACTTTTGAAACACTCTTTAAGAGTTTGCTTGACTGATCTTTCTAGGGTTTTTGTTCTGCAGGATTGTGATGAGTGCTTTGGATCGTTAGACGGAGGAACTGATGATATATTTTTGCTCGATTGGCGGTTTTACCTCTTCCCGTACGTAGAGGAATTAATATTCTTCATTATAAGATATCAGCATATGCATGTATATATCTATGTATATATAATTATGGCAATAAATAAGACTGTTCGGAGAATGGTCAGATGAGAGAGAATGGACTCAAGTCCTTCATGGAGTTTCCGATAGAGAGACAGAGAGAAGAAGAAGAAGAACTAGGAGGCCTTAAACCCATAAAACTCAGCCTCAGCATAACCTCCAAGAGTTTCGGGAGATTTCGGCATTTTTCTCCAGTTGTTTCTTCTTCCCTCTTGTGTTCGTGTACATAATTTCATTTCCCGTGCTTTTTATTTTTATTTGTATTTTATCTTTCTGTAAAGATGTAATTTATGTGAATAATGGGAAGCTCCTCTTTCATTGAAACTCGGATTATATCCACCCAATAGTATTTGAAGATGCATCAGTCTTATGACATTGGGTATTCGATTTGATTAATGGAGATCCATTTGGAGAAGAAAATGACGACATTTTGATAAAGACGCGAACCGCATAAAAAACATCTCTGCGAAAACTTGGGAACAAGAGATAGATCAATCGCCCAAAGAGACCGCTCGTTGATTGGAATTCGATGCTTTATTGGCTTAAGCTGAGCCTGCCTTCACTTTCTCTATTAAATCAGCTGCATCCTGGACGGTAGCGATGTTCTCTGCTCCCCCTTCGCCTATCGAAACTCCAAACGTCTCTTCCAAAGCCATCATGATCTCCACCTGTTTCCATGTACCGGTGGGGAATTGCAAATGTCATGAAAAGAGTCGCGAAATAGCCGATTACGTCAGTAGTTGATATGCGAACAACGTAGCCGCCAAGAACAGATGGAACCTATGCAGAAATGATCCAATACAAGTGATTGCAGGATGAGGCATACCGTGTCGAGAGAATCGGCGCCCAAATCGACGAACTTGGTCGTCGCGGCGACGGTGCTTTCATCAACAGAGAGCTGCTTGGCAATGATGCCTTGGACCGTCTTCAGAGTCTCTGGCTTAGCCTGAACATACACGAGAACGTCAAAACAAAGAGTGAACTGGCAATAATTTGTTTCTTGCTAAGTCGACGACTCGCTTCACATGAGCTACTGAAGAAAGGAAATTACGGCAGAGCACGATATTCGATTCCTGGAGAGGCTCGGAACCGGGGCAAACCCTCTTCCCGCCTTGGTGATCGCGATCTTCGGCGCGTATCTAAGATTTCCGCTCTACATGGGGGGAGGGGGAGGAATGGCAATTCATTACCAATCTTCGACTTAACAAAGAGAAGTAACAAAGAGGGTAATGTAACTGGCTCATACGATGGCCGACAGGCTTCCTAATTGACGAGCGCCGGCTCTTGCCCTGTAAGCAAACTGAAGAGTTGGCAAATGGGGAGCTGATATGGAAGCAGAAGCCATCATGGCGTCACTGATTGACCCTTAATGCTGTCAATTAGCACTCGACTTTCTCTTTGATGAAGAGCTCAGAGTTTTAATCCAAGGTTGGCGCTCATATAAAGAGGTTTTCTGGTCCTGAATCTCTCCGCTCCCAGGAGGAAGAAGAAGGGATTGCATGTGATGATGACAAAAATGAGAGAACGTCGTTCCTGTTTTGGCCATCGGTGGGGGCGGACCATACCATGCTCGGTGTCTCTACGTGCTTGTAATGCATCATACATTGGACTTGGCCGAATGGGACGTTCCAATACCAGCAAAGGTCGACCCATCTCCAATTTCACAAAACGGAAAAAAGGAAAAAAAAATAGGGCTAAAAGTGTTTCATAAACTTAATTGGTTACTCTCGAGGAAATAACGAGAATCATATCGGATTCCATTTGAAAGAGTATGTAGCCCCTTTATTTGTTGAGATTGGATTGTTGGGCCGGATGATAAATGAGGCGTCGAGTCGAACTTTAGTGATCTGATTAAGTATACGAAATCGAATCGTGACGAAGGACTATGCATCAAGTAGTTCATCTTTGATAACAATAGAGTGCATTTCCAACTTAAAAGGGTTATTCTTGTGATAAAAGGATTGCCTATTATTAGGGTAAATTACCAAAAATTCTTAAAATTTATTCTGCCCACGTCGGTTCAGTTCCGAACCCTCTGTTTAGTCAATTTAATCATAAATTTTTGGACGATTTAATAATATAATCTTTTTTTTTTTATGAAATCTCTGGCCATCCTTCATGCTACACGGGGGCTGATGTGAGCACTTCTTTTTAGCTTTTTAAAAAAATTTATGATGTTATTTATTTATTTATTATATTTTCACTTTTCTTTGTACCAGCGCGGAGGACTCAAGCCACCCTTATGCGGGCCAGAGTGGAAAAATAGATAAATAAAAGAAGGAAAGAAAATTATATAAAGAATTCATAATTATATTTTTAGGAAAATGTCCACGTCATTGTGGACTATACCATCTGAGTTGGTCAAGGTCCACCCTTATGGGGACTCCAACATGCCCCGCCGCAGGCCTGGACACAAGAGATCTTCAAAAGTGCAATTGCACACCCAATTTCTTTGGCTACGCATTTCGCGCGACCATCAGGCCTTGCTAAATGTTAGGTAGCGATTTGCTCCTAATCAATCTTATCCTTAACGAATTTGAACTGTCTTGGACACACGATTGCACACGATTAGAGAAACATAGGGAAAAGTGTCAAAAAAATCCTAAATCTTTGTCACTTGTGCCAAATAAGTCATCAACCTTTTTTTTTATGCTAAATGAGTCCTAAACCTTTTTCAAGTTGTGCCATATAAGTCTTTTCTACTGGAGGAAGCATACGTGACGCCTACGTGGCTCGCCGGCGACGATGTGGCGCCGACTTTTTTTTTTTTTCTTCTTCTTTTTTTGGATGGAACCCCTAAAGGCTGCCTCGTCCAAAAGAAGAAGAAGAAGAAGAAGAAAAAAAGAAAAGTCGGCGCCACGTCGGCGTCACGTCGTTGCCGGCGAGCTCCGGCAAGTCAAGTCGGCGACACGGGAAGGACTTGTATGGCACAACTTGCAAATATTTAGGATTGCAGTTGAGGACTTATTTGACACAAATAACAAAAGTTTATGACTTTTTTGACACTATACAGTGCTGCTCTCCCTTGTTGGCTCCGAAAGATTTACCTCGAGATCGCCGATGATCACCTTCGTCGTTGCTTGGAGATCCAGTCCAGGCCTTTCGATGCTGGTGATCGAAGAGAAGGACGGCGGAGATTTAGCGGAGAGCATAAAGAGAGAATAAGCAGGGAGAGTGATATTCCGCAGCATCGCATCAAATTGGGGAGTGTGATGGAGCATCTTCTTGGGCTCCCTCTCTCCTGGCCTGGGCTGCCCCGCTCCTGTCTCTACCACTTCACTCTCACTGCTCAGTCACTGCTCTTTTTCTCGCTCCCTTTCTTCCTTTTTTCTGCTTTATTCTCTCTCTTCCTCTACCCGGCGGTCTCTATCTTCATCCCTCTCTCTCTCTCTCTCTCTTTCTCTCTCTCTCTTTCTTTCATGGACCCACGACGGAACCCGCGCTCCGTCATCGATCCGAAGGTCCGGCGGGTCGGTTTCTTCGCTCCCCCGCCCGACCGCTCCCAATCGGCCCCGCCCGACCCGATCTCCTCAGCCTCGTCCCCACCGCCCGCCGCCTCCGTCTCCCCCTCCGGCAGCTCCCTCTCCCCGGTCATGATCCCCCCTCCCCGCCACCACTCCGACAACCTCGGCCTCCTCTCCCGCCCCGTCCCCTTCCCGGCCGTCTCCTCCAGCTACACCGCCGCCTCGGACTCCTCGCCCTCCGCCGCCGCCGCCGCCTCCTCTTACTCGGGGAAGCCCGCGGCTGCGGCCCGGGCCGACGGCGAGCTCGGCGACGACGTGGCCATGTCGCCGGGCCGGGTGGGGAAGGGGAGGGCGATGGCGAGCAGTGTGCCGGCGACCGGGTTGACCACCGTGTCCGTCGTCACGATGCCTCCTGGAATTACTGGTATGTAAGTTGCTGGTCGTGAATTTGTGCTGTCTGGGTGTGTAGATTTAATTGGGTGCTTCGATTGAGGTCGTGAATGTAAAAGATGGAATGTGGCAGGATTTTCCTTTTCCCATTTTGGTTCAGCTTGAGAGGTTGATTTCTTTTGGGGTTGGGTAAGATTGCTGGGCAGTGTGGAATCTTTGCGGATGAAAGTTAGAATTGTTCTTGGTTTTGGATGAGCGAGCATAGGTTTTACTTGCTTGGTTTCGATGGTAGAGTCGGAAATGATGGACAATTGCTAAAGGTCTTGTTTAGGTAGCGGTGTCGTTTGACCAGGTGAACCTCTTTAGGGAACTTGAATAATGAAGTGGTCATTTGGGAGGATTTAGCGATAATCATTCTTGAGGAATGGTCTTGGGTATTTTGACCTTATCAAGCTTTATTTAAAGTGCATTTGGCAAATTCTGTATATGAAAGAAGAGTGGCTTGGAGAGTGTAATGATATTGGCATGCTGCAGTATTCATCCTTGAGTAGCCTTTCTCGTAGGGGACATTTTCTTGGCGAGGTGCTTTTTCCAAGTTAGGATTACATTTAAATGAACTTTTGCTTCCTTCTGGAAAGTACTTCTGAAATAACGCTCAAACAAATGTTAAGGGTGAAAAAATTGGGTGCAGAGAAAGTCGGGGGAGCCTCGGTGGAAGTGCAGAGTGAGCGGCCTGCTAATTCAAAGCCCCAAAAGGAGAAAATGACGAAGGCTGAAAGGCGTGCTCTACAGGAGGCTCAGCGAGCTGCAAAAGCTGCTGCTAAAGGTGCATGTTTTTCTCTTGTTGCTTTGTATGATAAATCTGGTGGAAGATCACCTTGAGCTGTTTGATTTTGCATTCCTCCATCGGATTCTTAATCTACTTTAGATTTTGGCTTTTTAGTACTTTGCTGTAATCTTTGTCTGCCAAAGGTATGCCTAATCATTAATATTGACCTTCATCTTGGAATCGCAGATAATTATTCATGGTGTTTTCTTACTTTGATTTTATGATATATATCATATCATCAACTTGGCATTTGGGTTCATGTTTATCTTCTGCACTTCAGTAGAACCATCAGTATGGACCTGCATGCACGCGCGCACGTTTTCAATGTTTTGGTCTCTGTTTTTGTAGGGGAAGGAAGTAAGGCTGCTACAGCTGCTCCTGGGGCTGTACCGTCCGAAGCCACAAAGCCTAATAAAGTTGTCAAGCCTTCTCAAAAGAAGAGTGATAGTGCTTCAGTTGTACCTTCTGAGAAGAAGGGTTCTGCAGGTGAACGTCCTCCAGAAAAGGAAAGAAAGAAAGATGTCCCACATCCACGCATGCAATATGATGATGAAAGCCGAGTGGAGAAGGCTAAAAGGAAGGCGGTTGTAAAACAAAAAGAGGCTCGAAACCGAGTTGAATTGTTCAGGCATTTGCCTCAGTATGAACATGGCAGTCAGCTTCCGGATCTTGAGTCAAAGTTTTTCCAACTTGATCTGATGCATCCAGCTGTATACAAGGTGCTGTTTTTTAATTTTCAAAGTGAGCTTTTATACATTTGAAGGTTCCTGAAGAAATGCCCTTCAGCATTCAGTGCGAATATGGTAGACCTGGTATATGGTCTGTGGTGATCTGACGAGGCATGTTAAAGAGGTTTCACACGCATGACTTTTATTTGGCTGACTTTTTTCTAACTATATGTGAGCATGCTTCCTTTGGTTATCTTAGAGTAATAGGGTTAACAGTCAAGTGTGAAGATGGTAATATGCCAGATCAACTAAATTACTTAATTGTGTCAATTATGCTAGTGTGGCTCGAGTTATTCTTGCTGTTTGGCTCAAGTTGGTTGTGTGACCTGGTTAGATGAGGAGGAATACTGACTGAATTTTTTGAGAGTTCAATTTTTGTTCCAAATGGCATTAGGGGTAGCTCCTGCAGCAATGCCGATCCTAGGTATCGTGTGGATTGATTGACTGATAACACAATCTACTCATAACTTGAGTTCTCTTGTTGGATACAGTCACTACTTTTTGGCATTTGTTAGGACAGTCATCTAGTTATGCTTATCACCAAAACAGACGCGTGACCTTTTGGTTGAAAAAACATAATTATATTGGCCAAAAAATGCTCAATATAGTCTGATTGTTGTAATGGAGGAAGTAATTTTCTTTTCTCCTGTCTATCATTGCCATTTCTATGTGCAGGTTGGTTTACAGTATTTAAATGGAGATGTATGTGGGGGTAATGCTCGTTGTATTGCCATGCTTAAAGCATTTCAAGAGGTGATTAAAGAATACTCAACCCCGCCAGAGAAGACTTTAAGCAGAGACTTAACTGCAAAAATAAGTAGCTACGTCTCATTTTTCACTGAATGTCGGCCACTTTCAATTAGCATGGGTAATGCCATTAGGTTTTTGAAAAGCCGAATTACGAAGCTACCTCTGACTATGTCAGAATCGGAGGCAAAAGCAACTCTGCAGTCAGATATCGATCATTTTATAAATGAGAAGATTATACTTGCAGACAAGGTCATTGTTAGCCATGCTGTTACCAAGATCCGGGATGGTGATGTGCTTCTTACATATGGATCGCCGTCTGCAGTTGAGATGATACTATTACATGCCCATGAGCTGGATAAACAGTTCCGTGTTGTAGTGGTGGACTCTCGTCCAAAGCTGGAAGGACAACTTTTACTTCGTAGATTGGTAGAAAAGGGTATTAATTGTACATACACAAACATAAATGCTGTTTCTTACATCATGCATGAAGTTACTCGAGTATTTTTGGGCGCATCAGCAGTATTATCTAATGGAACTGTATATTCACGCGTGGGGACTGCATGTGTCGCTATGGTTGCGCATGCTTTCCGGGTACCGGTCTTGATATGCTGCGAGGCATACAAGTTTCATGAGAGGGTACAACTTGATTCAATATGCTCTAACGAGCTTGGTGCGTATTACTAGTTTCTTTGATTATAGACAAGTTTTGATATATCCAGATAGCTCCTTGTTTGCTTTCTGACTCAGTTCTTTGCAACATCTGTTGCAGGTGATCCAGATGTCATTTCAAAAGTTCCAGGTAGAGAAGAAAGCAATGGTTTGGATTGTTTGCCCAATAGAGACAATCTTCAGCTTCTTAATCTGATGTAAGCTTCCTTTCCTGATGAATTTGATGGAGGCAATATAATTAATTTGGTTGGTCACTTCAATCATCGCATCCTTTCTCTAACATGTGATTCTTGGGGATTTTGAATGGCAGATATGATGCAACTCCTTCAGATTATGTCTCTATGATAATAACTGATTATGGCATGGTAAGTTGGACTGTTCTTGTGGCTGTCATGAACAATGGGATGCTTCTGCCTCTTTTTGCTCCTGAGCGTCATTTACTCTATGTATAAACTCGCCAGTGCAAATGTCTATGTACACTGGGACCTCAGTTCTTGATGGTTAGCTAGTCTATATAAGTATCAAATGGGATCATGGAGAGAACCGGAATGTGTACAATGTTTTTATGATATCCTATTGAAATTGCAGTGTAATGGTTTGTGTTTTCGTGCTTCCTTTAGGTCCCGCCAACAAGTGTGCCAGTCATTGTAAGAGAATATCGAAGGGAGCATCTATGGATATAACTAGCCACTGAATGGATTCTGGAGACAACTCAAAATTTTGTCCACACTAGCACTGCATTCAACTTTAGCGCAGCTGATGCAGTCAGAAGAATAAACTCATTTTACTGATTTATGTGCTCATTTTTACGTTGCCTAATGATTTCGTGCTTCATTTTGCTATGGAGAAGAGGATGTGTTTTTCTTGTTTTACCTGACTCCGTGAAGAGTGCGATTTTCCGCCTCTCCGGGCAGATTTAGTGATTTAAACGCTTGTTGTAACGTCATGCCCCCTGGACATCACATTTATGCTGTTTAACTAGACCAGAGTTTTAACTTTTTCCCTTCATGTAGGTGAAGGTGAGTGTGTTCTTCCGTTGAAGTGGATGAAAACAATCACAAGTGGTCACTTGCACACATCTTTGCAGTACCATTCATTGTCTTCTGTTCATGCTACTGTTATTGTTGCTCAACGATTCCTGATCGTAGTTCTGCACCGTAGATTAGAGCAAAATCATGAGTTGCATTTGCCCAGATTATATACTCAGGCTAAAGCCAAGGCTGGTGTAAAATTTCATCAAATAAGATGAATCCTCTTGTTGGGAAAAAAAGAAGCGAATACAGGACTGGTATATTAATTTTTGGGCGTTGCCATTCTCTCCCTCTCCCTCCCTCCCTCCCCCTTTCTCTCTCTCTCTCTCTGAGAAATCCTCATCTTTCATAGGTTACTGTATTCCCTTAATTGCTCCTAAATCACTGGGAGGCTAGGTTAAATATAATCAGTGATGGTACCACTTCTGGTAAAGCAAGAAAAATATTCAGTCCCTTCGGCTTTACCTCGTTCCTTCTACGTGGTATTATGACCTGTCGAGGGAACCTTTGAATTGGCTCAAGCAAAGAATTTTACACGCGAACTTGTGGCATGCTGCAGTCCATGGAAGCAGGATCGACCCTGCATCTCTGAAAAGCGAAAATGGCTTTCCAATGCAAGGAGGTGCAAAAATATGATGGAACCAGGCTCAGGCTAATCGTTATTAATATCATAGATATTCATACTTAGACTTGATAAGACCCAGTCGTATTCATTCTCTTCAAGACAAGAACGGAGAGTAACAACCCCCACACTTGGACCTGATAAGACCCAGTCAAATTCATTCTCTTCAAGACAAGGACGGAGAGTGACCCCCCCTTCCCTCCTCTCTCTCTCTCTCTCTCTCTCTCTCTCTCTCCCCCTCCCCCTCCCGAATGAAAATGAAAAAACAAACTGCCGGACCGAGTGCCTGGTGACGGCATTGTATTATTTCGGTGGTCCAATCCAATGGTCTTTATACTTATCTCTCTCGTCAAGATATATATGATTAGTGAAAGAGTTCGCAGTACATAGGCCACGGTTAAGTTCAGCTGTCTGTTGTGAGTGGAGAGTATAAGCTGCTGTCCGAAGCAAGATGCAGTGGCTCTTTGCCACAGAGAAAGAGATCAATTAGAGGCGAAAGAGATTGCCATCCTCATCCGAGCAAGTCCTCCTTGTGATCCGCTAGGTCCAATCATCAAGTGATGATGGTTTCAACATTCTCATCTTCAAAATGATAAGTCCCACATCCAGTTTTCAGGTGACGATTCAACAGGATGGAGCAAATATGCTGATGAGGTGGAATTCTTGGAGTATTCAGTCATTGAAGAGACGATAAATATTTCCAAAGCATTCTGAAGCATGATATGCACCGTAGGTAAGTTGTGAAACCGCCTGAACACAGCATGGGCGTGCACAAAACTTTAGGTTGGAGATGCTATCTATGGATGAGTTGTCAGAGAAGTGTGTAAACAGTAAGGGTTCATCTACACCAAGACCACAGAACTAAATTACATACGTCATCAACTCCATTGTATTTGCCAACTCTCATCATCATCATCATGCAGTACTTGGAATGAACATCCAGGTTATCATTCATGGACTAGAATGTTGGCGACATAAACTTGTTGACAATTTAAAAATTACAAGTAACTCAATCATTCAGCGCTATCACGATGTTATATCTGCATAACAAAACAAGATGTTGAGAAAAATTTCTCGGATGCTGTGATATTTCATCAATATCCTTTGTAGATTCATCAGTACAGCCTCCAAATATTAGACAAGTGCAAACCAAAACTTCTAAAGATTGTGCATACTCAACTGAACCTCGGCAGAATCACCCTTGGAATTGGCAGGGGAAACGACAGCCAGGGTCACTAAACCACCCAATACCACCACCAATATGCCCAATGAGTTAACTAGCAAGGCCTCTGATGAGTAACGCGATATGATGTGATTTGTTTGGAGGAATGTGGCTTTCTCCAGAAAACCGGTGGCACAAGTAGCAACGGCAAGGGCATAAATATAAACCCCAAAGAAGACGTGCCATGGGAGTAATGTGGTTCTGCTATTCCTTGAGCCTCCTGGATACCAGAAGGTTGCAAAACCGGTTGCCCACTGAATGAAGTAAGCAAACCGTCAAAAAGGTGCATTAGCAAAGACGCTAATTTCTAAATTGCGGGTCTAAAGCAACAACAGAGAAAACGGATGTAAGCAGAGGACCTGAATGCTAAAGAGGGAAAGGCAAGCCAGACCCAACCAGGAATGTAGGCTGTAGAAATTGTCAATACCCTTGTCAATATGGAATTTCCATGCTGCCCAGAGTCCGACAATGCTTAGACATAATGCCAAAAATTGGAGAGTAAGATGAACTAGTTTTCTGAAGCTCTTTGTCCCGGGAAATGTCTTGTATGCTAGGATGGCTGCAGCAAGAAGCATCCAATGCAATAGCCGTTATTCATCCAAAAAGTTCATTTTCCCGGGATGGATAAAAAAAAAGGATCATAAGATTAAAAAGCCCGGGATTCTGACACTTAGATTATCAAATAACTTGAAGAAAATGGAAATTTGTCATGATGTTGGGGGATTTGCCACAACCAAACCTATGTTTAATGGTGATTCACAAAGAAAGCAAGTGTACCCACCTTCACCATTGAGAAGTATAAGTCCGATCACCATTAGAACAGGGTGGACCTAGGAAAAGAAGTACCTCGAATTAGAAGGCGCAAAGCAACAAACACCAAAGCTGCATGAGGGGAATTATCACCAACACCAAAAATCACAAAAAGAAAATGCGAAGCCTCGCTGAACATTTACAAGTCTCTTCATTTTCAGGGCAAGTTACAAGATATTGATCAGATTAACCACATGATCTTCGCAGCTGAGTCAAATCACGACACCAGAATGTATCACCACAACACAAACCGCCATTGTTTTCCATTTTCACTCAAAAGGAAACGACGAACTCATCACGCATTCGCTACGCAAATACGATCAGGGAGAGAGAGTACATTGAAGATAAGATCCTTCCTGTCGGAGACGAGAGCCAGACCTCCACGGTAGCGCACCGCCCAAATGAGCACCAGAGCCGTGACGGTGACTCCGATCACTCTGATGATGGGGATAATGGAGAATCCAGCTACAGGAGCACCCATTATTTCATCCAAAAGCCCAAAAAAGAAAAGTAAAAGAATCCCACAGCAAATTGAAGAGAAAAAGCGAGATCTTTCGGACGAAAGTTGAGAGCTTGGCTCGCAGAGTGAAAGCGGGTTCGGTGGAGAAGGGAAGCGGAAGGCGATCTGGATCTTGGGCCTTCACTTTCAGAGAAGAAGTTGCCTCAATGGGGGAATTCTTTTTGTGAGTAATTAGTCAAAACATCTTCTGAGGCCACCCAAAAAGGAAAAAAAAAGTCAAACCATCTTAGATCGTAGAAGTACACGTTCCATAGTTACTGCTCTGTTATTTTATAGTATTTGTCAAGTCTGTAATTCAGATAGCATTTTCATTATAGTCCACCGGACAAGGCAAGTAATAATTTACCTTCATCATTATAATAGTTAATACGTAAAGACAACCGTTTAAAACATTCGAAAATAGATTAAATTATGAAGAAATATATGAGTTTCGGGCTAGTGCCATTCTATAAGTAAGTCATTTTTCGATTATCTCCTTTCAAAACGAACTCGGGCCATCAAACCTCCGTTAGACTCCGACGGAGAAGATAATCTATCATGGAAAAGTATTAGAGATGGATCTCTCTATGTTGAGTCGGCATATGAGATATCGATGAGGTAGATAATCAAGACATATATTTTATGATCCATTATATCAAAGTGGAAGGGACCTCAACGCATTGGAACTTTCCTCTAGTTAGACTCATGCAACGAAGACATCTGGCAACTTGGGATGTAACTCTTATCATTTGAGATGTGGCTCTACCGTGGAATCAACATTACATCCACAACATTGTCTTCCATTCTTTCTGACGAATCTATCTCAATGGTTGATATTGAATCTTGCTGTTAAAAGGGTGATTGAACTCCCATTAAGGAAATCATGGGTCATCCCATCCACTTTGATTTCCCTTCTGATCCTGTACAAGTCATCTAGTCACACATGAAGGGAACCAAGTCAAGATATCGTCCGTCACTAATCTCATGCTTAGTGGAACACGTTATTCTCTCCCACTTTGGTCAGTTGGGAACCTCCATCAAGTTTTACAGGTGACATGGGGCTTATTCAAAAACGAAGGGGGTGACTGGCTTGAGGTTTTGCCTCCTTTATCATAATATGTTTGTCATCGCAAGCGGAGCTTTAGGCATTGTGGTTGGGATGCCATTATGCAAAACAACTTGGTAACCATAAAGATCCATTATTGAGATGGACCCTAAAATCGTCGCCAAAGTCATTAGTCATGAGCTTTTGCTGGATACTACTGGCCTAACTTTACTTTTAAGGCATCAAGAGACCGTTTACTTTTCACTACAAGTTTAAAGTGCATTGAGAAGAAAATAGAGAAAAGAAAAGAGAGAAGAAAAAGTGAGTTTCTCTTTGTAAGTCTTCTCAATCTCTTTGTGCCCAAATCATGAGAGAAAACTATTATTGTATTTCCGCTCTTTTTCGAAATCTAGTGGATTCACAGGATACATATGCACAAAGACTATACTTAGGTTTGAGTGAATTTCGATAAAAAAAAAAGTTTAGATGTACTCTTATAAATGATTCGTTCTCTTATTATTATTTTCTACCTAAGTGGATTATTTGGTTGTGTTATTTTTTTAGAATTTGTGTGTGGTTCATAACAGGACCAATATAAGTAACCATTTTATCTCATCAAAATTGTTGATATATGAGGCGATACTTAAATTATTGGAAAAAACAGGTATTTCAACATATCGTTGAGATAAATACATCGGTAAAGGGTACAAAGATTACAATTTCACTCTCAATAAGATTGAAATTATTGGGTTTGTCATGTACATCGGAGACCAAAGCATACTATTTGTTGAACAAACTAACAATGGTTCGAGAACCTTTGTCCGTTTGCTTGTATTCGAGTTCATGAGGAGGAAAGTTTATGGCAAAAAGAAAAACCTTATTTCGTATCAAATTAGTTGTTACCACAAAAGTTGTTGAGCATAAGGGTATGATGTCGGCGACATATATGTTGGAAATAAAAATCACAGCATACAGCAGAAGCAAAACAAAGGAGAAACAGATGCTTTATTGACTTCACTCTTACTCCAAACTTCATCTGATACAACCTCTTTTTTTTATAAGTAAAACGTTGCCAAGAAAATAGCAGCAGAAAAAGACTCTCTAAAGTGCAGCAACGTGCAACAACGTGCTGTAACAAACTCCTGAGAAATAGCAACATAACCACTTTCCAGCTTATTGACCAGTTCAAGACTCAAATACTGACTCATTCAACAATATATGCTCCTATAGTTAGGAGCATCAGATTTGATGTTGGCGTTTGATGCACGATCTAATCCCAGCACGCATGTAGTCTCTCTGCATGTATCGAACTCAATTGCGTTAACCTTTTACAGTGTAACCCTGCTCGATAGCAAACTGCGCCAGCCTGTCTTCAGTGATTCCGAGCTGGCGGAGCTCGTCGTTGCTCTTCCCCGTGATGTGACTTCCGTGAGCTCGCATGGCAGCGCTCAGCTCGCTTTTCTGTATGACACGCGCCTCGTTGTCGCCTTTGTCGTCGTTGTCGCGTCTGCTATTATCAAAGATTTGGTGAAGAAGCTCGCGCAGCAATACTTGAAGGATAAACTTAACTATTACGTTACCCATTTTCTTTTTTCTTTTGTTGAGAAGGAGAATTGAGAAACCCTCTGTGTCGAGGCTTGATTCAAATGTGCGAGTTTAAAAGCTACGAAACCTCCTACATATATATATTGTTTTAATTAAGCTAACATGTTTTATGGAGGTCCCACAAGCATGATAATGGGATCCTTTTGTTCTATGTTGACACCTAAATTTTGGTCACATTAATAAAAAATACAAAAAAAATCTTTGAGGGAATATATGCGTATCAAATTCGTAGAGTCAGTTAAGATTAAAAAATATGTGAGGAGACATTTTTTGATTTGATTACATGTTAATTATGGCAAGGAAAAGATCCAAATGATAAGAAATCACGTGGCCATGTTCATACCCATAAATGTTGCCTGGGTTTATTGGCGAGGCTAATATTCGGCAAGTGCAGTATGCATGTTAAATATAATTTAGATCGCTAACGAGTTTCATGCGAGTTTTCATTTGATCCGATGATTATTGCGCATTCATCAAATCATTTTTCCACCAGATCGAATGAAGAAAAAGCTAATTGACATTGTCGACAGAACGAAGGCAGGTTTCAGTGCACAAACGGGTTAACCTATGGCAAGAAGTTTGGACTGAAATGTAAGTGAAACTGACAAATTTCTTCTATATAAGGATTCAAGCTCGCGAGTGGTTCTTAGAGCACATGCAATACGCTACATAGAGAATTTCATTCGAAAGTGCCCCCAGGTATTTGTGAAACAACTAATTAAATGAGGTTTACGATCTTCAATGCATTGCTTTTCAGAATACTTACAAGACTAATGAAAAAAAAAGTTGAAACGATCATTTTTCAAAGTATCGTTTACGCATGATACAAGAACAGCCAATGCATTGAAAGCATAAAATTTATTGTTTTTCAATTAATTAACAAGTGACCATGGTCTAGTCTTTGATAAAATCTTGAAGGAGAAGTTGTGAAACCCTTCCTTTTGAGACTTGATGCAAACGAATAAGTTTAAAAGCTGCAAAACCTTGCAGATAGGTTTTAACTCTACTGTCCGACGTTCTATATGGAGGCCCGTTCAATCTCTAGTTTTGTTACCACTTGCACGATCATGGGGTCCTTTATTTGTACTAGAAGGAACATATTCAAATGCCTTAACGACAACATCAATGGGAATTCCTTCACTTTCTCTTTCACGAGGGAGAAGAATTGGTGCCTTTTCCGTGTTCACACCAAGGAGAAATAGGGTTACCCTGTTCGGTGATGGAGCCTAAGAAGCTTGCCGAGTAAGTATTTAGCGAGCGTTGGTGGGTCGTACGCGGGGCCCTTACGAGTCTCATTAATTAGATCGGACGATTTAGACTTGATTAATACGTAACACCTCATATGAACAAAAAGCTAATCGACATTGTTGAAGAATGAAGGCAGGATTTACGACACAAATTAAGGTAAGTAATTTGTCGTGAAGTGTGAGTAAATCTGACAAATTTCTTGTATACAGTGGTTTACAGTAATGAGTCGATTTTAAAATATCGATATACTACATAAAAGACTGAAAACAAGTGAGATCTATTTGCCATCTCACCTATAGCACGGACTACCATTAGAACTTTGGCCAAAATTTCGTCACATGAATATTTTGCTCCTTATGTGAATGTTAGATCTGTGTAGTGGTTGAATGGAAAATATATTAGTTCGATAGTCAAAGGGATTGTTTTAGAAAAACGGAAAACTTCAACCAAAGCTAGGGAGGGAGGGAGGGAGGGAGAAGGGTGCGAAGGGAATTGGACGTCGAGCCCCTTATACAAGCACAATCACTGTCTTGTCACAATAACATGTCCGCTTTAATCATAGTTAACCTCTAAACAGAAACGTTGCATCATTATCGACGTTAAGCTTTTCATCAGATCCCCTCCTTTATTCGTTTTCCCTTTTTCAGGATAAGTTTTAAAAAAGATCAAAAGACAGAATTTGAGAGAAAATCATCTTTCACTGTGGATATTCAATCCTAACAAATACTGTCGAACTCTGGCTAGTGAACCCAAAAAAAGGAAAAAAAGAAAAAGAAAGGGGAAGCAAAAACAGCATCTTGAAATATTGATCAAAACGCGCATTGCGTACGAGTAACGACGCTTCCTTAGGTTATGCTCTTTAAGCAACTTTAATGACCTTAATGTTCAATCAAGTCAAGTGGCTTTCTTGCGCAGATTAGATGCGAACCAACTCGAATTTGTGGTTCGATTTGCCAAGTTGGTTCCCATGAGAAGCAGCATCAAATGGAAAAACCAAATGAAAGTTGAAAAGATCCTACACCATGGGTTATAAGGAAGGTACGCGGGGGTAACCCACTAAACATTATTATCTGGGTTCGAGTTACGAATGGTGCTCCCGATGGACTGAGGAATCAAAACATCTCTTGCGTTAATTGACTAAGATCACTTAGAACACTATCTCTATGTATGAACGACCCTTCATCACGGTGATGATGCCTAGCGAATCTACAAAATTTCACAACATCATATGTACCATCTTAGTATTCCAGTGGCTTGTGAAAAGCAAACAGCATTGTTCTTATGAAGAAAATTGCGCCTCTAAGCTAAGCACCTTGCTTAATTAATCCTGCTGCCAACATTATACACAGACAGATTGTAAAAGGAAAGAGTGGGGCCGAGAAGGCCAATCTAGAGATTAGAATATAGATATGTGATTTGGTGAGCCTTGGTGCTGCGTCAATTAGACTATATACTAGAAGTGCTTTTGAAAACACTTATTAATGAGAAACATTACATTGAAGACTTATTAACATGAACCATTACGTTGGATAAATTTATCGTGTTCGCACACCAAACTTCTTGCCTTAAGTTGAGCCTTTTGGGTATTAGATTCTGCCTTCACTCTTTTAAACAATATCACTTAGGGTGCGTTTGGTTCAGCTTTTAGAAAGCCCTTTGGAGTCCCAAAGCTCTTTTAACAAATGCTGGAGCGTTTGGCTAGCTTTATTTTTTAGCTTTCAAGTGAAAGCTGGCATTTGGAAAGCTGATTTTAGAAAGCAACTTGGACTAGCTTTCAGCATTCAGCTTTTTTCGGAATGCTGAGAAGAGATTTAATGAAATTTTTATATTTCCTTTTCTACCCTCAATAATTTACTAAAAATCCAACTTTACCCCTTTTCAAAACAAACCCTATCTTCGGCCGCTGTGGAGGATGGTGATTTGCTCTCAGATGAGGCAAAGGATGGGCTCGTTGGTGGCCATGGGGGGGGGGGGGGGGGGGGGAGACCGAGGTGGCCGTCGTCAGCGCGGTTGTCGGCGGGGGTGGAGACGGGGAGGAGCCAGGAGACGTCGCCGATGGAGTTCTCAAGGAGGGAGGAGGTCTTGCGGAAGGATTACCAAGGTGGAAAGAGGGGAAGAGACGGTGAGGAATCAAAGAGGAGGTGACGTGCCGAGGAAGAAGACCGAGTCATGGGAGCGCCGAGCGCGGAAGAAACCCTCCACCAACGGAATCTAATCCCATCCCGCATTTCTGAATTTGGCGATCGACGATCAAAGCCGAGACGGTAGCATCGGAGCGTTGGATGAGGTGAGAGAGGCAGATGGATTGGAGGATGAAGGGAGAGGGCACGATCCTGAGGGGGTTGAAGCAGCGAATTGCAGAAGGGTTGAAGGAGCGAATTGCAGAAGAAATTGCAAGGGGCAAGAAAGAAAAGAAAGAAAAAAGAAAAAGAAGAAGAAAAAGAGGAGGACGGGGCGCAGCAGAGCAGAGAAAGCAAGGAAAGCAGAGAAAGGAGGTGACAGGTGAAAGAAAATCGGGTCAGAAGAGAGGACTGCGGTAGCCACCCTTCTTCCTCCACTAATTTTCTTTCTTTTCTCTTTTTGTTACCCCAAAAATCCCCAAAATGTAATAATTACGATAATGATAACTATGCCACTATTTTTTTTGTAATTTTTATGTGAATTTCAACGTGGTCCAAGCCCTACATGATATTTGTAATTTTTAAGAATAATAAATTTCTTTTTTAGGACATATGCCACTACATTTATGTTATAATGAAATTAATATTTTTAGATTGAATTATTTAGCTATCAATAAATTTTATTTTTTAATAAAGCTGTTTACATTATGTCTTTTAATATTGTTACCAAAATCTAAAATTAAGAAAGTTCCAAAAATCAATTTTTAATGTTTCAATAAATAAAAATAAAAAATATAAATTAATTACTCAAATGAGCTTTTCAAACGTGTTTTCTACCAAACAACATTTCTCTTAAAGTTTCTTTTCAAAGCAAAACTTACCAAACATTCTTTGCATTTCTACTAAAGCCCATTTGCAAAAATCTTGGCATTTCCCCCAAAGTTCATTTGTAAAGTTGAACCAAACGCACCCTTAGTTTGTTCATTCATTCAAGGAAAATACGGTGGAAAAGGAAATCGATGAATGTGTTAATCAAGTATGTTGAGACTCGTGTGGGCCCAATATGAGACTCATAAACTGTTTAAAATTAGAGATTATATTACATATTAAATTAGAGTTTATAAATTATATTGAATAAATTGAAAGTTCATAGATCAAATTGCATAACTAAAATTTAGGGACCATTTCTTTTTATTTTCCCAAAAAGAAACAAAAAAAAAAGTGGGGAGGGGAGGAAAAACCAGAAAAAAAGAAGCATCTTGGCCCCCTCTCTCGTCCACCCTTCGCCGGACCAGTCGCTTGCCGTCCGACGACCTCAATCAGGAAATATCTCCCTCAGGACCCCGCATTTCCCGGTTCTCACAATTTTTTCCACGAGTTTCCTCTTTGTTTTAATCGTTTTTCCTCGAGGATCACGGTTTGGAAGCTTCGCCAGTCAATGGGTTGCTTGTCGCGCCTCTGCTGACCTTGCTTGTGCGTGTATCTGTGTGTTTTATGTGCTATTATCTAGTTGTTGAGTTTTACCTTAGGTTTGGGTCTCGAGCGAATCAGAATCTCCCTCTCGGGCTAGTACCCATCATGTGCTCGAACAAATGCCGGAGCAAACGGATTTGTCCTAGATTTTGATTTGTCCGAAGGGCATACGATTGTTTTGTTCAGCGCAAGGTTTCCACTAATTACTGAGTTCATAGCGTAGGTATGTATTATTACAAGACGCGAGAAAAGTAGAGTCGATTCATCTTCTTGAACCAGTCGTCGAGCCTCTGTCGAAGGTGGGGAATACAGGAGCGACGTGAATGGAGAGAATGACCACTTTGACATAGCCCGAGGCGAGATCATAAACTTTCAGATGTCCACATGTATATTAGCTTTCGCTGGTAAGGGTTCAATAGAGCTTGAAGTAAATTGACTCCAGTCAACTGACGAAAGAGATTGGTTTTGGTCGTCCATCATCTTCGTCATCATCAACCACAAAAGCGAAATCAATCGACTCTAAAAGTCCAAAGTCATCGCAAGCTGTTTGCACCGGGTGACACGAGAGTCCACCAGAATTGACGAGATGACGTGACTTATACCGGCGTCCAGATGCTTTGGTTGGATATTTCGTACTGGAATACATGCTATTTGATATCCAGACTTGATACACGTTGAACCTTTTCCTAGCAACAATCAACAGAATACTCTGGCTCTTTCGACATTGATTTTGTTTAACGAGGTTTTGGTGTTATTAGCGTTGCTCGATCTTAAGCGTTCATAATTATTATCTACAACGGGACAGAGCTTGCCCAGAAGCATTGAGAACCTCCTTCTGTTGTTGTTGATTGCTCTCAAATAAAATGCCACTTATGTGCTCCGTTTGATTGGCGCCGGTTGACGTAAAGCCAATAAATGCTAAGTTGGTATGAGTTTCCAAGAATTTCTGCTGCCATTTCACGTAGCTCTTCTCTGTTGTTAACTCCTTCAAGCTGGAACTCCTAAATCAACCAAGTCCAAATTTGGTGTGAACACAAAGATTTTGTGCTCAGAGCTTTTATTAGATGACTCTGTGAATAGAAGGATCATATTCATGTCGCTCTCATTTTACTAGAATTCTTAGATAGGAAATTAGTGTATCATACTTTATACACTTGAATTAGATGTGTCGATGTTTCAGATTGCCTTATTTTTCCTTTCATTCCACAGAGTCATGCCTTTTGGTTCTTAAAATCAAGTTAAGATATAAAAACTTATGGTGAAAAAAAGAAAGAAAGAAAGAAAGAATTGAGACGGCTACTTGTCAATCCTGATTGCGTCGATGAAGCTCTTGGCCCCTGTAAAATCACTGGCGGGCAAGAAACTCAGGAAATTCTGAATGCTACTCTCAGTTAGTAGGCTAGCACTTCATTGCACATACAACTAGATAATCGATGGAATTTGGAAAGAGAAGATGAAAATGCGAGACATCCTCTTTCATTGCTTTATTGTCTTACACCATAGATTGCATCCTGCATACAAGTATTCATCCCTAATATCCTTTAGGCGTGGAAACGTGGCTCCATCAAGTAAATGACTTCACTCGCTTCTTTATTTGTTCACGATGACGATATTGCGGAAAAGTACTTCATATTCCGACGCAATTTGGCTATTATGAGCCGCTTCAGTTAAGCTCCCTGGTCTCATGGCCTTGTTCGACTCACTTGTGGATCGCATGGTGTATGTGAGCGCCGACAAGGCCACCCACCCGGAGGCGGTATCGGTCCTGCTTACATTATTATGTAGGAGATTCATTATTTCTCTTTAGCCAATATACATCGATTTGAAATAATGAAGAGAGAGAGAGAGAGAGAGAGAGAGAGAGAGAGAGAGAGAGAGAGAGAGAGACCTCACCTTTCTGAAGGAGTGCTCGAGCTTCAGCGGAAGGAAGGAAGAGAAGAGCGAGCAAGACCAAGAGAGCGCAAACAAGAAGAAAGGCCTTCCTCATTCTCAGCACAAGAGAGGTATCTGGTAGTTTTGGCTCCGCATGTATTGCTTTCCCCTAGGTGGCTATTTATAATGTTTTTTCTCCGGTCAAAGTGCCAAACTTAAGATTTTGATTACGTTGAGTTGTGTCATTCCATGGAGTCGGTCTTTTTTTTTTTAAATAAACATGTCCGATTGCTCTCATGAATCACATAATACTTCGTCACGACATCAATAATTTTCATGGAAACGATTTTCTATGCTTATTTTCAACCTAACAAATGATTTTAACTAAAATGCTAGTAGAGGATAGGGGAGAAAAGGGAAATTAAGGAAATTTATTTAAACTTTAGTAAACAAAAGTAGGAATAGCATGCTATAGATATTGCATAGGCGAGCTATATGATTGCTATTACCGCAAGCACAGGATATAACACGTAATGATTAGGTCAAAGTATTATGATGAAAAGAGTAGACATTACTATAACAAAGCGTCCCATTAGCATTATAACTTGGGTGGGGTGCACAGATCTCGTTGACTCCAAGTCGTCACTAGTCAACACACAAAAAAGAGAGAAACTTGTGTGTAATATACAATGTAGCCCAGTCAATTGAGCTAATCCTAGTCAATTGACGAAAGAGATGTTTTAAGTCGTCCATTATTGTAGATAGTCAGATGCGCCATCTTCCAATGTCCACTTAGTTTGCCTTCGAAGTGGGGTGACAAATTTGGGTGGGTCGATAAGCATCCAACCGAGAAATTGGAGATCAATGTAAAATGTGTTGGAAAATAATGTTGAAAGTGAGAAGAACAAACGGAATCAGATTTTGAAACGTGACGAGACTTTCTTTAAGTGATTATTTCCCGCTCAATATTACTAATGGCTTCCAATAAATATGCATGATACAACAAAGTCTTAATGAGAATATCAGATAATTATTCTGATATTTTTCTCAAAACTCTTTACGGAAGCAATAGAAAAATCACCCATATCTTTTTTTTGGAAAGAAGAATCGACGAAGAACAAAAAAGAGGTTAAAAGAAGATGATATATTAAATAATCCTTCTTAGAACAAAAGCAACCCTTTAGAAATGTTGCAAAATGAAGATTTACTTTGACTAGAAAATTCGGGATAAAAAATAATCTATTACTCTCTAAAAGTTGTATCCAAACTAATACCACGTTACATAGGTCGTAAAACATTTAAAATCTGGTTAGTAAAAAAAATCATAAATTCGAAAATAAATAAATAAATAAAATAATAACTTAGGATTAATGCCTATACAAACAAGAAAAGTGCTAAGTACGTCTAATAATCGCGCATTTACACGTGGGTATAGGAGAATCTATCCACCTAAATTATTGTCTTCATTTATAAGAATAAAAGACATCACCACTTATAGATTGACTCATAAGCTCGCATTTTTCTTATATGGTACAAGAAAAGGGTCCGCTATGTCTACTTTGCAAACAAATAACC
Source organism: Melaleuca quinquenervia (assembly GCA_030064385.1). NCBI lineage: Eukaryota > Viridiplantae > Streptophyta > Magnoliopsida > Myrtales > Myrtaceae > Melaleuca > Melaleuca quinquenervia. The sequence goes on along the minus strand of CM057726.1, from coordinate 6,783,610 downwards.
AATAATATGTGCACAGGGAAAAATTTCTTGGATATCATACATTTGAGCGCAACTCACACGCATACACTGTTGTTTAAAGTAGAGCTGAGTATAATAGACCGCCCAATTCGAGAATTGCTCGAATCGGCAGCGTCTATCCTGTTTTTCAAGGTTTCGATCCAATTCACGGTTCTTAAAAATGGAATCGATTCCCAAGCGGTCCAATTCCTAGTTCTTAGTATGGCGGGACCGAACCGGACCACTCACACCAATCACTTATGTAACGGTCCATTTTGTCTCTCCTCCTTTTCCCTCTTTCTCTTCTCTACCGACTGAACTCCTCTCTCTCCCCTTCCCTTTCTTCTTTTTCTTTCTTTTCTCTCTACTCTCTCTCTCTCTCTTTCCCCCCGACTTGTCCTTGCCTCATTTTGTTGACTTTTCTGATTCTCGACCCCTCTCTCTCTCTCTCTCTCTCTCTCTCTCTCTCTCTCTCTCTCTCTCTCTCTCTCTCTCTCTCCTTCCTTCTCTATTTGCACACGAAGGGGGCCCACAATATAGTCCCCTCACATTTAGTCACCTCTCTCTTTGACCCGAAGGTGTCCCTTCCTCCTCCGTTTTTCTCTATCTTTTTCGTTCTGTCGCCTCCATGGTTGTTGCTTGAGAGTTCCTGCTCCTGGTTTTGCTCCATTTTAAATTTTTTTCTAGTCCAATTGGACCGTCCAGAAAATCAATTAGTCCAGTTCTAAGATTAATCGGTCCAGTCCATGGTCCTAAAAATCGAGATATGGTCCTAAAAATCGGGAATCTGTCCCATCGATCCAATTCCCGATTTCAGGGTGAAACCGGACCGCCTTGAACCATGCATAGCCCTAGTTTGAGGTGACCTAATGGAACCCACATGATCCTACGGTGCGTGTTGGTTGAGCTAACAGGAAGACTTGCTCATGTAGAGGAACAGCGGGATGATTCTCCAGTTTTGTCAGTACGTTAGGGTAATTTGGAAGAATTGGTAAGAGTAAATTAAAATTATAGTAACTTACCGTCTCTTCTATGAAACCACCAACTTTGTTTTTGTTCAATTAGCGAATTACCAACTTTTCTCATCTTCAAGTTTTCCTACACCTTAAATTTAACAAACTCGTCTATTGGTATACCGATCCTTCTTGGAGTGACCTGTCATATTTTAAAAATTAAATTACTAACTAGTTTTAGTCACCAACTCTCATAGGTCACTAAAATTGATTCGTTTGTTTCATTTATCGACTTCTATGTTTGATATAACGAATTTCTATTTGTCTTATCTCTACAAATGCCTTAAACTTGTCAACTCTTATGCGAAATTACCGATCTTTATTTTAGTAACTCACCCACTTTCCTCCAATTAGATTACTATTTAATTTTCATTTACTTGAACTTTCAATTGAGTTGCTTACCAACATCTACTTTATTCTTTTCGATTTTACCAATGTTCCTATTGAGTTACAATTTTTTTTTCCAGTCTATCAATTTTATAAAGCCTCGTTAGAAATTATCAACCTTAATTAGAGTGATTATCGATATTTATTTGATTAAGTTCCCAGTAATTATTGTGCTATCTATAAACTCTTATTAAAGTTAGCTCTCCTGACGTTTATTTTGGCTTTCCTTAAATTACCAACATATCTTTAATATATGTACATAAAAAAAAACTTGCTCTTATCTTTTACCAAGTTTTATTTACCATTCTGTCTATGCCTTGAATTTATCACTACCACATGAAATTACCAACCCTCATTTGAAGAAACGGACACGTGAAGGAGATCAAAAGTAGATATCCTGAGCATGGAAGTAATGAGACTCCGCTACATAAAAATGCTTCTTGTCTTAACATGTCTAACCTTTTTTTACCTCAAATAATCTTCATGGATTCACGTAAATCGCCTCATTCATTTGTTCATCCTAAGGGATTACTTTAGCGGTAGACCAAAAAAGATGTCCAGTTCATCAAGAATTTCCACATTTATTCTCGAGAGGCCTTCACTTTTGGTCCTAAACCAGCCTTTTGACAATTCAAAGCCAAGCCTTCAGTTTTGACCTTGACTAACGTTTTTGAAATTTCCATACCTTCTTACAATTCCAAGCCAAGCCATCAGTTTTGACCTTAAACTAACCCTTTTAAAATTCCAAGCCAAGCCTACCTCTCGTTCCTGGGTAATTTTCCCTTTCCTTTACCTCTGTTGTCCTTAATTCTTTGTTAATGTAAAACGACAGCGCGGTTAAACGATCTGAGCACGCCCTCGCTGGTTCCAACTCGAAGCTCGTCGTCGCTCTTCCTTGTCATGGAACTTGCGGGATCCTGCCGGGCTTCTCTCGGCTCGGCTCTCGTTATTAAGAAAGAGCTGCTCGTTGTTGCCGTTGTTGGGCGTCTTTCGCCGGAACGGTGGCCGAGCAATGCAAGTCATCAAGAACCATGCGAATCCTGATGGCGACGTCGACCAGCGCGCGCAGCCCCAGCCTTGACCCATTTTTCTTGACGGAGAAGTTGTGAAAGCCCTCCTTTTGAGACTTGATTAAAAATATAGGGTTTTAATTACACTAAAATGTTGTATCGCAGTCAATTCAATATTTAACATTATTCTCGCTCGCATGACAGCGGGATTCTCTTTCTTTACTAGAAGAGAAAGGAATTAGTACCGTTCTATGGTCATAATAAGAAGAATTCGCCTAGGGCTATGTCAAAGTGGTCACTCTCTTCATTTACGTCGCTCCTGTCTTCCCACCTTCGACAGAGGCTCGATAACTGGTTCAAGAAGATGCATCGACTCTACTTTTCACGTCTTGTGATAAATACATACCTACGCTTTTCCATGCGGAAGATGATCCTCTACCTTAGACTAGTGTATCTTAGCCCTCTCCCCACTCTTAGATCAAAAAGCCTCCTCTATTGCATGGGGAACACTCCCTCCCTCACCTTTAGATCCACTAAGGCACACTAATCTAAGGTAAGGTTAGGCATGCATCATGTTGTGCGTAAATTTTGAACACGACGTGAGTGAAGATACATCAATATTAAGACGACCAAAAGATGATAAAATGTGAGTTTGATTATGTGAAATTTGCATCATCCCGTGGAGATTGTCTTTTTTGATAAACCATCTTCACATAAATGATATTCTGTATTTACTGTGAATCTAAAAAATGATTTTGATTAAAATGATGGTAGAGAAAGGGGGGAGAAAAGAGAAATGAAGAAAAATTTATATGATTATCTTACACCAATTGTAATTGACGTGTATTAAGTATTATATAAGCAAGCCATACAATAGCTAATAGCCACAAGCACAAAATGTAAGCCATGGTGATTTTGTCATAGAATTATGATGCAAATAATTGACACTCCTGTAGCTAACCGTGTTATTAGCATTATCATGTGACTTTGGAGGGTTATGGCGGACTTAATTATCATTTCCACAAAACGTTGCTTTTGCAATAATGGTAAGCGGCACAAAGTCTATTTGGACTCGCTTTAAGACCAAGACCGATCTTGATGCCGTATAGTTCTGGTCACTTGATAGATAGGACTCCTGCGTCACCCGTACAAATAGCTGGTGATGACTCCGGAGTCAAGTGAATTTGGCGTCGAAGAAGCCCAATGTTCATGTCATCACGAGTAACGAAAGAAGAGAAGCAAGAGAAAAGTAGAGTGGATTCACCTTTGCTGTGCAAGGTGGGAAGAGAGGACCAGAAGCCAAACTTTCAGGTGCCGAGGTATGTATGTATTAGATTTCACTGGCAAAGAATTTATTGGAGCTCGAAGCAAATTTGACTTGAGTCAACTGATGAAAGTGGTTAATTTGTTCAGGCCGTCCACATCTTCATCATCATCTACGGAAGTAACATCAATTGGAGATGGCTGGTCAAATTGGGATATGGCGGTCTTCTTGGTGTACCAACTTTTAGTGCAGATTGAAGACTAGTATGAAGTTCTTCTCCACTATTGACTTGACGAACTCTTCACCAAAATAAGTTCCAGAAGGAAGAAAAACCCGGAGGAACCAATGAGAAGTTTTCCTACTTGAACGGGGCAGTTTTCGCCAAGTAACTCACGGCAGTATATGCCTTAAAGAAGTCTCTGAAGTCGGTGATTTTGCTTACGCTTTCCTCATCTCGTTTTCGTTTTTTTATGTATTTAAGATTTGTAGTTTTATATTTCATATTAAGAAAAATTCTAAAGGAATCCACCATAACGATTGTACCCCTTGATATATAAGCTTATTGATCATTCAAAAGTACATGCATGTGTCACGAGCCGACAGTTCTGTGGCTATGGAATAGCTTGGTTGACACTTAATGAGCGGTACACACCAAGGCAACCCTTCTTTTTTATAGTTGTTCATAAAGAAAGTATGCCAAATAACATCTTCGTATTAGATCATATCACGCCCACCTGAACTCCGGCATCTAATCTCAAGTAAGACACATAATGTCCTAGGCACAACAATTAATTCCGACCAGCCATAACCTTATATGGAGAATGGCATCAACTCCCAACCAACTTGTGCCCAGAAGGCCAACCCCATCTTCAGAGTTTGTTAGAGATTTTATCTTTCTATTCTAGAATTTCTAGCACAATCGCTTTGATGCCAATTCCACAAATTAATTGTATCTTTCTCTCTGCACCACTCATTCTTTATGATAACACCTCTAACTCTACTCACAAGGGTATAGGAGTATATGAGCACTCTTGCGTCACTTTGGTCCAGGACACACGTATGTGTCTTTAAAATACTATTATAATTTCTCTTTTCCTGAATAAACTAGGGAACAATTTTTTTTCCAAAAAATTCTGTCATATATTCTAAAAATTTAAACTATTAGGCAAGATACAAGTTAATATTTAAATGCTTTGACAACTTCGCCCAACAATAAGGGATTACAGCAGAAAAACTTCAGTGCATATGTATTTCATCACATTGGATTTTAAAAGAGAAGATGAAGCCAGAGCGAGGCTCCTGGCTTTTCTTTTCCAGGAAAGACACAACACAGTACCTTAGATCAAACGATTCTTCATCACTTCATTATTTTATACCATAGCACGCATCCTAGACAGGATTCATCCCTAGTTTTGGGCGTGGAAACGAGGCCCCATCTGGTCATTGACTGCCGCCGAAATACTTTATATTACGATGCAATTTGGCTGTCACGAGCGGCTTCATTTGGCTCCCTGGTCTTATGGGATAGAGCATGTTTTGCCTGGGATACAATCTGCCGGTGGAGTATTGCACGGTACAACTTGCATAGATCGTGAGCACGGTGGCATCTCATCAGCTGATCCTGGAAGGAGAAGATTCATTTTATATCTTCCGCCATATCACATCTACTTGAAATAATAGAGAGAGAGAGAGAGAGAGAGAGAGAGAGAGAGAGAGAGAGAGAGAGAGAGAGAGAGAGAGAGAGAGAGAGAGAGAGAGAGAGAGAGAGATGGATGGAGAGCTCACCTTTCTGAAGGAGTGCTCGCGCTTCGGTGTGAGTGAGGAAGAGAAGAGCGAACAAGATGAAGAGAGCGCAAACAAGAAGGAAGGCCTTCCTCATTTTCAGTTACTTGGGGGCTTTGGCTTTTGACACATTGTGCTTTCCATTAGGTGGCTATTTATAATGTCTTTCCTCCGGCAAAAAATGATATAATATGAGTTTGATTATGTGAAATTTGCATCATCCCGTGGAGAGATTGTCTTTTTTGATAAACAAACTTCACATAGATGATATTCCGTATTTAATGTGAACCTACAAAATTATTCTAATTAAAATGATGGCAGAGAAAGGGGGGATAAAAGGAAAGAGAAATGAAGAAAATTTATATGATTATCTCACTTCAAATTTAATGGACGTGTATTAAGTATTATCTAAGCAAGCAGCTATGGCAACAAGCACAAAATACAAGCCATGGTGATCTTGTCATAGAATTAGGGAAAATTGCCAAAAAGTCCTAAACCTTTATTACTTATGCCGATTCAGTCCTCAACCTTTTTTTTTTAAGTCGATTCAGTCTTAAATATTTTCTACATTTGTCATTTAAATTCTTCCGGCGGATTTTGACTGAAAAATGCTTATGTGGCGACGACGTGGTGACACCGGAGCTTGCCGGCAACGACGTGGCGATGACTGGTCAACCTCGCTAGTGGCTGGTCGAGGTTGGGCGAGGCCGGCCACACCCAGATCTGGGTGAGACAGCCCTGCCCAGCCCAGATCTGGGTTGGGGCAGGGCCGGCCTCGCCCATCCCCTGCCGACCACTGGCCGGCCTCTCCAACGGCCGCGTGGGGCTAGCGGCCGACGGGGGCTGGGCGAGGTCGGCCCTGCCCAGATCTGTGTGGGGCTCCCTCGCCAGCGACCTCCTTAGCCCTCGCTGCCCTCGCCCGTTGCTGGCGAGGGTTTCGCTGCCCTTTGGAGCGGTCGGAGCAAACAAATTTATCACCATGTGTCGCCTTGTTATCACCACTTCATCACTGGCGAGCTCCGACATCACCACGTAAGCATTTTCTTGCCAAAATCTGCCGGAAGGACTTCAATGGCAAAAGTGGAAAAAGTTTAGGACTGAATCGATTTTAAAAAAAGAAAGGTTGAAGACTGAATTGGCATAAGTGATAAATGTATATATGACTTTTTTGGCAATTTTCCCCACAGGATTATAATGCAATTAATTGACACTCCTGTAGCTAACCGTGCTATTAGCATTATCATGTGATTTTGGAGGGTTAATGGCGGACTGTGTTGCCAGATTGACCCCAACTCATTTCGAGTCAATGGAAAAGACGAATTCCTAAGTCCAACTCAATATAGGCCACATATGTCAATATCAGATGGATAAATTATCTTGAAATGCCAAATTCAATTGTCTCCAAAGTCGTTGCGAGCTATTTCTTAGCGTGACATAAGTGTCCAACCATCAAGTCATCAGGGAATAAAAAATGTCCTTACTCGTTAGAGAAATTACCAAGGACCCACTATTAGAATTATATTTAATATATATAGGTATGTGGCATTCACAATGAAATGGTCTTATTGATAAATAATAAGGATATATATTGCTCTTGATGCCATTTCCACAACAAAATAGAGAATAATCTCATGTTTGGGGGGAACTAATCTGCCTATCATGAAAATTTAAGTCATTAGATAAATTTTTCTTTGAATATTCAAACACTATAAGGATTTTATCGAAAAATAGTCGATAACTTCATTGTACGAATATCTAGATAATCCAATAAATTGGAATTTGTAGGAGATGAACAACCTGAGACGGGCTCTGTCTCCATCCCCTTTGCATTTCGAAAGACCCAATACCTTAAACTGAAGGGATCATTGCTCTATTGTCTTATACCTTACAATACATCACCCATAGCGTTCACGTCCAATATTTTTTCTGGGGGGAGTGGAAACGAGGGTCCATCAAGTGACTTGACTCCACCCGCTTCTTTATTCGTTCACGGTGATGGCGTCGTAAGAAGTGCCCCATCTCATGGAGTCTGGCTGTCCTGGGCGGCTTATTTAAGCTCCCTTGTCTCACGACCCTGGAGGGCTAACTGGCGGAGGGCATGTTATCAATTCATAGATACCGCGCTTTGGCGAATTGCGCAGCGTTACGCACGGTGTATACAGCCCGGGCTGCCGCCTGCACTCCGCCGGCGTCCTGGTAAGTCCTGCTTACGTTTTCACGGAGAAGATTCGTTATCTCTTCGGACAGTACACATCGATGTGACATAAAGAAGAGAGAGAGAGAGAGATGGTGAATTGAGCTTTCTGTGCTCGAGACTCGGTGAAAGGAAGAGGAGCGAATGAGATGAAGACAGCTCAAACTAGAAGAAAGGCCTTCCTCACCATTAGTTTTGGAGAGGCACTTTGTAGTTGGCCACTGTATGTCAATATCGGATCGATACATCATCTAGAAACGCCAAGTTCACTTGACTCCAGAGTCATCGCCAGCTACTTGTACGTGTGACGCAGGAGTCCTAACTATCAAGTGACCAGAATTATACGGCATCAAGATCGGTCTTGGTCCTAAAGCAACTCCGAATTGACTTTCTGCCGCTTACCATTATTGTATAAAGCCAAGGCGGAAGAAAGCGCAAACAAGAAGAAAGGCCTTCCTTATTATTAGCTTTGGAGAGGAATTTGGTGGCGCCAACTATCCTAAAAGCTTAAGCTGTTAGGTGAAGACGTGGTTTAATTTTTATGTGCTTTCACAGTTTTGGCTCGGCATATTGGGATTTTCATTGGTTAGCTATTTCTAATGTTTTTCTCCCGTAGAGATCAGTCTTTATCAAGACGAGCTCGGTTGATCTCATGAACCACATAGTATATATTGCCTTGAGATCAATAATTTTAATATATTGTATATTCTGTGCTTACTATGAATGTAATGAATGTAGTTAGGGGTGATCGGTTCCCGAGTGATTCACGATACCCTATTATTTGGAACTGGGAACCGAACCGGACCGGATTGGGCGGTCCTGTCTAGTTCCTAGATGGGTAATTATAAAAAAAAATTGAAAAATATAATTTTTATGCTTTAGTTTGAACCATCTCAAGCAGGCAAGCATTTAAGAATTATACGGTAAGGGAACATAAAAATTACAAGTTGTATTACCATCACTGATGGTAAACTTGTATGATCCCAATTGGTTGCCTTCGACTCGTGAACGGGCCTATTGTCCAGTTTGTTGTCAAAGATTAAACAGAACACAGCTTCCTTTTTGTTCACCCATATGGGGTTTGGTCTTCTTTGTCCCCACTTCATGATTCTGAAGAGATCTTAGCTTCTCCATCAAAATTTCACTCACTTCGCGCGAGATGGTGAGAAAAAGAAAGAAGCAAAAATTATGGTATACAATTTTTTATATTTTAAATAAATAGTGTCAGTTTGGTTTGGGTGGTCTACGTGGGTGGTTCCACCCTCGGACCAGAAATCGGACCAAAAATTCATGGTTCCATATAAAAGAAATCAAGAACTAGACCGATAAGTTTTAGAACCGTCTAGAACCGACTGGTCTAGGTGGTTCCGTGCGGTTCCCAAGTGTGTGGGTTTGACTACTCACCCCTAAGTGCAGTTAATTAAAACATTGGTAGAGGAATGCGGAGAACAAAGAACCTAATGGAATTTATGTCATATTCATCACACTTTTTTGTAATCATAATGGACATATAATAAGTATTACATGGACGAATTATATAGTAGCTATCACCACAAGCACAAAATATAATTAAGATGTAATAATTAGATCATGCCTCACGCTATTTCTATCCTTTAAATAGCTTTAAACACGCCCCAAAATTTAATTAGTCCAAAAGAGCTCTCGCTGAGACCTCTTTAATAGTAAGACTGATGAAAGAGGAACGACATTCTTTGATGTAAATCGATCTATCTAATTATTTTCATCAATATCTCCTAAATTGTTGTTTCTTCTTCTTTTATGTTCAACTCAAAGAAGTTTATCCGTTCCTTGCATTTTCATGAGAATCTTCTAATATTCAAATACTTTGATTAATTTGGTGATTTCTAATTGAAAAATAAAAATACATTTATATACAATGTTTTTCTAAAGCTCAATCTGGAATAATACCTTCTAAAGTTCATCGGTCAATGTTGCAAACTCTTTATGAATATAATTTATATTTCAAGTACGTTAAGGAAAGGTTATCGACTGGTTCAAACTATTATAGAAAATCATCTATAAAAATCAGATCGAGCATGTTAGTAAGAAGAAGAGAGGTAAGCAAGTCTGCATAATGCTTGCAACAGGATGAACTTAGCTAGGCTTAAGAAAGCATCATTTTCATCATACTATAATGCTTTTCACGAGCCATTGGATGCTCGATGTGGTCACGATAGCTTGTGGGGTTTTGTCGATTCACCTGGCACGAAATCAACTTGATTGATGATGCATAGAGAGCTGACGTCTATTGAGCTTAATCCTAGTCAATTGACGTGAGAGACGTTTTTAAGTCATCCATTATGAGCCCTATCAGAATTTGACAGATACACCATCTTCCAATGCCCACTCAATTGCCTCCGAAGTGCGGTGGCAAAATTGGGTGCGGCTCCAACCATCAAGTATGTAGATAATGCAGCCCGACTTACATGCATCGTAGGATGACGCGGGTTCCGGTCGGCCCACTTCATCCAACGGTTCTGATGCATGTGGGCCCGACCCACATGCACCGGGTGCATCCAATAATTGGTCGTGCAGAGGAACATCATCAGGAGTCTACTGTTCAGTCATGCAGAAGTGAAGTCGATGAAGGGTGGTGATGTGCTGATGCTTTCAGTCTCTTGCACGTTTTGTGAAGTCAATACTTGCACGTTTTATAATTCATTCCATTTCGCACCAGCCACGCATATCTGTTCTTCAAACTAAGCTAAGATATGAAAAAAAAAATCATGGTGAAAACAGAGTTGAGACAGCTGTTTCTCGATATTTGAGGAAGCTCTTTGACCTCTGCAAAGCCGGCGGAGGGCAAGAAATTCAGGAGCTCCCGGAAGCTACGTTCACAGTCATTAGGCTAGCAATTCATTGCACACACAACATATACATCTTATTGCAATTTGAAAGGGAAGATGAAACCTGAGACAAGCTCCGTCTCTGTTCCTTATTCCTTTCAAAAGACATAATATGCATTCTCTACATAGTATTCATTCATCCTTAATTTGTTTTCAGGCGTGGAAACAAGGCTCCATCAAGTGATTGACTTCACTCGCTTCTTCGTCCGTTCACTATGACGGCGTCGGGAAAATACTTCATATCATGATGCGAGTTGGCTGTCGTGAGCGGCATAACTTAGCTCCCTGGCTTCGTGGCCCTGTAGGGAAGTCTGGCGGAGGGCATCGTTCCGGTCCACGGGGAGTATGCCTTGGCGGAGACGGTGGCGGTCGGCACGGTACATAACTTGGTCTGGGTCGTCGACGCCGGCGGCACTTTGAGTCCTGCTTAATTGTCACGTAGAAGATACATTGTATTTCTCCAGCCAATACACACATATTTGAAGTATCGGGCGGAGAGAGAGAGAGAGAGAGAGAGAGAGAGAGAGAGAGGGTTCACCTTTCTGAAGGAGTGCTCAAGCTTCGGTGGAAGGAAGGCAGATAAGGACAAACGGAATCAAGAGAGCCCAAACAAGAAGAAAGACCTTCCTCATCATCAGCGACGGAGAGGATATTTGGGAGATCTGGCTTGGCACCTTTTGCTTTCCACTAGGTGGCTATTTATAATGCTTTTCGCTCCGGTTAAAGTGACGAATGAATGAATTTAATTATGCTAAGCAGACCATCCCGTGAAGATTGCCCATCTTTAATAAACGAGCCCACTTCATCTCATGGACCGCATATGATAATAAACATCGTCATGCGATCATTACTTAGCATATAAATGATATTCCATGGTTACAATCAACCTAGCAAGTGATTTTAGTTAAGATGCTGGTAGAGGATGCGGGAGATCAAAGAGATTTAAGGAAATTTATACGATCTTCATCCCACATAAATCAAGCCGGACATGTACTAGGTACAACCGTAGGCGTGCTGTGTTATAGCTAACGTCACGACCGCTAGACATGACACGTGATGATTTCGTGATGGAATCATCGTGCAAATAAATAGACATTACTACGACAGGTTGGCACCGAATCGTAAAGGAGAAAGAGAGAGAGGGAGGGAGAGAGAAAGTTCTAAGCACTAGACAATGTGGGGTCACCTTGTGTCACTACCAGGGAGATACATCATTTGCAAATGTCAAATTAAATTGACTCCAATGTCACTGCACCCGGATTACAACGTGTAACACGAGAATCCAACCAAGTCGTCGCAAGTCAATAAACAAAAGAGAGAGAGAGTTATTAGCTCAACCGATTATGTATCTATTTAATAATGTCATGTGGGGCTGCCGGTATTGGCTAGACTGCCAGGTCAATGAATTCTAACCAAGGCTAATTGGAAGAATCAAATTGGACAATAATCAAAAGTTTTAGGATTAAAATGGCACAATAAAAAAGATTTAGAACTAAATTGATAAATTATTAAAAGGTTCGGAACTAAAGTGACATATTAAAAAGTTTATGGCTGAATTAACCATAGTAAAATAGGCTTAGGACTTTTCGAACAATTTCCCCTCTTAGATAAATATATAGTCTTTTTTTGTCCCTAAAAAGAATTTCTCCACTCAATAGCACGCCTATTTAGGTCTTGCGGATAACATTTTAATGCTGGGAATTTTGATTCTACATAAATAATACAATCCAACTAGATGTAATCATTAAAATGTTTGCTCAAAATTATCTAACAAGTAGTGTAGTAAAGTATCGCTGGAATGTTCAGAGAAAATCAATCATATAATAATCTAATATCTACAAATACATTATTGAAGTTTATCACAGTTTATCGCAACATGTCATAAAATAACTCAGAATAAACTTTCTCGGGATACCGTCATTGCAAAAACCCTAGGAGGATATCTTGACAAAGCTCCTGAAGGGCGGCAACTCCTTGGAGAACAAGACAGAAAGTACAAACATTGCCAAAATTTGAGATATTATCAGATTTCAGAAAATTACAACAACAACAACAACAACAAAAAGTTACATGCAAAGCTGCATATCATCATTTGAGACTTCAAAAAATTTCGGGAGCCTTGGATTCGAAGAATTTGGAAGTGCGTGAGCTATAAAATTTGGACTAAGTAAGAATTTAAAAAAGAAACCATTAACTCAAACTAGCTTTAAAAATGCATGAAGTTAATCCTCGTAAACCCATTGCAAAAAGGGGAGTGGTCCATCTATCACGTTCCTCGAAATTTTCCACATTTTGTCTTCAAAGAGCCCTTGGTTTTGACTAACCCTAGTCCCTCTCCCAATTCCAATCTCCAGTTGACGAAGTGACTCTTGAAGAAAAGTTAAGTCATGTCCGTGGGGGTCTACATTAGCTGTGATAATTAACGACAGATTTGACACTACTATGCGCGACGCACGCGCGTCCTTGCCCGATTGGAAGGACGCCACCGTCGGACAGGTCGCGCGGTCCAGATGAAGGCAGCCGGGATAACCCCTGCTGTAATTTTTTACCTAAACAAGTTGGTCCCATTACAGGAGACGACAATATGATTGCCACCCAAAGACTGAGAGACCATTTATAGAAAAACGAAACAAATCCGCGTTTCGGTATGATGAATAATATGATCCGCAAATTTTTAATTTATTAATTGTGGGCGACTCTAAACTCCATATAAAAATATTTAATATTATCTTTGATCTTAAATTAAGGGAATGACACATGACTATTCGCAAGACACGCCATAGTTGCAGCAATCTTTAGCCCAACTCGAGGGAAAATAAATCACCTACCTTAAATTAGTGTGCCTTACCCCATCCCCATCATTTGATTAAAAAATCTTCTCTATTGCATTCGGAACACCCACTAATCCGGGAAGTCTATCTATAATTACCAGCACATCAATGAAGTGCTTCCCAGGGTGGCTGCCAACCCATTTCCTCCATTAGATGCGTGAAACTCTTGCGAATTCAAAAACTTGTCTGCTAGATCTAGCGGTTCACATGCACTCTCCGAGGACCACACTGCTTGTACGTCAGTGAGAGGAGCTTACTTACATCTGGAAAGTTTAGCATTAATGTTGAAATTTCCAAATACACGAACCGTTGCGATTAAACGTCGGTGAAATTTCATTTTAATGAATGTTAACCTTTCAAACAACACGCCGGTTGGAAATTATCCGTCACGTCCAGTCCAATGATTGCGTCTGTTCACAAGACAAATTGCTCTAGTGTCCATACAAAACATACTCCTTCGATTCAGAAAGGCCCTTCCGATTTTCTGCATGTGTATGTGTAAGGAATTTGATGACGCGAGGTGAGATGGAGATTTGGTGTCGTAATATAAAAGTTAGGATGTAAAGAAACGAAAAGGGTTCTGTACGGGAAACCAGACGACTCGTGCGTCAACCAAGTATCCGTGAAATCAAGGGGTAAGAAGAACCCCTATTGAGCAGACTCTCCCGACTTATGGCTCCAATGCTTTATACCTAACCAAGTACGTAGCATGTCCACAATGTTTAATATGACCAAACTCAGAGAACTTCTCCGTTTTGTCGACGCCCCCATGGACGTCATCATTCAGTTAAGTTTGATAATAGCTCGTTAGCTGATGAAGTGCGGCATATGTGCGCTCACCCAATAGTTTCTTATGTTGAGCATAAAGCCTTCCGAAATCGATTGACCACCTATATGTTCTTCCATGTTTCGTCTCCGTTAGGAAGCCTGAGTCTACCCATGATGTTCGTTCGAGAATTGTTATTGCAATTAGCTCTATCGACAAGAGCTGTAACGATGATACGAGAGCACTTATCATCACACAATTTTCCTAGAAACTTTGCCACGATGATGCTTAAGAATTTATGATACTCTAGAGGTTAGACTAGTGCTTTTCATACGCATCGTCTCCACTAAAGTCATAGGCTCATTTGACAGGTGATTGTTGTAGGTTGTCGATGTCTCCCGTCGATGTCTCCATGAAGCCTTCAAAATGAGTAGTTGACGAAAAGGACATGTCTGGTCCGCTGTGGTCCATGTCTCCGAGCCCTCGCGAGTTAAAACATCCAAATCGACTTTGATATTTTGTCCCGGTTTGGGAAGACCGAGTCTTGCGTAATGTTTTCCTTCCGAGAATAGTTATTGCAAAAACTATTTTCCTGTGACATTCAAATGCTCATTTAGGTCAGATTTGCGGGCTGACAAATTTTACTCGTTCCGTTCATGTTCAAAGACGAGTCTCTCACAATTTGCTCGAGGAGATTAAAAGGGTTATCGGGGTCTTCGAAATCGTGCTTCAATTAAGAAGAAGTTACTTTTGCTTTTCATGTAACAAAGAATTTATCTGCAATAACCCTCGCTTTTCTCCCCACCGGGAGCTTTGCTTGCTTGCTTCTTTGAACAAAGGACTTGGCTAAGAAAAAAATTCCTGAGAGATGCAACGTTAAACGTTGAAAGTTCACTTCGATTTTTGGCGAGGGATCGTAGTGATCGAAAGATATTATCAATTTCTCATTGGAACCTTTCAAAGAGTGAATAATTTGTGATCCCACTTTCTTAAGCAGGACAACTCATATAACTGTTGACATGAATATTTCCAAGATAAATAGATTAATATGTCTCATTAGCATTTGATTTAATCAAGTAGCATTTAATTGCTAGGCCATGGAATTCCACTTGAAAAAGATATGGACATGGTGATATATATTGGCATACATGTGTACAATCTCGAAAATATTTTGATATTTGCCAAGATACAACTTTCGGGGATACAATTAAAAGACGATGACGTGGATTTTCTCAATACTGTCATGTGAATTTGATTTCACCATGAAGTACGATATCCTTCTTCAATATTTCCATACAGACAAGAGCGCTCTTTCAAAGTAGAAGCCACATGCATAAGATATCGAATTACATATGTAGAATAGACTCGCCTTAAGCTAACAGATGATGCATCATATTAAGCATCAATTATACGCGGCCTCGGCTCATCTGTTTATTCAATATCTAGCCAGCACTCGCTAAACATACTTAGTGGTACACTTTTCAAGAGACATAGACTTATCACGCAAATTTGTTCAAGTAGACCAACACAGTTCTTGAAAACCAATCTAAACAGAGCACCATGCGTCGAACCATGGCTGTGGTACTCATATATCTTGTCTCTAACCGCTTTTTGCGCACTGTATCGACTAAGTTAATTACGTACGCAATGCCTAGGCCAATTGGGACATGGTGGTGGATATCTGGGATTTATGCGGCGTTGTGCATAGGATGTACCGAGCCATGCGGGTCTGCCCGGATTAGCGTACCTTTCTCCTCCTGCACAAAATGGTTTGGTTCAGGCTGTAATTCGTCTCCCGTTGAATTGCGCAGGGAAGATGTGGAATGGCCGGATGATGAGAAAAGCCGAGGTCGTGTTATAGCAAAGGAGTTGATGGAGAATGAAATATAGCGAATTCACCTGTCTGAAGTGGCAATCTTCGAGCTTCAGCGGAAGGAAGGAAGAGAGCAGTCAAGGAAATGAAGAGGATGCACGTCGCCACGAAAGTGTTCCTCATGTCTGGCTAGGCTAATGACCCGCTTCACTGACTCTCTGCTCAGGAGCGAGGTATTTATAATGCTTTGCAACAGGATGAGCTTAGCGAGGTTAACAATGGCAATGTTTTCGCCCTCAGAATAGCATCTTGCTTTTCACGAGCCACTGGATCCTCGACATGTACATCATAGACTCTGCAAATTTGTGTCCTTGGGTTCGCTATGATTGATGTCCCCGGGCCCTCGCAAGCTGCCATGTCCGCATCAACTTTGATCCTTCGTCCCGTTCGGGAAGACTTTTGAGTCCATGCGCAATGTTTTCCTTGCTTACAGTGAAAAAAATGCCATTCAACCAATCCTGGCTGTTCGAGGATAATTATTGCGATAACCTTCAATAGATTACTGACAAAGACAATGGCAGTCACAGTCTGCAGGAGGATCATTGAAACGATAACGCTGTATTGATTCGGGTGCTTTGTCTCCGGCAGCAACACTGGTCGCCTCCTCAACCCCTGCGCTTGAAGCAAGTAGTTACGCTTGCTGTGTCGCCAGAGCAGGTGATCCATTTCCTGCTGTGTCGCCATCTTTTTAGCTTTTCCGTGCGACAGAAAGATATCGTATGATATTTCTCATTGTTTGAGAAATTTCCAAGGACCCCTCCATTACAGCTCTTCACCTTGATGTATGGGCTTCCTGATAAACCAAGAGGACATAAAGGGATGCATCAGTAAAACTTTCGTTCTTATCTCTCTTTTCCCGAAGCACAGGAGACAGGAGCATAGGCCAATAAAATACAAGGTCTAATAAGATAGTTAGTTATATCATCTGTAAATGCCAAATTCAATTGACTCCAATGTCATCGGAACCTATTTACAACGTGCAACCCGAGTTCAACTCGATCAAAGTGTTAAGTGTGATGCTCCAATTGAAAGTATTGTAATCTCGCATAAATAGTGCAATAAAACTATGGAAGAATTGTACTGATTAGAACTTGTGCTCAAAATTATTGACCTAGTAACATAGTAATATACCGCCGGACTGTTCAGACGATTTCAATCATATGATAGCATAGTCTCTTTAAATATTTAATTACACTCTATTGGGGTATGTCGTTTAAGCAACTCCGAGTGAACTTTCCCGGGAGACTATTGCTGCATCATTCAAAGAGGATATCCGGACAAAGTTCTTAAAAGGAGTGAAAGACTTTACTGAGGTGGAGAAAGCGATGTGTCCAGCAACGTGACAGCTCCTTGTAGGGAAGGCATAGAATCAGTAAAAAGGCAATCTAGGGAGGATATCTGGACAAAGCTCCTAAAGGAGCCAGAGATTTTACCGAGATGAAGAAAGCGATATAGGAGTTTTCGATCTAAAAGATTTCGAAGAAGAGCATGAGTGCATATTAAACAAGCTCAATTGATCTATACATATTGTTTATGTTATACGGATGGGCTTTACTAACATAACAGTCTTTCAGTCACCGCGAAAGTAATATCATATTGTAAGCCATATATTTTTGAATAAGCGAACCCCATAATAATTCTTAATTATCTGTTATTTTTATAGTAAATTAATGATGGTCACATGAACATTTCTTTAATCGAATATCTCAAGCGTTGTGAGATCAATTACTTTTATGTATAAATGGTTTTCAGTGCTTATTCATAAATTACCAAACGGTTTCACAGTATTGACTTGTACTTTTATCTCGCAATGGTTTTCCTTGTGCTAGTTTTGAAAAATCTCACCCTTGTCGATCGCGAAAGCGATTCTGAATTTTATGTATGATTGGGTTTTGTGTTGGTCTTGTGGATTCAACTTCTTCTTTTTTCTATATCCCCGTTGGCAAACCTGCTCCTGATGGATCATACTCTCATAAATTCTCTGGTTGAAGAAGATACTTAAAATTGGAGATAAACTTCATTTGACATTCACAAGACTAAAAAATATCGCTAAGTTCAAGAAGTCATGGAATTCGCTTTTGAGTTTATTGCTGTCCTAAATTGATCATGAGGAAAAAGCATGAAACCTTGCTAAGAAGCGTGCCGTATATATTATACCACAATCGACATTTTATACAAGTCCTCTTCATGTATATGTTCGACATGTCCATTTTACACAAATACACAAGATTGAGTTAGCTTCGTGTGTTCGATCTAAGATTAATATGTGTCGCCAAGTGACCCTCTCATTTAGACATATGAATGATTGTTCAAGCACCTATTTCGCACTGGATTAAAGCTGGACACGATTGATGATTCGACGATCAACAAACGGTATACTCTAGGGGATGGACTCGTGCTTCAACGTATCGTCTCCACTGTGAATTAATATAGGCTCATTTGTCGGAAAATCAAGTGATTGCTGTTGACAAACTTGGCTGTTCCGATCCGCTCAAAGGACAAATCATCCACTAGGATCGTTGAAGATGCAACACTTCGTCGATTCGGGTTACTTGAGGTTGCCGCCGAGTTAAGAATTTGCACCACCCCTTGTTTACCGAGAGCAACACTAAGTACTTGATGAGGCGGAGAGAGCAACATCATCCCTAATTCCACAATTTCTCATAAAAAAAGATATGCGACGTTAGAAATATTATTAGAATTTAAAAGATGTTGTCCGTACCTGATGGTTGTGAAAGTCGTAATAGTTCCGAATTCGAAAAAGTTGGAGAGCTGCAAAATGTAGACTAAGTAATAAAAAGTGACAGTCAATCATACAAGCTCTAAAGCACATGAATATTTTTTTTCGTAGTACAGAGTATTGAACTTTTTCACTCAAGTCGATCCTTACAAAATGCAGGTAGAAAGAAAAGAGGTCCAATTCTCATATTCCCCAGAAACTCTCTCTCTCTCTCTCTCTCTCTCTCTCTCTCTCTCTCTCTCTCTCTCTCTCTCTCTCTCATGTTGCTGACTTAAGGCATTATAGAGACATCCCGGGTCCAGAGTTCAAACACTTGAACTTGTCATCAAGAGTGGAGGTCAAATCCTTGATATGAGATCCGCTTGACTCCGTAGGACCAGATTATTCATCAATTAAGATGCTTCGTCGCGTGGCTCCCCAAAGCAATTCCATCGTTAAATGCACGAAACTCTGCTGTATTCAGGGGGAAAGAGACTTGTTTGCTAGATCTAGGGGTTGAAATGCAAATCTGGAGCACAAAGCTACGGAAACGTCAGATAATGCATTGAGATGGTATTGTGGAATCAAGTCATTTGAATCTAGTCATAAGCCATCTATATCTAATGACGAGGAATAATTTCTTCTTAACCGAGAGCCATGCAATGTTATCTTAGACCGGGTTTGAACTTGAGATATCGATGCATTCTAGTAATCACTCGTTGAAGAAGATAAATATCAGTGCAGCTCATGCCTTCAGCATGAAATTTCAGCCTTAGTATTATATCTCAGGAGGAAGCTGAATCTACGGATGATTTTCCCTCCCGTTTCTAATGTTCATATTAACGTCCAAGTTTTCTTACATTATCGATTTGCTTCGAGACAAGTCAATCACAGTCGCACCATGACATTTAAGAAGATAATACATCATTAATCTTTATCAGATTGTGCCGAATTAGGGAAGTCTTTTGCCATTCACTAATTGAAGCAACATCACCTCCACGGTCCCTACGGCATCCTCTTGCTCGATTATATGCTCTTTTCCTTCAGCACAACAAGAGAAAAGTATTTCGTTCCAAATTTTGAATGATTAAGAAAAAATTAAGCTAAGGACCCCTAATGAGCCACGTGGCACGTTCTCACGCTAGCTTTGGCCAAATAATTCACTTTCGATGGTCACTTTAGATTATTCTAATGAGCACGAGTTTGTATCTTATCTATCGATCTCCCGACGCCATTTCCTTTGCCTTGGATACACGTAACAAGGAGTGAAACAGAGGACGTTTGGGACGTACATACTACATAATCGATCCAAAAATCAAACCATAAGTTTTTTAAACCTGTAGTGGATGAAGAACGTGTCTTGACACTGTTAAGCATTGTTTTAACAAGAAGAACATAACAAACAAAATACACAAGCCTACAAACCATTCACAAGTAACCATTGGCAGTTATTCATCTGAAACATGACTACGTTTTAGGTGCCATGCCAATCACCTGGAGGTCAATTCAGAGTACGAAAGACAACGTGCCATTTTAAATGATGTCAAGGGCAATTTCCATCCCCCATTCTGGTCTACCATGTAGAAGGATCAAACAACTACTACTTTAAGCTATGAGAACATCAGTAAGAAAACAGCAAATGATGGGCCACCACAATCAATCAAGAATCAAAAACAGTGACACGTTCTAAAGTACTAGTCAACATCCATCTAAAGTTTAAGATGGCTCTCTCAGACATTTATCGGTGTTCTCCGACAAGACATCAGAAGTCTTAAGCAAGAAAATGGCCCCCCAAGTCTCCTACCTTGTGGACACTACCTGAACCACCATCTCTGAGCAGCAGACAATGGAGTGTTCAAGAATGGAGCATAGCGTTGTATAAGTGGATTAACACTCCTTCCAACCTTAGCCCATGCACTTTGATGATAGCTCGCAGTTGCAGGGGCATGATACATGAGCTTCAAAAGCTGTAGAGGGGGAAAAAGCAAAAAGCCTCGTGTCAGAACTCATAAATCCGTAGGGAGGCAGTTTTTTTATTTTGTGGAGACCCTTCTCTTTCTGAGGCTTAAAATTAGAAAAGGGAGAGAAAACACCTAATGTTTGGAGCAACAAAAAGTTCATTCTCAAGTATAAGAATAATAAAAATGTGGTAAATTCATCACACCCTCCATCTAAAATTCTTGGACTAGCCAGAGCCAAGAAAATGTATGGTTCTTTCAGTAGTGTCTCAGGTCATCCACATTCTCACATCAGCAGCAAATTATTTAAATACCACAAGCAAATTCAGACATTCAGTATACTCCTCCAAAATGGTACTCAGTAAAATGGTCCTTATCAGCTGAAGGAGAAGAAAAGGCAATAATGAGACTTACCTGCCAATACATGAACGCCTGTATGATGTTGCGCTGCCACCTGAAGATGCATAAACACATATTGTCATGTGATCATACAAATTGACAGTGAGAAAAGCAAGCAGCTCAGTAAGCTTAAAAAAAAATAGTGTAGTCTATAAACAACGTACGATAACAACGAGATGACTAGCAAAAGGCCAACTCCAATCTCAGCTTGGGAGGACAATATGCTAAGTGTAGTTGTGTTTGACTCCACCCATACACAAGGCTCTTCCAAGTATTTTCTATTCAAAAAAATTGAAACAGCAAAGTCAATTGCAAAGGGGAAAAAGGATCCAAACAGAATGACATTTCGGTAATTAGGAGCTCATACAACATCGCCGCAGGACCTGAAACATAACACAATTGAGGGAAACCATGCATACGAGGAACTTTGTGAATGTTGGTTGTTACTAAAGATATTCTACCCACTCTGCCCTACCAAACTACAGCGCAGAGGCAGAGAGAGAGGGGGAACCCTGCCACAGGGCGGGTGGAGGGGGAGAGAGCATGACATTCAATTATACAAATTGTATGTGCTCTAGAACCCAATATGCAATTAAAGCCTATCGCAAATATCCCAGAGTCATTGCTAATGTAATCTTGAAAACAGAACTCAGACAACAAGAAGAAGCGCACATGAACATGTTGCAGTGGATGGATTGCATCCAAACACTTGTTTGCGTGTCAGAATATATTCACTTTAAAAGAAAAAATATCCTTTAACCAAGAGGTTTAACCCAACCCAACCCAACCCAATCAAAAAAGCCCACAGAAAGAAAGCAAAGAAAAAAAAAAGATCTATCCAATCTCCACTGTATATCATCATACATCTTTAATGTCAAGCAGAAAATATATGCTAAGTTAGCAGTGATCTAGGCATGACCTCAACAAAAGAGGAGAAGTTGTCATGGCAGAACATGAATATTACAAATATAATAGTGACATTAGCAGACAATAACGTAATAAATATAATAGGAAACGAACAATGAAGATCACTTCAACCCAGATGATCAATAATACTTGTAAACAAATAATTCTAGCACGAATTAGCGGCACTTACCTGTACAAGGAAGAACGGCTGAAATTACGCCTTAAAAACTTGGCCACATGCTCAAGAGCTCGGCACATGATGGGAATTAAAGCAACTGAGGAGTACAGCAATGTCACAAGAGGAGGAGACTAACAAAGAAGGTCTACAAAGAGTCAGGAAAAACCAAAATAGAAAGGTAGAGATTAACTCCTACTTACATTTAAGGCAAAGCTGTGACGTGACAAATGTCAGGGAGTAGATGAAGTAAATGAAGTCCTTAGTCACTATTATTGTTTGAAAGTATACTTGCAGAGCTTGCATATTCCATGCCCTAGGTTTCTGCAATTTATGTGAGTCATTAATAGGATCATAACAACATAACAAAGTAACAGTCTGGATCAGCAAATTAAATGATGGCTGATCATACCCCATATAATGAGTACAGAGAATAGATAGAAGAACATGCGGTTCCCATGAATGAAAGGCGATATGCCCTATTTGAAAGATTTCGAGGCACGAATGGGAATATAGCCAGTACAGCCACAACAAATACCTGCCACAAAATGAAACAAAATGGCAATCAGCATATGTGTATAAAATACAACAGCTATTTGGCATGCTCCGATAGAACCAGAGTTCATCAGATCATGAAAGCTTTTACAAGGGTATCCTTCAAAGGAAAGTACATATATAGACACGTAATGAACCATGGATTAAATCTCATCGTACCCAAGCATTGACAGAGAATTGTATAGTTTGCCGATCCCAGCGCAAAGAAGTTGGATTCGAAGCTGAAGTTGCTGATGCACTAGAACTTCTGGTAGAACCTAAAACAAAGAATAGGGCTCAGAATCATCAGAAGGAATTTGAAATTGGTCCTTGGTAGTGTATCAAAGTTGACACATCTTGGAGAATTTCGTTGATACATCCAACACCATTCCTACCACAGTGGCAGATGTCGATATGTTTAACCTGTGTTACGGGATCGTGGCTGCTCATTGGTTGTTGATGAAGCTGAGGATGGAGTAAATTGCCTTGCTGGCTGAGATGAACTACTGGAAGACATTGGCTCAACAATGAAATCAGTATCCTGCATACAGAGAGCTAAATTGTCATCATGCAAAACATAAACTGCAGTAGCCACAAGAGCCCATACTACTGCAGGCAATAAAAAAAAATTGGTATTCATGCTTTAAGCACAATGTTCTGTCATCATTACATCAGTTTCTCTCTCGAAATTATCCACAAAGCTGATGTGGTAAAGCCCAATCATCTAAAAATTTCCTCCTCAACACCCTCATTTAAAAAAAAAATAGAGGGTATTCACGCAGCATTCCTCTAGAATGCAGGACAGAAAAGTTTCCCAAAATGTAAACGATTGCGACGAGCTTAATAACAAAAAGAGCCCCCTGGATCGGAATACTTGACCAAACAAAGACGCGGATTCAACAGGAGGTCAAGGCACACCCACAATTTTTGATGAATTCCTAATAAGCCAGTAAGTCGCCAGGTCGCAATTTCAATCAATTAATTAAAAGCAACCGAACCGTCGACATATCCAACCGCAGAACTCCCATCTCAAACTTAAGAGGTCAATTTAAACGACGGAACTAAACTAAGAAGCGCATCATCTACTCAATAAACCTTCCGGGAACTTCCAATCCTACCAGAACCCACCCAATTCTCAACTCCAATTAAACACCCACACTCTTTCGACAAAAATCAACAACATCGAACCGAGAGAGAGAGAGAGAGAGAGAGAGAGAGAGAGAGAGAGAGAGAGAGATGAATACGATGAAGCGCTGATAGAACTTGCGCTTGTAGTGGTCGACGACGTCGGGGCGAGAGGACATCTGAGGAGGGACGAGGATGTTGGACCAGTAATCCGCCCATCTCGGATCGTTCTCGTAGTCGTACGCCGCCGCCGCTATCCGCTTCAGCTTCTGCGGGTCCTCCTTCTCTTCCCCCATCTCTCTCTATCTCTCTCTCTCTCTCTCTAGAAGTCTCTGTGGCTCTCCACACAGGCCTTTTCTCCCAGAAGAGAGAATCGAAATGGAAGACGACGACGCCGACGACGAAGAAGACGGGACCCTAAGGCCCAGGCTCCCTAACCTCCTAACACGCCTCGTCGTTTCCTAATGTGCCAACGTCGTCGTTTCACGAAGTCAAACTGGCTCGACAGACTCCTCACTTTCTTTTCCCCTCTTTCCTCTTTCCTTTTTGAACAAAAAAACACATCATAAAAGTCTACCAAATATACAATATAATATCTACATTTTAGTTCAATATATAGTATAATCCCTAAACTTTTAATTTGATTAGCATGATCCCTAAACTTTGGTACATATTCAACTTAGTATATAAGACAATATTAAATGTTTTTTTATATAATTCATGGATTAAGTTGAAGATGATTAAAAGTTCATAAATCATATTAAATAAACTAAAAAATTACAGATTATGCTAAAATTTAGAGACTGCATTAATCAAATTAAAAGTTCAAGAATCATATTATATATTAAGTTAAAGTTCAAAGACAATTTGTATTGCTATCTCTTGGCCTATATTTATTTTGGGCTTTACGATTCTCATTTAATCAACCGATAATGGTCCACTATATATGATGGTCAATGCATTCTTTTCGGTCGAATGGTTATTGCCAAACCAAAATACTATTTTCCCTCTTTTTCCTAAAAGAGAAATTGCAATCCCATGCATCAAACGAGGATTAATTAGTTTCAACAAAAACTGGGCGCTTCAAAAGGAAATGATTTTAGTGACTCAAACAAAGAACTTCAATAAAATTTTAATGACGCTTCTTAAATTTCAATGTAATATGCAATATGATCCTTAAGTTTTGAATTTATATGTGAACCTAAAACTTTAACCCAATATACAATATCGTCCATAAACTTTTAAATTATTTAATATGATCCCTAAATATTTTATACGTATTTCAACTTCTCAACTATATAAAAACGTTTAATACTATTCTAATAAGAACTACATTACTTATTAGATCAAAATTCAGTGACCTTTTTATCTCATTATCTATGTTCCCAAGGATTCCAAAAGTGGCTACTTTCATCAGCGTTGCGTGAATCAGCAGAAGAGCTCATATATATAACAAAGATGAATACAATACAACCAATTGCTAAATCAAATGCTGAACCAAATAACTCTAAGCATAAACGGCTGCTCTTCCTAACCAACTCATCACAGAGCGGGACCAGCAAATGGCGGAAAAAAGAATGTTGCAGTTCACAAGTTTGCTACGAGGGGCTTGCGTCGTTCTCCAAAGATGCGAGAAAAGGCTCCTTCGCCGGCAGCAGATTGTCACAATTGAGCATCGATCGGGATGGATCGTTCTGTTTGCACTCCCCTCAGTATCGACCCCCGGGACAGGTTCTTTCCGGTGCTCGTTTGCCCAACTACATACTCTGGTCAGCAGACCCACGACTCCTCCAGCTGCTACGAGTTCTGTCGAAAAAATCAGTGCTATAGTCTTGGCTACCGAATGCCATCCGCCGGAACATCCGGATTTGCGCGGATTGCTCCCTTGAATCATAGATTTCGCTTTGCCCTGGTCTCATTCCATTGCTGAGATCAGACAATTCGTCCAATGAATCTAAAGCCCTAACGACCTGCCCGAAGATGAAGGACCCAAACAGTGCTTGGATTTTAGCATATACCTTCACAATGACTGAGAGCAGGAAAACTACAGCAGGTGAAGAAAAAAGGAATACCTGACTCATACGCGGCCTTTTTGTGGCCGAATGCCGAACACAAGCTGCAGCTGCCTCTATCATTCGGAACATCTCACTTTCAATGTACTGCTTTTGTAGCTTCGGATCTACCAATGCCTCAAAATCCTCATCTTCAAGTGCTTGAGTGAGTAATGGCCGAGCCTGCAAAATGAGGTTCAACCAGATAAATCTATTGTCTAAGGATTTACAGAAATTTTCGCGAATACAATCACCACAGAAAGTGATGCAATTTAAATTATAGTTCACAAAGCTTCCAAGTATTTACTGAAGGTCTACATGCACACTACGGGCAAAACAGTTTTACGAGTCAAACGCTTGACAGAAGGGTAACTAACCACAACGTGTTAATGGTTTCTGAATGAATGCTGATTCATCGTAAACAACAAATTTGCAAAGAAAAGGTATGGGAGTAATAATCAACCAACATTTACTGAAGCTTACCCATTCAACCAGGCTCTCATCACCAAGTGGCTGAGAGGCATCTACAGGCTTGCGTCCAGTAATCAGCTCCAAAAGAACAACCCCAAAGGAGTAAACATCAGATTTTTCTGTCAACTTTCCACTTGTTGCATACTCAGGAGCCATGTATCTGAACCACCGATTAAACTAATCAGGCCAGGTTAAAAGGAAATTAATCAGAAAGAATCCAAAAGTTGACTAATGAAATGTTCTAGAGCCTCAGTGCCAAAAGAACTTGTAGAAAGCTCTAATGCAGGTTTAAACATAATAACATGATAGCCCTGGCTATGACATCCGTTTAATGGTGAAGCCGCTCTTAAATCAAAGCACATGTGAATCAAATTAAAAAGACAAAGTCCAATTCAAACTCTATGGAACAGACAGCTAACCTTATTATGAAAAAGAGAGCAAAAGTAACTTTTATCCCAGTACACATGACATGAAATCTAGATTGACTAAATATTGGAAACATTTACATACCCAAAGGTACCCATGACTCGTGTTGTAACATGTGTATTTGAATCCAACGCTAATTTTGCAAGACCAAAATCTGAGACCTGCAGTTAGAGAATGCATATTGCTAAAGCTAAATGCCAAAGATAATCCAAGGCAAAACAAGTCCAGCTCAAAGAAGAGTCATATTTCTAGGAGAAAGAACTTTCATTTGCAGAGTAATCACACACCTGAGCTTCAAAGTTCTTGTCAAGCAGGATGTTTGAGGATTTTATATCCCTGTGTATAATACGAGGATGGCCTGATATGAGAGAGAGAGAGAGAGAGAGAGATCAATATTGAGTATAAATCTGCGACAATCTGATTATAGAAAGGCAAATGGGTATTATATGCAAGCTTTTCATCTTATTTCCATGAAGTCCACTGCTTGAAGGTGACAATAAACAAAAAAAAAATCAATCAATAAAGATCTATGTTGCATTAAAGTATTGCCAAATTATTTGATATTTCTATCACCTGTTTCCTTCTCATTACAATCCCCAAAAAGTAGTTTTTCCACCTCTGTTAGAGCACTAGTAATTGCGAAGACAAGATCAAATAAATGTTTAACTCTTTCCACATGTTAAAGTAGTAATAAAATATCTATAAACAGGTGTAGGCATAAACAGGAATTGAGGGGAATTAATAATTAATAAAAAAATTTGGGGGGGGAGGAGGGGAGAGAGAGAGAGAGTATTACAATCTTCATGCAGGTAAGCTATTCCACGAGCAGCACCAGCAGCAACCTTAACTCTAGTTTCCCAATTCATAACCGGCCGGCCTTCACCTAAGATTAAAGGAAGTAGACGCATGAATAGGCAAGTAAAAGCATGTTGCTCAAAGACTCGAAATTGAAGTAAATGATATATTGAGAAGCAAGATGATAAAGAGGACTTGCAAGTGGATCATCTACTTTCAAGAAAGTAAAGGATCATAACTGAGTAAATCAGCACAATATTTACCATAATTGGGCAACTCCTAAAATAAAAATAAATGGGCCGTGTGGTTAGATATAATAAATATAACCTTTGAATCTAACAAGAACAGCTATAGTCTCATGATAATATGCTCACTTATCAGCTACATATACACATGAGCATTGTAAAGCACAAGAATTAAAACTTAATTCTTTGACCTCTGAACAAGAAGTATGTCTTACCATGGAGATGGTAGTGAAGGGTGTCATTTGGAACAAAATCATAGACAAGCAACCTTTCATGCTCAGATATACAGTAGCCCACCAACGAAACTAAATGACGATGGTGTACTCTGCTAATGATCTCGACCTCTGCTCTAAATTCTCGTTCTCCTTGTCCACTGCCAATCTTAAGCTGCTTCACTGCAATTTCTCTTCCATCTAGCAACACACCTTTGTGTACACGACCGAATCCACCTTCTCCTAAAAGATTTTGGTCTGAAAAATTGTTAGTAGCTTGAGCTAGCTCATCATATGTGAACCATGACCTTGAGTTGTTTATCCCTCCTTGGTCCGAGGGTGAATACATGAAATTGCTGCCAGAAGCACTTCCTACTTGCTTTGTAGGTGAATGGGTCTTTAAGAATAACGATTCTGCAATTCAAATGAAGGGATCAAATTATTAACGTAACTGGTATCAGTGAGGCAGATGTTCAGCAACTGTCTTCTTTGTGTAGCATAATGGACACTTTTTCATTATGTAGTATAGAATATTTTACAACATATAGTGCTATTTAACATATGACATGGTTTAATCTAAGTGCAACACCGTCCCAATATGATTGTCCACTTACTGCCTTTAAAAATGTGATTATTACTAGAACAGGCCAGGAGTAAGTCTATGAATGCGGTTGCAGAAACTTTCTCATAAGTGTAACTGCAATATTCAGAATTCTCACTTGAAAAGAGTAAAGACCATTTATATTTCCAACAAAATTGATATTTTTCCTTTGGATGAAGTTTTATCTGCTGCCAAACTTGCTATTGTCTATAAAGAGATCGGACCATAACATCATTATGAATAAAGTTACAAGACAAAAACCAACTGGCACTACTTATCCATCAAAGTTTTAGTACATTACCTGAGTTTTGGGAGGAAGCAAAGGGAGAAGGCATATTGTATCCAACATTTGCTTGAGCACCCCGTCTCTTCCGTTTTTGTGCAAACCACACAGCCATGACGAGAAGACTCAGAACCAGGAATCCGACTACCAGGCCAATCGCCACAGCTCCACCAGTATTTAGTCCCCCTGTCTCCGTGGACGTGGAATTCGCGATTCCATTTGTCTCATTAGTAGATCTTGCCGTTGGCTTTTCCGTGGGAACGGAAGGTAATGGTGAAGTTGGACTTCCGGCTGCTGATGAATTGCTGGGAGGAGAAGGAGGTGACGGCACAGGAGAGGAAGACAAGGGAACCGGAGGAGGTGACGTGGACTCCGGTGGTGAATTTGTTGTTGGAGCTGGAGAAGTTTTAGGACTAGATGGTGGTGGAGGTGGATGGGAACTTGCTGGTGACTTTGCTCGTGGAGGAGGTGGAGATTTCGATGATGGGGGTGAAGGAGGACTCCTCACAGGTGAAACTGCTTGAGGAGGAAGCGGACTAGGAGGAGGTTGAGAAGTTGGCGGGGTCCCTGCTGGAGGCGTTGGGGGGGTCTGTGGTGGAGGAGTGTCCGCAGATGGTGGTGGGGGTGATGGCACATTTGGAGGAGGTGGTGAGTTCACAGCCGGGGGAGGGGCGGCCGGAGGTGATGGCGGGGGTGAAGGTGGAGGAGATGCTGGAGGTGATGGGGGTGGGGAAGCCGGTGCTGCTGGTGGCGGTGGAGGTGGTGATGGGGGTGGCGAAGGAGGTGGCGCAGAAGGAGACTTAGGTGGTGGAGATGCCGCTGCCGGTGGGGGCGGACTGGCTGAAGAGTTGGAGGGAGTAGAGGACGGAGGCGAGGCCAGAGAAGGAGAAGAAGTTGGAGAGGGTGAATTCGATGCCATCTTTCGCAAATAATCACCTCAGAAATGGCATGTCCAACTGCTAATCCATCTCCAAAGATTTTTCAAGACTAATAATGGCAAAAGCTCCAATATTCCCAGTTAAACTAAAAAAGACTAATGCATCAAACAATCGAAGGGGCAAAACAATCTGGTTATGCTCCTCCAACTCCACAAAAACCAGCATCAGAAGTCAACCACAGAAACGCTGGCCACTGACCCTTTTTGAGAAACGCTTTCTTGGAGGAAAACCAGATGAACAAACTTGAAATCCCGAGCAGCAAGCAGATCAGGAGACGCACCTTTAACTTCCGACTCAAAAATGGCAGCAGTAACTGCTCGAACGACGACCCAGATGCAACTCCACCGAGATAGTGAAAGTGCAAGATGGGCAAATGCAGCGAGCCCAGATCAGCCAAATCGATGCCCAAGAGATCCCAGAAACTCCAAATCCAGCAAAGCCTCGCCTTTCTTGCTGCACGGGTCGAATTCTATCGCGCAGGAACTGGGAATCTTGAAATTCCGGCGAGGTACAAAAGATAAAAAGATAGCTTCTTGGTCGGGGGAAAAATGGTGGCCAAATCGTGCAGCCTCAGGATACGCGAACACTAACGTGGGGGCGACTCGGGGCAGAGCCTTTCCACATGTGGTTGGAAGAAAGAGAAAAGGATTTGTAAAATCCTCGCCATGTTCGCAAGCAGCTGAACACTTATGTCACCATCCTAGCTGTTGTCTGACCCTCCCCTCTCCTCTCTCCTCTCCTCCTGCTCAGTGCTCCCTTTTTCCCCACGATAATCACGGATCTTTTTGTTCCTAAATTCACACTCAGTGATTTCTGAAAAAAAAAAAAAAGGAAGGAAATCATCCCCGGGGCTGTTTGTCTTCGATTTTGAGCATTCTGTCAAGAACATCTCCGTGCAATTTCTAGAGGATTCCTTGCATCCATGCACGCACTCTTTCACACGAAATCCTTTGTTAATGTCCCCCAGCGCATTTGTTAGATAGCCAATTAGAGAAAATTCGCAGTTTTTTAATAATATTTTTCGCTTTATTTGATTTTAACAAGTAGATTATTACTCCTGTACTATACTCAAAACAAGATCTTGGTCAAACTTATAATGAACTAGAAAAATTTATGTATCAACCTTCAGGAAAACTCTCTTATTTCATGTTTAGCCATCTTTACATCGAGGTCACGAACATGTTATTCCAATCAAGGGAGATTCGATTCAAGAATGCTCATCTTTCGTGATCCGCTAGTCCTCCTTGAGATTGTCATTGTCATCATTTTACCTATATTTTTACATTTCTACATATTTTCCAATTTTATGGCTCATGTATTGACAATATCGTGACTTGTATCTTACATTAAACACCCGAAATCTATTCCAAATAATAATAATAATAAATGCACGCGGATATTTATAGATTATTCATAATTTTTCAAAACTCAAAATAACTCTTTTTTTATTTTTGTTAAAATTTAGCTGTTGAATTTTAAACAAAGAAATTGCTCAAGAAAGCAAACTCGCAAGCCCAAAAGCACTCATCCATTTTAAACTTATTTTCAAAATTTAGTATATTAATTATTTGTCATGGAGATTGAGATCGCGTCAACGAGCGAAAACAATTAACCGGGGCAGAATATGATCATCAAGATATCCGTAAGGACTAATTATTTACACCGACAGCATGCTTTTGACAGGGCCAAATTCATGTGACCGGATCGGTTGTATGGCAGCCCGTTGCTGAAAAAGTGATAGAATATATGCGAAGACAGTGCAGGTTTGCTATGGTTGACGCTGTTTGATGGTACGATTGAGCAAGAACACGTTGGTCCATGCTCCTTGCAATAAATATCATATGCTTTCCCAGTTTTGACTTTGGAGTCCCTGAAATTATTTTTTAGTTTTGTCCATGTTCATCAGATCCTTCAACCACCGCGCTTGCTCAAATCTGCACATTCTCATTACAATAACAGTTCTCGTTTTTTGTTTGACGTGGAAGACCAAATCAACTGCTGATGACACGAAAGCCGGGCCCGATGAACTGGGCTCCCCCCTTGGTATCCGCGGGATTCGCCGTCGCCCTTGCAGCAATTCGTCAAACGGTGTTGAGTGCTTGGATAAACACGTACTGTGGACCATTCCTGGTGATATGAACCGAGTAATCCCGAGGAGTTTGTCGATGAGATCCATGTCTTTGTGTTTTCTTGGGGAGATGGTTCTTTCACCATATGCTTAATCAAGGGCGATGTGCAGAGAACACCACAAAGTTTGGTGAGCTAATGATGGAAGATGAGTCTCTAATTGCTGTCTTATAAGACAAAGGAAAAAAACTGATGTAGCTTGTCTTGTTTCTCTTGCCCGCCCTGAGGGAAAACCAGAGTGGGTGTCATCATGATCTAATTTTTAAAATGAGCAACCTCATATCATATGAGCAGGTTCTGAATTCCATGCCTGGCACGAAAAGATATAAACAAATGAAATCTTTCAATCTTTAACTCGACTCAACTTGGGAGGTTGCCACCTATTCTGGTTTCTATATGCTTGTCTCCATATCTTACTCAGCACAATGCAGAACCGGATGTGGATTAAAAAACTAGAGAAAGAAAATATTAAACGCCGGCTTATGGCGTGTTCTGCTGTCTAGCTTTAACGGTTGAGTAATGTTCATCCGCCCTATGAGTCTAAAGAAAGTTTGGTTGTCTCGGCTGTCAATGTGGCGATTGCCAGTGATGCCAATGAGTTATGTTGTAATTTTAAGTGATCTTCTCTGGCTTTACTAGGATGAACGCTATGATGATTGAGTAGGGCCAAACTTGGCCTTCGGCACAGAATCCAGCTGACTGACTTCTGCGCTTTGACAAAAAAAAAAACATGTTACCTTAACTATACGCTCCTTCAAGGGAGAGGGAGAGAGGTCAGCTTCTTACAGCCATAGATTCGGGAATAATCCACTTCGACTAGATCAGCTGATGAGACTACCATCTTTGCATACGGTTTCTCCACCGTGGTAGTGGTTAAAGATCTTTCCAACAGATGATCATCAAAGCAATAAACTGCAAATGGAGTGTCCAAGTGCAGGACTAATCTCACCATCTTGATGAAGACATTTCGAGGACTGGAGATCATCAATATGCTGTTTGTGTTCATAAGAATAAACACTATGAAATTGGCTTCATTCTCAGTCAGTCAAATAGTGTGCCAGCGTTTCTATTATGCTATTCTCATGTTAAGGTGATGTCATATCAAAGAAATGCTCCATGAATTACACCCTGAGACCAAAGTATCAGGCAGACGTTCCATAAAATTAACTTCGAATCTATTAGCACCCCAAACCTGTAGAGGAGGCTTCATGACTCCTGCGTTCTTTGCCAGAGCAACAACATTAACAAACGTTGGAAACCAAACAAGCCTGAGACAATTACTTCTCTTGCTGAGCACTGATAAATACAGATTTCACTTTAGAAAAAGCACAAAATAACTCTGCAATATATAAGTATCAACATAAGAGACATTGTTTCACTGACTGACTGTATTCAACGGGGCCTCCTCTTGGAGACACACGAATTATATACCGTCTAGGCAAAATAAACATCACAAAGTCCTTAGCTCATGAAGTTTCAATTACATAGTGAGAGGTGGCTCCACTAATGCAAAGAGTTGGACATGCAAAGGAAATGCTGTTCACCACCAAGACTCTGTGACTGTTTCCTGAGGTATGGCATATACCACCAGGTCCCAGATGATAATAAATACTTGGATGTTTAGAATAAAAGTTAAACAAACCAGCTTGCCATCTCCTCAAGAGAGCTGTAAGACACATCAAATATGAACAAGCAGACCAAAAGCTAATAATTTAGTTGGCCCCCCAAAACCAGCAGATTTACAATTGATTGTGGTTATTCCAGCAATGAAAGTAACTGTAGGGTAAAGAGCTGCATGAGACCACCTTTCTTCTCATACCTTGAAATTCAGAAATCCATCAGGTAATGATTTGTTGCACAGAGAAGTGTAACTTGGTAGTCTCCTTCCCTCTTAACAAGCAGGAATTTACTTTGGTATCAGCCTGATAAAATACTGGAATCAATGATGTCACATGAAGAACCTACTCTTCCTTTTTAGAAAATGTAAGGTCTGTTAACAAACTTTATAACTCTGCTACAACTCATCAGTGATTTACTAAAACAGAGTGCAAGAGATTTAGCTGATATCAGCGAGCATCTCATAAGCACGGAAGTGTTCAACAAAGTGAATAATGCGAATGTAGTGATGTGTGACAATAACGAAGGATCAAGAGAGAAGCAGAGTAGTGAATCATTTTATTCCCAAAAAATAGATACACAGCATGCCAAGCGATCCTCATATAAGTAAATGAATGCTCCAAAAAATGAGCAACATAAATAAATTCATCTAAAGCGATTCAATCCGCCCCTGAAATAAGAATTTCAGTGGCAATAGTGACCAAACCAACAGTACTTTCCTCCATCACTGCGTTCTGTCTCTTCTTCACCACCTCTACTATGAATCCACCACAGAAGATTCGAAAGAGAGTTCCCATCATCAAAACCACTCAAGCTCCTCACTTTTTCCAGTGCACCACCTTTGTCAAAAATCCCTTCTAAGGCATACACAAACCCTTTCCATCCTTCAATTCCCTCCCTGCTCAGTGCTGGGTATGTCCAATCCACCAGCTGTTTCACAAACTGGATATCTGAGAATAGAACCTCAGTGATAGGCAACAAAGGCAAAACCTGAATTCCAAGCCTACAGTCTCTCCGCTCTGCTCCAGCGAACCAAAGACCACTGTCCCTTTTGTTAGCCCACAGAACACCCACAACCCTGTTCTCCCAAGTGAAATCTTGCTCATATAGATTATCACCTTCTCTAACATGCCACCATGTTTGAGCTGCTTGAATTTCCATCGCAGCGAGTGTCGACCCGACAGCAACAAGATGAGTGTCTCCATAGGCCAATCCCATTAAAGCAGCTGAATAGTAAGCGTTCACAGCCTCACTTGTGCTCTCCTGATTCCGCCCATCTGCAAATTCAGTCAATCCACCGGCCCAAGAGTGCAATTTATACAGGTCAAAGCACCTCAGACGCGGATAGTTGGAATTCGTTCTTCTTCCCAAGTTCATGAAATCCGCCATCAGTGAATAAGCTTGAGGCCTATACTTCCTTCCCCATGCAGGATCAATCTTGGCGAGAACAGCAATTGCATAAAGAAAGTACCCTAAATGATAGTGATGATCATTGTACAACCCGAAGCCAAAATCTTCACCAGGATTTGTCGATCCTAGCTTGGTTATAATCCCACCCCATTTCGTCTCATACAAGAATCCATTACCGCTAAAAGTGCCATCCAACCATGGCTCTATGGTGCTCTTCAAATAATTTCTGATCACCGGGATAACTTCAGGATAACAAACCTCCTCAGCAATCAAAGCCAACCTCGCCGCTCTGGCAATCAATTTCCCATAAAAATAAGATGAAGCTGTCGTTATTGCACATGGATTTAGGGACTCAACATCCCTACAAAGGGCCTGAATAATTTCATCGCATGCCTCTTCCTTGACACCTCTAATTGAATGCCAAGTAACGGAGACAGGATCAGATCTCAACACCCAGGAATCTCCAACCACACCAACAAGATCACCATCAATACTCCTATACTTAAAATCCTCCAACACAGTGACTCCACTGTCCTCACGGGACAAAAGTCGAACATGTAGTGGGTGCGCGAGCAAGAGCAGATCCCCCCACCCTCTCTTCTCCCATTTGTACTCCAAACAAAATGGCCTAGTCAAGACTGCATCACCAGACAGAGCATACGAGGAACTGAACCTATCCAAAACCTCCTCGCTAAATGATCCACCGTCGGGCAAACAAGCAATCCTGATAACCCCTGAAAACCTTCCTGAAGTAATCGCATTGAGACTGTGACTGAAACTGATCGGCGAGGAAGTATAAACAAGCCAAGTCTGATTGTTGTTGAACTTCACAGTATGCTTGGTGCGACTACTGTCTGAAGAGAGCGAGAGGATCGCGTGGATCGTGGAGATCGCAACCTCCGTCCCGCGGTTGACTAAGCAGGTCAAGTAGGGACTCCCCCTGACCAGGACGAACCTCAAGTTCGAAGCCGCGAAGTCCAGCGTGACTCCGAGGTCGCTATACGACGAGATAACGTGCCGCGGCGCCTCCGGCGACGGGCCGCGCGCTGCGTCGTCGCCCGAGACGGCGGAGACGGTGAGGTCGGCGTTGAAAACTTGGTACAGAAAAGCGGAGGTGGCGAAGCGAGAAGGGAACGAGACGGAGACAGAGGACGGAGAGGGTTTGACGAGGTAGGGGTGGATGTACTCGGCCTGGTCGCCATTGTTGAGAGCGAAGTTCTGGAAGAAGGAGTTCGTCGGGGGCGGGGTGGAGAGGAGGCCCGGCGCGAAGAAGGGAGAAGGATCGGGGAGGACCGTGGACTCGACGCGCGGGAAGACGAAGGGGGACTTGGGCTTCGGCGGAGACATGGGTGGAGGCGGCGGCGGCGACAGGGATGGAGGAGGAGGAGGAGGATTATAAGGTGCGGCAGGCGGAGGAGGAGGAGGAGGCGGAGGAGGACGGCGTTGGCGGAAAGTCTTAGTAATTAAGGTTTCGACTCTTCGCAGCAATTTCTTCACCATTATTAAACTATTTTATTCGTTTGGCGGCTGGTGGGTTCGTTACGCGCGTTTAGCAGATTTTTCTCTTTTTGCTTTTTCTATTTCTCCTCAATTGAAGATGACTCACCAGAGAAAGAGAAGGAAATGGATGATGACGATGAACTAGGGAAATCAGACCTCTGGAGTCAAAAAGCTGATTAAGATTTGATGATTTCTATTGGGTCGCAATTGAGTCACCAGAAAAGTGATTACTCATGGGCGTATTTTACTTAGTTCCAATTCGAAATGGCCTATTTTTCAACGTGATCGAGAAAGGAACATGACGTTTACCTGGAGAAATCCAGTGAAAACTTAGGATGAGGACGAGGATGGTGGAAGAGGAGTTGGTGGGTCGACATCTCGATGCTTTGTTTCCTTCTTTTCGCGGGGAGAGGGAGAGGGAAGGAGAGTGTTTTGAAAGGGATTGGATTGGAAGTGAAGTTGGTGAAGGGACTGGGAAGGCAAATTTAAAATGGACTTGGGAATGTGAATGTGGGAAGCAAAGGATCAAGGCCAGGGGGTACTCCTAGAATTCTTACAAGGCAAGGAAGGGGAAGAGAAGGGGTCCTTTCGAAAGGTCTGAAGTGAAGGTGAAGTCATGGAAGATGGGGGTGGAGAATTGATGAAGATGGGATATACAGACAGAAGAGGAAAGAGCCCTGCAAGGGCCGGCTGAGCTTTGGTTCCTAGGAATAAAAAGGCAAAGTGACTCGATGAGATAACGTAATGGAATGGCTTTTGGACGACATTCACTGCAAGTATAACAGTTGAGGATGTCCAAACTCCTAATCCTTAGTATATTCTCTCACTTCCCTTTGATAGGAAAAAGGGTGTGTCACGCAATTTGGCTTGGCGAATTATTTATTCACATGAAATTATTTTGCACGTGCCGTGACTGTTGGGGCATCCATCGGTCCATGGATCACGGCCTCGGTGGTATCTAGGAGTCTCAAGTGTCAAGCTCCTCTCATTCCCTCGCTTTCGATTGCCCTGAACTCCTCACTTGGGTCGAGTAGAACTTTAAATCGTGCTCCTCAAGCTTAGTATCGTCACCCGTGAATGGTCTCATTTTGCAGAGATTACGCATCTTTAGCAAAAAGATTTCAATTGCCATTCCAACTCTAGATTTCTGCGTCATTAGAAACGAAGGACATCTTCATTTCAGCCACTCTTGAGATAGACCTCTGTAGGACTTCCTAGAGAAGTTTAAGAAATGCCATAGTTAAAGGTAAATGTTCAAGCATCAGAACCAAGACCTACATCATTAGCTTCGATTCGATTCATCATCAGTGAAAAACTGTTAAGCGTTACCTTGTAAGTTTATATAAGCTGATAGTTGAAGCATAGATCACTATGCAAATAAGTACACTAGCCTGAAAGAGGCCCTCAAATACAAATGCTGCAGAAGCCAAGAAATTAAGTGACGCTGAGAGCACCTGCTCCAGCCAGGAGGCCTAGCAATGACTGCATTTGGTTCCTTCCTACTGGATCCCCGACGAACACGACAAATTTTCCTCGAACTCTCCAAGAACTGGCTAACGTTGAACTGAGGCAGCTCCCACCCTGCGCGAATATAACTTCCCTTCTAGAACTCGGTGTCAGGCATCCAAAATTTCAGACAGTTGGGCTGATCGATGATCAAGGGGCAAGTCACGTTGGTGTAGTACTTGCCGTCAGGTATCGATCCATTTGCCTCTAGACATGGCCTCTCTTTTCCACTTGCCCTCTTCCTTTCAACTTCAAAAATGGTTGGATATCAGGAAGTGAGCTAATGACAAACAAATGAAGAGGAATTGCAGCGAGGAGAATAGGTGTCGCAAGTTGCAACGACCAACAGCACCTTCTTGGTGCTGATGATGGTGCTCTGGTGGGTTTTCACTGAATGAAGCTAGGAAATTGGGAACTTCATGTTCCTTATTGAGCGAGGCAAACGTCTAGTACAAGAAACTAACTATTCCTGCATAAGGAACCTGGCGTTACCACAACCATTTGTTAGGACTATATTTTGCATCGCATAGCATTGAGTCTCTCTCGTGGGTATGATCAAGTTAAGACATCGGATAGCACACCACACACGCAACAAATTATCCATTACCACGCTGCTTAAATTTCCGCTTGGCGAGACAACATTTATTGAATAAATAGTCAGTCAGCACGTTCCTTAATCTGTAGATTGATTCAGTCTAATGTATGTATCAGGGCTCCTCGTCAAGTATTACACAACGGACTCTGTGGTTTGTTCTATTTCAAGCAATCGCTTTTTCATGAATCAAACCGTTTATTCCAATAACAAGTGAGCATCATTCTTAGGTCGAAGCTCCAGTTGAAATTGTTTAAACGTATTCGGGGAACATCGTTTTAGTTCTGCATTTTCTTATAACACCAGTTATGTTGTGTGTGACTATCGCATAGGGGTTTAAAAGATGAATGCAGAACGATAGGTTTGGATATATTCTGCTACGTCTAGAACAAGCAATCTGCTGTTTTCCCAAGTCGGTCATGCACTCGTCTGCGTCTGCCCCTGAAGAGATTCTCGACTCTCCGACCTCATAACGTGAAACAAGAACTCGTTCCACAAGTCGATTGGACCCGGCACACACCAATGCACGCAATCGGCCATTGTCACGTTCCTGAGCGACAAGTGCCCGAAGCGGTCAGGATGTCCGTCAGGTCTCTGGATCATCGCCTCTGTAGTGTCCAGCAACCTAAATGTCAGGCCCCTCTTGATTCCCTCCCTCTGCGCCACCCTGAACTCCTCCATTTGGGCCAAGTAGAACTCCAAGTTGTCCCCCTCGAGCTTGGCCTCTCCACTAGTGAACGGCATTGTCCTCGCACAGCTCCCTCCGGTGTTCCATGAGCCGTTCTCAAAGTGCGCAGGAGAGAACGTCCTCAAAAAGGTAATGCCGTTATAGGCCTTTTGACTTAGGAGCTCTCTAAAGGTGGTTCGAAAGGCCATTCCGTAACCATAGAATCTCGTGAGGTCGGTGACGTTGTTCAGCTCACAAGAGCAGCAACCGACGACTTCACCCTTTTCATAGAACTTCAGAGGCCGGAAGAACCATTGGCCTGCCGAAATGACGACGAAGTCGAAGTTTGCGATCTCGGAAGCCCAAGATGGCTCGGGCTCGTCTAAGTAGAGGCTCATGATGCTGTTGAAGGAGTGACCATCTGGGTCCGTATCTCTGGACTTCACCAAGAATGGAGCCCAAAACGTGGCCAGTGTGAACTTGTGATCTGAGAAGTACCACGTTTTGAAGTTTATTGCGTCTGGTGAGTATTTGTAAGATATTTCCTTAGGAATTTCCACCTGCAAGATCATTTTTTAAGCTGAGAACCAATTTCTTATATATTAGAGATTTCTACATCATCCAATGCACCATAGTAGAAGCTCTTAAATTGGCAAGAGAGAGATCTCTGTTTTTTCGCAACACTCTGGGAAATGAAATGGCTCAGTTTTTGCCGCCGTTTAAGACTTTGCATATCACTAGAATTTAGAATGGACAGGCTTATTTCTACCACAGTTTAGAGAGGCAAAACCATGAAACATTTCGTAGAAAGAAAGTGTTAAGGAATGCCAAATCATTCAAAGGAAAATGCAGTAGGTTGCATCCTTGTCTGGTCACGGAACACCACACTCAAACTTGACCCTATACATCATTAATTTGGTTTTATAGACTATTGATTTGTACTTAACTTGCTTCAGCCAATAATTCAAGGCATAATTATCTCTATGCAAATGAATACTATAGCCATAAGAGGCCTCAAATGCAAATGCTGCATAAGCGAGTAATTAAGGACACTGAGACAGCACTTACGTCGGCCAGGAGGCAGAGCAGTGACTGCATTTGGTTCCTACCAACCGAATCCCCCACAAACACGAGCGATTTCCCTCGAGCCATCTCCAAGAACTGGCCTGCATTGAACCGAGGCAGCTCGCACTCATCGGGCTTCCACCTCCACTTCAAGAACTCAGTGTCGGGCCTGCCAAACTTCAGGCAGTTGTGCTGATCAATGATCAAAGGGCAAGTACTGTTTGTGTAGTACGCGGCGTTTGGGTAACGAACCCATGTTCCTCTAAACACGTTGCATCTCGTGTCCACTTGCTCTATGCCTTTCGAAACGCTGGTGCTGATCTCCAACTCCTGAGATGATGGGACAGAAAGAGTCGTGCCGGTGACAAACATATAAAGGGGGATCACGGCGAGAAGGACTGGCATCGAGGCAAGCACCAGTACCTTCTTGGTGCCGGTGGTGCTCTGTGGTGGGCTTTTCATTGAGTGAAGTCCAGATATTGGAAACTTCATGGTTGAGTGATGCAGATGTGTAGCACAAGAAAATAACCTGCGTGTTGATCAATATATATACATGCACACATTGATTTTTGCACAACACGGCCTGTAACATGTTAGTACCTTCGCTTCCCTCTTCTGGTGAGCCAAGAAATCACGTACCACACGTGCTAGGGCGACCAACTCATCCATCATGAGGCACCATTTCTTGAACTAATAGTGAATGCCTGCTTAATCAGTCAATCGATTTGGTCATGCGCACGTGTCACGTTCTGGTTATCTTCGCATCTCTTCCGGCACAACCCAATCGCTGCGAGTATGTTCTACTTTCAATACATCGTCATGAGCCGCCAGTTTGCGATACTCTGAGAATCCAAAAGAAGTCGCTCTTTAATTTTAAGTAGCCACTGCGTATGGTCAAGTTGATTATGGCTCATCCTTCGTAAAGTGCTAGTTGAACGTCTTACTTTGGTAGCAAGCCACCATTTACGATCGTTTGGATTCAGTATATTTTGCAAAGAATCCAGTGGATTGATGGGGCATCAAAGTTCGCTCAACATGGTATTGTTCTTAATTCTTAGTTCTGCCTGAGTGCAGCTCGAATATAGCAGGTAAGAGAAGGATCGGGAGTCGGTGTCAATCTGTTAACCGGGCTCTCTGGGATGAAGGGTCACCAAGCTTGTTGATGTTATCAAAACTCAGAAAGGAATCAAAATTGGAAAAACATTTTCCGGATCATCGATTTCTTGATATGATTGACCTGAACGAACTCTGCATCATTCGTTATTTACTCGAAATCACTGAGGGTTTTTCCCGTGATTTAGCCTGCCGGTATGGGTGAGGATGTCGAAGGCTTCGAAAGGGCTTCGTAAACGGTTGAGTTGACGAGTGAGTGGAATTCTGAGGGGTGGCTTCGGAGCCAAGGAATGATTGACTGATCTCATGAAGAAAAAAGGAAAGACATGCCTATGCTCTGGACCTAGAAAAGAGGGGTTAACAAGGCCACATGGATCCAACTTTCTTGTATTAAAAGAAGAAAAAAATGGTTAAATCGAGTATTTCGTTTTCCATATGTAACTTGATCGATACATCTTTATCGAATGAATTGACATCTCGTATATTATTTTTTATCGACATGATTGGAGTTCTCAATAAAAATTATGCGCGATCGCCGATGTGGCTTCCAAAGTGGTTTAGGATTTGATTGGGTGTGCCAAGACTCGAATGAAATAAACAGGTGTCAAATCCAAGGCAAATCCATGAATCACCGGACTCCATCCAGAACAAAAGTGAGAAGCCCTCTTCACAATCTACTGGTACCGCATACGGGCACTTTCGAGGACAAGAAGGTATAACAAGAGTTCATGCCTTTACGAGATGTGAAGCAAAGTGTCAGGTCCCAAGTGCCGATGGGACCAGGCGCAGCTGGCAAAAAGCATCAAGACCACATCGATCCAATCTCGGCTACTCACAAAGTCACCCCTTACTCATCCGCACGAGGCGGCCAATGTCCATCGATGCGCATCCG
Source organism: Melaleuca quinquenervia (assembly GCA_030064385.1). Taxonomy (NCBI): domain Eukaryota; kingdom Viridiplantae; phylum Streptophyta; class Magnoliopsida; order Myrtales; family Myrtaceae; genus Melaleuca; species Melaleuca quinquenervia. Next base: position 6,741,299 of record CM057726.1, on the reverse strand, counting down.
CGTTCGACGCCCCTACGTCAAGCAATCGAAACTTCATCCACAATGTGTCAGGCCTGTACATTCCGAAGCAAGCAAACCCTTTCCTATGACAGCGGGATCCAATACGACACCGTTTTCAATCTCACGCTGCCGCCGCCCCCCCTCCTAACTCGTCTAAGGTCGTGTTTGGACGCGGAATCGAGCCACGAATGGACACCGTGATTCGGGTTTATGGTGGTGGCTGGAAAAAAAAGAAGAAGAAAATGCCAATTCCATTTTTCAAATGACAAAGAATGCGATTGTATTGACATAAATATCAGGGACGCACGCTTTGCAGCTTCCTTTGAGTAAACTTTACGCCTTCGTCCGACTTCATCAGATAAAACAAGAGCTCGTTCCACGTATCGATCGGGCCGGGCAAGCACCAGTGCACGCAATCTGCCCGGCCGACGTTGCTCTTGGGCCAGTTGCACTGGCGGTTCGGATGTCCGTCGGGCCTGAGCAGCATGGCCCGTGTCGTGTCGAGCAGCCTAAGCTTCAAGCCCTCCTCTCTCGCCCTCCTCTCGGCTTCCAAGAACTCCTCCACTTGGGCCAAGTAGAACTCCAGGTCGAAGCCCTCCAGCTTCTTCTCGTCGCTCGCGAACGGCCTCGTCCTCGTGCAGGTCCCTCCGCCGGTCCAATCCCCGTTCTCGAAGTGTGCCGGCGAGAACGTCCTCAGGAACGTGACGCCGCCCTCGCGGTTCTTCGCCCCCATAACAGCTCTCAACGTGGTTCTTAACGCCATTCGATATGCCCGGAATCTCGACACTTCGGTCACGTTGTCCCGCCTGCAGGCAGAACACCCCAGGAGTCGCCCGTTCTGGTAGTAGATGAGCGGGCGGAAGAACCATTGGCCCGCGGAGACGATGACGTGGTGGAAGGCGCCGATCTCAGCGGACCAAGAAGGGTGGGGATCATCTAGGTGGAGGGTCAGGATGCCGTCGAGGGTTTCGCCGCCGCGGGAATCGGTGGTGCGGACCAGGAATGGGGCCCAGAAGGTGGCTAGGGTTACGTTGTGGTTGGGGAAGTACCAACGCTTGAAGTTGTAGTCCGAGGTGTACCTCAAAGAGATGTCCTCGGGTTTGTCTACCTGATGATTTTACACAGAAAGGGTGAGATATGGAACGAGAGACAATCTACGATCAAAGATAAAATTAAAACGCACAATTCATGGTAATAACTTAAGTCAAACTTAGTAAAAGGCTTTGTAAATATAATTTAAGATCGATACGAATACAGTTATAACCATCTAAGCAAAGTATTTTCCTTGGGGGTAGAGGATGAAATTATAATGACATTCCCTCAAATATTGTTAGCCCTTGTCTAGTTCTCTCTCACGTCCTTTTTGGAACAATAAATAGGATATGGGAATTTGTGGACTTTTGACTTTCCGCCCTTAAAATTCAGGAGAAAAACAATTGAACAGGTCATTCTAGGAATAGGTCATATAGACTTAGTCCATTTCTCGGCCTCTTTTAACTCTTTGAGGAAGAAAAGGCAATTCAAACATTGCAAGCTCATGGCCATGCCGGAGATCGCCCAAATCAACATAGAACTTAATCATGTCAACAAAAATTAATTGGCTGGGCTCGTCGCTTTAATAATCACATGATAAACACGGTGAATCATCACGAGTCTCTCAAGTTTTTATTGGAGGAAGTGATTAGTTCGTGGCGGATAGAATAATCCAGTCAACCGCAACTAGATCGAGCACTTACCCTGGACAAGAGGCACAACATGGACTGCATGTGGTTCCTCCCCAGAGAGTCGCCAACGAAAGCTATTGACTTCCCTCTCACCATCTCCATGAACTCCGCCGCGTCGAACCGTGGGAGATCGCACTCGTCCGGCTCCCACCGCCACTTCAAGAACTCCGTGTCGGGCCTCCCGAACTTCATGCAGTTCTGCTGGTCGCTTATCACGTGGCAAGTCTCGTTCGTATAGTACGTCAACGCATCCGGGCGGTTCACCCATTTCCCCCTGAACACGTCGCACCTCTTCTCTACCACCGCCGGCGACGCCACTGGGGCCGCCACGTCCATGCCCTCAGGACGGCTCTTTCGGTCTTCTATTGACTGAACCGCAGGATGATCTTGAGGTTGGGCGGGCGAGCTCATGAGGAGGAGGCACAGAGGGATGGTGGCAAGAAGAATCGCGGTGGGAGCGACCGTCAACGCCCTCTTGAAGTTGACAGCCGTGCCATGCTGCGTCGCGTTCTTATCGCCGTGATGCTCCGCGAGTGCAACCTTCATGGTGGATAAGGGGTGTGTGAACAGTGTGCAGGCAAGCGCAAGGAGAGAGCTTCTCGGTGTGCATGAAAGTTACGTCCTGGAATATGAGGTCGTTGTTTAGGACCTTATATTCGGAGTCAAGCATCATTTGATTATATCTTGAGTCGTTTGGAGGCAATCCTTCCTTTTTGTCGTCTATCTCGGTTTTACCATTTTCATGTTTCCTTAAGCTTCGTTAGTGTATAAGCCCGGACGGCAATGGCGGGCGCATCGCATGACATACGTCTCCAGAAGCCGAGGTCATCGATCTCGATCCATATAACGAAACATGTACGCGTGAATTCATTAAGAACCATGCTATAACAAAACTTTAGCCGCTTGCCAAAATTGTGCATTCATTGATCAGAATAAGAGATTTCTTTATCTTGGAAATTGGGTCTTTAGCTTCATAAACTACAACGTAACAGCTCGATGGGTCCAGATATAAGTAGCACCACGGGCTTGACGTGAGACATCGTTGTCCACGAATTGAATAGTAGAACAAGAGTTGGATTAAGACTGAGCCAATAATTCATCAATAGATTAAAGAAAAAAATAGAGTAATGCCAATTTCTCTTCTGGCGAGACATCGTTTTACACCAACCAAAAAGCAAGAATGGCAACGTCCACAAGCTTATCGTTTCTTGGTGGACATTATTAGCTCATCGTTGTTCTCACAAGGAATATGAAATAAGATTAGGGGCACGTTTGTTTTTCGGGAAATAAATAATTTCGAAAAAAATTCCATAAAAATGATTGTTTATATCTCTTAAAAAAATGAACGAAAAATCGATAACAAAAGTTTTTATCAATTAATTATTTTGAGCGAAAGAAACGATTACTTTGAGAAAAATGCTTCTTAAATCATTTACTTTTTTCGACAAACGAATAGAGCCTTACGATCGGCACGTCATTCTCTTTATTTTATTCTATTTAGGGTATGAATATCAAGATGGAGCTAAATCGTCCGCCACGATCTACTCTCATAAATAGTACATGATGTTGATCGATCCCATTGTCTATTTTAGCTCAACGCGTTTAGCTTTTCATTACGAAGAAATGATGATGACACGCCATGTTTTGTCTTTCTTCTCTTGCTAGTTGATCCCCCTCTCCAATCAGTACACGCGCAATTAAAAATGAAGTTGACTCGGAGGTTTACTCTTCCCAGAAGCTACGGGCGAAGCTTCACTTTCTCTTTCGAAGTTCGCTCGTTAATGAAGTTCATCGATTGGTGGATAGAAGTTGAGAACATGATGCGTATAGGTCAAAGAAATATCGTTCACGCTAACTGGTACTCTTTCTTGAATTGACTGGCATTCATGGGATGGAAAGCTAGACTTTTCTAGAGCGTGGGGGGAAAAGGTGATAGATTCCAACCTCCCGTTCGTCGTTTCGCGCTTGCTGAATTATAAAAGGGAGGTGCTAACTTAAAGTTTAATCCTCTTAAATATGCTTTGAAGACTTAACGCTTGCTGTTTCGGGTAAATGATTTCATTAAAATGTGTTAATGTTTTTGTTTTATTCTCAAAGTGACTTGAAATATTGTTACTTAAGATTATAGTCAACTTAGCAAGTGCATTAGGCAACACCGACAATAAAATATCATCGTGCGAATTATTTTTTTAATGTAATATAATAGCACGTTTCAAGCAGCGATATTGTATTATTTCCATTGCGGGCATCCTGATTCCAAAAAAAGTCTTATGTCTCTCCGGCGTCTTTAGTTTCGATCTCATTCGCTAGCCTCGAAGTTTGAATTTTTTTTTTTCTCCCTTTCCTTTGTTGCTACTCAATTGAATGAGAAAGATAATAAATATCACTTGACTTATTTCATCTAGGGGCCGAGGGTCAGATGATTATGGCCAATACATGAAAATAAATTATCTACTTCTTGAATGAACTCGCTCTAATGGAACCACGGAACCAAAATACAGGACGACCAATCTTTTCCAATTTCCCTTGCCCAATAGGAAAGGACATTACCAATCGAACGCATTGACCTTATGTACTAGGCCTTCAACTTCCGGTCGCTGAACCGGAGCTTCTCTTCCCTCGACCTCCTGCCCTCGGTCTTCAGCATCTCGAGGAGGAAGTCGCTCCACGTGTCGATCGGCCCCGGCAGGCACCAGTGCACGCAGTCGTTGTACAGGGTCACGTTATCGTCCGGCCGGTGCCCGAACCTGCTCGGGTGGCCGTCGGGCCGCAGCAGCGTCGCCTGCGTGGTGTCGAGCAGCCGGTACTTGAGCCCCCTCTCCCTCCCTTCCTGCTCGGCCTTCCGGAACTCCTCCACTTGGATCATGTACAGCTCCAAATTCTCGTCGGCGAGCACGGTCTCGTTGCTCCGGAACGGTCTCCTCCGCACACAATCACCGCCCTGGTTCCACATCCCACCTTCAAAATGAGAAGGGGCGAAAGTCCTCAAGTAGGTGATGCCCTTGTAGTTCTTGAGCGCATTGATGGCCTTGAATGCAGTCCTAAACGCCTTCCTGTAGCCGTAGAATTTGGTCAAGTCCGGGACGTTCTCTAGTAAGCAAAAATGGCATCCGACAATCTTGCTATTCTCGTAGAAGACCAGCGGGCGGTAGAACCAGTGTCCTGAGGAGATGATCAGGTAGTCGAACTCCTCGGCCTCGGACGTCCACTTGTCGTCGACCTCGTCGAGTTGCAGGCTGAAGAGGCCGGTCTTGGTCGGCCCGTTCGGGTCCGCCTCGGCGGACTTGACCAGGTGGGGCGTCCAGTAGTGAGCGAGCGTGAAGTTGTAGGTCAGGTACCTCCAGCGCTTGTAGTGCTCGTCGGGCGTGTGCGAGACATCGATCGGATATTCCACCTGCCAATCATCAAGGAAAATGTTCGTCAGGTACACTGAGTCTCGAACACCATCTCAATTGATAATCGTGTATGTTATTTTGGGACATGCGCATATCAAATTTATGAGCCAAAGTTCTTCAATACGGGCATTGTTTCACTACTGGTACATTATGACAAAGTTCGAATTTTAGCACGGGGCTGCGGGGCTGAATATGGGGTGCGTCACCGCCCCCTTCGCTCTCGCAAGGGCGGCGTCGCTCCTGGCAGCCAGGCAAGGGCGGGCAATCAGACTAGCGCTGTGCACCGTCGAGCAAGGGCAGCAACCCGCCGCCCCTCCTTCCGACGAGGGCTGTGACCCTCCCTAGTAACCTGGCGAGGACTAACTGCCGTCACCCCACCACACCCAGTCCTCACTAGCCATCATCGCCCAGATGTGGTCCTCACCGCTAGCAAGGGAGAGGGTTTTGCTTACCCTCAATTAAAAAGAAATGGATTATATCAGAAATTATTCGAGAAAATTATCAAAAAAAAAAACATAAACCTATTATATTTATACAAAATTTAGTTATAAACATTTTAATTATGTCTATTGAATTATAAATAATTTTTATAATATGTCAATTTAGTCGTTATGGCCAATTTTGGCTAGAACTTGTGGATAGGGACACCGGCCGTTAAACATAGAATGACCGATGCTAACATCGATAGGTATTTTTTTAATCTATATGTTAATATTTTAATATATTTTATTTAAATTTTCTTTTTTTCCTTTTTTCTTTCTTCCTTCCTTGATCACCCGACTCAACATTGACCATTGACCAGCCACAAGTAAGGGCCAACATCCTAGTCCTTGGGTGAGCTCAAGCCACTTCGGGAGCTAGCGAGGTGAACCATTGCCCAAGGTCGGCAGGTTTGGCCAAGTCCGGCGATCAGTAGGGGAAGAAATACAAAATTAATAATTAAATTTTTCAAAAAAAATTAAAAAAATGACCAAATTATCGTCGGTCGTGCCACGTAAGACGACTAACATCTCTGTCAACATTTTTCCACAAAAATTGACTAGGATGACCAAATTAATAAATTGTCAAAAGGTGTATGATTAATAATCGCCACAAACTCGATGCGTTTAAAACAACCTTCATAATTTTCCTGAATCATTTCAAAGGGACAAAGACAATAAGATTTGTTGAAATCATCAGATATGATATATCTTCTTTTTTCTTTTTCCCAATGGACGTCTTTCTAAATTATATTTTATTGGCTCCTAAAGCGGCATCAAAGCGCAGACAGCACCAAGGAACATGCGTGCGCGCATGTGAGCCTTGCGTGCTTCTCGGCTTCTTCTGCCTGTATTATTCGTTAGTGTTTTTCGTTTCTAGCAACCTTTGCCTTGTAGAATACTATGATAAAAACAACGAAGAAAAAATAAATTAAAATAGGATAACCAATTAAAAGCATACATTATTGAGATGAGTAATAATTAATAGTGCATCATCGTGGGGCTACAGTGTTTTAGATCTCGATGTCTATACAGAGTGGACCACAGTCCTTTGGGTTGAATATTACTTTAGTACTAAGAGTGGCACGCACGCACAGATCTGCAAAGTATAATACATTGAAATCGAAATTATAATCGTCCGGATCCAGATCTAATTGACCCAATAAATCACCACCGCTTATCTTATAGGACCGATGCAAGACCCACTTAAATCGATGTTTATGATTCATCCGGTCCGGTGGACCCGGATCCGAGAAAGGAATTCCCTACTTTAAATATCAAAGTCCTTGGAAATTTTTGATTTAAAGAGTGAGGGGTATCGGAAAATTCAAAGATGAAAATAGGTAAATGAACAGATAATGCTTTTTGTTTTTTTATGCTGTCCTCACTCTTCCAGTTGGACTGGACAAATCCATCAAGGCTCGAACCCTTTAAGAATCGATCTGTGCGGAATATAAAATTGCGTTCACCGGCAAATGGCCCTAATCAATATGCCAAAGCCACAAATCCTTGACCATGGCCAGCCGGATTAGCTGTCCATATGCTCTCTTTCTCCTGTTTTATAATATGTTTACTATTCTTTACGAAAGACACATCTCAATGCGACCTTTAAATCAGAAAATTATAATATATATGTAGCTATCTGACCCGTCAACAAAATTGAGCAAAGCGTGTATGTTTTGGCCACCCATTGAATCCAAATTTGACCCTTCAACGAATTAGGCAAAAAGGGGTGGAATGAGTTGCAGCTGGTCAAGAAAAAGAACATCTTGAATCATCGAGAAGATAATAATGCAAGTCGTGCCGAGCTAAACCATTGAATTTGAGGATCTCGGTCTGAATTTGATAAAACCAAGTGGATTCCTAGGGTTCATATGTGGACCAAAGGAGGATTTTCGCTAGTTTGCGTCTCGACCCTAGTCCGAACCGAAGACAGAAAACTTAATCTGCTAATCAGCAGTCATGAGGTGCATGCTTCAAGTTATGGCGAAATTGATTAACTTGGGGGCATCTATGATGAGGGTGGTTGAGCTCAAGTCTTTCTAACCTGTTGCCACACATAATGATTTTATCACGAGTGCTCACCAATTCTCGCTCCTACAGTGGTATGTTCGCTTGCACCTCAAGAGGCTTCAGCAGCAAGCATGTCTAGCCAAATCTATGGAATTAGGGAAGTTTCCTCTTTGCTACTATACCAGCTGATGGGACACAATGGCAGACCAAGATTTAGAAAGCGAGGAAAGGGACAATGACAGATTCTCGACGAGGCTCCCGCGTCGTGACATTATCTGCCTCATTTCCAAAAAACAAAAGAAATTTAAGAAGTGGTCTTGTTTTAATCATTATTTATGTCTTTCGCAGAAGCCCACCGATTAGTGGTTTCAAGGTAAGTCCAATGGCTGTCATCTTCACCTGCTACGTCTACCTAAACCATGGAAAAAAAGATCCAACGTACATTTGTCGAAGGGTTTTGGTCAACAAACCAATTACTTTATCGAGCGGATTAGTTCAGACTCCTCAGAAGACGTGAGAACAACTACGTCTAGCCGGGAAATGTCTATCGACTCTCAACCCGGCTCAGCCCCCTCGAGTCAAGATCTAGCTCCAAAGTCGAAATCACGTGGTCGCGTTCCTCAACATCAGAGACTTTTCCACTCGAGGGAGACATGCAGACTTGTCATGGCTATTGACTGCAAAAATATCAGCATGATGAGGGTAAACGTCCTTGGCCGGTGGCCACTGTTTATTTTCCCTGGCCCCTAGTAAGACTTTGGAGTTTACGAAGCTATGTGCTGAGGAGGGGGAGCGCGGCTGCATTTTCCGGAATCTCCCACGTCATTGCTCGTGAATACTGACGGTCTGATATTTTTATTCTCCCTACGGAGATCCGTACCTTATAGTAAATGGAAATAATTCCTACTGAACACGCGTCTCTTAAGCCCCACGTATGGTGAAAAGATTACTCTAATCGGGCCACGATGTGTAGCTCACGCCAACAGGAAAGCTTTTACAAAGCGATGCTCGAACTTTTAAGCAGCCAGTCGCCTCACGCCTTTCTAAGATGCTTAATTAGGACAGCTAACCACGATGTCAGTCCAGAAACAACCAGATCTATTGCACCCGAAGATTGGAATATATAATAAGGGTTTTATTGAATTTTCATTTTAATCGTTGGTGGTCACGTATATTTTTATAGTGAGGAAATAATTGGATTTGCATATTAATATCCCGCCCATGGAAACCGGTAGGAAAACTCTCCCCTCGTTATGCTAATTAAATGAAAGAAGTGACGGACCTAACGCGACTCCTGAAACGAAAGTAGCGAGTACCGAGACGCACTTCAATGAGGTTGAAGAAGAAGCCAAGAAAAGCAAGGCTTAATGAGTGGACTGTATACGTACCCTAGAAAGGAGGCAGATCATGGACTGCATTTGGTTCCTAGCCACGGAGTCGCCCACCAAGGCCATGGACTTGCCCCTCACCAGCTCCAGGAACTGCGCCGGGTTGAAGACGGGGAGCTCGCAGCCGTCGGGCTTCCACCGCCACTTCATGAACTCGGTGTCGGGCCGCCCGTACTTCATGCAGTTCTGGTGCTCGTGGATCGCCCAGCAAGTCTTGTTCGTGTAGTACGGCGCCCTCGGGTTCGGCACCCACTCCCCCGTGAACACGTCGCAGATCTCCGCCGTCCTCGAGCCGAGGGCGGAGTCATCTTCTTCGTGGGCGACGACGGTGTCGTCCGAGGAGGAGGAGGAGAAAGGAGACGAGGAGGAGGATGAGGAGGAGGAGCTTGTTGGCAAGACGAGGGGCTGAGAGAGGAAAGGGTTGTTGAGGGAGATGATGAGGAGGAGGCCAAAGAGGATGGCGACGAGGAGGACTATCTTTGGGGTGGTTCTGTGGTGGTGCGACTGTGCCTCTCCTTTCATCTTTGCGGTGACGAGCGAAAGAGAGAGAGAGAGAGAGAGAGAGAGAGAGAGCCTAGAGATGGGGAAGTTATACGGGCATGGGGATGAATGATTGTGACCACATTGGAGTGACTTTCATAAACGAGGTGGTAATAATTTATTAGAGTCTTGGTCTACAGCCCGAACAAAAACAACTATAGTAAACGGAAAATGATTAGAAATACCATCCGGTCCCTTCAAGCTGTGCTTAATCATCCTCCATGCTTGACATCCCACCTACATCCACATATACAATCTGTAGTTCCTCGCTGATTGACGGGCGTATAGACCTTCCTTCTCTCAAGCATCCTATTGTATAATCGTGGGCGTTTGTTTTGTCCTATCAGAAAAGGAAACCACGCCACACATCCTCGAACCCACTCCTTTAAATTCACTAATCACGTGAGATTGTCCCCTAAAATGGTAAACTGGGCGAGGACAAGATAACCGGTTGCAAACGGGACATAACCGGTAGCTAACTAGAAAGGTTACCGACAGTCGATGGGAACTTAAAAGTCACACGAAAAATATTGCCGCTGTCAATAACGATTTATGCCTAAACATTTTCGTAGTGAAAGACAAAAACATTTTCCATTTATTCGTTTTTTTTTTTTTTTTTTTTTTGCAGAAGAAACGAAATCTCGTGAAGGGACGTGGAACGAGTATAACTCCGACAAATCGGCATGGTCAGTGGGGAGAACCAGAGGCGATGAGAACCCAACAAGGGAAAATCAAACAAAAATCAGCCGGGACCAGAGCAGCCGGGACGACCAGCTTGATTCCGGCTCCTCCATTGACTTCGTCTTGCAGGCAAAACTTGCTTCCGCCTGGAGACCTGGCGCAGGTCCTCGATTCGGAGATAACGTGAACGAGCAGCTGATTGGCCCGCGGGGCTGAATGGTTCCTGGGTCTCGACAGGGGCCTCTCACCAACTAGATGGCACTCCATTCACATCAGAACAAGAATTTAAGTTAGGTCAAGGGACATTAATACAATCGGACAGGATAGGCTGTGTAATATAAGCCCCACGTTTTTGGCCCTCGGGCACGAGGTTGCGAAAGAATCCGGAACCCAATATAACTCTCGGCCAATTCATATTCAAATGATCGCTATCTCTTCTCGTGAACGAGTTTTATATGGTGATGGAAGGCTCGGGTTTGCGCTCGTGCACATTAGGGAAATCGCCAGACCAGTTTTAAATCTATTGAATCGATATCAATTCGGTCATAAATTTTTCATTATAATTATTTTCTTGAAGGGGAATACCATCAAAAGCCCCGAACTATACCCATCGTAATACATTTACCTTAAATTTTTTTTATCATACTAAAAACTCCGAACTTGTGCTCGTGTGACATATTTATCCCAAACTTTTTTTGTGACATGAAAAATCCCGAACTTATCTTTGTGACACATTTACCCAAAAAAAATTGTGACATTAAAAACTCTGAACTTGTATCGTCGTGACACATTTATCCTAGAATTTCTCTTCTTCTTCTTTTCTTTATTTTTGGCATATGATTTGGCTTATGATGGCTGTTGGCGAGGGCTTTGCATCCCTCGCCCAATGGCTGGGGAGCTTCAGCAGTCCTCGCGCGGCCAAAGTGGGTTTTTCAAAAAAAAAAACAAGAAGAAAAGAGATTAGGGGTAAATATGTCATAAAAATATAAGTTCAGGATTTTTCATGTCACAAAAAAAAAGTGGGATAAATATGTCACACAGACACAAATTCGGGATTTTTCATATCACAAAAAAAAAAATTAGGAAGATCCAAAAGCAACAGGATTATAAAGCGAGGCTATATGTGCTCTGGATGTGTTCTGGGAACTCGAAGGCTCTCTGAGTTGGGTCAGGCATATTGGGAAGCAGATTCCAAACCCTTTAGTTCTCTAGGACTATTAGCTCGTGCCTCCATTGTTGAAGAAAGCTCTTGTGAATCTCAAGAAGTTTTGCAAGTTTAGAGAGGAGAATTTGTGAGCTACCTCTCCAAGCTACTAAGACACACGTTGTATAGAACTACTGAAAGACATAGAAACACTGTAGCAGATTGTGTTTGTAATCAATGCTTCACCGAGTTTAATTAAGATAAGCATTACCATAACTAAGACTATTTTCAGCTGGCAAAGGTCAACGCAACTTTGGTGTATTCATTATATTTCTGCATTCGTGCCGTTACGTTAATTTACAACACTAGTCGACAAGCAAATTCAATAACATGCAATTGTTAGAAAGAGGAGGATATCCTGGATAATTCAAGTACAATCTTCCAAACCAATAAATAAACAAATAACGTATTTCCGTGGAACTCGCAACGCTAATTAATTGGTCAAACAGACTCCATTTACCCGTTTAGGGCCACGGTAAGTTGGCAAAGAAACCACAGAAATCGATGAGCAACATAACTTATGTTTTAATTGCAGGCACATTGATATGCTTAAACAATTCCATCATAGGGGCACTAAAATGCCAGCCCACACATGAGATTAGTGTTCAAAGTACTTCAAATCTCACACGATAGCCCCGTTCTAACAGTTGATTCTAAAAGATTAATATAAGCTTGTGTGCAACCAGGGTATTGAATGGAAGAGAGAGGTGATATTGCAACCATTAATTGGAAAGAAAAGACATCTATTATCGGCAAACAATAACATCTGATGAAAAAGACATCTGATTCTTAAATGACTGGATATTTACCAAAAAAAAAATTAGGGTAAATGTATCGGATATGGTATAATTCAGATTTCTTTGTGGTATTTTCCATTTCTTAAAGACATCTATGTGAAAACTTCAATGTAATCATTCCAGCCAATTTTCACCAGAAATAGCTAGATTACCAATAATGACCGAACCACCAAAACAAGGATTCCCAATAAAAATTGGCCGTGATAGCTCCATTGGAATTTGGCATAATTGTTTAGAATTGAATTAACAAGATTAAAGAGTTTATGATCGAATTGACATCAATACAATAGGCTTAAGACCGATCGGGCGATTTCTTCCGCACAAGAAGAACGTACAAGATACTTATGATTGCCCACGGTGCATCAACATGACCGCCACCATCCCAATTCTCACAATTACCACATCGACGGGAGTCCAAAGCGCGAGCGTAGTTTGAAACCCTAAGCCCAAAACCACAAAGATCCCCCCCCCCCCCCCCAAAAAAAAATGTCTGTCGAAGCTCTACTCCCGCCCGCCGAGGGGCCTCCGGAATTGGATTTACGAATGGGAGGGGAGGGGGACAACTAAATTTGTCGGGCCTTTTAATGTCGTCATTCGAAGGTATTGGCTAATGATTGGCGGGACCATCGGCCAGAAAAAAAAAAAAAAAAGAAGAAGAAAAATCTCCGTTTTTCCGGTGCACAATGGTCCCCGTCGCGGAAATGGATCCCCTGCTTTGCCACCTAGACAAAGTAGGGTGATCTAATTATGGCAGCCGTCCGATCAAAAATCGGACGGCTGCCCTTTTTGCTAAGAAAAAATTATAAAAAGAGGTGGACAATGGGGCCCACCCCTCTCTCTCTCTCACATATCCCCTGCTTTGAGAGGAGGGAATCGCTACACGTGAGTTCGTTAACGTTAGCATCCTCTTGCGCAGGAATGAACTATTCCAACCAATAAAATAGGCTGCTGAAAATGTGCTCCACGGACTCTTAAATTACCGACTCGCGGTGACGCAATTGATGCGGAGACCCCCTCTCGAACAACCTAAGAACACGCGGCTCCGCGAAGAAAGAAGGGGACGCGCTCGTGAACGAGTTAAAAGGGCTATCCCTTACTGGATAGCTCGCTTATGTTGTACATCTTGTTATGTTTGTACGCCGAATTCTGTAACTGAGGGCACGGGACGAACCAGATCCAAAACTAAAGAGATCGTATCGTTGACAAGTTCGTTGCCCTCCTAATAACTTTTCCGGCGTAATCGGAATGGTCGACGAGAACCATGTTTCTAGGGCGTCGTCGTGCGTTAGTTGGCATGTGTTGTAAAATGTTTCGGTCTTGCTTCTATGAATTTAAATGGCTAAAGTTAGGGGGGCCCATACTGGCCCAAAGAGAAGACTTTGATGGGCCGAATGGGTACGGAGGGGTTATCGGGCCTAGCCTTCCCTTCCCTTGCTGACAGGTCGGAGTACATGGAAGTCATTGGCGATCGTGGTCAATCACCGGCAGGTGAGTGGAGCTAACAGAAATGTACCTTAGAAAGCCCTAAGGCAGCGTTTGGTAAGTGCAATAAAGATAAGGATGTCATAATTGTCATCTTGTCCTCTATTATATTATTGTCCAAGACAAAGCTACATATGAAATGTTGTCGAAAAAATCATAAAATTTGTTGTACGGAAGCCTTGGAAACTCCTAAGGTTGTATTTGGTAAGCGGAATAAATATAAGGATGTCATAATTGTCATCATGTCCTATTTCATTACTGTCCAAGACAAAACTGAATAGGAAACATTATCGAAATAATCCTAAATTTATTATACGTCAGCCTTAGAAATCCCTAAGGCCACATTTGGTTAGCAGAATATAAAGATAAGGGTGTCATAATTGTCATCATGTCCTCTATTTCATTATTGTCCAAGACAAAGCTAAATATGAAACATTGTTAAAATAATCCTAAATCTATTGTACGGGAAGCCTTAGAAATCCCTAAGGCTGCATTTGGTAAGCGGAATATAAAGATAAGGATGTCATAATTGTCATCTTGTCCTCTATTTCATTACTGTCCAAGACAAAGCTGAGTAGGAAACATTATCGAAGTAATCCTAAATTTATTGTACGGAAGCTTTAGAAAGCCCTAATTTACCAAAAAAAAAAGCCTTAAAAAGCCCTAAGGTTGCATTTGGTAAACGGAATACATATAAAAATATCATAATTGTCATCTTGTCCTCTATTTCATTATTGTCAAAGACAAAGCTGAATAGGGAACATTGTTGAAATAATCCTAAATTTATTTAATTATTTTTGCGAATTTTTTTCTAAAATTTTCTCCTAATTATAATGTAATTCCTTTGGTTGATTTCGCTATTGCGATGGTCTCCTCCCAAGTGAGACATCAGCATATTAGTGATTTCTGATGAAAATTTATCAAAATTACGTAATTAGAGTTTTGTGCAATATTTATATTGAAAAAAATCGAAAAAATTAAGATCGAATTAGTATCTATATAATGAGCTTAAAAATAATTGGAGAATTTATCCAAATCGAATTTAAGAAAATAACTCATGTAGTGGTGGGATAAAAGTGGATAGGGTTTTTTTTTTATGGCCATTAGTGTAAAACCTACTCTTTCAAAAACATTTACCACTTTGATCTTTTTATCCTCCATAGTTCTAATTCACAATAAAGCTGCTTATTTTCTTTGCAATTCTTTGGTTCACATTGAAGCTTCATGAAAGGGCAAGAGAGTTGAACTTCCTTTTCCTCCAAAGCTCATTGGTTGATGTCGAAGTTTCATGAAACCAGCAAGAAAATAGAATTTCCTTCTCCTTCATAACTCTTTGATTTATGTTAAAGTTCCACAAAAGCGTTGAAATAGTTATAGTACTATCCTTTCCGAAATCATGAAGCTAAATGACCATATTTTCCCGCTCATACAAGATCTGGCATTCCATGGCCAATATATCTTGTCGATACAATTTTGTTCCATCAATTCCTTGTCCTAGTTGATTTTGTAGGCTTTGGAATGTTGGAATGAGCTCCTTCGCCGTTTAAAGTTTCGAACGTATAACAATCACGAAATAATTGTTTCCTTGTCTTAGCTGATTTTGTAGGCTTTAGAATGTTGTTGAAATGAGCTCCTTCGCCGTTTAAAGTTTCGAACGTACAACAATCACGTAATAATTATTGGAGATTGTCTCCATTTGTGCATTTCCGACTTCTTTAGTAATGAATCTTGATACGTTTTTACTATTTTTGTTTTGTGCAACTACTTTGATATGAAAGTTCCTACCAAATAATTTATAAATAAGACATGAAAGTACTTGTGTTGGTACGATTCGGTGGATAAAATATAACAAAATTCTTCTTATTTCTCCCTAATCTCTATTGAAAAACATTTGGAAAGAAAAAAAAACTAATGAATAAAAGTAATAAAATAAATTGCAAAAAAAAAAGAAAAGAAAAAAAAGGAATTAAAGGGCAAGATGATGAGGCCACCACACCACAAAAGGCTTCCACTGAAGTCGGAGAGTCTGGCTCTCTCCTCCCCTTCCCTTCGCTCTCTCTCCGTCTCCTCTTCTCGTTGCTTCTCCTGCGACACGCCCACATCACCTTCTCTCCCTCTCCTCTCTCTCTCTCTCTCTCTCTCTCTCTCTCTCTCTAATAAGTACCCACGAACTGGCTCTGCTTCTTCATGTTAAAAATCTCTCCTTTTTCACTTCGTTTCTCGTGGGATTTCTCTCTTTTCTTTCGTAGTCTCGAGCTCTGGCGTTTCTTAGTTCTCTTTTCAGTTTGTGAACAGGTTGATTGGTGTAAATTTGGGAGATGATGATGATGGGCATTGCGAGGCTGGTGGAGAACTTGAAGTCGAAGCTGAGGTCGCTGAAGACGAAGAAACCGTTCTACGACAAGATCGAGAAGAGCGACAGCATGAGAGTCGAGATCAGGAGCAGGAAGGCTCGCAAGCTCATCGAGGAGACCCTCAAGATCGCCGATTCTCCCAAGACCAAAAGCTGCTCCATTTGATTCGTCCCTCCGATGACACCTTTTGTTTTTTGTTTTTTTTTTCTTGGGGAGAACGTCGTGCTTCTCATCAGTACGTATCAAGATTTCATGGCGCGCTTTTCCCCGGCTCAAATTCGAGTCCCGCTTGACATTAGCGTCGAAATAAGACGAAGCATGGAGTTACTTCTCTCGATTTTTCCTACTCGTGCCGCGAACGGAAGGTACTCATCCGTGTGATGATGAAAGATCATAGGAAGCTTTTAACTCGATATCAGGAGATTAACGGGAAGGACGCCTTCGAGTTCGGAGAATGTTTGAGGGGTACGATGATTAGTTGGAGCTGTCGGTTGTAGTAATTGTTTGCACAGAAATATATGGTGACACACTCATTCGCGGCAGTTGGTGCAGTCGTGGAGAAAGAGAGTGAACCTATACAAACTTCTCTCTCTCTCTCTCTCTCTCTCTCTCTCTCTCTCTCTCTCTCTCACTGTGCATAGCAAGCCCATAGAAGTGTAGTTTGGAGAATGTAATTAGGCAAGAATTATGATTAGATGATGCAGCCGACCTAATATGGAAGCGTGCAAAGTCGGGTCATCTTTTGCTTGACAAGATGTGAACGTCTCTTGCTATGCAGCTCGACATCAGGCTTTGCCCTTGAATTTGGGTGAAATCGAAACGTCCATCCATTCACATGACGCATGGAATAGTTATCTCGTAATCCCACAAGAGAGAGAAAAAAATCCTCTTAAGATTTGCTTTAAACGTTACGATCAATGTAATATGCCACCGCTAAAGGTAGCATTCAGTCTTGTCAAAACTCTGTGGAAAAAATCTTCCCGACCAGCACTGACGAACAAAAGATGCGTGGACAACTTTATCCGCGCACGTTTCCCTATCTTCCATGCTCTGTGGAGTATTTGCCCTCCACGCTTGACAGTCATAAGCCTAGTGAGTTTTCATGCATCTTCTCTTACCCTCACCCACATAACAAAAGCTGTAATCGACTCGGGCTGTACCAGAAGCTGCTTTTGCTGGACTTCCTTTGCGGAGATTGCTTTCTGTCGACGAACTCTATAAAAAGAAAAAGAATTCTCCATCGCATTCATGCCACTTTACGTAGCGATGACATGTAAAGAAGCCGATGAATCAGACGGAAATTTATAATTTGCAAAAATTACGCACGATATCCATTGAAATAGATCTCGATCGGCCACGCCGTATCGGCCGTGCGACGATGGAAACATAAAATATTCTATCTTCTCGCTATTTTCTCATTGAGGTACGTGTTGTCGACATGCGCTTTGCCACTTTCGGTTCTGTCTGGCGACGACACGAGCCTGAGGAGGATTAGGAAGTCAGGATGGAGAGGACAAAAAGGAGTGGGAGTAGATGGCGACGTGGCAAATTGGGGGCACGTAATAAAGCACGGCCACTTGATCGGCGAGGGGACAATCATTGGACCCGATTGGTTTGGTTGCAGAGGCTCCTTCGTTAGAATTTCCTCATAAAGTGAAGTCCAAGTTGATTTCCCGTTGCTCTCGAGCAGAGGCGACGGGAACAGGACAAGGCAAATGAAGCGCAGACTATACTGCTTTTCAGAGAATATCCTCAATAATTCTACAACCGGGGATCCTTCCAAGGACAACGTGACAAGGATCTCCCACGACAACAATGTTTGATCTTGACGCTTCTAGTTTCCGCAGATTGCCCGTTAGAAATTCGGGAGATTCAATCTCAATTCTATTAAGAGTACATGGACTCTGCGGGTTTCCTGTGCCGGGTTTGATTTTGTTAATCACGGCATTCGTGAAATTTCTGTACAATTTTTTTGAATCCTAAGGGTAAGGAGGAAAGTCGAATCTCTGGAGGGAGCGCCTTTTGCATAGTTTTCCCAGTTCAAGCTTCTGGACAATGGGACGTAATTTGCTGTGACAAAGGAACTTCTCTTCTTTTAGAGCAAGAATTTGTCATAAATTGAGCAAGTGATCTAGCAATAGAGTTGGTCGAGTCGAAAAAAGATTGAAACTTGAAACAATGAGTTTCACAAAGCAACCTGTTTGCACAAATTCATTAACGGAAGAATAGACCATGCAGAGTTAGTGTAAAGGAAATTATACATAAGCGGCCTTATCTGCCTTTGATTCGAGGATCACAACTACTGATTTGTTTCAAATCGACTATGCATAAAGCTGCTAGTATAAACGATTGTTTCAACCTCAGAAGATGGTCGCATGCTGTTATATCAACACAATACCTATTGATAACCTGATAGCAAACTATCGAATTGCACGAATCTTTATTCATAGTATTGAGATGATCAGTAAGAGGAGGTCTCACGACAGAACTAGTACAAAATACAAACTAGCCATATACAAACTAGCCATCCCAAGGTAGGCACTTGAATTGAAATTTGGTACAAGCGAATCGGCCTGTGGTTGTCAGATAACTATGAAGAATAGTCATTCAACGTTTGAGTTTGACAATACATGAAAATGAGAAATACTTGCTAGCGGGGAAGATGGAAAAGCATCTGGAGATCCTTGCAGTGAACGCATGTCCAGGGCAGCAAGGGGGGATCCAAGCAATAGGAATGAATGCAACGGGTATGACACAGGTGGCAACTGATGAGGAGATCCTCCGGTTCACGAGAGCGACATTCACCACAGACTTGTGCTCCAAATGACTGCGTAGCACAGATAAGAAAAGTTGGACACGCAATCAGCATCAAGAAAAGTTCGAGGAAAGAATATTGATCGCCCCGAACAGACAACTTAAAAGTACTTCAAATGATGAGGCACGGAACTACCAGCTTTCTCCGGTTGGTGATTCCAGACACGCAGAACTTGAAATCCTATTACCAAATTTAAGCCAGTTTACCACAAATAACAGGCTGAAAAGCACTCAAGTGGTGATCGATTTTAATGACTACTCTTTCCAGAACTTATCCATGCCAACTTGATGCATTTTTATTTCCTTTTGCTTTATCTTTTATCTCCCATTAATTGTTGTTTTGTTGCAATATCATGATTTAGGTCCCGTGATCTGAATTGCGATATATACTTATTTCCTTTTTAGTTTGTCTAAAAGGAAAAGAAAATGAAACAGATGCATCTTTATTTCCTTTTCCTTTTTACTGCCTCAAGTCTAGCAAGCCCTTAGACAAAGATAGACATATATTAAGGATGCGTTTAGTATATTATCTATTACACCTAGCCCTCTATCTTTCTATTCCTGACCATCGTGGGGCTCAACCTTGCTTGGCCGCCCCAAGGCTGAGCCTCACCTCACCCAGCCACCACGAGGTTGGCCTTGCCCAGCCATGGTGAGGTTCGACCTCGCCAGATCTGGGCAAGATCAACCTTCACCTAGCCGTGGCGAGATTGACCTAGCCTAGCCACAGCAAAGCCAAGCTCGGCCGAGGGCGGTTGAGATAAGCCTAAGGCTGGTGAGGTCAACCTTGCCCGCCTAGGTCCTAGCCGATAACCAGCCTGCCAATTGCTGGCCATCGCAGAGGCTTGGCGACTGGTTAGAGAAAGAAAGAAGGAAAAAAACTTGTTCCAAGAAATTGTTCTCAGGATCAAGAAGTAAAAATTTGTTACTTCCAATTTCCATTCTAAATTTATTCTCTGACTATTTTCTATTTTCAAGAATATAAAAATTAACAGACATACATAAACAGGTTTCTACTTTTTTCTATTTATGAAAACAAAATAATAGAAATATAGAGAAACAAAAAAGTTACTAAACGTAGTCTAATACACCAAAAGGTGCCCTATCATTTCAGAGAAACTTTGGCACCTCAACTTAGCATCAGCAACTGATATTGAACAACATTTCCAATATTCAACTGTGTAATGTTCTATAATTCTATGCATGCCACTGTAGTGTGACCGTCTCCTACATTAAACATCTAGGGAAAAACTCATTCTCTAACCTCATGTGCACGATTACTAACAGATAACCTCCGAGATAGTAGCACCCATCCTTCATTCCTTTTTCCCCCCTTTTGGAAAAGCAAAGATAGTTTCTGTTAAATGATCCCAAGGAACCGATGGTGGTACTATTCATGACATACACAAAAATGTGAAACGTGTACGTATCAAGGAGTGTCGGTAACAGTCAAATGAATGTACAGAAAAAGGACAAATCAACATAGTTAAAAAGTACCTCGGCTCTAGAACTCGTTCTTTCTTGATCAGTCCCAACATAGACTTCGCTAGTTGATTGATCATGTGGAATGGTCTGGGAATATATTTTTTGCTCTGAGCCAGAAGAATCTTCCACCTTTGTGATGCTAACAAAGTTCGTCTTACACAGGGGACAAGTTGAAGTCTTTCTCCTCGAAGACTGCAAACGCAGTTACGCTAAATTGTGATTACTTTCAAGTCAAGCAGAGGAGCTTAGCGTTAGCAAAATAAGAATCCAGAAAGTAAAAATATGACACTTTCAAGATGCAACCTAAGCAGGTCAGCTTCAATACTTCCATCACAAAATGGACACTTGTTTCCAATATAAGCAACAAATAGCTAGTTTTAGAAACTTCTATAAAAAGGTTCAGCTTCTTCTTCTGTTACTCCAACACAACAAATTCAGATCTGCAAGTGTTATTTGACTAGTTAATGCCACAGAGTAACAAAATAAGTAGCTTAAGAGAGATGGGAAATACAATCATTTGTACTTCAACAAATACTGAAAGATAGAAGACCTGGTGTAATGCAGCAAACTAGTGCCAACTGAATGCAAATGTATTCTACTGAACTTCCAGTACAACACAGGAAAATTTTATCCGGTCACTGCATGATTATTCAATGACAATACTTGGTGAAGAAGACTGAAAAGGTATCAATATGACTGTATTCCACTAAAGCATCTATTACCCTAAGTGCAAAGACGAATATTCAAACTCTTTCGTTAATAGTAACTCCAGAAGGAAAATACAAAGAAAAGTTTCACACTTATCATGGGGATGCTAGCTATAAAATGAAGATATATGTATAAACAATCTAGGCCTGTATTCAGAGTTTCCCCGAGGTAGCAAGGCAAGATGGGACCACCATAGCCCATTGAGAGCTCTACCGTGGGCCAGCAATATGCCCATTTACTATCCGGAAGAATGTCACGATAGCAGATGTTCAAGTACCAATGCAATTTTTAATGCAATCATTATTTTGGGGAATGCACAATAATGACACCAAAGGAACACGTACCATATGGTCAGACCAATTCCAAATACATGAATAACAAAATCTATGTCCACATGGTAGGATCCCTCTCGTTGAACTGTACTCTGTCCAACATATAACACATGATAACTCCATTGATGACGATAACCTGTTAACATAATCAGTTTGGCCTACACCATCAATCTTAGTATTTAACTTCTCTGCATTCGGTTCATCTTTTGAAACTCTTTCAAGAACATTTGCTAAATCCTTTGGAAATGAATCCTCAGGAGAAGGCCGGTAACCATGATTCCAATCTTCAATCTCATCAACATGTTCAATTGTTGCATTTTCAAGCCCATAGGGTCCATTTCGCGTCCTTCCTTTTCTGGTACTGACAAACTCACCATTCAAATGTTCAGATGGAGATGTTATGTCCGTGTATTTGTCATCAACTTCAAGTACATAGCATTCCTGGTCAGAATCTGAGACAGTTAACTTCAAAGTCTCTCTTTTAGCATTCTTCTTCACCGAATTTCTGCTCCTTTTAGAAGATTCAGCCAAAGAAGAATCTCCATTGCCACTGAATGACTTCATTTCTCTACCCACAGAACACATAGATGGACTATCATGCGACTCTTCATGCAGGGAAATAATTCTTTTTCCTCTGAATGACCTTTTAGATGACCGATTCAACTCTGGACACTTCACAACATAGAGGAAAGAAAAGCTCATTAGCGGTAATCTAACTTCAGCAGAATAAGCATCTACCATAATATACAAAGAAAAGAGAAAGAAAAATCTATGGAGAAAAACCAGTAAAACTAACTCTACAAGCTGGCCCATAATCCTAGAAGACTATTACAAAATTCATCTCATGCTGCTGAAATACGGTGCCTTCGAAGTATGAAGAAGTAGACAAGAAAAATCATTTTACTGGATGTACAATTGTTGGATGCTTCATTTGATTCTGATGACTGGAAAATAAAACAAACTGAAAAGGAGGAAAAGTAAACAAAAAATTATGTTCAATACTTAACATAAGCTTTTTACACAAAAACAAGGCACTTATCCAGGTAAACCATGGTAGTGAGAATTTTGCAATTCAAAGCGAGCATAACTATGCATTCGCATTTTAAAATCCAAAAGGAAATATCATCTAGGCTGAGTTCCACCTGCGTCTTGAGGGAGAGACTCTCAGCTTCTTTGTACAAGATATAAAGTGTCTCTGTCAGTTCGGAGAAACTTGATCTACGTTATTCTGACAACAGGAAGTTTTACTGCTTTGTTTTCTCTAGTTGTTCATGAGCGTGTCAATGAAAGTTCTCAGAATGTCGTACAGGGGATAGAACAAAAGTATACAAATCCATTGAGTCATGGAAACTAGAATGGCAGCAAGCAGATCAAGTTGATTTAAAGTCATTACTTCGAAAGTATCTTAGCTAGTAAGGATAACAGTTAATCTGTCACAGAACATCTTTTTCCCAACCACATGCAAAAATCATTAGCATCAGCATGTCTGTCCAATTAGCCAAGTCCTGTATGAGCATAAGTTATGACACCAGCATAACCCAGAGAGATCACTACTCACTGTACTAACTATTAAAAATGGTCACTGCAAGAACCATAAACATCATGCATATATTATACAGGTCATTGTCTAAGAGACTAAAAGCTAAAGCATAATGCTAAACAGGAGGAGGAGAGATGAAATTATCAGCCGCATTACAGTCAGTAAATGATACGAGTCAATTTGATGAACTAGGTGGGAAAGCAACAGAGCGCGAAGCCAAGTTATGCAGGACATGAAGAATTTCAGGAAGCAAAAGATGAGATTCAAATTGCACTCTGGGCCATACCTTCTTCAACAAATGAGAGTCTATCCAAACATCGCTTCTGTTATTATCAAAAGCTGAATCAGTTATATGTCTCTTTGATGCGCTGGCAAAGTCTGACTGATCATATAGTAATTGATGCTTCTTCATTGTGATGTATGGCTTAGAATTTACTGGGACTGACAAGAGCAATGGTCCCACTTCTTCCCCACTACATAAAATTCATCGGCATCATCACATTGTAATGGAACAAAGATTAGCAAGTAGCAAAGGTAACGACTTTCTGAAACAATTTGAATAGATCAATGAATTCTACAGACAATAAAACAAAGGCGATAAGGACATTCATTTTGAGTTAGAAAATTGACATGAATCAGCCAACATTATTTTCACCCTCAGTAACAAATACAGGAAAAAGAAAAGAAAAAAGTAATAGATGGACGGCAGAGTCATTATGACTTTTAAGTAAACTTACCGAACTTCCTCTTTTCGTAAACGTGGAGCAAACTCAGAGCAATAATTCTAAACACCAACTCATTAAAATTATACAGAACAAAGAAATCAGGGCATACAAATAGTCGCACGTTAAATGGAATAGCTTCTATCGTGTTCAAGCTTCTCTATCATGCAAAATGATTGATACGAGATATTAATTTTGCTGTTGGATTGTCATCCCATAACTATGCTTGTGAGGTTCACAGATGAGTTGCAACCCCAACACCCAACTGAAACTTCTGTTTACCGATGTGTGTTTCATGAATCTCAATTCCCTCCCTCTGTCAGGTCCAGATTTGCTAGGATTACTCATTACTGAGACACATGGATCCAACGACGTTGTTAAGCCACATGTTAGAGAAGACTAGATTTTAAAGCGCAAACTGTTCCCAAATTAAGTACATGAAGAATGTCCTATGAAGTACCTGATTGAGAACTTGTCATGGAAAAGAAATTGACAAACTAGCCAAAAACTCCCTGAATGTTTTGGGAAAATAAACTTCTTGTTTAAAAAAGGAATAGGTCCATCGAGTGCATGTATTTTCCTTCAACCAGAGGCCATGCTAACCAAATCCAGATTAATCTTAAGGAGTGCTATGAAATTTTCATTTAAGGAAATCCCCTTCTTTTATAATGTTCAGAATAGGACACATCCAATGTCCACAACAGCGAGCAACAGGGAGTCCTTAAGCTTTGTTGATTGTGACAGGAAATTTTTAAAGGTAACATTCAGATCAACTGAATAATTGACCAATGTGACAGGAAATTTTTAACCGTAACATTCAGATCAATTGAATAATTGACCAATACGACAGAAAATTCTAGACCGTATCTACTATTCTCACGTACACATTAGCTAAACTGACTATGATCCAAACCTTTCCAATGTGTACGGGTGTTCTGGAACATGCGTCCCTTGCTTTACGCACTCTTCCACCCACCGATGATTGACCACATGCGTCTTAAACTTCCTGGCGAGATCATATTTTTGCCCTTCAAATCTTCTGCAAACCTGTTCAGCCAGACCCCAAACAAAACACAAGACCCACTCGTAAGTCAGTCTATGGCTCCACTCCATGCTCTCGCAGCCGAAATTCCATCACATACGGCCAGCCAGCCACCAAACAATTTGTGGGTAACAAATTCCAAGATCGGGGAACTAGAACTCACCAGATGGGTGGTCGAGCTCGACATGGCCCCGACGTAGCTAGCTCCAAGCGAAGAAATCAGCTTAATAAGATCGAAGCGCTCCGAACCATGGTATCCACTAACCGAAGCCACGACAGATTCCATGCCTCGGACCGGACCGCCGTTAACTGCAGCAGCAAAGCGAGGAAAAATAACATCAAGGGAAAACGCGATAGAGCAGACAAGAGGATTCAGGAGCATCACAGCTCCCCTCGAGGCCCTATCCTAGCATCTATCGAGGAACGACTCCATTGAACACTCGATTTGACTCCGCATGTGCTACCAAACGGTGCGAAATCGCATCCCAGATGCAAATAATCAGGGGGAAGAGGCGGTTCTCAGAATGAGAAAGCCCGAGCGGAAACCCTAATAGCAAAGCGATCGACGGCACGCGTTAAGAATGAATCACCGTGAGTGCGATCTGGAGAACCTCCGTGCGCCATGGAGACGAAGGCGTTTTGCCGCGAAATCGATCAGTTTGAATCTTGAAGCGATGACCGACGACGGGCTCAAGAGCCAGGAGGGCTGGTGAGAATATCGAGTCAAGACGACGTCGCGCTTCGGATCTTTAACCGGGTCGACAGATGAGGGCCAGCCCATGGGCTTTGTTCCGGGAGCCCATTTTGCTTCGAACCCCACACACCACTGGCAATTTGATGGGCAGTTGACTCTACCCCAAATTCTTTCACCGCCAAAACTGTTAATTTGGGTAGAAAATTCAATCATGGCTTACCTATAATCAGAACAGCTTATCAATTTCGTTTTTATAGCAGCTTTTTAATTTCATTTTTATCGATATTCGAGCAATGCGCGACCGGAATGTCATATGATCACTAATCCTCTTGGTCTTCGAACCCAACTCTTCATCGCTAATAAAGCTCCGTCGGATTAGTCCCCCCTAGGAAAGAATTTAGATTGATTATGATGATCGCATGAACAGCAGCCTGATTTGAAACACCACCTTGTACACAATGCTCACGAAACGCCTATTGATCTCGTCATTAGCATGCGAGGAAGAATGATTATACTCCCAACCCTTGCGCGTTGAAGGGTTCGGCTCAATCAACACCGCGAATCAACAAGAGATGCTACCCTTTTCACTTCGTATAAGAAAGCGAGCGAAACAAAATCAGCGTCTTTGGCTCTCTCTTTCCACTTCAAAATGCGAGTCGGATCGGCGACGATGGTTTACACAAAAGAAACCCTCGTTCCATAACCAGGAGTACATCCTCCATCATCTAATCTCTAACCTAGGCCTTTCCGCTGGGTAGCTAAGATTATTGCCCATCTCATTTCACCGATGCTCTAGGAAGGAGATTCATATTCCAGGCAAAAGCCTACACAAATTTCGATCCTGTCACCAAGAATGTTGAATAGGCCTGTCACCATGTTGCAATGTTTTGAGCCTATTTCCAAGCTGGGTTTCCACCCCGAGGTGGTGCATCATAAGCACCGACAGGGCGAGATGGCGGGGTTGAGGATGCATAGGGCGCATTATTCGCCGGAGGCACTTGCCCGTACTGCTGTCCGGCAGTGCCTCTGGATTGTACATCAGATGGTAGACCCTTGGATGCATCATAGGAAGGTCCACTCTGCATCTCATGACTGGGTGCCTTGTACACACTATTGTGATTTCCTCTCTGCATATCGAAGCCAGGTCCTCTTTGTGCATCGTAACTGAGACTGCCTTTCTGTGGATCATAAATGGGGCCTCGGTATGGATCATACCTGGGTAACCTCTCGACACCATAACCAGCTGCAGTTGCATCGTAGTTAGGCCTTGGAGGAGCAGGCCTAGATGGAGCTCCAGGATATGCGGGAGTTCCGGCAGGTGGAATGGGAGTGGTGGGAGGATTAGCCCCAGCATTACCAGCCGTATTTGGAGGAGGAGGTCCACCAGCCTTTGTACAAAGCAAGAAGGGAAGCGAACCAATGCAGTCAATTCAACGTGACAAGAATGTCGCATTCAAGAGAGATTTTGGAGAAGCAAATTAATGCATTTTACCTGAGGAACACCATAACCATCTCCATGCGCAGTTTGCGTGGAAGAATTTCCAATCACGTCAGTTCCAGCATTCACACTGGGCCCACCTTGTGGTCCTACTAAATTATGAACTCATGAGAATATTTTACAAAGGAATGGTGAAAGAAGCAATTGAGGTTGCCAAAGGTGATACCAGATCTTCCTTCAACACTAGCAGCATTTGAAAGCTCAGCTCGTAGTTTTTCAACTTCAGCAGCCATGGTAACATAATTCTTCTCCATCACCTGAAGTTGCTGAAGGTGATCTTCAAATAATCTCTTCTCATAGTCGTAAGTCACCCTGAAAAATCAGGACAAAAAGGGATGTTGAAAGGACCATCATAGATGAAGTCAATAAGCCAGAAAAATTAGAATCTCAAGCCATATCATAGATCACAGCAGGAAAATACAGTCCATTTCACCTTTCCCGAAAATGGCTTATCAAGAGAACCTTAGCCGTGCAATCCCAATCAGGACTCTCATTGAGAAATCATAAAATAGGGGAAAATAGAACGATTTTGTAAGAGGGCTACCGAGTTTGCCGACCAAATATTTGAGTTCGCTTAAGAAGAAATAGCTTTTTCTAAGCCAGTCAAATTAACAATACCTCACTTGGCCACCTTGTATGTTTCAGCTTAAGGATGGACCACTAAAAGGAGCAAACTCTCCAAGTTTAAAAAAAAATATATATATATTTGTCAGTCTATAAACCAAAATTTATCAAGAATTGCACATGTATGAACCTGAAGAACATGTTCAGCATGTACCTGCAATGATGGTACTCCTGCCTAAGGCCCTCAAGTTCAGACATCAGAGCTGGAAGCTGTTGCACATCAGCATGGGCTCTTTGAAGATCCTGAGTCAACTGTTGTACTTTCGCAAAAAGTTCCTGCCTTGCTACAATCAACTTCTGAGCATCAGCTCGAGCCTTCTGCAATTCCAACTTAAGAGGTTCTGCCGCTTGGATATCAGCCTCCATCTTAGCAATCTTATCCATAAGGCTCCTCGTCTGCTGTTCTCTCTCAGACTTCACAGCTCCAACTTGAGCATGAAGAATCTGCAACTCATGTTGTGCTGCAGCAAGTTCCTGTCTCAATGTACCATGGGTATTAGCAAGCCTCTGGTTCTCTGTAGCAAGTCTTTGCATCTCCCCATGCTGTGCAGCAAGCTTTTGCTCCATAACTTCTGGGGGGGGAGGCAACATATCTACAGGAGAAAAGGAACCTGGTGGACGACGTATTCCTGGCACAAATGACTCAGTGTGCACCAAGCCAGGGCCTGGTATAGGACGTCTTAAATGAGGAGGTAGCATGCGGCTTTTGCTTTCCATTTCTTGATCAGATTGTTAGGATTTCCTGTAAAGAAGAGTATAGCCCTGAGAAGACATAACAGAGGCACTTCATGAAAAAAAGCACCTACGCTAATGAGAGACCAATAATTCCCTCCAACTCTTATAAAACGCTTGGACAACTTAAGCAATAGATGAAAGAAAGATTTATAAATATCTCACTTGATACCAAAACAACACAATCCAAGCCAAGTGAAGCGTTCAAATGATGGATGAATAAGAAGAAAGGAAACTTATGCATTCACAGAAACCACAGGAATGAAACAGGCACAGCAAGTATCAGATAAAAGTTTTTTTTGCCAAAAAAAATGCACTAGTAGGTTGGAAGTTCGAACATGGGCACATTTGGCAAGCAATTGACACAGGCGTAATTTGCAGCTGTCACAGAAATATCTGTTCGCTGTGTTCCTCAAAAAACTATCTATTGCTGTTAGATTAAAAATCTGCTAATATACGCATACAACTCATTGGTTTGGAAAAAGCTAAATGTATAATTTAGATTGTCTAACACAGGTTACAGCATATAAAGCAACTGAAAGTATCAATTTAACAATA
Source organism: Melaleuca quinquenervia (assembly GCA_030064385.1). Lineage (NCBI taxonomy): Eukaryota > Viridiplantae > Streptophyta > Magnoliopsida > Myrtales > Myrtaceae > Melaleuca > Melaleuca quinquenervia. The sequence goes on along the minus strand of CM057726.1, from coordinate 6,712,493 downwards.
CAGAGAAACAATCTCCCAACAGATTTTTTAATCTGGAAAGGCTAAAACCAACGTTATAGTTAAAGTCTAGGGCCCAAATCATACAAGAGATGTCAAAACTCGGCAAAAGTGTATAGATCCAGAGTTACACAATTGCTTGAATATGCCAAACTTCAAGTCTTCACCCTAAGTAAAGCCCACAGTAGGGAAAAGGAACTAAAATGTTGCTAATAAATTTTCTGAATTTACTCTCGGTGTTTCCGATCCTGAAGTAGTTCTAATTACAAACAGAAATCACATTGAAGCCCCAACTCATCAAAAGCAAGCTTACAATGAGCAAACACCCACACAACACGAAATATAACCCTTCAACGCAAAACACAGATGGATCAAATTCTGAAAAAGACTGATAGAAAATGCCATCTTCTAGGCACGAACATGAATCGATTCCCAGTAAGAACATATTCAGCAAATGCCAATGTTCCATTCCAATTACCCGCACCGCTCGCCATACTACGACTTACTCATAATTTCCAGATTCGCTAAAATCATCACTCTGCGCAACCAGCGTGATTACCCAGTACAACTGAAGCGAGCAATTTCCCTTCATGCGAAGAAGCGCAAATTAAAACAAAAATATAAAAAGGGTAAGAGGAATTTGCCCATTCTTCGTCTGTGCATCCTGACCAAATCACCTCAAACAACCCACAGAAACACCCACGCCCCATCAAAGATTGTCCAGATTTCACGAGCTAAACATGATAAAGAAACAAACTCGGCTTCTCGATCCTGATGATTAGGATTATAGGGAAAAGAGATACCTCGGCAGAGTCTGAAGGGAAGTTTCTTGGTCTGAGAAGGAGGTCACTGCCGACGCTAAGGGAAACAAAATCGGAGAGGAAGAGCAGCCTTCTCTCTCCTCGCCGGTTAAATTCGCGGTTTTTATCAGTACTTGCTCACGGATGGTTCCTCCGGAGGCCCGCTTTAATTTCGGTCTTGCTTCTTTTTTCTCGAAATTATAGACATATATTAAGATTAATTTTACAAATTTGGTTTTGTTTGTTAAGACAGTGTCTTTGGAAGTAAGGCCTGTTTGGTAATTTCCATTTTTGTTCCTTGGAACAAAAATTTCTGTGCTTGTTTTTTGGGAAAAAAAAAAGAATAGAAACGACTTCATTTGTTCTCGTTTGTTCTCGAAAACAAACAAAAAAAAGTTATTCTTGGAAACAGATTTAGAACAGAAAACTTGTTTTTGTTACAAGTTCTAAAAACATTTTTCTGAACAAAAATTTAGCTATTACCAAATAACACTTTTTAATTAGCAAACAAAAAAACGTGTGAAATATTACCAAATGCGTTCTTCTGTTCAAAAGTTATTTTATTTCTGGAAACATAAATAGACTATTTCCATCCAAAATTATTCCTCAAAATATAAACATTACCAAACGTACTTTAACACTCCAACATTATGGCATATGTCCCAACACCCTATTGACGAGTACAGTGCATGTCTCTTCGGAAAAATAAATGCAAGTTTTCCTTCTTATCAGGAAGAGAAAAAAATCATTAATTTTTCATCATCCACACGCCGGAAAGTTGAAAAACAGTTTTTCAAAAACATTTTCCCTTCAAACAAACTAACCATGAGCATTCGTTCATTGTCAACTTAGAAAGCGATTCCTAAAAGACTTCCACTATCATTGAGGTAATCAAAAAAATTCAAATGCTCTTGAAACTCCACATCCTATTCACCTGAACATAATATAGTACTTTAAAACTCATCACTTGATATCAGTAGATATGAACACATGCATCATACTTAGAATTTTCAGAAGAGATGTTCAAAAGATTTCTTCATAACAAGCTAAAGAAATTCATGGTATGGACCATTTCCCCAACCTCCAGTTACAAAGCATGGTATCTCGAAATCAAAGGGTGTTTTGAGGCTGCAGATTACAAGCTACAACAAAGAGAAAATGTTGTACTATGGCTTTATAACGTTTTCAATAAAAAATGTGTAATGCTAGTATAGTCCCAACTTTACCCATACTGATGGAGGTGCCAGTTCATGAGCATGTCTAGTGCACAACCAAACTCCAAAACTGGAACAAATTAGGGAAACGCCCCTACCATTAAGGACTGTTCCTCACGGAGTCCATCCAATGCCTATCCACAGATATTCAAAGGAAAGTTTGACATCGTGTAAGTATCACACTCGATAGCAGATGGATCTTGAGCTCATAATTTTGTTACACGAAGCTTTCATGATCAAAATATATTAGACCATGTTCTCATAACTGTGGTGTAACCCTACGAGGAGATTCAAGGCGCTTGAGATTATTCAAACAGCAGTTGGTGACATTTGCGAGGTGAATTCCCAACTGGCAGTGATTATGGTTTACATCCTCAGATGATCTTCACAAGCACCTTTCCTCTCAAAGGCGCGCATTTTCCCCGGTGGAAAAGCCTGCTTAAAAGAAGAAAGGCATTCTTGCAGTCTCCTCCTCCAATACTTGATATGAGGGTCCAAGGAACTCAGTGCAATGGCTTCTGTGTCTGTTCACAACTAATACAGTAAGAGAGGATCACAACAGAGTGCCGCCTGCAAGATGGATAAAGACGTCCTATTCCTACAGATGTGATCCAGGTCAAAGAAATTGAGGATAAAAGTGTTTTTCTGATATATATTTACAAGTTTCTCAATAAAAGTCGTAAGAGATTATGTATGCTGAATTGAGGAGAGAATCCCATTTATGCCTTGCACTAAATTACATAGAAGAAAAAGATGTGCCTAAATGGACCAAGAGGCTACCCCTTTTTATCCGCTTAGAGTTTGATAGCCCATGGGACCCTGAAGTCCATCTTCTCTTGTGTCATTCCTTCCCATTATGGATGGAATCCATGGAAAAATTTTTCCTAGCTCCTTGCTGATTGTATTTGGCCTTAGTTGCTTATCATTGATACCATATTTAGCTCTTTCAACCGCTTCCATAATATCCTCCCTTAACACTGTTTCGCCGCCTGCAAATTTCCAGACAGAACCATATATCCCTATTCATCAGTCCAGTATTCATAGTTTGTCATATTAGAGAAACCGTAATAGATTAAGAGAAAAATGATTTCAAATAAGTAAAAGCAGTTTGCATCAATGAAATCATATAATCAATATGCCTGAACCAAGTTACTCAACTTCCAAAGTCCCTTCTTCAGTTTTTGTTTGCAAAATAGTTTTCAAGATGATTCTTCATCTGGTTAAGCAATAGCATGGTGTAGAGCAATTCTTTCAACGCACCTCTACGAGCAGCAAGAAGAGCTGCTTCATTCACAATATTTGCAAGATCAGCGCCCACAAATCCTGGGGTGAGAGAAGCTACTAGATCACAGATAAGCTCAACGTCTTCCTGAAGAGGAACTCCTCTCAGATGTACACCAAAAATCCTTCTCCTTCCTTCCTCATCTGGCTCTCCAACAAGAACTTTTCTTGAGAAGCGGCCAGGACGGCAGAGAGCCGGGTCTAATGCTTCAGGTCTGTTGGTTGCTGCAAGAACAATCACTTTCGTGTCGGACTCAAATCCATCCATTTCTGTCAGCAGCTACAAATAGAAAACATCTTAGAATCCAGTTAAAACTAAGGAGCAATAAAACTAAATATACTTATATGTAGAATCCAATATTTGCATGATGAAAATCTGCCCTTTGATAGACCAATGGAAGAACAGTAATACTAAACAAGAGTAGTAAAAGTTCAGCACTACAAGGTCTCTCAGCATTTTCCAATGTATTGCATGACTAATCACCTCCACCAGTGTATGCTTGACATCAGAAGTCAGCCTCATATAACTGACATGAAAACGTTGTTACTACCTTAAATTCTCTGGTGTTGATTGCAAATTAAGATAACTGAAGATTTTCTGAAAAGTTCTATAGCTAAGTTACCTGGTTCAATGTTTGGTCACGTTCATCATTGAAGCTTCTACCACGCTTTCCTCCAACAGCGTCCAGTTCATCAATAAATATTATCGATGGGGAACATTTTCTTGCAGCAGCAAACAAGTCTCTGATGCGAGCAGCTCCTCTTCCAACAAACAACTCCACAAACTCACTCGCAGAAACAGTGAAAAATGGTACTCCAGCTTCTCCTGCAACAGCTCGGGCCAGCAGTGTCTTCCCAGTTCCAGGAGGACCCACCAGCAGCACCCCTCTGGGCAACTTAGCCCCTAGCTTTTTATAATTAATTGCTCCTTGAAGGCAGGAGACTATCTACAAATTAGGCAGATGGGACAAAACATAGATTTGTTATAAACCAGAATCCATATGTAGCAAAAGACAGCCACATTTAAGTAGCATAAGCAAAAAGCATGAGAAATATCATTATGCCAGGAAAGTTTAAGGTCCGACCAGCATTTCATATATAAAGCTATCAAGTAAATAAGCTGATATCCCATTTCAGGCAAAATGACAGAAGGACGATTCCTAGAATGTGCATCAGTCAAACCAACGTGGATTACCAGAAAAGACATGGAAAAGGACTACCCTTTAATTCCATCCCTTTCCATGACAACAAATCACACAGAGCATGCTTCACAAGACAACAAACCACACAGAACATTAAGGGAACCGAGCTTCTATGAGCTCCAATCCTAACTCCACTAAGAAAATCCATGTATCCCAAGTAAGATCCACAAGTTCTGTTCCATCATAACTTTAGAGTGCTCATTACCAAAAGACATGGCTTTGAGTTCCAAGTGATGGTCAGTGTAAATGACCATCAAGCTTCAAAGAGAAAAGGAACCTTAAAAAATTCATTTACATCTTTCACTGCCTTGGGATAGACCTCAAATAACAAGCCTATCAGGATACGAACTTGTAGTTATTAGTACGGCAAAAGTTCCCCTCAATGAAATTAATCTCCAGTGTTCTCGATCACGGTAATGAAGAAAACCTCTAGATATATCAAGATGAACAGTGAGATACCCAAGCTGTGCAATTAGGCAAGTCTATGGTAACTACCAGATCACAGAAATCAATGTTGTACAGCTGAAAGTGGGCTGGTCAATCAAACGGTTATATTCCTAATTGCCAGTCATTAACTTAGCATTAGCTACTTTTGTCAGGAACAAACTGATGTAAAGTCCTTCAGAAAAGAGCCATCACATCAATGGCTCTCCACCTATGCTATCCATTTGGATTAAGCTGTTTAATCTTGCGTTTAGGAACATATTTGAATCAACTGAACATTTCTGAAGCGTATGTTGTACAGTTGCAGACTAAATGAAAACCTGTCATTGTGTTTTCCTGTTCAGAATATTGTGAAATGAAGGTTTTTCCATGACCATCAAGGGCCTTTCTGTTCTGTGATTGGTGTCTGAGAAGGAAATGATGACATGACAACATAAGTAAGGGTGACAAATATCCAACTATAAGCCAAATTAAAAAGCAATAGTATTACATGTCCTAGAGGGAACAGCTTACCTCCATAAGCTCAACCTTAGCAGCATCAACGCCCTCAACATCATCAAAGTTGACTGTCTGATTATTGGGCCGCCTCTTTTTTGCGGGGCTATTAGCAGCAGAAAGTTGTCGATAAAGAAGCCACATCAATGGAGTCAAAGGAATCCACAATGATATTATAGTTATCAAGGTACTCCTGACGGACATCAACACCGACTGAGGGGCTGAGCTGTATATTGTTCCTTTGTCTCTCATCAAACTTAGAAGAAACTTTTCATCATGATCAATCTTCCGGGTGGAATATTGCCACTGTGGCATAGCAGCACGTGCTCTCAACATTTTCTTAGGCATGGTTGCACCAATCATCTTTCCAGCTGGAACAGCATCCTTCTTTTCAGTTACATCACCCCCAGTTCCAATAGGAGAATTACTCTCTGTCAACTCTTCCTCTGGAAATTTATCATTTACCTGACGTCCTGAGCTTGTGTTGTAATATATCCGACGAGACCCTTCTTCGAGCAGAACCTTACTAACGTTGCCATTTTGAAGGCTCATAATCAAGTCTGAGTAAGGAACAAGTTTTGGAGATGGCAAAGCTGTTACTTTCAGAAAAATATAACAAAGACCCAATGCTACAGAAACTGAAGCTGAAAGAGTTACCCTCTTCAAATTCTTTCTCAGGAATATACCCAAATCATTCAACATGGACATGGCCGAGACCCTCTTGAATCTTGAGGCCAACAAGCGAAATCTCGGGCGCAATCTCAGTGAGAATTTCCTCCTGACACCACTTCTTCTTCTCCTCACATAATCCCGCTCGATGTCACAAAATTCATCGCTTGCGCGCTCAATTTTACTTCTACAGGACAATAGAGAGGGCGGCTTAGAAGCGCCACCAAACCTGAAAGGCCGAATCCGACTATGTCTAGAGAGCTTTTGTATTGAGTTGATATTACCCGACGACCCACATTCGAATTTGCACAAAGTTCGGAACTTCACTAGAGGAAACAGAGCAAGACCGCCGCGAACACTCCGATACGCACAAGAACTGGTCTTTCCAACCCGAACCCCCAAGAGTTCTGGAGACTTGAATAACCCATTATTGCAAATGACAGAAATACAAGCCATGTCCTAGCGCACAACAAGAATGTCTTACCTACACATCGTCTCCAACACTATCTGCAATTTAACCGAGGGGAAGAACACAAACTGTGGCAAAAACGTTGGATGTCAATGTCATCCACGGAGGAGAGAGATGGAACCTTGAAAGTGACTGATAGTGATGGGTTCCGGGGGATTAACAAAAGGAGCGAATCCGAAATCACCTTGTTCTCATCGGTTCGAGGAAAGGGAAAACGAAGAACGAGCATGAGACGTGGGACTTCCCAGGCTGTGAGACTGACTCTGTCACCCGCCGGGGAAGCGAGAGGATAAGAAACGGCGGAACGTTTTGCCGGAGCATTGGGCGTGGTGGGAAATCGAGGGCGTATTTTAATTAACTGGTGTTTTTTTTTCTTTTTTCTTTTTCAAAAATATGATGCGTTTTTCTTTTTTGATTTTGGCTAGCGAGAAACAAAGAAATGGACCCGCTAAAATAAATAGCTTATATACCTTTAAGATGCATCATGCATGCATTGGGTTTTACAAGTCCAGTGATTGCACTGTAAGTCCAATGATTACACTAAGTTTCACGTGAATAATTTAAACAGTCTATAATCTGAAAAATCGTATATATTATGAGTTTAATTTACGTATATAAATTCAATCTTTAACTAGTCAATTAATTATGTAGACAGACTTTCTTTTTCAACTTTTTTATCTTTAAGAGTTATGGAGGATGGGAGGTTATCAAATGCCACGGCCATAATATAAAATAAGCAAACATTAAAAATACTAATTTTCATGTACATGTATGTGCATTGCTCATAACTCTAAGGATTGGATCTTGAGCGTGGTACTCTCCTGCCCCACCGCCAATCCCTTTAATAAGTTCATAATAATTTGTCACGTCATTTAGAGTATCAATTTATTGAATGAATTTCAATCTATGTTAACCTCAATTCTTTCTTTATTAGGATAAATAATTCATCTCATTGAAAAGACGAAAAAATAAGGCAGCACACATGTCTCATAAATGGTGACTGGAATTTGATATGCCAAATTACCAATTCACGACAAGTCGCAACATGGAATATATGGCTAATTGTATAAAAAGTGATGCTAGGCATATTAAGATTTGTCTACTTAGTATATTGCTCGTGGAGAATATGTGACGCATCAGGTGGCTTTAAGGACTTAATTGCAAAAGCACATAAAAATAAGAGTCTAAAATAGAATTAGCCGCAAATAACGTGCCGGAGATATATATAATCTTTTTTTCAGGACCGAATTAATTACAAGAAGCCGGTCGCCATTTTGTTGTATCTGCAACAGAACGAAAGCGAATGCAAGGAAGCAATCATTTTGGAAGCCGTCTCGTGATATTAATCAATGCTCCTTGGCTGTTCATCCACGGTCAATTCGACCCAGCACTGAGTTCGATGATTTGATTCGCCGATCACACCCGCGGAGGCTTTTGAGATGAGCAGAATCTACTACACCCAGGTCTGTCTTCGCAAGAATTGGCGAACTTTTCATGTTTAATTCACTGTTCCCTTCAATTTTCGTGCAATGCTTTTGGGTCTTGATGTAAGTTCATGCGAGGAAATGGATTAATCATTTTTCCCTATCCGTTTCATGCTTGTAGTTGTTTGTCTATGGCGGGTTGGATTTGAGGTGACGATTGACGAGTCGTTTATGCTGGCATTGATACGCGTTTCTGTCCTGTTGTGGCGTGAACTGATATGACTTTCACTCTTGATATTCCTATTGCTTCCTGGGTTTGTTTTCTCTGCCTGGACTTTTGAGAACTTCTGGTGTTTTCCTGGTTTTCTCCACTCTTGTTTCTGAAAGTTGTGTTGCTGATATTGTCGAAGTTATCAGTGTTTTCGAGCTTTTTCAGCTACTGGTGATCTGTCCCTGATCCTCCATTTTGTATATTACATTTGATGCTGATCTGATGCTTTCATTAGTTTGATGTTGGTATCTTGGCTTTGATTAGTTCGAACTTGGGCTCCACTTTTCTCGTCCGTATTGTAGACTTGCAGGACTGGGAGGCCCTAGTTGTTGGTCAATCTTATGCCATGCTTTACCCATAAGATTTTGCGTTATCCTTTCCCAGGTCTTGATAGATGACCACATCGGAATAGAAGAATAATCTGTGGTATGTCCTTTGACACACTGGACCATTGCTTTGATAGTTGAGATGGAAAAGAAACGAATAGACGATTATGAAGTGGGACCACTACCTTCACCGAGACCGTTGGACAGATTTGGTTTTGTCAAGCAAGATGTAAATATCTCTCCTGAAGATGTAAACAAGGGGAAGTCAAAGGATGAGTTTGAAAGGTAAGATTGTCATTCCATTCAACAGGTTTGATGGATCATTTTATGAAAAGCAGTGTGATCACGAGAATCTTTTCTCTGTTCTCAGGGAAGAAAGAAGGGTTAGGAAATGGAGGAAGATGATTGGTGTTGGAGGTAGTGATTGGAAACATTATGTTAGGAGGAAGCCTCATGTGGTAAAAAGACGTGTAAGGAAAGGAATTCCAGACTGTTTGAGGGGTCTTGTCTGGCAGTTGATATCCGGAAGTCGTGATCTTTTGCTGATGAACCCTGGGGTGTATGAGGTGATCATTCTTCTGTACTTGTCTCTGCTTATGTAATACCCAAGTGTATGTGTATTCCCTTTTGGAACTCTAAGCACTTTCATGCTAAATGTCTGTTGAATTCTTAAGATGTCAAGATTACTAAGCAGTGAATCATTCTGAAATTTTTATGCGTACATTGGGAAACAGAAGGAGGGAGGAAGGCTTAATGGAATTTTAATGACATATAGAATGCCTGCACTTTTAAAGATATCAAGTTCCCGAAAAATGGCAAATGTAGTCCTTTTCCAGAAGAAGTTCATTTTTTTTCTAACTTGTGAATTTCTTAAATTATTGAAGAATTAATTTCCTATATTTTCCACCCAACGTCAAGCAAAGCCACTGTCATGCTGATACAACTGTATATTTTGCAGCAATTGGTAATATACGAGACATCAGCTTCAGAGCTGGACATAATTCGTGATATTTCTAGAACCTTCCCTTCCCATGTTTTCTTTCAACAGAGACATGGACCAGGTCAGAGGTCCCTGTATAATGTTCTGAAGGCATATTCTGTCTATGATAGAGATGTCGGATATGTTCAGGTTCGAATTTTTGTTGTATGAGTTTATGGCTCTTGTTGTTTTGCTTTAAAGTGGCTAACATGTTTGTTTGAAATGTAGGGCATGGGCTTTGTAGCTGGGCTATTGCTTCTCTATATGAGTGAAGAAGATGCTTTTTGGTTATTGGTCGCATTACTGAAAGGAGCTGTTCATTCTCCAATGGAAGGCTTGTATACGGTACTTCCTTGTTGCTTGAGATACCCATTTTGGCATGTTCAAAATAGAATGTGCTAGCTTTTATTTACGTCTAACAGCTACTTTTTATCCTCTCTAGAACTAAGCAGAATCTAAAAACAGCTGTTGCCTATCTTAGACATTGAATCGCAGCTATCTGGTCATAGCATAATGCTTTGTGTAGCTTATGTTGTCTAACTGTGTGACTATTTTCCTTTCTTTGGTTGAGCAAACTGATGATCCACTTAATGATTAGTGGTCAAAATCCAATAGCAACCACCCTCCCTCTGCTCCTATTATTGCAAATGATTTTCCAATGCTGTGCTTTTAGTGTTTCAAATCGCTGTCTCTCCTGTTCTCGTGCACAAGCCTGTGAGCTGTTATGCTGGCATCACGCAAGCAATAGGCTCGCACTTAGCTCAAACATACAGTAAGCATGCACCTGGCAAAGCAATACACAGGCTTGCACCTTAAGCACAAAAGGAAAGTTGGACGGTTCGGTGACTTTAGTATTCTCATCTTTCAGATAATAAACTTAGAGTCATGCCTGCAAATTCAAGATTAGCAGTTCTGAAGCCCATAAAATTACCCATGACTTCGACTGGACCATGCAAGGCTGGAATGCTATATGGAAGGCAACCCCTGAAATATGGAAAACATATAACTTTTTAATTTCAAAATAGACAAAAATAATTGAGTCTAATCTTTCAACATGGATGTGGAGGTGGCTACAGAGTAGTTTTGTGGCATTATGCTACCTGTTTTAGAAAATTGAACACCTCATCCTTTGGTCAGGACTATGTCCCTATCTATTCTTTGTGTGGATTGTTGGTTTTTCTTAGCATATGGTTGCCTCCTAGTCCTTTTTCTCATCAAATTTAGTTTTCTTAGATAGGCTGTACTGCTGGCTCTGGTCAGAAGCAGCCATATCTTAGGGAACATGATGATGCTAATTGAGATTGTAAGAACAAACAACTATCAGGAATTTTCTCTATCTCATTTCATCATTCTGATGCAAAGAAGGTAATAAATTACTTCTGCATGGTTTAAATCTAATGCATTCCTCATTCAATATTTTAGTTTGCTCTTCTTTCCAGTTTTGATAGAACAACATGAGGAGAATGTCTAATGACTAGTTAAATTGTCTATATTCATGTGGTCCCCAGAAAAAAAAAGGAAAAAGAATTGCCTATTTTCCATTGTTGTTCTGGGCTTTGATTCAAATCCTGACTAGGATGCAGAAAATTTCAGTACTCTCAGTCTCTGAGAACTACTCTTTGGATACCGTTTTTAGGTGGGACTACCATTGGTTCAACAGTATCTTTTTCAGTTTGATCACTTGGTGAAAGAGCACTTGCCAAAGCTGGGGGAGCATTTTAGTGAAGAAATGATAAATCCCAGCATGTATGCAAGTCAATGGTTCATCACAGTGTTTGCATACTCTTTCCCATTTCACCTGGCTCTTCGAATTTGGGATGTTTTTCTCTTTGAGGTTGGTAGTTGGCAACATTAATATTATTTCCTCTTTAAAAGCACCATTATCTTGTTCGAGATTCATAGATGATTGTGTTTTTTTTTTTTAACAGGGTGTCAAAATTGTCTTCAAAGTTGGTTTGGCTTTGTTAAAGTATTGTCATAACGAGTTGGTCAGTATCTAAGCACATACCTCCCCTAATGCTGTTAGTTTCTGCATATTGATGAGGAAACTTTCTTGTTTGTCAGGTCAAATTACCATTTGAGAAACTCATTCATGCTTTGCGTAACTTCCCCGAGCATGCGATGGATCCAGATATATTATTACCAATGGCTTATTCAATCAAGGTTTTGACTTGCCAATGCTCGTTGTTTTCTTCTGGTCTTGTCAACTTTTGCAGTCGCAGATTTCATTGGTAAAATAAAATAAATAAGTAAAAAGATGCTTGTTGCTACAGTGATACTGCAGGATTTTTTTGCTTCAGGAATCATTATTGCCTGTCCATTAGTGTCACTGCAGGATGCTTTTGCTTCAGGAATCATCATTGCCTGACCATTTGGTCTGTGCCTCACTTATTAAGAGAGTTAAATCCGAGGGACAAGATAGCAATTTCCTCTAAATAAATGGTTCTTCAGTTTCATTTTTAATGAGAATCTTTTTTTTTTTTGGTAATGATTTTTAATGAGAATCTTAATCTTCAATAAGACATGAAATCAAGTTTATTGATCTTGTTTGCTTATATGTTGACATGACCAAATTCAAGACTGTTTGTTTTGTCGGTTGAGGCCTCAAGTGCTTCTTAGGTGTTTGTAATTTATTCTTGTTTCGACTCTCTTTCATAGATCTTTGTGGATGATCAGGTAGCAAAACGCTTGGAAGAATTGAAGGAGGAGTATGAGAAGAGGAACGGAAAAGCACTTAAATCTGCTGAGAGTACTGCCAAACAGAACCACAGTGATGGTTTCTCCTTGTAGATGAACAAGGCAGAACTTGCTCATTCCCATGGAAGAGATTCTCTCTGTTCTATCTTTCCTGGGCAATGAGGTCGTAGGAATTTCAAATATGACCCAGCCCTCTGTCTTGATGTACTTAGTTTCATGATTGGTTCAAGGTGAAGATTGGAAACTGTATCATATCCCCTCAATTAAAGCTCATTGCAAAGAAGCTTTCTTGAAGTGGGAATAGGACGGGTGTTATGCAGACACAAGGAGCTCTCATAGTGATTCGCCTGACTTCATTCCCATCTCACGTCTCCTGCAGCATGTGCTACGTTTGAGGCATTATAACCCCAGAACTATAAAATTTTGTCAATCTTGTGGCTTAGGTTTCTCTTTTGCCCTTCATCTGCAGCTTCAGTTTGATCTGCAAGAGGTACCACGGTTGCTCCTGTGTGCCTGCTGCTCAGTGTGGCCAGATGGTCTGTTGTTTGCTAAAATCATCACCAGTCTTGCCGTGTTTTTTCTTGCTTCAATAGCTTGTCGTAACAGTGTGATTTCCGCTGGGATTGCTCCCCTGTACAGATTGCTGTGAGCAAAGATAGAGGAATTTATTGACCACTGTTCAATCTTCGGAATCATGTATATATTTTTCAGCATTTTTTTTGGTAAATAAAAAAACATAAATATATTTTGTGTTTATCGGGTAATTGTTTAGTACTTGATGTGGCTCATGAAAACATTAATAAGACTTTGGAAGTACGAGAAAGATGTTTTGTGTTTGAATTAAATTTTGTCCTTCCGGGTCAAACTTTCGAGGGAAATAAGAAGAACGAAATGCGATTCTGTTTTGATTCGATTCAATTTCCGGGCCATTTAACAATTCAATTTGGTTTATAAACTTCCACAACAGAAGTTAATTAGCTTCAGTTCAATTTGGCATGTCAAGGAGAAGCGTACTCGATCTTCACTCGTAGTAGGTAATCGTGACATGCCCTCTTGATGTGGAATAAAAGGGAAGTTACAGCTCTTTGGTTTTGGCAGAATTTTCATGGCACTCCGTGAAATGGCAGATTTTGTTCTATGAACTGAATTATTATATAAGTTAACTGTATTTAGTAAATGGATTATAGTTAGGTTTGAACATAATATTAATGTTAAATGGATTTACAATTTATTTAAATCCAACCAATTTTATGATTTCCTCCTCATTCTCTTTCATCCTTATTCGTGATCGCGCTCATTCATTCCGCTATTTTTATCTCATTTGCATATGAATACTCCCGGATTGAATTAGATATTAAAGTATTGTATAAATCTGAATCGGATGAAAGATGTGTTTGATATGAATTAGATCACGTATGATCACTAAATTTATATTACATGAAAATTGATCAAAACGAATTAAATATGTTCATCTGGATCGGATGTAATTCAATCCACTCATTTAACGAGTCTGATTCCATCTCCAGTATAATTTTATCTCATATTTCATCTTAATCAAAGTATGCGGATTGCAGATTAGCAAGACCTTAGGAGAGAGAAAAAGATCACCACATTGATAATTCTATAAGTTCGTGAATCCCCATCACGTCTAGAAATCCACCATGGAAGAGCTGCCATCAACCATTGGAATCGAGAGTTCATGGTTTTTTCCTCAAAAAGCGCCGGTGTTGGTTCATTTCGCGGGCTTAACTCTACTCTCTTCTGTTCCTGAGCCCTCGCGGAAAAGATGTGACCCTTTAGGATGATCGCGTGATCGCTGCTGCCAGCTTTTCGGTCGTAGCGGCCAATCTCTCTCTCTCTCTCTCTCTCTCTCTCTCTCTGTGATTTATCTTGCGGCAGAAATGGCGGGCTTAATTTCTTTGAGCTCAGAAACCCAACTTGTACAAAGCATTTGCGGACTCATAGTCAAAGGTCAATGGAACAATCCCTTTTACTCAAAGCTTTCTTCAGTTCTCACCTCCGCAGTCATTCATCAAGTTCTCCTCAACTTCTCACTCCACGGTCACAATCCTTCTCATTTGTTGGCGTTCTTCAAGAATGCGGAATCGATACCCAGGTACAAGCACTCTTTACAATCCTCGTGGACAATGATTTACATCCTCACCAAGCACAGGCACTTCAAGACTGCCCAGGACATGCTCGAGAAAATTGCCCTCAGAGATTTTTTGTCTTCACCGTCAGTTTTGGGAGCTCTGGTGAGGGCGCATGATGATCCGGATGCCAATTCGCATGTTCTCAGCTGGCTGGTGATATTTTATGCGAATTCCAGGATGACCCAGGATGCAGTTCAGGTGTTTGAACACATGAGAGTATGCGGGCTTAAGCCACATTTGCATGCCTGCACTGTGCTGTTGAGTTCTTTGGCGAAGGATAGATTGACTGATATGGTGTGGAAACTATACAAGAAAATGGTTAGACTCGGGGTTGTTCCGAATATTCACATATATAACGTGCTGATTCATGCTTGTTGCAAATCTGCAGACGCAGAGAAGGCCGAAAAGATATTGATTGAGATGGAGTCTAAATGGGTTCATCCCGACCTGTTCACGTACAATACATTGATTGCGTTGTACTGCAGGAAGGGCATGCATTATGAAGCTCTATGTGTTCAAGATAGAATGGAAAGAGCAGGAGTTAGTCCTGATATTGTAACCTATAACTCTCTTATACATGGACTTTGTAGGGAAGGCAGGATGAGAGAAGCTGTGAGGCTTTTTAGGGAAATCAGAGGTGTTGCGCCTAATCATGTGACATATACAACCTTAATTGATGGGTATTGCAGAATAAATGACCTCGAAGAGGCTTTAAGGTTGCGAGAGGTGATGGTGGCCAAAGGTCTGTATCACGGCATTGCAACGTACAATTCCATCCTGCGCAAGTTATGTGAAGAAGGCAGAATGAGGGATGCCAACAAGCTCTTAAAGGAGATGAGTGAGCAGAAATTAGAACCTGATAATATTACGTGCAACACTTTGATTAATGCATACTGCAAGATAAGGGATATGAGGTCAGCATTGAAAGTGAGGAATAAGATGCTTGAGGCTGGACTGAAGTTGGACCAGTTCACTTACAAGGCACTGATTCATGGTTTCTGCAAAGTTCAAGACGTGCACAATGCAAAAGATTTACTCATTAGCATGCTTCATGCTGGATTGTCTCCCAGCTACTGCACTTATTCATGGCTTATAGATGGCTATTGTGACTTAAATGCAGAAGAGGCGATACTAGGACTTCCCAGTGAACTTACTAAGAGAGGTCTCTGTGTTGAAGTTTCTCTGTACAGGGCGCTAATAAGGAGGTTCTGTAAATTAGAGAAGATTGATTATGCTGAAAAAGTCTTTTCAATGATGAAAGAGAAGGGTATATCAGGAGATAGTGTCATATATAGTAGTCTAGCCTATGCCTACATGAAAGCAGGGAACACTGTGGCCACATCGGCCATGTTGGATGACATGTATAAGAGGAGGTTAATGATAACTTTAAAGATCTATAGAAGCTTAAATGCTTCGTGTGTAGGTGATGAGAACATCTTAAGGCTCTTTTGGAACGAGGTGGTTGCCAGAGGCCTAATGTCAAAAAGCAGTTTAAAGGATGTTGAACACTCTGATTGGCATTCATGAAGAAGAGCATTAATAATTGGTAAATTGATTATTTTTAGCTCTCCAAACTTAGTTGCTCAAACCTCAAGTGAGTTGTTTAGACAGTTCCAAACCCCTATGGAAAAGAGAAAGGTGCAGTGCGAGTCTGCTGTGATCTGTCATTTTAGCTTTGAGGTTGCATGAATGTCACAGCGCACTCAATTGCACCATGCTGTCTCCTTAAGAAGGTATAGTATTTCTACTTGATGCTTTTCTGGCAAACAGGCTTTTGTTTTTCATCGCTTGTAGTGAAGACTGCAGTTAGCAATACTATTTCATTAATTAGTGTTTCTGCCATCCGTGAACTATCAATTAAGTTTATCTAGAAGCTATACATTGTTACAGTTACATGGCACATAAGAGCAGCAGCAACGAGTTGGGCACAGTTTGGGACATCATCTTGACCCCCATGACACAGACCACTGCCAGGCGAAGGTTCCTCAAGAATTTTCTATGGGCAAGATATTGGTATCTTCAGGTCCTCTATCTTAGAAGCAACCAAAGATCAGTCCCAAGGAGACAAGGACCAGTATGGCAGCTATATCTTGGCAAAGGCCAGTACTGCTAAGCAATAGGCCTCGCAAGCAGCAAAGCACGTGAAGAGAATGGCTTGTGGTGCTACGGGAACTGTGAAACACACTTGGAATTGCTAGCAATGCCAACAAGTAAGATGTGAGAATGCTATAGGGAATGATCTGCATACAAGTATTGAGGGAAGTACACAGATACTAACCAGTCTGTATTTTACTTTAAATGATGCCTTTTTAGGTCCTATTATGGAAGTTTTGAGTTGTCTCTGGTCCTTGCCAGAGGCGACATTCTACATGTATGCCTTGGTTGATTTCAAATGAAATAAGATTCTTTCCTTTCTTTACACTCTAATTCCCCCTTGCGTCAAACTAGAGAAAAGAAAGCCCCGGAAGATCGACTATACACAAGTGGAAAGAGTGCAGTCAAGCCTATGTTATCAAGAGAAAATGAAGGCATCAACCGGACAAGGGAGGAAAAAACAGCTATCCCTGAGCATTTCTTGGTACAAAGTAGTCATCATATGAGGTGGACATCGCAAAAGGAAAACAAAAATGAGATCAGAAAAAAAAACTTGAAGGAATAAATCGCTTTGATTCTGTGCTAATGTCTACAATATTCTAGTCATAGACTGAGTTCTCCAACCTTTTCACTAAGCCTAGATCCAAATGTTAGAATGGTGTCTCCTTTGACATAACCACCTGGGTCCGAAAGAAGAAACGCATCCTTGTGGCAACTCACTCTGCTTTGACCAGTACCAGGTTCCATAGATGGCATATACACTTCTTCTAATGTACTCTATGGACCTCATTCTTATGGCTTGTCAGCCGACTTAGTCACTCATTTCATCGGCATCACTATCTCCTTCAAATACTACGTCAGAAGTTTCCTCCTCAGGGCTATGGCGGTCGATATCCATTATTGCATCTTCTGATTCCTCTTCTTCACTGTCATGGTCTTCATAAATCACTGGTTTCACTGGAGCATCTTCCTCCTCTTTCTCATCAATGACCTGCTCAAAGAAGCATAGACGGGTTCAGTCAACATTCCAAACTTTAGGACAAATCCAAATTCGCATTTAGTAATACTTACTCCTGCGTAAAGGACATCCAAAGAGACAGATAGTTGAAGAGCTGGCTGGAAAGTCGACACTCTCGATTCAATGAGCTGCAAATGACCACAAGCAAATCAGAAATCCAAAAAAATAAAGTCATGTCACGAAATTGGACAAATCTTCCTACACAACCTTGAGATCTGGTTGAATTTATACACAACCAGTATGAGTAAAAGAGATGATATTGGAAGGTAAAACGTTCTGCGAAAGCTTATATATATTTGCGCTTAAAAGTTTCTTCACATTGTAACCAGCCACCATTTCAGACCTGATACAGAGAATTCAAGGCAACCAGCGAAGCTTCCTGTGACATTATTCCACTAGCGTGCTGAAGTAGTAGTCTTCTCAGCCATGGAAGAGCACAGACAAGCACAGCACCCCTGCAGCAACAAGCAAAACCATATCCATGAAGCAGTAATTTCAACAGAAATTTTACAGCCAGAAGGAAGGCCCCCATAAAAAGCAGACTGCTCAAAAAATCATCAAGATGATGATGGCATAATCAGATGCAAAGATTGAAAGTAGGAATACATAAAATGGCTGCCCTGTATCTAGGCCGAGCACAAAGAGATCATGCATTGAAGTCACATGAAACTCTACAAGAGTACCTAGACATTTATTGGCCAACCCTACATGCTATGACAGTGGAGGACAGAAGATAATGACCGCTCTAATTCATATGATGGTTTGGCTAGCAGGTTCAGCACCGGTATTCTACTATCTAAGCTGAATATCCTCCTCATACAACATATATTTTATTTATTTTTCTGACAAAACAAGCAATTAACATGAAAGGAGTGGAATGAGGCAGCTTTTGGTCATATAAGATAGCAACTGTAACATGTATGGATTTGCAAACAGGACAGTTCTAACTTCAATATAGCAAGTAGTTGAACTTCCTTGGTCAATAAGTGTTTTCCTTGAGTTCGATGTTGGTAACTGTTGGCAGTGAACTACAAGTTAAACATCATCCAGTATGCTCGCACGTGTGCATGCGTGCGCACGCCACAGAGAGAGAGAGAGAGAGAGAGAGAGAGAGTCACCTGGACTCAACTATTGATATGAGCAACTGCAGAAGCTTAAGAACATCAGATTGGTTCAAAAGAGAGATTGAATTAGCTATAACCTGCCAGAACAAACAAATTTGACACAATTACCATGTGCCTAAACAATCTATTATTATTTTTTCCACAAATGAAATAATTAAAATTATCCAGAAGCATTAAGATAGGTTAGAAGAAAACCTTCTCATCTTGTGTATATAAGCAATCTAAGAGGAGGGTGCGATCATCAGCATGCAATGCTTGCTTGAGCAAAACATTAACAGAGTCGGCGCGAGGCTGGGCAAGAGGGGAGGGGTCTTGTTTTTCATGGCTCATGTTTGTTCCACCATCCACCAAATTCAATTTTTCAAGCTTTTCTCCCATGGTCGGCTCATTCAAATCATCCTCCACAACCCCATCACCAGTATCACCATTACCTGCCAGGAAAGCGAAACTATGTTTTCATAATGATGTGATAGTGCTGTTCTATGCATTGTACATGCATTCTTCTCCATTCACTGGAAAAAAGCATAAACTCTGACAACCTTGAAAAGCACAGCCTAAAAAGGTAGAAAGTTGGGGGCAAAGCTATATATACACACTGATGCAGTACAAAGAAACCATAGACGACAGCAACCAGAAACAAAAAAGACATGCAGTCTATACACATGAAGGGATGTTAGCCTTTAGCATGCTATATCTACATCAGTTTACTAGAAGAAGAAGAAGAGGAAGAAAAGAATGCCATTTGACATAGCAACAAATTGATGGTATCCTGCATTTTCTCTTGTTTGGCAATTTAACTAGTGCACCTAATAGCACCTTGACTGTTGCTACATGCATGTGTCAAGAGTGTGCTTTCTAGCGTTCCCAATTCGTTCGGCCTTAGGAGACCGATTTCCAAGTCAGCCTATGTTCAATTCAGATCGGAGGGCTTAACCAAGAGTAGAAGAAGAGGGTCTAGAGAAATGTGATGCTTTCATTTGCTAGACAAGCCAACATATAAAAGGAAGGGAGAGGATCCCTTATATACAAGGGCCGGCCACTAGAAGTGGCTGCCCGTTTTTCCTTGTAGCCCAGGCAACCGTTCCTGAAAATCCGGAGCACTGTCCCGGTGTAGGTCCTAAGGCCCATTGTGTCACCTAGCCATTACTCCTCCCATCGCCTGGCCATGTACCATTAGTGTTAGGTAGCATAGGGTCATTCCAGGTTTCCCGGGATCATGTCTGGGATCGTTGGAGGGATCGGACGCTGGATCACTCGCTGATCAGTGTGGATTGATCCAGGGGATTGCTGAGGATCGAGAGCTGGATCGTCCCCAGATCCGCACGGATCGTTCCCTAATCGATCCAGGAGGATTGTCCATGGATTGGGTGTGGCACCGTCCAACGACCACCGCGGATTGATTCATGGGATTAATTCATGGATCGGGCATTGATCAGTTCACGGACCAGGCGCAGATCGATCTTGAGGCATGGGAGGATTGGGTATTCATGGGCCAAGCGCAGACCGATCCAGTGACTGATCGCTGGATTGTTCATGACCCATGTGCAGATCGGTTCCCTGGATCAGTGTGGAACGAATGAGGGACAAGTGGTTGGCCGAGCGAACGCCTGGTCCACATCACATGCATCTCCTTTTGTCGTTAAATTACTCTCAAGCATAATTGCAAGTGAATTGTGTAATGCAGAGACTAAATAACAGCAACAAGAATATATAATGCCTGAAAGCAGAAGCATATTACAGTACAAATGCATATGAAAAGTGGCCTTATGCTTGATTTCATCCTCTACTAGAAATGCCAACATTTACAAGACTTGACACAATGGAGAATCAACTAAACCATGAATTATGATCTAATCTTGCAATGATAATGGATGTACCATCCTTCTTTGAACAGACCTTGTCTTGAATCCTAAACAATAGATTCCAACCTAACTTATACCTACCTTTGAAATTGCTAAGACGACCAACACATTTCAGTGTTGCAATCAATCTTATATTCAACCTTCCTCTGGACAGTAGGAGTCTTGTCTCTTGATACAAGATTGTCACAAAAAGCTCAAGCAAAAGCTAATGCAGCTTAAATCAATGTTAAATTGTGTTTAGAGAGTGGTACTTCCATTACCACTGCAAGCATAAAACATCTTACAAAGTGGTTCTCATAACTCATGGTTCAGTTGATCCTACATCAGGTTCTCATAACTCATGGTTCAGTTGATCCGACATCCTTAACCATTCTTAAGTGTCACATAAAAGACTACCAAGTTTCTAGACTCTCAACTGTGTGAATACTAAAGAAAGGAGAGTTGTTAGCCCTCCCAAGCACCTGAATAGAAAATCTAGAAGAGCATCTCATGTTTTCGGTCTCATCCTAAGTCACAAATGGACACAACAATACTTCCTGCTCGGTTTATTGTGAAGAGCATGTAAATTTAATCATTTCCCATAAGACAAGGTAGATCTCTAATTCAAAGCTGGTCAAACAAACTGTGTGATCAAACTTGAGGAATTATTATGTTTTTGAAGTAACAAAATGATATTTTTTTCATTGTATTTTCTTTGTAGTGTTTCTTCCTTGAATTATTGGATGTTTGTTCATAGTGATTTCTCTCTTCAATTAGACAAGTGTATAAATCCCCCTTTTGCCTTTACATTGGTCAAGATATTTCAGTAATACCAATCATAACCGATGACAAGCCGTATGTCTTCCAGCTAGTAGCATCACCAATTCACTCCTCATGGAGATTCCTCAGTAGCAGTTCAATATATAGCACATAATTTGATCCTTTCTACTAGGCCATGTGTGCATGACACAAATACACATGCATCCACCCACCCATCATACACACAAACACCCATACCGACACGCCCTCCAACCCCCACACACACATATACACAAAAAACATTTATTCAAAATTGAATGGTATGCAGCACTTAATTTGCATAAGCAATGATTCCATTACTTACTCTTCATTCCTTGAGAAGTATCCTTATTCCCTGATGAGATATGATCAAAATTGTCCTGATCAATTTCATCATTCTTTCTCAGTGGCTGATCACCTTCTTCTGACAAGTTTTGATTCCTTTTCTTCCTCTTCCTCTTGTTAGCCTTCTTAGACATGCCTGCAACATGTTGAGGCAAGTACCCAAGATGTGATATCCAATGTTCAAATGAAGTAAAACTGATACGTCACAACCCTCATCATGCATTACACAATTATTCATAGTCATCAAATTTCAATCCCATTAGTAAAATCATACAATTCTAGGATCCAAACCAGATCGTATTATATAATCGTGCTATAAGGAGCAGCTGAAAAATTGTAGGACCAGTCAGACCAGCAGACTCCCCATGAGTCTCTTATCCTCTACCAAAGTATGAATACTTTCACATGTAGCAAGCCCATGAAGGATCGTTTTTTCACTCAAATTTATTATTAAACTATAAAGGCATTTTCCTAACATAAAAAACCCAGTGTTCACCCCTTCCGCTGTTGAAATAGACATGAACAAGAATAATAAGAAAAATCATAGATACCGCAATCCATAATGAAGCCATAATGTAAAGGACCTCAAACACAACTTAACCATCATAATTTGCACCATTGTCAGCCTCAGCAACAACCACAGCATGCATCAACCCATCAAACACCAGCAAAACCTTCATGAACTTATCTCAATTTTCATAACATTGTACCAGCATTTTCCAGGAAAAAAAGCAAAAAGCATCACCGCTCTCATTCTTCAACTTTACAGCATCTTATTTAGTCTCAAATCAGGTGTTCAGCATTGCTTCATTTAGTTCTGTTTGCATATAGGTGGCTTTCCATATAGAATCATGGTCATAATGATTATGTGTATTAATTCCAAGCGAAATACAGTCATCTTCACTTTGTTCTTCAATGCAGGAAGGTATACTCAGTTGAAAGTCTTGCATAGAGGTGTCAAAAAATACACATGAGAGAGGGTCGCCATATTGCAAAACCAGAATGGTGAGTTTTAACATCATAATCAGAAATAACGCTACCATCCCAGCTTTTCTAGCTTAATTTAGCACTTAGCAGGAAATGAAGATCTTTGATCTATGATGTGATCCACCACTTAATCCTCGAAGATACTGCAATTAAAATTTAAACTTAAGATTTTACAACTTACAACAGAATCATATCGATAAATATAAACTATATAATCCAGTCTTCAGAACTTCTTGTTGATAAAAAAAAAAATTATTGCCTTGTATTAGCTAACATAAGGTACAGCTACATACTACTGATTCCTTGAGAATGGTCATCCACAGCAGAAGTATGATCAGCCTCACTTCTGTCAGGTGCACTGTCCGTTTCCAGTAATTGGTTTCCTTCATCCCCTAACTTATTATCCTTCTGCTTTTTCCTGACACGTCTCTTCAACTTACCTGCATTGCAGGAAATGCTACAAACAATGAGAACTCGGTAACAAAGTGCAATAGCCAAAGTTAACTTCTAAAGAGAGCGCATACTTGCAAGTCTAGTAGCACTATGCTTTGAATATGCTAATGTGTATTCTATTTACGCCTGAGTATAATCATGACACTCACTAAGGACAGTATAATACTTACACAAGGAGGCAAAGTCAAACTCAAATGTAAATCGAATACTAGGTAGCCAAGTGCAAGTCGGATAATTGCTGAATGGTTTACCCTTCATTAGTGCTTTCCCATTCTGACCCTCTAGACTTGCAGAAACACAAAAGGAGGCAAGAATGCCATATTCTCAAGCGAAAAGAGTTCTAGGCAGATCAAACTGAAGTCAGATAGATTTATTCCAATTCCAAACTATCGACACAACAAATGGTTCACTAATACCATGCTCAGCCTCCCATAAATCTCGTTATACTTTTTTTCCCACTAGATCCTTTTTCTCTGTTTTTCCCTTCTTACCAGATGATCCACTTTTTCCATTTATTCACTGCCTAATCAACCTACCATCTGGAAAGCAAGAGGAAGGAGGAAAAAGACAACAATCATGCTGTTCCTAAGCCACTGGACCTGCCATGATCGAAAATATTTACCTTTCTTCTCCCCATGCTCGTCCGTTATGCTTCCAACTTCCACTTGATCTGACATCATTCTATAAGCATCAAAAACCAAAAAAAATTGAGTCCATCAGAAAAATGCTACACTCAATTCTATGCATGATATATCACTGGTAGCAAGAGTTTCACATTTCATTGACATTAACATTTAGGGAATGTTTACCAAAAAAAAAAACATTTAGGGAATGGCATGCACATGCTCAAAAGCCAAGGTTTATTGAGCAGACCTACCAAGCATGACTTCAGTGGGCAATGGACAAAGAATATGGCACTGAACTACGAAAAATCTTGGGTTAACAAGGCCATTCGCTTACATCAAATACGGGACACGAGGACCTACAGTTTCTGTGAAAAACACTAATCAAATAACAAAATGAGGACCTCAAAAGCATTGCCAGATGAACGACCTCATACACAAAATGCATAATGAATTCGATGCTACTCGCATCTATCGAACAATTGGTAACACGGGTTGGAAGGTGAAGGAACAGGCCTCCACCGAGGGAATTCCCCCGCTTGCAGTTGGCAGACTCCACACAATAAACATCATATTGAGTGAACCAGGATCACTGATGCTCTTGAGCTTAAGTAAAGTTGGATTCTCTAATGGGACGACAAAAAGTTCTCGAGAGAGAAGACTAATGTAATGAAGGATGGCCTGATAATCACGGATAAGGCCTCGGCATTCATCACTTGTGAGCAACTAAAATTACTCACCCCACAGAGAGCGTATCGGACCAGAGGCTTGTCAACGAGCTTAGCCGCCCAGGAGGTGCGGCGGAGAGCAAGCGACGGCGTTGGTGGCAGAGGAGAGGAGAGGAGAGGCGCGGATACGGTGGTCGAACCTTGAGGCGCGACGAAGGGAGCGGTGGCGGTGGGCCGCGGGGAGGGAAGGTTACGAGAGGAAGGGGGAGCGAACAACTTTTTCTTTCCCTAGTGTCTGTTCGTCCGAACAAGAAGTTCATTTATATATTAAAGGAATAATGAGACAGATATTTCCTTAGGATCACCTTTTAATTATAAAATATCATCCTTTTAATTTATTAAATATCATCTCTCATATTTTAATACATGTTCAGTTTATTTTTCAAATTATGTGAAAATATTCGATGTTATTATTTCAAGTTTATGAGCGATATTCAACTTTTTTTGTATAATTTATGAATTAAATTGAATATATATAAAACAAAATTAAGGATTGTATCAAGTACTCTAAAAATTCATTGACCACATTATATATTAGCCTAAGTTCAATGGCTACATTAAATAAATTAAAAAGTTCATGAATCATATTTCCCTATATCAAACTCTATTCACGAATCCACTTCAATCGTTTCTCGAAGAGATAATAACACAACAAATCCCTTAACTTTGGTCTATCCTATAATGTTGTTTCTAAATTTTTAATTTGTGCATGTTGCTGGTTTTGGCTAATTTTACAATGCCACTCTTAGATTTTTTTTGTTCAATATGATCTATAAATAATTAGTAAATATTCAATATAGTCCTTAAACCGCATCAAAATATTTAATAGTTAGGGATCATGTTAAGTACTAATTCAAAGTGCAAGAATTGCATTAAAATAAATTAATAATTTAGGGATTACATAAGGGTTATATTGAACATAGACCTAAATTTATGAATTATTTGTGTTATGTTATCCTTTTCAAATCTCATGACAACTGAAATTAAGTGGATAAAGTTAGATTTTGGTCCAAATTGTTTCTAAATTCTCTGTTCTTGAATCTCAATCGTCCCTGGCTTTGAAAATTTAATTTTCAAATTACTCCGGAGTTCCACTTTTCTTGGATATAGGTCGGGGGCCTAATCCAATAATGCCTAGTTGTGATTTAACTCGGCAGGGTTTGGTTTTCCTTTGACTTCAGGCTCAATCTCAAAAGGCTCGTCAAGTTGCATCGGGTTTGGGTAATTTCGGTTCGGTCTGGCACTGGATTTGCTTCATTTCGAGCTCAAGTTGAGCCCGTTTGGAGCGAGGGGTTGCTAATGGGCCAGCACGGACCGAGCATAGAAGGCCCGAAAAAGTATCGGGCCGTGCCTAGTACGGCCTGTTTGACATGTCACCGACCTCGTGCCATGCTGGCCCCTCAATGCTAGCGGGATGCCCGGCACGGTCCACTACGGGTGGGTCGTGCGGACCATGCCGGCCCGCTAAAGGGATCCGGGCCCATCGCAACCCCTATTTGGAGCTGCTACATGGTCAGGTTTTCTTTTCTCGTTACTGAACTTTCTGAATTTTCGTCTCAATTGGATCGTTCTCATTAGTAGAGAGAAGAAGAAGAAGATGCTTCTCTCTTTTACGGTCTTGGGACTTTTTGGCCACATGATTCACGCCCCGAGCCTTTTTTTTTTTTATCGGTTAAGTACTCGCAAGGCCGCTTCGAGACTTCATCGTGCGGCTTCGGAAGAAGGTCCAGAGGCATGCCGGTAGAACTTACTGATTCTTTTGGGGGTTGACCAATGGCCAGTTTCAGTTTTGCCAACTACCCTAGAATTTAGCAGAGGACTGAAGGATCTAACTGCACCTTCGACTCCCAAAATGTACGACGAAGTCCCACCAGGTCACTCCCTAAGGCCGAGGCTGAGGTCGAGGCTGAGGCCGCCACTACAAGATCCGCAAACCCGACGCATTTCCTCATTCACTGACACTGTGAAGCTCCCCACCGGGGGCGTGGGAAGTTACTAGTACATTACTGGAACATCGCCCGGAGAATGCCATCGGTTCTGAGCTGAAATGATGCATTTCCTGTCACCATTTACAGTTTCCTCGAATGAGTTGCAGAAGCCATGCTGCATTGTTTCTCGAACCAGTGTCTGAGACTTTTCAGAGAAGGGGCTTATCGTTTACGTAGTAATAATGTTTTTTACTTCTTGTTTCGATGCTCTGTATGGATGAACGATACATGCAAATGAAGGAAAATATACTGATTACATTTCATTTCAACGTGAAATTTCCAGCCTGGGAAACGCTTCGATGAAAAACTCCAAGGTCTCTCAATGTAACTATGTATGAGAACGGTGGAATGGTCCTAGAAACAAATTGATAGAATGGAACAATGAGATGTGGGCTTCGGCGGCAGTGGCCTTTTTCTATTTTCTCTTGAAAAAGAGAGAAAAAAGAAAAATGTGGCGGCGCCAGTCGAAGTTCCCTAAGTTTTCAAAGAGAGCAGTCAGGGTAGCACACTCGTCACTTGAATGCCTTTGCTAGGACATGGGTCCTCCAGCAGTTTCAGTAAGGTTTGAACTTCCTAGCAGCTCTCAACTGTTGTATTCGCTTTCTATCTTGCTCAAACTTACTCTGCAACATCATTACCTCTGCAGCAAAAGATAATTATAAGAAAAGACAACAATATTTGCAGGAAACATTTTTAACATATTCAAAGCACAGATTGCTCATTCAGCGGGAAACTGTAGGTCAAATGGTCCGAAATAATTCTTGACAGGTGATGATGCTTCATCTATGCAAACTAAAACCAGTGGCCAGAGTGCCAAGTAAAAATAGACTATATGGATGTTTGTGTGCCACATCAATAAGGATGCATTTCCCTAAATCCATTACATATTCCACCCAATCAAATACACAACATGTTTAAAGAAATATCAGAAAGAACTCTCTTTTTGTATGTGCTAGCCAATATTTGCTGTTCTTAAATCAACATGGTGGAAGAACATGAAAACTTTATGACGCCAACGAGTTAGGCATTGGTAGTTAATGAATGTTATCCGGGGGTAAATATCATGAAGGCTTAAAATCAGGATAAGAGAAGCACATGCACTTGGCCAAACAGGAGAACAGCATATAGCTACAGATGAACAACATGTGCAAATAGACATGCATAAGCACATATCCAAATATGGTCCATGATATGCAGCTCCATACAGCTAGGCAGATATTTTGAATCTTCAATGAACAACCAAAAAGTGAGGAGATATCTGTTTGAGGGGTCACATCAGGCCAATTATTGAAATCTCACGTGCTCGATCATCTCACTTCAGATATTAGCAGATGATACTATCTCTAGCTATTGCTTCATGAAAGATATGCTCAATGTACACTGTGTTCAGTGTTATAGAAATGTGAGGAGAGGCTCAAATAAAAGTAACTAGTCATTTCCTGACAATCTGAATGCATTTCATCACCCTCAAGGACCTATCTAGCAGATTCCATCTGCCGTTAGTTTATTTAGATATCAGTACAGAAATTAATATGGTATGTTCGTGAAATAAAATTCTAAAAGCAGGAGAAGATAAGGGAGGAGAATGAAGCTGAAACAATGTGAACAGAAAAAAAAAAAGAAAAAAAAAAGGCTACCAGCATTTCAAGTTGCTCATACTACTGTCATAGCAACAAGATATTTGGCTTTTACCCATGCGGCAGTCTCTAGAAAGAACGAAATTAAGCTATGAGAGAAATTTATCATACCATTCCTCTGCACTTCTCTTCTCTGAAATCGGTAAAAATCCAACCCAACTTCCTTGCGCTTCTTCTTAGCCAGCTTGTCCTCCAAAGCAGCCTGGGAAACAGAGCCAACAACAATTCCACTTTCGCTATCTGTGGTCTTCTTCCTTCCTTTGTGATGGGTTACCACGGTCCATCCACCCTCTGCAGCACGGGCTTCTCTTTCTTTTCTTTCCTGTGAAGCAAGAATGATAATTGTGAATACAAGTGGACCTAACTAAAAAATGCTGACAAACTGGAGGAATGAGTTAAAACCTCAAGCATAGGTGGATAGACAATCATGATAATTCTTCATTCAGCTAAGTAAAAACATGAACAAACATGTATCTGAAGTACATATCACTAATACATGAATGAATGCAATAACATCTAAGTCTTGCAAAACAGGGAAAATGTCCACACTGAACTAGCAAAAACCAGTACAACATGGCAATAACCTCATGTTGCTGATAAGAAGGCACTCGATTGTTTTGTTCACCCATGCCATGTTAAACCCAGCTCATTAGGTTTGAACTATATTTAGATTACAACATCAGTTAACCTAGTTATCCTGCTGGGCAAGCATATCTTTGAGATGATGGTGAGGTCCCTAAATTGAGAATACTCTTTAAGCAAAGAAACATTACACCTTAATTGGGGGATAGTGCATGACCTTTATCCACATCAGACAATACCCAAGGACATTTGAAAAACCAAATAAGAACTAAAGAATTGATAGATCTGCAATACCTGTTCCAGTTTTGCCTCGTGAGTGGTTATAAAATCATCAATTCTTTGTTGCAATATCTCTATTCCTGGTCTTTTTTTATAGTATTCCGTCACCCACTCTGCATGTCAAATTTCAAATGAGGAAGGCCAAACAACATGGTTTGATGCAATTGGAAAAAATTCACTATGATAGCTCCAGGAAGTCGACAGTGAAAAGATTGAAACAAATTAATTCTCAACCGTTTTCAGCAAGACTATCCAAGTACATCTTGACAATGAAACATAATGGCTAGCAAAGGAAAGGTTAAATTTCGTACTCTTCATTCCTTTGGATTCATCCTCATCCCCAGAAGAAATTTGATGAACAGCATCTGGATAAGGTTCAGAGTTCCTATCCACTACTTGGTCAATATCTCTTGGAGACTCTAGGGGCTTCCCTTTCTTTCTTCTAGCTTTCTTAGACTTACCTACAGCATGGGAAGAACAATGAATCGCTGCTCACAGACAAAGAGTTACTGTCAACAATTAACATTGCATCTGTCAGGTAAAATAACTACTTTGCAAGCCCTCTAGTTATATTCCCAAGGTAAAGTATAGGCTTCAGCTACTACAGGATAACCTCAAAGCCACCACAATATCCTTTTCAAGAACATCTTGACAATGAATCTTGCATAGCCCTCATAACCATAGGCAAATATCTAGTTCCTTACTTTTTGTTACTTCAGAAGTATCCCCATTCCCTGAGGAGGCAGGATAAACCTCCCCAGGATCAGGATTGTCATTCTTTTCCAGTAATTGCCCACCTTCTTCCAAAAAGTCGCGATCCTTCCTTTTCTTTCTCCTAGTCTTCTGAGTCTTACCTGATGCAAAGGTGAACAAGAAATACCAGTAAACAATATAATTTGATCCACAATCAATACATTCTGAATAGGGCAAAACATATACTCTGCAAGCCTTATGTACATTAATTCATTATAAGCGTGTCTCCTCCCAAGTAGAATCATCAGGTAACTCCTTTATTACACACTATCATTTTCTTATTACCAGATAGTCTCAAAGACAAGATGATATTTTCTTTTGCAGAGCATATTGAAACGAACTGTATGTAGAACAAATAAGCATAAGCAAGCATCAAAGTTTTTACTTTTCATTCCTTCAGAAGCATTCTCAATCCCCAATGACATATCATGAATCTCTCCTTGATCAGATTCATCACATTTTGTCAATGAGTGGTCACCTTCTGACAAGTCGTGATTCTTCTTCTTCTTCCTCTTGGCCTTCTTCAATTTACCTGCATCAGGGATAAGGCGAATAACAGTCAAAACAAATGCTATTTAAATGAAGTATATGTGATACTTCGCAACCTTAATGGCACAGTGCCCTTGAAACATGACTATTCATAGTAATCATCCTTTGATCAACAGTAGTGACATAATGAATATCTTAGAATCCATACCAATTACATGACCCTGATAAAAGTAGGAGACAAATTGTAGGACCAGTCAGATCATTATACTTCAAAAGAGTCCTTTACTCCCTTCCACATAGATATAATTCATAGCCTCAAGCCCATCCCGATTAGTTAACCACTTTCTGGAACAAATTATTCAGATAAAAGAATGAACTACAATGTATAGTCTCTTTGCATAAAAAAATGTTACTATCATCTGAAGATAGTGCTAGCTGTGAGGAAGACCCGAAACACAATGTAACAATCAGAGTTTGCAGAACCATAAAGAATAACCACCGAACTGGCCAAACTTAATCCAAAACTACCTCAGTTTGCTCTCAAAGGCTACCTTTTGCTTCTAAGGTGAATACATGATTGACTTCTTTCCAGAGGAGCAAGCACAAATTGTAGGACCAATCAGGTCATTAGACTTTAAATAAACCTTGTGTCCTATTCCAAATTAAGTATAATTTTCCATTTCGCAAGCCCAGGTGTATCACTTTCTCAATCAAATTTATAATAAACTAAACGACATGATCCTAGAATCAAAATCTCAGTATTGACCCCTATCCTCAAATTGATAATGGGACAAGATTGATAAGATATCCATCACAGACACTACCATCCACACATGAAGCCAAGACCTGTTACACGACTCAGCTTTGACCCAACAAACACCTACAATAACTTAATGTTCTCTCAACATCTCGTTTTGCATAGTATTGTACAAAAATTTTCCAGTAAAGCATGCACAAAGAGCCTCCATTACTCTGGTTCTTCAACTTTCATAAATGTTAGTCTCAATTTCAGGTGTTCAACTGCACTTCCTTTAGTTCTGTAACATATAGGTGGCTGGCTTTCAGGATAGATCCAGGCTTCATGACCAAGCGTACTAATCGCAAGCAAAATACAGTCACCTCTAATTTGTTTCTCCAACCCACTAGTTATATATTCAGTCGAAGATGTTGCATAGATGTGTCAAAAAGCATTAACAAGTGAGAGTAGCCATATTGCAGAGCCAGAAAATGATGTTTTATCCTAGTCAGGAGTTATGCTACAATACCAGTTTTCTAGCTTATACCATTTTGCAGGAAAGCAAGATGATAGACCTATGATGTGATCCACCATTTAATCCTCCGAGACACTGCTTCCAGCTTTTACAACTTCTGTTACCAGTCAATTTCCATCGCAATCATCGACAAGCAAACAATATCAGACAATTATTGCCAATAACAAACTATATAACACCAGAATCCCGTCTTGGGAGCTTCTTGATCACACGTGAAAAGTTAATATTAGCCAGTGTTGGCTACTGTAAGGTACATACTTCCTTCAGGATGGTCATCCACCACAGATGTATGAGGAACCTTGCTTCGGTCAGGTCCACCACTCATTTTTAGTATTTGGTTTCCTTCATCTCTTGAATTGCCATCCTTCCTTTTTTTCCCCACAGATCGCTTTGACTTACCTACAATGTGGAAAATGCAAGAAACAATGAAAACTTCCAGCAAATAAGGTCACTAGCAAACCTTCACTTTCACAGAATGCAGTTGCTTGCAAGTCTAGTTGCATTATTATGAGTTGCAATATGCTACTCAGTTTTTTCATGAAATTATTTCAATATGCCCCTCTAGTTACATCTGAGAATAATTATAATGACCATTTAGCACAATAATATACTCACAAAAGAGGCAAGGTCAAACTCGAGAAAAGTAAACGCCAGGTAGCTAAGTGAATGGGAAATAATCGCTGAAAGCATCACGACATGTGTACCCTTCATTAGAGCTCTCCCATTCTGACCCACTAGACTTGCCATTGCAGAAACACAACAAGGCCAAAAAACACCATACACTCAGCAAAAAGAAATTCTAGGCTAATGAAGAAGGAGATCAAACTGAAGTCAGAAGAATTTTTTGCAATTGAATCAACCCTTGGTTCACCAATACCATCCTGAGCCTCCCATCAATCCATTGAATTTTTTGCCCAGTAAATTATTTTTCTTCACTTTTTGCCTTCTTCATAGGCAATCCCATTTTATACATTCCTTTACCAACTTAAATGATCTAGTATCTGGGACAGCGAAGAGAAAAAAGAAAAAACAATCATGCTAACACCTTAAATCATTTGACCTGCCATGAATGAAAATATTTACCTTTCTTCTCTCCTTGCTTTTTAAATATGCTTCCTACTTCCACTTGATCTGGCATTGCTCTATAAACATCAAAAACCAAAAACATCGAGTCATCAGACAAATGCTATTAACAATCAATCATACGTGTAAAATACCAGTTGCAGCGATAGTTTCACATTTTGGGGACATTAACATGTTGGGAGATGGCGTGCAAATGCTTAAAGACCAAGGCATTTTGATTAGATGTACCAAGCATGGCTGAAGATTGACAGAGGACAGCCAATATGGGACTGGATTACGACAAAGCTTGGGTCGAAGAGGCAGGGGGAGTAATAAGATATGTGTTACTAGAACTGACTGTTTCCAGACAAATTACCAATCAATAACAAAATGAGGACCGCAAAAGCCCCAGGAACATTCTCATACACCAGTTACATAATTCAATGTAATTCGCCTGCACTGAAAATCGGCAATATGGCCTCAGCAAGAAGAGGCAAATTTCCCTGCTCGAAATGGGAAGAAAAAAAGCATCCTTATGCATCATTAAGTAAACCCGGAGCACTCCAGACCGAAGTCAAGAGATGGAACCACGAGAAAGTTCTTACGCTCAGCACGAAATTTTCTCTTCAGACGATAGCCAAAGTAATGAAGGATACACCACATGATCACGGACAAGTCATTCAATACTTCCAAGCCACGAAATTTACAGCTGAGAGAGCGAGAGGAGAGCAACGAACCAGAGGCAAGTAGCTGCTAAGGGCGTAGCGGCTGAGTACGCGTGGGCGCGCGAGCGGCGGCCGGGGGGTTTTGAGCGACGAGGCGCGACGCCGGCGGTGGCGGTTGCAGAGAGGAGAGCAGCGGAAGGAGGGTGGGGAGAGGCGGGCTGAGCAAAAAGGAACAACCTTGACGAGAGCCCGTTTGCTTTCCCTAGTCCAGTCTACCATTGTCCGACAATAAAAAAAGAATAGAAAAAAAGGAAAAAAGAAAAGAAAAGAGTGTCTATCTATTCTCGAAATTAGTAATTACATGATTTTCAATAAAAAAAATTTGTCTCCCCTCCATTTACTTACTCAGATTTTGAACGCATGCCGTACTATACTCGATGAAAATATTTCAATTTTCAGTTCAATTCATACATTATCATAAGCCCGCTAAAGATGTTACAATTGAGATTGATTAATTATATGTAACAGAAAATATAAATGTATCATATTTTATTCACACAAATAAATATAATGTTATTTTGATTTCTGAAAAAGAAAATCAATTATCAAAATGGGATTTGCGCAATGAATGGTCAATAGTTTATTATCGAAGCTATTCTCAATCTTAGTACAAGCTATTTGAATTCATGACCACACTAATTTCAAATACCTCAAGGATAATACCAATCTTTTAGTATCACCAAATTGAAAAGCACGTTTCTTAACTTTAAAAGCAGCTCGATTCGAGCATATTTCTAAAACTAAACTTTGTTCACACGGTGCTTGTGCTCAACTATTGCCATGTCGAATCTAATTTGTTTAGATGCCTACTTAATTTGTGACTAAATGTAATTAAAAAAAGGTTTATTTCGACGAAAAAAACTCGTTACCACGCTTATTTTTACGTGAATTTTGTTCTCTCATAAATTTAAGTACCTTAATCTTAGCTTAACATAAGTTATTTACAAGTAAAAAAAAAAAGCCAATTATCTGTGTAATCATACTTTTTCAAGCTTTTCTTTCTAATAACGAGGATAAGACAACGAGGGGTAATTTCCGATTTGGAGAGCTGTTGGGTAATTGTCTATGAAACGGTCCAAGTTATGGCGCGACTTGGTTCGACGGAAAAGATTCTACATGTCAGGGACTTGATCATATTTCTTGCTTTTTCTGATTATATCAGTACAGATACGAAGATTCTTCTACATGTCTGGCTCTTGTTACGTGGTCGTGAAAGAGTTCCAATTTTCAACACAATCAGAAATTGAAACGCAAATTGGTTTTGCTGTCAAACGAGCCACGATGTTCAACCGGCTCGCTCTCTCTTTACTGCAGACTCGTTGGTATCAATAGTGTCTCTGATCTCCCTTTTATGGCATTGGAGTGGGGCAGACGATTCACAGGCTGGGCCAATTTTTGCTGCGTTGGGTGCTTGCAAGGTCAATAGCCAATCCTGAACTCGTGAAACTAAGTTGGCTGTGTTCTGACTGCGAAATGTCCAGAGGCATGCCAATCGCCCCCCATCTTCCCCTTTCTTTCCTCAAGTTTGATGATAATGGCAGATTTGAGCTTAGCTAATGAACTCTGCAGAGGACAGAATGATCTGATCGCGCCTTCGACTCTTGAAAGGTGCCGAGGGCGCAGTGCATCCCTGTGCCTTCTCATCTTTGTTTCTCGATCCAGGGTCCTAAACCTCTCGGTAGCAAACCGGCCTTTGTGTTTGCATAGAATTAATTAGCAAGGTCACTCTCTTATCCAGATGCTTGCCTAATTGTATGATTCATGTAATTGAAAGAATAATACAGTGATCACCTCCCAATTCAGCTGCAGAAGTTTCTCCTGTTTTTTCTGAACGCATTTTGATCAGCCACGAGGACTTCTCTAGCATATACCATTTCAGATCCATTAGTAAGCTTAGGTACACACTAAAATGCAACAAACAGAAGCAAATGTGGGAGGAGGATAAAGCTGAAACAATGTACAAATTTACAGAGTTCCCCAGACCAACGACAAGTTTGGCTCTTACCCAAGAATGGAACTAAGCTACAAGAGAAATTTATCAAACCATTCCTCTGCGCTTCTCTTCTCTGAACTCAGTAGAAATCCAACACAACTTCCTCACGCTTCGTTTCTTTTCTTTCCAGTGGAGCAAGAATATTCACTTATCAATACGAGTGGGGGCTAACCGAAATCTGCCGGCAAACTTAAAGAGAAAGCCCAAGCTTAGGTGGATTGAGCGTGATGATAGTTCTTCATTCAGCTCAGGACAAATACCAAACTCACGCATACAAGAAAAAAATGCATACACATATTCAAGTTTTTGGCAATAAGGGGCGACCTCCACGCTGAAGCAGCAAGAACCAGTAAAACATGGCAATAGCCTCATGTTGCTGACAAGAAGGCGCTGGATGGTTTCATTCACCCGTGCCATGTTAAAACTGGCTCTTGAGGTTTGGACTATGTCCATTATTCATAAAACCATAGCAGGAAACCTAGTAATCCTTTTAAATTGCGGATGCTCTTTTAACTAAGTGATAACGTACCTTTACAGAATACGCAGTCTCTTCACAAGGACAGTTGCATGTCAATTAATCTAACTAGTTAGATTATGAGTTTGTCCTTTATGGTACATTTATCTATGACGTTAACAGATCTTATAATAATATTTACATGTTTCACGAAATTTTCTGGCCAAAGTTCGAATGTTGGAATTTTCATGGCTCATGTTTTCCCGATGGTAGAGATTCTGGAACGAAGAGCTTTCATTAATTGTGAAATGCATATAGCGCAGAGTGATTTGTATTGACAGAAGCTGAACAAGTGCACAGACTCAACTAAGTTTTGTTCCTTCAGAGCACGAGTTTCGGATTCCAAGACAGGCCCAAGTCAAAAGGCACACCTGTTTCCTGATCACAAGCACGAGGCGACATGTGGCGCTCCCAGGTGCGAGCTCTCAGCTCTTTGACCTGGTACTGCCATATACACATGTCGAGATCTGTGACTAGATCGAAGAGCTATATAATGTTCAAGCTAATTGCAATGAGTCCCAAACTCACAAGTGCCTATCTAATCATCAGTATTCGTAACATTTCTCGTTTGAGTCTTAGTAATTCATCCGCAACAATGGCTGACAATTCTCACAACTTGAGCTTCCAAGCTGGTGCTGCCAAGGGCCAAACTCAGGTCTGGCCTTTTTTGCTTAATCACTCTGTCCCCTATAGTTTTTTTTATCACGTTGGTAGTACTGATTCTTCGTTTGAGCATGATAATTGTTAATGAGCGTGGTAATTATTTATGTGATTAAGGCATTATGCATGAGGATTAATTAGACCATTCTGTTTTCCTTTGATCAACATGACTCTTTTCCTGAGACAAGTTTATCATTATCACTCGGGCTAGATAGATTGCATCTTGAACATTAATTTTGATTATTCATGTCGATCCTGCTGCCTATAACAAAACAAAGCTGTTGCTCAATGAATTTTCCCTAAGTGCATGATGCACATACAATGGGAACCATTCGATCTAGGAGCTTGTCAGCGGATTGATTGTCCTCTTTAATATGACTTACCTTGATGCTAAGATTATAGTCTTTCTTTAAATCAGGAAAAGGGAAACCAAATGATGGATTCAGTCGCTAATGCGGCTCAATCAGCTAAGGACTCAGTGCAACAGGTAACCCATTTCTTTTCTCTTTTCGCCAAATTAGGACTCTGTCATTGCAATGTTCGATTCGCTCATTTCTTGCCACATAAGAGAGCACGCCTTAGTCTCGTTCCCTAATGACGTGGTTACTCTATACACATATGACACAGCTGATCTAGTTCTTATTTGAAAGGGTAATTACCTGGACTCCCTTTGCATCTGCAGGCTGGTCAGCAGGTGATGGCTAAGGCACAAGGTGCTGCAGATGCAGTCAAGAATGCAACTGGCATGAACAAATGAAGCTAAAGACTCTTAAGTAAAGAGGCAAATGGATTTTGCTTTTCCTTTTCTTTTTCCCAGTGTTGCACTTAGAATAAGAATTTGGCATTTTTCCAAGGAATCTGTGTCTTGTCCTGTTCCAGAGCATTGTGTTAACAAGCTCCTCAGTCCCTGTTGAGGGGCTTAATCAGGAGGGGTTTGTGTTTTTCGTTTCTGTCTTCTTTAATATTCATAGAAAGTGGAAAGACTATGCTCATGGGGATTCCACCTCTTAATATTATAAATTAATGAAGGTTTTGTCCGATTTTGTTCGATTTTTTTTACATCTTCTAGAGATAAACATCTTGTAAAAGTTAATACGAATTTTTACGTTACCCAAAAAAAAAACAAGTGAGTGGTTTCAGTCCTACTTTTTCCATATTGAGTTAGCAGGCCCATAATATTATTTCAACCACAATTGCCCCTACAGCCATGATGGCAATCAACGTATTCTTGAACTGTGGACAAACTAATAATTTAAAAAGATTGCCTCTACACTTTAAAAGGAGATGAAAGCCGCTTGCGGAAAAATTTTCCTGCTCTACTTAGCGTCTATATTTTCTTTTAAGGTTGTCTATGAGCTTAAAAAGTAGCTGAGGATCCTGAAGTTGTCTCCGATTGATGTAACTGACACTCTTCTAGAATATGAGATTTGCCTGTTTTATTCAAGGGTTTGCCATAGCAGTGGAGACAAAATAGTCGGCTGGTCCGTTGCCTGTCTTTACATACTGGCAAATCGCCACTGGAGCCTGAACTCATCAACTTACGCATCCGTGGCCAGAACTTGGCCAAGTAAAACTGAGACCAGACAAAATCGAACGAGAGAATTCCACGACATTCGAGGGTCGATCTTGCCTTTGGCGGCATTCTTGATGTCTGAAGCACTAACTATCAGGATCACCTTCCTTCATGGAGTAATTTATCGAAGACACAAGGCTTGATGATAACGAAATTTTATATTTTATATTTGAAAATTGTGGATCGCTATGATCTTTGGCCAAAAACAAAAGGACCGTGCTGAGCATCTCTCTCGACATCAGCAGCACAAGGGCATAATTCTCTTTCTGTAACTCGTATATTTGGACAACAACATATGACTGACTAGTCCTCAGCGAGAGTCTGCTGACTTTCTGTGTGAAATGGTAGCCACTACACGCCTATCCGGAAAAATGGCTCCTCATTCGCTCCGAGGAAAAAAGGACAGAAAAGAAAATGCCTGCCTCAACTTTTGCACTGACCATGGTGGCATCTCGCAGCAGCAATCAATGTGACATGGAGGGCAAGAGAGGCAAGAAAAGGACAAGGGTTGAAAGAAACCCTGGTTTTTCTTGGACCCCATGCCGGGTTATATTCAATAATGACTCATGGTGGGAATCATCAACTTTGACAAAATCGACTGTGACTATTGCGAGGTGAGAGAGGGAGTACTCTCTTGGCTAGGGCTAAAACACCATGACACATCATCAATGTGGCCCTTTCCGATGACTTAGACGCCACATAGCCGGAGAGACCATGGCCTCTTGTTCCTTGGTAAGGTCGTCGTACTTGTGGTGGTGGTTCATCCTCATCTTTTTCCTCGCTTCTCTCTTGGCATCTTCCTATTGGCAGGATGGAGTTGCAACCTCCCTCCAACTCAGCTTTTCTTTCTCTCATGGTGGCCACAACTGGTTCCACGTCAGCACATCATGGAGTGACAAGGAAATGCCACCAAAACTCAAGATTACTGCTTTAGGCTCACTTTTCTGAACAAAGTGGTTCGCATTTCAAGAAACAGTGAGAGTTACGTTCTGTATCGAACGTTAAATCGATGAAATTAACAGAGACAAGCTCCATGAGAATGACATGGTTCAGCCTCCCTCCTATTGTTGTTGTGTTCTCATTATCTCTGGCCAACTCGAGAAGTGGTAATCTAGGATTTGCTCAAAGCGAGCAATTGCAGGCTAACTAAAGTATTTAGTGCTGACCATCTAGAGAAATCACTCTCCTGAGGGAAGCATGTAAAGTTTCTAACTAGGATGGCTACGCTTTTTCGAATTTAGTCATAGATGTTATGCCAATAACACCTACTCGTCATTCCTTTACTCTAGACCTTCAATAGCATATACTACTTGGCAAGAACCTTAGATAATGCGTTGATGTTACACATCTACCTATCATGCATTTACCAGACTAGTGCGAGCACACATGATGCCTGTTTACATAAGCAATTTAATCTCCAGAGAGAGAGAGAGAGAGAGAGAGAGAGAGAGAGAGTAGGTACATTAGTCTGTCATGGCCAAAAGAAAGATGAGCTACGAGACGTTTAGGTATTGTTCATACTTAACGTAAGAATTTTATTGTAATTATTACTTCTTGGCAAATGCCTAAAATTAAAAAAAAAATTGAAAGAAAAGATCTATGTAGTCAATAATATTTACCATGTTGAAGGAAAAGCTTGAGTTAAAGGTTCCCAACCTCCTGACTTGATTAAACCGAACAATTAGTAGTAGCCAGAGCACTTCTTAAATCTACTAATATAAAGTTCAAACTTGACTTTTGTCCCTATCTTGATTAGAAATGGGAAGGTTCAAAAAAATACAATTGAATGTATACTGTTTCGCTCAATCAATAGAAGCGGAAATAAGGTTAAGTAAGCCATTAATGCTAAAATTATACAGCAAATGACTTCCACAGAGTGCCAATGCTGCAGCACAATTCATCACAAGAAAGGACTCCAAACTGCAAAGTGAAGAGAAGACTAGATAGGAAAGAGGGAAAAAGAAGCCCTGAAGTGAAGAAGAGCATAACTCACAACTGATTTGTTTGCCCAATGTGGCAACAAAAAGCCTCTAGGATCCTGACAAATGGCCAACTGGACTCGCCCTATACCCCACAGAACTATGCCAGTAGTTAGCGTGAGTCCCTCGTGCACACGCAGGAAAAACTGTGCTGAGTCTAGCAGCTCCCCCACCATGAAGGCAGTCCTGTAATGTGACTTTGACAGTGAAACCAAACAGTCCTCCAACATAGATGGCATTCAGAGAGAAAAGCGAAAGCAGCAAAAATGGGCCCCCCAACAAGAACCTCTGACTCGACCTGGACCCACCAAGAACAACAGCCAACCACAAATTAACGTGAAGACTTTTTGCCGCCACTTACTTCTCGCCAAGTGGCACTACTAGGATTCTCTTCATCTTGCCTACACTTAACCCCCACCCTCCCTCACATTGCATTCAGTTCAAACACTCCCTATTTTCAGAGTTCATAGAGCAATATGTTGAAGGAAGGCCCAGGTGGCGGCGGAAGTGGCGGCGGCAGTAGCGGCAGCGGCAGTTGCAGCGGTAATAGCTGGGCACGTGTGTGTGACACTTGCCGCTCGGCAGCATGCACCGTGTACTGCCGTGCTGACTTGGCCTACCTATGTTCCAGCTGCGATGCTCGAATTCACGCAGCCAACCGCGTGGCCTCGCGCCATGAGCGCGTCCGGGTGTGCGAAGCGTGCGAGCGTGCCCCAGCCGCCTTCCTCTGTAAGGCTGACGCAGCATCACTGTGCACCGCATGCGATACAGACATACACTCAGCCAACCCGCTCGCACGCCGCCATCATCGTGTCCCCATCTTTCCAATCTCCGGGTGCCTTCACGGCCCCCCTGCTGGCACCGTTGGTGAGCCTGTGATGAGCCGTGCAGCAGACACTGAGGAAGGCTTTTTAGCCCCGGAGGATGAAGAAGCCATTGACGAGGAGGATGACGATGAAGCAGCCTCATGGTTGCTGACAAATCCGGTGAAGAGCAACAATAACCATACTAACGGATTCGTGTTTGGTGGTGAGGGTGATGAATACCTGGACCTTGTGGAGTACAATTCTGGCGCTGAGAATCAGTACGTTGATCAGTATAACCAACATCATCATCAGCAGCAGCAGCAGCAACATTATGGCGTTTCTAGCAAGAATTATGGAGGTGATAGTGTAGTGCCCATTCGGCATAATGACTGTCAACAACAAAATTTGCAGTTGAATTTGGAGCATGAACCCTCCAAAGCTGCCAACAGCTACACCGGATCGCTTAGCCACACTGTAAGCCTTTTCCTGCTAATCCATATTAAATGCACAGATATAAGCATCATGAACCATCCTATCTGTTACATGGTCCTAGGAGCTTCACACAGCCCTTGATTAACCCTTTTGCTTCTGTCAATAACTGCATTCTTAGCAATCCAATCCTTATTTAATAGAGGATGTCGCCTTGGAAGTGGTGTTCAACTAAAAATTCTCTTGTTATTGCCTTTGCAAAGAGAAAAGAGCACCAAAGTTCTGTTTTTTATTGCCTTCGTAAAGAGAAAAGAGATCTAAAAGTGTCTTTTTATTCCCTCTGTAAAGAGAAAAGAGCAATAAAGAGCGCCAAAGTTCTCATTTTATTGCCTTTATAAAGAGAAAAGAGCGAAGCTGCTATCCACAGAATCTGCACCTTTTACTACAGACACACAAAAGTATGCATACACATTAGACTTGCATGCGCAGGGATCACAAGTACTTAAGAGGCACTAATAACCTTGATACATGTAATAGCTCTTTACAGTAGTATATTAGATGAGACATTTTCAGCTATTGGAGCTCGTCTATATATTCAATAAGATGAAAATCATTCAGAAATATCTCAACTAATTCACAAGTACAAGAAAAAATCTCAGCAACAGACATGATGCAACAATTCTGAATCATGCTTCTCCATGCTTTCATTCATATAGAATTCAATTTTTCAAGTCTAACAAAGTATCATGCTTCAGTTTTACATGAGCCCCTCCTTAATTTATTCCACACATTATTATATGCTGATTTCTCTGAGAATGCTACTAGGTTTGCGTTTCATCCATGGATGTGGGCATTGTACCAGAATCAAATCTAACTGACATCTCAATCTCCCATCCAAGGCCTCCCAAAGGAACAATTGACCTTTTCTCAGGACCTCCTATTCAGATGCCATCCCAACTTTCACCAATGGACAGGGAGGCTAGGGTCTTGAGGTATAGAGAAAAGAAGAAGACGAGGAAATTTGAGAAGACAATTAGGTATGCCTCAAGGAAGGCATATGCAGAAACCAGGCCTCGGATCAAGGGACGTTTTGCCAAGAGAACAGACATTGAGATCGAAGTCGACCAAATGTTCTCTGCAACACTAATGACAGACAATGCATATGGCATCGTCCCATCATTCTAGATTCAGTGGGAAATGAGTATCAGACTATCAGATTGGAGTTGTAGCAGCTAGTAGTGAAGATCTTTTGCTTATACTGTATCTTTCTTGATCTGTCACATGTAATTTATATAAATGCCGGGTGATTCTGTTAATTCACTTGTAACGGTTTAATGTCTACATCATGCAACTCCATATCGTTCTAAAAATCCAAGTGCTTTCTTCGATCCCTCTTCAATTAGTTGTAACCGCACTCTTTTAACAAAAAAAAAATTAACAAAATTCACATTCAGAGATCGCAAGAACAAGATGTTTAAAGGGGATTGAAATTACTGGAATGGAATTATTATCTCGTATAAAGGATGACTAAAGGAAATATATGTGAGATAAAAGTAATAAATATCTCATATGCCTACTGAAGTATTGAGCCCCGCAGACCCTTTTGTCTATGCAATAGCTTTACGGTATTCTCCTGCTTTATTCAAGTCTCTGTTGCAGCATCCTTGTCGAACCTTAAAGGGGGAATTCTCTCGCTAGAATGTGAACTCACTAGTAGCAGTCAAATTTGCACTTGTGGGGAGCCTTCAGGCGAAGGCGAATGACTATTTTCATCGTGTACCAGGAGATGATCTCAAGCCCTCCAAGAATATTGCAGAAATTAATGTGAATTCGGTTAATCCATTTAACGATCTTAAGCCCTACCGGGATAGATAACCTTTCACTAAGTAAAAGCCATTTCCAATACGTCTGAGAACACCTGAAGCAGGGGGTGACAATTAGAAAAGCACACAACTCTTACTGCATCGACTCTCAAGTGTTCAGAACACCCCACCGCCCGAAAGAGGAAGATTCTTAACATTTGATATCTATACCAAGTGGCAGAAATATATTGCCAATTGAGTATATCAGGATCATCAAATTAAAACATCTCTAAAAGCTCCACCTTATGAAATTAGGAATCTTCACTTTGCTTTCCATGCCAGCTGCAATGGTTAGTACATCATTGATTCTTGGCCTATTTCCAAAAAAAAAAAAAAAATCA
The DNA here is from genome assembly GCA_030064385.1 of Melaleuca quinquenervia. Taxonomy (NCBI): domain Eukaryota; kingdom Viridiplantae; phylum Streptophyta; class Magnoliopsida; order Myrtales; family Myrtaceae; genus Melaleuca; species Melaleuca quinquenervia. The sequence continues at coordinate 6,669,118 of CM057726.1, read as the reverse complement.
ATTCTAGGTCGAGTGACAATTATGGTCCCAACTTTTTTGTGTCTCATAAAAAATTACTAACTTTGATTTAAATCTCAAATCTGATCACTCTTGACTTAAAATCATTGATTGTTCAACTTGACTGCTCCATCTCAAAAATAAATTCACACGACTTAGATTACTAACTTTTATTTAAATCTCAAATTCTATTCCCCTTGACTTAAAACCATTGATTGTTCAACTTGACTGTTCCATCTCAATAATAAATTCATATGACTTATTGGCTGGATTTAAACCACTACCATCATCTTCTTTTCTTAGCCACGGCTTGAAGTATAACGGCGAAAACTATTCATCATCTCTCACACTTCAATAGAAAATCAAAAAGATCTCTAGATTGAATTTCTTTGGCGAAACTTCACCATTTTGTCATAACTTGCAGCTCTAAGCCACAGCCCATTAAGGGACACCTTGGACGAGATTCACCAAGCTCACAATTAGAACCTTTTTTTTTTTTAAACAATAGTGACTTCAAAGAATCAACAAGGAGCCAAATTTGATGAAAGTTGATGATTTATTATAAGATAAAAAAAAAGTTGGGGCCAAATTTGGGATAAGAGTAGAAGTTTGCAATTTTTTATGAGAAAAAAAATAGTTGACACCGGAATTATCGCTCGACTTAAAATTTGTGCGTTATTTTTTTCCTAATTGGCATAAGATGACGCAAGTTAATTAGACAGCATAAACCCCAGAAGAGAGCCTCTTTTAATGAAGTGTAGATGTATAATCTTCATCCCTGCACAATGGATCAAATGAATATCTCTACATATCATGGTTTGTCATTATGAAATTTCTATGTTTAAATTATCCGGTTTCAGGAGTGATTTTACTATAGTCATTCTTCTGCATGTTATTTTTCCTTGATCTACTGAAATGAGAATATCTTATGTGGGCCAAAGGCTACAGTTTTGCACTTGGCTTTGCCACACTAGATTTGAAAGGTTAATCTTAGTATTGGTTGTGCAATATGCATACAGCAAAGGCCTAAGATATCATTTCATTAGAGATATCCTTGAAGTAGGAGGATGCAGACTAGAACATCTAAGGATTGAATAGTTTTTCTACTAAAGTGGGATGCTTGCCAAAAATCATATAGAAGCCCATGGAACTGGAAATATCGGCAAACCATATGGACACTCAAATCACCTACTTAACTTAAGGCTCATGCAAAATCTTTTGTTCGACCTGTGCCAAGAGAATTTTCTGCACCGTCAAAAGCAAAATATTTTGATTCTAAGGGACTTAGTTCAAGCTAAAAAAGGAGTGGCGCTGTCTCTTGTCATCGATGAAAAATTTGTGAATAAAAGAAAAGATAATGTCAGATATGAAAGGAAGTAAAAGTACAGAACTTTTTGGAGGCTACTATTTCACGGCTGTAACACTTGATGCCTTTAGTATGCTCTGAGTATCATCCATCTCTGGAATTTTCCTCTTTAAAGATCAGGTCCTCAAAAGACCTTAGAAAATCCATATCTGCGTTTCCATTTTTCAGGGGCAGGTGGTGCTTTTCTCTCCATTCAATAGATTTTGAAAGTAAAGTTCCATATCAAGTTACAGATTCAGCGGCGAGCACAGAGCATACAACTTTACTGGAGAGTGCCAAAATGGACCACAAAATTCCTCATCTCAGCGCACTTTTCGTATGAAAGTGCCTACTTTTGGTTCCAAATCGTCCACTGTCTAGATATGAAGTAAAACCTCGACCACAAGATGCTTTATATTCAGCATCACCTGTAAAGGTACTTCATCTTGGGTTATACCAATAAAAGCATCAGCAAAAGATGCTCTCTGTCATAATGGAAGAGGGGAGGCACCTATAAGTCAAAACGCCTTTTGCATAGTGAATTCCCAAAAGGTGGCACCATATTTGAAGCTATTAACATGGATTGATAACAATTGCAGTCCTATGCAATGATATGAATATAGCATTCACAAACTACCAGACTGGATTGCATGGCAGGGTGCTTTGTTGATAGTAGTGCTGTAAACTCCTTCAACAGAGAAGAACAGAGGAAAATGAGCTGGAGAAACTAAAAATCAGCAGGAAAAAAGTGACAATGATCGCACCAGCCAACGGACCCTTTTGCATCTTGTATAGCATTTTATAGCTTTATGTAGCTTTGCTGCTTTTATCGCAACAATGCATCTATCTTTGAACTTTAATGAATGTTCTTCCACTGTATTATGGATTGACTAGGCCCACTTTATTCTGCACTAATGTAATGACTTTGAGACTTCAAACCTTGATGTCTCCAGATAGAGACTGAACAAAGCCCAAGTCTGTGAGGGAAAGAAGAACATTAAAAAATAACCTGTTCTAACATAACAAGGTACTTATTGGAATTACCCACAAAAGTTATAAAATACCGTTAAAAATATTTTCAAAAGCTCAACTTTAAGAAGAAACTTATAAGACCTTAATATACACAGCTTCAATCAAAGTTCTTTCTGTGCAGAACTGTTCTATTAAGCATGACAGCTGCTGTGTCAGAAGTTCAAGTTTATGGGCAATCATTATCCTGCTTCATGAAAGTAAAGGCGTCAACCAACTGCTAACACATTTAACACTTACAGCCTAAAAAGGTGAATCCAGTTTCATCTAATACTTCGTTTAGGTCACTCCTTAAGAGCCATTGGAGTTTGAGGGGGCAGCCTTTGATGCTGACTGAATATGCTCCCAGGACAGGCAGCTTCCACAAGTGCAATATAGCACAGATAAAGCGATAATGCAAAATTCACATCACATCATAAATCGAGCTCCACCAAAAGCCTCTCCTACTCTCTATACTAGGAGCTACCTCCACACGTTAAAAACAGTATATAACAGTACTTAAGTTTGTAGAAAAAGCATACTGCACTCTTTGCTATCATGCATGAAAATAGTAAGGACAAGAGAGATAGATATTACATTTGCAAGCATGGAAGGCAAGCGACTGCTTCAGAAGCTTTACTAATGCCATCAGGACTAAGGAAGTTTTGCCCCCCAGTCCGCAATTACCTCGCCAAGCAGCAAAGAGAGTAAAAAGAAACAAGAACATTAAAAAAGCCTCCCTCTCTAACAATCCATGAGCATTTAAAATCTTCTAAAGTTTCTGGACCTAGTTTCTCTATTTTAGTTGGGAATAGGTGAAAATATCAGTTACGTGTTGATTCAGTCATTGTTGCACCATAGCTTGCATCCTATGCTTCATCAAAGAAGAGGCCATGAGTGAACTGTGATTAAGATGCACAAGTTCTGTCTCTGCCAGAAAAGAATATAATATATTGAAGAATACGTAAATGCAAACAACGAAGATCTGCTCAGCCCAAGATCCTAGCACAGCAAAACTTGGTCATCGCAAAATAAAGGATAAATTCTTTCATTGGTAGTTTCTCCTAAAAGTATTGATTCCTTTGGCTGTTCTCAACATTAAATTGATGCTTTCAAAAAAATTTATAAATATTGCCATTGCTGCATTAACTATACTTAAAATAGCAACTCTCTCTTTCACATACATCTTCAAATAAAATTATTCCCACACAGATAATTCTCTTTATATTTTTTGATGTGATATCCTAGTAATTCTTTGGCAGTTCGCGAGATTCATGGATGTTGGCAAGATTCATAGAATTCCTTCAAGATATTTTCACAAAGCTTGTTATAGCTGCATTGCCTATGCTTAGGACTATCAGAGAACTGCTTCATAATACATCTTCATGTCCAAACCCACGCAGAGATTCCCTAGTTTTACACTGATTTTCCAGAATGTACATTCTGGCTAAGATGATGATCAAAGCTGAAAATAGTAGCAATCCAAAGCTAGATCAGAAACCAGTTCTATGAGGTCTTTCTAAACACGGGTATGCATGCTCCTTCACAATGTTTTTGCATTTTCAATGATTCAAAAGGAAGAAAAGATTCCCTAGATCAGAAGCAAGTTTCTTAGGTTGCTTACTAGTCAAACAACCGTTTGCCTCAGATTCCCATAAGAATGCATCCAGTCTCAAAACTCATTGGCTGATGGACTCATTTGACAAGAACAAGATGCATGCACCTTTTCTCAACTCACATTCAATCAATACATTATCGTCACTGGCATATAAACATACTCCTACGAAATGTCATCGAACTCATAGTATAGATTAAGTATAGTCAAGCCCTAGCTATGGCATACAATCGCATAGCGATGCCCATAAGAGGAACCATGAACGATATCCTACTCCAGCCAATAGTTGGCATTAGTGTTCAAACAGCGCTGACTAAGATCGACCATTGGTTTGACAAGACAGTTCCACTTTCTAGCTAGTAACGACATCATATTTGTCGATCATGCACGTATTCGTTAGATTGTAAATGCCCCAAAATTGTCACTCCGACCTAATCTTATTCCAAGGTATGCTCCTCGCCAAGGGGCCAAAAAGAACCGCAAAACATGACAATCGACAGCACAAATTGCAACCGACAGCAAACTTCAATCCAGTCCAATTTCACTAGAAGCTGGCACAAGCCCAATTCAAACTGCTCTTATGAAGAAAACAATAAATCTCCACACTAGAATTAACACTAGTCAAGGAAGTAGCTGTTCATAGAGTGAGTACTCATAAATCTGCACAAATTCCATGTCCCAATTTTTTTTTCTCCTCTTGCAAAAGCCACTGCCGAAAGGAAGAAAAGTCCTACTGGACATCAGCTGCAAAAGGCTTAAGAACAGATCATTTCGCTTGTTCTGATTCTCTTTTTGCCCGAGTTCACCTGCTGATCCATCGAGATGGATAGCAGTAGTATCCTCGAGTCATTGAAGAAGAACATTCGGAGAGACGATGCCTCTGATTGCTCAAGGCCCACCTGACCAAGGCCGAACAATCGAGCCCATCAAGGCTCCAGATCGGGCCCTAATCGGATCCGGCCCAGCTCGGCGCGCGGTCCGCAAGAGGAGCTCGACCCTTCTCTCCTAAGTCCGGAAGCTCCCACCGAAAACCCTAGTCGGACCCCTCCTTCGTGCGTCCCCCCATTATAAAACCCTCCGGATGACCTCTGCATCTCCGCCTCTCCGCCTCTGCTTCCGCCATTGGCGCCTGCGCTCCCGATTCTCTTTCCATCCCCTCTCCTGCGGAAAAAGAGAAAAATCATCGCTTTCTTCTCTCTTTGTTTCTTCCAATCCGATGGAAGCCTAATATTGCAATTCCTTGATCTCGGATACGCGGTGGGTCAACGAATCTATCGTTAGGCGATAGCGACGCCATGAGATGCATGTACGCATTCCTTACATGCATCGTCTGCCTTTAGCTCCGATCATCCTCCTCCGGGAGCTTGGGTTTTTCGGTGACAAGGCAGATACATCCCTTCCCATTCCACCAATTTTTTTCCCTTTTTTGCGGATTTTCTTTTAAAGATCGAAACTTTTTTCCCATGAGGAGGTCGGCCGCTGCGTGATGATGGATGATGAGAAGAATCAGACGGATTCCCATTGATTTCCCAATTTCTAACGTGATATCAAACAACCAGCTACTTCTGACACATCGGCGCGGCTCGATCTCCTCCGTCATGGTCTTCTTGTTCCCGTCTGCTTTTTCTTCGATCGATTGCAGAAATTCTGTTCGTGGGAAAAAGGGTTTTTGTTTTTTTTAAGGTTTTGTGTTTGGCTGAATTGGGTCGGATGAAAATGGAGCGGCCGGTGATGTGAGGAAAAAGATATTTGCTACTCTTGATGGGGGGATTCTTGACCCCGTCTGATGACTCCTTTTCCACCAAGATCTCTGAGGCCTCTCTATTTTTTGAAATTTCAATAAATAATGGGGAAAAAAAGAGATCTTTTATGCGATTTCGGGCGTCGGTATTTATAAATTTTCATGTTCGTGTTAGATAAAGGTCAGACCAGAAGAGAGCAATAATTTCTTTTGGAAGAATACAAGGAGAAGCCAAAAACCTCGAAGCCCTTGATGGGATTTCGCTGCATCCGGAGCTTTTTCCAAACCCAATTTGATGTTTTGTACTTATCTTTCGGCTCTGTAGTGTCGATTATTGTTTAGGTCATGGAAAATTTTTAGTTTTTTTTCTTTTCTCTTTTGGGTCGTAAACGGGCTGCTTTCATTCAAAGGAACTGGGGAAAAAAAGAAGACACCCATGATTTTCCAAAGGAGTTGGGGTTTAGAAAGCAGGAGGGAGATGAGATGCCCAAGTCTATTGGAATTTCTTTGTTTTTTTTTTTGGTAAATGTTGGAATTTCTTTGTTCATCGAAAAAACGAAACAAGAATTCGTTGCATAGCCAATTGAAGTTCGAAAATGAATACCAAATCCGACTCTTTTAAGGTAAAGGAAGAATCCAAACCCAACTCGTCCAAATACCAACAATGTACGAATGAAGACTCATCCAATGAATAACAACAGAAGGGTTCTGGTTTAAGGTTTCTACGGAACTACATGGATAGCCTTCGGAAACGGAGGTAGGAAAACTTATGAATCGAGAGCGGATGGGATGAAGTCGGATTATAATGAGAGAAATCGAGAAAGAAGAAAGGAACTTACCAAGATGAGAATAGTCTTGCTAAGTTCATAAGCATTGGGTGTCTTTTGTTTTCCTTGTTGATAGCAAAGAGGCTCCGAGTTGCCGTCAGTGCAGTGGCGGAACCATACGAAGTCAATGCCTCGCTCGCATTCAGTGATGGCTCGAATGGGTCCATAGTAACGTCAGAGAGGGAGGCTTCGAGCAAGCATCGCGGCTTTCGCTCTTTTGTCTCTGCATCTTTTGATGATGCGACTTCTGTGGAGCGCCTACGGAGTATAAGCGAGGTGAAGATGGTGGAGTTTCAGAAGATCTTCGGAATGGCTGACAATCCGAACCTCGATCGCTCGGAAGGCGACGTAGGGGCGATGTTGGCGTTCAGCTGAAATTCCTTCCGCCCCTTCTCTCCGCTATGGCGTTACTCTTCTGATTTCTGCTGCCGTGCAGAAGAGATGCCAGTGGCGGTCCCATCTTCGATAGCGGCAGCAACGACAGCCCTTAATCTAGGGTTTTTTTCATTTTGGTCCTTTAATTAAATTGAATTTCTAATTTTCAGCTCTCTTTTTTAAATATAATTGAATTTTATTTATTTATTTTCCAGTCTCACTTTGAAGTGCATTAAATACATGATCAAATTAGATGTCCACAATACTAAAGTAGGAGATATTTCATTTTATTTTATCCGGTCTTATATCTTGACGACAAGACGTAATTTTGAAATTACATAGTTCTTGATGTGCGTTGCATAGATCTTGATGTGCGACATCAAACCTGAATGTGAGGATGCAAATGGGGCGGCGGATCTGTCTAACATGGGTCCTGAAATGCGTACCCGGCAAACCCAAAATTTGATTAATGCCTATTAAGGATATGATGGGGTAGAGAACCCAGATTTCGATCACGCTTGGGTTGAATAGCAACTGCAGCCAAGACGCTTGAGAGGTGCAAAATCCTCAATGGCAATTCTATCGCACGCCTTATCAAGATCTCGGCAATGATCTCTCCGGAGGAAAACAAGTGAGACCCTCGAAGATAAGACATGTCATTGACATGCATGACAGAGGATTAAAAGGATAAAGTAGCAGTAAAAGACTCCCAAGAATAGGGTGCCAATGATTAATGTCTCAATCATAGAAGCAGCACATCCGCAAACAGTAGCACAACAAAACATCCTAGGCTTAATTTTGACAGCTGAAAGCAAGTTCAATACAATTATTGAGGAGTTTGCAGTGAAAAGACGATGGAAAATAAACGAGCCCCGAAAATAGCCTCCTCAGGAGCAGTTATTGGCACAATTGAGAGCGCCGGCACACGGCACGACGGAAAGGAGGTCTATATCTTTGATTGCTTAGCAATTTTGAACCATTCTGTATGGAAAGATCCCTCCATGTCGACCCTTTCATATGTATGAGCACCGAAGTAATCACGTTGAGCCTGGACAAGATTGGCCGGCAGTCTTGCCCTTCTGTAAGTGTCAAAGTAAGCAAGACTGGAGGACATACCTGGGACGCTGATACCCGAGTTGATAGCGAGGCAAACCACTCTGCGCCAAGCAGATTGTCTATCGATGATCTCCTTAGCAAACTCTGGATCCACGAGAAGATTCGCAAGATCTGGATTCCTGTCATAGGCCTTCTTAATCCTGTCCAGGAAAATGGCTCGAATAATGCATCCCCCCTTCCAAATCCTAGCCAGCTCGCCCAAAATGAGGTCCCATCCCTTCTCATTGCTCTTGGCACGTATCAAATTCATTCCCTGGGCGTAACTGCAAATCTTCGATGCATAGAGAGCCTGCCTCACATCATCAATCAATTTCTTCTTATCAACTGCTTGATCAGCTAGAATATCACCAAAACCGCCCGATTTGAATACTTCGGCAGCTTTGACCCTTTCTTCCTTCAACCCACTCAGGAACCTAGAATCCAAGGAAGACGCAATTGTGGGAGCTGCGACTGACAAATCAGCAGCTTGCTGAACTGTCCATTTACCTGTTCCCTTCATGCCAGTCTTATCCAAAACCTTATCAACCAAATATCCCTCACCCTTATCATCCTTGATTCCAAATATATCGGCAGTGATTTCAATTAAAAAGCTCAGAAGCTCCCCCTTGTTCCATTCTGAGAAAACATCTTTCAGCTCCTCATTTGATAGCTTCCCGACAGATCTCAGCACATCATATGCCTCCGCGATGAGCTGCATATCACCATACTCAATACCATTATGAATCATCTTGACGAAATTACCAGATCCGCCTTTTCCGATGTATGTCACACATGGTCCACTGTCTGGAACTTGAGCTGCCACCTTAAGGAGAATATCTTCAATGTACTTGTAGGCCTCAAAAGATCCTCCAGGCATCAAGGAGGGTCCATTTCTAGCACCCTCTTCTCCACCAGAAACTCCCATCCCAAGGTAGAGCAAACCCAACTCCGCCATAGCCTTCTCTCTTCTCTCGGTATTCTCATACCACTCGTTGCCACCATCAATTATGCAATCACCCTTCTCCATGTAAGCAGAAAGTGTCTTAATGGTTTGATCTACAGGCGCCCCAGCCTTAACAAGCATAATGATAACTCGAGGTTTTTGAATCGAGTTAACAAAAGATTGAGGATCATGGAAGCCATATACGGGGAGGTTTCCTTCCACCTTAGCTCTCTCAACTGTCTCATCAACCTTTGAGGTTGTGCGATTGTAGACAGAGATTGGAAAGCCTTTCTCAGCAATGTTGAGAGCTAGGTTTTGGCCCATAACAGCGAGGCCAGCAAGGCCAATTCTAGTGGGTTGTGAGGGGGGAGCCATTCTTTCCCTGCCTAAAGCAAAATAAATATCATAAGAAAATTTACAGTTACTCCAGAGAAAGCTACCACAAAATAAACTCATTTCACTGAATTTGCTTTCTGCTCAAATTATACTGGATGTGAATATAATAGACCATGCAAGAAGTCATTGCTTGCCACAATGACCCTGGCCATACAAGGCTTGTCTTATGCTTCCCGCATCACCAAGGTAACCAGATGGGCTGTTGTGAAGATGGAAGTGAATACAAAATGACATCACTAGCCTCTACCAGTGATGAGTCCTTGCGTGCTATCAAATATTGTTATCCTCCATAAGAACCATCGTTCAAATGGTTCAAATTTTAAATGTGGAGAAGAGAAATACCATTTTGACCTATGCTGATAAAATGGCGAATAGGGATCTTCTACATTCATGTGGCAAAGCAAAGATAGGAGTTCTACAATGAAATAGAATTAGAATGTGTATGTACGTGTGCACGAGTGTTGTGACCTGATCTATTGGATGAGTAAATGATTTCAAGAAGCTCTAGCCAGATGAGAAAATGCAACCACTCCATGGCAGGTGTGGATGTCAAAGGACTAAGGGGGAGATCATGGAGGTCCACCCCTCCCCTGCTGGAAGACGACTGTCGTCTGTTGTCCTTCCCCAGATTCGCGCGGAACAGAGAGAAATTAAAAGTGATGTTAAATCAGAGATACGGAAATTTACACGCCTCGAATCAAAAGTACCGGATCAACTCTGTCTAAAAGCTGATCAGATCCCCATAAGAGCAAAACTCAGATCGCAAATTCTGACCCATAATCAATTTCCTCGGTCCAGCGACCATCAGCGAAACTAGTGATCAAGACCCCAGTTTTACTGTGAATACCACCAAAATTTGACAGACCCAGATCAACTGCTCGCAGTACAAAAAGCCAATCATCACGCGAATCACGACAGAGAAAAACTAAACCCATCAAATCCGAAGAACTAAGCTCGTCTAATCACCGATCTCCCTCTTCCCAAGATTACCAGAAAGAGCAAAGGAGCCCGTAGAAGACTGCGAAAGAGAAGACAAGCAGCAGAGGGAGAGAAAGAGTCACCGAACCTGAGAAATGTCTGCTCTTGTCTCGTCGACGTACGAGGAGGGAATTAATTGCAGAGCGGATCGAGGGGAGCCGATTCAACCAAACCCAAGAAGCAAAAAGCCAATGGAAGATCTGGGTGCTTTGAAGAGGACGAAGGACCGTAGCGAGAGAAGGGTAGGAGTTGAATTGGGTTCAGAGATATGGCGGCCAACAGCTACCAACTACCCAACGCAACGACACGGCACAACACCAGGACGACGCTGCGGGCATATATAACAAGAGCACGGGGAGCGCGAGTGGGGGCAAGTCAAATCTGGCCACCTTCCGGTAGGTGTGCCCCCAAGGTAAAAACGTCAAAAAAAGAGAACTCTCGAGGGATATTCCGCTCAAACCAGCAACATCGTCGGGCCGTGCCACGTCATCGTACGGCCCACTGTCGTGCTGACGTGGCAAGCAGGAGGACCTTTTCTCGTTTAGTACTTCCCTAGGCATTTCACGAAATTCATGCACCACCACGAGCATATGTTTAGTTTTAACTTTTTGAAGGGAATATCGATATGGATTCGGACAAATCTTTTTCGGACCCCTTTGACAGAATGCCCACCTTGACAAACTTGAAATCCAAATGTTCATTAATTCTTTTTTGGTCCAAAACCACCCTTATTAATTCTTTTCTTTCCTTTTTTTGATTTAAAGAAGCTTGGGATTACATGACCTTGATGGCCCTAGGCAAAGGTCTTACGACACAACCCAAAGGAGGGTTGCCTCGGGTTGCGCGACCCCAAGTGGCCATTGTTGGGAGTCGCCCGCCGCCCGGGGCAACATTGAGATTGTGCGATCTTAACGGTGGCCGCCAATGCCAAACCTAGCTCGCCAAAGCCATTCACAAAAATTGAAAAAAGGTATGATTTTGATTTTCCTTTATAATGAGAAGTACAAAAAGTTCTTCGCTCCTAAGTTACGAGATGCAGCTAGGAGACTAAGAGCAGCTCTTTCGCACGTCTACACTAAGGCCCAATTTATGAGAACTCCACAAGTGGGCCCCTCGGTCAAAATAAAAATATAATAAGTTATAGGACCCAAAAAAAGAAAAGAAAAAAGAAGAAACGAATATTTCGGGTCGCGAGGCGGGTCCCGGTCAAGTAATTAATTATTTTTTTCCTTTTTTTTTTTGGGTCGATCAAGGAATTTGATTGGAGGTACAATGGTCAAAGGTCAAGAAAAGTGCACTTGCCCACGTGAGTGTGACGCAATGCTCGCGTGAGAGAGAACGATGGGAAGTTTTGGAGTTGGGCTAAAATCGCACCGCTTTAAGTTGTCTGCACGGACCAAACTGCCCTCGTTCTCGTGCTCCCTTTCTACCTCGAAAGGAAAATGACATAAATGAGATATTAACTCTGACTCAATGTCCAATGTGGCGCCTATTTAATATGATTCTCGAACTTTAATTTTGTCCACATACCTTCAATTTATTCAACGCGATTCCTAAGCTTTTTAATACATGCTCAATGTGGTCTCTAAATTATATACAAATTTTAATGTTGCTCCTAAACTTGAATTAATTGAATGATAACGTTAAAAAAATTTATATAGCTTTATGGATTAATTTGAGCGCGTACCAAAAGTTTATGAACCACGTAGACAAATTAAAAGTTCGATATTGCATATGGAACTAAAGTTTAGTGACTAAATTGAATCGATTAAAATGCTATGGATCATATTACACGTTAGAAACTCAAGGATTGTTTGTGCCACTATCCCAACTTTAAACGAGGACTATCGAGATGGGTAGTGTGTACTACCTTTTATCGACTTCCTTCTCTCTATCTTCATCATCTTATTCATTAGTCGTCCTCTGACATGTTATTCTCTATTAATACTTTGTTTGTGAAACAAAAAGAAAATTGAATCTTATCCCACGAAGAAAAGATGTGAGTTGTAGGCCATAAGTGTGAAAGTCTTCTAGCCTTAAAATTGAAAATCATGGGCTAAGTAAGCTAGACCTTACCATACCCATGTGTGTGTGCGTGGTGATTATTAGGCACACTCGGCACGCTCGTGTGCTCATGAATTAGAATTGACACTTATCAACGGATATTCTTTTTAACTTTGAATTTACAATTTTAAAACATAAATATTTGTATCAATTTGGAAGAGGATGCCTGTTCTAAAAGGAGCTTTAGGAGAAACTTCAGAATTACTATGCGGCGTTGTCATTTTAAGACTTTGCGGTTTTCTCGTGACCATTAGCAAGAGAACAAACAGTTCCTTAGGAACATTATATTCATGCCTCGAAATCCAATTCCATTAATCCCGATCATTTTTCTAACAACCTCTGCTCTTGGTTCCATAAACACACCCACTTCATCGTCGTCGGAGTACCGTGGCAGAAGCCGCATCTGGCCCTTGACAATGAAAACTAACAACATTGGTGCCGCCGCCGCCACGGCTCAATGTCACGTCACGGCATGTGACCGAGCAAGCTGTTCAGCCGACACACAGACTCGCAAGGTTCAAATCTATATGAGATCGACAGATTCGCCGGGTCTTGAGGCACCACTCGTGTGTTGCTCCCACTCGTCGCCCCGCAGTCCCGCTGCGGATCCAGTGCTGGAAGACGAGCTTGATTTCGAGTAAGCATTCACCAACTTGAACTTTGCCCTTCCTGCTACGGCGGCATACATAACTCATAGCAGCTTTCTCTGGCCATTGACCGCCTCCAAAGTCGACGGAGTTTGACGTCTGTCCTCCCCCGCTCGAAGCTATCTCGATAGACTGCTCTTTGAATGAATTAAAAGGAGTCCCATTTTCTTCCAAGGCCATCATTCCTTCAAGCGGTTAAACAACCCAGCTCCCAAAGGAAACGATCCTTTGTTGTTGGACTTAGGTTTGCAACTACAAATCATAGAAAGATGCTCGCTTTAGCGAACTATGTTGCACCTCGGCCTGAAAGGTTATTTTGCCAAGCTCCTTAGAATCGGGGAGACCCCGTTACTGAATTCCCTGAAGCTAAGGTTAGAATTGCGTATGGAGATAAATTATAAGATGGTTTTGATGAGCAATCGACCAATTGGGATCAGTGAGTGTTGGAAGCCATTTATATTTGTCTTCCCTTTTCAATTGATGATATTGGTGAGGCTTGATTGCTGAATTCTGAGTGGGCTGGGCTGACCTAAAAGGTTGGCTCGAGTCCAGATAAAACGATTGGTCAGATGTTGAGGGCTAAGGTCAGATATACATTCTCTAACTACTAGTAACTTGCACACATAAGCAGTCAGAAACTGGATAAGGACAATGGAATCCAGGGTCCTGTCTTGATGGATCCCAGCCGGGGATCCGAGGAATGGGGCCCAAGCACCTAGGACCAGGCTTGGTTGCTGGGGATTCGAGAGGTCCCATACTCGACTTTTGTGGACCTAGGTACAGGTGCTAGGGCATCGGGCCATTTCTCTATGGAGTTGACACAAGCACGAGCATTGACTCCTAGGTTTGGCCTCGATGCACCCAAGAGCAGGTGTGGGCGACCTAGGCATGGACATCATGGTCTCGCAGTCACAGTGTCAATGGACTTGGTCCTAGGCATCGGGAAGTTGGTCTTGGATGCTAGGGATAGAAATCAACGTTAAAGTTTTCATGTGCAAACGTAGAGTTTCAAAGTTAAGTGCCGATACTTAATCATATTTTGTAATATTACTTTCAGTTTTTTTTTAAGAGAAAATAATATTTTCTCAAATTTAAGTATAACTATAGAGTTTCACATTTAAGTATCGATACCTAGTCATATTTTTAAAAATGATTCACGATCTTTTAAAGAATTTTTTTTTACTATTTGAATTTAAGCATAGGTTAGAAATCCGTATAAGAAAATGAGGGAAATAACAAGCAAAGCCTCATATAAGAAAGATTCGGTGGCATCAAATTATACTAACTCATTGAACATATTGCGTCTTCTCAATTTCTCAATAGGAAACGCAAGGTAAGAAATTCAGATCATGATATGTTAACTTTTCTCAATCACGAATATGCTCGACGTGAATTTACGAAAACATTATTTTGGGATTTCATGAAGAAGAAACCGAGCCTATTCCCACCTAGTTTTAAGGAAACGGGCCATCCATATCAATTCTCATACGGCACCGTGTAATATCCGGAGGGGCCGGCTATTGAACGAAAACGTGAGAAAAGCTGGCCCGTCGACCCTAAAATCTTTACGTTTCCGCGTGCTCGAACTTCGTGAATGAGGGTCATCACAAAAACGCGTGTGGTTTCGATGGAGTCACGACAGCAAAAGAGGATCAAGGAGGACCACACGGGGGACCATGCCTCTCGTGTCGCCCCAGTGGGAAGCCGGAGCACGCAATTCTCCTTTTTCTTGCTAAAGACAAGGCGTGAGATCAGAAGACCGCTTTGTGATTGCGGGCCTCTCCTTTTATTAAAGCTTTAGCCTTCGAGAGACGGCACTATTGCAACCACCATGTCCGTGGAACTCCCCAAGAACAGAGATAAAGTCTGTTCCGATTCTGAACGCATTTCTCTGTCCCCCTTGCTAAAAAGATCGAGCAATAATTGAAACAACAAACCCGTAGAAGAAGAAGAAGAAGAAGAAGAAGAAGAAGAAAACCCACAAAGCAAGCTCATCTGCACACTCGCCACTATATTTAACAGACCGCCTCTTAAATTTTCGCGTAGATGGGCACCATGAAAGCGCGTACAGGCAGTCCTTGA
Organism: Melaleuca quinquenervia; assembly: GCA_030064385.1. NCBI lineage: Eukaryota > Viridiplantae > Streptophyta > Magnoliopsida > Myrtales > Myrtaceae > Melaleuca > Melaleuca quinquenervia. Next base: position 6,654,005 of record CM057726.1, on the reverse strand, counting down.
CTCTCCCAGCAAACTTTGCAGTAATTTTGCGAACGAATGATGAACTTCCTTTAGAAAAATTATCTAAATGTGTATATCTCCCTTGCAATATTCTGTTGTCAGGAGTGAAAAACAGTGGCCGTTTTGCAAGCGGTAATACTAAACATCCGTGTCGAACAGTGCAGAAAGAAGTCTCAAATATTATACAACCAAACAATCAAATTCCTCATGTCCCTTCTCTTTTCCGGTACATTCTATAAATACTCAGTGCTGATCGCAATTTTTGACAGGACTGGCTACATCTTTTGACAAGTTTCGAATAAGCAACATGTGACATTATAAATGCAAAAGCATTTCTTGGTACATCAAAAGCACAGATCTTAGTGTTTTTAAAACAGTAAGCCAACCCACGGAGCCAACCTTCCTATGACAGGCTCCCTCATCATAAAAAAACTTGACAATCAAACATAATGATGTCCATGCTGAAGTGAGAAATTGAGATAGTGTCAATATGTATGAACGCCTTAATCAGACAAATGAGTTCAGCAGGTACATTGAGCAATCAAGCTGATTATGATTTGATGAAATTCTTGGAAAAAAGAATTTAAAACAAATCTAAGAAGACTGACTCCATGATTTAAAGAATGGATCATAACACTGAGCTTTGCTCACAGGGTTACAACTATTGGCTCCAAAACTGTCGAAATGGGCAAATTATGATGAACAAGTATTTTACCTCATCTGATAGGGCATAATTCTTTCTCAAAGGCCAAAATTGCACATTTGGACAAACTCCATGTCATTGTCGACATACTTGGTCCAGAGGTTTTTATATTGGTTCAAAGCAACATCTAGCCAAGGTTTCATGTTTCCACTGTAGTGTATAACTGCTGCATGGTTAATCTCATCCATGCTAATGCTTGGATTATACCCAAGCCCGAGAACATGCCAAGACTTATCCAACGATTTTGTTGATGAGTAGAAGGTGATCAGGCCAGGTGGAAGAGTACCTGATTTCCATAATGTCTGATCTCCATTCTGTCAATAAATGCCAAATCAAAAAGGTCAATGAATGATTTCAGATGCCATTATCTAGCATTAGAAGTGTAATGAGAGAGCGAGATTGTAGGCAAATAACAAGGTTCTAGCTTGTGAAAGAACTAGGGGTCTTAGCACTGTGAGGTAGTTATTATATACTCTCAAACAGCCGTTAAACAAGCATTCCAGTTTCGAATCGGATGCCATGCATTATAATCTGACTTGATTTACACTTACCAAGTTCTGCCAATAGTGGTACTCTTCTGTGCATTTCTCATGCCTCCAGGCATCAAGATCGAATAAGTTCATTCCGTACGCCCAGGCACAAGCCTTTGGATTAAATCTTTCCTTGATGAGTGGGTGCGAGAAATTCAAGTAATGCGAATAGCGGTGAAAAGACCCGAAGCAGGTCTCAACAGCTCCATTCACCTTCCCCGCCATGTCAATATTCCACAGCCCTGTCAAGTCCTTCTGAACCACAACATCGTCGTCCAAATACAAAATCTTGTGCAGCTTAGGGTACATCTCTGGCAAATAAAAACGAAGATGGTTCAGCATGGACAACTCACTGGGGTTCCTTGACTTAATGTTGCTTGTATCCTTATTAGAACCGTCAGCCTCATTCGGAGAATTAGGTTTCTGGAGTTTAGCAGACTCCAACTGCCTCAACAACGGTACATACGAGGAGTTCAAGAACGAGAAATCTTCCACTGCCTTCACCTCAACATGTGCACCCCCTTGGACAGGCCTCATCCTGAACCACACCTTCATTGCTGCTACAAGCATCCTATTCGTCACAATATGGAAAACATGCTTCCATGGCTCCTCAGCATTCTTCACAACTGAATTCACCACCACCGACACAGCAATCACATTATCTGAAGCTATTGCATAATGATACAAGCTTGGATCTTCAAACTCAGGTTCTGGCTCTTCATCTCTGTACTTCTCTGGATGAGCGATCCTCTCCCCCACCAGCCTCATGGCCAAGCAGTGCAAACTCTTTGGTATCGACTTTGCCGCAATTGAACTCGCGATAACCCCATTTTTCTTGGCCTTAATAAGCAAGTCATGAACAGCGAAGATAGTGTCCTTTAACTTCTGTATCTTCATCTGATTATCGTAATTCTCCTTCGCCTCAGCAATCATCAACCTTGCAAACTTCACTCTATCTTTAACCTCCTTCTCAAACTGCCTCAACACATCTTCATCAACTGCACCTTCAGGTTCAAACAAGGAAGCCCGATAATTCGGCTTCATTGGGAGATCAGAGAAGTTCCTTGCCAGATCATCAAACATCCTCAATTGCCTCGAAATCTCAAGCTTGAGCTTTCTAGCATATGCAGCATAAGCATTCACGAGCGTTACGTGGTCGTTGGCTTGCTTATATATCAAATCTAGCCTCGTCTTCAGCGGGTCAGAGTTCAATGCTAAAATTGTGTGGTGAACATATCCTTTCTCACTCGGTGTCTGCGGAGGAAATTGGATGATTCGCAATAATTTAGTGAACTAAAGAAAAAAAAAAAGAGCAGTACACTAATGTAGCCAAATCAATAGAGAAATCAAGTCTTCACGGGACGCATACATCACTAAATGAACAAAGAAATGGCGAAGTCTGAAGTCCAAGGCCATCTCATTTGACCGTCACAGACGGAATCGACATCAACTCTGCCAATAACTACTATAAGTCCCGATTATCGAGACGCAACCACTCGCTTCCGGCGCCGCCATTTCCGGCGACAAACACCCAGAATCTGCCCAATCCTACCTCGTCCATCTGCTTTTCCCAGGAGGTGAGGAGGAAGACAAGAGAGAGACTTACGGAATCGTGACGGGAGGAGAAGAGAACGGAGACGGTGGCGAGGAAGAGAAGCGAGAACATGGCGGAGATGAAGACCCTGTAGGAGAAGAAGCTGCGGAGGCCGCTGGGTCCCCCGAATGCCGATCCTCCTCGGCCCCCTCTCACCGGGACCGCCATAGCTGCGAGCTCCCTTTCTCGCCCCCACACAAGCAAATGCGCTCTCCCTCCCTCTATATCTCTCTCAGAGCTCCCTCTGGCCCAATTGGTGCTCCCTCAACCGGGTCGGATCTCGACAATGGCCGCCTTCAGATGCTCCTCGCAGAGCTCCAAACGCAACTGCTAGCAGAGAAGTGGAGAGAGAGAGAGAGATCTGAGATTTGGGTTCGATCGAGGAAGGAGGAAGGAGGATCTGAGAGAGTATGCGAGAGACCATACCGCGTCGGTGATGTTACGTGTTGTGTTATGATTTTTTCCTTAATAAATATTTCCGAGTGCGCATTCGGCTACGGCGCAGTCCCGCGATTTCCTCTCGAATTAACAAAATAAAAATAATAATAAAAGAATAACAGAAGAGAAAACAATCACGAAAAATACTCCAAATCAACTATGACACATGCTTTAATTCAAACTATATCCACTATGTAAAATTTATCTTAAATCTCAATTTATAATTCTATGATATATTTACCATTCGTTAATTTTTTGTCGGATGATTCTTCAAAAGAAATAATATCGTTTTTATTTTACTTGAGCCACATGAGCGCCATGTCAACACCGATTGCTTTAGAGCGTCCGTTTAGGTAGATTTTCAACAATTCTTATTGATGACAAAGGATAAATGCGTCACTTATAAGTTTCAAATTTTTTATAGTAAAAAATTGAGTTTATGATCAATGTGTCACAATATGTATAATTTGGAATTTTTGATGGTTTTTTCCCAATAAATTTTCTTCTCCCTTTTTGGCTTGTAATAGACGGTTGCAATTTAAGTGAACTCATTTTTCAATTTTTGATAATTATTTTTGCATCTTATTATGAAATTGACGTATTACTCTAATAAACCATCAGCTTTAAGTCAAGTTCCAATTCTATCCTTTATTTTTTTATCTTATAAAAAAAAGCATTAAATTTAGGTCCTCCTAAATTTCCAACTTCAGGCCCTATTGCAATTATGTCATCCATTCTGAAATTTGTTTTAAATTATTCTTAGTTTTATAAAAAGAAAATTCTAACTTTAACCAGAGTCACAATATGCTCTTGTCAACTCTCTATGCAAATTTTCTAATTAGCAGTCGAGTAATAGAGAACTCGATTATGAGTTGTTCGAGCATCCCAAGCTGAGGGCTTTTGAACGCTAACTCTTCGACCACGAGAGCTAGAACACTCCTAAGCGAGAAAGAGATCGAAGACAAGTGCAAAATTGAAGATCTTCTAGCGAGATGGAAGGTTGACTCTTTGAAAGTAAGAGCAACTGAAGAAAGCCAGCACTAATTTATTTATTTTTTACACAAAATTTGGATCTAAGAAGACGTTGTTTGGAAATTCATATCCCAAAATATGTCTTGAATTTGAATTTGGGTAACAAGCCAAACCATTGTCTTCTTGGACCTGAAATCCAAGTAAAAACAAAGTAATGTCGTGGAAATGCCACGTAAATCATTAGGTGTGATTTGAACGGATGGTTAATGGGTTAGATTTGAGAATCAAGTAAAAACTGGTGATTTATTACGAAACAAAAAAAATTTAAGGTAAAATCTGGACTAGACATAAAATTGAGGTTTTTCTTATGAGAACAAAATAATTTAAAGTAGAATTGTGATCAGACCTAAAGTTGAGATTTGTTACAATACGAGACAAAAAAAATGTTCATCGTAGAATTGAAATTGGGATTGGAGCTAAAGTTTGGGCTATTTTCAGAGTACTAGGTCTCATAAAATTATAACCAAGTGTGCGTGTGTTTTTTTTTTTTTTATATTTTTCTTGAGTGGGTTAAAATGAGGAAATGATAATTCCAAGAGTATTCACGGAGCAGGTCAACTTTCTACTTTTAATTTCTAATCCATCAGGAATTTAACGGAACTCGTGCTTTCGGAATTCTGTTCAAGGCGAAACGTTCATAATTTCCGAAAATGCGGAATTCTACGCAGCGTAGAATCGGATATGATAATCCCTCAGAATCGATTCTCGAGCTTGGTTAGTCTGGACGGCGCTTATTGAGCTTGTTGATTCATCAAAAGTTTCCGCGCCATACTCTGCCACCGTCACCAGCATTTGGTCGACATTACCAACCTGCGCAGATCCAGAACCAAGATCCCGGGCGGTTGATGACGTTCAGGAGCTGTCTCAAGATGATCGAAGGAGACAGCGAAGTGGTTCGGACGCCTTGGAACGCACTGACAGAGGAGCAACGGCAATGCAAGACAGCGTGAACAAGAAAGCGACGTCGGTGTAGCTGCCGAATTTGTTGGGGCCTAAGGTCGAGGTGAAGAGCCAGGGGAGGTTGAAGAAGGTTGAAGTCGATGCGCTCCCGGCCAAGATGGGATCAAACCATCAGCAGACCCGTCTCTCAACCGGCACGATTGACGACCACAAGGCCTTGCCTACTCGCGAGTTCTCGTTTTGGGAAATGGAATTGTGCTTATCTCAAAGTAGCCCGAGTTGCATTGATGCAGAGAATAGCTAGGGAATGCAAAGTGGTCTCTCTTCACTCACTGAATGATTCGCTCACTTCCTAGGACCCCTTAAGTTCAGTGGATAGGCAACGGATGCTTTTGCTGGTTTTGCACCTGGGGAAAACACTCCGATACTAACGTGATCAATCCATGCACAAGCTGTTCGTCTACTTGCCAGAATATCTCTTCCACCAAGTAACCCTAGACGCTTGCAAAATTAATGAAAATATTTTTTCCAACCGTCACGAGTTCTTTTCCAGATAAGGTGATCAGAGGGTTCATAATTGGAGAGTCTCTCTCCAGGATATTATTCCTGATCAGATTCTCGGTCGAGGGATTTTAGCATTGTGCATACTGTTATTTACTGTTCAGGATATCGTTAGCTGAAGTTGTAGATGTGTGTCTATACGCAGCAACAGAGAGGAATACGATGCAGAGGAATATGAATGTCCAAAGCCCGTGATTTTCTGTACGTTATTCAGATCATGTCACAGGAATATGACAATGAAAGGTTATGCCAAAGAAGCAAAACCCCTCCAAGCGAAATTTATGCTTGAGAGAATGCACAAAATCAATAAGGAACATCACGGAATTACAGGTAGCCCCTATATGTTAAGCTGACATTCAACTTCAAGACCTTCTTGAGCAGTAAGCCCATGACAGTCGGTGATCCAAATAGCGTGTCAGAATTTGGTCGTTCAGGAACTAGTCAACTACCGTTGTAAAGCACGAAAAGGTCATGGAAGCTCAGGTTGTAGCGTGAATCGACCTGCCTAAGATTCTAGTCTGTGAGGTCGAGAGTTAATAAAACGAAGTAAATTCGCCCTAGCCATGACAGGTTCTTCGTCCATCTCTTACTTTAGTTCTCTGCATCTGCCTATTAACATAGTCTTACCCCAAAAAATGGGGCAATTTTGTACTTGGAAATCAACCCTTAGTAATTTTTCTCCTGATATCATGCATGTCAAGTATATTTGCAGCCATATGAGCAGGCTACAGCTTAAGACTTTGTTTTCCGGCTCCTTACATCTACCCCGATTGAATCTGAAGATTCTCATACAAAGGAGCTATCTTGCTCGCTGGAGACTGAGAGTATAAAATCAAATTCAGTGAGGTAACGGAATACGAATTTTTAAGGCTTTAAGATGGAGGCGATGTCCAAGACGGAGTCCTTGATTGGAGCGTTGACATAGATTCATGACTGGAAATGATATTATCAACATGGTGCCGAATTAGGGATGGACAAAAAGGTTTCATGACCACGGTTGGCTCCTACGGTCGCAGTTTCCTGGTGACAAGTTGAACAATGGCATCTCCGTTCCTCTCTGTCTTGAGAAGGACGGACTCCTAGAGAATACAACAGGAGAAGATACATGCAACTTGATAAGAGAAATCCTTGCTTGAGCCCGATTGCCGAGCAATTTTAACAATTAGCTAGCTAAGACAATTATTGCCATTTGTAAAATCTTCTCGTATTCTCAACTTCAAATAAGCACCATTCCAATCGATTTTTCCAAGGTCATCCAGATTTTAATGTTGTACCAAGAATTAAAACCACCAGAGCTTATTTCCACAGATATGAACACGATAAAATGGATCATGGAGACACAAGGATATAGCTTAATCTGCTTTCAGATGCCCTGTAATTATCGACAACTCCAGGCAATCGTCAAGTGTGACAAGAGGTAAGGAGGAATACAGCCATGATCTGGAAGAATACGTGTACGTATTTTTCGCTGAAGAAGATCCTTAGGGCAGGGCAAAGGCAGTAAGGGTTCCTGGAAATGAAAATATAAAGATGCCGGCGGTTTAGGAACAGTTGCCAACAACCACGACAGTTTGCGTGCTACGGCCTTTGCGTAGGAACTACAACGAAATCGCACTTAAGCAAAACCCAATAGGGAGGTGGAATTGGTCTCTCGAGGGGCCACATAGAAGCGCCCATTACATGGCGGAGGCGATTCTGGACCACATTTTGATGGAAAAGAAGGTATGAAATCAGCAGGGCACCTGAAAAAAGTAGGAACAGCTCTCTCTTTTAGGGAGAGGGAGATAGATAATTAGTGGAGAGCACTTTCATGTGTTTTTTCTTTGTATGGTCGCTGTTCATTTTGTGTGTTGCGCGCGCGCGTGTGCATCAAACAAAGAATGACGATACCCACCCCCACCAGCCTTTTGAGACCTCTCTATGTCATGTCCCAAATAGCCCACTAAATTCTTTTTCCTCCTGTTTCCTGTACACACCTGACGCCTATTACTCGGTCCCTTCTGTTCTCTTCAATAATGCATCTTGTCTTGTATGCATCAGAAGTTGTGAACTTCATTCGTTCATCCCTCCTCTTATCAAGCTTCCTGATCTGGGTTTCAGGCGACTCTCTGAGCATCGTATGATGCGCTAGGACTATTTCTGAAAAAAGGGATTAATCGTGAAGCCTCTGGTATGTTCCTTCCAGGAATTCTTGCAGTTACTATGTTATGGCTCTAAATGAGATTTAGGAATCTAGTTTAGTTCTGACAACCACCTGGGATATAATAATGCTACTGTGGGATTTATAAGAATGGTCGACGAAATCCTCAGAACATGTTATTGACAATTCATTTAGTCTCGTACATGCACTCAGAGATAGCGGGGGCAAAAGGACTGGCTCACTTCCAAAGACACCAGGAAAAATCCACTCGAGGGAGAAGAAGGAAAAAAAATTGAAACCAGGCCATTTCCGGCTTTAAAACTAGCCTAAGGAATCCACAGAATCGGCGACAGTCTAGTCCGAGGATTGAGTTCCAAGACTGCTAGGAACATCTTCCAGGTCCCTCAGAGTCGAGTAAGTGTTATTCAGTTGCATGTCGGTAATCATTTGGCGAAGCCCGCAGGTCTCCTCCTTGAGCTGGGCATTCTCCTGGAGGACCTTCTCGTTGATCTCTGACACGTGGTTCAGTTTGTCCATGAGCTGGTGGTTCTCGTTGCGCAGCCAGACGACCTGCGACCAGAGCTCATCCAGGTGCCGCTGCTTTCTCATCCGGGACCGGCGGGCTGACTCCCGATTGGATATCATCCTCCTCTGCTTTCGCTCGTTGATCAGCATGAGCTGCTGCTCGTCTGCCTCATCGGACGTCGAGTGGTTGCTGCTGAAGGAAGGCGAGGGCGCCCGAAGCTCCTGGACCTGAGATGGGAATTGGCCATTGTAGAATGTACGAGACGAGGTGTTGTAGTGATTGTACGCGTTGGGTTGGTCATGGATCATGCTCAAATGAACTGGGATTTGGGATGCGTTGGAGGATATGATGTAATGAAGTCCTGAAACTTCATTGGGCTCCATTTCTTTTGCACCTTCTAGGTGAATTTGATGCTTGCAAATTTTTGAGAGGAGGTGGAATAGTGAGTTGTTGAGTTTCTGTGTATGTGAGAGAGAGAGAGAGAGAGAGAGAGAGAGTGAGACAGAGAGTGAGAGGAAATGTGGAGGAGGAAGCGGAGGTTCTTATAGGCTGAGAAAAGGCCTCAACAGACCCCACTACTTGAGAAAGAAACATAGGAGAGGTTTCATGAATCCTAGGCCATTTGATTATGAAGATGATTAGATTGATCTACCAATTTATGTGTTGACACATGAATCTCTCTTAAGTCCTTTCCGGTCGTGTCTCATCGGAGTTACCTTCTTTTAGTTCATGTTTAGTTCTTAACAAGGACACTCTGGTTTGTGAACAGCAGGAACGCCATCGAGCTCATCTCGCCCGGGATTCGTCTCACTTCAAATAACAGTCTAACGTGCATACACACTGAATCCGTGTCTAGCAGAAGGTGTGCTTCTTCGCAAGGTCATGCCCTTGCATATAGATCGCAATAATTATGAGATGGGGACAGGGCCAATGCGGGTTTGTGGATAATCATGTTTTTCAGACAAAATATGCTTACATCAGAGAGAGAGAGAGAGAGAGAGAGAGAGAGAGAGAGAGAGAGAGAGAGAGAGAGAGAGAGAGAGAGAGTGGCTTTCTGGGGAAATAATCATGCTGTGGGTGGTGTTATATCTGAATGGAGAAGTATGATATGGCCAAAAAGATTGAAAAAAATTTGTGAAGCAATAATAATAATGATCATAAAAGAGGATAGGAATGGATTTTCCTAGAAGTCAATCTCAGAAACAAGTGGATGGTTACACTTAACCGTTCTTAAGCCGATAAAGCACTGTGACGTATGGAATAGGATGTGTAAAGAGGTTGAAAAGGTGATCTTTTCTCCTAGAACTTAAGAAAGATTGTGTGTTCTAATGACTCAACAAACCACTTCAGTTGATAACACATCACGACTAGAGTAAACATTAGCAAGTGCGGCTGTTGTAGGTCTGAATCACGTCCGTGAAATGTTTCTCTGAGATGCCAGTCAAGACGTGGTTAACCGGTCGGGAATGAAAACGGCAACCATAACTAACAAGAACTCCAGAAGCAAAACACCGAGCGCAGTGGAGTGGTAGCGTGCTCCCGAAACATCATGGACCAAAATTTCAGATAGCCTAGAGATATCATTAGACAAGACAGAGGGTGCTTCGCCGATCAACTTGTGCAAAAGTAGAATTAGATGCCAAGCTGTATTAGATGTGCCATGCTTAGATTAAGAACCACTGAACTGTAACATATCATCGAGAAACTAAAAATTCTTAATCTGCAGGACTGAACATGCCATCTGTAAGAATAAACTAGCTAGTTATTCTTGGAGTTCATCAGAGTCTGGTGTTCAAATCTAGGTCTTTGGACTCTCCGTCCACTCAACTGTATCATTATATTCTCATTCTGGTCAATTCCTCTCCGCCCATGAACATTGCAAGGTTTTACAGGACCACCTGATCTCGCGCCCTATGACTCCGCCCATTCAGCAAATCCATATTGTCAAAAACAAGAACCAGCCATTTCTAACAACTATCATTACGCTAGCAGTATTCTGAAAATGGGCATATCCATAACTTTTCTAGGCTTTCCATTTCTAGAATGTACTGGCAAATGCACCACCCTACTTCATTAATATCAAGTTTCTTCTTTCTGCGCATAAGTTGGGAATTGCTTATAATTCTTCGGAAAGCCTAGACATATAATTGATACTGATGACAGAAGCAACCACTCTTTCAAGATACATATCTCCACGGATGATGTAGAGAGAGAGAGAGAGAGAGAGAGAGAGAGAGAGAGAGAGAGAGAGAGAGAGAGAGAGAGAGAGAGAATCCTAATATTAAGTAATCCTATAAAACCAGATGAGATGTGAGAACTCAAAAAGAAAGAAAAAGAGGGAGAAGAGCTGGCAATCAATTAGTGGGGGCTAAGTTGGACTGCCCAAGTTGCTACGTATTGATTTTAATTTTACTTGTGGGAGGACAGTGGTTTCTCTTGCCCACTCATTGCCTAGCTTAAAAGGGTTGCTGCATTTCTTTAAACGCAGAATAATGCCATAAGTTGGCTGACCTCAACAGGACAAACCAAAGTACAAGCAGTGCAATTGAACTTGGCAGGAAAAGGATGAAGATGATGTGCTGAGCTTAATCTCGTGCTTTAATCAATTTACCCTCAGAGAAGCTACTCTTGATGGGAGATAGGTAACCAGTTTGGCTGAGATCGATTATACTTTTAGCTTGGAAATCTACTATAGCATCAGAGTCTGATTATACATCTTCTTCATCATATTAGAATCGTACTTGTCATGTACTTCTCGTCTGTCTTATTTCCTGTTTGCGAATTCTATGTGACGTTCTTCGTCTGATTTGCATGTGTAATGGGATGCTAAAATATTCAGCAGTATCTGCACGTGGGGCTTACCCGGTCATATTACATAATCTCTCTTCACCTAATAGCCTCATTTTTTAGGTGATAAATCCAAACAGTGTGCAATAGGAACTGAAACAGCCATTTATGCTCTGCTTATGCACCAAGTTATTGATCCTCCAAATAAGTTTCTGAAGAGTAGGAGGGGGGGGCTCTAGAACTAAATGTGAGGTACCAATTATTTCTAACCAACCCCATTTCCCATGGTGTCAGAATATGTGCCGTGAATTTGGGTATGACGTCTGAGTTTAGCATGATCACTTATCTCTGGTCAAATTATTGCCACGAACATGGAGAAGATTGATCTCTCCATCTATTCATTTTGCATTTTGACTATTTTGGCACTTAGATGCACTCAACTGGTCACAGTCACGGTGAATGAGAAATCTAGTGACATGGGTGATGGATTAGAGGAGAAGATGTGGTGGGGGTGAATGTACTTTGAAATGCAACCTTTCCATTATATGTAAAGCCCCAAAATGAGTACGACCACTCCAGTTGAATTTGTGGAAACCCATTAATAAAGTCAATGTGCTGCATAGTATGATAGACCGTGGGTCGGTATTGAGATAAATAGGTCGTGTGCAGCCTCCCAATGAGCCAAATCAATTGTGTAAATCAATTTGTAATACATTAAACGAGCCATGAGTTAGGAAAAAAATGGGGTGTAAATGTACAAAGAAATACAATCCTTCCATCGTATCTAAAGCTCTCGTACGAATTAAAAAAGCATCGCGTCTGTAGGAAGTTCGTTGTGTAACTATTGACATGACCGACAAGGAGTGGACATTCAAATAAGCGGATCATAGAGGGCACTTAGAAAGAACCAGCCGCATCACTTAGTAGATCCGTACTGTAAATTCGGTCTTAGTACACTTAATCTTTCTCTTGGAAAAGGAAAACTATGCTTGGGAATACTCTCCCTCTCTCTCTCTCTCTCTCTCTCTGTGGAAGGAATATAGTCAACAAAATCATGAGACAGATACAGACTAGTCTTTCATTTCATGTCTGGTGATTGCTCTTGCTTTGCTCCTCTCCTTTTTTATCTTTTCATCTTGACTGGAGCTATTCTTTTGCTCCTCGTCTCCGTCTGATGTCTTCTTTCGCTTTTGAATTTGCTTTGCTTTATTGCCTTTTCGTGTGAAGGGCGGTTGAGGATGACTCATCGAAATACATGCTTTTGTCAAAAACGACATTAAGCTTAGCAAAGCATGAACTATACAAAACTACTTGGATTGGATTAGATGGAAGTCCATATAGTCAAAAAAAAATTCTTGGTCTACAGAGATAGTCTTTTTTTCTTTCATTGTGTTGGAACTGATCTCAGCCATTCCATCGCTCATGCCTTGTTACTATGCCAAGGCTCCAATTTGATCCCCATGTGGTATCACATCATCAGATATGTTTCAGCGTTTCCAGTTCCGACCATATCAGTGAGTGCGTGTTCGGAGTGATGTTTCTTCTTGGACTTCTGTCCTCTTGCCTTCAAATCTGTATATTGACAAAAATGCTCGAGGTTGAATGCAACTACAGTTCGCTGCTCCATAAGGCTGACGGGTGTTTGGTGCGTCTTCAATTTATCCACCCAAAGAGAAATTCTCATCATACGAATGTTAAAAAAGCGTACTGAAGTTTGTTCTGCGGTTTGAGTTCCTTTCCCCGAACTTGGGTCTTTCCATTCAAATTATTGATCCATCTGAATAAGGGTGGCCATGGAATTTATATTCAACGGCTCATGATCCACTCTGGCAAGGTCGGAGTGACTGCCGAGACAAGAGGGCTGGAAGAAGGTGTGGGTTCTAACAAGCATATAGGATGGTGAAGGGACGGCAATGAATCGAGTAACGCACCGATTAAGGCAGAATTTCCCTGAATCATATATGTGAAACCGAGTTAACTACTCACAAGAATTTGTCTTTCGATGGAACAATGCCGTTTAGTACTGGAATACCATTGTTCAAGTGAAAGCATCACTTGAATCTTTCACTTGAATTGACAATCTTATAGGAAAGTGCTTATCTATACATCAAGGGACCAAAAGAGAAAGTGAAATAATCTAAAGACGTCATAATATAACATCAAAGCACGACCCTCTCCACTTGGTGGCTGGTTCAAGGACGCTATGGTTGGCCTATCACGGGCTTGAATAAGGGGAAACTCTTGGCCGGGATAACGAAAGGGACTAGAAAGAATTGCACAATATACAAGAAGAGGGGTAGAGCTTTAGGTGAAACCAAGAGGCGCCCTTACGAAGTAACGACGTTATTCAATATTGAAACTCCAATATTAGTTGTACTAAGATGAGTGGGAAAATTACAAAAAAAAAAAATCCTAATCCTATTGTACTTTTGCCAATTTAACATTAAATCTTTTAATTGTGTCAATTGAGTCCTAAGACCCCTATCGAATTATTTGGTCCCATTGCACATTTTTCTTTTCAATTAAGTCCCCCAAGCCAACTTTGGCAGTAAATTATTGATGTGACCATTGAGCGTTAGATAGGCATAGCAGATGTTGATACAGATAATTTTTTTTTTAAATTTTTGTTCGAATATATTATTAAACTTTTATTATTATTATTCTTATTATTTTGTAATGTGGATGGAGAGGACCTAGCGACTTCTATTGATCACACTAAAGAATAAGAAAATGAAGAACAAAAATATTAAAATTTACCCTATCAACGCCACCGTGCCATGTAGAATGCATGTCATTCATACCAGACGTTTCCGGCGAAAACACAATATGTTTAAATTTAATTAACACAATTAAAATGCTCGATTTTGAACTGGTAAAAGTACAATAAGTGTGAGACTTTTTAAATATATATAATTTTCTCAATATGGGAGCATCATAAATATGGGTAATCTTCTGGGAATGTGCTTACTTATATGCCAATTGACATATACATGAGACTCGATATAGAATGGTCCAAACCAAGTCTGTCAATCCAGGAGTCTCGCGTGATTATGATAATCGAACTTTACTGAGGCACCAAATAGGGTAGAGAAAGTGGGAAGCGTTCACGAGTGAGGCATCACCAGCTTGTAATGACTACTTAATCGGTACCTACAATAGGCGAAGGCATTGAACATCTCCGCACCGCCGTGATATGTGCTGAAGAACCAGCCGCGCGTGTTAAGATTAACTAGAAATTCCTGAGGCGGCGGCCGGCGCGACACGCGTCACGTCACCAAATAGGCCTAGAGTCGGCAACCAGAGCAACGGCCGGAACAAAACGAAGGAAAAAAAACAGAGGAGAAAACAAGGAGGGGGCAAGATCAATTCCAGGGAAATTCATACTTTTCCTGTCCCAATTATCGTTTCCTCCAAAGCAGTGACGCGGGCGTTTTGTCAAACACAACGCGAACCGTGTCGGTGACATCTTCTTTTCTCTTTCTCTCGCTGTTTTCGCCTCATCGAGCGACGCCCTTTCCTCTTCCAAATTATTCACCATCATGCGGAATGATTGCCAGAGGCTACGGCTTGCTCGGGAAAGGGACGAAATGCTTCAGGCTTTCAGCAGGAGCACTGCCCTAGAATCCCGCGAGCTGTCATGGAGGAAAGAAGGGCGCTTGATTTAATGGCAGCGCCCCTTTTTGTAGTACCCACCCCAGATTCCCCTTCGCTTCACCCCCTAAAAAGACCGCACACGGATCTCTCCCACGAAATCAGCGCCCCTGAAAAGATAAAAAGAACAGGGGATCCGATCCCCCTTTGCCTCCTCCTCCCACCACTGGGGATGGAGTCAAGACCACGTTTCATCCGTGGAAAAGTTCAAAATTCGAGGCCCGATGGCGGCTTAAGCTCTGCTCCCGGTTCGGTTCCTGGGCCGTGCTCTAAGTCGGGTCCTCGTTCCGAAGTCAAATTCCCCGATCCTAAGACTAATCGAGTTTCGGGAGTGATTTCCTCTTCGCTCGAATTCAAGTTATAGGAAGCATTTTATGGGTAGAAGACATGATTCCGTGCGGATCGGTATTTAACATTTGATCAAAGAAGAAAGAATGCGGACGGGTATTGACTCCAGGTCGGAATTTATATTTCATGTGATATCAAGACGATACGAGGTCGGCTTGCGCTGCCCGTCATGGAGGCCCTAGAAAGATGTACTGCACAAAATACGCGACAATCATGAGAAAAGAAAAGTAGGCCAGAGAAGAGAAAAACGCGGGCGCATGATAGATGTCACCTGTGGGTCCCTTGCTAACAAGCGCGCATGGGCGCCCGATGCACCATTCCTCTCCCTTATTGCTCAACCCGTCACCTCATCTCCAAAAGCAAATCTCTCTCTCTCTCTCTCTCTCTCTCTCTCTCTCTCTCTCTCTCCTCTCATTTTCCAGGTTTGCCACAACCACGAAGGAGTATGCAAATTTGGGGCAATCTCACTTGCACCAATCGTGCACCCCACTAAGGTGACCCATTGCAAAAGAGATTTTCACCCATGTATCTTCAATTATGACCAATCGGGGCATAAATCAAGTTCCAATTAAACAACCTCGAGAAGGTTTAACTAATCCTTATCATTGATCTTGACTCAACGCACAAGAAGAAGAAGAAGAAGAAGAAGAAGATGGATAGGTTATGGTTGGCGGGTTTTTTAAGACGGTGTTGTCAATGATCTTGAGAGGCCACTCGGGATCGAGAATAGTGGAGCCATGATTGGTTGTTACGTGTTGGACAAGGAAGTATACATGGTTGAGATAATCGCTTCGATTGTTTAAGTGGACATGGATGTTCGTGTTGGTTATTGATACATAGAGTATTAATGGAAATAGATGGATACCCATATGTCGTGATCTCACGCGATCGTATGAATTTCATTATGCGCGTGTAGTGTCATTATTGGTTGTCCTGAATCACTATTCTATTGTAACTTCCTCCGCATGCTACATCATCATAAAGAATATAGGGCCGGACTAATCAAGATATGCAAAACCGACCCGAACACCACCCGGCCCGTCATTCCAAAAATAATAACACCAGTCTTTTTTTTTTTATCCCACTACCTTCTCCCCCTTTTATCTTTTTTTTTCCCATTGTTTTACCAATATTTGCTTAGCATTGGTGGTTAAGGAAAATACCCACTTTACCCCCCATCAGTGGCAATGCACAAAGATAAACTCGAAGCATGATTCATCACCCTAGGGCACCCAGTGATGGGATGTGGAAGGAGCAATTTGATTGGATCACTCGTGTCAAAATGGTCTAAGCCTCCCTCTACCTAAAGGACATTGGCGCATGCCTTTATGTATAGCTTTCCCATTAACATCAGCAAAGACATGAAAACAATTGGGCAATTGTGGATAGGCCCATCGCAAGCCTTTGTGGTCTCCAAGACCTTCATCGCATAGTCATTGTTTAATAATACTTTGCATTGTAAAATTATTATCATTATTATTCTGTCGAAGGGTGCAATGTATTCATGCGGTCTACAAAAAGTTGGGTGCTTAATTCGATTCTTTGGCTCATATTATAACTTGCACGCTGAGTTAGAGATGCTTACGTGCTTGAGACTTTTGGAAGCAGGTCTTAATCCACTATCAAATGAATGGGAAATTAAGGTGGTGGATTAATTGTCTTTTAGCTTTAATTAATGGTTTTGTGCTTTGCGTGATTGAGAGCGCCACAGTAGTTTGGTAATTGATGTTGCCTTGTCCTCATCGTCGTCGTTGAGGCAGTTGCTATCGCATCATCTTTGATTATCCGAAAATCAGAGGAGAGAAACTGTTCATGTTCAGGCCATTTGTCCTGTCGACAGCATCAAGATGCGCGATACGAAGGTGCCAACAGCAGTTGCAATTAGAGCAGCATTGTCCTCTTGCCTAAGGCAAGATGAAACAGGAGAGCAGTATCAGAGATGGGAAGGCCGATTCATGAAAGTGGTGTGATTTAGTTTTCACTTGGGTGCTAATTAGTCTCCATTTTCCTTTTATGGCTCGCTACTATAGTTTTTTTTCCTTCCGCCGTCGGTTAGATGGAGCCTTTTCAAATAGAGCACTATTGGTTTATTATGATTCGAGCGAGATGTTACTGTCTGAAATTCAATGTTAGACTTTTCAAATATCCGACCAGCTACTAATTCCGTGTCCTAGTAGACATGGGATGCCGGAGCAAACCGCCTTTGGATCCCCAAGTGAACTAGCCATCGGCAACTTGACTCTTTTCATTCCGAATCCATGAGAACCCATCATTGATCAAATACTTCCTCTTCTTCATTCCTGCATCAACAACTTACCGGAACACACCCTTGCCGCCGGCGGGCAATTAATACCCTTATAAATGGGTATTTCGCATACATTCATAGTAAATCAAGTGACGACAACATCGTTACTCTCGACAACGTTAAGCTGTCATGCTATCATGAGACGGGTTAGGCCGCAATTTGTAGATGCCCTACTCTCGATGGCGAACAAGATTCGCCAAAAACCAGTCCGAAATCCGGGGGCGAGACATCTCGCGGTGATTTCGACATCCATTTTGACAGCGAAATTCAATCAGGGGTCCTCATGCCTTGCGGGATCGATGCAGAATGTCGTGATGCGCGTGCGTGTGTTTCTGGTAGACAGTGTGCTCTAGGACAGACTCGAGACCATGCCGTGCTGCTTCGTGCCTCATCATGATATCCTACTTTGTTTCTTCTGATGTTTCCGTCCCCTTTGTGTTTCTTCCCCACCTCAGCTTTTACCTTTTCCGGTTCGGATATGGACGAGCCGTGATCATTTCCCTAATCTATTTTCTTTTTGGGCTGACGGGGGTGATTGGTCAACATGGTAATGAAAACCTCCACGGAAAGAACGTGGTCTAGAGAGTTCACAGAGCGCAAGGGGGGGCGGATTTCTATGTCAAGCTCTGGAGCAACTGTGAAAAGGACCAGGCCCTCACGCGAACCCCCTAACAATCCAACGCAAACAGCTCATTCCTCCCGCCCGATCGCCCTCGTCTTGCCATGGCCAAGCCAGTTGTCGAGCGATTGGACAATAACCACGTACATTATATAAGAAAACGAAAAACACGCCGCACTTTCATCGTTGAACATTGATCCCGATCCCCAATCCTTAGCATGGCCAATCGCGGGCATACTTATATACGCTTGCTTACACTAGTTCGTGGGGGGACAAATCCATCAGGACAAAGAAGTAACGGCGCTGATTTCTCGCCTTGCGTCCCAATTTTCGTGCCCAGAGAAAAAGGGTAAGTGGCGGCAGCTTCTGGGACGTTCAAGCCTTTTGCCGTGGCCGGTGGGGATTTGAATTGATAAGCAGAAATGACAAGGGTGGAAGAAATTGGGGAACATTCGGTAAGAAGGAAGAGACAAGCAGCACAAAGGGGAGGCCAATCCATTATGGTCAGTCCCCACACAAAGCCTCAGCAAATATCTTCTGTATCCGAACACTGAACTTTATTTATTTGTTTCATCCATTGATTTAATTAATTTATATACATTCATTTGTTTTTCGAAAAGCCAATCCAATGGAAAAGTTTCCCGGACAGTCCCTCCCCGTTTCGAGTGCTCTCGAGTGATTGCTCCTGTGGAACACTACCGAGGGGAATTCAGAGCCACGGCAGTTTGAAAACGACCCATCTTTTTTTTCTTCCTTTGCCCTTTTTTTTTTTTTAAATCTTATTGGGGGTTGTTACTCAGGTCTCGTGCTGGGTCCGACGGCTTATTTTGTTTCCTTCTGCATCGCATTGAGGAACACACCCAAAAAAAAAAAAAGTTTGGTAAATTCCGAAAAATTGCTGAAAAAATACGTATGACTAGATCAATATTCACATTGGATAAAGTAAAGACGCCATTTTTACAAAAAGGTAAAAGATTGAATGTACCATGAAAGCAGTATTCTAATGAGAAACCGTACCGGGTTTTATCATTGAGATCAATAGGATATGTTCCATTTTGTTATCTCACTTCAGACAATAATAATACAAAATCGGATTGTATGCATATAAAATTGATGACATCCGAGAAGAAGAGTGGCAAAGAGTCCACATCAATTATCAATTGGGCAGAAGGACACAAGTAGGACATGATGAGCGACACCCTGCAATTGGCTGCGGCCAACATGCCCACTATATCTGGTTCGGGAGTTTTTACTTCGCATCAAACATTAGAATGCCGATCACATATGAGACCAAATAATGCAAATGGAGAAGTTCTCCCATACATTATCTGATTTCTCATCTTCCACCATGTTCGAGGAGCAAAATCGGTGACGCAAACACCGCTTGACAATATACAGTCATTTCGCCGCTCCCCGAACGATGCCATTGGTCTCGAAGTCTTACAGATTTCCTCTATCTTCGGTGAATAATTGTTCGTGTAGTCGTAGTACCAACTCTCCAGCCGGGTGAGATCATTTTCGCCAGAGAAGAAACGGGCATCTGTGTTGATATCTTAAATCAGTAAAAAAACATACGACCTTGCGGTGCGTCCATGCATAAACAAAGTGACAATTATGGGGAAAGTGGAAGAGGCTTATGCGATGAACTAGAACCAGAAAGAATATCATTTGACATGGGCAACGAAGTTCCACATGATCAATCGGGCTAGACAACTTCTTCGGAAAGTACAGTGGCCTCAAGTTCGTCTCCATCGTCACAATGGCATGGGAGACAAACCAAAAGTGCAATCGCATAGTACCAGAAATAGAATCAATCGGCTGAGCCACTTAAACCTTTGAAGCGGAAAATTCCTGGTCCCAGATTCAAAAGCAACAAGAACAACAGAACTTTTGATCCATTTAACCCATTTTGACGCAATTATATGCAATCCAACCTATGATAATTTATATCAACCTAGTGTAACTCACTTTAAGCTCCTTATGAGTATATGCTATTGTATAAAATCGCTGTTTCAATTAAGATTATAAAATATTAGCTTTCGACGCCACGTAGAATTTTCAATTTTCATATTGATTCACAATGAAGAAATAAGGAAAAGTAAGTACTTAATAGTGAATTCATAAAATTACGGCAATAAATACCATGTAATTCAAATTTTAGTTAAATGATATGAGATACCGAAGAAGATGATTGATACTCACCATAAATGCAGTGACAACAACTGAGTTAAAAAAAAAATTATGTAAAAATACAATGTCAAATGCAACCAATGAAAGATATCTCCGAATAACTGACGGTTGAAACTTATGATATTTTTTAAAAGAGTGAACTTAGGCGCATCACGACTTCTTTAAACTCCAAACAATCCAAATAGTGCAGTGAAAAAAGAGTCGCAAATGTGGACTGGGTTTCGATAAATTGTGAGCCCATTTTACCCTTTTTCTTCAATATTTTTCGTTCTAAATCCTGGACATAATTAATCCACGTAATAATTCAACCCATCAAATGTGGCTTAAGAAACAAGCCCATGACCCATTTTGACATATCTGCTGCTTCAATGAACCCTAAACTGAATTCGAAACAGCAACATGAGCCCGTGGCCAAAAGATTCTCCAAATTCCATATGGCGGAAGTGGGAAATCTCTCTCTGGGCACCATCTCAATTCTCAAAAAGTCCGATTTTATGTAATGTGGCCTGGGCAGTCATTGATCGCGTGCGAAAGAAAAAGTCTACCAGCCGAAAGCATGTTGACTTTGATCGTACTACAAAGCAGCTCCGTGGTGCCTGAACCCCAGCATGCATCTTTTGCTAATGTCTCTGGCGAAACATCCTGGAAAGTGCCAATGCATATCCAGAACAGGTACGCACAAGTGAGGATTAGCCACCATCGACACTCGACGGTACTTTACCCATCATTATTCAGCCTATATTTCTATCATTCACATGCATAAGCACAAGCTTAAGCATACCATGTCGATGCCTGCCAAGGTGATATCGCCATATCAGTTGCATTATATCTCTAGCATTCAAGAGACCATGTGTGGCATATCCGAGTTTTACCTCATTTACCTGCAGACTTTCTTAATCCAATAAAAAAAGCAGAAAGGTAGAAGTAGGCGCATGCAACCTATGTGTGTCTTTTTCCTGACAAAGACAAGGAGCATCGTTTACCAAAAGACTGTCTGAAACATCATTCATATTGTGTTTCATTTATGCATGCCTCACATGACAATATAAAACTGCAAAGATCAGTTCATGTGACTAAACACTTGATTAGCTTAATAGGCCACCATAACATCACATACATAAGCTCTTTGGTTGCCTAACTGCCTCGATCCTAATAATGATTAAAAAGAAAAAAGAGCTGAGTTTTTCAAAAGTTGTGTACGGGTTTTGTTCAGTATTTAGAAAACACCCAAACAATTAAGTAAGATTGAATGTATTATCAAGCTATTACAATAAGCTCATCAGTTTCCCGCTCTCTGATTTTCTAATAATTAAAGAAAACGAAGCTGATCTTCCCAAAAAAAGGGTTTAATCAGTAGCCGTAAAAAATCACTTGATCCAAACCAACAAGGAATATCAAAATATGCAAAAGGATCATCCGAAGATTAAAAACACTTAAGTTTCCAAAGCTTATTCCTCAATGTGGATGACAAGAATTAAATTCTAGATACTATCTCATGTTCAAAGTGATGTACTTCCAGGGATCTAAACCAAACCGCTCTCCTGGGAATCACGTCAACAAATTTTATTTATGCAGACCGGCTTCAAAATTTGAGAATCTGCAACAGGGATGCTAACAATAATAGGTGATCAGGGAACAGTGCATCATTTCTATGTTTTAAAGTCATGTTTAATAAAAAAAAAAACAAAAAAGCCACCACCAACAATTAATATTCTCCTATAAACAATGAAACAGACTATTCTCTAACAATCTTTCCCTCGACATCCTCCCATATACAATGAGTAATTCATGAAAAGATATACTCAAAGCAAACTTCTCCTACAAGAATCAAATAGCAAAAAGGAGCCAGACCATTATTAGCTTCCTTTGTGCTAAATGTTTGACGAATTCTGCTAAAGTTCTCTTCTCATGACACTATGTTGTGCCAAACATAAACTACTTTTTCTTGAGCCCACAGAGATGAATAGCATTGTTTGACCCACTATTCTTGACATCTCTGAGAAAGCACGGAAGCATCAATATTCTGATATCACGCAAAATCAACCGCAAACTTCGCCAAATATAGCTAAATGTATATCCTTCTCAAAGAGAGTAGAGCAATTAAAAAATTACAATAACTTATGGTGATAAGCAACTGATTCTTGAAGAGAGCATATCTTTCACCAATCATGCAATAAGACTAACTAAATGTATACTAATTGTTTCACCATGCCTAGGTGACACTCCCAATGTGACATATGTACATTTCCTGTATAAATCATAGTATGTGCAAAAACTACACGGCCAAACATATCCATCATCGCCAGCAATTCAACCATCTTACACATTGTAAGCCAAAGGAACACTATATACATTGCGCATTGCGCCAGGGACAATCTCATTCAAACAGTTCGAAATCCTCACTGACCTGAGAATCCCACGTGACCATTCGTCCGCTGCTCCGGCCTTTACTCCGTTCGTACTCCAAATCATCCGTCGGTAACTCATATCGACAAATTGGACACGAGTTTCGAATTGCCAACCACGGCAAGATACAATCTCCATGATAGTAATGAGAACAAGGCAACTTCCTCACCCCATCCCCAACCGATACCTCGTCCTCACAAACCGCACAAACTCCACCGCACAACTGTACATCCGATTCACTCAGGATAATCAGAGGCAAATCATCCACAGCTGCTTTTGCAGCCGGTGGACTTCCCCTAATTGCGACTTCGTTTTCTATGAACTGATCTAACAAAATGTCAAACTCAGCAGTGTAAAACAAATCATCAGGAGCAGCTGAATGAGGATCGGAGTCCCAAATTAAGTTCCTATGCATATTGTTCACCGCAAGCAGAAACTCCCATTCTAGATGACGCGCAACGGGATCATCATCTTCTTCTCCACCATCTAACTCCTCGGTAAAATTTTCTGACGAGATCGTCACTTCTTCGTCCCCATCGTGCGCTTGCTCGCTCACCTCCTCCCACTCAAGCTCGTCAGCCAGGTTCCTCTGAGATTCCAATTCGAACGACTCCAAATTCTCGGAATCCAGAAACTCCGAATCCGAATCCGAATCGATGCTGACCACTCGCAATCCAGCGCTTCGCAGATTAACCTCTTCGGCCGCGGCGGATTCGATCGATTCGGAAACCGGTTCGCGCCGATCCGAATCGATCTCCAGCCCCGACCCCGCACCAGCAGCAGCTCCGACCTCGACAATATCTTCAGCATCGCAAGCCGAGTAGGAACCATCGGATTCCGACTCGGAACCGGAATCGAAGGCCGGCGAAGGGGGTGCGAGAGCGACGGGAGAGCCGCCGGCGACGTAGAAGGGCGACGAGAGGGAATGGTTGACGTACCAGTCGAAGCGAACGCCGGATTCTAGGGTTTCGGGATCCTCAAGTGGGCTCGCCATTGGAAACGTTCTCGGAATTCGAACAAATTCTTGGATGATTACCAGATTACGAGGCAATCATTTGTAGATGAGCTCCTCTTGTTTATCAACGACCCGCCAACTCGCTTCGCCACTCTCAGATTTTCTTCATCCCTTCTTCCTCTTTCGTTTTTGGAGTGTACGCGCCGCTTCAGGTTCTGGCGTTCATGGAGGAGGAGGGCGAGCAGGAAGACGATTTTCCAGTTCCGGGTGGGGCCGGGAAAGAATTGGGCCGGGTAGGATCCGCCTGACTCAAACCCGTAATTGAGTCCATGGTAAGTCTTGTACTTCACACATTCGTTTTATTTAGCAATTTCCAGCCAATTGACAACACGTTAAAATTTTTAGAATTCAATCACGCAATTGAAATTGATATAATTATAATGCATTTAAAAAAATTGATAATTTTTCGTATTTTTTTCTGTAAATCAAGAGTATGAACATGAAGAATTAATCATTTAGAATTCCATCGAACTCTCTGTATAAATTCGAGAGATTTTGCCTATATCAATGACCTTAATAGGAGGCAAGTTCTGGGTGGATTCCAGCTATTCCTGCGAAGTACAAATTGGCTCGGACCAACCAACTTGTTTTGGTGATTTATGCCACTAATTTCTATTCCACAGCTTGCATAATGTATGGTCTGTAAATTACAGAAATGATCTCTGGTTACTAGGGCTTCCTACTAAAAATAGATTTAATAAATGAATGGACAATTTTTTATTTGCTATTTAAACAACCAAGGCACAAAATTGATGGACGACTAATTCAATTAACCGATCAAAGTCCGACATAACATTTGATAATCACATCTAAGTAAAAGGTCTTGGTACATCTAACATTGTCGTGTGGCAAGACAAATTTTGTAACACCGTGTCAGATGCTTGCCCGAGGCATTAATAAAATTCACCGGAGTTTAACATTAAACCTTTCTCTCGGATCCTATAAAGTTTGCTTGCTAACATATCTGGAATTACAAAAGAGAGTAAGCATACGTTCGTCACGCCGGCCGGCCGGCAGCAGAAAAGACCTGAGATGATCGATCGACTCGATTGAACAGGTAGAAATAGGTGTCAACTACGCAGCAGACAGGACTACAGCTCAAGCATATGAATCTCTATAATGTACAGCCACGGAGTTGCTCTTTCATTGTCTCTTACCTTCAATACCGGACAGGACCTCCTTTACAGATTTGTATACCTCTTCGATCGGCCGCTCAGCATCAATCTAAGCCACCCAAAGGACGGCCAGAAGGGAAAAAGCCAAGTCAGCCAGTGGTCACCGACGCTCGTTTCCACGAGCAGACAAATGCAAAAGCAAAAGAATCAGCACTTACCTTTCGAACTTTGCCCTTTGAATTGTAGTAACGGATCACAGGAGCAGTCGATTCGGAGTAAACTTTGAGACGGTTCCGAATGGTCTCGGCATTGTCATCAGCTCTTCCCTTCATGGTTGTAAATTTAGCACTCAGAGAAACTTATTTACTTCACAATTGGTTCTAGGTAGAGAAAAACAGCAAAGCATTTCCACCTGATTCCTGCTTAGAAGACGCCTCATTGATTCCTGCTCTGAGCAATCAAAGAACAGTATGGCATCGGGCTCAATCTTCATCTGCATGGAAAATTATTATGAAGAAATGACCAAAGCATTAGATAGTCAAGTGAGATAAATCATTGAACAGTGATATATGATATAGAACAGAACTAATGGCACACAATGTTCTCGGCTGCAGCAAGATTTTCTTCGTTACGTGGGAAACCGTCGATGAGGAACTTCTTGTTTTTGCTTCTGCGCATCGCCTGCTGCAGAAGTTTGACAACTATTTCCGACGGAACCAGCTTTCCTTCTTTCTTTAAGTCCCAGATCATCTTTCTGTTAAATGAAAAGCAAATGTTACAGCAAAGTCATCCTCGGAGGGTTAACTGAACGACTTTCCTTGGGACATTGTCAAATTAAAAACTAAGAAACTGGTTCTACAACATGCACAAGTTAAAAGTTTTTTAGCTTTTGGGTATTAGATGGAAAAAAGTACCCTTCTTCGGAACCAGATTCAACTTCTTTTTGCAGAAGATCACCAGCGCTCAAGTGGCTAAACCCAAACTCTGAAGAAATCTTGGAACACTGCGTGCTCTTCCCACTTCCGGGACCACCTGCCAAATCACTATTGACGTAATCACTGCAAACTTAATGGAAGACACAGGGAACATGAGAGAATATCCTATAGGAAATTATATAGTATCGAGCTTTTCCTCGAATTCCAGCCACTCCTGTGATTTGTGCTGTCTGCGGATGAACAATTCATCGCCCACAATGAATTGATGTTGTGTCGCATATATACTTCAGACCAACAAAATTTGTTATGAATAAGGTCCATGATGATCTATGTTTTGTTGAAATAGAAGCAGAGGTGACGTTGACTATTCAAATCTTGCTTTACAGAAAGAAGATACTTTCTCTTCAATTTTTGATTCACTTCCTTCAATTGAAGCTTTTGACCCAATTGCAACTAAAGAAAAGCCAAATGCAAAATCCCGATGCTTCTGATAAGACATCACTGTCGGCCTGGCCGTGTGAACATCCAAATTAAGTTTGAAACCAGCTGGTTTGACACACTCTAGCATGAGAGTCCAACCAAGGATAGCTCAATCTGTCTGGAGGACAAGCTATTAACATAAGAGACACAAAAAATCAACTCAATGTCTGTATAAACTCATCCTTCTCCCATGTTCAATTGCCATGTCAATCGCCATGTCAATCGCCAAAGCTTCACGATAGACTAAACAGCAAACCATTTATACACTTCATCACGAAGAATCCACAAATTGATATGTACCGCGATATGCAGGGCTATCATCCTTTGCATGTACCAGAAATGCGACAGCGAACATCACTAGAGCAAGCAAGGAGCTGCAGAATTGATCTAAAACAGAGTTGCAGAATTTACCTAAAACATACACAACTCTGTACCCATCGGGATGGTCATCCCCTGCATCCTGCCACTCAAAAGCAAACTGTTGGCCACAATACATCACAGCACCCTAACACATGCCAAATCACCAGTTATCTTTCTACTTCTCCTTTGGGCCAACATACTGTCGCCTATTAATACTTCTAATGAGGAAAATTAACTTGCTGATAGGTTAATCAGGATGAACTGGCGATGCGATATGCCTTTACCTGATCAGACTTCATGACCTCAGGAAGCTCCACGACCGTGCTGCTTCCCAAATAAGAAACGATCAAATTCAAGAAAATAATAATAATAATAATTAAAGGTGGGGGGGAGGGGGGATACCAACCTTGGACTTCTAACAAAAGACTAACCAAGCAAACAAATTGGAGAAGAAGAAGAAGAATCGAGTGCGGAGAACTCAGAAAAGGTGACGAGCTGGTATTGGAGAAGCATCGAAGACGCTACGCGATCACAAAAGCACTAGCGGGCCAAAGCTCCGGACAATTGGGCCCGGCCCGTAATGCAGTTCCCTGGCCCAATTCGCCAGACACTCCCCAAAAGTCTTGACAAATTTTCAAATGCCTGCAAAGTGCAAACCTCGAAGAAGAGGAAAGGGAACCCGCCAAAGCATGAGCGCCATTGTTGATGGCCCTTCGCTTCTCCTACTCCCCTCACCTTCCCGTCACCGCACTGTCCCTTCTCACACTCTTCCCGCAGCCCCGGTGCAGTGCTGTGCAAGTTTTGAGATGCTCGACGGTCGCGGAAGCTCCGAGTTTGTCCTTTCGGAGGAAGACGTTCTCGCATCTTTTCCAGGACTGCTCGAGCCAGACAGCACTAGGGCCGGGGAAACAGGCTCATGCGCGCATGATCGTAACTGGGTTTTCGCCGACGGTGTTCGTCACGAATTGTTTGATCCAGATGTACGTCAAATGTTCGAGCTTAGATCACGCGCTCAAGGTATTCAACAGAATGCTGCTTCGAGACACCTTTTCATGGAACGCTGTGATATTTGGGTACGCGGGGAGTGGGAACATGGCAGCTGCAGAGGCACTTTTTCGGTCAATGAGCGAAAAAGATGTCGTCTCGTGGAATTCTGTGGTATCTGGTTTTCTACAGAATGGGGATAGTAGGAAAGCGCTCGGTGTTTTTATGGAGATGAGAGGAGCGGAAATGACGCTTGATTA
This sequence comes from Melaleuca quinquenervia, assembly GCA_030064385.1. Lineage (NCBI taxonomy): Eukaryota > Viridiplantae > Streptophyta > Magnoliopsida > Myrtales > Myrtaceae > Melaleuca > Melaleuca quinquenervia. The sequence goes on along the minus strand of CM057726.1, from coordinate 6,626,126 downwards.
CACTACTTTGGCCATTGTGTCAAAAGTGTGCTCGTGCTTAGAAGATCTGAGCGTGGGCATTCAGATCCATGGACTTGCGGTGAGGATGGGAGTTCATGAGAATGTAGTCACTGCGAGTGCTTTGGTTGACATGTATGCTAAGTGTAAGAAGCCAGATAGATCGCTTCAGCTCTTTGCAGAAATGCCAGAGAGGAATTGGGTTTCATGGAGTGCTGTAATTGCTGGTTGTGTCCAAAACAATCGATTGGTTGAGGGTTTACACATGTACAGGGAAATGCTGAGAGCTGGATGTGGAGTGAGCCAATCCACTTATGCGAGTGTCTTCAGGTCATGTGCAGGGTTGTCAGCGTTGGGAATAGGCACTCAGTTACATGGTCATGCATTGAAGAGTGACTTTGGAGCTGATGTCGTAGTAGCGACAGCCACGCTGGACATGTATGCGAAATGTGATAACATGGGACATGCCAGAAAGTTGTTTAACTCGATGCCAGATCATAATTTGCAGTCATATAATGCTATTATCGTTGGGTATGCTAGAAGCGATCAAGGATTTGAAGCTTTGCATCTATTTAGAAACTTGCAGAAGTCTGGTCAAGGTTTTGATGAAATAAGTTTGTCGGGTGCATTAAGAGCATGTGCGATTATTAAAGGGCTATTTGAGGGGCTTCAAATTCATTCGCTAACAATGAAGAGCACCTTGAATAACAATATATGCGTCGCAAATGCCCTGTTGGATATGTATGGAAAATGTAAGGCTTTATCGGAAGCATGCCGTGTTTTTGATGAAATGAAAATTAGAGATGCCGTATCATGGAATGCAATCATTGCAGCACATGAGCAGAATGATAATGTAGAGGATACGCTCATGCTATTTGCTTCAATGCTTCGATCAAGGATGGAACCTGATGAATTTACATATGGAAGTGTCTTGAAAGCTTGTGCAGGTAATCAAGCTCTGAGTTGTGGCATGGAGATTCATAATAGAGTAATCAAATCAGGAATGGGGTTGAACTGGTTTGTAGGGAGTGCGTTGGTTGACATGTACAGTAAATGCGGGATGATAGAATTGGCAGAGAAGATCCATTTCCAAACAGAAGAACAGACGATGGTTTCTTGGAATGCAATCATCTCTGGGTTTGTAATGCAAAAGCAGAGTGAGGATGCTCAGAGATACTTCTCTTGGATGTTGGAGATTGGCATAGAGCCGGATAGCTTCACTTATGCAACAGTTCTTGATACTTGTGCTAATCTTGCTACTGTCGGTCTTGGGAAGCAAATCCATGCCCAAATCTTGAAATTAGAGCTGCAAGCAGATGTTTACATTTGCAGCACCCTCGTTGACATGTACTCGAAGTGCGGGAATTTGAAAGATTCCCAGTTGATGTTTGAGAAAGCACCTAAGAGAGACTTTGTGACATGGAATGCAATGATCTGTGGCTATGCACACCATGGGCTCGGTGAAGAGGCCCTTAAAGTTTTTAAGAGGATGCAACTTGAAAACGTGAAGCCAAATCACGCTACTTTTGTGGCAGTTCTTCGAGCTTGTGCACACATGGGACTTGCTGAGGTGGGATTGCAGTATTTTCACTCTATGCAACCTGCATATGGTTTGGGTCCCCAGTTAGAGCATTACTCGTGTATGGTGGATATTCTAGGGAGGTCAGGCCGAGTTGATGATGCTCTAAAGCTTATTTACGAAATGCCTTTTGAAGCGGATGCTGTTATCTGGAGAAGTCTACTAAGCGCTTGCTGTGACCATGGTAATGTGGAAATAGCAGAAGTGGCGGCAAATTCTCTACTGCAAGTAGAGCCAGAAGATTCCTCTGCATATATCCTCCTCTCAAATATATATGCCAATGCGGGAATGTGGAAGGAAGTTTCGGAGATGAGGAAAGTAATGAAGAATAATAAGTTAAGGAAGGAGCCAGGATGTAGCTGGATCGAGGTGAAAGATGAGGTACACACATTTCTTGTGGGAGAGAGGGCTCATCCAAGATCAAGAGAAATCTACGGGAAGCTTGATCTGCTCATCAATGAAATGAAGGGATCTGGTTATGTGCCTGTTGCCAATTTCCTTCTTGATGAGGAGGCAGAAGAAAATGAATCTGAGGAAGAATTGAGATTGTATGCCCACTCGTAGTTTGGAAATATTGTTAGATTCATCACAACAAGAAGAGGCTTAAGTTGAGTCATAGATAGCAAAAGGAGAGTGCTGTTGGCAAATTGTACTGCAAGTCCATACACGGAAGCAACTGGACATATTCAAGACTGGCTCAGAGGTTCATTGTGACAATTGATCTACATTTTGATTTTCCTGATCCAGGTTCAGAGGACACAAAAAGGTGGGTAACATAACTGCAATCCCTTTAGCACAATGCACAATTTGGCCCTAAACTGAAGTTGTCCCAGGAAACCTTGATATGAGGTCCCTCAGTGAATGATCTTCATGATAGCAAGTACTGCTAAGTGGAAATTTCTCAGGATAGCCACTCTTGATGGCAATTACTGATCAATCTTGAAGAGAGGATTTACTTTTAGATTCTCACAAAGGAACCTGAATTCTGAATGGTAAGTGCGTGTAAATTGCAGCATATCGGAAAATTGTCTATAAAGCCACCGAATATCTCGATTGCAGGAGGAAAGATGTTTTCACTTACTTGTATTACACTGATTCTTTCTTAATGAGATTAGTGATATTGTCACAAGAGTTCAGAGATTCGACAAATGATACATTGTTTCAGCCGGGTTTCTTGATTAAAACACCATGAGCGTCCTCGTTATGTGCACATGCCTCTACTTCTCCACTTACTCTGGCTCAGGGAATAGTCATCTCGAGACCAAGAGCCACAGCAACTGAACCTCAAGAGTAAACTCTCCTCGTCGATTGCAACCTGCAGCATCATCTCCTCTTGTTTATTTCCCTTGTCTAGAAGAAGCGGCAGCGCTGGCCACGAAAGGCTACGGCGAAGGCACTTGAACGATGACAATTGACCGTGGAATCCGAGTCATTTCTTCGCGCTGTCTGCGGATGTGTTGCATATTGGCGAAAAGTCGCGGACGGTGACTCTTCGCCACAAATGCTTGTGGCATTCACGCCCGCAACTTTTCGCCAGAAATGCTTGTGGTATTCACATCATGTTCTTGTCATGTTCTTCATTATCATCACCCCCTCTCAAATGCCAACCTCTTACGGCACACTCGCGATATTGGAAGGTCGTTTTCACTCGACCATGACGCCGCGTCCCAAGCAGTGCGACCGCCCATTCGATGGCGAAACTTGCCGAACACAGCGGGCCCACACGAGATGGCACTAATGGGCCGATGGGGCCCACGGGCCCACCCGATGCCGACCTCCTTCCACCCACGAAACGAGCAACCTGTGAAAATGCCACCAGGATTCGACCCACCAAAGAATTCTTGTTTAATTCTATTCAATTAGCGCCGTGTTAATATAAATAAATGGGGAGAGATCGAGACCGTTCACATGACTCCTAACTTAAATTGGCCATTGAGAGATCGAAGGGTCTCTGCTCTTTTCGAAGACAACGTGCCAAAAATGTTGGGGCCCAATAGGCAACTGATTGTCTTTGCTGGCGTCGGCTAATTACACGTGTCGCGACCTCAGCCACGAATTTCATAATGATGTGGGGGAAGATATTCTATGATTCACGAGTTAAAGAATTCATTCTCATAATCATTCATTAACGAAAGAGGCGTGCGTTTATTGACGAGGAAACGTGACGATAAAGACAGGTTTTTTAGGTCTTTATGCGGTTGAGCTCGATGGTCCACACTTCGATTTTGGCATTTCTTAGGTTAGCTCTGCCCATAATCTGCAAGATGCACATGAATTATCTAAGCAATTACTATTAGGGCCGGCGATGTGTTTGGGAATCGGTTATGGTAGAGCTTTTCGATGTGTCGGGTTCCGGCTATATATTCGGACTGTTTATTCTTTTAGACAAATTTATGGAAGAGCCTATCTAAGAGCTCACGCAATGAGCACGGATTTTGGGAAGAAGTTTTTTTTAAGCTATGCTTTGAAAGTTGAATTATCGAGTTTATTATTAGGTATGAACTTGCTCTGGAATATTAGACATTAGTTAGATCGTAATTGAAGTGCTTAGACCTCTAAATAAATGAAAAATAGAGTGTATTTTCAAGCAATCAATTTTCGCACAATTTGATGGAGGGAAATGTTTTTTTTTTCTATTTGACCTGTGAATTTTAATTGATTAACAAGTCATATGGTAATTTAGGTTCTATTATTATTATTATTAGTTAGAGGTTTTAAGCAATATAGGTAGAGTCAAGTATAAGTACGATATGAGTCATCAAATTTGTATTATACTAAAATTGATCAAATTATTTTAGATCATTTCAACCCAACCCACGGCCAACATAATCCACGTTTAGTAAGTCTATTTGACATGGACCAATCGTCAGTATCAACAGTAATAGATATAAGTTATTACATATATTATAAATGTGCTTGTTTCGTAAAAATTGAATGATTTTGAAAAAGAAAAATGATCATTTACAATCTTTAAAATAATTAATCAATAAAGAATGCCTTCATTGCCGATAAAATTTTATTTATAAATGTTTCATGAATATTTTTGTAAGCGATTCTAGCGAAAAAAATTTTGGATTCCAAATCGTTTAGTTTTTGCAAAACGAAAATCGGCGACAATTAAACAGCGAGGGAGGAAGAAGAAAGGGGGACCACGTGGAGATATCTGGTGCGTCGGAGCGCAAATCATAGCTGACGAGAACTTTTTTTCTTCTTCCTATTCTTATATCGGCGGCCCGATCTGGTCGGCTCGGCTCAAATCCGTTGATTTCCCCCAACGCGCTTTGACGTTGACCGTAACGGTAAGGCAGAAGAGGCAAAGAAATAATGGCTTTTGTTTTCTTGCTAATGAAGGCGGGATTTCCACGTCAGCGGAGGCCGTCCATCGTCGGATTGGTCCGCCAAAATCAACGGTCCCATGATTCAAGATTCACGTGGTTGTTTCAAAACCTTATTCCCCCATTTTTTTTTCCCGTTTATTTCATTTAATATTCACGCCTTTTCTCCGTTTCTCTCGGAGAGTTTGATTAGGCTTAGCATGCTCCACGAATCGGAATCGGTAGAGATGTTGTTTACTAAGTCTTTTCATAAAGTTAAAGAGGAACATCGCATATCGCCTTTCAATAATTAAGCAGTGTTTAGATCAGCAGTTACGCGCCTCAACTAGCCCATCTCCCCGAGCGATCTTTGAAGGCGCGGTCTTTTCTTTCGCTAGCAAAATGCCGCTTTCGATAAGACACGAATCAGAGATCGCAACTAGAAGAGCATGCCCTCTCACCGTTTCTTCAAGTCGACGCGTTGCGGGCGGATCCGAACTTCAATTCCATGAAAATTGGGAGGCTGGGGAGGGGCGACGCATCCGTGATTCCCTATTGCTTTTTTTTTTTATGCTGATTTAGTCCCGAATGCATTCAATTCAAGCACTTAATAAAAGGTGGGATCGATTCCTAAGCCAACCAGCTTCAAGCCTTTAACAATAATGGCCAGCGAGGACTTTAATGATGCATAGGGAAGTGCGCCGATAAGAATTTATCATGAGGAATTTCCTTTTGTTTAAGGGCTAGATAAGACATGTTGGAAATGGATCCCTTGCTTTGTTGATGAAGAAAAGGCAAGGTGATCTGTGAGAGACAGCCGTTCGATCTTCGATCGGATGACTGTCTTTTTAACGACTCTTTTGAAAGAAACGATGGTCCCAATCTAGGGACTCTGTTCGAGATTTTGCCAAAGATACGATCTAGATATAAGTGGCAATCTTCCTCCGTTCCCCACGCATGCCTACCGGACCTCTAAAAAGTATTCTTGAATTTTACTTCAGGGGAGACTTACATAGAACATCAACATCATGGCCTCCACTTAAGACGTTAATAATTACGGATTTTGAACATTCAATCTCGGCGAGAGAAAAAAATTTTCAACCAACACGACTACTTTATCATTTTCTCTGAAGTTAGTGGCGTGGTAAATAATTAGTCGTCATGAGATGAACGAACAGCAACATAACAACATGGGGATAGGATGAGGTTTGGAGTAGACGTTTGGGGACGACCTTGAATCGGCAGTTTAACTCCGGAAATGCTTTCACGTTCGTGCGGGCAATTTTGCATCCCCATTTATTAAATTCAAACGATCTTATTTAACAAAATGAATAAAATCTATGAATTATATATATATATATATATATATATATATATAATTTTTATTTTTGGAAGTGGGGCCCGTTCTCTATAGGATGGCAGACATTTCGTACGAATTCATCGTTGCCACCGATCGTCGTCGTCTTCTCGATCCCGTCCTCATCTCTTTCTCTCTCTCTCTGTAATTCCTCTATAAATCGCTCCCCGGGACTCCATTATTGAAAAAGCAACGATTCTTCGTTTCGTATATCACTGTCTTCTTCCCTTTGGCTGGTTGGGTCCCGGCGAGTTCGTCATTTCAATTGTCCGCTGCATCGATCGGAGGAGTTGAGTCGCTCGGGTTTCTCCTCTCCGGGTCCTCGGTAGGCGCCTGTGTTTTCGCGGCCGCGAGCTCGATCGTCGAACGTTCCGCTTCGATTTCCCGGGGTTTTTCTTCGGTGAGAATCCGGAGTCGCCTGGAATCCCGTTGCCAGCCGCTGCTTCGGGACCGCAGGATCGAGATTCGCCTTGCTTGGAGAATATATCGGAGCTTTGGTTTTGTTAGTCGCTGCGGCTTTCTCGGCCGAGACGGTGACTTTGGCTGTAATCTACAATTTGCGTGGTCTTGAATCTGTTTGACCTCGAAGCTTTTGATTGTTGCAGGTGGGTTGATCTTTGCTTCTAAGTTAGAAGTTTACTGTGAATTTTGATGCTGTTAACCTTTGGGCTGACTTTTGTGGTTTATGAACCAGAAAAGGCACAGGAACCTTCGTCGGAGTCGGAATAGAAAAGAAGATAGCCGGAAGATGACGATCGGAGATATTAGCCCGAAGAGGGAGAAGAAATCGCGGAGGAGCAAGGCAGTCGTGGACGAGAATGCTCCGCTGTTGCCTAAGAAGCAAGATGAAGAAGCTAGCTTCGACGAATTCAATGGAGCTTCCTTCAGTGGGGCGGTTTTCAATCTGTCTACGACGATCGTCGGCGCCGGAATCATGGCGTTGCCGGCGACCATGAAAGTGATGGGTCTCGGCCTGGGGATTGCCATGATCATCTTCATGGCTTTCTTGACCAATGCATCCATTGATATGTTGCTCCGGTTTAGCAGGGCAAGCAAATCTGTCTCATATGGTGGTCTGATGGGGGATGCTTTCGGCAAGTACGGGAGGATTCTGTTGCAGATATGCGTCATGGTCAACAACATCGGTGTGCTCATTGTGTACATGATCATTATTGGTACGAGTTCGACCATTTCAGTATATTTTGGAGAAGATATTTAATTTGTGGAATATTGTCGATGATTTTACTCAGAATTAGGTTATGATATTGTATAGTATCATATGTTGATATTTAGACTTTGTTTGAAGGGGATGTGCTCTCTGGAACATCTTCGAGTGGGGTTCACCATGCTGGTGTTCTTGAAGGATGGTTTGGCGAACACTGGTGGAATGGCCGTACCTTTGTTCTTCTTGTCACGACACTAGGAATATTTGCTCCCTTGGCATGCTTCAAGCGAATTGGTAAGCGTTGCAGCTTCTATCATTTCGGTGGGACATCTTGTATGCTTTCTTTCTGGTCTGTTCTTAGTGTTATTTTTAACTTGTAAATGGAATCGAAACAATCATGTTTGTCCTGTGTGTGTGTATGTTGTAGTCTACTTTAAATCACCGCTTAGGATACAGTTTTTTTTTTTTTTTTTGGTAAATCTTAGGATACAGTTTTGCTAGTCATACTTGCAAGTAATTTGATTTATGGTCTCTTAGAGGGCTCAAGAAAGGATCTTGATTTTACTGCTTTAATGCAGTCTATGCTGCATCTTAGATCTCTAGAGAAGCTATCTTCACATGTATAATTTGATGATGTTCTTGTTACAGTTGGCCATGACTTAAGAGAGACTGATGTAATTTTCTTATTCGGATTGCAGATTCATTGAGATTCACATCTGCCTTGTCTGTTGCACTGGCAGTAGTGTTTCTTATTATCACCGTGGGAATTTCAATCATTAAATTGATTGGCGGAGGCGTTGCAATGCCCAGATTGCTACCTGATATAACTGATTTGGCATCATTCTGGAAGCTCTTTACTGTAGTTCCTGTTCTTGTCACTGCATTTATCTGCCATTACAATGGTATGCTTGTGAGTGGGACTTCACGACGTCCTTGTGTTATCACTCCCACTTCCAAATCTACATGTGTGTCATGGCAATGCATCTTTTGCGTGATTAGTCATATAAATTTCAACACGAACTTAAAAGTTCAAATTAATTGGCATTTATACAGGGCTCGAGGTTCTTTTTTTATATGAAATCTTGGACATTCCAAATGTGTTTGCATTGTAAAAGGCATGCTTATTTTTCCTGGTATTGGCTGATCCTTGTTTTTTTATGTAGTTGTTTTGAGGATCTTAGTATTTTGATTGTCATTCTTTCGGAGCTATTACATGTTATAAGCTTGTGTGAGTATTAACCCTGCACAAGATTTGGTTTATTAAATATGAACTTGCAAGAAGTCGAACCTAAGAAGTTTGATTAAATATCAGCAAATTGCATGATTTGTTTTTATATTTGAACCAAAGAGTTAGACCAGTTGTTTGACTGTTGATGCTATTCACAATTCTGCAGTCCACAGCATCGACAATGAACTTGAAGATTCCACACAGATAAAGGCAGTTGTGGGAGCATCACTTGCTCTGTGCTCATCTGTGTATATAATGATTAGCTTCTTTGGGTTCCTCCTCTTTGGTGATGGGACACTTGACGACGTGCTTGCTAATTTTGACACCAACCTTGGCATTCCTTACAGTTCCTTGCTCAATGATGCTGTTCGTGTTAGCTATGCAGCACATCTTATGCTTGTATTTCCCATCGTCTTCTATCCATTGCGACTGAACATGGATGGCCTTCTCTTTCCTTCTGCAAGGCCACTTGTTTTAGATAACCTGAGGTTTGCATTGCTCACAAGCGGTCTTATCACTGTAATATTCTTGGGTGCAAATTTTATTCCCAGCATCTGGGATGCTTTTCAGTTTACTGGAGCAACAGCTGCTGTTTGCCTTGGGTTCATTTTTCCTGCTGCTATTACTCTGAGGTGAGTGTTTGCTTTTCCTGAATTGCTGCAAGTATTGAGTTGGCACCTTCAGTAGCGTTTCCTTATAAATTAATATCTTTGAGTTTTTCTGATAAGACATGCCGAGTAATGAATACGTTCATTATCAGCTCCACATTCAATTAGGGAAAGGATATTTGACGTCCCCAACTTTGGGTTGTACTGTACTGGTTTGTGACTTTTAAGAAGTGATGATACCACCAATGCAACATGTCACCGCCAGCTAAGAATGGCGGTACTTTTGGGATATTCAGTTTTGCGAGGGAGGGAAGGGAGGGAGTTTATGTAGTTTTTCTCGATTACTATAATAATGTTTTTGCTTTTATTGCCCCGTGACATAATTAAATTCTATGGTAGATAAGTTCTTGATCCTTACCTTAGCACACCTTGTAAGTTTTTCTGGGGGATAACCGATAGAGATATATTCTAGGATATTAATCTCTCGGAGGCTCAAAAGATAGCCTGATTGGTGTACGTAAGATCTTACTTCGAAAATCAGCTTCTTGCTGCTTCTTTTTCTTGCCACCTTTAAATTTCAATCTGATGGACCTTTTTCTCGCTGGAAGAGTCGATAGAAACTCACGACCAATTCCACTGTGTTAATTGCAGGGATCATCACAGCATAGCAACCAAAAAGGACAGGATTTTAGCCATTCTCATGATTGTTCTTGCCGTATTCTCAAACGCGGTGGCTATCTACAGCGACGCTTATGCTTTGTTCAAGAAGCATGAATCTCCCCGTGAATGATGGCTGCTGCATCCTGACTTGGTCATGTGGAGAACACGAGAGTAATGGATGCTGAGTCGACTTGAATAACAAAGAAGACTTGGGACTGCTTACTCCGGAGGATTCAAAAGTAGCACGCTGGTCATTGTACAGATCTGCTAGTTTGAAAAATGTATAAAATTGTACGAGGACAGGGTAGTGTTGTTGTCTTCTGCCCGAAACTGCTTTTTCAACTATGGACTCAAAATAATGGAGTGTTGTGATTTAGACTTTATCTTCCTATTGCTTGTTCGAGTTCACTTATGGCATGAAACTCATCGAAGCCATCGGTCTACCGAGATTCTCATTGGCACCATCAGCATCCACCCCGGGCAAGTGAAATCAAAATAAGCATCTTTTGACATCAGGGCGTTTGTCTTGAAATCTCATATCAAAGTACTCAGATAAATCTTATATCAAAGTACTCAGATTTATATTCTATGTTTTCTTTGCCCATTCTCCTAAAATTCTTCCCAACGTGGCCTTTTGTGGAAGGTCGCCCTTATTATTATTATCTGAACCACCTTCTGTTCTTTCCCCCTTTTGTACCGCGATCAAGTTGTCTCGCGAGGAAGGATAATCTGTGTCATGCGGATGCCAGTTCTGACTATAAGACCAACCATGGATGCACCTTTGTATACAAGCAAAAACAGTGCCCTCTCCCACGATTTGATTATCAATATGAGTTTATACTCTCACGTTCGGTCAATACCTCCATGGTCTGAAGAGTCTTAAAGCGTACTCAAAGCATTGTATGAGAAAATCCATAATGAACTTGAACCTGCTTATTTATTAAAACCTTAATTTCCCAAAACTCCGATCCTCACGAATTATATAATAAGATAAAAAAGAGTCCAAACAAATGGATTGTCATGGAGACCAAGTTCTTCATGAGCTACCGCTAATTTGTTCTCGTACCAATTTACTTGACTGCAAGTGATTCCAGAAGAATAAGTGATCGATGACAGAACAAATTCCATCCCATATGCGCGCAGGATTACAGGAATTACTAGATCCTTTTTAACTAATTAGACTGACCAAAATCGATTGCATTAATGCATAATTTATAAAGCTCCTTGTGCAATTACCCTAATGCATTACAAGCTTGGACATATCTACTCATCGCTTACAATGACTATGTACAATATTGTACATGTAACTGACACGACAATTATGCATTGGAATGGTGTGTCTGCACTGGTCACAGACTGCAAGTCGCTAAGGATTCGCAAAATTAGCAACAAATGGTACAAGTCTTCTATAATCCCTCCTCCTTCCAAGAGTACATTTATCAAGCACCCGCCCAAGGATCAAGCGTGTATTCCTCAAAGCTAACTCCCTCGGTGGCAAACCAGGTTCAGTTGATCCTCCTTGCGAGGCCATACTCAGACCTGTCCCAAATGTAGATCCCATCATGGAGAATTGGAGAGGTCCGCTTCTTGCCTTGAAGGACATTTGAGGAGCTAAAATCTTATCATCACTGCCGAGGCCATTCTCGGACAATAACCCTGGATCTTGTGGATGGGAACCTGTCAAGGAGCTACAGCTCTGCAAGAGAGCTTCCAGAACGCTCTGCGCCTCCCAACACAATGTGCTCTCCACCAACTGGGACACTATCGCATACATGTGTGGACTCTGGGCAGCATCCATAGGAGTATGCTGAAGCAATGCCTTCAGCATGAGAAGTAACACACGCTGGTATTCTACCGGTCCCTTCTCTAATAACCGGAGCAAGTGCCCAAAAGCAAGAGCAGAGTGCTTTGGAAACCACTCGTTGCACAAAAGTGGCGACAGACAGGCGAGGAGGTTATCGACACTTTTAATCTCACCTTGAGAGTACGCCATAAATACTGTGGCTAAATCGTCTAATAATTTAGCTTGACACCAGATAGATATGTTGGCTGCAACCGAGCAAGCCTTATGGTGCTGCTGTTGGAGGGGAGAAGCAGGACCCACCACTAGATCATTGCTCAGCTGCAAGCAGAGCCATGGGAGTAAGCACGTAATATGCATCAAGAGTCTTGTCTCTGCATCCCCAAAAATTGAGTCACAGGAATGCACAGTGATCCGTGAGAGGACCTCAATAGAGATGCCATGACTGACAGTCGACATGAGTCCTTTTAGCACTAGAGGCTGAACCCCTTCAAAAACTGGCATATTCCCACTGTTGGGTGGAACTTCAGAGGCACTTCTGGAATCCATCCGCTGATATTCTCCCATGTCACTACCAGAGGCATCAAGCTCATCTCTGGGCATGCTTGAGAGGAGGACGTTTTCTGTTGTTCTATCTCGAAATGATAAGCGATCAATTATACGGGAGAAGAGCTCAAGTACCTGACGGTACACATGGACAAAATCTGTGTGCATCATAGCCACACAGCCCCAAAAGAGTTGAGGATAGAGTATTAACTTCTCTGGCTCCATGTTCTCCACCATGACTTGCAACGTCAAGAGAATTTCCATAACAAAACCCAGAACTGGAGGCACTGGGTTTCCTAAGCATCTGTGAAGGCAGCGGAGGAGGGATACGCATGTATCACTGGTAACGGTGGGTCGAAGTGCACGGTAAATCTGGTGGGAGCGACATGCAAGGTGTCTTGACGTGCACTCCATTGCCCATTTAAGTGCCTCAGCCCCCCAAGTTTCACGTAAATCTCCTTGAAAAAAGATTGCATCGACCATGCTCTGAACTAGGGAAGATAGAAGAGCTGCGCTTGGAAGCTCAATTCTAGTAACTGTGGGATCCTCATTTTCCCACATCATGCTCCCACGCTTTGACTGGACATATTTGATCAGGCTCACAACCTGTTGTTTATTCTCCCCATCACTATTTTCGACTTCATATAACTCCAAGTGCCGTCCAGCAAGCGAGTACAACAAATTAACGAGCAAGTGTTGGCAATGCTCCAGCACAATATCTTCTGAACTATCCATCGACACAAATGTGACATGAAATAGCAGAGGAAGGTGCTCACGGAAGTCTTCATCATTTTCATATGCGATTTCTGCGAGCAGGATCAATGCTATATCTGCATGGGTAAGTGAATGTTGCTGATGCCCTTGCAATGCTGATCGCAGTTCTTTTGCATTTACGGCATTACCTCCAACACCAGAATGAATCCCCTCTTCTCCAGAGTTTGGAGTATCGATCGGGTAGTCTCCACTATCTCGAGAAACATGGCGGCTTCTCATACTTCCAGTTGAACTTCTGACCCCCATTAATGGCCCTGACATGTTCACCAGAGCAGGAAGCAGCTGACCTGACCGTCCTGCAGTTACTGGAACTATGTTCAGCTCAGGAGGCATTGGGCTAAGTGGACCTGATACACTTCTTCCGGTCACAGCTGCTGTTCTCCAGCTCAGGCTGCCACTCGTATTCCTAAGTGGACCATCAAGGGAACCTCGAACAAGCAGAGGTGACATGTGTGGTTGGCTGTCCACTAAAGCTGCAACCTGGGCTGCTGGAGGGCCCTGCGAGAATTCCAACAAGAAGTTTCCACCTGCATCGTTCTTATTTCCACCTGGCAGAACAGGTTCGTTACTATCTTCCAGCATCCTCTGAGACAACTGGAAAACTAAGTGATCGATTGTCCGCTGTGGACATATGCGAGCCAAGTATAAACTTACTCGCTTTGCAACAGAGAAATATGTTGCAAATGCACCACTAATTTCTGCGGACGCATTAGAATCACAATCTTCTATCCCTTTTGTTATCAGGAAATCTAGGACTGGGCTAATGTTCCTTGGCTTGCTAGCAATAGTCCGCCACAGCTTCTCAATCTCATCTGGAAACTGGTCGCCATGCCGCCATGTCACGTAGTAAAGGCTTTTCAACAATCTTTCACTCCAACCAGAGTCTTTGAGTTTCCAGAAATTGAGATTCTCAATCCATGGAGCCATACATGTTAGGACCTGATGCTGTGCTATAATATCAACTGCATCAAGTTGTCTCTGCATAATTTCCTCACACAAAAACTGACTTAGCTCAGGATGATCTTTAGCCAACTTGCATGACAACTTGTACTGAAACTGTTGATAGGAATCAGGAAGATTTCCAACAACAGCAGCTCGGTAGCTTCCTGAACCATCAAATCCATCCTCTGCCCACTCACGGTCGGAAAGCGTCTCTAGCATCTGAAGCGCTTCATCACGAATTTGCCTAGATGGATCCACCACCTTGTACAGGATAAGGCTCAAGAGTCGCTGGATTTCACATTTTGGTATTTCTTGCCGCATGTAGACCTCAGCCAGCACGCTGAAGTATCCGTCGGCAATGGCAGGGTCTGAATGGTAACACTGCAGAAAAGGTAAACCCATATGAGTTCCAAGAGGAGATGACCATGTTATGCCAGCTAAAGCAGTGTTTAAAATCGCCCAGTGACTTAGTACGTTACAGGTGGAAAAGACACTACAGCTGTAAACAGGTCCAGATTGGTGTAGAAGAGGCAGTGCGAAAGACATTACCTGATCAATGCATGCAGGAAAAAGGTCCAAATTGGTGAGGAGCAGGTTTTTCAAGGCCAACCTTGCCAGAGAAGCACGAAGATGACCACCTCTGTTACGAGCAGCAGGTCCCCGCCCACCTTCTCCTGTGTATTTGGAATAAGAAGGAGTTCGTGGATCAGCCGGTGAGTAACCAAAAGGAGCTCTTGCACTTGGTTCCATAAATAAACTATTGATCCAAGATATCACTCTGCCACCCATTTTCCTTGCACTGTCATCAAAGCAAGGCCCATATAGAAGTGAAGCCATAGCATTCGTCGAGGCCCACTGGATTGCCTCCACCTGTTCGCTAACTTCTCTATCAAAAGAAAGTTTATCTACAGAGTCCTTGGACCGAGAATGCTGTGAAGACTTGTAACGCTCAACCTCACGACGATAGTCAGTAACACCGTCCTGACTCCATGTGCTCACTGCATCATCACTCCATGAGAGAAGCAGATCAAATAGTTTTTTTCTGGTTCTAAGATCAAACCTCTCAGATTTCGATTCGACGAATTCAGGGGCAAGTGTTTTTAGAATTGAAGCAAGTGCATAACGGAGAGGTTGAATTTCATGGAAACTCTCGGGAGGTGCTGAAGCTATGTGCCTTATTGTCTCATCAATGAACTTCAGATAGTGGAGACGGAAGGCGGGTTTACAGACCAACATGCCAGGCCAGATGCTTTCAGAAATTGTCCGATATATATTAGCAATATGAACGCGGAGTTCCTCTCTCCGGGCTTTTTGAGACTGTTAACCAGAAAAATGAAAAACGACCCACAATTAACTTTGGTTACTGGTCAGAAAATTACAAAATTCACTTCTAAAAGTGGACAAGACTCCTGCATGCAGCACTTAACCTTGTGAGAGATAAAACTGAACATGATGGTGAGTATATTCTTGCTATCCAAGCGGATGCCTAATTGGTAATGACATAACAAAAGTCGCAGATAAAAATATAATATGCTGGAAATTCAAGTACCTTCCACTTTGGTTTTCCCTCCGTTTCCATTGAAATCTCATCAATAAAAGATGAAAGTTCATCAAACATGATTTCACATGCTTCCAGATGTGAGTGACCGAGTGCCATGGTAGCTGCATGCTACATCAAACAGAAGGAAGATAAGGCACTTAGCTGACAGCACAGTAATTAACCCATGTCGATAGAATATGCCATAGGAGAAGAAGAAATGGTGCATTTTGATATTCTGCTAAAAGGCAATTAAAATTGATCCACAAGTAGCATATCCATCAAACTAGACTAAGACCATCATTTGTTCCCAAAAATCCATCAACTCTTGACACAATTTGTAAATAACACTTTTAGAAACAGCTAGTCCACCAAGGACGCTGACATCATAAGAAACTCCGCTAGAACCCTCATGAAATAATGCAAGGACATATCCGCATAAAGATGCATTCCAGAGATATCCATGTACTTACCGTGTAGGCCTCTGATCCAGACTTTAATGAGGAGAAAATCAGATGGTAGAGGTCTTTGTTTACGGACAAACCACCAGCTTCTCTACTATCTGGCGGACACGAACATAGAAACATTGCATACATAAGCCATTGATCCAGTTTATTCTCCATATCTTGTGCCTGCGTCGCCTTTCCACCTAACTCAACTGGTGTAATATGAGCAAGACGTAGCATGACCTCCACCCTACATCAGTAGTTGCTATTAAGGGTCTTTTAATCAAAAACACCATTTTTCCAAGATGCACCAATCAGAGGTCACAATGAATAAGTAAATCTAAGATTGGGAACATTATGAGGGGGCTGTTAAATTCATAGCTTCTACTCATTGCAACTTGTACATTAGGTTTCAAACTCTGATAACTATAAACATTTGGCACGGTAGCCAGACGGATGAAGCAGGACAGGATGGTATGAGAAAATTAGAGATCCTATACTCCTAGGCAAACAAAAGCAGACTTAAATGCACCTGTTGAAACGTGGCTTCTGAGATACCGTATAATGGAGCTATCACAAGTAACATTTGTTAACTCGTGTAAATATCTATCTCCTCCCTGCTAACAGAATGATATCTACAAAGAAACTTCTCCATTATCAGAGTAGTCGAGCACTCTGCCACAGCCCTCGGTCCGTTTTGGCTATAACTAGTTTACCCTTTGTTCTAGACAAGTCCATGGAAAATATGAGGGCTGATGGGACTGGAGAGCATCCTCCCCTTTTGGCTAGTCACTACCTGATTATGCTCGCAATGGTAATTTAATTTATGTTCAATACCACCTCTCAACTTCAGGAAGTATTGCATCCCAAGTGATGGGCCAAGGTTTTCTGATGAACTAGCGTTCTTCATGCTTATGTCAAGGTGATAGACAAATATCGATTATCAAGCAAAGAGGAGATGTCAAATAGCATTTGGTCCAGTGCTTAGGAGGATAAAATTAATGTCAGCCAATATGATTTACTTACTTTGCTTCTTGAACAGAGCTAGGACATAGCTCAGCAGCATACTTTATAAGCTCACTCAGACACCGAGCCCACCTATTCTTATCAGGGCTGTCGAAAATTATTGACTGAAGGGTCACATCAGGAGGAATGACATCTGATTCTCGTCTCAAATCAAAAGGACGCCCAGAATCCCAATAACAGCTCTGAACAATTTCATCCTGTAAGGACAGCTGACAAATAGTAAGAACATTGCAATTCAAACACTAAATCCCAATGCAAAAAAAGAGGAGAAAGAGTTGATGCAAGTCATTGCCTACCCCATGTTCTTCGAGGACGTCAATTATGAAAATAGGCTGGGCTTCACTGACAAAATAGTCCTCTGAGTGTTCACGTGCTGATAGGTTTCTTATATCATTTCTCAGGGCACGAACACAGCGCAACAACTCCAGTGCAGTGTGTCTAATTTGGCTATCAACAGAACTGAGAAAGATAAGACCCACAGCATCTATCTCTGAAGCATGGAATTCTATTTTCTCCGCTGAATGATGGAAAGAAGGCTTCTTGAATCTCTCATATGCCTGATCGATGCTCTTTACCTCTTCCGCATTGGAGTCAACCCTATTTTCAGACAAACAAGCTCGCCAAAAACGCATGAGTTCTAATAGGCGCCCCAATGAAGTCTGAATGAGCAGTGGGAACTCATCAGGAAGTCGCAGAATAAAGTTGGCCATCCCTCTCATAACTGCGAAACGACGATGGGGAAGATACCTCACAATCCGATTCAGTACTTGTACTGCTTCTTCACGAACACCAGGATCAATACTTATCCCATGTTGAGGTATTATTTCAGTGATTTTGTCACTTCGACCAACTTCTTCAATCAGATAGGGTATGCACTTCAGCACTGACCTGAAGAGAGATCCTTGAGCCTTGTCCTTGGTCACTGCATCTAGAGAGCAGAATATGTCGATCGAAGTGTTACAGCAGAGAAGTAACGAATAGTAAGTACATTTGGATATTGATGCTGGAAAGTATTTAATCAATGTAAAGTCACCCCCAATATGAAGGGTCCCAAATTATGGAGACAAGAAGCAGTTGCACTACCAAACTTTCAGATACTTAGAACAGCCGCTTTCAATCATTGATTCAAGCAACTTTACATCAAACACCATTCCTGGATTTGCTATCAGTGGACCGATTTAAGTATCACAGACTACCAGTCTCAGAAAATATCAAAAGACAGCCAAAGGCGTTTGCCTTAAACATCTCTTTTTTCTCAAGTGGAATGGCTGCCAAGCAGGTCATGAAGGTCAAGCCTATTCCAAGGTAATGTCTTTACATTTAACAAATAGTTATTTGCACTACTTATATACACAGAACTTGATTAGACCTTTTTGTCCAACAGCAACAACAGTCGTTATTTTCTTTTGTTACTCTAATCAGATCCACAAGTAAGTAACCCCTTGGCAAAGACAAGTAGTGTTGACTGCATCTTCAAGTTAAAACGAATCATGATGAGAATCTTCCATGAAAAAAAAAAAGGATCACTATGTTCACAGCCCATGATTTCTAGATCAGCATGATTGTGTTTTTTTCAGCAAATCAATTCTCAGATGTCTCCCAAACTCCATGCAATTTAACAGGCCAGTGCAAATTAAGTTCTTATCCATTATTTGAATAGCTTACAAGTGGAACGTAATGTCACTAAGCAATTGAGCATATGGGAGGAACAAAACTAATTTAAGGTAAACCGGAAGCCACATGCTCATGTGACAAAATGTTCACAGTTTATTCTATTATACAAGAAACACATAAATAAACCATAAAAAATGATCACTTTTCTTATTATTCTTACAGGGAGATCCACTCTACATACATTATTTAGAAACAAATTGCTATACTTGTCTTAGACTTTTCAATGGAAGTTGTATGGAAATTATTACCAATTGTGGTCCTTGAGGAAGTTAGAAGAGCCTGACTATAAATCCGATGGCAAGACCTCACTATCAGCTCAATGGCAGCCTTAACTTTTGGAATGTAGTGGCCTATATCATGACCTGCTAACGCAACAAATGTCGAACGTGTTCAGTTATATGGTCAAAGTATTATTTGGAATGAACAATAGGCTAATTGACATATTATCCGACCTTTGAATATCTCCAGGCCGAAGTGCTGGCTTGAAGGTGTCATCACAATGGACAGCAGAGCTCTGAGGCCAATCACCTTCGCTTCACTTGGGCTATCTTGCTTAAGTAACTCTAACACCATGTGGTTCATGGCAAAATCAAGGTTATGCTCTGCCATTGTCACACAGAATTCAACAAGCTTATCATGTTGCACATCCTGTGTGAGCATTCCTTTCCTCAGAACTGTCAAAAGTTGAGAGGTCACACTATCTAAGTAGTCCCATCTACGATTTTGGGCATGGCTAGATGCATAAACACTCAAGTAAAACCTCATTACTCGATGAAGACAGTCCAGGGCCATGAATCTATGATTTTTGTCCTGCAGTAATGCCGAAAAAATATGAGTAAATATACAATAAAAGGTAAACACTATCTATACTCTACAGCTCAGCATCAGAACATCTTATTCCTGTTACTCTCTATTCAGTTGACTGCCAACTGAGCGAGCTTACCCTGAGAAGCTTGTAGAGTTGTTCCATGTGAGAACTTAAGCCGCTGTTGAAGGTTTGGGGATCTCCAAGGCAGAGAAGAAGAGTTACCAATGGGTAACCAACCTAGTCATATGATGAAGGCTGTCAATTCTTTTGGAGACAAAAATTCCAGAAATAGAAGTTTCTCTTTGGAGTAACAAATGGCAAAAAATATGAATCTCATTAAAGTTTAATATATGATTGAAATTCCCTTACTGCGATGTGTTTGCTTTGTTTGTCCATCCATTGCATAAGCTGCCCTCTTATACGACCAACAGCTTCATACCACAATGTAAGTGCAGGCTCCACACCTGATGGAGGCCACTGGCTTTTCCCACCATCAGCAAGTGGGGCTAGGATGTTTGAAAGCATGTTGCACAAAGCATGATGGAGCTCACTTTTCCGTTTATGAGGAGCCCGTATGAGAGGGTTGGCCTTTGCCACAAATGATGCCGACGCATTCAATCCTCCCTCGGTTTTAACCTGACAACCACTCTGTTAAAAATTCCTACAAAAATATCACTGAGAGGAATAAAAATAGATCAATATGCCACTTACCCCAAGTTTCAAGTAGCGCATGCCATTAATAATACTAAGAGTTTCACTTCGCGCAACACTGCTATCGATAGAACGAGTCTTAAGTTCATCGAAAAAGCGCTCAGTGACGGAACTGAATCTGTGAAAGCAATGAGAAAGAAGGATGTTGTTGGAAGAGTTTGACTATTCAGTTACATAACTGAGCATTCAGCAGTTGACCAGCACCCTTTTGTCGTCTTCGCAATTTGCAATCTACTTAACAGACTGATATAGGCAGACACCCCACCAAAAGGTGAAAGCTCTCATTCTACTTCTTCTCCTTTTTCTTTTCTCTTTCCAAACTATCAACTTGACCAGATGCCATTTGCCACACTGGACTACAATGACATCCAAATAAAGCCAAGGTAGAAAAACAGAGCAGGAAAGAAATTGAGAAGCTACTCAGCAGAAGAGCCCCCTATCTTCTCTTACAGTAACTTGAAAAATAATAATTATACTAATGAGAAGGAGGAAACATGACAATTTTGTTGACATTGGATTTGACTGTCTGGAAAAAGAGATTGCTAATTAGCACAAACAACAAAATTCACAAACAGTACACAACCTGGAGATGGAACTGCCAACTCCACAACAAGTAAAACAAAAAACACATATCCCATTTAACAGAAATCCGCACCTAGGACCTTTGTGTGATGACAATCTGTAACCATCCTATGAAAACCCATCTTGCCCTCTCATCCAAACAAAGGTAACTAAACCTAACTAAGAAAAAGAAAAGGAAACAACTGCTTTCTCAAGAACCAGCTCATCCACTTCTACCAAGCAAGGGAAGAATAAAGCATTATTTGTAAGAAATTATACCTGATCCGAGATAAGGCACCCAAAAGCT
This sequence comes from Melaleuca quinquenervia, assembly GCA_030064385.1. Lineage (NCBI taxonomy): Eukaryota > Viridiplantae > Streptophyta > Magnoliopsida > Myrtales > Myrtaceae > Melaleuca > Melaleuca quinquenervia. The sequence goes on along the minus strand of CM057726.1, from coordinate 6,605,085 downwards.
GAGCTACCAAGTCAAGAAGAAGCCCGCGCAAATCAACTAATGAGGGATATTCAACCTGGCTTACCACCCTGGATAGAAAAGCAACAAGCACTAAATCAAAAGCTGTTCAAAAGGCAACATAAAGAATAAATCTGTGATACATAAGTCAGTCTGCTTGCTGGATCTCATGACTAAATGCATGTTGCAGGCATGATGCTGCCTAACCATGCCATTCAAATAAAAGTAATGGCCATTCAATAGGCAATACCCCCCCCTGCAACCATGCCATGTTGCAGGCTTGAAGATGGTATTGTTAATTAAACACTTGGCGCCCTAATAAAGAAAACAGACACATTTGTCTGTCTCCGTTCAGAAGGAAAAGGCACACCGGAACTGAAGTAAAGATTAAGTGGCTATTGAATTTAGATTAGTCTCATAGGAAGTCGCTAGAATGGATTTGAAATAACAAAATTTCACCTTAACCATTAAATTCATTCCCCCCCCCCCCCCCTTCATTTTTCTTCTTCTTTTTTTCAGGTCAACATTTTTGCTTTGTCAACCACTTCCATTTGTACACATGCAATTGATCACTCCAACTTGCAACAAACGTCTTGCTTAAATTTACACTACCAAGGAAACCTAAAAGGCACTTTGACCCCTCTCAATTCTCACATTCATATGCAAACTCCAAACTTGTCTCCCTCAAATCAGAGAACATAAATTTCATTGATCGTCAAGACACCAGACTAACTCCTCAGTCAAACTTGCAAATCATTTCCAAACCCTACCTCTTCTATCTCCATCTCTCTCTGTCTCTCCCCCTCTCTCCCCCTCCCAACACGACAGCAAAGTTATAGAAGAAAATGCAACCGCAGGTAAAAACTTCATACATATTGTAACTTCTTTTGCCTTTAACCCAAAGAAAATTCAAAACAAGATTGAAAGGAGCAAGAAACAAAGTTCCAACCATTACCCTGACACAAGTCAAACAGCTACAACTCAGTCGGTTCCATGGTTCATAATTCAGTAGGTTTCTTGTTCTGGGTTTGAAACAATCTAAATTGAACCACTTTTGGTTCAGTTCAGTTTGAAAAGAAAACTGGATTGATCATATTTACATTCATAGTAGATCTTGCCCAAAACAACAGATCAAAACCATAACGATCTGTGTGCTCACATTAATCATATAAACCATAATTTTCATGATACAAAGTTTATACAGAAAGCAAGACGTAAAACTAGGTCAAAGGTCCAGCAAGCATCATCTGCACATCAATAACTGAAGTCTCTAAATTGAAATGGTCTTTGACAAGATTGGGACGCCTATAGTTGCCATAGTTCCTTAATATAAACATTACACAGTAGCCTCACCTGTCAGCATTAATTAGCCAATCAAAAACAAAGTTTTCAAGCCCCTTCCAAAGCTTTTCTGCCATGAAAATAATTCCACCAATTACTGCGTTAGCAAAAGAGCAACAATAATAACAAACAAAGATTAAGAGACACATGAGCAATTTCTTACATCATCACAACCAAAATAAAAATGGAAATAGTGAAAAAACCTGTTAGTCCCTCCTGAGGACAGCATTCTACAAACCGAATACATGCTGAGCAAAAGATGCATTCCACTGCAAGCTGAAGGAGAAAGTACTATACAGTCATCACGAAACTCAAGATGATGGCATTAATACACACAAGCATTAAGGAGAGTGAACATGAACTCGCAGTATTTCACTATGGGTTTACCGCATCATAAGGCATTGTCCAATGCAAAGGCAGTTTGAAGTTGGGTGTCACAGTTGTTGAAATAATCCATCAAAAAATCAAATTTCACAAGAGACATATATTTGTTCTTAAACTGTGATATTTAAGGAAGCAAATGCATGCGCAAAGACACCATGCATGTCCATGAGCATGCACAGGCGCACACAGAAGCACATCACAAAAATCCCTTTTATAGGAAAAATTGTAATTTAGTCCCAAATGATTTTGAAAGGTCAAAGATAGAAGCAATACCTTCCTTTGGAAAGTAGATGCATCATTTGCACCTTTTGGGGACTCACTGAAACATCAAACCAGAGACGGTATAATAAGCAGTAAGACGATAAAAATGTTGATTGCACCAATATCACAGCATAAGAAAAAAGTAACGAGTTCTTAACCTTTCTAAGTTTGCCGCTATAACACTCAATGAGATTGACAATTTCTTTAAACTATTATTCAAGATATAGCAATCCTTATAACTTTCAAATGACAAATGACAAAGATGTACTAGCATTGACTTGGCTTGAACACACAAAAAACAAGGGAAACTCCCAACTAAGCGCAACGCAAACTTAGGACGACATGTCTGCCATTCCTGAAACCAGTGTTTGGAAAGTGTCCTCAAGTTCATACTAAATAGCCAATCAGTATGTGGTTTAACCTATTCAATCAGTTAAAACCCAGGTTTGTTTAGCAAGGTCATCAAGAAAAGTACTCATTATACATAACTTAAATACAAAAGTTGACAGATACTTTGCCCAATTGAGTTGGCAAAGGCGTGGCATCACTCCTAAGAAGACATGGGTGTAAGTCTCACCTACTGGAAATGAACACTTTCTTCAAAGGGTATGTGTAAATTACTTTTAAGTAAATTAATTGCCACAACAGTGACAAGCATGCCTCAGATCTGCCTACGCAAAAACAAGCCCCACTTGCTGGATTTGGTAAAGGACAAGAGGACGACAATAACCATAAAGATGATGGCTCAATTATCAAAGAAGTAACGATACTGGCTTGTAACAAGAAGAGAGAAGACAAGTAGACTGGAATAACGTGAAGCTTTTTTCACCTGTCATTCTTTCTATTTTAAATTCAATTATTTCAAGAAAAAACAGGTTTTGACTGAAAATTCATTGAATCTATATGACACCATCTAGACATAATCAAAAAGCCGAAATAGAGACAGAGGCGTAGCAAAGCCAATAGAAAATGGCTGATTAATCCATTGGGTGGATTTCAGCTTGCATCAACAGGTCTTCCTGTCTTTTGTTCAAAAAGGCTGCACCCGAGGTAATTTTGACTGTAACAAGATGTGGATTTGCTCAAAGGTTTTCTAGATGGAACAATAAGCACACATATGAAATTTATAGTCTAATTCATTCTTCATCTTGGATAGGATGATGTTCATTTCTGAAAATAATTTATATAAAGAGAAACAATCAGAGTCTTTGCATGTGAAAAGTCAAAATTCAGTCACCCAATGTCTATGAAGTGGTGAAGACACAGAGAAAGTAACATTATTCACATGCTAGGTCCCTCAAGACATCTCATAATGCATATGCAAACATGGTCAGTTATATTGAAGAAGAAATGCGAAGGTACCTTTCTCTCCATCTGAGAAGAGCCTCCAGAAGAGGTATAGGAGTATGCCGTGCAACCATAGCCAATGAATCAAGCACTTGTTCATAGGCCGGATCTGATGGTCGAAGGTACTGCCCATCCTGTGAATACACATTGCGAGAAAACTCAACACACCAACAAACCTAGAATTAGGCAGCTACTGCTGATATGCTGTTGGAAGAAAATCTATTCCCTAAGGTTAAGATAGGATGGCAGAAAGAGCCAGCTAAACTACAGTGGGAAATTTCATCTATCAGCATACACCTTAAAGCAATGGCGCCAACATCATTCAAACAAATGAACTTGACTCAGGGAAATCAGGTATAGCTAGAAGAACCAGTTTATCACTCTTGCAAAACCAGGCAGTCCTTGCTCATTTCGCTGCATATATGTCCAAGGATCCCATCGTACTGCCTCACCTTGGAGCACATGAACAACTCACGGAGAAAAGGGACCCGTATTATGCGACCAAAGAGACCAAAACCAAACAATTTGCCAAATATTTCACCCATTCCTCATCCACAAGACTTACATAACACCTTTCTCACTCAACAAGTCCCCTTTCTTAACAGTTCAACAAATATTCTTTTACAACCCAAACTTCCGACCGTAGGCTTTAGGCTTTCATTTGCCTGGTGCGCCTCGATTCGGATAATACTACGATTCCACAACCGGTTCAATTCTCGATAACAAACAACTTAGGCGTATTACGCCAGGTTTTTGACAAATACTCCCAGCTTCTGCACCCCATCGGCCACAGCGAATACAACGACTAATGGACATTTATCACGACGTTTCAGGGGCGCGAGCTCCGCATCTCCGATTCAAATCAGGACCCCGTTCAGCGCGAAGAACTCGCCAATCGAACTGACCGAGCGATTCGCTCGCGCGCGCACAGAGAGAGAGGGCCCAGAGAAGCACTGACCTGAGCTTGAGCGGTTTCGATGCGCCGCCTAGCGAGCGGGAGGAATCGCTGCAGGAGGGCGTCGACGATCAATTTCGCAGCGCTTCCTGCCTTCATCTCCGGTGATTCTTTGGGGTCGCTAGGAATCACTCCCCATCTTGAGCTTGCTCGACACTTCGAATGTAATGTTCCCAATAGTCATCTTATTTCCATTCGTTACAGTTATTTACTTATTTATTTGCTCGGGTGCTCCATTTCTGTGTTTTTACAAAATCGCCCCAAACTCCATCTTTAATTATATTCAATTTTTCACATGGCCCCCCCAGTTCTAATTCTTGCACATTTCCATTTTTCTTTGGCTATAAATGAACCTTTCGTTTCAAACAGAATATTACAAGTTGGATGTTGTACCTCCATTAGAACGATAAATAGCTGAAAACTCACTGGTATAATAATTTTAACTCTAACACAGGAGATCGTGGAAAAGAAAAGAGAATGTGGTGCCTATTTGATCAAAAGCCCAATTTGCCAGCAACATAAGCAGCTCCATCGTGAGTTGTACGGTCCAATCCAAGCTCAAAGCCTTCGATCGTGTTGAAGGAGGAAGCGAGAATATGCAACCGAAGGTCAAATAATCCAAGGGCAAAGATCCTGTTGTTGGATGTCATCGACTAATACATTGCAATCGTTTTTAAAAATTGATCGTCGAAAGTCGAGGGATCAAAGGATAATTTCAAGTGATAAGGAGAGCGGTTGCTTTCACTTCCACCGTCGTTCTCTCCTCGTCCAAGCTTGGACTATTCAGCCGCTAGCAGATCGTGCAATGGATACTTGTAGCGCCTTTCTTAATTGTCTAGGCACTATCTATGTTCAATATGGCCCTTAAATTGATGGTAAAATCCCATAGTCCATCCCTTTCCTTATAGAATCAGCTCTTGAACTCGTTTCACTTTGTTATCTTCCTCGACCAAATTTGAAAAATCCATGAGGTGTGTAAAAGCAACTTAATTGCATGAGAAAATCATTGTATTCGAAAACTACCAAAAAACACTCAAGAGAAACCGTAAAAGTGAAGGTAAGGATGGCGGCACATAACAATACAGTAGTAAGGGCACACGAGATATCCAGAATCGCAAAAGAGAACGATGATAATATGGGTTGGTGACAGTGGACGATAAAATTTTGAAAAAGGTATCGATGGAAAAATCCAATCGGAATCCATACCATAAAATGTCAAGACATTTATGATAGTAAAGTCAGTATTTTTATCAAAATCATAGATACCAACGAATCTTTAGGCAAAAATAAATATTCCGCACTAGCATATTGTACCTAGAAACCTCGGACGGCATTATCCAATCCGAGCACATTTTCATTTTACGGAGCGAGCCGTCGGCCGTTGTCGGTCTCCCGTCGCGACGACAAAAGCCCAGACCGCCTGCTCTTGGGCGGCCGCTTTCCCACCCCAATTCTCTCTCTCGCCGCAACGCGATGACGACAGCCATGGGTCCGCCGCCTCCGAGGGCCTCTCAGCTCGAGTGCGACCCGTCCGCCGAGCCGGAGGCTCCCAAAACTCTCCAAGAAGAAGAAGAACAAAGTGCAGCAGCAGCCTCGACGAGCTCCTCCACCTTGGTCACTCCAATGGCTCCGCCTCCCCCGCGAAACCCTATCCCTTCCTCCTCCGCCGCCAACGACGTCGACGCCTCGAATCCTGACGACGGCTCCGTGTCCGAGAGCCGCGCGACGCGCAACGCAGAGAAGCGTCAGGGCGTCGCGGTGCCTTACACGATTCCTCCGTGGAGCGAGGCGCCTTGTCACCAGTTCTTCCTGGAAGTGCTCAAGGACGGCGCGATTATCGATCAGCTCAACGTGTGAGTCTCTTCGCGTCGTGCCTTGAGTTGTGTAGTTAAGCTCCTACGAGAAGCCTTTAGTTTACTCGCTCTTTTCGCATCAACTGAATTTAACGTGTTCGTCTTTGGGATTTTAGACACGAGAAGGGGGCATACATGTTTGGACGGGTAGATCTGTGCGATTTTGTGCTTGAGCACCCTACTGTATCTCGGTTCCATGCGGGTAAAGTGACCGACGATTCCCTTTTTCGTTTTCTCTGAATTTCTTGTGGACATATCCATGTCGCTCTGCTGAAAAATCGCAAGTCCTTAGCTGGCTAAGGCCAATAGGACATAGGAATCGCTAAGCACTAACTGTAATTGTGGCTTAAGCTTGTAAATGAGCTGTTAAAAGATGTGTGCACGGAATGTGTTCTTCTGACTGCTTGGTTTCACCTCTTTGCTAGTTCTGCAATTCAATGGGGAAGGAGGTGCTTATATATTTGACATCGGGAGTACTCATGGGACCTTCGTGAACAAGAACCAGGTACTATGGTGGCAAGTAACTTGTACTTAATTCTCACAATTGATCACGACCAGTAAATAAGTTAGATTGCTGCTAGGCACATGGCCTGCCCTTATGTCTCTGGATCAAGACTCCCTGGAAATGCAGTTTGATTTATATATTCACGAATAAACAATGTGCTGCTGTTGAGAGTGCATAATATCTTCTATTGAGTATGCATCCATGGTCTTTTTAGATATGATATTTTGCTTTGAAATTGGTAGAGCAATTAACCATAATTTGATGTGTAGCGATTTTCAGAAAGAATTATATTCTTATGTGATGTGTAGTGGGAAGTTTCATCTTAAAACGGCCAAAATATTTTATTGTTTGTTGTATCTAAGAATTTCACTAAAAGTCTGACCTGTCAAGAGATAAGACAGTATGAAATTTTTGAGAGCACATAACTTTCCTTCATTTCATGTAGCTCTGTGGATGCCAAAGTTCCTGATAAAGACTTTGAAGTGTTAATTCATGCCTACCAGATACTTATTTGTTTTATATTCTTGAAATGTCAATTTTCACCAACAGCAGAAACTTAGATTTTGACGGTTACCCTTGGCAACATGAGCAATTCTTATCAAATGTTGTTTAATAGGTCTTTCTTTTGCCTTTAAACAGGTCAAGAAAAAGTTATATGTGGACTTGCATGTTGGTGATGTCATTCGGTTTGGCCAGTGAGTTTCTTAATCTTTTTCCTTTCAATATCAATTATTTTTGTCTCTATATGTTTCCCCCTGGTCTTCTTTTCCTGAACCCTTTTTCAAGAACTAGTCCAAGTGGAACAGTGGATATAACTTGTATGATCAGGAATTGATCTCAATTCTTGTATGTGTCAGTAATTCATTGCTGAATGTACCTATCATAAGAGATCTACTTTTAAGCTGATTAGCTTATGCCAGATCTCCTTGGTTGCATTTCACAAGGTGTATTGATATAAGAATATGGGCACTTTCTTGCGGAAATGGATATACTGGATCACGACATAGGGGGCACTTGTTGCTTGATGTGTATGTATTTGCTTGATGCAATCATGAGCATTATTGTTCCTTTGCCTGTGCAGATCTTCGCGGCTGTACATATTCCAAGGCCCAAGCAACTTGATGCCGCCAGTAAGATTTCCAAACTTTTACTTTACCTTTGTTGATATGATTAATGACTTTCACTAATTGAGCACTATGAGCAAATTAATGAAAGCTACTAGGTTTGTTCTCTGTTACTTCCAGTGCCATCATCATATGGATATAGATTTTACTAATATGGAACTTTTCTTATTATTAACTTTGGCACTACCAGCTGGAACGTTTTGAGATGTCAAAATAATATATAGTATTCCAAGAAGGGTATATTTTTAATGGTATTACATGTGACTGAAGAATCACTGTGAAGAATACTTGGCACTGATTGAGTAAGTGTACATATAATATATATGATTCAGTAGGAAGGTACGGATATGTTTTTAACCTCATTAATATCTGGAACCGTTTGAACTTTTTAATCTTTCTTTTAAGCCCAACAAAGATGTATGCCTCCTGTGAAGCTGAAGAAAAAATGCAATGGGCTCCAATAGGGTGCTGATGAAAAGAAGTTATTCTGGATAGTATCCTTGGTGATGCCTACCAAAAAGCTTGAGCTTGATTAAGTCTTAAAGAATTATTATTTGGGAAAAGAGGACTTAGTACGTAGCTTGTCCGCTCTGCCAGAGCTGGCAGCAAAGACTGCAGGACTGACCATTTTATGCATTTAGAAATGCCAGATCAGTTAAAAGTTGGGACATTTGGTCAATCCATTTATAACTTCTTCAACAAGCTATAGCTTTTCTAATTTTGTTTGACATTGTCCATTTTTACCTTCATGACTATTGTCGTTTAACCATAGCACACAAAAACAGAGAATGAAGGTTCCTGTTAGTGCAGTGATGCGGTTTTTTGCGTTATGCCTGTTATAATTTTTTTTTCCCCTCATCCTTACCAAAAAAAAATTCCTCATTTTAACAGGAGGCTGACGTGAAAGTTATTAGAGATGCAAAGATGCGAGAAGAGTGGCAAGATAGGGAAGCATCTCTTAAACGGGCAAGGAAGGAAGCGTATCTTGCGGATGGTATCTCCTGGGGCATGGGAGAGGATGCTGTTGAAGAAGAGGAGGTCTGTGAGAAGTTACTTTTTCTTATGATGCTGGAATCTCTTATTTGACCTTCTATATGGTGCCACTACAATCACAATTTGTTGCATTATTATGTCAAGCTATGATTTTTGGAAAAATATGGAAGGCTTAATATGCAATTTTTCGTGCTTCTATCTCATGCACTAATTTTTTTTTCATTATGGCATTTAGTTTTTCGAATGGTTCCTAGTGTTCTTATCAAGTTCAGGATTTGTTCTTAGAAATCTAAAGAAAATTGATTATTGAACTTATAAATGAGCTGGGATTTGGATGATAGGATGATACAGAGGAAGTGACTTGGCAAACTTACAAAGGGCAGCTCACAGAGAAGCAGGAAAAAACCCGTGAAAAAGTGTTGAAACGAACTCAAAAGGTCAGGGGTCTTAGTCCATTATGAATTTTATTATTGTTGTGAATGTTTATATGATTTTGCTCTTGCAGGATGACGTTAAATTTCTCATATCGGTCAGGTTTTTCAGTCCATCATGAATTTTGTTAGTATTTGGAACGTTTATATGCCTCTGCTTTGGAGCATGACATTAAATTTATAATATCAGTTAGGTCTTTTTGTCCAATATATTAATTTAGAGCTCTAAACACTAATCTCATCGCACAAGAAGAGCGGTTGGTTTAAAGCAATAAAGGTCATGCTCTAAAAGCGAACCATTGCTACAAAGCACAAGCAAGGACAAGTAGGTTATAATTCCCTTTAGAAAGCAAAAATGCTTTGAAAGCATGTGGCATCATTTTATGAAAGAGAAAAGGCTATAGAATATCATCAGAGGAGGATTTTTTTTTGTTGAATTATTAACTACTCTGAGCTGACCACAACTTTCAATCTTAAAGTTTACCCTGTTGAAGGGATCAGATGGCTCGGCTGTCATTTTTTGGTAGCATCATTTATTATTTAATCTGCGTGATCCTTTGTGACACCAAAAACTGAAAACTCGAGTAGGATCCTTCAAGATAGGGATTTTTGTATTTGGGAAAATGTTTCTTTGGCCAAACTGCAGCAAGAAATATCTCTTCTATGATTCTTTGTGACAGGGAAAAAGGTCATTGGGTAGGGGGAAGACCAAAAAAGCATTGGGTAGGGGAAAGAATTAGAAAGGATCTCGAGTATTTAAATGCGATAGAGGACTCGATATCAAGTAGAGCCTAAGTAGCTAGAGGATCAATGTGGCCTACCCCTATGAGAAAGTTGCGTCAAGCTGAGTATAAGTCATTATGTGGTCAAACATGTAGAGCAAGCATTGGGTTGATTCCACTATGGTCACTAAACTTTAGTGAATTCTGCAATCAGGTTTCTAAACTTTGATTTTAATCACCTAATATACTAAAGTTTCACTCTTGCAGTTGGTGCACTATGATTACAATTTGACCAATGTTCAGGCAAATTGCTTACATAATAGACATGTACCAATTCTCTGTCAGTCTTGTCATTGTCACAAGGCTCCATGTTAGTATGTCACTAAGAATTGACCGGATTCTGATCAAGGCGCATGAATTTAAAAAAAAAAAAAAGGTGAAAGTTTAGTGTATTGAATTATCGAAATCAAAATCTGGTGAACTGATTGTAAAATTGACTGAAGTTCAGTGACCACTAATGGAACTTACCCATATGCTTCATTGTATGAGATTTGGCCATCCTACTGTCAAAATGATTTGCCTGATCCTTGATTATCTTTGATCCTGTGCTGTGTGAGTTATATAGTAGGTTTACAGTCATCTACTGTCAAAATGATTTGCCAGCCAGTTGCTCATTTTCTTATTCTACTTGTTTTAAATTTACAAGAAAATTACAAAGCCTCAATGTTCTTAAATTCAGTGTAGTTTCCTGACTTGCTTCTTGCAAAAGAAACGTGCATATAAAATTTCAACTCCAGTTTGAACTTTCATTTTGAGAATTGGTGGTAGTTAATAGATCAAAGATGATCAACAAAAAGATTGTTGTTACTGTTGAAATCGGAGCTCTGAATTTTGAAGCTTTTTATCTTGTGTTATGTGTGAATCTGATTGCTTGCCCCATTTATTTTTCAACTTTAGATTGCTCACATGAAGAAAGAAATAGATGCTATCCGTGCTAAGGACATTGCTCAAGGCGGACTAACACAAGGACAACAAACTCAAATTGCTCGTAATGAGCAGAGAATTACTCAGGTATTGTACACTTTACTGGTCTGATGGTCTGGTTCTTTTCAATTTGATGTGATTATTTTTCATTTTCTTTCATTTAGCGAGCAAATGTTTCTTCGTTTCTTTGAAATTCACATCGTGATTTTCTTCTCCTGTAGATTTTGGAAGAACTTGAAAGCTTAGAAGAGACCCTGAATGATAGCATACGAGAGAGTTTAGGCGCTCGTACAGGAAAGTTTTTTCACGGCAGAAACAAAGGAACAACTGAAGATGATGATGAATATTTGAGGTATCTCATAGTTGCCAGTTTTTCTTTTGGAATTAAAGATTTGTCATTTGGGTGGTAAAGAGAGCATTAAAACCAGAGCAAGTGATACCTGGGGCTATAATTAGCTTTAAAAGGGACAATAACTGGGGCTACACTACTGAATTTATTGCATGTTATTTGTTGTTGTTTTTCAGTGATGACGATGAGTACTATGACCGATCACAGAAAAAGGCAAATGTTCCTAAGACTAGCCAAAGCCAAGCAATAGAAACTGCCGACACTCTTCTTGACAAGAGGGATGCAATCAGGAAACAAATAGAAGAGAAGAAAGAGCTGCTTCTGAATGAAAAGAAGAAATTAGAATCAGATAGTGCAGCAGAAACTGATGCTGGAGATGCACTTGATGCTTATATGTCTGGGCTTTCTTCTCAGCTTAGTAAGTAATTTTCACTGAGGAAAGTTTCTCAGTGCACTGTGTTTTGATCAACTTGATTAAGGCCATCTTGCTTATTTCCTTGTTGCTGATTCTCTGTTTCTGTTTCAGTCCTTGACCAAACTGCACATCTTGAAAAGGAGATATCCTCGCTTCAGTCTGAGTTGGATCGAATAGCCTATCTCTTGAAGTTTGCTGATCCAACAGGAGAAGCTAGTAAAAGAAGAGATTTGAAAGTGGAAGAACCAAAATCTATTGCTTCTGATAACACTTTGGCCCCTGTTGAGAAGCATTTCTCAGAAGCAAAAGAAAGAAATAAGCAGGGAAAGGTAACTAATGGCTCAAGGTCCGAAGGAACTATTAATCAAAATGCCAAATCAAGCAAAAAGCCAGAAGATGTCAAGACCCTGGAGGATAAGGCGGAGGAAAAAGCTGTTCCATACACTGTTGTAAAGCCTCAGTGGCTTGGTGCCATAGATGATATACAAGAAAGAGAAACACACAAGGAACCAGAAATTTCAGATATTCCTGATTCCGATCAATTTGTTGGTTACAAAGACAGGACCAAAATTTTGGCTGGTGTTGACTCACACACAAGGTCAACTTCAGGGATTGAAGGTGCATGTGGTCTCATTATTAGGAAGCGGAAACCTGAAGGCAGTGAAGACAAACCGAATGATCATTCTAGCTCTTCTACTGGAGGATCTGAACTTGCAGTAGAGGATGCTGTGGCATTGTTGCTGAAACATCAAAAAGGGCATTACTCGTTGGACAGTGAAGAAAACGCAGATATCTCTGGCAAGCAACCGTCCAGCAATGATGTGAAAAAGCCTAAACGAGTTCTTGGCCCAGAGAAGCCGTCTTTCCTCAGTGCTAGCTCAGATTATGAATCATGGGTGCCTCCTGAAGGTACGCTCTTTTACTTGCTAGTTCATTATATCAAGTTGGAAAAACCTGAATTTCTAGACATTTGCCCATGCAGGACAATCAGGTGATGGACGGACCTCATTGAATGATCGTTACGGTTACTGAGACATAGAGCTTTCCATTGCCCTATCTGGAACTGACGTTAGTAGCCACAGCTTTCCTTTATATGCCTGGAGATGCATTTAGGATTCATGAGGATCTAGTGACAGCTTTGGAGGTTGCGGAGCCTTTATTTCGTATATCATCAACATTGCACGGTTACTAACTGGAAGGGGTCATTAAGGTGTAGGACCACCATTCTCAAGCTCCCGATTAAGTGAGAATTGCGGTGCTTATGTATGATTGTAAAATGGATGAAGAGTTGCCCCTGGCTTCTGAGGATTTTGTACTCCAAGAAATGGCGATGTGAACTGGTGCAGGCAGGTGGATGGTACATAGACATGACAGCTAATAGTAGACATAACTCTGGCAAGAATTACGAATTTAGGTGGAGTTCACTGCAATGAATAATCGAGTAGAATGCAACTTGAGATGCCGAAAGACTCACCAGATTGTTCATTGTAATCGGGAAGAAGTCAAGACATGCCAGGGTGACTTGGACAGTTCTGTTGCTAGACCTTTCTACAGTCTAGACTGCGGTACATTTTTATTACAGATACTGCTGGTATACTGCCGATGAAAAACTCTAAAGTCGTGTTCTAAAGGATTGGAAGTTTACAGTGGCTGGTCAGTGTCATTGTACCTGAGAAAACACAAGGCCAACGTTAATTTTCATGAGGAAATGCGCAATGCATCATGAATTTACATGTTTAAAAACTGCCACATGCTTGCCAGATTTAGCGGGTGTAAAATGTCGCCAGTTACTTACCAAATTTGTTTGAGATTTTGTATGCTGGACGCTTATTGAATAATGCTCCAGTGAGCTCATCGATGTGAGCACCAAGCAACCGTGTTGAAAGTAGATGACAGCAGATGTTCTACCAGCGATTTTGCCGAAAGCCGTAGTTTACAATGCCCCGCTCTCCGATGGTTTTGTCACAAATAAGAAAGGGAAAAGGGCCTCTGCAACTGAAATTGGACTCTCGTTCCAACAAAATTGTTAGCCTTTTCACATATGCACAAAACAACGAGTTTCTTGGTACAACAAATCTCGTTCCTCCTTTTTCTACACTATACATTGAGAGAGAGAGAGAGTGTGTGTGTGTGTGTGACGGCGCAAGTCCTGAGCAGTAAGCACCACACAAAGTCGAATAAAATATTTACTCGACATATACAGAGAAGCAGGACGGCTCCTCATAAAGCACAGGAAAGTGGACAAATTCTCCTATGCTTGCGGATCACCTGGCTTCTCTAGTAAAACACCTGCCTGGATTTCATATGCGGCGCTAGTTGAGGTTGACATTCCCCACAAGACGCAAATTCTCGAGTCAAGTCTGACATCCCATGATTGGTATTCCCATCATTAGGGAAGTTCCCTATGTGGTCATGCTTTTGGTATCTCCATCCGCACATTGTGGCTGAACTTTCAGGTTTTTGAGATCCGACTCATGCTGTGTAGATAGGGCAGCTGACATCCGGTGACGCCTGGTGTGATCTGACACCAAGGCCCAACATATCATATTTACCAGACAGAAATCTGACGGCTCCAGACATGTACATGATGTACGCGTCGCATAATGCAAGAACCCCTGTTAGAGACCTTTTGACAACCCTCAAGTCAAACTATAGCGATATGCATTACGTGACGGGCTGCTACTATAGGGGCACGGGCTATGCCAGCTGAGTACCAATTGAAACGCTCATACTGGATTAGTTGAAGAAATAAGGCGAGTCGAGAACATCTTTCAGATTGAAGTCTCCTCGTTCAGGCAAAGGAGGAAAAGATAATGAAGGAAAAGACTTCTGAAAGCTCTCCAGCAACTGCACCCAAATGAAGAAGGATCAGATGATTGAGGTTACACGCAATGAATGTATAAGAGAAGCGTATCAATTAGGATTTCAATGTGTAGAACTGCCAATTCAAGAATATGCAAAGAGACAACTTCTCACTAGTAAAAGAACTCAGCTTTTGCAGGTGACAAACCAACAAATGACTTATCCTTATTCCTTCTCCTTTACGAGTTCAAAAACATGCGACATGTAGCTTAACCAGACATGCATACGCAATTGTCCACTTTTGATGCGTGCATACACAAATAAGCAAGTTTGTGCTCTGAGTGCTGTGTGACACTTTAGTGTGCCTACCAAAAAAAACCATGAAACTGTACACCAAGAAAAGAAACAAAGCAGTTAGCAACCAATTTAACTTGGCTTAGCTCGAAAGTACCACCCTGGATTACAGAAATAAATTTTACCGGGTATAATGTGAAAAAATCAGATCGGATCACCCGGGTCCATTCGGGCTTTCAAGATGCAGTGCTTTTCTAAAACAGACCTATGACTGAGATGAAAATATTTTAAGGCTTCTAATGTCAATTTAGAAAAGGTCAACTTAATCTGATCAAAACTCTCGAGGAAAGATTTTTTTCCCAAGCAGATATATCATTTTTAAACAAATGAAGTAAAGAATATACAAGAAGGAAGATACTGTACATTTTCCAAGATTGGAGTTTCATATAGTTCAACAAATTTCTCCCTCAATATCCTATTCATTTCATCCACATCACATGCATGTGTCCAGAAGGAATCGTGAACCCCTGCAATCACATAAATTGATAGCCCAAACCACATTAGAAGCAATTATGTAATGAGCAAGTCACATAAGGAAGGCTCGGGGAGAACCTGCAAAGTTCAACCCTGCCTTCTGGCAGGCAACCGCCGTCATCATCATATGAGAACCATCAAGAGAGTGCACAAAATTTGGGGGGAAAGCTGTTCTCTGACGCTTTGTCAGGACCTACAGATAATCACCAGCAACCAGAAAATTTGAATTTCAGATTCAAAAAATTCGATCTCAATTTCAATCCTGACATTTTATCAAGGGAGAAGTGAAAGCTGGGAAAGCCCTCGCTGTAATCAAGAACCAGAAACTCAACACCATTATTACAGAAATATGGAAAAAGGCAAAGAGAGGGCAAAACCCAGTGTAATGCATAAGATTCAGGTTGACATCCTAGAACTTGGTCATTCCGAATTTCGCTCTCTTATCTTCAAGACATAAAAGCTCTATATTTGGGAAATGTCACGAAAACATCATCAACAAAATAAACCACAAAAATGATGCCAAGAGTAGTCACTTTCAGCCTCTAAACAACTTACAACTATTTTTTTAAAAAAAAGTGGAGATCCTGAAATAATCTTCATTTAACTATTCTTCATTAAGTACTAACACCTATATCTTCCTTCGTACCTAGAGTAGACATCGCTCCTGGGAGAGTGGATCTATATCATTCTCCAATCCAAAACTAATTCATCAGTTATCGATCAAATTTGACTAGCTGGATGATGATGCCTCACTTTAGCATGATCCTAGGGTATAAGGTACTTTAGATTGTTCCTTTTAGGATCCACCTCTACACTATCTCAAAATATTAGCTAGATAATAGCATGATAGGACAATTGAGGACACGGAATAGCACAGGTATTAAACAAAAATAAAAATAAAATTTTCTGAACTTCCTACTATGGCTTGACAATGTGCCTCCATTAACGCTCGTAAAACCAGACTGGAAAGCATGCATCACCAGGATTGGCACTTGCACAGCAATTCCATGAGACACTGGCGCATCAATGCGTGCTTTCTCATTCAAATGATTATAATCACGAAAGCATTAAAAGGCAAGCATGGCTGGAAAAAGGCATGGGACTTCACCTAACACCTTCGTGCACACACACACACACACACACACACACACACAGAGATATATATATATATATATATATATATATATATAGAGAGAGAGAGAGAGAGCACATTAACTTCGCTGTTCATAAAAGTAAAATGGAACCTCAACTAAGTTACAGTTCAAGCTAATAGCCCAGATAAAACCACAGCCAGAATTGCTATACGATGCACAATTTCGTGACTTACCAATCAAACCCATAATGGTAAAATGACCCCACAGGTTAGCAATCCTTTCAAGAAAAACGTAACATTATCTTATGAGTTCCACTATTTTGCTCACACTAATTGATCTACACATCCTGCAGACTCTCTGAGTCTCTTCAATTAGATCTGTAGATATAGAGAATATAAACCATGTTTTTCTCTAACAGCTTAAGAATGGGATAGGCCGTTCAATAGCAAGATCGGTTGTTCTTGCAAATGTCAAAGATACCTGAAAGTTTAGTCAATGACTTAATGCCACATCAATTCCCTTACACCTCATCAAAATCATCATACTGAGACTGCTAAACTCCAGTAGAGTACTCTTATTGCTGACATGTTACTTTATACTCACGTGGCAGGTTCCCCATCATGAATATATAGGAATTTTATGCACTAAAAAGATCCTCACACCAACAAGATCATCTAGAAAATTCTTGTTTAGATCGAGTACAAGATGACTGGTAAATGATGCATAGCTAGTTACAACAAAGGATATCTCCATCAATTATAGCAGGAAGGGGATGGAATATCAAAAAACAATTACCTTATCAGTTTCACGTTGCAATGTCAAAATCTGAAGTGACGTTTTAACCTGCAAACATTTGAAAAATCAAATTTCATATCGGAATTTGAATATTTCGAGCTTATTAAACAAACAAAGACACTCACAAGATGTCTTCCTACTCTACGGTAAGGTTGCACCACAGGAAGCCCAAGGGGAGTTGTCCACCGAACTGGTTGATTCTCAGATGCAATAATCTGCTTCAGGAAAAAATTTGCGGTCAGCAACCAACAAAGACTAGTAGGAATTGAAATAGGACAAAAAGAAATTTTGTCAAAAATGGGAGCATATGGGTTGGTTCACAGTGACCTTAGCACAGTCCCCAAGCCAGCTCATGATACTTCTTGCTGCTTCAAACATCTCCCCTAGAGCAGTTAAGGTGGTCTGCACAACCAAAAATGTCACAGCATTGTCATTCCGACAGAATTAATTTCTTCGTTCCATATCCATGTTAATCCAACACTCAATTCATTTTTTTTTCAGATGGCCTTGCAATAACTACAAATAGCCAACAAGTGTCCCTCCATAAACAACCACAGCGACAAAACTGAAGAAAGACACAATGTATAATCACCCCTACCTTTGCAGCATAGCAAGAAGCACGAAAAAGCTCTGTATCATCCATAATTGCTCCACGTTCCTTCAACCTCCTCTTTATCTGATCCCGGGCACCAATATAAGTGACACCATATACAGATGTCATAACTGTCTGCTTCACTAACTTTCTATCAACCTGGCATATCCATTTATGAGTGTCAGCAGGCAACCACTAAAGAATATCAGGTTTATTATGGCAAGGATACCTGAGTAGTGCTCCTATATCTTTCATCTAACTGATAAATGTATTAAAACGATAGAATACCATCATCTTTTGTCAGAACAATTAATCATTAATCAGTTAAACTGGCAAACCAAAAGTTGAGACTTGACCTGATGAATTAAGGTTCTTGCGTGCAATGCATCTCGAAACACAGCTGGATCCTTTTTTGCATCCATTTGCATTATTTCAAGCACTCTGCCAGGGGAAACATCCTATCATCCCATTTGCAAGTGTATTTATCTCAAGATCACATGGATGACAGGAACAGAACAAATGACAAAACCAAGGCAGAATATTAACCAGCTAATAGTTTTGAACCTTCACTGGACTAGAGTTTCCAGCAAACTTAATTAAGAGAACCCAGGAAAAAGATGCACACGTAGAAAAAGAAATATTAGAAAGAGAAGTAGAAAGCTTTATTTTAATCACACTCATCGCCCCTTCAATTCATTGATCAGATTATTTTCACCTAAAAATTACACTATACACACCTTTTCAACATATCCTTCAACTCATCACGACAATTAACGTACATAAATAGATCCTCTGATGGACTGAAGGATACAGACAGACCCATGAGCATCAACTACTCAAAAGCAGAAACTACTAGTTCAGTTAAACTCTTGATACTGATACTGTAATGTAATAGAGGCAAAAGAACTTACAGTAAACATTGTCCTCTTTTTCCATTTCCTGATTTTCAATTCCACAGATTCTCAAACCAATACTAAAACCATCAGTGGTGACTCAACCCATTTGTTCCAAATTGGGTGAAGACTTTTAACAAGTAACTAGATCATTATTTGCATTATGACTTTAACAACTTGACATGCATGGATCAATGGTGGAAGTTTAGCCAACAATAACTTGAGTAATAGATTCAAATAAAATAGGGTAAATATATTGCAGCATTATGGTCTCTACAAACACAAATGAATTTTCTCAGTGAATGAATGCTGCCTCAATTTTGAAGGCAGAGTTACATTTTTATCAAGCAACACAAGCAGCATGGCTTCTGATGCACGTAATTAGCTCATTTGATGATATTCCTTCTGAGAATATAGTAAGGGAAATGATAAACACATTTGACAGGAAGCGATATTCAGGGTTTAAACACAGTATGTATTCCACTTTCAGTCAAATCACACACGAGACAGTATACTCACTCTCTGAAATTCATACAAAATCATCAAGCATGCAAGCTAGAAAAATGATGATCATACCATAATCTCTAGCATATGAACCAGGCGTTGTGTAAGTATGATAAACTACTTCTTAAATCTTTTCTAAGAGACAATAATTACAACGAAATTAACAAAAAGTATTCAATTACAGTTTTAGTTGAAGTGGCAGAAACTGTCCAGGAACAGGTCAGAATGCGTAGTTAACAGAGAAGTGCAGCTCCCTTAAATACAGCACCAGAGTAGAAAAGGCTGGCTGCATGGATAAGAAAAATGGCTTACCGAGCAGCTATTCCCGAGTAAACATCAGCAGGCTTCTCTCCTGCAACCAAATTGACAGCAGCTGCACCCAACTGAATGCAGAATTTTCAATGATCCATCTCAAAGAGGTTTTGGTTTTATTAAAGATAGACCACATAATCATATGCAAGCAACAGAAATGTGAGTCATTTTGGATTATTGAGCATAAACGAACACAACCAAAAGGAACTATCCTTATTCACTGGTGCCTCAGTCGTCTTCGCCATCAAGTATATATGTACTTCTCACCAGCCAGGTGATGCAATACAATGTGAGAAAATATATTAGGCGCTAAAAGAAAACCCAAAATAAGAGGTACAAGGTGCAACATGAACACCTGACATCATGGCATAACTTGCTTTAGTAGGAAGTGATTCCACCGTGCATGATTAAAAGAGGTACAACAAATATGATATCCATCACAGAAGCAGAAAAGTTTTACGAATTCTTCCATAACAAAGCCTCACTTTAACTTTAAAATGATTAAGGTTCTGATCATTGATAATCCAAGTGAAGAGAAGAGAGTACAAAAGCATATAAAATAGCTAATACAAAAACGCACATAAAGCTTTACTTTGGTAGTCCCATTTGACCATAACACTGATAATGCCTACACTACTTCTCAGATATAAGACTTATATGTAGTTATCTTCTACCGCACACTACAAAAATGCACACTAGTTCTCAGATACACTAGCAGACACAAAAAATTTGATACTCAACTTTGAGGAAAAGGAAAGAGCTATTACCTTGTCTCTTCCGAGGGCAGCATAGTGTTGCAAACCGTTGCAGGAACCATCCTAGAGGAACAAGAAAATGATAACTTAGATAAGTGTATGATCATTGTCCTAAGATTGGGTTTGGGGAGCGAGGGGGGGGATGTATTTTTTGCGCCGAGAGAAACAAGCATCAGTTTCTAAATAAATTCAAAAGAAATGACTAAATTTGGTTCAAGTTATTCTCATTTTACAAAACTGAGCAACAAAGGACATAATAACAATAATTTCACCAAAATAAAAACATCATTATACACGGAGTAGCAATCTGCTACTTCCCTTCGCATACACTATCAGTTACCACAACTCCCAATTTCTCTTTTATATTAAGCACCATGCTTTCCCATATTCCTCTTAATATTTTGAACACCAATTAAAACTTGGATTCAACTAACAGGTGCTTCTTTGCCCTTCAAAAAATATGCACAAATTTCTACAAGAAGTATCACATCTCTTCTGCTTGTGCTCCCATCGTGTTGCAAGGGCCAAGAAAATTTCTGAAAGCAGTCTAAATGAAGACTGCTCACACACCTGGTGGATGGGTATATTTGATCTAAAGGTCTCAGGAGAAGTGCTTCTCAAAGCTTCAGTGAGATTAATGCAAACTGCCAAGCACTGGAACGGGTCTTCAGCATTCAACCACCACCGCTTTCCTTCAAGAGGCCGGTCAGCAGAATCAAATATATCATCCAAGTGATTTTCTGTAAATGCTAATCTTCCCTCATGAGACAATTTATCCACTCCACCAGCATATAAGTTGGCTAAATGAATTTTCAGCCAGCACAAGCCTGACTTCCCAAGGGGACGACTCTCAGCAAACTCCAAGATGCCTCGACATAAATCTGAACCAAGATGATTTAAGTAGGGGTGCATAGGGTAGGCACGACCACGGAAATCGAGATTATGCGGATAATAAAAACCCTCTTCATCCTTCATTTTTCTTGCAACCTGTAAGGCAAAAGTTACCACTGGCATCAATTGCAAAAGCCATGCTTTTTTCTCTTTTTCTTTATTCTTTCAGTAAGATTGCAAAGTGTGCTCTTACTGCAAGTTTAAGTTCTATGTCACAACGCTGTGCATGTCTCTCCCTGTTTTCCTTTCTGGTGGATTTCACTTTCCACTTCCATTTTCTTATCTGTGTTTCATCTTCTGTATCTGGCTTGTCCGGCAAAGCTATCTGTCATGACAATGTTCACAAGAGCGAGAACTCACTCTCAACTGACACTTTATTCCGGAAATAGTCTGGTAAGGAAAAGGTTACATGCAGAATAAATGTTCTAGCAATAAGTTTCATATAACTTACATCATTACGATCCACAAGATCCGCAAGGCAGCCTCCACTATTCCATATCCTATCCACAACAGAAAGCACCCGTTTGTTGACCCGCCATTTAGTAGTCCCTAATATATCTAAAGCCTGTAAAATTTGTTATAACAACTGAGCAACAGAATAGCCATCAAAGGAGCTGTGAAGACATTTCTTCATATATTCAAAAGTGTGCAATGGACATGATGATGCTAAGATGTTAATAGTAACCGGATCGTTCCTCTATATAAGTATCTTCATAAATCAAAATAATATTTGGTATTCTGCAAACCTCAAATACTGGCTGAAGTTGCTGCTGAGGGGTCCTCTTAACTGCTTCACGTTGTTGTCTAACTCCATGTGTGCGCATGACTGAAGAAGGCAAGAACAAGTACGCCCCTTTATCATAACTGAGAAAAAAGAGAAGAGGGGTGATTAAGATGAATGCCACGGTCAATAAACGTTCCCCTCAAGAGGAGTTGTATTCCACTACAAAATCTCAATTGATAAGTAGAATGAAACAAGCAATCAAGAGGAACTGAAATTTGCTCTAGTCGGACACAGTGATAAAACCTGATCTATGCTTTCCAAGATAAAATTTAGACAGCATCATTGTCCTAAATTGAAAACATACCCTGTCCACTTGACAGGTGGTACCAACATCGGCATATACGGAATCACCATATGTCTTGCCTGTTCAAATAGCAAAGATATTATTCATTGAAAATGAAGAACCATAACTTATTTTACATCCCAAAAATAAAAAGATTGGCCTGGAAAGCAACTCACAAATGAAAAGCTAACCCTTCTCTTCCCAAAGGAAATATCTATGAGTAGCATGGTAGCATTACCCTATAGGAGATGAGAAATGCGTTTACTTTACTTACTGTTCGTTCCAGGCCTTTGAGGACTAATGGGTCACACTGGATAAGACCATATCTTCTGCTGGAATTCCTGGGATTTAAAAAAAAATGCCTGCTTAAGATTGGACTGCATTGACAATTCACGAAAAAGGAAAGCAAAACGAATGCTCACTTTCTATCTCTTGTAACAGTCCTGAATGTATGCAAAAATGCAGGTCGTATATCAGGTGGATCCTCGGCCGATTGATTAGCAGGAGGTTGTATGTATGCAGTTTGTATCAACAACTCAATCAAACGGCTTCCCACCTGAGAAATGAAGGATGTAATACCTCATTATGACAAAGTTCATGAAAAAGAAATGTGTACCACTTATTGTCCTCAAGCAATAAATTTTTTCATAAGTCCATAAACATACAGCAGTAACTGCAAAAATCTTACAAAACCTTAGCTTTTGCCTCCTGACCCCAGGGTTTCAAATCATCCTGTCCCTTCACTAGCTTCTGTACTGCCGGTAACTTACGTTTTTTCAACAGATCAGTGACTTTGTGCCGTAACTTCTCTTGTAACTTCTCTTGCTCCTGTGATTCAGCATTTGTTCTATCTCCCCTGTCCTCATCAGCTTCTTTTACCTTCTTCTTTTTTGTTTTTTCCAAGAAACTTTGTATTTTAACCTGACAAATTGGAAAAGCTAGGATGATAAGCAATCAGTCTGGATGGAAAAATTATGTGCAAGGCATGCCAAAGGAACCATAATTTTATGGCTTGTTAGCACGGGGTATAATAAAAAAAAACGACATGCTACGTATAGATCATATAAATTTGAGGTTTGATTTCTTCATATGCACCATAGGACAGTACTCTCATGTGTACAGATGATACAATGTGTATGCCGGCAACCCAATCATGTACACTACTCTCATTTCCACCATGGTGACTATGAAAAACGATGATCAGAACGAAACTCCTCAAATAAACCCCCTACTATGTGTCCGTTTATGTGATTTTTTTTATTTATTTGGGTGGGTTGCAGAGAGAGGAGGGGTGTGTTTTGAAAGAAGAGAGGGAGAGGGAGAGGGAGAGAAAGAGAGAAGGGGGGGGGGGTTGGATGAAGGGATGGAGTTGCTTACATGAAATTAAAGTCATTTTACCCAGAAAACCTCGCACTTGTTCAGTTTTTCTAAACTTCCACTATAAACATTCCATTTCATCCACCCGCTGTGATAGCGTAGTTGGTTCAAGCCTTGTGCTTCTCGCAAAAGGTGCAGGTTCGAATCCCAGCAACGTCATTAAGTGACTTAACTACTAATATAAGTGTGGTGACTAGCTTGCATTGGCCCAAAGTATACGCACCCGGTTCCTTAGCGCTTGCCGAGTGCAAAGAGGCCCAGGTGGAGTCCTCAGTCACAAAAAAAAAAAAAAAAAACATTCCATTTCATGTCACAATCACAAATTGACAACAAAAATTTCCATTACTCTTGATGCCCCAAAACAAAAGAAATGAGTAAAAAGCTAACAGCCACAAGAAGATGGTTGACACAAGGGCATCTACATTAACATCGCTTCACTAAGGAGCATCACCACTAAATTCTAGCATAAAATATGGGAAAAGAAACTGACGGTTATCAGATTCTGCAATCCCTCAGGCTATAAAACCTCAGATATTAACGACAGTCTTGAATTTGTTCTAAGTAGTTTGTGGTTATTACATATCGGCTCAGCACGGCTAGAAGGTAAAAGCATGTCTTACCATATACATGTAAACATCCCTTCACAGATATCATTGAGAACAGTACTCTATTTGAAAAGGAAAAAAAAGAAATTCAGGAATGCCAAGTTCCTGCAAAAATCGGAGTAAACAGGGTTACCTCTTGCTCAACAGCGTCACCTATCGTGCAAGCTGCCAGTATGACTCGGGCTTGGCCATGACCATGTTCTTTTCCTGTCATCATCAGCGCCATCAATTTATGCATCGTGATCACTGCCATCATATCCGCTGGCAACTGATCGAAGAAAGGCCCATAAGCCGTCTTCCTCTTGCCCGACCTGTATGACTCTTGCTCCTCAGCGATGGCATTTCGCAAAGGCTCGAACCAGCCTAAAAACAGAGACTTCATATACGGCAGATTCGGAGCCAGCTTGTGCTCGCACATATCATTCAACAGCTCTTTATACTCCTTGGCCGCCCGCTCCCACGCCTCGCACTCGACCTTCACCTGCCTCCTCCTCAGCCTGTGATACTTCGAGCTCCCCATTCCTCTGGCGGCGAAATGCCGCTGCCTATTCCAATATAATTTCTCTTTCCTCTCCGCCTTGGTCATCTCCGCCAACAGCTCCTTCACCTCCTCCTCGGCAACCGAGACGTCCTCCTCAACATCCGTCGAAGAGACCACCTCGGCCTCGGCCACGCTCGCGTAACCCTTGGGGCAAAACCCATTTAGCCCCAGCCCGAAGCTGGGCCGCCCCACGAAATCCTCATTCGACGAGACCTCCCCGCTCCGACGCGGAAGGATCTCCGGAAAACCCAAGCCCACAGACCGCCCGACCTCGAATTGCTTGAACCTAAGCTTACTGGAATCAGCAGCCGGCTCCTGAGGGAGGCCAAGGAAGCTGTAGGCCCGAGAGCAATGTCGGGCACCGACGGAAACCCGCCTCGGCGCCCCCCTCGAGATGGCGAGCTTGGCGACGGCTCTCCACATGACCGGGAACGAATGGGCACGGGTTCGGGGACCGGCGATCGGGAGGAGAGGGTCGAAACCCGAGGCGGCGAGTTTGGGGGACGGAACAGGGGGTTTAGAGATGGTCATGAAACTGGGAGAGTAATGGAGGAGAGAGCGAGGGTGAAGTGGGCGGAATCGCAGAGGACTTCATAGAGCGTGTGAAGGAGGAGGAGGAGGAGGAGGAGGTAGTAGAGGTATAGGAGGAGGAGCCGCCGACCTTAAAACCCTGCTTGAACCTTTCGCCTTGTCGCCACACTTGCGCCGGTTCCTGCTTCCGTTCTTCATTTTTTTTTTTTTTTTTTGGATTTTGGATTTTATTTTTTTTTCCTTTTCAATAAAACTCCCTTCTCATGTAGATTTTACGGAAAAAAAATTAAAATACTCATTCTTCTCTAATAAAACAATTCATACAAAAAAAAAGTAGTTTGTGATTTTACTTATTTAGTTTGTGAAAATATACATAGTGATTTTTTTTATTTTTCATTAAATAGTGTGAAATTTGTAATGAACTACCATTTTTAAAGAATGTAGCTATATCTACTTCACCCACTAGTTGACAGAGTTGCATGTCTTGCATGATGTTCATTTGGTATGGTGCTCTATTGCGTCATAATAAATTTACCGCGTTAATCAATCGTCGCTCCCTAAAAGCGGCTAATTATGTTATGTTTTCCTCACGTCCAAACTGATCAGGCCAATCGGGATTTATTTTTTCAATAATTTTGGGTTATTAAAAAGGTCAATAACAAGATATGTATTCATCCTTAAGTCCGCAAATAACAATTGATTCTTGTTACGTATAAATTTTAGGGATGCAAAGTTACCGGTTCACTCGTAATTAAAAAGGTAAACTCTACATGAAACATGATTAAAATAGCAACAACAAAAAGAATAGACGATACCCATTAATTAACATATGAAATAACATTCAAAACGTATAAGTTCATTCTTGAATGTCGATCGTATTTTTATCAAATTAATTATTTTAGGTATGTGCATGCAAACGGTACCACATTCAATACGTATATGCGGTACGCATACGCAAAGAACCTTCCCGTGACACGCAAAGGTAAGCTCTAGGTGCTCCTCGTTGCTCTCCAAGTATTACCTGAATAGGTGTATATCGAGAAAGTTCAGATACGACAATCAAAATTAGCAAGTCAATGTACTTTAGGTTCCGACAAGGAGCATGATCATGTCGATGCTAAGCATTATGAAAACAATTCAAACCCGACTCGATTCAGCCATTTGATGCTCTAAACCAAACTCAAACTCGACATCATCATCATCAGTATTATTATTTTGCCTCCAACATCAACGTTGAATTGTATTCAATTTTCATGCACGACCAACATTTCGACAAGATTCTCAATGCGCTCAAGAAAAGCCTCACTGGCGGACTATTAAACATGATCCTAAAATAAACACGAAATACAGATTTTGCTAAAATAATCCCTAAGTGCTCGTTAAATGGTCAAATAAAGTAGTAAAATGCTCAAAGCATGAAATTTTCTCGTGTACTCAATTTTGAAAAAATCGAATATTTCCACATTAAATATGTTAAACAAGTACAATGTATGTGGCGTTCTTTACCAATAGCCTATCAAAACATACCCAAGATCCTTTTGGGTACATTTTTTGCAGATTTTAAACCGCAAGTATAACTGACTAAGCAATCCTAGCAGCACATGAACTAGATTCAAAGAACTTAAAACGTTGAAGATGACCCTACTGTACATAAACCACAGCCATAACTCAACTACAGAAGCTTCATCAATCTGAAGAACTGCGTGGTTCGACCATATAAGAGGAACCCCAATAGATGTACGTCAGGTCTCCTCCGAGAACAAGCCATTGGGTAAGAGAAACATCGGCCTGAAAGGAGAACGAAAGGGCCTCAAACCTCAGACCGGACATACAGAAGCAAGAAGAAACAGAACATGGATGAAGCCCTTAAACTCAATTTCTGTAGCAAGATTATCTGCAACTGGGCTTCAGGTCACAGAAACAATAGAGAGAAGCCAAATTGATTGTGAAAAGAGCAAAGGCACGAGCATTTTGAACACTTTAACCACTCAATAAGCTCGGGAAGAGGTCAAGGCGAAGTCAAATCAGCTTGAAAAAGTACACTGACTGAACTTAAACAAGTAGATCGTAAAAAGCTTGGCTCATTTGCATCCTCAGATTAAATGGCAAAATCCGTCCATACATTGAATGAACAAGAGATGCTAGCGATTGCTTGAACTATTTTCCAAGAGTGACAACGCCCCAATGTCAAAAATGGAAAAAACACACCCATGCTCACGTGCTCACAGAGAAGAAAGAGAGAGAGAGAGAGAGATCAAATTTTATTCATCTGAATAAGAAAATATTTCTTTTCCTTTTACTTGCAAGACAGACAATCATTCGAAATAAATAACTTGCCTGTTGAATTCATTTCATATATTACCCTAATTAATTTTCCTATTCAAAGTGACCAAACAACAAATAAATTAAATCAAGGAAATGCATAAATACATTTCAAATATCTTGAAATTAAACCTTCCTTCTTCATACACCTGTTGCCGGGGGCTTGAAGCAATCTATATTGCACAACCTTGATCTCATTATGCCTCCAAAACTGCAAAAATAAAAAATAAAAAAAGTGTAGCGTCACTGAATTCAAGATGACATGCTCCTAATCAGGTGGCCACTTGCAGACACAGAATAGTTTTCCACAGAATAAAAAACAACTCCAAACATATACTTATATAGCTAAAGCTTACCGGTCAATGCTGTTCCTCGCCTTTTCTGGCTGATCAGTGCCATTACTTACTTTCTCAGGGAAATCTTCACTCTTTTGTGACTTTTCTCTTTTTTCGACGCTGGTTCTTGATTTTTCCCTTCGATCTGTGCTTAACCTTGGCCTCTCTCTCTGATCAGTGCTAGGTCTCGATTTCTCTCGTTGATCCGTGCTTGATCTGGGTTTTTCTCTGAAGTCCGTGCTAGTCCGAGGGTTCTCTGGCTGATCTCCAATTAGAGCAGGTTTATTCCTCACATGAGATGCTTTCTCGATAGCTGATATGAACTTCTTAAGATGCTTTATGTATTGCGGGTACAGTTCCAGGTCACAATGATTCCCCCCTTTGATCCATAGTGGTTCATACTTCTCTTTACAAAGCTCCCATAATTTCTTTCCATGGGACCAGTCCACCACGTCATCTGCTGTTCCCTACACCCGAAATGACTAGATACAATTAGCAAGTTTGCCATATTTCCTTTAATGTCTAAGGCGTTTTCTGAAAGGAATTTCAGGATCCATCCTTCACCAAGCAAAAATTGGTCACGAGGCTATAACCAACGTTCAAAACTATTCCATAATAGGAAATCACTACTTAAAGAGCAATATCATACATCCTCAATGAAGGACAGATCCATATGGATTGTCCATATGCAAAAAAAATATGCACAAAGAAGACTCAAAAGTCACTCAGTAACTAAGAGTGTTCCATTTTAACACAGGAAACAAGGTTTAAAATTTCAGTAGCCATGTGAAATATGTGGGATTTAGGGTGGACTTGATAAGTCTCTTAACTAAAGAAAGTGGAAGATACACATTAACTATGACTTGCTTCGAAGTCCATTGCTTGACGTTCCATTCAATTTTCTCTCAACAAGACCGATCTCCAATCATAGACAACATAAAGATATTAAGCCATTAATGACAGCAATTAAAAGCTACACAATGGAGACAACATTTGTCTCCACGCAATATACAGCAGCTCTCGAACACAAAGTAGCTATTTCTGCCAGGTTTTGATAGAAGGAGAAAACATACACACAAAATGCAACTAAGAAAACAAAGTAATGTGCGGATCCCATCTAAAATGTGGCATGTTAAAAATTGCAAAATTGCCAGTTGTAATGCAAAAAATACGTTCAATCATTAATATCTGTTGAAAATATGTGCATCATGATCTACTAGCTTTTCTAGAACATTAATTGAAGCTCATAGCTAGCTGCTTTAAGAATTAGATTGCCCTTCATGACTACTACAAACAATAAGCTATTCTTTTCGTCCCAAAAAATTTAAGGTAACTCCAATAAAGATACAAAATGGCGTTGACTTTTCTACACCACCACATCCCCTGCTTCATGTGATCACAGAAGTCACTGTACTCCACGATTTACTATACAAATTTCCATGTGTTACAGGCAAGGAAATTCTCAATTAAATAATTCTTTCAAACATTCAAGCTCAACAATCTTGCTGTAGTGAAAATTCAAAAGAGTGAAAAAAGTATGAAAAGTATGACCTCTTGCCCATCAAATGCACAAGGCAAAGTAGTGAAACTCAACCAAGCGCAAGAAGTAGTTAACCATTAACATAAGTATTTATTTACACTAAAGAATATTGATCATTCAATTTGCTAGCTGAGTAAATCTAAGCAGGTAAAACTTAAGTAGTAGTTGTTATAATAGTGACATCTCTTGAAATATGAAGATCTCATTGCAGTAAGCTTACATCAAAAGATATTTCACATAGCAAAGCCTCACATCTAAAATTTATAGAAAAAACTTACATGTATCACCAGAACAGGACAGGTGACATATGGTATTTTGTCAATATTCTGCACCATACACGAAGAAGGCAACTTTTAAACCAAATTAAGGCAACGAAAAGAAAAATGACAATGAATCAACTCGTAGATGATACCAGACCTTGTAAATGTCAAACCAATATGTTCTTTTCACCGGATACATGACTCTGAGCCCAGATAAGATCGGACTGTGGAGGACCACAGCCCTCAGCCTTGGTAACCGGGTGGCCAAATCAAGAGTTGGTCCACTGCCGACTGATTGCCCATACAAGATAACATCTTCTTCCTTCACCCCATACTTCTCTACAAGGCATCTATAAGCCGCTTCGATGTCATAATACGTGTTCTGCTCGCTTGGCTGTCCAGAGCAAAACTAATCAGAAAACTCCCTTCAAAAGAAACTCAAGGAAAAACTCATCACATACAAGACAGATTTGATATCTTAACAAGAATGCCCACTCTGGTTTTCTTTTTTCACCCACAGCTCATTTAGCTCAGCAAAATCTACTGTTTCATCAAGGTCCCGAATAGAACTCCATTAATCGTTAATAAGGAAGACAGGATCTAAAATCCACACCTCCAAAGGGCTATATGCTATTCTTCGAGCACAGTTATAAAATAGGAAACACACGGTTCGCGTATTAGTGAGACAATAGCAACCAGAACCCTTTCACCTCTCCATACAAAAACATACAGAGCTTGAAAAAACCAAATCACCTTACCTTTCCGGTGGACCGGCCATATCCGGAATAGTCATACCTTCAAAAAACAACCGATACACCATTAACCAAACTTATCCGTCAAGCGAATACGAAATCACGCAAAAGAAAATACCCAAGTAACAAACTAACCCCATAAGGTTGACTCGCAAGTGCACACTGAGCTCGCTAAACAGCTCGTACATCTGACCAAGATCGGCCGCATTGCCGTGCGAATACAACACGGTCAACGCTGCCACTGGGTTCCTTATGTACAGAGCCACGATCTCGTTCCCTCTCTTCGTGGCTAAGCTCAAGACGTCGACGTTCTCCTTCACGCTCACTCCAATCATCCTCAGCTTACCGTTGACCTCGTCCCTCGCCACCTCGTACGACGGCGGCGTCGGCGGGAAGAACGCGAACTTCGCCGCCATCGCCGACGTCACCGCCCCCATCGGAAATTCCGCGACTTCAGCGAAAACTAGTTGGTGGGTCCTCTCGCAAGTACAGTGGCAGGGGATTTCCTTTCTAAAAACGGTTAAAAGGACAGATATTGATTTGGACCCATGAGAGAGAGGGTGTCCGAGATTTTAATTCAGATGTGGATCAGGAGGTCCACAAAAAGGGCAAGTTTTGAACAGTGATGTTACTCAAATGGAAGGAGGGGCCTCGATGGCAGTCTTTGGGAAGTCGAGAAAGCAAGCGAGAGAAAACGCTGGGATCTTTCTAGGGTTGGGTCTGTTTGGGGTGAGCAGAAAATGCAAGGGGGACGCTTCGGAGGAGGAAGAAGGAGAGGACTATGGTGCCCTCAGGATTTCCCGGCGTGGAAATGGAAGGCGGCACGTGTGATGCGAATTTTCTTTTCTTTCCTCTCGTTTATCTGTAAGAAGGAAACACTGTGACGAGATTTGATGTGATTCTCAAAGTCCTTGGGGGTTTGTTTTGTCATAGCGTGCGATGCTGATGTTATGAAAAAGAAGCTGTTCTTGCTTCTATTCGACTTTCTTTTCTTTTTGGAGGACAATGGTGGGGCTTGAGGGTTTATCACATCGCAGGTGTTTCTGTCTTCTCTCTCCCAACACGTAAAATCTTAAAAAAATCGAATCTTTTGCCTGCCCCATTGACCCTTCCAACATGAGAGTTTATATCTCACGTCGACTCGAGTACCACCGTATTCAAGTTTACCTTGCGGTGGCGATCGCAAGTCCATGCGCTATTGTATTGAAAGCAGCTCCATCTGTTTCTGGTTGTTTTCCATGCGAGGAATTACTTAGTCATGCAAACCACACCGATTTTTCCTCTTTCAAGTCTCTTTATTTTGTTTCTGAACCTTGTTTGTTTGGATCCCTGTAACGGCTGGAAGTGGAGTGTCTGAAGAAATTGGACAGCTCTCTCCTTCCTCGGTTGCCGACCAAAAAGATAAAATAGAAAAATGAGAGGACAGAAGGACGCACACCTCCTGCAGGTGCCCAGGCTGGGATTCCATTGTTTATGTGGAGCTTGTCATTCTTTTTTATATTTTTGTCTATAATTTCTCTCTCCTCCACTCCTTATTAAGCCTAGATCTGTTTGTTTGGATCTTCGCTTGACTAGAAGGAACGGCAAGGAGGAACCGGATAAAGAAAGTACAAATCCACAATCTCCCCTTGCAATCTTATGGAACATGGTTTAACAATAGAAAAGACAATACTTGACTCCAGCACCAGTACTAAAATCAAAGGACCTTGACATCTAGTCGCAAGAGATCAATTCATTCAATGGATAGTTCAAATGATAAGGATGCCTTATGCTGAATGTTTTTTTTTTTTTTTGATGACCGAGGTGTCCGGGCCAGCTTGCGCGCACCTCGACTATTCCTCGGGAGAGACTAGCACAGCAACCTACCGCCATGGCCCCCCACTTAAATCACAGGTGCTTCCCTGGGGAATCGAACCCAAGACCTCAAAGAAGTCCAAGTTCGCCCTAACCAGTTAGGCTACCCATGGGTAGGTCCTTATGCTGAATGTTCATTTCATGCTTTCCCAAGAAATGGTATGGATAGAATTCGCCACCGACCACATTCAAGTAAGGATTCCTATCGGGAACAGGTGCTTGAAAGATGCAGGTCATACCCGAAGCAGAAAAGGCCAAAACGAAAATGGATCCACATGCATTTACTCCAAGAGTCACACAAGTTGGAGGATTGGTCATAATGGGAAGGGGACATTGAAGTTGGGTCAAAGCAGGATTAAAAATTAAAGACGCCAGTCCATTATAGACATCCATTGCTTCTGATATTTTCTTGGCATTCAGTCAGATCCCTGGCATTTCCGCTCAAACGAAAATAATCTGCCCATGGAGTTGAAGTAGTAGAGTCGAAAGCTTTCTTCTACAGGCCCCTAAGATGGGGATTGGCCTTCTCTGGCACCTAAAGTGAGCCATTATGACTCCCAGCTTAAGTCCGAAAAGGCTGTATGATTAGTCAGTTTTAATTTTCTGTGCTCAGAGAGAGAGAGAGAGTTTGCTCATCCCTACAAAGCGATCTAAATGGGCCATAACGTTGCTAAAGTACAGGATGTCAACACAATCTCGTCAACTAGGATGTGTAAAAGATTCATTACTTCGTGTGACCTAATTACAGAAGCCCAAATCTTTTCCCGATCATTATTGTTGCTTTCCAACCTCTCTCTCACAGGAAATCCAGCAACCATCTACAGTTTTCATATAACCGGATAGTCAAGCAATGGAATCGATTTAGCTGACCACGCACATGTTGCGGAACAGAACAGAAACATGCATCAATGTTTCACCGAGCTGATAAGGTCAGCATGTGCCTCACTTAGATCACATAAAAGCCAAATAAAAAGTAATTGCTGCATAAGAACTTCACACCCAAATAACATTAAGCTTAATTTAGTAGTGTCCCTCAAAATCATAGCAATCCACACATAATAGATACCATCCAAAGAAAGGGAAGAAAAAGAGAGGCAAGAACAGAGAAGACTCGTATCTATTATTGCATGAAGAGAAACAAAAATTGGAGACATCAAGTCCCAGCATTTCTTCGGCCAACACGAGCAACAAATCCAGCTTTAATTGGAGCAACAGATCGCCCAGAACCACACTGCACAAAATAGGGGGGCTCAAAATATTAACCACCGCATGAGATCTTAATATTTTATATCGGAATGCAAGAGAAGGATGCAAAGCTCGCACAATCATTTTGCTGCCGTTTCAACTCAACATTTGAACGATATAGGCCAAATTACAGGTAAGGTGATTTTCTACTAGTTCACGATATGCAGGTTAGATAATCATGCTACAGAGCTTTTCCTTCTTTTCCTTTTTCTTGAATAATAATGATTGAAAAAGAAAGGCAGCATAAAAAAGAGAGGCACTAACATTTAAATAACAAGAAAAAGTCATCAGTGCAATTATATAAAAGCAGAATCCTAAACAGATATTCAACTATAATACCAAAAATGTATAGTTGTAGTAATTTTTACCTTCTCACATCTGAGAAAGAAAAGCCGATTCTCCTTTGAAAGTATTGTGTCTGGACTCTTGCATCCAAGGCAGATAACATACTCATCTAGTTAAAAGAAGGGGAATGTTGTCAGTGGCAATGATGCCTTGAGAACAAGAATGATGAATGCTAGGATTAATTTATCTCAAAGACTAGTATGGGGGATGTGCTTTGTAACAGCAAAAAAGAAAGGACCATACAAAACTTATCAGGAATAGGGACAAAAGGGCGAAAGTTAAGAACTATACAAAACTTACAAAAAATATTAGCCAAATGAAGGGTGAGATAAAGATTTTCAGATATATAATTGCTTTGGAAAGACTGATGCAAACCAAAAACTAGTTCTGACTAATCCGAAGTGCTAACTACCATGTGAATTAGAAGAAAACAAAAACAAATCCTTACATAGACAGCAATAACCTGTCCTGCATCATCTCAATGTGCATGCTGATAGTAACTCAGAAGTTCTTCAAAATTTTTATAAAGGGAAACCAAAAGGTAAGAAAAAATTACATCTAAATGCAGGAACCAGCTTTGCTAGGCAGATCATTTCAAAATATGAGTACTATCTCCGAGAAAGCCAGACTAACTAAGCAGCACAAACCACCACCAAAGGTATCATTGCATATGAAAACACAGTATATATTGCCTCGGCAAGTTGCTTACTGATGTATCGTCTCAGAATTCCTTCAAAATTTTTTGGGGCAAATCGTCCTTTAACAACTAATCTTTGTTGTCCATCAAGAGACCCACTTGTTCCCAGTTCTGCAAGTAAGAAAGCCATCACATGATCTGGCTGACGGTGCATCCTACATAACAATTCCCAAATTAGAAGAAGAAGTCAAGCTGAAAAACAGCCAGAAAAGAAAAGCGATAACCACTTTCCTGGAAAAGGAAATATAGAGGCTTATGTGTAGAAGAAAGTAAAACGTGAGCCAATTAGCTACTGAAGAAGTCAGAGCAATAAATAAAACCTAATGTTGATGAATTCCTCATGAATTCTAGTATGCAAATAAATAGCATAGAAGTAGTAAAGGTAAACTTACGTCTTGCAAAGATCCATAAAATTCACAAAGACTGTTTTCTTCGTACCCTCGCGTAGGACTTGTGGAGGCCTCATAACTGTCCTACGCCTATCTCCTGCAAGCTCCGGATTATTCTCACGAAGAATGTTGAATACCCTACTTAGAAGCTGAAAATGAAGTTGTCAAACAAAGGCGATGTATCTCATTTGGAAAGAAACAGTAGTAAATGGCCACAGGAAATGCAAGTTTCACGGAATGACAAGGAAACTCATTTGATTCAGCACAAAAAACACAAACAGAAACAAGGAGGAACCATAGTGAACATGTACATAACCAGCATGACAAACACACGCAAGGATATGCCGACAGCTAGGGGCACTGCAACAATGAAATATTAAAGAATACAAACATAAGTAGACTGCAAGAAGAAAATACAATCCAGACACTGTTGTCCGTGGCAATAGAATACCTGGGGACTCAAAGGAAAGGAGAGAAGGGGGTGATGAAAGGGTGGGAAGAGCCCACATATGCACACATCTATAACAATCAGAATTGACATCATTATCAGAGACATACCTCCTCGTATTCATAATCCTTATCGCTGCCTTCCCAAGGGTACCTTTTCTGAAGGGTAGCTCCTTCTCCTTCATCGTCCTCCACGGAATGATCTGAAAATGCCAAAAGGAAATCAGTTCCGATACTTGGAGGTTCTTAACTTTGTATAAACAGAGCACTCTTACCATCAAAATCTTCCCTTGGTTCCTCATTTTCATCATTCATTGCACTCGTCTCAACCTATGACAGTCATAACAAGTGAATAACTCCTACTGCAGCACTTCCATTCACACTAAATCAACATAGTTAAAAGCCTCCAACTTACTGGTTTTTTCTTCTTCTTCTTCAGACCAGCAAAACTATTATCAAGACCATCAGAAACTGCATAAGTTATTAAAGGGGGAGATTAGACTGAAAGCTAAGGAGTGTGCACTTAAATGTGTCTCATCATCTGTTGAAGGAAATATGCTTGCAATAAAATAATGAACTTTCACTCCTCTTGCCTGACAAATTCTCCGTTTTTTCAGCCAATTTATCCATCGAATCATCTGCAAGGTCTTGGATCACATTCTTCTTCTTCTTTTTCTTCTTAGTAGGATCAAATGGGGCAAGCTACAATGCAGGGGAAAATCAGTAAACTGCAATATCTGATAACCCATTGCCAACCAATAGAGATGGCCAACGGTACCTCTAGCTATATAGACATCTATCTAATACCGTGAAAAAACCCACAACTGACGTCATATGCTGCTATAAGATAATCATCTTCTACTCAGAGACAAACTAACCCTTCCTAACAATGACATACTAACCCCATCATACAGTTCTCACAAGTGGCAAGCATAATCTCCGAGGCTCATCCAGAGCATAAACCTCGTGAGCGGGAATCATTCAACCGCTTAAAGCAGCAGACTTTTCATCTATTTGGCTGATGAAAGAATCTAATCTGCAGCTTCAGGTGGCAGAACTTCACTAAAAGAAAACACTCGCAGAAATTAAAATAGCATGATTCAGCGAAAATCTTCTGATAATTAAAGAGAAAACGAACTTACTTCTGGCACCTCCTCCTTGACATCGCTGGAGTTCTCGTCAGCCATAGCTACTACAGGAAAAAGGCATCGGAGTAAGAAGCGCCAAAAAGCAACCACAGAGTGGAGTTACAAGACATGAGCAATACAGGAGACCGTGCAACGAAATTCAGACACAAGAAACTTCCCACTAACGGAGAAAGGCAAGTCCCCTACAAGAACAATTCGATCCCTCGACCTACAGGTTTATCTTCTGACAAGACAGAAACATAGTTTAAACAAGTTGCGTATGCCTAGCTCTTTCACGACCGATTTCAACCGAGCCATCGAAAATTTCCTCAAGCTCGCAACAACAAAGAGAACCCAACAACGCCCTCCAATCTAATCGACAGTTTCAAGTCGAAAGGACATATTTTTTTCGACGAATCGCGTCGTCGTTCGACTCTGGAAAAAAGACCATAAAATCAAACCTGATCCAAGCAAAAGCTTGTTGACGGCGTCTTCCGGCGAAAACCAACAACAAGTCACAGAAAACTCACGACAAAAGAAGAAGAAAAGACAAAAAGAAGCAGCAGCAACGAGCGCAGAGGATGAAGGCCAAAGATCGACGACGCACCGGCGCTACGCAGACTATGGAATCGCAGGTTCGAGAGATGGAGAGCAAGTAGGAGATCGTGCGAGCTTCGGGGGAGATAAAAACGGGTCTGAACTCGAACCCTAGAGGGATTTACAAAGCCCAAGTCCCTTGAGGCCCACGGCCCGTTGGTCTGACTGGTAGCCCGGATGAAAGTGAGGAAGGCCTTGTTTCTCGATTTCCACTCAAGATAGGATGAAGTCGGAACGATCTCGTAGGAAAAGTGAGATAAAGATGAATATTATTTATTACAAATATGATATAAAAATTATTTTTTAATCACAACTTCATTAGAATGTAAAATTTAAAATAATGATCGAGTATAGACAATACTTAATTCTAACATTAAGAAGATAATTCAAATAACAAATTAAACAATAGTTTTTTATTTATATTTTAATTTCTTTATACTCTATAATATATATTATTACCATTCCATATTTTATTGAAATAGTATGGTTTATAGTTTGATAAAATTTCTATTAAGGAATGATGGAAGGGGATAAAAATTATTAACAAAAGGAGATGGAAAATTAAGTAAAATGAATAAGTAAATAAAAGTCACGTAGAAGAACCCATACTTTAAAATAACAAAATTCAAACTTGAAAATGATCTTTCTAATTCTTGAAGAACAAGGGGACAATGAAGTTTCTTGAAAAAAAAAGTACATCTTTTTTAATTTAGGTTTAACTTCACAATCCATTCTTAGTTTTTAGTTCATGTCGTGAATATGTCAAGAGAATCGAAATTTCTCCTTATTCATAGCTATTTAGTTCATGTTGAAAGTCCATAAAAGTAGTCGAGAGTTGAAAACCCTTCTTCTTCCTAAGTCCGTGGTTCATGTTGAAGTTTTACGAAAGTAGCGAGGGAATAAAAGCACTATATTTTTCATAATCACAAAAATAAAATATCATTTTCTATCTCTTACTAAATATTTGGTGGTGAATTTTGAGATATTCTTATAATCTCCATTTGGATATTCTCATGTTCGTTTACGTTTGATACGTCAAAAATACTTAAACAATGGACATGATTGGATATGAAAATATCCGACTTTGTTACTGTGATTCACTAGACAATGGATAAGATATAATAAAATCCATGAATTTCCACGTCTTATCCTAGTTAGGAATCCATCTTGATTGGACATCTAGACAATGAAATACAACATACAACTTTTTACTTTACCTTGTTGCTTGAAATGTTAAAAAAAATAGCTATATAAAGTCATTGATAATTTTTAATAAGTTTAAAAAATTGGAAAAAAAAATATGAAATATAAGATTTTGCGCTAGAAACAATTCTGGTACAAACTTTCAAGTATCCTCAATGATATAAATTTAGTCCTGAGCAAACTTTCAACATTCCGAGAAAATCAGGTACAGATATTTTCTTGAATCCACATCCCGATACGTGTTTATTGTTTATTGCACAAAGCACGGTTAAGGACCATGATTTATTTATGTCCACGGGGTCGAGTCCATGCAAAAAACTTACTCGAAAGAGGAATATACATTAGAACACAGGCTAAAGTTGTAAAATTGATCCGTGTTACAACCATTGATACCTGTCGCGAAGTGTAAATTCTCGGAAATAGTATGTTAAAAAGTAAAGACTATAATCAAAGACAAACATTCAAGAATCGACTTAGTTATAAGTATGGCAATGCAAATTATATACGTCCAAAATGTTAGGTCCCAACTCCCGACCAAATTACACGAGCTTAATTAAAGAAATTAATATCGACAAAAATCTTCATGACCGATCGAATTAACAGCACATGTCAATTTTTCCACAGCTCCAAGATCAATCGATCAATCTGCAAACATGCTCGCACAAGGAACAAAAGCCATTTGAGAATTGAGGCAT
This sequence comes from Melaleuca quinquenervia, assembly GCA_030064385.1. Taxonomy (NCBI): domain Eukaryota; kingdom Viridiplantae; phylum Streptophyta; class Magnoliopsida; order Myrtales; family Myrtaceae; genus Melaleuca; species Melaleuca quinquenervia. The sequence goes on along the minus strand of CM057726.1, from coordinate 6,566,029 downwards.
ATAGGTTCAACAAGAACGAAGTGGTTCCAACAGCAAAAGAAAAGAAAAGTAAAGGTTCTGTCAATATATTGGATAATGAAGAATTTAATAATTATTTTGTTTATGATGATTAATTATATTGCTTAAAATAATTAGTCGATAAGTAATGTTTTCATTGTTGATAGTAATTTATGCATAAATATTTTTGTGGACAATGAAATACTTTTCGTTGATTTATTTATATAAGCGATATAATCAGTTATTTTTAGGAAAATATTTTTTATATTATTCACTTTTTACGAAAAGAAATGCAGCAGTTTGACTTGATTTGACTTCCAAAATCTTGAACATGCATGTGATTCCGATCCACATTTTCATTGAAAAATATTTTAGGGTCATTGATTCTGCAATTAATGTGGAGGGCAAATGTAATCACAACATACAAAACGTACATGATAAAATGAGCCTAAAGATTGATCACCAATTAAATTCATTAATCATCAAAAAAAGCCCCAGAAAATCGAAATCAAGTTTCGTTATATTATGATAGGATGCCAATTGTGAGAGTCCATCCTTTGCCATTAGGCGAATGGCCAAGACACATAAATACATACACACATACATCAATTTTTCATATATGCGTGTATGTGTAAGTCCATTGGTTGCCGGAAAGGCTCAGGTTGATTGAGGCAAAACATTAGAGCTGACCTATCTAATCTTATGATTCTATATTTTCTCGAAAAATTAATCTCCCTTCTTAATTATTGAATTATAATCTTATGCCTTTTGGGCTTTTCCATTGGAAGGCATGCTCAATTTCAAAATTCTGCGACTCATCTCCATCTAACTTATCATTTAAAACACGAGTTAGCCTTGGGTAATATGAAATATATACTGATATTAATAGTGCATACAATGTACAAGCATGTCAATATAGACGCATATTAGAAGAAATAAGAAGTGAAGACTTAATAAAAGCAAAACCAATCGAATTGCATTCCACAAACTATGCGCAAATTTATTTTTAAGTTGGGTTCATTAACATAGCCTAAAGGCAAGGGGATAATCAATCCATGGGATTTTAGAAGTGTTCTATGTAGGCCTGTGCAAAGGAATCAAAAACTGCCCGAAATCATATCAAACTAGCCCCAGTTCTTAAGGGAATCGGTTCAGTTTCTAGTTCCAACTATGGAGCCACCCACCCAAACCATACTAATAATATACATTATATTTTTTTAAGAAATGTAAAAACTCTATATCAATATTACGGATTTTGGCTAGACAACAAGACCAACTCTAGGATTATGGGAATTTTACTTTCTCCAAGCCCAATTATCGTGTGGACCGGCCCAAAGTTAAAGTTGGCTTTATTTCTCCATTTCAACTCCATAATGTAATTATGTTGCCGTGCGTGCTCAATGTAGTAATCAACCATAAGAAAGGAAAAAATATTTCTCGATCCATACTGAAATAATTTATTTGGCTATGGGCCTACATCCCTTGTTTAAGTAAATAGAAATAAAGTAATAATAGAGAATGAAATGAAGGAAACTAAATAAAGCCGATTACAAATATCCAAACTTAAAGGTTCTACGAAACGCTGTATATTTGGTAATCAAAAAGTGCATCATGACATTCAATTAATTAAGGTGCAATCTAGGACTTGCCCCTTTAGTATTATTGTGATTGCTCTGTTTTTTAGTGTATTATTACTTATAAAAAAAAACTAGGGATGTAATTATTCCCACCACCTCCATGATAACTAAAAATATTACTTGCATCTAAAATACGCGAACGGCTAGCTATTAATAAAATATCACTGCATGAAAATTATTGGATCTCTCTCTCGATAAAACGCGTCTACCTATTTGGTCAAAATAAAATCAATTTCGCAAAATCCAAAGGCATATTATTTGAAATTCTTTTTACTAAAACCGAAGTTGTTTCCATAAATGTTCTCACTTTTATTCAAACCTTCACTGCACATGTCTTTTTGTTCGTTACACCAAAATCTGAGAATAATTACATTATTTGATTTTCTCTTTTGACTTGAGGATATATGCCTCACTTATCTATTTTAGGAAAGTATATATAAAAAGATAATTGTAATTCAACATAATTCAAACGAGTGCTCTATTTCCTTCCCCCCACTAAAATGTGTTACCCTATTCGATCAAAATCAAGTTGATTTTTTTAATAAATCCAAAAGCAAATTCATTTGAAATAATTACTAAAACAAAGGTTTTTTTCCCACTTTTTTTTTTCTCACTTTTAATCAACCCTCACTAAGATTCCTTCACTTTATGATATCGAATCCAATAGACAATAGTTTCCTCTTTTGAATTGATGATATATTCCTCACTTGTCTATAAAAGGATTGTCCATCTGAAAAGATAGTAGTAATCCGATTATTATTATTCAAACGAGCACTCTATTTCCCCTTTTCTTTCTCCTTAAAATGCATCTACCTATTCGATCAAAATCAAGCAATTTTTTTCTACCGAAAGCATATTATTTGAAATAATTACTAAAACAAATGCTTTTTCCCACAATTTTCTCACTTTTAATCAATTTTCACTAAGATTTCTTCACTTTATGATATCGATACGATAAAATTAATTTCCCCTTTGAACTGAGAATATATTCCTCGCTTGTCCATTTTAGGGATGTACATATGAAAAGGTAGTTATAATTTGGTAATCATAATTCAAAGTAGCGTTATGTTTTTTTTTCCCTAATATAAATAGAATTTGGATTCCTATATTGAATTCTTGTTCACTAAGATTTCTACCCACCTAGACCATGCTTAATCTTAGACTCTGTTCGTTTCGCGAAAAATATTTTTTCGGAAAATGTTTTTCAGAAATTGTGATGTTCGTTGAGCAGAAAATATTTTACCATGAAAAATGTTTTAGTTTCATTCTAAAATCGAGAAAAATGGTTTCCTCTTTTCAAAAGAAGAAAACATTTCCGACTCTCCTCTGTCTCCCGTTGTGAGTCTTTGAGTAATTCAATCGTCGGTTGCTGCGCCCGTCGGCTACTCGTTGCCGCCGGTCACTCCGCCGTCGGTTAAGGAAAATGATTGGAAAATTTTTCGAAAAATTTTTAAATTGCAAACGAATACCGGAAAAAAATGTCATTTTCAGGGAAAATGACTTCCTGGAAAACATTTTCCAGAAATACTTTATTTTCCGCGAAACGAATAGAGTATTAATTCTATGAATTTCTAGATAGTTTGGTCTTTAGATGCTCGTGCCTTAGACTTGACAAACGAATGTCTTGTGATCCCTCCTCTTTGTTGCTCTAAAGTTTCCATCTCTTCATTGATTGATTGTAGATGGGTTTCGCATCCCAGTGTCATTACACTACATTCACTAGACCGTCTAAAAGTAAGATTTAGGGTCTGCATGACGGGCAGCTATTTCTCGTCCAGAACTGGTTCTGGACCAAAAAAACCAGTTTTGGACGAGAAACCCGTTTGCTTCGCGGTTTTGTGAAAACCAGTTCTAAACCAATTTTTCCATCCAGAACCAACTTTTGTCCAAGAATGAGAAACTGAAAAAAACTGAAATAATATTACTGTCACTAATATTAATTTTCGTTATGCTCTCTCTCCATACACGGCACAAAGTCCTTGTACCTATGTTACCATGCAACATTTTCCTCGTACAGTTGATCCAGACCAGAGGCTTCATGTCCACCTTCGAAACAAATTTCTTTTTCTTCGACATTGGGATATGAAAATCCGACAACACCGCCACCTCCTTCATGCGGCAAAACAGATGCAAACCTCACACTTGCACCCACGTGAACATGGCTTATAATCTCTAAGTGCCTCAAAAGCTCCATTTCCGTACAAATAGTGGGCGCCCCACCACGCCAATAAAGGAAAAACTCTCATGAGCTTATACTTTCTAAGAGACAAACGGCTCCAATTCCCAACATTTGGAACTCAAAAAAGCCTTCTGCTTCTCATCTCTTGTTTTGTGTAGTACTTCATAAAAGATCTTGAATAAGTACCACTCCCATGCATACACCGGAGGACAAAAGCTTTGGTAAAAGGAGCCACGCTCTGTGTCCACGTGCCTCTTTCGCTTTGATGGAGTTCATTCTTCTTCTTCTCGCTTGTTCCAATTAAGAAAACAAGCCCTGCCGTGAAATATCTTCAAGAAGACATTATGGTTTATCACTTTATCTTAATTAGGTTTTCTTCCCAGAAATTCTTGAGTCGAAGATACTCTTTGGCATTTCTTGTGCACTTCCTCTTGTAGATTACTAGTGTGACACTCTATCAACAAGAGGAATGGATGTGTGGCACTGCACTTCAAGGAAGGTGTGTAGTTCTTACTCGAAGTGATCTCTCTGTATGTGTACTGTCTCAAGTTTGATTCTTGTTCGAACGACTGCTATTCTTGCTCTCTTTTAGGAGAATCCTTGGTCATATGTATATGACAATTTGAGAACATTGACCCGCAGAGATTACTCAATTGTATGGCCAAAGCTCACGTCTTTTTTCGGTTTTTCTTTAAGGGTGTCGATTCTTTCTAGGATATATTTGGACATAAGATGTTGCCAGGAATTATATTCCTTGGTATCAAGTCTTGCTAATCTGAGGACTGGGTGGCCTTTATCTGTTTGCCTTAAGCCCTCTTTCTTCATTTGCCTTGGCAAAGGCACTGAAACCGACTTATGAGAACCACACTGTTCATATAAGTATCAAGGTGGAGTTCTCGAGGACATGACCTCCAGCTCTTCAATATAAATACACAGATTGTTAAAAGATGGATACCCTTTTTAGCAATTCTATGCAGAAAAAAGCAGCTCGCCACCTTTTTTTAGGCTCTCAAATTGAGGCTAATGCCGTTTGGGGACTATTTTATTTAGGGGTGATCGGTTCCCGGGCGGTTCCCGGTTCCTAGGGGAACCAGGGACCGGACCGGTGGAACCGGTTCCCTATTATGGAGAACCGGGAACCGGACTGAACAAGATTGGGTGGTTCCGGTCCGGTTCTTGCCGGTCCGGTCCGGTTCCCGGGCGGTTCCCGGTTCCAATTAACGCGAAAAAAAAAATTCTAAAACAGAAAATAATTATACGTTCACGGTCTACTCGTCGCATTTTCTGGACATCCACTCGCGTCCACTCGTCCACGGTCTACTACTAGACGTCCAGACCAAACACTGGATGTCCACTGGACGTCCAGTCCAGTGTCGTCCAGTGGACGTCCAAACACTGGACGTCCAGTGGATGTCCACTTGGAGATCGAGATCTCACTTGGAGACCGAGATCTACACGAGTGTTGTCCGGTCGGTGAATTGAAATTGAAAAAAGTGGGCCGAGTGAGACTATGAGAAACCAAGAGTGAGCGAAGTGGGCTGGGCTGTGACTGTGAGGAATTTTTTTTTTGAACAATACTGGTCCGGTTTCAGGCGAGCGGTTCCACCCTCGGAACCGGGAACCGGACCGAATTTCCCAGTTCTATTTTTTGTGGAACCAACAGTTCCGGGCAGGCGGTTCCACTTGCTCACCCCTAATATTATTTCCTATTTAGTCTACTCAGTTGCAGTTGGGTTTTGTGGATTTAAATCGTTCTTAGAGAAAATTAAAATACGGGAGATTAGACGTTCACATATTTGATCATCTCATAAGAAATCCAAGTTCAAACTGTTCATGTTAAACAGAGTTTTGCAACACTGATATTATTTTTCTCATCATGTTTTTCACGATACTATGAATTATACTCTGCTGCTTATTTATATATAGAAGTGTCCGCTCTTTAGAACCATTACATAACATTTCCTAAAAATTAGGGATGTTAGTCAGTCCATATTTTGTAAATGAGTTACATTTTTAAATAAGAGTTGGATTCACATCTTCATTTCCCACTTCGATTCTAACTTGCGTGCCGACACATGTACCCATATATGCATGTAAAGTCCTTATAAATCCGAGATAAATTATAATAGAAAAAATTTTGTGCCTTAAATTAAATAGGTCATGCTACTATTCTTGGAGACATTACATCACAATCCAAAGTAAGAATTTATTGAATATTAATCAACACTTTTTTTTTAGGATGAGTATGACAAATTTGTCATCGCAAAGTCATATGTTGATTATTAGAATATATAAATATTAAATCACACCTTCATCTAATAGTTTAAATTTTTTGAATGTGTGAATTAGTTAAAAAGCCTTAGACCTATTATTATTGTGTCAATTCAGTTTTAAGAATCGTCGATTTTCAAGATTCGTCCTTCTCTCCTTTTTCTACATGAGGTATCGTTGACAAAGAGACGTGCATCAACATGAGCATGATAAGCAAGCTGGTGTCGAACCAAATCAATTCTCCCCATCCAGTTGTGCGCATATCTTCCATCGAACCCACACAAAGCAGAGCTCCACTCTAATAATTTTTTTTTCAAAAGTCTATCGATATTTCTTTCCTGATTTTTTTGTATGTGATCACGTTACCTTTGAGAAATACGAAGCCCTGCGTTGTTTCAGAGGTAATATTTTATGCTGACAAGTGTTGGAAAGAAGACCCTCTTGCTTTGCTTTGACTAGCTGGGTCTCTCTCTCTCTCTCTCTCTCTCTCTATAAAACCAACTCTTGCGTTCTTCAGTATCTCTTCTCTCTTCCTTGATGTTCAGAAGAAGAATCTTTCACACAAATTTAAAGCAAGAAAACATACAGTCATGGTGAGAGTAGGGTTTACAAGAAGCTTTGTACTGCTAGGGTTTCTCTTCATGGTCATGCATGGCATGATAAGCTCCTTAGCACAAGCTCGCCAAGGTACCATATCTCTCATTGTTTACTATCTTTTGATGGTTCACAATATGAATAGCTTAAGTTCACCCAGATGATAACCTTTACAGAGATTTTGTTCTTCTTCTGTTAGGGTTTCGTTCGAACAAAAGTGATCTTGTTTTGCCCGTGCACAAGGTAGATTGTTATCTGATCTGATCCTTTTTTAGCAGCGTGTCAAGCTATTCATTAGAGTTGAACCTTTTTTCCCAAGAAAAAAGTGCTGCTTTCTTTCTGAAGAATACAACTCTGTGTAAATAATGTTAAACATACACCTATACAGGAGCTTCATGGGAGTAATCTTCCAGCTCCTGGCAAGGGCAAAACGGGAATAGATGGAAGGAAAATGATGATGCGTTATGAAGCCCCAAGGAGTGATGGCGATGAGAAGAAACGAGTGCAAAATGGAGAAACTTATCCAGGCACCTCATCAGGTGCAACCCATACTGAGAGAAAATGCATATTTCAAGGGCAAAGGGTTTCATTTTCTAGTAATGGACATTACTACTGTAAACATTATTCTGGAGACTCTAGCTTTGTGGCTGCCACTTCTGATTACCATGGCCCCAGATTTCACCCTCCCAAGCATAACTGAATTGTCATTGTGCAGTCATTAGGATGGTTTCTTCCAAGTGGAAACTTGTAAATATAAAAAAGCCCATGTTAATGCAACTTTACTTTCGATTATTTTGAAACGGGCATTGTTTATTTATGTTGATTACTTGTTAGTAACGACCATCATGGCATGCCCCCATCCAAAGGTCACTTATCCTACTTCAAGTACGTATATTTCAAAATGCATTGTTGCTTGAATATGAATCAAACACATCAAAATGTTTTCATTAACTGATTGCAGTTCTTAGCTATAGAAATGAATATCCATTTTTATAAGTCGTTCCTTCTTGTAGGAAACGATGGACATCTATCCAAGACATCTATCAAAACAGCAGGAGTCCCATCTAATAATCAGGTATCCATTCATTTCCCCTTCCCTCTCCTTTTAAAAATATAAAACCGAATCAAGCTTTTATATCCCCAATAAAAGAAACTTTTAGAATAGTCCATTGTGCACTTACCGAAACTCCTAGAGAAGCCTAAAATACGTTTCATATTTTAACGTCCATTGAAAATTTGCATCCACTCGATATGGTCAATACAAATTTACCTCACTCCATTTGTTTAGTTTTCATGGAAAACTGGGCCTTTGATAGCTTATATTCCATCGTTTGTTCACATTTCATGCATGTGCATGTTGACTCTGCACACATCTTATTCACCCCAAGGATCGAAGAACTTACTGTGACTCATAATTTCCCCTCAAATTTCAAGAGTGGCGTGGGAATCTCTAGGAGTGAGGGAGTATTCCATCCCCCAATGAGAGACACTTCTGATCAAGCCAGCTCGGACTGTCGTTCCCCAATGTCTGAGCAGCGCTTCTCTCGAGGATCATCTCCGGCACTCGATCCTCGTCATCCTCGTCATCATCAAACGAATCCCATGGAAGCTGAGGAGAGGAGGCCTGACGAGTCAACTGAGGATGAGATTGCGAACCTCATGCGCAAAGATTACCGAGGCCCTCCCAAGGGCAGGAGCAAGCCCCCCATCAACAATCACCAGCCATCCAATTGATCGGTCAAAGCACGATCTCACGTATCATACTCATATCAGTCCTTAGGCCATGACCCTCTACATTTTGGGTACATATAAATATAGGTTTAGGATCTCACAATTTTGTCCCCCCCACTCCACCAAATATATAGCAAAGTGAAGTCCCGTGACCTATACGTGAAAAGAAGAAGAAGATTATAATAAAGTTTTTGTTTTTATGTGTTTCACAATGCTGGGTTCAGTACAAGATGCCGCATAGTACATAGATTCTCCCCCCCTCCCCTCCTCTCTCTCTCTCTTTGCCTTTTCCTTTTCTTTACCTTGTATTGGTTTATTGATGTCCAGGACGCGGTTCAATTTAAAGCCGAATATTACATCCACCTATAATGTTGATATCGAAAAACGCAGTGCAAAAACTTTTCTCATTTAAGGCGCTGATGATAAGTGAAATTACACAGTATTGCGAGCTATTTATGAGATAAAAATGGATATTTAGTGATTTTGAAATTTGTGTACCTATTTAAGGCGTTTACAGCCAAATACTATTTGATTATGCATTTGTTTGGCTAATGTTATGACAACTCGATCATTCAATTTAACCTACAAGTAGGTATGCCCTCATTGTATTACTAAACCAGACGATTGTCTACTTTATATCTCTAAAATGGACTTTTTACTATGTAATTTCATATAAGATTTAAGTTATTGTTAAGTTACATAAATAAAAGTTGAAAAGTTAGTAAGAAAATTGGTAATCTCGAAATTATAAAAAAGAGCACCTAAGTTATCAACAAGTCATCTTCTAATCTTTTTTTTTTCATTAAAATTTTTTTCACACTTGCAAAGCTTATCAAAATTTACCGGCACAAAAGGAATTTGTATTTTTAGGCAACAAACAATAAGATTTTGTAGGTAAACAACATGTAAAATGATATGATATCTACTTAAAGGAAAATCCGGAAACATCAAGTGTAAAAAATTTGCGTGGAAGTAGTCATAAGGGGCACAGATTCTTGTATGTTCTCAAACTACATACGACAAATACGCTATCCTTCTTTCCAATCCAACAATAGTCCACCTAGATGCCAAGATTCTATGCACTATGGAATCAATGCTAATTGATGAAACATTATGCTACAGAGGACCGCTGATTAATGATGATAACCCAAGAGGATAAGCAGCCATAGATAGGACTAATTGATTTAGATGTTCATATCTGCATGAGATCTTGTATACTAACTGGAGAACAGCCGTATACTAATTGGAGGACAGACGTCTTTTTGTGCTGTTGAGACAATGAGCAGCTATGATTGAGGAGTCCGCGTCATCAAATGATATCCATCCCAAAGAAAATGCTTATCGGCATTAGGGCACGGATCAACAATAATGTATGACAAAGTTTTGTTTCCCCAATTGGTGCAGCAAGGATTTCTTGAGTCCATCGATCCTGTTTCAACACGGTAAAAGTATATTAGTAGGACTCAGGTCCATTTGCGAGTCAGATCTAGAAAGTAGCTATTGGAACCATAGTTGGGGCCACTTGATCAAATGGTTATGATGGATCCAATTCTATGAACTTAATACTAGTAAGGAATAGCTGAATGTAATTTTAAAGGTGGTAAGCCCTTTTCAACTCATAGGAGTCAAGTCTGTACCATATCTAGAGGGATAAATTATTGCATCATAGACAAGCGAATTCAGATTTCGATTTCTTATTTTATTCTTTTCCTGCACGTGGTCTTCTTCTTTCTACCGAAGCTCCTTCGAACGCACCTTCGTCAAGGTTTCTGGCGAACCTTTCGGCCACTATACAGCCATCATCAAAACATAAACTTCAAACTAATAGCACTTCAACCAGAGCAAATACATTAATGCTGCTGGCATCGCCGGTGCACTGAGGTCTCCGGCTGGGGGAAGTTCATCATCAATGGTTGACTTGGACGAGGGGTAAACATGCCACGAAAACACGAGAAAAACAAGGACTAGAGTCCAGACATAGGTTCTAGAATAGATTGAGCTTAAATCAGGATTTGAACGCTAAATCTCACGAAAAATCAATTCGGCATTTCACTCATGCATTTTATCGAACAGTTAGCGAGCAATCTAAAACGACGACTTAAAACTCAAAATCGATGTAGATATCGGTCTAAATTTGACATATCACTCTGTAAAAAAAAAAAACATTTATGAAAGTAATAAATATTGGATTTCACCGGATTTCATTGGAAAAATCACGAACAACTTCATTTAGGCATTTGATCAAACATCTGAAGTACACTTTTAAAATGAGCTTCGTGTTCAGGTTTAACACAAATACGAACCTAGATAAGATAAATCAAACTTTGAATCAAGCTTTTGTATCTCAAACTGGACACCAAAACATGCGAGCAGATGATGAAGTGATTAAATGCTTTTGACACGCCAAAAACCGAGAGGCAGGGGAATGCAGGGGAGTTTACATTCGAGAAACTTGGGATTCGGCAATGGAAGAGGCGACCGAACCAGATTGCTTCCTTCTTATCCAGTGAATCTTGAATTGAATCTGAAAGGGGAAAATAGAATCGCCGAAGATCAAGGAATCTGAATACTTCGACAAGTGGCCGTAACTCGAAGCGAACGGGGAAAGTATTTGAGGAGTTTCTTTCCCAATCAAGAAAACAAAATCTCCGATAGCTCCTTTCGGAAACCCGTTTCCTTTCTCTTTCGAAAGAATAGGGCCTGGTTATGGACCAGGCCCGAGCATACAAGACCAAGGCCTAGTCGCGAACCAAGCCCAAGCACAGAAGACAGGGCCTGGACGCACACCAGCCAGAGTTCAAAAGACCAGGGCCTGTCGCGAACCAAGCCCGAAACAGAAGACCAGGGCTTGGTCCGTGACCAGGCCCGAGTTCAAAAGGAGAGGGTCTGGTCGCGGACCAGGCCCGAGATCAAAAGACCAAGGCCTGGACCGAGACCAGGGCCGAACACAGAAGACCAAGGCCTGGTAGTGGACCAGGCCCGAGTTTAAAAGATCAAGGCCTGGTCCCAAACCAGGGTCGACCACAGAAGACCAGGACCTGGTAATGGACCAGGCCCGAGTTTAAAAGACCAAGGCCTGGTCGCTGACTAAGCCCGAGCACAGAAGACCAGGGCCTGGTCGCGAACCAGGCCCGACGTCAAAAGGCCCGAAAACCAAAAGGGGCCGGTTCCAAAGAAACGCGGCCCGCTTTCAGGAATAGACAGCCTCACGGAGTGGGGCTAAACCGGGGCTGGTGTGGGCGCTCGCGCGGGCAGAGTGGAACTCTGATCCGCCAGAGCTCCGTCCGTTTGGTGGCGGAACAAACAACAGTCGAGGCCGAGCCGACGGTGCAACACGTCCAAGGGCGAGCTCAAATCCACCTATCAACCACCTGCGACCCTAACCTGAGCTTGGAACACCAACGACGACCCAGACACCAAAAAACTGTTCAAGGCTAGCTGAGTTTCACTTAGACATTTCATCAAACAGGTGGCAGGAAAGAAGATCAGCAGGTTTCGGAACCAAAACAAAGCTCATCAATCATCTAAGAGGTACAATAAGCAAGCGAGACAGAACAATAGACCAAACAAGATAGGGTATAGGTTCGGAGCTCGCGTGAACCGACGGCGAGCCCCTCGGCAGCGGAGTCCAGAAAACAGGGCACTATCGGGTCGAAGAAATGGGACACCCCTTGTCGGTTCAGGGGGATCGGCGGCTGACGGGCGCACTCAAAAGGGTCGAGTCAAGCCCCTGCTTGCTCGCACAACACATCCTGACCGGGATCCTCGGGGAGAGACCGAGAAAACACGAGCGGCCACTTACCCGGGAATGACGGATGCTCGGCGGGTTACGGGTGAGGGGCGTCACCTGGAGCCTTTGGCCAGGCGAACGTCGTCCCCAGGAACCAGCTCACGCCTCGCTTTTCTTCTTCTCCTCTGTTCTCCGTCTCCTCCTGCTTCGCTCTCTTCTTTCCCCTTTCTGTTTTCAGTCTCCTCCCTCTTCGTTGTCTCCCTCTTTCTCTCTTTCAACCCCTTCTTGCATCTGCTTCTCTGCCCGTTCATCCATCCCGCGCCCGCCTTTGTCCCATCAACTCCTCTGCGTCCATTGGCGTGTGTCAGTCCCTGTGGCCTTGCCCCAAAGTCAATATCTCTGGACACTGAGCTTGTGGGGAAGACGCGCGCGCGCGAAAGCTGCTCGGTGCGTGGAGTTGAGCCATGTAGAAACGGAAGGGAAGCTGGGCCGCGCAGGAAGGAAAGAAAGAAGCGGGCTTTGAGGGGAGCTGGACCTAGCGGTAGGGGAATGGACCGAGGTGAAAGGACTGGGTTGGGAAGATGGGGCTGGTGGGCCCATCCGAGTGAAACAGAAGTTGCGCGGGCTTTTCCAGTGCTAGCATAAGGCGAGGGCCGGGCCGATCACGCCCGGTTCATGGACCCTTTCATTCTCATTTTCTTATGTTCTTTTTTTGTTTGACTTTTAATTAACTGATTAATTAGTAACTATTTTTTTTTATTTTTTAGAAAGTAAAATCTCAATTGTAATTAACAACCTTATTTTTTAACCTTCTAACTCTTTTTCTTTCAAATAAAATAAATATCTAAGTTCTAATTAATGACATTTATCTCCTAAAATCAAGCTAAAAAAAGACTTACTAGTTCGACAAAACTAGGTGTCAACACAAGTCATAGGATTTAAGTCCATACCATATCTAGAGGGATAAATGATTGAATCATAGACAAATGAATTTGCTTGACTGGAAGGTTTATCCACCATGGTTGAAGTAGGATATTAGCAAGTTCGGTCCATGATTATTTTGCAATCATTGGTATGCACCCAATTAACCCAATATGGAAGACGACAGACTTTCTTGCTCTCTTATTACATAACTTCCGTAACAATAATGTCAAACAAAGACTTGTCGTCAACTGGAGCAGTACCTAGATGCATGTAAGTGTGATATGGTGAGCATTGTCAAAACCTACCCATCGAGGGGCTGGTCTTGGAGTAATATAAGTTTAAAGGTATTACCCACAAGAAGATTCGAATTGACATCTTTAAAAGATAGCTCGAACACATCGTAGAATCATAATCCAATCTAACTTATCTATTGCAAATTCAAGCTTTTCCAAACTCATACCTCACCACATGTTGGAAAATTTTAGGAAACTACTAATAATAGAAACTCATTTAAGGAGTCACAAATAACCTATTTAAGTTAATTAAAAATCAAGTAAAAACACGAGATAATGCTTCACTCTATCCACAATTACGGATTCAGGCACATGGACTTGATTACACTAATTAGTAAACTAGTGTGCTTTTGATACTCAAACTTCTTTATCTCATTAACTAAGGTATTTTTCATGCAATCAATCCTTTTTTATATCTACTAAAAGGCTATTCCACTAATTGATCATGCACTATTTTTATCTAAATCCTAACCATGCTATTAAGAAAAGCAACAATCAAAGTAATAAAAATGCACAGACAATAATCCTAATATTCTATCAAAGAAAAGAAATCAATACAAAACAATCCCTATTGTAGAGCACTAAGAGCTTATTCCATTAGGTTTCAAATTTTTAGAGATTTTCACGTTTTTAGGTCAAACTAAAGCATTGATTTAAAAGGAAAAATATAAATTGATTCAAGACTTACAGTATCGGTACAAAAAGTCTAATGTAATCAATTGAAGTCACTTTCGTAAATATTTCTAAATTTTATTCAGAAAATGGACTTCAGTCGGGTCAAGGAAACCCGGTTGGACTCGCTGACCTGGAATCCATTGCTCCGGGTAGGGTCAGAAGTTGGACCGGACTTAAGGCCTGGTTCAACTTATCAAAATTCGCACCAAAACTAGAATGGGTCCTATGGACTCTTCCGCACAAATTCGACCCATCCACAAATTTTGTTAAAAAAGGCCCAGAAGCAATTTTCAAGAAAAGCCCAAATCCCTAGTGGGCTTAACCCATTAGCCCAACATTAATCTCGCTCCGCCTCCACCCGCAAGCGATTCGACCCCAATCCACTTGTTAGGCCCGAACGGGGATTCAAATTTCGATATTTTATTTTATTTTTGTCTGCACGTGGTCATCTTCTTTCTCCCGAAGCACCTTCAAACGCTCTTCTTCAAGGTTTCCGGCGAACCTTTCGGCCACTGATTCAGCCATCATCAAACCATAAACTTCCAAACTAAAAGCACTTCAACCATAGCAAATACATAAATGGCGCTGGCATCGCTGGCGTGCTGAGGTTTCTGGCGCGATGAAGTTCGTCAATGGTAGACTCGGATGAGGGGTAAACATGCCACGAAATCACAAGAAAAACAAGGATTAGAACCCAGACATAGGTTCTAGAATAGATCAAGCTTAAATCATGATTTGAATGCTGAATCTCACGATAAATCAATTCGGCATTTCACTCAGGCACTTTATCGAACAGTTAGCATGCAATATAAAACAATGACTTAAAACTCAAAATAGATGTGAATTTCGGTCTAAATTTGACAAATCGGTCTGTAAAAAAAAATTATGAACGTGAAACGTCTTGAATTTCACCGGATTTCATTGGAAAAATCACCAACACGGCCTGGTCGTGAACCAGGCCAGAGTTCAAAAGACAAGGGCCTGTTCGCGGACCAGGCCTGAGCTTAAAATATTAAGGCCTGGTCCGCGACCTGGCACCGAGCATAGATGACCAGGGCCTGGTCGCGAACCAGGCCAGAGTTTAAAAGACCAAGGCCTGGTTGACCAGGCCCGAGTCAAAAGACCAGGGCTTTGTCGCGAATTAGGCCTGATCACAAAAGACAAGGGCCCAATCGTGAAACAGGCCCGAATTAAAAAGACCAGGGCCTGGTCGCGAACCAGGCTGGAGTTTAAAAGACCAGGGCCTTGCCTGGCCCGAGCACAGAAGGCCGAGGCCTGGTCGCACACCAGGCCAGAGTTCAAAAGACCAGGGCCTGGTTACCGATCAGGCCCGAGTCAAAAGACCAGGGCCTAGTCGCGAGCCAGGCCTGAGAACAGTAGACCAGGGCCAGGTCGTGAACTAGGCCCGAAAACCAAAAGGGCCTTGTTCCAAAGAAATGTGGCCCGCTTCGAGGAATAGATAGCCCCACCGACGGCCCATTCGCCAAAATTAAACCCAGATGCAATCCACAACAAAATCAAATCTAAACTTGACCAGGCCCAACCGGACATATGCTGGAGAAGCCCAAGGACGAAGGCCCGAGCGGGGCCAGACCAGGCCTAGTGTGGGGGCTCGCGCAGGCAGATTAGAACTCTGACCCGCCGGAGCTCCGTCCGTTTGGTGGCAGAACAAACAACGTTCGAGGCCGAGCCGACGGTACAACGCGTCCTAGGGCAAGCTTAAGTCCACCTATCAACCACCTGCGACCCCGACCTGAGCCTGGAATGCCTACGATGACCCAGACCCCAAAAAACAATTCAAGGCTAGCTTAGTTTCATTTAGGCATTTCATCAAACCAGTGGCAGGCAAGAATATCAGTAGGTTTCGGAACCAAAACAAAGCTAATCAATCATCTAAGAGGTACAATAAGCAAGCGGGACAGAATACGACACCAAACAAGAAAGGATCGAGTCAAGCCCCTGCTTGCTCGCACAACACGAGCAGCCGCTTACCCGGGATCCTCAGGGAGAGATCGAGAAAACACGAGCAGCCGCTTACCCGGGAATGACGGATGCTCGGCGAGTTATGGGTGAGGGGCAGCACCTGGAGCCTTTGGCCAGGCGAACGTCGTCCCTAGGAACCAGCTCGCGCCTCGCTTTTCTTCTTCTCCTCTATTCTCCGTCTCCTCCTGCTTTGCTGTCTTCTTTCCCCTTTCTGTTTTAAGTCTCCTCCCTCTTCGTTGTCTCCCTCTTTCTCTCTTTCAACCCCTTCTTGCATCTGCTTCTCTACCCGTTCATCCATCCTGTCACCCGCCTTCGTCCCATCAACTCCTTTGCGTCCGTTGGCGTGTGTCAATCCCTGTGGCCCTGCCCCAAAGTCAATATCTCTGGACACTGAGCTTGGGGGGAAGACGCGCGCGCGCGAAAGCTGCTCGGTCCGTGGAGTTTAGCCTTGAAGAAACAGAAGGGAAGATGGGCCGCGTAGAAGAGGGAAGGGAAAATGGGCCGCACAGGAAGGAAAGAAAGAAGCGGGCTTTGAGGGGAGCTGGACCTGGCGGCGGGGGAATAGGCCCAGGTGAAAGGACTGGGTTGGCGAGATGGGCTCACTGGCCCATCTGGGTGAAATGGAAGTCGCGCGGGCAAAGTGCGAGGGCCGGGCCGATCAGGCCCGGTTCACGATCCCTTTTATTTTCATTTTCTTCTTTTTTTGTTTGAGTTTTAATTAACTAATTAATTAGTAACTATTTTTTCTTTTTTAGAAAATAAGATTTCAGTTTTAATTAAGAATCTCATTTTTTAACCTTCTAACTCTTTTTCTTTCAAATAAAATAAATTTCTAATTTCTAATTAATAACAATTATCTCCAAAAATCAAACTAAAAAAAGACTTATTGGTTCGACAAAATTTGTTGTCAACACAACTCATAGGATTTAAGTCCATACCATATCTAGAGGGATAGATGATTGAATCATAGACAAGTGAATTTGATTGACTGAGAACGAAGGCTAATCATACAAGACTAGATGCTATGTTCTCTACCATTGGTCGAAGCAGTTGGTTGAAGTAGGATATTAGCAAGTTCGGTCCATGATTATTTTGTGATCATTGGGATGCACATTCGAATTATTGTTAAACTATATAAATAAAGTTGAAAAGTTAGTGAAAAAATTGGTAATCTCGAAATTATAAAAAAGAAAGAGTCTTGGTAAATCATTGAGGGTGGCGCTCTGAAACGACCTAACTTGATCACCCAAGTTTGGTCATTAACCCTGCAAAAGCAGTTCCCACATTATGCGATTCCCAAGTTTAATACGAGCAGGTTTCGCGACAGTATTTTCCTTATCTTTTTTCTTCTTGTGTCTGGGAAGTTTTATGTGTATTTTAGATGATCAAAGTTCTCGTGTTTACGACTTAACAGCTAATGTAAGTGTGATGGTTAGCTTGCATTAGCTTGAGGTATAGGCATCCGGTTCCTTAACGCTTGCCGAGTGCGAAAGGGCCCAGGTGGAGTCCTCAATCAAAAAAAAAAAGTTCTCGTGTTTATGTTTTGGATTAAAATTCGTCATATGATGTGACATAACATCGTGAAAATGAGAGACGAAAGAGAGAAAAAGGGTAATAGGTCAGTTCCATGGCTCACGTTGGTCGTCTGTTAATTACCCGAGCTATATTTTTCAAATCAAGAGGTGAGTTATTATCTCCTATACTTACAAAAAAATCGGATGCTTCTATCGTATTCCACATAATTAAATAATCGCCAATTTGATATTCTTAACGATATCGACATGTTGACCTAACTTAATGAGTGAGAATGAATGAACGAATTTCTTTAGGTATTAAGCTTGAATTATTATTGTTCTCTGTCATTGAAACAGAGATTCGATCCGCACCAAGAACTTTCTTAGCAGCTGATCATCATCGAGCCTTTGACTTTCTGGAAATAGAGAACGACGCTCTTTATTTATTCTTATCATTATTTAAACTTGCGATTCTCCACGCCACCGTGCAAATACCATCGGATCTCAAATTTGATTGCGAGAAATAATGGAAAATCCAGCGAAAGTGACGCGATACACACGTCCAAAGAAGTTCACAAAGACTCACGAAAGCCAACATGTACGAAAATTATCGTATTCACTTAGAAAAGATCTGGAAACTTCACTTGTAAGAAATTCATTTGGAAGTATACATTTGGAGTGCGCATTATCGTATGTTCGCGAACTACATATGACAATTACACTGTCCTTCACATAATGTCAGAAGAGGCGACCTCTGCTTAGTGATGACAACCCAAGATAATAAGCAGCCTTAGATAGGAATTCTCAAATGAGATGTTCATGTCTGCACGAGATCTCGGATGCTCATTGGGGAACAAACATTCATGTCGTTGAAACACCGTGAAGCTATGATCGAGGAAACCGCGTCGGTCGGATGATATCCGTCCCAAAAGAAGCGTTTGTCCCCATTTGTGCATGGGGTCAGCAGCGGAACGCACGTCAAGGTTCCGTTTCCCCACGTTGTGCAGCAAGGGTTCCTCGAGTCTGTCAAGCCTGTTTCAACACAGTAAATATATTTCAGCAAGACTCGGGTTCACGCTCGGATCGGATCCAAAAGCAGCCATTGGATTCACAGTTGTTGTCACGTGATCAGTTCATTATTAGAAACATTGGTAAAACGTAATATCAGTCGAAAGCTCCAAGAATCATGAATAGATGGATCAAGTAAACTTTTCTCGATGATTCATACGTGTTGACCGTCGAGTTCATACCATATTTGGAGGGATTGATTATTGCATCATAGGTGAGCGCGTTCACCCGACCGAGAACGAACATCGATCCCGCCAGACTGGATGTCATGTTCTGTAGCATCGGTTCAAGCATTTGGTTGAAGTAGGAAACTAGCAAATTCGGTCCTTCGTCACATATTCCACTGTGGTTCGATTTCTTGGCGATCGTTGGGATGCAGCCAATGGGGCCAATCTCGAAGGCAACGAACTTTCTCGCTCCCATGTTATATAGCCTCTGCAATAACATTGCTCCATATTATGGAGCTGAGATGTGCTTTGATGCATGCATCTGTTGTCCTGGAAATTTTAGTCATGAAATCAGCATGTTGATAGAATCAAGGAGTACCTCTAGTTGCCCCGAAAGCGAGGCGAGGAGGAGCTGCGCGTACGGCTGAGGCTTGTTGTCGACCACCGGATTGAGGTATTGGCCGATGTAGTCGTTGCTGCCGATCGCGAAGGCGAAGATCGACTTGGCCAAATAGCCGGAGAACTCGTCGGAGCTATTGAAGAGTCTTGGTAAATCCTTGATGGCGACCTCAAACAACTTCACTTGGTCGTCCAGATTAAGGCATTTGCCCTGCAGAAACATTTCCCACGTCATGCGTTTCCAAAGTTCAATTCAAGCCTGTCGTGCAACGGTGTATATTTTTTTTCTTTTTGTTTTTTGTAATCTCTGCGCCAAATTTCACTAGCATTCTAAACGATGAAAGTTCTCAAAACCCGATATCGATGGATGACACGTGTAATTTTTCAATTTTGAGACTGGTTTATAATTTGGATTTAGGACCACCTCAAATATTAATTAGCAGAGGAACCTGGAATAGACACGTGTTGATTAAAAAATCATTAGAAGCAACTTAGCAAGCGAAAATGGAGTGGATGGTAATGAGCCTGATACCAAGTTGTCTCCCGTTTGAGGGAGAATGCCACATGCCCCGGACGCGAAATTCAGTCCGGTGATCACTCCTGATGCCCTAAAACTCAGGTATGGTGGAGGATAAGGCAGCCCCAGAAATCCAGCTGATGAATCAAGAAAAGTTGATGAGAAAATGCTGGTCAAAATCAAGGGAGAAAAAGAAGGGCAAAACAAACCAATTCCTAGTAGTTACGATGCTGTTTGATTCGTAAGAAGATAGAGATATTCGCAATGCGCGCCGTTTTCCTCGCAAATTAAAGCCGAGAATCGAAGCGCTAGACATCGATATGTACCCAGGATGTCGGCGACGGTCCTCCCGTTGGTGAATCGTCCGGTGACCCCTCCCGGGAAATTGTCGCCGTAAGGAAGGTAATTGGCCTTGGCGAAGGTGGGCAACAGGTTGTTGTTGCCGCTGTCGAACAGCGAATCACCAAATGCATACAGCGCCGGCGCGAGTTGCCGCGAAGACGATGAGCAAACTGCTACTCGAGCCTGATATCGAATCACCACGAGGAAAAACGCCACGAACTTCGAAACCATCCTCGAGCGTTTGCTCATGGTACGAACCATGAAATCGATGGTGGCTTAACGTTGTTGTCTGGTCGAAGAGAGGCAAGAGGGAAAGCTCAAAACCGAGAAACCGCTCGGGTTGAGGACTTGGTGGGGTGGAAGTGATGAACAGGCAACGTATTTATGGCCATGAACTGAGAACAAACGGAAACGAATTCATACACATGAATCACACATCCACATTTGTTTAGTACTTTGGTCCGGATGAGTTTATCCAAATGGCACGCGATTATAACCCGCATGCCTTGGGCTATATGATTGAAGTGTAACTTGGGGTGCATACATGTGTATGCCTGGCACGAAGATTATTCCCCTGCTATAGTCCAGCAAGATGCGACAATGACCTTGAAACTGATTATTATTATTTTTAGCAAAAGATGTGTTTCTATTGCAGGAAGTTTGGATCCAGTACATCAGTTATTCTCTTCAACAATAAACACTTGAAACTTTCTCAACAGTGCTTTCGTCAGGACGCACGATTCGAATAGAAATCTTTACTCAAATTCATGGACATTCGAAATTTGGAAAGAGGTGAAGATCGGTGGTTGCTACGATTAATGTAATATTATCGTACCATTTGACATTATTATCAAATTGCTATTTGAAATTATTAGCAAATGGACTTGTCGAACCAACCGGATCAAATATAATGAGAATCAGGTGAACCTTGATGGCCACAGAAAAGATTGCGAGACTTCGCTGATGGAGACAAATTAACGGAATTCATTAGGTATTCAGATAAAAATGTTCTTGCTCTTTGTCATTCGGACAGGGAATAAATCTGGCCCAAGAACATTCCCAGTAGCTGATCATGATTGAGCCCGTCTTTTTTTTTTCTCTCTCTCTCTCTCTCTCTCTCTCGATGTAATATGTCCAGAAAAGTTTTGACTTTCAAAAAAAGTCTAATTTGGCTGCGCATGGCAACATTTTTTTTTATGACTGAGAAATCCATCATGAGCCCCCGTGCCCGGATGACACCAAAGAGTCGGGCCCCTATATTTTAAGGAAGACTACTTTAGAACCCCAACACTAAGGTCATTCACTTAAGACTCTAGCAACTGCAAGAGAGAAACTTTTAACCAACACAGCCACCCATCGTTGAGTTAAGCTATGGCAACATTTCTATTTCAAAAAATTATTTTTTTCAAAAATATTTCTTTTCTATTTTTATCTCCAAGAACAAAAAGTAAGCTTTTTTTACTTCTTATTTTTGCTTAAAAAACTATTCACGGGCTAACTTTTGATTCCGGATAACAAAAAAATAAATTGGAGTTACCAAATAGATTTCTGTTCTTTTTTTGTTCTGAGAAACAAAAAGAGCAAAAATCGGGGAAAATAAAAACGTTGCCATGTGAGTCCTTAGTCCATTCCTAAATTTGTCCCGTACTATTTTTGGTTTGGAAAAAAATCTCGAACTTTTATTCTAGTTCTAATTCAATTTCCTTTTTCAAGAAGATGAGGGCTCACCCCAATTTTTTAATTAATGTTTTTATCAAAACTTACTACTCGTCACACCAACATGTAAATATCGAGTCTCATTTAGTCGCGATAAATAATAAAATTCCATTAAAAGCGACGCGATACGCAGATCCAAGAATTTTACAAGGACTTAAAAAAAAGGCGATGAAACAATCTCGTTAGGTTGACTCAGTAGTTGCAAATGATTATGTGTAAATTGAGCACTCCTCAAATATTTATCGCTCGGTGTAAACAACATGATGTTTTCAGGCTCTCACATTTAACGGATGACGAAGATCATTTTAGATTGTTTGTTCTCCATGGAATCACAACTTAGCTAGTGTTGGATGCCGACGGCTCGTTGCTAGTCTATGCCTTTTGGGAATAACCTACATCTCGTGTCAATCATGATGAAGTCATCAACATTGAACCTTCGGTTCCAAAAGTGATATTAAGTAGTTATTAACTTCAATGGAAGAATTTATGGTGACGTGAGACTCCGTGATATCGCCTAAAAATGGCAATTCATTACTTACATGAAAGGGATGACTGCTCCATTCGATCCTTCCCACCTTTCGTTTGCCGTAAAAGATCTTGGTCCCATTCTCGAAGAGAGAAAAGAATTGAGAATGATGAAGCGCTTGCATTAGCTTTAGAAGTTGCATATCGTGGTATCAAACTACACCATCTAACATTCATATTGACTTTAAATGCCGTGCCTCTCATTTCGTGAATAGTCTTTTTTTATACTGCATGAATGAAGTGACCCGCGTATTACTTTCACGGGCGTTGATCGAGCTAAGAAGTTATCACATATAAATCTATGAAGAACCCCAAGAAGAAGCTGCGCAATTTCTCATTCAATTTCCCCCTTAATAATTAGGGGCATAGCTGCATAGAAAACTACTGGAAAACCCTAATATTCTTTCAGCAACCCGTCGGCATTATCCTCTTAGGCTCAACGAACCCGATCGACTAGACAACTAAGCAGAACAACCCAACTGACTCATTAGTTTAGCATTATCTCTAGACAATTAAGAACAAGACATAACCCAGAGTTCGGAGAACACGATGAGAGGAACGAAAAGTAATCCATGATCTCCCCGATGTTTCCGCATCCGGCACATGGTCACCACCTCCGGAGACGCCGTAGTGCCCAGGACGTGAAACCCTAAACAAATCAGACCCGAAAAATTGCACCAACTTAGAAAGTGATGGCTTAGGCACATAGCTTTATCAATAGTATAATGTTGCAGATTCCCTGACGGACAACCATTCCTTCAAGCCATGGTTATCGAGTATTATTAGTCATGAAACATATAGAGATAAAACTAAAACACCGACTAATTAAGGATTGCGGATTCGATACGCCCATTTCTCCTAATTCCAACAATAATAGACGTGGCAGATCGAACCGCTACTCCCATTTTTTTTAATTATTCAACTTGGTCAATACGGATTGTTTAGTATATTATAGATGATTAGTTTGGTTAACCCAATTTTGAACTCGATCTGATTCCATTGGCTAAACGTTAATATGCTCTAATTTGAAAGGTCAACTTCATTTAGTGAATTTAGTAGGTACTTATGGTTTTATTTCTGTTAAGTCTATCAATATAATTGTTAGTTTTCTTTCCATATGTTGATTACTCGATTGGAAAGAGCGAGCTATGGCTTTTCGAAAAGCGCTTATGACTTTTCCGTCGAAACAAGACACCATCAGAAGTTTGGTTAAGAGCTCTCATTGCACAATGGTGCTTTGATCTTATTGAAAAGATGCATATATCTTATCGAGTTGTGATTTGCTCGCTACTATCGTGTATTTGTACATTACGTGTTCTAATAGTGCTGAAAAAAAGCCAGGCATGGAGGACAATTTCTGATATGGTAATTTAGATGAGGAAATTGTTAAAGAAAAAGTCAAGAATTTGTGCAATGGTCAATTTGATTTTAAAATTTTTAATTATGTCAATTTGATCCTAAATATTTTAAATATTTTCAAATATAATCATTCATGCCAATTTTCACTAGAAAACATTACCGTGGATATTGATCGGCCATCCTATGTGCCAAGCGAGGGTCACATGACCTCACTACCATGGAGGCCTCATTTTTCATTGATGAGGGCTGCAACATGCTTGCCTGAGCTAGGTGAGGGTCAGCTGACACCAACTTAGAGTTGGGAAAAAAATAGAAAAAAATTAAAGTTTGGAAAAATAAAATAAAAAATTACATAAATTGTATATATTGACATTGATCATGTCATGTAAGATGATTAACATCCATATTAGTAATTTTTCAGTCAATCAATCATTACAAAGTTTGGCATTAAATTGGGAGATTAAAATGTTTAAGACTGAATTATTTAGTAGATGATATGTTTGTGGGTTTTTGGTAATTTTGCTTGATTTGGCATGTCAAAATTTAAACATTTTGATAAGTTTCAAATATTTCAAGTTAACTAAAAGTCAAAATATGAGTCCTAACAAATTTACAAAAAGTCAAAAAATAAACGAAAAGTCACTCCAGTAATTAACTAAGTATCTACTATATGAAGGCGGTATAACACAAAGTTTGGTGGGCATATAGAGCCATTGTAGATGTTGCAAAACTTAGGGGATACTCTTTATTTGAGACCACTCGGCATCTATAAAACGAACAATCGTCGGAAGCCACTCGAATATACAAGATGGGTAAACATCGGTTTCAATAGAGCCAAATTTAGAAATTGGGGAACCATGTCCAAAGTCGCACAACGTGCCAGATGCGGGACTTCAGTTTTCCTCAATTCGCCATGCGAGGGCAAACGTCCTCATCCTCAATGCCCCATTTGCACGGTCCAGCTGGGTCCTTCCCTGAATCATAGTACCTCTCCCCATCCAATCGATAAGGGTGACCAGACATTTCCTCAACTAATTACATTTACTCCTTCCTGACAGGTCTTCCTACTCCCACTCAATGACTTTCCAGTTTCGAACTTTTTCTTCCGCTTCCCAATGTGGCAATCACAAATTGAACTGTTGCTTCTTGGATTATATCTCACGGACTAGCCAAAAGTCAGAAAAAGAGGGGGGATTTTACCTGTGGTGAGCTGATCTTGCTGTTTTATAAATCGAGATTCTAATGCAATCACAAGTTGACAAGCGTCTTTTGATGAACAGATCACTTTGTTGACCTTTTCACAATCTAAAGAATGTTCAGTATTCTAAGTTATGGGGCATTGTCCACTTTTACCTACTCAACGAATTTATTTTTTTCTCATTTAATAGTGATTCCTTTTTCGATTTAGGGTGAACTTCGATTTGGTTATTTCAATATTGATGTCTGTATTATGGTTGCAAATATATTAGTATTTAGGATAAATTGGCGGTGGACGATCATTTCGTTCATATCTTAGCTCCGTAAAGAAGTTTTTATTATGGAAACAATTCTTTATATTTGATGGTTTGCTTTATATGCAATGAGAGTGCTCAAACGCGGAAAAAGAAGACGAGAGAGGCTACATACGAAATACATTTTTGCTACCCACAACATTGTGTTGGTAAGTGACTAGTTTTAGATGAGATTTGGGTTGCCTTATCGTCTACACTAGCTGATATTCCCAAATACGAGATTATGAGTTGGACTCGTTTTGAAGGTAGTAATTTGTATTTTGCTCTGGGGGATAAGTATGAAACATCTAGCACCTCTATGAGCCAATTACGATGGGGCTAATCTACTCGGATTAATGTGTCACAAGTTGTGCCGAGCGATAATCTTCCGGTACCCTTCAATCTGTACAATCTATGCTACTGTGAGTCTCTCATTAAAGATGCCAGGAATGAGTGGCAGTGCTAATTGCACCTCCCCGCCCCCCTTCTCTCAGCAGGCAATCTCCATTTATCAACTACAATGAAATATTTTTTCCTTTGTATTCCAGTGAGAAGTACAAATCTCATGGGAGGTAAATTAATTCTAACCTATCCTCCCTATATGTTTTTCTGTGGAAGGAATGTAAATGGAACATAAGTATCTTTTAAGAAAAGGCGCAGTTAAGTTTTTGCCTTACAAAATTGCCCAAGTGGCACTTTTTATGGTAAATAGAGAATTTTACGTTATGAAGTCACTCTGTTGCACATTTTCTCAAGAAACGATTTATTATGCCTTGATCGTATTATCCATAATATGCTGTGTTTGGTCGACCGGATAAAAAGCAAGATATGATATATTTTATCCTATCTCATATATGATAGCTGTCTAGAATAAGATAAAGTCAGATATAAAATGGATATAGATCGGATAAAAAAAATCCTAGAGGGAAGGTGTGATAAGGTGGGATATGATTTCTTTTATTTGAAACATAAAACTCCACCATTTTTTCTCTTTCTTCGTCGTTCACCCATAGACTACTCCAACTCCTTTGTTGGTTCTAAGTTATAGAGTCAGACCGGGTTTCCCTGACCTAGTTCGAAGTTTCTTTTTTCGAATTAAAAAAACACTAAATAATAAAAAATTTTCATTTTTGTTAAAAAAATGTCTAGGTGTTTGACCACTATTTATTTTATATAGTATTAATTCTATAAGTCTTGAACCAATTTTAGATTTTTTTATATTTTGAATAAATATTTTTAGTTTAACATAAAAAATGAGAAAACACTTATAAAGTTTTAAATTCAATTGAATAAGTTCTTATCCAAAGTATCAATGTCGAAACCTTCTTCTCAATAGCTCTCCGATTCACATCGAAATTTTACGAAAGTGACAAACTGTAATGTACTTTATATGTGCAAATTGTTTAAAGATAATTTATTAATGTAATTAATTGTCATTATATACTCGTGATAGCTGGAAAAAAAAGTGAATGAACTTTGGACTTTGTGATTTGTTTTAATTGGATATTTGTTTGATTTGGTATATGATTTGTAATAAAATGGAAACTAATGCAAAACTTGTAAGAGAGAAAAATAATTCATGTTTCAAAGTAAATATATTGAAATTGAGGTTATTCTAAAAACGTTTGATAAGAGGTAACAAAAAAATTATTTCAAAGGAACGGAAAAGAATCATGTGTAATTATGAAATTCGATAATAATCTGTTAATTTGAAATATATATATTATTTTGGGTGATTTTTTGAATATTAAATATGTAAATTTGTGCTTGCATAATATTATTGTTTTAAAATATATGAATTTAAGTTCGTAGTTCACTAAACGACATATTGATAAGATATGAGGTTATTCGACTTTAAATCCAAAATTCACCAAACAATAGGTGGAAAATGAATAAATCCATGAATTTTTTATTCTATCGTATCAAGTCCTATTTCGTTTAGAAATCTAGTTGACCAAACGCAACCTTAGCGTTTTAAAATTTTGATGTGATTTCATCTTCTATCCAATGAGGACTAGTTGTTAACTAGGAAAAATGACATATATAATTCATAAATTTTACCACTTTTAATTTCTGCTGTACGGTCCCTTAACTTTTATTCCAATATACAATGTCATCTCAGAACTTTAGTTTTGTTTATTGTGGTCCTTGAAATTTTGATAAATATTCATCATAGTTCTAAAACTACATGAAAATCTCCTATATTATCATTCATAAATTCAAAATTAATGAAATTTTGTCAATTTGGCTCTCAATTTGGTATCTTTGAACGGTAGACGAAAAAAATAACATTACAAGTGGATTATTTATATAAGCTATTCAATTTAAATAAAAAATATAAACATTTTTTTTTGTCTAATTTGTTCAATCTGAAAAAAAATGATTATTCACATTATTTGATGAGGTGGATTATTAGATCCTAATTTAAGTTAGATATCTCACGTAGATAATTTGTGTTTAACACTATTATTTTGTTGGCCATTCCAGTTTATTGGATTGGAATTCAAATTAGCAAATTCGAATTACTCAAATTAATAAAATGATAGCATTTAATATTTTCATTTTTCAAAAGTGTAGAGATCTTATTGAACAAAATTAAACCTTATAAACAACATTGTGCGTCGGACTAAAGATTATGGACCGTATTGAACAAGTTAATTAAAATTTCAGGGACAATATTGCATATTGAACTAAAGTTCATTGATTGTTACTGTAATTAGCCATTTCTTAGATCAAAATGACAATTTGTGACCTGTCACAACAATGTAATTGCGATAAGTCTACTTATGTTCAACAGGAGGGATCAAAATTAATTTGAATCATGTCGCCTTCATAAGAAATATACGTCAAGTGAAAAGTATAATGATGAATCTAGCTCATTGATTAAATCAAGAAGAAACCTTGTGCTTCTTACAAGTCATTAAATATTTCTCTTTCTCAACTCATTAATCAGGCTTTGATATTGTAATTCCTATATGTTCTGTAACTTAGTAAAAAGTGTCCGTTTCACCCGTTTATACCTTTCTTGGCGTTCTGGCCAAGATCAAAAGTGGTGTTCTATGCCTTTCTTTTTAAAAATGTTTTCTTTTTTTTATATCTTTTGCTTCTTTCTAAAAACTCTAAAATAAAATAAAAAGAGAAGATATTTCCTACGTTCACCTTTGTGCTTCAAAAGATTCTAAAAAAATTGGATTGGAAACGAAATCAAATTACGAAAACTTGAAAAAAATTTTAGGAGAAATGAAAATCCTCCCAAAGCAAGGTGGTCCAGGAAAATGAAAAGTTCATGTTTTTTTGGTTTTCCATCTGATGATGAAAATTCGTGAATGGAGAGGCACCCCTCCAAAAGCTTGCTGGTTAGAGATCCAATCAGGAAAATGCAGGAGACGGGTATGTCTGAGCATTTCCAACTCAAACATCACCGCCTGTATTGTCCGAAACATGCCATCCCACGTGTCGTCGCACTCTCCCTGTCCCTTCGAGTGCTTGACTTCTCTTTCTCTCTCTCTCTTTCTCTCGCTTCACTCCTCTGTTGTCAGACTCTCTCTCTCTCTCTCCACCCACTTCCATTTTCTTTCTTTCTGCAAGTAGAAGTGTCATAGAAGGAAGAGAGAGAGAGAGAGAGAGAGAGGAGGGAGGGAGGGAGAGAGAGAGAGAGAGCTGGAATTTTACACAGAAATTTTGGAGTTTGAGAAAGCAGGAGGAATTGGGGTGGGTCCATTTTCTTTGTTTCTGCAAGTAGAAGTGTCACAGCGGGGAGAGAGAGCGCGAGCGGGAGAGAGCTGGAATTTTACGGAGAAAGTTTGGAGTTTGAGAAAGCAGAAGGGATTGGGGTGGGTTTTTGCAATGAAAGGAGAAGGGAAGACGGTCATGATGAAGTCGAAACTGAAGTGGGTTGGTTTGGTGGGTCTTGTTCTATCGGCTTTCTCTATTTTCGTCCACTTCTTGCTCTCCAGATTCACTGAGGACGGCTTCTCTGACTATCAAACTTCCATCACCATCTTCTCTTGGAGACCCATCTTTGAGAATGTCGACATCGCCACCACAGTAATTCCCCCAAGTCTCCCCTCTTGAAGATCTCATTTTTTTGTTGCCTCTTTGTCTTGCATATTTCACTTCTTTGCCTCGGTTACTTCTTTTTATCGAGGGAATTCTTTCACACTGCCTTGTGAAGCTGTCCGGTGTCTAATTCTTGGTTTTGCGCTTCCTGTTGTAGATGCATTTTGTTTGAGCTCCGTTCTTTTTTCGTGATTGTTGTTCTGCTTGAATTAGTGATAATGTGCGGTTTTTGGTTTTCTAGGCTTTAGTATTTTATACAATGGAAAGAAAAATCAGTGAGTGACCGAAAAGATGCTTTTGGTTTGTTCTCCTTCTGTTGTCTTGATTTCGTTCCTTTCTAATTTGGATCTGTTTTTATCGGGGTGAGAAATCCATGGTCCACCGCCAACTCTGCAATGTGGGTTCTTGGGCTCCTTTTCTTTAGAATTTTTATTTTCCTCACCATTACCCCTGATATTTATTTAATTCATGAAGCAGAGTCCATTGTACAGAAGGCAATGGGGTCCGGTTAGGCAGCTTGAATCTTTGCATCCTCATGCCAATCCCAGAGGAAATTATGCAGGTAATAACTTGCATCTGATCCTGTTGTGCCACTATTTATTTTTTGTTTCCATAGCTTCCTCTTAATTTTTCATGGGAATACCTATAGAGCCTAGAATGTGTTCCAGGATTGAGTTTGTGATCTCAACTCTGCTATCCAAGTTTAATAATCTCATTAGTTCCTATACTTTTGTTATAGAGGTGGCATAATTTCTTGCCTGAAGCAATTTATGGAGGGAAAAAAGGATGGTGAGATTGAAAATGTGCATTACTTAAGAATTTTATCAGAAAAAAGGATGGTTGGATTGAACATGCACATTAGTGGAGGACTTTATCTTTGTTCGTTCACGAGTTTCTTGACCTTGAGCCATAGCTTCCACTTTTAAATTTTATGTAATAGAGTGCTATCTGTTGGGCCGGTCATCTGCTGTTGGGGGGGTTTCTCGCCCAGCTGTCCAAGCTCTGTAATAAAATCTTGCTGGCATATTGATTTTAGAATTCACTAACTAACTCAAGTAAATGGCAGAACCCAGTTTGCAGACAAATGGTTTTATCTTTGTCAGGATACAAGGAGGTTTCCATGAGATAAGAAACTCGGTAGGGATGAGATGCTTAAATTGCTCAATTTAATTGAAGCTATTCCGATTAATCAAAGGCCTGAGTGAGATCTTCTTAATCTTACAGATATGCGATGTTGTTGTAGTGTCTCGGCTTCTTAATGCAACATTAGTCATTCCAGAGATCCAATCTACCACAAGCAGTAAAGGCATCAGGTGTGTAGGGGGTGTGTGTTGCATGTTGCTTGTGTTTTTTTTCCTTGCACAGGTTTTGTGATTTCAATCTTTGACAAAGGATATGTGTGTTGCTTTACATGCAGCTCAGAGTTCAAGAGCTTTTCCTATCTCTACAATGAGGAGCAATTCATGACAGCATTAGCGAAGGATATTAGAGTAGTTAAGACCCTTCCAAAAGATCTAAAAGGGGCAAGGAGGAAGAAGAAGATCCCACTTTTTAGGGTTCCATACCAGGCCTCGCCATACTTTTTTCTCCATCGTGTTCTCCCGGTACTGAACAAGCACACGGTTGTTGAGTTGGTGGTCTCTGATGGTGGATGCTTACAGGTATGACTTAAAAATCTTCCATAATTTGATTATTTTCTCGCATGTGATTTGAAAAAAAATCTTTTCTGGGGATGTCAATAATGATTTGTCATTTTTTAATTGGGAAAGGGCCTGCAGATTTTAGATCTGATTGCCAGATGTTTCTGAAGATATTATTCCTTGTCTAAATTACAGCATGCATTTGTCAACTACATTATGAGCTACACTCCCCTACCCATGTTTCCTTGTGCTGTTCCCCTGCAGTTGTGTGAATTGAATTTGGAGAGCAAGATTCCTTCTCTGACATCTCTGGTAGCAGTATTACTCGAGCTGTTGAATCTATTCTTTTGTTCTGGATGGAGTTTGCATCTGGGTGCTAATTCTTGGCCTCAATTTGTAGTATCTGTAGAGTCAGTTCTTCCCATCAATGTATGTGTGGAGTTGTCA
This sequence comes from Melaleuca quinquenervia, assembly GCA_030064385.1. Taxonomy (NCBI): domain Eukaryota; kingdom Viridiplantae; phylum Streptophyta; class Magnoliopsida; order Myrtales; family Myrtaceae; genus Melaleuca; species Melaleuca quinquenervia. The sequence goes on along the minus strand of CM057726.1, from coordinate 6,534,772 downwards.
AGTGGACACCATGAAATACCCTAACATGTAACCAATTTGTAATTTGAAATGTGGGAAGTTTCTATGGGATCTTCCAGATGAGGAGTGAATGTCCTAATATGACTTGCCATTGTCTTCTCACAATCTCCTCCTAATTATCGAACTCTCTTATTGTGGGCCTTATCCAGGCTATACTTGCGCCCCAGTTTGAAGAGCTTCAGAGGCTGCGATGTAGAGTCTCTTTCCATGCTCTCCGATTTAGACAGGAGGTCCAGGAACTGGCTACTAATATTCTGCATAGGTGATTGATTGCTTGTGATATCATTTTTTCTCATCTGCTAAGTTTTATAGCATTTCACTTATCCTCGGTGTATTTTCTAGATTACGTTCCCCGGGACGGCCATTTATAGCATATGATCCTGGGTTGACAAGAGATGCCTTGGCATATCATGGTTGTGCTGAGTTGTTCCAGGTATGTTGTTTTGTCGAAGTACCTTGTGACGGATTTTTGGGCCATGTCAAATTGGCATTGAGTAGAGTATGGTTTGGCGAAACTTCTTTAAGGATGTACATACTGAACTCATCCAACATAAAAGAGCTTGGATGCGAAAGCGCGGGATTGTCAAGGGGTGCCTCTCTATGAATTCAGCAGAAAAGCGCCTCAACGGGTCGTGCCCTCTTATGCCAGAAGAGGTAAGTCTAATCGGGAAATAATGCTTTATGAAGCTTGATGACATTGCACATATTCGTAGCAATGTGCCTATTGTGACGTAGAGAGTTGGAGGTCAATTTCTATGGTGTTACATTGACTGAAAGTTGAAATGAGAAAAAGCCTCTTGTTGCTTGTTTTGCATTTATGTGGGGCAAGCCTATATTTCAGAAGATGGGGCTTGTCAAATTCTGATTGAACATTTTTTGCAAACTCATCTCAAACTCCATCATCTATTAGTCAAAGTTGTGTTGTGTTGACAGATTGGAATTCTTCTCCGTGCATATGGATACTCGTGGGATACCATAATATATGTTTCCGGGGGTGAAGTCTTTGGTGGTCAGAGGACATTAATACCTATGCACTCCATGTTTGAAAATGTTGTCGATCGGACTTCGCTTAGTACGAGTTGGGAGCTGAACAGAATTTATGGGCGTGAGTCCAACCTAGCTTCAGATTATCCCAAGAAGTCTACTCCTGTTGATGTAAAATTGAAACGTGAGGCATGGAAACTGGCAGGCCCACGCCCTCGTCCACTTCCACCACCTCCGGCCCGGCCCAAATACCCTTATAATATCGAAGGTTGGTGGGGCTGGGTGGCTGAAAGTGATAATGAGCCTGACAGTACAGTAATGGAGCTGAGGATGAATGCCCATAAATTACTTTGGGAAGCAATCGACTATGTGGTTTGTGTTGAAGCCGATGTTTTCATTCCTGGATTTGATCGTGATGGTAAGGGGCATTCGAATTTTGCTACCTTAGTGATGGGCCATAGACTGTACCAGTCAGCAGCCTCCAGAACTTACAGACCTAACAGGTAATTATCTGGTCGAGTTATTGTAGACAGCTTAAAACAGTACACAGCATAGCAAATCTCTCTCGTTAGGCAACAGCTTTGGATTTTAAAAAGAATTGGGTGCTATTTTTTTTATTTTTGGGTAGTAGTTCAGCTCTCTTCTTTCTCTATATAAAAATGTCTTTCCAGGCAGTTACGTAAGCCTATGGATTCTCGAATTTTATGGATACATGATAAGTAGAACCTTTAAAAGTACGAAATGTCTTCTCAGGCAGTTGCTTAGGCCCTTGGATTCTTCAACTCTGGGTACATAGTAAATAGAATGTTTAAAATGATGCAATTCTTGTCTCTTTGTTAGTTGTGATTGTTTCAATTGGAGATTGTTCTCTGTTCAATTGCCGCCGGACTAATCTTGCATCCGCACTCTTGCGCATGACATGCATGTTCCAGATGCTTGTTAAGTTGGCTTTCGACTATGATAAAAGAGTTTTCACGTTGTAAGATCCTGTATTTAATTTACTCGACTCCTCTCATGAAAGTATGATTTTTTTCTGCATTAAAAAATTGGAACCTGTGTTTCTGTGAATGCAGGAAACAAGTCGTGAAGTTCTTGGAAGAAACCCGTGACCATCTGTATCAGGCAAATCGCACATGGTTGACGTCGATCCGCAGGCACCTGAGAAACAGTCTGCTGGACGGGCTAACAGAAGCATCTGTAAAATCAAAGTCTCTCTCTTTTCTCTCTCATCCAGTCCCAGAATGTTCTTGCTTAAGCCATGAACCAGCCAAATCTACATCCCACGCTTCTAGTCCATCTCACTCCCTTCACGCAGCTCTTGGCTCCGTCCACCATTGCCCGGCTTGGATGGACACGGATACGACATCTCTTTCAATAGAGAAGGAAAACGACGAAGATCTTGATGAAGATGATACCTCATCATCTGGGTTGTTTCTCCGGAATAGTGGCGGCGGCGCGGCTCATGAAAATGGAGGCAGCGAGGTAAGTAAAGAGGAGGCCCAGTTGGAGGACCAGGAAGAACTAGAAGGTGGGGAGAGAAGATAACAGGTTCTTAGGCAGAAGTTTCACATTTGTGTACATTGAGTTCGTCAGGGGTGATGGGGTGCATATGGTTCATAATTTTGTTTCCTATCGATCTTGCTTTTTGGTTTGCTCCCTTCATTTTGATAGTCATTCGAAGATATATGATCATGAAATTTGTATCACTTTGTGTAGAAAGAGGAACTCATTTCTGGGGTCCAAAAGTAGTGTAGCAGCAGAAACCCCAGCAACAATTTTGTTGTAGGGCTGATGGAGTATATAACGATTTTTCGCTAGAGGGTATCTTTTAATATACGAACCGTGTTCATCGTTTTGTGGACCATACTGTTAGGGTATGGTTATACTTGATCCTGATGCATTTGCTTAGCTTGAAAAGATGAATGCAATTTCAAAGGGCATTCTCATCATTACTCATAAGTTTCTGGATCAAAATGATGAAGGGGAAACTATATTTTCTAACAAAGATCAGGTCAAGTATTCGATTATCACACGCGATGTAGTATGATTAGCTCAAGTTTCCAGGAAAAGTTAGGAGATTTTGGTTAGGGGTGAGCACGGCCGGATTGGTTTGGTCCAACACCTAACCTAAGGACCAATCTGTACAGTGTCAATTATTAAGTTTTACGATCAAGGACCAACCTTGTTGAGCATAGATCGAGGACTGAACCGATCCTATGGATTCAATGCGGTTCCAAGTCAACTCAAGATTGATAATTTATTTTCCTGCAATAATTTATTGCATTCTTCAAGGCGAGCGAGGCTGATGGTGAGCGTCGAGGTGAGCAATGAGTGAGGGTGACAGTGAGCGACAAGGTGGGTGGCTAGCGAGCTTGATGAAGAGCAGCAAGGCAGGCGGCGAGTGAAGGCAATGGAGAGACGAGCGACGGTGAGGTCCTTCCTTCTGTCAAATTAGGGCTCTATAAGAAAAGAAGGAAGAAGGGTCAAAAATTACTCTATAGCTCGGCTTGGCAAGAAAAAGGAAAAGAGGCTTCTATTTTTCTCTTGGGCAAAGGGCAGATTCATACATATTATGTATAATCTTGTTGGGTCCATTAGCGTGGGAATTCATATGGTATTTGTAGAGTAACAATATGTGGCAGGTATATGATGCTGATCAAACTTAAAGGATTGAACATATTCTTTGACTTGAGGTGGGGTATTGCGCATAAGCTGCTTAATGGGAGCAAATATGAGAAAACGAGGATGATTTATGGATTCATAAGAGGAAAGTGAGTTTATGAGATTTTGGTCTTCTTTATTTGGTAACATCGTAAAGGAAATCAACTTTGAAAGCATTAGAAATGTTGGGTCGGGTTGGAATAATCTAAAATTGTAGGACTAAAGACCAATCCGTACCAAAGATGGATCAATCGTCCTAAGAACCCAACTAGGACCAGCTGGGTTGAGTCGGTCCAGAGTAGGTCCATGATTGACATTGAACCTGCTCACCCCTAATGTTGGTGGCTGGGTCCTTTCAATTTGACATGTGCAGCTTCCCAACAGTGAAAAGTCCGAGAAGACATTTCCGTGGTTGCTACGGCAAGCAGAAGCAGGTGCCGCGGAATCTGAGGGAAAGTTCATAGGTTTGGTCTTCAAAACTGTAGCGAGTCAACTTACCGAAAAAAGTTGAAATTGAAAGTACTCCGACACTCTGTTTTCGGCTTGACGGCCAAGGAAATCTCAGCCCTATAAGAGGGGCAGATGTGAGGAATCATTCAGCTGCGAAGTCTTGCGCAAGAAAGCACCTGCGAGTTGCAGTGAGAGGAAAGGTAAGGGGGGAAAAAAGGTTGGGTGCGAAAAGATGAGTGAGAGTGGTAACAGCATAAACTGGTTCAAGACCTTCTTTTCTTGCTTCTTTGTGCCCGCAAAGGCTGCATCTTCGAGACCAGAGAAACCCAACAAGGTGGAGGCGACGGCAGTCAATTCGGGCAAGCATTTCTCGTCTGCACACAAAGTTCGGTTCGGCTAATGTTAAGCAAGGAGGAGGAGCAGAAAAGAAGCAGAAGACCATTCATGGTGTGAGGAAAGCATGCAGCTTTTGCGGGAGAGAATTTCCTTATGCTGAGTCACGGGTTTGCAGGACGAAGCGAATCTTTGCAAAATCTCCGATTATGGTTCGATTCTGGTGGGAGCTCCCTCCCATGGTGTACGATAGTTTGGTCCATGCATAGTCTGGCGGAATATCCTCAGGATTTTCATGTCGTTTATCCTTGATTGTAAAAGCCATATTCCCATAATTGGGTGCTGATCGATGATAAGCATTCCGTCATGGGGGTTTAGCTCGTTTGACTCCGTATCAAACTTGAACATCGTCTAGCGTCAAATGGGTGACGAACCTCAGACAATAACATAAAGTTACTGTAGCGTGTTTGGCTTTGTATCAGTTCACACATCTTCTGTAACATAAAGACAACCTTGAACCGACGAGATCTTCATTGGAACAACTCATCAGACGTTGCATCGAAGGAAACATTGAACTTGGCTTTGTTGGGGTGCGCCAGGCCCGAGCTGCGGTGCAACGCCTGGGCAACGCTCGATTGGCCTTAGCAGCAAGCTTCTGTGACGGGCCTCTCCCCTTAGAGAAATCAATTCAATATCATGTTTACCGATGGCCCTCGTATCAGATATTAAACTGATAAGAACAGGTGCTACACTTGTTCTTAGCCGAAAGGCCGAGAAAGGTATGAGTTTCAAATGGGAGTTCGCTCGCTCCTTTGTGTCGTTCGTTTGATTCGCTCAATACCTTCCATGGGGCCATGTGGGACTCGAAAGTCCAACGAGCTCTCCGTTTGCTTGAGTTTCAATCCTCATCCTTCAATTGTTACAAGGGAGCTTCTCACTTTCTTGTGGTCACATGTCCGTGACTTTTGGCTCAGCTTTGATGTAGAATACATTTTTAAAATTGGTGGACTAGGGACGAGGAAAAGTAAGTTTATATGATGCAATCGCTAGTGAGAACTCATTCCTGTTGATAATATATAAAGCTTGAGGGGAAAAAATGGGGAAAAACTTCTTTCTTGTGGATCAACACAGGACCACCACCTTGCTCAGTATCCACAGGACAAGCGAGAACTCGAACGCGAAGATCGTGTGCAGCAGCCCCCGGTCTAGCGCGAACCCGTATAGTGTTATCCCGCCATTGTTCCTTTCCAAGTACGCCACTGCACATACAGTACACCGAATGAGAGAGGTGTCGAAGTGAGGTTCGAGTTCGATGATGGATTTCGAGTGCATAGGCATGCGAGGATATGGACTGACCTAATGCTTGTCGGATTTCGAATGAGCCAGAATCCGAGGAGGTGGAGACTGGGATAAGGAGATCCGAGTCAGTGTCGCTGTGTGAACCCTCATGCTCCATGGTATCGGGCTTTGGGCGGTTCAAACCAGAAGCAGAAGCAGAAGCAGAAGTCACGAGCATGTGCCATCTAGTCGCCAGAGAGGCAATCCCTTGAGCTCTGTGGGTGATTCTTGCAGCCCCCAACAAGCACAAGAACAGGCCACTCAGCTCAACAACCGAACACACCTGCCGCAAAGGCATGAGGAAAATCAAACGAAGATCACGAGCATATACCGGGGAATGTAATTGAATTCGCTACATTCACTTACTACTAAGTCTCCGGAATTGAAGAAATTCTTCTCAGTCTTTGATGCCAGGACGATCAGCAGTGCTGCAAATTGGCTCACTGTCATCGTCACGAGGCAACTGATGATGAAGAACCGATACCGGTGGCTTGTTGCGGACAGCTGCTTCCTGATCCTGACGTGCTCATCAAATATGGTGCTCGGGTTGGACCCGCAGCCTTCAAGCATCCCGTGGAGGCCGCCGAACCTCAGTATCTGGAGCTCACAGGTCAGCCGGAAGAGGACACAGACAAGGAGGAAGACACCGGTTCGGTAGATCCAGGAGGCGAGGACGAGGACGAAGAGGACGGCATTAAATGCAAAGGGGAAGGGGAGGGAGAAAGACATGGAGACGGTTGAGAAGAAGATGACCTTGTGGGCGAGTTCGACAAGGAAGGAAGGAAGGAGGATGTAGGACAGGTAGCGGAACGATTTGTCGAGCTCGCGGGCATAGTTGCGACGCACGGGGGCGGAGTCATGCTCGAGTGCATCAAGGAAAAGGAGCTGCCTCAGCCCGTACCGGTTGAAGAAACTGCGTTTTGCGTTGCAACAAAGATGTCGAGAGTGGGAAAGTCAGTCGCAAAGAGTGAGCCTTTCTTCTACTGCAATTAACGTGATTGATGCCATTTCTTAAAGCGTAATAAAAGAACAGACATTCCGGATTTTCTTCTCAGTTGGCTCAACATAAGAACTAGCATGAACTGCACGTACCAACTCCAGGATTGACGCTAGGGGTATTGTGTAACAAAGGTTGAAATCTAAATACAGCTTTGAGTCAACACCTCAGTCATATGAGGTCCGTTTATCACGGTGAGTTGGTGCTAGCAAAGAGGATAAAGGGAAGAAGAACCAAAAAAACAAAAACTCGAGCTGGATTAAAAAAAGGAAACGATTGACAAAAGAGTACAGAAAACGATGCTACCTGCATAGTGTGAAGAAGCCGATTGCAGATAAGCCTGACTCTGGGAACTGGATGAGCAGGTTGAAACTTATCGGGTTTTCGACCGGAGCTGTCGATGGTACTTTCACAGCAAGGGAGGTCACTATTGGAATGACGACGGTGAAAAGTACAAACGTTAAGATGGAGATGAACTTCCCAAAGCAGGAGGACTGATCGAGTGCACACCACTTGAGGCTGATTCGGAAGTGGCGGAGATCATCAGAGATGAGCGATTTCGACCTGGCATAGGATGGTCGGAGAAGCAAAGGAGTGGACGCAAGTTGGCGCGGCTCATGGAGCCGTGTCGGAGAGGATTCATGGTCGTGGTAAGGAGTCCCTACATCAATGAGGACAGCGTCATTGACGGTTGAGGAATGCATTTGTTGCTCCAAGTTGACGGATGGAGGAAAGATTGGGGGTGCGTGGGTTATAACCGAGAAGGCTGAATAAAGGCGTGAAGCAATCCGTGATATGGGAAGCTTTTCTAGGTGAGGAGAGAGCAACATTTAACAAAAAGGAAAGACGTAACAATTGTACTTTGCTTGAGGATTTGAAGAAACTGCAGGATTCGTTTCACAGGAAGAAGCAACGCATCTCATTTCTAAAAAGGTTTGGCGAAAGTCTGGCCCTCACGGACAGGACTCACAGGTGCTTATGACTCAAAAGTTCAGGGAGAGTAGAGAAGCTCAAGAGAGTTCGTAAAGGAACCGTCCAAAAAGCTCATAAAAGTAAAACAGTCGGAAGGCAAGTAAAATATATGGTCCGGTGAAAGAGATTGAAAGAGAGGAGAAAAGTGTACAAAAAACAGGAGGGATGCACAGAATAAGCTTATGAAAGACTAAGAAGAATAGTCTGGTGAAGAGATGGAAACGGAATGACCTTGAAAATCAGCAGGATCTTAAAAGGACATTCAACAATAAGTTGCACTACAGTAGCACAGGAGGACGAAAGAAACTGCGATTAAGCAGCTTGAAACTTGAATGAGAATTAAGAAATGCCACCGGACGTCGCTATGCAGCTTCTCATTATATACCCACGGAACCGTGAATTGGGGCATAGGAGATCCGAATAAATTAATACATGTAATAAATATTCTCTACGCATTTCCACGTAACTACGCAAACCGGAGAGCACCGCCATATACAATTAACCTGAACCTAGCTGTTCTCAGACCACAGTAGACAATTGATGGATCCTACTTCCTGTTTCCATCCCTAACATTACATGAAAAAAGAACAATGAAAAAAGGAGGTAGACCATTCTGATTCACTAATTATTCATTGTTCTGTGTCTCTTGTGAGCCTGATCAGGTTCTTCACTGTAGACTTCAGAGCCATCATGCACACGAGCTTGACTACCTGGAGGGATATTTTCATGATCCTGTACATAATGTGAAGACAGATTTTAAAGACTAAACATACAAATACATAAAACACCTTTCCTATACATGAATTTTCTAGCTTTAAATTCTACCCTTCTTCAATCTTGTGAATTTGTCAGTAAGCATGTCCACTTGTCAGCTTTAGCCCATTATAAGCAGAACATATATGGAGACGAAGGCCGTATACAAATTTCATTAAGCTCGATACTTCAGAAATGAAATACTCATGGTCAATATTGCTCTTTCAGCCTGACAGATCGTCCATCTTAATTGCCAATTCTGTCATCATGAAATAGGCATTTACCAGGAGGAAGAATATAAGTATAGTTCCACCAACCATATGACCAATAGTTAACCAGCACATCATCAGTGGAGTGACAATTAGACTAGCATATTGGAAGTAGACTACCACATACTTCAAGAAGCCGCATCATTGCAAATGAATGACTGCTCTTAAACCAATTAAAGAGTCATTTACCATAACACTAGGCCACCAAAATAGTTCTAAGGGACTTATCTACACATAATGTCATCCTGCATAAAGACTAATGCCATTACCATCTAAAGAACATTGCAATTTCAATTGCTTCTAAGGCTTATGTAGCACTTAGAATGGTCATTGCATTCAGCGCTGCAAGAATTGCATTTGCTGTGGCTACTACTTTTAAACTTTCTAACTAGCCAGCAGGTTTAAGTACACTGTCAAATTTTTGCAATCTGAAACACCAAAGAAGAGGACTGAAAAATCACTCCTTTTTTATTTACCAAAAAAAAAAAAAGAAGAGGACTGAAAAGGGGGAAACGATCTCAGATAATGGTACTAGCAGGTCTTGCAGCCTCCCTAACTACAGTCATTGATGTTATGGGTATGTAATTATAAAAAAAGGATTGCATGAGATAGAATAGTTTCAGAAATGATTTTAAACCTTCAAAGTGGATAGGGTACCAGCTGCTCTATTACTTGCTCGCTTCCCAACATCAATTTGCACAGAGATGCTGGCTTGGGACAAATCCACTCCCGATGATTGCAGTGCTTGGGTCAAAGTGTTCAATATCCTGTCACGAGACTACTAAGCTGTCAGAGGAGAATATCCAACCACTTCCAGAACAAGTTAATATTAGATGAGATGTAACAGCAAAGAAGATTTCATAGCATGCAATGATGCAACTCTAGCATGAAAGCAAGTAGGCAGTCCAATTCAAGCTGCCGCGAAACTCAATGGTCAACGATATCAACTCTGAGAAGAAATGTGAATATGACAGCCCAAAGCATACAGACATCTTGTCTCTTAATGGAAAGATAAGGTAAATCATCTTATATTATTCCAATTATACTTGCAGTACTCCGATGGAAATTCCTTCATATCCACTAGAATGTAGATTAGAGGCACATCTATCTTGGATGAGGCATAAGAGATGGATCAAACAAATATATGTAACTGCATGCAATGGGTCTCAAGGAACAATTACCCTTGAGAATAGGCAGCAGAAAGGCTAACAGATCCACTTTCAATGGTTAATTGCTCTGGATCAATATGTATATTATTTGGGATGGTACAATCTGCAGCAAAAGGCATGGGCTGCCACAACTGCGACTGAGGATGGCCAGACACATTACCGACATTAGATGCAGCTTCAGTCAATGGTTCACTGGCCATCACGCCATGCCCAACAGAAGCAAACATGCCTGGTTGTGTTTGCATGTTTATGGAGATTGCAGCATTTCCCAAATCAGATTCCAATGAGTTCTGTGCATTTGCAAGCAGTGGGCTCATAACAACTTTACTCTCATGACCACTTCCGTTTTTCATAATTTGAAGATGATCCATATGACTTTCCACAGTCCCAGTATTGCTTCTCTGCAACAAATGAAGGAAATGTTTCAAAGAACGCTATCTGTGGTTCTGTGTTGGCATTTCATGACAATATAAACTTCGGCAATTCACTTGCCAACCATTCACTTATAAACCTCATAGATTTTGATACTAAGTACGGAAAATATGAGAGGTCTTCCAAAAGGAATCCATAGTTTGCCTGGGAGAAGACTCTTGTCTTTTCCCACAAGTTGACTTAAGGATGGCCATAAATAAGTACACGCATAAACACATACTAATAGCGATGCAGATAAATTAAAGAGAAAACTGATGCAAGTTCAATGAACAACTTTGTGCAGTCCATATAACATTTTAAAGTAAATTCCAGTAGACGTCATGCCATAAGTTCCAAAGGTATTTCTCAATAAAGCATAACAAAATCCTTGAACATCCAGCTTCCAAGGTTCCAGCAAACATTTTGCAGTATTATCATCTTAGTTCATGACATAAGCACTTGGTGAAAGAAGTTGCATCACTGATCATGCAGAAGTAATGTTTCTCAAAGCAACTCCAGAAAATGCATGACCAATGAAAATGTCACAGGAAAATGTGAGCAAATTGGTTTTCTTTTATAAAACTGACTAAATCCCAAATACAGAATTAACATTATATGCAGATACAGAACATGTCTCCCAGCAATAAACTCAAATTGTTCAGTGGCCAGAATAATTTCACATGATCTATTCTGAGAGTGTGGAAAACTGCAAGACAAACTGTACATTGTGCTCTTTTACAGAAGACATTTTACTTCATCTTCTCAAAAAAGTTGATTATTTTTGTAACTTTCATTCCATCGACCTAGATTGCCATAAAGGAAGAATAAAACCTTAAGTAGTTGGAACCTATTTCAAAATACACATTAACACAAATAGAAAGAGGCAGGTGCTACTGCTTCAATAACATAAGTTTGGTGCTAGTGCTTACCCATGGTGTTAATTTACTTGGATCCTGATTATAACCAGAGTATGACCCCTCATACATCTGTATTTTCTCCTGTAAAAATTGAATGTACTCTATAACCTGGAACAAATGTACAGAAGTCTGCTCAGCTATCATGTTCATTGGAAAAAAAAAATAGTCAAATGTAGTGTCCAAAAGATGTGCCTGGACCATCTACCTCTAACAAGAATGAAGCTTTATCTCTTTTTTGATCATTTTGAGGTATGAGATCTCTCAATATTTGAAACCTGCATTGCCAAAATGGAACATCAATCACAAAGAATGGATTATGTGCCTAGATCGTGGTACAGTATCCACACAAGCATAAGCTTTAACAAGTTCACAAATTCAAACCGTATTCAAGTCAACTGTTTGGTTTATTCAGCCACAATTGTGTTCACTATCTTTTGCATACTTTAACAGCAGAAGAATCGGAAACTTTCTCCAATGAACCAAATGGACTGAAAAGCATTTCTTGCCCAACTTACGTTCTTTTGCCAGAGCAAGTTCCTTTTGGTTTCTTTTTTCCCCACCAGGCATGCATGAGTAATGTGATTAAGTGAATTATCGGCAGCAATCTGGGCCCTAAAGTACCAAAAATCAAGACGAGTGCCAGGATTCCAACTGTGGAGGAGGTATAGGAACCCAAATGTGGAAGCAACGACCATTTCGCATGAACAAAGCAATAGATTCACCACACCGCATCCATTCATTTACAGTTTTATGCCAACTTAAGCACCATAAGCAGAACAGAGCATGACAATGGCAATCTAGGAACAGCAACACTTGCCTCTCGTTGATCTTGCTCCTCCTACGCTGTTCCGTCTCCGAATGCTTCGAACGTGGCATGTTCCCCTTCTTCCCGTCCACTTTCCCTACTTCCTCTACACGAACACGCAGGCCAAAACTACTCACTTCGCACATGTAGGGGAGGAAAGGAAAAAGGAAGAAGAAGCAAATTTACGGGAAAAAATTTCGAACATCCCAAAAAGCAACCTCTTTGGAAAGAAGAATTGTGGCCAGGAGCGAAGTCATCGCCATATTCGGTCTCTTCGTCGTCGTCGTCGTCCTCGTGCTCGTGGTGGTGAGGTGTCTTAGCAGGCCTCACCATGTCTTGCGCCACCGCACCAAGGCTCTTCACCGGCTAACCTTCACCTGGGCTGAAACATCACAACACAAGAATTTCTCAGCCAAAATCGCGACTTCCGAGCCTCTAACAAGCCCCAAATGCGGAATTCAGCTAAACCCACATGGCATGAGTCAGCGTCGTTGCCAAGTTCACCCTTGCACGCCGAAAAGCCATGAGACACACACAAAACGCTCAGAGAGAGAGAGAGAGAGAGAGAGTACCCGTCATGATTAGGCAGAGAAGGAGGAGGAGGAGGAGGAGGAGGTGGAAGGAATGTGATGTTTCTAGGTGCAGTTCTTGGTTTTGCACCTGCACAGGGAGAGGGAGAGGGAGGGAGAGGGAGAGGGAGAGAGAGAGAGACAAGCCCTAGGCTGAGTGAAGGGGCAAGAAGCCGTTCCTGAAATGGTGCTCCTTTTCATCCCTCTTCCGGTTTTTCCATTTTAATATTTTTCCCTAAGTTAGAGATAGCCAAGCATCATGCATGATGATGTAGCCAAAGCAAATTGATCAAATAAAATGACGTGATTATTATAATTTGACGTAAGATTTTATAAGACAATTATCTTTCAAATTTATATTATTACCGAAATTACTGTATCAATTATATAGAATGTTATTTAAATCACGATAACATTTGGCAATTGTATTTATCTCCGTAGTTCGAGAACAATCTGCACAATATTAAAGCACGCAAAATAATCATGTCTATAAAATATCCCCAAATGTCATGTCCCATGGGACGTAAGTGAACCCTTAAGTGGACAATTTTGTCTCGTTTGGTCTTTCCATGCGTGAGATATCTCCTCCTCCTACCTTGCAATCAGATGGCATGCGAGTTAGGCCTTGCGCCACAAAGCTGACTCTACTTCTCCATTTGATGCAAAAGTAGGTGAGCAAGTCGATAGGGTTCAGTTTTTCCCTAGAGCCTACGGCCCCTTCACTTTGATTAGAGAGGGTCTTCACAGAAATTTAGTATAATGAAATCTCGGCACCTAACCGGAGTGAAAAGAACAAAATGACGAAGAGCAATTGTGCGTTATCGGACAAGCCATAAAAATGGTGCGCGGAGTTAGGTGCCGTCGGATACACTAAAGAACATCACCATCGATGCTCTGATCAACCCAGCAAAGTCCACTGATAGATGCATATGCCCAATAACGATCAGCAATAAGTTTCTCAAATCATAAAACCGACCTTTTAACCTTTCAAGTGTCCCTTAGTGATCGTCGTGAAACACTCACAGACTTCTATCATTTTGCAAAAGATAAATGATTTAAAAAAATCGAAGAAATAACCAATCACGTAATTTGAAATAATTAATCAACAAAATATTTTAACGAGAAGTAAGGATTATTTTTAAAAAATATATATTTTTCAAATGATTCAATTTTTGTGAAACAAACAAAACCATCTAGTATCGATTAATAGAACATGAAATTGACGAGTGATATGGTACTCCTTGACGTCCGCTTACGGAATATTCCATCAACTTAGCTCTTACATATTTTTTATGAGTTGTTCTTTTTTTTCTTTAATATTCCTTTTGGTCGTATCTTTATGAGTCGGTTGAAAGAGGACAATCCCAGCAAAGAATTCAATATTCAAATTCGTGGAGGCCCTGCAGGGAATGAGAAAGAGTGGCGCCGAGGAGGTTTTAAGATAAGAGTGGATCGAGAGAAATCACAAAAACTGGGGCAGGTAGCGAATCGTGTGGAGATTCGGAGCGTTCTCGTCAAGTCACTACCATTGGAGGTATGGTTGATGGCTCGAGGAGTTTCTGTGAAATGATGGCATACAACATACTCGGAAAGCACTATCGAAATACCCTTTACACGAAAGATTACAATGCCGGATGCTCCCTTCTCAGCTTTTGCCCGCGTTAATTGCCGCTTGAACAAAGTCCTCGCACTGCGCGAATCCACCTGACAAAACATCGGCCAGAACACCCATCACGTCGAATGCCTCCTGCAGATCGCAGGCGGAGTTCATGTCGTCAAGCCACGAGAGGAGCTCCTTGGAGAACCCCATCATCTCCTTCGCGTTCAACAGCCTCTCCTTCATCATGCTTTCCCAGCTCTCAACGCTCTCCTCTCCCGAAGAGGAGGTTCCTTCGGCTCGAGCGGGTCCCGCTTGCCTCGGCCTCTTGACTTTACAGAAGCGTTGCAGCTGTTCGACCAGACCAGTGTAGATGAGCATTGGCTGGATTGTGGAGAACAGCTCGTCGGCTCCCCCTGTTCCAGCAGAAGTGGTCCCGCTGCTACTCCCTGAATCTGCTCCAGCAGCTGCCGTGATCGCGTCAGGCGAAGCACGAGATGGCCTGCCGTGCATCCGCTGCATGTAGGCATGATATATTCCGCGTTGCAAGAAGGCATGGCGGTGTTGGGACCAGGACTCATAGGACTCGGAAAGCAGGGAGGTCACCATCATAAATTGGATGGTGTCTTCGGTTCCTCCCGAAGCATGCACTCCGGGAGGAGTGGAGGGTCTGGACTCTACTGTGGATGATGACAGGTACGTGGACACTGCCTTTGCCATCGTATGACACTGCGAAGAGCTACCTTCATCGAGAAGGTGACGAGCCATCTGGATCATAAAAGGCAAGAACCGGGAGTTACTTTCCCTTCCGCCACCTCGGCTGTCAGCACTAAAAGAAGCCCCAGTTGCAAATCGGGCCAGCATCTGCAGAGTGGGCAAAGCAGCAGATTCCATAAGTTGAAAAAATTAAGCATGTTATGTCAGTTTCTGCTTACATCGGGCTAGCATCTGCAGAGTGGGCAAAGCAGCAGATTCCATAAATTAAAAAAATTAAGCATGTTATGTTAATTTCCGCTTACATAATGAGTCACTCCACATTCAACATGCAGAATTTCAGAACTCACCCACTCCAATATATTTCATGATAATAGACGTGACCGTCCCACTAAGAGAGGGCATACAATTGGGACTTTTATCCATTATGAGAAGGAACATGAACAGATAAAAGAAAACCGCAGTAGTTAGTAATATTGAAAATTACCAGAACTATATCATAGGTAATTAGTCGAAGTCGATTCCCATCAGCACGTCCCAGAGAGTTGAGGTTGTCCCAGTAATGATCAACATACCGGACATATTGAGCCAATGGAACGCATGGACCTCTCAGTGGGAATAAAGAATTGCAGAGAGATTCGTTGTTTCTAAGGGCAGCACCTTCCCACTCTTTCTTAGGATTCTTGAGAGCAGCATCGGCTCGTTTGGCCTCCTGATGGCACTGGAAATGAATGACATTAAATGAACTAACAGTTGTATAAACACAATCCCCACGAGCACTTCCGGAAGAACTGACGCCAAGATTCACTCGTTTGCTGTAAGTGTAAACACCCAGGATGTCATTCGGCCTCAAACCATAGCCTTCCCGGCATACCATGCATGCCAACCCATCCTCCTCCTCCTCTACATCCTCCAAACCTTCAAGAACTGGCCGTGCCACAACAATTCGTTCACCACCATCAGAAGCAAGTTCTTGTCTCATACCAAGTCCCTACAACAGTAAACAGAGGGGGAAAAAGGATGTTAGGGCCAAACGTGTGTTGCAAAGAGAACATATACTTAAATTGCTCAAATTTCTCAATGTGGGCAAAAGATTGTTTTTACTCTTGCAATTCTTTAATTGCTCATCGTATTCAGCAGATCCTCTTTTTTCAGGCTCTCTAGACAAACTTTAGTGTTCTTAGTATCGGTTCTTCCCATGTAAGAGAGAGGGGAAGCGGTGCAACTTCCAAGCACCTTAACCAGTGGCAGCATTAGAGTTTGGCTCATAAGTTTTAGCAAAATATCAGCAAAAGCATCCATCTGCTGCATCAAAGAAATAAAAGTAATACCTGGAGCATTTCCTCTCTCTTCCTCAAAGCTAGACGTCTCCTTTCATCTTCAGTGGCGTGCCGCAGCTTACGTACCTTCTCTTCAAGAAATCCATCCCCACTACCATCTTTGTTAGAGAGCATGTCCAACAAGTTTTCAGCCCTAGCTCCAACTTCATTTTCTCCCGGGACCCCTTCCAGGGCATGAAGCAAAGGCAAGATCCCTCCTTCATCAATACATCTCTGTGTAGGCAGATGCCCCATTGACAATCCCGTGAGCATGGACAATATGAGTGGGACAGATGGCTGTTTCAAAGCAGATGCCCATTCTGCACTGGATTTGAAACCGGCTTGTCCAGCAAAGGAAAACATTTCCCTCAAATGCTCAACGGCAGCACCAATTATGCCCTTCTCGAGGATCATGTCCTTCAGTCTCTCCCCGCAGGAACTTGTCTTCAGTGACTCTGATACCCGAACAAAGTTTTCTATGGTGAGCCTCTGTTTAGTGGCTTGCTGAGCAATCATCTCATCCTTTGGATTGTCTTGATGGAGTTCCTGCAGCCTGTTGAAGTCACACCAATCTTGCAAGAATGGATTGAAATGCTGAACAAGAGCTTCCATAGCAGCAGGTTCACCATATGTCAAATAGGGCAAGATCCTTGCAACCATCTCCGTATTCCTTTGCTGCTTGTTAGATTTTTTGCCCACAGGATGGCATAACCTTTCCAGGAACATAAGAACTATCTTTTTCGCCTGTTCACCAGCGCCAGTTGCTTCACTATTAACAGTAAGAACACTTCCTTTGATGCTAATATCATCACTTTCATTTGCTTCCAATGTCAAGCTCTCAACAATTAGAAGAATGCCTTCAGCTGGCTCCATGGCATCCACAGAAAAAGCTCGCCTCGCTGCTTCCAGAAGTAGACCCAGAGCTCCCAACCTCAACAAAGCCCGTCTGTTCTCTCTTATTTTGCAACAATGCATCAGGAGGTTGAGGACTGCTACTAACTGCTCTTGGTTGGACTTGAAATCATCTCGTAAACACTGCAAGTAACAATTACAAGTCCAATAATCAACAACAGGAAAACAAGAGGAACATCTGGAAGCCAACAAAAAATTATTGTTTCAATGTCCAAAGCCAAGTTCTGGAATATGAAATGAATAGAATAGCAGAATACAAAATCAGGATGCACACTATTATCAGCAGATCTCCAGAGAATCTGAAAAGCACTCTGTAAAACATCCACAAAAAGGAAGGTTTTCGTTTTCAGAAAAATTAAAAACCTATAGACACATATCTATACTTCACAGATCCCCACACAAGGACATCTTCTGTAAGCAGGGAATAGATGATATTATGGTACAGGACTCACTGTTGCAAAAAAAAAAAAAAAAACTTACCAGGATCATGTCCAATATAACTTCCAGCCCACCACACTCACGCACAGCACCGGCTATTGCAAACTCAACTTCTGGATCTTGAGATTCCTCTCTATCTTCTTCCAATTCCTTAATCATAGGCTCTGTTGCTTCACCATCTAATCCCTGTAAAATGGTCAACCAGATTATTGTACCAATCAGCACAAAGCATGAACTCACCAGGGATGACAGCCTATCCAATTTAGACACAAACCTGAAGGCGGTATGTCACATTCATTGGTGGGCATTCTCTGCCGGAAGTTGCTGCACCAGAAGATAACAAGCTGGTGGTTGAAATGGCGTTCGAGGACTGACTACTGGACTTTTTCCATACTTGCTCGTACACTTGAGCAATGCTCAAATCAAGTGATATTATATTTCCCGCTACTAGCAATTCCATGCTAAAGTCATCATCAAGAAGACTTACAAGATCCAACTCGTGACAAATCTTATTTTTAACATCACGCATCAGAGGACCAATCTCAGAACTTGAATAGGGATTCTTAGTCATTGATCCCCTAATAAACTCCTCTTGTGTATGCGCTTTGTTCAAAACCAACAGATACACAGAATCTGATTTTGACGGGCAGATCAGATTGCACAGTTGCTCCAGGACGAACTGCATATTGGTCAACTCAAATGTCAATTCAACAATCAAAGAAGAGCAAATGCAAACATACACTGTCCCCACCCCTCCTCCTCCCGCTTTTCTCACTCTCACAGAGAGAGAGAGAGAGAGAGAGAGAGAGAGAGAGAGAGAGAGACAGATGATAATCATTGAATCATATAATGCAATGTAAACTGTAGCCTCCAGTCACATGCTATCATTATGGGCCCCCTAGGGGTCCCCCAAGGAACTGATCCCTTGTTATACCACGGTACCCAAGTTCATTTTGCTGTATAGCTTAAAAAAGTGTTGTACCACACAAACACTAGGAATTTTGCAATGAATAATCCATTGTGTGGTACAATATAATTTTTGTAAGAGGTACTAGAAAATAAACAAGGATACAAGGTATGACAGAGGATCAGTCCCTCAAGGTACTACAGAAGAAACCCAGTCATTATGCCATAGTTCAGAGCCATTGTTGTCTGAAACTGACAGAAAACAAGTAATTACTGACATTATGAAATACATAGTTATGCCATACCAAATTAGTTTGCCCTTTCCTCTCCTCTCGATGGATTTGCAGGCCACATATACATGCCCGGATAAATTGCCGTTTATTTTCACTGCTTTCAAGCAGCAGGCTGTTCAAAAGATCTTTCAACAGTCGATTGCAGTCACTTATTAGCTTCGTCTTCTGCACTATTAAGCGGCGGATGACAATCAAAGCCTCAAGAACCTCTGATAACAGATTGTCCCGCATGAACCTAGCACCAATGCCATAGATTAGTATGAACCATGAAGAAACAGGTTAACACGAATGAATGTAAAGGCAGAAGTCATACCTGGCCCTAATGTTAGGAACCTCCAAGAATTTGCCAAGAAGCTCCACAAGCTTATGAACAATAAATCCTTGTGAAATGTCAATATGCAGGCTCGTCTCTAATGATTCAACATTGCCAACTTCCTGTCTAATCAGTGTGCAGATTGTAGCTAGACATCCTCGGGCAGTCAAGAAAAGTCGAGCATCTTCCACATTGATCATCTTAAACAGCAAGTCAAAATATTCGGCAGCACTTTCACCAGCAGGCAGAGTTGCTGGCAACATACTCATCAGCAAGTTCAACAAACGACAACGTCTTGATGAACTCTGGCCAGAGAGAAGGCTGATGAGGGTGCACATCTCTGACCTGATAGACTGAGAGCAAGCACTTAAAATAAGTTCTTTGACCCATGATCCAAGCTCAAACGTTGAAAAGTCGCCTTTAGATGTCCTGTAGACACGTCGCTTCCACCTAAGAACATACTTGAGAGCCAGGTAGTCCTGTCTTTGTGTTCGTGATCTCTGACCAGCAATCTTAACTGCCTGAGACACTTTATACTGCCTCCTTACAAAGTCGAGATAGGATGCTCCCCTCTCCCACTCTGCATAGCTCACCAACTGAATATCTGGAGTTTTGTCTGAAGATTCTGAATTCTTTTCCATAGTCTCGGTCACCAGCTTGCTCCCATCCACAGTCCCAGCTGATGAGCCAGACACACTTGACTTATTCTCATCCCTCTGAGAAGTAGATTTTGCCAGAGTTTGCTCCTTATCAGCTGCATTGGATTTCGGGGGAGTGCATGCCTGGGAAACAATCTTCAAACAGGGAAGAATAACATGCTCTGAAATTGAAGGATGCTTTGCTCCCAACTTAATGGAAGAAAATAAAAGCTGAAACACCACACGTAATCTTGACTCCCAAAATTCATCTGTCAGTGAGCATACTTCAGAAAGCAAGAACAATTCTTCACGAATGGCAAGTGCAATGTCTATAGAGCGATGGTGTTCTAGGCAGTACATAACTTTCTTCTGTATCAAACTGTTTAGCCCAGAGACTGCATTCATATCACTCTCTGAAAAAGCACAAAGGACAGACCTAGCTTGAATACGAGATGCTTTTGGACCTTGATGAATATTGTTCTCAAACAACTCAGCTAAGATGCCGGCAGCAACAAGCTGTTTTTTAGCAGCAGGCTGCTTCGAAAGCACATGCAGAATCTCAAGACACTGAGTCACAAAAGTAGTTGCACAGCCATAACAATTGCCCGGTGACCTGGAGACAACAAATCTGGATGCAGAGGTAGAATTATCTGAATGTTTCTGATGCAAGTAATTCATCAGAACTCGACGCAGCCCCTGCAGCGTCTGAACGCTTTTGCTAACAGAATCAAAAGCAGCTTTGCATTTCTCGCCATATAGAACACCAAGAAGAGCAATCTTCCGATTTATTTTGCAAGATGGTCCAGGCAAAGACACCATCATTTGCTGGACAGAATCCTTCTGCTGAGAGTCCATTTCATTTTCACCAATACTTGACACGATCTTCATTAATGGCTTCTTGAACCCCAAAAGCTGTTGATATCTCCTGTGTGCATTTTCTGATTCAGATTCAATGGCTGCCAACCCTCGCTTCATATCTTCATCATTCTCCATCTCATCAAAGGTAAAACTTGGTTTTGCCAGAAAATTAAATTCAAATCGACCATATTTGCTATACCCACATTCATTGCATAGAAAAGAATCCAGATTTTCATAGTTTATATTGCGGCACTGCCTGCACTGATAAGCATTTTCATGGCAATTGCTGCAAATCCCGTGCTTATCTGTCACAGGTCGACTGCAACGTGGGCATTGCAATGGGTCAAGGGACAAAGCTTGAAGATTTTCATAGAAGGAATCCAGCTCAATCATGAAATTGCATGCAGTTATTGGAACAGGAAATTCCACCTTAAGTTCTGTTTGATTGAAAGTAAGATGACAACTTTTTGCACGCTTCCATAAAGACCAATTATTTTTCAGCTCCGACAAATCAGCCACAGGTCGGTTATTGTAATACAGGTTCAAAACTTTCACCGATTTGGATTTACGTGCATCATGAACATTCATGCTAACAGTCTGAATGGTATAGCTCCCAGTGCACTTCACTATGATGCGATTATCAGTGAACTTTGTTTCAGATTTCAAGGTTTCAAGCTTCATCCTGCTATAAGGTACCTCGGGAGAGCTGCAAGCAACACAAGGTTCACTCTCAAGATAGTAACCCTCGAATTCAACTAGACCGCTCAAAGTGTTGTATATGCGTGAATTTGGATGATTAGCCAGAAGTTCATTTTGCGAATGAAGTGTTTCAAAGATGGATCTGATCACATCAACTGTCAAGCATCGGTCCACGAGTTCTTGAGAGTACTGCTTTGAACTGGCATCAGGGGCCTTTCCCAGCAACATTGTGACAAGTTGCGTATACTCAATGATATTTTGACCATACATCGGTAGGCCCTTCACCTTTTGTAACAGAGACATCAATAAGGTTTCTTTTAATGACAGCTTCCCATGATGCCAGATTCCATGAAGAACACACTTAGCCTCTGAGCGCACAGAACTTGAATTCCACTCTAATAGAAAGCAATCAATAAACTGTGTCAAAACCTCACCACCCTTGTTAGTGAATATATCTACAGCTGCCTCCATATCCATGTAAGACTTTTCTGATCCAGGGTCATTTCCATCATCACCCTTCTTCTTCTTCTTAGTTTCTACAAACTGTGTTCCAGATTTGCTTGAACTAATTCCTGCATCTCCTGTCTCAGCTTTCTGTGAGGAGTGATTTAGATCCTTTCCAGAGTAAAAGGCCAAATTTATCAGCTTTAGAGTCTGAATGACAGACTCTTCACCAAATTGGAATACTGAATCAATGAGGAAAGGCAAAACATCTGCATGCCTTAAGCAGTATTTTTGCCAATTTCGAGGCCGTGCAGCTGCCACTTCAGACATAGTTGTCAAGCATTTGATCACCTTAACACTCCTTTCATATGAGACAGAGTTCTGAAAGCCACCGGACTTGTCCACATGCTTGTAAAGCTTCTTCAACTCATTTGAGAACTGCCAAGCATCCCGAATGCTGTAATACTGAGTTTTGCTTCCACATATATGAAGGAAAAGCCTCCTTGCATATCTCCTCACAAATGCAGTCTGTGGGTTGTTGATATAACTGCAGAGCACATCTTGATATCCATCTAACTTTAAATCCTTGACACTAGAAATCCCAGAGACTTTCTCTTTATCCACACCCTTGTCATGCTTTTCTGGTCGAACCAAAGTGTATACAAGACGAAAAGCATTCTCTAACAGCAATCTGTGATAGTCCACAAATATATCTCTGTGATGGGACTTCACATATGAATCTGAAAAGAATGGAGAGAAATTTCCGGCAGGCATATCTCTTCTAACAGACAGAAGAGCCCCACAGCCAGAACCAGGGCTCATAGAATGAGAAGCCTCTAGATCCAGGGATTGAGACTTAAAAACTTGCACTAGCTGCTGTAAAATATCCATCAGATAATTGACCAATGATTGCTGCCTCAAAGAATTACAAGCTTGGAGCAACTGCGATGCGAAATCAGTTTTCTCATGATCATCCAAGGAAGACTGAGCAGCAGCTGATGCAATTCTGTCACTTGCATCAGCAGCTTCGTTCTGGTTGCGAACGGAAGAACTACTGCCAGGCTGGTGCCAATTACGAAGCATCAATGTGAAGAACATAAAGACAAGGACTGTGACTTCCCCAAAAGAAGAACGGGTTGTAGCTTCAAAAGGCCTATCAAGATTAATTTCATTAAGAAACCAATTGATCAATTTCTCTACGTTCAAACTCTCGGGATTCGTGCTCCCTAACAAAGGTCCATTCACAGCAGATGATAATCTATAGAAAAGCTGCATTACAGGTATAGCCCGAACCCCTGATGTTGTTTCCATCCACCCTTTCAACTGTTCAAGAAGCTCTGATATAAGCAATGAATTCATCTCCCTTTTGGATGCAGAAATTGAAACAGAGTCACTAGCTGAAGAAAATTCTTCAGAATCATTGGGTTCCAAGATGTGAATAGAAGGAGCAGAATTCTGTGTGCTCACATTTGTTGTGGCAGGCAAAGGATTGGATTCACCAACATCGTCTGCAGAGTATTGAATTTCATTAGCATTTGTTCCTAATGATTCCACTTCAATAGGGATTGCAGTCATGGGATGATCTGTAGAGTGTGGAGGAGGAAGCTGGTCCGCAGCTAATACTTCATGACATGCTTCACATAAGTCAAAGTCAGGACAGATAGTACAATGCCACCTACGCCTCAATATTGGAACAGTGGAGCAACCGTCACAACAGTACTGCACAGATGATGTAATGGAATCTTCTTCAATTGTCACTTGATTATTTGCAACTGCTGATTCAGTTGGTACAGCACTAGAGCCACAAGTCTCAATGGCATCGTCATTAGTAAGTAGAGTCTGTTTTGGAAATGGAACCTGAAGTAATCTTGAAGATATAGCCAAACTGTGCAAAAAAAAAGAATGAGGAAAGAAGCGACAAGAAGAGACTGTTTCACTAAAACAGTAAGCTTAATACCTGCTGGCAGTTTGAACAGCCTCGTTGGAGGAGAATAAGAGTTGCTTCAACAGAACTACAGCAGGTGCAACAGAACATATTCCTGCCTCCTTTCCTCGTAAAGTCAGGCATTCGCCATAACAAAAGATAAGTTCAACAGACAAAATCACAATGTTGTTCACTGTTTGTGTATCGGGCTGCTCCAGCTCCAAAATTCCCCACAGAATTTGCATGAGCCCATCTACTACTTCTGAGCCTATGCAAGACAAGGTTAAGAAATTAAGGAAATATGTGTGACAAAGCCAGAGAATATATACACATAAATAATACTAGAACAAGGTGCCTTATATAGTTGCTTTGCTCAGAAAACAGATTTAAGTAGAGACAGAAATTAATCATGTCACCAATCACAATAATACCCCGTGCCACCAAGTTTGCAATGGACAAGCCACAATCATCAATCTACCAAAATAAAATAGGAGCATAAATCCACTTATCTGTGACAATGCTATATGAATGGTTAGATGCATCAGCAGATCATCAGTATGGCCCAATTATCAACAAAGGAGCTTGGAAATTACTATAGATGTGCCCACTGCTTGTGAGAACAATGTTTAAAATTAGGTGAAAATACATTCACCGGAGTATGTAAATATTCATAACCTACACTTTGTATACCAAACCCGAGAGTTTGGGCATCAATTGAAATTTTTAGTTCAACTCTCAGCTAACCCTACCATCAGATACAAGGTAAGACAACGGAATGACTATCTCATTCAAAATGGAGAAAGAAATAATAAAAGCAGCTGATAACCAATTACATACCATTCATATCCAAAAAAGTAGCTAAATTAGAACGACGCTGCAATGCAATCTTAGAGACAGATTGCATGTGAGCTGTAAACTCTTCAATAATCCACCCTTCAGTTGCACCCCCAACACCAAGCCTTGAAGAAAGAGCAGTAACTGATTTGACCACCCCAAGAAGGCGCATAATGTCCTTGACCTGATAAAAACCACTTTACAGGCTAAGTGCTTATTGACAGAATTATGCAGGGGCAGGGAAAGCAGCTTGGAAAAAAAAATAATCGAGCCAAATCAAGGGAAAATTTTGCATCAGATCATTACTTGGTAGTACACCTCCTTTTTTGGGAACAAAGCTCGCAAGACACGGCAAGCTGCAGCCTGCAATAGAGGCTCTTTGTCACTTTCAAATATTGTTTCCAGTAACTGCTTGCATTTGAAGTTGTTAAGCTCCAGTCTCAATTCTTCAACTTTTGGGCAATCTTGGACCCTGTAAATCGAATAGAACCTTGATAGAAGCTTCAGACTATCTGCCAAAACTTGCTCCTCAAGAGAAGCAGACTGCATCGCCCTGTACTTTCTCCCTTTCCCACCAATCAAAGACTTACTGCCAGGCACTTGAGACTCCATGTCCAACAGTTGATCCACTTTCTCCTTCCACCCAAATTCATCTTTAGAACGCCCATAGACCTCAAGGGAGTCGATCCTAGGCAGTGTAGAGCTATTAAAGGTTGGCCCAACAGTGATCACAAATTCCTCATCGGCTAGAAGTGATTCAGCAACCGTAAATGGTACATCGTACCAAGACCTCATGCCCTCATCTAACTTTATCGTCCTCTCAAAAATGCTGAGGTTTGTAGGGATATGATTTGGAGATGTGTTACCCACATGCACACGGAAGCCAACCATGACAATATCTGGGTTTGAATTGGAGACCGATATCTAGATGCATTGAACAAACAACAATCAAGGGAAGATATTAGAGATACTTCACAAAATATTAGACGAAAATACCATCATGCAATGAACAAATCATCCTTGCTAGACAAATGAACCATGAAGAGGAGCACATAATAAGTAAATTCTTGTTGAGGAGCGAAAGTCTACTCAGTTAACATTGCTGCCAGAGACATAACTGCTATTAATGTCTACCAAGTCAGATAATGTGTCCCTTATTCCTGAAAATCAAAGAGAACAAGGTTTGAAGGTGAATGAAGTGCCCTCAGGCTGCCTCGCTCTTATCTAGCTAATCTGGTCAAGAGTTCCTCATCAGTCATGTTACCACATTTAAATTTTTTTATTACTTAGCAAGATAAAGAGAAAAAGCGCCACTCAAAATGAGGGAAAATAACAAAAAGGGATGTAACTGCATCTATAAATTTACAACTGAATACATAGAGTTTCATTAGTTTAAGATGCAAGATGTAGCTCAATTTTTTATGAAGATCATATTGTCATCTTCAACACTTCCTAGACACAATAAGTTACAAAAGCAAAGAAGACAGGTGTGTAATAATATATGTACACACACACACACACACACACATAGAGAGAGAGAGAGAGAGAGAGAGAGAGAGAGAGAGAGAGAGAGAGAGAGCACCAACACATATAAAGGACATTTTATAAGCTCTCAGAAAGTACCTTAAATCCTGAAGGGATTGGGCTCTCCAGAAACCCATCCTCAGATGCCAAGCTCTGCCTGGCTCCATCAGAATCACTGTTTCTTATAGCATCCCCACCAAGTCTAACATCAGCTGTGATGCAGACTGTTTTCTCAAAAAAATCAAGGGGAAATTCCGGGTTTGTTCCTGCATAATTTCTATTGCTGAGAATGCCATAACCCAGCTTCTTCACTTTCTCCGATGTAGCATTTGCACTGAGATCAGTTCCTCCAGAACCATAGCAGTATATCTGAAGACTGCCATCATCATGTAATGCAAGACAGTGGATCTTGTCTTTGGACAAGCCTTTGTAAGCAGTAATGCCAACTAAAGGTGCAGATGAACCCAAAGCATGACGAACTGTCTGAGCAGTTAACTCACATGTACCAAAGGATACAGCGAGTCCACAATTGGATTTCACGCTTGAGATGCATGTAAACAATCCAGTCCCAACCAGTAACTCTTTCCAGTGATGCAGCCCAGCAGACCGGAGCTTCCCATCCTGCTCTTCTTCATACACAGAAGATACCTCAATTAGTGATGTAGCATCAGTGCTTAATTGGCATACCAAAGTGGTCCCATCCTGGTACGATAAAAAGAGCAACTTGTGAGTGGCTGAAAAGTATAAAGACGAGCCCTTAGCATGAATCTCTTTACCCCGTATCTGAATAATTTCTTTCAATGGCTTTGCGCCAACATTGCCTTCTCCAGATAATTCTAACCTGAATACAAGTCCCTTTTCTGAAAGTACAAGAAGAAAAAATTTTCTACGGGAAGTCACAACAAGTGCAGCATCCATGATTGTGTCATCAGGCAGCATGAAGTAATGAATGGGACTAAAGTTATCCTGGGAGAGATCATATAATTTGACAAATCTGTTGGTAACCACCAGTAGCTGAACTTGTGAACCCGGAACCCACTCTACTCGCCTAATATAAGAACCTTGAAGAGCAAGTTCTATGGCAAGTCGATCAGTGACTTCTCCACGAGAATTCATAACAAGGACCTGGCAATCTTCATACCCCGCCACAGCGAGATAGTTCTCAGCCGAAGGGTTAAAAGAAAGCTGTACTATTTCAAAGCGAACAACATTCTTCGATAGAGGCTTCACATTGGACTTGTCAGCTGTAACTGGAGCAAAAGTGGCTTGTCCAATTAACTGCCCGACATCGAATATAGCAACCTTATCCCCCTCACCAACAGCAAGTCGACCCCGACCATTGACACTCAGCAAGGACTTGACAAGAGAACCACTAGATAGATGGGATTTAAGCTCTTTCATGTTTGAGTATTCCGCCTTTATCTTTAGATCCAGTGAACCACTTTTATATGCCTTCTTCAAATGCAAGAGATCAGCCCCATAAGATATCACTTTATCTTCTCCTAGAATGATTTTCTTTTCTTTTGAAGCATTAGAGTCCCTTTTGCTAACTACACATGGCAGTAGTGAATTGCAAATCTCAAGGACCCTAGCCTCAACATCAAGTTCTTCAAGAACCTGAGGAATTGAATCGCAGATGTCTCTTGGAATAGACAAAATGAATGAATTATCCGCCTCCACACTGAGATCTTCATCAAGGTCTGTATCACTATCTGGCACCTGATTTCCATCTTCTGATAAGGGTAAAAATGATTGCAGATTACTCGAACGAGCAACCAGTCCGCTGCTGCTACCAGTGAACTTCCGAGGTTTCAAGCACTGGCAATTGCTACCTATGACTCCACCAGCTCCACAGTCGCAAAAAAAACGACTTAAGCGAGAGTATACAACACGATGACCACGGTGACAAACTTTTGCACATACAGAACAACAGCCCTTTTGAACTATCAGATCACAAGTATAACAGAAGTACCAATGTTGTTCCATGAAATTGCTGCCACTCGATGTGAAAGTACAAACTTTAGAAGCAAGCGCCCTTTCACTGTTACTGTCCTCTTCCTCATCCTTATCCATGCTGCCCACCTCACCATCAGATGTTCCATCATCCTCATCCTCATCCACAGAGGTTGCATCACATTCAAATGCTGAGGATCCACTTTCTTGGCCACCCAGCAGTAATGCATCAGAATTTCTCCTTGATCCTACCTGCTTAGCAGCTATATTACCCACATTAAGATTACCTCCAGCAGACCTTCCAGATGACTTATCTAGTGTGGCCTTATAGGTCCCGCAGTCTTTCAAGACAGTTGCAAGGAAGCCAATAACAAACTTGAGAGCTGAAATTAGATGCCCATCTCGAGGCAGCTTCTCCATCAGCAGTATGGTCTTCTCCAAAAGCAACTTAACTGAAGAATCATCTCTTGCAAATTGAACAAGAAATTGATAGTAGGATCTTGCTATGTGAATCTCAAATGCCAAAAATGCAGCATCAAGTGATGCCAGCAGCGCTTCAAAGAAATGATGATGCAGGTCGCTTGAGGAGGATGAAAGACAGGAGATGAAATTCACGGTTGAATCTCTAAGAGAGCCAGAAATTTCTTTTGCACTATGGATACCATCAGCTACTTCTGTCATGGAACCCAAAAGCCTTCTCTCCAGCCATTTAGACAGGCAAGGTAAATCCATAAGAAGGAACTTCTGCTGTAGTTTTTGCTTGAAGAAATCGGAGCAGAGTTCCCCTGACAAGACATCAATTACAAAATTCAAAACTTTCACATTCACAGACTCAGAGTAGCAGTAATCCAACGCATTGATCAAAATCATCAAGTCACCATGTTGCAATCCACGAGGTTCAATCTCTGCCATACCAACCTCAATACCAAGATAAAGCTTCAAGGTAGAAGATTTCCCAGAGTCTTTCCTCATGCCATCCAAGAGGTCAACATATCTGTCAATTACCCTTTCAAGGATGCTGCTGTCTCCCACTACACTCTTGCTAATAGCACTCAGAAACTCTTCCATTTGCCTTATCAGATATAGGCTTGAATGGTCAAGCATGTTCACCCCTACACTCAAGCTGTTGAAAATTGCTTCACATTTCCCATGAAGCCTATCAAAGATCCGGTTGAAGTTAATGATCATAACTGAATCAAGAATATGGTGAACTGTTTCATTTTCAGGGCAGATATTTTCATGTACATCTTTTACTCTGAGCAATCCATCCAGAGCAAAGACAATTCCTCTTATGTTCAGAATGCAAGAAAGGACAACTGCACCAGAGGTAGAAAGAAGGGAAGGAAACCCATGCAACATGAATTCCCAAAGGAACTTCGAACAGATACCAGTACAATTTCTATCAACAAGTGCATCTATCTTTGTTAACAGCTGAAGTACATAGTCTAGCCTGCTTGAATTAACTCCACTCTTAATGAGGATCTCATCCTGTATTTGCTTATCAATTCCAGAATGTACAAGAAGCAGAAGAGATGAAAATGAGCCATCCCAATCTTGGCCATTACCAAGAGCAGAAATTAAAGCGTTCTGAAGAGTACATATGTATCGGGCTAGCAATGAAGACAACATCCGCACCAGTGGCAGCAATTGGCCAGCCTCAGCCATATGGCTAATCAGCATTTCAGCAGCAGTGACAAAATCAATTCCTTCACACATGCCATCTGTCAATAATGGACCCACTCCAGATACTCCGTCAAGAATGCCATGTCTCAAAAGTCCACCAGTAAGTATGGACAGCATCAGCGACAACCACATTCCCCCTCTCAAGAAATTCCAGTCAATCTCAGTACACTTATCCGGGAAGGGTAAAGCAAGCAATTGCTCCAACACACTTGAGACAACATTAGGGAACTTCATATCCTTCACAACAATATCACAGCAGCCCAAAAGTAAATGGCTGAACTGAAAGAAGATTCCCATATCACATATGTCAAAATACTTTGTGTTACTCCACAAAAGTTGTGGATGGTCCGGCATGGATTTCCTGGTAGGCAAATCCCAGCAAAGAAAGAAAATGTACCTCTCAACAACCACATCTTCAACTGACGCAGCTTCCTTATCCTTCCAGAGCCCCAATATCCAAGAAAACAATTCAAAAATTTCACTCCAACTCATCCACGAGCAGTCAACAGAGAAATCATCTTTAGAAAAGGAAGGAAGCATCACCGTATCACCCATTTGGTTGATCAAGCTGGTCAGGTAAGGCTCTTCCTCAACCCCTGAAAACATTACACTCTTCAAAGCAACTGATACCCAAGAATCATTTACATCATCTGACAGACGTATCCCAGCAGTTGGAAAATCCCTCAACCTTGTCTTCAGATCTACCAGCAGTGTTGGGGGACAGGCATGTGGATGGAAGATCATATGACGAACAAGAAGAATTAACCTAGAAATTACTAAAGCCCAACATGATAACTGCTTACTGGTATAACCTCTGGTTGAAGCACCTATCTCTTTAAGTGACGTGATAAGCAATGTGGCCAAAGCTGACTTCTCTTCTTTGGTGGATAAATGGAATGTCATAAGAAGAATCTCAAGATGAAATGTAGATGGAAGACTTCCAAGGATTTCCCTTAGACCAGGACAACTTGTGTGAATGCTCTCCGTCTTCTCAATAATATAAGCAACAAAATCCTTATAAATCTTGTTCCTCAAATGACTACCAGACAAACCCACCCTACTGAGAAGAGCATTAGCCAGCAAAGTCAACGTCCAACCATTGTAAACAAACATACCATTTTCAACTTTCAAAATTTGGTCAACAAGGTAAGCTTCTAAGGAATCAGACAAAGCATGACCAATCAAAAGGTTCTGCAGCAGAGCAACGCAAAGTTCCCCAACCTGTCCCATCTTTCTCTCTTCTTGAGAAACACCAGAGACCTCAGGAGCCTTATCTTCCAAATTAGAGAAGTGGGAGTTAAGAATGGAGAGGAAGATGTCAATATGTTCACAACTAAGCTTTCTGCATGCATCCTTGAAAACAGAAAAATGGCACTTAGGAGAAAAAATAGAAACTTTGAGAAAATTTAACAGCTCAGAAGCTGCTTGAACAGGCATGTTGCATATGCTGGAACCGCCACTATTGGAAACAGGTAGCTGATCATATCCTTCGGTCGAACCAATGGAGCGACCACCCTCAGAGAAAAGGTCGCCAAAGAGAGCTTCATCTTCATGGATAGTGGCATTTTCTGCTTCAGAGGTAACACTAGCTTTTGTGCAACTGGAGAAGGATCTTTCCATTTTAGGCCCTTGTTTTGTTCCTTCAGAATATAGGAAATAGATAAGATGAATCAAACCATCCAGCCACCCACCAGACGGAGGAAATATTAATTTCATCTGTTCCTCAACTGTTAGGCTTCTGAGCAAAGGAATCTTCCCAGCATGAATACTATATGAAGGGGAATCAGCTGCATGTTCTTCACTAGGCCACTTGCAACCAAAAGGCTGGTATGTTTCGCCATTGATATCATTGATGAGCTTTAACATGTAAACAACAGTTAGAGGGAAGTATGCCATGGGCGGCTTTATATTTGTAGAGAATTTGCTGTATTTCCATTCACTAGATGCTAAAACATCCACAACGGAAGCCACTATGGATACCTGTATGTTTCTGAAAGTACTATCCTCGCTAAAGATAATTTGGACAAGATGAAGAAACTCCTCCAATAGCGACAGGATCAGGTTCTCAAAAGTACCTTCAATGACATTACAACTGCTCAAGAAGTCAAACTTCAGCTTAAACAAGGTAGGTAATATATTGGCATATGAAGCACATGCCTCCAACAATGCTGAATCAAAGCCAATATATGCGACATCCTCTGCCAAATTCCCAAGTAACCTCAAAATCTTCAAACTGAAGGAGATTCTTCTGCGAAAGCTGCTGCCTGCTGTCTTTTCATCATACGGAAGTTCAACCAATTTTATAGAAAGCAAAATAAGCCGTTTAATACTTTGAACGTGAGCAACAGCCCAATGATGAGACAGCACTATCAATTTGTTCACACTTCGGCGAAAAGTAGGTGACATTGATCTTAAGATCTGCCGATCAGATTGAAGGAATTCAGGAGATAATGACATCAGAAAATGGTCTACTGACTTCTCTTCTGAGCAGCCACCTTCCAATCAACAAGCAAAGAACATTGCTTCAGTTAATAATCTCACTAGATGATGCTACAAGTGAAATAATTTCTTATGACTATCGAATTCCAGTGCACTGATGTTTTGACAAAGCATACCTTGACGGCTGCATCTAACATCCCTATCCAGTTCCACATCAGCTGAATTATCAGCAACCGCCAATAAGAAGTTGACAGTTTCATCATCCGTAAATTGTTGAGAAACTTCACATATCTTATCTGTGCTATCAATCAGTGCTATCTCCAACAGCTGCAATGCAATATTCTGGCAAACAAATAACAATGAGCCCACAATTTAAAATTCTTAATGCTAAGCAAAGCAAGAGGAAATTATCTCTCCCTCAACCGCACTCTTCTAGCACGCACCTATCCAAGGCAGGATGCTCAACTAATTGAACAAGAAATTCTCCAAGCCATTGCACAGAAGCAGCGGATAAGAAACTATAATGGAATAAGAATGACAACTTGTTTTCCTTTAGGCCCAATTGGATAAGTGTTACCCTACCCTATCTTGAGCCTTTGATCCTTTGCCAAATAAAGGAGCTTTTGTTTTAAGGGCATCAACAACTAAAGGAACTAATCCACTTATTGGCAACATTGCATCCACCAGCATCTCCAATTCTGCCAGCTTTCATTGTCAATGTATCACAAAAGTGGAAGAATTTACTAGCTATAGATAAATCAGCGGAATAAATTTGATTCATAATAAAGAAACGAGAAATGAAGAGATGTCACAAGCCAACCTAATTATGATGTTCAACCAAACAAATTATGAATCTAATCAGGAACTAAGTGATCTAAGGATGACCTCACAAGGATTCTCTTCTAGAAGAGAATCTCCTGCTATCTAGTATACTGTAAAATTTTCAAGCGAATGCATTCTTTAATCAGTCATAGATGACACCGACTGAAACAATCTATAAAAGTATGGAAGGATCTGACTCTCATTGACTATAGCGAGTAGTCAGATGTCTCAATTTGAACCAAGAATATCATTCCCACTGTACGGATCACTGTTTAGGAAATTTTAACATGCTTCCCACGGAAGAAACCACAGCATTGTCAACTCTTAAAAGTTTACAAACCCTTCAACAAAGAAGTATTCTCTTCCGCACTGCTAAACAACATGTAAACTCAAATGGAACAGAATCAGACTTACCCAAATTCAAGTCTTCTACCGACTTCTCATGTGGTTAATTCAGAATAAGTGGAACGGTATGACAAATTAATTCAACAAGTTTACACTAATCAGCAAATCTTTTGTCTGTGGCAACAAACTTAGCACACTAACTCATAGACAATATGAGAATACATGGATGCACACAAAAATATCCGTAGACAAGGCCAATTTCTACGCTTAAACATCCCAACAGAAAAAAAACAACTACAATGACAATTCTGTATGTTCCGATTAAAAGGATTGGAGTTCGAGTGGGTAGATTCTTACATAACATTGCACTCAATCTACAAATCCATTAACTGAAATTAGCACAAAAAGAAAATATAAAGCCAGACAGACAGTTACTCATACTTCACATCCGGATGTATAAACAATTTTTCATCTTGCATTAACTCAATATCCTGATATGTGCCCCAAATAGATAGAGAAGTGAGAGTGACAGACAATAAGGAGCACTGGTATGAATAAGCAACGAACCTGCAAACTGAAATCCTCTCTCTCAATATCTGAATTCTCCAAATAACAAACAGCAAACTCGAGCGACTGCTGCACCACTGCAACAATAACTGGCTCCACATGGTCCACTGATCAAGGTAAAACACCAGAACATTCAAACTCTACATCAGCAATAACAATTTCATCGACGCTTTAATTCAAATTTATTTACAAGAAGCACCGCATAAAACATAATCCTACAAAATTAACTCTCTCAAATGTGCAATCCCAACAACAGAAGCACTTCATCGTTGCTCAGCTCATTAGAACTACTAATCCGCCCCGGAAACTCCACACCAACAACAAGGCCCCGCTCACGTCAATAATCGCTATCAAAAGACGCACCAGCGCATCAGCCCCCCGAAGCCTCCGTCTCAACAAGAACGCGACTTCCATATGCCCCCACAAAAAAAAAAAAAAAAAAAACCAATAAGCAAAGGCCAGAGACCCCAAAGTACCTGACAGAGATCGAGAGGCGAAGGCGACGGCAGAGGCGACAGAGAAGACAGCTTGAACCTGCGAATCGGTCCAGGTACGAAGTCTCATCCTCCGGTCGTCTCCGATCGTCTCCACCCCGCTCCTGAGGACCGAATACAGAACCTCGAGCCCCGCCCTGGCCGAACCGCCAGAGCGGAGCTTGAGCAAGAGATCGGCCCGGCAGCCGCCGTCGGAGAGCGACTCCAGGAACTTCGCCAGGTGCTCCCGCCTCGGCTGCTGCTGCCGCCGCTGCGACGGAGGCTCCGGCTCCATCGCCAGCCGATCGGCGATCGGGAGCCCTCCACGTGAAGTGACGGTCGATTCGCGTTCACAGGCGCCGAGCGGTACGCACGCGTGCACAGGGTCCGGTTTCGAGTGGAGAAGTGTAGAGAGTTTCGGAGGTGGGGTTTATGAAGGAAGCGGGGAAGGAAGGGGAGGAGATGGAAATGGTAATGGCAATGGCGTTCTAGTTTTTAAGGTCGGTAGAAAGAAAATGAGGAGTGGGAACACAAATTTACGGTCTTTTTCTTCTTCTTTTTCTTTGGCCTTTTCGACTTGCTTCCCAAGCGAGGGAGGTGTAAAGAGAGATTCTCCGCAAGCCTTTCCACTCCTTTGATAAAGGGGCCAAGAAAAAGAAAAGAATGTATAGTATTAATCAACGAATTCTTAATTGTGTAAAAGCTACGCATGAAACAAAATCACCCAAACACGTATCTTTTTAGTTAATATTGAAAATAAAAATTCACACCGCGAGCCGCACAAGATAGATATTATGCATCGTAACTATTATATTATCTCCGAAACGCATATAAACGGCATAAATCCCCTCTTTACCAATTGAAAAACTTTCAGATTGCGTTAGTGTGACAAAATAACACGAGAGATTACAATTGTATAGCGGAACGATGTAAAAGGGGGAAGAAGGGTGAGGGGCATTGAAACGGTATGTGTTTTCATCGCTTTTTCGGAGAAAGCACCGAAATGCTTATCTTGTAACGAGGACAGTCTGATTTTTCCAATTTGCAATGCTTGATGGCATGCTCGGAGATGCTTGGAGAATGTGCATAAAGTTCCCGACAAGCTCATTCAATGCCGATTCAAGTTAACTAAAGTTGATGTGATCGTCAGACCATGTAAGAATATGATGTGGACCTAAACATCCCACCATGGAAAAACGACCATGGTTTTTATCTCTATGGGCAAGTAGCTAGGGGGCTTAATTGCAATCATCGCTTCAATTCGAATTTAACAAAGTAGATAGATCTGATTATGCGAATTAAAGATTTAAGAATTTGATTTGAAAAGTACATATTTAAGGGACAAGAGGTGAAATTATGTAATCATGCGACAAACTTCCACCGCTAGTGATGAGTAACTTCTCCATACCATCACAAAGTTTTCAAAGATAAAAGTGAGAACAAATGTAGCAATGTAAGTGACTCTTGGTATTAAAATCGTCATGGTTATCAATGACCAATGACCTTCATCTAGTTTTCTTTATAAAAACAAAAACAAAAACAAAAGTAATTTTCGTATTACCAGTAACCAATAATCATCACGCGTTAAGTAAATTTTCGTACGTAAAACTATTAGAATTATTAACCATGATGAAGAAATATTTCCACTAAGATAGGGAAATCCATGCCATTAAAGTGAGCTTGGGTACATTTTAAGAATTAGTGGAGTTGCAGTAGTTCCCCAGCCGCCAACGATCTTAGTAACTTCTTACAGTATGGAAAAATTATAATTCAGGTAGCTCGCGAGCCTCATCAAGTAATATGCGTTATTAAATGTTTCGTATCTAATAAATACTTATTGTGTAGATAACCTTATCAATTGTTCAATTAAAATGTAACTCCATAGTTCGAGCTCAAGCACCATGTCGAGTTCGAATTAAGTTTCAGCTTCGTTTACAACATTATTAGCCGATCGAATTGAATCGAGTCGAGATTAAACTTGTTGAAACTTATTCAAATGGAGTTTTGGCGCGAAGAAAAGAGCTCGATCCCTTATTGTTAAGGTGAAGTCGAGCTCAAGCTACCATCCATGTTGACTCGACTCAATTACATCTCTATAATTCCATAATTAGTAACCTTCACACTCGATTTGGTAACTTTAATATATACAAAAAAAAATTGGCAAGTAAAAGAAGTTAGTAATTTACTCTCCATGAAACTATTTTTTCACTATGGTTCACGAGTAATGATATTGAAAATCTCATTCTTAACCCGCCCGGTCAAGCCCATTCAGGCCCGACCGATAAGACGCGACGAATAGTTTTCTTTTTTACCATCAAAGCCATCAGGTGGGTAGACTCCGGTCTTCCGGAATACGACATTGACTTTGCAGGTCGGGCAAGACGCAGGCCTAAGCCCGACTTAGGTAGGACCGAGCAGGACCCGGATATAAAGCTAAAAATGGAAGCCGAGCTGGATTGAACGGTTCTAGAAAACTCGAAAGTCCGGAAACGAACGGATCTATCCTAGATCGTTATCAAACACGACAT
Organism: Melaleuca quinquenervia; assembly: GCA_030064385.1. Lineage (NCBI taxonomy): Eukaryota > Viridiplantae > Streptophyta > Magnoliopsida > Myrtales > Myrtaceae > Melaleuca > Melaleuca quinquenervia. The sequence continues at coordinate 6,497,903 of CM057726.1, read as the reverse complement.
GTATCGTTTCACATCAAATCAAATCTACGGACATCAATTCGCAATCGCTCAGGATTGTCAATACGTTTGGAACCAAAACCTCTGTAGCCATAGGCTAATCATTCCTCCGCAACGTACATTCAGCAGATGGCACTCTACCATCGCATGGACAGATTACAAGGGACGTCGTTCTGTAATGCCCCAAACTCCCGTGAACCCAATGGAAGTGCACGGTTATTAGGAGGAATTTATTTTTGAAGGTGACGGAAGAGGAAGGAGGAGACATCTTAACTGTGGGAATGCATAGGTAAATCAACGGGATGGAGTGGGCGGTGGCGGCGCAGATCCCTGGATTAATGGAAAGGGAAATGGCAGCGTTGGCAGGAGAGCTGGCGATGGGGGAACGGGGAAAGGGAACGGAATTAGCGCTGGTGGCGCAGATGCCGGGATTGGTGGCAAGGGAAATGGCAGCGTCGGCAGGAGAGCTGGCGATGGGGGAACGGGGAAAGGGAACGGAAATGGCAGTGGCGGCACAGATGCCGGGATTGGTGGCAAGGGAAATGGCGGCGTCGGCAGGAGAGGTGGTGATGGGGGAACGGGGAAAGGGAACGGAATTGGCGGTGACGGCGCAGATGCCTGGATTGGTGGCCTAGATGCCGGTCTTGGTGACGAAGGAATTGGTGGCTGCGTCAATGGAGGGAAGGGGAAGACGATCGACGGTAAAGGCGGAGCAGCTCCCGCTGTTGGTGGAAAAAGATATGGTGGTAAAAACGGGACAGGTGGCTGTGACGGTGACGGCGACGGCGCGGATCCTGAGAATGGTGGGAAGGGAAACGGCAGGGGTTGCAGGGACGGAGGGACAGGGAAAGGGAAAGGAAGCGAGGGCGGCAGTGTCGTTGACCCCAGCACCGGTGGCGAAGTAACAGGAGCCATCGCTGGATAGTTGGATGGTTTAGGAGCGCGTCGAGTGGATTCTGGATGTATCGAGCCTTTCTTGGAACCGGATCTTAGGGGAGCTCTCCAGGTTGGTGTTCGGGCACATGAGCTCGGTTGATCCCGGGGCGTGAAGGCGAGAATCCCTACGGAGAGTTCTTGAGGTTGTTGCCTATTCAATTTGAGACGAAGCGAAGCTCGAGATGACACCGCATCACAACCTGGGTTGCCGCTTTTGATCAGCTTCACCGTGCATCCCTGCACTTCCTTGGCATCTTTGCTCGTCGGAGGAGGCAGATGGACCTCGAACTTGCCGCGCTCATCTGTTGTCACCTCTTTCTGGAAACCCAACTCCGTGCATTCTATCAGAACAGATGCACCTGCATATATGTACACGAGTTGAACATGTTGTCAGGACAAATTGCAACCGATACAGAAAAATCAGAGGACCATAAAAGATTGCGATGTCTCTCTTTTTTTTTCTGTGCTAGGATGACCAACTTTGAACCTGAAATGAAGTTGCTGCTCCTAGAGAAGCCTCGATTGAAGCATGCGGCACAGAGGACAGTGCCCACAATCTGCGCAGGTGGGGCGTTCTCCCCGTGGGCGGCCCTGGTACCATGAAATAGCCCGAAACCGAGCAAGAGAAATGCTACCAGAGGCCAAGGCATCGACATCGTGGCCCAATCTCAATTCATGTCAGACCATTCCTTTATAGAGTTCCTCACGACCTTGTGACAGATTCAAAGTCGAACGAAGATGATATTTTTTGCCTGTTTGGCTCTTTCCTGCTGCCTGGACGTGACTTGAGTTATCCAAGAAGCTAAGCTCCCATAGAGCAAAAACTACAAAGCCGGTTAACCTTTGAAGTCATCGTTTCCTCGGCATTGGTGAAGAAGGTCAGGAAAATCTCTTGACCGTCTTGCCTGCCGTTCTTACTCGACTACATCCCGGATTTGGATCTCCTGCTCGGCAGGCGATTCTTGTGAGGGGGAGGGTGGGCCCCACCCCTTTTTGAGTTTGTTTTTTTTTTAAATCTGTAGTGCGACAAAGCAGGCGATCCATTTCCCGACATCCCTCATGGTCAATATTGCCACATCACAAGGAAGTACTTCGCACGAGCACCATCGAGAATGCGGGCGCAGATGACCTACCCTTCTCTGCAGCAGATCGAGGGTGTTGCGGATTTAGTCTAGTATGGAAAAAATAGATCCGCCACAGCACAATTGGAGTTAGTGAATATTTCGGAGACGTTTGTCTCTCATACCGAGCATTGTCTATAAATCAAAGTATAAACCAACGACTTGAGAATAATAGGGTTCCGCTTGTCAGTAAACCGACGGTTGCCCCGCTCGCTGGTGACTCAAGGGCAACGCCCCGAATTTAAACTTTTATTTAAGTTGGTTCATTTATTGTGATTAAAGGGGTTAGGATGGTCTTGGGTTTTGGGTCAATTTATAAGTCACATGTGAGATCAATGTATTTGTGCTATAACAGAATTATGGTGAGATTTTTCGCAAGAAGTAACCATATTTTGGAGGAATTTAGATAAATTCTTACTTTTTTGTGTGATTTTTCTAATTCAGTTTAGATACAACACGACAAAACAAAGATGGGTTAATTTAGAATCTAATCCAATATATGTGTCGTTTTTATTGTTTTGCTCAGAGATTTTATTGATCCTCGAAGTAATCTCCATCCCAACAATGAAAAAAGTGTCGCCTTCCGCGAGGCACACTAACGTACGTGTTTGCTGGCCAGTTGCGCTCGCAATAAATTGGATTATATTCATCAAGCGCCCGGGCACTACGACCGCTCCAAATTTCCCACTCCCTCGTCGTGCTTTTGTATCCCTAGCAAAGCCATCGCCATCCTAAGCTACGAGATCCCAAGCAATGACATATCTCACCAAGGTAGAGGAAAACGGACATCTACGTATCGATCCAAATGATGAAGTTTGCCTCGGCTTGTTAATGTAAGGGAACATTCCAGATGCTGATGAAATTGCTGAACTGAAACTGAGTGCTGGGAGAGTATGCTTTCAGCCACAAATTTGCACATGCGTCCAGAGGAGGTGCAATAACTAGGACGAAACTTCAAAAAAGCAAGGAAATAATTTCTCTTTTGCGTGTACGGGCTTATAATAAGTTAATCAAGGAGAAACCTTCTCTGAAAAAGTTGAGCAAGGTGTGAACATGGTCCGGATGTTCCAGTTCCAGATCACTCTCCCTTCTCCCAAGTTTTTTCCTCCGAGCAGCCCTGGAGCTCTGCATATCCACTCCGGATCCTGCGGTGCCCATCTCCGGTTCTGTCTGCGCCCTTTGATTTACTCTCCTCCCCGTGGCAATTCTTCACTTCGTCATCTCACTGTCCTGTCCTTCTTGAGCTTCGCCTTCATTTTCGCGTCCAACATTGATGAGGAGCTCCGATAGAAACCGCGATCGTCAGGTTCGGCGGTCCAGGTCCAAGAACTGGGTCGAGCGTGGGGCTTGCCATGATTTGAGTTTGAAGTGTTGGATCTTATAAGGTCTCCGGTGCTGTGATTTCCTTGGTTGGATGGAGGAGCTAAATGTGAAGATGGGCTATTTCGTTTGCTTTCTCTGATACCCAGTGCATGCGATGCCCAGTGTGTGCTCGGTCTAGAAGCTCTATATTTTCCTGGTGTTCGCAGGAATTGGGAAATTGCAATTCTAACTTGTGAAGTTTGGAAGCAGAGAATGGAAGAAGAACAGGAAAAGGAAAAAGAATGGAAACCCCATCATCCAAGCTGTTTTCGGTTCGGTCTTTCCGCGGTTCAGGTCTCAAGAGGCATGAAACCTTTGCGTTCAATTCAGTTCATGTATCTATTGATGTCCGAAATGCCCAAACTCTCGACGCTCCTACGGAGGGATCGATTCCGAAAAACCTAGAATCGAGAATTGAAAAGATTACTCTCTAAAACAGTCTAGTGGTCGGCTCGCAGGCTAAATCTGGACCGCTGCTTATCCCTAGAACGAGTGACGTGAGGGGGAGATTACAAGAGCTTGTTTCCATTTTGTAGTGTGGAATGAATCCTGTGTCATGTCTTTTGACCCCCGAGACTAAAATTTAAGACTAGCCAATCCCATGGTTGATATATATGGTTTTTCCCAGACAGAGAAAACAAAAGTCTGCGGTAATCGACCATTTCCATGGATGTTCGATCCTAGGAGAAATTAGTTGGTTAGTGATGTCACGGCATCCAGATTCAATATTAAGTTTAGCTCTCCAATTCGGTCAACAGGTGGGCTATGTACAATGAATTCGGTCAAACACAATATTGTCACTGTTTACGTCAAATCAAATTGGAAAATCCTTTGATGTAATGGCAATGCTTAACTTTGAAAATCCAAAATTAAGTGTGCTTGGATGGACGCACTCCTAGGATAGTGATCTCCTGCAAAGGTGCTCATTTGTACGCCAAAATACAAAACCGTGAGGTTCAATAGGACAAGCCAAAGCAAAAACAATATCTCAATGAGTTAATCCAGATAATTTGAATCTATGTTACAGTGAATTGCGACTGATATAGAAAACTCAAAGTACCATGAAAAGGTTTGCAACGACGGTCTCTTTTGTTTGTGATAGGATGACCGGTTTTGGACCTGAAATGAAGTGGCTGTCACAAACGATAGTGGCCACAACCCGTGCAGATGGGAGGGTCTCCTCATGGACGGCCCTGGCACTACGAAGGTACAGCCCGAGACGACGCAAGAGCAATGTTACCAGAGACCAAGGCATTGGCATTGTGACAGACTCACAATTCATCTGAGGTTACTCTCTGCTTGGGTCCTATATAGATCTCCTGTTGACCTTATGATAGGTTAGAAGTCCAGAGCTTCTGGCCTTGTGGCTCTTTGTTGCTGTCTGGATGGGACTAGTGAGTATCCTCGAAGAAGAATCTCGCTTAGGGCAAAACCTACTGATCCAGTCAATCTGGTTTGCTCCTTTGAAGTCATCGTTTCCTCAGCATTAACAGAGAAGGTCAGAAAAGCGGGACGGCCTCGGCTTTCCATTCTTACTGGATCCCATCTCTCGTGGTCAGGCGTGTTACAAGGAAGTAGTTTCCCAGGTGCACTATCTAGTCAATGGGGATGGATGCGGTCGATTTCAGGGGTGCTCTAGCATATGCTTTGGTTTCAATATTTGCACCCGGGCGAGGGTAAGTGACGACAGGGCCAACCCTCGCTTCTAGGATGTGGTGGGCAAGGCAAGGCCAGTCCTCACTGGCCATAGCCTGTGGCTGGCGGCTGGCCACCCACAAAAAGGAAAGAAAAAAATTATTAAAAAATGTCCACGCCAGTGACAGTGATTTTATGTAAGACGATTGACATTTATGTTAGCAATTTCCTTCTAAATTAGTCGGATGGATCGAATCGATACTAATATGAAAATGTTTAGGACTAAATTGGCCTAATTGAAAGTATTATGATTGAATTGGTGCTCATGCAATAGATTTATGGCTTTTTTTTTCACTTCTCCCACTATATCACCGCAAAGAAAACAAACTTTATATGTCACTGATATTTGTCGTCGGCTCAAATAATGGAGTTGCTTCGACTTTTTTTTTTTGGGTCAATAGTTGCTTCGACTTATTAACATAATTCTGACCCGAAAACCTCCCAAGCGCGAGTAAATTGCTGAACTGAAATTGCACAGAAGGAAGGTACACTTTTATTCTACGATATAATCGACAAATCACACGCTACAGATTTGCGCACACGCAGAGGAGGTGCAATGATTAGCACGAAACTATAAAGAAGCACGGAAGCAGCTGTATAATATATTTGTACCTAACGTGTTGTACGTATGGACTTATTGTAGTTTAATCAAGGAGAAATCTTCTCGGGAAGATTTGAAGCTGGGGTTTTACCAGGGTAATGGGGAGGTGGCGGGAATGGGAATATTGGAGGGAGATGAGGAAAATGGAAGGACGGTGGGGGAGGAGGTGGCAGCGGTGGTGGCGATGGAGTGATTCCTGGTAGTGGCGGGAAAGGAATTGGTGGCAGTGGCGAGAAGGGTGGCAACGGAGGCAAAGGGAATGATGGTGGCGGAGGTGGCGGGGGAGTAAATCCCGGTATTGGTAGGAACGGGGGCAGTGGAGGGATAGGGAAGGGGAATGCCGGCGGCTGTGGCGGGGTGAGCCCTGGGATTGGTGGCAGAGGAATCAATGGCGACGGTGGCGGTGTCAACCCCGGGATTGGTGGCAGAGGAATTAGTGGCGGCAGCGGCGTCAGCCCCGGGATCGGCGGCAAAGGGATTAATGGCAGCGATGGTGGAAAGGGGAAAGGAAATGATGGCGGCGTTAGCCCTGGGATTGGTGGGAGGATAGCTTTCGAGGGTATCGAGTTTTTCTTGGAACCGAACTTTGGATCTTCTGCAGCGGAAACGTCGGTGCACCTAGTCGGTTGTTTTGCGGGCTTGAAGGCGAGAAGCCCTGCCGAGAATATGCGGAGTCCGTGCCTCTTCGACTTGAGACGAAGCGAAGATGATACGCCTAAGGACACGGCGCCGCAGCCTGGATTGCTGCTTTTGATCAGCTTCACTGCGCACCCCTCGATTCTCTGCGCATCTTTGGCCATCGCAGGTGGTAAACGGACCTTGAATTTGCCGTGCTTATTTGTCGTCACTTCTCGTCGGAAGCTCGGGCTCGAGCTCGAGTTTCTGCATTCTATTGAAACATGCGCACCTGCAAACACAAGCAATTAGGTTGGACTTCTGTTTTCAGACACAGTTCGGAGCTATGGCACATGAAGTCAAGGCAACAAAAAGAACGGAATCACAGGCAGCCACTCTCTCTTTACGTTCGGTAACGAGTAGATCGGACCTGAAATGAAGTGACTGGTCCTTGAGAGCTCTTGCTTGAAGCATGTGTCACAGAAGACAGTACCAACGACTAGTGCAGATGGAACCTTCTCTTCATGGGCAGCCTCAGAAACATCTAATATTCTCAAACTGAGCAACGCAAAAGTTATCAGAAACCAAGGCATTGGCATTTTGATGTGCTTCTCTTTGCTCTCATCCCCTACTTCTTTGGCTTTTTATATGGACCTCCTGGCGATCTTTAGTTCTGTGTTGGATTGGGTTTACCAGGAGATAAGTTTGCTTCTTCTGTCTCTTTCCGGTGTCTGAATCCAAGGCATACACGAACCGACCTTATCAAGGTTCAGTAGCCGGTATGCCGTAATCGTGGGAAAACGAGCCGTATCCAATCATTCAAAAAGAACGTAAAAAAATAAGGGCACAACAAGGCACTCGGGCTCGATTAACCGGACTTAGGAGTTGAACTGAGGCGTGAAAGATACATCGAGGATGCGATTCGGACGCGGTAATTAAACGAAACCAAAGGAGGGAAAGGTGATTGTGGAATGAAAAAAGGGGTAGATGGAGGAGAATTCTTGCATGCTCGGGGTCATTGTTGGCTCACACATGGTATACCTTTTTGTTCCTTCGTTGATGTGAAAACGTCAATAAAGAATTTGGTCGGGACCCATTTGAGTCACGGGAAATGTAAAGGTAGCCACACCCAGATTCTCTCTTTTTGTCAGATCTCGGAGTCATCTCCGTCCATGAAGCCAAAGAAAAAGAAGTAAACAGAGAAAAACAGCTCATGTTGAGTCTTGAGGATGACTGTGCGATGGAACTGAAAGTCTCTCAGGTTCAAAGGGAGAGGAATGCTTTGTAATTCCAATTACTGAACCGGCTGAACACATCGATAAGGCGACTAATGGTGAGCTTAAACATGGTTATATCGGATAGGTACTTTGCCATCTGCCTGTTTGAGATCGACGAGCTTGCTCACTTCGGACCACCGAAACGAGCTTATTAATCAATTCGCTAAGCCGGGTTCGAAACCGTCTGATTCCGCTAAGGCCACCTCTCTCTTCGCAGCCTCTGTTTCTGAAGCAACAAGATTGTTCCTTTTTCTGTCTGCTTCTTCCAAACATCGTTGTCTTCACGGGGTTCCAAGAAATCGAAGGTCCAACGCTTCACGGGCGGGTTTTAGGGGTGAGAACGTCGGTCTCTTCTTCTAGTATGTGTCGTCTGCGGAGCGTAAACGTCGCTTTGGTGGTGGAAATTATTTGGGTTGACGATGACTGATGTCTGTCTGGGACGAAGTAGGCTGGGACATCATTAAGGGCAGCCTCTTTTAATGTACAGTACGGTGGCCATTGGCTTTAATTAAAACACGTTACCATCTCTTGGTTAAAACATGAAATGGCCCACGCCACCACATAGGTATCTGGACAAAGTGCCCACAAAGTTTTGTACTTATTATACAGACGCTAATTGTGTTTTAAACATTTCAATCGTGTCAATCTGATCTTCAAATCTTTTGACGATTTGTCGATTTAATCCTAAACTTTTTAATTATGCCGATCTAATACTAGACTTTTTGAAGATTTATCAATTTAAGATAGCTTATCAATGTGATCCTTCCGGCTAGATATCCAAATAATAGGTGTGATGAGCCATTTCTAGTTAACCGCGAGTGGGTGGCATGTTTACGTGGACCAAGTTGGATCTTTGGGTCTCTTGAAGGGCCCCAATCAATTTCATTGAACCATAACAGTCTCTCGATGAATTTTAAAATACCATCGTACTGGCGGCGACACATGATGTACTCGACCCATAAGATACTTCATATATGAGACAAGAGTCTACACACTTCATATCAGAAAGGCTCTTAAATTATTCAACTCGAGTAGGACTCTCATTCGAATCATTATGTTCTGGACAATCTGCAGTCTACTGTTCTCGGTGCAGATGAAGCTCAACTTATCAGTTCAAGTCCACGAAGCGATGTGATTGCATGAGAGCAGCAACAAATTAAAAGATCAGCGTTAAGATCTAAACATATTCTGTTCTGCGTTACATTAGTTTCACATTTTTCTTATAGTAAAGGATTGCCCGGTCGATTTTGCGCTGATATCAAAACTAGAGGCCTTCTCAATTCCTGATGCCATCTGTTATCTATGTATGGCTGCGACACCGGCCTTTAGATGCGTCGGGTTTCAACAAGCCCTTGTCCGCGGGCTTTGGTTGCACAGCACACTTGAAGCTTTGGCGACTAATTTGGCTTTAGCATGAGGGGGAGTGTTAAGATATAGATCACGATCAAATGGCCTTTAAAGCTGGTTTAATGGTTGTACGCACAATTTCAAATGGTAGTGCGCATTGAGTTCAATATGCGGAATGCCAATCATGATTCATTGATGCTGAGTGTCTCGTGGCATCACCATCTTTGGTTGGCTTTTGACAAAAGCATGCCGATGAATAAATGAAGAACGTGCGGGGTTTGGGCTATGGAAGACAACTCTGTAATTTCTTCTGGCCTAATAAATTGGAACGGCGAGAATTTCCATGATCTAGTCGACAGACGATCTCCATGGATGATCAGTTCACGTAGTCTTTTCCCATTTCTTATATCTTCTGAGACAATTCTCTCGCCAGAAAGTCAAGCTTGGGCTCGTCTCCTTTCCTCTCCTTCCCATGTCTTATTGAATGATGCTCACTAACTAGCAGCACCTATGGCTAACCATGCCAAACTCTAGCGAGAACTTGACCAACTTGGGTGTGCAAAGCCAATTCAGATTTGTTTCCCATTAAATGATGGCCGCCACTTTCACACCTTCACTCGCTGGATCGGCTATAAATTTCCAGGCTGATGAGCCAGTAAGAGACCCAAGTCTCCATAGCAATGGAAGAAGAGAGTTCAAATGACGTGGCCTCTCTGCCAAAAGAAATTTGGTGGGGCAATGAGTATCTGTACCAATGGCAAGGCTTTTGGTTTCGCCTTCCTTACCTGCAAGGGACCCAAGAAGCTGTCAAATCCTTCGATCCACTCCCAACCGATGTGATCCTGACTTCATTCCCGAAAACCGGCACAACGTGGCTCAAAGCCCTCTTGTTTTCCATCATCAACCGCTCGTCGAAGGAGCTGTTGGTCAGTAACAGCCCCCATGAGCTCGTTCCTGTGCTCGAGCTCAAGCTGTACGGGCCAAATGCGCTGCCTTCTGGTGATGATCTCCGCGTTCCTTATGGCACAAACACTAGGATCTTTCACACTCATATTTCGTATCATATTCTAGCTGATCAATTCGAATCTTCTAACTGTCGCATTGTATATGTGACTCGGAACCCCAAGGACACGCTCATCTCACTGTGGCACTTCGCTCAGAAGGGGAAGATGTTCGAGAACCACGTGCCAATAGAGGTTGCGGTCGACAAGTTCTGCAGCGGGGTGGTTCCATTCGGACCGTATTACGAACATGTCCTGGAGTACTGGAAGGAGAGTTTTTCTAGGCCAGGGAACGTGTTCTTCATTACCTATGAAGAGCTAAAACTTGATCCGACACATCACGTGAAGCGGCTTGCGTCCTTCTTAGGTTGTCCTTTCAACTGTGATCAGGAGAATGAGGTTGTCAAAGAGATTGTGAGGGAATGCAGCTTTGAGTGCCTAAGCAAACATGAGGCAAACAAATCCAGTAATTCCCCAACATGGTTCGAATTGCCCTACCATTCCTTCTTCAGGCAAGGTGGTGTTGGGGATCACAAGAATTATCTGAGCGACGAGCTGATTAAGAGAATCGACAAGACAACAGTGGAAAAATTCCACACATCAGGATTAATGTTTGGAATCTAGCAATGACAATCGCTATGTCTGCATTTCTGATGAAATCCCGCTCCCTGTTGAGCATGAAGGTCTTGTTTAATGTTTCCTCAAAATAAATGCGGAACACAATTTTCCGTTAACAAAAGTAATTGTTTTTTTTTCTTCTGAATGAACATATCAGTCAGGCCAAGCAGAACAAACCAAGGCCACCTTTGATCACAGGCCAGGAGCACTTGCAACCACAGTTCAAGAAACAGGGGAAAAGAGATCAACTGATAAACAGAGGCCATATCGTACTGACATATTTTAATACTGCACTTTGCTTTGTAGGGATAATTAGATACATATGCACATTAACCTAAACAATCTCAATATGTGCGGTAATCCCATTCCAAAGATGCTACAGCGATATTGTTGTTTCAATTTCAACCCAATATTCTGTAAGCTGAAAACAATGACAAAAAAATAATTTCAAAACTCAACCATGCATGTAATCCTCAGACACGGGTGGAGAGTAACTTACCAACACAGCCCACTCGAACGAATTATGTTCTCAGGATCCCCACCGATGCATCACGGTATGTTGACAACCTGGTTGATACGCTTACGGCATATGGGTAACAGATTTTGCTCTAAAAGACTTTTTGTCATAAGACCGTCGGTGATTGATGAATAAATCGCAAGTAAACTGAAACTCACAGACAATAATTTCTGATCCAAGGACGGCTGAACAGATCAACCTTCTATCCACTCATAAAAAATGAAATTCGACAATGATAATAATGCAAACCTTGTTTGCTAACTATCAACACATCATTTATCTCTCATGTGACACCCTTCTCACATGATACAAAATTACAATCACAAGCTGCTGCAAGCAACTCAAAATGACTCAAGTGGCATCATTCTTCATTCACGGTCAAAGAACAGTGGTAAAGTGAACCACCAAGTCAAAGCTATAATAAACATATTATACAGAAATGCTCCTCAAGAAGTGATGCAATCACGCTATACAGAATCCAACAACGTGGGCAGAGGATTAGTGCTGATGAATCTCAACCTTTATCAGAGAGATTGCGAAGGTTTTCCTCTCAAGTTGTCAAAAGCATCTGAGAAGTGTAAGCAGTAAATTCCGCAATAATGCCAGCTGCTTCTGGTCCAATGTAATTATTCTGGAACTTCCATGCCATAAGAACTATTAGCAAGTTAATCTTAGGAACCTGCCCCAGAACCAGGTAATTGAAGAATGTCCTCAGAGGATCCTCGAGCTCGGTTCACAAGAGTTCCTTATCATAAAACGCAAGAAGCTGTTTGACATGGTTATGCCAAGTGGCGACATTTTGACCATCGACTGTAACCCAGTCAACAACAGTTGCTGCAGGCTGCTCCCACCATTCATCTAGCTGCCAATGTCAAAACCAGGAATCAGGCATCATCAAAATGTCTGTAGCAGAAATAGAATACATGTCAATCAGTTCATTTCATTCACTCCAGCCATAAATTCTACAAGTTACTCTACTGTGACAGGAAGGCAGAAGTTAATGCCACTTCTACCAAATCTAAGATAAAAGTGTTCAGTGGGGAAAAAAAAAAAAAAGAAGTGTAAGCACATATACACTAGTCGGCAACTATGAAGATGCAATTTCCAGCCAAAAATTGACATCATATAGGCATTTCTTACAAAGAGAACCAAATGCCTCGTACATTCTGATATAAGCTAAGGTCTGCACGCTGTACTCAAATGTCAAGTGATATTTGATGGAGAGAAATGGGTGATTAAGACAATTTGTTAGTCATTCGTGTTACTCACCAAGCCTGCAACATATCTGCAATCTTCCAAGCAATTCTGAGCATTTGAAACTGCAGCCTTAAGCTCAGGCAACCACTTATCCATGACAGTTTTCTCTTGTTCGGCAGCCAAATTCAAACAGTAGCTAGTAGCCCTGAAAGGTGCATTCTTAGCTGTTATACTCAAAACCAGATATTCTAAAACATAAAGATTTAAAGAGAACAAGTACAGTATGAAGGCTAAATTCAGCAAATCTGAAGGTCAAAAGGATGAAAAACATGCAAAGGACTTGAAAAGGTTGAAATTTGATTCAGTGGCTTGAAGATACTTCACAACAATGAAGGATGCATTTTTTTTCTTACTTGCTGCCCAACAGGATGGAGATTAAATTAAAACAGAAACGCAAAAGGTGCATTTTCAAATTTGCAGTCCACCAGTCCAGAAATATCAAACTGATGAGTCTATTCTCTTCCTGAAAAGTAAATGAACTCTAATAGACATGTATCTTACATCCATATATATGGTCCTTGTCACCTATTCTGGACCTCAAAATGAATTCAACTAATTAACTAGAATGCTGAAATAAGTCGGCGCAGAAAGGCTTCCAGCAACATTGGATGAGCAGTAAAAGAAGATACAAATAGCCTAAAGAAGAGAAGCACACCTTTCATATTCTTGCAGAGCGCGGTATGCATGGTTTAGCAATGTATGACTGCTTTCCACGAGATCCTGCCGGACATGCACCAAATTGATGGCTTTTGCCAAGTCCTCCAGTACACTAGCCTCAGAACCGCGCAGTTTTAAACAGAAGTCCAAGGACTCTAGTACTGATGCTAAAGCGGCATCTGACCCCTCCATGCCTACGTTGATGAACAAATAATTTAAGAGACATGAAATATCCACAAAGGCTAGCACTGCTGCAATCATTAAGCCTTCATGAAAACTCTAGGAGGACATAGAACAGAGACTGATTCTGTTGTATATTAGATGCATAGCTTTAATCTGAGCAGTTGATTAGACATTGGAGTAACAGACAACTGGATCTTTTCATATAGTCGACCTATCCCTATTCCCATAAAATTCAAATGCACCACATCCTATGATTACAAGTCACCAAAAGCTCTTAAACACAAGCCAGAGAAGGATCTAGGTTAAAACAGTGCAATGGCACGGGCATCCTGACACATAAAAGCACAACCATCTCAAGAGATTCAATTTCAACTAATATCTGGTCCAATATCATGGCTAAGATGTTATTCATAGTACTTTGACTGACAAGAAAATGCATGCCCACCCTCTTTTAGAAATTCTCTCCATAAAGATCCATTCAACTCACCAGCTGGATATTGGAGAGCAGCAGAAACACGGCATATGGATGGCACAGCTGACGGATCCCTGGCTCCAGCTCTTGCAGTCAATAAAGCAGCACTTTTTTCAGCAGCAGCAACAGCTTCAGGTCCTGTGGATCCACTAGAACCCATAGACTCCAGGAGTGCCTAACATGCATAATGAAGGTAATATTTAAATATGAACTATAATGGAAAGAGAGAGGCGTGTGTTGAGTTATTCCAATTACATCACAAGGACTCTAAATTTCTCTCTCTCTCTCTCTCTCTCAATCAGGTGTTACAATGCAACAACAACAGTGATTATAATTGCTGGTAACCCTCCTTGGGAGTTAAAGCATCAAAAGTGACCATTTAAAAAATGACAAAATAGTGAAGTGTTGAATACTTAGTTAACTTATGCATTGCCACATAGCCTTTTTGTATAAACAATTATCAAAGAGAAAGATAAATAATAAGGCCCTTCATCATACATAAAGTACAAAGCCCGTGAGAAAAATTTTGTAGATTAAGTCAATAAGATAAATACCAAGAGAAGTTCAAAAACGGAAGTCCTAAGAACTAAGAAGCCTCGTATAGGAAATCACACTGAACCTTTCTGTCTTCTAATTTTCTCATATACTCTTCCCCATTGTCTTGTAAACCATTTCAAAAACATGTTTCCTTCAAATCACATACTACAATAGCTGACAGAGAAATAAAGCTTCACTACAGGATAGCTTGTGTAAGAGGAGAATAAGTTCATAACGAACAATGCCAACAATAAAATCATCTGGCAGACATGCCACCATAGTGTTTCTTGTGAAAACAGAGCAAAATGCATGCGTCATTATATTTTGAAAGGAAAGGGCAAAAGTCACTATCACATAGCCATAGCAATTCCCGAAGCATGTGCAATATGAGAGTATTATCAATCTCTGCACCTAAATTTGTCTGGACGAGCAGTTTTTTCATTCTTACAAAAGATATTGTTTGTAGCAGCAGGCCACAAGAGCAGGTACTCTCTACATATCAGCAAAACAGCCTCACCAACAAATTTTAGGTACTGCACTTCTGACACAACATATCTGAAATTATTATTCGCTTCAAGTTATCTAAACTATATCCAATCTGGTTATGAAATAGGATAAAAATATTGAGACCAATAGAGAAACAACTAATTGCCACAACAAACCAGCTGAATTTTGTAAACAGCTATTTTTTCCTCAAAATCTGATTAGAGGATACTTCCTTCCAACCACCCTTCTGATTGGTGGGTTGCAAGCTCTGAATGTCACCCACATGCAATATTAACTAACTTAGATGTGAGTGATGCCATGTTTGTAACCCACCGATCAGAATAATAGCTCTTTTGTAAATGGTAGCCAAAATATTAGTCACCAACGTTACTGACAAGAAAAATTGGCCACCTGGTTATAGGGTCAATATACATTTCCTTCATAATTATTGAGACAACTGAAAACAACTTCATTAGAGCGAAAGAGGACTTTGTGAGTAAAGCTGTCACTAATGAAGTTGGGAAGTCATAAGTACCTGGGGGGTTGATGGGAGCATGTAGAGGCTGTTATCTGGACTTCTACAGAAGGCAGAAACTTCTTTATCCAGTAGATCTTTTGCACTGTTTGAGATGTCTATCACAATCGAGCATGCCGGGATTATAGTGCTTGCTGCATATTCCCTGGCAACTAATGGCTGCTGATTCCAACAGGCTGCAGCATCCTACAATAGTTTCCAAATGAACAAGGATTTTATGGTCCCCTATAGAAGCAGTAACATGCAGCTCAGAATGAATTAAATTCAACCATATGATCAAACTCCACTGAAGTAACTAAACCAAGCCAGAATCAAGTGATGAATAGATAGATCCATAATACTTATAGCCCTCAATACTATTCAAAAGTCATTCTCATTGTCAAAAGTTGGGGAACACGCAGAAGTTAGAATGTAGTTACCCTGGCAAGGCATTTCTTGTGTAAAGACAATGATACTCAGATAAATAACATGGCTTGCCAATGCCCTTCTCCCCCCAACCCCATCCCAAAAAAAAGGTAAATAAATAAAGTTTAGAATAAGCAATAGATACTAATTTATAGATAAACTCACTTTCTGCTAAGCGTCTTAACAAGTCACCAGCTTTTAGCCAAATCTGCATAACAATTATTCCTTCCAAAATTGAACACATTCTCTAATGACAAGAAGAAAAAAAAAATGGCACATAATTACCATATTAGCCTTGAGTAGAGCTGTATATATGGTTTCAAGTTCAGATCTGCGGGCATCAAATTCTTCGATCTTTTTCCATTTTTTCTTCAGTGAATCTTCAGCTTCTTTTCGCTCGGCACATAATTTGTTTAGTCGTTGGATTTCAGACATCAAAGTGTTCAAGCTTGCTCTCAATCCAGCAGCTTCCCTTTCTTTGGCCCAAACTTGCAACTACATGAATGGAAAAAAAAATCAATTTAACTAGTGCTGTGATATGCAAACATGAAAACCAAATGCACATAATAAACTTTGGTGTTTCGGTAGGCAAGTACATAAGAAATTTTGAAGGTGAAGGTACTTTATGAATCACATGGAGATGATTCAGTGACAAAAAACGTGTGAGGAGTAATATCAAGGAGCATGAGCTAACATGACTTTATGTCCAGTAAATACATCATATTATCCTCATATGTTCACTATCTACTCTACATTTATTCGACCTATCATCTCTCTATTGATAAAAAAGAATTCACCTCCAACTGCCGAAGGCTGCCAACATTCTGTGATTTTATCCCGGTACTGACTGTTTTTGCAGAAACCACATCGCTACTTCCATGCAGAACTTGTATAAACCTTTGACAGGAATCTCTGGCCTCCGCAGCTTTGTTAAGTGCATCTTCAGTAGCCAAAAACTGCTGAACATGTGCTTTCTGCAGACAATAACAGGCATCATGTCATAATCACACAAATAGAACTTGTGAGAACTATAGCCAATTGAAATTGGATTTCAAGTAGCCATGTAAATCCTTACTTTTTAAATACCTGAAGTTGCCCATCACAAGAATCACATTAAAAGAAAGCATGACTTTGCTGAGATGCAAAATGGAAATATTGATTTTTCCACCCAAGTCCAGAAGAAAATGTCACTGATGACACTATGATATAGTAGTTGCAGAAGATTAGAGGCTTCAAGAGATTTAGAACCGAGACTGGGGTTGATAAAAGAATGTGCCGACTCAGATGAGTTTTTTATGAAGGAAAAAATTAGTTAAGACGTGCTCTTTTACAAGTCAAAGTACAAACAGATCTAGCTACAACAAAAACATTAAATTGCAGATAAATAACTGCAAGTGACACATCAGCAACCACAAAAGCTGCAGAAAAAGCACTATCTTACTATCTTTTTAACTAGGATGGATAGATACAATGTGATATTGATTTGATGAAATAAGCAATGTTGTTATTCTCCATAATCTCACAGAAAGAAGTGCAATCCTTATTCCATGTATGGATGTACTTTCACACTGGACAATTGTCCAAGAAAATTTACAATCCAAATGCTGAATATATCAGTCAACATTAAGCAGTCTAACTGGTAAGCCTGCCATGTATTGCTCACAATTTAGAGAAGGAAGAGGACAGGAGACAGAAGTCATTCATCTGCTTTTTATTATTTTGACTATTATATCTTGGAGGTTCAGCATTAAAAGAAAATGACTGGCAATGTCCTAGTTTAGTAAGAAAAAACCTGCTCACATAAAGATAAATTTAAACCAGAAGTCGACAAAATTATATTTGAAGTTAATTTCTGGAAGAGAAGACAACCTGTCTTTCAAGAAGCTGATTTTGAGTTCCTCTAGAAGATACATCAACTCCTATCTTTCCATTACCATAGAATTGATAGTTTAGCGGTGAATTAGCATCGGGAGAAGAAACATCCATTACTCTGTTGTTCTCGTACTTGTATCTGATTATGAAAAATAAGAAGTGTTAATAGGAATATATGCGAATAGGAGCTCAATTGACAAGAACTGCACAAAAGATGTAAATGGAACTTAATGATGAAACAGCAGAAGCCAATCGATAAAATTTCGCTTGGATTAAATAACCAGTGTGATGCAACTGCACTGAAATTAAGGAGCTCATGAGCACATAGAGGAGTGTACCAGTCAGGCAAGAAGTAGGATACCAACACAGGCATATATAATCCAGGCACTATTCAAGTAAGAAGATCGAAATGTAAACTAACGACAAGATGCAAAAGGACGCCAGCAGAAAATGTTGGAAAGGAATTATCATACCTAAGTATTTCTGCATCAGCTCGCACATCAATTTTCTCTATCTCTCTGGAAATCAATGTTTTCAACCGCGATGTGTATGCAGTAATTGCCTGAAGCAGTAAAGGTGGACTCTTGAGGCTATACAAAACTACAGTTGCAACCTCATCAGGTATTTCTCCATCAAAATCAAATCCAAGTTTAGCTGCTTCTAGTTGAGGATTTATATGTATACCACCTCCTTCATAAGCTGGAAAACAGTTGCGCACTTTCTCAATCATGTGTGCAGCAAGAGACTCGCACGCCTTCCGCACATTTTTTTCTCGAGTGGTTTCGATAAGGATAACATCTTCAGCAGATTTTGTACCCTTAACAGTTGAATATACAGCTTCTTTTTCACTGCCTCCACTATAACTATTGGCCAGCTCAGAGGAAGGGTGTAGAACGGAACTCTGAGCATCCCTTGCCTGACTGACATAGTAATGAAGTCGTCTGTGATATTCTGCAAATATTCTAGCTGCTTCATCACTCTGCTGGTCATAAGATTCTAACATCACCTGCTTGTGCCTACAGTAGAAACAATGTGACCACGCAGTCAACAATTTGAAAGCTAAAACTCTTAAAATTTGTAAAAAGCAAGAGCCTTCAGCATTTTTCACTTTTAATTAGAGGAAACTATCACATTCGGGGGTTTTCTCTTTTCTTTCCAGGGATTATAATCTTCAATGAATTTACAAACTTCTTAAAGCAGAACCATTGGGATGCAGGAGTTTGTCAAACTAGAAGGCCGGAGATAAAACTTAAGAGAAGGAGGACAGGTCATGGCAATCCTAGTGAGCCAGATAAAAAATGACACTTGTATCATAATATGATGGCAATCCGACTTCAACCTGTAATTTGCTCGCTCATCAAGCATCCTCTTTCTCTCAGCCTCCTCCCTCGAAACCTCTAGCATCCTCGCCTTCAAATCCTTCCTTTGCCTCCTCAAAATGTTCCTCAACCTGTCCACCTCCTTCGCAGCCAATTCCCTCTCCTGCAGTGCAGCCTCTCTGCTGTCCGTGAGGCCGGAACCATCTCCGCCTGTTTTCTCCTTCCTCCTGCCTTTGCCTCTACCCTCCTCCTTCCCCAAATTTGCAGAACCGCCGCCACCCACATCTGCTCCCCCATGAACCGTGATATTCCTCCTTATATTCTCCACCGTCTTCTCGGATTTCACCCGCTTGATCAGAAAACTCCAAACTGGGATCATGTTACCGCGGCAGATCTTGCGGAGCGAATCGGCGGACGGCGCCTGCGACTTGCTCGAAGCAGAGTAAGGGCCCAGTGGCCGGTACCCCATTTCCTTCTGCAACCACTCCAGTATGGCCTCCGGCTGCGCCATTAAGCTCGACGAGCCCCACGCCGCAGAAACCTAGCAATTCACGAATCTAAGAGCTCTAGACGCAATGAATCGACGACGGAGCAGCACCCAGAACCCTAATCCGCACGTCCCCAACGCCCCTTAACCATCGAACCACCGTCAGCAAAATGGGCAAAGCGAGGCGAGGCAAGGCTATCCAGTTCAGTAAATGCACCGGGTAGCGGAGACTCGGCTTGCGAGACCTTCCTAAAGGGAAGAAGCTCGCTCGTTCTGAGGAACCCGGGGAGCTAAGCAAGAGATGCAGGCGAGCAGGAAGAGAACGAAAGGGAAGCGACGCGTCTTCAGATCTGAAGAATGTGGAACTGTGGGAGGTGTTGGGAACGGCCGGCGAGAGGAAGGAGACGATGACGTCTCGCTCGCTGTTTTGAAGTAGAAGGCACGCGCAAATACGACGCCCCCCCACCATTAACAAAAAGCCAGAGGAAGAGAGAGAAATGAGAATTCCTTAAAAACGTGGATGCGATCGGGCGACCAGAAAGCGCACGAGTTTTTCAAACCGGAAATCCTCCCGCCACAACCGAATCCATTTCCCCGGCGGTGCCGCCGCACCCAGGGGATCGGCCGCCGCATCAACGCTTCGCTCGAACGTGCTCGAATCCCGAACGAAGCGTGTCCCGTTGCGAATGAACGATAAATTAACAGATAGGATGATGAAATTAAGGCTGAGTAATCGAGCATGCGAATATGTTAAAGTTTAATGACCATGTTGGGGATTTTGCCATAGCATTTGATGAAGTCCTACCGATTACGGCCATATTTCACGATGTGTTTGTAATTGATTCGAACACAATTTTCCCGAGTGAGAAAAACGAACATATTCATTATATGTGCACCCAAAATAGGTGCACCCGAAATTTTGGTACCACCTTTTGCTTAACGTTGCTTCCAGCATCTCCAGGGGCAAACGTACCTTCACTGTGTTTGGATAAATTCAAATGGTTTTACATTCCATTTTGTTCTTTTCTACATCAGCTTTTGTTTTGTCCCTTCCATATGCATCTTCTCGATTAAAGAGTTACGAGCAGGAGCTTCCCAATATTAAAAGGAAACAAATTTGGCGTTATTTTCTATTTTTCGACAATGTTTACATGATCAAGTGCGCTAATTGATAATCGACTAATCTCCCACTCTGTAGTCATTACTTATCACATGGCATCTTATTGACCTTTTTTAAATAATTAGAGTAAATACATTAGAAATCTTAAAACTTATTGTGAAAATTCAACTAAGTAGGCAAAATTTAAAAAGTGCAATCGAGCTCTAATTTTTATTAAATTCGTGCAATTGAATTTATATGTATCTCTGTTCGATTTGGCTAATGAAAAAATGCTGCTACGGTTTATTTTATTGTTTCCTCTATGCCACGTGATACTAACATAGCCAAAACGAGGCCATTTTGGTCAAAATATAATTTATTAGGACAAATTATATTTAAATCATGTTAAAGAATATAAAAAGTTACTTAAATCTCCAAACTATGCCCCTTATGATATAATTACTTGAAAATTTTTACGACATAAAAATTCACAAAGCGATGTTCATTGTGATACATTCACAATAAAATTCTAACCGCGACATCAAAAGCCCAAAAATTATATGCATATAACACTTTTTATTCCATGCAGGGTTCCATTAGATGATATTACAATCAAAATAATGTTCTTTTTATCTTACTTAAGTCACGTAGGTGTCATATCAATATTGTTTGCCTTTCGTTTTCTACATAGGCATACTATTAACGATGCTTATTAACACAAATTTAACGGAAGATAAACATGCCACACAGTATGAGCTTTAAAGTCTACGATAAACACATTGCATCAAACGTAATTTGAGATTTTTTACGATTTTTCCCTGAAAATAAGCAAACTTTAAAAAACATACAAAAAAGAAGAAGGAAGACACGGGTGAGGGTTGAGCCCTTGCTTGAGTTTTCCTTTTTTTTCACTTTTTTTTAAGCTTGTTAATTTTTTTTTATATAAGTTAAATAAATTTTGTATAAAAAGAATCAAATCTGGACCAAAAACAATAACGTGGTCATAATTTTATGTTTTTTTAGTGATGTAATTGCCACGTAGAAGGGAAAAAAATAATAAATGATTCATTTATCATTAATAAAGTTGGATGGAGTTATCAACATACATTAATTGTACTAATTCAATAAATTTTAAGATATAATTGTACTTTGTGAGAATTGTAGAACTTAATTGTATTTTCACGACAACTTTTAGAATTTTTAGTGTATTTATTCTTAAAAATACAAAATAACGCACATATACGGGCGAACAAACTTGTAGTCATTACTGCATTACTCTATTTTTATAGAAAGAAATGCAACCCAAGCATATTATCTTTAAGAGAAAAAGAATTATAAAAGAAAAAAAAATATGGGGTCGGTTCTTGGTTCAGGAGCGACCCTTGAATTTTGGGTCTGGAAGCACTGAGCTATCGGATCCATGATCAACTCTAAATAAACCCCGACAAACATAGAGTCCATTAATATTTGGTATGGAACTATTCTGTCGGAAAAATAAAAAAAAATCATAAACTTGTTATATAAG
The DNA here is from genome assembly GCA_030064385.1 of Melaleuca quinquenervia. Lineage (NCBI taxonomy): Eukaryota > Viridiplantae > Streptophyta > Magnoliopsida > Myrtales > Myrtaceae > Melaleuca > Melaleuca quinquenervia. The sequence goes on along the minus strand of CM057726.1, from coordinate 6,475,982 downwards.
TATCCATTTAGTGCTAAAACCTTTTAGTGATTTAACAATGCAGTTATTTCGATCGATTTTTAGTTTGAAATTGATGATGTTGACACTAGTTGGCCTACGTGACACAATCGGGTCGATGATGGCGTTCTTTTATTTTTTTGGTAAAGATGATGGCGTACTTGGTAAAAAAAAAAAAGAAAGTTTCTTGTTAGTATCGATTATGCTGCGTGAAATGACCGAGCTCATATCATCCATTTTTGGTCAAAATCAATTGAAATGATTATATTGACAAATTGTTCAAAAGTTGAGAAATGGATTGATAAAAATTCAAAAAAATTTAAAAGACTAAATTGATACGAGATATTAAATTTTAAACTGTTTTAGTAATTTTACCTGTCTTGCCTTAGGCTCAGTAATCTTGGTGAAGATTGCCGAAAGCTAATCTAGTGGCCTAAAACAAAATATCTCTGTTTTCTTGATACTCGTTTATAAGTAAAACTCGATTATGCTTTTACCCAGTAATTGTTGCGGCAACTCATGCACGTTATAAAAGTCAAGTCGTGGCTATTCGACAAATCAAGGTCTACATGATAAACACACTCATTAAATTATTTTGTAAGCCTCGTAATTTGAGTTCAGATTCGAATCTCCTAACCCCATGACCAGTTGAATTTATTTCCTTAGGATGATCTAATTTTTTTTATTTCTTTTACACTAACAAAATATCCCCCGTGATGTGTGCCTGAAGGAGCGAAAAAACAGGCGATTTTATATATTTTATGGGATTATATTATACATTGGGCTAAAGTTTATGGACTATTTGTGTCAAACTGGAAATTTAAGAATCCGATTACACATTTAGCCAAATTTCAAGATCATTTATATCACTTTCCCATAAAATAAATAAACGCGAATCGTTGCGAAATAAGGAAAGTTATCTAAGAAATCTACGCATATATTTATAAAAATGGCATGATAATCTTGTTTCTGCCAATTATTCCGATAGTGCACGACCATTGTTTATCTTTTAGCCACCGTAAGTATTTTTCTAAAAACATTTAGGCGATATTGCGACTATAAAGGAAATATTGAGATTATAAAGAAATTTTGTTCTAACTTTGCTTTATCAAGAGATTAGTGAAGATATATGTACGTGCGATACATATGAGAAGATTAGCGAAGAAAGAAATTTCACGCGATCGATTTATTTTGCGATAAGAAATCCGATTAATCGTAAGATTGCAAATGTTAATTTCATGATAATCATATGTTTTTATCAATCTCATGAGAGAGGCATGGGTAGTGGCGGTACCCCACATCCCCACCCACGCCCAATTTACAATATCATGCAATTATATTAACCAATAAGAAATTCCTCCCGTACAAAGTCACTCTAATCCTCTTCTTTCGGCCGGATTATCATCATAATCATCGTTTTAATTATATTAATCGACTAGTTAATTAAAAAGCGTCTTCATAGCTCTTCTCGCCAGAAGCCTCGTTTCGAAAGGAAGGAAAGCGCAGCAGACAATCTCCGAGGAGGGATTCATTCGGATTTCCGAAGCATCGTACCTCAATCCAAGTTCTGGTCCCGGCCTCGATTTCCGGAGTTCCCATTATTCCCCGTCCCCGTCCCCCGTCTCTCTGTCCCTCTCGCTGCTCCTCGAAGCTCCCTCGAGGTACTTTTCTTTTTGGTTTTCTTCGCTTTCCTCTTCCATTCACTTTCTTCCCCTTTTCGTTTTGGTGGGCATCGAGCTCCTGGACGATAGAAACCTGTCCAGAACTCCGCCGCCTCTTCTGGGTCGTTCACTTTTGAGGTCAATATCGCGTCCTCTCTTCTTCTTCTTCTTCTTCTTTTTTTTTTTTTGGGGGGGGGGGGGGGGATCGTTGGGTGAGATTGCTTGTGACTGTGTGCACGATCGTTTCTTCGTCCGACGAGTTTGGTCGTGAGTCATGCTCGTGATTCTTTTTCTATTTTTATTAACTCATATATGGGTTCAAGACGTTTTGCTGATGAATCTTTTTCCGATGGCATTTGTGGAAGCAAGGAGACGAGTTCCCTTGATGTCCACGAAAGCACGCCAAAAAGATTGTCCCTTTCGTGACAAGCTCGCGGGTTTTTGTTAAACATCATTGCCGACGAATTGTCATGGTGGTCGATTGCGAGAATTCAGTTTGTTGTCGGTTAAGTCTAAATGTTTGCACCTATATTGCGAGAGAAACTGCTCTTGTTCTGTTGTCTCTGTGTCTGATTATCGACTTGTTTGAATAAGGGTGCGAGGATTGATATCTTTCTTTATATTTTATTTAATGGACATGTCAAATGTGTTCTGTTTCTGTTTGAGCTCATCGACCTTTTCTGGAAATTGGGGGTCTTTTTGTCATGAACTTGATGATCTGATTCACTTTGACTTATTTTATGCAGGTTCAAGCGATATAGTGGATTTGTTCTTTCATTTATTTAGCTAAAGCATATAAGAGCCTTTGATTGGTTCAGGGAGGGTGCTGTTTCTCAGAGGTGGCTCGGCTTCTATGAGCTCAGTGTCTCTCTCTCATTTGCCTTCAGTCAACTCGTTCGTTCTCCTTCCAAGGCTTTTCTTTTCCTGAAAGCACTCGTCATATTTGAATCTCATCAACAAGATCAAGACTTTCTACAGAAAATCAATTTCTGGGTTGAATCTGACACAATGGGGTCGGTTTGTTGCTGCTTGCAAGCTGGAGACTTTGAAGACGTTCTTCGGAGCAGTTCTGCATATAGGAACTGCATTTGCTTTAATTGCATGGTTGATAATTTTTTATACATGGTATGTTGCAGTTCACACTTATGCTTTTAATGCCTTAACAGCATGCATATACATACATACATACATATATATTTGTCGACGAGCTCCACGAAACTCAGTGATAGAACTGGTTTTCAATTGTTGCTGATTAATTGCCATGAAAAAACCTGTTACTGATCACTGAAAATATACATGTTCAGTTAAAATCTGGCTGCATTCCTGCCCTTGCTCTCATGTTGCCTTATCGAAGTGTGCCTCCACAATTGGAGATTGACCAGGGCTCAAAGTTTTTTTTTTTCCAATGGAGTTGGCAGTTCGTTATTTTCTGTGTCATTAGTCAGATCGGAAAGCATGGTTTAAATGACAACAAGGGGAAGAAAAGTGATATTGAAGTCCTCCCCATTGGCATTATATGGCTTTCTAATGTCTACTTAGTCTGTTATTCATCGTTTAATGTACTGAAAATAAGCACGTAGTAACAAGATACTCGAAACGCCCATGGTATATGGTTAAGAGCGCTTTATTGCTGCCTGCTACCAGACACGTGGCGAGCGTGCAAGAGAGCGAATGATCATAGGACCAGTTGGAGGACAAGATGAAAAGAGAGTGAGAAACAAGAAAAACAATTAATGGGTCAATGTAACTCTGTTAAAAGTTATTAAGTTACTGCAGAGAAATGTTACTCTATGGTCCCTACCACGTTCCCTCCTTTCCGTAGACGGTGTTATTGAGATTTATGTTGAGCTAGAGCTACTTTTCTGATAGATTTGTGCATCCTTGAGCTTCAAGTCCACATCTTGTACTGAGTCTTGATGAGAACATCAATTAATAAAAAAAACAATTACCTCGATGAGGATTTTTAACTGCATTCCGCTTTTCAATCATCTGTTTTGACACTGTCATCATGATCTGCAGTACACAATGCTATTTCGAAGAGAGATTCATGCCGTACCTTCTTCTGTTGCGGAAGCATCCACAATGACTTCTACAGCATCACCTGATAATTATTTTTCTGACATGTACCACTCTCCTCCAAGGCCTTTGCCCTATGATATAGAGCCAAGACGTTTACGCATGCAGAGGGAGGGACTGGTTCCAAGGCATGACAAGGGTTCAAGTCATGCCAATGAGGAATCAGAACCTCTTAGAAGCGACACGGATGGGGAATCGGATAATATTTGCTCGGAAGGCAAATGGACTAACTATGCACGTGAAAAAGGATGTAAAGAGCAACCTTATAAGACCTCACTTGGACTGTCCTCGGCAAAAGCTAATGCTGATATTGGGCATATTTATACGACATCAGAAGAGGAAGATGTTTGTCCGACATGTCTTGAAGGTAAAACTTTTTGTTTTAGAAGATTGGTTGCTTGTTGCTTGCTTATTGAGCCAACAATTATTAGCGGGCTAAGCTAATATTGAATAATAGAAATGCTGAATAAGTTGGAGAAAAGGGATTAGACATAATCGTAGACGAGTTCCTTTCATGCCTAGATGTAGTTGAGTTTCTTGCAGCTTGTAAAACTATTTACAGATCCTATCTGCTGGTGAACTTGATGTTTATTCTGAATGAAATTATCTTAGAATTGTATGCTTTTGTGCTTTTCCTTTTTCCTGGGAATTGCTGGCAAAGGCACAGGTTCTTTAAAGAAAATTTTGAAAAGGAGAAGTCGTCATCTGAAAAAGGATGATCAAGCTTTTGTGGGAACTATGGAAGTACTTTCATGAACTTAAAATTTGAGTCTGATGATTGCTTCTGACAGTGGCAGCAGAAATATTGCGTGCAAGTGTATCTGTATTCGGTTTGTAGTTTTGAAACATGTCTTTGTGATTGTTTAAATTGTTGATGTTCTTGATGAATTCTATCAATTTTTACTGCTTACCAAATGCAGAATATACGCCTGAGAATCCAAGGATAATGACAAAGTGCTCTCACCATTTCCATCTTGGTTGCATATATGAGTGGAAGGAGAGAAGTGACAGCTGCCCTGTATGTGGCAAGGTAATTCTTTTGCTAGATTCCAATGGCATTCTTATGTACATACACACATAAGTACCTACAGACGTACGTATGTACGTATATACATATGTATGTTGTGACTTTTGTGCTCCGATGGTTGCTTCACTGTGGCAGACCACAATTCTTAGTATTTTCTGAGCTCACGGACTGGGACTTTTCCCGGGGAAAGATTTTTTTCTGGGAAGGAATTGGGATTGTTCCTACCTCTGCTTTATGCACATTGGGTTGTAATCATTCTAAGGACAGGTTAAGAGCTTTTTACAAAAGAAGATATGCTATTGGGTTTTCAGCCTGTTGGTTGATATACCAGTGGTTAATTGTTGGGCTTGATAACTTTTGAATGTTTATACCGTCCTTGCTAATTGCCTGGACAAGTCCTGTCCATACACAGGATAGGCTGGGATGCTTGCAGCTTGTTGCTTTAGAATTGGAGGTTTTTTTTTTTTGGGATTCTTCCAAGCTGGGTAGAACAGAAATATTATTGAACAATTAACTAAGAAAATGGTGGAAAATACTATTATATTGCTAGCTTCACGAGCTTCTATGGTTGAGCATGCTGCAGACATTTCAGTCTCTCACCAACTGATAATTGTGGTTTCTAATAATTTTCCCTGTTCACGAGTTATGGGATCACTATGTCTTCTATATTGATTAAGAGGCAGTGCCATTTTGTGTGGTAGTTGAGAAATATCAAGACGTTCTTCTGGAACTTTGACTGTTTTCTTTGTCTAGTTGTGTACTCAAATGTTTCTTTTTCTGTTTGACAGGTGATGGTGTTCGATGAGACTTGATCTTTGACGATTGCTCATGTTGAGGATACTGTCAGCACCGGGAAGAGATCCTGTCAATATAGTTGATGAAATGTAAAGAAGCCCTCTGTGCATATTCCCATTATTCAAACATTCTCTTCAATTCTAAATTATCTTCATACTATGTTTAGACTTGGTTATGCCGCTTGAAACTGCAATTGTAAATATGAGGGTAAGCTCGAGTGCGTATTGGGAAATGGATTTATCTGGTCATTGCCTTTCAATTTCTGGGTTTAGTTCAGCGATAGATACTACATATAGAAGAAAGAGTGAAGTGGCTGACCAAAGGGCACAGCGTCTTGCTTTCACATTGTGCCGTAGTCGGGTTCTTCTCTCTGAACTTGCTAATATGCTGACTCTGCCCTTGGTAGAGCAACGTGCAAGACTGCACATCATGTTTCTTCGGGGTTTGCTAGGTTTCTCGGGTGAGATTTGAAATGAAATGCCTAATGTCTGTCCCAACGCAAGACTTAGCTTCTGTAATTAAGTCAAAAGTACAGAGAACAGAATTCTAAAGTAGCCGTGGATTCTCGGGCAAAGCACCTAAGCTTTTGACGGCCAAGTAAAGCCGGCGACTTCTGTTCACTCAAAAAGAGAGCACCAGAGCAAAAGGTCGGGATGCTTATATTTTCCCAGTCTCTGGATAATTGAAACGTAAATAAATCAATTGTCACATATGTGGGATGAACGATTTTGCATATCCATAGAGCACATGAAAAGTGGACGTTGGTCTGTCAAAACAAGGTGTTGGTAAGCAGGGCAAAAACAGGGCAAAACCAGATCCAGCAAACTTTCCATCAACGGTAAGAAATTTTGATTCACTCATTGTTCCCATATAGTATTTATAGTAAAACAGACAACATAACTTGTTTTTTTTTTCTTTAATGAGTAAACACAAGTACTGCATTTTCAATTTGTCTAATTTTTGCTAGTGATAATCTCAAAGGCTCGCAGGAACACCTCGGGGGGCTGGCCGCCGCTCAATATGTCCTTACCATTTATCTGTTGATAATAATGATATCAGAAAAGGCATCTCTACGTCATCCAAAAAATTAAGGCAAACTCTGAGAGAGAGAGAGAGAGAGAGAGAGAGAGAGAGAGAGAGTATTGTTCACCACAAAATGCGGAACCCCTGAAATGTTTGATGAGTACTGTTTGAGCTCGTCATTTACCTTGATGGAGCAAAATAAAATTATTAAAGGTTAGCGAGATTCTTACGATTGATGACAAGTATCTGAAAGTAGTAAAAACTAAAGTGTTTAACTGTGGAAAACTTCAACATTAGTTAAAAATATTAAAAAAATTCATGAGAAACAGAGATAATACTCTCCCAAGTAAGCTTAGAGAAATCAAATCTTTAAGTCTGAAAGCTCCTTCAGGATACACAATTAGTCACGCACTCTCTCCTGATCTCTACGTTTGTTTGAATGTGAAGCAACAATCTGAGAGAGAGAGAGAGAGAGAGAGAGAGAGAGAGAGACAGAGAGAGAGAGAGAGAGAACCTCTTGCAGTCCATTGTTTGGATTATCTAGAAACTCGGCTGCCCCGTCCACTCCAGCCTTGGCAGCAGCTTCCACAAGGAATTCTCTGAATCCAGATTGTACAAAAGTGTCAACTTCTTGTTCACACTAAAAATTAAAATGAAGAAGCAAGTTTCGACAAAAGAATGTTGAAAAGAGCTTCATTTCTAGCTTCATGTTAAGTATAGCTTAACCAAATTTCCCAGGGATAGAGTAATCTAGAAAATGGTCTCTTTATGATTCAAATGAAAAATCAAGAACAGACAATGAGTTGGTCACCCTCTTTTTTCTTTTTCCCCCTTTTCATTCGATGTTTTCTCAGAATATGAGGATGTTACGCTAAAAACTAGCGAACAATGGCTCCTCTCTCCCAGCTTAGTAACCTTTATTCAGGATAATTAGCACACCCAGCAATGATGTCCTTGTGTCTTACTCTCACATTCAAGCACTATCAAGAACAACCATAATAGTTTGGGGAGATTTTATGGATATCTTCCAGATAAATTGGGCAGTAGTATCAGCTGAACCAACTCTTTTTTCTTGGGAAGAGGTTTAAACTATTCAATGCATGTTTGACACTATGGCTGCAGAGGAATTTAGATTCAAAAATACTATTCCCAATGGAATAAAGCAAATTCTTAAGGAAAAATACATAGGAAAAGAAGATGCATCTTAAAAGGCGATCCAGTGATGATGAATTTTCCAAAGCTCAGCAACCACTTCGATGGGTGCATCTATACATACAACCACATGCAGCTCAATGCTAGTACAGAAAGCGCACTTACCTGTCCCCAATGTACCTTCCCTGAGTGAAGTAGCCAATGAATAGCTCCTCCACAAGTTTATGTTGCTTCTCGAGCCCCTGTGTCCCAGCATAGTATGTAAGCCTGTGGCTATCCACAGTATTTCCCCTGTTCATATATCATACATGTTACCAATGATTTTAGCACAACCTCTTGCTTTGGAAATTTAAACATCCAATGTGTGCATGATATTGTAAGCATCTTACGTAAGACCAGACATGTTGTATTCCAATCCAATGCCTCTAAAAACCTGCTAAACGGGCAAGATATAAAATCAGTAGTGGCATAAGCAACAAATTTACGATGTTCCAAAAAAGACAGGGAAAACCTCGCGCATTCGAGCTTCCATGCTTTCTGATCGAGATCCAAACTTTTTCAAGTAATACTCCTTTTTGTTTACACCTTCTTTTGGGGCAGATGGATTCAGAAAAAAAGGATGCCATTTGATCTGCAGGCCAATGAGACCTCAGTGAGAATGGAAACGCACCATGGTGAAAAGGCACACATTCGCATGTGCAAATATGAGAGAGAGAGAGAGAGAGAGAGAGAGAGAGAGAGCCTCAAAATCAAACTGATTCTTTGCAGTGGCTATAGCCTTGTCCAAATTCTTTTTACCAACGCAGCACCATGGGCAAACAGTATCTGAACTAATGTCAATTCGAATAAGCTTCTTCACAGCATTGTTATCAGCTGACTCAGCCATAATCTTCACTTGTTGGCAGATATTCTGGATAACATAGATGAATAAGATTCTTATCTGTCCAGGATAGCATCAGTACTAGACTATTTATTACGAGACAACCGCTTCACAATTATCAAGCAGATGAAAGCACAAATAATTCCTAGGCAAGGTGATTACATCTAATCTGTAATTTAGGCTCAATTTCACTCCAATCATGAAGAAGTTGTTTCTACTCCTGCTTGACTATTTGGTAGTGGTTCCTGATAAATGTTCTAGCCGTCGCGACTAAGTATTTGAAGGAAAGAGCAAATATATATTGATTTCCTCAGTTAATCCACCAACAATACTATGAACTAGAACAACCAAGACTGGTCTACAAAATTGATTCACTTAGTAACGTGGCAGACTTCTTCAGGTATTTGAATATGACCCGCCAGTTTGAATATCAGGTCATCAGCAGTTTTCACATCACTCAACTAATGAATTTCACAAACCATCTTAGCATCCCAGCATCACTGTTCTCCTGATGCGTAGGCTACATCTATCCGAAAATTCAATTACCCGAAAACATGACTTTGGTATACAGTATCTGCCCCGTGATTGTAGACTCGAAATGGGGGAGAAAAAATGGAGTTGGCCAAACGAGAATCCCCATTTCAGAGGTGGACTTCAGCAGCAATCAAAGATGTTAACCTCCAATAGTTGCCTTCCCGAAGATATTGTGCAGCGCAAATGTTTGTCAAGACCCGCTGAACAAAGATGATCAAAAGTCAAGCTGCCCGACTAATTCTAATGCTGTCAAAGGGGATGAAGGAACCTCGCAACTCCTCCTCAACACAACCTACCGAGACAAAACTCTCCTTCCCCTCATTCATCCGCAATCAAGACCACCCCCCCCCCCCCCATGTTCAACAACCAGAACTTACGGAGTCGCAGCGAAGATTTCACCTTCACCCACCAATAAAAAAAAAAAACAGAGAGACGAAAACCCAAAAAGAATTTGAAGCGACCGTCCTTACAACCCCAATCGACAGAAGGAAAAGTCGAACCTTTTCCAGGGGCAGGCGATCGCAGAAGGACGATTCAAGAAACGAGGTGCACAAACAAAGCAGGTGAATATGGAGATGGAGATGAGGGTGACCTGAAAATTGCGAGTATGATCTGGAGCTGCTGCTCTGAGGAGAGAGACCCACCGCGACGGTTGACTTCGACCGTTTAACGTCCTCATAAGGCGTCGTTACCTACCGACCCGAATTCTCCAGCGTAAAAAGGGATTTTGTCAAATTCATTATTTCTTTAAAATTGATATTCGGGAGCGCTGACGTCACCTCGACATGGCCAGAATGTTGTTTTTTTTAGGGAAAAGCGTTACCTTATTATTAATTTAGCTCTAACAGTTTTTGCTTATATTAATTTAATTCTAAACCGTCATTTCAACCATTTTGATTAGATATTACATACATGAATGTGGACCGATTTATATGGCATGAACGGCGCTTATGTTAATATTTTTTTAAATAGTATTCTAATACTTTTTAATTTTTTTTTTCTCTCTCCCTCCTCTTTCTTTCGATGATTGGCTAGGATTGACATTGGCAAGGGGGAGGGCGAGTGTCAACAAGGCCGCCCTCACTAAATTAAGAGCTGTTTAGGTGAGAGATGGCCTCGACCCGATCTTAAAGAAGCTCTCGGTAAGGCTGTCGTGACTTGAGTTGAGGTGAAATACTGTTCAAATTTTTTTAAAAGAGAGTAATAGCATATTTAAGGTAAAGAGGTAAATCAATTCAATTCGGGGTATCGAAATGGGAACCGAATCAATGAGGGCGCCGGACTGGTTATGTCCTGAACCTCCCTTGAATCGGCCAGGTCAGCCGGGTCTGGACCGGTTCCTGAATTGAATCGGCCCGATTGCTCGCCCTCGTACGGCGATCGTCAAGCCGGGCTCTCCCGTTCGGTTTGGGCCGAACTTCTGGAAGATTCCATGGGCCATGAAACGGTCAATTTCCGCCCGACGCCACCTTCCGTAAACACGGGAACGTCGTATTCCGTCCTCCCCTCAGCTCATTGTTCTCCATTTCTCCTCCTCCTCGTCCTTCTTCAGATTCTCTCTCCTGATCCAGGTACGCCACTCTTACCATTTCCTCTCCTCCGTTTCTTTTCTTGCCAAAGCAATCGCTGGATCACGAGTAATGCCCGCTTCCAATGTCGCGATTCCGGTCGCAGTTGGCTGCGGCCGTTTCGGCTTCGAAGAAGCCCGTCGTCCGTTGATCTAGTTCATCGTTGACGGTTTTTCCGAAGGACGAATTGGGTTCGGTTTGTATTCGTCAGATGTAGTTCCGTCGGTCCGTCCGAGCTGAACGTCTGTGTCGATTGCGTGCTGATTTGTGGGTTCTGTGATCGTGCGGTGTTGGGTGTAGGTGGAGGAATACATGGACATTGACGACGTCCTTGGGGATGCACGGGCTGTGAGCTTCCCGACGAAGAGCGCAATCTACGTGTGGGGGTACAATCAACGTGGGCAGACGGGCAGGAAGGGCAGAGAACGTCAGCTAAGGATTCCGAAGCAGCTCCCGCCGGAGCTTTTCGGGTGCCCGGCTGGGGGCAACGCGCGGTGGTTGGACATTGCTTGCGGCCGCGAGCATACCGCTGCCGTTGCGTCGGACGGGTCTCTTTTTACTTGGGGTTACTCTCTCTCTTCATTTGATGCATCCCTTTTGCGTACTGTCAAATCTGCATATTAGTTTGATGGCCGGCGACTCAATTCAAAAGCAACGAAGCAACAGCAGAACAGCAACGAACTAATCCTCGCCCGGTTGGCTATATATATATTTTTTGCCCTAGCATACATGACGTTGATGGTGGATTTACCTATTAAGTTTGAAGAATTGACTAATAAGACGTTGTGGTCTTAATTATTATGATACATAGCCGTAGATAATTGGTTTACCTACTTAGATTGTGGTATATAACTGAATTATAAGACACTCAAAGTAACCCTCGTAGATGGAGCCCATTTACGTACATAATATTGGCATTTTTACTGTCTCTCATCTCTGGAAGACATGAGCAAGTAAAAACGGCTTGAATCTTTTTTTTTTTTTTAAATCTTTTTAAAGAGGTTTGTGTCGGTTCTCATGTGATTTCATGACCTCCAAATCGTAAATTCATGTTTGGCAGTGGGTAAAGCTAATTCTGATATAATCTTTTTTCTGGAATGTAACTCGGTACTTTATTTTTTACATTCTGAGGCCTGATTTTTATACTGTTGGATCATATTGTATGCCAGTGTAGTATTCACCAATCTTTATATCCATACATCTGCCAACCACGTGAATATGCTTTCAGGGGCTAATGACTTTGGTCAGCTGGGAGATGGAACAGAGGAAGGGAGAAAATTCCCCAAGAAGGTCAAGCAATTAGAGACAGAATTTGTGAAGTCTGTTTCATGTGGAGCACATTGTACAGTTGCTATTGCAGAGCCTCGTGATAATGATGGAAGTGTATCAACAAGCAGACTTTGGATTTGGGGCCAGAATCAGGTCTTTCTTTCTGTCCTTATGGGAAATTTAGGATCCTACTTTGGTAAATTCAATGGTCATTATAAGTAATCTCTTTTTTGTTTATTCCAGGGATCAGATCTTCCACGTCTATTTTGGGGAGCTTTTACTCCAAATACGGTATGTACTTGACATTCATCCAAGTGCAGATTACATGTTGGGAATCACAGATCTTGCTGTGGTTGCAACTGTCTTTTTATGACTTAGTCTTTACTTTATAGACACCTAAATATTCTCGATGGTTAAAGTTAAAAAAAATTATAGATTTGGGATCCCCATTTGCAGCCAAATCTGTTTTCTTGACCAAAAAAATTAGGTTAGCGTCTTTAGTATGATGAATGGCTATAATGCATTTCTCTAAGCAGGAAGGAATTTAAGTTGATGTAGCACAAAAATTCACTCCTTAGAGCATCTTATGTAATGCTTTAGGTTGTAAATGTTACAAGCTCTCCTGAAGACTATGAGCTGGAGAAGCTATTGAATCAAACTTATAATTTTTGCTCATAGCGGTGGATTAGGCTTATATGTTTCACCACAATGTGTTCTTTCGGAATGTTGATAGAGGATATAATCAATTTTAAATAGTAGTTATGTGTGCTTCATAGAACAACATTATGCAAGGATGTTGGTAAAATTTTGCTTTATTGGGTCTCCCCATTGATGTCTTGCCGTATTCAGCATCTACATTCCCCATATTGATCAAGATTCTGGTGCCTGTTGTATTTGAGTAAACACGGAAACCCTGTGCTTTTAACTGGAAAATTGATTTGCTCATCATTGCTAAATGTGGTGGTTGGTAGCGCAAGAAAATTTATAGCTTTTGCACAAGAAATAGTCGTGTCTTCTTTCAGAAGCAAGTTACTGTGTGATGGTTCTAGTGCGTGATGAAGTGATACCTTTTGCGTCAAGAGCTTGGCTGAAATTTAAATTCGCATGATGATATGCGGGATCTTAATTTTCATGATATTTGTTACTCTGCTTAGCCATGTTGATTGTTATTTTGTGAGACCAATTTGATTGGCAGTCAGGTTTTTCTGAAGACAGATCATTTTAATGAGTTTTGATAAGGAATGCCCTAGAATTTCTCTTGGACCGTTTATTCTTGCTGTTTTTAGCAGTTATTTAAGTAAAAAATGGTTGCGAAGAAAGTGTTTTTCTGATATTCCCTTTTCTTGATTAGTGGATGTGAATGTTCTTTATCCTCTTCAAAGTGCTCTGTGAGGTTAATTTGGTCAGAAATCAGAGACTGCTGAAAATTTTTTCTGCTTGCTAAGTTTTTGCTTGTCTTGTGCATTGGTAGTTGGTACTTAACTGAATTGGTATATGATTCTATTTTTTGAGTCTAGATCATTACATGTGGCTATTGTAACACCCACGAATACTCTAGAAACTGTCAATGAATTCAGGAGTTGGAGATAACAGGCTTGACTAAATGCCTTGTCCTGTCTGATTCTCTGTTGGTGGACAATTTTTGACTGTATAAGGTGCTCCATTGGAGGCCTTCAGGGTGATAAAAGGATCCTTGCTGTGTTGACACTTCTGAGTGATTGGTCCTGCACTTGTTTACCTTTATGGTTCTTGACTTCAGGTTTTACTGATTATTTGACAAGCATTAGAATCTGTCTTAATAGTGAGCTCGATTTCCTACAGATAATTCGTCAAGTAAGCTGTGGAGCTGTTCATGTGGCAGCTTTATCAGAAGATGGTCTTCTGCAAGCTTGGGGTAATTATCCTTGCAAGCCTTTTCTTCCTTCAGAAATTATTGACTTGCAACTTGCAAGTCAAAAACCTGGTACAAGTGTTAGTGCCAATGGTTCTTTGTTTACATTTCCAAGCACTAGCTGATGGAGGTGGAGAACATGTGATATTGCTTCGCTTTTCCTACCTATGGTAATTAGAATTAATCAATGTTCTTGCAAAACCAGGCTACAACGAGTATGGTCAGCTTGGCAGAGGTATTACTTCTGAGGGACTTCAGGGGGCTCGTGTGATAGGTGCTTATGCCAAGTTCCTTGATGAAGCCCCTGAGCTTGTGAAGATTACCCATGTGTCATGTGGAGAGTACCACACGGCAGCTATATCAGATGAAGGCGAGGTGTAAGTGTTCTAAGATGGAGATAGGCTCTTCTTTTAAGATTGATATTGTGGTTATCCGCACGGCACAACTTTTCTGAAAGTTGGAGAAAATCTTCTCATGGGAATCTCACATCTGAGGGAGACGGGATCCCAGAAAGCGGATGCGACATATGTGCAAGTTTCTTACACTAGCTTCATTATTCCAAAACGAGAATGGCGTGATTTTCTTTATTATTTCCTTTTGAATTTGTTGTTACATTTTTCCTTATCCTAACCGTAAATGCTGATCAATTTTTTGAATTTGTTGTTACATTTAGGATGCCTTTTCTCAGTGAATACACTGTTTAATGGCCATCGTTTCCAGGGAGAACTTCATTGCTGCTTTTGATATCTATTCCTTCACTAGTTTGTTTTGGTAGAAGATTCCTGCTAAGAGTCACATAGAACTGAAAACAGCAAATGAGAAAAGATCTGTTGTTTGATATTATTTCTGCTGAGTATAGTATAAGTTAGAAGAATCTTCCTTTTTGTTTTGACAATAGCTTGCATCTGTTAATTTAATACAAATATCCTGTTTAGAGGATTAACGCGATTTTGGATGAGCTATTGGAATAACTAGAAAGCACTTTGAGTTTTTGCTCTAAGAGTGGTTATGTGCTGCGAGTGAAAGAACTTTGTCCCTTTTCACATCTAACCCTAATCTTGTGTCTGCTCTTATCAATTTGTCTTTTTGGGAGTCATTAGACCCATGATGATAACTTTTGGGACTTTGCAGCTACACTTGGGGCCTAGGAAGCATGGGTCAGCTGGGGCATTGCTCCCTTCAGTTTGGGGATAAGGAGTTGTTGCCGAGGAGAGTTGTTGCCCTTGATGGGATACACATAAAGGATGTTGCATGTGGCGGTGTACACACATGTGCTTTGACTCTCCAGGGAGCGCTTTATGCTTGGGGAGGTGGTCAAGCAGGACAATTGGGCCTTGGTCCCCAGACAGGGTTCTTCTCATGCATTCCTAATGATTCTGAAACATTTTTTCGAAATATCCCTGCTTTAGTTGTTCCAAGTGGCGTTCGACTTGTTGCATGTGGACATTCCCACACGCTCATATCGACTAGAGATGGAAGGATACATGGTTGGGGTTATAACAATTATGGTCAAGCAGCTAATGAGAAAACTACTTATGCTTGGTATCCATCTCCAGTTGATTGGTATGAAACATTTACTTACTTGTTAAGTATTAAATGCCCGATCATGCATTCTACTCTTCTAATGAGATTTGTCCAATACAGGTGTGTGGGGGAAGTACGTAAACTAGCAGCTGGTGGTGGTCATTCAGCTGTTTTAACTGATGCATGTTCCCTGAAGGAACTCTGTGAATTTAGGCTTGCGGACACTGTTACATTAATGAATGCTTCTCAAATTGAGGATGTTGCATCCAGAACTGGATCAGATGCATTAGCACGCCTATGCGAGAGACTGAGGTAGTTTATGTTTGTGTTTCTGGTTTGTTCTCCCCTCTTTTTCAGTTCCTCGAAGTACATTATTAGCTCTTTTCTTTGGTTAAGTGGCATATCTTGGTGCTCTACCAGTTAAAACATACCAAATGAAAACTCGATATTTTTTGGCTGCAAATTGTAGTTTATTGTGTTATTGATTTTTCTAAGGACTGTGATGAATTGCATGTCGGGTTTATTGCTTATGAATATGGAAGATTATCCAGATAGTTCAGTCAAATTAGCTTAGGTTTAGTGAAAATGCTAGAGAGAAAAAGTTGTTCTCTATTATTACTACCTGAGCACCTGTCATCTTGTTTATAGTACTGTTGCTCAGGATTAGTTTATTCTGATAAGCTCTCCCCTTGTCCCTCCACTTTTTAGGAGTAACCATCCACGTCACTCTTTGTTTACACAGGGAGGATTTACTTGATGGTCGGAATCATGGGATTGAAGATGAAGAGCCCGCAGCT
Source organism: Melaleuca quinquenervia (assembly GCA_030064385.1). Lineage (NCBI taxonomy): Eukaryota > Viridiplantae > Streptophyta > Magnoliopsida > Myrtales > Myrtaceae > Melaleuca > Melaleuca quinquenervia. The sequence goes on along the minus strand of CM057726.1, from coordinate 6,459,788 downwards.
GGGAAGAACTGAAATTATTGATTACTCTGTTCACTTCACCATTCATAACAAGGTTTGCTGGTTGTCATCCCCGCTGAGCAACTAGGCAGGATAATTACTAGTAAGAAAAAAGAAACCACAAAGTCCAACTGGCGCATTTAGGTGATTTAACATTGGCAACTGGTCAGTACTAATTACCTGGCCTTTTGCTTACCAAGTCTGGTCTTAACTATCGACCAGCAGATAAAAATAGATCAGCCAATGTGTATATTTGATTGCTGATGGTATTCGATGTCCTTAACTCTCGATTCTCTGTGCATCAACTCAACTCGGGCTTTGATGCTTATGGTGCTTGTTCCTTTTGATTACTTGTGGCAATAGTTGGGAAGGATTAACATGAATATGCGGGGAGGATTTTGTTGGGCTTCTTCCGATGCGCTGCTTGTTTTTTCTTTCTGTGTGAATATTAGGCTTTTTCTAAAAAAAGGTTGACGACGCTTGGCTAGAAACAGTCTTTAAGAAGGAATGTCGGAGACAATATACGCAGCGTGTTAGTGTATCTGGGGAAAAAGTACAAGTTTAGTAGATTAATGTGATATGATTTAGCATGTAGCATTTTTAACGGGTGGCTTTATTTTATCGACATCAGGATGGAAAAACAAGCTGTACTAGAATTATTAAGATATAGAACAGGCAAAGCATGACTCTTACTATTGTCGTATTTCATGTGATCGAACTTTGCACTTAATTGAAGGTGACTCAGACGTGAATAATTGTTCATTTTATGTTTCTACAGTCGCTCTCTTTTATCCCCTCCTCCTCTTCCAGGATGCATGCAAATCTTACTTGCGCATCTCGACCGTGTCCCAAGCTTGGCTTCTTGGAAACTGCTAATCTTCGAGTGAAGAGAACTATAAAAATGCAGTAAACATCTCGAGATATGGGAAATATCAGAAGGAATTGGATAACCAATTATTTCCTTATGATGGAGTAGTTCCGACATGAAGAACTTTACACCGAGCATAGAGGGTCATATATATTAGGAAGCCGCGAGTTAAAACGCGCGCTGTGACATAACCTTGTAGTGAAGTGAAAAGAGGCTTTTGGCCGTAATTAAAAGCTGATGCCGAGACGAATGCTGTCGGTCTCTCATCTTTTACTCGTTCAGACGGCGTATCATCCAAGGCGGCATGAGCGTAATGGCAGCGCGGGCTTGAGATCTCTCCTCTTGTTCTGCAACTCCAAGTACCTGCCTCGCCTGGAGCGTGTTGCTGCATCAACATGGCCAATTTACTTGCCAATGCTACATCTAGGCATTGCCACCATCGGTTCATTGATTCATTTTCGTATGAGATGATGACCTCAAGTTGTAAAGTCCAATCATCTTGGTCTATACACTACAGTAGCGTCGTGGTTCTTGACAGTCTTGACTCATGTTCAGACTCCACACACTTATCCCTTGATTTCGCACATCTAGCGTGTATATTAGAAATGCACTAAAAGTGGAGAAACTATGAACCTTGTACTCATCAAGGAAGTGCTAATTCGGCTACCAGTAACCTAGAAGTGCATGGGGACAAAGGCTGGTCCTAGGTTTTGCAGAGTGGAGACGATCGTCGGCGATCTTGTGTGGACTGGGAATCTGTCTAACTAATTAGACTAACCAAATAACATGTAATCTAAAAACTAATGTCCATAAAAGATATGCCTATCAAAGTTTTATAACTGTCTATTGATTTGAATTCCTGCAAATATAACTTTTTTTTAAACTACGAAAACATCTTACTTTTTTTCTTTTGTTATTAAAGAATAAATAATTTAACAGATTGCCTGAATTCATGTTACCAGTATAGATTTTCACCTAGGATCTTACAATTTTCTCTACATTCGCCTGTATATGTGGCAAAGCAAGCTCATCAAGACACATTTCGCCTGTATATTCATTTTTGCTTTTTTGAGATGTTATGACTGTACTACGCAGAGAGAGAGAGAGAGAGAGAGAGAGAGAGAGAGAGAGAGAGAGAGAGTACCCAATGGTGAGAGAAGGAAGAGGCAAAGTGGGTTGTAGCATGAAGGAGGATGTGGTTGGTGCTAGGGTTTGCTGCTCCCACTGCTCACTCTCTGCCATTACCTTCTCATTTTCTTTGATCTGCTTTTTTTCTCCAATAAGAAAAAAAAATCATGTCACCATCTTACAATTTATTATAGGAAGAATTATAAAATTAAGAGGCCAATTCAATGGAAACTTGTGTGCATAATTGATTACCTTTTTAGATAGCATGTTGTTCTGCTCCTGTAAAGCTTTTTCCTGTTACATAATATATAAAAAAAGGTGGACGGTTTACATCAATTACAAATTCAACTTGGTTCCTCTAATTGTTGCTCCTACTATATATTACTATTGAAATGATAAACCTACATAAAAAAACCTATGTATTGGCTTCGTTGTGCTCATTAATCCAAATGCCTCCCTCCACAATACAAAATTTACACGCATTATTCATAAAAATGATCACACCTTTTCGTACAGTAATGTTGGGTTGAAAAAACCCAATTTGAAAATTGACTTGTAAAGTATATTGTGACAGTTTATAAATCTTAGTCAAAATTGAAGAATCCGTTGCGCTACTTTGTAAATCAATTTTATATAGAGTTTTTTTTTGCATATATACATATAATGTAGTTCTACCGTTCTAGGCACAAGGCTTCATAACATGATGATCGTCCAATGCATGTTAATTACATGGGATATCCAATGTTTAGTCGTTGGTTACTATCATTGTTATGTTGAGATGTTCTTTATCAGTTCAATGAAGTTACAAGTTTCACCATCTAAAGTAAGCTGGGATACCAAAAATTATAGCCTCACATGGGTCCATCAATCACTGATTAGCATTCGATCCAAAAGGAACCAACAAAGACAGTGATCTTCCCCTACACAACCATATGAAATTGCATTTAGATGCTCTGAAGCCCAAGCCTTACCTTCTTTTGCAGCAGAGAAATGGACTCGTGCATGAGTTGGTTCTGCATAAGACAAACGAAAGAAAAGAGTTAAAACAAAAAAGAAAGGAATTTTCATTTGCATAGAGAACTTCAACAAAATAAAAGGCGCAACTTATAAAGGCCTAACCTTTCTGGTCCTAATGCGCTTGAGAGCTGTATCAAGCTGCTGCTCCAAGTACTGCAGCTCTCTCAAACTTAAGGGATCAAGCTCTTCTCCAGCCAAGTTTCTGCACTGATCAAAACCATGTTTATGCATTCATTTTACGTCATCACTGTGTGCAGAAACTAAATTGCCATCAGCCAGTTATGTCGATCGATATCCTTAGAGACATCATGCATAGTTAATCTTTCCATAGAGATTATTACATGCTTGTCACAACCTTCGAATTTGAATTTGAGTGATGGTCCATGGAAGTATTATCTTAGGGACACTTGTCATATTCATCAAATCTTCAAAAGATAATGCTGTGGAGTCTCTATCAATGCACTCCAAAATTGAGATGATCTCCATCTTCGTTACAATCAAAACAAGCAACTTCACTAATGGGCATAAAGCATTTTGATTTCACATAGATATGATGACTGCACCAGGCGCTTGGTCATCGGCATATAATTTATTGGGCAAGAGACTCATTTAGGACTCACAAATCTAATGGGAATTGAGTGTATAGCACAACTTGTCAAAGTTACTATGTACGCTTAGTCTAAAGATTACATCAATCATATTTCAAGAAGTAGGGCAACTCATATGAGATTCTGCTTAAAAACAAGTTCTAGACAGTTTTTCTCTATATGATAAACATCATGAATAAAACTAGTTTATTCAATATTCTTTTCAACTGGCCTCAATTGCTTTTAGTGGCACTCTCTTTTTCTCAAAAGCCAAATTTCCAAATTGTTGTATCATTTTCAACTAACTCAATTGCTCAATGCTATTTGTAAACCGGATGCAAACCTAGCATTCCTCATGATGCTAACTTATTATTTAGGACATGCAAGTTTGCTAGACACACACAAACTTTTATTCATGTGGCTACAGAGAAGACGGTACCTTACGTTCCTCTGCAAGACTTCGATCCTAGCCATGAGCTTGGGATATTCAAGCGGCCAACTTCCCTACACAGAAAAAAAAGACTACTTGAGGACAGTGCAGTCAAGCAATGTTAGGAATGCACGTGTTTTTGTTTTATATGACAAGAAAATCCACTTTTAAGTACATAAATCTCGAACTCATAAAATGTTCTACTAACTCGCATATCACTTGAGAAACGAGCTGCAGTTGATCTCTGATCAAACATGAAATTATTTACGTCGGATAAATATAATGGAATATTAAACTCATGTTTTGTCCTTAATCCATACATACTAGCATGCTGCTTAACCCCTAAAGACCGATATACAAAAATCTATGTCATCATACATTTATTCTTGTCTCCACGTTTCAATACGACACCACTTAAAATTCGCCTAGTCTTTTATATGTCAATTTAATTCATGGACATTTTACTTTTCCACCCGTCATTCAATGCGATGGATTGAGACAAGCTTTCTCGGGTTGGCGGGGTACTGAAGATTGATGAGCAACAAAAGAAACCCTGAATGCATGATTCCCCCCTAGGGTGGTCCTAGCTCCAGACAAATAATGAAGATATGGAAAGTAAAACTAATGAAATGACGGATTTTTACTAAGTATAAGAATATAACCACTGACTTGAGTATTCATTCGCAGTTTATCATGTCAATTTACACACACAAACACAAAAGCTTATGTGAATTTGAGGTACGTGGCATGCTCACGAGTGAGCAATACCGGGCAATTTCGTTTTGATGGTCGTTTTCGTAAATCTCTAATTTTTATGCATATATTCTTCATGTAGATTTAGATTCTATTCTAATTCTTATGCAGATATTGCTTATGAATAACATATTTTCTTTTGTAAAATCTAAATGTGATTAGATGAAGAAATTAATACTTATGCAAAAGTAAGGCTGAATTTTTTTCCAAATATAAGGCTTTCCTACTTTAATAAATGAAAAGGAAAAATTAAAGAGAAAAATTAAATGTTTGGAATGTCATAATGGGTATATTTTAGTGAATGTTTAATACATAGATTACTGCTCAAATGTTAGTGAGTCTCTAATTCTTTTGCATACACTATTTGCGTTTATGTAGATCATATTTTGATATAATATATATTAATATTATCCATTTCTATTTAGAAATATCTACACAAAAATGGATGAAAGCTACTAAGGGAGAAAGTCCCTCCCCCGCCCCGGGGGCCCCGCCGGGGGGTCTACATTCTTATTAAACACTTTCATGTTCTTATTGATTCATATTATTTTCTGTGCTAGTAATAGTAATTACATTGAAATACAATAAACATTGCAATTTTATCTTTTATGTTATCTTAATCGAAGAATACACCTGCATGATGGCCTTCGGATCCGCTGTAAATATTAGTCTGCATAATCTCCAAAGAGAAGTTTGATTGATGTGAAGATCTATTATGTTATAACCTCTTGCATCTCATTTTTGCACAATTCATGTCGACATTTAGAGTAACATAACAGCTATAATCTTAGATCCCTGTAACGCACGGACATCTTATTATTGTATTGTGTAAACCAGTCTCTGTATTCTTCGTACCACTTATAAACCGCGGACAGATCAATGAATGATCCAACATTGGGATCTCCAAGAAAGTATTAAAGACAAAAATCTTCCCATTTATAAATTGGTAATAAAAGCCGTGCACCACTATACTCAAACCGAGATCCAGACGGCGCTGAGTCAAACATTGTTTAAACTTTTGTTGTGGGGAGAACAATCTGTCTTCCCTAACATCCCCACCTACGACCAGACACACATGAGTCATTCACAGTTCTTTGTGAAATAGAATTATTAGGTTGCGCATCAACGTACATCAACATGACAAAAAGTTATTTTTCGAGTTTTCTCAGTAACAATTGTCTTCATCGCTTGCACGCAATAAGGGAAAAGGATTAGAATCACAAACGTATAATTACAAAGACATTAAAAGCGTCCAATCAGAACTCTTCATCTCTTATCAATGGCTGGCTATGCATAAACTAATATGTGTGCATAAGGAGAAGTGCACTATATCTCGATTTTTTACTATCGATCATATTGACATCAACTAATTGTAAAAAAATCAAGAGTCTCTAGTAAACCTTGTTTGGAAAGAGATGGAGCAAAATCACATAATCCAATTGCTTTTTACCACATCTTTTTGTAAATAGGATTATAGCAATAACCCTAGCATAACCTCTCTATGCAATGTTTGGTCCATTTGGTTCTTCTCACAAGGTGTTTGGCTTTCATTTTCGTTGTAATATTTCTAGATAGGCATTTGGTTTCCATAATCAATTTGTGAATATTTCACGTGTCTTAAGTTTTCCTATTTTTAACATTATGGTTATAAGTCGGCGAAGGCATCCACTCCTCATCATTCATTGAATTTCGCCTTTCTTCTCAATTGAATTTGAGAATATGTAAGTAGGTACTTGTGGTCCTCGAGTTCCTAATTTTTTTTGTTTCAGTTTGTGTTTACAAAATTGGAACATGGCAAGTTCTAACCGGTAAAGGCTTGTTTGCTGCCTGCACTTATCAGTTAGTTTTGACATTTACTTCAAAATTTTTCTCCAATATGTTAAAATGAAAAAAAAAATTATTGAAGCTTTTCACTTTCATTTGTTTATATTTTACCTTTTTAAAATGTTGCGAGTTTGTTAAACTGCTTGAAACCTTTTAAAAATGACCTAATATTAAGATGCAGACTTACGTAAAATTTTTAATAATATTTTTGGGATTTGAGAAAATATTTTGAATTTTGAGGGGAAAGTGGAATAATTATTTTTTTTTACTTTTCATAGGTCCGAGAAAATAAAAAAAAAGTAAAAGTAAAATAGAGAAGTCACTTGATTAGACAACTTTCCTTGAAAATGAGAACGGAAATATCCGAAGTCCGTGCAATCTAACGGCTCCTTAACATTTCCTGTTGTTTTTCCATTTTAGGACTGACAAATTACGATGATTATGTAGAGTCAATCGACAAATATTTACATAAGAGATATTAAGTATGGATTTAGCTTTAAATATGAGTTGTACTTATTTATAAATAAGTTTGAGATTGAACACTTCAATCTTTCTAAAAGCACCCCCTTATATTTATAGCCGTGGATTTTTTTCTTAATCAATTTTGAAAAATTGATTTTATGAACTTTACACAAAGTCAATTTTGAACAATAATTGTTTTTAAACTTCAGAAAAAGCCTTTCCCCTCCAAAATTATATCGCGCACAGGCATGCACACATAGTCTGAGTTGCACATCAGTATATTCTTAATATTAGAAGTTAAAGTTGATTCAAATGTGAATTTGACTTAATTAATCATCTTAAGATGATTTTCTTGGCTCTGTTCTAAAAGTTTAAATATACATATATAGGGAGAGAAACAACGTGAAACATATTTCAAATCTTCCCGTGCTCCTCATCACGTGAAGACTATTATTGATAACCCAGTTTACAATGACAACATGCTAAACAAAAAGAATTCAGTAAGGATAAAATTAAATTCCTAAGGGTAAAATCCTGGAAAAATATAGATCTGAAACTTTCTGACTAATTCTTTTGCATAAAAGTTACCTGCATTTGATGCGAATCAGTGGCCACTAGCTGTCGCTCAGCATATGTGTATCTCTCATACCTCTCCAAGATGCTTTCCATGCTGCAAGATCCGTTAATGGTATTTCGAAAATTGAGAAGCACTGATGATTATGCATGAGCTTAAATGATGACAATCATACTGTAGGCCTTAACAGAGGCCCAACAAGTTCACGTATCACAGGCAATGTAGGGCAAAGCAAGCTGCTAGTTGGTAATGATCATATGTCTTCTCGCAAGTGCATATATATGTTTTGAAAGTTAGAACCTGTATAGACTTCCATATCTGCAGAATATTTGAGAGTGCAGTTTTCCTTAACAAGCACCACATTTACACGTGAATGAAGGGTATCAATTTTACATGAGTTGGAAGAAAGAGAAGTGCAGTTACTTCTTTAAGTTACGTTTTTCAAAGCTAATGATATAGCTACTTTGATATGAAAAAAAAAAACTTTAGGCTGGGGCTGGGGGAGTGATTAGACTAGGCTGCGCTTGCATGCCTAATGAGATCATTGTCATATGTTTGCCAAGTACAAGAAAGAAATATTATGGAGTTAAAATCCATCGAATTAGTAGTCTTTATCAAATGATTAACCAAATTTCCACCAAAAGGACCTGCTAAACAAATTGTAAAAAGTGTTCAAAAGTACGCTTATTTCTGTTTTTCTTTTTTTCAAGTAATCTCCTTATTGTTAATCCCTTTTGATATTCAATCTCAAGCAAGAGGTTAGATATGGAAAAGAAAACAGACGAAAAATATAGAGATTATCTATAATCCCCCTAGAAAATAGAAAAACAGTGACCATCTTTTGAGGCATTTCGATCGGTCATGGGATCATAGATCTACGAGAAGATTCTCAATACATAGAGCAACCATGCAAACTTGATGGTTTTTCTTTTGGATCTTTACTGCCTAAGAACTGTACTCGCCGAATAAATGATCGTAGATTTTGCCAAAAACAGTACTAGGCGTCATTACTCAATGAGCTTCAGCCCACAAAAGAAAAATCGTTGATGAAGTTTTCTTCGAATAATTTGAAATGGGTAGGCGAAACAAATAATACTGACGTTGTTTAAACAAAGGCCCACGAAAATGGCTGACAGCGGATGACTTGACAGCCAAATAAATTGATTAAGGCTGCAATTATCCACTTAAGATTGTTTTGTAGGTACAAGAAAAATTCCTTCTTCATAGGAAACTGTACTTCGAAGAAGGGGATCAAAGAAAAGCAGCTTGATCAAAGCTTGTGAAGAAAACCCAAAGCAAAGAAACAAAAGAAGAACAGCAAAATTCTTCAAAATTTTGGAATCCATTAAAATTATGAACGACTGAATTAAATTCCGTCACTGTACGTGTCCTAATATTTTTTAAAACTATTTTCTGCAGAGTGCAGCGAACCCAATCAAATGCTGTTTTCCTTTCTCTTTTCGTTTCCCCTTTGCGAGTGATGATGGATGCACTGATCGAAACGACATGATGGCTGAAAGAAACTACAAATTTTTAAAACAAATCAAATTACAATGAAGAGGGGAAAAGCAAACGTTCCGATATTAAGCATTGGTGCGACATTACTTCAAAGAGAAAGTGCAGAGAAATCCCAGAAAAGCACAAGAACGGATCAAGAACAAACCAAGAATCAGTGGAAAACTCGAACAGCTTCCCTTTGGTTGAGAAGACGATGAGAGCGACGTCAGCATCGCACAAAACCGAGATCTCGTGGGCTTTCTTGAGCAACCCAGTCCGCCGCTTCGAGAAAGTCACTTGCCTGCTGATCTTGTTCTCGATCCTCTTCAGCTGAACCCTCCCCCTTCCCATCTTTCTCTTTTCTTGCTATGACCAACAACAAGAACACCGGGGAAGAGAAGAAAAGAGCTGCAACAAGAAAAATCACTCGAGAGAGAGAGCAAGAACTCAAGAAACCCTAAAATTATCTAGCCCCGCGTCATTGAAGAGAGCGAGGGAGAGGGAGAGGGAGAGAGAGTGGAAGTGGAGGAATGAATGAGAGAGGAGGAAATGTACTGATACCGATAGGCTCTACAATCGGTATCTTTCTATTTACGTGCAAGTGGAGTTATAATAACAAAGTAGGCCTCTTTTTTCCCTCTTTTTTTTTTTCTTCTGTTGCTCGCTTCACCTATGCGCAGTTCACGTTTAATTACGGAAAACACTACAGACTGTAGGATGTAAAGAAAAGAAAATCAACTTAGGTCTGGGGAGCGAGGGAGTACCAAAGAACAGCGGAGGCGTTAGAGACTTGTATGACTGACACAGGGGACGGTCCTGACGTATGCCGTGTCGAGTTGCCATTGGTGGGAGGGGCCAAGCACTTGCGCTGTCTCATTTTGGGCCACAGGTTTCTTTGGTGATGTGAGGTCAATGAGTCCGTACAGTACCAGGAGGAGATGCGTTTGTTAATTTTGCAGAAGGAAGAGAGGAGGGAAGGAAAGAAAACCCTCGTGGGGGGCGCGGTCTCCCCTCTCGTTTGCCAATTATTCCCAACATATATGGTTGCTCATCCTTCATGGAACTTCGACTTCCATGGGGTCGAGAGTTTACATGATGCCACATTCTTCGGGGAGGGATTATGGTAGAATTTAACAGGAAAATTCCAAATTCATGTTAGGAAAATCTTTAAGAGAATGCCTAACTTAGAATTCGTTAACATTTTTATGTCAATCACATATCCCTTCAAAAGCTTAAAGTAGTAAACTATGGATACGTTACATGGAAAATTTTCCACCCACTTCATATTTCTGATGCTCAATTTCTTTCACCTAACATTCTTACATGTGCATCTCAAAACTCTACTAAGCTATAAACAATGTAACATTAGTATCAGCTAAATTATATTGTGAGAATACCCCTATGAGATTTTATCATGATTTTGAAGAGCGTGCGATACTGATTTGGCACAAGTATGTGCCACCTTAAGATACTGAAATCTTTTTAATAGTAACACAACACAATTCAACACAAGTCTCTCTCTCTCTCTCTCTCTCTCTCTCTCTCTCTCTCTCTCTCTCTCTCTCTCTAATTTTTTGTTTTCCTTTGTCTTCCTTTTTCTCTAATGTGGCACCCACTTGGCGCTAAAATAGCACCACATGTGCTCAAAATATATGAAGAAAGTGTCACATCGTCATTGATTATACTAATTAGATAAGTTTTGCGATTTGATTAGACTATTTTAGAGTTTAGGATTCAATTACAATTTCATGATAAAGTTGTAGAACTTTTGATACATTATCATTATACTTATTACAAGTTATAGACTATAACAAGCCGTAATAAGCATTGGCTTGAATAATAATTCCTATTTTAAACATCGATGAGAATCCGTTGCCCTAAAAACCTAAAGGTTTCTGAAGGCGTTAAACTTTTTATCATCTCAGCATCTAATCTTTTGGTACCCAAAATTGGATTCTGTGCTTGTACTGATCATCACAGTACATTAATATGTAATACACTAACCTTGTACTGTAATTGTTAAAGTTCACCTGAATATATCGAGCTCAAACCTTTTATACATACATACATAGATACATACATACATACATACATACATACATATATAATTTAACTTTTAGAAACGCTTTCAGTACCGTATGTGATACACCAAGTTAATGAATAAATCATCCTAAAAAATAATTTCATCACGGAAACAAGTTAGAATTCATTTTCCCCTAAAGGTGCTAGTGTTGATAAACGCATATGGGCGTTCAGCATGGGTAATCCAGTAACTCAATGGGCGGGAGAATGTTGAGTTTAGAAAGAATTCTCCTAAAAAAGTGCTGCTAGTTAGTAAATAGAGTATTCTCTCTATGTTTCTTATGTTGGCATAATTGAGGAAGTCGGCTAATTCTGGTTTATTCTGAACATATGCATATTTATTACATCAATCAATGCCAGCGGCTACCTTAGGATTGAGTAACGATTTCGATAGTACTATAAATTCGGCGCCCAATGGCGGCTGCTGTTCGGACATGTACTATTTGTGTCAAATAAAACTGTTCGTCATTTTCTGTTTTCTGTTTCTAACAATATAGGGGTTCGAGTACGGACACTCGCTGCCTGGGAAGTCCAAGAGACTCCGAGAACAGGTTAAACTCAGGTTTTTCGTCTGTGGATATGGCATTGATTTAGAGCATTTTGTAGGCAACCAGCGGGATTCATATATGTGACTCTAGTTCTTGTATCGGACATCTATTGACGCTTCGGCCAATCGTGTCGACACGGAAAGATAATCGCTTATCTTTTATTGTTGTTGTTGTTATGCCTATTTCATTATTTTCATAACTTGGATATCACTTTATTCATATTTTGAGCGTCGAGAAGTTTTCAGGTAACTTTGAGAGCCTCTGCCTAGGTCAAATGTGCATGTCGGGTTTTATGGTTTTCCTTATCAACTCTTCATGAGAAGCAATTGATTCGGATGAATGTGAATGTGACGCTTCGAGAGCACTCGAATTCTCATATTACACAGGCGTTCTGTCTTAAACCCCAGTCCTCCTGCTTCCTTCCCATATCCTCAATATCTAGTTCAAATTCGGTTGGCCTTTTGGATAGCCTTGCACCGATTTGAAGCTCATAACTTCATAAGGGGATGTGCATGCACATATGTTCAAAAAATAAGGCACCTTTGATTTGCAAACGACGCGGGTCTCACTATCTCTTAATGTGTAGACGATTTTTGTTTGTCAGTTCTTGACGGGCGATTAACGTGCTTTAGTAAATCAGTTTATGTTACCGCTTCTCCCTTATATTAGAAGCACGTGGTGCAAATGTATCGGCCTAACCTGGTAGTTCATAACCTAAACAACTGATAAAAGCAAACTAGAGTCATGTATCAGTTTGGCGTGGGTTGCGCTTTCATCGATTCGGGCTCGGAATTGCTTCTCAAATCAATTATTTTGATTTACGTTGAAAAGTGCCTCGAGGCCTAATTGAACCCAGATGACCAACAACAAGTTATAACGGATAATTTGATTAGGGGGAAGGGGCAAAGGAAAAGAAGAGCCTTTTTTTAGACTTGCAATTCGTAGCCTGTCAGCATATTGTTGTTATCTCACTTGGTCACGAAATTATTTTGGCTCGATTAGTTTTCTCATTAAAAACGGGTCAAAATGTATTGGTAGGTATTTAACTCGTGCGGGGTTGAGTTCAACTTTCTCTCGGTGATTTCATATTATGTTCAAATCGTGTTTATGCTATCGTATCAAGAATAGTAATCTCCGAAATTGTTGGTGTAATGGTCCTTGAGGCAAACCCTAATCCTCCTCTCTTACTCTAATTGGCAGATTGCAACTTGAAAGCAACCAGTTCGACTACTACTTCTGCCTCTCCTGCGTTCTCGAAGTGGCAAACGGGATAGCGTTGAATTGCCGAACTAGGGTTTTCAATTATAATATTTTTTTCATTACTAAGTGCGCAAACCCATGCAAACAAGCCCCTCTACAAGCCCAAAAAAAAGGGAAATAAAGTGAGGATTGCATATATTAGACATTGTAAAATATGATGCTGGTCCTACACGAATTCGGAAAATATGCTTATTGTGGCATTAAGCAGATTACCTATCGCATCGATGATTGTCTGTACATTAAGTTGAAATGTACTAAACAACTACCCTTTTCTTTTTATCATGAATCTATATGAAATGCGGTACAAATTGTTAAAATATTTTATCACATTTCACATTGATTTATCGATGCAGAAGGCGTGATTATTACGTTCTAAACATCTCGATTGTTTGAAAGTAGTGTCTTAGGATGATTCAGACAAATTGGCAAAAGTATTGTTTGGCCAAAAAATAAACTCGACGCGAGTTTCCACCATATAATTCATTGAAAAGGACGTCACCAAAAACTATCTTTGTATTTCGATGATAGCATAGGTCCCAATTATTTTCCAACTTTTATATTGGCTTACCCCATTATTATTGTCAAGATTACAAGATACTTCTCATTTTAGATGAATTCATGGTGTCATCCCTTTAATAATTGGAGTGCTTTGCGACACATGAGCTAGCAAAATCTGTGACTTCAGCAAACCGAAAGTTTAACGCTTCATTAGTGTATAATTAACCCCTGAAATTAACTAATTTATCGAGTTCCAAATATAACGCACCACAAGAAATATAAACTTTCACATGTAAAACAAATTAAAGAAGTTGAGTATATTACTCAAAGAAAGAGACGCTAGGAGGCTACTCTATCTCTAACTTGTACCGTTTAGGCTCGAATTTAGTGATATAATGTTCGATTGATTCGAAGTAAAAGCTGTCATTTTACTAGGATGTCCGAAATGCCGCTAAAGCTATTAAAAAAGAAGAGGAAGAAGAAGGAGATGGGGACTAGGCTTCCCAATTAAATAACCACGAGTGCAACTTCATACGAACATATAGAGATTGAGGACTATGATGCAGTGCACATGACGTTCTTGTGGTCCAATTCTCTTAGAAGAATGAGAATTTTCGATTTGTATATTGATGTGATTGTCGTTGGAGAATGGATTTCTTTTGCTGTATTGGTTATTTTAATATCTCCCCCTGATATTGACATAGTGGTCCCTCTAGTACGTACTTGCAATTTCTTTCCATAATCTATGGGGGAATTCTCCCAATTCTTTAGTCCCAAAATGATAAAAATCCGGGGGACCATGGTACTCGCCTGGCCACAAACATTGCCACTTTTAATCTTTTGTAATAGTACTAGAAAGAGACCTCGTTACAATCTAATACCTTGTGTGGCTCGACCGGGGACCATTCTCACGAGCCTAAGTATACAGCCAGAAACAGGAAAGACAACGAAGCGCGAGGAAGGGGGGATCGAAGCAGGCCGGGGGGGCATATCTTGTGGCTTTTATCTCCTCCTTATCGGGGACCGTGCATTTTTTGAACGGGATTTCTATCGGTAAAGGTGGACATACTTCTCGAAATGTGTCAGCTATTTAGAGAGTCTTAGGAGGGCTAACTAGCTTTAGAACTTTATAGCTAGAATTTGAGGGATTTTTCTCCCCATGGTATTGTTTGGGAAGGGGAGAGAACTTTTGATCACTCGAAGGCCTTGCAAAACCTAAACGAGGTACGCTAATACTAGCTATAATAAGAACAATCTAATCCCAATAAAACCCTAATTTAATGGCTTCCCCCCTCTCTTAAATGCATCTTAGCTATCGACGAGATACTTCACGACGCCCATTAGAATATATTATGGGAAGAATGAATTATTCCTCTTCTTTACAAATAATCTGGTTTTAGCATGTATCTGTCTCGGGGGTAACCTATCTAGAAATCGGACTTAAATTCCGAGAAATTGTCCTAACCTTCCCTTAAGTAAATTGCCGACCGCCTCTTTGTTCCTCGAAATCAATTTTTGTTGAATTTCTATAATTTCGTATGTCTTCATTCAAGGATGATCCTTGGTCACGTTCGATCGTCACCGGCATGAATAATCCGCTTCAAATCAGTCAACTCTCGTTTCACCTAATGAAAAAGGAACGAGATTTAAAATTGCAACTCTTTGGCTCTCGTGATGTGATGTGAAACGGGGACAAAAGAAACTGGTGGCAACAACTTGAAATGAATGTCCACGCACATCGATCGGTTGAGATTTCTAAAGGACGACGTCTCTGTCATTAGCTAGTCAACTGCAACGTCGTGTCCTGACACTCAAACGAACCAAGATTTATTCGGAAAATGGAAAGCTAAGAAACGCACTTATTCTTTTGTTATTAAAAGAAAAATCGATGTTATGCTTAAACATGAACCGGAAAATACGGAAATTCCCTACATGTTGTGCGAATTCGTATGCCATTTTCAATCTGGTTTGTGTATAAGATGAGGTTTTGCAAATAGTTAATAACAAAACATAATATCTTGTGCAAATGTTTAGGAATAAATTGGTAAGATTGACAAGTTTATGATCGAAATTATATCCGTTCGATAGATTTAGAAATGACTTGACAATTTCCCCAAATTCCTTTAAATTATTATTATTATTATTATTATTATTATTATTATTAAATCTTAGTTGTCCCTCCTGACCTTTGGTGATCCGCACAAATTTTGTGAAATATACACCATAATTTATCAAATTTCATAGAGCTTACGAAGTGATAATTAAGCAGAAAGTATAGCATAAATCTATGTTTTTAATACTTTTTACAATGCTTAGCCCGTAGGGATTGGTCGCAGATTGTTAAACCTTAACATGCTGACGTGTCGATACTAGTCACGAGTGCATAAGAGGAGAATCTTTTAACATTCTAATTTTCACGATGGAATGGGGGTTGAAACTAACAAAGGAAAAATGTCCAGAGCATACTTCACATTTCATCCAATGCAACTATATAGGAATACTGGAAGGCTATTTGTACCTTCACATCAATTATTTTAGAGTCACTATTTACGAAAAACGGAACTTTCTTTTAAGAAATACTCACTTCCACACCCTAAATTCCTCACAGCCTCAAGAAAACATCAAAAGGAGCTAAAAATCAAACAGTGCAAACCTTAAGCAAGATATTTAAAATAAGTTTGCAATTAGGGGTTTTTTTTATTTATTCGATATGAGGTCTTGCTTAAAGTTATGCGAAAGTTATTGGCAAAAAGCAGAGGTATGCTATTGGTTATCTGATCAAAATTGGAATATCTTTCGATGATCATAATGTCTTTGAATCATTGAACATATTAAATCCCGAATCCCGAATCCATTTATTTTTCAAATACCAAAAACTATATATATATATATATATATATATATAGAGAGAGAGAGAGAGAGAGAGAGAGAGAGAGAGAGAGAGAGAGAGAGAGAGAGAGAGAGAGAGAGAGAGAGAGAGAGAGAGAGAGAGAGAGAGAGCAGATTAAAAATGGTCTTGTAATCCCCAGTTGATTAGACTGATAATCACGCATCATACCACCATTGCACAAAGATAGATTCCAGATGAAGTTGAGGATAGCAAAAGGTACACATTAAAAAGCCACAATAATGCTCTTCAAAGCAGACTAATCAACCAAAGCGAGATTCTCGATTCTCTTCCTTATTGTGGCTGTAATTCAAAAGAAACATTTTAAAGGAACATATGCCCCGCGCCGTCCGTGCTTCAGCAATGCCATTTCCCACAGAAAAGGGAGCCTACTTTAAGAGAGCATGTTTTTGCAGTCTCGAATGTTCTCAGAAGATTTTCACGATTTTTTTCTTTTTGTGTGTGTGTTGATCTTCGAGATAGAATATCAGTGTACTATGATGGGATGCACAAGGGCTTTGTTTTGTAAACAAGGGCCTGGCTAGGCGAGGCCTCTGATGCGTAGGTGTTTTACGAGCCCAAGGCCTGTACTGTCCATGCCCTGACTGGGTGAAATTGCTTGGCGTGCAGAGCCAAGCAGACTTCAGGACGAAAAGGAGAAGCAAAACCTTAACTTTGGTTCATGACGACCAACCACGGTCGGGTCGGAAGAACCAACACTGCTCTTTCCCGAGCTGGAGCCCTATAGTTCCCGGAATACAGCACACGGATCATGCAAACATCATCAGCCAAAACTATCCGAATGCGACTAGGCATGCTTTGAGTAGGAATAACAAAGACATAGCATCTCGGTTCTTTATTTGAATCCTTTACATCATAGTTGCTGGCCCCCAACAAGGGGAAAAAAGAAGACCCAGTATGCTATGAGTCGGAATCAGAATACAAGACATTGGAGATTTAAGTTCCGTGGCAGACCGCCTGGTGTCTGAAGTTAAACAAGTTCTATAGCTGCTTTATGTGGAACTTGCATGGTTACATTTATAGAGGCTAATCAGCTTGTTATTATGAAATATTAGGAGAATGAGGAGCCCACCACCCAAAGAGTCTTTCACTTGTGTAATTGGGATTGTTTGGTACAGACGTATTATTGTTATTGCAGGAGGCTTAGAGCATCCAACCAGGAAGGAACCCATTGGCTTGTTGAGGAGCATTTGGAGTGGCCACAGCAGTGTTCATTTGATCAGATCCCCCAGCATCATACCTTTCAAGAAAGAAGCAGCAATTTATAAGTGTTTTGAGACCCAAACAAGTGCATGTAATAGAACAATGTAGGATCGAAGACATATATATCGCTCTGTGTGGTCAATCAGAGAAATGTTTAGGCGGGTCTAGAATCAGGTGCACTCAGCTCCTGATCACCATCATGGTAATGGGATTGGTGTTTGTTCCCATCCGATCAGACGATAACCAGGCATGCCAGATCCTGAAAGGATTGGCCATGGTTTTCTATACATAGGGTCGCACATTTAGCATATGTGCGAAGTGCAGGCATAGGCTCCTGCATTAGCATGTACTATTTTCGTTGCATGAGTGCATTTTGAATTGACGGATTAGGGTGCAAGGAAAAAGTACCGGCAACAATTTGTCAACAAAGAGAGATTAAATGGCGAGATTGAGCTCAACAGATTACCCGATTTGCAGGGTAGGATTGCATTCAAGAGGCTGGAAAAACTCCTGAGATTGTGGGTGGGGATGACCATAGGTCATGCTTGGATCGCCACCCTCCCATGGCGGTGGAAGATTATTTCTAGCACAAACTTCATCCAGCTGAATTAAAGGAAAAAGAAGAAGAAGAAATCAAATTCTAGTTATGGATAAATATGGCTAATCTTGGAGAGAAAACTCTTAAGCCAGTTTTCTTTGTGATCTGCAGCAGGGCGAAGAACCATTTTAACCTTGAGGGTCAACGCTCTGTTTGCTTCCATCAAGGATTGCTCCTGCAATTGCAGCAAAAGTGAAGTTCTACTTACTTATGTATAAAAACTTGTGAGTACTTTAGTTATCGTTGTTCCCGACTCATCAAAAGCTCATACCTTGTTCTGGAGATCGGAAAGCTGATCGAGCATACCCTGAGTCTGTAAAACAGGATGTATCCAACATGTTAGACAAATAAATTGACAAGGAAATTAAGATAAAAAGCTATCTACAAAAAAGAAAAATTGATAAGTACATCTTGAGAATTTCAGTACCCATACAGAAGAATCCATTGTTTATATGAAGTATGTAACATAGTTCAAGCACATAGAGATCAAACCATCGAAGGGGAGTTCAAAGTACGTGATTGTAAGGGGCAAAGAGATCCTTCAAGGTTTAGTACTTCCATTGAAAGAGGTATTTAGAAGCCAGTACTTTGGCGTCCGTGACTAGATTTTGACTTCTGATGCAAGTAATGGAAGAACCCAACATTAAGGATATATCACCTTAGTCGATCTGATATGCTTCAATGATGCCTCGAGCTGACGCTCGAGCTGCTCGAGCTCCTTCGAGTTCAAGGGCCCCAGATCTTCCCCCATAAGGTTTCTGAAAAATTGTCAAATAACACACAGGTTCCGAAATTAGACCAAATCAGGTGAAACCATGCACGCATATGACGTCCTACACAAGCGAAAATTCATTCAGGATTCACAAATCATCACCTCTGAGTCCGTTGTAGGGCCTCAAATCTCCCCTTCAGCTTCAGGTACTCCCGGTAGGCGTTCTGTTACCTCGTCATAGATAAAATTAAACCCAAAAATGAAAAGAGCTAGAAAATCTGTCTGTGCATGTGCAATGTGTCCGCATATCCGAGACATGCCTAGGTTAAGAGTTGATAGATTAGTACCTCTAGTTCTTTGGAGGGTTTGTTGACTTCAACCGATCCATAGCTGCACTTTTGGTAACGGTCAAGCGTTTTGAGCATGCTGAGAGAACCATTATCGGCGAGAGAGTTCGGTCAATAGGAAAAAGATAGCTAATTAATTAAACTACATTATCTGTCTGTGATTGAAAGGAGTTCCTCCACAGCCTTGGCCTCCTCGAGCAAAAGTGTCTATTGAGTCAACAATTCGAGCTCAAAGCACCATGAACCAGAACTCATATAATACAATGGAAACAGAAAAATTTTCTTTTCAAGAAAAGCTAAAGATACTAAATTTCTAATGATTTTACTAAAATAAATGTCGTCAGGGTACACATGTTGTCAACTCATTAATTCTTTAATATAGGTTCTCAAGATAAAATTGGCTGGTTTACTCATTCACCCTTAAGATTATCCCCTGACTTAAGTAAATTCTTTCATTTTATAGTCTCCACCATCAATGGTGGCTCTTTCATTGAGACTTAACATGCATAGAGAGCTATCTTCTGCAATTCTGAATGTAAGAATGTCACACAGAATCAATTTCGTATGTTTTTTTTTGGTTCTTCGCTGGGGAGGTCAAGCACGAAAATAGTTCACGTCGTGTAAAAAATATCCGACATGAAAGCTTTTAACTTCTCAGATGATAAAGAGTACAGATATACATGGTGAAGGTTATAAATCCTGCAAACTAGCAATGTTGCATTTGCTGGGGAAACCCACCAATGGGAGACTAACTTAGAGGTATTGTTGTTTCCTAGCCACAATTAGAGAAACGCAAAATGTTACAAAGTAGCATGATGAAGTTGGCGATGGGAGATTAGAATTATGAGCTTGGCGTAACTCGGTGATCTTTTTAATATTTCTCTATCTTTTACACTCTCGAAACAATACACGGGCGGTGTTTTTCTTTGTATTTCGTACTCGGTTGGTTATCCGACATTGATTCGATGCTTGACCTTATTTCTTCAACTGTTTCACTTCTCTAGCAGAACATGGGTAATAAGGGGTCAAGAATAACTTCCATTCCAGGCTCTAAAGAGTGCAAAAAAGTCTCATGGGTGCACTGAGATGGGACACGTTAAGTAGACTCAAAACGAACTAAGGAGGACCCGTTGATTTTAGGCGTAGGAGAATCACAAAGAATTGAGCGAATTAGGAGATCTATAGTCCATCAGATTACATCCTGCGCCGAGGATCCTATCATTATATATGGAGCCTAACCAGTTTGACTATACCTCCCATCACAATCTCCAATACAGAAAATGTCCCTTGCAACTCTGATACCTCTCTCTCTCTCTCTCTCTCTCTCTCTCTCTCTCTCTCTCTCTCTCTCTCTCTCTCTCTCTCTCTCTCTCTCTCTCTCTCTCAAAAGAATGAATTAAATGAGGACAGAGAACTCAGTCATCGGTCCGATGGTCTGGTAGGGTAAGTTGTCATCGGTCGAATCTAACGTCTTGCTTTTCTCAAAAAATGAACTCGGGTGTCTTTCAATTAATAAAGGATCTGCATCAGTAGATCAACAGCAGATCAAAAGAAAAAGTTTCCAATCTCTTTGCCGAGCATAAAAAATTAGAACTGGACCGTGTGAGATAGAGAATGGAGAAGTATCCAGTTGTCTAAAGAATCAAGCACGATTCTGCAATGAAATCTCGGTAACGACTGATGAGCACATCAAGAATTCAGGCAGAACATATGGCCAAGTAGAAAACCAGATCTCATCTCGCACGAAACAAAAAAACAAGGAGAGAGGGAGAAAGAGTCAAACCTAGGGCTGCTACAAAACTCATAGAGCTTCCCTCGGTTGGAGAAGATGATGAGGGCGACCTCAGCATCGCAGAGGACAGAGAGCTCATAGGCCTTCTTGAGCAGCCCATTCCTCCTCTTAGCGAAGGTCACTTGCCTGTTTATCTTGTTCTCTATCCTCTTCAGCTCCACTCTTCCCCTCCCCATTATAAACCAATCCCCAAAGACCAAAAAGTTTCCCCTTTTCTTGTTCACCTTCAAACACACCTAGTTCTCCTCGCTTAAACCACCCTCTATGCCCTATTTATGAATTGAACACAGTATCAGACCTCTCTCTCTCTCTCTCTCTCAATTATTATGGTTGTTGCTATGGTGGCTTCCCACTTCTTCTCCTTCCTCTCTTTCCTGGGTCAGACCCCAAATGAAACTAAACGTGTGAAAACCAAGAGAGATGATACTGTGAACCACAGATCAAGATGAAAGACAAGCCCAAAAGGCGTAGAGAGGGAGAGAGAGAGAGAGAGGGAGTTCTTTTTATTTCTTTTCCTTTCTTCTTTTCTTTCTAGGGCTATATCATCTTGTTGAAATGGGTGTCTCAGATGAGGCCCCTTTTTAACCAGAGCTTTCTACTGCAGATGAGGAACGATGGGAATCAGAGTTAGGGTTGGGGAGGTTTTCTCTCTTACCCGTTTCGTATAAGCTCTTTCCGCTTGCTTCTTCGTCCCTGCAATGTCCCTGCATGGCCAAAACAACAAAAAATTGGCTTCTCCCACGCGCAGGGGCAGCACGGTATCGTCTCCTTGCGTTTTGACCCGGGTCTGAGCGGGAAGTCCACCGCTCACGTGGCGAATGTGGTTGACGCTCTGCCCGTCGCGCGTCGCGGGTTGGAGCATATGTTCTTTAAATTGTCGGATTTTCGCAGGGGTTTCTTCATGCGCGCGTGTATGGAGACGCATGGCAACGTCGTGATTGCGTCAAGATGGGACTCCACGTGTCGAATCTTCATTGGGCCGATTCCAACCACGGTTAGGCTTTTCCGGTTTCAATTGAGCAAGGAGTATGGAAAAAGGTTCGGATGGAAATGACTCGACTCGTAATGATGAAGTTCTTATAAAGGTCAGTCATATTTAAGTTTCGACAAAAATTATTCGTATTCAATATACTGATTAGTACATTGTTCCTCATATATTTACAAAATAGATCACTTAACATATGTCGGGTCCAGATTTAATCTGGACTCATACAATTTAACGTTTTGCTGTTTGTATTTTATTTATTTATTTCCGTAGTCTTAAGTAAATTGCGTGGCAAATGGTGCACATCTTATTGTATTTTCGTGTGTGGCAATATCTTATGCATCTTAGATTTAATACTCGAAATTACCATATCATTATTATATGGGGAAGCACAAAAAAAACTTCGATATCTTCACTTAAAAAAAATTCAAAGTTGTGGATGGACTGAAATATATTAATCCTTGCGCTTCTTTGATGTGTAATGCAACGAATCATCCCCTTACCTCGGGTGCGAACCCCATTCAAAAAGCTCACTCTCCCTTAATCCAAGCATATTGACCTCTACACTAACATCATCTCAATTTAGATCTTTACCTTGTCCTTGCCAAATTTGGAAAATGTAGGGCCGGATTCGCATTTGCTCTTTTGGCTCCTCCTCGATCACTTCAGCCTAGCCAAGCTCAGCGAGAAGTCGAAGACACTATCTGCATCTTGACTCAGGAGTCACATCCACTCCTCCCTCGAGACATTTGACCAAATGCCGATACACATTAGGAGTCGCCGACTAACCATAGATCACTTGGTGGGGATGCGCAATAGAAAATCAATACTTTCTCAAAGGAAATATCATTAAGAGAGAGCCTAAATCTAAGCCACCAATACATTCAATTGGATCCATTTCGCTCAAAGTTTAAGCACATAGGTTATTGTTCGATTAGGATATATGAATTGCTCCCAACAACTTGGGGCGAGTAACTTGGACTATTCGAACCAAGAACCGTTTGGATCGGAAGTGTAAAAGGTGGTAGTGTTCGGGCGGTCCAGTTCCTAGAAGGGCATGATTGGATCAGGAACCCTGGAAGGGTAGAACTAGATCGGACCGAATCAATTAAATTTTCATATTTTATTGAAAATAAAGACGTAAAAAAAGTAAAAGGTACTCAATTTAAATTTTTAACGTTTGAATCTTACCTCAATTTTATCAAAAAAAAATTAAAACTAATAATAAAGAAACTTAACTCTTTTTTAGAATTTTCTTGATCTCACTGGATTGCTCAGGAAATAGACCGAACCAACGGATCCAATCCGATCTGGTCTCAGTTTCCGAGGGGGAACGGGACTAGCCTAGGCCATGCACACCCCTACCAACAACATCAATCTTTCAATGTGAAAACTTCCGATCGACAACTCACATATGCAACGAAATACTTTCCTTTCAACCCATCATGTTATTACTCAAAATGATGTTTAATATGTTCTACCACATGTCCATGTTACTAAAAAAAATTAATTTTTCGTAATTTATTGAACTTTTAGGTTTCGGCTCAATTCTGAAACCATTCACAATGTGTGTCTTGCTTTGACTATTTCTCATCTGAAGATCAATTGTACAAAAAGAATATGAGTCAAAATTGATAAACAACCTTTTAGGTTAAAAAATCTTAAACTATCGTAACAGTGTACTCCAAAATATTTAGCGTGAATGGTAATCTCTTTCTCGATCAATCTTTTGTCAAGGACGTCCTAGTTTTATTTAAAAAAACAAAAAAAAAAGACACTTCCTCCTCTTTAAAGGGAACCGTCCGATAAAAAATCGGATGGTTCACAATGCATAAAGGACCCTGTCACCTACCCTAAGAGCAAGTGATCCGAATCCAAACGGAACTTTTGGATCCGTCCATCTCTTGATAATGCCCCCGTAGAGGAAATTTGGCATGGTCTTAGATCATGTAATTCTTGTCGATCATACTTTCTCACTTTTTCTATTTTATATATAGTCATTGAGCCATCTGATTTGCATGTGAAAAGACGTCCTTTAAGATCTCATCGCTCGCATGCGATGTTTCCAAGGGCTTTGTACGTGTTCATATTTCCCTCTTCCGCCTCGACCGCCGTTCTTCAGCCGGAAAATCGTCAGAGAATGGATCTCAGTTGGGCTGAGGCATCTTGGATCAATCTAGGCACGCATGGTTTTCGCGACGCATGTCCAAACGCGTACTAAATTTGTCGTCGGCAAGTTCGTTTATGTTGTGATAGACTAATCACGGGATTCGCTATGGAAAATCTGCATTGATGCAAAGGAATTGCATGGTTTCTGCCAATCTTTCAGTAACTTCTTTTAACAACAGCTACTGTAAATCCTGAAACAAAGCTAGTCGTTGCTCCGAAGACACAAACTTTTTTGTGCAGCTCTTGTTTGTGTTCTCGATTTACAGACTTTCCTAATGCGTGAATCAGCTCATGTATACATTCAAGAGGATTCATCTTGTGAAAAGATTCAGATACATGATATTTCTGTAAAGAAGGAAAACAGTTATCGTAATCCTCTTCAACTAAGGAAGATGACAAAAACACTCTTATTCCAGGTAGAGAAATACAGCTAAAGGTCGACAACATTTCCCTGGAAGATGTAGTATCCTCCACCGTAAAAATCACAAGAAAACTCTGCACTCGAGGCTTGATTCTGCATGGCCATCTTATTGCAATTGCTTGGCTGATCGAACGGACCATGCGCATCGTCAAAGTTCCAAAGTCCACCCCACAGCACATGATCTCCGACGAAGTCCGACCAGGATGGAGCTTCTTGAGCCGGCAGGCAATGATCCTCGGCAGCAGCGAGCACAGGTATTGCCTCTTTCGTCACTCTTGTCTCCTCCATAGTCTTCTCCTGATGATCATTCGGTTCTGCATGAAGGGTCGAGGGCATGTTTTCGGTCTCATAGACAGTCTCCGATTGGGCTTGCGCTTCTTGTTGCTGCCGTTGATGTTGATGATGATTCAAGTTTTGGCTAAGACTTTGAGCTCTACGGCTTCGCTTTTCTTGTTTGTGGGAGGACTTGTCCTTCCTCTTGAAGTGAGTTCGCCAATAGTTTTTTATTTCGTTGTCGGTCCGTCCGGGCAAGTATCGAGCTATGGTCGACCACCTGTTATCCAATCAAGAGAAACCCAATGCTCAGGATCAGAAAAATGGTACATGAAAATCACTCAAAGACAACTCAAAATAAGTGAAATGAAGTAAAGATGTATGAGATTAGACAGAACGTGGCTCCCGTGAAAGTTTAAAAACGGAAAAAGCTTTGTCGTATTTTCTATACCGAAAGTGTTCTATTACCCTTGATTTAATGGTATAAGATGACTTTTACCAGTGACTAATCGGGTGTGTGTGTGCGTGCGTGAGAGAGAGAGAGAGAGAGAGAGAGAGAGAGAGAGAGAGAGAGAGAGAGAGAGAGAGAGAGAATTGTTTACTTGTTGCCCCAGAGAGCATGCAGCTCGATGATGATGCCCTCCTCTTGAGGTGTGATTTGGCCTCTCTTGAGACCCGGGCGGAGATAGTTCACCCACCTCAGCCTGCAACTCTTCCCACTCCTATTCAATCCTGCTCAACAACACCAGGAGCTCTCAATCAATCATTAACTTAGTTGCAAAACGAAAATTTTGAAAAATTTCAGTACCTACAGACACATTATTTGAGAACTCGACTGCTTGCAATGATATGATACTGAGCATCTACAAATGTTCTCAAAGTATTAGCGGGGATGCATGGCATCCATTCATAAGCAAAGGACTTCGATTGTTAGTCCAACGGGATCATGTCCTAACGGTATCTCGACTTTCGATATATTCAGTCATAAACTATAGTCGAAATTTGTCGACACATATATCTGGAGGCACCGTGTGAGATAGAAGATCCATGTCTGCAAGCGAGAAGTAAATGAACGAGATATTTACCGGCAGATCGACCTACGGAACTCCATCTTCCTTCCCCATGCAATCCCACGTACTCACTGAGCAACTTGTCTTCTTCGGGCGTCCATGGCCCTTTCCTCCATCCTTGCTCTTGTCTTCCCCATGCCATCATTCCCACCATTTTCTTCTCCTAACTTTTGTCGTTCTCTGGTTTTGAAGATTTTCAGTGAATGTGGAGAGAGAATGCGTGCGTTTGTCTCCAATCTGTCTGACAATGCAAATTCTCGCAACGCCTTGTGTTTATATATCCTTCCTCTTCGGGTCACTTGTCGATTTCTTTATTCATATGGTGCTCTTGTTGCTGATCTCAAACAGCACTAGAAATCTTTGAATCAAATTTGGGTCCCTTTCTTGGACTACGAAATCCACGTCCTTCTCATCCTATGATTCTCTTCCCAATATTAGATCCACGCGGTGCTTACCAGCTCGAATGTTTAGCCAATTAAACTGGGACAAGTAAAGCCTGCAATATCATGGCTAAACTGAACTCTTGTGCTGCACAGTAATTCTAAAAGAGACAATTCCAGTGCATGTATTAGCAATAGTCATTGCTAAAAAAGAACTTAGGATTCCTCTTTGTCGTATCAACAATTAATTATATATTTTATTATCTTTTACTTATCCTACTTGTTCAAGTTAGTATCAATCACATCTCAAAGAAACAACCCTAGCAATGTAAACCCAATTATCTTTGAACAAGTTCTTCAATGATAATGGATTGATAGGATACTATATAAATTCATTTTGATTAGTCAATTTCATCAAATCTCAAATATTGCAAGATCCATATCAATTCTTGAAAAGAGCTCACGAATCATTCACTAATTTATTTCTGCTTAACCATACGTGAATCAAACTCGGGAAGGACGATCAATCGATTCCGGCAATGAGCTCCCCCGAGTACACGTATGTCAGCTACATTGCCCGATCATGCGAACTAATTAAGCAAAGCATAATCTTGATGCAGCCGGAAAACATTTGCTTTAGTGGGTTGTTGATGTCCCCTCGAAAGTGGCTTTTGCCCCAGTCGTTCTCCACCATCTGTTGACAGGCACAAATCTTAAATGCCATGCTTCTTGAGGTTGTCGTGTCACATGCCGATCCCCATTTTTATAAAATATTAGGCGCAGAGGGAAGTTTCTAGCGCTCCTTCAAGGTAATGGGGTGGATATAATATGCGAAAGGCGACGAGTTCGGTGAGCTCACCAAGCCTACACGTGGCCTCAAAGAGTGAGTGTGAGAAGCATATTTGGAGCGTTAGGCAATTCTTTAATGGTGTTAACCCGCATCTTTCTAATGCGTGGATGCCCATAAATAGGTAAGGATGATTAGACTGAGTTTTTAATCACATAAGGGCGTCTTTCGTGGAGAAAAAGATACTGGGGAGACTTCAAGACTTGGCATAAAGCTCGTACATCATTGCAAGAAAATGCTTTGATGTGCACGGAAAGAGTTATTATATGGGCAAAGCTTTATGACGGGTCTTCCCTCTTTCGGAGTTCCCCTTCAGAATAGGCTTTTGAGAGGCGTTTGGGCGTGCCAAGTGTGATGAAGTTATTGCTCGCTCGATTGATTTAGGGGGTCCTAAATCACTCCTAAAAGATTTAGGGCCGTTGATTTCGCAAAGTTTAATTATTAGAGGGGATCAATAATCAGAGTGCCGCATAATGAAGCGATTTTGTTTTATTTCTAATTGTGCGAAACAACTCATTGTATTTAAAGATGGTACGACGAAGGGCTTCCAGATGGATCTTGTTATTCCCAGGAATGTGATCCCACCACTGCTTTAAAGGGAATCATGCACCGGTGGAGCTGTAAGTGGGAGCTGAAAAGCAACCTCAGTGAGAAATCTCTAGGGTTATATTATATCTTGGGGGTCCTATGAGGTGCTCGTTAGTCATGAGATATTGTGAAGTACAATGAAATAAGATCACTATGTCATATGTCATGGCATATTGGTTCATCTATACTTTGTGCTCATTTTTTCTATTGCTCGAGTTTGATACATAAGTTGAGAATCACTAGATTTCTTTCCGTTGCAAAAAGTGGGGCAAGTCTAAATCGAGGAAATTATACGATCAATCTTAAACCTATTGAATGAATGTTAATTCATTTATAAATTTTTAAATTTGACAATTTAGTACTCAATGTTTGCTATATTTCTAGTCAATAGTCGTTGAAATTCGTTGACATGATAGACGTAGGACGGTCGGGATGAGGTTACAAAACCCTCATCCTCACCCAACCACTCCCCTTATATTTCGAGTTCTTTTCTGTCCATGCATTCCACAAATTAGTCGCGTTGGCTTCTCTTTCGGCCATCACCAATGCCAAAGCTTCCGCCCTTACCGGACCCTCCATCAACTAACATCCATCTAGGATGGATGTATTCTAATGTAGAATGAGGAGGGAAAACTACTTGAAAACATATAAGAATGAGTAATGTTCCTCTTTATTTACACGTATTATAGAGACTCAAGTCTTGCATATATATGCTACTTCTGTAAACCATGGCATACTAAGACTTGTCTGATTACCATGACAATCGAAGTTAAAGGCATATCTTAGTTTATATGGCTAAGCCTCGTATGGCTCATGTTTGTGGTGTATTGCAACGAATGAGAATCCTAATACAATAATTCTCTCTTTTTTTTTCCTTTTAAAATCCCTTTTCTTTTCTTTCCTTTTTCGCAATGAAGATGCAATTTATTTGGTAAGCCCGCTCATAGGTGATCAGTCTAATTACGCTTGCAAATTAAAGCAAGTAAAAAGGATGGGGGGTGTTTCCACCCAGATAACAAAACACGTCCTCTCTTATCTTTGGTGTACTAGCCAATTAGCACATTGGTTCTGTTCCTCCTCACTAGATCAAAGGGAAAACTCTCAGAATCACTAGTAAGACGAAGAACGTCCTCCACAATTACTTCAGTCTTTCGATTAAGAGGAGAGCAGCAAATCAGCGAGGCTCTTATAGACATTCTCCCTCACGTTTAGTCTGGTCTTTTCGCCTAGTATTAAGTGTGGAAATATATAATTGAGAAGACAAATAAGGGCCTGAAAAGATTTGAACTCAGAACCTCCTATTCTGATACTATGTGAGATTTTATGAAACTACTGCCAACTGTTCTAAAAGTTTAAGTTGTTAGATGGAAGCATTAATTAATTTTTAATTCTCTAACAAGTTTCAATCACCACATACTCTCACTCTTTGCTTTTTAGGCCAGCAGCAGTCCCTGCTTGATGGGATTGGCTTCAACAACTTCTGCACTGTAACAGCCCAAATTTTAGGGACTCAAATTTGGGAAAATTGTATTTGATTTTGTTTAGAAGAAATAAATTTAGAAATTTTCGGCCCAATTTTTCCTTCCTCTTATTTCACCCGACTTCTTCTTCTTTCTTGTTGGATCTGCGCCCAAGCCCATCTCTCCTTCTCACACGCACGCACGTCACGGCCCACGGGTGGCCCAGCTTCCTCAGCCCAGCCCGACTTCTCTTCCCTCTCCCCTGTTCATCATCTTCCTCGCGCCGCCGGTGAAACCACGCCGAAACCCTAGTTGCACTTGCACCAAACTCGCGAGAAATTCGCGATTTGGCCAACGGCCAGCCACGCGGTGGCTTCGACGTGTGCCAGCTGGCCCTCTTCTTTGTTGATTCCATCTTACTCGCGCCGGATCTCTCTTCAAAATCAGACGAAACCCTAGCTGGAAAAGGGGACGATTTTTCAACACCCATTCGAGAAAATTTCACGAGAGCTCGCGGAGAGACTTGCTTGATTCGCGCTTGGTCGTTTAGTTGTCGTCACTTTTTGCTCAACGACGTGGACGGAGCTCGGTCGCGACCCCTGCTCTGGAACGACGCCGCCGTTCGTCGTCACCGCGGGCCACCTCGTCGGACCCAGTTGCGATTGGTGTGTGGGAAACACACTCAAGATCTCCCCGAGCATATTTAGGTAAAGCTTTACCTTCGATTTGGCTTGGAAAGCTTCAATACCTATCTAATCGTTGATTCGTCGGACGGACAACCACTGGACGAGGACGACCGCGAGCTGAGCTCGCCACCGCCGCGTCTCCGGCCACCACCACGCCCCGACGCCGTCCCAACAGCTCCCCGGCGCCAAGCCAAGCCACGCCGCCCTGCCACCGCCAGCCACTCCCAGCAGCCCACGCCGTTCACCGCGCACGAACAAGCTCGGGAAGTGGGTAGTTGGTTCGCCGGCGTCGAGACCACCTCGCCGGAAGTTCGCCGGAGCATCGCCAGCGACCCGTCGGAAATTCGCCGGCGACCGCGGTTCAAGGGTGAGTTCGCCCTAACTTTTAATTAGGCGTTTATTTCACTTTAGTAGTTTAATTATTTGATTTATGGGTAAATCATGAGGTTTAGAGGAATAAGGGAGCAAAAATAGAAATTCCTAAGAAGTTTGGGGTAGAAGCGCGAATTCGGATAGATTTAGGGGGCAAAAGTATAGTTTCGGATAGATCAGGGGCTAAAATGGAATTTCTGGAAGAAGCAGGGGCAGAATCGGGATTTCGGGTAGACTAAGGGTAGAAATGGAAATTTCGGAATGACCAGGGACAGAATCGGAAATTCGGTAGGGCCAAGGGCAGAATCAGAATTTTGGGTTGAATCAAGGGCAAAATCGGAAAACAGAAGAATCAAGGGTAGAAAGGTCAGATTTTGACTAGGACAGGGGCAGAACTGTAAATTTGGTGTGGTCAGGGGCAGAATGGTAAATCTTGAGCTAAGAAGTGGATAAAATGGTAAATCTCAGCAGTAAATATATAAATTAAAAATTTAGGTTTTAATATATACATATTTGAATAGGTTAATAGTATTAATTGATATTAAAAAGGGATTATTGGAGCAAATAAATTCTGGAATGTTTATATTTCAAATTTTGTATGGAATAAAATGTGGAGGTGGTGTGTTTGGCCAAATGACAGCCAATGATGGTGACAAAAACCCGTAGAAATGTCGAATGATCTTGGATTCGACTAGGGACCCGGGCAAGTCCCAAATTGGTGCACTCAAGTGGTCGATTGTGACAATTTAGGGTATAATCCCGAAATTGTACCGGTATGGTTTTGAGTATTTATTTAATTATTATTTCATTTATGGATGTTTTATGACGAATGTTCTTTAAATTATTGTTGGTTCTGTTGTGTTAATTGTTGATTGGTCCGAATTGATTATTTATCTTTAGTACTGATTCGGTTGATGGAGTGGAGTTAGGTAGTGATTTAATAAGACAATTGGTCATAGGCGTATAATTAGATTATTTGACAAAACAAATAAATAAAATATATAATAAGAAGAACAATAGGGACCCTAGGGTGGTATTCTCCTAATTAGGAGTTAGGGTGTAGACTCACTGAAAATCTCACTGTTGTTATCTAACCATTTTTACAGGACCAGACCATAGGGCACCTCCTCGAGGGCCGGATGAGGCTGGAGGCTCTCGATAATTTAGTCTGTTATTTGTTTATTTTATGATTTATGTTGAAGTAACAAGATGAGCTTGACTCATATTAGTTTTACATTTTATTGGATTTGAATTTGTTGTTATTAGAGACTTTAGTTGGCATTATTTTGTTTTAATAGTTCGAAAGTTATTTTCTTGATAATTCCCAGTTTTAGTCAGGGGTTTATTTATTAGAATTTCGCCGCATTTCCTTATCGGGTGATTAGGTAATTTATGTTTTGATGGTTAATTAATCGGCGGAATTACCTGGGAGAATTTTGGGCGTGACATGCACGCTCTGCTTCCACCGTCTTTGCTGGTACCTCCAAGAACTGAGCCAATACTACCACGTGCTGTTACTCCTTTGCCCAGCTTCCGTGGTTCATGTAGAGAAAGCCCCCATCATGGTTTACTTTACCTGACTCCTCTACCTGGCTTTTGCCAACCTTGCTCGGAGGATTCCTGTTGTGGCTCTTTGCATCCCCTGTATTCGTTTGGAAAATATTTGATGCTCATGCCGAAAACAGTAGGATCAGATCGAAGATGACCAAACTCGCCTTCCACATATGCCGACGCGTGTAAGCAAATTATGATTAAGACTTCTTTTTTTCTCATTCTTACTATCAACAACCTGAAAAGGCTAGTGAGTCGAGCATCCCAAGTGGCCACAACCAGACTTATGAACTTTCAGGCCTACGCACTCAAAACGAACATTTCTCGTCCAGGCGCACGACGCAACTCAGGTTCAACTGTTTCGTAGGCAAAAAGTGCATTGCCTACATTCTCTGAGTCCTCTCTTCCATTAATTCATTGCAGTAGCTAGTAATTTTTTAGCCACTGTCCAAATGAAATGTTTATTCTTTGGCACCTAGTAAGCAATTCACAAGATCTTCCACAGCCCATCCCCATAATATGAGATGAGGAAGGGCCCTTATTTCTAAGCTTCTTCCACGGTGTTCTTCAGCTCGACACTAGTAATTCCCCGCCTCTCTGCAGACCAGACCAACTTATCATCACCACCTCAAGCAGATAACAGAATCTATTGTATAGCCTCCAGCAGCTGGCTCATCTCACTGAGATCCCAGGATCTCAAATCTTTATCATTAAACTGGCCAATTTTTAAGCTCAACACCTTCAGTTTCTTCTGGGTGCAGCTTAAGGTCACCATTAGGGAAGTTCAGGCCTTTTAGCACTTGAACCCAGAGAGCCTCGTGATTCATGAACACTCGTCAGGGTTGTTTAGTCAACAAAGCTAAGGTAGGAAAGAAATCCTGGAAACGCATGCCTCCCCCACATTTGAACTTAGTCAAACAATGCCGAGTTTTACAATGTGTTGTACCTTCCTCACCTGTCTGACCCCACCAGAATCTTGCTGTCATCCCATTTACTTCATCGCAACATCTCTTAGGATATTCAAAGTGACTCGTTGAATAAGTTGGAATAGCACAAGCTACGATCAGAGGGGCAACAACACCGAAGACAGGATTCTTGGAAGCCTACATCCACCATATGAAATTCCCAATTATTTGTATGAGCTTAGGGCTTTCAACGTCTTTAAATAAGATTAAGATTACGAACATTTGTTATTTCCTTCTCATAGATTTGAGTCAAATCTACTATTATATTTGGACTCAGCTGACTAATTGTCATTATATTTTCTAATAGATCCAATCTTAAATTAGAGTAAAAATGATACAAACAGTCCTAAACTTATTGCAAGTTTGTTAATTCAATCCTAAACTCTTAAATTTTGTCAATTTTGTCATAAACATTTTGCGAGAAGGACTAAATTAGTAATGTTTTAAAATGTTTATGATTGAATTGACAAAATTTAAAGGTTTATGACTGAATTGGCAAAAACACAATATGTATTGGATTTTTAGATAAATTTCCCTGAATTAGACACAAGACCGAAAAAGCCCTAATGTTTATTTATTTTTATTTTTTATTTTTGGTCATACCAAATGTTTATGTTTATTGAGTCGCCTTTTACGCCTTTGTTTGCTTGCGGTGGTCGTGAATATTTAGTCTTTTGCATTAATGATTACTCTCGAGCGTTTGGAATATGACTTACGTTCGACATTGAAGTACTCAAAATATTTTAAATTTACAGGGAAATCAATATCTTATGTCGTCGTAAATCATTTTTATTAAAACTAATGTAGTTTTATAAGGTTGAAAACTCGGCGATTAATGAGCACCCCCCGCCCTTAAATACCCTTTGATTCCGCCGCGAGGATGGACTCTTCCTAGTTAACAATAATTAGCCTCTCTGATTAAGTTTGCAATCTACTTGGTAAGCAAATAAATGACATCGACCAACACATGCGCACGCACATTAGAGCATGCCAGCATGGTATCGAAGTTCGCACCATAATCCACAATGGGAGATTATCGATCAAAATGGGGAAGCAATTCGATTCCATTTGAAGTTTTGAAACCTTCGTGGATCAATCGGATATGTCAATTTGTTCCATTTTAATTATACAGTTTTCCAATTCTATGGGTTGGTATTTTTCTTTTTCTTTTTTTGGGAAAAATGCCGAAAACACACCCCTTCTTTTATTAGAAATAAAACCTTAGCACGGCTAAGAGGATTGAAATAGCCTCTCTCCTCTCTCGTTGGTGTAAAAATCCCCGAAACAAGTATGCCGCCAAGCTTTCCCTCAGCCACGCACCACCTTCACCATCTCAAACGACTCCGTTCACGCAAGCCATTTCACTGCCTAGTCCCCCTTCTCTCTTTCTCTCTCTGCACGCTCGTCACGGCCATCGCCGCATGAAATCAAGGCGACGCCCACAGGCGAACTTGAATTGTCACAGAGAGAGAGAGAGAGAGAGAGAGAGAGAGAGAGAGCACGTCGTTGATTAATCAGATCGGATGGCTTCGCCGGGGCATGGAAGGCGGCGAGGGCGGTGGGGCAGGTAGCTAGAGACCTTGATGGTGGGGCGAGTGGTGAGGGATGTGGCGGTTGAACTAGAGGTCGGGGTTTGTGCTTTGTTGATGAGGATTTGACTGGGAGTTAGCGTGAAAGAATGTTTTCCCCCTTCTATCTTCCCTTGTGGTGGGGCCGAGGACATTACAGACTTGTCCCACATCGCTTGGCCACATTGTCAAAGAAGAGAGTCTTAAGTTAGCTTAGTATTTTCCTAAGTTGCGTGCTTGTGAGTTATCGTTGAGGGCTAAGAGGATCGTGGACCAAAGAAAAAACAAAGTCGTGTGGGCTAGTGAGGACCCAAAGTGGATAATATTGTTGGTGGTGGGGCAAATAATGTTATAAAGTGATATCAGAGCCGATTCCCGACGGCATGTGGTGGCTATAGAGCGGACGCCGTGCCGCTGAAAGGGGGGAAAATGTATGAGATCTATGTTTCACATCGCCTAGAGAGAGAGTCTTGGGCTAGCTTATATGCGGCGTTCTGCCCTCAAATCACAACATGTTTTCTCGAGTTGCCCACTCATAAGTTGTAGCCAAAGGCCACGAGGACGGTCGACCCGAGAAAAGACAAAGTCGTGAGTGTCAAAGCGAATAATATTATGGGTGAGCTGTAAGCACTCGTACCTCTCGCACGTGCGCCCATTCTTTTCTGTTCAATTCATTTCTCCTGGCAATGTGCGGCCATCGAGAATGAAGACCCTTTGGCTTGGGTTTGGCGCAAAAATATTACGCGACAAGTTACGTGGGGGACTCGATGAGCCGCCGCCATGGAAATCAGTCCGAACTTCTTTTTGCGCATCTTGCCGGTTCGCAATCGTGGCTTTCCTCGGTCTAAGAAAGCCAGCACACCCCGGTCAAACACCCCACGGTCCAACTCTTTTTTCGTGATTTTCCCTTTCGTCCTTGCGTGGCGTTTCTTTCTTTCCTTGTCCAGCCAACGGGGAATAGAGGGAGTTCATTTAGACACAATATTTTTGTTCTGGCTAATTTATGTGCATCTTGACTATAACCCACCACTATGACCTCCCACTTAAATCACATGTGCTTCTATGGGAAATCGAACCTGATGTCTCAACGAAGTCCAAGTTCGCCTTAACCAGTTGAGCTACCCATGGGTGGGTATTTACACTGAGTTTTTAATCTTGAACATCCCTGACAATTCTCGTTTCCATCTTGGAGCGCGGCATTGATAACTGCTACGATAAAGATTGCTAATGGTAGGAAGGAATGGAGAATATTATAAAAAAAATCTTAAATGTGTTGTAATTATATAACTTTTTATAATTGCACCAATTTAGTTTATCTAATCGATTTTGGCTGGAAAGTCACTGATATGGAGGCTTATCGTCCTATTTGGCCGGACGGCGCTGATGTAGATAATTTTTCGATAATGTTTTATTATTTTTTGTTGAAACCTCAGTATGAGCTAGCGTGAGGGCAACTGAGGTCTGCTTGGCTGCTCTCTGATAAGTTTGACCTTGCCATACTTGACAAGGTCTGAGTCCTTGCCCTCGCCTTGCCATCACTAGCGAAGCTTGAC
Organism: Melaleuca quinquenervia; assembly: GCA_030064385.1. Taxonomy (NCBI): domain Eukaryota; kingdom Viridiplantae; phylum Streptophyta; class Magnoliopsida; order Myrtales; family Myrtaceae; genus Melaleuca; species Melaleuca quinquenervia. Next base: position 6,423,815 of record CM057726.1, on the reverse strand, counting down.
TTCACCGGATTAAGCAAGGGCTTGGCAGTGAGGTTGAGCCTTGATAAGGGTAGGAGAGAATGCCCCTTGCCAATGGCCAATATGGTTAACCTCGCCAGCCCTTGCCTCTAGCCGGTCGTCAACGTCCCTGTTGGAGCAAGAAGGAAGGGAAGGAAAAAAAAAGATAGAGAAAGAAAAAAAAATTAAAAATTTTATCAAAAATTTTCCATGTTAATGTGGACCATGCCACATAAAATGACAGACATTCATATAAGTAAAATCTGGTCAAAACTGGCCGGATGGATTGAATTAGTACAAATACAAAAAGTTCAAGACTTAACTAACAAAAGAAATAGTGCTTAAAATAGAATTTGTATAATTATAATAGGTGTGTGACTTTTCTTTTTTGTAATTATCCTGACAGAAATGTGATTGAAGGTTGATCCATCGTGTGACGTTGGAATTCATTAGGCCATAGGTGTATTTGGTCCTATCACAAAGATGACGAATAAGATCAAGACCAGGAGACAGACGTAGCCCCACGAGGAATGTGAGATTATTAGTTGTACGGCATTGATTTGCACCCATCACAAGATCAATACTTAGATTTTTCGCGAGTCTAATGTGCAATTCACACTCCACTGGGTGCACTAATGTTCTTTCCCCAAAAGTACATCCTTTTTAGAGGTATGGTCGGCGACATACCTAGCCTTTCGTTTTTGGACAGAACGCACCGTACCCGATCAATAGGCAACCTATCGAGACAAAGATCAGAAGAGTATCGCGCCAAGAAAACTTTGCTCGGGCAAGTCCTTTCTCGGGCTTGGGCGGGCCGGCCCAGTTCGTCGATCAGTTTAGCGTTTTTGGAAAAGGCCAAGGTTCTATTTCCCTCGTCGATTCGGGGTTTCAGAACGGACCTCAAGCACAAATAAGCCACGGATTAACCAAAGGACGACTTCGACACGTGCATGAATCCGAGAAGCCAGCAGGGTCATATGCACAATGCAAATATGCATTCGTTTCAAGTAAATATGCAATGCGATATTTGAATTTTCAATTTATTTAATGCGATTCATGAATGTTCAGTATGTTTGATGTGATGTTTGAAATTTGGAAACATGTTCAACTTAATTCCTTGTGATATCAGACATCTTCATATAATTCAAGAACTAAGTTGAACATGTACTAAAAGTCTAAGGATTACATTGAATAAGTAAAATAAAGTCATGAACCACACAACACACCGAGCTAAGTTTTCGAGACCACATTGAACAAATTAAGAATTTTAGTAATCACATTACATATTGAACTGAAGTTCATGGATTGGTTGTGTCATTACATATGATGGTGATTCCTGGCTCGCGATTCTCCTCCGATTTGTCTAATAGGGCTTCGATTCCGTTCTCCTCGCTCTCTCGACCTTCGAACTATTTCATAGTCTTCTTTTTGGCTACTTTCATTTGGGTCTACAATTACCTACTTCTGTATTCTTTATAGTTAGCCAATGGGACGTGGTTCGATCCGCCAGAACTTATCTCACGAGGAAGCATGGCCCAGGACAAACGAGTCGGACACCACCTCGGCATTTGAGGCTGACAGGTCTTCCAATGGGAGGCAAACGACCCGGTCGAACCTACGACGATCGCAAAATGAAAACCCCCTCGTGATATCAATTGCGTGCGACCATGCGGTGGGACAAAATTATCCACCGGAATAACACTAGTATATTAAGGTCTGCTCTTTTAATTATTTAACAGGAGACGTGATTACGGATGGTCGATAGGGTCACTCGATAACTTGTAGCGAGCTCGGATCATATCACGCACATGTGGTAGATTAAGTCAAATCTGGCCCCCCTCGACTCTGGAGATCGAAGGAATGGGTTGGTTCCGGCGCTCAAAATCGAAGGAATTTATTGATTTACTTGTTTCGAAGATGCGGGTTACAGCACAAGATCATATATCTAATTTAGATCTCCGTTTTCTCTTCTTAGGCCGCGGTAATAGGCGACAGGCGTTTAAGAATTTACGTCGCTGACATATGTGACAGATTCGATGCAATGGACGCAGCTGTGCGGGCTTAGAAGTCGTTCACGCAAATTGCACATAATTGGGCATACAGTATTCAAACCCCACTTCATATAGTCTTGGGCTACAACCATATAATAAGAGCCCTAATGAATCTTATTTTGTTTCATTCACTTGGAGATACTAAGATGCCTCCAAAGGCAACCTCCTTTTGTCCCTTTGCCCAACTTGGCCCTCCCTGTCATTTGATTCCTCCATAAGTTTGTTGAAAGATCCCTAGCACCATCTCTAACTTCCCTTTTCTGTGAGCTCTGCATTGCATTTGGACCTGGCTGCTCCTCATCCGATATGCTTGGGCAGATGAATTGTTCTTCATCCTCAACCAAGCCTGATGTGACCTTGAGCCTCACCTTACCCTCCCCAACTCATGATACCTTCAAGCCCGAAGAGAGAGGCCTGCTTCTCATCCAGCTCCTGCTATCGTGCGCCAAGAACGCGTCGTCCAGCAACCTCCACCGGGCCGACGCGCACCTCCGGAGGATATCGGAGCTCTCCTCCGTGACCGGCGACTCCATGCAGCGCCTTGCGGTCCGGTTCGCCTATGCCCTCGCGGTCCGGGTCGTCAAGCGCTGGCCAGGCCTCTACAAAGCGCTGAACCGCACTGAACCGGATAGGCTGATGGCCCTTGAGGCCCAGCCCATCCTCATGCCGGTGTTCCCATGCCTTGCTTTATCCCACGCCATCATAGCCCGAACCATGCTCCGAGCCCTGGCTGGGGAGCGAGCGGTTCACATTGTCGATCTGGGCTCGGGCGACCCTAAATTATGGGTCCCTCTTCTCAGGGGCCTAAACCAATGGCCAGATGGGTTCCCAAAATTGAGGCTGACTTGTGCGTCTGCTAAAAGAGATGTTTTGGACATTTTGGGTCATGCCCTTGTCAAAGAGGCTGAGACCATGGGCATGCCCTTTCAATTCAACCCTGTGAATGTGTCTTTAAGAGAGCTGACCCGAGAAATGCTCGGACTGAGAGCAGGAGAGACATTGGCAATAGTGTCCATGTTGGGCCTCCATGCTTTATTAGCCGAAGATGATAGAGTAGATGCACACTTTGGCATGATCAAGAGTGATTCCATCAAGGACTGCAAGCGAGTTGGCGAATTCCTAAGCATGGTCCGATCAGCCTCGCCGAAAATCTTCTTCCTGGTCGAGCAAGAAGCCGACCACAACACGAACCGCCTCGTTGACCGGTTCGTCGAGGGCCTACACTATTACAGCGCGGTGTTTGATTCGATAGATGCTGCCTTCGGAGGCAACTGCTCGGAGGAGCGGCTCACTCTGGAGGAGATGTTCGGGAGGGAGATCGAGAACATTGTCTCGTGTGAGGGCTTAGAGAGGGAGGAGAGGCACGAGAGGTACGCGAGGTGGGTGGTGAGGCTCGGCCGAGCAGGGTTCAGGCCGGTCCGGCTGTGGTCGAACGCCATGGAGGATACCAAGGGCATGGTCGCGGACCATCTTCGAGACGGCTACAAAGTCGTGACGGAGAGGGGTTGCACCATGATCTGTTGGCATGAACGACCGCTTCTGGCGGTGTCTGCATGGACTTGTTAGGTCATGACGTCTTTTTCTATAATTCTTTTTGTCCTGTTACTTTTGCAGTCATCTGTAATTATGACGATAGCTAGACCTTGGGAAGGTTTTTATTTGATTATCAATCCAATTTCTTGTCTACATGATCTAAATATGGTTAGCCGCTGACGCCTCCCGTTTTCGATGGTTCTTAATCACATGAAGCCAAGCGAAAACGTAAGCCAAGAAATACGACAACCAAGTAGGCCAAAACAGAGCAGTCTAGAAGCAACGCCAAGTTTTCTTTCATCCCAGAGATAAACGCTTCAAGATCCAATTTTTCGTTGTTTTTACCTCCTGAGAAAAGCCGTGATTGAAGACCCTTTTGTCCGTTTGCTAGTTGGCAATCCGATCTTCGTTCGACGTATACCAAAACCCAATAAGCAAAGAACGAGAGAATGACTATTTCCTTTAAAAGACTCAATTGTTTTATTGTTGTACAATATCATAGTAGGAACTGAATCAGTGAAGTTACATCCAACAAGCAGAAGGAAAGCCCCAGGAAACAAGCCTAAAATAGATATGTAATATTCTCTGAATTTAAACTGAGAAAAAGAAGGAACAAAGAACGGTAATGGTAATGGCTCTTTGGTATGAATTCTCAGATTGGAAACTTAAGGAGCTAATATATCCCTCATAGTACGATACTCCCTTATTTGGCCTTGTTGTTAGGCACCTTGGAGGCAGCTCCGGCAGGTGGGTTGAGCTCATCCCAGGCCTCGATCCAAGTGACCATGGCATCTGCAAGCTTGTCGAAGTAAGGATCGACCTTGCTGAGCTTGTCCTTGACTTGCTTGGAGAGCTCAACATAGCATTTCTGGACCGTGGTACAGTCCTTGGGAAGAGCCGCAGACTGGAAGAACGGGATGATCTCTTCCTGCCAGAAGATGCCTTTGTACTCCTTCCTCAGGTTCACAAATGGGTTGCTGGCTTTGCTGTGCCATATATAGGGCAGGCCGGTCTTCACTCCCAGTCCCAGATGATCACAGATGACCTGCATAAAGTTCGGTTGCATCGTGTTAACTCTGAATCAGTGAGTTCTTCTCCTAGTCTTAGTTAGCACCATTATATAAGAGCCTATGATATTAAGCAGATAGTTTGGTGATTAATGAATGATTGGCGTGTCTGTGGCATTGTAAAATTATATGGGAAATCTACAGGGTTGCAGTTAATCGATAGAGAGCCTTTTAAATAGCCTGTTATGAATTTTGACAGAGAAATATCGACATTGAGCGAGTAAAGTCAGTCGAATTAGCAACCTACATAAAACAGAGCAATAGAGGCTCATATTATGAGATCTGGCTACGAGTTCTTTATGCATAACCATGATGAGGTGCTTCAACCCATGGTTTAGCCAATTGAGGTTAACATCTAGAGCCAATCATAAGCATTGCATTGGGCCATGAAGCCTTGATATATAACAGGATCAATTCAAATACAAAGGAATCTCAAACTGATCGGGCAAAGAAACGGGAGCTACCTTGACACACCAGCCAGCCCACATATCATCGTAGCGTCCAATTGGCTGGCCATCGCCCATCAGTCCGAAGTACATTGCAGGGCCAATAAGCTCACGGTCGAACGCCAAATTCATGCCACACATAGGGAAAAGTGTGCCCTTTGGTATTGTCAAGACTGCATCAACATACCTAGCGGAACATTCTCTCAGTTGTTATCAACAAAGATTCATGAACAAGCTGGCAGAGTAGGAATCTGGAGGATTCATGTACCTCTGGTTCCTTTCAAGAGGCTTCACGAGCTGTGTAGGTGCATCATAATCTGGGATGTTGAGCCAGAGGCCATGAGAAACCGCAGTTGGTACTCCCTCACGCAGACTGAAAGGGTATCCACGGACGAAATCTGCACCTTCTGTGTAAGGGTCATACAGCGTGTTGAAGAAAAAGGGGGTGGATGGGCAGAGGAGGTTCTTGATATGCTGCTGGAGGGCATTGATCATTTTGCCTGATGGGTCTTTAGCAACCTGATAAAACAAACAAGACCATATATATAAAAAAATTATGGTCACATTGAAAGAGTGACCACCTGTTCAAACTATAATGTGTACCGACACATGAGGGGCTTTCTTACTCGATGTGCAGAGAGGTAACATAATCAAGAGTGCAAGAACATCACACCACGGAACCCCTGCAGGGTCGACTAGATTGACCATGGGACAAATAAAGCAGATAGGACCAAGCCTTCATAATCAATCTTGACTAAGACAATAATCAGAGGGCATCTTACTTTGATCCTAAAGTCAAAACTCAGAAGCAACCAGGCTGCAAGTTGGTTTAATATATAAGGGGAAAGATTCTTAAATATTTGTAATCTTGCATCTGAATAGAGCAAAGATATAATGTACGAAACGAAACGGCATATGCTATATAAAAGTCAAACTCCCCGGAAAAGGTCGACTTGCCAAATCAGAGAATGTTGGCTTCCAGAGGTCAACTCTTTAATCTAATTCATCATACAACAAGCAGTGAGACTGCATAATCACGATGCCGCGACTAAAGCTTCGTAAGGAAAAGTTGAGGGGAACGTGGTTCTACTGTCAAAGGTCCGCGGAGATAATCTTAGGGAAATATGACTCGTGTTCTGACTCGTGTTCTGAAAAGAGAAGGATCCAGATCTATAGTCTTTGCATAAACAGCCAGAATGCCTGGACTGTGCAGGGTAATGATAACTCAGATTGATCAAGGGATCCCAGCCATCCGACGACATGGGACCCACCAGTTCCGATTGCTGTGTAAACCGAGTCCAGACAGTTCAAGCTAGTGAAGATCGAAATCTCGTCCTAAGCAAATGTCCGCCAAGTGGTCGACTGCAATGCAGATCAAGTGCACAGCTTCATCTCCACAAACACACACAACGCAACAGACGAAGCCCGAACAATCAGAAGACAGAGCATCGAGACAATGCAGCTACAACACGCGCGCACCCACAAGTCAAAAAAAGAAAGGAACCCAACAACACCACGCAAAAGGGTATGGAAATTCAGAATGGGAAATGGCAGAGAAAAGAGGAGTCGTCACTCACGAAGCAATCGTCGTCGATGGTGTAGATGTACTTCTTCTTGGAGACCATGTAGCCGAAGCAGCGGCAAGCGGAGTCCTTGAAGGAGATGCAGGAAGCCTTGGGGCCCAGGATCTTGTTGATGTCGTTGCGGTTGTAGAGCTCGTAGTCGAAGCCGTCGGGGACCTTGATGATCTTGGAAGGGTCGCCGTCCTGGACGATGATGAGGTGGTACGGCTCGAAGAAGGGCCTCCACATCTCCAGGAAGTCCAGGTTCCTGATGGTGGGGATCACGATGTCCAGCTCGTCCTTGAGCAGCGGGGTGGGCTTCGCTGCTGCTGCCGAGTCCGCCATTCTCGATCTTGATGCAGAGGATCAGGGGCAGAGGCAGAGGCAGGGGCACGAGGCAGAGGGTGTGTGTGTCTGCGAAAGACAGAGAGAGAGAGAGAGGCAGGGGGGTGTGCGCGGGTATTTAAAAGGGGGAGGGGGCATGTGGGGGATGGGCGCAGAGTTCGGCATGACTGGTGGCTTTAACCGGTGAACGTGTCTGAAGGTGTATGGGGAAGACGACCCATTCAACTCGAAACCCTTCGAACAGCAGCCTCTCCTCCTTTTTCCCCAACCTCTGTTTTTGCTCGCTCTTCTCCCCCGGTGCTCATGTCTCGTGGGGACTTTTGGACTAGGAATAGACAGATTTGGTCCCACGAAATTGTGATTCGAGTATCGCTTTCTCACGTACTTTCTTTGCAAGATTGAAACACAGACATGGACTCTTCGCGCCACGTGCCGTGGGCCGACGCGTGACGCAACTGTCGGGAGTCGCCGTCGGGTCGATCTAAGGACCATCGCAACGCGACTCGCCTAATTTCCTTTTTCATTCGGTCTTCAGCATGGCCCGTTCAATAGCTCGTGTCCGTTAGGTCATCGGCCTACTTTTTCAATCGCAACTTTGGTTGAATATTTCGACCGCCCGTTACATTTGCTATTAAACTCATTATGATCATAGAAATGAACTACCAATGCCATAGGTTAGGTAACCCCACCCTAGATAGAGTTAGTGAGCCATGCAATGGGCAACCATTTCGTGCGATTTGGAAGGTGCTTAAAGTTGAGCCAGTAGCTGGTATAGGGCATTTCTATTTTCATTAATGGTAATACATGAATGTAGTCTGTACATTCACTCTCGCAATGTACATGATCATTTTCTTCATTGATAGTATACATGAATGTACATTCATGTACGATGTATCTATATTATTCATGTGCCCTCTAACCTATAAATAGATGTTTTGTAGAAGATAAAGAATAAGAGTTAACATTTGTTCTCCACTTCTCTCTTGTCTTATATGTCTCTTTCTTCTCTTGTTCTATATTTTTGAGTTGATTCTAAAAATTGTCATTTACATATACAACACATTATCAACACATATTGTTTTGGCTTGTTTGAATCTGTATATACTGTGAAGTTTTGTGAAGGACCATCGCCAACTATCCTAAAAGCTTAAGCCGTTAGGTGAAGACGTGGTTTAATATTTATGTACTTTCATACTCCCCCTCACGCTTAGTCTGGTCTTTTTTTGCCTAGTACTAAGCGTGGAAGGACTTTTGGGAGACTAAGGGCCTGGTAAGATTTGAACTCAGGACCTCCCGCTCTGATACCATGTGAAGTTTTTATGAAGGACCATCGCCAACTGTCCTAAAAGCTTAAGCCGTTAGGTGAAGACGTGATTTAATATTTATGTACTTTCACATATACTGCTATTGCTTAATATATTGATTATACCATAAAAGGTAACCCTAACGACGATAAAAAAAACTTGCTCATCAGAGCCATGATGAGCGGGAGCATCGCACATCCGATTAGTGCTTTGATCGGGGTTTCAGCACGGAAGAGCCAAAGATGTCCCAATCACCCAAGGGCTCCCTTCTTCTTTCACGGTGAGCCTGGATGACATTCTTTAATCAGATTTCACGTATCATAGTAAGCTCACTTGATATTTTCTGAATTCAGACGCAAGAAAAAAAAAAAAAGAGAGAGTCTCGTCTTCCAAAACACAGTCATATGCCGTGCGCATACGTTAACTCGACCTCTGTAAGATTTTCAGGGACCGCGCACGAGATACAAGTCGAAATTCGAGGTCGCTCTGCGAAAACAATGTGGTTAGAGAGGTGCAAGTCCGATTAAAATAGATGGAGCACCTTTGGGTCTCGCGTACGGCAACCGACGAACGTACGAATCGAGTAAAGTGGAGGGGGCTCGGGAGACGAGTGCGTCTTAATCCTCGCGTCGAACCGGTTGCGACTTCTACCCTTGATCTGATCTGCCTTCTCCTACAAGCTTCCGAGGAGCGGATGTTGCGCATGTGGGACTCCTAGCACCTGGCCGGGGCGGGTCCGTCTTCGACGGGGCATACTGTATGGTGATCGCTCCCGTCGGGATGGTGCGGCGAGACCGAGACCGGCATCGAGATGGAGAACGAAGGAGCGAGGAATTTCGAAGGGGGCAGCGATGCCTGGTTTTCCACGAATAACGTGACTGGATCAGCATCTTGCCGGGGGGGAGTAATAAGTTATTTTCGGGGGATCGCTGCCAGACGGGTTTAGTATATGTATTTAGGGAGTGCATGCAGGGCGTGATCGTTGACCGATGGGAATGGAGCACTTCCTAGTCAGGGGAAGTCGGATCTCCCGGCCTGATCTTTTCCTTATGCCGAGGTGATCGTGCCCAATGATGCATTGAACATTGCACATGCAATTCCCTCCCTTTAATACTTTCAGCTCCTCCGCACGTTTCCTCCTCGATCCATCCCTCCGCGACGCTTTGCTCGCTTTCATACCTTTCGATAAATGCATGTGTTTATTCAGATCTAGACGACGCGGATTGAGCACAAAAGGAACAAAGAAGGTGCCGCTCTACATAAGGTTTTGCTGGATATGGAATCGATAGAATCGGGTCGTATCGGAAGTGTATGGCTCGTCCCTTGGCTACTGATCAATGGACTTCATTTGAACTTGTGATGCTCAAAGAGTTCCCGACACCCGCGGAATTAGGTTTCGCAAAAAAAAAAACAACAAAACCAAAAGAAGAAGAAGCTTCATTCGGTTCTGTTGCTGTAAACTTGAGCTCTTTTATGCTCAAAACTTGTTGCCTCTCCATTTGGAGTTAATGTTGACAGAGAGTAAAGTTGGTCCAAATTCAAGCCACCCTTTAAGGAAAGTTGGAGGCAGTTTTACGGGGAGGAACTGATTAATGGGCTCCTTGTCAAGAACAAAGAAGTATATCTCCGCACCTATCGTTCTGAGTTGGGGAGAATAACTCACTGCTGTCCCGAATTTTGCTCTCGATATCAAGTTCCCTCTTCACCTTCAAAATCTCCACCTTACACACCCCTCAAGCGCATCCGAGGTCTAACCCTCTCCTCGTACCCTTTCTCTCTCCTCGTGCACAGTGGCGCGGCACCGCGACGATCGAGAGCCATCACCCGTGGCCTTGAGCAACCATGGCCCGACCCTAATCTTGATATCAATGACGATACCATCGCTCTAGCCTGTCGCTCGTGCCCCTCTCCCGCATCCCAGTATTTATCTATGGCGAGGACATTCGTGACACGTGACAATGAGGCCAATTGAACTGGGGCTTGAGCCCCATATCTCTCGGTTGCCTCCTATTCAAATCGTTGGAGGAAATGTGATTGCAAATTTGTTCGCGCAAATCTTTTTAAGACGTTATTTTTTGTTCGATCCGGTAGTCACATCATGTGTATATAAAATGCAATCGAGGAGAAAAAAATTTAATGGTGATGCGCACAACAAACTCCATGCCAATCGATCCACAAGTTTACTTGACCAAACGAAAAAGAACGAGGTTTTTCAGAAAATTCTCTTTTCAAGAAAGCTAATACTTACAAGCAGTAAAATCTAAAAGTACGAAAGAGCAAAGTAATTCTGCTTTTACCGTGTGTGGTCCTGACCCACCTATATTATTAACTCGGCAAAGTACAAACCAGAAATTGACATGATTTCGGTCAAATAAGGTTTTCCAAAAATTGAAGTGAAGCCAGCATAATATAAACCAGAAAAGCACAAATCAAAGTGATATCATAAAATTCAACATGCTCAACACGAAATTATCTAGAAATCATAATGACCAGCATAGCTAGGACTCCAAAAATCGTCAAAGCCGTGAGGGAACAGAGTCAAAGTGGTGAGCCGCGTCGAGAGTAGGCATGAGGGAAGAGACGCGAGAGACGTGGAGGGGAAAGGATCACTTGATCGTATGTGAGGTGACCTCCCTCCCTCCCTACCCAACTCTTGGATTAAACTTCCCCCTTATTGCATGGGAAAAACCCCCTACCCCCTCTCCTCACCCTTGGATCAGGGGATCCGAATCCGACGTGGAGAGAAACAAGGCAAAGGGAAAAGGGCCCATCGATAACGAAGAGGCGAAGAGGCAAGAGGGTCTATCGAGAGCTATGGGAGAGGAGCAAGAGCGACGGGAGAGGGGACGCGAAAAAGAGAGGATAGGAGATGTGAACAAAATAGATCTTTTAGGATTTTTTTTTTAAATGGGTAAAAATGGATATATGTACTCAATAAGTTAAGGCACAATGGGAAGTTTGGACATTTTCATTAAACCTTTGGCTTGGCATTCCGAATATGCAATTTTCTAAGACTCATCTAACCCTGCATTCAGCTAAAATCCTTAGGAGAGCCTTTGGGATACAATTGCATCTCTCCAAAGTAAGTCAATATTTGCTTTTGGCAAAGAGACTTGATAACCCCAAAACTCATTTCAAATAATAATCCATTCATTAAAAAAATGAGGGCCCAAAGAGGCCCACGCGACATTTGTGGGTTACGGATGTTATTCAAAGTAGGGCAACGAGAAATTGGCCCATATCCATTTCCACACCCAAGAGGGTTGGCCCGGGTTGCTCAAAAAGCACTCATCCTACACTCAAGAAAAAAGAAGTCTAACGCATTCGTCACAAAAAATCAAGTGCTCGAGCTGATGAGAGGCCGACGAGATATTCCCACCAGAATCAGTCATCAAAGAGTACAACGTTCAAATTGCTCACAAACGATTACTCCGGCTACGTTCCAGACCCTAATTGTGATTAATCAGCACATCGAGCGTTCTAAGTCGAGCCCTGAGCGATCGCTACTCTCTCTATAGTTTTCGGCTCATAGCATGGTGATGAGATACGGAGAATGTACGCAATAAAGGCACAAGTGGCTTGTTCGAGTTGAGTGAGGCGTCGAATCCAACATGTCTTGACCTCTTCCAAATCCATCCGGATCCGACAAGTTAGGAAACTCAGCTCTGATCTAGTAATCAGATTCGACCACAGATTAAACGATGGACTTGATATAAGGGGCGGATTAAGCCGAATACGGGGCTAAAAAGTCGCTGCTCAAGCAGCTCATAATTTCGATAGATGAACCTTCATTCATCAAATGATCGAGCTTGAGCGGACGGGGGTCGAAGAAGAGAATTTATTTGCCAAGTTTTTCCGATCAATGGTCTGTGCCTTGTTGGCTCAGGTGTGCCTTGGCGGGTCTTGCAAGCCGCTGGTCGCATGACCAGAGGTCCAACCTGAGCCTCATTTGGATCCGCCTTGATCGGGAAGCTCCGGTTCTTCCTCTGGACTTGTGTGCCGCTCTTCGCTTCACATGACACAGGCCCAGGTAGCGAAGAGCCGACATCGAGGTGTCAAACCTTTTGCGTGGATGTGAACTACTCGAGGTCTCATGATTGGAAATTCCAAGCCCACTTCCAATTAGAAAATGGTGGGCCGGTCAATATTTCTCGCATCGCCTCTATACTCCACCACCATTCTGTTTCTTGTGCTGTAGTTTCTACTGTCTGATCTCTCAATAGAGGCCTTCAACGTGCATTCACACGATGTTAGGTACACGAGTTCTTGTCAGTGACCGCACTCATTTAAAGAAAATGATGTTTTGGTCGCAAAGTTGAGGAACTATGGTCCAAGCCTGATCATAAAATCAGCAGTTTTTTGCAAGATGGATTAGCACTGATAACATCTGGCTCGAGCTGCAAAACTTTAATCCGATTCAGTTTGCTACTTGGATCTATCAATATTATTTATTTACATCTGTACTTGTCTCGCTTCTTTTCCTTCTTTTTGGTTTCTTCTGTACATAAGAATTTTGGAGTCAGTCAGCAATAAGGGGAGACCCTTATGTGCAGCCCGTTGGGTGCTTCTACTCTTGGAAATTTCATTAGCTTATCTCCCCCAGTTTCTTCCCATCTGCAAAGGGAAAAAAAGATCCATAAAGCTGTTCATGCTTTTCCAGGGAATAAGAAAGAATCATTACTCATGGCGAATAATGCATCACGAGCGCCAGAGCTCTCTGTAATTGATACCTGTATCTGGTAACAAAGTAGTGAAGAAATGTAGAGATCTCAGCAATCCCAAGTTCCTTTCCCGGGCATTGCCTTGTGCCCCCACCGAAAATTAGGTTGTAGTTTTGACACTCCACGCTTTTGTCCTGAAAAGTGGCGATTTTCAAATGGTTAGAACGATGTTGGCCATCGATAGTGCAGAACAGAAGCTCTCTGAATGTTTCTGAGCAGCGCAGTTCTGCTGTGTATTGATTTAAGGGTCACGTAGTTACCAGCCATCTCCATGGATTGAAAACTAGCGGATCCGGATACAATCGGGGATTGTAATTTATTTCTCTCGTGTAAACGTATATCCTCCATCCCTTTGGGATTAAGAACCCTGAAAATGAAAAACAGAGAGACACATTGAGTAATTCACTCGACACTCTCCAAGAAATGTTATCGCATGATTAGAGCCTTTGCCCTTGGACATACCGTTAAGCTCCATGTCTCTAGTGGTTTTTCTCAAGACACCATTCACAACCGTGGCTAATCTGGAGGTCTCAAAGATGACCTGAAGAATGAGTAATGACATTATGCAATCACGAGTTAGTAGAGTTTGGCGAATTTGCGGAGATAAAATTTCACACGAAAGTTTACTGTAGGTAGTCTCACCGCATGAGTGAATCGCATCGCTTTGAGGTCGTCCCACTCGATAGGATCCTCCGGCCTTTTCTTCGCTCTAATTCCCAAGTGTTCTTTCTGAATAATCCAAGATCAAAGTTACCAATGCCTATGATACATAAAAAGATCATAAATAATTTGCTGCTTAAATACTTCACACGTTGCCTTCCTTTTCCAACTTACCCTTAATTCGTGAAGAACACTCGGGTTGTCATGGAGATACTTGACAGCCATCATGGACGTGGTCGAAACGGTCTCGTACCCAGAATACATGAAGGTGATTATTTGGTCAATGATTTCTTCATCATTCAACTTGTATTTGTTATCATCGCTCCTCATGAGGCAACCAAGCATGTCATTGTGGGCCTCCTGGGTGGCCCTCCTCTCTTCTATCAGTTTCCTCAACATTCCGAGTATATTTTTCCTAGCCTGCCAAAAAGAAAAAAAAGAATGAGACTCAAATTTAGACGATAACCTTAAATGACAGATAAAAAACACAGGGCGATGAGTACATGGATTCGTGATCTACCTGAAAACCTCGACGGTAGTTCGTGCCAGGGAGGTCTATGGGCAGGGAGAGAGTGCCCAGGACCAACTTGAAGAACTCAGGTATGAATTCTAGAGAAATGGTGCTAGAGTTGATTCCGATTTGCATAAGTGACGAGAGAAGCGCCATCTGTACAAATTGACGAAACAGGATGCCCATAAGAAACAGAGGAACTGAATCTTGAGATGGCGTATGCACTCATGTCAGTTGTCACAAACTGTGAGCCATTTAACTGCGAATATCCTAACCAAAGATAGCCACGGGGAGACCCTCTGATCGAAGATCATCCCCGAAAAAGAAGTACTTCAATAAGCGCTCTCAGGATCTGACCTTATGAACAGTTGAAATCCATTCATGGAATGATTCAACTCTAAACGTATACAAGGCAAGACCTTTACCACAAGAGACTAGCTTTTCTTTTTCCCAGTAGGGGAAGTCAATTTTCTTTGTTGACCGTCTCTTATTACGTATTCGATGTGGGTTTTGTTACCAGGAAAAATGAAGACACTCTCTAGTCTTGGCAATCTCTCTAAGATGGCAGTAGCAAGTAATTCAACAGTGCCACAGGGGGCTGCGATGTCATTTTCTCCCCCATCGTTTCCAAAAGTTAAAATTCCTTTTTGGAGTACCTGTTTGGTCTTGTCTTGGAGGTCAATAATGGAGCCATCGTCCCAGTGGGCGAGGTGGGATCGCATGAATCGATCAATCTTAGGCAAGAGCTGGTCTCTAATCATGGTGGGGCTGACCAGGGAGAGAAGAGCACCCCTCATGTGCTTGTGGGACGCGCCGTGAACTGCCGCTATGTTGCACTTGCCCAGTATATCGAGCATGGACTGCGGGTAACCCGGGACGAGCCCCTTGGCCTCGTTCATCAGGATGTACCGGTTCACCTCCGGGTCCATGGACACTATGGTGGGGCATCCCAGGATGTGGGACTTGAAGAAGCTCCCATACCTGCGGTGTTTTGGATCAGCAAGTGAACTGAGTAAAATCGAATGAGGACACTGAACCAACGGTTCGCCAGAGAAAAACCATATCATTTGATCTATTGGACTGATCGACCATTTGATGCTACCAAGAAAAATGAGGTGTGTGTTACGTTATCGAAGGGTATTCTCTTTGACGGAAGACTTGTGCCAAAGAAGGCGAACCCACTTATCTGGGGTCGACCCATCGTGAATGGGATCAGTCACAAGGGTGACAGCGATGTATCCCACAAAGGTTTCTACTTCCTTACATTATTTTCTGTCCATGCAAGCTTTTTTATCCCCATAAAGATACCTAAAAGCAACGGAGGGTTCTACTGAAAAAGAACATACACAAATCAACCACCGTTTCAGAAACACATGGGAGCGGCACCAGCTTCGGGCAAATATTGCGTAGAATAAGCTTATTAGGCCAAATCAATCAAGAATATGCGGGACTCACACTCGGTCCCACTAGAAAACACAACTTTTTTTCTTTTTTATGTGTCCAATTGATTCTGTCTGGCACATCACTCGCAAACGAGTCCATGCAAAGTTTTCTCGCATTTAGGGAGAGAAAAGCTTAACCCGTCTAGAACTAGATTTCAATCTCCACGAGACCAATGAAATGAAGCTCACCCAGTCGTCAAACACAAGTGACCCCTCAAAACTAGTAAAAGAAAATCGACTCAGTGGAGAGAGAGAGAGAGAGAGAGAGAGAGAGAGAGAGAGAGAGAGAGAGAGAGAGAGAGAGAGAGAGAGAGAGAGAGAGAGAGAGAGAGAGAGAGAGAGATTACCTTGCACTCTGGTTTTTCATGAAGTTAGGGCCTTGCTTGAGGAACTCAGTGGTCTCGCCAAAGACTGGCCAACCCATTGTGCCAGGAGGCAGACCTTTCTTCATGTACCTCACTTCGTTCCATCTCAACAGGGCAGTGCATCCACAGAACACCAACACTACCCCAAGCGCCAAGAAGATGTAAACCGCCATTGTTGCTGCTCCCAAGAAGCTCAAAAAAGCCCACCACACTCACTCCCTACCTCCTTCTCAGAGCTGTAAACGTGTTGAGGCTTTGTCTGGTTTGATCTCCAAGTACCGGTATATATAGCATTCACAGCGCCTCGTGGGGAGAGAGAGAAGGAGAGAGGGGACCACTAATCTAATTATTTTAATAGATTACTTACTCTATCCTGAAATAACATAGTAGTCCGAACCGATTGCCCCTGAACTATGCACTCAAGATTGACTGAAATTTAGTATCTTGTCATAATTAGATTTCTTACTATGATTACATACACTATCATAACTAGATTTACTACTGCAATTAGATTGTTTCTATTATTATAATTAGATTTATTATTTTGATTCGATTTTTTATTGTAATTAGATTTCCTATTATAACTAAATTTACTATTTTAATTAGATTTCCTATTATAACTAGATTTATCATTATAATTAAATTTTTTTTATTGTAACTAGGTTTCCTATTATAACTCGGTTTGCTATTGTGATTAGGTTTTTGTTTTAGGGTTTCGAGGCAATGCTATTGATACTTTTTTGATACTTTGATTTTGATAATCACTCTTCAGAGAACGATTTGTTCCTCTATCAATTCTAATTCTTATTTAGCCAATTTTCTGCTGTGTTCCGGCACCCTGAACTCATTGTATATAAATTTGAGGCTTCTCGTTCTCATCCGAATGTTAATCAAATTGATTTTCAAAATCAAGTTTGAACGGGATCGGTCGCATTGAGCAACTCTTCCAATCATGGTTAATCAAACTCTCTAATACGTAGACCACAGATTAGATCCATTCACTGAATCTTTGAAGAGATTCAAAATGATGCCCTTGTTAGTAATGCAGCGTCCGAAACATTCACTCGTTTCATGTGCTCTCTCTTTCTCGGTTTCATTACAACCATCTAGGAGAGTCCAAGTGTCTGACAACGAATTTTAAAAATACTTTAATGATCACTAATCGATGAGTGATTAGAATAAGAATTGTATTATCTGCCATCAAAATACATTAGTGAGTTGTCTGTTCCTTTTGCAATACATTCGGTTTAGATGGTTAGATAAGTACATTAAAATATACGCAATCGCGTGCACCCTACTACTAGAGGACCCTTTTATAAGATATGTAGTGACTATAAAATAATAAGTGAAAGCCAAAAGCACCCCCCCCCCACCCCTAAATAACAGCATATAATGCCAAGAAAATGTAACTTTTTGGCAGTTTTTAACCAAGCACAAGGTGTGATTGGACAGAGAAGTCGTGAGCATGGATTATTCTAATGAAGAAAGTGAATTGAAAAAGTTCTACGTGCACTCGACTGCCGACTGGATTTTTCAAGATCTCAGCCATGAATGTTTGTTTGCACCTCTCTTTTTATGATACTCTTTTTGTATGAATGAACATTTAATAAGCAAATGGAAAAAGGGTTGGCCGTGAAGAGATGTTGATAGTTATATTGGAAGGTATGGCGGACTATTTACAGCTTCAAGTCTTTATTAGGGTTTGGTCGCTTTCAAGATGATTGCGTCCTTTTTCTTCTTTCTTTTTTTTTTCTCTATTATTATTTACTTTCTTATTGTTTTTCCTTCTTTTTGTGAAAAGAGGGAAAAATTAGAACAAAGGAGTGCGGTGGAAAAATTCATTTTCATTGGCCGTATGGAAGATATTGGCAAGCGGGCTGCAAAGATTAAATTTTGAGTATGTCAGTAAGATAAAACCTGTGTTATATATATGAAAAAACATAATCATGAACAGTGTTAGGGCACACGTGGAATAAAAGGGAAAAGAAATTTTGGGTAATAATGACTGATTAAAAGGAGGGTTAAGAATTTGAACCAAGGTTTTAGCTTGTGTTGTTATAACATGACCTTTCTCAGCAGTAGGAACATTGTCGAAGACTGATCTCGTATCGTGATAGATGCATGACGATCCTATCATGGATGCGAGAATTAGAATGCTCGTTTTATGTACTATGCTCGTGCAGGTTATCAACACTTTGAATTGGGACAGTTGTATTAGGCAGTGGGTGCAGATTATGTATAATTCGAAAGGATACGTGTAATAGATAATATGGAGGAAGAGACGGGCGCTCATGGAAAGAGTCGAGAGAGGGGCACATGGACACCACCTCACTGGACCAAAAAGAAGGAAAAGAAAAGGGACATTCATTCATTCATTCACTGCCCGAGTCCTTCACATGTCTGTCAAGGAGATCCGCTCGTGGAACTACTAAATTCACTACAAGACACTGCCTTGGCTGCCGCATCTATTTTGAATAAGTTTGGGAGAGAGAGAGAGAGAGAGAGAGAGAGAGAGAGAGAGAGAGCATGGTATTGTATTCTCTTAGAGGGTATCAAGACTAATCTACAAAATAGATATATTAAGTGACATGATAGATTGTAACTAAATATTTAGGTGGATGTGTCATTTTCAAGATTCAATAGCAGTTTGCCGTTATTGTGAAAAGTTCCGCAAAATTCTTATTCTTATTATGAGGAAATTTGAGATGCTGCTTGTAGCTTGAGCTATTGACACTCTAGTTGAACTCACTTTTCACTTAAAAATTTAAGTCATGGAGACGTGAGTTAACTAAGTATTATCTGTTATTCCTTTTATTTCTAAACATCTAATGTGGGAGATCTTCTCTTTCATATCACTCACTCATATGTGTGCTCAACATTGTCCCACTCATACATGAGTCGCGGCCACATGGGGTTTGCTACTCCTCAATCCAAGTTTGACATTCTTCTGCACCAGCAACTCTCCGATCATCGCTGACCAATGCAAATACATCTTTCACTCACGGTCTCCTCTTGGACCAAATTGCAACAGCAAGTCATTTCATCTCTGCATGTCAAATAAGATGGGAGGATGCATGCATACTCATCATATAAGGATGAGCGAATAAAAAAGGTGATTCTCTGTTCGGACATGACATAATGAACTTATGTCACTTTCCTTATTTTCGCCAAAAAGATGATTCTCTTTCTTCTACATACTCAAGCTATAATTTCACTCGAAAACTCTATTTTTCTAATCAATCCAATTCGATGCATCAAAGGGGGGAGGGGGGTTCGATCAGTGTTTTGAGCAGTTCTAACACAGAAACGTGAACAAAGGAACAATGGACTTGACCTAGAAAAGATAAGTGGAGCATTGAACTACAGTATCAAAGGGACAAGGACGTAGGTTTCGACTAATCACATCGAATTGATATGTCTGAGAACATTTTACAGTGAGTTGCCCTAGATGTCCATACTAGCCCTCTCTCAATCACATGCATCGTGATATTCTCCCTTTTTCAAGTGTGCCCTAGTCTTTCAATGATTAGATGAAAAGTTGATATAGCCAATGTCTCTGGACCTCTAACGAATCGCCAAATGTTAAACTCTGTGCACCGAGATTAGCGGGGAAGAAGATGATTGATTGAATAGTTTAAGCTTTATGCTCACAACCAAAAAGAATTACACCAACACATGAATAAACAAACCATCATCAAATTGGGAAAAATCCCAAAAAAGAAGAAACTGTTTATGGTGTCCATCTCAATATCATTTTTTGCATCATTTATTTTCGGATATTCAACTTTGCACCGAGTCCATTTAGTTCCCTCTACTTTTTTGTCCTTAATTATTCTGAATTATTGTTTTAACCTTTGGGAATAATTTTTTTATAACAAATTTCACTTCGCAAATGCGACGTCAACAATCATTTAAAATAGACAGCTAAAATTAAGACAAGATTAAAAGATGAGACACTTTTTAAATTGACAAGACGGATTAAATTTGAAATTTGAAATAAACATAAACCTGTTTTAGGCTAAGCGAGCCTAATATTCATTACAAGCCCTAAAGCTCCATAATTTGATGGACGAAATTCTCTGCGTATTATGTTTTAGGATATGAAGAGCCTTCTCGGTCCGATTTCTTCGCGACAGTTCCAACCGCAAAAAAGAAATGTCGTGTCTACACATTCGCACATGTATGAGAAACCATGAATTCCGACCTTCAAACTACTCGAGACATTGGATCAAACGTGGTTCACATCTTCCTTTGGGGAAAGAAGGGGGGGCGGCTCCGTACAGTAGGTGTACATATGGGGTGTGAATCATCACCAGTCTCGTCGAAGAACTTTGCTCTGTGGATCTACACAATCTGGACAGTCTGCTTTGTCCTGTAATTTGGATTTTCCCCTGTTTTGGATTCTATCATTTCTCCTCGCCCTCTCGGCTACTCAATTTGCTTTTGACTTTTGATTAGCGCTGAAACCGATGGCTTTGTCCGAGCATGACATAAAAGGTTGGGGGTTGATGGGAACTTGAAGGGAAGTGTAGATCCAAGAGCGGATCCTTGGAAAGGGATTTGACACAAAAGACGGAAACCCAAATTTTCTTTTCCCCCTTTTGATGTTGATGTTGCCATTCTTTTGGCCATTCATATTCGTGCTTAGGTTGTGCAAGAGTATCATTAAATCGAACCTAGAACAGAGTAGGGAAAAAAAGAAAGGGCATGTGTAGGTTCTCTTGAGGTAGCTTGCCAACTATTTCGATGGGGTTCGAGCACCCCTCTTCATCGAGGAGAAGTCGACCGAGTTGACCAATTTGGCCGTGTGAGATGAGACGGGCTCGATGGAGATCCTTCTTTGAGTTCATATTATTTCCTGATGAATTCGCTTCTTGATGGATAAACATCGAAGACAAATAAATGAGCAGACACATCAATTCTCCATATGGGCATTGAATATTCCACGCACGCGCGCACACTTATCTTGAACCTTGCTTCCCAGCATGGGAATTTCATTGTCATTGACAAGTGGAGCAAGCAGCACCTCTTGTTCGGCCAATGTTGATGATTTTTTTTTTTTTTGGGGGGGGAGGGGGGTGCCGAGGGTGAGAGGATCAATTCATTGATTGCTCTTGCCCGAATTTCTTTTGTTTTTTGGTGGTGGTTGCTCTGCAAAATCATTTGATGGTTGTATTGCCGACACCCAATGGAACAGTCACTGCAGGGCGTGCAATGGAATGGAATGAACAAAGAGAATTTCATCAAGAGATCTATGTGGAGAGAGAGAGAGAGAGAGAGAGAGAGAGAGGATTGAATTCTTCATTCATTGAAGATGGGTGTTCTGTCAAGATTGGATGTGAATGGAGATATTGCACAGAGAAGACATCAATGTTAGGCTGGAAGAGAGAGAGATAGAGAGTATAAGTACAATGAAATAATTGATCGGGGGAGGACAAATTGTGGCAGAAAAGCATAAGAGGACAAGAAAGAGACCCTCGTGCAATTGGCACTTTTCTCCATCGTACACTCACTCATCACACCTTTTTCTATTTTTTATCCTCTTTTTTCATTTTCCTTCTTTCTTCGAGTTCGACTCATCAATCAAAAAAGGGTTCACTAGATATACATGCCTCCGTGAGCCTTGGACATTCCTCTCATCTCGCCTTCTTAGATATATTTCAGACTCCCTAATTATTAGGGTTATTCGGATCCTCATCTACTGTTTCCTAGTGAAGAAGGCACAAAAGATTTAGTCGTATATTTGGAAATGATTATGATCAAGTAAATTTCTTAAAGAGAAAATAGATAAGTAGCAACGAGCCTTTTCTTAAATACATTATCACATTCATTATATTTACAATTGAATGCAATTTGTAAGGACACCCTCCCACGATCGATCTGCAAAGCTAAGACCTCTCGTCTTCACTTTAATTTTTAAGGAAAGAAATAGACATTTTGAGTTATAGAAAGTCATGGAGCGAAACGTCGTTCTAAGAATTTTACTATTCCTCTTTTATCGTTGGTGGACGTGCACTCGTCGACTCTTCCTCCTTGAATTTCTGCTTTATATTCTTTTCAAGATTAAGTGAATTATCAACTATCCAAAAGTATGTTTTTCCCAATTTCCTTGCTGCGCATGTTAGCACAAATGACTCGGATTTGACTTGGGTAGAGATTATGATCTTCCATCCTAATAACCAATCACGGAACACCAATTTTATAAAATTTCTTTTTAGAATGATAACTCAAAATCGATGAATGAACGGTGCAATTTCTCAAGCCACATTTAATATAATTCTCACTTTATCTTCTGATTGATCTCTTGGTTTCAGCATGTTTCACGGTAAAGATAGTTTTTGAAAATAAAAGGGGGGGGGGAATTAGAATGAAAAAAATCCAACTCAAAACCCCAGCTATCCAAATCTGATAGAGCAAGAACTAATTAAAACATGTCAGGCTCAAATTTCTTTCTTTTATTTGTGTGGGTATTTGCTATATATTAAAGTATATATATATTTTTTGTCGAATCTTATCATTATGAGGAATAGATAGATAGAGATGAAGAGATGGGACACAACTACGTGATGATTGATTTCAGTTGCACGTGTGGGGAGAGCTATCCACGTTCGTCTGTTCGTATCCAGTGAGATTGATTGATGCATTTGATTTTGTTGCCTTTTTTCGGCTGCTCCTTTCCCTGATATTTCTTCCCATCTCTCTCTTTCATTCAATTTCCTCGATTGCCGTGCAAAGGTCGCCTTCGAATGGTCCATGGATAGTTCCAGCTTCGTTACAGGCTCACCCAGTGACGGCAGCTCTCGCCCCCGATTCAAATCGGAGGAAATCCCTCTCTGGAAATGACGAAAGATGGAGATGTGCACTTAATACCAAAGCATTCTGCTGAAAAATAGGGTGGGTTAGGTTTTGATTCTGTCGTGTTTTTTTGATGCCTTGGGTTCTCGATCGACATGGATTGGAATTTGCATTAGGAGCTAGTTTCAGATGGAGGGCGCATGCTGAGGACTAATTAGGTTAAAAACCGTTTCTTAACTCGATGTATGTCTATGATTGGTCGTTTTTCTAAATGGGCATTTTAACGAGGGTTTGGAAGACGACATATGATGACTTTATTATTTATCTCAAATATCGCTCGATACTTTCTTGATCGCAACTTGCGCAGCCCATTTATTACGTGATTCTATAGTTATAATTGTTTGCAGGGTCTGTTTCTTCAAAGTAAAAATAAGTGAAAAGTGTCTCTGTTTTCGTTCTTTTGCTTTCCTATCTAAACTTTACACTATCAATCGAACTTTTCAGAAAATTATGAAATGCTTCAATTCGGAAAACAGGAGGAAGGACGTCATCGCTGGTCAGAAGTCTGCAGATGCACGAGGGGAGTTGCTGCCTCCAAGCACTGCAAATGTGGCAGGGCCGAAGTCACGTGTGGCTGGTCCACGCCTTCTTGCTCAGTGTCTGGACGTGCCCTTTCATGACTTCCAGTTAAAGAACTCGTTCCCATCAGATTTGTCAGATTCATTTTACATATACACAGAAATATATATATGTGCGCGCGCGCGAAGTTCAAAATTAAGTTTCTTTATATCGAACATAGCTAATGAACGAGTTGAAGATACTCGTTAACATGACTTTTGCAATATATAAAAATAATTGGAGGACTCTTAAGAGGACAAAGTTCACCGACATTACCTATTGTTTTGATTAAATTAGCTTCTTCTGTTTTTATATTAAGATCAATGACGTTTGTGTTTGTGCTTTTTCAAGTGATGGATGGTAAAGAAATTTTACAAATGGAGTATATATATATTCTAATTGACTTATAACTCTTTACTTCATAAATTTTGAGTGAAAGTGATCCATCTTGGTGTGTTAATGGCATTGGGACTTAACCTCTCTTTTAATGACTCCTTAAGCTGATGTGTCAAGCTTATGTCTATTGCAAAAGTAAGCTATACATTTCTCTGCTGCTAACTTCAAGTATGTATGATGGCCTTGTTTTTTTCTTTTGGAGAGGTGAAGGGGTTTGATTTGGCCTGCTTCTACGTGTGAACTTAATACGGATCGATCTCTATGCCTAAAGAAAGCAATATAAGCATTTATAGCTGAAAGAAAACCTCCAGGCTTTTCCACTTAACATTTCAGAGGACGGTTGGGAGTGACTATAGACATAGGGACCCTCCTTAAACATTGCTGGAGGAGTTTTGATCCAGTTATCATATGCTCGGTTTGAGCCATAACTTTGACCTACTAGAATCTTCGGGAATCGATCCTTAAGAAAATTTCAAGATAGCCAAACTCATCATCGCAGCGCCATCGATGTGTCAACTGCAGAGCCTTTATTTGAAATGGAGTGGTCCGAGCAACTTCTATAGCAAGGTGGTTCTTCACGAGTTCCTATCGACTGCGCTTTTTGGAAAACACTCAAAGGTTTCGGCGACTTGGAGAATCACCGCACCAAATAGGGCCACTCCTTATCCTTCAAGCAATTGGCCTTTATTTGAAAAGACGGAGTTTGTGACATTCCTCACTTGATTGGAATACAAACAGCTATAGAGATCCCTCCGCTGTAGCTAAAATTCATTCTGGTTCGCGCTCTAACCTTCCAGCTCTTGATTCGATGATTGTGAAGCACACTGCAATGTAGAGATCTCTAATTTAAAGGGGATGTGCAAAGAGTCTTGGTTTGCAATAACTAATGTTTTCTCATGATGAGTGAAACTTAACTTCACAAAACATAAGTTAGAACTCAAATTTATGCAGATCGTCGTGTTGCCTTTGTTCTTTCATATCTTCACACATTCTTGTTGGCTTGTATAGCCTGAATAGGGTTCCTGTCCTCCAAACGTGCCTAAGATGATGCAACTTACCATAGTCATTTAAGAAAAACACTACATTTGGCGCACACATAAACGAACAATCCATACCATCTACTTACTTCTTCAAATCCAACCATACCAGAATAAGAAACTACATCAAAGACAACGTTATCAATCAACAATGACCCCTATGAACATTTCACGAATCCGATAACTATATTTAGACATTGGATTAAGGTAACAGCAGCATCTCCCCAATAATTGATAGAGAGAAGTAGAAACAATAATGGAGATAATGGAAAAGAAAAGGAAAGGACTCGTGTTTGCTTCGAAAGATGGGAGTTAATAATTATTAAACCACCCCAGTCGGTGTGCATATTCCAACCAACATCTCTTTTTCCTCCTTTTCTTGAATTATTTTATAGATAATTTTACCATTTTTTGGGGGTCTTTTTGGATTTTATTTTTTTTAATAGTTGGGTGGTGTTTGGATCCCACAGGTACTTGCCAAGCCCACCCCCACCCATGTGTTAAGGTCCCCATTACAGATAGTACTGATGCCCAATATGCTTTTGTCCTTGCCCTTGTTCCTTTCATCATTCCCCCACTTCATACTATTATCACAATTTCTATTCCAATTTCAATCCTAATCCCAATTTATTTATCTTTTCCCTTTCCCATTTTAGCCCACATTTTAGGAAACTTCATTGTACAAAGAAGGGTGGGGGAAGGAAGGGGGCACGGGGGTGCCACAGCCATGTGATCTGGTTGACTGCTTGGCCCTAATGGGGGTTGCCTGCAAGTTCTTAAGAAAAGAGGGTTTTTGAGCTTAGCCCCCCATCCTTTGTTGTGGTAGGGCACGACACCATTTCGTGCTTGAAAGAAACAAGACCCGATTCGAAAAGAAGCGTGGGGGAATATCGCGATCGTCACTATGGTACGTCCCATTACTTGACAAGTATCGGTCTATTCGCAAGGCCCATCCATGAGTTCGATACAGCAGAAATACACAGCCGAAAGCGACCTTGGCCAATCTTTCGTGCTATTATTGCGATGAATATTTCCACCCCTTCGTGGTGGTGGTTCTCTTATTTTTCTCAAACTCTCTCGGTCGCGCACACGTACGCCTATATGTATGCGCGCGCATGGTGTCATTGCTCTCTCCTTCGCATTAGAGATGATGCCGTGACGGAATCGGACAATGTAAATCTGTGTTTTCTTCTGCTAATGCTCGATTTTTTGAAGATCTGGGTGTGACAAATGTATATGCTACTTTGAGATAGCAAAAAGGACAGAGAGCAAACAGATGCATGTCCATCTGCTCGCCCATTTCTTGATTCTAAGATCCTAATGCCTGGCTGTTCTGATTGAAGCCTTCAAAGCGGGGACCCAAGATCTGAAGCCTTTGTTTTCTGTCATGTAAAGCGCTTGATTGTACTGTGTTGCTGCAATGAATTTCCGCAGACGACTGTTTGTACAATTTGGTAAGGTTGTGCAGATCTTTTCTAGAGTTTCCAGTTTTTACCTTTTTTTCAAAAGAAAATGCTTCAATATGACATCGATCGATTTCGTACTTGGTGAGTGACTGGTGAATTGCACGAATCATGTTCAAACAAGTCTCTAGCTAGTTACTCTGAATTGAACAGCTTTCTTTAAACTGACATACCAAATATTACTGCTTGAGATCTTTTGCGTAGTATACGTTAGTCTCGGTAGTTCGCCACATCATGGAAAGGATGTAGTTATCCACAAGCAAAATGAGTAATAACAGAGTTCCATTGAAGGACAAATAATCAGCACTACGCCATTCACACAATCGCAAGGTTTATAAATGTTATGTGGCATGCCAATATCAAGCGAGTTCTTGATTTCGACACCAACACTTGCTTTTGGAAATGTAGCGCATTTCACACGTCCGAAATCTATATTGCATTGAAACAAGTCACGGGTTATATATAGTATCGTCTCAAATCGCCTTTCTATTCCATTGCCTCCGGAAAAATTCTACGGAAAAAGAAGTGAAAATCCTTTTGCATTCGAACATAATGTTTCATTTGCGATGATGTGAGATAAAATAGTATTTTCAGTGAGATAAATAGTATATTTAGCAGCTCGGAAACTATATATGACGTCCTCATACATAGCATCTGCATCAAGATCCTCTTCCATTGAAATCTTGCGGCAGGAAACCGCTGAAAACCAAAGAGGACAGAGACCCAGAAAGCTTGGATTTAGGAAAAAAACAAACAGGTCGAGAGAAAGGGCGTGAGGAAAGCTGAAGAGGCAGAAGCTACCGCCATGAGGGATAGAGAGGAGCTCTTCCATAAAAAGAGATTCAAATTTTGGTTCAACGACTTATGCATGTACGTATGACTGTGAAAATCAGCACGTGAATCTTTTAGGCGATGCATACGTTTCTCGTATTGCTTATTGTGTGAACGAGGGATCAAGCGAGCTTTTTTCATTAACCAAGTTTTAATCTGTAGCAAAGCCTCCGAGGTCTAAAAACTTTTCACGTTTTAGTACCAGTCATTACCGACCAACGCATGCGCCGACCTCATCTGTTGTAAGAAAAAGAAACCGCCATGATCCTACAAGTCAAAGTTGAATCCAGAACATCAGAGCTCAAAGCCCGTGGTAAATATCACAGGCACACCGGTCAAATCCTACAAATAGAATCGTATGCTATCTTTCTTTTTCTTTGTTGGACATTTGTAATGCTGAATGCACCAATAACGTGCGACCCCTTCCACACCCGCACGAAACACGATCAAGAATTGGGGTAGCTGATTGATGGAGGCGAAGAATGGATGCAGATTCTGATGTTTTGCACGTTATTCTTCTTCCCCAGCAACATGCCGACGCTTGGACCACTTCGTGAACGAAGTCCAATCATGCGTGTCATTATTCTTTAATAGCATCATCGTCATCAACCGTCTCGAAATCGCTTGCACGTGTTAGATGCCTCCTAATCTACCTTTGCACATGCTGGACAATAATGCCTAATCGTCTATTATGTGCTGAAACTTGGGATCAATCAAAATAATGCCCGACCGACCCACAAACCCAAGAATCTCGAGGGACTTTTTTGACCCCCTGGATCGTAAATGCTATCTTTTATCTGAGGGTGATCATTGCATGATAGTTAAATCATTAGCTAGCTAATTGCATAGGCTACGTAAGAACCTAGGAAGAAGTTTCGGGATGTCATGTTGAGAGTGCTCAAGGGGACCTATATTAAGTATTCCGTTTGGTATCGATTACACAGATTACAAGATTGGGAAATGGATCACCTGCTCTGGTTACTTTTCGGAGTATGCGATCTTTCTTTTGCAGCCGTCAATCGATAATCGGACGGCTGCATTTAAAAAAATAAAATAAAAAATAAAAGGGTGGGCCCCCTATTAAAGTGGGGCCCACCCTCCCCCTCACACAAACCCACAGAGCTAGCCTGCTCTGCGGGCAGACGATCCAGATCCACAAGATTGAGGGCAATCTTCAGTCTCCTAATTTTGTTTTTGGTCAGTTAAGGAATAGTCTTCGGCCCAATAGCGTTACGATTGAAGAACCACTAGGAAGGAACTCAATTCAAGAGAGGCCCAAGATGACTAGCCCATGATCTATGCCTTGTTGACAAGTGCAATAGCCGTCGCTTTTTAAATCGCGTTAATGGAGGTTGCGCGCCTTCACAATGAGAAAGAATGAAAGGTCAGAGTGGCCCCTCTCCTCGTGTGACAGTTCTCTCCCTCTTCTTTGGAAAGCTCACCACAGCGGCGGGAATGTCTATTTTCAGCGCTCCGATTCCTTTTCTTGCCATGATCGGAGCCCATCTTTCTTCATCTTTGATTGCCCGATTCCACCAATTCCTTTGCAAACACTTCCAACATAGTCCTCTTTACCGTCGTTTCCTTTTTCTTAGTCGGCGTCATTTCCTCATCCATTTCTATTGTGCCATCTTGTCATTGCATCCTCATGTACTCTTCATTGTGAGAAATATAGAGATGTCCAGAAATTACTCTATATTGTATATCCCGCATATTTCTCGTCTCCTTGCATTCTCTCATCTGATCTGATGTCTCTATTGAAATCTGAGCAGATGTGGACTACTCATGAGCAATGTAAGGTGGTGACTAGGAAAGCCTGGAATGACTGAGAGTAGGTAGGTGAGGAGGAGGGCGTAGGCTGCCTCTGGGAGCACATTCCGAAGTCCTTAAAGGCCTTTGTAAATGCTGTGAGTGTTTGGTGAAATATTCTTTGAGAGCCCTTTGAGAAAATGCATCACATTGATAAAGCCCTCCAAAGGCCTTTTTCTTAAGGCCACTGCTCACCGGCATGGGTTGAGCATTTTGGGAATGCTCGAGCCCATAACTAATGAAAATTTTTATGCCAAGTTGCCAACCCTCGCCAATTTGTTTGTGTTCCTCTTTCACCTTTGAGTATTGGCATTGTTCATGTCTCTCTCTGAACCAAGGGCACCCTGCGAATTAATTCTGGTCGTCAAAGGACAATTGTTGAGAGTTGATGATCAACAGTTGGTCAGCGGAATCTTGAGGGTCGATTTGAGATATGGAGAATCAAGACTTGTTGATGATTGCCAACGGCGTTCATGCTTAATTTCGAGCCTCCACGATGGAATCAAGCAGGTCTTAGTCGAGTGTGGTTGAGTTTGAGACTCAAGCCTCATTGTCCTCGTCAGAAATGACTTGTTAGAGGTCACGCCATCTCGGTGTTGCTTCATCTAGGGTTGTGCAACCTCAAAAACAGTCGCACAACGCTCTAAGGCCCAAATTTTGGCTGCTAGAGGCCCTGTGGCTCTAGGGACTCTTGCCCTAGGGTCGCATGACCTTAGTGGCAAAACACCTTGGGTCATGTGATCTTGGTGATGGTGATCACCAGACTTTCTAGCTTTACTTGAGTTGGCTCACTATTATATTTAAAAAAAAATTCCTCGATGGAAACATTATTTACCAAATACCATTTCCTTTTCATGAGAACCATTTAACTTAAAATCAAATAGTATTATTAAACAATAATTTGCATTTTATTAAAACCCTTCAACTTAAAACCATTTGTATGAATGCAAAGGTATCTTCCAGAAACTCTCCCAAACGCGCCTGTATAAGCGCTCCGTAGAAGCAGCGCTTAAGAGGAATGGGTGATGCCCGCTTGCTCTTGCCGAATGAAGATAAAACATCTTTCCCTCGTAGCGGTGAATAAGTTGAGAAACTCAAAAGAAGTTTTGACTCAATTGCAGTGTTGTAGGGGAGGATGACAGGGATATCATAAAACAAATAGCCCAAGCTTAAGAGAGGGAAGAGCTGCATCGGCGCCGAATGTCAAAGGACGAATTGGATTAAGCTTGAGTACATTCATATTATTCTCGAAACCACGAATTTAGATCTGTTCAACTATCATCACATTGAAAGCACAAATCATATATCCTCAGAAAAAAAACTCCCTGCAATGCAACTGATGTTAGCGGAAACTTTACTTTCACATGATCTGTAATTTCCACAACAGAGTATATCTTATCAATAGTTACAGTGCAAATGATCCTGTAGCAAGTCATATAATCATTCCATTTACGTAATGGCAGCTCCAAAATTCAGAAGCGATCCTCCACTAATTTCCAATAGAAATTTTCTTTGTTATCAATTTCATGCCAAATTGTTTGCTTAAGACGCTTTCTTTGTCGTGGTAAAGAGTTGTTTAAATTACATAAATATTGAAGTAGTGACTGTTGCCAATTGATTACAATTCAGTAGATAAATTAACCGGAAAAAAGACGGAGTTGACTGCATAAAGAAAAAAAGAAATCAAGAATTCAACAGCCTCCGTATATAGAAAGGGAAAATGAAAAGAGAACCCCTCGAAAAAAACGAATACATGCTCGATCATGACAGAGATTTCTCATCTTCTGCTTTTTATTTCTCATTTATCTTCGGAGAAGAAGTGGTTGATGCCGGGCATGACCTCCGGCGGGCGAGTGCGGAGGAACTTGCGGAGGCGATGCTCAGAGTATTTCTCTCCTTCTGCACCGTTTTCTAGCACTCCCGTCCTCCGATTAAGCTTGTCAATCCTATGCATGAAATTCGGCAAATCTTGTCACTATCATCGGTAAATCGAATTCAATCATTACAGACTAATCCCTATAGAAAGATATTTGTCAACAAAGTATCCGAAAATGTCCATATCACAACACATACCTGACGTCGGGATTCATAAAAGCGTTCCTTGTGAGTGAAAATACGCACATCCCAGATACAAAAGCCATCGCTGCCATCAATGGATACACCTGACAACGCGAAGGTGGGAAAAAGAAACTAGTCAGCCTAAGATGCAAATGGCGGAAAAGGATCACCCGATGCCCTTAATGGCCGTCCATTAATGCCCCCTAGTGAAAGGAGAAAGCCCCCCCTCCCCCCTCCCCCAACTCCGTTGGATCCTTTGATGTCTCGTCTAAATCCGCAAACAGCCCTCGCCTTCAAAACTAGCCCTGTGCAACGTGACATAGGCATATGTACTCGATAGGTGTAATAGCTCATACATGCAAGACAGTTACATCCAAAGAATATAAAAGAAATGACTCAGACATGCCACAAACTTCCTCAAGACAACATATTCACTTATGGGTCATCGAACAGCATGCTTATTAACACGGAGAACATGACATATAGTTTACCGAATCAAGCTAAACAAGACGAGCAGCATCGTACCTCTGGTCTCACCCAACGGGACATTGTGAAGGTGATTACCCTCTTGCTCTGACTTCCTCGTACGCCAAAGATATGGGCTTTCAAAGGCTGTGTACGTAGGACTTAGGAGGGTTCGAATGTGTATATATATGGTGTCTCTAGAGGGAGGAGAGGGGAACCGGCATTTGGAAAAGTACCGAATGACTTCGTGGGGGGAGGAAAGTTCGATGCTGGGCTCTTCTTGTCATTACAGTAGGCTTGAAGTTGAACCTTCGACTCCTGCCCTGAAAACACCAGGGGCTTAACTGCCTGTTTTCTTTCCTTTGTTCTTCTCCCTTCTTTATATTCTTTTCTTTCCCTGTCGTGTTCATCAAGTTAACGAGTGAACATGATGAATTCGACACCATTTTTAGGGCTTCAATTGCTGCCAAAGCTGTCGTTGCATGGGATCCACCATTTCCCATCACTATATTTAGCTTTTGTTTTCTGCCGAGCTTCCACAGGCTGGTATGTAAATGATCAGTTTTGTCATGGATTTGTTTTCAAGTTCCAACCATTTTTCTTGATAAAATGGGAGAACTTTCATATAATTGCTAATTATTAGAAAGTCCAACAAAAAAAACTTAAACCTCAATTTAAATTGACGTGTGATACTACAACACCTTCTCTAGCGAGCCAAATTAAAAGTGACATGTGAGATTTTTCTAATAGGGGTGGAACACATGTGAAATGGATAGAATCCGACTCAGACACCACATCATAAAATCTAATCCAAAATTTTGAATTTTTTAGAATAGTTGGTAGTAGTTACATAAAATCTTACAACGGTGTATGAATTGAATTCATCATATTACGAGCATATAACAAGTCAGTTGCTTAGCTCCTTTGCATTTTTTTAAAGCCGAATCAATAGATACATGACCATGTTAAATATCAGTTGCTAATTAAAATAACTAACATTTACAACGGGAGAAGGGAAAACAGGTAATGGATTAGCCGATGAAAGCTCACCCAAGCAGCACATAATAGACGGAATATTACCTAAAATGAATACATATGTATTTAGGGTTTTGTCGACCAAAATCAAGGGTTGATATTAACTAGTACATACAAAACGCTTATAAAGCATACTTCAGTGGAACGACTTGACCTGTAAAATGCTAATTAAATATAATAGCAAAAAGTTCAATGCATTTAACTTCTTCTTGATAATCTGAAAGTGTTGTCGAAGCGCATCATGTGCATAATGTACAAGAAATTCGTATGTAGATGGAGCGGGATGTGAGAAGTTAAATTCAAGGTCTCCGGTTCCGACACCAACTCGAAATTGAGTAGGCGGCCGTTTGATGCGCCGGCGTGGATGCATCTCACCAATTTTATTATTCACGGGCGTGAAATCCAGCAGGAAACCGCAGCTCGCGTTGAAGACGACCAGCCAAGTTGGCTGCGTGTTTATCCATTAGAATAACTAGGGTTTGGTGGAGCACATTCCTTCGCGACGGAACCTCGAATATTCTATCTAATTTTACTCTCCCTTGCTCGATTCAAACTATGTTTATCGATTTGACGTGATCAGGATCATCGCCGAAAGTCGTGATGGGACGTGGCAGAAAAGATCACTCCAATCGCAATGAAGCCCAAGGTAAAAACCGCACATCACGTAGAGATGTCCGTCTAACAACATAGATGGCAAAATATGAAGTTTGTAAGTGTACAGCAAGAAGAGTAGACCTTCCATTGACTTTTCATGAACGAGGCGAGTTGACCGAGGTGGTCGCGTTTGTTAAGCATATCATGGGTTTAGAATTCCAAAGTAATGTTTGCATCTATTATTCAATAAGAATTCTCAATAAGAATTCTTTAGCATCTTTGCGATTCCATCGCTTAAGCGTCGTGATATGCTTTTTATTCTTCCGATCTTCATTTGAGGTTCCACCATCGAATCCTTACATCGGTCCTGCAGTCTCGCAGGTGTTGCTGCCGACATCCTGCTTCTCGCCTTCCGCCAGGCCACCGGCGCCACCGCCAAATGGGCAGCCGTTTTTAAGGAGGTTCGGTTCGTGCACTATCGATGGTTTCTTACCTCCCATTCATCGCAGACAAAAGTCGTGTGGGCCTCGATTTGATTCTTTTATCGCTTCACTGGGCCTTTGGGCTTAGGTTTGCGATGGATTGTCCAAGAGCCTTTCATCAACCAAAAAAGAAAAAAATCGTTCCCCAGGATTATGGCCCGTGGGCAACGACCTAATCACGATTTGTCCCATGCAGTTTGACCGTGTACGCATTTCTTCAACCTGAGTATAATCTTTAGGGATAATTTCAAAGCCCTTTCTACACTTATCGTTCCAGCATCAATTCAAGTTTGAGTTTTAAAAATCGTCAATTTACTTTTTGAAAGAGAACCCTCAAAGTTAAAATGACCAAATTACAATCAAACTCATCCATATTTTAATATGTCTCTCTCTAAAGGTAACGGCAAATCCGTACATGGGATCCGATGTTAGATGCAACTTAGGCTGCTAATAATAAATTTTCATAATTCAAAAATGCAAATTGATATGAGGTTGAAATGTGAGGATTTTGTTTTTGTTATTGCTTTCCTCGTATTGTAGTTGCTTTACGTAAAATGAAAGATCCATGGCATATAATGTCACCCCCCGCTCCCGAGTGCGTGGCAGTCCCTAATTACCTTCTCTTCTGACCAAATTGAGCGATGTCTCAGGTAGTTCGCCAGCCTTCTTAATTATCAAAGCTATAATCAACAAAATTGAGAAAATTATAAATATATACATCATTTTACATTAATATGTACATAATTCTATTCACATACTCGCCCAATACAACCCAAAGGACGAGTCTCAAAACTCGCAGAAAGAACAATCAAAAGTGATAGAGAAGGGGACTCTACTATCCATTCTTATGGATTTTCCTCATCGGAGCTCTAGTCCACGACCTGTACCATCTCTCCCACCTCCTCCATCAACTCCTTCTTGATCAGTTCGTCCTCCTCGAATGGCTCCCTCACGGGTTCCATGATCAAATCATGTGGAGAGGGTTTACGGTGATGGGGTGAGATATGAAAATATCTCAATAAGTATATTCTTATACCAGTACTAGGGACACTATCACCCTAGGATCCCTAATCGCGTCTCTCGCATCAACTATCGCCCCTAGTCGATTCACCAGTCACTTAGTTCTCGCCTAAGATTTAATCATTTCTCATAACCCTATTATAACTATTCACCCTAATAGTCTCTCTTTCACTCATTCTATCTATGAGTCAATTGATTCATGACCGAGACTTGGCGCTAAACCCAATCACCTGTCAAATTAGAATGAGTTGCAGTAGATAAATAAATAAATTGCGCAACCAATCAATTAAGGCCATCCACAACCAGCCTAAAACCCTAACGTTGACCAAAAGTCAACAATTGCCAAAATTTTCTTAAAATGTCCATGGGCCCAAAATTCACTTTTTCGGTGGCCAAAATGCAATAACTAAGAGTCAGGGCAACCAAAATGCAATTTTCGAAAGTCCGAAATCACCTGAAACAAATTTTCTCAGTTTAGTTCGGGGAACTCCCAGGACCAACATACCACTAACTAGACCTGTAAATTTACACAATTAGACCTCGAAAAGAGGCCAGAAGTGGCTTGTTACAATATCTTTCCCTCGTAGTGGTGAATAAGTTGAGAGACTGAAAAGAAGTTTTCACTCAATCGCAGTATTGTAGTGGAGGATGACAGGGATATCAGAAGACAAATAGCCCAAGCTTAAGAGAGGGAAGAGCTGCATCGGCGCCAAAGGTCAACGAACGAATTGGATTATGCTTGAATACAATTCATATTATTCTTGAAACCATGAATTTAGATCTGTTCAACTATCGTCACAATGTCAGCACAAATCATATATGCTCAGAAAAAAAAAAAAACTCCCTGCAATGCAACTGATGTTAGCGGAAACTTTACTTTCACATCTGTTATTTCCACGACATAATATAAAATGGTAAATCATATCAATTATTACAGAACAAATGATCCTGTAGCGAGTCATCTAATCATTCCGTTTACGTAATGGAAGCTCCACAATTCAGAAGTGATTGTCCACTAATTTTCAATAAAAATTTTCTTTGTTATCAATTTCATGCCAAATTATTTGCTTAAGAGGCTTTCTTGTCGTGGTGAAGAGTTGTTCAGATTACATAAATATTGAAGTAATGACTGTTGTCAATAGATTACAATTCAGTAGATGGATGTAACCGGGAAAAAAGATGCAGTTGATTACGTTAAAAAAAAAAAACATTCAAGAATTCAACAGCCACAGTATAATATAAAGGGAAAATGAAAAGGAGAACCCCTAAAAAAAAAAAGAAATACATGCTCGATCATGATAGAGATTTCTCATCTTCTGCTTTTTATTCTTCATTTATCTTCGGAGAAGAAGTGGTTGATGGCGGGCATGACCTCCGGTGGGCGAGTGCGGAGGAACTTCCGGAGGCTATGCTCAGAGTATTTCTCTCCTTCTACACCGTTGTCTAGCACTCCCCTCCTCCGATGAAGCTTGTTAATTCTATACATGAAATTCGGCAAATCTTGTCACTATCATCAGTAAATTGAACTCAATTGTTACGGACTAATCCCTATAGAAAGATATTTGTCAAGGAAGTATCCAAAAATGTCCAAATCACAACACATACCTAACATCGGGATTCATAACAATGTTTCTTGTGAGTTGAAATACGCACATCCCAGTCACAAAAGTCATTGCTGCCATCAATGGATACACCTGATGATGCGAAGGCAGGAAAAGGAAACTAGTCAGCCTAAGATGCAAACGGCACTCACCTTCAAAACTAGCCATGTACGACGTGACATAAGCATGTGTACTCGATAGGTGTAATTGCTCATACAGGCAAGACAGTTACATCCGAAGAATCAGAAAACCGACTCGGGCATTCCACAAACTTCCT
The DNA here is from genome assembly GCA_030064385.1 of Melaleuca quinquenervia. Classification (NCBI taxonomy): domain Eukaryota; kingdom Viridiplantae; phylum Streptophyta; class Magnoliopsida; order Myrtales; family Myrtaceae; genus Melaleuca; species Melaleuca quinquenervia. Next base: position 6,387,330 of record CM057726.1, on the reverse strand, counting down.
CAAGACAAACGTATTCACTTATGGGTCATCGAACAACATGGTTATTAACGCGGAGAGCGTGACACATACTTTACTGAATCACAGGCTAAACAAGATGAGCAGCATCGTACCTCTGGTCTCATCCAACGGGCCATCGTGAAGGTGATAAACCTCTTGCTCTAACTTCCTCGTACGCCAAAGTTATGGGCTTTCAAAGGCTGTGTATGAAGGACTAGGGAGCGTTCCAATGTTTATATATATGGTGTCTCTAGAGGGAGGAGAAGGGAGCCGGCATTTGGAAAAGTATTGAATCACTTTGGGGGGAGACGAAAGTTCGATGCTGGGCTCTTCTTGTCATTACGGTGGGCTTGAAGTCGAACCTTTGACTCCTGTCCTAAAAATACCAGGGGCTTAGCCTCCTGTTTTCTTTCCTTTTGTTCTTCTCCTTTCTTTATGTTCTTTTCTTTCTCTGTCGTGTTCATCAAGGTGACGCGTGACCATGATGAACTTGACACCATTTTTAGGGTTTCAATTGCTGCCAAAGCTGTCGTTGCATGGGATCCACCATTTGCCATCACTAGATTTTTGTTTTTGTTTTCTGCTGAGCTTCCACGGGCTGGTATGTAAATGATCGGTTTTGTTATGGATTTAATTTCAAGTTCCAACCGTGTTTCTTGATAAATTGGGAGAACTTTCATATAATTGCTAATTATTAGATAGTTCAAAAAAAAAAAAGTTAAACTTCATTTTAAATCTACGTGTGATACAAACAACCCCTTCTTCAGCAAACCGAATTAAAAGTGACACATGAGATTTACTTAATAGGGGTGGACGCACATGCGAAATGGATAAAATTCGACTCCAACACCATGTCATAAAATATAACCTAAAATTTTAATTTTTTAGAATATTTAATAGTGGCCAAATAAAGTCTTACAACAATATGAATTGAATTCCACATTTTACGAGCATATAACGAGCTAGTTGCTTAACGAGCTAGTTGCTTAGGTCCTTTGCATTTTTTTAAGCTGAATGAATAGATACTTGACCATGAAAAATATTAGTTGCTAATTAAGATAACTAATATTTACAACAGGAGAAGGGAAAATATATAATGGATTACCCCTTGAAAGCTCACCCAAGCAACGCATAATAGACGGAATATTACCTAAAATGAATACATATGTATTTAGGGTTTTGTTGACCAAAATTAAAGGTTGATATCGACTAGTGTATATAAAATACTTGCAAAGCATACTTAAATGGAACAACTTGACCTTCAAATGCTAATTAAATATAACATCAAAAAGATCGATGCATTTAACTTCTTCTTGATACTCTAAAAGTGTTGTCGAAGCGCATCACGTGCATAATGTAAGAGAAATTCGTATGTGGATGGAAAGGGACGTGAGAAATTGAATTCAAGACCTCCGGCTCCGACACCAACTTGATATTGAGCAGGCGGCTGTTTGATGCCAGGGCGTGGATGCATCTCATAAATTCTATAATTCACGGGCGTGAGATCCAGCAGGAAACCGCAGCTCGCTTTGAAGACGACAAGCCAAGTTGGCTGCGTGTTTATCCATTAGAATAATTAGGGTTTGGTGGAGCACATTCCTTCGCGACGGAACCTCGAATATTTTATCTAATTTTACTCCACCTTGCCCGATTCGATTCTTTTATCGCTTCACTGTGCCTTTGGGCTTAGGTTTGTGATGGATTGTCCAAGAGCCTTTCATCAACCAAAAAAGAACAAAAGAAAAAAATCGTTCCCCAGATTATGGCCAGTGGGCAACGACCTAATCACGATTTGCCCTATGCAGTTTGACCGTGTACGAATTTCTTCGACCTGAGTATAATCTTTAGGGATAATTTCAGAGCCCTTTCTACACTTATCGTTGCAACATCAATTCAAGTCTGAGTTTTAAAATTCATCAATCTACTTTTTCAAAGAGAACCCTCAAATTTAAAATGACCAAATTACGGTCAAACTCATCCAAATTTTGATCTGTCTCTCTAAAGGAAACTGCAAATTCGTACATGGGATCCGACGTCAGATGCAACTTAGGATGCTAAAATTTAATTTTCATAATTCAAAAATGCAAATTGATATGAGGTTGAAATGCGAGGATTTTTTTTATTGCTTTCCTCGTATTTTAGTTGCTTTACGGAAAAAGAAAGCTTCCATGGCATATAATGATCATTGTCCTGTACTTTTGGTTGCCACACGGAGTTTATTTGGGCATTTGTTTGCTTCGTGCGTTCGTACACAAGTGCAGCTCGACAAAAGAAAAGAAAAGGTCATATTGCATGCACAAGATGCATTTGGACCACTCATTAGTAGAAGAAGTCTATTGTACATATGAAATCCACGGAATCTTGACGATTTAGATAGATGCAAGATGCATCCGATCCATCTAATAATTTTGAGAGAAATTCGGGAAGATACAGCAGAAGTACACAGTCGACAATGACAAGATGCTTCTCTTAGTTTGACATTGTACCTCAGTACTGCGGAAGACTTGCTGAAAATGCTTCCCTGCCTTATTACCCTTTCTCTGATGCACCTAGAAAATCTACGCATGATACTCCGAGAAAGCCTACAATTTCTGAGAAACGTTTGCACCGAAACACTCTTTTCCATGACAAGATCCCACTTTCTGACTTATTGGCACCAAGATGTTCTTGAGATTCAGGTCCTAACGGGCTTCTCGAGCACAGCAGAGAGGAAAACCTCATCCTCCGACTTATCACTCTTGGGCACGGCCCTCCACAGCAGCTTCCTGTACCTCAGTCTCTCGAACTCACCCACGTACATCTTCACATCTTCCTTCTTGCAGAAGAACCGGTCCACCCAGAGCAACCCCAGCGGTCTCAGGACCCGGTCCCAATCGAACAGCACGAACTGAAGCAGCTCGGTGCCTATCCACCCGTCCAGGAACAGGCTCGAGTGCACGATGTCGAGCGTGTTGTCGAAGAAGGGCAATCTCGAGCTGACCGAGACGTAAAGCGGAAGCAGACCCCTCAGAGCTATCACCTCGTTGAAGGGCGCCCCGAGGTTTAGTGTGGCCGTGGCAACTGTCACATTCCTCTCCCACATGAGGGCCGCGAAGCTCCCCGTTGACGGGCCAAAGTCCAGCCCTACCCGGATATCCCCGGGCTTCAGCGCAAGGACCTGGTCGATGGTGAACTCGGCCGATTCCGACTCATTGGCCGGCACTTCCCACCCTCGCCTAGAGAGGTCGAAGCAGTCCGAGCACTTGAAGAAGCCCCTTTTGTTCATTGTTTGATTGGAGAGGAGGCATTGATAGTCCTTGCACTTGTAGTGGCTCCACAAAATGTTGACATCCCTAGGCTGAGTCCACAGAGAGATGCTTGAGGGTATTGGCTTTGAGTAGCTTAGTGGTGTTCTTGAGAAGCATCTCCTTCTGGGCAATGGGTCACAGCCACTGATCATGAGCTTCTGAGCCAAGTCCCAATCGTCTGGGCACGTTCCAAACAGCTTATAACTCATGAACCGGTCTAAGTTAGAAGCCATTGCCGCACAGGCCATTCCTATTGACGGATTAACTGCTTCAACGCCAAAAAACGTCTTCTTGCCCGCGATCCTGTTCGGTTTGGGCAAAGTGTAGTTCTTGAGTTCCCCTGCTTTGAAGGCATGATTGCCGATGAATTCGTCAGATGCATCTTCTTCGGGTTCCTCTGGATCACTTGAATCTTCATCAATATGGCTCATTTCGGTTGCGTTAGCCGGCAGATTGCTGATGTGATGCGATACGCAAGTGGCGAGCTTGTCCAAAGCCACAGCAATGTGGATGACCTGATCGGAAAACTTGGCCAGGGCTTTCGCTTCCTGAGTATCGGAGTGAATCTGCTCTAGCAACATGCCGACTTCCATTTGCAAGTTGGAGATTTGGCTGTGGAAGGAAAGAGGTAGAAGAGGTTGTTGCTTGTAGATTTCGGCTGCGGAAGGGTAGACATTCCGCGGGAAGTAGATTGTTGAACCTAGGATGATCAGTATGAGGAGGCTGGTGAAGAAGAGAGGGCACAACAGTAGTCCGGGAAGATTGGTTCCCGGAAGCCATTTCAAGGGCTTGCCTGAGCTCTGTTTCAGCATTTTCATTTTTTTTTTTTGGGCCCCAAGTTCCTATTGTTTCCTTAACTGCAATGCTGCAGTGTTTCTATTTCAGATGTTGACTTTCTAGATACCATAAAATGAATATTTTAGGTTTGATCTTTCCAAGACGCCCTGATTTTCAGCCAAACAAATGATTCTTGGGACCATAGATCTAGGCAAAGCTTCTTATTCAGCCCAGTGCTAGACAAATAATTAATGTTTCCAAAGGGTTCCTTTGCTGGAACCGTAAGCAAATTTCTGCATTGAAGATCAATCGCTGAAAACTTTCTTCTTATTCTAGTTCCCGCCGTGAGATGTGCAAGGTAGCAACGGTGACAATCCAGCACCAGTACAGAAAACTTGCAAAAGCACGATCCTTGGTAACTAACAGACACATACATTGTCCACAGATAGCAGGAAACAGAAGGCACCTGAAGGGGAAGTTTCGAACAAAATCAACAACCAAGTGAACCACTTGAGTTCGGGGAAGCACCTCAAGTTATTCCTCTGGTCTGGAAAAACAAAGCACTAGCGTTGGTTCTAGCATCTTTTTGGGCATAGCAAGGATCAAAAATGAGGCCGAAAGGACTCTTCATCATTCTTATATTCAATATCACGTGAACGCTGTGGAAAAAACAACACATTGCTTTTCTTTTAGGTGGGTAGGCAAAGAAAATATGAATCCGTCATCTATCCTCGGAGATAACAGAAGGCACATCCGTCTTCCATCTGGAATATCTAAGTTCATTTGGTCTAACACCCATTCACAACTCTTTCAAAATTGCTCCCCCATTTACAAGTCAGGGACAGCATAAATATGGGCTGTCTAAACCTTTACATGCTTTATGGACTTATTCCTCGTCATCAGTGTTGTCTTCCTCCGTATTGTCCTCCACTTCTTCGTCACCCTCAACTTCTGCTTCCTCATTGCCACAACTTGCTTTGCCTTCTTGGCGTGATTTGGCATAATCCTCAAGTGATGAAGAGGGAAATATATCTCCAACCTTGTTTGCTTTCTCAGTTGCAGATTTCTCTGAATTATTATCTTTTGACTTGTTCATCTGTTAAAGGGGTAAAAGAAAACAGGAGCAAGAGGTAAATGGACAAGCAGTAAAAGAAACAAAGCAGAAGGAATGGAATCAGTCTAACCCCAAAGTCACCATTCACAAATTTGACAGTCCAACATTTCCACTCAAAAGTAGGCAATGACGAGGACTATTCCTATAGTCGCAAACCAATACAAGGAGCATGCTAGAAGAAATTTCAAGGAATGCCTAAAGCCACAAGAATTGCCAAAAGAAAGGGTAACTTACAGCACGAAGCAGAGTTCTTCTATCCCTTTCTCGAGCATTCTTAATTGCCTGTAGAAAAGGCGGCCATCTCTTTAGAAGTGAAAGTTGATTGGGGAATAAATAGTCACCATCTTAACTACAAAAGAAAATGCAAAAAGCTTCTCTCGGTCCTCTAACAAGAAATGAAAAGAGTTTTGTAAATCAACCTCCTCAAGTGCTTTTTGCTCTGCTTCCAGTTCGGTCGAGTCTCTGAAGGAACATTAGAAGGAGAATTCAGTTCCATTTCAAAGAGAGTGAAGCTTGAAAAACAAAGTGCAATCCTCAACTGATTTTCCAAAAGCAAACTACCTGCCAACTAAATTGTCGACTCGGCAACGACACTTAGCACACACATTCTGCTCCTTGGCACATCCTAAATCATCATCAAACCTCCATCAATGCAAGAAAAACAACACAACCTTTCTATTCGACAAATTCGTCGATCAACAATTTCGAAGAAGACCAACAAGTCCGCCAACCCAAAGGCTGCTCAAGTTCAAAGTAACTCGCACAATGCACGCAAAGAGGGCCGACACTAACCAGAGCAAAGATTGTGGTAAGCTTGACGAACAGCTCTCCTAGAACACTTCTGACTACAGCAACATTCAGGGGAATCGCCAATCAATAACTGTACTACTAGGAGCAACAATTTGAACGCAAAACCAGCAAACCAACACAACCCAACACGGCAAAGAAGCAATTTTTACCACTTGGCAGGTTCAGTGAGGGGCTTATACTTGCCGTAACGGCGTTTCCACTCGATCTGCTCCTTACACCGAGCGCAAACTCCGGTGATCTCGGAGTACGGCCGGAACCTCCCTCCAACCTCCTAAATTGTGACCAGCAATCGAGCTAAGTTTCCCCTCTTTCGATTGAAATTAAATAAGGGAATCATCGAATGAACTAGGGTTTTCGATTCTCGGCGGGGTGGCTTACCGTTTCGTTAATTTTGACGCCGGCGTTGGGCTTCCAGGCGTAGGAGTTCTGGTGCTTGGGCGGGCCACGCCGATTGCTCATCTTCTATACGCCTTCGACTCCTCCTCCTCCTCCTCCTCCTCTTCTTCTTCTTCTTCTTCTTCTTCAATGAGCTCGTTTTGCAAGGCGGCTCCGGCATGGAGGCTGATGAAGCATTTTAGGTCAAGTCCATGTTTTTTTTTTTCATTGCTCATTAATAAACCTAAAACATGTTTTTATTTAACATTAATTTCAATAATTATGGTTAATCCTCGAATAGCAAAAGGCAAAACCTTCAATCGAGCTGGTTCGTATCAACATAGTTTAGCCTTTAGAATTTCTCAAATTCAACCTCTAACTCGAATCTTTATACTGTGCTTACTAACCATCAAGAATTTCAAGCTCGGACTTTATTTGATATTAATTGATGGGTTAGTTACGCATTATTTATCTGGATAGATTGAACCATTGTATTGATTGAGTTCATGAACAGAATAAATCGAGTATTCTCAAACTCACCTAATTCAAAGATTTGATCCATATTCAAACCCAATTCAAGATTAATAAGAACGTATATGAGTTTGAGGTTTGAATGCTTGATAGGATGAGCTTAATAGCTCACAAATTGCTCTTTTCATTTTGTAAATCTAGCAGCAGGGATTATCTTTGTAATCGTCATTGCTCGTACATAACATCGATTACGTTATATAAGAGAAATTTAATATTATAATTACAACTTGAGAATATTGTTAGTGATTTTATATATGTTTTTATTCATTAAATTTGTTCCAATTTACAAGCTAATTTTGATATTTCAGCGTGTACATTTCTTACTTATGTACAATTCAATGCTTATTGGGAAAACATGGTATCAATGCATCACAAAGTCAAATTTATGTCCAAGGAGTTGTTTGGTTTTTAAAATTTTATCATTAGGAAGTGAAATTCCAAAACTCGTAGACACCATATGATCAAGCACTTTCGTGAGCTCTATAAACTGTATATGATCATAAGATCAAGACATTTGTACCCGATTCCAATGGAAATCCCGTCAATCAAAATTAGCGAACCTCGTGAAAATATTCAATTACACGCTTCTCACGAATTTCGAGAACCCAATTGCATTATCGAAAGAGTTTCTAACTGAGTATTGCGGTCCTAATGCAAATTCGAAGAATGTTTGATACATGGCATTCCAAAACCGTTCTTCGAGAAAGGCAGAAGACCCTTCATTCTCCTACTTAACGTGGATGAAAAATGATAGAAATGGTCGTCTCCCATACGTCAACCGATGCAAATCCATTAGACAAAGGCACAATACATTCGATAAGATCTTCTTCGACAAGGATGCGGAATCCAAAGTGATTGATCCCTCGAGCTTGGGAGTTGGAACATCCAAGTCTGCGAAGATCGATCAGCGCTAGCTGACTTTCTATGCAATGAAGAAGAAGTTATTGCGTGCCGGGGTGAATCAAATCCTTCGGATCATGGAGGGTCCAAAGGCGATGCAGACGTCAACAAGGGCCGCGGAAAAACACGTCGCAGTGCGGCCGTCGGGAACCTTCCGGAGTGCAAGGTGTGTACCTACCATTTGGCGACGTGCGGCCGCAGCCGGCGCTGTTCGGATCCAGAGCAGACCCGGTCCCGGCGGCCGCCAGGCTAGCGCCCAGCATGCCCGGATCAGCCATCGCCTCCAGCTCGGGCCGCAGGTCGGCTATGCGGCAGCCGGCCTCGCCGACGTGGCACGGCGGCGGGGCGGCGGCGGAGAGGTTGCTCCCGGGCGACCAAGTCACGGCCCGGCACGGCGAGGAGAGGGCGAGGATCGACAGGGACGAGAGGAGGAGAGCCTTGGTCAGGTCGAGCTCCATGGCGACTGCGAGAGGATGTCGGATGAGTTGCCGTGGGGTTTAATGCGGGGGTGGGGGACACCGACACCGTGCTGGAAACGACGGGATTAGACTTGGAAAAAGATTAATTAAAAAAAAAAGGCTTCGTAGGTCGTGCTGTCCTGGGCCCTCAGGAGAGAGGCCTAAACTTAGATTATTCGTAATAATTCGTCACTTAGGACCAGCAAAGATTGAGAAGAGATTCGAAATAATTGCTCGCTCGTTTTCTTATTTTCTTTTTCGTTTCTTCTCTCTCCTTTCCCTTTTTCCCTTTGCCGACCATCGTTAGGCCTCGCCGATGACTAGCGGAGGTTGCCGGCCTCAAGCAGGGATCTCCCGATCTAGTGAGGGCGGCCCTCACCAATTGAGGTGCGAATGTTTCTTGCCCTAAGCCGATGAGGGCAACCGTCGCCCTTAGGCAACATAGTAAGAAGGGGAGAAAGAAAAAAAAATACGATAAAAAAGTATATGAAAATAAGTTCGGAAAGTTCAAAAAAAATTTACAAGAATTGTCCACTCAGCACTGATCATGCCATATAGGATGACATGTACTAACTAAACTATCGTGTCAGTGGTCGTTGATTATGATTGACTAGGAAGATTAAATTGGCAAATCGATAAGAATGTTTATAATTAAATCGAGAAATTCATTGAAAGTTTTAGGATTAAAATGGCATAATCGGAAAGATTATGATTCGGTCGACAAGTCATGAAAAGTTGTAACACTAAGAGTCCGCATGATACAATTTCTGTTTCAGAAACCTATTTCTGTCCAGAAATAGAAAAATCTATTTCTGGTTCAGAATGAGTTTCTAACAAAAGAAAACGCGTTTGATATATTGTCATAATTTCTATTTCAGAAAGATAAATATGTTTGATATGACAAAAAAAATTTCTATTTCTGATTCTGTTTTATTTTTTTAAAATATAATTTTATAGATTGCAAGATGTTCATATTAATGAAAATCAAATACTTCATTGTAAATTGGCCTATTTCATATTAATAAAAATCAACTATTTGATTTTTATAGAGGGAAAAATTGACAAAATAATCTTCTAACTGAAAAAATAATCCACTGAGGCAACCATAGGCAATCGTCTAAGCAGCACCAACCCCGGACAAAATTCAGCAGCACCAAATCCACAACTTCTCCTAACCACATTGAATCTCCCATAGTATTCCACCCATATCAAATTCAGCAGCACCAACCCCCCCCCCACACACACATGAATCTATCACAGTCTTTCACCCATATCAAATTCAGTAGCACCAGCAACCGCACACCAACCCCACAGATAGACACACACGCACGCACGCACACAGACCCACACACACAGACGCACGCACGCACGCATACACACAGACCCGCACACGCACACACGCACACAAACGCACGCACGCACACAAACGGCGAGCTGAGGGCTGAGAGGCCAAGGCTGAGGTGGCGGTGGCGAAATGAGAGGGCGACAAGCTTAGGGGGCGAGTTGGATGAGCTGAAGGCGGACCGAATTTGGAGCTGGAGGAGCTCAAGGAACTGATGATGATGAACTGGAGCTGGAAGCCGCCGGACGAGCTGGAGGCTGGCGGAGGAGTTGGACGCGAGGCCGAGGAGCTGAAGGCGGACGAGATGGAGTTGGAGGAGCTGGAGCTGAGGGCTGGGGTGTCGGAGACGGGCTGGAGGCCGAGGTGTCGAAGGCGAGCTGGAGGCTGGAGCTGAGGAGCGCAGTCACGCTGGGCGGAGGCCGAGGCATCGGGGGCGGACGAGGTGGATGCTGGTAGTCACACCGACGGAGGCAGAGGCTCAGGCGAGCGGCGGTCGGTGGTCAGCGAGAGACGGCTAGAGCGGTGGTCACACGAAGGGGGTGGGCACGAGCTTCTGTGAAAGGGGGGAGGGGATCGCATGAAGGGAAAGGGAAGAAGGGGTTGGAAAATGGGGGAGGGGAAAGAATCGGTTCTTTCAAAGGGTTGGAAAACTAGAAATTGGTTTTTTTTTTCAGTTTCTCATTTTAGGGCAAAAACCGGTTTTGTCAAGAAAATTGGTGCATAATGAGTTCTAGCAAATTGTTGGAGCAAACAGGTTTCTCTTCCAGAATGGGTTGTTTTGGTCCATAACTCATTCTGGAAGAGAAACAAGTGGGAATCATACAGGACCTAAATTAATTGATGTATAACAAGTTTATGATTTCTCATTTCCATGTGAAGAACTCCCAACAACTTCTTGGATTCGCGGCCAGTCCACTGAAGTCCAAAACGAGCGGTCCCCCCCACGAGCGCATGGTCTTCCGACCATCTCCTCATGCCTAAAGCCTGAGATTCTCGCAAGCAGACACGATTTCGGGTGCCCTCGTCTTCAGTTCACGCAGAGCGAAACAACTCTTTTGGCAAGTTGGATGTTTTTCTTTTTGGTGCCAGTCCTTACCATTCGTCGGCACGAAAGCCAAGTCCTAACCCCCGCGGCCTCCGTCGGCTTGTGCGTCGCTTCGATGTGGATTTGGTCGATCGGTATTGCACTCCAAATCAGTTGGCTCAGGAATATCATCTTGAAGGCGAGTCTTATCCGGTGCATGTGGATAATATGCTTCGCGTCAAACGACAACGATTAGCTAGATCGAAAACTTAAATCTCTCGCTATGACAAAAAAAAAAAGACTGTGTCCTGAAAAGTTGAAAAGGCCGGCTCAAAAGCCTTATATTCTATCTAAGCCTTAATCTAATCTAATATTGACTACCAAAACCTAATATGTCTAACTGTTATCATGTGAGAATCTCGTGTTGTCTCCATTTCCCTTTGGCATTACGAATAGTCAACATCCAACTATCATTTGGTTCTTTTTTCTTTAATACACTTTCTTAATGTCACAAAAAAAGAAAGTGCCCATGTACTTTATATATAAAGGAACTGTCGTGAGTAAATTGAGGATGACAGAAACCTCCGAAAAGTTACCTGACTTGGTGTGTTATTATTACATCTGAAACGGAACGCCTTGCCAGAATAAAAAAAAAAGGAGAAATTAATTAAGGTTTTAAAAATATATATATTATGATTGAGTTAATTCAATCTCAAATATTTAAATATTGATTAATTTCGTCTTAAATTGTTTTTGACTTTTTGTGATATAATTGAGGGAGGTGGTGAGGATTGATAGAAACGAAAGGAGGAGAGGCTTGTTGAGGTTGAGCTCCATAGCGAGAGGATTGTCAAATCAGCCGCTGTGGATTGACGGGGGCCGACGTATGAGACGGAGGTCACCGACAGCACAGTGGAGACGACGGGATTAGGGTTTTAAAACTCGCAAAGGGTCCATTGGTCGTCCCTACCTGGGCCCTCAGGAAAGCGACCTTAATTTAGATTAATAGATTAATGGCATATCATTGTCATTACAACCTAAGTATCTGTTTATGACATATCATTAAATTCGAACGACAAAAATTTGATAATATGGAAATTTGGAAGTTTGTGCGAATATAGCCCGGCCTGATGTAGTACGATGCGATGTAATGGCACCCCGTGACCTTTTTCTGCACGCCTCTCCTCCCATTGCCGATAAATTTCCCGTCCGGTTCAGTCAAAGATCTCCAACAACGGGAGTGCCGATCCCTGCATAACCCTTCGTTGGGAGAAGGAGAGCCCATGGAAGTCGTTAATTTCGCGGCGGTCCGTTTCCTCCTCGCGTGGTGGCTGCTCGCGTCCGCGGCGATAGCTCTGGCCGGCTGTCGTGGAGCGGCAGCCGCTCCGGAAGCCGGCAACGCCACCTTTCCGCTGCGGTGCCACGGCGGCGAGTGCCTCATCGCCCACCGACAACCGGAGGTGGAGCTGATGGAGGTGCTGGACCCGGAGCATGCCGTGGGCAGCATGCTGGCGGTCCTCAGGCCGGGAGAAGCCGTGAGAAGCTCCGGTAATCAGGGCGGGGCCGCCGATTGTGGCCGCAGGGGGCCGGGAGAACGGAACACGCCGTGCACTCCCCCGAAGAACACCGGCGTCCGCTACGACGTTTTTAATCGTAATGGGTAAGATCATGGACTTGTTTAGCACTCAATAAACCATCCGGTGGATGATATAATCAGAGATACTGGTCATCATGTGATTTCTTTTCGAAATATAGGGTTTAATGCATGTGTCCGGCGTCCTAAAGTGTAAAATTATGCCAACTCGAGGCTTTTACAGCTTCTTCCTTTCGATGTATTCGGTTGTTTATTGTGTCATACGAGATGCTCTCTCCTGTCGCTCCCCAATAATCAGACATTATCCCTAGCGAGTATCGCATAAGAGGTTCGCTTGCTTTCCCGAAATCATTCCGTGATCTCAATGTATATACTAAACCGAATTTAGACAGTCGAATCTGATGGAACTTATGCACGTCTTTGTCTCTCTCTCGCACACGCTGTGGTTACGCTTGCAACGCATGATCCAGCTCCATTTACGACAGAGGAAGTTGTCGACAACGGTTATGGTCGGCACGACGGTTTGGGAGGTCGGCCAGTTAGGGTCGCAAAACTTTGAGAGTAAGTTAGATAGTCATCTCATGGGAGACCTGCGATCCCGACGCTCGGTATACCGGTTATGTTACTTTCTCAAAGCAAGTGTCGCCGCCGGGACGCGTTAAGACCGGTCTGTCAAATTAATTTACTGCTAAGCGATGTCATAAATCACAACCGGGTTTTGCACAAGGCTGCTTATAACTAAATTCCGTCACATTATTCATAGTAAGGTCGTGTAATAACCAGGGGACACTGCCGAAACCCCCTTCCGGGCCGTAGATATGCCGGAAAAACATTGCCGACACTCCCATCAGGAAGGTTAAAGATAAGCAGGGATTGGGGAATCGACGACTTGACCTAACGTGGAGACATGCGGGACCATCGACCTTACCCTAAAGAGGAGGGAAAGGGGATCCATCACTAGCCATCCGCACGTTCTCGATGACTGTGTCGTCTGGTTCTCTTTCCTCTTCCTTTTGGTCTGTGTGCTGTTCATCCACTTCAGCTTGCACGAGAAGTGGATGCAGAAGATGGGCCCTCGAGCCCTGGCTTTACGCGCAGCTGGAGGAGGACCACGGGCTTACCTCTCTGACAATGTAGTTGGGGAACCTGACAGGTTCTTCACTGTTCTGTGCGCCCACGTGCCGTCGCATCAAAAGAAACAAACGAGTTTGATAGCAAGTGTTCGGAGAGGAGTTTTGGTCGAGCATGTACTTGTGGAAATTTTGCAATTTCGAATGGAAAATGGATCACCTAACTTAAAATTAAATGACTTATTTTATTTCCATCATCCAATTTAAAAAATTCCAACTCCCAATGCATCGACAAGACAGCCCCTTATCCCTCCACCCTTGAATTTTCTAAGTTATCCTAACTTTATGTTAGGGGATCCAAGTCCTTTCGAATGGGCTTGCTGTTCTCGTGTTATTATGTACGGTGGCTCACTAATTTGGATAAATTTCAAATGAACAGAGATGCTGTAACACTATAGCCTTCTACCCGCGTTCTCATATTACCCATGGGAATTCATAATAAAATTGAGTCGTTCATGTTTTCTTCAGATGCGGTGCACATGCTATTATCTCCGATCGTTTCCTTAATTGGTCGTTGCTGTGATTTGTGGATGGTAGAAGGGAAAACTCTTAGAGATATTGTAAAGAATTTTTATTTTCGATTAGGAAGTTAGGGATTTGAGAGAAAAAAGTAATAGGGAGAGAAGGTTGGAGGGAAGAAAAAGGCGAAGGGGGAGAAAAATCAGCTAATTCCGGCTCTTTATATTTCCAAAGATATAAAATAATTGCAGGAAAATGCCTAAAGTGACGATATTTCCTTATTACCCATGAGCATTCATTCATGGTAAAATGGCCATTTCTTTCCTCTAAATTTGATGTGGCATTAAAATGTTTAACTATTAAACTAAGTTTGATTTATCATGCCGTAATCTCATAAAAGATATTGATTTCAACTCTTTCCGGCGCCTTATTTACCATTGTTATGATATATTTTCACACTCTAGTTTCAAGCCAAAGTCCAACTTACGCTTAAAAAAGCCTATTGAGATATTAATTATTAAATTACCTTTCTTTTTTGGGTTTAAACTATTAGAACAATTAATCGTGGTCTCATTAAATTGTACTTATGAGAATATCGAAAAGGAAATTTCACATAAGTAACTATATTCCCTTCTGCTTAAATATGTTATTGTCATTGTGGCAAGATCAACTTCACATCATCTTTCTTAGTTTGCATGTTCTTCACTTTCCACTCTCACTTTCACCAATAGGGTGAGTATGGTTCGGGTTGGTCCTCAATTTTTTGGATCATGGGAGCTTAGGACAAAGGACCGAACCGACCCTATTGGTCTGGTCCGGTCCCAAAGGTCAACCCGGAACCTCTAAATTATTCATACAAGAAATTCTATGAAGTAAAAATTTGACATAACAACTTGTGCAAATAAGAATGAAAGGTTCTCAATTTCTCTTTTGGCCAGAAAGAGGGTTTGTTCAAAGGCATCCAGTAAGTTCGTGTTTGGGCGAGAGAGAGAGAGAGAGAGAGTGGCTAAAAACATTTACTTCTTTTTTTGGTAGGAGGCGAGTGAGGCAATGAGCAAGGAGGCAAGCGAGGAAGGCAGCATCAAGCGAGGGCTAATGTGAACTAGGAAGATGGTCCTCAAGAAATTAGGGCTTTTATTGGCAAGTGAAATTGTGAGCATTCAGTGTCGACCTCCACGAAGAAGAATGCTTAGATTGGAAGAAGAGATACATAACATACGTTGGTTGCTCTTGAGCCTATGGGTTTGGTTTTTTACTCTTGGTTTGGGCTCTGCAGTCTGCAGAAAAAATCGAAGGAGGAAGGCTGAAGGTGAAGCTCGTTCTCTCATTTTCACGGGCTTTGTAAAAAGTGGCATAGTTTATTGTCGAGTTGCTCCGATCGACCCAAAATCGCAAGACCAAAGACCAACCTGTAGAATATCAAATTAGAGATTTGAGGACCAAGGACCGACACAATCGTCTTAAAAACTCAACCGGGACCAACTAGATTGGGCTGGTGCAAGGTTGACCTCCGTGCAAGGGCTCACCGGCCGCGACTTGGACGTCGACAGCACAGTGGAGACGTAGGTTTTAAAACTCGCAAATGGTCCATTCTTCGTCCCTACCTGGGCCCTCAGGAAAGCGACCTTAATTTAGATTAATAGATTAATGGCATATGATTGTCATTACAACCTAAGCATCTGTTCATGACATATTATTAAATTCGAACGACAAAAATTTGATAATATGGAAATTTGGAAGTTTGTGCGAATATAGCCCGGCCTGATGTAGTACGATGCGATGTAATGTCACCCCGTGACCTTTTTCCGTACGCCTCCCCTCCCATTGCCGATAAATTTCCCGTCCGGTTCAGTCAAAGATCTCCAACAACGGGAGTGCCGATCCCTGCATAACCCTTCGTTGGGAGAAGGAGAGCCCATGGAAGTCGTTAATTTCGCGGCGGTCCGTTTCCTCCTCGCGTGGTGGCTGCTCGCGTCCGCGGCGATAGCTCTGGCCGGCTGTCGCGGAGCGGCAGCCGCTCCGGAAGCCGGCAACGCCACCTTTCTGCTGCGGTGCCACGGCGGCGAGTGCCTCATCGCCCACCGACAACCGGAGGTGGAGCTGATGGAGGTGCTGGACCCGGAGCATGCCGTGGGCAGCATGCTGGCCATTAAGGCGGGAGACGTCGTGAAAAGATCCACGAATCGGGGCAAGGCCGCCGATTGTGACCGCAAGGGGCTGGGAGAGCGGATCACGCCGTGCACTCCCCCGAAAAACCCCGCCCCCCGCTACAGCCCTTATGATCGTAAAGGGTAAGATCATGGACTGTGGAAATGCTTGTTTAGCACTCAATAAACCATCCGGTGGATGATATAATCAGAGATACTGGTCGTCATGTGATTTCTTTTCGAAATATAGGGTTTAATGCATGTGTCCGGCGTCCTAAAGTGTAAAATTATGCCGCAACTCGAGGCTTTTACAGCTTCTTCCTTTCATGTATTCGGTTGTTTATTGTGTCATACGAGATGCTCTCTCCTTTAGCTCCCCAATAATCAGACATTATCCCTAGCGAGAATCGCATAAGTGGTCCGCTCACTTTCCCGAAATCATTCCGTGAGCCTAATGTATATACTAAATCGAATTTAGACAGTCGAATCTGATGGAACTTATGCACGTCTTTGTCTCTCTCTCACACACGCTGTGGTTACACTTGCAACGCATGATCCAGCTCCATTTACGACAGAGGAAGTTGTCGACGACGGTTTGGGAGGTCGGCCAGTTAGGGTCGCAAAACTTCGAGAGTGGTCCTCCAAGTAAAGTTAGATAATCATCTCATGGGAGTCCTGCGATCCCGACGCTCGGTATACCGATTATGTTACTTTCTCAAAGCAAGTGTCGCTGCCGGGACGCATTAAGACCGGTCTGTCAAATTAATTTACTGTCAAGCGATGTCATAAATCACAACCGGGTTTTGCACAAGGCTGCTTCACACTAAATTTTTCACATTATTCATAGTAAGGTCGTGCAATAACCAAGGGACACTGCCGAAACCCCCTTCGGGGCCGTAGATATGCCGGAAAAACATTGCCGACGCTCCCATCAGGAAGGTTAAAGATAAGCAGGGATTGGGGAATCGACGACT
The DNA here is from genome assembly GCA_030064385.1 of Melaleuca quinquenervia. NCBI lineage: Eukaryota > Viridiplantae > Streptophyta > Magnoliopsida > Myrtales > Myrtaceae > Melaleuca > Melaleuca quinquenervia. Next base: position 6,370,411 of record CM057726.1, on the reverse strand, counting down.
TGACCTAACGTGGAGACATGCGGGACCATCGACCTTACCCTAAAGAGGAGGGAAAGGGGATCCATCACTAGCCCTCTGGACGTTCTCGATTACTGTATCGTCTGGTTCTCTTTCCTCTTCCTTTTGTTCTGTGTGCTGTTCATCCACTTCAACTTGCACGAGAAGTGGATGCAGAAGATGGGCCCTCGAGCCCTGGCTTTACGCGCAGCTGGAGGAGGACCACGGGCTTACCTCTCTGACAATGTAGATGGGGAACCTGACAGGTTCTTCACTGTGCTGTGCGCCCACGTGCCGTCGCATCAAAAGAAACAAACGAGTTTGATAGCAAGTGTTCGGAGAGGAGTTTTGGTCGAGCATGTACTTGTGGAAATTTTGCAATTTCGAATGTGCTTGCTGTTCTCGTGTCATTATGATGTATGGTAGCTCACTAATTTGGATAAATTTCAAATGAACAGAGATGCTGTAACACTATAGCCTTCTACCCGCGTTCTCATATTACCTATGGGAATTCATAATAAAATTGAGTCGTTCATGTTTTCTTCAGGTGCGGTGCACACGCTATTATCTCCGATCGTTTCCTTAATTGGTCGTTGCTATGATTTGTCGATGGTAAAAGGGAAAACTCTTAGGCTGCGTTTGGTTGACCGGATAAAAAGCAGGATATGATATGTTTTATCCTATCCCGTGTTTGGTAACTGTCTAGGATATGATAAGGTCGGATATAGAGGGATATAGACCGGATAAAAAAATCCCAGGGAGAGGGTGGGATAAGGTAGGATAGGATTTCTTTTATCCAAAACACAAAACTCCACTTTTTTTTTTCCTTTCTCCGTCGTGCACCCACAGACTACTCCAACTTCTCTATTAGGTTTGAGTCATGTAGTCGAACCGAGTTTTCCTGACTTGGTTAGAATTTTATTTTTTTGAATTAAAAAAATAATAAATAATAAAAATAATAATACCATAAATTAAAAATTTTAAAAATTCAAAAATTCATTATTATTATAAAAAATGTCTAGGTGTTCAGACTACTCTAACTCCTTTCCTGGGTTCGGGTCATATAGTCGAACCGAGTTTCCCTGACCCGGTCCAAATTTTCTTTTTTCAAATTAAAAATACTAAATAATAAAAAATAATAATACCATAAATTCAAAAATTCAAAAAAATTCAAAATTTCATTTTTGTTAAAAAAATGTTTAGTTGTTTGACCACAATTTATTTAATATAGTATTAATTCTATAAATCTTGAACTAATTATAGATTTTTATTTAAAAATAAACATTTTAAGTTTAACATAAAAAATAAGAAAACCCTTATAAAGTTTTAAACTCAATTGAATAAGCTCTTATTGAAAGTATCGGCGTCAAAACCTTCTCCTTAATAGCTATTCGATTCACATTGAAATTTTAGGAAAGTAATGAACTGTAATGTACTTTATGTGTGTGAATTATTCAAAAATCGTTCATTAACGTAATTAATTGTCATTGTATCCTCGTAACAGTTTTTAAAAAAACAAGCGAATGAACTTTGAACTTTATACTTTGTTCTAATTGGGCATTTGTTTGATTTGGTATTATATCTATAACAAAATAGAAATTAATGAAAATTTTGTAAGAGACAAAAAGAATTCATGTTTCAAAGTGAATATATTGAAATTGATGTTATTTTAAAAACGTTTGATATTGAAAGGGGAAACCAAAAAATTACTTCAAAAGAATGGAAAAAATGCGTAATCATGAAACTCGACAATAATCGGTTAATTTGAAAAAAAAAATTATTGGTTTAGATGATTTTTTGAATATTAAACATGCAAATTTGTACTTGTCTAATATTATTTATATTAAAATATTTGAATTTAAATATTCAGTTCATCAAACAACAAATTTGATAAGATATAAGGATATCTGACTTTAAATCCGTAGTTTACCAAACAGTATATTGGATAGAATATGATGATATCCGGCTTTAAATCCGAAATTCACTAAACAATGGATGGGATATAAAGAAATCTAATGATTTCTTATCATATCCTATCCAGTTCTATCCCGTCTAAAAATCCGGATGACCAAACGCAGCCTTAGAGATATTGTAAAGAATTTTTATTTTCGATTAGGAAGTTAGGGATTTGAGAGAAAAAAGTAATAGGGAGAGAAGGTTGGAGGGAAGAAAAAGGCGGAGGAGGAGAAAAATCAGCTAGTTCCGCCTCTTTATATTTCCAAAGATATAAAATAATTGCAGGAAAATGCCTAAAGTGACGATATTTCCTTATTACCCATGAGCATTCATTCATGGTAAAATGGCCATTTCTTTCCTCTAAATTTGATGTGGCATTAAAATGTTTAACTATTAAACTAAGTTTGATTTATCATGCCGTAATCTCATAAAAGATATTGATTTCAACTCTTTCCGGCGCCTTATTTACCATTGTTATAATATATTTTCACACTCTAGTTTCAAGCCAAAGTCCAACTTATGCTTAAAAGAGCCTATTGAGATATTAATTATTAAATTACCTTTCTTTTTTGGGTTTAAACTATTAGAACAATTAATTGTGATATCATTAAATTGTACTTATGGGAATATCTTAAAGGAAATTTCACATAAGTAACTATATTCCCTTCCGCTTAAATATGTTATTGTCATTGTGGTGAGATCAACTTCACTTCATCTTTCTTAGTTTGCATGTTCTTCACTTTCCAATCTCACTTTCACCAATAGGGTGAGTATGGTTCGGGTTGGTCCTCAATTTTTTGGATCATGGGAGCTTAGGACAAAGGACCGAACCGACCCTATTGGTCCGGTCCGGTCCCAAAGGTCAACCCGGAACCTCTAAATTATTCATACAAGAAATTCTATGAAGTAAAAATTTGACATAACAACTTGTGCAAATAAGAATGAAAGGTTCTCAATTTCTCTTTTGGCCAGAAAGAGGGTTTGTTCAAAGGCATCCAGTAAGTTCGTGTGTGGGCGAGAGAGAGAGAGAGAGAGAGAGAGAGAGAGAGAGAGAGAGAGAGAGAGAGAGAGAGAGAGAGAGAGAGAGAGAGAGAATGTGGCCAAAAACATTTACTTCTTTTTTTGGTACGAGGCGAGCGAGGCAACATCAAGCAAGGGCCGATGTGAACTAGGAAGGTGGTCCTCAAGAAATTAGGGCTTTTATTGGCAAGTGAAATTGTGAGCATTCAGCGTCGACCTCCACGAAGAAGAACGCTTAGATTGGAAGAAGAAATACATAACATGCGTTGGTTGCTCTTGAGCCTGTGGGTTTGGCTTTTTACTCTTGGTTTGGGCTCTGCAGTCCGTAGGAAGAATCGAAGGAGGAAGGCTAAAGGTGAAGCTGGTTCTCTCATTTCACGGGCTTTGTAAAAAGTGGCATATTTTATTATCGAGTTGGTCCGATCGACTCAAAATCGCAAGACCAAAGACCAACCTGCAGAATACCAAATTAGAGATTTTAGAACCAATGACCGACTCAATCGTCTTAAAAACTCAACCAGGACCAACCGGGTTGGGCCGGTGCAAGGTCGACCTTAGACCATTGCTTACCCCTAACTGATCGTACCACATGGGATGGCATGCGCTAACTAAACCATTATGTCAACACCTGTCGATTTGACTATAATGGCTAAATTGGCAAATCGATAAAAGGTCTATAACTAAATTGAAAAATCATTAACATTTTTAGGATTAAATGGGATAACGGAAAAGTTTTGTAATAAATTGACAAATCATCAAAAAAATCTAGGACTAGATTGGTCACCTATGATAGATTTAAGATTTTTTGGACAGTACCGCCCATTTGAAAAATATTTAAGGCTTAATTGAAAGATTTTAAGATTCAATTGCTTTTTGTCCAGAAGCGACAGATGGCTTCTGACCATCTCCTAAAGCTAATGCTTGAGATTCTCGGCAGCAGACACTATTTCGAGTGCCCTCATTTTCAGTTCACTGGGAGCCAATACAACTTTTTGCAATTTGGATGCTTCTTTTGGCGCCTGTTCTTACCATTCGTCGGCACGAAAGCCAAGTCCCAACACCCGCGGCATCGGTGGGGTCGTGCAGCGCTTTCATGCGGGTGTAGTAGATCCAAAATCAAGCTCGAATCGAGCCGACTCAAGCGAGTGTCATCTTAAGGGCAAGAAGGAAAATTGTCCAAAAAATTCTAAACCAGTTTAATCATAAAATTTAAAATTTTGTCAATCCAATCCCAAACCTTTTAAAACATTGCAAAATCTAGTCGTCCCGACAAATTTGTCTCGGACACATAAGTATACAAATGTTTTCCAATATGGATTTAGAATTGAATTAGTAAACGTTCTATAGGTTTAGAACTGTTTATACCAATTTTTCTGGATAAGATGCTTTGCATGAATGAAAAATGATTGGTTAGATTTGAAATTTAAATTAATCTCTGCCTATGACAATATAAAAATTTTAAAAAGAAAACTAATCCTAGAAATTGAAGGTGGGCTAGGAAGAGCTCTTTCTTCTGGATCAAAACCCGTATTTTCTATCTAAGCCTTAGTCCAATCTACTATTAACAACCAAAAGCTAATATGCCTGACAGTATCATGAGTCGATCCGATGCTGTATGCATTTGCGTTTGGTGTTACCAAGAGTCAATATGTGGAAAGTCCAACTATCATCTGGTTCTCCTTTCTTTAATACACTTTTTCAATGTTACAAAAAGAAAATGGCATATTATTTAAAACAAACACTGTCATAAGTTAATTGAGGATGACAGAAACCTCTGAAAAGTGATATGACATGTAGTAATTATTAATACCTATGAAATGGACTGCCTCGCTAGATTAAAAAAGAAAAAATATATCCAAAAAAGTCCCAAATTTATTATACTTATGTCAATACAATTACAAATTCTAGATTCTTTTTTTTTTATGACCTGTCAATATAATTTATCCGATCAATTCATTAGACTCCAGCAACTGGAAGAGAAAAAAGTAAATAAAAAATAAAAAAATTAATCAAGTAAATTCATTTTAACAATACATATTTAAAAAAAAATCATGAAGCAAATTTTCTTGGACCTAGTTACAATACGGGTCGAGTCGATAAAAATGGGTCAAAACGGATTAAACGAGTCAATATTTTTTATTCGATCTAAATTCGATCAAATCCATCCATTTCACGTCCCTATTCGTGACTCCCATCGACGACTTAACTTTACGTGGAGACATGCGGGACCATCGACCTTACCCTACGGAGGAGGAGGAGAAAATCCGTCACTATCTATCCGCACATCTTTAATTACCGTCTCGTCTCGTTGCGCAGCTGGAGGAGGACCACGTGCTCATCCCACGTGCCGTCACATCAAGAGAAACAAACGAGTTTTGCTAGCAAGTGTTTGGAGAGGAGTCTTGGTCGAGCATATGTACTCATCGTAGAAATCTTGCATTTTCGAATGCGCTTGCTGTTCTCGTGGCATCATGTACGGCAGCGCAGCTTACAAATTTGGATAATTTCAAATGAACAGAGATGATGTAACGCTGTAGCACTTCCACCCCGCGTTCTTATATTACGCCTGGGAATCCATAATTAAATCGAGTTAGATCATTTTTCTTCAAATTTAGTGAGCGCGCTAGTATCTCCTGATTGTTCTCTTAATTGGTCGCTCTTAGAGATATTGTAAAGAACTCTTATTTTTGAATCGGAAGTCAGGAATTTGAGAGGAGAAAGGGAAATAGATCCCTCATCCTAGTGTTAGGGTAACCTTGTCCATCTAGTCTTCCGCTAAAAAGTTTTCCCTTCTATAAAAAGGGAGAAAACCCCGTCTCACCATTGATTCCCCATGTCCTCTTTAATACTAAGATAATACTAAGATCTGGAACTCCAAAAAAAAAGTGGATCCGGATCCTCTGACAACCTCCCCTTTTTTTAGAGGGGTTTGAATGGGTTTTATTTTTTATTTTTTATTTTTATTTTAAAAGTTGCTGGCCGTCTAATTTGAATCGAATGGCGAGCGCCTGATGTACGGCAGATGATCCTTTTTCGGAAAAAGTAATAGGGAGAGAGGTTGGAGGAAAGGAAAAGGCAAAGGAGGAGAAAAATAAGCTAGTTCCCGCTCTTTATATTTCCAAAGATAGAAAATAATTGCAGGAAAATGCCTAAAGTGATGATATTTCCTTATTACTCGTGAGCATTCGTTCATGGTAAAATGACTATTTCTTTCCTCTAAATTTGATGTAGCATTAAAATGTTTAACTATTAAACTAAGCTTTAATTTATCATGTCGTAATTTCATAAAAGATATTGATTTCAAATCTTTCCGGTCTCTTATTTACAATTCTTATTATATATTTTCACGCTCCAGTTTCAAGCCAAAGTCCAACTTATACTTGAAAGAGCCTATTGAGATATTCAATTATTAAATTACCTTTCTTTTTTGAGTTTAAGCTCTTAGAAAAATTAATTGTGATCTCATTAAGAATATCGAAAAGGAAATTTCACATAAGTAACTGTATTCCCTTCTGCTTAAATATGTTATTGTCATCATGGCAAGATCAACTTCACGTCATCTTTCTTAGTTTGCATGTTCTTCACTTTCACTCCATCATTTTCTTCCATATTTTCCGCTTTCGGACATGGGCTGCTTATTTGAGCCCGCAGACGAAAATGGCATTTAACTTTGACTCCATTTGTTTCGTCAAAAATATTTTTTGGAAAAATATTATACGTATTTTTCAACATTTAGATCATTTGAAAAAAATGAATTATAGATAAAGTTTTTCCGAATCAAGGGAAAATATTTTCCAACCAAAACTAAAAATAAAAAATTGATTTTCTTTTTAAAAAAAATTGAAAAGCACTTTTCTTTCCATAAACTCGAAACCCCACCACTTGTTTTCAGACCCTTGGCAATGGGAGTGAAACTAGAGGTGAAAGCTGAGTCCCATAACTCAGGCTCAAGTCCATCAAGGTTGGGCCTAGGACCTCATTGCACCAACCAGGGTCCATCGATGCGATGCTCAAGACCTTAGCCCCATCAAGGCCGAGCCTAGGTCCTCGGAACTCATGCCTTGATCCATCAAGGCAAGGCCTCAAATCCAGGCAATTGTGATTCGGTCCTTAAACCCAAGGCCATCGAGGTTAGGCTTGGGACTCTTACGCCTGTGCTCAAGTGCCCGTGCCCCACACCCTATTCATTAATGTCCGGCTAAGGTCCATTGAGGTCATGCCCGAACCCCCAATGGTAGTGCTCGGTCTATCAATGTCGTGCTTGGGACATCGAGGCTCGTGCTCGTGCTCCCAATGTTCGGGTGGTGTCCTTCAAAGCTGACCTTGGTGCTCGAGACCCTAGCCACCCACATTGGCATTGGAGTCTGGGGCCCGACCTCTTTACCTCGATGGACCCAAGCCCAATCATCACTAATCTAGGCCCAACCTCTATAGACTCAAGCCAGGTGCCATGGAGTAGGGCACATGCATAGAATCCTAGGCTCACTTTTCATGGGTCCAAGACCAATGCCCGTGCCTGTGCCTAGTACTTGAGGTTTCGGGTATGAAACATGGTGCTAATGACATGTTACTTGGTTATCCATGCTCAAGTCATTGATGCTCAAATATGGTAAGTCCATCTAAATAAATCAAATGAGATTTTTATTATAACAAATGACGGGAAACATCTTCTAATTCTTTTCAGGTCTTAACCAAATGTCGAAAAATATTATCACTTTGGGAAATGACTTCCCCGAAAATACTTTTTGTGAAATAAATGGAATCTTAGTTCCATTTTTTTCTGCATAAGAATTGATTACCGCAATTAATGGGCCTAATTACATGCTTTAATCCCATTTCACATTAGTGAACCTTTGAATTTCCATCATTCTTGGTCGAATTGAGACTTTTCGAATACATTAGTTAATCCATCGATTTTATTTGATATGGCAAGTGATTGACAAATGAGAGTGATCTTCCCATATGATCTTGATCAAGACTTCTCAAATTGATGAAATTGGAGGAATTTGATGACCGGATGCATCGGGACTTGAATGCATAACACATGACCACCGTATCGGATAGAGGGATGTTATAATGTAATAGTGTGATCCGGCATTAATCAATTAACGTTAATTATCCACATTAAATTACGTGAAGACCGCCTAAAATACATGACTTCTTAACAAAAGAAGTAATATGCAAAGGGGTGCAAATAAGTACAAGTCTTCTAAGCCAACCCTCTCTTCTTTTTCTTCTTCTTCTTTTCCAGAAAACACACTATCAACGTTCGAGAGAGCAAATTGGCTATATGAATCCATTCTCTGATTGTTTAACGCTACTCTTTAATAGAATTTTATTAATGACCGGAAGTTAGAACATATTTCTTTGCGTTTCCACATTCGGTCCAGGTTATACATAAATTTCATCCGTTCATGAACGATTGGGAAGTTCAGTCCTTAAGTTTCCCCTAACAGGACTCACCCATTTCCATATCCAACTAGTAACTATACGTCGAGCGAAAACAGTCGAAAACTTGCCTTTGTCTTTCCGCAGTTACCCGCTTCTGCTAGCCACAACAATAGCCAGGCATCGGATTTCGCTGTCGCACGTTTGGCCATCTCTCGTACCAAAAACCTTCAAATTAACCATAGAATATCCCCCAACGCACTTGCCCGCGCAGCTCCGAGCAAGTGCCGATTGACTATATTGACATGAAGATAATGCATTCCATAATCCCCATCTTTCATTATTATTATTTTTCTTCTGTTGGGCAAATCTAGGGTCCTGCATAGTTTTCGTAAGATGAAGACGAAACGGCCAGCGTGGGTCAATTCCTGGGATGGTTTTGGTCAGCGATCTGACGTCGTGCGACGTCCGTCCCCATTCCGGGCGATTTCGTGAATTGGATATGCTTTGTCTTTTCGTCTTGGACTGCATAAACTATCTGCCGAATGGTTATTCGATTTCCAAGATGAGGACTCATTTACAGTTCCCAATATCGAAAAGAAAGAGGATTTCGAAAGATATATAGACTTGCTCGAATGGAAAGGAAAGAGAAGGCGGCGATGGGTTGGCCAGTTCATTTTCACGTATCGCTAAACAAAATTCATTTCCCTTCTCTTTCGTTTGTACCCTTATCTTATATCCTAGTTCTAAATGAATACGTCATAATGCATTCTTCTCCTTTCTTTTTTTCTCTCTTTAATATTCCACAATGACGCTTCTATTATGATTCCATTTTTTCGAACCATTTCTCTTCTTTTCTAAATGAAGAGAAAATAAGATATTTTCTGTTTGTCGCTGGGGTTGGTCGACTGGCCGTCCTTGACATTGGGTTGAGAAGATGCTAATTTTCTTGTGCATCCATGCTCGTCCAACTCTTGGATCCTTAGTAATAATCACTGAATTTTGGACCCATCCTTTCGCCCCAAACGAAACGATACAAAACTTCGCGACTTTTGTCCTCGTTCCTGTGAAGTTTTATGAAGGACCACCGCCAACTGTCCTAAAAGCTTAAGCCGTTAGGTGGAGACGTGATTTAATATTTATGTACTTTCACACTCCCCCTCACGCTTAGTCTGGTCTTTTTTTGCCTAGTACTAAGCGTGGAAGGACTTTGGGGAGACTAGGGGCCTGGTAAGATTTGAACTCAGGACCTCCTGCTCTGATACCATGAGAAAGAAAAAATGCAGTTGAAGATAGAAGGAAGAAGGTTCGAAGAAGATGAAGATGAGAAAGCAAGAAGAGTAATTCACTGAATATTCCTCTGTATTATCAACTGAGAGCACGCCTAATTCTTCCTTTTCCTTGCTACTTATACAATACTGAATCAGTCTCTGTTAGTTGACAGCTGTACTAACAAACTCAGCACAAAACTAACCAAACTAACTCAACAACAACTCTGCTAGAGTACACATGGCTTATTTTGCGCCAGCTGTATTTTACACGTGCTCAGCTTTAGCTTTCCTTGCGTAAGTAAACCACAAGTGTTGGCTGCAATTATCTCTGAATGCTTCAGTCTTCAATTATCTACTCGCTCGCCACGTCCTCTGGTCCTCTGTGCTCACCGCTTCCTCTGTTCTTCATTTTTGACGTTTGCGGTATATAATCCTTAACAGTTCCCAAGACATTTAGACCTCCTATCTTGGCAATCTGTCATATATACATGCCCTCGGAGCTCGGCCAAGGTGGCATCATTCATCAGCTCTCAACAACAAACGCTGCGTTGCATGGAATCGCGGTCGGGTCTCGGCTCGCAGAAGGCGGAGAGACTCGCCGACCCGGAACACGGTCATCACCGTGCATCCCCGGGCAATGTCCTCGGTCCCACGTGTGGGATTCAATGCATGCCGGGCCACGGTCGAGGTCGAACAGAAGAGCGGTCTCACTGACGTGGCAAGACCTGCGGGTCACCGTGGGGGACGAGGAAAATGGGTGCCTATCCATCCTCCGGGGGCTCACGGGTTTCGCCCGGCCCGGTGAGGTGCTGGCTATTATGGGGCCGTCCGGGTGTGGCAAGTCCACTCTTCTTGATGCATTGGCTGGTATAAACGTAATCATAAACTTACTAATTTGCGTACGGATTAGATGTTTGTAAAAGAGGCACTTAAGGACATGGAGGAAGGGGAAAATGATCAAGATTATTATTACACATCTTAATTAACATTGATATGGATAATATTAGAATTCTTAGTTAAAATTTTGATGATTACTTATATTGTTCCGCAACAAATAAATTTATTCTCCAAAAAGCAAACGGCCATGGCAGGGAGGCTGGATTCCAAGAGAAGGCTAAGTGGACAAATTCTTGTTAATGGGCGGAAAGAGCCCCTGGCTTATGGGAACTCGGTAAGCAAATTATTCTCATGTTTCGTAACATATTCATGGAGAACTTCGTGTTGGATCGACTATACATTTCCCTAACGCAGGCGTACGTGACACAAGACGACGTGCTAACGTCGACCCTCACCGTGAAAGAGGCCGTCTACTTCTCGGCCCAACTTCAGCTGCCTGACACGATGCCGCCGTCGGAGAAGAAGCAAAGAGCAGAGGCCACCATTAAGGAGATGGGCCTTCACGACGCGGCGGGCACGAGGATCGGCAGCTGGGGGAACAAGGGCCTGAGCAACGGCCAGCGGAGGAGGGTCAGCATCTGCATTGAGATCTTGACCCGGCCCAAGCTCCTCTTCCTCGACGAGCCCACGAGCGGCCTCGACAGCGCCGCTTCCTACTACGTCATGCGGCGCATCGTTGGCCTAGCGAAGCAGCATGGCATGACCGTCCTCGCGTCGGTCCACCAGCCGAGCAGCGAGGTATTTGGGCTTTTCCACAACCTGTGCCTCCTCTCTCTGGGACAAACCGTCTATTTCGGTCCCTCTAGTAGAGCACCTGAGGTATTGTTATGGGGAAAACCTCCTCCGTAATATCGTACTAAAGCTAAAGGAGAGGACTGAAGCTCTTAATGTGAAATTCTGTAGTTCTTTTCTTTAAATGGTTTCCCATGTCCAAGCATGCAAAATCCATCGGATCACTACCTCAGAACCATCAACACAGACTTTGACGAGGTATGCAGGGAGTCTTTCATTTTCACTCATGATAGCAACAATGTTGCCGAGCCTCAATGACTAGAACTTGCCTTTGTAATGACTAGGACATTGACCCGGGCGTCGGAGGAAAGCTAAGGACACAGGAAGTGATCAAAGTGCTTGTACGAGTGTACAGATTATCAAATTGCTATGGGCACGTCCAGCAACAGATAGCTGACATTCATGAGAAGGTAAGTCACAACTGAACTATACTAATGCAGACCACTCTGGGATCCGGAAGGAAAAGTATAATGAATGAACATGTTTATCATGTTAAATTATTGTCCTAGGTCGACAACGAAGCACATGAGAAAGAGAGCCGAGCTTCCTTCTTTACCCAATTCCTTGTCCTTGCATCAAGGTCATTCATGAACATGTACCGCGACGTGGGATACTATTGGATGCGGCTCCTCATGTACATCGTCATAGCTTTGAGTTTGGGAACTGTTTTCCAACACATCGGCTTTGATTATGCTTCTATTCAGGTAAGCTCTGTACACATTCAATCTTTCCTCATCTTTTTGAGTCTTTCTATTTCTTTTCCGTCAATTTTCCATAGCACTAAGAAATGAAACAGTTCAGTTCATTTACTTAATCCAGGCTAGAGGTTCATTGATAACCTTCATAGCTTCGTTCTTGACGATAATGGCAATCGGTGGCTTCCCTTCATTCGTCGAGGATTTGAAGGTGCGGCAATCAGGACAACTCAGTTACTTGGCAAAAGGATTTCTTTGATACAAATCTGACTCACATTACTTTTGATCATTTTCCATCAGGTATTCGAAAGGGAAAGATTAAATGGAGACTACGGATCGGGCGTGTTCGTTCTCGCCAATACGCTTTCTTCCATGCCATTCTTGCTTATGATATCCCTAATTCCTGGAGCCATCACGTACTATCTCGTGGGCCTCCAGAGAGAACTTGGGCGATTCCTGTACTTCGCCACGACTCTTTTTGCCTGCATGATGCTGGTGGAGAGCCTGATGATGATAGTGGCGAGTGTCGTCCCGAGCTTCCTCATGGGGCTAACGGCCGGTTCGGGAATCCAGGGACTAATGATCCTTGGGGGTGGTTTCTTTCGCCTGCCAAATGACCTTCCCAGGGTGTTCTGGAGATATCCAATCTACTACTTGTCCTTCAACAAGTACGCTTTTCACGGTTTGTTCAAGAACGAGTTCGAGGGCCTAATGCTTTTCATGAATCCGACCTCTTCGGCAGGGAGTGGCTTGATCAGCGGCGAAGCTGTGCTGAAGGATACGTGGCAGGTGGATGTGAAATACACCAAGTGGAATGATCTCGCCATATTGTTTGAGATGGTCATCGTGTACCGGCTCATTTTCTTCGGCGTCCTAAAGACGACCGAGACTTTGAAGCCAGTTGTCAAAGATATCATGTCGACCTGGCGGAGGCAAAAGGGCGGAGACTCAGTGATCCATTAATGGCGTCATCGCCAGAGTCGGAGGGCAACTATGCCGTGGCCCAAGGCTCGGTGGTGACTGGGAAAACGAGCAGAGGGCATGTGCATTTGAATCTATGCTGATAGAAGTTGGCGTTTCATGATTTGTGTGTGCTTTTTGGTGTCTAATTTGTTGCAAGGATTGTGCTTATCTCATAGTCGACTCAACTTGTCGACTCCGTTTAAGATCATGAGTCGTGACATACTACCATCCCGCTCGCGTTTTGTAATATGCGGTGGTGATGAGTCGAGTTGATTTGCCGTTTCGCAAATTGAGAGCGACTCATATCCATCGAACATTCTGTGTAGAAGTACTGTTTAGTGGCCTTTGTTTGGGATGAACTGACTTGAGTTAAGGCTTCTTGATACAAGGGATTGAAGAAGCTTCACTGATCTGCGTCAGCGAAAACTTGATGCCACGGTTCGATCGAATAGCAACATTTTTGCTCTCAATCTCATCTAGTTAGTACATGAACATACATGGAATGCTTGTAAACTGCAATAGTGGCATGGAATTAGGGGGGGGGGGGGGGGGGGTAAGAAATAATATGAGCAAGTACATAGCATTTGGCAACGGGCTGAAGCCTTTTGAAGCAGGTTTTGAGCCGCCCTGCCGCCATGTAGAAGGCCTAAACATAAAGGCCGCAAGAGAGAACCCTCTGCGATTTTGATGATCAGGGGTAGTGTGGAAATCTAGGAAAGTTCAAGGAGCTTATTGTTTTTTAGAGAGATTAGATTAGATGAGACTAGATTGGGTTAGTTTGGTTCAAGGAACTTATTTTTTTTTAGAGAGATCAGATTAGATGAGACTAGATTGGGTTAGTTTGGTTCAATTTGATAATTTGAACTATCTTTGAGCCGTCCCCGTTCCGGTCTACTAAAAATCCATGAAACTCTCACTCGACTAATGCGCTAAGGGCATGTTTGGCAAAACTTTACGAAACATCAAAGCCACTCGACACAATGTGTCGTTTATCTTGTTTCTTTGTTGATTAATTTGATATTTTCCCTAATAATTTGCCTTTGATGTTTCTTTTTTCTTCTTTTAGCTCTCATCTCGCCCCAAAAGAGGTCAACATCATTTCGTGAATGATGGGATAGATACCTAACTTAATTGTTACGTTTTGTGTGATTGTCAATACATTTATGATCACATAAGATGTTGGATTTCCATCATTTTCCATGGTTCTCTTCTAACTTGAACGAATATTAATTCTTTCACCCAATGACATGGACATGAGAATCCTCGTACCACACTTAAAAACAAACTTAGTCCCTGAAGAAAACTGTGCGGTTTTCACATGATTCGAAGAAGACATGAGGTGTTTTGTTCTGCGACGCACAAAGAAAAAGGAAAAAACCTGGTTTACGATACCGATATAATCGACAAAAGTTCGAACGCTTATGGTGTCCTGATCAGAATTATTGGATTAATGGCATGTTAAATATATTTTTTTCTTCGCTGAGAACATATTGGTGGTCACATGAGTGATTAATTAACGATAAGTTCAGTGCCTGGCTTGCAGAGAGCGCAAGGAGTACTTATCGTCATGAAAGAAGAGAATTCTATATTGAAGGCTACTCGTCATCTGCGGTTTTGGGCTTCGTGTGAATCTTGTTATACATGTAAACATATTATTGCAATTGGCATTATGCTATGCAAAAAGAGGAGCGCGACCTACCAAGATTTTGTCTCCACCTTTGTCTGATTAGTGGGGAATCCACTAATCTAATCTAGGCAGGCCATTGAAGCCGACGACTTGGGACCACTCCTCATGCTTTTCAATCCAAAAAAGGACGAGTCTACACCATTAGATTAATTGGGCATATGGGAATCCACCATTATTGTTTAATCTTCTTAATTATACTGTATCGTATTTTGTGCTCATAAAAAGATCCTGACTAGGTTATGATACGAATTCACAATAATTATGATGACGCGGACGAATAAATTGATCAAAAGCAAGGGCAAAAGACGTATCTGTACTCACGGGTCAGTGCAATCGGTTGGAGCGTAAAGATTTCCAGCTCTAGAACTGAAGGCCGCTTGTTCAAAATATACGAGTCATGTGTAAAACTGTGACGGTGAGATGGTGCTGGAAAACATATTTGTTCGGCTAGAGGCATGTTGAATCACTACTTTCTCAAGGGGATAGAGTCTTTGAAATACAACTTGAATTTTCACTTTGTCTCGACATAATAACACGAAAGTCGGAACGGCTACCCCGAACAAAAAAAAAAAATATTCACGTAAGCACAATTTTAAGTGAGTATCTGGTGAATAGAGACACAGTCGTTGGATTGGATATGAGCATTGACTTTCAAAAGACATGTTTGTCTAAAAATTGACATTTATTAAAAGAAAAAAAAGGAAATTCCGAAATCGTTCAATCACTATTTTTTAGTGGTTTGAAATTTATGAATAAATGAAAGATTTCATAGACAACCAAGTTTTCGATCAAGATTAAGAATATCAATACTTAGGCTTCACTTATTTCATGAAAAAAATTAATTTATTAAGTACTTTCTTAAAAATGATTGCTTATTTTTCTCAACTTAATTAGTCAATCGATATGTTTTCATCATCTATAGCAATTCATGTCTAACCATTTTCGTGGACGAATGCAAATATTTTTTTTTACTTATTTTGATAATAGATACGAGTGATCATTTTTAAGAAAATGCTTTTCAAATTATTCATTTTTCATGAAATAAATGCAAGGCATATGCCTTAGCTTTTTTTTTTTTGGTCGGAAATATGATGCTATATTCGTAAAGACGAGTTACACGTCTCAGCACAAATTAAATTAAACAAACTTGGGGGAGGGTTATACAGCCAAGAATGGGGTAGAGTTTTCATCCGTTGAGCTTTGGCCACCCAATCCGCTACCTTGTTGCATTCTCTTGAACAATAGACTAGGCTTATATTGATGAGCTTTTCCATCCGGGCTTGGGCTTCTAATATAAGTGCGTGGGCTTCCACCCCCACTTGATCTGTAGGTGCTCGTATCAAGTCCACTAGATTCGCACAGTCAGTCTCAAGGATTGCTTTCTGATCGAGTCTATCTTCCCAACGCTTTAGGGTTTCAACGAGTGCTTTAGCCTCTACCTGCAACGGCGATGAAGATCTTGTCGTTTGAGCAAATCCATCTAAAATAATCCCTTTTTCGTCTTTGCAGATGAAAGCAATTGCACTTTCTCCTGTGGTTGCTTCGAAGGATCCATCGATGTTTATCTTGATTGAGCCCATGGGAGGAGGACTCCATTTTTCAGGCATATGCCTTAGCTGATTCGCGATATTTATAGGGTGTTTCTTGGGCCTCTAGACAAATGTCCAAAATTATTATGAAAACAACGTATATCTTTTCTTTTAATTATTCAAAGGTGATCTAGCTATTCCCACTCTCGCCCCAAAAAGGATTTCAAGAAATGTCGCGATAATAAATGTAAATTGCAATCCTCAAGTGGTTTTTAATCCAAAAGGGCAAAAGAAACCGAAATATTTTCCCTCGCCAAAATAAAGATTTCCAAACGGAATAATAAAATCTCTATGGCAAGATCAATCATATGTTTCCTATGTGCACATGTGAAAGTATATAAATATTAAATCACGCATTCACCTAACGGCTTAAGTTTTTAGGACAGTTGACGATGGTCCTACAAAAACTTCACAGCACAAAGGAGCATGATAACGTGTTCAATCAGTATGAACTCACGGTTAATCTTTTTAGATAGCCTGGTGCGCCAAAGACCGACACGAGATCCGCCACATCAAGAGCAAAAATAAGATTAAAGAATGGCAAGTTTCGCCGCAGATCCCTTCTCCCCATTTTTTTTTTTTAGGGGTGAAGAGTCTTGCTGCGGTTCGAACTGGTCCTTCCCATTTTGCCTTCCCGTGTAAAGTCTGTGCTGTCGCATCACGGGCCCGTCGAGCTGTTCCGTTCCTTTTGATCACTCGGCCGTCCTATTCGAAGAAAGTAAGACTTCTTCTCCCCCGCCTCCTGCATCAGCAGATCAGGAGGAGATCGGGGGCGGGTGCGCCTGCTGCACTCTGCTGTAAGTTTGCCTGCAGGAAGTTGCCGCTTTCGAGCTGACGTCGACTGACAGCGACGGGGGCGCAATCTCTGCTGTAAGTCCGCCTCCCCGTTTCGTGCTGCGCAAGAAGCGAACGCGTCAGGAAATCGCTTCCTTCATTTTACAAATGATCGGCGGTCCTTTTCTTGGCGTAAGTCGGCTCTCGAGAAACGATCACGTTCCATGGACCCGCTGCTGTACACTCGAAGCCGGGCGGAAAAACGGTCGCCGGGGCGTCGTCGACGTCCGCCGATCCGTGGATATTCGGACCGTCCCATTCGCCGCGGATGTCGGCAATTCGTATGGAGGTTATTACGCCGCGGCTCGCGCGGACTAAGGAAGACATCAATCCTGCCGGGGGGCGACATGTTGAATAACACTAGTCAGCCGGGACGCACATGGCATCACAATTAGCTCAAGAAGTCCTTATATATTTGGTATGTCCCGAATCTAATCTCTTGATTTAACGTGGAGTGCATCCCAAAATAAAAAATCAAGAGTGAAAATGAAAAGTGAACCCAGGATGTGTTTTATTATTATTATTATTATTATCATTATTAATTCAGAATGTTTGTTTTATCGGAAAGTACATAGAGAGGATAGATTGTCGAGTAGCGAGTGGCAGCGACTGATGCCAGGAAATAGGGAATCACTTGCCCTAGCGGCAGATAACCTTGTTCCATTCACCATTTGTTAAAAAAAAAAAAACTCCCCCTCCTATTTTAATGGGATCCCCTTTTAAAATCCTCCGACCCCCTTGATATAGGGTCATGGGATCCGGATCCGGGATTTCGGGTCTTTTTTAGATCCCAAAATTGGTGGTGGTTTGCCCGGTGAAGGTCTCACCTGGTCCAGCAGATACAGTACTTTATTTTTTTTCCCTTCATTCTTTAGTTAAAGAAGAAAATTTGGGTGGGTGCTTCACATCCCACCTATTCTTTGTTGAGTTATTTGAGGTCGAGGTCGTATGCACAAAGTCAAAAAGGTTCGGATTCACGAGATATCCCGTTGAGATTCCAAGTAGTCGAGCATTTTATGCTCGCGCACTTTGAATTATTAAAGAGGGCCATGTCTTGCTCCATCCTTGATTGGGTTATGAGAAAATCCCGTTCGACCGTACCTCTTGATCGGGTTTGTAAGGTATAGAATTGGGAGATATCTGTGATTCATTGACGAGAGTAATCATTGATTAACATGGCCTTGTAAAAAGAAAGATCACCACCGTCTTTGGAACACGGCGGAGTACGACAAGAGGATCGAATCGATCATGCATCGATAAAGTTTGACGGGCATGAATGCACAAAAGTCGCAAGAGACTAGAGTGCGGCCATGGAGAATCGATTGATGAAAACATAGTATGAGATGGATATTTTTCATCCGAATACGACATTCGTTAATTAATTTGAACACAAGATAAGGTCGAGCACTTTTTAAATGGAAAAACTATACGAGACAAGAGCTATAAAATGAAGAACAAAAATTCTCAATCGCAACTGTGGCATGTGAATCCATGGGATCCATTTAATGTGAAGGTAGATTTCTTATGCGTGCATGAACGGTGTACATCCAGTGTCCATAAGTCCGATGATACGGAGCAATTGGAAGAAGGGTCACTATCAAAGATATCATACATTCTGCTTAGTTTAACAAAAATATTCTAAAGTTTTTACGTTATCGAGACCTCTCGAATTTATACAAATGTGATAACTATCCAACGTGTATATATATTTAAAGTATTTGCGTCACGACGAGTAAATTTACGATTTTTTTTAAATTTTAAAAAGGTATTATTGCGTACTATGGTTACGGGAGTTTTGACTGTATTTGTAAATTGTTTTTGGTATTAGGAGGAGCATGACGAGTGGCCACGTGGTGCGAGCTGACTTGAAGAGGGAGCGACCGGCAAATATCAACCGAGGAGTTTGGTTCCCCTATAATCTCCCAAGCAATCTCTTCGTCCGTTCATTTCCCGCGAAAGTGCATCTTTCTTGCGTTTTGCGAGACCCGTTCAGCGTTCGATTCGACATGGGGAAGAAGCAGCACCTGGACTGGACCTCCGGCTCCATCATGAGCGCCGGTAGCGAGAGAGTCTCTCTCCTCAACAAAAAAGTACGCTGCGCCAATCTCTCTCTCTGTCTCTCTCTCTGTGTGGTTTCTTGATTTGAGCCCAGTGTATGGTTTAGGCAGTTCCCGGCCTTTTCAGAGATACCCTGTTGTTTCTTTCTTGCAAGATCGAGTTTTAGGTTCTATTTGTTGTTCTTTTCGTTTAATGGCCGCTTCCACTTGTCTCGGGCTCCTTGTTCTGTGAATTCTGTTCGGACTAGTTGGCAAATCCAACTGTTGAGCTCTGTGAGTATGTTGGTTATGAAGGAGGAAATTGTGTCGATCTCGTGCTTGTGTGCCCGTATGGGTTGTGCTGTGTGATTGCTTTCCTTTCTATTTCTTTTTGCCCTTCTTCTTTTTATGTTTGGAAATGGAATTTTGGGAGCGGACCGTTGACATGATCTGGCAAGACATGGGTACGAGACTAGTTATCAAGAGAAAGAAATATGAATTTACTTGTGTGCACTATTGGGCATGCTTTTGCTTTGATTAGCAACCAGCTTTGCCATTCTTTCTATTAAAATCTTGAAATTGTTGCCTTTTATTATTCTTGGAGTTGGTTGGTATTTCAAGCCTGTTTAATCTTCTTCAGTCGTGATCAGACTAGTAACTTATGGATCCGTAGGTCAATTTTGTCGCAATGATAATGCAATTTGCGCTTCTGAATTTTGGATATTGCTCTTCACGTCTGAAATCTTATTCCTGTAGGCTAAACAGAAGGCAAAGGAAGACCAGTCAGCCGAGGGTCCTGTGTCGGACCTTGAGCTTGGGGATGCAGTAGAGGTGAGGGATCTTCATGCAATTTCACTTGGTTAACTGTTCTTTCTCTTGAGATAATCTTCCAATGAATCTAATTCTGTTTTGGAAATCTCAGGCAGCGAACGTCGGATTCTTTCGGGTATTTTCACTGGTGAGTAAACTTATGGTCATTCAAGGTTGGAAAGAAGATTTCCAAGGTTGATGCTGTTTGACTCTATCATTACCTTGCAGGCAAAACCCGAGGCAGGAAAGCTGACTATTGGCACCATTGCCCTACTAATAGCATCAACTTCGAGCATTCTCATTGTATGTATACCATTTATATGCAGCTCTACAAGCACATCTTGATCTCACATTCTGCACAAGTCTTTTTATTTTTAAGTGCTCTTACTTTTGGGGGACTAGCTTATACAAACAGCTTAAGAGTGATGGCCCTTCATGAGCATCACTTAGCTGTGGATGATTCATCTTTCTTTGTGGGCTCTGCAATCATTTCCAGGTCACATGACTTCATAATGTATCATACCCTGTCATTGGAAATGGAAAGGGAATGATGCTATAGTGACTAAATTGAGAGTTTTAGTGATATACCTTATACTATAAAACACATTACCTTCTAAATGATGAGGAGGTGAAAATCTTAAATTTTCTTGACATCTTGATCCGGATACTTGGCAGATCTTGTAGCTCCCTGTCAAAGAGCACTAATGTGGCAGTCAAGGCTTATGGCAGGAGTTTTTTAAACTTAAGCAGGATGTTAATGGAGAGGATTAGATTCCAACCTTGATACCTCTTCTTTGTGCTCAGTAGCCAATGGAGATTCCTTTTGATGCAAAGTTCCATTCTCTCATCCAACATTGTGAAAGATAGAGTGTTATGCATAATTGCAATGGGACTGTTGCTGTGCAATAAATACTGAAATTGTGGTAGCACTTTGGCCTCCGTAACATTATATATTTTTCAAAATTTTACGAAAATTTCTAATGCAGCCCAGATTTGGAGGCATCATAATAGACATTGTATCCAGAGAGATAAAGAGCCCAGAAGAGCAAGTGGAGGCCTTAAATGCTGTCAAGAACACTATATTGGAAATAGTGCTCATAGTTGTAATTGGGTAGGTAAAAATTTCGATTTTATTTACTTGTGTCTCGATGTGCGTTTGCTTTTGGCTTCTGGCTCTTGACCATTGTTTTCGTTTCTGATGCTGTTTGAAATGTTTCTCTCGTTGATCTTGCTTGGTTTGTGGCGTACGAAGAATCTTCCTGATGCCGTTGCTTTTGCTTCATATTGGCTTCTGAGATGCAAAATATGTGCTCTTCTGTTCCCTTTATGTGTGAGGTCATTTAAGAGCTAATCAGCTGGGTTGTTCTCAGAGCTCTCTGCACTGCTCTCCGATCATGGTTGTTCGCTTCAGCTAGTGAAAGGGTGGTGGCTCGCTTAAGAAAAGATTTGTTCAGTCATCTTATCCATCAGGTAAGGCGTGCTTCTTGCTTTGATGACATGCTGAAGTGCTAGCATCTAGCATCTGGAACTATTGCTTAAGCTAGCATGATATTGTATGTAGATCTTGTTCTTGCATTTTGGTTTTTTCACTAAGTGTGAGACTGAAGCACCCTGGAGTGCTGGTTCAGTGGTGTTGGAGACAAATATGACTTTATGATATTTTATGCCTGATTTTTTTATGAGCATAGGTCCTTGAGGACATGTTTTGACCCTCTCTGTTCTTCGTCAACCCAACAGGAAATAGCCTTTTTTGATGTCACCCGGACAGGAGAACTGTTAAGCAGGCTATCAGAAGACACCCAAGTCATAAAAAATGCTGCAACCAACAATCTTTCAGAAGCACTCAGAAACGTGACAACTGCATTTATTGGTATTTCCTTCATGTTCACGTCATCATGGAAATTGGCATGTAAGTAATTCTTGGACTAGTTGCTTGATTTGCTGAGGCGAAATAGAGTCGTTTATGGGCTCATTAAAGTTTACCATGCTTGTTCAGTGCTGGCACTAGCGGTAGTTCCAGTCATCTCAGTTGCTGTACGTAAATTTGGGCGCTATCTTCGTGAACTTTCACATTCAACTCAAGCTGCCGCTGCAGTTGCTGCATCAATTGCTGAGGTTACTTCTAAATGCTCTCGTATATCTAGTCATTTCCCTGTCTGGGAAGCTTTTGCGTTGTGGATTAGTCTTTCGTTTTTCCTGTATGTATATGCTGCCAATTGTCTTTTAGCCAGCAAGGAAGACTGCAAAGCATGTGAATCTACGAACATCAAGATAGTTGTTAAGAGAACTGTGATGAACACACTGAAATGTTTTCTTTTTCATTTTAAATGAGGGACATTGAGTTTTTTGCCCCTCATGATGTTTCTTGCTCTGTCAACCTTTATTTTACAGGTTACATCCTAAATATCCAAATCTTTACATGATCGTTTTGGAAAAATAAATAATTAACTTTTGCAACTATAGAGACAAACAATTTAAACATCTATGCCGATTTTTATTTAACAAGCTGACCATCAGTATAAGTATGATAGAGAGGCTTTATTGGTCAATTATGTGGCTTCTACAATTCGCAGTTCACCTTTACAAAAATTTTATGTTCAGGAATCATTTGGGGCCATTCGGACAGTGAGATCCTTTGCTCAGGAAAGTTATACAACTTCAAATTATGCTGAAAAAGTAGATGAAACATTAAAACTTGGGCTCAAACAAGCTGTAAGTCTCTCCCTCTCTCCCTCATTCCACTATCTGTGGGTCATAAAACGGCACCATTGCCAATCCTAAGGTAGTTTGTCATCTGTAAAGTTACCTTTTTGTCTTTGCAGAGAGTAATTGGCCTATTTTTCGGAGGTCTAAATGCGGCATCAACCTTATCTGTCATCATTGTGGTTGTATATGGAGCATACTTGACGATAACAGGCACTATGACTGCAGGCTCACTCACATCCTTCATCCTTTACAGCTTGACAGGTAAATACCTGTTGCTTCCTGCAAAAATCATCAGGCCTTTCATTGGCTTCAAATGTTTTTACATTGTGAAAACTGACACTCCTGTTTGAGTCTTTATCGGGTATTTTCCTTATTGCTTTATAAGGTAGAAAAGTATTTGCAATTGCTAATCTAAGTGTTCACTTGTTTGATTTCTTTGCCTGCAGTTGGATCCTCAGTCTCCTCTCTATCGGGACTGTACACGACTGCCATGAAAGCTGCAGGAGCAAGTAGGAGAGTTTTTCAGCTCCTGGATCGTGTTTCAACCATGCCAAAATCAGGAGATAAATGCCCCATTGGGTCTCTCTCTCTCTCTTCTATTCGCATTTGACTTGTAAATGATTCTTACCACCACCATCGGGTGACCTGAACCCTCATCTGAGGGATCAGTGCATGACGTCCTCTTCCATAAATTCTAATTCTATGTTTTACCTTAAGAACCTTGATAATG
The DNA here is from genome assembly GCA_030064385.1 of Melaleuca quinquenervia. Classification (NCBI taxonomy): domain Eukaryota; kingdom Viridiplantae; phylum Streptophyta; class Magnoliopsida; order Myrtales; family Myrtaceae; genus Melaleuca; species Melaleuca quinquenervia. Next base: position 6,347,040 of record CM057726.1, on the reverse strand, counting down.
CTAGCTAACTCTCTACTGGCAATGAGGTGCAAAGATATGTCAGTTCAAGCTTTCTTATTAAGCATCTGATTATATACATTTGAGAGAGGTTTGATCTTCTATTTCAGAAATCCAGACGGAGATGTGGAATTAGATGATGTTTGGTTTGCTTATCCATCTCGTCCAAGTCATATGGTACTCAAGGTAACGTGTAATCTCATGATGCTCCAATTCCTGAGTGTATTAACAATTCTTTGCTCGGGTCATCATCATGACTGCTATGTACTGCAGGGAATAACATTGAAAATGAGACCAGGCTCCAAAGTAGCACTTGTCGGTCCAAGTGGTGGCGGAAAAGTAATTCTAACATCTTATCCTGTCTAAGTTTTCCTCTGTGCCTTTATCTTCCTCTTACTTTCTATAGATGGTTTTGCTTGAACATACTCTGCACCCATAAGTTCATTTGAATAAGTGACGGTCTTTGTATATTGGCAGACTACCATAGCAAACCTGATAGAACGGTTTTATGATCCACTGAAAGGAAAGGTGATGCTTAATGGGGTTCCCCTTGTCGAAATATCACATGACTATCTCCACAGAAAGGTAATCATATCATATATATGCCCGCTTTCTAATCTTATGCTTTTAGGATGTGCAATTGTCCCCGTGAAGGTGGCCTGCATTTTGGACATAGGAGACTGCTAGCAGTTTTCTAGTCCACTTCATGGTCAGCACATTGGTGTAATCATGAGTGCTTAGGATGTCTGATAATTGTTATTTTAGAGTTGTTGGTCAAATCATTGAAATACTCTGATTGGAACAAACAACAGGTCAGTATAGTCAGCCAGGAGCCTATTCTTTTCAATTGTTCGATTGAAGAAAACATCGCCTATGGGTTAAATGGGAGAGCTAGCTTTTCCGATATTGAGAATGCGGCTGTAAGCTCTCTACAGATAATTCTCCTTAGCAGTTTTCATGTGCATTTGCTTTCTCATCCTCACAAAAATATGTTTACTTTTGCAGAAAATGGCCAATGCCCATGATTTCATAGAAAGTTTCCCCGATAAGTACAAAACTGTGGTAGGAGAACGGGGATTGAGGTTGTCGGGAGGCCAGAAGCAAAGGGTAGCTATTGCGAGAGCACTATTGATGGATCCAAGAGTCTTGCTGTTGGACGAAGCCACGAGCGCTCTGGATGCCGAGAGCGAGTACCTTGTCCAGGTTATAGATCTTTCACGTTTTTTAGAGATGCATCACTCAGAGATGTTCTGCACTGTTGTCTAAATTTCTCCTTTTGTGCCTCGATTTTCATGGAAATAACCTCAGGATGCCATGGATTCTCTAATGAGGGGAAGGACGGTACTCGTCATAGCTCACAGGCTTTCGACGGTGAAGAGTGCAGATAGTGTGGCAGTGATATCTGATGGGCAGATAGCTGAAAGCGGCACTCATGACGAGCTTCTTAGCCAAAATGGTATCTACACCGCACTCGTAAGACGGCAACTACAGGAAGGTCCCAGAACCGAAGTTTAGCGTGCTCTTTTGTGTTATTATCCATGTAGGAGGTCCTCTTCTTAATGAACTACCCTTTGTTCTGAGTTTCCTTATGCTACTTGATCTGATGTGACCAGCTGTACTTCAAACTGGGAAGATCCTAATTCCTGCTGTCAATATCCCTGCTGGGAAACAAACCACTTAATGTTGAAACAAACTTCTTGATGTGATTAGGCCGTTCAGCGGCAAGTTTTAGCTAGGAATATATCTGACTTACTGAGAGCACTTCTTTGTTCCTAATCTAGAAAATAGAAACGGATTTTGATAATAACCAATGAGTGAAAGGACACGAAAAATAGTTGAAATGCCTATCGAAACACTATGAAAGTTAGAGAAAACACCTCAAGAAAGTTACCCAATTTCGGCAGGAACAATTTGTACATGCAAAGCATAGTCATGAGCCTTACAGGTGCCTTGAGGCTTTTTTTTTTTTGTTGTTGCCATATTTGTTTTCCAAACAGAATTACAATTTGAACTGAGATCTAGGGTGCGTCATTGTCCTTGAAATGGAAAAGGATTCTACCAGAGTGCCATTTCCACTGAAAACAGTCTACTATACCACTCAATGTCTGTTGTCTATTAAGATGAAAGTTCCTTGTTTTGGGGCAATAGCAATAGCAATGGCGTCAGCATCAGCATCAGTGGGTGTCATGGAGGTAATGGCAGAAGTGGCAGCGATGGTGGTGGCGGTGGCAAAAGTAACTGTCGTGGTGTGTTAAAAACAATGGGGGTGGTGACGGTTAAAAGTAGTAGCGATCACAGTTTTCTCGGTTCTCTTCTTTCTTTCCTCTCCTTCTTTTTCTTCTTCTTCTCGTTTTTTCTATTTTTTTGTTGGTTAAGTCAGTAATTTAAGTTGATCGATTCTATCTTTCTTTCTTTCTTTCTTCTTCTTTTTTAGTCGGCTCTGTCCACAATTTAAGTTGATCGAAACGAAGGGAAGAGAAATCGAAGCAACGGAAGAGAAGCAAATTGTAGTTTGGAGACCCCTATAGGGAAATGACAAAGGAGATAAATGGTGCCAGCTGATAATCTAAGATGTTCCGGCCGTAAATGGGGCAAGGATAGAGCTCGCTCCAGGCTAAGAACCTAGAGAGGAAACGATCCAGGGATCCTGTTTTACGATACAGGAATGCAGCACGCGCTCCATAATCTAATTCAAACCCATTGTTTTTGTTAACCAACCCAATTCTAATCAGGAGTGAGCACTGATCCCGAGCTGAACTGGAGACCAGAGCGAATTGATCAATTTTGAGCAGTTCTTGTGGAAATTGGCCCAATTGTCAGTTTCAAAAATTTGGAACCGACAATAGCAGGTCCAGTTGCAAATTCTTGACAAGGAACTAGACCGTTAGAACTCATCAGTATAAATCAGTGGAACCAACCCAAAAAAAGAAAAAAAAAACTTATTTTTTTCTTACTTTATTTAGCAAAAGGCAAACCGTTAATTAAACTAGCCTCTCCCTCACACACAATTATTAACCTCTTCGCCCGGGCTCGACCTCTCTTTCCTCCGAGAGCAAACCTCCTTACAATTTCTTCTTCATCCTTGTGCCTCATCACCGTCACCGTGGCCTCCACCATCTGATTCCTCCTCCATTTCAGTCACCCACCTCCCTCGGTCACTTTTATGCCTCTTTAACTCTCTTCTACACTCAGCCCACGTTCAGCTCTCATCCTCAACTCACTCTCGGACTCAATACTCGGTCCTCCCTCTTTGCCGTCCATCGTCCTAATCACACCATGCTCGTACTCCTTTTCTCTTTCTTCCTCCCAAGGTTTGCCCTCATCCCCGTGCTCAATTTCGCACCCACGCTGTACAGAGCATTTGGCGCACGGTTTCTTCAATATAATACCTGGCACAGCCTGTGGAGTCCGAGGGCCAGATACATCACCGTCTATAAAGAGTTAATTACAGGCTTCGCAGCTACCTTGGATCCTTTCGTGCGGGTGGAGTCCGAGGGCCAGGTATTATGAGTTTGACGCAACACATTATAGCAGGTATTATATAGAATAAACCAACAAAAAAAAATCCAGTTCCCGGATTGACCCTGGAACCAGCTCGAAACTGGCCTAATCAGCCCAGCACTGACCAGTCTGGTTCCGGGCCAGTTCCAGGATCAACAAAGTTGTTTTCTGGTTTCACAAACCGAGAATCAACCTTGTCCAGTGCGGTTCCAAGGCAGGTGCCGACCCGCCTGAACTGATCAACCCTAATTCTAATTTGAACTCCATGTTTTAAAGAATCAGTCGAGAGCCTGTCTCCTATGCTGATCCAGCTGTGCCATCTACTTCTAAGGAACTGTCTCGTGTGAATGCAGCCACCTTTCAAAAGAAAAATACCAAAGTAGCCGGAGGGAGAAACCCGAAGAAAAAACATTTCGCTCTCCAATTGGACTTGCTTGGCCAAACAGTCCAACACATGAGCCAACCATCCCCACCAAAACCCAATCGATATTACAGTTACTATGATTTATCTCCACATGATGTTTACTCATCTCGATACAAAACAATTGCTCGAGACCAAAAAGCTAACCCTAGTCCCAAAAATATCTTTCAACGGATCATCACCCCTTGCATCGCCTGAGAAGCATCTTCAGTAATTTTGTTTGCTTGAATAGTGCTGATCACGTTTGCAATATTTTCCTGGACAACAAAATTGCAGAAGTATGAACTTAACCTCAAAAATACTAGTTGCATGGTTTCACTAATTGACATTTCTTCATTAAATAGTCGTCAATAAGCAAAATCAGGTGAATAATAGAGTTCCCTGCTTCTGAAGAAATTAGTCTGGAGGCATTGACTTGACAATTCAATGTCTCTCCAAGGAAAAAAAATGGCATAAATGGGAAATCGTCTTCTGTGGTTATATCAACTAAATGTCGTTTAACAAGAAACCAAAGAACTTTCACTAAACAATTCCTCTCTAAACTATTTGGAAAAGCAAGAAGGTTCAATGAGAATGTACCTTCCACGTTGCTAGTTTCCCTCTAAGTGCTACCCACTGTTGCTTTCCAAACACCCTCACAGTACAACGGCTAAACATCAAAAGATACTTGTTAACCCAGAAGTCATGGCAGCTTAACAATCAAAACAACAAACCAATAGAAAGCACAACTCACCTCACTACAACAACTTCATTCATCTGGTCCATTTTACAATCCAGTAACTTCGCAGATATTGCCTTGACTACCCATGATTCAACCTCATCATCATTAATCTGCAAGGGAGAACAAAAAAGGATAACCAATTGTTCCAAAGGAAAAGATGAACGAACATTATGGAATAGCAAATCTACCTGAAGGGTATCTCTGATAAGAGCATATGGAATCAGTCCGGAATCACTGGAACCAAGATCCACCAATGACATTAGTCGCATCTTTGTTATGCAGTCTTCATGAACAAGACCTAGACAGTTTAAGATGCATATTCAACTTAACATATCAGATGTTAGTTTAAAGATAAACTTGAGAAACGTAAAGGCGAAAGAAATGCTGTACCATAGCTTTTCAGTGATTCAGAGTTTTCAGCCTGAAATTCCAAGTAGGCATCCAGCCTCTGGGTCATAAATATCTTCAGAAGCTGATAAACCAAAGTGTACTTAGCATCATTCTCTAGTTGCCCTACGGCAGGCATCTCCAGCAAATCACACTGCAAAACAGAAACTACCATTTAGAATATGGGAGGGAAAATCACATATTTATCCATGGAAAGCATTAGAGCAAAGATTCTCCCAGACTTAAAGTCCATTTGGCAACTCGCCAATTTTTCTGTTCTTTTGTTCCCTAGAACAGAAAAAGAATAAAAATATGTTTGGTAACTTCAGTTAATTTCTCTATTCCCAAGAATAGAGAAGTGGCCAAGGAATCGATTTGGAACAAAAATAAAAGGTGAAAAAAGTTTATTTCTATTTCCAGGAAGAAATTTCCTTCTTATTCTTCTTCCACTGGAGTGTGGCCAGCCGGCAATTGGCCAGAGACTTGGGTTGGCAAGGTAAACCTTGCCAGCAGCCTGCAAGGCTCAGCCTCATGGCATCTGGGTGAGGTCGACCCTCACCCAGCCACAGCAAGGTTGGCCTCGCAATGGCTGGGCGACCCTCGCTAACCCTCAGCGAGGGTTGCCCGGGGCCGGTCCTCGCTAGCCCAAGTCTCTAGCCAGTTGCCGGCCATCATGGAGGGTTGGCAACTGACTAGAGGAAGAAAAAAAGAAAAAAGAAAGAACATTTCAAAAAGATTAGAAAAATATCAGAAAATTAGAGATGTACCAAACGCACTTCTGATCTTTTTCTATTATGTAAATAGAATTTACCAAAAAGCATTCATTTGCAAAGAAAATCATCCTAAGATTAGAAATAGAAAAAAAAGGTATTTCTGAAAAGAAATTGTTCTTGCGAACAGAAGCGCTGCCAAATGGACTCTTATTACCCAAAAGAAACTGTTCTACATAATAGCTTAACTCGATGCCACTGAAATGTTCAGTAGTGGATCTCAGTATCACAAGAAGGTATTTTAACAATATAACCTGCTTCTAAGGCAAGGCAAAAAATATTGAACACGATAATCAAGTCCATGAACAAATAATTGCCACAGCGACAGTCAACTTCACACAAAACAACCCTAACGGAACTCAATTGACATTCACTGAGGGTCCACCATCCCGATCAGTTTAACCTAGTTTAGTAATTCTCAAAAATCACTCATCCATCGCTAATATAAGGCACAATGAGTATAAAAATACTGAGCTGTAAAGAGTGTTATGACACAATATGTAAGTCATTTTTACAAACGACAGACAAAGCAAATTAATGATTTTCTCAAGCTCAAATTTTTACTGATCCACCCAGTACTCCAAAAAGGGTTGGTCAACCTTGAGAATTCATTCCATGAGATGACTAATGGAATAAGTAAAGAAAATGACCATGATTCAGTTGGATGGCACCAATAAAATCAATGGCCAGTTACCATTTCTCATTCGAGTAATAATTTAAATGTACCATAAATAAAGCATCAATAGAGGGAGGGGGAATGTTGAGGTGCACAGTCAACTAGACACACGGAAAGAAAAAGCTAAAGACCCAACTCAGTGATGGTGCAACCTGAAGTAGCAGCATGCTCTGAAAATAAAGCTCACAATTCACAACCGAATACAACTTGAGATGCCTGGGAGGAGCGCTCCCAGACACAATCAACAACAATTTCCAATTGCAAGCAGAAAATACCTGGAACATGTCGGGTGCCTTCACAAACTCCACAACTGCTCGCACTGCTTCCTCCTTGGCCTCATTCATTGCATGTGCATCTTCACCAGAAAAGGTGGCCAAGTATTTCGCCAGGAACTTGAAAGAATCCTTCGCTGAACTGGATTTTAAAATATGAAAAAACTTAAGCATACAGACTCAAAAGAAAGACAAATGGAATGAGCTAAAAGAAGATGACTCATGCCTTTTATTTTCTCTCAACACATTGGAGATGGTAAGAAAGAGTTCTCTCTGATCCATGATGCCAATATTCCACTCTTTTAAAAAACTATCAATCTTCTTGAAAGAAGGTACAATGTGCTCAGCAACTTTTCCATTAATAGCCAAATTCAGGGATTTCATATATACATGAAATCGGCCATACGGAATGTTCAGGAGGTTGTAGAGATTGAACAGGCTGGAAACAAAAGGCACAAGTATGAGACAGCAATCAAGTTGCAAATAATCTTAACTGACACCACATTCAATTACATCTTCAAACGCAATGCAGGCCTGTCGTTTGGTTGCTGAACAATTTTTGCAGATATAAGCTCTGCCATCTCAATTATTTCATCTGGATCTTCAGCTTTTGTCACAGCATTGCAGATGACGGTGAAGACACACTCAAGATCTAGAATACAAAAAAGCAAAGTCAACAAAAAAATGAATGTATGGATTAGTCACTATCAATTACACAGCATAGGTGCACACAACATCAAACAGCAACATACAAAAATGAAGCGAAGAAGAGGATGATAAAAATAAATCGACTTTGAAGTAAACTATGAATATATACTAAAAAAAACAATCTATTCCGAAAATATAAGACTATATATTGCCCACACTTTTGACCAGCCTTCCATTATCAAGTTGTCTATACAGGGCAAGCAGTCTTACGCTACATCTTAGCCAAAAGGGATAAAAACGGTACTCCACAAATCAGTTGAGAGGAAAAAACTCAAAGCAAAGGAACAACATACATATCCAAGGAATTAAACAAGCAAGATGTCGACAAGAATACTATACCATATCTCTGTGTGATTAAGAAGAAGAAAGGGGAGAATACAGAAAACATGAATAAGATTTACCCTTCTCCGAGACCTTCGAGAATATCAACTCGGCAGATGTGAGCATCAGCGAGACCAAGTCCAACCATCTGCCCCTCACCATGCATTCCTGTGCTTCCACACATAATCTCTCAACTTGAGACTCGGCAACCTGAACATACCAAGAAACATTCAGCACAGGATAAAACCAATCTCCCATCACCTTATTCAATCAGCAAGCAGAAGCCATGTACAAAATAACACACCGCCCGAAATAAAACCTCAGCACCCTCTCCCCCCCACCCCCCATTCAGATTCTGTTCCCGACAAACAATTCAACCTAATGAAAACACCAAACTCTCCATCTTCATCCTTTATCCCGAAAACCAGACGGCTAATACAGCATCATCACAACGACGATTGGAAGCTCCCTTTAGCTTCACCAATCGCTCGATTCACAATGCCTAAGCCTAATAGACGCATGCTACCCACTCCTACGGCTCCAACCGAATTCAGATTCGGAAATCCAGCTAAATCAGAAGAGATCGAAGAACAGAAAAGGCAGGTCGACGCGAACCGCATCGTACCTCGGGACCGGCGTCGGCCCAGGCTATCTCGGAGGTGAAGCGGACGACGGAGAGAGAGAGGTCGTCCTCGGATGTCGGGACCACGGTCGTCATGGTCCTCGATCGCCGCCGCAATCTGCAATCTCCGAGCGTTTTGCAGACAAGCAGCGCGGCGGAAGAGAGTGCGATAAACCCTAGCAACGGTGATTTGGATGCGGGGGGCTGCCAGTGAAAGTTCCCGCGAGCGTTTTATCAGGAGATGGTATTTTTTTACCCGGAAAAATAAATTCTACCATTAAAAGATAAATAACTAAAAGCTCTTTTTTTTTTAAGCCTTTACCGAGCGCAAAAATTGCAACTTTTCAAATTATAGCATCTTTTAGAATTAATATCACAAAACAAAACCTCAAACAACGCTGACTATGACATAAATGACCCAATCTTTTTTTGCATTATTAAAAACCTCAAACATCCCAAAATCATATATTTATATCAGCGTGATCAATTTACCTATGATAAAACTGAAAAGGGTAATACTTATGTCATGTATGTATAAATTAGGATTCTTGGTAGGATGACTAACACAAAGAAATTTAACTAGCAATAAAAAAAATGGCGCAATTGATTTGATACATGCTTATGATAAGCTTAATTAAATATATTATCTCGATAGATGTATTGTTCATTTTATTAATGACTTAGCATGCCATAGATAAATTTTCAGATTAATTTGAAAGTTCATTTTTATCTTAAGTCTTACGTAAGGTGTCATGTGACAACTATAATCAATAAAAATATTTTAAAGCAGGGTTCCGGCGGACACGCTTCGCTCTCTCAAGCCCTCCTTTAATTGTTTTTCCAGTTTAAATTCAAAATGATGGTTTAGTCATGTTTTATACCTTTTTATCTATTTAAAATTGGCAAGTTAAGGTTTATAATTTCATCTTCTACCTTTATTTTTTTATTAATATTTAGCTTATCTTTTACTTAAGCTTTTTTTCTTTTTGGGTGTTTAGAGGACTCGTGTCACTTCCTCAGGACTCTCTCTCTCTCTCTCTCTCTCTCTCTCTCTCTCTCTCTCTCTCTCTCTCTCTCTGTGGCAACTTATATTGAAGCAACTCATGTAACCATGACTTTCACTTAATTTCTCTCTCAACATTTTAATTAAACTTTATACTTCTTATCTCCATCTTCGTTTTCACTTCTTTTAGAACATTTTGCTTCTCTTTTCCTCAGAACTAAATTTCTTCGCAACGAGCTATTCAAAGAAATTTCTGACTTTCTATGGCTCGTAACTCTTAGATAGGCTCTTAACGACTTGCGTGACTAGTACTGTTGAAAATCAATTAAAAACAAATCATACAACAGTAGGAAAGCTCATTGAAATGTCGCGAAAAGTTTAAAGTGGCTTTTCCACCTTAAGACGTCGAAATGCACGCGATTGAAAAACATTTGAAACATTTGCGAGGACCGACGCTTTATGTATGACGTTTTTAATGCGCATTAAGTCTAATTGTTGTTGTAGAAGCAGAGGAGGTGGTTGACATGAATTCTCCAGCTAACTCTCTTGAGGCTCATTTGAAAAATCATGAAAGCGATCGTGACTCAATTCACATTCACGGTGATGTTTCTGCTTCAGTGAGATCATAGAATGTTGATCGTAGAGCTGGAGGACGTGTTTCATCTCCTGGCAATGTCGCCAGAAAATGGAGCAAACCACACACTTTCTGCTATTCTGGATAAAAATTTCCAATGAACCATCTTTTGTGAACCTTCGGAACTGTAACATTCATATAAACATCTCTTAGGCCTTGGTATGCACGGGACTGTACCGTTATGCCGACGTTCGGTTGTCACGGAATGGAGGAGTGTCGGCCCGACACATGCCCAAGCTTTGCTCGGGAGGATTCTGGGAGAACTCGGGAGCGTGTACGGGTGTGTGCAAGGTCTCCCCCTGAATTTGCAAGGTCGGTGTCCGGCTCGAGCGGCCACAGTATGTGAGCATTCTAGCAGGGTCTAAGTGGACCGGATTAATCTAAAATATGTTCACAAGTCTATCTGAGTTCAGGAAGTTCTCGAAATCTCTACCAGAATCTTGTGCAGACCTTGAGGCTTTGAGAAGAAAGGCGAGTGATCAGCACCTCTCAGGAGAAATATACGTTCTGGGGGGTCCGCCTTCACCATGCTCTCCTGGAGTTCAAGAGTAATGGCATTATCTTCGGAAGTCTCTATGTAAAACCGCCTCACGATGCCATACTTGTTTGAAAGGGAGAGCTTCTCGAGCACTGGAGCAAAGGGAATAGGTCTCATCGACACAGATGCTAATGCGACATCCTGGAACAAGCAAAACCAAAAAAGTGTTCATCAGAATCAGTGTTGAATCAGACTTAGCACACTCATAGATGCAAAAGAAAAATGTCCGCAGAAAAATAACGCAATTTTATGCTATAGCTGCAGAGACCAAAATCTATTGCCATTTTCTAAGGCAGAACGATGATAGGATGCTAAAGTTTCATGTATTAGGAAGAAGAAAAACCTTGGCAGGGCTTCTGTTAAACAGCAAGTCTCTCAGCAGCGACTTGTCCAGGTCAATAGCAGTCGGAGGGCTGTCATTCCCGTTCGCATACAAAAATATCTGAGTTTGTTGCATTAGATCATTTGTGCCAGCCTGCATGCAATTAAGCATAATTCTGTTGAGAATGTCCAAAGCTTCTCTAACTTCATATCACAATTTACCACAAAAGATGCAGATTCGAGTCTATATCCACAACCAAGGTTACAGAAGTCTCTCTATGCACAGCATTTTCTTCCCAGAACGGAGCAAAAGGTTTAATGGGACGAGAAGTCCAATAGTGGGCAACCTTACCAAGACCCAAACTTCTCTGCTTTCAAGCCCCTAACTCCTCACTTCCCTAACTATCTAGAGAGAAAGAAAAGGGAAAACATAAAAGATGGAATACAAGTAAAAATACATTAGAGTAAAGATCTCACTAAAACCACACCTGCTTTGCGAACATGTCCAAAGTACTTTGACCATTGGTTAACATGGCAGCTGCTACAAAAATAGCTTTTGAAATTTTAGAGGGAAGCAGTTCCATTGCGTATGATATGCATGCACCCCCAAAATCATGTCCCACCAGGATTACCTGCATGGTACTCAAAATAAAAAAGTAAGCATCCACTATTTTTACAGGATTAGTCAAGTTTGTGCAGCAAGTCTTAATTTCCAAAAAATAACAAACAATTGCTAAACCCGATACGACTGGAAGCCTCAGGCATTTGAAACAAGGTCTCCACTCCGACTCCTATCCTATGAAGACCACATATATGTATGCGTTGGTGTCACATGTAAGGATTCTCCTCTTCTTAATGCTCTCCCTTCCCATATGCAAATTCAACCCAAAAAGGGTCCTAAAAAGGTGAGCTTCTTGGTCATGAGGGACAATAATTGATAATTTTTCACATCAGTGAAATGACCACTTTTACTTCTAAAAGCTTAAGCTATAAAAAAAAATAGGTCTCTCTTTTACCTGTGACACATTCTTAACACTGCTCGTGTGTAAGTCAGCCATTGCATGCAACATATAGTTTGAGGATGTGTAAGTAGATGTGACCAACACAAACAGACATGGGAAGATGGAGACATGATACCATGAAACAAGTCAGGAGAACTATAAGGGGCGATGTTAGGATTTGAACTATTGATTTGTTTTCTGATAAAATGTTAAACCACAATGTTTCCTTTAAAAAACTTAAAGACTGTCAGAACTCGGAGAACTGGACTACAATGTACTATTGCCATACTGCTCGATGATATCTTGATTTGGTAGTCAATGTGCAAGTCCAAGTAAAACAAGTATGATTTCAGCGCCAAGACGATGATAGCAATGAACCTAGCATGCATCATGGCAATGTCAGCCTGCCTCAAAATCATGTGAACGGATGTCCCCCACAATCACCCTGTACATCTCAATGACACGAAACAGGATAGAACAGAAAGGGCACCATGTAAAAGGATGAAACCATTGAACAGAAACACATAAAAGGAAGATGATGATAGCAGTGAACAGAATGGAACCATATAAAAGGATTTCTCCAAAATCATCCCGCACGTCCCAAGAATATCTAATGGTAAAGTGTCGACATTGTACAGAAAGCAGAGAATCAGATAAGAGCTAAACCTTCTCCCCATCAGCAAGCTTTTCAAGGAAATCAGTCAATGGCTTCACATACTGCGATAGAGTCGTGACGTCATTTGTATCAAACGAGTGAATCCCAGAACCGGTTAAGTCTATGGCAGTAACCTTGAAACCCACTTCCTCAAGGAGTGCCATAGTTTTGTACCAGCACCAGGCGCCAAAACCACCTCCATGAACAAGGATGAAATGGTCTGTTTCAAGTTCATCAATCTTTATTTCCTGTTAAACAAAGAACTTGTCAGGAATCATTTTCGCAATAATTTATAAATGACTGTAAAAAGAGCCCCTTGCTCTGATCTTCTTACAAAAAAATTCACGAGATAAATGAAAATTTACTCTTTCAACTTCATTAATCCATGCAACAATACAACAGCTCGTGAACAGCTACCCGATGAAAAAGTAAGGTAACTGAATATTGATACTTAATATTCAAGACGGCGTTCTCAAGGACTACTGTTGGAATCCCTCTGCTAAATGAGACTCACAAACAACCTCTCTAAAGCCAGAACACTTGTTATCACATGACTCGAAACACCGAGCTTGAATTTTCCACACGCCAACCACCCCAGAATTGATTGATCATTACTTCGACCACGTTCAGTATGGAAGGGAGATGGAAGCAGCATACGGACGAAAAAGTTGTTTCACGCCATCACGCTTCCCATAAAAAGCTGTGATGACTATCATCTCACTTTTCACCTTCTTTATGTAGCAAGTCCGTGACAACAAGCTCATTAAGGAAGCAACAGAATTCCCCAATTATAGCAACCATTGATAAGATTTGGTTATGGGCAGATGCTAATAATTCTTCTTCTTCTTCTTCATAGAGTCCAAGTAAGAGGACGCATTAGCCAGCCTTCTTCCAATTCATCCGAAGAAAGAGTTAAAGATGTGGGGAAAAATCCCCACCAGCAAATTGAGGCAAATATTTCATGCTACAACTCACTTAACTACATATAAGATAAGTTCACATCAGAAAGCACACAATCCAGCCGCCTCCGAGCAATCTCACCCACGCTGTGCATGAGAAAAACCAGAAAGCAACAACACCGCCGCACCAGCAAGAATACTCCACAAGGTGCCAAGGATTTGACCCACAAACCTGGTTGACGAGCTGGTGGGGCTGCAACAGAGGATCAGTGAGCGACCGCGCGCGGGAGCTCGAGCTCCTGGGCAGGGCCTGCTTCTTGGCGCCCATGCTCGGGTACCTGAGCGAGGCCGACCGGTCGAAGGACGCGAAGTCGCCGTTTTGCCGGTGCCGCCGGAAGAGGATCGCGGCGGCCGCGGCCGCGGCCTGCTCCTGCACCAGAGCTTCGACCACCCTGTCCTTGCGCGACGACCGGGCTCGGTTCCACCGGCTGCCCGAACCGGGAAGCGACAGAGGTGGCTGGCCAGGGTGGGCGATGCGCCTCTTCTTCACCGGTTTGCGCGAGAAGCAGGTGCAGAGATTGCCCATTATCGTTGCATGGACAGAGTTAGAGAGAGAGAGATGAAGAAAAGGTGGGTAGGTAAGAGAGTGCCACCCCCTGGGTATGCCAAGAAGGAGGGAGAGAAGGGGAGAGAGAGAGCGAGTGAGTGGGGGGTTGGCAATGGCAGGCTTTGAGCTCAAGGTGAACAGAGAATAGAGAGAGAGAGAGAGAGGTTTTTATAGTTTCTGCTTCGGGGGAAAACTATATTATATAAAGCGAGTTCGACGGATTTAATAATTTAATTAGGTTATAATATCTATTACATAATTTTTGATTAAGAAGTTTTGATAAATCGGACCATAAATCGATGACTCGTCTAATCTAACTAGGGATCAATTACTTCCAAAACAAGATTGGCTCTGATTAAGCAAGAGACGGCCTTAAGTGTGCAATTCCACGCTGCGAACACAACCTTTTTATGTCCGTAAACCGTTACCAATTCCTCGGAGATCATCAATCTAAGAATCCATCGAGAGTCAATCAGGTGACGTGCTTGTGAACGTGTTCACGATTAGTTGGGCAAAATAATGCAAATCACCTTGCCGCCGTTAAAAGAAAAAGATGAGAGATCGATTCGATTTCTAAGGCAAGCTTCTGGTCAATTTTTATTTTTATCTTTTCCTCCTCGTTTTGATCGGTTTTCATTTGGTTTGACTTAGACGTACACATAATTCTTCTAATCAACACAACCTAGGCAGGACAACATTAGTTTTTAACAATTAATGCGCAAGAAGTACCTAACAATAGACACAATAATAGTGGGGCTTTTTATGATTGATCGTGATGAGTGATTGTTATCAAACTCTAGCACAATCAGTCCCCATAGAATAGATACTTAGGATATATATAGTTTCAAATGCTTTAGCCCTTTTTTTTTGGGTAATTGTCGATTCTAGAATTTCTGTTATGCTTTCGTTGTTATGTTCGAAACTCTTTAGGGCACCGAGAGCATCTGATTTTTCATATTCGGTATTCAAATATTTCTCGGTGCACTTGTATCTTAATAATATATACATCACCTTAAAATTCTTTTATTTAGATTTCGTTTGTTTCACGGAAAATGTAGCATTCCTGTAAAATATTTTTCAAAAATTCATTTTCTTGAAAAAATGATAATATTTTCTAGTGTTCGTTTGAAATTTAGAAAAAATTGTGAAAAATGGATTATTTTTATTTTTATTTTATTTTCTCCTTTGTTTTGTTATATTGTAACCGACCGTTAGTGATAAGTCACTTTTGAAAAAAGATGAAAAATATTTAAAGGTGAAGAAGAAATATGGAAAATGTTTTCTCCACTTTTAAAGGTGTAATATTTTTCTTAAATATATTGTTTTTCGTGGAACAAATGTCGAAAAATTCGAAAAATATTTTTTTCAAAGTTATTTTTCGTGAAACGAACGGGACTTAAAAGTTAGACAATTAGGGGCAACGACACTAAAGAGAACTATTGACCGAAAACCATCACATCGATCCCACGACCTTTACTTCTTTTTCAGATCAGGAGAACTTCTTGCTCCTCACGCGGTGGTCGTGGACCACGAAGCATAAAGTTGTTCACTTTTCGAGCACCATCAATGGCAAAGGAAATTAAAACAATAATAATAATAAAGGGGTGATTTTTTTTAATGTTAATTTACGGCATTAATTAAGGTATAGGAGGAGGAAGACTTTGGACTGCTTAAAGCAAACGTCAAGAGAGAAGGATTTAAGATGTTGTTAAGGAAAAGGCTTTAGCTTTCCAGCTAAAAAGGTTGGAGTGCTTGATTGCGGAATCCTTGCGTAATCACAAACTCCGCATTCGTCAAAGCCATCGAAACTTAAAAGTGCAAAAGGGGTTATCCCCGTGATTTCGATGACCGCGGCGATGCTCGATTCCGTCGAAACGTTCCGGTCAATGATGCAGGAGACATGACCGACGACAGCGCAAAAAGTCGTATGCGATACCGTCGGACTTTTTTTGTGTACGGATTCACACTTCCTTGCCCGAAATTCATGGATCCGGATCCTCTGCTCTGGGGTTTTCCCCAGAGCAGATCTGATCTATCATTCATAGCCGTCCGATCACGATCGGACGGCTGTGTTTTCTTCTAAAAATAAAGCAAAAAATAAAAGAAAAAGGTGGGACCCACACCCATTAAAGGTGGGGCCCCACCGCCTGCAAGCTTGCAGCCGTCCGATCAACGATCGGACGGCCACAAGAAGCAGATCAGATCTGCTCTGGGGAACACCCCAGAGCAGAGGATCCATTTCCGAAATTCATTGGCTACTGGCTAGTTAAATGACGTCAGTCGAGGCGACGACTGGGTTCATTACCCGATCTTGCGGGGCGGTCTCTATTGTCAGAGCGCGCGATGAAACTCCATGATCTGAGATCAGAGAGATCAGGGGATTTGAGGATGAATAGAAGGGAAGGGGAGTTTCCATGCATGTTGGGCAGGGATTAAAAGATCATCCCTGCCGCTAGGGCCGGAGATCTTCTTCAGTTTTTTTTTTCCCTCTTCTTTATAGTGGTTTGGTGACATCGATGCTTTCGCGCACTTCAACGGGTTCGCCCAACAACGCTTGAACCCAGGTCTACACGAAGAGCGGAAAATCTCCACCCCGAACCAACTCATTATCGACATACAAATTGGCGAATGCCTTTAGCATGTTTATCGGAATACTTCGTTTTACTTTTCAAGAGCGCGAATTATGCGCAAGACGAGAAAAGAACCGACGGCTCAAAACTCATGACGCATCTCTCTTTATGCACAGGACACTTATTTAAGCACATTACGTGAGAAACTATCCAATTTTAGAGCAGCAACCATCGCATATGATACGAGACGGCCGGTGCGTCAAGAACCCGTGAAGCTTCCATGGTTCGTCGTTACCCTAAAGGCAAGGAAACAGACATGAAGGCTAACGATTGGTTGATGAGTTCCACAGTTATTGCTGGGTAGCCATGGTCCCTGGCCCAACATAACCCAGCATAATCTGAACAGAAGAAACGATGACTCTGATGCACGCTCTTTATGTCTGCTCTTCCTCCTGCTTAAATGCCTCTGGACCCGTTTCTCCTCCGCATCTTTATGTGATCGGCTCAAGGATGGTGGAAAGAAAGTAGTTGTCTGTTGCCGAACTTCCTCATTCAATGGACGAGAACTTGTCCAACGCTTTTTCAAGCGTGTTCAATACCATCTTCTCCCAACCATCCACACCTCCCTCTGTGTGTGTGTGTGTGTGTGGACGAAGATAAAAGAGAATGGAGGAGATGAATTGGCCCAGCCCTCATTCTTTAAATGACCCTCAAGTTTTAGGGCCCATCCTAATTCTACCACGAGTTTTTCTTCGTCCTTCGTTTAAAAAGAAACCCTCAATTTTCACTGTCGTTACAAATTGCCCACGTGCCCAAAAATCGCCACCGGTTTTCGTCAAAGTGATCGTCATTAAGTCATGCTAGAGATTCGTTATCAAAACCGGCGTCTTCATAAGTACCCCGTAAAGCGTATAAATAAGCTCATGTTGGTCCTTCTAAAGAAACCGGTGGCGATTTTTGGACGGCCGAGCAGATTGGGATCAGAGCGAATGTTGGGGATTTTATTTTAAGACCAAAGAAAAAAGTTCGGCGCGTAATTAAGATTTGACCTTCTCAAGGAATTAGCCTGACATGAATTCCGCATAAACATTAAGATAAAAGAAGAATCGGAGATGGAACTAAGTCATGGATTACATGCACTAGGGCTCGTTGTCTTTTAGCCATCCCAAATAGTAAGCAAGTGACATCAAGTGCTGATATAACTATCCAGGCTTATGTCAACATACTCAACTTTAACTTTAAAATACTTACTTACTCTTTGAATAAGTCGTTCGCCATTACATCTTAATCGATATTATCTAGGGAATCTAACACCAATGATACGTAAATATTATCCTTAAACTTTTAATTTGTGCTAGCCTAATATGTAATTACGTATCTAGACTTTAAAAGTGTCGAGTATGATTTTTGAATTATTGGTACATATTTAATGTATTCTTTAGATTATATGAAGATATTTTAAAATTATTGGATTGGCTTTTGCTAGTGAGGAGAATGAGCGTGTCATCATCACGTTCGACAGAAAACTGATGTGCTCTTGATCTCTTGTAGGTGCGTGCCCGTCTTTGCGAGCACGTGGTGAATACAATGATGGCGTGCATGATGTGCGCACGTGATCCAAAGTTGATGTCCCCCGGAGCCGACACGTGGTGGCCGGGCCTTTTGGCACGCTTCGTGGGCTGAAAAAGTTGGGAGGGGAATCACATGCGTGCCAATGGGAAAGATGGTCGATCCATTAGATTCATTACTTTGATGATTGGAGAGATGATCTCCCCTAATTGCACATAGTGCTTGTCTAGGTTTAGTGGGCTTGTGGTCCAACTTCAAATCCTCTAATCTATAAACAATTCACTAAGCATTTATACCCCAAACATCATCATCTAATTAAACAGCAGCTTGAGCTTAAATCTACTGTCAAAACGACGCCTTTTGTTGTTCGAGTATATCGATTTTTGTCTTCCTAGCATAGATGGAACTCTTTTATGCGGTTAGATCCAAATTTTGAGCATTCGCCCGAACAACAGGTAGGACGAAAGATTGTCTCGCCCGAGGTATTATCCGATGACGGACAAAGCCTAAGAGCGGATTGAGATGTTTATTAGTGAATAATTTGGTTCCATACTGGAAAGACAACCTTGGGCCTGTAGCTGATTTCTCGTTGGCCCAAACTATGCTCAATTTAAAGAAGCCCCAAAAAGAAGCTAACAGGTAAGCGGGCCAAATCCACCCATGGCCCATTTTGGCCCATCTATTTCCGGTGATGCAGAGTGTCAATCTCTTTTGGGATAATTACAAAGAATAGATTTCATGCGCTTCAATTCTAAAAGCATTTGAGTTCTAAAACTTATAACCTCCATCCACTCTAATCCTTCCCAGATCGATTAGTTTCAACTAGATAGAAATGCATGCGTGGCTACTTTTACCATTCTTTGAAAATTCTACGTGATTTTGAAAAAAGGGAAAACTAAACAAAATTATTGAATATATAAAAACCAAAGGTGCAAATACCAAAAATTAATAATAAAACAAGAGAAAGAAGGCGCTGCGGGGTTAGAGATGCTGGTTTGAAGGGACGGTGATGTGGGGCTCCACACCCGACCACCAGCATAGGCCACGGCTCTCGCCGCAAGTAAGTGGACCTGCTTACCCCTCACTTATCGACTCTCGCTCGATGGCGGCAAGCCACTTTAATTGACTTGAGCAAGCTTTCTCTACCTCTATTCTCTTTCTGTTTGTCTATATTTACAAGTTGTGATTGCTCGGATCTTGGTCTAATATAGTCACGATCGCATTTTTGGACCAACAAGAAGTTAATACAGCTTTAGACCATTTTGATTTCAACGTGCAGCGATGCAATTCAAAAAAAAAAAAAACTCCTATTTTACTGACTTGCTGAGAAAAGAAAAAGGGAAATAATTTGCAACTAAGTTAAATTGAACTGTCGGAACACTACTTAACTAAACGAAAGAACACAAGCAATCAGAGAAAACTCTTTCGTCAGCATCGTTTGAAATTAAAAGAATCGATAATTGCCAACTTGACACGTAAGAAGATGTAGAGCAACGTAGCACTTATGATTGTATCGGAAATAGGATTGCAGTGCCCATGTCTCGTAAAGGACTATTCTTGCACGCGCTACGATCACTTGATTGTAATCTGATACATCATGATGAAATTTGGCTTTTGCAACTTGCAAGCATTAAATGTGAGTATATTAACCATGTAAAATTCCCTGTTTATGTCGATTATTATGTAAATATGAAGGTCGTTTTCAGCTTTTCCCTTTTAGTATTATATTCTTAATCATATTATGGGGACTATTCAATAATTTGTCCATGATTTTGTCTCTAAGTCCTTTTGTTGAGCTGAGCTTGTTTACCTAAGTCTATATTTATTCATAAGATTTTCAATTTTCCCCTAAAAAATGTCTTCAAAAACCAAAGTGCAAGATGTTCATTGGCGATGAGAAAATACTCATAGTTATAGATTTGAGTTAATTTGACTTTCTTATGTAGACTTCACGATAATTGCCACTATCATAAACTCCTTGACGGTGTTATATTTTCATACAAGATTAATGCACAAACAAAGCATAGAAGAGTGCACTAGTTTATCACAAGAAAAGCTTCTCTTAATTTGCGATTTCCCATGTCTAAGATTGAAGACGCGCTTTGATCATTTAGTTATGCTTATTCTTTCATATGACTTTGGCAATACATCGAATTGATAATTTGCTAGGAAAGTACGCGTTATCACCTTCACGTCCTTCGGAATCAGATCATGTGCATATTGGGCATCATCTTCTTGGTCCACGCAAATCCCCACTCGATCTATTCCTCCTCCTTTATTGAACAGGTAACGTACGAAATCTTAGGACCATCGACACACGAAAATGCCCGGAAGGGCATTGCTAATAATTGAATGCACCTCCCTCGCCCTCCCTCGCCACAAGTAAAGTCCCATCTGCCATCTGACACGGCTTCTGAGTTCTGACTACGCAAAAATGGGGTCTAAAACATTCAAAACTTTCTGCAAGCTCGCCACTTTGTCAAAGCCAATCATGTGATTTCCTCATCATTTTCCTTGCTGGGAGATGTGCTTCTGACTCTGCAACCCCTTTCTGGGACCTAATGCCCGTGTCTCCACATGAGAACCCCATACGCCTTTCCCACTATGATCAAAGCCCATGGACACTTGCAAGGTCCAAAGTGGCGATCATGGTATGGTTGTACCGCTGCGTACGTGATTGTGGTCAGATTTCTAAAGGGTTGATCTGCAAAGTGTCAAAAGGAGTTTGGCGAGATGCTGATGGGTTCTTATTATCTGATGCAAGGTATCTCGATTAACACATGCGGACCACGAGGACATGTTTCAAAAGTATTTTGGACCCACCACCCAAATCAAGGACACACTCGCTCACTAGGGTTTGTTCCTACCCAGCTGGTGGGGGCATGTAAGACATATGGAAAGCATAAAAAAGATTCACCGATATAGAGAGATTGCATGTCTCTAAGTTTGTAAAGATGCATTTGCCCAATTGCTGGCCTGGCACAACTCACATAGCGCCATAGAAACTACATAACAGTTCCCACGGGTTGGCATGTGACAGATGAGGTTATTTAACTCCCATTGAACTGGCAAACCTGCATTGCATGGTTTGTTCTTTGGAAGATCATGGAAGTGTCTATGGTGTTGAAGGGGAATATTTAGTCCAGCTCATTTAAATTCATTAGGGCCACTGGGCTTTTGCTGACAAAATGCTTCTCGATGCACGTGGCGAGAGTAATATATCAGTAACATGCCATTGAATGATTGTAGGCTTTGCGTGTGCATTTCAACTTCACATGATATGATTGGATAATGGCTTGTTGGTTGTTTTCTCGAAGGGCTAATTGCTCAACCGAGGGTATCCCGCTAATCGGCAATTACCATATTCTTACTTGAATTAGCCAAGAAACTAGGGTTTAATTGTTCACCTACAATGTGCTCGAGACTTGCGAGACGGATAAGAGTTGTGGGAAATAGGAAAGAACATTGAAACTTCATTTAATGGCATGGTTTTCTTCTACTCCAAGCTGTGATCTGTGAGATCTTGAAGATCCCTTTTCTACTCATAGAAAAATAAAAATAAAGAGGGGGTAGGATGGAATCTTGACTTCTTAACCCTCATTAAAGGGGTTCCTTGATCTTGGACGTAAGCATCGCTTGTTTGATGGTCACACAACCATTTCTTGTGAAGCTCTAATCGATCCAAGCAAGATGTTTTGTGTTTGCAAGTATTTACAATGGTAGCTAGGCTACCTAAATTAGTCATTAATGAAGTTAATAGACTAAATGATGCGGTAAACCATGGAAGAGCTTCTAGGTGAATCCGCCATGTTTCACACCTAATATCAGTCTGCCACAAAGTTACGATAAAGCTTTAATTAAAACTTCAGTTTAGTTGGTCAATCGCTCTTATATTCTATGTAAAATGTATTTATGTATGTAATGAATCATAGCCCGTTCAATGTTTAACTCACTTCTAATTGTCTCGATTAACATTGCCATAAAATGGGTTTCCACAATATTAGGGTCATTTGCAGAAACATCCGCCAATTGCGCACCTAGCTGGGACTTTTCCACGACTCCGGTGCTTTTCATTTCTTGCCCTGGTTTGCCTCTTTCTTCTTCATTTCCCCTTCCTATCTCCACAAGAAATCTTCAAAGGTGGTGTGGCGTAGGTTCCACCTTTTGGTACCACGCAATTAGTCCGACTTTTCGTTTCCTAAGGTTAATCGATAAATAATTGATGCGCTACAAATCTCTTTTCTTTTTTATTGATTTTGATGCATTAAAAATATTCAGAGTCTTAAAATTTAAGTTAAAGTTCTTCCTTTTTAATCAAAAGGTTGGCAAGTACTTTCTTGTCCCCAAAGAAATTCAACATACTCGCCCTTAGATTAGTTAATTCAATGTTTTGATTATGATATAATATGTCACATTACATACTGTACGGAGTAGTTTGAAATTTTTAATTTTTAGAGACAGATTCCCGAAAACCCAAACTCACGCTAGAATTTCAAACTTTCTCGTTGCCTCCATATCTGACCAAGGAAATTCCTTTTTTTTTTAAGGGACGAGATTCAAAAACAAGAAATAAAATAAAATTGGGTGTTTTTTTTTTAATTGGATTTGCATCAACCCTTGATGGGGTTGACCCACAAACCCTCCCCAATTATTTTATTGGTCAGTTCACATGGCAAATTGAGGGTGGGGATGAGGGGGGATGAGGTGGGATATCACGTGCCAATCCAATCATGGTGACTGATTAGATGAAATGCCAATCGTACATGCTCTTGGAATATAATAGCTTTCAAATAAAAATATCTATATAGATACATCACAGATGTTTTATTTTATTTTATTTTATTTTACCTTAGCTTAGTGTGTGTGATAGAGATAGTTGTGGATGGCTTTAGTCCCTGCCTTGTGAAGCTAAAGAAGGCAGCCTTTCATGTGATGCTTCTACTTTATCCACGTGGTTTTGCGCCCCCCCTTTTCCCTCTGTGTGTTCCTTCCATCTTCAACCATCGCCATCACACTCCCTCTTATCATATTGCATGTTCCCCTTAACATTTATATCCGTATTTTCTTTCCGTGTACAAATACTTGGGGTCATGCACGAAGATATACGCATGCGAGTTCAGAGAAGGCGTAGATGGTCACAGGCCATGTCATTTTCCAATGAATCTCTCTATCTTGGTTACGAATACATGGACGCCGTGCGTCGAAGTACACCATCGTACGTATGTATCCGAATCATCGAGCGAAGCGGCGATAAGCTTCTCGCGAGATAAATGCGATAAGATCGCTCATTCATCTCCCTTTGTTTGAAAAAATTTCTCAGATATCCCTAGCTTGCCCTATGCATCACCTTCATTCGCTATCGGTTACCTAGATCTCAACTCTTGCCAAGCATGTAGGCATGGAATCCAGCCTAGCACAGGTACTGAAATTTTGAGGGTTAACAAATAAAAATAAAAGTCTAGCACAATGGCTCAACATGCATGAGATCAAGAACGTATAGGCGTAGGCCAAGCTTGATTTAGCCTGGAAACCCACAACCAAAGCTACATAGATGCAGGGGTTTCGGGATGTTTCGGCCCTCAACATCTCTTTTCCGGGAAAAAGTATAATTGCAGTCGTACTAACTTGCCAATCTATTATTAGATTTGTCCAATTGTACACGCGTAGCGTGTCATTTCTTTCGACAATCTTTAGATCAACAGCGTGGGATTACCAAAATTAGAGGGTGATAACGAGAGAATTCCAACGGTGGTGGGTTCTACACTAATTCATAAAGTTACGCCTCCAAAGAAATGAAGAAGAAAATACATGTTCGAAATTTTTCATAGTATACATAGTCGGACAAGGGTGACCCTTGTTCGTTGCCAGGTTAGACCAGTCATCTATGCTCAAGGATCTATTTGAGTCTCCGAGTGTTTCGATACCTGTTCTTAGAGATACCTCAAACATTTGTAGGTGAACTGATCACTCGTCTAGAATATTCTCCATTGCATCCGCTTGGAATTTTATCCGGTCAAAATGCTGGTCGGTACGCTATCATCGTTTCATCTAGGATAAGACGATCCTCCCTCGACACCAATTCCTCCTATGGTTGATGACCCGGAAGAGACTGCCGATCTCGGTATTCCTAATGTCTTATTGCAAAATATCGGATACCAATTGTAAATTTTGTAACATTCGACCAGACTCAGTTGATCATTTGTTTTTCGAGTGCCAACTTTCAGTACAAATGGTTTCTTTTTGGGCGACATAATAGCATTTGGCCAATAAATCTCACTTCGGCGGTAAAGAATATCTCTGGAAATACTTCCATAGTAGCTTAGCCCGTTAAGGCTTTGGAGCTTTATGCCATCTCATATGGATGGAGAGAAACAATGCTATTTTCCAGAAATCATCATTTCTTCTTGCCGGCCATGATGAAACGTCTCGAGAAGTTCGTCAAAGATAAGGCTATGACTTTCAAGCATGTCCCGAACATTCCTAGGAATAGACGTATGCAATGCCAATGGAACATTGATGCTTCCATCTTTGATTAAGAAGTCTGGTGTTATTCAGCTCATGTTTAGATTTGATCCCGTTATATTTATTTACATTTACCACGTCACCCTTGCATTCATCTCGACACCCTTGTTTTCATGAGTGCAAAAACTTTATGGTGTCAGGCCACTTCTATTATAATTTCGGCAAAAGTTAATACAATTTCTACGACCCGAGAACTATGAAGAGCATGCACATACGATGTTCTGCACATGAGTATTGATCGCATGAGCACGACTGGACATGGAGAGCTTTTCTGCTTGAAGAGAAGAGACGTTTAAGTCATGCGAGTGATTGTCCTCGGGAAGACAAAGTGGAAGCAAGTAGGCCACTGGGACTCGCCAACCCCTGACCCTAGTCGGCTGATTATTGGGGGATGGTGGGGTCTTCATGCAATTATGTGCGCCATCCCATGCAACGTGACAGGGGGATGAACCAGCCCCTCGATGGCCATTCTTGTTTGACGTCTTGAACTTTCCATCCTCATCATGATGGGATGCTTTGCGCTTTCTTCCACTTTCCTTTCAATGGCACTTTCCCATTTATGGGATCTAACTAATGATTCCATTCCGATAGCTTTTCAAGCGAACCAACTTTGCCTCGAATTGCGCTCCCCATTGAGATATTCGCAAGCAATGTCCTCGTGAAATGAGATATTTGTCCACAAGATATCTGAATTTTGAACTTTTTAATCCGTCCGATTGAATCGTAAGACTTTTGATAATTTTTCAAAGTACTTCTTCCAATTAATTTTGGTTGGAAATCTGCAAAGTGGATGACGACTGTCTTACATGACATGACCCGTACTAATGGGGACAATTTTTACGATTTTTCATTAATTTTTTTTTCTCAATTAGCTATTTCATCCTTAAGAAATTGCATAATTTGCTCGCATATCAGCATATCGACAAAACTTTAGAAATAAATTGACTAAATTAAAACATTTTCTGTTAAATTTTTCTTGGTAAGTTTCCCCTCATAAAACAAAAGGTTGGGATACTCGCAAGCCCTGCACTAGGCATTAGTATGTTCACAACGTCTCCTCTCTCTCCCTCTACCTCCAAATTAGAGTTAATAGCACACGTGCTATCTTTTAATGCGTTGAACCTACTTCTGCTAGAGACATGCAACTTATCAAAGATTTCACCTTCTGTGATCTTGGGTTTGATGCGTTTGATGATCCTGAAAACGAGAAAAGGATGTCGATCTTGAAGTAAATGTCGTACCAGCCTGAACATTTAACTTTTCCGTTGTAGATTGTTGCATTATTCTTCGTATAGACGAGAGCAGCGATGTGACAATTGCTCATACAATATTCTCCGGCTGCATCCCTCCAGCAAGACAGGAAAATGGAAGTGATAACCCCCATAGGACAAAACAAAACCGGACGTTAAAATAACAATAATCACATGAGAATTCCGAACACATCCCACGGTTCCATCTCAATCAATCCGTCGGCCAATTTTGTGATAGGGAAGGGTGGGGAAGGGAAGTCGGTATTGGTGGATCCACTAGGGTTTGAGTCCCAAGTCATCCGGATAGCTATGTCAACAAAGGAACCGACACTCAATGTGATTGTAGGGTCATGCTTTCTTCCGGCCAGTTCCAAGGTTTCCACGCTCGATGTACGTCGTGTATGAATGCAAATTCCGTTCAAGCATTGAGTGACTCATACGGATGTACTATATACAATTATTTCGCCCTTCCCCCCGATACCAACTATTGCATGCATTCGCAGGCATGTTCGTTCGCAAACGGAATTAGGCTTGAAAGCCGTCTGAGCCTACCGTGCGAATGGAAAGATGTGCATACGATTGGATGAGAAATTACCATGCGATGTCGCTCTACACTTTGCGGGTACTTCTTTGTGTACTCACCATGTCTGGCGTATATCTTTGTTTGTGCCAGGAGACTGGAGAAATCTCCTGGAAATTCTATGATCCCTATGGAGGGGCAACTGTAGTGCGAAGAGGCCTTGATCAAATATGCATTGGATGCATTCTAATTCAGAATGCAATCGTCGTTGGTGCTCCAAAGAATTTTAGGACGGCGCCCAAGACTAGATTACTTCGCATTGTTCTGCACGAAAAGATTAAGATGAGAGATCGTCCACAAGCCAGCACATAATTCCAAAATACATAAAAACATAAAAAGAACAACGAAATTTTCTGGAGGAAAAAGAAGAGGGCACAATAGTACATGAGGGATGCAACTAGTGTTATAAATTGCACCATTATTTTTCATAAAAGAATTAATCGCGTGTGGAAAATTAGAAGAAAAGAAAATAGAAAATAGAGGGAGGAGGCATTTAGGATTTAGGAGCCTCTTTAGGAGCCTTTTTAGGAGCCTCTGTATATGGGATAAAATGGAAGACATCAAGCGAACATGTGGCCTAGGATGCATGTGCTCGATCGCACATGACTGAAAAGACAGGTGAAAAGTACATCAGATTCACGTTAATTGGATACACAGGGCGCTGCCTGGTATCGCTGTCCGGAGCACTGTTGTCCTCGTCTTTTCGTCAATGTCCGTCACTGTCCATGTCCTCTCATTCCTTGCCTGGTTTCCATCGATGCCGCCACCGGTCCCGCCCCGAGAAGAAACCGAAACCAGAACCAAAGAGGAAACGGGCAGTAAGGCCCGAGGAAACGCAATCAAGAATGAATAGATGTTTCGTGCATGTCAAAGTATAGGAAGTTTCATCTGCCACGGGAAAGAAGAAGAAGAGGAAGAGGAAGAAAATGAAAGAAACGAGACAAATTCGAGTTTCTGAGGACCGTCGAATTGCAACTGGGTCGCACCCTAGCGATCCAATAACAGCTGTTGCGTGGTCCACTGGCGGAAGTTGACATGAGACATGGCAATTTAGACACGAAGACCCCACATTGCACCAATGAAAAAGATCACTGCATTTCCCGCAGATATTGATGAAAGTGTCCTGCCCACTGAATGCAATGCATGTCCTCCAGCCAACAGGAAGCTTGAAAACTAAGGCATCCTACGAATGCGGACTCTCCGAATTTTGGCCGGATCAAGGCGGTGCTCATTCGAATTACCATTTGATCGTGATGTAATAAAGACACCTCTCGAAACCCAACTGAGCTAGCATGGCAACGAGTCGTTGGTAGTTGTTGACCTGAATAAATTTTCGAGCAAATGGTGCCATAAAAACATTGAGAACTCCGACCTTTAATCTTAACAAGCCTTATGCCGCATCTGAGAGCATGGTGGACTTGCTTGGATAGCGAGTAGGTAATTTGATTCTACATGAGCTGGAAATCACTTTACATGTGGAACTTTTAAGCAATGCTGATTCACATCGGTCGACTTCGCCCCTTTTTCAACACTAATTCTAGGTGAAGTTGATAAATGGACCACCTACCAAATCAACGACATCAACGTGGGATGATTCATGTTTAATCAAGATTGCTAGCCTAGAACTTAGCACCAATCAGAAAAGAAAAAAGGTGTAGACCCTAAAATTGGGAACCAAAGAGTAGCACTGTAGCTGCGTTATGACTTGCTCTACCCAAGTAAATCCATCCTAGTCAAGTCCTCCTAACCCCTGTCTTGATCGGATCTCCTCCATGAGACCCATAAAATAACCTTAAAAAGTGGTAGAGAAAAGGGGGGGAGCAGGTCAAGAAAAGGAAGGAAACTTCAGCGTCAAAGTGCCCATTAGGATCTGATTGGAATAAAGAAAGCAGAATTGATGCAGATCTTCTCTTATTTCCATCATGTCCCAAGGGAGGAAGAGGGAAAAAAGGAGCATATGCTAATGGAGGGAGATGTGAATGAGGGAAAGGTGAAATTCGTAGGCTGGAAAATGAGAGGATTCTTCCAGTGCATAAACCCGCCTTTGCCTTGGGAGGAATAATTTAAACTCGGGTTCTTCATTTCTATTTTCTCGGCACTGGCCTGACACAGATCACATGGTCGTGGAGAGAGGTCCAGCCTTCGAGTTCAGACCCGCCCACATTACTTTGTCCACATGAAAGTGGAGGGAGGATTGGATTAGGACCAGAAAAATTTCAGATCTGATCCTCACTTTTCCACTTCCTATTCCTCCCACCCCCAATTCATTACTAGATTGCTGGATAGCTTCTCTTCCTCACCCTCTATTTCCTCCTTTCTTTAATCTCTCTCTCTCTCTCTCTCTCTCTCTCTCTTTCTCTGAGAAATAAGAATAAGAAAAGCCTGTCACCACTTCTCATTCTCTCCAGACTGATGTGAACATTGCTTACATAACAAACATTTCACATTACATCACACCTCTCTCTCTCTCTCTCTCAAAAGTTATATAGACTAGCTTTTTAGCAGCCTTTTCATACTAGAGAGAGCCAAAAAGACAAAGTGTTACTTTGTTCTGCGAGGAAACCCAGAAAACATCTCCTCTTGAGTCTGCAGAAAGAAACTTTCACTGCAAAAATGATCCTCGAGGATGGCTCTGGATTCTAGCTCCTTCAGTTTCTCATTGGCTGATTTCATCTTTTTGGGGTCCCCCTCCCCCTCTGATAGTCCTACTTCCTGAATTTTGCAGAAAACGTATTTGTTTACCACGTTCTTGAAAGTACATTGGCCCGTGTGTTGATCCTGTGCAGAATCGTAGGATTTGGTCTCTCCTGTCATCTTCATTTTCATCTTCAATTTTCCTTCCATTCTCATCCGTCACAGACCCTCTTAGGGCCCTGAATTAAAATGCATCCACGCGGAAATGCATGCGTGATTGTGTGCTTTGGAATGCGAAATTCAGTGCTCTCCTAGTTTATCCGGAGTTTCTACTACTTTACAGTTCCCAAAGCACATGCTTGCACAAAATCTGTAGGTTTGGTATTTCGAGTGCAAAATATGTCCACGAGACTGCTATACTCATTGACAGATGACAAGGCAGGAATGCAGAAGCAAATTGGGTGTATGAATGGGATCTTTCAACTCTTTGATCGTCAGAATTTTCTCTCGGGTAGACGCTTAAATGGCCACAACGACAAGAGGCTTCTTGCAGGTAAAAATCTCCTCGGAACTCTCTGGCATTTTCATCTAAATCTATCTCCTAGCTTGTCTATATACTCCTGAAAAGCAATTCAATCGACATGGATGCGCAGCCATCACGCACGACCACCATCATTCACATTGATTTTAGCCTCTTCACTTATTACGGATTCTCTGCTTTTAGCTTGCATTGTCATGGCGTAAAATTTGCTCACTGGATGAAAGAAAATTGAAAAACACACCGCAAGCCGTGCTTTGCAGAAATGTTAAAACATTTGCAAGGATCAGTGGTTAGAATTCATGCGGATTATCAACGAGTTGTTAGGCCAAAAAGTGAATCAGAACTCGTTGGAGAGAAGAGTATTCTTGTAACTTCTGACTTTTCAACCAAAGGCCCTGCTTCTAGAACACACGGTGTAGATGGGTTGATAAGAGCTGAATTTCAATTTTGGCGACTCATGAAAACATTTACTCACTGACCATAACTCAAGTTAGCTTGAACTCTACTTAAATCTTCTTCGGTGCTGCAAAAGATATTTAACTTTCAGTGTTTCCTCAGGTCGAAGTGCCAATGTTGATGCAGAGGAAGATGGAGCATTACATAAATCTGCGGTAAGTCACGCAAAATCCGAAGCATACAACCAGCACTAAGTTTTCGACGGTATTGATGAGAAAAATTACCAATGCAGGTGAAAAACTCCAAAGCAACAAAGTTTGAGAGACACAGATTGTCATCTGATTCCTCAAGAAGCTCTGTCTCATCTTCATGTAATTCGTCTAGTTTCTCCTCTCTTGAGGAGAATAGACCAGCAAAGTTGGAAACATCTTTGTCCAGACTAACCACAACCCAAAACAACCAGCCTCACGACTCACCACTCCACCATTTAAATGCCGCTGAGCATTTAAGCGGACAATCCCCTGACCTCTCTGATATTGCCAAGGGCTCCAATTACAGAAACGCCCATGGGGTTTCATTAAGGCCTCCAAACAAAGATAAAGCAGCTGCTTTGACATATATAGACTCTCCTAGGCCGCTAAAGCCATCAAAATCTGTTAAATCTAAAACTTCTTATGTGTCTGAATCATTTAGAGTTCTTCCCAACCTTCACCAGCCCCAGGCTTCAGCAGAACAGATAGAAATTGACAGATTTCATTCCCTGTCTAAGAAGGACGCTCCTCGTTTCTCTTATGACGGACGAGAATCAAGGGATGCTGTGAAGTCCAACTTTAAGCTGAAAGAGTTACCCAGGCATTCATTGGATAGCAAGAGAGGCTCTATGTCATTTTCCTCTGAAAGTCAGTCACGTTATTTGCAAGGGAATCATCAAAGGGTAGATCACAGTATGGTTGAAACTGTGAATTCACCCCAAAAACAAGGGAGCCACAGTAGGCAATCAAGTGTGGTGGCCAAGTTGATGGGACTGGAAGCCCTCCCAGATTCAATGCCAAACTCCAGGTTGGGGCATAGCAGAACCAACTCAGTTGAAGCATTTGATCCCTTCTCTGTTTCATCGAGAACACTCGATGGGAACAAGCCTGCTCTGCTATCTGGCTCCCCAAGGAAGAGCCAAAGGTCAGCCATCTCAGAGCAGGAGGTCATTGTAGATTCAGCCATGAAGTTCAACCGAAGTTTGCAGTTTCCAATACAAGCTACTGGTTGGAAGAGACCAGAGGGAAGCCAAAGTCCTGCGGTGCTGGTCCCCGAGTCTGCTGCATCGCATCCAAAAGAATCAAATTCAACCCTCTCAGTCTATGGAGAAATTGAGAAAAGGTTGGCACAGCTTGAGTTCAAGAAATCAGGGAAGGATCTGAGAGCTCTTAAACAGATACTTGAAGCAATGCAAAAATCCAAAGAGACATTGGAAAACAAGAAAGACATCCAAGCTTCAGAGTTCATGCTTCAAACAAGCAGTTGCAGCTCAGGCAGCAGATCAAGAGTGGCTCCCTGTGGAAACATAAAAACTGAAGCCCCAGATTCTCCCAAAATAAAGAAAATCAGTTCCCCAAAGAATTTGCAGTCCACGATTACTGCCGTGAAACAAGATAGAAGTATGGAAAAACTGAACATCCCTGGATCCCCTGTCAATTCCACATCAGGTCTCACGAACCTCCGAATTTCTCCAAGTAGCAGGAGAAAATCAGTCGAGCAGCAACAAAACGAGGATCTTACTCCAAGAAAGGTTTCCAGTTGGCAACCACATTTCATGGACAAAAGACTTGGTTCTAGGAACACATTGACACGAGTAGCAGTGGAGCACCAACATGTTTCTGAAAACACCAGTTCATGCAGGAATTCAGGAACTTCAAGCCCACGGCTTATGTTGAAGAAATCGAGGGCAACAGATTCTGAGAGGACAAGTAACACAGGGAAGCAAACCAAAGAACCACGCTCTCCAGGGAGAACATCCAAATCAAAAACTAACCACATGCCTATTAGTTCTGACCAGGGGAGTGAGAACAGCAGCCGTACAAGAGATCTCAGCACCCAAAATAGCACGATTTCTCTGCAATCTGCAGCTAGGATGGATTCTCAGGATGACGCAGAAGTTTCCAGTGTATATAGCTTTGCTGAAATGCGGGGCACATTCCCACAAGATGGCCAAGCCAGAAAAGTAAGTCGCTCTCCTTTAATCAAAGAATGAAGCATTATCAATAATACATGCTAAATGTACTTCATTATCTCCCGTACAGAAAATAGTACCCACGAGAGAACAGGAATTAAGCAGGAAACCTGGAGTACCTACAACAGAACAACCAAGTCCGGTCTCTGTCCTTGATGCATCATACTTTGAAGATGAAACACCATCGCCCGTGAAAATGACCTCTGAAGCCTTTAAAGGTAACTTGCTTTCATAACTCTGAAAATGTTTTCACTGATCCACGATTATATTGTCTCAGAGAACATGATTCACTTGCTGAAAGTGCTCTAATTTACATATATAATCATAAATGTAAGGATACATCAGAATTTTGCAGTACAACTAAGATCGCATTGCTTAGCTTCAGTGTCTCACATATGCAACTGCATTTATGTTCTTTGTACATAAAGGAGAGGAGGAAGAAAAGTCGTATTGATTCTGCAAATTCTCGAAAGAATGCAAGACTATACCAATTTCTTATATACCATTTTGCAGACAATGAAGTCTCTGGCGAAGTAAATTGGAATTTACGAGAGCTCAAGTATTCATCTGACAGCAAAAGAAGCAGCTTTGGCTCAGCTATCATCCAGAATAGCTTACTCAATCTTCCACTGGTTCAGAATGAAACAAAAGTAATCTCCACTAACCAAGGATCCGGCACTGTCCCAAATGAGAGCACAAGCTTGGATCATGCATACATTTCGGAGATATTGTCAGCATCAGGTCTGCTAAGCGATCTTGATTCTGGATTAATGACCATCTGGCTCCACCCATCAAGGCACCTGATTTCAGGCAACTTGTTCCACTCACTAGAACAAACCAAGGCAAGCAACAACATTTCAAGTGGAGATCAGGCCAGGAAATGCACTGTTCAGTCAAAACAAAACGGCAAAATGCGAAGAAAACTGATATTCGATGTTGTTAGCGAGATCTTAGTGCATAGGGTGCTATCGGATTATTCCAGGAACTGGTTCTCATCAGATAAGCTGGCAGGGAGAAAGACAGCACAGCAGCAACTCTTGAAGGGGTTGTGCTCCGAGATTGATCAGCTTCAAACTGACCACCTAAATTGCAGGTTTGATGACGAGGATGACGATTTGAGGACTATCTTAACAAAAGATTTGACTCTTCAAGAGCTGAACTGGACAGGTTGTAATGACATTTCAGGATTAGTTTTGGACATTGAGAGATTGATCTTTAGAGACTTGATCAGTGAAGTAGTGATCAATTTGGCAACCGATCCGCGGGCCCAGCTGACAGGTCACTTCAGGCAGCCGATTTTCAAGTAGCACTTTTAGCGTGTTTTTCTGGTTCCTCTAGTCTTCATTATGTTTCTGTAAATCTCTCGCCAAGGGATCAAACTTTCCTTTAACATAATAATACTACGTTACTGACATTGTGTTCGTGCTCTTTCTAGCTAGTGAACGGAAATGGATCCTTTGCTGTGTGGCAGGGGTGACGTGACAAACGACAGCCGTCTGATCTAAATCGGACGGCCCCCACTCTACATCACCCCCGGATCATCTGACTTCACATCAGACGATCCGGATTCACCAGTGAACACCTAATACAAGCCCTGCCTAAATTTGTGTACTCCTCAAGTCCTCATCATACCGTTTCAGCCCTGCCAAGTTTCTGTCCATCTCTTTCAGGAGTCACTCTAGCTGGGTCATTGTGCATAGTCTGCTTTTGCTTATTATCGCGCACCTCGTGCATATGCACCCGGTGCACCTTCCTGTGGTCTGTAGCAACAACACATCTGTGGTCCATGCTTGTCGTGAAGGCAAATATAATCTTCTTGATGTGCAATGATCATATGATCACCAGATACCCTACCACATTGCATAAAGGCATCCCTCGTTACTGAACTCTCACACCTGAATTCCTTCAGCACTGGGACGCATATATTCAACCCCCAATGGGGCCAGTGTCCTCACCCTTCCGCATACATTAGCGTCCTAGCATTCCATTTACACCAGCTTCAGACGCATGACTCATGATTCCCCGAGAGAGCTAGCGCTACGGAACTCGGTTCTCTACTCGCACTACGAAAACCTCAATCGAGATGACAATGTCGAGGCCGTGTTAGATTTTGCCTTGATCTGCCGAAGCGTCGAGTCATGACTCCGACAGCGCCAAAATCCTTGAGGCACCCTCTCTCTTCTGAACTCTCTTCTCCATTGTTTTGCCCCGCCATTTCGGTATTACGGTTATACAATACGAGAAATCAAACATGTTTCGATCCAAATGAAAGACAAGTCATTCATGTCGGGGGTTAAGAATAGTCACAGGAAATTTAGTTCGGCTATTCTTATGGTCACAATTAGAACGCTAGCCTGTCAATAACAATTACAACATAGCTCGCTTGCTCAGCAGAAGTTCGGCATGACCGGTGACGAGGAGAGACCGTGCGAGTCAACGCGAACGGTTTCAGCCGTCTAATACGTCATTGCTGACGTAGTGGCATCTCAAGTGGCCGTGCTGGACAAGATGTTGGACAGTTGGTAGCTTTATTTTAACGCCGTTAACCGTCCGTGTAAGCATCTTTGGTTCCCGATTTTACACGGGCCTCACATCGACGCACATTTAGAAAGCCGATGTAATTGATAAAAAAGAATATTAAAATATTTTATGGAAATTATGATGATTAACGTACACAATAGTTAATCACGATTTAAGTGGGATGCCCTGGCCGCGAGATGTTGGGCCAGTCTAAAAAACGGCTTGTGGCGAGGTCCGACGGTGCTACCAAGCACTAAAGGTTCATATGACTCCCCGAAGGAGAAGCTCCGATGGTTTCTCGATCATAAAAAAAAACCGTACGCAATAGTTAGTATTTGTTCAGACATCAACAGTTATGTTGAGAGGGACAAAGGAGGTTATTAATTTCGAAAGAGTTAAACCAAAGCTAAAGCAACCCTCCATTGGGGTTACTTAGTGCTTACCCTCAGTAACTGCGTTTCCTTTATAGCGTTTTGAGGGCCCAACAAGAAATTTTTATAGTCTTTGCAAGGATAAAACAGTACTAATGTCACTAGTATCAAGGTGCTCGAATCCTAAACCGTTCGAAAAATCAATAAAAAGAAAAGTTAGTAATTGGGAAAAAAAATTGGTCGCTCAATCGAAAAGTTGTCGAATTTTAGAAAATAGGCAAATGCAACTCGAATGAGAGTTGGTTTGCCAAATCAATTGATAACTTAATAGGAGAAAAGTTAAGTGACACCATAATTTCAAATGATGGTTGGTTAATTATGAATAATTGATAAGAAAGAAGATAATAAAAGTGCAAAAGTAACCGGAGCAGGTTTTTCTCATTACAGATAGGAGAACTGATAGTTAAAAAGAACATTTTCAAGTAAATCAACTAAATACCGGTGGCCTATTCGGAGAAAAGTTCGTAAATCATTTTATCAAAGTTGGTAATATTTTATTGAAGTTTTTTTTTGGTAAGGTAAGAATTGAATTAACTTTTGCCAAAATTACAAAGGTATTGAAGTTGGTGATATTCTATAAAAAAAAATTGACAAATCCGAAGTATTACTAAGTAAATGAAAGCGACAGCTCAAATAAAAGTTGGTAAATTAAAAAAGAGACAAGTATACATTGGTAAGTAACTAAAAAAAGTTAAGTTAGTAGGTAATAAGATGGGAGAAAAGGTAGTAAGTCATACAAATAAGAAATGAAAAGTTTAAGCCTTTCATGAGATATACAAGTAAACTTCAATAAAAAGAATCAAATAATTGCTGGAAAATAACCTAAATTACAAGAGCCGGTAACCTAAAATTAGTTAGCAAATTTGTATAAGAGTTGGTAAGCTACAGGTGCTGTTAAGAAAATCCAAACATTCAAAAAAAGTTCGTTGATTGAGCTTTATTGAGTTTGTGTTTGTTAAGTTTGCTCTAATTAGACCAATTACTTGATAATTATTCGCCTCCGTGAGGTCAAATATTTGACACTTACCACTACACCTCTCTCCTCAATCCTTTGAAGGGAAGAGAGATGCGCTCAAAGCTACAAACTGGACAATCACTTGTAAAATTATCGTATCATCTCAGTTTGATTTAAGTAGTTATATTGTTCGTCATGTGCATTATAACCATGAATCATTCTCTAAATAGCATTGTGAAGTACTTGATACGGCACAAGATGGTGTTCACATTTAAAAAAATATCTAATCAATATGGAAGAAATCAAGTCTATTTATGAAGGAACACTCCAAGATCACTAATTTTCAGGTACTGTCCAACAATTATTTTTCTCCTGTACAATTAAGGACCACTTAGGTTGGCCAGCATTAAGGGAAAAAAATAACTATAAAAATTATGTAAATACCGTATTGCCAATCATTCAATAAAACAAAACGTCTATGTAAAGAAAAGCATAAACTAGAGCTCAACTATTACATGAAGTAACTTCACCTCTCTCATGGTGGCAAATTATGTATTTATAATAACTGCTTCTGCACCCAAATACAACGATTTACCTGGAAATTTGGTCATGGGTCTTTATTTGGTTGGTCACTTCCAAAACTGTTATGTGGGTGAAGACCGTCCTCACCACAACTCCCGTCAAGATGGGAGCCTCTGATGAACCTCGGATGACTAGCAGAGATCAGAAGAGGTGGTGCAAGAATGTTGTGTGAATTAACTGAGCTCACAACTTGAAAGTGATGATTGACGGGTCGAGGATCACTATTGGACTCCGTCGAAGTTGCAAAAAGTGAAGGAAAATAAGATGGTGTTGTCGTGGAAGTCACTCCAGGAGGGCATAGGAATATCGGAGAGCTGCCTGAGTTTAGAGGAAATGGGATGACGTTGTTGACATTTTGATGATGTGGGTCTCCGATTTGGGAGGCAAACCCGTGGATTGTGGCTGAATTAGGCAATAGCGACATGTTTGGAGGATCCAAATGGAAGCTTGAGCTAGTTTTTGACAAGAAATAGTTTTGTGCTGGGACTTTTGAGGCGCCACAGTCATTGGGCTCTTGATCATCTTCCTGATGATGATCAGAACACGACCATGTCCTTGATCTTGATGACTTGACCAGCCCATCTTTGCTTGA
The DNA here is from genome assembly GCA_030064385.1 of Melaleuca quinquenervia. Lineage (NCBI taxonomy): Eukaryota > Viridiplantae > Streptophyta > Magnoliopsida > Myrtales > Myrtaceae > Melaleuca > Melaleuca quinquenervia. The sequence continues at coordinate 6,309,620 of CM057726.1, read as the reverse complement.
TGAGTCATCTCCAACAATTTCATGAGATTTTGATTGGACTGATTGATCGATTTGATGACCTAAACTCTGACCTGGTTGGATCAGTGGGAGAGGAGGGAGCTCATCAATCTCATGCTTAGCAGCATCAAGCAACCAGTCCACAACCTTGCTCGGTTGGCTGAGCCCTAACCTATCTTGAAGATCATAGAGCTGAATTGCAGTGGGGACTGAGAGCCTGACCCTCCTGTCTCTCAACCCTTTGATGGTACACACTTTGCTGTGCCGGTCCTTGCCTCCAAAGGCTCGCGAGACACGGACAATCCTTGGGTCTCTCGACCTTAACCAGTGCGCAGCCGGACCTGATGAAGATGAAGCCTTGATGATCCTGTGGTTGATATTAGCAATCTTTTCCTGTCCTGGTGGTGAATTCGCTTCCTTTGGTTCCAAATTCATCATCATTGGTCTTCCATTAGTGCAATATCTATATCAACAACTCGACAGAAAGGGGTGTGCATTCGTTGGTCCGATCATTTGTCAATTTCCTCTTCAGTTATTAAATCTGCTGTATATGGACTCTTCTTGAGCTTTCTTGTGACTTTCTGTTTTTGAAATCTGTGAAGCAAAGAAGACAAATCAGTGTATGTCAATTTTGAGTTTTTAGCCATCTTCCACATCCTTGAGATAGAATTCAAACAAAGACCAGTATAACCATCAAAAGACTTTTTTCTTGGGGTTATCGTTTGCATGGAAATAAAGAAAAGTAGAGAAATTATTGATATTCTGGAGAAATTTTCTTAAATTCGTTCAGATTATAAGTTTACACCGCCAAATCTGCTTCTCACACTGTAGTCCAATGGACATCAAGAAAGATTGTAAACATCAGTCAGTGATGCAATTGCAAACTGAGTTCTATTCATCTTCTTGAATTAAGCAAAGAGATTCACTTTTCCGATAAACGAAATCCAGATCTAGAATTTGTCGATGAAGGAGCAATAAATAAGATGACTTACATGAACTCAGAGGTTGCAGTGCGAAGCTCCTGTCATGTGAAGCACCGGTCAGCTCGAAAAGCTTGATTATACTTCCCTGAAGGGAAAATTAATGACACCCAGCATGTCTTCCTTCTGTGCAATTAAATTCTGTGTGGAAACAGCTCTATGAGATTGAAAACAGCCTCGGAAAACCGTGGAGAATAAGCTTGGCACTGAAGTTCTAGGTCATACGGCGAAAAGAAAGATGCTGAATTCAATAATGTACTAGCTCTCACAAAAGAAAAAACGAAAAAGCTATGGGGCATCCTCTGCCACGTGGCGTGTTGCGACATCCTTCAAACGTAACACGCTAGCCAATGGCATATCGCATTCTCAGTCGTCCTTATAGAGCAATCATGGGCACAAAAGAAATATATGTGATGAGGGGCTAACAATCGCCATTTTGTTAGTGAGGAGTTGTCAAGAACACAAAAAAGATTCCAGCAGAACTTGACTATCACTTATAAACAAACAAAGATTGATAAGTGCAACTAGGGGACCATCTTACAAATATAAATGAAAAAAGTGATGAAGAAAGCTTTATCGACAACTACAAACAGATCTTTGGTCTGAATCTCCATCTTATGGTTATATGTGAGGCACGCTTAGTACTGAGGATAATGTTGGTGATGAAAAGTGAAACAAGAAAACAGGACCAGAATCTTTGTTATTAGCAAACTTAATGTGTTTGCATTTCGCTGAGCACCCACCAAAACCCTTTTTAACAGTTACATCATGCCCTAAGAAAAATTTGCAGCCAGATCACATGGGCAAGAAGGATGATGGCAGAAGACAAAAGCAAAAATTCACATAAATAAGTCCATTTCATGGGCTCAAAAAGTTGTGGCCTCTAGTTATAATGCAATGTCATCTTGATGTGTATGATGGCTACTGTGAGAGAGAGAGAGAGAGAGAGAGAGAGAGAGAGAGAGAGAGAGAGAGACCTTATAGGTGAGGGACCGAGCTCGCTGATTCTTTATTAAAATCCACTCAGAAGAAAGAGGACCACATGGGAGACTTTTCCCCTCAAGAAGGGGGGGAGAGAGAGACAGATCTTGCATTGAGCACAACTTGGTGTAAATGAGCCAAACACAGCCACAGGCAGGTACAATTATCAAGTTAGTTATCTCTTCAGATAGCTATCAAATTTGAAATGTGAGAGAGAGACAGAGCGATTCAACTTTTTGGTTTCCATAACTGAGAGAAATTGCTGTTGAGACAAACTTCAAAACCCTAAAGAGTCTTGTTCATATAGTAAAGCTTAGCTTGTTATTATTGTTCCTGCTAGCCCTCAAAACTAGCAGAAGCCCTGATTGTAAGTTGTTAAGTAGTTAGCTCATATCTCCAGAGGGAAAATGGCAAGACTTGGAGTAAATGGGAGCCCATTATACAGCAACATAGCAATTTTCTTAGGGCTTTAATTTTCCCAGCTGGAAAAGTGCGCGTACACCCTAGTCGTTGAAAATGATGTGCTTCTCTATCTAGCTCTTTGGTAAATGAAGGGTGGAGTCTTCCAAGTTAATGTTTAATTATCATTAATCCATAAAAATATGGATTATTTTAGTATCATCTGAAAGACTATTTAGCTGATTATTTATAGTATCATCATAATCTTGCTTAAGATATCAGAGAAGAGGATAACTTACTTTTTGAACTTGCCAATTAAAATCTCGTTGTAATGGAAGGCTTGAATTAACGAATTTTAATTGGGGCATTACCATAGGACGTGGCTCAATTAGTGGATAACCAAGCTTTACACAGAAAATGAGTATTTTGATGGAGGTCTGCCTGTTGCTAGGAGTGGAATTAGCTACAATGAGCTTAAACATTGAACTTATGGAAGGATCAATCTCTCTCTCGTGCACGTAAATTTGTATAAGCAAAGAGTGTATTCTTTGTTTGTACTGTCTCTCAAGTTTAGCAATATATTTTCAGATAACACGGGAAGATCCAATTCCATTGCTATAGACTTGTTAGAAGCAAGAAAAGAGAAGCATTTTAGGTTGGAAACAGCTCATGAAGAACCAGCTGAGCAGCCGCCCCGGAGTTGGGGGGGGGGGGGGGGGGGGGGGTGGGGTGGGCGGGAGCGGTGAAAGAGAGAGTGCCTTTCACTTTAGAAAGCATTTTGTAAACATGATGCCACACATCTATTGACTGTGTTGTACATACTAGTTTGTAATTAATATACATTTTCAAATGACTAACTCTTTGAATGGGTGATGACACATGGATATTTTAGTTGATGTGAAACTTTTTATCTTTCAAGCTTTAATGCGAAAGTTGTATTTTTCACTGTCTCATTATCATTGCACAAGAGATATAGAATATTCAAAATTCAAGTTAAACCTAACCGTGGGTTACAAGAATATTTATACCTTTTATAAAGTTTATTAAAAAAGTATTTTATATGAAATCGACATATTATATGGCATGTTGGCCTAATGCCATGGATATAATTAAGTGGACAAATCTAATTAAACGTGCCGCCTATTATCATTGGTAAATACGCACATTGAAAATGTCGAATCAGTTGAAGGAATCGTTGCACGGACGTCAACATGTCAAAGGATGTAGAAGAGCACATCTCTTTTGTTCTTTTTCTCTGTTTCACTTGGGGGGTCTACCGTTTGCAGTATGAAGAGGATCTGTGAGAAGAGAGAGGGTCACTTCTTCTTCTTCTTCTTCTTCTAGGGTTTACTGTGATACTGACAGAGGCATTTAGCGGGAATCTCGAGAAAGAGAGAGAGACAGAGAGAGAGAGAGAGCTGGAAGGTTCAGTGAGTGAGTGAAGAGAGTGTGAGCTGTGGAACTGTGAACTGCAGTTGATGCAGATTTACAGTAACAAGAGAGAAGAGATATTATTTTCACGCAATGAATGGTCCCCCTGATCCTAGACACACCCCGTCTCTCTTTTCATTCTGAAATGATTTATCAATTACGTTTCTCACGTTTTACCAAGAAACTCTTGCAGGGAGCTGTCACCTAGAACATAGGCCGAGCTTCTCTCTCTAAAAAACACTTCCACACAGACACCCACCGATTTTTTCTGCTCGTCCATCAATATGGTCAGCCTTTGCGAGCCGCGTGAGTTCTTCTTTCGTTTTCTTTGTTTGGACCCCCATCGTCTCTGAGAAGCGAATCTTGAAAAGCATCGAAGAAAATCACGTTCTTGGACCGATTGTCTTAATCTCTGTCCAATTTGGTGTCTTGCCTTATCTACTTCAAAGCCGTCCATAAAATTTCTTGCACTAAAATCAGGTTGTCTTGATTTGGACTCATTCCTCCATTTATCAAGCCAAACCACAGCACATGCCGATAAATTTATAACCCAATATGATATGATTTAATATATTACTTGGCACAACATATGGCTTTTGAACTCAGAAACTCAAGCCAGAATTTGGAAAAAAAAAATTGAAAAAAGAAGGCATAGGAATTAGGTTATCTAAAAACTGTTCATACCGATATATAATTTAGCTAGAAATTGTTTTTATGTCCTAAATCTCTCAAATAGTCAGGTAAAGCACTTTCCATCAATACGAGGATCACTCTCTAATGTACAAAAGTGCTTTGAACTTAATGTCATCAATGCCTGGATTTAATCTTTCTGTTTTTGCTATTATTAATTAAAATAGCTTGTAAATCTTAATTTGATCATGATCGCCAGTATACGGTCAGCCAATTGCTTCAATTTACCTTCCAATAACTTTCAAAATCAACGTCAGTGTTAATTATCTGTCTGGAAAATGATTTTCGGCCAAGTTATTTGGTGGCCATTACGATGACTATATGCAAACTACTTAGAAAACCAAGGAAGAGCCAGGGCCAATGCCAAACTTAGCTTCCTCATCAGTAGTTTGCTCGTAGATAGGGCCACTAATCCATCTGTAGTCTGGTCTTTCTTCTCACAAAGCTCCGAATCTAAGTAGTCATCAAACTAATCATTTAATATCAGGTTCGCTCGATTCAGGTTAGGGATTTGTTCATGATTCCAATTACACCTTTACTCATTTCAGACGATTTCAATCCAATGTCACTCTGTCAGTTCTTCAAGAAAAAGCTGAGCCAAAACAAGATGTGGTGCTTCACAAAGCATGGAAGTGTATGTTTCATTAGTTGATTATCAGTGAGCAGAAGAATGGCCCATTTAAAACTACAGCAGGAAATTAGTATGCCAAAAAGAAAACCGAAAAAGAAACATCTTGAGTGAAAGTGACACACAACTTCATTAATCACGGGAGCAAATGTTGAAGAGTGACTAAAAACAAGATTGAAAAAATCACCTAATCAATTATAAACTTATTGTATGAATGACAATTTGGTCCTAAACTTTTCAATTTTATCAATCTAGTTCTCAACCCTTTTGCAAAGTTCCATTGTAGTTTTTTCAATCGATTTTTATTGGAAATTGCCGGTATGGTGGTTCATTTATCGTCGGCCATTCACTATGTCAGTAATTTTTGGCAAAAATTGGCCAAAATGACAACTTTGAAACTTTGAACAAAGATTTAAGACTAAATTGAGAAAAAAAATTAAAAACTTTAAGACTGAATTGACATTCCTACATAGTTTCATATAAGAGTTTGCGACATCAATGACTTTATTGAGTTATTAGAAAGTTGGTTATTCTGAAGCCACCAAATCAATGTAAAATTATATCGAAATAGTTGTGGTAACCTAGAATTGGTGGGTAATTTTGTTGGAAGAAAAGTTAATAAGTAACTCAAGTGCAGTTAATATTTTGATAGAATAGTTGGGTAATTTAAATAAAAGTTGGCTGACCTAATTGGCAGTCTTTATCAAGTGGCTCGAATATGATTTGTTAAAAAAAGTCAGTTAATTTCTTAAATGAAGTCATTAATTTGATATAGGGGACAATCACATCAATAAAAGTAGGTAAGTAATTAATTGAAAAGATGTTAGTTCGGAATTAACCAAACAAGTATTGGTATGTTATCCAAATAACAGTCATTAAACCTAAAATTAGCTGTAACTTAATTGCATCAAAATTGAAAATATAATCAAATTGTGGTTGGTAACCTTGCACAAGAGTTGGTGGCTTTAAACCATCAACATGTTTGTAAGCTAGACCGGCCAAAAAAGGCGATAGCCTATCCAAAACATTGGCTCTTTACAAAATAATCGAGTCCATAACTTAATACAAGAGTCGATAACTTTCTAACAAGATATCAGACAAACGATGTACCGATAACTTAAATTTACCAATGTAATTGGAAGGTCGATCCACGTTACTATGGAGTTTATGAACACAGAAATCTTTTCCTATTTCTTTGAATGGACAAAGTAGGGTTTATAGAAAAGCTAATAGCAATTGGACTGGGTCCGGTTCCTTTCCTGTGGCGAGACAAATTAAGCAATCTAAATACTATTTTCCTTAAAGGGGTTGCCAATCAATCATACAACTAAATATAATTCCATAAATAGATAAATAAATAAGCCTGTCTCTCTAGTCTAATCTGTCAAGCCGACGGATCAATTGAAAAAGCGGAAAAGGGCACGAAGATGATGCAACAAGTAGTGCAGAAGAGCATGCGCAGTATAGAAAAGGAAAGAAAAAACACAAAAAGGAAATTCTGCAAAGGTCCATTTTTGAAGGGGCAACATCAAAGCGTCTCGTGAAATACGAGAAAAGATGGCGCATGAAAGAGATGCTCCGGCTTCATGATTGCCTTCCTTTGCCTTTTTCCGCCCTTGTTCGCTGCCTGAGGATCCCTTCCTCCTCGTGCACGAATTGTCAAAGTTTGTCGACGCAGGGGACCTGGAAAGAAGAAATTTTTTCAATAACTGTTGCCCGTGCCTGTTGTAGCGTGTGAAGGGTACGTCGTGATCATCCTCCAAGCGATGTGTGCGTGAGCTACATGGATCATGGACAGCCACACATTCTCACCAGGCTAGGTTGACCTACGTCCGGGGCGAGCTAAGCGAACGGGAGTCTTTGTGAAAGTTTTGATTTTCCTTCATGAGTTGGGAATTGGGGAAAAAAGACAAACGAAGCAAAGTAGCTAACTTGCCGTGAAGGGTCGGATTCCTAAAGGCAAGGGTCGAGAACGGAGATGGACTGAGGGTTTCGAAATGAAGTGATCGGCCTCGACGTTTATTCCGGGAGAACGCGGTATTGTCAGGTTTCAGTATTTTGATTCTATGATGCTGCAATTTTTGGGCCACCAGTCCTCAATGGCCCACGTTGACTTCTTGAATTGAGGGCTGCATACTGTTCAGTGCTTGTTATTCAAGCCATGTAAACCGGTTGCAGAGTTCATATTAACAGAAAAGAGCAGCAAACACGATACTTTTGGTCCTTCACCGTCTCCAGTCCTGAGGTGAATGCTAAAGGTAAACAGAGAATGCTTCACTTGAGAAAAAAATGGAAAACGAAATCCCCAGCTCTGTGATCAGTATTTGCAGCAGAAAACCAGCAAAACCTGATGGAGGACATAAGCCAGAAAGCACCAAAATGCTTGTTCAGATATTAGATGGTTGGAATGTTAAAAAGTGAAGCAGCCACGGTAAAGAATGATCATTTTATACAAAGGGACAGGAGTCTAATTTCTACAGTTTTATTACAGCAGCTGAACCTAGAAAACAAAACCTAAAAATACTCGTGTAAGATGCGGAAAAGAATATCTGCACTCTTCTGCAGCTTCATCATCAAATGCCCTGACACCGAAGAATTCCCGTGGAGTAAGGGGGCCATCATAACTATGGTACAACATCTATAGTATAGAAATTCTCAACCTAAGGGGCGTCTGACCAACCGAGCGGAAGAACCGACAACTACAGATAAATTACACCGGGGCCTTCGGCACGCTACCTATAAACCGCTATTTCCCAGAGAACTTTGCAAGGGAGCTCTAACAAGAAGGGGGCTGAAGCTGTTTCAGGCGATGTACAACTTGCTTCATCATGGGCCTAGAAGAAAGAGAATCAACGGTGCAAACAACCGCCAAGTGTAGAACATCCACCAGATCGTCGTGGGGGCCCATGTCCCACAAGCCTGCAGCGAAGAACTCCTTAGCACGACCCTGTCGCAGAAGCATGCATGCCCATTGGACAATGTTGAAGCCATTCCCATATGAAGAGAATGAGGGGTCTAAAGCCTTCTTGTCCGAGAGCAACTCAAGAAGTACTACACCATAACTGTACACATCGGCCTTGTCGGAGACACGGCATGTCATTGCATACTCAGGGGCCACATAGCCAAAGGTACCTGCCACCCCGGTAGTGGCATGAGTTTCTGAAGTCCCTAGTAGCCGAGCCAACCCAAAATCAGACAAATACGCATTGTAGTCATCATCTAACAAGATGTTGCTAGGCTTGACATCGCGGTGGAGGATTCGGGGTACGCATTCGTTGTGCAGGTAGGAAAGTGCACGAGCCACGTCTAAAGCAATCTTGTGAAGAACCCTCCAATCCACAGGCCTTGTTGACCTTTCTTGTATGAATTTCTCCAGATTACCACCAGGCAAATATTTGTAAATAAGGAACATCTCGGTCTCACTGGCATGATAACCAATCAAAGTAACCAGATTCCGATGGTGATGCCGTGCCAGGGTTTTAATCTCCGCATGAAACTGTTGGACCCCCTGAAAACGGCCCACCGCCAGCCTCTTTATTGCCAACAATACCCCTGGCGAAATCTCTGCCTTGTATGTGGCTCCAAAACCACCACTACCGATGCAATTGCTTGCGTTGAAATTTCCTGTGGCCTGCACAACATTCTCAAATGTCAATGGGATCCCAATATCTATGAAAACGGACAGTTCCTTCTTGACAAAGCCGCAATTCGATTCTCTTTGTTTCCACTTCCTCGTGTAAACACATAGGCCAATCAAACCCAGCAGCACGGAAACAATCGCCGAAGCAGAAACTATAGATGCTATTTGTATTGCATTGAAACCATTATTTCGAGAACTTGGTGGTTGAACTCCTGATGCCGAAGCTGCCAAATTAGTCGAACTATCCGCCCTCTGATAATCTGTTGATGGCCTTGTTGGGCAAGGCTGGCTAAAATGGTTTCCAATAACGTTATTGCACTTCATCAACTTATCATTTAAGCGAAGAGGCCCAAACAAGTCATTGAATGACACGTTGAACAAAGTGAGTGCTGTTGCATTCATCAAACCTGATGGGAGTTGCCCGGAGAGCTTATTGTTATCGAGCAGAAGAACAGTCAGATTCTTTAATTTCACAATGTCATTGGGTATTTGACCAGAGAGGGAGTTGAGTGAAAGATCCAGCACTTCTAAGAACTGAAGCTGCCCCAAGCTGGGTGGGATGGAGCCAGTAAGATTATTACCAGCCAAAGAAAGATATTTTAAACCCCTCAGTTTGCCTAGACTGGATGGGATCTGACCTTGCAATGAATTCCGACCGAGATTTAACCCAACAAGAGATACCAGCTCTCCGAGACTTGGGGGAATAGAACCAGGAATTCTATTCTCAGATGCATCCAAAAGAATGAGCGATCGGCACATCTTATCCATGCCAGATGGAATTGGAGCAGAGACCTTGTTGTAACTGATATTGACGGCAATTATGTCCAAGTTTTGACAGTTCTCAAATATATTCTCAGGAAATGGTCCAGAAAAACTGTTCTCTCCAGCAAAAAGGGCATACATTCTTGGAGCATACGATCTTCTAGGGATAATCGGCGTTAAGCTCAATGTTCCAGTGAAGTTATTGCGGCCAAAATTATGATATATGACAAAAACACCATCTGCTGGAACTGATGGTAAAGGTAGACCACCTTGAGCTCTATATGCAATTAATGACAAGTATCCAGTTGACCAGTCGATGGCATTGGAAGCATATCCATTTGTGGGAGATATGGAAAGACAGCTGCCATTATGGAACCTGGGTAGCGAACCAGACAGGGCATTTCCACTGACATCAAACAGAGTCATACACGGAACTTCAATTTCTTCAGAAAGCTGGCCATTCAACCTGTTTGAGCTGAGGTCAAGGAAAACCAACTTCTTGCAGTAACTGAATTGTTGTGGTACCCCTCCAGTAAGGAAATTCTGAGCCAAATTGACCATTTCCAAGTTGTCACAAGTGCCCCAGTCCGTGGGAATCCTACCCTCCAGGTTTGTCCTCGGCGTCCACAATATGCTGAGCTTGGGTAGTTTTGTGATTCCCTCAGGAATTTTACCTTGGAAGTAATTAAACTCATCATTCATCGAACGAAATCTTGACAGGACACTCCCTTCCGCAGTATTCTTGTCTTGAATTGGGTCGAACAAATTCGAAAGCACGAGCACAGATAGACTACTGCAATTGCCCAGCTCAACGGGTATTGAACCGCTGAGAGTGTTCCTTGAAAGATCCAACACTTCGAGCTTCTTAAGCTGCCCAATTTCAGCTGGAATGACCTCCTCCAACATGTTGGAGTATAATAAAAGCGACCTCAACTCCGCACAACTCCCAATGGCACTTGGAATTCCACCGCCCAAGAAATTACCTGACAAATCCAAATGCTCCAGTTTAATGCAATCATTCCCAATCTCGCTAGGAAAGGAGCCAGTGAACTTATTGAACGACAGGTAAACGGCCCTCGCCCGGCTAACAAATCCAGGTACGCTTCCATTCAAAGAATTTCCAGCCAAATTCAAAACCTCCAAATCGGCAAAACTCGATAAAGACATGGACAGTTCACCAGAGAACTGGTTATACCCAAGATTGAGCACGCGCAGATTCCTCATCCCAACGAACTGAGCGGGCAAAGATCCACTTAATGAGTTCCCCTCCAAATCAAGGACCTCCAGCTTCTCCATTCCCCAGATTTCGGCAGGCAATTGACCATACAGCCCATTAAAAGGAAGTGCCAAGACTCTGAGCTCGGTAAGCTTAGCAATCAAGGGCGACAACTTCCCTTCCAATTTCCCACCACTTCCCAAACAATTTCTCCTAACTCCACGCGCATAAAGAGGAAACTGGGCAGAATCGGCACAAAGGAACAGGCTTCCCTTACCTGGACCGCCGCTGCCAGTGATGTTGAGCGACGAAACCCTAGAATCGAGGTCACAGGAGACGCCGAACCAACCGCAGTGACCGGACGCGCCGGAGCTCGAATTCCAGCCGGAGAGGAGCCCCGACGGGTCGGAGAAGGAGTTCTTGAGCTGGAGGAGGACCGATTTGTCCGAATCGCCCAGAGCGGCGACGAAGCAGAGAGCCAAGAACAGGAGCAAAGCGGGTCCGAAGGCGATGAAACGAAATACTCGGAGAGCAGGAGGACCCATCTCCCAAACACCCGAAAGGGTGTTCCGAGACCCGGAAAAGCTCGAGCCTTTTGGCGTCTGCGCCGGTTCTTGGAAGAGCCCTTCCTCTTCAGTGACGAGCGAAGAAGAGGAAGGAAACCCCGACCTGAGCCATGGTCATGGGGAGGAGAGTCCAACCGTGGTCCTCGAGAAAACGCGTAGGTCGAAGCTCTTGATCTGGGTTGTGCTTCTTCCTCCTGGTCTTCACTGTTCCATTTTCCTCCTTTTCTTTTTTCTCCACAAGAGACGCAGCAGTCAATAATTTCGTGTGTCCTCTGCGTTTTTCGGAGATGTCGATGCGTAGGTTTTGTCGTTTTGGTCGGGGGAGGCTGGTGGGCCCCGGTGGGGAATGCCTTGGTGTTGTGCGGGGTCGTCCTCAGCACTAGCTTTTTCCTCCCTTTTCTTTTCTTTTCTTTCTCTCCTTCTTTTAATAATAAAAGAAAGAAATAATAATTAACGAGAGAAATAATAATAATAATAATAATAAACATGCGTGTTGACTCGATTACGAATTGAGTGTTTCTTAAACGATTTTTCAAGTCCGAAACTCTTTGTTATAACATGCTTCCATCTTTTTCACGAATTGAGTGATTCTTCAACTTGCAATTTTTTATTTGCTCCGCCGATAAATTAAAAATCCGTGTGTAATATATCCCAATAATTAGACGGTGATGACCATAATACATCACATAGATATAGACGGCATACAAGGTGATTAATATAAAGCCAAGCATGGGCGCCCCCTAATACCAAAAAAAAAAAGAGTAAATTAATGAATATATGGATCGAAAATGCAAATCGTCGATAAACACCGTTTCGTGGGATAAAGTCGCCGTAGGATTTCATACTTTTGTTGGAAGTTTTTTTTTCCTCCGAAACATAAATTTGAAAAAGGATGCACAACTTTCAAGACGAGTCGATAGCAACGGCATCGATGGTTGTCGATGATGGCGCCGACGGCGTGCAGCATACGGCGACGACTACATGAGCGGCCATGGTAGTAGGATCGAGCTTATTATTGAGGATCAAGCATACTCTACGGTAAAAAGTGAAGAAAGACACTCTTTCTGATATTTATAATTTTTGACGAAACAAAGGAGAGCATAATCAGTACATCTTAGAAAAAAAAAAGATCCATTAAAACCAAACGTCTTTAAAGGCATTCGTCGAGAAATTTAATCGATGAAATGAGAGTTTTTTTTTTTTTTTGAGTCTTTCCTCCGAAGATTCTCTTAGGCCTTTCTTGATTTGTCCTCAATTTTCAAAAATTAATTACACGTCAGTCGCCGGACCATTCAATACGTCGACCCGTCAAACAAAGCGCACCATGCGGTTGGTCGGGAGACTCCTCCGGGAGCCCGGCAGTCAAAGCACGTCGGCACCACGACTGAGTCCACGTCGGCAATACGTTCCTCCGTCGACTAGTCCGACGAATCCTGTGAGAAAGAAAAGAAAAGAAAAGAAAGCAGTAAATAATAATTAGAAAAAAGATTAAGGAAAGAGACTCGGCGATTAGTTTTAAGAGGGGCGAGGCACGCGTGCGGGGAGATCTCATGCGAGAAACTTCGCAAAGCATCGACGGATTGGACTCGAGAGCGCGACGGCGCCCCCGTCGGCTCCGCCGTGGAGTCTGCGTCGTCATCGTTCCGGGCGGCGGCGAAAACTAGAACGTGTTCCGGGTCGTCCCGTCGCGAGTACGTATGCGCTTCGGGAATCGACCTGTCTATTTCATTCAGAAATGATGGGTCGTGGGTGGATCCCGGATTGGGTGCAGCACATCTTTCAGAAGATTTCAAACCCCACTGAAGAGATACGATCGGGCGTTCTTTATCTCCAAGAAACCAGGCGGGGTCCTCCTTCCAGTCGCCACCTGGGGGATGAAGCCGAGTTTTATATTCTTGATTTCCCGTGTGTTCCGTCGAGATAAGCCTCCCCGCCGCTAAAACTAATCAAGCCGGCTAGTCCTTGGATGTTTTTCTCAATGGAGCGATCCGCGTGTCCCATGTTGTTCCCGTGGAATATGCAGATGAGAACCAGAAGAGCATGATTCGGGGAAGGCTAATATCCGGGCTCTGTATACGGGAGGAACGGTCAGCGGTACAGATGTCTAAACTATGGCCATTATCGCAGGAGTTGGTTGAATGATTCGCGGACCGATGTTCCCGAGAGTGAGGAGCTAACATCTTGGGTGTGGGTGGTCCAGGGCTGGAGCGAGTAGCGCGATCACGCTGCCAGTTTTGAAGTTCGGCAGCAATTCTCTTTACCGTGTCCACCATGCTTAGCACATCCCTGCTGGCATGAACTTCGAAGACTCCGTGGAAGCATGTGCAGTTAGCATGTCCACTTCAGCTTTAACACAAAGCAGCGAGTCTTCTGGATTAGTCTCGCTTCCAGGACGGACAAAAACCTACTTAATATTACAACACTCAAGGCCGTATATCCTCTGCGAAATTAGTTTAGTGCTTGAGTTCATCTTCGAGGTGTTTACACACAGAGAGCTACACGGTGATCTTTGCGCGTTCTCTAGCCTCTAGAGAGTCAATGGGCATTGTGTTGGCAGTGCATCAGATTCTGCGACGGCATCATTTTTGTATATGAACTTCCGTTGCCTTTTGGCACATTTAGTTGCTTCTGTCGACGACCATTTGTCGCGGATATGAACTGATTACAATATCATGCGCCAGATCTAACCACATTGGATGCAAGGAGAGAACTCGGCAAAATGAGTAAAAAGAGTGCGAGAATTAATTGCCTTTCACATATATAATCATCTTCTCTGGAACTCCACGAGATTCATAATCGCTACTCCTAATTACCATCTCTCTTTCACTCTATAATTCAAGTTAATCCACATGATGCAAGCCGACCAAGGCTAAGCACAACGCACATGCTAAGGTATCATTAGATCCGCAATGCTTGATAGTAGCACGCATGTGATTCAGGCCTATTACTGTATCTAAAGGGAAGAGAGACAAACTCTCGGTAGGATTGACGAAATGGACAAGCACCGACGGACAACTGTGCGACATGTCTGCAATCTCACTTCGACTTGAGAGAGATTGAACAGCGGAATGAACAACAAGAGAAGCAGGAGAACCAGTTGGTCAACGTAGTCCTTGCTGTTGTTGCCTGCCTTGGCTGAGATTGCTCTGGCAACAACTCCGGCGAGTGTTCTTTCTTCGATTCCACCTTCATCGAGACCTTCTTTCCTTCTGACGTCCCTCCCAGTCTGACACGAACAAAGTCCGATCGTTAGGCTATGGTGACAGGTAAAAAACAATATACAGGCATGCAAAATCAAGACTGTTTGATTCCAAGAGGTCAGTTTGTATGCTGAACAAAAACAAACCTATTTGCTCACATGAATTAGACTATGCACTGAATCAAGAAGTGAAAAACTGACAAATAATAGAAAGAAACAAAAATATGTGCACCTTATGCATAAGATAGGGAATGACACAGTAAACCCAACTGTCCTGTGGAGAATTAAACTACCTGATGCGCTAAACGCTATGGTTACTGATTGATCTTGAACTTATTCGACTATGACTGATAGAAAGAAGCTAAAACTAAATGGAATTGCAGCTTACATTGGGAATGCAAAAGAAGCAGTGCTCGTGCCACTCCCATCAGATCGTGTAGACATGCTCGTAGAATTTCTGACATCCTCAGTAGGTTGCATCTTTTCCCTAGCTATGTAATCTTCTCCTTTCTTGATATCGGCATTGCTGGTTCTAGGAGATGCGTCGTCCGGAAGTACTTCAGTTATTTGGGGTGATGGCTTCACTAAATCAGTAATCTGGGTCACAGACGATGATCTCACGCTTTCCTGATGAGGACCCACGGCCTCTGCCAACGGGGGCAGGGCTGTCGGGACATTGAACTCCTCGTCAAGCTTGGTTAATTCACCCGATTTATACAGCCAAAAAGCCTGATCCCTAGAGAAGCTGTTGTTTCCCATGTGAATGCTAAACAAGGATTCGTTAGAAGCAACGCTCCAATCCGTCGGGTTTGCTGGCTTGCTATTAAAGACGGTTGACGGAATTCTATTCGGATCATAGCCAGCGGGTCGTCCTGCCATGTAACTCAAGGGAAGCGGAGAGGTGATCTCACTCTGTGTGCTCGAGATTGGAGCTTGAGCATAACTCTCTGATGGGAAGAGCCCTTCGAGCTCTTGTGAAGACTGGTTTGATTTCGTCACAGAATTGCTCTCATCTCGTTCAGTCAGGGTTGAATCTGACAAAGAGTCGGGCTCAGATGAAGAAGAGGAAGAAGAAGAAGCAGCTTCCTTCGTCGGTAGTGTATGAGTTTCATTGAATGTGACGTCGAAATGAACCTTCGACTGCTTACTACTCTCCCTCTCAGCCTCTCTATCCATGGGAATACTGATCTCAAGATACCAAATCCCTCGGAGATCCTACACCGAGCCATTAAAGGGTTAAGTTAAGCTACGCAAATCGATGAAGTTGAATCATTTTGCTGGATCACAGCAAATAATTCAATCAATAGCGTGGTTCTAGCAGTAGGGATCAGGAAGCTGGTGGCTGAACAAGCACGTATATAACTTAGTACACGCGTATTTTGACTTGGGGACCAGAGGAAGTTCATTCCAAGGCAACTCGGCTTATGGTTAAGATCCACCCCATAACTATCAAAGCTCTTGAGACTTTGCGAGCCATAATTTCATGTGAAGGATGCAGACTCTTCGCAACAGAGAATTGTTGATGCAGATACACATTTCCCTTTGGAAGCAGGGGCGTGGAAGAGATGCAGAGCGAGGACCCTACAGCTTAGTAGGCCGCGACCATGCATCGAACTTCTCCAAATAAGATAAGCAGCGCAGCGCACAGGCGCATCATGCATATCGCTCTTGCCATGCTTAAATCATTCACCGATCAATATGGCTCAATCCACAGAATGTCACAATCTAAAAGACCAGTCGCTTCTCTAAATAGCCGAGGATCACGAAACCGAAATCGAATCAGCAAGACAAACAGGGTAACGTACCAGAAGGTGAAGCTCCAGATGATGGAATCAGATCGAGGCAGGCCCGAGTCTCCGCGCGGCGAATCACCCAACCGGGTCACGGGGGATCTCGACTGCCATGATCACCGGAAGGAGATCAAGAAAGGAGGGGGAGAAGGAGGGGGGGGGGGGGACAACGAGGGGTTTGTCAGCTTGATGGGCGATGAGAAGGGGAATGAGAAAAGGGAGTTAAGGAAAGAAAAGAAAGGCGCGGAGATGATTTCGGTGCTTTAGTTGACGCGGAAGAGAGAGAGAGAGAGAGAGAGAGGATTTGTTCCTACTCAACAAAGAGATATTGTAACCGCATTAACTGTTTTTCGAACTGAGCTCGCGTTTTTATGGTTCAGCAGCAAACCTAACACGGTGATTGGGACTTCCCCTTTTGACTTTTCAAGGCTCGAAAATAAGAAAAAAAAGGGTTTTCGACGACGAACCACATTAATTGCAAAAAAGGAGTTTGTTCTTGGGTGTAATGACGTAAATGATGTGTGAACTTATGCTAAATATGTAATATAATTTTCGAACTTTAAATTTGTTTAATGTGATCTTTGAACTTTAGTGCAATGTGCAATCTAAAACTTTTGATACATGCATTGTATATTTAGTTAAGGTTCATTGACTATATTATATGTTAGATCAAAGTTTAGGGAACATTTGTGTCATTTCCCTTAATTCGAAAAAATTAATAGTAACTCGAGTCATCTTATTTTATTTCTGTAGTCATCGAAACCAGGAAAGGGGTCGCAGCGCAATGACTAGGTATACCAATTCAATGGAGAAAGGAATGCCTTTTGAAAGGATGAGAGAGAGGTCTATCTCCAAAGCAAAGTCTTTAGAGCTTTATTGAGATCAAAAGCGAATTGTGTAAAGGGTTTTAAGAGAGCGAAACCATCCGGGGGACAAGAACTACAAGATTGCACCTTTCATTTTGTTTTCATGTCTGTAAATTTCTAGGATTTTTGCTAAGTCTTAAACATAATTGGTAAAGTAATGACTCGATAGTGGTTGCCTAGTAACTTGTTTATATAAATTTTCAACTTTATATGGTTGTTTACAAACAACTGACGATGTTATTAAATTATTCACTTTCATTAGCGTAGCTAAAGAATGAGCTAAAGTTTCTAGTTCGTGCGTGAAATTATTGACCTTAAATGGAATGAGCTATCCATTTTCTCAAGTGAAGTTAGTATCTCATCTTGAGTTACATACTTTTGTTTGAGCTATTTAGTAATGTTTATTGGATCGATTTTGACTTAGTAGTTTGCAAAAAGTTCATTAATTTTTATGGGAATTGCCTACTCCCACCTATCTTCTACGAGGTAGAGTGAGCCAAATATTTCAAGAAACCCTCAATGAAATATAACAGTGGAATTTTGGGGATAGGACAACTCCCAATGTAAGGACAAGAAAGGTTCGGTTTCATAACATTATCCAACAAAGAACCCCTCTGCCTGAAACACAGCCTCTCGGTTCGCAGTTGAAGATTACACATGATATCAATGGAAAGAGCCTTGCAGATGCAGATTCGATGCGCTGCAGCGCGGAACCTGAGCGGTAAGCTCTTCTCTTTACCTTTTCCTTGCCGCCCTCGGGGCTTCGCAAGTCCCCGGCATCTCTCCAAACTGAAACTAGTGCCTTTTCGAAATCCAGGACCTTACCTGATTCTGGAGCGGAACTCTGAGAAATAAAAGTTTTTGTTCATTGATATGATTAGCGTGTCGGACCGAGATGCAGATTGTTTTTTTTTTCTTGAATATTCAGTGAGTGGCAGTCCGATAATGATGCACGAGTGGTGTTAGCCTTTTCATGAGAGAGTACCGAAGACAACTTACTCTTCAATGCTAAATCTCTATTAGGAATAAGAGGAGCTAGCTGATCGATCTGATACCGTCTTCGCAAATTAGAAACATGTAGATGTCGATAAGCAAGAATTTCTTCTTTTCAACTACATAGGCATTGGTTAAAGAATTTAACAACTGTGTAATTTACATAGTGCAGTCATCGCAACGAGGTAAATATGGGGATTGATTGAATCACATAGCTAATGTTTATGACACTATAGAGTAAAATGGCATGTAATATGATTGACTGAGAAGATTGTATCTCATTTGGCTATCATGTAATCACTGATAGAGTGATTGTTCTAATATCTGAGCTTTGCTTTGTTGCAGGTGAAACGACTTCGAGGAACAAAATGTGGACCTCCTTCATTGATGCGAATTCAGTAGGCGCCATTCAGTTCTCTCATCCCTCCGAACACCTCAAACTGCACAAGACCGAGAACCATCTGAAAAACATAGAGAAGGTACGTGTACATCTGTGTGTCGTTCTATGTCGTTTAGGCAAAGGATCCAGGACCGGCTTCTTGTTGTTTCATTTCTACAGACAAAAGGTCTTTTTTCTGGGTCAAGTTGCTTAATTATGTTCCTTCTCCACGAAGAATGATCAGACTTCAAGGAGTCTCGTCCAATGTGCTAGTCTTTATTATGCTCAGATATTTGCAGTCAGGCGGAGCAGGGCGTATCAGCGCACCGAAACTTACGTCCTACTGGAACCAGGACAAGAAGAGAGATTCGTGTCCGAGGAAGAGCTAAAGGCCAAGCTCAAAGATTGGCTGGAGAACTGGCCGCACAAATCTCTCCCTACCGACCTCGCTCGATATGAAACTCTTGACGATGCCGTCTCCTACCTTGTGAGCTCTGTTTGTGAGCTCGAAATAGATGGTGATGTGGGCTCAATCCAATGGTATGAGGTCCGCCTAGAGTGACCAAAGCAATGGCCAGAACATATACTAGCGTGCTCCTCTGTATTTCTCAGATACATGAAGCACTTGTACTGTCTTCGGTAAATTACTTTGATACTTCATTGAATGGAAAAACTTAATCGGAGCAACGTTGAAGCAGAAGTCATTTGCATTGGTTACTTCTTTGTTGTTGTTCTTTAGAGTTTATCAGAAGAGCGCACTGAACATAATTAAGCAGCAACAGAACATTAATTACCACGCGAGATTGTAGTATGTGACAGAGAATTGTCTTACCAAAAGGATAGTACAATCAGATGGTACATCGTTCAAAAGGAAAAACAAGTTGAGCTTCCCCACAAAATATCAGAAGACTTTTCCTGCATCGCCAACAGTGCAGGATATTCGACCTCATGTTATATCCGATACGAATGTGCCGAATCGCATAATTCATTCACTTCGGAGTTAATGAAAGAGACCCGCATCTTGAACCCGCAAGTCCGGAACCTGTAATTTGGCCAAGTTGGATCATCAGAAACCCCAGAAACTACTTACAGCGAGAAACAAGACCACGTTTGGTAAACGATGCCATTGAAAAGTCGCGGATACCTTGAGCTGATCTTTGCTAGGAGGCAAGACGACGACCCCGCCTTTTCTGCTTCGGGCAAGGAGGCCTTTTGTGACGGGAGACACCATCAGATCAGTTGGGCTCCGATACCTTCGCAAGAAAAATGCACAGACCAGTTTTCAAACAAATACTCTGGCAAAAACGAAACTCAGCTACGGATTGCCAGCTCGAGAGGAGCGGGCAGGCGAACCCTCGATCCAATACCTTTCGGGGTACTTGAAAGCCTTGGGGACTTTGAGGCGATCCGGGGTGCTGGGCTTGCGCAGCTCGCCGGGGACCGGAGAGAATCGACAACTTTCTCGTGATTGCGGGGGTCTCGGAGGGGGAGTCGAGCACTTGTGGTCAAAGTTGGCGTTCTTGCTGCTGTCCTCCGACAGGACCGTGACGTCAACCGGCGAATCGAGCACCTGCTGCTTCTCCATAGCCTCTGTATATAAGTTGGTCAAACTAGACACTCGCGGGGTCGACGATGTATGAGCCACCACAGGAGAGAGAGAGAGAGAGAGAGAGAGAGAGAGAGAGAGAGAGAGAGAGATGGAGGGCGTTGAATTGAATGATGTGTGTTTGTGGTGGGGTTGTATATGAGCAGAGAGGAAGGAGATGGTCGTGGGGTTGTTACCGTTTATGGATGAGGAAGATGGGGGACTATTTCCAACGGTCAAATTTGGTGTCCCCTTTCGACCAAAAAAAAAAATTTTGGTGTCCCCTGGCTTTGAGCCGAGGAGAGGAAGAAGATGCTCTGTCGGGTCCATCATCCGACTCAATCTTGTCCGACTGTGGAATGGGCCATGCCAGCCATTAGCACCCGAGGCCCATTGGGCCACATGGGCATGCTTTTGGGCTGGCTTGGATAATGCCGTATTTAACTTTTTATCAGTTTGGTACGATCTGGTCGGGATTGTAGTGGACCAACTTGGCCCAAAGAATTATAGATAAAAGTTCTTGGTAAAAAACAGAAAATAAAAATAAAAAAACGCCTCAAACTTGCGATGTGGTCATGAACCTTTCAATTTAATTGATTTAGTTTCAAACCGTTTGATAATTTGTTAATATAACCATTCTAGATAATCTTGGCCAGAAATTCGTAGACCAAATGTCGACTACCTTATAGAGTACGGTCGTTGGTGACATAGATAATTTTTGCAATTATTAATGATTTTTGTGATTCTTTTTTCTTTTCTTTTTCACTTGTTTTCTCGTTTTCTTTCATTTCATTTATCTTTTTTATTCTTTTTCTTATTTCCCTCCGCAAGTCCATGGCCCTCGGGGCCACGAAGCCCTTGCTTTTTAGTACATATCCGGGAGAGGGTCATGGCCCTCGCTAGCCATAATTAGAATAAAAAAAATAGAGAAAGAAAAATCATTGAAAAATAATCAATCTCAGCATCGGCTTTGTCATATCAAATGGTCGATGTCCACGTCATCAATAACCTTCCTCACATTCCCATACTTATCATTCTCGCTTTTTATAGTGGGTTTCAAATTGCATCTTGCATCCAAACATAATCTACCACCTTACCAATTTATTTCCCAAACAACCCCTCTACCGCATATCTCCCTCTCCATCGCACTAGCCACCACTACTCCTTCGGAGGTTGTCGCCTAACTCATATCGATCTCAGCCCAGCGACGCTCTCCTCTCTCCAACTTAAGACTAGATTGTTGTCAAATGATATCGACATGGTAGCAATGATTGCCACGGTTGTGCCCTGCCATCAAGCCTTAGCATGGCCTCACCATCTTTCCCCTTGTACAAAGACACAGATCGTAGATGGGGACAATCGGTGGGCGAGGGTTTTGTCATCAGAAGATTGGCTCCCGGACGTTATCGTATCGTGTCGTGTGGCTACTTGTGAGGAGAGACCTTGTACGTAAATTGTGGGTGCGCACGAATTGATTTGATCCTTTTTAAATCGTGAAGATGCCAAGCATAGATTTCAAAACTTAGAGAGGATATTTAGTATTGGAGATGGAAGCCGAGGATGATGGTAAGATGGGAGTTTGGTTGCCGCACTTGCTAGGGGAAAAACATTACGGCCGTCATTTCCTCGTAGGACGCGAAACGAACGTCGTAGAAAGGAGATCAATGGAAGGCGGGACTCTCTCCCAACGGTGTTCTTCCACCCCCACGTCCCGACAAAGTGGAAAACTCTTAAAGGCTTGCCACCGCACCCGCGTGGACCGGGAAGTCAAAGCTGCCAAAGCAAAAGAGAGAAGGGGAAGACAAAAAGATAAATACACAAGAAAACTCCTGTGAGAATCAATCATTGCGTAAGATGGTTCCGTTTTAGGAGCGACGGTTCCGCCATGGGAATCGCCGCCTGACCCTCCAAGGCCTTCACAGAGAGAGAGAGAGAGAGTCCTTTCAGTTTCAGTCCGCTTCTTTTCTCTGATCCGTCCGTACATCGTCTCCTCCGTCGTCTTTTTCTCCAGGCACATGTGTATTCTTATTCTAATCAGCTCCGTGTTCGCCAAACGTTTTGACTGCTCGCGCTTTGCTGCTTTTTGTTTTAGCCTCTAGGATCAGATCTTCATTGGGAAAAGTTCATCCTTGTCTTCCAACGCCCAATACCCTCCCCTTCTCTTTCCAGTTCTTGCTAGTGGGAGAGCTGGGCCCTCTGAGCTTGCCAAGGTAAGTTCGCGAGCTCTCGTTCGATTCTTTTTGTACCCTTTTTGTGTTTTCTGATAATAATAAAATCCGGGGTACTATCTTCTTCTGAGTCTTCTTGTTACCAATCTTGAATTGTTTGGCTTTGTTTGTTCTGGCTGAGAAGCCGAGTTGTCAGTGTTTTCTTTGTTTATGTCATTGGTTTGATTGATCAAGTCCAGAGGATGCGAGCGTTAGATTCAAGGTGTTCTTAGCATTGGCTTTCTAATTTTATCTGGGATCTCCGTAGTCTCCCACTTTAGGTAATAAAAGATCAGCTATTTTATCTGGTGAATAGTGAATTTCTAGGGTTCTTAAGATTTTTTGGGATATGGATGATCTCGAGAGTGGTGCCTTGGATTCAGAAGGAGAAGGGAACTTGATTGCTGCCGTGCAACAAATTGTGAGCGTGTTGGTGTCGAAAAGAGAGCTAACTGATGAAGAGAGAAAGGCTTTGGTTCATTTGAGGGCTCAGTTATCCACCATTACCATAGATAGTGAGAAAAAGAACATCGAGGAAGGTGAGAGCAGAGAAGAGCATCTCAATGTTATTCACGAGAAGATCATGAGGTGGGAGAATGATCAGTCCATGATATGGGATTTGGGCCAAGACGAAGCATTTCAGTATCTGGATGCCGTGGATGAAACCCGGAAGTTGATCGAACAACTAGAGAATTCATGTCCAGAGTTGTCGGTTGAAAAGGATGAGATGTTGAGGAATGCCCATGATGTTCTTCAGACGGCTATGGTTAGGCTCGAGGAAGAATTTAAGCATATGCTTCTTCAGAATAGACGGTCTGTCGAGCCAGAGCACACATCCTTCCGTTCAAGTGAGGAGGATGCTGCAGAAGTAGCCTCGACGTTTTCTTCCTCCTTTGATGACTCGCTCCGCAGAGACAGCTTCAATAGAACCTCAGAGGAGTCAATAATCGATCTGGTTCATCCAGAAATACTACCTGACCTCAGGTGCATTGCGAATTTGATGTGCAACTCAGGTTATGAACACGAATGTTCCCAGGCTTATGTCAATCTTCGCAGAGATGCACTGGATGAGTGTCTCTTCATCGTCGAGATGGAGAAGCATTGCATCGAGGACGTTCTTAGAATGGAATGGGCTACGCTTAATTTCAAGATCAAGAAATGGGTTAGAGCTATTAGAGTCTTTGTGCGGGTTTATCTAGCAAGTGAGAGATGGCTCAGTGATCAAATATTTGGGGAGGTATCACTGAATTTGAGTTGCTTTATTGAGGCATCGAAAGGTGCAATTTTGCAACTTCTGAATTTTGGGGAGGCTATATCTATAGGCTCAAAAGAACCGGAGAAGTTGTTTTGCTTCCTTGAGATGTATGAAGTGATGTCTAAGCTCTTGCCAGATATCAATGAGCTATATCAAGATAATATTGGGTCCTTTATTAGAATTCAGTACCACGATCTCCTGCAGAGGCTAGGCGACTGCATCAGGATGACTTTCCTTGAATTCAAGAAGGCCATCGCTTCGAACGCATCAGCAACCGCATTCCCTGGAGGTGGGGTCCACCATCTGACCCGTTACGTGATGAACTACATGAAGAATCTCGTTGATTATGGGGAGACTCTTGAGTTGCTACTCAGCGAACATGGCGAAGAGGGTTCCAATACGTTCTGTCATGAAACTCATTCTCCTGTAGAGGATGAAAAGAGTGGGGTTTCCGGATGTGGATTTCCCAAACTGGCTCCTCATTTTCATAGCATTTCTTCATTTCTGGAATCAAACCTCAATGAGAAATCCAATCTATACAGAGATACGGCTTTGCAGCATATTTTTCTGATGAACAATGTGCATTACATGGCAGAAAAAGTGAAAAATTCTGAGCTTAGACTTGTTTTTGGAGATGATTGGATTCGGAAGCACAATGGTAAGTTCCAACAGCATGCATTGAGCTATGAGAGATCGACATGGAGTAGCATACTCTCCTTCCTTAGAGAGGAGGGGCTTCACAGTTCAGGTTCAAGTTCCATCTCACACACCCTCCTACGAGAAAGGTTAAAAAACTTTAGTCTCGCATTTGAGGAGGTATACAAGGCTCAGACGGCCTGGGTGATCCCAGACGTTCAACTTCGGGAAGATTTACGCATCTCAACATCCCTCAAGATAGTCCAAGCATATAGAACGTTCGTGGGAAGGCACAACGGTCATCTAAGCGAGAGGCACATCAAGTATACTGCAGACGACCTGGAGAATTACATCTTGGATCTGTTCGAAGGATCACCAAAGTCCCTGTCCAATCCCAATAGGAGGTGATAGCATGATTTATTAAGTTTTGTAACGGAGACGAGCCTTTTATTTCCTCTCTCTAGTAATCTGAGTTCAAGGTGTTAGCTTAACCTATTTCTCCTTCGTTTTAACTTGAAGTTGTCGCACAGTTTTCGCCCAGCGACCAAGTAAAGTTCAGGCATGAGGAAATTGCATGTTTTAGCATTGTACTCTGTAGGTAATTGTTATACCAATGAGTGTAAGCCCATATACTAAGCACCTGTAAACATCACCAAATTGCTAAATGGAAGAATATTTTATATGTTTTTCCTGATTGTAATCTACAGTCCAGCATATGAGGGGGATGCTGCTTGGTCACTTGTGAACCCTGTCGTTATCCTATCATTCGTACCATCTGTTGCTGTCTCGGGCACCGGTGATGCCTGTCTCAAGTGAGCAAAAGAGGAGAGAAAAAACAGATTGACGCAGAAAGAGCAGAGCAATGCCAAGCGAAGCATGCTCTGAGACCATTTTGGAGGATGCTGCTTGGTCTCGCCTGGCTGTTTTCCTAATTATTCATGCTGTTTATCGTTTTCTGACAAGCCAGTGATGCTTGTCATGAGTAAGCAAAAGAGGAGAGCAAAAACAGACAGACTCAGAGAGAGAGCGGCAATCCAAAGCAGAGCGAACTGTGAGACCTGGGTGGGTTTGGCTTGCGTAATGCTTTGAGTTTGAGGTGCTTAGCTTGGCTGGCAATTGGTTTTTCCCTGAGTCCATTTCTAACTGAAATAACGCAACCCGATGTTTAGGGCCGAAATCAGATCGGCCATGGTGATGCTATCATGAACTATGCAAACTCTTCACGGCGGCAAAGTGGAGATTCTATATGGGAGCTGGCCAACTCAAGAGAACAAGAGGATCTTCGCACTGAGAACGTCCCACGCTCTTGTTCGTGGCTTGTCGTGATGAGCCAGCCTGAGGCGGGGAAGGTCTCTGTTCAAGCTTTGCATCCAGAGCCCACTACTTGTGGCCGTGGCTTGCCGGGCGGCTGCGGCGGTCCAGTGGCAGGGGGCCGGCCAGCGGCGACCAATCGTCCATGAATAAAAAGAAAAAACGAAAAATTTATTAATCATACCAAATGCATTTCTATTCTTTTCTATTTCAAAAACATTTTTACCAAATACCTTCTATTTTACTCAAAAATTGTTCCGTGAAGTAGAAACACAAAAAAATGTCATGTTCAAAAAATGTTCCCTAAAACATAAGCGTTACCAAACGCGCCCTTATCCTCCGCTCGAAAGTGTCATTCCTCTCTCTCCCTCTCTCTAATCTCCAGTGTGAGTCTTGTTCTTTTGGGGAGTTTCTTAATTTCTTCGGTAGAGCTGGTCCGATGAAGATGGCTGGAATGGCATCTGTGATAATCTCAATGTGTAAAGTACTCAAAAGAAACTCTAAACTGCAAATCATTGTGATCTTGCTGAAGTAATTGCATCCCGTGAACGAATGGTGGCAACAATCATAAGCAGCAGATTGAGCGGAGCAATCCATGAAATATGGGCAACCTTTAATTATACTGAAATTTCTGATGACGTCAGACGATGGATGTATTAATATTTTTAATGAGAGAAATTCACAATTTTCTTCAAAATGACATAATAAGCGAGGGGTCTACAGGAGAAAATCAATAACAAGAGTAGCTACTGATGGATTAATTTATGGTTTTATCCTATTGATAATTTAGTGCGAAACGTCATAATGAGTAAAGGAGGTCCAGGTTTTAACTATAACATGAGAAGAGATTTCTGTGAAAATGATTTTTTTTTTAAAATATGATATTAATTTTCTGAAAATTCTTTGAGTAATTTAGTATCAACGACTTGTGATATAAAATAAGTAGCTTTTGAAGCAGATTGATGATTTTGAAATTGAGTAGAATCAAACTAGTAATATTAGCAAATCAAATAATATAATATAAATGAATTATGAACTTTGACTTAATGTTTAATTAATAAATTCATGAACTTTATTTCATTGAACAAGGTGCTTTGTGAATTTCTATTTTGTTTATGTTCAACTTAGTCCCTGAACTATTATCCTTCTATTAACCAAGTTTGGGGATAATGTTAATAATTTTTATATAATTCAGAGATTAAGTTAAACATGTATCAAATTTTTAAATGTCATAGTTGATAAATTAAATGTTTGAGGATCACATTATATATTGAGTTAAAGTTTAAAAATTATACTGAATAAATTAAAATTTCAGAATCAAATTGTATTTAGGCGAAAATGTAGAAATCATTTGTCTAGAAAAATCCAAAATTTGAGGGGGGCAAACATATAATTTGTCTAGAGAGGAAAGGCAATTGACTCCGTTCGAAAGATAAACCCGGGAGTGACGGGCAACCGTGCCCATTCGAATCCAACGGCGTAGAATCACCACACGGATTATCCAACGAACGAGCCGAACTGTCTGGTCGGTCTGTGATGTCCGTGGCAAAGACGCCGACGAGCGAGAGAAGCCAGAGCAGAACAGAGCGCGCCTCTGAAAACTCCCGACCGTCGCTTCACCTGATCGAGGTCAGGCCTTGGGAAGCAAAGAAAGATCTCGTGGAAGTAAGCCTCGCGTTTTCTGCACTTTGGGCAGCAATTAGTTGTTTTTCGTTCTTGTTCTTGTTCTTGGTGACAGTACGCTCTTTCATCTGCTACTTCGTGGGTGTGGAAGATTGCTTGCTAATGCTCGCGGGGTTATTCGTGTGGCTCTTGATGGTGGATCTCGTATCTAAGTGGGTCTGTCTCACTTGAAGGAGAGCCGACGATTTCTTTTATGTTCTTTTCTTTTTTCCTTTGGGTGGGTCGTTTTCTTTGTACATGGTGCGGCAAATTGGAAATGGTGAGAGCTGAGAGGGAACATTTTTCTGGGTAGACAGAGACTGAGGAAAACCTGTTTGAAGTGATTGGAAATCGAGATTTACTTATGGGCACTGGTCTTGCCCACATTTGTCAGTACTTAGAACTGGTGTCCATGAGCATGGTCACTTGTGCACAATCTAACCCTCAATCCGTGAGATTGATGCGCCATGTTGCGTTTGCACATGCTTATCTGTTGTGACTTGATCGAACTGTCCGAATGAGAACGTTCATCATCGCTAAGAAAAAGCTTTGTTGCTGTCATCTTCAGTAAAGACATCTTATTAACAAAGAATTAGCCAAGAGAGTTTTCTTTTTCCTATTAAAAACTTTTCTCAGTTAATCCCGCTTTAGATGAATGGAGGCCATGTGTGGGACGCTCTGTCTGACATTGTTCGTTAACATTGACAATCCTCCCAAAAAAAAAACTTTGTTATTTTCAGCCAGCAGATTGCCTGTGTCCTTGATGTACTGCATTACTGCAATATTGCCTGTAGTCTTTCTGATAGTCATGCTGATTTACTTGATATGGATTTGATTATCAAGGGATGGAAATAGGTGTGCTATTGTGCTTTGGTGATGTCCAAGTATGCTTTCTGTCATGTTCATAACAAAAGTAGTTGGAAATACATAGAGCTGGAATAAAATTCTATGATTTTTACTGGTCAGAAGGAAGATGAATTGAACTTCTTGAAAATATGACCCAAATCTCATTAGTTAATGATTGATGAAGATTCTGGCGAGGCAGATGCATATGAACCTGAGAACTGTCACACAGTAAGTTGAATGAATGTATATGTTGCAATTAGTTGAGAATAAACTTAAAATCATAGCCTTGGAGGGATATAGTTTTCTCAATTAAGTTTTGCTCGTATATTTGATCTGATTGCAGTCACAAGTCCTCTAGTTTTTGATGATTTGGTTGGATTCATATGCATAGCATGCATAATATCCACTGCTTCTTTTTGTCAAAATTACTGCTTTGCATTTAATTTGACCAGGATTAATGGATCTTTCTTCATTAATCTTCTAAACCTAAGGTCTGAGCCATGGCATTCATTAGCAAGGTGGGAAACATTTTAAAGCAGACTGTGAGCAAGCATGCCCACTTGGACACATCTGCTCATTGTCCATCTATATACCAGGCTATAAGGTGCATGTCCTCAAAGCTTTTCATTGGAGGTATGGCAATCTGCTTCTCTTGTTAGTCGTGACACTTTCTGTCACTTTTCCAAGTCTGTTAGAGCTTCTTTTATTGCATTGCAGGTCTTTCATATGGCACTGACGATATGAGCCTCAGAGAAGCTTTTGCAGGATACGGGGAGATAATTGAAGGTTCCCCTGATGTGTTTGTCTCTTTTATGTTAATAGTAGCAAATGTGCTCTATTTGTTGTGTTTATTGTATCAAAGAGAACATTGGATGCTGCTGACTCGTATGCAAGATCTGCTTAGCCATCAGATGCTATGCAGTGAATGCAGACAGAGTAGGCTTATTGCATGTGTTTACTGCCTCTTTAACATTACACTGTTCATAATACTTAAATATGAAAATCATTTTTATTAGCCAATGGCAGCCAGAAAAGCATTTGATCATCTGATCTATGGAAGAATACGTAAACTTTGGGTACAGATGGTGTGCTTATGGTCTCTATCAGGAATTGCATGAGATTAATGATATAAGAATGTCAGCAACCTGGTCATTAGTTAACAACAGGACCAATGTACTATTGAGTATATGGCAATTTGGCATAGGTGTAGCGAAAGTGGATAGGCAAGATTGCTTTAATGTGCTTTATGTGCATCTGATACTCGTTCATGGCTTCATACTTGAAAGATTGAGGTAGGTGAATGCTCGTTATCTTGACATTTTGCAGCTAGAGTAATCATGGACCGTGAAACTGGAAGGTCCAGAGGTTTCGGGTTTGTTAGTTTTGCTTCTAGTGATGAGGCCTCCAATGCAATCCAAGGCATGGATGGACAGGTAAGGATGCATATTCGTCACTTAATCTTTTCCAGCAAATCACTGAGGTGTGATGCGTGACCGTGTGCCATCAATTCCATCTATGCTTGTGACATGTAGGTTCTCCTCTTTACATAATTGCACTGAATGGCAATAGACTTATTATTTACTAGGGAAATTAATCACAAAAGCAGTATTGGTGACCCTGTGAATTTTCTTGTGGGCCAATCCGTAATATGTTTTCTCATGATTAAATATAGTTCCCAGGCCTTTTGTTTCAGTGCAGTGCATTCCTTAGTGGCGGCGTCAGGTGTTTATAGCATGATGTACAATGCTGGTATATTCACCATCATTCAGTTACAACAAAAAGATAAACGTTGCAAGAGGCTTGGGTTAGGATGCGCATGGGGCATGGCAATGACAAGGATCGCATTCCCCTTCCACACCACCCTACCTAGCTAAGATCTGCCCTGCCATTGCCCAGTGTACTGCACAAGCAGGGGTGTTGGTTGACATTAAGAGGCAATGTTTCCGTGCAGGGCACCATGCTGGACAAAAGACTCTTAAGAGTCTTTACAAACTAGTCAATGTGGGACAAAGTGAAGATGAAACACATGAAAAAGACTTGTGCCACATTGTTTATTTAGGGAGCTTTCCAAGCTTGTACCTCATGAAAAAATAAGACTTTCAATTAAGAGTATCCGAAAAGCTCTCTCTCCACTGGTTGGGTAATGAAAATTTTAAGTTAGCCTGACTTGGGAATGGGCTTCGATTTTAATGAAGGCCATTTAAGAACATTTTAAATAAATTAACAAATGTTATAAAATCAAGTGAATATAGTGCAAGTTTTGAACAATCAAATTATATAAAAGAATGTATTTCTATTTTGTAAATACTTCTTGGTGGTCATGGTCAATACCAGCCCTGCCTTGCCCCACGTTCTGCCCCATTGCCCTTTTTTAAAGCAAAACTCCCCCCCCCCCTCCCGCGGCAAGGGCGGCAGGGCACCCTGTGCCATGCCCATTGTGCCCCATAACCATCCCTTGTTTGGTTCCCCCCAATAAGCTTCAGGGATTTGTTAGTGAAGCAAGTCACTTTTTTTTCTGGAGTGCCAGTGAGATTCAAATCTAAATGCGTGAATTTGTCTGTTATAAGATTAGTTGGGCTTGGTTTGAGTAGGGCGCTAACATCAATTCCAGCCAACATCTGTGAATCCATCTGACGTTATTCTGTTACCCTTTCATTAGGATCTTCATGGCCGAAGGATAAGAGTGAATCGTGCCATAGAGAAATCTCGCGGAGGATTTGGCAGTCCTGGTTTTCGACAAGGTGGTGGTGAATTTGGTAATGCGGGTAATTTTAGCGCTGGTGGTTATGGAGGAGGGGGCAGGTATGGTTATGGACAAGGAGTGGACAGCTACAATGCCGGAACTGGTGGATATGGCGGTCGCAGTGGTTATGGGGGCGACAGCTACGGTGGTGGCAGCAATGTCGACAGTGGAAACAGTGGTGATCTCAGTGCTGACAGTAGGGGAGACTTCAGCGTTTCTGGTGGTGTCGATGGTAGTGACTTATTTCCCAGTGATAATGCTGGGGCAGAAACATTGGAAGACAATCCTAAGGGCGATGACAATGAACCCGATAATCTTGCCAATACCAGGGTCTGATCAAAAGCCATATCTTGACGGCTAATCTCAATGAAGTTAATAGCCAAGTGATAGAGGATGAGTCGGAGTGTAAAGCTCAAAAGGTGTTACTCTGTTCTCTTGCTTTTGTGTTGTCCCTTGTTGCTTAAAAGCATGATGGTTATAATTCCGTCATGGCCTGTTGTTGATGTCAAAACTCACGTCCGTCGATTAATGCTAAAAAGATTGTTTGCCTTGGGAAATCTACTCTTTAACTGCAAATGCGAGAGTAAAGATTTTATCCCCTTCCACCCTTTTGGGGACCTAATCTCTCCATGCTGTTAGATAATGGTGGGGAGAGATCATGTTTTGCTAGGCCGACAAACTTTCAATCAAGGAAGGAAGCCGGTCAGTGGCAGTCAGTCTAGTCTGTGGAACTTTATACTACTAGTTGAGAAAGTACCATAGCTTAAGAGCAAGTGTCAGTTTCAGAAGTTCGAAATCTTTCCCGTCAGCTTGTCAGCCAGTAGTGTATCTCTGATCTGTCATTCTGTATGCCCGAGACTGGAAGGAAGCCAGTAAGCTGTATGACTCGAAGCTGTAGTCTCACAATCCAGACGTTCCTCTCCCTATGATGGAGCTACTGATCGCAGTGCTTGCGTTGCGTTGTCGTCGTCTTCGCTTCGTCCTTTGTGAGGTCACTGTCAGGCCAGCAATTGCAGTTCAAAAAATACAGCGATACTTTTTCTATCGATCTATGTAAGGATGAAGAGTAGAGGGTGGATGGACATTGAGTAGCATAAGTAAATGGCGTGGGGTCTCTCCTTGAATGGCTCCGAAGATCATCTGTCTTCATAAATATGACCAGCTCGGTTGCCTCTTGCTTCGTCGCCATTCATTGCCCTTTCTGGTTTTTTGTCAACGCACTCATCCAGCCTCCGATCAAACACTTGTCGCGTTGCGTCTTTCATGTGTCGTCTACTCAATTGATTCCATGCGATCGACCTCGCCAATCGAATGATGACCATTGATGTGCATCCCAACTAGCAATGCATTAAATTTTACGTACTTATAATGGACTTGGTTGCGCACGCGTTGTCATCGTACTTTTTATACATGTGACGCGTGGCTTTTCCTTAATTGGATTAATCAAAAAATAAGATAGATCCTTTGTTAAATTTGCACCGGCCAACATTAGAAGATTGCCATCAACTCTCTTTTCTGGATATGCATCTAAGTCAACCGAATGTATTTGGTACGTAAAATGAAAAATTTTTAAGAGGGTCGACAATTCGTGTTTGCAGGTCATATGATATGGAATGAAAAAAAAAAAAAACCCTAAGACTTTGGTAAATCGGGTTATACGAAACTCACGTGCCTGGAATTCGCATCATGCCGTGTCACTGTCGAATTTGCGGAATAATCGTGTTAAAACGTGTTAAGTTCGGGGGGTCGGATCTAGGGAATTTACGAGCGTTTAATAATTTTAAGTCGCGACTGCGTAACACAAGCTGGAATAGCTCAGTTGGTTAGAGCGTGTGGCTGTTAACCACAAGGTCGGAGGTTCAAGCCCTCCTTCTAGCGGGTTAAGCCCTTTTCGTATTTCCTCCTTTTGATTCCTTTCTTTGCCCTCTTGTTTAAACATCAGCAAATTAGTATTTTTTTTTTCGTGGAATGCTACGGGCTATAAGTACCATAGAATTTAGGACGACGAACATTGGCGAAGAACATTACAAGTGTCAAAATAAATAAATAAAAACTCAATCATAAGCGTTGCAGAAATGTTGGATTGCACGAGTCCCTTGCCCCTTTTCGTATTTCCTCCTTTTAATTCCTTTCTTGCGCTCTTGTTTAAACTTCAGCAAATTAGTAGTGTTTTTTTTTTTTGTGGAATTGCTACGAGCTATAAGTACCATAAAATTTAGGACGTTGAACATTCGCGAAGAACATTACAAGTGTAAAAAGAAAAAAAAAACTCAATCAGAAGCCTCGTAGAAACATTGGATCGCACGAGTCCCTTGCTTTTGCAGGCCGTCTCGCAAGAAA
Source organism: Melaleuca quinquenervia (assembly GCA_030064385.1). NCBI lineage: Eukaryota > Viridiplantae > Streptophyta > Magnoliopsida > Myrtales > Myrtaceae > Melaleuca > Melaleuca quinquenervia. The sequence continues at coordinate 6,276,518 of CM057726.1, read as the reverse complement.
ATGAACTTCAAAAGGTCCATTTGTTTTGCACAAATACACGTACTAGAAATTGGAGACGAGGAAATTTAGTAGTGCTGAAATTGGAGACGACCGTATGCAGCCACGTCGAGCAAGCGGCGTCCATTAAATTGATCGACGGTCCAATTACGATTATAGCCTCTATGACTAGTTCCGACAGCCCTTCACATCTCTCTCCCCTCTTTACGCCGAGCAACATCGTACTCTTTTGGAAGTCTCCTATCCCGCACCACCCACGTTTTTTTGGGGATACGGATCCCGTGGTGAGGGGATCATTTTCAGATCGGACGGTTGTACTTTTTTTTTCCGAGAAAAGTAAAATTAAAAAATCTCTCCACTTATATTAATGAGGGATGTCCGAATCCCCTGACCACTTATTCTGTCGAGTGAAAACGTTCACTTATAAAGTGTTTAAACCTTAAAAAAACTAAAAATTAAGGAGGAACTTAGTAGTTGGTAGACGGATTGCGAGCGGCCTTGGTCAAGGACGGGTAAACTCAAGGTACTGTTGCCTGGGGACTCAAGCGACATGGCTCGAGATCCGTCAACCAAGGAGAAGATATTGTGTGGTTCGGGGCCAGTGGTCACGCTCACTTAGGAGGGCCCACATGGCTGGTGGGCCCCGCGCATTGTGAGAGAGCACTCGGGGCCCACCGGCCAGGTGGCCCCCTCTTAGTGGTCGGGGACCATTGGTTCGAGACCACCCATATTTTTTCCGCAACCTAGTTCCTTGTCGAAGGTTCACTGGCAACATGGCATGAGCACTCGTTGGCAACATCACATGAGATAGAATATTTTATAGAATCATGAAAATTTAATCAGAGTAAAACCGGAAGGAAAAAAAAAAGTACATAATGACACAAGTGACCCCATGAACTCCTGTCCAATATACAATGCCGTACTTGAACTTTCGATTTGTTCGATTGTTCCCAAAACTTTAGCTCGATTTGCAATGTGGTCCCCGGACTATTTGTTTAGTTTGGTACGCGGTTTTTTTTGTACGTATTCATATTGGTTCGTGAACTTTCGAATTTTCATCTTTGTTTGAATATGTAGGAAAAACGTCACATCGAACAAACTGAAAGTTCATAAATCACGTTACCAAATTAATAATTCGAGAATCAAATAACATACATAATTAAAATTCAGATCTCATGTTGAATGAATAAAAAGTTTAGGTATTATTTATGTCAATTTTCCAAAATTTAAAAGACGTACAGGTCTGCCTGCTTTGGGAAATTAAATGATGTGGATCGACGCTCCCCTCCCTTGAACGGGCTCCGCGGTACTTTCACAACAAAACTCCATGTTACGGTGAAGATGGCGGAAAGGCAGCGGGTCCGTGAACCGCTTTTGAGCCGCAGTCAAAAAGATAACATTTTTTTTTTGAAAGTTATCTTTTTTTTCCTTACCGTCCGATCTCAATCTGACGGTCCCCACAGCTACGTTACCTGCAGTTACTGCAGGCGATCCGCGACGATGGCTGCCCACGTCCGTCGCATTCACCATCCGGGCTTGTCTCGACTCGCACACTCCTCGTTCCTCGCTCTCCTACTCCCTCCCTCTCCCTCGCATATATTTACGCTCGTCTCTCCTTCTTCGTCGCTCTCTATCGGTCGCGGAAGAAGGCCGGGAAACCAACCATCTTTGTGCCGAGAACCGAGAATGGCTTTCACGTTGGGCTGCCCCCAAGCGAAGGGACCCGGAACGGCGGCGAAATGCGCGAGGCCGACCCGTTTCGCCGCCTCCCTTGCCCGGGCTGGCGATGGGTTTCCCTCGTTTCTGCCCAAGGAGGTGGAGAAGATCAAGGACCCTTTCGCTCGTCGCTTGGCTCAGAGGATCGAGAGGGTCCCAGTTCCGGTGCAGGTACCTTAGTTGTGCTCCCCTCTCTGCATGCGTCTCGTTCCTCGTGGTCGCGGCGCCGGCTTTTTTCTTTGGCAACTTGGTCTCGTTGCCCGAGCTTTTGCTTGCGCCTTGCCTGAAAATTATAAAAGAGAGGTTCAGTTCGTGCACTTGTGACGATTGCTGTCGTTGAGAAGTTAGTGGCAACGCTTTTGAACGTCGGCATATTCTCGTGATGCTCTTGTTCAGGGTGAACTGTGTGTGCTCTGCGCGTGTTGTCCTTGCATCGCAGTGATCAAGTTGGCCCAGTGAAAGGGCTCCCTCGCGGGAGTGCGTAAGATGGGCAATGTACAAATTTTACTTCACTACACAGCTTTAGTATGTGGTCCCTGTGAGAAAGTTCCCTTTTTTCAACCCATATTTGGCTGCACGCTTAAGAATTGGTTGAATAAGGAATCAAGTACATGGGAAGAGATTATGGTAGTAGCACGGAAAGAGGGGGTTACGTTGCAGTAAAAACTTTCTTATCATGCGATACTGAGCAAATGAGTTCCTGCCTCCTGACACTGTACGTAGGCATTTGAACTTATGCAAATTTTCTTATTTTTTTCTTTTGAAAATCCGGAAATAACTATCTTGTAGATGAAACGTAGACAGAATATGGTCCTACTGGTGGAGTATTGAGTAAGAGGCAACCACTCCAGGTTCTTTAATTTCAAACACTATTCATTTCTTCAAACTCAATTTAACATATCCAAGAAATAGAAAAGATGATAAAGTGAAATTGTCAGCTTGATTTCAGTGATGGGGGCAATCTAAAATTTGGCTAAAATTTTGGGTGGTCTCTGTGATTTAAACCAATGTATCTCAGAGGCTTATGTTCGAGAAGTTTTTCGGGAAGAGGCTAATTGCATGAACAATCCACTAATGTTTTATGAACTTTTTCTCTGGGCCCTGTGCTTATCTGACAGAAAAAAGTATTCACTGAAAGCCATGTGGTCAAAAGCTGCTGTTCGATAGACTTATTTTTAATGCTTGTCACACTTGCAGATTGAATCATCTGATGGTTGGGTAATGAGCAGTTGCGTGAAACCATCAGTAAGAAGTAAGAACAATCCGGTGGTCCTGCTACACTGCTTCGACAGGTTCGAAGTTCATAGCAATGTTATCATACTAGCATAACATTTTTACCAATTACTAATATATGCGTGCCATATTTTGTGATTGAAGTTCTTGTTTAGAGTGGAGACATGCATATCCTTTGCTTGAGGAGGCTGGCTTGGAAGTATGGGCTGTTGATGTCCTCGGATGGGGATTCTCTGATTTAGGTTAATCAATCTGCTTGACTTTGTTCTTAGCTGGTTATTCACATAATCCAACAGTACTCTTGATTGGATCCTCAATGATGTAATTTTTTTTTCTTATTCATGGGCATGTGTTAGAAAAGTGTCCTCCATGTGGTGTCTCATCCAAGCGACACCACCTCTATCAGGTAACTCCCAGGCTCTCGGTTACTTAGATTTGGGAAATGTTCTGCTTCTCATGTTGCTTTAGGATCCAAAGACCATGTTGCACTCAATCTTCTTTCTTGTTCTGATGTTCTGTTGCTGGTATGACCAACTTCTTAAAGCTTACAGCAATTAAATTGAGATTTTATCTTCTGCATTTTTAGTTGTGGAAGTCCCACATAAGAAAGCCAATGGTATTAGTTGGACCAAGTCTGGGAGCTGCAGCTGCAATTGACTTTGCTGTCAATCACTCAGAAGCTGTGAGTAGATTCTTCTATGTTATTCCTGTTATTGAGCTTTGGACAATGTATTTACATCTCACCTGGAAAAATGTGATGCATTAATCCAACTATCTCAAGGTTCTTCAATGCACGCATGAGATTGTTGTTGAGCTCAACTGAGTTTTTCGTCTTTTTTCCTTTTGCGTTCAACTGTGTCAATCATCAATTTGAATCTGCCAATGAAATCCTCCATGGTTTGACAAGTTTGGACTATGGAAAAACTAAAAAGCTTTTCTTGTTCTTCATTCTTTGGCCTTTTCAAATGTCATGGATGACCACAGACAATATTCAAGCCTGACTTTTTATGTGCAGTCCACCTTAACTGATTCCCCCCCCCCCCCCCCCCCCCGCCTTTTGTGGTCTTTGTCTTCTGGTTTTCATTCTTATGTACTTTTTGGTTTGACAGGTTGAGAAGCTGGTCTTGGTCAATGGGTGTGTTTATAAGGAAGGCACAGGTCATCTAGCAAATCTACCCAAGTCAATCGCCTATGCTGGGGTCGGTTCTAAAATTGAATTTCGCAGGACATATGTGTTGGATAGGATATATAGATTGCCATTCATTGCATTAAGCACCAAATACTTCCATGAATTAGCACCGTCTTTATTTTCCTTTTGTTTCACATAGCTTGCAGTGATTTGACATGGCATATGCATTTAGTTTGATCAGTTGCTTCGCAATGGACTAATGTCCAATAATGAAGTGACTAACTGTCTGAATCTTACTCAGCCAAAAGATAGAGATAAGAAGAGGAGGACCTGATTTTCAATTTCTATCTCTTAAGAATGGAAGGTCTGAATACCATTATCTTAAAAAGTCAGATTTTTAATGCAATTATCGAGAAATTGGTGTGGCATCTTGTGGAAGGAAGTATTCTAAACACCTAAGAGCTCACCACATTGTCCTGCACTTAAAGCAAGATCAGATGATTTCATTCTTCTGATATCATTCTCCCCAGTGCATATCTACCTCCACTTTTGTAGACTGAGTCAACTTGATGGTCTTATTTCTCTTATCCTCTAACCACTGATGGAGCAAATGTTATGAGGGCGAACCCTTCTCTTGAACGATCCCATTCCTGCTGCAATGCGCATATGCAGTTTGTTTTAGTTCTTTAGTTTTCCATCTAGATGGTTTCACCTGAACTTACATTGTCTGTTATATATCAGGTTTCTTTGCTAAAGAGCACCCCACTGCGGCTTTATGCCAATATGATGGCCTTGCACCACATCTCATTGGCTACATGTTTTGATTGGACCAATGTAAAGTTCTTTACTCTTACTTGGTTGTGTTTCCTTTTGCCTCATAATGAAGCGATCTATGTCATCAACAATAAATGAAATAGGCCTATAGTTAGAGCCATCTAATCTTCTCTATATCCTTGTGTTGCACTCTAGGTCGGGCGCTTACACTGTCTACAGCCATGGTGGAAAGATGCGAGTGTTAGTTTTATGAGGAGTGGGGGGTATAATGTTGTTGACCAAATAAAAGAGGTACAGCAATTTTGATATTTCTGCTTTACGTCTGCCTGATAAGCAGACATTCAATAGCAAGTCTTTGTTGGTGCTTGCCATCAAACGGGACAAAGTTGGTTTTATTAGTGCATTGTATTTTTCTCTTTTTGCTAATTCAACTGCAATTATATAGTTTTAGATGGTTTTTACGTTTTTACTATTGATTCGGCACAACTATTGATATTTTGCATGCTGACCTCTTTTTGTAATTGCACTGGAAGTAATTTATTAGGTTCCCATTATTTTAGCTCTCTCGGTGACCTCTGTAATGGAGGACTTTTTGATGCAAAATGTTCCTCCATGATGTTTTAGCTGCACAACAGTGGGAACATTCATCTGGGTGTCCTACCATGTAGTGGTGATCAAGTGCAATAATAAAGGACAGCTTGTCCGACAAGCTGTAGTAACTGATTGAAATTTCCAGACAGTGGATGGAAATTTTGCGTTTCCATTAGTTTTATATTTGACTATGCACTGGCATAAATTGTCAATGTCCTTATCAGACTAATTCAAGGCTGTACCAGACAAGAGTTGCTAAAAATTGAATCAATTTTAAGAACTAACATAAAACTGTTAATAGTGCTCATGATTTGTCCCCAACTTATTGAGGAACTTGATGGTTGATGTCACTTCTGACTTCTTTGTAACGTATCTGTTCATGATCAGAGAGGAACACAGGCCATCGAGATGGTTGTAAATTTTAAGTCTCCCTGGAGTCAGGATTGAGAGAAGAAATTTGAATAACCCATCTCATTGGTGTGCCTCTGACTCTACAACATCATACTTCTGCAGGTAAAGCAGAAAGTGCTCATCGTTTATGGCGAGCATGACAGGATAGTCACCAAGAAACTACAAGTGGTTAGTTCAGCTTGGACTTTTTATCACCTACAAAGCCATACTAATTTGCTGTAGAATGAGATTTTTGCCAAAACTGTTTTGAAGCTGAGACTTGTTTTGCTCCTATAGCTTGGGTTTCCATTGATTCATAAACTCTAGCTGTATTAGCACGGCTGATCTCTTCAGTTCCATATTGTATTGTTCTTCTGTCTCTCTGTTTTATTCTTCTTCCCCTTGTTTTTGTTGACTTTTCATTTTTCTGCACTTGGAATATCTTACTACCCTAACAAAAATGCAGAGGCTCCACTGTGAACTGTCGAGTGCCATCATACGGCAAGTGCCGGATTGTGGTCATTTGCTTCATGTTGAGAAGCCCAATGCCGTCACAAAATTGATTGCGGATTTCGTCCGAGACGGTGACTGCTGAAGAAGTTCATTTACTGGCGCTTCCCTCCATTCCTTTCTCAACGGCCGCTTAAAACCTAGATACGAACAGGTCTTTACTGTAGCCATGGAGAAGGTAGATGTTTTCTCTGCCCCACTTAGGATATCTATTATGTTGTACTTTGGATTTCTTTACCTCAACGTATACAAACAAAGGGAAGATGAAAGAGGATGCTTTTGCCTCTTGTAAGTTCTTGGTGCTTTATGCCCGCTTTTGTTGGTCCTCCGACAGTGTTTAGAGTTGTGATTAGAAGAGGACGGTGTTCAACGGATGTCGGCACGCAACACCGCGCCAAATGTTTTACTTGGCATGGTTGCTGCAAACCATCCATCATCCCTTCTGGACCTTGATCAAGCTGAAATGACCTGAAGTTACTGGGTTCTGAGTGGAAGCATTGAACTGCCCTTTAGCACTGCGGCCGTGTTGAGTAAGCCAGAGCTCTTATTACATGCAGTTGGGTGGGTCGTTCACCAACTGCCGTCCGGTAACGATATGATCAAGACAACCCAAATTATCCATCCGAAAGACGCCAAGTGCCGTCTTTCGACTAGGTTCGAATGGTTACGACTTTCCGAATTTTTGATTCGGTCCATCAATCATTTGCCCATCAGGGATAAAAAAAACTTGTCTATATTAGTATAGTTTTACAAACAAATTTTATTAGCGTCTTTAAAAAGGGTCACTTGGATTTATAATTTGGGAGATGCCGATTATTCTTCTCGTGACGAGTACTTGTGAAGTTTTTGGATAGTTATAAAAGTTATATTAATAAAAAAATTTCTCAATTAATCCGAATTTCAAGAAATGTAAAAGTTAAGATATTGTTTTTTTTTGGGTAAATGTTAAGATATTGTTCTTATTGTTTGTCGTTATAATAATTTCGTTGGCCACTTATTAGATTTCTCTAATCAAATTTCTTACATAAAGTTGATACCACCTCTCCATCTATAGATGAGGGCTCTTTTATTTTTTTGTGAAAGTTGATCTTAGAAATACAAGATAGTTGTATAGTTATAAAAATAATTTATATGACTCGTGGTGGGTGGATTGGGACGAGGAAATTGCAAATTAGTGGTGGAAGCTCATTAAATTCATCAGTTCAGTTATCGCAAATCGACACGATTAGGCTAACTAGGATATACAACAAACAAATAAAGTCGATTTTTGTTCAAATCTGATTTTTTTTCTTCTTTTCACTTTTCAAGTTTTGAGTGGACTTGAAGACCTCACCAAACACTAGATGGATCAAGCAGAAATATATACCGATTAAATTATTTTTTCCTCTAGTTGAAACATAATATAAATTTTCTTCAATCTGGTTAATAATTACAAGATCAAACCGTCTTTTTCAAGTGTTTATACCGTAAAAAATTATAATCTATATTCGTTGTGACACAAATATCCGGAATTTTTCATGTCGCTGAAATTCTAAGTTTTCATATTATGATACAAATATCTAAAAAAAAAGTACTTCATGAAAAATTCTAAATTTGTATCGATGCAACTAATATACCTTAAATAAAGCAGAAATAATTTATTTATATGTCTTATACTTATAAATTTAGATTTTTTTGTGACGCAAATTTTTTTTTTCAGATGTCACATTGGACAAGTTTGGATTTTTGATGATACAAAAAAGTTTAGGATATTTATGTGATTGTAGTTATACTTTGAGAATTTTTTTCCTGGTATTTGCCTTTTTTCATTAAAAAAAGATTCGGCTTCTAACGATAGAGCAACGCTGCGCTTCGGTGGATAAGGATGTGCATGGTCCGGTTGGGCCGGTCCCGTGCTCAACCCGAGGGCCGACCCGCACAGTGTCGGTCCTCAATTTTTGGGACCGTAGATCGACTCGTCAAGCTTGGGACCGAGGACCGGACCGACCCTATCGGTCCGGTCCGGTTCCAAGGTCAACCCGAGACTGCTAAAATTTTCGTACAAGTATCGCAAAATACCCGATAGTGATTAAATGCAAAAAGTTGTAGACCTTAATAGTTACAAATATTGATCAATTCATAATGCTCCCCATAAAAAAAACTTACACACCGTAAAATTATGAGGCATAATGCTTGCTCCAAAAAGACTCATCAACATAAATGCACTTTTCCCGCCGAATACAGTAGGCATCTCATTCATGATTTGAGGGGTATTTGCTTCTCCAAAAGCAAAATCACAAATTATGAAGCAAGCACCGCTTACACATAGGAGTCTGGCATTGCAGTTCTCATGAGGAAAAGAACTTAAAGCAAAAGAATGTTGTTCAAGAAGCAATTCATCAGAACCAAAGACTCAAAAAATGAAACTGTTCAATAAGCAATTCAAGAAATATAAAAAATGAATGCTCAAACCAAACTCAACCGATAAACGTCAAGATAGAAGAAAAAGTAAAAGAGTAACTACTAAAACAAGCATCATGTAGATCAGTAGAATTACGTGTGCACCACTTGCAAAAAATTTACGATCTACTAGTCTTGAGCTCGTAATTTCTAAACTTATTATTTTTACTAAGATAATTAGAAGCAGCGAGTGATGTTCATCGCCAAAAAACATTCCAAAGAGGAAAACTAGATCAACCTGGAAACAATGAACTGAACAATGAAGTAAATGAGGTGGAAATAGAATGAGCTTATTTAAAAAATGTTAATATTAAATATTTATATATAATATATAGTCGGGTTGGTCCGAGTTGGACCAACTTGACCTTCTAGGACCGAGGACTAACCCTTACAGTACCGTGTTAGGGATTTTAGGACCGAGGATCAACCCGTTCAACTCAAAAATCCAACTAGGACTGGCCGGGTTGGGCCGGTCCAGGGTCGGTCCAGGGTCGACCCTGGCCCGCTGGAGGGACAAAACGACGCCGTCTCATTCCAACAAATAAGAAAGGCAGAAAAAGAAAAAGAAAATCCTCTAAAACCCTAGCAAAAGATTCTCCTTCTTCTTCTTCACCGCAACAGCACGAGCTTAAACCCTGAAATCCCACCGACTACGATCCTCACAGCGCCAAACTGCGGCTCCAGCAGCGTCTCTTCGAGTTGGTCCCCGCGACATGGACGAAGATAATTTCGGCGAAGAGATGTCCCGGCGAGTTCAGGTCCGGTTCGTCACGAAGCTGGAGCCCCCGTTGAAGGCCCCTCCCGCTTCCATCGCAATCCCTGCTAATCTCACCAGACTGGGCCTCTCTACCGTTGTCAACAATCTCATTCAATCCGGTAAGCTTTATAGCTCTTGAAGCATGAGGGAATCCTTCGTGAACAGTAGCTCGTCCTTTTACCCCGTCGTAATGAAATCTTGTGCCTTTTCTAGCTTCATTCAGATTCTCTGATTTTTCTTAGCGTCTGCCTTGTATTCGTTTATACGTGCATTAGGCTGAGAATTTTTAGATGTTATTTTTAATTTTTTATCTTTTGCTGTGGCGTGGATTGATCGTAGTGCTGAGTTATTTGATATTCTCTGCCAGGGAACCCGGATTGGAATCCGGAGCCATTTGATTTTTTGATTGATGGCGAGCTCATTCGGATGTCGCTCGAACAGTTTCTTCTTGCCAAGGGCATTTCCGCGGTAATAATATTGCTCCTTCTCACCGGCACAGTGTAATATCCTGTGCCTAAATCCCACGTGGTTATATGTGGTTGACAAATAACTGGTGTGCTGGACCTTTTGCCTGCTTGAAACAAATTTTTCGTTGATTGATTTTTCCTGACAGGAAATTAGTGTTGTTGATGAATATCAAGGAAGTTCTTAGAATAACTTGAACTTGGTTGTAACTGATGAATATTCTGACATGAGAACGCAATTTTGACCTACAGTTGAATTGTTCACATTTTGAATGAGCCTTTCTGATTTTTGATGTTTTTTTTTTTGGGGGGGGGGGGGGGGGGGGAGTAAATCAGAAGAATGAGGAAAGGTGCTGGTGATATGTGAGATGCGGAGATCCCATTATGCACTGTGAAAAGTGGAGAAAGCAAATATAGTAAAGTATAATTATCTCTTATTCTACTTAAGTTGGTGAACTAATTTCGACTAAAGAAGACTAGTTGCTGAGGTTTGGGTCTTTGGATTGATGTAATCTGCTGATTGTTTGATCTAGTGGAACAGTCCATTTTGTGTTGTTTTTATCATCTGAGCTTCTAACTGTTTAATTTTCTCTTTCACGATCTGGTCCATAGTTCATTTAATTGAAGCAACAGTGTTTTCCTCCAGCTATTTTCTTTTCTTGTGCTGTTAATTTGATATATAACCAGGAATAGTTTCTTATTACAGGAGAAGATATTGGAGATAGAGTACGTCAGAGCTGTGGCTCCACGGAAAGAGGAAGATGCATCTGTACATGAGGATTGGGTCAGTGCAGTTGATGGGTCTAATCCTAGGTAAGTATCTTGACAGCCAAAGGATAAAGAGATGCAAGGACGTCTTTTCTTTTTTTCTTTTCATTTGAACATTACTCTCAAAACATTGCGTGCTTTGTCCTGGGGTTCTGTTTGGATATAACGGTGTTCTCACTTTTGAGAGATATATCCGAGTGTTATGAAGCTGCTATAGGTCTGCATATTTAATGATAACCATTCTCTTCTAGTCAAAGGTGTGGCTTGCGGGGTCCTCTGAAGCGTTATACCCAATAAGTGCAAATTTCACAATTGTTAGTCATCGAATTAAGTGCCGAATGTCTTTTTGTGGTTTGTGCTTCATCTTAATTGGATATTATGGTTGTATTTATTACCAGCTTGAGAATGCAAAGTTCTATATCTATTTGGGCTGTAACTAGACATTGTTTATCCATATGTCTTGTGATATTTGCAATTTCTACTGTTTGAAGTTCTTGAGGGAAGCTTTTAGTTTTAATGATCTTTTAGGAATGAAAGTCTTGTGATCTCTTTTCAAGTGATGGGATCACAGCTCCCAGCTCATTTAACCTGATAAACATTACTGAATGGAACTCCTTGAGCAACTGTTTGTTGTTCCAGGACTTCAATGCAGAATCTTCTATCCAAAAGGCGATTTGTCAAAAAACTAGATATTTTTCTAACACTGAAGAACCACCTGCGATTTGGAGGATTCACAACACTTTTGGCATGACTTAAATGTATTTTAGTTTGGAGATGGGACTTCTAAGCATGTCGGATAGGATAACTTAATCTGTGTGCTGAACTGACTTAAACCAGTACCCTGGATTTCTCTGGTTTTGCTATTCTCCTCTTGCACTCTGTTCTCTTCTTCTCAGTTTTTTTGTTTTTGTTATATGGCAGGTTCATTTTGACAGGATGTTATGATGGTTTAGGAAGGTAATATTCGAAGAAGCTTGTTCCTCATTCGTACCTTGCACCAGCATCCACTTGCAAAATTCACTCCAATGTATCAAAAATTTTCACTGACAATGATTTTGATGTCTTAAATTAAGGGTATGGGAGGCTCCTGGATCATGCAGTCATATATTAGGAGGACACAGTGATGCAATTACTTCTGTAAGCGTCATTGATCCTGAAGGTACAGAATACATGAAGGCCAACTGCTGAATTGGACATTTAAATAATTGTCATTGTGTCATTATTGCCATGGTTGTTAAAATCATTATCCTGCTTCTCATGATGAGGTTGCTCATCAACTTTTATGCAAGTACATGTGAAGATAATATACTTCCACTCTTTTGGGGGACAGTGTACCAAACATGCAGATGCAATTTAAATAATCCAACCATTGAAACTAAAAATTATAAGCATGATCTTGTAGGGGGCTATTTCTTTTTTGGCCGAAATGGTTCAAGACAATTTTTCCCTTTTGAAACGTTGGTGTAATGAAGAAATTACAAAATAAATGAGGTAACTTTTAGTGTCATGGTCCTGCTTTTCCTCAAGTCACTGTGGTGATTTCTATGTACCACAAGCACATCATACATGCCCTCATCCCAAGGATGCAGTCTCAAGTACAGTTTGCATATTGACTATGGACCACCTGTGATCTGAATGCAGGAGCTGAGAGTGTTTGCGTGGTAACTGCATCAAAAGACAGGACCCTAAGGTTGTGGAAGGTAATTACGTAACAATACTGCCTCCACTTCTACTGTGTATGATCTTTGCATCCACTCAGTTATTATTATTTTTCTTTCTTTTGCATGGAAAGATACATAACGAGGCATCTATTAATTCTCCTGCAACAATAAGGGCATCTAAGATTCTACGGGGGCATAAAGCATCAGTGCAAAGTGTTTCAGCTAAGTCTGCTGGAGACATGGTCCTGTCTATACTCTAGTATCATTATATAGTTAGAAGCATCAGAATTATTTTTTAAAACTGAGCCAGCTTCTTTTTGGTTGCATAAATCAGATCTGTTCTGGCTCTTGGGATTGTACTATAAATTTGTGGAACGCAAAGGTGTTGGGTGTGGACGATAATCCTGTAACAGTCAAGAAGAGAAAAGTTAATAATCAAGCTGAGGAATCTCAAATCGAGGTATTGCTTCGTTCTTGATTTTGTTAAATTATTTCTGGATGGCTATTAGACTATGTTAGACGTCATTTTTGCCTTCTGTTTAGTTGTCTAAGTAGTAATTCAATACTTCTGATGGTTTGCCAAATTCTCTGGTAAGTCCTGGCACACGGACCTTTCTTTTGATTAGGAAGTAATTCTTCCTTCAGGCAACACAGATTGACTCTGCTGTTGTATATGGATTTTAAGGAGTTGGTCACCATCCTTTACTAAGAAATACCCATTTGACACAAAAGGTGTTTGTTTCTTCCCTTTGTTAAAAATGTCAAAGAGTCTGTAAGGTAGTTACAACAAACTGGCACAAATATCTGGATGGGACCAACTTCTTTGGCAGCTTACTAACATTGGATTTTCAATGTTATTAGGAGGAAGCTGTGTCTACACTTGTAGGCCATACGCAATGTGTATCTTCAGTGATTTGGCCACATCCGGAAACAATATATTCTACTTCATGGGATCATTCTGTCAGACGGTGGGATGTCGAGACTGGCAAGGATTTGTTAAACATAGTACGATAAATATTTTCTACCCTCTCTCTCCTTGCTTTGTTTGTACTTGTAATAGGCTTTTTGGGGCTTCTACATCACAAGGCCAATATTTTCTGCAATGCATATAAGTATTTATCATTAGTTTTATGTGAAATGCAAGAAGACTCACTTTCTTCCCATGAGATGAAGTAAAATCAGCATTTTTTTGCATGCAGTTCTGTGGGAAGGTCCTCAATTGCCTTGATATTGGAGGTGAAGCCTCTGCTTTGATTGCTGCTGGAGGTTCTGATCCTGTTCTCAGGATATGGGATCCTCGCAAACCAGGTATTTTGCAATTGACTTGGTCTTACTGCACTCTTCTAAGATGACATTCGAATGAAAGCAAGGCAAATTAAATATTTTTTCCCTTTCGCTCATGCGCTCCTTTTCATCCTCTGATGAAACTTGCATTTTCCTAGCAAGTTCGGCCCCCATCTTCCAGTTCTCGTCGCACTCTTCTTGGATTTCAGCTTGCAAATGGCATGATAAATCTTGGTTTCATCTACTTTCTGCATCGTATGATGGGAAGATAATGCTGTGGGATTTGAGAACCGCTGTATGTCAACTCTTTACTTTGGACTAATTAACTACAATTATGTCTTTGAAATCGCTTCGGTTTGAGAAATACATTTCTTAATGCAATTGTCTCTTGCAGTGGCCTCTGGCTGTCATTGATTCTCACAAAGATAAGGTATGCTTTGTTTCTTCCATGCCCGATTGTCTAGCTCGGTTGTTGTCCCTGATTTGCTGTTCTTTTCTTTTATTTGTTAACATATGGCTTTTAATATGGTGGTGCAGGTGTTTTGTGCGGACTGGTGGAGAGGTGATTGTGTTGTTAGTGGTGGGATGGACTCAAAATTGCGGATTTCTTCAGGGATACCTATCCAATGAGGTGTGGCACTTTTCATTGCATCTACCGAAGTTCTGAGCTCAGGCTTCTTTCTCAGCTGTGGTAATTCACTAATTGATTCCATCTCTTGCTTCTATTACAGGTCCTCAATATAATCACGAGCTCATTTGATGAAGTGCTGCAATCGTGCTTTTAAGGATGGGTACCATGCTTGTAATTAACACCTGTCTTTGCCCAATTTATATGAGAGCTCAATTGGGATTCAGAAATTGTCATAAGTCACACGAAGTCCCAACCTATGAGGAGTTATTTATGAGCAGTGCTGCAAATGATCCAGCTTTGGTTTGCTAAGACAGAGATTTGCCTCATGATAGGCAATACATGGAAATTTTTGTGGACAAACACTGTCAATCTGTGAGCCTGGACTGATTAAAGATGATCCGTAAGCCTTGAAGATGTATTATTGTATTTAGATGTTGCAGCAAACAGCTGGATGTATATGCATCCGATTTTGCGTTTGCTTGCGCACTAGTATGCTCTTCTGTTCATGCATTTTATTGCGAGAGTAAAGAGCATATTTTCAACAACAATTTGATAATTTCATCCTGGGTAACGCTTCTTATGTAAGCTTTTCATTAGGCTGGTTTCTCTTTAGTAAGATCAGTTTCAGTTGAATCGTTGGTGCGCTTCACACTGCTCTTGTCGCATGATCTTTGCTCTTGCTTTTTTTTTTCTTTTGTAGTCTTCATGATTAAAATGTCATACATTTCGATTTTGCCACCCAAAACGACGTTCGCTATCTGGAGCTAGGTCAGCTCTTGTAGCGACCTGGACTCCTCGATGTTCATGCTCTATGACTACTCCTTAAGTAACTAGAAAAGAATTCGTTGAAAATCGCCTGGTTGAATTTCCGTTTATGAATGACAGAAACTATGTGATGTTATATTTACCAAAAAAAAACTATGTGATGTTACCGCAATCAATTCATGGAAAAAGAAGGAAAGGAAGAAACTAATCAAGCAGTATTGAATTTGAAATAACACGGAATATAAAGTAAAAGCAACGAAAAAAAAATGACCTAGTTTTGTTATCTAGCTACTCTCACACGTGCGAAGAGAAATGCCTCAGTTGTGGACAAGAGCAAAAGTTAGGAGCAGGAAGAGGAAAGCCTTGAAGGCCATTTCAAAGGCAGAAAAGCCTAAATGTGCAAAGTGATTGTTATCCGTGAGCTCTTTTCGACGATGGAATTCAAGTCGCGTGAAAACTCGCCGAGAACATGAATCGTGAAGAAAAAGATCGAATCCGACACCTCAAAGGTAAGGGCGGTGGCAAAGCTGAGAGCTTCACTGAAGCGAAAGTTCGGAGCTTAGCCAAAGAGAAACCAGCAGTGCCAAATTGCCAAGGCCTTCGCCCCCGATGATTCATGCCCAGCAAATGCTTGGTCAAGTAGGAGTGTGAATATTACCCGAACCGAACCGAAAGTTCAGTGTGTTTTCGGGATCGGGTAGTCAGCTAAAAAAAAAAGGGTACCTTGACGGTTCAGCATTGTACCTGAACTGACCCGAACCGCATTAAAGAAATCCTCTTAACCAATTAAACAAAACAGCCTCGAGACCTTCGCTGATTGTTGTAAGGAAGAAAGCAACGCGAACGTTATTGATCCCGGCCTCGACACCATCTTTGCATGCTTATAGGCGTGCTTGGATCACGGGTTCTTCCCGTGACAAACCACAGAATGAGCCGTGAGTTCATGGATGAGTGTGACATCCGGGTCAAGATCCGAACCGGGTCAGGGTATGGATGCGAACCGGATCAGGTTCGGACTGACCAGATTTTTAAAGAGACAAGGCTCTAATGAAAATGGACATGGGCTCACGGCAGGCCCAGTCCATTCTCATTTGCCCCTCAGTCCGCATTCTACTTTGATGGCCCAAACTGATCCAACGCCAATTATGGATAAGGCTTGCACGGGCTTGGACCAAAAAAGGACAAACGGGTGGAATGGGCCTGGGGTCCATCTAAGGCGAGACACGAACCAGGCTCGGTTCGAGCTTCGTTCCTCTATACCCTAGGCCCAGGCCATTTTTCTGTTCGGCTCATCCAACCGGCGGAAGAAAACAGGAATCGGAGCATCTCTGGTCTTCGCCGGAACGCTCTTGTTTCGTCTTTCGACGCCGCCGACTAAAAGAGGCATTCGACGACGGCATAATCCGAACGCAACACACAACCTATACGACGAATCCGTAAACCAAAATGGGACCGAAACAAAACCGCAAATCGCAAATCAATCGGAAAAAGGCCATGGCAGAATTTGAACTCCCCGAGCATTACATCAAACAGTTGGTGCGCGAGAGAAGGAAAATGAGCTCATAGGTCAAACGGGGATGGATATCGGCCTACGGTGCAAATAGCATGAAAAATAATAAACATACAAACACAAAAATCCAACGAGTCAAACGAGCAACGCAAAGAGGTCAGACCTTGAGGAAAACGGGGAAATGGTATGGAATTAACAAATGACTCCTCTCGCGGTTCAGGAGTCCGTGGCTGAAGGGCGCACTCGAAAAAAAATCAAGTCAAGCCACTGCTAGCTAATTAGTGATAATTTTCTCTAGAATAAAAGTAAACAAAATTTGCTGAATTGGTAAAAATTAGGTGTCAACAGACATGTTACAAATTTTCTGAGCTGTGATTTTCCTAATGTTTTGGTAATTTTTACTAAATGTTTTGATAGGTTCAAAATATTTTTCCGATATTATAGCGTTCAGAGTAAACAATGATTTTCTAGTTTATATATTGTAGACTAGATATCTTAGTGATTTACCAGAATATTTTTGTTTCCATCATCCAAATTCAGCAATGTGTCCCTCGTTAAACTTGAGCACCTCTCTTCCAAACTCCACCTAGTGCTTTTAACCCATTATCATCATTAGTTTTAACCTTGGCTAATTATTCTTGTCCTCTTATAACTGTTGTGTGTTATTCAATTACATTCCCCTTGGTCATGTAATCTCATCTCAAAGTTCTTCAAGCCTTCAACGTTCTTTTCAATCTCGCTCTCCAAATTTTTAGGGTGAGTAAAATGTCTTACACTTGTGTTGTTGAAGCTTTAGTTTCATCTTTCAATAGCTTATGAGGTGAATTTTGTGGATTTTATTCCTTTTTATTATATACTAGTTTTGGTCAAAGATTATGAGTTATTGATTTCTGTTCTCGTCTATTTTGCCTTGAAGGTGAACAAGGCATTGAGTTATTTGTTCAATAAAAGTGAAGATTCTAAGGACTAAATTATATTGATCCACCCAGAACTTTTGACTTGATTGGTTGATGGTTGTTAAACTTTATTTGATTGTTGTCCAGCATAGGTGAGTTTCGATAATGGTATGAGAAATCTTTGTGCTTTATTGAATTGGATCAATTAGCTTGTTACATGCCCAAGATGTATTTGATTCATTTCCTAGGCAATATTTGATTGTTTTTGTAAGAAGTAATTACATTAATGTGAAAAATGTGGAATGATGAAAACTAAAATTGAAAACGATATTTTTGCAAGTCGACCAAATTAGAAATTTACAAGTTAAATGTTATCGATCAATCATGTTATCCATGTTGCTGTCGATTATACAGGTTATCAATATTCACATTATCAATTATTTGGATTGTTAATGTTCACATAGTCTATTTTCGACTTGTCAATCTCCATACATAATTTACTAATCTCTGATTATGTCATCACTATTTACATCAGAAAGGCAAAGAAATAATTGTGTTACTCCTACATACGTAGGTGATGAATGGAAAGGGCATGGCAATTACATTTTGATGGCAAGTTGCGTAGGATTATGGCACATGCCGAATGTTGAGTTTTGAGAATGGCTATATGAGAAGTAATCAATGGGTGTTGATTTCATTGTTTGATATGACGAAGATCACAATATTCAAGTATTACTATGTGTACCATTGGCCGATTGTATATGGAAAGAATTATATTTTATTTTCGGTGCCCATATGTCAATGGTGACAATACCTCATATTTGAGATGCCTCGTGTGTCAAGATGTCTAAGGTGTAGTCGAGATGTTTCGATTGTTGAGATGAATCGCCACTAATTAGCATGACATATAAACCTGTAATTATTTACTTGCGCATATTGATGAACTACTTTGCGGTAGCCGTATCTCATAACATTTGAAAATCAACTTCCTGCGAATAATCCTGTGCAATATTAGCAAGCGCTTTTTGTTGGCATAACGTGATAAGGAAACATAGTGCAGCCACCTTATTCATTTGCCCTTCATAAGTTAGTTCGTACTTCTCCGAGGTTGTTGCTGTTTGTTTGTACCATGTCGAGCGCAACTCCCACCTTAAACTTTAGAGATCTTATGAACTAGGTTTCCACTCGCTCCTTTATTTTTTATAGATTCGTATGATAGTTCCCCCACTGTTTTGACCGTGAGTACTGAAATACCATTCAACTGATCACTCCATCCACGACTGTCAACAACGCATGTTGCCAGATTTCTAGGGTTACCGTGCGTGTAAATAACTCCTTAAAGGCGTCGGCGAATTCTTATCTGAATTAGCTTGCGACGAGTTTATGTCTGAGGCTGCGGAGGGGTTGGAACGTCAGGCGTAACCTGGACGCACGATCCTGGCTGGGAGCATCTCCGGAGGTTTCGCCGATGCCGGAAGAAGAAAAGGTGGCCGCTTCCATGGTGAAATTTACTTGCTTGTTAGCCAGAGGTTTGCACGAATGATTCTAAAACTGAAAACAGTCGCGACAGTTATTCAAGATACGAGCGAGGAGTCCTCAAGAAACCTTGGAGTTTTTGGTCGGTCGACTTAGACAGGTCATGAATCTTCTTCTTCTTCTTCTTCTTCTTCTGGAGATTTTGACCTCTGTGTTCTGTTTTGATTCTTACTTGCTCAATCCATTTAGAGGTGTACGAGCTCGTTCACCAACGACATTCAAGTTAGTTGGACGTTTGCCTGTGGCACTGCTCGAATTTATGATATCACGAAAGATGATCTGACCTTTTCCCCTTGGTATTATATGCCCTTCCTCTTCTGGGTTATTTCTTTCTACTACATGCCTATACACAATCAAATACTAAATAGCAGGGCTTGGACCCCCTTTATGCTACTTACATGCTTTTGCGCGCTCTGAAGCCCTTTCGGCATTGATGGCCTCGGCCTAGGGTGAGGTAGGTTGAAAAAAAAAGAAATTTCTTGAGAAACAACACTAATGGTTCTTAGACTTTGGCTATCTTCTATTATACGTAGTAATTTTTTATGGTCTATCATTACACTTTAACAGATCAAAGGGTGTGTTGGCAAATTCCATTACTAGTCGATTTAATGATAGATACCGGATCATGCATGACAAGCACTGTCTTGAGATCAAAATCTAGATATCCCTTCCTTCCGATTGAGGGCGGAGGCCTTCATTCAAATAGTATCTATTTCGATACGCTCGAATGACCCAAAGAAGCGTAGCGTTAACGAATTTAACCGGTGAGATCCACGGGTTCTATTAGCAACATAAAAAGAAAAAAAAAAGGAAAAGAAGAAGAAGAAGGATTTGATTTGGTATTTGTTGAGGCAAATGAATTTCTTATAACATGTGTATGCACGTCTAGATGGTTTAATAAATGAAAAGTGAAAGATATAATCAAAATCGCGTTCAAGGTTAATCCTAATTGAGTTCTAAGAAGACGTGCTACGGAAAGGCAATGAATGAGGAGGCATATTATTAATAAACAAGCTTAGTAATCATCCTTGACTTTAGCAATAAATGGTATAATGAATGCAGTCTGCAAACTTGTCTACTCCTTGAATGAGCAAGAGATGGAAATGTGACACCAAATTGATTGACATTCGAAAGGATAGCTGTTCTTCGTAAATGATCATAATGACCAGCCGCAAACCTTACTCTTTGCTATTCTTCTTGAATCTTACCCTCTTCACGAGATGATTAAATGGGCACAAAATTGAGAGGAGGGGCCCAAGGCCAGCTCTCCCGGATCCCAGGGACAGAGGCTAAGGAGAGTGCGAAATCCACTTGCATTTCTAAAGACAGCAATCGGCTTTGGAAATTCGCAAGCCGAGATTACATCCGAGCCTATCTTCACCCTCCCTCTTTACCAATTTGCATTAGTCACTCGATTCCATTGCATCATACGAGCAAGCCCCGGGTAGGACTAGGAAGAGCCGAAGAGATCTTAAATGAACCAGACGAACTCACGCGTATGATCCAACAGGACGGGTTCTTACATGAGATCCGTCTAATAATCTAACGGTGCATGCGACTCACGTTGGCTTCTTTTCATGGCATTGTCTGCGCGGGCACGGTGCGCGCACAGAACAGTAAAGACGCAAGGAAGAAGGCATGTGAAGGAAAGCAGCTGAGCAGCTGAGCTGACACGCACACGACACGCCCCCAACCCGACAATGACTCATGATTCCATCTACCAACGCAAGCGAGCGAGCCCTAAAATGTTGGCTTTTGCACGTGCTTCTCCCCCCTCCATTCTTGTTTTGTTCCGAGCGATTCATCACTGTCGTCCAATCACTGCCAGCCCCCACAAACTTCCAGCGGCACTCCTGTCTTCCTCGCTCGGATCTCGCCCCCATTTCCCTCCATCTCCAGCGACGCTCGCATCTCGAAAGGCAAGTCGCGTTCTTGAAGTCATCCCGCCGAAATTCACCCCGACCCCCAGATACTTTCCAAAGTCAAAAGAGCGAGGGATCCGTCGAAATCTCGTGCTTTCTGTTCGCGGGCCTTTAGCGCCTGCTTCGACCTGAGCAGGATATCTTCTCGCTGAAAAAGCAATTGCTTGCGTCGATCCATCGTCTTCGAATGCACATCGCCTCTTTATAAGATGTTTTCTCGTCTCTCTTGCACTCCATGAGCCGTGAAAGCATAGAATTGGCGCTCTCTCTCTCTCTCTCTCTCTCTCTCTCTCTCTCTCTCTCTCTCTCTCTCTCTCTCTCTCTCTCTCTCTCTCTCAGAAATAACACCGAGACCAGGGCTGGCGCCGATTGCCTCCTCCTTCCCTTTTTAGCTAGAAATAGAAGTAACATTGCTGGACTAATTTTTAACATACGCCATCCCAACTTATGGAAGAGTCAAGGAACGATGGGAAATAAGTTTCATTTGAGCTGTTACTTCAACCATAATGTAGATATAAGAAAGAACTTCATGAAATTTGCAAACAAGAAGCCTAAATAGACAAAAAGAAAAGAAAAGGAAATGGATCCAGATATATGGATGGAGAACAGAAACTATATATAACACGTTTTCTTGGAAAATGCAGCCCGGCGAGAAAATAGAAGTGGGTGAGAAAAAACGCAGTAAAAAGAAAGGGAAATATATCAAGAAGATGACCTCCAACGACAATCGGAGCTCAAGTAATGTCTCTTTCCTTCTAATTTTGTACTGGATGTTCCAACATTTTCCTCTACGCTTTCTCGCTAGCCAAATCATCTTTCCATCCTAATTCATTCTGAAGGGCCATCGCCCCCGTTTTCTCTCGTTTCTCACGTTGTTGTCTTTTGGTGGAGACTGAAGACTATAGTACAGAAGCAGCATGGTTGATCTCGCGTTGCTCCTCGGGAAGATCGGTCGATCCATAGAGATGAATCAGCTTCTGTAGGATGACGACTTGAGTCCTCAACTGGAGGATGTAATCCGCCGTTTCTTGAAACAGCTCGTCTGCGGCGACGGCGTCATCGCCATCCCTGGTGACTGGAATGAGGTTCTTGAGGGCTTCTAGCTTCTCCGAGACGAAGTCATCGGAGGAGAAGGAGGAGGAGGAGGACGTGCCGCCGGCCAGCCTCCGCCTCTTGCTTATGCAGGCACGTGCCAGCTTGGTAGCTCGTCGTCGTCTTCTTGATGCGGCGGTTGAGGAAGCCGTCGCTATTCTCGATCTCGTTCTTGTCGACGAGCTCTTCTTTTGGCTCATGCTCGCGTGAGAGAGAGAGAGAGAGAGAGAGAGAGAGAGAGAGAGAGAGAGAGAGAGTGAATATGTTATTTATGAAGCAAGAGAGACGAGGCTGAGGGGTTTATGTAATGGAGATTTAGGAAATGGCCCTTCTGTCTGTGAGTTCTTACGGAATTGCCATTGCTTTGGATCTTTATTTTCTCATTGCTCTTCTTCTTAAACGAAATGCATAGTTTTTGAATTATTCGTAATCGAAGGCATTTTTCAAGGAAAACTAGAGAAAGATATATATAGAGCATTGGGTTATGAAGTTTATTTACAAAAGCGGCGGCGAGTATTATCTCGTTGAGCATTTTAAAATGGTTCGCTCATTTAAATATTCACTCGTAGCACATTGTCATTTTGTAAATCAATTATTATCATGTCACTTTGAAATTATATCTTTGTATTCTTTGAGAGCATTCGAATGAATTTTACACCTATGAATGATGTGGGTTCACGTGTTGGAACTAGTAGAAAATTAGCTGGGCCTCTCACAACTTAAGCTTACAATTGATTCCGTTTGTCGCGTAGTCGATTATCTAAATCATATTAAGTCCTTATGTACTCTCGATCTAACTTTATTGACATCCACATCTTCGGGAACAAAAATCCAGAAGTCCCAGAATATTTCTGGATGGTACAAATTGATATGGAAGTGGAGGACAAGCAATATTTCTTGTGGAAAATGGGGATTTGTTCACATGTAGACCGAGTCTATAAAAAAATAGCATAAGGAAAATGTTCATATCTTAAATTTAAATTAATTCGCCTCTATTTTTCTCAATTTTTTTAATATTCACCCAATTTTATTCCCCTCCTCCTCTGCTTCTTAAACAAAGCCCAGGGGATCAAACGTTGCACGGTCAGTTCTCTCGACATGCTTGTGGACCTTTCAGATGAATTTTGACATCAACAATGATTCCGGCCGCGAAAATGATACATTGTTCTACTTGCTTTCGTGATCGATGAAAGCGTACAAATTGCGCAAGTTGGTAATACAAAATTTCGAATTGTTTGCGACCTGGATCGTGTGATTTGATAGAGAGAGTGCTGGCCAAAGAGCACGATAGGCGAAGTGATGGTCAACGAAATCATAATTTCTTCTTTTTTTTATCTAGCCGGCCGAGAAAAGATAACACAGTTTTATCAAACGTTATTGAATGTTGCACTAGGAACAGTCTTCATGGTCTCGTATCATATGCTCTCATCGTTTCCAATTCAGTCTCTCCGAGGACGATGAGATATTTCTCCATGCAATGAATGAGGCAAACGATCGCCACCTATTGGGTTGGTGAACCTAAAACTTTTACCGAATCTGTTTGCGTTCCCAAGTTTAGAGAGGCCAACTTTGTTTTCATGGGCGCATCGCTTGACGACTAGACACATGTGTCATCAATACCCTCCACAAATCTAGGGCATGGAGACGTGGAAATATCTCTCTTCCTGAAAAGCAGGGATGGAGGAACAGCAAATAACCGAAGCAATTATCAAATCATGCATGGATGAAAGGGTTCGGGCCCCAGGCGAATTAATGATCCAGATCGAAATTGAATCGTGACATGATGGTGGGGACAGAGGAGAGAAGTATGAATAATGGGTCGTTCTTTATTATTATTCATCTTTCCATACTTCCCCTCCCTTTTCGTTTGGGTGTTTTTCCTTCCTTTCCTTTTATTATTGGGGGATGTGAGAGTTGAAAAAGAAGAAGCGGGAAGGAGAAATATCGGCACAAGTTGCGAGCTCTCACGCCAACTAGCGATCCATCTTTGGGCTGCAAAAGGCTGCCTGTCTGGAATGGCACATGTGAAGTACGGCGAAGTAAAGGCCATTTCAATGCATACGCATGTGGTTGCCCGGTTGTACTCCCCCACATCCCGAGCAACTTTAGATTGATTGACCCCCGTGTTTTATATCTGACAGCAGCTCAGAGCTTAGATTTACCTTGCGGTGTCTGTTCTCCCCTCCAGAAAACTTAGGGTGTTGGTTGAAAGCAGAAGGGTTGAAGAGATGATATGAGAAATGGGAGAATGATGAGGAGATAATGCCACGAGTAGAACATGAGCCGACACGCAAGATTTTGCAGATGCTAGGGATTCATCTGAAGACCTGCTTGGGAGAATGTTCTTGGGATGATCCGGAAAGTTAAAGAAAGACAAAAGCTTTGTCTCCCACTCCCAAATAGTATATAATATCATAATGAAGCTCTCACTCCATGCACCCATCACATGCATGGCAATCCAGATATAGAATGTAATCGAGAAGGGCAATCATGTAAATGGAAGAGGGAGAGCCGGGGTTTTAGGGGGAAAGAAATATGAACTCGTTTTTTTCTTTTTGGGAGATGCGGGGTGGCTTCCTCAAAAGGGCCAGCCAACAGGACCAGAGAGAGAGGGAGAGGGAGAGGGAGCACATGGGAAGAGCACATGGAGAGAGAGAGATTATGGAGTTTGGAGGGTAGCAAAGGGGGAGAGAGGGATGAGGCATGAGGCATGTGAGTATGGGGAGACAGTGAAGCAGCATGAATTGTACAGCATGTTCAGCACATTCCCTGCATGCAACTTCCCCCTGTGGCAGCTCAAGTATATCATTCTTAAAGAGAAACCCACTCTCTTTCTTGACGTAAATGTGGGTAATTAAATTTGATGCGCACATGTCAAGGGATGGATGCCGAAGCAATCTCGTTCATTCCGGCATGTGTGACAAGTGCCCCTCAAAAAGCAACTGATGTACGGGGATGATAACCCACCTTTCCAAGTAACTGATCCATAGTTTCCGCAGAGGCACTTGCTGATTAGTCAGCTTGAATCTGCATCATGAAGCACTGAGCATCGGTTTAGTCCCCGCGACACGTCCGCCACGGAAGGGAGCTGCATGGATATGTAAATACGTCGACACGCCCTCGCGCAAAGGTGAGGCCGAACATGTATGACAGGGGAGTGAGGGACAAGATGATGGCCACCCTCACTCGGATGTGACGTTTCGAGCTTCGCTTTTGCAGCAGAGTGTGTAATGAGAGCAAGGGTTCGAGAGGGATAATGACGATGAGTGGAGCCACGATCGATTTGAACAGTCATGTGAAGCAGCTTCTCGCTTTATTCCTTCTGTTTTTCGGTCGGCAGATACGTCCAGTCGATCAAAGGCATATGTGTTGGTGACTCCTTTCGAAGTTTGAACCTCCCCGGCCCTCCCCTGTTTTGTCTGGCGTGCACCACTTGAATCTATCTTGCAGTTTGGATGCTTTCGGCATCGATACATGTCTCCTGTTCTCCCTTTTCCTAGCATGTGTACGCCAAAAACGCCGCACCTAAAGATTAAACCATTGAAGGGATAGAAATATAACTCGGGCTCAATCGATGTTACGACGGTTCAATTTGCTGCATCCTAATCTAACGCTTATATCTCGAGACCAATTCATCGATTTCTCGAGGGTTCTTTCTTCGATTCCGCGTCTTTGAAAACGAGGTCGTTCGGCTTAAGGGGGAGGAAAGAAAAGGGGGATTGGAAAGTGGATAGGAAGAGAGAGGACCCTTTTGTTTCCTTTATGTGGTACCACACGCTGCCACAACCCTCATGGAGCGGTCTTCTCCTCCACATGGAAAATGGTCCATCGCATTACAACCCTCTACACCTTTTGAGTTTTGACATCATGGAGGCCATTATTGCTCAAAACTCAGGACTTTTAGTCGTCTATTATTCCCACATTACCGAGAATAATGCGATGGACTATTAAGACGCGTTTGGTAACCATTATTGTCTAAGAAATAGATTTTTGTTAGAATGAGTTTTTTTGAGAAATTATGTTTGGATTAGATTTTGGGAAGATAAACGTGTTTGGTAATTGTATAAAATTTACATCCCTGTACTAGAACAAGAACAAAAATGTGGTTGGTAACTGTACAAAATTTCTATCATTGGATAGTTTTTTCATTTAATTTAAAAAATGTTAGTGAGGACAGTAACTTGATTTATGAAATACTTTTGTATTATCCAAGACAATAGTTTCTGCAAATTAAATCCATGACTTCATAAAAAAAATGCTAGGTGGACGATCGGAGTAAAAAAGGATTTGCACATTACCTTTTATGTTTTACAATTGAGTTCTACATGACATTCAAAACTAGTTTTTCCATTGAAATTATTTTTACTCGAACACAAGTTGCATTCAAAACCGGTCCTTCTGTTTTGTGAGAGTGGAGAGGAGTTGATTGAAGTCATTCTCTTTTTGGTACTATTCATTCTTATCCAAGAAATAAAAAACCAAAATTTTTTTGTTCTTATTTCTTATCTCAAACCCATCCATAGTCTTTTTTTTCATCCTAGGAATAGAAATTTTAAGTGCATTTGCCGAATAAATTTCTTATCCCAAACTCGTCCGGGGACGAGAAACCAAAAATGATAATGATTACCAAACAAGCCCTTGTAATCAATGGACTTTTAGTCCTCTATCATTTCTTAATATGCGTAAAACAAGTAATCGAAAATCAACAATTGGTCGAAAATCATTAATTGGGCTGTGGAAAGCGAATGAATTAATTTTTTTTCCCAAATATGATTGTATTGCTTAAAATAATTAGTCGATGGAAAATATTTTCATTATCGACTATAACTTATGTTTAAAAATATTTTTTCCTAAGCGAAGAAAATATTTATGTTCATTAATTCTTATAAGCGATATGAGCAATCGTTTTTAGAAAAATATTTTCTGAACCATTGACTTTCCGAGAGACAAACTGAGCAAAGTCCCCCCTTTTTCTTTTTTTAAGAGATTTCCAATAAGATAGATTTGATGATCAATTCTCAATGATTCTTGAAAGATGTTGCGCCCAACATGGTCTCCCAGTGGGCTAGCCCAACTAAAAGCTCAGTCCACTGAAAACCTCTCTGGGCCAGCTCAATTTCTCGGCCCACTCTTCGATCTCCATCTTCTTCATTCGACCGAAAACCCTAATCACATATAAGCAGCGCGATCCTTAAAGCTTGCTTCGCTGCTGTTGCTGACACGGAGGTCCTTGCTCTCTCGCGCACCGATCCGGCCATGTCGACTGCGAGGACCGTGAAGGACGTGTCGCCGCACGAGTTCGTCAAGGCATATGCGGCTCACCTCAAGCGATCCGGCAAGGTAGAATGCGGGCTGAGCTGAAAACTATACTTATCTGTGTGATTCCCTCCCGGTTGTGAGGAATTTCTTTGAAGCTGAATTAGTTTGCGAGTGCGAGATTGGATATGTTCATATCGATAGGGTTCGTACCGTATTATGAGCTTGATTTTCTAGGGCGCTGCCTTTGTATCTGATTCGAAGGTGGCTTTGGAGTTGTCATAGGTCTATGGATACGCAATAGTAGTTGATTTCGACATTGGTGTGTCGAATGGATTGGAGAATCGGGGAGGTTCCTATGCTGATCTTCTTGTTTGCAAATAGCATCGGAGTTGCACTATATTCGAATTGAGTGGATGTCTGAAAATCGCCATAGTTCGGTGACCGAGAAAGAGTGGCAATGTGTCGTTGTCGCAATGCAATAAAAATGGTCATTTTTTTAAAGATTGAGAGCGGCTCGATTGATACTTGTGTGTTGCAGGGTGTTGTGCTGCTGGCATAGAATTTTATGTCCTAGATTACACGGCATTTTGCTAGTTTGGATATGAAGCTCTGACCTTAAGCAGCTTTAGAATGCTGGTTATGCTTCCTACTGGTGGAGCTCTGCTATTGACATTTTCATCGAGCGTTCTCTTTCTTTTCAGACAATTTATGAAGTTTAATGTCTAATTTGTTATGTGGACTCAGAAAAGCACCTCGAGTGCCTTGGAGAAGTTAATTTAGCAATGAGATCCTCTTTAGTTAAGCTTTTGCTCCTTGTTAAAGGGATTTTTTCTGTCTTGGTATTTAAGATTCTTTGCTGTCTCTCTGAACAGATGGAATTACCTCATTGGACAGATATTGTGAAGACTGCCACGTTCAAAGAGCTTGCTCCCTATGATCCGGACTGGTACTACATTAGAGCTGGTATGAGTAATTCTCTTGTTGGGTTTTGTTGAACTTAGTGTTCTTTTTTGAAAAATCTGTTCAAACTTAAGTCTAAAAATTATTTGCAGCCTCGATGGCAAGGAAGATATACCTGAGAGGAGGGCTCGGCGTAGGTGCTTTTCGCAGAATTTATGGGGGGAGCAAAAGGAATGGAAGTCGGCCACCCCATTTCTGCAAGAGCAGTGGTTCTGTTGCCCGCCACGTTCTTCAACAGTTGCAGAATATGAACATCGTTGACATTGATCCAAGGGGGTGAGTGCCCAGATTTTCAGCCACTCAGCTCATTTATGGCAAATGGCAAATTATTGGATCAAATGCCGGTTTATATCGGTTATACTGGATTAGACTTTGCCGGTGACTTGCTAGAATGCTCATCTCGTGAACCATTAATGCCGTTTCATTTTCCACAAATTTCGTGGCATGAATATTTCGTGAGGGTGGCATCTCTAACTTCTGCTGAACTTTTGTTTGTGCAGTGGAAGAAGAATCACATCAAGCGGTCAACGTGATCTCGACCAAGTTGCCGGCCGGATTGTGGTGGCACCGTGAGCGCTCTAGTATCAACTAACCATGCTTTAGGTAGAATTTAGATTACCCTTATAATCTTCGATATAGAGACAGACTTGTGCCCCGGATCCAAGTTCCAGTTTTTCCAGATTTCCATTTTTGTCTAAGGACAGTCTTTTTCCAGAGGTTGAGAGGCTTCAAGTAGTCGAATTTTGTATCCTGAATTCAATTCTTCTGCTCTAAACAAGTAAGTCCTATAATTGGTTAAATTGATGCAGTCATCTTGTTCTATTGAGTTTATCAAACTTGGATAATGAAACTTGTCGAAAAATGTTGACGTGATTTTTTCAATTACTATTCGCTTTCTTTGACATGGCATGATGTGGTTGAAAGATAAAGACGAGCGATGTCTATTTAATCCAAAATCGATTCCAATTGACCATTGCCTAATCATTGCTGAAATTTCTGGCAATGGTGGGGTGGCAGCGACGATGACCTTTTAGGCCCTTGCCCCTTTTGAAGTTTCTTCCTTTTTTTTTATTTCCTTCATTTTTTAATCTAATTTAAATTATATTTAGATTAAAAAAATCGGATAGGGATTAAAACAACGCCATTTAGACTTCATCCTTCTCGATTTAGCCATATCATCTCCATATAGGAGAAAGTAATAAAAAAATGACGTTAGCATTTTTTATCAATTATGTTGGACGGAAGTGATAAAATATCTCGATTGTATTGATTTGACAAATTGTAGAATTTAATTGTACTTTTTTAATACTTTAAAAACAAAATTTAGAACTTTTTATGTGTAATTATCCCAAACTTCATTTAACAAATTGTCATCGAATGATGCTGGCTTCAAAAATAAATCTTTGAGGAAAACTATTTATTCATTTTATTGCATCTTGCGGGGTAAAATTTTTGTGATGATTGATCATCATTTTCTAAATTTCCAATAACAAATCTGAGGGTGGATTGGTAATAAACATATCGCTGTAAGTTTATATTACTTCAGAAAACGATTGTAAAATTACATGGAAACTTTAACGCTTAGAGATTGACAATGGTATCATCGACAACATCATTGATAAAAGCAATATAGGTAGAGAACAAATGTCGAATATAAGCATTTGATCGTAGGTTTAAAATATACAATCGCTGGTAAGTATAACTAAATGCCAACTACACGTGCTAATTTCGCAAATATACTTTTGATGTTGATATGTAGTAGCAATATCGTTTGATTTGGAACCGTCCGCAAAAGAGAATGCAGCTATTGCATGCTTACACCTCCCATCGCAATTATGCACGTGGCAACTGTCATCCACTTTACTTACGGCCACGTCATGATTCATGCAAGCACGTGTCATCACACTAGACGTAGAAATTATTTAATAAGCTTAACCGATCTTGGTCGGAAAAAAAGGAAAACCGTTATATCCGTTGATTCCAGTGAGGGTCCCCTTCCCATTGCAATGCACACTTGGGCTACTACCACACGACGCACCGACCCAAATCCATACACGCTTTGACATCACCACATCAGGTACTAGATTTCAGACACTAAGACGAGAATCGTCGTACGCCTACGGCGTTCGCACGATGCAGGCTAACTTCATCACGCCGTAGAAAGATGTAAATACTCGGCGACGTGCCAGGATTCTATCTCAAGCTCGGTCGCTCGAGTTGGAGGTGGTGCCTATATTCATTCAAACATCCGCCGTCACGACCAATGCTTTCCGACAGTTTACCGAACTGCTCAAACGTAGCCAAGGAAACATCAGAGCATGCCGTTTGAAAAAAGGAAAAAACATCACAACATGCCTGCGTTATGTCTGATGAACACGATGAATTATCAACCCCACATTACCATCACACCATAATATGTAACCTCCAGAACCCGAAATGTTTGGCCATTTATTTGATAGACAAGCACAAGACAGTACTCAGATGTATGTCACGAACTCAAGCAGACGACAGAAGCAACGGACAGCACACATAGCATACTGGAAACCCTTTATGTAGTAGCTCAATATGGCATGGGTTCTCATGAGGGTTCAATCACTCCTCATCGTCATGGTGCTTGTGGTGGTGGTGCTTGTGGCGGTAACGCTTCTTTTCCTCGTCCTCATCATCGCCAGAATCATCACCTCCCTGCAATAAACAAATACATCAGCACATCAACATGAGGCACAACAGGGGCGAAAGTAAAACATAAACAGCACACATTCCAATAGAATGTAAATAAAGCAAGCACCTAAGTATCTCAATTTTTAACATCTTGGGTAGCTTAACAATGAAAACACCATTAAAAAGTTCCTTTGATACATTCCAAGTATACTGTAGTCCAAACAAGAAATTAATTTATGCTATGTGGCGCAGTCAACACTACAATATTTATCCTATCAGGAAGGTGAAGCAAGGACAAACAGTGAAGAAAGAATGAGCAGAAAGAGGAAGAAACATTTCTCTATACACAGGAAGTTCAAAATGCAACGGAGTAAATCTATTGTAAGAGGTAGACAATCAAGTTTAAAATTCAGTAGTCCCACAAGTGATCGAGCAGTTTAGGAACCAAAACAAATCACCTCTCCAGCCATGTAAATTAACACATGCTCTCCCACTTCATAATGCGTAACAATGAAATCCTGTGTCCTGGTACTCTCTTCTCGAAAATGAGCCTAATCAAGTTCCGGAAGAGCTGAATGACTCCCAAGAATTTGGGGATCCAATTTACCGAGAACAGCAGTTCTAAGGAGTCAAATTTTCAAAGTAAGGACAATAGGGGAATGAGTTGTATTTGGTAAAGATTGAGGGTCGTGTACTTGTTCTATCCTTTTAGTTATTTTCATCTGCATGTAAATGAGTTCATTAATTAGACAATACCGAAGCTTGAGACTAGCATATACTCTAGGGAGTAGATCAGTGAATGTTCCTCTTTTTCTTCCCTTCCACACCGTCACTACAGTCTCAAAGAAAGTCAGGGAAACTAACTATGGCCTCTCACCAAGGGAACATGACTCACTAACCTGGCCTCATCAATTACGGAAGATTTGGATGCAAATATATATTAAGGAGTGTAACCTATGGAGTTCAGTGGCTACCACCTCACTTTTTCTTCCCTCCCCCAATTGGATAATTAAAGTCAAAGACACTCTACGAGTTGATATTAGGGCATCTCCTCTGAGGAGCACGATTCACTTGCCTGCCAAGAAACTCTTTTGTGGAAGTGTTAAACGAAAACAAGAGCTTGTATTCCTACTCACGTGGAATAATTAATCACAAAATTGTCTACAGTCTTCGTTATAGTTAAAGGAAATGTTCCAGTAACACTGATCTCGCTAGAAGGTGCCACTCTCTATGCAACTTCACAGGATAATCAAATGCTAAAACCATAGCTGTCTAGATGTCGAGTAAGCAAAAGCATCTTAGCATTACTTCAGGTAACCTCAGAGGAGAGGACTGCAGCTTAGACCAGACCTTCAAAAACAGACACTGATGCCACCAATTCAATCCCTTGTAACTTAGGTTCATCCATTATACATGCCAAGAAACCAATCAAATTAAAAAGGTCGACAATAGCAATTAGTACCAGAACTTGGAGAAGGGTAGCATATGTATATAACCACATTATCCAAAGGATAAAGGGTATTAGTAAAATTAATCCACCACATTGAAAGGAAAACAAACAAGAAGTACCAAATCTCATAGAAAAGTGGCAGGACTATGCAACCAACGATCCTACAACATCACGATAATGTCATCCCTTGCACCAAGAAAAAAAGAATCGATGGAACTTACATATTTCTTACGGCCATAGCCCTCCTCTTCGCCATACCCATACCTCTTGGGCTTGTCCTCATCCTCATCATCGTCCTTCCTCCCATACCTCGGCCTCCCATAACCCTCTCCCTCCTCAGACCGCCCATAGCTCGGCCTGTCGAACCCTTCCCCTTCCTGGGTCCCATAACTCGGCCTTCTCGGAGGCTCGTCATCACCGCCGTAGCTTGGCCTCTCAAACTCAGTCCTAGGTGGCCTCCCCTCATAGCCAAATTCACCACCTTCCTGCTCACCATACCCGGGCTTGCGACCATACCCAGATCCGTATTCGGACCCGCCAGTTTCATGCTCAGTCCGGCCACCATATCCAGATCCATACTCAGTGCTAGGCTTCTCGTAATCCGTCCGGCCACCATACCCAGATCCATATTCCGCGCTCGGCTTCTCGTACTCAGTCCGACCGCCATATCCGGACCCATATTCCGAGCTCGGCTTCTCGTACTCAGTCCTCCCGCCAAATCCAGATCCATACTCCGAGCTCGGCTTCTCGTACTCGGTCCGACCGCCATATCCGGACCCATACTCCGAGCTCGGCTTCTCGTACTCGGTCCGACCGCCATATCCAGACCCATATTCCGAGCTCGGCTTCTCGTACTCGGTCCTCCCGCCAAATCCAGATCCATACTCCGAGCTCGGCTTCTCGTACTCGGTCCGACCGCCATATCCAGACCCATATTCCGAGCTCGGCTTCTCGTACTCGGTCCTCCCGCCAAATCCAGATCCATACTCCGAGCTCGGCTTCTCGTACTCGGTCCGGCCGCCATATCCGGATCCGTACTCCGAGCTGGGCTTTTCATACTCGGCCCGGCCGCCATGCCCGGCTCCATACTCAGATCCGGGGCGGCCGTACCCCGATCCGTACTCCGAGCTAGGCTTTTCGTACTCGGCGGATCCTCCATACCCGGAACCGTACTCAGCCTCTGGACGGCGGCCGTACTCGGATCCAGGCCTCTCAAAATCAGGCTTGCGGCCGTACCCGGAGCCGGGCTCCTCCGGCATCCCGCCGTACCCAGATCCGAAATCCGGGCCGGGACCTCCGGGCCCGCCGATTCCGGGAGGGCCGAAGCCCGGCTGGGGAGGAGGGGGGCCGCCGAAGGGGGGCCCGCCGGGGCGGGGTTTGGGGCGGGCGTAGCTGCTGTACTCGGTCTGGAGGACGTCCTCGGAGTAGGCACAGGGCTCGTCGTTGGAGGAGGCAAAGTGGGGGCAATCGTAGTCGTCCTCGAGTCCGCCGGAGGAGGAAGAGGAAGGGTAGCAGATCTCCTCGGAGGGCTCGAGGGGGCGGCCGTAGGTGAGGGTGATGTCGTAGCCGCCGCCGAAGGGGGTGGGGTCGTACTCGTCGAACTCGATGTCGTCCTCCTCGCTGCGGTGGTAGTACGGCATGGTCGGTTCTTGCTGGGACTGATCTCGATCCGGTTTCTCTTCTTCTTCTGCAGATTGCGTGTGAGAGAGAGAGAGGGAGGGGGGATAAGAATGGCGTTTCGAAGGGGGAAATTTATTGGGGAGGATGACGAGGGGACGGCCGACGTCGTCGATCCGAGGGACGCGCAGGACGATCTGGCGCTTCGGGAAGCGTCGGCAATTGCTTTCTTCGCGGATTGACTTCTCTCTACGTGGCTCCCACGACCGACAAGACGAGACCTCCGCGCCTATCGTCTGCCGACACCTGTCCGGTGTCCCAATCCCCCACCCGGACCATGCCAAATCGGATTGTTGTCCTTTTTTCCATTTTCATTTTTTGGGGAAAGAAATCCCAGCTACCTAAATTCCGTCACATGTAATCCCCGATCGTTTTATCTTGTCTTACGGTCTCCCAACTTTCATTCAATATATAATGTGAGTCCTTATATTTTTATTGTATTTAATGTGGCAATTCATATCATGCAATATGAACGTGTTTGATGTTGCCTCTAAATTTGAATTGATGGAAGAATAATATCGAATATTTACTAAAAAATTTAGGAATTAAATTGAATATGTATTATAAGTTCAATCACTACATTGATAATGTGTCGAAGGTCCAATGATCATATTAAGTAAATTAAAAATTTATGAACTATATGTTTTCTCATTGAGTTAAAGTTCTAATATCGCATCAAATAGTTAAAAAGGATACGAACAAATTAATAATAAAAAAAGACAAGTCTTTTGGTTTGATTTGAATTGCGTATATGTTTGATTTGGGACCTCTAAGTAATTACTCGGCTCATTATAAAGGTGTAAAATATAGGGGGTGAACAATGGTTTGAGGTTGACCCTAGATCGACCTTAGACCGGCCTGGACGAATTAGTTGGTCCTCGGTCCTGAAATCTTTAACCTAGTACGTGCAGATTGGTTATCGATCCTAAAATTTTGGGTTGGTCAAACCCGACCTATATAATATATGTAAATAATCAATCCCATGAAAAAAGTCAATTTCAACTTCAACCTTTTTCTTCAGTTCTTCCTATGAAGCCCTAAGCAAGAATAGAAAGCCAAGCCCACGGCTTAGGAGGCATGAGCAACCGACGTATCCCTTCTTTCCAATCCAAATATCTGTCTTTGTCGAGGTCAATAATCAGAATGTAATTGACATGCATGCTCACGCATAAAAGTTAATTTCTGAATTTTTTTCATCAAGTTGATAGAATGGCCCTTGAATATTTTTGATGCACGCATGTAATTGTCTAAGCCCTATTGCGCGCTACAAAATATTGAAAAGGCACATTCGATGTGGCAATCGTTAGATCTTTTTAGCCTTGCCTCGACGCGTTGATTATTGTTTTAGTGATTACTCATAATTCCTGAGGCATCAACACGTGGCGCGCGTCTGTTTGCTTTTCAAAACCCAACGAGGGAATAGAATGATAAGATCTCGGGTTCCAACTACCTAAAGAGGCACATGTGAATATGCGCGCAAGAGAGGAAAAAGCTAATAAAGGAAAACAAGCCGTGCAATGCAATTACGGTTGTATCCATTCCTTAAAAGCATTTATGGGGTAATGATTCATAATAAATGACGGGATATTATTGGAATTTACCAGGAAAGGGGATCGACACAGGAATTTTCCTGTGCTGTCCAATCGCCACTGATTCAGAAAAAGCTTATCCCATTTCCATCAGCCAGTCTGGCCCGATCTCTGTTTCCGGAAAAGACCAGACTATAACAAGGAGTGTAGCTGTTTGAGCTCAGGTATCGATTAAAAGCTTAGAAGCGTTCACCAGTTGATCTTCCAATCCAAAGAAGAAAAAAGCACATCATGCCGCCGCCGCCGCTTCCTCCTCCTCCTCTCCCGGCCGCTCCGTCACCTCTGACTCACAACCACGACGGGGGTTTCATCCGCTTTGCGCCCTTCGCCATGTACGCGGCAATGCTATTGTTTGCCGACGCCATGCTCTTCCTCATGGCAATAGGCTATGGCTGTTGCTCTCGCTGGCGCCGCGATCAAGCGAATCGGGCTCTCTCTGTGGACGACGTCGAGCGGTGCCAGCAACCGGTCGAAGCGGCGGCCCTGCCAGTGGTGGTCGTGGCGTATCGTGGCGATGCGAGGGAGTTCAACAGCGATGAGTGCGTGATTTGCCTGGGGAGTTTCGCGGAAGGAGAGGAGTGTTGGGTGATCAGGACGTGTAACCACGGGTACCATGAAAGTTGCATCAAGAAATGGCTCTCGAGAGACCCGCACTGCCCGCTTTGTCGGGGCTCGGTCCGAGCGGGGCGAGGGGATAATGCTGTGCAGGCTCCTTCCGATTCCTAGGGCCGTGGACAGTTCGGGTTTCCGCGACACCTGAACCGTTCGGATTTCTGTTCGGTTCGTGCTTCTTCTTCTTCTCGCTTTTTTTCCCTGCAAACTCTCCAACCCTAATCCTTGGGCACGCCGCTTCTTCTTTGCTCCACCTCTCTCTCTCTCTCTCTCTCTCTCTCTCTCTCTCTCTCTCTCTCTCTCTCACCGGAGGCCATGCACGAGCCCAAATTGAGGTCGCTACGACGGGTGGCCAACGAGCTCGGATCATGGTCATTCATGGCTTTTGCGACCTCAAATCAAGGAGGTGGACGTGGCGGCGACATGGATATGAAGTTGCTGGAGTTCTTCCAGCTTTGCTCTGCGTCTCTTCACTTTCATTCTCTTTGCGCAAAGTGTTTGCGTGTGATCGGCGTTGTCTTCTGAGAGG
This sequence comes from Melaleuca quinquenervia, assembly GCA_030064385.1. Lineage (NCBI taxonomy): Eukaryota > Viridiplantae > Streptophyta > Magnoliopsida > Myrtales > Myrtaceae > Melaleuca > Melaleuca quinquenervia. The sequence continues at coordinate 6,239,716 of CM057726.1, read as the reverse complement.
TCTGGATGATTAGCGCGAGTCGGTGTTGGGTGTACGGATTCGCGACTCGCGAGCTAACTGCGAGCCTGTTGAGTTAAGATTGTTCGGCTGAGTTTCGACCGAGCTGTTGAAGAGAGGAGGCCTGACATTCGCGTGGAAGCGAGGCTGATGCCGGCGCTTATTTTGTAACTATGGTGGGTTAATGTATCAATGAGCGAAATGAAATATATATCTTCCGTTTATGTATCTCATCGATACTGATATCTAGCAAAACGAGTAATTATCTCTTTTGTTCGTGCATCTCGTTAAGATTTGTATCTCTTGAATTAATACATATATCTCTTGCATTCTTATATCTATTTAGTTCTTGTATTTCTTTAGCTCACATATTTCTTTAATACATGACTTCTCAAGCTCTATAGATAGGTTAGAACCTCTTCATCCGATAGAGTTCTAAAGAACAATGATCTCCCCTCTTCAATTTTTCCTTAAGTGTGTCGATTTTAAGAATTGTTTGACGAAGTCCTATTTGCATAATGCCATTGACTTAATGTGTTGTATCTTGAGAAGCATAGCTCGTGAAGTTACTTTCCACTGTCTTTAAGTAAATTCGACTAGCCACGCCTCTCACCTTTTAACTTATATTTACATTGTCTTCGATGGTGTCCTATTGAAAAATTATTCAATAAACTTAGCCATTAACTTTTTTATTATTCAAGTTGCTATAGCCTTCCCTGAATTGTTAATTTTGTAGTCACAACAAACAATATTACATATTCTTCCCCCTCATACGAAATTATGAAAATGTCTTTTCAACACTTACCGCTTGCAAAAATTCAAGGACTGTATTTTCTTTTTGAATGTGATTCGAGTGTCGTACCCGAACCAAAACTAACCGAATCCTCAAGATAAACTCTTGTAATTTATGACTCGGTCCAATTAATGGCATGTTGAGTTTGTCTTTGTACATTCTAATGCTTGTGTCGAGAAAAGCATATTGTTCTTTGGGATTAAACTGATGCTTAAGTGACGATTATCAAATTCTCCTTCGTTCTTTGGGTCCAATTTGTGAAAGTTGACGTATATAACACACTAGGACTATAGGTAAGTACTCTAGCAAGGAAAAACTTGCGATAGCTAAGGCGCCGTTTATTTCGCAAAAAAAAAAAAAAGAATGTGACATTTCTGAAATTTTTTTTCGAGAAAATGACAATATTTAGCAGAGCATTTTGGTTATTTTTATCTTTTATTTTTCTAATTTATGTTTTCGTTAAGTTATTTTTATACTTTTATTGAGTTTATTTAAATGTTATATCATAAATGAGTTCTAACATGCAAAAACACGATTCTACATAAATCCAATCAATTTCTATTTGATATCTATAGTTTAGTTAACATCTTCTAGTATCAATTCATAATTAGATTTCCTTTAAATCCTTATGTAAAAATGAAACGAGTATGAGTAGTCATAATGCTTATTACGTACACGAGTCGAACAAGATCATCCCAATCACGTCAAAATAAATTTAAATGAAAGAATGAATGTGGGAATTAACACATTAATCCAATCACATCAAATTATTTTGCTTTGCTATTTCAATTTATCACTTCCTCTATGCGACCCTCTTCGCACTTTACTAGCATAGTTGGACTAATAGAAACTATTGATCCGTGTCTCATTTATTTAATATACATGTATTTTCTGATTTTGGGTCCTCTAAGCTATGATTGGTTAATTATATTTCTTAAGTTAAACTATAAAGGGCATGATTTTATCATTTCATAAATTTTATGATACATTTAAAAAATACGAATGAATGAAACATGCTAATAAATGCACAAAGGAGACGCGTATTCTATATATCTGCTATTTTACTAATCGACTTATTTAAATATTTAGAATTAATATGATGTATCATTTAAAAAAATTTCCATTTGGTCCACAAGTTCACCAGCCCTAAATTTGACACGTACGCGCTCACACGTAGAGGTGATTTTTGAGTTATATTTTCAGAGGTTGACAGATTAGTACTTGGATATTTTGATAAAAGTATATAAAACCGTCTAAACTCTACTTCAATATACATATAAATTAAGATATGTAAGAAGTGCTACAACCGTTGAAAAACTAAGAACAATTTAGGAAACTACAATCTCGAATTTCTAGTGCGACGAAAGATTTGATGATGTTGGTTCGTATTTTTTTAATTTCCGAAAATCCTATGGAGGAACAAAATAAGATTATTTGTTTTTCAACTACCAAAAAAGGCACAGTCAAATTAATACGCGCGCGGAAGAGGAAAAACGAAAAACAAAACTAATGAAGAAAAACAAGGTGTAATTTGACTTGTACAGTGGACAAAACGAGGGGCGAAGGAATGGGATTAGGCTTAGAATTACAAGCCAAATCGCTATAAACTCCGCATGCATTATCTCTAATCTCTTTACTTAGTTCGTTTTATGTTTGATAGAAGCACGGTGCACTCGATGTTGTCGGTTTATTCCTGCCTATATTAAACCTTAACCTTGTCTTATTCCATAAAGTTTGTCGTAGATATCATGTTGTAATGATGTTAATGGATCAACGTATCATGCAAATGAGATACGTCGCTTCTATTCATGTATCTCTTGATTCATAAATTTCGTAGATACACGCGTCTAATTAATTGATGTATTTCTTAGATTCGTGTATCTACTTATTTCTAAAATTTATGTATTTTTTTAATTTGTGAATCTAACTAATTGTTGAGTTCATATATCTTCTCCCTTCATATATTTAATTAATTATTGTATTTATTAAGTTCATGGACCCTTTATCTTTTATATCTCTATAAATAGAGACAGCTCTCATTCCTCTTTCAATCAATTACAACTCCCATCACTCCTTTCCTCAAGTTCTCTCCAAGTGTATTGGTTTCAAGAAGTGTTCGATAGAGTTCTGTTTTGCGAAGTGCTATTCCAAACGGGTTCGAGGTGTTGCATCTTGGGGAGCATGGTTCATAAAGCTACTTAGCACCGTGGGCAGGAACTAATCGCCTTAAAGATATTCGGCTTGTGTCTCTCTCATCTCTTCTTTTCTTTAAAAACAGTGTAACGTATTTTCTCCCGATACGTGTATTATTGCTCAACATATCGAGATTACATTTACTATATATATCATAGAGATTTTGCATGCCCATTGTCGCATTTCTTTGCGAGTGAGCTTTTACTGTCGAACGCCACCATTTTGATGCTGTCATCACATGTACTAATCTAACGCGAAGCGTAACATCGTGCCGTCCTTCTTTAGCTATCGAATCCCATCATCAGTTAAGAAGCTGGGCACCTGTTATCTTCCAATTCAAAGAATGAACAACTGCATCACGCCCCCCGCGGCCACTCCGTCGCCTCCTCCTCCTCCAACTCCGTCCCAGGTTATCCCTGCTTTTGCAGACTAGTACACGGCGTGCACCGACGCCATCCTCCTCCTCACCATAGTGGGCTATGCCTGCTGCTATCGGCACTGCGATCGTGCTCCTCGGGCTTGCTTCGATCGCGACGACAGGCACCTGCGACGACAGGTTGCAGCAGTCCCTCCGGCCATGGTGTCCAGTGGCGATGCGAGGGAGTTCGATATTGAAGACTGCGCGATCTGCCTAGAGAGTTTCGAGGAAGGAGAGGAGCTTAGGATGCTCAAGAGGCGTAACCATGGGTACCATGAAGGTTTCATCACGGCGTGGGCCTCAAGAGATCGGCTTTGCCCGCTCTATCGAGGCTCACTCCAAATGCGGTAAGCAACTTAGGCTCCTTTTGTTTAACGAAAAATGAATTTCAGAAAAATATATTCATGCGTTCGTTTTACGGAAAAATATATTCATACGTTCGTTTTACGGAAAAAGAAATAGTTGATGAAAATATTTTCTACAAATGGAAAAAAAACACATTCAATAGAGAGGAAAATGTTTTTCACTTTTTTAGGCCCGTAAGACGTTGGCCTTTAACAGCGAGCTCGAGGCTCGCTTTGAATTGACGAGTTCATGACCTATGATGGCAAGTTGGGAGCTCGTGGGAGCCTAGTGAAACCTGTGGCTGATGACATCAATGTATAACAAAAATAAGGAAAAAAGAACTTTAAAAATATAATTTTATAATTTTGACTAAGTTTCAAACGAACGCTCGAAAATATTATCATTTTTTAGAAATACTATATTTTTCGTGAAACAAACGGAGTTTTAGTATCGTGACTCTTGCCGATTCCTAAGTGAACTCTTCCAAATTCACCGTATGGTCCAATAACAGCACGTCGAAATTTTCTTTTTACATTCTAGTAATTATGTCAGAAGAATGATAATCATTTTGAAGGATGTAATTGACATGTGTGCTCACACATGAAGTTAATTTTATCGGTCAATAGAATGATCCTTGAATATTCTTGACGCATGTATTTAAAACCCTATTTGCTTTCCAAAACCCAACGAGGGAACAAAACAATAAAATCTCAGGTTCCAATTACCTTAAAAGGCCCATGCGAATATGCGATATGAAAAACTAATAAAGGAAAACAAGCTGTGCATTGGAATTACGGTCGTATCCATTCCTTAAAAGTGATTATAGGGCGATAATTCATAATAAATCACGGGATATTATTGGAATTTACCAGGATAGGGATCGACACAGGAATTTTCCCCGTGCTGTCCAATCGCCACTGATTCAGAAAAAGCTTATCCCATTTCCATGAACCAGTCTGGCCCGATCTTAGTCTCCGGAAAAAGACCAGACTATATAACAAGGAGCGTAGCTGTTTAAGATCACATATCGATCAAAATCTTAGAAGCGTACACCAGTTCATCTTCCAATCCAAAGAAGAAAAAAACCATACCATGCGGCCACCGCCACCGCCGCCTCCTCCTCCCCTGGCCGCTTCATCACCTCTGACTCCCAAGCACGCCGGGGGTTTCCTCCACTTTGCGCCCTTCTTCATGTACGCGGAATTGCTATTGTTTGCCGACGCCATGCTCTTCCTCATGGCCATAGGCTATGGCTATTGCTCTCGCTGGCGCCGCGATCGAGCGAATCGGGCTCTCTCTGTCCACTCCGTCGAGCGGCCGCAGCAACCGGTCGAAGCGGTGGCCCTGTCGGTGGTGGTCGTGGCGTACCGTGGCGATGCGAGGGAGTTCGACAGCGACGAGTGCGTGATTTGCCTGGGGAGTTTTGCGGAAGGAGAGGAGTGTTGGATGATCAGGACGTGTAAACATGCGTACCATGAAAGTTGCATCAAGAAATGGCTCTTGCGAGACCCGCACTGCCCGCTTTGTCGGGGCTCGGTCCGAGCGGGGCGAGGGGCTAACGTTGCGCAGGCTCCTACCGATTCTTAGGGCGGTCGACGGTTCGGATTTCTACGACACCTGAATCATATTAGAAGATTTGAATATGCATTCGCTGCGACTCGAATGGAAAAGAATCCCCTATCATTTATGTACGATATCACAAAAGTTGCTAAAAAATTGCACTGCATTTATGTATGATAAGATGTTTTGGAAAATTTTATTTTCTTTTATTTTACAGTACCAAGAGTCAAGTTGTAATTGATTCAAGTGGAAAAAGACGTGCTATGTTAACCAATGACGTGGCGCTTAGTGACCACTGAATATTTTATCATTCTGGGAGGTTTGGATGATTAGTGCGAGTCGATGTAGGCTGTACGAATTCGCGACTCGCGAGCTGATTGCGAGTCGGTTTTGGGTGTACGGATTCATGACTTGCGAGCTAACTGCGAGCCTGGTGAGTTAAGATGTATAGCTGAGTTTCGACCGAGCTGTTGAAGAGAGAAGGCCTGACATTTGCGGTGAAGCGGAGGTGCCGGATCAATAAATGAGGCTGATGCCGATGCTTTATCTTGGAACTATGGCAAGTTAATGCATCAACGAGCGAAACGAGATACATCTCTTCCGTTTATGTATCTCGTTGATACTCGTATCTAGCAAAACGAGTAACTATCTCTTTTATTCATGTATCTCGTTAAGATATGTATCTCTTGAATCAATACATATATCTCTTGCATTCTTATATCTTATTATAATTCTTGTATCTCTTTAGCTCATATATTTCTTTAATACATGACTTGTCAAACTCTATAAATAGGTTAGAACCTCTTCATTTGGTAGAGTTCAAAAGAACAATGATCTCCTCCCTTCAATTTTTCGCTAAGTGTGCCGATTTCAAAAATTGTTTGACGGAGTTTTATTTGCATAGTGCCGTCGATTCAATGCGTTGTATCTTGAGAAATATAGTTCGCAAAGTTACTTTCCCCCGTTGATAGGAACTGATTGCCTTTAAGTAAATCTGACTAGCCATGCCTCCCACCTCTTAATTTATTTACATTTGTGTGGACTCATCAATTGTTGACAAAAATTACTCAATAAACTTAGTCACTAACTTGGTTATTATTCAAGTTGTTATAGCCTTCCCTGAGTTATTAAAAATTCAAGGACTGTAGTATCTTGTCGAATGGGATTCGATTGTCGTACCGGAACCAAAACTAATCGAATTGTCAAGATAATCTCTTCTTCCTTTTTTGGCTTAATTCCCAAAAACCAGAATTTATGGCTCAATTTGGATCGGTTATGATATTATTGGCACCTCTATCAGTTCCTAATTCGACCACCGGATCCCCCGCAGCAACACGGGGCTTCTCAGCACCTCCCATGAGATCATCTGAAAATGGGAACTTGGACCCGCAACACCATTTTTTTTTTTGGTTGAAAGAAAGATTACATTTTCAAGTCCAGGTGATGAACACACGCCAAGATCTCCACTTTCACTTGCAATGGTTTGCGGTGTGCGATTAGATTCAACGCTCTCATCACCATCATGGTCGCATCACCATCACCATACTGAAATCTAAATCGGGAGAGAAGAGCGGCCGAATCTTGGAGAGATTGTGGAACCACATCACGATCATCCTCCGATAGTTGTCTACTCGATAAAGGATTGAATTGGATTCCACAGTCATCCAAGATCTGCTGTAGAAATTTATTCAGACAAACAAACTCCCAAAACAGATTGTGAGAGAAAAAAAGACAAGCAAAAAAAAAAAAAAGAAGGATAAATCAAAGGTGGAGTATGCTCTCAGCTTCAGAATCTAAAGCTAAGTGGCTACGGGAGAACTGTAGAAAGGAAGAGTTTTTGGAAGATAAGCTAGAATATTCTTTAGTCGGAGGAGAAATTAGAATATTCTTTTACCGTCTATTTTAAGAGAGCGACCTCTTAGTAATTCAATTAAATTCACAAGAGCACTAACAAATTCGCCCTGTGTATAAGGCAAATTTAATTGGCGAAGGCTGTTCGAAGATTTGGGAAATCAATTAGAAAGTCGAGTGAAGAAGAACACGAAGGAGTAGGAATGGAAATAATCCGAACTAATTGGACGTGAACTTCACATTCAAACGGCCTGGAGATCATTGAAGGGGCCGTCATCCTTCGAAGGAGGAGGAGGAGGAGGACGCATTGACCCCGTCGTTTTCTTCAGTTTTTTTTTTCAATTTTTTTTATCCATTTTTCCAATTCTCATCCTAATTTATTTTTTAAAATTTTGTCCTTTTTCTCTTTAGAAATTTCGATTTTTTTGACCGGATGTGGTGCTTGGTGAGCGGCACATTAGCACCGCATATTTTAAGAAAGTAACGAAAAAATTTATGTTATCTTTTCCTATAAGCCATATCGTTTGGACTTAAGGAGGGGATAAGTTTTAAAAATGGACCGTGTTTTTTTCGAAAGTTTTATAATTCGATTATAATATGATAACAAATTCTATGAAAATTTGAATTATAATCGCATGCTTGTGTGTTTCATAGATGATGGCGAATGTACTACCTACAAAGAGATGCACTATCAATTTTTCTATTAATCGAGTCATCGAAACATTCAGAGTTGACACGAGGCATCGTTTCAAAAATTATATATATATCTAAACATGAACAACCTAGTTTTTAAATTTATCGCGAATATCTTAATATATATTCAAAAATTATATATATATCTAAACATGAACAGCCTAGTTTTTAAATTTGTCGTAAATATCTTGATATATATATATCCGCCTAAAAAGTTTACTTTGAAGGCGTGTTATATATGTATATCCGCCTAGATTTATAGAGAATGCTTCTGGTGTTGCAAAACATAACATTAAAAAAAATTAAAACGTTTGCGAAACCTGGACATCGAACTTTTAGCGAATAAAAAAGATTGATTGTACGTGAAAGAGGGAATACTAATAAAGGAAAACAAGGCGTGATTGGACTTGCATATTTTAGGAAACGAGAGATTCTACATGCCTATTTCGGAATGGCTTTGCAAGTGGACTTGTGCTGTCCAGTGTCTTACTCAAGGCGCTCATCACATGCTACACAACGTCGGAGCACCGGATCTCTTCCAACTCAAGGAAGAAACAAACGCATCATGCGTCCCGCCGCCGCCGCCCCGCCTAGTCCTCCTCCACCTCTTCCCTTTTTCTCCCCTCAAAATCTCCGCATCGCGGTGTTGTACACGATGGGGCTAGCATGCGGCGCCGCCATAGCCATCCTTGTTATGGTGTGTTGTGCCTGTTGCTCTCGCCGGCGTCGCGACCGCCACGACCGTGCTCGTTCTGATCACGACGTCGAGCTGCCGCGGCAATGCGTCGGAGCGGCGGCCCTGCGGATTGTGGTGGTGGAGCATCGTGGCGACGCGAGGAAGTTCGATATCGACGAGTGCGCGATTTGCCTGGAGGGTTTCAAGGAAGGAGAGGAGTGCGGGATGCTCGAGACTTGTGGCCATGCATACCACGAGAGTTGCATTAAGGAGTGGCTCTCGAGACACTGGTGTTGCCCGCTCTGTCGAGGCCGGGTCTCAGCACAATGATCCAATTAATGTTATATGTCGAGATTTTTCTTTTTTCTGTTCGAACATTGTATTGGAAAAACATTACAATATATTTTTGGGATATAATTGATGCTACATATAAATTTCACGTATCTATCATACTTACCAATATAATTGACTCCAACGAGCTCTCCACTTGCCACCGTAAGCCATGAACTCTCCAATCCAAGGCAAGCCTCGAGTTGCCAGAGGTCGCCACCTTGCTACTAGAGGCTGTAGGTCGGCGATCGCTAGCTCATTGCTAGAGGCCATTGGCTCGCCGACCTTGTGGGAGGTCGATGCATGTTGTTAGATGTCACAATATTTAAAGATAAACAAACAAAATGGAAAATGATTTTCAGTTTCGAAAAATTGTAAAATATTTTTTTCACTTTTGAAGATATTATTTTATCGATGAAAAAATATTTTCTTTTTGACTATTTTATTTTCTGTGAAACTAACGGCGGCGAATTCATAAAATTTTTTTCTAGAAGTTATTTTCTATGAAACAAACGGAGTCTTAAGTAAATAAATGATTATATAATAAAAAAAGGCAATCGAAAGCATAGGAAAAAAGTGAAAAGAAAGAGAAAACTCTACTCTTCACACCAAGCATAACTAAGAAGTGGTTCTTGATTCTATACGATAAAAAGAATCACAAAACTTTTGCCTTCTATTTTAGATAGTGCATTATTTAATTCTTCCTTCGGAATCCTTCTTTTTTCTATTTTTTTTCGCGAAAAAGCTCTATAAGAATTTCTTTTCGTAATAATAAAAAAATACAAACAAAGGGCACATTCGGAATATTTCGGTTTTTCGAACGGCCCGTGCTTTGGCCTTTCGGCCGAGGGAAAAAAAATAAAAATGACAAAATGAAAAAAAGAGAAAAGGTTCCAAAAAAAAATTAGGGTTTGCTCTTTCGGATTTTCCCCCAAATAGCCTTCGTTGCCTCCCCTCGCCTTTAGCACGCACGCTCTGCATTTCCCCACCTCGCTCCGAGCTTCGACGCCTCGCGTGCTCCGCCAGCATCTCCATCTCTCCAGCCATGGGCAAGGGTCCTGGTCTCTATGCCGACATCGGCAAGAAAGCCAGAGGTCTGTGTCCTTGAGCGTCCGTGCGTCCGTGGAGGTTTTTCGTCCTTTGATGCGAGTCTTGGGTCGGCCTGCTGATTCTGTTTGACGGCTTTGGTGTTTTCGCAGATCTTCTCTACAAGGACTACCAGAGCGACCACAAGTTCACCATCACCACTTTCTCGCCGACCGGAGTGGTGGGTCTCGCTTTTCTCATTTCGTCGCCGCCGCCGCCGTGTTTTGGGTTTCCTGGACGCGCATTTTTATCGTTGGATTGGCGAGGTTGCTGAGTTTCTGTTCGTTTGTTCGGCATTAGTGTTTCACTGCCCCGGGTCGATTGAACAGACGTTGGGGAGGGCGGAGGCTTATTCATTGCGGGACTTGCTCTGCGCGGACTTGAGCTGTTTGTATCGAATGCTGCCGTTTCTTGTGTGGTGTCGCGAAGAAGATGTGCTTGATAATTAGTTTTGGGGCTTTCGGTTCCAGGGGCTACCCTTCCATTTGCTCCAATTCTTCATACTCGATGTTGGATTTTCGATCTTTGGGGAATCTTGATTTGACTCAGGAAGCTGTCATTATTCACGTGTCATTTGCTTTTGTTCGGTCATTAATCCTTTCTGTGGTCTTGCTCTGCTTGATTCTGCTAATTACGGTTGGAAAAACTGGTGTTAGGTTGCGGTTCCCATTGAGAAGAACTTTGGAAGATGACTTTGTTACCACTTGCGTTAGTTGAAGTTGATTATGCGCTTTCTTATTCCGGATGACGGTTAACTCATCTTCTTTATAATGTCGCTGTGCTCGTGCCAACACATGGTTTCACTGTACCCTTTAAGAACCGTTCATTTTCTGCTGCAGACTCTAACATCAACAGGAACCAAGAAAGGTGAGCTGTTTCTTGCTGATGTTAACACTCAGTTGAAGAACAAGAATATTACCACTGACATCAAAGTGGACACAAGCTCCAATGTACGTTTTCTTTTATCTGTACTTGTGTGAATTTGTAATTAAAATGACAGGAGACTGAGATTCTTTTGTTTTCCCCTTTCTGGAATAAGCCTTGTCCGCTTCAAAAGTGGACTGTTATAGGATTTCACACTTTTGGGTTTGATCTTAGTACTATTGTATCTAGAGTTTCACGTTTTGGCAAGGGATTGCATTTTTATACAATATGGGAATTAGCGTCTGCTTATGGTAATTGAACCTGGTGGGCCCTGTTGAGTGGGAGTTTATGCATTGTTATTTCTTGATGAATAAAGTGTGACTTAAGGGAATGTTACTCTCAGATATTTGCATTTTGCACAGAACAGAGTAGCCTCCTAAAGCTGTATTCAAAGCCGGCTGTCACTCTTCTATTTCGTCTTCTTCTCTCTCTCTCGCTCTCGCTCTCGCACACACGCGCACATAAATAAGTGCTTTAAGTGGTAGAATTAATTTATATCTTAAGAAGATGAGTGATTTGCCCTTGAAAGCTCATGTTTGTTATTTTCTTTAAACTCTGTATCATTACTATGATAATACAAGTCATCAATTAGATCACATGGAAATTTTTTCTTAACTAAGTACTTTTAAAGTGTCTGGCTCTCATTGCCTTATGAATGTGCATATTACGTAAATCATGCCGTACTTGCTTTTTTTGCTGAATATTCTGTTACTGCTACCAGCTTTTCACGACTGTAACTGTTGATGAGCCTGCTCCTGGTCTGAAGACTATCTTTAGCTTTAAAGTTCCTGATCAAAGGTCTGGCAAGGTAAGCTTGTCTGCCTTTTCTGCTCCTGAGTGTCCGATACCTTAATGTGTTTCTTCTCTGCATGTTTGACCTAATGATATTTACCCTACTCCATCTTCCAGGTTGAGCTCCAGTATTTGCACGATCATGCTGGGATCAGTTCTAGCATTGGTCTGACTGCAAACCCCATTGTCACCTTCGCTGGAGTTATTGGAACTAGTGCTCTGGCACTTGGTACTGATGTCTCTTTTGACACCAAGACTGGTGACTTTGCCAAGTGCAATGCTGGTCTGAGCTTCTCCAATGCTGATTTGATTGCTTCACTGACTGTGTGAGTAGCTCTTGATTATCGGTTCAAAGATTACTTAAATGTGTTAGAAGCAACTTTTTAAGACATGTCAGCATGATATGGTTCTCTTTGCAGTAGTTTCTTTTCACACCATTGTCGGGAATGATACAGGAATGACAAGGGCGATACTCTGGCTGCATCCTACTACCACCTGGTGAATGGTTTGACCAACACTGCTGTTGGTGCCGAGTTCACCCATCGCTTCTCAACCAATGAAAATACCATCACTGTCGGTACCCAGCATGCATTAGATCCTTTGACGTCAGTCAAGGCAAGAGTGACCAATGCTGGCAAGGTAAGTGCTCTTATCCAGCATGAGTGGCGACCGAGATCCCTCTTCACCATTTCAGGGGAAGTTGACACCAAGTCCATAGATAAGAGTGCTAAAATTGGACTTGCTTTGGCTCTCAAGCCATGAGGCAAACCATCCAACTTGTGCGCATGCCCTTGTATGAGGCAAAGGGAAGCAGTAAATTCTGTTCAAGCTGACATTTTGGTGTCCGTCCTTTATGATTCCTCTCTCTGAACAAGACTGCTGCTGAACATGTTACTTTCCATTGTTTAGGTGGTTTCATGTGACAATAAAATCTGTAAAACACTGTCAGTGTCCCCTCTGAGGTTTCATTGAGTTTTGACTCTATCCGCGTCTTTGTTTTTTGCAATCCAAGGAGAAAGCCATTTGAAGAAGGCCGGGCTCTGGTGTTCTGTGTGATTTTATTTTACCCGACGCTTCCTCTTTACGTACATATGGGCCTTGTCTGTGCGTGGGGTATCCAATGCTTGACCCTGTTTGTGTAGAGACTTAAAGCAAACGAGCACTCAAGAATGCTGTTCTCTAGGCAGCAGCCCATCAAGCTCCTTGATCTCTTTTTTCGGATTTGACTTTTCTCTGAGAATTTGCACTCTGATATCCTTCGCAAGAATTGAGGTGTGTGATCTACCTAATTGGTATAGGGGTGATGCTAAGACCGGCCGTAGGTCCCGAGAGGGTTCACTCACGAGGCATCGCCTCTTTCTCGGCATGCTATGTTGGCCCTCATGTTATTATAAACTAAATAGTTAGGCCAACGGGGTTGCCTAGAGTTGGTCTGGCTCTTAAAAGAAAAAAAATTTGATAGCACAGGAAAGCACTAAGCTGGACATGTTATTAACTTCGGGGATGTAATCAACATTATCAGAACAGCGATACTAGGCTTTTTTTCTTTCTTTGAACTCGTCATGCATGCATATTGATCTATACCGCCGCCACCAAACAGCATGAGGTGCTTGATCAGTAATCTAGAAGTTCATCTGAAAATTCTGGAAATAAATCCGACCTCATCTTGCTGTCCCCATCCAAGATAGTGTCCGTGAAACAGCCGAAACAGGAGGACGAACCATATTTAAAATGGCTCTCCAATCCTTGCGCTCCCTCGCTCGAATCTTCGGGTTTGCCCCATTTGGCTTCATTTTCACAGGCCATAGTGCCAACAGGTGTGTTGGGGAGTGCTTGTTTTGCCATATCTCTCGCATAGTTGATGGATGACGATGACACTATGTCCTGCAAGTCTCCTTCGTGCTTCTGCGACACATCGCCAGTGGGAAATGGCTGATGTGAATTGGAATCGCGAGTCCAGGCCACAAAGGATGGGGGAAGTGCTGGACCCTCTGACTGTTGCGTGCTAAGTCGCGTCAGGGTAGGAGAGGACGATGAGGAACAGGAAGACGTGACCTCGCTCAGTACATATTGATATTGTTGCAGCTGCATAACTTCTTGGTTCGTCGCCTGACACTGAGGCCACGAGAGTTGATTTTCAGCCGTGAAATTCTCATGAACTTGCTCCACCATGGGCTTCATGATCACATCCACGTGAGGACTGGAGCCCGCGGGGACCTGAGTCAAGCACGATGGTGAGGGCAAGATTTGGCGATGTCGGGCGTATGGGCGGCCGCTCATGTTCTCAAAGTCCGAGAAGATCTGAGAGAAAGGCTTGTGGGTCAAGGGATCGATTCCCATCTTTTGGAGCTTCTTCTTGAGCTTGGTGTTCCAGTAGTTCTTGACATCATTGTCTGTTCTTCCAGGGAGATGTTTTGCAATTAGAGACCATCTGCAACAAAACCATATTATGTGGCAATAAGAGCGTGAGAGGAGTACTTAGAAATGATAAGAATGCTGCATGCATGGGAATTAAGTTCCACACATCGAAGCCTTTTGTCACAGAAAGATGGGGTGATAAGGAAATTCACCCCACCAGCTGCCAAGTTCATTAACATTTCTTCCAAGCTCAAGATATATGAAGTTAAAACTCCAACCCTCTGTGTACATCAATCTGCTCATTCACGGAAGAGTTTTTTTCCATGAAATTCGGATGGGGACTTAATGGGAAAACGAGCTACGATTTGAAGCTAACAATGTAATGAAAAAATGTGATAAACTCCGTTCCTTTTCTGTTCTACGAGCTTTATACATTCAAAAGAATAACCACATTCGATAAAAGAAATGATGAGCAAACTGGTGAAACCTGCTTCCAAAGATTTTGTGGAGGTTGATGATGAGATCTTCTTCTTCAGGGGAAAAGCCATCATGCTTAAGGTCGGGCCTCAGATAATTAGTCCACCGAAGCCTACAGCTCTTTCCACATCTGTTTAACCCTGCATGTGCGCGCACCTAAAGTAAGACTAACCTCAATCGAAACATGGAAATATGAGTTGAGAAGGACAATTATGCTGTGATCTTGTTCGGAAAAGACATAAAAGAAGACCAGCTTTCTTAGGAACCAAAGTCCAGTTGCCAGTTCCATAAGCCGATACGTAGGCGAGTATCTTCGCATCTTCTTCGGGAGTCCAAAGGCCTCTCTTCACGTTCGACTTGTCGCAGCATGGTGGTCTCTTCATGACGGCTCTGGAGAGAGAGAGAGAGAGAGAGAGACTGAGAGAGAGGATGAATATGAGGAATGCGTCGAGAGAAGAGGAGGAAGAGGATCGTTTATGAAATGAGGAGGCGAGGAATGCATGGAATTGGCCATGCCCAGCTAACTCCATTTGCATGTTTGGGTATGAAGCAAATTCATTTAAAACGACTCGACGTATGACATCACTTCGTAATGCCTCTCTCTCTCTCTCTCTCTCTCTCTCTCTCTCTCTCTCTCTCTCTCTCTCCAAAATGCAGATACAGAGAGCACACACCAAAACCCTTTTGGCTCTCCAAAAAATTGTTTGTTTGGGGATCATTGGTTTTGGGTGACACCCTTTGAACCATAAAATCGCTTGATTTTGATGCTCTCTTGTTAGAAATTGTGAAGTCGTGAAGTCCGCATGATGAGTATGGCGATACCACATATGGCTCTAATGTCTCGAGAACATTCTCGCTCGGTCTCTGTCATTGCCGACCCGTCATCTGAGCAATCTCGAGAGCAATTCGCTCTCATCGGCACTTGGCCTTCATGCATGCTCCAGTCCAGTACTCTATGTTTTTATTGCAGAAGAATTAGGGGGGCGCGACCATCCTCAACAAATTTTAATTCATGCAACCATTCACTCCAAAACTTCATACTTTTCATGTGTAGCGCGTAGTGTGTTTTCGTATCTTATTGCTCGCATTTTCTTCTTGTAGGCGTCGAGAAAATGTAGTTAGAAGATTTGACATAAGGTCACCGAAGTATTTTTAAGGCGTCGCGGTATTAAAGCGTTACGAAGGCTTCCTTCCGCATCCTTCTTGTTCAAAATAAACAATGATGCACCGAGGCCGCGGGCTTCTCTGCTGCCATCCTCGGTAGAGGTCGCGAGCCGCAGAGGTGCAGGTCATCCATGGAGCACGTCGCACACAACACACGGACACACAGACAGAGGGCATCGGTGGCCGGAAGCAGGGCGGCGACCACAGCGGTGCGATGACGGTGGGTCACGGTGGATGGAGGAGGCTGCAACCTATGGGGCATGCGGCGGGTTGAGGGGCTGGAAATGGAAGCTAGGATTTGTATCGGGCGAGTTGAGAATTGGGCGGTGCTCTTTTCGGGGAGGACAACCGGGTTATTTCGCCGCGAGATTTGATCTCGGGGCTGGGAAGTGGCATTCGGTATTTGCTCATATGGGGAATTATGTATAAGAGCACTCTATACATGTAAACACATGGGATAATGACATATTTAATTTATGAACTTTCGTCCACTATACAACGTAATTCATTAACTTTTAATTTGTGCAATGTGATTCCTAAACTGTATTTTGGTGTGCAATTTGGTCCTCAAATTTTTAATTTGTTCAATGTAGTCTATAAAATTTGTGTACATCTTCAACTTAGTTCTTAGACTATATGAAAGTATTTAATGTCGTCCATGAACTTAAAATAATAACTACATTGGACACTTTAATATAGTTCAGATGCTAAAATAGTCATATTGAACGACTTATATAAGCTTAGAGATTCCATTATATATTTAGCTAAAATTTGGAGATTACATTAAATAATTTAAGAATGTATGGATCATTTGCATCGTTTTCCCAAAAAAATGCGGACTCACCTATCGTTTCATGCATCGGTCTCAACATTGTACGTGCATATTAGCAAATTTTCTCTATACCGGTTGGGCTTGCGTAGCAAAGTCCAGCATAATCGAAAGGCATAGCCTGCTTATCCGAACATTCGTATAATTATCCATGCCGGATAGAGCCTCCGTCTAGAGCTCGGTGGATCATTTCTGTAGATCGGGCTGAACCGTATCAACTTGACTCGAACCAGTGGATTTCAGCCGCATGTAGCTTTCTGTCCATAATTCTTGCAAACCATTCTTGGTGAAAGCGCATTGACGACCCGCCTCTCTCTCTGTGTCCCCGTCAATCATGGCCACAAATCTCAGAGGGACCCAAGAAATGGGAGGAGAAGCAAGAAGAAGAGCAGCGGGGTCCATCGAGGTGCGCGCCATGTGTACACCATGCTGACGATAAAGACCCCACGTCGGAGTCGCTTATCTCCCCGTCGTCGACGTTACCCGATCCTGGAGCCGAAATTCTAGAAGAAGAAGGAATTGGCAATGAGCGAGCTTGGAGGGGCTTACTACTTGGCGGCGCCATGTCGGCAGCGACTCCTCCCCTGCTCGACGAGCAGGA
This sequence comes from Melaleuca quinquenervia, assembly GCA_030064385.1. Classification (NCBI taxonomy): domain Eukaryota; kingdom Viridiplantae; phylum Streptophyta; class Magnoliopsida; order Myrtales; family Myrtaceae; genus Melaleuca; species Melaleuca quinquenervia. The sequence continues at coordinate 6,222,629 of CM057726.1, read as the reverse complement.
GGAGCCGGTGGGGGTGTCCGAAGCAGCGCCGGTTCTTGCGGTGCCCCGCTGCGACCCACCGCGAGACGGCGGGGAAGGGGGCTTCCACTTACACGGCCAGGATTGCCACCGACATTCCGCTTTACGAATCTCCTGGGGTCTCTCTCTCTCTCTCTCTCTCTCTCTCTCTCTCTCTCTCTCTCTCTCTTTGTGGGGCTACTGGGGAAATTGCTTTTTGGGTGATTTTGCGTTGAGTGGGTGCAGGCTTCTTTCGATCAGTATCTGGAAGACAAGCCCAGAGTGTTCCGAGCCATCTTTCCTGATAAACCAAGGAGCCAACAGCTCAACGAGGTTTTCCTCTGAATTACTACCCCTCTGTTTCTTGTTGATTCCATTGCTGTCTAAGTTCTTACTCCTTCGATCGTTGTCTTGACATTGATGACCATGTGGCTTCTTGTGGAGTTAAAATAATGTGCGCAATCTCTTCACTCTTTTGTCTGATTGCTCACACCGCATTTCCTTGTAGACGCTCTTCCAGTGTTACATCGTCGGTGTTCAGTTCTCGTCTCTATGATGAGCTGAACTCGGGTCTCAAAGAACGTGCCTCTACAGAGTCCTATGGACTCTTAATGTTCACGGTGATTCTCGAACTCCACCGGGAAGAAGATGTCAAGCATAGTCTAGAACGCATTATTGTACCTTGTGTTTGTCAAAGAATCTTGATGTTTGGTCTGGGAAATTTGCGACATTGCCGTCAACGTGACAGCTATATTTCTCAAAGTGCCGTTCATTAGGACACAAACATAATGCAATCGCAACAATTTCCAGCAAAACTTGAAACCTCAGGTGCAATCTGAGTACCATACTTGACGCTAGTTGTAAATCACTTGCAGTGAGTAACAAAAAACACTAGTTACCGTAGGTTGACTACATGTGGGCTTGGAACTTCTGTTCTCAGGCTTCTCCGAAGTAGTAGTCACGCTTGGCAGACAATTGAAATACTCCTGTTGCCAGCAGCTCCTGCTTCATTGTGGTTTATCTTGAAGAGGCCCATCTATGTTTTCCAAGGTTGACTCTGTATGGCTGCATTAGATGACACCGAAGTAAGAAATCGAAATTTTGAGCAGAAGGTCATTCTGAATTTTTAACAGTGGGGAAACATCAACAGTGTAAATACCTCCAGATCAGAGGTCACGGTGAGTTCAATAACTTATGGGTGCAACCGACCGGTGAATTTTATTTGAATAAGAGGCTAGAGAATTGGGCTAATCGATCCAATTGACTTTTGTGGCTTTTAATCACAAAAAGGGTGGCATGACTTCTTCATCTTCAAATATTAGAGGCGTACAGCTATATCTGTAAGACCACACTATTAATTGAGTGTGCTTGCTTTGCGAATCTAGCCAGATCTCAAATGCCCCGTCTATTTACCTTGCAAATGGTATTCCTTTTTCATTTTCCACATTTCTTTGCAGGACTGAACACTCTTCTCCTGTCCGAAATCTCAAGTTTATTGTTATGCAGGAAGAGTGGAGAATTCAGATGCTGCCTATACAATTCCTATTCCTGACCGTTCGGCCTGTGATAGACATGAGATTGAGATGCAAATCAAGGGGGAGAGATTATCCGCCACTAATTCCTCAAGATGTTTCTAAGGTTCTTGAACTCGACATTGTAAGGATTCAATTCAACAATGGCGATCCATTTCTTTTCCTTACCTTTATGATGACTCCAGAAACATTCTTCTACAGACACGGTGGGAGCTCCAAGGGCTGGACAGCGTTCTTGAGCCGTCTCATTTTGCACTTGATGTAAAAGGAGCACTTTATCCAGATAGACAAGGAATGAGGAGCCGACTCAAAGGTCAGCTGGAGATGAGCATAAGCTTTGTCTTACCTCCAATGCTTTCTCTGGTTCCGGCAGATGTCCTCCAAAATGTTGCAGAATCAGTGAGAGATTCAAGGCTGTCTAGTTTTCATTTTTGTATTTTAGTACTTTCTGCAAGAATTTAAGATATTGTCAGATCTTTGAGCACTACCTTATGAAGACCGGGTGTCGGTGATCAGGTATTGACGAGGCTGGTAGAGAACATGAAGCACAAAGTTAATGGTAGCTTGCTTGAGGATTATAGCAAATTCAAACGAGAGCAACCGAGGCAGCTGATCTAGTCCACCCATGAACAGAGCACTGAGCATGCCTAAAGGGAAAGTTGAGGTCAGTTTAGGGCACTGGACAAAAAGCCTTAAGAATCTTCTTACATGCAAGGATCATTGCCTTTTTGGCTATCTTGAAGTCCATCAGTCCAGTCACACATTGCTTCGATGCAAATATAGCAAAACATGGCTGATGTCTGAGAGCACCACTGGAGCTTCATTCGGTAAATAATCAGTTGTGGGCATTGCTGTCAATCTCTCATTCTTTGAAGAATTTCTTCACTTTTCACTGATTAGGTCAAGTTGAGTATACCGGCTTAACTTTCAAAATTGTGAGTCATATTGTGTTGGCATGTTATCTAATTTTATACATGAACAGATCTGCAAATCCATAATTATGGTGCAAAACCAGAAAGGTTTTGGCTGATGCAGGGATTTTTAAATGTTAATGGCAGCCCTACCTTTCTTCGACAGGGCAATGATTTTTGAACCTCTAATCAAGCAGGAATTTGTTTCCTACAATTCAAGAAACCAAATGTAGCGTTATCCGGACATCATTCTTACTGCAGACAACCTACCAATGGAATTGAAGATGCTTGTTGACGTAAATCTATGACTGAGGTCAAGATCTAACAAACTCAGAAAGTTTCAGCATTCACCAATAGTCAGAACAAGAACAGGAGCCATGCTTGAAGTGGTGAAACCGACTTCGGTCTCTTATAACAATTTCCCTTTCGTATATCTCTGAGACAATTCTAATAGCAGCATGACAATCTTGACATATTCTTAGATTTTTCATTATGTACAAAGGTGTTCGAGCCCTGGTGCTTATGAGCCCAAAGCAAACTGCCAACTTCTCACTGTGTGAGAACAGCGCCTGCTCCTTCTCTTCATCATTGATCACATAATCGGAGCCGGTTAATAGTTGTAAGCTGGTATTCGGGATGTAACCAGCCAAACGCAATCTCCGTATCATTTCGTCCAGCATAATGTATATTTCTCTCGTTTGTGGATGTGACTTATCTCCAGCAGAGAACTGATGAAACTTGCCATCGGTATGGATAAAGCTCATTCCAGGCACCTTCCTCGTGGCCCCCATATTAAGAACCTGCCTAAGTGAATTGGCTTTGTCGAACTTTCCTTCCAGAGCATACATATTGGATAGCAATGCATGGTATTCTGTATTTTGAGGATCCAACTGAACCAGCTGCTTCGAAATTCGTTCGCCAAGCTGGAGTTTGCCATGGACATGACAAGAACCCAAAAGAGATCCTAAAACCACTTCATTCGGAGGGACAAGCATTGTCTTTATAACCATCTCTGCTTCCTCTATCTCTCCAGCCCGACCTAGAAGATCCACCATGCATGCATAGTGTTCCACTTTAGGTCTTATGCCATAGACAACTTGCATATTGCGGAAAAAGCAACGGCCCTCATTGAGGAGGCCCGCGTGGCTGCAGGCGTTCAACAGAGACGTAAAGGTCAGGTCATCTGGCTTTGCTTCTTTGAGCATCTGGGGGAACATAATCGCTGCAACTTTACCCAGCCCATGCATTGCCAATCCACTAATGATTGCATTCCAAGTGACCACATTCCTACTAGGCAAGCACTCAAAAACTCTCAATGCAGCATTAATCCTACCACATTTGGCATACATGTCAAGTAGTGTTGTTCCCACCATTACATCCATATGCTTACCCATCGTCTTCACAGCATAAACATGAACCCACTTCCCCATCATTACATCACCCGACTGAGCTGAAGCGGATAGGAGAGAACAAAGCGTAACGCTATTCAATCTCATACGCCAGCCAAAAACTGCTTCATTTAAAAGGCTAAAAGCTTCCTCAGTACATCGACTTTCCACGTAGCCCACGAGCATGACAGTACTCGCGACCTCATTTCTCTCAGGCATCTGATCAAACACCACCCTTCCACTTAATACGCCTTCCCACCTAATCACGCCATCTAAAAACACCGTCCAAGACACCACAGTCCGTTCCTTCATCCCACCAAAAACCTGCCTTGCTTCACCCATCAACCCGGTCTTCACATACACGTCCATAAGGGCATTACATGCCTTGGTACTAGACTCAAACCCCATCTTCACCAACCACCCATGTCCCTGAATTCCCACATCCGCATTGATCAACTGAGCACAGGCATTGAACAGGCAAACCATGGTCACATCATCAGGCCTCGCCCCCGCATATTCCATTTCCACGAATAATTCTAGCGCATCGGAGGGCACACTACATCTGGCGAGGGAGCCCATCAGCACGGTCCAGTCGACGGTGTCCTTGTGCGAGTCAGGAATTCCGTCGAACAGCTTGCGCGCTGAGGTGACCTCGCCGCAGGAGGCGTACATGTGCATAAGAGTATTGTAAAGGAACGAGCTTGGCGATGCGGCGAGCCCAGTAGTGAGCACCAAAGCGTGGAGCTTCTTCCCAGTGCCGAGAGAAGACTGTCGAGCGCATGCTCGCAGAAGGGCGCGAAAATGGCGGGAGAGGGAAGTGGGGGCTTGGAGAAGTGGCCATTTCATGAGAGGGGCAGGGATGTTGGGTATGTTGCGCGATGAGATTTGCTGATTCGCGAAGTCTTTTCAGAAATGATCCGCTACGAGAATTAGACAAACTTCAGAAATGAATACGGGACAACCGGATGGATGTTTATCATAGTAGCCGTTCGGGCTACAGCTCTGGGAGGGAAGTCGCGTCCTTTGATTAGATTACGTGCGAAAGGAAAAGTCTTTATCATAGTCTACGTTTCCTGGGAAATTGTCGGAATCCTAGAGACCGGGATATCAAGCTGATTTTACGGAAGAATAATCGTGAATTACAGGTACTTTAATGATTGTGTCACTTAAACCACCCTGTTAATGTGTTGTGTCACCCGCCATCTTTTGTAAATTCGTTCATGTGAATGGAGTCTACTTGATTACCAACAAAGAAAGAAAAGAATAATTTGGTTACGATTCCATAATTTAAAAATATGCTTTCCCATTTTAGAGCAAATTAATTCGAGTCCTATTTTGTTATTTTCAAATCCGTGTCGCGAAAAGAAATTAGCTATTTCATATCAAATTTCTACCAAGCTGACTACGACTTCGGTCAATCACATTATCGGCTCTTGCTGTTTCTGCGAAATCCATTTTTCATTTGGTTAGAGATATTCACATCGATATTTTGCAAGAACATTTGATTGTGCAATAATAATGTATGAGCCATCAAGTCAGTGGCTCGTTAGGATCATGTACCATTGAAAATGGATCATATCAGAAAAGAAATCCTCAATTAAACTCGTCAAGAGGCAAAATGGACAGACACAACAAAGTAATAAACATTCATGATGCGATTGTTTTGCGAAAAAAGATCGCACAAAACATAATAAATACTCGTCATCACTTAATTATGCTTAAATGTAGATTGTTATCGATTATAAATATTTTCCAGTCAATTAATTTTGCAACCTACGCTTCGCAATCATTTATTTCCCACAAAATAAATGAAATCCTTTCCTCTTTCATTGCACGTCCATGAAATGAAACAAGCAAGAAGTAAGTCTTGTTCACACCCGGTTAATGCCAAAAGCCTTTTCCCAAAATAAATCTCGACCAGGCTATAAATTAACTCGCTCAAAACTGAGATCGACAGTTAAAATAATTCGTTGCTTCAAGATTATCACACCACATTTTGTCTGAAGCGGTTCAATTCGACCTGCTACCTAGAGCTAACATGGAAGACCAATCGACTTGCTAGAATTGCTGGTAGTCCTAATTCAAATCGTGCTTTCATATATCATCAAAACAGTGCACAGAAGGGAAGCCAGAAGTGTCAGCAGTTCAAACAAAAACAGGACGCAGAAGAGATCACGGCATAATTTTTTTCAATGTTATCGCTCAACAGGCAAAGAAAACCACAAAAATAAACACCCCACACCCCAAACCAAGGCAAAACCAGTGCAAACATTAGAATGCCTCACTACTTGAGTTTGAAGTACAAAATCAGTCCAACAGCAATAACAAGAACTGCAACTATTGAGCCAATGATCCACTTGTTTCTGCTCATCCTCCGAGACATGGCAGTCAAGATTTTCTTGCTCTTACCAACGTTGTCATCCACTCCGTGAAGCTGCGAGAAGCGAAATATAATAAATACTTGCAAAAGTATTAATCCTTTTGCACTCATCACTGGTCTGTCCGCTCCTAATAGATGAAAAATTATGATCTTGGTGATGGTGGAAGAAGCAACTTCAGCTGAATCTATAGAATAAAAACTAGCAATGATGCCAAATAAAAGGACAAAAAGTGAAGCAGTGTGGTTGTGCTTTGGCCTGTCACACCACCATCAATGATGACATGGCACTACCAAAATTACTCTGAAATGAGAAGGTCCAAAAGCAAATGACTCGTGACAGAAACTCAATTAAAGGGCTATCGGCAACTACCGTGTTGTTGGCATGCAAGAGAGACTGTCTCTGTTGATGCAGATCTTGAAGAATCGAAACGCCAAGCTCCTCCGTCTCCAGCATGGTTCTTCTACTTTCCTTAATTCTTTCACCAGAATGATTTAATCTTCCTGTAGATTGCATCAGCCTGGCTCTTTGATCTGCTGATGCCTGTTTCAAAGTACAGGTGTCACAAAAATTGTTCAACAGACTAAAACCTGGAAATAATGCCTACCCATGATCAGAAGAAGCAAAAAGAAGTGATGATAGTTACAAGGGCTTACTAGTTTGTCTACAGAGTACATCCTACAAAGTTCAAGAGGAAGCCAATTAACCAATAGAAGAAGAAATACTTGCTACTAAGACAGCTCATTCTGCACAGAATATACATACAAGTGATATTGGCACAGAAACAACAGGAGTATGAGAAAATAACTGAAGTGTTATGAGAGAAAAAGATCATCCCACAAAAAATGTGACGAGTAATTAATAAGGAACCATGAAAGTGTTAACATACAGGTAGATGCATACCGTTAGAGTGTCAGCCATTCCTGATTCCAGCAGCTCATCTCGAGCAGCCAAATTACCCAACGACAGTCTTTTAACTTCACTTTTTAGGTTGTTCAGATCGGATTTATATTCCCTTAACTTAGCGAGGAGCACTGCTTTGACATTGGGCTGCAAGCCTCTTGCCTCCAGGTCCATTTTCCGAATCTAATCAAATTAACAGTGCATACCACTTGAAAACACAAAGTATATAAAGGCCACTAAGAGTAATCTCTCAGAAAAGCAAGAAACAACAATCAAATACCAAAGATTCTGCTTCATCAATCCCAACTTTTATTTCAGAAATCCTTTGCTTCTTCAGCTCTGCATATTCACAACGCATTCAAAATAAAGAATCAGCTTCCTGATCAGTTCTTATTAGCAGATGCAGGCTGAACTTTTCAGCTACCAGCAATCCTACAAGTATAAGCTAAACGCAAGTGCGTGCACAAACAAAGAGTCAAATCCCCCGTTCTCAGAACATCGCATCATATTCCCAGTTGGGACGCTTTTTTACCATATTCAATCCGTTTCCCATTAATTCCCCACAGAACCCACATTCGATCATCACGATGGACTTAATCGAGCGATTGCATTCATCTTCACATACTAATCAAGCCAAAATCAGTCGTCGTTTGTTCCTCGCGTTAAATAAATTACCTCCATCAGCGGCCGCAGCCGAGGTGCACTTCCTCGACAGATTCGCCGACAACTCGCAGTATTGGCGCTCGCATCCTTCAAAAACCTCACTCATCTTCCCTGCACAAATCAACCAAAACACGGGAAACGGACTACGGAGTCAGCGATGCTGGCCGCAACACATAGGAATCGAACATCATCGCCGACCGAATCTCAAGACACTCAAAATAAACCGACAAAATCGCCACGCGTCTAATCAACCGCGCATGCACTAGATCGACCGAGTTCGACACCAGAGAGCGATTCCCACCTTGCGTGATCGGCGATGGAGCAGGGCTACCGGAGGATACGCCGGAGCACAGCACGGTGCGTCGTTTCCACGGGAAGCAGAAGCCGCGAATGAGGGGGAATGAACGATGGCCCCAGGAAACGACGTTTCGTTTCGCTCGGCGAGTGCATTGTTGGCGGGGACACGACCGACGTGGTGGGGGTGATGATGACACGAGGGTGATGATAGCGACACTCGGCCGTGCGTGACCCCCGTGAGGGAAGAGGGACACGTGTAGCCGATCTACGGGAGCATAAAGTGGCGGGCCGCCTCTCGATTTTGCCTGTGTCGACTGCTGGGTCGTGTTAGAGTCGCCCCTCAAACCTGAAAGAAAGCGGCGAATATACCACGGAACGGAGCAAATTTCAGCATTATCTCGTTACGATATAGTAGCGTAAGTATCGAATCTTGACTTTTATTTATAATCACCTTCGATTTCGATAATCAGCAACGAATTATTCAATAGATTTTTAATGAGTAGAAATTGTTTAGGTTATATGCTTATTATAGAGCATAATTACATGTGAGGCGGGAAATGAAAATTTAATAGTACATACTTCTATCAAGTTAGGTTTCGAGGGCAACTACGCGCCTCATTAAAGCCTATGTGGCGGCCGCACTGTTGCAATGGCAACGGCAGCCTCCACCAACACTCCGTAGTAGGCTCTCTTTTTATTTCAGTTGGCCTATTTCCTTTCTTTTTTTCGCCCAACTTTCTTTTTATTCTAATTTTGAGGGGAAAAACATTTCATCTTATATTTTTTGGCGCAATTCGCTTAAGAAATCCTCAAATTTTGAGTTCAAATTTCAATCAAGCAAACAAGTTTTACCCGAAAAACCTTAGATCTAAGCATGTTCTCAATTTGAAATTAAGCCATGTATAGTCTCTAAGGTTTCTTAATTGCCATATAGAATGACACGTGGCTGTTGGCGTGACTTTTCCTGCTCTATATACTTAAAAAAGGATCAATTCGAGAATATATATATTATATATATGTATAATTCAAGGATTAAATGAAAAGAAAAATCTCAAGGAATTGATTAATATATTTCGGCCTTTATCCATTTTTTAGATGGGCGTAGGAAAGGGGAATCAGTGTGCTCGTTGGGGGAAGCGTGAACGATACGGGGGGTCGTTAACGTCTCGATAAAGGGAGAAGAGTGAGATCGACGCGAAGCTTCTCTCGGCTCCTCTGTTACTCTCTCTCTCTCTCTGTCTCAGTCGCTTCCGCACCTCCGAGCTGACATCTTCGCTCCCCCCTCTGTCATTCCGAGACGCGAGCTCACGTGCGCTTCCTTATTTTCTTGCCTTTTCTTCGGTTTCTCATTGGGTGTTGTTGCGCATCGGCTGAGGTTCTTAGTTTATACGGGGAGCAGGTTTCGTGCGAATGGAAGAGCAGACGAAAGTGGGGTTGGAGGTTTCTTTTGATTGGCTCCTGCTTGTTGAATTCGCTTTACTTATATTTCTGGGTCGCGATGATTTTCCGCCTTCGCCCCTGGTTCGTATCATTTTTTAGTGGCGTGGTTCGCCGGGCAACGTTTCTGCCTTCTTGATTTCCCGAGTGAGTTTGGCAGAATCGCCCGGAACGCGAACCTGAGTTGAGTAGACTGTCGACCGCGGTCGCTAGCTGTAATTTGTCTACCCGGATAAGGACTTTTGGCGGGTTTGAAATTACAAGAAAATCAGGCCATTTATTTGATATTCTAAAGGTGCTCGTCTGAGCGCTTCTTTTGGTTACTTAGTGCACGTTGTATGGTGTAAATGCGGCGTTTATCCTCATTGATTCATGGGATGCTTTGTTTGTGTTCAAGGTTCTTCCGTGCTGGTTCTTACTTAAGTATGAAGGTCGAGAGGGTGTTTGGTTGTCAGGGCTTGCTTGTATTGTGCTGTCAGTTGCTTTGAGATTGCAACAGAGTTAAGTCTATTCAACTCCGTTTTTTGTGCAGAACTTTGGATAGAAGCAGCTCCCCGTGGGTGTTGAGTTGTGATCGGCTGCAAAAGGGATGATACTCTCTGCTCTTTTAACTTCTGTCGCAATCAATCTTGGGCTCTGCCTTCTGTTTTTCACTTTATATTCCATTTTGAGAAAGCAGCCTGGTAACATCACTGTATATGCACCTCGCTTAGTTGCCAAATGTAGAACTGAGCAGAGGGAGGAGTTCAATCTCGAGAGGTTACTTCCTTCTGCTGGGTGGGTGAGACAAGCATGGCAGCCAACTGAAGAAGAACTATTGTCGCGCTTGGGCCTGGATGCTGTAGTTTTCATGAGGATTTTTATTTTCAGGTTATTGAATATCCTACATTCTCTTCTGAATCGTTATTTAAATAAGCGGTATGGATCGTTTTTGAAAATTCTAATCTTATCAGTCAAGTCGACCTCCTGATTTGTTGGTTATGTGTATTATAGTAGGATATGATCTATGATGAACCGCAACTTGTAGGACTAGTGTATTTGTCTGCTTTTTACTGCGTCGCTACAGATATGCACGGTCTTGATATCGTAGGTTACGGCTTTGTGTTCACCCTTTTCAACAGAGTCCAATGTACCTTTAATTTTACATCCTTCAGGGCCCAGAAGAACTAATAGAATGCCATGATCAAGGGTAGAACTCTTGGCATTGCTTCCACTTGAACAAATATGTCTTCAGGCCTCTGCCATAAGTGTTCTTCCTACGACACAATTGCTGCCACAAGCACCTTGTCCTCCTACCTCCGTGGCATTGACTGTGATGCATGAATCCAGTTTTCTAAAAGCTTTTCAGATGTCACCTTGATGACACTTATACTACTGTAGCTTAAGTAAATGGACCAAAAGATGATATCTTAAGTATACAAATCTCTCTCTCTCTCTCTCTCTCATCTGCAACACACATTACTAGGCAGCACCCTCATTCTTTCACTGATGCATTAAAGGCACAGGTCTTGTAAATTATAAAGTCATACATATTCGATTGCGATTTCAAAAGGGAGTGTGATTTTGATGAAGTGATACCACTTGAGGACCTATTTCTGTTCTTTGAATTAATTAAAATCCTCATTTATGGAGCTTCAGCTCCAGTCTGCTTTTCGCACATCGATTATGCCTGCTGTATTTCAGGTTGTACTGACCTGGAGATCAAGGTGGATGAGTTTAGTTGAAGAAACACTTTGTAAAAATGTGGAATCTGAAGAAAATGTCAGTGTGTTTGGTGATATTTTTAGGCATTTTGTCAAGACAAGTTGACCATGATTTAGTATATTCGGTCTTCAGCAAATTTAGGAGTGTTTTGTGGGTAAGGAAGTGATTTCCTGATGAAGACGCGCTTTCCAGAGCAGACATCAGTCCTGGGCTGTCTTGTCATTCCGCACAATGAGGAGCCTGACAAGAGAGCCTTCCAAGGAGAGGATCTTTTAAATTTTTTGAGTGTCAACGTGTTACATTGTGGTACATTGGTGCTTGAATTCTTTTCTTCATTGTCTTGCCCTCCATAGTGGCCCTCTGGTAGATACCGCTTTACCTATGAAAAATCATTTGTGTGAATAGCATGTGTCGTTAATTAGCTGAAGTATGTGTATTGCTGTAGTGCATGAGAATAGAAGGGAACATGGAAAGTCCCCTGTATAAAGCACGAGGTTCAGTAATATTTGACATGCTAAATTTTTTCTTTGAAAAGCACTTAGGGACATAAGTAATTGCTTAAATATTATATTGAATGAGAAATGATCATCTCTAATTGAAATGTTGAGTGGGCCTTGAATGTGACTGGATGCAACAATCACATTGGTTATCTGTATGCTAAAATGTGGACCTTCCACCTTTATTTTGCTTTTAAGCAAGTAGCCTCTATACATTTATCTTCAAATACACTCTTGCCGCATCATTTCCCTTCTAGCATTCACCTTCACACATTTTCTTTTGTTGACTGAACTGGTTTGTCTTCTGCAGCTTGAGAGTTTTTAGCTTGGCTGTGATTGTTGGGATTGGCATTCTCCTTCCTATTAATTATCTGGGTACTCAGCTAAGTGATGATTCTGATCTGGCAAACAAGTCTCTCGAGTCTTTCAGCATTTCAAATGTCAATGACGGTTCAAACTGGTAATTGTCGTTCAAGTGGAAGTATTTGGCCTTGTATCTTACCTACTGAAGTTGTACAACGACATAATGGTTAATAAATGGCATGAAACTACAGCTATGCATGTGTTCATATTGGATTTATTATTTGCAAGACCAGGATTTAACATTCAGAGAACTACTTTTCCTATTCGTAAGTATTAGTAATAGATAGCGGGTTCTATGTCGTGTTATCTATTTAGAACATCTTAGTTCCTATTAGCCCCTTATTTCTGTGATATTTTGATCACGGCATACTCTGAATTTCTTTCGTTGATTTTTCTGTCCATTTATTTGTTTTACTTTATAACAATCTAGAAAGTGGAGAGCGAAGTAACTGCTGGATTCTAGGCTCGGTAAATTTTTTCCATGTTCTTTTAGCGCAAATTGTAATATTATTATTGAACCCGGATTATGACATATTTTTCTCAATTTTTTCCATGTTCTTTTAGCGCAAATTGTAATATTATTATTGAACCCGGATTATGACATATTTTTCTCAAGGTTGTGGATCCACTTTTCGGCTGCATATATTTTTTCTGCAGCTGTCTGCTACCTGTTATATTATGTAAGTAGTCTCTGTCAGCAAGTTAGTTTGTCGAAGCTTTTCAGTTAAAATCAGCATTAGCTTTTGATGATTAACTAGATTGTTTGATGTTCTGCAGGAGTATAGCTACATATCTGACAAGATAATTAGTTGCTTCTATTCATGCGAACCTTTGCCTCATGACTTTACTGTACTTGTCCGTGGTATCTCCACTTCAGTGGGACACACTGTCAGTGAAGATGTAGAGAACTTTTTCTCCCAGTACTATCCTTCTACCTATCTTTCCCATTCTGTTGTTCGTCGAACCAGCAAACTTCAAAGTCTCATGGTAAGCATTCTTATTATGAATAATTATTGGGTCATGTTCATCACATGCAATATGGTACTGTTGCTGGTCATTCTAATGCTTAGATGAGACAAATCCTAGAGATGTATGCCATGGGTTTATGGCAGAAATTCTTGGTTTTCGTGTGTAACGAATTATCTTGGCAGAACATTAACATCCAGCTAGATTTTTAGAAATTACATTGTCTTTCATAATCCACAACTCTCAACTTACATGTCCATGTATGAAGGCAGACTGAGAATATGAGATTGAGGGGTGTGACAAAAACTCATTTTCTCATCGAGGGACTGTGTATTGGCATCTCATGCGGTGAGAGAGTGCTAAAGGAAAGAACTAATGCATATTGTGGTTTAGTCTTTTGATGCATCTTTATTGGTATAACTTGTGACGTAAAACACATTAACTTTCCAAGCCCTACTTGTGTGGACTGTTTGCAATTATTTCTTGAGTTTGCCAACCGAGTTTTAAGAAGCCATAATTTGTGTGAATATTAGTTTTGAAAGTAGATAACCATTGACAAGTTTGTGAGAAATAAGAAATAAGATAAGACTCCTGTTGGCTTGGTTTTTGACCGTGCTTGAGTAAAGTTAGTGCCTGCAGCCAATTATTGGAAACTAGCTTGTACTGATTCAGTCGATTTTTAGTCATGAGTGATACATATAGACTATAAAGAAGAAAAATAAATTGTACAGCAAAGGAGGCATCTGGAGACAAAAATCGAGAAGAGATGACTGGAACATGAATACTGAAGTCACTAAAAATGGAGAGAAGTGTTTTTGACTCTCTCTTTGTTGTGGGAGTGGAAAGGATCTTGCTGAAACAATGGGATCAGTCAGCAATTTAGCCCCTTCCTGTCATGGTCCATGAGTGATTTTTAGTATGCACAGTGTTATCTCAGTTCATATTGATTTTCTGTCAAGTTTATCTGGTATTTGATGTTAACTCATTTGAAGAGTCCTTGCAAGTTGAGAGAAATCCTCCTTTTCTTGTGTTGAACATGATAATTCCCAAGATGTTTTTATCTTGAGCATCAGAGTAGTAACTTTTCTGCCTGTTTTCATAGCTGCTTCCAAACCCTATTAGATATTCACATGCATCACATTCCTTTTTTAGAGTGATGCAGAGAAGCTGTGCAGGAAACTGGCTCACTTAAAATCAAATAAGGATACTTCAAGAAGGTTCAAACGTGAGGGTCCATTAGGACTTTTTGGACGACAAGTTGATCTTGCAGAACAACATGAGAAGAAGTTACAAGATCTAGAAGAGCAGTTGAGGATAGAGCAGTCTTCGTTAGCAGGACAGGTAGGTGTTATTTGGTGTCTTCTGAGAAACTGCTACTTAAGCAAAGTTTTATTTTCGGTGTTATTTTAAAGAAAGAAAAGCTCGATATTTCAAACTATTTGTAAAGATCATCAACTATGAAACTCCTTCAGATATGTGCTAACATGTGCATCTCATGCCCACGTGTATGTTCAAATGCACAACAAGCAAAGCACTCACACATGAACACTCATATGCTCGGGGTTATGCACACATGAGCACTCATATCCTGGGGTTTTCTTTTTTTGGTCTTGGTTCCCCTTTCTGACTTGTTTAGACGGACCCACCATCTGCCACATAAATATGTGCTTCTGTATTTGCTCAGGGAACCAATGCCCCAGCTTGAATCTTCCAAGGCAGGACAAGTGCATGATAATGACTTTTTGCATGCAATGGAGATCCTACCCAATGGGTGACTCTTCTTGTTGGCATAGTGGCTTAGAGAGCAGATGTCTATGTGTGGCTTAAGCACTTTGAGGGAGGGAGCGAGGGAGGGCTTTTAAAAGAGACAATGCATGATTACTTGATTCTTTTTCAGATGATTGCCTTTGATACAGAGATTGGAGTTGGACTCTATACCATAATGCTTGATTGTTAAGCTTGATACTTAATTGCACTATGGCTGTGAATTTGTTAGGAAGTTCCAGCTGCCTTTGTCTCATTCAAGTCACGATTTGGTGCTGCCACAGCTCTGCACATCCAACAGAGGATTAACCCTACCGAGTGGGTTACTGAGCAAGCTCCTGAACCTCAGGATATTCACTGGCCTTTCTTTTCTACATCATTCTTAAGAAGATGGATCAGCAACCTGGCTGTGGTGGCTGCATGTATTGCCATAACTATTTTGTTTCTCATTCCAGTTGTAATAGTGCAGGGTCTTACTAATTTGGATCAACTGGAGACCTGGTTCCCTTTCCTTGAAGGATTGTTAGAAATGTAAGTGGAAATACAGGTTCTTGATGCTAATTTAGGATCTGTCATGAACACGCATTACACAAATCATTATGGAAAAGATTATTACTCAGAGTAGCAACTTGGTAAGTGCTGAGATTCTCTGTCTGGAGTTCATCCTTTGCCTCCGTATGCAAAAATGGTTGGCCAGACTACAATTAAAGGTTCAAAAAGGCATTTTGTCTCAACTCAAAGCTAGATGATAGACTATGTGATAATGTAACTCACATTGTTTTGTGTCCATGGTCACATTGAGCATCTTTCAAAGTCCAGATCTGTTTTAGGGATAAAGGAAACCACCTTTAGCATTCCAGGATATCCACTATCCACGTATTTTGGTGATAGCACTTTGTTTTTGTTGATCAAGTAGAACATAGGAGAGCAGCTTTGCTTATCTTTGCCGTGCATATTGTTTAAAAGATCATTGGCTTTCCATTTGGTGTTTCTAGAATTGGCACACCCAAGACAGTAATGCTCTGTTGGTTGAGTTTTACAATTTTATGTTCTTCTTGTTCAATTATTCAATTTTGTACATGGTGCCAGCTGATTACGTATTTTTGTGCTGCAGAACCTTCATTAGTGAAGTGATAACAGGATATCTTCCCAGTCTGATTCTTCAGCTGTTCCTCTCTCTTATTCCCCCTGTTATGGTGGTACTTTCTTCAATGCAAGGATATGTAGCCTTTAGCCAAATACAAAAAAGTGCATGTATCAAGGTGCTGTGGTTTACAATCTGGAACATTTTCTTTGCAAATGTACTATCAGGCACGGCTCTCTACCGAGTTAGTGTTTTCCTTGAGCCCAAGAATATTCCTACTGTACTTGCTGAGGCTGTTCCTGGACAGGTATTAAAGTATTCATATCGAGAATCCTTACTGTTTATCTAAAGAGTCTCTTTTTCCTAGCCACCTCATATAACATCTACAAATTGTTGGGAGTATAGTGAGTGGTCCTAAAGCTTTCCAAAGGGTAAACATCCCACTCTTTTCTCCTGTGAGGTCACTACTGTATCCAAAAATAGCTCTTAACCTTCAAAATGAGAGCCACTATACTGGGTTCAATTTTGAAGTGTGCATGCTGCAATTGGTCCGTGTGTTTACTTACCAAAAAAAAAAAAAAAAAATTGGTCCGTGTGCATCCATTGTGAAGTTGACATATGGCGACATCAGCGTTATGGACCTAAAAAAATAGGGCATCAATCACGTGATGCTAATATAGGTTATTTTTCTCATGTTGGATCCATTAGGGAGGTTGCAAGGATTTGGCACAAAAGGGAAGTCTGATTATTGATTATAAATGGAGCAGCAAAAAATGGACTTGGAAACAGGGGACTGCTTGCACTAATCCCATGTAAAATTCACCAGCCTATTGTCAGCTTTTCTAAAAGGTTAAAGACAAAAATGTGTTGTAATGCGTAAATGTTCTACGTATGGAATTAAGCAAAAGGAAGATAAGAACTATCAGTCGCTTGAGACACTGCTGAGAGAGTAGATGAAGTATGTGTAGATTCTACAATGCCTATATCTGTGGACAATGGTGTACTTTTGTCAAAATTGTGGTGAATCTTCCAGGAGTAGTGGGAAGTATTCTGCCACTGTTGTTGAATGGCCGTTTGATGAGTACACTTGCTTTGTCATATGATGATTGAATGGTCAAATTACAAAGTTTAATGGATAGAGTTTATATGTATTTGGGTCATTTTGAGAATATAATGCAGCTTGTTCATAATTCATGTAGGCATCATTCTTCATTGCGTATGTTGTGACATCTGGATGGACCAGTGTATCGTCAGAGCTTTTCAGGCTGCTTCCACTCATTTTTCATTTTTTGGCAAAGGTCTTTGCTAGGAAAGATTCTGAGGAATTTGAGGTTCCACAGATTCCTTACCACAGTGAGATACCCAAAATTACTTTCTTTGGGCTTCTTGGTATAACTTACTTTTTCCTTGCTCCGCTGATTCTGCCATTCCTCCTGATTTTTTATTGCATGGGATACATTGTCTACCGCAACCAGGTTAGTGTGCCCTATAATCTTATTTCTCTTGTTTAATTTTTGTGTTTTTGCACAGGAAAAATGTCCAACATTCGATCTGTATTCAGCTCTTTGAAGGCAAAACAATATTTCAGTGTACTTCAAATTTTGTGTTCCTGTTATTGAATACTCCATTGTAAAACTGTCTTGATGAATTTCGAGATTTTCCTTGTGCTGGGATTTGCTTTTCTTTTCTGAGTTCAGAGTGTAATTCATACATTGGCAATAATTGATTTATATCTTTCTGGTTTATGATTGATAAACAAACGTAAAAAGAAAAACAAAAAAAGAAACAAGATGGCCACATTCTATGTAGGCCTATAATTGGGTCTGATGTCTTGCATAAACTTGACTATTTCTATTCCTAAGACTTAAATGTGGACTGACCTTGCCATATCCACAGAAGGCGATGGATGAAAAATGATGTTGATCTGAAGTGCCTTGTCTTCATGTTTTATGCTGCTCTGAAATGAGCACTTAATTCATAAATGATAATGCTCTGTTTAAACCCTCTGAAAGTATCATTAGAGATTGTTGCATTATTCCAATTTTCTGATTTCTAGGATGCTACTCAGGATATAATTTTGTTGTTGAGCACACAGAGTCTTTGTATTGCCATACGCATGCGCATGTGTACATGAGGGTGTGTGTGGTTGTGTGCTGAAAATTTGATGTCATCTCTAACAGAAAACCATGATCCTGACTGGGGAAATGGCTGTATCCGAATTTTGTTGAGACTGACTATTTGTTTCTCTGTCTATTTGCAGCTGCTGTATGTTTATGTCTCTAAGTATCAGACCAGCGGAAAGTTTTGGCCCATAGTACACAATTCAACAATTTTTTCTTTGGTGTTGATGCATGTTATTGCTATTGGTATCTTTGGACTTAAGAATCTTCCCCTAGCATCAGGTTTAATGGTTCCTCTCCCGATTCTCACCCTTATGTTTAATCAGTATTGCCAGAAACGGTTCCTGCCTCTGTTTAAAGCTTATCCGGCTGAGGTACGATAACAAAACCGTGTGAATTTGTATGTGCAGTCTTAAACCTTTATTTACTACGTTTTCAAGTGAGAGCTGATTCTTGACTTGCACTTAGAGCATGAAGTCTGGTGACCAGTGCTTCCTGTATTAGATTCTTATGGCAGCCATGTTCTGTTTCTTTAGCATGGATTAATATCTTTTTCTTCAAGAATCATGCTCTTGTACCAACGGTATATCAGTAGAATGCCAGATGAATATCAGCTTGCCGCATTGTTGAAAAGTAATGTCAAGTAGTGTTATGGCAACACTGCTCTTGCATTCTGCTGGCACAACGTTGTCAAACTACCGTAGGCTCTCTTGCTGGGTTTACTGCTTACCCAAATAAATATGTTGGATGCAACTACCTGAATTTGCTAAATATTTGTGACCTCCCACATGTTACTTGTTGTGCTTCTTAACGGGAAAAATTTCAGTTGGCAGGGTACTATTTTACTTTTTTATGTATACCGTTGACCTGACCCTTGGTTGATTTCTTTGGTTTTTGCTGATCAGATGCTCTAACCCATCTCTTCTCCAGAGTCCTTGAGTAGTTGTTGTTACTAAACTGTTCGTCCCAAAAGTTCGAACTATTACTAAATATACCTAGTATATTTGTAAAGCGTGTTCCTTAATGCTCTGTCGCTTCTTAAGTGAGCTTACATGTGGATTTGGGAGATAAATGCGACAGAATAATGAATCTTCAAAGGCATGTAATTCAAACCTTTGACCTTCGATGTCTTTTACAAAACCTTCTGTTCTAGAAGTTTGGGCTGTTAGGGAACGGATTGACAATGTATATATATGTCTGTTTTTATATATAAATGGACTGACAATGTATGTGTACAAATTATTTACAGCTATTGTGGAACAATTAAGTTCGAATTTGAGATTAACTTGCCAACGCATAGTGTAATGCTAAGAAGGGTCTGTAGCAATCCAGCAGCTGAATGAGGGTTTTACACCACAAATTGATGTGCACTATGGTGTTTTTATTGATGATGTTTGCCCTGGATATTGTCCAAGGGTCCAAAAAACTTGATAATATGAGTCATTGTTGGATTATAAAATACTTGATTGTCAACAATTCCCTTAGAGGATATGAGCAAAATATATCTATGGAGAATAGCTCTTTGCTTAGGAAGATGATCATTGGGGTCATAGTGAAGAAATTAGCTGCTGATCATCTTGGTTGGAATATCTTGATACCTCAGAAATGGTTGGTGGGGTCTTTATAAATTGCGGCCTTTAATGCGATTGCTATCATGAGTTATTGCTGGAGCTTTGATTTCCTATGTCACCTTCGTTAAACTTGAGATGCAGCCTCTGTTTCTTCTTTTTCTTTTTATTGCCATCTTTCCAGTTAAACTGGCTGAAACCTTTGACAGAAATTTGAATGATTATAGTTTACATTCATGTTGTATACTTGCAGTGTTTGATAAAGAAGGATACAGAGGACCAGAATAATCCTGCTATCGGTGAATTCTACAATAAATTGGCCACTGCATATGAAGATCCAGCTATGAAGCCAAACCAATATTCAAGAAGCACTGATTCACGCAGCACTCCCCTTCTTCAGGCTGCAGAAGCTGAGAACGTAGCTTGATGAGAAACTTCCTTCTTGTAAATTACCAGAGTTGCCCAGTTTGTTTTGAGTGGTCTGCGCTTGAAGTGAGAAAAACCTGTCTATCCAATGCTAATGGAAATCAGATCTGGTCTTGAACTTGAAGTATCATGTGCCTCCGTTGGCATTTTCAGTATGGCCTCCAGCATCGGTATTGTATGGGTTCTGTTGCTGGACATGTATCCTCAGCCAGCGGAAGTATACGGATGAGCACATGTATCAAACAGTTTGTAAAGATTTGAATTGGGTGATTCTTTATTCTGATTTCCAGAAGATTAGTTCTGAAGGATGAATTGCTTTAAGAATATGCATCTCCCTTTCCCTCTCCCTCCCTCCCTCCCTCTCTCTCTCTCTCTCTCTCTCCCCAAAATCACAGCCTCAACTCCATAAAACACAATGGTGGCATCATATACGATTGCAGCGTGTTGGTTGATGAATTTACATTTATCACTCCTTTGGGTTTTATTGTACGTTCTATATTCGCTTTTGGAAAAAGAAATTAGCTTCAACGCCAAAAGCTACAAATTTACCGAATGATCCAGATGGTTTAGCTAGAGATGACAATCAGAATGTCAGCCGTATATGACCAAACCATCTCGTGATCATACCTGTATCTTTAATTAATTTTGTTTTTTTGGTACAAATAATCATACTTATTACTGGGAAAGAAGAACTCTTCTTCTTTCTCATTGAATACCTGCCTCATGCATGTATAATGCAGACTCCATTTGATTTCTCAAAAGGGATTATTAATCCTCAACTTTTCCAAGGAATCCTTCATCAATAGTTGCGAATGCATGATTTATCCTTTTTAGCTTTTAAAGATCTTTTCCACATTAGTGCTATAATAAAAATTGAGAAACGGAATCATCCAATTTGATTTGTTCTCGATGGCCACAAGAAGATCTCATAATTCGACATATGTTCTTCGAAATTGAGCAAGAAATGAAAGGATGACGTTTGCCTTGCTACATTAGTTTTTCTCTTTTCTTTTACATTATCCCTTCCCATCACACCAACGGCCTGAGGATGCAACATGGCCGGTTCTTCCACTAACTGACTAGATAATGTGGTTCCAATGTATTCCTAGCTAGTTTTTACCCCATTTATTACATTTGTTTGTCAACTCCAATGTTGCAAAGTACAAAACAACAGACGAAATGAAAGGAGTGCTTTGTCACCATCTCCACTTGTTCTGTCTTTTCTTCTGTACCGTCCCCACAAGATTTGCTCTCAGCCTCCCCTCTCAATTCTGCCCCCACCTTTCATCCTCATCCTCCTCCTCCTCCTCCTTACGCACTTCAAGGTCATACATAATTTTGCGGTAGAACATTTCTCGGTACTTATTGCCTTCCTAGCTTCCCTGTTTTAACAGTTCTTGTAGCATTAAGATCTCGGGTGCAATTCTGCAGTCCCCAAAGATTGGACATGTACGTATCTACGTATATTTGACACCCTGAGGTCATTTATGTTAATTCGCAATAATAATACTAATAATATTAATTATATATCGCACGGACCATAGTTAACGCCGTTATGTTTTATAATCTTAATCTCAAGTACAGCCGTGATTGCGATGGATAACAATGACATCAAACGGGTCATTAGGGTTCTTAGTTTGGTGCTTGTTGGTTGGTTAACGTATTACAAAAAGACCTGGTCTTCCCAAATGGATGAAGAATAGGGGTCAACTCAGGAATGTCACCGTCTAGGCTCGATATCATCACACCATCTTAGATTGAATTATATTAGTAATGAAATGCGGCCATGATCATATCGTTTGGTTGATAAATCTTCATCATGAGAGAGAGAGAGAGAGAGAGAGAGAGAGAGAGAGAGAGAGAGAGAGAGAGAGCATATTGTATGCACAAATGGCAGTCTGTGTCACCACCTTAGGGGTTGGGTGGAGGGCTTTGGGAAGATCGTTCCTTTTGGTCTCATGTCGAAACGACAAGCAGAAAAAGGAGTAAATCCATCTCCACAAGGACTACTTAACCAAAGTTGCTCCTCGGGAATCTTTTCATTTAGCTACACGTTGATGTGCTGAGTACTTGGTTAACTAAACTGATGTTTACGCGTGCTGTAGTTAAAGTCCAGTTAACCATGGTTAAAAAGGGACACAAATAAAAGGAAAAGAAGCCGATGGATTAAGTAAGTGATATAATAGCTTAGATCGGATTTAGCAAAATCCCACATTTAAATCATAATTTCTCTCATATAGAGTGCCCTTTGGAGCTTAGGCTACATGCATTCACTGCTCGATGAGTGGACTTAGGCAATGCGAATGAACAAAACAATGTGCTGTGTATCGATGGAGATTAATCAATTGAAAGGTTTAGACATTTCATTACTCCATTTTGTCGGATGACTAATGAGAAGCAAAAATAGTACAATTCTCATGTCAGATGACTAACAATGAGATTTACACACCCTTTTAAGTGCACTTTGTGTCAATCCTATAACTTATTGACAGTAGTTATTCCCTCTTGTCGACAAGAAAATAAATGAGAATCCATCTTAGAAACTCAACATTGTTACATTTATCTTCCTAAAGAGGTTTATACGGCTCCAAACAATTTCACTGAGGAAATATCATGAGTTGATCAAGCAACCTTTTAGAAAAGGTATTTTCCAAATCCAGCTATTGATGTTGATCTCCAGAAAAAGGGTTGATAGTTCAAAGATCACTATCCACCTCTTGGGGGATTCAACAATTGCACCAGGTAAGAATTACAGTGTGCGTTCTGATTTTGGTTCACTTTAACGTCGGAGGTTCATAGCCAGTAACATACAAAGGAATGAGATCCAAAGAAGTGGTCACTATCACTCCTCAATTAGATTAGATACATCCTATGCAATCCTTGTAGTTCTGGCCGTGAGAAGACAACACTAAATTTGAATCAAATGTGACTCGTGACGGATCACCTTAACAATGTATTTAGTCCACACATGTCGATATCTAAATCGATCATAATAGTCTCAATTAAATCCTTGATTACCCACAAATCATAGAACAAATCACTTTTGTAGATGAACTCAGCTAGACCCACAATGCGGTAATTTTTTTTTTAATTTATCCGTCTTGGCCGTTCAATTAAGGAAGAGAACTGTCCAATAGTGATGCAAGAACAGGGCCTAAAATGTTTGTGTGATAGATGAAGAGGAGAAGGTTTTGGTGCCCCTTGGATTCAGATCATAGTTAGCATCCTCAGCAGATGCAAACACGCGTATAGATTTAGTCTAAACCATTTTTATATCTGCTTAAAAAGGACGAAGCTCCACTTGGGCGACGATCGAGCCAAATTTGAAAGAGAACACGGGTGTGGAGACAAGAATGATAATCATTAACTTTCTACTCTCGTTTGACAAAGTCATAACCCAAGTTCATATAAATGTCAGGACCCAAGACCAAAGAGAGAGCAAAGTGAGTAAACCGTACTCATCTTCAGGAAATCACAAAGCTTGATCACCAAATTCATTTGTGCACTCAGAAACATGACAAGGAAAAGAAAGTCTATTGAAGCCATGCCAGAGAAGAACCCCGGTGAAGAAACCATGACTTGGGACCAGATGGTGAAGGAGGCTGCCGCTGCTGCCGCGTTAGGTGGCGTTCGGAGGGCCCGGAAGCGGTTCATTGGGGTCCGCCAAAGGCCGTCAGGCCGGTGGGTGGCCGAGATCAAGGACACCATACAGAAGATAAGGGTGTGGCTTGGCACGTTCGACACGGCAGAGGAGGCGGCGAGAGCATATGACGAGGCGGCTTGCCTGCTCCGAGGGGCCAATACCCGGACAAACTTTTGGCCTTGCTCTCCGTCGGCATCTTCATCTCCAGCTCTTCCCTCGAAGGTCACGAACCTTCTCCTCCAAAGGCTCAAAGCCAGGAAAACCTCTCTGGCTTTGAACTCGGATGCACTAATCTGCCAAGAGCAGAAGCAACCAAGGGAAGAGCTTACACCAGAAGTCGCGGATTTTTCTGATATACAGTTCTCTGATTATCTTAATTATCCTGAGGACTACACAGCAGAACACAACATCATCCATGATACGATTACAAGTCATTACACAACCAATTCCGAGTCCTCTTTGAATTTCAAAGAAGAATCAGGGCGGAGACAAGAAAAAGAAGAGCATTTCGACTACACCATGAGTGATGTAACTCAATCAAACAGTAACGATAGCAATCTTGGTAGAGATGGAGAAGAAGATGCTGATGAAGAAGATGCCGATCTCAGGGAATTGGATCTTCAGTTTTTGGACGACTTCAGATCGTCTTGCTATTACTCTCCTTTCGAGATTGCTGAAGAGATCGCCGAGCCAATGGAGCCAGAAAAAGATGGAGAAGAGTCTTCCATTCTCACAGCTGCCATGAAAAGAATGAAGTATGAGAGGAAGTTTTCGGCCTCTCTCTATGCCTTCAATGGGATATCTGAGTGCTTGAAACTGAAACTTGGATCAAGAACTGTTAGGGCGAGGGCAAATTCCGATGAACTGGCAAAACTCCAGAGTGCATGTGACAAGAAGAAAGCGGAAGAGAAGCCAGTGGGAGATGGCTTCCTGAAACTAATGGCAGAAGAAGGAAACGCAGTGACTCCAACGGATACATCTGCCTCATCTTCTTCTTCTTCCTCCTCATCTTCAAGCAACGAAGGCGAATCATCACTTTGGAGCTCCCTTGACCTCCCAACCATTTGTTTACTGAATAGTTCAAGCTCTCTCTCTCTGTCACACTGATAATCTTTTCGTTCTACTAGAAGGTAATCAGCATCAGTCATGTTTCCTTATAGGTTTAAACTGACGTACTTTCCAAGTTTTACGTCAGAGAAAGAAATGTAACACGGTTATAAGCCTCCTACTGAGGAATTAACATATCAGTTTTCTCCATAACATGACAAGTTGGCTCAACCCCATAGGACAGCATTAACACAGCAAGCTTTGCTTTTGTGGTTTACCCGCAGTGAGCCGAATGATTGCTTTGCGTCTGGTTGTGCATCATAATAAGAAGAGTAATTCACGAATATACTTGCAGAGAATTCATGATTGAAAGTGCCTCTCCTATGCGCTTAAGGAGTCGATACCGATGACTCAAAAGCAACATTTTTATTAGTTTTTTCGTAGTATTTCTTCTGGAATTGGTCATATTAAACCATGAGGGTGAATGATTGCATATATTATCTGTTGGCAACAGAGAAATCCTAAAACCATGCAGAGAAGAACTGTGTTGCCAAATATTAATGCCAAAGTGAGACGAGAAATACTCATGTAAGAGAACTTAATTGATCCATGAACATCAGATATAATGAACTATCCACAAGAATACACAAGAAAAATTGATACAGTCCAGTGAAAAAATTCCACCGTACCAAACGGAGAAGGCAAATACAGTATAAACACATTGAGAGCAGAGGTATTTAAGGATAAATCAGGAACTAAGAGCGAAGACAGAGCCTGGAGCACCCACACATAGATAATATGCGATCCAACTCTCATGAAGTTGTTAACACACCAAAACACACCAAACCCTGCCTTTGACCTGTTAGCAAAACATGGCGGGGCTTCGACTTCAAGTATAGGGTTACTCAGAGGAAAGAACATCACAATACATAATCCATATCCTGAAGTACCTCGTACAATCAAGCAAAACTCATCTTGCTGACATAAATTTACTACAATCAACCATCCCGTATATCAGCCTTATGGTTCCATGAAAGCATGAATTGCAGCAAAAAGGCGCTTCAAAGATTGTTAACACTAAGCATAGAACTCGAAGGGATTCAGAATGATCACGACTTGAGAGGTCAGATGCTGATCAATGCCTCCATCCTCCGACCTCCATCATTTAAAGCGTCCACCAATAAAGTTGGATCTCTCCACAAAGGTGAACCCATTACAATCTCTTTTGTATTACATGATTATGCTGCTGGTCTGCTGCCGCCACACACGAGGCTTTATCATCATAAGCCAATCGTAATGGTCTGGTCATGCCCAGAATACATGATTTTTAGAAGGAAAGTTCCAATTCCATGCTCAAGCTCCACTATATGGTCCTTCGTGTTAAATCAGTCTATTAGTTTAAAAAACCTTCGGTGATTAAGTTACAACTGCTTGGATGAAAAATGCCCATGTCAAATCAAATGAATATGTCCAATGAACGAAGCATGCTTTCGCCCACATGTATCTGTACATCTTTCAAAAGTTTCCCACGTCAAGCCGGGATTTAAGTAACACCAGGCATATATAAGTACAAGTCTTGCCCAGTTCCTCTGGATTCAAATTTGTGGATCGTAATGAGAAGACCAATATACATTTAACTCTGCTTCTCGTGCTGTGTCGAGAAGTTCATTCTTCATAATTGTAAATGAATATCAACTGCATCAGCTGTTTCAGTACCTCTTCCAATCAACTTCTCTGAAATGATGTAAGCTAATTTAATCTTCTGAAACAACGTAAATTAGCGTCTTGGAGGACTAGCAGCGGCAGGGCTAAAATGAGCCAAATTGCACTCGTGCATGAATTGAAACGAATTATACATAAACATTCAGATTACAAATGATCCATCTAGATGTACAACAAAAATTGTCCAGAAATAAAATTTTAGCTGTTAACAAGAACAATATTATACAGCCGTGTGGACATGTAGGGATGACACGCCTCAGTAATCAGGAATGGAAGCAAAGTGATAACCTTCAGCACCCCTCCATGAATAATATGCGATCCGAGTCTCATAAAAACCTGTAAACATTTTTCGCTTTGTGTATCAGTAACAGACAATAATGCACAATCAAACTCATGTATTCAAAGGTTTTTACTTCATGAAAAGATTGCAGACAGAATTATATGTGGACTATGTACATGCTGGCATGACATAAACAGCATTATAGGTGGACTATGTAGTACCCCAAAAATGTATGCTACAATTTTGTCAAAGAAAATTCCGAAGCATCGATGCCTAAAATTATCTGCAATGTAATTCAATGAGTAAAAGATCCACTATGCAAAGTCGAAAAAAAAAACATGTTTAAAAAAGAACTACAACACTGATCTCGGCAAGTTTTACTTAAAAAATATACCCATTCTCCCTCCCTCCCTCATGAGAAATATGATATAAGAACCTGACCATATCGACTCTGCCACACTGAGTCCCAGCAAGTTTTACAAGAAAAATATAAACTTTTAACTTCGACAAATTTCTGTTCCTCTCACTCTTGCGTGCGCAAACAAAGAGGCTCAAGGAGGTAAAAGAAGCATTTATCCAGACAAGATTTGAAAAAGAACAAAAAAAAAAAACTCATGCCACAATCATAACAAGTAGCAGACATAAATTACCACCACCAATTTCAGTTTACCTGGAAGAAAAGTGAGAACTCCAAGGACTAAGAGGCCATATCCCTGGGACTTCTCACCACCCATGTGACCTGTCAAGATGAAGATGGAAAAAAAGAGAAGCAATGACCCTAGAAGGAGCAAGAAAAGTGCAAGGGCGATGGATTTCCATGGCACTTTATCAAACTTTCTTGGACTATAGTCAAACCGAGGATCATATTTCCTTCCCATTCTCTCATCGTAATCCTCATCTTCATCAGCAGGAAGGCGACTGTATCCAACATTGCGCCTAGAAGCCATACTGGTTAAAGGTCACCTTAATGATATCCCTTAAGACTTTTACTGCAGCACCTACAAAATGCAATGGGGGAAGAGAACTTCAAATTCAGAGAACGACATCCTCTTTGATCTATTGAATACTAAGACTTGAACTGAACTTATTAAGACTTTGCTCAAATTTCGAGCCTATTGAAAACATGGTTGGATCTATCCATTATATAAGACCCAAAAGGAGTAAAATCAAGCTGCTCAAATGGATGCAATACTTCCATAAGCACTGAACTATTGTTAATGCCAGTTTGCTCACACAGCCTACAGAAACCAACTGTTTCCCCCTGTTATCAAGAAGAAAAGCTCATCGCATAGACAAACCAAACAACCCTCCCCCTTAAAAAAAAAAAAAAAAAGGATAACATAAACTTAAAGATGAACTCATCGTTCGAATTGAATAGTAGTTCTTGCTCCAAGCTCATTCAGCCCGTATCAAAGGAACAACTTGACTACTTTAGACTGCTGAAGCACGAAGATGCACATTTCTCAACATTGATTGAATTTGGCCATACGCCTCCCCTTGCTTCCCCTTCATCTAAAACTTCTCAACCAAACTCACGTTCCACAGGTTATCCAAGAAAAAAAAGCACGGAGTTCACAATTTCGCAACATTTTCAGCTAAGTTCAACTCCTCTAGCCCCGATCACACATACAAAGCCTAACTCTAATCCGGCCAACCAAACACGCAGACGACATCAGATAACAATCACGACAGGGTCAGAAAGCCCGCGTCAATCCCACGCGATATTATCTAGAAATGCGCACAGCGAAGCCCCAAGATCTAGGGTTAGAATTTGGCGCCGAAAATAGAGAAAAATCAGAGGCATTACCGATCGGGGCCTGCTTATTCCGCCGAAATCGGAGAGATGATGGAGAGAAGAGGAAGAAGAAGGAGCGGCAGCAGCAGAACAAGAGGAGACGAGCAAAAACGAGGAGTCACCGACGAATGATCAACGCGCCAGATCGGGTCCAATTCGCCATGCGAGACGACAACCAGCAGCGCTCGGAAGAGGAATTTTCTCTTCCCTCGCCCCGCAGAGTCAAACCGGGGTGAATTGCGGACGGTTCGCGCAGGGTCGGATCCTCATTCGGGTCGGATCTTAATACTTTCCCTTCTTTCAATGTGACCGACCCGACCCGACCCTTCTACAAAAATAGGACTTAGCCATCGGCTCGACCCGGATAAATCCGGGGCCGCCCTTTATTACTGGAGAATCGGTCCAACCGGGCGGATTTCTAGATTGATCCGGTTTTTTAACGTGCTTCTGGAAAAAACTTCTTTTGGAACAACTGTATATTTATATTTCGATCCCTAGCAGTTTTTTTTTTTTGGTCAAATATCCCTAGCAGTTTAATTATTAATAAAAAGTACACCGAATCAATCCAAGCGAGCATTCATCGTTTGCAGCCGTTCGACACGTGTACACTGGAATTGTCGCCGCCCAACCTGCCCCATGTACGACACGTGTCCTTCACCATTTGTAGCCGTTCGATCTTTCTTTCCTTCTTTTCTTGAAAACTTTGCAGCAAGAACGCGCACCGGAGCCAACTAGGCGGAATGTTTCTATTTGTCTCGAGGGCTTCAATGCTTACGTACCTAACACAATTTAGTGCTGTTTAGGCAAGACTTAGCATGCGATTCGACCAGATGACTGACCATCGGAAGTTTGACCGGCATTGATTATCGGCTCATCGATGGAGGGATAGGGTCCGGTGCAAGGTGAAGGGAAAGAGTGAATCCAAGGGCTTAGACGATCAATGGGTTGGCATAGCATGGCGGAGTCGCAAGAGCTCAGGTTAGATTTTGGCGCTATAAATGAAGCGCTCAAGAGGCATTATCGATCGGGCTTGCTTATGCTGCCAAAATCCGACGGATAAGATAAAGAAGCGGCGGCGGCGGCGAGGAGTTTGCAAATGAATAAGCAACCCGCAATAGCCATTTCATTAAGAAGAAAAAGAGGCCAAATTTCGCACGGACATTATATCTCCATAGACAAAATGAGGGGCATACACAAGCAAGAAAGATGAAAGGAATAATCTATGCATCTCTCACGATACTTCCAAATCCCCCTAAGTATGAAGTCATGTTCTACGCAAAACTCAATCAGTAAACTGTCGTTAGTAAATTAGGTCGAGAGAAATTTCCGGATAACATAAGCGGGTGTGCTACTTCTTAAAAGTTGGGGTTCATTCCATAGATTCACCCGCCCCTAAATTCTTTTTTCTATTTTTATCACCTTCCATGAAAAAAAGTTGCGATTTTTAAAAAGCACGTATGAGAGTCTAAAGCCTAAAAGTAGAGGCAGTCTCAACTAAGTGCGGGGAAGAGGGTCACGTCACACTCTCGCGAGGAGTTTTCCCCAATCGCCAATCGGCTCGAGCGATGACGCTGATCCTCACTCCTCAAATGGGCCAACACTCCAATCAATTGCCCAGAAAAACTGCACGATCTCGACGATCCCATTACATACAAAATCCAGAGGCCCGACAACGACGGACGCCTCTTGCGGGCACGGATTGCCGTCGAGGCAACTCCGTTGAATTGCCAAGGCAATAATCTATTCGCGCTCCAAAACTCTCGTGCAAGCAACGTATGACCCCCCCGCACGAAAGGATCCAGGCATTGGCTAGCGCATCAGACAGGCGGCGTTGCGGTAGCTGTCCGGGAACTGGGCCATCGCAAGATCAGATTTTTTTTTTATCTGGTCAGACCGTGAAATCAGATTGCATGCGCCGAACGGGCGAAGCAATCTTTGTGGGTCGCTGCTGATAAGGCATGATGACTTCGCAGAACGAGGAGGAAGGCGCACCAACCTCGGCAGTTGTGCGTTGGCTTCTGGTGGTTCAGATGCAGGTGGAAACCCACCCCCAAAAAAGAGAAAGAAACCAGCCTTATCTCCTCCGTTAACGCAGACCTTGAAAATCTGAGAAGGAAACCACTGTCTCCTGCCTTCTTTGCTTCCCTCATTATGAGACATATATCGCTCATTTTTCCTGTTGCAGAAAGAAACAAAAGCCCATCAAGACCCGAAACCGGTTTTGAATTATCTCATCAAGAACAGTTGGGTCAGTCAGTCAGCAGAAGCGTATCAATCCACGCTCTTCTCGTGCAAAAAGAAACCCAAACCCACGAGGGAAATCTCTATTTTGCTTCATTGATTGCCCGATTCTGCCATTGAAGGAATCCAAACGAAGACCCATCAACCGAACTCAGAGATGGAGAGGGCAGGGGGAATCATCAGGCGATCAGTCCACAGTTTCCTCAAGAACATCGACTCCTTCAACACCCCTGTTCTGATCCTCCTCCCTTACTCTGCTTCGCTGCTTCTCTCTCGCTCCGTCTTCCCCGCCGCCAAAACCGGTTCGCTTTCCCTTCCCCAATCCCTTTTTCGCACCTTCTCTATTTTCGCGCTCGCTCTCACCTTCCTCGCCATGGCCAAAACCCGCGTCATACAAGCCCTGACGAATCGCTATGACTCATCCCGCTCGTCTTCCTTCTCTCTCTACAAACGCCTTGTGAGGCTCCAGTTCCTGCATACATCGCTGGCTCTCGCAGCCGTTGAGCTTGCCGGGTTTTTCCCGCGCGGTCAGGGGACCCTCCTCGCGTTAACGACCAGGACCGTGTCTTATGCAATCGCCGCCAACTTGTCTGCCGTGTGCGATTTCGCTCTCGCCGTCGCGGGAATCGAGGACTGCTCCGCTTCCGAGGCGATCCGAAAGGCTTGCTCGCTTAGGTTCAGGGAATCGGCGGCTCTGTTGATCGCTCTGCCGCACTATCTCTGCTTCGCCGCCGTCGAAGCCCTGTGCCGGTTCCGATACCGGTCGGTGACGGAGGGTCGAAGCGCCAAGAGGCCTGACCTGGGCATGGCTTGTGAAGGGGTGGTGATCGCTTGGTTGTATTCGGTCGTGGTCGTCATGGACACGATCGCTTGTGGCTTGTATGTGAAGAGCTGCGAGTCGAGTTCTCGTGCAGATGACGGAGCTAATCGGGGTCACAGCACTGTGAACGTGAACGATGAGGATGACCGGTGCGGGCACGGGAAGATCGCGGACCTCGCGTGAGCGACGTCCGTTCCGGGCAGTCGATGGCGCACTCCATTTTGTACAGATTAGCGAAGAAGCCTTTTAACAGATGTGAAGGTAGCGAAGACTTGATGCCCAAATCCGAGGAAGAGAGGTTTTGCTTTCGGTAATCTCGAGAGACAAACCATTTTTGGATTTACAGGTTTTTGCTTTTTAGCTGATACAGAAACACAGAATGCATACTGTACATGAAGAAAGAAAATTATCCAGCAAGAGGCAAACTCTTGCTTGCGATTCCCAGAATTGGTTTTTATCAAGATTGAATATTTAGCGATATGCAATGGTCTGAACGAAGAACTCGTGTTCAACACTGAAAGAAGAGAGCTTGTGGCTGGATTTTGTCGATTCATCTTAGAACATCGAGTCTTATTTGTTGGGTATGAAGACCACCGCGACCCCACTAGTCGGCAGCTTATCCGGCCAAGGAACGCCGCCATTTCTCGTCCTTCGCTCTATCCATCGTCGAAGCCCTCGGCTCTCTCTCGCTCTCTCTCCGCCATTGCTCGTCCTTCGCCAAGATAAAATACGTGGTTTAATCCCTTGCGCCTCTACCCTCTGACAATTCTTTCGTGATTTTGCGAAACAACTTCTAACCCCTATTTCTCAGCTTTTAGCAGAACTATATTTCCTTGACGATTTTGATGAAAGCTTCGAGAGAAAATTGAAAAATTGAGAACTATTCTGGTGAAATGTTTTTGTCGTGCATTCCTGTTGTATATCACATCAGAAAAGAGACATAGAAATCAAGTGTGTGTCGTGGAAAATTGGAAAATATACTAGGATTATCAGCTGCAAGCGCAAGCACCAATAGGGTCCTGCTTCCTGTTCGGAGCAGCCTCTCCAGCCTTTCTCAGCTTCACCTCGTTGAGAACCTTTCTTGTCCACTCGCTAAAATGCGTCTCGTTGTGCCCGATCTGGCCGTTCTTGTAGATGTGGAAGCATTTGGCTCTGTCTTCCCGGTAGGGACACTCCTCGCCGACCGGATCCCACCAAGCGCCCTGGAACCTCATCCCGGACCAGCTCGCCAGCCAGCGGTACACATATTGGCCGATCCCGGCGTAGCGCAGCCACCCCTTGGGGAGGAACTCCATCACGCTGCTGTTCCGGTCCATCATGAACAGGTTGGTCAGCTGCGCCCCGTTTGGTGAAGCCAGCACGTCGGTCGCGCTCATCAGTCTCACCTGCACTAAGTCGTTGGTTTCAAGCGGAAGCCACCACACAAATCCAGCATACTTCGGCGGAGAATTACCGGTGAGATAAGAGGATGACGAGGTCGATTAACATGTGCGATTTACTGAGTATGTGGCATTGAATTGGACCTCATTGTACCGCAATTGGTCATTTGATGCATTAGCATATTCAGTTTGTCATCTAGCATGGTGTGTCAGCGCCTAACAGTCGATCACTCCTGAACTTTTTGGCCGATTAGTATGGATTAGCGGAGTCCATTTGAAGATTCAACTATGCCCCTCCACCTACCACTTGACCACCAGTCACACCAGCTAAATTATTCAACTCATCTACACTAAAGAGTCAAAGTGTATATCCTCCAAATTACTTGAGAAGAATCTCGGAAGACCTTTACTATCTTTTCTTTCTTTTTTGTATTTTCGATGTCTCGAAACTTCAAAAACTAAGCATGAAGCGGCGTCAAACAACAGTCTCGTTAATGCAAACGAAGACTAATTTAGGTTTTAATGCGCTGACCTGGTCACAGAAACTGAGATCATCGGAGTGAGCCACCATGAGCCGACAACCTTCGAACTTATCGCACTCCCTCCGGAAAATCCCGACCACGGCCGATTCGTTCCTAAACGACCTCCCTCCTCGTCTCAACAACAGCGTCAAACGTATTGTGTTACCCTTCTTACCATAGCCATCGTCCTCCGAGCTCAAGTTGCAATACCTCCTCGCACTGCACCTCAACAAGTTGTAGCCCTCGATCCTCCTCTCCATAGACATCCCTCCTTCGTTGTGCCTCATCACCACAGCCTCCTCGAAGCAGACGGAGCCGTCCTCCTTGATTTTATCAAACACTTCTACATACGGTGGCTTCCCGAAAGTCGCCTCCATCAGCTTGCTCAGCCACGGGGCCATTCCGGGCCGGAGCTCACCCCAGTGGTACAGCACCCACCTCTCGGGCAGGCGACTGCAACCTTTCCCCTGGTGCCACGCCACGAACGGGAACACCGTCGACAGGCCGTGCCATATGTTGTGGTAGTCATAATGGTTGTAGGACACAAAAGTCAGGCCCCTCATGAAGGTGGCGTTGTGCGGGAGGGCTTCGGGCCACGCGTGGGCATAGTAGTTCCACGAGCCGTCATGAACGTCGCGTCCCTTGAGGCATAGCACCCGGCCCTTTGAGACGTCCGACGGGAAGTGCAGATGCTGGGGCCCGCCGCCGATGCTGGTGTCGTTGAGGGAGCTCATGAACCAGGTGTGGCCATCAGCAGGTCGGTCGGCAAAGCGCAGGTCCTTCAGTGGGAGGAACGTGACCGCCTCACGGAGCCTCTCTGCCGCGGCCTCAAGCTTAGTGGCCGCATCAGCAGCGATGGCATCAGGACCGGCGACGGAGCTGGTGTCGAGGATGATCTTTTGCCGTTGGCGCACGAGGGAGAGAAGCCTTTGAGAGGAAGGAGACGATTGAGACTGGAGCAGGGAGATTTGGGAGGGGGTGAAGAGGAGGAAGAGGAAGTAGCATGCGGTGAGGACGAAGGCGAAGAGTTTGGCTGTGCAGACGGAGAAAAGAATGGTGGTGGGACGCGGTCGTTGGTTGGATGTGGAGGTGGTGGCTCGTGTGTGGATTGGTGGGAGTGAGGAGGTTCTGATCTCCACTAAGTCTGGGGATGGTGCATTGGCCATCAAAGAGATGGATGCTAGCGAGAGACCATGGACGAATGTGGAAGAGCGAGTCCGACTCGAGTCTTCCCCGGATCGACATACCTCCGGAATTAACGCCGGACGATGCCACCTTGAAGCATCCTGAAAGTAATTTTTTTCTTATTATAAATACGGGAGCTGCAGTCTTCCTTGTTCTCAGCATGGCTTCTGTTCTGATCAACTCTCATTCATTTTCCTCACCAGTAACGATTCCTCTAAATCGTAAACAATGATCATGAACGAGTTTGCCTGGATAGTTGGATCAGATGCGGATCACCTGGATCCCTCTTGCATGGGGACTATCTGATTAAAAAAAAACCAAGATGGGGGATCCAAATGCAGTCGGATCCGACGTTCTAGTTGGATTATTCTAGAACTAGGCACTGGCTAGAGGGGAGGGTAGTCGCTATCGCCCAAGCACTAGCGAGGCTCAACCTCACCAAATCTTGTGGGGGCTCTCACTTGCCTAGCCACCAGTGAGGTGAACCTCGCTCGCCATTGCCCTTGGGCAATCGCCGGAGGCTAGTGACCTATTAGAGAAAGAAGGAAAGGCAAAGATAAAATCAAAATTCAAAATTCAAAATAATATTATTGGAATATATCCACATCAGTCTCGACAGTGTCATGTTAGTGCCAGTCAGTCAAAATTGATCTATAGACCAAATTGATACAAATGTAAAAGATTTAGACTATAATTAGTAAAAAAAAAGTTTACGCCCAAGTCAACACAATTATAGTAAATTTCGAGTAGTTTTGGTGATTTTACTGTTTAAAAACTATATAGCAACTCAGGTTTTTTTTTCCTTTCGGTCGGATCTTGGTGTATTTCCATCGATAGTTTTGAAATGTGAGTGCCATAATTTAATAGATTTAGTGCATGGAGAACTTAGTAAGGGGGATGAAACAAGAAAGATATGAGTGGGGACTTATAAGATGACAAGAACTATTCATGGAGGAAATCAAGGAGAGTTGACAATTGGGAAGAATGCATTTAGTGGAGCAATGAGGTTGAGTTCCATAATCATATTTTTTAATCATTTGCGCCGGATCGCATTGATCGATGACGTCGCTTGAACTCGATCGATGCTTCCTTTCTTAGCTTACCTTTTGCTTTACTTATCGAAAGAAATTTCCCATCTGTTTTTCAAAATATTACTCGAGAAATATATAAAATGTTATCAACCTTAACATATCCCAAATAATTGTGAAACAAAACAAATGTCGAAACACAAATAAGGAAACATAAACTACAACTAGAAGTACACTTTCAGTCCTCAAGAACAAATATACCATCGTAAATGATAGGCAGTCGATCACCAAATTTAGTGATGAACACGTGTCGAGATCCTCCGCTCCATTTACGAAGCCTTGTGGTAATCTCCTATGTTCAATGCCCTTATCATCATCACTATATAGCTACACCAACATTATTGTTAAAACAACATAGATCAAATACCTGTAAATCCTATATCTCAATCTAAATCGAAACAGAGAACGGCCTGACCTCGGAGAAGTTGTACAATTGTGTTATGTCACAACACGTCTCCCTCGGTAGGCATTATGTCACAACACGTCTCCTTCGGTAGCCATCAACTGAATGAATGATTGAACCGGTCTCCATGTTCACCCGAGATCAGCTACAAAAATTCATTCACGCACAAAGCTTATTAGGCAAATTATGTAGGCTCATGTTGATGAACTACTTGCCCGATTTCGCTCATGCAGTTTAATCACACTATTTCGAGAGTCGATCTTTAGTCTAATCTCCGATCTCGATGCTCTTAATATCGGCCAAGCCCCAGACCCTTTGCTTCAAATTTTTAATCTTCCCAACTTCTGCAATCTCGATGCCGTCTCCCACTCCCTGTTTTTCTGTTGCTCGGTTTCTTCTTTCCAAGAAATTTTTTTTTATCTCAGAGCAGCTTGGGAGATTAACAAGTTCCAAGAGCTACGTAATTTAGAATGGCCCCGCATAGTTTAAAGACGTCAGTTAAAAAGTTCACAACTCGTTTACATGGGTTGAAGGTAAATGAGAGTTCGTGGACAAATGACAAAACAAGCTGCTGGCGAAGCCCTAGATAAATCGAATAAGAGCTCATTCACTTGGATGCAGTTCGAAGTTTTATAGAAATTCAAAGGCCGCGTTGCCTGCAAGATCGAGCGAGAGTAGCTCTGCCAAAAGAGGGTACTCGTTAGAAATCTCTTTCATGATTTTTTAGTCCTAAACGTTTTGAGATCTCATAGTCATTCTGAAATTAGCACCAGTCCTTTTCAATTCAATCAAAGGAGGAGTAGAAACAACAGCGGAATTACACAGTCCAAGAGAGGGATGGAACAAGGAAAGACGCTCCAGCAAAGACAACGTCAAAACCTCTATGAAAATGAGGAGGAAAAAGCTCTTCGGACAGCTTCAAGAGAAAGGCAAAATTATCTGAATATCATACTGAATTGCGTAAGATATACAGCAGCGTCTAATCGAAGGGGTGTCCATGGTGGCCGAGGCCCAACAACGTCACTGAACTTACAGACGCATTTGTCGTCAATTGCCATCTTGCGATGAACTTCTTGATCTTTAAGATCATCGACGCCACACCACTTGGCCATATATGAGCGAACGGTTTTGGCCATGTATGAGATGCAACTGATGCATAACCATTTGGCTCTTGAATTTACATGTACACAATTAATTCTTACTGATTAACTTTTTTTTTCGAATGAAGGCAATCGTTGCTATTTTGGTATATGAAAAAAAAAAACAGGTAAACGAAATAAATCCGTGTCCTTTTTCCCCACCACGCCTCTAATTTCGCAAGCGAAATGACGATATTTGATTAGTTGAATGAGTTCGGAAGGTAAAAAGTATTGTAATTCCTTGGAGTTGGTGGTTTTCATTATCATTCTTAGAAGATGATTAGTTGAAAGGGTATTAGTTCTTATGCTCAAACCTTAAATCAACAACATGTACTTCATGACCTAGGTTTATTTCTGGACATAATTTAGTTAACGCTTTGAAATTTGTTTCATTCAGGATTCCACGTTACCGATGAAATATTAAATAAATTTGAGATGACTCGGAAGTTTATCTTTCTAGAAACTTTGTCACGAGTTCATTGATCCCTTTCATGATTCCCATGATTTTTCACAAGATGTTAAATGAAAAATTATCCGATCCGGTACGGATGTCGATTTAGTGCTATAGGTTTTCCGATTTTCGCAATTGAGTCCTAAACCTTTATGCCAAATTCTAATATAATCCATTTGACCAATCTTTACCGCTTCAATGGAAAAAGTTAAGTACGCTTTATTTTTGCAATCTTATGAACTATAGGAAAATAAAGAATAAATCCAATTAATTCCAAACGGCATCTAACTTTTGTCTATTAAATAGGAGTCAAGACCCCCAGCATTGGTGGGAAAAATCCACAAGCCCGAAAGCCCCGTCCAGCCCGTACTGATTTTTTGGATCCGGATCCGGATCCGGCTCCGGCTCTAGGCATGTCTCTATATATTTATGTATGGGACCGATCTGGTCCTTCAGACCTGGAAATTATTATTAGAAGTTGAAAGTGAGTCGAAGGGATTTCCTCTTAGTAATAGTATAGGGACCAATGCAGAAGGGTAGGTTGATAAAACGCAAAGGGCGTTCATGAAATGTCATGAACCTAATTGATTATTTTCTAATAAAGGTTATTGTTTTCTTTTTTAGAGATAAGCACACGAGAAGTTTTGAAATTTATCGTGAATGTGCAATTGAATTGTCAGACTTTTAAAAAGTCAAATTGAATTCTAAAAATTTGTCAAAATTGATACAATCAAGTATTTCAATTAAGTCAAAGTGATTAATGAAAATTAGCTTAGGTGGCTTCTTTTATTATTGTTACTTTCCTACGTGGCTTTAAGGTTAAATAAGGCACTAAAACGACGTCATTCGGATTAAAAATATCGATTTTTTTACCTAAAATTAAATAACCTTAGATTAAGAAAAAGGAAAGTTATGTGTTTTTTTTTTTTAATTTATAAGAGAAAAAAAGCAGCAAGAGGGCCAAGCCCTTCGCCCACGGGCCATTGCCACGGGTGGTGGGGCGTCAAGGACGGTCTTTTTGGTGCTTTATTTCGTTTTAGTGCCCTACTTAACATTAACATCATATAAGATGTCAAGTCATATAGAGAAATAAAATAATAATAAAAAGTCACGTCAATATTTCTATTTGCTAAATTTGACGGAATATATGAAATCATTTGATTGCACTAATTTAACACATTTTTAGATTTGATTAAACATTTTAAAAGTTTTAGGATTCTTGATGCAATTACCTAATAATAGCATGCAATTCGCACCACGACGCCAACGGCATCAACATGACTCATCCCGAATATTTATCACAACAACGACCCGTATGAAATATCTATTTTACTTTTTATGTTAATGGACTAGGCAACGGTTATCATTCATCAAATTCGATCACGATATCCCGAAACTGCCCTTCAAAAATTTACTCACCGATTTAAGGTAAAAGATTAGTGCCGATGATTTTCATACCGAGTCGCTCCCGGTTCACTAATCATTTTTTTCGATTCCTACGACGATACGGCAACGTCGATAACGATAAAAACGGCGGTGCCAATCCTAATCCTGACACTACGGGCCGATCTGTATTATCTAATCGTGTCCGTGCGATGACGATTGCCGTCTGCACGTCCCGCGCGCGCACGTGAAGCTTTCGTGGACTCCCACGTGACCAGTCCCTTGAAAAGTGGCGATTAATGATGTTTTAGTCAGCTAATGATGCACGAGTTAGAAAAATCATACGGGCCTCATGATTAACCCCCCCGACTCCTTTTTAAATGTTTTTTTTAATAAGTAAATTAATTACATGTGCTGCGGGGGCATTACTTGAACTCGAAATTTCGCGAGTTGTCCGAGGAGCAAGGTGGCGATATCACGCCACGTGTTAAGACACGTAAATCTAGATGTCATTAATTGTAGGCTTTAATAGGGGCGAGTGCCCGCCAGCGAATCAACATTTATAAGCTAAGTTTAGTTCCTTTTTTTAATTTTCTTTCAAGTTTCAGATTCCCCAAATTCAATTTTTTATCTCATGACTTTTTGAAAATAAATGTCAAACTTCATAATTTTTCTCAAATAACTTTAAAGGCTCAAAATTCTTGAGAAAACTAAACTAAACGCATATTGAAAATTAATTCGAATTTCGAAAAGGAAGTTACAAAAATGTCTCATGTGAATTTACGGCTCGAAATCTAGACATCTTGAATAATATTCGATATCTCGAGTGACACAATAATTGAAATACATAGGCTCGCAAGATATAGAAAATGAAAGGAAAGGAAAGCTCCATTTATTTAGACCAGAAACTAAATGATTAAAAAAACATTTATAAATGATTGAACGATCATTTTTCGATAAAACGTAAAACTCTCCCTAAATTGGGTTACTAACCCCGCCTTCCCTTTTGAAAAATCATGCATTTTCATGCCTCCTTATTCTTGTAAGTAGGCTTGGGTTTAATGAAATGGTATCTTCTTATCGACCGAAAAAGGAGGAGAAAAATCCCTGCAAAATAAACTCGTCTGAAATCGAAAAGCCTCTCCTCTAACTATCCGTAGCTCCAAGAAAAGACGCGCTTTTCACGAGGCTAACGGTTCCGGCGCTCGGCTTTCGACATGGACGGACAACGACCGGCGGTGGCCCGACCGGTACAATCAAACCTTCAATTATTTGGGTAGGGGAGGGTCTTGACGATCCGGCTGCTCGGTCGGGGTGAACTGTAGACGCGCACGCCCAATAATGAATCGAATTTAAAGTCCGATGAATGATTTTTGACAAGAACAGCACGCAGCAGCTGTCCCTCTTGTGCTGTGTCCCCACGCCCCCTCCCCCATCCAATTATTATCATCTTTTTGTCAGTTTTCCGACTTTTCTCTACAGCATAATTATTATTATTTTCTTTCTTTCTTTCCTTAGATCCAAATAATAATAATAATAATATTTACCAAAAATAATAATAATGACAATGAGAGGGAGAAATAAATAGAAATAGAGGGAATTGGAAGAAGGGGGCGTTGCGGTTGGATTTGGTTGCGCGCTTGTACGGTAATTCGCGCTGCATTAGACAGCAATTGATTTTGTGGTACTGTCTGCCCTTTGTTCGGTCGATTGTGTTGATGATAATGTATGAGGAGAAAGCCTTTTTTTTTTTTTATTGCTGGGGTGGTCCGGGGGTGCTGTTATGGTCGCGTCCGTGTGGTCCGCATCAAGCAGTGATTGGCGACGTGATGTTGTTTTGTGGCTACGGCCAAGGGCGTCGTTGCGTCGCGTCGAATCGATGTAATTTGATATCGGAGCTCGGCTTCCTGCTCAAATATGAGGCTCGACCCTCAACGAGATTGAGTTTGACTTATTGAGTAGGAAATCCATTCCGTCGAATTTCTCTTGAGATCTGATTTTCATAGGATGGGAGGGTGTAACCTTGGCTTTGAGCTCGAGTGGAAGTCCATAATCTCGATTAGTCTCATACCCTCGCTAAATACATTGGACTAAATATTCGACATGAATTTTAACTTTCCACTAAACACTATGGAAGTTCTAATCTATTGAAGATTCTGTACACACGAATCTTTGGCCTTTTCAATCGATTAAGAAAAAGAGAATACGCATTCACCGAGCTAAGTTCAGGACATACTCTAATTTAGTATTATTAGGGTTTGGCTCGACTCATTTAAGCGGTCGAGATACTTGAATTCGGAAAGATCATGAGCAATCTCTAGAAAATTAAGTAAAACGAACCGCATGCATCCAAGGAGTTGTTGTTTGTTTCAAAATATTTATCAAATATCTTAGAAAAGATCTCAAAATATCTCTTCTTCCCAATCACAATTATTAATTTAAAGCACAAATACAGTTGGTTCAATTATTTCATGTCAATGTAAATGGAAAGGCCTAATTCCCCAATAAAAACATCCCAAATTTAAATCAACTATCAATTTTATTCTTTTTTTTTAAATCTTTTCAATCTCCAAAACACGCCAATTTTTATTTTAGTTCCACATCTGCCTACGCATAAAAAAAACCACCACTAATTTGTCCGAATTTATCGATATCAGGGCTGATTAGAGATTCGATATCAGAACTCACGTATTCATCGATATTCTCATGTTCGTATGAAATATCATTGGTCATCGGTGATTTTCGGACGAGTGAGCGAAATTAGGATCAAAGTGAAAATTGAATAAAGAAAAGGTCGTGACGCAAAATTACAAATTGGATATTAAGTCAAGGAAGTTTCAAGAGATTATAGGCCCGGATCGAAACTGTTGGAAAAATCAAAATGATCACGTCACTATCAGTGCGAAAGACGTGGCTTCGATCGAAATCTGGTTCCACGCGTGAATGAAAAGCGAGAAACAGGGGAAAAAAGAAGAAGTCGGAAGAGCGATGCGCGGAGAATGCTACAAGAAAGCAGGAACCTTTTTCCTTCTTTGTTTATTTTTCAGGTTTTGATCTTGATTCTCTTTGTGGGGTGGAGAAGGATGACGTGGAAGCAAGGCGGGCACACGCACAACGAGGAAAGAAGGTGGGGGTCGATGCAGAGATGATGAGTGCAGATTCAGATATGAGATTTTTGGACCTTGACTTCAGCACGAAATGGAATTGACTATAAAAAGATCGTGGCAGGATAAAGAATGCACGTAATGCGATGGTGAAAATAGGATTTATCTGAGTTTCTCGAGCTGGGTTCTCTGCTGATTTGTCCTCTCTCCCTCCCTCTCTCTCTCTCTCTCTCTCTCTGTATCTGCCAGCGAAATAAAAGTGCCTGGAAGCTAAACTCAGAAAACACGAGAGCTAAAGTCAAGGCGAGGGACGGAGGGAGGGGGAGGGAGCGAGGGGGGAGGGAGATGTGTCTTTACAAGAACAACTTCAAGAACCGCAAGAAAGGAGAAGAGGAGCCCCTCCCGGATCCCAGTCCTTCGCCTATGATGAAAGCTGCAGGGTAAAAGAGAAGGGAAACTCAGGGAGGAAGAAGAAGAAAGGACGGGGTGTGGGAGAGAAGCCGGCTCGCTTCTGGTCTCGGATCCGACGACATTGTCCGATCCTCCACCCGACGCGCTTCGTTTCCTGTCTTCCGCTTTCCTCTGAAGCTCTTTCTCTGGCTCTGCGGGCGGTCGTCGGAAGGACAGCTCGCTTTTCTTGCCTTCTGTTGTTCTCGTTGGCGGTGGGGCGGAGAAGAGAGGGAGGGAGGGACGCACAGATCCGTAGTGCAGAAACAAAGAAAAACGGAAAAAAGAAGAAGAAGAAGAAAAAAAGGTGAGGCCTTTTGATTTCGGTTTGCGATCAAGCTCAACGTATGATCCAGTTCGAACTGTCATTTCGCGATCCTGAAGCATCTCATTCGTG
Source organism: Melaleuca quinquenervia (assembly GCA_030064385.1). Taxonomy (NCBI): domain Eukaryota; kingdom Viridiplantae; phylum Streptophyta; class Magnoliopsida; order Myrtales; family Myrtaceae; genus Melaleuca; species Melaleuca quinquenervia. The sequence goes on along the minus strand of CM057726.1, from coordinate 6,179,586 downwards.
CATGCATGCATCTAACATATCCTCTACTTCGCCGATCTCGTAATGCACGAACCTTTTGCTCCTGTCTTTCCCAGGAAATGTTTCCGATTTAATGTGTTCTTTAATATCCTTTTTGGTTACGGTGCAATGCATGTGGTGAATGAATCCCCTCCAATTTTTGTTTTCCTGTTTTCCCTTCTCCATTGTTTTTTTGCGTGAATTTATTCATCTCTCGAAAAGCAAAGTCTCCTTTTCTATAGCTGCCTGACTGTGATTCTTGATGTTCTTTTAGTATTCGATCGTGAAATGCGGCAGAAGGTGCATAGTTCTTGTTTTTGTCGGTTACCGCTTCTTGGGCATCATCGTCGACTTGGAAATTTCTGTCGTGCTTCCACTCGAAGCGGTCTCACGTTGCCAATGTTTTTCGACTTTTTCTGCTCCCCTGCCACTGATATGGACAAAGCACCATTCTTTATGGGAAATATAGCGGTGCTCGATCTTATTCTTTTTTTTTTTTTTTGCTGCCCCTCGTCTTATGTGGACCCTTCATCTGCCTCCCTTGCGTTCCTTCTCTGAAAGTGAAATCAAAAGTCCCTTTGAAAGTGAACAAGGAACCGTTCATCTCTCTCCTCCCCCCCACCCCCCCTCCTCTGAATCTGCACCTTTTAGAGGTCTATCTCTTGTTCTTTTTGTTTCTCTCTTTTCTTGTTTTTGGATCGACATTGATTAGTTTATATAAAGTGCAATGATTGGGTTAGCGGGTTCCTTTTGAATTCCTCAAATGGTTTATAATCCAGCTTAAATCATGTGATATATTTGTGTTTGTCGATATCCTCGTTCTCATTGCTGATGATCGGCATGTGATTTGCCTTTCTTGTGTTCAGGGTTTTCAATGGAATGCATGATCAGAAAAAAGCTTGTCTAATGATTTGATAGAGGTGTCATCTCTCTTGCGCTGCCCTGCTTTGCTCTCCTGAAATCTCCGATTTTTTGGGAGGTAAAGTCATTCTTCATTTTGCTTATGATAGATGGGAAAACTTTCTGATATTGAGATTGGTAGACGGTTCAATCTTATGCCAGGAATTCTGGTTACTTGAATGTAGAACCAGTCTTAGTTGAGATATTTTCGTCAGTTATGGATTTTTTTTACTTTCAGTACTCATGTTAAACGTAGAAAGGCTACAATGCAATGCAATTATTGAGAATATGTTGCATATTATACTTATGCGCCGAGTTTCGTTGTTGATAGGTTTGTGGAGAATTTTCTTGGGAAAAAAATCAACGATCGTCGCAAGAGATTAGAATTGTGCTTTGAGTAGTCAGAATGGGTACTTGCATGTCAACACCACCTAAAAACATAAAAGTGCAGAAGAGACATTTGCGGGGAACCCGCAAATGCCATGGCAAGATATCAAGTTTTGTCCCTATCATAACCAAGAAAAAGAATAGTGGTGCTGGAACACTGGTAACGGATTATGCCGTCAGTGAATTTGTTCATATGGATTTCGAGACCGGGGAAACAACCACTTGCAGAAGATCTGAGGTGTCCAATTCTACATTCCATCTGACGCAGCTGCAGTGGCACCATAGTCAATTTGAGGCAAACGGTATGCCGTTTCATTATACTGAGTTAATTTGAATTGTATTTTTTATAGAACTCCATGAGATAGATTATGAAAACCAGAATACTATTTACAATCACCAGTAGTCATCCAAGAAAATCTTTCCCTGTCTTCCCATGGCCAGTCCCACTTCTGTTCTGATTTTTTATATTTAGTACCATAGTCAGCACGAACTCAATCACTTACTAGGCTGCAAAAGAAGCCAGTTAGCAACTTCTCAGTTCTCTCCATAGCCACTAAACTGAAATTATTTAGGTGTGCGTCATGGTGGCTGACAGGTTTAAGATATTAGACTGTCCTCTTGTGATGAGCTTTGGTTGTGTTTGTATGATTCTAAATGGGGTGTTGTTGGATTTTTCATATTCGATTTGCTATTGTATAGCTTGGGAGGCTTTCTTTTCATAGATGAATTTACTTTTTGGATTGTGCGAAGCCAAATTACTGAAGCTTTGATAGTCAATCCGTGCAGTATTATGCCAAGAGGAAGCATGGTTCGACTCGGTGAGCATCTTGGAGTCTGACTCAGACGATGAATTCATCAGTGTGCATGGAGGTAAGAAACATCAACTTCCTCTATATAAGTATTTGACAAGCTTTTATTGTCATTCTACTTCCTTTTTCAAAGAAGTTTCAATTTTGAACATCATCAACATTTGCGTTTCGGAGTTTAATTGGACTTCCCCAACATTTGTGTAGATGGATTTCCTTTGGCAGTCAACACTAGTGGCAACATTTCTGGCGGTCAAGTGCTTCAATATGAGACTTCATCTTGCTTTGTGGACAGTGGAAATGCCTATGAAGAATTTCGTGGAAGTTATCTCAAAATAGATGGAGGTAAATCAGAGGTTTTAGCAGCCAAAGATGAGCACAAGGATTCGAATACATTCACATCCACACAAGGCTATGAGCTGGATTGTGCTGGAAAGGCTGAGGAAAATTACAACAAGATGAGGAAAACATTGGAACACTGCCATGGGAGCTTCAAAGGTCTTAAAGAGAATAGACGTGATTCCGAGGAGAAATGCCAAGAGAAAATATTGAAAACTGGACTATCTCGTTTAGTTCCTTCCGTGAGTTTTAATGACAAGATCTTAAGTACTCAAAATGTGGGCCCACAGCCTCAAAGAAAAAAGTCTGCAGTTTTCAGGCTTTCACTCAAGAGAAGGTCGTGTGATGGGGAAGAAACAATGGAACAACGTAAGTCTTCCGAGGGGCCTTCTTCCATTGATGTTCAAGCTTATTTATCTTACATATCTGATTATTGCATAGTTGAGTTCCTTGTGGCTTTATAAACCTGTCCATATTAGGGATAGACGCCGATATACATCAATGTCCTTGATGAGTGAATTGATGTTGTCTGTATTACCAATTATGATAAAGCATCTATTGCACGTCTCGGTGAATCAGAATAGTATGAGACGAGTTGGTGTATTTACAGGTGCATCAAAAAGATTCTTGTATCGCCCCCGAGCAGGATTGATCATTCCTTGCTGCACTGGTGAAAAACCAACCTCTGGATGCTGGTCTGATCTTCCACCCTCGAAATTCAAACTTCGGGGTGAAAACTACTTCAAGTACGATGTCAATGCTCTTTTTGTCACAAGCTTTCATGACAACCATGCATAACTCGACAATGATTTTTCAAATGCTGTACTTCCACTAGGTTCTTTATTTTACATATCAGATGTCTTAATTAGTTGTTCCTTGGTAATCTCCAGTTGTATTGCTTGTTTTGTGAGTTTCTTTGATTGTTTGGTACCTAATCATCTGATGGCTGTATACAGAGATAAGCGGAAGTCCGCTGCTTCAGATAATAGCCCGTATGTACCAATCGGAGTTGACCTATTTATGTGCCCCAGAAAAATAAACCATATAGCTCAACACCTTGAGCTGCCCAATGTGAAAGCAGATGCTAAAGTGCCTCCCCTTCTTGTTGTAAATATCCAAGTAAGTTCTGCATGAGAATGCTTGTTGGTCCCATCCACTTTCCTTGTTTGCCTTCTTACTTTTGGAGCAAGGAACGCTTGCTTTTGTCAGATCATTGTCATGTTATGTCTCGTGATCCACTTCTCATGAGCTCTCATCATCTAAATTCTGTGGGATCTGCAGTTGCCAACTTATCCCGCTGCGATGTTCCTTGGTGATAGCGATGGGGAAGGAATGAGTCTTATCTTGTACTTCAAAGTTTCTGAGAGTTTTGAGAAAAACATCTCTTCACAATATCAGGACAGTATCCAGGTGATTTACCCTCCCTTCAGATGTTACTATTTGCATTCCCTTTGACTGCTAGCTGAAACCAAGGAAGATGTAAAGGAATGAAGTTTTACAACAAAAAGAGTGGCCTGCAATATAATTCCTGTTCTTATGTCTTGAAAGATCTGTCTCAGCCTTGGGATCATAATTCTCGACTGCAAAGACCTAATTTTGATCCTTCTCATGGGGCATGTGTGATCCACTTGAACTGGATCGGTTTTTTGGTACTGCCAGTGCCAAGTTCGTGATTCTTAGGCTAAAAACAATCACGTCAGCAAATTATTGATTCATTGCTAAGTTTAGTCACTGGAGGTTCATATGAAATCTGCATAATTCAAGGAAAATCTCAAGTCCAATAATATACTTCTGATACTTGAATATTCAACTTCGTTTGGTGATTTAGAATTTTTTTTTTTTGCTATGATAACTCGTTTGTTATGCAGAAATTGGTCGAGGATGAGATGGAGAAGGTTAAAGGGTTTGCTAAAGAGTCCACCGTCCCTTTTAGAGAGAGGCTGAAGATCATGGCTGGTGTGGTGAACCCTGAGGATCTCCAGTTAAATTCTACTGAGAGAAAACTAGTACAAGCATACAATGAAAAGCCAGTTCTTTCACGCCCTCAACACAACTTCTATAAGGTGAGGTGCAATAAGTAGGTTCTTTTGACTACTTTTCCTTGCAAGCTGAGTTCCTTGCGTTCTGTAGTTCTTATCACTTCAATCCGTTAACACAGGGACCCAATTACTTTGAGATCGATTTAGACATTCACCGATTCAGCTTTATATCTCGAAAGGGGTTGGAAGCTTTCCGGGAACGGTTGAAGAATGGAATACTCGACTTGGCTCTAACTATTCAGGTAACCTTTCAGCCATGCAACTCCTGTTAGACATTGCCCTTCATATTTGACATATGCAGAAACTTTTGATGCATCGACAAGGACTTTGTAAATAGATTTACAATCTCATGACCATCTATCTGTGATGTTAAAACTGAGTTCTCCGTCTAATACCGTGTCCTGTGAAATACCCAATTCTTTGCATGTTTCATCCAACTTCTGAGCTCTGTTCTTAAAAACCCAACAGGCGCAAAAGCCAGAGGAGCTGCCAGAACAGGTGCTGTGTTGCGTTAGACTGAACAAGATTGACTTCATAGATCACGGCCAAATACCGACACTGGTCACCGTGGATGATGATTGAGAACTCCCGTTTCGAGTGAAATCAAATTAATGCTAACTACCAGCCATGACAGTGGGCTAAGAGTGGGGAAGTCCATGCCTTAAGTCTCCAGCCACTTGGGAAACAAAACTTCTATAAATATGCCAATTATTTAAATTAAAACCTTTTCATATGTTCCTGGTTCATTAATCATGTGAGCACAAGTTAAACATGAAATTGGTTTCTACTCCGCTGTGAATAATTGCTGTAATGTGAGATATAATTCACGTATGCCGTCGGGATGATGCTGTCAAATTCCCCTGTAAGGGACTCTACCGGTGACATCGTCGCTTTGCCGTGTCGAGCCATTGAGTATGCTTCCAAGAGAAGAGTTGCGTTGGGTATGTCAGGATGGTCTGCCAAAATTGATCTATTGACGTGAAATGGTTCTTGGTGTATTCTAGCATGAACACCTGACGTTATTTAGGACGTCAATATTTGGGAGCCATGATTTCATATGCCGTCTTATTATCAGAACAAGACACATCTTTATAAATGGGCAACGACAGACTTTCTAGGACCGCTGGAGGGGGCCTTTCTCGAGTAGACAGCAGCTCAAAGCGACGGGTTTCGTCCTATGTTAAAAAGCAAAATAACTTCATTTTCGTCGTGGGTCCTCTTCACTTTGCATCTCACGTCCAATCTTGACTCTGCGTTTCGAACTCTGCCGCCTTTCCAATATCGTTCGTTGAACGCAAATCGGTTTCTGCGCTTTGGATGATTCTAAGGCAAACAATCAGTGATTCACCTTCAAAAGCTGCTCTGCAATTTCAAATTGCAGCACGGTTTTAGCGAATCTGATCTTATTATTTTTGGGGTCTCGGTTCAATTCTGCTCAAAGTTAATCCACGACGAGACCACGGTTTTTTTTTTTTTTTTGGAGTTTTGTAAATGAGGTTCAAGACATGGAACTGTTTCCGGAGTTGCCCTTTTTTATTCAAAGACCAGCTGATCGATACTGGAGTAGACGCTCCTCCGAACAAAAGGTTGCGTTCGAAAGAATCTCAAGCAATGCAAAAAGCTTCTGTTTTTAATCTCGTTAAGAGAAAACGGATTGATAAAACAGGGTAAAGACTTGGTTGAAATTTTTGGGAGAGTCAGCCTTGGCAATTGATACAACAACAGAGTAACTGATGCTTAGTTACAAGAGGAGATGCATAAAGCATAAGCAATAACCTTCCCCTGCACTTGATGTGGTTTTTATGCATGGAAAAATACAAGTGCCAAGTGACAGCAAGAGGCTTCGCTCATTTAAATATTTATCACGATTCTGTTCGATCGTAGATGGCTTGCCCAACTTCGACCGAAATCCACCGAGTCCATGAGCACTTTCAAGTAGAGAAGGATCGAGCATAAGGCTCAAGCAGCCACTTGCTCTTCTTTCAGCCGTAGAACAGACGGTCTTTGGACATCGCCCAATTCGGTTACCTCAACGGTGCGGCCTCGCTTTCCAGCAGATGGTGCAGTGTGATTGTGCTTTCCCTCGTAAGTGGTTATGACGGATTTAGGGTCCGACGCAGCCCTTTCGACGTGTTTACGGACATTGCAATCAGCGTAAGTGCACTTGTAGTAGCTCCTGCACAACATTGGGTGATTTTTTATTGCATCGGAGCAGGTCCTTAACGGAAGAAAATGCTAATTTAAGCGCTCAAATATTAGATTGTACTATTTGTAAAGTCAATCTCTTTCTTCCAGCCAACACTTTGAGAGAGAGAGAGAGAGAGAGAGAGAGAGAGAGAGAGAGAGAGCATCGTCTATGAAGTATTGAACTACATCATCATCGAAAGCAGAGAAAAACATGAACACCAAGATAATCCAAGTAATTCTGCTAATGGTTGAGTAACAGTGTTCAGGAACACAACAGGAAATAAGAAGCTAGAGAGCAATGATTGTTCATATAATGATCAGGTGACATGTATAGGCTGTATTTCACTCCTATATGCTAAAATTGGGGAAGGAAAAAGACTTTGTCGCGCCTCAAAAATCTCATTGGTGGGCTCATTGGGATTCAGATTATTAAAGTAATGCAAGCAAAACAAGACACAGTAAAAGCTGTCAGAACAACAATCTGGCATCCCTGACGGATTATCTTTACCACCTAAAGGTTACGAAAGAAAAGACAAGTCTTTACTGATGACACAATACCCAACATAATTATAATCCATACTTCTAATGACTTTGATGCAATTGATCTAGAGATAGCATAAGACAATGATAGGAATTTATATTATTCTTGACACTTCAAAAAAAGAGACCCCGGAAGCATAAAGATGTCAAATAAAATCTTTTCCATGTTTTTTTTTTTTTGCATGTGCTATGTTTGTGCTGCCGTATCATTGTGCACCAAATTTTACTGAACCATATTGGGCGACTCTGTATTTTTTTAAGTGTCGAGAAACACATTGCTAAAACCTTAGGGGCTTCTTTGAGATCATTGGGTATTTCACCTCATTATTTGAAGCCATAGACGCCCTTCCCCAAGGTATGATTCATTTCTTATGCTTTGGCTGGTTCAGGCATAGTGAGTGAAGACAGCCAAAAAGACATGGCAAAAACCATAGGCAACATGCTGCCTCCCAACCCCCATTACATACATAAGTTTAAAAAAAAAAAAAGGCCTTCACGTGCAAGCTTAAAATCTTCTATGTACACTGTACTGACTGACCAACCAACCAAAAAAAAAAAAAAATCAACACACACTGTATGGATCAAGAACACTAGCTCATAAACTTCTTTGACATCTGACGAGGCAAAATCTAATTTCAAGGGCTAATGGCATCTGACATCAAGACTGCAATTCCAAGCATGATTAGATCATCAAGCCAATAAAAAGCAGGCAAAAATGGGAAGAGACGCCTATGAAATAACCAAAAATCTCCTGTGACAATTTCATCGATAAACACTAAAAAAAAAAAAAATTCAGTACCTTGGATAGGAACTTCCCTTGACCACTTTCTGCCCATATTTGCGCCACTTGAAGCCATCATCCAGCAGATCAACTTCACTTCTTGTCTGCAACACAATCTTGGGTTCCGTGACATACTTGCTTGATGGAATTGGCACAATCCTACAAGCCAAAGCAAATCATTAATCTGTCTAAAAAGGATTAATACAAGAAGAAGGACGGTAAGCTTATATGGAACATCACAATTAAAACTTGCCTCTGCTTGAGATTTGGTTCATCATCACCTGCATCAGCATCGTCATTATCAACATCAGATCCTTCTCCCTTTGATTTAGAATCATCTAAGTCCAAATCGTTACTAAACCCGCTGGTATGCAAAGTAATTGCTCGAGAAGACTCCTCGTCTCTCCCACTTCCAAGCACTGCAGGAGCAGATTGGCGCCGATTCTGACCCTGAGGCATGGCTTGAGGTTTAGCCAGAGAATTTGTGCTCCTGTTCAAGTTGTTACTATCTTTTGAAGTCTTTTTGACTGGAGGCATTTCATGCTGGTGTTGCCCTCTGTAAGTAATCTCGGTTATTCGACCATCAAGAGAATGCTCGACCTTTTTCTTGACTGCGCAATTCAGATGGCTACATTTGTAGTAGCTCCTGGGATAACCACAGCCCTTAACCTGCTTCTGGCCATACTTCCTCCAATTATACCCATCTTCAGTAGGCTTCTCAAGGACCATAGGAAGAGCTTCCCATTTGAGACTGGAACTAGAGAAATCACATGATTCGACCATGGAAGTGGTAGCATCTGATGAAGAGAGCTGATGTGAATCCTCATTTAGCATAAGAGATGGTTCTTCTAGGAGTGGCTCTTTTGATGCTTCTAATGGAGGATTAACTTCAAATTGCAAGTCCTCATGAGACCACGCTAGTGTAGCTTGAGCTTGAGCAGTCACTTGTGCTAAGGCTTGCTGGTGTGACATCCCAAAGGGGCTCTGCTTTTTGCAAAGGAACCATAAAAGGAGATTCAGTTCAGGAAAGAACATTATCTAGGTTTTGTAAATGTTGAACTTCTATGCACACCTAAAACAATTCCAGGAGCTACTCTCCAGAATCCTCTTAAGGTCTCGAAATCGTACGAGCATAAAATTCTCTGGGTGAGAGTCTAAGACTAGACACCTCCAGTAAGCGTCAATCAACACTCCAGGCATGCAAGGATTGAGAAAGCATGGAACTTGCCAAGGTAGTTTATTAATTAATTTCAGACAATGTTGCATGCTCAGAGGAAACGCGACCTAATTGCCGCAACAACTCCAATAACAATCTGGGTGACATATTTGAGACAAGGTTCTTGAAGGATATCACATTTCACACGTAAAGTCCATTTCTCACTTATGACCCGTTTGCCACGATCTCATGGCTAGGACTGTGATTTCAGGCTTGAAATACTTGAAAAATCATCTTTCTAACCAATTATCTCTCTTAGGATGCAAATTTATGCGGTCGCCCGATTAGCGACTGCATATCAACTCTGTAAAGAAGCATTCATTCACAAAACAAAAACAAGATGGAATCTCAATTTCATTCTGAAAACCCACGAAATGAGTGCCACAATCACCTTAGGAGAGAAGAAACCAGGCGACAGAAGCAACCCAGAAGGGCTCAAGCCAGGGGGGACCGTGAACAATGGCGACTTGGCAACCGCCAAACTCGCTAGCCCATCTCGAAACTCCCTTTCCTTCGACGGATTATCCCGCAGGGGATCCAAAAGGAACGAACTTGGCCCCGAGGCGTTGACGGCAAGGGGAGAGTACATAGCTCCAGCGAGCAGCTCGGAGAACGACCCGCAGTCGGATTCGGCGAAGAAGCTCGAGACCAGCGTCAACGGGCCGGGGCTCGCGCACGGCCCGAACATGGTGGCCACCGGCGGGCGCGGCGGCACCGATATGGTGGGCCGCGGCGGCGGAAGTGGCTGTCTTTTGGCCATTTCTTGGCTTTGTTTTCTCTGGGAACACCCTGTATCAATGAGTCTGCATCTTTAGCTTTCACTGGCGTCTCTGTTTATCGTTCCCTTTCTTACTTTTCCGCCATTTCATAATACTTCATTTCTCGCACGTTGCCGCGACATTTATTGTCGTCGCGAGTGGCAACCACCGGTCCACCGCCACTTGCTGTCCTGGCCTCCTTTTGTCTCGCTATCTGGAAGAAGTCCAGTAAAAATCCCACCTTTTGCTTCTTCTTTTTCCCCTTCTTGTTTTTAGCTTAAGCAAAGATGCCAAGAACAAATAAAAAAAGGATTTTGATAACTCGTGTCACAGGAATACCCATGAACTGTTTCTAATAAAAATAATCAACAACAAATCATTAATAATCACGGAAAATGAATCATAATATTTTTGAATATCCAAAAAAAAATTTCCTATTTAGTCTCTCGATTTTCGATTTGGCGACCCGACATTGACATATTTAACAGTACTAGCCAAAAAGTATGGCAATACAAAAGCCTGTTGCTGCCATGGACAAGCATTGTGTTAGCAAAATTGCAAAACCAAGGAGTAATCAAGATAATTGTAATGGCTTTTTTATTTCATGACATGATATCTTACCTAAGTGGGATCTCAAAGCTACAGGCGCTTCAATTTTAAGGAATTCTCGTTGAGACTTGGGTTTGAATCTTCATGCTCGTACAATCCCTTGATGTAATTTTCTGATCTCTATCGTTATCCGATTTGTGTGGAGTGACATATGCCACGTCCGATGATTAGATGGATATTCAAAGAATTTCGGGCACTTGTTGATATTGGACAAAGAGGTCAGAAAGATCTTGCCCGGAGAGGAAGATTACAAGTACAGCAATTTCTTTTGTCACGCAAGAAACTACGTAATGAGTTCCGTGGGAAATAAGCAAACTACGAAATACGGCCACGCTGGCAAATTGCCAGCAGATTGGTGGGGACTCATGAGGGACCTTTTGCCCCCAATTGCAAAGGTCGCTTTTTGAGGCCCCATACGACGTCGGAACTTAAACCGGATGCATCAAGTGAATAGAAGAAGACGGGAGGACTTGACGTGATTACGGGGACACCGAGCCACTCAAGCTTGTTGGCACCGTGTACTGAATTTGATATGTCCCGGTACAGCGGCATTCAATTGAGGCTAGAAAGTTAAGCAGCGGCGTGTAGTCCGGACATCCGCCATTACTGTGTCTTAAGGTGATCTGTTCACATGCGGGACCGCCCGAATTCAAGGTAGGACGAAAATGTATTAGCACAGGGACAATGAACCATCATCAATTGGCAAACTTCTGTACGGGTTACGTTGGTTCGGTCTCATTCTGTCAACATCATGAAACAACCGGGCCACTGTCGGCGTCGCCAGCGTCCATCACATATGAGTTTGCTGCTTTGCCAATGTCAGCATCTACACAGAGGCTGAACGCCAACTCTTGCAATTTGACATTCTTAATTGTGTGAAACCCCACGTTCCAGTTCACCGAGCACTTTCCAGTAAAACAGAGCCCGCAAGTTGTCACATAGAAATCAAAGCCAGCAAGTTGGTTTCCCACATGCAACTCACCTGTTGAACAGCAAGACTTACGAATTAAAAAGTCCCTTTGAATAATAAATGAGGGGACTACGAAAGCATGGGTTCGTCTTTACATCTCGTTCGACATTATACACGCGACTACAACAAAATTCTTGCTTCCAAGTTTTGCTCGAACAAAATACTCAGTTTGCACGACTCAATTGGTATAAGCAGTCATAGTTTCACAATTGACCAAGAACCAATCCTTTTCTCAACCTCAAGACTTGGTTTCTAGGAAGTATGTCGATGAGACAGCCAAGCCCTCCACATCATATGTGCGAACAAGCCTCTGTCTCCTTCCAGGTGCCTCAAGCCAGCAGAACTCCAAATGGAATGACTTGGACTCAGCCACACTCTTCGCCACATTAGACGGGCAGCCCATGTACATGCCTCCAGGCAGCAGTGTCATCTGGTATCCACCGTCAAATGTGACCAAATTCTCTGACATTGTACCTGTCCAATGCACGTTGGTGGTGACTTCACCGCTACCGGATGTTGTGGTAATCTCCTGGCATGATGATGAGGAAGAAGGGAACTAATGCATCAGTCACAAATAGAACATAGAAACCACATTCAAAATTCTCTAAAGCCCAATTTGCAGTTTAGGTGGTTCATCAAACCAAGTCGGCAAAATTGAGAGAAGGCAGACAGTTAAGGTGATTGGACAAAGTGCAGCAAGAGGAGACCACCTTAGTCTTAAATATGTCAATAGTCTTCAAATTCTTTGCTTTGCAAATGGAATTTTGTCGTCAGCAATGATGAACCAGACTGCCATCACTTTTTTGTTAAATCAAAGTACAGATTAGTGGAATCATGAAGCTATTTGTGTAACTTCTCAATTAGAGTCACCCATTTAAGTCCATACTGAAAACTGTGCCTCTTTGGATCGGAAAAACTTAAATTTATTTACTAACAACATTAACAGGTTAATAGCATCTGACTAGTGTGGCATCTGCTTCATCTAAAGTTCTCCATCTTCAATAGATTCTGAAGTTTTATATAATCACTTCCAGCTTATAATAGCTACTGGAGTCTGCCTCCAACAAACCTGAACTAACTGTCCCCTCTCATTTATTTGAAGTAATGAAACCGAATCAGCTTCAGCAAGTGTTGCTCCATAAACACCACTCCGCTTTGTTACAGAATGCCCCTTCCAGTTCCCGAGAAACTGCATAATTTTATCTGTGCTTCCCTGCATAGAGAGGAAAGACAGCAAATACTTAATTTTTACTTTGATAGCCACTTAAAAGATGAGCAATATCATGAAACTTACTTCAGAGCTCTCAAGTGAAGGAGGCACAGACAACCCATTGCCTCTCTCTTCAAGAAATATGAGAAACATTTCAACGACACCTTTAGGGTCCATGATATGGAATGCTCTTGCTCGTGTATCTGCTTGTGGTGAATATAGACAATTCTCACATACAATAGAAGGTCGGCGAGATGGAAGCTTTAGATTTCTGTGTACAAAAGCCTTTTCAGCAAAAGAAAAAAGCAAGAGTCTGGAGCACTCGAGAAAAGCAGGATACAGTGGATTATCTTGAAGCTCTGAAACCTTATAGACAGAAGCTTAAGCCATAACAACAGAAAAGATCAGACAATGATGATTATCCACCCAAAAAGGTGGATGCAATTGGTTATGATAAAAGAATGGAGGCCACATTGATTGCATCAAAGTCTCCAGCTAAAGAGTAGACTTTCTAGACAGATCATGTACTAGAACCAACCAAATTAAATGTGAATAATCAACAACATATAAACAATCCTGTACAATTTGCCTCCGCTATGATGCATCTCCGAAAATGACTAGAAAGCAGCTTGTGAAGATCGAATTTCCCATGGAATTCATTGAAAAGTGAATCTGCCCTTTCAATGAATACAACCCTTGTTGGGACAAGTGATTAACTCATCTCTCCGAATTCTTTCAAGAGGAGCAGGTTTCCTAAGACTACAGATAGTAATCATTATTTGAGATTTATCTCCTTTTCTTTTCTTGGTTGACAGTAATTTGACACTTCAAACCATATTCTTTTGAGTCTACCTACTCTGCGCCTAGCTCCCATCCTTGGAAATATGCATTGACTATTTCACAACATCCTTCTAAAGGCTACCCGCATAGTATACAAACAAGTGCCATATTCATGTTTACACAAACACGTCCTAGTAAGTGTAACAGCCGAGCCATCAACATGGTCGTACATAGTGGCAAAATGATTGTCTGAAACCTGGATGGCTATCACTTGTCTGTTCTGTCTATTCAATTAACAGCACAGGAAGCCATAGAGGAAAGAAAACAATGCATTATTTAGAATGCACAAGGATATACATATTTGAATCTGTGAATTAGTCACCTTCGCCTTCTCTCTAGCCTTAGCCACCATGAATGACAGCCAAAGATGGGCAGATGGCTGGGAAAAGAAAAATTTCAGAAAACACAAGCACTCACTTTGGAGATTCTTCGCCAGTGTCATCTTCCCCAAGAACTCCTTGCCTTAATACAGTTTCAAGCATGCCTGCTGTCTGGTACCTCAGAGCAAACGCCCTCTCATCTGGGAAAAATCCTAACTATGGACTAATTATGGAGGATAACAACGGGATCCAATGAATGAAGCATGATCCAGTGACGTAAACTCTCTCAAGGATTAGCATATTGGAAATTTACCTGTTGATACTTGTCGATGGTGAACATGTTGGTTTCTTTTATTTTATATTCTGCCCATTCAGGTTCTTCATCGTGTTCAGAGATTGAAGTGCTTGATTGAGGTTGTTTTATGTAAAGCCTGCAAGGTGCAGTCCAATTAGACTATAATGGACAGCGTGTCCCCATCGAAACTTCCAACAAGAGAAGCCTAATGGAGCTTACGTTTGGACAAGACTAATGAGCTCATCTTCTCCATAAGAACTTGCAGCAAGCTTCGTACTTATCTTGTGTAACAGATTCCCGCGGGCATCAAATTGCTGCGCATGCGGGACATTTAACATGAAGACATTGCAAATATTATAAGAACATAGCATCCACTTGCCACAGCAAGCTATAAGGCATTGGTAACAGTGAAGCTCCCACACCACCAACGCAGAATCATCCAAAATAAATGTCAAAATTCGAATGACTCGGATGCTTCTTACAGATGTTGTCAAATAATTTCCGAAGACTCCCTCAACCAAAAAAGCATCTGCCCCGCTCAACGACGTCTTCTAATCCTAAAAACGTTAATCCACCAAACACCCTCTGGAACCAGTCAAACTCTAACATCATTTCAGGCCTGCTTTTGAGACAAGCATTACCGCAGTCATATGAACGACAGAGGCACAAGGACGATCTACTGCAAGAGGAGAGGAAGCGCACAAACTAGAAACGAGACTCACGTGAAGAGAGCCGTTCCACTTGCCCGAGTTCAGGTTGACGAAGCGGCGGAGATTGTCGATGCTCATCGATCCCACCCGCGGAACCGAGCTCCGCTCCGTCGCGTGGCATTTCGGAGCCGGGATCGAGGAAACGGAGCGACGCGAGTGCTTCGACCTTCGTACGCGATTGAACGAGGGAAGCGCTCTGCTAGGGTTCGGTGAGCTTTCGAGCTTCGGGAGGGAAGAGAGCGGGTGGTTGCAGATGGAAGCCATGAAAGGGAACGCGTCCCGCAGCCGCGAGAAGCCCTCTGTCCCGATAAAACCTTCCGATCAGATCCGACCAACGACGTCGTCTGACGGCGGGAAATGCTTTGCGGGAAGAACCGTTGGTAAAGCTCTTTTCAAACCTTATCCGCAATAACAAAAGAAAAAAAAAGGAAAAAATTATCAAAAACTCCAAACCACAAAATCTCAAATTAAATTCATCATAACACATTTATCTTAAACTCTTTCTTGTGACATAAAAAATCACAAACTTCTACTTGTGCACCGAATTTACCTTCCGTCAGAATTCTGTCGAATTTTTTTAACCAAAATGACATCGTTTTTATTTTTAATGATGCTTATCAATGAAATTACGAAGGAGGGTAAATGTGCCGCACGCAAATAAATACGAGGTCTTTAGTATCACAAAAAGAGATTAAATGAAATATGCCATGACGGACACAATTAGATATTTTTAATGACTTTTGGCCAAAAAGAAAATTCTTTTCTAAAAAGGTTCATGTGACGGTGATACTGTATTAAGAAATTACAAATTTTCTATTACTAGAGAATCAAATTACTAGGATCTACGTTGTAGAATTCGTTAGGACATTTCATCTTGCTTCGTCTTATTCATTACGATAGCAAAATCAAATTTCTCAAGCTACATTTCCACATCATCGTGAACTAAACCGGTCGATGCGAGGCAAAGAGAAACAATGTAACTTGCGAACTGGCACAACTTTGACTTGTGAGCTCAGCGAGCGAGTTAAGCCAGCCTTAAGTTTATAGGATAATACTCGTGAGACGTGAGCAGAAAGTCGACGATTCCTTGTAAATACGGAATCCGAGCAGCTCGACCCCCACCAAAACGACAGTCGCCTCGGCAATCTGGCCCTGTTTGTCGCCTCTACTCGTGGCCCGCATCATCTCTCTCTCAGCTCGATCTTTCTTGAAATTTTGAACTTGGCTGCCAACCCCCATGCTCACGCTCACCCACCTTTCTTGTCAGACCTTCCTCAAGCTCTCCGTACCTGCAGAATATACCTTTCCCAGCAGACCTCTCTTCCCTCTGACCGGCCATCGAATTGATCAGCAAAAGTGTCTCCCAAGTCAGACTTCATGTGATTTTGCTGCGAACTGAGAAGGGGAACGAACCCCACATGGCGAGTCTCACATGATAAGCTCATCGTTATCTTTCATGGCGCGAGAATCATCGCGGAATCGCTGGCCATGAACCAGTTTATTATGACAGACCACATGCTGGTCAAGCTTTGAAGAACCAACACGCAACATGAGCTCATGGCTTCAATCTTAGAAAACGCATACATTCCTAGCGGAAACAATTTTTAACTCGTCCCTTCTCTTTATTTTTCTGAAGCTTTGGTGTTCGGGTCTTTGAGACCCAATACGTTCGCAACGTTCGAGCACGACTCGCGCTATCTCCCTCGATAAAGCCAAACCAAACTCAAGTCAACAACAAACATGAAGAAAGATCCTCAAACAATCCTCCCTCCTAAGTGAATAACGAAAGGTAGAAGCAAACAACTCGGTTTCTTTTGAGTTCAAAGGAATTTTGTAGCTGACGGAAGGAATCGCCGGATCACCTAGTCGAAAGCCGATTCCTGATCAGTTTTTGGGCTAGTAGAACTGGAGGAACGCGTCCCACAAGGCGCCGACTGCGAAAACTGCTGGTAGGACAATCCGTCCACGGCAAAAGGAAGCTGGGGATCCGCTCTTCTCTGGGGCCGCTGCTGGAGGTGGTGGTGGGTTTTCTACATTGACAGCGAGCTTCGCACCGCCATAGCAAAATCCTTTGCCGCTGATGATATAGTAAGGCCTCGTTTCATTCAGCGGGACAACGTCCCTCCCTGCTCCTCCGGTCCAGTTCACCAATGGGTGATCGGAGTTGCACGACTCGTAGTCCGTCTCGTTCACCTCGAGCACATTCAATAGGTTCCTATCGTACACAAAGTCTGCAAGAACGCAAAGAGTCAGCAAACAGTAGTACAATGTTGTCGTCCAAGCATCAAACCTAATTCGCATATAATTTAGTGGCCGAGCTAGTAGCTTGTTCATAATTGAATTGCGACCTGCAAATGGTCGCCTGAGATGAAAATGTGGAGGCATCAGATCTTAGCAGAAGGTTAAAAAGAGAAAACACCTTTAACCAAATTATGAAAATAGTGAAGCAGAGAAAAATTATCGCCCTCCATGACCTGCATATCTCCTCGACCACATGCTAAATAGGACATAAAGATGACAAAAGACTTCGTAACGTTAAGTAGTGTCATCTCTTCATCAAACCAAAAATAGCTATGTATCTCAGCACCTCCTGGACAACTCAGATCGTTATGACTGAATTGGTGTTAAAGAATTTCACATACAGCTTGAGACCATTTTTTTCTATCATCGCATGCTGCCAAGATTTAGATCCAGTTCCCAGATGCTGAGTCTCATCAATGAGACCGATCAGAATCCTTAGTCGGACAGCATTAATCATATGACTTCTCTTAATTCCAAGAAGTGTCTGAGAGCGCAAAGCGTTGAGCCAAAGGAACAGCAAGTTTAAGAATACAAGATTGTACACTTGAATCTTCCATGCATTATGGAGGTTCTAAGATTCACCACATATTTAAGTTTTATTAATAAAGTTGACCAATCCAAACCAGGTGAAAACGATCAGTTATACCTCAAGTCGACAAGGGTCACTGAAAGTTAGAAGCAGAACTGACTATGGGGAACTAATTGCAGAAGGGATGATTAAGAAGTGAGCAGAAAAGATCAGGAATTTTCCACCCCAAGGAAGCAAGGAGCTTTCCAAAAATTTACTACAGAAGAAGAAGCCCCAGTAGGGGAAACGAACTGAGATTGAGCGACAGATGCGGATCAGAAGGATCTTAGCATATGACTATCTCAACCAACGTTGAGGATTCCAACTCCCTTAAGCACCTCAAAATTCACGATATCTAGCAAGTTTACTTTTCAACTCATCTTAAAATATTTACCCAATGAGCCACTGAACACGACGCTGTGTCACCTCAAAGAATGAGGGGACTTATATAGCAACAAACTCAAAACGCGACTTGTAACTTTTCTGAGAAGTCGCAACTCTTTAAGAAAAATTCACGCAGTATTGAGCTCTTGAATCAGCAATTATTTAAGAGAGAAGGCAAAAAAGAAAGAGCAGTACGCAACACTGAGCTCATACTCAATAAAATCACACTGCATTGAGCTCATGTTCATGCACAGCACAGACCCATCTTCTGGTCTGGCTCATTTGGATAGATTTAGAACGTTATACGCGAGCTTAACGATTCACAGATCTGGAGGCTAGGAAGAGAGCATACAAAGCCAGTCGCCATTGTAGAAGTGTTTGCCTTGAGCCCAAACAGTGTAGTTGACGTTGGTGGTCCATTGGTTGCCCATGCCCTTCCCTACCAGGTACCTCTTTGCCGCCACCCCCGGCAATATCACCTCTACCAGCAACAGCGCCACCGCCACTACCACCAACATCGCCACTCGCCCCATCTCTCTCTGCGTCTGTGTCTGTCTCCAGCTCTCTCTAAGAAGCGCAGCTCTTTCAAGAGGCTGTGTACACTTCTTTTTATAAGTGTAAATAGCACAAAAACATCTAAACTATACTTAATAACACATAACTCAAACTTTTTTTTCTTAGTAAACCTTAAACTTGCCTACTGTAACACAACTATCCAAACTTTTTTTATATCACGAAAAGAAAAGCATGCCATCTATCTAATATATTTGTTGTAGTGATATAAGTTTAGGGTTTCTATGTCAAGAAAAAAAATTTGATATTTGTTTCATAATAAACAAGTCTAAACTTTATTTATAAAAAAATTGATTACTTATTTTACAGTAAAAATAATTTGGGATTATATGATATTAACCATTTTTATAAAATGTGTTAGGTATCACACAATGATTCCAAAAAATAACACAAGAAAACAGTCCACACATGCAAAACATAATTATGAAATAACATAATCAAAAGAACATGTCATAAAATTTGTTATCGATGTCCACTCAAACTTGGGTTACATGTAAGATTTTATGCATTTACCTCCTCCCTTTCCTCCTATCTCTTCCAAACGTAGCTTGTGAGTCGGTTTGGGACCTGCGGAAAAACACCCTACCAATGTACTAGATTAATGATAATCTTCTTTCAAAATTAGGACATAAAAAGATCGAGAATAATTATGAAGAAAAAAATATTTTTTTCTTCTCTAGTCGTCGCACACGTTCACGTTGAATTGCTTTATGGTTGTCATGGCCTCTCTCTTTTCTTCTCGGTTTTCATCTCAGCCCTCTTCACGGCTACTACCTCTCAGTACTTGATATATAAAGTGCAGCCTAAAAACAAACTGAAGATCAGAAAAAGACAAAAAAAAGACCCTTAATTAAAAACGTTTGGCTCCACCCACCAACAATCTCCTATGGACGCAATGCACAAAGCAACTTTGCATTCATCTACTTCAAGAACTAATAATTAAAACTTGTGACTTTGCGATATTCCTTATCAATTAACATAAGGTAATAACGATAGTAGAAGTACAGTGCTTCTCTCTATCTATTACCTTAGTAAATATTTCAGCTAGATTCCTTGAGCCATTAATTTTTTATAAATTTCACTCATTATTTTTTTTTAATGCCGACCCAATGAAATGATGACGCATCATAATATATCTAGTCTCTATCACTTAATAGAGAGTCCATTCACTGTTGTCGATGTAGCTTCTTTTTGTGATCTATAATCACATGATATACTTGGAGGCTTATGTGTAATCGCCTTACCCTCCATTTTTGTCATCGATGGAGCCACTTCTTTATGTAGTTGAGATACCTAACTCAATATTGTGTTGACAACTATAAAGTCGCATTTAATGGCACTTTTACTACTATCTCGACTATCTAAGTAGTTTGCAACCACATAATCCTGCAACTTTGGATATATACTTCCATAACAAAAATAATAATTTGATGTACTTGTTAGATATCATAATATATGTGCATTCCAATGATCTTTACCTAAGTTGGCAAATATTGACTCACAACTCCCACTATTGTGAAATATGTTGTGTCCTACTCACTCTCGCACCACGTCAAACTTCTCACAACTTATGCTTGTGAGACTATTGCCATCTCATCATTCAAAACATGAGTACTTGGCCATACATCCTTAAAAAGTTTGAACTAACTTTACATTTTTTGTTGAAATGTACAGAGTTCCAACTCAATATATTAGAAATATTGTCTACTTGGAGAAGGTAAAGTGTACTTGTATGTCCATTCTTTTTTTTTTTTGTTAACACTCTTGTCCTTGAGATTATCTTTCACTCTCCCCATCCAAAAGTTGCTACCAAATCTCTTTGGTCAAATTTGTTAGTTGAGATCAAATTTTTCTTCAATTATGTAACTAGTTTCAAGCCAAACTAGATATATCTACCTTAGATGTTCATAATTACAGTTCTTTTTTCTCAACAATAAGACACATGTGGCCATTTCCACAACCACTTGCCTGAAATGTCCAGTGTAAAGAAGCAATGAAGTTAGCTAACCACTTGTTTAGCATTAAACCAAATCTTATAGACAAGTACAAGTTCTCAAATAAAGATTCATCGCTAATCACTTTAACTCCTTGATTCTTATCTCATTGTTTCTTTTAGGAGGCTTCACATTGAAACCTCCGATGTTTGTTCGGGTGATAAAACTAGTACTCATCTTTTGCAACCTCTCTCTTACCCTTTGTTCATGACTTGCTACGCTTGCTGAATTTTCTTTAACTTTTTGCTTCTCCCACGGTACTCATTACAAGTGTTGTGGAAGATGCATATATAAAAAAAATTATGTCTACCTGATACTTTCCTTCGTATCTCTCATCCATAGTTAAATTATCTTTAGGTGCTCAAAATTTTTGTAGCTTTTTGAAAGGAAATATAAAAAGAATAAAACTTGGAGATTCATACTCATATTAATGCGTGTGGGTTCCAACCAACTCGTGATCTAAATAATACTATCAATATGCTCTACTACAAATTCTATTAACCAATTCTTCAACAAAAATAAATGATATCATGTGAACGGCTTCTCATATATAATTGTTATAATATCCATGCCTTCTCTTGTAATCCTAACTTTCAAGATGTGATACCTTGTCTATTTCATTAGCCCTAGACGAATCGCACTAATGCTTTTCGATAAAAAATTTTCCACATCAATTATGTTGCTGGATCCACTTTCGCGATTTTGAGTTTCCAATCATCAATTGGTGCATAGAGATCTTTGTAACAAAGATAGCTATCGATGTGGAGTTTCCACCATATGAAATACCACCCGTCAAACTTACCAATTCTGATTTGATTTTTTTGAACAAAACAGAAAATTTATTATCAAAATTCACCTAAATCTGATTACGTTTTTGCACAGAAACACCCTGCAAATCCATTAAACTTCAAAGAAGGTAGGAATCCAATGGTAATCTTCTTTTAAGATCAGGACACAAGAAGATTAAGAACACTCGCGAACAAAAAAAATCACTTTTCCTTCTCTCTTTGCCGCATACACTCACGTTGTTCTTTCTTTTCGGCCATCGCGGCCTCTCCTTTTCTTTTCTCTCTGTTTTCGTCTTAGCCCTCATTCGGGCTAGCTGCTACTTCTCCGAAGCTGACTTATGGGATATAGATTATAACTACAAACACGATGAAGATAAACAGATAAAAGAAGCCCTTAATAAAGAAACTTGGCTTCGCCCACCAACAAAGGTTCAGCTTTTGTGGCACTTGTTTGTTTATCCTTGGGAACTTCCTAGCTGCTCGACTTTGGGATCCACTGTTCTGTTTGAATTAAACAACGTCAAACCAGATTTCGACGAAACTTATGAGACAATGACTTGCGGTAAACGTTGCTTACTAAGGCCAAAACAAGATTCGTTGTACTTACCACGTTCTCACCGGGGTCGATGCAAGGAGAAATTGTTTTTTGGATGGACTTGTCTTCAGAGTACCCGTCAAGTTAACTCGAGAAACAGGGGAATTGCAGTTTAGATCCGGACCAGTGCCTTCGAAACTCAAGATATCACCCCTCCAATGAAAGCATAAAAACCAACCTCCGATATATCTCTCGTTTTACCTACGAAGATCAAGTAATGGTTTTGAAATTGCAGACACCCGAGTGAGTGAATATCCCGAGTTATCAGATGCAGTGTTATCCAAGAGTTCGATTATACTCCTGTGGACGGAGCAAGCCTGTGTTGATAAAGGTGGTGTTTATACTTAATGTGGATCTTGCTGCCAGATTAGGTGTACCGCCAAGACATAGGATAATCAATTCGTCCAAGACAAGAAGCGGAGAGCAAAGGTGAACGTTATGGAAGCGTCTCCAATTTGCTTAATGAGGTCCTAGCTGCACAAACACAAAAGAAGATCAGTGTTCCCGGTGACCCGCGTCCTCTTACGGATTCGAATTTTAGTGCAACTGCGATCCATCTCCGGCTTGGCAGTTCTGTCCACAATATTTAACTCTACTTTTCTTTTCTGAAGCTTTGGTGTTCGGGTCATTTGAGATCCAACACGGTCACAACGTTCAAGAACAACTCACGCTATCTCCCTCAATCAAACCAAACTCATGTCAACAACTAAACATGAAAAAGGACCCTCAAACATCTCTCCTCCCAGATGAAGAACAAAAGGTAGAAGAAAACAACTTAATTTCTTTTCGATTCAAAGGAATTTTGTAACTGAAAAAAGGAATTGCCAGTTGATCTCGTGGAAAGCCAATTCTCGAGCAGTTTTTTGGGCTAGCAGAACCGGAGGAATGCGTCCCACATGGCACCAACTGCAAAAACCGCCGGTAGGACAATCCGTCCCTGGTAGAAGGAAGATGAGGATCCGCTCTTCGATGGGGAGGCCACGGGAGGGGGCGGTGGGTTTTCTACATTGATAGCAAGCTTCGCTCCTCCGTAGCAAAATCCTTTGCCGCTGATGATATAGTAAGGCCTCGTGACGTTCAGTGGGACGACGTCCCTCCCTGCTCCTCCGGTCCAGTTAACCAATGGGTGATCGGAGTTGCACGACTCGTAGTCCGTTTTGTTCACCTCGAGAACATTCAATTGGTTCCTATCGTACACAAAGACTGGAAGAATGCAAAGAGTCAGCAAACAGCACTAGAATGTTGGCGACCAAGCGTCAAACATAATTCGCATACAATTGAATGGCTGAGCTAGTAGCTCGTTCATAAGTGAATTGCAACGTGCAAACGGTCGCCTAAGATGAAGTGTGGAAGCATCAAACCTTAGCAGAAAGATAAAAAGAGCTAACGCCTTTAAGCAAATTATGAAAATGGTAAACCAGAGAAGGTTATTGCCCTCTAGGACCTGCATATCTCCTCAGCCCCATGTTGAAAAGCACATAAAGATAACAACTGACTTCATTATGCTAATTAGGTAGGGTCATCACTTCATTAAACCAAAATAGCTATGCGTCTCGGGTATAGCTTGACACCATTTTTCCTCTCATCATATGCTGTCAAAATTTAGATCCAGGACCCAGACACTAAGCCTCATCAACAAGACCGATCTGAATCCTAGTTAGTCCTATGACTTCTCTTCTTCCAGTAGCATGCATCTGAGAGCACAAAGCCTCAAGCCAGAACAACAGCGAGTTTAAGAATACAAGATTTTTACACTTTCATCTTCCATGCATTATGGAGGTTCTAAGATTTGCCACATATTTAATTTCTAATCATGGTTAGCAGACATAGTTTAATAGTCCGTCAATCGAAAAGAAGTGATGTCACTAATTAGATCCAAGTGAAAACGATCAATTATACCTCAAGTCGACAAGGATCACCGATGCAAAATAAAAAAGAAAAGAAGGTAAAATAAGAAGCGGAACTGACTCCGATGAACCAATTGCATGAGGAAGGATTAAGAAGAAAGCAGGAAAGATCAGAAATTTTCAAAGCCCAAGGAAGCATGGGGCTCTCCAAAACTGCTACAGAAGCAGCAGCTCCAATAGGGGTAAACGAACTGAGATTGACCGAGAGATGAGGATCTGAATGAGCTTCGCATATGACTTTCTCCGCCAACGTATTCACTATATCCAGCAAGTTCATTCTTCATCTTAACTTAAAATTACTCAATCAGCCACTGAATCCGACACAGTGTCACCTCAAAGAATCAGGGCACTCATAAAGCACCACACTCAAAAGCGATTTTTCACTTCTCAAAGAAGTCGCAACTCTCAAGCAAAATTCACACGGAATAATGCTCTTGAATCAGCATTGCTTTAAAAGATAAACCAAAGGCTAGAGAGAGAGAGAGAGAGGGAGAGTGCATACAGAACGCAACACTGAGCTTCTACTCAGTAGAATCACACTGCAGACTTCAGATCTGACTTATGTCGATAGACCCAGAACTTTTAATGCGAGCGTACTGAGTCACAGATCTGAAGGCTAGAGAGAGAGAGAGAGAGAGAGAGAGAGAGAGAGAGAGAGAGAGAGTGCATACAGAGCCAGTCGCCGTTGTAGAAGTGTTTGCCTTGAGCCCAAACAGTGTAGTTGACGTTGGTGCCCCAGACGTTGCCCATGCCCGAGCCCACCATGTACCTCACCGCCGACACCTCCGGCCACATCACCGCCGCCAGCAACAGCGCCACCGCCGCTCCCACCAACGTCGCCATTCGCCCCATCTCTCTCCCTGAGTCCGTCTCTGTCTCTGGCTCTCTGTAACTAGCTCAGCTCTTTCTAGCGGTCGCGTACCCTTCTTTTTTTATAGAGGGTCGGCTTACCTGGCACCTATTAATCCTCAGTTAGTTTACTAGCTACTCGCTTGCTGTATCCACTGTCCCGCTTGGATTAATTAAGATTGTTCCAGATTTCGACAGAAACCATGAGACAGTGATTTGCGGCGCGCGTTGCTAGCTAAGATCCCAAAACAAGATACTTACCACGTTATGGTGGGCCACTGTTTCAGTAGCCCCTCATCATTGCTCCCCGGGTCGATGGAAAGGTGAATTTTTTTGATGAACTTGTCTTTAGAGGGCCCGTTAAGCTAACTGAAAAAACAGGGGAATTGCAATCTTAGATATTACAGAATTAAAAATCAAACCTTTCCATCTTAATCATATCCGACGAGTGGCCTCGAAGCGCCAGACATTACACTTAAAATAAAAGCACAAATACTGCCCTTCCATCGTTCTCTCGCTTTGCCTATAAAAAAATCAACTAATGGCTCGAAATCGCAAACACCCGAGTAAGAGAATACTTCCGGCTATCAGATGCAGTATTTCACAAGAGTTCGATTCTATTCTTCTGTTCATGGAGCAAGCTTTGTGTTGGCGAAGGTGGTGTCTATACGCATTATAGATCTCGCTGCCTAATTAGATGTAGTGCAAGACATTGACAATCAGTTCGTGCAAGACAAGAAAGAGAGGGCAAAGATGAACAAATTCATAAGAAAATCAGCGGCCCCGGTGACCCACGTCCGCTTACGGATTCCAGCTTTAAGTGCAATCGCGGTCCATCTCGCCCGGTTCGTAGTTCAGTCCACAACCCAGATCAATAGCCACTAAAACGACATAACTGGTGAAGTATGTAATCATGCTAATCATTTCCTTTTCTTTCCTTTTCTTGATTGTTTTTTTTTTTGTAAGGAAGCGGTCGAAGCTTGATTTTGGACATTATATTTTCTAATGATCGCTCAAATCGCTCGAAATAACTTGCCAACGTGAAAAGTTTCATTATAAATATTTTCGCGTAGGATGAAAAATTATTTTCCATTTACATTTTCTTGTAAGTGATGCAAACGATTATCTTAAAGAAAATGTTTTTTCGATTATTTATTTTCTGCAAAATAAGTACACTATATAATTCATTACTTTGGATTTATCAGCCAATATCCACATTTACTTCTATAAACTAAATGGACCTTGTACTTGGAAGGGTGGTTCAAATCTTCTTCTTTTTGTGACAGTCTAACAGTATATAAGTAGCAAATGGATAGAACTGCAATTGGCCTCAGGAGGCACTCTGGTCTGGTTTTGAGTTCTGAGGACGGGTCATGCGCATGCGGGTCAGTTTCTGTGCATGCGCTGATAATAATTGCCGTCGTCTCCACCAAAGGTGGAAGCTGGTATGATATTAGCGCTTTTTGAAACGAAAAGGCATCCTCACTTGCGCCTCGCGTGTCCCCTGGACCTTTTTCCGGTCGAATCGAACTGCAGAAAATGACGGCCATCCAGATTGAAGCTAATTGCAAGGACGAATTTCGTTATAGTTCAATCTGATGGCGAAACATCATAAGGGTAGGATGCATTTCGATACATGCAATTCTGTCCCTTGTGGGATACCGTCTCTTCAACCGTTCGGACCCTCCTCGACAAGGCAGATTCCCAGTATGTCAACCACACAATATTAGAACTTTCCCCCTTCCATTATTGAAATCCAATCTCGAGGAGTGAATGACAAAATTTAGTTCGAGCAGACGACAGAAGGCGAACGAGGTTTGGCATTTCCCCCGACATTGAGGGAGAATAAGCACAGCCTTGTGCATATGACTCTGCTATTCCAAAACACACAACGGTCTGATATGTGTGAATTTCAGTTTGAATGAGCTGTTATCTTTCTTATATTCCCCAAGACATCTTCCTAATACCCTCCTACTTTACATACAGTCCCGAAAACCAACAATGGCATGCCTGTGTTGACAAAAGTTTTAACTGTTTTGTTTGCAATATATAGCGCAGCAAGCTCTTGACTCCAACTAATCCAATCTCCTCAACAAATACTCCACTTGGACCTCCTTTGTCAACGGCATAATCCAGTCGCCGTACAGATCTGCTATTAAGCTTGGTTCTATCTTATATGCTGGGTCAACTTCATCTCCTTTAATATCCACAATTACCTCCTGCCCAAAGGTTTTAGCTTTCGTTTCTACTCGCTTCTTGACTGTCTCTTCAACGGCTATATATGTCAACATATCCATGAGCCTGTCCCTATCCTGCATCATCCAAATTGAAAAGTCAAAACTTAAGCTCTATGGTCATAACATGGGACCCATAACAGAAGGGTGGAAATGGGTTAAGTCGAGCAAGAAATCATCCAAGCCTAATTACCTGGGCTACAATGGCAGCTTTATAGTCATCAGGGGCGGCAAGGAATTTTGCCTCGGCCACATACTTACCATAATGTATTCTCTTTGAGAGGGCCTGTATTAAAAACATAGCATCAGCAACAACCACAAGGCCCAGTATCATGAAGGGTCTAGACAGCCATGTGCAGATGCGGACATGTCACACGTACAACTGATCAATGGTATAAAGACTTCAGCCCTCATTGGGCTTCAGTCATTCTTCTTCTGGAGGATGGACAAAGTCAATTGTTGATTTCAGATAGCCTCCCGGAGAAATATACCAATTTGAACAGTTATTACACAATAAAAATGATATGGGTAAAGAGAAATGATCAATGTTTAACCCTAATGCAGGTTACTAACAAGTGATACTTGGAACCTATTCCCTGCAACATTGCTTACTGAACAACTTTACTGAACATGTGCGCAAATCAATCGAATGACTTGCTTTAACTCTTTTATTTAACTCCTTAGAACATGAAGGATGGACAAATGTGTATTCTAGATAACGATCTGATGTCAATTTTCAAGTAGGCGATAGTAATGACTGGTCAAATGCAACTGCCATCCAGTTTTGTCATCACTCTTTTAACTTGAAGATAAAAATCAGCTAAAACTGCCAGGCTTTCTATGAAGGCTGAGGGAGACTCAATAAAAAAAGGCCTCCTTTCACAAATTCAAACCAAAGCTCACATAGCCTTTAAGCATCTGTTGCCATGTCTGGAAACAATGATCAAAAGAACCTATTCCAACAAACCTAGACTTAAAAGGGATATCTCTGCATTTGCCGATCAATTCAAAAATATTTAAATATATACCTGCAGGCATATTGTGTCACAAACAGCTGTTGACCCATAATTGCCATCATCTCCTTCACTAACCAATCTTGGTAGGAGATCTCTAAAGTACATTTGCCAAACCTTACTGTTCATGTTGATTGAATCTGCAAACGGATGTAGTACCTGCAGCCATAATTTAATTCATGTAGAAACATCTCAGTCATCTGAGGTGAAAAAGGAAACCAAAAATATTGTCAATAGTCTTCTAAAACTAAAGACAAGCTTCATAACAATAATTTGCTGCAAATGACAAAACTTCAAAAGAAGCAGATCTCTGGAGCCAAAGATTAACCAATTGCCAGAAAGGGTGAGCTATATTCAATTATCAAGCATGCTTAGACAAAAATAATGCTAAATTCATTGACCTCGGTGCTTATTCAATCTGGCTCTCTAATGCTGCAGTGGTGATCAAGAAAAATGGCACAGTCATGGTTGGACTACCAAGACCTAAATCGGGCCAGTCCCGAAGAACAATTTCCGCTTGCAAACTACTGTTTTTTTAGATAATATATCTACAGCTTGTCTCAAACATCGATCCACAAAGACTGGTCAAGATCATCACCAATCAAGGTATTGATTCTATGTCACAGTCCCTTCAAAAAAGTGCATTTGCCAAAGTTCTCAACTGGCCAAGAGCCAGATCTAGAAAGAGGATTCAATTAACCCTCATCAATACAACTTGCAAAGTATTCACAGGCAGCATTTCTTCTTGCTTGTATTTAATGAGAAGTATTCAGGATGGATACAGATCCTTCCTGCACAGATAGCTCAATCAACAGATTGGCAATATATCAGCAGAGTATAAGTTTTTTTATATCATGTCTCACCTGTGGGTACTGCAGCGGTGGCAACACTGGGTTGGGCAAGTCATCTGGGAAGAAAGGATGCTCGTCAGGGCTTTTATATCTGCCAACCTAATTTGTAATGAATCATGGAAACAAAGACATGTGAAATTGTGTTTGCTTGTCACTTGTCCCTCCACGAACGCACATATATGTTTATTTTGTAGAGCATAACGCACCTGACTATGAAGCTTTTCAGTTTCCTTCAGCATAAACTCAACCAAAGAACCATCAAAACCATCCATTGTGAATGCATGAGGGCTGTATGTTTCAGCATTGTAACAATATTGAGATCTCTCAAGAAGGCCAAATATTATGCTGTCCTCTTGCCGAATTAAAGAGTGTCTTATGCCCTCCAGCTTCAAGCTCTCACTCCTGTCTACCCTTGGCTTCAGCGAGAATCTACATACAGAAAAACCGAAATTCAGAGCAAGTTCCATCCCACTATCAACTGAGATACACCATTCCTTCACAGTATTCATAGCAGAACTCTGAAAATAGAAGCGAACCATATCCAAAATAAAATGCGTGAGAATGTGGTCTTCAAAAGTTACATCATAAACAGAACTAAGCCTCACGAGCATTCAGGAACAAGCACTACACCAGCATCAATTGTCAGGAAAGAGACTCAAAGTACCCATAATTCAAAGACCGCCACAGTCCACGCCGCAACAATAACTGAAATTTTGCACCTTCAACATCGAATTTCGCACCTCAGAATTTGGATTGTCTGAGAAGAAGAAAAAGGAAAGGCATTATCCTTTTAGAAGGGCACAGCCTTTTGGTTCCTTGGCCAAAGCCCCACAAATTGTCGTTTTTTTTTCTTGTCCATTTGAGGAACACAAACAAAATTAACAAGTCATATAATCGGATTACACTACCCCGAATCACACCAACCAAACTTCGAACCGCCTCGCTACAACTGGCAAAATCATAAAGAATAAGCTCGCGTGCCAAAAATTCGCGAGGGCGGGGACAAAGGAGCAACCAAGGCGGCCGAGAGAACTAAATTTTCGAACTTGTCGCAGAGGAGGGGGAAGCGAGATCATACCCAGGAGTGGCGGAAGCGTGTGCGCACGAGACGCCTACTCTCGCGGAGCGCGGACCGGGACCGAGCCCC
Organism: Melaleuca quinquenervia; assembly: GCA_030064385.1. Classification (NCBI taxonomy): domain Eukaryota; kingdom Viridiplantae; phylum Streptophyta; class Magnoliopsida; order Myrtales; family Myrtaceae; genus Melaleuca; species Melaleuca quinquenervia. The sequence goes on along the minus strand of CM057726.1, from coordinate 6,149,478 downwards.
ACGGGAAAGAAGACGCCATGGTCGAGCCTTGAAGGCTTGCAGAAGCGAAGAGGGACAGCAATCGCGGGAGACGCGACTCGGACGAGCAGCTTGGCCTCCATCGAAGGTGGTTCAGTGTCGAGGGGATGACGCGGAGAGAAAGAGAGGAGGGAAGAGGAGGGGGGTTGGTGTGGAGCGTAGGCGGCGGTGGTGGTTGGTGTGGTGGGTGGTGGTTTGGTAGGCGGGTGGTGGGTGCGGTGTCGAGAAGCGGTAGGCGGGTAGTGGAATCCGCAACGTGACTTGCCTCAACGCTTTGGCTTCTTCTCGCGGAGCGTGGACCCCGCCAACGCCTGGACAAAGGCGCAGGTTGCGCGCGTGCGTTGGTCCGTTTTCGGATTTCCTGAGGAAAGAGGATGAATAACCCAAACTCACATCACATGGATAGTCATAAGACCCATGCCAATCACATCCAAAGGGAGATTATCTCCATTTTCAAATACATTGGTTATGCATAACACGAACTCAATATACTAAAAATTGACAGCTTTTTCTTGATAAATGTTATCTAACGAGTGAAATGAGGGCACTTCTTTTTGTTTTTATTTTTTTTGCACGAAAGAGAGTTTGGATAAGATTGTGGCTTATTTCACACGCTATTAAAGTGTTAGATCTAAAGCACCAATGAAGCATCAATTATCGGTTGAATGAACTTGTTGACAAAGTCCCATCGAGCACGAGTGGGGGAGCTTGAGACCAGTGATGCAGTTTTCAAGTTTTGTGACGTTAGGATTTTTTTTTTTGAAGGTATTTGTTAATAAAATCCAATTAATATGCATGACGACTCAGGGTGTTTATAAGTGAAAGCATTAGCTATTTAAATGCCCACATACCTAATTATATCCGAACCTATGAAAGATGGCTTGCTGAAACTAGAAGTGATCATTAGATAGGCTCGGGCCGAAGGTCAATTCTCATGTATAGTCTAAATCCTCTCGTAATATGAATATACATATATATATATCTTTTCAGAAAGGCTTGCCAACTTTTCTCATGTGAGATCGTTGCCAAGCTTGCCCATTTTTCCTTTCTAGGGAAGTGGGATCCACGCTTCTTAATCATCCATAATAACGACATAATTATCTCGAGAGACTTTTCTACGGTTAACATCCTGATAGAATTGTGGTGATTAGGTTTTTCAACCCGACCATCAAATCTTTAGATCATGAGTTATATGAAATAGTTATGACTTAATTTGATTATTTGGTAGAAGATATTCTTATGATAATGCCCAAAAGGGGTTGCCAACGTTGGTTGCCCTCTCCCCACCTCCCATTAAAAACAATATCCTTACGTCACCTCACTGTTAACTCTTTTTTTTGTGTAAAAATCATGGTATTATCACCAAGAAATAACTTATCTTCCGTAGTTTAGGTGAAATCAACTAACCAACAGAAAAAGAAAAAACAAATACATAAGTAGATTTGTGAATCTACGTGCTACAAAGTTTCACGTGTGAGCACAACTTGTGAAATGTGATCGGCTTTCAGAAATGAAAAATAAGAAAATTGATATTGACATGTTGAGATTGACATGAATGAACAAAGACGTGGTTCCTCGATAAATCCAAGAATGTCTCGAGCGAGTGACATGTAAATTAACACGTGCGCATTTGAGAAGCAGAGTCTTAGCAAGCAAGGCCTATCTACCATCGGGTTGCCCAGCCTATCCAAACACGACCCTGGTCGTGGTCGTGTAACAAAATTCAATTGTTGTGCAATCACGAAGCAGGCTTGGGCCAAAGATTCTCAATCTCGATGTTAGGCTCGACCCTCCGCCTTTGATCTCAACTCCATCCGACTCCGAGGATGCGCGCGTTCAACTCGATCGTACTTCCATGCCAGTTCAGGCAGCATCATCATCATCATCATCGTCTCTTATCTTGACTCGCGAGTGGCGTGTACGGATTCAAGAAAGCTGTTCGTTCGGACACTTTCATCGATGCGGTCTCCTTCCTTCGTTGCATCCCATCGAGATCTTTGTGGCTTCCTTCCCTATCAACCGCAACTGTTGCTTTCGATCCAAACATGCTTGCACCCTCTCACCTTTCCTCAAATGAAGCTGCAAGGACGCGCCTCTGACACGGCCCCGGGAATGTCCGTGCCGGTCCGAACTCCGCGGTGGGTCTCCCCGAGGCGGATCTTCGAGCAGAAGCTGTCGGACCTCCACAGGTGCACGAACTTGAGCCACATCAAGCAAGTCCACGCCCAGGTCCTCAAGGCCAGCCTCCACAGGGACGTCGACGTGGCCGCGAAGCTCGTCGCGGCTTTCTCCCTCTGCCGCCACATGGCGCTGGCCGTCAGCGTCTTCGACCAGATTCCGGAGCCCACCGCGCGTCTGTACAATATCCTGATACGGGCCTACGCACAGAACGCGGAGGCCTCGCGGGCCTTCGCGACTTTCTTCGAGATGCAGCGGAATGGGGTCTTCGCGGACAATTTCACGTATCCTTACCTTCTTAGGGCGTGCTGTGGCCAAACTAGCTTGTCGCTGGCGCAAATGATCCACGCCCACATCGAGAAGTTTGGGTTTTGTGCGGATATCTTTGTGCCGAATTCACTGATCGATACTTACTGCAAGTGTGGGTCATTGGGTGTTAGAGCAGCTAGGAGGTTGTTTGATTCAATTGCGGTGCGAGACACGGTGTCCTGGAATACTATGATCAATGGGCTGGTGAAGGCGGGGCAGCTGCTAGAAGCTCGCCAGCTGTTCGATGAAATGCTGGAGAGAGACACGATTAGTTGGAACATTCTGTTGGATGGGTATGTGAAGGCTGGAGAAATGAATGCTGCGTTTGAATTGTTTGGGAAAATGCCACGGCGGAATGTCGTGTCGTGGTCAACTATGATTTCTGGTTATAGTGAAGCTGGGGAGATGGATATGGCCAGAGTTCTTTTTGATAAGATGCCTGCGAAGAACTTGGTTCCATGGACTATAATTATATCAGCATATGCCAAGAAGGGGATGGCAAAGGAGGCTAGTGAATTATATGATCAAATGGAGAAGTCAGGAATAGTGCCTGATGATGGGACTCTTATTAGCATTTTGGCTGCTTGTGCAGACTCTAGTCTGCTTAGACTGGGGATGAAAGTTCACGCCTGGGTTGAGAGGACTAAATTCAAGTGTAGCACTCCGGTCATCAATGCACTGATTGATATGTACGCAAAGTGCGGTCGGTTGGATGATGCTCTAAGCATCTTTAATTTAATGACCAAGAAAGATGTAGTGTCATGGAACATTATGATCCAAGGTTTGGCAATGCATGGGAATGGCGAGAAGGCACTCCACCTTTTCTCTAGAATGGAAGAGGAAGGGTTTCAGCCAGACGGAGTAACATTCATTGGTGTATTGTGTGCGTGTACCCACGCCGGTCTTGTTGATGAAGGCCTAGACTACTTTCATTCCATGGAAAGAGATTTTAGGATCGTTCCCCAAGTTGAGCACTATGGCTGTGCGATTGATCTATTGGGTCGTTGTGGTCGTCTTAAGGAGGCCTTTGCTCTTGTCCAGAGAATGCCGATGGAACCAAATGCCATTATATTGGGTGCACTTTTAGGGGCCTGCCGAACCCATAACAATACGGATGTGGCCTCAGAGGTGGTTGATCGTCTAATTAAATCAGATTCTCCTGATTCAGGTAATTTGTCTCTGATGTCAAATATTCATGCTGCAAGAGGTAACTGGGACGGTGTTGCTAATATAAGGTCACAAATGAAGAACGCAAGGCTTCAGAAACCATCTGGAGAAAGTTCAGTAGAGTTGGGGAATGAGGTCCATGAATTTACAGTATTTGACACATCACACCCTGAATCGGATGGGATTTATCAAATGATAACAACTTTGGATTTGGAGCTTGAGTAAAAGAAGACTAATCCAAAAGGGTACTAAAAGAATGGAACACGGATATTTCATTAGTTGGTCCTGCTCCTACTCAAAGTGAATGGATGCCTGGATGTGTCAACACTGAGATCTTTGCAAAATGAGAAGCATATTTATCCAAGGGCATGTAGCCTTTCTGATCAGAGGTGCATCTATTGAGCTTTAGCTGTTGCTTACTCTCTGTGACTCTTTGTGTGCATTGGATGAGCTTATTGCAGACGATGCCAATCAATGTTTTCTTCTTGAGGTTCAGGCCAATCCTTACTGTTCTGAGTCCTGATGGAGTCAAAAGAAGACAGATATCAGCATTGGTTTTCTCATCCCTGTGAACCCACTACAAACTTGGCTGTACATAAGTTGTTGATAAATGAGATAAATTTGAACACCCGCAGCTCCCTAATATATGATTTTACTCTCTCATACTCTATCCTCAACGGCTTGTACATGTTAACAAATCTGTCTTTATTTTGAGAAAAAGTGTTTTCGTTATCCCATTGATTTTTTGTTTTATCCTTGTTATCAGCTAGGATTTGCTAGATAATGCATCATGTTGACTTTGCATGGAAATATAAGCTCGGAATTGTTTAAGCAAAACTGACCAGGGTCCGACAGTAAGCTGGCACATTTAAATGTCATATAGACATTAACATGTAACCGCTGAAGCTGCATACGCAAGATGAGGGCATCTTTTGGGAAAGTGATGAGGCAAAGCAAAGCCAAGCTCTCCATGAGTTTTTCCTCGATGCATCATCTAGTTCTCATACCAGCATCGAGTCCTCATACCAGCATTACATAAGGGAGGTTCTTTCTTTGAGAATTTGCACTAGCACATCTTGACTGTTATGAAAGCCTGCAAGGCACTGTTCCACCGTCATTTTGTGAACTGCCTGGAGGACTGGAGACGCTCATAGCAGGGAGAAGACGTACAGCCAGTACTTGTTGCCTGCGACTTGGTCCTACCTGCAATCATTTGTCCTTCTGATACCATATGCATATTCTCTTTGTCTAATTCCTGGTTCATGTGTAAATTGGCAGGACAACCAAAGAGGAACATTTGCATACAGACAATCAGCCTTAAGATGGATCACTTCCCTTGAGATGCTTGTGCAGCAAAAAGTCAAGCAGAGAGATAGGAGACAGTTTTGAAGATATTTGGTAGGAGATCCATGCTACATCAAGCTAAGAGGTGAGTCGATTAATTCATTGTAAAGTCTTAGCATAAGTCATTTACATGACTTTTCTGATCAGATCATCTGTGCTTTGATCAGATCAAGCAGAGATAAATGTTTTTTTTACGTGTTCAGAAGATTACATGTTTGCATGCATGGCGGTGCTTTCGTCCCGTCATCAATGGTAGAAAGATGAGGAAGTTTTTTAACTCGATCAAGTAAGAAAAGCAAAATATGAAATACAGAGACTGGAGTCAGCTGTTCTATATAATACTATCGATATCAACTAATTGGAATAGTAAGATTTTCTAAATTCTGAAAACTTCTGTTAGTCAGCTGGAAGCGGAAGTTGGGCAGAATTCCATCTAGAAAGACCAAATAAGTGTGGCTGGCTTTGTGGCACGTCACCCAAAAAGCCACATAGAAAAGCTCACTTCCCTTCATCCAGTATCCACAAAGTGCTTGTCCCCAAACAAGTTCAGGCTTTTGCCACGTGGAGGTTCATATCCAATAGCCCATACTTTCGGAAAGCTCACGTATCTGCATCCAACTTGGACCCGGACCCTTTGTGGTGCACATTCAACGTCGCTTCCCCTATAAAAAGTTTCCTCAGTCTCTACTTTCGCACCATCTCTTTCATATCTGAATTCTAAGACTGTGAGAGGAGAGGATTACCTCAACAAGTTCAGTTTAGTTAGAGCGTAAGTGACAGTGACCATGGAGGCTTGCTTTCTCACCTCAAGTGCCTTCACCAACTCCATCAAGATCGTCCCTTCAGCTAAGCCCAAGTCGTTCGTCCCTCAACCCAAATCAGATTCTACTCTTACTCAGCCAAGAACCTCTGGCTGCTCCTTGTCCATAAAGTGTAAGTCCTTCAAGTTTGATCGTTTATACAAAATTGTTCTCCTACTTCTTGGCTTCGAGTAAATCTCACCGAGTCTTTGATCTTTGATCGCAGGTTGTAACGTCGAGCCCAACTCACCTTTCGATGATGTTGCCAGGAGCTTTACTAGTTCCGATTGGCGGTCATTCAGAGCAAGACTCGTGGCAGGAGAAAGGGCATCAAGGCCCGAAGGGCCTTCCTCATTGGTCGACCTCGACACGCCGGTCGATCGGCCGACCCCCATCATGATCGGGGATAAGTGGGCCCACATCATCCGTGAGCCGGAGAAGGGCTGCCTGCTCATCGCGACGGAGAAGCTCGATGGGGCCCACATCTTCGAGCGGGCTGTCATCCTGCTCCTTTCGACCGGGCCCGTGGGCCCGACGGGTGTCATCCTCAACCGGCCCTCCCTCATGTCCATCAAGGAGTCCAAGTCCACTGTCCTCGACATGGCGGGCACGTTTTCCGAGCGCCCGCTCTACTTCGGTGGGCCCATCGAGGCAGGCCTGTTCCTGATGAGAGGCGGCAACGATGATGTCGGCAAGAGCGAGGTCTTTGAGCAGGTGATGGAGGGGATGTACTATGGGAGGAAGGAGAGCGGCAGGTGCGCGGCGGAGATGGTGAAGAGGGGGGTGGTAGGGGTTGAGGACTTCAGGTTCTTCGAAGGTTGTTGTGGGTGGGACAAAGGCCAGCTAAGCGATGAGATTCGGGCCGGGTACTGGACCGTCGCGGCGTGTAGCCCGAGTGTCGTCGGGCTCGGCAGTGTTGGGAGCATCGGGCTCTGGGAGGAGGTTCTTGGGCTCGTGGGCCCGAAAAAGGTCTGGTGAGATCTTTAGATCACTTGGGTTTACTATTGAAGACGGAGGGTGGCCCTCAGATGCTCAAAAGAAGAGAGGGCGTGATTGGAACCAAGTTATCGCAAGCTCATGAGGAATTCGAGTATGTGTCGGGAGATCTAATGAATGTGAATATTTTCCCTTCAAAACCGTGGGATTCCTCATTTATGTATATTCGCACGTGCCATTATGCAGAGTATTTTCTGCTGCGAGAGTGCGTGGTGACTACGAAACGAGAAGGGAAACCAAAAAAAAAAAAAAACACTTTGGGCCGGTCCAAAGAAAGGGCAAAAACGACATGAAGCACTTTGAAATGTTAGCGAAGTCTGATAGAGTTCGATATGGATGATAACAAAAAGTGATCCGTCGACTTCGAATTATTATGTAGTATTATCCTTAGATTTTAGGTCCATACGATGTGATATGTGAATTTTTAGTTACATGCGCGACGTTAATCCTGAATTTTTAATTTGTTTAATATGATGATTAAACTCGTGATCAATGTTTACTCTAGCCCTTGAGTTATATGAAAAATTTTCAATCTTATTTCGCAATCAATTCAAGTTAATGGAATTTGCTAATTTGGCTTATAATCCAGTAAGTTTGAACAATAAACTACCCGTGGTTCAAATTGAACTCTAGATTCATGTTTCAGACAAATCTTATATGTCTGGCAACAAGCGGAACACAATGGAACGATGATTTCCGAGGGCAGTGGACTCGGTCTTGTAAAGAGATGTAACAACTGCCACCGGAGCTTCGTCCTCGGCGGAAAACGTGTACTTAGCCCACAAAGGGAACACCAAGGCTAACCGGTTCTTCATCTGCCGGCAATTCAACTCTTTCTGCAAGCGCATCTCGGGCTCCCTGGTCCGGTTGTTCGATGGAGTCGTCTCAATCGTGCTCAAATTCTGTTAATTTGAATCAATGTAACAACAAATTTGAACTCACACGGAAAGTTTAGGGATCACATTGCATAAATCGAAGGTTCGAGAATGACATTACATGCCGAGTCAAGTTTTTATGGAGCATTCGTATTGTTTTTGTCAATTCGATATGATCAGTTTTATTTGATTATAGCAAGTCAATCAAAACGGGTAGAGAGCAACACTCGTCACGATAATTAGGATGAAATTTAAACAACATAAGAAACGGTAATTGGTCGATCGCAAGACATGGTTAATATCACATGGTGTAATTGTCATCTGCATCTCCATGCAAGATAATTTCTAAGGACTTATCCTTGCTTGTGCTTCATTGATTGTGATCATGTAATTATTCTTAAATGAGCTTAATCTTCCATTTAGAACAAAAATAGTCGTTTTGTCGCTCGTATTATTTTGCTAAAATTGCTATTTATCTTCGGTTTTTCAAAAAAAAAAATGAAGGTAGAAAATCGAAATATTTTCTCGAGCAGCTCTTGGAATCGGACCAAATTCCAGATTTAAAATCCATCCATCTCGATACAGATCTCCCATGAGAAAGCGCCAAAAAGAAAGTGAACATAGAAGGAGCGGCAGTTAAAACGACGTAGTTTAGTTGGTCACCCAACCCGCGAAACGACATAGTTTAGTCGGCGTCTTCATCACCCAAGAGGATGGAGGCAAAATTATCTTCCTGACCAGTCAGCAGTTCAGCCACCTCTCTACTCGGCTTGATTCCGCCGTCCGCGGCGGCGCGTGAACTTCGCGATGAGCGCTTGTAGAACTCTGGCTAGCACGTCGCTCTCCTATTTCGAGCCCAGTCTCCGGGGCGCTCGTCGCGTCTCATTCTCTCTCCCTCTCCGATCTCTCCACTCTTTTCCTCGAGCTAAAAGCTTCTTTGCTTGCGGAAATCGCCTTTCCGAAATATCTCTGCGAGCGAGTGTGTCGTTGCGACTCGGCGCAGGATTGGGCTTCGTCAAACCCCACGGAGTTTCGGCGAGCTGCTTCGGTTCGATTCCAGGAGCTGTCGCTTTAGAACCGACCGAGGTGTCCGACGAGGAGTCGCCGTCAGAGACTCCGTCGAAGGACGCGGTGGAGCACTTGCTTATGGACCGTGAGGACGTGGCGCAGCTGATGAAGATGGAGCGCAAGTCCGCGATTGGCGATTCCGGCGAGAGGTGGTTCCCTTATCTGGACAGGTTTAAGTGCGGAGCTTCCCACTTGAGCAGTGACGAGGTGTTGGAAGCTCTCGATCCGCTCATAATGGACGTGAGGAAGGAGAGGTTCAGGAGCGCGGTGAAGAATCGGAGCTACTCGGTGTGCTTGGTGGTAGAAGGGCTCTGCGACTTTGGGAACGTCTCCGCCGCGTTCCGATCAGCGGACGCCCTAGGGTTTCAGTCCGTTCACGTCGTGTCGTGCGATAGCTCGAAAAGGTGCTGGTCGTCCGAGGTGAAAAATGGTTCTCTTATTTAGCTGCATCAATTGCTGTTCAGTACCTCTTCTGCTCGAGGTCAGAATTCTAGCGCAACAAGGAGACTTTTCTAGCTGCGTCATGATTTCAATATCTTTGAGCTATATCTACGCATGTTTGGTGCTCATATATTCTGAATTTCATGTGAAGGTGAGACATAGTCTGAGATCTCTCTGTTAGTTTCATGTTTGAATTTTGAAGTACCTGGTGCAGTGACTTCAGAACTTCAGACATGTAAATTTCGCAGTTAGATTTGTTTTCATAGGTTTTATGTGTCTTTCCGGAGAGAGCAGTAAATTGTCTGGTGTGAAGTGAAAAGGGATATACATTTGCTTCCTGAAGAAGCAAAGTTTCATCTGTCTTCTTGTTGCTGCTCTTTGATGTTTCTTCTCCTTATTTTTAAGAGGACAAATCCGTAAAGTTTCTTCTTTAGTTGTTTCTTCTTCTGTGAGGTATACATATCACTGGATTTCTAAGTGATATAATCAACTTTGTATATACTTAACAAAATGAGTTTTTATTGTAGGTATAGAGAAAATAGGCACGTTAGCATGGGTGCAGAGAAATGGTTGGACATTGAACTTTGGAACTCGATCCAAGAGTGCTTTAGAGTTCTCAGATCTCGTGGTTATCGAATTGCCACAACTCATTTAGCAACGGATGCGGTACTTGCTGATTCTGCCTCTCCCGTGAATTTCTCCTCTTACTAGTATCTGACTGCATATCTTTTATGATTAACACAGATGAAGTCTTCGTGTATCATAACCTTGTTATAAGAAGCATAGTTTGTGACAGTGAGGCTTTATGACGCAATTGTCATTTAATGACTCCCGATATTTTTGTTTTTCAGGTGTCCATTTATGATATGGATTGGTCTTATCCCACTGCAATTGTAGTTGGCAATGAGAACAGGTAGTTGTAGTTTTATGTATCCTTCACTCATCGTGACAGTTTTGTTGGCTGAACTGGTGTTTTTTCCCTTCCAAGAGAGAAAATTGCCTCTCCTTCTTGTTTGCTCTAGAAGCAAATACTATATCAAGTTTGTTTTATCACGACAGACTAGTTGCAACTCTTGTTGGTCAATTCAGATTAACAGCTTCTGTTCTCAATGACTTGATGTATATATTTCTTAGGTTATAACGCTATTTGATTATTTGGAACCCAAAAAACACAATATAGCAGAGCTAAAACAAGAAGGATCAAGAAATATTCTGGTATCAAGAAGTTACAGAGGTCCATATTGTCTTGCATTTAATCTAGATTGTCATGTTGAGCAAAGTGATTTGTCTATTTACTGTTCTGTGATGTAAAATAGTGTTCCCATTTGTCAACTTTAGTTTAGGACTTTTTGAAATTGGAAGGTGAAACATGGAATCACCCGAAGCCCTTGTCTCTGGCCTTATTTTATGTTACTAGCTAATTGCATAGGTATGTGCATATGTGGAGCAAGCTTACCAAAAGTTCAATTGCAGGGGAATTAGTGACGAGGCCCTGGAGTTGTCGGATCTCCACTGTAGCATCCCAATGAAGGGCATGGTAGACTCCTTCAATGTCTCTGTTGCTGCGGGTATTCTGATGCATCATGCTGTTTGTGACAGAACTTCTCGATTGGTACAGCTTCTCTTTTTACCTTCCATACAATGACCATGATTCGGTTTGTTTCAGATAAAATGAAGGATTTGAAAAATAGTTTCCTAAAATTAATCGCCGGTAGGGCTTATAAAAATGAATTATCACAAAACATTTCCGTCATCTATAAAAATGTTTTGACTCAAATTTTTGTCAATAATGAAAATATCTTTTATTGACTATTTTAAGCAATATAAGCGATTATTTTAGAAATTTTTTTCGAAATTGTTCATTGCTGTGAAACAATGAAGCCTATGTGAATAATTGTTCTTTCTATATTGGAACCAGCTCATGCTTGAATTTACAATGTGCCAAATTGTGCCGTTTAGTTAAAGTTTTTATACGCGTTGATGTCTTCTAGGATATTCTTTCAGATTGCCTGGTTGTTGCTGCTTAATTAGTCTGTTCATACATGTTATATGAAGAGGCTACAGTCGAACTCCATATCTCATTGACTGCTCGTCTTAACATCTAACGTCAGTTTTTCATTCAGTTTTTATTTGTTGGAATACTGAAATCAAACTACGATGAGATATCGACAGGGGCACCATGGTGATCTGACGATGGAAGAAAGCCAAATTCTGCTTGCAGAATTCTCTCTACGTCATAGCAAGAGTGCCATCAGCATTGCTCACGAATATGCCAAGAGGAGGGACGCAACTCTCGTGTCCAAACTTTGATTGATACAGTTAAGTTGGGTGTCTTATTGTTGCCGCTTGTCCCATCCATGATCTCAAAAGCTCGGCAAAATCTTCCAAAAAGTCATAAGACGGAAAACTAGGAGACAAGAATCTGCCATGACGCCACTACATGAGCTGCTTGGAACTGTGAGATGCTGTTTCTTGTGCTGGAGGAGGCGGACCACTCTGTATCTGTTGCTACGAGAGCTGCAATTTGGCTCACTTTTGTCATCAGGGTTTGTAAACTGCCCGCGTCAGCTGAAATCGAAAGGAAGCACTTGCAAGTTCGTCTTTTGCAAGGGCAGCTTGTGCTCCGTCCTGTATGATGACATTAGCGTACACAGGACCCTGGCTATATCTTTGATGATAATCTCATAATTTTTTTCGTTAGAAAGAGTGCAGATTACATGCCTTTGATGTGTCTGCAGGAGATACTTTCATCTGGGTTAAAACTCAGGTGATGACTGGCTTTCCCATGGTAATCGAGAAACTTGCGCCCTAAATCCCTCCAGCCCAGATATAAGGATTGAAAGCGTCCTAGAGGCCAGGGAAACTTTTCTCAGTCGTTGGCGATTTATGCGGAGAGTGCAAATGCTCACTTTGCATATCGCAATTGTCTATAGCCAGTGGCCTGACCCATTCCATGGACCCTGTCGCTTGAATCTCCAAATTTCAGCGAACAAGGAACTTTCAATTTCGTTTCTGCCAAGTCATATTCGTATAGAAGGTAACAAAAGCCAGACGGAGCTGGGTCTTTCAGAAGTAACAAAACAATTGTGGATAATCATCTCTACATGTAACTGCAAGCATCGCTATAAATACCCCACATACTTTATCCCCCTAATAATTATAATTAGACCTGACAAGAAAATAAAGTACAACGACAGTCCTAATCAATGAGCATCTCCTCATTAGCGGTTTGTATCATTCCCTTAGAAGGGAAGTTCAGCCCCTCCCCACGCTTCTTTGATTCTTGGGACCTGACAAACTCTTCGATTCTTGCCTTCAACTCGACATCGGGAATCAGCATGTCCACAGTAAGGTGGGTGCGGTTGAACGGGTCAGTCTGCAATTAAACCCTGATCAGCACGTAAGAACAATTGATATAGGCGCAATCAAACTATCAAGAGAATATTTACGGTATCGCTGAGAAGATGCCTTTGAATCACCGGTCGGTCCACCGTGATCCTTGAAGAAGGTAGAATCACTGGATCCTTCATCAATGTGTACTGAAAAGATTATAGGTAAGATCAGTGCGGTGAAACCACTACTCGAGTTGGAACAAGAAGGTATACCAAACCCAAAAGGCTGGATTGACTTGGCCAAAAACAATTAGTCACGATGGAGAGTGGAGAGCTAATCCAGTCCTCACTCATACGAAATGGATAATCACCAAAGAATTTTACTCCAAACCTCACTGAATGAAATGAATGACATACTTGAATTGGGTCAAGAAATTCATCAGGGATCTCTCCAAGAGCTTCTTCAGTGTCCATGGCCTCAGTTGCTGCAACTTTAGCTTTTGCACCAAGATCAAGAAACTCCCTTACAACCCTCCCGTCTTCGCCAATCCTATGAAGAACAGCAGCCGCAGCACCAAACAACTGGTGTATTCCCCAAACAATTAGAATGTGTCAGATTTATGCATTGGCAATACTAATAAATCATCACATGCTAAAAAAGTTCCAATTATCTTCCATTCATGCAATGCTAAATAAAGCATCCTTAAGATAATAACCTGCTCGTTGTATGATCGACCATCCTTAGAGATGGCAGCAGGGAAAATATTTTCTGAATCACCACGTGCCAGATGAACATAGATTCGAACAATCTGCAGCCAAACAATAAGAATTAATTACCAAACTGGTAAAGTTGTCAGCGAACCATACCAACATTCATGTTAAGGTTAAATAATGAAAGGCAACAGTAATTTTGTACTCTTGATGAAAGTAAGACCACTTGATTAGAGCTTGCAAGATGATTCAACAATGATCCACACAGTATAAGAGCTTTTCCTACCATTATGTTATAGAACAGTTTGTGTCAACCCAGAAAAATTAGGCACCTGAAATATAAGTCTTTAACTCTCGGACTTGTCCTTTGACTAGATTAAGCTAGCTAAATCGTTCAGCTATTCACTTCAAGCTGACTTTACATCATCAAACGAGGTAAACAAAATTGACTTTGCACCAATGTGTTGGAAGGGAGAAGTGTATGGATTCGAACCTGTTTAAGCAAATCTTTTGGACGAAACTCATACTTTTCAGGATCCTTCAGACTAAGAGATTTTCTCTGTGGACCCACAAGTTGCAATAAGAAGTAATTGAGCATGCTGGCTACTCTTTCAACCTGAAAAGGACGGACACATTCAGGGGATCAAACTTGTAATATGGTTATGCAATACTTCTTAAGGTAAAATGCACTGAAACAATGCAAAGTCCTGTAGCTTAAATTGTGGGATGTGAGGAACAACATGCACGTGCACTGATCTTACCATCTCAGGAAGCAAGAAAGGAGCTGTAATTTGTTCTGAAGTAAAGGCTAGCATGCTCACATCTTCATTTGCCAATTTCATATCAACACGAATTATCTGCCAAGGTCAAACAATATACATTAAAAGGCATACCTCAACCACCATTTAGACAAATACGTACATCAAACAGTAAACCCACATTCTCCTGGGAGTGGAATAGGCGTGTTCTTTCCTGCCTCTCTTGAGCTGGTCTACGTTCCCATTCTACAGTGTCCGACATCTCAGCTTCTAGCGTTTTAAGTTCAAGAATTTTGTTGAGACTTTCATCGAGCAGATAGATGCTATCATTAATCAGGAAGTTCAAGAAATTAAGGTAGACACCCTTTTCCTCTTCTTTGGCAATCTACAATAAAAAATACATATATGTACAGCACCTCATACAGACAAGAAAAAAACACAATATTTGTGTTGGAGTAAATGAAGAAGCAAGATGGTTATTAGTGGATAATGTTGATTCAACCTGTCTCCAGATGTTACGATGACTGGGCACCTGCCACAGGTACTCTAGAAGCTCCGCAATATTATGTCGTATGTTGAACTTGTCATAAAACTGCAAAGAAACAAAACCCAATAAACCAGGGAAATGAGGAATACTAGTTTTTAGAATGTGGAGCACAATGGGATATGAATATACAATTATATCTAGATATAACCAAAAGTAAGTTGTGAAACGGGCTGTCCTTTTTATAGACAATTTTTTCTCACTCCTCATTTTCGTTAACAGTGGAAGGACTAGATTTAGCATTATGCGCTCACATGTTTGTCTTGCAACTGACTCTTCTGCTTTCTAGCTCTTCCATATATCCAAGATGCATTTAAAGAAAGAATTACCTGTGTATGAGAACCTGTGAACTCTATATCCACATAAAGCTTTAGAAGATTCCGCACAAGATATTGCAGGGAAAGTTGGTGCCCTTCGAAAAGAGATGCTGTAGTGGACGAGCCACTGCAGAAAATATAATCAAATCGTAAAAGTTGCTTATTTAAGATCAACAGAAGAACAGATCTATAGAGAGATAAAAATCACCTCCTGCGAGGCATCCAGCAATTTAAAACTTCGACCATCTTTGCTCTGAGATATGGGTTTCTAATGAATTCTGGACTTGCCATGAACATAATTATAAAGTTCATAAAATCATCCTGCCAAGAAAGAACAGCAAAGGAAATATATTAATTAAGATGAATATTCTAAACCTTAGAAAGAGACGAGATATAGATACCAGCGGGATTCCATCCAAAGTTTTTGGAATCCTTGAAGCAAAAATTAGCAGCTCCATTGTATCTTCAACAAAATGCTCAGGCATGCACGCAAATTCCTTTGGGCAATCTGATGGCAGTGGCATCTTGAACCCACCAACCATATCGACTAACCAAACCACCATTAATCGGTAAAAAGAGAGTGCGCACTGAATGAGGTCTTTATCCTTCAATTACACAACAGATAACACAGAACTAGTTAATCCAAATTGTCTATGGGAGGAGACCACCATTCTGTACTAGTATGCATGCAAGAAAAGGTATATCTTCACATAAACATAAAATACTTAAGTTTCTTGCAAGGCTTCCACCAAAAACCATATTTGAGCATTATTCGCAAAATTACTGAATGGCCCTAAATTAAAGTAAAAGACCATAGAGAAGAAATCTTGGGATGACTGTTCACCGGAGATAATCAACCACTTAGCTGTACCGGAAAGAGGTCACACTACCAAGTTCATCCTATTGTTAATCGCTGCTGAAGTCGGGCTGCCTAATAAAAAAGAGAACATACTTACCCTCAGTATCTGAGCTTCATAACAAAGTTTTTCTTGGGAATATGACTCTATTTCCTTTTCAAGACGAGCAATCTCAGTATCCACCTGTTGAGAAGGTGATTGGCCTTGCATGTCTTTTAGTGTGGATAAAGTATCTTCATATCTTGAAATGTCCTGATTGAATCATCATTCAGGCATGTCAGACAAAAGAAACAGCACATAACTCATAAACAAGATGTGAAAAGTTTATTTTCTAAAGCCAGATGCAAGCATATGAAACTAAACAATAGCAACAACCACCTGAACAAGATGCTTGAAGTCAGAAAATGCTTTTAGTAGACCCAGATTAAGCACCCTTGCAGTCATAAAAAAGCATTCGCATATAAACGGATACTTCGCCATTTCAGTACCACTTGATTGTCCACTGCCAGAGATGGTGGCCTCTTGAGATTGTAACAACCGATTTTGAGCCTCATTATGTTCACCTGCCTTAATATTCTTCTCAGCATCACCTTTATTAATCCATGCAGCAACTTCTTCTGAGGATGCATGCAGGGCAGTCAAGTGTCTAAAATAGTTGAAAAGCAACAATTAGCATAGTAATTAAAAGAAAAAGGAGACTTAATCAGACAATTATGCATGTGAAGCAGTTGTTACCTCCAATCCAAACGGTTGCTAGAGAATACATATTTTGGATCAATTTTATCCTTCTTTGACAAATCCCTATCTATAAATGGTTCACAAAGTTGAAGCATAACAGCGCTGAGATTTACAAACATGCCTGAACTTGCACAGGATATCGGATCAACCTGATATAGAAACAATGGCAAGGTGAAAGTCAGGATACCAGGAATGAATAATGGCCAACTCATGGAACAGGCTAGGCACACAATCCATGCATGATTTCGGCCATTACCACTCTGTCAAGGTGCGTAACAGAAGGGAAGATTTTACCTGTATATGAGCCCTTGAGGCATTTTTGTTGATAACCTCTGCAAGGTACTCCAGGACACTATCCCGAGTTTCAGCATTCTTAAGGAGAGAGAGAAGAACTTCCTTCAAACCAGTGTATAAGTTGTTCATGACAGTCTTAATTGTGGTGAAGGAGGATAGCAAATCAGCTGGTCGTCTTGTTGATGCTTCTGAGAAGCACTGCTGGCTGATATTTTAAGAGAATCAAGCATCACAATAGAATACAATTGAGTCTTGAAAACACATCAAGGGCTAGAGGCAGCAGATAAGTCCTTTTGTTTCTTAAAATAATTTAGGGGTGGACATAGGACAAGTGGCCCTAAGAATTTTTGAATAAATAGATCAGAATAGAATATAATAATGTGCTTGAAAGGAAATGTATTTAGCAAAGGATCTTCAAAGTTGGACAAGTTCTAGTCGGACGACTACTGTCCATCCCAACTAGTCTGAGAATGAAGAGCATGTGTCAGATCTGCCAGCATTTTAATCAACATCAATAAGATTGAGTTGATATAATTTTACATGGATAAAAACTGAAAGGGTTCTTTGGAAAACTAGGCCTACTTACTCACCCTCGATGTAACAAGATAAACAATGCCAAGGCATTATTTCACCATCAAGTATTAACAAGTTTTTCAATGTTTGCAGCTTCAAGATTCTATCTTTTTCCAGTCAATACAATTGAAGCATCAGTTCACATTTGGACTGCAGGATAATTGCAAAGTTCAAAACACTAAAGTCATAAAGTTAACATCATCAATGAGGTGAATGATGGCCAACAACAAGACAAGGCTTCTTCCAATGAAAGCAATGGAGAACAAGACTTGAAGTAGTGAATTTCTTTCACTTCATCCATTATTACAAGGACGACAACAGGATAAAAGAAAGAACCTTCTCACTGCATGGATAAGTGACATGTATCTTCTTATGCTATTGGGTTCCAGTCAACTTCACTTGACTACTTAGCCAGTCGACCTTTGCCGGTACCAAAAGAATCCTCGTACTAGCAGCACAAAAAGAGCTCTAGAATATATTTCTTATGCATACTGTGCTACAATTCATTTAGTTATCTCAGCACTTTCAGTTGCAGAGAGAGAGAGAGAGAGAGAGAGAGAGTAAAATCTGTGAAAACGTTCAATATTTGCCACTGAAAAATGCAGTGCGACAACCAGAGTGAATACTCAGATGCCATTAAGGCAAAATATCAAAGAAACTAAAAGATAAATCGAATCATCATTGCAGGCAGGCAACAAAAAGTATATGCATAACAGCCTCAGTCTGACCTACAAAACAACCAAGAATTTACTCACCCCACATCAGGCTGGCTCTTGAATATCGTATGATCAGGCAACGCACTAACGTGAAAAAATGGGCCCAAAATGCTAGTCATCTCAATGACACGCCCGTTCAGGTAAGCTCCCTTTGGTATCCACCAAGGGTGATTAACCAGCGACTTTGCGCCCATAGGGTAACTCACTAAAAGCACCAATGCCCTCGACGGCTGCTGAAAATTCCCAAGCGCAGACACCTTAAGCACACTGCCCCTCAAATCCTCGTACAACTGCTTCAATATAGGGTCCAAGCTATCAAAATCCGAGTCTCCGAAAAACTCCTCTATAAACCCAGGAGGTGGCTTAACGCCTTCACTAGTGCTGCCAAAGCCCTCCACCGTACTTGCCACCTTGCCGAAGACATAAGGCAACAATGGCGAGACATTTGATTTACTCACACTGGTATCCGAATTCGCACCACCGAAAATCTCGGGGTTCCCTAAATGGATCCTGCAGTACGACACCGCCAGCTTCTTAGCTTGTTTCACCACATCCTCCATTTCCGCCTTCACATTCTTATCCTTCATCGAACCGATCTTCCTACCTTCATCGAATGCGCGAGTATAGCACCCGATTAGGTACTGAAAAGGAGGTTCCGCGTTAGGGAAGCTACCTGAGAGGCGATCGATGAGGACGCGCTCCATCAAATCGCGCGAGAGCCTCAGCTCCCTGCCCTCGCTGAGGACCTCCGCGGCAGTGAGCTCCAGGTACACGACCCGAGGGTTGGTCTCGGACGAGCCCGCCAGAGTGACGAGGAATATCTTGCGCAGGATGATGTCCTCGATCTCCTGAGGCGATCTCTGAGGCTTCGGCGTGGCCATGATCGAGGAAAGGAGGAAGCTTTTTCCGCCCCTGATTCAGAGGGTTTTTCGGCACGGACTGGGAAATCAGTGGGCTAAATCCAATACTCCAATTTGAGATGGAAAATACGAAGAAAGGTTCCTCTTTTCGATGGAGGATAAGGTTTCAGGGGAAGCTAGCTGGTGGAGTTCGTGATCTTCCCGGGGATTTTCTCGAGAAAACGAATTGGGAAGTCTCCGGGCTTTTGCTGCTCGGAAGAAGGAAGACTTCGGACGGACGAAAACAAAGTCGACGATGACGTGGAAATCGAAAATTAGCCTGACTTACGAAACGACGCCGCTTTTTTGGCTAACGCTCGACGTGCTGGAGGGGCCCTGCGGTGGAGGGTCGTGGTCTTTGGATTTCGGCAGCGCCACTCCTGATCGCGCGCCTGGCGGACGCCCGACCCGAGCCCGACCCGTGAGGCTCGAAGCACAGATGACCGGATCTGGATAAGTTATATTTGATTTTCGGGCCAACCCAAGTAGGTAGCTCCATTTATACTGGATAGTGTGTGTATATTTATATAAATTTCAATCTTTCCTTAAATTTCGAGTGAATTGGATTGGAGACAAAAGTCCATTGACCAATTTGATTTGGTCAAATCCTTCCATAGTTCAGGTCGAATTTCAAACGGAGGCAATGCCGACAAAGGAAGGGAGTATCATGAAGTTCTTGGGAGGAAGCAAAAATACCCACTACAAGAATCTGACAGTCAATTCCTCATTCATCGGTAGATTCTTCTGTGTTTCTCGTTTTCAATTCTCTAGAATGAGCTTCTTGAAGGAATAATTTAATTTTCTCGGGAAGTAATTCCTCAACTTTGAAACAAGTTGAAAAGATGAGTCGACAAAAGAGGAGAGAAATCGGTGCCAAAACTCAAAACTGCGGACGGTCAGAATATTCTATAAGGCTTGCGTATCCAGAATTCATATCACGGTCTAGTACAATAAGATTCAGAAAGAGGACACGTTAGACAACAGAGGAGAGAAATCGGTGGGATACCCGTAAGACATAATTGCAGGTTGGCTCACAATGCTCTCACAGCCACCAAATGACGGGGCGTTATAGGGGATTTTCAGAGCATCCACAAACTTCATGGTGGTCCATGAATTTCCATCAATCTGCAAGATTTGACGGATAACGTACAAGGCTGTTGGGCTGGAAAGCCAATGTTAGAAGGCTTGATCACCAAGTACTGATAATTAAGACACTAAATCACCTCAAAGTTAACAACACCACCAAAGCCTGTCATTTGTTTCTTGGCTATGTGATGTTTAGGATGACTGGGCAAGCTTGGATAGTAGACACGCTTCACATGATGAGAATATTAAGCAAGTGCTTTAGCAAATGGATAATGCAAATTCGGCAGTCCATCCTAATGACAAATGCGGCCATGAGTGTATGACTTATAGGAAGCAAATGCCAACACAGAGACACCGGTCCTCACGCATGTACAACAGATACACACAACCAACAAAATATGCCCCTAAAAATGCCTGAATAGTGAGGACACTGTTGGATCCTTAATCCAACGTTAGGCTTATATGTGTTGCGAACTGTCATATGGATTTGCGCCCGTGAAAGTGATCTTATAAGTTAATTGGGCGTTAATGTATCTAATAGGGTGTGGCCTTTAATGTGTAGGGACGTAAGGGTAATTTCTATTTTTGTAATGCGTTAAAATAAAAATAAAAATAAAGAAATAGATAATAATTGCGTTATTTATATAAGGCAGTTATGATCCCCAGATCGCGCGTATAATCACATAACACTTCTCTGGTATTCTATCACTAGAGAAAAGAGATCCCTAAGAAACTAAAGGACTCTCAAGTGGGATAATCAAAGCCACGTCTTCGCGAATTTACACAAAACTATGTATTCAAATACTATTTCGCTATTCAGATTATAATTCTTAATGGTTTGGCATGTGAAATCCGATTGGGTTGTGGTTTATGACTCAATCAAGATTTATTGTTATGTTCTAACAGACACGACATAAAACTATTCAGAATCTAATCTATCTTCACTTCCATAAATCCACGTTGAATGAAATCATGAAAAATACGCTAGTCGAATCGAACATAGATATTAACTCGAACTAAAACTCGATCGTATTACATCCAAAAGATGGAGTGAAGGATGGAGAGGCTATCCAAAATACATACCGCACTTTAATGCCCATAGTTTCTACACACCCAATGTAAATGGTCAAATTCAAGCGGCCATGAGCTATGCCTTGCGACATCTCATGATCCCAACTGCAATGGCAGAAAAGGATTAACACTACCATAGGATGTGCCTACGCGGTCGAATTTTGTTGTTGTACGCGGAGATGCAGCGTCTTCATGCCGCGAATAATCAGGTAAGCAGCATTTTGTACATGAAGAGGAAGGAAAACCACCGTGATTAGTACCGCGACAAATAACAACTACCAATAAGGCACAAGAATTATGGACATCTAACATTTCCCACATATTTGGGAAGTGCATAGCCTACAAGACAACATTGTAATATAACTCACATGATTGAGAGTGCTGCCAAGAATATGATGCATTGTACTAATTGCCAAAATCAATCTCCGTGAGCTACTAATGCAACCCGCAAAGATTTGAAAATGAATTTGAAAAATTTGGTGTTAAATAGAAAACAACAGATTTCAGGAAACTATGTGGCAACTCTAGTATACACACATCATTGTGCCCTCCTATGAATTTGGTGCCCGAATGCAACATCAAATATGCTCTGAGGGCCAGAGCTTTTCTGATTTCAGGGGTGTCGGAAGTGTTATCAATGCATACCAATGTACCTTTGCTATGACAAAGGTCAGAAACTAAACCACTATCCACACATCAGAAAAACGGATTAGTGGGTGACTCTGCAAAGAACACAGAAACCTACAGATAGTAAAATCACAATTCAATACAGTCCATTTCCCATTAAAATTACCTTAAAAAAGTTCAATAAGTGAAAATAAGCATACTGACCTTATTTTTCTGAAGTGCAGACTTCAGACCTTCTACGTTTGCTGGGTCAATAATGGTAGTCTACATTCGCAACGATAATAATAAGGAAAAGGAAGATAAAATATGGAAAACGGCACAAGTTAGAAAAATGCCAAAAAAATAGTGAAAGTCTACATAATTTCCATTCAGGGAAGAACGGTCTCTATGAACCTCCGGGTATTCTGGTAACAATTCATGTGACCACCAGTCGAGACCATTTCTATTAACATGGCCACAGTTGGAAACATCCCGGAGGCTATTAACAGTGTTGACTCAACCCCCTCAAGCGCACCATATCACCGGAAAAAAAAAAGACAACTTTTGATCAGCAGGGGTCAAGAATACCAAAAAAGTAGGAAAATAAGACAACCCTAATTTTCTCCTCCACCACAGCTATGGTCGGATTTCCGTATCTGTCGTATTCAAAATTTTTAAGGCGTTTTTCCTATCATAGAATCACATGAAATATTAATGGCTTAAATAAACAAGAAAAAAATGCAGAAACCGTCTAGACAGTACATCCTGATACATTGGTACCTTGTCCATTAGCGCAGCACCGTTTTCAAAGAAATGAGCTGCAGCATTGACCATAGGTCTGGTATGTGCATTAGTGTCATTACCATGGCCATATCTCTCACATACACAATCAATATATACCTTACTCCTTGTTCTTCCAATTCCCATTCCCATTCCCATGATTTTCTAAAATTATTTGACTGAATCGAAACAAATATACTTGTGTGAATGGTGATACTCCCATCGAAGATCATAAACGAGGACGCCTCAGGCAGAACATCCCCATCGTTGGACACTGGTCCTGGTGCTGCCGCAGCAGCAACTATAGCAACTGTCAGGATGGTGCAGCCATTGCAGTCGACAAGGCGCCATCGGCCACGTAACCGAGTTGGATCGGCAACTCAACCAGCCGTAGCCGGCGTTCTCCCGCATATGAGAGCTATAAAAGAGCGGACCGTTGGCGGAGGCCATTCGGAGTTGAAGGAAAGACGCGACCATGGCACCTCCGGCTTCTGTCTTCTCCTCTCATGGTGTAAGCGCGTGAAAGAGTGAAGTAGAAACTAGGAAGATTATGTGGTTAAGAGTAATATCCATATGACACGGGGTGAGCGGTCCATAATTTGTTCCTCGTTCAACTCGCGCAACATTTAGGAATGTCGCTCCTAAGTCAGCTTGATCACACAAACTCACAACACTCTTAGAGAGACAAACTAGAGAGAGAAGCTCTGGAATTATATTACTTGAGAGATATGAGATGATACAAATGAGGGGGATGAGGTCCCCTTACTTGTGAGTTGCCACTGATGCAACCCGCAAGGACTTGAAAATGAATTTGAAAAAATCAGTGTCCAATAGAAAACAATAGATTTCAGAAAACTATTTGGCAACTCTAATATACACATATCAATGTGCCCTCCAATGAATTTGGTGGCCGAATGCAACACCAAATCTGCTCCGAGGGCCAGAGCTTTTTAATTTCAGGGGTGACGAAAGTGTCATCAATGCATACCAAGGAACCTTTGCTGTGGCAAAGGTGAGAAACCAACCCAATATCCACATATCGGAAAAACGGATTGGTGGGTAACTCTGCATAGAATAGATAACCCTACAGATAGCAAAATTACAATTAAATTTAGTCCATTTTCCAATAAAATTACCTTCAGACAAGCTCAATATGTGAAAATAAGCATACCGACCTTATTTTTCTGAAGTGCAGACTTGAGGCCACCTACGTTTGCTTAGTCAATAATGGTAGTCTACATTCGCAACGATAAAAATAAGGAAAAGGAAGATAAAATCTGGAAAATGCACAAGTCATAGTGAAAGTCTACCGTAATTCCAATTCTGGGAAGAATGGTCTCTATGAACCTCCGGGTATTCCGGTAGCAATTCGTGGTGTCACCACTTGCCGGGACCATTTCTATTAACGTGGCCACGGTTGCTTACATCCCGGTGGCTGTCAACAGTATTGACTCAGACCCCTCAAGCGCACCATATCATCGGAAAAGAAAGACAACTTTTGATTAGCGAGGGTCAAGAATACAAAAAAAGTTGGAAAATAAGACATACCTAATTTTCTCCTCCACCACAGCGTATTCAAAACTTTTAAGGCGTTTTTCCTATCATATAATCACAGGAAATATTAATGGCTAAAATAGAAAACAATAGATTTAAGGAAACTATGTAGCAACTCTAATATACGCACATCATTATACACTCCAATGAATTTGGTGGCCAAATGCAACACCAAATCTGCTCTGAGGGCCAGAGCTTTCTGATTTCAAGGGTGGCGAAAGTGTCATCAATGCATACCAATGCACCTTCGCTGTGGCAAAGGTCCGAAACCAACCCAATATCCACACATCGGAAAAACGGATTGGTGGGTGACTCTGCAAAGAACAGATAAACCTACAGATAGCAAAATCACAATTAAATACAGTCCATTTCCCGTTAAAATTACTTTCAGAAATGCTCAATAAGTGAAAATAAGCATACTGACCTTATTTTTCCGAAGTGCAAACTTCAAGCGTTCTATGTTTGCAGGGTCAATAATGGTAGTCCACATTCGCAACGACAAAAACAAGGAAAATGAAGATAAAATCTGAAAAATGGCACAAGTCATAGTGAAAGTCTACCGTAATTCACATTCTAGGAAGAATGGTCTCTATGAACCTCCGGGTATTCCGGTAGCAATCCGTGGTGTCACCACTTGCCGGGACCATTTCTATTAACATGGCCACGGTTGCTTACATCCCGGTGGCTGTCAACAGTATTGACTCAAACCCCTCAAGCGCACCATATCATCGGAAAAGAAAGACAACTTTTGATTAGCGGATGTAAATAATACAAAAAAAGTTGAAAAATAAGACATACCTAATTTTCTCCTCCACCACAACTGTGGTCGGATTTCCGTATCTGTCGTATTCAAAACTTTTAAGGCGTTTTTTCTATTATAGAATGGCATGAAATATTAATGGCTAAAATAGAAAACAATAGATTTCAGGAAACTATGTGGCAACTCTAGTATACGCACATCATTATGCCCTCCAAATAATTTGGTGGCCGAATGCAACACCAAATCTGCTTCGAGGGCCAGAGCTTTCTGATTTCAAGGGTGGCGAAAGTGTCATCAATGCATACCAATGCACCTTTGCTGTGGCAAAGGTCCGAAACCAACCCAATATCCACACATCGGAAAAGCGGATTGGTGGGTGACTCTGCAAAGAACAGATAAACCTACATATAGCAAAATCACAATTAAATACAGTCCATTTCCCGTTAAAATTATCTTCAGATATGCTCAATAAGTGAAAATAAGCATACTGACCTTATTTTTCTGAAGTGCAGACTTCAGGCGTTTTATGTTTGCAGGGTCAATAATGGTAGTCTACATTCGCAACGATAAAAATAAGGAAAAGGAAGATAAAATCTGGAAAATGGCACAAGTCATAGTGAAAGTTTACCGTAATTCCCATTCAGGGAAGAATGGTCTTTATGAACCTCCGGGTATTCCGGTAGCAATCCGTGGTGTGACCACCAGCCGGGACCATTTCTATTAACGTAGCCAAGGTTGCTTACATTCCGGAGGCTGTCAACAGTGTTGACTCCACTCCCTCAAGCGCACCATATCATCGGAAAAGAAAGACAAATTTTGATTAGCGGGGGTCAAGAATGCAAAAAAAGTAGGAAAATATGACAAATCTAATTTTCTCCACCGCCGCAACTATGGTCGTATTTTCGTCTCTGCCGTATTCAAAACTTTTAAGGCGTTTTTCCTATCATATAATCACATAAAATATTAATGGCTAAAATAGAAAACAATAGATTTCCGAAAACTATGTAGCAACTCTAATATACGCACATCATTATACCCTCCAATGAATTTGGTGGCCAAATGCAACACCAAATCTGCTCTGAGGGCCAGAGCTTTCTGATTTCAATGGTGGCAAAAGTGTCATCAATGCATACCAAGGAACCTTTGCTGTGGCAAAGGTCCGAAATCAACCCAATATCCACACATCGGAAAAGCGGATTGGTGGGTGACACTGCAAAGAATAGATAAACCTACAGATAACAAAATCACAATTAAATACAGTCCATTTCCAGTTAAAATTACCTTCAAAATGCTCAATAAGTGAAAATAAGCATACTGACCTTATTTTTCTGAAGTGCAGACTTCAGGCGTTCTATGTTTGCAGGGTCAATAATGGTAGTATACATTCGCAACGACAAAAATAAGGAAAATGAAGATAAAATCTGGAAAATGGCACAAGTGATAGTGAAAGTCTACCGTAATTCACATTCTAGGAAGAATGGTCTCTATGAACCTCCGGGTATTCCGGTAGGTATTCGCGGTGTCACCACTTGCCGGGACCATTTCTATTAACGTGGCCACGGTTGCTGACATCTCGGTGACTGTCAACAGTATTGACTCAAACCCCTCAAGCGCACTATATCATCGGAAAAGAAAGACAACTTTTGATTAGCGGGGGTCAAGAATACAAAAAAAGTTGAAAAATAAGACATACCTAATTTTCTCTTCCACCACAGCTGTGGTCGGATTTTCGTATCTGCCTTATTCAAAACTTTTAAGGCGTTTTTCCTATTATAGAATGAAACGAAATATTAATGGCTAAAATAGAAAACAATAGATTTAAGGAAACTATGTAGCAACTCTAGTATACACACATCATTATACCCTCCAATGAATTTGGTGGCCGAATGCAACACCAAATCTGCTCCGAGGGCCAGAGCTTTTTGATTTCAAGGGTGACGAAAGTGTCATCAATGCATACCAATGCACCTTCGCTGTGGCAAAGGTCCGAAACCAACCCAATATCCACACATCGGAAAAGCGGATTGGTGGGTGACTCTGCAAAGAACAGATAAACCTACAGATAGCAAAATCACAATTAAATACAGTCCATTTCCCGTTAAAATTATCTTCAGAAATGCTCAATAAGTGAAAATAAGCATACTGACCTTATTTTTCTGAAGTGCAGACTTCAAGCGTTCTATGTTTGCAGGGTCAATAATGGTAGTCTACATTCGCAACGACAAAAATAAGGAAAATAAAGATAAAATCTGGAAAACGACACAAGTCATAGTGAAAGTCTACCGTAATTCCCATTCTGGGAAGAATGGTCTCTATGAACGTCCGGGTATTCCGGTAGCAATCCGTGGTGTCACCACTTGTCGGGACCATTTCTATTAACCTGGCCACGGTTGCTTACATCCCGGTGGCTGTCAACAGTATTGACTCAGACCCCTCAAGCGCACCATATCATCGGAAAAGAAAGACAATTTTTGATTAGCGGAGGTAAAGAATACAAAAAAAGTTGGAAAATAAGACATACCTAATTTTCTCCTCCACCACAGCTGTGGTCGGATTTCATTCAAAACTTTTAAGGCGTTTTTCCTATTATAGAATGGCATGAAATATTAATGGCTAAAATAGAAAACAATAGATTTCAGGAAACTATGTGGCAACTCTAGTATACGCACATCATTATGCCATCCAAATAATTTGGTGGCCAAATGCAACATCAAATCTGCTCCGAGGGCTAGAGCTTTCTGATTTCAAGGGTGGCGAAAGTGTCATCAATGCATACCAATGCACCTTTGCTGTGGCAAAGGTCCGAAACCACCCCAATATCCACACATCGGAAAAGCGGATTGGTGGGTGACTCTGCAAAGAACAGATAAACCTACATATAGCAAAATCACAATTAAATACAGTCCATTTCCCGTTAAAATTATCTTCAGATATGCTCAATAAGTGAAAATAAGCATACTGACCTTATTTTTCTGAAGTGCAGACTTCAGGCGTTCTATGTTTGCAGGGTCAATAATGGTAGTCTACATTCGCAACGATAAAAATAAGGAAAAGGAAGATAAAATCTGGAAAATGGCACAAGTCATAGTGAAAGTCTACCGTAATTGCCACCCTCCGGGTATTCCGGTAGCAATCCGTGGTGTGACCACCAGCCGGGACCATTTCTATTAACGTGGCCAAGGTTGCTTACATTCCGGAGACTGTCAACAGTGTTGACTCAACCCCCTCAAGCTCACCATATCATCGAAAAAGAAAGACAACTTTTGATTAGCTGGGGGTCAAGAATACAAAAAAAGTAGGAAAATATGACAAATCTAATTTTCTCCACCGCCGCAACTATGGTCGGATTTCCGTCTCTGCCGTATTCAAAACTTTTAAGGTGTTTTTCCTATCATATAATCACATGAAATATTAATGGCTAAAATAGAAAATAATAGATTTAAGGAAACTATGTAGCAACTCTAGTATACGCACATCATTATACCCTCCAATGAATTTGGTGGCCGAATGCAACACCAAATCTGCTCCGAGGGCGAGAGCTTTCTGATTTCAAGGGTGGCGAAAGTGTCATTAATGCATACCAATGCACCTTTGCTGTGGCAAAGGTCCGAAACCAACCCAATATTCACACATCGGAAAAACGGATTGGTAGGTGACTCTGCAAAGAACATATAAACCTACATATAGCAAAATCATAATTAAATACAGTCCATTTCCCGTTAAAATTATCTTCAGAAATGCTCAATAAGTGAAAATAAGCATACTGACCTTATTTTTCTGAAGTGCAGACTTCAGGCGTTCTATGTTTGCAGGGTCAATAATGGTAGTCTACATTCGCAACGATAAAAATAAGGAAAAGGAAGATAAAATCTGGAAAATGGCACAAGTCATAGTGAAAGTCTACCGTAATTCCCATTAAGGGAAGAATGGTCTTTATGAACCTCCAGGTATTCCGGTAGCAATCCGTGGTGTGACCACCAGCCGGGACCATTTCTATTAACGTGGCCAAGGTTGCTTACATTCCGGAGGCTGTCAACAGTGTTGACTCCACCCCCTCAAGCGCACCATATCATCGGAAAAGAAAGATAAATTTTGATTAGCGGGGGTCAAGAATGTAAAAAAAGTAGGAAAATATGACAAATCTAATTTTCTCCACCGCCGCAACTATGGTTGTATTTCCGTCTCTGCCGTATTCAAAACTTTTAAGGCGTTTTTTCTATTATAGAATGGCATGAAATATTAATGGCTAAAATAGAAAACAATAGATTTAAGGAAACTATGTAGCAACTCTAGTATACGTACATCATTATACCCTCCAATGAATTTGGTGGCTAAATGCAACACCAAATCTGCTCCGAGGGCCAGAGCTTTCTGATTTCAAGGGTGGCGAAAGTGTTATCAATGCATACCAATGCACCTTTGCTGTGGCAAAGGTCCGAAACCAACCCAATATCCACACATCGGAAAAACGGATTGGTCGGTGACTCTGCAAAGAATAGATAAACCTACAGATAGCAAAATCACAATTAAATACAGTCCATTTCCCGTTAAAATTACCTTTAGAAATGCTCAATAAGTGAAAATAAGCATACTGACCTTATTTTTCTGAAGTGCAGATTTCAGGCGTTCTATGTTTGCAGGGTAAATAATGGTAGTCTACATTCGCAACGATAAAAATAAGGAAAAGGAAGATAAAATATGGAAAATGAAACAAGTCATAGTGAAAGTCTACCGTAATTCTCATTCAAGGAAGAATGGTCTTTATGAACCTCCGGGTATTCCGGTAGCAATCCGTGGTGTGACCACCAGCTGGGATCGTTTCTATTAACGTGGCCAAGGTTGCTTACATCCCGGAGGCT
This sequence comes from Melaleuca quinquenervia, assembly GCA_030064385.1. Taxonomy (NCBI): domain Eukaryota; kingdom Viridiplantae; phylum Streptophyta; class Magnoliopsida; order Myrtales; family Myrtaceae; genus Melaleuca; species Melaleuca quinquenervia. The sequence goes on along the minus strand of CM057726.1, from coordinate 6,119,827 downwards.
GTCAACAGTGTTGACTCAACCCCCTCAAGCGCACCATATCATCAGAAAAGAAAGACAACTTTTGATTAGCGGGGATTAAGAATACCAAAAAAGTAGGAAAATATGACAAACCTAATTTTCTCCACCGCTGCAACTATGGTCGGATTTCCGTCTCTGCTGTATTCAAAACTTTTAAGGCATTTTTCCTATCATATAATCACAGAAAATATTAATGCCTTAAATAAACAAGAAAAAATACATAAACCGTCTAGACAGTACATCCTGATACATTGGTACCTTGTCCATTAGCGAAGCACCGTTTTCAAAGAAATGAGCTGCAGCATTGACCATAGGTGTGGTAAGTGCATTTGTGTCATTACCGTGGCCATATCTCTCACATGCACAATCAATATATACCTTACTCATTGTTCTTCCCATTCCCATGATTTTTTAAAATGATTTGACTGAATCGAAGCAAACGTACCTGTGTGAATGGTGAGACTCCCATCGAAGCTCATAAACGAGGACGCCTCAGGCAGGTCATCCCTGTCCTTGGACATCGGTCCCGGCTCTGCCGCAGCTCCAACTGTAGCAGCTGTCGGGAATGGGGCAACCATCGCAGTCGACAAGGCACCATCAGTCACGTAACCAAGTTGGATCGGCAGCTCAACCAGCCATAGCCAGCGTTCTCCCGCTTATGAGAGCTATAAAAGAGCGGATTGTAGGCGGAGGCCATCCGGAGTTGAAGGAAAGACCAGGCCATGGCGCCTCCGGCTTTTGTCTTCTCCTCTCCTGGTGTAAGCGCGCGAAAGAGTGAAGTAGGAACTAAGAAGATTGCGTGATTAAGAGCAATATCCATATGACACGGAGCGATCGGTTTACAATTTGTTCATCGTTCAACCCGCACAACATTTAGGAATTCCGCTCATAAGTCAGCTTGATCGCACAAACACACAACACTCTTAGAGAGAGAAACTAGAGAGAGAAGCTCCGGAATTATATTAGTTGTGTGATATGAGATGATACAAATGAGGGGGATGATGCCTCCTTACTTGTGAGTTGCCACTAATGCAACCGGCAAGGACTTGAAAATGAATTTGAAAAAATCGGTGTCAAGTAGAAAACAATAGATTTCAGGAAACTATGTGGCAACTCTAGTATCCGCACATCATTATGCCCTCCAATGAATTTGGTGGCCGAATGCAATACCAAATCTGCTCCGAGGGCCAGAGCTTTCTGATTTCAGGGGTGGCGAAAGTGTCATCAATGCATACCAATGCACATTTGTTGTGGTAAAGGTCAAAAACCAACCCAATATCCACACATCGGAAAAACGGATTGGTGGGTGACTCTGCAAAGAACAGAGAAACCTACAGATAGCAAAATCACAATTCAATACAGTCCATTTCCCATTAAAATTACCTTCAGAAAAGCTCAATAAGTGAAAATAAGCATACTGACAATATTTTTCTAAAGTGCAGACTTCAAGCCTTCTATGTTTGCTGGGTCAATAATGGTAGTCTACATTCGCAAAGATAAAAATAAGGAAAAGGAAGATAAAATCTGGAAAATGACACAAATCATAGTGAAAGTCTACCGTAATTCCCATTCTGGAAAGAAAGGTCTCTATGAACCTTCGGGTATTCCGGTAACAATCTGTGGTGGTCACCACCAACTAGGACCATTTCTATTAACGTGGCCGCGGTTGCATACATCCCGGAGGCTGTCAACAATGTTGACTCGACCCCCTCAAGCGCACCATATCATCGGAAAAGAAAGACAACTTTTGATTAGCGAGGGTCAAGAATACCAAAAAAGTAGGAAAATGAGACAAACATAATTTTCTACTCCGTCACAGCTGTGGTCGCATTTCCGTATCTCCCATATTCAAAACTTTTAAGGTGTTTTTCATATCATAGAATCACTGAAAATATTAATGGTTTACCTAAACAAGAAAAAAAAGCAGCAGAAACCGTCTAGACAATATATATTGATACATAGGAATTCCGCTGCTAAGTCAGCCTGATCACACAAACTCACAATACTCTTAGAGAGAGAAACTAGAGAGAGAAGCTTCGGAATTATATTACTTGTGAGATATGAGATGATACAAATGAGGGGGATGAGGCCCCCTTACTTGTGAGGTGCCACTAATGCAACCCGTAAGGACTTGAAAGTGAATTTGAAAAAATCGATGTCAAATAGAAAACAACAGATTTAAGGAAAATATGTAGTAACTCTAGTATACACACATCAATGTGCCCTCCAATGAATTTGGTGTCCGAATGCAACACCAAATCTGCTCTGAGGGCCAAAGCTTTCTGATTTCAAGGGTGTCGAAAGTGTCATCAATGCATACCAATGCACCTTTGCTATGGAAAAGGTTAGAAACCAACCAAATATTCACACATCAAAAAAACAGATTGGTGGGTTACTCTGCAAAGAACAGAGAAACCTACAGATAGCAAAATCACAATTCAATACAATCAATTTCCCATTAAAATTACCTTCAGGAAAGCTCAATAAGTGAAAATAAGCATACTTACCTTATTTTTCTGAAGTGCAAACTTCAGGCCTTCTACGTTTGCAGCGTCAATAATGGTAGTCTACATTCACAACAATAAAAATTAAGAAAAGGAAGATAAAATATGAAAAATGGCACAAGTCATAGTGAAAGTCTACCGTAATTCCCATTTTGGGAAGAATAGTCTCTATGAACCTCCGGGTATTCCGGTAGCAATCCGTGGCGGTCACCATTTCTATTGACGTGGCCACGGTTGCATACATCCCGAAGGTTGTCAACAGTGTTGACTCAACCCCCTCAAGCGCACCATATCATTGGAAAAGAAAGACAACTTTTGATTAGCAGGGGTCAGGAATACCTAATTTTCTCCTCCGCTACAGCTGTGGTCAAATTTTTGTATCTGCCGTATTCAAAACTTCTATGGCATTTTTCCTTTCATAAAATCACATGAAATATTAATGGCTTAAATAAACAAGAAAAAAATTGTAGAAACCGTTTAGATAGTTCATCCTGATACATTGGTACATTGTCCATTAGCGCGGCACCGTTTTCAAAGAAATGAGCTGCAGCATTGACCATATGTATGGTAAATACATCGGTGTCATTACCGTGGCCATATCTCCCACATGCACAATCAATATATACCTTACTCCTTGTTCTTCACATTCCCATTCCCACGATTTTTTAAAATGATTTGACTGAATCAAAGCAAACGTACATGTGTGAATGGTGAGACTCCCATCGAAGCTCATAAACGAGGACGCCTCAGGCAGAGCATCCCCGTCCTTGGACACTGGTTCCGGCGCTACCGCAGCGCCAACTATAGCAGCTGCCAGGGATGGGGCTGCCATCGCAGTCAACAAGGCGCCAACGGTCACGTAACCAAGTTGGATCGGTAGCTTAACCAATCGTAACCGGTGTTCTCCTGCCTATGAGAGCTATAAAAGAGCAGACTGTTGGCGGAGGCCATCCGGAGTTGAAGGAAAGACGCGACCATGGCACCTCCGGCTTCTGTCTTCTCCTCTCCTGGTGTAAGCGCACAAAAGAGTGAAGTAGGAACTAGGAAGATTGTGTGGTTAAGAGTAATATCCATATGACACGGGATGATCGGTCCACAATTTGTTCCTCGTTCAACCCGCACAACATTTAGGAATGTCGCTCCTAAGTCAGCCTGATCACACAAACTCACAACACTCTTAAAGAGAGAAACTAGATAGAGAAGCTCTGGAATTATATTACTTGTGAGATATGAGATGATTCAAATGAGGGGGATGAGGCCCCCTTGTGAGTTGCCACTGATGCAACTCGCAAGGACTTGAAAATGAATTTGAAAAAATCGGTGTCAAATAGAAAACAATAGATTTCAGGAAATTATTTGGCAACTTTAGTATACACACATCATTGTGCCATCCAATGAATTTGGTGGCCGAATGCAACACCAAATCTGCTCCGAGGGCCAGAGCTTTTCTGATTTCAGGGGTGCCAAAAGAGTCATCAATACATACCAATACACCTTTGATGTGGCAAAGGTCGGAAACCAACCCAATATTCACACAGCGGAAAAACGGATTGGCGAGTGACTCTGCAAAGAACAAAGAAACCTACAGATAGCAAAATCACAATTCAATACAGTCCATTTCCCATTAAACCTTATCTTTCTAAAGTGCAGACTTCAGGCCTTCTATGTTTGCAGTGTCAATAATGGTAGTCTACATTCGCAACGATAAAAATGAGGACAATGAAGATAAAATCTGAAAAATGGCACAAGTTATAGTGAAAGTTTGCCGTAATTCCCATTCTGGGAAAAATGGTCTCTATGAACCTTCGGGTATTCCGGTAGCAATCCATGGTGGTCACATAATAACCATCAGTCAGGACCATTTCTATTAAAGTGGCCACGGTTGCATACATCCCGGAGGCTGTTAACAGTGTTGACTCAACCCCCTCAAGAGCACCCTATCATCGAAAAAGAAAGACAACTTTTGATTAGCAGGGGTCAAGAATACAAAAAAACGTAGGAAAATAAGACAAACCTAATTTTCTCCTCCGCCATAGCTGTGGTCGGATTTCCGTATCTGCTGTATTCAAAACTTTTAAGGCGTTTTTCCTATCATAAAATCACAGGAAATATTAATTGCTTAAATAAACAAGAAAAAAATGCAGAAACCGTCTAGACAGTACATCCTAATACATTGGTACCTTGTCCATTAGCGTAGCACCGTTTTCAAAGAAATGAGATGTAGCATTGACTATATGTGTGGTAAGTGCATTGGTGTCATTACCATGGCCATATCTCTCACATGCACAATTAATATATACCTTACTCCTTATTCTTCCCATTCCCATTCCCACGATTTTTTTATAATGATTTGATTGAATCGAAGCAAACGTACATGTGTAAATGGTGAGACTCCCATCGAAGCTCATAAAATGAAGACTCCTCAGGCAGAGCATCCCTGTCCTTGGACATCAGTCCCGGCGCTAGCGATGCCGCAGCGCCAACTATAGCAGCTGCCGGGGATGGGGCAGCCATCGCAGTCGATAAGGCACTATTAGCCACGTAACCAAGTTGGATTGGCAACTCAACCAACCGTAGTCGACGTTCTCTCGCCTAAGAGAGCTATAAAAGAGCGGACCGTTGGCGGAGGCCATCCGGAGTTGAAGGAAAGACGCGACCATGGCACCTCCGGCTTCTGTCTTCTCCTCTCCTAGTGTAAGCGCGCGAAAGAGTGAAATAGGAACTAGGAAAATTGCGTGGTTAAGAGTAATATCCATATGACATGGGGCGATCGGTCCACAATTTGTTCCTCGTTCAACCCGCGCAACATTTAGGAATGTCGCTCCTAAGTCAGCCTGATCACACAAACTCACAACTCTTAGAGAGAGAAACTAGAGAGAGAAGCTCTGGAATTATATTACTTGTGAGATATGAGATGATACAAATGAGGGAGATGAGGCCCCATTACCTGTGAGTTGCCACTAATGCAACCCGCAAGAACTTGAAAATGAATTTGAAAAAATCGATGTCAAATAGAAAATAATAGATTTCAAGAAACTATTTGACAACTCTAGTATACACACATCATTGTGCCCTCTAATGAATTTGGTGGCCGAATGCACCAAATCTACTCCGAGGGCCAGAGCTTTCTGATTTTAGGGGTGGTGAAAGAGTCATCAATGCATACCAATGCACCTTTGCTGTGGCAATGGTCGGAAACCAACCCAATATCCACACATCGGAAAAACGGATTGGTGGGTGACTCTGCAAAGAACAGAGAAACCTACAGATAGCAAAATCACAATTCAATACAGTCCATTTCCCATTAAAATTACCTTTAGAAAAGCTCAATAAATGAAAATAAACATACTAACCTTATCTTTCTAAAGTGCAGACTTCAGGCCTTCTACGTTTGCAGGGTCAATAATGGTAGTCTACATTCGCAACGATAAAAATGAGGAAAATCTGGAAAATGGCACAAGTCATAGTGAAAGTCTACCGTAATTCCCATTTTAGAAAGAATGGTCTCTATGAACCTCTGGATATTCCGGTTGCAATCCGTGGTGGTCACATAATAACCATCAGTCGGGACCATTTCTATTAAAGTGGCCACGGTTGCATACATCCCGGAGGCTGTTAACAGTGTTGACTCAACCCCCTCAAGCGCACCATATCATCGAAAAAGAAAGACAACTTTTGATTAGCAAGGGTCAAGAATACAAAAAAACGTAGGAAAATAAGACAAACCTAATTTTCTCCTCCGCCACAGCTGTGGTCGGATTTCCGTATCTGCCGTATTCAAAACTTTTAAGGCGTTTTTCCTATCATAGAATCACATGAAATATTAATGGCTTAAATAAACAAGGAAAAAAATGCAAAAACCGTCTAGACAGTACGTTCTGATACATTGGTACCTTGTCCATTAGCGTAGCACCGTTTTCAAAGAAATGAGCTGCAGCATTGACTATATGTGTGGTACCATATCTCTCACATGCACAATCAATATATACCTTATTCCTTGTTTTTCCATTCTCATTCCCACGATTTTCTAAAATGATTTGACTGAATCGAAGCAAACGTACCTGTGTGAATGGTGAGACTCCCATCGAAACTTATAAACGAGGACGCCTCAGGCAGGGCATTCCCGTCCTTGGACACCGGTCCCGGCGCTGCCGTAGCGCCAACTATAGCAACTGCCGGGGATGGGGCAGCCATCGCAGTTGACAAGGCGACATCGGCCACATAACCAAGTTGGATTGACAGCTTAACCGGTCGCAACCGGTGTTCTCTTGCCTATGAGAGCTATAAAAGAGCAGACCGTAGGCGGAGGCCATCCGGAGTTGAAGGAAAGATGCGGCCATGGCACCTCCGGCTTCTGTCTTCTCCTCTCCTGGTGTAAGCACGCAAAAGAGTGAAGTAGGAACTACGAAGATTGCGTGGTTAAGAGTAATATCCATATGACACGGGCGATCGGTTCACAATTTGTTCCTCGTTGAACCCGCGCAACATTTAGGAATTCCGCTCCTAAGTCAGCCTGATCACACAAACTCACAACACTCTTAGAGAGAGAAACTAGAGAGAGAAGCTCTGGAATTATATTACTTGCGAGATATGAGATGATACGAATGAGGGGGATGAGGCCCCCTTACTTGTGAGTTGCCACTAATGCACCCTGCAAGGACTTGAAAATGAATTTGAAAATATCGGTGTCAAATAGAAAATAACAGATTTAAGGAAAATTTGTGGCAACTCTAGTATACACACATCATTGTGCCCTCCAATGAGTTTGGTGGCCGAATGCAACACCAAATCTGCTCCGAGGGCCAGAGCTTTCTGATTCAGGGGTGGCGAAAGTGTCATCAATACATACCAATGCACCTTTGCTGTGGCAAAGGTCAGAAACCAACCAAATATCAACACATCGGAAAAACGGATTGGTGGGTGACTCTGCAAAGAACAGAGAAACCTACAGATAGCAAAATCACAATTCAATACAGTCCATTTCCCATTAAAATTACCTTTAAAAAAGATCAATAAGTGAAAATAAGCATATTGACCTTATTTTTCTAAAGTGCAGACTTCAGGCCCTCTACATTTGCAGGGTCAATAATGGTAGTCTACATTCGCAACGATAAAAATAAAGAAATGGTAGATAGAATCTGAAAAATGGCACAAGTCATAGTGAAAGTCTACCGTAATTAAACAAATTAGACAAATTTTCATACTTCGTAAATGAATACGACGAAAGTGCATAATTAGTGACAACTCTTTTATTAAATGTACAATTATAGATTTTTTTGGGTAAATTACAATTATAGATTATTGTTACCTTCTATATTGGAAATTACAAGTCAACAAGCATGCAAAACTAAGTTAAAGGCCTGTTACTTTATATTTTCAAAATTTCATGTTCGATCTTAGTTGATAAACGAGCGTATCACCAAAATAACATTTATGGTATATATTTGGAAATGAATGTCTAACATGATTATGTATATCTTATGAATGATTATCGCCGGTGATAATCCTTATCAGACATGATTGATTTTTCCAACATTTTTCTCGATCAAAAGGTTAATTACTCAACATTTGAGAAACATTTAATTGGGAATATCCCCTTGAAATTGCTGCAGTCCGAAGACGTACCAAATTGCAAATGCAAATAAAGAACTTGAAGATTGAGAAAGGTCCAAAATCCATGCTCTTCTTTCTCAACATGCTCAAAACTCAAAAGTGAGAGCTCCAGAAAGTCGATTGCTTCGAAGTTCTCTCTTATGGAAGCAAAGAACCTGAGAGGAACTTAGATTGCTAGCAAGACTGGAAAGACAACTTTTCGATGGCTGAACTATTGAACTATTTCAAATTTCCATGGAATGGTGACAGAATAGGGTAACTTGCTATTAGTCGAGCCTCTAGATATGCACATCAGACACGCTCCTCCCCTGTTCCATGTTATGCCGGCACCGTCTCTCTGCAAGTTCTTTGTTGCCATATTTCACAAGATAAAGCAGAGAGATGAGGAAAGATGAAGTCCAATCAAAACTCGCAACTTTTATCGTTCCTTGATTTACATATTTTCGAGAAAGAATATTGAGCTCTTATTGGTAACTAACAGAGCCAAAGAAATTTAATGTCCACTTGTGCGTATCCTCATGGGCGCATTCATGGTATGTGTAGGGGCTCCTCATGTCGTTCCATGAGCACTTGATCTTCTTCTGCTGAGGAATGTGCAACTTGGGTTCTCTTGGGATTGTTGGGTTTTTCGATGACCTGAGCAAGGGAAGAAAAATAAATTCAGTAGCATGAGGTCAACCAATGGCACAAACTCATCTAATGATATCTCACGCTACTATATAATCTTTTCAAATAAGGGATGGCCGATGTGAAAACACGAGAAAATAGCCACTTGAATTGAACCAGTGAAAAAAAAAACATAAGTTAAATTCAGTCAACTAAGAATGTCAATTTTGGACTCATCTAATAATATTTTAAACTATTACATATTTTCAAAACAAGGGACGATGGATGTGAAAATCATGATGAAATAGTTTCTTGAATTGAACCAGTGCTTAAAAAAAAAACCCTAAGCTAAATTCAGTCAACTAAGAACACCACTTTTTGACTCATCTAATGATATCTCACACTATAACATAATATTTTCAAAACAAAGGATGACTGCTGTGAACTGAACCAATGCTTTAAAAAAAACTTAGTTAAATTCAGTCAATTAAGAACGTCACTTTTGGACTGATTAGTGTGTATCTTTTAATGAAAAGTTGGAACTCCTACTGGAACCCTTCACCATCTTAAATGTCAAAACTTTACCTCCTAGGGATGAAAGGCCTGTCGAAATATAGCATGGGTTGAGCCTTTGGCACGAGTTATTTACTCAGCCTCCTGATTCTTCTTCTTCTGCCAACTACGAGAATGGCTGTCTTCTTCTAACCCTTTGTTGCGAAGAAGGACCAAACATTATCAAGGTTGTGACAAGTGCCAAGAAATAATACTCATACCAGACCGTCCCACAGTCAGCAAAACTGATAACTTTCAGCCTTCAGATCCATATTTGGCCACTGAACTAGAAAGAATGCCGCAAGTGTCAATTGCATGCACGTTTCCTCTATATATCTAATCCCCTTTAACAGGTAACAAGCGTCACACGGCACAACCGATTCATGAGCTCCTCGGCAGAAAAGCAAGCTCCAACTCCCCCATATATCAGAATACTACACGTCCCAATTACTCCTAGAAAAAGCTCCAGGGAAACCGAGAGTTCACAGATACAGTTGCAATGCAACAAACAGTGATTCGATTAGCTGTTGGCCGAATCACAGCTAAATAACAATCTCGCATGCGGTGTAGGATAAACGACAGTGTGCTGAAAGCGCACACATGAACTCCAGAGAACAGGACAATGAGCTCATTCGACTCGTTTTGTTTGAGGCGGGTAGGGCCGGATCGGGCAGGCTCTCGCAGAATGGGCGCGCCCGGTGTGTGCCTCCTGGGCCCGTTTTGGGCCCACTCCGGCCTGGAAAATTATTCCCTGAGCCCGTCCATTATTTGGAACACTTAGAAAACATCTCTAATTTTTTTCGCGAATGAAGGTTCGGGTCGGACTTAGATCCGATCGGTTCATGATAAGGCATAAGCACAAAGTGGAGGACCAATTTGTTTGAGCTCACTCGAACTAATTTTCTTATGATCCGGCTGGGTTGGGGTAAGCCTAATGTTTGGAGTCTTTCCACTAGGCCAGTGCAAACGAGGGGCGTGCCCCTCTTGCCCATCGTCTCATTTGGACCTTTGATTGGGTTCGGTGGTGCCATCACCCCACATATGGTGATCTAGATATCCATTCCCAAATATGCTCAATTTCGATGATCTCATCCCATTCGACTTTTAGGTGAGGCAAATCGTGCCTTGCGGATCAATTGGATTGATCAAGCAAGGTCCGATCCACAAGCCCGTGTGGATCGGTATCAGTCCACGGTATCGGGTGGGGAACATCCCCTAGGTCCTCAATGATCGATCCCAGATCGATCTAAAGGATCGTCCGGGGATTGGGCAAAGATAGACCCAAGGATCCTCTCAGATTGATCCCGGATCGATCCCAAGAGTTGCCCAAGGATTGAGTGAGCAGCAACTCCTAAGTCGTCGTGAATAGATCCCACGAATCGCTAAGGATCAAGCATGGATCGATCCCGTTCAAGCTAGGAGGGCTATCTTGGATCGAGCACTGATCTATTCACGATGCAACGTGGGATGATCTTAATAGGGTCACGAAATCGGTCATGGCCCATCAGTGTCCAAGAACAAGCCGATCTAAGGACTGGGCATTGGTTCATTCATGACCCATGCCTAGGCTGATTCCCTAGATCGGTACAGGGCTAAGCGGTTAGGACAGCTTTGGCCAGTTAACAACCCGATCCGTGTCACAGACACGTTCTTAGTCCCTTTTTTATAATTCCATTACATGAGTTGTTCCCTACTTATCGCCAAAAAAGGATTTTAAAAAAAAAGCGCATCAAGGCTTTTTTACGAAACTGCAAAGGATGGATGGAAAATGATAAATATGCGCCAAAAACGAACGTTATATCCATAGAATGGCAATATTTATACCAAGTTTCATCAAAAGAGAGGATAAGATTTGGTGATCAAAAGCCAATCGAAGCACCAAAAGATAACAAAGACGCCAAAATTTAAGTGTAGTTTGTCTTTTGGATAGCCTCTCCATCCTTCACTCCATCTTGGATGTAATGGGATAGAGTTTAGGTCGAGTTAATATTTATGTTCGATCCAACTAGCATTTGTTTCATGATTTCATTGAATGTGGATTTATAGAAGTGAAGATGATTAGATTCGAAATGAGACCACTCTAGTATTTTCCACAGGACATATTACACATTAAGCCACAACTGAAAAAAAAATTCACAAAATTCGCTCATTATAATATATTTATCTCACACCTTTTTTTTAATGTTAGACAAGACATTTACCTCAAATTTTGTGACACTAAAAATCCAAAAAGAAAATTCATAGCACTAAATTTTTGAGGTAAACATATTGCGCGGATACATATCTCATATTTTTTGTATCACATAAAAGAGTTTAGGATAAATGGATCACACCGTATAAGTTAATATCACATAAGCATAAATTTGAGATTTTTGATGTTGTCAAAATAAAATTCGGAATAAATGTATCCCAATGAGTGTGACTTAAGATTTCTATGACTACTCAACTTTCGAGGACCACATCCATCTAATTCTAGGGCCGGGTGACGTGGCCCCCCGGGAATGGACCATATATACACGTGTTGACTACAAGTACAGAATGCAAAAACGATAACAAAAATTAAAATCAGTAAAGAAGAAGAAGAATATATTAGAGCCGTGGTCCATTCTCCAATCAAGTGAATGAAAGAATTTAAGCCGTATACGCTCGCTCGCTGGGGAAAACAGAAGAAGGAATGGGACTCGAAAAAGCTTCACTAATGACGCCCAATCACCCAACGGTGTAGTCAAACTCTTATCTCCCTTGACCTGTAGCTCTCCCCCGCACACCTTGCGACTTTTTTTGTAACATATTGATGATGATCACTACATCAATCCCGTGGTGTTCCTTTTTTTTTTTTTTCTGGGTACGCGAATTATTTTATCGTTAGATCAGGGTATCTGTAACCAGTGATACCATGTTCACGCATCACATCGCCTTTGTTTGTTTCTTAAGATAAGTCGAGAATCAAAATTTATCCTTGTTTTTTTTTTCCATCTGGTTTGTAATTATTTCGTTCGGCTCGATTCATTCTATATTGATTACTTGGGAGAAAACATTGAAGATCGTCCTTATGATATGCTTTGTAGAGCTAAGTTCTTTCCATTAAATGAGGTCGACGGCATCGCAGGCATAGTATGTGTATTAAAGTAGACATTTTGGGGGTGTGGGGAGGGGGGCGCTTCGCTTATTGAGCATTAGATCATCATTACATGATTATGCTTTTTTCTGGCGATTCTTACTTTTTATTTTAATCTTCTGAATTCGTCCCTATTGTTGTTTTTGAAGGATCTCAATCACTTAACTGTTGAAAATTGACCATTGTTGGCAAGACTTAATTGTTTTTTGGGTCTCGAATCTTAAGATCAGTGGACTTTCGAAGCTGTCAGGACACCAATTGATACAGTTGACCAATCTTCCATCTCCACGAGTAGGCTATAAATAACAGTTGCTCTTGGCCAAGAGGAGGCACCGCCGGTCCTGATCTCATCTCTTGCTGTCTTTCTAGGAGGAAGTGACAAGCAAAGCAACATTTAAAGTCGATCTATCAATCGATGGATGAAAGCGTCGGAGAATCTCTCTATTGGCTGTTCCGGGAAGAAACTCGCGAAAACAAAAACGGGAGCTGAGAGACAGAGCAATGCAGCAGAGGAGAAGAAGAAGAAGAAGTGGTGGTCGTCAATAGGCTCTGTATTCATGCATGCGGATGGAGTGGACAAGTGCTTGATGGGTCTCGACTTCTTCGGAACCGTCGGCGATGGCTTCTCTACTCCTGTTGTGCTCTTCGTCAGTAGTCAGCTCATGAATGACGTTGGCTCTGCATCTTCTCTAAATCCCGCAACGTTTAGCCAAAACGTGAACAAGGTACGCACAACCATCTCTCCCTAAGCTCAGGACTAGGCATTAGCGATGTCTTTCCCTTACTCTGGATTGTGTTCCTGCAGAATGCCCTGGTTCTCTCTTACGTCGCTTGTGGATTGCTGTTTGCTTGTTTTTTAGGTGGGTCACACCGTTTCTCTTGTTCCCCTTTGGGAGGGTTTTCTAATTTATCTTGGCAAGAGTCAGAAATTGGAGTAAAGTTGAGATTTTGTGAGTAGTGGTAAATACTTTCCATGACATTTATTATGCACTCGCCATTCTTGTGAGTGTTCTAGGTTAGAAATGCTTGTAAGACTTGCCTAACACTTCTCGACTGTGCTAGTGATGATGATTTTATTCAGAAGGGTATTGTTGGATCAGGATTGGGGAGAGGCAAGCGGCAAGAATGAGAGCCAGGTACTTGAGAGCTATGCTCAGGCAAGACGTAACCTACTTTGATATGCACGTGACGAGCACATGTGACATCATCACTAGTGTATCCAACGACAGTCTCATGATTCAGGTTCCTGTTTATTAGCTAAAATCGACTAAAATGAGATTGCAGGTCCCTAATTTTCTCGTCAACGTATCCTAGTTTGTCGGGAGCTACATAGCGGCATTCGTAATGTTATGGAGACGACATGCAATAGTTGGGTTCCCCTTTATGTGTTTCTCATCATTTCGGGCATCATATACGGGAGGACTCTGATAATAATCGCAAGAAATATAAGGGAAGAGTACAGGAAGGCCGGCGTGATCGCAGCCTAGGCAATTTCTTCCATTAGAACAGTATATGCCTTTATCGGTGAGAGCAAAACGCTTTTCGAGTTTTCTAAAGCTCTCGAAGGATCCGTGAATTTGGGGCTAAGGTAGGGCTTGGCGATCGGAAGCAACAGTATTGTGTTCGCCATTTTGTCTTTCATGGCATATTATGGTAGTAGGATGGTCATGTACCATGGTTACAAAGGTGGAACAGTTTATGTCGTCGCCACGGCGGTTACTTTTGGTGGACTGTAAGTAGTGTCCAGCTTTCTTATGGAGTTCTGATTTTAACTCGCATTCTTGCTGATGATACGTTCAGGAAAACTAGTACTATGCCTAAGTTGCTTTAAGATTCAGGAAATCGCCTTGTTCTAGAAGCAACTGACCTTGATTTGTTTGGTCTCATCTTGTATGATTTAAGAGTATTCGGTTCTACTTTGTCCAACCTCAATTACTTCTCGGAAGCGTGTTTGGCAGGTGAGCGTATAAACGAGGTGATAAAGAGAATGCCCCCGATTGATCCAGAGAACACGGAGGGGGAGACCATACCGAATTTTGAAGGAAACATCGAATTTAGGCACATGGAGTTTGCATATCCGTCGAGACCCGACAACATCATCTTCAAAAACTTCTCTCTCCCGATCCCGTCAGGAAAGACTCTAGCTTTGGTGGCAGTGGCTCTGAAAAATCCACGGTGATATCGCTCCTGCAGAGGTTCTATAACCCACTCAACGGAGCAATACTCCAGGCAGGAGATTTGCGACATCTAAAATTGTACCTCCTACAAATTGCCAACTGGTCATTCAATAAGATTCGATTAATCATCTACCAATGTTCATATCAGTCAATCAAGAAAGGATTATCTTTTTCCATCGTCGAAAAAAATTGTTCCCATTCGCACATTCGATGCGATCAGCTCCAGTGGGGACCAGGAGAGCGCCTCCAATGAACAAGAATACAGCACATTCATCCGACAATTGAAGGAATGAAAGAAGCCAAGTAATCTTGTTATTCAAGGTGATCGTGTGGCCTCAGCGACATGAACATTGCAGCATACTGCAAGAGATTGCGCGGCTCTCTTCCGCGTTCTTCGGACACTGGACCCACTGGGCCCCGGGTCCTCATCCTGTAACGGCGCCAAGCCAGCTGAATATTCACTGCGGCCCAGGTGCGCCAATTGGATGAGTAGTACCTTGCTCTCCGTTTGAGCCTCTCGTTTAAAAACTTGTAGCGGAAGTGGTCGGTAATGTATCGGAGATGGCTGGCGTCCAGGCCAAATGCTTCTATAGAGTCCATACACACAAATGTTGCAGATGAGGCTGGAAGTCGGTCTATAAATGGCCGCCGCAGGCACCAGGACAAGAGTTCGTCACCCAAGAAGCCACCAGGCTCGAGCAAGCTTGACGCTACCATTCCTTTGCTTAGGCCTTGGATGCGTTTGATGTGTCCGCGCACAATGAAGACAATCCTCTGTACGGGGTCACCTTCCCTAATGATCTGGCAGATTAGGAGAAAATCTTAGTCATTCTGAATTCTTTAGTGGCAAATGAAAGGAAAGCACGCAGCTGTAGGAAGTGTTACCTTCTCATCTTTGGAGAAGACGAGGGGCTTGACCCGATCGCAGATATTGTCTAGAATAAGATCATCTAGGTTGTGAAAAAGCGGCACCTGAATAGCACAACGACAAGTTGGAGATGAGTTCAAGACAACAGTCCGGATATGGACTATTTCGACACAATGTAGGAAGAAGCAGGGTAAGTAACAACAGTCACGAAGAGCAGAAGGAATATTCAGTTCTTTTATATGTAGAGGCACAGTTTCTGCAGATCAGGTTACCTTCTTGATGAGGTCCAAGCAAAGATAGCGCTTAATGTCCCTCCGTAGCCCCTCAGGCAACTCTTTTATCATTTCCATCTCATCTTCGCCTCCCATAGTCGCCCATCTCTGGTGCTCGAAATGGCGCACCCTTTGCCTCAAACGGGAGGGTAACTGCCTCCGCCTCATCCACCATTCCATGTCACGGCACCTCAACTGCATTTTCCTCTTCTTTGCCATGACAGCATGCAGAAACACCTTTCAAGCAATGATTCAGTTCTCATTTTGTATTACGACTTCATAATGTGAGGACAGACAATGAAGTAATGTCTCTAATTGATCATACCTGGATATTTCCTATTAAAAGAGTGAACAGGAGTAGCCCGCTGAGGACAATACATATACTGAATACCACCTCCATCCAGTGGCTCGTAGGCTCCAGATCATTACCAAAAGTGCTGCAATTGCAACAACCATTTAGATGTTCATCTTCGAATTACTTCTGCAAACTTTAAGTCTCAATTACCAAAGGAGGTAAGACGAATTGTGAATCTAGATAATATGGTGCTCTAGCGACAGCCCTATAACAGCATTTATAAGCAAAGATGCGTGATTTTATTGCAGTATCAGATCAGACAAGCAGAAAGCGAGTTCAAGTGATGTATTATCTTCTGCAAGTGCAAACCATATAAAGGTACTTTAACTGAGAATTTACCTGAGGGTCATCAAACCCCAAAATATTGGATAAAGGATCTTCACAACTATGGAGTCGCTAGAAATGACAGGAAGAGCCCACTGGTAGATCCCGTAGTGAAATGGCCCGTTCATGTCTAAGCACAATGGCTCTCTGGCTACAGCCGTGCTGTTTCCGCCGCACGGGTCCCCTGTTGTGCCAGCAGGTAACAAAAGTTGGTAGCAGACCTCCTCGGCGCAAGACAGAGAGAAATCACAGTGAATGCTTCTCTCGCACTGTTGTCGGAGACATGAAGCCACACGTTGTATCGCCAGGACGTACCAGCACCCACCAGCTACCTGCAAGCAGGTTGCATGTTATAGATGTTCGGAGAATGGATCCACATCTGGCAAGCAGATGTGTTTATGACCAATCTGAATAAGTTCTTTGTTTTCTGTTCAGAGACAATTAGAATAAACCATTGAATGTACATGAATAAACTTGCATCAGCAAACTAAATTTCATTTCTTGATTCATTTGTCTGCCCTGTCTTCATGAGTTAGCTGCGTATACAGTAGGTTGGTCTAGTAATTAGGAGGATGGCCTTTTCATAGTACCGTATGATGGTAGGACCACCGGGCCATTCCAGTGTATGACAATCGACTCTAGAAAGGTGGGAGCTTACAGGACTAGAGCGGCTCGTTAGGTCTTTTCTTATTGTGAAAATTAGAGGATTTCTTGAATTTGCTGTACTACAGGGGCGAATCAAGATTCTTCGCTGAAGCCATTGAATGCTAGAATGTTTTTCTTAGGACATGGACATGCCAGAAAATACTGTTGCAGCATAGCAAGACAAGATCCATCTGGTTATCCGATGCAAAAAGTTGATGCATTCAGGATTTTCTCTTTTTTTGATAGCATTACTTTTCGCAACGAGGCGGCCACGCATTCGTATGCAAAGCATGAGCTTGAAACTAGTATCGCTTGGAACCTGGATCACCCCACATGCCGACCCAGAGGGCGAATAGAACTCACATGAGAAGCGATGAAGTAGGCGATGAGGTTGAGGCCGAAGCCCCACCAGATGGTGCCGAAGATGTAACCCGTGACCTTCTGCATTCTCCTCATCAAGCAAATGCTGTGGTAGACCTTGGGGAGGAACTGGAACAGGAAGATGAGGAGGAGTATGGTCATGATGAGCTTAATCTTCTCTTCTCGGATCAGTTTCGGCACCACTAGCCAGAACACAGCCTGCACAAGGGACGCAGAAGCGAAGACGTTAACGACGGAGGCGAACGACGTCGTCCACGCGTGATGGATCTTTGGTTAAAAAAGGGAAAGGAGAAGGAAAAATATGGCCGCGTGATGAACGTGCGTTAAAAAGGCGAGACGGTTACATGTCCACAGTGCTGGACCAATCGTCAAACTCAGGCGCTCGTCATCCTCGTCAGTCTATCTTTCAGACTGGACCATACTAACTTACTTTCACATCGTACTGTCGAGTGATTCATTTTTATCTTCTACTTTCATTCAAACGTAAACATGCCACCTTGTTTACTTGACAGTCTTTTTGTCCGAATTATTACCTCGGAAAACGCATGATACATGTTAACCGCTCTGATTATTACAGTGCGGGGAGCGGAATTCTACATCATGTACTTCAGCAAACTCTCTATCGTCCACAAGGGACAGCTCGAGGAAGAAAAAGTGAGGGAGGGAGTTTGTTTTTTTTTTTTCCCCTCATGCGACCGCCAGCTCGAATTTGGTTTTGGCGAAAATTAAGGAAGATGGGTTTTCGAGGCCACGAATAAGATTTGGAAGGAGAGAAGGAGGATGAACCTGGGGAACTGGGAGGATGACGAAAACGTCGAACCAGAAGCCCTTGAGGGAGCCGACGTAGTGGGAGGCGATGGTGCGCGCGTCCCACACGAGCTTGCCGCACCCGACCACCAGTGACTCCCTCGACACGTAGGCCAGCCTGAACTGGAGCCACAGGTGGAACAGGTGCACCGCGTCCACGCACGTCCGCAGCACAGTCACGATCGCCGCCAGCCCGCCGTCCATGTAAAGACAGGGCGACCCGCCCCGCCCGATCGACAGCGCGTAGAAGAAGAGCGGATCCACCGCCAGCGCCATCCCCCGCGCCAGCAGGAACCCCCGGTTCCACCGCTGCACGCGCTTGCTCCGCGGATCCAGCACCCGCCCGAACGGCCCGTGCTGAGCACCCTGGCGGCCGGGCCCCTTCTCCGGCCCCGGCCTGGCCCGGATGGGGACGAGGGAGGAGCCCGCGGAGGCCTCCCACTCGGGCTGCTGGTGGGCGCGGTCGCAGCTGGTGGAGTGGAACACAGGGACGCCTACCTGCGTGCACGCATAGCACTCGATGGAGTGGGAGACCGGGTTCTCGTCGCTCCCGCTGTCGCCGGAGCCGCCGCCGCCACTCCCGCTCGGCTTATGCAGCCCCAGCTGGCGTCCAACCCACCTGCGGCCAAGACAGTTACAGGAATGTCAAGTTTCAAAGCATTGCAAATCGCATCACCTTCTTTCAGCTAAACGAAACTTTCCAATTATTGATCACGAGTGATCGCGACGGATGAGAGAGAGAGAGAGAGAGAGAGAGAGAGAGAGAGAGAGAGAGAGAGAGAGAGAGAGAGAGAGAGAGAGAGAGAGAGAGACCGTGGAAGGGAGAAGAGGAAGATGGGACGAGAAGGCATGGCGGAGGGAGAGGAACCATGGAAGAGAAACAGAGGGAGATGGTTGAAATGGTAGAGCGGCGGTGCGGGTGAAGATGGGGAGAAAGGGAGAAAGAGAGAGAGACAGAGAGGTTTTTAATTTTGGAGGGACAATAATAGAGGCGTGTGTCACGTAGCACATGAAGAGGGAAGGCCACGACGGGTGGCGAGAGCCGTGGTTCCCACCACCGACGGGTGGCGAGAGCCGTGGTTCCCACCACCGTCCCCCGACCGAAGCCAAGCAGCCACGCCTCGGCCGCACCACGAATTATTAGGACCACATAGAGAGATGAAGCTCAACTCCACAAGGATCATCTCCCCGGTACAATGTCGACCCGACTCAACTCCCTTTCGCTCCGTATGAACTTTTAAAGACGACGCCACTTCCTGCCCGCGCCACATTGTGCGCCACCCGAAAACCAGATCGGCAAAATCTCTGTAGATCTTATTTTGATCTCTTAATGTTTAGTCTTCTCCTTTCCGTTCACCAAATGAGAGATGAGATCGGCTGGACAATGAATCCCGAGCCTCAAGGGAAAGCTCGTCAAAAGAACACTCTAAATGACTTTATTCAAATTTACGGCTAAGGAACTTGCTGATTATATGAATGTATAGCTTGACGTGTGATCATCATATGCCATTATTCCCGACTGAGCAACATATCCAATCTAAAGGATCGAACCAGCGAATCATCAGAATTGTACAAATCATATGGTGAAAGGGTCCAAGTCGAATTCAACTAGCCAACATGACGCATAAACCTCATTTTTCATATGACCATATACAAAATCTTAATAGAATGATTTCCTTGGTTTCGACCCTCGTTTCGCGGTTCGGTTTGACTCCCCAAAGGATCCTATGACAGAATCTTGTACACTTAACCCTACAAGCACCTCGCTAGCTTGGCATATAGGCAATGCAAACTACTTGATAAGAGCAAACGCACACGCAGGCACTTGCTTTTTCACCTTGTACCTACGGATTGGTAATGAATGCCCCCGAAGCTCAAGTTTCATGGATAGGCAAAAGGCTCCACAAATGTACTTGAGAAAGGCGTAGTACCTTTCAACAAGCCTCCGTTCAAATTTTGAAGCTTTTCCCCAAAGAGGATTGACAACAGCGTGTACTCGCTCCTTCCGTAGGTAACATTAGAATGATCGCTTTCAAGATTGATAAGTTATAGATTAAGAGTGCGGCACCTCAAGACGTCAAGTGTGACGGAGGTCTTTTCCGATTTCATTTTGCAAATTATCATTCGCATGCAGAAACACAATGAAAAATATTCACATCGTCCCCGTGCAAGAAACCCCATGAGTTTCACTAAGGTGCATATGCTTCTCCGTTATAGCAGTAGTCACAATCTTGATATACATAGGCCAAGCAAAGCACGTTTACATTACATAGGTATTGGGAAGGGTCAAGGTCACCTACTGCCGACACATTATTCATACGCTCAAGAACTTGCTTATGCAAAGTCAAGTTGTATGTTATGGATTAACATATTACTCACTGTCGATATTCCATTACCAATGGACAAATCGATGTAATCCACTTTCGAAGCTCCAAGTTGACTCATACAATTGAACTACACTTAAAATACACTAGGACCGATTCAGGTACAAGTCACAATCAAAATACATGGGGAGTCCAAAAAGCAATGGCAGTGGAATGTCCATCTCACGTCTTTGTAAAAATAAAAAGGGTGAGTCAAAACTCAGTAAATGAAATGGTATCATTTTATCACTAAGCCTGATACCAACAAATAACACGAGTTCAAGATAAGTACAGAATAGTAATGCATGACAAATGTAAAAATAAATGCACTATCATTCCTATCATGGTACGTCAATGAAAATTGTTAACGATATTGTATAGGACTATTCACTAAGTGCAAGCGCATGAAGTCCAAAAATACCTCACAATAACTCACCAATATACAAATGCGAGCTTCAAACTCCTGCTTCTCGATGGCTAGGAATCATCTCAACTAACAAGGCATCGTCACCATCAATTCATGGCCAGGAAATCACATCTATCCATTTGTTCCGTGTCCATCTGTCCATCTTAGAAAGTTGATTACACAATCAAAATCTGCAAAAAGACTAAGACCGATAATCTAGTTAGAAAACTGACAATTGGTCAAGGTTGGTGATTTTACATTTAAAATAGGAATATGCCCAAAAATCGATTAAGACGTCAGACAACACTTAATCAAGATCACGTAAATATCGTTTTAGAATCTAAATTCCGCATTTTTACATATATCTCACCCAATGCACAACCAAGCATTCTGGGAAGTCAACTAAACACTTTTTACATCTACAAAAACTTATCCATTTTAGTCAAGTAAACATAATATTTCAAACCCAACAGCGGGTAGCTGCGTTGGTTGAGAACTTCTCCCTTATCATCGAGGTCGAGAATTCGAGACCCGTAATTATTAGCGTCTTAAGTGCGGGACCATGATGTTGGGATCATGTGTACTAGTCGACCTGGCCTTTTGGTGTCGTTCGGGCACGGGTGATCCATGATGGATTCCTCGATGATAAAAAAAAAAACATAATATTTCAAAGAGCATTTACCAAAACTTGATCCTACTCAAGTGAACATTCAAATTAAGTTAGTGACTTATAGCCAATCAAGTTAGAATACTAAGTAGATCAATTTAACTTAATTATTAGAGTTTCACTTATCTTGAAAAAGAGAACACTTGGACAACCAAAATCCTTAGCCACCTTCAAAGGTAAATAAACAAGAACAAATATCAACAACTCTCCGTCTTTTAATATATAAAAAGGCCCACAAGTTCACCGAGTAAACTGCTTAAAGATGGAATTTGACGGTTCAGCTACACAAATATGGAATCTTTATTTTTAAATGAAAGATTGGAAAGTGATAGTAGGAGAATAAAGTGACAGATGATCTCTTTTTCTTTATAAGAATCAGTTGGAATTCGTTTTGAAGCTTGGTTACTTATAAAAGTTTTATACAAGCAAGGGGGGATGTGCTTGGAAGACTTACGTGAGTTACCAAGGGGTAAGAATGTTTAACTAAGGTTTAAAGCAATGATAACATTGGGTTAAAAATATTAGGTTGAAATTGTGTGAGAGGTATTCAAACTAGAAGGTGGCCAATGGCTCAATTATATAGTTTTAGAGTAGATATTTTGATAGGTTACTAAAATATCTAGAATTTCAATTCATAGAGAAGGAAATTAGTGTCCATTCTAAAACTGATACGTCAAAAGAATGTTTTGGACCCACTAAGCGTAGTGAAAGTTAGCAAACGCCGGGAGAAACTCAACTTAATAAATTACCGACATACCATATATCCGATACGTGATCTTAGAGTATATCATTCTCCATTACCAATTGCTATGGTCACATGAGATTCACCGTCACGCCATTCAGTCAATTTATATGCAAATACTGATGTTGGTGTTTTTGCAAGAGTTTTTTCCTCTTCTCTCTTTTTCCCAGCAAACTCTTCTTCTCCCAAAAGCTCTTTCTTCTTTTGAAACTCTTGTATAGCCTCTACAACTTTAAATTCTGAAGTTGAGGGCCTACTTAGTCTTTTGATTTTCTTTTTTTGCTTTGATTGCTTCTCCTTTTCTCTCTAATCTATTTTGAGAGCTTGTGTGATTAAATAAATTTCCACAGTCGAACTTGGGTAAATGTGGAATCTAGTTCGACTTTTAGTCCAATCGATTGAGGAGGATGTTTGTGACATATCTCTACAACCTCTCTAAGATTAAGCTCCTCTCCTCTCCAATTTAGATTTTAGATTTAACTCTAGAGGTTTTGCTCTTCTGAACTAATCATTGATATAGGTGTGGGAGTTCCTTATAGATACTTGATTTGTATTCCTATAACATATTAATATTGACATTGGTATCTCTTCAAAGTGGTGATAATGAGGGCATTCAATCTAAATGTATACTTCAAGCTATCACAGCCAAAGGGAGAGTTCTTAGCATGTGTTCATTACTACCCCTGAATGAATTCATCCGTTTGCTCATCCCAAGCTAACATCACTGTACTTCGATATCAATCTACCGCCTTATTCCGCCATTCTAAAGTAAATTTCATCGAGATTTCTATGTAAGCCGTCGTAACAAATAAAGGAAAAAAAATTCTTTTGTCGATAAGCAATCAAGGCTCATGTAACTACTTATACTCCATCGGTTATCAATCTCCTACAAGGAGTTGCTTCCTCCAGAACTGTAAAGGACGTCCGCAATCATTCACTGGCCGTTATTGGACTTTGCAGCTTGCATGGCTCCATGTGCGTTTTCAAGATCCATCTGGAGTGCTTCCACCTCGTGTTCCCTTCATGGTCCCCATCCACGACCGCCAATCATAGAAGAAGGAAGACGAAGCGAACAACGACGAATGAGGCCAAACATAAAAAAATAAAGTGGCGAGAGGAAAAACCAAAGAGGAACTGCAACTCTTTGTTTTCTCCCGCTAACGAGTGATCGAGGAAATTGAGCCGAGACTCCTTCGTCCAGTGGTCTCCAACGCCTCTTCTCCTTGTCGCATTTCGTCTCCCCAACTCTTTTCCCCCTTTCAAAGCAAGTCCTTTTCTTTGAAGGCGCGACGAGGCGAGTTAGAGCTCAGACCCGGAGTACGAAAACCGGACCCGTATCGAACGCCCACATTCATCCGCAAGAGGCGCTTTCTTGATCGCCAAAGCTGACGAGCGACACCAGCCGTACAATGCTAAAAAAGCCGACGGCGACGGGGAGGACACGTGTGATTCGGGAAGCGGAGCCGAGAGGATCTCCTAAATCTAGGCCGAGAAGTTAGAACGTCGTTGTTAGGGTCTGCGCCTAATCAGACAAGCATGGTGGAGAGAAATTTCCATGCTTAAGCGAGGTGATTAGGACAACATGGGCGCTAATGCAGCGAAGCCCGACCACAACCCGTGCAGCTTACGCTGGACGACCCGAAGTACAATGCGGTCGGAGACGTGGACCGCCGGAGGGCATTGATGCTCGTGAGGACAAGCCGGCGGGACCCGAAGAGCCGTACGGACGGGGGGTGTGACGAGGTGGGGTGGGGTCGATTTTGTCGCAGCCTGGGGTCCATTCGTTCCGCCCCATTTCGCTTTTAGGATGGCCACGGCATTGCGTGAGGCACACCATCTTCCATTTTCTTCCATTTTCCGGGGCGGGGATTGCTTGGCGATCCAGGAATTGCCCTATTTTTTTCCCCTTTAAGGTGGAAAACCTACCGTAAACGGATGGGGCCCGTGAGA
Organism: Melaleuca quinquenervia; assembly: GCA_030064385.1. Classification (NCBI taxonomy): domain Eukaryota; kingdom Viridiplantae; phylum Streptophyta; class Magnoliopsida; order Myrtales; family Myrtaceae; genus Melaleuca; species Melaleuca quinquenervia. The sequence goes on along the minus strand of CM057726.1, from coordinate 6,095,459 downwards.
GCGGGGTGCTCTATGATCTCTCGTTTTGCATATCGAAAGGAATTTCGTACCTCGGGATTGAGCCGAGCTAGACGACGGGGGATTTTAGGGAAAGAGACTCGATTCGGTTGATATCTCGACGAAGTGCGTAAGAGAAGTCAGTTAGGAGCCTATCCGAGCTTCCAATGAATCGATAATGCAAAACCAAACGCGGTGAGTTTGTAATCTTTCGTGTGAAAAGAAAATATTTGGTATTACATGTAACAATGATAGAAGAGGAAAAGGAAAAGAAAATTTGACCCCTGAAAATCTTTAGGCAATATATAATTCGAGGTTGTTAGTTGATCCCATATGGACATCATAATCATTTCATGTTGTTGTATCGATATATCGATTGTAAAGAGTCTCTCCGCACGAGGCGCGTCGCGGTCAAGTAATGCATCACGAATCGTGTATAATTTTGTTCAGAATACGAATCGAACTTACGATCTAACAAAAAAACATGCCCATCTTAGTACTAAGCCCCTCACCTTGCCGTGATAAAAGACGGGTGCTTTCGTGCCGTGATCAATTTCGCCGGTTCGTGCGATTCCGCCGTAACAATCCTCGGGGAATCTGCACTCATCCGTTTCGGTACGACCGAAGATGCGGTGGGGTACGGAAAAAACTGAAAACGACCCGACTCCGACATGGAAGCTCCCCCACATGAGCAGAGCTTGTCCTTTTGCTCAATAATTTCATGGATTTCATCTCCCCACTTTATCGTTTTTGCCCCCTCTCTCTCCCTCCCTCTCGAGCCTCGATGGTCCAAAAGCAAGCGGGACCCCAGAGTTCGGAAAATGCGAGGGTGATTGACAAGCTAGATGCTCACGATTTACGAAAATCTCATGGAGAAATCCCGCTCGTGAAGCGTAACATCGAAGCTTTGATGTTTTAGTCAATAAAGAGCACAGCAAGCTTCCAGGTTTGTAAATCCATACCTCCGATTACTGCCACAACGATGCTTGTGATTTGGCCTTCCCCAATTTGACATAAAGGGATGTGTGTGTGTGAGAGAGAGAGAGAGCTCAAATGGTTTTTTAACGTAAAAAGGGGAAGGATACGATATTAATTTTTGGGATGATAAGAGGGTATGCAGCCACAGAGAGAGAGGGAGAGAAAGACAGACAGACAGACAGAGAAGCACTCAGTACTTGAAACTCGAGTGCGTCGAAGGAAGTTGCGACGTTCATGTTTTTGGACGTTTTCACGTGATGTGATACGATGATTTTGCTCTCTCAGAGGCCTAATTACACTGAGATCCTATGTTATGACGTGCGTACTTTCGATTCGCTTGCATTTCAAAGCGCGAGCCGAATTCACTGTTCACGTTCGTCAAGTCCAATACGTCGCGCGTAGTCGGGCCGTTTCCGTATCGCCGCAACGCGTTTGACAGCTTCACCGGACATAATTCATGGATTATGTTCAGTTTAGACAGTCAACAGTGCACCGATAGCGCTTGAACGCCTACGGATGCGGGCGCATGCCGGGGCAAAGCTAAAGGGGGAAAGGGCGGCGCTATGAACAAGCGCTCGCTCGGTTTTGCGGGCGACGTCATGAAGCGAGCCAATCATGGACCGCTCGACACGGGATCGCGCCATGTGTTTCCTTTCCTGTCCAACTCGATCCATGACGTCCAAATCCGACAGTGCTTCTACAAAGAGATCTCACATCAAGGGACGTGCGAGCCTGATTTACGGTCCCGATCCCAGTTTGCTTTTCTGTCCTCCGTCCTCCGGCTTCTTAGCTCACGAAAGGGCGCTGGGTCGGACCCAAAGGAAAAGCCATATCTTTCGTTGGCCCTCTTCAAAAGATACGGCTCAAACATCCAGGCTCTCTCTCTCGCCACACAATCCCAAGACCCTCCGCAACATCACGTGTGATGCAGTCCTTTTTAACACATATGACCTACTCATGCGTGGCTATGTATCTACTGAAATTTATCGTTCGTTAAGTAAGATCCCGAGCCGTGATATGCAGTTCGACCCTAGTTCGGCCCCGGCCATCGAGAAAGAAAGAAAGACAGATCGATCGGAAAATCATAGTGGCCTTTTTCCGGGGAGAAAGAGGAGATCATGAGTCGCGGAGCTGTTTAGGTACGCACGATAGTTCATGCCAATACCAATCATTGATGAGCTTTGGCTATCATCCCGCTCCCCAACTGGTCTATAATTACCCAAGCGCGATCGGACGTCCTGCTTTTGGCCACGGCGGACGTCCGGACATCCAATCATACTTCCTTTAAGGCTACGGACCGCGGGCCGTGATCGCATTCCGATTTCAGCAAAAGTGGCTTTTGCTTTTTCTCTCTCTTTTTGAACTTTTGGCGTTCCCTTCTTGATTGAGGATTTCGCGACGTCTGCAACTGACCCGGAAGCCTCCCAACAATGATTACGGGAATACGTATCGTCTGATCGTGGAAAAAAAAGGAAATGATGCCACTCTTAAAAGGTGACTGAATTGAAATGAGAAACGCACGCAAAAGAATCTCGAGACCCCTGGGGCGGCTTCATCTCCTTTTTCTCTTTGCTGCCTTCTTCCTGTTTTTTCACTGGCCTTTGTTGAGCAAGGGCCTGATTGTTTTTGTTGAAAAATAGGTGTAATCTATTATTTTGTTTAAAGAAACAAAAAAATAAAAATAAAAACATGTTTATTTATACTTTTATTCTCGAGAACAAAAAAGATATTATTTTATTCCTAAAAACGCATTTGGATCAATAATAAGAAACAAAAAAAAATCTTACTTCTTGTTCTTGAATACTTTGTTAAAAAATGCTTTTTATTTTTCTTTTTTTCTCTCTTACCTTTGCGGCTTTCGACTAGGCGGTCGCCCATGAACAATAAAAAAATGAGAAAAAACAAAAACATTACTAATCGTATCAAACACTCTATTTTATTCCGAAATTAATTTTTTTTATAACCCGGGAACCTCTCGCACGGCCGACAGCCGGAGAGGTAAACCCGAAGTGACACTAGCACAGGACCCACCACCACAACGTCACACTTAAGAATCCCTAACGACATCGTTGAGATTTGAACTCTTACCCTTCGTGGGGGGAAGATAGCCCAAAGCCAACACAACCGCTTTAAGCGGTGGTTTAACTCAGAAATTGTTCTATAGATAGAAACATAAAAAAGTATTTTTGTTCAAAAAATGTTCTTTGAAACAGAAATGTTACCAAACGCACGCAAGAGTGAGCAATTTAGACCGTTCGAATCGAAATCACCCGAAGCGGCCCTGGATCGAAAGTGTCAGCCACCCTCCTCCGGTTTCCTGTTCTTAGGAGGGCAGGATCGGATAGATAAAGTTTTTTTTTAATATTTTAGTAAAAATAAAGATGTAAAAAAATAAAAAGAACTCGATTTAAATTTCTAAAATTTTAATCTTTAATCAACTTTACCAAATATCAAAATTCTTTAAAAACAAAGTAAAGAAACTTAACTTTTTCTAGATTTTTCCCGAATCCCAACCGTTTTCATTAGATTTTCCTAAGAAGTAGGCCAGCTGGTCCGATTCGGTCTAGAACTAGGTGGTTCAGTCCCCAATCCTAGAGATAGGGGATTGGTCTCATCGGTCTAGGACTAGGCAGTTTCGGGGAGGAATTGGACTACCCTCAGGGTTCGTTCGTTTGGCGGAAAATAAAGCATTTCCGGAAAATCTTTTCCAAGAAGTCATTTTCCTGAAAAATGAGACATTTTCCGGTGTTCATTTGAAACTTAAAAATTTTCTGAAAATTTTTTTTTGGAATTTTTTTTTGAGAAATTATCTAGTGATCGGCGACTGGTGGCGGTGGCGGGCGGCGGCGGGCGGGTGGGCGGGCGGGCGGGGTGTGGCGAGGGCCGGTAGGGGGTGGCGGCGAGCGGGGAGTGGGCAACAATGGCGACACTTGGCAATTTAATTGCTCATAGACTCACGACGAGAGAGAGAGAGAGAGAGAGAGAGAGAGAGAGGAGATTCGGAAAATGTTTTCCACTTTTCAAAAACGGAAAACATTTTCCTTAGTTTTAAAAGAGAATCTTTGGTTGATTGGAAAACATTTTCCTGAGGAAAATATTTTCCGCCCCCCGAACAGCCTAATTTCCGGAAAATATTTTTCGGATGATTATTTTCCGTCAAATGAACGGACCCTAAGCACACCTCTACTGTTTATATCCTCGTTGGGCCGAATGCCATCCACCTACGTAGGGCGTGTCCCTTTGCGCTCAGCGCCACTCGGCGGCCGGTCACCGAACATTGTAGGACACTGCGGCTGGAGGGCCCGCCCAGGCCCAAGTTGAAGACCTTTTTATGGACGGATAGAGGTAAGGGCGTCTAGCGAGAAAGCCTAGGTGGCCTAACCCAAAATTTACATATAAAAGTTTTCAAAATGAGACTGCATGAGCAAGTATTTTCGGCTTGTCTGGCCACAGATCCATCGACCGATCACCTCTGTTGCTCACCACTACTCACCTGTGGAGCCCCGTTTCTCTCTCTCGCTCTCTCCATCACCACTTGCAACCTCAATCAAGGTCGATCTGAGTCGTCGCATGCCCATGTGCATGCATGTACTCTGTCTGTCTGTCTGTCTGTCTCTCTCTCTCTCTCTCTCTCTCATTCATATGCTTCGAGGGTAGTCCGAGAATTGGGACAGGGGATCGCAGCTGACTGTCATCACATGGTGAGGGCGGCGAAGTCAATGGCAGCGGCGGTCTGCCGAGGTGGCGCTGCTAGATGAGTCAGTGCATGGAGACGGCTACTTGTGTGTGGACAGAGAGAGACAGACTTTTTAACGAGGTTGTTTTTTTCTTACCAGATGAGGCTTCTTCTTTATTACCTACACGGATGTAAAGGTTAATGGCGAATAACTAAAGCCTGGTCAAACGGAATCAGGAGCTATCCAATACTTCATTCGCGAAAAATCACTACAATATCCACCTAAATCTCTCATCACATAGACTGAAGAAACCATTTTCACACGCAAAACCATACTCAAATATTCATCACGTCGCATATGAACCAAATCTGCCCTGTCGAAAGGCGATTGGTGTGCATGGGGTGGGGTTTCGGTACGGAATCTGTCGACATATGCTGTCGCGGAATTGGCACCATGCAAACGCAAGCAAGGAACCTTCGGGGGGACGCGCGATGTGAAAAGGGGCTTCTGGTGCGCTTGATTGCTGCGTGCATGAGGGTCGAAGAACGTTTTGGAAGCGTTCGAAAGATTCGAAGCGATGTCACGGCAAGTTCCCAACTGAACGTTGCTTCGTCCTCGGGCCAATGCATACGTGTGAATGCACGAGCCGGAAAGACGCAGGAAGGGCATGGACTGTAGATCTTATACGTCTTCATGGATCGAGAATGTAAGGACTGTTGGCATATTTTGGGTAGCAGCAGCAGCTCATTCGTTGGCCAGCTGTGTTTGGGAGGAGGGGTGACGAAATCTTCGGTAGAAATTGCATAAAGATTACACTCTTCACCATCTCCCTCCTTACAAATACTGCAATTTTTCTCAGTTTTCCACTCCAACTTTTTTCGTTTCTCTGAGATTTCCATGCTTGAAACTCCAGCCTTACCAGACCTAACCATCACAGTACTCTTCTAGCCAGACCAAGCTTTGCGCACACCCTACCTAGCCTGGTTAACTAGCCTCACCCGAGTGCGCCCAAAAGCGATCTTCAAGCCCATTTGTCGGGGCAGGCCTAGGCCGTGCTGCCGGTATCGACATTCATGATCAGGTTCATGGACAAGTAAATGACTCTCCCTAATTCTCAACATTATAGAAGAACTATCTAATTAAGTTCCCCAACAACTAGACTAATGAACAAAATGACACGAGCTCCTCTATTTCTAATTAAAGTATCCTGTGTGGCTTAGATAGTAGTAGATAAGAATTTACATGGATATAATCTTAGCCTAATTTAGATACATGGTTAAACTTGCTGGCAATGTATATCAAAACCAAACCTTAATTCCTTAAACCAGATTTGAAAATCCGGGTTGCACGTGATTTCTGTTCATCATATCATTCACTCTTCGATTTGCATTTTGGTAACATCATTCGATAGGCATGCGATAGTGATGTTTAGGGAATCTTTGTAGTTCTATGACCCATTTAGATTTAGTCTCCATTCTTAAGTTGATGTTCAATCATCCAAATGGGAATCTAAAATTTGAAGGTGATGACCAGGTGAGAGCTTGGGTGCGGGGTGGGCAAATGATGTTTTGAGTGATGTTAAAGGAAGTACGGATAGTTCAGAATGTAAAAAAATGGATGTAGATGGATAAACACATGATAGATTAAGATCACTACTAAGGCTTAAAAGGACGTGTTGAGTTACCGTTCAAGGAAAAATCGGGATTGACGAAGTCCACCACCAAGGCTCAAAGGCCAAGCTGCTACCAAAGATAAAAGAATTTGAAGTAAGAGAAGCTCACTACCAATACCTAAAGGACGAACCACTAGTTGAGGATAAAGGGTCTCTTGGCTCACCATTAAGGAATAATCCGCTTTCCAAGTACAAAGGAATCAGGATAGGAAAAACTCACCATTGAAGTCTCAAGGAAAATCCATCGGTTAAGGATGAAATGGCTTTTGACTCATTACTAAGGAAGAATCCACCTTCTTAAGATAAAGAATCGAGAAATGTGTTTGCTCGCATAAAAGATGAAAATATTTTGTTCATATGTTGAGGTCAATTGCCTTACAATTGAGAATGCGCTGAGAGTTATTACATAGGGAATAGATTAAGTGTTGAAGACATGGAACTATCCAACTAATAGAGACTTGGAACTATCCAACTAATAAAGACATGGAACTATCCACTAATAAAGATATGATAACGAGAAAACTTATTAAACACCTATGAACTGTAAAATACATCTAAACACGTAAAAGAAACTTGATCTTGACTCTTCCAACTTCATGCACCACCCTTGGAAGTCAAATAGTCACCCTTGAAGAACAATAAGTAGCTATGGAAGTTGATCATAACAGCCTCGGTGCGAGTTGGTCAATTAATAGACTAAGATTCAACAACGAGCTTGTAAATCTGGGACAAGGCAATTGATTGACATCACAAAATTGATAACTGTCGCATAATTGATAACTTCAACCTTGAACTTCCACGATAAGCAAGTGAATGGGGCCGATGCGTGGCCAAGGAAAGGGTTCATCAAGTCATATAAATTGTAGCTGAAATTGGTCTTTGCTTGCATAAACAATGAATGGCTCGGTTCTACCGATGAAACATGAGTGGAGTTTGAGAATTGCTTCGTTGTTCCTGCATCACATCCATTGAGTCTTAGCCTCAAATCAAGACTACAAAAAGGACAAAAAGAAAAACTAGCGATCATGAGAAAATTACGTTCACATACTACACTTTTCACTTGTGATCAGGTCTTGTTACTAAACTTTGCAATTATGATATTCACACTCCCTTAACAAGCAACTTGTGTCTTGAGCACTGATACCGAACTCAATTTAACCTGATTTGTTTCATCTTTAGGAACATGAAATAATCTTCTGGTGCATTGTGCAAAGTACTAATTAGTATCCCTTTTTATGGGGTCAAGTCACAAGTGATCAGAAGCGTTTTTTTTTTTTTGGGGGGGGGGGGGGAAGAAATGGATTAAAAGGTTTTAGAGGGATTGAATTTTGAATTTGGAAGCAATTGGAGCGAAGGAAGAGCGAGGCCCCTCGCAAATCACAGCGGCGTCGTTTTCTCAAAACCAAAAATACGGCGTCGTTTGCCTATGCAGGCTAGTCCTAGTGAGTTAGTTCTATCGCGCCGTCCGTCTCCCCTCACATTCATCGTCGTCTTACCTGCGTTGAACGCTCACTGGAGGTGAAATTAGGGTTTGATTCCGGCATCGGGAGAAATGGCAATGGCCGGGCGCATCAGATCGAGCCTCCAGCTTCTCAGCAGGACGAGGGCCGCAGCCGATTCTCTGTTGGGTCAGAGATGCGCTACTAGCCGCGCTCTGCTGTGCCCTACTTCCTCCAAACCTGAGGTACCTACTGATCAAGAGATATTATATGGAAGAAATGTAGATTTGGGATCGCAATCTGTATCGTAGTATCGCTCTCCGAATTCTTTCTGTCCGGAATTGAGAAGGTTCGTGTGTGTAAGGATAGGTATGGCGCACATTGATTTGATGATCTCGTTTGTCTGTCCTCCTCCTCCTTTTTTTTTTTTTTGATTTTTTGAGAGATCAGTAGGGGCGTTAGCTCTTTAATCGCAATTTGATCGACCACGGTGAGTTGGCTGTTCAAGATGATGTCGTTATAATTTGTGACAATTAGTTTAGTTCCATCATGCTTTGCTTGTCGGGTGTCTGGTTAGCGACGTAGTTTTGCCCCCCCAAAAATAAGAAAAAAACGGAAAATCAGAGGGAATGGGAAGTAAGGAAGCTGCATCACATGGAATTTAATGTTCCGTTAAGAGTTTTCCTGATTGTATGAGGCTTATTGAGTTTATTAACTGAAGTGTATGAGTGTATATGATCAATTGGTTTTTTTTTTTTTTTGTTTCACCAGCAGCTCTTTTTTTTTTTGTTTGCAGTAGCAGTTTTAGATAATGTTTGATTCTTGCTTTTTCATTTTTTTGAAGTTGCTTAAGTAAGACAGGATCTTATGGGAGATCTCCTGTAAGATGTTGTAGTTTCTAGTTTGACCCATTGGAACGTCTTTATCTCCAGCCATTGGTTGCGTGTTTGCATGACCTGATGCAGATTGCAAAGTCCAAACTTTCAAAAGCATATATCTCCATTTCATTTTTCATATGCTATTTGACATTGGCTTCTTGCAGGCTTCAAGAAATTATTCTACTGATTTGGCAAAGAAGGGCGACAAAGTCAAGGTAACTAAAGTGTAAACGATGCTCTTAAAAAAAATCTGTTTCTTTTTTTTTTTTTTAAGGGGCTGTCAATTGTAGGAAACACTGTTTTCTCTTTCATACGCTTGGAAGGAGACATCCTTCTCTTTTCTCGTAAATTTTCTAACCTGGGATTGGAATGTTCTCATTGAATGCTCCCTCAATCTGCTTTAGCTATGGAAATCCATGATGGCTTTGATATCCTAGTCAAAACTAGCATTCTTCTCAGACTCTGTTTTAGTCAATGTAAACTTGAGATGTGTTTAAGTGCAAACAATTGGATATAGACAACTCTTCCCTAATTATATAAGGTAGTAAAGCTGTTGAGATCTGTTTAAATTGGGAAACTGAGAATAGATTGATTTAACTTGGTCTTCTTCTGCCTGTGTGGCAATGCAGGTGCCTCTTGTCTTATATGGTGGTTCAGGAAACTATGCTTCTGCTCTATACCTAGCTGCAGTGAAGTCTAATGCTTTGGATAAGGTTGAGTCTGAACTTGTTAACCTGGTGGAGGCCTCAAAAAGGAGTTCTACCTTTTCACAGTTTATGAAGGACTTAACTGTTCCTGCTGACACTAGGGTTAAGGCTGTTAATGCTATCTGCGATGAAGCTAAAATTTCGGAAGTCACAAAGAACTTTTTGGGTATGAGGTTCTGGTCTACTTTGTTGGATATGATTACCAATAACAGTTGTTTTTGTTGCCTCTATGATTGGGAATCTTAGTTGGCTTACATTGTATCTTGCTTTGTACACTTCTCTTGGTCCATTTAATAGAGATTCTGTATCATAAGGAGAAATACTTCTTGAGCTCATTTTGCATTCATCTGTATATTTGAAGAAACTGACACTTTGGTCTTGCCTCATTTTTCCTTTCTATCAGACTAGTAGCATCCCCCCATATTTTGCTCTAGGGAAGTCATTGGTGGAGCTAATATGTCTCAAATATGTGCTGCAATTTCTTTGTATGTTCTGTTACTACTGATTTTATTCCTCATGTTTATATGTATTTTAAACAATTGGTGCTTGGTTATAGCCCTTAGCTTGCAATTGTGACTTAAAAGTTCCTTTTGCAATTTGGAAGTATTATTCCACTTGTTTACTAGGGACGCTCATTGTTTGTTATCTACCTTTTCCTTTCTCTTGTTGTAGTTGGTGATGAATTGCTGCATAAACCACCTCTTGAAAACCTTATAGTTATACTCTCGTCATTTTATATTCAGTGACATCTTTTACTAGGGGTTAATGGTCTATGACCAGTACGTGGTCCTTGATATGGCTGATCTGTGTTAAGTAGACTATTTGTTTTTTTTTTCATCGTGATCTTTAGCATTATAATGTTTTGTATCCAAGACCACATTTTTTTCATAAAAAGGCCCATTGTGGCTTAAGTAAATTGAACATGCTGCCTTTCTGGGCTAATTTGCCATTGCCAGTTGTTCTGAGATTTGTAAAGTTCATAGTGTATTGAGAAATAATATATTAATTGACATCAATCCCTTACCATTTACTCCACATGGCCGGACTGTACAGTGCCTTCTAGCTGTGTTTTGGTAACCCTGTGGTAGGCTTTTGATTGTAGTTATTGTCTTTGGCTGGCTTAATTTCATTACTGCTGCATTTTGTAGTCAACTTGTTTTTGTTGTCCAGATGGCTTAGACATTTGCTTGCTAGTCATGTCTGCAATCATAGGGCCATGCATTGTTAGTGCTCTTGTTATGATGACCCCCTTTCACTTTTTTTCTCTGTTGCTTTTCCTCCATTTCTGCCAAGTCAACTTTGCAAGAATCCATATGGGCTTCTACCTTAACTTCTTGAGGGATTCAATATAAGCTTCTGGCTTAATTTCCATTACTGCTGTGTGTTGGGGTCAACTTGATGTTGTTGCTTTGATGACTTAGGCATGCTTGCTAGTCATCTCTGCCATGGATTATAGTGTTGTCCGTTGTTGGTGCTCTTGTTATGATGGCCCCCTTTCAATATTTTCTCTGTTGCTTTCCCTCCATTTCTGCAAAGTTACGTTTGCAAGATTCCACATTGGCTTCTGCTTTAACTACTTGATTGGTTGCCTTCAAAGCTTGAGTCCCTTGGTAATGGGGTTTCTTTCTTCCCCTTGACTGCATCTCTTCGCCATCTGGCCATAACTATGCTCAATTATCTTTTCTAGTTTTGCTGGCTGAGAATGGGAGGCTGAGATACCTGGATGACATTGTTGAGAAGCTTAGAGAGCTGACCATGGCACACAGAGGAGAAGTGAAGGCCATTGTGACAACTGTCATCGTATGTAATCTAGTTGAATGTACTCTCAGATGCATGTGAACATGTGGTACTATCTATTTGGGTTCAATAATTTGAAGCAGCACAAGTCTTTCCTCTTTTGTTTTCTTTTAGGCTTGCTGCAAAATGTTATATATATAAGCCCTGCTTCAAGTAATGCAATATCATAGTGACAGCTCAGGGAGAACTGTGGAGATTTTTATTTAGTTGAGCCTGTTCAAAAATATTGGCCAAACTCTAACTTTACATGTATAATCTGAAAATTAATCAATCATATAAGTGTAGTATGGAGACAAGCCTTGGTTGGTTGAAGTGTGGAATATATTAAAGTGAGGAAGCAATTGAAGTTGCATGGTAGTCCGTTGTAATGGCAGCTTCCATAGAACTTTTGTGCTGTAATTCATTTTGTCTCGATAACAGCTTGTATCAATTTCGAAGATGAAATAGCCTTTGATTTCCTAAATTTTAATTTATAATTCCTGTGAGTTCCTTCACTTTCTTTTTAGTGAATTGCCTCCACTTGTAATTCGTAAGGGAAGAGATGCCAAGTAGTTAGCACTGACTGTTTTATGGATTCTCAGATTTGAGATTCTTTTTTTTTTTCTTTAGATTCTATTTAGATATGTGCGCTGTAGATTGTCAAGTTGTGACTTGGCCTGGCAAACGTACTTTACAAGCCGTTGGAGGTTGTGCGGAAGTTGGAGTATTATTGTTGCTTTAAAGCTATGAAGTGCTGGGTAGTTGAAACTGAATTCTATATTTTTTTTTGTCTGTTTTCATGTCCTTCCAGCCTTTGCCCCCTGAAGAGGAGAAAGAGCTAAAGGAGACGCTACAGGATGTTATTGGAAAAGGGAAGAAAGTACAGCTTGAGCAGAAGGTGCTTGGCTAATTTGTATTTTATTCCTTTCCAGGGTGTCGTGGCCATTAAAATGGTAATTGATCTGTGTTGCTTGAATCTGGCAGATTGATCCCAGTATTCTTGGTGGGCTTGTGGTGGAATTCGACATGAAGGTCTTTGATATGTCTATAGCGACCAGGGCGAAGCAGATGGAGAGGTTTTTGCGGGAGCCCATGAACGACCTCTTCTGAAGTCTCGTGCTTTTATGCTTGTGAATCAAGTTCTGTTGGCGCTTTAATGAACAAAAAAGGAGTTTTGATGTTTCTTACTTTGCTATCTGTTGCTGGTGGCCACAGTGGCCACAGCTTTGTTGTCAAATCCATTTTTCCAATAAGAGCTACTCTTTCCCATTTGTTTGGGTCTATTCTACAGACCATCAGTGCGTTGCACATATATCTTAATTGGTGAAGCCGTTTATCGGTACTTTTCTCTATTTCTTGCTCCTTGGTTTCTTGAGGAGATTGGGATCCACATGGCACCTTGAATCACCTGGAGATGTATTCTCTTTTGAGTGTTAATATATGCACTTTCGATAGCTTTACTTTTCTTTGTCTCAGCGAGTTCCGGGCCTTCCAAAAATAGGTGTGGTTCTTCACAAACGCAGGCGTGGTTTTAGTTATTGGATGGACTGCAGGCACTTGGAGAAGAGACGGGGTAAGCTGTGGTCTCTCTTCAATCTGCATTTTAATGGGTGCATTTCAGAACAAAGCAGAAACTTACCAAATCGCTGCTTGTATCGATGGGTTAGCGGGGATTGATGGATTCCTAGTCAATCACTTCAGGGTTCCGCTGATGGAATGCGGGGTACTTGCGGGCATACACTCGGGAAAAATAAAAACAATTTGGAATTACGCGAAATAATTGAAATTTTCTTTTCTGTGAGCATTGAGCTTCCTGGTGCTTAAATTTCTATTTTTGGCCTGCGTTTTTGTCCACTCAGAGAAGAAAAGAAATCTGTACAGGGAAAGAGTCACCATCTGGTGGCATATATTCTGTGGAATTTTCAGGGTTGGCCCCATTTTGTCTCTCATTTGTATTTATTTTGGAGAAACTTTCGAATTACCGCGTGATACGGGACTGGGTGATTTAGAGGGAATTTTATTTAAAATAAAGATATAAAGCGATCGATTGATTGAATTAGTCATAAGTAAGTTTCTAGTTCCGGGCAGGTCAAATGCGTGCCATGTGACTTACGTGCTTTATTACGCGAATTTGTTTAGAAAAATTATCCCGTTGAGTCTATGTTGTTCACCCATTCTACGGAAAGTTAAAAGAATACTTTGGGGCCATGGCCGTGGGGGCATTGCTCCTGTTGATAACGTTTCGCATCAAGAGGCGTGGATGCGCTCGTTCAAGAAGTAGGGAAGGGAGCGACGTTAACGACGTGCTCTTAACATCGTGCGATTCCCTGTCCCTCTGTTCTTTTTTGTCATCGGTCGACTCGAACTTCGCGTCAGCTCCAATTGCTCCAACCTCCAAGAATGTCGGCAAGGTGACGTGTCGTGAATGCCCGACAAGCGGGGGCGGTTCCTTCCCCGACGTTGGATCCGACACCCGCCCAGACGCAATCGTGGCCGCACGCTCGCTTGGCCACGCTGCTCGCACCGTCTATCCATCCGGAGAGTTCCCGCACGTCTCTCGCCTCCTTGTCACGTGCGTGCGTCCACCGATATCGATCTCCTCTACTTTCTCTCTCCCGCCGTCTTGCTCGAGCTGACGAGGTACCGCCGCCGCCCTCCCATCTCGTTCTCCCTGCAAATCCTTCACCTCCCTGAGGGTTTTTCAATTGGGTCCTCTCCAATTTCGGTTTTTTTTCCTCCCTTTTAATGTTTTGGTCCTGTTGGCTTCTTGACGACGGTCTCCGTCGTTTGAATGTTAGGTTGTCCGTTTTTTCACTGCCCTTTATTTTATCTTGTGTTCGTTGAGATACGGGATTGTTTAGCTGATGGGGACTGCGATTTGTAGTTGGTGGAGTTGCTCCTCGGTGCCGAGGAGGTTGGAGGAGATATAGACGTATTCGGTGTCTCGTGCCGTCGGTTCGTGCATTTTTCAGAGTGGACCGTCGAAGCGTCTCTGGGGATGTGGAATTCTTCTGGGTAGATCGCTTGCTGTGTGGGTAGTCCTGTTTTTTAGTACTTACCATGAATTTGCTTGTCGAGCGAGTTCGTTTCTTTCTCTTTTATATTTCCGGTTAGAGGCTAGAGCTTTTGGTTTGTTCTCCTTTACCGGGGATCGGGAAACCTGGAGTTTTATTGGGCTCAATCGGTCTCTCCTTGAACTCGGGTTGCAAAAGCTTCTCAATGCTTGTATCTGGGCTAGGTTTCTGTCGGCGATGGTTGATTGTGTTTGCTGACTGAGCTCATTGTGCTATAAATTTGGGGAAAATTATGAGTGCTTGATGATAGATTCTTCGCTTTTTCTGCTCTATCTTGCATATGGTTGTCTGGCGCAGGAATTGATAAGCTGAGTTATAAGAAGTTCAAGTGATCCGCTAAATCAAGAGATTGTAACAGTTCATCACAAATAAGACCTCCATGCTATGTGCTCTCAATCACGTGATGTTTTGTTTCATTATGTTTCTGTCTGCCTTGATCTTTAGATTAGTTGTCTTGTTCATACACTCGTAATTGCCTGCACGAATGTCCAGGTGAAAACGAGATAAGGATGAATTGCATGACAGCTTGTTTGTTGTTTGTCTGAATGTGTTGCCAGTTATTTTCCCACTCTTACAGTGTTTGTTACGCATCCTTTTGCTTGCTTGATCTTTGTTTGACTTGAGCAGTTTCTTTCTAAATGATTTATTACTTAGTGGCTTACTTGGGCATAATGGTCCATTCTATTTCCATGTACTTTATACCTTTTATTTATCATTTGAGAAAATACGTCGAATTTGTAGGCAGTATATATTGGTTATAGTTGCACAAGCTTGCCAAGCATGTTCATCTTTCCTTCATCTACTATTTACAGGTGTAAGAATTGATAGCTAGTTGCTCTGGTGAGCACTATCGACCCAGGCAAGGCTAATTTTCTGTGATGCCTACTGAGTGCGGCAGTTTCTTTTACTTCTCCCAATAGTGTTGCTTGTGAAGCCTTGTGCTGTTACGCCTTCCCTTCCACAGAATGTGGAACTTTGGACCCAACTTTGCTGGAAATGTTGGTTCAAAAGGCGAGCATCGACAATCAACTCAAGCTGCGTCAGAATGCTCAGACGATGAGGTCTCTTCCATTATTAGCAGAGATGAAGGTCTGGAGTGTCCTATATGCTGGGAATCCTTTAATATAGTTGAAAATGTCCCTTATGTCTTGTGGTGCGGGCATACCCTTTGCAAAAATTGTATTTTAGGGTTGCAATGGGCCGTTGTGAAGTTTCCTACTCTACCAATTCAGCTTCCGCTCTTCATCTCCTGTCCATGGTGCAATCTCTTGTCCTTCCGTCTAGTTTATAAGGGTAACCTTAAGTTTCCCCGAAAGAACTATTTCTTGCTCTGGATGGTCGAGAGCATGAATGGTGACCGAGGGAAATTGTGCTCCTCCTTGTGTGAAGATCATCAGCCACAGTGGTCATCAAACAGTAATCCATCCCTGGGAAGTCGAGTGAGCAGGGGCAACTTGAGGAGGGTGCAACATGTCCACCGTACCGAATCAGCTGGATCAAGTCATGATCAAAATCGTGCTAATATCTCTCTTAATATGGAAAGAATACATTCTTCCTTGCGGAAATCTTTGGTTTTCTTTGTTCATCTGACGGCGAAGTTCCCTCTAGTTATCATATTCCTCCTCATTGTGCTATATGCAATACCAGCCAGTGCAGCCATCTTGGCTTTGTACATGCTCATCACGGTTCTTTTTGCTATCCCTTCCTTTCTCATCTTGTACTTTGCATATCCTAGCTTGGACTGGCTTGTGAGAGAGATCATCACTTAAGAGGCCAGTTGCTTTTGCCTATTTCCGTGTGAATATTAGCTTCCTTCTGCAAAAAATACCTTCATACATATGTAAATCTGTCGAAATCTCACCTTCCGTGGCATTCTCCGCCATTTTCAGTAAGTCCAGGATCTCACTATCGCCCCTATCATCAACTAGGCTCATTGATCATGTGATTAAACTTTGTCCCGTCTTTTCTGCAACTCATCAGGATTGTGATTTGATGACCATGGTTGCGACTATCTCATCAGAGAATGATGGGCAACTGCACCTGTATTGGAACTCTTCAGGAATATGCTGCCAGAGGTTTCTATGTCTTCTCAATGTGGCGGGGCTTTTATAAAATAAGGTAGAAAGACTCTGTTTAGTGGCTTAATTGATTTGAAAAGCTGTGAGTTTGTATGGAGATCAATGTTAAAAATGAGATAGTTGTTTGATTATGCCGGTGCATATGGTTTGTGGCTTTGTGAAGGAACATTTCGTCTGTGCAATTTCTTTTTAGCCAGCAGATTGTCAGGAAGTCGGGTCTTTCTTTCTTTTCAGTGTCAAGTGATGATGAGTGATTTGGCGATGTCCAACTGTTCAGTGTTTTGACTTCAAGGTTGATTTCTTACGTGGTCAAGGTCATTACCTGATTTCACCAAATTAAAATGATGATTGCTGTTGATGTAAAGATGATCATTTCCGGAAAACAAAACTTCATCCAGACAGCCAATGTCAATTTGTTGAATTGGATGGTGATTGGAAGCGTCGTGCAGGAAGGTCCCTGATGTGCTTTCTCAAGTGAATGTGTCAGCTTAAAAGTCTTGAGCAGCATTCAGAAATTGCTTTAAGCGAGTAATATTGTCGACTAAGGAAACATAAAAGGCCATTTAAAATGACATCCGTGCTACCGGTCCGGCAGCTTTTGCTGTAAACGAACTATGATCGTGAGTGTGAGAGGGCACGTAACTGATGTCATCCAGGTCGACTTTGAATTTGCCCCTTGATGTGGTGAAGAATGCTTTGACTCCTCCAACTGCAGTTCATGGTCATGGCACATCTCGAGTCCGAACGAGGTAGGAGACCAGCAAGACCTTCTCTGGGTCGACAAATCTAAAGCCGTTACTCGAATATCAGAGTCGACAGTAAATGTAAGACCCGGTTTCGACCCGATCTTTCGATCTGGGTAACTTTCCGTTACCTTCGTCTGCTAAATGGAACCTATGCAACAATGCAACTTGGCCAATACAACAAGAAGATGGCGTTGTACGTGTTGTGGAAAGTTCCTCAGTTGTATTTATTCTGGAAAGTTCTCTTTCCTTATGAGTTCCATGTATCCTCTGTTTATTTTTAACGTCCACATAAACCCCTGGAAGATCCAGGTAGGATAGGACATAGCAATTCAGATCCTCCACGTGTCAAAAGCAGAGCCTGGAAATTCCATTCACCCGTTGGACCTGCAAAAAATGCACCCCACAATAAAATTTCTTCCTCTGCCTGCTCACTTTTTGGTGCAAGCGAAACTGAAGCCCAACGAACGGTGCAATTGCATGAAAAAATGGCGGCGACCGTTGCTGTTTCTCGTCCAAAATCCACTCCTTTCCAGAATTTAAGCTGTCTCAAGGAACAAAACTCGAGCTTTCTCGTTGGGTCATTGAAGGGCGTATCCTTGCAGCTAAAACCGAGAAAAGAGGGCAGAAATGTGCCCAGTTTGGTGGTTGCTTCGGCCACTGCTGCAGCCGAGACTGCCTCGAGTGGTAGCGGTGGTGGCAGGAGGTTTTATCTGAACTTCACAGGGTTTCCTTTCCCCCTTGGCCCTTTTCTCAACAGGCGCACCATTAGGACCGAGGTTAGCTTTTCTGTGATCCTCCATTGACATTTATCAGCTTGCTACTCATATTAGCCCCAATATTTTCCTCTAGTGAATTTTGGACATTAGATGATTTATGGCCCTGGAGCAGATTGCAGAGTCATTGGCATATTAGTTATTCAGCTGTACGAGCATTTTTCCCTTCCATACTGTCCTTGGAATTGGTTGATAAATAGAAAGCTGTTTAAAAAAAAAATCTCCTAGGAATTAGTTGAAATGAAGAGGCCAAGTGGGCAAAATAGTTCTGGTTGGGGAATTCGAAGAAATAAACAGTGGATGCACAGCGATGTAAATTATTTGGCATATGTTCTGCTCGGCTGAATAATTTATGTTCATAGAGAAAATAATGAAAAACAAGGAAACAACAGCCTGAGGAATTCTCTTACCACAAAAAAAAAAAAAGCCGGCGGAATTTCATTCACTTTATCACTAATGAAACAGCACAACCTACATGAGATTCATACTGATAGGTACTGTTGGCCCCCATTGCAAAATCCTCCATTATTGTTGTAGTTGCTGGAAATTGTTATCCTTCTCTCTGGGTGTTAAAGAAGTATAAACAGCACCGTATGTTGCAGGAAATGCAACATCGGCTAATTTGATGGGATTGTTGCTGTTTTCTTATTGATTCTCACATACTAAGAATCATTTGTGCCCAGGCGGTGAAGGGATGCATATGGCTATTTGAACAAGAGCAAGCATTGGGCTTTAGCAGCGTCTCTACAAATATCCGAATGACAGTTATTAAGCTCAAATCTGGAGGATTATGGGTCCATGCACCCATTGCTCCGACGAAGGAGTGTACTGAGGTTAAATCTGGTTTACTAGTTATTCATTCACTTGGTTTGTGAAACCATATGTTCAGACTCCTCACAAATTTCTGCCTCTCTCTGTGGAGATCTCAGACTTTCAATAAGTGTTCTGTTTTGTAAGAAAAGGAAAAAAACCTGGATGAGATGTATTTTTTGCTAAGGGCATGATAACAACTGCCGAAATTCTTGATTTCTTTGATGCTCTTCCTCTTCCTTGTATCCTGATATTGTTATTTCTAACTGCAACTGTTCTTGACTGAACATGAGCATCATTGGTAAGAAAGGTGTCTCTATAGATCAATCTTACATGGCATGGTGAGTGTTGACTAATGACTTAGGAAAGCAATTAACCAAATACATATTGTAAGTCTACGCAAGGCCATTGAAAGAAAGGAAAGGTCAGAAATTTTACCCCGCAAGTTCTTAAAACATGCAAAAATCCTGCGTGTCCAATGAACATTTATGTAGCGTCTAAATACACTGAGGAGATTAAGAATAAAACTCTTCCAAGATCTCTTCCTTCAGTATCTGCGTGATGACATATCCTTTCTGCATTAATTCTCTCAGGAATTTTGAATTATTCTTATGCTTTCGGAATTTGGAAAAATGCAGATTGGCCAAAGAAGCACGAACTCTAGATTATGTAAAGAAAACCACCCCCATCAATCACCAAAGTTGGCTGAAGTTTATCTTTTGGCAAGGGATCTAGTTTCGCCCAAAAAAACAAAATAAAATTCAGAAGCTGTTCTAACCTTGATTTCTATCCTTGATACATGGTTATTTATGATATCAATGCACCTTCTGACAGCATATTTCCTTTGCTGTTGCCAGCTTGTGAAGGAATTAGGGGCGCCAGTTGAGTATATTGTCCTGCCCACATTTGCATATGAGCATAAAATTTTTGTTGGCCCGTTTTCAAGGAAATTCCCAAAGGCCAAAGTATGGGTAGCACCAAGGCAGTGGAGTTGGCCACTTAATTTGCCCCTAGAGTTTTTTGGAATATTTCGTGCTAAAACATTAAAAGATGGGGATTTGTCAACCCCATGGGCTGATGAGATTGAGCAGAAGGTCTTGAGCTCACCAGAAGTCGGTAATGTTCATCACAAATGAAATTCCTACTATCATCACTTTGAAGGCTTCCAGCAGGAACTGATTTTCCTTTTTGTACTGATTACAGGAATTGGGCCATATGTTGAGGTAGCCTTTTACCACAAGCGCACGAGAACTTTACTCGTAACTGATGCCGTAATATTCGTCCCTAGAAAGCCACCAGAATGTATTAGCAAAGAGTCCTTGTTAGCATCAGCGAAGAATGGATTGGCAGTAAAGATCCTGAGTAAGGGGAGGGAAGTGCCAGAGGAGCCTGTCATCGACAATAAGTTGAACCGTCAAAAAGGTTGGTTCATTCTGTCTCAATTTATTTGCCTTCATGATATATCAAGAGATTTGGCAGCTGCAATTCGAGGTTGCTTTACAAGTATCGCAAAGAAAATGAGGCAATGCCAAAAAAAATCGCAGGGTGGGAAAGAATGGTCCTCCAAATTTTATTTCTTGGTCCATCCAATCTTTTGGAACCAAATGCCAGCTTTTCTCAGATGTCACAGAAGCTGATTGTTTCACCCATTGTGAAGACACTAGTCTTCAGCAAGGTCCCTGAAAAGGTAAAAATAACCATTGTCTATGCAACTTTCCTCAATAGTTAGAATTTGTGCTTTCTCCTTATTGTATGCCAAAGTGAAGCATACTGATTGTGCCACAACTGTTCGAGTATAGGACCTAAGGATGTGTTTATATTAAACCTATTGAAAAGTGTAGAAACCGTTTTAAGAACCTTGTGGCGTGACTATGTTAATTAGTTAATGAAGTAATTATCCCTAAATGTCAGGTTAGAGATTGGATTGACAGCATTGCACAGGACTGGAGGTTCAAGAGAATAATTCCTGCCCATTTTGCTGCACCAATAAATGCCAGCAGGTCCGATTTCTTGGCAGCATTTGCATTTCTAGATGATCTGTTGGGAGAGCGGTACGTAACTCGACCATCACTCTCTCTCCTGTTCGCATCCCTTTTGGGGAAGGCCGCTAGTTACTTCCCTCCAGATGACATGAAGACCCTGTCATCCCTCGACCAGTTTTTAGTCTCTGTCGGAGCTGTGAAGAAGACTGTCTCGGGGAGGAAACAGCAATTACGAACATGAACCTTACATGCAAACTGCTATCGTCAGCAAAAGTTGTCATCTGTGAAAATTTGTTAAAGCCCTGTGTAATTAGGAGTTGACTAGATATTTTTCATGCCATCTACTCAGAAATTGAAAGAGAGAAGTGTACTTACCAGAAACTTGTTTACCATTTTTAAATGATACAAGATCAATGCCTATAGTTCAAAAGTTACTGCTAAAAAATTTATTAGGCCCGTGCATGCACTCGAAGTCGGCTGTCTTCTGTCTTGAGTTTTGACTCAGAAAACGGATAAATGAGGGAAAAATAAAAAAGAGCGGTTCTTCTAACAGCCGTGAGATTATCTTATTCCGAGGATAAGTTACTAATTCTGCGCGTACCGGTCTTTTGCATGCTGATGACACATCTGTACATGAACATTTCCCTAAGGCTAAGTAAACACGATCTTAATGATCAAATTGGCCAAGAAATGGCCGTTCTTTAATATATTTCCCGATTAAGATTACCTTTGGATTACGATTTTTGATTCCGACTTCATGTTTTAGACAACAAATCCAGAAAATTTAAATTCTGTCCAAAGAGAGAAAAAAAAAAAAAAACTAGGCAATCCGGCACAGAATCCTTCAACAAATGGAACTTGCCCGTTACGCACGCGAAAGAGCCCACCTCCACTTATTAAAGCCACAAAGACTTGCCCGCACGATCATTCCATGGCAAAAGAACTCGTATATATCTCTCTCTCTCATACATGAAATCGATACAACGGAAGGTGGGACTCAGACAATTATACTTTCTGCTTCGTGCCAACTTTGCTCTGGCGTTGGGCACTCCTTGCACGCACAAGTTTAAAGGTATGTTAGCTAGCACTTTCGTGAATCAAAGATGGGCCTATAGAGCCATTCTTTCGTTTTCGCTGGTGTTTTCAGAACCGTATCAGAAGTTGAACCGGATTCTTAAGTGGTAGGGGTGGTGAGCCAGTTCAACTGGCCAAAACCGAGAAAAACCGAGTTCAGGTGCCCGGTTGGTGGCCGGTCCGATTTGGATCTCGAGACCTGATTGTCCTCATAGCATTTGAGAGCACTATATGTAGTAACGTCTCATTGATGTGTCCCTCTATTCTTGTTTAAGCTTGGCCGGTTTCACCGGATTTTATGACAGGTTGTTCAGCTATTGATGGCTTTTTGAGAGCATGTGAGCCTGGTCTTTTCATGTGAAAATTCCAACTGATTCTTTTAGAGGATCCTAGAAGAGTACCCTTCTTCTGCGTGGGAATCATCTTCCATTACTAATTCAAGCAAATGGAGGTTGTTCTGATCAGTAGATAGATACACCGCGTATGGAAAGTGGCAAGTCAATTAGCATTCAGTTTATTTGCCTCACTGTGTTCCGATTGACATGCGGTATGGTGTGCCTTATGGCAGTTTTTTGTTCTGTTCGACCTTGATAGAGGGTCTAAAACCAATACGCTATTATAGGTTAGTGCATACTTTCCTCTTTTCACATTTCTAAAACTCTTGCATAGAATTAAGATTTATTTTACAATTCGATAAATAGAATAAGGCAATATAGATCTCTAGATTTAAAATGGGGCGACGAGCTCACTTCTCAGGCAGACAGACTTCAAACAAGACAATTAAAAATGTTTGAGATCAGGAATTTTAAGGTTCTGACACGTCCTTCTTCTGCTGTACTTATAAAACAAACCGTATCTCCAACTGCAATGTCAAATTATGGAACGCCTCTGTTGCTTTTCCTCGTATAGCGTTTACCAAACTTGCATGTCCTAGTTATTCTTCAATCCATTCTTGTATCATCATCTTATTCAACTGATATCTGCTCCTGGAGTTCGTGATCATAGTCCTAGCTCCAAAAGTTTGCTTCAACAGTATCTTGGGAGTTTATTCAATGACTTAAGCCTCCATCATTCGCAATCACTTTCGACTTTTTTCTTTTATTAAAGAAATCTTGTTTTGTAACAGGGGTCATATACATATCCGTCTTGTATATTTTCTCCTCATTGAATGGCTGAGGAGTGCATAAAGTCCCCCACGACCTCAGAAATAATCAAGACAGATGAAGGAAATTCTGCAGGAAAATTGAGGTCTTCAAGAAGTGGAAGAACCCCACACTATCTCAGGGCTCCAGGGAGATCATGCCATGAGCATTGCAAACATGGAGGGACACAGATATTTAGAACAAAGCCAAAAAATATGATGCGTGGGAAGATGAGCAGGAAGCTACCCGATGAAGTGCTTTTGGCAGAGGATGTGGCTGTGCCAGGTTCGACACGGAAATCGATGATTAAGCTCAATATTCTGTCAAATTTGGAAAGTCAAACTTATGATATAGCTAATGTGGCCAAACAAGGACCGGTCCCTGAACATGCTGGGGTCAAATCTATGGCACAAGGGGAGAAGAAATCAGAGGTTGAGTTGAAATCTTCACGCAGCACAGAAGCCCACTCCTATCTGCATAAAATAGCAAAACCAGGCATGGCATCAAGTGGAACAAAACAAGTCTCTCTGGAAGCCTCAGCGATGCTGTCATCAGAAACATACTCAAGGTTGATGAAGACAAAAAGGGAACCCAAGCCAATGTCATTGCCTGGCTCATCGGGACATTCAAGCAACAGGAAAAAGAATAGCATCACGACAAGCCGGGACACTAGGACCTACAAAGTAGCGGCAAAGAATCTGCCAGTATCCTCAACTACTTCTAATTCCCTAGAATTTTCTTCTCGATCTCCAAGCATGAGACTGAGACAGGGCATAGCTGGTAAAGTTATATCCCCTCTGAAGAATCAGAACAAGAAGCAAAATAGTACCAAGAATGCTGAAGTGCAAATCCCCAAAGAAGTGGCGGTCCAGGAGAAGACCCTTTATGTCATTAATGAGAAGAATGAGCATGCACCTTCAGAATTTACTTCTACCACTACCACTATTGCTGTGGATGACCAAAATGGAAGCGCTATTAAAATGTCTCCAGATCAATCCTTGTCACTGCCCCAGAATCTGTCTCTCCCAAAATGTCCATCTCCAACATCTCATGAAGAAGAATTCCATGAATCTTCTAATTATACAGACAACGAAGGAGAAGGCTGCTGTGATTCTGGTCATGGTGAATCTGAAAGTTCGGTACGAGCAGGGACTCCACAGAGGCCAACACAAGATAGGACAAAGAGGAACGGCAAAGCGGTTGTTGGCACTCAAGCTGAAAGCAGTAGTCTGAGGAGGCTAAACATTAAAAGAGGAAAAGCTTTTGGAGAGAACCAAAATCCGAAGGCTGATGCCAGAAGGAGAATCTTCAAGAGGAGAGAGGAAATTAAGGGTGGCAAGAATAGCAGCTTGCCAAATTCCATAAAAATCACCTTGAAACATCAAGATGTCCGTGAGAAGAAAGGCCAGAAATTGTTCAACAATATGATTGAAGAAACAGCAAGTCAACTGGTTAAGACCCGGAAGAGTAATGTGAAGGCTTTGGTTGGCGCTTTTGAAACAGTGATCTCCCTTCAAGATACCAAAGACTTGGCAAATTAGGCAACTGAAAGGTATGTGTAGAGATCATTGCCCAGTTTGGCAACAAGGTATGTCCAAAAACATGGAATCAAAGACATGAGATTTACTTAGATCAACAATGACGCTGTAAATCACACAATTGAGTGCTTGGATTGGTCTTTAGTCTTTTTTGTTTTCTTTGTGATATTTCAGTGTAATGGAAATGCCGTCAGCTTGATAGCCGGCACCATAAATGGTAACCTTCAGGTGTAAATTCATTTAGTTGCATCCATTTGACTTTACTCTGGATCTTTGAAGTACTTACTTTAGCTGCACATCATTTCTTCATCTTTAGTGTTCTGCATCTTCTTCTTCCTCCAATGTGAGCTTATGTTTTGATGCTCTGCCTCTGAATAAGTTTTTAATCTGAAGTTGGTTTTCTACCTTTCCTTTTCTTGCGTAATTCATCCTCATAAGGAGATGATTGTGCTGTTTCTCAAAATAACATTCCTTTTGGGAGACTTTTTACATTGCTGTAAGTAACCCTACGCACACTTAGAATTAAAAAAAGAAATCCAATAACAATTAATGTGTATAGTCCTCCATGTTACAACTGCGTGAAAGTTAAATCTGCTTAAGTTGATCTGATGATCTGTCTGTGTATATTACCTTTGCCGTCAAATCAAGTACAGTTGCCACTGAGCTCGAATTCCATCATTCAAAAGGTCATATAGACTGAAGATCAGCACCTTTTTAAAATTTGAATACCCATGTCTTAGGTCTTGCGAACAAACTCCAGGACAGAGACCAGTATACTTAAAATATTCTCATAGCAATCAGCTTTGACCTATATAACTACCAAATTGAACTCGAGTAGCTGATAACCAAGCTTTGATTACTCACATGTACAAGTATCACACTCTCTCACCAGAAAACCAATGGCATACTGACTGTAAAAATGCAAGGATTGGATGAGTTATCTAGATAATCACAAAACATATCATCAGTTAAAGCATGATCTTTTCTATGACAAAGGAAGCTTGAAGATTCAGCAAAAAATATGTGCACCCTGACTATCACACATTCTGCTCCAGGTCTGCCCTTTCTGCATCAAAGTCCAAACCCGCAATCCTCATTGGCCCAATGTTAACTGCAGTACAAATGAAGAATAAGTGATTTAGCTTAAGACAAGAACAATAAGTCGCATTGCAGGTAGACTCCAAGTTTGATATAAGGCACTATTACTGTTACTAACCACATTGCAGCAAAAAGCTTGATGGAAGAAACAAGAGTTTAAAAGTCACAAGAAGCATTTCTGTTGCCCATGATATTAAGCTAATATTATAGTAGTCGGCGATCATATTCAATCAGAGCATGGTTAGCAATATGAGGGAAGATGCAAGACACATAAGGAGGAGGTATGTCTCATTTGAAGATGCCACTGCTTAAGGGACAAGTGCAAATATCTAAGCCGCCATTACAACTTATAGTGGACAATCCACGTTCGCGCCCAAACACAAGGCAGATCGAAGTCGGAGAGTCTCTCTTATTTTATAGGGACAAAGATAACGACCATTCAGCTCTAAGCGGTAATCCACAGTATTAGTTATCTAATTCCAGTGAGTTCTTGTGTTGTGTTTTCTCCAGAATGAGACAAGTCATGCAGCTGGCATACTAAATCATACAGAATTAACACTTCCAACACTGTACAGGTGTTGACGATAATAACAATGAACCGATAAAATTAGCTACAAAAGTATATAAGCCAGAATGGTTACCAACAGCATCAAGTCCACTTAATTTTGGCATAAACTTCTTGATATGGTCCTCTGCTGCTTCCTCAGCTTTCAGGGTCTCACACTCAAAAGAGACCACAATCTTGCTCTTTTGATGTTTTTGCTCCAGTAGACCTGCCACGTCCTCATCCCAACTGTCCAACAAGTGATGTGTGGATGATACCAACAAGGTTGACATCATAAATAGTATCAATAGCAAAACATCCGAACTACATGAGAAGCAAAAAAACTGCACTAGAAAAGCTTCCAGTCAAACCAACAAGTTTTCTTCCAAGAAACCTCTAGTGTTATAAATTCAGCAAAGGTGGCATACACTTCATCTTGAACTTAAATCAGAGAAGCACCATCCCAGAGCAAAAACCAAAAGGAAAGCCAGCACGCAGAGATTAATATTGAAATGGAACAAAAGTGCCCCTCTTGAAGTATTCAAGTCCAGATAATTTTCTTAGGGACGCTCACCCGTGAGCACAGTCTATGCTATGAAACCGAGCAGCATCATGGCCTTTGCACTCCACCACCGCAGTCCCTTCTTGTTTGGTCTGTCGACATAAAAATTAGTATTGAGGCAAGACTATCCGGAAGAAGGGGTTGAAACCGCTCATATGTCTAACATGAAACCTAGAATAATTTTCTCCTACTTTGTAGTCCGTGATGGTGAGCTTGATCAGGCGGTAATCCTCTCCCCTGCTGCATTCCCTTTCGCACGCCAACTCTGCCCATGAAACGCGCTAACGAAAAAGAAACAAGAAAAGGCAGACACAAAGAGAAGGGGGTGGCAGGGTTGAGCACCAACCAGTGCCATGGAGGCCATAGCAGATGGAATGAGGGAGGTGGATGAAGTGGCCTGAGATGGAGCCGCACGGAAGAATAGCTATCGAGGCCACCCCTCCTTTCACCTCCCCTTGTGTCGATTCTCCTCCCCCTCCTCCATCTTCGCCCGCTGCAAACAATAACCAGGATCACGACATGATGGACGAGACAAGTTCTTGATGCAAACAGCAGCAAGAAGAGATGACAAAAAGACTTGCGATCCTCAACAAAGAGAGGTCACACTGCCACACACCCATTTGAACTTGCTCGCTGGATGATGAAAAAAGTTAGCGCCTTTTGTCCTCACACTCCGGTCCTCCGATGTTGTAACGCCGACGGCGGACGGTACGGGACGTCAGGCATCAAGAGAACACCTGCCTTAACGCGCGCGCGCCGAGAGAGACAAGGGAACTCTCTTTCTGCTCAGCACCTCATTAGGCTTTCAATTCCATCAAACAACCGGTTTTCTCAACATGAATAAGTAGCCCGAGATTCTCAATCTCGATGTACCGAAAAATGATTATACCAAACGGAATAACTCTCCAACTACGTTTATATTTATATTTAAGGTATTTAATAAGATAGATGATGATTTTATATTTAATAGGATAGAAGATAATTATCCACACGTGTATATAAGAGAGTTTTTTTATCCTAATTTGTATCATATAACAATTGAATAACAAAAATATATTCCCCCTCATAATTATCCACACGTGTATATAAGAGAGTTTTTTTATCCTAATTTGTATCATATAACAATTGAATAACAAAAATATATTCCCCCTCAAAACTTCTATCCATACACTCTCTCTCTCTCTCTCTCTCTCTCTCTCTCTCTCTCTCTCTCTATAATCTAAGTAAATTGGTGAGAGATAAGCGACCCATAGAATCAAAGGAAGCCCAAGTTGCCGTACGGTTTCAGTCTCAAGAGTCAGACACAAATGTGATTATGCATGGAAAACACATAGGTGGGTTCTCTGATGAAGTTAACCTGACTGAAGTGAGTAGAATCAATCCTTTTTAACCTCTTTAGTAATGCAAGGTCTTATGAGTGAGGCCCAAGCTCCTTAGCAATATGCTCTGGTTTTCATCTTAGTCTAAGATGCAAAGGGGAAGTTACTTATCTGAGATATGCACAGAGAAAATATTGGTGAAATGTGGAGTTGCTATTGACATTCGTCATTCAAAAGATAGGTTCAAAAACGATATGAACATCGCTCGTTTTTCTCATGTATGCTCTTCACATTGTTCTTTACGGTGCAACGGCCGTCACCAAGCACCTGGTGTCTGCCCAAGTTTTTGGTGGAAAAACTAGTTCCCAAACTTTAAGGCAAGGCAAAAATAGATACGGAATACAGAGTATCTCATCAGGCATGTGTTTGTGAAGGAAACTGGGACGAGCCCCTCTGAAACTCGAATCTTTAAAGAGCGAAAATCTTGTACTTCTCTATGTGAACTCTCGGAGGATTATCTCGCATTATACACCGATGAGTGGAGCATGTATTGTTTACAGAAATTTCACTGGCATTAGGCCTGGTCCTTCCCGCCGAAAAGAAAAAAGGAAAGGCGGGGAACCTATACACGTTGCTGTATAAGAACTAACTCAGAACCTTAAACGAGGGGAGATCACTCAAAACAGTCAGACAGGAGGCAAGATCGCTTCTTGGTCTCCTGTGTCGGCCACATCCAAGTTGCCATCTTGTTTCCTGAACACCAACTTCTGCTGAGGCAGTTGACCATTGGCAAATGCTGTAACTTCCGTGTCTATTACGATGGTGTCTTCATCCTTGAAGTCACCCCTCAAGATGCCCTTGGCGAGTTCATTTTCGACGTGTTGCTGAATCACCCGCTTGACCGGCCTCGCGCCGTAGTTTGGATCATAGCCAAGACTCCCAAGCAGCTGGATAGCTGCATCTGTCACTGCTAGTTTTATTTTTCGATCTGCGATTCTCTTCTGTACACGCTCCAACTGTTGATAGAACATAAATAGGCATGAGAATTTGTTATAATTACACTACCATCTGAAGCCAACACGCTGCACTGAGAATGGTACAAGACATTGCAATATGTACTCTCTGAGTTCTTCCACTGTTAATTAGATCAGCTGCAAACAATATATCATGCTAATATTTTTCACGTTCTTTAAGGATGAGAAGTCCCAGAATTTATCAGTAATTCCATCACATCTTATCAAACAAGTCAGAAGACCTTTTCTCTATGGACCAGATATTAGGAAATTGAAATATGAGAGCCAAGAAAACCAAGAAAAAAGGCATAGTCCTAGCAAACAACAGCATGTTGCCAGATTTATAAAGCGAGACAATAGGAACAAACAGCATAACCTTGAAGTGAACCACAGGAACTTGTTTTTTCTTGAAGAAAACAAAATGGAGAATGCTATGCCACCACGGATATAAACCACGAACTACATACCTGTAATCTCACAATGCTATTGATCTGCTCACGTTCCAGAGGCTGGAAAACAATATACTCATCGACCCGGTTCATAAACTCTGGGCGAAAGATAGACCTCGCAGCATCCATTACCCTCTGTTTAATGGTCTCATAAGCAGTTTCCTTGGGTAAAGTATCATCATCCGTATTCAGAATGTACTGTGAACCCACATTCGAAGTCATAATTATGACTGTGTTAGTGAAGCTCACAGTCCGACCCTGTGAATCAGTCACCCTCCCATCATCTAATATCTGAAGAAATACGTTAAATACATCAGAGTGAGCTTTCTCTATCTCATCGAAGAGAATGACAGCATAAGGTCTTCTGCGAACTGTTTCTGTCAATTGACCTCCTTCCTCATACCCTACATAACCCGGTGGAGCACCTATTAATCTTGAAACTGCATGCTTCTCCATGTACTCACTCATATCGATTCGTACTAGTGCTTCCTCAGTGTTGAACAAATAAGCAGCAAGGGCCTTTGCCAACTCTGTTTTCCCAACACCTGTGGGACCCATAAACATAAAACTAGCGATAGGTCGGTGAGGATCTGACAATCCTGCTCGAGACCGCTGGATTGCTTCTGCGACTGATCTCACTGCAGGATCTTGACCCACAACACGCTTATGCAATTCTTCTTCAAGATGTAATAACTTATCCCTCTCTGACTGCTGCAGCTTGGAGACAGGGATGCCAGTCCATTTACTAACAATTTCAGCAATATCACTTCCTGTTACTTCTTCTCTAAGCATAGATTTTCCAGAGCGCATGTACTCATCTAGCTCTTTTTCTGCATCTTGAAGTTGGCGCTGTAATGAAATTAGGCTCCCGTACTTCAATTCAGCAGCACGATTAAGGTCATACTCCCGCTCAGCTTGCTGGATTTCGAGATTTACTCTGTCAATCTGCATAAAAATAAGCGAACAATTCAATTTCCTAGCACGTACGTTGCAATATATTACACTATCACATCTTAACGAATAAGATTAGTTTCAATGATAATTTCCAATCTGATGGAAATCCAAACTCAGCACCAAGGATGCAAACTTTGAAATGTAAAAACACAAGAAGAAGATTTATCTGAATCAATCCCCCTAGTGACTCACAGAACTTCTGAAGAAAATTATTTTTACCAAATTGACAATAAAGAGGGGAAAAATGCCATACCTCCTCTTTGATGGATTGTATTCGTGTCATGACAGACTTTTCATGCTCCCATTGCTCAGTAAGCTGAGCTTGTCTTTCCTTCAAGAGAGATAACTCTGCCTCAAGGCGGCTCAACCTATCTTTTGAAGCCCTGTCCGTATCATTTGCCAATGACAGCTTCTCCATCTCCAGTTTCAAGACTGATCGATTGATCTCATCGAGAGCAGTTGGTTTTGAAGTAATTTCCATCTTAAGCTTCGCAGCTGCTTCATCCACTAGATCAATAGCTGAAATTGCGAGGACATCATGCTATCAATCTTCCTTCAGAATTCCTCCAAGTGATTACAATTTAAAGCCAGCTAAAAATAACCTCGCACAATTCTACTTCAATTAAACATATATCGAACTAACATAGAACATCTAATAAGTTCTCTCTTTTAGAGTTCAGCCACACCGTCGCCTACAATGCTATTGTTCCTTAATGACACTCCGTTTACTGTAAGAATTACCTATACCAAATTGTAAAAAACCCACAGAGAGAGAGAGGGAGAGAAGGGAAGCAGGTACAATGCAGCATATTGTGATATTGTGGAAGATATCAGACTGTTGTGTTCTTCATTTGGAGAATGAGCTTTGAGTGTTAAAAATTAGCAATCAAAATGACATATGGATGCAGCCAGAAAGATTAGATAAAGGAAGCAGGGTCAGTGTAGCCAGCTAGAAGAACTATATGTTGCTCACTTCCCAGCATGACAAATTTGATGGCTCTTTATGGAATAGTACTGTCACCTATGAATCTACATGCTAGCTATTCTCAAAGCTCCAATTTAGAAGAATGCTCCACTGAAACTATATAAGATCCTACCAGTCAAGAAAATGCACTTTCTACGATTAAGGGAACTATACTCCTGGCAGCCTTCTAAAGAACCAGACATGTAATCAGCATGAAGCAGATTACTAGTGAAAAGAGATATATTTGTACAGTTCAAATGTACCTTTGTCAGGTAAAAATCTGCCACTTATATATCGGTCAGAAAGAATTGCTGCTTCTACCAGTGCACTGTCAGAGATTCTGACTCCGTGATGCAGCTCATATCTTTCACGCAATCCCCGAAGTATTGATATCGTGTCCTCAACTGAAGGTTGATCCACATAGACTTGCTGGAAACGGCGCTCCAAAGCCGGATCCTTTTCGATATACTTGCGGTACTCATCAAGTGTTGTCGCACCAATACAGCGCAATTCCCCTCGTCCAAGCATCGGCTTCAATAGGTTGCCAGCATCCATTGCACCATTTGTAGCACCTGCAACAAGTTTTATCACAATCTTCATAATCTAAATGATGTCAAACAAAAGAGCTATCTAAGGGAAGAAGAGAGCAACTTCCAAAATCCTAAATGAGCTGGCCATCGACCACTGAAAATTCAACTGGAAATTTTGTAGAATTCTCTAGGAAATTGAGATTATGGCTTCAAATTAGAGCTGCAAGAAGTATCAGTACAGCAGCACATATTTTAAAACAGGAATTCCAGACATCTGCCTGGAAAGTACACTACCTGCACCAACTACCGTATGAATCTCATCTATAAAGAGGATGATCTGGCCTTCAGATTCAGTTACTTCCTTTAGTACAGCTTTTAGCCTATCTTCAAATTCCCCTCGATATTTTGCTCCAGCTATCAGGGCACCCATGTCAAGGGATATAAGCTGTGAAATTCAAGTTAAGGTCAACAATCATCATAGCAAACAAGTAGGGATGCACACAGCCCATTCACTATCCCAAGAATTATACAAGCACATGTGCACAAACACGTCGATAGGGAATTTTCTCAACAAAAAAAAAAAAAAAAATCAAGTAGCATACGCACCTTACGATCCATCAAAGCCTGTGGTACATCACCTTGCACAATTCTCTGGGCAAGTCTGTCAAAAGTTTCATGTCAAATTGCTACAATTATTCAAAAAATCATGCCCTCACTGAGGTACAGCAACAATTCAATTAAATGGTGACTGCACACACTCATGCTTTGTAAAACTTAAATTGGAGTTTCTTTGTTGACAGTTACTAACTTAGACAATCATAAGATCAGAAACTTGGCACAGCAGTAGAGAATCGACGAACTTAGTTCTGTCTAGTAATGAAACCAACTAACTAGCTAAGCCTACAGTAGATAAAAAGTCTCAGCTCAGTGCTGCTTCACAAAAATTTTACATCTCTACAAGCACTTACCCCTCTGATATTGCAGTCTTCCCAACACCAGGCTCACCAATTAGCACAGGATTATTCTTGGTTCTCCTGGAAAGAATTTGAATGCACCTACGTATTTCATCATCTCTTCCTATGACAGGATCAAGCTTTCCAGCCCTTGCCATAGCTGTCAAATCCTTCCCATATTTTTCCAGAGCTTCGTACTTTCCCTCTGGATCTGCAGTAAGTACCTCACAGCATGAGATTCACAGAGAAAGACACAAGACAAAATATATACATGAGATGAGGTTTTAGATGTTGCCAAGCTTGTTTACAATTAAACTTAGGCACACACTCTCCTGCTAGTCCCAAATAAAAAGTAGACACATGCCACAAGAATAGAGGAGGCAGTTCTAAATTGCTCTTGACAACACATCATATATGTAATGTAAAAGGCCCCAAAAGAATGATGATGAATATCGAGATAAAAAACATTTGCTGACTTTCTCCACAGTGAAGAAGGGAAATCAACACATAAATTGGGTTTCAGAGTCACCTTGATCAATTACAGATTGTCGTCCTCTTATTGCTTCTATTGCAGATTTCAACTTCTGTTCAGTAATTTGAAAATCCCTGAATAGTTGTTTTCCAAATCGTGGATCCTGTGCAAAACCAAGAACCAAGTGCTCGACAGAGATAAATGAATCCCCATACTCTTTCTTAAATTCCCTAGCCCGATTGATCAAGGCTTCTAAATCACGTCCTAACATTGAACCAGCTGACTCGCCAAGAACCTGCAACAGGTCAAATGGAAACAGCTATTAATTAAATACATATCAAACAGACCAAACAGTCATTATCTGTCTCCATTAGTAGCTGAGAACATCGGGTTATGTTAAATCCTCTCTTCTTCAATTAAGAACTCGCTCTCAAGAGACAATGCCTATGCTGAAAACGTTTACCTGGTTAATGAAACAGAATAGAAGCATCTAACTATAATCACCCATTGATTGGGAAAGACGCTTGTAAAGAGACTGTCGTTCAAATAAAGATACCTTTGGTTGCCGTTGAATAAACCTATCAGTAGCCTCCAGAAGACGGGTGTTGTCGACTGCAGCCTTGGAGAAGATCCGCCGGGCAAGCCCATTCTTTTGCTCCAATAGAGCCTTCATCAAGTGCTCAGTCTCGACTATCTGATGTTTATTCTCTTTTGCAATATCTGGTGAGGAAACAATCCCTTGCCAGGCCATTTCTGTAAATTCTTGCTGTGTGATCTGTCATGCGGTACAACAACAAAATGAACAATTTATTGGGTTCTGAAGCACAAAACTGAATATACATATTACAAAAACCACCCAAGAAGCTACATATACACATTGATCCATTTAGCAGCATGACAGGCCAAAGACAGGTCAGAAGGTAAGCGATAAATTCTAGATTATATTCTACAATCTAAGACGAAGTAAACCCAGAAAATATAAACTATTGGCCCAAGAGAGGTGATAACAGAAACATACAAAGAAATGAATAGGAACCCAAGTAAGCAAAGCAGCTAGCTGAAAATGCATTTCTGAGTTTCCATAACAAATAAAGTTCATCAGCAGCACACGCTTCATCTATGCACAGCCTACTTTAGCAGCAGAGAAATCATAGTAGCAATTAATCAAACACATTCCCGCCAGGACATTCAGGATTAGCGAGTTCATGGCCACTTAATGACAGAGCTTAAAATGGAGCGTCGCAAGAAAATTCCAACGCACTCGAACACAAAGTACCACTAGCACCACGCGTAGATGCACGCAACCTCATCGCCTCAACCCGAACAAGCATAAAACCAATCCCCAACGGAGCAACAAATGAACACACAGGCATGCACCCCAAAACGCGCAATTTCAAGGGAGGGATCAGCACTCACCCGTCCGCCGGAAGCTTCGCACCGCACGACGAGCGACCTGGACGGCGAGCTCCGCCCGAGCCTCCGGGCACCCCGGGAGAAACCGCCGCTCTCTCTCTTCAACCGAATCCCCCGCAGCGGGCTCGGGCCGCGGGGGAAGCGGAGCGACGAGCGCGGGTGCGCGAGCAGCAGGCTCCGGCTGGAGCAGCCCGTCAGCGGCGGAGGAGGCCGGAGGGTGATCCCGGAGAAGGACGCCGTCGAGGCCATTGCGCAGGAGAGAAGAGACAGGCAAGAAGAACCGAAGTAAAGAGTGAAGAGAGAGAGAGAGAGAGAGAGAGAGAGAGAGAGAGAGAGACAGAGAGGATTGCTTGAGGAAGGAGAAAAGAAAAGCGATGGAAGAAGAAGTGAGCGAGACGTTATGTCATGAAACTACTGTCGGGGGAGCTCTTCTCGTGGGCTGTGGAGGGGAAGAGAGGCTTCATGAAGATTACAGAGTCTTCCTCTCCTTCCTTCCATCATGTTCCGGATGGACATGATGATGACAGTAAGCGAGCGTCATTGGATTTTTTTTCTTGCTTTCGGCTTTAATTTCCTTCGAATGGGAATTGTACACTGAAATCCCGGAACCCCCCCCCCCACCCCCCCCCCCCCCCAAAAAAAAAAAATCATTATAGAAAATTAACTTCTTGCTGTGAAATCTGCAAAATATGGCGAGGATAAAAATAAAATGCTACTTTTAGACGGAGAAAACTTGACGTGAATGATTTCTTATTTTTTGCCAAATATACAACGCGATCTTTAAATTTTAAATCATTATATTAATATTATCCATAAACTGTTTATACATATTTAAACTAGTCTTTAAATTATATACCAAACGAATTGAAAATTCAGGGATTACATTATTCATTGAATTAAAGCTTATGAACCACATTGCACGTTGAGCCAGAGTTTATAGATCCTTTTTATTATGTTTTTGAGAGAAACTTGATTTTTGTCAACCTCGCCCAATTGCCGATTTTTGCACTACACTTGCGTGATTCCATTCCTTATATTCTTCAGCGATTTCAAAATCTGAGCATGTGATCATTCATTCTAAAAGTTTAAGTGTTTAGCGACCGCACAAGCCGACTAAGAACCGTCAGCCATGAAATTCCAAGAAATGATCCCGGAGGAATTTCGAGACCCATGCGGTTTATCCTGATATTTAGCCGACTGACTTATCTGGCGATGGAGATTGGAAGTGAGCGAGGACGGGAGTGCGTCTTTGCCATTTCCACTGGAATCAAAGGGAAGGAACAAAGCTTAGTGAAAAGTACCGTTAACTAAGAAGATGCATTCCTTTTCGAAAGAATGGAAACTAACACAGGACTGGTATGCGCAGAGACCCTGTGATCGTGCTGAGGATCCCTCCAACAACAGCAACCAACTTCAAGAAGGTCACTCCATCAAAAAAAGCCACAGCATCACACGACTTCATCTCGACTGAATCGATCGCGGAGGCTCATGAAACACCGATCAAAAGCCTACCATCCGACGCGCGAGTCACTGAACTTCTGATTTTTCGGTCTTTTTGGCTCTGGATTCTGGGTGCAGTGTTACAGGAATCACATGGTCGGAAAGCAAACTGAACACTGTAAAACATGGTGGACGGGTTGTTTACGAATTATTCTTTGGTTATGAACAACAATTCTCTTGAGACTATCCCATTTTCACTGATGAAAGTTGTGAGCGAGATAGCGCATACGCAGCGACCTTAGAGAACATCAGATGTCAGCACTGGAAATGTGCCCTCTACGATAGAAGGTTCCCGACCGTTTATGGTTAGATGACTTCTATGTTATCGTAATCGTATGTTGCAAGGGGAACCGGGAACCGAGAACAGATGAAGATTACATGGAATTTCATCCTGAAGAGATGAGATTATTGCTGAACACGGAGCTTTTATGAACTACAAGGCTAATAATCGGTGAAAAATGGAAAAACAAAAAGGTCCGTCAAAATGCTACAATGCAAGGGGCCAAGGGCAGGGTGAAGAAACCAGAGACCAGTAACGAAAATCTACTTGTATAACAATGTGCAGTGTACCGACTCCCTCACTGAACACCGAATCCTCAAAACCGTTCTCCGTACCAGCTTTCACGCTCTTTTCCTGCATAATATCATGAACAGAATGTTTTAAGGCAATCCACCACATTTGTGGCTTTGGTCGAGAACAAAAGCTGTTGGCACTGAGAATAATTATGCTAACGCACCCGAAACAATGAGGTCTTCACTCGGTTGCCGCAAGCTATAATATGACACAACCGCACCTATTCTGCTGTTGTTCCTTTCGTTCCTTCTTTTCTGTCGAATGTTAAGAGAAAATCGAAATTCCATGAGGCATATGTGAAAAGGGCACCATTCCAGAAAAGGAAAGAACCAGTCGGATAAATTAATTTCCACCGCGATACTGCTATAGTTCATCATTTGAGATTTAAATGGGGAGATATTCAGAGAATTTAAGGTAAACAATGTTGGTACCTTTAACCATAGGTGCTTGAACAACAACGTGCATGGTGGTAACTCCACCAGGAATGTCGACGAGGGGACTCCGGCACTCACCTGCAGTTCTGCTATTCTCTAATATCTTTCCTGCACTAATCAACTTCATATCTTTGATGGTCCTCGGAGCATTGTCCTTCTCTAATTGATAAGAAGAAAAGCAATCAATATCACTTCTAAATGGACCTCTTAGGTGGCAAGATCAAACCATTCATGAAAAACAGGAACTGGCTAGAAAAGCAAACAGACAAATAAGGAGTAAGATGCACAAAAATCAGACATTTCACAGCACACAAGGGTCAGAGGCATCGATGGTCTGAAACAGAGCGTTGATTATACAGAATGTGTTCCCCCTTCTTTTTCAAGACCCATCATTTCCCAAACCCCAGCGTAGAGATCACAAGGTTTATTAACCCAGTGCTGCTTTTATAGAGTTTCCTGATTCTTTTTCCCAAGAGTAATAAGAAAAAGATTTGTAACTGAACGGGAGTTCAAATGAATAGTTCACTTTCCCCATGCCACATCATTGTTTGACACGTTAAAACCATCAAAACAGTCCACACTCAGGAGATGCATCCTCCGGTTTTGCGTATTTTACCATGGTCATGCTTGATTTGAGATGCTTCTTCAAAGAGTACTTTTAAAGAGCATCGCCATCAACTTCTGAGAAAAATACAACCATCTGCTACAAGAATATTCAAATGGGATTGGATTATTTCCAAACTGTTCAGATACTTTCAGGGGATGAAGCTGTTTTACTAAAAAGATATGGCACAACAGGCGGTATCATTTCCATCTCAGTATCCATCACTAACCATGCATAACCTGGTCAATCTATATTCGACCTATTCAGCTTAATCCTATCGAAACATAAAAAAGAGCAAATTGAACGTTAAAGAGAGAGAATAAGGCAAATGATGCACATATAGTTAAATAAATAAGGCACTGGTGAATAAGAACCGAGTGCTCAAATCCATAAAACTGTAAATTTGACCTTTTGGCCACTGAGCCAGGATGCTTTCCTTTAAAGTGGCAACACTTGTAGCAGCAGGAAAGCTTTTGGGGCCAATATCCGACCCATCCGTCAATCGAAACTTGATCTCTAACTGATCTTGTACACCACTCATCTTCAGCTATCACACAGATTTTCAGCACCCAAATGGCCAAGATCTTCACTCGTGCTCAATCTAGAGCAAATCCAGAAAAGTTCAGCAATGACAAATCAAAAGAAGGTTTTGGTCCTCCCTCCCCGAATATTGTTCTGCAAAATAAATCAATCAAATTTCAAGAACATGCCTTCACCAATGGAAGCTGACGGCAGAAAAGCATCACACACAGATAATTCATCTCACGTAAAATTGACAAAACACATTTAAAGCTCGGTCTTTCTGAATTCACGCAGGATACAAAATGAAACCAAGGGAAATTCACAGTGACACCCCCAGAAAAAAGAAGAGCACGCACAAAGTGAACAAGAGTCTTTGAAAACCAGATAAAGAACAAGACCAAATCCTCCAAAACAATCACAGATCGACGTGTAATATCTTCTGGGTCGCCTATAAAAATCCTCAAGATCACCGAAAGAAGCTGACAAGTCTCAGAACAAAAGATACCGCTGGCCTCGAGAAAAGCTGATCTTGGGGGGTTGGCTCTTCTTGTTCCGTCACAGCTAATTGACAAAGAAACCAAAGCCGGAATTCGGAAGAAGCTGCGATGCGTTTTACCGATGGATGAGGTTGGATGGATGCTCAAAAGTCAATTAAAAGAAGAGGAAAAGATCAAAACAATCTCCAAGGACGAGGCTGTTTCGGAGTTTTCAAAGCCTCGTGAATCTGCGGTCAACTAATCCATCCCTTGCCTTGCCTTCTCCTTCAGCCTCCTAATACCAAGGAAATCGACAGATTTCAGCTCTCATTTCTCTTGAATATGTATGCTCGTTTTAAATTATGCATACCCACATATCTACATAAGACATATGTCATTGCAAACGTGGAAAAGGCAAGGCATTGGAGGGTACTTTTTTAAGTGTAGGTAGGCGTTCTCTGTGAAGAGGTGGGGCTTTGATATGAGGCCACAACATGAACTCCGACTTTTCATGAGACTAGAACATCTCATCTGAAAGAAAGATTCAATGGGTCATTGACCCGGGTGGGGGAAAGGTTGAATTTTTTTTTTCCTTTTTGGTGATCTCGATGCCTCGACCATCTTTCATGGTCCTGTTAAAGAATTCAAATCCAACACAGCCTTCTATGAAAAGGGACAGGACTGGATATATGATCCCAAGCTAGAAGCAAGATCCAATTATTATTAATATCAAGGGAATATCACATAAAATTGATGGGGGGAGATTGGAGGCTCTTCTCGTTAGCTTCTTTAATAATCTCCGCGCCACGCTAACTAAGCCTCATCAATGAGTTCGTCAAGAACGAGGGGATAAAAGACGCGATGCCGCGCGAACACCGAGAAGATGCTATTAGCAAAAGGTCACCTGTAGAAACTAGCCGAAGATTTTGCACCGTCTACGACTTATTTTCCTTTTTGTTAATGTTAGCCATGATTGGCTCGGTTTGTGGGGGGCATTCGAAAGCGCCAAAGTTCTAAGGTGGGTGGAGGTTGGGATTTGTCACTGTGGCCTCCGGTTGTCTTCTTTCGCTCGTTCGAGAAGTTGAGATGTGGAGAGGAAACAAGAAATGAGAATCGCTTTTCTAATTTGTTCTTTGTTTAAGCTTTGGAAGAATCAACTGGGGACTCGTGATCATACAATGGATGACACGAAATCCCATATGCTAATCGCGCAATTGAGTATTGAGAGAATCGTATTCATCGAAGCACTACAAGAGATATCCGGTTGATGTATTAAACTATTGAAATGCAATGAGCGAGAGATTCGAGTGTCGTCATTTAGGTGTTTGCTAAGCCTCAAAAAATGGCAAAAGTTCAACCACCTTAGCTTAAAAGGAATCTTTAACATGAAGTGGCCACCAGAATCGTCCGATTTAGGCTAAAAAAGGCTTAAACCACCGATTATTCCAAGTGGGTTTGTTTTCTCATAGACAGTATCACCTTCTTCGCAGGTGTACGCGCACACATACGTGTATATATAAGATGCATGTATAGGTACGTATATAAGGTAAATTGAATTTCCGACTAAGCGAAATTGGCTTTGTCGTGTGAAAGTTTAAATCAATTATCGAGCAAAAGAATTTTCTGCACAAATAAACCATATCTTGTATGGTACAATATGACATGAACAAAAAAATTATCTAGAAATAATTTCTCCCTACCGATGGGTATCGTAGCAGTGTCCGCTCCAATTACATCTACAAATAATATTGGGAAAATCGGGAGGAAAAGAGAAATGGTAACAAAAATTGCCCGTGTAAATGAAGTGCTGTTTCGAAGTGAGGATCCCTGCATTTAGAAGCTGAAAGGGAGTGTGCCCTGCAATCGAGCTCATACCCTTTCTGTTGCCAGTGTCGTACAGAGAAAATCAGGTTCTTAACCCAGTCCTCTGGCTTCTTCTCTTTCAAAAGTGCAAACTGATGATGCAGATCTGATGAGCGAGGTCGCACATTCCGAGAAATTCTGCTTGCAATATGAATGCATAATGTGAAGAAATGCCATTGATAATATGACCCTTCACCATGTCATTTGTCCTTCCGTGTATATTTCTTGCTACAAGCTCCCCGAGCTGAGCAACTATGACTCCAGTATCCGACAGCTTCTTACAAAATCGTTGGAGTGGTTCACGTACTTGGTCCAAAATGGCCTCAGGTGGTCAAAGCCAATCTGCAGCCAGGGTTTCGATTGACCATTATAATGTATAACTGCAGCCTTCTTCACACTCTCGACGTCGGTCTTAATCTGATAACCCAAGCCAAGCATGTGCCACGATGGGTCGATTGGGCAAAGATGACCCCTGAATGCAATCAAAGCAGGAGGAAGAGTACCCAATTTCCACATTGTCATATTTGACTTCAAATTCTGCAGTAAGTTACCCAAAAAAAAAAATGGATAAGTCGTCTCATTAGCCTCCAGTACCCATAAAAGCTAGACACTAGGAATCCATCAACCATGAAGGACTGTCAGTAGATGGGAGGAATTTAGCTATCACAGGATAAATTAAATTAGTTAACAGAGTAACAAATTCTTCAGAAGCATGAAAATATTTTCCCTCAACGAAGGTTCAGATGGAATCAGATGGTTAACATAAAGCAATGCAGATATATCCAGATTGGATCATAACTTTACCACTAGTTTAAGGACATATTCCTATCTCCCCTAAGCACACAGCCAGTGAATATATAATCACACTGCACAACTAAATCTAGATCGTCAGGGGAATAAAAAATGTCAGAAGGTTTAAGTGTACCTCTTTTAGCCAGTACTCATAAGTTTCCCTTATATCAGTCTTTCTCCATGCACGGAGATCAAATATGTTCATGCCA
This sequence comes from Melaleuca quinquenervia, assembly GCA_030064385.1. Classification (NCBI taxonomy): domain Eukaryota; kingdom Viridiplantae; phylum Streptophyta; class Magnoliopsida; order Myrtales; family Myrtaceae; genus Melaleuca; species Melaleuca quinquenervia. Next base: position 6,053,873 of record CM057726.1, on the reverse strand, counting down.
TAGGCCCAAGCACATTCATCAGGGTCCAAATGTTTTGCTATTAGTGGATTAGAGAAATTGAAGTAATTTTTGAAATGCTTGGACATAACCCAATCATCTTCACCCCTACAAGTTTCAACAGCTCCATTAACCTTTCCACCGAGATCGAGTTCCCAAAGTGGAGATAAATCACGCTGAATCACAACATCGTCGTCCAGGAAGACCACCTTCTCGAGGTTTGGAAATAGCTGTCAAATCACTCAGTCAGAATACTCATATAAGGTAAATAAACAGAAGAAAGACTCTTTTACAAAAAAAAAATTTAGAAGGACGAATCCTAATCCCCAAGTCAACCTCTTGATGAATGTAGAGAACAGAGTAAAGAGATGTGATATCCATCCCACACTTTTGTAACATGCGTGCTTATGCAAAAGGGCCTAAGTTACACCTATGAAATATTACCTCTGATCTTTCTCCTCAGAGATGAAATAACCAAATAAAATTGGCTACATGTATCAAGATACTAATCTCAAAATAATTGATTGAGAAGTATGCGAAGTCCAAGAAGGGAAATGTCACAGGCAAATGTACTCTAGATGATAAACATGCATATCTAAAAGAGGTGGAAGGAAATCTTTATTGAGGTTTTCCTCAAGTAAAACTATCGATTCTCCTTACCCTCATATATTCTCGTTCCTAGACCTGAAATACATTTACATGCTAAAGGATCTGCAGTAGGTAAAGATTGGCTTCCTCATCTGCTAAACCAAGGCAAGAAGGATAAGAATGTTGGGAAAAGGAGGGATCCGCCTGCTTTTTCCCACTGGAGCAGTGAATTATATAGTATGTCAAAACTAAGCAGTTGTGCCTTGCTTTGCAAACTAAATTACAACCCTTCACCAGGACCCCTTATTGAAAACCTAGTCAATCTGATTACCTCTGGTATATATATTCTGAGATGGTTGAGTAAGGAAATGTATTTTGGACTTTTCCATTGCAATTTCGAAGCAAACATCCTGGGATTTGTATCATCAAGCTTTGCTCCAGCAATATGATTTCCGTGGTAATAAGTCCTTACTCCCTTGTTGTTCTCAACTGCTTCTAGCACAGGAATGTTTTCTTTCATTAACCAGTCAAACTGGTGAATACCTTTTACTTCGATAATAGCTGGGGAGACAGGATTAAGTGCAAACCATGAGTGCATCGCTGAGTAAGTTTTCTTGTCAGTGATGACATGAAAGACTATCTTCTCAGGTTTTAAAGATGACTGAACTGCAGAAGCGACAACAACTGAAGCAGCTAAAACGTTATCAGTAGATAAAATAAAATGGTGATAGGAGTTGTCTGAGAGCAGAGGAAGAAGCTCTGGAGACGGCAATTGTACTCGTGCGTGAACATTAGAGGAATATTCATCTGTTAAACGCAGAGACAGACAGTGGATTCCTTTTGGAATAGATGTGGCAGCAAAATGCTTGTTCATCAGTTCAGCAAATTTGGACTCCCTGATCTCTCTTTCAAATTTCTCCATCTGTAATGAAAAGAAAGGGAAGTCAGGCTAAGATTTTCTGACTTACTTTCGCTCATTGACAGACATTAAAAGAAAATGCATTTAAGCATCAAACTCTTTTGTAAATAATTAAATTAGGAGTGGTGTGATTTCTTTAAGCATCATCCCAAAACAATTACACTAGAAATATGAAAGCGGAAGGTAAGCCAAACATCTCAACAATGAACAAGAGAATCCAAGAAAATTCACCAGAAGACATATCACAAATAGTTGAAAATGAAATGGTGACTGCAAGATATTGCTAACAGAACAAGCGGCAGATTTAATGGAACTATAAAGGCAAGATTTGCACCGAGTTTTAGATAATTAGATACACACACGTATATAGGATAACAATACATATGTAGCCTTGCTCTCAGAAAGTAGTCTTGGCTTTCAAAACAGGCTTGTGCTAGCCCTCTATCACTGCTGCCATTTTAAAAGGATCTTTCGCTTTAACAAGTCTCTTTTCAACCGAATGGGAAGATAGGATACCTGAATGAAAAATGCATTTCTTATGTGAAAATTAGAATTGCAAGCACTTTGGTTTAGGTAAGAAAACAAAAGTCAATATCCAACAAGAGGAGCAGTCTCCCATGATCAAAATGATAACTCGCACAAAAAGTCCAAGCTATTACCCTGACTGATCCAGGGAGAAAAACTATATAGAGGAAATAAGGGCAGAGACCCATTTAGCAGGCTAATATTAGTGAGACCTACAATGAATTTATTCAAGTGAACCACCTCTTACTTGTTCAAAGATAGCTCAAATTTGAATGTCTATGGGGTATTTGTTTGGAAATAACGAAACGAAGGGGCTCAAAGGAAAATCTCCCCTCTAAATCACTTCCTTGGTATTGTATGCTGCATCCTGATATTGGACAAAAGACATTTTTGCAACCATAGTACACTCTAATTAATGCCAGAAGCAATAAATTACTGAGACATTACTGCAGTTGTTGTAGATTTTGGAAAGCATATTAATAAACGATAAATTTTGCAAGATAGTAAATTATCATATACTGGATACTTTTTTGTTCATAAATTTCCATCACAAACATATTAGTACAATTTTTTTTTAACAATAAAATGTCACGGTTAAGAGTTTTCAAAGGAAGAAAAGTTAAGGAGAGTGAAAAGGCTAATTCATTTAATAGCATAATATAGTTTTGGATTTTGTTCTTATAATTTCCAAACATCAAAATGGCTAGTCATATATGTTTAGAGCATATTGCATGTAAAGTGATAATTGCTCAGTGTTTGTACATTAATTCAGTTTAGATTTTACCAAAATGAAGTTGGGAAAAAATAGTTAAATGTTATATGACATTGATTTAATAACTTAAGAGATACCTAAAAGATTCCATCGACTTCCCATGGATGGTACCATTTCATATACTATTTGCAAATTTGGGAATTTGAGGACCAACTTTAAACTGTAGAATGTGCATTTGAAAACTTTTCCAATGGAAAATAGTAAAACGTTAAATAATAGATACCAAGTTGAAGATAAACTGTTGGCAGCAAAATGAGTTCCATTTAGTGAAATCTATCGCAAATGCTTATTAAGAGAGCAAAAATGCAACAACTTCATGAATTTTACTAAGCAATCCACCTGGCAACATAAATGAAGCAAACCCTCCGCAGAATACAAAATAGCATGTGGAAAAATCAGAGAAGTAAACAACATGCGATTGTACTGCATAACATACCATTGCTCTTAACATGAAGGCTAAGGTTCTTGCATCATACTGGTTGTTCTTCATTTCAAGAACAAGTTGACCAAATGAATCTGGGATCTCTAAATCATTTGGGATTGCTGCGGTATTGACATCATTGAGGATCATATACAAGTCTCTCACTAATCTCTGCCACACCCAACCAAATATAAAAAATTATAAGCCTTCTCTAGTCGCTTCTTAATTTATGCCAACAAAAGAACCAACCAGACATGAACTACAGTTACTTACCTCTGAAGCATCAGCTCTACCAAGAAAGGTAGGGCCCCATCTTCTGCCAAAACAACCTGAAGCATAGAACAACATGAGCACATAAATACTCTGATTTTTATGTCTTACACTAGGTAACAAATAGTTAAGACTTCAAGTCCGACATGAAAATGCAGGGGACCAAAAAAATGCCCAATCAATCAGAATCAACTATGTACTTCTCTTCCAGAAGAATTGTGACATGGAAATGATGTCATAAATAATCAGAATAATCTGTGCCAATTTGACTGAAAGATTAAAAAAAAAAAATAGAAGGAAAAAAGCATCAATCAAAGTCATATTGTTAGCTCGCAGTCACAAATTTTCCTTAAAAAGGTGCTTAAGCAAAAAAAAAATCATTGCTGCATCAACGCAATTCTGACAGCTCCTCGTAAGAAAATCTAAGCAAACAACTGATTTCCACCGATGCTCTCATACGAAGTTTCCACAGTGCAAGGCCAAACAATAACGCCCATTTGATGATCCATTGAAGTTACCAGCCAGCTATCCAACCGCAATTAATTTCACTCATTTAACTCAAAGCAACGAAAAATTTCGTAAATCAGTATCTAACGTAATTAACCAAACTGATTGAACCACAAACACGTCACAGGGCAGAGATAGAACGAAATTTAGAACAATAAAATGGTCACATGATATGAAGTACCAAAGGAGGAAGAGCAGTTGGGGACACTTTCGAGAGTGACAACCGCGGTGAGGATGAAGACGAAGGGCAACAAGAACGCGAGGATGAGAATGGCGTGGAAGAGCGTCCGGTACGAGAAGTGGCGGGCTGCGATCTTGATCTTCATCAAGTCAGCGAATCCATTGCTACTTGATATGGTCAAACTCCTCATGCTAGGCGAGAAGCTAAGCTGCATCATTCTCTAAGCACGCTCAGCCTCAACAAAACGACGACGAGAGCAGGAACGATAAGAGCGGCAGCGGCTCGCGATCGGAAGGAGCGGCGGGAGCGATCGCCGCGGGGCGGCCACCATCGGATCCGGACGCCAGCGCCAAGGCGGAAGCCGGGGGGAGAGGTTGCGGGGCGCGGCGCGATCTGCTCGGGACGGCAATGCGTGGGTCGTTGCGGCGTAGGGGCGATGCCCGAGACCGCATTGGGGTCCCGGCGAAATGCCGGATCTAGAATGAATCGACCGGGAATCAGGCAAGCGTCAGAGAGCGGTGCCGCGCCGTATTGAGCTAGGCTCCGTCTTCCTCCATGGACGAGAAGAGAGAGAGAGAGTGGGGTAGGGTTTGGAGTTTCGTTGTTTTGCGGAGCTGGTGCTGTTTCCCTTTCTCAGGTTCGATTGGAGTTCGAATGAACAGTCAACCCCGATCTCATTCTCCTTCCTCCTCTCCCGTTCCTCTTAATTATCATTTTCCTTTTTAAATGATTATTTACCGCCCCCCCCCCCCCCCCCCCCCCCGGCCCTCTCTTGGAAAAATGAATTCGAGGAAAATATTTTTTTTTTAAATAATCAAATCGTGACGTCATAAGAGCTCGTCTTAAGATCCGCAACCGTGCTGCGCGCCACGACCAGACTAATCTCTCCCCCTCGACCAATCCCCACCGTCCACATCTGATGATTTACATAAATTACCACAAGAAACAATCCGTGCCGAACGATCGTCCCGTGATCGAACCCGTGCACGTCGTGATCGCTATCTCGATTTATTCCAGCATTTGAAACATGATGCCTGATTAACTTTATTGGTCTGGCTTTCTTCGTCTTTGTTTTTTTCCCCCGTGATTCCAAGATACAGTGCTGCTCAAGATGCCAAGAGGAGGTTACCGTGCTAAAGCGTTTCATACCCATGAAGGGATGGGGAAATCCGGATTTGTTCCTGGACATGCAGAGGACCGGACAGGAAAGTAACCTGTCCCGCGTATTAAACTCGGCCTGACATGAATTGAATCCGACGTTCCTGCACAGGCAGAGGAAAGATCATTGAAGCCAACGTGAAGACCTTGTCCTCATTTGAACTGAGCATATATGCCATGCACATCTAATCCGGCACAGGCCGTGAATAATGCAGCTTTTTTATCCCAAGTTGCAGAACAAAATAAAGGACTAATCGGGCGAATAAAAGTCTCGAAATAGAAAAAAAAGAAACACCCGAACGGATCCTCTCTCTTTCTCTCTCAAACAATCAGACATTTCATCAAGCTGTATAAGTGGGCGATTCCGAATAACTCACATATCAGATTTTACAATGCCAAGGCCCTCTTTCAATTCAGCAGGAAGGCCATCTCGCATAAAAGATAGTTGGCCGGCACGGTTTCCTGCCTGCACTCAAGATCTAAAGGGGAAAAGAACGAACAATTTGTGGGTCCTAGATCAAAGCGCATCTCAAATGAGGGAGAAAAAAGAGGTGTGGCACATGTCTTGGAGTCTTGGGATGGAGACAGAAAGATGCACTTCCTTTTTTTTTTTTCTTTCCTTTCTTTATATAAAAGCCAACGAGGGGTCAATTCACCAGTAGTACACCCTTAATGGAAGAGCAATGTCAGCGATACTAAAGTCGATATACATTAATTAGTGTACGGAATCACAAGACAAGCTGTAAATTGTTATTTAAATTAGTGGATGAACCTGCCAACATCACTTTATGAAACCAATTTAGCTCACCAGTTCTAGGATATCTTGATTAAACAACAAGGCCGGCTCCACAAATAAATGCTGGTTATTCTAGTCTTGGATACTTGCACCTGCGATTACCTTTTTCTTTGGGACCAGATGGGAGAACCCCTTGTGGGCATTTTTAGCCATTGGCTAAAGGAACTCAACTCTAGCCCAACTAAATAACGAGAGACATGGTATCCCAGTCAGAATTTATGCATTGAACTTGATCTTCAAAGAAAACAATCCAATGAAAAATTGAGCCGGCTTGATTTCCAGGTTAGATAAACCTGCAAGCCACTCAAGTAGCCCTTCATACTCATGTAGTGGAATTTCAACAACAACTGAATCAGGTTCAAGCAGTCAGTAAGCTGAAATTAACCAGATCCAGGCAACCAGCAAGATTATAAAATAGATGTCTAACAACTTCAGATATCGAACAAAGTGACCATACCATAACTTCAAATGTATGTTGTTCCCAAGTTGAATTCACTTCACCAAAGGAGGAAAATCTGTTGCTCCGAGTTGAATTTACTTCACTAAAGGGGGACAATCTGTTGTTCCCGAGTTGCCAGGCTTATGATCTCTACCCTCTTTGGCTGTGATCAAAGCACAATCCGACTGATTATTTCAATTATTTCCATGACAACAAATGGTGCAAACAAGAATATCACCAACAACATGAGAAACCATCATTGCAGGTGCGAGTAGAAGCAAATGCCCAATCTGTTTTGGATATTCTGGAACCCAAATCATCCATGGATAGGTGGCCTCTCCACAGAGAACAGAGAGCACAAAGTCCTCAAGTCGTTTCAACCAGTTAATCGCTTTTGATGAGAATTTTTCTTTGCAAAATTTCCACTCTCTTAATTCCTATAAACAGAAGATGGTAAACCATCCGGTTTTCCATAAACAAACCTCTTGCAATTCGCATTTCTAAATTAGCTCCAGTAACATTTTCCAAATTGCAACTCGGGGATTCTATGACACAGGTAGCATACAGGCTCTTATACACAATAGCAAGAATTCCAGTATCTACACCTGCAAAGCTCATACTAAACTGTGAGCTGGTGCTTTTCTCAATCCTATTTTCTTCATCCTATGTCTAATGTCCTCAGCATCTTTCCACCTTCCCAATGCTGAATAAATTTTTGCCAGCAGTACGTAGTTGCCTGTGTTCTCAGGCTCAAGCTCAAAGAGCCACTTAGCTGCAATCTCACCCAATTCCACATTCTCATGGATTACACAAGCACCGAGCAACGCACCCCAAACAGCATGATTGGGCTTAAATGGCATCGTTCTAATTAAACCATATGCCTCTTGCAGTCGACCAGCACGACCTAAAAGATCAACCATGCATGTGTAGTGATCAAAATGCGGCCTCACTGGGTTATTATGGAGCATGAACTTAAACAAATCTAAACCCTCCTCCACCAGACCAGCATGGCTACAAGCATGCAAAACGGAGGTAAAAGTGACTTCGTTGGGATCAACCCCCGAGTGAACCATTTCTTTGAAAAGTGAAACGGCAGCTTCACCATGTCCATGCATTCCGTAACCAGCTATTATTACGCTCCACACTACAATGTCCTTGCCATTCCTAGGGATATCATTAAAAAGTTTGTGAGCAGATTCTAGACGTCCAGACTTTGCGTATATATCAACAAGGCCTGTGATGATTTCTAGATTTATTGCCAAGCCAGATCTTGCTACATAACCATGTATATTCATCGCTTGCCGCAAATCTGCTAGAATGGCATATGCTGGAAGGAGACTGTTCACAGTTGCAAGGTTTGGTTCTACTTCTTTTATTAGCATTTGTTTAAAAGCTTGTATGGCTTCTTTAGCAAGGCCATTGTGGACACATCCTGACAGGATTGCATTCCATGGGGCAGTCCTCCTCTGTAAAGCTCTTGCCAGAACATGAAAGCTGACATCCACACGCTTGCATTTTGCATACATGTCAATTAGTGCTGTCTCTATCAGTACATCAGATTCAAGCTTTCGTCTCACCGACCAACCATGCAAGCACCTTCCAAGCTTGAGCAGAAAAGAGCTACCACATGCTGAAAGAAGAGAAGATATGGTGACTTGATTTGCTTTCACCCCATCAAACTGCATCAGCCGACAATAGTCCAGAGCTTTTCTGACATCACCATTCAAAACACATCCATTAATCATGGCACTCCATGTTACAACATCCCTCTTATCCATTTCATGGATAACTGACTGAGCTTCATCCATCCTACCACACTTTGCATACATATCTAGCAACGCATTACTCACAGCTATATTCTTGTTCCCTAGACCTTTTTTTACAACAATATTACGAACAAATTTTCCCAACTCTAACTCCTTCAGATTACCACAAGCTGGCAACACTGATACAACTGTGGCACTATCAGGCTCCACACCAGCATTCATCATCAACTTGAAAAGCATCACCGCCTCCCCTGAACATGAATTTTTGAAGTACCCACTAATCATAGTATTCCACGAAACCACCGTCCGCTCCTGCATCTCGTCAAAGACCTTTCTCGCAGCCGCCATTTCCCCGCAATTCATGTACAACGCAAGCAAAGCATTCAGCACGAAGGTGTCCGAATCAAACCCAGCTGCAAATAACTTCCCGTGGACAGAAAACCCCACGTCAAGCAGGGACAGGTCGCCGCAGGCCTTGCAAACGAACGTGTACGTGAAATTATCTGGCGGGCACCGACCCAAAGCGAGCATATTGACGAACACGTGGAGCGCCTCATAGTGTCGGCCGCAGAGGTTATACATCCTGATGAGGGCATTGCACAGAGACGAGCTTCTCTCGGGCAATTCGTCGAACAGCGCGGCCGCATGGGGGACGTGCCCACACAACGCATAAGCGAGGGCGAGATTGGAGAGAACCAGGGCGGTGGAGCCTGGGTTGGGGACCAGTCCCGAGACGATGATCCGGGCATGGAGTAGCTTGGTGTTCTTCAGGGACCGAGTCGCTTTGAAGCGCTGAAGAAGTGCCCGGCACTGTGCTAGTGTGCTGAGAAGGTGCTTCCGGCCATTCATGAATCTGAATGCGCCGGCTCGGTGTTGGAGGTGGACGACTGCGGATGCTCGTCCCCCCGATTCGGCGGTTCCTGGGCTGGGACGTCGAGCGCCGGAAGGTACGAATGAGAAGCACATGCTCGGTCCTCGTTATTGATACACGTATATTTTTTTTATTAGTTAATTATTTCAAATGACATGATTAATTATTTTAAGAAAAATCTTTCAAATTAATTACTTTTCACAAAATGAATAGAACCTGAATACATAAAGGCAACTTATTTTATAATCATCTTCTATCGATTTCCTTATTATGAGTAATTTCTTATGTGCTTTGCTCATTTTGTTTCTGATCAGAATTTATGTTTATCTCACCTTACTCGGTATTATAAATTTTGTTAAAAGAAATATAACTTTAATAAGTTTCAATATATGAATTTGTAATCATTGAACATTCTAACAGCCATTTTTTTTTATAATTTTCCTATTGATATATCCTCGAAATAATTTTTTAAATTTTTTCTTGATATTATTATAATACTGTTGACGACATATAAAATCCTCATTTATCAAATGATAACGATAATTAGCAATTATCTAACCATTACCGAGTCTTTACATTTTACATTACTAAGTAATACAAAGTACTTTTATTTTGTTACACAAAGGAAGGTTTATATGACATATGTCATGACCTAACATATAACTTATATTAACATATATTTCAATTTAACACCCACTAAAAATGTTTGAGTGCGAAGTGAAGTTCGGACTTGTGGTGCAAGAGATGGAGTTTAAGAAGCAACTTTGGTTACTGTATTGGTCAAAGGTTGACTTGATCTTTGACAACGATGGTGCGACTCAGCAGCTTTAGCTTGTTCATCTGTCTACGTAGGATCCTTGGACGCTGAAAAGGACAATCAGTCTACTTTTACATTCATGTTGAGAAAAGCTTGTCTGAAATTTTGACCACCTCTGCATGATTTTCATTGCGGTCTTCAAGCTCGGCCGCCAGAGCATTGCTGGGTCGTCCTAATAAATGGGTTCTTCAGATGCTTGGAGCTCAGCAGAACGTTCACCACTTGTTCACTATTGCAGGGCGGAATCAGATGCTTCCTTGGAGAGATCTTAGGCAGCCTCTCCATATCTCAGTCCGCGAAGCATCAGAGAGCAAGAAGGATACCGTAAAACGTGGGGTTCAATAGTCGCAGTAATAAGAACATGAGATGGTAACAGCGGGCATACGTGTTACGGCCGCAGGATTGTTGATGAAAAAGAAAGCAATGTTCCATCTCTCACGGAATGATCAAAGCAACAACAGCAATCATGATACAGCCACAGGATGTCAATGAAGAAAATTGCGAGGTTCTGCCCAAGTTAAAAACAACAAGATTACCACAATCACGCATGCCCTTGGATACACCGTTTCGCCTATATCCCAGTCAATCTAAAGAAACAATCACTGGAAAAAGTGCCGCAAATCGTAATCGAATGGCCGAGTCAACACCTGCATAATTGCCGGAACCAAAAGTTGAATGTAAGTTTTCTTGGCTTATTGCTGTGAAGTTACAATCTTCACATTCTTTCTGATCTTCACCAAATCAGCTCTTGATTCCATCTTCTCAGGTACCGGAGCAGAGACTGAGAACTCACTGTTCTGGCCCTTATATGCCCGACCACGGTCCACTTTACCTTCACTCCACACCCTTCCCTGGTGTTTTTCTCCATCACTGCTCTCCAGAGACTCCCCCCCACTCTCCTTGTCAGCTTCTTCCTCTTCTTCATCATCATCATCATCATCTTCGGCCACATAAGAAGAGCCCTTCATCTCTTCAACCACATTGTGGGCTCGCAAATCCTCCAAAACCTCTCCAACACCAATAACATCTTGAGCATCCCCATTCGAGCTTGCCTCATCAGAATTGCTGCTGATGATCCTATACACATTTCCATCCTCTGCAAAGCTCACAACTTTCTTCACTCCACACCTTTTCCCCGACACCCTGCTCACCCTCCCATTGTCCACTTCCACATCGCCGAAATCATGGAACCCTTCAAGCTCCACATCTTCCTCAACATCATTCTCTAAAGCCCTCGACAACTCACGGACCCTCTCAACCCTCGTCCTCAGGTTATTAACCACTTCTCTCCGATCCCTCAAGTCCTTTGCTTTGGTTCTAGCTCCCACAGATTTCACACGCTTCTTAGCTTTATAAGAAATCTCATATCTTTTCACAGCAACACCATCAATATACTCCAACAAGCAACCCAAATCCCTGCTAATCTTCCTCTTACTATCTCTAATCACGGGACTATTACCCTGCAAATATCAAGCCAACAAAAAAAAAAAACAGAGACTTTTAAACTAAAGCAAAAACAACACAAGAAGAGATACCAAATGAGAGCGATTTTTTTCAGCTACCCGAATAGAATCGAGCTGAAGCAGCAGGGTAGTGACTTTGCGAGAGGCACGATCGAGATCGAGGTGGCTAGAGGCGTAGACGGAGGACCGGAGAGCGAGGCAGGCGGACTTGATGGAAGCGAGGCGTTCGAGGTCTCGGAGGGCTCTGGATCTGCGGACGAGGAAGGCTCGGAAGTGGCCCTGGATGACGCGAGCGGCCGCATCCCTGAGGGAACAACCCCGACGGCGGAAACAGGAACCAGGAGAAGGAGCAGAGATGGAGAAGGAATGGAGAGAGGATTCGAGAGCTTCGATGCGATCAAGGAGAGAGGAGATGGCATGCGCGTGATGCCCGAACTGCCGCTGCTGGTAGAGGTGATGGGGTTGACTGAAGCTTGTTTCTTGGTGGGTCCGCGGAAATGGTTCGTGAGGTTTTTGAGCAGCAGCAGCAGGATGAAGGAGGCGCGAAATGAGGGCTTCGACAAGCGGGTCTAATGGTGGCTGAGGCGGCGCCTGGTGGGGTGCGCCGGAGCGGCAGGAGTGGCTGCTGCAGCAACAGGGGGTCGGGGGTGGCGGCGCGTGGTGGTGGTGGTGGTGAGCCATGGCGGGGAGGCGAAAGGAGGAGAGAGGTGGTGGGATCTGGGGGGTGATTGAAACCCAACTCGCGGTGCTTATCAGAATCAGTCCCTGTTTCACCACTACGACCCCTTTTTCACCTTCTTCTACTTCGCGGCCTCTTTTGGTTCTTGGCAGTCTTGTTTAGTCGCCACCAGTCCAATCCGATGTGCAGTTGACTCAGTCGAGACTCGTCTCCGTTGGCGATGGAATTGCGTCGCGCGAGAGGAGATCGGTGGGGAATCGATCGTTGGATGAGGACGACTATCGGACAATGACCGACGAGCGACGAATTCTGAGCTGTCTTACCTTTTTGGGTAAAGGTAAACATATATCATCTTGTCTTCGGAAATAATAATGATGGAGAATCCACATCCTGCGAGACCGGCATTCCGGTTTTTAGGGACTTTATGGGAGGAAATTCCAATTAACTTTTCTCGATCCGGAAACAAGCTGAGGTAGAGATGAAGGTGAGTGCGAAATTGTTGATTACTATGATGATTACCCTTATAAGCGACAGAGACCAAGCTCTAATTTTGACTTTACCATGTCTTCACCGAAAGGGTTTCCAGCGTGCATACACATTCCACGCCCGATCTCGAGTCACAGGATTGTTTAGACTCTCGAAAAGCATATGGTTCCATCGTCATTCCTGGTCAGTCAATTCGAAAGAATGGTTCTGGACTTGTAATCTCAGAGGCAAGGGTCTCAAGATGTATTTGACAATTGACTGTACAGAAGAGGCCAAAAAGGAACCTCCCCCACCATCTTTCTGTACACAATCCACAGGATCGGTAACTTGAAATCACATAAAAGATAAGGGAGACGTGCTCATAATCCAGCTTCCTGTTTCTTCAGCATGGCGGCGTGCTTCTGTCCGGTTAGATGGTACTTGAATACCGTGTCGCTGTTGCACACCACATTACATATGGTGCACGTCCTAACTGCATCCGGTGCCGCCCCACCTTGGACGACCCTCCTCCTCTTCGTCTCTAGGTCATCCACAGGCTCAGATGCTGCCTTTTTTTTAACGTTCGGCTCGGCAACCCTGCTGTGCTGATCGGGCTTCTCAGGCAGCCCAATTAATGGATTGCGTGACCCATCTGAACTAGTGGGAATAGAGTTAGTTGCTTCTTTTAGCTTCTCAAGATTCTTCATGTGCTTCTTTCCCAATTTGTGCTGATCAAGCATGTCTTTGCTGTTACAGTAGACATTGCAAATTCCACAAAAAGCAGATTGTACAAGCTTTGTTTTCTTTGGATGCTTCTTCGATGCACCAATTTTGGGAGGCTTAACTTTGGGATTACTCTGGAGGGCGAGGTTGAGATTTATAGCAGCCAATTGTCCTGTCCCATCTGTAGGTACTGCAAGTTCCTTCACGAAAAATTGGACGTCTAACCAATTCAAGAGAATTTTTAAGCACAGAAAAACAAAGAATGATGTAATGGCATAAAGTAGGAGCGTGCTATACACTCTTCTATGCTGCATGAGCAAATATCCAGAGGAATACCAATCATAAAAATATCATTAAAAGGGTTGTTTTCGGGGGGATAAAAAGCAAAAGATAGACCGGTCTTCATACCCCAACCCTGTGCGCACCCTTCCTCTAAAAAAAGCCACCAATCTGCACTAGTAAAATACATAAAATAGAGAAGGAAAAAGACAAAGGCAGCACAACTGGAAACACTTGTCCTTCGGTCATGGCCATTGGAGAGAAAATTATTTTTGCGCCCCAACCTTACGTACCACTACCATATTTTATAATTCAGAAAGCATTGACATCCTAGCTTCAATAAATATGAAGCATAACAAACTCATAAAACAAGAAAAACTTAGACAAGCACAAAATGAAGGACGCACCACCACAAAGGCAAAAACCAAAGCCTCAAGTTCCTTTAAAATGCAAAAGAAACTCAAGTGCTATCTTAGATCAACCAAATGGGAAAACTGCTATATCAAATAATGAATAATCAACCAAACGACTAGGAATGCAGATAAGAATGAATTGGGTTACTGCTACATTAATACATAAAGCATGTTCGCGACCGGGATAGAACTCCAGATCACAGTCTCCCATACTTATGGCTATCAACACTAATGCAGGAATTCATTTCAACTGCCAATCTAATCCAATAGCATGAGCAAATTTATGAGAAACCAACTAGTTCTCTCGATTCAAGTAAGCACAAAAGTTGACTAATTAGCACCAAGAGCATAAATATCTCAAATGATTTTACCTACTATACCAGTTGGTGTAGCATATAAACGTCCTTCCACTAAAATGGGTAGAAATGCCTGTCAATGGAGATCCCCCATGGTGCCTATATAAGCTGTGGCTAAGTCCAATTCTATGTATTCCTCTATCCGTAAAGTACATTGAATACCACAGTGCTTATTAGAACTCACTCCTATTGTCTGTTCAATTTTGTCTGGAGCCAAGGACAAATCTAGGATTATTGGAAAGTGAAAACATCAGCTAAGATCAACCCTTCGTGATCGGAATGTTACAAATCAAATGATGAGGCAAAAATGCTTCTCAACCCTAACAGAACAAGTATTTCGGACACAAGAAGTATGATATTCCCGGATTATCACCATATTCTGACAAATATGAGCACCTAATTCAGTTAATTCACCCGCTACTCACCAATGATATAACAAAAATCAGTGAATTTCCAGACTAAATGGTGATAGTCGATGCATAATGGAATGGTGAAATGAGATTACGATCAATTCCGTTTTTCTGTATCAATTCACTTCAATGTTTAATCAGCACCACATTATCAACGACATGTAGGGACCAATCCAATTAATCATCAGTTACTTTTCCCGCATCAATTAACATCTATAGCCCCCAAAACACCAGAAAACCATAAAATTTCTCTTGAAAAACAATACTCACAACTCCTCCATATGCAGCTGGATCCAATCCGTATTGCTGATTCCCCGCCGCGGCGGCCAAACTCGGCGAGCTCGCGGCCTGATAAGCCGCATAGCTGGGTGCGAGACCAGCATGATGGGCCACGTAAGGGCTCGAGGAGCTCAATGGGGCCGCACCGGGCAGTGTGGCGACATCTCCGGGACCGGCTTCGGCGCAGAAGAGACCGTACCCGCGATGTTGGGGAAAGGCAGCAAAGGTGAGACCGGGGCCAGGGTCGACGAGTTGGGGGATGTGAAGTGATGGGTTTGACGACGATGACGAGAGAAGCGAATCGCTTCGGTCTGTGACTTGTGAGTGTGGAGGTGGACGTGAGTTCTGTTGAAATCGAGCGAAGCTGATGCCGGAGTAATCCATGGAGGCTTGCTGCGAGGACCAGTTCATTCAAGAAAAAGTTTAAAATAAAAAAGGGATCTTTGAGGAGACAGTGGAAAGGGATAATTACACCATGGCCCTGGATTATAAGGGGTTTGGCAATTTGCCCCCCCCCCCCCTCCCCCCTTGATATCAATTTTTGCGAGTGACCACTCGAAATCCGTCGACTCGGGGCCGAATTCTCCTCGGAATATTGGTCCCATGCCCTCACGGCGATAGGTGGTTCCCGTCTTAGAGCACAAAAGGGGGAGTTTACAGAAAGAAATAGAATTGTTAATTAAACTATATGTCAAATAAATGACACTAGTGAACTTAAAGAATGGTTGGATTTGAACCTTATGATATGATAGGTGTGGCTAGTCTCATGCTGACTTTAAGTGAACTAGGCAAAGCAGTATTTTTGCATTCGCTATGTGTTTACGTCTCTAAGAGGCTTGTCGGTAAATATTTCTACTTGTTACATTTCAAATTATCAAAAGACAAGAATAACATTTCTTCTTCTTCTTTTTATCAACAAGGGTAATATTTAATCCAACGTAAGAGAAATGATTTAAGAGTTGTGGCTTTAGTGATTTGAAAAGAAAATAATTCTTCATTTGAAGTTCATAGAAGGGGACCTAATATAATGCTATTTCTAAAGGTTTGATCCGACGCCACCCACTATATCATTGTATGATTGACAGAGGCTAATCTCTATCACCTCTTAGGTGGATTTTCACCTCAAGCGGATTGTTCCCATGCTTGCCTCCCCGCCATCAATTTTACTTTCCCATAGCCAAAAGTTTTACACTTTTTCTGAAATTTGATCCCTTGATGGGTGAAGCTAAGGCTAGTAAAAGAGTCAGTGCCCTAGTGAACCTTTTGATATCCTGTTGGCAAGAAGAAAGCAAAAGGACAAAAGTGCAAAATAAGAACAAGGAGCCAACAGCTCCAAAGGACCCATCTTCCTTTGAGAGAACATCTTTACATGAGAGCATGAAGGAACAAAAGAAAAAGATAAAAACAACATTCCTCCACCAGATCAAGGGAATGAATCAGAACCCAAGGAGAAGGCATAAGCAGTATGAAACAAAAGTTAGCTCACTGTACAGTATCATTGGAACTCATTTACAACCCAAAGACGGCATCTGTACTGTACTCGTATCTTCTTCAACTGTTGCTCAGTAGAGCTTCAAAACAAATATGCAGCCGACTTTCATCTACACGACAGGACCCACCAGAGGCCCATGCTCATGCTCTCTTACTAAACATCTCTTGAGCAAATGATGAGCACCATCTTCTTCTCCTTCTTGAAGCTCAAATGGCACATTGAGATCAATCAGCGTGGTCAAGCCAGCTGGAATCTCCAGCTTCTTAGGAATGTCCTGTTTGGCTTTGGCTTCATGACCACCCACCTCCACTTCCACAAGATGAGCACTCTTGTGACTACCCAAGGCCTTTCCTGGTGCAAACCCTTCACCGCAACTGGCTTTGCATATCTCCACATCCTTCAGTAAGGCAGAGCAGGAGCTTCCTCTCTTGCCGGGGTGCGCACAATGGCCTCCGAGTGCCTGGTGAGATGGGAATGCCCTGTGGCAGTTCTTGCACTTGTATTCCTTCTTTCTTGTGGAATTATCAGATTTATCAGAACCGGCAGTGAAAGTTATCATCTTGCAGGGGTGTTCTCTCGTGTCAGGATGACCTAACTTGACCACCTCTCTTGTTTCGGTTACTATTCCATTGAGCTTGAAACTCAGGGCACCGTCAAATCCCTTCTCAAATTCACCCCCACCATACACAGAAAAGGAAACATCGCCCTTTTCAGCGACCTTCTCGAATTCTACTCCCCCGAGAAACATCTCGAAGTGAACTTCATCATCTGCAGACCTAAGATTAGTGTGATCATACAGCAACTTCGTACTTTCCGAGAAATCAGGAACAATCGCCTCTGTTCTCACCTTCTTGAGCTTTGTTCCACCATCTACGTCTTTTCCCTCCATCCGATACACCACACCGCCCATAGAGAGAATCAAAAGAGAAGCCGCCGCCTCCTCCTCGTCTGGCTGCCAAATCCCGCTAGAGGATTGTGGCGTAGCAGCGTCCATTCCATTAAAGACACTTGTTTTCTCGGACTGAGACCTCGAATGGGCATACACAGAGCCCAACCGCTCAAACGCCTGACCACATTCTTGAGGAAGGACCCCAAAATCATCCCTTCCTCTTTCGCTTCTCGGGTGGAGTCTCATGTGGCCGAACAGAGCGCGACGCGACCGAAACCCTTTCCCACAGACCCAACATACATCGAGACCCCGAGCAAACTCTGTCCCATGGCCACGTAGGAGCGGCCTCTGGTTCTTGGCCGGCTTGGAGGCCGTCGTGGTGCGATGGCTCCTGACGTGACCTCCCAAGACTCTTCCGCTGGCGAAACTTTTCCCGCATAGCTTGCACGGATACCCCCTTTCTTGACCCAGTTCCGTCATGTCAGCGTAGATCACACCAAAACCGAAGCAGCCAAACGGAGGAGGAAAATCAGAAGAAGAAAAAAGTAGAAAACCTCAAAGGTCGAAAGGGCCTGAATCTTTTTTAAAGATAAGTGAGGCAGAGAGAGGATCAACCGCTGAAGCGATCAAAAAGGAGGAATCGGGAAAAAGGGTATGTAAAAGCAGAGCAATCAGGAAAAAAAAAAGATATCCAAAAGAGGAAAGGACGCTTCTTAGCTCTGGAAATCGATGGAGAAGAAGAGGCTCTGCATTGCTTCTTTCTGGGTCTTGAAGGTCAGATACAGAGCTACAGAGGAACGGAAACGGGACAGAGAGTATCGGAAGCCCAAGAAGAGGAAACCCGCGCCGAACCACCGAGATGGGTTTGTGCTCTTTGCTTCGCTGGTTTGGCTCGGGGGATCCGCAGGGGAGTGATATATGTGGAAGTGAACTTTCACAGAGAGAGAGAGAGAGAGAGAGAGAGAGAGAGAGAGAGAGAGAGAGAGGAGGGGGGTAACGCGGAGAGCGAGATTTTTCAGTTTTGGTTTGATACGAGAACGAGAGAGATTAGCTGGAGGATATATACAGTATAGATCCTTTTCGCCGCTGCTTCTGTGTGGCCGCATCGGGCAGGGAGGGAGCGACACTGCACTTGCATGGAAAGCAACTCCTGAGTTAGGCGTGTGCTCGCAGGGATGAATATCAGCCTTCTCCCAATTTTTGGTACGGACGTCTCCTTTGGCCTATTGAGACTCCTTTCTCTTATTTATTTATTTTTTTGTTATTTTTATTTTAATGGTGTTCCAAGGGCCAAGACAATAATTGGCAAAATCTGCTGCATTTGGGAAAAAAATTCTGAAACTTTTCTCCTACTAGTATCTTCGGTTTTGTTTTGTTTTTTTTAAATTAGCGTTTGGTATACAACTCTTCCGCAACTATTACAAACGTGGCATGAGAATGCGACTTAATCATAATATAAATTTGTCTTTGAGCCCAACATTATTCGACATTACTCGTCTTAAAATCGATATGTTATGGCGGGTACTCATTTAAAAGTTTCCTTATAATCACGTTGAAATAAAAAAGGATGACTCAAATATAATAGGGCAATAAAAATTGTCATTCTCAATATGAATATGACCAGCAAATTTATTAGGACTTTGTCATGACCTAAATTTTCAATCAAAAATATAACATAATCTAACCTCGATGGTTACCAAAGTTTTTGCGGTTACTGGGAAGCTTAAGAACTTGTAAAAAAATTCACTTTTTGGCTTTAAATTTAATAAGTGGTCTATGCTTCATATCAAACATTTGCTAGCACAGGATATGTGTGTTTTCCTCCATTACACATCAAGGAATAAGAAGAAAATGATGAGTACATTATGATCAAAAGAAGCAAGCAACCACCGCTGCTCAAGTACAAATTAAATCTCAGTGAACATGTAAAATTCACCTTAGTCTTGGCAAAGTTTGATCAACCTTGTAAACCTTATCTAAAAAGCAAAACCTTGTAAGCAAACCATCTTAGCCACACCACCGGAACCATAATGCCACAACATAAATACCCACATGTACACAGGTTTGTTCATTTCAAAAGTGCCCCCGCATGGGCCAATAAGAAAGTACAGATGTCAGATGAGTAATGACTATAATTGTGATCCAACATTGTCCACCAAAACATACATGACTTCAGTTCTGTTTGTCATGTACCTACAATACCATGCCTGGCGAAGCGCCAAAAGTGTCCTCATCACTGTTGGATTGCCACCGAGAAAAATTTGGGTGCAGTCCCACCAGTTCAAGCTCGCCATGTATCTCGTGTTCTCAATAATATTGCGGGTGGCCACTCTAAAAAATCGTAAGAAATTTTTGAGCTATCACATTCACCTTTTCTAGGGCATCTGTGACTATCCATTCTTGTACTCGGCCTTGTGCACTGATTCATGAACACATCCAGCACCGCAGCCCTTGGCTTTGAACCACCAGAAGATGCTCTCTCATGAAAATTATTAGTAGCCAAAGACTCGCGAGTGAAGCCATTCTGATTGCCTCTGGTGAAGTGCATTGCAATCCGCCAATTAAGTGTTTTATCTGGCCCATGAGATTATCCTGTAAGCGTGAGTCATTTAAGTCAAGTTTTGGGGAAGACTCTTCTCTACGAATTCTCTCTCTAGTAGGTTCAGCATGCTCACCAACTGCACTATCTTGTGAATAAAGTTCATAAAGTTTGTCGTAACTAATGCATAGGCAATGGCCTCTGCCTTCTTGCTTCAGGTTTCTCCTGGAATATATGCAGTTGTTGTGTTCTTGCTCACTGCATCAATACACATGACAACTCAAAAAACAAAATCCACAGAAGAAATAACTATTGAAATGACCTAAAATTTACGAAGAGTAACTTCTCCTTTGTCTGAAGCATCAGACATCTTCGTGATGGCATTCCAAGTAATGCCATTTTGACCATGAAATGTTTTACTACACAGCAAAATATTTCTTCACCGTCTTTTTCTATTCTATCTACTAGATTTCTGAATAAATGGACCAAAGGAGTCCCTTAAGGTTTTTGAGGTATTATGGTAAGCCCCACTGCTAAACGTGCTATCATGAAGGCTGCCTTTTCTTTATTCCTCTAACAATCCATCTATCAACACATAACTTGTCCAAACCACATTATCTCTTGTTGTGCCATCTCCCTCCTTTTTCAGAGTCTTTTTCATGCTCAGTGACTTCAAACCCACATGATAACAGTCATAACTGGCCATACCGTTCTCATAACAAATGCTGAGATAGGAATTCAAAGCAGTTGTTCCATAACAAACAGTCAGAAGCAATTTCAAAACAGAAAATAATAGGAAAAGTGCAAAACAAATCAGAACAAGTATCTCATGTTGCATTTGTGTAAATATATGCCCCAAATATCTGGACGTTTTGTTAGACTCACAATCAACTTCAGCCTATGAAACGCTCGTAAAATACTACTTGATAATATGCACAAAGCAGCTGCTCAGAACAATCTTGCTCTTTGTCTGTCAAAAATGTTAAGTGGATCTTCACTAGAGTGACTATACTAATTGCTCTGTCAATCATATTATGAAGAGGATGAAGTAAAGAGGATGGCTCAAGCAATTTGACGAGCTTAAACTATAACTTATAATAAATATGCACATAGAAGCAAGTCAATCGCTCGAAGGTAAACTAGTATCATTCAAGGTAAAGGTTTTTAGACACAAAAGAAGCACTTATCAATATAAAGCATAGACCACTTATGAACAAAATCCCTCTTCCTTGACTTCTAAAGTCAACTTACCAGGAAAAGGAGTGTGCCTCCTTAGCATTATCAGTATTGAACTGCAAATGAACATCAAGAAAAGATTATCAACTAGCCAATCTTTTGTGCCAGGACTGTATGTGAACGTGCCCCAACATTGCCTTTCCAAAATCACGAACAAGTCAAGGTAACTGCATTATCATGCAAATGCCAAAGGCATTATGTATGGTTAAAAATGATCAACAATAAAGAGTAACAAGTACTTCTACTATGAAAAATAAAAGGATCCAGTATATAAAATGAATATTATAGGAAACCTACAATGAGATATTATTCTCCTTTTGCAATCAGCTATTAGAACAATTAGCTGTATCAGCATGCAAACACCTATAAAGGAAGTGATGTAGTGTTCAGCAAAAGGAAAGAAGACCACATTTACCAGTATTTAGTGCCTTGGAACAGAAAGAACTTACTGTATCTAATTTTCTTTTTGTGTTCAATCTATCTTACGAAATAGTAAGCAATATGTATGAATGGACGAGAAATGGGTTCTCAAGGGAATCTCCTGCACAGTAGGTAATTGGCATAGAACACGGTAAAATTTCTGATAAGCATACTGCGCATAGAACATGGTGAAATGCTGATGAGCAAACACATCAAAGCATTGGACTGATGGTAGCATGAATTTGAACTTTTGCCATATCATTTGCTAGAAGACTTGCTTTTTGACAACGATGTGATCATGATACTTAAAAAATCACGGTGTCTCTAAAGTTTTCAGATACAGTAGCCAAAGCATGTAAAGCCATGCTCTTAAGAATATGATTTTTTTTGCCCTCAATAACATCAAAAATACACCCCAGTGCTAGCACAGCTCCACATTGAGTCCAATATTTCTCATTCGCCTATCCATGAGGTATTCAAGTGCATGACACAAGCTTTGTTAGAGAGTGAATCATTAACAGCATTAATTAAACCTAAAACATTCGCACTAAACGACAAGAAACCCTTCATGCTAAGAGACGTAACCTGCACGGACCAAATAAAGGGATTGTGGTTAATACAGTCTAAGATTCAACTAAAGTTTATGGTTAATATAGGTATTTTTTAGATTCATCTTAAGTACGAGTGATATACGTGTGACTAAGGCTCATACATGAACGAGTTACATTTATTAGGTCTTCACATTGCACATGGACAATGAATTGATGATCAAACTTCAGTCTTTAAAGGGAAACCAAAAACAAACTGGCTTAACTACCTTCGACCAAATCTACTGACCAAGGGCAAGAAGTCTCAAAGTATTTCCAAAGAATTAAACTTCAGTTGATTCAGCTTCCTGGTTGATTTTACACTCCGGAAGTTTTGCTTCCGGAACTCAGTCTCGCCACACTTATGCCGTGTGTTTCACACAGACACCAGTTAATCACTCTCGATCAGAGATAATAAGCAAGTCTTCCAATTCAGCAACGTCAGGGGTTAAGGCAAAGTTTACCCTTTCATTTTGTATGGTCACAAGCCAACTCCACAGTAGCTTCGCTTCATTCAGCTCTGCGCAAAGATCACTCTTTCCCTCAGTAATTCTTCCAACTTAAAACTCTTGAAGGCGTAGACAAGCTAAGCTAGGGGCAAGCATCACCAGACCAACATTGTCACACCAGTTGATCCTACAGCTAACCACCACAACAGCCACCGTCAATTCCCGGGTCGGCTGAATGCGCATGCGTAGCTCGCGGCGACTGCAATTGCAAGCCTGTAATGCAATCAAGGAGGGAACACGAACACTTTACCAGGAAAAGGAGAAGATGAAGATGAAGACGAAGCGAGACGACGAGCACGACAGACGGTTGTTGGGAGTGGAGCAAGGAGCCAGTCGGGGGGGTAATACGCTACTTCGTCAATTCGGGTCGGACCATACCCGCCGGCCGTTGGTTTAGAATTGGACCGGAAATTGAAAAATTTTGGTCCGAGTCATGGACATTATTTGTTTGTTTTTTTTTTTTTTGGTGTGGAAGTTTTTGTTTTTCGCTCCGGATTTATTCCCCTTTCTCCTGATAAAAATTTTTGTGCGTCTAATTTTTTCAATCGAGCTGTCCTACTTATACAAATATTTCATTAAGTCTATTCAACACCGCATTGTGCCAGAATCCAATTGACTTGATTTGTTAGTAACGTTTGAGTGCAATGTGCACAATGTTTTTATTGATGTGAATGCTTTTGTGAAAAAAAAAGAACTTTAAAATAACCCATTCTTTTTTGTGAAAAAAATTGAAGAATCCTGTTTTTTTTTAAATATTAAATAAAACTATAATATTTGTACTTTTTAAAATTTTTCCTAGAAAACTAACCTCCGCTTTGAAATTCTTTTCATTTTTATTGGTGACAACAATTTTCAATACTCATGCCTTTTCTCCCTTGAGAATAATGGTTGAATAGTCTAAAGAGAAAAATATCATTTTTTGTCATATATGAATATGACTTTTTCACATAAAGGAAGGAGATGGATGTTTGTTTATTTCGAGCAAAAGTAATTTGAATATTCACATAATTTTTCAATCGTGAGCTATAGAAAATAAATTGTAATTTTGTTGTTGTTGAAAAGATCTTAATACTTACCCACTTTGGCAAGAAAGAAATGTGTGTAGGAGAAAATCAAGCAAATTTTGTATTTTTTTTTATATTTCGGGCCAAAGAAGAGTATGAAATTAACTTGGAAAAATAATAAACTGTAATATATAACTTTTTTTAAAGGTCCTAACACTTAGGTACTTTGGCAATTGACTTGAATGAAAAATACGTGTGGAGGAGCAGATTAAGCAATATTTTTGTGTTATTCTTTTTATTTTCGGGCCAAAGAAGAATATGAGATTGGCTCTGAAAAAAAATTGGCTAATTATATTATCCCCAATAAGGATGATAGGCCTTTCTCTCGGCTAATCGGGATCCTGATCTCCCCCACAATCAACGGCTTGGATACCCCACCCGACGATTCGAACCGATCATCCAACGGTCCCAAAACGGGTTCAGCTCCGGCCCCAGGAAAAAAAAAAAACTAGCCGTTACAAAGAGCGTCCCCCAGAAACCCTCTAACGTTCCATTCTCCTCCCTTCACTCACGCATCCCATTAACTTCTGCATCAATTCGCCAAATCCAAAGACCAAATCTTTCATCTCTCTCTCTCTCTCTCTCTCTCTCTCTCTCTCTCTCTCTCTCTCTTCCTGATAATCCCTGAATCCTGAATTCCTTCTTGCCAACCTTTCGTTTTCTGTTGATGATGGATTTAGTCCAAAGGAGTTCCTCGTCGGTGACGCCGGTGAAGGAATCGAAGGGGTCGTCCAGGTCGAAGAACCAGCAGGAGGCCGCGAAGCTGTCCGAGAACGTGAACCCAAATCTCGCGCACTCGAGCCCCGGACCCAGAGTGGCCGGTTCCCCTGCGGCGGCGGCCAAGTCCGCGAAGTCGCAGAAGTCAGCCTCCAAGAACCCTAATCCGGTGGGCGCTCACTCCCCCAGGAACAGAATTCGAGAACGGAAGTTTGTTCTGGCAAAGAGGAACGCGAGGAGAGGGGGGGCCGGGGGGCCAAGGGCGGCGGCGGCGGCATGCAAGTGCAAGGAGAAGGCCGGCGGGAATCCGAAGAAGTGTCTCTGCGTGGCTTACGAGAGCTTGAGGGCTTCGCAGGAGGAGTTTTTCAAGAACAAGGACGGTGAGGACAGCGAGTTGATTGAACAAGGAGAGGAGATAGAGAATCGGTTGATGATACATGATTTGGGGAATGAAGAGGAGTTTCGGGGGAAAACTGAGGAAAATGGGTCATCTCCTCTCGAGGATCCTGAATTTTGCGAGCTGGGTGAGATTGATGCCGCTTTTATTCAAGTCGGGGTTTCCACAGTTAAGAGGAGGAGGGAAAAGTTGATGGAAGAAGCGAGGAAGAGTGTGCCTGAGAGCGGGTGCGGGAGAGTGATGCATTTGGTTAAAGCATTTGAGAACCTCATGAATATACCGAAACCCAAGGAGACAGATTCGAAGGACGAGGGAGAGGTGGCTGAAGAGCAGAGTAGGAAGAAGGTGATGAACTGGGCGTTGCCAGGATTGCCACCTCCGAAGGCCCCAGAAGCAGAAGAGACTTCGTCTTCCTTCTCTTTGTCAGAATTGCACTTGACAGCAGAGAATCTAGGCCTTGACTCGCGGGCTTCTCTTTCTTCATCGTGGGACAGCAGCCAAGGAAGGTTTGTTACACACTACAGCAGTTGTGCTCAGCCTATCTTTCTGGGCTTATTTTGGGATCTAATGTGTAGTTTTCTCTTCTGACTGGGTTTAATTTGCCTGTGAACTTCTAGCGTTTCAAGCAGATCTTCTAATGGGGCTCGGAGAAGCCGTAGAAACGTAAGGAATTTCGTCTGCTATAACTTTTTAGTTGGAATGTTGTTGGAAATTCTCCTTAACAATTTGGTTTAGCAACGATTTGATCTCGTGTTCTTGTGTGTGATCTTTAGAGCCTCGAATCATATGGGACATTAGGCGGAAGCAGATGGAAGAAGAATCAGCTGAGAGTCACCAGCCAAAAGCCTTTTAAGCTGAGAACTGAAGTAAGCAACAATAAATTACCTTGATGTGCCAAAATTTTGTAAAAGGGACGGCAAATTGACTGGTTGCGATTTTCTATTGTTCATAACTGTGCAGCAAAGGGGAAGAATGAAAGAGGAGGAGCTCATGAAGAAGATGCGAGAGATTATGATTGAGGAAGAGAAACTGCGGGTACCAATTGCGCAAGGTCTGCCATGGACAACCGATGAACCTGAGGTAACATTCATCTTTCCTTAGAAAATCTGCATAACAGTTGGTTATTGTCATATCGTAGTCTTGGGGGAATTGGGCTCCAAACATGCCTTCCTATAAGAAGCATTGATTGAAGGGAATCATCAATTGGGGATTTTGTGTGCAACTGGTCGTTGAAAGCATAATTCCGCTATCTTATGCGTTAATCCAGATCCATTTAGGACTGGTTATGCTCCGAGGTTCAAGCACAAGAACATTTCTCGGCTTCATTTTACTGTTTGATTTCTCAGTGTCTAACTTAACCAGATCCATGTAGAACTTGTTATGCTCTGTGTCTTCAAGCCCTGAGAACATTCCTCGGCTTCATTGGTGTACTGTTTGTTTTCTCAGTGTCTAATTAAACCTCCTGTAAAGGAGAATACGAGGCCACTCGACCTAAAGCTACACAGTGACATGCGGGCAGCAGAGCGAGCTGAGTTTGACCACCAGGTGCTCTACTGGCGAAAATAGCTATTCCCTATGCCTTGAATTTGACACCCTTTCATGCCCCAGATATGAAATAAGGCGAAACAAAAATAAATCGTGTTTGCTAATCTGCTCCTATGTTCTTCAGATAGCAGAAAAGATGAGCTTGATCGAGCAATACAAAATGGAGAGGGAGAGGCAGCAGAAGGTACATATATACTGAGAATTAAGGCATTGTTTTAGCTTCTTTTCGCATCGGCGAAATCTAAATTTCAGCTCTTTTCATTCTCTTAGTTGGCAGAAGAAGAAGAAATCAGAAGGCTGAGAAAAGAACTTGTGCCAAAGGCTCAACCCATGCCATATTTTGACAGGCCTTTCATCCCAAGGAGGTAAAGTTTGACATCCCAGATGGTGAAGGGTTTCTCAGTAGGAGTTCCAACTTTTCATCAAAAGCTACGCACTAATCTGTCCAAAAATGACGTTCTTAGTTTACTGAATTTAGCTAAGGTTTTTTCTAGGCACTGGTTCGGTTCAAATGGCTATTTTCTCGTAATTTTCACATTGGTCATCCTTTGTTTTGAAAAGATTATGTAATAGTGTGAGATATCATTAGATGAGTCCAAAAGTGACGTTCTTAGTTGACTGAATTT
Organism: Melaleuca quinquenervia; assembly: GCA_030064385.1. Lineage (NCBI taxonomy): Eukaryota > Viridiplantae > Streptophyta > Magnoliopsida > Myrtales > Myrtaceae > Melaleuca > Melaleuca quinquenervia. The sequence goes on along the minus strand of CM057726.1, from coordinate 6,026,758 downwards.
AGCTTAGGTTTTTTCTTTTTGTAAGTACCGTTTCAGCTCAAGTGGATATTTTCTCATGATTTTCATATCGGTTGTTCATTGTTTTGAAAAGATTATGTAATAGTGTCAGACATCATTAGATAAGTTTGTGCCATTGGTCGGCCTCTGAATTTATTTTTCTTCACTTGCTCAGGTCATCAAAAAACCCAACAATCCCAAGAGAACCCAGGTTTCACATTCCTCAGCAGAAGAAGATCAAGTGCTGTTTATCATGGAACGACATGAGCCCCTACACATACCATGAATGCGCCCATGAGGATACGCAGAAGTGAACATTAAATTTCTTTGGCTCTGTTAGTTACCAATAAGAGTTCAATATTCTTTCTCGAAAATATGTAAATCAAGCAACAATAAAAGTTGCGAGTTTTGGTTGGACTTCATCTTTCCTCATCTCTCTGTTTTATCTTGTGAAATATGGCAACAAAGAACTTGCAGAGAGACGGTGCCGGCATAACATGGAACAGGGGAGGAGCGTGTCTGATGTGCATATCTAGAGGCTCGACTAATAGCAAGTTACCCTATTCTGTCACCATTCCATGAAAATTTGAAATAGTTCAATAGTTCAGCCATCGAAAAGTTGTCTTTCCAGTCTTGCTAGCAATCTAAGTTCCTGTTAGGGTCTTTGCTTCCATAAGAGAAAACTTCGAAGCAATCGACTCTATGGAGCTCTCACTTTTAATTTTGAGCATATTGAGAAAGAGGAGCATGGATTTTGGACCTTTCTCAATCTTCAAGTTCTTTATTTGCATTTGCAATTGGGTACGTCTTGGGACTGCAGCAATTTCAAGGGGATATTCCCACCCAATTAAATGTTTCTTAGATGTTGAGTAACCTTTTGATCGAGAAAAATGTTGGAAAATCGAACCATGTCTAACTAAGAAACATCACTGGCGATAATCGTTCATAAGATATGCATATAAATGTTATTTTGGTGATACACTCGCCATGTCTGATAAGGATTATCACTGGCGATACTCATTCATAAGATCTACACAATGTCAGACATTCCTTGCCAAATATATATTGTACATGTTATTTTGGTGATACGCTCATTTATTCGTAAGCGAAAATTTTGAAAATATAAAGTAACAAGCGTTTAACTTAGTTTCGCATGCTTGTTGGCTTGTAATTTCCAATATAGAAGGTAACAACAATCTAATTGTACATTTAATAATAAGAGTTGCCACTAATTATGCACTTTCCTCATATTTATTCACGAAGTATGAAAATTTGTCTAATTTGTTAAAAATGTAATTTTCCTTTATACACGTTATATAATTACATAGACACACACGTTGTTCATACAAACAAATGAGCATTTAAAAATCTAGAAAAAAAAGAATTAATTTTAGCAAATATAATATCAATGCAAGTATATATATGGATCGGGTAAATTGGGGCTTTAACCCAAGTGTATTGTGGAAACAAATGCGGTCAGTGATGTTGCGAGCCAAACTATAATCTCTTTATTTGGTTCCGTGAAGAATACGTATTCGGTCGACATTAAGTGCAAATGCTTTAGGTTTAATTAATGCTGTTAGTTAAATATAAAGCAACATAGAAGAATTTCTATATATTCACTCTATATATAAGTAAAGAATATAAGTTAACTATTTATAGTAATAAAATATTACAAAATCAATTATAATCAATCACAAAAATATTTGAGAATATTATGCATATCTAGAAATATCATTAAAGATATCCAGAATATTCTAATTATGTATGTAGCATCCCTCTTAATTGGGTAACTAATGGAACAAAGGGAATATTCTATTTAGGTAATGCATATCGTGGTTATTCCTATATAAAGTGATCGTAGCTAAAATAGAGAACCGGCACGAAATCGATCACGTACCTATCACCCACAGGCTTAGTCAATATTTGGAGCAGGGCCCCCTCGTCGTCCCTGTCCACCAGAACTCCCAACTCCTCGCACTCCTTGATCTGCACGTTTGTCAACGCATCCCTGGCTCTGCTCTTCACAATGGAGTCGCTGGGAACTTAAAACGTCTGTATGGTTGAGCACAGCATGGTTGACCATGGAAAAAAGCCGGCACTCCATGATAGAGAAGAATGATCTGTTAGAGTGGCGCACGAGGCACTTGTCGTACCATCGCCTCTTTTGCCGGTAGCTGAATCGATGCAAGACTGACATAGATTGGCGGCAACATCCCCTCTACAAATTGTTTTACAGTAGGACAGAGGGTAAATACCCAGACAAAGCTGGTGACAAACTTGTCCGGCCATAAACTTTGTCTGGATATTCACCTTTCGTCTTGTTGTAGAGCCATCTATAGAGGGGAAGTCACTGCCAATCTCTGTCTGTCTTGCATCAATTTAGCTACCAGCAACATGAAAGAGGCAATCATATGGTACGGTGAGTGTCTTGTGCACCACTTTAACATATCTTTCTTCTCTACATGGAGTCAATGCCGGCTTTTTTCATGGCCAACCGTGTCATGCTCAACCGTGGGAAAGTTTCAGTTCCCAGCGATTCCACTGTGGTGGACACTTTCAAGAATCTAACTTTTCGACAAAAGTGATGGACTTAGCAAGGAATATGACGGACTTGAGATGAAACAAGTGTGGTGAAAGCAAACTCCATGAAGCCATGCGTCTTCTTCAGGTAAACTTGGATGAAGACATAACTAGTTTCAGATCTTGTAAGATTCTCTGATGACAGAGTCTCTAGGAAGAACTGCTTTTAGCGTTGTTTGGTTTCCTCAGAATTTTCCACTTCGCTATTTGATATCGTATCTATTTGTTCCATCATGTTGGTTCTCAACAACCTCATGACGTTTCTGTGTTTCTAGTGACTCCGGCGCCTATACGACGAGAGAAACATAATGCACGGGCTCAATGGTTTGAAGAACTTTCCAACCATTGTTGTGGTTGTCACGAGAACGGGTCATGATTTAAGGACAAGAGTCACGTGGAAGATCATCGCAGTGGCCAGCTCAGATGTTGCGACAGTCATCAACACAGATTGGGATCTCGTCGTCAACTGGGGCCTCCTGAGACGAAACGCCAAGAACTCCTGGCTGAGAGATGAACTCGCAATTCCAAACAGAAGTGTTTACTCCATAGCCATGGTATGCAAATGCGCATGTTGTGCCTTGCAAATTTCATAATGTTTACGCAGAGGAGTCAAAGGCAGAATGCTAGAAGCTCTTTGACTTTCTTGCTTTTCCGCAAGCGACATATGTTTCATGGACCAACTCTGCTGGACTTATGTGCAACTGCAGGTACTAAATGTCATACTAAGACTTGCATGGATGCAGAACATCTTAGGCTTCAGAGAAGCGCCTTTCCTGCCTAGAACAGCCTTGATTGCGATCATCACTAGCTTGGAAATCATCCGCCAGGGGATTTCGAAATTTCTCAGGTGTGCTGAGTTTTTTTGCCCTGCTCTTACCTTGGTACTGTGAAGAAGGAGAAACCATTAATGAATGAGCAGTAGTGAATAAGACATCAGAGTTCATCCAAAAGTGAACAATTTTCATACCCTTTTTGCAGACTTCCATTTCAGTCCCCTGCACCTCGAGAAGCTGATGGAAGGGGCGAGGAAGAGTGTGCCTGAGAGCGGGTGCGGGAGAGTGAAGCTTTTGGTTAAAGCATTTGAGAACCTCACGAATATACCGAAACCCATGGAGACAGATTCAAAGGACGAGAGAGAGGTGGAGGTAATTAACTGGGCGTCGCCAGGATTGCCACCTCGAAAGGCCCCAGAAGCAGAAGAGAGACTTCGTCTTCCTTCTCTCTGTCGGAATTGCACTTGACAGCAGAGAATCTAGGCCTTGACTCGCGGGCTTCTCTTTCTTCATCGTGGGACAGCAGCCAAGGAAGGTTTGTTAAACACTAAGCAGTTGTGCTCAGCCTATCTTTCTGGGCCTATTTTGGGATCTAATGTGTAGTTTTCTCTTCTGACTGGGTTTTATTTGCCTGTGAACTTCTAGCGTTTCAAGCAGATCTTCTAATGGGGCTCGGAGAAGCCGTAGAAACGTAAGGAATTTCGTCTGCTATAACTTTTTAGTTGGAATGTTCTTGGAAATTCTCCTCAACAGTTTGGTTTAGCAACGATTTGATCTCGTGTTCTTGTGTGTGATCTTTAGTGCCTCGAATCATATGGGACATTAGGCGGAAGCAGATGGAAGAAGAATCGGCTGAGAGTCACCAGCCAAAAGCCAATTAAGCTAAGAACTGAAGTAAGCAATAATAAATCACCTTGATGTGCCAAAATTATCTAAAAGGGACGCCAAACTGACTGGCTGCGATTTGCTATTGGTCATAACTGTGCAGCAAAGGGGAAGAATGAAAGAGGAGGAGCTCATGAAGAAGATGCGAGAGATTATGATTGCAGAAGAGAAACTGCGGATATCAATTGCGCAAGGTCTGCCATGGACAACCGATGAACCTAAGGTAACATTCATCTTTCCTTAGAAAATCTGCATAACAGTTGGTTATTGACATATCGTAGTCGTGGGGGAATTGGGCTCCAAACATGCCTTCTTATAAGAAGCATTGATAGAAGGGAATCATCAATTGGGGATTTTGTGTGCAAGGGGTCGCTGAAAGCATGATTTCGCTGTCTTATACGTTAATATAGATCCATTAAAAACTGGTTATGCTCCGAAATTCAAGCCTCAAGAACATTGCTCGGCTTCATTGGTGTACTGTTTGTTTTCTCAGTTTCTAATTAAACCTCCCGTAAAGGAGAATACAAGGCCACCCGACCTAAAGCTACACAGTGACATGCGGGCAGCAGAGCGAGCTGAGTTTGACCGCCAGGTGCTCTACTGGCGAATAATAGCTATTCCCTATGCCTTGAATTTGACACCCTTTCATGCCCTAGATATGAAATAAGGCGAAACAAACATCAATCATGTTCGCTAATCTGCTTCTGTGTTCTTCAGATAGGAGAAAAAATGAGCTTGATCGAGCCAATACAAAATGGAGAGGGAGAGGCAGCAGAAGGTACATATAAACTGAGAACCAAGGCATTGTTGTAGCTTCTTTTCGCATTGGCGAAACCTAAATTTCAGCTCTTTTCATTCTCGTAGTTGGCAGAAGAAGAAGAAATCAGAAGGCTGAGAAAAGAACTCGTGCCAAAGGCTCAACCATGCCATAATTCGACAGGCCTTTCATCCCAAGGAGGTAATGTTTGACATTTAAGATGGTGAAGGGTTCCCGTAGGAGTTCCAACTTTTCATCAAAAGCTACACACTAATTAGTCCAAAAGTGACGTTCTTAGTTGACTGAATTTAGCTAAGAAATTTTTTTTTTGAAGCACTGGTTCAGTTTAAATAGTTATTTTCTCATAATTTTCACATAAGTCATCTTTTGTTTTGAAAAGATTATGCAATAATGTGAGATAGCATTAGATGAGTCCAAAAATGACTTTCTTAGTTGATTGAATTTAGCTTAGGTTTTTATTTTAAAGCACTGGTTCGATTTAACTAACTATTTTCTCATGATTTTCCCATCGGTCAGCCATTGTTTTGAAAATATGTAATGCTGTGAGAAATCATCATATGAGTCCAAAATTGACATTCTTAGTTGACTGAATTTAGCTTACGTTTTTTTATTTTCCATTGGTTCAATTCAAGTGGCTATTTTCTCATGATTTTCACATTGGCCGTCTCTTGTTTTGAAAAGATTATATAATGATTTGAGATATCATTAGATAAGTTTGTGCCATTGGTCCTCTGAATTTATTTTTCTTCGCTTGCTCAGGTCATCGAAAAACCCAACATTCCCAAGAGAGCCCAAGTTTCACATTCCTCAGCAGAAGAAGATCGAGTGCTCATATAACGACATGAGGAGCCCCTACACATACCATGAATGCGCCCATGAGGATTCGCAGAAGTGAATATTAAATTTCTAAATCCATTATTCATGTGTTGAGTAAAAGATCGGCATTACGTTGTGAAACAATAATTTCTTTCTCGTGATTATATTGAGATCGCCATTGAATAGAAAATTCTCCATCAGTCATAATTTCAAGATAATTATTTGATCATTCCGCAATAGGTAATTAAATTTCTTAATCGCAAACTACTTCTAACATTAGTATTAAAGCCAAGTTATTTTCCCAATTAAAATGTGATTTTTTTAAGAATAGATTTAGATTATGACCATGTTTCATGTACTACAAAAATACTGTTCATAAGCCGTATTTTGCTTTTAGCTGGATGAAATCATGATTTGATTACACAGTTAGAAAGCACTCTTCAATACGAGCGTTTTGAGTGGTCGCCGGCCCCGAGAAGCCACCGGATGAGATAGCACGCGCCTCACGCGCCGCGGCGGTGTCGAGATGGGGCTAGGGACGGTTTTTCCTATTTTTCGAAGAATTTGATCAAAATACGAAGTAAATACATACTTCATCCGGACGGGATCGTCGATACGAGAATTTTGATGTGCAGATCGTCGCGAAACGAGGCCGGGAAGGCGGCGCGTGGGCACCACGCGCCACTGGCGTCGGCGCGCGTGTTTTCACGCGCTAGCGACAGAGGCGCGTGGGGTCCACGCGCCGCCTTCCCGGCCTCGTTTCGCGACGATCCGCACATCAAAATGCTCGTATCGACGAGCCCGTCCCGATGGAATATGTACATACTTCGTATTTCGATCAAATTATTCGAAAAATATGAAAAAACCGTCTTTTGCCCCATCCCGACACCGCGGCGGCGCGTGAGGCGCATGCCACATATTCCGGCGGCCTCTCGGGGCTGGAGACTACTCAAAACGCTCTTCTTGAAGATTACTTTCTAACTGTACAGTCAAATCATGATTTCATTCTTCAAAAAATAAAATATGGTTTATGAATAGTACGGTCATAAAATATGAAAACGAGCCATAATCTAAATCTATTCATGAAAAAAGGGCCTCGGGATGAGGTCACTTACCAGAGCTGACGTTAGCCCAGGCCCTGTGACTCCAGTGCCCACGAGGTGCTGACGTTATCTCAAGGCCCATCAACCGTGATTCCTAGTGAATATCTTCTTGGTGGTTATGTTGAAACAATTATTGAGTCGAAGATTCACTATCAATCGTGATTCTTGGGTAATTATTTAATCATTTCGCAAGATGTAAGTAAATTTCTTAACCGCAAAACTATAACGAAACTACTTATAAAGAGGGAAAAATGAGAAAAAAAAAAAGAAAGAAAAAAAAGAAGGAAAATATAAATAATCAATTTTTTATTTTAAAAAATAAAATAATTAGAATAACAAAATTTTCATAGTATAAAAATGAATTGTTAATAATATTTAAAATTATTTGTTAATAATATTTAAAATTAATTAGGTAACTCATTTATGATCCATTTAAAACTCATTTTATGACCCATAAGATTAGTAAATGACCCATTTAGTATTTTAAACCGACCTATTTATGATCAATATTATCAAATATGAGTTAAAATATGGGTCTTTGACCCATTTTGCCACCTCTAGGAATAGGCAATCATCTAGGAGCAAAGTACTTCATAATCTTGGAATATGCTAAAGGGAATTATTGAAGAAGTACGCCATGTGTAGCATAATTAGGTTCGGTTTGGCTAGTGTTACTCCTTTCTCAGTTTAAGTGTTACTCCTTTTCTCAGTTTAACCACTCGATTTTGGCATAATCAACAATCATCCACCAGGGGATTTCAAATTTTTTCAGGTGTGCCATGTCTTTTTGCCCTGCTCTTACCTTGGTACCGTGGAGCAGGAGAACCCATTGATGAATGAGCAGTAGTGAATAACACATCAAAGTTCATCCAAAACTGAACATTATTCATAACATTTTTTCGTACTTCCATTTCAGTCCCCTGCACCTCGAGATTTTAGGAATTCTACTTTCCTATGTAAGTGCTTAAAGTGTGATTCCTTTGTCCTCTAGAGGGAAAAGTACCAAAAAAGTCCTAAACCTTTGCCACTTGTGCCAAAAAAGTCCTAAACCTTTTTTTGGTTCCAAATAAGTCCTAAACCTTTTATAAGTGGTGCCAAATAAGTCCTAAACCTTTATAAGTGGTGCCAAATAAGTCATTCCCACCGGAAAAAGCCCACGTGGCTTGCCGGAGCGCCAAGGTGGCTCGCCGGAGCTCGTCGGCGGCGCCACGTCGGCGCCGACGTGGCGTCGACCTTTTTTTTTTTTTTCTCTCTCTCTTCTTCTTCACCGGCGGAGCCCTCGCCGGCGATGGGCGAGGGCAGCGGGGGCGGCGGGGGCTGGGGCTGGGGAGGCCGCCACCGGCCTCGCCCGTCGCCGGCGAGGGCCAGGCGAGGCCGGCATCACCCGGATCGGGGTGGGGCAGCCCCGCCCCTGCCCAGACAGGGGCGAGGCTGCCCCGCCCAGATCTGGGCGGGGGCGGCCTCTCCCGGCCCCCGCTGGCCCCTGGCGAGGCCGGCCAACGGCCGGTGGCGGCCTCCCCAGCCCCAGCCCCCGCCGTCCTCACCCATCGCCGGCGAGGGCTCCGCCGGTGAAGAAGAAGAAGAAGAAAAAGAAGAAAAAAAAAAAAAAGGTCGACGCCACGTCGGCGCCGACGTGGCGCCGACGACGAGCTTCGGTGAGCCACGTCGGCGCTCCGGCGAGCCACGTGTTCTTTTTCCGGTGGGAGGACTTATTTGGCACCACTTATAAAGGTTTAGGACTTATTTGGAACCAAAAAAAGGTTTAGGACTTTTTTGGCACAAGTGGCAAAGGTTTAGGACTTTTTTGGCACTTTTCCCGTCCTCTAGATCACCCATGTTGGAAAATGAGCACCTGAATAACATTGGCAAGTACCGGGCCTTCAGGTGCCCCTTCCTTTCAACCGTGACCAAGACAACAAGGATGCTTGAAACAGCATTGAGATTGAAGAATGGGACAAGGATATCCGTTTCTCATTCTTAGTTGATTGAATTTAGCTTACATTTTTTTTTTCGCTGGTTCAATTCAAGTGGCTATTTTCTTATGATTTTCACATCCGCCGTCTCTTATTTTGAAAATATTATATAATGATGTGAGATATCATTAGATAAGTATGTGCCCTTGGTCAACCTCTGAATTAATGTTTCTTTGCTTGCTCAGGTCATCGAAAAACCCAACAATCCCAAGAGAGCCCAAGTTTCACATTCCTCAGCAGAAGAAGATCGAGTGCTCATATAACGACATGAGGAGCCCCTACACATACCGTGAATGCGCCCATGAGGATTCGCAGAAGTGAACATTAAATTTCTTTGGCTCTGTTAGTTACCAATAAGAGCTCGATATTCTTTCTCGAAAATTTGTGAATCAAGCAACAATAAAAGTTGCGAGTTTTGATTGGACTTCATCTTTCCTCATCTCTCTGTTTTATCTTGTGAAATTATGGCAACAAGGAACTTGTAGAGAGAGGAGGAGGAGCGTGTCTGGTGTGCATATTTAGAATCTCGAATAATAGCAAAAGTTGCCCTGTTCTGTCACCATTCCACGAAAGCTTGTCCCTGGGATACCTAGTCTATGAAAATTTGTAACAGTTGAATAGTTCGGCCATCGAAAAGTTGTTGGAAACACTTGTCTTTCCAGTCTTTCGAGCAATCTAAGTTCCTCTCAGGTTCTGAGTTTTGAGCATGTTGAGAAAGAGGAGCATGGATTTTGGACCTTTCCCAATCTTCAAATTCTTTATTTGCGCTTGGAATTCGGAATGTCTTGTGACTGTAGCAATAACAAGGGGCATTTTGAGTTATACATAATAATGTTGGAAAACCAAACCATAATATCTAATAAGGAGCATCACCGGTGATACTCATTCATAAGATATACACGATCACGTCAAACGTTCCTTTCTAAATATAATGCATAAATGTTATTTTGGTGACACACTCGTTTATTTATTAAGATCATACATGAACATTTTGAAAATCTAAAGTAATGGGCCTTTAACTTAGTTTTGCATGCTTGTTGACTTGTTATTTCAAATATAGAAAGAAAAAAATAATCTATAATTGTACATTTAATCATAATGGTTGCCACTAATTATGCATTTTCCTCATATTTATTTACGAAGTATGAAAATTCGTCTGATTTGTTAAAAATGTAATTTTACTTTATAAACATTACATAGTTATATACATATACACAAAATTTGTTCATACAAATAAATAAGCATTTAAAAATCTAGAAAAAATAATTAATTTTAGCAAATATAATATCAATGCAAGTAGATATATGGATCAGGTAAAAATGTCGCTTTAACCCTAGTGTATGGTGCAAACATATGCGGTCAGTGATGTCGCCAACCAAACTTGTGTCGAACACTATACTGCAATACTTATTGCATGCTAGTGAGGTTGCAGCGACTTGTTCGTAAATCATCTGCAAATAGACTGAGTTGTTTAGGCTCAAATTGAACGTACTTTAACAGGTGTTGCCTTTTGACTATCTCTAAAGTAAATAGCTGTATTGACCGTCCTTCCCTTCTAGTTTAATCGTTGACCGTCCTTCCCTTCTAGTTTAATCATATAAAGGTAAAAAAAAAAAACTGATGTTCCTACACGATTGGGCAAGATAATCCAGCTTTGATCGATTCATGGTGAGGATGCTTCTTGCTTGCGACTAAGACTGCATTTATCTCACAAAAACGGAAAATCATTTTTCTAAAAAAATGATCGCTCACTTTTCTTGAAAATATGATGATTAAAATTTAAATATTTTCGTCAAAGATGACAATGTTCTTTTCATATCTACAAGAGATACAAGCGATCATTTTTCAAAAAATCGTTTTCCAAATCATTCAATTTTCGTAGAAGAAAAGAAAGAGCTTACGAATCAGCCAATTCATCCTCCCAACCAACTGTATCCAGGAGTCTTCAAAGCCCCATCAGCAGCCATGGTCAGCTCCATCTCATTTGCTTCATCCATCCGACCTGCGGCGATATAGATATCACGAAGGAGCATGTAATAGCCACCTTTCCGAGGATTCAATTCCGATAGCTTCCGCACCACCCTCTCTCCCATCTCGACATTACGATAAATCCTGCACGCCGCCAGGAGAGACCCCCAAACCACATCATTGCTCGGCATAGGCATGCCGATGATCAAGTCATATGCTTCCTCCAACCTTCCAGCCCGGCCTAGCATGTCCACCATGCATCCGTAGTGCTCTATCCCCGCTTCCACGCCGTATTCCCTCTGCATACGCCCAAATAGTCTGTACCCTTCGTCGACCAATCCTTTATGCGCATGAGCAACAAGAAGTGCCAGGAACGTCGCCTTGTCCGGCTGAATGTTGGACTGAATCATCCGTTGGAACAAGTGGGAAGCATCTTCTGCATCCCCATGGTTTGCGCACGCCAGGATCATGCAGTTCCATGTGACCAAACTTCTCCGCCTCATACCATTGAATACCTGCCATGCCCGCTCCATGCATCCGCACTGTGCATGCATGTGAATCAACGCGTTGCTAAGCGAAACCATCCATCCGAACCCCTTCTCCTCAATGTAACGGTGGATCTCCATCCCTGTCTCGCCATCCTTCAAGTTGGAACAAGCGGAGATCACGCTCACCATAGTGATCTCATCCGGCCACACTCCTGCTTCCCTCATGTCCATGAACAAATCCAGGGCCTCCGTCGAACGGCTTGCCTGCGAATATGCTGAAATCAAGGCAGTCCAAGAAACCACGTCTCTCTCGGGCATTTCGTCGAACACCTCCCTCGCAAGTTCTAACTCCCCAGCTCTCACGTGAGCAACAACTAAGCCGGACCAGGAAACGACATCGGCCGCCCAGGTCTCGTCGAAAACTATGCGCGCACTGATGGGCATACCTCTCATCGCGTACATGTGGATCAAAGCGTTCTTGACGAACAGATGCCCAGAGAATCCAAGCCTCACCACGAGCCCATGAATCTCATCGCTCGTCCCTTTCCCTCTAGAGCGCGCTTTCAGCAGGAACGTCAAGGAGCGCTCATCTGGGTCGACCCCGTTTCGCCTCATCTGATTGAACAGGTCGACCGAGACACAAGGCTGCGAGCTACCGGAGTACCCGCGGATGAGGAGGTTGTGGAAGAACGCGTTTGGGTGAGGAATTTGGCCGAACAGGCGGTGCGCGTACCGCAAGTCGCCGGAGGGCGAGACCGCCACGAAGCGGAAGATCTTGGCGAGGACCATAGGGTGGTCGTGGAGGTGGGAGCGAAGAGCGCGAGCGTGGATCTGCGTGAGCGTTTGCATGGAGAGGCAGGTCTCGGCGAGGGAAGCCAGAGCGGACGCGAGGCTGACTGGTGCTTGGGCTCGACATTGCTGCTGGACCTGAATCATGGGTAACTGCGTATGGCGAGCTTGAGGCAGAAGGCCGTTCCCTCTTCATGCTAAGTCTCTTCATCAATCCTCTCGATTCTTCTCGGAAGCCCAGTCCGGGCACGACATGATCGCGGAGAGAATGGCAGGACCAAGAAGGACTTTGAAATCGCCCGAAAAGGACACTTTTGATAACTTCAGCAACGAACGACCCGTCTCTCGTATAAGATGGCATAAATCTTTGTATCGTTATGACTCGTCCGTACAAGTTTACATAGAAAAATAAAACATATGTTTCTCAGGAGTAACCCTAACACGACCACTCAATTTGCCTGGTATAATGTTATGCTAATTAAGGAACAAGTAGGGGCGTCAAATGGGTGGATCGGGTCAAATATGGATGGATCGATCCATATTTGACCCATTACTGTAGTGTAAATATAGTGACACATATATGACCCGACCCGACCCGACACGTCACGTATTATTAAAACATTTCAATATTTAACAAAATCTTGAAATTTATATTTCATGATTTTCTAAATATATTGCAATACAATTTAATTAATAATTTTTTAATTTATTTTAATTATGTAAACATATATACATTTTTTTTTACTTTTCATCTTTCAATCATCGGCGAGCTCCAGCTCACTGATTTTAATGAGCTCAACCTCAATAGATTTTGACTCAATGCACTCAAAAGATGTAGCTTCATAATTTTTTTAAAAACCAATGGATAAAGTGCTAACTTCGGAAAAATCCTAAATAATAAACAAGGAGGAAAATCATCTTGTAATCGGCTTTAGACAAGATCCACCAACTAAATCATGAGAAAATGGAATTAGTTAGAATGTTTATATTCCATAACTCTCTTTAGGTCTTCTGATGATAAAAAAACGTAAAAAAAAAAAACAAGAAGTGTTCTCCTTCCTAAATCCATTATTCATGTGTTGAGTAAAAGATCAGCATTACGTTGTGAAACAATAATTTCTTTCTCGTGAATATATTCAGATCGCCGTTGAGTAGAAAATTCTCCATCAGTCATGATATCTAGATAATAATATAGGTAATTAAATTTCTTAATCGCAAACTACTTCTAACATTAGTATTAGAGCCAAGTTGTTTTCATTTTTTAGAATAGATTTAGATTAGGGCCATGTTTCATGTTCTACAAAAATACTGTTCATAAGCCGTATTTTGCTTTTAGCTAGATGAAATCATGATTTGATTATACAGTTAGAAAGTATTCTTCAATACGAGCGTTTTGAGTAGTCGCCGGCCCCGAGAAGCCACCGGATGAGGTAGCACGCGCCTCACGCGCCGCGGCGGTGTCGGGATGGGGCAAAAGACGGTTTTTTCGTATTTTTCGAATAATTTGATCGAAATAAGAAGTATGTACATATTCCATCGGGACGGGCTCGTCGATACGAGAATTTTCATGTGCGGATCGTCGCGAAAAGAGGCCGGGAAGGCGGCGCGTGGACCCCACGCACCGCTGGCGTCGGAGCGCGTGTCTTCACGCGCTAGCGACAGCGGCGCGTGGGGTCCACGCGCCGCCTTCCCGGCCTCGTTTCGCGACGATCCGCATATCAAAATTCTCGTATCGACGAGCCCGTTCCGATGGAATATGTACGTACTTCGTATTTAGATGAAATTATTCAAAAAATACGAAAAAACCGTCTTTTGCCCCATCCCGACACCGCGGCGGCGCGTGAGGCGCGTGCCACCTCTTCCGGCGGCCTCTCGGGGTCGGAGACCGCTCAAAACGCTCTTCTTGAAGATTACTTTCTAACTGTACAGTCAAATCATGATTTCATCCTTCAAAAAATAAAATATGATTTATGAATAGCACGGTCATAGACATGAAAACGAGCTATAATCTAAATCTATTCACCGGAAAAGGGCCTCAGGATGAGGTCACATACCAGAGCTGACGTTAGCCCAGGCCCCGTGACCCCAGTGTCCACGAGGTGCTGACATTATCTCAAGGCCCATCAACCGTGATTCCTAGTGAATATCTTCTTGGTGGTTATGTTGAAACAATTATTGAGTAAAAGATTCACCATCAATCGTGATTCTTGGGTAATTATTTAATCATTTCGCAAGAGGTAAGTAAATTTCTTAAACCGCAAACCTACTTCTAACAGTATCAAAACTACTTATAATTTGAGGAAGCCCCTATCGACTCCATTCCACAACTAAGCCGCACCAGCTGCTATTCTCCACTAGGGGCATCATATTTGACTTATCTAACCCGTTTTGACTCATATTCATGTAGTGTAAATGTAATGACTCATGGCCAACTCGACCTGTATTGATAAAATACTTCCATATTTAACCAAGTTCAAGAAAATTTGCTTAGTGATGTTTTTTAAATTGTATTATTAAAATAATTTTATGAAATACGATTATTTGATATTTTTCTAATTTTTAAAATTTTTCAAAATTTTAATTATTTTTATTTTAAAAATATATTTTTTCATTTTTCCTATTCCAGTTTTTAGAGTCTAGTGAGCTCATCGCTCGCCTCTTGGCTAACGACCAACTTAGAAAGAGGGAAAAATGAGAAAAAAAAAGAACGGAAATAAAAATAATCAAAATTTTATTTTAAAAAATAAAATAATTAGAATAACAAAATTTTCATAGTATAAAAATGAATTTTAAATATTTAGAATAACAAAATTTGCATAGTATAAAAATGAACTGTTAATAATATTTAAAATTAATTAGGTAACTCTTTTATGATCCGTTTAAAACTCATTTTATGACCCACAAGATTAGTAAGTGACCCATTTAGTATTTTAAGCTGACCCATTTACGATCAATATTATCAAATATGGGTTAAAATATAGGTCTTTATTTTGCCACCTCTAGGAATAGGCAATCATCTAGAAGCAAAGTATTTCATAATCCTGGAATATGCTAAAGGGAATTATTGAAGAAGTACGGCATGTGTAGCATAATCAGGTTCGGTTTGGCTAGTGTTACTCCTTTCTCAGTTTAAGTGTTACTCCTTTTCTCAGTTTAACCACTCGATTTTGGCATTATCAAGGATCATCCACCAGGGGATTTCAAATTTTTTCAGGTGTGCCATGTTTTTTTGCCCTGCTCTTACCTTGGTACCGTGGAGCAGGAGAACCCATTGATGAATGAGCAGTAGTGAATAACACATCAGAGTTCATCCAAAACTGAACATTATTCATAACATTTTTGCATACTTCCATTTCAGTCCCCTGCACCTTGAGATTTAAGGAATTCTGCTTTCCTATGTAAGTGCTGAAAGTGTGATTTCTTTGTCCTCTAGATCACCCATGTTGGAAAATGAGCACCTGAATAACGTTGGCAAGTACCGAGCCTTCAGGTGTGCCCCTTCCTTTCAACCATGACCAAGACAGCGAGGGTGCTTGAAACAGCATTGAGATTGAAGAATGGGACAAGGATGTCCGTTTCTCCAATCATATGAAAAACCAAACTTTGTTGCAGTTCTTTCACCGGTTTGTTGCCATGTACTAAGCATTTCAGCGTCTAGAAGGATAATACATATCGACAAAAGTGAGACGGTACTTCATGGGGTATTTGCTTGCTTCAACCCAACACCAGGTTGCTTTTGGATTTTGATTCTCGACGGCAGTTCGAATGAAGCATAGGATAAAGTTGGTGTTAATAGAAAACTAATCCTCTTTTCCTTGCAACATCTACTAATCCAACAAGAGTTGGAGCTCGATTCAAACAAGATCACACACACATATTACAATTGCTCAATCAAATGCAAAGAAATTTGAGAGTAGCATTACAGAATTGACATCAACATGTCGGGGCAGCAGCCATTCGCTACTAGCTGGACAGCAGTTAATTTTAGTGTTTGCATATCAAACAAGCAGACTTTCGCTTCCCGCATGTCACATCGCAGGAAGAAATTAAACACAGAACAGAGAACACTACCAAATAGTGGAACAGTGGTGCGACAAATCAACAAAGGTTTGATGGATACCACGAATGAGGAGGTCGTGGAAGAAGGTGTTCGGTTGAGGAATTTGGTCCAAAAGAAAGGGTACCCGTTTGTTTTCTGAGGCAAATTGGCCGTAACCCCCAACGTTACTGAAGTGAAAGACTCGTTGATTAACTGGTGTCCGTGTGAAAAACACGGCATAAGTGTGCCGGGACTAAGTTCCGGAAGCAAAACGTCCGGAGTGCAAAGTCAATCGGGGAGCTGAGTCAAGTGAAGTTTAGTTCTTTGGAGATACTTTGAGACTTGTTACCCTTGGTAAGTAGATTTGGTCGAACGGAGTTAAGCCAGTTTGCTTTTGGATTTTGGTAAGTTTGATTATCAATTTATTATCCATGTGCAATGTGAAGACCTAATGAACATAACTCGTTCACATATGAGCCTCTGCCACACATAGATCACTCGTACTTAAGATGAATCTAAAAATGATCCATATTAATCATAAACTTTAGTTGAATCTAATACTGTAATAACTATAGTCTCTTTATTTGGATACGTGAAGAATCAGTATTTGTTCGGCATTTAGTGCAAATGTTTTAGGTTTAATTAATGCCGTTAGTTAAATATAAAGCAAAATAGGAGAATTTATATATGTTCACTCCATATATAAGTAAAGAATATAAGTCGGCTACCTATAGTGACAAAATACTACAAAATCAATTATAATCAATCGTGAAGATATGTCTATATATTCACTCTATATATATGTAAAGAATATAGGTCGGCTACCTCTAGTGACAAAATATTACAAAATCAATTATAGTCAATCACAAAGATATTTAAGAATATTATGTACATCTAGAAATATCGTTAAAGATATCCAAAATATTTTAACTCTGTATTTAGCATCCAAAGTTTCCACAAATTCAACCAAGAATCCATGAGAAAAGTTGGAACTTGAGTGACTTGGGTAACTAATTGAACGAAGGGAATATTCTATTTAGGTCATGCATATCGTGATCATTCCTATATAAAGTGATCGTAGTTAGAAGAGAGAACCGGCATTAAATCGATCACATACCTATCAACCACAGGCTTAGTGAATATTTGGAGCAGGGTCCCCTTGTCGTCCCTGTCCACCAGAACTCCCAGCTCCTCGCACCCCTTGATCTACGCGTCTGTCAACGCATCCCTGGCTTTGCTCTTCACAATTGAGTCGCTGGGAACTTAAAACGTCCGTATGGTTGACCATGGAAAAAATGGGCTTTGACTCCATGATAGAGAAGAAAGATCTCTTAGAGTGGCGCACGAGACACTTGTGGCACCGTGTGATGGACGACTGTCTCGTGCGCCCCTCTAACAGATCATTCTCTCTATCATTGAGTCAATGCCGGCTTTTTTCATGGCCAACCGTGGGAAAGTTTCAGTTCCCAGCGATTCCATTGTGGTGGACACTTTCAGGAATCTAACTTTTCGACAAAAGTGACGGACTTAGCAAGGAATGTGACGGACTTGAGATGAAACAAGTGTGGTGAAAGCAAACTCCATGAAGCCATGTGTCTTCTTCAGGTAAACTTGGATGAAGACATAACTAGTTTCAGATCTTATAAGATTCTCTGATGACGGAGCCTCTTGGACGAACTGTTTTTAGCATTGTTTCGTTTCCTCAGAGAATTTTCTGCTTCGCTATTTGATATCATATCTATTTGTTGCATCAAGTTGGTTCTCAACAACCTCATGACGTTCCTGTGTTTCTATTTACCCCGGCACCTGTACGACGAGAGAAACAAAATGCACGGGCTCAAAAATTTGAAGTACTTTCCAACCATTGTTGTGGTTGTCACGAGAACGGGTCATGATTTAAGGACTAGAGTCACGTGGAAGATCATCGCAGTGGCCAGCTCAGGGGTTGCAACAGTCATCAACACAGATTGGGATCTCGTCGTCAACTGGGGCCTCCTGAGACGAAACGCCAAGAACTCCTGGCTGAGAGATGAACTCGCAATTCCAAACAGAAGTGTTTACTCCATAGCCATGGTATGCAAATGCGCATGTTGTGCCTTGCAAATTTCTTAATGTTTACGCAGAGGAGTCAAAGGCAGAATGCTAGAAGCCCTTTGACTTTCTTGCTTTTCCGCAAGCGACATATGTTTCATGGACCAACTCTGCTGGACTTATGTGCAACTGCAGGTACTAAATGTCACACTAAGACTTGCATGGATGCAGAACATCTTAGGCTTCAGAGAAGCGCCTTTCCTGCCTAGAACTGCCTTGATTGTGATCATCGCTAGCTTGGAAATCATCCGCCAGGGGATTTTTAAATTTTTCAGGTGTGCCGAGTTTTTTTGCCCTGCTCTTACCTTGGTACTGCGAAGCAGGAGAAACCATTAATGAATGAGCAGTAGTGAATAACACAACAGAGCTCATAGGGTTCATCCAAAAGTTAACATTTTTCCTACCGTTTTTGCAGACTTTCTTTTCAGTCCCCTGCACCTCGAGATTTCTGGAATTCTGCTTTCCTATACAAGTGCTGAAACCGTGATTCCTCTGTCCTCTTAATCACCCAGGTTGGAGAATGAGCACCAGGGTTCAACCATGACTAAGACGGCAAGGGTGCTCGAAACAGAATTGAGAATGAAGAATGGGACAAGGATGTCTTTTTTTTTGGTAAAGTAGAATGGGACAAGGATGTCCGTTTCTCCAATCATACGAAAAAACAAACTTTGTTGCAGTTCTTTCTCCGGTTTGTTGCCATGTATTAAGCATGTCAGCAACTAAAAGGATAATACATATCGACAAAAGTGAGACGGTACTTCATGGGGTATCTGCTTGCTTCAACCCAACACCAGGTTCTTTTTAGACCTTGATTCTCGACGGCAGTTCTAATGAAGCATAGAATAAAGTTGGTGTTTACAGAAAACTCATCCTGTTTTCCTTGCAACATCTGCTAATCCAACAAGACTTGGAGTTCGATCCAAAGAAGACAACAATACGTATTAGAATTGCTAGATCAAATGCAAATAGAGGGTCGCATTATAGAATTGACATCAACATGTCCGGGCAGCAGCCTTTTGCTGCCGGCTGGCAGCAGTAAATTTTAGTTCTTGCGTATCAAGCAGGCGAACTTTCGCTTTCCGCATGTCATATCACAGGAAGAAAACACAGGGATAGATATTTAAAAAAAAAAACAGAGAACACTACCAAGAAATGAAACAGTGGTGCGAGAAGTCAACAGAGGTTTGATGGAACCGCGAATGAGGTGGTCGTGGAAGAAGGTGTTTGGGTGTGGCATTTGGTCGAACAGGCGGTGTGCGTACTTTAAGTTGCCGGAGGATGAGATCGCAACGAAGCGGAACATATTGGCGACTCCGTCAGGCCCTGCATGGAGAGGCGTAGGCGAGGGGAAGCCAGGGCGGAAGCGAGGCCGAGGGGTGCTTGGGCGCCGCGTTGCTGCTGCGCCGGAATCGTGGGTAATTGCATCTGTGGAGCTTGAGAACCGGAGGTATTTCCATCTTGCTGCTAAGTGTCTTCATTGATCCTCTCGATTCTTCCCGGGAACCCAGCACAGGCCACGACATGATCTCGGGAAGAATCGCAGGAGGAACCAAGGACAATGAAATCATACGAAAAGGACGTTCTCAAGTTTGAAACTTGACGAATGACTCGCTTCTCATATAGACAATGAAGAATCTGTCCATAAGCAGTAACACCAACACCATTCACTCGATTTTGGCTACTGAGTCGTCATGCTAACTAATGAACAACCATAATCCAAAACCAAGCGCTCCATAACCGCCGAAAGATGCTAAACGGAGATGCTCGGTCGGCAATCACAGCTACCAGATAGAAGTGAATGACCCACGCACAAATATAAAAACTACAACATTGTTATAGATCGATAATACTCGAACTCTGGCCGAGCACATGATAAATGAAAGTTTAATCACTCCGTTCACATATGCAGAATACAATGATGAGAACTACAAAAGCATAGGACTCTGCTTCAAATTGGGTGGCTTCTGAGTCCGAAGGTAGAGGCCTAAAGGAGCTTCTTCCTCTCAAAGAATGACTTGAGATGCCAGAATTGCAGACCAGCCACAGACAAGCAAATCAGGAGGGAGAGGAAACTGAAGGTGCCCATCTTGGAGTTGGTCGACCGGTTAAGCTTTTGCATCTCTTCCTCCCTGCAAAACACAACCAGAGCGCACGTCGGAGGATTTTACTTTCATATACCAATCGTCACGGTGCAGCAATAGAGATACAGTCGGATATCGAAGTATGAAGTGAGTACTGAATTCCATGCCATGAAATTAAGAGCATATGGTGAGATTGAACATCGATTTTTCAATGCGACTCAAGAGCTTGGCGGATGCAATCAGTGACTTCATCCCTTTAGCACGAGAAAGAAGTCAAATGCAGCTGGCTGTGTTTTCATTGAAAGTATATCGTGAATAAGAACTTCAATCTTGAAATGATGGAACCAACAAGAAAATGTTCTGTCTAATTCTCTAGTGTACAGACAACTAGCGGTCACCAATTTGAGCATCCTCTCTTGTGTGAAGGCTTTGAATTGTTTTACCTCTCGCGAAGATAAAACATCTCCTCATGAATGGATGCGATCTTGTCCAGCAGCTTCTTCAACTCGACTTCCATTGCCTAGTCCAAAGTGTGGAAGAAGTGAGGGATTCGCCCGCAAATGTTGCAAATGCCGGTTTGTTATGAACATATGATTGGGAACACAATCTTAGTCAGTCAAGAAAACAGTAAATAACATTGAACTGAAGTTTGCAGGATGCGTATTTCATCTTTACTTCGATGTTACCCTTCTTAGCAATGCTAGACCAGTCCTTCGCGGCGACGCCGGTCCGCCAGTCGAAATCTATCACCATTGTCCTTGGGGGCCTGAGCTCGGACGCGTAGAAACATGCTGAGTAGTCGCCGGCTTCAGCTGCTGTGAACGCGAAGTTACCTGAGTCGACATGATCCGAGTGATGATAGTTGTGTCCCTGAGGTGAGTTCACCTACAAACAGGAAACCCCCCGCTCACCAACCTCCTCATCAGTCCTCAGAACAAAGCCTCATTTGACAAACGGATGACAGCCAGGGAGTTGTGCACGTCCGCATCGTCCCAATCATTTCCAAAGAACTGTGATTTCTCAAAAAGTAATTGAAGTTTACGAATTCATGTACCTTGACGGTGAGCTTGTAATCGTCAGGGATCGGATAGCCGTCGTTAGGATTGACAAGGGAGTACTTGCCAACAGCCATGGCATTGACCTTGATGTCCTCTGTTATGCACTTGGAGCGGCCCGATTCGAGGTCGAACCGGATGCAGTTCGCCACCTTCCACATACAAACCACCATCATCACCAACCTCGACGCCGCGATAAACCTCGACATTTCGTGGTTCTCTTCCTTTGCTTTACTTCTGGTTAGGTGATTGATGATGTAGTGAAGGCGTTTATGGAGGTGTGCGAGGTCCTCTCGCTCAGATGTGAGATCTACTCCTGTCTCCTTCCCCCACTTTCCGAAGGGTTGTTACTTGTTACAGTTAGTTGCTTTGCGAAATTCCAGAAGCAACGCGCAACGGTTGACTGTCCCGATTCGATACAATCGTTCCTCAGGTGAACCCTTGCACCATATAACTTACATTTTCTAACGCTATTGCGCTTTATCACATGCCGCGGTGTAATATTGAACAAGCATTTTCCGATATACTAAAGAGATTTTTACATTTAATTAAGACAGCGTATCGTGAATTAATTTTAGATCGACGTTCTGAGTGTACCATAAAAAAGTTTATTTCGGGTCTGGTCCTTGTAAAATTTGTGTGGCACCCAAACTCAAGATCCATCACTTAAATTTTTGATGCACTCTTAGACCTATCAAATAGATAGGTCGGTTCGAAATAAATTTGAACCAAAGTTGCTCATATTAACTCATTGATGCATTTTTTGTAATGCGATTCTAGCGCTCAATACTTGGCTAGATCCGAACCCAATCCTGGCTCCAATTCATATAAATTTTTCTCCTTAAATTGTTGTCACTCTGGGGAACAGGCAACTCCATGGACCGACTCGCCAAGTCGATGAGAAGACTTGGGTGCTCGAATTGGCTTGTGGGCTAGTGCTATATGGCACAACACCAATACAGAGACGTCCGTGAGCATTGCACTGATAAAAAAAAATTTTAAGAACCTACGAGGATCGGTTCAGTGCACGGATTATGGACGGTGGATCTCGCTATTGCGACAAGCAATGTCCTCCATGTAACCCTTTCAAACAGGTGGGTTAAGTCAAACCTTGAATGGGTTAAAAATAGGCCTAATCCAAACTCACCATTTGAACCATGTTGTCCCATTTTTATGTGATGTAATTTTAATGACCCTTGCCTATTTTAATCATATCCGCTCATCTAGATGACCACATTTCACATTTGACCTCTGCGATTATGTGATCTTAATGTAAGATGATTCGACCTTGCAAATTGGAGGACTCAACATGAATTCCCCTTTCGCGCTTGCGAAGAAGTACGACAAGCTACATTAGCTTTATCATTCGATCTATCTTCTTCAAGGTCTTTTCAATGCTCAACTATGCTATACTAATATTGTAATAACCCAAGCTCAAGTCAAAAAAAAAAAAAAAGAGGGTTGAAAAGTCAAAAAAGGAGGAAAGTGAGGCGGTGGAGTTAGTCAAAAAGGGGGGCAGAGAACGATCGAGAAGGGAAAGAAAAAGGGAAGAAAGGAGAGAAAGAAGAGAGAGAGGAAGAGAGACGGAGAGAAAGAAGAGAGAGAGAGACGGAGAGAGAAAGAGAGAAAAGAGAAGGAAATCTCTCGGGACTTCGACAAGGTGAAGGGGGAGACGCGCGATTCATCCAGAAGGGAAGAGAAGGGAGAAAGGGAGGAAGAGAGAAGGAGAAATAGAGAGAGAAAAGGGAGAGAAGGAAAATGAAAAGAGAAGGAAGCCATGCTTCCGGGACATCGCGAGGCCGATCCAACTTCGAGTCGCAGCGCCCGGTAAGTATACGCGCCCCTCGTCTAGTTAATCGGAATAGATTTTGGATTTTCGGCTTAAATTTGGAATTAAGGGGAAATTCGGAATTTTGGGGTATTGGAGCTGCGAAGTCTGATTTAGGAACTAATTGGGTGAAAGATTATGTGGGTATCGTAGGTTAAGGTGTCACGAAGCTATAGGAACTGACGGAATTCGATTTGGACTCACGGTTTGTCGGAAACGGAATTTTGAAGTTCGGTGTGCACTGTTCACGCGCGAACAGTAGCTTTATGGCCCATTTTTGTTGGTTTTCGAGTTGATTTTGGGTGGGGTCAATTCATGAAACTTGTAGTACGTTGAAAGGGCTTTTTATAGACTGTAAGATCGCTAGGAACGGAGTTCTGTGGAGAAAGTTATGGCACAAATAAATTATGTGCGCGAGTTGGGCACTAAGGGAAATAGTTATCTTCGTTATGGGTAAGCCTTTTAGTTGGCTAATAAGTGTCGTTTCTTCGACAACGGGAGTGATTAGTCGAGTAAGACATTAGAGTATTATTTTACTCGATTATAATGTCAATTATTGCTTATGTGATAGGATTGTGAGATCGACCATTCGAGTAACATTGTGGTGGAATCGTTGGAATTGCCAGGTGAGTGGTGTGTCTCTTCTTTGTATTTGCAAACTCATATTTCGAGAAGGTGATATAAGTTTGATGTATTGTGAGTTATAAAGTAGCATTTTTATTGCATAAAAATCTGGATCGAGCATTTACTACCTTTTCAGTATTTGTGGGTGATTTGATAATAGTTTTATGAAAAGTATTGAGATGAGATCTATGCGTGTGAATTAATGAATTGATTTGTGAAATGGTTTTGGAAAAGATTTGAGAAAATGTATTTCTAGTAAGACATAAAGTATTTCTTGTAAGAAAATGTATTTCTTGTATTTGCAAACTCATATTTCGAAAAGGCGATATAAGTTTGATATACTGTGAGTCATAAAGTAGCATCTTTATTGCATAAAAATCTGGATCGGGCATTTACTACCTTTTCAGTATTTGTGGGTGATTTGATAATAGTTTTATGAAAAGTATTGAGATGAGATCTATGCGTGTGAATTAATGAATTGATTTGTGAAATGGTTTTGGAAAAGATTTGAGAAAATGTATTTCTAGCGAATGAGCATTTTCTCGTATAAAATGGATCGAATATTTACAGCCTATTCTTCATGATTTTCTGAGATATTGAAGGGCTTTCTTTGAATGGATTGAAATGATGGTTTGATATATTATGAAAGGAGATTTTAAGTGTTGAGTTCGAAAGGATTTTGAGATGAAAATCCTATTTGTTATTGATTTGCGAAGACTTTGTGTTTTGTGATATTCTGGTGTTGATCATGAGTTGTTGGACAATGTTATTTGTTCTTATTGCTCTCGTTACTATGAGGAGAACCCGTTGAGGGGGGAGTATGCATACTTAGGACGTCCTTCTGGGCCGAACCGCCGGCTGATATAGGTGGTAGACCTAGCCAAGGGGGGTAAACTTGGCCGCCTTTTTCACGGGCGTTAAACGTGACCATAGTAATGTATCGAGCAATGTGTTAATCAATGGAATAAACCATTGATTGGTGATTTAATGAGATTAAGCAATGGAGTTGACCATTGTTGTTGTTTCGTTATTATGAAGTGGTTGTTGTTGTTAACTGGTTTTATGTGTATAAAACTCATTGGAAAGTTATGATATACTTTATGTATTTTACGTGTGTTATAAATGTGTTTTTGAGATGATGTGTTATTATGCATAGTGGGTGCTCGATCTGCTTAGAAGAAATGCATTACTCACTGAGCTGTGGTTTGCTCATACCATTCATCTTTAC
Source organism: Melaleuca quinquenervia (assembly GCA_030064385.1). Lineage (NCBI taxonomy): Eukaryota > Viridiplantae > Streptophyta > Magnoliopsida > Myrtales > Myrtaceae > Melaleuca > Melaleuca quinquenervia. The sequence goes on along the minus strand of CM057726.1, from coordinate 6,001,659 downwards.
ATATTTTCAGGTCCCTCAGTTAACGGTCATTTGTATGAGAGCGCTACCGATGGGGACTTCTAGGAGTTTGATTTCTTTTAGGCATGATTTGTGGCTGCGTCCTTCAGAGGATGAGAAGGACGGCCGTGTCACCGCCCTTATTCCTACGGGATTTGGGGTGTGACAAATATCAAATTATGCAGATCGCAATGCTTCAAAGTCTTACTTAAAGATGGTGGATCAGTCAGTGTCTCGGCAGCTCCAATGAGGTCATAGAATTACCTTCTTTTCAGGTGAACATTCCACTAGAAGAAACCTCCTTAGTTCCAAATAACGAACCATCCTATTCTTTCTCTCTGCACGTGCAAGACAAGGTTAATAAACTCTTTCAATTGTGAGACCATGACTGTCTCTTTCTAGCCAAGTTCTTATAAGCTATGTACATCGGGGTACAATATCCTGCTTATCTGATATTGCTTATAGGTCGCTTTACTGGATGCGCATTGGCTACTATAGTGGCTCTACAAGCAAGAGATCTCCCAAAAAGTCCCGGGCGCAACCAGCACATGAATTTGTTTCCCCTATATAGTCAAGTTAAAATGTCTCTTCGAGTTCATTACCATTAGAACTACAGACATTTATATAGATTTTTTCTGTTTGGCAGCTTGTTAGGATTCATTATCTTGCATATGGTGATGAATGCTACGGTGGAAACATATACTTCTGGAGGGGACAGAACTAGGTTATCGGGAAGTCCTACTTCTTAGTTCACCGGCATTCTGTCTAATCTTGGCATGGACGTGGACCCAAGAACGAAAAGCTACGAAGCATTGACAGAATTTGTTCGAGAAGGAAAAGCTACCGAGCATTGACAGAATTAGTTCCCCTCGGGTTGCTCGTGGTAAGAACGAAATTTTCCTGCCCTTTGAACATCATATACCATTCAAGCCGCTTCTTCTCGATTCAGTGTGCCTTTCATTGTGTAAGTGCTCCATTTTACAAGGTAATCACACTGACCTGAGACAAACCCGACATTTATACATAACCCTCATGAAGTACGAGGCGACACTCATTTCCCTATATTGATGTTGCAGGGAACACTACCTGATTTCTTCTTGGCAGATCAACTTACCAGCCAGGTTTGTTCTTGCAGTTCTCATAATTCTTGTGACAAAGTTCTGTGTTACTAGTTGTTACGGTATGTCAAAGCGGTCTCAGCTTGCGTTAGTGTAAAGCCTATGAGCAGATTTTGTGAATCACCCAACATCACATCAAAAAAGTGCATGTTTTGTTTCTGCCATGTTTATCACTGGTCTGATCTTCTTGACATATTAATCGACTTCTCCAGCAGGATTCTGAAAATCGTTCATTGCCTACTTCAGCAAATCCTTTCTCATGATTTATGGGTCATGTTTCTCTCATAGACAAAACCTGGAAACCGTGTTCTGTCAGATTTTGGGTGAAGGTCATCTGAACAAACGAAACTGAATCAGCTCATTGCCCCATCATTCTTATGTTGATATTTGAACCAAGGTTTTTCTTGCGTGTACATTGTACCTGCTGCAACTAATTTTCAGGTTCAGGCCTTCGGAAATCTGAAATTTTGCCAATTTTTGCCATGTACAAAGCATTCTCAGCGACTAGAAGTATAAAAGGTCGAGCAAAGAATCCAAGGACATGTACTTTGTACACCAACAAAATGGAGAGAATACATCAAAGATTACTTGATTTCTTCGACCCATCACCGGGTTGCTTTCGACCTCAATGCTAGACAGCATTTTTAATGAAGCATAAGATCGAGTTCTTGTTGATGGAAAACTCATCCTGTTTTCTTTGCAGCATCTTTTAAACCAACAAGACTTGGAATTTGATTCAAACAAATATCATGCATACATATTACAATTGCTCGATCAAGTTCAAAGAAATCTGAAACTAGCATCATAGATTGAAAAAATCAATGACTTAGATCTCTCACCTTGCACAATTACCATAACGAAGTAGAATTGATTGAAACTAAGAGGGTAGAGAAGAAAAATGGAAAAGACGTGAAAACCAGCAATGCGCTTCTTCTCCATGGCACACAAAGGACGTGCAGAGTCAAGCTGGTGACAGAGAGTTCATCCAATGACATCGACATGTCCAGGCAGCAGCCATTGGCTGCTAGCTGCACAGCAGCTACTTTAAGTTTCTTTCATATCAAACAAGCACGTATCCACTTTCCCCATCACGCATTTCCAGGAAGAAAACACAGTGATTTACGAAGAAAAAGAAAAAAGGGAACAGAGAACACCAACGAGAAATGAAAACGGGGGTGCGAGAAGTCAAAAGAAGGGAGATGGATACTGCAATTCTCACTTCTCAGCAACTACACTTCTTGATTTACCTGATGAGCAAAAGAAAGATACAAAGGTACCAATGAACTAGTCGAAGACTCGCCACTTCCTATTCTTCAAATTTTCAAGAACACAAGCCACATTTAACGCAAAGCAAACTGCCCATGGCTTATAGAAAGAGTACTTAAAGAAGCTCAATTACATTAACTGCAGAACCTGTGCCCATGGACTGTACAGTGCCTGGTCAATCACTTGCATTGATTGCAGTTAGTGTCTCCACGCTGCTTACATTAGCATGCTTATTCAACTCCATTAGTTCTCTGAAATCAAATAAAAGTAACTTCACTGGATCAGAGGGACCCATCCGCATCCTCCTAATCAGTGTCCTCCCCATTCTGCACCGTGCAAGGGGAATTCGAGGCCGAGTCTTCGGAGGTCACAGCACCATTACTTTCATCATCATGTCTCATATAGAAGGACGAAATGGAAAGTGGATTGTAGGTAGAGCTAGCTCTCTTAAGGCCTTGTATCGTTCTCATCGCAGCAAGGGTGCTCCGGTAAATGTCTGTGGTTTCCTCCCCAAGTGTCAAGGATGGCTCTGTCGGGACACCAGCAGTGTTGTTGGTTGGTTGGTTTGACAAGTCACCTGTGGCTGGGCTTGATTCAATGACTTCCGCTTCCAGAGGGAAGAGGACTTCAAGATTCTCTTCACATTCTCGTACAAGCCTCGTGAGTGATTCAGTTGTAAAAAAGGGTTGATGGAGAGCACGCTGAGTGTATGGCAGACGCAATACACCTCCTGTTCTTTTGTCATATTTCTTCAATATCTTAACAAGGCCTACAGAAACAAAGGGAATGATTCTTGACTTGATAGTACGAAATATAATAAAGTCACAACTGACCACTGCACAGCATATACAAAAGATTTTACAAGCTGAAGGCAGCACCATTTTGTCATTTTAGATGGCAGGTGACACTTGAAAAGAGATTTAGAAAAGAAATCTAAAGAAAGAAGCCAAGGTACCTGCAAAATTAAGGGAGCTGTAATTTTTAAGAAGCACCATCTCCCCATGGATTGTGACGAAGTCCTTGCGGATTTGCATCATCTGTTCACTGAACTCACTTTTTGATGTAGAGGTCCCAGTTTTGCTGCTTTTTTCTTTAACTTGCTCTATCCTTTCCTTCAGTTCCTGCGGCAAGGCAACAAAAAGGAAAAGAAAAACCCAAAAAAGAACCAAGTGATCAATGCTTCCTGAAAGAGACATCAAGTCGCACAATCATATCATTTACAAAGTTTTAACACCAAGTGCTCACTTTTCCAACATTACCAATTACCAATTTCAGCTTGGCCCAGCACTTAATACCAATTTCCAAATAAAAGTCAAAAAGTAATAATGATCATCATAACATGAAAATGAAAATAACTATCACACTTCATAGGCCCACCCATCAAAATATTCATTTGCACTTAAAAAATCTTTAGCAGATGACCTTAGGAACCAAATTAGATATGCCACACCAGCCAGGAGATAACACACAGGAATCAGCAACGACATCCATGATACTTCTCTGTACGATACTCACACATGTTAAATTGCAGAAAATCAAAAGAAAATGCTTAGCTAGCAGAAAGCAGTGATCCAAAGCCAAAGTCAGGAATAAGCAAGCATACACAGCATGTGGATTGCAATAGGTCCAATGACCACAATTGGCCCCTATTGAACAATCTGTTTCTACATAGTACGGCCGCATTAGTAAAAGATAATCAGGGCAATGAAAGCCACCACTCTCTTGCTCTTTCTACAATGATATGAGCTATGCAATTTAAAAACGTAGATTCTCCAAATTAGAACTTCCTTGCTTAGCCCTTTCTACAGTGATGGACAATAACCCTTCAAAAGGAGCTTTTAAATTAAGTCCATCAGCCACTGCTTTTATAATTTAACATGGAGCAAGGACATCTATGACTCAGCAAGCAACTTTTTATCAAATTAAGGAAATTTTATAGAATCTCAGACATACTCATTGCGAAATTGATTTAAAGAAAGTAATATTCCAAATGGACAACTGAAGAAAGATATTGCACAACCAAGAGTTCCCATAACAAGGATCTGATTGGAAAAAATCCAAAGCCTTAAAACTGCAAGATTGCATATTCCGAGATATTATGTGAACTGCACAAGTAAATAATTTGATGTCCATAAAAACTCAATTTTCCCAAACATAATTAAGTTTGTGAATGGTGATCACTTCTTCAATAGAAAAAAGAAGGAAGTTACAGCCCTTCTTCTGACAAGCAACAAGGAATTTCAACGTTGTCAAGAATATGATTATAAGTGGAAGCTTACTATACCATGAGACAGGGTCAAGGTCTCAAGTATAAATTCTAATTCGCAAACTGCTGGCATCTAATGCTATCTAACTCTAAGTTGTAGGACCCCAGTACCTCCAAATTGGAATTACCTAACTTTCTCTAGGGATATATGGAACCACATTTACAAGACAATGGCTAATATAAAGGATGGGGCTTAATTGAATACTATCCTCAAAATAAGCACGTAGAAATTTGCCAACACTGTTGCTTGTGATTGAAGCAAGTTTACGATATGACTGTCAACAAGTAAGTTACAGTTTTGAACTCCAATATAATGCATCTCGAAACACGGTGATAATAGTGCAAAATGATATTTTATGCTGATAGAAAAAGAGAATTAAGAATGATTAAAGAAATTAGTAATTTTGGTAAGAAATAAGATGCTTGGTAACTTGAACCAATGATCTGCCAAGACGAGCAAAAGTATGTCATAAAATGTGGTTAAGAATTTGACACTCTCTTTGGGTCGTAGGCTACATATAAATATATATAGTGCTCTTGGAGTACGCTCTCTCCAGCTCACACGCCCTGCAACCTCACCACATTGAACTCATCATGATGTAGAAGGAAGACAAACGATCCAGAAGAATGCACAACTATGTGGACACCCCTCAATGAAGACAGCAAAATGTGGTTGTCAAGCCAAAATGCAACCTTAATGAAATGAAGCTATCAACAAATCCCCACCCTAACTCCTCGTCCGCCAGAGTTCGCAATGGAGACAAAATCAGTCACTTCTCCAGTTCTTACTGAGAACCATTCACTGGGTTAGTGACTAAATGTGACCACAGAGCCCAACCCAATCACTCTTTGGGAGTAAAGGCTCGGCTCTAAGATGACAATGAACTTTGCAACTCACTCAAAGCAATTCCTTGACTTCCCAATCCCCTTCTTCAACCCAACTTCAAGTATCACATGAACTATTTCATGAGCAATTCCACCGCAAGCTTCGAGTCAATTTAAGAAGCTTCAGAAGTGACTCCACGACTTCAGGGTGATCACCAGAAGATTCCTCCCCAAAGAGTCCATTCATTACAGCATGAGTTCTCCAGGCCAAAATCATTCGACCCAAAATAAAACATAAGAACTGTATCCACAAGCTAACACCAGAACTACAAAACAAGGAGTCGAAAGCAGGAATTCCACAGAAAACCACAAACCTCACACATGATATTAAGAGAAAAAAAAAAAGCCGACCTTAATATTAACTGACCTGAAAACGGATGACGAACTCTTCCTCCTTGTCGACATAGAAATCATTGAACTTCTCGAGCTCTTCATTCAAGATACTAACGAACCATTCCTGCAAGTCCACCAAAGGCCCGCCCCCATCGTTGTCCTCTCGCCGATCCTCGCCCAGATCAGGCGGGGGCGCTCGAACCCGGCCGGGGTCGAGGTCGAGGTGCGGAGGGAGCGACTCGGCGGCGGAGGGGAACCTCTTGAGGAGCTTCTTCAGGGGCTTGTAGCAGAGGAACTTGTCCCTCCACTCCGGCAGGGTTTCCTCCAGATGGGTCGTGAACTCCTTCCCAAATTTCATCGGGGAAAAGAAAGAGAGGGGAGGCAGGCGAGTGATCCGGCGCGGCAAGTGGGTCGACGGTGGTATCGAACGTTTCTTGGGGTGGGAAGTACGGAGGAGGAGCCCCTGGCTTTTGGTGGTGGAACCCAACAAAAGAAATGGCGGGTGGGGGCTCTCAAGAGCTTCTCTGTCTACGGAGGACGAATTTAGAAGTTGGAAATAATTGATCGTGGAGAGAGAGAGAGAGAGAGGGGGGGGAGGGAGAGGGAATGGAATCTTCCGAATCTGCGGCTGATGGGAAATGCGGATGAGGATGCAAAGGTGGATTGGATATGTTCAAAGCAAAGAAGATACTTGGGGCGTGATTTCATTATTGATTTGGCTACAGGGCTTGGGCTTCTCTGTTTTGGCAGCGTAATGATGCTTGTTAACAGTAGCAACAAATATGCAACTTCGCAGGAAATTTGCATTCTTTTTTCTATGATTGACTGATAGCAGCAATGTGGTGATGGAATCGATGAGACGTCTTGCTCTCGGAATTATTCTGGATGGATTTGGTTCTATCTTTGGAAATTGACATTAAGTATAATGAATGTGCTGAAAGTCAAAACCCTTTAAAAAATGCACATTGTTTCCTTGTAAAGCAAACTTTGCAGGCCAATGCGTCCACTTTATGCAAAGACTTGATTGATGCTATAACCAATGCGTTTACTGAACTTATTCCCAACGAATGCAGGCCACTTGCTTGTCTGCAGGCCACTACTAACGTCAGAATTCTTCAAGTTGCATTTATTTCGCTAAAAATAACCACTTATATTATTAAAAATAATTATTTAACGAAAAATAATAAAAAAATTATGGACGATACAGATGATATTTATTATTTCAATTTTACAAACTACAGAAGCAACCATTTTTACAAAAGTGTGTGTTTTTTTTTCTGAATCATCATTTTCTTTGAGACAAGCACGTTCTTAATTCCTTTTACTGTTTCCCTAATGCTGCCTAATTCCATTACATGAGTTCCCTGCTTATTGCTAAAAGAAAAAAGAATAAAAAAGCGCATCAAGGCTTTTGTACGAAACTATAAAGGATGAACGGGAAATATGCGCCAAAAACGAGCGTCATATCCAAAGAATGGCTATAGTTATGCCACACTACTCCACAGAGTCTTCTATAAGACTTGTGTACCCAGTACTCGTATCACGGTTCAGTACAATAAGATTCAGAAAGAGGACACGTCGGACAACAGAGGAGAGAAATCGGGAGAAAATATCGGTGGTGTACCAGTAAGACAAAATGGCAGGTTGGCCCTCAATGCTCTCACAGCCACCAAATGACGGGGCAATATAGGGGATTTTCAGAGCATTTACAAACTTAACGGTGGTGGTTAACTCTCAATCAATCTGCAAGATTTGACGGATAACGTATAGGGCTGTTGGGCAGGAAAGCCAATGTTAGAAGGCCTGATGACCAGGTACCGAAAATTAAGACACTAAATCACCTCAAAGCTAACAACACCACCAAAGCCTGTCATTTGTTTCTTCTGCTATGTGATGTTCAGGATGACTGGGCAAGCCTGGATAGTAGACACGTTTCACTTGACGAGAATATTAAGCAAGTGTTTCCGTATATGGATAATGTGGAACACTGAGATTCAGCATTCCATCCTAATGACAAATGCGGCCATGAGTATATGACTTATAGGAAGCAACTGCCCCAACAGAGACACCGGTCCTCACGCATGTCCAACAGATGCACATACTCAACAAAATATGCCCCTAAAAATGCGTGAACAGTGAGGACACGACAGAAAGCTATTCAGAATCTAATAATCTTCACTTCCATTAATCCACATTGAATGAAATCGTGAAAAAAAAAAATGCTAGTTGAATCGAACATAGATATTAACTCGAACTAAAACTCAATCGTATTACATTTAAAAGATGGAGTGTAGGGTGGAGAGACTATCCAAAAGACAGATGGCACTTTAATGCCCATAGTTTTTACACTCCCAATGTAAATGCTCAAATTCAAGCAGCTAGGAGCTATGCCCAGCGACATCTCATGATCCCAACTGCAATAGCAGAAAAGAATTAACACAACTTGATCAGAGCTTCTCCATGAGCTCCCTATATAATGGAAAGAATGAACAGATGGATGGATAATTCACAACCGGTGTCCTCCCGGAAGAACTGTTGCCAAGGGCCGTGAAAGATGCTTTGTTACTTTCGCAAGTATCTATAGACACAAGTGTCAAACTAGGCTCTGAGAACTTAATGCAAAATCCGGTATGAGTACCGGCATTCTATTTGTTTACATGAGTATATTACACATACACAAGATCTCATTTGAGCGGATTGGCCCATTTTCTTCTTGTACTCGATAACTATATTAGGACAGAAGCATCATCAAATTCTCGAAAAATAACTTAATATGCAAAATCGGAATGTATCAGTTATTTCCTTCTTAGATCAAAATTACAACTACATTTGATTGATTGCAAAAGAAAGTCACTTGTAATTGAGAAAGAACATAAAACAAGCAACAACTACTTTTTAATCCTGTTCTTTTAAAATGATCCTCGTAACGATTAGCAAACATGATAACAATTATATAAAATAATTCAAGCAATGCAAAAAGGAAACATATGATGGGAAAATCAAGAAAGGGAGAAAAGATGAAAAAGAAGAAGAATGAAAAAAGTTAAATGAATGTTTTCTCCCAAAAAATCAATATAGAATGGATCGCACTGAACAAAATAATTATAGATCAAATGGAAAAAAAACAAGGATAAATTTTGATTCTCAACTTATTTTAAGAAATAAACAAAGACGATTTGATTCATAGATATAGATATCCTGATCCGACGATAAAATAATGCGCGTACCCAGAAAAAAAGAAACAGCACGGGATTGATGCAGTGATCATCATCATTATGTTACAAAAAGTCGCAAGGTGCGAGGGGGAGAGCTGCAGGTCAAGGGAGATAAGAGTTTGACTACACCGTCGGGTGATTGGGCGTCACCAATGAAGCTTTTTCGAGTCCCATTCCTTCTTCTGTTTTCCCCAGCGAGCGAGCGTATACGGCTTAAATTCTTTCATTCGCTTGATTGGAGAATGGACCACGGCTCTAATATATTCTTCTTCTTCTTTACCGATTTTAATTTTTGTTATCGTTTTTGCATTCTGTACTTGTAGTCAACACGTGTATGTATGGTCCATTCCCGGGGGGCCACGTCACCCGGCCCTAGAATTAGATGGATGAGGTCCTCGAAAGTTGGATTTAATTCCGACCCCGAAAATTGCACGAGCTTGAAGAAAAATCTAGTAGTAGTCATAGAAATCTTAAGCCACACTCATTGTGATACATTTATTTCGAATTTTATTTTGACATCATAAAAAATCTCAAATTTATACTTATATGATACATTTACAATTAACTTATTCGATGTGATCCATTTATTCCAAACTATTTTACGTGATACAAAAAATCTAAGATATGTATCCGTGCAATATGTTTACCTCAAAAATTTTGTGCTATGAGATTTTTTTTTTTGGGATTTTTAGTAAAACTTGTGGTAAATGTCTTGTCTAACGGGCAAATATTTAACTTTTTTCTGTCATAAAAAAAAAGGTGTGAGATAAATATATTATAATGAGCGGATTTTGGGAATTTTTTTTTCGGTTGTGGCTTAATGTGTAATATGTCCTGAGGAAGATACTAGGGTGGTCTCATTCAGAATTCGAAAGATGCTTATTACGGTCCAAAGCATAATAATATTAATTACTATCTTTGCTGGTTGGAATGATCGCCAATTGGAGGGCTTGAAGCAAAAGAATAAGTTAGGACCAATCGCAATCGAAGGGTCACGGCATGCAATCATCATTACAAATTAGGTCGTGTTTGGCCAAAACATGGTGGGGTCACGGCTGCGGAATGAATTTGAATTTGCCCCATTCCTAACCCTGCTACGGACGTAGAGGGTCACATTATTTCACAGGGTTACCCAACTATCGCCGGTCTCCACAAAGTTGTCAATGCCACCGTGTTGCTATTGGCGAACCGCGATGCATTAACAAGAAAATTAGGGATTTACAATTTCGAACTGGCTAATCTAGTAGGGTTTTCAGGAAATGTTGATGCTCGGGTCGGGGTGATTGGTTCCTGACATTTAGTGGACTTGTGCCCCTGATTTTACCCAAGAACCTATCCCAAAAAAATCAAATCTTAATAATAATATATAACGCTGCATCATTTCACTACAAAAACATAAGTTAGTCAAATAGTTATATTTATTTTTATGTTGAAGACCATGGTTCGATTCTTCACACATGCTTGAGTTTTTTTCTCACTTAAAACACCAATTCCAAGCTAATTCTACTTTCATAGATCCAGTTCCCAGGTCGACCTAGCAATTTTGGCCATGAAATAGGGAATCGAATCAAGAGTCAAGGCTGGTTCTTGGAACCAGCCTTAAATCGGAACAAGATTGAATTGAACCCTTAGCTCGCCCTATGATCGGGTGTTTACTCAGTTAGTAATGCTCCTAAAACTAATGGGTAGACCATTTGCTTGAAGAAACGTTCCGCACTTGTCAAATTTTTTTTGCAATTTCCCACGAGAACATGTCCTGATTGAGGTCATTCATATGGCAATGAAGAAGAAGAAGAACACGGGGCGTATCCCTCCACTCCACCAATTCATTTTCATTTTTCGTACTCCCAATAAATTAATGAATTAAGATATATTTTTTGCGCACATCTATGACAGGCGTAGGTGCCGCCCTCATGCTATAGAAATCTTATATCTCATTTTTTGGTAAATTTTAAAAAGTGTCGGTGAATGTCAAAAAGTTGTTAGTAGAAATAAATTGGTTTTGAACCATTTCTTTTAATCAACTTATCAACTCTTACTTGCATAATTGACTATTGCTTGGAAGTTATTATCTTATATTTGAAATAATCAACCTCACTTAGATTGACTTATGAATTTTTGTTAGATTAAAATATAAATTAGCTTCGGATACCAATTTAATTACAAATATTGTTTTTTTAAAAAAAATATCAACTTTTTCATTGAATTACTAACTTTAATTACCTTGATTATAATTATTTTACATTTATTAAATTTTTTTGGGAAATTTACCAAACTAAATTAGTTCGACTCGTCAACTTTTCTCCATTAAACTACCATATGATACTGGGTTATCAACTCTCTTTTCATCTTTTGCGTTACTTGTCTATTTGTTTTTCTAATTTGCCAACTTTTCTATTGTTTACGAACTTCCGTTTGCAATTTTTGATACTGACTTAAATGACCAATTATTTTAAGAAATTACACACTTTAATTAGAGGGATCTAATAACTTTTTTTTCAATGAAATTATCCACTAGTTTTTATTTAAAACTCTCATATGAATCGCGTACCAAAAAAGTGATTTAGCGGACATTTTCTGATTATTACTCATGAGTGGCTATGAGTCTTGCACCGGCCTGCACATTGTTTGGGCTATTCATCCTTAATGATGTATCTCATTAAGTGTTGATCTCAGCAACTTTTACTGTTGGATTAGTGGATTATTTTCTGAATCTGTCTTTCACAACCTTATGGACAAAAGGCAAAAATAAAGTTATTCCCATCTAATCTTCAATAGTGAATATGTGGATAAACTGAAAGCCACTGTATCATAATGAAGCATTATATTCACGTAATTACAGTAAACAAGCATAAACATGTCCTTCCGTTCTCACTTTTGAAAAATGTTGGAGATATGCAAGGAAATATGGAAGATGCACGAGATAACACAAGAGAGGTCACCCCCACCACCTACAATATTGTTAGCTTTGAGCCCTGCCCTCACGACTTTGTTTTTCTCGCGATCTTCAATGACACACAAGAACACTCAAACCAGGAAAGCATGTTATCGACAGTTAAGGGTGTAAAGCCATGATAATATTCACGGTACTGATATTTCCCGCTTCACGGTTTTGTTCTTCTCGGTCTATCCGAGAAAATGTGTACATACTATTAAAAGGACCAAACTTATAAGTTGGCCCCAAGACACCCCTAAACAATGTGTGACAAGAGAAGTGCCCCTTTGCACACGTCCGGGGATCAAGGCGCAGACACTTCGCCATCTCTCCTCCTTGCTCACCGTCACGTGGGTCATCATAGTATGATCCAAATCATAACTTGATCCGGATCTTCTGCCCCGGTCGGGTAGGAGATTTGAAGGCAAAAAGAAGGGGCATTTTCGTAAAAGAGGGGATTTTGGTTAAATGGGGGCCGTCCATCCAAATTGTATCTATTCAGCCAAATCGGATCTAAATCCAAATCGTATATATTCAGCCAAATCGGATCTAAATCCAAATCGTATCTATTTAGCTAACCATATGTTCTGCTTCACGCGTTTCTTCCTACTTAACTTTTGCGCTTTCACCAGGATGAGACAGAAGTCGGAGCGCGTCTCGTCGCCGCGCCGCCGCCGTCGCTTCCATGGCCATCTCAGGTTGTTTGCTCCCCCGGATCGCCTCCGCCTCCTCCTCCGCCTTCCAGTGCCGCTCCAATCCGGACTACCGTAGCTCCCCTAGGTTGGAGAACGCCGGCTACGGTCGGTTCAGCTGCCGACCCAATTGGGCAAAGCGGGCGATGGTGTCGTCTGGCGGCCCGTCGCCTCTGATTTTCCGCTTCCCCCCGAACTTCGTGGACCAGTTTACAACGAAGAGCCGGAGGAACTGCCACAACATCCGCGTCGCCCAGGTGGTGCCCGCGTCGCGGTCGAACAACAGCAGCTCCGCCGCCTCCACCGCTTCGGGCGGAGGCACTCCATCCCCTGCGGCTGCTATAGCCGGCGGGGAGGCTCTGGCGGTGGACGGGCTCGAGAACGGGGAAACCCTGTCAGAATATTTGGGAGCGAGTGAGGCGTCTTCGTTTTTTAGCTCCGATGAGAGTCTCACGGTTCATGCAGGTACGAGGATCTGTTGCTTGTTAGGGGCGATTAAGCTTATGTAATACAAAAGTTAAGAAGAATGTGCGATGAGTTGTGGGTTGCATTTGTGGGAGCTGACCATCTTGTTTTAATGATTATTACTGGTGCTATGCGGCCCCTTATGTCTTTATTATGATTCTGTTGTCGATGTCCAATTTATAGCATTAGATTTAGGGTCCGTTCGTTTGACGGAAAATATTCCTCCGAAAAATATTTTCCGGAAGCTGGGCTATTCGGAGGCGGAAAACCTTTTCCCTGAGGAAAAGGTTTTCCAATCAACCAAAGATTCCCTTCTAAAACTAAAGAAAATGTTTTCCGTTTTTTAAAAGCGGAAAACATTTTCTAGATACTCTCTCTCTCATCGTGAGTCTATGAGCAATTTAATTACCGAGCGTCGCCGCTACCGCCCACCCACCCCCTGTCGCCCGTCGCCGCCGCCGCCCGCCACCCGCCGGCCCGTCGCCGCTCGCCCGCCCGCCTGCCGCCGCCCGCCCCCCGCCGCCCGCCCGCCCCCCGCCGCCACCGATCGCCATCGCTAGATAATTTCTCAAAAAAAAAATCCGGAAAAAAATTTTCGGAAAATTTTTAAGTTTCAAACGAACACCGGAAAATGTGTTATTTTTCAGGAAAATGACTTCCTGGAAAACATTTTCTGGAAGTGCTTTATTTTCCGCCAAACGAACGGACCCTTAGTCAAATCATGGGAATGGGAAGAACAAGGAGTGATCGTGTCTTATGTTTTTAAGGAATACGACTTTATTCTGATGCATTTTCAAAGTAAGAGAAAATCGTTCATGGAAATCAGTTCTTTGATTCAAGTCCACCTTGGGCTTTTTCTTTTACAAAGATTTGTTTGATCTCATTTTGTTGTTACCAGTAATAAGTTATATTGATTATGCAGGTGAGAAATTAGGACGTGGCATTGTGACCGATTCTGCTCATTTCTGGGAGAAAACTGCTAAGCTTTTTCATTTTAAGGTACTAATATATCGTGATCCCTAGCTTTGTGTCGACCTCACTAGTGCTCGTGATTTTTGTGGTAAAGCAAGTTGATTTGCACTTTGTGCTTTTCTTCAATGGGGTTTATGTACTATCTAGCCCGTTTCTGCATTTTTTTTTTTTGTTTCTCTTCCTTTATATGGTCTTTTACTAGTCAGTGGTGTTGGGTTCCACTTGCAATTTATTTAAGCCATTATTATTTCTCTGATTCTATGGTAGAAGAAACGGAAACGGTGTGAGAATCCAACCACAGTTGCAGCAGAAGAGAAAATCAGGTTGTCTTATTTTCCTTTGGTATTCTTGACCCTTGTCCTACAGGACTAATCAAAAGTTGTCTTTCTTTTCTGATGATGCAGTGCTCTTGAGAGGGCTGAATCGACGCTGATTATGGCCTCTAGGATGTGTGCAAGCACAGTTATGTTAATGGCATTGGTTCCGGCTGGAGGACACATGGTGACCACCACGGACTGCTACAGTAACACCAAGAAATTCATTGAGACTATTCTTCCCAGAATTGGAATCACGGTACTTGGTTCTGCACTTTTATGCATTACGCTAGCACATCATGAATGTTCATGTTCATTGGCTTTTGCAATCATTTCTGAATATTTTGCGTTGGGGTTTTCCAAAGAATAAAGATCATCTTTTATTTTTATAGTGTCAGATGAAACTTCTCATTTAGAAATCAAGATCATGAATCATGAAGACTTTCACTATTGTTTTGCATTTTTTATGACTTGTGCCATTTTCCAGATTTTATCTTCCTTTTCCTTATTGTTATCGTTGCAAATGCAGGCTACAGTTATTGACCCATCAGATATAGAAGGTTTGAAGTCTGCACTTGAGAAGAATAAAGTCAGTATGCTTATTTTCACTTATTGAGCTTTTCTGACGGTAATATTGATGGAAAATTGACTGTATTGAGCTGTGATTTTGCCATCTGCAGGTTTCTCTTTTCTTCACAGAGTCACCTACCAATCTATTATCTAGATGTGTAGATATCAAGTTGGTCTCTGACCTTTGCCACAGTAAAGGAGCGTTGGTCTGCATTGATGGCACTTATGCGACCCCTTTGAACCAAAAAGTTCTGGCCCTCGGAGCAGATTTGGTGTTGCACTCGGCTACCAAATTCATTGGAGGGCACAGTGATGTGTGTAATACTAGAGTCGCCACATACTTGATCACCGTTGTATGCAGAAATCTGTTGTTTTCTGTTTGACACTAATTTTTTCCAAATTTATTTTCAGGTTGTTGCTGGTTGCATTAGTGGCTCACTGAAATTGATTGCAAAAATTCGTGATTTGCATCATGTTCTTGGCAGTGCTCTCAACCCTGTGAGTTATATTACAATGTTGTCTTGTAGGCTATGCACTTCCCAAATCTGAGGGAAATGCTAGATATTCATTTGAGAAGGTTTGCTAATGTTGGAGGCGGGAGAGGGGGTGTGGTTCACCAGAGATATTATTAATAGTCCTGGCCTTTAAGTTAGATTGTGTTTTAGATTTAGACAGGTAGTGAGAATGCGTGGACTATAATAATAGGGGGAAGACTATTAACTAGCAGAATTTTGGTTATTGAGAAGCCAGAGAAAGGAATGATGAGTTTCGTTTCGTCTTTTCTCTCCTTATACTCTCATTCATAATTCTTGTGCCCTATTGATAGTTGTTATTTGTCGGAGTACTGATCATGGTGGTTTTCCTTCTTTTCATGTACAGGATGATGTGAACCTGATTATCCGTGGCATGAAGACGCTACATCTTCGTGTACAAGAACAAAATTCGACCGCGCAGAGGATGGCGGAGATTTTAGAGGCACATCCTAAGGTAGTTATTGCCACTTTGTTCTATATGTCTCCCGATTTATCTCTGGCTGAAGAGCCTTCTATTATAATGTTTCCTGAAGTTTTTCATGCTGTGTTAATGAAAAGTGTGAGTTTAGTGGTGCCTCTTCTCTCATTCTTCTTCTTTTTCATTTTTTCTCTCTTTCTTGATTTTTCCTTCATATGTTTTTTCCGTTTTGCATTGCTTAAATTATTTTATATAATTGTTATCCTGTTTGCTAATCCGTTACAAGGATCATTTTAAAAGAACAGGATTAAAAAGTAGTTGTTGCTTGTTTTATATTCTTTCTCACTTGCAAGTGACTTTCTTTTGCAATCAATGAAATGTAGTTGCAATTCTGATGTTAGAAGGAAATAGCTGGTACATTCTGATTTTGCATATTAAATTATTTTCGAAGAATTTGATTATGCTTCTATCCTAATATAGTTATCGAGTACAAGTAGAAAATGGGCCAATCTGCTCAAATGAGATCTTGTGTATGAGTAATATAGTCACGTAAACGAATAGAATGCCGCATTTAGTTCTGAGAGCTTAGTTTGACACTTGTGTCTGTTGATACTTGAGAAAGTAACAAACCATATTTCACGGCCCTTGGCAATAGTTCTTCAGGGAGGACACCAGTTGTGAATTATCCATCTATCTTTTCATTTTTTCCATTATATAGGGAGCTCATGGAGAAGCTCTGATCATGGTTGTGTTAATCCTTTTCTGCTATTGTAGTTGGGATCATGAGATGTCGCTAGGCATAGCTCCTGGCTGCTTGAATTTTAGCATTGAAATTGGGAGTGTAGAAACTATGGGCATTAAAGTGCAGTTTGTCTTTTGGATAGCCTCTCCATCCTTCACCCCATCTTTTGGATGTAATAGGATGGAGTTTTAGGTCGAGTTAATATCTATGTTCGATCCAACTAGCATTTGTTTCATGATTTCATTCCATGTGGATTTATGGAAGTGAAGATGATTAGATTCTGAATAGCTTTCTGTCATGTCCCCACTAGTCAGCCAGTTTTAGGGGCATCTTTTGTTGGCTGTGTGTATCTGTTGTATATGTGTGAGGACCGGTGTCACTGTGTTGGCATTTGCTTCCTATGAGTCATATACTCATGGCCGCATTTGTCATCAGGATGGAATGCTGACTCAGTGTTCTACATTATCCATTTGCTGAAACACTTGCTTAATATTCTCGTCAGGTGAAGCGTGTCTACTATCCAGGCTTGCCCAGTCATCCTGAACATCACATAGCCAAGAAACAAATGACCGGCTTTGGTGGTGTTGTTAGCTTTGAGGTGATTTTGTGTCTTAATTTTCGGTACCTGGTGATCAAGCCTTCTAACATTGACTTTCCTGCCCAACAGCCTTGTACGTTATTCGTCAAATCTTGCAGATTGATGGAGATTGTATTTCCACCGTGAAGTTTGTGCATGCTCTGAAAATCCCCTATATCGGCCTGTCATTTGGCGGCTGTGAGAGCATTGTGAGCCAACCTGCACTTATGTCTTATGGGTATCGTACCGATTTCTCTCCTTCGTTGTCTTACATGTCCTCTTTCTGAATCTTATTGTACTGGACTGTGATACGATTACTGGGTACACAAGTCTTATAGAAGATTCTGTGGAGTAGTGTGGCATGTAGACGACCATCCGCAGTTTTGGCACTTATTTTGCGGCTCATCTTTTCTGTTGCATCCGTTATGGAACAGGGACCTGAAAGATGTGGAGCTGGCCAAGTATGGGATTACCTTTAATTTGGTGAAGTTCAGCTTCGGGGTTGAAGACTTTGAAGATCTGAAGGCTGACGTTCTTCAGGCACTGGAGGAGGCCATATGATGGGGGGCATACCCGCCTGCAACTGCGCTCTTTTTTGGCGTCTTTGTTATCGTTTGGTGCTTGGATTGGCTTTTGATCACCAAATCTTTGTCATTCGCTAATCCTCTCTTTTGATGAAACTTGGTATAACTATTGCCATTCTATGGATATGACGTTCGTTTTTGGTGCATATTTATTATTTCCCATCCATCCTTTGCAGTTTCGTAAAAAAGCCTTGATGCGCTTTTTTTTTAATCCTTTTTTGGCGATAAGTAGGGAACAACTCATGTAATGGAATTAAAAAAAAGGGCTTAAGAACGTGGTTGTGACGCGGATCTGGTTGTAAACCGGCCAGAGCTGTCCTATCCGCTCAGTCCTGTACCGATTTAGGGAATCGGCCCGGGCATGGGTCATGAATGAACCAATGCCCGGTCCCTAGATCGGCTTGTTCTTGGACACTGGTGGGCCATGACCAATTTCGTGACCCTATCAAGATTGACCAGTGTTGCATCGTGACTAGATCAATGCTCGATCCAAGATGGCCCTCCTAGCTCGAACGGGATTGATCCATGCTCGATCCTTAGAGATTTGTGGGATCAATTCGCCACGACTTAAGAGAAGTTGCTTGCTCAATCCTTGGGCAACCCTTGGGATCAATCCGTGATCAATCTGAGAGGATCCATGGGTCTATCTTCACCCAATCCCCAGACAATCCTCTGGATCGATCCGGGATCAATCATTAAGGACCTAGGGGATGATCCCCACCCGATACCTTGGACCGATATTGATCCACATGGGCCTATGGATCGGTCCTTGCTTGATCAATCCAGTTGATCCGCAAGGCACGGTTTGCCTCACCTAAAAGTAGAATGGGATGAGATCATCGAAATCGAGCATCTTTGGGCATGGATATCTAGATCATCATATGTGGGGCAATGACACCACCGAACCCAATCAAAGGTCCGAACGGGACGATGGGCATGAGGGGCACGCCCCTCGTTTGCCTTGGCCAAAACATTAGGCTTACCCCAACCCGGCCGGATCATGAGAAAATTAGTTCGAGTGAGCTCAAACGAATTGGTCCTCCACTTTGTGCTTATGCCTTATCTTGAACCGATCTGATCTAAGTCCAACCCGAACCTTCATTCGCGAACAAAATTAGAGATGTTTTCTAAGTGTTCCAAATAATGGACGGGCTCAGGGAATAATTTTCCAGGCCGGAGTGGGCCCAAAACGGGCCCCAGAGGCACACACCGGGCGCGGCCATTCTGTGAGAGTCCTGCCCGATCCGGCTTTACCCGCCTCAAACAAAACGAGTCCGGGTCCGGGTCAGAGTACTCCAAGTCTCCAACCGTGAAACCAAGCAAATGGAGAGGGCAATTTTGGAAAAGCATACTGAGCACGCGAGGGAGTTGAATTACCAGAACTGACCCTCCCTTCCTTTGTCCCTTACCTTGCGAAATCTATCTCCTCTCAGAGTTCATCCAAAAGTGAACATTTTTCATACCCTTTTTGCAGACTTCCATTTCAGTCCCCTGCACCACAAGAAGTTGATGGAAGAGGCGAGGACCCTCCGAAGAAACCCCTCTCTCTCTCTCTCTCTCTCTCTCTGTAATTGTTCTCTCCTTTTCTCCTTTTCTCTCTGTTATGGTTCGCTTCTTTTCTCTGTAATGGTTCTCTACTTTTCTCCACGCCGAACGTCCCTTCCCCCTGCTCTGCTGTTCTGACTTCTTGTCTCTGCTCCCGCTGACCTGTGTACAGGGAGAAAATTTCCGCTTTTCCTCGAGCTGACCGGGGGTGGAAGAGCAAAGAGAAAAGGCTTAAAGGAGACGGGCCGTGAGGGTAAGAAGATGGGCTTCCTCACGCGGGTAAAGGAAAGAGGAGAGGTGGACCGAGAATTGCGCGAGCTGGGCCCTCCAGTTAGAGAGATGGCCCGAGCAAATGCGGGAAATGGTCGGGCCGCCCAGACCCGACCCGAGGGTTTTTCTTTTCTTTTTTTTAGAAAATAAAAGAAACTTCTAATTTCTAATTAATAAAAATTTTATCAAAATCTAAGCCAAAAGTGAATTCTCAAATTGGCAAAAATTAGGTGTCAACAATTATTGAATTATTTGCATAAAGTATTGACACGGATGCAAATAGTTAAGCATATTAGTTTATATAGCAATTACTCCTCATATTTATTTAAAAGCGACATTGGTGAATTTGCTCCTTTTATAATAATAAATAAATCCCATTTAGTGTTTGGACGTGATGTCATTATACCTTAAAATATAGGTAATTAAAGTAGACATTTTTATATTTTTTTGTTTTGTTTTGTTTTGCTTTTTCTTTTCATATAACGTCTAGCATATTGTTGAAGTTGCACAAATCATCATTTTCAATTATGGTTATTCTTTAACCTTAGCATTTCGATTCTAAGTAAATATTTTGTTAATTTGTAAAAAAAAAAATACTCCTTCTACTTTTGAGATCTCTAAGCTCGTAATCTCAATTATCTTATAGTATCTTACTCTTAGAGTAGACTTATAATTACAAAAGCTCTCCAACTAACAAAACTAAGCATCCAAAATACATATTTATATCTTAGTCCACCCCTATACAAATTATGTACATTGTCAACATGAGAAATATTTTACGTGGCGAATGCATATTAAACAATGCTCATATTGCATTAGTTTATATTACATAAGCCTAATTAATGTGCATCCCATAAACTAAATTTTTTTCGGGTTATAGTTTTTAAGCTCTTATAATTTTTTTAAATTTTACGGTTTTTTTTAATTTTCCGGAGCATGTATTATATTATTTTGCTGCATTATATTTTTATCTTCCTATAGAGAGAGAGAGAGAGAGAGAGAGAGAGAGAGAGAGAGAGAGAGAGAGAGAGAGAGAGAGAGAGAGAGAGAGAGAGAGAGGGGAGGGGGATGAGTCAGGGAGGTTGTGGGCAAGTGGGCCCCCCTTATCATGAATAATCAGATCTTTGAAAAAACAAAAAGTGTGAAATTACAAAACTAACCAATAGGAAAGACAGGTACCCTAGGAACGAAAGAGAACTTCATATGCAAGTGAAATGTGGACTGTCGACGTTCTGTGATGCTTCTTTGTCTTTTAGGATGTACATGGCTTTTTGTGTTCTTTCTTGAATCGGAATCACGCAAATTCATTTTATTTAATTATATACATAGCCCATTTACGGCATTACGCTCATTTAAAAAGTGAAATTGCTTGGCTAAACAAATCGTGAAACGAGTATACATTTAAGAAACTCTCGACGTTATTATCCATTTTAATAGATAATATATTGAAATTTGGGTAGGGCTACCCAACTCTTTGCGTCAAATGACAACTTTTACAATTAGGCTGGCCTAACCAATTTTGGATATATTATCCTTTCAACAAGACCACGACGGTACAAGTTACACTGGGATGGGAAGTACAGAGGAGGAGCCCCTGGCTCTTGGTGGTGGAACCCAACTAAAGAAATGGTGGGTGTGGGGGCTCTTGAGAGCTTATCTGTCTAAAGAGGACGAATTTAGACGTTGGAAATTATTGATTGAGGAGAGAGAGAGAGAGAGAGAGAGAGGATTTGGATATGTTCAAAGCAAAGGAGATACTTGGGGCGTGATTTGATTATTGATTTGGCCACAGGGCTTGGGCTTCTCTTTTTTTGGCAGCTTAATGATGCTTGTGACAGTAGGAACGGTTAAGCAGATTCACGGGGAATTTGCGTTACTTTTCGACGATTGACTGCCGGCAGCAATGTGGCGGTGGAATCGACGAGACGACTTTGCTTTCGGAAGTATTCTGGATGGATTTGGTTCTATCTTTGGAAATTGACATTAAGTACAATGAAAATGTCGAAAGTCAAAATCCTTCATTATTTTTTTGTAAACCAAATCCTAGGTCATATGAGAGGGGTTTTCTTAAGGAGCTAGGATCTACTTCCACAACCATGGCTGAGTTTAGAGCTTTGAAGAAAGGAGCTGTGACCTAGGATCTACTTCCACAACCATGGCTGAGCCAGGATCTACTTCCACTTGATGCAAAGATTTTGGTTGATGCTATAACCAATCCGTTTACTGAACTTATTCTTAACGAATGCAGGCCACTGCTCATCTGCCGGCCACTAATAATGTCGAACGCTTAAGCTACATGTATTTCACGAAAAAGAGAAAAATCTTAGATAATTATTTTTATAAAGATAATCACTTATATTATTAAAATTAATTAACCAATGAAAAAATATATTATTATTATCAATAAGAAAGTATCTTTATCGACGATGTTATTTCATTTTTATAATTAATAAAAGCAATCATTTTTTTTCTGAACCATCATTTTCTTTTGAGACAAGCACGCTCTTCATTCCTTTTTTTTTTTTTTTCCTGATGCTACTTAATTCCATCACATGAGTTCCCTGCTTATCGCTAAAACAAAAGACAAAAAAAAGCGCGTCTTGGCTTTTATATGAAACTATAAAAGATCGATGGGAAATATGCGCCAAAAACAAACGTCATATCCAAAGAATGGCTATAGTTATGCCAAGTTTCATCAAAAGAAAAGAGAAGACTAGCGAACGACAAAGATTTGGTGATCAAAAGCCAATTGAAGCACCAAACGAAAATAAAGATGCCAAAAAAGAGCGCAGTTGCAGGCGGGCATGCCCCCCATCATATGGCCTCTAGTGCCTGAAGAACGTCAGCCTTCAAATCTTCAAAGGTTTCGACCCCGAAACTGAACCTCACCAAGTTATCGCTAATCCCATACTTGGCCCTCTCCTCTTGGCTCAGGTCCCTGCTCCACAACGGATGCAACAGAAAAGATGAGCAGCATAATCAAGCACCAAAAAACAGCAGATGGTCGTCTACATGCCACGCTACTCCACAGAATCTTCTATAGGACTTGTACACCAGTATCCGTATCACAGTTCAGTACAATAAGATTCAGAAAGAGAACACGTAAGACAATGAAGGAGAGAAATCGGTAGGATACCAGTAAGACATAATAGCAGGTTGGTCCACAATGCTCTCACAGCCGCCAAATGACGGGGCAATATAAGGGATTTTCAGAGCATCCACAAACTTAATGGTGGTCGTTAAATCCCCATCAATCTGCGAGATTTGACAAATAACATATAAGGTTGTTGTGCAGGAAAGCCAATGTTAGAAGGCTTGATGACCAGGTACCGAATATTAAGACACTAAATCACCTCAAAGCTAACAACACCACCAAAGCCTGTCATTTGTTTCTTGGCTATGTGATGCTCAGGATGACTGGGCAAGCCTGGATAGTAGACACACTTCACCTGATGAGAATATTAAGCAAGTGTTTAGCAAATGGATAATGTTCTAATGTAGAACACTAAGATTCAGCAGTCCATCCTCATGACAAATGCGGCCATGAGTATACTGTCTTCTATAAAGCAAATGCCAACTGAGAGACACCGATCCTCACGCATGTACAACAGATACACATAGCCAACAAAAAATGCCCCTAAAAATGCCTGAACAGTGAGGACACAACAGAAAGCTATTCAGAATCTAATCATCTTCAATTCCATAAATCCACATTGAATGAAATCATGAAAAAAAAATGCTAGTTCAATCAAACATAGATATTAACTCGAACTAAAACTCGATCGTATCACATCCAAAAGATGGAGTGAAGGATGGAGAGGCTATCGAAAAGACAGACTGAACTTTAATGCCCATCATTTGTACACTCCCAATGTAAATGCTCAAATTAAAGCAGCCAGGAGCTATGCCTAGTGACATCTCATGATCCCAACTGCAATAGCAGAAAAGGATTAACACAACCATGGTCAGAGCTTCTCCATGAGCTCCCTATATAATGGAAAAAATGAACAGATAGGTGGATAATTCACAACTGGTGTCCTCCCTGAAGAACTATTGCCAAGGACCGTGAAATATGCTTTCTTACTTTGGCAAGTATCTAAAGACACAAGTGTCAAATTAAGCTCTGAGAACTAAATACAAAATCCGCTATGTGTATCAGCATTTCATTTGTTTACATGACTATATTACACATATACAAGATCTCATTTGAGCAGATTGGCCCATTTTCTACTTGTACTCGATAACTATTGTAGGATAAAAGCATCATCGGATTCTTCAAAAACAACTTGGTATTCAAAATCGGAATGTACCAGCTATCTTCCTTCTAAGATCAGAATTACAACTATATTTGATTGAATGCAAAAGAAAGTCACTTGCAAATGAGAAAGAACATAAGACAAGCAACAACTACTTCTTAATCCTGTTCTTTTAAAACGATCCTCGTAACAATTAGCAAACGGGATAACAAAAAATAAAATAATTTAAGAATTGCGAAAAGGAAAAAACATATGAAGGAAAAACCAAGAAAGGGAGAAAAGATGAAAAAGAAGAAGAATGAGAGAAGACGCACCACTAAATTCACACTTTTCATTAACACAACATGAAAAACATCAGGAAACATTATAATAGAAGGCTTTTCAGCTAGAGATAAATTGGGAGACATATGGTACCTTAGGATGTGCCTCTAAAATCTCGGCCATCCTCTGCGCAGTTGAATTTTGTCTCTGTACACGAAGATCTAGCGTCTTCATGCCACGGATAATCAGGTACGCAGCATTCTGTACATAAAAGAGGAAGGAAAACTGCCATGATCAGTAATCCGACAAATAAAAACTATCAATAGGTCACGAGAATTATAAATAGGACTATAAGGAGAGAAAAGAAGAAAAGGAAAGGGGGAAACAAAACTGTAAATACGCCGTAGATTTGTATGCAACGAAACTCATCATTCCTTTCTCTGGCTTCTCAATAACCAACATTCTGCTGGTTAATAGTCTTGCCCCTATCATTTTACTCCACGTATTCTCAGTACTTGTCTAAATCTAAAACGCGAGCTAACTAAGATAGTATCTCTGCTCAACCCCACCCCTCTCCCGCCTCCAGCATTAACAAAAGTGCATAGCCTACAAGATGACATTGTGATATGACTCACAGGGTTGAGAGCACCGCCAAGAACGTGATGCAAATTACGAATTTCCGAAATCAATTTCAGCGAGCCACTAATGCAACCAGCAAGGACCTGAAAATGAATTTGGAAAAATCAGTGTCAAATAATAAACAAACAATTTTGCATACTACTGTGACAAAGTATGTGGCCACTCTAGTATTACACACATCATTGTGCCCTCCAATGAATTTGGTAGCCGAGTGCAAAACCAAATCTGCTCCAAGGGCCAGAACTTTCTGGTTCAGAGGTGTCGCAAAAGTGCCATCAATGCAGACCAATGCTCCTTTACTATGGCAAAGGTCAGAGACCAACTTGATATCTACACATCTAAATAATGGATTGGTGGGTGACTCTGTGAAGAAAAGAGAAACCTGTAGATGGCAAAATCATAGCTCAATACAGTCAATTTTCCATCAATATTACCGCAAAAAAAACTTAATAAGTGAAAATAAGCATACTGACTTTATTCTTCTCAAGTGCAGACTTCAGGCCTTCAATATCTGCTGGGTCAATAACTGTAGCCTGCATTTGCAACGATAAGAATAAGGAAAAGGAAGATAAAATCTAGAAAATTGAAAAAGTCATAAAAAATGCAAAAAATAGTGAAAGTCTTTATCAAAGTATGAAAATTCATGATCTTGATTTCTAATTGAAAAGTTTCATCTAACACTATAAAAACAGAAGATGATATTTGGAAAATCTCAGCGCAAAATATTCAGAAACGATTGCAAAAGCCCATTACATGATGTGCCAGCGCAATGCATAAAAGTGCAAAACCAAGTACCGTGATTCCCATTTTGGGAAGAATAGTCTCGATGAATATCCTGGTCTTCCTGTAGCAGTCCGTGGTAGTCACCATGTGTCCTCCAGCTGGAACCAATGCCATTAACATAACTGTGCTTGCACACATCCCAGAGGCCATAATCAGCGTCGATTCAGCCCCCTCAAGAGCACTGCATCATCAGAAAAGAAAGAAAACTTTCAATTAGTCCTGTAGCACAGGGTTCAAGAATACCAAAAACAGTATATCAGAGGAAAATAAGACAACCTGATTTTCTCTTCTGCCACAGCTGTGGTTGGATTCCCATATCGCCCATACTCAAAACTTGCACGGCGTTTCTCCTATCACAGAATCAGGGAAATAATAACAGCTTAAATAAATTGCAAGTAGAACCCAACACTACTGAATAGTAAAAGACCAGCAAATTTCCCATATAAACGAAGAGAAACAAAGCAAATGCAGAAACGGTCCAGATAGTACATAAACCCTATTGAAGAAAAGGACAACGTGCTAATCAACTTGCATTCGCTAGTGAGGTCGGCACAAAGCGGGATCATACATCATGATATATGAGTACCTTAAAATCAATTAGCTCAGCAGTTTTCTTAAAGAAATAAGCAGAAGTATTGACCACAGGTGTGGTAATTGCATCGGTGACAATGCCGCGTCCTAATCTCTCACCTGCATAATCAATATACCTTATTACTGGTAACAACAAATGAGATCAAACAAATATTTCTAAAAGAAAAAACACAAGGTGGACTTGGATCGAAAAACTGATTCGTATGAACATTTTTCTCCAATGCAAAGCATCAGAATAAAGTCGTATTCCTTAAAAACATAAGAGACGATCACTCCTTGTTCCCATTCCCATGATTTGACTATATCGAGAGCTAAAACGACCTGCTGTCGAGAAATATACCAGAAGGAAACGGTAATCAATGAGGACATCAACGATAGAATTCCTAATAATGACATAAGGAGCCGCATAGCCCAGTAATAACCATTAGAAGAAGATGGTCAGCTCCCACAAATGCAACCTACAACTCATCGCACATTATTCTTCATTTTTGTATTCCATGAGCTTAATCGCCCCTAACAAGCAACAGATCCGCGTACCTGCATGAACCGTGAGACTCCCATCGGAGCTCAAAAAGGAAGACGCCTCAATCGCTCCCAAATCCTCGGACAGGGCGTCCCCGTTCTCGAGCCCGTCTACCGCCAGCGCCTCCCCGCCGGCCACAAAATCCAGCGCCGGGACAACCGGCGCTGCCGCAGCGCCAGCTATAGCAGCCGCGGGGGATGGAGCGCCTCCGCCCGAAGCGGCGGAGGCGGAGGAGCTGTTGTCGTTCGACCACGACGCGGCCACCACCTGGGCGACGCCGATGTTGCTGCAGTTCCTCCGAGCCTTCGTGCTAAGCTGGCGCACGAAGTTCGGGGGGAAGCGGAAGATCAGAGGCGACAGGCCTCCGGACGACACCATCGCCCGCTTCGCCCAGTTGGGTCGGCAGCTGAACCGGCCGTAGCCGGCGTTCTCCGGCCTAGGGGAGCTACGGAAGTCCGGACCGGAGCGGCACTCAAAGGCGGAGGACGAGGCGGAGGCGATCCGGAGGTGCAAATAACCTGAGACGGCCATGGAAGCGACGGCGGCGGCGCGGCGCGGCAATGAGAGGCGATCCGACTTCTGTCTTCTCCTGGGGAAAGAGCAAAAGTGAAGTAGGAGAAACGCGCGGAGCAGAATAACCTGTGGGCGGCTAAATAGATACGACACGCAGTTCTTACCTGTCGTTTCGCTGGATTTACGAACGGGATTAACCATGGTTACGAGAGTGAAACTAACTCGAGTTATTTTCGAAGGAAGGCGCTTGTGGTGGAGTTTTGCTGACGTGGACAACAGGGAGCGGTAGGTAAGTGGCCGGGACCAAGGAGGGGCACTTGGCTGGTGGGCCCTACGAGCTGTGAGAGAGCATGCGAAGTCCACGTGGTACTCGCCCAATGGTCCAGGATCATTGGTCTCGGATCACCGGTCTCGGATCACCTAAAATTTTTTTGTAAGGGGAATATTCATTCCGTCACTTTTGGTACGATTACATCCAATTAATAAGATTATGATAAAAAAATAGTACATTAAATTTTTCTTAAAAATTACAAAATTTAAATTGAACTCTTCAATTTTCGATATAATGTAACTCAGGATTAAGAAAATAAGCTTATGACTATACATTATTAAGTCCTTCGTATGAAGTATTAACACTGATGCAAATAGTTAAGCATATGAGTTTATATATCAATCGCTATTCATATTTATTTAGACGTGACATTAGTTGAATTTGCTCCTTTTGAAAAGATTATGCGCGTTTAGTGTTGGGACGTGACGTCATTATACCTTAAAATATAGGCAATTAAAGTAGATATTTCATAATTTTCTGTTTTCTTTTTCTTTTTCTTCTTTATAGAACGTCTGGCATATTGTTAAAGTTGCATGGTTATTCTTTAGCTTTAGCATTTCAATTTGAAGTAAATATCTTGTTGATTTTTAAACAAAAAAATTGCTCATTCTACATTTGAGATCTCTAAGCTTGTAGTCTCAATTATCTTATAGTATCTCAATCTTAGAATAGACTTATAATTACAAAAAATTATCCTATTAACAAAATTAAGAATCCAAAGGCATATTACATATCTCAATGCACCCCTATATATATTATGCCTAATGTCAATACAAGAAACGTTTTACCTAGCGAATACAAACTAAACAGTGCTCATATTGCATTAATCTTTTTTATGGTCGAGGAATCCACCACGCGCCCCCGTGCCCGGATGACACCCCTATACTTCGGGAGAGATTAGCATGGAACCCAAATATCATGGACATCCACTTAAGACACCGGCAATGACAGGTTTCGAACCTTCGACCTCGGCAATGAGTAATAAACTCTCAACAAAAAAATTATTCACCGTTGGGTTTTATACTGCATTAATTTATATTACATAAGCCTAATGTGCATCTCATAAACTTCCTTTTTGGGTTATACTTCCTAAGCTCTTGTAATTATTTTATTTTTCGGTTTTTTAATTTATCGGAGCATGTATTATGTTCTTGAGCTACATTATATTTTCATCATCGGGGAGATGAGTCCCGCAGGTTGTGGGCAAGTGAACCCCCCTTATCATGAATAATCAGATTTTTAAAAAGAAAAAAGTGAAATTACAAAACTAACCCTAAGGAAAGACAGGTACCTAGGAACGAAAGAGAACTTCACATGCAAGTGAAATGTGGACTGTCCACGTTCTGTGATGCTTCTCTATCTTTTAGGATTTACATGGCTTTTTGTGTTATTTCTTGAATCGAAATCATGCAAATTCATTTTTATTTAATCATGTATATAGCCAATTTACGGCATTACGCTCATTTAAAAAGTTAAGATGCTTGACTAAATGAGTCGTGAAACGAGTATAGATTTAAGAAACTCGCGACGTTATTATTCATTTTAACGAGGAATACGTTGAAAACGTGGGTAGGCCTACCCAACTCTTTGTGCCAAATGACTAACTTTTACAATTAGGCTGGCCTAACCAATTTTGAATATATTATCCTTTCCACAAGACCATGACAGTACAAGCACATTGACTTGATTATTTTATTGGACGAAAAGGAAAATTTAGATATTCGATTATTGCAGTATAAAAGTTCAGCTACTTGTCGTGTTGTCATTTCCCACTGAAATCGAGTCACTGCGTAAAAATCAAACACCAACAAAAAAAATGCCACGCGTCTCTCTTGCTCTCTCTTTTCTTCGCTCGAGCAGGGCAAGCCCTCGGACACCCCACGCCTCGTTTGACCATCCATCACGGCCACTGCCGATGACCACCGCCGCTTGACTGCCGTCACCACCAGTGGCGAGCTTTGACTACACCGGCGATGGAGCTCAACTGAGGAGGCCAGCGGTGTGCATCTCAGTATGGAGAGAGAGAGAGAGGACAGTGGTGGTTTGATGGCTGAGCAAGAGATGGTGATGGCGACATAACGACGGCAACGGTGGTTGTTGAGGCAGCCTGACGATGTCGACATAATGGCCAAGAGACGAGATAGGATTAGGTGGAAGAAGGCACTAAATTTGACTTCATTGACATTTATTAATAGTTTGATTGAAATCACTCGCATATATTCGACAGACCCAATGAAATGTATCGAGACGATAATCACATGCAATCTTGGCCGACAAGGGTGGTCCAAACTCTCGGATGCACACAAGACCACATCAAGTTGAATTTTTTTAAAGGGGGCGCTACTTGATCGATTCCCCTTTGATATTTTGTAACTTGTTTCCTTCTCTTCTGTTGCCCCCACTTTGGCTAGACGTCGGTGCGGCCAAGGTTGGAGTTTGGGGCAACGGGCACTATTCTGCTCTAGTGCAACGTGAGAACCAAAGTGAATTTTTTTTTTCTTTAAGTTAATCAAACTTTGTTGACTGTCGAGGTCTCTGATTGATGGATTGTTGGAAATGAGACTCACGTGACTCGGTAAGCGTAGCAAGTCATTTTGTATTGGTGCTTTTTAGTGATCTAGCTCTATTGTCGTTTCACACGTTGGCTCTGAGTCGTTTTTTTATTTATGTTCATCGAACTTTGCCGACCGCCGAGGTCTGATTGATGGGTTGTTGGAAACGAGACTTATGTGATTTAGAAAGCATAGCAAGTCATCATGTATTGATGCTTTTTGGTGATCTAGCTCTTCCAATTGCCATTTCACACGTTAGCTCTGAGTTTCTACAATAATCACACACTTCGAAATAAAATAAATAAATGATGTTTTTTTTTTTTATGTAAGCATGAAGTTTTTATAAGACTGACCTCGTGTCAAGAGTATGAAAAATCAATACACAGATGTTCCAATTGGGTCGGTCAAGAGCGATTCCGAGCCGGCAAGTAACCAATCCACTCCGGTTATTTGTCTATAGAAATCGTGCGACAACTCAGCCGCGTTTATCAACATCACGAGCAATGTACATTAAGGGAACTACCAAGGCACGAGGGCTTGATTAGTTAAACCACCCAAATAGCTTTATCGATATTATCTGTTAGAGCTGGAATTGACAATACAGGGACATTGCTCCTCCCCATAGCTGTCGTGTTGGGATATAACTAGAGAAATATATCACGAACTTGGGGAGACCTAACTTCGATGGGACACATGGTCGGTGGCGGCATCGCTGCAGAACAATGCTTAAGGGAGGCGGAAACAAATGAAAGGCTCTGTACTTGGCGAGGATCCAAACAAATGGTCGTTGCCATTGTAGTGGCAAGTGGGGTCGACAATGTGATAGGCACGTAACATGCTCTAGTCATAGGGCGACCTTAAGACCATTTCTTCGTCAAATCAAAATCACAACAGTCTATATGGCTTTTGGACGAACGCCATGTCTATGTAAGTTCATCTAATGAGATACCTTCTTTCGCCACTAAGGTCAAGATTGAATTGTGAGAACGAGCTATAAAATGTTATGATTGTAATTAGTTAGAAGCAAGGGTTGTGGTTAACTAATTTGGATGATATATTTGTTAGGATTCTTTCCTTTTCTTGAATATGTTATATGCCTATGGGCATTATAAACTTACGAATAAGATACACATGAACAATGTTTTCTTCCTTGAAATCTCGCCACGTTAACATAAGTCACCTCATCAAACGTTTTCCAATGGTCGAGAGTCGTCCGCACGATCTTCCCCGTCTCGCTCGTCCGCCGTTGTTTCGTCACGTGGCTTGTTTTGCTCGCCTCCTTGATCCAATCCTTCCATCTTCCGAGTGAATCCATTGATGGAATGCCTTATGCAAGCTCGAGAATTAAGGAAAGGCATCTCTGGTTTATACGTTCATCGGATGGGCGGTGATCCGTCCTACTTGCAGGGGCCTGGAGAAGCGAATGTACAAAGGGCAAGCTCGATTGTTTCTCTAATGGAATTTTGGCCCATTACGAGCCCCTTTTCCTGTGCCGAGGGTCTGGTGTCGAATGTCGGATACAGTCTCACCAAGTGCTAAAGCTACGTTCTTTCTAGGCTTGTTCATGGACCGGGCTCATCAGGCCCGAACATAAATTGGGTCGGGCTTAGATAAGCACATCCCATCTTCGGCTCGGTCCCACCAGGCCCGATTATAAACGGATCGTTTATTTTCTTTTTATATCATGGGAAGGGCGGGTTTCGTAAGGACTTTCAGGCTCGATACTCGGGAGCTCCGTCCCGCTCAAGGATCAGATCTAGTTCGATTTCCGATCGGACCCATAGTACTACGTGCATTAGAGTCATCGGCTTTTAAACATAAGGCTTGTGCTTATCCCAATATCATTCACTAATTAGTGAGCCCACCTTTTTTTTAATCTTGGCTAATCTCAATTTCTATTCAAAAGCTCATCCCGATTTCAATTCTCACATTAACCGGTTGCAAAATTGAGAATTACTATATCTCTATCTAGAACACAAGAGGGATTTATGCAACGGCTTATTTTTATGTTGGAGTTCTTAAATTGACAAATTGTGTGAAATAAATTTAGATTTTTACGAAATTTTGTTAATAAAAATCAAGGGCTGAAATTATCCTACGTGTTCACCTTATATATTTTTATAAGTATAGAGAAAGCAGCAGGCAAAAAAAAAAAAAAAAAGAGTTGTGAAGATGCAGAGACTCTACAAACACGCGCGCGTACACAAAAGGCCTCTTGAAACGACGACTGTCTCCAGTCTCCACCCATGAAGAACAAACCAGAAAGAGGAAAAAGAAAAGGTTCCGAATCATCCAAACCATCAAGCTCTTCACCTTCACTTGACACCTACTCTTCCATCTCCAACCTCAGTTTCTCCAAAGGGAATCCACATCGCACTGAAAAGATGCTTGCATCGTCTCTCTGCTCGGGTGTCTGACTTGCAAGAGATCTGCGTGCTCCGCTTTCGCGTTCGTCGCGGAGTTCTCGAGCAGCATCCTCAGAATCGACTGCTCGTGCATGAAGACTGTGTCGGGCCAGCTGAACGGAGGCGCGGAGTCGAGGGATGGTTCTGGCTCCGACGGAGATGGAGGAGGAAAGAGGTGAGTCTTCTGGTTGTGCATGCTCATCATGAGGTCCTTCTGAACGTCGTGATCCTCGGCTTGATCGGGGAAAGAGGTGGTGAATGGAGATGACTCCACCAATGGAGGCAGAGGCAAGAAAGATGGTCTCGGTGCATTGTCAAACGAGCACAGCCTCGCTAGACCACCAGACAGAGCCACAGACTGATCGGCTGTCTTCCCATCGGGTCTCTTTTGAAAGATTCTGCATATGACCCAGTCGTTCTGCAATAGGCAAGAGAAATACCGTCATCAAAAACTGAGCTGAGAAATCGAGTATTTGAGAATGAGGACGCTCGAGGCCATGATCTTGAATTCGAAACCTTTGGGAGATCAATGGCCTCATGAAAAAGGTCTAAAACACAATGACCTGATTAAAAGTCTGCCGCGTAGCCCCGGCAAGGCCATACCTTTTGGGGGTCTGAGAGATGGTGTTGATGGTAGCCGTCTTCTAGTCTGAATTCATGCATGACCCAGTTGGTCTTCTGGCCATTAGGAGCTCTTCCCCTGTAGAAAACCAGAGTTTTCTTCATCCCGACCACCTTCTTCATTCTAAGGATCTCCTTGTCTTTACCGGTGGCTTTCCAGTAACCAGCTTCGGTCGCTCTATTTGTCCTCAAACCGGTTGGATACTTCCTGTCTCTCACACAGAAGAAGTACCATTCCTTTCCGCCCATTTTCGCTTTTCCTTCACAGCCGAACAACATATAAACAAACTTATGAGCACATCATTCTATGACAAATTGAAAAAAACGACAAGAAGAATAAGAAGCAGCCCAAGGTTGCGAGGTTTAAGGGATATATTACCAGGCAAGTCCCAGGGTTCACACTTGTTCAAATCAACCTCCCCCATGGCTCTTGCACAGAAGCCAAAGTCGAGAACTTTTGGGGTGAGGTAGTGAGTGATCAGCTCTTCGTCGGTCGGGTGGAATCGAAACCCTGGAGGCAATTCCATCTGTTCATCTTCTTCAAAAATCACTGGGTCGTTCATCACAAAACTCCAAAAAAACTCTCAAAAATCCCGATAGTTTCAGATGGTCTTTTGGCGTCCTAAATGGCAAATCAATTGAAAAATCTGGAGTTAAAAAAGGAGGGCAAGAGAAGCTTTAAATAGTCATTCAATCAGGTGATGATATTCGAGAAGCTAAAAGAGGCTGTGGTGCAAAAAACTTTTCAATAACAGAGAAGTTTTGGTCTCGGAGTAAAACAATCCTCTAAATACTCGCTCTTTTTTGAGGCAAAGAAGCGTGGGCTGTAAGGCAACTTGGTAGGCAAGTTCTGAGCTTTCAGATGGTTACATTATTTTATATTCTCAATCGATATCTGAATTCTCCTAAAGTCAAAACTGGAAGGTTTCGACTTTGTTCCCCGAGATATAAACGGGTTCCCAACCTCCATTTCCGTCTAGAAATGAGAAGGCGTCTTTTACACCAATCAATTACAAAGATGGTGACTTGAGCTTTATCTGTCCATCCAAGGTCTTCCTGGAACTACTGCAGTTATGAAATTCATCAGCCAGCTGTGCTTGATTTACGTAGAAGCATGTGAATATGTTTTAAGGTCGAACTCCCCTTGCTGACACGATCCGCTGCGAAACCTTAATTATTAAGTCATACTGCAGAGGAGCCTAAACAATGAGAGATTACCAATGTGCTCCGATCAAGTCAGAAGCGCGCCCTGGATCTTCGGTACCGGGACCCCATCTAGAATCATCAAGTCTTATGGAGTTATGTTAAATAACACCGCGCGGCATGCCCAAAGTTACTAAATTAATCATCATTGGAGGAGGGTTTTGACTTTTAGGAATAACATAAGAGGGGCGTGCCTATATCTGCATACCGATTGTTCATGGACACGACATGTTTCTTCGCCTCCATTATGCTTCGGATGCGTTCACATGGTGTCGCATATAAACGGTTTTAGCTTACGCGATTCGATTGAGTTCTCCACCCCCTGTGGTCTTGATTCGCTCAAGTCAAGTTCATGTTCTGTTTTGCCTTTACTTGAGCCAAATTCGTCAAAGTCGTGTTCTGCCACTTTGACAAAGTGAAATCCATCTCGAAATCTCAGTTCAAAACCGCTACGTTCTTGTCGCGTTTGGCCCTTGTTTCCCCCAAGAGAGGATGGCGTATGTCCCTGTTGCTTTCCTTTCTGGGGGAATCAGTGGGTTTGCTTCTTACAATTATTGGTGCTGAGGAGCAGATGCTCATCCGATCTCGTATCTCTTGCGTTCGGGCCATCTTGCCGATGGATAAGATCTGCGCAGTTCCAAATCAGTGCGACATGTTTTAAACTCGTGCATCTGCGAATGAGTCGTGACCAGTTCAGACGTTCTTATGCCGGAAGCTCATGCCGGAAGCTCGGACATGGAAAATCGAGCTTAACAGATCCTTTGGCCACGAGATTAAAGGTACCAGTAAAAAAGATCCCAACACTGCACGGACATGGAAAAGTGACTGAATTTCACACGACAACATATATTTATCGGCTAAACAACAAACATAAGTCACGTTGGAGATTATTATACTGAGAAATTCGGTGCAAATTGCGTATTGTTTAATCGCCTGCTGTTAGCATAATTATTTAAATTAACATTTCCTTCGAAGATATTCGCATATTGGAAAGTTGTGGAAGACTTGGTTCATTAAGGACAAAGGGTCGACGTTGAAAGATGAAGGCATGGAAGCTAGTGCAATCATTTCTTTAGCTTAAACAAATACGAATTATTGGCCGATCGGAGAGCTCCCTTTTTGTCAATTGGGAGGTATGCCTGCATACATTGAACAGCAAATTGACATATGATGCTCGGGCTGACATACATCTTTTCAAATGTGTCATCCTTATCGCCATCGACATACATAGTCGTACATTTTGTATTTCGATGGGCGGAAACAAAACGACTTCTGTGAATGGACATTCTATGATGACCATGGCATCATGTACTTCAAATATTTCCCCAACATTAGCATGAGATCAGGTGCATAATGCAGAAAAGTGCTACACCTTTCGTTTTCAATTTGGGGTGCTGGGGGAGGGGGGGTGTTAAGGAAAAGAGAGAGGACAAGACTTTGAATCGACCCACCCATTTACAAGTCGTGGCAGCATTGGCTACCTTAAGGAATTCACGGGATTTGGGCAACCTTAGTGGATCCGGCGGTCGAGATTAGAGGGTTAGTCAACGTAGTTAATCCGCCACGTCAAAGGATTATGCCCTTAAAAAAACCCCTAGGAAAGAGACACTGCCGCCATTTGCCGACGAGGAAGCAACCCAACTGCGAACTACCTGGGGGAGCACCATTGGTCGCCGGAACAAAGTAAAGCACCCAAAATCTAAATTTCTAGATTCAATTGGATTTTCTAAATTTGACTAATTACCTGCACCGAAGCTCCTAAGTTGGCGTGCGGGCCCTTGTCCCCCTCTCTTCCAGCTTGATGCCACGACAGGGGACAGCGACGTGGCGGCACCGGATTGGCGCGCGGGGCTGACGAATGGAGATTAGTTACCGTGGCTTCTGTGGTCAGCTTGAAAAGCCCTTGCAAACTCGAGATGTGAGGATCATGGAGTTTCTTTCCATGAGTCTATCCTTATCTACTTGTGTTCAAATCGATCCGTATGATGCACCCATGCTTCGATCCCAAGTAATTCGGATCTTCCGTCATGGCGATCCTGTTTCGAAGAGGACTCGCTTGCGCTCTCATCCGAGCTCCCAATCTATTGCGTGACTGTTGGAAACATGAGACCAAGCATGAACGCACTTTATTCAACCTTATCCTTGGTAGGATTGCTCTAACTTGTTTGAAATTCAGTTTAGGTAGAGTAATGCAATTCAGTGACGAAGAAAAAAACAAAAGAGTTGGTATGCATGTGGTTAGGGTTTTCTAAATGTATAGTCGCATTACTCAATTTTTAGAGCTCTAAGTTATCATATGTATCGACCGTATTGTTGATTTGATGAAGAATTGGTGAGAGTAAAATAAGTCGATTCAAGATTTGATGAGAGGAATGCCTATATCCAAGGCAAATAGAGAATTTTGGCACAGATTACGTTGAATTATCTTAGCCCCGATGTATTAAGTGGCCATTAATCAGTCCACGTGGAAAAAGATATTATGGATCTACTCTTCAGTAGTTGCTTTGCAGACCATGGTCTACATGAGGAAGTAGGAAGAGATAGCTGCTTAGTTGTTCTGTTCATTTGTGGAACTATATTTCACCCTTAGCCTAAATTGAACCTAAGATCCATTTCACGGGGTGAACCATTAATGTCATTTGCCATTCTAAGACCATTCAATACCAGCTGTTCGCGAGTGTGATCTTTGGCATCACCCCCCAAAAAAGAAAGCCAAAATCAAACATGTCTTTGAAGTGCACGCGTGATCTCAGGGAGAGAGATATTTCAACCGATCTTGGATTTTGATTCCTACTCGATGCCACTCGGAGTCGAATCCTTAGCAATTATGTTCATTATAAATCATCTTGGACTCAGCATATCCATGGTGCTTGAGATATTTATAATATTTTCCTTGATATTCCATATTTCTCGTGATGTGATCATCCATATTTTGATGATTTTTCATATCTCCCTTTGATTATACACATCCTTGATTGATAAGTGATATGGTGGCTTACTGTTCATTATTCCCTAAGAGATTATAAAAGGAGAATAAACAAAAATTACACAATCTACTAGATCCACTTATTTGCCTCCCATTGATATATTTACACGCTTCGGTCTGATGTCAAAATCCAATCTATGCCTGAGGGGGACTTTTAAAGTGTTTAAACCATGCATTCATTTACAAATTTATGCTATAGCGCTTTTCATTGCTCCATACAGAACATTACAGAAGAATATACATAACTTGCACAATTCTCTCTTCAGTATTATTCCTTATCTCATGGTCTAACATTTTTTTTACTGAATTAAAGGGTTAAACTTAGTCAGGCACGTACCCACGAAGGGGCAGGAGAACTTCTTTTCGGTTTAATTCACACGTTCGATGAAGGCGATGCATAATCTGACGGAGAAAAAAGCATGAGGTGCCCTTATAAAATCGGTAATCAAATCGTCTAATCAGACGTAAGACATGGCAAAAGAAAACCTTTTCCCTTTTGAGGCATGCGAAGTAACCATCCCCACCACTTATTGACACTCCATTCTTTACTGTCTTTTGTAATCTTATGGATTTGTCTCTTTGTATACATTCAGAATATTT
Source organism: Melaleuca quinquenervia (assembly GCA_030064385.1). Classification (NCBI taxonomy): domain Eukaryota; kingdom Viridiplantae; phylum Streptophyta; class Magnoliopsida; order Myrtales; family Myrtaceae; genus Melaleuca; species Melaleuca quinquenervia. The sequence goes on along the minus strand of CM057726.1, from coordinate 5,963,698 downwards.
CCGGTCTAACACGGCTCATGCAAACCGGACCAATCCGAGGGTAGCAACGTGAGACCATGCACTTCATTGTCAAGTACCAAACTGCGAACTTCTCCCCCTCCAAACCCCCCACCAAGATCATTCGCCATGAAATACAGTTGTTGCTCCGAGGACTTCTCTTCTCGGCCGGCTTTTGCTGCCCAATCAGCCATGGAATCCATTTCTCTTGGACAGAACGATAGGGCGACATTGGTAAGCGTAAGCTCCGTTCCGAGAGATCTGCAATGGTCAACTGTGTGTTGTTCTTCCAAGTTTACTACATCGTCATCGCTCACAGCATTGACGCAGCGCTAAACAGTCCGGCCCTGGTTCGAGGTCTTCAAGGTGGGTGAACTCGGTGGTCTCGGGCGGGCCCAAAGTTCTGGCCCCAAACAAGTTGACTGATTGAGCCCACTCTTTTGTGTACATATTTGGGCCGAGCTCACCCATTTGCGAGCGGACCTAGGCGGGCCGTTTAAATGGATCGGGCTTCGTGATCGAGTCTAGCGATTAGAAAAAGTCGGGGAAGTCCATAAAACCCACTCGAGGCCGCCCGGCCCATTAATAAGTGGCAAAGGCAGAAGTTTCTCTTGGAAGGGGATTAACATGCAGGAAGATACAAGAGGAGGAAACCCTCACACGAAGAACACAGTCTTTCAGTCGTGCCTGTATTCATGGACCACACACATCTCACCAATGGCTAGCTCTTAAGTTTAAGATGTTGGGGACTTAGTGTCCCTTGTGTTATGAATGAGAAGTGTGCGTGGGAATCCCACATTGGACAAGAGAGAGACAAATATAGAGTATATATATGGGTTCTTCATAATTGGGGTTGGGCCCCAAGGGGCACCCCACTTTTGTGGAGGAGAGAGGACATAAGCTTCGGTGGTGACCACCACACGCGCACGCCGCCCGCCCGCCTCGCCTCGGATCGGGCCGGGTCCGAATAAAATATTAATTTATTTTTGCTCAATCTGTCCAGGAAAATGACTCTTCGTTCATTCACTTTCATTTTCGGTCTTCGTGACCTTTCAACAGGCGCCTCATACACGTTCGGTTAAATAACCGAACTTCATATAGTGAATAGGTGTCATCTTCATGCTAGTTCGACATTGTGCGGTATCATTCACAATACAGTTGCGTTCGAAGGTTTCTCTTGAAGTAGTATCGCACAAGAGAAAGAGAGACTCGTTCTATCCTGGGAGACGATTGTTCGACGTCCTTGGTACGTGATAAGGAGAGCAAATTCGTCTTAAGGACACGACGTGAATTCGTCGGGCTCGAGTACGCCAACGTCTTTCCGAGGATCGGCTAACGGTTTGTTCCAGGTTCTTTGTATTATTAAGTTACTATTTCTGAATGCTAATTGCTGTAGGAATTGTATGATTATTTTGTTATTCAATAGCTTTCCTCAATTCCTACTTTCCACGCTCTTTTGGTTGTGCCGAACACTGCCCCTTTATTTATTAGATCTAACATAAGAGTCTTGAACGAGAGTGAATTCTTTATTCTGAAAGGGGTTATGAGTAAAACCGTAGTGCGGGCTCTTCCCATTTGTGCTATAAATTTGGCGTCTCATGGACATTAGGACCTCTCCAAGAGCCTACCCACTTGAGGACTTTTTATAACGACTCGTTTAGTAGGAATTGGGGCTTTTACAAAACTCCACTGCCACAAGGATGCCCCGGGGATGCTCAACCCCCTCCACTACCATTGTCTTTGATCCAAGAGGATGCTACAAGACAGCATGGAAGCTGGCTTGAGAGGGAGGCTGTGGGGACAGGAATGCATCAGAAACCATATTGGGATCTTCATAGCATGTGTTTCCTGCGAAATTGGAAGACTAAAATGACTTACGAGCATCGTGAGAAAGGATAAAGAAAAGTGAAGCCAAATTGGAAGGGATGTCAATTGAAAATTTGCGCCATGGAATAGGTTTCCTCCATATCAATAGTCTGGCTCCAATTTATAAACATGGGCATCCATAATTTATCCAGAATTTAATACGGAATCTATAATTTATCTCATGTACTAAACCTTGCACATACTATTTTAAAAGAATCGTGAGAGGCAATTTAGATTAGATAGTTTATGTAAAAGGAGAGTGCACGGCCAATACAATTGATTTGACATTGGTTGCTTTGAAAGTTGAAGGCTTGATAGTGAAAAAAAGAGAGAAAAAGGCTGGGAAAATTGCTACATGGCCTTGCCCTTGCGACGGGTTAGAAAATTTCAGGTCCAAACAACACCGAAGTGTCATAGACCATGACTTCCCACGAACCATTGTACACGTACTGACCCAAAGTCAATACACATGAAACGCCAAAAGACCTTGACTTCTTGATGGATGTGTATAACCCCAAACTACAAGCTTCATCCTCACGCGCATGCCGGTTTATATTCTTTTTTTTTTTTAGGTATGATGGTTTAAATTCTATTGAAATCTTAAAATGGCCAGATTTAGAGATTGCATGCGTAGGAGATTTTGCTTGCTGGAAAATTAGTGCCATAACTTTTGAAAACCTATCATTGAAATTACGTCGGTGAAATCCTCGCTTGATATAACTTATCTCCATGGAAAGTGATGCCACATGGCAATTCTAGCAAGAAAATTATTGATGTAAAAGTAATCTATAGTAAAAAAAATTATGATGATTAAATGTTCGCTCAGAAAATTATCATATCAAAGTATGCACCGTGCAAAAATTATGACATTATTCATTTAATTATCCCCTACAAGTTTATCGAGCAAGTAATGGTCATAAGTCGTTAAATATAAGTGGTGTCACGACAATTTACTCAAGATCTCATCCGTAGCCATTGTTGATTTTATTTTTGCATGGATTTAATATCTACTAAGCTAGTTAGAGCAGCTCGTGGGATATAAGAATGACTTTTGTTTACATTGAGTAATCAAACAAGTTAGTAGCCGATCGAATAAAAGGGCAATTCACATGCTATCCCAACCCGAAAAAACCTTGCCACATAGTCCAAAATATGTCATTAGTTTTTTTATTTTTATTTTTCGTCAAACAAACGTCATCAACACACGCAATTTACCCGTTCACATGAATCTAGTAGAGCTCTGTCCATAATGCGGTTGACGATATTGATCTGAAAGTGATATGTTGTGACCGCATCTGTCACTTATAAGAATTAAACATTTAGTTACCTAGCCAATGATTTGAGGTTAAATGAAAATGATTCGATTAAGATCAAGGTCACGACCAAATTATTTTGATCATGCAGTCCTCCTTCGATTGATTATTTATTTATTTGTTAAATGAGATGTGAAGTCCATTGGGCCCCTCTGTGGAGACCAAACGTGGGAGACCGAGGTGAACGATCATCCTCGTCGTGCAATGCTGCCCAGGTGAACTGGATCTGTGCTAAAATCACAGGGCCCATCGCCGGACGGTGACACGAGGCTGCTTCGATTGAGCCAAATTGAAGATTTCCAAGTAGTTTCATGTGTGGAAATTTCTCTCCATTGAGTGATTACAATTAGCTTTTGGATCGCCCCTTCTTTAGATTTTCACGGCAAACTCAGGCCTTTCCCTCCCCGAGCAAGAAGAAAAGATCCATCTCTCTTCGATAAGGTACCAAGATTTTCCTTATGATTCAATCGAATCCCTTAAGCAATCCCGTTGCCACGCAGCTGATGACCGCAGCCGCACGCATCCTCATTGCGCTTGCTCTCTCCCACAATTACCCCGCCATTGCCGCCGGAACAGAGGCAGATGCTCTTCTTCGCAGTGGGTGGTGGCCCGACTCCGTTACCGGCAAGGCTGCAGATTTTTTGTATTGCGCCTGGCCTGGCGTTTGGTGCGACGATTCCGGAAGCATTGTCAGAATAAACATACCAGGAGGAGGCTCCTATGGTGATGGGGCCGCAACTAATTTGAGCAGCATGGATTTCTCTCTCCTCCCGAATCTCACCTCTCTTCGGCTGCCTAACAATAGCCTGAACGGTGACATTCCCCTCCAAATATGTGCACTCTCAAAGCTCAGGCACCTCAACTTGTCCCATAATGGCCTTACCGGTGAGTTCCCTCGTTGTATATAAAACCTCACCATGTCAGAAGTTGTTGACGTTCACGATAATTGAATCGCAGGTCCTATCCCTCATGAGTTGGGAAATCTGAAGGGGCTGATCTACTTGGATCTCAGTCACAATTCGCTTCACGGAATGATCCCTCCGACTCTAGCGAAATTGAAGAACTTGATGTATCTCAATTTGCAGTGGAACTCCTTCAACGGATCTATCCCGTTAGAAATAGGTAAATTGCAGGCCTTAATGGAATTAAGCCTGAGCTCAAACTCCTTCACTGGTCACATCCCATCGGAAATAGGAGATTTGAAGAGTCTCACTCTTTTAGATTTGAGCTTCAATGAACTCACTGGCAAAATTCCTCATGAACTCGGGAGTTTGGTAATGTTAAGATGTCTCGATCTTCGCAACAATTCTCTTGAGGATGCAATTCCTGAATTTAATCAGCTTTCCAACTTAGATCACATCAACTTGTCATACAATCATCTCACTGGAAAAATTCCACGGAGTTTGGCCAATTTTGGATATCAAGCTTTCTATGGCAATCCACTTTCGGAAGAGATTGATGGTTCCAAAAGAAACGCTGGTGCTACGCTTGTGGTGGTTGATGGTTCCAAAAGAAACGCTGGTGCTACGCTTGTGGAGGTACTTATACCACTGGTGGCTTTACTATTCATTATCTGCTTAGTATTATTAGGGGTTTTGATCAGATCTCGACGTAGAATGGAGCGTGTGGAATCAGAGACAGCAGAAAAAAATGGAGATTTTTTATCAATATGGAATTATGATGGGAGAATTGCGTACCAAGACATAGTCAATGCGACAGAAGACTTTGACATTAAATATTGCATTGGAACTGGTGGATACGGTAGTGTTTATAGAGCCCGATTGCCCAATGGGAAAACCGTGGCATTGAAGAAACTTCACCGTCTTGAAGCAGAGGACCCAACTTTTGATCAGTGCTTCCGAAATGAAGTGAAACACTTGACAGAAGTACGTCATAGAAGTATAATTAAGCTCTATGGCTATTGCTTACACAGTCGATGCATGTTTTTGATTTATGAATACATGGAAAGGGGGAGTCTATTTTGTGTTTTGAGAGATGAACTAGAAGCGGTGGAGCTCAACTGGTATAAAAGACTCGATGTTATCTCGAATATGGCACATGCCTTGTCTTACTTGCACCACGATTGCACCCGGCCAATTGTTCATCGAGACATATCTAGCAACAACGTTTTGCTCGACAACAAAATGCAGGCTTTCCTATCAGATTTTGGCACGGCGAGACTCTTGGAACCTAATTTCTCATCTAATCTCACTGCAAATATCGCAGGCACTCCTGGATATATAGCACCGGGTGAGCAACAATTCTTCATACTTCCCTAGAATGTTAAAAGTAGAGACATGTAGCTGCATTGATCGACATACATTACCAACACCGTGTGATGCCTCATCATGATTGCAAAATTTATCACTTGATAGTGCGCTAGCTAACCTTGACAACTTGGATTCGAGCCTCATCATTTACCGCTTCATCAACTTTTTGTTCTACTCTTCAGAGCTTGCCTACACTGTGGTCATCAATGAGAGATGTGATGTGTACAGCTTTGGAGTGGTAGCTATGGAAACAATAATGGGTGAGCATCCGGGTGATATCTTCTTAATGCCGATGACGCTCTCCAGAGAAGATGTTATGCTACATCAGATATTAGACCCGCGCTTGCCATTCCCGAGAGAGAATTTTGTCACGAGAAGTATCGTTTTGGTTGTTTCTTTGGCACTTGCTTGCTTAAGGAGGGATCCAAAGTCACGACCCACAATGAAACAAGTTTCGGAAGCCGTTCGAGCTCCGAAACTGGCGTCGTCCAAGCCCTTCCATTCAATCTCGCTCGCGCAGCTCCAAGAAAATAATCGAGCAGCATGGTGGGGAGGCAGATCAAGAGAGACTTCGTCAAGCATACAAGAAGAGCAAGGACCGTGAGGTGTTTTGCCCCAATACGAAGAATATATTCCAACAAGTGAAGAGTCGGTTGATAAAATAACGATTTAAATTTGTGCACGTGATTGAGGACATGACCTTTGCGGCTTCTGTAATGTTATTCATGTCCGATCTTTTTTTTTTTTTGGGTAGTCGCTAGTATAAAATGGAAATTCACAAACTAGGATGTTTGCGTGATTTAAACAAAGAAGAAGAAAAAATAAAGAGAGCCACAGTTGAACGAAAGAATCGAGTCAATAAAATGTTCGATCCCAGCATGTTCTTCTAATGTCAAGAACTCGACAAATCGGGTTTCCTCCGAACAGCCAAGAGAAAGATCAAGCGGAAGGAGGTGAGTTCCTTCGCACGACCCAATTTCATGGTTCCCTCCACTCTCGTCTCTTTCTGCAGATTATTCACCGTTTAAAACGCCGTGGTCGTATCTGGAAAGCCGCGTTGATTACGAGTCGGTCAACGCGTCGGTGCAGGCGTCAAGCTTTGCGGATAGCAAAATGGAAGAGGTCACAAGGTCAGCATTGTCTGCAACATGCCCTTGGTCTACTTAGGTCAATGTAAATCAAGTCACTAACCAGGTCAACACAGCCCGTTTCATTATATAGGTCGAGCGGGTCAAATTCAGGTTCCACGGATCGGACTCGCGTCCGATATAATTTTTGATGGTGTGGAAAGGGGAGAGAAGATTATGGCACAAACACAATTAATATATCTTGTTGGAATGTCGATATTGATTCGTGTGGAAAATCGCAATCCTTGATGACAGCGTGCCGTTTTCCTTGGACTCGCTTCACCTTTTTTTCATATGCATTTTCTTCCTTTTTCCTCAATGTCGCAAGACAATAAAAGAGAATAAGTAAAACTTACACGATTTTCTCTTGGTTTTCGATTTAAATTTTTGAGATCCCTCTATATGCCTCCCCCTTATATATTTATACGCTCTAACCTATGGCCAAAATCCAACTTACGCATGAGGGGGATTTTTAGAGTGTATGAATGTTAAATCATGCCTTCATATACAATTTTAGACTCTGGTGCTTTTCATTATCCCCTATAGTAATAGATAGAGGAATGTATAGAATTTGCATAATTTTCTCTTCCGTGTTATTTCTCATCTCACGGTCTAACATCTTCTTTTATCATTGAATTTGAGGGGTGGACGTAGTTAGGCACACAACTATGAAAGGAGTCAGAAACTTCTTTCCAATTTCATTCCGAATAAACACATTTGATGGAGGCAATACATAATTTCATGAAGAACAAACCATTTGCCCACCTTTAGATCGATAATATGAATAGACAATATAAGTCGGTAATCAAATCATCTAATCATGCGTAGTACATGATAAAAAGAATTCCTTGCCCCTCTCGAGACCTGCGAACCAATCCGAGGGCAGCAATGTGAGATCGCGAACTTTGTTCTCAAAGTACCAGACTGCAAACCTTTTCCCCCGCTTCTGCAATTAGAAGAGATCATTCGGCACGAACTCCATTTCCTTCGAAGCCTTCTGGCCCCGAACAAGTTGATTGAGCCCACACGCCAGTGTACAGATTTGGGCTGTGCCCACTCATTTGTGACGGGCCCTTTGAATTGATAGGCTTTGTGATCTAGTCAAGTGATCAGGGAAAACAAAAAGAGAATTCGTAGCCCCACTCGAGCCCGCTAATGTGCCGAAGAGATTCTAGTTAACGCTGAAGTGTAGGAGGCTCTCCCCACTTATGCTATGTCCCTTTGGAAAATCCAACTTCTTTTTGCAGGGAAATTAGGCAAAATTTGTGCCGTTCTTGACTGGACCCAAAATCGGTTTGAAGGCACATTGTCTCCGTCTCTTGTCAAATTTGTGAAAAATCTTGCGGTTCTGGATTTTGGTAGAAATCACGTAGAGGACACATCGGAGCTCACCTTTTCCCCAAGTTACGCACAATGAACCTTAAAGGGATGATAACTAGAGAAGCTTGGCAAGACAAATCATCATACATCGCATGAAAATTGTAGATGGATGTTTTATGAAAATTCCATGACCATAGTGATAAAAGAGATAGATTGAGTTAATCCTCACAAGCATCTGCTTGTCATGTGGCTCTTCTCAAGGATACATACCTAGTGTATTTGAACTTCGTCACTCTCTCATAGGGCTCAACCTTTTGCAAAACCACCTTTACAAGTTCCATCCCTCCAACTTGAATTGATCTTGAATGGCTCGATCCATTGTCTTTCATCCAAGAGGATGCTACAAGAGAGCGTGAAAGCTGGCTTGAGCGAGAGGCAGTGGGGATAGGTATGCATTATAAACCATATTGGGATCTTCATAGCATGTGTTTCCTGCAAAATTGGAAGACTCAAATGACTTGCAAGCACCATGAGAAAGGATAAAGAAAAGGGAAGCCAAATGGATGAAGAAGCCAAAGTGGAAGGCCATCAAATTTCATGGATGACAAGATTGTTGAGGGGATGTCAATTGAAATCATGCACTGTGAAATAACTTTCCTCCATATCGATAGCCTAGCTTCTCTACAATTTATCTTGTGTATTAAATTTTGTGCATACTATTTTAAAGGAGTCGTGAGAGGCAATTTACATAGGACAGTTTCAGTAAAATGAGAGTTCGCTGTCAATATTATTGATTCGATATTGGCACATTGCATATTTATATTACTATAATTTTTTGCTTTGTAAGTAGAAGGGTTGTTAGTGTAAAAAGAGGAAAAAGGTGGGGAGAATTGCTACATGACCTTGCCCCTACGACGGGTTAGAAATTTTCAGGTCCACAAACATCACCAATGAAAGTGTCATGAAGACCATGACTACTCACAAACCATTGGACACGTACTGACCCAAAAGTCAACACACATGAAACTCCAAAAGACCTTGACTTCTTGATGGATGTGTCCAACTACAAGTTTCGTCCTCACACGTGTACTGGTTTGTATTATTTCTTTTAGACCGGTATGATGGTTTTAATTCTATTTAAATCATAAAATTGCCAGATTTAGAGATTGCATGAGCAGAAGATTCTACTTGCTGGAAAATTAGTGCCATAACTTTTAAAAACAGATCACTGAAATTACTTCCTTGAGAATCTATTGTGGCATTAATTTAATGTTAGATCATCCAACATGGCTCCACGGAAAGTGATGCCATGTAGCAATTTTAGAAAGAAAATTATCGATGTAATTTAAGTAATCCGCTTTAAAAATTATAATGATTAAATGTTCGCTCAAGAAATTAGCTCATTAAAATGAGCACAGCAAAAAATTATAGTATTATGAATTTAATTATCCCCTCAAATTATATTGAGCAAGCGATGGTCATAAGTTGTTAAGTTCAAGTGTTGTCACAATAACTTACTTGAAATCTTATATGGAGCCATTGTTGATTTTATTTTGCATGGTTTCCCAACTTGAGATTTAATATCTACTAAGCTAGTTAGAGCAACTCATGGGATATAAGGGTGGATTACATATAAATTGAGTAATCAAACAAGTTAGTGGCCCATGAGATATGAGGGCAATTAACTAGCTATCACAACCCCAAAAACCACACACAATCCAAAATAAGTTATTAGCTTTTTTTTTTTGTCAAACAAATGTCATCAGCACAAGCGATTTGTCCATTCACACGTATCTAGTAGAGCTCTATCTATGGGGCGACTGGCGATGTTCATCTGAATGTGATATCTTATGGTGGGATCTATCATATATCTAAATTAAATATCTAGTCACTTAGCAAATAATTCGATGTCTTAAAATAAAATGATTCGATTATGATCAAAGTCATGACCAAATTATTTTAACCGAACGCGTGAGACCGAGGTGAACAATCATTCGCGTCATGCAATGCTGCCAAAACGAATTGGATCCGCAATATAACCATGGGGCCCATTGCCGGACGGTGACACGAGGCTGCTTCAATTCAGCCATTCAATTGAAGACTTCCAAGTCGTTTCACGCGTGGAACGTTTCTCCCCACTGAGTAGTTATTATTAGCTTTTGGATCGCCCCTTCTCCATATGTTCACAACAAACTCCGGCCTTCCCCTTCCCGAGCAAGAAGAAAAGATCCATCTCTCTCCGATAAGGCGTCAAGATTTTCCAAATGATTCAATTGAATCCCGTCCGCAACCCCGTCGGCTTGCGAGGTCGCGAGCCGATGATCGCAGCCGCATGCATCCTCATTGCGCTAGCTCTCTCCCACATATTCCCTGCCATTGCTGCGGGAACGGAGGCGGAGGCTCTGCGTCGCAGCGGGTGGTGGCCTTACTCAGTTACGAGCAACACTTCCGTGTCGCACTGCACGTGGTATGGCATTTCATGCGACGATTTCGGAAGCGTCGTTCAAATAGACCTAGCAGCACCAATCTCCTACGGATTGACTTTGAGCGACATGAATTACTCCCTGCTTCCCAATCTAGCCTCTCTTCGGCTGCCTGACATTGGCCTCAACGGTGACATTCCCCTCCAAATATGTGCCCTCTCAAAGCTCAGGCACCTCGACTTGTCCCGCAATTCCCTAACCGGTGAGTTACCTCTTTGTCTCCAAAATCTTACCACGTTAGAAGTTATTGACGTTTGCGATAATGAACTCGTTGGTCCTATCCCTCCTGAATTGGGAAATCTGAAGAGGCTAATCCACTTGGATCTCAGTTACAATTCGCTTAATGAAACGATCCCCCCGACTCTTGGTCTCTTGTCCAATTTGAAGCATCTCTATTTGGGAGGAAACTCCTTATGTGGGTCCATTCCTTCGGAAATAGGGAACTTGACAAACTTGGCACACTTGAGTATGGACGAGAACGGACTCAACAAATCTATCCCATCAGAGATAGTTAATTTGCATAGCTTGATTGAGTTGAACCTCGGCCCAAACTTCTTCACTGGCCCCATCCCATTGGAAATAGGACATTTGACAAGTCTCACTCGTCTAGATTTGAGCGACAACAAACTCACTGGCAAAATCCCCCCAACTATTGGTTTCTTGTTCAATTTGACACTTCTTTATTTGGGAGGAAACTCCTTATGTGGGTCCATTCCTTCGGGAATAGGGAACTTGACAAACTTGGCACACTTGAGTATGGACGAGAACGAGCTCAACGGATCTATCCCATCAGAGATAGGTAATTTACACTGCTTGATTGAGTTGACCTTGAGCTCAAACTACTTCAGTGGTCACATCCCATCGAAAATAGGAGATTTGAAGAGTCTCAGTCATCTAGATTTGAGCTACAACAAACTCATTGGCAGAATCCCCCCAACTATTGGTTTCTTGTTCAATTTGAGACTTCTTTATTTGGGAGGAAACTCCTTCTGTGGGTCCATTCCTTCGGAAATAGGGAACTTGACAAACTTGGCATATTTGAGTATGGAAAAGAACGAATTCAGCGGATCTATCCCATCAGAGATAGGTAATTTGCATAGCTTGATTGAGTTGAACCTCGGCTCAAACTCCTTCACTGGCCCCATCCCATCGGAAATAGGACATTTGACAAGTCTCACTCATCTAGATTTGAGCTACAACAAACTCACTGGTAGAATGCCCCCAACTATTGGTTTCTTGTTCAATTTGACATATCTTTATTTGGTACAAAACTCCTTAAGTGGATCCATTCCTTCGAAAATGGGGAACTTGACAAACTTGGCATATTTGAGTATGGAAAAGAACGAATTCAGCGGATCTATCCCATCAGAGATAGGTAATTTGCATAGCTTGATTGAGGTGAACCTGAGCTCAAACTCCTTCACTGGCCCCATCCCATCGGAAATAGGACATTTGACAAGTCTCACTCATCTAGATTTGAGCTACAACAAACTCACTGGCAGAATGCCCCCAACTATTGGTTTCTTGTTCAATTTGACATATCTTTATTTGGTACAAAACTCCTTATGTGGATCCATTCCTTTGAAAATAGGGAACTTGACAAACTTGGCATATTTGAGTATGGAAAAGAACGAATTCAGCGGATCTATCCCATCAGAGATAGGTAATTTGCATAGCTTGATTGAGTTGAACCTCAGCTCAAACTCCTTCACTGGCCCCATCCCATCGGAAATAGGACATTTGACAAGGCTCACTCATCTAGATTTGAGCTTCAACAACTTCTCTGGAGTAATCCCTCTTGAACTTACTAGTTTAGTCAAGTTAAGCTATCTTGATCTTGGGAACAATTCTCTTCACGGTGCGATTCCTGAATTTAATCAGCTTTCCAACTTAGATTACATCAACTTGTCAAACAATAATCTCATTGGACCAATTCCACGTAATCTGACCAATGGTAGTTATGGAGAAGAGTTCGATGGTTCCCGAAGAAAGTTCGGTGTTACGCTTGTGATGGTACTTATACCACTAGTGGCATTGCCATTCATTATCTGTTTAGTAGTGGGGCTTTTGATCAGATCTCGACGTAGAATGGAGAGCGTGGAATCAGAGATGGTAGAAAAAAATGGAGATTTCTTGTCAATATGGAATTATGATGGGAGAATTGCATATGAAGACATAGTCAATGCGACAGAAGACTTTGACATTAAATATTGCATTGGAACTGGTGGATACGGTAGCGTCTATAGAGCTCAATTACCCAATGGGAAAATCGTGGCATTGAAGAAACTTCATCGTCTTGAAGCAGAGGACCCAACTTTTGACCAGTGCTTCCGAAACGAAGTGAAACACTTGACAGAAGTACGACACAGAAGTATAATTAAGCTATATGGTTTTTGCTTACACAGTCGATGCATGTTCTTGGTTTATGAATACATGGAAAGGGGAAGTCTATTCTGTGCTTTGAGAGATGACTTGGAAGCAGTGGAGCTAGATTGGTCTAAAAGACTCAATATTATCTGGGATATGGCGCATGCCTTGTCTTACTTGCACCATGATGGTGCCTGGCCAATTGTTCATCGAGACATATCTAGCAACAATGTTCTGCTCGACAACAAAATGCAGGCCTTCCTATCAGATTTCGGCACAGCAAGACTCTTGGAACCTAATTTCTCATCTAATATCACTGCAAATATCGTAGGCACTCATGGATATATTGCACCGGGTGAGCAACGATCCTTCATACTTTCCTAGAATGTTATAATTAGAGACATGTAGCTAGATTGATAGGCATTACCTGTCATGTGGTAAACAACATCGTGTGATGCTTCATCATGATTACAAAATTTACAGCTTGATAGTGTGCTCGCTAACATTGACAACTTGGATTCGAGCCTCATCATTTATGCTTCATCAATTTTTGTTCTATTCTTCAGAGCTTGCTTACACCATGGTCATCAATGAGAAATGCGACGTGTATAGTTTTGGAGTGATAGCTATGGAAACAATAATGGGTGAGCATCCAGGTGATATCATCTTGATGGCGATGACGCTCTTCAGAGAAGATATTATGCTATGTCAGATACTAGACCCACGCTTGCCGATCCCAAGAGAGAATTCTGTCACAAGAAGTATCGTTTTGGTTGTTTCTTTGGCTCTTGCTTGCTTAAGTAGAGATCCAAAGTCACGACCCACGATGAAACAAGTTTCAGAAGCCATTCGAGCTCCAAAACTGGCGTTGCCCAAGCCCTTCCATTCAATCTCGCTTGCGCAGCTCCAAGAAAATAATCGAGTAGCATGGTGGGGAGGCGGATCAAGAGAAACTTCATCAAGCATACAAGAAGAGCAAGGACCGTGAAGTGTTTTGCCCCAATACTAAGAATATATTCCAACAAGTGCAGAGTTGGTTGATAAAATAATGCTGCAAATTTGTGAACGTGATTGGGGACATGACCTTTGCGGCTTCTGTAATTTTATTCGTGTCAAACTTTTTTTTTTGTTTCGTTGCTAGCTATATAAAATGAAAATTCACAAATTAGGATATTTACGTGATTTCAAAAAGAAAGGAAAGAAAGATCGAGAAAGTCACGGTTGCACGTAGAAATCGAGTCAACAAAAAGTTCAATCCCGAGATGTTCTTCTAATGTCGGGCACTCGAAAAATCGGGTTTCCTCCGAACTGCCAAGAGAAAGATCAAGCGGAAGAAGATTTGTCCCATCACACAAGTCAATGTTTTAGTTTCATCCACTCGCAATTCTTTCTGCAGATTATTCCCTGTTCAGGACGTTGTGGTCATGTCTGGAAAGTGACGATGATTAAAGAGTCGGTGTCCTTCAACGCGTCGGTACAGGCGTCAAGCTTTGCGGAAAGCCAAAAGGGAGAGGTCTCATATGGTGAGCATTGTCTGCAACCCTACTTGGGTCAATGTAAATCAAGTCACCAACCAGGTCAACACAGCCAGTTTTATTAAATAGGTCGAGCGGGTCAAATTCAGGTTACAAGGGGCGAATTCAAGTACGGTTTTTTTATTTATGTCGAAAAATTATGAGATGACAGTGTTTCGTTTCATTCTTGAAAACTCACTCCACATTTCTTCCATATGCATTTCCATCCTTTTTCCTCGATGTCGCGAGACATTAAAGAAGAATAAGCAAAAGTTACATGATTTCCTTTTGGTCTCAAATTTAAAATTTTGAGATCTCTTTATCTACCTCCCTATTATATATTTATACCCTCTATTCTGACACTATAACCCTTACCTAGCGAAGCTGAGGTGGAGCCTCACTAGGGGTGAGCAAGGTTGAGCCTCACTCGCAACCCCCATGGTCTCGCTTAGATCTAGCCAAAGCCAGGCAAGTTCTGAATGGGCCTTACCTAGTGGTCTGCAAGCTCCGGTGAGCTCACTTGTCACTGTGACAAAAAAAGAAAAGAAAAATAAAGATGGAATGAAAGAAAAAAGAAAAGGGAAAATGAAATGATAAAAATATTCAAAAAATGAAATGTTACTAAAATTGTTCACCCTAGTGTTGAGCAGCTAAAATTGGCCAGATGATTTGAATTGATATAAATACAAAAAATTTATGAATCGGTTGATAGAGAAAAAGATTTATGACTAAATTTGACATAATTAGAAATGCTACTGCCAAAAGTTTGCTATGGGGATGCTCAATCTCCTCCACTAACAATGTCTTTCATCCAAGAGGATGCTACAATAGAGCATGGAAACTGGCTTGAGTGGAAAGCACCATATTGGAATCTTCATAGCATATGTTTCCTGTGAAATTGGAAGACTCAAGTGACTTGCGAGAACCGTGAGAAGGCTAAAGAAAAGGGAAACCTAATGGATAAGGACGCCGAAGTGGAAGGCCATCGGATTCAATGGATGACAAGATTGTTGTGGGGATCTCAATTGAAACTGTGCACCATGAAATAGGTTTCCTCCATAATGATAATCTGGCTTCTATTAACAAACATGGGCATCTATAATCCATTTGGAATTTAACATGGCACCTACAATTTAAGTCGAAAGCCAAGCTTTGACCCAGCAAATAGAAGATGCTCAGCTCCGCATGCCACACAGGAATTTCTATCAAGAAAATCAGCAGTAGAATTTGGATGATTTGTTTTTCAAAAATTGCGATACTTCAATGATCACTTGAAAAAGTTATTATACCAAAGTAAAAGTCGTACATAAATCAGGACATTGTTAGAGCCCTTGTCATGTTCAATTTTGTCGATTAAGCGATGGTGCAAAGCAATGACATTTGAGTAATGTCACCATGCTTAACTCGAGATTTTATTTGTATGAGGAGCCATGTCGATTTGATTTTTCACAGTATCCTATTGATACAATGCCAATTTGCGAATTGAACTTGAAATTTAACTTCTATCGAGTTAGTTAGAGTAGCTCATGGGATGCAAGAGCTGGTTCCTCTAAATAGAAGAATCAAAGGTATGCGGCAGGTGGTATTATATGATGATATAGAATCAAAAAGTCTCCTGATTTTGTAATGTGGGTAGTAATACAGATCCAATGAACCAAAAAGTCATCTGCTTGCAACGTCATTCGCCGATTCCGTCTTCTTTTATCGGGTGCACACATTTCTCCTAGAATGATAAGAAAAAAACGACCGAAGGGCCGGTGGTCTCTGATAAGGAAGAAGACGCCTGCCGAGTGCTGACAACCTGGGACATCTTTCGACTCTGGAATGGAGCTCTACCCACTCTACACCTCGTAGAATCAGTCGTTAGTCTTTGTCCAAACAATCAAGTCCTGTTGCTCTTCAGGGTTCGGGGAGATAGCTAGGGTTTTCTTTTGCAACATCCTCCTCGATACATACGTTCACCTGTTCTTCGTGCCAAGCCCATGTAGCTGGACCGATTAGCTCTTCAACCATCCAAGGCTGGTTTGTGCTGGGAGTGCCCAATTGGTGGGGATGTGTGTTCGGGCCGCGCAAGACGAGCATGATTGAAGAGTGTAGTGTAATATACTTCATGGGGTTGTCGCGAATGTTTCCTGTTAGCCCCCTTCCAAGAAAAATCCCACCTTTGGCACGTATTCATGGGCTGGGCGGGCTGGAGTGGGGTTAACTAACTTTCACGATTTCTCCTAACTGCTGGACTCGATCATGAAGCCTACTAGTTCAAAGGGCCCTGCCTAAGTCCACTCATGAATGAAGATCCTCGAGTTCACCCGTCACCTACCATGATAAAGTAAAACTCTTTTTGAACAATATAGCATCTCAAATTTGCAGCTCGCGCACGTACGTGAAAAAACCGAACATTTTCATTCTGTATATAGATATTTGATTCACAAATTGTATAGACGATGTATTCAAATATTGGTGGAAAATTCATTAATGATTTTTATCTACGGATTGATACCAGATAACTTTTCCTTTCATATAGTTTTTGCCAATCTATCGGTTGTAAACTACTTTTTTATTATTACGCATAAGCTTTTCAAGTGGACAAGCCTGGACGATTGAGAGAGAGAGAGAGAGAGAGAGAGAGAGAGAGAGAGCAATTGCATTACAATTACAAGGACACGCAGCACAAGCTCTTGATGAGGAACAAAGAAATCAATCACACACTTTCACACTTCAAACACTTTCACGCTTTAGAATACAAAATACACATGAAGACTGAGAAATATAATATATAGCGGCATCATGCAGCTCCTCCGCTCAGCGTCGAGACAGCGCAATCGCGGACAGCAGGATCAGGATCACGAACAAGACGACTCCGCCGAACGACCCAATCAGAGAGCCCGAGATGCGCTCGCAGAAAGAGTTGAATTGCTGGCAGATGGAGAACCAGTTAGCCTTGGTGTTCCCTTTGTGGGCCAAGTACACGATAGCTGCCGAGGCCGAAGCTCCCGCCGTCAACAGCGCCAACATCGCCTGCAACATTTGCACATTTTTCTAATTCAATGAATTCATTTCGTTTCGTCAGTATCTAGCTGTGTATCTCATGCCTAATTCTGTACGACAATACATGTCATCAAGAAGGATATACTGCATTTGCATGTTCCTATATCTTCTTAATGAAATCTTCCATTATAATCAGGAGATATGCTACTTCAGAGTACGACTACCTATACGGTACAACTACAAAAGTTCGAAGAAGAATGGTTCCTTCCAATAGACAATATTTACCGTGTCGAAGATGACCAACACAATTCTGCTGTTTTGCGCAGCACTCCTCACGATGTGGAAAATAGAGAGTGCGAGTGAGAGTATGAGGTAGGCGCTGACGATAGAATTAGCGATCACGAAAAATCTGCTCCAAACCGATAAAGATGAGTGTTGCGATCACTTGATTTGCCGATAGAATCAAAAGGAAAAACAAAAGGAGCGGAAAACTTACGTAAAAGTTGGGAGGTCATCATACTTCGCGCGGAATCTAATGAACTGAGTGAAGAAAGGGAGCGTCTCATCCGTCGTTCCCATGGCTATGGCGCTCCCGAGGGTACACGCGAATGCAACTATCCTCAAAATAAAATCGAGAATCGAAACTCCTTTGTTGACACCATACCTTGCGACAGAAGCTTTCGCTACCTCTCCGGCTTCAACTCCACCTGCCTTCATTTTTCCTCTCCTCTTCTTTCGAAGTGACGAACTCAATCGATCGGAATATGTGGTTCTCGAGGTCTTGGGAAAACACTTAAGAGCTCAAAGTTTGAATATGCATGGGTATAACTAGGGCTCATGACTCCCTATATATATGCCATGAAAAGTTGACGAAAAGGTTTGTGGTAGGTTTTTGGCTAATGATCAATAGCAACTGAGAGTCACTATGTGACCAAGTGTCTGCAACATGGCCGTACCGACTAAAGCTGAGGTTAGTGGGCATTTGTTTAAGAGCTTACCTGCCCGTACTTGCTCAATTATATTGGAGGCGACAGGGCATAAAGACTAAAATACATGTTCGATGCATCATTGTGTCTTCCAACTCCATCAATTATGAACCCTCAATGGAAATCAGTGGCTTCTAAACGAAAAAGGGAAGATCCGTGGATCCTCGACTTGTGCATTTTTAGTATGGTCTCATCATTGACCCATAAGTGCATTTCTAGATGTTCTTCGCGGAGCTGAGATCTTTTACCAAAAATTGGAGCAGTTAATTGCTTGACCGACATGGTAGCCAGGTTCGATGGGTCATAGTTGTGCTGTTGTTGTTGTTGTTGTAGCTGTTGCTGTTGTTGATGTAGTAGGCCTTGGTGGCTTCATCGGTGATATGAACAAACCCACTTGAACGTGCCTCCTTGTTGTGCTGTTCTCTCTCTTATCAATTCTCCTGCCTCTCTTAAGCCTCTTCTTATCACTAACTTCAATGACCATGACCATGACCATGACCGATTTTGAGGGATTGGAGCTTTACGCGTACGAGGTTAGTTACCAAACTTGTGACTCAAATGCATGAACAGCTAGAATTTGTTGAAACACCGGTCCAGACACGATGCGAGGGAGAAGATCCTCATCCTACTTAACGCGTTGGTTGTGACGATGCTTTCACCATTTACTCATAGCGACGGAGAGGTGAAATTCAGAGTAATTCGTGTTCGGGACTTTTAGATAAGCAACAGAATATCTCTGAGGTTTCGTCCGACAATCCTGTGTATTCTGTTGATATTTGACATTTCGCCAAAAATGAAAAATTGACAAATTTAATCGCTGGATTGGACTGAATCAAGAGTGCATGTGTGCATTAAGTCTCTACACGCAGTAATTTTTCTCAGATAGATGCAATTTTCTCCCCTACCGTGCTTCTGGAAAACGAAAGCCGGGCTCCTCTAGAATATGAGAGCAGTTCATGGACACAAATTACCTCCATAACGCAAAACGCAGAGTTTCATATGTGTCATATCGAGTCAATATGGAGTAATATCCAGTCTGTGGTCATTCTCTCCTCCTCCCCCTCAAAAAATGAATAAAAGCCGATATATCTCAAAGTTCGGATGTCACGTTGTAATTGCAAGGCCATGTACAAGTCTGACAATACTCAACTATGTTGGGACTTGGTGTCCTAAAAGAGTGAATGAGAAGTAAATGTGGGAGTCCCACATTGGACAAGAGAGAAAGAAAGATAGAGTATATATATAGGTTCCTCACAATTAGGGTTGGGCCCCAAGGGGCACCCCACTTTTGTGGAGGAGAGAGGACCTACGCCGGCAACCACCACGCGCGCCGGCTCAAATCGGGCCCGGGTCCGAATTTAATAATATTTTAATTATTATTATTATTATTTTATTTTTTTTCTCTTCTCTTCTTACCGTTGGTGGCTCTTCGTGGCATCGTGTGGCATCTTTTTCCCCGAACAAATAGGGCGTCACTTCGTTGCAGTTGCACCATGATCATCCACGTTCTAAAAAGGCGCCTCCATCATGCACGTTCGGTTTAGAAACTGAACCCACTTCATGTAGTTAAAAGGAACACATTCTCATAAGAGTCGTGCGAGTGCAAGTGCGAAATCATTCTGGAAAAATACAGTTGAGTTCGAAGGGTCTTTTCTTGAAGTGCCTCGAGAGAAAGGCGAGATTCGTTCTATCCTGGGAGACGATTTGCCCGAGGCCTTAGTACACGTAGAGGGGGCAAAATTCGTCTTAAGTACACGACGACGTCGGGCTCGAATCTAATTTGATTTTCGGTAAATTTCGGTAGTTCGATCTCAATTTCCAGGTTCTTTCCTATCTTCCCAAGTCGCAGGTTAAAGGACTTCTTCTTTGTAATTGTTGTGACTGAACAATATATATATATATTCTTGTATAATTTTTCGGATGTTCATTGCTGCTCCGAGTACTGCCTTGCATTATTATTATAGCTAACAAACTATTCCTAGGCTGGTCAGATCTTAGATAGAAAAGCCGGTTCCCAAAGTTTAAAGAACCACATAACCAAATGTACATTACAAGATGCATTGCCGCATTCAATGATACTTGTTACACCTCTTTACACAACCGCGTTTAATACCCCTTCAATCATCGTTCCATTGTGTTCCTATTGTTGCCAAACATACAAACTTGTTGAAACCTAAGGCTAGTGTCTAGTCAAAAGGTACTTACATCAGAAGCTCTACGCACCTGCCACTATACAGTCTTGGTGTGGATCCACCAACTTTATTCAATAGGCCTGAGAACACGGTTTAGAGCTCGCCCTTTGCAGGCAAACAGGAACTTCATTCTCATAATGATAACCGCATTGCATGGTTTGCATGCAATACCACAGATTTCTGTCTGACTCAAGTCAAAATTTGTAAACTTCTCTGCTTAACAACGAGTGTAAATCCTTGGTAGAGGCTAACAGGGAACCTACTGCAACATTCGACGGATATCCCCCCTGGATGTTTCCAAATATATGTTCAATGAAACCAATGGACCAGTGGGTTATTCAAGAAAGGCACGGTTACATCTGGCCCCTCCAAAAAGTCCCCTCTGTGTGCGAAGCAAAAGAAGTCTGGGACGGTTATACATAGCGACTTTTTACATCATTTTCTCGTGAATCCACTTCCTGAAAGAAGCTGCGATAGGAAATTCCCATGGCTCTTGTCAACTGCCTTGACCTCTGGTTTGTTTAAAGTGCTTATGATAGACCATTGTGCATCAAAGTCTGGGTCATACCCAAGTCTTTGCATAGCTTGCACAAGGTCAGAGGCCTTTTTGGAATTATTTTCCCAACAATATCTGTTTATCACAAGTCGATACATCTCCCTGGTCGGGAGTTCACCAACCCGTGTCATTGATGCCAGCAGCTTCTCTGCTTCTGCGGTTTCTCCAACATCACAACACTTTTGTATGAGCGTGGTCCACACCTGCATGCTCGGTCTCAAGTCCCTACTCAACATCTCAGCATGAACATCCAATGCTTGCTGCCATTCATTACTTCTGCATAAACCACATGTGAGAGAATTGTAGCAGGAAGAAGTTGGAATGCTTCTACTCTTCAACATCGTGTTCACAAGATGAATTGCCTTGTTCATTTTTCCTTGACGAGACAACTGCTTGACAAGACCATCATATATGATACCATCAGGAACTAAATCTTTCTCCACCATCCAATCCACGAATTTTTCTGCTTCACTGAGCTTACCATGAGAAAGGAGCCCTTTAACCACAGCATTTTGAATGGTGGAATCAGCGATCCACCCCCTAGATTCCAGTTGCTGACGCAACCATATGCATATTCCAGGATCTGATAATTCACTTGAGCAGGTAATGATACTCCTCAAACTGCGCTTACTTGGAGTCAGTTCCTCAGAGATCATGATGGATAGATAATGCAAAGAACTGGATAAATCCTTAATTTTAGAAAACCCGTGTACAAGAAAATTGTAAGTAACTTCATCCGGCTGCAATTTCTTTTCCTGCAGCTCATCCAAAATTTTCTTCACAAGAAAGATCTTTCCAGATGACAAAGCATAAAAAATAAGAATGTTATAGACGATGAGGCCATGAGAGTTGCTTGATCCCACCAGAAGATCTTTAAGGTTTAATACTGCATGGGCCAGTCCTCCTATGCACATCAAGCGCACCATCATTCTAAAACTGGAAACAGAGAGGCTCAAGTTTCTTCTCATCATATAAGCAAGTAACTCCTCAACTTTCCTTGAGTTGTTTGATTGACAAATACCCCACACCATTACAGCACAAGCTTCAGCATGTGGACCCATTCCCTTTGAAGATAGATGCCAAAACAAATTTGATGCTGTTTTTAATTCACCTGCCATAAAATAACCCTTTAGTAAAGCACAATGAGAAGAAAGTGAGAAGGAAGAATTATCTCTCAGCACAGCCTCGTTTACTGCAATTGCTTCAGTAAATCTTCTTGCTTTGCAAAGAAGAGGAATTAACAAAACTGAAGCATCTGGATGAGGCAACAGTCTCTTGGCTTGCATGGTATCAAACATACTTAAGGCTTCTAAGTATTTCTTTTCCCCACAAAATCCCCTTATAAGGTGACTATATGCTGTAGCCTCTATTAAACAACCCCTCTGATGCATTTCTTTCACAAGTGCATATGCAATGGTACTTAAACTTGCATCACAGAGTTTCTCAAGGAAGACGTCAACCACATTAGAGACGGAGAAGGCCATAAGAGTGCTTTCAAAAAGCTCTAGTGCTTCACTGATCAATGCATTATGGATAAGACAACCAGCAAGAGCTTCAAGTTCTTTCAGTCCTGGAACCCACTTAGATTCTCTAATCAGATCCAAGCAACCACTAAGTTCTCTCAGAAATCCTTTCTCAGAATGACTTGGCATAAAGATGTTATAAGTCTCGTTCTCAATCACTAAGCCTCTTTCCTGCATCCCATCCAAAAGATTCCTAGCCTTTTGTCTCCATCCTCTCTTGCTGTAAAATTGGGTGAGCAAGTTGAGAGTCTCTGCATCTAACTGGCTGATAGATCCAGGCATTTTCTCCAGAAGATAATCTATACATTTGACAGAAGGATAAGATGTACAAATCCCCTTGACCAAAGCCGATAGGACGGACAAAGATAACTTTTGCCCCCATTGAACCATTTCATTGACCAACCTCATTGTGTATTTTAGATTTCCGTGCCTGCACTGTTTCATCATAAGCAAGTTAAAGTCAGGAAGAAAAGAGTCATTGAGGATCTCATTTATTCTTTTGTCAAACTCGTCAATATCTGCATCCAAATAAAGTCCATTACCAAGACTATCATAGAACTCCGTCCTTGAAAATTTGGCATCACTGTCTCTCTTCAACTTCACATCTAGAGGACCAAATCCCAACATTGTGAAAGCCTTTGAAAGTGGATCCTCAGTAGAAGAAAGCTGAATTACATGAAGTTTCATCATTCTGTCAACAACAGTCCTAACTTCATCAAATTTTCTAGCTTTACAATACCCTGCTAAAAGAATTTTGTAAGTCGAAATATTGGGTGTTACACCACCCTCTTTCATCTCATCAAGTATATGATGTGCATGCTCCCACATACCTTCTTTAAAGACTGCACTAATTATAGCATTATACGAACATATATCTGGTTTCAGACCTCTTCCCAATACTTCTGACAAATAAACAAGAGCACCTTTCAGACTCCCTTCATGGCAGCACCAACCTATTAAGATTCCAAAGGTAATTTTGTCTGGCTTGAAACCTAGCTGCTCCAACTTAAGCCTAAACAGGTTCGCCCTCTCTGAGCCAGAATTCAAACAGAGAGCATTTATTATCCTATTGCCAGCTTGAACATCCGGTGTGCAGTTCAACTCCACAAAGAAACTCAGCAGATCTTCAAAGTCTTTTTTCTCACAATAGGCACAAACAATTTCAAATAGAACCGAGCTACAAGGCTCATATCCAGAACCGGCAGCCTTCTTGACAAGATTTCTCGCTTCCTGAATTTTGCCTGCTTCGCAAAGTAATATAACAGCAGCACCAAAGTCTACTTTCTGAGCATTAAAGCTTATCCCACTTTCTATCATATTAAGAGAAACCCTAAGAGCCAACTGAGGTTTCTTCCGTCTAACTAAAAGTTCAATAAGTGCGTAATAACATGAGCGAGCTGGTACCAAACCTCGACTCGACATTTTATCAAGCAGATAGAGGCTCCTCTCAAAATCACCAACTCCAGCGTACCTCTCAATCAAGTCACTGAATATTCCATGACTATCCAACGGAATTCCTCCGCTTTCGATTTCTCGCAGCAACAACTCAGCTTCTCTAAGTAGCCCAGCCCGCGTGAGCATCGACCCCATGAGTTCATATGCTCGAGGGAGATGCTTAAACCCCTCACTCCGTTCCATCGGGAACTTGAAAATTTCCCATAAAGACTCCACCTTTTCGACTCCAACCGCAACCTTTTCGAACTCGGACGTAAACGCCAACAGTATTCGGAGAACATCCCGAGGCTTCAGCTCAGAAGCTCTAAGCAACCCACGGGCAGTGTCGGGTATCACATCAAAAATCTCCAAAAGAAGTTCCTGGAGAGAAGCATCACGCCGGGTCTTCACTTTCTTCTGGTTCTTCTCCTCCAACAGACGAGAACACCTGGACAGAACTGATTCCGCAACGCCTTGGAGGCTTGAAGAGGACGAAGCGTGCAATGGCGTGGCGGCCTGGTCCTCAGAAGTAGTTGGTGATCGGGGAGCGTCATCAGCGACAGCATGAACGGTGGCGAAGCGATGTTTGGTGAGAGAGAAGAGAGGAAGGACCTGCCTGATGTGGGAACGGGAGAGAGCGGCGAGCCGAAGCATGAAACACCCTTCAACCGGTCGTCAACGGCGATCACTTTCGCAGCGCCATGAACCGATGCCGCTGAAGTTTGAACTTCGCTTGTGGAAAGTAACGTAGTATTTTCTTTAAAGAGGTACTTTTTTTTTTTGGTAAATTTCTTTAAAGAGGTAATTTGTCACATGGGTTTTAATGTATTATTGTTATACCTCCCATCACTAAAATCAACGATTAAAGATCATCAAAAAAATATGTTCTAAAAGCTAGATGCTTTCAATATCAAAAAAAAAATTCTTAGTTAAAGTAAATCGATGCCAAATGCCAAAGGCAATGTTATAGAAACAATGCCACATTCAATCGTCTTATTTTATATCATTAGTTTCACGATTTCGAACTTTTGAAATTAATGAAGTATTCTCTCAATTCGAAATCTACCAACTTAACAAGGGACAAACGACGAGAATTTCTCAAAATTATAACTTTGTATACCACGATGATATCCATCCAACACAATTATAAAGTTGCCATTTACTTAGGATTGAGCAAATTTGATAAGCTTGTCCTCTCATTCAAGAACTTCATGTGAAGCTAGATTTGCCCCACTTATATGAGCCTAAATCAAAGATATTCCCTTGATTTTTATCTTAATAAAAATAAATCTCATTTCGTATAATTTAAGATTTATCTCGTCAAACATTTAACCGATCTCACAAAACATGTCGGTAATCTAAATTATATGAAATGAGTACGGAATTGTTTTGTCTCATCGGCCAACCAGCAGCCACTAGCGTTGCTGCTTCCGTCCAACTCAGGCAAGCAAGGTATTCCAGTAAAATTACATTTCTTCAAGCAAAATCTGGCGCAGATCAAAATGCCTATGTTTAAGTAAACTTGCTAGAGATGGGTGAATCAAGATGGGATTTTGGGGGAGCTCTGACCCGGCCTTACACGGATCCTATGGCCCGTTGGGCCAAGCAATGGCGAGCCCTCGACTTTGGGCTCACAGCGGTCCGATCCTTCGTATACATTTCTTTGTAGCCTAAGGCTTGATCAAAGTCGGTCGATGGGAGTAGAACCACCGCGGCGGATCCGAGATCTCAGACGAGGGATGCCGACACCACCGTAAGAGAGAGCGGGGGGATGTTAAATGCGCAGTGTACTTCAATTTATGTCAGGGGTGGAGCAGAGGAACATCTTGGCAATGTCATATGCCAGATTCATGCAGATGTTGGCGGGTGAGCAGACCATTTGCAAGTGGTGGATCGCCTTCCGGATCTACCCAAGCATCCACAGATGTATGCAGTCACATCGTACGACCAACCCAAGTTTCATCAGCTCCCTATTTTGATGGAAGCACCAGCTGCCCATGCCGTGACTTGTGAGAATTCTACCAAAAGAAATTTAGCTCCATAACTCTGCACGGCCGAGCAAATTCACACCTTCGAGGCACACAAGAACTTCCCAGGGCGGATCTTGTTCAGAATCGCTCATGATCGAAGCTGTTGCACCTCCGAGTCCGCAAAGCTTGAAGTCGGCCGCCCGTGACAAAAAGTGATTTCCGAGTTTTGAAAGCAATAAGAGTTGCCACCAAATAAATGTGAGCATCGTCTGAGTTAAGTCGGTCCAATAATCAACTATAGGACCAACTCGTACAGTGTTGGTCCTCAATTTTTAAGATCAGAGACCAACTATTTGAGCTTGGGACTAAGGATTAGACCAACCTCTGTGTTCGGTCCAGTTTCAGGGTCAACCTGGGACCAATCGATTATTTTTGTCTCGTTTTCATATTCCTTAAAAAAAATAAACATGTTCTTTCAAATTTTATATCAATCAATAATACGGTATTTAGTAACCAAATTATGAACACCGACACATATCAAACATAAATCTAAAAAAATATAATATCAGAAATCCACATTTGTTAACAGTAATAAACCATAAAAACAAACACATAAAATATAATTAAACCTTAAGAAGTTCAAAACGCGTAATATAAACCATGGGTTATATAACTTCATACTTTGTTCATTCTTAAATGATTGCTTTAACTTTTAAACACCCAAAACAAAATAAATACTACACATAACTAATATTCACAAAAATTTTAAATTGAAATTATTTTTAGCATAATTAATAGGACATCTAACCACTTATATTCATTCATATTTAATATGTAAACTCTATTTATTGATGGTAATAATCTCATTAATAAAATAACACATATTAACAAAGAGAATATGTTCATTATATATACAAAGGAATCAACAAAATAAATGACAAATATAGCAAAATTAGGGGTAACCGATTCTCCGAGTGGTTTGGTTCCCCCCAAAACCAAGAATCGGACCAAACTAGACCTATCGGTCCAACTGGTTCCCAATAGGCCAGTGGGACCAGGAAAGTTTAAAAAAATTGAGTTTCTTTACTTAAAAAAATCATAAAATTAGGTAACTTCGAAAAGTTAAAACTTCTTATAAAGATTAAAACTTCAGAATGTTAAATTGCTCTTTTTAACTTTATATATATTTTTAATCAAATATGAAAATTTAATCGGTCTGATCCTATCCAACAAGGAATCGGATCACCCGGACACCAATTCTACTTTTGAGAACTAGAGATTGAATCGACACTTCTAAGAAGCAAGTCCAAGTGATTCCCGATTTAATCAGTTCAACATACTCACCCCTAAGCAAAATCAAGACATGATTTATATTGAATATTTAATACAAACCAAAAGGTCACGCGAATTTGAAACTCTAGATCAAGCGCAAAAAATGGAATTCGCTAACTCAATTGCATTTGTGGGGTGAGAGCAGAGAAGCAAGTGAGTCGCTTCGTGAAGTATGCTAAGAAAGGTAAGCATGTTCACTAGTTAAGTTGTGTTTGTGAGACGAACGACAAGCAAAACTTAGGCAAGCCAATAGAGTGAGGCGAGCGAAGATGATTTTTATTCTTTTAATCAAATTGGGTTTGTGTTAAGTGAATTTTCATTTTTTGTAATACTTACATAAGAAAGAATAGAGGCAAAGAAATTAAAATTGAAAGTAGACAAAAATACATGAATAATATATAATACATGCATTGCTGGGTTGGTCTGACTTGGATAAATCCAAAGTCTCAAGACTAAAGACCAACCCACACGGTATAGGTCTAAAAATTTCAGGATTAAGGACTAACCCAATCCCACAATAATCTAGACTAGAACTGGCCGAGTTGGGTCAGTCCAAGGTTAACCTTAGATCCCTGCTCACCCTAACCGCCAAACATTTAGAATGAATCTTCAAGGCAACAACCAATATCATTTTTTTAATTCTTTCTCTCTCTTTTTGAATCCTGACTATGAGCATAAAGAGAGTCTAAGCTAAATGGAGTCTCGTGAAATACCCTAAATAACCTTTCAACCAACCAACTCCTTGCCCACAGTGAATGGTACCTAAACCGTTGGAGTCTGTGAATATTTTGGAACCATTCTTTCTCGTACCGGACTAATGACTTATAAACCCTATATATTGAATGACGTGGATTTTCCTTTTATTGGGTCCGTTTATTGTGAGATGAAAAGGGTTAGATTTTGGGCTCATTTATAATTATTGTATATTCTACTTGTATGAGATATTATAGTATGATTTTGAGCCTCTTTATAGGGCGTAGCCCTATTTTGAGTTAATTTTTGCGCTAACTTATCTTTTTTTTTTGTGATCTTTTTAATTGGATTTGCGATACAACTCGCCATAAAATGAGCCACCTCCGGCTCCTGAACTGAGAATCCCTTGAACTCTAGAACCGATTTCGCCAACTTCACGCTATCTCTATTAAATTTCGAGCGTGAAAAGAAGATATTCGAGCCAACTACGCATGCCCGAAATAAATGAGAAAGGACGGATGCTTGGATTTCATGCTCGCCAGAAGGGGACGACGTCCATGTGCCATTAACCCCGCGTTCATGTCCATCACAGAAGTCTCTCATTGAATGTCCCCTCTCGCTATCACTTGGCTGATTTCAATCGACTCCCGCAACGGGCGGGTCTCGCGACAATTACAGCAGATGAAGAGGGACCACGAAAGACACAGGAACCTGCGCATGATCTTGCATTCCTTGGCGACCGTAATCAACATTTATTCAGTTTTCCCACCCGAAATGAAACATGTGATTATTGTTATTCATCTGTCCGTTCGAAGGAGGTCGTGTCGTTTTATTCCGGGATCGATAACGGGGGATCGAGGGTGTAGTGAAGGTGAGAAAGACGGCCGCATGCGAATAGAATCCAAAGCGCCGGATCTCCGGAGCGAAATCGAGAACATAGTTACTCAGAAATATTAAGGAAAAATTGAGACTTGGTGTGTGAATAATTTTCACCCAAAAGCCTCTAACATTCGATCACATTATCAACATAATCTAATGGCACATGTGAAGTAACTAATAATTTTCCCTCTCTTTTTTTCTTGCAATGCCCGTATGCGTTTCCCGCTAAACGTGAATGAGTAAGCTGAAATTTTGCGTGAGAATTGGTGAAAAAAAGACAAGAAAGACGAGCCATTGCATTTCCTTCTTCTTCTTTTTTTGTCCTCTTTCCCTAATTCCAAGCCTTTATGCCATTAATAAGGTCAAGTTCCAAGCAAATCAGGACTTTCTCCGGGGACAGAGGTAGGAAAAATTACCAAAAACAAATAATGAATCTATTATACGAATGTCAATTTAGCATTTCACTTTTCGATTTGATTAATTAGACATTAACATTTTGATAATTTTTCAATTTAATCAATTTATTTGATTTTGCGTAGAAATTGTTATGTGAACATAGGCCTTGTAAGATGACTAGCACTTTTTTTTTACTAAGACAATTTTTGCAGTTTTTTTAATTTTTTGAATTATTTATTATTTTTAACAATTATTTCTTATTCTTGTCTTTTTATATTAGGGCCAATAAGGTCGTAGTGACCCTCACTAGCCACTAGGCAAGGCCATCATGGCTTCATCAATCTCACGAGAGGCCATCGCATCCTTGTTGATGGTGAGTGAGGACTCGAAGGCCCTCACTAGATCTGGGCAAGGTTTAGGCAAGGGGACCCTCACCACTAGCTAGTGAGGCCACGAAAGCTAGGGTGGGAGCCGCAACCCTCACCAGAGGCCAGGGAGGGCTTATAGGCCCTTGCCCCTCGCAAACCTAAAAAGCAAAAAAAATGGTAAAAGGAATATCCATGTTTGTGTCAGCGCACAAAGTATGATGGCCAATATCCACTCTAGTGATTTCTTATCAAAATTGATAAATTATTTAAAAGTTTAGGGCTAAATTGGCCAAATTAAAAGACTTATGACTTGAAGCATCCCTATAATAAATTTAGAAGCTTTTCTTTGTTATTATCATGACAAAATTAGCATGAGTTTTCCATCCATCCAAAAACAATATCTCACAGACTTTCACCGAGGAATAAAAGTACCCATAATTAAATCCTCCGTCAATGTGTCATATTAAGTGGCTAACAGTGCTGACGCTTACAAAAAAAAAAATGCAATTGTTGAGCCAAAAGGAAGTCGTGGACACATTTGCAAAAATCAGACAACATCGTTTCTCTAAAACATCACCACTTAATTCCTCTTAATTGGACCTAATCTACTTCACATACCACAACTCGTTTCTTCATAGAATAATGGCATAAGTGGTCCATGAATTTTGGCTAAATATACAATGTGATTCTTAAATTTTTAACCTAATGTGTAACGTAATCCCTAAAATTTTAATTTCTCCAATATAGTTCATAATTTTGTTTGTACATCTTTTATGTAATCTCTGAATTTTATGAAAATTTCACTATTACAAATTGATAATTTAAAGGCTATATTATATACTATGCTAAATTTTGATATAGTTCATGGATTATATTAAATATATGCAAAAAAAATTCAGTAATCTTATTTGACAAATTAAATATGCATGGTTTAATTTGCATATTGGACAAAAATTGAGGGATCATTTTTTTTCATTTTCCTTTTCTCCACTAATATGATTTTTTTTATAAACATTAGTGTAAGTCACGCTACGCGTTACATTAATTCGCCACAATGCAAAATTTAATGATAAACAGTTTTGTTCATCAAATAAGAATTTGTGGATATTTTCACGTCATCTGAGAAGTCAAGCGATCTTCGTTCTATAGATGAAAAGGTCTCACCGTTCTCCAGCATTTTGCCAATGACTAGACAAGTTCAATACGACCACACGAAGACGGCCAAATGCGACCTGAAGACCCTCCTTTATCTGACTCAAGTGCGGTCACTGCGGATAAATTTTATCCATTTCTGTAGATTCTAATCATCAATCAGAACAGAAAAAGGGGAAAAGGCTATGCATCCATTAGTAACACTAAAACCTAGAGCTACTCGGAGAGTAGGGGTGAATAGTCAAAACCGCTCACTTAGGAACCACCCGGAACCGCCCGGACCGGTTAGTTCCGAACGGTTCTAAAACTTATCGGTCCGGATCCCTGTTCCATATAAATGGAACCGAGAATTTTTGGTCCAGTTCCTGGTTCTGGGGATAGAATCGCCCACCCGGAACCAGATCGACATTCTTTATTAAAAATATATAAAATAAAAAAAGGTTTTTATTGATTTCTTTTTCTCATTCTCACCATCTCACGCCCCTTTCTCGTGGAAGGCTGTCCACAGAAATGAAAGGATGTCCATTAGCCTCTTGCCATCAGTATCTTTTTCAACTATTCTTCTAAAATGTCCTTTAGTAGTAGCATAGCTTTGAGTTTGACTAGTGAAATCTGCTTTAAATTTTTTTCTTGGCTCGTCCAAGAACATTGCTTCTAGTGATTAGTTGGGTGCCGGTAGAGCTGTTGCATGTAGTGTATTTTTCTTCTCTTGTTTTTTTATATATAATTACCCACCCGAGAACCGGACCGGACCGGACCGCTCAATCCAGTCCGGTCCAGTTCCTAGTTCCTTGGGGAATCAGAAACTGCCTGGGAACCAATCACTCCTACCAGAGAGATAGCCTCTCAATTTTCTAGGAAAATTTTTTTGGAAAAAGTTTTAATGAGGGCCGTCTGATGTTAATTGAACGGCTTCACCTATGTCAAGAGTACGGCAAAGGCGGATTCATTTTCTAGCTACTTAATAGCCTGGAAACGAGTCTCAATTTGCCTATCATGGACTCTCTCCCCACAAGATTTGAGCGGAAGTTGATATATCATCATGTTGTGTACAAGAAAATGACTTCGAACCATCATCTTTGATACGATTCCCGTGACACCATCATTTAACTATCAACATTCACGAGTATAACTTGGGTAGATAACTTGGAAGCCAGAGACCTCCTAGCCTCGGCAAAATTCACTTACAGCACCCCACTAGGGATTCATGGTCGAACCAGTGAGTCACCCGCCTGCTCCATCCAGAACCACGCTCGTAAGGCTTGAATTCGAGCCTGCACCGTTGCCGTCGTCGCTAACGTTGATCATGGCATATGAGAGAAAGAGAAAGAAAGAGAGAGAGGGAGTGCATGTGAACTTTTCTCCAGTTTGACATATGAGCTGTCGAATGGACCCAAGTACTTCAAAAGACGTCAAGAAATTCTGTCAGTTGTGATGTTGACGACCCTCTATTTATTCTCCTCCATCTTCCCTCCTCTCCTCATCTTCGGCAAACTCATGCATTTTCTATGCAGACTCTCCCCTTTTGGAAGGGTAGAGTTCTAATCTCTTTTATACACAGTCCTGTTCTTCCCATCTCTCTTCTAATTTTGCTTCCGAGTCTGAGGTATGGAGGTGGTCATGATGAGGTTAAGTCAATTCCATACTAACAAAGCAAAGACATCTCATGAAACTCGTGTCGGTGCAGGGCAAAAGAGATGGTTTCTCTAGGATTCTTGGTGGTTGGCTTGCTCTCACTAATCGTGCCGGTAACCCAGGCCTATGGATATTACGGCGGGTGGATGAATGCTCACGCCACCTTCTATGGAGGAAGCGATGCTTCCGGAACTATGGGTACGAGTTATCTGGAACAAGTTAATTTGAAAAACTCAAACGCTCAAAGATTTTGACGTATCGACTGTTCAATCTCTCTCATCCCAAAAACACCAAACCAATGTTCTCTCTTTTTGTTGTTTGTGAATAGGAGGGGCTTGTGGGTACGGGAACTTGTACAGCCAAGGATACGGCACGAATACAGCTGCACTGAGCACTGCACTGTTCAACAATGGGTTGAGCTGCGGCGCGTGCTTTGAGCTCCGGTGCGCGAACGACCCTCAATGGTGCCTCCCTGGCTCCATTGTCGTCACGGCAACCAATTTCTGCCCTCCGGGAGGGTGGTGCGACCCTCCTCAACTCCACTTCGACCTATCCCAGCCAGTCTTCCAGCACATCGCGCAGTACAGGGCCGGGATCGTCCCCGTGGTCTACCGAAGGTTATAGCCTAGACATAAGTTGCTTCCTGTTATGAGGTCTTATATGTGTGTGCACAAATCATGCTACTTCACAGATAGTAAAAATTATAGTCGAATCTAGCAATAAATTACATAATATAGTCTTTTTTTAACTCGGCACATATTATGCAGTCACCTAGACAATCAATTCGCTCGGGTTCAAATTTTGGCTTTCCCTAAGCAGAAGCAAATTTTTCCTGTTCTACATATGAAGTGTTTCTACAAAATAATATACTAAGAACCCTGTTTGGAGCCCTGCCCTTTGTTTGTCAATTGGTGCAACTACAACCGAGGAGTTTAGACAAATGTTTCACTCAAATAATTGAATACTGATCCCTCCGCGCTTCCTTCACGACGGGTACTTCATTGCAGAGTGAGGTGCAGGAGAAGCGGAGGGATCCGGTTCACCATCAACGGCCACTCTTACTTCAACCTCGTGCTCATAACCAATGTTGGCGGAGCCGGGGATGTGCACTCCGTGTCCATCAAAGGATCGAGGACCCGGTGGCAACCAATGTCAAGAAACTGGGGACAGAACTGGCAGAGCAACTCTTACCTCAACGGACAGAGCCTCTCTTTCCTAGTCACCGCCAGCGACGGCCGGAGCGTCGTGTCCTACAATGTCGCCCCTTCTAGTTGGTCCTTTGGCCAGACTTATGCCGGAGGCCAATTCCGATACTAATTATCGAACCCGTGAATACAAATTTTTACTAGCACAAGTTGTGCACTACGAATTAAGTTGGAAAGTCCAACTTGGATCTGTACGTTCTTTTTTTTTTTTGGTGCCGCGGCCTGTCGGTGATTGTTTCGAACCGAGCATGAATTCAATCAGCAAGTTGAAGTCGAAAGACTGAACTGTAAGGAATTGATGATTGAATCGTCGTAGGGTCAGTACACTTGAGAGGGAAAGTCCTGGTCAAGGGTTTTTTTTTTTCTCCTTTCTGAGTGTCGGCTGCTTATTCTGTAATTCAAAATATCCTGCTGAATGGCTAAAAGCCCTCATGTTTTTACTGGGCAATAAAATCATCTTGGCTTGTTAGTGTTCCGTTAATTTTCCTTAAGAATATGGGATCTCAATCAAGAGCTTACCAGAAATTTGGCAATACTTCTCGTATAAAGTTAAAGTTATTTCGAAATCATGAATCGAGGGCTATATGCGCTCCAATTACTTTACATGTCCGGGCACAAAGGAACTATACAAAGTCGCCGGCAGACCAGGGATAAGGATGACTAAGTTGGGTCTGAAGAATCCTGTGATCATCGAGCAATCGGCCTCATGACACTGCCGCAAGAGCCAGTTTCGGACACCGCCATTGATGTGAGGGAGAATTAGAAACCCGGACCGCGTATAAGTCACGCCTAGATTGTCAATGGATTGTGCAAACTCGCGGCTTTAGTTAAGAGACGAAACAAAGATAGCCACCACACGCATCTTTGGCAAGACACATGGCAAGTTGAGCGAGTGCAAAGCAAACCCTCGAACTTCGACAATGATTACTCGAAAAGTGATGCATTCCGCTCTTCCACTGAAAGAGAAAGCAACGTGCCATGTCTGCACTGAGTTGGACGTAGCTGAAAACCTATCATCGGCGACGACATGGCTCAATTAATACGGGTGAAACAGGACTGAGAGACGCACACAGGAACCTATCTAAATGCATTTGCACGGTGCTTTACCTTCTTTAGTTAATGCATTTTCCTCTCGTGGGGGACCTCCTCTGAGAAGTGCTGCTTGTATACTTCCACTGCAGTATAGGGATCGACTTTGTTTTGTTGGTTAATGGGAAACGAAAGATGCACAGATCTAGAGTGATTGATTATCAGTATCATTTCTAGCGAAAGAAGTTCTGTTTTTTTTCGAATCAGGAAATGTCTGGTCTTATTCTGTGAGTCAGCAAATTGAAATGCGCAATGAAATGGTTACTTCCATTTCATCTTTTCCACATCTTGCTCGTACAAAAATGCCCGCTTCTTATTTGTTCCACTTCACTCCCGAGTACCCTCTCAGGTAACTACGGTTGTCGGCAGATATTTATCCCTGGCATCAAAAAAATTCGCAAAGCCAGGACCCAATCCTTCTTGCTTTGCAGTGCCGTACCAACGATCTTGCTTTAGCACTGTAGCTCCTGGACCCAAGGCCCTCGTGGGTTATCACCGAACGCTGGTGTTCCACGATGAAGGGGTAATTCAGCGATGAGAAGGTCACGCTCTCTTTTATGAAGTTGGGAATTTAAGCTGTATCGTGAATCATATCGTATATATGAAAAGACTTCTTGACTGTTAACATGCTGCTCATGAATGGATTAAGTAGTAATGACTCAAATCGAATATCTCGTTGTGAGTATTAAAATCTTGTGATAGTCGCTCATCTCCCACCCTTTTTTTCATTTATCTAAGAAAGGCTCCTCGTGTATAGTGTCACCTCCCCTGACAAATAAAACAGATAAATAAGACTAATCCTATTGTGAGAATATGGATTTCACCGCATAGCTCTGCTATTGACAAATAGAAAATCATGTGCTCCGACACACGCACAACGCTCGGATCATACAAATTAAAAATTCACGGCATCAGCACAGTTGTGTCATTTCGAAACTAATGTGTGCTTGCATAAGGGAAACGATTGACAAGTGGGCTTCTGGTTTTAAGTCTGCAATGTCACCGTATTGCAAAACCATATCATCACGCGTAATTCATGAGCATTTTGAACTGAATATGAATGTTCGCAAGCCCCAAGCTTTCGCCAGATTGTCGATGTCAAAGGTATACAATGTTTTATTAGTTAAATCGCGGTTTAATAGTTATTTGTTTTAATACTCCAGCCTCACGCTTGGGTTGTACTTTGGCATAAGCATGGAAATATACATAATTGAGGAAAGCAAATAAGGGTCTGGAAAAATTGAACATGGGATTTTGTTGCTCTGGTATCATACAAAATTTTATAAAACTCTTACCAATTGTTATTTAAACTTAAGCTACTAGATAGAGCCATAATTTTAATATTTTTGTATTCTAACAGGAGCAACTTCCTAGTGGCATGTTGCGCAAGTGCGGGCTGGATTGCAGGGAGTAAAGATCTTTTGAAACATATCAGTCACGTACGTCACTTAATCCATCTTTTCTCCTAACCGTCTGATAAAAAAGTAACTTTTTCAATAAAATAAAATAAAAATAAAACCCCCCCACCTCCAATAATAGGCAGCCTGCCTTGTACATCACCTGGATTCGTCTGATCAAACGATCCGAGTCTAA
This sequence comes from Melaleuca quinquenervia, assembly GCA_030064385.1. Lineage (NCBI taxonomy): Eukaryota > Viridiplantae > Streptophyta > Magnoliopsida > Myrtales > Myrtaceae > Melaleuca > Melaleuca quinquenervia. The sequence goes on along the minus strand of CM057726.1, from coordinate 5,927,450 downwards.
GATCTTTTTGATAAGACAAGGAATTGAATGATCAGACGAGCGGTAGGTCCTCCGAGGGGAAAAAGATCGTTAGACGTACGTAAAACGCTAGCCATCCAGCTCAAATCGACCCCCCCTTAATTAATGGGGGCCGCCTGATTTCTGAATCGGACTTTGTCAGAGGATCCGGATCCCCTGACATCCGGATCCCCTCCGATGGATCTCACTTCATAAATGAGATGTGAAATAGAATTCATGGTGTGTATACATTGCGTCCTTGACTTGTTCATCGACAATTCGTGCTTCTGGTCGGTCAACATCGACCGCGCGAGATTTTAACATGGGCCGGAAGAGATCAAACTAAAGACGGAGATGCGTGGCTCCATCCTTAATAGCTACTAATAGACAGTAAGAAGATCGATGAGTAACCGTCCTTGAACAAAATTCTAAGTAAAGAGGAGGAGGGTCATATAAGAATTTAACGCTTTAATTTCGATTTACTTTTGCTGCTAAGAGTCTGAAGACGTCTTTGCAAGCAATAATTTGGCTTGTGCTGGAACACTCGAGAAGCTAATGCGCACTATGAATATAATTAAGATTCATTTGCCGAGTTAGGTGCTGTTTGAGCACGAGATTTCTTGCGGCGTAAAAATGAATTCTCCTTTAATTTTATGACGAGGAAACCCATCGTAGATACGTAACTTTAGATTATGAAACGAAAGGGATAAATTGTAGTCAAAACTTAGGACGGTTGTGCTGACTATGAACCATGATTTTTCATGTCTCGACTTTGCATTGCAGAAAAAAAATTATGATAAAGGATTGCATTGCCTATATTAATCAAATAGATTGATCAATTACGTCTCAAGTGAATTTTGATGAGGTGAACTCCATGATAGGACCCTTGTAAATTTGAAGTTCGGTTATTATGGATCTAGGTGATAATTATCGCATTGGCAGGAGATGGTGTGGAATACTTCTTACAATTATACAAAGGAGGGTTTTTTAAAATATATTATTTTGACACGAGTCCACTTCTAAAATTAGGTTTGGTGTAGCTAGAATAAAGGATTTTTTTTTATTTCCTCTTTCATTTTACTTCTTTCCAACCATTTTGTTAACTTATATTTTGGATAATCATTCATTTTCTTCACACTTAAGAAAGTCGTACAAATTTAAGACATTTTGTAGGACAAAGTGCATCTTTGCCATTAAAGGTAAACTTGGTTATGCTTACTCCTATATTGTTTTAAGCATGAAGTCAATTGTTTAGCTAAGCTTAGCTTACGAATGTATATACGTACATTATCATATAGCATTCACTGTGGAAGTCTTGGTAGAACTGTACATTGTAAGGAGGGGTACGAAAAAGAAGAAGAAAATTATAACTTATTAATTTTCGTAGAAATTATCTGGTAAGTGTTCCTATCAATTATCAACCCGTATAAAGAATACAACATAGGGTCGTGGTCTTTATGACATACCAATATCGATAGAGCACTTGGCTATAGTTGAATATAGTATATATCATATAGATGGATTTATGTACACGAATTTCTGAAATTTCATGCAGTAGTCTCCTATACGGCTACTTTCATAGAAGACGTGATACTTCAAAGAGTATTCAATTTTTCAAATCAAAAATAGTGTTTTTCTACATTAATTCCCACATAAGATTTGAAACTCTTACAACTAGAGAATAGTCGTTGACTAATTTAATTGCACTAATAATCTCACATCCATCAAGCTTCATTCATCACCGTCACGCTAATCATCATCACCTTTCAAACAATCTACACACTCCCATGAAGTTTAAATTACTCAACGAGAATGATGAGAACTAAATGAAACAAATTAATTTACTGAACACCGGTCGAGAAGCATGAAGTTAGATTGAGATTATGCTTTACAATTATCACTAAACGTATTACTCATATGTAATTTAAATATCGTTGGAGGAAAGATAACAAAAGAGAATTTGGCCATCGTCGCATCAATCGAGTCCCAACGAATGAAACTTTCTGGAAACAATGCTATTAATTGGACCATACCACAAATTTAGGAAAGTCGAACTAGGAAGCGGTGGAAGCCGGTCTAAGGCCAGCCACCTGCCCAACTCGGACCGAACCCCAACAAAGTGGGCAATGCCAGTTTTCCTCAAGAGCCACTCCTTGATGCAACTTTCACGCTAACCATGGTTGCACGTCTCGAGCACATGACACTCCTCTCCTTCCTCAAGGCTCTCACGGAAAATCGCGCAACCGTTGATATTGAATTTCCCCACATCGACACGGTGCCGCTCGAAGACGTGATCAAAGAGGCTAACGTTGACAAGGATGGCTATGAAGAGGCTGCGTGCCGGCGGCATCACGATCAACAGCGAGTCGCAGAAAGGAGGAGGAGGAGGCGACGGAGAAGCCGCGGGGGGGGGGGGGGGGGGGGGGGGGGGGGGGGCGGCGGCATGAGGTGTTTGTTTCTTCTATGAGTTGGAAGAGGACTGGTTTGCGCCTTTAAGTTTCGATCGTATACGAGATTCATTAGCTAAAGAGCGACGGAACGATGTTGGGGTTTCTTGCTGCTTGTTTTCAGTCCGTTTCCGGAAGGTAAGAGATTCGATGTTGCCGGGGTGGACAGTATAACAGGCACGTAAGATCTCTCTCTTTCGCTCGCTCCCTGTATTACAGAGTAAATAATTCCATTGATATCTGCACAATTGAGTAATATTTACATGACTATTCTTAATCTACTGTGAGAATAATAACTCATTTAGGACCATAAATAATTAAAATTATCGTGGGGTCCATTCTTTCAAGAGTCTGTGATTCACGTCATACTATTATTCTAACAGTGACTTCAAAAGCTATTATATGTTAACAAAACTCATCAGTAAAAGTTTGTGAGGCACGCTCTTGCATCCGTCGCAGAACGTCATGCACGCCCTGCTTGCACCTCTGGCCGCCGAGTGAAACATACCGTGAATTTAGAAGAGTCGAACTAGGAAGCGGCGGGAGCCGGCGCAACATAAGCCAACCACCCCTCTCGGACCGAGGCCCGACAAAGCGGGCAATGCAGGGTTCTCCAGTTCGAGAGCCATTTCCTGATGCAACTTTCGTGGTACCAGTGGTTGCACGTCTTGAGCACGCAGCACTCCTCTCCTTCCCGAAAGCTCTCCAGGCAAATCGCACACCCGTGGATATCGAACTTCTCCAGATCAACGCGATGCCGCTCGACGACGTAGTCAAAGAGCGCCTGAGTCGCGCGGCGGCGGCACCAGATACAGAAAAAGAGGACGCAGAACAGGAAGAAGAAGTACATGAGAAGGCAGCCCGCCGTTAACTTCAGGAACAACGATGACCGCGTGAAAGGAAGAGGAGGCGACGGAGAGGGCGAGGGATGCATGATGTGTTCGTTTCTTCTCTGCGTTGGAAAAGAACTGGTTGCGCCTTTGATCTTTGACGGAATACGATCTTGTGGTTCGTCCCACCTGTTTTGGTCCTTTTTGGGGGAGTTAAAAGATCGAGGTCGGATTAGAAATAATGTGATGAGAGTCTTAAATTAGTGGCGTTGGACGGTGGAAGTCCCCTTGCTAAGTAATGCTAATGTAGGCATGCAAATAGCAATAGTCATTTGACTATCGAACGCTATCCTCGATGATTCCAACGATATCCGCAATTGATGTTTACGTCCGAAGAATAACAACGAATTCATACGCACACATTCATACGTCCCTTTCTTACGGTGAAAAAGCCAAAGTGTGGTGCGCTATTCCGATAATAGAAATTTCAGAAGGTATCTTTTCATCTGTAATTTCGATATATTTGGTGAACATTCTAGGATTTTCGAGAGTAAGAGAGAGAACCAGTGAAGATCACGCGGTTACTCAACTGACTTCCTCACTTTATACTTTATTAGAGAATGACATTGATACCCGAACAATACGCATATGAAAGGAAAGTAGCTATTTTAGATCATGACAAACTATCGAATAATATCCCTAATATCTACTAGTACCTCTAATAAAATCTCCTAAATGGGAAATTTCTGACCTCCTTAAATATACTTCATCAGAATTTCCATCTCTCCTTCAAAAACTTGCTCACGAGTCTTAAATGTAGCTGACTGAGGATAGCAATACTTCGTGGACACTTGATTCATCAGTTGCCGTGGATGGTCAGGCCGGTGTATGCAGCACTTCTCAGTTCCCGTGCGTCCCCCCGGAGACACGCACTTGCGTCGGCCGCAGCAAGTCGTGCACGCCCACTTCTTCGAGTGGAGCTTGCACTTCTGCTCGCAGAAAGGGATGCAATCTGCAGGGACACGCCACTACTATTAATGAAGAAACTCTATTTCGCTGGCGCCCGCACTGTTAATATAGTGATTCCACAAAAACAACTCCTGACTAACGCATTCTAAATGGTCGTACAATCAACGTTGGTTGTGAAGATAATATATATTCGTCGACGTGAAGCTGCTCAGAATGAAATCTTATCTTCAATTACAAGTTAGTCTGACGTTTTGTGTATGCTTTTGCCGGCCCATGGGCCTTTTTGGCCCTTTCCGACGAATGAAACTATGCCCTCTTTATGCAACATGACCTTTTGATCGTCCTGCAATGGGAGCCTTCTCTGGCGTGTAAACTCCCACAGGAGGTTCCTCTGGTGCGTCAGCTGGAGCCTTATAAAAGTCCAAATTTCAGAAGGCCTGAACCTCAAAAGTATTTGCAACAGGTATAATTTACATGGGAAGTTCAAAGATTAAAATAAAGAATGATGACGTAATTAGTTGATTCAGTTTTTGCTTCTTCAGATGACCTTAACCCAGGATCTAACAGAAATGCGGTTGTTTGAGAGAGAAACATGACCGAGCAAATGACCAGAAAGGATTTCGCTGAAGTAGCACGAGCAATTTTCAGAATCCTGCTATAGATGTTGATAAGTATGTCAAGGAGATCAGGCCAGTGAAAAACATGTCAAAAACAAGACATGCACTTATTCTTTTATATGATGTTAGGTGTATCAGAAAATCTGGTCATAGGCTTTGGGCTAACACAAGCTGAAATCACTTGGGAGTATAGTACCAGGCTCCAGCTTGTCATACAACTTTGTCGCAAGAATTATGACTCCTGCAAGAGTACTCGGCGGGTAAGTAGATCTGCCACAAAGAAATCAGGCACTGTTACCAGCAACATTCGCATAGGGAAATGAAATCACCCCATTCTTCTTGAAGGTTATGTATGAGTATCTGGTTTGCTCTAAGTCAGTGTGCTTATCTTGTAAAATGGAGCACATACACAATGAAATGAAATCTTGAGTCTGGAAGAACGGCTTGAGTGGTATATGATGTTGAAAGGGTAGAATGTTATGCAAATCACAACCTGTAGCGTCAAGTCCTTAGTCTCGTTAATTACCAAATTAAGCCTTCTCCTATCATGTCACTTTCAAATGCATCAACATCGAGACTGAATGATTGGAGCAAGTTCTGCCAATACTACCACAAACAATCGGAAAGGAACTGTTTCTATCGACCCCTTACAGCTTTTTGTTGTTGGGTCCATATCCATATCAAGATTTGACAGAAGCCGAGCCAACAGTAAGACTGAGAGCCGGAACTAAGGGGAGGAGTTGCCGATATCCAGTTATAACCCTTTCTAGAATCCAGGAATAAGGGTATGATTGACCTGATACTGCCTCGGTATATGTAAATGGCGTAAATCACTAAATGCAAGATAATAAATCTAAACAAGCTGCAGAAATAAGGTATTCCTGAATTATTCATCTGGTTTTTGGACAAATTTACTTGTATATATAGATGGAGCATTTGTAATGCGAATTTTTACATGCGATTCTGTTTGACGTATGCATGAGTATATTTCGGTCAGCTAATTTCACCTGTGCTAAGCCCCCAGGACGCAGATTTAGATTAGTTTGGAAGAATAAATTGGCTTATGTCATTTCAGAAAAGTTTATTGAAAGATGAACCAAAATAGCCAACAGAGTCAATATGAATCCACAATTATGAAGAATGAACTACTCGACATAGCACAGGAAGCAGAGTCAAATTCGCATTGGTCCTCCCATTACAATGCACAAATTTGAATCCTTACGAATTAGACGACGCTTTTACATATCTATACATTGTGTTGCATAGAAGATATGTACAGTTCCATGTGTGAGAAAGCATGCTTCATGCATTTGGCATGTTCATCTGATTCGACATTAGCATTTTTCATCTAAGTGGCTGTAACAACTCAATCATCGAGGTTTCTCTTAACTAATATATTGATTTAACCCGTTGGACCAGATTCAAAGGTTCAAAGAAACAGTTATGCTTCCCCTTAAATTGAAAGCTCACTCTGGCCATTGGAAGGGGAACTTCCTCTTAGTTTCTATTAATCCTAGAATTTGAACATCAAGGTTTTAGCTTTTCTAACCCATAGGTTCCGCCTAAAGTGACAAGTGGAGAGCATAGTAATATTACATCATTTTATCAGGCTAACAACAAAAGCATAATCAGAAGATATCGTCCTAGAAAAAAAAATAGGGAGGAGCTTTAAAAGGTTACGAGGTTTTCACAATACTAGTTTATTGCCAAGGCTTAGTCTGCCCTCCAATTAATCACATGTTGGCTTATATAGGCATGGATAGAAGGGTACCAATAATTTGGAATCATCACCAGTGACATACATGGACAAACAAAAGGGTAACACACCAACACATGACACTTATGGACAATTATAAAGGTAACATACTTATTAGACCCACTCCTCACAGGTTTGGACGGAAATATATTTTCCATTTTCCTTAGGAGGACGTTAAAAAAGTTCGGCATTGTTATAATGACACCGCAAAATGATGTTACCATGATGTTACATGAATTTGTATGAACAAGAAATGTTCTAATAGGGCTTTTTAAAGTACGAGATTTAATAGAAATAATGTATTCAATAACTGAACCTGTACTAATTTACGTTATCTAATGAGAAATCACAATAATATTATATTTTTATATAGACATGAAGCCAAAATATCAAATTTTGCACATATAAATGATTATTGACACGTTACATTTTTAATGGACCAAATAAAAGACATAAATAAAATGTAAAGTTCAAGTATTTTTACGTAAGCATAATACCACGTGTGTTCTAAATGTGTGTATGATTCACTCCCAAAGTATGAGCATTTTATAAGCTCAATGAACGTGCTGAAAACGGAAGTATTATTTAGAATCACATAATAGTTATATGACAATATAAACCATCAATGAACAGTTACGTGAGTGGCTAAAATTCAACACCCAGTAAAAATTTATCGCTTTGCCTGACTTTATAAAGTCAGTTGATGAATCGGTTGGAGGGTACTTAGAATTAAAATTTTTGTCTAAATATCCCCTAATGAAACAAGGGGTTGAACTAAAGCCATATGAAGGCGGATTATGCTGAGCAGGAGCACTTGCCTGGCAATAAAAGTGCTGTCGCTATTGGCCAACATGCACATTAAAAAGGGTCCACTGCCTCGGTGAAGGACAGCCACGAGAGAGCTTCACCTCTCTTAGAATTTTGAAATTTCTCAGGACTCACGCATATGAGATATTGTATAAAAGTAAGAAGTTCACATCATGAGTGTCTCAGTCACTGAAGAAACCGAGGGAAGAAAGGGCCCATATATATTTGAGCGGCTGAAATTCTTCTGTAACTACTTTGAACCGAATTTATCTCAACTGCTAATGAAAGTTCAAGAAGATGGTTAAAGGGTTTTTTTTTATAGGTGAAAAGTGGGTTCAGCGACAGGGAGAGATCAGCACACTGTGCAACCCTTGGAAGATTCGTCGAGTGGTTAAACATTTAGTTCAAGTGATATTAACCCGAGAGCTCATGTCCATTCTTAAGAATTTATGAAGTTAAAAGTTGAGACTTCGTGTGTTGAGACTTCGTGTGTTATAAGAAAGGAAAAAGAAAAAGGAAGGAAGAGGGATAGCAAGAAAAGTCAAGAAGAAGTTGAGTGCATCACGTGATTTGATGGCCCATTAACAGCTCATGGTTTGTTGCCTGTCAATACAAACTGGTAGATCGAAGTTTCCCCTGTCCTTAAACGACCACAAATATCTGAGGTTCTCCTATCTACCGCGGTATCTGTCAATGAAAAAACAATTAAACCATCTATTTTCTTGATCTTTTATTTGATCGATCCTGCATATTGATCGAATCAAAGACATGGAGTCCCATTTTGATTCGGACGACACACCGCTCGCATTGAGTGTTTTCTGTGGCAACGAAAATCTGGACCGGTTTTTACCAGAGAGATGCAGGTGTTTTTTCTTTTTCTGTGATAGGTGTGCTTCAATATCATTTGTCCAGATTAGCCTTCCACGCTTCGTTCATATCTCACCCTCTTTAGCTTTCTCGAAGGAAAGAACCTACCCATGGAAAGTAAAGGCAAACTTGACCAGTTTTTGGCAGCTTCAGCTTCTAGCCGCATGAATCCACGAAACGCATAAGTTATGTATCCGCAGATTGTGATATACGCTCGGCACCGATTCAAAAGAAAAAAGTAAACAAAAAAACAATGGTGAGAGAGAGAGCTTGCCAAAGAAAGCATCTTTAGACTAAAACTTTGATGTACATTACAATAAAACTTAAGTACAATACAATTCTCACTTATTTTATAGCTCTCATTATTTCACATCTGGTACGTACATGAACTCACCAAATCACTATGCTGACGAAGGAAAAAGAGGCGCGCCCGCTTTCACTATCGACTAGACAAAAGAAGAGGGGAGGATCATCAGTTTGGAACTTATGCTGAGTCTCTTTCACATCGACAGAGAGAGAAGGGGATGGGAAGGAATCGCCTTCCTTTTTCTTTCTCGGAATGGCTTCAGAATAGATCCTCAAAGATGAGGCCGGTGAATCGATAAAATCTCAGGGGATCGCAGAGGTGATTTCTTGATTCACAAGTCCAGCACAGCAGATGTTCACAACACCAGTGATGACCAAGCCTCCAAGTTACCTAATTACGAGCTCTCTTGGAAGTTGAGTGATCGAGACAGTGCAGCTGGATTTGCTTGTAACACAGAGGAAGCTTCGACCACGTGGTTCTTTTCCTCACGCTTAGACTGGAAGGCCTTCAAGAATACGCCCCCGCCAGCTGAATCAGAAGCCTCATTTTTAATCCCGAGTGTCGCCCATATCGAGCTCTTTGCGGCTTCTCCTGGATCATCAATCCTTAATGTCTTTGGAACCCACAAGGATCTCTCGGGATTAGCCTCCTTCTGTGGCTCCTCTTCAGTGGAGTCATTTGACTTCATGATTTTCTCATCCCTCGAGTGTTTCCCCAGGGTTGGAGAATTAGGTCCAGAGCTCGTGGCACTGTGGTTCGGAGAAGTTGGCTGGGCAACCCAAGGAATGTTCCAAGCACCTGGCACACTGCAACTCCAAAAAGCTGGGCCTGGGTAAAACGGCACGGCAAAACCAGGTGGACAGAAAGTCTGCGGGCCAGGGGATATCGATGGGCTCCATGGTGCAGAATTCCATGCGTAAGGCCAAGGAGCCCCCGGAAAGCATGGTAGCTGAGGAGGAAAACCCTGACAATTCGGCATCACAGTTTCTTTCGTTCCATTTTTACTCTCCACATGGTTGGAATTTGCTGCGGTGTCTGAAGATCCATTCATATTCTCAACCCCGCTTCTCACACTTCCACAAGGGCTTGGAATCATCACTCCTTCAGGTTTATGGAATCCATTTTTCCTGCAGTTATGCATTGCCTTATCAGCCAAATGCAAAACTGAAGCCATGGATTCACATAGAGGTGTATCTGATCCGAAGGTGAGGACAGTGCCATTAGGCTTCAGGGGTGGGTGATGGACCCCATTAGGGAAATCCGCCCGCACACTTTGCAAGGCTTCAGGAACGGCTAGGTGACGGTAATGAGAAGCTGAGTTCTTGTTCTTGCGGCGGCCAGCACCCACAGGAACATTCCTCATGGTCCCTCCGGCTGTCCAGTATCTCTGGCAGTTCTTGCAGAAGTGTCGGGGCTGGTTCACATTATAATTGTTGTAGTAACAGAATTTGGTGTCCATGCTATTACATCGAGGGCAAGGAAGTATCTTGTCGGGTTTCTTGAGCACTTTCTCTTGCGAGTTGCTTGTGTCGCTCTGCTCCTCTTCCAATTTCGACGTCTTTGGAGTAGTGCTCTCCTTGTCGACAGACGGCGTCCTTGGGTTCTCATTTGTCACCGAAATTGCGTCCTGGTTTGTGCCCTCCTCGACATTCGCAAATTGGGCTCCATTTTCCAGCTTGGCTGTAGCTGATTTTTCATCCTGCGCTTCCTAAATAGAGAGAAAACATCTGTTTACAGACCCTTACCAATTTTCTGATGTCCAAACTAAACACTGCACCTCCAATGCAACAGGGGAACAGACCAAGAAAGGTATGATAGCAATTATGGACAACTAATTTCAAAGGGAAGTGAACTCAAGGCATGGCCATGCAAGCACTTAAATTAAACAAACAGATGAACAAACCATATGTGAGATTGGCAATTGCTAAATTAATCAGAAACTACCAAATCAGACGTCCTTAGCAATCTTCAATAGTGCCAATAATGAAATCCAGTCAGGTAGTCTTCAGATTTATGAATGTTCTTATATTTCTGCGATTATATTTTAGAAGTTGAATATGCAACAGGTGAGTGGCGAACTTCTCTGTAAGATTGCACTTTATGAGTTGTCATAAGGAATAAATAGAAAAGCAGAATCAGCGTTTAAACATATGGCTTCAACAAGCCATGACAAGCAACTTTTAGGAGAACTTCCAAGAAAAATATAGAGAATTTATCCAACATTTAGCAGCATCTATAGTGCCCAGGTTATTGAGAGCAATCACTATAGACCATTTTCAGGTGCACTAACAGAAGAACCGGCTTTGATTCATCTTGTCGGGGGAAGAAAAGAGGCAAGAAACAGACAGAGCTTAATTATACCGACTTCACAACTTCTAACAGCCTCCAGTTTTGTCCGACAATCTTATTGAGATAGATCATTGGACTTATGAACCATAGGGATCAGAGCCAGCTAACAATAATGAACTTGCACGAAGCATCCAACTATTACAGCTGATCCTTACTTACACAAAAGCAAAAGCCCCAAGCGCCAGCGAATCAACCTAAGCTTCTACTTGGTCTCCGAGCATTAATCAAGAAAAGATCCACCTACCAGCATCCCCGCCGCCCCCAAAAAAATACGAACATCCTCGAACTTCCACAATGAATACTCAGTTTCAACTCCTTATTCGAATAGACAAATCTCAGTTCATTCAGAATCAAAAAGTCCCCCCCCCCCCCCCACCCACCCCCGGGGCCCATCCATTTTCAAGATTCATTTCCGCAAAAGATCGAGGATCAATGCAAAAGCACGTCAACCTAAGTCAACAAGAAGAGCGAAGCCGGACGCCAATTCAAATTCTCAAAAACCGAGCATCTGGGCATCCGCCAAAACCACACAAGACTCCAGACAGGGAAAAGCACGGACCAGCCCGTACCTTATTATCACGGCCTTCTTCTCCCACTCCTCCGCCTTCATCTTCGCTGCCCCTGCCTAAATTCTCGTCCGGCGAAGGAGGATCCGCGGATGGAGCCTGACCAGTGTCGATGGCGCCCGCCGCATCTCCAGGAGGAACATCGGGCAAAGAGATCGTCTTCCCGAAGAGCTTGATCGCCGGGTCTTTTGCTTCCCCCGACATTTCTGCTCGCAAAACTTGTCCTTTTTCCTCTTAGGAAAGAAGAGGAGAAAAAGAAAATAAAAGAAATAACCCAACAAGAGAAAATGGCAACTTTTTAGAGAGAGAGAGGGGAGAGAGAAGAGGGGAGAGGAGAAGAGGGGGAGAGCTTGAGTGGACTCGGGGATTGTGAGTTTTTCGATCCGTTTAATGAGGTGGGGGTGCCACGTCATCGACTGGGGAGAATTCTCAGCCACGAGTTCCTTTGTGGCCTCCAAGGATCTCTTTTCTTCCTTTTCTCTTTCGACGATTCTCTCTTTCAATCCTACTCAGCACTTTCCCCCTCTTTCCCCCCACCCCCATCTTACATATTTTCCGGGAAAATTACATCTTCCACTCCCCCCCCCCCCCCCCAATCTTTTTGAAAATGAGATACAATATGCATCCTAAACTTCAAATTTGTTCAATATGACCACCGAATATTATGAATCCAATACTATTCGTGAACGTAATATTTGATTAAAGTTGAACATGTACTAGATATTCAAGGATCATATTAAATAAATCGAAAGTTCATGGACCACATTATCTGTTGAGCCAAAGTTTACGTCATCATCCCTTTTAAAATTGGAAGGTACCGTCGACTTTACCCAAATTCATTTTATCGCGGATTTTGTCATTTGTCTTGAAAAACAAATCGGTCGTGCTTCATCTTCATATGTGAAAAATTTATAGGGACGGCTTCAAAGTAAATCTGAGAATTATATATTGACTTGTCTTCGACGTTGGCACCAATCAGTTTCTCTCTGGAACTTCTACCCACATGTTACGGTATATTTCTGACTTATCCTTATCCTTTAGTTATAAGCATACGCTTTGTACAATAAATTCTCCCTCAAAATCACTCCTGCGTTGTGACGTGATTGGAGCTTCAACCAAAATTCGGTCGTAGTCAACGGCAGAGGATATATTACGACCTATTTCTAAAATTGAGAGGGCAAATTGCAAAAAAAATGGAAACAATCGTGGCCAATTTGCAATAGTCCTAAAAACTCGGGGACAATAAGTAATTGACCTTTGACCCCCCGTCGATTATTTTCGTTGCTATTATAGGAGGTTGCACTTTCTTAACGCAAGTGAAATTGGGCATTATCGACTTAGCAAGTTAAGAAAATTTATTTATTTTCACTAATTGAACAAGGGCGAACTTGATTTACGAATCGATGCCACAATTCTCGTTACGCTCCGAACGGCACCGGATACCGAGTCTTGGGTTTTGCGTTTTAGCTTTCTTTGTTTTCTTTACTAATATTTGTCAATTTCGACTGGTAGAATCTTCCTGAATACTTTGGGCGGAGAAATCTTCAAAAAAGAAAAAGAAAAAGAAAAGGGCCTTTTCTTGTGGTAGAAAGGCGGAAAAGCCCATCGCATTGAATCCACGTCAACATCCAGAAGGCCACGTAACCTCGTGGGCTACGGACCCCACCGGCCGCCACGTCAGATCCATATTCTCGGGTGGGCCCCCCCCACCCCCCAAAAAAAAAAAAGGTAAAGCGAGGCAGCCACGCCACCAGGGCCGCCACCAACACTTATCGTGATCCCAACCTCACACGCTTCTCGTCGATCGCACGCGTAAAGCATCGTGCTCCCCCAAAAGAATAAAGAAAAGAACTCTTGAAAAATACATCGTGGGAAAAGACGAAAAAGTAAGGAGGAGAAAAAGGCAACAAAAAAAGGGAATCTGCTTCTCTTGGCTGAGGATTTTTCCTTGTGCGAGGCGCATAATCTCCCGACGAGCCGACACGTGTGCGTGTTGGGCGGAGCGAGGTGGACCGTACGATCTGGCTTTGGTCGGGCAGCTTTTAAGTTTGATGGGGAGCGAAAACCAGGATAATGTTATAAATTAGGATCTTAAAAGTGCCTAAGAAAGGTGATCAAAATGAGTTCCCTCCCTTTGCCTTTTTGGAGAAGGTCCGCATCATTTCTTTTTCCGTCGCGCGCCTTTAATTTCTCTTTAAATTGTTTACAACATAAATCGGGGCCAAAAAAGAAGAAAAAACAATTTATGTCCAATTGGCACGATATTAGAAGAAGCATGTGGACAAGTAGAAGGGCTGAAAAACACAATTCATAATTAAGAAAAGTAAAATAATTCTTGTGTTTAGTTTTGTTTTGTGGGAAATTGACGATTTGGGAAGTCTTGCCATTTCTGGCAAGTTCGACCTCGTTAGCTCACGTTTGTGGTCAAAAAATCAACTGTCGCTAATGCCTGGTGACCAGTAGAGAGGAGAAGGGAAAAAGGCAAAAAAATTTATTTTTTTATCATGAGATAAAAATGATGAAACTAAAATCGCTTTCCAAATGATATACAAATAATAGATTACGTTTTCAGTTGCATATTACTAAATGACGAAAGTTTTAATATTTTCTTCTAGGATGATTTTTTTTTCAAAAAATATTTTTCATTATCGTGGAGTTTCCCCCAAACAAACACACCCTTAGAAAGAATACACAATCAAAATCCTCAAAATTAGGCTCTCGAGCCAAAAGACAAAAAAGAGAGAATTACAATTGAAAAAAAAACAAAGTGATACGATAATCTATAAACAAACATTTTAAAAGCCCTGTCATATTCGAGTTTTGATAAAAATCCGTCAAATGCTTCAGACCAATTTTCATAAAGCCGTGCTTTTTCCACTCTTATTTTGCCTGGAGAAATCCCTTAACGATGTGTAATGACCATTTTACGTACGTGTTTCCTTGGTCTTCTTTTCTCGATTTCTTCTCTTGGGAGTCTTCACTTTCCTTCGTCTTCATCCTTCTATCTCTGTCTCTTTCTCGCCAGCAATTATCTTCATTCCATGCCTCCATTGTCAAAACGTGCTATCCTCCGGTGGAGTTGACGGCGGCGCACGGCGCGGGAGTAAGAGAGAGAGAGAGAGTCGGGGTTGTTGGGCGGCCTTTGAACAGCAATACCTCGCCGAGACAGATATCATCGTATCTAAAATACGCAATACAAGCTATCAAACCCCATCAGATTTGTCTCGTGAGTTTTGTGTCCTTTGAACCCATCATTTCAAATCCAGTGGAGCTATTTACAATTTGTATGTTTGACGACGAGCTTCGAAAGTTTCGAATCTAAATGGAAACAATAGAGAATAACGACATATAGAGAAGCATGAGAACAAAATCAACATAAAATAATATCTCGCATCTTATCAGTATCAACATAAAATGATATCTCACATCTCACATCTTTTTAAGCCCCATTTTTTTCTCTTCAAGTAAATATGTCTACGTTTAATATCAGGCAAAAAAAAGACCGCACTAAATATGAAGGAATATGTTGAAATAATTAAATATTAAATCGCGTATTTGGTCTAATAAAGTACGGGCGCGATGCCCTGCCCACAATGGCTAAGTAAGAGAGAGATTTCAAACATGTAGAGACATCTTGTTGACTTTGAAACTTCACATGCGGTTTTCTTCCTAAGGCTGACGTAGTGGCGTTAGACTCTCCGAACTCTTTGACCTGATTCTCCCCCATGCAATTAAGTGACGTGGCCAATATTAGCAAGTCATGATTCTCCTCTTCATCTGTACTTTATTGTTTTCGCTTTTTTCACTTCTCTCCCGATATTAAGACCCGAGAATTCTCTTCTCCCGAGCTAATTTTAGATGCAAGAGCTATCATCTCCTAATTCAAAATCTAGGACTTTAATAAATATATCCTTCTAAATGTTAGGTACGTGTTTATTTAACATGCTATAATTGTCTCCATACACCCAATCGATGTAGAAAAAGCCAGATTTAGGTGTGCTCATTACTAGTGGTCAGCCGCCGATTGTAACAAGTGTATGCTTAGCACTACCGGTGCTCCATTGGTCTTCTTTGTTATATGAATTTGACCATGTTTTGTAGTATTCTGGGTTTCGTTTAATTTCGATTGGCTTTGCCATAGAGTTTGTATAGCTTTTTATATATCATTTTAACTATTTTTGAGTAATGAATATTATTTTCTTTCGACAAAATGATAGGACGTATACTTCAACGCATGTTGCTGAGAAACAACTAAGATTATTTCTACACATGGTTGGGAAATTTTCTTGTTGCATCTCGTTCTAATCCTATCCCCTTATGTTGGGGATTGAATTAATCTAACAAAATCGGGTATTTCTTACATGGAAATTAACTAATACAGCTTAGAATGTTTACATGCATACTGGGTAAAAATCCATTTTGCTCATGATAATCACATATTTCAAGTTAAATTTGTCTTCTTTTTTTTTTTTATAACTGAGAACTCCAGCACAAGCTCCTGTGCCTGAATGGCACCAAAGGGTCATATGCCCCTATACCTCGGGAGAAAGGACTCCAACATTATGGCTCCCATTTAAGACGTTAGCAACTGCTAACTTTGAACCATCGACCTCGGTGATGAATGAAAAGTTTTCAACCAACACAATTATCCACCATTAGGTAAAATTCGTTAATATTCACTTCATTAGAAATTGGTAGGAACGGCCGAGAACGGAGCTTTATCCCTTTAAACAATTCTTTCTCAGCATGGACCCCTACCTAATTCGAATGGAATACCGTTTTGCTTACGAGTGAACGAGGGCGCACGGTCCGACGAGAAAAGATGAGACTCAAGAGAATAAGAACGGCGGCGTCTGGTCTAGCAACTATCCTGTAGGCATCGCTATTTCCTATTCTATCTTAGGATCACGCCGGTGCCCCCGGATCGAAATGCAAATTTAACTTGGCGATTTTCGAAAAATCTGCGCTCGTACGATGCTGAGATCGACCCAGAGATGAGTTGAGTCGATGACAAACCAATTACTATGGATCAATATGCCAATCAAACTTTGTTAGGTAGACTTTCTTCGATGGATTTCCGATTCGTGCAAGCAATGATTTCATGGTCCAAAACTCGCCTGGGGCCACGACAGGACTCACAGATTTTGCGTCTCACGCCTGATCCTTCACTGCTCCAAAAGGCAGCGCTAAAGCCCTCTTATAATGAAATTCGTAATTGTTCGAAATGGAAATGGCTAAAAGGATCGCGTATCTATCGTACGGCGATCAATTCGAAATTGGATATTTCAATTTAATCGATTTAATCTTAAATTATCGAGCGATTTTTTCAATGATATTGAGAGATCATACGACGAGTTTACGCCTTTTTAGATAATTATCTTAATCTTTTTATGTACTGAAGTTAGACGTGAGAGAAAAAAGAATGCCCACATCGGTCATGGTTCCGTGAGGGCTTAAGGCCCTGTCATCTATTATTTACTAATTCTTGCAAAATCTACGCTTTGACTTTTGACGACGTGTGATCAATGCGAGAAGACATTAATCATCGGAGGGCTCAACGCCACGTGGCGACGGAGCCTAACTCGCGAGATTAGGAGCAGCGCCTTCCGTGTTCGTGCCGCATCTTCAGAAGGATATACTTTACAAGCAGGTCAATTCAAACACGAATTGATTTGCCAATTGTGTTGTGAACTCGATCTACACGTAACGGGTTAAAATGTCGCAACTTGTGTACAACGGTGGAATGTTGATTTGCATAAACCGCCTCGACACGAACCCGATATGAAATAATCTACTCGCAAATTGCAATAACCCCCCTTTACAAATTATCATCAGGACGGATTGAAAGATGTGTTCACGGTCAGTGAAATATCATCGAATTTATCATTTTAAGAGTAAATAACATTGAGGAAAAAATTTACTTTTTAGCTAATTATGTTGAAACGGATCACACACCGATAGTGTCGATGCAACTCGTTAATTTAAATAGAGAATACTAGTCAATTTCACAGTCTGGCGGGTTGGACACGAACGTGACAATTAATCCTATATTTTCTGTTGACCCGGATTGACTCAAAAATAATTAATCGCAACCTAAATTCTCTATCTTCGTGCCGTGCTCTACTTATGTTAATTACCAGGTAAGAAATGGCCACCCTTATGTGGGATAAAAAAAATTCCCAAGATTCTGAATAGTTTATTTCCTTACCCTTTGTTAGTTTTAGCACATCTGTTATAGAACATTGGAGGGTTTGACTCGATCTTTAGGAACAATTAAGATTAAAATTATCGTTAGGGTCTTCTGTAAATATACATTTCGTTTTCTGACAATTTAAAAGTTACCTCCTCGAAGTGATAATTATGAAGGGTTATTTTCCCATCAATTCATGTGCTTGTGAGGGACTGGGATCGTCTGACGTACGCCAGACACTGGCTATCCGATTCAAATCAGACGGTCAGTAATTTTCAAAAAAAAAAATTTGAAAAAATGAAACCCCCTGATAAATGGGGGCTGGCCATCCGATTCAGAAATCGCGGATCCGCTTGTGAGCATGTTTGCAAATTTTACTCTGTGTCATTTCTCTTTAATTAACGAGGAAGCTCATAGCAGATATCCCCATCCATCACATGAGATTTTGCACTAGATATACATTCTCAATTTCTTCTCTCATCTCTTTTTGGTGGGAATTGTTTTATTTTTAAAAAATTTCAGTAAGTGCATTAAAATCGTTAACGCGTATTTTAATCAGTCTTCCTTCCTTGATAATACACCAACGGCAGAATATTTAATGTAACTCCGAAAATAAATAAATTCATTGAGAGAGAGAGAGAGAAGAGAACGAGTATGTATGTATAGGGAGATAATAATGCCAACGCGGTCACAATCTTCTCCTTCTCCATCTTCTTTCTCTAATTTTTCTTGGTTCTCTCTGGCCGGGTGCTGTTGAACCTGTCAAGCCGGCATTTAACCATTTCATACGTCAAACCGAGAAAGTTTCTCTTCTTTTCAGCAGTTTCGTCTCCTCCCTTCTTTGACAACTTATTCAATACTCTTAAGTGAGAACCCTTCTTCTTCTTTCTCCTCCTCTGTGATTCGCTTGGCCCGTTTCACCTCGACCCGCCGACGATTTCACAATCTTCGAGAATCAGCGACCGAAAGATGAATCCTTTGCGAGTTTAACGAGGTGGGTCGATCCAAATTCCGATCCTTTTTCTGTGTCCGATCCAGATTTCGAAGCTTGTTTCATATTAATTATCGGGTCGTTCCAATATTATTCGTCTTTTGTCCCTCCGGCTCTGGGTGCAATCTGAGATGGTCTATCGGCATAGCTCGAACTCAGCTAAGCTCGTTGACCAGTTGTCGCTCATGGCGAGTTCTGCGAACTCGGTCGATTCGTTCCTCAAATTGAGGATGAGCAAATCTAGTTATCTTTCTCAGAGGAACAGGAGATTGCTCAATTCGGCGGCGAGTCGCTCGAATTCGCCGTCGTCATGCCGCCACCATGGATCTCGATCGGCTGCAGTGGATGTCGTCATTCTGATTGCTGTTGTTGGTGCTTGCGGGTTTCTCCTGTTCCCGTATGCGAAGTTCTTAGCCGTTCAGCTGATGGAAAACGCCGGCCCCATCACAAGCGTGATCAAGGAGGAGTTTTCTGAGGCTCCACTGATTTATGGATCGATAGGACTTAGCGTGTGCTGCGCCGCTTTCGCTATGTTGGCACTGCTGGCGTGCTTGGATCGGAAATGTGGGAACCCAAACTGCCGGGGACTGAGGAAGGCGGCCGAGTTCGATATTCAGCTGGAGACGGAGGAGTGCGTTAAGAACTCATCTGCGAAGGAAGATTCAGAGAGGATGCTGTTCGAATTGCCCGCTAACCAGCACCGAGAACTTGAAGCGGAATTGAAGAAGATGGCGCCACCGAATGGGAGGGCTGTTCTTGTTTTTCGAGGGAGGTGCGGGTGTCCTGTTGGTAGATTGGAAGTTCCGGGGCCGAAGAAGCTGCGAAAGATCAAGAAATAGGAATGGGTCTGGTTTGGGTTGGGACCCTATATAGCACAGGGTAATCATAACACAGAGAAGGGGCTTTTATGACCAGCCTTTTTATGAATAATTTGCGAATATTTGTCTCACTGCAAATACTTATGAAGATTATATACACCTAATCATGGCACTTTCTTCCATCAGCTTATCTGAGAAGGCAGCCATATATCCATTGATTTACCTTTATGTGACCAAAAGTTCCTTTCATTTGATGGCCCTCACTGGTATTGCTTTAATAATTTATATGCAGCTTATCATTGATGCTGCACCCAGGACTTCGCCTTTTGTTTAATCTTTCAGTATCTTGAGTGCTTTTCTTTTTCAGTGGAGCATCCTGTATAAAACATGAAGATAATTACCGAAGTTGTTAGTACACAGGGAAAGGGCATCTCCACCTATCCTTATATTTATACGTCTTTATACATCTCAAAAACTTTTCAGCATCTTCTAAAATTTAATAGTGTAGCTTTCTGATGCACCTTTGATTCATAACGAATGGCCCTAGCAACATATCAAGGTCGATCAGTTGGGTTGCTGGAGTCAAATGTGATTACTGAAGCCTGTGCATCTTATTGCTGCTGCAAATTATCATTTGTAAAGCACGTGATACACTAATCGTCAGCATTTTGGCTGTTGTGATCATATTTCTGCATGTCCAACACGTCCCTTCCCCACAAGATGCCCCTACACCCTTGTACTCTGTCAAGGTTTACATTACTTATAGAACTTGTGATGACTTCGTCTGTATTGCGGCCTGGCACTGATATAACTGTATTCGTTTGTCACAAAACTAATGACCTTCAGTACATCTCTGTCAGTGTAATCACATATCAAGATCTAGGCGCGTAAATGTTGATTGCAATATTAGAGAACTTGTGATGATCTTGCATGTACTACAATCTCACACTGATTTAACAGAATTTATCTTTGATGTTATGAGATTGAGCACTTTCAATTTTTTTTTTTTCAGTGCAATTGCATATTGAGATCTGATCTTACAGATATGATATTGATGCCAAATGATTTTAAATGTAAATTCTTTCATTAGAGGAATATGCTAGTTGTCCGTGGGTCATGACTGGTTTCCCTATGGTTCCTATAGATTCCAAGTTTTTCATGATCCTGCCTTTGCCCATGGCACGAGTTATACACTCGCAGAGCTGAATGAGACTATGTAGTGAGTTGATGTTGTAGTCATTGCTTCCAGACAGAGCACTATTCCATTGCTTGCAGTGATAAGTTTTGATTTTTTTTGTCAAGGATTGGTTGCTCTAGCAGCACCTTCAGTTTTTTTGCGAAAGGATTGGTCAATCCTAGTTATAATTATTAGTCTACGCCAAGGATCGTCCACTACTGACTTTGTCTATGCTGTTATTTTCAAAGTTATTGCTTCTGTAGATGCATTTGCCATGCTGAAGTTCACATTGCTCATGCCCTTTGTTATTCTTGGTTTATGATAAGGTGTTTGCATAGTTTCTACTCATTTGGCATACTCAAGAGTGTCTTATCTAGGTTATCCTCTCATCATGCTAGCCCTGTTAAAGTCCTAGTTTACTTGCTATATTCAGTTTAACGGAATCGTCAGGGCTTTTTGAATCCGCTATCTTTGGGGAGCAAAAGCAACATGAGAGATGTATAGCAATGAAGCAATGTCAGTTCACCATAAAGGCCACGGAGAGTGAAAGGAGGTAGTATTGTCGCATTTCTTCTGGCCATTGCAATTCTCTGCCACTGGGTCATTGGGAAATATATTAGAATGCAATGGGACAATTTTTAGGCTTTTGAATGGCAAAGCATCACCAAGCTGCCGGATTTGTACTGCAGTCCAACCTCTTTCTATCTAGGGACGCAAAACAGTTCTAGAACACCGACAGAAGAGCTTTTGAGGCAAAGGAGGTAGAAATTTTTGGATTTGGTTTTCTGGCTGAATCATCTAGTTTACTAAACTGGCTTTTTTTGAATGTGCACCTCATAAATGTGCATATTAAAACCATCATCTTGTTTATCTTTCATAATGTCGGCCCTAGTTGATATTTTTCCAGCTTCTGATTCACTTGAACTGTATCAGTTAACCACTGTAGAGTAAAAGTTGTGTAAAGAGGGGGAAGATGGAACGTGTCTTTTGCACAAAGAACAGTGGCGATTAAAATTACTGAATTAAATAAAGCTTAGGAAACTACATGTCCCTTGGTCTAATAATCCGTTTTAAGGTTAGTTCTCTCGTTTGTATCGTAATTGTATCTGATTCAACTTCTTGAGCCTGATAGATGCATCAGTGCCTTCCAGCAGAAGTCATGCTCCTGGAAGTCATTTTCTTAGATTTTATCGCCGTTTCTGTTCATGTCATCCTGGCAATACCGATTGTTCAGTCTCTTGCTGAGAAAATCTTAGCGTTTTACAGTCCTCTGTACCACACCGTGGAACTGGCATTTTCACTCCCTATTTTCTTCCGGGCAATGTCTTTCACTTTTTCCGCCAATGATGGAACGCCCTGATACTTTCAGATTGCTCGATGAATCCCCAATCAATATGGTTCAATGTGGTAGTGCCCCGTCCCTAAAGCTGTTTTGTGATTATCAAAGCACACAAGTTAGTGCGTTTAGGGTTGATCCAAGACAATAATCAGGGAGGGTGATACGAACTTGGATCACAAGGGAAGCTTGTCGGAGACGCTTCGTCACTTGAACAAAAACCTCGGTATCATGTCTTTAGTGTTTTGCCCGCAACTAAGTTATTCTCAAATGTATAATGAAATCAATGATGAAGCTTGTGCGAGGTGTCTTGCCTGCTTTTTGTAAATCTGTTATGCACATTACTTGGTGGGTGGTGATCGCCTGACTGCCATGGTGGAGAGAAATTCTCCACAAGCGATCCAAACCAACGTGTGTGCATATTTCTCAGAAAGACAATGAGTTATCTAAACCGAAACCGCTATTTATATGATGATTAAGGCGGGGGATTCTCCCTGCACGGACAGTGCCAATTATTGTCTATTGTAATTGCTCAAACCTCATTAGAGGGAGCATTTGATTGGATAGATGAGTCAAGAACCAGTCCCAGAAATAATACCGTTCTCAAGGATTCGGCTCACATGTTTCTGCAATGTCCATGCGCTAAAAAGTGGGACGGCTGCCTTTTTGGAGGCTACAGAGGATTTGGCGCTTATGAATTGGAAGAACTGCAACGACTGAGGTTACAGCACCAGAAAAGAAACGAAAAAACTAAAGAAACAAGAATTTTTATTGTGTTGTCGGCGGGAAGTTGTTTTCTGGGGCCTCGATCAACTGTTCATTGATCATAGCGTTTTTGCGTCGATACACAAGGAGATAATTGATTCCGCTTCTAGATTAAAGTATGTTGTTGCGGATTGAGGTTTCAACCACTATGGTCAAACCCGAACGACATGAATGATAATTTTTTTTTATAAGCATGACATGTTACATCGTACAAGTTTCTGAATCTTGCCTTCCCTGGATGTAGCCAGAACTGCATGTAGATGTAAAAAGCAAAACATGCAATCATGTATCTCCAAACCCTGCATGTGACTCCAAAAAAAACATGCGTAGAGAAAACCGGATTCTAGTTTTTCTAGTAAAACTGAAAAAGTAATTCCTTAGAACTGAAATTCATCTCAAGAGAGGCCTTTTTTCTTCAAGAAACTGGGAAGAAATGGCACGTGGTTGACCTAACGAGCCTGCTCTCTCCGAATGAGATGTTGCCGAGCTTCGTTTGGCACCATTTGAGCTGAGAAGAGGAGATCGTGGACATGTGGAGGACTCTTGCGACGAGGCTCAAGTCAACGAGCGTGAGAAAAATCTCTTTCCTTTGAGACTCCTCAAGGGGGCCGATCTTTGTTCTCTTCTTCAACCAACACCTCTTCTTCCCCTGCAAATCCTTCAACCATAGTGTCTTCTGCAAGAACAATAAAATCTTAACCAACTCCGTTTTCGAGCTTTCCATTTCGGATGGCACGAATAGGAAAGAGACAAGCTTCATCGTAAGTCACATCACTGGAAATGCAAGCATACATAAAGATCACTTATACCGATACAAGATTTTTTATCTTGTTATTGGGGCATGTTCAGTACTAAAAATGGTTGAATTGGAGCGAACAAAAATTCAAAATCTAACTTTCACCTTGCGGTGAGTCTGATTTAGATCAGCAAGCAGTTGGAGATCTCTGGGGTCTTCAACAGGGGAATAGCTCCACAACGAGGTCTTGAGCTTCCACCAAGTCTGATCATTGTCATGGTCAGTCTTGATGAAAATATAGAAGGCCCTTATGCACTTCTCTATGGCCTTGGCAACTTCTTTCAGGCCCACGGCTGCTTCCATTGTTCCTACCCTTTTTCCCCCTGAAATCACTTGGAAGGACATATTAGAAAATACCCAATTTTTTTTGAATTCATATGCATCGAATACAATCTTCAAATTTAACACCCAGCATAAAAGATAGTATTCTTCGCAAGTGGTCTTGATCAGCAGCAAATCATCCGTCTTCAATTACTTAGCCGTGCAAAAGGGTCTTTCCGTGATTTCTAGCTTTCTCATGAAGACATTGGATCGATAATGCTTACATAAAGACATCATTAGGAAGGTTAAATAACATACGACTCATTTGAGTGTGAAAGTACTTAAATATTAATCAACGCATTCATTTAATAGCTTAAACTTTTAGGACGGTTGGCAGTGGTCCTACAAAATTTCATATAGTATCACAGTAGGAGATCCTGAGTTCAAATCTTTCCAAGCCCCTATCTGTCCACAAAATATTAATCCACGCCTTCCATATTATAAAACCTGAAGAAGAAAGAGAATACATCCAATCCGTGGATTTGTTTTTATCTTGGTGCAATTAATATATTGTAGTCTCAAAAGGATAAACACACAAGAATGTTTGGTGAGAAGATCATATGAAGACTGACAAATCATTTCTTAAAAGAACTCGCCAGATCAAGGGTGAGATAAATGAAATGGACCCCGCTTCGATTTAGAGATGGAAAATCAGCCTGTTAGTTAAGTGTCGCTTTGAAACCTCCAGAAAACCAGAAGACAAAGTTCATCTAACTGCAAGATGCTACTTCCCAAGCAATTCAAAGAAAATACACGTTAGTCAGTATCGTGGATAAACTTTGCTAGAACAATACACAATGATAGTCATTCGAGTTTTATTAGTTAATTTCGTAGTATACCTGTTAATTCTGGAACTTGGAGGAAACTCTTGACAGAAGACCTTGCTTGCACATATTTCCAGTATCTCTTCCCTTCACACCTCTCATCTTCCAAGAATCTTTCCAGCAGGACTTGGAAGTTTTGGAATTCACCCACCAGATTGTGGTGAAATATTGAAGCTGATTGGTGAGAAGAGGTTGGAGAGCGAGCGAGGTCTTGGACCTTTTGATACTGGTAGTTGAGAGCCTCCCATGACAAGCATGCTTGAGCCACATAGACCAGCTCAAAGTCACATTGTATGCTTCTCAAGAGTCTCTGCTTCAGGAGTTTGGTTAGTGAGAACTGAGGGATGGTGAAATTGACAGACTCAATGCTGTTCAATGGTGAACCAGCAGTCCTCAACTCCTTTTGCAGCATCGCACCTACAGAAATTGAATGACACCCATTTGACCATACTCGGTCAATAGTATTAATCTTGAATGAGCAGAATTTTATTTTTTTTTTGGTAATGATTGAATGAGAAGAATTTCCTTTTCGTCAATATCAAAAAAAGTCATTTTGTAGCCTCTGTATTTCGTTCAGCTCCACATGATATTTTGTTAGATGTGTGTGAAAGTTGAGAACTTTATTCCTGTTGTGCATGCTATGAATGACAGAGAAAGATTGCATGACATGGGGGAATATCATTCTTATGCAATGTGATGATGAGAAAACATACTGATTCCGCAGGTCCTTTCATAATTGAGGATGTCAAACCATCCCATGCGCTCGATGTACATCCTGTAGAAGGGATCGGCCTCGATTGTTCCATCGATATCACCGACTTCTCTAAGCATTGACGACGGCAGAACATGAGTCGTGGGTGAATACTGATTTATATCGGTGTCCTCTTCCAAAGTCTCTATAGCAGAGCCTCCAGGTTCTAACGCCAAAAGGGGCAAATGAAAGCTATCAAAAACCGAATTCGCAGTTGTACACTCGTGCATAGAGAGACCCTCTTCTGTTGCGAAGTTCGACATTAAAAAGGGAGACACATGCTCATTCGAGTACACTCCGACTTCAGTACTAGATAAAGAGGGCATGCATCCATTGTTATACACGTTCAAGTCATCTTGACGTGCATCAACAACCATACATGGTTCAACTTCGACCTCCCCTATAGCATCTTCGTAGTGAACTTGCTCGTCTTCGACTTCCACGTATTTGCTAGGGAAAAACTCTGCTTCTACCTCGCATGTCACAGAAGATGCCGCAAATGAAAAGCTAAAAGACTGGAAATGCTGAGCCCTCTCGTTGGCGGTCTCCATAACTTGATGATGCTCAATTTCCTGACCATCGTTTTGAGAGTCACTAACTCTATTGGACCAAAAACTATAGAAGACGGCGCATTTAACTGAACCATAGAGATGGCTCCCTAGAAACAGAGCTACTCTGAGCAAGGGAAGGAGGATGAGAGACAAGACCCAATCTAATAGAGTCTTGAGAAAGAGAAAAATTCGGCATGCAATGAGAAAGAAAGGGTGGATGTAGAATCTCAAATAAAACCACTTTCGGGACCCATCTGCGATGAGGGTCGATTCGATCAGGACCCAAATATGGGCATACGAAGCCATTTCTCTAGCTAATCAACCCATCAAGTGCATCTCCCGAGGAAATTCCTCCATTCTTGATTTTTGAAGACCGTAGGCCTATGGAGGTTCCGAATTCGATTTCTTGAAGCAGACAATGGTGGCATTAAATACAAGCAGGCCAATGGCTAACGAATACAATGAAAATTTGAAATTTGTCGCTTCAGGAGTTAAACAATACTTTTTTTTTATTCTGGTGAGTCCTGGTCATGCAGGTCTCGAGTAACTTAATGGACAGTTTCTTTGCAAGGAAGGCAAGTCTTGGTGTGGAATAAGCCCCGCACATGTCTTGACTAGCCCTTTCAGAGGTATATTAAAATCTTTCGCCACTTGTTTGCTTGCTTGGATCTTATCCAGGACGAGTCAATGAAAAGATATATGCACATCACATCTCCTAATCTTATCCAGCGACTAGGAATTGATTGCGGGGGACCGGCAATCAACCACACTTTCAGTCTTGGGGACCAAGCATGTTTTTGAGCAGCGGAAAGATAACCCACTTGGGAGATTTCAAATTTGAGTTAAGCGTCTTTGTACCAATCATGATTTTATGATACTATCTCACTGAGTTTTTCATCTCAATCAAACGTTGTCATGAACGAGATTTATGAGACCAATTCTGTCTCCAACTCCTGGCATATGTTAATATAGCTAGCCAGGGTACGAATACTAGCAGTACAACTAGATTTATGAGTGTCGATGGGAGGAGCAGAAGGAAAAGCTCGAGCATAGATTTTCCGAGAAGTCCACAGTGATGTGCTCTCGATTACTCCCGGGGCATGCTCTCCGGTCGGATCCAGTCATTAGCTTTGCTAACCGCTCTCCACTACTTCGAACAGACTCCACTGTCATATTCATTACGAGGTTCGAGTATAATCTGGACGGTTTTTAATCCGGAAAACAGCGAGTCCTAATGTGCTCTAAAGTAGCTCGTGTGTTCGGAACTAGTCAACTTGCGTTATTTCATTGTTCCTTCGTCGTATTTACGTAGAATTTTCGTGTAGAAGAGGAAGAAATGAAAATACAGATTAGGCGTGCAAAGGACGCGGAGGTTTTATGCGTCATGAGACTCGAGGTCTCGGTGTTAACAGTCGCAGGTTATATAGGTCAACGGCATTTGCAGTTCCATTAGCGGTCGCCACTCACCTAATTTCCAGAAATCAACATCACTACAGCTCTCTATCCCTCCCCCCCGGCATGCACGCACAAATGAAGTGACGTCCCCATATGGAGGAAGCGTTGAAGAAAGCTCATTCGTAGACTGCCCCGGCAATGTCCAACGCTCTTAATCAAGACAACGCGTTCAAACAAGTCTGTTTAAAGGAGAATAAAATATCATAGACACGAGTTCAAGGACGAAAGGGATAAGTTAGGGAAGTCAGGGTCAAGCCCACTGGTTTAACTCTTTAATATCTGGGAGTCCGGACACGACAAGGAGGAGAATGGCCGCAACCACCGAGTGGTTTAAGACCGGTCCTTATCAATTTCCTCCTCCTCCTTCGTGAAAGACAATGCCGCAATTCATGTACTGGGAAGTTTCCAGGAAGCTAGCGCAGGTCAGACTTTGGATATTGTCTCTTAAATGAGGGCGTGGAGAATCAGTGAACTACCCGCGCATATACAATTTGGCCTATTTGAGAAATGACCTAAGAATGAAAGAGAGGACGAAACCCCCCTAGGTATCATTCGGTTAAATTAAGTCCATGGTTTTCTTCTCGACTTCAACTCTTGCATAATTTTATGAAGATGCATGGGTGGTTGTAAATCCTAGGAGTACTAAGAAGGTTTAAATATTTGTAGTAGAAAAGAAATAATCCTACTTGCATATTCTAACTATTTAGTTATATAGACCGTACAGCCTATGGGTTATTAAGAATTCGTCATGGCATTGTGTTTAGAAAGCTTATCGCCCACTTTTTCAGTCCTTGGATTGCGTTCATATCTATCTCTACTTTGCCAAATAACTTGTCCATCGTGCACCAACTAGGACAACATATTAGTGAGTTAATAACCTCACCATCATTACTGAGCTAATGCGCATATTTCGTAGGAAATATGGTGCAGGAAAACACAATCACTATCAACAGCAATGCATGTTGCTGCTTGAAGCTACTTAACATCAGCTCTTACATTATGGACAACCGTTCTTGTGCCATACATAAGAAGCAAACTAATTCATTAAATTATAGGCCACTGAGGATGGCTAGCAAGAACTTTATTAAAAAAGCAGTCACGAAAGAGAACATCATGCTTACTCCAAATGTCTTAACTGCCGAATCAGGCAACATTTTCACACACCACAAAACTCCCAGGGTTGATTGTAATGCTCTTAGTGCAGTTGTCAGTTTTGTATATCCCTACAAGTCGATCTGCAAGCTCAAACATGTTGTTTCTGAGGCTGCACGTAGCATAGAGAAAACACGAATATGGTGAGAGTTAGGAGAACATTGCCATCTGAAATATATTAGAAAACATGAATATGGTGAGTTAGGAGAACATTGCCATCTGAAATAAATATATTAGAAAACACAAATATGGTGAGTTAGGAGAACATTGCCATCTGAAATATATTAGACTCTCCTACGTGATGTACCTTATAATAATGAATTGGGCATCCTTTGTCCGATCTTTCACATAGTGTCCCACAATGGAAACATTTTTGAAGTCTGAGAAATATGAGGCATACAACTAAGCTTGGAACAGAGGCAAAAATAAACAGCATACTGAGAAAAGAAAGAACTTTGGAATGGGCACTGAGTACCTAGAGCAGCATCGATTTCGTCCATGACATATAGCGGAGTAGGTTTGTAGTGATGAAGGGCAAAGACAAGAGCTAATGAGCTGAGAGTCTGAAAGTTCAGGAGGGCAATTGTCATTCCAACACATAAAGCTTCACAAAATAAGAGGGGCAGAACAGCTATGTCCTCCAGTTACCTTTTCCCCGCCAGATAAGTTAGCGATATTCTTCCAGCTTTTCTTTGGTGGCCTGACACTGAAGACCACACCTTCAGAGAAGGGATCCAAAGAGTCGACCAATTCAAGTTCTGCATCACCTCCTAGCGTGATCATCTGTTTTCTATAATATAAGGATCAGAAAGAAAACTACCACAGGTGCTCAGCACCTGATATAGTTTAAAACTAGTCTTTTGTAAGTGCACAAAAAACTGAGCCCAGAATCGAAAAGTCAAGGTATTTGGAAGATGAACTAGACAAGGCAAGAGATCTAGGAGCACCATTATCATCCGGAGCAGTAAGTGCTAAGCATGCAGCAAGGAGAAGTTTATTAATATGGAAAGATCGAATCAATTGTTAAAGAGAAACTAAGAGAGTCAGATATATTGTGGTGAACATATGCAGACATATGTGCAGGCGTACGAGTTGTGCCGATATAAAATTACTCAAATAGGGGAGAGAAAGAACCTGATACATCTCTTTTAATTTCAGAGATATTGTATTAAATCCAGCCATGAACTCATCCAGCCTAACATGAAAATACCAGTTAGAACTATTTTCCATGTCAATATGCAAGATAAAAGACAGTTGTTCTTGCCTCTTCTTTCTCCACTCATCATACTGTTTCTTTATGTCATCTCGTTGTTGAGTGATATGGTTAAGATCATCAACTCGTTCACTATATAATGCAACTTTTTCCCTGTACCTGCACAAACAGAGATAATTTATATAGAAACTCTTCCGATGCATCTCAAGATGCAGAGGATTTTGAGAGCAAGAGAAGAAGTTCCTACTCTGAGATTGAATCGAGATTAGGACTCATTTCCTTGAGTTGTGCTTCTAGCAGTGCTACCATCTCAAGTGCCCTCCTCAAGTCACAAGTCTCAGTCAGAGACTTATCAGTCAATGTAGCTTGAAGCTTCGCAGGATCTACTGAATCTTTGTGAATCCTGCAAGACACAAAATAGGACTTGAGAAATTATGCACTGCTCTGCCAACATGGAATTTCTTTTTCAGTAAACCAACATACTGTTCCATATGTTTTGTAAGTGCAACTTGCAGGTCATCAAGTCTTTTCTGGTAACTTTTTGCCTTAAACTCCAATTCTCCATATGTCTTCTTCATGTCTTGTAGGCTATCGGCAGAATCAACCTGCAGTATTAAGAAACCCCAATCATGTGGCCCTCATGTGGATGGCAGGAGCACAAAGTGGGAAAGGTTTTGCCAGATGGTACCTCTGACGCCCGCAGTTCATCCACAGACCTTTTCACTTTCTCATATTCAGATTTTGCTTTCTTCAAGACTTCTCCATGCTGATCTATAAGCTAAAAGCAAGCACCCAGATTTAGTACATATCAACATCAACCAACAGCCATATGTTATCTTGTCTGGAGACCGCAAGGATTATCCTATGGCATATGCATAAAGAGAGAGCAGACAATAATACCTGCTGCGTGTTTTTGTAATTTTCTTGAACTTTAAATGCTTTCTGTTCTATTTCTCGGAAAGCAGACCGTAATTTCTCCCTCTCCTGAACAAGTCTCTCTTTCTCCTTTTCTGCCTCCTCAAGCCCTTTTGTTAATTCCTTTATCTTTTTCTGGCCAGACTCTATCTGGTTTTTGTGGCGATTGATCCCTGTCTTGTGCTGATCAATATCCTGATAGTGGAAAGATAAATTTTGTATACTTTTGATAAAATAATGTAATATTTAAATGATACGGGTCCTCACAGATTGAATCTTAGAGACCCTGGAGTTCTGCAGTTTGATCTTTTCCCCCTCAGCATCTATTTGCTTCTGCAGCTCCGATGCCTGAAAACAGCAGTCATCACCACCAAGAGTAAGCACTAAGACTAATCTAGTTAAAGGTACCATGGACTAGATCCTTTATGCCGCCTGTTATTGCATAATTAAAACAGGCAACATTTCGTTGCACGACGACAAAAGCTGAAAAGCTTATTAAAAGAATGATCATTTGAAAACCCACCATCTCCTTCAGCTTTTTGGATCCTGACATGATCCTACCAATCTCCTTTTCTTCATCATGAATGATTTTCTTGAGCTCCTCAAGCCTGTCAAGCTCGTCCTTCCCTGGCTTTGATGCTGCCTTCAAAGAATCAAGTTCTTTTTCAAGGCCACTATATTCAGAATGCAAACCATCTATCTGCAAAGCAAGATCTCTGTCCATAAGTACTAGGACAAATGACAACAGCAATGTGACTAAAATTAATAATTACCTCCTTCTGGCACTTAGCCATCTCCATCTCCAGATTTGCAAGTGCCTTTTCAGACGACTGGTGACGCCTCACAGCATCAGCTATTTGTTGTCGCAGATTGCTTAATTTATCAGACAAGATAGAAAGCTCATTCTCTGCATTTCTAACAGCTTCCACTGACACGCTAGTGCTTCGAATGCATGTGCCCATCTTACCACCACGGGGTTTGCTTCCCCCTCCACTCATGGTTCCAGATTTTTCAAAAAGTGCTCCATCTAGTGTTACAACACGTCTAAATTCTCTATTTCCACTGTAGGCAATCCGTGTTGCCTGAAAGTTGAACATCAGCGTGACTATATGACAGGACATAAGGACCAGGATATATTCTGACAGAAATAAGTGTTAAAGTATTGTCCTACATCACTTGACAACGGGTCCCAAATACTCTATTTATTTACGTAGTCACCCTCTACCTATCAGCTTTAACTTTTAGATTGGATTTCTAACATGGTATAAAACCAATGCTATCTTTTTTGCGAATGTCCATGGTCGAAATTTCAAGTGCTGCTCGTTATCCAGCTTGCACGTGAAATGGGTATTTAAATATTGTCCTACATCACTAGACAAACGGGTCCTAAATGCTCTTTATATTCACGTGGCCTTCCTCCACCTAGTAGCTCAAGCTTTTGGGTTGGACTTTCCAAGAATAAGCCTTGCTATATGAAAGTTCAATTATTTCAAATCTTCTGGCACTAACTTACAGAACCTGCAAAGGTAGCAATTAAGCCAAGAACAGAGCCGAAAAATATATATATTGACACATCCACAAGATACCACAGCTTTATCATTACCTGATCAAGATTCTCTGCTACAACAGTATTTCCAAGTGCGGCATAAAAAGCAAGCTTCATTCTCTCATCTTGGACTTTGATTAGGTCAAATAGACGTGGAACTCCTTCTGGGGTGCTTACCTTCTCCTTCAGTTTGTGGAGAAGACCAACTTGCTTCTCCTTTATTGAGGAAAAACAAAAATTACAAAATAAGCAGCTTCGTAAAGCATGACATAAAATTACCCAACTATCAGCATTTCCTTTCCCAACTCTGCAGTCCTACCAGCACAATTGAGGCCGAATAAAAACTAGCTAAAGAAGAGTGATGTGTGTGCATTCAAGGTAATGACCACAGATTGAAGAAAGGAAACAGAGGGTGAATAATGAATATCAATTGGGTCAGGGAACTGGTGTATTGCCAAACTAGCGACATCAGCTGGTACAACCAACACATAATAAAAATAAGAGCTGTCTAACGTCACATCTGAGAGAGGAGGGTTAATAAGAAATTTGTACCAATATCATGAAAGTTGCAACACCAAGTTTCTCTTTCCGTAGTAACTGAACACATGCTTGTGCGGCACTTGTTGTTTCCACCACTATATAATCAAGTCCTGGACAAGCCGTTGATATAGCAATATCGTACTTTGCTGCAAGGTGTAAAGTTAGCTCAGTATCTGATCTTTTGAAGATTACTTAGGTCAGGATCTAATCTATTAAAGATTATTTAGCTTTTGGGCAGAAAACCAAAAACAGCTTCGGAATCTTTAGATGCATATTCATAATTTCTGGACCACACACTTGGATATTTGATTGCATCTTACCTGGTCTTGACATTAATAGGATATTTGTATGGGATTGACTTACCAAAGGTGGGCTCCCTTGACATTAAAAACAAAACAACAATCTGAATGCTTGAGATACTGAAAACTTCCACAGTATGAATAGCAAAATAAAGAAAACAATAAACGAAATTCTGCACTCATTTTCTGTAGATTAAGATAAAGCCCCTCAGTCCAATTTCAACAGTAAAACATAGATGAAGTCAAATATAAGTGGAGCAACAAACAACACTAACCATCGATAGCACCTAAGTCACCCATTCGCCCATATATTCCATCTATCTGATTCGACCGCTTGGCATTCAAAATTGCCTTCAAAACTGATCCTTCACTCTTCTCAGAATCCATAACAGACTTAAGTTGAGAAACCTTTTCCCTTGCAGCTTGTTCAACTGGGATCAGTGTTTCTTGTTCTCTGATGCATTC
This sequence comes from Melaleuca quinquenervia, assembly GCA_030064385.1. Classification (NCBI taxonomy): domain Eukaryota; kingdom Viridiplantae; phylum Streptophyta; class Magnoliopsida; order Myrtales; family Myrtaceae; genus Melaleuca; species Melaleuca quinquenervia. The sequence continues at coordinate 5,893,833 of CM057726.1, read as the reverse complement.
CTACAGGTAACTCAAAAGTTTGAGCAGTATATGAAAGAGAACAAAAGAAATGCAATGGCAATCATAATACAAACTTGCTCCAGTCTTCGAGATTCTGAGACTTCTATCCTTTTCTTCTGGATATCCTCTTTGATTTTAGCAATGTTTTCCGTTCTTCTTTCAATCTTTCCCTTGATGTCATCCATCTGCTTTTGAGCAGCCTCAAAAGCTGAACGACCAGCTTCATGCTGTGAGAAGTAAATATATAACTGAGCCAAAAGTTTACATACCAAGACAAAAGCACTTTCTTGACCTCTTCATTTATTGCTTAAATCATAATAATTCATAGAACGGGACATCATAGCAAGCTGGAAAATTTTTCCCACGTCATTATTAATCCCCTTCCAGTAAGTTAAAATGAAATTTCTCCTCAATATATCATTTCTTATCTCCTTAACTAACAACACTTGTAAATCCTAGAATTATTAGCTGTTGCAGGGGGTTAAGCCCCAACTTGGAGATAGATATTTCCAGCAACAATGCCATCCATTGAATTTGTAAGTGGATAGAACATCACCTTCTCATCAAGAAGCTTGCTATCAGAACATGCAAGGTCAAGTTTTCCCTTATGTTCAATCAGCTGGCTTTCCCAAGGTTGTAATTCAGCACGAACTTTTGCAAGCTCAGAATGAAGCTTCTCAGTTTCCACTGCTTGCCAAGACCATCAGAAGAAAAAATAGGATTTATGAAAGCTCATCAGCTTTGAGCATGAAACAAAGAGAAATATGATTGCAAAAAAAGGCTGTATCTTCATCAAATAAGTTATCCATCTGACCCATTCTATGACAAGATAAGAAATGAAGCATGTCCACCCAAGCATTGTATGGTGGGGGCTTTTGCTTCTTAACCAATCAGATGACTTTATGAATAAAATGGATGAGACTAAATTCATTTTAATGAGATTCAAGCTTGATTTAAAAACTGCCGAGTGTCTCTCTGACATGAATCTGAACCAACAAAAGTAAGTCATCAAATTGATGTTTAATCTGTCATTAATAAGAAAGCTCATAAGAAAGACACTACAAGCTTTCCCAATTTCAAATAAGTACATTATTTCTTAAACTGATAATCATCCTTGAGTACCTTGACACAGAAAGAACTTACAAATATGCTCCCAGCTCAGGAGAGTATAGGAGATTGAACTAGAACTATGCCATAAGCAAGGTTCAGACTAACAAAAAGTGAAAAATTACCTCGAGAGTCCTCTTTGATTTTCTCCAGAGCTGCTGCTTCATCAGACAACAGCTTTTCCAGTTTTGGAATATTGTCCTCAAGTTCGGGAATTGTCTTTACTGAATCCTCACACATCTTTTTTAATCCTTCAATTTTCAACGTGTCCTAAAGGAAGGAACAGGTGAAATGCCAATCATGCTTGATGTATGTAAACAATTTGTTTCCTACCTTTTCAAGTTTCTCCTCGACTTTCTTGATCTTTTGCTTCTTGTGCTTCAGATCTTCCCGATATTTGATATCTTGATTTTCAAACTCCTTAAACTCATCCTTACAGAGTCGTAGATTGTTATCCAACTCCTGATCATCCATAGACAAACCCAATTGCAAATATTCAAAAGAACCGAATGGGAAAAATACTTCAGCGGCAATCATCACATTGCAATGAGCATGCACACTCCCTTCCTCATATAGACAGAAAAACAGCTGAGGGGACTTCACTTAGCAACTTCAACTCGTTAGTCGAACCCATGCAGAGCATACCTCTTGTCTGTCAAAATACTTCTGGTGCACAGCCTCGAGCTCCTTCAATGTCTTGTTACTTTCTCCAATTTTCTCCCTGCAATATACAGGCCCAAGACCCAATACAAAAATGTGAACTTTGAATATTAACACGAACATAATGAAGCAAACAGATATACCTTTGTCTATTCAAATTTTCTTCTAGGGAGGAGAGGTTTGCTTGCATTTCAACCATTTTGGCACTGCTATCTTCATAAGTCAATTTTGTAGCTTTCTCTTGCCATTTCATCAGAGACAATTCCCTCAACATGTAAGATTCTGCTTCATTCTTCACATCCTGTTGCAAAGACAATAATAAAATCCAGTACCATCTTAAGAACACAAGACCTAAGATTTTCTATGTCCAAAATATATTGTAATACCTCCAGGCTATCTCTTTCTTTCTCAGCCAGCTTCACCATTTGCACTACACCAGATCTCTTCTCATTCAGGGACTCCAGCCTGCAATGTTGATCATTGCATGTTTCATTGTCAGTCTCAACATTACTAACTGCGTGATGCGATGGGAAACAGAATAGTGGCCTAGCATATTCAGCAAACAAAGAATAGAAGCATAAGTCAGATAATGGTGGCACATCCAATGTATGCCACTGCATAAAAATGGAACGCTGGGTCATCCGACTGTTCAACTTAGGTCATAGGCATTGACTCCCCATTCCTCAGCACAAATCTACAAATTATAGCCAACATTCCATCATCCATAATAGTACATTCCTACTAAAGATAACGCGAGCACATTTCCACGTATGAACAAAGGTGCATCTAGAAAAATACACCATATGGGAACACATAAAATGTAAAATTATGAGAATGCTCCTATGTTATCATTCAAATTCCAAGATGAAGTACTTACTCTTTGAACGATTCGTCTATTTTCTCAATGTATTTGTTGGTTCCAATGATGTCTTCAAGATACTCAAGAAAACCTTCATCATGGGGTCCCTGGGCCTTTGGCTTCATCAAGGAAATCTGCTCGACTTCACCCTGATGACAGCAACCATGGAGTCAGTTCCGGTTTGCATTAAGTTCAACCACACTACTTTGTGACAGGATTGACCTGAAGAATCAAGAAACGGTTGTTGTCCAAGTCCACTCCTTTCCCTCTCAATAATTTGGTGACCTCTGTAAAGTTACTCAAGCGGCTATTAATGTAATACTTGGAGGAGTTGTCTCGAAATGCAACCCGGCTGATTTCAAAATCACTTCCTGGAAGAGCTTCGAACCCACCATCGTCCTGGAGTTTTGAAAAATGATTATATCGGAAACATTTTAACGCTGCAACTCTACAACAGATCGAGGCTCTAACTACTCATCTCTAATCATCAGTGATTGGTGTAAAAAGTATCCACTTACTATGCATCCCAATCGCTTGAGAGATTTACAGAAATATCAAGAAACAAATAATTGCCCATACAATAATCTAGCTTATAAATCGTTGAGCTATTCAGAAGGGAAGAATTTTGAGTAAAAGATCAACTAACAATCTTATCCTGCAATCTCTATTGAAAATTAAACATGGTAAGGGCAGATAGCGGTACGAGATGGAAGTCGTTACCAAATCCACAATTTCCTGAAAGTGAACAGAAACGCCAGCACTGTCGAGATTTTGGTGATTAGTTGAGTTGTGAATAAGCTCCGAAACCTTGTTGAGCCTCATCTGCAGAGACAAGCCCAAATTTCCACAAATACAAGATCATTTTAGCAACATGGTTGTTGAACAGCATTGTAAAACTGAGCTTCGAAGAGCATGCATCTGCAAATATACCTGCTTTGCTCTCTTTCCGAACACAAAAAGCATAGCATCTATCACATTGCTCTTCCCGCTCCCATTTGGTCCGACTACGGCTGAAAAGCTCTGAAAAATCCATACCTTAAGAAGTCAATGGCCGTGTTTGCGAGTCACGGATAACTCTTTCGCTCTTCGTCAAATGAATAACGTGGGTATTGAGTGAAGGTGTGCATCTAACGCTGCTAAAAATGGGGATTCCTCCAAAACTTTAACCTTTACCAACACGCCCGAGGCGAAATTCCCGCTTCTTCGCTGCCAAAATCAACAAATTCCACGGCGAAAGAGCTCAGAACCCTAACCTTGTGAAAAGGGCCAACCCGCTGCTCGCCGGCGTAGGACTTGAAATTCCTCATCACCATCTCCTTGATAAACAGCCTCGGCGAACCGCCGCCCCTCGACGGCTCCCGACCCGCCGAGCCCGGCTCGCGGGCCATCGCGTCGTCCCCGACTTCCATGCCCACGGCTTGGATCCGAGCTCAGCCGCACCGCAAACAATCGAAGCGCTCTCGAGTTCGTCCGGCGGGCGTCGCCACCAGTCTCCGAGGAAGAGAAACCAGCGGATGCGCGACGACGTGTACCGAATTCGATCTCTCCGAATCGTATCCAGTCCTCTACTCCCAATGCGAGCGGGACTTACAGTGGAAGAAATCGGGGGCAAAATGGCGGGAAAAGTGATCCTACTTTGAACTCACGGGCCGGCGAATGACCTCGACGGGATCGGGCTCGGAGGCCCAAATCAAATCGGGCCCAGAACAGTCGCCCGTACGATCCGCGACCCTAAAGCGGAACGGTCTCGACCTTACTATTATCCCTTGAGTTCAAAATCAAGACCATCTCAATAAAGAGTTTTAACCCCACCATCCGTCACAAGGAGGAGGGAAATTTTTCTGTGGCCGGGCTGCCGTCGCCCGAAGACATTCTATCCACCATCCCGAGATTTTCCGACGAATCAAAAACCGTGCGGGCGACGCCGGGTCCGAACGGCGCGAAAAACGAATTGGAATTTGACATATAAACATGCCGTGCCGAGAACGGCGCCGCGATATTCGAGGGAGATTTCAATTAGAGAGAAAGCGATCGGTATTATTATCGAGGTCACGGCTCTTCACATGATTGGCGCCCCCGGCGGCGGGGAGCGCACATCCCTCGACAGGACAGCCGGGGGGTGGGTTCGGTTTTCTCGCGCCTCCAACCAAATAACCATCGCTATCGCTCAGGAGTCGGGGACTCCTAAGCCCTAGGGGGGGGGGGGGGGGGGGGGGGCCTCTTGATGCTGCGATGAAAACAAATGATCAAATCACGACCGACCGAATCGGAGGTTGTCCGGCCGGCCGGCGATCGTCGCGATTCGAAAACGAGGGGGGTGGGGAAATGGGAGATGGAAGAAGCGGGGGGAAGGGGAGAGGTGTCATCTCGAACCGCAGCAAATGCGACATCATCGCAGACATCCGAATCCCTAGAAATTAGGGGAGATGTTGGTGGGCGTGTGAGGTGCCGTGTCCTTGTAAAGCTCGCATCTGCTCGTGAACAGTTCGCTACAGCTCACCGTTTTGGGACCAGCCCCCCTTTGCCCCCACCACCACCAGTGCCAGAGATTTTCCCCTCTCTTCCTCGCGAAAGATAGAAAGAGAGTGAAAGAGAGGGGGTGGAAAGAAAAAACCCTAGTCGTCGATATTATGATTTGCAGCTTTTCCTTTCGATTTTCAGACATCTTGTTCACTTTTAAGGGGTGATGGTAAAATATCTTGATCATCAAGAATTGAGTGGGTGATTTCGCTCGTGCTTGACCCTCGAAGTGGGGAAATATCGTGGAATCCACCCGAATTTTATTGTATGAATTGTGTTGATTGATTCCCATCGGAAAGCATGTAAGGCATCGGGGATGACTGGACTATTCAAAAAGCGATTTCCAACAAAAATTAACTGAAATAATTATATTGGAATTTCGCGCGAAGGCTTATGATCATATTGATAAAATAAAATAAAATCGGTGCACTGATCAAGTGATTTTCCACCTCGAGGCCGAACGGCGCTTACCCGACTCTTTTCAGCACGCCTTGTTGATGCGTGGGAAGGGTCCATGGGAAGTTCGAAGAGTCGGTCCATCTTTCTAAAGTGTAAAGAGCAAAATATTCTCTGGCAATTACTGTCCGCGATGTACGCGTACCTTTGAACATTGAAGCCATCGTGCACTTTTTCCCCGGGGACGAGCCGTTCTTTCGTCTCCTCTTGCATCCATTGTCGAGATGAAAATCAGACTCTTTGTGTCCGAGAACCCCATGGCCGAAAACATTTAGGAATGCGCATACATGCGTGCGCGTTTGTTTTCACGGTACTAAAAGATCCATTCGAAGCTTCCGACGTCCAGTCGGAACGACCACTTACATTCTTCGAGATCAGCACGTTCGAGCAGCTTCTTATCCTCGTGAATTTGACCAGATGGACAGTTTGACGATCAAGCGAGCCCATCATTAACGACAAGGGTGAGCATGGTCCGAATTGGTCAGTTCAATACTCGACCCTATGACCAACCAACACAGTATCGCTCCTCAATTTTTGAAACCGTGGATTGACGCATCGAGCTTAGGACTGAGGACTGGACCGGTGATCCCAAGGTCAATCCCGAACCATTAAACTATAATCCTATAATCATTTTATTGGAAGGTGGATGAAGAGCAGCGAGGCAGGCGGCGAGCGAGATCAACGAATGAGCGTCTCAAATGAGGAGCGACGCCGACAAGTAGTTCCTCAAATTAGGGCTTTGTCGGAAGGCAAAAAGCAGCACAAATTCATAGAAGGCAAAAGCAGCACATAATGCATAAAAGGAATAAGAGATATCATTTGGCCCTAACTACTCGTATGTTGTGGGCTTGGCAAGAAGAGAAAATAGTAGTTGTGCTCTAGAAATTGGGCTCGATAGGAATAAAAAGTTACTATTAGACTTCCCTTACGGGGTTGGCGAGAAAAATGACAAACTTGTACATACTATTTATTTATCAAACCAACCCAAAATCTTAGGACAAATGATCAACTCACACGGTACCGGATTATAGATTTCAGGACCGAGGTCTAACCCATTATTCTTAAAAACCCGACCAAGATTGTTCGAGTAGGACCGATCTAAAGTTGACCATGGACCATTGCTCACCCCTAGTTAGCAATAGTGGTGAGCATGGTCCGAGTTTGGCCGGTCTAGTACTCAACCTGAGGATCAATCTGCACAGTATCGGTTCTCAAAATTTGAGACTATGGACTGACCCGTCGAACTTGAGATTGAGAACTGAACTAACCCTAATACCTAGGGTCAACCCAAGATCACTAAGAGCAGCAAGGCGGGTGGCGAGCAAAGGCAACAAAGGAGAGAGGCCGACAAAGAGCGGCAAGCGGGCCGACAAAGAGTGGCGAGTGAGGTCGACGGAGGAGCGTCTCAACGAAGGAGCGAGGCCGATGGGGATTTTCTCAAATCAGGGCTTTGCCGACTTTCTAGTTTATGCAGAGTGCAAATGAAGCCGTCGAGTGTTGACATACGACTCAACCTTCCGTTGCAAGCAGAAGGTAGAAGGTAGAAGCAAAGCAACGCTCCAAGAAATCCTCAAACCCTAGCTGCAGCTTTGCTTTTGGGCAATGGGCTTGGCAAGAAGAGAAGCTTGTAACTGTACTATAGAAACTAGGTTCGGCGGGAATAAGAAGTTGTTGTTGGGCTCCTCCAAGGCTTGGTGAGAAAAATGACAAACTTATATATACTATATATATGTGGACCAACCTAAAATTTCAAAATTAGTTACCAACTTACATAGTATCGGATTAGAGATTTTCGGGACCGATAACTGACCCGTTCATCTTGAGAACCCGAGTTAGGCCAGTTCATGGCCGGTTCAGGGTCGATCTTGAATTATTGCTCATCCTTAATTAGTGATTAAAAGCTCACGGGGGAAGTCTACGCTCCAATTGACCCAAAAAGAAATAATATCGCGGGATGAATGACTTTGCATTTATGCCGGAAACATCATACGTCGTACGGCATAATTCCACGTCGGAGGGACAAAGCAGTACGAAGGGCATCCCATCTTGTTTTTGCTCTCGATCTTCTTTACAAGGAAACCCCTTCGTGAATGACGTGGGGTCGCCTGCGTGCTTCGTTTTTGCACCGCACGCTGTGAAAAAAGGCACCGTGCACGCCCGATCTCGACTCGGCCCGATTCCAAATCCTTCCTCCCCTTTCTTACCGTCAAAAAATGGTAATCTCATGGGGATCGATTTCGAATCCTAACTCTCGATCTTATGAACTTGGAACCTACAGACTTTTTCTTGTTAGTTTACCGCACGGCGAGGATTAAAACAGATCCTTTATGCGACCGAGACATGAACTGCAGTCATTACTAAAAGATAGAGCGCCGGAACGCTGAGAAGTGAAAATGTCAGATACAGGAACAGACGGTAAAAATAAAAGCTGTTCGGAGGTGTCTACCTCATCCCTTAGTTGAGCAAAAATGAAGCTTTAGGGTTTAGGGTTTAGGGTTTAACAAAAGGCCCGAGATGCAAGAGTAAAAAGAGAGAATTAAGATGATCTCGATCCGGTTCCGCATCCCGGATCGAGAATTACATCTAAACCGGCCGCATAGGGTCGGTTCGATCTGAGTTTTGGTACTCAATCTCTATGAGCGAGCCCGTCGTGTGTCTCCTCTCCAGTGCAGTATTTAAAAATCCATGAATTCATGAGCCTGAATGCAATGCCGGGCTCAAAAGAGACGGCAGTCATATCGATGATTATAACCTTAGCAGCTACTGCTGAATGAACGATAGGGGCTTCCTCATGTCTTGAAAACCCAGAAAAAAGCGAAAAACCCACTCATCTACTTCCATATTTACATATATTTGTTACTCCTCTTTAATTTATTTCTCAACTTCCACCCTTTTATTTTCTCAAATAAATCCATTTCCACGCCTTGAAAATACGTCAGGAGCAGGGCACCAAGGAAGTCAGTGCAAAGTCTCGACAGGCTCAGCGAAGGGAACCCACCTACGCCAATAGACAATAGTACCCGCGGTTGACCGGATTGCGGTCAACAATTTAATTCCGAATCGAGGGATTAAAAAAGCTTTTTGGAAACTCCTCCCACCTTTTCTCGCTTAAAATACGAGGGACGCTTCTCTGTTTTCGGAAAAAAGAAATCGTCTCTGTTTTACTTCGAGCCGACGTTAATTAATCGACGGGAACCCCGCGCTAATCGCGAAGCGCCCCCGCCAACCCCCCGGCCCCACGTGGAGCCAACCAAGGCCGCCGGGAGGCGCCGCGTGGAGTCAAAAGCTGACACGTGTCCGCACGAGGAACAGGTGTTTCCGCGGCCCTAATTCGCGTGATTACGTGCGAGGACCGGAAGTTCGCGTTCCCATGCGGTGGACTGCAGAAGAAATCGGGGTTATAATGACGCTCGTAACCCTAAACTCTCTTCCGATATATAAAATGCGATGCATAAACTTTCAATTCATTTAATACGATTCTTAAAGATTGACATAAATACGTGATATCATTTTTTATTTTTTAATTAATTCAATATAATATCTGATTCTTAACTATATAAAATTTTCAAATTCAAAAATATCACATAACATTTCTATATAAATTGAACATGTATGAAAAGTTTACAAGCCGAATCAAATGAATCGAGAGTTTACAGATGATGTCGCGTATTAAGCTAAAACTCAAAGATGATCTCGAATGAATTAAATTTTTTTAAAAAATCACGCTTCACATGGCGTCAAAAATGTATGGACCGTTTGTTATTTTTTCAAGCTGAGCCTACCATTAGAAGTGGCTGGGTCCGGTGATTTTATTTTTAGGCGAGGTGGGGTATTGGGAGGGGCATTTTGGGGAATACGCGCTCGTGAGCTGTCGCGGGCTCTTGTGTCAGAACTTTTAATGAGGAAGTTTTCGCGCATCGCGGCAAAAGCGTCGTCGTTCCGGGAATAGGGGAGGGGGGGTTGGCATGCCGGAGAATTTCGTCTCTAGCCGACAAAACGACCTATCTGAAATGTCGAGGAGGGAGTGACCTTTAACCTCTCCAGATTTTGACGGATTGGCTCCGGCTCTAAAAGATAACGTCGCCGTTTTGCCCTAACCTAACAACCAGTTGGCTTGAGCTCCTCGTTTTCTTTTCTTAAGTTGTTGTCATGTGTAATAGTTATGGGAACAAATACCATTGAAAAAAAAATAGACACTTAAAGCTTTTCAATGTCACTTAAAGCTCCAATTTTTCTCATTATAATACAAGTATCCCATTCGTATTGCCGAAAAATCTAAATCCGCACATGCGTAAAAAAAAAGAAATAAATGTTCAAAGTACGAACTAGTTAAAAGATTCGTTATGTAATTTATATTTATTGCTCGATCCCATGAGCTCGTGAGAAATATACCAAAGGCTCTTTATCACCGAGTCGCTACGCATCCTGCCATGATCGGTGATGAGATATAACTCTTAGCTCGATTCAATAAGACAATGCAACGGATGCATCGAGATTCCGATCGATAATAGAGCCGGCAAGATCGGACCCATCGGTATTTATCTTTCAACGCAAAATTATGATACGATTTGAATTACACGGCATTTTATCTGTCGTCTCGCGTAAAAACATAGGGTGGATTATACGGAGGTGGTTCACGCGCTGAGACTTGACCGACGAAGCCGACCGACTCGTTCCGTCGTCATCGCGCGGTTCAAGAATCGGCACCATCTCCGAACTCAGATCGAGAAGCCATCGAGGAGTTCCTCGAAACACTTCGCAGCGGTCAAAATAAAAAAAAAATACACACAGGGAGGGGAAAGGAAGAAAATCCCATGTCCATCGAGGCAGCCGCCGGCACGCTCCGTCGCGCATCCTCCGCGGTGGGGTCAAAAGGAAGGAACCGCGAGGAGAGCGTTTTTCACTGGCATAAAGACAACAAGGAGCGAAAGAACGATGGGGGAGGGGAAAAAGATAAGGGGGTTAGGTCGGGTTCACTGTGGAAAGCGGCCGCGTCCCCACCACAGCCCACATGCTGCATGCACCACCACCACCACCACCACCACTCCCCGCTTCAAATTGAATGTTTGGGTTACTGTCCTCGGACAGAAACGGCGGGGTCCCACGCCTCGCGCTTTTATATTAATTTTTACTTTTAACTCCGATGTTTTTTGCCCCGCTCCACCACCACCACCACCACCATGACGGCAGTGGGGTGGGCCTTATCATTTATTCCCCGAGTCAACTCGGGAGTTCACCCCCGAGCCACGCTTGTAAAGAACCCGGACCTCCTCCTCATTGATCATCTGCCTCCGGGGAGAGATATGGGAATGCCGTAACGAGAGACCCGAGAGAGAGCGACGCTCTGTCGGGCCTTTTCGGATGTGGAGAGAAGGGGGCGTGGCGATAGCAATATCGGTAGTGGCGGTAGTAGAAGTCGGGGGGGGAGAAAGGCCAAAGAGCATATTTATTACACAACATCTAACCCCAGGTGGGGTCGGGGGCCGCGACTTAACCATGGATTAGAAACCTCGGGTTAAAAAAGGGGCCGAAGCGGGTTAAGAAGCACAACCACAAAACCCATCAGATCTTTGTTCTTTTTTTTTTTTTAAATTATCAACAGTACACACAACTCCTTCCTTCCCCCTCCTCCTCTCTCCCTCCATCATCATCATCTTCTCCTCCTTCCTCCTCCATCATCATCACCTTCTTCTTCTTCTTCTTCTTCTTCTTCTTCTTGGCTCTGTTCCTGCAGTGCCCAACACTCGAGAGAAGTTAATTATGCTTCTCGATCCCTCTCCCTCTCCGTCTCCCTCCCTCTCTTCTGCTAAATCGCGAAGCTCTTTAATGGATGGAGAAATGGTTCTCTTCTAACCCTGACTTTGACCCTCCTCCATCGTCGTCTTCTTCGTTTTCCCTCCTCCGCCTGAGCTCCTTCTATTCTCTCTTGTCGTTTTATATATGTGTTTTTGAAACCCTAGATGTTAGAGCCATGGACGTGACCCCAACCAACACATCCACCAATACCGCCAGCACCAAGTCCCCGGAGCCCGAGACCGAGACCCCGACCCGGATCCAGCCCCCCAAGCCCCTCTCCTTCACCAACGGTGTCCTCAAGCGCCACTCTCCCCACCACCTCTGCGCCCCACCCGCGGCCTCCGTCACCTACAAGGAATGCCTCAAGAACCATGCCGCCAGCCTGGGCGGCCACGCTCTCGACGGCTGCGGCGAGTTCATGCCCTCCCCGACCGCCAACCCCTCCGACCCCACCTCCCTCAAGTGCGCAGCCTGCGGCTGCCACCGCAACTTCCACCGCCGCGAGCCCGACGACCCCGCCCCCACCGCCTCCGCCGTCATCGAGTACCAGCCCCACCACCGCCACCACCCGCCCCCGCCGCATCCGCCCCCTCACCACCACAACCACCACCACCATCCACCGCGCAGCCCCAACTCCGCCTCCCCGCCCCCGATCTCGTCATCCTACTATCCGTCCGCGCCGCACATGCTCCTCGCGCTCTCCACCGGCATCTCCGCCCCGCCCGAGAACGCCGCGGCTCCCCAGGGTCCCCCGCCGTCCTCCGCAGCCGCGATGGTGAGCCCGAGCGGCCACCACCCGGGCTCGCGCAAGCGGTTCCGCACGAAATTCAGCCAGCACCAGAAGGAGAGGATGTTTGAATTCGCCGAGCGAGTCGGGTGGAAGATGCAGAAACGGGACGAGGAGCTGGTCCAGGAGTTCTGCGCCGAGGTCGGCGTCGATCGGACCGTGTTCAAGGTATGGATGCACAACAACAAGAACACCTTCGGCAAGAGGGACGTCAATGGCGGTGGCAACAGCAACGTCAACAGTCTCGGTCTCGGTAACAGCCCTACTATCGCTAGCACTCATAATAACCACAACGGTTTGAGCAACGACAACAACAACCACCACCACCACGGCATGAGCAGCAACAACGAAGACGACAACAGCAACGTCGTAATTGGCGGATTCAGCAGCGAGAATCACCCGACGTCGTCGAGCCACTACAACCACCATGATAGTGGAGCTCATGTCGGCACTAATGGGTCGTCTTCTTCTTCTTGAATCTTGATCCCCTGAACCTGATCATATCTCATCCTGATCCTGATCCTTCCTTTTTTTTAGCAAGATAATAAGTATGTTTAGAGAGGTAGGGTTAAGAACTTGGGGTTATTAATCAGTCGCTTCTTTTGTTTCTTTTTTATTTTTCTAAATTTTCCTTTCTTTTGCTTTTTATCTTCTTCTGATTAATGGAATCGCCTTGCCGAGGATAACCTGGAGAAAAAAGAAAATTCGATCCAAAAGGAATTTACTTTGCTTTCTAATTCAGCTCCTTTCTCTCGATTTATATTCGCGCTGATGTCCTTTTATATTCATCGTGTTCGTCCGCGAGATTCTTTGGCAAATTCAACCTGTGTGTGGGGAATGTTTGGGTCGTGGGTGTCATGAAGTACGCTGATGATGAAGCTATCCATTGGAAGACGGCTCGAGACTGAAGAGGATAATATTAATTTTTCAGACAGTGAGGAGAATTCCCATGGCGAGTGAAGGAAGGAGAGAGAGAGAGAGAGAGAGAGAGAGAGAGATGAGGATTTAAGATTGGATTAGAATATAGAGTTCTTGTTTACTTCTCATCTGATCTTGTCCGAAAGATAGGAGCAAAAAGCGGTGGTACGTAGGCGTGTTCCGGCGGTGGGATTGGGGGCGGTCGCATAATCATATTCTAATCCACTTGGGGCAGCTTGAAGCATCGCCATGTTCTTTTCAGCTTCTTAAAGAAATGGGTTTAAGCGACGCCAAGCTTCTTTCTTCTCATTATCAAGCGATAAAAGGAAAAGGAGCCCCTGTGGGCGCCCGCCCTCTCTTTTCCTCTTTAGATCTCCATTTCAGGAACAGAATCTGGTCTGATCTAGGTGGTTGAATGAAGTTGGTGATCTTTAATTTAATGCCCCAGAGGAATCTGCATAAAAGAAAGACCACCCCCTCCCTTTACATCCTAAGTGGATCAAACCCTAATCATTCTTATTTGCCCGTAAAGCCAGGTTCTTTTTTAACGTGTTTAGAAGAAACCCTAGGTTAGCCCTAGCTTATAGAATTAAGCGTCAACGCAAAGGTAAATCAATATCTTATTCCGGTAATGGATGAAGCTCGAGAGTAGTAGTTGAGGCTCGGGGGCACGGTTTCTCCTCTGTTCTTGTTGTATGATTTCACTTACCTTTTAAGTGAAGGAGCAAAGATGCGAGAGGAAGGGGGGTGGAGGGGCGCGCGGGGAGAGAACCACCTCAACTTAATCATTAATAATTGCATCATGATGATGATGATGATGAAGAAAGTGGGTTTTAATTAGAATTCAGTGTACCTTGCTCGGGTGGTTTTCTCCCACATGGGTGTGTTTCTTGGGGAGTTTGGTGAGAGGGATTTGGGACTTTGATGGAGTCAGACGAGGGATTGAATCCGGGTCTTAAGCCATGACAGACGAGACATGGGGATGGAGGTTTGGGGGTTATCGCGCCCCATGGAACAGTGCGGAGCTGAGGTTAGATATGGACATGACATGACCACAAGGAGGTCTAATAATTACGACTAGCTAGGGATTCTGTGCAGAGGTTTGCAAGATTTTCCCCGACTTTTCCCGTTGTTTGGTCGGATTCTGTACGCAATATTATAATAATGGTAAGTTGGAAAACGTCGCGGGGAGGAGGAGCGTACGTGTACTGGCAGCGCAACCTCACGAGACCATTGATACCCGACGTGAGTCTCGACGGTGATAAGGGCGGGGACAGGGCGTTTTTCTCTAGGGTTTCTGGTCACGAAGCTGCCGCCTTAGAATTTTGGGGAACCGTGTATGGAGCCATCGGTCCCTGCATCAGCTCCATTCGTATGCTGTGATGCTTCGATTGCTACGATCTCGCCTTCCCTCCACTTTGAAACGTGGTAACGTTCAACTTCGGCTGCGCCCCGGGCTCTTGCCGAGCACCGAATTGATCAGACGAAGGAAGACGGGATGATTAATGCGAGGTGGAGGAGGAGTGGTTGTACTGAAATAAATAAGAAAATGGCCCGACCCTGCCACGCACGTTAAATGTTGCAGGTTACTGTAATGAAAGACTTTTAGAGAGAGAGAGAGAGAGAGAGAGAGAGACTGTGGGTATCAGCTCCTATCCATAGACACGTACAACACTCTGTCTCTCCAGTCTGCACAACAACTAAGTTTTCAGGGAAAATATTTTGTCTGAACAAAATGTGATATTGTAGCCTTTGACAGCAACGCGCCTCGGCGCTCAGAAATTCTTAGAAGATACGTTTGGTAGTTCCAGTTTATACTGATGTACGTATCGGACTTCGTATACGCGCAAATGTGACATTTCCCCTTTCTCCCTTTTTCTTTTTCCATGGGGCGAGCAAAGGCACGAGCGACGGGGTGCATATTATCACATTCCCCCTTTTTGTTCACGCTCGCTATGCTCAGGGTCTGAGAATTTGTGAACCTTCGGGGAAGAAAAAGAATGATAGAAAGGGTATCGCGAGAGCGTATTTGCTCGGCGAGCAGGACCGTCGACTCTCTTCCAATTTGAAATTTCGAAATAATCGAAGCAATATATCTAAGCATGTCAATTGACCGATCTAATCACGCGATATGTACGGCTTGGAATCTAATAAAAGGCTGCGCGCGCGTGCCCCAGCAAGTGAGCGAGATTAAGACGGAGACGCGCTATCAAATCACAATCGATGGCGAGGGGGCAGCCAGTCATTTAGTGGCGTGGGTTATCGCTTGCGAGGGTGGTTAACCTCCATAATCTAATTGTATCTTCAAGAGGGCCAACTTGCAATTCTCGCGACGCTAGGGTTCGTGTCCCCACACGCACTGTTGTTAGGGCACGATCGCGGTCTCCGAAAGCTGTGGGGCAGGGGGGGGGGATGGGATTTGACGTCCCAGCTTTGTCAATTAGCTGTCTAATCGCAGTCTTCTATTTTCCTAATCTTATATTTCTAAGTATGGGTTATCTTTATTAGGCAAGCGCATGTGGCTCAGGCCAAACTCCCACCGGAAGAGCACAAGAGAACAACTACAAGTAGACCTGATTTGGGCTAGAGAGGGACACTGAGCCTAATTTAGGGGCTAACCTAGGAACTAACTTTCATGCATTACAACTACTTCAGCACTGTCCGGAAAAAGAAAAAGTTCATTTCTTCCGAAAAGAAGTAGAGAAAACATTTGAATTCTCTGCACCGCAGCGTCACCTGTCGAAGCAATGACGTGACGCGGCAAGGGGGCCATCCTTTCGAGCCGTGAGCGGTCGATTTGGGTCAGGAGTCATTAGCCAGTGGTGCGATCCCGATTAGGGGGTCCCCAATAAGTCTTTTGCGGGGCTGGGGGATCATTAAGCCGTCCATCCACATCAGCCTCAATCAAATTAGCGACGCTTGACTTGGAAAAATTCCCCTTTTGAGGAGATACTAAAATTTCCCTTGGATTTATACGTCAAATCGACTATTCAAAACCCCCCCCCCCCCTTTTCCAATTATTGTTGTTTTCATCAGAGAGAGAGAGAGGGAGGGGGAGGGGTAAGAAAGGTTACAAAAACCTAGATCGTGATTGAACACGACGCATAGGCTTAGGCCGTGCACAGTACAGAAACGGGGGCTTGCCCATGTGAAGCGCTCACCGGACAGAGACCAAAAATTTCTTCAGACACATAACATGAAGGGGACGCTAACGATCCTATTCCTCGTCTCACCCCCACCATCTTCTTTGTTTCGTTTGAGGAAAGAGGGGGGGAAAATAATGGTGGGATGTGTGGGTAAAAAGTCGCCACTCCCAATCGCAACACATGGAAGCCTACTGCTCCCATCGCTTTGCTCATAGGATTCCTCTTTCACCAAAGATTTCGCAATACAGCTACTGCCTCATTATTGAACCCCCCCTCCCCCTCCCCCTTCTTGACGTAGTCCGCCTGGTCAGTAAAAACTCCGAATTTCGAGCGTTATCGGCACGGGGAGTCTCGACCTGAGACATCATCGGCGACACATCTGTGAAAGTACATAAATATTAAACCACGTCTTCACCTAATGGCTTAAGCTTTTAGGACAGTTGGCGGTGGTCTTTCACAAAAACTTCACAGCATCTACCCCGAATTATTCGAGCTCGAGCAAATGAGAGATCCGGCGCGGTCGATTTCGACGCGCGTGCATTTTAACGGGGGTGTCGGTTCGGGATCGTTTCCGGGGGGCCGAGAATTAGTGGTGGACAAACGTGTTGTCACGGCGGCACCAGTTTTGGATTATCAATTTTGAAACAACATCAGCTGAAAATTCTAAAAAAAAAAAGAAGAGAAGAAAAGGAAAGAAAAGGAAAGAGAGAGATAGAGAGGGAGGAGAAGATCACGTATCAAAGTGGGCAGGTAAATTTACAAGGGGCTGGACAATTCAGGAAAGGCTCCAACACGTGAAGAGCGAAAGCGCCGGAGCCAGACTCCCCCACCACCACCACTTCTTTCAGTAGGGAGCTCGTTCCTCTTTTCTCTTTTCCGTTTGCCCTTCTTCGCCAGTTTCCATTCTCAGCTTCCCAGGAAATTATTAGGGTCTCGACTCTCGATCAAGGGACGGCGCTGCCTTAATTAGGGTCTTTCTCTCCCCTAATCGCATCGCTTCCCTCGTCTTTCCAAGTCGAACGTCTTCGGGCGTTGACCGGGACATTAGGCATGTTTTGCTTTTTACGCAGCTTTGACCGCACGGTCGATCGCGTTGCATAATGACAGACGCAGTAGCAGCGTTGATTCGCGTAGCTCCTCCCTTGCTTTGCTTTTCACCCCCCTCCTCCTCTTCTTCTTCTTCTTCTTCTTCTTCTTTTTAACTTCTGTCGCGCGGGGTCCATACTACCCCGACTTTAAGTTCGATATCGGTTTTGCCTTATTTTTTTTTTTGTGTGGATCTTGAAAACAAAGAAAAAAAGACCCTCCATTAATTTCTTCGAAATTATCGACGTTGGGGCCGGTTAATGATTCGTTATCGGAAGCCGTGTCTTCATCGACGTTCTCACGTTCGTATGGAACCGCGACGGCCTTCTGATGTCGACGGTGTTGAAGAAATTGGTCACGGTTTTTCGCACGCCTTGGGAGAGATTAGGGCAAAAGTTTTAGGATCTTACGGCATAAAAGGGTTTGGACGTAAAATTGCGAATTCCTTTTTTGTAAAGGCAATCAGCCCTCGCCCTTCTTCTTTTTTCACACACACATATATATATATATACACATGATTATACATCGGATTCAAATGCGTAAATGATATCTCTAACCTTAGAAGAAAGAAAGAAAGAAAGAAAAAAAAAAAAGAAGTTTCCACAGTGGACTATACCATTAATCGTGGGCGAATTACAGCTCCAAATGTTGTCATCCCCTCTGGGGGACCTCATTCTCACCGAATCACGGGAGAACAAATGACGTCGCCCAACGTAATTATCACATCAAGAAAGGTGGCGTGGTCAAGAAAAGTGGGAAGGCCCAATAGAAAATATCTTCGCGAGCCCTAACAAAAAGTCCTCCCCCTCGACGATCGAATCGGATCGGCAACGGAATTCTCTTTCGGGTTCGGGTTCCTCCTCTCGCCTCTCTTCAGTACGAAGGGCGAACATCCAAAATTCCTGTTGACGAGAGAGGCGGGGAGGAGAAGTGGGGGAGGACCACGCAATTATTCTAGGCGCGGGAATAAAGTCTTTAAGCATATATGGCGATGTGGTCCATGACCATATCCTCGTGCATAGATCGCACCATCCTCATTGATCGACTCGTCATGCGTGCCCTGAATATATATATGTATAATGTATATAAATTAATTTTCGCTCGCCCGATCAAAGGGAGCGGGGCGAATCGGAAGGGCGATTGGGCCACGACGCATGCCCCCTTGCCCACTTGATCTTTTGTTCTCGTTATTCGTGTACGCGCTTGCCTCGTCTCTCGATTATGCTCGACCTTACTTCGACCGTGGCGAACGAACCGTCTTCGATCCCTTTTTCATGGCTCGCTCGATGGGGATCGATTGTTCGGGGCCGCGTCGATATGTCGAGCCGAAAGCGCAAGGTATCGACTTTTATGGGGGCGGAATTCGAGAAATCAAAAGGGTGGGGAATTTATTGCAATATTTGGAAAAAGAACATTAATCATGCGAAATACACAAAAATGCCGTCCGTCATGGATTATTGGTCCCCCCCGTGGCGGAGACTAGGGTCACCGGAAGGGACGGTAGCATCAAGAAGAGACAACCCTAGATGAATTAGTGAGATGTCAGGGGCGATCCTCACGCGGGTCAGTGAAGAAATTCAATGTTTCACGAGGGAGGCATTAATTGAACGTGACCCAGGATTTTGATCCGAGAGTAGGGCTGGTTCCTGTGATTCCATTGAATTATACGGATGCAAGAAGTTATCCAATCACCATAGTTTAAAAAAAATAAAATTAAAAGGGATGTATACGCTAAAACCCTAAAACTAACTATCAAAGTGCAACCGGTTCTTAGAACTTGGTAAATCGGTCCAATCTAGTCATTCCATGGGTCACTACTTTCAAATGTCCGGGGTATGATTTTTTTTTTTATATTTTTCGTGAAAAGTTTTAAACTTTCAGTGCACCTATTCCAGCCTTAAAGAGGAAAATTGCAAATCCATCGACTAGCGAGGACTGGGGCCTTGGTGCTGCCAAGGGCCGGCGAAGTCGACCTCGTCGGCTTGAGTCTCTGGCCTATCACCGGTGGCCGATGATAAGTCGGAGGAGAAATAAAGAAAAATTAATAATTAATTTTGTGCTAAATATATTTCTAATTTTTTTTCTATTTCGGGAATAGCTCGAAGTATGTTCTTTTGCCAAAAAAAAAAAACCAAGGAAATAGAAATTGAAAAAAAAAATCATCTTCGAAAACAGAGATAGTCATTTTTAAGTGACCCGAGTCGTTGATTAGTCACTGAACGACGGACGTGGCTGGTCCATTGGTCCATTTGGGGAGAGTCAACACAAGCCATGGGAGAGCGAGCCCGGCAAGAGTCTGGTCACTGGTCCACCTCCTGCTTCGAGGTACTGTTGTTTGAGCCAACACGAAAAAAAAGTTACAATGATTTCTTACCTAATCCGTGCTACCTTTGGCTCTGTCGGTTGCATTGTTTTTTTTTTGGTCGTTGCATTGTTTTATTACCAATGTGTTTTTTTTTTATAATTTACATTTTCCCAATGCTCACATGGGATTCCTTCGTCACTTTGAGGCCAATCTGCGTGTATAATCGCGTCGTCGGTCGACAGCCGATTGATTGGAACTTCGCATTGTCGGGGAAAATTAGCAATCTGCGCGGCCATAGAACGTGGACGCGAGATTAAGTAATGGGCGACCTTGATCGATGGGTTGATAAGGCTTCCGTGTTAAGTGATGTAACGAGTTTCCGATCGGGCACTAGAGTAAATCCTCTATGTCTTATGTCGATAAAGAGCTCGTCACATTGCTCAATTGTAGACGCTGTGTTTGAACGGGCGGGATCTCGATATCAAGGTCGAGATTCTTGGAGCCCCTATAGGATACTGAGACCGGGGTTTAAGAGGGTCAGGTACTATCCGACTCGTTAGGGCTCCGGGGTCGCCTGCCAGGGTGCTGGGGTTGGGACATTGGGTGGTTCGACGACGACTATCAAAGTCTTGCACATTTTCTCGAAATCCAGCCCGTCTACATAAGCAACGCATCTCTATTATCACTATTATCTCATCAATCAGTGGAGTCTAGCTTATTTTCTTCCCTGTTCGCGGGCCTGGATGAATCAACGGATCTTCTCGTCACGACATAACGAGGAAGAAGAACAGGCCCAAGACCAGCTCTGTAAACATCACGGGCTTCGGTCCATTACCATTTGCGCATTCACGGATCTCTCATATAACTCTTTTGTATTAACCTCGTACCGGTCACAGAAAAGTGGCCCCAATCTCATCATCTTTGGGCTGATCAACTCTTCACAGATGCACGATTCGTACCTTCATTTGATGGCAAGGATCCTAGGTAGGCTAAGCCGGATATTTGCGCCGGAGATTTCACCGACGTTTACAACGCGATACCCAAAAGAGACCCGTTGCGAACCGAAATCCCGAGTATCAAGGAGAATGACATGATCAAATGACTTGGTCAATCTGAACTTGAAACTAAGGTCGAGGAATTTGATCGACATCATTTTACGGAAAGAACGAAACTCGAGTCGCCCAACTTTACCTATTCCGGGGGGGCAGGGGGGACTAATCATCTCGTACCTTAACACAAATTGAGGTCAAACACGCTCCACTCCACCCTAAAGATAGCTCACTCAAGCCCTATAGTTAGATCATCTTGTCAATGCCGCTTTTCCCAATTTATTCCCAAAATCAACAACCGAAGAGACTTCCATTGACGATAGAACCTTCTCTCTCTCTCACTCTCTCTGCCTGTCATCTTTTGATCATACATCCCCAAGAGCTGCCATCATAGCCATGTTGGGCGGCTAAATGAGTGGGGGAAAAAAGGGTGGCTAACTTGTCTCAAAACCCAAATGCAATCGAGGGCTTGAATCTAATTTGGTCAAAACTTATGATTTGGCCTCACTTAAGCATGTATTAAGAACTCACGCCATGCCCTTAATAGAAATAAAGGCATCTCTCCTCACGAAATGACCCGACGAGTATCATGCACCTTCTTTCTTTCTGAGTCTGTTATCAGAGGTCGGTCAATTCATGGGGCATTTTCAATTCTCGTTTTGGGAATTGACCAACCGAGCCACAGCAAAAGAGGTGGGGTCTCGAGCTTTTTGATCGCCTTTCCTTAGGAGCGCTAATGAGGAGGTTTCCCATTTTAACCACCGAGCGCATTATTCACCGGGTCCAGTGGGCCTTCAAAAGCCACCGACGGGACTCGCTGTTAATCATGTTAAACACACTTTGAACATCGTAGGTGGTATCCGTCTAATCTGCTCGGGACAATCATCTAAAAAGTCATAAGCATATCGCACGGTCGCCAATTCGTTCCTCAAACTCTTAGCTGTGCTAATGTAATCTTAAACATTTTGATGATTTATCAATGTATTCGTTCCGATCAAATATCAAAATAATAGGTCCATGACTAAAATAACAAATCTTTAGAAAAGTGCAGGGCTAATTTGGCAAATTATGACAAATTTTAGGACTTAATTGACACAATCGAAAGGCTCTTATACTAAATTAGTAAATTATCAAAAGATTTATGATTAAAAATTAACGCAATTAAAAGATCTGGACTTGAATTGGCCTCTATAAAATGAGTCGAGGAAATTTTGGGTTATTTTCCTCACTGTGCCTTCTAGTTCGCCCTCCAAATCGGCCACTTTCAAGTGAAGTCCTTTCAAAGTAGTTGGAATTGCCCACAAACGATCATAAAGTTTGCAGAAATGGACCTCTCCTTCCACAAACGAGCCTATTTTTGGTTTCCATTGTACCATATCATATAGCATGACATGTACGTGTCTATATATATAAGATTTGTCGATAAGTATCCTCGTTATACTTGTCAGCCCGTATTTCTTTTGTTGATTTTGCGGCGTTTGGTTCGCTTAGGAAAATGAGGTAATGGAAAATATTATCCTAGTCAACAAAAACCCGTATTTCAATTTAAGAAAATGATTTTCTCTTTTTCAAATCGAAAATCAATTTTGAAAGTATGACTATGTATCGGTATTTGGATCCAGGTCCCTGGCTTGGGTCCGTTGAGGTCGAGACTAGACCCCGATGCTCATGTCTAGATCGTTGGTGCTTGCATTAGAATCCATCAAGCCCTAGCTTGACTCCCTAGCACTTAGGCCTGAGCACCCGCGCTTGAGTCCATCAACGTCGAGCCAAAAGCCTTGGTGCCGATGCTCGATGTCCAATATTCAATCCCGAGTTGGATCCCCTTACTAGAGCTCATATTCTCGATATCTAAGCTTAGATCTATAGAGGCCATGCCCAAGTTGACAATGATTGTGCATGGGTTTGTCAAGGTCGGCCCTAGGACCCTGATGTTCCCGCTCAAGTGCATCAAGGTTGCGCTCGGGACCTTAGTGCTCATACCTCAATCCCAACGCCTAGGTCTGGGTCCATCGAGACCAGACTTGAGACTCTAGTACCTATACTTGATTCTTCAGTTGCCATTGTGCAAGTTATTAATGCTCATATAATTTATGACTATTTAGAAAAATCAAATTAAAGTTTTCGTACTAAAATGACAAGAAAAAGTCCAGTTTGTTTTTAATTTTTCAGCCATATGCCAAAAGTATTATCATGTTGTGAAAATAATTTTCTGAAAAATATCTTTAAAAATGTTATATTTTTTCGTAAAATAAATAGAGTTTTAATGTATTTTTCCTTTCTAATTATTGATTATATTCTTCTCTCTGTCTTCTAATGGAAGTGGTCTTAGCAAAACAAGCTAGTCACATGAAATGGGGTACGTAAAGTCGCGTGAAGATAAATACATTGAAGATGCTTGTAAAGAAGACAAAAAAATAGTTGATAACCTAAAGTTTTCATTGGTGATTCAACCGGAGAAAATTTGGTACGTCATTCAAATAAGTGTCGCAAAGTTCATATGAGAGATAATAAAAACAAAACGTCGGTAAGAAAAACAAAGAAATAGCGAAAGGAAAGAAAAAAAGTTGGCGACAAACTCACAAAAAGGATTGATAATCAACACAAGCATCGATAAGTATACCAATATGTTATCAGCAAACGACGTGAACAGTAACTTGGTTAGGTGATTTTTTCATGTTTAGCATCTCTTTTAGTAATTTACAATTACGAGAAGAAATCTTCTTCGAGATGTGCAGTTTTGTATATCAATATAGAGATTTAATCGATAAAATCTTATTTTAGCAATCGAGGTGAAGCAGTTCCTCCAAAACACATCTTGAATCAAGATACGTAAATTAGGATTGCCGTAAGTTTCAAGGCACGTCGTAAGGTTAATTGTCTTGTCCGTAAATTAGTGAATGGCCTATCATTAGAAGAACCCGAAAATTTGTACTCTACTCAAAATATCATTTGAATCATCGTGAGGTTCAAGGCCAGCGTTACAAGAACCGTACACATTGACAATGTTGGACATGTATGTTTGAAATTAGTCTTGCAATTAAAATAATATTTTTTTGTCAACAATCCAATGATGAGCATGTAAATTATTTCTTATTCCAGTAGTTGACCTAACGAAAATTCCAATTCTTTTTCTTCCAGGAATTTTGTCTAAGGAATATAATTTTTTTAACCAACCGCCAAAGTTTCAAAGAAACAATAAAACACAAAAGTTAATCTAAGGATGAAGTATATGTATCTTGGGTACCGCCATATCAGAAATATATGTCGAATTCGTTCATGCTCATAAAACTCCTCCCTCTAATCCAACCCTTACAATTAGCTCAATTTGCACGAGAAGAATGTTTAATGAGCATGAACATATTTTTATCACGTTTCTAACACTTCCCTCCATATACCATTCCTGATCATGCTGATTTTTTCATGTTTCACAGGGTAGAATTCTGATGTGCACATGATGATGCTGGTAGCAAATAACGATTGAAGAGATTCATCATCGTATATATTTAAAGTTTAGAATAGGTTTTCTTTTTCTTTTCAATTTCACAGTTCACTTCAATGTGTCGATATCTTAGCATCTGAGTTTAGATTCATCAATGATGATATCTTTTATTTCCCCTCTTACTCATAAGTAACGATATTTATGGAGATGTAAACTGAATGATGAGAATCTAAGCCTATAGTTTGCATTGTACTACTTCTTCCCTGAGTCAATATTCTGTTGATTGAACCCACTCACCCCTGCAAGACGAAGGATATCATCATCTCCAGGAGACAATTTTGGTTGCTGAGAAACAGACCCATCATGCACTACACAGCAGATTCATGCTTAAGACTAAATTCTAACTTCGAAATCGATCATCAGTATCTGCCATACGATTTCTCTATGTTTCAAGAGATCATCAAACAGTTCTTTCGTTTAACCATTCCATATCTGTCGTCATACAACAAAATTCCAATCATAGGACAACACTCCAAAGCAAGCCCCAGATGAAAAGCAAAGAAAAGAAAAAGCATAATCTCATGATTCTCATCCACATCCTATCCAATCCAAGATGATCAATCCCCGAGAGTTTTGATCATAAGAAACGAATTAAACCTCCATCAGGTGATGATGCACGAAAACCTAATTTCATTTATCAGTGTCTTTTCCACTTGAACAATTGCGATGACTTAAGATCTCGATCGTCGTCATCGGTCTCTATTGATTATCGGCCATCACTAGCCTTTTGTGGAAGCTCCGGTGGCAGCCACAGGCTGCACAAACGAGGGCGGCGCTGGTGCCTTCCTCGCCACGAGCCATGAACTCCCGGCAACCGTCCACCGCATGCCCTCCGATCGATTCCGCTTGGTTCTTCTCGCACTCCCCGTACCTTATTGTCTCCCCTCTCCTTCTCGAGCTCGCCGATGACCCTTTTACGACCACAACTCGAACCCTCTTCATCTCTTTACCTACTGCGTGTAGATGGAGAGAGAGATAACCCTAGCTTGGGCCTAAAAGAGAGAGGTACTAGGGGGGTTTTATAGCACACACCTTGTAAAAGGGAGATCACTGACCCCAGAATTTTGTAGAGCTGATGTTTTCTCTTTAGTGGGTAAGCCCTAGAAGGATGAAGGTCGTTGAGGAGGACCTTGGGTCATCCATGTCCGACTGGCCGGTGATTTCATCCCTGTCATAGAAGACAGAATTATTGTTCCCCATCTAAAGCAAAGCCCTCTCTAGCAAATTAATGATTGATTAGTAGGTCACAATCTGCTTTGCCATTCGAACAGCTTGCGCAGAAAAGATGTATGGATGTCTAACTAGACGTATCATATGTATATAATACACATAGATTTTCTTTTTGGATTCAGTTTAATGACCAGCTCATTAATTGAATTGTGGGGGAGGGGTGTCCCCTGAACTCCTCCAAAAGAGAGAGCTTTATGGGGTTCGTTGAAACGATGTCATTAGCGACTGTCTTTGCTTGATCTTGCTTGACGTGACACCCAGTTTCATGATCTGTTCCATTCGCCTGTTCTTGGAATTTGCATGCAAGCTGGTCACGACTCAACCATCATTCAGCAACACCCCCTCAAGAAAAGAAAGGAGAAACAGGGTCATATCTTGAGCTGTTCGAGAGCCATCTTACATATGCAGGTCACAGGCCCAGCCCAGAAGGCAACCCCTAGTTTCGAAGCCTCTCGAGCCCATCGAGAGTGAGAAAATCCGGTCATTCGCATCGTTCAGCACGGAGCCCCGAACCTGATAAACGTGCACTCCTGGGAAAATCTTGCCTGAAATCTGCATGCGAGGGCTCATGATAGCTGCCGAGACCGTGCACGTAATAATAACGTAATTTTCCTAAGCAGTAGCGATGTAAACACCTGTCGTAACAAAATAATGTCTCACCTATTCTCGTTCATCTTGCCTGTAGCACATATCGAAGCGAGAGTTGCATCCAGCCAAGACAAGTTGTCAATGCCTTCAAGTCCAAGTAAGCATCTTCTTCTTCTTATAGTCAAAATTGAGCGCTAGCAGTGCGACCATTTTCCATTTCTCTCTTCAGCGATTTCTAGAAGGAATATTCATATGTTTGGTTGATGTGATGTGATGTGAACAATGTTGATTTCATGATACATGCGGACTTTTCTTTTTAATCTTTGGCAACGAAGAACATAATTAATTGGTGAGATCACCACAGTTGCTTCATGAAAAAAAAAAATCGTGATTTTTTTTTCTCTTTTTTAAGATCTAAATTTCTAACAGATCATGATGTGTTAAGTATATAAACAAAATCGATCTAGTTGCAAGTTATATCGGTCTAATCTGTTCTAACCTCTGGAATCGAACCGGTTTAAGTTATGGCTACCATCACAGTCATTCGATTAATTCATAGAACGAGTCTTTGTAAAATTGGGTCGGTATGCCCTGTGACCACGTTTAAAAAAAAGAATATGAAGCGCCAGTCTTGATTCTGTCCTCCCAATACTAAAATGGTCGGACCTTCTTAGCATTGTAGTTTAACTTGTCGTACGAAATTTCCGCAGCCCCAAACAATACGTAACCTAAAGAAAGAAACGAAGAGTAAATAAAAGGGCGGGCGCGCCAGGATTGATTTGCGACCGATCGAGTCACGATCGGATCAAGCTCCAGACAAATATTAAACTCCAAAAGGACGAGTCAAGCAGTCATAGGTGCAATACTTTAGAGTTAGCCCACGCGGTTTGAGGGGACGGCTGTATCGATCGGAATCCTCTAAATTCCAGTCGATGACATTTACAACAATATTACTATCCATAGAGCTTGTAGGGTGTTGCACGAGACAAGTACTGATTATTAATTAAACTCCGATGTCAACTTTGTTGCACAACGCGAACATTCCTAAGCAATTTCCGTGATTAATATGATACCGAGTAAGTGAATAAGATGTCGATTTCACATCTTTGTCGATGGAGTTCATGAGATCTATCAACAGATGAGAACTGGGGTTGGAAGAGAGCACATTCAACTGGCGCGCTTAGTTTTTCATTTCGTTGTCAGGTGTTCTTAATATGAAAAATTAAGGGAAGACGCCAAGGAGGTCGTCTGCCTTCCCAGAGCTCTCCCGTGGAGGTTGCGCTTGCGATTATATCTATTATTTTCCCAACGAGTGAAAGTGCTGAATGGGCTACTTTCGTTCTAGTGAATTTAATCGGAAAAAACAAAGCTAATGTAGTTAATTTGAAGTCCTTATCTACCATTTCTTTTGGCTAGCTATCCTGTTTACAAAGGCAGCTTTCTTCTGGAACTTTAATTAGATCTAATTGCTGAGTGTGAAAGATTTTCTTTACACATTCGACGTTGGATGTAAGAAGAGTTTTAGTACCGGCTCGAGACTATTTGGCTACCAATCGAGTGTTTTGGAAGCGATAACGATAGTGGATTTCGCTCCACACCCTTTTGAACATTATGCTCTTCTATACGAGTGAAGCGGCGACTAACATGTCCTTACATTGTACCTTAAAATGGAGTCTTTCAGAGGAAGTATAGACATACCAAAGAGTTGGGACACTTCAACGATGTTTTAGACCGAAGTGCCAAGGCAATCATGAAGTGAAGCTCTTCGTAAAATAGTCATTGTCAACGATAGGTTACCAGCGCAAATCCTAATTATATGCATTGTTAGGGGATGCGGTGATAATTTCTTTCTCGTTCGGTGTCTACTTTTTATATGACCAAAAACACCCTTAACTTCTTCTCATTTAGAAAAAGAGTAAACATAGTATAATGTACCATTAAATAAATTAAAATTCGATTTTTTTGGATGATTACCTAACAAATCTCCTATCTTGCTTTTGAAACTCACATCCATGCTATAAGTTGTCCAAATCCATCTTGACTATAGAATGGCCTGGACGCACATACATACGTATTCATTTCGAATTTTTTATGTGCACTATCCATCCAATCGACCGATGTTTAAGTGTTGTCCACGTACAACAAATTCAGTATGAATCAAGTCCACCTCGGGCCGCACCACATTGGTTTGATATATAGAGAAGAACGAGATCCTCAGGCCTGTGACGTCGCGATCGATCGCCATGGAAACGTGCTTGGGAACGGCGGCTGAACCGGTGGGAGAGACGAATGGAGAGATGACGACGATCGCATCCGAAAGTGATGGCCCTTTTTCTGGGGGCTTCGGGCACTCGAATCGGCCAACTTCCACCCTCAGAATTCCGGCTCTAACCTACATATATTTACTGGTTAATTAATATGTTTTTTCCTTCATTTTTCATTGCTATTTCTTATGCAGGAAAAAGAAAAAAATAGTTTTGTCCGACCTCGCCTGTCTTTTCAATGTTTCTTCTTTCCACCCTTTGCAAAGTCTCACGCGGGCAGCGGGCCGAACTCGCCCGATCTCTTATTTATTTATTTACACTCATGTTTTGCATGAAAAGGAGTCATCGACTGGTCTAGTGAAGAATTTCTTGAGACATTCTAGAAAGTGTTTCAATTTCCAAGTTGTTACCATCGCCGATGTCACAAGAACATGTGAAATGCCTCGAACATAAGAAACTTCCTTCATTCAGCAATTTTCCCAGGCGCTTCAACGACACTTATTGACGGAATTAATTACTGACTATGAGATGTACAAGCCGTGTGAAAGGTAGGGTACGCGATCCCTGTGTCAAATGCACGACCTACATCGTTTCGGGTCGGCTTCATCGCTTAAGATGGCGGGCATCGTCAATCCTAGGTTGACGTATCTCGCCTTTTTCTGACAATCTCCCTCCTAAGGTGTTTCATTCGGATTACATAGGAGCGAGGGCATGTATGTGTCATGTCCCTTTAGCAAATAATGCACTAGGATATTAGGCAAAAAAAAAAAAAGAGGGTCTTTATTTGGTCGACTTCCAGTGTATTGATGTGCCCACATTCACAGTTGCATGATGGGCAGGTGAAAGAGTGCAGCTACACTATTATCTTCTAAGTATACATGTTAATCTTCTGATTGGCAGTCTGTAGGAATTTTTGAAACACTGGCGGTAAGTCTAACAATAATTCTACTGGAAATTTTAGCCTAATTTTAATCCATCTCGCCTGGAATCTATACGAGCAAACTAGCAGAAGGGCCTGTCTGAAATGATTCTTGCTTGTTACCTTTGTTTTCTTTTTTTGGTCAAATATTGTGGGGCACGTATTTTCGACTTCTTTTTATAATATTAAGGGGATAAGTGTACTTAAAAGTACTTTCAAAACTTTTCGGAAGTGTAATCAGCTCCTAAAACTTATTGTGAAATTGTAACCAATTCCTAAAACTTTCAAAAAACGCAACTTAAGTCCTAATACTTAGTCTACAATCGAGTCAGACAGCCTACAAGTTTTAGGACTTTCGGTGTTTTACAACTCAATTACACTTTCGAAAAATTTTAAAACTTAATTGTATTTTTACAATAAGTTTTAAGATTTTCAATATACTTATCCCTAATATTAAGTAACTAAGTCTTTAACAATGTATATGTAGATACATATTAAGTAAGCAAGTCTTTAATAACATTTATATAGATAATATTTAACTGTTTTCGTAATTTTCTTTAAAAAAATCTAAGCAATTCAATTGGCGAGAAATCTAAAAGGTTGCTTTCTCAATTTTATAAGTCCAAAATGAATGGGCGATGGATCGTATGATAATAATTCAAAATGAGAATGTCAAGAGCACGGAAACTGCCGAATAACGCCCATTAAAAGTAAAACCGAAAAGAGAATTGAATCTCCATGGGAGAAAGGGGACTTGCCAACTAGAGAATTGAATCCGTTCTTCGATTAGGAACCTTAGTCAATGAAGTGCGATTAGGGTTTGGTTCAAGTGCTTTTGTAGATTCAACGTTTCCTTCACTTCAACCAATGATCTTAGCCTGCCCTCAAATGGGTGCATCACCGCAAGGAGCCAAAGAATCGACATCCGTCAACGTCGCCTCTGTCCTGATCATCCCACCAGAAAACAAAACCTGGACGCATATGCAAGCTGAGTCTTCTCCATAACCTGTAGATGCATGCACAGTTCTCTTCGAGATGATGCCAGTGGCCAGAAAAATTGTACAAAAAATCTTAAAAATTATTCTAAACTTTCTAACTCTACCAATGTAGCCCCAAAGCTTCCCGTGAAACTCCAATACAGTTTTTTTGGCCAATTGCCGTTGGAAACAATTTATGTGAAGACGGTCGTCCTACATGACATGTTGACGCGGACAACTCATAGATCGCCATTACTTTGGAATTTTGCGTGAAGGTTTATCGCTAGATTGACAAAAACTGAAGAGCTTAAGACCGAACTAGCAGCCGCATAATAAGTCTATGACCATATCGAGTAATTTTCTTGTAAACAAAGAATGATTAGGTGCATGAAAATCTTGATATGAACATCATTAGGTGCTTTAATCTCCAAGGCATGTTGTGCAATACCCGGAATCATCAGCTCAGAATACTCAATTACATGAAAATCATCAGAGGTTCGAGTCAAACCAGTGCGTCCACGTAGTCCCACGAAAGACGTCAAGACCCTGACCAGTATACGACAATGATGCATGATGATGCTGCGTTGGTATATCGTAGATTACAAGATGTGTGCGTACTCCTTGCTCCGCATTGTCGCTTTAGGAAGATGTAATTGGCTAACAAGTGCGTGATAATTAATGGTCTCTGTCCTGGATTCCAGCTAGCTGTCTCGCGTCTTTTAGGGACATGTTGTACTCAAAGGGAAACTTGTATTGTCGCAGTTGATACGCTTGTACATCTTTCTGACCATACTTGGTTATTATAATTGCTCAATCTGCAGATGGGGCACGGTCCTTCACAAGGAAAATGGAGGTTGGAGAGAAGATTAAGCAGCATGGAGTGAATATTAAGGGACTGCCCCGTAAGAATGAGATCGGAATTAGGTGAATGCTTGAGAGATGTTTTGTTGACTCTATTCTCTCGTCTGTACTATTTCTCACGTTGTTGTCTGCATTTGAGTGTCCGTTGAACGATAGGTGGTCAAGGTGCAACTTGATTATTGTAAGGAAGAATCTGTTTCTTCCTTTCGACAAAAGAATTGGTATCGTAGTCGTTTCATACAATGACTGGAGGCTAGAACAGACGAGAAAAATGCGATGAATGACGTGCGTGCAGAATGAACGAATTGCTTCAATTAGAAATCGAAAGAGATGGAAAAAACGACATGGGCTAAGAGAGGGGTCATCGGACAAATTCATAGTAAGAGATGTCGACGCTCGCGGTTTATTTGAGCTGACGAATTCGAGATCCCGCCGTCCGTGGGGGAGGTCATGAAGGGCTAAAGTGAAAGCAATTTCTGTTCATATGGGAAACAGACGATAACGCGTTCAAAAAAGGGGGGCGAAGCGGAATTCAGACTTACAATATCTGTACGAGCAATTCTTCCAAAAAGTCAATCATTCCTTTCACTTAGGAGGACGTGGATGCATGTAGGATTCTTGTCATGTTACTTGATCTAGGGTTTACATTTTCCATCTGTTAACTTTGTCATTTTCTATACGGTGAAATCGATGTTCTCGTGGCAAGTGAACCTTCCACCGGGGTGAACAGCTCCTCCCCCATCCACGACGCGTTTGGAAAATAAAGGCAGGTATGACAATGGAGGCCCTATTTGCACGAGACTTCGCATGGAAGCCTTCGTTTCTCTGCCTTTTTCATCAGCTGGTCAGAAAAGCCAGCTTATTGTCTCTCTTCCGAATTGGTCGACATCGGTCTGAAATCGACGTCTCGTTCCTCATGGAGTTTGCCAATTCCCTTCTTTCCTTCATCTTCTATATAATCGGAAAATTCCCCCCCTAAATCGGCAACATACAGAATCAATGGAACACACACATCGTGTTTCTCTCCATCGGTCTGACGGGGCCGGAGGGAACTTCGTTTTGGTGCCTGAGTCACGACCGTGGATGTCGTTAACCTTGACATCTAGTTAATTTTGCATGTGATGACGTCTATACTATACTTCTTATAAGGATCAGAACGTAGGTCGAAATTTGAATAGTAACTTCGGTACGAGATCATTTCACTTGATTGCTCGAGTATTTTGAGCGTAATTATTCAGATGCGTATGATCTTCTTAACTAGTAAGCTAATATTCTATTCTTGCCTTGCCAATTATGTTCAAGCCAGAAAAAGAAAAAAAGAAGAAAAAAAGAGAGAGATACTCATTACGTCGTGTTTTTCTTTTTCCTAATTTGCCAATGCGATTCCCAAATTTACTAATTTGGGTGATGCTATTTACAGTAAGAATGATATATTAAGTTGGTAAACATACACATACGGGCGCGCATATATATGTAATTTCTCGAGCTAGAAATGGATGAACCATTATTCATATTCCATCCATATAGTAATTTCATAAATAAGTTGTTGACATGGATAATAAATAATTATAAATAAAGATAAAGACAAAAATAATTTATGAACTTTGATTCGAACGCGATTCAATTTTGATGAAAGGACGGCATTAATTATTTTTATATAATTTATGGATTAATTTGAATATACATATCAAAAGTCTATGTATCTCATTGAATAAGTTAAAATTTAAGGATTATATTATATAAATTATATTGAATAAATTAAAAGTTTAAATTTGATCAAAATTTAGAGACTATTTATATGATTTTTCCATTTAAACGACTTGGTCCTTGACGAAGTTTCCAAGACCAAAAATAGCAAAATAGGGAAAAAAAAAAAAAGGCTAATGAGTTTCCTTGGCGC
Source organism: Melaleuca quinquenervia (assembly GCA_030064385.1). Taxonomy (NCBI): domain Eukaryota; kingdom Viridiplantae; phylum Streptophyta; class Magnoliopsida; order Myrtales; family Myrtaceae; genus Melaleuca; species Melaleuca quinquenervia. The sequence continues at coordinate 5,860,903 of CM057726.1, read as the reverse complement.
GTGTTCCTATTGAATTGACCGACCGGCCTATGCTGCATCACCGGTTTGTTGAGTTTCACTCGTAGTCCCTTTGAAATTTTCTTCCTGCTCATAATGGCGATCTGCCCAACCTAAAATCTTCCCCTCTCTGCTATCGAACCGGACACGAATAATCAAAGACGTAAACTTTCCATTTTAACCACATCTCTCTCTGTGTGGGCAAAAGGAGACCTCTCAACTGATAAGAATCTTCTCTCTGCGCGCCGAGACGGAACGAGGTCGAGGATCCCATGGTTCTCTCTAAGCAACACAACCGAGGATTTGCAGAAACCCCCCAGAAGTCGCTGAGACGTTCTTTTCTCCCCTTTTTAATCCTTTGCTCTCGTGCTTCTCCCATATCGATTAGGTGAACTCTCGACCTCCGCGAATCGGATACTGCATGCAAGGCGTTGAATTCCTTCCCGACGAGTTCAGTTCTCTCTGTCACCGGTGGGAGGTCCCATTCTGTCCGTGGAGATTTTTCAGCGCCTGTCATCGAGAGTTTCGTTGAACGCTGCTTTTGCTTCGAGCTGAATAAGAAAGATCGCGGCGATGGGTTAAATTGATGGGCTCGCCGAGGAGGGGTTCCTCTCAGCAACCCTTTTAATTTGGTGAGGATGGGTCATCGAAGCGGGCTTGTGTACCGGATTCTGGTTCTGTTTGCCGGGTCTCTCTGGGTCTACTTCGCGTCCCTGTTCAGTACTCTGTTCTGCGTTGTCAACAAGTTCCTGAGGTGACGAAGTTGTGAGTTATATAGATTCCCTTTGATTTTTACTTCTGGGTGTTGTCTGTTTAACTCTGTTTTTGTTTATTCATTGTTACTTGTTAGACACGAAGAACATGGTATCCCTCGCGAGAAATTGAATGAAAATCCAGATATCCAAGGATCAATTGCTGCTGCCGCTCGTGTTCAGGAAGATAACAGCTCGATTTGTTCAGGGCCTGAGGAAGCAGCGGATAATGTTGCCGAATGCGAGGGTTCGTTGTTTGATAATATGACTGAAGAAAGCCCACCGAAATTCTTGTCATTCAAGTTTCCGACTTTTGAAGAATTCACTAAGGACAGTCCAGGTGGCGGTAATTCCGCTTTCCGTGAAAAAAATCTCCTGTCTGAATCGCTTTCCGAGAAGAATTCCAGAGAGGAAACAGGGAATTTGAGTTCACCTGTGGAGGACCCGAGTATTGATTCCAGAATAGATTCTTTCTCTGACAAATTTAATTGGGCGTTCGAGTTTTCGTTCAGAAAGGGCGCCATCAAAGAGATAGAGGAATCAGAATATGTCCATGAAGAAAAGTCTAATATTGCACAAGAGGATGCCGACACGGAAAGCAGGGCATGGATCAAGGAGGGCTTTTTTTCGCAGGAAGAAGTACTAAAGGAGCTCAAGAGCAATTTGATTGATGACAAAGATGCTTCTGAGAAATTCCAGTTCCTCTTAGAGAAAGACTTGCTCTTTTCGGACACGGACTCTGACTCCATGAGCTCGAGCCATGATTTCTCGATCATGAGCCGCTTATTGGATTCCAACAGCGACGACTTCTTTTCAGATAGAGATCTCGACGAGGTTCATGAGCATGGAGATGTGAACGTTGCCGACACCGACGCTGATGATGAAGACGATGAGAGCATCATGAAAGAGGTCCAAGAGCTCGAACATCCTGAGGAACAGTCACATGACGAGGACCGTGAAAGTCCCAAGCTCGACGAATTCGAAGGCAAAGAGGGCGCAAAGGATAAGAGCAATCACAGACCCGGTTCAGAGGACCACTCTGAACTGGACGGCGAGGGCTCGAATTGTGACCTCTTGTGGGAGCATCAAGACTTGATAGAGCAGCTCAGGATGGAGCTGAAGAAGGTGAGAGCCACTGGCCTGCCCACGATTCTCGAAGACTGCGAGTCCCCCAAAATCATGGAGGACTTGAAGCCGTGGAAGATCGATGACAAGTTCCAGCACGAAGAGAAGATGGGCGAGCTTCACAAGATTTACCGGAGCTACCGCGAGCGCATGCGCAAGTTTGACATCTTGAATTACCAGAAGATGTATGCACTAGGTCAGTCAGCGAGTTCTTCAATAGTAACCATCTTGAGATTTCATTTTTCTCTGGGTAAAAAGTCGGTAGTTTCACGAATTATCATAGCTGTGTTGATTCTGAGAAAGTGTATGATCATAATTATGGGGCAAAACCTTGCCACCTATTTAGTCCATTATCAATCAATTGGCGTGAATTACCCTCCCAACCAACGTTCAGAAGTCTAATAGAAGTTAAAGTATTATGAAGGACCCACTTGATCTGATTAGTTGGGGCACTGGAAAAAGCACGAGACCTTTCGGATCACAGACATTATGATGATAGTCACGTTATGTCTGTACGATCAAGAGAAATCAAATTTTTTTTTTTTTGCATTTGTTAGAAGCCCCTGCACATGCATACATCAGTATGAGAGTACTTATTGGCCCCTTAGATCGGGCGGTGTCTCTGTCAATGCCAGTGGATCTTCCTGCCAAGTCACTTCAGTTAGTGATTTTTCTTATGAGCATAATGCATTAGAGAGAACTATGAGTAACACGTACCATTCATATACAAGGAGCGAGAGCTACGCTCGATCTTTTTTTTTTTTTTTTGGCATTAAAGAATTAAGGTTAGTTAAAGGTGCACATCAATCCGCTCTATTGCAATAACCTACCTGAAAGTTTTCTGCTTTGGACCATCTCATGGGAGACTGCTTTCTCTATTATGTAGTGGATTTTTCTCTCCGCTCCTTAAATTGACTTGCACAATGCAAAGGTTTCAAAAGAGTTTCCATGTCAATGACTTTTATGGCCAGAACCGTTAAAAAGTCCAACTTTTCTTTTTCTAGGACAATTTTTTAGTCATCGCCCTATTCCACTGTCTGGTCTTTCTTGTTGTTTGACGCACTCGTGGTCGATCAATGTTCGGACTTGAGAACCTACTTGGTTGGCATTCTGCAGGTTTCCTCCGGTCAAAAGACCCGCTTAAGTCACTCTCAAGCCAAAAATCTACCGGCCCAGCAATCGCATCGCTTCTGTCGCAGAGCTTTAAGTTGTGCAGGGAGAAGAAATCTGAAAATGACCCAACAATGAAGTTCATTAGAGAACTGCATAGTGATTTGGAGGTAGTGTACGTTGGGCAATTGTGCCTCTCTTGGGAATTTCTTCACTGGCAGTATGAGAGGGCTCTAGAGATTTGGGACTCGGACCAGTATAATCTGCGCCGATACAACGAAGTCGCCGGAGAATTTCAACAGCTACAAGTGCTCATGCAAAGATTTCTGGAGAACGAACAATTTGAAGGCCCGAGGGTGCAATATTACGTCAAGACTCGATGCCTTCACCGCAATCTCCTGCAGGTCGCTGTAATTAGAGGTCAGCAATAGCTACTTTTGTTGTTATTAATACATTTTGAAGATAATTTTGCTTGCAATAGTTCTTTTCTTTATATGGGCGAACAACACTTATTAGAAGCTAATTTTGAAATGCAGAGGACAGTTTAAAAAACAAAAGGATGGCAAGATTAAAAGGGAAAGGGGACTACGCCATCAATAGCGATGAGCTGATAGAGATATTAGAAGAGTCTATAAGAATATTTTGGCAATTCATCCGAGCAGACAAAGACTCAAGTACCGCTGCTCAAAACGATCGAAAGAGAAGCCAACCCGAACTTCAGAATCCTGCGGATTTGGAATTGTTGACACAGGTCCAAGTGATACTTCAAAAGGTCAGGCATTCATGCATTCTTGCGGTCTTGTAGATTCTTGTTTTCCCCTCCCCCTCCAATTTCATCCAACAGCGGTGCCGTTTTGTAATTTGGGCCTTTACTGAACTCAGAAAGAGAAGAAACTGAAAGAGCTCTTGAGGGGTGGAAACTGCGTGTTGCGAAAGTTCCGAAAGCATCAAGAAGAGACCGCAGACCAAGTCCTCTGCTTTTTTTCTCAAGTGGACATGAAGCTAGTGAGGAGAGTGTTGAACATGTCGAGATTAACGACTGACCAATTGGCTTGGTGTAGCAGCAAGTTGAGCAAGATAGTGTTCGTAAACCGAAGAATACATATAGAGCCCTCATTTTCGCTTTTCCCATGTTGATAAATATATATAGCAGCATAGCAATTCGTCCCACCTTTGTAGCTAGATCTCTGATATTAGTTGGGCATAAGTTAGAAGTCTCCTTGAGAAATTTTTTATCGCATGTACAGCTTCTGTAAAGGGCAATTAAAAAAGAAATTCTTTCTATTGACGGGAAAATATTTGGTCAAAAGCGGTATGCTTTTTGGACCTGCTTCGGTCAAAAGCAGGTCGTTCAAAGTCAGCCTTTTTCTATTGGATCGGTGGATTATCTGGTGTTTGGATTAGGTCGAGTGAAAAATTACTATGCTCGAGTTGTTAGACAGACCAGCTTGATTCTGATTAATGCCAAGGCTTTCGTCTTCCTAGGACAGTAATCATACACGGTTGAAGTCGCTTGGTGTGTATTCGAGCTCGACCAGGAAAACTTTACTACTTGATTCGATTTTTTCCTTTTTCTTTTAACTTTGCACTCGAATTCGAGTACAAGTAGCTCAAGTAATATCGGCAGCTTTTATAGGTCCGATTTATGTTGATGGAGTATATTAGTCTCCTCTAATGCAGTGTTCAAGTTTAAACTCAAAGCTCCTATCCCGCGGCATGTAGCAATGTAAATATCAGCTGGTGAATTTTGTTGTCAGTCAATAGCAGCACAAAGTCCAAGGTCGATGCTGCATAGCCAAGGCACATTGCTTTTCTATTACCTCGGCCGTTTGATCTGACCATGCTCTTCTTCTCCTTCAATGAATTTATCCCGTTCTGGTCATAGTCTCGCCCCCTGTGTCCGTCTCGCAGCTAAGCAGTCACTTGATGAGTAATGAAATTTCGGCAATGCATGCTGCCCCTTCTCATAAATACTCTTTGCGTGGCTATTACCGAAACTTCTTAAACGCCTTTTTATTAAATGAATTTGCAGGCATGAAACTCAAATGTCATATCCTCTGCCTCAAATTTCACCGCCTCTCTTTTCCCAGTAATTTAGGAAATACCGATGAAGCAAAGCTATTATCAGTGTGTTAAGGTTGTCTCAATTTCATCTTTTATTCGATTTGTCCTCTCAACAACACGTGTATGAACTTATATATCTATTTGTTGATTTTTAGTTCTGGACCTAGGAAAGTCGATATCTTGATGTCCACTCTGAATGCCCAAAAGAAGAGTTTGTATGTGCGATTTGCTGATAGTTTGCTTGCTTAGTACTTTGTTTCTGGCTCTTCATGGTTTACTCCCTGTGTAAAGTTGCTTGCCATCTGAAACTGAGCAAAGTGTAATAGGAGGAGACAGCAAAGAGCAGAAGACACAAAACATATTACTTGGGAAATAATGACCCTAACAGAAGCCTAGGACACTGTACATAACAACAGCATAGGTGGATGACAATTTTTCCTGAGAAAAGCTCCAAAGCATTTGCCCCAACATGAAGAAAGCAACTGTCTCTATGTATGACGCTCCTAGTGATCAATCAATTGTAGCATTTGTTTGTCGAGAACGCAGTGGACATCTCACTAGGACAAGGAGGCGAGTCCCAGGCCACGTTAAAAGGCAAGCTGAAGGGAAAGCCAATTGACCGCGTGGTCACTGGCCACTGGTTATTCACATGAACTATACCAGGATTCTTCTTCAGTCCGGCTGCCTCCTCTTCACCGCCGATGTTTCCTTGCATCTCCTGGGGCAGACCAATTGAGAAGCCACTATATTGATGTGATCCTTCGAAGCTTATACTCTCAGAGGCCTTGTTGACCTCCCTGCCCATCGAGGCAGGGCACGTGAGCATAGGGGATGTGTCAGCTGTGCTCCTGTTGGGTCCTGGTGGCATATCAAGTGGCGAGAAGACAAAGTTGCTCGGGAGGTCGCCGTTTGAGATGGTGAGAGTTGAGGCTTTAGAGACCGGCGGGTAGAGCATGGACCTGTAGGATTGAACGTCCATGGTATTGAAGCTAGCAGAAGTTGGATGGTGGATGGCTGATCCAATCTCCGTGGTACAGGAAATATTCTCTGAGCTGAACTGAGAGTACGGTGCACCATGGCCAAGCAGATCAGACCCAATAGGTTCGGGTATTTGAGTGACCCAGGAGTGTGATAGAGCTCTCTGTGCCATGGAATTGGTTTTCTTGAATATCCTACAGATAGCCCATGAGTCCTGCAGTTCCAATATTTTTGTTCAGATTACTTGTTAAAATTTTAGTTTTAATTTAAGAGCAAGGATAGTGAAACTTCGATAGGTTGTCGGTGTACACTACATTTGGAGGGATGTTCTTGTCCAAGAACTTCTTGGGAGGAGATGAGTCTGTGATGGAGGGGAGGCGGAACTCGTGCATCATCCAATCGGTTTTCATGCCTTTGGCTGCTCGGCCTCTGTAGAAAACGAGGGACTTCTTGAGGCCAATGCACTTGGTACCGTCTGAGGAGTAGATAGGCCGGTCGGTCCCAGTCGCCTTCCAGAACCCGGATCCAGTGACCCTGTTCGGGCGCGCGCTATTCCTATATTTGCGGTCTCGGGGGCAGTAGAAATACCACTCTTTCTCACCAGTAGTTGCCAATTCTGCTTCAAGAAAATCGACAAGAAAGGGGAAAGAAGAACACTGCTTAAGTAACTATCGGAGGGGAACCACATCGAGAAAAGCGTTGAAATGCTTCAAATTATATGGTATCAACAGGTGGCTCAGCAAGAATGGTAATCACGAAACGTGGAAAAAGATATCTGAAAGGGTATAAAGTATGACAAACGATTAATAGGTAAGAATGGCTTGGAAGAACGAACAGTGGCAATCTTCTTATTGAAACTTATGTTTAGTTTCCAGAACATGCCAAAAGTAGCAAGATCGCTTCCGGAGAGTGAACACTTCCTTATTGCCTTACGCATATGGTGTGATGAGGGCAACAAATTTAACATAGTCAATTCAAGAAATAAATAGTTAAAGCTTGAAATGATGTCTGACAGACAAAAAAAAATCTCAAATTAAAACCAAACAGCAGGAATAATATGGCCTTTTTCTTCATCCCATGCACGCTCGCTCACCGTAACATCGTGAAAATTATACACACACTGAAGAAGCACCGAAAAGAGAGGAGACTTTCAGGTCATGAAGCAATATCATAAATAATCAGGCAATATGATAAACAATCAGGCAATTAACCTTTTATGTTCTTACTTGGAAGATCCCAAGGATCATATTTGTAGATGTCAACTTGCTTGATGAGCTCAATGGGCAGTGACCTCTGCTGAATCTTCCTTTTGAGATAGAACCCAACGAGCTCCTCATCAGTGGGATGAAACCTGAACCCAGGCAACATCACATCATCAACCTTTTCTGCATCACTCTTGTCTTCCATCTCTCTCTCTCTCTCTCTCTCTCTCTCTCTCTCTCTCTCTCTCTCTCTCTCTCTCTCTCTCTCTCTCTCTCTCTCTCTCTCTCTCGAGCACTAACAAAAATCTGATCTTGCAGCCTCCAAGAAACCAGAAGCCCAGAAACTGCTTTGAGCTGAAACTCGCTGAACTCCGCTAGTAACAACTGACGAGTCTCTCTCTCTATCGCTCGCGTGAAAATTACTCAACAGAGCACCCTTCAGAGCGCTTAAAACATATTATATGCTTCTTAATCGAAAAGGGTCTTTGCTTCCGGAGCTTGAGGCGAATCTTGAGGGAGAGAGTTTCAGTGGGAGACCGTGTTGCAGTGAGAATAACGATGGCTCGGTTGGAGGAGCAGAAGCTTAAGCTCTAAGCTCTCAACACGAGTCAAGATATAAGACTCTTGAACCCACCCCCACGATCCTTCGTGGTGTTTAAATCCAAATTAAGGATCTCGAGTGACTACAAAAATAGGAAGTGTTTGTTTATGGGAGTGTCGGAAAATGAAATTAGAATTCAGAGTTCTGTTCATACGATTGCGTCGCCAAGCTTTCTGCCTCTCTCTCATGGGAATTCATGCCAACTTTATCTTCAAATCGGGGACTAAATGACAAGGCATAATGCCAATGGCAATAGTTTTCCATGACCCATTAAACTATTCATTCTTGAACAGTTTCTTGTTTAGCTATACGTTGGCAGGATCAACTTCCAACACACACTGTACAGGAGAAAATATTCAGTGGTATGTGCGCACCACGTCATCAGCTGATGTGGTGCGCATCATCCACTCATTAAATGACACATGGAGACCGGCCCCACTCGAGTCAGCTTTCTCTTACCTTCCGTCCGGGGAGACGACGTTACTCTTCTTTTCTCACCGTTTCTCTCACTGTGCACTCCTCCGTCAGTCCACGTTGGGCCGAGAGAGAAGAGAAGCGCCAAGATTCTAGACGTGAAAATTAAATTTTCTGACAAACCCATTTTCCCTCTCTCTCTCTCTCTCTCTCTCTCTCTCTCTGAGATGTCACATCCTTGCTCAAAAGCTTCAACTTTATCTTTTTTCCCCCTCTCTCTTTAAGAACCCGCCGATTCTCTGTAGAGACCATGGAACCGATCCCCACCTCCAACGCCCAAAATCATCGCCACAGCCATTGCAACCTCCGCAACACCATGTAAGCGCCATGAAGATGTCGTCGCGAAACTCCGAGTCCTTCACTGTCTTCAGCTCCCTTACGTACCACTCCCTCCACTGATACGAGCCTGGCGAGCCCCCCGAATCGACGCCCTACGCCTCCCCGGCCACGACCTTCGACAAGTCCCCTACCGCCGACACCAAGACCATGGTAGCCGTCGAAAAGAATGCCGAGTACTCCCCACTCCCGTTGCGCCACCCCGAGGCCCAGAAACCGCTCGTCGCCGCCGACGCCAACAGGTCAGTGAAGGAGGAAGATTCGCCTCCCGTGGTGGCGGCAGCGAAGGCCGGCAGAAGAGGAGGGAGGGAGGAGGGGCGGTCGAAGACGTTGTCAACCATACTGAGGTGGTCGAGGAGCAGGGAGATGGTGAAGAGAGCGGGGCTAGGTTTTAGAATGAGCGAGATGATACTGTGCCTGATTTCGATCTCGGTCATGGCTGCCGATGAGACTCAGAGATGGATTGGCGATTAATCTAATTTAGTGACGCTTCGCGCAAAAATGGTCTCCCTTTCTCTTTCCTGTTTTCTCCATGAGCAGCTGCGGCTTTTTGTGGGTTCATTCTGGAGGTTGTACATTCAATATTGTCGTTTTGCTTGTTACAGAAACTGGATGCCAACGCGTAACAGAATCATTATTATATCTTGCTTTAGATCACCTGTTTCTTCTCTAGCCCTAGGTTTCATAGGGATCTTCTCCTGATTATCCTAATGAGAAAGCTGATTGTGGCGGGTTCTGTCCATCCGTGAATGTCATTGCATTTGCATATTCAGGGTTTCAAGCATATGATCTGGGTTACCATTTGATCACTGGGAAGCATGTCATCCGATACCACCTCCATTGTCATTTCGATTTCTTCATGGATCAGGCAAGTCGTGCAAGTATGTATTGTAATCAACGCTCTTCTTATTACCAATTCTCGTTCTTCAACATTGTCATATCTCCTAAAAAATAGGGAGAGATTCCAGTTAATTTACACGAATGAGGGTCGAATTACAAACGCTAAAGTTGCAAACTCAGAACTCAAAAGATAAATCATCCTTAAGATTTATGTTAAAAATTTTAAAAAAATATTTTCAATATACCTATCGCTATAATTCCAAGTTCCGTCGAGAAGGGCAGGTGGAGCTTTGGATCCAAGGGAATAAAGTACGTGGTGATCGATCAACTTCAATGACCTTTATTTGGAATTTATCATCGGCGAACCATATGCACAAAAAAAAATGGAAGGCTAGTTTCTTTGACGACAATGAGGACTAACAACCATTGAATGTCGTACGTTCAACATTTCCCTTGTTAAATTTTGGAAAACGAGTCAAGCAAGCGCGACAGATGAAAATAAATTTGGGAAATGCCATGAAGTATCTTGATTTATATAATGATGTATTGTTACCAATACAACGTCATTGGCATCGAATGGACTATTAAGGGAAGTTGTTGAACCCCAGCCCAAATGCCTCGGCAACATAGGATTCAGATTCAAAAGTATTTTTCTTTAAGTCCATCCGTAGTGCCTCCATTTTTGCTTATGCATCATATAATCAATTGCAAAGACAGGCGTGGTCTTTAAATTCATCGGTATGAGACGCAATTCCCTAGTTTGTTTTCGAAAGTATTCGGATTTTTTGAGCTTTTGTTCTTTTCTTCTCATTGGGTATTTCAATCCGCTAAAGTTCCAAAGACAAGAGTGGTCTTTAGATTAACCATAGCATATGGAATGAATCTCACGCTCTGTACAACAAGTAACAAAGTAAGAAGATAAAACTTAGAACTTCCCTGACATTGTACATTCTACCAGTTAAACGGATTTATTGTCAAGCAAAATCACGAGTACAAAGGTCAGGACCAGAGATAAGGGAACTGAAGGCAAAGGATACAAAAGCAAGGAAGGCTATTCCAATTGAAGCACTCGCCATTTCCGTAGACTGGTCCTTGCCCCAGTTCATCTCCCAGTCAACAACGCGGGTCGCTGCTACGAATACAACTCCTCAAGAGCATTAGAAGACAAACTCCATAGAGGATGCGAGTGTAATGAGTACCCTGTAATTCCATACTTGTATACATCACGATTTCAAAACAGAGGAGCAAAGAATAGTTCTCCTGCATGCTAATGGAAAGAGCGGTAGGGGACTTGTCGAAGACGTCGTCTAAAACCTAGCCCCGCTCTCTTCACCATCTCCCTGCTCCTCGACCTCCTCAGTAAAGTCGACAACGTCTTCGATCGCCCCTCCTCCCTCCCTCCTCTCTCGCTGGCCTTCGCCGGGGGAGGCGAATCTTCCTCCTTCACCGCCTTGTTGGCGTCGGCGGCGACGAGCGGTTTTTGGGCCTCGGGGAGGCGTGACGGGAGCGGGGAGTACTCGGCATTCTTTTCGACGGCTACCCTGGTCTTGGTGTTGGCGGTAGGGGACTTGTCGAAAGTCGCGGCCGGGGACGCGGAGGGCGTCGATTTCAGGGGCTCGCCGGGCTCATATCGGTGGGGGGAGTGGTACGTAAGGGAGCCGAAGACGGTGGAGGACTCGGAGTTTCGCGACGACTTCTTCATGGCGCTTCCATGGTGTTGCGGGCGGAAGTTGTGATGGCTGTGGCGATGATTTTGGGCGTCGAAGGTGGGGATCGTTTCCATGGTCTCTATGGAGAATCGGCTCCAGAGGAGAGGGGGAAAAAAGATGAAGTTGAAGCTTTTGAGCAAGGATGAGAGAGGGGGAAAATGGGTTTGTCAGAAAATTTAATTTTCATGTCTGGAGTCCTTGGCGCTTCTCTTCTCTCTCAGCCCAACGTGGACTGACGCGGGAGTGCACAGTGAGAGAAACGGCGAGAAAAGAAGAGTAACGGCGTCTCCCCAGACGGAAGGTAAGAGAAAGCTGACTCAAGTGGGGCCAGTCTCCACGCGTCATCTGATAAGTGGATGATGCGCGCCACGTCAGCTGATGACATGGCGCGCACATACCACTGAATATTTTCTCACTGTACAGAGAGCCAAAAATAAGCAATACAATTAAAGATAGAGATTTTCATTAGAATATTCTGAAGAAACTTAAATTATTGGGTGTCCGCCTGATCCCAAATTTCTATTCCATTCTTCTTAGACCTTCTATTCCTCGTTATATTCTGTAAATGCCAGATATGAACACGTGATCCGTCTCTGAATGTGGATATTTTTTTGGATTTTCTTAAACAATTCATTTTATTTCCCATCTATCAAAAAGTTAATAATTGATTAAGCTTGATTATCCCTAGCGGGCCACCACCTCGTGTAATCAAAGTTCTTGACCCTTTGAAAGGACTCACCCCGATGACCTCTTTTTTAGTATGTAGCTACTTGGGTAAATTCAACCTGGACCACCTCTCTCTAATCAAGTTGCACTCTTGAGACTTTGACTAATTTATCTTCTTAATTATCCCATTAGTTACATTCGCTCCAGTGTGAAGCATTAGGTTTGATAGAAGTATTGGAGCTTCATCGTAACATGACTATGTCATTATTTGTACTCACTATTTCAGAGAGTTTGAACTTTCGGAGGAGTATCAAAATCGAGATATTTCAATTGTCTTGAGCTTGTATATTGTTTTCTTTATATATTATGAGGTTTAATCATTTTGTAAGTATAATTTTCAGGTCATGAAGCTAGAGCATTCTCGTTTCTCCAATTTGCCAAGACAGCAACGGTGTTAGGCAAACAATTTCGCCTAGCGCTGCTCCATGGGTTAAAATGCAGGCTGTTCACCAAACCCTAGCTGGAAAAAGAACAAAGTAGAGCTTAATTTGGTTGAACTACTTGCACATTTATTACTTCACCTGCAAACCCTAAAATGTATATTATATATTATTCGTTACATAAACACCTCGAAATTACAATCTTCACCTAAATAAAGTTGCCTGATTTTTTAATTTCAATTTTCCTCCTAAACGTGAATAATGGGAGAAGGATATATCCTGCCACATTGACTGCGATTGAGAAAACAAAATTTGTCGGGGCCTGCTTGGACAATCAAGTGAATTGCCCATGTTCAAACCAACAACCTTTGGATAAATCTTTGTTCTTGTTTGGCCAGCGACATTGTTTATCTTTTGAAGATGGATATTCCTTTGCAGTTCCTAGAATGCATAATCTTTATTCTGCGGATGGTTCATCCTTAAGAGAGTGACATTAGAACAGGTCGATTCAAGAGGTTCCTTAGTGTCAGGGAACAAGTTCGCATGTTGCAGTTTAGATAAGGAACTTGTAGATAACTTTGTGGAGGCCTTGTCGTGGGAGGTGGTCGTCGCAGCTTAGGACAACAGGATTGTTACAAACAATAGCAGATAATTGCCTCAGAGACAACCAACCAAGTGCAAGAAGCTTAGTTTATATTCTTTTTTTTTTTTTTGGCTCTGCAATCTTTGTTCCGCATATCAATCTGGGAATATTGTGGGTGATTGCTAAGGCATGATACCCTGACTTGCATTTTCGGTGGATTTCGTTTATGAGTACTTTAAAGACACTTGTTAAACACTCAAATAAGAAAAACTTACAATTTCTAGTGCCCGGAACTTCGCATGATATGTGTAATCAATATACTGAAAATAAAAAAATTTCTTGATAGGGTATGGTATGCAATTGGCTTAAGTGACCATCATGCTGGCTTATCTTTTTGTTTGCAATCATATCCTTAAATCTCAGTTTAGTTTGTGCAATTTGATCTTTCCACCAATTGTGATTACATGCTCCCTCCCTCCCTCCCTCTCTCACTCTCTCTCTCTCTCTCTCTCTCTCTCTCTCTCTCTCTCTCTCTCTCTCTCTCTCTCTCTCTCTCTCTCTCTCTCCCTCTCTCTCCCTCTCTCTCGCTCTCTCTCTCTCTCTCTCTCTCTCTCTCTCTCTCTCTCTCTCTCTCTCTCTCTCTCTCTCTCAAATGCTGACGTCATCGATATTAGATGGATAAAGCTCGTGCTGGAATTAGCATTGTTCCGATGTTTAGGTTATCAAAATTGCATTATGTGAAACTATTAGATAAATCAACCTCTTAATTGGATTGTTCTTCTAGACAATTCTTACCAATCACGAGAAGGTTTGATCTTTCCGGGTCATCTCACATAGTCTTTCTTTTGTGTATTTTTGCTCTCCCTCATGTTTGCAACCGAGAATAAGAGCGGGGTTCCCCAAATCACCAAACTATTCTAACGATCTAATAGACTTGGTATGAACGACTTTTTTCGTCACTCTCTCTTTTGTAAGTTAAATTAACTTAATAGCATTTTTGAGAAGATATCATTTAAACGCATTTGAAGAATGAATTGATGAGAAATACTCGTTGCATGATAGTAAATATGATAGGACAGGCTTTGAGAGGCTTAGTACGAGTCGCACAATAACCTGACACTCGATTAGTCGGATATGGTCTTGACTATAAGATGCCGATGTATTTCTTTCTAAGTTGGCTTAAACACGTCTGCCAAAGGGATAACCGATGATCAGCCATAATAAATAGTTCTCGGGTCAAAATGGCCGACTGGGAGCACCAAATTCAGTGAAATTCCCCAAGAGATTATCTTAGGGCAACCTTGCTTAACACAATTTTTCTGTCGGTTTTCGCTTCACATCGGACTCAGCATTCACCATCCATGTGTGCAACCCAAGTTGGGAAATGAGTCAATCGCTTCAAATTGAAGGCTTGGTGTCCTCTTTATGAGTGTAAGGTTGACCTCTTCCTCAAAGTCATGTTCCCCAGAATTTAGCAAATCCACAGGGCTTAATGCCAAAACTCACTCACGCACTCGCTGAGGTAAATTGGATTGTGGGTTTGGGATACTTCTTAAAGAACTTTCGATTCCCCCCCCCCCCCCCCCCCCCCCTAAATTTATTAGTGGAGCTTGAAATTCTGTGCACATTGTCTGGACTAGAGCCCCAAGAACAAAGTTATTAGTATCTCTGCTCTTAGGAGTGCTAAACTGCTCCAATTGGCGACTCGTGAAGGATGGCTAACCGCTTCCTTAAATATTTGAATATCTATCGAGACGTAACAATCTTGGAGCAGAAAATTACCACTCTTAAAACTAAGTTGGCTCATGACTGTACGTACTTTCTCAAGCGCCCGTAGTAATTCTAAGCACAACGACTTCAATTAATGCCTAGTCCTTTGACAGTACCAGCTTAAGATCACGAGTTGGAAGAAAAATCAGTTCTTACGCAAAATTAAGGGTAAAATAATGCCGACCTGTTCACTAAACTAGTCCCGCGATCCACTTAACATAGGTGTTCTACAATAACACTGTGGTAAAAACAATTGATTACCTCATAGATTTCTGCATCATGCTTTCAATTCACTCAACCACTTCATGGAACACACGCACACATTGCGAGACCTGAGGTTAATCTCTTTGAAAGCAACCGCATCTTTGGACTTGTTAGGGCTTTAATTGTCCTCATTATTGAAACGCAATTGCTTACACAACAAGTCACCAATTCTGATAAATATCCTATTAAGTAATAAGAACCGTTTTAAGCCCCCGAAAGAGAGTTCCGTGTATCCATCTTAGAGCGGAATAAATAGCCTTATGAGTCAATCACGGTTGCCTTTCCATGTTAAACTTTTCACATACCAACAACAAATAGTTCGTGGCACTAATCTTAAGCCAAATTGTTTTTCTATGATGAATGGATTGATTATGCATGCTTCATGCCGTACCCTGTGTGGATTTTCGAAAACTAGGGGCAAAACCCTAAGAGAAAATGAGACATAATTTTTATTCCAGTTCATCCTTATGTTAGAATTATACCGGTAAAAGACTCTAAATATAATTAGCACCTCACATAAGAGAAAACCTTTTGGCTTCGTGGGAGCATGAGCTGATGCATATTCTGATTTACCCTTAAATTAGAACTACATCTAGCAAATAATTCTACTAGAATTAGCACCTCACACAAGGTGAAACCCCTTTGGCTTTGTGGGTGTGCTGCCCCCTACAACCCCCTTAGAGCAGCTCCTCCTTATCCTTGCCCATTCAATGCCTTTTTGTCACTGCGAAGTATGAACCACTCCCCAATAATTATCAATTTATTAAGCATGCCTGTACCACAGCAAAAAATGTACTCGCTTGATGGTATGTTTTGGGTTTTATTCTTAGCATTTGAAAGAACATCAGACAAGAATAATCTAGGGTGACGCTTTCCTTTGTTCCAAATGTGATTAAGACATTGAGCTGCATTGACTAGTTTATAATAGAGCTTTGCTAGATCAACGCAAGACCTTGTCCTGCTTCAGAATTGCAACACAAAGTAGTACAACGTCGAATGCTGCGTATACGTGTCATTCACATACAAACACAGATAACATATATGAACACCTTTATATATGACAAACGGGATGTGTGCAAGCAGAAAGTAGCTGTTCGCCCAAGTATCTATCAGATCGATTGAGAAGTTTACGATTCCTGGTCCCAATACAGAGACCCAAGGAGGGAAGGGAAAAGGACCCGTAAATGCGTATGAACGCCTTGAGATTACTAGTGTCTAGTGGATAAAAATTGTCGACCGCATGAAACTCATTTAAATATTTCTACACCCCTCCAAATAAAGTTAATTAGATGTACGGTCTTCTTCGGTTGGCCTGAATTGCTGGAGACTTAAGAATGAGGGCCCTTTTGCCCAAGTTTGGATTTAATTATCTCTTGATTGGACGTGCCATCATCAGATTATAATCTAACCAATGGTAATGTGACCGAATCGGTGGGATCTTTGGAGGCATTCGCAATGGGATTACTGCATCACCTCCTTCAGACTATACTTTCCACACGGAATTAACTGGGACGCAAAGGGGAAAAAGAAAAGAGAATGCTGTCGAGAGATTCTGTCAGAGCAAATGCGCAAATGGGTTTCCATGATGTGAGGTTCGGCTCCCGATGGGAAATTTTAGCCTAAAATTTCATTGATTAGAGAAGTACGTCCAACGGACTGAATGCGTGATGATGTTCCGGCTCTATTCTTTTACTGGAACCGCCATGCTAATCCATGTAAGGTGAGAGATATTCCGCTAATGGTAACTTCAATTTTAAATGGATAAAACTGATAACATCGTATAATAAATCTCATCGACGCTATACATTTTTCGGGACACAAGTAGAAAAACTCAAGTAAGTGACTCGAGCTGTGGCATTGTCTGAACTTGAATACAAAAAGAATCAAACTTGTGCAGTAAGCCTAACCATACTTCATGTTTGTTCTTTAGCCGGGTCAAAAAGATGATACAATACCTCTGTACCATTAGATTGACGACGAGTTTTTCCAATTGAGTGATAGCTAGGGCCGTCAAAAAGGATTGCATTAAGTTTCGCGGTATGACTACAGACATGATTATTTAAAAGGAGAGGAGAAAAAAACAGATGAACATATCCCCAGCTTTTGGCTATCTTCTTGCGTGTCCAACATGGATAAGTGCAGGAGGGTGGTAATGGCCCAGGACATATGGTTATGTCAAACATTTCCTACGTGCCAACAGAACCAAAACAGTCGTCAGCCAAAATGAAATGAAACCGCATCGAGACGGACAAACACAAGCATCTCAAAGCCGTTTGTTCGCACGGTCCCACGTTCACACTCTCCCTCGACGCTCTTCCTTCGCTTGGTCTCTGGACTCTCGCTCATGGTCAGAGGGACATGCACGCTGCGTCTTAATCAAACGAACACCTGGTTTCGTACAGGAGGCGTGCGCGCATGTCTTGAACGTGATGAGTCTAAGAAACTCATTTTCATCAACATGAGGCGCCGAAATGCTCAGAACGCGGCTTCCTTTGACATGGACGAGCTGAATGTGATGTTAACATTAAGTTTCCACTTCCAGATGATCATGTTCATACAGGAAGCAGTCGCCGGCCACCTACTAACCAATAGTAAAACTAACGCGTCTTTGCCTAGACATAGGTCAACTCGCAGTCCAGGGGAATGCGGTTTCATCACCCATTCATCGAGCGTCTACCCCTTTGGACTCAGGTTTTGTTATTCAATCATTGGTGTTTCTGACCCAGGAATAAGATGGAATGCATTTAATTAGTCTGGGGGCTTTTCTTGATAACAATTAGAACTAAGCATGACATGGTATGATGCCAATCGTGTGAAAGCGAAAACATGCACGACAATTGTGACCCAGATTTTCTCCATAAAGGTGAGTCTTCCATACGTCTAATCTTCAGTCGCATGACGTCCGTAAATGAAGCGTTTCCATTTGTTCTTGTTTCTCTCATGGCACTGTCGATCCTGTGTAGGCGTCATTCCTACCCCCAATGAATCGCGGATGTCTCTGATTCTAGTTTGTGATTTGTCCTCAAATAGTGGGTCAATTTGCACTCACTGCTTTTCCTAAGCTAACATCACTACTACAGGCTTTTGTCTGCGCCTCAGAGTGTCATGTTTTGCTGTATCATCGAACCATGAATTGAGCTTCATCAAAAGGACGAACTCTAAAGATGCTATCTACTCTAGTTACCATAGTTGGGATTGCCTTTCTGCAATTATCTCCATGTCTCCTCACGAGCCTACCAAAACAAATGAAATGCTCTGCCACTAAAGTATGTATCTACCCAAATCATGTAAATCAAAATCCACATTGAATGGAGTAGAGGTCTCCACAAGTGAAATGGTCACCTGAGTAGATGTCTCTACAAGAAAGTGAGATGGTGCAGGAGAGAGAAGGAAAAAAGAACCGAGCACTGGACTATGCCCGTGAAATCACCTTCCTTTTCATATAAACTATGACATGGGCACAAAGGAAATTTTCTCGCAATGACCTTTCATTTCAGATATGCATTTATCAACGCAAGATCCCCATCAGATGCCAGGACAAAACCTCTCCTCTGTCAGGACAAAAGGTATAAAACTAACAAATCTACGACAAACATCATGAAGGGTAATTTTGTTAGGAACTCTTTTCTTCCAAAGGTATAGGCAGCTCCAGATACTCGCTGGCTCTCTGAACCTTTAGCGTTACTTTATCCCCTACATTGTAGTCATCTAACACTTTCTCCAACTCTGCTTTGCTTTTAACCTGGCCAAGAAGTTCTCCTCTTATTAACAAATTATTAAGTTAAATCTAATCATAATTCAGGAGGATGTCTCCAACGAAGACCAATAAATGAGGTCGTAAGACATCTTGATTTCGTCACATAAGATAGCAAAAACTCCTGGACAATTAATGTAGATTCAGAGAGGAGAAAAGGCTCACAGGTTTGCTGTCAACTTCTACAATGATGTCGCCAAGTACTATATTACCAGCAAGGCCCCTAGTCGTGGGTAGTAATCCAGCTTTTGCAGCAACACTATTTCCAGGAACCTACAGAACCGTTCATCAAGAAACATAACCAAATGAATTGCAAGGAAAACATCAGGAAATTAGAGATATGAATTTTTGGAACTTTCCAGACAGTATCCCAGAATAACACCTTAAGTATGAGAGCTCCACTTCGCACATTCAATTGATTAGCAACTGGTTCAGGAGCAATATCTACATTTAGTCCAGCTCGGACAGCCTGAAATTAAGGATACAAATGCACCAGACTAGTTATTAGCTCCCTAACACTACCAGGAGAAAGCCGATGAGAACTTTTCATGCTTGTAAGTCTGAGGGTTTGGGCCATAACTTGAATCACTTAAGGCTGTTAGTGAAAATTATTATATAGAAACAATAGTAAGATGTCAATAATAATGGAGTTTCATGGCCCAAAAAGTATCTAACTTTGCTTGCTTTATAATCAATAAACCTTACTTTACCAAATTTAATCAACTGTGGCACAATCTTGAGGACAGTAGATGATGGAATGGCAAAACCTACACCTGCTGATGTCCCTGTGATACCAAAAGGAGACCTAAGATAAACATGACAATTGGAATAGATACATGATTAAGACTGTCAAGGCATCAATGCGTGGCAATGGGCAAGCCAATGAATAATGAGAAAACCTTTCGACATACTAATACATCTGACTGAAGGATAATTACCTGTCTGAGTAAATATAGCGGTATTAATCCCTATCAAATTTCCTTTGGCATCCAGAAGAGGACCTCCACTGTGAAAAGCAGAAATTCCAGAATAAGGGAAGAGAGAGCAGACTCAATGCGATCCATATTTATGTATCACGTTTTAACACAAGAATAGAGAACTGCTTTCTTTAGCTTTTACAGTTCTAAGGAAAGAGGGGAACTTAACATTGAAAACAAGCTCGTAACCCTTGGACAACGAAACTGCTACAAGTAAGGGCCTAAAGAGTAGGACCAGACTCACCTGTTCCCGGGATTAATGGCTGCATCTGTCTGAATTCCCCCACCGATTGTTACTCCAGTTTGACTAAATATGTCTCTGTTAAGTCCACTTATAACACCAACAGTAAGTGTGTGATCAAACCCAAATGGATTTCCGATTGCTAAACATTGCTGCCCCACTTTCAAAGAATTTGATTGCCCAACTTTAACTGGCCTCAATAGATCTTTAGAGGCTTCTACCTATAAAGAAACATATAATAACTACATGACTCGTATCCCAGTCCAACAATACATGATAATTTAACATAACAAAGTAGACATGTGTGAAACGCCAGCTTATGTGGTTGTCTGTGATGTAGAATCGGTGGTCTCTGATTAGAGGAAACGAAACTACATACTGGAAGAACAACAATTTTGTTTGGACCTATTCCAATTACATGGTCAGTTTCTGGGTTTGCTCTTCGTAACCCTCGTAAATCATAAAAGTGGTAAGAAGTCAGTGGATCTATGCTGGACGACATACTACCAAAACCCAACACTTGATCTAGTGACCTTTGATGACTCAACGGCAACTCTATATAGATTGGAAGAACCATAATCAAGTATGCTTAGCTGTCCCCTCAGATAGCATTCATACTTGGTGAATTGTTGCGTCTACAAGGCTAGAAACCATCTCAGTTTTGTTGGTTCACTAATCAATCCAAGAACACCACACTTTGCATTCTATTAGACATGCCTATAACAATCAAAAAGTTAGCGTCAACCTTTTGATTTTCATCATCTATTCATCAACTCACCTTCAAGACAGCAAGATCTTTAGCACGATCGGCACCAATCAGCTGGCCCTCAAAGTTTTTCTGGACCCTTTCAAGGGATCAGTTGAGAAGATATAATTACATTAAAGATATGTCCCCGTATGGAGATGGATTTAAATGCTACAATTGACTTAACTTCCTAATTTAAGCAAGAAGGACCAAAAGCTCACCCTTCTGATGCTAGAATATTAACACGTGCTACGACTTGGCCAAGTTTTGCATTTCTGGATAGTGCACTGCCAATAACTGGCAACATTTGTAGGACATGTCAATATATTGCCTAAACAGCCACTAATAGAATCAGATGTTCTGCAGAAGGGGTAAGAGAGAGAGAAAGAGGGGGAGGGGTAGAGAGAGAACAAGTCACAACAAACGGCTTCCTTCCAATTAATCTCAATGGTTCTTGTGGTTAAAAGCAGAGACATTAAAGAGATTTTCTGAACAGGAAGCACTCTAATAGATAGGTTGCAATCATGATCTTGCAGTTCAATGCACGGTCATTGAATATGGGCGATGAATGTGGTTACTCAACTTAGGTAAAACAACAGCTTCATAACCATGAAATGTCCAGCATGATCTGCCAGATTGCATCAAGCAAGTGACCTTAAGCCCTTACCATGATAGTTTGTAACAATATGTCCCTGTTCATCCCAGACAACTCCTGAACCATTTCCTTCAGGAATCTGGCAATAGATAAGCCGACAGAATATATAAATAAAGCAGAACAAAGGAGGACAATAATAAAAGACAAATGCAAATCAAGGAAAGCAGCTGCAATACCTCAACAGCACCAGTTATGTTAAGCTGCGGGCGCAATGTTACATCAAAGATGTTGACGACAGAAAAAGTGTTTTTCTCAAAAAGATTGGCAATTCTTTCCTGTCAATTTGATGGCTATCTATTACCCCCCACAAATATCACAAGAAAAGAGTGACTATTATGAATAACTGGTTAAAGCTACAAGTAGAGGGAAAAAGTGGTCACCTCAGCTGGGAAGAGTGACCCAGAAGGAAAAACAGGAGGGGTTACTTCTTCAAGTGTCACTGATGGATCCCCTAAAGCATTTGCTACACATGCATTGCATATTTCATGGTCAAAACTCAGAAGCATAATCAAGAGATTTCAGCATAGAATTACTAAAAGGATGGTGTTTCTTTATAAAATAGCGCCACTTTAATCAATCAAATCAATATGAGGCAAAGTTTATAAATGGAACTAGCAGGATGGTCGCTGGGAAAACTTTTTTCTCTGTAGGTAACTGGTGAAACTTTCCTTACAGTAGCTAGACTTCAGTGAGACTCGCTCTCTCTCTCTCTCTCTCTCTCTCTCTCTCTCTCTCTCTCTCATACGCAAAAGTGAGAGTAGAGTTAATGACGCTCCCATACTGCTTCGTTCCCAGTTCTTCCAAATATCAGTAAATATGCAACTTCAGTGCATGTCCTGACAGGGGTTATAGTTAGGTATTCTCTAAACCAAGACCCAGTTACTTTTTTTTTTTTTATATCTAAACCAGCTTCTTTTTCACTTGCGGCGTCCTCAATACAGATTTGTGTCAGACGAGCATTTTCCAACCGATGGCTTGTGTGGTACTGTGAATTGGCATAACGGCCAAGAGAGATCTTCCACAGTGCCGCAAGCTCTGGACAGTGAATACACCGGCACTCTTATGGGGCCACATTGCAGGTAATCATTTTCCTGGAGCTTCAGGTTAAATTCGAACGAAACATCGTTGAAAATATGGGTACAGGAGGAATGCAGTCAAAAGAATCGATTGAGAATGGGGAAAAAAGCAGAACAGCTCCAACCTGATAAATACCTTGAAGGATGATACCATGAGTACATGAAAAAACTCGCAAACAGCATCCGCCGCGTAGAGAACGGAAAATTCTTCTGCACTAGTTCACCCAAATCCTCAGTGGGATCTACCGTTCTGCCAAGCATTCAAAAAAACAAAAAAGGTTGATTTATTTCTCCCGCAGAGAATAGGACGAGGAATGGGAGAGGCGATAATGGAATTGGTGGCTTTAATGTGATCCCCGAAAGCTGATATACTCGTTTATCCATTCAGTATTGATTGGTACAATGAACCGCATCGCCTTCACTCGACCAGACGGCATTTCATTGGGGGAGTCTTACCTCTGAGGAGCTGAAGGGCGCGGAGGCGCGTCCCCGTTGGCGGGGTCGTCGCCCTGGGTTCGAGACGACGGAGAACAGGCGGAGGAAACGCCGTCGAAGAAGAGCTGACGGCGACCCAAGAAGGGCTTAACCGCGGTGCGCCGCGGGAAAGGCGGCCATGAGTTCCAAGCTGCGCATACCATCGCATTCTGCATCTTTTCTCTTCTCTTCACTCTTCGCTCGAAGAGACCAAGGAAGGGGCCTTCTTTGGTTACGTTTGGTCTCCGGAAGAGGACGATGGAGATTTTCCGGCGGGAGTGGATCGGATATGATGACGACAAAGGGCGTAGGTAGCTTCTTCCGGTGAACCGTAACCTGCTTGCAAGAAGAAGTCGAGTCGACGAGAAAGGGTTCGATTTTTCGCAAAACTTTCGCAAAACTGTAGTTAATGTTCAATTTAGCCCCTAAAATTTTCACTCTTCACGAGATTCTACAATTAGATTATTGCCTGGATTTTTATTTTGACTTTTTCATTTCAATCCGTTTCTTGAATTAACAGATGTGCGTCATCCTTTTTTTTTTTTTTTTTACCGTTTTACCGTCTCAATCTTTTTTCTTATAAATATTACGATAGTTCCATTCAAAAGTAAATTATGCTCATGATATGTGCATGATTGATATTCCTCTTATTTTTAATTTCCTTAGTTACAAATTTAATTGAATATAATTGCGGAAATACGAAACATAAAAAGCTGGAAAACTTCATTTGTCTAAAACATGAGGAACATTATTTAAATTAATATAAGTACGAGTGCTATAGATAAATTAATATTGTTTCATGACATCCTTATGAAAACACAAAAAAGAAATGAAATATCAACATGGCTTACCTCTAAATGAGCTTCTACTTTTACAATTGCAAATATCATAAGCCAAATATAAAATAAGTGAAACTATCACAATATTTATAAAGGCCGAAAAAATAAACATGTAACAAGAAGATTGATTACTTTTTTTTTTATGTTCAGTTAAGAAATGGATTGAAATGAAAATAAATTTTAGAATCATGGCAATAATATAATTATGCGAACGCGTAATTAATATTGAATGACCCATTTAATAAGTTGAGGAACTAGATCAAATAAATTGAAAAGTTTATGGATTAAATAAAATATTTAGGAATAATTCAAAAACTATACTGAATGAATTAAAAATCAAAAGATGGCATTATATATTGGGCCAAAGTTTAGGGGTTATGGATGTCATTTTCCTATTGTGGAATACCAAATCATGTCCACGTATTTCTAAGAGTAAGCGCTGAATGAACCTAGAGAATATTTTATGCAGCAACGCCCATCAACAAGAATACTGGGACAGAAGGCTTTGGGCCTGGACCAAGTATGCAAAAGCCCATGAGAAAGTCCCTGGTCCAGTAGGGTTTTTAGGGTTTCGACATCCTCTACTATAAATAGAAACGAAGGCAGCTCCCCCCCTGGTCGTCTCTCAATCCGTGGGCAAGCAACCGAGAGGCAGCCGACGCAGAGCCATGGTTCACGTCAGTTTCTACAGGAACTGTAAGTTCTCTTCGCTTGCCCATTTCGTTCACCTCCGTTCTCAGGCATACTGTTGCTGCTATTTCCGGCGTTCGCCAGTCGTTCTAACGGCTTCTGCACGCTATTATGATTGTGCATTTAGATACTGTACTAGTGCAATGGTGGTATTTGATTGGTATCTATGGACAGGCCTGCTTACAATTAGCTAATGCGACGAAATAAATCGAGTTTTGATTTCGGATCCTGGCATTTCTTAATCCGTATAAGGTGTAGCGAAGATGATTTAGCGTGGCATTTTTCTTATTATCGCGTAAGTTTATGGCCATGATCTTGCAATAGTAAGTTCTTCATTGCACTACATCTTTTGGGAGTTTTATTTGTTTTCTGTGTCCTGATCTTGGGCAATCATTGTTTTTAAACTTTTTGTGATTTATGTAATCAAATATCTGCTCTGATTTGGGACTTTTGTAGATGGGAAGACCTTCAAGAAGCCACGACGACCGTATGAAAAGGAGCGGCTCGATGCAGAGCTGAAGCTTGTGGGAGAGTATGGTCTCCGATGTAAGAGGGAGTTGTGGAGGGTGCAGTATGCATTGAGCCGTATCCGTAACAATGCGAGAATGCTTCTCACTCTTGATGAGAAAAATCCGCGCAGGATTTTTGAAGGCGAGGCACTTTTGCGCAGGATGAACCGATATGGGCTTCTGGAGGAGAACCAGAACAAGCTCGATTATGTTCTGGCTCTCACTGTGGAGAACTTCCTTGAGCGCCGACTTCAGACTCTTGTATTCAAGTCTGGAATGGCAAAGTCAATTCATCATGCTCGTGTGCTAATAAGACAGAGGCATATAAGGTACTTGTGATATCTTGTTCATTTCAGTCTATAAAGAGCGTATTTTTTCTCTTGTTTTGTCATTTTGTAAGTGTTAGTTGGTCTATGAGTAGATTACCGTATGGTTTGAGCCTATTGCCATGAAAACTTCCCATTTCGATAGCTGAGCAATGGCTACGTGATGAGGTGCTCTGTGTCTGTGTATCTGGGACCTTCTATTTGCCTGGGAATCACATGTTACATTTATTCTGAGCAAGGTGCAATTTGTCACCACTGTCTCTGCCCTTTGTGCTAGTTGCTTCTGTGAGTGGGAAACAATGCAACAGAAAGCCTTTGGGACGTTTAGAAGAATGCTTACTCTAATATATTCCTGAATCGACTTCAGAGTGTCATTTCTTGTCTCTCAATTCTTTCATCAGCACGACATATTCCAGGATACATTTTCATGGACCTCGACTGTCGAAGTTCCTATTTGAACTGATACTGATGTGGATTTCCTAATGCATACTGGAGATGCGACTTTTATCGAGCTATGTCAGTAGTTTACAATGGATCAGACTTGGCATGCTGCTTGCATTATGGAGCTGGCTTATATTAAATGGCCTGTGCGGTTTATAATAGATGTCAGGAACTTGGAGGTCTCAATTAATATTGACTTGTTTCATTTGGAAGGGTCGGGAGGCAGGTGGTCAACATTCCATCTTTCATGGTGAGGGTCGATTCTCAGAAGCATATCGACTTCTCCCTAACGAGCCCATTCGGAGGTGGGCGCCCAGGTAGAGTGAAGAGAAAGAACACGAGGGCAGCTGCGAAGAAGGCATCCGGTGGAGATGGAGACGAAGAGGATGAAGATTGAACCTTAGGCTAGTTCCTGTTTCTGTAACTGCAACCATGAGCTATTTTCTACTCCCACCTTTTCCCTGTTCCTCAGGAATCTGGCTTTTGCCATGAGACAGTGATCTTTCATACTTTGTTCTGGTAGATCTTCCTACATGTTCTGCAGTTCTGTTTCTCTATCAAATTCGGATTAGGTTCTTTTTGGTAATATTCACAATGTTTGATCCTCTGATTTGGCAAAGAATTAGAATTCTTTTCTTTGGGCCTTCAAGCTGTTTGGGGAAATGTTTATTGCCACACATATATGGATTTTGCTGCTCCAATATTTGGTGGGGAAGATGTGGTTGCCATCGGTCTTAAACCGATGGATTTAGGCTACTTTATCATTCATGTTGCCTGCTTGTGTATTTGTGGGGTTGGTAAACCTGCCTAACAATTAAGTAACGCGGCAACTACATGTGTTGTGCGGATGCAGGATTGCCGAACCGTTCCGGCGTTCTTCATTTTTAGTGTTATTGACACCGTCCTATTTGTAGTGGTGACGAATAGGTAATGCTTCGACTGATTGACCCAACAGTATATATTTCATTGACACGACTGTTTCAGGAGTGGTGGTGGGAGGGAAAAGATGAGGGTCTTTGGTATAAGCTTTGGTTAGCACTAACACAGACTCAGAATATTCTGGTGATGCCTTGTTCCAATTGGACTGTTTGCGATCATATCCAACATCTTGCACCAAATATTCGGTGGAAGCTCTGTTTCTTGACAGTGAAGTCTGCTCAGTTTCGACTGACTGTTGTGCCTTTCACTATATTCGAAGTTGTGAAGTTTGAAAACGCCCGACGACTCACGGGAGAGAGGTTGGCGTTGTCGGCGAGAGGTGTGAAATGTTAGATGGGTTCACGGAGATGGGTGATTCCTATGGAGCCGGCGGACGCAGACCTCGTGATCCATGGGCTTCTTCCGCCAGCAAGACATTGGAGCAATTCTCCTATCACGGGATGCTTTTGGTTCGCGCTGCATCAAATGCCGGCGCCAAACAGTTGGTGCATTTCGCAACGCAAAACCAAAAAGCCTATGCGTGGACCCCTGACTTTGGCAAATTACTTTATATCGTTTAAGAAAACGAATGCAATCACTAGCTATGGCAAATTACTTTATATTGTTTAAGAAAATGAATGGACGGAAAATGTTTTCATCATTCAAAGAATATAAAATTGGGATAATAGAAATAATTTTCTTCGATGTGTGTTCGCCTTTCTTGCTCAAAGTTGATTCGAAAACTTAGTTATTTCATGGAGGGACGAGCAAGCGGGTGGAACACGTGAGAATTGGCCGTTTTCTAAGCTTTGTTTATAGAAAAGAAGTATATGATAAAGATGGGTTTTGAACCCAAAAAACTTAAGTCGGTACCTTTAATCATAACAACACCGATTATTCAGACGATGTGCTTTTCTCAAAGAGTAGTTATATTAACGAAAGTTAGGCCCGCTTGGTCCAAAAACTGGGCAACGACTAATTATAAATGAATTTAAGCCCTTTTGATTTGGAATCTAATCTACCCACGTTCAAATTCATCGTCCCCAGCTATGCAGGTTGGCGCGAAGCCGGAGGGGGCTATCGTAATGTTCAGGGCTTGGTCCAAGTGTTTGAAGAAGCGCAGATGTCCGACGGCCCGGCCGGGGAGGAAGCGAAGAGGCGGTTCTACAAAGATGCAGGGAGACGGTCGGGCCGGAGGGAGAGCGAGTTGCTCGCGCCAGCACCGTCGACATCCCATGAGATCGCGGTCGTCGGGTGACTGGTCAATGGTCATCAGCCCCAAAGCCAAATGAAAAGGAAAGAAGGGCCCCCCAATGTCGGCTGACGCTCCACCGAGTTCACGAGCGGCCCCCGATCTCCCAAAATTCAAATCGGCTCGCACCGCCGGCGACTCTTCCATACACACGTACACGCCCATCTCGTCATTTCACACCAGCTAACGTTAAAACCAACGAAAAAAGAAAGGCTTTCGTGTCCTCGCCACTCCGTTCGACAAAAGCACCGTCTTCACTATTAGGAGCGCGCAATCAAGGAAGAGCTCAAATTCAAATTCAATTGCAAACTCGCTTTCACTAAATTTTTTTTCCAGATAACGAATTACGAATCAATTAAGACATATACCAAAAATCACACGTGGATGCACGATTAGCAGAAGTCAATTTGCTCGAGCAAATGAAGATGACACCTGTTCCCTCCGAGCCATTTCCGATTTCGCACGCGGATCCCGTGCCACGTGGGCTCCCAAAGAGGGCGGGACCCGTGAAACCAGACGCCCCCCAGAATCCGAGCCAATGGCCAGCTCCCGCGTGTATTTTGAATTTTCAAAATATCGGAGCACCCCCCCTCCTCCTGCCGTTTGATTAGTATCGCCTTTTAATTATATTTAACGTAATTATCGACCACGAACGCCGGAAAAGATCTCGGTCGGCCCTTATCCACAATACAATTACGAGAGGAGGTAAAATCAAAACTGAGTCGACGCGGCGGTAGGGGATTCGGTCACGTGGCGGAATCCAGAGACGGGGATCCAATCCAAATCTCCGTTGCGCGCGAAACGGAAACAGCTTCCCCCTCGTTTCACATGCGCCATCTCTCTCTCCTTATCCCTCGGTCAACAACACGTGCCGAGCCCCCTTTCTCTCTCTCTTCCCCGCCACGTGTGCAGAGCGGAGCCGTTCTCCGCCACCACGTAACTCATCAAGCATCCCCCCGCAATAACTACCCTAAAACGCAACCCTAAAACGCACCGTTTCGCTCCCCCCCGATCTCCGTGCCACTTGCCCGGGTATAAATACCGCTCGACTCACGGTTTGGTCACGACTTCACGGAATTTTCAGCTCGTAGCGTTGCGGCAAAATTTTAGGTAGTGTTGAGAGATCGTTTCGCTTCTGCGCTCCGGCGTTTCCGACTTCGAGGAAGAAACGCCGGCGAGATGACGGTGAGAGACAGTCGGATCCCGAGCTCCGACGCGGAGACGAAGAAGGTGCTGCCGCAGCAGCAGCAGGGAGCGGCGGCGGAGCTCGCCTTCGCCGGAGCGGGAGTGAAGGGCTACGGTCAGCCGATCCATCGCCGAGGATCGTTCAGGTCGGCCAAGCCGAAGGTGTCCGCGGCGGAGGAGGCTGCGACGGACCCGGAGAGCGGGGGGTCGTCGGAGGAGATGGTGTCCCTGCGGTCTTTGGCCGGGACGTGGAGGCGGAGGGCGGAGGAGAAGCTTGCGTGCCTGCACAGCCAGGTCCTGAGGATCAGGGAGGAGGACCTGCACCTCGGCGAAGATATCGGCGAAGGCCTCAGCGCCAAGGACAAGGTCAGCAGCGGCGCGACCGTGTCGACAGCCTCGCGCGCGGACGTCGTGCTCTTCTCCCGGCCGATCTTGCCGTGCTCCCCTCTCAGCGGCAAGGCCAGCCCGATCCAGTCCTTAGGCTGAAGAATACAAGGTCCGTTCGTCCATCGTTTCGTTTTCGCCTTTCCTCTTTCAAATCTAACGAGGAGTTGTGAAAAGCAAGGAGGAGATCTCCACTTCCTCGAGCTCTGCCGCCAAATCGAGCTACTCTAGCCATGATTTTTCCCGCCTCTGATATTTCCGGTATTTGGCTTCCCAATTTGCAGGAGCCGGTGCAGCTTACGAGGTAAGAAACGATGGCGATGAGCTGAAGAGCATCGAGGAGAGCTGGATGAGTCATGGAGCGTCGTCGTCTTGTTCACTGACGTAGGAGCGCGAGGCTGCTGAGCGATCGTCTTCTGGTTGTCTCGAGTGTATAGGTGTGTGAGAGGTGTTAAGAGACGAGAAGACTAGAAAGGTAGGGGAGGGGGAAAAAGGGAAAATAGAAAGGAGGGAAAGAGAGATGATGACGATGTACAGAACAGAGGCCTATGAGAATCCGTGTACATGATGAACTGAACTTGGCACTTTGATGCGCGCCGATCGGACTCCAATCTCCATTTCCTCGGTCGTTCCGGTGGATCGGAATCGCGATTAGGATTTGTCAGAGAGATGGAAAGCGATTTTAAGGAAAAAAAAAAGAAAGAAGAGAAACAAGAAAAAAAGGCAAGCTTTGAAAATCTATCATGTCAAACCGGAGTAAAGCTCTGAAGTGTAATGGGCGCACGGGCAAATCCGTACTAATAATAGGGCTCTCGGATTTGCCCAATTTGCATGTCGAGGCCCCGAGAGAACGGATCGGGCCTGTTTTCTTTGGGCCAAGCCCAAGATCGCCCGCTGATGGCCCAAGGTTTTCGACAAGGTTGTCGCGATCTACGGCCCAAATCGGCGGGATTCTGGGTCCATGATCGGGGCATTTCGCCGCGAGACGCCAACTGGGCCATCGCCATCATGATTAGACGACCACGGTCCATCGTACCGTTGGGCCATAGCCATGCTCTCTTGATCTTGGACGCCCCCTGGTTCCATCGTTTTCTTCACTTTCCTTTTGTTCCAACGGGCGACAGCCAGTACTCGCCTCTCAATCTCAGACGTGACCAGATTTCACCGTCTGATGTGCTACATATATGCTAAGTGAAGGGTATCTATCTGGTCCACTTCACTAATTAATGTGCCATGTGATCACAGGTGACCAAAACGTTTGGTCCTCCTTTTTCCCCTCGCATCGCGGTTCTTACAAGTTACTTACACAAAAATAGCTCATACAATGTCACGACATTTATTTGCCAGAATTTGGTACCAGAAATTGCTCCTCTCTTTATTTTTTTAGTTCAAAAATGAGTATTCTAGTTATCCTCAGAATCGAACATTTGCGGCGTGCTATTATTACGATGCAGGAATTTTTGTTTTGGGCCTTTGTTCAAATAGGTTCCGACAACGCAATATTAACGCGAGAGAGAAGTCTATCTCTGGTCCACATATTTATGGGTTCAAATGAAAATAAGGTCTTGTGCCATTTTGTCTTGACTAACACGAGTAACGTATGAATCGACGCAATTGCTTACGACCGGGCAATTTATGAGGGTTTGAGAGGTAAGGGCTACCCTCGGCAAAAGTGGAAGCGACGTCTTCAATAAGAATTTTCATTTAATGTTACCTTTCTCTATTAGACTTCACGGGTCTATCAGTACATTCATTCACATCTTGACGAATCCCGCGAAAATCTATCTCCCTTGGAGGATATGCTTTAGAGACTCAAAATAAAGGTTGCTTCGACTTTACCTTTCAAATTTTTTTTATCAATCGTGATCTTTTCAATCTGAATTTAAACTCAAAAAAAATAAAAATTCATCGACAGTGACGGAACCCGTGGGAGCAACCGGCCCGCAGATCGCCATCAATGCTGCACATTCCACACGATAATCATCATACTACTTCACTGATTAAAGAAACACAAAAGGAAGAGAAGGAAACCGTGATGGCACTTTTTGGACTTGAGACGACCGATTCCCCAAAAGCTGGGGGAGAGAGCCTCGCATCTTCAGTTAAATTAGCACTCACGTGAGGTGCAAGACTTGTTCGGCATCGATTCGAGAGCACGGGACACGAACCTTTTGTCATCACAAAGCACGAGAAACACGCGCGAAAAACGTAAAGCTTTGAGATGGAGGGCATCATGGCGGATCGGACTTGGACCTAATTCATGCCTCGTTATTGAGTATCGAGATAGCGTCTGTAGCCAAATAGACTCCCTCGAGCTTTTGACATTCGAAGCTTAACATTCATGATTAAGACAAGGCCTGCCTGCACTTAAGAGCGAGGCCCCCTTGAAGAGTATCCGGACAGAAAGATCAGGGCGCCTTCCTTTTTGACCATGCCATTTCGTGTCGAAGCCCGAAACCTTGGACCTTTTGCTCATTTTCAATTGACTGAAGAGTAGAGCACAAGACTAAGCCTTGGCTAATGTTATTTTCCCACCATCGCTGGCTTCTAATAAGCTGGGGCTCGATTCGAGTTTTGGCTTATGGTTTCGATAGGCACGTGATTATCAAATTCGAGGGGTGATTTGGAAAGTTATCGCTTTTAAATTTTTTTCACTTTTGTGTCAAAATAAGAGAGGAAGTTTGCCATTGCGGATTTTGATCGAGGAATAGTAAAATTGCCCGGGAAGTTATTGCAAAAAAGGACATAATTTTCATCTATGTCTTCACCTAAAAGTCCAAAGCATGAGGCAAAAAGTCAGGGGGGAAGCGGGCTTCCAAATTTGACTTTTAAAAGGTGGGTTTGTCCCTAGCTTTTATATCGAAAGCGAATTAATTTTTCCCACATCTCAATCTTTTCCCTAACGTATCGAAAGTTCAGACTGAGCTTACTTCTGCAATTACCTAGTGTCGCATGCCCAAGGGGCTGCCACAATGATGAGTCAACCACCTCCAAACGCCCCCTCGATCCTCAGCTTTATAAGAAAGAAGGAGAATTAGAGGAACTCACGCGATGATGATTTTTCATAGCGAATGCAAGAAAGTCAAGCGCATGGAGGAAATGCCTCTTTGCAGTCGCATCCTATGTAAATTCTTGATTTTTGTCCCTAGGAAATTAAGTATCAAAGGACGTCCATATCAACACTGTGAAAGTACATAAATATTAAACCACGTCTTCACCTAAT
Source organism: Melaleuca quinquenervia (assembly GCA_030064385.1). Taxonomy (NCBI): domain Eukaryota; kingdom Viridiplantae; phylum Streptophyta; class Magnoliopsida; order Myrtales; family Myrtaceae; genus Melaleuca; species Melaleuca quinquenervia. Next base: position 5,828,303 of record CM057726.1, on the reverse strand, counting down.
GGCTTAAGCTTTTAGGAAAGTTGGCAGTGGTCATACAAAACTTCACATAGTATCAGAGTAGGAGGTCCTGAGTTCAAATCTTACCAGGCCCCTAGTCTCCCCAAAGTCCTTCCACATTTAGTACTAGGCAAAAAAAAAAAAAAAGACCAGACTAAGCGTGAGGGGGAGTGTGAAAGTACATAAATATTAAACCACGTCTTCACCTAATGGCTTAAGCTTTTAGGACAGTTGGCGGTGGTCCTACAACAAAACTTCACAAACACCGCGTACCCTTCAAGATATCTGTCATGAGACAAGTCCGGGTGGTGCTACGAAAAAGGCCTTTGTTTGAGAGTTAATAATTAGCCTAAAACTCATTAGTATAAATTTTTGAATGAAGGTGAGCATGACTGAATATGCTGATAAGCTTGACTTTAGGCTGTCCCTTGTGTTGGGCTTCTATTACGCTCTCCCAATAAATGCCATTAGAGTTGATGGGTGATTGGTGCCACCTCCAATGTGCAACGGTGTTTGGTGAATATATCTCAAGAAAAGCTTTCTGTTACCAACACAGTTTCTAAGCAGCTTTCATGATTTGGTTTAGTGGAAACGACCTAGAGTGAAGGTGCACGTTGCTGAGGCATAGTAATGCGATCCAAATCTCAGTTCTCATAATTCGGACTAGAGAGAGACTAAGGATGGACGTCATCGTATGATAGCCTGCATGGTTTGGTCTGGAGAGAGACTAGGAATGGAGGTGGACCTTGGAGATATAGGAGGCAGACCTAGTAGAAGGAGATTGTTAAAATAGACCTATGACATTAACATATATATCATAATGGTCCCATAACTAATGACCAACAAAGAAATCTCATGATCAAAGTAGTTTTCGAGCAGTCTTCATGGTTTGGTCCAACGAAAAAGACTTGCACTGAAGGTGTATGTTGTGGTGTGGTCCAGATGACGGTCTTCGTGGTTCAGTTGAAAGAGACCAAGGGCGAAAGTGGGACTTGAAGAGTTATGGTGTAGATGTAATATGGAGAGATTGTTAAGACATACATGTGAGTCTAACTATATATGTTGATGAACTCGAACTTGGCCTTCCCTTTAGCCATCTTCCTAAATAAAGGTATATATTGAACATTGAATTTTTTCTGCTCGTTCTCAACAACATCCATTAAGCGTAATTACGTTCTTTCCTGGTATTTTCCGTAATAAGGAAGAGCTGAATCTAGTCTATGGAAGTGTCGGAGCATCAGGTGTTTAAAACTTAATTAATTGTGCTTAGAGATATTGAGGATCGAGCGGGCTTTTCCCAAAAAGGACTATCAAAAGACATGAATGTTGTCACCCACATGTGTTGAACCTAGAAAACGACAGTCCAAAGCAAGCTTAGTCAAGGAAACTAATAAATATTAATTGCCCGTGTTGGGGATCATGATTATTCATGCAATCAATGCATGATCAAATTAAGTGAAAGAAAAGGGGGACAAATGCGTGCTGGTGGAGAACACATGTGGCCCTGCAAAGCATATATTATAGCGAATGCGTGTGATTAGACAACCATTAAGTACATGTCGACAGACTTAATTAACCACGCTCCCAGCATCGCCACTTGCAAACAAAGCAAGCATCATTTTGACTTGTTCGGAGGCAGGACTCACTCTGTTTTCGTGTTTAGACAATGATACCAGCAAATCAGAGATGGTTGGCTTGTCGGAGTCTCAATCCAAAGCTTTCAGGTCTGTGTCTTAAGGAAGAAACAGAGAGAATTTTTGGATTAAGTCGTTTAATTAAGGAAGAGGGAATCGAAAGAGTTCCTTGGGGACGGCTCTTACTTGAGCTCATCACATTCGCCTTGTACTTAGCGCACCTGATGGGCTGTCTTTTCACATGCCAGCTCGGTGGAAATTTAAGTTACTAGGGGACTAATTACAATTACAGATGTAATCGAGTCCGGACCATATGCTGTCAAGATTGAGCTCAAATCGACTTGCATGACGGCTTCGATTGAGAATGAACTTGGTTAGAAAACTTGAGACGTTTAAACAGAAACTTGATTAATATCGATTAGACTCACAAGTTTGTCGAGCTAGGTATCGACAAACTTGACCTTGAAATTGACAAGATACTCAAGTAGCTCAAGCTTGAGTACTATTCAAAATTAGATGAGCCAATATAGATCAATCATTGAGCCAAGTCTGAGCTATTCACGAGTGACTAGACTCTTTTATTATTTGGAAAATCTCTCTATAGTAATTTGATGATTTCAAAACTATATATATTTTTTCATTTACTTGATAAATACAAATGATCAATCATGATCAAGTGATGATAATATTTTAAAAAAAACTTTGATGGTATCGGTGGTCTTCTTAGTTATCGTGGAAATATGTTTACAAGGATGAAGACTTTTGTCAAGAGAAGAACAAGTTCGATAGAACGGAGTGTTCTTAAGGACTTGGAGCTACCATAATCGAGTGAACATCAAAGTAAAGTCTTGTGGTATTGATAAACTCAAGAAGACGAGTAGATAACATATCACAAGTTATTTAGTAAAGGATACCTTGGACCACATCAACAAGTTGGTTATAAATGAACGCACTACTATCGAGGGATAATGAGCATTATATGGCGCCACTATCAAGTCTTGGAAGGTCTTGGTCAATCATTCATCTCAAGAAGATTGTTAAAAGGTAGATGTGACAAAATGGATCAAAAATCAATATTTTAACTCATATTGAATAATGTGAATCATAAATGAGTCAATATGAAAGTGTTTTAACATAGGTCGAGTCAAGTGTGGATCGCTAAAATTGTACTGTATGGAAATGTGTCAAAATGAGTTATATTGGTCAATATAGTTTGGATCATTTTTGACCTGACCCAAATTTGACCAAACCCACCCATTTGACGCCCCATTAAAAAGAACAAAATAGCTGTTGACAAAGCTTAGAACCCATGGGAATAAGACTGGAGATGAGTTAGAGTAGCTTTGCCAGTTTTGGTCAAACGGTCGGAGGAACAGTTGATCAAACGACATCGGTATAAATCATTTTGGGAAGATAGGTTTTTGCTATAGGAATAGACTGTATGGGCGGCTTCAACCTCGACAACACCTCCTATCAATTGCCAATGGTTCTTAACTCTTCATAACGATCTCCAATGGATATATTGTAGAAGGAGCATCTATATAAAGAGAATCAAAGTAGCTAAGAGGGGTTGCGCAAAAAATTGAGAAAGCCTACTCTATTTATCTTCTTTCTACCGCGAGCAGATTGTTAGATTTTTTTTATTGTTTTGTAATTGGTGATAATAGTGTAATTAGCAGTGCTTGCGTTTTGATAATGTATTCTATCATGTCATAGAAGCGGAACTCGACGGATTGTAGCGTCTCTTGAGATTTGAGTAAATCCTAGCTGGTGGGGGTAAAGTACTTGATCAGTTCCAAATCTATTATGCGGATGTTTATTCAGTTTTTAACTTTTCAGTTTTATTAGTTTAGTTCTAATCCTTTGTGTGAAACTCTATTTTAACCATTTAGGTCGATTTTCACTAGAGATTGCTATCGTGGCAATCTAGTCATCATTGGGTGTCATATGTGGCATATCGTCATATGAGTGATTTTTCAGGGAAAATTGGTCGGAAAAATTGCATTGGAATTTCATGAAATGTTAAAGACTACAATAGCAAAATTAATAAGTTTAATAAATGAATCAACATTCATACAATAAGTTTGGGATTGATTGAATAACTTCCTCCCAAATGCTATTAAGAGTGTTATCGTGAAGGCTTGGTCATAAGCCCAACCATTATAAATCTATGTGTGCTATCTTTTACTTGGTCATTATAATCCATATCTATTTGATACAAGCACCCACATTTCTAGTATTATCAATTTGTTTCTTCAAAATATCAATTTCCTCCCTGACGTAGTGTTAGTTATAAGCTGAACCACTATATATCTATGTACCATCTTCTATTCGCTTATTATTATCTATATCCGTTTGATAGAAGTACCCACATTTCTAGCATGATCTGTTTGTTTATGCAATTGTCAAAGCATAGCCAGCTATATCTTGCGAAAATTTTCTAAAGTTTTCAATCAACCTAATCACCACCTCTAGTCTCTATTGTTAGTCTCCATAACTTCAGCCCTTAATGACAAAGACGGGAGAAATGTCCCTTGAATTATCTACTATGGCATGGCTGGATAGCATTAAATGAATATGGGAGATTATATTTAAAGATCAATCAATCTTCCGTAATTTCATGGAAAAGGAATGATTATAAACATATTTTCCTAAAAATGACTTTCGTTGTTTAATATAACGAGTCGTCGAAAAATATTCTCATTACCTATAATAAATATGTCTAAATATTATCATGAACGATGAAAATATTTTTCGTTTATACATATTTATAAACGATCTAAGAGATCATTTTAGAACGAAAAAAAAAGTTATAACGATCCACTTTCCTTAAAATAAATGGAGTCTAAAATCACCGCCCGGCGACACGGAAAATAATCAATTAAAAAGGTTCCTCAACTGTTGACGTAGTAATTTCATGGGCAGGTGTTGATTCATTTGGTCTGGCCTATGCTTCCTCCGCCAGAAACATGAAAGCGAAGGAAGAGAAAGCGAAAAGACTGGCTCTTAAAGCAAGATGGTTAGCCTTTTCAAAGGGAAGCAGCAGGAACAACACCAGTCACTTAAATTCCGACGACAAAACCAGGAAAAAATTCAAACGCATGGGCCACACGGAATCAACTTCTGTCCGATGGTGGGAAAATGTGATCTCTCGTGCCTATAATCTCTCCAGCTGATCCCTTTAACATCATTGTTGATCCTGTGTTTTGGCAAGGAAATCAGGGAAAGGGAACGCGCACTGCCTCTTTTCAAAGACAGCAGACCCCTAAATCATCAATAATTGTTGCTGATACGTAACAGCACATCATGCAATGTGCATTCCACGTTCGTGTATGGACATGGGGCGTGTAGATCCATCTGCAGGCTTTGTCCGGGGTTGCTTTCACAGATGAACGAGTACCATCTTTCGATAAGAAGAAGATCTTGGCTCCTTGAAAGGTGGATCTAGGAAATGGATTTGTCGAGGGGGAAATTTTGGATCACATTGGCAGGTCATCGAAGCCCGTCAAACGAAAAGCTTGATTGAATGTTTAGCTTCGATACTTAAGAACTATTTGAGTTAGGGGATTACAAAATTGGATGACTATGGGGGGTCCGTCAGCTAATGTTTTTGTTTCTTTATTTCTCTTTTCTTTTGTTCTTCAGAACAGAAATCAATTTGTGTATATCAATTGATCATTTTATTATATGGAATAAAAAACAAGGGAGGAAATAGATTTAGGACAAAAATAAGAAGCAAACTAAAAATCTACCCCTTTATTTCTGAGAACAGTTTCTTTGAAATCAATTTTTTTCATTTTTTTTTTCTCTTTCTTCTTACTCTTCTAGCTGATCACCAAGCCTCGGCGGTGGCCAATAATCGACCAAAGACTCTTGTTGCAGATGAGACTCGATCTGGCTAGATCTAGGTGAGGCACGACCTCCCTTTGGCCTCGCCTAGTCATTGTGAGGTCTTGCCTTGCCCAACCATGATGGGGCTCAAGCTCGCTAGATCTTGGGAGGCTGACATCGCCCAAACACAACAAGATTGAGCCCTACCAACCTGAGAAGAGGAAGAGGAAAGAAATAAAAAAAACATAAAAAAACTTAGAAAATATCGAAAAATTAGGGTTTGTTATCATAAGCATTTGTTTTCCAATTCCAAAAATAACAATCACGAAATATGTTCTTTTGCTCAAAAATTCATCAAAGGAATATACATAGAATAAATACACAAAACATGCACGATAGTTTCTAAAACCCCTTGAGTTAAGATATTGCAAATCTTTTCCTATCATGACCTCTATCTGAATTCTAGTGTTTGTGACTGATTTGGCTAATAGCGCTTTTGTTAACGACCTGTTGAGTACACTGCGATAATTGCAGCATTGATGACTCGTTTTGACAAAACCGAGAGACCCTTGCTGGTTAACCATCTCGAGCCACCATCGCTAGCAGCTCGTCATTGATTGGATTCATTCAACCGACCCGCTAAATCGAGAGAAACACCCACATTCATAGTTTCCTTCTTTTTCCCATCCTTTCCCTTTTCCACTCCTAGAAACATCTGAATAATTGAGGAGAGAACATAAAACATCACATTGGATGTCCGAAATGACCATGTCGTGGTGGCATTTGCTGGTTGTTGCACAGACTTAAGGTGGTTGTACTAAAAGCTATCCATACGATTGTGGGGGGGTGGTGGTGGCAGTGGTTGTTGTCGAGGGGTCCTAGAAGAAGGTCCTCCAGTTTTCCTTTTATTTCTCACCAACACGTGACTCTGCTTGACCCCAAAGAGAAAAAGGGCCTGGAAAACAATTTCTCATTTTCTATCTTATGCACTCTCGAATTAAAAACTCTTCCATAAATTAGTGTACCGTACTCGACGACACGACACGTGTGTCGTGTCGTGTGTCCCGGGGAAATGGCATGTGACTTGGGCTTTGACATTGGGCAACACTCACGCAGTCATGTCCCAAACATTGAAAGTTAAAGAATTTTTATGATGAGGGAGACTTCCCCAAAGAGAGAGAGAGAGAGATATGGTTAGAAATTATTTTTCCTTGATACTTGCCCCCTGGGCAAAAGTTAGAACTGGTCCCTTGTCGATGGAATCTTCAGATGGAGAAATTATTTTGTCCATATATTTCCGTATCTTCAAGCTAAATTACGATGGCCACCTTATCACCAACCAGCGTGGTAGCTCAGCAGTAAATGGTTCACAACATCTTTCCTTAGAATATAAGTTTGGCTAATTTATGTCTTGGATATCTGATAGGACGATCTCGAGAGAATTTTCAGATTTTGAGACGGCCCATAGAATCACACTATTGACCTAATAAAGCTGATAAGCGGATCATTCTATATCGAGCGTGAAATAATAATAATGCTTATAGGCCATAGGTGTTACGATAGTCATTCCTGACTTTCTTCTGTAATAAAGTAAATAGACTAGTCATTTTTTTTGGAAAAGTGACAGGGTTTGCCTCACCGTGTCAGATGGAAGATAAATTTTCCACACCATTGTTGGTTTATTCGGTGATGTGATGGGAAACACATGAAGATCCTATCAAGTGGTTGTTCATAAGCTCACCATGCAAAAACTCAGCAACTCATAGAAGAAACTTGAGGCAATTAATATGCATGAACACACTTTCATATAAGCTTGTTACGATATATTACATATAATTAATATAAAAAGAAATAGACCAGTTCAACTGTGTATTGACATAATAGACGATCTGTTAAAAAAAAGACAAGGAAATTCGATTTACTTTTCGTGATTCTAGTACATGTCCCCACACTCATCTTAAATTATACAGCTTACGAACTGCTGCCACAACAAAAATGTTTTTCAAGGACTTTGGTGGACTGGCACCAGCTGATTTGCTGAGGAGATTGGCAATCTCACCAATGGAATTGAACAGAAGATTGGAGCCCCCGCCAAAGACGATCACATGGCGTTGTGCATTATGAGGTGAACAAATGCAGGCCCACTGTGTTTTCCCAAGAACAGACATCTCTCTCTTCTCCCACTTGGGCTCCATCCCCAACTTGGGAGCACCCTTAAAAAGGAGAAGCTTCATTTCCTCTCTCTCTCTCTCTCTCTCTCTCTCTCTCTCTCTCTCTCTCTCTCTCTCTCTCTTTCTCTCTCTGTCGTGTCAAAGGAAGTCTAGTCTGCTCCTGTCTTCAATGCAATTGTCTTCTTCATAGCATACATCACGGTCTCCGTCTTGTACTCTCTCTCTCTCTCTCTCTCTCTGTGGGAGGCATGGTCCTCGTTCTTTATAACTCTCTAGTCACTTTCCGCAAATTTCTATCATGGTACCTTTGTAGTCTGCGGTAGCTAGCTGCTGCATTCACTTCACCTTCCTTCCTCCTCCTCTTGAAGCCATATCTTCCTCACTTCCGTAAGAAACTCCAGTCTCTCTGGCGATATATAATAGGCTGTACACATTGTCATAAATATATCTCAAACGACTTAGCCACAATGTCCAGCAGAAGGTCGAGGCAGTCAGGGTCTTCCAGAATCAGCGATGATCAGATCATTGATCTGGTGTCCAAGTTGCGCCAACTTCTTCCCGAGATCCGTGATCGTCGACGCTCTGATAAGGTACATAAACGCTCTCTCCATCTCTAGCGAATGAAGGGAGAAGGGGAGTGTAACTTCCTAGCAGGCTAGCTTGGGTTACAGAACCCGGTCCTTAAAGGAATCAGATTACTAGAATAGGTTACATTTGTGCTCATTGTCCTACTAAGTCCCACGCCCCAAAGTCAATAAGCTCTATTGCGCTAATTACTCGGCGTAGATTTAGAACTTTGCCCCAAAGTCAAGTTCATTAGGTAAGTGGCTTTATACATTCTATCTACTGCTGTTATGTATCATATCATTCTACAACAAGGAAACGACAAAAAAATCTCAGGTCTTTCTAAATTTCATTTTTTCTAACGACGTATATTGTTATCTCTACTTCGTTGCTTGTATACGCTAGGCTTTTTGGTAAAAAGTATACGCTAAGCTTGTTTGGCGTTCAAACCTGCACTTTTCATGTGGGACTTCGATTGTATATCCTACTTACAAGAGATTTTTCAACCCTGTTGGCACAGTCCTATTTGAGAATGTACATAGACTTTGTGTACTGAAGCAGGTATGTGAGCTCGTCGGTCAGTATAAATGCGTGTAAGATATCGTCTGTCTGGACATTAGTACAACTACATAGATCTATTTTATGATGATTTACTTTATGCACATAACGTGTTAGCTGAGTCACAAAGGACTAGCTCTTTGCGGGGCATAAAGATCACACCAAGAGATGAAATCACTAATTATAAGAACTCTATGGCATTTGGAAGGGACCTAAGTCAACACCTTTTCAATTCCATAGTCTTCCGACCAAAAAAGGAAAAAAAAAAAAAGAATTCCATAGTCTACAATGAAATGAACACATAACTGCGATAAGCTATACGGAGAGATTTGCCAACACAAGACAAACTCATGTTTCCCCACTTCCCTAACGAGTAACCTAGCTAGACAGAGAACTAAATGATCATTCAATCTTACCAGTAATCCCCTTGGGCATTCGGTCGAAATGATGAGTGTGCGACACTGAAATTTAATCTCACAAGGAGGCTAAGGAGTTGGTTTATAGATTCAGAGGCATGACCTCGTAGTAGGTCAAATATATTATGCGGAAAACATTGTCGATCTACATACCTGTTCGATTTGACAGATGCACATGCGCTAATGGCTAGATGCGTCGATCATTTCTTTCTTCGCAGGTACCGGCGTCAAAGGTGTTGCAAGAGACCTGCAACTACATAAAGAACTTGCACAAGGAGGTGGACGACCTCAGCGAGCGACTCTCTCAGCTCTTGTCCACCATCGATCCTGATAGTCCTGAGGCTGCCATCATTAGGAGCTTAATATAGACTCTCGCGATTAATGTTATCATATAGAGCCCTTCGTGTACTGAACCAGCTTGTGTTCTGCTTCCAACTAGCTTCGTTTTCCTTCATTATTTCTACTTTGGGTGATTTTATTATGTGACTAGAATCAAAACAAGGGCTAGCATGTAACTAGGTATCGTCTCTCCTGTACGGACGTACAGTGCAGTGTAATTAGGCGTTGAGTATATAATAAAAAGCACTTGCATGCACCGGTCAAGACTATACACTATAATATGGTTGATGTGGATTGTTTACGCATAAGCCAAACTTCTTGTGGGATGGTTCGTTGAAATGTTGCTTTTAATGGGCATTTGGCGATTTGAAAATTTCGGATGAGTGAACAGCGAATGATGCATAGATTTTCCTCGCGACTGTTCCGATTTTGAAATGGAAGACAATGATAAATAATTCATTCTTCCATTTGTCGTGGACCGCGAAAAAAATGTTAAGATCGAGGGCAAGAACCTTGTCATTCGGAGCAGATGAATTATTTTTATCCTCTCTAGGGAAGTGAGAAGCCACGCCTTTTTGAAACCGTTGCGTTTGCGCAAACCAAGATTAAAAATTGCAGTGGGATGCTCAACTACTTTGATTAGAGAATTCCATACAAAATGACAAGGTAATACTAAAGACGCGATGCACGTTTAATTTGAAAATTTAACGGTCAGTTTGGAGAAGCTTTTATCAAGCAACGATGCACTTTATTCATTTCCCTAGAACATTACTTGCTATCTTTAAAGGATTATGAAGTGCAATTACACGAATTTTAATGATCCGAAATGTCCACGTTTACGTTTTCTAAGAATGAGGTGAAAGAGAGCGAAATGATTACAAGAATAAATGGGTTGTCGCTGTTGTCATCTCATTCAAACAAAGGACTTCAAATGTCCAATTTGAGAGGCAAGTTAAACATTACTTACTCAAATGAGGTAAGAACGAAAGTCAAAATTAAAAATTACTCCAAAAATACGTAACATGGAAAGAGACTGCCATATTATTCTTATTAAAACGTCAGTAAAATTTGGCATTGCACAAAACAATAGTCAATCTGTCGATATCCTCGTATTTAAAATACTGAGGTTTTGTCGGTCACAAGGGGTCAGGTGCGTGTCGTGGCGTCAGCCAGTAAGCACCATATTTATAATCATAGGTGACTTGATTTGATGCCCGATAGAGATCATGGATTATAATCTTATATAAACTAAGGCGCAAGCTCTCTATAATAAACAAAAGACACTTAAGCCAATGTATGCTATTGCAGTGTCATCCTCGGCAACCTGATAAACAGCATATGAATCTATATCTGTAGAAGAGCGATGCTAAAGATCCAAAAGGTGATTTATATATAATAGATTCACATTGGATACCAAAATGTGATCCGCTTATTTATTTATTTAATATGTGTGTTAGCTATCATATGCCAAGCGCTTTTTTCGAAATCGAATGTGTAAAACGACTTGTGTAACCACCACCGCACGTCGAGTAATGATCAATCGGTCATCCGACTCATGTGTTGCGGTGACAGGAACACGGGGATTTTCCTACAAATAAACCAAGCGCATAATGTGCGCCCGCCCAATGGCGCCAAAACTGACGTGAGCTTTTTTCATTCTGTCGGAGAATCGTGTTTACTGTATCATTAAGTGTTTGTGATCGGAATGGACTAGTGGACTGGTGAAGTTGACTTATGAGCTTTATAGATGGTCTAATATATGCTTTTATAATGTATTATTGAAACAAGTGACGCCATCAAGGGCCGGTTGCAGTCGAAGGGGGTCGGGAAATGGAAGCCATGAATCCCTTGAAATATAGTATGAGAATCCAACCAGCTAAGGCAAAAGATTGCATCTCCCCCTCCCCCTAGAGCTTGAGGAGGCCAATCAACATCTGTCCCTCGAGCTAGGAGCTGGGCAGGCCATTCTTGTCCTCGTGCTTCTATGGGCTTTCGTCCTCCTAAGCTTGAGTCACTTTCACTTCCTATTTTGATACGCAAAATCGTTCTCCTCGACTTTACGAGATAGTTGGACGTGGTCCAAACTATTCATTTTGATTGAGGAAGAATTACTCTCTCTCTCTCTCTCGCTCGCTCCTCCGCCTTGTTTTTGTCGGCCTTGACTTTGGGCGGCGCCATCCCCATCGCACCCAATCACACATCCATGGTTGCTGCCGGGTCTCTCTCTCTCTCTCTCTCTCTCTCTTTGTGAATGCCATGGAGCTCGGCTGCGACGGCGATGACCATTGCACGAAATGGCAGCCCCAGCCTCTGGACCTTAAATCTAAGGCCACCGGCTAGGAGACACACAGAGACAGAGAGACCCCACGGGGGGTGGGGAAGGGGGGGTGGGGGGGAGACAGCGATGTGCTGGAGACAAGATGGCCACAGTGTTATGATGGAGAGAGGGGAGGGGGAGCGAAGAGAAGAAGAAGAGGAAAGGAAGATAAATTTGGAACGTTGAATGATACTTGTAATGAGATGTTAACCTCACTGAGGGTAAATGTAAGATATAAATTTACCTCCTAACTTGAGGAAATTTCGAAATAGAATGGGACAAATCCATGCCAAATTATAAAGCAATTGAACTTTCATCTGGGCTAGTGGATTCACGGATCACACCTTACAAGCGTCTTGTTTAGGTTGGGAAAAGTACAAAAAAAAAGTTATAAACCTATTAAGCTTGTGTCAATTTAGTCATAATACTTTTAATTCAATTAATTTAGTTCTAAACTTTTTCATATTTTGTCAATTGAGCGCTTACGTCAATTTCAGTTAGGAATCTGTGACTTCGATACTAATCATCATAAATTGCACTATTAGCGCTAATGTGGATAATTTTTATATTTTCTAGTAAATTTGAATTTATTATTATTTCCTTTCATTTTGGCCGGCGAGGTTCAGCTAGCGCTCGCTGGTTACCTCCATTGCCCTTGTCATTGCTAGATCCAAGTGAAGGCCACCTCACCCATGGCCGATGGGGCCACGAATGTGATGCTCTAGAATGTCACGTGTGGAACGAGAACTTCTGATAAGTAACTATTAGTATTACTAAAGGAAGCATAATTATGACAATGAGAATAATTTACATATATGCTTTTTCCTTATCTTCCATTTTCCAAGTATTCATACAAGTGTAAAAGGAAACGAAGTACGACCGTTAACTCTAGGAAGAAGGTCGGTCTTGTCGATACGACACGATACTCATACACCTTCAAACTTGGCTATATAAAGGCACAATACTATATTACAGATCGAAAACTTTGCCCATCGACATGCCACCGTTGTCATCAAAATTAGGTGAACCATTGAAGTCTCTAAGCGGTCTAACCAACTTCCCGTCGATATTGAAGTACCGGACAACATATCGATGAGGAATCTACCTTAGTATTCCTATGTTGATACATTGAAATAGGACTGACATGTTTTGATGTTCGCAAAATATAAGGAACTCTAAACTACAATAGGGGAGGGGGATTTATCTTACAGATGTGAAAAATAAGAGGTTTGCCAAAGCTTAGATGAAATTTCCAAGTCTAACGAATGAAATCTCTAAGTTTGATGTAGAATATAACCTTAACACTCCTCCAGTCATTAAATGAAGACGAGTACAAAATAAATAAAAGAGACGATTAAATGAATAAATGTGCTATTCTTACTATGATAATATGCCAACAGTAATCGATAAACAATGTTGTATAAAATTATTCACTTCATTGCAAGAGGATGGCATAACCATTGTGATCAATGACTACCATCATTTGGTTTATTTATAGACAAACGTAACATAGACATGTATCATATTCATTATTTTGTCTCATCACGATCACTCTAGGGATAAACTGGCATCTCCATTTTGAGGTATCCCAACGCATGAGGCATCAACTCCGAGCTACTTCAAACACTTCGAGGCATCCCAACTCACGGGACATCTTATCTCTGAGGCATTATCACCATTGATATAGGGGAAATGGAATAATTTAACGTAATACTCTCCACATATAATTACATAGCAATATTTCACGTATTAAAGCTCAAGCCTTGTGATCTTCCTTACATCAACAATAAGTTCAACATTCATTGTTATTTTTTGTATAGACATTCCCGTAATCAACATTCGGTACAAGGCATCATCTTATATGAATCATTACCATAAACCAATCGCCAGGTCTTTTCCATGCATCACTTACATAAGTAGTGGTAACGCACTTACCTGTTTTCATTTCTCATGTAAGAAATAATAAGATACAAAGACAATCAGTAATATGAACATTGACTACACAAACAATCAACAGCATGAGTATCGATCACTCAAATAATCAATAATGTGAACATCGACAACTCAAAAGAATCAACCATGTGATTAATCCCATTACTTAGATAGTAAATTGACAATTTATTCGAATTACAAAATATAGCTATTGGGTTTAGTTTCCCCTTATCACTTTTTGGACCACCGATTCTTGTGGGCATCTATTAGCCACAAAATTGGCATGTAGAGACTTTTCAATTTAAGTCAAACAAACACAATATTTCAACACACGATCATTGAAACTTTCTGACACTTAATGTCAGAGTTGAAACTAAAATTAATAACCATCAAACAACTAAATCAGGAGTAACGACTTGATCAATATAACTTAGTCCCTAGAGTTTCACAAGTTTCACTTACGTGAAAATGACTTGAGCAAATCAAACTCTAGTTACCTTCAAAGCAAAATGATCGAGGACAAAAGTAACAACTCGGTTTGAGCAAATGAAGAGGAAGCCCAAAAAAATACATTGTAAATTCTTAAAGAATCGATTAGAAATCCAAAAACACAAATGTGGGACGTTTACCTTTGATTCAAAAGACTGGGAAATGAAAGAGAATGGAAAGTCACATAGAAATCTTTCTTTCTTTGCAAGAATAACTTGAAGCTCTCTATTTAGAACTTGGATACTTGAAGTCGCTTCATACGATCAAGAGGAGGATGAACTTGAATGACTTAGATGAGTTACAAAAGGATAAGAAAAAACAGACAAGGTTAAAAGTAATAACGTCTTGGGTTAAAATACTTGGTGGTGGATAAAAGAGAGGTGCACAAATCAAAGAGCGACATTTGGCTTAACTATATGGTTCTAAAGTAGATATTTAGATTATCTATCAAGATATTTGTTAAATCAGTATGCAAACAAGAAAATTAGTTTATGTTCCAAACACTGATAAATTAGAAAATTAATTGAACCCGCTAAAATGTTTCATAAAAGATACCAAACGCCATGAGAAACTCAACTCAGTAAATTTCTTGTCAATTACTTATCAAATATGTAACCTTGAAGCATAACAATTTTCCAAAATAGCCAATGTGCCGATATTTCATCGCCAATCTAAACATTCAAGAACAAATATTCACTAATTTAACCCAAATGAAATCACTTTTCGTAAACTACGGACACCAAAAGTACAATCTTCTGCATACCATAATGTTATTAGTCCAATTGAAAATTTCGCTTATGATATTTGTTGTGTTCATTTCCTACATGTTAATTTATTTTAGAAAATCTAGATGTCAAAATGAAGGCCTTGGGCGAGGCCATTGTAGCCTTGTTGGCCGTGAGTGAGGGCACAAAAACCAAAGCCTTCATGACCCTATTGGTCGTGGGCATGAAGGCCCTTGCTAGATTTGGGCAAGGGCATCGTGGCCTCACTCAAGGCCTAATGAAGCAAGGGCCGCATTGCTTGAGCGTGGGACAGCGAGTAGTGGTGCGAAGGCCTTTGTTGAGGGCCTTCACGACCTTGCTAACTCTAGGGGAGGCAGCCCTTGTCCACATATAGTGAGGGCCGCAATCTTCACCAGCGGGACACTTACTAACCAAAGTAAAAGGAAAATAAAAAATAAAAAAATTTAGAAAATGCCTATGTCAGTATAGGCTATGCCGCGTAAGATGGCTAGTGTCCACGTTAGCAACTTCCGGCCAAAACTGGTTAAATTGACAAATTTGACAAAATATGAAAATATTTAGGACTAAATTGATACGACTGAACATCTTATAATTAAATTGGGGGTAATTGCCATAAATTTAGGGTATTTTGCTTTTTTTTTCCTGTTTTAACTTTGGCTACAATAATAAATAATCTGAGTGCAATAAAAAATAATAATCTCCCGAACAAATCTCAAAGTACGACATTTATCTATGGTGGATTGATCTAGTCTAAATATGTTGCAAGGGTATGGCTAGAGACACGTGTCTGAATTTTGAAAAAGTCATGCTTTTAAAAAGAAGAAATTTAAAAAGCTCTATAGACGAGTAATAATACCCAACGGTACTTCTCTATGGTTTTCGGGTCCCCTACGACATTTGAAAATGCACACAACATGTTGCTCAAGAAAAAGCTTCAGACACTGACTTTTCCTTGGCCTGCAGAGAATCAACAGGCATGATGGGCAACGAACCACAACCTAATAAAAACCGAAGTCATCTGAGGCAGTGATCATCGACAGCTTGGCTCGGGAAGAAGATGATAGATGCAGTTGAGCAGCAGAATTCCCTGCATCCCTCACCTAAGTTTCTTCCCTGCCTGCAACCAAACCTAACAAAGATTTCATACGACTCCTTGTCTGGTTATGAGGGCTCGTATCGTTCAACTGCTTGTGATTTGACCCCTTGTTTATCTTCTAAATCCAAGGTGAACATGGTGCTTGATCGATCGCAAGCAAGCAGAGAAATGTTTCATATTTTGGCAAATCTTAGTTTTGTGCTGTTTCATACGCGTTGGTTACTGACTAATGATGCTATATGGCTTACGTGGAGTGGTTGACCAATTTAATTGCAATGGTATACATCATAATCAACATACGTTTAATGTTGAAAATTCTCGTTTATCATTAACTTGTTTCTTCACTTAATTGCTGCTGGGTAACGTATACGCTGCATTGAGTTTTCTTGTATCTCTGCTTCTTTTTCCCCTCCTGTTGACTTCTTGAACCAAAAATTGCGAAATGATGATAAGAAAAATTGACCTTCTATATTTACGGTTTAATTCTACAACTAGTTATTGGAAAGTCTAATTGCATTTTGCTCTGTTTGGCGTGAGTTAAGATGAACTTGACATAGATATATTCATGGGGACAACGAAAAATTGACGTGAAAATTTCTAAAATCAATTTATGCCTCTTAAAAGTCACTGATCCAAGTCCTAGTCATCCCCATCGCTCGGACTTTGGTACCTAAGAGAGCGAACTTGAGACCTGAGAACCAACCCAGTTCATCAGACAAAAATGGATCTCTTGACTGAAGTTAGGGGTGACATAAGTTCCATCCCAGCCGTTCGATTAGATCGGACAGCTGGGAAAAGAATAAAATTCAAGTTCAAATAATTTTTTTTTTGAATTGAGATCGAACTGCTGGGAATCTAAGTCAGTGATCCCGCTCCTGACTTTATGTTAGGGGATTCGGATCCCCATCGGACTAGGACATTTAGGGAAACGAGTTGGATGTCCTATTTCTCAAAGAGTCAACTATATCGATTCGGATTGAGGTTGGTCTGTGGCTTTGAGTTTTGTATGAGGAACAGTCTATCCCTCTCACCAATGTTGTAGCTAACATGATTTTAATAAGATATCCTTGATTTGATTCTTCCTAAGTCAGTTTTTTTCTTTCCTGGGCATGTTGAACTCATATACATGTACTTTGCCGGGTCCAAGCTTGATGCTACATGTGCTCTACACCAAGAAAGAAGTCCTTCATGAAATTAACGAATGAAACTGCTTCCACTGGCTTGTGCCCATCATTCATATTTTATTGAGGTAAAACAATCTTCTCGAGAAGTGTAAAAAGAAATTTAGTGAAAAAAGCAACCTAGAATTAGCCCGCTGCTGGAAATTAGGGGAGCCAGTGATCAATGGAAGCTTTTCTGCTGTAGACAGAGGGAAGATAGCATAACAATCTGCTTGGAAACTGTATAGCTCGTCGGATCTCTTGCTGAGGTTAATTTTTGTATTCAATGATGTTTTCTTCGACTCTAACTCAGATCATGTGAACATTTTACATGCGCACATTTTACAAGCATTTTTTTTTCTCACGAAGGAAGATAAAGTAATGTTGCGCTAAGATTGGTGAGCCACATAAATAAAATGTTCGTAAATTCATGCTAGTTTGATAAGTTTAAGGCATTGATGAAAAAATTTGAATAAAAGTTTGCAAAACATAACAAAAGGTGAAATTTTATTGTTCAAATAAACAAAAAAAAAGGCTTTAATAAGTAACTTGAATGAGAGTTAACAATCAAAATCTAATTGGCATATAATGAGAAAAAAAGTTGCTTTCTTACTCAAATATTATACCGATAAATTTAATAAGATAAGACAAATTTAAGGCATTAGCAAGAAAGACATATAACTTGATAAAAGATAAAAAGAAATCGATAATTTGCAAACTGTCGAAAAGAGTTGGCAAGTTATCGCGAAATCAAATGATCGGCAATTTTTTTCATCGGTGTTTATACATTCTTTCAGAAATTTACCAACATGACAGTACGGAAAATTTGAATCCTCGGCTTTACAAAGGTTATTGTTCTCATGCTCTTGTAAATGAAAAAGGTTGTTCTCGTGTCATTCAAGCCAAATAACAACATACTCCATACAAACAAAAGCAACTCACAAAGGATAGCTCAGCAAAATGCAGAAACCAATGTAAGCAAAAGACTGATCTTTGCCACTTGAAGATCAATGACAACAAATCGGACACCGGATGAGGCCATTCTCATTACAATCCCGGCACTGCCGGAACCCGAAATAATCGTCCTCGCCTTCTTCTTCCGTGCTACAATCGCTATCGTCACGGTCATAGTGTACCTTACAGCTCCCGAAGCACGTTTTGCAAGGCACGAACCTGATGTCCCCGCAGGCCTCACAAATTCCATAACCACCTCCTCCGAGAAGATGACGATCGTCGACCTTTTCACAGTTCTCTAAAACTTTCTGGAGCCGTCCTTCCTCGTGCAATCTCCGGATTTCCTCAGCCCCACCAATGCACTTGCCACCCACAAACGCCCTTGGCAATCCTGCCCCGCCAAACCAACCTCCCAAAAGCTCCTTCAGTTCTTCCTTAAACCCAGAATGCAGCGACACATCTCGCTCATCGATCCGGACTCCGACTGCTTTGAGTATGATCCGAACATCACAACAGTCTTCGTAGGTCTTCCTCACCCCCCGTAGGCTCGTAAAGTACAGAATCACCGTCTCTTTCGCCTGCGGACAAGACTTACTGTCATCCGCCAATACGCAGTTCACCCGGTTAGATTCGGTTACATCCAGTGGCTTGCCATTGCAAGCTATTGAAGACCCATTTTGATCATTTGATGGATGGATATGGAATGGATGAAAAGGTGTGATATTTTCCAGGGACTTCTTGAAATTGGACATGGCTTCTTCATCAGAGACAAACTCCGTGGCGCTTGGTGGCGAGCAACAATTGGCTCCTTCTGTGCAGCTTTCTTCAAATCTCGATGTTGCCCGATGACCACGCGGCACCAATTGATGGATCGCACCGTTGAAAGAGAAACTCTTGAAGTAGTTAGGTGACCGAAAAGGACTAACATCTTCGAGGCCTTCCATTAACTCCCACGTGTTGATCGTCTCTGGTTCTCCAGGAGGAGTCCTAACTGGAGTTTTAGGAAGCACCTTCGGTATTTTCTCCTCAATCATATCAGACCACGTCTTGGCCTCCTCAACTAGTCCCGCTGAAAATTCATGGCCGACTTTTCCAATGTCGCTGGATTCGCCATGGGGCCTGAAATCACCACCGTTGGCAACAAATTTCTCATCCAACTTGTTAACGTCTATGCGAGAGAGATCGAGATTGAGAGAGCCTAGCGTGGAGGACGTGAGAGCAACAGCATGGCAACCGTCTCTTTTGTTTCGCCGTGGGTGGTGGATTTGCGTGGAGTAGCTTCGGGTCAGGGGCACCGGCGATGAATACGGCGCCCGGCAGTGATGGCAACGCTTCGACTTCGAGTTTGCACAGCCCATTGATTCGAATCTATGGTACAAGAGGAGAACATAAAGAAACTGATGAGAGTATCCCCTACGCGATGAGAAAGCAACAAGCAATTGATAGGACTTCAGAATGCTCTCAAAGCCATAAAATCAATGAGAAGAAGCACCAAATATTTTTGCCCTCGACAGTTTCAAACCTAAAGTAGGAGACAGAGTAGAAACGGAGAGAATGTCAATAAGAACTCCCCCAGAAAATGTAATTTGCAGATTACTCTCCATGATTATTGTTCTCACCAGTCCATGGAGACCATTAAAGAGCCAAACTTGTCTACGTTTCTCTCCTCATTTGTTCATGGTTGTCCTATCTATCAACTTTCGTTGGATCACCCTTAAAATAATTGATCCACACCCCCCCGTCGTGTTAGATGGTATGATATCATAGATTTGTCAGTGTCAAATTATTCTCAATACAAATTGGGCTTAGGCATGCACCCATGCGTAATCTACTTATCTAATAAGGAAAGTGCGGCTTGTCATTGACAAAGTACTGAGTCTTCTTTTGCTCACGAAATTGTAATAAGCCGGCAAATACGTTCTCAACGTCATGAAAGAAATTTATCGAGTTGTCTTTTCAGGATCCCTTGAAATTCCGGATAGTAATGAACCGATTCAACCAAGTTGAAAGTTTCTACTATTGGAAGAAAAACGATTTAAGCCTTGGAAGCAAGATTTACTCAATTTACATCTGTGACAGCAACATTGCCACGGGTCAAGATTAGTACTAGGATCGCCGCTTGGCGTTGGTGGCTTCTTCGGGATTTTGGTTCCCTCCTGAAGCTGAAGGTTCATGTTCGTGGCCTCCACTAACTCGATGATGATGGATCACACGAATATGGGTAGGTAGGTAGGAACTTAAGACCTTTCATTCAAGGAACAATCTAAAGAATAATCAATTCAACCGAAAAAAGAATGAACAGAGAGAATGATGAGAGCTTCACGCTACCAGTCTATTACTGGGCTTGAGATCCACATCAGTATAGAAGCCAACACCACTTCAATACATGCACTTTACAAGATCCTGGGATACTTTGGGCCTGATAACATGACTGCGTATTAAGGCAGGATTCAAACTAGAGTTGATTACCAGGCTGCGAGTTCGAATTAGGCCTAACTTGTTAGCAAAGCCGACCCATGACCCACTGGGTGAACAACATAGTAAACATTATGGATTGGACGGGCTTGGCTCGAAGTCGGCAGGACAAGACTTTGTACCAAATTGCCATTGTACCGGGCTGTCCATATTGGCCGTGCATCCCTCCTGTGACGGGACTCGCGATCAAGTCCACTGTCGAAAAGCTTCCCCCTCACCGTCCGAAGGCGAGAAAAGTTACCATCCTGACACGGTGGTCGGCTGCATGTTCGGGTCTAGCTTTTTTGAAATAAAGAAGATAATCAGATCATGACAATAGACAAAGAAAGGAGCATGACCTGCACCACTATAAAATTGCTCTGTTTCGCCATCTTCAACCCCTCTTCTCTTTTCCCTCCTCCCAATTTAAGGAACGGACACCAAGTCCCCCAGCTACAACTAGGCATTGGCTTGTAGCAGCTGCCTACCTATGACCCTATCTAGATGGCCTATTTCAATTATGTGAACATCGGTAACTATATATGTCGCAGACAGTCCAACATGTCCTTTTTGCTAATCTTTCGCGGCGCACGAAAAGCTAGATGGAAATACTTACGACATTTGGACAGGGGAATTCCCTTCTTTACAGTATATTCCCAATGCTCTAACCATTAGATATCATGATTGAGATGCATAGTCAAGCATCCTATGGTCCTACTTTTGAAAAATAGCAAAATCAATGCTGGAGATGGCCTCAGTTAGCATACAAACTGGCTAGTCAGTCATTGAGACATAGGTGGGACTATATAACATTTTCAGATTACTAGATCAATAAATTCAGAATGTAACATTTTTTTGATACATTAATACAAATGGGTTTCGGAAAATGACATGCATATACATATTTTGGTTTTCAGCATGGTTGACATTTCCATTTAAACGCCGCTTCTGTTTATTGTAAATCCTTTAAAAATTAGAGAATGCTTCCATTCCCACAAGAAAACAATCCCATATCCATTTCCCTTATGACATGAGATCTCCGGTAATCTCGACCACGATACCCTCTTGACATGACACTACTACTATGTGGTTCCTTTCAGACCTAGACTAATTGGAAGTCAAGGAATAATTAATTACACGTAGTGTGTAACTACTCAACATTCGATTAATAAAATTCAATTAATTATGGAGAATATCAGATGCATCCCTTTGAACAAGATCACAACCGGGGAGAGAGAGAGAGAGAGAGCGAGAGGGAGACAGAGAGAGAGGCACATGGAAGTGCATGTGGAGCTTGGAGAAGACTCAGAGACCACTCAATTAACAATTGCAACAATAATAATAAGATAATGATAAGCAACGAGGAATATAACATGGATCCAACCCTATTTCCGAGAGAGAGAGAGAGAGAGACCTAAAGTTACATAAATATGAAAAGAAAGGAGGGCATGTGAGCAGCTTTTGTTGCTAGGCCAGAGAAAAATTTTCAGTAGGGTCCATGAATTCCCTTATGCTTCCTTAGTCCTGCACAAATATACAAGACATTTCTCCATCAATTCCCTTACATGTACTTGCAATGAAAAAGTGACGAACGAAAAGAAGAAGAAGAGAAAGATCACATATGCTGTACAATGTTTCTGCTATACTCCCCGTCTTAAATTGGGTTAAAGGTTCGATAGGGAGAGCCTTTTCATAGCTAGACATTTAATAAACATAAATGTGGCTGAAGCTTTTTAAGGTCCAATTGAATTTTTCTTTGTCGTATTTCAGCAATTAAGGAACGGACTTGCATGTTGTTTACTGCATAGGCTCGATGTTCCATACTAATAAGTACCAATCAATTCCATATTTAGCATATCCACCCAAGTTTTAGTTTATGGCTTACTCGATCCTTACTGTTAAGGAAAATTATCCATAATATCTTGAGTCTATTACACAGTTGCCGGTTTAATCATAAACATTTTTAATTATTTAAATTTTCTTATGATTTTTTGTGATTTGTCAATTTAATTGTAAACCTTTTAATTGTGCCAATTTAGTCCTAAACTATTTGATGATTTGTTAATTTAGTCTTAACACTTTTAATGATTTGTCGATATAGTCATTTTAGCCAATTACTCAAATAATAAGATTGAATCGATACATCTTTAAAAGGTTTAGGATTAAATAGGCAAATCGTTAAAAAATTAACAATTGAACTAATGCAATTGAAAGTTTTCTAATTGAATTGTATGCCGTAATATAGGTTCAAGCCTTTTTAGACAACTATTCCTAATTTTAATTAGCGGGTATTTTCTCGTTATAGAAAACACAACAGAAAGGTAGGCACCATTTGCATTAGCGAGTAGACGAAATTACTTTCTTCTTGTCACTGTCCCACGCTCCACGTTACATGCTACATGAAAGACAATTTAATAAGAAATTTTAAACCTCATGGCGTTCTAATCTACTACATCAGTTATGGTACAATTGTATGGGATGACCTGGACACAATGTGCATGGATTCTCCACTAGATTCAGCTCAGAAAACATTAGGCGGAAAAAGAAAAAGAAACCCTAACTGTTTCAGATCGCACAATAGCACCATAATATAGCAATCATTAAGCATCAGATTGGCCAAGCTTGCCTGCATCCAAGGAGAGATGCGAGTTAACAAAGACTTTACCAGTGGATGTCACAGAATGAGGTTACAACGTATTGTCTTTCTTCTTCTGTTCTTCTCCCCCATTTTCACGCTAATAATATAGTACATGGAAAAGCCCTCCTGCAACTCTGAATGACTACAACGGTACCTTGTGATGTATATTATAATGTGTGGCCATGACATAGGGATTAATATAATGTGTACTATCAAACTACTCCAGCAGTTGCCAGACTCGCACCAATAAAAAAAGCACTACAGAACGAATATGGAAGTGCAAGGTCCACCATCGATGAATCTTCATAGAATGGCTAAAAAGACATCCATTGTGATCGTCCATTATCATTGTGGTTGCCTGTCCTCGGGTTCTGCGACTTTCATGCATGATGTCAAGTTCCCTCGTCACACATGGGCTGAGTAGTAAGTTTAATTGCGCTACTTGTAAAAGAGGGAAAGATATATTATATATATGTGCATGGTTTACAATGTGTGTAAGATGATGTTTAGAAACTTCTGTGACATCATCATGTGTATTCTGTACAGGGTTACTGTGGTATGTTTGGCTGGATCAGGAGGCAAGAGGACATTTAATTCGAGCAGCTTTGGTCCTCATTGTCTCCTTGAAAGTGCGAATGAGAATTAAATTAAGATGAGCGGCGTATATGGTCTTCTTGCTTTGTTGAATATGAAGATCTCCCTGCATGGATTGAGTGATGATTTTCTTCTTCCCTTTATTTCACTTCGAATGAACATAGAATTA
Organism: Melaleuca quinquenervia; assembly: GCA_030064385.1. Classification (NCBI taxonomy): domain Eukaryota; kingdom Viridiplantae; phylum Streptophyta; class Magnoliopsida; order Myrtales; family Myrtaceae; genus Melaleuca; species Melaleuca quinquenervia. Next base: position 5,804,244 of record CM057726.1, on the reverse strand, counting down.
CCGTATAGTTTTATACGGATAACTCGTTGGTATACTTTCAAATAACAAGTATATTTGGTGTGGAATCACCATAATGGAGATGTTCTCCCTTGAAGGAATGAAAGATCTGTAAAAGAAAATTTTAAGTAGATTAGAGATTTGAGAATGAAGTTAAATCGAAATTAAAAAGGTAAGTATTCGTATCACTTTTATTATGATCAAAATTCGCGACGATATATTTTAAACATTTGAGTATGTTTATTTTCAATCTGGATGAATGCACTGTGGGGATAGCAAACGATCTTCCTTTCTATTACCAACAAACGCGAAATCGATATGAGGAAGACTGGAAAAAGATGAAACTGATGTCAGCGGATGGGTCCGCTACAGTAGAATATGAACACAATCTCTCCTTCACTGGGTCATCAACCTAAAAATCGCTGTCACTCACACAGGGCTCCCTTCTCCCAGCCCTGACCACCATACCCATCGCCTTCACAAATTCCTCTCTCTCTCTCTCTCTCTCTCTCTCCATGAAAGTGAGCGTCACCCACACACACACACAGACACTCATGAATACATAAAATATTTGTTGGAAAATACATTACATATGTTCCCTATTAAATCCCCTGAAAGAAACAAGATCCAAAGCTCCACCGATCTCTCATGACATTTTTCCCTACCCCCAACACCCAAGAAACGCGCACACAGAGACACATACCAAGACATGGCCTTTCCACCGCCGTCGGCATCGTCAGCAGCTAATTTCATGTTCCAAACCCACCACCATCACCACCAAGAAGACCCACTTCCTACGGTCATCCCGCTGAACCACAACATTGGTGATGCTATCAACAATGTGCCCTTCTTGATGAAGAGGTCCTTGTCCTTCTCAGGGGCTGATCACAACCAGAGATCGTGCGGGGGTGGAGACGACGACGACCTGTCAGATGATGGGTCGCAGCTGCTTCTGGGGGAGAGGAAGAAGAGGCTGAGCTTGGAGCAAGTGAAGGCGCTCGAGAAGAGCTTCGAGATCGGGAACAAGCTTGAGCCCGAGAGAAAGATGCAGCTCGCGAGGGCGCTCGGCCTCCAGCCAAGGCAGATTGCCATCTGGTTCCAGAACCGGCGGGCTCGCTGGAAGACTAAGCAGCTGGAGAGGGACTACGAGGTGTTGAAGAAGCAGTTCGAGGTCCTGAAGGCTGACAATGATGCTCTTCATGCTCAGAATGAGAAGCTTCATATCGAGGTAAAAAGAGATACTTGATTAATCAATTTCTTTTAGTTTTCATGTGCTGTCTGTATCGTCTCTTGAGTACGTTTATTTTGGTTTTTCTTATCATCAGAAGCGAACCAGAAAATCAATAATCTTTGAGACTAGTGCTCACTACATCTCGTCTCTATCATTCTGCAACTCAAGAATGACGCAGAGAACTGAACAGACTAAAACAAAATTTGCCTATCCATTTAGTCCTCTCAAATAATGTCTTTTATAGATCATTCAATACATGAGACGATTATTTCATGAATTTTTATTTTTGATAACATTGGTAAAACAATTTACCTTTTTTTGAGGCAATCAATGTTGTACACAACATACTACAGCAGACGACTCAGAACTCGCATTAAATTCCCTGTTTGTGATAGATCCTACTTTATCGGTTGAAAGCCAGAGGAGATTGGTTCTATCTGAAGATATCCCAACAAATGAGTTCAACTCAATTTTCTTGCTAGTTAAAAGTTTTCAAGGCAACTCCAGTTACTTTACTTTGATTCTTGTGGCATCTGAAAATACAGTATACTTCTACCTAAGTTTTAAAGTCCCAAACCAATTGTGCAGCTATCGGTCCTCAAAGGAAGGGACACAATTGAAGCACCCAGCAACCTCAAGAAGGAAATTGAGAGGTCGTATTGGAGCAATGTGAGCGAGAACAGTTCTGATATCAACTTAGATACATCGAGAACATCAGTTATGAACAGCCCCGTATCATCTTCGCAGTTCAGCAACAAGCACCACTTCACCTCGTCAATGAGGCCCTCAGTCGCGGCCCAACCGCTCCAAAGCTCGACCAGATCAGATCTGCAATGCTTTCAGATTGACCACCAAAGTGTTCAAGAGGAAAGCTTCTCTAACATGTTCAACAACGGGATGGAAGACCAGCATGGCTTTTGGCCATGGGCTGAACAGCAACATTTCAATTGACCAATGCACAATTTAAGCAAAAGGATTCGGGAAAAAAGAAACAAAACCAGTCCCATTGTGCCGATACTAGTCTCAGTTCAGCTTGAGAATATCTTCACCAGAATTAAAGCATCTGATGTTTCCTGCTGGTTATATGTCATTGTCAAAAATTTTCAATACAGTGTCATTTTTTTATTGTATAGAATTGAATTTACCCTGGTTCGATTCCAGCAGGCGGATGGAAACAAGAGTAATTGTCAAGAGTTGATAATCTCGGAATGATCCACTTGTCTTCCATTTTCCTATAAATTATGATCCATTTGTTGGTTGTACCATGAATAAATATTGTAAACCCTAATAAAATCACAAAATGTGAAGACTCTTTGGTTACATACATGTGCCGGCAGTGGGTTCCTTCTCTGGCAAGTAGTATGGACCGCGAAATTTAAAAAAAAAAAATGGATCTCTTGTCAGAGCTTTCAGATTTGAAGGGCAATTTGATGCTTTGGAATCATGAGTATTACTTAAATACCAGCAAAGCTCTAGTGGGAATAGTTTGAAGAAGCTTCCTGCAATGAGGATCAAAAGATTGGCTTTCTTCCTGATCGTGTCAGGAGGATTAAAAATGAAAACTAATCCGCATCTCATTTTTTAATTAAGTAAAGCAAAAGTTAAAAAAGTCGGATGGTAGATTCAGGAGTCGCACATCCCCAAAAACGACAATGCAAAATATTCTGATCATGATCATTGCTTTCATCCTAAGGTCTCATCGTATTGACAGAACCATGTGTGAAGTTCATGTTAAATTATACTGCCATCAATGGTTTCACTGTTTGGAGGAAACATGTAGATTTATGTGGACAGTAAAAAAAAAGCATATGGTCCTGTTGTCCTCAGTATCCATGCACGTGAACTCCTGTCAAAACTCCAAAGTTCCCCGTAATCCACCACAAAAATCTTGCACATGGTCTTCTTCCTGGGAGAGTTTATAACTTGGTTGTATATATTGCTACGAAAAGTACAGACAACTTGAGTGATAACCTAGACTTTCCCAACCCATGCAAATCAAATAAAGAAAAAAGAAGAAGGAAAGAATACCTAAAGTTTCGCAAGTTTTCAGTGAGAAATACATTAGTGGCACTAGTGCTGTATGGAAGTCAGGAGAGCGATACTTGTATGGTCATTTCCCCTCCTTTTTCCCTCGTCCGACCCAATGACTCGTTTTCTGTCCACGATGTTTACTAAGTTCCCCTGCGGACTTTTTCAAATTATAATTCAGCTCATGTTCCCATTTTTAGCTATATCAACCGACAAGATGCGATTCTTGATCACAATGATTAACGACTTGTCTTCACCTACTACTGATTTTGTCAATATGACTGGGGAGAGACACAGAAGTAAAGTCTCGGGAGGGGTAAAAAACTCATAATTAATTTCTAGGTAAGTGTAAGTTTATTTATGATTATATCCATGACCAGCTCCGTTCTTGGAAAAAAAAAAAGGCCTTTCATATTAAATTTGGCTTCAAGTAAGCATATCGACTGTATAATTGAGGAACTATATAACATGTAGTGCTAGGCAGAAGAATGAGAGAAACCAATTGAGATTTAAGATAGTGGTGGGACAATTACTGAAGAAAATCTTGAACTTATTGCATTCGTATCAATTTAGTCCTAAACTATTCAATTTACCAATTTAATCATAAACATTCTTACAATATACCAACACGGACCATCCAATCAATTTTGATTGGAAATCGCCGGTGTGGATTCTTGTCACATGGCATAGTTGATGTCAATTTGAAAATTTATTACAATTTTATCAATTTTTTTAACTTACTTTCATTTTTTTTTCTTTTTTCCTTTGCAATATCCAGCGACCACCCACAAGCAAGGGTTGGCCTCTCCTGCAAACTGAGGATCACCATTGTAGGGGCACAATGGTGACGAGGAGGAGGAGCTGAAATCGAGGCTTTCTCCGGTTGAAATGAAAAAATATACAAAGAACTACTTATAAGATGGGCCTTGCCAGGATGGGCTTTGGTATCGGAGTTTCCCACTTGGCTCCTAGTTGCGCTAGGGTCATTTTCATTGTGACAGAACCTGAGAAAAGTTGGATTTGCAATAGGATGAACCGATTCACAAGGTAAGGATAGCACAAAGGAGGGACTCTCAAGCTGAAGTGTTCTGCAGAATCAGCACATCGTAGCGATGCTTTGGCCCCTCCATCGAGAGATTATACCGCCCGCTCGAAAATCTGCAAATTTCACAGCAAAGATTCTATCAGAACCTAAACCAGAACGCATTTGTTGCATGGAACTTGTTCCCGTCCATCAAGAAAGTCCCACGTCTTTTGGGGAGAGGACGCAGTTCGAGTGTCGAGAGGAGCGGCCCTCTTTGCGGCTTTGCGTGTTGATTTTGGGACTATCAGAACTAAGATCATGACAGACAAGCGGGCGGGGACTTTTGGGGATCCATACGTTGATTTTCTGGACCATTACATGTTACATGGTTCGCGAGAAGTCATGGTCTTGCATGGACTTCTTCGGTGATGTCTGGACTTGAAATTATGAGCTATGCCCATCCTTTATAGAACCATTCACATTAGAGAAAATGCGTATGGGCACTCGTGTTTTGATTAGGAACTTGTGTGGGTATCGTTGTTTCATGATACATTGCTCACTGATAATGCGTTTTAATCTTATTAGAAGGGCGAAAAATAAAGGGAGTCCTTTTTAAACAGCTTCATCTTTCTCTATCGTCTCCGATCGCATGCTCTTCGTTATACATCAAAATACGAAGCTGAGGTGTAAGAACTAAATAGGGAATGAGTAGTAGAGATAAGCGAGATTCTTCGAATAAATACATTATGAAACACGGTGAGAATTTGATGACGTTTTGTTTGACCAAAATGATCGGATAACCGCTAAATTGGCGAATAGAATTTGATAACGGTCGTTTGTCAAATTACGTCTGAACAGTTACAAATTAAAAAAGTAGAAAATAAATAAATAATAATAAAACTAATTTCGAAAATAAAAAAATAGTTAAATTGTTGATTAAGGTTAATTTGGTCCGCAGCGCTAAAAAGTGCTAAGTGCGTCAAATAAACGCGCACCCGCCCGCAGGTATAGTGAGGTCTGGTCCACTAGCCTATTTCCTTGATTGAAATAGTAAATTGCACTTTAATATTTAAAGTGATCAAAACTTTCATTTCTTTCCTATGTAGGGAAACGAATTTTCTCGTTTTTGCATATGTTGTATCTTGAAGGATAGCCGTGACACACCTTCCACGTTTTATGAAAGGCTGAAGCCTGAATCTATCCTTGCGAACGGTACTTCCATGCTCTCTATAATATCTATTCGTGATCCCCGAGAAATTTTTTCGCGACAAAATTGGCAGTCAACGTGTGAGCATTGTTGTCAAGAGTAATTTCCGCGCTTCAAAGAGTGCAGAAGGTGAGATGCGTGGGTATCCTCTAAGATCGAACATACCTCTCGGCCAAGGGTGCAGAACACTACCGCACTACCGCACCACCGGGATATAACAAGAACAAAGGGGAAGTGTGAAACCAGAAGAGAGTACTGTTTCATGGATCTGTAGAATAATGAAGAACATGTCGGGATTTCTAAGAGCAATAGGACAATCGAAAGCAGGAAAGATCAGGCCACAGCTAGGCGAATTAATGTGAAAACGGCTAGCAGAATCAACAGGGAACGACTGGAAGATTCAATATCAGAGTTTCCAAGATAAGGTTATCTGAATTATAGTAAGATAGGCTTTTTCTAGGGATGACCTTGATTTGATTGAAAAAAATAATGATAATAACAGAAGACATTGGACCACGCCTCATGCAAATTTCGTGCGCAAAGAGACCGGTGAATTCCAATATTATACTCAGTTCAACCCAAGCTCATGCGCGCAAGCTCGACACATTTTTCTTATTGTTAGGTGACTACTGCAAACCATTGTTGACGACTGGGAGCGTAAAACTCACTCAACTCCAAGTCTCCAACCCCCTCCAGCAGCAAATGCGGCGAATTTAACCTCATTTCAGCTGAACAAAGAGCAAAACAATATATTGACGGATTAGATGAACTATACAGATTGGTTTTGCCGCTGTACAAGAACACATCATCCATGTTCGTGCTTTTGCACTCTGTTTCCCGCTTACACCTTTCTTCTATCTTTGATATTAGTCGATTACCATTCGTTCTTTGTTTGCTGCCGTGCCTTAGTATACGACATCTATGTGAACAAAGTACCATATGGCAGTGCAATATTTTGGATTGGGTTTCCCTGCCCTAGTGATAGGGAGGGCAAGGAAAATGGAGAGTGAGATGCGGGTTTTGCTCATTTTTATCGGAGGAAAAAGTTTTAATGGATTGTTGAGGAGCAAAGGATCCCCTAACACTAAGACAGGGGATCCTTTTCCCATTTGGCCATCTCTATGAGAAACTAGAATAGTAGATAGTCAGAATGAGAGAATCAACTAGTTTTGTTTTAGGCCTTCATGATTATTGGAAGTCATCAACATCTGCAAAACTCAGAGACTTGTGCAAACTATCATCTTTTTATCCCAGGAGAGGATTTTTTATTGCTGTAGAGTCTTGTCCGTGCTCGTCACCTAGGAGAAAATAGAGAACATCGCTGTATCTCTCTTTGATATTTCATAGTCCAGCCGAGCCAAATCTTCCTGCTCCGCCTTGCCCGATAGGTGCCTTATCGCCTCCAACCATGGACGAAAGTGCCACCGCCACAATCGACCGGAAACTCGGGTCTGATGCGAGCACTTGGGTCAGGGTCTCTGTCAGAGACTGTTGAGAATAAGTCTGTTGGTCCTCGTCCGCGTTGGTGCTGTGATTCATCTGCCCTTGCCGGGGCTGCTTCTCTTGGCAAGTTGGACCAGGCAACAACATGGGGCGGCCACTCGAGTAGTCGTAGGCCCATAAAGATGTCTGCCCGACGTTGGTCTTGGAATTGAATTGGCTCATGGTCGAAGTGGATGGTGCATCACGAGTGAGGTCTAGAGTGATTGTTGGGTTCAAAGACGAGGGAGGGCTTGGGTGGAGGAAGATGGGCCTGCTTCTTGGGTAACTGTCATACGGACTGAAGCTTAGGCCCGTGTGGAACGTGGAACCAGAGAGGCTGGATTGATCAGAGGTTGATGTTGAAGAAGAAGACAAGAGTATGGAAGCAGCGGCCGAGGTGGTGGAAGCCATGGCTCTGGCTGGAATGGGAAGTGGGTGGTTGTGAGTGCCCTCATAGGTGGTGGTCAATATGGACAGGTCTTCAGGACATCTTTGGACCTGAAAAATGAAATTGAAAGGAATGATCGAGCAACATTGAGTTAAACTGAAGAAAGAGAGAAATTTTCGGTTTTTCTATGATAACGGATATTTGAGTTCTGTAGTTTGACTAATATTCGCGGATGCAAGAACATCACCATGTCCAGTGTCCCACGTGCATCGATAAAGCTTCATCCACAACATGGCAAGCTCAACCCTCGTAATTATAATTGAGAGACGTTATGATTTGATTCCAAGAACTTAGTGCATTCATAACGACCGCTTAACACCTTATAATTCCTTTGGAGATTGAAAGAGTAATCAAATCTGCTCTTAGTTCAATACTGTGATAGATCATTAAAATGGATTGCTTCAATATAACTACTGGCAAATGCTTCAGTGTTAACCTTCTTTGAGCCAAGCTTGTCATAGTGCTTCAATTAATCATCGGTTCCAATCCATCTGAAAACTATTGATCTATCTGACGCAAAGTATCAAATAAGCTACACAATATATTGCCATAAACCGTCTCATCGCATTTTGTTTGGTTCGCAACGTAATTGGACATGTAGTACTTACGACTATGACCCTGAAGAACAGTATCCCTCAGCACCGTAGGCAAGAGCGTTCAAAAAACTTGCTATGAGTCACAAGCAGTAATCCTGGTTGAACATGAATCTACCTGTTTTCTAACGGGGCATGCCGGGACAACCGTACAGCGGTAATATGCTCGGGGACATGGGTTCCCTTTGGAAATCTTTTGTCCATATTTTCTCCATTGGCATCCATCGTTCATCTGCACAAATATTGTACAGAGACACAAGCCGCTAAACTATTAGTCGAAAGTTTACAACTGCGACATACAGTTGCATATGCCTTTGAGTTCTACAGAAGAGGATGCACAGGAAGAAAAGGAGTACTAACCGTGGCTGTGTCACATCTGGCCCTCACACAAACCCTAGCTCTCTTCACTTGCTCTTGCTGTGAAACCTCGTTATCTTCTCCATCACAAGTCGTCTTCCGAGTCTTACTCGATAGACAAGTTTCTTTCGCTTCTTCTTCATCCGGATTTTCCGATTCCAACTGGCTCTTGCGATGAGGATCCGGTGCGAGCTTTGACGAGAATTCACTCTTGAAGTCCAACCCAAGAGTGAGGCTGGTCTTGATGTCTTGTGTAGGATCGTCAGACTCACTCGTTTCCTTCCTGCCATTCGTATGGTGGCTCCTTCCGAGGCAAAGAGACACGAGCTGAGGTTCCTCGGCCTCTTCATCAGAAGAGTTTGTGGAAGATATTTCTTGAGCTTCTTGTTGAAGAATGTCGAAGAATCGCATTTGGAGGGGATGTGGTGGATCCTTCTCGGCAAGCTTCAACATCTCTTTTATCTGGTGTTATAGCCTCTCTCTCTCTCTCTCTCTCTCTCTCTCTCTCTCTCTCTCTCTCTCTCTCTCTCTCTCTCTCTCTCTCTCTCTCTCTCTCTCTCTCTCTCTCTCTCTCTCTCTCTCCCCTCCTCGCCGATGGTGCCTTCTTCTTATAACTCGGGAGAACCCTAGCAAGCTTGCAAAGCAACTTGGCTATAAGTTGACTTTGGACCCCATTTGTTCAAAAGAGAAATTGAACTCGCAAATGCTTATCTGTATCACACATCACCTTACGCAGGAAGCACAGACAATGTCAACAACCCGCTCTCACGCTCCTTCATTTTAATACAAATTTTCTCCCCGATGATTTCGTACAATGTGAAGAAAACAGCACATATTCAACTTCAACGCTTCCCCATTTGAGAGAGAGAGAGAGAGAGAGAGAGAGAGAGAGAGAGAGAGAGAGAGAGAGAGAGAGAGAGTTGAAGCAGTTATATGTTGCGTGATTATTCGATAATAAGATTGTCGTTGCAGGCTTCTGTCGTATAAAATTGCGTTTGTGCAGAGAGAGGAGACGTCACATGTGGCAGATGGTCAAACTGGGCTTGAGTTGGTGACCCTGTAGTCCCGGTGTGCGGTGGGCATTCGGTTTCCAGAATATTATAAAGTTACGCATCGTCAAGTTTCCGGTCAATACGCTCGTTGTACGCGAGGTTTGAAACTGGAAGCCAATCGCTGTCCCTTCCATTGACCTGATTTTGGCTTTGCATCTTGGTCCTTTCTCCAAGAGACAATTGATCAGATCTCATGTGGGTACCCGAGGAACTGCGTCCGCCTATAGAGTTTACACGTCGGTTAGCTCTCTTAGTGTTGATTAACACTTCTAAGTAGTGCTTTCATGTCGAAGTTGGAGCACGCTTTGATGACTACATATATAGGGGTCCAAAGGTGTGCATAGATTGATAACTTTGACACTGAAAGGTCAGTGATATACGAGATTAGCTAGGCAATCAGTTGAACTCTCATGCCTCGAGTTTGGGTTTGGATTCAATTATTTGGATTACACATGTCTCAGATCAATAACAGATTTACTTCATTTATGTGAGGTTTAGTTTTTGGTTTATGAGAAATCATTTCATGTATCAACTATATCTTTGATATGGATAAGTAAGGCTAATCGATTATAATTTAACACGTCAACAATATTTTACTAGGAATAATGAATATAATTTCGAATTTGAAATTCTTTTGATTCCTCAACGATGACGCGTGGTATAAACATTAAATAACTTATTTTTGCTTCTCATATTTCACTATTTAGTTAATATACGTCAATTAAAACCGAGATTCATTTTCAAATTATAAAAAAACAAAACAATTGGGTCTCTTAGCAACATATGAATACTATCGTTTTAAATAGCAGCAATGACTTATTTTATCAAACACTAATCACGTAATCAAGCACCTATTTGCCTCTGATTGATTGAGGGAACCGATATCATCTCATGTTACTCGCGACATTACCACTTAGCTCCCATAATTTTCTACAAGAGTTGTTGATTAGTAACGTTGAAAAATTGAAACCACGAGCCCCTAATTTTCAGGACAATGAAGGAGATGAGACGTATCGCTCTGAGAGAGCCAACACGCCCTGTGACCACGGCTGCTGCTCTTTCGCAGAAGCGCGTCGACATTGATGTCGACCGAAGCTTCTGAGCAATTCAACCCACACTTTCAAAGACTTGGAGCCAAATTGCTCTTACCAAACCTGGTCATCCTTATTAATAAAGTTCCCTAAGCTTCACCTCATGACAGCAACCTCGTTGTCTATTGTTTCTTCCCACAGGATATGAAAGCCAAAGCCCACTTGGAATCATTCTTAATTGACAGCTGAAATAGCATGACAGACACCACTCACTTTGGGTCTCCTAATCCTTTCTTAATCATATAATTAAGGAGGCCAACGACGACAGTTTAAAGGCGCCGACGATGTCCAGTCACTGCTAAAATAAAGGGGTTAGGATTCGAAACTTCTTCGCTTGATTGAAGTTTCAATTGGTTGTCTAATTATCATGGTAAATAAATGAGCAGTGAAGAAAATGAAGGCTCCTGTTTTAGCGAATGTATATATCACGAAAAAATTGTCCTATATCATAAGTTCATTAAAAAATTATCAAGTTAAGGTACAATCAACGCTAAGGGTCGTCCCCCCGTTCATCTAGAAGACATTAATGAATTTTTTTTTATAAGGATGAATAATCCATGTTGGAGATAAAACAAAATCAAGAGGCAAATAATAACACAGCGGCGTGAAATGTCTAGGTACTTCGAGCCTGAATATGGTGGAAGAAGATGTTGGGGGCAGCTTTCCGTAAGCATCATGCTCAGCTATTGCCATCGTTATGTCAAAGCGTCATAACTCTGACAATTGCACAATCACGTGGTATAAATTAACGTTTGATCAACTCCACTTCAATCACCAAAATCGTCGAGACTCCGGCGATCATAGCTTGACAAAAACACATTCCATAAGCCGATCTCATGCAACAACAACATATCGAATTCGATTGTGTGGTACGAAGGCAAATACAATGCTCAAAAGTCTACATCTGGATGGATAAAGGGAGGATTCATCCCTGGTAGACTCTCTGTCAAGAGAAGAAAATGAGTATGCTGTGACCACATGCGCGCCATCAAAGTAATTACATGCTAAGCTTTCAAGATCTTTCAAGAAACACAGTTTGTTCTATTGTATACTTTCGAGAACACATTTGCTCTCGTAGTTGTTTCGAGACAGATCCTTCAATTGAAAACAATAAACGAACTCTTGACTTTCCCGGTTCGAGAGATTGCGATCCATTAGATCATCGAACATCTGATGTCATATACGCAGAGAGAACAAATTTGCAGCCTTGACATTCTCTTTTCAAGACAGATTCATGCTTCCTCTCTCCTCTGCAGGAAGAAAAGGCCGACACTCTTCGGTTCTCGTGTTTTAATTTACATTAAGCTGTGTAACGAGAAGAAAGGAAACCGTAAAGAAGAAGGAGAAGCACCACCAAGTGCCTCATTCATATACCCCAAGAAGAGAGAAAGAACTTTATGGTAAAGAAAACAAAAGTCTGAACTGCTATCTAAAGTCAGAAGCATTCACAGAGAATAAGCATGTGAAGGGCAAAACGTGGGAAATCTTTCCAAGGATCATCAGTGCTCCACAAACATCGGGCCTCTGTACATTGCTCCCACCACGGCCAATTCCTCAGGTTTTTCCCTCTCTTCAAGCCATGCGTACTTTTCTCTCTCCTCTTCCAGCAACGGCACCCCAGCAACTGCAATTGCGGAAGGAAAATGTGAAGCGCAACCACAAGCCAAACGACAAAAGAAAAACAGCAGGATGAAGGACAAACTTCAGTTTTAAAACTTATTATTGACATGGACCTGAGAATTTGGCAAGTGGGTAGTCATGGTAGTAGGTGCAGTGTCGGCCATCAGGGTCGGAATATGGCGGACCCAGGACATCAAGAACAGCACAGGCCGTTACTGCAGTGAAGCAATGCATGTTGCCTCCTTCAGATGGGTACAATATGGACGTGTTGCAGGGTGCAGTGAAGTTGGAATCGACTTTCACCTTTGCTAGACGTACTCCAGGAGGCACAGCTGCATTTGGAAAGAAACAACACCAAGAAACTTTTAAGTTAGTTGTTCTAATGCATGCTAGACATCATATAGTTGTTTGCAATATTCAGTTCTTAGGGAAAGCTTTTCGGTAACCCGAGTAACTAGTAATGATCAGGACCTCTGTTAATTCTAGATGATATCATGTAAAAATATAGGATGACGATGCCCTATGCCAAAGATTCAAGCTTTCCGGAGCAACTCACTCAAATCAACTTGGTACTAACATTTGCAGGCATTATATCAATTACTTCAAGTATACATCAGATTTCATCCATGCGTAGGCCAAATATTTACTCAATTTTAGCATCCGTAACAGAAACAAATCTAGCAGTTTTTTATTTACAGAAAGTGGGATCTCGGAGAAATGCAGAAAAGTCAGAGATGATTTAATCAACATCTGCAAATAAATATCAGTATTTGAAACAGCATGGAAAAATCAGCTTGCTCTATAAAACAAGGAAGAAGCATACTGGGTGACGAATTTGCGACAGATGTATTCGGGTCCTGAACTGCCCAGTCATACGATTTAATGTGCATGGTCCCAAAAAGAAGCTTGCTGAAAACTGTCATTCCAGGGTGATCGTGTAAAGAAATGACACCCGAAGGTGGCAAACAAAAGATTCCCATCTGTAAGATCCAAAAACCGTTATTGGTCAGCACAACAGGAATCTCAATCTTTTGTTATGAATCATTGATTTCAATGCCCACAAGGACAAAAAAAAAAGGGAAAGAGTTGTCAGATACCGAAAATTTATCACATTCACAGAGATGCAGGTATGTAATTGTTGGGTATTTCTGAGTCACAGATGTCTGGAAGTATGGCATATCAGGATTGAGACCTAGATCTACAGGTCTAATACCATCTGCAAAGGTCAGCACAAAATTAATAAGTGAAAAAGCGATGGAAATAATATTTTAGAATCAGTTGTTCATGTTATTTCAAGCCATACCACCGTATCAACTGCGATTTCAGCAGAAACACCATCAAAAATATTTGCAAGCAAAAATCTGTCATGTTGTCCAAAAATGCTAGACAAAAGTGCGTCAACAACACACACCCCGCAAATTACAAGGGGAAAGAAAATGCCCAATGCCTAACTAGTAATCTAATCATTCAATCATAAGGACTTTACCTCCTACTCCAATGCTTCCCACTTTCCAGAAAAGCATTATGTTAATCTCAAGGGAAACAAAGAACAGAAGGCATATATTTTCCTCTGGCACAAGACAGAAATGCACCACCCAACAGGTGATTCAATAGTAATTTAAGCCAACATCAAGAACTTCTATCGACTAGATCTCATGGAAAGACAGATATGATGGAATGCATTTCCTTTTCTGGACTAGCAAAAGGCAAGCCAAGTTCAGAGTGATAAAAATGAGTTTCTGTATGGCCTCCTCATTTGGAGACATCGTGGATGCATAATGAGCCATCATAACAGAGGAAGAATCCATAAAAACATGGACCAGATGTATCGTGATAGAATAAGAATTTTAGGCCATATCCTTTGAGACAGGTGACCCTACTTTCACCCAAACCACCAATTGCTGGTCACTCCTCTCTCGCCTTTAGTAATCTTTTATTTTTTGGCCAAACCTCTTGTCTCTGGCTTATTTAACATCCCAGCTAACCTATTATATATATATATTGAACTAGCCAATAGCTTGACAACGAATGAGTAAACTGAACCTGATATAATAAGGCCAAAAAGAAAACTGAACTTGATTGAAGACTAAGTCTTTGATTGCTAGAATCTTGGCTGCTTAAGGCTTCCAATGACAAGCCATGTCAATCATGTTCAGACTATAAAGGGAAACTAAAGAAGCACTTTTCTTGACCTAAACAGCAAAAAAGATGCTGTTATGGATGACCTAAACAAGGCCCTGCTTCCTCGGGCAGGTTGAGGAGTTACTCAGAATATCGCCTAGAAATTAGTATCTTTGGCTTCATGGTCAGGAGTACGATGAGTCGGTTTATAATCTTGAACACCAGTTTCGATCCAACACTTGGTTTAGTCTCCATTTGTTGGGACATAAGATTGTCCCAATAACTCATTAATTGAGAATTCTCACAACAACAAGGTCCACTCAACAGAAATTCGGACTTGATGAATGTGTTCCGTTACGATAATTTCAAGCGTTCCAAAATGGAAATGCAATTGTTTAATCAATTGATATAAGAGCCAGGACAAATGTAGATATCATCATTAGCACCATCAAGTTTTCCACCAATCAGTAAGCCGAAAGTAACCCAAACCATTCCAAGAAAACAGTGGGAGATCTTCAGTCTAACGCACCAGCAGACAATAAATTAACCTAGACGCACAGGACATTTCTTATCTCAATCAGATTACACCGCAAAAGACTAAAGTATCTTTATTTTTAATCAACCTCAAGCGGACAATCCAATGATCCTCCATCATGACAATATTGCCATAAAACGTCCATATATTATTAGCACAAAGTAAAATCGTCCATTAGACACGTAGAAACGTACCTAAAACCCCCCTTAGCCTCTCGACAAACTGAGGAGACGGTATGATGTTGGGTCCACATTCCGCAAAAACTTCCTTGCAGGTATCGAAAAGCCGTTGTATCGGCAACATCTTTTTCTGGCGTCGACGGCCCTTTCTCGACTTGCCAGTCGTCTTCACACTATTGTCTCTCGACAGTTCGTGACACTCCTTACCTTTTCTATCAGCCACCACGGTTGTGATCCCCATCAACACCTCAAATACTCCCTAACAAATTCCAATGCCACCACAATCAAATCCCCCCCGCAAAGCAAGAAATCTATCGGACCCAAAAGCACCCAAGCACCAAAATGCGCAAAGAACCGCGCGGCTTCCGATCACTCCTACCGAGCAACGAGCTAGGCAAAGATTTCCAATCAGACCTGTACCAGAAAAGATCGTACCTTTATCCAAAACAGCAATCTGGGTATTGCATAAAACGCGAAAAAAAATTTGTCTTCGATATAGGAGAACGAACAACAGGAAGGGCAGGGATTAACTGGTGCAATGTTCCTAACTTAGTTACTTACGGGGATTGCTAAGAAACCCAGGACGGACGCGCAAAACGTTGCATCTTTTGTTGGTGCGGGCGACGATAAAGGAGTGGGGATCATACGAGGACCGCGATCGCGATTGGCGTCCTCCCAATATAAAGGCAAGAAATGGCCATGGTTGGAGGGAGGAACCCGGAGGAGATGGTGGGTTTTGTTGGGAGAGTGAAAACCAGGGGCCGCCATGGGCGTCATTCCAATGGGCTGTTCCCAAACAGCGGATCTTTTTCCCAGTCAAGACCCCCTCTCCTTGGTCTCTTCTCTTTTTCTTTCTTTTTTCTTTTTTCTTTTTTTCATTTAATAAAAATAATCCTTGAAATGTGACGTAATATATAATGCAATATGTATACTTTTAATGTAATGTGATCCGATATAATTTTGCGCATTAATAAAGAGAAATATCGGGTCCACGGAAAATTAAAACATAGTTTACAATTGAATGGGTGAGCATATTTATTGTGGTTATTATTATATGAGAAAATGATATAAATGGTTATTAAAATTAAAATCGATTGAATATGCAATGTGGTCATAAACTTGTAATATGTTCAATGCAATTCATGAATTTAAATTCAATCCATAATGTAGTTCCTTAACGACCATATTGAATATTTTAATACAATTTATTGAATAGTTCGAATAGTACAAAAGTTAAGGGTTAACACCGAGCAAATTAAAAATTTATGGATCATATTACACGTGATTGGAAATGTCATGGATTACATTAAACAAATTAAAAGTCGTATATGATAAAAGTCGAGGGACTATTCATGGCATCATTCCTTATTATATTCGTGCGAGGTCGGCTTCGTCAACGGCGGTTTAACCCGGATCTGTGGGAATAATATAATGTGGAGCGCATTGGAAACTCGTGCAAATTTGGGCATTTATTGGTCCGATCACTATTTCAATTTGGGCCATTTAAATAGGAGCATATCAAATGTATCTAGACAAAAAAGGTTCTCGGGGAGCGAGCTTCTAAGTATTATCATAATTCCTAACGAATTGCGATTGCCAAAGTGTTGGGCTCCACGTCGTAATTTTCGTACCACTGATGTTGAATGACTCTTGACTAATTCAAAGCACGGAGAGTTCGCTTCATCCAAGAGCAAATGCATTATTAGATTCGGTCCACGAGAAATTAAGTTAACCTTAAACTTACCTCCAATCTTCTTGTTTTTATTTTGTGACCTAGAATGCTTTTGAAATATTCCTTCCTTTTTTGCCATTCCTCCATGCCTTCCACACCTTTCCATTCCCCATTCCTGGCGGCATTTCGCCCTTCATTTACAGCACAGATTCCATGAGCCATCGTGCCCTAAAAGCAGTATAATTAACTCCTAAACGATATTATTAACACTAATCATGCCTTACTTTCAATTGCTCCTTTTGCATCTAAGGCGAAGATTGGCATGGTCGGTGTGGATAAATCGGGTGCTTATATCAATCGTCAACATACCCTCTCTTTCTAATAGAAGCATCGATATTAGGGGGGAATTACATGTTTAACTTGTCATTATCTTCCACCATGGAAATACTGATTTTGCCCCGCTTATGAAAAAGGGTTAAAGTGGATTAAGAAATGGAGAACCCGTTTATGTTTACAATTGTCGTATGGTATTAAGGTCGATGCTTGCTATTTCTTTATCTGTTTAGCCTAACTTGAAGGGTCAGGCGCCTCGTGTCCTCAATTCTCTCTCTCTCTCTCTCTCTCTCTCTTAATTACATGGGAATTTCGAATTTTTGATTCAATCAATTTTTGGATTCACGCAAACCATGCCAAATTCATGCGCATTCAATGAGGCTCGTCCTTGAAGACAATAGGCATATAGGCCCCAAGGTAAATTTGAATGGGACATGCTATCATGAGAACGTGAATTCATTTTGAAATGAAATTATTTCAGTGGATTGAAAAAGTTTGATCACTTCATGGATCCTCTGCAACTTACAAACTTGAATACACAAAAAAGAAAATAAAAAAAGAAACATGATATTTTTTTTCCGAGAACGGGACAATCTAGTAATGATGCATGTGCATTCATGAGCATACAATAAAATCAAGATTCATAATTTAAATAGAAATCCTGTCTTAAGAGCATTTGATGCACATAGGATGTGTTCGGTTGAACTTCGAAGGAAATTGGAATGGCTTTACATTTACATCAAAGATTTTGACTTGACCCAATTTTACTTGAAGCTTTGACTCTTCCCAAAGTTGGGTGGAGATGGGTATTCCCAGAGCTTTTGACATTTCCCTAACCTCGTTCGCCAGCGCCGCCTTCACCACCTCCTCGATCCTCTTGTTGCGTGGCTCTTGATGGGCCATGTCGTGCTACCTTCGGGCGAACCTCCTCCCATGCCCCCGAGCAATGTTGGGTGATGTTGATTTAGATTTGAGCTCGCCTCGAACCCTCTTTATCCATCGCCGAGATCTGCATCGGAAGACGAGGGCAAAGTTTGAATAATTCAGCGAAAATCAAATTAAAAAAAAAAAACTCGCTAGCTCTCCAAGTAACATCACGAAATATTACAAAATCAAGTGAGAGTTGCCCGGAGCTTTAAACATTTGCAAAAACGAAAACTTTACGTCAAAAGTGTTAAAGATTGCGTTGCCTTGGGCATCTGGGGGTCGTGGACCGACCATAAAAATCCTGTTCAAAAAGTGAAATGCATTAGCTGTTCGCTTTTAGGTTGAGCGGTAAGGGTCAGAGAAGGACAATCACATTCAATCTGGACGCTGTCTCGAAAAGAAACTCGATGAAATAGACATGTCCGTGAAGATACGGATTATCTGCACCTGGATCGAGTCCACTTGGTGCCGTCATGGAGTTGCTCTCGTCGTGGGGCAGAAGCAGCAGCAGCAGCAGGAACAGCTGCTCTTGACACTTGGAAAAATTCGAGGTGGTTCGGGATTTAATACATCCCCCTTGACACACACACTCTCTCTCTCTTCGCGACTTTCAAAGCATGTCTGAACATTTCGGAGATAGTTAGAAGATCTCCCACGCTGCTCGCCCTCGAAATTGGGAAATCTAATGTTGCTGGGGACCCCGCCGTTTTGGAAGATAGGGATTGGGACAACTCTACAAGTGTTACCAAACGACGATTGTGAAATTTGTCCGTTTCTTTCTTCTTTCTTTCTTTTTACCCACCTAGATATCGCTCTTCACTTTCCTCAAGTGCTTCGCGAACGGGACTCATTTATCCGAGTGCTGCTAAGCTTAGACACTCGTACTTGGAAATTTGATCTTGCGATATTCTCGATTTAAAGCCACGAAGCAGGGACGAGGGATGGTCATTTAATGTATTCGAATTTCGCTCGGCGATTAATGATTAATTTATTTATTGGGATTACCGACCATTAGCGGATTGCAATCACATTTATATCATTTTCACGCTATCATGTCCCTTGATGTCAATCACGATGATAGCCATTTGCGAGTTATTGACGTACAGATTCAGAATTTAAATGGACGATTGATCCAAAATTAGTTAGGGTGAGCTCGGGCAAATTGGGGCCTGTTTGTTTTTGTTCAAAAACAGGTGTGTTTCTGTTCTTTTGTTTCAATGAATAATAAAAGAACATAAACGTGTTTGTTTGCACTTTTGTTCCCGGAAACTTGAAAACACATTTGGACCAATAACAAGAAACAAAAAAAACCTGCTTATTGTTCTTAAACACTTTATTAAAAACACTTTTTATTTTTCTTTATTTTCTCTTTTACCTTTGCAGCCTCCGACCACCCGCCGTCGGTTGCCAGCGTCGACGCTACACATGACCAAGAAGAAAAAATGAGAAAAAATAAAAAAATTATTAATCACATCAAACACATTTATATTCTTTTTCTAATTTAAGAACATTTTTACTAAATACTCTATTTTACCCAAAAATTGTTCTACGAAGTAAAAACATAAAAACGTGTTTTTGTTTAAAAAATGTTCCCTGAAACGGAAACGTTGCCAAACGCGCCCTTGGTCCTCCACTTTGTGCCAGTGCCTTATCTTGAACCGATCGGATCTAAGTCTGACCCGAACCTTCATTCGCGAAAAAAATTAGAGAGGTTTTCTTGGTGTTTCGAATAATGGACGGGCTCAGAGAATAATTTTTGCAGGCCGGAGTGGGCCCAAACGGGCCCCAGAGGCACACACTGGGCGAGCCCATCTGCAAGAGCCCGGCCCGATCCGGCCCTAACCGCCACAAACAAAACGAGTCCGGGTCCGGGTCAGAATACTCCAACCGCGAAACCAAGCAAATGGAGAGGGCGGTGTTGGAAAAGCATACTCAGCACGCGAGAGAGGTGAATTACCAGAACTGGCCCTCCCTTCCTTTGTCCCTTGCCTCGCGAAATCTATCTCCTCTCTCTCTCTAAAGAGATCTGCATCGCCATCGCGAGGGCCTGTCTGAGGAAGGAGGCCTCTGTAAGTTCCGTGTTCGCCATCGATTCGATTTCGCCGCACCGCCGTCTCGATCCCAGCCGCACTCGACCGATTCCGACCAGATTCTATCGGAGAAGATGTACGGGTTCGAGGCCTTGACGTTCAACATCCACGGCGGCTACCTGGAGGCGATCGTGAGGGGCCACCGAGCGAGCCTCCTCACCGCCGCTGACTACAACAATCTCTGCCAATGCGAGACCCTGGACGACATCAAGATGCACCTCTCCGCCACCGAGTACGGTCCTTATCTCCAAAACGGTGCGTTCTTTTCTCCCCTTTTGTTTTTCTCCCTCCTCGCCTCTGGATTGGTTTGGAGCTCGGCGTTTATTGAGGATGACATTGAGAGTGGGCTGATGTTAATCGAGGAGCTGAATTATGGTCGGTCACTTGGATCGGGCGCCTGATTGGGTGATGGCCATTTTTAGTGGATGTTAGCTTGGTACTCTGGTGGAATTGATGCTCGTTTTCTAATCGAATGAGCTCATTGTCCTGTTCTCTGGGGTTCATGTGTGCGCTTTCAGCCCACTGTTGTTTATCCTACACCGCACGCGAGATTGTTATTCAGTTGTGATTCGGCCAACAGCTAATCGAATCACTCTTTTTTGCATTGCAACTGTATCTGTGAACTCTCGGTTTCCTTTGGAGCTTTTTCTTGGAGTAATTGGGATGTGTAGTATTCTGATAGATGAGGGAGTTGGAGCTCCCTTTTCTGCCGAGGAGCTCATTACTCGGTCGTGCTGTGTGACGCTTGTTACCTGTTAAATGGGATTAGATATATAAAGGAAACATGCATACAGTTGGCAGTTGCGGCATTTTTTCTAATTCAGTGGCCAGTTATGGATCTGAAGGCTGAAAGTTATTAAGTTTTGCAGACTGTTGGACAGTCTGGTATG
Source organism: Melaleuca quinquenervia (assembly GCA_030064385.1). Classification (NCBI taxonomy): domain Eukaryota; kingdom Viridiplantae; phylum Streptophyta; class Magnoliopsida; order Myrtales; family Myrtaceae; genus Melaleuca; species Melaleuca quinquenervia. The sequence goes on along the minus strand of CM057726.1, from coordinate 5,783,367 downwards.
AGTATTATCCCTTGGCACTTGTCACAACCTTGATAATGTTTGGTCCTTCTTCGCAACGAGTGGTTAGAAGAAGACGGCCGGATTACTTCCTATGTTGTTGCTATTTTAAATTAGAGTGTGTTGGCCCAAGATTATCTCATTTAGTGGGACAAGACTTGGGTGTTACTGATCTTGATATTGTTGTTGTAAAATGTGCTAACTAAATCACAAATTATAACTTTTTTGTTATTGTGTCTCTCAGAACCTTCACCATTGCATACGACAACTATCGTGGAGAAGTGCACACATAAACTGGTTGATGAATACAAGCAGATGCTTTGTCAAGCCACAGAACCATTGTCAACTTTCCTAGAATATATTACGTAAGATATCCCTACTCTTACTGCAAAGCAACATAATCCCCTGTCCTCTGATTCACATTTCTTGTTATGTAAAGGATTAGTGGTTTTTATTGTTCAGTGTCATTTTGGTGTTCACTTTTCAAGCTTGGCTCTGTTAAAGTTTAGAACTTTGTGATTGACACGTAATTACATGGATGTAAGCTTCATGGCTTCTATTTCTGTCGACCTTTAATTGTCAGACCTTTTTTTTTTTTTCCTACACAACAAGCTTTTCTGCTACTCTTTGCATTCTTAAGTGACTTAGTTAAATGTAAACTTGAGATTCATGCATTGAACACTTGAAAACTATCTTATTTGCAAGTGTTATACACATTTCGAGCAGTTGGTGTAGATTTTAACTTGCAGTGAAAATCAAGTAATGTCATGGTGGAAAGCTGAAGCAAATACCAATTGGCAAGTGTGTTGTGTTGGTCCTAGAGGTAGCTATGTTAGCTAGAGAGCACCTGATTGAAGTGATTTTTATTTCTATTATGTTGCTGTCATAATTGCTACCTGCAACTGTGATTGTGTTGTGATTATAACCACCTGAAATTTCATTTTGTCATCTCATATTCCAGAATTTACCACTTCTAGTGGTACAGAATTTAGATGCTCGCATCTACAGTTGGATATCAATTCTTTCATTAGCATTGGGTCGGTTGAATGATTATTATGGAAGGATAGAGAATATGATTTTTGGAAGTTTAAAGAAAGGAGAAATAATTAGCATGGCATTTTGGTGCCTTTGTTCCTCTATCTCTTGTAGGTATGGTCACATGATAGACAATGTTGTTTTGATTGTTACTGGGACCTTGCATGAAAGAGATGTACAGGAGCTGCTGGAGAAATGCCACCCATTGGGTATGTTTGACAGGTAACTTTGTCCCCTCTACAACTTCAGTTTGCTAATCACTTAACTTTTTCCCCATTTTGATGATGAGGAAACATGCCTTAGGTAAATAAATTCAGCACCCTTTAAGTAAGTAACTAGCTAACCTTCTAGACATGGACTGACTAATGCGTGAGCTAAATCACAATTACTCTCAAGGTTCAATAGGTCCTTATTTTACTTTTTTTTGTTGTTGAACTTATTCTACTTTATGTGGCCCCTTTTTACCTTTTCTTTTGGCTTCTCAGTCTTTGTTGTGCTTAATTTGCCTCACCTATTATGCAGCATTGCAACACTGGCAGTGGCTCAAAATATGCGAGAACTTTACAGATTGGTTCTTGTTGACACACCTCTGGCTCCATATTTCTCTGAGTGCATCACATCAGAGGTACCGATGGTTTGATTCAGCCATTGTTTTCCTTTCCCTTGTTTATTTGGACCCGACTTTCATTTATGATATATCTGGTTATGGTAACTCAAACAATGCTTTACTGTTAGTGGATCGAAACTTATTTTAATAGTTTTACTAATAACAATATAGAAATGTCTATTAGTTTCTCTTAAAATCTAAGGTTTTATGCGGGAAAAAGAAAAGGTTTAATTCTTTATATTGATTGGAAGTGTCCCGCATAAATTTAATATATAGAGTGGGTACTACTTTCAATTTCATCTCACTCTTTTTGTTTCGGCCAGTCTTTTTGCAACACGCTTGTCAGTTTTTTCCTCTAGGTTATCACTGTATCATCTTGCATATAAGGATGCACATAGGTATAGTACGTCGGTTGCACCATATTTTGAAGTTTGGAATGGATTGACAAGGATTATGCACTCTTAGGAACTCTAGATTTGGTTAGCTTAACTGTGAGCAACCTCCGAAAGGGAAAGTCATGCTGGGGCTTGGATTGATGCTGGTTAGTGTTGAACAGTGGAAGAACTAGTAAGAAATTAATAACAGCGTTTGTTAAAATTGTTACTGTTTATATTCTTAAATTGTCCAATATGATGCCTTTTCAACTTAGCAGCTGCATATCTGCCTTTGGACTGGTTAATCTCAGAAGCTGCACGTTGTTATTATTATTTTTTTTCTGTAGGACTTGGATGACATGAACATTGAGATAATGAGAAACACTCTTTACAAGGCCTACCTTGAGGACTTCTACAGGTTTTGTCAGGTGCAACTAGCTGCCTTCTTGGAGGAGATATGTTGTTTTACCAGTCATATGACAATTAACATGTAATTGTCCTCTTTTTTATGTTTAAGACTGCTTACATGTGTTATTCCTAAATAGAAACTTGGAGGTGCCACTGCAGAGATAATGTCTGATCTGCTTGCATTTGAGGCTGATAGAAGGGCTGTAAACATCACAATAAACAGGTGACCTATGTTTAATTAGCGGTCTCAATTTTACTATTCCCTTTACTTTCTCCCAATGAGTTCAATCTTGAGCAACTTCCTGATGGTATTAATGTAATTCAACTGCAGTATTGGCACTGAGCTCACCAGGGATGATCGGAAGAAGTTGTACTCTAATTTTGGTTTACTGTAAGATATCTGCAAACAATTTGTTGTTTTGGGTGCATTAATTATATGCATGTTACAGTGGCAAGTAATTCCTGGTTATTTCCGTCTGGTGATAGGTACCCTTATGGCCATGAAGAGCTTGCTGTTTGTGAGGATATTGATCAGGTAATTTCGAGCTTTCAGACATCAGCAGTGTTATATATTTTTCGGAGTCCATTTCCTGTAGATGAGGTATATGATCATTCTACTATCAAATGGGACCAGTAGGATCTGATGGTAGATAACCGTCCTTCCCTGACAGTTGCCCTTGTCATGTAGCACTAGACATTTGGTGGTTTGCTCTATTTTAGTTCATCCAGAATTTGTTATGTTGAGCCACTTTGCTTTAAAAATGGTTTATTTTGACATTAATCAACATTAGAGATTCCTCTCCTGGCTTGTATATGTAACCTGATTGCAGATTTGTTGTCTGTGAAATAAGTTTCCACTTTGCTAGCGAGTTTCTAGTAGCCAACCGATGGGTCTTCTGGCCCTTGATCTAATGACAGCATGCTAGTGGTAAGCAAAATGAGAACATGGAAGTGGTTGCTATGTGTTACCGGCACAACATCGTATTCTATCTATGAGCTAGTGTTCACTGCAATTGAAATTGTCTCGTGTGGTGTAAATTTGCAGGTTCGCGGTGTCATGGAGAAATACCCTCCATATCAGTCCATTTTCTCCAAGTTATCATATGGAGAGAGCCAGATGCTCGACAAAGCATTTTATGAAGAGGAAGTGAAAAGGCTGTGCCTAGCTTTCGAGCAGCAGGTTCACCTTTCTCCGCTGATTGATTGACAACTAACTGTAGTTAAAGAGATTATGTTGTTTGGCGTGTTGCCAATGTTGCATTTAATTGTTTTTCCTCTTTTTCCCTTTTACTGCAGTTCCATTACGGTGTGTTCTTTGCATATATGAGGTTGAGGGAGCAGGAGATAAGGAATCTCATGTGGATATCCGAATGTGTGGCTCAGAACCAGAAGTCAAGGGTCCACGACAGTGTCGTGTTCATATTTTAGTTCGTTCAGGAAGCAATTCGGAAAGTGTTATGGACTCTAGTGTGTTCTTCTGTAAATTTTTATTTTTTTCTGTGTCACCTCCTATCCATGATTTTGAGCTGCAGAGCTTGGGAGGGAGCGATAACTACTGCTTGCTTATTTAAAAGACAGATGAATCATCTTTGTCATTCTAGAGAACAGAACCTTGTAGATAGATGTACCGGCAATAAGCCTTGAATGCATTTGATCAGTCATATGCGCTCCTCGTGTTGTACTACTTCTTGTTTCTTTTTTCTCCGAGTCTGCCTATCTCCGGTTCGATCATAACTCCTCGTCCTCTTCGAAGGGAAATATTTCATTATGTCGTTGGATTACCGTATCTACAAAAGTGATGCTACTTGCAAGTAAACGATATTAGATGCATGCCTTGTGGGAGAGATAGCCCAATGCTTGAGCCGCGGCTGGCTTTGTTCAATGTATATCATTATGAAATACGATGGTGTGCATTTCTGGGATCCTCTAAAAGAAGCTGAAACAAATCGAATCGGTATGGATTTGTAATAGGGAGTGACTCTCATTTCATCCATGCTCTGAAACTTGTAAGATTTTGGAAAACAAAAAAGGATCTATTCGACCCATAATCGAATAAATAATCCTTTATCAATGGAAAAATAGGAATCGTTTATCGCGATGAAAATGGTGATGAATTTGATAGTCATTTTAAGAACGTTAGTGCGGTGTTTTTTCGTTACCATGAGGCTGGTCGGTAATGGTAATGCTTGTCGGGTCTTTCTTCCGTCCGGCTTCTTTAAACCGAGCACTAAGTTAGTATGTTCCCATGCTGTAACTTTTGTAACCTCACGACGTGATTTTATTTGACGGGAAAATAATTTAGTAGTTTTTTAGAAACTAATAAAGTAAATCGGATATTATGATCTCTACATGAATTTTCCAGCACTATAAAACGAAAAACCTTTCATTTTTTCGCTAATGGAAAGATATGCCTGGAATTGCCCGCAAAAGCCTCAGAAGCTTTGAGAATCGTTTTCAGCCGTCGTCGGACCATCGGTCGGAACCCCAATAACCGTGCGCGCTAGGGTCTTCGGGCGGAGCTAAAGATGGACCCGCCTCCAGCAACGAGCCGTAGCTCTTCTCCGGGAACAACGGCGGCGGCGACGTCGATCACCGACGTGGACGTCGACGCGCTGGCCCGCTGTGCGGATTACTTGACGCTGCGGGAGGTGTCGAACATGGCCATGTCCTGCAAGTCCCTCAAGCGCGTTGCTTATTCCGATTCCGTCTGGCACCGCCTGTATAGGTCAGCGGTGGCAGTGTCCTTTTCGAGACAATGATGCATCCCTTTCTGTATGCGATGAATCGACTATGCATGTATTAATATTATATAAATTCCTAACAACACAATGATAAGTGGAGAAAGTACAGTGTGCATTTGAAGGTCGTCATTGGGGACTTCATCGGAGTTGCTGAAGATTTTTGTGCTATGACTGACTTGTTGGAAAGCTTCGTATGGGAGAGTTGAGTCTGTGGAATAACGAACTTTAAGGGTTGCCACCGTCTCATCAGTTCCACTTAGCATTGCGGCCTAACAAAATGGAAGGATAGAATGAATGTCTGAAAAACGATGTGTATTAAATTGGTATGGAGGAATCTTATGTTGTTTGTCATCGGAGCTTGTATATAGTGACTGAAGATCTTGAAAGGAGGCTTCTTAGTGTTCCTAGTGGACTAAGTTGTTAAATATTCGTTTTTCTGGCTGCTAGCCGATGAAAATAGTTTTACCGAGTGATGCTTTAAACCAATTTGGTAGGGAGAAGTGGCCTCGCCAATTGTCCGCCAGCTTTACAACGGGGGTTAGAAGAGCATATCTGGACAGACTTTCTGCACTGCAGCAGTTTAGATTTGTTGATCCCTTGGTTTTGGACTACTTTACAGAGGCTACATACAATGATATCTTATTAAATAAGAACGATGTGGTTCTTGCCCAGGTATGATAGATCTGTTCTTTTTTCTTTTATGTTGATTTCCCAGCTCGCTTCCGTTTGAGTATCGCCTTCTTGCACACTTGTCTCCTAGTTTTAGCTTCCGTGACATCAGTCATAGTGTTGTCTAGTGTTGCCAACCTACTCGATACAAAACAACAGGCTTAATAGTTTATGATTATGAATTAGTTGCCGCAGAGATTAATTTTATATATCCAGCGTAATTCTGGAACAAAATAAGCTTGTAACATTTGCTGCATATGGTGTTGCATTCAGGGTCCAACCTTACAAATTATGAAGTTTGATAGCTCTCTTGGTCTATGGGAATCCGTTATTGCACTACACGATCACAAAGCAAGAGTTACATGTATGAGGTGAGACTTGTAGTATGGATTTACTTTCTGCTGTTGTCTAGAGTAGATTATGAAACTGGACATCGGTTAGTTAATGATTCATGCTACTTGCTGCTAATGGTTTGTAATATGATGCCATAACTGTCATTCTCAGGTATTATATATTTCTGGACAAATTATGTTAAAGACAAGTGGGATTCAAAATGGGGATCATATAGTGACATTGACTGTCTATGTGCAGTTACAATTTCAAACTATAACTAATAAGTTTCATCTCAATGGGTACACCTTGATAATGTTTCCTTTTGAATGAGCTTTCTCTTGAAGAGCAAATGATTAAGTCCTATTCTCTTTTTATGTTTTATTTTTAATGGTTTTTGGGGTCGATACTCAAAAAGTTGCAGTTCACGCCTCAATGGAAAATATTGCTTCTTTGCAATGAAATTGTCAACAAATGGCTAAACCCCCTCAATGGGGCTGGTTGCACAGATCCTGTTGTACCATTAATTTGTTCCGTATCAAATCCTCCATGATAAAAGTCTTCTCTCAAAGTGTCTTCCCATGCCTTCCTGACTCCTTTTACCCTATTTCTCCATCTAAAGTCACATCTTCTTACGAGAGCAAATAAAGGCCATTGTCTCGTGTGTCCTGATTTATGTCAAATGAGTTTATGTAGAGCAATTGGAGCTATACTAATGTTTCCTCTGTAAGTTGTAGTTCTATGTTTTCTTGAATGTCCACACATCTACTGGGGCATTCTTTCTCTACTGTACTCAGTAAAATTCTGTGTCATAGATCATTGGGCCACTGGCTTAGTAATTGGAACTTGCGATACTCTAATGGGAAAATAAAACTTAAGAGAGGGTCTTGATCAGGTTAACAGCTAGAGGCACTTCAGTTCTGGACCTGCTATTCTACCTGTCTCAGCTTAGTGCATTCTGTTTGTAGAAATTTAAATGCAAATTTCAGAATGTGGCTTATTGTGTATGAATCAGTTCAATGAATTGTAGGAAATGGGTGTCTCTACGTCTTAAAGTTCTCCACACTAATCAAATTAGCTTTTTCTTTCTTTCTTTTGGGTAGTTCAGGTACATCTCTCGTTTCTAAATGTTAACAAATGTTCCACTGTCTATTTTTCTGTGAGAAAATTTATTATTTTATTTTTCTAATTATAAATCCTCTGATTTGCAGACTTTTTCCCCTCAGTGTAATTTCTCCATCCCGAGGTGAAATGGGGACTCAGGAAAGTGCATTGGTGACATCAAGCTGTGATCGTTCCATTCGGCTGTGGTGGAAGGTACGGGATTAACTGGCACTTTGCTGAAATCTGTTTGAATGAGGACTGAGCCTGTGGAGATATGCAGCAGTAAATGTTACTTCTGTTAACGACTTTAAGTAGTGAAAAGCTTAAGCATTTGGTTCTCCTATTTAGCTTTAAGTTTTAAAGAAGATAATTTGTTGACCTTTATTTATTTTGATTCAAAAGTTAGGTTATGACCTGTACTAACTTAAAATTAGGAGTGAAGGCACCAGTAGTCCCGAACTTTTCCAAATATGTTTCATCTGGTCTCTCAATTCTTTTTTGGCCAGTTGGGTTCTTGAATGATACACTGTTAGTTCAAATTAGTCCTTCCAAAATAAAAAATAAAAAATGGAATCACTAACATGTCCGTTTAGTTGCTGTTAGGTGTGACGCTGGCATCCCACATGGTATCTTATATGGAAATTAAGAATTCTAGAAGATGCAATACCAAAGAACGTTATTTTGAAGGTTTAAGAAGACAAAATATCTGAAAAGGAAAAAGATACTGGAATAGCCAATGCAGAGGAGTATGGGAAACTTTTATGTGCTCACTCTTGCTGGCCGATGGCAGCTGTGGTGCCGCCACTCACAGCAGTGGTCCTGGACAATGGCAAAGGTCACTGGACCTTCACTGGTGGCTCGGCAGCTCCATCGTCACCGCCCAGCTAGTGCCTCCACCTTCATCCCCTAAACCCAGGATCTGTGTCTCTCCCTTCCTCTCTGACTTCTGGTTTCTTTTCTTTTACTTTTTTGGGGCCCTTCAGAAACTAGTTTGGAGTACCAAAATGATTTGGCGTTGACATAGATGTATATGGTTGACATGGCACTAACGTGGTCTTCTTTGTCAGCATGCTGTCCATTTATTTGTCGGAATATTGACTCAAACAAAAGAACATATAGGCAAAGGACCCAACTGACTAAAAAAAAGTTCTGGGAACTATTGGCTGCTTTATCACTAAAAGTTAGTCATAGACTTTCATTCTAATGCTTCCTTTTTCAGGGTGCATGCCTACGGTGTTTTAGAGGTCACAGTGGCCCAGTTTTCACTCTGTCGGATAAATTAATAGGTGAGGGGAAGGTTCGAGTATTGGCAAGTGGAGGTGAGGATGGCACTGTCCGCCTTTGGTCCCTTTCAAGTGGGAAACGTGGGCAACAAGCATTAAAGGCCACATTTTATGGGCATGAGAAGCCAGTTAGATTTATTTCAGTTGCTGGGTATGTCTGTTTGAAGAACTCTGGTGTGGCATCTCTTCTATTTTTGGTGCTTTTGAGAAGTTTTAAGGAAGTTTTGGTCCCTGGCTTGTACATTCTCTTTTCAAATGAAATGATATATGGGTATGACATCAAGGGAACATGTTTAATTGGTTGAAGCTGGTAAATTTGTAGCCATCAATTTGTCTTCTTTTTCTGAGATTGCCTCATATCAGGACACAACTTTGAATTTTAGCCCACGATGGCCTTGGTTCCGCATCTGTAGGCTAATTTTGCTTAGGGCATAGTAAGACAAAGCTTCGCATCACCAAATTTTGGGCACTTGCATCCTCTAATGCTGTGTGCTGTTAATTACTAGTAATATGTGACAATCTAAGTACTCAAGATATTTCTTAAAGTTCTTATCCTCAAGTTTTTACCTTTTTCTCTGCCCTTTAAACTACATCTAGATTAGAGAGTCAAATTTTCTCACAGCAGCTTATAGAATTCATCATTCACTTGTACAAACCACATTAGGGCGAGAATCTCTCATCCTATTCAAAGGTACCAAATATGGTAATGTAATGTCTATCACATCTTGTTTGGAATTCACATCTGTGGAAGTACTTAAATATTAAATCATGTCTTCACCTAACGGCTTAAGCTTTTAGGACAATTGGCAGTGATCTTACAAAACTTCTCATGGTATTAGAGCGGAAGATCTTGAGTTCAAATCTTACTAGATCTCTATTTTGTCTCTCGAAATCTTTCCACGCTTAGTACTGGGCAAAAAGACCAGATTAAGCGTGAGAGGGAGTATGAAAGTACTTAAATATTAAACAATGTCTTCACCTAACGGTTTAAGCTTTTAGGACATTTGGCAATGGTCTTACAAAATTTTCACAACATCCAATGAAGTCTTCCCTCCGCTTATATCATTCTATGCACCTGTTAGAAGCCTCCTACTTTGGAAAATCTAGAATTACATTTCTGGTTTGTAGGATCACTAAGATTCAGTTCATGCCCCGGTAATTCTCACGAGATATAGAAGTCAAAATTCTTGAGTAGTAATACCTCAGATTTCCTATCTGCTCTGTTGATTGTCAACGTCAATTCTGCATTACTGACCGCATGCTCCTTATCATGTTCTTAAGTTTCTCGATAATACGGTGTTTTCAAGTTGTCATTTGGTTGTGTTTCATTTCTTACTGGTGTGAAGTCCTAGCACCTGGGATGCTGATATGACTGTATGTTTGTATTTTCCTTACAGGCACAGTACTTCTCTTTTGGTGTCTATTTCAAGTGATTCTAAGGTACTTCTATCTCATCTCTTGATGCTATACTGCATATGGACATAAATTCAATAAATTGGTCTATGCATGTCATCTATGATCATGATGTTAATGAAACTAAAATTTTTAGAAAACTTGCTCCACTACATTTAAAAACAGGCACTATGATTGTGTTCCAAACTCTTTATTCTCACTCCATCTTCGCTAATTTCTCACTTTTTCTTGGCCATGAGTAACATCCTTCAAGCACCATCATCACTAGATAAGCTCTTGAGGTAAAAATTAAGAGAGATAATCCAACCGAGGGACTCTTCTTATTAAGGAGTGTATAGATCAGAAGAAGCAACATCATGTGAATAGGCTGCATAAGTCCTAAGCATGTCTTCTGGCGAAAAGCAGGAACCTTTAGAATAAGCTGAATTTCCTGATAGCAGTATGGACTTCTTTTCCTTTGAATGGATTTATTGTGATAATCTTGTTGTCCAGGAATGTTGGTTCTTATTGGGATATTGTTGTATCTTAACCTGATAGATGATGTTTTTTACGTTAGATTAGAGTTTGGGATGCAAATGCATCATCTGCTGTTCGTTCGTCATGCTGCGTTGGTATGGCTTCTGTTTCTGGTGCGCCTGTAAAAATGAAGTGCCATGAATCGCTGCTTTATGTGGCTGCTGGTTCCCATGTTAACATTATAGACTTAAGGACAATGCAAAGAATTAGCACTCCAGCAACTTCCCGGACAAGCTTGTATTCATTTGAAATTTTTCCTTCGAAGTCATTAATCTGTACGGGTGAGACTGGCTGGTAAGTTTTTTCTCGTGGTAGTAGATAATTTTTAATGAGCTACACTTTACTTGTATGTAATATTATCCACACTGTGGGATCATGCTGCAGTTGTTTCCTCTGATCCAATAATTTCCGAATAATAAGCAATCTTCATATGTTTATTTTGATGATGAGCTGCTTGTTCATTTATGGGATATGGGAAGCTAAAACAACTGGACAACCTCAGACCAATTAGAATGAAAACAGGTGCAGTACATTGAGGTTGTTGGGCAGACTATACTTTCATTCCTCTTGAGAATAAACAGAGCATGCAAGACAAAGCCATTGACATTCATTTATGCAAATTCTTTTACACCCATTGAGTGGACCTGTGGAAAAAATGTTACTTGTCTCAACGTTGTCTTCCAATGAGTTGCACAGTATCTTGGAGCTCATGCTTTTGTTGGTGAGAGAAAAGTGTGATATGGTTACAACAGCAGTTTTTCCTTCATAGCTATAGATGGTTACCTTCTCTAATGGAAAAGGAGACAATGTACAAGAAAAAAGTTGTTCGATGAACATGTGCATCCTTATGCCATAGTCGGATAATAACTTCAACAATAGTTGGAGCTATTCTGATGTTCTTCCAATTTAACGGCCCAGGCTCTCTCTCTGTTTTTTTTTTTTTTTTTTGGGTTTTTGGTTCCTGGGGAGTGGGGGAAAGGTTGTTGTTTGGTTGTGGTGGGGTTGTTTTGCATGGGCTGGGCCATTAGCTGCAGTGAGGGACCTGACAGTTTATTTCTGAAACTGTCGGTAATAAACTGGGAATAAACAGTCAAAGAGAACTATGGAGTAGGGGATTCAATAATACCCCTCATATAGAGTTTTTTTCTAAAGTTTCTTTTCAAACTGATATTTCTAGCGCTCTGAGTGCCAGATTTTTGTGATGTTGCAGGGCGTTGCTTTGGGATGTCAGAAAGAACCAGGGCCAAAGTAAATCGGTGCCGATAGCTGAGCTGGACGGGCATTCAGGTCCTGTGGCGCATTTGCATATGGATTCATACAAAATAGTTACAGGAAGCACAGAAGATGATTATGTTCATGTTTGGGAAGCTGACACTGGTAATCAAGCGAACTCCTTGATTTGTTGTAGCCCGGAAGAAGTGGGTGGCACCTTTGGATGTTCGGCCATTGCTGTAGATGGTTGCCGAATCGTTACAGCTGCTTCTGTCCTTGAAGGTGGAGTTGTGCGCATCAGGGACTTCACATTTGCAAACCAGCCATTGTTAAAATACGAGGATGAGCGCGAATCAAAATTTTGGCAACCAAATTCCTATTTGGACGATGATGTCTGAAGCAGTGATGTCGTATACGTGTATATAGAGACCTATATTTGGAATGCTCCCATGGAAATGAAAATATAGTGAACTTATGTATCTTTTCCTGCATTCTTGCATAATCAGTTGCACGTCCTTCTGCTTCATTTATATCTTGACCGCTGAATCCCCAATGGTGATGGATTTTTGGTAGACACACTGGGTTACGATATCTTTTTATAAATAAAGAAAAATGAATTTTGGAATTCTGTATTTTCCCGCCGCATCAGGTAACTTGATAATCTGTGCTTCTATGCTCATTGATGTACTTGACACCATGTACCCCAAGAAGGTGGTTTTCCGCATATTCTAACTTTCGATTCATATAGACAACAAATATTTCTGGTCAATCAGATGGCTGTATGGTGAGAGGAAGTAACGACTGTGCTCGGCTCCTCTCTTATAAATTATGACTATTAGTGCAGGATGGATCCTGATTCATTTCTGGAGACCACTGTCATCCAGACAAATGGGATGCTTTTATTCAATATTGACAGGAACTTCTTAAACATCCCATTTTGGTGAGAAAATTCTTTACATCAGATCCAAGCCAAAAGCAAAAACGTATCTGCTAACTACTTGGCTGACTATCAAAGCTGATCCTTTTGATGGGTTTCTTCAAATTTCACAGAATAAACTGAAGCTCTCTTTCCTGTAACTGCACATCATCTCTGTTTGAAGAGCAGATAAAGGGGAAGTCCCCTATCCTATCGCAGAAGATCTCCGTGAATTCATCATTACTTCCCTGCAAAGGTTGGTTTTTACCCTCTTCCCCATCTGTGTCGTCCTCGGAGATGGTTGTATTCTTCTCAACCAATTCTCTAAATACTGAAGACCTGAGGAGTAGGCCAAGTGCTGTTGGAGAAGATATAGACTTAGTGCATGAGCTGACGGGTGCTTTACTGGCAAATGTATCTTGCTTTTGAGGGATATTGGTTAAATAGTCTTCTGTAAAAGGGCTAGCCAGGAAGAATGAGGGCTTAGTCTCCTCTCCAGGGATATAGTTGGCTGCTGATAGTGCCATTGGAGAATCTGTGACGATCTGTTGTTCGGGTAAGATGAGTGATGCACCATTTTTTCCAGGCTTCAACCATCTGATGTAAGTACTCAAGTCAAAATTGGTCACGGCATTGATCCCTCTATATTCGATTGCAGCAATGTCGTAGGCACGGGCTGCTTCCTCTTGTGTACCTTCATGAGTAATATAATACACTTGAGAGAGCATTCAAGTTTGCATTTACACACTGTCCTTGCAACTGCTTGATTTTGGGTTCTATCTAAACAAAGCTTCAACTGAATTTTTTTATTTATTTTCTTGTTCCTTTATCCTATGCAAGCAATAAGATTGGTTGTAGTTTAACTTACTGTAAGTGCCAAGATAGAGGTACTTGTTTCCGAAGACTCTCCCAATTCTTGCTTCCCATCTACCGTTGTGATGGTGTCTGCACATTTTATTATCATTTGTGGCTTTAGCAAATCCATTTCTGTCGCTATTATCTCTTTGAAATCATTTCTTTGTTTGTTGTTCAGAATTACCTGGCAACTCCTCTATACTTGGATACGCCTCTTGAGAAGCCACTGCTCTTTCTGCAGAAAAAGAAAATTAACATTATGTCAACTAGGAGAAGTATGCAACACAATAGCATCCTTCATGGATAATCTGAACATGTGCCGACAACCTTCTTAAAGAGGCCAAGTATTCCTCTTTTGTTACAGTTTGCATAATCTCGATCTCCTTCTCATAATCTGACATCTGCCAAAGGTATCTTGATGTTAGATGATATGCATCTTCCTGAAAGAAGAATCTAGCATCTTGAGCTGAAATCGAAGCATGCTGTGTACCGGAAAATTGGTGAAGGTCGATGTTCCCCAATACTTGAGTGCAGCCATATCATATGCTCTTGCTGCTGCTTCTTCTTCATCATAAGCACCTGAGATATTGATAAGTGAGAGGTAAAAATTCAGTCTCTTTTTGTCGCCTGAGAAGAACCGCAGTGGAATAGAATAGTTTCCTTCGGGATAACTAGGACTCACCTAGATAAACTGTTCAGCCCCAACAAATTACAGAGGAATCCGACAGCCATGCAAATTCAATAAAACAAGAACACGTTATGGGGTTGAGAAAAGGTAATGATCCAGATGATTAATTCAATACTAGAAAGGAAAACAAAAAAAAGGAGAGAAAGACTAGACATACCTTGCTTCCCTTTCTTCTTTTGCGTTACGTTCCAAGAGAGCTTGTCCCACAAGTGGGCTTCATACCTACCAGTCCATCTGTGCCTGTCATTTGTGTTTCCATGTCCACTCAACTTAGCTAATTTACACAATCTAGCCGTCAGGAAAAAGAAATCGCGAATTCAAAGAGCTGAATTTATCCGAACCTGCTAACACCACGAAATCTTGAACTTCTCTTCGGGGTTGCAGCGCCAGCAGCAGAAACTTGATCGCCTAATTGCTTTGGTTGACTTAGGTCAGCATCACTGCTGAGGTTGACCAAGGACGGGTCTCTGCGACGTCTTTTGATGCACCTGACAACGGGTGGTACGCCATCATCCGCGCGCATGTGGTGCCTTCCCGTGTTCTCTTCTTTCTTTACTGGGGTCAGCATTTCCATTGTTTCTCTCGTTTCTCTGAGATTCTTCCCTTGTTGCAGTTGCTTTTGAACTTTCCTTGGCAGCTTGACCTGAAAGAGCGCATGCGGTCGTGGAGGCTTATATATGCAATTGTTTTTTTTTTTTGTTATTACGATTTGTCTGGGGTTTTCAACTGTTTATCAAGTAAAAAACAAGTCCAGAGATGATTACGAAGCAATGTGAGACAAGATTCAGTGTCCATACCCGGTCTTATACCACAAAGACATTAAGAACCAAGGTCTCGTTGTTTTGTGCCTGGCCTTATGCTGCGGATCGGTTGCCCAAAAACCATATAATGCTAATTAAAATGGTTATGCAAAAGTCCTTTTAACTCCAGCAAATATTGTTAAAATTTTCTTTTCAGCTCGCCTCTTTTCGCAATATAAAGGATGTACTGTTACATGCTTTAGTGAAAAATCAGGATTGAACGCACCAGATACATGCGTAACCGTTAGACCTGGACTCGTATATTAGGTGCAAAAACATCGGATGTACTGTGTTTAATCTCTTTTAATTTGACATGGTTAAGAGTCAAATATTCTTGTCTTGCATTGTGTTCTAGCAATTCAAGTTATGATTGGTCATCCGCACTGTTATCAAATACGAATTCTGCTTTGCCGTTTCATAGGCATGCAAGAGCAAGACTTAGGTGCGCAAATCAACTGGGTCAGTAAACTAATTAGTATTCTCCAAGTCTTTGCTGATCATAGGGTAACAAGTTCGGAAGGACATGAAAAGCGACAGAGAGAGGAAAGCCTACAAAAAGCAGAGGAACACGGACTAACAAGAAGTCGAAAGTTAGAATGTTCAATTGACAGAGACGCAGTCCCACCTTAAAAAACTACTTCTTTTGGCGCTAGGGATGAGAAGACTCCGCAAAATGCTTTCACGGCATTTTGTTCCTTTCGACGAGGTCCAGGATGGCTCGCCTCATGTGCCGCAAGTCTTCTAAGCAACTTAACGTATCGTTTACAGTCTCAACAGTTTCCTGGTTCTCTCATAGGACTCATCTTCTAGATTGGGTTAGCTTTCACTTTCTGCTCGGGTTCGACGTTTGCGAGGTTTCAAAAGATCCTCATCATATGGCATCCAAATTGAGGGAAGATCGTTCTTGTCTCCAGGGACTAAAATATGTTGGCGATGTCTTCTAAGTCCCCAAGTTGAGTACCTGATGATTTCACCAAGAATCTTCCCGCGATCTTTGCTCTTGTATCCATCGACCCATGTTCGAGGAATGTGCTCTTAATAGTTGGCAAAGAGAGATCATAATGACGACCCCAGCTCCAGGAAGAATCATCTGCGGAGACTATGAGAACTATTAGAGGGCCATTGAGCAACAGCATGACCTTGTCATGAGCAGGCCGGTTTAGGAAATGGAAGCTTTCCTGCACTAAGATCGGTTCGATTGACCGCATTGTTATTCAGCACCTATGTTGTTGGTCACTTGTATTCCTTCCAAAATCAATTATATCCTTTGTTGATTCACACATCAATCCGTATATATTCGAAAGGAATTTTATTGTCACCTTTTTCAGTGAAACGTTATTTTGGCATATGCCCAGTAGACACCACTTTGTAGATTTAAGGAGATTACGATGATAAGAACTGGAAATCAATAAGAGTCTGATAATGCTGCTAGCAACAATAATCAACTTGCACAAATTAGCGACGAGGTTTTCGCGCACTCCGAATCTTCAACCATTAGCCGAGCAATAGAAGGAGCTGGCCAACGAAAGGGATAGATCTTCCTAGCACCAAATACTCATATATTAGCCACAGTGAAAAGATTATTCGAAAAACAACGAAATGAAATGGCTAACAAGCTGATTGCCATCGATAGTATGAATGATAATCTTTTGAGGTTAGGATTGTTCAATCAACTATCATTAGTCAATCCAGTGGTAACATGGTATGTTCCTAATCCCCTGACGTTTATTGATGTTAATGGTGTTGGTCAAAACAACCAAATTGGTTACAAAAATTTGCAAATCATACTAGGCTGGTCTATCGCTAAATGTTGAGACTATGAGGCCAATGGCTCTATTGGTACTACCTAATGTGAATATTCCTATTAGGCCTAACATGTCGATTAACGTAGATGATCCGACAAGATCAACATCATTGTCTAGGGGGCAAAATGATCGATTAAATTCACATTTAAAAAGCTTGACAACAATTGGTGGATTAGATAGGGGTGTTATCATGTATGTTTATAGGAAAACACATCCTGAATGGATTGGTAATTCGCTTTTTCCAAGAGGCTTCAGAACCCTTGGCTTTGCCATTTTTACAGGAAAAAAAAATTAAAAAATGATAATAAAATATATTGGTCAATTTATAGCCTAGTGTCAAGAAGCAAGGATAAACAAGTTTTTAAGACTTAAGCTCCGTTCATTTCATGGAAAATATAGCATTTATGGAAAATATTTTCAAGGAAGTCATTAGCCGAACCCTAGGTGGTGCACCTTTGGGGAGGTCGCGACAATGATAATATTTTCTTGTGTTCGTTTGTTAAAGGCCGTCGACTCACCGGCCTTTAGACAAGCTGTTAGCAAAGTCGAGACACGCTGTTAGAGGCCGTTATATTTAAAGGTAAATAAAGAACACGAAAAATGTTTTCCCCTTCAAAAAAATGGAAAACATTTTCTATACTTTTAAAGGTGTTTTTTCCATTGGTAAAAAATATTTTCCTTCACTATTTTGTTTTCCGTAAAACGAACACTGAAAAATTCGAAAAATATTTGTTTGGAAGTTATTTTCTGTAAAACGAATGGAGTCTTAGATTATTTCCATTTTGTTTCAGTCGAAAATTGCTTTCATTTGGTATCCTAACCAACCACCAAATTCTGTTGGAAACTATGTTAATATGGAAAGATAATTCCATTCTCAATTACATAGAATGATATCTGAGGTGTTGCTCACTGACTTTATCAATATAGTAGTGATTTGGATTGAGATGATGAACAAGTATTGGATATGAAAATTGCTTTATTACCATATTCTCATTAATTTTAGGCAACCTAGGAATGAAGAAATAGTGATGTGTTGGGGTTCAAAAGAAATTACGTGACAATCGCTCAATGATCATGATTAGGGAAAATACTTTTTGAGAAGTCCATGTTTGAGAAAATAAATATTTTCTCCTTTTTTCAGATTCAAAAAATCATTTTTCTAACTTTAAGCTTGCATATTTTATTTAACCGTAAATATGTTTCCATCAATTAGTCATTTTCAGCAAACCGAACATGTAGAAAACTGATTCTTAGAAAATTCTTTCACTCAAACTAAACAATCTTAGCCTCTCTTTCTTTTTCACGAGAAATGTGACATTTTTAGAAAATATTTTCTAAAAAGTTTTCAAGGAAAATGACAATATAACTTTAAAAAGAACAAAAAATATTTTCCATCATTTTAAAAAAAATTGATTTGATTTTCCTACATACACATGCACTATTTGAGTACTAGTAACTTGCACATGAGTAGTCATGGAATCAAGCATGGGCACCAAGATCCTAGGTCTAGCCTCCATGGACCCTAACTTGAACATGTGCTCCTAGGTCTTGAGCAAGAGCACTTGCATTGGTCCCAAGTGCATAGAGTTTGGCCTAAAGGCTCGGGCCGAGGCCCCGATTGACTCAGGCACGAGTACTAATGTCCCAAGTCACATCCTCAATGGGTTGGGGCTTGGGCGTAAGGCATCCATGCATAACCACTTGGGAACTAGCCCCAACTGTAGTGGATTTAGGCTTGGGCGTTGGGGACTCGAGTATGAGCATGGGGTCTTGGGCCTCTACCTCGATAGGCCCAGGTTTAGGCAAGGGAATTTGGACATTGACATTGGGGTCTTGCGCTCAGCTTCGATAAATCCAGACTTGAGTGTTGGGGGCCTAAACACAGCCACAAGGGACTCAAGGGCAAGCGTTGAGGTCTCAAGCTTCAACCTTAATGGACCTAAGCTCAAGTGTGTGGGATTCAAGCACAAACATCAGGCAACAAAGCTTGAGCACTAAGGACATGGGTTCCAATGTTGAGACTAGGCATGGATATAGGAGTCCTTCGCTTAGCTTGTATGGATTTGGGCCTACGAGCTCGAGCATGAGTACTGGGGCCGTGGGCCTAACATTGATGGATATAGGCAATGGCACTGAGGACTTGGAGACTAGCACTGGGTTTGTGGCCTAGGCTTGCTGGACCATGGCTTAGGCATTGGAGACTCGAAATCAAGTGTTTGGATTTTCATATTCAAGTGTAGAATTTTTTATCCAAACTCAATCTATAGTCATATTTTTAAAACGATTTTGATTTTTAAAAGATGAAATCATTTCTTATAATATAAAAATATAGATCTTTCATTGATTGAACAAATATTTTATATTAATTAAATTATATAAGTGATTTGAATGTCGAAAAATGAAGAAAATATATTTTTGACGTAGTCAAAAGTCAGGCTTTCTAATCTCTCATCGATCAACTTGATATGAGGGCACTTTTTTTATTGACCTCACATGTTAACCAAGTCGGCAGCGGTAGGTCTTTTTCAACCTCTGCGGCTGTAAAGAGGTAAAGTATCCGAGTGCATGATTTGACTTATAACTCTAACACTTTTTTACTGTGAATTCAACATAAATTTTTAAGATATTAGCATTTACTATAATCCTCAGATGTTTTTCTTAATTCAATATACAAAATTCAATACTAATGTTTGTTTTTTGACGGAAAATATAAAATGGGTTGTCTACAACTACAAGGGCTGCAAGCCCATTAAAGACTGGTTGGAGCCCAATTCCAAATGGTAGAGAAGCAGAATTCCGCCAGCTAACTTGCGAATGGAATCGAGTTTCATGAATTGGAAAGTTATACACAAATCTCCTAAATTATGGAGTAATATGTGGTCACTCTCGAAGTTTTGACATTTACACATTAACCATTAATTCGTTGTTTTTTCTCTTTGTTAGAACCGCGATGCACATGACTTTATTTAGTCAAAATTCTCTCTTATATTTCCTTTTTTACCTTTAATTGCTAAAAAAATGGAAAAGATACGGAAAATAAGAGAAAACTAAAGTGACTCATATATATTAGCAACAGAAGAAATATTAATAATAACATTAGATAATCAAAAAGGATTGTTAAAATTTTATAAGCATGGCCACTTGAGTGGAACTAAATAATATATTTTAGTAAAAGGGATGTATAAAAATTAATTAGAAAAGGTCGAGTAATAATAATTGGTTACTCATCACATATATTTAGATTGGAAAATTAGAGATGAAGAATTAATGGAGATACATGAGAAGAGTTATAATGAGAATGCCGTGGGTTGCAATGAACGCTTTTAATTACTGTTCAAGTCATAGTAGTTTTTGGGACAAAAATGCCCCTTGGAAATGCGAATATCACTTCTCTCGCCAACCACTAATTTCAATGATGATAAGCTAAGGAATTATCGAATCAAAGTTATCAACTTCAAAAAAATATTTTAAAGTAGAGGTTAACCATTACAGAAACCTTGAGAAATGAGCGCCACTTCAGGAGATTATCGGGTCCAAACAATCAACTCCTATCATGATTGTTTTTCGCGACCATTCGAACTCTCTAAAACTATACCTCTAACTTTTAAAGTTATAGATCCCCGAAATTGAAGCAGGGGTTTCAATTCATTGTCCGAGTCGCAAGATGAACAGGAAGATGAGGAGATGATGGGCGAATGAATTACCCGGCACATCTATTGTCCTCTCCTCATTGTCTGATCGGATCTGGATTTCCCGATTTAAGTCATGGCCGGATTTGAAAATTTAAAAAAATTATTTTAATTATTTTTTTCAGCTCTAATGGCTGTGATATGACTTATGTCATTCTTGACTTAAGTCAAAGGATCTATTTCTGATCGATCGAACCGAGATTCGGTGATCGGTGGAACTTCGAGAAATTCATAATTTTTCCCAATAATGCTTGAGACGTGATCCGACCCCTCCCTCCCCCAGTGGCGCCACTGCCTAAAGTGCGCACTACGCGCACTACGTGCCCTCCGCCCCGCACCCCCCCCCCCCCCCCCCCCCCCCCACCCTCACCCTCCTTTATCGTATAAAAACCTCCCTCCCTCTCGTTCTTTGCTTCTTCTCTCGCGCTTCTGGTCCTCCACCGCCCGGAGCTTTGAACAGAGCTGCGACGCGATGACGGACGGTCACCTCTTCAACAACATCTCTCTCGGAGGCCGTGGAGGCTCTGTAAGTTCCCCCCATCCCCATCTATTCCGCTCTTAATCGTCCTTCTTTCGAGGCCTCTCTGGCTCCTTTTCTTGGGCGGGGGGAGGAGTCGCGGCGATTTTTGGACTTCGGGGTCGTGGTTCCCCTTCGTTCGGTTGCCATTCGATGTCACGAAACCCTAGCTTGTTCGGATTGAGAAGAGTTGTGTCTTGTGCCGCCGCATTTGGGGGCTGGTGGTCGTATACGAAGGAATGATTGCGACTTCTGGGGATTGTTGCCGTTGTCCATTGCCTCCAGCTGAAGATTAATTGATGGTGTTTTAGATATTTTCGTTTAAGATGGTCCGTTCAAGTTGAGTTTTGGTTCGCCCTGTTGGGGTTTCTGTGGCTCAGAGGATTTTGGTAGGAAGCGTCTCATCTTCGTGTATTCGCCCCGTTTGCTCGTGTAAGGAAACCCTAGTCCGGGCCCTTGCCTTGCTGTCGTGTTGAATTCTGTCGTGATCCTGGTTTCTGATGCCGTCCTTAATTCTTTGCCTCGTTCTAAGAAAAGTTGGTGGAGCAACAGCTGCTTATTAGTTTCTATCCAGTAGTGAAACCCTAGGTCCTTTATTGAGGTTTCGATTTGCATTGCAGAACCCTGGACAGATAAAGATTTTTTCAGGAGGGATTTCATGGAGGAGACAGGGGGGCGGCAAAGCAGTTGAAGTTGACAAATCTGACATTGTTGGGGTGACCTGGATGAAGGTTCCAAGGACAAATCAATTAGGTGTTCGAACCAGAGATGGTTTATATTATAAGTTCACTGGATTCCGAGACCAGGTATCATTGTATTTCTTCCTTTTAAAATTGTTCACGAGGGCTTGTAAAACCTGGAAATGAACTGGCATAATTGAGAACTCCTTTTGCAGGATGTTACTAGTTTGACCAACTTTTTCCAAACAACCTGCGGGTTAATTGCCGAGGAAAAACAGCTTTCTGTGAGTGGCCGTAATTGGGGAGAAGTTGATTTGAGTGGTTAGTGATCTCCTCTTTCCTTATTTTAAAGAAATGTTTATGATGTTCCCCACTTGATAGAATTGCTATTGCTCCATTGTTTATTTGTATTTCATTTACCAACGATCAGCATCGCCTCTTTTTGTATAATAGGCCCTAATGCAGGTTAATTGCAATGTTGAGATGTCTCAACAATTAACATGATTGAGCAGATTTCCATTTTTTTCATGAGGGAATAGACAACATTGCATCCTATGGTTTTCTTGTTTAAGCTTACCTTAGGACCTCGAAGATTGTCTTCTGGGTATATATACATTGTTGATATACAGCTTTGTAAAGAACATAATGCCAAAGAGAAATGCAGCTAAATATTATGCGGATCATGAAGTTAAAAAATTTCTGCTAATCGTCTTTATCATAACATCAATGCGAAACTGCCGTGTGAGCTAGTTATGATTTGGTTTATTTTCTCTAAATCCAGCTGTGTCAGTTGAGGCCATTTGATATGTCATCTTGTAATCAGTGCACCTTTGAGGTTTTGAATGCTTCTTTGCGAGAGTTTCCCACAAGTCAATTTATCCACTGTTTCCAAGACAAGAAAATCCCTTTGGTTCAATGAATGACTGTTATAATGTCACCGGCCATTTGCAGGTAATATGCTGACATTTCTTGTGGGCTCAAAACAAGCGTTTGAGGTGTCTCTGGCAGATGTCTCACAAACACAGCTTCAAGGAAAGAATGATGTCATTTTGGAGTTTCATGTAGATGATACAACTGGGGCTAATGAGGTCCGCATGCTAATTTTATGGTTTGGGTTACCCTTCTGCTTGAGTTTTATTTAACTGAGACAATGTCTCTTGAGACTACAGAAAGACTCTGTGATGGAAATTACATTTCACGTTCCCAACTCCAACACCCAATTTGTTGGTGATGAAAGTCGTCCTTCTGCTCAGGTTAGTTTATTCCTGATTCATAGAAGAGCATATGAAGTTTAATGACCTTTGCTGGTATTGAGCAGTTGACTTCATCGTGATTTGCTGCCTCGTGGTGTTAGGTTTTTCGTGACAGAATCATGTCAGTGGCAGATGTTGGTGCTGGAGGTGAAGATGCTGTTGTTACATTTGAGGGAATTGCCATTCTTACCCCAAGGTGTAGTGCAGTTCAAACTACAGAATTTAAAATCTCTTCTTGAACATGTTACTGATACATGCCATAAGCTGGCTTCTTTTGTATAAGTTTGAACATCTGGCTAATGGAGTTTTTAAAACTTACAGGGGTCGCTACAGTGTGGAACTTCATCTGTCATTCTTGCGACTTCAAGGACAGGCAAATGACTTTAAAATTCAGTACAGCAGCGTTGTTCGCTTATTTTTGCTACCAAAGGTATGTAGAGGAAATGTGCTGATTCTGCAACATTTTGTAGATGTTCTTGTAATGAATAATTTTTTGATAGCATGGTTGCACAATAATTTATTTGAAAGCCATAGGCTTATGATTGTTCACCATGTTCCTGTCCAAGAAACGATGGATTGATAAGATAATATAACTTGGTACTCATAACAGACTTTTCTTTTTTGGTTCAGTCTAACCAACCGCATACATTTGTTGTCATCACTCTTGATCCACCAATTCGCAAGGGGCAAACCTTGTATCCGCACATTGTGATGCAGGTACTTAATAGTTGAATTAATCAGCAGCTTGATTGTTGTTAATTTTCATGCAAATGATGTGGGTTGCTTGCTGATGTTCACAGTTTGAAACTGACTATGTGGTTCAAAGCACATTGTCTATGAATGATGATTTGTTTAACACCAAGTACAAGGACAAGCTGGAACCATCTTATAAGGTAATAGTTCATTACTTTGGAGATCAGGTTATATTGCATTCTTTAGATGCCTTTTGGGATTATCTTTCCAATTCTTTCTCATGTCTATGGTCCGTTTCACATGTATATTGTCGGTTTACAGGGACTCATTCATGAAGTGTTCACCACCATCTTGCGTGGTTTATCTGGTGCCAAAATCACGAAACCAGGAAAGTTCCGTAGTTCTCAAGATGGTTATGCGGTTAAATCATCATTGAAAGCTGAAGATGGAGTCCTGTACCCACTTGAGAAAAGCTTCTTCTTTTTACCCAAGCCCCCTACCTTGATCCTTCATGAGGAGGTGTGCTTCAATGAACTTTGTGCATTATTTTGATTGAAATTCATGGTGCCACAATGAACATCGATGTAAGTATTACTCTTATGGATCTACTTCCCTTCTAATTTCTTTTACTTTTCTTTCTTCATAGATTGACTATGTGGAATTCGAGAGGCATGCTGCTGGGGGCTCGAATATGCACTATTTTGATCTTTTAGTGAGATTGAAAACTGAGCAAGAACATCTCTTTCGGAATATCCAGAGGAATGAATACCATAATCTTTTTAACTTCATCAGGTCTGGATATGAATGTCTTTTTGTTCTCTGGAGCCTTTTCTGGATGAGTTTGTGTCTTGATTGTCTGAAACATGCAGTGGGAAGGGCTTGAAGATCATGAATTTGGGAGAACAGGCCACTGATGGAGTAGCACGCGTTCTTCAGGATGACGATGACCATGCTGTCGATTTCCATCTTGAGCGCATTAGGAATGAAGCTGGTGGAGATGAAAGTGATGAAGAGGTGGGTTTTCTTTTTGGTTTTTTGCATGGATTTGGCCTGATTGGGATGTTAATCTCATAGGAGAATTTCTATAGTTTCATGCACTCCTTGTTGGATGCATATTTCTGCCTAAATTGTATTGAGATTCTGTTTAATGCTAAGGAAATGTCTATGCCACTTGGAATTTTTTTCCATATGCTGATGGATATGAATCTTCATGTGGTTCTTTTGTGTCTAAGTTCCTATTAATATTGTTTCCATTAGATGTTAAAATTTTTTGATATTGTACTTTCTGCAGGATGAAGATTTTGTCGTTGATAAGGATGATGGAGGGTCTCCTACTGATGATTCTGGAGATGAAGAGTCCGATGCCAGTGAAAGTGGAGATGAGAAGGAGGCAAGACTTTCTGTCCTTAAGGTGTTATAGTCACAGAGATCATCTAGTTGTATCTTTAACAACATTTCTCTTAATTTCAGAAGTATGGGAAAAAGGAATCTCGAAAAGAAGTTAAAGCATCATCGAGCAAGAAGAAAGCAAAGGCTGGGGATGAAGAGGGGTCAAAGAAGAAGAAACAGAAGAAGAAAGATCCCAATGCACCGAAAAAGGCTATGTCTGGTTATAACTTTTTCTTGCAGATGGAAAGCGAGGTTTGTTTCATGCCTTACATTATGTTGTCATTCATTACCATTGGGACGGTTTGTATGATTCTATTTAATTATGACCTATGAGGAGAGAGTGCTAAGGTGAATGGCTGCCCTTTTTCATTCAGAAAAATAGTGATAATTTGTTTGCAAAATTGAACTGCGCAGGGTGGACTAGAGGATGCTTCAGTGGACGTTTCATTTTATTTCCATATTTTGCTTAGTAATTCGTGAAATGTTTAACCTCCTCATAGTCTCTCGCTCCCTCGTTCTCTCGCTTTCTCTCTCTCTCTCTCTCTCTCTCTCTCACACACACACACACACACACAGAATTTGCAACTAACATAGTCGATGTTGCAGAAAATGAAGAGAAGTAATCCTGGGCTTTCCTTTGGGGATGTATCAAGAGAAATTGCAGATAAGTGGAGGGGCATGTCAGGTATGTATTAGTACTGCTTCTTATTGGTCACAATTGCTCTCAAGGTGATCTTGATTTGACAACAGTAAGTGATTCTATTTTTTTTTCTTAAAATTGCAGAGGAGGAGAAAAAGCCATATGTAGCAAAAGCCGCTGCAGATAAAAAACGTTACCAAGAAGAGTTAAGCGGTTATAAGAATACTTCTCAAGCAATGAATGTAGATTCAGACTGATAAGCAGAACTCGAGTACTCCCTTGAGTTCACGACACTGGTATTTTCTTTCACATGTAGCCTGTAGCCCTCGTGCGATGGAACAAATTGTACCGGTCGTTATGATGGATGTGGTCCGTCAAACGAGATTCGTATGTTGTAAATTTTGTGCGGCCCTGGTAGCCACTAATTCTGAGGGACGATCATTTGGTGCTCAAGGGTTGCCATATATGGCTTATGCATTAATCTTATTCTCGGCTATGAGCCCTTTTCTACATAGATTGTATTTAAGTGTCTCTCTTTTTTTGTCGTCCTTGTTTTTACTAACACATCCGAGGTTTTCCATTAATCGTGGCAATCTCCTGGTCCAGCCTGCTCGGCTATCCGATGCATAGTGAAGTGACAGAAGCAACGCAGGTTTGGGTGAATGAATATATTGGCCAAGGACGAAAACATCTTATCTGGTCACAGCCTTAATAGAACAAATCCTAGGAAATCATGCCTTGTCTTCTCATCAAATTGTCGACGGTGGGGGCATGTATGCACTCGCCGATTTGAATTGCCGTAGGACCTTCAAGATCACAAGTGTCTCCTCCGCTTTTAGCACTTGTGCCGCGAACATAAAGTCGAGCATGTGGAAATTTGGACATCTCGCGAGTGGAATGTCGGGATTGATGTCCAAAGGATCCGCTTTACGTTTTCATGTAAGGACGGGATGCGCCACGACCGAAAGAGACGCGTCTCTGCGTAATGGGAAGAAGTCGCATTGTTAAAGCAAATTCCTCTGCACACTTATTCCCCAACTTTTGACTAAATTTAGCAAAAAATTCTTCCTTACCGTGGCTATTGTGTCCCTCGGCACTTCTGTTACTTCTCTAGCAATTCACTTCTTTATTCCTCCTCCCCTAAGTAACCAAAGACTCACCACGCAGCGATCTTGTATCGCAATTCCTTAAAGCTCATTTGCTTAGTCCAAAAGAGAAAAAAGGGTCCCATATCTAAAAGGCCTAGCTATAACTAGAACGGATTTATTCTATGCCGACCCGACTATTATTTATTGCTGGTTTTCTATTCCTGAATAAATTAGAGGACTGCAAAGATACTTTAGTCAAAAATGCGAAAACCAAAGATTGATCTAAAATCTATAGAAAGATTAAAGCCTACCGGTCAAGGGTTTAGAGTTGTGTCAGCCTAGTGCAAATCTTCTTCGAGTGGACAAATGAGCAACCAAAACCAAAAGAAATGTCGGCATTTTACGCGTAGTCGTGACGAACAGATTCATTAGGAAAAAGCTGCTTCCAACAGTACTAAAAAGGGAAAGTGCAACAATCATAAACGCAAAAAACGAATTGTAGCTTGTTTCATCCTTGCCAAATTGATTGGTATTTTGAAGTAAGGTCATTCTGGTTTTTGGGAGGAGGCAGTTCACAGAGAGCTTTAACTGAAGCTTCTATAAAGACAACCCAACATCAACTTTCGAGATTTGTACAGACCAACCGATACAGCATATAAGCCCTTCTGCTTTTCAGCAATTTGTACAGTTGTAACATCATTTTCTCCAAAAATTCCTTCTTCAGGCGCCGGTTACAAATGATTACCTTGACCGATGTCTACCATGCCGCGGCAGCTACGGTCCCTCTATACGTCGCTATGTTTCTGGCATTTATATCGATTCGTTTTTGGAAGCTCTTTACACCTGACCAATGCGCCGGAATAAATAAGTTCGTGGCGAAATTTTCCATACCACTGTTGTCATTCCAAGTGATCTCATCCACCAATCCTTACAAGATGAACCTCAGGCTCATCCTAGCAGATTTTGCACAGAAGATCCTTGCGATTTTGATATTGGGAGGGGTGACGAAGTTCCGCTCTGGGGGAGGGTTGAGGTGGATCATAACCGGTGTCTCCCTGTCCACGCTGCCAAATACCTTGATCCTGGGGATTCCACTCTTGAAGGCTATGTATGGAGATGAGGCAGCTTCACTCATTGCTCAGATAGTCTTCTTACAAAGCATACTTTGGTACAATCTGTTGCTATTCCTGTTTGAGCTCAATGCAACAAAGGTAGCCTCAGTTACACCCTCATCAGAAGCCACAGGTGACGCATTCACAATTTGCTTATTTTTAAGACATTAGATTTAAGAAAAAAGTAGCGTGAGATTGCCCGCTACAGCCAAGTGGGGCCTAACCTAATCAATTTCTTATTTTATCATGCTATATAGTATTCCTTTTTTCCTTTTAGAGTGACATATCTTCTTATCAATTTAAGTTCGCTACTATTTAAGGAGTCTGCCTTTCTGGTTGAAGGGGTGATGGTGACCACAGAGGAGGATGAAACAAAAGATGGTGGAGATGGGTTGAAATTGAGAAATGGAAGAAAGTACGAGACTTTGGTCATTTTTCTCAAAGTAGGGAAGAATCTCATGAGAAACCCTAACATGTATGCAACTTTGATGGGCGTGATCTGGGCAAGCATCCACTTCAGGTGAACCTACATAGGCTTGCTCGCAACAGAATCTCAACTGTTGTTTTCGTTTTCTCTTTATTTTGTTGGCAATTATTATTAGCACTCACAATCTCGAGTGTTCCTTCCAGATGGGGTGTTGAATTGCCATTAATTGTTAGTGGCTCAATAGATATACTCTCACTGGGAGGATTAGGAATGGCCATGTTCAGCTTAGGTACTACTTTTAGACCCAATTAACTTTCTGCTTGCTAGAAGAAAACATTCTTCTGACTCTTCTTGCATATTGCTTCACTCAATAGGTCTTTTCATGGCATCACAGACTCGAATAGTCGCTTGTGGTGCTCGGTTGGCTGTGTTAGCCATGGCTGCCAAGTTTATCGCTGGGCCAGGCCTAATGGCCATCTCCTCCTTTGCTGTCGGACTCAGGGAAACCATACTGAAAGTGGCAATCGTGCAGGTAACGTATCATTGGAATTTCTCACATGTTTCTTTTGGAGAATGTTTCCTCGTCAAACGAATTAAAGAGATGGCTAACTGGTGAATGTGCAGTGCAGGCGGCACTGCCCCTTGGAATCGTTCCCTTTGTTTTCGCCAAAGAGTACCATGTACATCCAGAAATCTTGAGCACAGGGTAGTAAATTAATTAAATATCTTCCTTGTTGATGTATTCAAGACATTTTTTTTTTTGGTAAATAATGTATTCAAGACATTGTCTTGGCTAGAACTCAGAGAAAAATAAATTTTTTTCACTTCTCTTTTGACAGGGTGGTCTTTGGAATGCTCATTGCCATGCCAATATCACTGGTTTACTACCTTTTGCTGTCTCTGTAGAATT
Organism: Melaleuca quinquenervia; assembly: GCA_030064385.1. Classification (NCBI taxonomy): domain Eukaryota; kingdom Viridiplantae; phylum Streptophyta; class Magnoliopsida; order Myrtales; family Myrtaceae; genus Melaleuca; species Melaleuca quinquenervia. Next base: position 5,754,216 of record CM057726.1, on the reverse strand, counting down.
TGCCAGCCTCATTGTTCTACAACAAGGCAAGCTGGCAGCAAGATTTGCTGATGCAGATAAAGGGAGTCTCATAACAAATCTATTACCATTGATGATTCAAGTAGTTTAGAACTCTTCTATATAAGATATAACATAGATTAGGATGGACATAGCAACATAAAAAGAGAGAAAAAAAATCAAACGGGGTAGCGAAAGGAAAACTTGTTATAAGGACCAAGGTCAGGTAAAATCCGATCAGTGTAGATTCAAGATTCACCTTATCTTAGAGTTCACACTTGTTCAATGCATATGAACTTGATACATGTAATAAGATCTCTGGGAACTACAAGAATTACCAATGTATCATCTTAGAATACTTATGGAGCAACATTATTTGTTTTTTTTTTTGGTAAATTAGCAACATTATTTGTTTTTGTTGGTATTGGTGTTATTTTGGGAATCAAGATCTAATTTCTTTGAACATAAGTACGTATAGCGTCTACACGTAAGATAATTGAATGTTTTCATGGTTGCATATAGAAGAAAGGATACAATCTCACTGAGACATACCCTTGATGTAATCCAAAGGAGTACAGTTTTGTCAAATTCAACCATCTCATGAGTAGAAGAAATTGGAAAGCGTTATGGATACCCAAACGCCTAATGTGGACAGTGGATTCGCATTCCTATTCCAAGTAGATATCATGAGTTAATCAGATGAAAAAAAAAAAACCTAAAACCACGATTGAATTAGAAGTCATTCTAATCTACTGCTAGTGATGAAAACATTTCTCACATACGGCCTGATCTATCATGGCACATGGAAATAGTTCTTTCCGCCAGTGATGGATAAACAAAAATATCAAACACCTATCAGATTATGCATGCACATCGAATCTCGAAATTATCTCCAATATGACCCTATCGCGCCTAGTGAAACCAAAGTTGAGACAATGCAATGCAAAAGGGACTAGAGATCTTCATCTTCTTCCAAGCAAGAGATGTTGGGGAAGATGTTGCTGTTCCTGCGCCCCCTGACGTTGGAGCAGTATGAGGTTGTCTCTTTCCCTTTCGCCGTCAGATTCAAAGCTATGTCCTTCATCAATATATCTCTGCAGGGATGCGTCTTGCTGCACGCGAACACGACCGCTGCTTTCGCACGCGGCGTCCCGTTCACTTGTGAATACGTCACATTGCTTATTTCCACCGCTGATGTCTGCAGAACACACGTTTTTGTTCTTACGCCGCCAATCATGTACAAGTACTTATCATTTATGTCTCCATTATACTCGTGAATGTGAACAATGGGAACGGAGTCCATCGAGGGTGTGCTCACCTGATTCTTGCAATGCTGGTGGTCGCAATAGAATTGGGTGATGATGATGGGATGGGATGAATTACTGACCGCAATGCGCTCGAACACGATGTCTCTCGCGTATCCTTTGCCTCCCTGCACAACATTTTCGAACGTAATATATTTTACCGAACCGGACACTACTTCACTACGCGAAAGCTCGATCCGGCTTATGAATTTTTCGGGATTTCCTACGTTAAAAGATGGAATCACCTGCCACGTCTTTATTCTAACTCCATTAGAAGTTCCCAGGAAGTGAACATCCCTAACGTGCACGTCCTCCACGGTCTCGCGTGATCCCCCCTTGCCTAGACTTCCAACGCTACAACGCAAATAGGAAAAAAACAAAAACCCACCTCAGGATTCTACTGAGGAAAGACTGACGATTGAAATACCATGAACTCAGTTTTCCTAGTTTCTTTTCTTAATCCTACGTACCTTATGCCGTGGCCCGGGCCGCAGGTGATCCCGCTGATGTCGAGATGGGATGAACCGTTTCCGATCGATATACAATCGTCACCTGCGTTGATTCGACACCATGAAGACGGCATCTCGTCCGGAAAACGTTGAGCAGAACAAACTGATGATTCAACTGAGAATGGACATGAATCGAGACTAACGTACCCGTTCCGATGCGACAATCTTGGATCAGGACATGCTGGGAGTGTTGGACGTGAATGCCGTCGGTGTTGGGGCTGTGTTCAGGAGATGTGATGGCGAGATTGGTGGCGAATACCCAGGTCGACTTCTCGATCGCAATATGCATCTGCGGGCTGTTCTTCACCGTCAGGTCACTCAAGCGTACCTTGTTACATTTTTCTATCACGAAACCCTGAAAGAAAAAGAGAAGATTAATATCACAAAAATCCTCAAAACTATACTCATTAATATAAACATACTTTAGATATGTTTCTACGTCACTAAAGATCCTAAACTTATTTGTCGTCCAATCATAGAACTCTAAATTTATATCAATGTAATAAATATACCGTGGAAGAATTGAAATAAATAGTATCTATATCACATATATATAAATTTAGATTATTTCGCGACACAAAAAAAAAAGTTAAAGGCAATTTGTGTCACGGTAAACATAATTTTAGATTTTTTCCTGTCAAAGAAGATACAAATAACAAAAATGAGGTTGAATTTCTTTCTTTTTTTGTGCATAATAAGAGTGACGTAAATTTAGGGGCAGAGAATCGTTGCTCACTGTTGGTTTCTTGCCGCAGCCCTGCAAAGAAGGGAAAAAGCTTCTTGTTTAGACTTGGGGGAATGACGTAATAATAATTATTGATATCATAATGATTATTCCAATAATGATTATTACTGATAATGATAATAAATAAGTAAACGTAATGAAATTGAGCGATTGAGTTTAAGGCCCGAGCTTTACAACGTGGCGATGGCGACAGAGAGAGTGGTCCCACCACTCGGAGCCGTTACCGTCGATGGCGCCAGATCCAAGGACAGAGAGGCCGTCCACGTCGCTGATCTTTATCCAATGCCGGCACTTCCTCTCCTCGCACCTCCACGCCGACGGATCGCCGGACGCCACCAGCGTGCCGTCGATCTGAATCCAGAAGAGCGAACAACCGGTCGGAATTGTGTCGGAAACATCAGAACGTCAAGCAAAGCAAACACGTTCGCCGAAAATTTGAATTTTCTAGAGAATTTTTTTTTATAACGACGCGGAATAAGAAGTTAACTTTTATTTTGAAATAGTCAACTATAGCCTAGTAAAACTTTTCAGATTGTGGATAATATGCGCGAAATAATATGCGAGCGTAATTTTGAAGTAGACAAATAATGTGGGCCTTTTGGGTTAAATGCATGTAGGAACACCGGTTTTATATATTCAATTTTGCATGGCAAGGATAGTTTTCTTCTTAAAATACCTCAATAGTGAGATTTTGGGAATTGCAAGGACCCCGCAATACCAAAGGCTGGAGTAAGTACGTCTTGTTTTGAGGAATGTGCATGGTGGGCACGCTCGCCTTGGATTCGCATGCATCGTTCCAAGCCATCTCGAATGCCTAAAAGCAACCAAACATATTCGCGTCATGCTCTAGCAAGTCTACTCGCACGAAGAAAATCAGATTTCGCACCTTGGTATCATCGGTCCGGCCGTCGCCCGCAGCGCCGTACTCGCTGACATCGAAGAAACTCTTGCTGTCAGCGACCGTGGACCGAGAGGCAACCGGCATGCAAACTCGTGCCAAAACGAAGAAGCAAAGTAAAATTCTGGGCATGGTGGGTAATGCTAGTGCTGCCATGACGTTGTGAGTCAAAGAAAGAAGATGGAAATTGCTTGTATACGTGGCTCCGACATTCAATCAAAAACCATATATATATGTAGGCCCTGTTAATCTAGTTCCAGTAGGATTGGCGTTCAATCAGAGTCCTTGTCGAGCTAGGTATGTCGTTGCGTACACTAATACAGATCGAGGAATTCTTTCCTTTGTCCTTGTCTTTCGTTTTGATGAGATAAGCGTCCGACCCGAACTAGGATTCGTAATCCCTAATGTCTATGCTATTTTGACCACTACCAACAGATTAAAGATTTACTGTCTTCTTTTTTGCCCCCTTAACGATAGACATCAAGTTGTCGCTGGTCATATATAAGAGAAGGCATTCAATTCAATTGATCAATTAGGCCAACCAACCAACCCGCGTCTTCTATAACCAGAAATTGAAGTCCAATTTCTTTTTTCTTTTTCAGTTGCTGTGCAGAGACATGCGTTAGAGCTCTCAAGAAGAGAGAATATCTCTGTTTAGCGTTCTCTTAAACATTTCTGAAGGCTTTCGTCCAAAAAAAGAAAATTTCTGAAGGCAAGCAACATTGTAATTGTACACTTTTCCTAAACAAGTAATTGGACGACAGGGAGGTGGCACCGCATCGGTTGTTAGACAGGCAGCATTTCCAATGTTAGATTGAGGAGACATCTATGAATGCGAATAGCCTTGTATTTGTACATGAAGTATCCCGTTCCCTAAAAGAGTTTCGAAAAGAAAATTTCTAAGATCACATGGGATAGGGATAGCTAAATCGATCGACCCATGGTACATATCTGCGTATCCCCATCAATAAGATAAAAGTATGTATATTTTAATAGCCGAAATTAATTTATTTTGCCCCCGCCATGATGTTTGCACACCTTACAATTCCGAGTCTTTGATATGTTTGCACACCTACTTATAACAACTATAATTCCAAACTCATCTAACAAATAGCGATATTAATGTACACTGGAAACAGGTTATAGCTCGGAGCTGAGTATATGTTAAATCCACAAGCGCTATATGATGACTACAGATCCTCAAAGCTCAGACCATGATGCGAAAAACCCCATCGCTCCATGGGGTATGACTTGACCTAAGGTTAGAAGTTACAACCTTGTACCCATGCTCATGTCTCCAGCCATGTCAAGGTTCCCATTACCAGAAATTTGCCTGGAAGTTCCCCTGGTGATGGTGCAAGATACGTGATTTTCTTCCTGCAACATTGAACAAGTCTTTAATTAGGAGGGAGCAAACTACATTTTGTAAATAGATGGCTTGGACTAGAAACAATGAAATTCATACCTCTGTATGTCGACATCTGTCACATAGATAAAGCCAGCAACATTACTGCATCCAAACATGTCAAAAGGAAGTTAGTTTTACATAGAATCCTCCTCCAAACCCCTCTACCCCAAGGAGGATAACTTAGACTCTGCGGAATTTACGAAAACAGCATTCCTGAGAAGCTTCACATCATTTAGGATAGTTACCTCGAAACAATCTGATCTGGTTCTGTGGCGAATGAAACAGCAAGAACCACATGGAGTAGATCCCTGTTGATATTCACAGGGGCTAGTCTCAGAGGATCAGCAACAGGCTTTGCACCAATAGGTAAAGCAGAATGAGGAGCTTGTGGACCACCACCAATTCGATAGATGAACAAATCACTGAAATTTGCAATGTTTGCGTGTGGAGATAGATCATTTGTCAGGCCGTAGAAATACTCCTGGAGGTATTAACCAATTCAATCACCATCATAGAGACGAAAAAAACCTAGAGAAGGATGATATAATTCCACTGGATTCATAAAATAAACCATAATATCAAACACTAGTTGGTAACTAAGAAGCAAGGCACCATGATCTGCATAAAAAAGGACCCAATAACAGACGTATGGAGCACTTCCATCAGAGGAAGCTCCTACTCTAATTATGATGACGACCTTGCAATAGTTCACCAATATGCCTCAAATTATCTTTACCTTGATTTCATCAAAATCTAATCATACAAAAAATGGCACGTTGTCTCCAATCCATATCAACAGGCTAGATCTGCATCAAAACTCAAGTAATTGAACTTTAACACCAGAGAGATTGGTATTTACCCTCGTCCTAAGGCTCCGAAACTTCTGACGATATTTGGGATTCCTGGATACAACACCGCCCGATCTTTGAAGTTTAACAACATCCACATTAGGATTGATCTTAAGCACATCTTTTTTAAGCATGCTGAAGAGTTTCTCCTGTAAGGCGGTATGGAAAAATGTCTCAAGTGGTATACTATCACTGTAAAATGTGCCATTCAAATTCATGGGAAAAATATGTTTCAAGAAAATGAAATACCAGAGGGAATGACCTAGTCTGAAAAACGTGGGTCTAATCCCCAAAATAGTAACCTTTGGGCAGGTCTCTTACTCACACACTGCTCAAAATTCTTTCTCTGCTCACAATTTCAGGTCTCCTAATCCACAACACTTACACAGCCACCCTTGCAGCATGAGCTGACATACCACTTGTACAACTGCAGTGATGTGGAGGCCATAATCCACCAGCTTGCTGCCATACTCCTGAGACATCACTCCATCGATGAAACACTCCACATGATACATGTTCTCCCCACCGCGATTATCCATGCTCTAATGCTGTTTGTTACTAGAAGACCAAAACACACCAAATCCCTAACGAGATTATTCGAGTGAGGCTTTGGAGTGGGTTTTTCACTACAAGACCAAGAATCTAACAAGAGTACTCAAGTTTGCAGCGGGTCCTCTCTCTCTCTCTCTCTCTCTCTCTCTCTCTCTCTCTCTCTCTCTCAAGTGAGACTGTGGAATGGTTACTCAAGCTTGGATAGATCTTACCCCCCCCCCCCCCCCACTTCTCTCCCTCCCTCCCTCCATCCTCATGAAATCTCCGAATAAATACTTCTTTAAGGATCTATGTATTGCATGAACATTATCAACATAACAAGGACATTTTTATGGTAATGCAAACAGCTAGAAGCAGAAAGATACGCAGCTAATCCTTGCATAAGCTAAAGCCACTGAGGTCGTTTGGCTAAGTATTTTTTGTCAACTTTACAGTGTTCACAAACTGCGGAACAGAATACAAAGAAATTGCCATAAGTAAATAAAAAGTGAAGCCAAAGTTTTAATCCTAAATTTCCGGTAAAAAGAGTACATGAAGATGCCTCTGCTTTACTTTTCATCTACATGATGTCCAAAGAAATTCCCAGATGGATGGAAAAATAAATAAGGCTAGAAGAAAGATAGTTGTCAACCTGACCCAAAACCAACACTACATTGGCTTTGAATGTATCAATTGCATGTTGAAGCAACTGCAGAAATGGGAGAAAAAATATCAGCACAAGAACATGGCTCTAACCAGCACAAATAGCTTTGAGCCAATGTAAATCACTTGCCTCATAGCCTACACCTTCTATCCACCCCATTGTATTAATCACCATGCCTGCAGCACTAGACTCAGCATTACCTGAGAACTGTCTCTCAAGAGTATGAGCAAGCTCCTTCACAAGCACTTTGTACAATTCTACATTGTTGCTGGAATATGAAACATTTATTTTAAGTACATAATAAATGATACATAAATAAAGATAAGACCCCTCTCACAACATGAAACATGAGTCTGTGACAGTATAGCAAAGGAAGAAAAATAGAAAATTAAGCAGTCTACAGCAACAACCCAGTGAAAATAAAAATTTCAACCATCAGTTCTAAGTATCCCTATCAACAGTAAAATTCATTGTGTTTTGCGACATTCAGGATTATTAGAATGCTGTCTAATCCTCACATGCTAAATCTAAGAATCTCCCTAGCTGCCATGCAATTTAAAAGGCATGCAAGCCTCCAAAAATGCAGACTATCACAGTCAAAGACAAAAGAAAATTCCACATTATTAGTCATGCATCCAATCTGTGATCGCAGATTCCATTTCAATTGAAAGTCCATGCAAAAGTTGTTTCAGATAACATAATAACAATCATAACCAAGTCAACCGTCACATGATATCCTTTTGAAGTGAAGTAACAAGCTCTACTACCTAGGAGTTACGTGCCCGAAGAAGTAAACTAGGGGCATTTCAAGAGGAACCCCTTCAACCGGATCGATGGGCAACTCAATTGGGGTAGCTGAAATGCAACCAGGGATAGTAATAGATCCTTGACCAATATCCAAGTCAACAAAAGTAGGTTTCCAGCCCTGTTTGGCTGCCCAGCTAAGAAGCATCCTTGATAACGTACTCTTTCCAGAATCTGTCGGTCCCACAACTATCACTCTAGGACCCTGCATCACCGCAAAAAGCATTCTAAACTGGCTTGTTAACAAAGTTAAATCTCCATGCACAAAGATACTCATGCTACAAACCAAGACCCCACTATTTGCTATGGCATAGATCAATATGACTAAACAAAGGACCATGAAACTTTCCAATATAGTTTTTAAATAAAAAGTAATGGTAAGCTTAAAAGGCATGCCATATATCATACAAAATAGCATATCTATCAAACCAATTGAGATGTCAAAATACAAGGTCCTTTCATATATAACACCCTTACTATATCCACACATATGGCTGCAGTATATAATCTTGCCATTCAAAGTTAAATAAAATCGACCCATAAAATGCTTTATACATGTTCTTTGATATGCAAACCAAAAGATAAAATCCCAGTAATTTGTCAAATTGCATACAATCTACCATGCGTCAAATTGCATAAAGTTAAGGATGATCGAGCACTTTGATGACTTCTCTGCATTGTCCAAAAATATTGAAGTAGCGCAAAATGAAATGGCCCAAGGATCATGATCCCAAGAAATTCGATCTTGAATTAACACTGTTTCCAGATAAGAAGACACAATAGGAGTCATTTACTCTTCCATTCATGTAAATGAAATGTTCAGAATCTGACAGAGTGAAGACATATATAAAGGATAATGCATTTCAATTTCTAGAAGGCTTCAAACTTCCAGTATTACCGACACATGCAGAGAATACCTACCAAATGATTAGTTAGTCACCCAATAATGATGTTGTGTCGACTGTCAACAACAGGAACTTACCTGGATAAGGCACATGGGATAATAAAATTTTCATGAAAGAGGCAAATGGTATCGTGTGTCAAAATGAAGAGCACATATACCTAGCCCGCCTTGCATCATGAAAACTGCTGTGTGGGAGGGGGGGGGGGGGGGGGGGGGGTGGAGGGGAGAGGAGAAAAGAGGCAGAGGAATCGCAAAATAACATGGAATTCAAGCTGAAAGTACTGATTTTTATCAATCACCAATTGGCAGCAGCAATATAAATAACAAACCTGAGAAGATTCGGAATCTGTTGCTGAAGCTTTAGCACGGTTTCTACGTGCGTCAAGTATAGCGTGCACATTTACATAGCTGACCATCGGCGTCTAAAAGCAGGCATTACAAAACCAAGACTAATCACTATGGTGAACACATCCAACCTAGGGGCGAAAAAAAAATGTTGGACAAAGAAGTACCTCATCGGCAGTATAATCAGTTTCAGTTTCACCATCCATTTCAATAGTGGCCCCATACCAAGTGAAAACCTGAGGACAGATTTATAGCAGAAATGCCTCAACCAACCTCAGCAAAGAAGAAGCTAGGGTTTCAACGTAATCGAACGCAGTAGCTCAATCAAGGTTCCATCGAGAAAATACAAAATTAAGCCACTGCGTTTCAAGAGAGAGCTTTTCAAAAAAACCCCCGCGACTTCAACGGTTCAAATGAAATTGAGTAGAAAATACCGCAACGGCGGCATCACCGAGACAGTGATCACTAGAAGCAATGCTATCGCGAGCGATATCCAATTAGGAAGTGAACAATTTCACGAGAATGCAATCAAATTACACGAATGCTTCAGCGGCAACTCACGGCGAACTTGTGGCGAGGGGGGAAAGAGAGCCAGATTTCCGGTGGCATCTCGGTGCCGAAGATCTCGGCGGTGCCGGAAACCAGTCGGATGCGCAGCGGCGTCTCGTAGCCGACTTCAATTCTCAGCTCGCTCTCCTTCTCCAGCTTCACCTGCTTTATCGCCGACGCGGAGCCCGCTGCTGCAGGCGCGCCTCCGTACGCCATGTTGCTGGGGCGCCTTCAAGCCTAAGCACGGGAACCGTCGGAGAGTCGAGGCCCGGAGGGAGGGAGGAGCTCGCGGCCGAGTCAGGGCGTTAGTGGAAACGACGAAGCGAGACACTGCTCCCATTTTAATTAAAAGAAAAAATGCACTAAAAAATTAAATTTTTATGACGAAAGTGTATTTTAAGAAAAAAAATTAAAATCCTAAAATCTATTAAGTTAGTCCAACCAAATCATTTTGTTAATATCATGAATTTATTTAAAGGAAATGCTGATGCAATATTTTTAAATTAATTTTCTCTCTCCTGCATGATTTTTTTTTTGCAAATCCTATTTAAATTAAACTTACAAAAGCTAAAATTTTAATTAAAAACAAAACTGAAAAAAAAAATGAATGGCAAGCCTCGCCAGTGAAAAAAAAACTAATGGCACATAGGAGAGAGAAATTAATTAAAAATGCTAGGTTGGTATTTTTTATTAGATAAATGACAAAAGAGAGACTCAATTAGATCAATTTGACAAAATTTAAAAATGATTATATTTTTTGAAAGTCATAGGATTTAATTACACTATTGCGAAATTCTAATCTCTTTATTTAAATTAAGTGCATTTAATCATAAAATTTGTTAAAGTATTTACAGAAAAGAGTAAATTTAGTCTTAACTTGTCAGATTGGTGTAATTAAGTTAATCTGTTAACTCTATTCAACTTAGCTTACTTAACTAAATTTGTTAAAAAAAAATAATGTAGGTGAAAAAAAAAATCTATCCTACGTGACATGAGTAGTTAAAATAATGTAGTTTTGGTCCAAATCTAAATTTGTTTATACAAATCTTATCAAAATCAAATTAGGAAACATCTAAATTAAAAGAAAAAAGAGTTACAAACTAGGTGATGAGGGCTATGAAGCCCTTGCCGTTGGTCACCATCGCTCGGATGGGCTGGCGAGAGTCTTCGAGGTGGGCCAACAATTGACGACCCTCGCTCGATCTACATGAGGAACACAAAGTTGCCCAATTGGGCGAGGGCTTGGAGCCCCCACCTGTGGTCGACTTGCCGACCTTTCACCAACCATCACCGGCCTCCCGACAACGGTGATGGTGATGGTGAGGCGGTGGCGAAGAGGGTTTTGTAACCCTTGCTGCTTGGTTTCTAAGTCTCTTGTTAATATACTTTGAAGTTAATTTAGATAAAATTTGTATTAAGAATCATATCTTGATCAAAAGGACATCATTTTTAACCTCATGCTTTATGTTCTTAGCCACATAATCGACATGCAAGAGAGAGAAAAATATTAAAACCACTATGCCGACATATTTCGTTAGTCAAATTGGCTATGATGATTTGAGAGGCACATTCTAAACAAAATCATCTAGTCATAAAGTATAGGGCTGGCCGGACCCACGTCGGCAACCTCCCGTTGAGGCTAATTCAAGGTCGGCTATTAGAGACCGACCTCGACCTGTCGCCGTCGGGGGTCCGGGTTCTTAGAGCGTATGACCAGTAATAAAGCCCTCATTGATGAAAACTTCCCCCAAACCGAACTTGAGGAAGACATGACCCATAGCAAAAGAAAGATCCTAAAATTTCCACGCATCGACCCGGCTAGCGCCGACGTAAGGAAAACGGACCGGACCCGACAAGTAAATCCTTCATCTCGGGCCGATTCGTCCCGGCCCGAGAGGTCCAGCAGACTCTCCGATCACTTCTAATGGCTAAGCCGCGTAGGAATAATACGTTTTGCTTTGCGGTATTCCGTCGTTGTCCTTTTCACACGTTGACTTGATACGCTTCGATCTCCAAAGAGAGACTTCTCGTATTGGGCTTCGGGGTTCCCCTCTTTCGGCGTTCCCTGAAAACACTGCCCGAAACATACAGAGAGAAACAGCCAGACAGGTTCGATCCCGTCAACCACGTCTTCTTGGAAAGGACTCGATGATTTTCTTGAATTGGCGGAAAGAGCTCGGTAGCTTCTCGGCACTTCTGGTAGCAAATGCTCAGATCCAACCAAGTACTTTTATCCTTTGTCTTTTATTTCTTTTCTTCTTCTTTTTTTCTTTTCCTTTTAAATTAAAAAAAAAAAAGCAGGCGAGAAGAGCAGACTACCGAAATTGTCTTGCTCGGGGCTTACCCAATGGCCCCGCGTCTAATTGTGACCCAATGGCCCCGAGTTATGACTACCCAGCTCGCGAATTTCCAACTCGAAGGTTCGAGATTGACGAGCCTGTCGTCGCTCTTGGAGGTTTGTTTGTAAAAATAAACTTAAGTGCTGGTTTTCTTGTTCCACATAGAGAAAGTGAGAGGAAGTGAATTAATTAATAAGTGTGGGGTTTCTTTAGCGAACATAAAAAAATAATTGGATATGGGCTAAACCTCACTATATCCTCATGCGGGCGCACTTTTATCTTATTTTTGTTTCGAGAAGTTTTGGAAATTATTTATAAATTGGAAATTTTAATTATTATTATTCTTCCGAATTTGTTTGTGTCTTTTCAAGACAACCTTTGAAAAATGATACTTGTTCAGCTTGCAACATTTCCCAAACAGTTGCATTTGTTCGTTTTTAACTACTTATGAACTGACGCCTTTGTTCATTTTTTGAGGAAGAAGAAAAGTACGGTCATTTGTTTTTTTTTTTCTTTCTGAGTCTTCTTGTGAAAACTACATCCATTCTTTCAATTGTTCTCTAAAGAGACCCTAGAGAAATACTATAATTGCTATCCAGTATTTTCAATTTGAGACTTTGTTGTATTATGGAGGATATCTGCCAGTGACCATTAATAACGTTGTGGGGCAAATAAATCCTTAAAGAAAGCGGTACCGCACCTTAAAGTCCGAGTTGATTACTCAAAAGTTCTGACTCCATTGTTTCACTTAATTCGAAACCATATTTTCACAACAGTCGCAACCTCATTTGAAAGTGATATGTATGGAATCGCCGCAGCGGGCGTCTCTTTAATTATCACGCGCCACGGCGTGCAGATGCTACCGTGTTCAAGCGGCCCACGGTTCACCTTCGTCCCCGATTCTCTGCTCGTTCGTGAGTATTGTTCGGGCGTGGCGTGCACGCTGATCGACTTTCAGACTACTTGGGCCCCACGGGGGGTCTGATGCTTTAAATCGGCGCCTAGGCAGCTTCCTCATCCTAGGACAAGGCGCTGACAAACCGAGTAAATTCCTGCGAACCTGTGCAACTTCGTGGAAAGCCTCGACTTGACGAAGATAGTGGACTTCATCCCATCCGCTCCTGCATAAAAGGCCGATGCTCTCCGATCGATTCACATCCCGCATCGTCACTTTTCCCGCTGAAGCTACATACCCTCCGTCGTCGTTAACGAGAACATGGTGCACAGCAACTCTCAGAAGCAAAGAAAGCTTCCCGTTTCTTCGTCGGACGCCCGGCTTGACAATCGCGGCGGCGATATCTTCGGCCTCCGCTGCTCGATCCCCCTTGCTTTCCTCACCTTCAACAGCATCAACACCATCTACCGAGCCTCCATCAACGGCGACACCCCAGTGGTCGTCTTCATCGTCTTTGTGTACCTTGCGTACCTCCTGCTCGAATACTGCCTGACCGAGCTGCAGAGGTCGCCCCCCGCGGACGGGGGGCCACGGCGCGAGGCGCTCAAGCTCGCCGCCTGGATCTTGTCCACCGCGATCGGGTTTGGCTTCGCCTGCCACTTCTCGCAGTCGGCGAGCACGTGGATGGCCGCGGCCTTCCATGCCGTTGCGTTCGCCTGCAGCGGGGCAGTTTTCTACACGTACTTCTGTTGTGACCGCGGGGATCGCAGCCGCAGGACGTGGTGCCGGGTCGAGAAGATCGACGTCGAGCTCATGTTCGACGGGGCGAAGCCGGCGAGGGCCGACGTGAATAGCGCGGGAGATTTGTCTGCTGCGGCGGAAAACGTTTGATTTGTGCTATCCAAGCTAAGTAGTAGTGTTTGTTATGTGCTGGCGACATAAGTTTGTGAGGGTCGGATTTCAGACAGTTTTTTCTTTGCTCCAACAGAAGGGTACTAATAATTTACTTGGGCTTTTTCCATAATGGAGAGTAAAATAAATACGATTATGCTGTTAGGATACCTGGCTCGATAATTGAATCTTATGTCTGTACTAAAATAAGCATTATCAATTTTAAAACATAATTAAACTGATCGATAATTATAAAGTGTACCTGTGAATTTAGGCCGTGCATAACAACTATTCTGTTGATCTATTTTTCTTTTTTCTGTTTTCGAAAATATGTTTTGAAAGGAGATCCGTCTGGTATAGTAATTTTCTTTTTTTTAGGATAAATATTTAGTCTAGAAATAAGTTTGTAAAAGAACTCAGGAATGATATGTTTTTACTTTTTATTTATTTATTTCTAGAATCAAATGAGAAATAAAAATTCTTCTCATCACTAACCCGGCAACGATCACTAACTACTGCCAACAACAGTTGCTGGCTGCGGACCAACGCCCACCGCAATTGTTGACCATTGCTTGCCGCCGATCGTGGGACACTGCTGCATACTGCAGCCAATCACCAGCCAATGTCAACAAATGATGCCCATTGTTGGGCATCGCCAATTGGTCGCTCATCGGCCGGCGCCCATTGATGATTGCTGGCCACTACCCAATAACGCCTACCACGCAATTACCGCATCCTCACTAGCCACCTACCACCACTGACGCCGCCACCTACTGCCGCCGCCGCCCGCAAATAGAAGGCTAATAATTATTCATAGGACGAAAATGATTAAAATTCGTATTCTTAACGAGTCATATATTTAAAATCAAACATGAATTTTATCTCACTTTAAAATTTTCATTTAGCCGCCATTTACATGTTTTTTTATTACTTTAATGAAATCTAACTTTAAAGAAAAAAGTAAAATCGGCTATCGGCAAAAAGGATAAAAAGGCAAAGGAAAAAAATTAATTGCTGACTTTCCTTATACCTACACAGCCTACCCTCCCGATGAAGTTTCTTAATTATTATGGCAATAGCAAACAAATTCATCCTTCTTTTCATTTTCTTTTTCCGAGTTTGATATCCGTGATACTTTTTAGTCATTAGAAAATATAAAAAAAATGAGTTTTTGACTTAATTTATTATTTAATTTTAATATGTTAACAGATAAAAATTTATATTCATTTCCAGCACTCAATAAATTCAGCACTTATTGTTCACAATGTATATTCTCAACATTTATTTTTCCATTTTATCAAACAAATAACCAATTACACGAGAAATTTTTTATATAGAAAATTTAGCACTTAATAACAAATATCAAGTAAATACCGACTATCCTGTTCAGTAGATTTTCACATTGATGATCCCATATGGATTGGAGATACCTTCTCATCTTTCTCTTCTTCATTTCCCTATTTTTCAGATAGCATTCGAGCCAACCAGTATGAAAATCTATGGTAACTAATTTGGATTTATTTGTCAAGAGGAAAAATAAAGACTAAATCCGGACAATAAAATAACAAAATCTCGAAGGAAGGCTTGAAGTAGAGCTACTTTCTCAAAGGAGACCCGAGGATATACCAAATTTTAAATAAAGTCCTCATTGATCCGCCAAAATCTTTGGTCGGGGCTTGCACGTTCACTTAGAGCAGGGGGAATCGTATTTTAATGTGCTCGTTTTTTGACCTTCCAAATGGATTCGAAAACTTTCATTTGGACGTGAATCGAATAGCAAAAGACTGAAGAGGATATGGGAATCAAACAATGAAAAACAATGGGGAAAAAATTGTTTTTTTTTTCCGACTTACTTAAAGCAAAGCGCGAGCGCGTAAGGCATAGCTCGACCTTTCTGACTTCTTTGCTCATCTGACCTCGGAAGCAGAGAGAGCAAACCCATGGGCTACTTCCTCTCCAAACTCGTCGGTGCTCCGGACGCCGGCGACTCGTCGGGATCTCCGCCGGAGTCTTCTCGCGTCCAGGCGTTCCACTCCTCCCCGCAGTGGCAGCTTCACTTCAACAACGTCAAGGAGACTTCCCAATTGGTAAGGCTGGGCCCTGACCCTAAACACCCCCCTCTCCCTCCCTCCGATCTCGAAATTGACGTGTTTTTGCGGTTGCATCTGGGGAGCGGAGATGATGATTGATTTCGCGGCGTCCTGGTGCGGGCCCTGCAGGATGATGGAGCCGGCCGTGCACGCCCTGGCTTCTAAGTACACCGATGTCGAGTTCGCCAAGATCGACGTCGACGAGCTGTCCGTACGTGACTCCGCTTTCTGTTCTTAGGTTTCGTTGCTGCCGGCGATGTTGAATTCGAGCTGACTTCCCCCCCCCCCCCCCCCCCCCCCCACCTCTCTCTCTTCTTTTGTGTCTGTGGCAATGGTGAATTCTTTGCAGGACGTGGCGCAGGAGTTCGGAGTGCAGGCGATGCCGACGTTTGTGCTGGTGAAGAAAGGGAAGGAAGTGGACAGGATCGTTGGGGGGAAGAAGGATGAGCTCGAGCGGAAGATCCAGAAGCACAGGGCTCTCGTGGCTTCCGGTTGAGTTCGATCCCTTTGCTCTTCCTCAAGGGGGGGGGGGAAAATGAAAAAAAAATGAGAGACAGACAGGAGCTTATTATACCTTCAGTTCTACTGTATCGTGTGCAAATGTTGCTTGTCTGAATTGCGAAGCATTATTGGAGTTTGAACTCATCCTTCTGCTAATTATAGTGTGGGATCATGATCGATGTTCCCGAGTTCTTCTCTGAATTTACGTTTGTGCATAAGTTCTTGTTGGGCTTTCAGTTCTCATCCCATTGCTCCGTGAATTGACGTCCTTGGATGCTTTATGTTTTTGATGTTTGGGGTTTGGGATCTTGCCATCTTCTTGCTTCCCAAACCATTCGAACCCGAAGAAACTTACTGTGTAAATGGACCAGTTGAGCAGTTCATAAATTGTTCCAGCTGCAACTAGTTCCAATGCAAGCTCGACTCAAGACTCTTCTTTTTTCGAGTTCTGAGTTAGCCTCGAACACTTCATTCGTCCATTACTCAGAAGCTTACTCCAATCAAAGCACAGCCTAGATCGAGAGCATCCGAAACACTTAATTCGTCGACCTCGGTGCTTCTAAACTGAGCTCCATCGAGCGTCAGTTGATTATCTAATCTTAAACGTTTGAACTAAGTCGAGCTTGCGCCGTATCGGGTCGTCCAAACACGTAGACGGGCACGAATTGGAGATAGCAATCAAGGACCATATTATGCATAGTTCCTGTGTGTACAGCATATGCTCAAGATAATTCTACTGCACACTCCAGCAGCAGTACATGTGTACAAGGTATGAGCAGATCCAAGACCCCTCTAGACAGTGGAGGCTTTGTTGGATCTTTGTCGATGTCGAGGCCCTTTTAGTCGTACCACCAGTTCTACATGGATTCGTAGTTATTTTGACGGACGGTGGCTCCAAGTGCAAAAAGGAATGAATAGCATATAAGAGGGTCCAATGGCATCTTGCCGGATGGGAAATCACTGCTCAGTCGTCGATTCTTTTTTGTTCTGATTCTTGTCGGAGTTACATCAAGGGCATCGACATCAGAACTAACAGTGAGTTGCCTAGGCATTGAAGATATTATCAGGACACTTCGCTTTCACCCAAGTGAGAGCAAACGCTAAGGCAAATTTTTTTTTTTTTCACAAAAGAAGAAGTTGGAGAGACTATGCTCCTGGAGTGAGAGTTTCCCCTTACTCAGGATAAAACTACCAAAGGCGATATTTATTTTGATTCTTCATATTATTCGAGACGAATAACCTATGGAAGATATGATTTCTCGAAAATAAGAGAAACTATACTACCGGAGTGAGTTTGCGGTAATTTTGGTGGATAATTCAAGCTTTACTTGGAAGCTTACCCTAATTTAAGTAGAGTCTAGATCAAGCATCTAAACACTTCATTTGCCGATCTCAGTGCTTCTAAAGTAAGCTTCGTCAAACTTCAATTGATTATCTCATCTTAAACCTTTTGAATCGAATCAAGCTTGCGTCATATTGGGTTGACTCCAGCCACCTCGAGAAACTAATCAGGAAATGTCAGTTTCTTGGATCGACATTCAAACACCCGGTAACCGAATCAAGAGAAAGCATTAAGGATTTTACTAAACATGGTTCCTATGTATATAGCACATGCTAAAGATACATCTCCTCTTCCTTCCAGCAGCAGTACATATGTACAAACGTATGAGCAAATCCAACACCCCTCTAGACAGTGTAGGCTTGTTGGATCGTGTCGATGTCGAGGCCCTTCAGTCGCACCACCGACTCGACGTGCCCCTTCAGCGTAGTCAGCTCTCTCAGCCTGCGAGAAACAAGGTTAAAACATTAGATTAATCTTTGAAAGTGAAAAGCAATTGCCTTTCAAGGACAATATAGATTCGTAGTTATTCTGACACAGTCGCTCCAACTGCGAAAGGCATGAACAGTATTTAAAATGCTCCACGGCATCTTGCAATATCGGAATTCAATACCCACTTATCGATTCTCTTTGTTCGGATTCTTTTCAGCTCACATCAATGGCATCATCATCAGAACTAACAATGACTTTCCCGAGCACGCAAGATATCATCAGTTAACTTCACATTTCAAACCAAGAGACAGAAAACACGAGGTATAAGTTTTCCTGTACGACAGAATAAGTTGCTTTGTCCTAATCTTCTAGTGTAAGCTTCTGTTCTGCTCTCATCAGACAGCAGAAGTATGATTCGATTATCCTCTCTCGATTGAATAAGATATCAGAGTAAGATGCAAAACTGTGCAAAAGCTAGAACAGCAAAAAGAAACTATCGTTGGCTGAGAAGAGTTGGAAACTGTAGCCGATGATGCTATACCTGGCAATCTCAGCCCGTCTTTTTGCTTCTTCGGCCATCTGGTTCAGTTCCGTAGAGCTGTTGCGTTCGCCGAACATCTTGGTCTCAGGCGGATGCAGGCCATGGAGAGTCCTCTGCGCATGTGCCCACTTAAGCTCGCGTTCTTCTTTCCCGAAATCTTTTTTCCTCGTAAATGCAATCTGCAGAGAAACGACCATAGTCAGCTTGCTCAACAAATGCCAGGTTCCTAATCCAGAAGTGAGCCTAAGCCAGTCATACCCTTTGCTCTATGACAAGATCCCAAGCCTTTCCGCTCAATGCATATCGTGTAAAGAATTTGATGAAATCGAGCGGTATATAGAATATAAGGTTGTAAAGCCAAACTACACCAGCCCAACCCCATCCGATTCCTTCAATTGCAGCAAAGCTCCAATTTGCATAAACAGCAATCAAGGTAGCAATCTGTTGTCCATGAAAAAAAAGGGTCTATTAAAGAAATCGAATTGTCTCCACAAAATTTAGTTACCGGAAAGAACCATTGAGGCATCTTACCAATTGCGCAATGACAAAAGCAGTCACCAATAGGAGACCAGGACGCTCAACAAATGACCAACTCCGGGCTCGAGTTACAAATATGAGGGCCTGACTAATCGTGCTCACTTGGAGGTATACTGCCGAGGCGAGCTTTCTGAAGTCATCTGCATCCTTTTGCTGAAGGCTTGAGACCCCAAAAGTACGCTAAAAACAGGATATTCATAATCAGAGACTAGAATCAAGGGGAAAGCATCTCCTTTAAACTTCCAAGCAGCAAAAAGATTGATTATTCACGAACTCAGTAAAAAAATATTGTCGCACACGAGACACTTAAAACAAAAAGAAAAGCGTATCACGCAAAGAACTCCTTGCTCACACGACAGTTTCAATAATCACAATGAGCAAGCTCTTATGCCCTATCAGACACAAGAGAAGCCTCGACCACACAGAGCGAATGACGGAGATCTGAGCAAATAATTCAAAAAAGGCTGATATATGTTCCTATGTTTGTGAAGATGTGATATATCTATTGTTGAAGAAACAAGGAGGCCAAAATCACTCATCCTTTCTCTCTTTACAAGAATCAAGTCCTAAATAGATATCTGAATAATTATATATGGCTATCGTGTTATGCAATATCGTTCTTAACTATAAGAACACAAACTTTACCGGAAAAAAATCCGTTTTGTATGCCGCCCAGAAGAAAATGACTGTCATCATCGCCAAGTAACCACCGAGAATAATACCAGTTGTAAAGATCTCTGCCAGCTTCCAACTGTCTGGCTGAGGTGATGGTTTCACTCTGTCCTTGGATATTGTCATAATAGTACCTGTCAAAAGATACAGCATGGAGTCAGAAACAGTGCCGTGCTGCATTATTCTCACCCCCAATATGGCACCGGAAAAAGAACCTATATTTGGAAATTTGATGCTTCAGCTCAGCGACGCAAATTTTCTCTTTCTTTTGTGACATAAGAACCCACAAAATCATCATGAACTTTTTGCCTCATGCAGTAAGTTGGAAATTTGCAGTGTAAGGAGGACATACCATCATTAAGGATAGCGATGATCAGCACCATGAAGGGTGGAAAGTCGAACTGCCAGATGAGGGCCAGTAGCATGAAACCGAGCTGTGACAAGAGGCATCAGATGGTGACATCGTTTGCATAAAGACGGCATAAGTTTTTAGTGGTGGTTAAAACAAGACAAGGCTGTAGAAATATTAGTAATTAACTAGTTCCAAGCAAGCACACAGAACTTACCACAATACGGATTGTGATGGAAACTGCATAGATCTGTAAAATAATAAAAATTGAGTAAGTCTAGTCAGACAAGAAATATATCACAATGAAAAATGATGCTATAATTGATTCTCTCATTCCTTTTATTACGACATGATGCTCAATGGAAAGGGATAGGAACAGCAAAAACACTCAGCCACACAAAACAAGAGAAAACCCAGCCTCCAGATAAACTCTTTAATGCTCAAGTTGAGATACATTCGAACAAAACCCAGCTCACCGTGTAATTCTTCATTCTTTGGAAAATTGCACGACTAGTTAGCACTGCACTTATGATAACACTAAGGCCTGGTTCAGTAAGAACAATGTCAGAGGCACTACGTGCTGCATCAGTTGCGTCAGCAACAGCTATGCCAATGTCAGCCTTTTTAAGTGCAGGAGCATCGTTAACTCCATCTCCTGTCATTCCACATATATGTTTCCGAGCTTGCAAGCGCTTCACAATCTCATATTTGTGCTCTGCACAGATA
Organism: Melaleuca quinquenervia; assembly: GCA_030064385.1. Lineage (NCBI taxonomy): Eukaryota > Viridiplantae > Streptophyta > Magnoliopsida > Myrtales > Myrtaceae > Melaleuca > Melaleuca quinquenervia. The sequence goes on along the minus strand of CM057726.1, from coordinate 5,733,398 downwards.
CATAAAAGCACAAAACATAAGTTGATAGTCAAACAAATAGGAATAGCAGCAGGCGATGTCTTGCTAATTATGCAGTACAGACAAAATCTGGTCCTCCACTGACATCCAACTGGCTTGTAGAGCTCGTGGAAGTAATCATAATGTCAAAGTGATGCCCAGACATATTCATTTATTCATATTTGTTATAAGTTCAAAAGAAGAAGACAATAAAATCCATGACAGATGAAGGAAGTAAGACAAACGAAAAAAAAAAGTACCAGGAAAAACACCGGCAAAACCATCAGCCTTTTCAATAAGTTCATCCACGGGCAAAGCAGCAATTGACTCGTCCTTGTTCTGTCCCAACAGTGCAGATGATGGATACATATTTGTTCCCATACCCAGACGACGTCCGGTTTCCTTTGCAATTGCCAATTGATCACCTTTATCACGGGGTCACACAAATTAGGCAAAAGTCTATAAGATGGTTGGAAAGGGATGCAGAAAGATTATGACAAAGTTCAAAACTATGGATTTGGATTTGTTAATCATAAAAGAATGGATAGCCTGGACAAAATAGCCAGAGATGAGCTTTCACAAATACAATAATCTAACTATGAGATAAGTATCGGTACATCGCAACTCATTCAATCTAACATCGGCTAGTATCTCATTTAAGAAGCACTACTCTGATGGGGAAAGTCAAAGGGACAGTCATTATATAGGAAAGTTCTGACACTTCTTCCCTCCACACCTAGCACAAGCAAGGAGTACAGAAATCTCTGTTCACATTAGCATGGCTGAAAAACTATGCAATACTGCAATCATCACACTGTCAAGCAGAAAAATTACTAAAATGAGAAGTTATGCTCACCAGTTATCATTTTGACATTAACCCCCAAATTAAGTGCCCTTCTTATCGTTTCTGCACTATCGTGCCTCGGTGGGTCAAACAATGGCATGAGACCTATAAACTGCCAGGGACCTCCTGGGCTCTCTTTTGTTCCTTCAGGAACTTCCTGTGCAGAAGACAGTGAAGTAAGAAAGGCTAAAGAGGACTGAAGTGAGCCGAATTATGACGAAGCAGAAGTGAGCAATGACTAAATCTCTCTAAATCTCTTTCAGACATTTCACCTGGTAAGCTACTGCAAGGGATCGCAAGCCTCGTTCTGCGAACTTATCGATCATGGAGTGAACTCTTCGCTCTATCTCTGATCTGTTGTGGACAAGGTTCAAAATCTATACCAGTAATTACAAGCAAAAATCAGATCTCAGTGCTTCAAGATCGTCAAAATGAACACAACCTGCTTGATTCTTACCTGCTCTGGTGCACCTTTACTGACACGATGCATTTTACCTTCGCTATCGATATATGTCAGAGCTGTCCTCTTGTCAGTAGGATTAAAGGGGAGGAAATGAACCTCTTGAATGCCAGCGCGTGCCTTTTCAAAAGAAAGAATTTAGGAAAATAATAAACGTTAACAAAAATATGCCATGCCGGATCCCTCCTACTTAAAATGACCTTCCATCATATATACAAGATGTAATGTCTTATCAGTCACTGTACCTCCTTTGGATCTGCCAACATTCCAACAATAGCAGCATCTATTGCATCTTGGTTCTCCATTCTTGATGCTCTTGCCGCCATTAGAATGACAGTATCAGCATCCACACCTTTAGCAAATACCTGAGAGCATTTGAAAGACGTTTCAGGACAAGCAGATAAAAGAAATAAGATACAGATTACGAAGACGAGCTATGTAATAACCTCAATAAGGGTTTTGTCAACTGTTAGCTTGTTTAGGGTCAGAGTTCCAGTTTTGTCACTGCAAAGTACATCCATCCCTGCCATTTCTTCTATTGCTGTCATCCTTTTAGTAATAGCTCCCTGGATTTATCGATTATAAGCAATGAGAAGATACTGTTGTTTCAACACTGGAACCACCAAAATAACACATAGTGTCCATTAAGACCTACCTGCTGAGATAGCCGATGAGACCCGATTGCCATTGTTACAGACAACACCGTTGGCATGGCTATAGGAATTCCTCCAATAAGAAGCACCAGCAAATTGTCAATTCCTGGACGGTACTCTCGGTGCTGGATTGGGAACATGACGATGATCTCTACTATCATCCCAACGGCAATTGAACATATACAGAAATTCCCAATGGCAGTTAACACCTGTAAGTGATGCCATGAACTTTATAAATCTATATATAATATGTCATGTATCAAAGAGGACAAGTCCAAATCAGGGTCAAAAATCAAACAGTTAAGAAAAGGGAAAACTGTTTTCACAAAAAGGCATAGCTAATCCAACATCGGGATCCAGTATCATCAGCAAAGCGCAAATATTAGTTATGTCCCAGGAGAAGACAAAAATATTCTGTAAAATTTGATGGGGTTTGCTTCACATATCCAGGGCTATATGCTGGAGGCAATTTTGCAGCTAAGTTCCACTTTAGAGAACCAGCCATCAGCTGGTGCTACACATGCTTCAGTAAAAAGAGATTGCTTTCCTTGATGTTCAAGCAATATCTCTTGTTTCCCTTTAATCATTCTGTAATTCATTTTCCATTCCCTCTCCTGATTCTGGTTGTAAATGACAAAGCATTGTCATACACATCTGCTCACCTTTTGGAAGTGTCCTACTTGGTTTGTGGAATCAACGAGATGGGCGGCCTTGCCAAAGAACGTGTGAACACCTGTTGCAATGACCACGGCTTCTATTTCTCCCTGTTTGCAAGTAGAACCAGAGTAAACACTGTCACCAGGACCCTTCGTCACCGGAAGCGATTCCCCTGTAAGTGCAGACTGCAGTTTTAAGAACAAACCCATGTCAGAGAAGTCAAATCAATCATCATAGAAATCTCAGCATGAGTATCTGTATTGTTCTCAGCACCTGATCAATCTTTAATGGATCGCCTTCTAGGAGGCGAGCATCAGCTGGTATAATGTCCCCCAGCTTCACGCTGATTATATCACCAGGAACAAGAATTGAAGCATCCTCCTCAATCCACTTCCCATCTCGAAGAACCTGACCGAAATTTCAGAATAAAGGATAGTCATTTTGGGAAACGGGGGTGGATCACCCAAATTGCACATGAAGCAATTAAAGCAAGAGAACAAGACAGACATAATGGCAAAAAAACGAAAAAATCAATAATCTTTTGGCATAGTTGCATTGACTGGTCTAATAACTACCTTAGCTTTGGGTGCCAGACGGGCCATAAGGGCTGCAGCAGCGTTGCCAGCGTTATTTTCCTCTATGAAGCTGATGGTTGAGTTGATAAAGAGCAGAGTAATAATCCCCACAAAATCCTGCCAATCAGGAGGTTTGCCCTGCAATTCACAAGAGTGATTCCCCCATCTGCCCAGTACGATTCTATACGATTCAAATTTCATGCAACCACTGCCAAACCAAGCTCAGGCTTGTATTTACCAAAAAAAAAAAAAAAAGCTCAGGCTTGTACATTCAACAGTAAAGAAACAAAAAACATATAAAAAAACCCACGAAGTTCTCAGTCTTTTGCCATAAGATGCAGTTTAATACTGCTTAATCATTTCTACCCACTATATGGTTTCAGCGACTAGGAAATTACAGAGAGTGAACATGAATTCGGCTTCATCTTCAATGGAGGGAAAAAACAGAGGCAAGCGAGGAAGATGCACTTACTCCACCGTTGGCCATAGCAATAGCCATGATAGCAGCAGCTTCCATGACCCATGAAAGTGGATTCCACATAAAACCCAAGAATTTAAGAAATTTACTCTCCTGCACAATTTTTTTTTTGAAAAATAAAAATAGCTCAAGATCAGAGCTTTGGAAAATCACCACCCTCGAGAAATTAACAGTAGTATGATCTGACTACCTCTTTCTCTTCGAGCTTATTGTGACCAAAAATGGTCAATCTTTCTTGAGCAGCCTCCGATGTGAGACCATTTTGTTGGCACCTCAACGTCTGAAAAACCTCTGCAATAGGAACATTCTCCTGCACCACAAAAAGAGCTCAAATTCACCAACAACATCAAAAGGAACGGAGAAGAAGAAAAATAAAAACAGAGCCAAGAACTAAAAGAAACAATACAAAGCAAAAAAATTTCAGAAGGTATAAAAGATGAATTCTTAGGGGCTGTTTGGCTACCAAATCAACAGCTTCCTTCAGCACAGCCTCCAAGGTCACATCTTTGTCCTCCATCTCTCACCCAGCGATTATGGGGCTCTGCCAAATTGAGGACACCATCACTCAGAAACAAAATACAAAAAGTCATAGAAGTTCTTCTCAAAGAAAGAGCGTGATCTGAAAAAAGAGCCAACAAAGAACTGAAACCTCTGGACCTAATGATTATTGGGTACCTGTATCCTCGTCCCTGGTCTGTGTGTTTGTCTCTCTCTCTCTCTCTCTCTTTTCCGAAATATGAAACTGAAAGGTGGCAGAGTCTGTGGGAGGACTAGGAGTGTGTCTGCACCATGGAAGTGATGATGATGACCGGCTCAAAGGGAGGATCACGTACTTGGCGGGTACAGTCTGCCCCGCTTCTATTATATTCCTCTGTTTTCTGCTCTCTCCGTATTTTATTTCTCAGTTTTCCCTCGATTTTCAATTGTTCATCTATCTGCCCTTTTGCAGAATATGAAAAAGCACAGCAACGACATACCGAGTTTTAGGCGGCTTCACGTTTATTCCTAGCGCCACGCCCACCTAACATGGCACAGTCATTTGTACTTGGACTGAATTGTCCTTTAAGTCGGGGCAATCCTCCCTTTCGCCATCTATTCGACACCCAACACGCAAAATGAAGGGACAATTTGCGCATCGACAGGATATAAAGTCGCCACCTACTTCTTAATGTGGTAATAGAGGAAATTGAAGGAGATAAGATTCCAAAGAGTGAACAAATTAAATTGCCAATCCCTTCTTGTCGCTAAAAGCATCGCTTTTGCTGCTAAGTTTTCTTCGTGATCGAATCTCTTTTATTTTGATATTGCCCGAGGTTGTCCCTACTCCATTCTGGTCTGATCGTTCATGTAAATGAATTGAAGAGAAGGGCAAAATAACATACTAGGAATTGAGTTCGGAATTGAACTTCACTTTCCCATCACGACTCTACTGGTAAGGTAGATGTATTTGGTGAAGTACGAGGTGAAAGTATGCGGCCTCCCACCTACTGCAGACGAGGAGAAGCGTGGATGTCCATCTTTCCGTCGAAAACGGAAGAGAGAGATCAAATTCAGAGCTGGAAATGGACACGTTTCGGCTCTCTCCTGGCTCCTCCTTTCCTTTTTACTTATGCGGGTCGTTCGACCGTCGCCAAGAAGACCACGCGCGGCTCCAGAAAAAGCAGCGACGAGGTTAAATTACATTCGTGGAGCCCACCAACAGTTAATGTCTCTCTGTCACCGCTCCCGGTCAGAGACAACCAAGTCATGGGAGTCAGCAAAGACGCCGAGAATGGTCATCTGTCGTTTTCCATCCTTTCATTCCTGTTCTTAAAGAAATTCCCTTACCCTTGTGATTATTAAAGAGTTAAGTCCAGATTTGGTTGTCTAACTTTTACTTTGCATATCCAAATCTTCTAGATTTATGGATATGTGCAATTTAGCCTTTTAAGTTTTGTGTCTAGACAATCAAATCATCTGTTTTTATTGATTCAAGTGTACTATTTGCCCATTGCAATTAGTGGTGTCAAATTAAGATTTTCTTTTTTCGATTGCACAAAATAAAACTCAAGGAATTCGGAAAGCCGGTAAACTCGGCCTGAACAATTATAAAAGTCGAAAGTTAGAATTGAGCGGACCCTGAAATTTAGAGGATTAAGTCCATCCTTAATATAACTCGTCATGAACTGTCCATGGGCATACGCATATCAAAACGATTTTTGTTTGTTTGTTTGTGTTGTCGATAATAGTGGAGAACTCTGCGATGATCTCCCTGCTCCTGACTTTTGTGCTACGTGGAGACATCGCCAGAAACGATGCTCTGGCGGGTCCCGAGTCCACCACAGAACCCAAAGCTTTCGACGAGTCTCGGCCGTGACGCAGCAGCGGACGGCGTCGTGTTGGACGACTTTGCGTATCGCTCTTCCCTTTCTCCACCTTTGTGGGACACGTAGCAGTGAGGCCGAAGCTCGTGCCATCCGCACGACTCACGGAGGAACTAATGGTCAAGCTGATCATTGCCACTAAAGAGCACAGCTTAACCATCCATATCGTTATGGGGGCATTTGCTAGGAGCTCTCCCAGCTTTGCTGATGATCAGCTGTGACCCGACCGGAGTTGGTATTGTGCCGAAACTACCCTTCTGGATGGGCAGAGAAGCACGTCAAGGAATTCCTCTTTTCCCTGGGGCGAAGTAGCACATGTTAAGTGTGCTTTTAGTAGCATTCTGGTATCGCAGCTTCTCTAAGAGGACACAGAAAGCCCGAACGGCCGCCTTCGATGAGCGGACGAGACAGTTATGCATGGAGCTTATAGTGGTTGGTTCGCAATTATGACTGTGCATTCTACGGAGTTCTCGAACAGGCACGGCATTTTCTTTTCTTCGTTTCAGCCATCGTACGACCATGTAGAACCCTCGAGATGAGCACGCATGGTTGGTCCGGCACAGTGCAGCCATAAGGTTATGCTGCCTGTTATGAGATCCTACCTACCTTAGCCGTATCTTCTGTCGATCCTTTAAGTTATCTGCTCTTCTTAGGTGGCCGTGAGATCTCAGCCTCGTCAAGTTCTTCGGAGGCCCCTCATGCCGATCAACCCGAAGTTACCATCGACGAGGGTTTGAGAAGTTTAAAATATACAACTTGAAGATGAAATTTAGCTAGAACTCTCTTCACATATGTCTTTAAAATATTCACTAAAAATCAAGTGACATTTCGAAAAGGAGGAGATAACGGTGCCTGAATCGACCATGGGTCAGTGTAACATGGGATTGACGGCTCATGTGGAGACACGGGAGCGATTTTTCTGAAACTCAATTCCACAAGTCAAATGATATGGATATGTAGGCGATTAAATTAAGCATGACAAATAGCAAAAGATGAACATCTTAACTTTGAAACCCCTTTTGTCATCTATCGAATTAAATAGACGCCCTGTAGACATCTGAAGCTTTCGAAATACGTCGTCTTTCATCTCTCTCCATCTTTGTTGGCACAAAATGAGGTCAGGCAATCGTAGAAAGGGTTCACCATTCAATGATTTTGACACATTGGACTTCTATGCGGACCCCCATGTAATGCACGAACAAGATCTCTCGTGCTCCGAAAGCAACATCAGCAAGAGTGATAAGAACCAGGACCGGATGGGTCTTTCCTATGGCAACACGAGGCCAGCGGCTTATCCTGGCAACTCTCTTGCCATCTCTCTGACGTACGTTTCCGATTTTTTTTCCCTGCATGGGTTTCAATAGGAATGTCAAGACGAAAGTTGCGACAACTGTCTCGACGTGAGAGGCCTCGGCGGAGATGGCCCTTGATCGTGCGATCTCGCTCGACAGCGAGATTTTTGAATTGGCGTGGTGGGATCGAGCATCAGGAAGGGCACTAGGAAAAGCTCAGCACGAAGAGAGGCCAGCTGCAAAGATCGAATCCCTCTCGGACATGCTACCCATGTCTGCGTCGTTTGTTGCTGACGCAAAATCAGAACCACCCTTCTTGTTGACCAAGAGGCAAAATGAACTAAAGAATGAGACGGTCTCAGTTCTGCATAAGATCAAATTAAGGGTTCTGCATAAGATCAAATTAAGGGGGAGTTGAATCATAGGATCAGAGAGAAATTTGTTTGCCCTCAAGATTATACAACCCGAGACGGGCTTCCCTTACCATAGAAAAGCGAGGGAGATATCCATCCCATTGAAGACCTTCCAAGGCTATGGTGAAGCCTTTCAAAATGAAGGGCTTCGTCTTGTCTCCAAGATGAGGTTTCTGCATCTTGTGGAAATGAAGGTATAACCCAAGAATTATGGAGATTTCAAACAATTTACCCGAAAATTCTGCTTTTTGTCAAGCAATTATGGATTTTTGATCTCATACTCTTCATCAGATAATTGTTCACAAAGTCCTAAACATATTATACGCAAGCCAATTCAGTTATTAAGCCTTTTAATTTTGTCAATTTAGTCTTAAAAGTTTCAATTGTATCAATTTGATTTCAAATACATTATTCTAGATTAATTGTTTAAGAATAAATTGGTAGATAATTAAAATATTATGAGTAAATTGGTACAATTAAATGGTTTAGGATTAGATTGGCAAATCGTTACAAGGTTTAAGATTGAATTGACACAGTTGAAAGATTTAAGATTACATTAGCCTTCATACAATAGGTTTAGGACTATTTTGACAATTTCCTCCTCTTTGTTAATTTGCTTAGTTGAAAATGAGCAAAGAGGAAAATAAACACAAAAGTCTTTTGTATAACACTTACTTTCAAGCCAAAACTTCTTATTTAATCACTTAATTAGTGTCGTTTTTTTATAAGAAAAATAGAATTAGTTAAGTGGCGAACTCCAATTTACGAAATGAGAAATCTGACAAGGTAATATCCTAATATTTCTTCTTATTGACATAGTTCACCAGCGTGCCTAGCCAGCATTAACATCCTTAAACAACACTGTGTTGAACACATGGTGATACTAAATTCAGCCTTTCTTCAAACCTCAACCTCACAATAGATGATTTGGGCAAAAACTCAGCCTCATCCTCGATCCCTAACCTTACAACTGCGGATCTAGAGCAATATTAGCAACTAAAACTCGTAATAGAAGTCTGCTACCTCATTTGTGTGATTTTGTCTCACTGATTGCAATTTTTACAGTAGAATTTTGAGGAAAGAGATGGAGTTGGGAGAGAGGAGATGGATGACGTCACCCTTGTGAATGCCCGTGCGGTCGAAAGGCGGGAGGCAAGGGAGTCAACAAAGCGCCGGAGCTCACGGAAGGGGAAGTGGACGGCAGAGGAGGCATCAATGAAGGCCAGGGAGTTGCGGTGAGAATAGGAGGAGATGAAGGAGGGAAATAAGTTGTGCTTGCTGTAGAATGTGGAGTTGGAGCTGTAGAAACCGCTTTTGGTGTCGATTTGAGATGGGTTGGTCGCGTTGAAATACGAATCCTTACTGCTTGAGAGCTTGAGCTTCAATCCAAGCAACATCTGTACGTGGACACCTTTATATGTTATTTTAAACTTTTTGAACAGTTTGCAGCAACCTCACAAAATTTTTCACATGACATTAGAAGATTACGAGTTCCTTTCAGGCCCTTATTTGTCACCTTTCTTATTTATTTTCATGCTTCGATCTACAACCCATGTCCGATCTATGTGAAATGTTTGGATTTTTTTTTAAATGGCCATACTTTCGCATATCAACTTAAGCTTTTACACCAAATGGAGGTACTCCCATGGACTTTTTAATAGATATTACCATAACTAGCTTATATTACCTGTTTTCCAACTTAATACAACTGTCGCAAGCTCATCATCATAAGAATTCTAGTTTCCTGCAAAATAAGTTGATAGTGATGAAGAAGTGAGCAAAACGTGGACCTACGCTCTAATTGGAAACTAATGCTTCATATCGTCCAAGAACTTTATATTTCTACAGAAACAGTTGGACGACAGAGCTCAGAGTTTCATATTTTTGCTTCAAATCCTAATCTTACTCTTCAAATCTTAAATCTGTTTGAAAGACCCAAGGTTTTATGCATGAAGCCTGGCCTACAAGGAGGAGGGCAAATTAACTTTCACATATGCACTAGCGGACAGCTTTTTCTAACTGAGACTTTAATAATGGCAGTTTATTGTGCTTTCCTAAAAGTAACACCAAAACGCCAGCTTTTGAAGATCATTAACACATTCTTTTGCTAGTCATCAAAGTTAGAATATTGTTGGCCCTGAGGGTGAGGGCCGCTTGTCAAAAAGCTCATAAGTTGCTTGGGAAGCTGTATACCTCCAAAGCACACGATAGCAATGTCACAAGCGATATTTCAGCAGAGAGTTGATGACACGTGAAGTGATGAGGTAAAAATTAACCGTGGTTGTTTTCAGCAAGAGTCAAAGAATGTCAAAATTTGAGGCAAATCTCACCACCTTATTCAAGAAACAACAAAGAATGTGAATAGAAAAGAAACTGCTCAAGGGAGGAGGTTAAGCTACTTCTTACCTCCATTAACATTTCCATGCTTATAGAATGGCCAAAGATTAACCAGACGCTCAAGAACGGCAGCACTCTTTGAGAAATAGCCTGAGAAACCCTGAGGCGTAGCCGGTGGAGGGAAGTCTTCGGCAGGCATTGCAAATGGGCGAATCATCCTCTCCATCTTCTCCAAAGTCAGATAAGATCTCACTTCTTGTAGCCTCTCTGGACCCATTATTGGCAGTGTGTGCTCCTGATGTAGCGAAGTAGCCTGGCCGTCATTCTTCTGCAAAAGCAAAACCCCACCATGAGTGGAAGACTGCCAATACAACAGCTGCTACATGCAATTCCAGTGATTTGACAAATAATGGATACCGACACCAGGTCATATGCATCCATATTCCGTATTAGATTGAATCTATCAGTATGTCTATTTTTTTTCACAAGATCTAAGAGCTGGCTAATATGATACACTGGAAAGGCTATGTAACAGTATATTTAACATGCATGCTTGAAGTAGATATTTACATAGCAATGAAAATTTATCAGTATGAAAAAAAGAAAAATGCTTCTTTTCGCAAAAAAATTAGAAGAATCATTGGTGAGATAGTTCAAAACTCATTTACAAGATACCCAGCAATAACAGGATATCTCATTGACAAAACCGCCGAAAGATCTTGCACTTCAGAAGGGCCAAGGGAGAGAGGCTTAATGCACAATTTAGATTCTTCAAGGTACTATAGACCAGAAACATTGTGCCATCATTCGATTGATCATGTTCCCAAAAGAAGGAATCCTACTGTTCCTCAATCTTCGACCTGTGAACATGAGTTGGACAGAAGAATGTACTGGAAAACCATTTGCACTTCCCATTACCCGATTGCATTACCTTAAGAGGAGACAAATCTGCACCTCGGCTAAATGCCATCTCTATGCGGAACCGTTTTGGATCTTCTAAAGCTACCTGTAGCACCATGTGAAGGCGATATCAACCTCATCCTAATAACTTACAAATGCAACACCTTGAGTTAATTGATGCAAGGCACAGCTACCAGAGAGATCAGGCAATATAGTTGCTCTTGCTTACCAGAAGCAAATCCTGAAATGAAGATTTATAATGGTAGTGCCATAGACCTATATTTTCAGACTGCCCAAGCCACTTCTTGGCAGGCATATCATGAAGAAGGATTAGGAAATTGTCACGTATGAATCGCAAAAAGAATACTATATGACTGCAGAAATTCTACGAGGAAATTTTTACAATCCTACATTGACTATGAATCAGGGATAAGCGGTAAAGTGCTGTAGTTTGTTTATCATGTTAAAGACTTCAAAAATGTGAACCGATTTTCAAGAGAAGCAAAGCAATTTTTTTGTTTCTTTGGCTGGAAAGCAAAGCATTTGATCACCCAAAGTTTAAAACGTCCTTAGCCAGAACCCGTGCTCTGGCTAGGGTTGTGAAGAACTGGCTGGGCTCAGTCAGGATATATGCTTTGCTGTTCATCAAGATTGCTAACATGGAAAAGAGAATATGAGACACAAAAGATAACTGCACATAGAAGAGTTAACGAGACAAGGACAAGTCAGAGAAGAGTCAGTTACTATCAAAGAACAATTAAAACATAAACAGCGCAATTTTTTGACCGAGTCAGTTACTATCAAAGAACAATTAAAACATAAACAGCGCAATTTTTTGACCTTTTGCATAGATGAAATCATGAAACAGCCAAATGATTCCCTACAGAGTTTTCACAGTCACTGAGGGTGCGTTTGGTTTAGCTTTCCCATAGCTTTCCCAAGGGGCTTTGGGCCTTGAAAGCCCATTCGGGAAAATATGAGGTGTTTGATAATCATTCTCAAAGGGCTTTGAGGTGAAGAATGGCCTTAAGAATGCTAAAAGCAAGTTCTACTAGCTTTTAACATTTCCCCAAAGCCCATTTCCAAAGTCGAACCAAACACAGCCAGTCCCATGAATAGCTTGTACTTGCAATATTAGGCCAATAATCCTCCCCTTATACCATATTCCCAGGGACTTTATCCGCTAACAATTGCTTGACCAGTCCATCAAATAGCAATAATGCTGTCTCAGATAGTTCATGCATTACTGCAATTGCCAAAACAAATAATTCCTTCTTGACTTTCAATGCTCCCTTTCTGTCACATTGAATGGAAGTAACTTTGTTTTGAGAATCCATTTACTTACATCAGAGATTTCACCACCATTCTTGTATGATGAGAGATTTGAAAACTCTTGACATACACAATCTAAAATAAAGGAGTTGGCACTAGTGCAGATAACAAGTTTGGTTAGTGTCAAAAAATTCAATCCAAAAGCTTAAGCTAATAGATGGGTAGGCCACACGAATATAAAGAGCATCTAGGACCTGTTGTTAAGTGATGTGGGACAATATTTCAACATCTCCTCTCATGTGCAAGCCAGATTTAGCAAAAAAGATCGCACTAACTCCGATACCATATCAGAAAGTCTAATCCAAAAGATTAAGCTAATAGGTAAAGAGAGACCAGATGAATATAAATAGCATTGAGAACCCCATGATGGGGGACAATATTTCAATAAGTTAATAACCTTCAAGCTTCAAAAAACTGTATCTAACTTTTGCAGAAAACACAGTAGGGGGACTACAAACCAAGAAAGACCAACCTCTGTGTTCTCAAACATTCTCAGAACGATATAACTCATGTAATCAAGCTCTTTAGTCCTGTACAAGCGCTCCAAGCCATTACGGAAAATTAGACTATCCTCCCCCTGAAGGGACTCATCCAGGTTACAGTAGCGGAGTACATTCATGAGAGAATGGATATGTGATTCCTGTTATCCAAGAAAAAGTACATTTCAGAAGCAAAATAGATACACTGATATGAAAATGACATAATAAACCAAATTCAAAAAGACAAAAAAGCACCTTGCACAAGGCTTCTGCATCCAGATGTAAAAGAAAAGATCAAAAAGTCTAGAAGCATCAAATTAACTTTGGTTGGTCTAAACTGGGTTCACAAAAGACTTAGAGGAATAAGTTAAGCAATATTAGAATAATGTAATCCTATGATGCCAGTACTCAGACAAGAGGTATTAGGACTACTCATGTAAGACATTGTTCATATGTAAATGAAACTACCAAGTCAAGATAAAAAGACTAAGGACTGCAATTAGAAATAATTTCACATGTAGCAGAGATAAAATATGGCATCTGCTGCAAAAGCAAAGATGTAGATTCCCTTGAGTTGTATAGTAGGAAATATCTTCCTGGGTCAGCACATTTAAGGACTGCCACATGCACAAAACTTATAATAGGAACAAACTGTTCATCAGAAAATTGTCATTGAACTCACAGATGTGAAGTAAAGCCGCGTTCGGACATGACGTTCAGGAGTTTTGACATTTGCGTACCTAGAAGAATTATGCAGGAAAATGTAAGACTGCCTATTTTAGTATATGATTGCAGTTTAAATGAGCTCACGGAATACTTTGGATCTAAACGATATTGAGACTCTCTGTCATCCTCGTCATCCTGCTCCATTGACTTCTCACTGGTGGCACTACATCTTCTGAACTCTTCATTCCAACATTCCTGATCATCCCATTCAGTCTCGCTTGCTTTTGAACTTTGTTCTTGTCTGCTCTTTAGTCCAGCAATACAAATTGCCTCTTCACGAGTATTTCTGAGATCAATCAAAATCTTTCCCAACAAACGGCGAGCAATCTGCAGTTGAACAAACTGAGATCTCAGAAGAAAATCAATGCAGTTGTGTATCAAAATTAAGTTATGACCGCAATTAGGAAATATCATTGCTAAACGGAATTCATGGAAAAAAGTAATGCGGATATCAAATGACACGTGACTAAGAAAATCCATAAATAATTTGGAGAAGCAAATTTTTACGACGTTGTTCCTATAAATTTCTATTCCAACCTTACTGCTTGGGAAATTGTTCAGACTATCACATGATCAGTAGTTTGCATGGCCTACACCATTCAAAGAAACAAAAAAGTTGATACTTCGATAGCACAAATGTTACATCAATACAGCAATTTGCTAATTCAAAATGTTAAAGTTCGTATCTCACATCTCAACAATCAATATAAACTATAATCTCTAAATTATTTTCAACTATAAAAGAGAGATGTGAACAGGTTGATATTACACGACCTATCTAAGAGAATATTTTCAGCTTGCGATGAGCTACAAAAACATCATCTTCTTGTAGCGATTCATAGACATTTGAAAATGTAGATGTCATATAAGGCATAATGTTACCTTCGATCCAATTTTTAACTTCTGCCGTGGATTAATACCATACTCATTTGGAATTACACCATCTGCAAGTATCTGAAAGATAACAAATTAGAAAACATGCACTCTAGGCAATAGCTCAACCTCACGTTAATAAATGGAGAAATGCTCGAGTTGTGTCTCCTCTGGAATCCATTTCCATGTAGCAAAAGGTAAATTTTCATGCCATGAGATGACTAGCTCTTTCTTACAAGAAAAAAAGTTCTCTCCCCCTTTTTTTCTACTTAAATTTAAGATTAAACACGACCATAGGTTGTAGAAGAAAAGGATGCATGGACAAGCATTTTCTACAGACTACAAAAGATATCATTGCTCATACATTGCAAGAATTAGGGTCAAAATTAAAAAGACCAACATCTCTGTAAGAACTCTTATTGTTTTGAAACTGGAACAAAATTATTGCTGAAAATTATTGTTTCTATACCTGTGCTACTTTGAAAAGGTCATCCAATCCCTCCAGATTAAGATGTGCATTGTGCAGAAGATCATATCTAGCAAGTGATGACGGAAAATTATGTAAGACTGAAGAGGGGGAAGAAACACAGAGATATAAAAGGTTAAACATAACAATATGTAATTCATGTCCACGCTAGAATCAAATTGAATCTGAAGTAAAACTTTAGATCAAACCGACAAAAAATTGTCAATAGTAGTAAAGACATCGCAATGATGAAATGGAAGAAAGTAACATGACCCAACAGGACGAATTAGTTACCATGAGGAATTTCCAAAACTTCTTAGATAAACAAGTCCTTTTTAGGGCTATAGATCATATAGGGCAAATGCTACTGGAGAAAATCAGTTCACATAAGATTAAGCAGAATAGCTTGCATGAAGCTACCAAATAAAAGACTGGACAAAACAAGATACCAAGTATAAGATTTGAAAAAAAATAAACAATAGCTTGACAAAGATTTAAAAAAAAAAACAGATTTCTTTGCGCTGTACCTAAAATTGCAATGTAGATGTAATCTGCACAGAGAGAGAGAGAGAGGGGTGGGGGGGGGGGGGGAAGGGGAGAGAGAGAGAGAGAGAGAGAGAGAGAGAGAGAGAGAGAGAGAGAGAGAGAGAGAGAGAGAGAGAGAGGGAGGGATTCTACAGAGTGACTACTGTCTTAAAAAGAAATCACGATGACTTGTCAGAAAAAGAATGAGAGACTTCAGACTGAAAGCCTAAAATCTGCTGATGTACGTGCTATATACTGATATTCATGATTAAAAAATATCTTGCAACACTGAGGCAACAAAATGACTTACTTGCATGAGTCATAAACATCAGGAATTTGCGTTATGTCAAACCTCCTGCAGATTATTCTATATTGTCAGCAAATGCCCTCCAGTATCCATGACTTTTAATAAAAAATTCCAAAATTCAAAGGGCTTCCAGAATTGATCATATCATAGTTCAACACCACATTAAACAATAGGGGGAGTAAACATAGTGATCTTTTGCCAACCTAGATGAGAGGCTAATATGAAACACAAAACTGTCTTTAAGAATTAAGAATTAAGAATTGTATATGCGAAATACCACCTCGCAGTGCAAGATAATTACCAAATGAGCATCTAATTAACATGACCAATGCTTCAGAGTAAGGAGATAAACATGGAAATAAGAAGATGAAAACTAAAACCAGCATTAAGGTAAGTAGAATTATAATAGGAAATTACTTACTCCTTGCGTTCATTGTACAGATCTCTTTCCAGTTTTCTCCATCGAGCAAACATCAAGAGAAAGCCCTCACTACCACAGGGTAATCCAGCAGCAATGCGATCGACATCAATATTGGTCTTACCAAGTGCTTTTGCTTGATCATATGGAAGGATCAAATTATATCCAGTTGTCTCTATAAGTTCTTCATCTTCATCCTTTGCAAGTAGTTTGACTTGTTCTGTTACCTTCCTCGTCAATTTCACCTATTCACGTATAAGTTATAATGGTAGAAAAATAATTATAACTGATAATTGGTTATTTTTTATAGCATATTTACACTGCCAAGATAAGAAAATCACATATTAAAAACAAAACCGAGCAAAAAAAAATAGCAGCGAAATCAGAGGCTGTATTAGAAATATATCAGAAGCAAATGCAAGCAAAATAAGTACACACCAACAAAAAGTTCTGAGATTTATTGCTATTATTAGGGACAAGAAAAGAATTCAAACTAGGGTGATTGTCGTTTCATGGTGTGCAGAAAATCACTACAATTCCTGCCGTTCCATTCTCTGTTAAACATTTTGAGATAAAGGGGGTTGTGCCATGAACAGATTTCTTCCCTAAATATGCAAGGCAAAAGAGAGGGGCTTCATAACATCCGGGCACACTGTGGGGAGTGGTGTCAAGGTGTTTTTGGCCAAAATCCAGGGACATGATGACAATCTCCTTAAGGCATCTCTGATGACAAGGCTGGCCAGCCATGAGCAAACTGATTTGATTTGACATCTCTCTCTTGTTGATGGCCATGGCAAGAGGAAACCAATTATTGTGCTGAGAAATCTGTCTCTTGGAAAATGTCACACGGATGAATATTATGTGATCCACCATACTGCTTGGTAAAAATCTAGCGAGGAAAGGCTAGCCTAGCATGCCGAATAATTATGTGACTTCCTCAGCCAGGGAAGTCTCATCCCATAAAATTTTTATAAGAGTGGATAATATGAGCACAGATGCAATGAGAAAATCTGTTGCCATGTTTACATTCAAAGGAAAAGCCCCGTTGATTTGCAAGATCAAGAGTGTTTCTTAATGGGCAAAATAAGGTACTGCTGAGTGAGTGTAGTCAGCTTTGGATGCCTTGTCAGGGAAAAGACGATCGACCAGCAATAGGCAAAATTTTTTATCAATGGGGCAATCAATGGAGTGAAGACATCTGTCCAACATGGTGATTGTTGGCCATTCACGTAACTACTAGCATGTGATGGCGACGATGCATTATGTAAGAAAGCGACAGCATAGCCCACAATTCAGGCATTTTGAAAATTGGTGGGGTGGAGTAATGATTACTTCTTCCCTGGCTATGTGAATGAAAGAATGGGGCAGTGAATGAAGCTAAGTGCAAGGGAAGCATAAAAGATGATACAACTGGAAGTGATGTCAGGACATTCGTGCCAGGAAGCCGGCGTGTGATGATAATCTTCCTAACATCTTCAAAGATTGGGTTGACCACCCATGTGGATATTGCTATCTTGACAATGGCCATGACAAACCATAATCATTTATGCTGCGATGATCTGTATGCTGCAGATAAGGGACTGGAAGACCAAACTAAATGGGAAATACCATTCTTCATCATGATGTCATACACCGTACTACTCTAGTGAATGATCTAGTAGGGAAGGTTGGCATGGTGTTCCGACTTACAGGTGCCTTAAGAGCTTGTCCTTTACTAAGAAAGTCTTTGCTTTTGATAGTTGAACATCATGGATTATGCCCATCCAAAAGGCATAAGCATCCATTCAGGCAAGATTATTGATTTAAGGCTTCAAGGCGAGAGAGAGACAGAGCGGATACAGACTAGCATCTAATGACAAATAGAAGCTTCAAACATTAAAAAAAAAGAATTACAGATGACCACTTTATCAAAGGACATATCTATATGGAATCCCAATGAAAAACAATGAAAAGTATGTTGAAGACCTATGGAAAAAATCAGAATCTTTACATTTATGCCCCTATAAGTTTACCAACTCATTGAGAGAGAAGACACAAATAATGCATAAGAGATTCACTTTGATAAGAACAAAGAGTAGAACCTAAACAAATAAAGCTGGGATGTTCAAAGGACTACTAAATTTAAATCTAGCATATTTATCATGCTTCACATTAGACCTATATAGCATGTTTACTATGCTCCACGACAAGTTGCCTTTGAAGGAAAAAAATAATCACTATCCGAATTCATTTATTTATTTTTTAAATCTGGAACAGAAACAAGAGATAGCTGAGACCTGCAGGGATTTGTTCCAATTTCAAGGTCTAAAAGTCAATATTTTTGAACCACTCGCATTTAAGGATGGATACAGACCATGCACCAGAAATTAATTAATACATCAAAATACTTCTAGCTTAAATCAGGCTATTCAGGTTTCTAATTAACCACCCTAGGATATATCTGACATAACATTGTAACAATAATTCTTCAATTTACCATTTTTCTGATACCATTTACATGGCACACCCTAAGAACAAGCTTGTTGCACAAAAAATGATGAAAAATGCGTGAAATCAAAATTGTGAATAGTACAAATGAAAAATATGAGGGTGAAGGACAAATGAAAATCCAAAAGCCAGTATTACAACATGAAACTTAGAGTCAACCACCATTAAGTAGCAAGTAGCCCAAATAGTGCGAATAATGCTGCTTACTAGCAATTACTTCTACCAAATTGTGTGATCACATGATTAAGCTAAAAAGAGTAGCTCAATTACCAATTCAGGTAGAAGCTCTGATGCATTTGAAGGCAATCCAACCCCATCTGCCATCCAGGGAAGTTCAGAGGAACCATTGCAGTTGCCCTTACTTGCCCCAGCCATGATAATTTCATTTAACATTGCCTGCGAAAACAAAGATGCTCAGAATATACAGCATATGAAACTAGAAAATCATGAATGACTTCAAAATGGAGCCTCAGTAGCCTTTTGCTTCTAATGAAACCATTAAAGCATTCAAACATATACAGTGAGAAAGAAATGCATTATCTACCTTAGCTTCTTCCATCTCAATACTGGCATTATCAAGTCCATCCAGCATAGAGGAGTCCTTGCTAACGAGTGAAACCTTCAAACAATTACAGAATGAGCACTTAACTATATGATAGCAACGAGTTTCGAGATACTCTTTTAAGAGTTCACAGACCAGGATGGGTGTTAATTGACCTTCCAAATCAAGGAGGCCCTTAGCAAATGCAGCAGCAGACATCTGTTACCAAGCATCTTATAAGTGATGAAACCAGACAAATCTGAGGATCTCAATATAGAAGCAGATTCATTACCAACTCTCAGAAGGAAAAAAAGCATACGTTAATCATTTGTAGCAAATTAAACAGACTTAGGGAAACCCATACCTGCACACGGCCCTCATCAGAGCTGTAGATTTTAAGATCATGACGGTATGTGCTATGGAGGCGAAGCAAGCCAGTACCTTCTCCTGAGAAAACAGATAATGATAAATAATACACTGCAACATGTCATGGCCCAAAGAACGCCATCAGTTCTTCACATCCTGATTAGTACTTAAATTAAATTACAATGAAAAGCATCAAATATTCAGTGAGTTGCATATATAAAGCATCAATAAAAGTATATCTAGAAAGCACTAGGCCGACATAATTGGCCCAATCAACAGATTCTAGTAGGTTGAGGTAACAGACTGCCAAGCTAAAGCAACAAGGATTTATGACAACCGGAATTGTCAATGGAATCATGGGGGTTCCCAACCTTTGCTGAAGAAGATGCAATGCAGGAAAAGTAAAAGTTCCAAAACAGGAGCAGCTGCCATTGTCCAAAATACAAGTTAGACTACTTAAATGTGCAGAAGGGGAAAGAATACCTGGATAGATGTTATTCCGGAAGTATCTACCAAGTTCTTCAGCCTGCAAAAAGTAGGAAATCATTACTATCGTTCAAGGCAAACTATAATTTGACGGTGCACGTATCAGCGCAAGTGTAGCTAAGTATAGCTCTTTAGACATTAACGAGTAAAGGATTCAGAATTACAATAACAAGTAAAGGTGTGAAAGTAGGCAGACGAAACCTGTTTTCTGCCAGCATGAGTGAGAACTCCCCCATATTTAAGAACCATGAGAGCTTCAACAGGACGTTCTTCTTCCCCTTCACCATCACTTTTCGCAACTTTAATCCATTTTAGTGGTTTCAGTTGAACCTTCCTGTAGATACCAGAGAAGTGTCCCCCCTGTGGAGAAAAACAGAATAATAAGCACCTCATCTAATAAGTTAAAGGTAATATTTGAAAGAGAATGAAGACATGACTGCTTATTCACAGTTCATGGTCCAGGCACTAAATGACAGGGACATGCAACCAGACTAGATCAACCCCATGACCAGCCAATCCCCCACAACCAGCAGAAATATTAGCAAAGAAAAGCCCATAATTAGCCAAAAATTGTCCTTACCAGTTACAATCCAAGCTGATTGCCAGTTACAAAATTTAAAAATGACTAGGAAATCAGGTTCCACCTCCACAGAAAGGATGTAATCAGCTGGTTCCTGGTTAGAACAACTATGTACTTGAAGGGGATAAACCCCTTGGCAAACAGTTTGAAAAGCCACATAAAAACCACTCTATCAAGAGTGATTCTAGTGTCTTAATTTCCTCAAACTTTAATTATAAGCTTTAAAAGGCCATTACTAAGGTCTACCTAGGTATGGGCAGTTCACTTCCTGCTTCTAGGTTCTCCAAAACTGACCCCTACAAGTTGGTTTTAGGTTCCAACATCTGGCACCTATGCACCATGCTTAAAATGTTATTATTGAGGACAACATTTATTCATGCCATAGGTTGAGTTGATCCATCAATGAGAATATACTGCAAGTCATTTTGAAGAAGAACAACATCTCAGGTGATTTTGAACTGCCGCCAAAATTAACAATAAAAGTTCGTCAAAGATACTAGCATAGTTTAAAAATATAGACATACCGTTTAAAATGGAGAAAACCCTTCTAAAAGGACAAACCTAATTTTCTCATGAAGGAGTGATGGATAATCTTGAGGAAGGGTAATGAAGCAAACAAAGATATATGAAATGACATGCACATGGATAATATACAGTGTGCTGGATGATGATCAGCAGATATTTACACGTAATTGAAAGTGGACACATTACCAAGAATTGCTTATTCATAGAGGTAGAAGAATGAGTTCTGAACATTAGCAAAGAAACGGAAAGATAATTCCATAATCTAGAGTAAGCACAAAGGAAGGAAAGAATTTGCAACCTCCTCCAAAACAGCTTTAACCTGACGGAGCTTCTCAGCATGCTCGATGTCTTCTGCCTCACTATCACTTTCACGACCAGGTCTGGACAATATAAGTACTCTTGTTACTTGAAAAACCACAAAGCCAAAGCATCCTCAATTTTCATCAGCTAGTGTAAAATATCGTGAAAACAGCACTCTCTATAGCTAAAGACAACTTAACAGCTCTCTTTATATCCATAAAAGGGAACTCTTAGGAAAGTCCATTGCCAGAAAGCTAAACTTCCTCAAGAGAAGATGAGCGTTCATAAATCCAATTGCAGGCAATTTAATAAGAATATCTTAATCCTAGTAAATTGGATTTCCCTCTGATTACACGACAATGCTGAAGCAGTAACGAGAGAGAGCTACTGGAACTTGAACAGATAGTTTGATTTTGCATTAGAACCAACAAAGTGAAAAACCATCATTCTTTTGATGAAAACAAACGTAGAAGAACTACATGGAAGTCAATATATGAAAGCTTGAAAGAGTTCGAAGAGCTTTGTCATTGATCATGTCAAAGAGGCGTAAATACTGTCAACTACACCTTGCTTGTGACTTTTCTTTTTGCACATTCTGCAGGCCAAATGCTTGTAATTGTTTAGACTGATCTTGATTTTCGCTAAGTCATAACATATTCTTTTTTTTTTTCCTTTTAGTTGTCTGGTAATATCAGGAGAAGGAGAAGGAGAAGGAAGAGTTTACAATTAGCAGTATAAATAGATAATGTATAGATAATGAATGAGGCGATAGAATTGGGCTTGCAAAAAGACCCAGAAGAATGACAACAGAAAAGCTAGGACCCAAACAATACAGAAAACAAAGCTGCAACTCTTCTTCCACCATGATCTGCAAGGACCAGAGTGACACTAGCAGCAACATTAAAAAATGACTGCTATGAACCCATTCTCATGCTTGGTCCAATAATATCAGTAGGCCATATTTGTGATGCAAAGTCAGTAGTTTTCCTCACGTATAAATGAGATTATTCGATAAATTATCCTTCTCCAATGGGAAAAAAGAAAGAACTTTCACACTTGAATCTTCCGAATGTGAGAACCATCCTTAAAAGTAATACCTGGTGCGAGGAACTAGCATCCTTGTTGCATCTAACAAATCTTGCAGTTGGACAGCACTTTTGAGTTTTGTCTACCAGCAAGTGAACCAAAAAATATTCCATTGAAAAAATAGATAAATAATAAACTGTAATTAGAAGAATTAAGGAGGAAAAATCACCTCAGATCTGGGCCTTCCTCCATTGTATTTGAGCATCAAGTTCAGAAGTTTTTCCTCAGTAACTCTCAACTTTACTTTCTGTTTGGGAGTTCTATCACCACTGCACATCTTACAGATGAATATGATAGGAAAAAGCAGCCTAATGCAGCAAATAATTGTAGTGGTGAAGCACAACTTACTGACGAATGATAGCAATCACACAACGCAGCTCCTCAGCCTGTCCAAATGTGCCAATAATCCCACTTCCTTGACGGGTTAGTCCCTCAGAAGGCTGCACAGGTTCATTGACTTTCCATGGTAATATTGGTGGAATTGTCGAGGAGAGATGAGGAGCTTTTGCCTCCAATAACATCTTTCTCAAAACACACGCGGCATCATCATAATATCTTGCCAAAGATTTAAAAAAAATCAAGATTCTTTTTGAAGCAGAATAAAGAGGCTAGTGTGTGGCAAATGCAGTGTCAGCAACACAGATATATGAGGGTTAACAGTGTCTAGAGGACCACGAAAATGAAGAGGAAGTACCGCCAAGTAGTATTCTTTAAGTAAACAAGTCCTATGAGTGATCATAATGTACAACCGCTTTTTCTTGTTATAGCAGGAAAAGTAACATGAACTGCAAAATGCAGATTCTGATTCTTCTAAAGAAAAAAGAGAACGGCAAGAGTTTGTTATAAAATGGGCATCATTGAGATTAAGTAGAGAATCAAGCCAAATAAAACCAAAGGAACAGCCATTACTTGTAGGAATTCTTCACGAAACTCCAACCATTCACATCACAAACATATGAGCGTCCCTCACAGCGCAATAGATCGAACCCACAGACCTAGAACAAAAGCAAGTAGTATATGGAATGACATAGTTGAGCAAGGGAGGACCAAATGCATCAAGATTAAGGACACATGAGGCAAGAAAACATCACCTGCCTTGCAAATCAATCAACATTATTTGATATGGCAGTTCACAAGACTTACCATTTGCCGGAATGCAATACAAACTTCTCTTGCCATTTGCTTCTCAGCGGGAGTCAAGAGCACGGGATACCTCACCTGTAGGGATAGCTCAATCATACTTTTACATTCTTAGACAAAGATATAGAAAGCCAAACAATGGGAAAGGGGGATGGAGTCAAACTATTACATATAAAGCGACTTTTCTGCATCCCCCAGAGGAAAACATATATTACCTACCACTGAGTCAAAACACTACACATCTGTGAATTCCAGTTGTTAATTTGTATTGGAAACAAAAATAATAGATGTCCTATCCTCCATATCCCAAAGAGACGTTGCTTTGACCACTCCAAGGCTTATTTTTAAGAGTTCAAATACAAATATTTCTTGAGATGTGTATTGCAGCTGGAATTACATACTTCCTTTCCATCAGGATTTCTCATCACAACACCATCCACAACTGGTGACTTCCTCGCCTCAGCATGTGCATATTCAGGACCAACAGTATACACCTACAATCATAGATAGACTGTTCAAGTGACTAGTCACTGCCTAAACTGCATAAATTTGATGAAAACCCAATTAAATTCCTAGAGCAGTAATTTTTCAGAGTAATCACAAAAACTTCAAACAATTTGACAAGAATGTATATCCAGCATATGATATTAAAAGATATAAGAGGTGAATCAGAAATGCATTTGCGCAAAACCTGTGCAACGTTTAGCTTATATGAACTCAACACATATGACATGCAAATTGGAGAAGCCATTTTTGGAGATAAAATAACTGATCTTTAATTGAAATGCATACATGGCTAGCACTTCATATAACTTGCACAAGTTAAACTAAACACAAGCTATATAACCTATAAAAGTCCCTTAAAAAAAAGACACATTGACAGGCTATTGTTGTGACCCACCATGATGTTTTGTTAAGGACACAGATGTTTGACATGAATCGAAGATATAAGGCATTGAACCCTCAACTTCCTCACAATCTTGTTCTTAACCAATTATTACAACATAAATAGTAAGATAACAAATCCCATCTCTCACCCATTACAAGTATAAAGGTAAGAAAACTCAGTGCTCTCAGGATTATGAGTATACTAATTGACTTGTAATTCTCCCAATTCACATTGCTCCTCCTGATCCAGCCGTAAGTCTTTTCTGATCTCAAAGATGCGTCTCCCTCAATGTGTGTGAACAACAAGAATCAATAAAAGGTAGACACAGTATCTCAATAAAAGACACTCTTGAGACTATTTCCAACCAATTCATTAGGTAGTAAAGAAAAAAATTTAGATATAAAGAAAAGTTACTGCACCAAAATATCAACAAGTGGTTCAGAAACCTCTATACAACAACATTGACTTTGCAAAAAGTCATGATCCTATAAGTATCTACCTTCACATCTGTTCCTCCAGTGGGCATAAATTCCTCATATATGTATGAGCCTTCACGTCTAACTCTTCTCACTTCCGGATGAAACTCACTCGACCTATTGCCAATCTGAAATCAGAATTGCAGGATTAATAATTTGGATGGAAAAACAATGAATATTAAGAACTTTCCTAACTTTTTTGGCAACTGAATACGAAAAGAAAGTTTAAGTTTTTGCACACAAAAAATTTTACATCCAAAAGGCTCATCAATCGTGATGGGCAAATGCTACCTTGTTCCTTGTTTAAAACATCCCTTATTGTAATGATATCAGTATGAATCATACTTTTATGTTCGCATGACTGGATTTGACTATACGTTTTGCTTTTTGCTTAACCTATCTTGCAGTTCACACACTTCAACTAAGCAAGTGCATCCTAAGAAAAGCAACCCACTCCAAGCTACTTCTTGAATATTTCTAGATTATGAGAAGTTTATTTTCAGAACTTTATATGAAGAAAAAAAGTTAAACAGGCATTTTTGAGAAAACCCACAGCAAGCCCCAGCCTCATGACAGCTCTCTGAACTAATGCCTCCCTATGCTAATAGACCAGTGGCAGCCTACATCCACAAGGGAGTCTCCGGGTCCTGATAGCAATATAGCACCTAAAGACTAAAAGAACACACACAGAAGGCTTCATTCCAGTCCTTTTACCACAGAAAAAGACAACTGCCTAGAGAGGCAAAAAATTCATTACAAAGGCCACATGTACTATGTGCAATCCAACATAAGAGAGTAACAAAAGGTTTCACCTGTAAGTAACCAATAACACATGCAGAAAGGCCTTGTTTCAACTTCAGCTTCTAAAGCCAGTGAACTGAGAAAAAATTGACTTTCGCTAAGGAAAAAATATATGCCCACCACAGACCCTAGAAAAAAAAAAACATGCCCAAACATAACTTGGAAAAATAAATCACCTTCCTAAATAATTCCTTCATCCCCCCACCAGCTGAACTTGGATAGTATATCATGATGCTGTGATTGTCACCTTCAAACAGACCCACAAAACAGTAAAGAAAAACTCAGATGACGTAATCTGCACATTGCGCTGCAACATGGGAAACATGCCCTCTTGGAAGCTCTTCTTCTTAGTTATACTAATGTAAGTCTAGTTAAACATGTAGATCCACGATGCTTACCCAGATTCTAAGGAAGAACACTCAAGTATATCATTTTTAGTTGAGGAAAGGGGAAAAATAAGTGCAAACTCAATTAGAGGACATAATTATCTCTTCTGATCATCATAATTTCTCCTATCAAGTAAGGTGGAAAACCATATTGTTCAAATCAATGTCCCAGCCTTGTCAGTTTCACATGAGAGAAGCTCAAATCATAAATTGCATGAAATTTTAAACAAGTTCATCCATTTCAATTTTCTTCCTCAACACTACAGCCATTTCTCCAGGTGGCCACAGCTTCTCCAAATTTAAGGCAAGATATATCCCTAAGAGGAGAAGATGGGTAACTAGGATATAATTCAAAGTAAGAGCCATGCACTCAGTATCCATGGGAAACATGCTAGACAAACTACTCTCCTGGAGTATGTAATAAAGGTAAACCGGTCATCCAAAAAGAGCACACTTGAGGATTCCCGTTGACGAGTGATTATCTCATCCCAAAGTCAGCTTGACATAAAGTATTGTTATACGACCAGAATAGAGTACAAGAACTCATTGTTTCATGTGATCATCTACTAAAAGCACTAGATTTGAAGATTGCTTGCAACTTCAATAGTCAGCCCAAACAACAAGATAACTATGCCGCAGATTTAAGTTAAACTCACCATCAATCGGCTTTTCCACAAAAGGCTTCCAAAAACGTTCTCCGTGAACCTCAACAAAATCTTCTTCCTCAACAAAATAATCCAATTCTTGGTATGGTGCTTCCCTATTCACAAGAGCGTACCTTGGAACAGGAATTCCAAACATTTCGAGATGCTAAGATTCAACAACGTAACTTGTTAGAGAGTAAAAGGACAGTAGTGACCAAATGTGGTGCAAGACAACAATAATTTTTGGATCCTCTTATTATGAGTTCTTTGAGATAAAAGAAAAATTCATCTCTGCAACTAATACAACAATTACCTCGTAAACCTTCCTTCTGTCATGAAGAAGGCGCTGTAGTTCCAGTTCATTTACCAAGAAAGGCCTGAACCACCAGAAAAAATTAAAACAGAATAAACTAATGACTCTGACATCACATAATGGCTACGGAAAAAAGACAAAGAGGAATAAGTAAAAGTACAAGAAGGAGATTAGCGGCATCTGAATCCCTACAGCTCCTAGAACAAGACTCTGGTTAGGGAACCATTTCCATATCATATTGATATTGAATGCAAAGTGCAGTATCTTTAATATATAATAATAGCATTTTCCCCTGGGTTTTCACAGAGTCACTGAGTGGAACAAAGATTTCAACAACTTTGGCATGGATTACAAATAAACTTTCAAGGATGCAGAGGGAAAGAGTAGGATATATATTAGGGAGTAAAGTCAATAGAAGCACTTGGAAACTGAATACATCTAAATTTTTCATCACATAAACCAGACTTTCCAGCCATTGATATCCTCTGTCCATTTCTACTACGTGCTGACTGACAAAATTAATAGATACAGGCATGTTACCCATTTATCTTTACCTCCGATTCTGTTACAAGGTATGTGTAGAATACAGACTCCAACTAAACTAAATTAAACTAAACTAAACTAAACTGATTCTTCCCATTTAGCAGTCACATGTGGAGTAAAAAACTAAAAGCTCGTTGTATCTCCATCTTGTCATGCACAAAAACAAAAAGCTCATTGTATCTCCATCTTGTCATGCACAAATGCTCAATATCAAGCTATGGAGATGGTCATTAGATGGTAAGGGACAGCTTCCACACACTAGAGAGATACTGCGTCAACAATCATGAGGATCGACATCCCAAGACTTGTCATCAAAATTTAAGCACTCATGATTGTGAAAATTAAATTTAGTAGACAATAATTGGGAAAAAGACTAGCAGACAATATAAATGCCAACAGAAATTGAAATTGTCATTCAGAGGAGAAACCCATGTATGCTTGGAAAAGATCTGTCGCCTAGAATAGAAGAAGACAACTGAGGTGGTAATAAACTTAGCGAGCTGGCTAGGAGACAAAAAACTACGGAATTTTACCGACCAACTGACATGATGTGAAGATCAAAAATGTGTTCCTCAATTGAAAAAAGTTGCAATCAGACATTCTCACAGACCCTCCAAAATTTGTGACCTTCACTAGGCTTGGGAAGATTAATCTACAAAGCTAACAAAAACGTAAGTGCGATGGTTCAACCCACTTCCTATCCCCAAGAGATGGAAAGGTGGACCTCTTTAATAGGACCTGCAATGATGTGAGGCATTTTAAGGGTTCACTTCACAGCTAAGCCCCTGAGACAAAATGCGCTTTTGGCAGTTTTCACTCCACCAGTACTTTCTTTTCCTAGTCGCAACTATTATGACATTCGACCAAACAAGTACCACAGATACGTAACATGAAGAGAAGGAAAAGAGTCAAAAGGAGAAAAAATTACATCCTTAAAGCAACATATGCTTCTGCCTTGTCAAGGGGATATCCAGTTGAACAAAAGGCAATCAAGCAATCACAAATTGGCCACCTGAAATATGCAAATGGTAATAAATTTAAATATACGAAGACCGTATGTGTTTTCTAAGATCATACTGGTAGTACTGCATCAAAATCAGAAAATGGCTAGTAATAAAAAAGACAGACACGATTTTCTACTCAATCCAGCACCACCACATTAAAGAGGACCGGAAGAGGACACAGAACCAGATCCTCCAGATAAGGACCCTCAGAACATTCTTTATATGAAATAAATTTAATTACCCGATAGCACAACCAACATAAACCCCTAGAACAATCATTTAGGATGATAAATGTATTAATTTGGAAACGCCATTATTTTGACCATTATGAAGTTTCATTTCCAGGTGGCACGGAAAGGTTTTCCAGCAAGCCTTCACGTACATGCCTTCAGGGTGAGTTAACAGAGCAGACTAGAGATTAAGCATGACAAGACAATAGAATCCAATTTAAAGATTAACTCTGCTGCAAATAGGAACAAATCCAGGACATGTAGGAAAATTTGTGCCTATGTTATACAGTTATCTACTCAAAGTAGCAATGAATTACTTCTTAAGAAGGTCACCTTTAGTCTCCAGAAAAACTCAAACTGAATCATCCACTATCCTCTCTCTCATACTTATTGCTTTTCACTTACCAGAAAAAGGTTAGAGTCCAACTAAGTGCACAATCTCATATTTTTCCTCCTATCCTTTACTTCTCCAGAAACTACCAAGAAACAGACCGCATAAAGATTTTACATGAGTAACAACTTGGTACACGGCAATCACAAACTACAGCAGCAATTCCAAGACCTTGGCAATGGAAAGAACAAAAAAGCAATGTGACCACTAAGCATAGTAGAGAAGAAAAACGAGATGATGTCATGACATGAGGGACACCTAAAAATGTAGAATGTAAATATATTATCCCGAGAGGAGACACAAGTCACCGATTGATCTTGCATATCATGACAAGCAGCATACTGAAACTGCAGAATGTACACGTTATATCTCGATGCAGGTACCTCTCAATAGGATCTTCCAGGATGACCTTGTCCCCAAATATAATTATCTGAAGAAACACAGATAAGAGAAGTATTAGTGAAAAGCATAGATAGAGACATTGAGTCGTATGCACTAACCAATTTCACACAAGACAGCCTCATCCACAGCTACGAGAGATGCTTCGTGATAATGAACTTCAGAAAAACGAAATTAAGAATGTCTAGCGTTCACTGATACTACAGGGGGAGAGAGAACAAGACATGATCAAACATAGAGTAGACAGATCATTCTCTCCCTAAAAAGATGTAATCACCAATATCCGTTGCCGACAGATTATATCTAGCAATCTAGGCCATTGCTAAATGAACGTCACAAATGATGCTTCATTCGGACTCCTCCCGCCCTTTAGCAACCAACATTTGCATGGAGCCTAACCACAGAAATCTACAACAAGTGGACAGCGACAAACACAGATTCCAAGTGACCAATGAGCACCACACACCTCAAATTCACCAAACGCCTGCAACCTGTCCAGGATTTCTCTCATGGGCGACGAGGACACCTGAAAAACACAACCAAATGGGCGCGCGCGCGCGCGCGCGAGCGAAATGAGCGAACGCCAAAGCCAACTCGTAACGTCCGAAGGACACGATAAAATCGGAGCCGCATTTTCAGTTTCACCTTTTTCTCCATCACGCACACGCCGACCTTTATCTTCTTCTCCGCCGCCGCCGCCATTCCCCCGAGCTCCTATCGCTCTGCACAACCGTCGAGTAGACACAATCAGAAGGCCGCGCACCGGAGACGAGAACGGAGAGCTCTCACAGAGAGAGAGAGAGAGAGCGAGCGGGGCGGGAACGAGCGCAGAACTGCGCGCATGCCTCCACGTACCAGTCAGTGCATAGGGAAGAGAGAGAGAGAGAGAGAGAGAGAGTAGGCCAAAACCGCCGCGAAGCACCGCCGAGAGAGACGGAGCCACGAGGATCCACGGGATTTGGGGAAGCGATTAACGCTTCTCGGGGCGCTGAAATGCGCGTGATAAATAGCCGGGTTGGATTCCAGAATATGCAACCAAAAGGAGAAAAAAAAAAAAAAAAGATTTGAGCGAGTGTGTGCGTGACGTGGAAAGCTTATGCTGCGTCTTTTTGGAATGTCACGGTCTGTCTCATCCTTTCATTCATTTAGAAAGATCGCCGCTGTTTGTCCTTTGGTTTGGAATCGAGGTGGGGCCCCCCTCTTCTGTTTTGTGACATCAACAAGGCCGCAAAACACAACGGATAATTCTCATGTGAAGAGACCATCGACCTTTTCACTTCGGGGATAGTAGAGAGTAGTATCCTTGTGGTGACTGGTGGATTAGCTATGACTCGATTCGAACATTCCTTAACGAGCATAGTATCTTTATATGATGTTTAGAGTTAGTTGTTAACACCGGCCAGTCCTACCTATCTTTTAAATTAAACACGACTTTTCAATCCTTTGCAAAAGTCAGGCCGTTTGGCGATATGTTGTGGTGAGTTTTGAGGAAACACGCTATGATTTCGAGTCGCCTAAAGCATCTTCCCCTAACATCATCGAAATCCAACTTTAGGAAAGACAATCTAAGGTCTCATGACTCCAAGCAAGGGCTGCGTGACCCCGAGGAGGTCCACTGGAGGTCGTGCAACTTCAAGCGGCCCCTCGTCATGAGTCGTCTGAGGTAGTGCGATCTTAAGTAACAACAATTTGACAAACAGACAATAATGCTCGCCATAAGCCCTGGATTCGCGCACCTCCTGGGGGAACGTCGTCTGTCCCTGCTGAACGAGAGCCTCTTTCGACTTCATTCCCTCCTTTATTCCTTTTTAACTGGGGCGGGGGCCCACCGTCGGGAATTACGGTGCTCTTTTTTCGGACATCGGTAAAACGTGCGAGTGGGGTTGAGTGGGGACAGGATCGAGTGCTTGCGCTTCGACGACCGAATCTTGGGAGCAGTAATCGGGCGGACCGCAAACGAGACGTCGGAGTTGACGACAGATGACAACTTGGTACGAGTCGTTCAGTCCAGAAAGGCTGTGAATACTTACTTTGACCAAACCCATATAAATAAATATATATATACGTTCTCTTTAGCCATTGTATGATCTCGTGCTTACTCACTCGTCACTCTCACCTTGACATGGATATGAGTTTTACTGCATTAAATTAAATATGAAAAGTGTTTTAATAATACGAGTCGATTGGGTATGGTATGGATCGGCTCGGACCGAATTTGGTTGTTAGATTTTTATTGTATAGAATAGGTCAAAATAAGTTAAATTGATCTATTTAGATTGAATTATTTTTTATATGACTCAACCCATTCGTTTTGTAGGTCCTACTTGTATGCTACCGCGCGAATGGTCCTATGTTAGTGTTGATGCTTAGAGTAAAATTGGAATTCTTTTGTGGTGTGATTTACTTGGGACTCGCCTTGATATATAAGTAATTGATGGTTTGAAATCAATCCCTTTCTACTTTATCTTTCTTTATCCATTAAGGGTCCATTCGTTTGGCGGAAAATAAAGTACTTCCGGAAAATATTTTTCAGGAAGTCATTTTCTTGAAAAAAAAATGGCAACATTTTTCAATGTTCGTTTGAAACTTCAAAATTTTTTGAAAAATTTTTTGACAAATTTTTTTTGGGAAATTATCCGGCGACTGGAGGTGGCAACCAGACAGCCAGCGACGGCCGATAACTGGCGGCGGCCGGCGACCGGCGGGGGGCAGCATCCGACAGTGGTCCGATAGTCCGACGACCGGAGATCCGATGATTAAATTGCTTATAGACTCATGATGAGAGAGAGAGAGAGAGAGAGAGAGAGAGAGAGAGATCCGGAAAATATTTTCTGCTTTTTAAAAACGGAAAACATTTTCCTTAATTTTAGAAGGAAATCTTTGATTGATTGGAAAACATTTTCCAAAGGAAAATATTTTTCGCCTCCTGAACATCCCAGTTTTCAAAAAATATTTTCTGAAATGTTATTTTTCACCAAATGAACGAAGCCTAAAAAGGGACCTCGTTTATGGGCAAGACAAGCCCCCCGCTCTCCCTTCCAATCTGACAAGTTGTTAAAAAAGATGTCATTTTCTTTTGTGAAAGGCCACAAAAAACTTTAAAATCTGAATTTATTCTTAAATTTTTTTGACGACATAAAATTTTTTCAAGATTTACTTATATGACACTTTAAACTTTTTATTGTGATACCAAAGATTTGAAACCTTTATCCATATGATATATTTATTTTCTATTAAGATTATGTCGAGTGATATGTTAAATATCATTTTTATTTTACTTAAGTCACGTGAGGGCTCCATCTCGACACTGTTTGCCTTTCTATCGTCTATGTATGTAAATTTTTAATCGTACTCATTAGTGGAGTATAAATATGTCACACTTGTAAGTCTGATACTCATTGTGTCGCGAAAAAAGAAGATGATGATGATGAATGGTCGCAATTGATGTACTTTGTGATTGAGTGGCCTCTTTCCTTTTCTTTTTTATACACATGTTATGATATTCCATTCGTCCCCCATCTCCCACTCCTGTCTCTTCGAACGTCAATGTCAATATTTAGCATCCACGAATCCGGATTGCCTAATGTGAAATGGAGGCCGTCCGATTTTCCATTTAATAAGATTTTTTTTTGCTTTTTTTCAAGCCGTCCGATGAATAATCGGATAGCTAGGATGGTTGGACTTCACGTCAGGTGATCCAAAAACTCCACACTAGCCATCTCGTCCTTACATTCTGCAATGACCTCAATTTCCCTCGTCATTTTATGAGAAATCCTCTTTAATATGCTTGAAAATTCTACATATGAGCCTGCATGCATTTCTTTTTGGATTTCTTTTTGTGTGCTAGCCTTGAAAAAAAATAAGGAACATTTCTAGATAAGAGCTTTGGAGGCCTCTATTTTCTTAAATAAGAGTTTGAAATGGTACTTAATTCAAATAAGAGTCTAAATTGGCCAAGTTAGTCTCAAATAAATGTCTGACCTCGCCGGCTGATTAGATATTCTGGCCATTAGGGACATTTTGGTCCAAAGACAATTTTAATTTTAACTTATCTTTCAACGACTTGTAGGCCCTTGTCGGCCACTTAGGGCCCTTATCCAAGCCCTCATTGGGTGCGGGTGAGGGCCATGACCCTTACTAGATCTAGGTGAGGGTTGCTTTACTCAAGCCATGGTTGACCCTCACTAGGTTGGGCTAGAGCAACCCTTGCTAGCCCTCTTCGAGCGTTGCTAGTGGCGGACTCAGCCACAGGCAAAAAGAAAAAGAAAAAAGTTAAAAAGTAAATGACGAAAATGCCCTTAATCAAGCAAAAGGTTATGCCATTGTTTTGAAATTGATATGGCGATTTCAAGTTTTTATTTGACATAAAATCCACTTCAAATCTTTATTTGAGAAAGTATAAGCATTTCATATCTTTATCTAAAATAATATCCATTTAGGCTCTTATTTGGGGTAAAAAAAAAAGTACTTCGGGCAATTAGTGAAAGTTTTCTAAAAAAATAATAATAACACCAGTAAAGTTCAAGCGCAAAGATTATACACTTTTTAATTTTGGTAACTAAATTCATTCCGTAATTAGAAGATGAATGATTCCAATTCATGATGGATTCTGTAAAGATTACTCTGTACCGCTAATATATCTTTTACGAACATATTCTTTTTCCGTTACTTGACGCTTTGAAATTTTGCGAAGGGCCCCTACGCCAATTTGACATAAATCCTTTCTCCAGTTGCTTGCTCGCATTAGGAGCAGCTTCGTACATCGAAGTGACTTTGGACAGTGACTTACCTTCTCGTCGGATCATGCCAAACACGACTACATGTTCCAGCGACTGTCCTCTCCATCACATGATGACATTAACATCATCTGTAGATCATGTTGACTTTCCAATGCTTGGTGAAATGCTTGTTGTTGCTGTCGGCGAGATGAAAAACCCCAGGCCTCTTGCGTTGTTATTCATTAAGTGCTCGGAGATATATTAGGTAACTGCTCGGAGATATATAATAAGCTAAATTCAGAATTATAAATAGTACAATAATGGTGCTTTTGGTTTTATCCGATCTTCGGTTTTATTTTATTCAAATAAATTGGATGTAATTTCGGACGAGATGAAATCATAATAGAAAATTATCCCTCTCGAGTTTTCTTTGATGTCGTTGATAATTACTGAACTGTTGGTGCAAAAGAAATTGTGCAAATTGTTTGTGAATTCTGTGTTGTTTTAATTTACTCACAAAGGAGATAATTCCAAGTTCAAAAAAATCTTCCACTTTATTAGGATTCAAAATTTTTACCGAGTCTACAAAATGCTCCCCAGATCGACAGTTTTGAACCAGCAAAGATCTCTGATAAGCTCCCCCATCTCCAACAGTCTTGAAAATCCTCTCAAGATCCACTTCTCTCCCCACCTCACCCCTCCCCTCTGTCTCTCTGTCTCTGTCTCTGTCTCTCTCCCTGATAGAAATGAGCTCGAATGAAACATGACAATCAAAGGAGGGACGAGCCAGGCGTGCGCGGTCTGCAAGTTCCAGAGGAGGAAGTGCCACGACGAATGCCCTCTAGCCCCCTACTTCCCCGCCGACCAGCCGAAGATGTTCCAGAACGCGCACCGCCTCTTCGGCGTGAGCAACATCACGAAGATCCTCAAGCAGGCCCCGCCGGATCTCAAGCAGGAAGCGATGCAGTCGATCATCTTCGAGTCTAACATGCGCGCGCAGTACCCCGTCCACGGTTGCTGCTGGTACATCCGCCGTCTCCTTTGCCACTTGCACCAGGCGACCGAGGAGCTCCAGCATGTCAACGCGCAGATCGCAATGTGTCGGGACCAAGTCTCGGCCTCCGCCTCGCCTTCTCACTATCATCCCCCACCTGAACTGCAGCTAGGGAATGCACGCGCGGACGCGGTCCCGACCCAACAATCTTTCCCGGCCATTTTCATGAACGTGGAAAATACGAAACAATCAGTAATATCTCGACAACCCTACAACTATGAGCCCGAGAACACAAGTCACTTTGCAGCGGTTCAGCCGAACCCAGCCACGTTGCCCGAACTCCTTATGAATTACGGCGCGGAAGTGTTCAGTTACGAGGATGTGCCATTCGATACGATCACGATCGATAAGGAGGAGTCGAGGTACTGTCTGAAACAAGGGACTGACCGGACAATTGTATTATGCTTCTGTTCATACGTTTGGAATTCTGACGCGCTTGATCTTGTCTCAAATGCAGCACCGAGTCGTCGTTCTCGTTCAAAAACATGACGCATTCCATTGAGCACGCCTCGCGTAATGATCTGAAGAATGCAGCCGCAGGACTCAGCCTAAAGAGTGTCAGATAAGCTCACGAGTGGCTGAATTTTTCATGACGTCTTCGTTCTTTCCATTTCGTTTGATTTTGAAATTCTTTTTCCTTCCAATCTTACCTTGACGAGCAAAACTCATCAAGAAAAGTTTCCGCCTTCGACACATTGAAAATAAGAGATGTCGATAGTTGAAAAATAAGGATCATCGTATTATTTCAATCCTTCTCCCTTGTAAAGACTGTACTCTGTATTGTCTCTTTATTAGTACAATTTCTTGTAAGCACTGTCAAAGATCCGTTTGTCACGTGAATTTGAAAAATTAGTTATTTAAATTGCATTTGAGTAGTTATAATACGGAGCAACAATAGAAGATGTACAAATATTTCGTTATAGTATGATTTCATCTTGAACTTCATCATCATTAATCTAAATTATACCCGTTGACACATGTCTTTCGTACCATAAAAATCCTAAAGTGTACACCTATGATAAATTTACCAAAATTAATTTTCATCTTGCAAAGAATCCTAAATTTGAGGCCATTACCCAAATTTACCCCCGAACTGTTATCTCTATCTAAATCTATCATTTATTGAGATGCACACATGCTAACACACGCAAATTTTTCATATTTGATCTGTCATTCTCCATGACAACATTCGTTTCATAGTCGTCAGCCATGCGTGTTGACTTGTATTCACATGTTAACGTGTAAATATATCACCGGTTACTAGTTTGGTTTTTTTTTAGACAACGATTAGTTTAGATTAAATATGTTATGTGATGTCAATATAATAAGATATTTTTATGAGTCGAACATTTATTTCGGATAAGTATATCATAGAGAAATCAGTTTGGAGTTTTTAATGGTATTAACTATTATTTGACTGTATTTGTCATATACAGATTTATTACTATATATAAATAGTCAAAAGCAATATCTTTTTTTACTACGCAAAAAGATGAATTTTTTAAGAGATCGCTTATCTTTCTATGCTATCAACAATTTGCTTGTTTTATTTTATTTTTCCAAACAGGGGCATTTTAATCTCGAAGAACAACTGCTTACAGCTTCTAACTGAAATCGGCCTACTTTATCACCGGGAAGAACAGGTAATCAATCCATGTGGTGGCTGCATGAGGAAAATGCGTGAATTAACAAATTCTCAATAAGTTGACTCATGCATTAAGGCTCCGTTTGTTTCACGAAAAATGTAGTGTTTTTGAAAATATTTTTTTAGGAAGTGACAATATTTTCGGATGTTCGTTTGTGAAAGGCCGCCAATTTGCCAATCTCGAGCAAGATCCGAAGCAGACTATTAAAGGCCACAATATTTAAAGGTAAACAAAGAAGATGGAAATATTTTCCTCTTTCAAAAAAGCGAAAAATATTTTATCCACTTTTGAAAGTGCTTTTTTCCATTGGTGAAAAATATTTTCCTTAACTATTTTATTTTCCGTGAAACAAACACTAGAAAATTCGAAAAATATTTTCCTGAAAGTTATTTTCAGTGAAACGAATGGAGCCCAAACGTCAAACAAATTCTATTTTCTTATTACTGTTTGCTTTTTTTAACCCTGTCATGCTATGCCATAATTCCAATGTGTTGTATATAATGTATTTAATTTGCATATACCCAAATATCATTCTCTGCTTTATGGCCCAACAAAATTGTTTTTACTCATCGCACCGAACTCTGGGCTATCAAGTTTTTGTTCATTTTGAAGTAATGAAATCTTATGTTATGATTTTATATGCACGGAGGGCTTTCTCGAATTTATCTGTCTGTGATTTGTAATACATATGGGAGTGAGTGTAAATGTCTAAGTAGATGTATACAACAAGAAGATATCGAGCTTTGGTGTCAAACTTGCATTACTTGGTGAATGTTACTAACAAAAGGAGCAACATTTCCACACACACACACATATGATCGCTGGTGATGAAACCACATAAAGGTTTACATTGGGACGGCGCTAATGAAATCGGTCGATTCTCGTTCCAAGGACAAATTAAAAAGTTAAACTCATGTTGTCTCCTTATGTGACTATTAAATTAAAGAATCTACAATGAATTTGGCTTATTAATAGGAGTTATATCCAAACTAACAATTTCAATGAAAGTGATGGTAGAGGACCTTTTTTTAAGGGTACATTTAATCGCGAAAGCAAGTGGCATAAAAATACAATATCTATGAAGCCATCTCATGTCAAATGGGTCCAACTATGTCGGGCTTGTGTGAAAGATTAGGTTTCAAAGGATGTGGACACGCTGCGTAGAAGGTTATTCTGCAAGATTTTCTTACGAGTTTTTCACATTTCATATGGATCAGAGGTAGCCACGGCAAAAAGAGAACAATAAAAGAAAAATAAAAAGGAAAATTAGCTCATTTCTAGAAATTGTTCCCGGGAATAAGAAACTAAATTTTTTTTGTTTCGTGTTTTTGTTCCAAATCTATTCTCGGGTTAACTTTATATTTCCGGGAATATAAAAACAAGTTGGCACTACCAAACGAATTTATATTTTTATTTTATTTTATTTTTATTTCAGAGAACAAAAGAATAGAAATTGAGAAAAATAAAAACGTCATAATGCGCGTCGTCCTTAATTAATTGTTTATTTGGATTAAAAAAATCAAAAAGTTAAAAAGATATCAAACCCTATGGCGAGAGTCTCGGTAATGGGACCAACGGAGTGGCCACCAGCCCAAAAGTCACTTGAAAAGCATCGTCACTTCATGTGAATGAACTAATGTCTTTTTTTCCATTAGAGGACGCATGCTGAGTGACGCATGAAAGATGAAGCTATTGCTTCGAGGGGGCAGTACTCTGCGAGACGAATCGGGTCGGACCAATCCACTTTTCCAATCCTAGATTCTGAGTATGAATCGGTTGCTTCTGCCACTTCTACAATACCAAGGCACTACTAACACTGGCTGCAAATCTTCCTCACGATCCATGACAGATTTGAGAAAGGCGTCGTCCCCTCCCCCACCCTACCGTGTGTCTGAGCAAGGAATCACGGATGCCGCCCCGCCGTCGCGTGTGCTTGACCGGCGTCCATCCCCTTACGCCAAAGGTTAGGCCGTGCAGCGCAATGTCGACTGCCATTCGTCGGTCCTTGCCCTTGAGTTTTGCTGATCCTAACTTTTCTGTAGTTCGTGCCTGACATTAATGAGGCATTTTATGGGCTACTTAACAGCCACATTGGTATTCAATATCGCCTTGATGAAAGGACTGACTCAAGCAAATAAACACGTAGTTTGAGAACTTAATTGTACAAATTTAGTAATGCGTTACACAAATAATAAAATTCATAAACTTGCTATGCAGTATGCCAGTGTCTTTTCTCGAAATAGACCCACAGGTAGCTCTGACAACAACAGATCGCCTTCATTGTGAAAGTGCCTCTATTGAAAGAAAGTGATCATGTGATGATTGAAATTTGCAAACCAGTTCTAAGAAACAAGGTGGATCAAAGCATGAGTTTAAACAAAGAGAGGAAAAAGAAAGGGATGAAGACGCTACTAATCTTCGAATTGCTGAAAATGTTCCATTAGATTTTCACTGTTTTAGTTTATCAGATCCCTCCACTTCTAACCTTTTCTTGTTCACATTGGTACCCCAACTAAATTTTTTTAATAAAACTGTCCATGTTGATGAATTGGACCAATAAACATCCGATTGAAAACGAAAATTAAAATGAAAAAGCCCCAGAAGAACAATAGGACTTGAAAGGGACCGATGGAATGTGGACATCCTATGCAATGCAAAAAAGACATACCTTGAACTTGCGACTTTGATTGAGTACTCCTTCTCGCCTTGATTTACTGATCCGTCGTGCATAATTTGTGCCCATTGGTCTACCCTCAAAGGCCTAAATGGAGCAAAGCTTCGACTTCGAGAGGGGCCATCAATGAACGGGCGGATTTGGGCCTCGGAATATCTCTAAGCCCATTGGTCCAACCGGAGCCCATACTGTTGTCCCAAGGTTCACCCATCACATAAAGAAAATGCAAAAGAAGTGCTTAAAACATTGGGTCCGGATGAGGGACCATTCTCAAGCGATGCAAGTGACAGTCAATTTCACCCGACCAAAAATTATCCAAAGCCTACCTTAATGATCAGCAGGTACCTCAGAGGTGCAAACTCATTGGCAAATCCATTGATGTGTGCCGGTTTAGTTGCATATTGCGTACCGAAGCTCGAAGCGAATTGCGCCACACAAAGCGTAACATACGTACTTAGAAAAATTGATAGCCACGCGATACCCATTTAATAACAGCATTTGTGACTTGCTACAAACTCGGTATTATTTGCCAGTAGATGATACCGACGTTATGGCTGTGTAGTTGCTTCCGAGCGCCTCAAGAATGGATGGTTGTTTGCCACAACTAGCTGGTGACGATCTGGATAGACTCTTGTATGGCTTAAGTGCACAAGCATCCGATGAGGATCGACCTTGCAGATTGACTGGACCACACATAGATCTCATGGAGTAGACATGGTCGGACCTTTAACGCCTAAATACTTTTCGACCAGGGACGAGCAAAACAATTACCGACCGCTCCCAGAAGACGGTGCTACATATCTAGCGAGCAGCTTCGACATGGTGCACTGAGAGAGCATGCATGGAAAGCTGCCACACCAAGAAACCGGAATCAGGGACGGATGATCGATAAACGGGTTCGAAATAGTAAGAAGGAAAACACTGTTATGTTCGAACATAGTGGGAGTGTTTCGACGTGCACGAAATCGGGATCGGAGGGTGTTGTGTCACAGGAGGACGGCACTTGCCAAGAGCGCACGAGAGAGAGAGAGAGAGACAGCCGACGCGGCATGTGCCGTCTCTCCTGCGACACAACTCCCTCAACCCCTTCAATCCATCTTCCTCTCACGCAGGCTTTCTGTGCAGCCTACATTCAGTATCGTATGCTGCACGAGAAGGCTCCATGTTTATAACATCGTGACGAAGCTTTGAATCGCATCGGTGGGCGAGATGAGAGGGTTGTGGAAAAGGGTTTTGGTTAAGAACAAAAAAGAAGTGCAGTGTGAATTCCGCTGAAGCAACTCGGACACGTTCCCCTTTGACGGGTCTCGATTTGGTGAGGAACGAGAATAGTCTTTGGCAGTCCACATGTTCAGAAAGGTTGACTAATTGGACGCTTTGTGTTCATACCTTGGAATTTCTTTCTCTTCTAGAGCGCGATGTGTGTCTTTTGGGAGAAATTCCATGGGAGAGCAAGGAGACTAAGAGGAGACCGGCTAGCGTTAGGTGCCTGTCCCTTAATGACTAGCCAATGTCCTCTTTTGTTTTTCCTTTTCCTTTTCTTTCAGCAATTTTCTATGGCAATCAAACCGGTCAAAAGAAAGAGATCGTAAGACTCCATTAATGGGGAGGACCACGCCAGCCGGTCCACGGGTTTAATTTAGGTCGAGGAATCACAAAAGTTACTCGCATGACTCACATGATCAAATATTAATTCCTCCAGCACCTAGATTATGATCCTCCTCCTCCTCCTCCTCCTTCTAATTCTACGTTCAAGTTTTTTTTTTTTTTATCGACTCTCAATCGAGCTAGAACTTGACTGGAAGGGCTATTTCTTTGGATCAGAAATGGTGCAGTTTTCTTAATTTCTTGAGCTTCTCATGGTTCCGACTGAGTATTGTCTCGATGTAACTTCTGCGCCTTTGCCTCGGAATTTCCTGGCAAAACTTTTCCGTGTAAGTCGTTCAACAACACTTGGGCCTAATGAAAATGTTAAAACCACGTCAAAGTTGCACCTTGATTATATATGTATAGTTTTTCTTTGCATACTAAGGAAATAAATTCTCAGAGATCTCTAGGAAGTTTCGTGTCAATTTGGCAGGCAAAATCCCACCACAAAATCATGTCTTCTCTCCTTCTTTTTACCCTTGGCCACACTCATCGGTGCTCAAAAGGTTTATACATCCTGCTTCATAAAACAGTGCTAAGCTTGACATCCACCTACCGATCAATGCCTTTAGAAATATCAGAAGTGGTCCCATAAAAACTTTATATAACTTAGAGAATAAATCAGACGTTGAGTATTGATTGGAACTCTTCTTTGCCATGTTTCATATTAATTTCAATTCTTTCGACTCAAAAGGCATGTGGGTTTGTGCGTGAAGGGGGGAGCAGTGAGGTACAACAAATATCCATCACCCATATATATCGACTTATTTTTTTAGATTGATTGACATTGGCCACGCAAAGTTTCACGGTGAAATTTCTCATCACTCCACGGAAAATGATCTCATCATACGTGTGATACCGTATTCATTCTCTTAACTTGTGAATGGTGGAATATTTAAACATAAATCACGTATTCATCTAACGGTTTAAACTTTTGGAAGGATTAGCAAGAATCTCACCAAATATTGCATGCTACTAAAGTATGAGGACCTAAGTCCAAATAGTTCCATATCCCTCATTTGCATTTCAAGACCCCATGTTAGTCTAACCGATGTAGGAGGGACAATATTAGAATATTTAAATATTATATCATGTATTCATCTAATAATACAATTGGCAATGGTAGTACTAAATTCTATAGAGCTATATATTATAGTTAAAGCTTGCTAGATCCATGAGATACTGTTAATTATGTGGCTTGATTCTTCAATCAGATTAGAGAAGTCTCTGAACGCTCAGAGAGAGAGAGAGAGAGAGAGAGAGAGAGAGAGAGAGAGAGAGAGAGAGAGAGAGAGAGAGATCTTGTTCTCAGTGAGGCTGTGGTTAGTTGGAATATGTTATTAACTCTCAGTTTCACTAAAGCAGATACTAAAGGACTCCTCAACTCCTGGACGTACGCAAACCTTTGGATCAGATAGATTCATTCATCACCATTCTTAGCTTTCTGTAATTCATATTATCTCTCGATTATTTTTAATCTTTTGTAATCACACACTTCATCTCATTATCTTTCGATAGATACCATTGTGTATTAACATCTTCATTTACCCAAATCTGCTTAGTGAGTTGGGTCGATTGGCAATTATTGTTACATTTTGGCCACATCGCATCACATCAGCCATTTGATGGTGTTAATAATTGTAGATGAATTGAATAAATAAAGAAATCAGATTGCACAAAAAAAAAGTTCGAAGATTAGGTTGCACAAGCAACAGAACTTAGAGGAGTACATACAAACTTAACTAGGAGAAAGCAATATCGACACTAGAAGTACCAATTGGTCTAAAATAAAAGATTTCACCTAATTCTTGAAATGATATATTCACTTCTCAAGGTAATGAACATAGTATTAAAAGCAA
Source organism: Melaleuca quinquenervia (assembly GCA_030064385.1). NCBI lineage: Eukaryota > Viridiplantae > Streptophyta > Magnoliopsida > Myrtales > Myrtaceae > Melaleuca > Melaleuca quinquenervia. Next base: position 5,690,118 of record CM057726.1, on the reverse strand, counting down.
AAAACACAAAAAGGCACAATTATATTCTCCTTGTAAAATGTCTCTACGCTTTCACCTTCGTAGATCCGCCAATAAGTGGCCGGTGTGGACCTTAATAGCTTAAACTGCGGGGGACGCCGTTGTTTGCTGATCTCGCATCCCAATTAAGCGTATAACCAGTCCGCCAACTCCTTGAACTATAGGATCCACCAGGTTTCAAGTCTCACAAGTCCTTCATCGCTATCTAGCATAAGAAGCAAAACGAGAGAGAGAGAGAGAGAGAGAGAGAGAGAGAGAGAGAGAGAGAGAGAGAGAGAGAGAGAGAGAGAGAGAGAGAGAGAGAGAGAGAGAGAGAGAAGCTGCATAGGACTTACAGAAATTGAGGGGACCGCAAAAAGTCATCACGCTCAACGATCTAGTATTCAAGTGGGTTGGAAGAGAAAGGATTTAACAAACGATTATATGAATCAAATTCTCGTCAGAACACTAGTGCCAATTGAGAGTAGGACTTGGGAGCCACACCACAAGAAAAGATAAGGATGTTAACTATGGAGAGAGAGAGAGAGAGAGAGAGAGAGAGAGAGAGAGAGAGAGAGAGAGAGAGAGAGAGAGAGAGGCAGTAGGGCATCTTGTCGCAGGAAAAGACGGCACTTGCTCACCATGACTTGGAATACCAAAAGGCTATGCATGTGCCGTCTCTCCTTGCGACAAGACTCCCCCAACCTCAAAGCAAGTTTCGCTCTTCAATGGTCTCTCCTTAACCCTCTCTCTTCATATTTATAGACCACAACTCTCTCTCTCCCTGTAGCCAATGCGTTAGTCTTTACCGTAAATTACAGGGGAAGTTACATTAATCTTTGGACGGTCTTTGTTGGGGAAGATTGACAGGAAACTTGACCACCGTGCTCAACAAGGGTTTGAATGGGCATTCTAGTCGGTGCGAAGTTTCTTAATCAACTCGCACAACAGGCCTATAAACTAACAGGGGTTACAATCAGCCAAAAAAAGGTGGGAAAAGTAGAGGAAGTTCATCATAGAAAAAAATAGTAATTATGTTGCTCAAGCCTTTACTCAGCTTTGGTTGTCTTTTCTCGCGCATGACATTTCGGGGAAGCGTTCGCGTGTTGTCCCATTCGTTTCGAAGGAACCAAACATTCTTCCTTATATCCAACAAAGACGAAGCTGGTATCTTCAAAGAGTACAGAAAACCTATCGCAGTATATGTTTTTGGTCGAGAGGGCTACTAAGATAAAGTGGATTAGGAAGTTCCCTAAAGTTCTCTGTCCATGGACAGGAATTTTCGTAAAAATTCATGAAATTGTAATTTTTTGGGTCTACACAACTTCTAAAGTTCTAATTAGGACTTGATGAACCTAGATTTACAAGTAAGAATAAGTTTCGGAAATGACTCACTTTATGGATTAAAATTAGTGTTGCCATGAGCTCTGATAATTAAAGGGTTTATGATCTCATTTAGTGTTACTGTATTAAACTAAAACACTACGTTCCTCCTGAAACATTAACTTGGTAATTTCTTGATGCCTTCCTTGTAATTCTATGGCATCCATCATGCAATTGCAACGTAGGTTAAATCAAAGACTTATAAGTTCCAAAAGATTACTTTAAACCGCTCAATCGGAAGGCTTAATGGAATACATGTTTCTTAGTTGATGTGCGAGAGAAAAGCAAAGGGGAACAACCTCGTGGTAATGGGCTGAGAAAATATTTGAATTGTATAATATAGCACTTGTTTCATGAATTTTGTAGAAGTAGCTTAGTTTAATACACCACAACGACCCCAAAGCACATCCTTTCGAGCCTGACTTTCATGTTATGTGCTATGAATATCATCATACTCAATGCCACGCAGTGATGGAGCCAGAATCTAAGTGAAAGACGAAGAGGGAATTTTATTTTAATATGAATATAAGGGGAAGGCAAGAGGAAATATACATAACTCCATCATGAATTCAAAAACTTACTTAATGGGGGTAGAAAGTCATTAACTTCACCATCTCCTTCGCTACCTTTAAAGACAATCTCTAATTTCCGCTTCTCCCATAATAAATTATGCAGATCACTTCAATTTTGTTTGTCTTCCTCGCAAGAAGGGAGACTCTTGCTAAGTCAAACATCAAAGAGAGAGAGAGAGAAAGACAAGAATCTGGAAATCTATTAATGGTTAAAAAACTTGCGAGTTTCACCTAATTATGCAAAGAGGGAAAAAAAGCCGTCCTTAGAAGATTAATTTATTAAGCAAAATTGCTTCCTCGGAGGAGGCATGCACGCTTCCATTGGTCAGTCAATCATGACGTGAAAACTAGAAAGTGTGCAGAAACAAAGCCCATGTCAGGTTGAAGAAATTGCCAAGAAATTATTCATGATGTGAAAGCAACGATATCCTCATTTGGTTCGAGCTCGATGGTAATACGAATTGCCAAAACTCGAAATGGTCGCCGAGCTGGATGGACTCGCTTTCTCCTAATTGATCCGTCGGACTTGACTTCATCTCCAGAGCTTCATCTTTTCGAGCAACTTGAAATGTGGTAATTGACTATTCTAAAATGTATGTTCCATATATTTAAGAGAGAATACCGGAGATCGCCCCAGCATTTACACCTAATTTTATGTTGCCTCGATAATTTTTTTTTGTATAGAATTTGGCTCCTGAAATTTCCATCTTTGATTATCCCCAACTTCACAGCCGATAGAATTTGGTAAATGTACTAAAGTAGAACAAAGCAATATTAACACTAGAAATGTCAACTGGCGTACAATAAAGATTCGAATAGTTTTTTTTATACATGATATATTCACTTCTAAGCAAAAAAAGAAAAGAAAAAAAAGAGGAAGCAGGGTGTTTTTTCCCGCCGAGGCACAATTAATTCTTCTTGTAAAATGTCTTCATGCTTCCATCCTTCGGCAATGGATGGCCAGCGCGGCCCCTAATAGCTTAAACAAAGTAGAGAACTCCGTCATGTGTTGATCTTGTATTCCAACTAAGCTTTCAACCGCTCAATCAACTCTTTGGGTTATGAATAGGAATTCATCGAATTACAAGTCTCACAAGTCCTTCATCGTCACCTGGCATAACAAACAAGTAAAGACGATTAGTATACGAGCATATACATAGAGGAAACGACGGAAATCCATTGCACGCGTTAAATTGGTACTCAAGTGGGTCAGAAAAAGAAAGGATTTGATAGGATTATACGGATCAAGAGCTCATAAGGAAGCCAGTGCTAATTGAGAGCAGAACATAGGAGCCACCGCAAGCATAAAAAAAGGATGTGATGACGGAGAGAGAAAGAGGGGCAGAGGTAGTAGGGCATCTGGTCGCAAGCAAAGACGGCCCTTGCACACCATGACTTGAAAACAATCACTTGAATCCCTAAGGCATGCATGTGCCGTCTCTCCTTGCGACAAGACTCCCCAACCTCAAAGTAAGTATCGCTCTGCGATGGTCTCTCCTTAACCCTCCCTCTTCCTATATATAGCCATCTCTCTCTATCTCTCTTCCTGTGCACGCGTTTGCGTGATTTTCAAGTGTATACAATACGTTGGTGTTTTACGCAAATTGCAGGGAAGTTACATCGCACTTTCGACGGTCTTTGCTGGAGAATTCTCCAGCAAAGACTTCAATCATCGTGCCCGACAGGGGTTTTGAATGGGCATTAGATTTCTTACCAAGTTGCTCGATTCGATTGCTGACTGTGTTGAATGGATCAACTTGCACAACGAGGTTATTAATTAATCGGGTTACGATCAGCCAAAAGAAGAAGGTAAAACTAGAGGAAGATCATGACAGAGAACGGTAGTAATTATGCTGTTGTATCCTTCACTCCTTTTCATTGTTTTTCCCTTTTAAGTGGCATTTCGGAGGAATGTTGAAGGGCGTTCCCATTCGATCTGATGGACCAAATATTCTTCGTTTTATCAGACATAGACAAAAGTATATTGCAAGATTACAGATAATTCGATCATGGCATATGTGCTTGGTTGAGAGGGATCCCTAAAGTGACCCTTCAACTGATGGGAATTTTCGTAAGAATCCATGAATTTTATAATTGTTTCAGCCTACATACAATTCTTAAGGTGCTAATTAGGAGTTGTATCCAATATTAACCTAGTTTTACAAGTACGAAAATTTCGGACAGTAGCTGTTATCTACCCTGGAACCGTGAAGTGGATAGTGATTAATAGATGTCTTCATAAATTCTGATAGTTAAAGGGTTCATGTCGACATTCACTATTTCTCTCTATATGTAAATATGCACACTAACTTCCAACAAGAAGATTAACCTTTCGACTTTTTGATGCCTTCCTTGCAATTCTATGGCAATTGCCATGTAGGTGGATCAAAGACTTACTAGAAGTTCTAGATATATACTTTAAACCTGTTGATCGGAAGGTTATATGGCGTGTTTTTTCATTTGTTTATGCGCTAGAGAAAGGCAAATAAGAAGCAACATTGTGCATGGTTATGGCACTCGTTTCCCTTGTTTTGGAGAAGCAGCTTGGCTCCACACGCCACGATAACCCAAAAGGAGATGACTTTGAGTTTGACTAACTGTATGGATGGGAAAAATATTTTACACTGATGGTTATACACAATATAATAGTGATGATGTATCGTGTCGCTCAATTATTACTGTCACTGTGTGCTATAGATCCAATCCTACTTGACGTTACATAGCGATGGAGCCAAGATTTAGGTTAAGCGAAGCCAATATTTATTGACGAAACATGGTAGTTTATTTATAGATATGTGATTTTAATATAAATCTAAGTGGAAGACAGAGACGAACGAAAAAAAAAACGTATTTTATGTGGGTGGCGTTATTAACTTCCCTATTAATTCAACTACCCTAAAAAACATTCTCTAATTTCCGTTGGTCCCATAATTAATTATGCAAATCACTCTTGTTTAGTTTGTCTCCCCCACAAGAAGGGAGACTCTTGTTGAGTAATATATGAGAGAGAGAGAGAGAGAGAGAGAGAGAGAGAGAGAGAGAGAGAGAGAGAGAGAGAGAGAGTTGTGATCCTTATGCATGAAATAATATCAAGCTTAGGCTTATGTTTAAGTTGGTCCGTTTGTTGTAAAATCAAAAGGATTAGAGATCATTGTAATTTGTATTGCGCGGCCTTAAAATCATCGTGAATCCTTTATAGGACATAATTCTATTTTGGGTGAACTTGAGTAAACTCTTGTGTCATTTACTCTCTCTCTTTTTTGTAATTTCTCTGATTTGGTTTATAATACCGCCCATCAATAAGTTTGATATGTATCATATTTGCACATGAAATTTCTACGTTAGCCTACCCCCAACTTCACCGTGAATGAGAATTTGGTTGTAGTGTAACAACATAATTTGTAGATAGACATATTTATGCTTCATTTGTACAGATTGGTTATTCATAGCAGGTAATGAATCTTGAGAATATCCACAAATTTGAAGAGCACAATTCAATATAGTTATTAATTTACTAAGTTTGCTGTTTGTGCAGTGTCAGATTTTTATCTTGTGCACTATAGAACTCGAACATTTTCAATTTCTTTAGAATTTGAGAAATATTGAGCATTTAATCTTACGGCTCGATTGATCCCCAGGGATATAAACAAACGGCCCTGTCTCCATTCGTGTACATTGGGTAAGGCTTTCTATCATCATCTCTCATTATTAAGAATGAGACTTGAAGTGACTTCATTGATTGTGATTGATTTTTTTGAATAAAATGTAAAGAAGAAGAATATTATTTTATTTACTTTACCAAAAAGAAAAAGAATATTATATTATATGTATATGTATGTAAGTATATATATATATATATATATATATATATATAGAGAGAGAGAGAGAGAGAGAGAGAGAGAGAGAGAGAGAGAGAGAGAGCATAAGTACTTTTCTGAAATGAAATATTCACCTCTCAAGGAAATGAACTCACTATCAAATGAATAAAAAGAAAGGGACAGTTAAATATTTATTGTAAAATGTTTCTCTGGCTTTCGACCTATAGGAAACCCGATGAGTAGCTGGCGTGGCTCCTGGCATCATATGTTGATCTAGCATCCCAAACGCGCAAGCAACTCCCTGACCTGTACGACAAAAAATTTGCCAAGTCCGAAGTCTCACGAGTTCTTTTGTCGTCCTCTGTCACAAGAAGCAACAAAAGACAATCAGTATAGGGCTATAGACACGGAAAGAACAGCGTGTTCAAGTAACTTAGAAAAGAAGGAATCGATAGGAATACATGAACAAATACTTTCATAAGAGTACTAGTGATAATTGAGCGTAGGACTTGGAGCCACCACAAGCACAAGTAAAGATGTGATCATGGAGAGAGAGAGATAGGAGGGACTCTTGTCGCAGGAAAAGACGGCACTTGCGCACCATGACTTGGAATAACCAAAGGGCAATGCATGTGCCGTCTCTCCTTGCGACAAGACTCCCTTAAACCTCAAAGCAAGTTTCGCCCTTCGATGGTCTCTCCTTGACCCTCTCCCTTCATATTTATAGCCCCCACAACTCTGTGCGGGCGTGCCTGGGTGCGGGTCTACTTTGTAAATTACAGGGGAAGTTACATTAGTCTTCAGACGGTCTTTGTCGGCAGACTAGGACTTCAACCGATGTGCTCGACGACGGTCTGAATGGGCATTGGAGTACGTGCGAAGTTTCTTCATTCGACCCATTGACTCTGTCGAAAGGATGGACTCGCGCAACCAGCTCATTGAATCCGTCAAAAGAAAAAAAGAAACAGCTCATTTAAGTGTGTGGGTTACAAATTACGGGTCGACACAAGAAAATGGAAAAAGAGAGCAAGATCATGATTAAGACCGGTAGTGATTATACTGCTAGTAAATGCACCAAATACATTGGCGAGAAGTCATTATAAAGACTTAGTCTATGAACGTCAATATTATCCTATCCATTGAATATGTCCGCGCATAAAATTTTACATGCTATCAGAGCTAGACGTTTCGAGTTCAAATCTTTTCATGTCTCATGTGCCTCCTTAATTAAATATGCCCACGCTTAGTACTAGAGAAAAAAAAACCTAACTAAGCGTAGGATATTTAAATTAATAAATTACACATTCATTTAACAGTATAAATTTTTAGAACAGTTGAAAGTGATTTCATATATATTATTATGGAGACGATACATTCAATAATGACCTGGTTTATGTATTATTTTTTCGTGCATGCATATAACAATGGATATCATGGCCCCATAGTCGCGTCCGATTCTTGATGAACTCGTAATTTGCTCGCAAAGAAAAGTAAGTCTGTATATTATATAGTTTTTATCGTTAAAATCAGAGACACTTCACTATGGTTTGTTCAATTTAGGTATATATACTAGGCTACAATTTCTTATAGCTAAGTGAAACTTGCAAGGGTAAGCGTGTTTAGATGGAGGTCGAATCCTTTACCCGTTTTTGTTGTTTTTTGTTCTGTCTAGCATTTCGAAGAAGTGCTGAAGTGTCGTCCAGTTCGATTGGACAGAACCATAGATTCTTCTTTTTATTTAACATAGATGAAAGTCTAGAAAATTGATTATGGAAGGCGTTAGGTTGAGAGGGTCACCAAAAAAGTTGATTAGGAAAGTATCCTGAAGTTACCCGTCGACAAATGGGAATTTTCGTAGAAATCCATGAAATTATAGTTTTAAAGGAATTCCATTTCAAACTTATTTTATAGGTAAAATGCTAGTTTTTATTTTTTTTATAGGTGAGATGCCCCAGTTTTAATCCATTGTAACTCATCAATAATATGTACGAGTAGACTTTTATTTGTTCCACTTCTTCGATTCCATGTAACTCCAAAGCTGTGGAGCTCGCACGGTGCCTCTAAGTATTCCAAATTACTTTTTATTGGGTTCATGCTGACATTTACTAGTACTACATATAAACCTATTAGTTTCTTGGTGCCTTCCTTGTAATTCTGTGGCATCCATCACGCAATTGCAACGCATCTGGATCAAAGACTTAGGAAGTTCTGGAAGAATACTTTAAACCAGTCAATCAGAAGGCTAAATGACCCAAAAGCACATGCGGATAATATCCATTACGAGAACTTATTTAGCATATGAACAGAAAAGAAAGAAATTAATGATGGACACTCACTACAAGAAAACAGCCGATTGCCGACGGTATTTTTGCAACGGTAGAAAAACTGTCGGAATTTGCAACGAATTTTGCAACGATTACATAAATTTGTTGCCATTTTACCACGGTCAAAATTATTCCATTGGTAATTAGCCACCAAAATATTGCCGTCGCTTTTTGCAACAAATTTTGAGACGGACATCTTAAAATTATCGCCAAATAACGACGCTACTTAGTTCGTTGCTAAGTCCGTTACTAATAAGCGACTAATAATATTAGTTGTCGCAAATTATCCACGATTTTAGCAACGACTTATTTGTCGTTGTAATTTTACCACGTATTCGAAATCTGGTCGCAAAGTAGCGACCACTTTTGCAACAATTAATATATTTCGTCTGAAAATTGCAACGTAGCATGTTTACCGTTGCAATTTTCCGACAGTTTCAATTATCGTCACTATAGTGGACGCTAATTTGCAACTATTTTTAGTGTTCGTCTCTAATAATCGACAAGATTTGCGACTATAAGTTATGTCCGTCGCAAATTCGCGAATATAAAACTGTCCTTGCTTTTCAGTCGCTGTTATTTTGGACGAACAGCCCGACACTCCACTTTCTTCTGCCCCTGTTCTCTCTAAAACCCTAACTAAGGTATGTACTTCTCCTCTTTCTTAAGCATTCTATTGTATAGATCTTGTGGTGTTGGGTGTCATGTGGGCTTGGTGCATCACGTGTATGCACGTCCCGCGGGATGTGAGGTGGGAGACGTGTGGATAACGATGGCGATGTGTTGAGCGGCCGCCTCGACCCTCACCTTGCCCAGATTTGGCCAGATCTGGGCGACATAAGGCGGCCAACGCCTCATCTATCTATTTTTCTACGCCTATCGACTTAGATTACGCAAAAATTTGCTGAATTAGAGATGAAGAAGAAGTAAAAGTTACTTCTTTGGGAAATAATTGGTATTCTTTTCATTTTTTTTAGGTCGAAATTGATATTTTGGTGTTGGGTTGAAATGGAAAATATATTATAGAACTAATTGATGTTTTAGGTATATGCTCTTCGATTTACGATCTATTAGAAATGGCAAACATGCATGTTTGTTATTTTGTGGTTATATATTTTTTAATATCTTTGCGCGTATACAAAATATTTACGGGTGACGTATACAAAAATGGATATATTCTTGACGCCCTATTGTACGGGTGACTTCATTATAGTGTCTAAATTGTTGGATTGTCATAATTTATTAATGTATTTATGTATTGTAGGTACGTACGTGTCTACCTATAACTGCACACAATTCAAGTGAAGGTGCCAATTCTTGTCTACGTACACGCCAATTTATGCGTCTATCCCCGTAGTCATTCTGAGAACAAGGTAAGTTTTCTTGACATGTGTTATATGAAAGTGTGTCCATAATCGCGACTATTTATTTGCACAATATATAGGACGACTGGTGATTAGCGCGTACCATTTGCCTTGTATACAGATACAATGAAAAGATCCAGGTATTGGATGTACAATAAGAACTTACCTAACCGTCAAGGCTTGACGGATGAGTTCCGTGCTGGGGTGGATATGTTTTTAGAATTTGCTAGTAGTCAAGTTAATTTTATGGATGGGAATAAGTTACGGTGTCCGTGCAAAAAGTGCAGTAATGGTAAATTCCAAGTGATTAATATCGTTGGCGAGCATATATGTAGATTTGGATTTACTCCGAATTATTATAATTGGACTTTCCATGGTGAACCATTTATGTCTGATGAAGTACATGTAAGAAGTATCGACCACTTGAATCCATATCAGCAGATGGTTATTGATGCAGCTGGTCATAATTTGGCTTGGGAATCCAATCATGCAAGCACTAGTCAAATTCCTCCTGTTGATAATGTGTTCCCAATTCATCCAACACACATTGATGATATGGGAGGAACAGAATTTAATGAGCATGTTAGTAGTCAGTTTCGACATGTGTTGCAAGCAGTGGATGAACCTTTATGGGCAGGATGTGACAACCATACGAAGTTATCTGTCACTGCAAGAATGTTAAATATCAAGGCAGAGCATAATGTTTCTGAGAATTGCTTCAACTCATTCGTTGATGTAATGCGAGAATCATTACCAAGGGATAACATAATGCCAACTGACTTTTATGACATGAAGAAGTTAGTTCATAACCTAGGGCTTCCATACGAAATGATTGATGTATGTGTGAATGGTTGTATGTTGTACTGGAAATATGATGCACATGCGAATAGTTGCAAATTTTGCAACAAACCTAGGTACAAGAAAAACCAGAGGCATGGTCGTCGTCCAACTCGTATACCACTGAAGCAAATGTTTTACTTGCCATTGATCCCCAGATTACAACGGCTTTATGCGTCTGAAGCCACTGCTGAACACATGACTTGGCATTCAATCCATCAAACAGAAGAGGATCTAATGTGTCATCCTTCTGATGCACCGGCATGGAAAAATTTCGATAGAGCATACCCTCAGTTTGCGATGGAGCCCCGAAACATTAGGCTAGGTCTATGTGCAGATGGATTTGCCCCATTCGGTCTAACGGGAAGGAAATATTCATGTTGGCCAGTTATTCTAACTCCGTACAACCTACCACCAGGGATGTGCATGAAGACACCCTACATGTTTTTGACTGTTATTATACCTGGTCCGAATAACCCGAAAAAGCTGATAGATGTATATTTGCAACCCTTGATTGAAGAGTTACAAAATTTGTGGAATGAAGGTGTCCCTACGTACGATGTTCACACGGATCAAACATTTCTATTGAAGGCAGCTCTGCTTTGGACGATAAATGACTTTCCAGCTTACGGAATGTTGTTTGGGTGGAGCACAGCTGGTCTCTTAGGATGTCCAATTTGCATGGAAAGATCTAAGTCGTTCAGATTGAAACATGGTAGGAAGGCGAGTTATTTCGATTGTCACCGGCAATTTTTGCCGATGAATCATTCATTCAGAAGGAATAAGAAAGAGTTCGTTAAAAATAGAGTTGAGAGAACACCTCCTCCATTGAGGTTGACAGGGGAACAACTATTGGAACGAGTTCATTTCTTTCCAACTGTTGTAGAATATCCAAATGGGGCAACCTTTGCGTATGGCAATTCGCATAAGTGGACTAAACGCAGTATATTTTGGCAGCTACCTTATTGGACGACCCATAGTGTTCATCATAATCTTGACGTCATGCACATAGAGAAAAATGTTTTCGAAAATGTGATGAATACGGTGATGGATGTGAAAGGTAAAACAAAAGACAACTTGAATTCACGAAAAGATATGCGAGATATTTGTGATCGTCCAACACTAGCCGTGGATGCCACCAACAAGGGACCAAAACCAAAAGCCATTTATACGTTGAACAGGGAGCAGAGACGAGTGCTTTGTAATTGGTTGAAAATGGTGCGCTTTCCTGATGGATATGCTTCGAACATCGGGAGATGTGTTGATTTGACTGACTGTAAGTTGACGGGAATGAAGAGTCATGACTGTCACATTTTTATCGAGCGACTACTTCCGATAGCGACAAAGGAATTTCTACCACACTTTGTATGGGGTGCTCTTACAGATTTAAGTAATTTCCTGCATGACATTTGCTCGACAACCTTAAAGTCATCGCACATGGAAAAACTGGAGAGAGATATTCCAATTATTTTATGCAACTTAGAAAGGATATTTCCTCCGTCGTTTTTTGATTCAATGGAGCATCTCTTAGTTCACTTGCCATATGAGGCGAAGGTAGCGGGTCCAGTCCAATTTCGATAGATGTATCCATTTGAGAGGTATAAATTATGTTTTTTTATTTCTTTATCATGTTGTAAGTGCACTATGTTCTCACCAAATGGCTTCATATTATAATAGATTCCTACATCATCTGAAGAAAAAAGTGAAGAGTAAGTCACACATCGAAGCTTCAATTTGCAAGGCATATATTGTGGAGGAAGTGTCCACCTTTGCATCATATTATTTTGAACCACATGTGCATTGTAAGAGGCGGAGAGCTGGACGGAACGATGAGGGCCCAATTAATCCCAATTGCAAGGCTTTCTCTATTTTCAACTATCTTGGTAGACCAAGCGGCGCATGTAATGTTCGTTATTTAACAGGCAAAGAATGGAATGCAGCGCATACATATATCTTATTGAATTGTCCAGAAGTTGATCCATATTTCCAGTAAGTGTACATTCTCACTTGCACACGTATGAACATTTTGTAAGTGAATTGTAGTGTATTTAATTTGTATAATAACGTTTCAACTACAGGATGTACAACAAAAAAATATCTTGATTGTTTTTTTTACAGGATATTCCAGAACTTGCATTCTGAAAGTCCGCCGAACGAGTTTGATTGTTTATGCAACGAAAAATTTGCCGAATGGTTCAAAACATTTGTAAGTCAACATTACAATATCAGAAATTTTCATGGTTCATGCATGTTTCATATGATGATAATGCTACATATGGAATTGTTTAGGTTGAGTGTAATCGTGATCAATTTCACAACCAATGATTTCTACATCATCTGTCAGTGGGACCCAAAACCAGTGCACGATGTTGGCCAGCATATTTCATCAATGGGTACAATTTTCACACTCAAGCGTATGGAATGGGAAAAACCACTATGAATAGTGGTGTGTGTGTGCAGTCAGGCTATAATGACAGTTTGAACGATGATTTCTATGGATTGTTGGATGAAATCCTAGAAATAGAGTACACTAGACCACTCATGCGGGTCGTGTTATTTAATTGCACTTGGTTCGACCCCATCAAAGGAATGAAGGTGCATCCGAAATATAATTTAGTTGAAATAAATCACAAGAAAAAGTATATGAAATATGAACCATTTGTTTTAGCACAACAAGCAATTCAAGTATATTATGCATCATATCCCAGCTTGAAACGGGACAAAGATGACTGGTGGGCTGTATGTAAAATGAAAGCACGAACCAAAGTGCATACACATTGGAAGGATACAACATATCAACAAGATGAAGTTCGAAACACCGCTGATACTGAGGAATATATTATTTCAAATTTGCGAGATCCATGTGGTGCCATGATAGATGTTGATCCATCTGAAATTCATTGTTCAATGTTAGAAATAGATGAAGAAGATGAGGAACTTGAGACAGAGGATGAGGAGGTCGAAGAAATGTGGTCAGATGCTGACGATGATACTCCAGTCGAACACGATTATAATGAGGACAACGATGAAGCAGACGATGAGGATGATGATGACGAAGAGGAAGGTGATGACCCTGACGAAGAGGATGATGATGATCAAGACGAATATATATGAAGGTCCATAAAAAAACCTTCTACATTGTGGTGTTTGTTACATTTATGAGTTGTTGATCTTATGTAAACCGTGTTGTTTGTTATTATAGCGACAATGTGTACTGTTAAGTAAGGAAAAATGGTGGTGGGTGCTATGCACCTTATGTTTATATTGTGATAATAATATTTGTATTATCAGGTCCAACATCAGAAATTAGTAATGCGGAGCCTAGACAATACCCAATGACAGCATATTAGCGACGGTTGCGTAAAGGACCCCTCGCTGATTTGTGACGTCAAATGAAAAATTTGTCACCAAGTTGCTACGACATATTTTCTACAATTGCAAACTTGTGACGAAAAAGAGCGTCGAAAATTTTCGACGGACTATTAACGATATAGTTGCAAATTAGTGTCGGTAACTATAATTAACGGTCGCAAATATGCGACTGATTGTTTAGTTAGCCGTCGCAGAAGTTGGACTGATATTTTACGACGGGCAAAAGCAGTAACCGTCGCACAATTGGAACGCACAATTTATATTGCCGTCGCATATATGCGACCGCTAGTTCATTCGAGTGTCGCAAAAATATGCGACGGAAATTTTACGAATAACAGTTGCATATTTACGACGGTAAATGCAATAGCCGTAGCACATTAGGAACAGTCAAATTGTTCTACCGTCGCAAATGTGCCATGGCCTGTTTAGGAGACCATCCCAACATTTGCGACAATAGTGTTATTTACTACAATCGTAAATTTGCAACGGTAGCTTAGGTGAAAGTCACAACATTGCAACTTTTTCCATAGTTACAAAATTGCAACAGCTTAATTGATGCATTAGTGGCAAAGTTGCGACGGTTAAACGAAGAAACAATCACAATATTGCAACAGTTGAATTATGATGCAATCGCAAAATTGCAACGACCTTGAGGCAGTCGGAAAAGTGATTTCGTTGGTAGTAGCAGTTGTATAATTGCAACGAACAGTTATATTGATAGTCGCTGAATTGCGGCGGTTGGTTTTTATGTAGTTGTAAAATAGCAACGACATAGAGACAGTCGCAATATTGCAACCGTTCATAGTAACAGTTGAAAAATTGCAACGTATTGTTATGTTGTGAGTCGCAACATTGCGAGGGTAAGTTTAAACGGTTGCAATGTTGTGATAGTTTGTGTAACCAGTAGTTGAAATTTTGCGACGTACGGTTGACGTAATCGTTGCAAATGTAATATTATGTATAAAATTTTCGATAATTTTATAGCCATATATGATAATTTTGCGACGGCAATTTAGTTTACCGTCTCTAATTACCGATGAACAGTACATGACCGTTGCAAAACTTAACTTTTACACTTATACGCGGGGGGGACCACTCCACTCGTACACGCGAGGGGACCACTCGACTAATTTTTTTTATCTGCTAGGGTTCCGTTCGGCGAAACGCGCAGCCTCCTCTCCACCGCGCCAGACCGCCGATCAACGGCCGCGCCGATCCGCCGCGTCACCGCCGGTGAGCTGCTCCATCTCCGGTAAGCCTCTCTTTCTCTTCTCTTACGCCCTTAGGTCGAAATTTTTTGGTTCGTTTGAATGATTTCTCTGGGGGAGAGGGTTAGGGTTAGGGTTCGAACCATAACCCTAACCCTAATCCGTTCGCGGCGACACGGCCTCGCCGATCCGCAGCAGGGTTAGGGTTCGACCAACCCCTAACCCTCAGCAATCGAAAAGGTTAGGGTTAGGGTTCGAACCATAACCCTAACCCTAATCGGTTCGCGGCGACACGGCCGCGCCGAATCGCAGCCACGTTAGGGTTTGGCCAAACCCTAACCCTCTGTTCATGAAAGGGTTAGGGTTCGGGACCCCACATCCGGTAAGAAAAAAAATTTAGGGTTCGTCCTGAAGAATTGGTTTTGTTCGTGTGCCTTGTGTTTAATAGTCCATGTATATGATTTCTAGTATAGTTTAAAGTCGAAGAGATCAATTTCAGATTAAGTAAATTTAATCGCGAATAATTGTCATGAGGAGTGCATTGTTCGAACTTAATTTACCATGATGAGATTAGGGAGTCTCTGATATTTAGGCGTGTGCCGTATGGTCATGATGGTTCTACTATGTTGGTGTAGCTGCGGTTGAAGCCAAGAGTTGTGGTCACAATATTGGGGGACCAACACTGCATTAGGTGAATTTTAATCAAAATGGTAAGTAAAATTTATCGATTAGATTTATTTTATTTTTGGCTGCAATGACGTCATTATAAGTTGACGCAATTGACATTGGGTTTATACAGTACCGTCGTGGAGCGAGGCGCGGTGGTCGACGAGGCAAAAGAGTTCAAGGAGTACGTTTGGTTGCAACGCAGCCCATTGAAGCTCAGCCGTCCCCCACAAGTGGCACGTCCCACGATCAGTCAGACCATCAAGAGGCAACACGCGATGCAGCCACACAGCTTGGACATGAAGATGGACAGCAAGGAGTCGGGTGCGAGTCACCCGACGAAACTCAGCCACCAGATGAAGTCAACCCCGAACTCAACCATTCAAACAATCAAGAGGAAGGCCAAGTGTATCACCGGCGAATGGACACGCCAAATGTAGGACCGTCTACATCAATGGACGAGAGGACCACTACTGAGCGACATATTCCAGTTGTTGATTCAGAGGGGAGACAGCTGATAAATCCAGAGGGTGATTCGTAAGTACCTTAAATTAATTAGTTTTGCATTGTAAAATTCATATTGGTTAATGCGTTGAGCAAAATCAGTTTGTTGACAAATTTTTTATAATGCTGCAGATTTGAAGAAGGGTCGAATGTTATCAGATGACTGTCAAAATTAGTGAACAACAGTTGGAGGGGGCCATATGCTAACTACAGCAGCTTTCCAGATAGCGTGAAGAATTTGTGGTGGAGCGAGTTCCAGGTAAGTGCGACCGTTGTTATATGGATGTACAATAAGCTTAGTAAATGATTTAGTAAGTTAGTTGTTTGTTTTATTCTTGCAGCGGCATTTTTTTTGGGCTGAAGAGCATGGCGAAGAAGTGCTGCGAATTTTCAGCAAGAAGGTTAGCGATCACATTAGGAATACCATGAATAGAGCGAAAGCAAGACGAGAGAGGCCGCTTTACATTTCAGAAGAAAACTGGGCAGAAATTTTGAGATATTGGGAAAGTGAAGAGTTTCGACGGTTGAGCACACAAAACAGGCAAAATCGAGTGGGGTGCTCAAGCACACGTGCAGCCACATATGCAGGAGGCTCCATTACTTTCGGGGAGCACAAGAGAAGAATGGTAAGTATATTTAAAATTTGATAAGTTAATTGGGCTGTTATGAACTTATGTCTGAATTCTTTTTTTGTTTCAGACAAAGGAATTGGGGAGCGAGCCATCCTTTTTACAGACCTTTGAGCGCACCTACCAGAAGAAAGACAAGAGCTATGTCAGTGAGAAAGCAAGAGCTGTAAAGGTTAGTACGTTTGGTCACTTTAGTTATTCCGTAATTCGGGAATTTGTGGTACTTAGGGTTTTATGTTGGTGACTATGTTATAATCATTCTATGTAAAAAAATGTAGGAAAAGTTTGATGAGTTGGTTTTGGCCAGTGCAAATAGCCAAGGTGAGGTTGATGGGGCTGATTCTTGGTCGGTTAATCAGGCGCCCTTATGGGTGGAGGCCTCGGGTGGTGTGAAGAGAGGCAAAATTTATGGCTGGGGATCATTGTCTAGAAAATGTGCAAGTGTGACTGTGGGCACGTCATCATCTACTGGACATCGGAGGAGGAGTCAACATGAGCTGGCATTGACCGAAGAGGTGAGGCTGTTGAAGGAGAAAATAGCAGAAAAAGATGAACGGTATACATGCATGCAACGTGACATGCAACGGATCCTAGAACGTCTAAACATGCAGTCGAGTGGGGACTATCATGTGTCGCCCGTACATACCGTAGGATCCGAGTATAATTATCACGGCCCGGCTGATGAAGGAGTTGGTGATGGAGAAGGGTTGCAGACACCCTAGGCAGCGCACAGGTCTGGTAATTTTTAAACTTGGTATGCATTTGATGATTAGTATTTACACTGTATTAATGATTTATGTTGACAAGTGCAAGTAAATAGAAATTTACTGCAATGCCGTGATGTAGTTCGAATTTAATTGGTGGCTGGTTTATATGTTTGTCAGATTTACATGGGAAGGTCACATGGACGGTGAATTTTTTGGAGGTACTGTTTTTGTAATGAAAATTTTGTTTATTTTGTTGGGCTTAAAAGTTGGAGTTATAATTTGCTGAATTGTGTGCACTTGCAGTGCTGGGGTGAAGATGATGAAGAAGCTGAGTTCGATATGGTGATTGGACATGGCTGCGGCTTGGTTTGGAGGAAGCTGTTTTAGGGGTTGAGGAGAGCATGGCCAACTCGTTGTGAATAGTTTGGTAGATTTTGTTTGTAGATATATGGAGAAAGACAATATTGCAGTATGTTATTGTAAATATGGAGTATTAGTTGAGAGACAATGTATGAATTGTCACTGGTTGTTTTATAATATGTTCAGTTTGCACTTACAAATTATGTGTTTAGAGTTCTGGGCTGTTTTTTATTAATGTACAGGGGTTCGAAAATGGACACCGAACTGCAAGCATTAATCAAGTTCATTATGTACTATTTGCAACAGCAAATTTGCAATTCCTGTCGCGGATTTGCAACGACCAGTCGTATGAAATTTGCAACGAAATTTATGTTCTGTTGCCCACTAGAGACGGTTAATCATAACCGATCGCAAAATAGCAACGATGTAAACCATCGCTCATTAGCGACGGCTTGCAAAGATAGTAGCAACTTTGCGATGTAATAAAAGGAATCGTAACTAAATAGCGATGGCAAAATGTCGCTAAGGAGCAACGACAGTAAGTTAGCCGTCGGAAAAAATGAACGTAGCAGACATTATTATACAGATGTGTGTAGACTTTAGCAACGACTATTCGCAACGACTTAAGTATAAATTCGTCACTAATTTACGACAGTATATTTTAGTTGGAAGTTAACGACGATATTTATGACGATTTTATTTCCGTTGTAAAGATGCGACTATTACGTAGTTGTCGTTAATTTGTAACGAAATTTTACCGTTGCTATGTTGCGATGACTATTTTATGTGGTCCGTCGGTTAAAATTTGCGACGCGTTATTAACGACGGACAGTGGGTAGTCGGTAAAATCGTTGCAAAATCAGTTTTGCAACGACTTTTCCTAAATTTTCCGTCGCAATCGACCGTCGCTAAATAGCTGTTTTTTTGTAGTGACTGTTTTACTCCCTTCATGGTCGGAAGAAGTCTCAAATTGATGGCTTATCAAGATGGACATTAATTATATTTATCTTTAGTTTAACTTGCATGCGAGCGGTGTCTACCTTTGTAATCATCTAATTAGAGGAACAGCTTGTTACTAATTAGAAATGGAAGAAGATATGGCCATAGCATCTAACATCCGTTCTACGACTAATGTGAGGAACACATTTGCTCAGTCCAAAATATAATGTGGAATGCCCATTTCCTTTTTTTTTTTTACGTGGTCTAGTGTGTGCACATCAAAGCAATAATGCAACGATGCAAAGTTTATCTACCGAAAGAGGAAAAAAGTAGGGCTTAAGCGGCAACTCTTTCTGCTTTCCACGCCAAAACAATGTTTAGACACCTCCAAAGGGTCCCTGCCTTTCCATTCCTAGAGATCGTATGAAACTCACATAGTATAGACAATTCTATTAAATCCTTAACTATTCAAAGGTTATCGCGCCCCCCCACACCCCCCCGCGACTGGAATCATTCTTTTCGACTTTCACTTGAATGTTCAAAATGTTTCTCGTAGAGTAAGATGGCGCTTCCCCAGCCTTGCACGGACCAGAAACAGCCGTCTCCGATCGAAAGTGCTAGTATGAAAATAATAACCATCGAAGTACAAAAACATAAAAATGTGTGAATGAGGACATGTGCTCAGAAAATTTAAAAATTGAGTTCTCCTAGGTACATGAAATTAGGAAGGTATATATTTTATATACCGATGTCTACATTAGCTCTATAAGCTTTATATGTAGTTTCTTGATAGGCCTAGCTGGAGACAACATTACAAGAAATGATGTCTATTCTCTCTCACACACCACAACAGACACTGACATTACAGTTGACAACGTATTAATTAAATATTGTTTACAAATCAAATAATACTCTTTCATCGCCAGCAAGACGGGTAAACAGAAAAATATTCAATTAATAATAAAACCTCTTGTAGTGATGCCAATTCATCCTTAAACTTTTCAATTTTGTCAATTTAATTCTAAACCTTTATGGATAATTCCAATATAATCATTCCGTCTAATTTACACTGCATTTACACTGGAAATCGTTAACGTGGCGGTGTGTCACGTAGGGCAACTGAAGACGATTGGGCTGCCACGTTATCGATATCCACACAATAATTTTAGGACTGATTAGGCAATTTTTTTCCAACTATTAACATAGAGGGAAGTTATCATGCTTAGTTAATTGATATTTGAGTGGGTTAGAAAAAAGAGACTTTGATATGACTATATGAATCAAAATTTCATAAGAGTGGTAGTTATAATTGAGATTAGGACTTAGAGCAGCGACCACAAGCACAGATATCGGATAGTGTTTCCATGACATGCAAGAGTATCCCATAAGTTGGTCCTTTTTTTTTTGTAAATTACAGTGGAACTTACGTTGATCTCTAGAAACTAAAAATCACCGTGCTCGACAAGGGTTTGAATGCGTATTACAGCTGCCAAGAAGTTTCTTAATTTTGATCCATGTCTTGTGTTGACAGGAACGACTTTAACAGCTGACTTATCAATCTTGGGTTACAGTCGGTTACGCAAGGGTAAACGTAGCGGAACAATCGTGGTAGAGAACAACAGTAATTGGGTTGCTAGTGAAAAAAACCTGATACATCAGTAAGAAGTTGTGCATAGACTTCGGCTTCATTTGCTTCATGAAAAATAATTTTTAGAAAAATATTTTCGAATTTTCCATCTTCACAGATAATTTTTTTTTAAAATGCTACATTTTTCGTAAAACGAACGGAGCAATAATCAAAATAAACCAACATTATCGTATCCATTAATCATGTGGGTCTCACTATGGAGTCCATACATCTAATGACTATGATCATATCGGTCTACATTGATCAAATTCACTTAATATTTTCTCCATGTAGCCTCCTTGGTTCTTAAATGACTCGTGATTTGCCTGCGAAGAAAAGCGAATCATTTATATTGTAGAGGCTATGATTTCTAATCATAAAGTGAAACTTACAGGGGTAGGCGTCGGGATGATGAAGGTCGAATCCTTTACTCCTTGGCCTTGTCCTTCTTTTGTCATGTGTATATAAAATTGATCAAGGTGTATATCTTCGGTTTGAGTGGATTGATAAAAAAGACTGACTAGCAAAGTTTCATGAAGTTACTTGTCAACAGATGAGAATCTCCTTAAAAATTCATGGAATTGTAATTTTCGTACAGCCTCAAGAAAGTTGGAACTTCCCTGAAGTTGCCTTCCGTAAGCTCCTTCTTGTAAATGAGGCAATTTCAGTTTGGAACACAGGTTTTTTAGATGCGACGTGCGTTTTTTAATGCTTCGGTAACTCATTTGTTATGATAAATGCGAAAATTGTAACGAATCTAATTAAGATTGAGTAGAATAAAAGAACTCCCAGATTGACGTGGAAAAATCATGTGGGAAAATTTATGGAGAGAGGAGAAGCAAAAACCAATATAGAAATTCAAGAATTACAAAAAGTGACGTGCAACTCTTTCTGTCTCTACTTGTTAACCTAATAAATTGAGAAAATTAATATCTATATTGTTCCCGGCCCCTAGTGTTGGCCCAAGTCCATAGAGCATTCAAGACATACTCAATATCATTTATAATACGTCACCTATTTGTCTCACATTTTCAATTCCATGTAACTCGAAAACAGTAGAGGTGTCATGTTGCTTGAAGTTGTTCCACATTACTTTTTATTGGGTTCATGTCGATATTTCATTTTCCCATGTCAACCTCTGGATTTCTTCAGGCCTTCCTTGTAAATTCCATGGCATCCGTCGAGCAATTGCAACGTAGGTGGGTGAAGGACTTAGAAACCTTGGCAAAGATACTTTGAAGGGGGTCAATCGGAAGGTTCAATGGAATATATTCTCCTTAGTCGATGCGCGAGAGAAAGCAAGAGGAAGCAACCTCGTACAACTTGCGCGAGAAGCTATTGGACTCATTGCGCCACTTTTGTAGAAGAAGCTTCATTCAACATACAACAACGACCCAAAAGCACATGGTTTGGAGTTTGACATACGTTTTGTAAAGAAAAAAAGTATTCTACGATGATAATTATATGACGTAATCATGACGACGCCTCGTCCGAAATGATATTGTGTAATCGACGAAGTACCATCCTCAGTGTATGCTGAAAATTCCATCATAATTAATAGCATTTAGGTCTGGTGAGGCCAAACTTTATCAATGAAACATAGAAAGATAAACTTCTGTACGAAAATTTTGATTTTAGACCAGAAGAAATATAGGTGATCCAAGCATGAATTCAGAAAACGTACTTGATCTGGGCAAGCAGTTGACTTCGCATCAATTTAACTACCTCGAAAGACATTCTCTGATTCCCGCAGGTGACGTGATAAGCGATGGAAATCACTCCTGTTTTGCTTGTCTTCCCCACGAGAAGGCAGACCCTTTGCTTAGTCAAACAAAAAAGAAAAGAGAAGGACCAAAATCTGAAAGCGAGAATTTGTCGATGGTGCGAAACTCTGCCTGGTCAGAAAAAGGGTGTGCCAATTCTTTCCCCCTAAGCCACGCAAAACATGGAATCGATGTGTACGGAACCTTCACGATGCTGCGATCATGGGGTCAATCAACTCGCTGTTTCATCACTAATTTATGCAAAGAGGGAAGCAAACCGTTGCTAGTGGACTAAAATATTGTTTGTGAAACACAGATGCTTCCTCGAAGGAGGCGTGCATGCTTTCGTTGGCCAGTCAATCATGACATGATATAAGGAAGGAAAATTGAAGAAGATGTGTCCAGAAACAAAATCCGTCTAAGGGCATGTAAATTGCCAAGAATTCTTCATGATGTAAAAGTAGGGATATCTTAATTTGGTTCGAGTTGGTGGTTTAGCCATTAGTGGAAATATCTAACCAAAATAGAACCGTGTACTTTTGATTCACTGCCCACCTCTTTTTGAACCTCTTCTATAGAGAGAGAGAACTGTTGAATCATGCATATATGTTTGTCACTACTGTATAATTCTCTCAGTTGCTTAAATATGTTTATGGTCAACACTCTTCATCTCAATTTTCTCCATCTGCGAACATACAACAAGAACAGGTAAACGGATCTTCTTAGAATTTGTATGATTAGGGTTATGTTGATGTTGAATGCCCGAAATATTTTTTTTTCTGTTGGTTTCTTCTTTTTCCCACCCGAGGAGGGTATTCTTGTTGAACTTGACTTCATCTCCAAAGCTTCCTTGATGCATTGAAGATTGGAGAATTTGGAATGGGCTAAAATTTGGTGGGTTGCATGGAAACATGCTGCTGATCAAAACTCATGGCGAAACCGTGATCGATATCACTTTTTTGCATTTCGGAATCGTTTACATGGGCTTCAAGTCAATTTTTGTTATTCGAATGGCATTTTCGTAATAATTAGGTTTCCTATTATAATTGAATTTTCTATTGTAATTAGGTTTCTTATTTTAACACAATATAAAAGATGTTTTACGGTTTCAAAGAAGCAGACTTTTTGATACATTGATTTTTGATAATTACACTTGAGAGAACGATTTGTTCCTTTATTAATTCTTAATTCTTGTTTAGTTAATTTCTACTGCGTTTCGGCATTATTTCCCTTCCTATGCAACTTGGAAAGTTGGTACTTAAATGTTCTATAATGCATATTCCCTATACTCGAGAAGGAAAATTGGATATTACCCCCACATGTATACCTCATTTCATTTTCCCTTATAAGTTTGATTTGTATCCAATTCAGCTCATGAAATTTCTATCTAGATTACCCCAACCTCATTGCCAATCACAATTTGGTTATGGTTTGGCGATATGACTTGCGGAAACAAGTTTACGCTTCATCTGTATAGATTGACTAATGTGGAATTAATGCGAAATAAAAGATTCCATTGAACATTTTTTTTAAAAATGGAATATTCACTTCTAAAGGAAAATAGTATCAAAAGGAAAACGAGGCGGCACAGATAAACTGAAGGAAAAGAGGGGAAGGGGGGAGGGGGGGCGCCGTCGCTTGTGAACTTCGTATTCCAACTAAGCAATTAATCACTCAACCAATTAACCTGTTGAACCATATATACAGAATTCACCATGTTTCGAATCTCACAAATCCTTCAGTGTGGCCTCGTACAGAAACAAGAAAAGATAGTATAGGACTACGGACATCAACTGCGAAAAGTCATCACAATCATTGAATGGGTGTTCTATGTGGGTTGGGAAAGAAAGAATTTGATAGGACCGCCCTTATTAGATGCCCGTAAGGATACCGTGTGATGATTGAGAGCCATCAATAGCTCAAGTAAGGACTGTGATTTATGGAGAGACAAGTGGTAAGGGAATCTTGTGGCAGGAAAAGACGGAAATTGCACACCCTGGCTCGCATTACCAAAAGACATGCACGTGCCGTCTCTCCTTCCGACGAGACTTCCCCAAGCTCAATGCTAGGTTTCTGTCTTCAGTGATCTCTCCTTAACCTCTCTTCATCTTTATAGACCACCCCTCTCTCTCTCTCTCTCTCTCTCTCTGGATGTGTGTGGATGTGTTTGCTTGCTGATCAAGTGTAATGCGTTGGTCTGCCATCTGAATTTCAGGGGAAGTGACACAGATCGTTAGACGGCCTTTGCTGCGGAAGATTGACTAGAATTTAATCCCCGTGTTCAACGAGGGTTTTGAATGGGCATTACAGTTGGTACGAAGTTTCTTAGTTAGATCCATGTCCTGTGTCCAAAGGATCAACTTGCACAGCCACCCTCTCAACGAATCGGGTTCTAATCAGTCAAAAAAATGGAAAAGAACAGAGAAAGATCGTGGAATAGAACAGTGGCGCTTATGCTGCTGGATCCTTCAGTCGATAGATGGTAATCTTTCGTAAATGAGATTATAATCGTTTCAGCCTACGTACACTTCTAATGTTCTAAGTAGGACTTGTATTCAAGATTAACCTAGATGTACGAGAGAGATTAACTTTGGGAAATCAGCAGTTTTCTTCCCCAGAACCGTGTTGTGGATCCTTCAGTTATTAATTATTGTCTTCATAAACTCTGATCATTATGGCATCCACCACCCAGTTGCAGCGTAGGTTAATCAGAGACTTAGAAGTTCTGGAAAAATACTAAGTCGGTCAGCCGGAAGACTAGATTCAGTATATATCAATTAGTAGATGCACGAGAGAAAAGCAAAGAGGAACCAACCTCTTGCGAATTGACGGGGAAAATGTGCGCCTGGTATAATATTGCGGTCGCTCTGCGAATTTCGTAGAAGCAGCTTAGTTTAACACTCGACAATGACCCAAAAGCACGTGTGGATGATATCCTTCACTTGTAAATAACCAAAACCGAAAGCATGGTTGGACATCCATGAGATGGAGAGAATGTACATAACCCTTAGCATGAATGTGTGTCTATGTTTGAAGGGATAGTGACAGTGTTTTACGCTGAGTAACTTATATGCAGTAAGAACGGAAAAGAAGGAGATTGATTATGGGCACTGTGTTTTACTCTCTCCATGGTTGAAGTATCTAACTGATGGGTTATAATAGTGGACAGCACCTGTAATTATCTTTAGTTTAGTTTGTAGCCGAGTGATTAACATATTTATAATCATCTAATCAGAAGAACGGCTTGCTCTAATTAGAAATGACAGAAAATGTGGTCGTAGTATAGTCAACAAGTGCAAAAAAGGACGTCGAATGTACATTTTCTCTTCTTCTTTTTCCTTTTTTCTTGGATGGAATCTAACATTTACACAGGAAAGCAATAATGAGCTCGTTCAATCATGCAAACTTCAACTACCGAAAGAGGGCTTGAGCAATTATTTCTCCTGCTTTTTCCATGCCGTGATAACTTTTAGACACCTCAAAAGGTTGCCTCCCTTCCAAACAATATTAAAACCGTAACAAAACAAGGTTTTGACACCTCCCCATTGCACACTAGATAGAACCTTTCGTCATTTGCTGCTCTTCAAGAATGTCCGACAACGACTCAAGCTATTCCGTGATTTTCACTTGAATACTCAAATTGTTTCCCCAAAAGGAAGATGGCGCTTCCTTGGTCTTGCACGAGCCGGAAACAGCCATCTCTGATCGAAAGTTGTCATATACTTCGATTGCGCACTGAAACTCTCTGGACCCTGCCCAATTTAGTTAAGGATGGAAATATATAGGTCTCGCATGAAAGGTAATGCGTTACTTTCAAAACACACATGGAGAACGCCAACCGTCGAACAGTGCTTGCTTGAGAACTGCCTGTGACTCTTACAATCTAGTGTTGGTTTTTTTTTTTTTTTTGGTGCTAGAGGCCAGTGTGAAAGGAAATTAGAATAATCGTTGAAGAAGAAAAGGGAACATTAGAATATTAAGAAAAAAAAATTGTGTGGTTGAGGGAACAAGTGTGAAACGGATCCCCTTGGTAGAGGATCGTACTTTTGGCCACAACCGTCTAATTCAGATCAGATGGCTATGCCTTTTAGAAAAAAAAAACAAATCCCAAAAATAAGATCCTATACCGTGTGATGGTAGAGGAGCCAGATTTAGTGTCCAATACATTAATAAATAAATTCTCCTGAGTACTAGGAAAAGCTAATTTTTAAGTACCGGTATCTGCGTAGATTTGTCTTGTGCAAAGTGCTACTGGAAAAAGAATAATCATTGAAGAACAAACGGGAACATAAAACTATTAGGGAGGAAAAAAAAATGTGCGGGGGCGCACGAGCTGAGTAAATCTTATTTGTTAGATAAATACTAGGGACAGCTATTAAGATAATTGTCGATAGGTCCAGTCCAGCTACCATCCTAGGAAGTTAATACGGAATTGTCAACGCTTAGCTGGAGAGAACATTTGCACCACAAAATACGAGGAATGACAGCGTAACCTCTCTTCCACGTCATGACAGATACCGACACTTTTTTTTTGACGACATATTAATCAAATATTATTGCGTAATAAAAAAGAATAGTAATCGAACAATACTGTTTCATCAGTCGCGCAACCATGGCGGGTCAACGAGGGCCACCTCTTCTTCCTCGCCTTATCTGTTGAGTCTCCAATGGTCGGATCCTTCGAAGCTGTACTCAGAATTTCGATGGATGCATGCGTGAAACATAACCCTTTTCCCGTCGAAGAGAGCCAAGCTTAATCATCCCTTTCGCATCCGAGTTCCCGAAAGGAGATGAACATGGAGAGGAAAACGTCCGGAGCTCTGGTTTTGTTCCTGATGAGATACAATCTTACCTGCGAAATACAGGTAGGGAAGTGAAGAAACAAGAGGAAATGAGAACTTACAGAGAGATGCTTATATTGTGCTGCACGAAACAAGATGAGAAGAGCCATGAACAAAGCTACTCATTGAAGGAGACAGACGACGACCAAACAAAGCTCTTCCATTACTCTTCCATTGGTATACGCTGACTACAAACTACATCACAGAAGAAAAATAGAAACATCGGGGTGATGGAAAATTAGAGGGGCAAGAATAGCAGGAAAAGAGAAAAAGAATGTGATGAAGGGGTTGAAGGGGTTCTTGTCACAGAAGGATGGCGCCTGCTTTATGCATTGCAGGCGCTATCTCTCCTCCGACAAGAGCCCCCCAAACTCCATTTTCTTTCTTTCTTTCTTCTTCTTCTTCTTCTTCTTCTTCAACCATGTCTCCACCTGTATTTATAGCTATGAACAGTTTTTTTTTTTTTTTTGGTCTTGGAAATTTTCAAGTCCTTGGACACTCTAATTGGTTCTATGACTTTTCGTTATTATAAACAGAAACTACAGGTGTAGAAGACTCAGTTCGATAAAAGCCACGCTTTTCACGTGTACATGTAATTAGGTCATGAGTCTACTCTCTCCTTCTTGAACAACTTCCATCTCATATTAAAAGTATTTTCTTCAATTAATGCATTTTTCCCTTATTAACAGTTGCAATACTGTGCAAAAGTTGAATTATATACATACATATATTTTCCACCAATATATGGATTTTAACTAGTTTTAGTTAGATTCTATCGGACTAACCATGGACACATTAGTAATTACTTCAATTCGACTTCATTACGTACTATATAGAGCTATCTATAATAAAGGGGTACATTGTTCGTGCAACCCACATATATATATATATATATATATAAACTTTATTGTTACTGGGCACTTATAAAAGTTACTTCTTGACTTAATTATTAACTATTACAAAGTTCACTTAATGTCTAACTCATTAGTTTACCTCCATCCATATAAATGATATATCACAGCCATCGAGGAAAAATTTGTAACTGATG
Source organism: Melaleuca quinquenervia (assembly GCA_030064385.1). Classification (NCBI taxonomy): domain Eukaryota; kingdom Viridiplantae; phylum Streptophyta; class Magnoliopsida; order Myrtales; family Myrtaceae; genus Melaleuca; species Melaleuca quinquenervia. The sequence continues at coordinate 5,662,159 of CM057726.1, read as the reverse complement.
TGTATGATAGCCATAGGCAGCGATGCTGTACGGTTTTCCCAAAAGATCACCGGGATCAATCTTTTTGGATCACTGATATTTAATAATAAGTCTTTTGCAAATATCCTGTTTTTACCAGTTTCGGCTCGCGTTTATGATCAAATTACGAAGACTAGTTTGCTGCTCGGAGCGTTTTATGGATAAATAAATCTCACCTAGCGAGAGGCCCCGGCGTCATAGATGGTTTGGCCTATTTCCTACTCAGGATCAGCCTGGTCAACGCTTCCGGCAAAGACAAAAGGATGCTAGCTGGTTTGGCCAAAACTATGGACGTTGAACCAACTCGGAAAGCCAAGCACTTTATTAGTTTAATGACACTAAACAACTAGTATGGCTGACTGACCAATATATTAAGAGTTGATCTGCCCCAGCTGGACGCTTAACCTTAACTGAGAGCGTCGGGATACATCAAGATTCCCATTCCTTGCGGGATCATGCATCTAAAATGAGTGCGGTAGCGACGAGCCGACGAAGACCATTGACTTTGTCAATGGGAACAGAAGGCTGTTGTGTGGAAAAGGGAGACGGAAATGTCTCATGTCTGAACGCAGATTCTGTGCACGCAGGTTGACTAGACGAGGTCAAGAACCTTCTGTAACAAAAGATGTTCCAACTTTCTGGTCCCGGACAACCTGTTAATCAAGCTGATACTTCCTCGTCAAACGAATGGACAGCCCACTGAACCCCCCACGTCATTCAAAGGAAGATCCGAGCGGAAGAAGCTGATCAGCAGACTCATCCGTTAGTCTTTTAGTTTCGGACGGATCTCTGGATCCGCTTCAATTTTCGCGTGGGATTCTGTAATCTCACGCATGTCCAGCACCGTTGATACGTGATATGGAAGCAGCAAATAGGGTTTCGTTCTGATGTAGGATGTCAATCTAAAAGCTTCACAAGGAGGACGATTGATGCGCTTTTACGAAAAATTACAGCACTGGACGAGATGAAGATGGTCCCATCTTTACTGCAGCGCCAAGCTCGGAACATACATAGGTCATGGCGGTCTAACAGGCAAAGGCGTAAGTTTTTTCCACCTGCCATACATAGTAATGGCCACCTATGGGTCTATGAAAGTTTGCTGACAAGTAAAACGGATGTCCATGCAATTGAGCCCAAAGGCTACACCAGAGCCCACTCCATGTCCTATCTTAGACAATTGTACCACATGAGCAGGGCCATCAACAACGGTCCGGTCAGGTCCGGTTCGGATTTCTTCTCATTTTTCTTAAAATCAAAGACTGCGCAACTGTTTGGCACTTGAGGCCTTTGGGCCTTGTGCTGGTCTGTTTCGGCCCTGGAGGCCGAGTCTTTACAGGTCTCTCTGTCTCTCTCATATTTCTTTCCTCTGCCTAAAACTAGGATATCTTCTTCCTGTTTTCCGTTGGCCAACGGTAGAGAGACCAGCCAAGAGATCGAAAGCACGTGCGTTTCCATAGTCTAATTTGCTTGCCGGATCCTGAATGATGTCCCTCGGCCAAAAGGACCCGAAAGACAGTCGAGCAGAAACAGGTAAGGTTTACAGTCCATAATGTCGAGCATCGCATACTTAAGTGCCCTCCAATGTCTACATTTAATCAGACAGTTGTAGGAATGCAACATGCATGTTTGAGGCGGGGAGTCCCCTGGAACATCCCAAAAGCTTTTATGAAGAGGGGGAATTGGGGCATAGTACAAGATTAAAACCTCCCTAAGCCTCGGAACCTATAAAGATTAGCTCTGCTTTCTCGTTGTGACGAGCAAGTGGAATTGAAAGGGAATGCAAAGAAGGAAGAAGCGGATCGATTCTTGGCTAAATCAGCTCCGTCCCCTGATTTTTGCTTATTCGCTCTCCACCGACCCCCACTACACAAACACGAGTTCTTTTGTTTCCACCGTCCCTTCCTCTCTGCTCTCTTCAGCCTTCAACTCCGCTTCCTTTGCTCTCGACTCGGCCTGCTCCATCTTCGCCTTCTCCAGCGCCTCGACCAGGCTCTCCAAGCAATCCTCCACGTTCGCGGAAGCGCTCTTGGGCATCAGGTGCTCGGCCACGTCGGCAGGCGTCAGGTCGACCTCGTTCAATAGCTTCCCAATATCGTCGAACAGGTGGTGGGCATCGATGAGCAGGTAGTTCTTGGCCAGGACCTTGAATGCCTCGGACTTGCAGTACGACAGCTCCACGTGCTTGTCCATTCGGCCCTTCCTAATCAGCGCCGGGTCGAGCTTCTCGATGTGGTTCGTCGTGAAGACGAGCAGCCTCTCTCCGCCGCACGACGACCACAGGCCGTCGATGAAGTTCAGGAGACCCGAGAGCGTGACCCTGCTCGCCTTCTCGCCGTCCGGATCCTTCGTCGCCCGCTTCTCTGGGTCTCTGACCTCGTCGTCCTTGTCCTCCTCCACTTTCTCCTTCTTCTTCCTCTGGCCCGTCAGGTCCAGCGAGCAGTCGATGTCCTCGATCACGATGATCGACTTGCTCGACGTCTCAATCAGGAGCCTCCTCAGCGACGTGTTGTCCCTCACCGCGGTGAGCTCGAGGTCGTAGATGTCGTAATTCAGGAGGTTCGCCATCGCAGCGATCATCGTTGACTTGCCGGTCCCAGGTGGGCCGAACAGCAAGTACCCACGCTTCCAGGCCCTGCCGATTCGCTTATAGAATTCCTCGCTCTTGCTGAAGGTGATAAGGTCTTCGATGATCTCTTGCTTCTTGTTGAGTTCCATAGCGAGGGTGTCGAACGTAGCTGGGTGCTCGAACACGACGTGGGTCCAGTACGAGCCGCTGTTCGTGTAGAGCTTCCGCTGCCGGTTGCGGACCCTAATCTCCTTGCCCTGTTTCAGGACGTGGCTCAGGTATGGCCCGAGGATGAGATCCCTGTGCCTCTTGTGGAAGGTCAGCTTGTAATACCTATATGATGTAGCCAAACCAAATTGTTAAGAGAGGAGATCAAACAGAGACGGACGCAACAATGCATTCCCGAGCTAAATGGAGTGAGCGTAACCAGTACCCGGTCTCATTCACCACGTTGGTGTGGAAAGAGACCTGCTGCGTCCTCGATCCTTTCTTGCCAGAAGCCCACCAGAGCCTAACTCCGTCGTACTCGTCGGAGACCTCCTCATGGTCGTCCATACTCAGCACCAGGGACTGGTTGTTCTTGACCAGGTCGGCCTTGAGCCGCTTGGCCTGCGTGGCAGACCGCGAGCTGAGGTAGTTCTCGATGGCCAAGTAGGCCTCGCTGCGCATGAACCGCTCCCCCGCGTACTCGCTGAAGGTAATCTGGATGTAGGGGTACACGTAGCGGAAGAAGCGCTGCGAATACTTCTCGACGAAGGCCCGGAGGTCGTGCGGCACGAACTGCTGCAGGATCGCCCACGCAAACATCAGGCCCGCGATCACCGACCCCAGGTGAGCGAACATGTTGCCCGCTACACCCGAGCTCATCATCACGGGAGGCGCATGCATCTTCATCTTAACTCTCTGTTACTGGGAGCACAAGCACAGAGTAGAGTGATCATCCACGGATCAATAATTAGTGTATTTATAGAAGCAGAGAGAGAAGGGTAAAGTATGGGGCTCCAGCTAATCTGGGTCTACGGGTTCTTGCCCTGAAGCGATGACGACGAGAAAAGTGGGTAGGAAGCAAAATTCCCGACGCTTTCCTTGTTCTTTTTTGTTAAAATTTTGAGTTCTCCAAGGTCCGAAACGTACAACTTTATTGGTCCAAATCTCATTGGTTAAGGAAGATGGGGCCTAATCGAACGACAGTCGCTTATACTAAAGCTCGAAATTTCGGGCGGTCTCCATCAGCATGTTTGTCTCTTAGTCGTTACTAATTTCTCCGCACACACGTCAGGCGATCGGAGGATGCTTCCCCGTTGCTGCTTCTGGTAGCACATGTCTGTCGAAAGTCTCGTCGATGCTAAATCAGAAAGATCCGGTTTTCTCAAGAGGCGCTATCAGTGTTGACTGTAAGGTCGGAGTCGAGCCCCCTGTTTGCTGAAATGATCGCTGTCATTTGGATGTGAAACTACCGCGGGGCATCTAATCTTCGGACTTGATCGGTTCGGGTTTAAATCACTGTCTCGTCGGGCCACTGAGTCCTATCGGAGACTTTAGGGATTACAACTTAATCAATCACTTCTAGTAACTCGCAATAGAGAAAGAAAATACGCAACCCAAAATAATGGGTATCCGAATTATAAATGTATCTTGCAAATCGATAAGAGCATCCTAAGACGGCCGAATTTGATAATATAGACTCAGTACCGTCTGAAGTGTCCTACTTTGCAAGCCACGTTCACACAGCTGTAGAGCAAAATTCGAATCTCCAAAACCTGTGGGGTTTTTCCGAAATCAATGTCGAAACCAATCCAAGACTTGTTATCTGACAGATGACAGTTTTGAGGCTTGAGGTCTGGGATTTTTTTTTTTTTTTGGGGGGGTAGTGATGATCCCGGTTTTCGTGATTTGCTTGATCCACCATCGGTGCCCTTCGTATGCTAGAAATAAGTCGATTAATCCTCAAAACTCGGGTCTGAAATTATAGAAAAAGCATGTACATGTGCGCAGATGGAGCAGCTTAGTCTCCTGGCTCTGATTTAGACAAAGCCAACACTACCGCAATTACGAGATCTAATGGACGGCAGTATGGAGACAAGATCACCTGCGATTAGGGCAGGCGATCTTGTTCCACCGGACCCAGGATAGCTTCAATCTTGACGAACTTGAGCCACCTCTCGTGACTTGACATGCACTGTCGTAGATGCTCCAATGACCAATTATTTAGCGTTTCCTTTTCTTTATCAACAGCGGGACAAGCAATCCCACTACGCCTCTTTCGTAGAGGACAGAGACCCAGCTATCAAGTCGGCGACCGGAACCATTATAATACGGAAGTCCAGAGCCACACTGTCTTAGCCTCGTTGCGGATAGTCCATCCAATTCCTGTTTAAAATTGCTGAGCTGCATGCGTATCTTGGTGCACGGGAATGAATGACATCGAGAGCTTGACGTCATTTAGCTGACAAGGCGAAGAAGCCCAGCAATCCCATTACGACTCTTTCTCAAAGGACAAAGACCATATGATCTAGTCGGTGCGCATGCTTGGACTGCTTAGTCCTCTTTGCTCCTAAACAAATGAGGATAATTAGGCCCGCACTCTGGACATGCACCGTTTCTGTTTTACCGGTATGTCCATGCGAATAGATCCACAACCTGACTGATCTGCGTGTATCCATCTGACCATTTTGATTCTTGAGTAATTCCTAATCTTTCATATGTCCCCTAAATCAGTATTAACTGCTTAATGATTCGTCGCCAATTTGTTCAGGATGATTGAAACCGATGGATCAAGAACCGAAATCTGGTCCGAATATTGAAGGGAAAGTCGCAGGACTGAGATTACTTTACGAGCCTAATTTTTGACAGAAGAAAGAAGCTAACCAAGAAATTCTACTATTTGCTAGAGCTTAAAGGCACAGAGCAAGTTGCATAATAACAAGAGGGATTCCTCTGGACCCCTAAGCTCTCCCCCCATTTAAGACAATTCATGAAGTTCTGCTTTTCCTAATCTCAAAATTAAAACTAGAAGACAACGTGAACCTATCTGCCGTTGTAGTTCGTTAACTGATTTCAGTTTGATCCTGTCCTCTTTGCATGGCCACTCTATCTTCTTCAGCATCCACTGGACCGATATGACACCCTTCATCTTCCCTTCTTTAGCAGAGATGCCACCCATTTTTGATACCATTTTTCCGACCTCTTCTCTTGCCTTTCCCTTTTAGCTTTGGCCTGTGCTTCTTCCTCAGCCTTCTTCGCTTTATGCTTCGCCGCTTCAAGTGCTTGTATCAAGTTCCTCAAGCAAGCCTCCACATCTTCATCGTCAGACTTGGGAATCAAGTTCTCCGCAACATCCGCAGGAGTCATGTTGGTCTTGTTGAACAACAGGGCAATTGTTTCGTACAGAGGATGATCATCAATGCTCAGGTAATTTCTTGCAAGAACCTTGAATGCCTCATAGCAGCAATATGACATCTCTATGTGCTTATCCATCCGTCCCCGCCTTATAAGAGCGGGGTCGAGCTTGTCCAAATGATTGGTTGTGAATACAATTATTCTTTCACCCCCACAAGCGGACCAAATTCCATCGATGAAGTTAAGAAGACCAGATAAAGTGACCTTATTGATTTCCTTCTCTTTTTGGGTCGGCTTCTTCACTTGGCTTTGATCCTTGCCAACAACATCGTGGTCGTTGTCATTGTCATCATCCCCCTCCTTCTTCCTCCGGCCAGTGAGATCGAGAGAGCAATCAATATCCTCGATCACAATGATGGACTTGCTTGAAGTCTCGATCAAAAGCCTCCTGAGCTCCGTGTTATTTTTTACTGCCGTGAGCTCCAAATCATACACATCATATTTCAAGAAATTGGCCATTACAGCGACCATGGTGGACTTTCCAGTTCCTGGTGGACCATAGAGCAAATAACCGCGCTTCCAAGCCTTGCCAATTTTAGCATAATAGTCTTTTCTCTGGGTGAATTTTGTAAGGTCGTTCATTATTTCTCTCTTCTTGTCTGGATCCATTGCCAACGTTTCAAAAGTTGCTGGGTGTTCAAAAACAACATGGCTCCACATGGAGTAGAGCGGATCATTCGTGTATAGCTTCCGCTGTCGATGTGTAGATTCAATCGCCTCCCCTTCAGTCAACACGTGCCTGATGTAAGATTTCATGATCAACTCCCTATTTTTTCGATGGAATGTGAGTGTGTAGTATCTCGGCGGCTCAGTCGCCGCATACATTGAAACTGAGGAACTCTGGGAGGAAACTTTGTTCAAGAACCACCGAACCTTGGCTCCCTCGTATTCATCGGTGACCTCCTCATAGTCATCCATGCTCAGGACAAGAGATCGGCTGTCTTTGATGGAATCCGCTTTGAGTCTCTTACCAACGGACGTGACATTTTTTGTGAGGTAGTTCTGAATGGCAGTGTACGCCTCGCTGCTCTTCAGCCTTTGGTCCGTGAACTGAGGGAACGAGATGTGGACATGGGGGTCGAACAAGCTCATCCATTTTTTAATATATTGGTCAGCGAGGTTGCGTAGTTGGGAAGGCAAGTACTGTTGGACCATCGCCCATAGGACCACCAGCCCGCCGATCGTGGACCCGTATTGCGCAAACATCTCTGCAGGAAACATCAACTCTCTCTAGATATGAAACTTGAACCTGCAAAGCCAGGGTATGTGCAGTGTTTCAGTTTGAGACAGTCAGAGAATGAACAACTCTGTTTTGTTGTGTATACAAAGGAACAGGAGAAGAAATTACGCCAGTTCTTCCTCAAATGGCTGTGTACAATGGAGAACCTATTAACTTGCTGAAAAACATTCATTGAGAATGATTTTCCGAACTTCGATGTCCTAACTCCTATAGCTATGTCTCCTGAAATTAGTACTAAACACCAAAAGAGACCACAACAGGAATAAAAACCAAGACCGCGAACAGAATAAAAACTCACAGACAAAAACGAAAACGAAAACCAACTGCGAAGCATCCAATAAACATGCCGTCGTCATCATTTTGTGTAGAAGCGACGCAGGTTACCTTTATACAAAACTTGGGGTCGGTCTTTGCTGCTGTCGAACACGCCAGCGACTCTCAGGACTCGGCAGGAGAAAGCCGCGAGTCACACTGATGCCACACAGAGAAGGCAGCGGACTATGGCCCTAGCTTCGCTGCCTCATGGCCAACGCTCTCGCTTCTAAAGGCGAGTGGCCCCTTTTACGACGGCAGACGCCAGAGGAGGAGGCGGAGAGGAAGTGTGATCGGTGGAGCTCCGGCGAGAATGTCTTCCAGGTCCTTGACAGTGGAGGAGGGGAAGCAGATACAAGGACAAGGAAGAAGGGCAAGGTGCGCGGAAGAGTGATTGTGCAGAAGACAGAGACAGAGAGAGAGAGGCCGCGCGCTTCGGGGGCGAAGAAAAGGCGAAGCGAGCAAGAAGAGATCAAGTCGTGCGCTTATGTCCTACGAACTCAGTGCGCTCCACCGCTAGATAAAACAACTCACCCTATCGACGTAACCTTTTTTTAACTTCTTTACACCAACATTCTTTTTAATTCAGCAATTAGATCGTGCCGAGACTGGTTTCAAATTTTCCCCGGACGAGGCTGCGGAGGCCTCCTTGAAAAGTCACGCATTCTATATTCATCTTGTGATGACATCACATTGATGCTGCGATGTAAAGATGCAAAATCGAGGCAGATGATGCACATGATGAGGTCAGGTAGGCGATTAGATTAAACAAATTTCTCTGGCGAGATGTGCAGGACATCACAACTGCTGCCGACATGACGCGAGTCATACCTCTGGCTAAATTTTCCCCATTCGTTCGTAGGTTCAATGCTGCTTTTAGGACTTGTCCGGGTTGCGTTTAGAATCCGGGCACTCCCTAGTCAGGACGCAGTATACGGTCCAACCTTATTTTCCAACCTAGTAGGGCGACTGACAGGGAATTCAAATAGAGGAGCTTCGTCGTTTAGAGGGCCGCCGTGCATTTTGTCAGTGATCGGCACCAGCAGGACGGCTGGAAAATCCTGGGTCACTCGATTCTTTTATTGCATAAGACAGACTGTGCGGAACAGAGAGACGGAGAGAGCGTGCCTTGGAGGAGTAGAGAAAAGCGCATCGCTCCAGAAAATTTCTAATGGCTATCGAGTTGCTAACGAGAGCTACTATTGACTGCACTAAATACTCAGATCAATCCATCATGGAGATCGAAGTCATCTTCAAATTTAAAGGTCTTCTTCACACGAACTCAGTGTCCTTCACGACTTTCGTTTCTCGATGAGTAGGTAACGCGGCGCGTTCTAGCTCCATGTTTACCTAGACAATAATTTCTGTTTTTTTTTCGTTTTATGACAAGGTGGTGTCCAAACCAGATTTTGCGAAATAAATAAAAGCCGAAGAAGAAGAGCTGATTGATGTTTAGTGTGATAAGAAAGAGCAACTTTTCCGAGCGATCGAAACTTCCCTAAAGTTCATCGCCTTGCTATGATTGCGTTCCCAAGTTTTCCTCCGACAACCAAAAGAGAAGTGCGAGCTCACAAGTCCGCCATCGCTGTCTCTTCCCGAGGTCGCGTCTTCAGTTTTTCTTTCCTCGTGTGAAAGAGCAGCATACGACCTTGCACAGGCCCGGCTTGAAAAGTCGAGCATTCTCCATCCGTCTTCCTTCGCGCGCTTGTATGATGACATCGAGTCGATGATGTCACGAGGAGATGCAAAATCCAGGGCTGTGATGTGCATGATGAGGTGTTTTGATCAATAAGATGGATCACTGATTTGACAACATGACAACGGCAAGAGAGTCAATTATATCTTACCTATTTAGATAATGCTCAAAACCCGATTCATCATATCACACTTGCGTGGTTGCAAATTTGCGGTCCAACTTGGTAGGACCACTGATGAGGAATCCAAGACTGTCCTCAATGAATGGCAGCAGGAAGACGACGAGAAATTTCGGGTCACCTTCATTTTTCTAGTGCAACCTGCTTCCGCCATGAAAGCTGATAGAAACAGCTTGAAATTTGTTGGGAAAATAGATATAAATAGTCAATCAACGTTAAAAAAATGTGTAATATCCGAACTTTTAATTTATTTAATGTGATTATCAAATTATTTCATGAACTATATCAAAGTATTTAATATGTTCTCTAGATTTAATTTAATGAAAGGATAATCCTGAACATTTTCATATAGCCCAATACAAAAAATTCTGAAATCACATTAAACAAATCTAAAATTCACGGACCACCCATGACTATTTGGCTCATTATCTTAAATTTGTTCATGCCCAAGAAAAATTATGTATAAAAAGCACCACCGGGAGTTGCAGGAGATCGTCAAAGTGAAGCAGCGCCCTGCCCCAGTACTCCCCCTATTTCCATTTCGTAGAGAAATTAAACATGTTTGTTCCTCTAGCGATGTTCTCAAACTTGGGATCTGTGATCGGCGGTCTAGCGTTCATCAGCGTTATGCTTCCCCGGTGGCGCCAATGTATCCCTCCCCAGATCCGCGACCTGCTGGAGCGATGCTTTAACAAGTTGCTGAACTTGTTCTATCCATATGTTCTGATCGTTTTCCCCGAGTTTGAGGGGGAACGGCTTCTGCGCAGCGAGACCTACATGGCGATCCAGAGCTACCTCAAGGAATATGCCACTGAGCGGGCGAGGAGGCTCAAGGCGGAGACCGTCAAGGATAGCCAATCTCCAATTCTAAGCATGGGTGATAATGAGGAGGTCACCGAAGAATTCGAGGGAGTTCAGGTCTGGTGGGCCTCCAGAAAGGTGATCCCCAGGAACATGACCCTTTCCCTCTACCCCATGACTGAGGACCGGAGGTATTACCGGCTCACATTTCACCGGCGACACCGACAGTTGATCACGCAGTCTTATATCAAGCACGTCTTGACGGAAGGAAAGGCGATAGCACATAAGAACCGGCTGCAAAAGCTCTACACTAATAATCCGAGCAAGAACTGGAGCCACGTAGCGTTTGAGCACCCTGCCAATTTCGAGACCTTAGCCATGGATCCGAACAAGAAGCGGGAGATCATAAATGATCTCAATAAGTTCAGAGAAGGGAAAGAGTACTACGCCAAAATAGGCAAGCCCTGGAAGCGCGGTTATCTACTCTATGGCCCGCCAGGAACCGGCAAGTCCACCATGATTGCTGCCATGGCTAATTACTTGAACTACGACATCTATGATCTTGAGTTGACTGCGGTCAAAGACAACACCAAGCTGAAGAAGCTACTAATCGAAACTTCGGGTAAGTCTATTATCGTGATCGAAGACATTGATTGCTCCCTTGATCTGACAGGCCAGAGAAAGAAAAAGGAGAAGGACGACGGCAAGAAAAACGACCATCCCGCAAAGAAGATGGTCAAAGAAGATAACGAAGGTAGCAAGGTGACTCTATCTGGTCTTCTGAACTTCATTGACGGTATCTGGTCAGCTTGTGGGGGAGAAAGAATCATCATATTCACAACCAACCATGTGGACAAGCTCGACCCTGCTCTTGTAAGGAGAGGAAGGATGGACAAGCGCATAGAGATGTCCTATTGCTGCTTCGAGGCATTCAAGGTTCTTGCGAGGAATTATTTGGACATCGAGCATCACCCTCTGTTCGAAACAATCAGCCAGCTGTTCCGCGAGACAAATATGACACCTGCTGATGTGGCGGAGAACTTGATGCCTAAGTCCGACGATGAAGATGCAGAGACATGCTTGAGGAACTTGATAGAAGCGCTCGAAGCGGCGAAGAAGGAAGCGAGGAAGAAAGCCGAGGAAGAATCGCGGGCGAAGGCCGAGGAGGGGCAACAGAAGAAAGTCGATAGAGAGAAAGAGAAAGCGAAAGAGAGGGGAACCTCTGCTGAGGAAGCGAAGGAAAATGGTGACGTCAGTGACGGAGCAGCTGCTGAAGAAGTGAGAAAGAATGGTCTGGGAGGGGCAGATGTTGACAATTAGCTGAAAAGGGGGTTAAGGGGAGTGATTAGTGTGCAATGGGAAAATTAAGTAGTCATTATGGATTTGTCTCCCTGCTGTAAGTCAGGCATTTGCCTCATTACTAGTTTGATTATCACCATTATGTTAGGTGACCCTTTTCCTATGTTTTAACATCTCGACGGATTCTAGCAGTCCAAAAACACGTCTTGTGGTAAATTTCGCTAACTCAATCAAACAAGTATTAGTAAGACTAGAACAAAATGATAACTCAGTTCCTGAAGAGTTGGCAAATCTCTCAAATCAATATTGGTAAGTTAGTGCCATGACCCTCTTGAGGGCTAAAATCATGAAGCGGGCTGGACAGATTGCCGAGCAAGCAAATGGTCCATATTGCGAGGCCGCACATGCAATTGATGTTAATTCTAATATCGGTCTTCTCAAGTTATTAATCAATTTGGTTTTTCTTTAGTAACTGCCACTAGTCTATCTGTAATTATGTTTCTTTTAAGAAGTCGTCACTAATTTGTTCTTGGATTGATTAGAAGCCCGAGTAAAATTGCATGAATTTAATTATCTTACTTCCGTGAAGTAGAGTTTCAGGGTTCTTGAAACTAATTATGTCAGTCTTACTTAATGCCCATTATTAGTACCTTTTCCTTTCATGGACCCCTTTCTTGGTTTTTTCCTTTTGTTTTATTTTGTAAGATGCGGCTTCATGTGATGTCCAGACCATAACAAAGGGGTGACGTGGCCTCTCCTACAACCACTCAATCTGAATCGGATGGCTATGAAAAAAAAATCAAATTTTTTTTGAAAAATCCCTGACATTCAATCTCAATCAGATGATTGAGATCATCAAGTTACCTGATGTCATATCAGATGATCCAAAATCCTCATGTTTATGCACAAGTGCGCAGGCAATATATCACTAAAAAATAATGAATGTGCTAGTAAAGGCAAATGTAAAAGCAACTCGAGCCCTGTTGGGTAAAATAAATATAAAGCCTTGCTATTACGCTACAGGACAAGACTCCCACGAGCGCTGCATAACATGAACATGTACTAAACTAAGAAATACGATTCTCTTAATTCAACGATGACAAATAGAATCTAAATAAATTTACCAAAAAAAAGAATCTAAATAAGATGACAAAACAATAAAAGATATCGCTCACATATGCAAATATGAAAATTCCCCTTTCTCTGAATAAGTAAATTTTTAATGTGCAATTTCCTAAATGATTCACATGGAGTATCACGAAACCCTAACATGCCGATCTAGGGTATAACAAATGCTTATGACATGCCATGAATGATTTTTTTTTGGGATATGCAACATGTAAATTATGGGTGATGTAGCCGTGAAATTAGATGTGATGACGGATCTAAACCGACCTAAATATATGCAATTTCCAAAGTGTGGAATGCATATTTCACATGTAGCAGAATGATCATCCTGCATAGCTTTTTATCTGGGACACAACAATAAAATATTAGACATGTATAGCTGTAAACGAGCAATTAAAAATTAACAAGTTCGAATAGCCCAACAGATAGAAGAAAGAAATGAGACGAAAACAGCCAGAACAAAGCATAAAGTCCCCCACCATATCCGGAGCAACTTCTTGGAAGCAGAGAGATGAGCAGTTCAAGAGGAAAACACAGAGATGAGTCCAGGAAGCAGGCAAGCACCACAAAAATAAGAGGAGTCCACCGTTTTTCGAAAGAATTACTGAAAATGTCCTAAATCTATTACAATTGCACCAAGTAACCCTAAACCTTCTTCTTCTTCTTCTTTCTAGCCAATTAAATCTTAACTTACAATTGTGTCAATTCAGTCCATTCGGCTAATTTTGGCTGGCTGGTAATGACGAGGACATCAACTATCTTACATGACACCATCAACGTTAGTGTAGATAATTTTTAATTATTTTATTTTATTTTATTTTATTTTTGCTTCCTTTTTCTCTGTTTTTTTTTTCCTCCCTTCCTTTCTTCTTCCTTAATAAGTCGTCAATTAGCGAGGTTGCCTTGCCATGGATGGGCGACACAGGGGTTGGCCTTATCTCTGGCTGCTCACCAGCTAGCTAGAGGAAGAAGGGAGGGAATGAGGAAATGAAAAGATAAGATAATAAAAAAAGGAAATACTATTTTGAAAAAATATATATGAAAATAATTTAAAAAATTGTTCAAATTAGCGCTTGTGATGCCACGTAAGATAGCCAGCCTTCATATCATTGTTGACGGACCAAAATTGACTAGTTTGATTAATTGACACAATTGTAAAAGGTTTACAATTCAATCGGCCAAAAAAAAATAATGACTTAATTGGTCCAATTACAATAGATTTAACATTTTTTGTGTGTGAGTTCTCCACTTTTTCCTTTGACTGAGATGAAGTTCCTGAATCCCTAATGGCCCAAAATTAAAACCAAACAAAGATGAGGAACTGTCATCACCTACAAAGGCAGCGAATGACAGAACCTAACACGTCAGCTGGACAGTCAACTGATTAGTCTGTTGACTTTGGAGCTACGACTCTGCGACGACTAGACGAAGAGCGGCGTAGAAGCGAAAAGAGAAGACGATAGCGGGGGAGAACGACTCCTATCTTGCCACAAGCTAGAAAAAGGACTAGCTAGTGTGACGAGCGGCTTGTTGGACCAAAGAAACGATGAATATCGCTTGTGGTAATGGACTAAAAGTGATGATCCAGTAAGGCAATCCATTAAGAATGCCACACCCCAAATTTATCGAGAATAAGGAAAATGATACGATAGTCCTTTCACTTAAAAGGCGCATCATCAAACATAATCACAAGTCTGTTCATTTCATAATCAACATCAAGCCGCGATTCATTTCATATTAGGGCTAGAAATCTGCCGACATATTTGGTCGACGGTGACGATGGATGGAGTGATCATCAGTCAAAGAGGTATTTGAGAAACAGAGCGTGAACAGAACTCTGCTCATTGTTCATCATCATCAAGAGATGTTGCGTTCTCGCTGGAAATGATAAGAGATGATGCAGATGGGACAAACAGACAACGAACATGAGATCCAACCAAAATTCGGTCCAAGGACCTTGTCATTGGAGGAGATCAAAGGACTCACGATTGTTTAGGCGAACTGTCGACAGCCAGAAGAAAAGAAAAAACAAGAAGCAAACATGGAGGCCTAGGATCTGCAATGGTTAAAAGGAGTGAACTAATATCAAACTAATTACAGGGTAACGAAACTCCATAAGGACTCAACATATTTCCACATTTAATCCTACCCTCCAACATTCTGCTCGATGACTTTCAACTTGTTAGCTGACTTAAATTCGATCCCATCTGAGAAGCGCTCACTTTCCCTTCTTTAGCAGACGTTCCATTTTCTTCTTAGTTTCTCTCCACCACTTCAATCTCTTCTCTTGCTTCTCCCTTTTCACCTTCGATTGTGCTTCTTTCTTGGCTTTCTCCTTCGTTGCTTCGAGCGCTTGTATCAAGTTCCTCAAGCAAGCCTCCACATCTCCGTTGTCGGATTTTGGCATCAAGTTTTCTGCAACATCGGCAGGAGTCATATGGGTCTCGCTGAACAGCCGGCTAATTGTTTCAAAAAGTGGATGGCTCTCGATATTGAGATAATTTCTCGTGAGAACCTTGAATGATTCGAAGCAACAATACGACATCTCAATGTGCTTATCCATCCTTCCTCTCCGTATAAGAGCAGAGTCGAGCTTGTCGACGTGATTAGTCGTAAATACTATGATTCTTTCCCCCCCGCAAGCAGACCAAATTCCATCGATAAAGTTTAGAAGACCAGACAAAGTGACCTTGCTGCTTTTCTTCTCTTTTCCGGTCATCTTCTTTATGGGGTCTTCGTCCTTGTCGCCCTCCTCTTCCTTCTTGTTGTCATCTTCCTCTGCCTTCTTCCTCTGGCCCGTGAGATCGAGCGAGCAATCAATGTCCTCAATCACTATGATCGACTTGCTAGAGGTCTCGATCAAAAGCCTCCTCAGTTCTGTGTTATCTTTAACCGCCGTGAGCTCTAGATCGTACACGTCGTAGTTCAAGAAATTAGCCATCGCAGCAATCATGGTGGATTTACCGGTCCCGGGTGGACCATGAAGCAAATACCCGCGCTTCCAAGCCTTGCCGATCTTAGCGTAGTACTCTTCCCGCTCGGTGAATTTTGTGAGGTCGTTCATTATTTCCCTCTTCTTGTCCGGGTGCATGGCCAAGGTCTCGAACGTCGCGGGGTGCTTGAAAATCGCAGGGATCCACATGGAGTCTTGCGGGTCGTTCGTGTAGAGCTTCCGCTGCCGGTTTCTGCTCGTGATCGCCTTTCCTTCGGTCAGTACGTGGTTGATATAAGACTGAGTGATCAATTCTCTGTGGCGCCGGTGGAACGTGAGCTTGTAATACCTTGGGTTCTGCGTCATGGGATACAACGAGAACGTCGTGCTCGGAGGGACAATTTTGTTCGAGGACCAGGTGATCTTCACCCCATTGTATTTGTCGGCAACCTGCTCATGGTCGGCCATGCTCAGGATGAGGGGCCGGTTGTCTTTGACGGGATCTGCTTTGAGCCTCTTGGCCCGGGAAGCCGCGTTCTCAGTAAGGTAGTTTTGAATGGCGGTGAAGGCCTCGCTGCGCTCCATATATTTCCCAGTGAACTCGGGGAACGAGATCTCAATGTAAGGATCGAAAAAGCTCACAAATTTATGGAAGTGACGCTCCAAGAGGTCGCGGAGTACAGAAGGGAAGTACTGCTGGATCATTGCCTGTAGGAGCACGAGCCCACCGATGGCGGATCCATACTGGGCAAACATCTTCTGTCTCCGAATCTTGAATCTGCGAGTTATGAGAAAAGACAGGGACAAGCACGTGAGACCAACGTACAAGTCGAAACGTTGTCGGAGATGATAAAAGGGAAGCGATCCGAAAATAGTTGTCCTTCCTTCCTCAGAAGAGTGGCAAAACCAAAACGAACTCTGAAGCATACATGCATATCCTCCAATGAAGAAGAAGTCGGGTACGCAAACTTGAGGAAGAGAGAACAATACCGGTGGCAAGTTGTGTTCGGACTTGAGGAAAAAGCCAAACTGAGCCAAATTGCCAAATTCAATGCGTTCAAAGGTCGCTTGACGAGGCATTTATATATGCACACTTACTTAGCCCACTACCGCTAGGCAACATCTCGGATGTTTCCTCCCCTGCTTTTTACCAATGAAGGAGGAATTATTCCGTTCATACAGTCTTTTGGCATGATCCGGATGTTGAGATATGCAAGATATATCAGGAAATATGCAAATAGGAAACTTGCAATATCATACAAATAGGAAACCGAGTGATCTAATTGTATAAACTTGCATATAACAAATTCATTCAATGTGAAAGACAGCCTTACTCTTTTTTGAATCATATCATCTTTATGTTGTTATTTCACAATTCGTGACACTAGAAGAATAAGTGTGCATTATTGGATGGCCAACATAAGATTAATTAAATAATTGTTTTCATTATAGTATTACAATAGTCTCCTTGTGGGATAAGAGCAGGCTTAGCTTAAGCATGTGAAAGTAAATATCAAACCACGCTTTCACTTAACGATTTAAGTTTTTAAGACAATCGGCAGTGCTCCTACAAAAAACTTCATATGATATCAGAACAAGATGTCATAAGTTCAAATCTTACCAAGTCCCTCTCTTCAAATCCTTCCATGCTTAGTGTTAGGAAAAAAAAACAAACTAAGCAGAAATGGGAGCGCAAAAGTTTCATCAGTCGACATAGTGCATAAATTTGGAAGAACACGTAAGCACGGTCTGGCTTGGTGGGAAAGGACGGTCTGGCCTGGTGGGAAAGCACGGTCTACCGATGACTTACAACCTGCGGATGGTTGTCCCTTTCGATTTCCCATTTTGTTTCTTTTCATTTTTTATTGCCGCCGACATCGCAAGAAAGAGAATTCAATCCCCTTACGTCTCTTCCTTCAAGGATAACGACCACAACGCCACGTCGGCAGCCGGTACTATTCTGTTATAGTAACTTGACTGTATTGGCCACAGTCCACCCAATTTGCGTTTTATTGCAGATCCCGTAAGCATTCCTCGGTGCGCAAGAACATATGACGTCGAGCGGTTAAAGTCATACAGCTGACGCAGCAACGAAGATGAGCAATCCCAGTTCGCCTCTTTCTCAAAGGACAAAGGCCATAAGATCGAAGCCCGTAATGAATGGACCGCTTCAAATGCGTTTGGTTTAGCATTTTAAAAAAGCTCCTTAAAATCTAGAGGCTCTTGAGTAATTGTGGAGGCATTTGGCAACAATTGGGTTTCGGTCTTGAGCTAAATTCTACTCCTCTTATTCATACTCCTAGTATTCTTTTCAGGGTTTGATTGGTTGTTGATATTAAAATCATGCAATTCCCTTATCGGTGACCTTAGATGACCGACGACGGCTACCGAGATCGCGCCACCTCAAAGTTTGTTGCACAACCCTAGGCAATGGCCATTGAAGTCACTCAAAATTAGGCCTTGCTTAGGTTACGCCACTCGAGGTGGCGAGCTATGGTCATCGAGGTTGAGCGACCTCAGGCCTCACTTGGACCCACAAGCGATGGACACTGAGGTTGAAAGACCTTGGGCTTTGTTGCTTGGGGTTGCCCAAGGCTATGCAACCTCGATTGAGTAACATCAACGAAGGGTTTGATTTTTAAATTAAAAAATTGTAGCCAAAACTCATTACAAATTTTATTTTGTTACCAAACACCACTTAAACTCAAAGTTATTTTATAAAAGCGTTTTACCAAACACAATTTGCATTTTCTCAAGGGATTTTAGTTTTCAGCCTTTGCATTGTCCTCAAAATCTATTTTCCAAACCGAATCATATTCTTAATCTTCTTTCTTCCTGATTAATTGATGACAATTAGCCTTGCACCTTAGCCATACAAATATTTCTGTTTTTTCCAATATGTTTATACAAATGGCCCCATTTCCCTTCACTCTTCTATCAGATGTTGCGCTCTCTTTCACTTCACCTTTTTCTGTCTTCTCTTGCTCTTCCTTTTTCGGCCTTTGCTCGCGCTTCTTCCTCGGCTTTGTTCCTCGCTTCCAGCTCCTTTGCCGCCTTGAGCGCTTCAATTTAGCTCCTCAAGCCTGAATATGAAATGAGTCTCCTCTCCAATTGTTCAATACGGAGACGTACGAGCCCATGAATGCATGATCTGCTGACATGAGGCGGGTCGATCCTCGAATCGAATTATGTACTATTCCACGCTTTATAAACGCTGAGCATCGAGCAAATAGAATGTCAGGAATTATCTGATTAGTCTGGTGCTCTAAAAAGAAAAACAATTCCGACTTTGACTAGAGACAATTGCCATTTAAATCATAAAAACATTGTGCAACTTTATTGATTAAGTCCTAAATCTTTTTGTTTTTTTCCAAATAAGTCATAAAAGTTTTTACAATTTTACCAATTAAGGCCTTCCGATGATTTTGGCCGAAAAATGAGTGGTAATGACGTACGTGGTTTTGGCATTAAAATTCGTTTTTCCCTCTTGCCTGACTAAAGAAAAAGCCCCAAATTGGCTTGCATGAAGAATCCTAAATTTGCAGGTGAAAAATGGGGGCGAAATTTGGAGCAGAGGAGGGGAGGGTAGTCCCAGCGGACATAGCAGGGGACGAGGGAAGCGACAAGGAACTGGGAGTGGTGGGGAAGGAGTGGCGGTCGGGGACGTGAGGAGGTGGGTCAGTGCATGGAGCTTCTGCTTCCATGTCGTCTCCTCCATGGTTGCTGCTCCTGTGAAGATCGTGGTGGGGTTTGCAGAGAAGATGGAGGGGTCGAAGGATGAGAAAACGTTCGTTACTCGTGACGATAAAATTTAAAAAGACGAAGAAGGCGCATTTGTTCTGTCTCCCTTTACGATTTGGCAAAAGCAAATATCTAGTTCCAAAGATTTAGGATATCGTCCAGATTTTGACAGTTCTTCACCTGCGAATTTAGAGTTCTTCATGAAAACTAATTGGGGCTTTTTCTTTGGTGGGCAAGAGAGGAAAACAAATTTTAATGCCAAAACAATATTATTTTTGTCACGTCATCGCCGGCGAGGTTCGGTCGCGCCATATTGGCACTTTTCGATCAAAATCTGTCAAAAGGACTTGATCGGCAAAGTTACAAAAAATTTAAGACTCATTTGATAAAAAAATAAGTTTAGAATCGAATCGATAAATTGATAAAATATTTAGAATTTATTTGGCAATTGTCCATTGTCCCTGTTTGATTGTAATTTTAATATCGTATCATGTGATGTCATATTTCATGGAGAGGTCTTCTTTAAAAAAGAAGCTTTTAAGAAGAGGAGGAGAGCAATTACGGTTTCGCAAACCCATCAAACTCTAATTTATAATTTGACTAGCAATTGGTTCTCGTTCTTAAATCGATAACCAATCACCAAAAAGATACGAGTTTTGGACACTTGCGGAGAAAACACAGGTGAGTGTTCTGACAAGAGATGCCTTCCGGTCCAAGTCAGGCGGCACGAAGTTTCCTGTTTGAAGCCAACATCATCTCCTTGTGACAAGTGAGATGGGCCAGATGGCTTGCATAATCGCATTGGAAATATTAAATAATAACAATATTATTATTATTAATCTCAACTTACTAGTTTAGCTTCTGCAGCTTAAGTTGCTTTATTTTTTAGAGGAGGTATTAGGTGATCCTGGACCACAAGTGAGCCCCGCTTGCTGCCTCAAATTTTCCCATGTGTGAAAATACAGCAAAAATTTCGACATGTGTGACAATTAAAAGAGTTTGGGATCAAATTGATACAAGTGCTTTAGAATTAAGACTTCTTTGATAATTTCTCATAATATCGACATGTGTTCTGAGGAAATCTTCTAATTAATATGGATAAATTATGATATTTGGGTCTTATGCTAATATAAACTGAGGTATATGGGCACGCCCATTCGGTACTGTTCGGGCACATGGGGTCATGGTAGAGTCCTTGGTCATTAAAATAATATGTAAGTGTGTGCAATTGGGCTAGTAAACTATCCAATATGATTTATCCATCACATTTAAGTTCATATATATACATATATATCTCTCAAATGATTATAGCTAATAGCTAAATATGAATTTAGTGGTCATGCTTCTAAGTAACCTTAGATACACATTATTGGTAACAGCAAATTATTATTTCTTACAGAGGATTGCACTAAATTTTAAGTTTACATCGGTGGAGAAACATATCCATCCACTCCTAGATTTTTCACAAGTTTTGCCAATCTTCCATCTTTTGCATCTGCTGGGATGCCACGAATCACACAAATAACACAAAGAAGAAGAAATCTACATAGTATTGTTTTTTTTTGTTTTTCCAGCCCCGGCTGGCTTCTTCAACGTCTACGCTGCGAAGCCGTTCTGTTTCACTTCTTCGGCAGGCACTCCTCCATTGATGACCCCATTTTCCTTCACTCTTTTATCAGATGTTCCGCTCTCTTTCACTTCACCTTTTTCTTTCTTCCCTTGCTCTTCCTTTTCGGCCTTTGCTCGCGCTTCTTCCTCGGCTTTGTTCCTCGCTTCCAGCTCCTTTGCCGCCTCGAGCGCTTCAATCAAGCTCCTCAGGCCTGTCTCCACATCTTCGTTGTCGGACTTAGGTATCAAGTTCTCTGCAACATCGGCGGGGGTTATTTGGGTCTCGCCAAGCAGTCCGCTTATTGTCGTGAATAGCGGATGATACTCAATGTCCAAATAATTCCTTGCAAGGACCTTGAACGCCTCAAAGCAGCAATACGACATTTCAATGTGCTTATCCATCCTTCCTCTCCTTATGAGCGCCGGGTCGAGCTTGTCCACATGGTTGGTGGTGAATATGATGATTCTTTCTCCCCCACAAGCTGACCAGATGCCATCAATGAAGTTGAGGAGACCAGATAGAGTCACCTTGCTGGCTTTCTTCTCTTCTTTCTCCATCTTCTTTGCAGGATTGTCATTATCATCATCGTCGTCGTCGTCATCCTTCTCCTTTTTCTTTCTTTGGCCCGTCAGATCAAGCGAACAATCAATGTCCTCGATTACGATAATAGACTTGCTCGAAGTTTCGATCAATAGCTTCTTCAGCTCGGTGTTGTCTTTGACCGCCGTCAACTCGAGGTCGTATACATCATAGTTCAAGAAATTAGCCATGGCAGAGATCATGGTAGACTTACCTGTCCCAGGCGGACCATAGAGCAGGTAACCGCGCTTCCAGGCTTTGCCTATTTTAGTGTAGTACTCTTTCCCTTGGCTGAATTTTTTGAGATCATTCATGATTTCCTGCTTCATGTTCGGCTCCATCGCCAGAGTCTCAAACGTCGCCGGGTGCTCAAAAACTACATGGCTCCACTTGCTACTCTTGTATCCATACCAATTCTGGCTAGAATTGTTTGTATAGAGCTTTCTTTGCCGGTTTTTAATGGCAATCGCCTTTCCTTCAGTCAAGATGTGCCCGATATAAGATTCTGTGATCAGTTCCCGGTGCCTCCGGTGAAAGGTTAGCCGGTAAAACCTCCGGTCCTCAGTCATTGGATAGAAGGAAAAGGACGGGTTCTTGGGAGTGGTTTTGTTCGACGACCACCAGACCTTCACCCCCTCAAACACGTCGGTTACCTCCTCATAGTCGTCCATGCTCAGAATGACGGACTGGCTACTATCTTTGATGGAGTCCGCCTTGAGCCGCTTGGCCCGTGCAGTGGCGTTCTCCTTGAGGTAGTTTTGGATGGCCGTGTAGGCCTCGCTGCGCTTCAGCTTCTCCCCCGCAAACTCGGGGAAAACGATCTCAACGTATGGATTGACCAAGCTTACCAGCTTGCGGGTGTACCTCTCCACATACTGCCGGAGCTGGGGCGGGACGTATTGCTGGAACATGGCCCATATGACTACCAGACCACCGATCGCGGATCCGAAGCCCGTGAGCATCTCTCCCGGAATCATGTTTTCTTTTTCCTCTGATGAAACTAGTGGGTGTACTGAGTTACTTTGAGTGAGTAGTCCTGAAACTAGTCGTGTTGCTGCTTTATAGGGGGAGAGAGAGAGAGAGAGAGAGAGAGAGAGAGAGAGAGAGAGAGAGAGAGAGAGAGACATATAATTGGATATTCATTCTTGGGCATCAAGATATATTTCCCAGAAATTTCTAATCTGTTTCCGGGACGGTAAGATGATGTGATCAAAGACAGCTGCACAGGAAAACGGACAGTTGACTCAGATTTCTTGTCTTTTAGTGCCAGAACTCACTAGGAAAGTGCTTGGTCGTTCTGTGCAGACTATGAATGCATGATTTGCTTACATGAGGCGGGTCAAGCTTCAGAATCGAATTATGATTTTAACTATAATTATAATATCATGTCATGTGATGTCATATTCCGAGAAGTATCCTCTCAAAAAGAAGCTTTTTAAAAGATGAGGAGAGCAATTACGATTTCGCCAACCCTTCTAACTCAGATTCATAGTTTGACTGGCAATTGGTTCACATTCTTAAATCAATAATCACGTGCTTCTTACTCATCAATAATCGAGTGTTTTGACTAAAGACGCCTTCCAGTCCAAGTCGGGCGGCACGAAGTTTCATTTGAAGTCGACATCGTCTCCGTGTGACGAGTGAGATGGGCCAGGTGGCTCACGTCACATAATCGCATTTAAAGTATCATAATAATAATATTAATATTATTAATCTCATTCCACCAGTTTAGCTTCTGCAGCTTAAGTAGCTTTATTTATGAGAGGAGGTATTAGGTGGTTGAGAACCACTAAGAGAGGCATCTGGTGGGTGGGCCTCGCTTGTTGCCTCAAAATTTCCACACACAAAGCAAAATTTTCAGCCATGGTGGGACACCATGTCGCCATCGGACTTGGATCGTCTGCCCTAGGTACGGCCCAGGACAGACCTGATCTAAGGCCCGCAGCCGTCCGATCAACGATCGAACGGCTGCAAGCTGCAAATGGTGGGGCCCCCCACTTTTTTATTTTATTTTATATAAAAAAAACACAGTCGTCCGATCAATAATCAACGGCTACAGGCCTTAGATTAGGTTTGCCCTGGGCTATACCCAGGGCAGACGATCCAAATCCGTCGCCATCGCCCTAATTAAAGAATCTAGAAATAGTTGCGGTGGTTGGATTCATTGACTCTAACGCCATCTACATGAGGTCACGATCAGGAGATCGAATCCCTAGTACACTAAAGGCCGTTTGATTTTAGATCAAATGGTTCTCGTTAAATAAAATAAGGGAGAGATTTTTTATTTTGTTTTTTTAAACCACGACCGTCGAAGTTGAGGTCCAATCAGGTCACTCCTTGCCCTTGGAAAATACCAGGGTAGGAGATCCAATCGCATCCCGACCTCTTTTGGAAGCGTGGCGTGTTTTTTATTTTTGCGGGGAAACTTGAAATGGCTATCTCCTGTAGTGATGTCCTTGGGAATTTTCCTGTCACCGACGGTAGATTTTATTTTACATTTATGTCAGTTTCTTTTGTGTTGACCCGATGACCGCGCATGTCACCCAATTAATTGGACGCTGACTGTCTATGATGTACAGCATGAGGCGCCCGTTTGTGTTGTGGACTTGAAGGTTTACAAGGCACAAAAGACCGTAAAGATGGCTAATATGATCGGCCATTGCCTTGAAGTCTAGGATTTTGTAAGGAACACTTGAAGGAAAAATGATAAAAAAAAAAACATAGATTTATTGCACTCGTGCCGATTCAATCTTAACCATTTTAATTTGACCAATTCAATCATAAATATATTATGTTCGTGTTAATTCAACCCTAGTTTGGATGATTTGTCGATTAAATTGGCCAAAAATCGCCAATATATGTAATTTAAAAAAGCTTTTTGAAATTCTTTTAATTCTTCTTCCTCTTCTTTTTTCTTCTTTTTCCTAACCCTAGGCCAAGAAGGTAGCCAATCGAGTAGGCCACAATACCTCGCCCAGATTCCGGTGAGGGCCGGGACACCCTCAACTTCCTATAAGGCTAGGAAAATAAAAGAAATTAAAATAAGAATAAAAGATAAAAAAATTTAAAAAAAGAATTTTTTTTGAGAAATTACCAACATGAGCGATTTTTGACCCAAAATTAGTCAAAATGATTGAATTAGAAAATTTTCAAAAATTTTAGAACTAAATTATGAGAATTGAAAAAAAATATGACAATTGAAAAAGTTTGAGATTAAATTGATACAAGCGCTTTAGATTTAAGACTTTTTTGATAATTTCTCAAAATATCCATATGTGTCTCGTGTTCTAAGGAAATATGACGTTTGGGTCTCATGCTAGTTTTCCTCGAGGTATATGGGTCTGGCCCTTCGATGCCGTCTGGGCATTGAGAGCCCATGGCGGAGTTCTTGATCATTGAAAAAACATTATTAGTGTGTGCAATTGGGCTAGTTCGACTCAATCCAATTTTATCTAACTAGTTGGTTCCGACTTAATGGTAAGTTCTAGAGGCAAGCCTTTTGAACTAGCCTACCACATGTCTGTTTTCTCAGTCCTCACCCTAAAATCTATGGCTACTTTTTCTCTCTCTCTCTCTCTCTCTCTCTCTCTCGCAACATCCTTGAGTCTCGTCTTTCTCTCGGTCTCCCCAACGTTGTCTCGTCTCGTCCCACTCGCGGTCTCTCACACTAAGGGTGAGCAAAAATAGGATGAGTAGGTTCCAAACCTAGACCCTGTGCTCGACTCTGTTATAACCGGTTCCTCTACCCTATCATATTTGCATTGGACCATGTATCATATCCATCTTGTTTTTTCGATCCGGAAATAGGATTAATCCCGTTTACATTGGAACATGTTTTGCCTATCATATACGACTTCAAATTTTGTATTATCGCGGATTCGAAGCCCGTGAGCATCTCTCCAGTAATCATGTTTTCTATTTCCTCTTATGAAACTTGTGGGTGTAGTGAGTTGGTTTGAGTGAGTAGTCCTGAAACTATTCCTGTTGCTGCTTTATAGAGAGAGAGAGAGAGAGAGAGAGAGAGAGAGAGAGAGAGAGAGAGAGAGAGAGAGAGCCATATAATTGGATATTCATTCTTGGGCATCAAGATATATTTCCCAGAATTTTCTAATCTGTATATGGGACCGTCAGATGATGGTGATCAAAGCAAGTTGCACAGGAAAACGGACAATTGATTTAGATTTCTTGTCTTTTGGGGCCAGAGCTCACTAGGAAAGTGCTTAGTAGTTCCGTGCAGACTTCACCATTGTCCCTCAATCGTAAAGATGATATCACCCATTAGTAGAGGTGACAAAATGGATCGAAGATCCACATTTTATTTTGTATTGGATAACGTGAGTAAACCAGATATAGAGATGACGACTAGGGTTGCTATTTCCACTTAGCTTAAAAGATTAGATGCATCTTAAATTGGTCACTTAATAATATAATGGGCCTTAAATGGGTCATAAATGTGTTATCTAATTAATTTTAAATGTTATTAACAAATCATTTTAGAAATAAGTCACTTTCAGATTATCAAAATGATATTCAAATTAGTTAATTTTTAGAAATGAAAATTTAATTATTTTGATTTTACCTTTTTTCTTTCTCCTTTTTTCCTCTTCCTAAGTTGGTCATGGGCCACGTGACGCCAGGTCAGGTGATCTGTTTTCTTCGTGAATGTCATCTCGTCATCTCGTCTTTCACTCGGTCTCCTCCAATGCTGTCTGGTGTGCGGTCTCCCGCACCGCCTCACCTTGGCCAGGCACTCTCTCTGCTTTCGCTCTATCGATTTCGTCTTCGACTTATTCGCGCGTAGCCCTGGGCTGAGGGCTCCGCAAAGGAGCGTCGGAGGCGAGCTCAGACAAAGTCGTCGGTGAGATTTGAGGCGAATTTGCTGAGAGCGCGAGAAGGGCGTCCGCACATGGCTTCGACATGAAAAGCGTTGGCGAAGCTGAAGATCCCGAGCTTACCGATGAGCGAAGCAGTGGATCTTCGCAGCTGAAACGCAACGTGATTACAGAGAGAGAATAGTTTAATATGAGAAACAGGGTGCTGGTTTCGGTTCTCTGACTATTGACTCTGATGTCATCGCTTCCGATGTCATCTTTACAACGGAAGGACCCCAAAGGGAAGCTTCAAGGAATGCATGGATCTGCTTTAACCCGGCAATAGATGTATTTTCTTGACCAAGAC
The DNA here is from genome assembly GCA_030064385.1 of Melaleuca quinquenervia. Lineage (NCBI taxonomy): Eukaryota > Viridiplantae > Streptophyta > Magnoliopsida > Myrtales > Myrtaceae > Melaleuca > Melaleuca quinquenervia. Next base: position 5,635,483 of record CM057726.1, on the reverse strand, counting down.
GCAACCAGAAGAGAATACAGAGAAAGTGTCAGGTGGTCCGTGTTCTTAAATCGATCGTGAGTGCCCCTCTTGTCTTAGTCCCAGTCATCCAACCGTCCAAACATTCAACGCATGAGGAAAGTGAACATTTCACTGGTAGCTTCTGGTTTAAGGTGTCCTGACTCGAGATACCTTCGGGTCCAAGTCAGGCGGCGTGAAGAGATCCTTTTTCTGGGGCCGACATATTGTCTTCAACAACTCCACCGAACGCAAGCACGTGCTTGTTGAGCTTTGATGCAGTCAAAGGGAGATAATAATCTCACTTCACACCTTTCTTAGGCTTCATCTGCTTAAGTAGAGCTTTAGTTCAGCTTTTGTTGCTATCTCATATGGCACGAAGTCTTGACCTAATCCAGAATAAACTTTTGGGTAGACACGTTGCCAGAGCAATTACTCCTCAACCCAACTATAGAACCTAAAGATATTTAAGATTGAATAAACGAACTTCAAACACATTTATGTGATGCCATCGCAAGAAAAATTGAAAAGGTTATCTTGAAAAGCGAAGTTCTCGGAGATCTATGGTCATCATTGGATTTTATTTATTTTATTTTAAGTGTTTTTGTATATCTTTCAGTTGAAACTTATTTCGCACAAATTGGATTGAGCAAAGAATTACATATCACCAAAAGTAATTCTTCAATTTTTATTAGAGGAGACAAATTTTGTGTCGATGTCCAAACAGAAAATATCAAGAGTGAATGAGAAAACTAATAACTTTACTTTGAACAGGACTATACACATTTAGGCCATGTCAGAATTTAATTGATGATTAAGAAATACAACCACTTCAACAGAACCGAATGTACACAAACTTTGCTAGAATTTAATCAATAATAAAGCTTGAGAATGTAAAGATGTGATGTTGGAATTTAATTGAAGACGTGATACCCAAGATGAAAGATATATGCCGAAATTTGATCGATAACATGAATTTGGAAAGGAACATGCCGAAATTTAATAGACGCGTGTTTGGAAACAAGAACTACTATGCAGAAAAGTAAAGATAATTGAAAGATTGCATGCGTGTTTGTTTGTGCATGGGAGGGACACCTCTGAAGAGTACGATGTAGTCATTTAAGTCTACAATCAGCGGTTTTCAACAAATATAGTGAATAGAGGTGACAAACAATGTCGACCAAACAATTACCAAACGATTTCTTCGACTGCACTATCTTGACATCTACTTTAACTCCACTATATTAATGGTTACTTCTTCGATTGTTGCATCCGTGATCAAAGATAAGCTCATGTATATACGGGAAGTGCCTCTTCATCATCCGTAACATCTTATATCCAACATAACAATAGGTAAATAGAGTATTCGGTGCCATAACACTTCTTTATGGAGTTTCTCTCTATGATCCAGAGCGGGCTAAGTGTGGTAGGGAACAATTGACGAGAGAAAGGCTGAACTTAAAGAGACTCCGGTAAGATGTGAACGAATCAAAATTGAAGGCAGTCCAATGTTTTACACGGTTCAATTGTGACATGTATACAAAGATGCATGTAAACGTAAAAACAATAATAAATGGAGAGATACCCAAGAAAAGATTGAGCTGAGGAAATAAGCTTACCAATTGACACCAGATGATGAGTGTTCTTAACAATAAACTAATTGCGTCCCATCTCCATAGATAGCTCAGAACGGTCGAGGGATTAGACAGAAGAGTCAGGAGGCAGCGCTTTTCGGCCCTTGGGCCTTGGCAGCCCAATCGTCTGATCGGCATTGCGGTAGCGGTGGACGCCTTGGGCTTCGCAGTAATGGGCCAGACGCAATCTGCAATAAGGGCCGATGGCTTCCACCCAAGGTGATCGGTTCTCGAGAGATGGCCTACCAGCGATATGCTATCAGTTTCCAGGAAGGCCGTCGCCAATACATCAATTTTGGCTTCGAAGCACTTCATGGTCTGCCGACAAACATAGTGCTTTCAGCGTGGATTGAAGAGGAAAACTCAAACAAGCGGCTTGCGAAGCCATCGACCAAGCTTCCCCAAGGATCTCAAAAGGATACTCGCTATTGCTCCTTCCATCGTCCTTTCAATGAACAAAATATCAAAAACTTTCATGTCCAAGTTGAAGTCAGATGTAGTTGTTTGAAGTCTTTCTTCACTGGATGCCTTTTCTTGAGAATCTGGTTCCGAGCTAGGGCTGTTTCATCAATCTTCGCCGGAACCGGGTCCGGTAGGTAGAAGACGATGGAAATGTTCCTTACTTTCCATAAATTCCAGGGAACACCCGATATCAATTCTTGGGAAGGTAAGTTCAAGATTGGTTTATTTCTTAATTTTCTATAAAAATTGCAACGACCATTGCTCCATTCCGGTAATCTCTCTGGTCGACATTTGGATTCATAATTTGGGGTCTTGGCCCAAACTTCCTACACGTACACTAAATCAGTATCTGCTCTGTTGTTTCCGGTGATTTTTTGCGCGAAGGGTAAAGATCCATATCATCGAATAGGTATTCGGGTTCCAGATTCATGTCCCATAGAGTCCTAGGAAGTCCGGCAGGAAGACGACGGCCGACATTCTGTCCATCGTCGCCGCCGCCGCTCTATAAGCAAGCTATCCTCGTCGGAATTCACACCAAGCCAATTATAAGTATTTGCTCATCGAATAAATTTTGCGGAGCTTACGCTCGTGAGATCTTCTTCTCCCTGATCAATCCAGCCAGCCACCGTCTAAGGTACACCATGATTCGCCAACCCTCCTGTAACCCATTCTTTTAGCCATCTATCCAATTCGAAGGACTGCCCAAAGAATTTTATCGGCTCCTCTTATTTCTGGAACTCTCGCGTCAGCCATGAAAGATCGAAGCCCGTAACGGATGAGCAATCCCAGTTCGCCTCTTTCTCAAAGGACATAGGCCTTAAGATCGAAGCCCGTAATGGATGGACAGCTTCGAATGCGTTTGGTTTAGCATTAAAAAAAACTCCTTAAAATTTAGAGGCTCTTGAGAAATCGTGAAGGCATTTGGCAACAATTAGTTTTTGGTCTTGAGCAAAATTCTACTCCTAAAATGTTTTCTTCGCATCTTATTCATACTCCTAGTATTCTTTTTCACGAAGATGAGCAATTCCAGTTCGCCTCTTTCTCAAAGGACAAAGGCCATAAGATCGAAGCCCGTAACGGATGGACCGCTTCGAATGTGTTTGGTTTAGCATTAAAAAAAAACTCCTTAAAATCTAGAGGCTCTTGAGAAATTGTGGAGGCGCTTGGCAACAATTAGTTTTTGGTCTTGAGCAAAATTCTACTCCTAAAATGTTTTCTTCAACACATCTTATTCATACTCCTAGTATTCTTTTTCAGGGTTTGATTGGTTGTCAATATTAAAATCATGCAATTCCCTTACCGGTGACCTTAGACGACCGACGACGGCTATCGAGATCGCGCCACCTCAAGGTTTGTTACGCAACCCTAGGCAATGGCCATTGAAGTCACTCAAAATTAGGCCTTACTTAGGTTACGCCACTCGAGGTGGTGAGCTATGGTCATCAAGGTTGAGCGACCTCACGCCTCACTTGGACCCACAAGCGATGGACACTGAGGTTGCAAGACCTTGGGCTTTGTTGCTTGGGGTTGCCCAAGGCTATGCAACCTCGGTTGAGTAACATCGACGAAGGGTTTGATTTTTAAATTAAAAAATTGTAGCCAAAACTCTTTACAAATTTTATTTTGTTACCAAACACCACTTAAACTCAAAGTTATTTTATAAAAGAGTTTTACCAAACACAATTTGCATTTTCTCAAGGGATTTTAGTTTTCAGCATTTGCATTTATCGTCCTCAAAATCTATTTTCAAAACCGAATCATATTCTTAATCTTCTTTCTTCCTGATTAATTGATGACAATTAGCCTTGCACCTTAGCCATACAAATATTTCTGTTTTTTCCAATATGTTCATACTAATGGCCTTATTTCCCTTCACTCTTTTATCAGATGTTCCGCTCTCTTTCACTTCACCTTTTTCTTTCTTCTCTTGCTCTTCCTTTTCGGCCTTTGCTCGCGCTTCTTCCTCGGCTTTGTTCCTCGCTTCCAGCTCCTTTGCCGCCTTGAGCGCTTCAATCAAGCTCCTCAAGCCTGAATATGAAATGAGTCTCCTCTCCAATTGTTCAATACGGAGACGTACGAGCCCATGAATGCATGATCTGCTGACATGAGGCGGGTTGAGCCTCGAATCGAATTATGTACTATTCCACGCTTTATAAGCACTGAGCATCGAGCAAATAGAATGTTGGGAATTATCTGATTAGTCTGGTGCTCTAAAAAGAAAAACAATTTCGACTTTGACTAGAGACAATTGCCATTTAAGTCATAAATATTGTGCAATTTTGCCGATTAAGTCATAAATCTTTTTTTTTTGGCCAAATAAGTCATAAAGTTTTTACAATTTTGCCGATTAAGTCCTTCCGACGATTTTGGCCGAAAAATGAGTGGTGATGACGTACGTCGTTTTGGTATTAAAATTCGTTTTCCCCTCTTGCTTGACTGAAGAAAAATCCCCAAATTGACTTGCATGAAGAACCCTAAATTCGCAGGTGAAAAATGGGGGCGAAATCTGGAGCAGAGGAGGGGAGGGTAGTCCCAGCGGACATAGCAGGGGACGAGGGAAGCGACAAGGAACTGGGAGTGGTGGGAAGGAGTGGCGGTCGGGGACGTGAGGAGGTGGGTCAGGGCATGGAGCTTCTGCTTCCATGTCGTCTCCTCCATGGTTGCTGCTCCTGTGAAGATCGTGGTGGGGTTTGTGGAGAAGATGGAGAGGTCGAAGGATGAGAAAATGTTCGTTACTCGTGACGATAAAATTTAAAAAGACGAAGAAGGCACATCTGTTCCGTCTTCCTTTACGATTTGGCAAAAGCAAATATCTAATTCCAAAGATTTAGGATATCGTCCAGATTTCGACAGTTCTTCACCTGCAAATTTAGAGTTCTTCATGAAAGCTAATTTGGGGCTTTTTCTTTGGTGGGGCAAGAGAGGAAAACAAATTTTAATGCCAAAACGATATTATTTTTGTCACGTCATGGCCAGCGAGGTTTGGTCGCGCCACATCGGTATTTTACGATCAAAATCCGTCAAAAGGACTTAATTGGCAAAGTTACAAAAAAAATTAATACTCATTTGATAAAAAAAAAAGTTTAGAACCGAATCGATAAAGTTATAAAATATTTAGAACTTATTTGGCAATTGTCCATTATCCCTATTTGATTATAATTTTAATATCGTATCATGTGATCTCATATTTCATGGAGAGGTCTTCTTTAAAAAAAGAAGCTTTTAAGAAGATTAGGAGATCAATTACAGTTCCGCAAACCCATCAAACTCTAATTTATAATTTGACTAGCAATTGGTTCTCGTTCTTAAATCGATAACGACGTGCCTCTTACCTATTACCAATCACCAAAAAGATACGAGTTTTGGACACTTGCGGAGAAAACACAGGCGAGTGTTCTGACAAGAAACGCCTTCTGGTCCAAGTTAGGCGGCATGAAGTTTCTTGTTTGAAGCCAACATCGTCTCCTTGTAACGAGTGAGATGGGCCAATGATGGCTCGCATAATCGCATTGGAAATATTCGCATAATCGCATCGGAAATATTAAATAATAACAATAATATTATTATTAATCTCAACTTACTAGTTTAGCTTCTGCAGCTTAAGTTGCTTTATTTTTTAAAGGAGGTATTAGGTGATCCCGAACCACAAGTGGGCCCCGCTTGTTGCCTCAAATTTCCCATGTGTGAAAATACATCAAAATTTTCAGCTTGTCATTGCCCTAATTAAAGAATCTAGAAATTCATTGACTCCAGACGCCATCTACATGATGTCGCGATAAAAGGAACTTGGAGCTAAAGAAAGAACTGTCTAACTTGGGGCCTTGGACTTACATCGTTTGACATCATGAGTATGTAACATGCCTATTTTAAGTCGTTTGATTTAGATCGAACCGCTAAAAAAATAACTTTTTTATATAAAAAAAAAAACCCTACCCCAATTCAACGTCACATCTGAATTGATGTCGGACGATCTCTGTCTCCACCTCTTTTGGAAGAGTGGCGTGTTCTTTATTTTATTTTTTATTTTTATGGTGAAACTTGGAAAAGGCTATCTCCCGTAGCAATGTACTTAGAAATTCAACCCTAGTTTGGACGATTTTTCGATTAAATTGGCCAAAAATCACCGATGTATGTAATTTTAAAAAAAAATTAAAATGTTTTTGAATTTTTTTATTCTTCTTCCTTTTTTTTTTTAATTTTCATCTTTTTCCTAACCCTTGGCCAACAAGGTAGCCAATCAAGTAGGCCATAGGCCTCACCCAGATTCTGGCGAGGGCTAGGACACCCTCACCAGCCTAAGGCTAGGAAAATAAAAGAAATTAAAATAAGAATAAAAGATAAAAAAAATTAAAAAGAGACAATAAATTTTTTGAAAAATTACCAACGCGAGTGATTTTTGACCCAAAATTAGTTAAAATGACTAAATTAGCAAATTTCCAAAAATTTTAGGACTAAATTATGACAATTGAAAAAGTTTGGGATTAAATTGATACAAGTACATAAGACTTTTTTGATAATTTCTCAGAATATTGACATGTGTTCTAAGGAAATCTTCTAATTAATATGGATAAATTATGATATTTGGGTCTTATGCTAGTCTCCACCGAGATATAAGGGCTTGACCATTCGATACCGTCCAGGCACAGGGGGTCATGATAGAGTCCCTGGTCATTAAATTAATATGTAAGTGTGTGCAATTGGGCTAGTAAACTATCCGATATGATTTATCCATGACATTAAGTTCATATATATACATATGTATCTCAAATGATTATAGCTAACAGCTAAATATGAATTTAGATGGTCATGCTTCAAAGTAACGTTAGATACACATTATTGGTAACAGCAAATTCTTATTTCTTACAGAGGATTGCACTAAATTTTAAGTTTACATCGGTGGAGAAACATATCCATCCACTCCATCTTTTGCCAATCTTCCATCTTTTGCATCTGCTGGGCTGCCACGAATCACACAAATAACACAAAGAAGAAGAAATCTACATGTTATTGCTTTTTTTTTCCAGCCCCGGCTGGCTTCTTCAACATCTACGCTGCGAAGCCGTTCTGTTTCACTTCTTCGGCAGGCACTCCTCCATTGATGACCCCATTTTCCTTCACTCTTTTATCAGATGTTCCGCTCTCTTTCACTTCACCTTTTTCTTTCTTCCCTTGCTCTTCCTTTTCGGCCTTTGCTCGCGCTTCTTCCTCGGCTTTGTTCCTCGCTTCCAGCTCCTTTGACGCCTTGAGCGCTTCAATCAAGCTCCTCAGGCCTGTCTCCACATCTTCGTTGTCGGACTTAGGTATCAAGTTCTCTGCAACATCGGCGGGGGTTATTTGGGTCTCGCCAAGCAGTCCGCTTATTGTCGTGAATAGCGGATGATACTCAATGTCCAAATAATTCCTTGCAAGGACCTTGAACGCCTCAAAGCAGCAATACGACATTTCTATGTGCTTATCCATCCTTCCTCTCCTTATGAGCGCAGGGTCGAGCTTGTCCACATGGTTGGTGGTGAATATGATGATTCTTTCTCCCCCACAAGCTGACCAGATGCCATCAATGAAGTTGAGGAGGCCAGATAGAGTCACCTTGCTGGCTTTCTTCTCTTCTTTCTCCATCTTCTTTGCAGGATTGTCATTTTCATCATTGTTGTCGTCGTCATCCTTCTCCTTTTTCTTTCTTTGGCCCGTCAGATCAAGCGAACAATCAATGTCCTCGATTACGATAATAGACTTGCTCGAAGTTTCGATCAATAGCTTCTTCAGCTCAGTGTTGTCTTTGACCGCCGTCAACTCGAGGTCGTATACATCATAGTTCAAGAAATTAGCCATGGCAGAGATCATGGTCGACTTACCTGTCCCAGGCGGACCATAGAGCAGGTAACCGCGCTTCCAGGCTTTGCCTATTTTAGTGTAGTACTCTTTCCCTTGGCTGAATTTTTTGAGATCATTCATGATTTCCTGCTTCTTGTTCGGTTCCATCGCCAGAGTCTCAAACGTCGCCGGGTGCTCAAAAACTACATGGCTCCACTTGGTACTCTTGTATCCATACCAATCCTGGCTAGAATTGTTTGTATAGAGCTTTCTTTGCCGGTTTTTAATGGCAATCGCCTTTCCTTCAGTCAAGATGTGCCCGATATAAGATTCTGTGATCAGTTCCCGGTGCCTCCGGTGAAAGGTGAGCCGGTAAAACCTCCGGTCCTCAGTCATTGGATAGAAGGAAAAGGACGGGTTCTTGGGAGTGGTTTTGTTCGACGACCACCAGACCTTCACCCCCTCAAACACGTCGGTTACCTCCTCATAGTCGTCCATGCTCAGAATGACGGACTGGCTACTATCTTTGATGGAGTCCGCCTTGAGCCGCTTGGCCCGTGCAGTGGCGTTCTCCTTGAGGTAGTTTTGGATGGCCGTGTAGGCCTCGCTGCGCTTCAGCTTCTCCCCCGCAAACTCGGGGAAAACGATCTCAACGTATGGATTGACCAAGCTTACCAGCTTGCGGGTGTACCGCTCCACATACTGCCGGAGCTGGGGCGGGACGTATTGCTGGAACATGGCCCATATGACTACCAGACCACCGATCGCGGATCCGAAGCCCGTGAGCATCTCTCCCGGAATCATGTTTTCTTTTTCCTCTGATGAAACTAGTGGGTGTACTGAGTTACTTTGAGTGAGTAGTCCTGAAACTATTCCTGTTGCTGCTTTATAGAGAGAGAGAGAGAGAGAGAGAGAGAGCCATATAATTGGATAGTCATTCTTGGGCGTCAAGATATATTTCCCGGAATTTTCTTATCTATTTACGAGACGGTAAGATGATGTGATCAAAGCCAGCTGCTCAGGAAAACGACAATTGATTCAGATTTCTTGTCTTTTGGTGCCAGAACTCACTAGGAAAGTGCTTGGTAGTTCTGTGCAGACTATGAATGCATGATTTGCTTACATGAGGCGGGTCAAGCTTCAGAATCGAATTATGATTTTAACTATAATTCTAATATCATATCGTGTGATGTCATATTTCGAGGAGTGTCCTCTCAAAAAGAAGCTTTTAAAAAGATGAGGAGCGCAATTACTATTTCGCCAACCCTTCTAACTCAGATTCATAGTTTGACTGGCAATTGGTTCGCATTCTTAAATCAATAATCACGTGCCTCTTAATCATCAATAATCGAGTGTTCTGACTAAAGACGCCTTCCGGTCCAAGTCGGGCGGCACGAAGTTTCCTGTTTGAAGTCGACATCGTCTCCGTGTGACGAGTGAGATGGGCCAGGTGGCTCACGTCACATAATCGCATTTAAAGTATCATAATAATAATAATAATAATATTATTAATCTCATTTTACCAGTTTAGCTTAAGTAGCTTTATTTCTGAGAGGAGGTATTAGGTGGTCGGGAACCACTAAGGAAGGCATCTGGTGGGTGGGCCTCGCTTGTTGCCTCAAAATTTCCACACACAAAGCAAATTTTTCAGCCATGGTGGGACACCATGTCGCCATCGGACTTGGATCGTCTGCCCTGGGTACGGCTTAGGACAGACCTGATCTAAGGCCCGCAGCCGTCCGATCATTGATCGGACGGCTACGAGCTGCAAATGGTGGGGCCCCACCTATTTATAAGCACAGCCGTCCGATCAATGATCCGACGGCTACGGGCCTTAGATTAGGTTTGCCCTGGGCCATACCCAGGGCAGACGATCCAAATCCGTCGCCATCGCCCTAATTAAAGAATCTAGAAATAGTTGCGGTGGTTGGATTCATTGACTCTAACGCCATCTACATGAGGTCACGATCAGGAGATCGAATCCCTAGTATGTTAAAGGCCGTTTGATTTTAGATCAAATGGTTCCCATTAAATAAAATAAGGGAGAGATTTTTTATTTTGTTTTTTTAAACCACGACCGTCGAAGTTGAGGTCCAATCAGGTCACTCCTTGCACTTGGAAAATACCAGGGTAGGAGATCCAATCGCATCCCGACCTCTTTTGGAAGCGTGGCGTGTTTTTTATTTTTGCGGGGAAACTTGAAATGGCTATCTCCTGTAGCGATGTCCTTGGGAATTTTCCTGTCACCGAAGGTAGATTTTATTTTACATTTATGTCAGTTTCTTTTGTGTTGACCCGATGACCGCGCATGTCACCCAATTAATTGGACGCTGACTGTCTATGATGTACAGCATGAGGCGCCCGTTTGTGTTGTGGACTTGAAGGCTTACAAGGCACAAAAGACCGTAAAGATGGCTAATATGATCGGCCATTGCCTTGAAGTCTAGGATTTTGTAAGGAACACTTGAAGGAAAAATGATAAAAAAAAAATCATAGATTTATTGCACTCGTGCCGATTCAATCTTAACCATTATAATTTGACCAATTCAATCATAAACATATTATGTTCGTGTTAATTCAACCCTAGTTTAGATGATTTGTCGATTAAATTGGCCAAAAATCGCCAATTTATGTAATTTAAAAATGCTTTTTGAAATTCTTTTAATTCTTCTTCCTCTTCTTTTTTCTTCTTTTTCCTAACCCTAGGCCAAGAAGTAGCCAATCGAGTAGGCCACAATACCTCGCCCAGATTCCAGTGAGGGCTGGGACACCCTCAACAGCCTAAGGCTAGGAAAATAAAAGAAATTAAAATAAGAATAAAAGACAAAAAAAAATTAAAAAGGAAATTTTTTGAAAATTACCAACGTGAGCGATTTTTGACCCAAAATTAGTCAAAATGACTGAATTCAAAAATTTCAAAAATTTTAGAACTAAATTATGACAATTGAAAAAAAAATATGACACTTGAAAAAGTTTGAAATTAAATTGATACAAGCGCTTTAGATTTAAGAATTTTTTGATAATTTCTCAAAATATCCATATGTGTCTCGTGTTCTAAGGAAATATAGCGTTTGGGTCCCATGCTAGTTTTCCTCGAGGTATATGGGTCCAGCCCTTCGATGCCGTCTGGACATTGAGAGCCCATGGTGGAGTTCTTGATAATTAAAAAAAACATTATTAGTAAATTCTTTGATTAAACAAAAAAAAACTAAGAATCCACAAGGCAAACAAAGCAAATTACCATAAACAAAATCATAAGGCAAATCAAAAATTCTAACATTATATATACATTAGTAATAAAAATGGATCTAATATTAGTCTCATTCTCACAATATTATATGAAGTTTTTTATTTGTCTAAAATAGTTAACAAATTTATAGCGCAAACATAAAATTTTCAAAAGTGAAATCAACATAACTCATTATCCAAAAGTGAAATTAGGTAAGCCAATCCACGTTGTACAAAATCCCTAATAAAAACCAAAATTCATGTATAAAGAAACATAAAAAAGAAACCATGTTCCAGAGATGTATAGAAAAGTTATGATTTAATAAAGTTTATTTACTTACAAAATTAGAGTTTTATTAAATAAATTTTATTTTATAATGATCAAGTTCAAGATCCAAGGTTCAGGGTAGATTACTGACTTGGACCATGTACCCGACCCTATCTGCATTGGACCTTATTACCAACCATGTTTTCAAGATGGGTCGATTCAAAAATAGGGTTTACCCAGTCCGATTGTACACGCCTATGATACCAGGAAATGAAGCAGTTCAAGAGCTCAAAGAAACATGTATGCTATCCCAAGAGCGACAATGGCTACCATAAGTCGTGCATATAAAATGGGATTGCCTTTAGTTTCCTTGAAACCTTGAAACTCACCATTTAACTTGGTTTAGATTTTCTGATCCACGGAATCCTCAACAAAGAGTGGCAAGTGGCTCTTAGGATAGCATACATGTTTCTTTAAGCTCTTGAATTGCTTCATTTCCTCTATGATGATCTTTCTGATTATGCTTTTATTGTTACATTGGTAAGGTGATATGGTTAAGTATGTCATTCACTAAGCCATAAGAATGACCATGGCCTATGAAATAAGATAATAGTGTGTAATTCAGAATCAAGTCTGCATGACCTTAATCTTGCTTGAAAATCCAACTGCTATGCCCCCAAGGGTTTAAACCAAGATAGGAGTTTTCCTAAATGTGTAAGACAATATGATTCACGACTGATGACATTACCGATAATGTTAGGCATCTTAGCAGTAGAGAATTCTAAGGTTATGATGTGCTTGTTCACTAGATACCACAAAAATCATTTGAACTCTTCCAGAAATTGGTCATCAAGAGAGATCTCAGGATATAAGAATGGATATTTAGGGTGTAATCCGAAAGGCTTTAGACACAAACCTTGATACCTATAAAAAAAAAAAAAAACCCTTCCGTTGATATATCCAAAGTAATTTAATTGAGCTCTTTAAATAAATGTTGCCTTTAATCAAATTTGAGATCTCCTGTGGATATTTTCTACTCGGTCATTTGGGTAACATATGTTGAGCTTTCACTTGACCTCTTGATTAGGACACATACATGTTAATAGATTCTGGCATTGAGCGCGGTCTGTACAAGAAATCTACAAACACATTCTTCTTTCCTGCAATATACTTGGCTTTAAAAGAATATTTTGAAAACCATTCTGACCATCGAAGAAGCTGAGGATGAGGCACTGTTTTCTGTTTAATTTTTAACATCTAAGAAAAAGAAGACATGTCTAGTTCTACGAAGAAATGGTGGCCAATAAGATGGTGGTTAGCTCTTTCCATATCCTTCTTGAGTTTACCTCTAGATTTAAAGGTAGCTTATTAGCTTGATGGTTAGCTCTTTCCCCCGCTGACCAAAATACCTTCTTCTCTCAAGAATTTAATGATGTCATCCAAATATTACATCATTGTTTTATTGGGCAACCGGAAAATCTTTTGGAACAAAGCCAGAATGAATTCTTCGAAAGAAAGTGTTGTTCTTATCAGAAGAAAAATCTCAACAAACACTTTCAAGAGATGATGAAGTTGTACTATGCTCTCAGTGGAGATCCGGTACCGAAGCCAGTTTTTCTATCATCAATTCCCCAACAAATTTCTAGCATAGTACCTTACCAAAAAAAAAAAACAAATTTCTAGCATAGTAGCCAGGTACCCTCTCTGCTTTCGCTCTACCGATTTCGTCTTCGACTTCTTTGCGTGCAGCCTTAGGCGCGGGCTCGGCGAAGGAGGGTCGGATGCGAGCTCGGGCAAAGTCAGTGAGATTTGAGGCGATTTTGTTGAGAGCGCGAGAAGGGCGTCCGAACATGGCTTCGCCATGAAAAGCGTTGGCAATGCTGAAGATCCCGAGGTTACCCATGAGCGGAGCAGTGGAGTTTCGCAGAACGCGACGTGATTACAGAGAGAGTCTAGAGAATAGTTTAGTATGAGAAACAGGTTGCTGGTTTCGGTTCTCTGACTATGACTCTGATGTCATCGCTTCCGATGTCATCTTTAACAACGGGAGGCCCCCAAAGGGGAGCTTCAAGGGATGCATGGATCCTTAACACGGCAATAGATGTCGTATTTTCTTGACCAAGAGGCAACCAGAAGAAAATACAGATGAAATGGCAGGTGGTCCATGTTCTTAAATCGATCGTGAGTGCCCCTCTTGTCTTAGTCCCAGTCATCCAACCGTCCAAACATTCAACGCATGAGGAAAGTGAACAGTTCACTGGTAGCTCCTGGTTTAAGGTGTCCCGACTCGAGATAACTTCGGGTCCAAGTCAGGCGGCGTGAGGAGATCCCTTGTCTGGAGCCGACATTGTCTTCGACAATCCTCACCGAACGCAAGCACGTGCTTGTTGACCTCTGATGCAATCAAAAGAAGACAATAATCTCACTTGACCCCTTTCTTAGATAGCCCAGATGATGAGTGTTCTTAACAATAAACGAATTGCGTCCCATCTCCATAGATAGCCCAGAACGGTCGAGGGATTGGACAGAAGAGTCAGGAGGCAGCGCTTTTCGGCTCTTGGGCCTTGGCAGCCCAATCGGCTGACCGGCATTGCGGTAGCGGTGGACGCCTTGGGCTTCGCAGTAATGGGCCAGATGCAATCTGCAATAAGGGCCGATGGCTTCCACCCAAGGTGATCGGTACTCGAGAGAAGGCCTACCAGCGATAAGCTATCAGCTTCCAAGAACGCCGTCGCCGATACATCAATTTTGCCTTCGAAGCACTTCAAGGTCTGCCGACAAACATAGTGCTTTCAGCGTGGATTGAAGAGGAAAACTCGAACAAGCGGCTTGCGAAGCCATCGACCAAGCTTCCCCAAGGATCTCAAAAGGATACTCGCTATTGCTCCTTCCATCGTCCTTTCAATGAACAAAATATCAAAAACTTGCATGTCCAAGTTGAAGTCAGATGTAGTTGTTTGAAGTCTTTCTTTACTGGATGCCTTTTCTTGAGAATCTGGTTCCGAGCTAGGGCTGTTTCATCAATCTTCGCCGGATCCGGGTCCGGTAGGGAGATGACAATGGAAATGTTCCTTACTTTCCATAAATTCCAGGGAACACCCGCAATCAATTCTTGGGAATGTAAGTTCAAGATTGGTTTATTTCCTAATTTTCTATAAAAATTGCAATGATCATTGCTCCATTCCGGTAATCTCTCTGGTCGACATTTGGATTCATAATTGTCTTAGACCAAACTTCCTACACGTACACTAAAAATCAGTATCTGCTCTGTTGTTTCCGGTGATTTTTCACGCAAAGGGTAAAGATCCATATCTAATCAAATAGGTATTCGGGTTCCAGATTCATGTCCCATAGAGTCCTAGGAAGTCTGGCAGGAAGACGACGGTCGACATTTTCCAGATTCATGTCCAATAGAGTCCTAGGAAGTCCGGCAGGAAGACGACGGTCGACATTCCGTCCTTCGTCGCCGCTGATGGTCGACATTCCGTCCTTTGTCGCCGCCGCTCTATAAGCAAGCTGTCCTCGTCGGAATTCACACCAAGCCAATTATAAGTATTTGCTCATCGAATAAATTTTGCGGAGCTTACTCTCGTGAGATCTTCTTCTCCCTGATCAATCCAGCCAGCCACCGTCTAAGGCACACCATGATTCGCCATCCCTCCTGTAACCCATTCTTTTAGCCATCTATCCAATTCGAAGGACTGTCCCAAGGAATTTTATCGGCTCCTCTTAGTTCTGGAACTCTCGCGTCAGCCATGAAAGATCGATTCATATCATCCCCGGCTAAGGAAGGACTGCTGGAAAACTCTTCCAGGGATATAAAATACATATATTTTCCTAAACTTTGTACAGCAATACTTTAGAACACAGTGACAATAATTGCCCAAGCGTGAACAATTAAGAAAACATTTTCCAATCGCTTCATGATCAGAGGGCAAGAATGAAAAACGTCGACTTCTGCTCAGAGCATTTTGAACGTATCTTCTCATCGATGAAAATCTCTGAAGTCTGACATGTGTATTATTTTCTATTCATAGTTCATCACTGCAGAAGTTTGAAACGATCAAGAAATCACCATTGACGACCCAAAAATCCATTGTTTGCCCGA
Organism: Melaleuca quinquenervia; assembly: GCA_030064385.1. Lineage (NCBI taxonomy): Eukaryota > Viridiplantae > Streptophyta > Magnoliopsida > Myrtales > Myrtaceae > Melaleuca > Melaleuca quinquenervia. The sequence continues at coordinate 5,619,975 of CM057726.1, read as the reverse complement.
TCACAAAAAAAGAAGAAGCTAATTTTACATAAAAGAAAACTGAGAGAAAACAGGCATTGACAAATAATGGCTCTCATAAGGAACACATTGGGTTTTCAGCTCATGATTTCCTCATCGGAATAGCGTATATCGCCCAAGAAAGGGACGTGTAATCACGGAGCCGTCGATGACTCGAACCCAACAGAAGAAAAGAAAGATTCAGAACAAAAAAGCGAAAGAAATCAAGAAGAGAGAGATCAGAGCATTGGTTAAGGGTAATCAGTCACGGTTTGTTCAGAAACACGGACCAAATTGACAGTACTCATCACGTCTCTGCTGCGAAGCAAGAACGAAATAAAGATCGAGAGAAAAACTTAAGAGAGAAGAGAGCAGGGTAAGGTTTTGAACTTGAGCGCAGAAGAAGCGGCGATCATCAGAGACTTAAATACTAGGAATCCCGGGGCTTGAGCCCTTCATATTGTTGCAGTTTTCTCTCATCACTTGATCGCCCAGCAGACTCGACTAGACAACCCAAAAGATAGGGAAAAGCAAAAGTTTTCAAAGGATGAGCGGATTTGAATGCACAAAGCGATCGAACCGGACGCCATAGTGGACAAAGTAAGGCTGGCGGCTCGAGGGCGTGCCTGCGCTGCGTGGAGGAAGAGAAGCGAGGAAGAAGACGACGCTTCGAGCCCTTTTTTATAGATCGAACCGACGGGGGTGCTCGTGCTAGGAAACCCTAGATCGTACGGCCATTTGCGGCCGCATGGTTATGATGATGGGCCTCTGTGTTATCTGATTTAAGGCCCAAACATACATTCTGTATGGCAGATTGGGCCCAAATACGCTCAAGCATGAACTGCTTGAGAGGGTGAAGAAGAAAGTGGGGATGATTGTATTTATACTTTTCCCAAGGAAGGCAAGAGGAGGATTAAAAAGGAAAAGAGTGACCAAGCTGTTCTTGAAATTTGCAGCCGAAAAAGAATAATTGTTCTTTCGAAATTAATATCGAAACCCAATTATAATAAGAAAAAAATGATATGTTTTTATACACCAGTCGAGATTTTTAAATCATATTATCAGGGAGGTGTCATGGATTTTTTGAAACACTAACTCGAAAAACGCAATTAAATTGATATCATCTTTCATTACAAACTATTCATGTACGAGAGAACGTGAGTCCTCGCGAGTGCACAGAATCAAATCGAACAGCTCCTTAATCCCCTTTTAATTTAGCTTTCTTGACATCGCTATTGATTCTCCGGCGATTGGTCTATCATGAAGAGGTATGGTTCAACACTTGCGCTTGCTCTCCACCCCAAGTCTGAGGACAAAAGGTAATCACGAACTCCGTGGAGGAACAAGTCACCAACGGCGGCGGCGTGTCGTAGGCATAGCTGTAGTAACCCGGACAGGCATCCTTGAACATCCTGGAGTACACGGTGGGCTTGCACTTGTCCGGCGTCCCGTACTTGTTCCGGCAACAGAACTTGTCGGCGTCGAAGGTCAAACAGGCGCTCTTGCAAGCCACGACCTCCCCTTCCCCATTCACCACTTGCAACTCCTCAGGGCATATGCCGTTCAAGTTTTCCGAGCACCCCGGGACGCCGCACTTGGGCCTGGCGGGCCTCGTCTGGACCGAGATTGGGACGTTGTACCCGTCGACCAGGCTGACGTCGTAGAAGCTCGGCTTGGCCCTGTCCGCTTGGAGCGAGACCTGGACCAGCGTGGCAGGAGGGGTCCCGATGAGGCCGCTGCAGGCGAGCCTCCCGTCGCAGTCCCCGGTCTCGCAGGCCGGTCGCCAGTTGGACTCGAACCTGCACCCAGTGCGGGACCAGATCCGCCCGGTCCACGCCGGCGGGGCCGAGATGCACTTGATGGATCCTGGTGGGAGGTAAAAGCCTCCGTCTGCAATCACCGGCTGGCCCGTGTTGGGAGCCGTGGCTGGCCATATGGGAAATGGGCACTTGTTGTGGACATAGAAGTTCACTTGCTCAGCCGATACAGCATTGTTCCCTGCATAATGCCATTACACATTCGCGGAAAAATTCACAAGGCAAACCAGAACTACAGTGGGAAACACACGGGCCACAATTATCGGCGCGATGAAATGTGAAAACTCGACATTAGAACATTAACCAGCCACTCACTTATGTATGGAGCATCAAAAATCCGCTCAACGGTCAAGAACAGAGAAGACACAAGTTCCATTGCGCATGCTGTTCGAAAACGTAAGGTTAGCCGAAGAAGGAATCGTTACCAGGGCACAAGAGGAGGCCGGCCAGGAAGAGAGAGAGAGACGAGAAGAGATCCGGGGACTTCATTCGGAGCAGAGGATTGAGTAAAGAGAACATCGGGCTGATGATTGCATTTATAACCGGAGGAGACAATGAGATCTTCCATTGCACTGCAAGTCTCTGATGTGGCAGTCTTCAGAGGCAAGAAAGGGGACTAAGCTTTGGACGTGTTAACTCATCCCTCTCTTGTGGAGGAAAAATCTTTGGCCGGTTGAATTGACCATTAGGAGCTGGGATTTGCAGGGAATTTTCTGCCCAAAAGAACTGTTGATTGCTTCAAGCACAGGGGAATAATAGGGGAAAGCCATCTATGCACCACCAAACCAAGATGCCGTCAGCATGATTATACCGAAGAGGGTCCATGTCAAAAGCACAAAAACAAATCTTGAAGTTAGCAGCTGAGAAAAGCTTAACCCACTATTATCTTTTCCGAAATCCATTGTAATTTGATGTTTATTAGACGCGAAACATCGATAACTTTTCGTGGTAATTGATATGCACCGACGTGTGTGACTCATTGGATTCTTGAATTTGAAAAGCAAGGTAATTATCCGACGATTCTTTTTATCAGGGCTGTGAATGAATCCTTGCCATCTCAATTCTATGGGAGTAAGTCAACTTGGGCATTTGATACCTGTCCATATGCTATCAATTAGACGCCAAATTAAAGAAACCCTCCTTTTTAGAGCAACACCAGTGTTGTTAGCGTTGAAGAGAAATTAAATTGGGAGAGACAATGGGCGTTGGTCTGGTTACTCATAGGTCTGATTCCTTTCCTTTTCTAAGAAAATTTGGCTCTTTCGAAAATATTCCTTGGGACCACGTTCGCTTATTTGGTTAGCCGGCTCAGTTTGGAGCATAAATTGAATTGGGGGAGGCGATGGGTGTTGGTCTGGTTACTTAAGAGGTTTGATTCCTCTCCTTTAAGGAAAATTGGCTCTTTATAAAATATTCCTTTGGATGACGCTTTGTTTAGTTGGTTAGCCGGTTCAATATGAAGTAGTTCATATATCTTTGACAAGGACTTTCAAGGAATAGATGTCGGAGAATCACTGCACAATTACAATACCAAAAGTGAATCACAAAAATCTTTTCAATACTTTAAACTTTGTTTGTTTCACAGAGAAGAAAATTAATAACTTAAAAGATATTATTTGTGTCACTTACATAAATTAATGGACGGAAAATATTTTCATTATTCATAAAAATGCTAAAGCATAATGTTTTTTGATAATGAAAATAGCTTTTTATTAACTAATTATTTCATTTTCAGTATTTTTTTTTTCAAATTATCTATTTTTTTTAACAAATGGAATCTTACATTTTTCTTTGATTCCACAATTCTGATAGGATATCATTTATGTAATAAAAAATCTTTCCCAGGACTGAGTTCTTCTGCAATAAATAACTTGCTTTCCCCACCAAGTTCAAGAGTTGACAGGATCTCTTACCCTTCTTTTTCAGAATCTAGCATTAAAACCCCAAATCTCGCCAATTTGAGCGTCTGCCAAACATCCCATTGAATGACTTCGCGCATTTTTCCTTATAGATTCAGGTCTGCTTTAATTCCAAAGGAAAAAGAAGAAGAATAGACAAGAAAGGTCTTCGCCACTTGAGATTTTCCGACAAAGAAGAGCGTACGTGGGCCATCGGAGTTGATCGTTGGAACTGACGAAAACGGTCGTGACGGTGACGGAGTGTTCCTCAAGAGTCGAGGTCGAGTCCCAGCAATTGCGCCGGGACACGAACGCTGACACGCGACCGAGCCGAACCGCAGCTTCCAGAGGAGGGAAATACAGAACGACCGTAAAACCATTGACGTATCGCCATCTTCTTTTCCCAGGAAAAACTCCGGCGAAACCCCAAGCATCCTGTGGGCGCCCGTTAAACTTTGTCTTTCGTGGAAAAGAAAAGAAAAAGAAGACGACCCAAGTACAAACCCATTGCCTGAAACTACACGACCAGTCCCCTCTAAATTTGCATTGAATTCATGCTTTAGACACCGAGGCCCACTGTTTTGTTTCCATCTTTCTTTTCCCTTCAAAGGTCGAGTTTTCAGGTTTTTGCTCGGTCAATAAAAATCCCAGAACGGGTTTCTCCTGGCATAAGCAGGCTTTTCATTGGAATGGGTGTTCAGGATTTGTTCCTTCTTTCTCTCTGTCTACTGCTCTTCTTGCCCTTGCATGGTTCTGCTCTTCCGGTCCCAAGATGGCTGCTTGAGGAGAAAACGTAACAAAATCCTCTCTTTACTAAACTCTTGCTCACTGCTTGAGATGCGTGTCATTGTTGGACTAAGAGACGATGATGATTTGTCACCGGGAATTTTGGCAGGCTTGGATTGGGTCTTGGAGCTGAGGCTGTTGGATCGTCTGTTGCTTTTGATCCGACCCGAGTCACTCAACTGTCTTGGAACCCCAGGTGCTCCAGCCTTTCTTGTCTTTGTCTCTGTGTTTTTGTTTTGCTGATATTGTCCTTCAAATTGCCAATACACTGGATTGTTTGATCAGTAATAGCCTGAATTAGTTAATGCATTCTAGTGCAATGTGTTGTGGATTTCTGAGTTGGAAGGTCAATTGGTTAAGATGTCCCCAAAATTTGTGTCATCGCAGGGCATTTATCTGTAAGGGGTTTTTGTCAGAAGATGAGTGTGATCATCTCATCAAAGTGGTTAGTGTTTTGTTTTTTTGTCTTTGCGGATTTTATGGAGATTGGATAAATTCAGATTGACAAGATTGGTTTTTGGTGGATTAGGCGAGGGACAAGTTGGAGAAGTCCATGGTGGCGGATAATAAAACAGGAAAGCCTGTGCTGAGTGAAGTGCGGACAAGCTCCGGAATGTTTCTGGAGAAAGCTCAGGTGAGTGGACTGTTCTTTTGAAATCGCATGACGTTTCCTCTTCCCCCATAAAGGAGGTCCTCATCTGTAGCTGCTATAGCAGTGTCCCTTGAGAGATGTAGGGTTACTACATTATTAACCAACTACTAGTTACTTGCATCCAGTCACATATTGATCGTTTGAATTGCTAATTGACTTTGATTTTGATGGTCTACTCACAAGGTTTTGCATGTCTATGTATTAAATATTGGGAACGTTGAGCTTTTGAATGATAAGGTCTTTGAGTAGGAATGAACTCGAGAAGCGTTCTGCTTCTTAAAGCTCCAGGGTCCAGAACTTTGGACATGTATTTTGAATTTGTGTGGAAGCCTTTGTTCGGGGCAAGTTTTTGCAGCTTGATGAAACTATGAAATAGTAGTGTAGGACTTATGTATTGTCTTGACCCTACAATTGATTGAAGGATGAAGTTGTCGCTAATATCGAGGCTCGGATTGCTGCGTGGACCTTTCTTCCTGAAGGTGAGGTCCCATTGTATTTCACGGATGAGCACTTCTTCCTGCTCTATGACGCAGCGTCCTGTTTGCTAATTTGATCTATATAACCAGAAAATGGAGAGGCAATTCAAGTACTCAGATATGACCTTGGACAGAAGTATGAGCCTCATTATGATTATTTTGAAGACAAGGTTAATCAAGAGCTTGGTGGCCACCGAGTGGCTACTGTCTTGATGTACTTGTCTGATGTTGAGAGAGGCGGGGAGACGGTGTTCCCTTATTCAGAGGTAAGCAATTCTTCTTGATGCTTCAGCTTTCTATTTCCCATGTGGTGTTACTGAACCTTTGTCTTTCTCTTCCCTTCCATTTCACAGGCCCAAATGTCTCAACCAAAGGAAGATGGCTGGTCTGATTGTGCAAAGAAAGGTTATGCTGGTGCGTGGATCAGATTCCCAAGTCTTGCACTTTGGTTTTTTCTGTTGTTCATCATCTTATAGGCGATTATTTCTGCAGTACAAGCAACTAATTCAATGTCTAACAGCATGACACGGGATGTAATACTGCTTTTGCTTACATGAATGCTAGTGCGAGTCTCCAACCATAGACATCAAAACATTACAAAGGGGACGTAGTTAACGATTGCTAGAGTAATATGAGACAGGGGACACAGTGCAGTTATGTGGGGCGACACTATTTAAGTAGATAGATATCCACGAATCAATTTCGTTGCTAGACTAGGTGAGCCAGCCTGCACAATCGATCGACTTCCTCCAATGTCCACGTGTAGTGTTATTCATAATTGTTATTACTTTTGTCATCAATCTGAAACAAATCACACTTCTGTTCCTCAATTCATTAGAAACTTCCATAACTGGAATTATTTGTGTATCTGCAGTGAAGCCGAAGAAGGGCGATGCTCTGCTGTTCTTCAGTCTTTATCCCGATGCGACCCCTGACGATGCTAGCTTGCATGAGAGCTGCCCTGTCATTGAGGGCGAGAAGTGGTCTGCAACCAAGTGGATCCACGTCAGGTCCTTCAGCACGGCATCGACGCCGGTCACCTTTGGGGATTGCAAGGACGAGAACGAGAACTGCGCATCGTGGGCGAAGGTCGGTGAGTGCGAGAAGAACCCTCTCTATATGGTGGGCTCCAAGGACGCGAACGGGTTCTGCAGGAAGAGCTGCGGGGCCTGCTCATCCTAGGGTTCCTTTCTCGCCGGCGCTTTCGCGGGGAGGAGCATAGAAGCTTCAAAGAGATGTATATACACAGAGCTATTGGAGGTTTGAGTAATTTATACAGCATAGGCATAAGAGGGAGTGAGTACCATGGTCTTGGAACATTCACAGTGGAGTTACATGCAATTTACCAGTTCTCCCTCAGTCCATTGTGGTGCTTGCAGCCTTGCACATGAAATTTCATTGCTTGCTTTAGGAGATCAAAGCTGGTCCCTACTGATTGCTGGGTGATTATCAAATTATCATCCTAAGTCAAAGAGATAAGCTGTGTTCACTAATTGAAGAATAGACCAATATAGTCATCGATGAGCCAAAAATCACAAAGAAAGCCTGAGTCAAACTTAACCGGAAGCTATTCGAGAAGTGGGGGGAAATGAACACCGGTCGGATATTATCCAGAATCATATCAATTTAAACAACTAATTATAATTATCGAATTCTAAAGTAAAAATCTAAATTTCTAAAATTTTGGATAACGAATTAACTTGTAATCTTAAAACTCAACACATCTATCGTCACCCATCACTGGGTTGTTATTCTTTCTGCTTCTTCTTCTTCTTCTTCTTTTCTCTCTCTCTTTCTAGAATTATTTATCGAGAATCCCTTGAGTGAAGGTTTTAAAGATTGAAAATTTCAATTGTTCCAAGTTTTCTTTTTCCAAAATCAAACTCTCTTGATCAAACAATCAGGTTGTAAGATCGCGAGAAAGAAATTTAATGGGGGATCTTTCACGAGTTGAATTAATCTGGCACGTGAAAATCGATAACGATAAGAATAATCTCCGATTTCTTTTATTTCTTCTCTTGAACATATAAGATGGATTATCCGGAGGCGAGAGCTAAGAGTAAGAATTGACAGATTCAATGGTCGATGCGGTTCTGAGCGCCGAGCATTGAGGGTGGTCTGCTTCGTCTTCGCTCGAAGCGAAGGAAATGGCGGTCTCATCATCTCCGACCTACTCCTCGTTTCGCGCTAACACCACCGACTTCAACCTGTGCTCGTCGTCGCCTAGGCTTCTCCGGTTCGGCTCCACTTCCAGGCCCGCAATTACACAAACTAGCTTCCTCGTTCTCGCTCGCAGTACGCTCTTATACTGTGCTTACGCGTGTATGTTGTCTCTAGAGTGTTTTCATAACGAGAATCTCGTGACCATCATTGGGTTTCGGCCCCTTCTCTTTCCTGATGTTATCTATCAGAATCGGGCAGTGGATTGGCCAGTGAGGACAAGAGAGAGTTACTCGAACGTTATGGTCTCAACCCTGATGAATTCTTGTCCGATCCTTCTCCTGGCAAGGTCTGTGTGCGTGTGGAAATGTCAACTGTTCATTCAGTACCATTAGTGAATAGTGATGTATAGTTATATGCTGTTTATTATCGTTTTGGCAAACGTCTGAAGACCTCAGCGTGATTCCTTTGTCTTGCATTGGAGAGAGACGATATCAAGACCTGACATTGAATCGATTTGGCTTTGCCTGGTTTTCTGTGTTGCTCAGGCAAGGAGGAGAAAAGATATGCAAGACACAGGACGGGGCAAAAGCACTCAGCAGGAGGATTCCGCACCGCCACGGACCACTCATAAGCTGCTGCAGGTTTAGTTTCCTCCATTTTTCTTATTTTAGCTAGGCTTTGGATTTCTTAATTTATTGAGGACAAGGGGATAATTGATCTATTCTTTGAGAGGCCACGTCATCTGCATTTCTGTTGAATGAGACTGGAGAATTTTTGGGTTCATTCTTACAAGCATGCCATAGCATTCCCTTCAAATTATCATGAATGATACTCCTTTTGGTGGCTTGGATGAAATTGGACTTATCGAATCTTTTTGGAGATGATATGGCCCCTTTTTGAGGGATCTTAGATTAGATTTTTGGCCTAATTGCTCTACATTGAATATAGTCTAGCCACATAAAAGAGAAAAATATGATTATTAAACAACAGGTACTTGGAGGGACAGCTCGAAGAAAGAAGTTGCTCTCGCCAAAGGGCATGGATGTACGACCTATGATGGAAGTTGTCAAAGCTGCTGCTTTTTCTATATTACAGGTACCTCTCTCTCTCTCTCTCCCTCTCTCTCTCTCCCCCCAGTTTGATTGTTTAATAATGAACTCTTATCCCAACTTCCGAAACTTCCTTAGGCGGCTGGTGGCAATCCTGCATCTTTAAGGCCTGGTCGTTGGTTGGATTTGTACAGTGGTACAGGATCAGTTGGAATTGAGGCCATCAGCCGAGGCTGTTCTCAGGTATGGAGATTGTACTATAGTTGCTTCGTTAGTAATAAAACTTGCAAAATTATGGTAGGGATTAAGTTTGTTGAAGATCGAGTTCGATTCAGATTTTGGAATCTGTAGAAATGTACTTCATGATCAACAGACTGTTATTTTTTTTTTATTTTTATTTTTTGCTGTTTTGTTATCATTATTATTCTTGAGTATCTTACTTATCTGATCTGGTGAGATTTCAGGTTCACTTTGTTGAGATGGATCCATGGGTTGTGTCAGATGTCTTACGACCAAATTTAGAATGGACTGGGTTTCTTGACTCTGCGGTTATTCACATGGTCCGTGTGGAAAATTTTTTAGAACGAGCAGAGCAATTCATAGGTACTCTCTCTCTCTCTCTCTCTCTCTCTCTCACATAGGTATTCTCTTTTATGTTTTTCACACATTGCTTTCTCACTGATATCACTACCATTATAAATTGTGTTATGCACATAGGTGTTCCATGTACAGATCCTTTGGTTAGAACAAGCATAAGGATGTTTATAGCTTGTAGGTTGGAGCAACTAATGTTTGTTAGAGTTGGCTGTGGCTTTTGGTTTTTAGTTGTGTCTATTTTTGTGGGTCTTTGTTTGTATCTCCTCCATAATTGAGGTGAAGTTTACTGCAACCCCACACCATGAATTAATAATTCTTTCAGACCAAGGCGATTAATAAGCTTGAAGAAAAGCTTATTCTTATAATTATGCTACAAAAAAGTTGGCTTCATAAAGGATAGGAAAGTTGTGGCATTTTTCATTCTAGTAGTTTTCTCACCATTTGGCTGGTGCATTTTTCTGAGTAATTGCCTTAAAGGGATGGAATCACACTTGTCCATTTATGTCCAGAAATGAAGATTCTCATTATCATTATCTCCAGGTAAAGATGGTTCATTTGACTATATAAGCATAACACCCCCCTATATGCAAGTTGACTATGGAGTATTGATGGACCAAATCTCTAAATCACCATTAGTGGGAGAAGACTCTTTTGTTGTAAGTTGCTTTTTTCATACTTTGCTTGAGTTAGAGCACAAACTTTATTCATTGCACAATTGCCTTTATTCATTTCATCTCATCTATCCAGTTTCCATTTTAGGTGGTGGAATACCCTCTTAGAACAAACATGCCGGATTCTTGTGGATGCCTTGTTAAGGTATGACGCATCTTTATTGTTGTTCATTCTATTTCAGTTGCATGCGCTCGAAGTAAACAGCAAGAATGTCCCAATGCTATGTTGAATATGGAGTTTCCTAAGAAATTTTGCTAAGCACTGACAGTGTTTGCTAATATTCTTTGTAGTTCACCTCTAAGCAACTAGTATCCAGGGAAGAATGCGAGTTTGTTCTTCTTATTTCCATTTCACCACGCTTTAGACTCACTGAAACACTTGCTTAGGAGCTCATATATAAGTTCGTCTTTTTTGTGGCAAGGAGGTACTTTTTGGTCTATTTCACTTTGGTAAAGCAGAAACTTTATATCTGCGGGGCACATTGTGTGATTGACACAGCATAAAACAACTTCACCAGGTCATTCCATCCTTTTTTGTACTCAACATGAGTCACACTTCTTCAAGATTTAACTATTAACAATTGAAGTGATCCGTGAGAGCATTTCTGCTAACTCAATAAGCTCTTTTAACTCGGTAGCTAACTTTGGAATCAACTGTGTGTTCATATGTTTGCAATACTGTGGAACTTTGCAAACCCTGTACTTCATCAACCTTTACTGTGTTTTCATCTAATCTGGTAAACTGCTACTTGTAATGTCTTTTCAATGTATGGATTTTGCTGTACTCCTAGATGGCTCAAATGCTCCTCTAATGTCACTTAAGCGAATGTCCATGATTCCATGTTCAACAAGATCTTGAAAACTAAAGAACATATGATGTCAATACACATTAGCAAGCTAGACGGTGCATGTTATCTGAGTAATGCTGTAACTGCTATTCAAAGTGAATCAAATTAATGTAGTATATAAAGGCCGCATATCTAACTGCTCCATCTTCCCCTCCCTCATTTCCTGTCCCAGTTGCTGTTGCCATTCGATGTGACATACTGAGAATTTTGTGACTGCTAAGTTGATAACTAAGCTCTGTGTTGGAGATGGAAGTTCATGGAAACTTATCTTTGTGAGATGAAATTCTGAATATGCAGAGAACTGATCGACGCTTTGGCCGGACACATTTGGCAATTTATGGGCCCAAGTGGTCCCAAAAAAGGAGGAAGTCAACTTGACTCTGGCTGATATGTGGAAGTGAACCAGTGCTACTTTGTTACAGCGAAATATTTTTTTAAGCCGTCTGCTATTGACTTCTAGAGTGTTCAGAATGCCATGACCTGGTGAATGGTATTCTATTACTCTTCCTCTTAATCTTCATCATGCTTCATCAGAGGCACGTTTCAGATGCTTATGATAATTTGCTTTCTCGTCCTTCTCACATGTGAATTGATTGATGGTTATGGTCATGTAGGAAGATTTAGGGACATGAATATTAGTTTCATGCGTTGCAGGTAAGTGTCCTGGCATTCCTGGCTGGCTTCAAAGTGACTCTGAGAAGGGCAAGTCAAGTCCATGTGCCTTGAGCCGATGATTCTTCTGAGTATATGGGACTTAAGCATATACATAGTCTTTGTATCACTGTACCAAGGAGTCTTTTCATTTATTTTTTGCTTAAATTACAGCACTCGGAGGAGAAAATATTGCTGGTTTCACTTTCCTTGCCTTGAGTTTACAGGCCGTCGAACTCATAGGCAATCGGGTCAAGTGCTATGGAGTCTGGATGTAGTGATAATCGTCAGGTCTTGTCAGAATCCATTGTTTTAGCTTCTAGCTTCTATCCCAGAGACTATACATCTATATTATTAGATCAAGGGAAGGCAAGACAACTGATTCTTTCGTTATCCTGGATACTTATGAAGTGTGAACAAACAAGCGTGTGATTTGGGACATTCAGATTTTGATTGCGTTAGTGGCATGTAGATCATCCTGTTGGCATTTCTTCTGGAGCAGAGATGACAGCCTTTGGGATGATATGTCGAGCCTTTATACTGTTGCCATTTCTTTTGGGTTTCTTCCCTGGTTGGGTTTGTATCGGACGGAGGTGCCAAAATGACGGCATTTGCCTTTTTCACATTGCGGCAAGCACTCTGCTCAGGGATGTCATCATTCAGCTTCGCTTTCGGTAGAAGGCACGAGGATGAGAGCTTTGTTCATGACTTCCACTTCCCTAACGAAGCATGCTGGTCGATGTCTTGTACGAGCAGTCCCTATGGGACCTGGACATGTCTAGACCGTTGCATCTGGCGGACACGATGTGACAACCCGTCCGATGCGACGCCCCCGCATCAACACCGCATAGATGATGAGCAAAACCAGAGCATTGCACTTTTGACTAACTATCACGAGGCTCAGTACAGACCTATCAGGCCAGGCGTGTTGAGACACCGAATTGATGATGGTACTATCAAGTTCCTAGCATGTAGCTACTTTCCTCATGACAGATTCCTCCCAACGGGTGATCGAGTTGTATCAGACCTTATCAATCTAATATTGTTAGTATACAGGGACATAAGTCAGTTGCTGCACTAATATTAATTTAATTAAATCGTTGAAAGGAACAAGGTTGATCTTAAAGGCGATACTTTGATCGGGGGAGGATCTCAATGCAGCTTAACTAAGAGATCAACGTAATCCACGTCGAAACACGCAAGATACAATGACCTAAAACGTCCTCACCGAGATTGATTGACTTTAGTTAACGATTAATATAATATGGCCTCAGCTATATAGTTCTTTTCTCGTACTTCTGTTATTATAGCTGCAAGGAGACATTAGTTTTGATTATGAACGTTGGTGACTTTTCTTGGGACAAGGTTATCCTATCTGTTAAGAACTGCGGAACTTTCTTTATTGAATCTAAACAATGGGTGTCTCGAGACACTTAATTACATACAGCCTAAAATCATATGTAACATGCATAAACTTCAATTTGAATTAAGTACCCTAGTTTTATTTTACTAATGCGAGAATATCCGGATGGTTCAATTTAACTAATCTCTTTATAACATTGTCAAACTGTTATGTTTATGGGTATCGAATAAGATTTCATCCACAGAATAACATTACGTGATCCCATGGCCAATCGAATCTATGGCTTGAATACTGTCTTCTGGTGCATTCAAATCGAGTCCTTGAACCATTCAATTAAAAATCAAGTCTTTTTCCTAGGCAAAATTATCAACCGCGGTGGGAATTTCCACCTTTTGTTTTGTCCCTCCTTTGAAAACCTGTGCCTGCAAAAGCAGCAGCATGTTGGGATGTCTCCTCTTGTGGCGGCAACATCATCAGCCACGCCTCCAAAGGCTGATCCACGCTGGTCCCTCACTCACCTCGACACAATCAACAGATCGAAGCGCACGCACATTTCCCTCTCGCGCATATAATGGTGCCCACCACGTCGTCTTCTGCAAGACCTCAGAATTCAAACTCAGAATTCGTATCCTTGCCTCAGGCTCTGCACTGCCCATGGAAGAAACGAACATGGGATTTCACATGTGCTCCGCCGTGAGATCAACGAAATGCGGCGGCGACCTCGAAGACGACCCCGTCCCGACGCTGCTCTTCACGGCTGGAACTGCTCTCGCTGCGCTGTGCCTGAAGCGCGCCGTCCTCGCCTTCTTGGGGAAGCAATGCTGGCACGTGTGGTGGGTCTTCGTCCTCCTCAACGTCATCCTACTAGTCGTACTCCTCACTTCCATGCGCTCGAGCTCGACGCCGGGCCACCAAAAGAATCAAGAATCAGAACCGAAGGACGAAGGAGACCAGACATCCCAGAAGCAAAAGAAGACAGAAGTGGGGGGGTTCTCTGAGTCTCCGGCGGCAGCGGCGGCGGCAGTCGAAAGAGCACGCGGCGAACGCGAGGAATCGGTTTACCAAGAAAGAGACGGTCGGAGCGGGACTGAGGAGCAAGATGCGGGACAAGAGGACGATCAAGCAGGAGCCTATGGGGAGCTGTCGGACGAGGAGTTGAACGAGAGAGTCGAAACTTTCATCGCGACGTTCAGGCAGCACCTGGTTTCCGATGCGAGGCGGAGGTGAAATTTTTGGGTCGGTCTCGTGAAGAAGATTCAACGCACGGTCAACACAAATATATATTTTTTTTCCCTCATGATTTGCTGCAATATATATTTCAACTTCATCTTATTTTTCTTATATGCATAATCAAGCGGTAGCAATTATCACATCATCTTTTGGCGGTCCACATATGTCATGCCTGAGCAAGCTTTTTACTTAGATTCTCGTACGATGCGACCGGGGTTTCCTCGATTGGATTTGTCGCCTGGTGACGGTGAGTGAGTTCTTGGTAACGTGGATGAGAAGTTCTTGCAAGAAAATTTGTCCAGCCTTGAAATGATGCGAAGTATGTGTGCTGGGGACAAATTTTCTGGCGAAAAAGGGAAGAATTTGAAGCGTCAATTCTAGCATATCATCATGTCAGATGAACATGCAATTTGTAGAGGACTGTTCCCGACAACCAAAAGGTGTAAAGTTTTGCTCGTGTTTGTGGATTTTCTCTCTAATCTCACGGCTTGTACCAATGCGGCTTTCCCTCAATTTAGATGATCGAAAGTTGTGTATTCAATATCCGAGCTGCCACGTCTTTTAATCAGGAACAATTATGGAGTGGGAGCAGTTTGCAAACTCAGTGTTAGTCCGACGGGAGCTTTGGATCCATGGATCTTGTCCATTAAGAACGATGGACCCTCTTTCCTAATTAGTTTCGCCATCTCAAATGGATAGTTGATTTGCTTTGCTCATTGTGGGAAGGCTCGAACTCCATTGTATATTCCGAACTGCTGGGCCTGCGGTTTGACCTCTCTTTGTTTTTACTTATTTTCATGTATTTTGCAAATCCTTTTGAGGTATAAAAAGGGTAGAGAAAAGGAAAATCTATTTACTAACATATGGGAAAATATCATAAATATAATATCTACGTCAAGACCTCACTGAAAAGACCGAATAAACCTACTAAAACCCTTGATTTTTAACCCACCCTTCATTTTTTTTGAAGTTACTTCATGTTGTGAGCTTATATGGACCCTTCGCCTATTAATTTAAAGATATTAGATTTGACACTGTAACAATAATATCATAGCCAAGTTTCACCTTTCATTTGTTTATTTTACACGTCGATCTCAATTCTATTCGTAAACGAGACAGGATATTAAAGTATTCTACTACATCACCATGGATCTTATATTATTTGTTGGAAGATATGCATGATTGAGACCAGATTATTTATTTTATTTACTAGCCCTTTTTTTTTGTATATGGGATCAATTAGGGACATAAATGATTGATTCACTTATTTTTCCTTTATTATACATTCGCTTGTATTATAAATACATGTAATTACATATCAAGAACAATACAATGAGGAAAAATTCCCATATTCACTTGCGTTCTTCTTTGCTTCTCTTCGGTTTCTGTCATTATTTTAACTCTCTCCGCATGATCTAACATCTTTTATCAAGATCCAAGCCGCAGATCGGGTCACGGCAGAAATTATGATTGACCACTACAGAGATTGAGCGCCACTTTACAAGCGCTGAACGATGAACGTGGAATCTTGTCCTTAAGCGTCACTAGTGACGCCCCCGCTGTGAACACGTGCCAGGTTTGAACGTTCCTTAGCGTGACGAAATGGTACTTGTGCTTGTACTCTTCGCGCAGCCTTGAACAGTAAACTCAGAAAAGGAGACCACCCTTTTCAACCTTCTGACCCACGAATTCTCCAAAGTGCTGGGGCTTTTCCCTCCCCCCTATATAATAAGCATGCAATGTCGTAACGCTTAATGTGTTTTCCCAAACACATTCGTCCTCATCAGTCGAAGACATCATCTCAGGGTGGGGAAGCAATGGGGCACGAGAGAGACATTGGTGGAGTGACTCGCACGAGGAAGATGAAGATTGCAGGGTCCATAAGCTCCATTCTCAAGCATGCAGATGCTGCGGACAAGTGGTTGATGGCCCTGGGGTTGATCGGGGTGGTCGGCGACGGCATCTCCTTGCCGTTTGTGCTGTTCCTGTCGAGTCGCCTCATGAACAACTTAGGCAACGCCTCGTCTCTGGACGAAGACCAATTCACGCATGTCATCAACAAGGTAATACTTTTGCTCTTGGGCTGTGGACACATGATGCGACAAACACGTAGAAATTATTCGCTCTCAAAATTAACGGGTGTCTTCCAAATTAGCGATTGTGTTATCGATTCTTTTGGGGGGAAAGGAAATGAGAAGATAACGAGGATTTTTCTTTTGGCAAATGTCTGTTGGTGGCAGAATGCATTGTCCCTGGTCTGCGTGGCTTGTGGACTATTCGTCGCTGCTTTTCTCGGTAAGTTTTTTCATCTGTGGCAACCTCAACGTAATTATTAAACTCACAAGATACATATGTACGCCTCGTGATCTCATTCAACTAAGATTTCATTGTCGATTTTTTTGTAATCAGAGGGATACTGTTGGACGAGAACGGGAGAAAGGCAAGCCTCAAGGATGAGATCCACGTACGTGAAAGCAGTGTTGAGGCAAGACGTGGGCTATTTCGACTTGAATGTCACGAGCACATCCGATGTCATCACGAGCGTTTCCAACGATACCCTCGTGATTCAAGATGCTCTTAGCGATAAGGTAAAGAGCAAGATGATTTTTTTTTTCTACCCACGCCCGTAAAAAATAAAGTTAAAACAGAGCAAAGTTCACTTGACAACGAGTTATATCATCTTTGAACACAAGTTAATCCAAATGCACCAATCTCAAAGTATCGGAATTTCTTTTTGTGATGGCAGGGTAATCATATGGTAAAATTACAGTGACCCGACACGTTATTTGCATGAAATCACACTCATTATGATAGAAAATCGCCAATATTTGGCACTAACGAACCGAGTGGTCGGGAGGCCCTTCAGGTCCATTGCCAATGTCCTTAGAAAAGAAAAGGAGTGATCAAGTGAAGAAATTTCACTTAGATATAACCATTACGCTACTGAAGCAAATTTTTTCGTGTGGATATTTTCAGGTGCCAAACTTTCTGATGAACTTATCCACATTCATTGGGACCTATGTGGCAGCATTCCTCCTGCAGTGGAGACTAGCCCTTGTGGGCTTTCCCTTCGTGGTGCTCCTCGTTATCCCCGGCTTGATCTATGGGAGGACTCTAATGGGACTAGCAAGAAGAGTTGCGGAAGAGTACAACAAGGCTGGCGCAATTGCAGAACAAGGCATATCCTTCATCAGAACAGTTTATGCCTTTGTTGGTGAGAGTAAGACCACGAGTGATTTCTCTGGAGCACTTGAAGGGTCTGTAAAACTGGGGTTGAAGCAGGGCTTGGCTAAAGGCCTGGCCATCGGGAGCAATGGGGTTGTGTTTGGGATTTGGGCCTTCATGGCTTACTATGGTAGCAGAATGGTCATGTACCACGGCGCCAAGGGCGGTACAGTATACACTGTCGGAGCTGGCTTAGCCATCGGAGGATTGTGAGCATCTTCACCCCGTTTCTTTACCGTAACTTTTTCATCGGTGTGAAACCTTCCTTCCTTTTAATGTTTGCATTGTCACGAGTATGGTATATGTTCGGTGCATGGAGCCAACAGCGGATGCACCTCTAGTCTCTAATGAGTTACTAATTAGTGCCCTTTAATAATCAGATCATTTGGCACCGGATTATCAAATTTGAAGTACTTTGCCGAAGCTATCTCTGCAGTAAATCGTATGACAGAGTTGATCAATCGAGTCCCCAAAATTGATACCGACAACTTGGAAGGGGAGATTATAGAGAAAGTTTCCGGGGAAATCAAATTCAAGCACGTGGAGTTCGCATACCCGTCGCGGCCTAACAACGTCATCTTCAGGGACTTTTGCTTGACAATACCAGCAGGAAAGTCAGTTGCTCTTGTGGGCGGCAGTGGTTCAGGGAAATCTACGGTGATCTCTTTATTGCAAAGATTTTATGATCCTCTTAATGGAGAAATCCTTCTGGATGGAGTTCCCGTTGATAAGTTGCAGCTGAAGTGGCTGAGGTCACAGATGGGCTTGGTAAGCCAAGAGCCAACATTATTTGCAACCACCATAAAAGAGAACATCCTCTTTGGTAAGGAAGATGCCACCATGGAAGAGGTAGTCGAAGCAGCTAAAGCTTCCAATGCACATAATTTCATCTCTCAGATGCCCCAGGGATATGATACACAGGTGCAGTTCTTTACTTGAGTTTTCTTTTGAATTTTTCCAAGTCCGTTCAACGTATTCAATTACACCTATGTTTCTAGTGATCGTACGCGTAAAATAAATGTTGATAGGTTGGAGAAAGAGGCATTCAGATGTCTGGAGGACAGAAGCAGCGAATTGCCATTGCAAGAGCTATAATCAAATCCCCTCGAATTCTCCTCCTTGATGAGGCAACTAGTGCTTTGGACTTGGAATCGGAGAGGATAGTTCAAGAAGCCCTCGAAAAAGTAGCAGTCGGGCGAACCACCATCACCATTGCTCATCGGCTATCCACCATCCAAAATGCAGACGTCATTGCCGTCATCCAAAATGGCCAGGTGATGGAGACGGGCTCGCATCAAGAGTTGATCCGATGCAAAGAAGGCATATACTCTTCCCTCGTGCATCTTCAACATATGGAGAGCAAGAAAACTCAAGACGAAGCTCAGGTCATTTCCACAAGGTCACCATCCTCTCCTAAGATCGAGTTTACGAGCGACCCTACTGCCTCCATCTTTGGCTCAGCTGACATTGTAGAATCAGCTAAAGAATCAATAGAGAAAGGGAAAACAAGAGAAGGCCAAAGATCTCGAACTTCATTGCTTCGAAGATTGTTAGCTTTCAGCCGCCCAGAATGGAAACAAGCAGCCATGGCATGTATTAGTGCTGTTTTGGGTGGTGCCATTCAACCGGTGTTCGCGCTCTTGATGGGTTCAATGATATCCGTCTTCTTCCTAACAGATCATGACGAGATTAAAGAGAAGACAAGAACGTACACATTGTGCTTTGCAGGGATCTTCGTGTTCTCGTTATTGATCAACACGTCTCAACACTACAACTTCGCCTACGTTGGGGAGTATTTGGCTAAGAGGATCCGTGAGATGATGTTAGCAAAGATTCTCACTTTCGAAGTCGGTTGGTTCGATCAAGATGAGAACTCGAGTGGTGCCGTTTGCTCTAGACTTGCCAAAGATGCCAATGTGGTACGTCGCACAAGGGCTGTTTTCATATCATGGAAAGCTTAATGAGAATTGTTACAATGTAAATAGGCTCTTTTTATCTTCAAACAGAATAATTGATGTAATGACTCTTTCTCAACATCTTTTGCAGGTGAGATCATTGGTAGGTGACCAAATGTCTCTCCTTGTACAAGCCATCTCAGCAGTAACTATAGCCTGCATAATGGGATTAGTGATTGCTTGGAGGCTTGCCATTGTAATGATAGCAGTGGAGCCACTTATTATTGTCTGCTTTTATGGAAGAAAGATCCTGCTGAAGGGCATGTCACAGAAGGCCATTGAAGCACAAAATGAGTGCAGCAAGTTAGCTGCTGAAGCAGTGTCCAACCACAGAATTATCACAGCCTTCTCTTCCCAAGCAAGAATCCTGAAGATGCTGGGAAAGGCCCAAGAAGGCCCGTCAAGAGAGAACAAGAGGCAGTCATGGTTTGCTGGGTTCGGGCTTGGTGCATCCCAGAGCCTTACCAAATGTACATGGGCTTTCGACTTTTGGTACGGCGGGAAGTTGGTTTCGCAGGCCTACATCACCTACGAAGAGGTTTTCCAGACTTTCCTGATTTTGATCACCACCGGGAAGGTCATCGCCGATGCGGGAAGCATGACCACCGACATTGCTAGGGGCTCGGATGCCATGAAGTCCGTCTTCGGTGTCTTGGACCGTAAAACAAACATCGAGCCGGACGACCCACGAGGCTTCAAACCCGAAAAGATATCGGGCCATGTGGAAGTTCGTGATGTCGACTTTGCTTATCCAGCTAGGCCTGATGCGATGATCCTAAAGGGCTTCTCCATCGATATTGAGGCGGGGAAGTCAACGGCCTTGGTAGGTCAAAGCGGATCCGGGAAATCAACCATCATTGGCCTGATCGAGAGATTCTACGATCCACTCCGAGGGACAATCAAGATCGACGGCCGAGAAATAAGATCGTACCATCTCCGATCTCTGAGACAGCATATCGCCCTCGTCAGCCAAGAGCCAGCACTATTCGCCGGAACTGTGAAGGAGAACATCATCTACGGAGTTTCTCGTGCAATCGATGAGACGGAGATCATCGAAGCCGCTAGAGCGGCGAACGCCCACGGCTTCATCTCAGGACTAAATGATGGGTACGACACCTGGTGCGGTGACAGGGGCGTGCAACTCTCCGGCGGGCAGAAGCAGCGCATCGCCATAGCTCGGGCCATACTGAAGAACCCAAGTGTGTTGCTGCTGGACGAGGCGACAAGTGCGCTCGACGGGCAAGCGGAGAGGATGGTGCAAGATGCATTGGAGGGCTTGATGGTGGGCAGGACTAGTGTGGTGGTGGCTCATAGGTTGAGCACCATCCACAACTGTGACGTGATTGCAGTGCTGGAGAAGGGCAAATTGGTAGAGAAAGGGACTCACTCTTCTTTGTTGGCCAAGGGTCCTGGAGGAGCTTACTATTCTCTAGCCAGCTTGCAAATGTCCTAACCTTGCTCCATGGCTACTTGAATATCAGTCCATAAAGTTGATTATATTTTCTTTTTAATACACGAACTTGCTGTAATCATTTGAAGTATTACGGCTTCATAATTTGTATCTTTTTTTTTTCTCTTAATGTAACGTTTCATTTGGGGCCTGTAGCAGGATTAGTCCTCCTGTTTTCTTCATTGTCAACAAAATGAAATATCGGAATTCATTTTACCGAAACAAAGTCAAATTCATGATAACAAATTGTTGGATCTACTTTAGGATCCGCAAAAGTAAAATCCATGTTCACTCGAAATTTTCAATTTTGTTACTAACGCCGAGCCCGGACCTAGGCATAGACATTGACTTCCTTGGGCTAGTCTTGATGAACCAAGGCTCAAATGTCAAGGACCCGACTCACTGGCGTCTTGCATGCAGTCCTTGTGAATCAGGGCCTGGGTGCCAGGACTTGAGCTTAGGCACCTTGACCATGGGCCTATCCACTATAGACCCGAGCTAGAGCACCAAGAAGTCACATATGAGCATTAGGTTCTCAATTCTAGTTTCTATGGACGAGGGTCTGTATCTATGCTCTAGCTTGGGACCAAAGTGGCCTTGCTTGGGTCGGGTTCCATCAAGGCTAGACTTGGATCCTAGTTTTGATGCCTTGTTCTTCGACTAATTGTACACAAGTCACAAGCATCTGAATAATGTATATACATTTTAGAAAATCAAATTAGATTGTTTTCTTTTCAAATGGTAGAAAAATTTTTTTGGTTCTTTTTAGGAACCAGTCAAACATCGGATTATATTGTCATTTTCTTGAAAAATATTTTCTAGAAATATAATATTTTCCATGAAATAAATGGAGTCTTAAAATTGTATATTGGAATTTTGAAGGTCCTCATTGCAATCGATGTTGGATTTAAACTAAAACTTTGTTTGTTTTGTAAATTTTTTTTGGAAAATATTTTCCTCCTTTTTTGATGTTAGATCGCTTAGAAAAATAAGTCAATGGAAAGTCTACGCTTAAATTTAGAGAAAATGATTTCATCTTTCAAAAATTAGAAATTATATTCCAATATATAATTAGACATAAGCACTCGAGCTCAAAATTTTGCGCTTTGGCACAAGAACTCCAATGCCTATTCTCAAGTCGTTGGCAACAAGGCTGGGTTTATAAACTAGGGCCTAGACCTCGATTCATTGATGTTAGGCCCAAGTCTAAATAGGCCAAGCTTGAGACCTCGATGAATATGCCCAATTCCTTGACACTTGGGTTGGGAACATCAATACTCATGGCAAGGCTCGGTCCCAAGAAGCTAAACTTGTAAACCTTGTGTCCGTAGCTGAGTACTTAGCACCTAGGCCCATGTCCATGGAGGCAAGGCTAGAGATCTCGGTACGTATGCTCGACTCCCTAATGCTTAGGCTCGAGTCCATCCAGGCAAGGCTTGAGATCCTTATGCCAATGCTCGCATCCATCGAGCTCGAGGATGGAACACTCTCGGGGATGGGACAATGCATTAGGGTCTTAGGCTTGACCTTTGTTGTATGGCCTTGATAAACTCAAGCTTAAGCATTGGGAATCCAAGCAAGGGCATGAGGATTCCAACCTCAACTTTAATGGACTTAAGCTTGAGCACCAACAACTGGGGCACACACACTCTTAGGCCTTACCTCCATGGACTTAGGCATAAAAAATAGGCACTAGGTTCTTGGGGTAGGTCTTTGCAAACCTAGGCTCAGGCTTGCACCATGGTATTAAGCCCAAAATTTGTGGATTTGGGATATAGGTACCCATGTTCAGGCCCTTGACACTCAGGCTTGGGTCCACAAAGGCTGAGCCTGAGACTTTGGTACCATGCCAGATTCCTCACCTAATCACTAATATTTGAATAGTGTATGTCTATTTAGGAAAATAAAAGTAGATTTTCCTATCTAAAGGATACAAAATATTTTTTTAATTCATTTTTAGATTTCAATTAAACATCGAAAAATATAATCATCTTCTGAAAATTTATTTCTTTAAAAAAAATTCTATGAAACAAATCAAGCATAACTTTCAAGCTCATCTGCCTAATTCTAAGGCGAGATTACAAAGGCTACAAGAAACAGTCCACACATGCGAGGTGAACTATGAATCCCGAAGACAAATATAATGACAATAATAAAATATGTTATAAGAGAATAAAAATTTGCCCATATACGGCTGGAAAACGTACGTCCTCTATCAAGCGTCATTAGTCACGTCTAACGACAGACATCGAAGTCAAATCTTCTGCCTTGCCACGTTTTATACCAGCACAATAATCAGTATGTCAATTGTGTTTTTAAGATCGGTTGACTTGTGAAGCTGTCAGGAGGAGTACCAGCAGCTAGCAGACTGTAAAATAAATAATGGTTGCTCTTGGCTAAGGAGAGAAACCACCAACCCATGTACCGTCGGTCCTGATCTCATCTTGCACCGTCATTCTAGGAGGGAGGAACAAGCAGAGCCACATTTGAAGTCGGTCATTCAACAGTATGAGAGTTAAGAATCTGTATGTTGATAGTTCTTGAGAGAAACCTGGGGAAACAAAATGGGGAATGAGAGACAGAACAACGTGGTGGAGGAGGTGAAGAAGATGAAGAAAAAGAAGCGGTGGCCGTCAAATGGCTCCATATAGGCACATGTGCTTGATGGGTCTCGACTTTGTCGGAGCCATTACTGGTGGATTCTCTTTGCCCATCATGGGATTTGGACCCCCTATCACTTGACATAATGGCACCACAGCCGTCCAATCTGAATTAGATAACTGTAGTTACACAAATCAAGGCGCCAAAATTTAAAATTTTGAATCACGGTCAAAATCGAATGGCTGGGATGAGACAATCGGAAACGTTAGTTGATCCAGATCCCCTTTGTGCTTCACGTCACTATGCTCGTGAACAACATGGGCTCTACTTCTTCTCAAGATCATGAAATGTTTCATCACAACATCAACAAGGTACACACAACCATTTTTCTCTAAGCTCCTGACGAGGCAATGGTGATCTCTTTCCCTCATTCTCAATTGTATTTCTGCAGAGTGCATTGGTTCTCTCGTGCATAGCCTGTGGAGTAATGTTTGCTTGTTTTCTAGGAGGTCACGCTATTTCTCCTGTACCCTTTTTGGGTGTTTGGTTTGTCTTGAGTAAAGTTCAAATTTTGAAGGTCGGTTTTACTTATCCAATTTTTTGGCATAAAAGAAAGCAAAACAAAAGTAGCTACTTTTACTGCATAGACTTTTACTATAGTAAGGATAAGGAGTTGCATCACGCTCAGCAAAAGGGTTGCTTTCACACATGTAGAGACTCCTGCTTACGTTCCATTGGGTTAATATTTGTAGGACTTGCCTAGCTTTTTCTGACAGTGACATTGTGGAAATGGATCTGCTAACTTAAAAAGGGGTGACTTACCCCATCCCACGGTCCATTAAACTTTTACCCCATATTAAAAAGGGATACACCCCATTCTCAACCGTCGGATCCCCACTAAATCACATGAAGTTATGTTAGGGATCCATTGTTAATGAGGATTTGTATTTAGTAGGGTATTGTGGACCAGGATTGGTGGGAGGCAAGCAGCAATAATGACAGGGAGGCATTTGAGAGCTATGCTTAGGAAAGATGTGATCTACTTTGACAAGCATGTGACGAGAATGTCCGAGGTCATCACTAGTGTATTGGGAAATAGTCTCATAATTCAAGACGTCCTAAGCAAGAAAAGATTCCCAAGTTAGAATTTCAATCTCTTTGTTATGTTGTGTCCCGTTTGTGACTTTCGACTCTCAATGCATTAGCTTAGAATTTCTAAACTCAAATTGCAGGTCCCTAATTGCATTGAGCGTATAAAAAGGTATTGAATGATGTACGATGTGAATCTTGTTAAAACGGGGAAAACAACCAAGGGAAATATAATATGATAATCGCTCCTTTTCCCTTTAGCAAGAGGGAAGTAGAATCGTAGGTTTATGCTCGTTTACTGTAATGATAGTAATAGAATGCTTCATTGTGGTACAGTGTTTTCACTTGTTCTACACTATTGTGTTGAAGAATATATGCGGATTAACTTTTGTCTTACTTTCTGTGCACAAAGTTGTAAAAGGCAGAGATTAAGAAAAGGATGCATCAATCCAACGGTGACAGTAGCTGAAAACAGCACTTAACGATAAAGAATGAATAAGCCTAGTAATGTTTAGGCTGGTGCAAAACTTATAGCTATCTACAAATGATACTTAGAACAAAAATGTCGTTTAAATTAATTATTTGCAATTCACTAAACAATTGTGTTTTGTGAAAAAAAAAATGGATTTTTTTTTCTACATCACTATATTTTTGAAAATTTTGATAAATGTAAAAAAAAACATGTTGGTAAAAGCAAGTACCAATTTCTTGATCTCCCATTAGCTCTTTCATAACTTACTTGCAATTTCGGAAAGGCTCATATTGTTTCCACTCTCTAAATGGCTATAACATTCCTTAGATTATTGATTTGATGAAAATGACCTCAAGTGGACTAATTGATAAAATCACAAATTGATAGGGTGAAATTTGCCATTCTTTAAAAATTTTTAAAAAAACAAGTCATGCATAGCCACGAAAATGCATGACTATTCGTATAAATAAAATTTATTCCACTACCTTATATTATTTTCCAGTTAGTTTTATACAGTCTTCATTTCATTTTTTTTTCTATTATTAATACGCTCAAGCTAATTTTTACAAAGCTTTTTTTTTGGTAATGAGTTTGCACAGTTTGGTAAAATTTGTAATTGCCATACTTTAAATATAAATCATGATCATAAAGAGTTCACAACTTTAACCAAAGAATTCCCTCGAAAAAAACTCAAAATAAAAAGTTCTTTACTACGATGAGTTATTCCATATTAAACTCTAGAGAGATACTGTAAATAATGTAGCTTGTTAATAATTTTTTTTTATAAAATGAGAATATCTAATGTTAAGTTATTGAAATACTTTAATTTGAGACGATTCTCATGAAAAAGCAATGAAAATGTAAACTTCATCAACTTATAATATAAAAAAAAAAAGAAGGAGAAGAGAAACAACAATTTAGGAAATATTGGTCAAAATTATTTGATCGATCGGTCTATATCAAACATTTTTTTCCTCTTTTATAAATCTTAATATTGATGAAAATTCGGTGAGGGTGATTTTGAACCAATTAAATTTCTTACGAATGTTTGAAGGGTGAAAATAGCCTAAATACTTCAGAGAATATGGACTTTTTGTTTCTTTCTTATAGTTTATACGTTATCGATTTTTTCCTATTTTATCATCTATCGCCTCGTTGGCCATTATATTTACTCAAAACGTGATGATTACTTTGTTTGATTGTTGATTCCAACACATCGTGAGTTTCCATTACAAACCATTCAAACTCACTTCGATGATGACAGGCTAGGGATTCACTTTCTTTCTGTTGGCAGACCAAGAAAGGAAAAACTTTAGATGGTCCGGCGTGGGGGACCAGTGCGCCCCCACGCAATATCTTCTTACCAAGAAAAAGCCCAAAAGGAGGCAAAAAAAGGCATGTATGGAACATCAAACAGATCCCAAGTTGTCCAGATTTTATAGGACGAGAGAAACCCAATTCGGTTTGAATAAATCCCCGTTTGCTTCCTTAATTAATCCCAAAGAAAAAGTCATCAAATTGAGGAAACGGACCTCATGATGCAAAGATTTAGATGTACAATGCGTGGAGCTGGTGCACTCGACATGGATTGAGAAAAATTGATTAGCAAAGGAAAGAAATCAACCGATATAAATGAATTGTCTTCTGAAGCGACCCTATAATTAGGACAGAACTTAGTTCCATAATCAAAAGGCGGTAAGGTATGACTCTTTTAGTTCTTCTCGTACTAGCGATTTTTCTGATCTCATGACTCGTTATCACATGCCAAAACTAATAAAACTCGAGGAATAACTAGACTGTTTTCCACTCGAATGAATCAGAAATCAACGACATATTATCTAAATATATATCTCCATATTGTGTGTATATACATATATAATCATATATATTGTAAACCAATAAAGTTTCCATAATCCATAAAAAAATATATATATTTATAACTCCAATTAACAACTAAATCCATTAATCTCAACTCAGTCAAATATAGCTAATTAAACTCGTACCCAAAATCTAACCTTAAAAAATCCTTGTCAATAATGCTCTTGTATCGTTGGCTGTCAGTCCAGAACCTGAAAAACAATAAAGACAAATAAAATGAGCAATCACAGTCCAATGGTGGTACATACATCTTTTCTAAATACGTCAAGCAACCATTGTACGCACGTGTATATATATATGCATATATATCAGAAACTCATACTTCAAACCTAGTGAATAATATACATATGAAATCGAATGTTAAGTTATTTCATTTCAACAAAGCTTCATAATAAATAAAAAATATCCATCTAATCCACCACCACAATTCAAACATCAATAATTAAGTCAATTAATCAATCTCATCAAATCACACATCAATGATCCATTCCAATGATCAATTTCAAATCACACACACATTTCCGATCAATTTCAGGTTCAATATCTAACTCAATGCTCTAGAAATGGCTCCTATAAATTTTACCTTATCTTGTAGTCCTTGACCAGTCTCTAGAGGTGGCTCTCACAAAAATCACATTGCCAAGTAGCACTTAGCCTTTGATAAACAATTGTCCCTGGAGGTGGCTTCCACGAACTCGTGTCGCCGTGTAGCACTTATTGTCAGATTTCACTAAGTGCTATTAGAGTCAGATTTCACTGATATGTTATTACAGTCGGATTTCACTGTAGATTTACTTTGCGTCCGAAACCCACCATTTATTAATTCCAAGTATCATTCTCAATTCGGTTTGCATGTGAAGTGGGAATTAAAGCATCTCAGATTATTTATCTAGGAAGTTTATATTGATTTTATATCATGTCGCGTCTCTTCGTCTGTTTACTTAAACTTTTTGAGTCGGACGATGTAACATCAGATCGAGTCAAGCGTCAGGTCCTCACAAGAAGTAATAATTAATTAGTAAAAATATCAAGCGACTTCGTCGAGACACAGACACTATGATGGATGGGGCATTTTGTTCGCTAGTGGCGCACTGGCCCAAAGGGGAACCGAATCGCACTTGTGCATTGACTTGCGCACAAGCTTTAATGTTAATAAAGGCCACCGGTGTCACGTTCGACCGAAAACTCTCCCCCAACGTGCTGGCCCTTCTCTGTTCCACTGTAGACATACATGCAACATACACGCTCATCCTCGTCAGAGACCAGAGAACGGATCCCCACGAAGGCGAGGCAAAAACTGGGTGCCAGAGAAACATGAGTGGAGCGATCCACACGAAGAAGATGGGGATCGCTCGGTCTATCAGCTCGGTTTTCAAGCATGCAGATGTTGTGGATGAGTGGCTGATGGCTCTGGGGTTGATCGGGGCGGTCGGCGACGGCATCGCCACGCCGTTAGTGATGTTCCTGTTGAGCCGCCTCATGAACGACATGGGCAGCGCGTCGTCTCTGGACAAAGACCAATTCACTCGTGTCATCAAAAAGGTGAAGTTTTTGCACTGCGAATATGGAACTTGAAACGGGGAAAGGCGTAATTTTTCTTCCAAATTCACTTAGTCAAGTGTCATCGTTGCAAAATAACGTGGATCTTCCTACTGGCAATGCTTGTGGGTGTGCAGAATTCATTACTCCTGGTCTGCGTGGCTTGTGGAGTATTCGTCGCTGCTTTTCTCGGTAAGCTTTTCATCTGTGGCAGTCTTGGTGATCACGACTGTTCTCGAAACAAGAGCAACTGCTCTCTCTAGCAGTGCACTTGAGATTTCCCGTCGCAACCTACCTCAGAAAGTGCTTATTTTCGAAGTTGTTTTTCATTAGACGGGATGAAAAGAAAAAATCCAAAGTATTCGGTTGCTTATTAGTTAAACTCATATGGTAAATAAGAACGCCCCCACAATCCTACCTCCATGAAATTTTATTTCCAATGTCTTTTGTATCAGAGGGATATTGTTGGACGAGGACGGGAGAGAGGCAAGCCTCGAGGATGAGATCCGCATACTTGAAAGCAGTGTTGAGGCAAGACGTGGGCTATTTTGACTTGAATGTCACAAGCACGGCCGAGGTCATCACAAGTGTCTCCAACGATACGCTCGTGATTCAAGATGTTCTTAGCGTTAAGGTAATAAGCAACCCAATTTTCAGCTGCGCAATAAAAGGAAAGTAAAAACAAGAGTGTGATCCGATACTTTGAGAGCAAAGAAGTAGCTTCCGTGGCTGATGCATAGTCTTATACAAGAGGGGTGAAATGCATGACAACATGTCCGTGAATCCCATGAAATTACCAAAATTTGGCACTAGGAACCTAGTGGTCTGGGAGGCCTTTCCGGTCCATCATGAATGTCCAACGAAAAAAGAAAAGGACGATCAAATGATAAAATTTCATTTAGATATAATGATGATTTTAGTATAGCAATTTTCGTGTGAATATTTTCAGGTGCCAAACTTTGTAATGAACACATCCATATTCATTGGGAGCTACTTAGCAGCATTCCTGCTCCAGTGGAGACTAGCCCTTGTGGGCGTTCCCTTTGTGGTGCTCCTCGTAATCCCTGGCTTGATCTATGGGAGGACTCTAACGGGACTGGCAAGAAGAGTTGGGGAAGAGTACAACAAGGCAGGCACAATTGCAGAACAAGTCATATCCTCCATCAGAACAGTTTATGCCTTTGTGGGGGAGAGCAAGACCATGAGTAATTTCTCTGGAGCACTTGAAGGGTCTGTCAAACTGGGGTTGAAGCAGGGCTTGGCTAAAGGCCTGGCCATTGGGAGTAATGGGGTTGTGTTTGGGATTTGGGCCTTCATGGCTTACTATGGTAGCAGAATGGTAATGTACCACAGCGCCAAAGGTGGTGCTGTTTATGCTGCTGGAGCTGGCTTAGCGGTCGGAGGATTGTAAGTCACGAGTATCTTCACTTTCTGTTTTTTTTCTAAGAAACGTTTCGGATTGATGAGAAACAGTCGTTTCTGTTCCTATGTTTGCTTTATAAGAAGTATGGTATGGTTGGTGTGTCGTGTCTATAATAGATGCACTTCTAGTCATGAATAACTTACTAGTGCCCTTTAACAAACAGAGCATTCGGCACCGGTTTATCGAATTTGAAGTACTTTGCCGAAGCAATCTCTGCAGCGGAACGTATCACGGAGTTGATCAATCGAGTCCCCAAAATTGATACTGACAACTTGGAAGGGCAGATTATCGAGAAAGTTTCTGGGGAAATAGAATTCAGGCATGTGGAGTTCGCATACCCTTCGCGGCCTAACAACATCATTTTCAGGGACTTTTGCTTGATGATACCAGAAGGAAAGTCAGCTGCTCTTGTGGGCAGCAGTGGGTCAGGGAAATCTACGGTGATCTCTTTATTGCAAAGGTTTTATGATCCTCTCAATGGAGAAATCCTTATGGATGGAGTTCCCGTTGATAAGTTGCAGCTGAAGTGGCTGAGGTCACAGATGGGCTTGGTAAGCCAAGAGCCAACATTATTTGCCACCACCATAAAAGAGAACATCCTCTTTGGCAAGGAAGACGCCACAATGGAAGAGGTAGTTGAAGCAGCCAAAGCTTCCAATGCACATAATTTCATCTCTCAAATGCCACAGGGATATGATACGCAGGTGAATCTTATTGGGGTTTTCTGTCAGGCTTTTTCTACTATGCTTCTTCATAGTGACATTTGAGTTATAATCATCTGCATAAAATATATGTTGATAGGTTGGTGAAAGAGGCATTCAAATATCTGGAGGACAGAAGCAGAGAATTGCCATTGCGAGAGCTATAATCAAATCCCCTCGAGTTCTCCTCCTTGATGAGGCAACTAGTGCTTTGGACTTGGAATCGGAGAGGATCGTTCAAGAAGCCCTTGAAAAGGTTGCAGTTGGGCTAACCACTATTATCATTGCTCATCGGCTATCCACCATCCAGAATGCCGACGTCATTGCCGTCATCCAAAATGGCCAGGTGATGGAAATTGGATCGCATCAAGAGTTGATCCAAAGCAAAGAAGGCATGTACTCTTCCCTCGTGCATCTTCAACAAATGGAGAGCAAGAAAACTCAAGACGAAGCTCAGGTCATTTCCACAAGGTCACCATCCTCTCCTAAGATCGAGTTTACAAGCAATCCTACTGCCTCCATCTTTGGCTCAGCTGACATTGCAGATTCAGCTAAAGAATCAATAGAGAAAGGGAAAACAAGAGGAGGCCAAACATCTCGAACTTCATTGCTTCGAAGATTGTTAGCTTTCAGCCGCCCAGAATGGAAACAAGTAGCCATGGCATGTGTTAGTGCTGTTTTGGGTGGTGCCATTCAACCGGTGTTCGCGCTCTTGATGGGGTCAATGATATCCGTCTTCTTCCTAACAGATCATGACGAGATTAAAGAGAAGACAAGAACGTACGCATTGTGCTTTGCAGGGATCTTCGTGTTCTCATTACTGATCAACACGTCTCAACACTACAACTTTGCCTACGTTGGGGAGTATTTGGCTAAGAGGATCCGTGAGATGATGTTAGCAAAGATTCTCACTTTCGAGGTCGGTTGGTTCGATCAAGATGAGAACTCAAGTGGTGCTGTTTGCTCTAGACTTGCCAAAGATGCCAATGTGGTAAGTTGCACAATTTGGGCCGTTTTCATTTCACGGAAAGCTTAATGAGAATTGTTACAATAGGCTCTTTTTATCTTCAAACAGAATAATTGATGTAATGACTCTTTCTCAACATCTTTTGCAGGTAAGATCATTGGTAGGTGACCAAATGTCTCTCCTTATACAAGCCATCTCGGCCATAACCATATCCTGCATAATGGGACTGGTGATTGCTTGGAGGCTTGCCATTGTCATGATAGCCGTCCAGCCACTCATCATTATCTGCTTTTATGGAAGAAAGGCCCTGCTCAGGGGCATGTCACAGAAGGCCAATGAAGCACAAAATGAGTGCAGTAAATTAGCTGCTGAAGCAGTGTCCAATCACAGGATCATTACTGCCTTTTCTTCCCAAGAAAGAATCATGAAAATGCTGAGAAAGGCCCAAGAAGGGCCACGGAGAGAGAACGAGAGGCAGTCATGGTTTGCTGGGGTCGGGCTTGGTGCATCCCAGAGCCTTACCAGATGTACAGTGGCTTTAGACTTCTGGTATGGTGGGAAGTTGGTTTCGGAGGGCTACGTCACATACAAAGAATTTTTCGAGACTTTCATGATATTGATCTCCACTGGGAAGGTCATCGCCGATGCCGGAAGCATGACCACTGACATTGCTAGGGG
Source organism: Melaleuca quinquenervia (assembly GCA_030064385.1). NCBI lineage: Eukaryota > Viridiplantae > Streptophyta > Magnoliopsida > Myrtales > Myrtaceae > Melaleuca > Melaleuca quinquenervia. Next base: position 5,587,799 of record CM057726.1, on the reverse strand, counting down.
CTCGGATGCCATGAAGTCTGTCTTCGGAGTCTTGGACCGTGAAACAAACATCAAGCCGGACGACCCACGAGGCTTCAAACCCGAAAAGATATCGGGCCATGTGGAAGTTCGTGATGTCGACTTTGCTTATCCAGCTAGGCCGGATGCGATGATCCTAAAGGGCTTCTCCATCGATATTAAGGCGGGGAAGTCAACTGCCTTGGTAGGTCAAAGCGGATCTGGGAAATCAACCATCATTGGCCTGATTGAGAGATTTTATGATCCACTTCGAGGGACGATCAAGATCGACAACCGTGAAATAAAATCATATCATCTCCAATGTCTAAGGCAGCACATAGCCCTGGTCAGCCAAGAGGCGGCACTGTTTGCCGGCAGTGTGAAGGAGAACATCATCTACGGAGTCTCCCGTGCAATCGACGAGACGGAGATCATAGAAGCTGCCAGAGCGGCAAACGCACACGGCTTCATCTCAGGACTAAATGATGGGTACGACACCTGGTGCGGTGACAGGGGCGTGCAACTCTCGGGCGGCCAGAAGCAGCGCATCGCCGTAGCTCGGGCCATAGTGAAGAACCCGAGTGTGTTGCTGCTGGACGAGGCGACAAGTGCGCTCGACGGGCAAGCGGAGAGGATGGTGCAAGATGCATTGGAGGGCCTGATGGTGGGCAGGACTAGTGTGGTGGTGGCTCATAGATTGAGCACCATCCAAAACTGTGATGTGATTGCGGTGTTGGAGAAGGGAAAATTGGTGGAGGAAGGGACTCACTCTTCCTTGTTGGCCAAGGGTCCTGGAGGAGCTTACTACTCTCTAGCTAGCTTGCAAACGTCGTAACATTGCTGTTTGACCCTGAAAATTAGTCCACAATGTCGATTATATTTTCTTTATATGAAAGAACTTGCCGTAATCATATAAAGTATGGAGTTTGATGCTTTTATCTTTTTGTGCTCTTAATGTAACGCATCATTTGGCATCTGTAGCGGGATTTTAGTCCTCCTGTTTGTCTTCATTGTTAGTAAAATTAGTTATCTATCGAAATGAATTTTAGTGAATCAAGTCAATTTTATAATAAACAGTTGGATTTACTCTAAATTCCACAAAAGTAAAGTTCAAGTTTACTCAGGATTTTCAGTTTTATTACTAATTCTGTCCTGTTATTCATCAATTTAAGTTTATTTTTTTTTAAAAAAAAAAAGAAAAAACACCAAAAACCTCAAACTTTATCAACAGTAACATATTTACTCCAAACTTTTTCTGTAACGTGAAAAATCCAAATTTTATCCACGTAACACATTTACCCCAAACTTTTTTATATGACACAAAAAGGCCCAAATATTGCCCACCGTGACACATTTATCCCAAACTTTTTTTTCCTAAAAAATATTTGGCCGAGGAGCTCCACCGGCTACCGGAGCTCGTCGGCCACAAGCGGGAGCGGCGGGGGCTGGGGAGGCCGCCGTGGCCCTCCCCGTGGCCGGCGAGGGCCGCGCAAGGCCGCCCTCGCCCAAATCTAGGCGGGGCAGACCTTGCCCAAATTTGCCCCAACCAGATTTGGACGAGGTCAGCCCTCGCTAGCCGCAAGCGAGGGCCAAACAAGGCCTGCCCTGCCCTGCCCTACCTTGCCTTACTCCGGAGTCGATGGTTTTCTCGCGCGCGCCACCCGTTCGACGAAATGCACGAGTGGGCTGCGCGATGTTTCCTTAGTGTATTTCATCGAACAGGTGGTGCACGTTAGAAAACCTCGACTCTGCAACAAGGCAAGGTAGGGCAGGCCTCGTCCGGCCCTCGCCAATCGGAGGCAAGGGCCGCGGGGGCTAGGCGAAGGCGGCCTCACCAACCGCGAGCAAGGGCTGGAATGGGCCTCGCGGCTGGTGAAGGCCGATGAAGCCGCCCTCACCAAATCTAGGCAGGGCAAACCTCGCCCAGATATGGGGGAGGCCAGCCCTCGCCGGCCACGGGGAGGGCCGCGGCGGCCTCCCCAGCCCTCGCCGCCCATGGCCAACCCACCCTCTGGAGTGGCCGGCGAGCTCAAGCATCCAGTAGAGCTCACCGACCAAGTATTTTTTTAGAAAAAAATGGTTTGGAGTAAATGTGTCACGGTGAGTAAAATTTAGGGTTTTTCGTATTACATAAAAATGTTTAGGGTAAATGTATCACAATAGGTAAAGTTTGAGATTTTTTGTGTTATAAAAAAAGTTTGGGGTAAACATGTCGCAACACATAAAGTTTAGGGTTTTTGGTGATTTTTTCCCTAAAAGAAATTCCCTTCAAGATAGTGTGATCCAATTTTGAGGTCAATCCGAATTTATTCCGCGGGCTTAACCCCATTACCTTTCGGCCAAACACGACCCAACTTATGTTAACAGGGAGAGCGGAAGATGCCATGACAATAGATCTTGCCAAGGGCTCACACACGGTTGGGTCCATGTTCTCCATATTGGACCGGCATACCAGAATTGAACCTGAAGGCGCGGTAAGTTACCAACCGAGACAACTAACAGGCCATGTAGAGTTTTGCAGGGTAGATTTCACATACCCGGAAAGGCCGTATATCATCATCTTAAAGGACTTCTCATTCACAATCGAAGCGGGGAAATTGACAGCATTAGTCGGACGGGGCGGATCCGGAAAATCAACCCTCATTGACTTGATTGAAAGATTCCACGATCCAATTAGAGGAATGGTAAAAATTGACGGGAGATATCTGAGGCCGCACCACCTCAAGGCCACTCTGTTCGCCAGCACAATTAGAGAGAACATTGTCTGCGACTCTGCGGAATATCGCACGAGATGAGTGAAACAGAAGTAGCTGAGGCTGCCCGAACTGCAAACGCTCGCGAATTCATAATGGCGTTGAAAGACGGATGCCACACATGGTGCGGGGACAGAGGAGTCCAGCTCTCCGGCGGGCAAAAGCAGAGAGTCGCCATAGCGAGACCCATACTCCGAAACCCAACACTGTTGTTACTCGACGAGGTGACTAGCGCACTTGACAGCCAGTCGAAGAAGGTGTTGCAGGATGCTCGAGTGCTTAATGGTCAGACGAACCACGCTAATGGTGGCGCATATGTTGAGTACCACCGTGCTAAACAAAGGGAAGGTGGTGGAGAAAGGGAGCCACTTTTTCTTGTTGGCTAAGGGTCCGACCGGTGCTTAATACTCGCTCGCGAACCTCTATAGCGCACCGAGCGTCTCAGAAGGTATTGAACAATGCCAGACGCGAATCTGTTTAAAACATACTAGACGCAAATCTGTTTAAAACAGGGGGAAAAACACCATGGGAAATATCGTTAAGGTCTTAAGAGTATGATAATAACTCTTTGTTTCTCCTCAAAGGAAAGAACAGGAGTTTAGGTTTCTTCTTTTTCTCACTGTAATTCCATGAAGAGTATGCTTCATCATGGCACAGTGTTCTTTGCTCTACATGATCCGTGTTGAAGATTAGACGGGAATAACTTTGTTCTTATCTTTTGTCCATAGAGTGGAAAAGGACAGATTAAAAAATGCATCACCTGGGCATTGATCCAGCTTCCTTTGCAGTTTCTGACAGGCTTGCCCGATTTCTTATGAGCTAGATTACCAGAAATGGTTACACCTTGTCGACACCCAAGAATTGCCCAAGTCGATGGCTGTAGACATGGACTGAACAAGACCGAGCGAGACTGACATTGACCAAGGTTTTTTTTTTCTTTGGGTCTGCAAATTCAGACAATCGGCAAGGCGACAGGAAGTTGCCGACAGGTACTATAAAACCAAGTGTCGAGTTGGCGAGTCAAATCTGATTTAGCCGACGGGAGGGATCAAAGTTAAAAAGCAAAAAATCGACCAATGAAGAACGAAGCGCATGCTCTAGACATGAGGCCAACCATCTCGGCTTAACAGGATTGGCAGTTCATAGGGCCAGTGAATTTCGAAGGCCTGCGATGACAATGGTCAAGAAACATCAATTGTTGCAACCATCAGAAATAGAAGATCCAAAGTAATGGATAGAACCTTCGACGTGTTAAAGCCATCAAGACTACGATCACAGAAGAGTCACATAAATCTGAGAAGCAGTATGGTCAAAGTATGAAGACTGGAGATATACAAACGACAGTGTAGAAAAACAGAGTCGAGTATATTGTACATAACAGCTGGCATTTCTATACATTAGCTGGCATCTCCTGAGTCGGTTGTTGTAACAGACTATACTGTGGAAAGTATATGTACTGATCGAAACAGCAATAACAGATTACGGCTTCAGATGAATTTTTTCAACTCTTGAGTTTGAGAGCTCTCTGTTCATCATCTTCTTCAATCATAGTTTTTACACTTTCTTCATGGTATCAGAGCCGTATCTCTGAAGCCGACTCAATAACAATGGCGACAAGAACGCCGAAGTATCCATTTCCCATTCATGTAAACATTGGGAATTTCGTCACTATAAAGCTAGCAGAGGATAACTTTCTGCTGTGGCAAGCTCAGTTCCAGCGGTTTTTGCGAAGTCAGGAGCTGTTCCAGTTTATTACTGGAGAATTGATTCCTCCATCGAAGACGATACGAGTTGAAATAGCAGGAGAAGAGGTAGAAGAGCGTAATGAGGACTATATTGATTGGATGCGCACTGATCAATTGATTTCCTCTTGGATTAGTGGTTCGGTTTCGGAGGGTATACTCGGTCTAATCATCGGCCTCGACACAGCTTATGAGGTATGGCAAACTCTGTGTAATCGTTTTAGTCAACGATCTGTGGCCAGAGAATTTGAATTGAGGGGAAAATTGCAGGCTTGTAGAAAGCGTGATCGAGTTTTACTTGACTATCTCCGAGAGTTTAAACTGATCTGTGATCAGCTTAACGCTATAGGAAAACCTGTTGATGAAATCGCCAAGGTATTTGGGGTTTTGGAAGGATTAGGTCAGGAGTATGAGACCTTTCGAACTACCATATATTGTATAAAACCACCACCTAGCTATGATGAAGTCATCTCACAACTTGAACGTTTTGAGGTGCGATTGCAAAATTATCGTTCTAATCAGCTAAATCAGAATATGGCATATTATGGACAGCGAGCAAGTGACTTCAGTTCTACTGGTGATTATGATGAATTGTCCTATAATGATATGCTCAAGTCTCAGGATTATGCTTTTGTGAGTCAAAAAGGACATCCTCAGAATTATAGAGGACGAGGTGGTGGTGGTAGTAGAGGTGTTGTCAGAGGTCGTGGATTTGGTAGAGGAAGTAATTCTAATCAAGGTCGAGGTCAGGGGTATAGACCTTATAATCCAAATAAAGAGTCGCCACAGACTTCATTTCATGATACATTCAGCTCTAATCAAGGCTTTAGGCCATATGCCAATTCTTCTCCACGATACATGAATGTTAGAACATATCCTGTTTCTGGGAATCAGCCATTTGTTCCTCAGGACAGACTTGGTGATGGTGTAAAGGTAACTTGTCAAATTTGTAAAAGGCCCGGCCACAATGCTTTGCGATGTTGGTATCGGTTTGATAATTCTTATCAAACTGAAGACATTCCAACTGCTCTAGCTGCCTTACATGTCGAGGATCCTTTGGGAAGTGCATGGTATCCAGATACAGGGGCAACAGCACATATTACTGCTAATACGGGTAATTTTCATAAACTTAACAAGTATTGTGGTCGAGATAGTGTCATGATTGGCGATGGTACTCACCTTTCTATAACTCATGTGGGTGACTCTGTGTTGCCTACTGCACATGGCAATTTACCATTGAATGATGTCTTGGTTGTGCCCAGTATAAAGAAGAATCTCCTCTCAGTTTCACGTTTGACTGACGATTATCCATGCTCATTTACTTTTGACAAGTATGGTGTCTCTTTTATTGATCATCAGACAAATACTGTTGTACCCCTTAGGCAGAAAATAGCAGGCTTGTACCGAGTGGATCACCAAGCTGTGACAGCTCTATTCACTCAAAGACATAAAGCAGTTGATGGAGATATTTGGCACCAGAGGCTTGCTCATCCCAATCATAATGTTCTACAGACTTTACGTAGACAAAACCTTATACAGTGGTCCAAAAGAGCAAAATCAGTATGTACAAGTTGTCAACTGGTTAAGGCTAAGAAGTTGCCTTTCTCTCTTTCTGATACTCCTGCTCTTTTTCCCTTGGACAAAATACATTGTGATGTCTGGGGTCCAGCTCCACTCCACTCTGTTCAAGGTTACAAGTATTATGTTGTGTTTGTTGATGACTTTTCTCGCTTCAGCTGGTTATATCCAATGAAGTTAAAGTCCGACTTTCTTGATATCTTCTTGATTTTTCAGAAATTTGTGGAGAATCATTTTGATAGAAAAATCAAGATTTTGCAAACTGATGGTGGAGGTGAGTTCACTGGACTTAGGCTACATAAGCATTTGCAAAGTTGTGGAATTGTTCATTATATGTCTTGTCCACATACTCCAGAACAGAATGGCAAGGCTGAGAGAAAGCATAGACATATAGTTGAGCTTGGTCTTGCATTGCTTTATCATGCGTGTATGCCTCTCATGTACTGGGTTGACTCTTTTCTGACGGCCACCTATATTATCAATATTCTTCCAACTCCAATCTTGCAATCTGACAGTCCATATAGTAAGCTGTATGGTACAAAACCAAGCTATGATTTTCTTCGCGTCTTTGGCTGCGCTTGTTTTCCTTGCTTAAGACCTTACTCTAGGCACAAGTTTGATCCTCGCTCTCTCACTTGTGTCTTTCTTGGTTATAGTCCACAATACAAAGGCTATAGATGTCTTGTCCCATCTGATGGTCGAGTCTTTATTAGCAGACATGTTACCTTTGATGAAACATCTTTTCCCTTTGCTCATAAGCTAGGTTCTGCTTTTCCTTCCTTATCTGTTCTTTACCAGAAATGGCTTCATGAGGTTCAGTTTTTCCAACACTGTTCTACTCCATCCTCTTCTTCTTTGTCCTGTTCTACTCATCCTTCTCTTAGTAGTTCTTCTCTTTCCACTTCTACTTCTTCTTCTCGTGTTGCTCCAGTACACTCTGTTCCTTTCAATCCTGCTGTCACCTCTTCTGTTCCTGTTCTTCATAATAATTCTGTTTCCTACTCTTCCCCTCAGCTTTCTTTTACTCGATCATCCACTCAGTCTTCTCTGCCTCTTCCTTCTACTCAGTCATCAACTACTTCTTCTATTCACTCTTCTTCTAGTACTCTTCCTTCTTCAGTTCTCTCTAGTCCTCCTATAACTTTGTCTCATCATCCAATGCAAACACGTTCCAAATCTGGTATTATCAAGCCTAACCCCAAATATGTCTATTTTACTCAATCATCATTGCCTGTTGAACCCAAATCTGTTAAGGCAGCCCTGGCGCATGAGGGGTGGTTTTATGCAATGCAAGATGAAATAGATGCTTTGCATCAGAATCAAACTTGGACTTTGGTTCCTAGAGAGCCTTCTATGAGTGTTATTGGGTGTAAGTGGGTCTTTAAGACCAAACTAGCTGCTGATGGCAGTCTTGACAAGCTCAAGGCTCGCTTGGTTGCAAAGGGTTTTCATCAGGAAGAGGGTTTGGACTTTTTTGAAACGTTTAGTCCTGTGATCAAGCATGCTACAATCAGGATTGTTCTCTCTGTGGCAATGGTTCGGCAGTGGCCTTTACATCAATTAGATGTAAAGAATGCCTTTTTACATGGCAATTTACATGAGAGAATCTATATGGAACAGCCCCCTGGGTTTGTGGAACATCCTCATCACGTATGTTTGCTGAACAAGTCTCTTTATGGTCTTCGCCAGGCACCCCGGGCTTGGTTTGAGAGGTTCAGTAATTTTTTACTAGAGCTTGGTTTTTTCTGTAGCTCAGCTGATCCATCTCTCTTTATCTTGCGCCAAGGACAGCATACTATTTTGCTTCTACTTTATGTAGATGATATAGTCCTTACTGGTTCATCTCCAGCATTGCTTACCGGCTTGATTCAGTCTCTCAGTTCTGAGTTTCAAATGAAAGACCTGGGTCAGTTACACTACTTCTTGGGAGTTGAGGTTAAGCATAATCCAGAGACATTATTCTTGTGTCAAACAAAGTATGCATTTGATCTTCTCTGTCGTGCTCAGATGCAGGATTGCAAACCAATTTCAACTCCTTTGTCTCCTAAGTCCCCTACTCTTCCTACTGATGATGTGTTACTTTCTAATCCGCAACACTATCGCAGTTTAGTTGGTGGTTTGCAATATCTCACATTTACACGGCCTGATATTGCCTTCGCTACCAACTCTTTGTGTCAGCGGATGCATCGGCCAACTGTGGGAGACTTTTCCAGATTAAAGAGAGTACTTCGTTATATTAAAGCTACTGCTCATTATGGTCTGTTCATCCATTCTCACAGTACTCTGTGTCTATATGGGTATTCGGATGCCGATTGGGGTGGTTGTGGTGTTACTCGAAGATCTACCACTGGTTTTTGTAACTTCCTGGGTTCTAATCTCATTTCCTGGAGTGCCAAACGACAGCATACAGTCTCTCGATCGTCTCCTGAAGCTGAATATCGGGCTTTAGCATCCACCACAGCTGATTTGACTTGGATTGCATTCATCTTACGCGATATTGGTGTCCCTCTCACGGCTCCCACACCTCTGTTTTGTGATAACATATCTTCTATCTCTCTTACCTCTAATCCTGTTCAGCATGCTCGCACGAAGCACATCGAAATCGATTGTCATTTTGTGCGTGAGAAGGTTTCCTTAGGCATCCTCCGCCTACACTTTGTTCCTAGTTATTGTCAGGTAGCCGACATTTTTACTAAAGCTTTATCTCGTCCTGCTCATCATTATTTTCGAGTCAAACTTGGCTTAGGTTTTCAACCTCACCCAAGTTTGAGGGGGGATGTTAAAGCCATCAAGACTACGATCACAGAAGAGTCACATAAATCTGAGAAGCAGTATGGTCAAAGTATGAAGACTGGAGATATACAAACGACAGTGTAGAAAAACAGAGTCGAGTATATTGTACATAACAGCTGGCATTTCTATACATTAGCTGGCATCTCCTGAGTCGGTTGTTGTAACAGACTATACTGTGGAAAGTATATGTACTGATCGAAACAGCAATAACAGATTACGGCTTCAGATGAATTTTTTCAACTCTTGAGTTTGAGAGCTCTCTGTTCATCATCTTCTTCAATCATAGTTTTTACACTTTCTTCACGACGCAGGGCAAATCGTAAGACATCATCGGCAGTTTCTTGATAACCATTCGGAGAAGCACGAAGCACGCTACACGCACCATGATGTTTGCTTTCTTTACAATTGTTGTTTAACCGTTGTAGTAGCTATGAGAATTAGTATCGCAATTCAAGCGCGGTACCGCCAATTAGTCAAAGGAACACAAGTTGTACTTTATCTCTGTATTTTAGCGTCCTTTTAAACGGCTAGCCACGTTTGCCAATAGTCTCGTGTCTTTAACTTTATCATCAATCCTCGTTTCCTGTCCAAGAATCAATAAACGACCCTTCACATCCTTTTTCGATTTCCATATTGATCCATAATTTGAAAGGTTATTTATCAACAATTTTTCGATGAAACGCATCTCAGTTGCTGTTTCGGGAGACACCAACCCAGATACTGAAAAAGGTGCAATTACACTATGTTGGTCTGGCCATGAAGAAGTCATCGTCGATCGTTTTTATCTTATTCAGCCATCACAAGAGTCGTTCCATCTCCACGGCTTCCCCTCGGGACTAAAGGACAAGTGAGGCACCGGGTGAGGCAACATGGCGTGCAACTCTCCGGCGGTCGATGAAGTGCATCGCCATAGCCACGGCCATGCTAAACGACCCAAGCGCGTCGCTATCGGATGAGGCGACCAGCGTGCTCGACCGGTGATCGGAGAGGATAATGCAAGATGCATTGGTGAGCTTGGTGGCTCAAAACTTCCGCACCAGCCACAATTGCAATGTGATTGCAGCAAGAGACGCACACTTCTTATGTTAGCTAAGTGTCCCGAAGGCGCTTGCCGTTCCTTCGCGACCTTGCCAATGGGTCCTGACGATGCTGTACGACTTCTTCAATATTACTATGCTACGCTGCGGACGCCGTTACTCTCTTGATGTAACGCATGATTTGGGGGCTAAAAATTCACGAAAGCAAAATCCACGCTTGCTTAGGATTTTTCGATTTCATGTAATTGATTCTATCTAGTGATTCATGAATTAAAGTTTATTTAGGAAAAAAATAACCAAAAATCCTAATGCCTTCTGTAATATATTTATAATTTTTTTGTGATGCCAAAAATACTAAACTTATACCCGTATGACACATTTACCCCAAAAATTAACACTAAGTTATGCATTTACTCAAAACTTGTACTTTTATAACATATTTACCCTGAATTTTAGGATAAATATGTTGCAAAAATACAAGTCTAGGGTTTTCGTGTAAGACTTAGGATTTTTTTTATGGTTTTTTTTCAATTTAAATTTTATTTTTCTTCGAAATAATGTGACCCAATCTGCATATTAGGGTTTGGAGTGAGGTTAATTGGAATTTATCGCCGGGCTTAAAGTAAACCCCACTCGTTCTGGCCAAACAGGACCCAACCTATACTAGTAGGGAGAGGGGAATCTTCTCTGGAGGGTAAATAAAAGTTTGTGTCACTAATTAAGTCTTAATCCCCTGCGCTAACTTTAACTTGGATTTCAATTATGTCACAATTATCTTATTTTATAATAAAAAACACCAATTTTTTTATGACAAAAAAACCATCAATTTTATTTTGGTGTCCGCTTCTGGCCAAAACTTTCTTGTGTCTCACCACGGACACCCAAATTTGACCCGGGGAGTGTTTTTGTCCAATGATGCCATTGAAGACGTACAGCGATATAACATTCTATAATAAATACTCGGCAACTTGCGGCTGTATTTGATGTGGAAAGATCACACAGCACCGGAGAGCTTTCCTCATTTTCGGATGCCGGCCATCGCCAGTTCGAGCTTCAGTCCGGCAGATCCCATGTTCATGCCCTCGTTTGTCCAGCGTATTAGGCGATAGTCTTGTGATTCAGGACGTTTTAAGAGAGAAAGGTCCCCAATTCAGCATTTCAATCTCCGTTTCTTTGCGTTCCATATGTAATTTTCAATTTCCAGTATATCAGCCAAGCGATTCTAAATCGAAACCGTAAATCCCTAATTTTCTTGTCGACGTGTCACGGTTCGCCAATAGCAACATGGCAGCATTGACAACTTTATGGAGACTAGCGATAGTTGGGTACCCCTTTGAAATAATGTGACCCTTTACGTCCGTAACAGGGTTAGGAATGGGGCAAATTCGAATTCATTCCCCAGCCGCGACCCCACCATGTTTTGGCCAAACATGACTTAATTTATAATTATGATTGCATGCCGGGGCCCTTTGATTGCGATTGCGATTGCTCCTAACTTTTCATTCTTTTGTTTCAAGCCCTCCAATTGGCGATCATTCCAACCACCAACGATAGTGATTAATATTATTATGCTTTGGACCGTAATAAACATCTTTCGGATTCTGAATGAGACCACCCCAAGGTTTTCCTCATGACAGATGACACATTAAAAGTGCGTTTGCTAACCATTTTCATTTCATAAATGATTTTTTTAGAATAAATTTTTTTGATAAATGGTTCTTAGATGAGTTTTTGAGAAGAAAAACGTATTTGGTAAAATCGGTTTTCTCTTTTTCCTACTATGTATTTTCGTCCGAGAAACATAAAACCAAATTTTTTTTTGTTTTGATGTCCTATCTAAAGCCCATCCCTAACATTTTTTTCATCTTGAGAATAGAAATTTTAAGGTCATTTGCCAACAGGTTTCTCGTCCCAAACTCGTTTGAGGACGAGAAACCAATAACAAGAATTTTTACCAAACGCACCCTAAGCCCAAAAAGAAAATCCTAAATTTTGCTCACTATAATATATTTATCCTAAGCTATTTTTCGTAATAGAAAAAAAGCTAAATATATGCCCGTATAATGCCTTTATTTCAAATTAGACAAAACATATACCCCATGTTTTATGACACTAAAAATTAAAAAAAAATCCATAGCACTAAATTTTTGAGGTAAACATATTGCACGAATACAAATTTGAACTTTTTGATATCATAGAAAAGAGTTTGAAATAAATAAGTCACACTATACAGATTTATGGTAAATGTGTCACATAAGTAAAAGTTTAAGGTTTTCGATATTGTAAAAATAAAATTCGAAATAAATGTATCCCAATGAGTGTGGTTTAAGATTTCTATTGACTTGTACTCAATTTTTTTTCAAGGTCGTGCAATTTCCGGTGTTGAAATTAAACCAACTTTCGAGAACCTCGTCCATCTAATTCTAGGGCCGGGTGACGTGTGCCCCCAGGAACAGGCCATACATACACCTGTCGACTGCAAGTACGAATGCAAAAACGACAACAAAAATTAAAAAGGGTAAGAAAAGAAGAAGGATATGCTCTAATCAAGCGAATTAAAGAATTTAAGCCGTATACGCTGGGGAAAACAGAAGAAGGGAGGAACTCGAAATAGCGTCACTGGTGACGCCAAATCACCCAACGGTGAAGTCAAACTCTTATCTCCCTTGACCTGTAGCTGTCCCCTGCACACCTCATGACTTTTTATAACTACATGATGATGATCACTAACATCAATCCCGTGCTGTTCTTCTTTTCTGGGTGCGCGCATTATTTTATGGTCAGATCAGGGTATTCACGATAAATAACTAGTGATATCATATATGCGCGTCACATCGCCTTTGTTTACTTATTAAGATAAGTCGAGAATCAAAATCTATCCTTATTTTTTCCCCTTGCAATAATTATTCCGTTCGGCGTGATTCATCTTATATTGATTTTTCGGAAGAAAACAACATCGGATCATCATCAGATGATTATGCTTTTTTTTTTCTGTCGATTCTTACTTCTTATCTTAATCTTCTGAATTTGTCTCTTTTGTTGTTTTTGAAGGATCTCAACTGCCGAAAAATGACATTTATTGGCAAGAATCAATTGTTTCTTTGTCCGGAATCTTTAGATAGTTGACTTTCAAAGCTATCATGACATTAATTGATAAAGTTGACCAATTCTTCTATCTCCACGAGCAGGCTACAAATAACGGTTGCTCATGGCCAAGAGGAGGCACCACAGACCCTCTTTAGCTTTGATCTTAATCTCATCTCTCGCTGTCTTTCGAGGAGGAAGTGACAAGCAAAGCATCATTTAAAGTCGATATATTAGTCGACGGATGAAAGCGTTAGAGAATCTTTCCGTTGGTTGTTCCTGGAAGAAATTTGCAAAAACAAAAACGGGAGATGAAAGACAGAGCAATGCGGCGGAGGAGAAGAAGATGAAGAAGAAGAAGTGGTGGTGGTCGTCAGTAGGCTCCGTATTCATGCATGCGGATGGAGTGGACAAGTGCTTGATGGGTCTCGGCTTCTTAGGAACCGTCGGCGATGGCTTCTCTACTCCCTTTGTGCTCTTCATCAGTAGTCAGCTCATGAACAACATTGGCTCTGCATCTTCTCTGGATCCCGCAACGTTTCGTCACAACGTGAACAAGGTACGCACAACCATCTCGCACTAAGCTGAGGACTAGGCATTAATGATCTCTTTCCCTCACTCTGGATTGTGTTTTTGCAGAATGCCCTGGATCTCTTATACATCGCCTGTGGATTGCTGTTTGCTTGTTTTCTAGGTGGGTCACACCATTTCTCTTGTTCCCCTTTGAGAGGGTTTTCTAATTTATACTGGCAAGAGTTGGAAAGTGGAGTAAAGTTGAGATTTTGTGGGTACTGGTAAATACTTTTAGTGACATTTATTATGCACCCGCTATTCTTGTGAGTGTTCTAGGTTGGAAATGCTTGTAAGACTTGCCTAACACTTCTTGACCGTGCTGGTGATGATGATGTTATTCAGAAGGGTATTGTTGGACCAGGACTGGGGAGAGGCAAGCGGCAAGAATGAGAGCCAGGTACTTGAGAGCTGTGCTAAGGCAAGACGTAACCTACTTTGATATGCACGTGACGAGCACATCCGACATCGTCACTAGTGTATCTAATGACAGTCTTGTGATTCAGGACGTCCTAGGCGAGAAGGTGCCCAGTCCAGAATCTTAATCTCTCTGTTATTTTATTTTTCAATTATGGCTTTTGATTTCCTGTTTATTAGCAAAGTTTGACTAAAATGAGATTGCAGGTCCCTAATTTTCTCGTCAACGTATCACTGTTTGTCGGGAGCTACGTAGCAGCATTCATAATGTTGTGGAGACTGGCAATAGTTGGGTTCCCCTTTGTTGTGTTCCTCGTCATTCCGGGCATCATATACGGGAGGACTCTGATAATAATCGCAAGAAAGATAAGGGAAGAGTACAGCAAGGCCGGTACGATCGCAGAACAGGCGGTTTCTTCCATTAGAACAGTATATGCCTTTATCGGTGAGACCAAAACACTTTCCGAGTTTTCTAAAGCTCTCGAAGGATCCGTGAAGTTGGGGCTGAGGCAGGGCTTGGCGAAAGGCTTGGCGATCGGAAGCAACAGTGTTGTGTTCGCCATTTGGTCTTTCATGGCCTATTATGGTAGTAGGATGGTCATGTACCATGATTACAAGGGCGGAACGGTTTATGTCGTCGGCACGGCCATTACTATTGGTGGAGTGTAAGTAGTGTCCAGCTTTCTTGTGAAGTTCTGATTTTAATTTGCATTCTTGCTGATGAGACGTTCAGGAAAAGTAGTCCTCTGCCTGAGCTGCTTTAAGATATCAAGAAATCACCTTGTTCTAGAAGCAACTGACCCCGATTTGTTTGTCTCATCTTGTATGATTTAAGGGCATTCGGTTCTGCTCTATCCAACCTCAAGTACTTCTCGGAAGCATGCTCGGCAGGTGAGCGTATAAACGAGGTGATAAAGAGAGTGCCCCCGATTGATCCAGAGAACACGGAGGGGGAGACCATACCAAATTTGAAAGGAAACATCGAATTTAGGCACGTGGAGTTTGCATATCCATCGAGACCCGAAAACATCATCTTCAGAGACTTCTCTCTCCCGATCCCGTCAGGAAAGACTCTAGCTTTGGTTGGCGGCAGTGGCTCTGGAAAATCCACGGTGATATCGCTCCTGCAGAGGTTCTATGACCCACTCAACGGAGCAATACTCCTCGATGGGATCGCCATCGATAAGCTGCAAATTAAGTGGCTTAGATCGCAAATGGGACTAGTGAGCCAAGAGCCAACACTCTTTGCGACTAGCATAAAGGAGAATATACTCTTTGGCAAGGAGGATGCCGAGATGAAAGAGGTGATTGAAGCTGCCAAGGCTTCCAATGCTCATAACTTCATCAGTCAGTTGCCTCATGGGTATGACACGCAGGTCCGGTTCTTCTCTTTCCTCAAATTATACATATTTCCAATGCGTTAAGTGCCTGCTCACTCGAGTCCGATGCCAATGACATATAGAAGGTTTTCAATAGGAATAATCTTGGATCTATGTATTGTGCTGCATGAACCTTGTGAAAGCACGTAATCTTACATTTGTCTCAGCAGGTAGGGGAAAGAGGCATCCAATTGTCAGGAGGGCAGAAGCAGAGAATAGCTATCGCACGAGCAATTATTAAAGCACCAAGAATCCTCCTCCTAGATGAAGCAACGAGCGCATTAGACTCTGAATCGGAGAAAATCGTCCAAGACGCACTCGATCGAGCTTCCATTGGTCGCACAACAATAATCATTGCTCACCGGCTATCTACTGTACGACATGCCAACAACATCGCAGTCATTCAGAATGGGCAAGTCATAGAGACTGGCAATCATGAAGAGCTCATCCAGAATGAAGACGGCCTCTACACCTTGTTGGTCAATCTTCAGAAATCAGAGAAACAGAAACCAACATATCAAGTTGAGAAATCCGAGAACCAAATCACATCTTCCACATTAAGTACGGATGGATATAGTACTAGTAGCCGCCATAGCCTATCTAAGGTGAGTCGCTCCAGCTCAGCAAGGTCGATGGAGGCCGTTGGTTCGGATGATCAAAAGATCCCCATTCCATCTTTCCGAAGATTGATAACTTTGAACATGCCAGAGTGGAAACAAGCAATCTTAGGGTGCATCAGCGCGATATTGTTCGGCGCAGTTCAACCGGTGTATGCTTTTGCCATGGGCTCAATGATCTCGGTTTATTTTTTGAAAGACCATGACGAGATTAAAGAAAAGATAAGGATTTATGCATTCTGTTTTCTGGGTTTGGCTGTGTTCTCGTTTGCGGTCAATGTGAGCCAGCATTACAATTTCGCTTACATGGGGGAGTACTTGACTAAGAGGATCCGAGAGAAGATGCTCTCTAAAATCCTGACTTTGGAAGTCGCATGGTTTGATCAAGATCAGAATTCCAGCGGTTCGGTTTGCTCTAGACTCGCCAATGATGCCAATGTGGTAAATACTATTCCTTAATACTTCGCTCATTCTAGTCCTGTGGATCCGGAACATGTTGCGTTGACAATTACATCTGGGAGAATGGCCTCGTGTTAATGGCTAATGCTGCTTCGACACTCCTTTGCAGGTGAGATCTTTGGTGGGGGACCGAATGGCTCTTATAGTTCAGACATGCTCGGCTGTAATAATTGCTTTCACCATGGGTCTGATCATCGCCTGGAGACTCGCCCTCGTAATTATTGCTGCGCAACCCCTTGTTATAGTTTCCTTCTACATGAGACGAATGCTACTAAAGAACATGTCTCAGAAGGCCATCAAGGCTCAAGACGAAAGTAGCAAGCTCGCGGCGGACGCGGTCTCCAACCACCGAACTATCACTTCATTCTCTTCCCAAGAGCGCATCCTCAAAATGCTCGCGAAAGCCCAGGAAGCTCCGGAACGAGAAAGCATCCGGCAGTCATGGTATGCTGGTATCGGACTAGCCGCCTCGCAATTCTTTACGAAGAGCGCTTGGGCTTTAGATTTCTGGTACGGAGGGAAGTTGATTTCTCGTGGGCAAATCACATCAAAAGAGCTCTTCGAGACGTTCATGATCTTGATAAGCACAGGCAAAGTGATTGCAGATGCCGGAAGCATGACTACAGACCTTGCCAAGGGCTCGGATACGGTTGGATCCGTGTTCGCCATATTGGACCGTCAGACCAGAATAGAACCTGAAGACATGGATGGTTACCAACCAAGAAAAATAGCAGGCCATATAGAGTTCTGCAGTGTAGATTTTGCATATCCAGAGAGGCCGAACGTCATCATCTTAAAGGACTTCTCGTTCAAAATCGAAGCAGGGAAATCGACAGCATTAGTCGGACAGAGCGGATCCGGAAAATCGACCCTCATTTGCTTGATCGAAAGATTCTATGATCCAATCAAAGGCACTGTGAAAATAGACGGACGAGATATAAGGTCATACCACCTCAGGGCCTTGAGGAAGCACATCGCATTGGTTAGTCAGGAACCAACTCTATTCGCGGGCACCATAAGAGAGAACATTGTCTACGGAATATCGCACGAGATGAACGAGACGGAAATCATCGAGGCTGCACGGGCTGCAAATGCTCACGACTTCATTGTGGCATTAAAGGACGGATACAACACGTGGTGCGGGGACAAAGGAGTCCAGCTCTCCGGAGGGCAAAAGCAGAGAGTCGCCATAGCGAGAGCCATACTGCGAAACCCGACGCTGTTGTTACTCGACGAGGCAACCAGCGCGCTCGACAGCCAGTCGGAGAAGGTGGTTCAGAACGCACTGGAGCGCTTAATGGTTGGACGGACGACAATAGTGGTGGCGCATAGGTTGAGTACCATACAAGGGTGCGATGTGATCGCCGTGCTAGACAAAGGAAAGGTGGTGGAGAAGGGGAGCCACTCTTCCTTGTTGGCTAAGGGTCCAACCGGAGCTTACTACTCGCTCGTGAACCTCCAGAGCGCGCCGAGCACCTCCTTCGAATGATGTGCAGTGCGAATCTGTTTGAAAACGGGGGGGACAAAAACCATTGGAGATGTTGTCCAGGCACCAAGAGTATGATAATAGCTCTTTCTCTTCTTTTCAAAAGTGAGAACAGAAGGACAGGTTTATGCTTATTTACTGGAATTACGTGAATAGAATGCTTCATTATGATACAGTGGCTTTCAGTTGCTCCACATGCTCGCTATTGAAGATCAGATGGGAATAACTTTATTTTTGCCTTTTGTCCATAAAGTTGTGACAGACAGATTCAGAAAAGAATCCACTAATCCAACAGTAACAGTTGCTGAGAACAACACTTAATGAGACACATCATTAAGGATAAATAACCCAAACAATGTGCAGGCCGGTGCAAAACTCATAGCCACTCATGAGTAATAACCAGAAAATGTCCGCTAAATCACTTTTGGTAGGGGATTCACATGTAAATAAAAACTATTAGATAATTTCACTCCAATATGAAGTGCCTAATTTCTAAATATAATTAGCCATTTAAGTCATTATTAAAAATTGCAAATGAAAGTTCGTAAACAATAGAAAAGTTGGCAAATTAAGAAGAAGAAAGCAGACAAGCAACTCAAAAGAGAGTTGATAACCCAATAGCGTATGGTGGTTTAATGGAGAAAAGTTGAGGAGTCGCACTAATTTAGTTTGGTAAATTTCCCAAAGAAATTTAATAAATGTAAAATGATTCTAATCAAGGTAATTAAAGTTAGTAATTCAATGAAAAAGTTGGTAAATTTTTCCAAAAAAAAAACAATATTTGTAATTAAATCAGTATTCGAAGCTGATTTATATTTTAATCTAACAAAAATTCATAAGTCAATCTAAGTGAGGTTGATTATTTCATATATAAGTTAGTAAATTCCAAGCATTAGTCAATTATTCAAATAAAAGTTGATAAGTTGATTAAAAATAATTGTTCGACCAAACTTAAAAAAACACTTGATAATTGTCTATCATCAGGAAAAAATAATTATATTTTCATCAACCTGTTGGTCAGTAACCAGAAAAAAAAAATCATTGCTCAGTTATTCTACCAACAATTTTTTTACATGCACCGACACTTGTTAAAATTTACTAAAAAGATGAGAGATAAGATTTCTATAGCATGAGGTCACCTAGCCTGTCATAGATGTGCGCAAAAAAAATTATTAATTCATTAATTTATTGGGAGTGCGAAAAATAAAAAATGAATTGGTGGAGTGGAGGATACGCCCCGTGTTATTCTTCTTCATCATTGCCATATAAACGACCTTCAATCAGGACATAATCTCGTGGAAATTGCAGACAAATTTGACAAGTGCGGAACGTTTCTTCAAGTAAATGGTCTACCCATTAGTTCTAGGAGCATTATTACTAACTGGTTAAACTCTCAATCATAGAGGCGAGCTAAGGGTTTGGTTCAATCTTTTTCCGATTCAAGGCCGATTCTAGGGAGAACCGATCCGATTCTTGGTTTGATTCCCTGTTTCATGTCCAAAATTGCTAGGTTGACCCGGGAATTGGATCTATGAAAGTAAAATTAGCTTGGAATTGGTGTTTTAAAGAGGGAAAAAACTTACCGCACATGTGAAGAATTGCATCATGGTCTTCACCATAAACTATATGGCTAACATATGTTTCTTGAAATGAAATGATGCAGCCTTATATATTATTATAAAGATTTGATTTTTTTGGCATAGATTCTTAAATAGAACAAGAGGTCACAAGGTCACGAGAATCAATCACCCCTACCCGAACACTAGCATTCCCTGAAAACCCTACCAGATTGGCCAGTTCAACTAAGCAAGATTTAGCTTTTAATAAAGTTTGTTTAGTCGACATGTCACACGCTAATCCACTTATTGAAACCCTCATGTGTGAAAAAGAATGCTTGCTGCTCAGTATTGGACTCAATTCTCAACTGGGGAAATATAGCTGGGCATCTAGAATCATACTTGACTTTCATTTATTGACCTCGATTTTTGCAAAACCGAATCTGTCCATTTATGAAGGTTAAGTCACCGGATGGATTCACAAAAGTCAAATATTGCATATTGAAACTTTAACAATTAAGATTCTGGATAGATGAGATTTTTTCCAAATTCAGACTATGGGGAATAATTTCGTTTCAGCAATAGTTTTTTTTTGGTTACGTCTACTCCCTCTACAGAATTCTTTGCAAAGAAACATACCTATTAATTGCTATTCCCAAAATAGGAAAAAAGATGGATGTACATACAAATCTAAATTGTCAATAATTTTTCTAATCTTTTTGAATTTTCATTTTTTTCCTTCTTTCTTTGAGGAAGGGAAAAAAAAAGAAAAAACTTGTTTGAAAAAATTATTCACAAGGAGAAATAAGTAATTTTCTTCATTAATTATTTATATCTCAAATCTTGTTCCCAGCCACTTTTCTATCTCGGGAATAAATAAATTAATTAACATTATTAAATGATTTTTTTCTCACGGGAAATATAATAATGGAAAAATAGAGAAAACAAGAACGTTACCAAACGGACCTTTAGGATATCCACTTCATAGTCTAATCGTGAGAGCATACTGAATGCACACAACTTTTAATGAAAATTTTAACATATGATTCAAAACTTTTTATAAATAATATAAACTGAACGAGAATTCCTTTTGAGCTGGAAAGTTAATAACGCTCGATAATTTGGGGGAGAACACCGATTCGCGACATGGTTAAGGCCGACGAGAACATCAAAATTGAACTGTCTACCTAATGCAAGTATGGTCAAGATCGAACGATTTGATATAATTAAAGAGTAGGGCAAAAGGCAAAAACAAACCAAATAAAATAATGTTTGTCGAGAGGAGTGATGGACACGGGCTGCGCGTCTGAAGCCCACGGGAAGCGAAGCTACTGCGGCTAACATCTCTGAAATTTTTAAAATCGAAAAACCGGAAAAAAAAAACGTTTATTTCATTTTTTATTTTGTTGGGGGCGTTTTCGGTTTTTGACACCACCTTACACGACAAGCTCGAAGCATTTTCTCATGTTATGTTTCACTGTTTCACGGAGTCTTTTTCCTCTTTTATCCTCGACAATACATTTCGCAGTGTAACGAGGATTTCTTCCACGTCCGGATTCCACTTGGTCTCGCTAATGCCCTCCATATATAAGCTCGCGCTCCTCCCAAAAATTCATCCTTTTCTTCACTTTCGCTCGCTCTCGCTCTTTCTGGGCGTCTCCCAATCCTTCCCTCCCGTCTGTGTTAGTAATTGTTGCGTTTTGAAAGGTTGAGAGTCGGGAGACGTGTTGTTCACTGTTGTTTTCCTCCTGTTCGTTGATAAAGCGATCAAAGCCTAGTGCTTTTGTTTTTTTTTTTTTTTTAATTCCTTTCTTTGTTCTGTGCCCGGAGATCTGCTAGTTCCTCGGTGTTGTATATATTGCAATAAGCAACTGAGGAACTATACAGTAAGTTTATCAAGAGATTTTGTGGTGTGGGTCTTGCCGCTTTTGTAATTGTGCTGTTATGTATTTGGTGTGAAGAGCAGGTTTTTTTCTTTTGTGTTTTTGTTTCCCTTTATTAGGAATGAAGAGAATAAGGGATGATGCGAACCCTGACTCTCAATTCAAACGGCCCTTTGGTTCTTCGAAGGGGGAATTGTAAGTTTCTAATCTTGCGCTCTCTTGATCTTGCTGGTTATGTTGCCTTTCTGTGTTTGCGGGAGATTTGGCTATGGGTTGGTTTGATTGATTAAAACGAGCTAGCTTGATCATAGTACTCACGGATGGTCTCTTGTTCTCCCGTAAATAGCTTCTTCTTTTCTTTTCTTTTTTTTGTCACTGTTGATGCTTAAGTTTGATCTTGGGATGTTGTAAACGTAAGTTTTAGGTTTTTTTTCTTTTCTGGGTGAAATTATATTCAAGGTAGTTTGCTATGTGGGAGGGATCAATTATTGAAATATAATTTAGGTGGGACTTGCTGAAGTTTTTTGGACAATGAGGCTCTGACAATGGCTTCTACTTGTACGAAAGGGATTTCTGCGTACAAGAATCTAGATCAGCATGCGAGAGCTTAGAAAAAACCAAAAAAAAGTGAAGTGGCATCACGATTCATTGAGGAGAAAAATAATCGTGCCAAGATTGTCTCTTAGGATCAGATTTTCTTCGCTTTGCTGTCATCCCTATTAATCCATCGATGGAGTCTGTTTTTTAGTGGATCGAATTGATGCTTATACTAGGCTCTAGCTATCTTATACAAAATAATTGCAGTCTACTGTACTGGGCAGGTTTATTTTCTTGTAAACTATTCAGATCTCAAAATACTACAAATTCTATTTGCTTTTGCTTGTTCAAGCTATTGCGTATAACTTTCTGAAATTATGCGGATTAATATCAGAGTATGTTGAGACTTGAGATTGAATAAGGCACCAATCTTAGTGTCCTTTTGTATTTATTTATGCTGATGTAGAGTATGTATTGTGGGTACCTTTTGAGTGTGAAGGTATGGGCAAACCCAAGTTCATGCAGTCGGAGTGGGAGGCGGAGGAGAAAGAGGGGGAGGGGTTAGTGCCTCTCAGAAATTGACAACAGATGACGCCTTAACATACCTCAAGGAAGTCAAAGACATGTTTCAAGATCAACGGGAGAAGTATGACATGTTCTTGGAGGTCATGAAAGATTTCAAGGCTCAAAGGTAGTGTCAACAGCCCTAGCAATTGCTTGAGTACGAGAACTAATGAGCAAAAGTTTGATGCGTTTGTTCACATTTGCAGAACTGATACTGTAGGTGTCATAGCTAGAGTAAAGGAACTGTTCAAGGGGCATAACAATTTAATTTTGGGCTTCAATACATTCTTGCCGAAGGGGTATGAAATAACTTTGGATGACGACGAAGCTCCTACTAAGAGGACAGTTGAATTTGAGGAAGCTATTTACTTTGTAAACAAGATAAAGGTAATGTAATGGCTCATTTCTTGTTTAATTCAGTGTGTGCATCGGATCCTAACTTGTTTTTGTTAAACTGCAGAAACGTTTCCAAAATGATGAACATGTTTATAAATCATTTCTAGAGATTTTGAATATGTACCGGAAGGAGCACAAGGATATAAATGAGGTCTACAGCGAGGTTAGCTTGTTACATGTGGAATTTTTTATATTTGGGGCTTTTATTTTTTGATGTTTTCTTCTCATTGAACTTTCCCTATCTTTTCTTTCACTTGTCTCCGTCATCTACTTTAGGTAGCTTCTCTTTTTGGGGACCATCCAGACTTGCTGGAGGAATTCACAAGATTTTTACCTGACACTTCCACAACATCCTTGGCACATAACCCATATAGTCAGAATTCACTACAGCAATATAATGACCGGAATATGGCCACACCTGCAATGCGGCAAATGCATGGTGACAAGGTAGTTGCTTGATCTTATTGATGATTCTCATTTTATCTTTCTGGGGTACTTGAGGACAAGAATCTTATTCTTATCTTTTTGTCAGCAATGCCATCGTCGAGATAGGATTATTGCTTCAGATGCTGATCGTGATCTTAGTGTTGATCGTCCTGATTTGGAAGATGAGAAATCTATGACAAAAGTACAGAGAGACCAGAAAAGGCGTCTTGAGAGGGATAACCGAGATAGGATAAATCGTGAACAGGATGATAGAGAGTCTGGACATGATAATAAGGATCTCCACTTGCAGAGGTCTTCTGACAAAAGGAAATCTGCCAGGAAAGTTGAAGGGTTTGGAATGAATGCGAATGTCCCATTTGCTGATGACAAAAATGCCTTGAAGAGTGAGTCAATCACAAAGCTAGATGGTCTACTATATGTCCACTTTAAGTATCTGCATTTTTCTAGTCTAATTCCATATATGGCATTTTGGGTAGATCATATGTTTGTGTATGTATGTACGAAACATTTGCAAATACATGCAGATAGTTTCTTGTCTTCAGTTCTGAATGCCTGACAGCAAAGTATGAATCCCACTATTGAATAATCCATGTTCGGATCTGCAATCATCAGTTACTGATCTGCCTCTGTTTGTGCTCTCTTCTTGCCTGTTTCCATTGTATTTTCATCGTTAGCTGTTGGTTTGTCATGCCGGCGCTACATTAATGGAGTATTATATAGTATTATAGCTAGCCATGTCTTTTTTTTTTTGTAACAATTATAGCTAGGCATGTCATTATTTATACTTTTGTACAATTCAATATGCTTATCATATTTAGGAAATAGATCATTTGTGCTGTACCTATTATTAGTAGAATTAGCAATTTCTCCTCTTTTTTTTTTGCAGTTGAATAATCATGAAAATTGCCATTTTAATGATTGATGGAAAATATGCCTTTGATTAAATTGGAATTTGTTGAACTATTATTTTAGTTTTGTAACTTAAAATTTTGCTTGCTGTAGCAGTTTTTCATCGTTCTTCATTTACATATGTGGTTCTCAAATATTGTGCAGGCATGTACAACGAAGGGTTTACTTTCTGTGAAAAGGTTAAGGAGCAATTGGGCAGCTCAGATGATTACCAGGCATTTCTTAAGTGTCTCCACATGTATAGCAATGGAATAATTAAAAGACTTGACTTGCAAAATTTGGTAGGCTGTCTAAGCAGCTCCTGTACTCTTTAATTGTATGATTGCTGGTTTCATTAAAGCTATCCTTATCTTTGATGGATCGAGCCATCACTCTGCTTAAGGATGTCAGGTGACTGTACTGATGAACTAATCCATCTTTTAGTACCTTTTCCTTTATCTTTTGAAATGGACCAATCTTCCTTATAATCCATGCAGACTGTTTTTGTGATAATCTTTCTGAAGCTATTAGCTCCTTGATTGAATTGTCGAACTGTTTATTGGGTTTTGCTAGTTCACTTCCTGGATGAACTTCAGACTTTGGCCCTGCTATTTTTTTATGTAATCAAAACGTTTGTTTTCAGATACTGAACTTGGGAAAATAATTTTTCTTGAGTTATTTTTTGAAGACTCAGAGGTAGTTAAAAATTTTAATATGGTGGGCAAAAGCCTTTCAGAGGACCCTTTTGCGTTTTTTAAGTTAGATCCCAGTGAGAGTCACTGTTGTCTTCATGATTTCCATTTGACTGAAATGTAATCGTATATCATCATTTGCGTTTTGGTACAAATTTTTTCAGGTGACTGATTTGCTGGGAAAGTTTTCAGATCTCATGGATGAATTCAATGATTTTCTCGAACGCTGTGAAAACATTGGTATTGACTGAGATATTGTTCATAAGTTGGCTGGTTTATTCTTTTTCTCACTTATGTTAGATGTCTTAATGACTGATGTCCTTGCAGATGGCTTTCTGGCTGGTGTCATGAGTAAAAGTAAGTTAAACTACTGTTTCATACCTTTTGCTGAAGTCAGTCTTCAAAATACCTCTTTGTCTTTTCTGAGTGATTTCCCTTTAATTTTCCTACATATATTGGTGTGAGGTGGTCCAATGGCCATTTTCAATCGCTATACTACGGAATCATATGAAATATTTTTCTTCATGGACAAAAATCTGATATTAGCTATTTTGTCACTTGTAGAGTCGCTCTCCTGTGATAGTCGTGTACCCAGATCAGTGAAGTCAGAGGATAAAGATAGAGAACAGAAGCGTGAACCTGAAGGAACAAAGGACAAGGAAAGACATAAAGAGAAGTACATGTGGAAATCCATTCAAGAACTTGACCTCTCTGATTGTCAACGTTGTACTGCGAGCTACCGTCTTCTACCAGACGATGTAAGTGTTTTGTTAGTTTGCATTTGGCTGCATTGTTGGTGAGGGTTGCTTGTTCATTGCTTGTATGGCTTTTATTGCCAGCAATGACCTTTTGCCTTTTTTAATCGATATGGAGATTTCTAGATTTGTATAGAATGTTGTTTTTCATTCTGCATCTATGGTTTTTCCTGATACATTGATCACTCTTTGGAAATATCTATTTTGGTTTTTTGAGGGGCTTGGTAGTTTGTTGCTTGCTTTGCTTATTCTGCATTTTCCTGGGCTTTCAGTCTTAAGAGCAAGGAGTATACTTCATAATAAAGCCTTAGGAACTATTAGAGTGAAAATGGATTTCATTTTGGAATAATGCATGAAGACTAGTTCTCGTTTAACATGTTATATTTAATTTTCTTCAACATGTGAAACAACAACCTCATGTTTCTTGATTTTTGGTTTCTGGGAGACCTTTACTTTTGTGCTTGCATCATGTTGTATTTTTCTCATGTTCTCAGAGATGTTACAAAAAGGGATTCCTAGTCAATAATTTTCTGTTCAAAAAGTCTTTTCGTGTAGATCTTCTGTTTACTACCAATAAGAGAGTAATGTTTTCTGTGGGATACTTGATCCTTGTACTGCTTTGCAGTATCCAATACCTTCTGCAAGCCAAAGATCGGAGCTCGGTGCGCAAGTACTGAATGATCACTGGGTGTCAGTCACGTCAGGTAGTGAGGATTACTCTTTCAAACATATGCGAAGGAATCAGTATGAAGAGAGCTTGTTCAGATGTGAAGACGATAGGTAGAGCATTTCTAGTTGTGGTTAAGCTTGCTTTAGCATGTGGACTAGTCAAGGATATTTTTATTGGGCATGTACGTCAGCATGCGTCTGTTTTACCCCATTCCTTAGAGATTATAGTATGGCTAATAAATGCTTCATTTCACTGTGCGTATATCATGCTTTTAAAGGTTGTGGTTTCTTGCTGACTCTTTGCCACTTAATGTAGATTTGAACTTGACATGCTACTGGAATCTGTAAGCTCAACTTCTAAGCGTGCAGAGGAGCTTCTGAATAACATCAGCGAGAACATTCACAATATGGAGATTCCTATCCATGTTGAGAATCATTTTACTGGTCTGTATGTAGGTGTAAACTGTTCTTTATATTTTTTATTTTTGTGTCTCCTACCCAAGGTTTATGTGTGCAACTGAATCACATCATGTCTCATATGTTGCAGCTCTTAACTTAAGATGCATTGAACGTTTATATGGTGACCACGGCCTGGATGTATTGGAGATCCTTCGGAAAAATCCAGCTCTTGCATTGCCTGTTATACTGATTCGCCTTAAACAGAAGCAAGAGGAGTGGACAAAGTGTCGTTCAGATTTTAACAAGGTTTGGGCTGATATATATGCTAAAAACCACTACAAATCACTTGATCACCGCAGCTTCTACTTCAAGCAGCAGGATTCAAAGAACTTGAGTACAAAATGTAAGCTTAATTAATTCCGCAGTACTTCTGATGGTGGCATTAGATGTATTTCTCATCAAATAGATGTCTCTTTGATTTGTTGTTCCTACCCCTTTTCACACCATTAGCGGGCTTGCTATTGGTGAAATATGTCCTTTTCTTTGAAAACTATGTAGGGTATGTGGGTCTTCTTGTGTGTTTGCCTCTTTATTTATTCTTATTTTCTTGTCCTAGTGACGTATACAACTTTGATGTGCAGCTTTGGTTGTTGAGATCAGAGAAATGAAAGAGAAGAGGCAAAAGGAGGATGATAGTATTCTCGCCATTGCAGCTGCAAATAGGCAGCCCATTGTTCCCCATTTTGAATATTTATTCTCTGATGGTAGCATTCATGAAGACTTGCACAAACTTGTTAAGTACTCATGTGAAGAGGTTTGCTCCACCAAAGAACAGTTAAATAAAGTTATGCGGCTATGGACTACATATCTGGAGCCAATGCTGAGTATTCCTTGTAGGTCCCACAAGAAAGGGGTTGCTGAAGGTGTTGGCAAAACCATTTCTGTTGCTAGAATTGTCACTCCATTGAAGGGAGTTGAAATTAATGGAAGTACAGATGCTGACGGTACTAAATCAGATCTAAAGCATCCAAAGCCTGTGGACAGTAGGACAGAGAATATTTCATCCGGGTTGGCAAGCACTTCCAGGACAAACTTGCCAAATGGAAACATATTAACCAAAGAGAATAGTTGCCTAGATCCAGAGCATGCCCATGGGGATGATTCTAGTAACTACTCTCATTTTCCAGGGAAGGAACTGAAGAATGCAGATGTCAGTGACGAAATGTCTAGGTTGAAGATAGAAGCTGGGTCTGGTGAACCAGCCACTGACAGCGCAAAGCTTGCTACTTCAGAAAATTGTTTTGGACGAGTTAAGACACAATCAATGTCAGGTCTGAGAGATGGATTAATGACGCTTGATATTGCTTGACCTAACCATTAACCGATAGTGATGCCTCAATAATGATTTTTTTTTTTTTGGCTATTTTAGGGGGTGGTGTGCCATCATGTAATCCTAGCAATGGTGCCATTGAGGATCGAAAAGCTGATGTTCTTCCCTTACTGGAGGTATGAACTACTGCCCTTTCAGGCATTTCATAGTGTAATCACTAGTGTTAGAGTTGAATGCATTGACTATTTAGACTATATGCCCAGATGAATCTTTCTCCTTTTCTTGTAATTGCCTATTTATAGCTAATTTGGTGCTTCAGGCTGATACTGCTGCAAAAGTTGCTGGGAGTGGATTCCTTGAGGAATGCACAAAAGCCAACAGATATGTTGGAGATTCTTTTGAGACCCCAAAAATTGAAAAAGAAGAAGGTGAATTATCTCCGGTTGCTGACTATGAGGAAGACAACTCTGCTGCCAATAGAGATGGTGGAGCAAAGGCTCTGCCTAAGGCGAATTGCCATGCAGATCGCAAAGAGAACCACTCTGTTGATGGGGAACAGGCATGTCACCGGGATGGTAGGAGAGAAGATCATGCAGATGAGGAAGATAGTGAAGATGTTTCTGAAACAGGTGATGTGTCAGGCAGCAATTCTGCAGGTGACGAGTGCTCTCATGAAGAGAATGAAGAGGAGGAAGATGTGGATCACGATGATGATGGTAAGGCTGAGAGTGAGGATGAGCCAGAGGGTACATCTGATGCGCCCCGCAATGGAGACTCTGCTTTGTTGCCACTGTCAGAACGTTTCCTGTCTTCAGTGAAACCCCTTTCAAAGCGTGTGCAGGCTGCTCTACCTGCAGAGAGGAGTTCCCAGATTTTCTATGGAAATGATGATTTCTATGTGCTTTTTAGGCTTCATCAAGTAAGGCAGTTTTAACTTTGGTTCTGCAGTTTGTTTATTTACTTTGCAGCTGCTAAATCCATCGAACATCCTTGGAAAATCAGATTCTTTACGAAAGAATTTTATCAGCAAAGACGAACTCATTAAACACTGATAGACGCAGAATTTCGGAGGATATCGCCTCTACAGATCCATATGCCAGGTTTAGTAGTAATTACCTCTTGAATTTTTATCAGAGTAGGTAGGTTCTCCTTACATCATAGTTATTGCACTTTGCAGGTTTATGGGTGTCCTGTACAACCTGCTTGATGGGACCATTGATAATGCAAAATTTGAGGACGAATGCAGAGATATAATTGGAAATCAGTCTTATGTGCTCTTTACATTGGACAAGTTGATATATAAGCTCGTGAAGCAGGTCAGCTGACTCGTACACACATATAGAAATCTTTCTTTTCAACATTGAGTTCGCTCTTCAAAGATTTTAGAAGAATTTTCAATGGAAATTCTTTCTTACAGCTTCAACTAGTTGCTTCTGATGATATGGACAATAAGCTTCTTCAATTGTACGATTATGAGAAATCACGGAAAAGTGCAAGGTTTGTTGATCCAGTGTATTATGAGAATGCTCGTATCTTCCTCCATGATGAGAACATATACAGAATGGAATTTGTAAGTTTAGACTTCTGTGGATGACATAGTTTTTGACAACTTGTCTGGTGAACTTTCTGTTTCTTTTGTCCCCCTCTTGGTATCCATTAATTTTTCTGTTCCTTTTGCAGTCATTTGCTATTCCCTCTTTGTCCATTCAGCTGATGGACAATCCAAATGAAAAACCGGAAGTGTTTGCAGTTTGCATAGACCCTAATTTTGCTGCTTATCTGCACAATGATTATCTGATTGCCTCTCCTATCAGAAAGGAGCCACATGACCTATTTCTTTCAAGGTCGGTATAACTCTTAAAACTCACAAATTAAGAACTCCCTAGAAGAGAATAGAACTCCCATTGCTCTGGCTGTTGATGTTGTTTCTAGACTGTCGTTTCATGTACTATTTAGGCACAGCAAACACAGAGAAGTATTTGACTAAGACTGTGATACGGTTGAGGTGGAGACTTGTGCGGCTGTCCTTTGTGTTTCTCTACTCTTTTTTGTAAGAGCATGAAGTTTGATATTTGATCCATGTTTGTGTTTCTCAATATGCAACATATTCTTCCGATTTTTCAAGCACATCCCATCAGCACTTCATTCCCCTTGTCACATGCGAACGGGAATCTATGCCTTCTAGCCTTTAACTCCCTGTTGATATACACAGGAACAAACGTAAATATGCTGGCCTGGACGAAAATTCTGCATTCTGTATGGCCTTGGAGGGCGTTCAAGTGGTTAATGGTCTGGAATGCAAAGTGGCTTGCAGCTCATCAAAGGTTCTGGTTACTTCATCTCTCTAGGATGTAACGTGTGGCTGTCTTTGGTTGATATTTATCTAAACCCAAAAAAGGTTTTCGTTTATGAAGTACTTTTAGTTGTAATTTCTGCTGTGTTAAAGGGATAAGACTTGCTTGGTCTTTATTTTGTCTACTTAGAATTATGTGTAAATTACTCAGCCTTCTCATAGAAATAGACAGTCATTTCTCTTGCTGGTGCATTTCTGGGCTCACTTCTGCTTTACTCATTTTAACAGTCGATGATGATCTTGATGAAACAGAGTCCTTCTTGATCATGTGCTTTTTAAAGAACATTATCTCGTTTAGATAATAAAAGAGTGGAAAAGTGCAGATTCTACCTTAAACAAGCTTAAATATCTTTTCATCCCTTGTTTCGATCACTTTCTGATATTGCAAGTGTTTAATGACAGACCTCATATGTCCTGGACACCGAAGATTTCCTTTTCCGGTGGAGAAGGAGAAGGAAAAGATTGCCCGGGGTTCAATCTTCATCTCATGACCAAGAAAAGATGCAGAGGTTCCACAGATTTTTATTGACAAAGTAGAAGCCCAAATGTTACAGCAGAAGCTAGTAAAGATGACGAAAGATTAGTATGTCGGGAACCTTGATCAATTCTGTGCACGGCGTCATCTCCTTACTATCAACAAAATCATTCGAGGAAAGCCTCGGTAATCGACTCCGTCGTGGGTAGAAGAGAACACTGACTTGGCGAGGTCTGTGGTGGTTTCCTATGGGCAATACAGTCTAGATGACACCCTTGGGGTTTTCTCGTCACTTGCCCCCATGTACTAATCAAAACCGTGAGCTGGAAATGGCTTACTGTCTCTTGTCTGGCGTTGCTCGGTAATCTATCGCAGCTGTGTATATAGTGTTGGATGTTACATGGTCGAAATGTAGCATATCATGACTATCTCCGAGTAGGAGCTACTCTGCCCTTGGCCGATGACTTGCTTCGCGGAAGCTGACTAACTATTTGAGTAAAAGTCGGCGACTTTCTGTAATCACATACTGAACTTTGGATAGACAATGGTAATAAAATTTTAGTTAGTTTTTTCTACCCACGGCATAACACTTAGCCTTCGATATTTCGCCCGATCTTCTTTAGTTTGCACCGGTGTAGGATGTTGCATGTTCTTCCTTCCATTTGAACTTTCCTTGGTTGGAGACGTGGAATGTGCATTCCTACAGAAATATATCATCTGAATTCTCCTTGAGCTTTATTCAATCTCTTCTCCCAACTCATAAATTCAGTTGCAGAAATGAAGAGTCGCCCGAGTTTGTCACGTAATGGCAGCCGTTATTAGTGACGGGCAGGGACAAATTTGCACTAAATATTCTTTAAGGATCCTACTGGACTCATCTTCTAGCATCCATCGTCTTTGTTGTTGCAGACAGAAAAATGAGTTAATGCCTTGCCTCGAACTGTACGGTTGCATCACATGGAAGTTCAGTAAATGTTGTGGGAGAGAGAGAGAGAGAGAGAGAGAGAGAGAGAGAAGTTTATTTCTTTTTCATCGATAGTCCTACTTCGGGTTATATTTCATTATCCAATTTGACATTCTAGCTATGAGATTAGCTCTTCAAGCAATGCGTTAATGGTAGTCGAATGCGGTTCCCACCTATGAGCAAAACTCGCGACGATTTACGTATTCGTTCGAAGTCCTACTCACGATGTGATGAATGGGCACAACCTGCAAACGAGAGCAATGAGTCCACACACACACACACACACACACACACACACACGTAGCGTGCATGGTAAGGACTAGGGGTCTGACGTTTTATCAGGCCAGCGCGCATGTGCATGGACTCATCATCACCCCCATCACATCTCGCCGGACGGTTTGTCCTCCTCTGAACTTGGATCCGGATCGCTTGGCCGTGCATCAGGTGACCGGATCCTCTTGCATTGGGGACGGTCCTATCTTTTGATTAGACAGACCCTCATTTAATAGGAGGCAAATGCTTTGAGAAAATGGAGTTCCCCTTCTATAAAATAAAATGATTTTTTTTGCTTTCATACCCAAAAAGCTCGAGGGTACGCATGATTCGCACCAAATTATGTTTGAGAACTCGTTCTGAAACAAAACGTCAAAGGAGGGGGGCGGCATTGATTTTTCCCAGAAGAAGAGGAGGAAGAGGAGGCAAGAAACGAAAAGTAGGGAAAGGCGGGCAATGGCAGAGACACGTGCATGGCGCGTGGTCACGTGACCAGGGACGCATTCATTTCGGACGGGACGAAAGGTCGGTGGGTGCGTCGCATGTGGTCGGGTCAGAATCACGTGCGCAAATCCTCGGTCGGATCTCGGGACGTCGCGACGCGTCAAGACGGGGAATCATTCAACGAAGGAGCGTGTGCGTGTGTAAGGCGAAGCCTCCTGGAAAGTCGCGGTGTCCGAATTCGACGTGCGGAATCGCGAAACACGACAAAAATAAAATTTGGAAATTGATGGGATTCCAGGAAGGGACGCCGGAGAATTTCTCAACGGGTGGGGGTGACCGTCCCGCGTCGCGGAGCGGAAAGCCGCGTTTCCTCACGTGCCGTCACGCGTTTGCCTGTCTTCCTCTTGTCCGCGTCCCTTCTTGCCCATCATCTCTTTGACCCACCCCCTTCCTTCTCAGTCATGCCGTTCTTATACCAATCGCGAAATGCAGAGATCAAGAATTCCTTCCTTCTTTTAGCATCTTAATTGTAGAAGAAGCTCGCCGTCACAATCCCAACACCATTTCCAGGAGCTCCTCTCTCTCTCTCTCTCTCTCTCTCTCTCTCTCTCTCTCTCTCTCGGTTTTGCCTTCTGGGGTTCTTGGGATTCTTGCGGGGCTCATGAGGTCCGTTCTCGCCGCGGCCATCTGCTTCGTCTTGCTCCGGTCGTGCGCGCACGCGATCCGCCCGCTCCCTGGCGAGCTCAGCCGTGGTTCGGACGCGGCGGGTGGTGCCGGCTCGAGCTATGACGTGGGGCCTTTGAAGTTCTTGGAGGCACCGGAGTATCGGAACGGACCGGGGTGTCGGAAGCCGGGTGGGGATGGCGGCGCGCTCGTCCGTATAGCGATGACTCTTGATTTCGAGTACCTGAGGGGCACCGTAGCGGCGGTGCACTCCGTCCTGAGACACACCTCCTGCCCTGACAACATCTTCTTCCACTTCGTTGCTTCAGCTTCCGCGGATCACGAGAGCTTAGCGGGAATCCTCCGGTCCGCGTTTCCTTCCCTCAGGTTCAAGATATACGGCTTCGACGACGGTTCGGTTCGTCACATGATATCCTCCTCGATCCGTCAAGCCCTGCAGAACCCGCTGAACTACGCGAGGTCCTATTTGGCAGACCTGCTCGAGCCGTCCGTCGAGCGCGTGATATACTTGGACTCGGACGTCATTCTCGTCGACGACATCCTGAAACTATGGACCATCCCGCTAACTGGGTCGAGAGTGATTGGAGCGCCCGAGTATTGCCACGCCAACTTCACCAAGTACTTCTCCGATGAGTTCTGGTCGGACGCCGAGCTCTCCAAGGTCTTTGCCGGGAAAAGGCCGTGCTATTTCAATACGGGAGTGATGGTGATGGATTTGGTTAGGTGGAGAGAGGGCGGTTACAGGAGGCGGATTGAGGGATGGATGGATATTCAGAGGGAGAGGCGGATCTACGAGCTGGGCTCGCTGCCGCCATTCTTGCTTGTGTTCGGCGGAGACGTCGAGGCGATCGATAGGAGGTGGAATCAACACGGATTGGGCGGAGACAATGTGGTGAACAGTTGCAGGAAACTCCATCCTGGCCCTGTGAGCCTATTGCATTGGAGTGGTAAAGGGAAGCCCTGGACGAGGCTTGATTTGAAGATGCCTTGTCCTGTGGACTACTTGTGGATGCCTTATGATTTGCACAGCTCAAAGGATAGTTCTCTCACGGCACAACAATTATGACGAACATAGACTCTTGTGTTTGCTATGTTCGAATCAATTGACGAGATTCTTTCATTTTTATGTATATACGGAGATGTAAAACTCAAGTAGGAAATATACACAGAAGAGGTCATCCCCCATTGCTACCGGGGATGAACATTTTTGCTATTGCAAGATCTGATCATCCTTTTTTCTCTTTTTCCCTATCCCTTTACATTTTGATGATTCTTTCGTTTCCAGAATGTCTCGTGGACCAGAAATGTTTTTATTCTCTGATAGACATTTTGTCGGATGGCCTAGATCGTGATTTTGACCATCTTGTTTGATGGGCCGCTTGTTCACATTCACAGGCAATAACCCTTAACAAAAATTTTGGCATCTGCAATTGCAAATGGAGTCAAGAGAGCTTCCGTGCAGAATTTGAAGTCAGAAATCCTCCACATTGGGCGTTCAGGACGAATTCTACCAACTAGTCTCAATAATAAACATCTCAAGCTCTGGAAGGAAAACGTTAACGGCTGATTTGGGTCGTGACTTCTGTCCAGGAATACATCATTTAGGCACTAATCCAAATCGAGGACAATAGTTTCTGTGAACTCAGTAAACTCTGGTGAAGAATGATCAATAAGTTCAAATCAAGAACGAAGCACGGCTTTAAAATTGATTGATTCATTCAGCAGATTCACACTCACATTAATTCACTCAATTGTTCGGGCAATTACCCAGTCATGGATCTGGACAGCACATCAGCATCCTGCTGTAGAACTGGATGTCACAGAAATACATCCAGAATTAGATCTAAATGGGTTAGGAACGGCGCACTTTTGACTATACAGTTGGAACATCGAGAATGTGATCCAACAAGAAGCCAAATACGTCATTCTCTTCTAAAGAAACTGTTTCAAAAGAGCCGAAACGAAAAACAAATCCTCAGACAAATGGTTAAACATCTGTATTCTTCTGTACTTGATCATCTTGTAAGAAACCAAGTGATCAGGACACCTGTGGTATCTTTGTGTTCCCAGCAACTTCAGTATACCACAACTTCCATGCCTCCGTGTAATGTGCAAAGAGATCCCTCAAAGCTGCAACATCAACAAGAACCATCAGGCATGTTGTGCAGCTACCTTTTGTATAGATAAAAGACTAATATAGATGACCGCCCTGTGGAAGATGAACCAGACCATCATCTTGTGATAATTCAGTTAGCCTATTTGACAGAAGAGGTCAAGGAATAGAAATAATGGCTTATTGAAGCAGAAATCGACATGTTAAGACTGCATCCATACAAGAAATCTCCTAGACATGGCAATCCAGAAACTTGAGGTGAAACACTCAGATACCTTGATTATGATATTGAGGACGATGAGTAGATCCAAGTGTCTCCCAGTCATAATCCTGTTTCACAGGCTTTGGTGCAACATTTACTGCTCTGGGCAAACACAAAGGAGCAAATGGACCATATACATAACCCCTCGAGCCACTATCTGAATGGCACTCTTGTTCACAGCTTTCATAGTTGTTTTCTGGATCTTGTTTGACAAGAGCCACCTTTTTGACTGGGTCACATGATTTCGTATTGCTTGAAGAATCCCCCTTACTTCTCTTTATAGAATGATTTGTAATCTCAGTGCCAAACAGTCTCTTCCTATATTGATTCTGCTCTGAAGAATTAGCATTAGTATCCCCACATTTTTCTCTCCATCCTAGCCATCGAAATGCCGGTTTCCTAGTATCAGGGTGAGGTGTCTGCAAGTTAGCCATTTTTTTAAGCAAACAGTGGGTCAGAGAACACAGAGAAACAGCATCGACTTGAGTTTCATCTCACAGAGGCTCTCCAGTATTTACCTTCTCAATCAGATTCATGGATGAAAAAACGTTGGCGATGTCATATAGTCGTCTGATCTTTGCTGCAAAATAGTGTTATAAGTGTCAGTTACAAGTTCATTTCTCCTTCCTTAATTCAGTTAACATGTCAAGAATGGGATTAATTACTTCTCATAGCCGTCGAATTGTTGTTATCACCTAGTAATGCCACAGCAGCAGTATCAAGAGATATCAAATCCACCTAGCATTGAGGAACAGCACGCGATAAATAAAACAGGGAACGATAGAAGACAGAAATAGGATCCCCAAAAGGTACACTCACATTGGAACAAAGAAAAAGCTTCACGAAGTTCTGCGTAAGAAGGGCCAACGATTTTTCTCTCCGATTTTCTGCAGAAAGAGGAGCAGGAGACCTCTCTTTCTTATTGTCTGCACAAGCAATCATTCATTCTTCTGTTATTACCCATAAAAAAAATACATATAAAATCTACCTAATTCAGTGCAACCATAGTTGCGGTTTTAGATAACTAGCGGTCATGGGTGATTTGAGTCTCGAGGTGATCAAATAGAAAAGAATAACAAAAATTACCAGATTTGGACGATGCTGAAGAGTTATCTTGCATCTCAAATTTGAGATCCAAACACCCTTCATTTTCAGTGTCGTGAAAAACCTAACCATTCAAAATATTTAGCATGAGTCATTTGAATGACGCGATAGCTTTCAAATTAACTCTCGAGAGCAAGACTGAATATTGTCTAAGCTATATGCATAACGTCACGTGTTTACTTCACAAACTATCAAAAGGTAAAATGAGACACTAGTACTAACAATGTGCTTTCTAATTGGAAAGAATCAACCAGATAAAATCTAAAATAAGACATCTGTACTGACGAGCAAGAACAAATCGTAGTCCTGGAGTTGGTCACATCCCACTTTTTCTACTTTAGCTACTAGAAGGACATGGAAAAATCGAACATATGAAAGGAACTCCAGCCGGGCAGTACCTTTGCTGAGTCCCCGCAATTTGAGTTATTGGAGTTCTCTCTCAAACCTTCTTCCTGACGACAGTAACCACATCAAAACCGTCAATCTGATTTCTAAAAGGGTGAAATTACTATTGCAATATGTATTTAGGAGCTAAAATCACCTTAAGCTCCTCCAAGGCCTTGGGGATCGCTCTGAAACCTTTCCATGAATACTGGTTCTTCGCTTTCCTCGCCACGACCTATACAAATCAGAAACTCGATCAACTTCGGCAATGCAGCATAAGTGGCGGTGGAGTGTTTCCTCAAATCCAATCTTAAGGCAGTTATAAGGTTCAAAATCTCACGCCAACGCTTTCCAATATGTTGACCACATCATAAATTCGCCGTCGCTCCACTCCTGCTCATTCAGAATCTTAGTCAGAACCAAATTAGTGTTTTCTTTTTTACAAGCCACGGTGCATGAACGGAACATCTTAGTTAGCAAGAAGAAAAAATCAGGGTCTATCAGGAATCCGCCCGCCCCGCGAGGTCGAAGCTTGTAAAGAGAGGGAAGGAAACAAGCAAGCACCTAGCTTGAGAGCAGCATCGTCGAGACCGATCACTTCAACGCCATCTCTATTGTACAGCCTCAGGAAACTGATCCAAAAACACCCCAGGCGGCAAAGAATAAGAAAACTAACAAAGACCCAGGTCGAACCACGGGGAACGAGGGCGAATCGGATAGAAAATGAAGAGGCTTTCGGGCGGGGGGGGAACCTACTTGGAGCAGAGGACGCCGAGGGACTTGTCCTTGCGGCAGTACAAATGCTGCCTGGGGTCGAGCAACTCCCCGGATCCCAGCGAGGCGTTCTCACGGCCGGCCGCGTCGTCGGCCTTGGCCAGCTCCATCCCGGCAGCTTCTCTCTCTCTCTTCCTCCGCCCCTCCTGGTCGTCCGTGCTTCAGCTGCGTCAGCGCAAGCGATGGCGGAGCGTTGCGGGATCAGAGACCACGGGGGGAGAGAGAGAGAGAGAGAGAGAGAGAGAGCGGGTATAAAGAGAGGGAAGAAGAGGAGGGACCGTTGAGAGAGAGAGAGAGAGAGAGAGAGAGGAGGAGGGAGGGAGGGAGGGAGAGTTTTGGTTGGCAATGGCGGGTTTGAATTTTTGAAAGCTGGATCTGAGGAGGGGGACGAGCGAGCGAGGGGGGAGTCGAGGAGGAAGGAGGAAACAGGAAAGGATTCGCTCCGTTGCATGGCGCGGGGGGTTTGAATTGGGATTCGAAAAGAGCGGTTGTTCTGCGTTTTTACGTACCTGCCCTCCCTCGTCCGCGCCCTCCCGGGGGCTTTTGGGCCGGGCGATTCCGGTAATTTCGCACCTCCCGCTTCAAGAAATTTATCATATATATATTAAATCTGTTTTGGAGGGGCGCCTGCTTCGGAAAGGACCTGGCAAAAACCAGCTCGACAATTATATATTAATCGGAGATTCTTTTCCTAATTAACGAATGATTTGACTGGAGTAACCTCCCCTTCACTTCTACTCTTTTCGAAGACGCAAGGCGCGCCCAAAATTATTTGGATTAACTTGCCGTACCGTTTCATTCATTCACTCTCTCTTCTCTTTTCCGCCTTTTTTACAGTTGACGAAAAATTAGCCAACTTTGCCTTGCTATCATGATAGTTAGGGATGAGTATTAGGGGTGAGCAAATCGTACCGCCCGAACCGGGAACCGCCCAAACCGGCCCGGACCGGCCGGGTTGGTCCGGTTCCCGGACGTGTCGGTCCGGTCCTCGGTTCCCAAAAGTGGAACCGGTGTCCGGGCGGTCCAGTTCCCAATTCCTAGGAGGACCGGATCAGACCGGACCGATTAGAGATAAATAAAAATAAAAATAAAAAGACTCCGTGCATGAACAACACGTTTAGGTGTAAGCCCGTTGTCATGGCGTCAAGTTAGATCCATCTCAGTCGGCCCTCGGCACCAGCCCTTGGTCCGAACTACATTTGAAAAACAAGACCAATGGGAGGCCCTGCCCAAACACCTCTATGACTAAGCTCCACTCGCAATATGTCAAGAACCCACCGACCGACGGGCGGACCAAGATGTCGAGCTGAGGAGCCCAACCAATCCAGACGAAGCCTCTCTCTCTCTCTCTCTCTCTCTCTCTCTCTCTTAATTTTAGGTTTCTTTTCCGGTCCCATTGGACCGCCCAAGAATCGGACCGGACTGACGGGTCCGGTCCGGTCCAGTCCAAGATTTTGGCGGTCCGGTCCATGGTCCTAGAGAACGGGAACCGGTCTCACCGGTCCAGTTCCGGAGGGGAACCGGACCGCCCGGGGAACCGCTCACCCCTACTCAATGAGTATGATCACGGGAGAGTATCGAAAACCTAAAAATCGAACCAAAGAGACCGATCCGATTTTAAGATCTAAGGTATACGGAACATTTTCGACGGATAAATTCTAAGATCCAAGCGGAACCTGAAACAAATTTTCGGTGTTTTTTCTTGTTCTATGCTTTCGTGCAATGCTGCAGCATTACATGGCGTCCAATGACGGAATATGTAATCCGAAATCATTAGTCTAAACTCCCATTCCCAGCGATGTCCTCGATTGCGGGGGATGAGATTGGGGTTAAGATGAGCAAAGGCTTTGGATTAAATCCCGTGGGATGGGACTGTGGTTAAGATGAGGAAACATTCTCCTTCTCCTCCTGTTCTTCTTTACTGTCCTGCTCCAGATGATCTATCCCTTTTGAATCTCCAAACAAACAACCCGTCTCTCGAGCAGTAGATGGAAAAATACATATATATACTTGTCGAAACCAAGCTTTTTTCATCTTCAGGAAGGTGGACTTTCGCAGAATGAAGCATTCATTCATACAAAGGCAACTTAAAAACAAACAAAAGCCAAAATGAAACTTACTCACGTGAAATTATCGATGGATTACTATAATTCATTGATAATTAGCGATTCTTTACAAGGGATTCATTGAATTCTTTTGGCTGAAAGCTAATCTGGAGAAAACATAAGCAAGAATTGACAATATTGCATTGCTCGTCTTAGTAATCTCTCTCTCTCTCTCTCTCTCTCTCTCTCTCTCTCTCTCTCTCTCTCTCAGGTATTACCGTCTGTACGGAGCAAAAAGAAAGATAGTGCACCTCAGAGGGCTTTGAACTTCAAACATCTCCAAATCTTCACAGGATGATCTCGTCCTGCACACTCACGTTGAGGGTCTTATTCGGCAGAACGATGCTGTTGACCACGACGACTTCTTGCTCTACCACCACAGATTCCCCTGCATTGTTGAGCAAAATTCATGAACTAAAGTGTAATGAGCACAGAATATTGGTCAATTACTTTGCACTCTTCAAAATTAAGTACCGAGAATTGTGATTCCCAACTTTGAGTTGTAGTCTCCATCAGCCTAGACAAGCGGAAAGGAGTTGACCATTGACAGTTAATAGCAATCAACAGGCCAACATGGTTATGGTAAGACTTTAAAGTGAACTAATTTTTACAAACTTTCACAGCCACAAGCTCCGATGCACACAAGTCCTCAACTCATGTCACATTTTTCGCATGTGGAAGGACATGGGAATGAACAGGAAAACCGTAAACAAACTTGCCTGGACTCTTGACCATCTCCCAATAGATGATTTCCATCCGACAATGGAATTTATGACTACAGCATTGTCCTGGCAAAGCAATCTCCATTAATATTCTCATCTTCCTAGGATGACGTTACTCATATTTGATTGTCTTCCATACCTCTAATTCGACATCGTCCAAAATAATACAACTTATCAGCCTCACACCAGGTCCTACATGAACATTTGCTGAAATAGAGACATTGGGACCAATCTGTCCAAAGGAGTAATGTCAAATCAAAATATCCACATGGAAGACGAAGCTAATGCAGATGGCCAAAGCAGAAATTATAATTCAGGCCCTGAAAGTATTGTAAATATTCTGGATTCACCCTTCTAAATTAAACTACACGAATCACTTGAAGGTGCTTCTTCTTTCAAGAACTCGAATCATCTAGGGGTTCAATTGATCCTAGCACAATTGAGTCTCTGACTGTATTTTCTCTTCCTTAAATTTGAGGCATACTATCCACAAGGTGATTTTGCCACGCTTATCTTATTGAATGCCCAGAAAGGAAGCAAATAAATTTTACTGAACAAACATAGTTAATTCACCAGAACATTATGGATTCACAGTCACTGTGCAAACGTGTCTAGGATGTATGCAAACTAAAACTCTGTATTTAGAGTTCCCTCGCTTAATTTATATGGGAAAGAAGGCCTAGATTGACAGCAAATCCTAAATTGAGTAGAATAGAAATCAATGAATTTGAGGTCCATGATCAAGGCAAATAACTTAAACATTTTCCACAAAGTAAGGATGGACCGATATCAAGGATGTAAATGGAACAACCTTCGCAGTCGGATGTACTTTGGCTGATGGGTGAATATAAACATCACCAACAACTGAGGCACTTCTAGTACCATCTCCATTAGCAAGAAGATGAGGAGAGGTGAGTCTGAACTGGGCCAGATACAAACCAGAGCATTTCAAAGATATCCTGCACAGGGAGAGACATCGTAAGAGGATATAGATGAGGGCAAGCTGTAAATGGACCCTTATAGTTAGAAAAAGAGAAGCTAAAACATCACGTCAATCACTTTACCCCGGTGTCTTGATCTGTTCCCAATAATCCATGGTCTCATATGTATAAAGCTGCTTCTTTCCAGCAAGAGGTGACAAAATATCCTGGTCCAATCTAACAAAATCTGTAGGAATGTTGTTTCTGTTGAGAAAACTCAGAAGAAGGAAAGAATAGCACCATCAGCTCCAAAACAGAGATCGTAATAATAAGAAATCCCAAATAAGGAAAGAACAATGTGATGTACAACCTAAAGAAACGGATAAGTGTTCACAGCTGTGATGAAATGTGCATAGTAACTTCCTCATTTTCTAAATGTTCTAATGAGACTAATGAGACAATCCAGGTGCAGCACCAAAAAAAAAAAAAACCTTGAAAGAATGATCTTTTCTTTTCTATAAAAATCTTAAGCCAACATAGAAAAGCTTCCTCACGGCTCAGCAAAATTCAAGCAAATTAATGAAGGGGGACAAGAACACACATGCATGCGCAAGATCCAGTTTTCATATATTCAATGTCTTTGGCCCGTATCCTTTCTTCTGTACATCCTCAATTTTATCTGAAACCCAGTTTGCTAATTCCATGAGAAGTTAAACATTTGTTAACAAACGCCCACATCCGGCAAAGATTAAGACTAGAAAAAGATATGACCTTAGAGTTTCTTAGATTCTATGCAACCAGACAAACCCCAATGTTTATTTTTCACCTGTAACCAAGAACTGCTTCGTTCAAAAAAAAAAAAAAACCAAGAACTGCATAGTTGTCTATTGCATTGGTTATACTGCCTGGCAATTCCAATAAGAAATTACGCCGTTTTGCTCATCAAAGGGGAAAGAGAAGTAGTTATTCTAAATCTTTCAAGTGACGTTGACAACTACTTGTTTGAGTATAACAACAGCTATGTGCAATTCATGATACATGAAATGCTTAAAAGAATATT
This sequence comes from Melaleuca quinquenervia, assembly GCA_030064385.1. Taxonomy (NCBI): domain Eukaryota; kingdom Viridiplantae; phylum Streptophyta; class Magnoliopsida; order Myrtales; family Myrtaceae; genus Melaleuca; species Melaleuca quinquenervia. Next base: position 5,545,134 of record CM057726.1, on the reverse strand, counting down.
CCAGCTATGTGCAATTCATGATACATGAAATGCTTAAAAGAATATTCTGAGGATGAAAGTCACTAAGATTAACCTTGCAGATGTGAATAGATCAAGGCTCGATAATTTCTGCAGATTAGCTGTAACTTAGGCCAAAAAATATCAGCATGAAAGTGAGCTTAGTGAGAATATTAATACAATTCATTGACAAACCCAAATCACTAGAAGCATCTCATGCACATGGACTAACCTCTGTCTTCCCGGTCATTAGATACATCCTCAATTGCAGAAAAAATATTTGGAGAAAAGATGTATACACCACAATTTATTAAATCACTGACCTGCAAAAAAAAAGATTAACTATGTTATTCAGTTAATCTAGCAGCAGTCTGAGAAAGTGAAATGCCCTGCAAACGTACAAAAGTTTCAGGTTTCTCTGTGTAATGCAACAGCTCATTCGTGACTGGATCAGAAACTAATGTACCAAACTGGTTAGCTGATTCAGCAGAAACCTGTCAGTGAAGAAAAATGAAAAGACATGTCAGCAACTAGGAAGGCCCGAGGAATTATCATCTTGATGGAACCCAGACAGAAACTTTGCCATGAGGAACTCACCTTGACTACTAGCATCGTTCCCATCCCACTATATCTTTTATGGGCTTCTGCACGTGCAAACATTACATTGGGATAGTCACGTTGTCTACACAAATTGCATCATCCTAAAGAGCTAACTAAACACTTATAGGGAAAAAATTGAACCTACCAAGCATATCTGAAAGTGGAAAGTTGCAGCAGACGTCACAGTTCAGTAGAAAGATATGAGACTGTAAAACAAAAGGCAGATACGAAATTAGAAAATGCTTCATGTGAATGGCATATATCGGGCAACACAAGCTCATAATTCCCATATGACACGACATCAAAGACAATAGGTGAATGAAAATAAGATCAGGGCCCAAGTGAAGAATTTTACCGGGCTGTCTTCCATAATCAAATTCCTGAAATGATAAAGGCCACCAGCTGAACCATGCGGTTTATCCTCTTTCAAGTATCTGAAGAAGAATCAATTATTGATACACACACACACACATATTAAAACAGGCCTTTATAGCTTATTTCTATATGCAAGACACAACAAAGCATTCCAAAGCAAAACAGGGGTCACCTCACTGGGACTTTCAGTTCATTTGATATGGAAGAGACGTATAGTGCAAACTCCTTCTCGTCATAAAACCCGATCAGGAAAATTTGAGCCAAGTTGGGGATCTGCGCAGCAAGAATCCAATTGTACACCACAACAACTCCACATTGATCAAGTCTCCATTTTCCCAAAATCTTATTACTAACACGCTTAGGTACAATCATTTAAAAGATTAGCACTTCCACTAGAAAAGTTCAAATCTTGAGACGTACCCTTTTGCAAGCAGACATGGGATGCTGAACCATGGGCTGCCCAGCCAAAGGGAAGAGTGGCTTCGGCGTGTTGAATGATAGAGGCCTAAACCTAGTGCCTGAATATTGAGAAGTCGAACTTTATGATCAAGCAAACAAGAACCCAGAACGGACTATCTTTCTTGCAAAATTAAAAGAGGAAGTTGATAAAAAGAAACCTTTGGTAGGTCCACCGACCATGATCACGGCGACCACCTTCTCCATCTCCCCCGAGTTCTCCATCTTCAAGAACCCTAAACCCAGTTGATCGCGGAGCTCAAAAGCTTCAAATTCCTGGTGAAGATCAGATTAGCACTTCGATCGAATTCAAGAAGTTCGGCTCCCTAGCTTCTGTTGCTAGCAGAGGAACCAGGCCAGACTAGCGTGAGACTTGAGTTACTCTGGAAGCGGAGAGGGAATCCTTTTGGCATTTTGGCGGAATCTCAAGTCAATTCCTTTCCAGAGGAAAACAAAAAGAAAGCAGAAGGTCCGGTTTAGCGTAGTCTAACATAAAGAGAACTGCATGCTTGGACGGGATGAGAAGCTTCGTTCTCTTTCATGTTAGGGTTCCGGTTCACAGTCTTCCTGTTTTTTGGGCCATCATGTTACTGTTATAGTCCATCATGGTCTTACAATCTGCCAACTTTGGTAGTTATAAATCCCGACTCAATTAAATCACACTCTTATGGATCGGAAAGTAACTTAAAAGAAGCATGGAGAATGAAAACCTAATAAGAAATATTATTATGTATGAATCCTATGAATCATGATATAAAGATAAATTAAATTCCGATGAACCCTTCTTCGTTTTTTTCTCTTCTAACCATTGAATTTGCCAATTGATATTACCTTGACAAATGGAATCGTCCGATTTTGAGCTGGTGTCTTGAATGATTTCATGCTTGATCAAGAGCTAAGGTGAAATTGCATGTCCGAGTAGCTAAGGTGAGTCATATTGCACGGTGGGAAAGCGCCTGATATTGCCAGCAGAATCACGAAAACCATAGTCCAAGGCCTTTTCTTTGCTCATGGCGCAAAGGAAATCGTATGCCGTCGACGCCATCTTGTTGAAGAGCCCTTTTGGCAGCACCCTGCAGAATAGTAGGATGCGCGACCGCCGTCGGATCCCGCTGCGGTGGAGCCCTAGGAGGTATCCTATCTCTCGCACAGCCAGCGTTTCCAAGGGTCTGTAAAAGAAGAGTGTTGTCTGAATCCTAGGATTCGACAAAGTATATTACTAAATTGGAGCTTCGAGACGACCCCTGGAGTCTACCTTTCCTAGCCATTGATGTGATCAAAAGCACGTGGGACTTCCCGAAACAGTGGCTGCTAACAGTTGATCTATCGAATTGGTTTTACATATAATAATTCTTAATTGTGACGGTGAGAATAGTTAAGATATTTTCTCGTACGCGTTAAGTGACGGACAAGTTATACATATGCAATACAAATTTAGACAGCATATGTGTAGCGCCGGTTTCTTAGCAATATTTTACTTGCTTAGAAAATTGGTGTAGGCCACTTTTTGATTACTCTCTTCTTCTATTATATTCTAATATTGGAATTGTCACATTAAGCTAAGCTATCATGCTGTTTTTTATTAAGAATATGTCATGAATGTTGGAGATAATTAGAAGATTCGTCCAATCTCCATATATCCTTCATAGCTTTCTTGATTGTGCACACGTCTCCATTGACTGCGGTCAATGATAATTCGTTTACAATTTCCTGTTACCTTATAAAACCATCTTATTGAATCTACAAATACCCCATGTACGAAACTAACATATTCCAGTACTGTATAACTTAGCAGTATTAGAAGAAGAGAGTGACAATTCCAGCATAGCATGATAACCTCACGCGATTTGAGATTTTTATTAGCGTGACAGAAAGATTTAGGCATTCGCCATTGCAGCGCTTGGCCAACTCTTACCTCAAAAGCCTGAAAAGCATGGTGAAGACATCAGCATGTTTTCTTCTTTCGCGAGTCGCGACAGAGTAATCCCAGAATTCGACTTAGTAGATCACCGCAACCAAACACTCACACTTCAGAAAAACACGTGGTGCATAAATTAATTCAGAGCTAGCTTGGAGAATGAAAATCGAAGAAGAAGAAGATGTTGTTCTGCGTGAATGTTGGGGATCATGCACGAAAACAAGAATGTTGGGGATCATGCACGAAAACAATCGGACCTCATCGACGTTGTTGTCTTTTTCTCCTTTCCTAGTCATTGAACTTGCCAACCAATGAAACCTTGACCAACAGACTTAGTTTGAGCTGATTTAATTAAATTCTTACAACTACAAACCGCTTTCGATTAAGATTTTGCTGATGCTGGTTGTTTGGATAGGATTGTCCAATTCTGAGCACGTGTCTCGAAATGTGGAACTCATATATTCAAAGTAGCTAAGGCGAAGTCATCTTACATCAACAAAGGTTATGTAGATAAATAGAAGAAGCGAGATATCGATACAACAAACACTATTATGTCAACCCTCTTTCGCCATATCACCTAGCGAAAACGCTAATTGATCGAAACATAAATTTATTGGTAAATCACTTTTATTATGCATGGGTACAAGCATCTCGAACCCCTTTATTCCAGGACAGTACTGTATTCACCTCATCGAAGATCTCTGAAGTGTGCATCTTACATAGCTGGAGCTTCCATCGCTGCATATCACTGATTGCACAGTGTAGAGGTGCTGACATTGCAAATAGAATCACGAAAGCCGTAGGCCATGGCCTTTCCTTTGCTCACGGTACAAAGCATGTATGCCATCGATGTCATCCTGTTGAAGAGCCCTTCTGACAGAACCCCACGGAATGACGGGATACATAACCGCTTTCGGGTCCGCGCTGTGGCCGAGCCCTAGAAGGTGTCCTATTTCGTGCACGGCCACCGTTTCCAAGTCAAATTGGGTCGAGCTGGGGTTGATGCTCCACTGCTCATCCGCGTCGTAGTGGAACCTACCGTCGGGCGGGCCAAACGCATGGGCAAGAATTTTGCCGGGCCCATCGAAAGGATAACCGTCTTCGTGATCGCCGCTGTAGAACCCCACGACGATATCGGACGGCTTGCCTGGTGAAGCTTCTTCGAAAGTAAACGCGGTGACATGGGACCACCTCTGGAAGGCTCTCCAGCAGGCTCCTCTCAACAACTCCGGCGAGACGTCCCGGAGGATCGGGTGGATAGCATAAGTGAGATGGGTTTTGGAAGGCGGCCACTTGGGCATGTGGGGTTGGAACGTATAGTGAGGTACGGTGAGGAGCTCGTCAGGCTTGGTGGCGTTCCCTTTCACGTGCTTACGGCGGACGGAATCGGGCACCCCGCATCTCGGGAGGCTCATTTGCTTCACGGTGCTGGCGTCGAGCATTCCTGTGACTTTAAGGCGGTAGAATTCCAGGTAAGATGCGAGCGCCGACTCTAAAGCCTCGTCGAACTTGTCGTCCAGGAGGGCAACGTCGTTCTCGGCCTCGTAGTCCAGGTATCCGAAGGCCTTGAGGTAACGCTTGACCTCTCTGATGCCTTGCTTGGTCTGGCCCTGGAGAGTCCCCTCCAAGCTCCGGAAGGAAGTGAGGCTTGGATTGGCAGATTTCAGGCTTCTCGAGCCGACGGCGGCGAAGGGTTGAGTTGCGATGAAGAGAACTAGGATGGACGCCAGAGAAGAGGAAATTCTAGGATCCATCTTGGGGGGCGTGCGTGTAGTGTTCTCTAGGACAATGTTCCGATTCGATTGTCCGAGGGACTTCGATAGTTCACGGGGCTATTTATAGAGTGGCGGCTCCTGAATAAAAAACCTTTAATCACGCTGAATTCGAGATAATTAACGAATTCGTCACAATGACAGGGAGACCTCATAGACGTCTAGGAATCAATTGTGACTGATCAGATCACACTCCGCTTGTCTCAACTGAATGAAATTCGTATTCACAAGGGATACAACATCATAAACCAGTCAAGCCAACGCAGACAATGTTTCTGCTAATTAAGAATTCCACAGAGTTCTTCTATCAGTGCAAAAAGAAAACCATCGGGCATAATTTTGGTTACCCTATTCGCGAAATCTTAGAAATTTTAACCGTTCACTGTCTGACTTCCAGAATTCGGCAATAGAAAACTTGAGATTCAACACGACCTTGCATTGACTCATTATCAAGCTACCAAATTGGTGCTGTATTGGCACAGGGAGATAAATTATCTGTTATGTCTACCATATTAATAAAAAGAGAATTTTTAAACATGATGGCGAGAATAAATCAGATGTTCTTGCGTGCGAACGCTAATTCGCATATATGCACGCGCGCCTCTATTGCTTATCAGTGCTTGCGTGGAAAATTGCTATCGGCAACTTTCAATTGATCTCTTCTTTTATTAAATGCTAATCTTGGAAATTTGTTATATCAAAGTTGTTTGAGTGGAATGAGAATTGATAGATCTTAGGTTGCTCTCTCTCTCTCTCTCTTTCACACGTTTGTGCCTTGAGAAGACTGGAGTCATCCAAAATAAGACTATTCGAGAAGAAATCTATGTAATGTCTCGTATATCATCATAGACAATGCACGAGATATCTGTAAGTTTTATAAGATGATTATCTAAGTTAACAAGATATTACATTATAAAGTACAATCAAATACGATCAATCAAGAAATGTACATACAATGAAGATATTTTTAAGTAAAATCAACAACGACAGAGAATATCCTAATTATTTTTTATAATATGTATGCATGTGGAGTTAAATATCAACCATATGTATATTATTGGAATAATATAATGAATGGTCCCTCAACTTTGACTCGATGTGCAAATGGTCCCTAAATTTTCAATTCATTCAATGTGGTCCTCAAACTTTAAACAAATGTGCGATATAATACACGAACTTTCAATTTGTTTAATAAGGTCCATAAACTTCTTATGTATGTTCAAATTAGCCCGTAGACTATTAAAAAATGTTCAATGTTGTGATTCCAGTAATTTCAGTTGATGGATCACATTGAACATTTTCATTCAATTCAAAGACTAGTTTATATACAAAAAGTTTATGGATCATATTAAATAAATTGAATGTGCATAAATCATACGTGTCCTTTTTTTCCCCGGATGGTATTCATGTTCTTAAACATGCTATTTGTTATGTAATGGAGGTGGAAAATGGCAAAGGCAGCCGGCAAAAGCAACTGAGTGCTCGGACCCACGCCTCGCTCTGTTGCGCGGCAGGAGTAGGAATGACTCATGTTCATCGCCAAATCGTCTCGATCGTTGGTAAGAAAGAGAGATAGAGAGGTTGGGGAAAAGACTCCTAACTTTACTTTACGTGTAAGTTTGAATATTGCTCCGGAAATTACGGACATTAAAAAAAAAAAGAGAGAGAGACAGATGCATAGACTCGAATTGATCGGATTTGCATCAATCAAGAATGTTAAAAACTAAAATTTTGTTTAAGTAGAAATATGTATGTAAAAAGGAAAACTCTACTAACATTCCTAGACATAAATATTATGGTGTCCGCACCAATTTTATCGCATCAATTTGTAATTGAATCTCACGAAGGTGCTTCTCCGTCCGCGATTGTAATCAAGCAGGAACAGTAATTGAAGCAGCAATCTGGAAAAAAAAAAAACCGGATCATCAGTTACTTCGTAACGAAAACAGACCGGTACGGCCTAGAGAAATAGCTCAATGTCCATCCCAACATATGCTATAAAAACCAAGATTAGTGTCAGATTATATAGGAAATTCAAGTTGTTCTAATTGGGGTTAACTTGTTAGGCTGGTGCCTATGTCATTAATTTCACTAATGTGGAGATAACACAGAATGTTTTGCAAATAATTTGACAACCTAATCGAACCGATACAAAATTCAAAGGACGGCAATGTGCTTCGAACAAAATTTTAGGGACCACCGGTGTCATTATTGAGATGACCTCCTATAACATTTTGAAGTTGACAGAACTATCCAAGAATGTCTTTTTATGAGCTTCATAAACGCAAATGTTGCTTTATATTTCGTAAAATACCCGCTTTAAGGAAGTTAGATGTACATAGGAATAAGATTTGCGAGATATGGAAGGACCTGCAAAGCTTGAAACGCCTTCCTATACAGCAGTTTTATCACATGCTTTAGAAATCTGGATAAAGACATCTCGTGACAATTTTTATATGAATATTTATGGCAGCTAGTTATTTTAATTGGATTCCATGACAAAAGATTTCGATTGGCTATTAATCTCGAGAAATACGCGAAAAATACTAATAACACGCGATATCTGAATCGATCGACAATTATCCAGGAGATGTATTTCTTTTTTAGGTGGAGCGACTCTATGTTTGGAAATTGGAAGATTCGATTGTATGAACGACCAAATCTCCGAAAATATCAAACCAATTGGTTCCAACAGTTAATTGATCTTCACATCAATTGTCCAATAGATAACTTGGAAATTGATCATCTTAAAAACTGTCCTAAGAGCAAATTGGAAATCGAGGAATAGAAAAGGAGATCAAGAAATGTCGAGAAAAATTTCAGAAGCGCCGAGAGTGACAGCAAGCTTATCACCGGCGAAAGTTTTATTGTTTTTCCGAGTGTTTTAAAAAGTATAATCTATTGAGAATTCTATTAAGTGTCATAGCGTGCTTAGGTGTGTGATAGCAAAATCTAGCTACTTGGATCCTCAACCAGGCCTGGATATACCGAGGCATGGGCGCTGGGGTCTCGGTCTTGGGTGTAGGGAAAGAACATGGGTACCGACGCGTCGTGGGCTTGGCCTTGATGGATTCAGGCTCAAATAGTGGGGACTTGGTCTTGGATGTTGGGGACTCGAGTATGAGTGGCAAGGTTCTCGTGCCCAAATATAGAGTTTCTGATTCAAATGTTCATATCTCATCACAATTGAAAAAAAATCAATATTTTGAATTTAATTATAAGTTATCCATTGATCGAGAAAACTTGAAACCAAACGATCTCGATTGAACAGCAATCCTCTCCTTATTCTTGAATCTGTTATCAAACCAACCGAATTCTACATGAATCTCCCCTCAAATCCCCGATTAAGGACAAGATCAATTTGTTGCCGAGACCTTTATACATTTGAATCACGTCATGCCTCACCCGCACTTTCCAGCCCATCAATGGATGCAGATCTGGGCTGCCCCACCCAGATCCGCTCTTTTCAAATATGGGTTGCCCCGCCCGGATTTGGGCGAGGGAGGCCTCGCTTGACCCTTGCCATCAAGAGCTTTACCGCTCTTTGGAGCAGCCGGAGCAAGAAAAGAGAAGAAAAAAAAAAGAAAAAAGTTTGTCGCCATGTGCTGCCCCATCATCGCCATATCGTCGCCAACAAGGTCCAGATGTCACCACGTAGGCATTTTCCAGCCAAAATCCATTGGAATGACTTAAATGGCAAATGTGGAAAATATTTATGACTGAATTTGCTTAGAAAATAAAAGGTTGATGACTGAATTGGCATAAATGGTAAAAGTTTAGGACTTTTTTTGACAATTTTCCCCATCTTTCCACGTGGACTGCTTTAAAAAAAATCTAAAAATCAATAATTAATCGCATAATAGTTTTTGCTAGAATTTTTAGTCGGAAGCTGTTTGAGTGATAATTATTCCTCTGATTTAGCATCTAATGAATATTGACTTTTGCCACTAAAATGAACCACTATAATACGTTGATTATATGAAAATTTGTAAAGGGGAATGTTTAATAACTGCTGCTTTTATTGCAGGGATCACTTATTGCCCAGTAAAAATGTGCTGACATTGCCAATAGAATGGCCTAGGATTGGTAAGAGTACAAAGCATCTATGCCATCGATGTCATCTTGTTGAAGAACCCTTTTGGTAGAACCAAACGGAATAGTGGGATACATGACAGCGGTCTGAACATCGGTGTGGTCGAGCCCTAGGATGTGTCCCATTTCGTGCAAGACCACCGATTCCAAGTCTATTTGGGTCGGGCTGGGGTTAGGGTTAACGCTCCACTGCTCATCGGCATCATAGTGGGACCAACCAGCGGTCGGGTAAAAGGAGTGGCCAAGAATAGAGCCGGGCCCATCGAAAGGCCAAATATCACGATGATAGCCACTGTAGAAGCCTATTCCGATATCGTGCGGCTGATCAGTTGGAACTTCATTGAAAGTGAATCGGGTAACATGGGTCCAGGATTGGAAAGCGCTCCAGAAGGCTGCTCTCAAATCCGACAGGGAGATGTCCTTGGCCATGGTGTCGAAAGCGTAGGTGAGATGGGTTTTGGAAGGCGGCCACTTAAGCGAGCCCTGATTGAACTTATAGCGCGACACAATATGGAGCTTGTTAGGCTCGGTGGCGTTCCTGGTCGCGTGGCTAGGGCGGACGAAATCGGGCACCCCGCATCTCGGGACGCTCATTTGCTTCAAGGTGTCGGCGTCAAGCTCTCCGGTGACCTCAAGACGGGAGAATTTCTGGTACAATTTGAGTGCCGACTCTAGAGTCTCGTCAAACCTGTCGTCCGTGAGCTCGACGTCGTCCTCGTAGTCCAGGTATCCGAAAGCTTTGAGGTAACGCTTGACCTTTCCGATGCCCTGCTTTGTCTGGCCCTTGAGAGCCCCCTCCAATCCCTGCAAGGAAGTCAGTCCTGGACCGGTGGATGTCAGGACTCTCGAGTGAACGGTGAAGGGTTGATGAATTGCAAGAAGGACAACGAGCAAGGAAACGGAAGAGCAGAACATTTTAGGAGCCATTTTGTGCGCGTGCGCAGTGTTCCCTAGGAAAGTGTTCTCAGGCAAGGAATCTTTGTTCACAGCGGTTTTATGGTCTCAATATTTTCCCCTTGCCTATACTCTCGAACGATTCACAGCCTGGATTCAAGGATTTTTCCTTTCCTGTTGAAGAGAAATTCCTTTTTATTACCAAAATGATACATAAAAAGATGGGATAAATTCACCAGAAGAAGCAAGGCGGAATCTTAATCTTTTTTTCCCTCTCTTATACTCTAGAACGATTTATAGCTTATGGTGGCCATCAAACTTGAATGTGGATTGTCGTCCGACCACAAGGAAAGGGCAACTCCCTAGTGGGAAACTCATGTTGAAGGTATTTCCATTGTCTATTATGTCCTATCGATGGCATTTTACAGCGAATTAGCCAAGAGGTGGCTCATCAGGCGCCGTTTTTGTGCTGGGGAAGGGCGAGAGATGCACTGCGAGAGAGGAGCATGTGGGTGCCTGATGTGTTGGATATGATGAAGCTGCTTCAGGGAAGGAGCAAGAAAACTTTGGCTAGGACGGAGATGCCTTGCGTCATCACTTGAAATTTTCATGGAGGGCATAAAATGATTTCACATCTTTCCACGTGGACTTCTTTAAAAAAAATCTAGAAATCGATAATTAATCAGATAATATTTTTTTTGATAGAAATTGTCGTCAGAAGCTCTTGGAGTAATAATCATTTCTCCGATTTAGCATTTAATGGATATTGACTTTTGCCAATTAAGTGAACTCTTACTATAATAGGTTCATCATATGAAAATGTGTGAAGGGGCAATGCTTCATAACCGCTCCTTTTATTGCTGCGATCACTTATTGCCCACTGAAAATGTGCTGACATTGCCAATAGAATGGCCTAGGATTGCTAAGAGTACAGAGCATGTATGCCATCGATGTCATCTTGTTGAAGAACCCTTTTGACAACACCGGCCGGAATACTGGCAAACATGACGGCGTTCTGATCGTCGGTGTGGGCGAGCCCTAGGACGTGTCCTACTTCGTGCAAGACCACCGATTCCAAGTCCGTTTGGGTCGAGCCGGGGTTAACGCTCCACGACTCGTCGTTATCGTAGTGGGACATACCGGTGGTCGGGTAAGCGGAGTGAGCGAGGACAAAGCCGGGCCCATCAAAAGGCATACTATCACCGTGATAGCCACTGTAGAAGCCTATTGTGATATCGGGCGACTGATCAGTCGGGACTTCACTGAAAGTGAATCGGGTAACATGGGTCCAGGACTGGAAAGCGCTCCAGAAGGCTGCTCTCAAATCTGATGGGGAGACGTCCTTGGCCATGGTGTTGAAAGCGTAGGTGAAATGGGTTCTGGAAGGCGGCCACTTACTCATGCCCCAATTGAACCTATAGCGCGACACGATGTGGAGCTTGTTAGGCTCGGTGGCGCTCCTGTTCGCGTGGCTAGGGCGGACGAAATCGGGCACCCCGCATCTCGGGACGCTCATGTGCTTCAAGGTGCTGGCGTCAAGCTCTCCGGTGACCTCAAGGCGGGAGAATTTCTGGTACGATTTGAGTGCCGACTCTAGAGTCTCGTCAAACCTGTCATCCATGAGCTCGACGTCGTCCTCGTAGTCCAGGTATCCGAAAGCTTTGAGGTAACGCTTGACCTCTCCGATGCCCTGCTTGGTCTGGCCCTTGAGAGCCCCCTCCAGGACCTGCAAGGAAGTCAATCTTGGACCGGTGGATGTCGGGACTCTCGAGTGAACGGTGAAGGGTTGATGAATTGCGAGATAGACGAGGAGCAAGGAAACGGAAGAGCAGAACATTTTAGGAGCCATTTTGTGCGCGTGCGCAGTGTTCCCTAGGAAAGTGTTCTCAGGCAAGGAGTCTTTGTTCAAAGCGGTATTATGATCAACAAGGAATGTCATAACTCGGGCAAGCAAAACCAGGCACCGCTATGACTATTGGAATTTCCTCGGGTTTGCAATCCAAAAGCGTTAGGCATAGCTTTAGGAAAGATACAGGCGGAATCTTAATGTTTTTTCCCTCTCCTCTCTCCTATACTCTAATTAGAATGATTTATAGCCTGAATTCAAGGATCTTTTTTTCCCGTTGAAGATAAATTTCCATTTATTACCAAAATGATACATAAAAAGATGGGATAAATTCACTAGAAGTAGTAAGGCAGAATCTTAATTTTTTTTTCCCTCTCCTATACTCTGGAACGATTTATAGCTTGAATCCATGGGTTTTTTTTTTCCTGTTGAAGAGAAATACGTAAAAAGATGGGATAAATTCACCTAAAGTCCTATAACTTGGCATGAAAAGTACAAATGAGTCCTAAAACTTGCAAATAGTGCAATTGAGTTCTAAAACTTGTCAAGTTGATTCAATTAAGTCCCTCCGTTAGCTTCGTCAAGTTAGACGAATGAAAAACGCTGACGTGACATTTTTAATTTATTTTTAAGATACTTAAGCGCCGAGGTCTAATTAATTATTTGAGGTAACAATATATTATATCAGTAAGCAATAGACACAAAATCTAGAGAGATTTGAATAATCTAGCGAATGGTGAACCCAAGCTTCGTTTTGACCAAGGATGACAGAGGATTTTTTTGGGGGGTCCAGCACGCGCGAGTCACGTGAGCAAAGAGCCCCCAATTGATAAAACTGCTGCATTATCTGCTTCGCTCCGTCGCTCCCTCCATGAGAGCAATGCTAGTTCCCCAGTGTCACCACCACCACCGCCACTCGCCATTACCGTTCCCGCCTCAAACCCTATCTCCCCATCATCCGCCATTCCCTGCAGCTCCACTCTTCAGAAACCCTCGAGCTCCCACCGTCCTTCTCCCTCGGTGCTCCGCCCACCGGAGCGAGGCCGTCCCTCAATCCGCCATCCAGCGCATTGCCGAGAAGCTCCGCAGCCTCGGCTTCAAGGAAGATGACGATGGAGGAGGCGGAGGTGATGGCCCGGCGCCGAAATCCTCGTCTGGCTCCGCCGGTGAGATCTTCGTCCCCTTGCCGAAGCGGCTGCCCAAGTACCGCGTCGGCCACACGATCGACACGAGCTGGAGCACGCCCGAGAACCCCGTTCCCGAGCCCGGCTCGGGCGGCTTCGTGGAGAGGTACGGCGAGTTGAGGCGGAGAGCGAGGAAGGAGAGGGAACTGGAGAGGGAAATGGAGAGGGAGAAGAGGAGAAGGGAAGAGAAGGCGGCCGCAGCGCCGACACTAGCGGAGCTGAGGCTATCGGAGGAGGAGCTGAGGAGGTTGATCGGGATTGGGGTTAAGTTGAAGAAGAGGTTGAAGATCGGGAAGGCGGGGATCACGGAGGGGATTGTGAATGGGATTCATGAGAGGTGGAGGAGGACCGAGGTGGTTAAGATCACGTGCGAGGACTTGTGTAGGATGAACATGAAGAGGACGCATGACCTTTTGGAGGTATGGTTACTCTTGGGCGTTCTTCTTAGTTGGAATTGTTGATTGAAATTGTTCTTGTCGTATAGTTGTATGACTTGTTTGAGGCAAAAGCTTAGCTATATTGGAATTTGGTGTTGGAAGAGTAAGTCCCTTGATTTTGAGGCTGCCGTTTATGTCAAAGATCAAATATAATTTCATAATGAAATGGAAGAGATTTGGGTGCCAAGTAAAACGTTTTTTGCATATCAATTCTGGTAGAAAACCATCTTTCACAAGAGAATCAAACCATCCAATGAACGTGCTGTCCATGCCCTTTGTAAACTTGCAAAATGGATGTTGGATTATGCTTATTTTAGAATGCTTTGGACATCTTGATCCAATCACAGTAATCGGTTATACTTTAGTGCTGCATTTCTTCCTCCAGATTTAGCTGTGTAATATTTGTTTACAACCTTGACATCTTCAGAGGAAAACTGGGGGTCTGGTAGTATGGAGATCTGGCGGTAACATAGTTTTGTATAGAGGGGCTGATTACAAGTATCCTTATTTCTCGGCTGATGAAAGCCCAGCAAGTGGACTTAGCTCGCCAATAGATCACAATAAAGGCAACGGACAAGAAAGCTGCCCACCTGGCAACAATGGGGTAGAACCTGCTCAACCAAGTCCTTCAAAAGGAGTTGGTCACCCGAGCTTGATACATGGCGTGGGTTCTCCTGATAAAGTACGTTTCCAGTTGCCAGGTGAGCTAGAACTTGCTGAAGAAGCTGAGCAATTGTTAGATGGACTCGGTCCGCGCTTTGCTGATTGGTGGGGGTATGAACCTCTACCTGTGGATGCGGATCTTCTGCCTGCCGTTGTTCCTGGCTACAGAAGGCCCTTCCGCCTTCTTCCTTATGGAGTCAACCCTAAACTGACAGATGATGAAATGACCATATTAAGGAGACTCAGTAGACCATTGCCATGCCAGTTTGCATTGGGTAAGCTTTAATTTTGTTCCAATGGCTGACATGACTGTCTAGTATTCACCTGCTTGATCTGCATTTGACAGGTAGAAATAGGAATCTCCAAGGATTAGCTGCTTCCATCGTTAAGTTGTGGGACAAATGTGAGATTGCGAAGATTGCTGTGAAGAGAGGAGTACAAAACACAAATAGCGAGATGATGGCAGAAGAATTGAGGGTCAGACCTCCTTAAACTCATGTTACAGATTTTCACTTTTTTCCCCCTTCTAAAATTAGGGTGCAGCGATCTCTTTTATCTTGATGAAGGAATATGAAGATACTTCTTAGAGGAAACTCTATATGCTTCTTTTTACCTAAGTAGCTGATTTCCTTTAGATTATTTCCAAGGTGTTGTTAGACTCATTCCATAGAAAGCATTTTTTCACTCTTAGTGTCCAAAAAGTAGTTGATCTCTTAATAGGGCTACATTTTCGCAGCTCTAGGGATATCCCCTCCTAGAAAATGTTTTGTTTCTTGCATCTGTTCCACGACCATCAGGCATCTATTAATTCAAGATCTCTTATTCCAGCGGCTAACTGGAGGGACGCTGCTTTCCCGGGATAGGGAATTTATTGTCTTGTACAGAGGGAAGGATTACTTGCCTCCTGCGGTTTCATCTGCAATAGAAGAGCGAAGGAGAGGTGCAATAGAAATGGAGAAAGCAGCTGAATTTCAACGTGGACTGATCTTGTCTGCACCTGGAAATGAAAATGCTGGCAGAGATATGAAAAGAAGGATTCCTCCCTCTGAAGAAAAGAAGCCTGTTTCAATTGAAGGAGTTATTAGGACAACTGGCGTCAAGTTGTCCCTGGTATTTCTTTAACTTCTGTGCCTGAGTCTGCATTAACTTCAGTATCTGTTTGCCTAGAGGCTTATCATTTTTAACAATAGGCTTTAGAGAAGAAAGCCAAGGCGGAGAAACTTCTAGCTGAGCTTGAAAATGCAGAGAACCCTGAACAACCTGATGTGGATAAAGAGGGCATAACACAAGAAGAAAGGTACATGCTAAGGAAGGTTGGCTTGAGAATGAAGCCTTTCTTACTTCTGGGTGCGTTCCACAACTTGTTTTGTCTTGTCTCTATATGAGAATTAAAAATGTTTATCTTTTCTTTTATTTACACTTTAAATGGAATGGATTTCATTTTCGATGACTTTTTTTGTGTCCAGGTAGACGGGGTGTATATGACGGGACAGTTGAAAACATGCACCTTCACTGGAAATATAGGGAACTTGTTAAAATAATTTGTAAAGAGAAAAGGATTGAATCAGTTCATCAAATAGCCCAGACCTTGGAGGCAGAAAGTGGTGGGATATTGGTAGCGGTAGAGAGAGTGACTAAAGGATATGCGATCATTGTATATCGTGGAAAAAATTATGAACGACCAGCTTGTATAAGGCCACGCACCCTTCTAAATAAAAGAGCAGCAATGAAACGTTCCTTAGAGGCTCAACGCCGCGAGGTAAGGCTAACATCTCTCTCTTTGCCATAATGTAAATGCCCAAAGTTGCATAATATTTTTCAGAGCCTCCTTATCTCCTTGGCTTGTTCTTCCTTTTTTGTTTTTCAAATTTCTTTTGAAATCATGTTATGTATAAAAATCTTACTTATGTACTATTTTCGTTATGCAGTCTTTGAAACTTCATGTGTTGAAGCTTGCTGAAAATATAGATCAGCTAAAACATCAGTTGGTGGGTGATACTAACTCCCTTCTCTCAATCAGGCTAACAATCTTGAGTTACAATATAGATGCTTTGTTTGCCAGGATAGAGACAAGGAAAGGAGTGATGTGCATTCATTGGACAGATTGATTTCTCCGCCGGTGAGCACATCAAATTCTTTTTCCTTGTCATGTTGATAGTATCTAGTTGACATACCACATTCATTTATGTTCTATTCAGGTCATGGGGGAAATAACTCCTATGAAATCACCAGATTCTTTGAGCTCAGATGGTGCACTTGACCTAGCATGCAACTCTCTTCCTGGAGTTTCTGTTTCTCACAAGCAGCATGTTGAGGTACCTTTAGCACCCATTAGTTGCTTGAAAGTGGCCACTGCTCTGTTTGATTAGATTCTGCTGTTCTAGTATTGCCGGTATTACTTGTCTGGGGTCATAGGACCTAGAATTGAATCTTGGAACTCCATCCATCTTTGGATTCCTGATAACTGAAGATACCATATAAAAATGTAAAGATACTTATGCTTTGTTTGGAATATTTCCTTTCTTGGAGGGAGTAAAGGTGGGGGTTACACGATGTCAAGGAGAACTTGAAATTTCTCTCAAAAACATTGTAAAATTTGGTCCTGACTTTTTACCTTGCCTCTCATTTATGCCCCTTCCCCATCTTTGAAGTAAAAAGCCAAATAAAGCAGACTTGTGTTTTGAAATATACATTCTTTAAAGTTGTGTTGGGCTGTCATTCACCATAATATGGTGCTTTGGATCTTTCTCTGCTGTCATAAAATTAATAATTATCTATATCAGAAGCAGCACGTTTAACTTCTCTGCCTTATTTGTTTGACAGTCTATTTTCTATCTTAATGTGCCACATTAATATCAAGCTTCAAGTTTGAAAGAAGCAATCATGTGATGAAAATCTGGTGAACTTGTAGGAAATAATAGAGTTAAGATGGATTTTGGGATGTCTTTTGCACTATGAAGGCCAGTATCAGCCTCCTTTTATGTTGAAGAAATTGCAGCCAACCTTTGTGTTATTATCGTCTTGCAAAAAAACACATTGAGAAGTTAGTTTGTTAACTTTAATGGATCTCATTGTTGAGGGGATACTTATAGAGAAGCCATGTAAAAATTTTGTGTTAGGCTGGAGATGATCAACAAAATGACTCAACTTCCATGAGCACTAGCAATGGTGCGGATGCTTCATTGCTTGAAATACCATCTAGACAGGTGGATGAGCTGACTGGATTTGCAGTAAACAAGAGCTATGGGGATTTTGGTGATATGAAACCTGAGATGTTGGATAAATCAGCAAGTAGAGATTCTCTGTGGAGTGTCTCTATACAAAGAAACAATGAAGGTGACTCAGGGCCCAGTGAAAAGTTAATGGAGAACTTTTGCAATGTTTGTCTATTATAATCTCATCATTTTACTCACTGATCTGATATAGGCTGTGGGTCTCAGTCAAAGCAAAGAATTCCAATCCAAATTGATGCTGAGCATCATGTCTCTGATACTAAGACAGTGGAATTGTCCAAGACATCTGGCCAAATGGGTGATAGTATACCAGAAACATCAGCCGAGATGCCTATGGGTCGGATAAATCTTTCCAACAAGGAGAGGCTTCTTCTACGTAGGCAAGCCCTTAAGATGAGAAAACGTCCAGTGCTAGCAGTAGGTATTCTACTTGGCATTCTTGTGGAAATTAAACTAAATGGCTTTCATGTTGGGTATGTTTCTATTGCAGTTATCTTTTTACATGCTATTCAAAGTAGGAAAGTGTTCCATTGCTGCTGTTTAAGTATTTAACTACTTATCCTTCTAGTTTCCCAACTGTTTGGATGCTTGGTTCATTCTGATGATTATATGCACAGCATATGGTGTGTCACATGCATGTAATATACATAAAAAAACAATTAAGTAGTGTATATTTTTGGATGTACAGCTGTAATTTCTTTCAAATAAAGCAACAGCTGATAGTACTTAGCTCCTGGTTTTCAAACCTGATCGAGTCTTCTCTTTTCTGTTTTCCGAATTTGTTATGTATCTAACATTGCTGTCATTTTTTAGGGAGAAGCAACATTGTGAGCGGTGTAGCCAAAACGATTAAGACACATTTTCGGAAGCACCCTCTTGCTATAGTTAATGTAAAGGGCAGAGCTAAAGGGACGTCAATCCAGGAGCTGGTTTTTAAGCTGGAGGTCTGCGGGGCAAGCACTTTTTTTTATATGGCAGACTGCGGAGCAAGCCCTTTGATCTCCCTTTTTGTCTTATCTCAGACTTGGCTTGTAATTAAGTCGCTCACTCCCTATTACTTTCCTGTGTTATTACAGCAAGCAACAGGTGCCATTCTCGTCTCTCAGGAGCCAAATAAGGTCATACTCTATCGTGGTTGGGGAGCAGACGTGGAATCGAGCTTTTCTCACAACAAAGGGAAGGAGGCAGGTAAATTTTCGGATAAGTTGGGACAAGCTCACCCTCTCGTGTCACCCGAGCTTATGGCGGCCATCAAACTTGAATGTGGATTGTCGTCCGACCACGAGGAAAGGGCAACTCCCTATAGGGAAACTCGCGTTTAAGGTATTTCCTTTGTCTATTATGTCCGATCACTGGCATTATACAGCGAATTAGCCAAAGGTGGCTCATCCTCCATCTGGGCACAGAGCTGAAGCTTTGGGGAATCGGATGGATCTTCAAGATAATCTTATTCAGCGAATCAATCTGTGGGAATTTGCCAACTAGGTATACCGCGCAAATTGATGTTCCCTACATGCGGTCACATTGCTATGACAGTTCTGCACTTCCCTCTGATAGTACGGTTGCCCCGAATGAGAGTGCGCAAATGCCAGAATCACCACAAGTACTGAGGTTGTCTTGGCCTTCTAATACCCCTCTACAATGTGATTTCTCCAAATTGCCAAGCCAAGCGAAGTGAAGCAAATGATCCGATGTCTGTTTCACTGCTTACGTCGGTGATGGGTCGAGCTGGTCCTGACTTTGGTTTGCTTGCGAGCGCGAGCAGGGCGATGCCAAATTTCGAAGCTAATCTTTTGTTCGATTAACTATACAATTTGTATGCCATCTGGTAGCTGGTAGCTACGCTGGTCGTCCCTCTTGACCTTTTTAATTGAAAATGGAAAAAAAGAAGTATTTTTCGTAATATCACCAGTTAATGGCCATCGAGTTTGCAACTCTCTCTCTCTCTCTCGCTCTCTAAGAAAATATGTAGCTGGTGATTTCATAGATGCTTACTCAAGTGCAAGTACATTTCCTTATTCCTTGCCATTCTTCTCCTTCGTTATGAATTCGTCTTTATCAAGAATTTGGGAGTGCAGCCTGCAACCATAATATCAATTTGAGCACTGCGATGTATGAAGACGTAAAATATTTTTGGAGATGATACACGCAATTTATATGGGAATATTAATGTCTAGAACTGGAAAGTGCACTTTATCCTAACTCCTACAAAGATTCTAAAGCAAATATTATGCACATAATCTCCATATATAAAGATCACAGATATTAAATTTTGGTAATTGAAAACCCATCGTTTTATTTTTTGGAACATCTTCAAACACTGCATATGTTGTTCTTATGGAGATAGGAAAATCCTATGCCTTTTTTAATCAGATAAATATGTTCTTTTATCACGCAACGCATATTTTCTAGCATTGGATATCGGAAATATGAACAACAAAAATTATATCACAATCAAGCACAACAATAGCTCAACAAATATGAACTACTAAAAGAGAACGCGATAAGCATAATATCATAAATACATGCAAATAACTTTGTACCACGTACTTCAAGCATGATTTGGCATCTTGGTTTGACAATAGAATATCATATGTCATGAAAACTACGAAATAATCCACAATGCAAAGGTTCATTAGGCAAACAAAATTGCACGCATGGGCTCTTGATGCATACACCGATGCCATGGAACAGACTTTTGAGTTATAACCCTAAGTTTCTAAAAATTCTTAGACACGCTTAAGCTGCGCCAAAAGATAGCGACCTTAAAACGTGTTAAAAGTTGCCATGGACTCATACGGTATCGTGAGTATGGCTCGAATTCATTTGTATGGTGTGTTTAGTTCATACTTCCATGCATGAAAAACATAATATCCTGTAATTATGGTATAATTAGGAAATGCAGAGCCAAAGACCGAAAACTGTTCACCCTTGAATTTCTTGCAAGAAGTGTGAGTCTATGACCACAAATAAGATATTTCATATCCTTGAGGAAATTATATAGTCCTATTTATGAAAGCGCAGAAAGGCCGTGAATTGTCTCAATGAGATTAGTCTGTAAAAAAGTCAAAAACGAAATTGAAGGAGGAAAAGGGGGAAGAAGCAAAAGCAAAAAAAAAAAAAGAGAAAGTGAGATAAAAAAATCTTATCACACGCATGCTGATCCAGCCGCTTTTGCTTCTTTTGTCGCCCGTTCACAACCTGCAAAAACACTCTCGCTGATCTGAAAGAACATTCAATCTCTCTCTCTCTCTCTCTCTCTCTCCCTCTCTCTCTCTCATACAAGCTGGAGAGAGAGGGAGAGAAGAGGCACAAAGAACGAAGCTTGGATGTTTTCATCATCCTCATTTTCAACGCCCCGGAAAGAAAGAAAGAAGCTCAAAAAGAGGAGCAGTCATCATCATGATGTCCACGAGCAAGACCTGCATCACTTTCTCCGTCGCCATGATGATTCCCACCCATCCTTTATTCTCTTCAACCACTTCCCCTATCTCCATCATCATTGCCTTACAACGAAGTACAGCTCCAACCAGCTGCAAGAACAAGTGCGGGGATCGCAAGCTAAAGACAAAAGCATCCTCCTCGATCAAGCCTCGCGATTGATATAAGAGTTACTCTCTCTCTCTCTCTCTCTCTCTCTCTCTCTCTCTCTCAAGCTCTCTGATTTTCTTGTTCTTGGGTTTGTTTTTCTCCTCCTTCTTCTCTATGGGGAATCAAGCATCTTGGTCCGATGATTTGCTAGATCCAGAAAATACTGCTCTGCGTTTGTTGTGCTGTGTGTTCTTTTCCTCGTTATCAGCTCTTTAAGTGCGTTTACTTTGTTTTCCTGTATATGTATGCGTGTGCTTTTCACTGTCTTTATTACCAGATTAAAAGTATAGACATGCATCTGCACCACAGTCTATACTATATATCTTGATTAGGGTTTCTGATTTGTGGGGTTTGCTTATAGATCTGTAAGAACGCTTCTCTAGTAATAACAGCTTCATTTTCTTTCCTTTCTTTCGTAAATACGTACTCAGGTTGTTAGATCTCGGGAAAGACTTCTCTTTTTTTGATGAGCAGTTCTTGTTATACCTTGACCATGGATCTGTCATCTGTTTCTTTCGTTGATGAACAACCTGGGTATTTGCCAGATAATTTATTGATCATGACTGATGGTTCATTTCTCAGTCAGGAAAAAACCCTAATTACACGATGTGGAATGGAGGTCCGGATTCATGTCCCGCTGGTTGTTGACCTTTTTCCTTGGGTCGCTCATCATTGTTTCACACATGACCTACTTTGGCTTTTACTGAATTTGTCATTATAATTTCTTCTGGAAAAGTATAAGTTGATACAATATTCTTAACCCGCATAGCTGCGTAGAAGGATAATGAAGGAGAACCTCTCCATCTTATAATTGATATGGCAAGATTATTGACTCCAATCAAGAATTGCAAGACATTTCCTAGAATTACAGAGCGAGGGTTTCGAAATGGCTTTCTATGAGGATCATTTCAAGGCAAAATGATATAAATGCAATGTACTTCCTAAACTATTCAATATGGTCCCCGAACTTTAAATTTAATATGTAACGTCGTCCATGAACTTACAATTATTCAATGAGATTTTCTGAATTTTCTGTTAACATTCATATTAGTCCTCAAACTATATGAAAATGCCAACATCATCTATCAACTAATTTAAATTTAGAAATAACATATAACTTAGGAATTAGTTTGAATAATGTAAGGCGATAAAAGTAGAGAAAATGTGGAAAGAAGCAACAAGGAAACCTCTTCCTATTAGATGGCACAAATAGGAAAAGGAAAGGCTAATTAAAAGTTTAAAAAGCACAGCGAACAACTTAAAAATTCAGAAATAATATTATTTATTGAGTTGAAATTTATAAATTATATTAAATATATTAAAAATTCATGCATTATAATATACATAGAGTCAAAACTTAAGGATTACTTATATAATCTTTTTTCTAATTATAACTATTGTCCCTTTTTTTTTTTATACATTTTATAAGGCCTATATGGTCTACTAATGTATCATGCAAACACGTCCCATCCATCGCATCAGTTGTCCTCCGCCTTCTTTTTTTTTTCTTCAATGAACTCATCACTCCGGAGGAATTATGTGGCCTTCACATAAATTTGTGAGAGCGCTTCGTCATTTCATGTCTTTTCAGGATATGTGTACGTATTTGGCCCATCGGAAATATTAGGTCGAATCGGAGAGAGTCTCCAGACGGCAACCCCGCTACTTCACCTCCCATCCCATTGAATTTGGATCCGACCAGGTAATTCGCGAATTTCGTGCACGGAACACCGGATCGATAGCCTCGCCGGCCCGTTTCGAATCGAATCGTGGGGATGCGATAA
This sequence comes from Melaleuca quinquenervia, assembly GCA_030064385.1. Taxonomy (NCBI): domain Eukaryota; kingdom Viridiplantae; phylum Streptophyta; class Magnoliopsida; order Myrtales; family Myrtaceae; genus Melaleuca; species Melaleuca quinquenervia. The sequence continues at coordinate 5,522,292 of CM057726.1, read as the reverse complement.
CATATGTGCAAGAATTAACACGGAGTGATGCGAATAAGATGGCGCGGCACGGATCGCCGGAGTGCGTCCGGCTGATTTGGGCCCTGAGTGAGAATTGACGTACGCAATATTTGTATAAGGCCGGTGAGGATCGTCGATGTTGGGCCAACAAGGGCAACAAGATCCGTCATGGATGCGAATCCTGAAGTCCCAATGCTTAATAGATTAACAACAATTTCAAAGGAAGGATGGAAAAGTTCGATCAATAGGCTTTGATGGTCGGGGTGCTCGGCGGAGACGATGATCCCCGCTCCTTCTTCCCGCACTCCTTCGCGCCCCTCGAGGCCAGCGCCGCCACGAACTTCTCGTTCCACCGCCCTCCCGCCGCGGGAGCCGCCGCCCGCCCCGCCCCGCAGCCGTGGTCGGCAGGGAACCGGTGCTTGAGGCACACCTTGAGGCCGCACCCCTTGCAAGTGCTGGCGTTGGAGAACGTCAGCACCTCCCTGCACCGGCGCACGGGGCACGCCGGCTTCTTCTTCCTCCTCGGGTCGCAGTCCCCGGACCCCTCGTGCCTCTCCAGGACCGTCTTCTCGTCCTCCCCGGTGGCCTCGATCGCCGTCGAGCAGGCCTCGCAGACGACGACCCGCCGGCTTCGGTGGTCCGATCTCGGGCACTCGTGGGACTTGTACGATCTGTGCTCCAGACAAAACACCTGCACACAATCGGTTTGCTCGCACGTGAGTACATGAGGGATCGGCGAGCAAGTCACGAAAGGGATCGAAACTGCGATGAATTTTACCTTGCGACAGCCATCGCAGGTGAAAGGAAGGAAATCAAGGAGATTGCAATCCGGGTTCTGGCAATGCCGCCCCAAATCTGGGAAAGCCTCCGTTCCTCCTTCCATCTTCTCCTCCCCTGAGGAATCGGTCGGGCCTCCGAAACAGCTGAATTTGAAAAGGAAGGGAGGGGTGTTCTTCTTCTGATGTTCTCTTGAGATCGGCGAGGGTTGAATTTGAATTCGAATCGGAGATGAAGAGGAATTTCTCCGGGTGGGTCGAGTATTTGAAGAAAGTGGTGGTCGGCGGAGGAGCACGGAGCTGGCTTGGCGGCGAAGGCAAATAGGCCAGCCTCCTCTGACTTGCGCCGCGGGAAACATCCTCCCTCTTTGCCTTCGGCTCTTCCGATGTTTCCAGACCCACGCACGCGCGGACGCGCGCGCGGGTTTCCCCCAGCGTTGAGCTACACGACGTCACGCTTGACCTCACACGGCCCAATTTGTTCTTTGCCACGTGGATTACGAGGACCGTTTTTCCTTTCCTTTTATGGGGTCGGAAACGAATAATTAAGACATTTTGTAATTGGGCTAGTTCATTTAGAGAAAAAACCAACAAAATTTCTAGTTATATCCGCCACGATACATTTGTCCTAAAAAAATTTATGGAAAAAAAGCATAAATTAGTACATTTATGACATGTTTACCACCCTCCATCGAGGTTTCGTTAATGAGCACAGTTAAAAATCTGTCTCCATAAATATTGGAAGGCAATATATTAACATAGCATGAAATGAAAAAATAAGTTTTATTGGTTGATAAATCATCTGACGAAAAACCTTGACGAAGAGATAATATGTCACCCATGCAAATTTGGGGCTTTTTTTTTTAACATTATAAGAAAATTTTTAGGACAAATGTGTCGGAGTAGACATAATTTGAGATTTTTATAAAAAAAGAAAAAATCCAGTGTAAATATGTCAAGAAGGAATTTAAGATAAATGTGTCACTGTAAATATAATTCAAGATTTTAAATGTCAAAAATTAAATTATGGGTAAGTATGTAATGATCGATGAAATTTGAGGTTTTTGATATAAAAAAATTTCCCATTAATTTATCTCCCTTTTGAATTATGAGGATGATATAAAGAATCTTATAATTATACTAATTAATGATACTTTTGTGATAAATGTGTACGAAGTTTTATAATCCCATGATACGTAGTTTTATTATATTATACAAGCCGAAATTCCCTGACAAAAGAGAGGAGGGAAAAAAGAAAAAGGCAAAAAGACAAAAGAAAGGAGGAAAAGAGGGCTTTCATCATGTTGTGGCCAATACGGAATCCAACGCTTCGCTCCGCTCCTCTCTGCTCAGGATCGAAAAGGAGTATCGGTTGCAAAAATTCGTAGGTATACGAACGATATACGATTCCATACATGCGAATGATTCGGCTCATTATAACGAGTATAGTTCATGTTTCCTAAATTCCTATGATGGAGAGGTTTATCGATGTTTTCCCTTACTGAAGATTATATTATATTTTCACCTCAATTCAACGATAAATTAGTGGCTCTTTTTATTTATTTATTTAGGTGATCACGATACATACTTAAGATAACAATCATTAGTTTATGTACGGTCATAGCATTTGGAATTAGCCATCCTTACGACTCACAATTAGACCTCTCGCTTATGCAGTTAATTGGCGATTCTATAAAATAGAGGACACTTCTGACGCTCCGCCATCCTGAAAAACGGAATTTGGTTTCATGTCCGGAATTAGTAAGCAACATCAGCAACTTTCCGATCATGCCGGCAGCAAAAGAGAGACAGGCAATTTGCTAAACACAAAGCCATGCGTCAATAACTTACCTACTTGTTCTGAGATGAAGCAATGTTTGTTCATACTTCTAAAGTACTGGCATTTATTTACACTCCCAAGATCACCAACTATTTTAATAACGTGCCAACATTTTTACTTACTTGGCTTATCAATGCTTTTAAAGTTGTCAAGTTTCATTCGAAATCACCAACTATTTTTATATGACCAATGTACCGATATATTAATAAAAATCCATTCGTAAGTTATTAATGTTCCGTCAAATCGAGAAATTACCAATCTTCTTATCATTACCGAGACATATACCATTGATGTTTCGTCGCAGAATTGAGTTCCAAAATTTTCCATATGGAACTTTAATAACGTGTTTCTATAAATGCTCGCGGTTATTCTCTCGAGATATGAAGCTCAAATCGGTGGTGCTCACAAAAACAGGCGTGCGATTCGACCCGACCCGATTAGCAGTGGAGCCTCGGGCTTGATTTGGTAAAATCCATAAATAAAAAAAAAAAGGGAAGGAAAAAAGCTTCATGTCAAATCGCAATCTTCTTTCTCTTGGTACTTGGTTTGGAGACGCTCGCCATGATGGGTGGAAAAGGGGAAAAGCCAAGCAGTTCATAGCATAAAAAGGTCGTTGCCAATTGCCATAAGCATAAGAGTGGGGAACAACCAAAAAGCTAATTTGCCCATTTGTAAAGGTGGGGAAGCAATAAAGCATGGCCATCCACATAAACCAACAATTAGAAAAAATAATATTAATAAATAAGAAGATGGAAAAAAAAAAGATAATAAAGCCAAGATTTCTAGAAGGAAAACATATTCCAAATTATTGAATGCCAACAAAAAAATGAAGACCCTTTTTCCGGAATATGCCATTGCTTTTTCCAAATTAAAAGCTGAAGGGTCCTGATTCTCAACATGGGTCTAATTGCTTTGAAAAGTATTTAATTATAAAGTATGGCCCTTTCGTTTACCAAATGTCTGTTTTTTTTTTTCTCCTGCTGGGGGCCTTTTGACTCTTAGGTCATAAATGGTTTTGTTTGTTAATTACGATTAGTGATGTGAAGGGAATCATCCGAATAAGTCATGACCAATCTAGACCACATGCACCATGAGCTAACCCAACCAACCCCACCCCAAAAAAAAAATCGTTGAAGCTAAGTATAGTAGTTAAAATTTGAATTATAGGGACCATGGCCATGCCGGCTTGATTAATTGGAACGACATATTATGGCGATAGCCCGTATCTATCTCTTTCTCTCCCCGATTAATGCACTAAAATGTATATATACGATGGAAATACTTATGGACGTACCTAGGAATAAGAAAAGGGCAATCTGTTCATGTCATAGTTAGGTGACCGCAACAAAATGGAGGAATTCCTGGGATTTAAATTGTACGTGCATGCGCATTTCTTGATTAAAGAACAAGCGGCCCTTTTCTCCCTGAATTCAAGATTTGGAAAGGTGAACTCTCAGTTTCAACCGACTACCAAATCTCCCAAAAAAAATTGTTTTTTATGATGAAAAAAATCAGGGTTTACTAGGAAAAGGCAATCCCCAAGAGGGAATCACTTTCTGGGGAAAATGAAAGAAAAGAAAAGAAAAGGAAAGGAAGAAATTGTCCAGCCTAGAACACCCAAAAAGGCCCGCATGACCCCAAGGGGTCCTTCAAACCCTTAGCAGTTAAGTCAGAGATTGGACAAAACGATGAACTTTAGTGGCGTTCCTGGACACTTCAGCTGTCTTCCTCCATCTAAAGCAGCTACACCCATTAAACAATTCATTCAGAAACCCGTACAATTCCCCCACACAAAGAGAGCAAATTCAACTTTCATCCCCCCCTCTCTCTCTCTCTCTCTCTCTCTCTCTCTCTCTCTCTCCTTTTGACCCTTTTGGCCGTAGCGATTGGCAAGGACCGGAGAATGGCAAACAGGGGAAGTTTAGTTCATCTAGGCCGTGCATACTTTTCTTGGATGTGAACGCTCGATGCAAAGGTGCGACCAAGAAAAGAAGGGAAAATTTCGAGGGCGAGCTGCACCTTTTAACGAAGTTTCCATCGAGGGCAAATCAATATGTTTCGATAGCTGACATTTTTATCCCGTTGATAGTTTCATCGGAGCGGAGTTCGCATGGAACGCGTAAAATCATTAAGCCCCGGTCATGAGCCTGTGGAATAAATAAGCCAATGTTCAATGATTATCTATTCTAAAGCACGTCATCACGCTGATTAATTTATCTTCGGGTGGCCCTTAAGCTTTCTTTAGCGACTCCATGTCCAAGACGACCGCGTGGAGAACAGAGAGAGAGAGAGAGCAGCAGGGGAGCTGGTGAAGACAGGAGAGGGTTTGCACATGCGATCCCTCCTCTCTTGAGCGAGGGAGACCACTGATTGGGATCAAGCGGTATCATCCTCTGCAAGTCTCTGTTCCTCGTCTCCTCAACCAGTTGGTTCCATTTTTCCGCAAGTGAAGGAATAAAATCTCACTCACTCTCCCATCATCATCATCATCAGATCGCCTCCTCTCTGACGTCACCGTCACCATCTCCGTCTCTCTCTATTGAGACTCGGTCTTCTTCTCTATTTCGGAGTTCAGTAACATTGCCGCAACGACCTCGTGGCCTACTAAATCTCGGCACCAAACCCCAACTGACCTTCTATATCTGCCAAAACAATCCTATTCTTCCCCCACCCATCGAAGCATGCAGCTTCCCCGCTACTCTCTCGATTCGATCGTCACGGTTCGTATGTGTTGGTGTAGCTGAAGAGAGAGAGAGAGAGAGAGAGAGAGAGAGAGAGAGAGAGAGAGAGAGAGAGGACCGCTTCCCATCGGTGACAAGAAGCAGGGTCTGCGAAAATGGAGTTCCAAGAAGCTGTGATGAAGCTGACCACCCACAAGCCAAAGGAAAAGAACGGCGGCCTCAAGCTCAACAGGTGGGCTATCATCTCGTTTCGCAAGTCGCCCAAACCCAACAAGCCGAATTCCGACCGTCGTCATCGTGGGGCCATGCCCGAAGAGTTCCTGTGCCCTGTTTCGGGGTCTCTCATGGCCGACCCGGTAATCGTCCCCTCCGGTCATTCCTTCGAGCGAGCCTCCGTCGAGGCCTGCAAGTCCCTCGGCTTCGTCCCTCCGGGTCTAGCCGGCGACGTCGCCGCGCCGGATTTGTCCACGTTGATCCCCAACCACGCCCTCAAGTCCACCATCCTCAGCTTCTGCAGGAACCGTTCTTTGCCTCCTCCGCAGCCTCTCGATTTGGCCTCCGCCTACAAGCTCGTTACGGATTTAATGTCCACGCGAGGTCACGAAACGGAAAAGAAGCTTGCCCACGATACGATTGACGAACGACGAGACTCAATTCGCGAAGAAGGAGAAACGCGAGGTGCGAAGACAGAGTCTTCTCGGACCCATCATCAGGACCCGCCAACGGCAGCTCATTCATTTTCGAGCTCCGACGACTCGGTGGCGACCACCCCCGCCTTCGAGTCGACTCCACTGCTCCAGCTTGCGACGCGCCCGAGCTGCTGCTGCTCTTCGTCGTGCTCCTCCTCCGAGTTCGAGCCCTCGAACCCAGAGGAGGAAGAACTCCTCGCGAAGCTCAAGAGTCCCTTGCTTTTCGACGTCGAAGAGGCGGTCATCGCGCTCAGGGACGTGACTCGTACGAGCGAAGAGAGCCGACTCTCTCTGTGCACGAATCGCATGCTCTCCTCCATCAGGCCGCTCGTCGTCTCCAGGTACTGCGCGATCCAGGTCAACACGGTGGCGTCTCTTGTCAACCTGTCGCTTGCGGCGGTCAACAAGGTGAAAATCGTCCGGGCCGGGATCGTCCCCAACCTGATCGACGTGCTCAAGGGGGGTTTCCCGGAGGCATCGGAGCACGCTGCCGGCGCGCTCTTCAGCTTAGCTCTCGACGACGGCAACAAGACGGCGATCGGCGCTCTCGGTGCTCTGCCGCCGCTCCTCCACTTGCTCCGCTCGGGGAACGAGAGGGCCCGCGGCGACTCCGCCTCAGCCCTGTACCACCTCTCGCTCGTGCAGAGCAACCGGCTCAAGATGGTCCGGCTGGGGTCGGTCTCGGTCCTCTTGGGCATGGTCAGGTCGGGCCGCCTCGCAGGGCGGGCCCTGCTCGTGTTGGTCAACATGGGCACGTGCGCCGAGGGCCGGGCCGCGATGATGGACGCGGGCGCCGTGGAGTGTTTGGTCGGGTTCCTTTCAAGGGCGGCTGACTCGGCCCGGGACAATTGCGTTACCGCGCTGTACGTGCTGAGCCAGGGCGGAACACGGTTCAAGGGGTTGGCGAAGGCAGCGGGAGCGGCGGAGGTGCTGGAGAAGGTCGGGAGCGGGAGCGGGAGCCGGAGGGTGACGGAGATGGCCAGGAGGATGGTGGAGATGATGGGCGAGCAGAGAGAGGACATTGAAGGGGAGGACGTGGATTGGGAGAAGCTGCTTGAGGCGGGGTCGCCAAGTCGGTGACTCGGTGGCAGGCGGCCGGCCGGCCGAGCCAGCCCGGTATGGACTCGGCCGAGCTGTTGATTTTTTTTTCCCGACTTTTGGAATTTTGTTTAAGGGGGTCCCTCTTTTTTCTAGTCCTTCCGGAGTGTAATTATCTGGGCACAAGGTGAGTTCATGCAGATTTTTTTTTTTGTTAAAATTTTGCTGATTCGGTCTTTATTTGCGCCATTTTTTTATACTTTTGTTTCCTGAAAAAGAGAGGAATGTCAATGTATAAATAGAGACATTTCTAGGGAAATTAAGATTCTGGATATGCTATGATGATATCAATATCCAACACTTTTATTTTGTTATCAAAAAATTTAAACTGTGACTACTTCGGCCTTGATATCCTAAGTTCGCTCTCTCTCTTTTTATTTACATAATTCTAAAGTATGCCTATTATGACACCCATATTCGAGACGTTTTATATCATTATTAAGAAAAATTATAAACTATGCCTATCGTGACATCAACTATTCCAAGTCTCTAGCATTCAAAACTTATATCAACATGACATAAAAATCCCTAACAAACTTGAGGGTTTTGTGCGATAGACATTGGACGTGGAGTATTTTTGTCACATTAGTATAAACTTACGGGCATTGGTGATTTGAAGTATTAATATTCCAATGAGTATAATTTATGGTTTTTATGGTACTTTGCTAGTTTTGTAAGGAAAATATCCGGACATTATGCGGGACCATAAAAGTTAGGAAAACCGATCTATATCTAAATACAATTCTCGACAACCGGTGCAACATGTATAAACGAACATCGTATTGCTCCTCAAATTTGACAAGGAATAACAATTATTCTCCCACGAGGCCATTCGCCTTTGTCCAATAGATGCGGCAGTTCCACTAACGGCGACCGCGCTGTTAGAATATTCAGACATTCTTAATTATCACACCTCAAATCTTATAGGAATAAGTGCAATGACATGGCCATTTTTCTCTTCACTTGAAGGACTCAGTGTCAAACTATATCTAAAAAAAATCAAACTCCCAAAAGTCCCTACCAGTAGCACTCTCATACTAATATGGAACCTAAAAATATTTTGGAAAGAAAAGGGATGAGCAAGCTATTATAGCTTAGTGGGTTGTACATTTATTTTAAGTAGATCGAACACTCGCTATACATTTTACAAAATGATGTCAAAACTCATTGATCTCAATGCTACTTTATCACATATAAAATAAGCTTTAACATAATCATATACTTATCAAAGAAATCCTCATTAAATGAATAGTATCATAATAGACATCAATGCCAGTTCATTGATCAATCTCATCAAAATCACATGCCAACGGTTCATTCCATCAGTCAATCTCAAATCACATGTCAATGGTTCATTCGATGGACCAAACTCGTGCTCAAGTGTCTAACGACGATCATGAATAACGTCCCATAACTAGATGACCAAGATTCTCCCCTTAGCTAGGTCTTCACTTAAAATACCGATGGCTCGGCCTATAAGGATATTCTAGAATAATAAACGCATACCCACAAAGCCTTGCAATAGCTCACGGCCCTATCGAGCACTAATGAAACACACAACATAATCCTTCACCATTCACTAATCAATTCAAAATCCAATTACAAAATAGCTTTACAAGTCAAACGTATAACTATTCATAATGCGACTCATTGGCTAAAAATGTATTTCTTGAATCTTTTTCGAAACCATTCCTTAAATCAAATAAATCATTCACAATATCTTTCATAAAACTATTATCAGATTATTCACAAATACCAAAAGATAGTAACTGTTCTATCTAAATTTTTATTCAATATAAAGATTATTTTATATCTCATGATATACATAGTTCATATTACTTTTGAAAATATGAATTTGCAAACATAAAGAAGAGATGGCACCACTCACCTAAAAATGCCTATCATTCCACAACAAATACCCCTCGAATACACTCATAATCCTATCAAATAAGCGATAAGTGACATTAAAATCGAGTAAAAGAATACTCTAGTGAATTACTCAACTAATCACGCCTATTATCGATGAAACAATACTTATGAGCCAGTTAAAAGGCTTGCCCATAACGGAAATCATTAATATTTATTATACGCAATTTGTGCACACAATCTATTGTGCTATAACTTTCTCTACAGAACTCCGCTTCTAACAATAGTCAATGGAAAGCATTTTCGACGTACTATAAGACTCCTAAATCGGCCAAACCAAACTCCGACAAAAAATCAATAGATTGGCTAGCGAAGTACTGTTCGCATACTGTTCACTTCTTACAACGAACTTCTAAATACCGTTTTAGACAAACCGTAAGCTCAAATTAAATTCCGTGAAATGTTATGGCTTCTTGACAGCCTAAAGTGTCGTAATCCCATAATTTTTTAGTCAAATAACTCCAAAATCAGACTTCACGGCTCCAAATTCACATAATTCTGAATTTAAGCCCTAACTCCAAAACAATTCCCATTAAGTCGATGAGGGGCGTGAATACTTATTGAGCACTGCAATTCGGAGCTGAATCGACTTGGCAAAGTCCATAAAGCAAGGTTTCTTCCCTTCTCTTCTTCTCTCTCTTTCTCTCCTCTCCTTGTCTCTTCTTTCTCTCTTCTTTCTCTTTTTCTTCTGGTCTCCCGCAGCTTCTAGGCGTCGAAAGTCAGGCACTGTAGCAGCGTTGACCGGTCAATTATTTTATTTTATTTTTATCTTTATCTTTTGCTGTTGGGGCCTTGTCTATTACACTTAACATGTTCCATGTCCACGGTCGAAGCATTCGTGCGCGACAATGACTCAAACCTAAAGCGACTTGGACTCGCAATTGGATGCTCCGTCTTAACGTATGTTTGGGGTCGGCGTACGAGGCATGTAAGACAATTCAAAAGGGGTTTCTATCGACATACAATCACGCTCGACTGTTGGCCCACCGGTCATTTTTCAAACGGGTATCGCGACAATAGTGGGCGAACGAATTGTCAAAAGATTCTCGATCTTGATCATGGCACGTATGACCAGACAAGAGAGGAGAAGAACGAATTAGGATTAGGATCAGGAATGACTCGGAGAAAGATGCGAAGTCTTCGTCTGATAAAAAAGATGAATCTGTGCTCCTGAAGAAAGAGTCTCGGAAGAAGAGTCGACCTCTCGCAGCGGATATAATGTATGGTTTCTTACGGTACTTTCTCCTTTTAGTTTTGTAAGGAAAATATCCGGACATTGTGGGGGATCATAAAAGTTAGGAAGACCGATTTATATCGAAGCATAATTCTTCAGAACTGACAAAATCATGCATAAATCACAGATAATGAATATCGTATTTGCTCCGTAACTTTTGACGGGCATACAATTATTTTCACACGAGTATTGGCTGTCATTGCCGGCCCTGCATTAGAAGGAGGAAGGGATGACGGCGCCATCGCTGGGCCGCCGACAAATGTGGCTCCGGCGAGCAGTTCCATTGACGATGACTCTGCTGTTAGAACATTTAAACAAACATTCTAGCGCGTGCCATGTTCCGGTCGAAGCATTTAAGCCTTCCGTTGACTCAACCGACAGCGACTAAGACTAACGTCGGGATGCTCTGTCTTGACAAATGCTGGAAGTCAGCATATGAGGCATGGAAGACGATTCGAATGGTCTAAATTGACATATAATCACGCTCGACTGTTGCTCCACGCGGTCAATTTCGAATGGGTATCCCGAGAGTAGTAGGCGAAGGAACGGTCAAAGGTTCTTGATCTCGATCGGGGCATATGTCGCCGGAAAAGAAATGAAAAGAGCGAACCAGGATCAGGTGCGACTTCTGAAATTTGAGAAGCCGTCGTCCGGTTAAAAGATGAATCGGTGTCTCTGAAGAAAGGGACCCAGAAGAAGAAGTCAACGTCGTGTCAACAGTAAGCTAAAAGGGCAAACTGCCATGCTTGACGGGATGTAGAAGCAAACGACTGACTCGCTCGCGAGAGGGCAAATAATTCTTGCATGATTATCATCTGCATCGAGGAAATAAGGAGAAGATGCCAAGACTCCCCTCGATTTATATAACACAAATGGTGGAAGAAGACGCGAATTGAACGAGTTAAACGATGATCATGGGCTCCCAACCTCATCGGCCTCTGTATATTAATGAAAACCCTCGTTTATTTCGGCGAATCACATTACTCGAATTCGATCTTCTGACTCGAATCAATCTTTCTTGTTTTGCAGGTTCAGCGGCGGACTTGATCTAGCGAACTTGGCGGCGGCGTCCGGTCTTCTTGGATGTTCATGGGATGCAATTTCTCAGCTTCAGGGGCAAGTCAACGCCAAGCAGCGACCCCCGTCGTCGTCGTCCTCATCGGTGGGATTCAAAGAGTTCCAGCACGCAGACTACACAATCATTGCTTTTGATGCCTCTGCAGTCAGCGCGAGCCGTCTTCACGAACATAGCGATTTGGTTCCCTCGTCAGAGATCCCTCGATTCCATTTCCTTTGCTCAGAGAACCTCCGGTCGTTCTCTGTGAGCAGAGCGGCGATTTCTCTGTTCGACTCTCTATGCGAGGATCACGAACTCTCTGTCATGAGAGCTCAGGTGAACTCTCCATTTGTCTTCCTAGTTGTTCATTCTGCGATTAATGAATAATTCGTCTGTCTAGCGCGGTTCCTGCGTTGGATGAATGATTGTCATTTCATAATGTTCAAACAAACCAGAGCTTCTTTCACTTGCCTTCTCCTAAGTATGGACTCATTAAAAATGATCCCACGTAACTGGTGGCGAATAATCTCATTGTCAGCGCTATCCATGCCATCGTAGTAGCGGCAGCCGTACCGACCTGATCATGTGTGATTGCAAATCCACCACTCTCAATTCATGAATGCGATACTTTCGTACAAAGAAAAGACACTTATGAGGGTATAAATGTTACTGTTGAAGCCGTGAAGCGTTCCTAGTGCAATAGTCTGGCATTGACGTCTTAAAAAATTGCTCCTGAAACTTCTGCAATTTTGCTTGTTCTACTCCAACCGCAGGTCGCAGAATCTGCTAAGTCTACCCCGTGTATTATTACCGGACAGTGCCTAGCTGGATGCATTGCTTCTCTGTTCACCTTATGGCTTCTAGACTCGGTCAATGCCTCGACCACTATACGGCCGCTCTGCATTACTTTTGGCTCGCCTCTCCTCGGAGACAATGCCTTCCAACAAGCCGTGTCACAGTTCTCAGCATGGAACTCTTGCTTCTTGCACGTGGTCCATAAGGATGATTGTTTCCCCAGACTCTGGCTTCAACCTGATGGGGAGCCAACCCTCTATGTACCTTTCGGTGCATTCCTGTTGTGTTCTGACTCAGGTGGTGCGTGTTTCAGAGCTCCTGAATCCGTAACAGAGCTGCTTGCGAACGGGAGCAGCACAGAGAATGGTCGAAATCAAGAGTTGCGAGGTTTCCATTACGGTCGCATCATCGAACGTCTTGAAGGCAGATCGATATGCAAGGATCAAAATTGGTTGGCACAGGACGAACCTGATTCATTTAGGGCTGGGATAATAGCTCAAGTGGCAGCGATCGGCCTCACACAAGTTCAGGTAGCTCGTATTGTTAAGGATGTTACCCTCATTTACTTGTTGATACCTTGAAAATGGAAAAGACCACATCAAATTGTTCAGGTCCTCTGAATTATAGTTTAAGCTATAGCCAGCAATTGCTTAATTTCAGGCTGCTTTGAACCTCCCGAATACTTCTATAATTTATCAATGATAAAATGACCCTTCTTGTGACCATCTCTTTGTTCGCTGCTACTCATAGCTTCCCCGTAGGCCATGGCAGCAGACCGTTAACGCTTTGATAGAGAGAGTCACACAATCAGAAGAAAAATCTGCGACCCGAATCCGAGCGGCAGCAAGAAGCGATACCTGCAGCGGAGCAAGTGGCATGGAAAGGAGAACACACATGATCCACCTCGAATGGTATAAGAAAATAACAGCGTCCGACGGTTTCGGGTATTATGACAGCTACAAGAGCAAGCCAAAGGAGCGCGATTACCGGGTAGTGACGTATAAGGAGACCCTCAAGGAATACTGGCAGCGTGTTGTCAAGGAGTCGGAGAAGAAGCCTCAGAAGGAGGGGGCGTGGCTGCGACGCAGCTGGCTCTTTGGTGGAAACACTTACCGGAGAATGGTTGAGCCGCTTGACATAGCGGAGTACTATGCGAAGGGCAAAAGGAATTACCTAACTCAAGGAAGGTCCAGGCACTACATTCTATTGGAGAAGTGGCTAAAAGAGAACCCGCAGAGGCCTGCCTCGCATAACTCGGTCCAGTCGAGACGGAGAAAAGTCTCGTCTAGTCTAACCGAGGACTCTTGCTTCTGGGCGCACGTCGAGGAGGCAATCATCTCGGGCAGGTCGCTCAAGAGCGGAGGACAGAACACGGCCATGGTGAGAAAGGAGTTGATCGAGTTCGAGCGGTACGTGATGAGCCTCCTGGAGAGGTACGCAATATCGTCCGAGATCTTCCTGGAGAAGAGCAGCTACATGAAATGGTGGAGAGAGTATGATGAGGAGATTCTAGGGAAGCAGATGATGAGAGCTTCACATGACTCGCAGCTTGCTCAGTTCATGAGGAACGAGTGCTATCACCAGTATGCTTCTGGGTCTTTCGCATTCAATTAGTCATGGCGATTGATCTCGTGTCCTTCCACTTAGATGGATTTTTTTTTTGTTTTAATCTTCCCTCCCTCATTTTCACCTTTTCTTTTCGGTTTGCTTGCAGTTTTTGCAAACTAACTAAAATATATTTGGAGAACAGTATTAGGCTATTTTCCAAGAGTTCTTACATCAGTTACGAAAGCGACTCATCACCACCCGACAGGCCGACACCCTAAAGTCAAGGGTTGACGAGCTCGTCATATTAGTGCGTCAACGATATGTAAGTCCCTCTCTGAATGAGACATCGCCGTAACTTTGCACTTGAGATCGCAAATTGGCCAAGTAGAGCCTATTTGATAAATATTTTATTTGTCTATTTTTCTGTTCTTTTATTTGTTGAAATTGAAAAGGAGTAGGTATCTATTTATGTATGTCGGTTGATTTTTTTTTAATTCCCTAACATATATCGGTGGTCGGAGAATGGATTCAGAACATAAATGGAAAATAAATAAATAAAAACTATTGTTAATGTTCCTGGTAACAAAAAGAGAACTAAGATCATTAGAGAAGTGAGATTAGCTTAACCTTGGGACCCGCATCCGAGCCAAAACGCATATGACCTGAACTATAAACTCGAGTCGACTCGGGGTAGGTTTGAGCCTCTCTCTCTTTTTTTTTTTGTGTGTGTGTGTGTGTGTGTGGTGAGTTTCAGTGGAACTTTCAACATGCTTAGGGTAATGTTTACACCTTCTTCCATCCACACAAATGAGCATGACAGAGTTACTATGGGTGCATTTGGTTGGACATTTGCAAGGGGCTTTGGATAAAAGGACTTTCTTAAAACCCAAAGCCCCTTGAGAGAATGCAAAATGCGTTTGGTAAAAATGTATTTATAATGGGCTTTGAGTTGAATAAGTGTTTGTCAAAACTTAAATTTGGAATGAGCTTCAATCAATTATTTTTTATTTAAAAAATAGGGTAAACGGAGGAAGCTGGAGACCACTTAATGAAATGGCCTCCAAATCCCCAAAAGACATATAAAAAAAAAGAATTCAATCCTGAAATTACCCCAAGCATCGAACATAAAGCGCATGATGAACGAAAGCTCGTAATCATCACCATGATCGAACAAGAAAGCAAAGACAACAAAGACATAATGATTACATGTTGCATGCTATTACCAATGAAATTTGATCACAAGTCAACAAAGACATGTCCTGCTATCTTTTGTCAAGGTTTGATGGTGAGATTTACCATACTTTCCACTTTACTAGAACTCGAAACTTTAGCTGCATTAACTTTTTGTTCTAGCTCCTCTAAAGCCACCTAATAAGTAGATTTTACAATGAATGAACCATACGTATCCATGGCCAGATGATTAGGGACTATAAAAATTAGCTTCATTTCCACCTCTTGACAGATTGTTCTCAATGCTTTTCAGTTTCCCTTACTTTGTCTCCAAATCAATTAGTTGAGCTCCTTTCACATCTTTATTTGTCTCTTCACCAGGTTAAGAATGAAATTAGAAGTTCCAAACATCATCTATCCATATCTCAAAATGAAATTGGGATGTGAATGTTGAAGTGCTAGAAAAATACGAGAGAAGTTATCTTCTTCAAAAAATTTTAACAATCAAACTATTTGAAGACATACGTAAGAGTTTATGACGTACATATGGACTTTACTAATTAAAATCGATTAAAGCCATTACCATTTGTCTTGTGTTGATATTAGTTGAATAATCCTATGCTCCATGAATTTCTAATGTCATCCGCCTGAAAGTATGATGAGTTTGTGCAAATAAAGTCTGCATGGTAACATTTTTGTTTCTTGATTTTTCTGTTCTTTTGTTCATCGAAAAAAAAGGAACAAAAATCCATTTGGTAATGTCAATTTGTTTTACTTTGTTCTCGGGAATGGAAAGTTGTTCCCATAAATAGATTTAGGCCACAAACAAGAAACAAAAAAAACAGTAGCTTCTTGTTCATGAGAACAATTTCTAGAAATAAGTTAATTTTTTTTTATTCTTATATTTTGCCGCTGCCACCTCCAACTGCCCACCGTTGCGGACCCATCGCTGATGACGCTCGTTACTTGACCGCTACCCAATCGCCGTCTGCTGCCACCTGCCCACCACCCAACCCCTGTTGTCGCCACCCGCCGGCCACCCACAGCCTGCCGCTGCCTCCTCCCATGGCTGCCAGTCCACCGAGGGCGGTGGGCGAGCGGCGGGCAGCGGGTTTCGGACGTTTGTGAGCAAGAAGAAAAAACAAAAAATTTGTGAATCGTACTAAACACATTCCTATTCTTTTTCTGTTTCAAGAGTAGAAATTTTGTGTAGTTACCAAACCCCTTATTTTACTTATTTCAAGGAGTAGAAATAGAAAAGAAATGTTTCTCAAAAGAAATTGTTCTCCGGAACATAAGCGTTGCCATGCACAGGCAAACCAAATTTAGGATCATCTCCATCTTCTGTTGTTTCGTCCTCGCACATTTTGCCGGACAATATTTGATCTTCTTCTTGCAGATAAAAAAGCTCAAAAGGCCTATGGACCTATTTACTACAATGCCTAAAGATTTACAGTCAACCTTCTCATATTATGAGTTATGAGCCGCCGGTGAAACTCTGCATTATCATTTCTTCTTAGACCTATCTTAAAATATCTTAATTGGTTAAATCCTTACAAAAGTCCAATTCGAAATAAATTAACACATTTCTTTCTGCGGGCACTTATAAAAAAGTCTCAATTTCGATTCATTGAAAATTGTTGGGAACTAACAAAAGAATGGTTGGAATCCTCCAAACATGTGGAGTAAAATTGCCTTTTTTCTTTCAAGTAAGGTCTTTGAGAGGTCTATAAAATCGAAACGTCCCGTCCGGCCATACCAAGATTTTACGAGTTACTAAAACTAAGCTATGTCTTTTTGCCGTGCAAATGATGAACGAAAGACAATGACACAATGGGGAGGAGATAGCTTATTCAAAATACCTTGCACCGAATGGTTTTGCCAATGAGAAAAATCTTATACAAAATGTATTGATCAGCAGAAAAGGTTCACATTGAAAAAAAAAAAAAAGTAGACACGCGGTATTATGCTAGCGGAAAAAGTGACGGCATTAAATAGGAAAGTAAAATGGCAATGTCAAGATTTATGGATTCATCATGCATCGATCTCAAAATTTAGGAGGGGGTGTGAATTTTTTTTTTTCCTCCTGGAGTACTAATTGCACAGAGGGATTGTTTTCCTTCTTTGGCAGAGCAGCCGTTGAAGAAGTCTGTTCTGGATTCTTATCCATGCATGTCACCAGGCAGTAATTGACATTGGAAGCAAGCGACTTAGTGACGGATATGCATCTGTTCATTAGACGGAAAACGACACGCTTATCATTAAACCGCTTAGGAAGGTTACGTTTAACATGTGAAAGCTCAAAAATTGACCGGCTGTAGTAGGGAGCGACGAATTATCCTGGCCCGTGAAATCCTATAAATGGACGCGTTTCTTCACCCTTCCCGTCACATCAGTCGAATTCACATTGCGATTCCTGTGGCGAGCCACCGAGGCCAGAACAACGCGAGCGAGAATGACGAAGGAGGGTGACAATGCTCGGCGAGTTACCTTCCCGAGACATCGACCGGGGCTATCCAAGAGGGCAAGGGAAGTGTGTACTGTCTGTGCTGTTGAGATGGCCATTGTCGTTCTATCTCCTGGAGGCCAGCCTTTCTATTCCGGTCGGCCTTCTGCGGATGCGGTCCGAGATGGTTTTGAGCATCCAAAGATGGCTCGCATCGATGCTCCTCAAAAGGCTCAAACCGACAGAGACCAATTCCTGGAAAATCTGAACAGACAATATGCGGATGTGCTCGAGCAACTGAAAGCCGGAATGAAGGGAGCTGAGGAGATGGATGATATGAAGCCCCTGCCATTCCAAAACTTCAGCTTCGACGACTTCATTGCATTCGACAAATGGCTGGAAGATCTCGAGAAAGCGGTGGACAAGAGAAGGATGGAGCTCCTGGCCCTGGAGGCTTCAAGTTCAACCCCAAGCCCAAGAGTTGTTAATGCCCCTGTCGGGAGCCAAAACGATGATGAACGTGGTGATCCTCGTAAAGCAGAAGCTGGACATGAGTGATCAATTCCAGCGGACTCACGGAGAGGTTGTTGACTTATCATAAACTGTATTAGGCATGATTCAGTCAATCTCTCCGTTTCAACAAGAGAAGCCTCTTGATAATAAAGCAGTAGAAATGTTCAACAAAGTAGCAGCCATCCTCCTCCTTCCCTTTTTCCTGCTTTGTTTTGGTTGAAACTGGTCGTTTTGATTAGTCTTGCGATCGACGTTCTTCAACCGAAAAAGAACTTGCGCTAAAGGAACAAACATACGAGCAACTCCTCAAGATCAAAAAACAGAAAGGCGGAGCAAACAAAGACTCTTGCCTCCCGAATCGAATTTTTGAACTTGCGATGATCATTGGTCCAATGAGAATCCGAATAAATTCAAGCAAAGCAAAATCGACACAAGAGGAACTGGCGCATTCTTGCTCTTGAATGCACCATAAATTACATTCGAATTACCCAATTTATTCATCTGTCATGTGCAAACTTGGTTACCTTATGTATACTGGTGATAGCCTTCGTCAGAATATGCTAGAAATATAGCATTATTCCAGTGATTAAGCTTACGACACCATCTATTTTGCAGAAAATGAATGCTTTATAGAACATTTTTCATTAATAATTGTTTATAGCGTTCGAAATAGTTAACATGTGAAAAGTACTTTTATCGTCAATGATAACTTATGTACAAATATTTTTGCGGATGATGAGAATATCTTTTTGTCTATTTATATTTGCAAGCGATATTGAACTTGCCACCTTATTGGCATACTGTGGCGAGTATATTTCGGTTCATTAGATGGAAGACGACGCCATTATAGTCAAACCACCTCTTAGAACGCAAGTTAGTGAATAGAAAGTCGAACGAGAATTTATAGTCAAAGGAGGCATTACTTGGGCCCGCGAAATCTTATAGATGGTCACGTTTATTCATTGTTCTGCTGTGTCATAACTTATATTGATTTTCCAGCGAGGGCCGCGAAGGGCAGAACAACTTGAGGGAGAATGATAATGGTGGGTGTCGATATGAGTTGCATTCTCGAAAAGTTGACTAGGGCTATTCAAGAAGGCAAGTGATTGTTTGTGATCTTTGTGCTGCAGAGATGGCCATTATCGTTTTCTGTCGTAGAGAAAACCTTTTTATTTTGGTCACCCTTATGTGGATGCAGTCCTAGATAGGTATGAGCATATAAGATGGCTTGTATAGATGCTACTCAGCAGGCTCAAACTGATGGAAACCAACCCCGAGATGAGCTGAACAGACAATATGCAGGTCTGCTCGAGCAACTGAAAGTCGAAAAGAAACGAGCTGAAGAGCTGGGTGACATTAAAGCTCCTGCAATTCAAAAACCTTAGCTTCAACGAGTTTATGGTATTGAAGAATGGCTGGAAGGTCTCAAAGAAAGCAGTGGAGAAGAGAAGGATGGAGCTCTTGGCATTAGAGCCTTCAAGTTAAACTCCATGTCCAAGAGCTGTTGACGCCTCTACCATTAGCCAAACCGATGATAAATGTCATGATCCTAAAGCATAAGATGGGAATGAGCAATCATTTCCAGCAGAATTAGCGGAGAGATTGTTGACTCGTCTTAAATTGCATTTGGCATGATTCAGTCGATCTCTCCGCTTCAACACGACAGGCCTCTCGAAAATAAAGCAATAAAGAAGCTCAATAAAGGAGCATGTTGAGCTTTAGCTTAGCATGATTCTCTCTCTCTCTCTCTCTCTCTCTCTCTCTCTCTCTCTCTCTCTCTCTCTCTCTCTCTATTTTCCATGTTTTGGTTGAAATTGCTCGTTTTCATTATTGAAATTGCTCGTTTTCATTGTTAGTCTTGTGACAGATTTTTTTTTCAACAGCACTAGAGGAACAAAACATACGAGTTATTGCTGAAGATGAAAAAACAGAAAGGCAGAGCAAACATAAACTCTTGCAGTCAGAATCAAATTTTTGAACTCACGATGACCAATGGTCAAATGAGAATCTGAATCAATTTGAGCAAAGCAAAATCAACAAAGCAAGCAAAACCAGCAAATTGTTGCTTTCTTGATACATTATACTAATTACCCAGTTTATTAATGTCACTTAAAATACTAGGGTACCTGATATATAACGGTGATTGTCTCCATTTCTCATGAAACAAGCGAGTTCCGAGTTGTGAGAAGCTCCCATCATTTTCTTCTCCAACTTTTCCTCATACTCCCTCCACCATTGCATGTAGCTGCTGCTTTGCAAGAAAATATCGGTAGAAATTGCATAGTTCTTGAGCAAATCCATGACATACTTCTCGAACTCACCCAATTTTTCTATTTCTTCGCTGTTCGATCCTCCGCTCTTCAACAACCTGCATAATATTCGTGCCTCCTCCACACGTGCCCAGAAGCACGAATCCTCCGTGACGCTTGATATGATCTTCTTCTTCATTTTCAAATTGTTCGGGACATTCATCTCCTGCTGTTTCTGACGTTTGACCAGCCACTCTTCCAATAGCTTGAAGTGCTTGGATCTTCCTTGAGATATGTAACCTCTTTTGCCCCATTTATAGTACTCGGCTATGTGGAGCGGTTCGACAATCCTCCGGTAATTTGTCCCTCCAAAGAGCCATCGTGTCCGCAGCGATGCTCCCTCTATCTGAGGCCTCTCCTCCGCCTCATCCACCACTTGTTCCCAGTAATCAGTGAGCTTCCTCATAAATTTAACGGCTTCATGGTCACGCCTAGCCATCTTGTTCTTGAAGCTGTCGTAGTAACCGGAACCCTGGCCGTCGTTTTCGCATTTCTTCTTGTACCATTCCAAATTAGCCAGACACACTTTCATGTCACTCAAACGCTCTGCAGGATCAAATGCTTGGTTCTTTTGTTCAAGGATGTCTTTTTCAGACTCAACTATCTTCCTCAGAAGAGCATCAATATCCATATTCTGTGGCTGCCATGACATAAAGAGTTCAGTAAATGAGCTTTAAAAGGGTAAAAGGAAGGCATTCATAACAAGGGACTACTCAAATGGAGCAAATTTTCCTGGTTAAGCATGTGAAGTTAAGAGCGCGGATACAATTCATTTTGGTTTATGCAGCAAAGCACAATTGACCGTCCGGTTTCGACTAGAACGATTGTGAAATCCCCTTCTGAGATGTACTCATAACACGTACATAAAAGAAGGAATAATACACAGTTACCTGTATTTGCAAAAGGCCAATTGCTGCAACTTGCGCACTTATCCCAGCTTTGAATGAGTCACTATCAGGCACGCCAAATGCAGAATGGTCCTTGCAAAACAATCGCCGCTCGAGACACTCAATGATGCTCTTATAATTGAAAGTTTGGTAACTTTCTGAGCTCTTGGGGGCAAGCAACTCAATTATGGATTCAGGGGCCTCAAAACATGCACCGCCCGATTCAGAACACAAAAGAAATGTACCAAAAGGCTTGTATAGACTCTGCTCCATGGTCGACTGGAGAAAGAGTTTGGGGAAGCAGTCATCCTTATGAGCCACATGCAAGAAGCAAGAACTCCATGTCTTATATTGGGATATGGCTTTTTGGAAGCCTGCATCCCCAATGAGGGGCGAACCAAATGTGATGCAAAGTGGACGCTTTGTGTCTGCTAAATCGATCGTGCGTAGGAGCCATAATGTGAAAAGAGAGGCAATGGATCCACCCAAACAATCTCCAGTTATAATGTGTGGAATGGACTCGGAGGAAGTTGCTACCTGCATCAAAGCAGGATGAGCATCAACAAACACAAGTCTATGGGGAGCCAATCAAATTTTCTTACTTGGACATGCATGCCGAAGTCATTTTTGCAGACATAATCACACCATTTCCCCTTTGAGTGAAAAAAAAGCACTTGAATAGTAAAATAAACGAAATGGGCACCAAAATTACAACCACACTCAAATCATTCAAACAAGAGCGCTATCTCCCAACTGTCAATTACACTCGATAATCCACACAGACTTTAAACCTCACAATTCCCCACAATACAATCTATCAATCTCATAGAGGAATTCACAATTTTTACCACAAGACCGATTAGTTTCAAAACCCTCGTAATTTGTTCATGATGTAATTTACGAGCAAGTCGTGCAATTGATTGCCACAGCCAAAAGCTCGGGCAAAAAAGCCAAAACCATCTCTTATATACAAGACATTTGGATCTAAAATAGGAAACCTCTTTTGCATACTCAAGTTAAGAGATCTATTAGAACAGAATCTAACTCCAAATGGATTTGTTGTTGCTTCATTTGCTCGGACAACGAACAGTCCACTCGACACTTTCCTAATTCTCATCAAAAGTGCGATTTGGAATTTTTACTTGGATGGGATCCCTCAAATTGGAAGTGCTCTCAGATATCGGGGTCGAGTCAGACAAAATGCCAAACCAACTTTTGCAGACCAGGCTCAACTTTCACCTCCGCAGTCAATTAAAGGAAGGACATCGAAAATTGACACCAGGATTAGGAAATTCACGGTGACTCACTTCCTTATTCTCTAACTAGCTTCGGTAAACGACTTCTAGCAGGATTCAGAAGCGAGTCACCGTGAATTCCCTAACCCTAGTGGCATGCTTAAGATTAACTGGATACATTTTCTTCCTTTCTCTCTTTTGGGCTATGAAGAGGATTAAGGTCAACCCAACAGAAAAGAACGGAAAAGTCAATGGGCTATCAATGCTGGAGGAACTTCTCAGACAAGTAACTGACTGATCACCATCAGCCATTTTGTTTGTGAAAAGATGCATTTTACACTCTGAAAGAAGCAAAAGGGAGGCTATCACTTTTCCATCAAATAAAGATAATGTTAAGTGAAGAAACAGCTCCAACTGATCATCGGTGAAGCAATCATCAGAGCACGGGTGTATTGCAGGAACCCACTTCAATAAGACCTAATTCCCAGATCTAAGACCAACTTGTTATGATTACAAGCAGTGACCAAGCATAGCTCATTGACCTTCAAAATTAGTAACTAAAGCTCATAAACTACGGGAAAAGAAATGAAAGGTAAAAGGGTATTACCTTAGCTTTCAGGGGAGAGAGCTTATCATGGAGAGAGTTGAACAGAGATATCGCAGCTTTGTTTATGGAAAAAGACCGGTTCTTCTTGGAGCAGAGAAACTTAAACTCAGAGGTTTCTGATGAAGAAGAAAGGACCAAATCCCCCTCTTCTTTGAGATAGCTGGTAGCAACTGGTGGGGTCACAAAAGCAATGATCTTGTATTCCGGGTATTCAAATTCTTGAATTTTCACAGTGTCAGAAGATGGTGGGATTTGGTGATTGCGGTCAATCTGGGACTGGAGTTCAGAGACTGCAGCCCATGATTTGGAAAGAATACCGGAGGACACGGCCAAGTTCGCCAAATCGAGTCCCTTGCTGAATCTGCCAAAAAAAGAAAAAGAAAAAAGAAAAGAAAATCAAGAACAAGAGACCAACCGAGGAACAAGAAACCAGAACGCGTACTTCAGGAGCCGAAACGGGTGAATTGATGGCAAAAAAGCGCACTTCGTTCGTGGATTTCGAAGGTGGGTCTCTTTCGGTTTCGGAACAAACTACGAAGTTGAGAAAGCTACATGAAGCTTTTTCTTTTGCTTTAACACGTACACAGGTTTAGCAGCTTCTTCATAGTCCATTGTCGGAGTTCCGTTATTGGGCTGCTGCTCTTGCACAACCGGCGAGTCGAAACTGGTTGGATGGCGCCTTTTCGGATCCGGAGAATTGAACCAGTTAGAAGAGCGTGGCCGTTTGCCGCATGAATTCCCCATTGACGAACCCAAACCGGACGATTTAATCTCGAGATGGGTATTCTCTGTGTCTAGTCAACGACCCATTCTGTCTAAGTCTTTTCATATTAACTTCATGGCGTACCGCCCTGAGCTTCTCCGAACGCTGTTGCATCCACATTTGAGGTCAAGGACAAATTTATTTCTTAAATGCCAAAAGCTTTTCTTTGCTTCTTCTTCGAAGCTACCCAACCAACTTTGATGTTTGCGTGGGAAATGAGCTTTTCCTGTTTTTCAACCGGATGGCCCAGAAACAGCTCTATCCTTCCTTCATGTCCCTTAAGATTCTGTTCTTATGTAATAAGTAGTTTCCCAGGATGCTGTTATTCAAGATTTATGTCCAGTTACCTCCACCTTGTCATGTGAGTATCTCAGGAAGGTGCTTTGAAAAGTCGTCGGTGAAAAGAAAAATGATGTATCGCAAATCGAAGCAAAAGGATCATCAATTAAAAAAAAACAAGAATAACGCAAAATTTTATCTAGATTCACCCAAATTAGGATTATATCATGCTTCTACAAAGAGTTTCAGTTTATTTTGTGATGGATTAAAATGTTATAAAAATCTCTCATTAAACAGAATATATAACAATAGTAAATGAGTTAAAACCCTAAACTCATTAATATTATTTTTATCCCACTATAAAATGAGAAAAGAAATCTAAATCCTATTTTTGCTCTATCATTCCGTGTGACTTCAGACTTAATTCAATTCCATGAATTGTATTTCCATACTTTGAGTCAATTGCTCGTTAATAAGAAAAGTAAACTTACTTCAAGTCAAAAGTTCAAACTCGAAACACGAGAATACGATAAAAATAAACATGCCAAAACAAATGTAACAATAAAAACTGTCCAACTAGACTCGTGGGTCAATTGGCGGGGCATAATTTTCATGTTCTAGCTCGATTCCATTTAAGCTTCGTTTTTTTTTTTGGTAAATTAAGTATAACCATTTAATAGGGTTATACTTAAGCTTTGTTCGTTTAAGCTTAAAGAGGACTGTAATAGGATCATTCATTTAAGCTTCATTCATTTCAAGGAAAATCTAACATTTTTAGTAAATATTTTTTAGGAAATCATTTTCTTGAAAAATAATAATATTTTCAAATATTCCTTTGAAACTTAGGAAAAATTATAAAAAAAATTAATTTTTTTTGTTCTACATTAACTGACCGATAATCACAAGCCAATTTTAAAAGAAAATGAAAAATGTTAAAAGACGAAAAAAGAATATGAAAAAATATTTTCCTCTTTCTAAAAAGTAAAAAATATTTTCCTCACTTTTAAAAACATTATCTCTATCGGTAGAAAATATTTTCTTGGCTATCTTGTTTCCATTTTCCGTCAAACGAACACCGAAAAAATCCGAAAAATATTTTCTTGAAGGTTATTGTTCATGAAGCGAATAGAGCCTTGATTATTTAAAATACTCGGAGCACCAAAAGAATATATTGTCCAAAATGAGGAAGTGTCTCTCTAGATGGGATAAAAAAAAGGTCACGGAAAGTTGCGTCACGTTGCCTGAGTCATAATGTATGACGGGGTCTTCTTTTATGAAGCGTCAGAAATGCATTGACAATTCCGTAAAGCAGGAATGGGTCTTTTCCTCAGAAGCCTCCGAAAAGACGTCGAGCGCACGTCGTCCATCTGCGCCTCCTTCCGTTGTGGGGACCAAGCAAAGTGCTGAGAAATGCCCCAAGGCTTTATTCTCAGGTAGGCATAGACGTAAGACCGGGAGAGATCTGTCACATAAATGTGAAAAGCATCTGTTCCACACACAAGTTTCCCACAGCATCAACAGAAAAGAAACTAATCCATGATATAAAATAAAATTCGAATGTGAGAAGAAAGCAGATAATACTCTCGTGAGATCAAGTAGAAAGCGGGCTCTATGTCGCCAGGTGAGAAACTGTCAAAACTGTCATTTATAGGTCAGTCATAGAATTGAAGCAAGGCGCTCACGTATGGAAATCTCCATGAGCGAACTCTGCCATTTGGTTCCATATAGTCGGCCGCCTGATCTCAGCCTCAAAGCATAGAACCAAAAAGAATAGAAGCGTGTCCCAGAGATCCCACCGTCATGTAAAACTGGCAACTGATCTTGAGGCTCCGGTCCAACTTCAAGGCATCATCGTACTTTACGAGATGATGGATGATCTGATCTAGTTCTGATGTCCTTTGTGTATATATCGGTGAGAGCAAAGAGTAGCAGCACAAAAACGACTTGAGCGCTCACAATCCCAAAATGACTGATGCTGTTACCGATTTCCATCCAGCTTCCTGTATTGCGGACCTGATATTAAATAAAAGTGACAGCAAAGTTAGGTTGGCAGAATAGGAACTGCAATTAGAAACGAGATCTGCGGGCAAGACAATGGAATCTGACAAAATTATAGGGAGGAGAAGTACAGCAAGAATATGGTTACCAGAAAGAAAAAGTGGATGGTCATCACATCTGAAAACAATATAACAAGGAAATAACATCCTGATCGCGGAACTCGAATCAGTTTGGCTATTGCACTAAAAGTACATCTGCATTTACAAAAGACAGACTATCATCAGGGAAGTAAATAGGCGGGTTATGACCTATATCACATCAAAAGCTACCAAGTTTCAACCTATTAAGAGAATAGTTCTATTATCATAACAGTAAATGGCACACGATCAACCAGTGAGAAAAGATTATCTCACAAGAGAGAAAAAGTAAAGAAGACCCTGGCTCAGTCACCTTCAAAAGGCATATGTTCGAATAATCATTTCCACTGACCAATGATTCACAAAAAAAAAATAGGTCAAAGGTTGACCATCGGAACCAAAGTTACAACTAGACTTGCCGTGCGGCACACTGCTTTTGCAGTATAGCCTTCTTAAAAGATCACAGAAACAGACTACCAACTTGTATTAATTAATACTCCATACCATCTTGATAAAACCAGAAATATCAGCACTCAGGAACCTCTGGCTTGCAATATTCTATAAACAGAGACTTCAATATCCTTTAATATTAAGCCTTTCCAGATATATTTTATTTGCGGAGACGTGCCAGCTCTGCTGGATCCTGGTCCACATATACAGATTGCAAATGAAAAATACCAATTGTGATTTTAGTTTTAACACAAATGAAGATGTCCAAATCAGTTAATCTCCCCCAGGCAGTACGAACCAGACAGAAGGCTCATCCCTTGAAGATTAATTTAAAAATAACAGGATCTTCTCATTAACATATTTTACAAGAAGCTTTAAAAATATTGAGATGGGCTATGTATTGTGTGGGCTACAAGCTGAAAAAAGAAACAAAGAAAGAAAATCTCACAGAAAAAAAAAACTACTAGATAATTCACCAAAAATCATACCCCAAAAAGAAAAAAAAAATTGGGTGATTGAGACAAAACTGTCCATTATGTACTAGCAATCAACAATTTTTATTTTTATTTTCAATGGACTGCCATCTTTTGATCTGCCAATATATTTGCTATCATGGGAGAAAGTAAGAGCTTACATGACAAGCATAAATGGTATGAACAACTTGAAGATAAGTAGGGCTGCCATTAGAAAAGGCTGCAATGACAGCAAAACGCACCAACTTAGTGGAAGCTTTGTTTCGAAATAGAAAGAAGTTGTTACTAGTACGGGTTACTTACACTGAAAATAGTTATAAATCGGTACACAGATGAAATTTCAAAGCTTGCAATGCTCGCAAAATTCCCCGTCCCGAAAAAGGCAACATTGAAGAGTACCATCTGAGAAATGCAAACATTAGATAAAAGAAATGGCTCCTCTTATCTGAATAGAGAAAGAAATTCGAGAAGTTATGAAATGACATTGGGAAGCACCCAATTCTGCAAGTTCAGCATTTAACATCAGCATTCACTTATATGAGGACCATATTGGTAAGAGAAAATGGATAGTGAGGCTTGAGCCCCTATGATGACTTTTCACACTTTCCCCATGCATGCTTATTAAATCTATTTAATGCTTCCACTTAGCTGAAGAAATTCTCTGTTGAAAAAGTCTTACAATTAATCAATTAGGACACAACTACACCAATAAAAAACAACACATGCATAAGCCATCTTTTCTCCAAATGATAGGCAAACGTTTTCTTAAAAATACAAAGAGAGATTGATACAAATTATTTTAAGGGTAAGATGGAGAGAGGAGAATGAACTTACAAAAGCGAGAGGAATTCTCACATCAGAGAGTTGCAAGTATCTATCATCAGTTTCAAGAACTGCATTTTCCACCATGCTCATATTGGAGACAGTAATCTTCTCAGTTTTACTTAAATAGAGCAGCATGTTTTCAAAAAGTAACCACGCCATAAGTGCAAGTGCAAGCGCTCCATAGAAGACAGCTTCATATCTACCATGTTCCATATAAAGGGAAAAGAGGAAAATACATGAAGCATTGTTCTAATAGGATGTATGTCTTGAAAGTTAGAAAAACATATGCAGATTAAAGGGGATAAAAGAGGCTTACCCAATAGATAGAAGAAGGAAAGGGGGAGCAAAACCAAGAAATATAGAAGTCAACCGAGACAAGAGGGTATTTTCTGAAAACAAAGGAAGAATCATAGAAGAACCTACAATAGAGAGAACATCGCATGATTAGAGATAAAAGAGAGTTCATATGCACAAAATAATAGCAGTACGGCATAGATTACTTTGCACAAATAATAAACTAGGAATCTAAATATAAGTCTAGTAAAAATAACACAAAATCATACAGCAAATAAAACATAATAATTTGAGTTTTGTTAATAAGTTTGCTATGCCGTGTCGCAACATGTCTAAGTTCAGGGAACACTAGTTGCAATCCAATGTATTGATCATGGACCCATTTCAAACACACATTAATCCTCCTCAAAGGCCTCCTCTATCTACAAAAGGATCCTCAAGCACTAGCTAATGCAATGAGTCAGTATGTCTAGTTCACTTCTGACGTTTGGCACATTTGTAGCACCAGAACCAGGCGACCAGGTCATGTTGTTATACAGCAACTCTCCCTCAGATGCAGATTATAATCAGAGGAACATGACATTCCAAAGATACATAAATAAGTATGCCAGTAAAGATAATGAAAATGGAAAGTCTCTTTGATCTTCAAAATTAGCTTCACAACGGAGCAAAAAGTTTTTGACCAACGGGCAAGAAGGAGCCACGGCATACCAGCAATCAGCCAATTCAGGAGCTGGTGAAGTATATGTAGTTCTTGGTTCTGCATTCTGTGAGATGTTGAGAGTGATACCATCAATGAGGACAACCCCACCAAAAGTACCTATTGCATGTGGCAAAAGAGCTGGCCTTAGTAAAAGAATGGTAAGAAAATCATCCAGTGAAAAACTGATGAAATTTCCAAAGAGAAGGTAGACATGACAACATGAACCTGCAGGAGGAAGAGAATGGAGAACTTTGACTTTTTCATGTCACGATTACAGATACTTGACCAATACTTACTCCCTTCAGCATGCTTGTCTAGCCACCTTGCAGCTACTCCTATGACAGTGATCATAACTCCGCTAGATATCCTATACAAAATAGTCACAGTGCCCAGTATAGGAGCAAAACCAGGATGTTAATGCAAAAGTTAAGGTCAACTGAGGATGACAAGTATATACAGGTGGAGGCCTATTTTTTAACTCTGTCCATGGAGAATTTTGTGTTCTTCATGTCAATGCTTTGAATGACTAAATATCAGTGGCTAGTCATCAGCATAAAGTAGAACAACTACACCGAAGATGACAAAGTTCCATTTTCCTAATTGACAGTGACAAGAGTAAGACTTTTTCCTGGTAGTTTCAGCATGCAAAAGCAACCTGATGCTCCAAAGAGAATATGTGGGCTAGAGAAAGAGTGTTTATATTAACATATGCGGTTCTAGATTATGGTCAAAATCATAAAGCAGGACCTCAAGATGGTGATATTGAAGAAAAAAAAGTACATAAAGGGGGACACAAACCCACCCCCTCCAAAAGAAAAGAAATTGGACAACAAACTTATAAGCAAGTAAAAGAACAGTGCAGATTTGCCACTTTAACCCTCTGATAAATAAGTCATAGTTTAGTAAAGTGACATACACCAATGGATTATTATCAGGAATTTCAGCTGGCATCAATGTGAATCCAGACAGGAACCAACAGGCCAAGCAAACAAAAGCTGGTATCTGAGATCTCCATGGAATCAAGTACAACAGATAACAAAAGGCAGTAACCCCCACAAAAAGGAAGCACCATGTATAGAGCTTCCTGTCGGTGAAGCTATTAACCTGATAAATAAATGAAAAGAAGTATTCAGAATGCAAAATTATCTATTCACCTGGACAAATGCCAGGAGTTTGCCCAGGTTTATTAAATTTACTTTTGCATCCATACCAGGAATTCGGATATCATGACGGAGACAGCAAGGGTAGCTAGAAGTTTAAAGACATATTTTAACTTCTCTCCACGTATGTATCTCCAACATGCTTTTAGAAACTGGTGCTCGCCAATTATTCGTGTCCACAGAAAAATGGTCATTGCAACGTATGCATGATAAAGAGGAGGAGACTGCTCCCAGAATAAAATCATAGACGTAAGTCCCATTGCAGCAAATCCACATACAAGTATCTGCCATTAGAGGAATTGAATGTCAATAAAAAGAACCCAGAAAAAAAAGACAAGAAGCAGAGTTTGTCCCTGAAATGGGAAAATAGATCCATGATAAGGCCCATCCAAAAAAGAAAGGACTATTAATCAGATAAAAGGCAACTGTATTACATCCAACAAAAACCCAGCTAGAAAGCAAAATGACAAAAACAAAGAGACCAGAGTTTATGCCAAAGGACTTATTAGCAAAAGAATAACTTTATACTATTAAGCAAGAAAAGAGTTTCTAAAACAACAACGCACACATGATAAACCAAAAAAAGGTCAAGGTATGGTAGATGCTGCAGGACCATTTGATCACTTAAATCCCTTTTCACTTGTTCTAGGGACAACAGTTCCACCCTGAATGTTGCCTTGCACAGCCCCACCCCCAAGCTGAATGACCATATGTTTCAGTCAACTTGCAGTTTGCAATGCATAGCTATGAAAGGATTGTGATCCAGAAACTTAGTTTCTCGACATTTGTTTATGATGCCATGCCAAAATGGGTGCACATCTTCTGTCTGGTTCTATAGTCTTCTTTTGTGCCCCTTGTGGATAAGTAACATTGGAGGAGGAAAATAAAAATTAAACTTCAGTCCTTCACAATCTTGATAAGGGTAGACAAATGCTAGGCAAACCATTCTTCCTTATGTCTGTACGCTTATTCAATATAAAAGCCACAAACAAGGCTTACACATTACTTTTCTGGTGTCTTTTTTCTGCAGCACTGCTTGCTCCTTTCGGGATAGAATGCCCGGCAATGAGGTATAAGATTGCAGCACGTGGAGAACAAGATAAAGCATCCAACCAATATATCCCAAAGTAATTACAGCCATCAGCATCAGCCAATCATAAGTTTGAAAATAATGAAGGCCTTCAAGAGCCAAACTCCTTAAATCCTCACTTCGCTTCAATGCAGCTTTGTAATCTCTGAAGGAGATCAGTTCCTCAATTTGCTCCACAACTGACATATAGTGCTCTAGTGGCTTGAATGGCTTGAAGAATAATGTATTTGACTGCTTTATATCTAAACTTGTCAAGGCAATAGTCAAAGAAACTTTGTTGTCTTCTTTCAATTTATGCACACATATCCAAAACTCAATATCAAAAAGGAAATCATCATAAGTACGTTTGTAACATATGGCAGGTCATCCAATGGAAATATATGTCAAGAGGATCTACATAACATTGTCAAACAATATAGAACATAGACATTATCTACAAGAATTAATCTGACATGCTATACTATTGCCTAAGTGTCAAACAAATATTATGTACAGGGATTACAATATGAAATAGGGTAATTTTTCAAATGAAGACTGCGATGATTTGAAATTCCAAGTAACCTTCCTCAAATTTCATATCACCAAGACTGAACCTGATATGGGAAAGGGATACGTGATTTGCGGATGAACTGGTTTAGTATTTGTTTTGTATTGGACAGCACAGCTTCAACTTCCTCGGCCTGCAAATGAAAGAAAGTTTTCTTCTCGTTGCTTCAGGAGATATAGACATAACTTGCCATATAGGGGAACGAAAATTCCACATTTTCTTTAGATAAGAGAAATCATCTGAAAAATAAATTTAATCATACTTCCGACAGAACTCAACATCTATAGATGTTATACTAGTTAGCACTCACCTCGTTCATATTGATGTATCCAAGAGGCAAATTTCCCACTGAATTCATTGGACATGGCAAACCAACAAGAGTTGACTGCAATAAAACAAATAAATAAAATGTATGAACAGTCCACACAGGCTAACAAATTGATTACACAACACCAATCTGTCATACCATAAGAGGTGCAATATCAGCTTGATTGACATCCACTCTTTCAATGCCACTAAGGCCCCACGCTGTAGGAGTTGGCGCGTCATGCATATGCTCATCAACAAACCGGCCATGATCAGAGTGGTCACTGACAAGTGCTGACCTGGGATATTTAACCCCAGCTCCCCAAACAACAAGCGGTGTGTCAGTGTTGGAGGGATGCCCATCCCCATGACTTCCTATCAGTTACACTAGATTAGCTTCAGCATCCAAAAGGTACTGGAAAAAAAAATGAACAAATACCTATAAGGGCCCTGTAGATTCCAAAAGAAAAAGAGCATGATGAGAGTGTTCATTGCCAAACAGAAAAAACATTCTCTCCTATGGAATTGTTTTCATTCTAGCCTTTGAAAGGACTAAAAATTGGCCAAGGGAGCACCTTATTAATGCTGGTGCATCCAGCAATACAGCAAAAGGATGGATAGGCTCAAATGAGGCAGTGATTACCAAACCGTTGTTATCCACTAAGTGATCGAGGTTAAATTCAGTTCAAGTACAATATCAAATCGAAGGGGTCACTAGGGAAAAACTCTGCGGTCTGCAGTTAACTAGCCAAAACTAACATATACACAATCAATTTCACCAGACTACAACTCTAGCTTTCTATCCAAATCAAGTTCCATATTTTGATTGGACATTGAGTAAGAAATCCATTGGCCCCATAAAAAATATAAATATATCAAAAAGTGAAACTAGAGATATCCTTGCCGTATGTAACCACTTCTACATCCGTTAGATGAACCATAAGACAAATTTGTTGTTTGGCACATATGAGTGAAGTTAAAAGCTGAACATGGATTCTCTGGTAGTGGACACAGATTTGCCAATTGCAATCTTCCAAAAAAAAAACCCTAGCAATGAAGCAGTACATCATCTAATTGAGACAAGATAATCATCAGGAAATGCAAGGACAAAAGCCAAGAATTCAGTTGAGAGATAACCAGGAGGCAGAAATGCACACCTTAGTTTTAGGAAAAGGATTACCATAAGAAAAATTTTATTGAACAACTTGGCATGTCTATTAGAAATTCACCTCAGTAACTTTTTCCAGAAATGAAAAAAGAAAAATGCATCAAATCAAACCTTTGTCGCTCATTCCATGATCAGCTGTAAAAACATATGCAGTGCGATTATCCTTGTAATAACCTTCAACGAGATCAAAAACACGTTTGGCAATGCGATCAACGACCTTAACATTGTTGAGATAGATGGATGAGAAGGGTCGATGAGCATGTCCATTTGAGTCACAGCCTAGTAGATGGAGAAAGACAACCAGATTATCCTGTTGAAGTGCTTCTCTCAACTCCTCGTCAGTCAAAGACCTGTTCAAGAGGCTTTGAAATTGATCAAAAGACCACTCATCCAAAAAGGATGCATCTGCAACAGCAAAAGCAAATGATAAACATATTAAGTACAGAAAAAAATTTGAGGAAAACAAGCACATCTTAACAGTTTCACCAATCTATTAAGTGCAGCATTCATTTCCAGCAAAATACACAAATATACACTGACAGCAAACGCAGAGGAGTGATGAACAAACTAATTGAGTCTATGTCAACACTAGCAAGCCATGTAGGAGTGAATTAAAGTCAAAATAATGCCTGAAGTGGCCACAAGTAGAAAGTGTAAAAGGCACTAGTTTCAGAATTAGAGGAATTCCCAGAACAGCAAGCACTAGTACTTTTAGATAAGGCACCCTAGGCTCATTGGATCAATTGACAAGACATCCAGACGCAAATAAAAGAAAATCTAAGTTACACACAAAGTAAACAGCAAAAACATGCCATGAGTATATTTTTTTAGATTACTCTTCTATGGATGTCATAAGTTTTTTTTTTTTTTTTTTGGGGGGGGGGGGGGGGGGGGGTGGAGAAAGAGAGGTGCTCAGGTAATCACTTGTAGACTGTGGGATCATACTAGATGAAAAATTACCACAGGAAAAAACTAGCTAGCATGACATAAGTAGGCAATGAGCAAAATTTAATTTTTGAGGTATCAAAGTATACGGAAGTTTTTATTAATCTATTTGCAAATACCCAATTCACATCATAACAGATTTTTAGTTCAAATGGGTGAGTACATACCAGTTGCGAAGTCTTCAAATTCATGCGGGTAGCTATTCCAAGTGCTATGTGGCAAAGCACCACAGAAAATAGGAACTATATCTGGGCTACCAAATGCATATGTATGTTTGCTTCTATTAAATACCGAGTCAAATTCGACAGGATTAGCTTTCCATCCTGCAAGAGGGATGTCACCATCAGTGAAGAGAAACACCGCATCAAGTACTCATTAGCAGAAAGGAGTCTAAGTTGGAGATATTACATGCGAATGAAATGTGTGACAAAATAAACAAATAACTGACCTTTTGTCACGGCACTGGGATCCTCATAAAACCCAGCAATAATGGCAACATGTCCAGGCCTCGATTCTGTAGGAGGACGAGCATGCGACACTCCCCAGCGGCCTCTTTCCTTAATTATACTTCTCAAGAAAGGTGCTCTGAAATTTCCTTCTGAATCCGGCTCATAAAATTTATCCGCACGCAAGCCATCCGCTGCAAATTTAAACTTTTACCTGTGTCACAGAGTAACTTCTTGCTAAAAGTAACAGGCTCAGAGAAAGCTTAATAACCAAGTTTGAGCAATCACAAAATGTTCAAGACGAAGTATCCTCCACGAGAATCACATGGACAGACAAACTAATAAAAATATCTCAAGCTTTAAATTCAGCATTGAAAAATAAAATAAAAAAACCTACAACGGCAGCAATAACCCTCCCCACTTTCAAGTTTACAATCGTCAGCCGCTTCTTTCATTTTAAAAGCTCACAAACGCAGTTCAGGCAATATCAGTTCCCATAGTTACAGAGTTACATTGAGCTAAGAAACGGCGGGAGCTCCCACCCAGAAGGCAAAATGCAAACTTGAGGCTGAATTTTCATGGCAGAAAAACCCTCGAACAGGTGGTGGGGGTGACATCATACCGATAAGGAGAACGAGGCGCTTGGCGGGTGCGGAGAAGCGGGGAGCTACGGGATCCATGCCGTGGACAATGGGAGTCTTGAAGTAGATGTCGAATATGCTGAGCATGTACACGGCGTGGAGAGCCACGCCCAGGACCACAAGCCATCCCTCCCGTCTCTTCAGCCACCTCCTCTTCCTGCTGACGGCTTCTCTGGCTCGGGCACCCCCCGTCCCCAAGATCCCGTCTTCGACCACCATTGATCTTGCTTTTCTCGCGTGATCTACTCCTAGTATGTTCGCGGCTTCAGATTGCGGCTGTAACTACTGCCAGCGACTCGATCAAAAGCAGAGCTCGAAGGGAAGGCGCTTGGGCTCTGTTGAGTTCAATGATTCCGGCAGGACGTACCCATCGAGCCGCGGTAGGCGGTCGCCGGGGAAAAATTGGCTGGTCAAAACAAGAAAGTTGGAACCTTGGAAAGCCATTTTCGTTAAGCTTCTTGACTACTTATTATTTTCACAATGTCTGGTTTCCCCTCAGCTAATCAAAAATCTTCTTTAATATTTGTTGCTAATAGAAGAAGAAGAAAAGATTAGAAATAATGAAAAGATATAAAATGCTGTTGATTTTATTTTTTAAAATTCAATGCACTAAGCCATATCACCCCGAATGAAGTAGTTAATTCGGTTTGATCATAGTGATTCTTACTGAATTAATCTTAAACAAGGAATAATTATTTTAGTCACGTCATCCATGGACTCTTCTTTGGTTTAAAATTGAGCTCGTCATCCTATAGTGAAAATGCAATTTGATTGATCAATTTACAGAGTAAAATTGACATAACACTCGTACTTTATTTAGTTCGAGATCCTTATTCCCGCTTCTTCTAATCATGTAGCAAACATGTTCTGGTTACACGTGCCATGTTTGTAACAGCAGTCAAATGTTTGAATCTGAGCCTCTACTTATGTTCGTGAAAAATCTTTTTAATTCAAACTGAAAAGAGTTGAAAATATATCCTCAAGACAAACAAATTTAAAAAAAAATTACAATTTTTAATTCTATTTAAAGAAATTAGGCTTCTGTTGCATTTACTTGTACTGGTTAGTTAGCCAAGTTTCTATTGCATTTCAAGCACTTCTCACAACATAACAAACATGACATTCTTTCGGTTTGCCATGATCACGGGCAGGAAATGGTTCGTTCGTACTGTCCAAATACAAGCATCGTATTCATAAACTGTTTCAAATCAATACCTTATTTAACAATGATCTCGAAAGAGCGAAAATTGAATTGTCACCTGTCTTGATTTGGGAACAAAGACGAGCCGACAATAAGCTAAATAGTTTTCATACTTAGCAAGCTGAATCATTCAAGCGCTCGTCAATTATTGTCTAGTTCATTTGTATTCACTAGCACACAAACCACAATAAAGTCGTACAGAACCCAAACATAGACCAGACAAAGATAGGGATACCATTGCTAAACATTCCCGGACCATCATATATCTCCCCAGGACATTGTCCACGATATGCAGTTAACGATGGAGAACAAGCAATTTGCCACCCTCTTACAAACTTAGCTTCTGCGTTGTTTTTTGTAGGACATAAGCAAGACTGATATGCTGGAGATCATGAGATTTGCAATTGCCTTCACGGGCACTTGATACGATTCCCGTGAGTGGTCATGTTGGTGTAGCACTTGCCACATTG
This sequence comes from Melaleuca quinquenervia, assembly GCA_030064385.1. NCBI lineage: Eukaryota > Viridiplantae > Streptophyta > Magnoliopsida > Myrtales > Myrtaceae > Melaleuca > Melaleuca quinquenervia. Next base: position 5,485,585 of record CM057726.1, on the reverse strand, counting down.
CTCTCGGTTTCCGTAAGTCCCCGGCGGCACACATTTGCATCGGTCACAGCACGTCATGCAAGCCCTCGTGCAGACCCTCTTCCTCGAGTGCAACTTGCATCTCTGGTCGCACAGAGGGATGCAATCTGCAGCAACCAGAAAAGGTTCGCCCAACTTAGTGTAATCAGATCCACAATATTTGTGAAAACCAGATACGCTGAAGTGAGATTGCTAAGCTACATAAGATTGTGTTGCAATGATGGGAACTTTGGGCAAGGAATTATTCAGCAATTTCGCAATGTGGAAATGCTTTTGATTATTTTCCTCCACCACATGACGCTGCTCCTGTATAGTAAGAAAGGTCGGACCATGCATAAGTCCTACCGGTCCTGTCATCGCCGTCCTCCAAGAGGAGCTGAATATGTTGTGACAATACCTGGCATGATGGACTAGAGGTAAAGGATGCGCTGTGTAGATACCTGCTTTTGACCTGACCGGTGGCAGTGGAGGAGCTGCAGGAGGCATGACCGGCGGCAGAGTAGGCGGTGGCTTAGTGACAGGTGCTGGAGGAGGTGGGTTAGTGACCGGAGGCAGAGTAGGAGGAGGCTTAGCGACAGGAGGCAGTGGAGGCGGCAACGGCTTAGTGACCGGTGGCAGAGGAGGTGGGGTCTTAGTGACCGGAGCAGGGGTAGGCGGTGGTGCCTTCACTGGAACTTTACTTGGAGCTGGTGCCTTCACCGGGGCTAGTGTTGGGACCTTGGCATATGGGGCCTATACATATTCCCACAGGGACAAATCAAAGTAAAACGAGCAGTTAACGCTCATTTACTGCAGATCTAAACTTAATCAAGAAGGATTCCGCATTCATATAGTCATCTTGCACTTTGGTCCAGCTCTTACTCCTAAATGACTATAGCACATAAAACATGGCATCACCATCAAAAAGTCTCTTATATCTCCATCAACTGTACCCATAAATATGCTGACAAAGCAAGCACCTAATTAGGTAATCCAATTCCAACGAGGATGAACAACCAATTCGTCTATGACAGCATATCCGCACAGCAAGTGGGTCATATAGTAAGGTTTCTCTTGTGTTTGTCTCAGACACCTTGGGAAGGATCATGTGCTTTTGTCTTAAAAATAGTTCCCATATCCAACTCTTCCCACTCTCCTAAACCTATTATCAAACTTACAATTTTTTGCCAACCGTCGCCGAAAAAAGCACATAATGCAGACCGAAGCATATCATTGAGAAACCTAATATATAAGCAGCACTAATGAGGTTTTCATTTTCTTTCTTTCCCCCCAAAAAGCGTAAGGAAAAAGAATAAAGGGCCGAAGCTGATGCAGCCATAGCCCAAGAACCACGGCAAAAAGGAAACACTTTCTTGACCTTCATCTTCTAAAGCAGAGGAAAACAAGCTTTATTAACCTACTATCTTGATCGCACACGTTACCTTCAAAATGAGTTTCTCCTCATTATCAGCAGATGAAACCTACCAAAACAAAGTTAGCATCAGATTAGATGTGCTCTAACTAGCAATAAGCACATTACACACCAAATCCACACACACACACACAAAAGAAAATGCATACTTGTGTAATGACCGAAAGCAGAACACCCAAAAGAAGGAGCACGGTTTTTGAAGCCATTCTTTAGTGGGAACTCGCAGAAAGCTGAGTGAGAGGGCTGGAGTGATGAGCTTGTCTTTGATTGATGACTGAATAAGCATTTTCCAGCCCCTCTAGCTTTAAATGGAGGTTCAGGGTACGGCGAGAGAGAGAGGGAGAGAGAGAGAGAGGGACAGTGGCGCCAAAATAGTACCATTTCTCGGACTGTCTACGTGTTACGCCTCTCTGTGTTTAAATATCAACATTCTGTAACACGAAACATTTGATTAATATCATGAAACCAGATATAAACGTAGCAAAAGTTGTTGCGGACGCCTAACACATGAGAATAAATGTGTTCATCCATTCAATCTTGTCAAAAATGACCATGTAAAATACATCTAATTTATGTACAATCGTATACTCTTTGGTCGCTAAGCTGATCTCGTGGGATTGAAAATCTCTTTTCATTTAACTCAAGACTAAGACATATGTACAGAAGAGAAAAGGTCACGATTAACGTATTCCGAGAATAGAAAATTGAATTTTGAAGAGATATTTACAAGCTGTAAAGAGACAACAAAGTGGGGAAAGGGTCCATGACAGAGACAGCTTTACCAAAGCACCAGACATTTGAGTAAATTGGCTGAAGGTCCGGAACTCCTACACTCCATCCTACCGGACCATCATGTTCGCCGAAAGTAACGCGATATTCACGTGGGATTCACCCTTTTCAATGATCGAAATGCGATTTACTACACACATTGCAGTCGACATTAGTAATTTATGTGGACCGACTTGACATGCTCCATATATTAGTAAGCGACACCTACCCTTTTCCTTTTTCACTTAAAAAGTGTTTGTCGTCACATGATCTTTAACCCGCACACGAGGCATGTCTTCTGAAACTGGAACGAGCCAACAGTGTCAGATATTGTTTGGTCGCTCCGATCTAACATAGGCTCCACTTCTTTTCCTCGACTATCCTCGGGTGGGCCGAGAGAAATGGAACACCAATCAAAAGCCTGAGCAAATCGATTCCAACAAAAAGAAACGAAGTTGGTATAAAAAATTTGGGAATTCCTAGTTAGGAATTTAATTTTTTTTTTACTCGAGACATGATTAGTTTGATATAATCGCGTGACTAAATAGTAGAGTCTTATCCATGTTTCATTGTAAAAGATTTAGATAAAAGATGAAATGTCTCATGGACAAGCTTTTTCGAGGAATTAATCGTCACAAAAAAAAAAATTTGCCTCCGTTCTTGTTGGGAGTCTTGAGGCCCTCCCAAGAGATTCTCATGCCCAACTTTTTTGTGCCCCGGGTCCATTAATTTATATAAATAAAATTACTTAGGATTAGAACGAGCCTACCAAAAAAAAATCCCGCGCGACATCACATGCAATGCGAGAGGAACTAGTCGACGCTAGTTAGATTTTTTGGATTGTGAAGTATGATGACAGAGCAGTGCATTTTATAAATTTTTTTTTTCGTTAACTCAATAATTCTTGAGAAATTCATTATGTCTGAGCGAGTCTATCGACATGGCTGAAAAATCCAAGAAATACAGCCCGAAACAAAATTGGTATTAGGATTCATGCGAGATCCCTTTCAAATGTTCAGAGTCAACTCGTTATATATGTTAAATAATTCGTCGCCAACATACGTACCCATACGGATACATGGAAGAAAGCAAAACCAAACTAGAGTAAGGAAGAATACCACCACTCACCAAGCATATAACGAGAGTTGCAAGGCAATGTGATGAAAATAGTTGCATTGTTGGTAATATCTATGAGTTGCAAATCAACAGTGCCGGTCTGGGGGGTAAGATGGAATAAGAATTCCATGAAATTTGGTAAGGACTTGCCGCAAATCTCCTTTTTTGACGAGAAAAGGATAAAGCAAGATACAAGAGATTTGATTGATGGAAAATAGAAAGTTTCTTACACCCATAAAACGAAATTCATTATACAATCATCTAACGTTCAACATCCGGTCACTACATCAACCATTTCCTTCATCTCATCCTGATCATAACATACAAACAGCAGGCCGACAATTCAATCAATCGTATCATAGAAATTTTGAACAATAGAAATAATTATCTGAAAAGAAAGAGGGGGAGTTCTACAAAGAAAGCGGCCACTGTCCTTTCAGGGGACTTATAACAGTAATATCACGGGGAGCAAAAGAACAGCTTCCTAAATCCCAATTCAACAAAACACAAGCAAGAAGAAAGTGCCATGAGAACTCATAAGAGGGCGTCTTATTAGCACCCATATGATAATGGGTCTGTGGAACTAAGGTCTATGGGCACTTGATCTTTTGGCCATGGATGGTGACATAGTCCCAGGGCTTGCACTTGGATTTGGCAGAGGGGACACATTTGGCCTTATCACAGCAAGCAGTGCAGTCTTTAATGCAGTTCTTGGGTTGGCGGGTCTGGCAGTGCTCAGCACACATTTTCTCACACCCTGCTGCTGTGAAAATATCCATGATCAGGAGAGATCATTCCATTTATAGAGTACTTTTTTGTTGTTTATGGAAGATAATTTTTCTTGGCTTGTGAATTCATATTGTAATAGGCCTAAAGAGGGAGAAAAGAAACCCATCCCACATCAAATATTAATGGTGTTTATAGATTTCTGAAAAATGTTATAGATCGGGCAACAATGCACTTAAGCACAGCATATTATTGATTGGATCTATCCTATGTAATTTGCATAAATATGCAATTAATGTTGCATCTTTTAATTTAGTTTTTCTCGAGATGCTTGCTTACCTTGTGTTGGCGGAGACGCCGGTGGCTTTGAGTGGTGGTAAGGAGGAGGGGCATGGGCGGAAGTGTGAGGTGGGGAGTGGTGGGGAGGAGGGGGAGCCTTCCTAGGAGCGATGTTGTGGGGAGGAGGGGCGTGCAGGGAATGCCGGGGCGGAGGAGCGGCATGGTGAGGCGGAGGAGCGGCATGGTGGGGAGGAGGGGCATGGCCCATCTTCTCAGAAGTGTGGGGTGGTGAATAGTGGGGAGGAGTGGGAGCCTTCTTCGGAGAGGCATGGTGGTGTTCATGGTCGTGGTGGTTGTGGTGGTGGTGCTTCTTCATGGCATGATGAGGAGCCTCCGCCGGTGGAGGAGTCTTGTCTTTTTTGCGTAACTGTAATGTCAAATCATATAATATTAATTATTTTATCACATTCAAATAATGGGACATATTAATAAAGTTCGATAATGAATTAATATTCTCAAGTATCAATGATGGGCATTGCAAAGTGCATAGCTTTTATTAGTAAAAAAAAGGCAAATCAAAGGACACAAAATAAGCATGGTATTAACCGCGGTATAGTTTATAGTTGGAGATAAATGCAATAAGGAAAGCACATATGTAGCTTTAGTTTCACCTTCACTTGAACGGGGTGACACCTAGCAAGTTTCCTAGGTAGGTAATTTACTCAATTAAAAGTACTGCACACATCTGACATCTTCACAGTATGCGAGAGTGGGGTACACATTAGCACATGCAGATGAGTATCTGATAATTCCACTGGGAGAAAATAACATCTTGAGTGATAGAGAGAGAAAGAAAGAGAGAGACTTTTATTGTTACCTCTTGAGAGACAACATCGCCGGTGACCATAGCCTACAAGAAAGGAAGCGAAAGTTCGAGTCAACCGAAGATATATGGAAGGTAAATGCACCTATTTATCAAGTGATGAGGGGGCTGAAAAGTGCTTCATACCGACGCATTGACCAGGAGCAGAGCTGCAACTAGGAGGAGACCATCCTTCAAAGCCATCGTCACAAGGCAGGGAAGAGAAGAAGAAGAACCCAGAAGTCTCTTCGTCGAGTGACGAGCTTTGAACTTGACCTCATGTGTTTATATACTCATGTAGTGAACTCATAAGGCCTTCGATATCTATTTGTTTTTCTTGGTCAAATATGCAAGGTGACATTTGGGGGATGGAATTTGCAGTTTCAGCTTACCCCAGATGAATGCGTTTGTTTTTCACCAGTCAAGTACTAGGAGATAGCAGCTTGATCCACATCTCAGATCCCGAACGATGAAAACACTTGGCTCGATGAATTTGTCCAGTAGAAACCTATCGATTCTGGTGCATTGCTCAGACTTGTTTCTACATCAGGAACCACTTGCCATGCCCACGTAAACCAAGGCTGTGCTGGGTAAGGTTTTTGGAATTTTTTTTGGGAAAAAGCAAAGAATATTAGGTGAAAGGATTTTCTATAAATGCAAATAATGTTAAGTAGATTATAATTTAAAAAAGCATCAAGAAAAATCTTACTGTAAATGCTATTTTTACTAAAAGAAGACGTCCATTTTATTTATAAAAAAAACCTTAAATATTCATTTGTAAGCCATATTTAGCATCTGCCAGCCTTGCCTGGGGTTATGAGCTGCCAAATTTGGCTCACCGAATATGTTGGCGATGAAGGCATCTCAGAAATTTTCGGAACTTTAATGAGGGCACAATTGAAAGGATAAAAATATATTAGCATTCCAGAAATGCTAAAACCCAAAAAGCTGCCTTGGGGGGCGAGGGATTTTAGAAAACTTTGAAATGCAATGCATTTCTTCCAAGCTCTTTCGAAAAGAAATTGTCAATGAGCTGACTATTTCTTATGTCCACCAATTGGTTCCGATTTTTTTATGAGATTTTATGAAATCAATATCAGTTATTACGAATTACTAGATGAAGACGTGATTTACTATTTAAATTTTTCAACACCCCCTCACACTTAATCTAATTTTTTGTCTAGTACAAGCGGGGAAATATTTAAGTAGGAAGACAAATGGATTTAAACTCAAAACGTTCTGCTATGATACCATCTTAAATTTAGTGAAACTAAAGTTTTAATTGTCGACTGAGGATGAGCTTAGCTTATTTGCAAATGGATAATAAATAAACATCTTTAGCGAGTATTATCTGACATTCGCATTCTGCGAAGCAGGTAAAGAGAAAAAATAATCGCGACGAACCTTCCCCGCCCTGAAATGAAGTACCTGCGCCCATGTGTATAGATTCTGGCAAGAGTTGACGCAATTTAACGTTAGCATATTTGAGCCTAAGTTAACCAAGATTCTCTTCTGTCAACATGCTCGTCACAAGCTACATCAACGGAACATAATGCGGATTAAGGAAAACTGTTGCCTCAGATCGTAATGCCACCATATCGGCCCTTAAACAGATAACAGCCATCTGGTTTTGGCCTAAACTCTCTACTTTTCTCTCTCTCCCCCATCTTAGTAAGCTACTAGCACGGCTTCACATCCGGAATCCCATGACGCCACACCTTTTAAGACACTCATGTTGGGAACGTGCAAGGATGTAATGAACGGAAATGGATCTCCTAGTGACTTAAGTTAGAGCGGACGGTTCAAAAAAGTTTTTCAATTTTTTTTTAAAAAGGGTCGTCTGATTTTTAGAAAAAATTATTTTAAAAAAATCGTTTATTTTAATGAAGTTCGTCCGATCTGAATCGGACATCCCTCAAGTTATGTCAAGGGATGATCCCCTCACGTAATAACAAACAATGATGTCAACAAGGCATTTATTAGAAAAAAACCTTTTTGAGATACCATGCATGTGAATTGGTTGCTACGTCCCCAAATAGCCACGCCAACTTAGACAATCATACATATGGAGTATTGTCCTGCTCCCAAACGCACTGTAGTCCCCAATGTCTTTCATTCACTTCAGTCATTGAGGAGCAACATTCCAGATAGGTCGCTGACAACCAGAAGCGCGAATCTCCACCTTGACAACCTCGGGAAAAAGGGGCCTCTACAAAACTCACCTCCAAATTTAATTTTCAACCATGTCCCTAAAAGGTGGTAAAAAAAAGGTTGAGAAATTAACCTTAGTGAATCTAACCCTAAACTTAGATTAGGCAGGCAATCGCCTTAGAGTCTTGAGTCCATCGTTCAACCTCTCACAGGCAACACTTGACTCATGAGTGTCTACTGTCAATATCTCACTAGGTTATCGACTACAGTGGACAAAGTGGCTATCGTACTACGTACTCTCGCCATACTGGCGACATCACAAGCTCTTAAGTCTGACCGGCATAGCTCAGTCCGCAAGGCTCTTTGGCTCGACTGGCGTACCGCTCAACCCTCGGGATCTCTGACTCGGAAATCGCGCCTTGCTTCACTCTCACACATCCACTATCCTTTTCCCCATCAAGCGATCGGTCTATGACCGAGCCCTAACCAACGTCTCACGTGACGTTAGGCCCTACTTGTCTCCATTGGCCAACGTCTCACGTTGCTTGGCTCTTACGAGAGACTACCAGTCATCCTTCACATGGCGTAACTACCAAGCGTGTTTGACTTGAGGGCACAGCTACTCGCGCGTAGCTCGACTGTCTTTACGAGCTATTGCCTATCAGCCCATCGGTCCACAACCGAGACTAGGCCTCAAACAACACGGCCCGTCACATCAACAGTACTAGCCAACCCAAAACATTTGCTAACCAGTGCGGCTGACCTCATGGTATAGTACACGCATGCAGCTCGACATCTCCTCAAGCTATATCTCTCAATCAATCAGTCCATGACGTGACTTGACCCAAAGCCATACTATTGTATAGCTCCTCTCATTGCTTAACCATGAGAGGGTAAAATAAGATGGTCCGCAACTCATCTAAACCCTATATCCAGTCCATTAGTACACTGCACTCCTTCCGAAGCAGTCTGGTACCATTGACCGTTTCAGTCGCCCAAGTGTTTAGCCAATGATCCTCACGACCAATTGACACCCCACAGAGCTTTGTCGACTTTCCTACCCGATCAGGGCCTATTGGCCACTTGATCGGTCTTATCATTCGCCACATAACCCAATTAGTCAGGAAATTCTTCGATTTAGTCACAAAAGTCCTCAGTCAATGCCCCGACAGGCACACTCGACGCACTTGGCCAAGTATAGCCTATTAGCCACCTAATAGGTCCAAGCCATGCATTACGTGCAATACCATGCACTCGATCCTACTCGGCTCTACCTACCAAATTTCTACCTATGCACCCAACCATCCTAACCAGTCTACTAAAGCGGTAAACCGGCCTAACCAGGGAATAGGATGTCCACTCACTAGGTGGTTCATGCATCCCAAGCGACATTGGTGGCGATGACCTACGACGTCGCGATTTCTCGCACTTTGGTTCGCGCCATGCTTGTTGACACCACGAAATGATAGCCCAACTTCAGCGAGGCTCCAGTGAGCCCTTCAGGGATGGCCCTTGGCCGTGGGAGGCTAGCCAAACCCGTGGGTGGAGTGCAACTCCAGCAAGGGGTTCACAGACCCAATTATTGGCCGGACCAAATCCGATTGCCAAACGGCGACCCAAGGCCTCAACAGCGATCGAGGTCACTCTTGGGTGGTGCTGGATGGTCGGCGAGCTCATGGGTGGTGGCGCAACGGCCTCAAATCGACCAATAGACGCTAGAAAAAGCTCAGGTCGTGCCAGACCCAATCAGGGCATGATTGGGTCAAGCTTCTATTCATACATCTTGCACCAAATCAATTGCAACGAAGGGCTGGGCTTTGCTCTAGGGACAACCATGAGTCAATTGGTGGTAGTGGCAGAGGTTGGGTGTCACCGAAATCGGCATGGTGGCCAAACGAAGCTCCGGCGAGGCCTTTAGGGAAAAATAGGGAGCTCGGGGCCATATCGATGATTTCTATAACAAATCAACCGCAACAAAGGCCACCATGGAGTTGAGAGAACACCTAGTGACGTCCTAGAAGTAGCGGTGTGGCTTGGGTGTCGTGGGAATAGCCAAACGCCGACAGAGTCCACGGCTGGAAAACAGGGGGCAAAACAAAGTCAAGACAATGACTTTCGGGTGCTCCCAATAGCGGTAGTGGAGGCAGTGGTTGATCGAGACTGGGAGAAGGCATTTCAAGGAATCCAACGCCACCGACAACTTGCCAAACGGTGGCGCAAAACAGGGGCAAGCTTGCAGCGAAGAGGAAGTAGACGCGATCGAGGGCAGGTGACGGCCATCCAACGGCTGTGATGCATGCCGAGGGGACGCCTAAAGCAGCTAGCAGGTCGTATCAGTAGCTGGTCAACCATTGGTCACCGGTGGGTCCCTATTCACACATGTGTGCCACGTGCTCGACGAAATGCTCGAGAGAGGGGGAAACTAGTAGGGGAAGGGCCAATTCGTGTGGGCAGTCAGACCAGTTCACGCCAAGTCAAAACCAATTTACCCGCAAGTCTGACTGGTCTTCCCCGCTGGTCAGAGTTAATTGTTGACCGCTTAACCAAAAGTCAACCATGGGCAATTTTTTCCAAAAATGCCCATGGGTCCAAAATCCACTCATTTTGGGGCCAAAACACAAATATCTAAAAGTCGGGAGACTAAAACACGATTTCCAAAAAATCCAGAATCACTTTAAACGAATTTTCACGATTTAATCTAGGAGACTCCTGGAGCCAACATGCCATTAATTAAACTCGAAAATTCGCACATTGCACCTCAAAAAAGGGGCCAGAAGCAGGCTATTATAGATCTTATACAGAAAGAATAGTACTTCGTACTCGACGACGAGAGTAAGAAAGAATACAACTCCTCAACGAGAATAAAACAAGAGTCACAATGCAATGTGATGAAAATAGTTGCACTGTTGGTAATATCTATGAGTCGCAAATCGACAGTGCCGGTTGACAGGAGGATCAGATGGAATAAGAGTCCAATAAAAACTAGTCAAGACTTCCCACATATCTCGTTTTTTAAGGAGAAAAGGATAAAGGAAAATGAACAGAAGATTTGACTGATGGAAAACAGAAAGTTTCTTACACCCATAAAACGAAATTCATTACATGAGCAACATCCAGTCACTACATCAACTGTTTCATTCATCTCGCCCTAATCATAACATACAAACAGTGAATCAACAGTTCGGTCGATTATATAATAAAACTTCCAAACGAAAGAAATGATTATCCGAAAAGAAGGAGGAGGAGGGGTTTCTACAAGAACTTATTACAGTGATATCACGAGGAGCAAAAGAACATCTTTCCAAATCCCAATTCAACAAAACACAAGCAAGAACAAAGTGCCACGAGAACCTATAAGAGGGCGTCTTATTAGCAACGATATGATAATGGGTGTGTGGAACTAAGGTTTATGGGCAGTTGATCTTTCGACCATGGTGGATGACATTGTCCCAGGGCTTGCAATTGGCTTTGGCAGAGGGGACGCATCGGGCCTTCTCACAGCAAGGATTGCAATCTCTCATGCAGATCCTCTTGGGGTGGCGGGTCTTGCAGTACTCAGCGCACGTTGCCTCACACCCTGCTACTGTAAAAATATTCATGATCAGGAGAGGTCATTACATTCATAGAGTCCCTTTTTCTTGTTCATGGAAGACGATTCTTCTTGGCCTATGAATTCATTTTGTAATAGGCCTAGAGAGGGGGAAAAGAAACCGATCCCACGTCAAGTATAAATAGTATTTATAGATTTCTGAAAAATGATATAGATCGGACAACAATGCAGTTAATCATAGCATATTGTTGATTGGATCCATACCATGTAATTTGCATAAATATATAATTAATATTGCATCTTTTAATTTAGTTTTTCTTGAGATGCTTGCTCACCATGTTTTGGTGGAGACACTGGTGGCTTTGAGTGGGCGGGAGGAGGAGGGGCCTCACCCATCTTCTCAGTAGTGTGGGGATGGTGGTGGTGGTGGTGGTCGTGGTGATGCTTCTTGTCTTTTTTGTGTAACTGCAACGTCAAATCATATCATATCGATTATTTTATCACATTCAAAGAAGGGGGATTTATTAATAAACTTCAACAATAAATTAAAATTCTCAAGTATCAATTGTGGGTGTTGTAAAGTGAAAGGACACAAAATAAGCATTGTATTAATGGTGGTATATCTTATAGTTGGAGATAAATGGGATAACGAAAGCATATGTAGCTTTAGTTTCTCCTTCACTTGAACGGGTGACTCTTACAAGTTTCCTAAGTAGGTAATTTACTCACTTAAAAAGTATTGCACACATCTGACATCTTCACAGTATGCGAGAGTGGGGTGCACATTGGCACAGACAGAAGAGCATCTGATAATTCCACTGTGGGAAATAACATCGAGAGAGAGAGAGAGAGAGAGAGAGACTGTTATTGTTACCTGTTCAGAGACAGCATCGCCAGTGTCAGCCTACAAGAAGAAATGAAGCGAAACTTTGAGTCAACCAAAGAAAAAGGGAAGGAAAATGCAACTATATACCAAGTGATGAGGGAGCTAGAAAATGCTTCATACCGACACATTGACGAGGAGCAGAGCTGCTACTAGGAGGAGAACAACCTTCAAAGCCATTGTCAGAAGGCAGAAAAAGAAGAAGAACCCAGAAGTCTCTTCGTTGAGTGATGAACTTTGAACTTCACCTCTTGTATTTATATACTCATGCAGTGAATGCGTTGGGGCATTGCAGTTTCAGCTTACCCCAGATGAATGCGTTTGTTTTTCACCAGTCAAGTACTAGGAGAGAGCAGCTTGATCCACGTCTCTGATCCCGAACAATGAAAACAGCTGGCTCGATTAATTTGTCCAGTAGAAACCTATCGATTCTGGTGCATTGCTCAGACTTGTTTCTTCATCAAGGACCCACTTGCAATGCCCATGTAAACCATGGCTGTGTTTGGAAGTTTTTTTTGGGAAAGAGCAAGGAATATTAGGTGAAAGGATTTTCTATACATGCAAATAATGTTAAGTAGATTGTAATTTAAAAGTGCATTAAGAAAAATTTTATGGTAAATGCTATTTGGAGAGAAAAAAAACTTAATTTATAAAGAACACGTTCATTTTACTTTAAAAAAACCTCAAATATTCACGTGTGAGCCAGATTTGGCGCTGGCCAGCCTTGCCTGGGGTCATCAACTGCCAAATCTGGCTCACCGAATACATCGTGCAATGAAGGCATCTCAGAAATTTTCAAAATTTTAATGAGGGCACAATTGAAAGAATAAAAATATATTAGCATTCCAAAATGTTAAAACCCAAAAACTGCCTTGGAGCGAGGGATTTTAAAAGAAAATTTGATGTATTTCCGCTTATAAACTCTTTAAAAAAAATTGTCGATGAGATTGACTATTTCCTAAGTCCACCGATTGCTTCCCATTTTTTATGAAATTTTGGGAAATCAATATCAACTATTGTGAAATATTAGATAAAGACATGATTTACTATTTAAATATTTTAACACTCTCCCCCACACTTAATTTAATTCTTTGCCTACTATTCAGCGCAGACATATTCAAGTAAGAAGGCAAAGAGAGCTTAAAAAGATTTGAACTCATGACATTCTACTTTGATACCATTTTAAATTTTGTAAAAAATTTTAACTGTCGATTAAGGACGAGCTTAGCTTATTTGCAAAATGGATAATAAATAAACATCTTTTAGGAATACCATCTGACATTCGCATTCCGTGAAGTAGATAAAGAGGAAAAAACAATTGCTACGAACCTTCCCCACCCCGAAATGAACTGTGCCTTTGTGTATAGATTCTGGCAAGAGTGGACGCAACGAGCAACGCAATTCAACGTTAGCATATTGTTTTTTCGATTACCGAGGAATCTCTTCTGTCAACACGCTCGTCACAAGCGACGGTGGATTAAGGAAAACTATTTCCTCCGATCGTAATGCCACCCCATTGGCCCTTAACAGATAACTCATGGCCTAAACTCTCTCTCTCTCTCTCTCTCTCTCTCTCTCTCTCTCTCTCTCTCTCTCTCTCCAATTTAGTAAGCCACACGGCTTCACATCCGGAATCCCATGACGCCGCTGTTTAAGAGAAAAATTTTCAGTGGACACTAGTGGCGCCTCACCTAACGGGTGGGCCTTGCTTGCTGTGAGATAGCGGGCGGAGCCCACCCGTTAGGTGGCCCCCTCTTAGTGGTCTAGGCACATTGTATTCAGATCACCTAATATCTTCGCCTGTTTAAGATACTCATGTTAAGAACATGCAAGGATGTAATAAACAATGACGCTGACAAGGCATCCATTAGGAATAACCTTTTCAAGGTACCATTCATGGGAACTGGCTGCTGCATCCCCAGACAGCCACGCCTACCTAGACAATTATATATACATATGAAGTATTGTGATCTTATACAAAAAGAATAGTACTTCGTCCTCGTGACATGTCTCATGTACAGGACCTCATAACCAGGTGGGAAATTATTATTGAGAGTTAATATAGATCAAATTCGATGGATCAATAAGCCTGCGCTGCTCAAGGAATCTGATGGTGGCAAGATCAGCCATAGAAGCTAAAGCGCAAGCCATGCTTATCAACCCAAAGTGATTAGTTCGATTAAATCATGTGACTAAACAATAGTCTTATCCATGTTTCATTGTAAAAGATTTAGAGAAAAGATAAAATGTCGAATGGACAAGTTTTTTCGAGGAGTTAATTGTCACAAAAAAAGTTGCCTCCGTTCTTGTTGGGAGTCCTGAGGCCCTCTTAAGAGATTCTCATGCCCAACTTTTTTGTGCCCTGGGTCCATTAATTTCTATAAGTTTAATCACTTATGATGAGAACGAGCTCTCGTTCTCAAAAAATCCCGCGCGACATCACATGCAATGCTAGAGGTACTAGTCAACTCGAGTTAGATTTTCTGCGTTGTGAAGAACGACGAGAGAGCAGTGCAATTTATGCATTTTTTGGTTAACTCAATAATTCTTGAGAAATTCATTATGTTTGAGTAAGTCTATCGTACATGGGACATGGCAGAAAAATCCAACAATGTTATTCGAAACGAAATTGGTGATAGGATTCATGCGAGATCCCTTTCAAATGTTTAAAGTCAACTAGTTATATATGTTAAATAATTCGTCACCCAACATATGTACCCATACGAATACACTGAAGAAAGCAAAACCAGACTAGAGTATGGAAGAATACCACCCCTCATCAACAAGAGTTGCAAGGCAATGTGATGCAAATAATTGCACTGTTGGTAATATCTATGAATTGCAAATCCACAGTGACGGTCCGGGAGGGGATCATATGGAATGAGAATCCAATGGAATTTTGTTAGGACCTGTCGTGGATCTCGTTTTTTGAGGAGAAACGTATAAAGGAAGATGAGCAGAAGATTTGACTGATGGAAAGCAAAAAATTTCTTGCACCCATAAAATGAATTTTATTACACCGGCATCTAACTCGTATTGATCATAACATATAAACAGTGGACCGACAGTTCAGTCGATCATATCATAGAAATTCCAAACGAGAGAAATGATTATTCGAAAAGGAGGAGGAGGGGGGTTTCTACCAAGAAAGCGGCCATTGTCCTCCCATGGGACTTATTACAGTGATATCACGAGAAGCAAAAGAACATCTTTCCAAATCCCAATTCAACAAAACACAAGCAAGAGAAAGTGCCACGAGAACTTATAAGAGGGCGTCTTATTAGCAACGATATGATAATGGGCGTGTGGAACTAAGGTCTATGGGCAGTTGATCTTTCGGCCATGGTGGATGACACTGTCCCAGGGCTTGCAATTGTCTTTGGCAGAGGGGACACATCGGGCCTTCTCACAGCAAGGATTGCAGTCTCTCATGCAGATCCTCTTGGGGTGGCGGGTCTTGCAGAACTCAAAGCACATTGCCTCACACCCTGCGACTGCAAAAATATCCAAGATCAGGAGAGGTCATTCCATTCATAGAGTCCTTTTTTCTTGTTCATGGAAGACGATTTTTCTTGGCCTGTGAATTCATTTTGTAATAAGCCTAGAGAGAAAGAAACCGATCCCACGTCAAATATCAATGGTGTTTATAGATTTCCGAAACATGATATTGATCAGCCAACAATGCAGTTAAGCACAACATATTGTTGATTGGATCCATACCATGTAATTTGCATAAATATGCAGCTAATGTGGCGTCTTTTTATTTAGTTTTTCTCGAGACACTTGCTTACCATGTGTTGGTGGAGACACTGGTGGCTTTGAGTAGGCGGGAGGAGGAGGGGCCTTGCTCATCTTCTCAGTAGTGTGGGGATGGTGGTGGTCGTGGTGGTCGTGGTCGTGGTGATGCTTCTTGTCTTTTTTGTGTAACTGCAACGTTAAATCATATCATATTGATTATTTTATCACATTCAAAGAAGGGGGACATATTAATAAACTTTGATGATGAATTAAAATTCTCAAGTATCAATTGTGGGCATTGCAAAGTGAAAACAGTTAGCTTTTATTAGCAAAAAGAGTGGCAAATCAAAGGACACAAATATAAGCATTGTATTGATGGTGGTATGGCTTATAGTTGGAGATAAATGGGATAAGGAAAGCATATGTAGCTTTAGTCTCACCTCACTTGAACGGGGTGACTCTTACAAGTTTCCTAAGTAGGTAATTTACTCACTTAGAAAGTACTGCACACATCTGACATCTTCACAGTATGCGAGAGTGGGGTACACATTAGCACAAACAGTGGAGCATCTGATAATTCCACTGTGGGAAAATAACATCGAGAGATCGAGAGAGAGAGAGAGAGAGAGAGAGACTTTTATTGTTACCTGTTCAGAGACAGCATCGCCAGTGTCCATAGCCTATAAGAAGAAATGAAGCGAAACTTTGAGTCAACCAAAGAAAAAGGGAAGGAAAATGCAACTATATACCAAGTGATGAGGGAGCTAGAAAATGCTTCATACCGACGCATTGACGAGGAGCAGAGCTGCAACTAGGAGGAGAACAACCTTCAAAGCCATTGTCAGAAGGCAGAAAAAGAAGAAGAAGAACCTAGAAGTCTCTTCGTTGAGTGATGAACTTTGAACTTGACCTCTTGTCTTTATATACTCATGCAGTGAACTCATAAGGCCTACAATATCTTTTTGTTTTTCTTGGGCAAATATGCAAGTTGACATTTAGGGCGATGGAATTTGCAGTTTCAGCTTACCCCAGATGAATGCGTTTGTTTTTCACCAGTCAAGTACTAGGAGAGAGCAGCTTGATCCAGGTCTCGGATCTCGAGCAATGAAAACAGTTGGCTCGATGAATTTGTCCAGTAGAAACCTATTGATGCCGGTGCATTGCTCAGACTCGTTATTTCATCAGGGACCCACTTGCAATGCCCATGTAAACCAAGGAGGTGTTTGGTAGGGTCTTTGGAAATTCTTTTTGGGAAAATGCAAAGAATTTTAGGTGAAAGGATCTTCTATAAATGAAAATAATGTTAAGTAGATTGCAATTTAAAAGTTCATTAAGAAAAATTTTACTGTAAATGCTATTTGGGAAAAAAAAAACTTAATTTGAAAAGCACACGTTCATTTTATTTTAAAAAAAATCTCAAATATTCGCCTGTAAGCCAAATTTGGCCACGGCCGGCCTTGCCTTGGGTTATTAGTTGTCAAATCTGGCTCACCGAATACGCCAAGCAATGAAGGCATCTCAGAGATTTTAGAAAGTTTAACGAGGACACAATTGAAAAGATTAAAAAAAAATATTAGCATTCCGGAAATGCTAAAATCCAAAAGCTGCCTTGGGGGCGAGGGATTTTAGAAAACTTTGAACTGCAATGCATTTTTTCCAAGCTCTTTAAAAAAAATTGTCAATGAGCTTGATTATTTTCCTAAATCCACCGATTCCAACACTCCCCCACAGATTTAATCTAATTCCTTGTCTAGTACTAAGCAGGGACTTATTTAAGTAGAAAGGCAAATGGAGCCTAAAAAAATTTAAACTCATGACATTATGCTCTAATACCATCTTAAATTTTGTGAAACTAAAGTTCTTATCGTCGACTAAGGATGAGCTTAGCTTACTTGCAAATGGATTTGCATTCTGTGAAGCAGATAAAAGATAAAAAAAATAATAATAATGGCGACGAACCTTCCCGCTTGAAATGAGGTAACTACGCCCATGTGTATAGATTATGACAAGAGTGACGCGATGAGCAACGCAATTCAACGTTAGAATATTTGAGTCCAAGTAACCACGATTCTCTTCTGTCAACATGCTCGTCACAAGCTACTGCAACGAAACATAATGCCGATTAAGGAAGACTATTGCCTCAGATCGTAATGCCACCACATTGGCCTTTAACAGATAACAGTCAGCTGGCCATGGCCTTCTCTCTCTCTCTCTCTCTCTCTCTCTCTCTCTCTCTCTCTCTCTCTCTCTCCAATTTAGTAAGATACACGGAATCTTATATTTTAGTCATGGCCTAAACTGCTCGTCATGGCCATCTTAAATTTGGTGAAAGTAAAGTTTTGATCGTCGACTAAGGATGAGCTTAGCTTATTTGCAAATGGATTTGCATTCTGTGAAGCAAATAAAGAGACAAATGCGGATTAAGGAAGACTATTGCCTCAGATCGTAATGCCACCACATTGGCCCTTAACAGATAACAGTCAGCTGGTCATGGCCTAAACTCTCTCTCTCTCTCTCTCTCTCTCTCTCTCTCTCTCTCTCTCTCTCTCTCTCTCTCTCCAATTTAGTAAGCTACAAGGCTTCAGGTCCGGAATCCCATGACGCCGCTGTTTAAGATGCTCATGATGGGAACATGCAAGGATGTAATAAACAATGATGCTTACAAGGCATCCACTAGGAATAACCTTTTTGAGGTACCATTCATGAGAACTGGCTGCTACATCTCCAGATAGCCACGCCTACCTAGACAATCATACATATGAAGTATTGTGATCTTATACAAAAAGAACCGTACTTTGTACTCATGACGTCTCATGTACAGGATCTAGTGACTAGGTGGGAAGTTATTATTGACAGCTAATATAGGTCAAATTCGATGGATCAATAAGCCTGCATTGCTCAAGGAATCTGATGGTGGCAAGATCAGCCATAGAAGCTAAAGCACAAGCCATGCTTATCAACCATAAGTTTCAAAAAGAGAGGGCCAGTGCGTCGCAGGCGATGTCCAGTCCAAAACAAGAGTGAAGCGCAACTGTCTCCTGGCACTTAGCAAGGTAATGTCCACCAAGATGGCAAATCAACCGACTCAATAGCATTCTGGCAACTAATCAAGCACGCCTCAGTGGGTCTTTCGGATGCACCAAACTCCATATGATTGTTGATCCTAACTAGTGTAGAACTGCTTCATACAACCAAACATAAGTACTTTCACTATATAACTAGTCCTAAAGAATCCAGATTGTTACCTACAAGTCATATGATTAAGTGTCACCCTCACATAGCTGGTCCAGTGCCTTGATTAACCACCACATCATATACAACATGATCGCAAGAACCAATCAGAACAAGCAGCTGAGGCCTCTGAGCCTGCACTAGATATGATCCACCTCAACCTGACCTTCTGCAAGAGAACAACCAGAATTACTTCAAATGTCTAATGAAGTAAAAGCTACATGAATTTGAGTAAGGCAGGCAGGCACCCCTCAGATATATGGCCAGATTAGCTTGGGCATCAGCTTCAGAATTGAGTTCCTGGAAAAAGAAAATGACATTAGAGACAAGAAAAATGCCCAGTCATGAACAAATGGCTCATCATATAACATTGCTGCATTACGTCAACTAAACTAAAGAGGTTTAAAAAATAATAATTTATTAAGTTGTTCTAGCAACAAGCGCAGTTTAATTGCCAAGTGAACAGTTCAGCAAAACTGTTTTTAAAATCCATCTCTGAAACCCCCCTTAGCCAATAGAATGTCATCAAAGGGTCATGCAACATGACAAGCTAATAGTTATAAAACCTAGCCAAATACTTAAACCAGAATTGAGCATTTGTGTGGCGAAATGGGGAGTTAAAATGCCAAATTAAACATTAGCCCGTTAAGTTCACATCCGCCATAGGAGGCCATTCTCCAATTTACTTACACTAAGATACCAAAGAACATTAGGATTGCATCTTTTAAGCACATTGGATATGGTCTTGGGTTAAAAAGACTCTTAATTGCAACCCTGAAACTGAAGTTTAATAGTTTTTCGGCAGTCTAGATATCACATAGAACTTCTGAAAAGGAAAACAATAATCTGCCTGTACCCTGACGATACGACTGATCTCAAACGATGAAAATTGATCAGTGAGTTCCTTAGCCACCTTACACAAGTCTGCCATATTCTTCTTTTTTGTCTTCCATAGACCCTGCATCTGTTGGATCAATCTTGAAAGATGAATACAACAATTATGTGCTCAGAGAAGACTAAGCTCTCAGACATGGCAGCACAAAAAGGACCAAAATCAGGGTGTTGTTATATGATGCAGAAATAAAGACCAATCATGTGAGAATAAATTGGGGGAAAAAACCTTTTGCCAGTTGGCAGATACACTACTAAAGAATGCAGTGAAATTATGTTAAAAACGCAGAAATCACCCTTCATGTACAGATTGGTCCTCCAGGTGACAAATTTCCAGTATAAATGCTCTAATAGCTCTCTTGGCCTTTCTGCACAAGTCAGGTAATAAACTATTGAGCCAAGCTGCCACATTTTTCCAGATTTATTGCAGCATGATAATTAGATAACCAAATTAGAGTTCATGACATCCAGAAATAGTGACTATTGCATAAGCCTTCACAAGGCATCTCACTCCACAAATCTCTGATGGGTGCACAAATTCCACTGGACCTTCTTAGTAGAGATCTATCCAAGGTATATCCAATATCACTTAAATATGGGGTTGCAGTGGGCTTTACACTTGTAGTCTCCTTCTTTTGGATTAGACTTGTGGATCCTCCGCTATTCCACACGATAGACAATGGTCCTCCATCCAACTTGCACAAGAGTGGGTATTAAACTATCCACGTTGCTTAAATTTAAGTTTAACTGGATTTTATGTACATGCAATCCCCTTTAACTAATAGTTTAAGCTTTCGGATTACACACATTCTAACATAGTGAATATGTGTAACTCATAGCTTATGATTTCATTATTGTATCTCAACATACTGATATGTAAATATCACCCAGATCTGTTTAGACACATTTAAAAAAGTTTGAGCCACAAGCAATCAGACAAAACCAAAAACATACACATAGATAATACTCGATACTGCCAATACCTGTCATTGCAGTATGCCAATACACTGTCATTACCAGTAAAACAAATATCAGGCAAGAGGTCCATATCCAAACACAGTTAGCAAAAGTAAAATAGCAAACAGAGAACCCCTGACCAACGATCCAGTGTGCTGTTATTATTTTGCTCCAAAAAGGAAACTCTATAGTGGACAATGGAGGAGCTTCATACATACACAAATCTCCCACATTGAATGACAAGCATATGTCCATGCCCATGGATGCAAGCAAGAGGACATCTAATATAGAAAGCTTTGGATGTGAATAACCTGCATATAGACAAGTTGCGAGTCTCCCCTAACTCGAACGTGGTTAAAACCTTTCTGCAGAGCATATCTCAACCCCAAAATTACAGCTCGATATTCAGCAACATTGTTTGTGGCAATGCCTACACCTTCACGTAACCGACAAACCTACCAAGATACAGATTCAGAAACAGAAGTACATCATTCAAAGCACATAGTAACCTAAAAACATTGATTTGAATCACTCCATCTGGTGATTGCATACCACACTTCCGTCTTTGGCACGCAGAACAGCTCCTGCACCAGCTTGTCCAGGATTTCCTTTAGAAGCACCATCAAATTCAATAATACATGACAACTGTATATACAATAGAAAAAGAAGATGGTTAGCTAGAAGTTACAGTAGAATTGTCTTGTACACACCAGAAAAAGAGTCTTAGTTTTCCATTATTCAAACCCACATGAACCAAAGAGGAAGTGACAATGGGTTCAAGGCTAGCCATTCTCAAAATTCACATACATAAAATAATCCAAAATGTAAACACAGTTACAATGAATAATGCTCATGCACCAAGTCCAGGAAACTTGCATTTAATATACTTGCCCATGGAGACTAATGCTGAAAAATTCAGTTGTCATGAAAACATACCGCAATAAGCTTGGGCCACTTTTTCAACTCTGATATAAACAAATAAGTATGTCCTAAGCGGCCCTTAGCTTTTTGAACACAAACCGATCCCTCCATTTTTGTGGGGGCAAGCTAGTCACTTTCAACATCACTTTCAGAATAAAATTCACTAAAAACCTTGTTGCAGGATGGCATTATCCAGTATGGCAGTATAAAAGAATTAGGACTGCATTTAATGAGAAGAAACAGAACCCAGATGCACATTCACTAGAACTATCAAAAATAGACATACATGATTGGAGGATATTGCTGGACTAGCAATTACATTCTCTAAGCAGAAGTGCTTTCTCAAGGAACTAGGGGAAATTGTTGATGACCCAACTGCCTGCGTAAAGAAGAACGACAGCAGACCTCATAAGCAAGCCAACTTGTCCATTCACGTTGTAGAATCAAAAGCATCATGCTTAATGCTTGTATGCAACCTTTCTAGCATCATAGAATCAATTCATGAGAAGACATAAATTTGGCACAAGATGAAAAACCTGGAATAATGTGCAAAAACAGGCTTAGGCTTCATTTTAATGCACTACTAGGGAAAAAAGTCCTAAGTAAACGTATGATCTTCTGACAAAGAGAAAGCAATTCTCGATTATTTCTCTCATCATATTCTTTTTTAAGGAAAAGACTATTTAATATAAATTTTCCAGGGTGCAAGAAGCAACTTTTAGTCTACTCAAAAATGTGCTTAGATTATTCATGCAAACTGCTTGTTGCTATTTGATGCATAGACCTTGTAAAGCTATAGTTTAAACTACTGTTGAAGCCATTCCATTATGAAGTCCATACCATAGGGAAAAATAAATAAATCAGATGACAAAGTGCATGTTGAGCAAAAACCGACTTACACTGAAACCCGATTTGAGCAATCTCTGTGGAGTTGGTAATGGATACTCCTTGTATACCGTAGACCCTCTAGATGAAGCCGGTTGCTGAGAATAAGAATGCATGGCTCGTAATATTTATGCGACAAATGCTCCATATCAAAATATTTCAGCTCATTAAGTTTTCAGTATTATGTCATAGAATGCCGAGCCAGCAAAGGAAAGAAGAATGATAAGAGCCCATTTACTTAAATTGTGTTTAGACGACTCAACATGTGTAGAGTAACAATAAAAGTCTGCAACCAATTGCCAAGTTATGTTCTGTGCGCGCTAAAGGAACAATTTTAAATGCTAGCTGACAGCATTTACTTAGTAATTGAGACCTATGTTGAGCATTAAAAGCACACCCAGGACATTCTACCCACACAACCCCACACATGCCACTCACACACAGCTCTATCAAACCTCCATATGCACATACACTGGATGCATAAGAACACAAGCACACACATCTCATAATTAGATACATGTGAAGGCAATCAAATGCAGCCTTTTGATGGTACAAAGGAACCACAACCTATAGTGTGACGTCAACTGTTTCACAGGAACAGAAGATGTCCCAGATCATCTAACCTGAACAGGACCATGCACAAGATGACCGAAAATATCGTTCTTCAAATCTGCAGTATTGACAGTATAAGAAGCATTTTTGAGACCACGGGACATCAGGAACTCTTCAGCCTCCTTTGGCAAACAATACCCTTTGTATACACTGACTGGCGGCTCACTTACCTGAAATGATTGAGCAAATAACATTACTCTTTCCTTGCAATTAAGTGGATAATCAGGTATAATTAATCAATAAAATATAGAGCCTGCCATACAGCCATTGCAATGGCACCAGACAAGAGTAATCCTATCTTAAAAAAACCTGCATCATTCCATAAAAATAGGAACAAAACGGAAGTTATCAGTTTAAAGTCTGATCACAAGGCCACTTTTTCAATCAGCAATAAGAGAAACATTTTAACATCAAGGAAGCCCTCCACCTTCAACAAGACTCAGTAAGCCCAAATATGTACACAAAGTTCATCTGCAACTGTACTTTTCTGAAGTTTCATCTCAAGGGGTTTGAACCTTTACCAGATAAACAACACCCACGAAACATCACATTTCAGGCAACAGCACCCGCAAAATATCGACCATGCATGAGAACAATGAAAAAGCTCAACCTTTTAGCCCTTTTCTTTAATTTCAAAAAAAAAAAACTTACGGACGATCCAACTTGAGCTTGGCAATCGGATAAACTTGTGTAAATGCCAACAACATCCCCTTTGCGCACAACATAAAAGGCATTTTTTTCCTCCTCCATCGATGATACTGAGAGAAAAACTCGACCTTTCGACAGCAGAAACCTTGGCAAAGAAAGAGGGTCTTCCCCCACCAAAATCACATCACAGATGACAACCCCATAAAAGCTTGAACTTTGCTCTCATGCAACCGTCGAATTACTAGGCCTGGCTCAGCAACAGCAAAAGGCAAGAAATCCAAATGGCCTGCCTGCAACCCAAGTGAAATTATGAAATGCGTGAGAGAGAGAGAGAGAGAGAGAGAGAGAGAGGAGGAGGAGGAGGAGAGGTTTTAGGCGTAGTCTACTGAGTTAACTGCATAGTAATTGGCCAGGCCTGTTCAGCGGCCCGTGATTATCAGTTTAAGAAGAAAGACGGGCAATTATCGGAAGAAGCAAATGTACAGAAAATGAAAACGGAAAATGGGCTTTGGCGGGAAAAAGAAGGAGGGGAACGTGGTCGCCATAGGCCTTCTCTCAAAAGCTTGCTCCTTTCTTTGGGCCTTTTTTTCCTGGTCCTCGCCACAGCTCCTCTTTCTCTGTGGACTGACTATGCGTGATCACGACTCGGGAAAAAGCCCGTCAGTCAGACATTGGAGTTCTTCAGATTCGAAAATAAAGTAAGTTCGGAAACGCATGACATAGGCACTATAATCGGCCGAACGTATCACTTTTAAAGTCGTGCAACATATGCATGAAATATTTTCTCATGCTCCAAACTCTCTATATGTACTGAAATCGGTTTCAATTAAAATTGTTTATTCGCACGCATGAGATCATGACTCCATTTCTCCATAACGGATTAATCACAAGAACTTTCTCAAAGTAACTTGCATGTTAAACAGCAGTTCTGTTTTCCGTAATTGTGCCTTTAGATTGACAGGATCCATATGCAACAGAAACCCAGGAAGAGGGGAAGCGGCACGGTGCACGATTGGTGTCTTTGCCTCATGGTTCAAGGAATCATTTGGCTTTGATATGTTGCAGATGTGTATAACAATGTATGGAGATATACTCTTGGTTTAGGAACAAGCTACTATGTTAAAAATTCAATGGGGTGGACAGTTTTTTACAATTTCCAACAACACCGAAAACCTCGAGTACTGATGCAGTGTTAAAACACGAAAACAAAAAGCAGTAGAATGTGAGGTATTTACATGCTTTTCGCCGGTTTATGGCTTGGACAATCCTCAAACAAATTGATAGGACTTGTGCATCGCTCATGTACATGAAAATGCAAAGCTTGAGGCTCATTATTCGGAAATACTACGAGATAGTAGGCCATTCTCATGATAGCTCGAGGACCCTAGTCTTACCGAAGCATTTTCATGAGCCACAGCTACTATACCAGACACTGAATGCCTAAACTTTGATGACATCTTGACAACAGTAGAGATTTTAATGCCATGGAATGGTACATGGACGAGATGGACGGAGAAACTGAAAGTGCCAGCACTGAGATTTTGTCTAAGATAGAAAAGTTAGGACTAATTTAGTCCCAGCCAACTAGAGAAGTACTGCAGAATTTAAATTCCTACATGCATTTTCCAGGATAAAACTGACGGCTTATTGAGTGTTTTCCAGCTACAACAATCTGCATATGTGGCAACCATAAAGGTAGATGCCACAATCCTCTTTCTGGTAAACTAAACAACAGATGATGGCTTTTTGTGCTCATTGTTCGGATCTCTGCACTCTCAGCTTTGATATGGTTTCCTTCCCCTTTTTCCTAATCTGGGTATCCTTGACAGTTCTTATCTGCCAAAAGCCACGAAACACTTCACGGAAGCTTAAGAAAGGTACTGCTCAAAACTTTGCTGCCATCACGTTGTAGAGCAAATTAATTGACCTTCACTTCAAACAAATTTATATACAATCTCTCTTTATTGCAAACATTTATATTGCCACTATTTTAAAATGAATCTGACTATAAGTTGCTATAACTCCCTATTAACAACAAATGCACTTGTTTCTACTAGCATCTGATCGTCCCAGTCCATCCAAATTTATGATGGAGCAGGATATTCGACCTTCTCTTTATCTGGGTATCGTTTGCTCAAACTACAACAAAGCTGCCGGTAATATTAACCTCAATGAATGAAGTTAGACACTCCCGCATTAGCTCATTTGCTCCCCGATCAAATCCAAGCCGACAACCAGGAAAGACAGCCCTTGGAACAGCAAAAAATAGAAATGCACTCCATGAGCAGATAACAAGCTTCGAGCTGATGCTGTCAGGAGTAAAGAAGCGAGCACCAGCTCCTTCCTGTATATCTTATTCCTCTTTCTTGCTGGAACTGCGCCCTTTTCCTTCAATTTGCTCAGCATCTCCAAACCAGAATCCGAATGCCTCCTCTGGATCTTCTCCTCGTTTAAAGACTTCTCCTCCCTTTCCGCAAATGCCAATAGATCAGATTCGGAGGACCGACCAGTCTTCTTGGTCACAATCCATTCATAAGCACTTCCAAGCTGAAACAACCCCGAGACCATAGCGTTGAACTTGGTAACCGACATGGTGTTCTCAAATAGCAGGTAAGGGACGAGGAAAGGGATAGACTTTGGCACAGGAAGGATGTTGAGCAGTGACATGAAAATGGGTACGTAACAGATCACCCAGAGGGGAAGCTCGGCCTCCGGTATGAACATGGTCAATGGGAGGATGATGCAGAATAATGTGAATGAGTAAAAGGGAAGTATGAGCTTCCTCAACAAGAAGAAGAGGAATATCAGATTGGCCTTCTTCCACAAAGTAATCTGGAAGAACATGTACAAGCACATATTCAGTATGACGAGTAATTTCTGTCGAGAAATCATAGATTAGTCATGTTGCTGATGCGGCCTTATGTAAAAATAGAAGAACTATCACACTTCTAATTTTCTATATTCGTCTCACCTTCGAAGTTACTATGGCAGGAAGACACAATCGGAACAGCTGCATCGGGCCTGAGTGCCACCGGTGCTGTTGCTTCTTATAAGCTTCATAAGACTCGGGAAGTTCGCAAAGCACTCTCACATCGTTAAGAAAAATGAACTTCCATCCGTTCAAGTGCGCTCGGACTGCGATATCCATGTCCTCAACAGTCGTTCTTTCGAGCCATCCTCCTGAGTCCTCCAATGCCTTGATTCTCCACACGCCAGCAGTCCCGTTGAATCCAAAGAAATTGAGGAAAACGCCATTCACTTGCTGCTCCACCTCAAAATGGAAGCACAGGTTGATGTTCTGGAGTCTTGTGAGTAAGTTCTCATCCTTGTTCACGAACGACCAGCGAGCTTGGACCAAACCCAAGTCAGGATTGCCCTGCAAATAGTTTACATTATCTGTCACATTCACAAGAAGAAAAACACAGCGTGGAAATTTCTGTGCGGCTGTAATCTCTGTATGTACCTTGAAATGAGGGACCGTAAGCTTTAAAAAATCAGGATTAGGCTGGAAGTCCGCATCGAAAATTGCTACAAATTCATAGTCCTTCACATAATCACAGGACATGGCCGATTTGAGATTCCCGGCTTTGTAACCTGTTCGGATTAATCGATGCCTGTATATGATGTTCACACCCTTTTCGCGCCACATGGATACTTCATCCTTAATAAGAAGCTGTACATTTCCGTCATCCGAATCGTCCAGAACTTGAATTAAAATACGATCTTTGGGCCAATCCAGCTCACAAGCCGCCCCAATCGACTGTGCATACACCTATGTAAAGTCCCATACTTTAGCCTCATTGAGAAAAATGGATTCATTATGACATGCTGCAATCACCTAACTGGGTAGTAGGTTGGAAAGACATCGCCAGAGTGAAGTTCACAAGAATTCAGTTCAAATAGAGCTTCAACCCAAAAATAATCATTCAAATAGAGCGCAATAATTTAAACAGTCATTCATCAGAATCGATTCCTACACTCTACAGCAATCCATTCGTTGCATTCCCAAAGTAATTTTTCCAAAAGCTATGAAAACACGTGAACTTGGAACCCGGAAAAAAGTAAAATGAGCCAATGATGAAGTGAATTATGTTTGGTGGCATACCTCTCTCTCATTGCACATAGGGATCTGAACAAGAACCATGGGAACATTCGAAGAATCCTCAATGTCACGTGCTGCTTCATCTATCCTGGGCTTCAACTTCCTGTACTTGATCCAGAAGCACCCGAGGCACAGCACCATCCTGTCCAGAGACTGAATCATGAACAGCACGACACAGAATTGAGAGAGCCTGATCACCAATGGTGCAATGTAATCAGCTCTAAAGGCCAACCAACCCATGTATGACCAGTGCACAAGGCCCTGAACCTCCAAGGGATGAATCACTGCTAGATAGTTCCATTTCTTGAAATGGGCAATCACTTCCATCGCCAAGGCAAAGATTGAGATGAAGAGGAAAGCTATCATGAATCTGTAAAGTCTAGTTCCTCTGCCCTGTGGCTCTTCTTCAGCCATGTCGGCAGAGGAATTTATACGTTTCTTGACAGAGGCAAAGGCTTTGTTCAATGACATCGCCACCCAGGAAACGCATGCCAAAGCTCTGTGTGCTTTCAGGAGAAGCAGCCATGTGAATTGCTTGGGACTGGCAGCTTTTTGCTTCTGCTCCAGAAGCAGAGATGTATCAGGACCACTGATCCCAACCAATGAGAAGTTGTTGTTTGGCTTCTCAATGGTCAGCACGACGGTGTTTGGAGCCATGTCTTCAGCTTGATTTTCCAGAAACAAAAAGATGACAGAGGGAAATTTGAAAACCTCGGATCAAGATTTTGGAGCTGAAGCAAATGGCTGGGGTGGGCTCTGGGCAAAGATACTGCACAGCATTATGGAGAGTGAAATGGGAGTGACCATGAAAATGGGTGCTTGTTTCTGCAATTCTTTTTTCCTCAAAATGGGATCTTTCAATTCTGGGTTTGAAGAGAACCAGAAAATCTAGACTCGAGCTGTTTGAAAGGCTTGGAAAAACCAAATCTTCGAGGTCAAACCCGGATGCCGATGGCAGAGTTAAGAGAGAGAGATAGAGAGAGGAACAATGAGGAACAACGCGCCACTTCTATTTTGCCCAATACTAGGCATTAATAGAGAACCGTGGTCTCCTGAGCTCTCTTCTCTCTAATGAAGAGGTGTTGCGATCTATCCTAGTTTTTAATTCACGTACTTTGAGCTGACTTGTCATCACATGCACACAAGCGTAAGATGATGTGAAAACGCCCAGTTGGTTTCAATAATTTGCGGATCAACATTATCAGCGTTTACCTGCTAGACCGACAGTGAACCAGTGAGGCAGAGTGCTGTTATTGGTTAAAAGGGTTGGTTAGATTCATTATTATCATGGCAATCAAATAAATAGTTGTAAATAGGATAGTCTTCCCCTCATTTTTCACGTTTTGGAATTAACTTTTACGAGCATACCCTGTCGGAGTCGTGACTTCTGAAAAACGCAAAACTTGAATCATTCGACAACTCCCCAACATGAAAGTATCCTTGTTGATATGACGACGCGCTTTTCGCATCGTCATAAACTAAATTGGGTATGAATCGATCAAGGTTTTACAGTGATCGGATTTTGTAAGTTGATTTTGAGCTCAGCTAGTGCTAAGCAAGAACATCCTCCAGGTCCAGCCAAAGTGCAGATCACCTCACATGGATCTTCTCTTCTTTGGTCATATGGGCAATGCCAGTTTGTTATTCTTTTTTGCTTTTTTTTTTTTGGTTGGGCGATGCCAGTTTTAAATGCAAGCAAACGAGTGGCTGTTATTCATTAAAAGGTGTGCCCTAAAATTCTGTTTTCATTCTTTCCCTGCGAGGAAATAGTAGATCCGAAAATGGATTCCCTCCGATACTGTAGGGGATCAGTAACGAAGGCTCGTAACTTTTTCAAAATAAGATAAAAAAAATCACGTCTCCAAAAGCACTCTAATTTAATGGGGGTCATCCGAATCAAGATTAGACGACAAATAGAGTTAATGGAAATGCAAAAATGTATTTAATTTTATATGTTTTTGTGATCTTGTTAGGCGTGTGGTGTGATTGATTTGTTCAAATGAACTTAGAAAAACTTTAAATAATTAGTTACATTGCTTTTATAAAATGTGAAATCTCGATTTTTAATTTGTGCTTGACATAATCTCTCAAAAATATATCATAAAGTTATGTTTTGACTTTGCTCTGAGCGTGGATAAACTACCTTCGATGATAATAAAGAGGAGGATCGAATTCGATGCATAAAAGTTAATTTGCGATATCGCTGAAACACAAAAATAGATAGAGAATATACGAGCAATATACAGTAAACAACTCAGAGTATGATTGGATTAACCCATAAAACCATCTTGATTATAGTGTCAGGAGTAGTCGTCAGGAAAGCTACAGCTTTAGTTATTTACTTGAGTGGTTTCTTAATTCCTTTATTGGCTTGCCATAATCACTTATGACTAGGGAAATACAGCAAGTTCATCGCTACCTCTCTAGCTTGCCCCAGTATTAGGAGCAAAGCCACATAGAATACTTTCATATTACTGGCTCAGAAAAACTTTGATAGCGATCCGTTAGTTCTGCAAAAATGAATGACTTTGAGAAATAATTTCATTCCGTTAATTCATGGTCATAAGCGATATAAGCAATAATTTTTAAAAAAGATATTTTCGATCCAAATCAGTGATTTCGCGAAACAAACGAATTCTCAATCTTTTTCAAGATAGACTTACCATCCGCATGATGTACCAATCTATCACGTAAAATATCAATTCTAAAGTTTTAGATGGCTTAATTTGTCAGCATGCAGTTTTGTTTATTTATTTATCTAGATGGAAACATCTTTTATGGCCATGAGCAAGTACAGAACATGGGATTTGAGAATTTGTAGAGTTGAAGGAAGAGTGTCTGACTCCAAGAATTGAATGTGCAAAGTCAGAGGAAGTTCGTGTCAGTCACATTTCTTTCTGTCTGAGACCAATGGACGATGAAAACCCCAAGAAGAAGAAACGACGCCAGAGCATATTAGTGTTTCACATTGGCCTTTTGTTCTTTATTTCCTTTTGACTTTTTTGTAGCTCCTAATGTCTAAGGTTTTATGAACTGTTAGAGCAAAGGATCATGTCGCTCTCTCGCTCCTCTTTGTTGCGTGTAGGTCGACAAAAATGGAGTATGATTATTATAAGTGACACGCAACTTTTATTTAAATCACAACTTACTCTATTTAGTCTTTCTTACCAAATGGATTTTGAAGATACCTTTTACATGCAATGAGATATCGTGATTAATCAGTTAGGGTTATCCTTAGTAAAGTTCAATCCCCGGTAAAAAATGCTACTTCTTCATATTCATCGCCAATATCTAAAGATTGAGAGGGTGTCCTTATTCCTCTTCATCACCAATATAAAAGATCATGAAGGCATCTCTTCTCTTCTTTTCCTTTATGGTTTTGGCAGTGCGCAGCTACCAATGGACTTCCAATCTAAGAGAAATAGACCATTCATCTTTGAAAAGTGGGGGACTCACAAGAAGATGTGGTCTGATGGCCTGATTCTTTTATGCCGTGTTGAAAACGAATGCTTCACCTGAAAAACGAAAGAAAGGGATAGTTCCTCTCAAGTTACGATCGGGATGAACTTGTGATAGGATTGACATCGACCCCATGTACCGGTGTAAACTTTGAATACAAAGACAGTTGTATTCAGTGATCTCTGATTTTCTTCCGTGTCACAGTCTTCACCACGTCCTGCCAAAACTGCAAGCCGAACTCAATCCCTATTCCACATGCAAAGGCAAGAATCTGGTCAAGAAAACAGCTCGGATGAGGGGGCAACCTTTGTTGCTTTCTGATGAACTCGAGACCCTCAAACCAAAGCGAGATGGCGATGCTCATCGTTCCCAATCACAGACTTTCATCCAGTGCTTCGGCTGACATATATTATTCATTCTGCATAGTAATAATATCGAATCTTATAATAAAATAATCATATGATGGATCTGACACATGAACCCATGCAGCCCATGGAGACCTTTCCCCTTATTTACGTAGACATCATAATTGCTTCCACTGAGCTATTGCCCCTCGCATCATTTAACTTATGCACGTTTAGATGGGGGACACCATCATAATGTTTTTTGATATACATATATATGTGTATGTGTGTTTGTGTCTTTATAAAACAGCATCTAAAAGAGATGTACCTATATATTCGCTTCAAATCTATCTTTTCAGTTTCAATATTTAAAGGCGTGTATGAAAAATTATTTCTTGCTAATATGAATTTCCTTTATCTATTACATGGCGCACGTAGTACATGTATAATCTAATATATGGATAGATATACTTGAATTTATGAAAGCGCATCATCTCCAAAGATCATTGTTAGCAAATCATAGGACACATCGTACTAAAAATATGTGTATGAATCTGAAAATCCGTTTTAGAAGTTTGTATGAGATGTGAGCAAGCTCGGTAGTTCCCCATACTATGCTGAAAGTATGTGACACATGGAAACCCTAATGTTTAATATAATCCGCTCAATTTCTGGATCTGTTGTGGTCTTGGAACACGAGCCACGCCCCACGGATAGGACCCAGAATATGCACAAGTCAGGAAAATGACCATCTTCCCAAGATTTGACCTTCTAAATAATAATTTACTCAAGCGAACATGGTTTGCGTTTGTTTATGCCCCTTGTGTTTTTATTATCTCTGAGCTAGTAACTCATGCCAACCTCCGGAGTTTTAGGCGACGAGCTGCTCCAAAAGATCCAATCGTGTGCACTTACTTTAGATCCCGCAACATGGTACGTGCTCCATCGTTTCTGATTCATCTTATGACTAGAAAAGTCACGATAGATTGACCACAAAACTTCGTCCGGTGCACATGCATCCGGGCAAAAGAAACTTCGCATAGATCTCGGCCGACGTGTATCCCTCCAAAGTTGAAATCCCCTAGGCGTGTTAAGAGAGGGAATCGCTGTCGTGAAGTTTAGGGTCGATCCAGTCTTCTTTGAAAATACCATATGGCCACTTGTTCCGAAACATTCACCCCCGCACGCAAATGCAAACTAAGGCTAAATGGAGGCGGTTGATAGGGACATACTAACCGTTCCTTCACAAGCTAACCAGCGTGAATTTGAACGGGCCCTGTTGATCCAGCAATGAGAGAGCGGAGGCAGAAGGGTGTGCTACTGGAGTGCTGTGTGTCCCAGCTACCAAACATTGGCAACTAGGGAAGAAGATATGGGAAGGGCCACGGACAGATCTCTGCATCGCTTGCCCTAATCTTCCTCCTTGTCTCGTGGCTGTTAGTAAATGCTGCAGCCTCACATGTATGAGAAAACTGTCCTCCTAGAATTATGGTGTGCCCATGTGATCAGCTACGCTCTGCTCGCGAAACCTGCGTACACTTTCGCTTCATTGGCCAGCCGACAGTGATTGTCTGCGGGAAGATAGTGATAGTATGTGTATGTACATGGTGTTTGATTGAAAGATGTGGATCTTCCTTGTAGTGCCCTTTAGATCAAATAAATTATCCAGGGATTTGATGGAGTTTAAAGGATCATGACATCATCACTATGTTCTTTTGACTATCTGTTTATAAGAGCAATTGATGGAAAATATATGTAAGTGGTCTATATGGTGATTCCAAAATTAGAGAAAAGGGCTATCAGAGTCTAGATTTTTTTTTTTTGTGAAGTCAATAGAATACGCTCTGAGTGACAGAGTTTTTGCACACTACAGTCAATTTTTAACGTTTTTTTTTTCAAAATTCCAATCTAAATTCTTTTTTCTTTTGTGAACAGTATCGAAGTTGGCACTTTGAAAAGTGTCCATATGAAATCCTTAAATCGAATTTTTCTCATTTATGGCGAGGATATGATTGCAATATAGAACGAATGCTTTACGGTTTCATTATAACTAATGGAAATTCAAGGCTCGGTTGCAATCTTCATTTTAACTTTCTAGCATCCAATTGCACTCTCTGTACAGGCCCACTAGGTAGAAATTTCGGCACAATTTTCTGTGTCATTCGATTGCAACGTCCTCCATAAGAATGGAGCAGATGAGGTGCTTATGCCGAGAATTTGATTGCATCAGACATTGGGGGAGACGATTCGATTCAATCTGGTAGGAATTGTGATATTTTTTTAGGACCACAGCCAACTGTCACACTTAGTCCGGTTTTTTTTTTTTTTTGCCTAATACTAAGTATGGAAATATTTGAGGAGACAAAATAGAGGCATTGTAAGATTTGAACTTATAACCTTCTTTTCTGATACAATGTGAAGTTTTGTAGAAGTACGGCCAATTATTCCAAAAACTTAAGCCGTTAGGTAAAAACGTTAATTAATATTTAAGTACTTTCACAGTAATAACAAATCTGTTTTTACTAAAGATGGATCATCAAAACACATACGATGTTCGTGTAAGTATCACATTAAAGTGTTACCAATAACTTCTATCGAGTGGATTCGAATTACCGATAGTATTTTATCCCGTCAAGAACAGTCACCTCTCCATCTACACCGAGCTGGGCCACAAAGGTAAAAAAGAAAAAAAAAAAAGCAGAGAAAGACACTGAACAAACAAAACCAAGATCAGCATCAGCAACCATATATCAGCTCCGGACACCTCTCTCTCAGAGAGAAACCGGTAGGAGGAAGAAGGGAGAGAACAAGGACCAACCCGAAGACGCACGACCCCATCTCACATCAATGCGAAAGCGACGCCCTCATCGCACAGCAACCTCTTCTGCGAACACGTGGGTTGGCGACTAGCACAATGCATGTTACTGCGTGTCCATTTCTTGCCGACACACAGCGAGACGATGCTTACCGTTCAGGAATCTCTCCACCCAAAGTGCCCAACAGACATCGTCGATGCGACTGTGCCCTACCCGCAGGACAACCCCCAACTGTGCTATCTGGTCCATCATCCCTTTCCATAGTTAGAAGATCGATGAAGCAGCACTCGAGCTTGGAGCTTGGGTTGTCGACTTGAGCAGCATAGGAAGGAAAAGGCGTAGGAAGGACCCGACCCTTGAGCCCTGAGTTGGATCGGCGGAGGAAGAAGCCCGCGAGGCACCAGTGGATCAGGAAGGTGAGCCCGTTTTAGAATCGGGTTCTGAACTGGGCCGGATCGTCCTCGGGCTCTCAGTGAGCCCAGAGAGAGCCCGAGCAATCCTGCCGTTGGCCTCATTTGACATTGGATCTACTCCGCGAGAGAGGGAGAGAGAGAGAGGGAGAACATGCTGTTGGGCCGATGAAGAGAAAATGCCATTGGGATCTGCCCATCCGGCCCAACCGTGACTGATGCTTGGCGAGCGTTGCCTGCGGTCAAGGAATTGGAGGTCGCAGAAGCGATCCTCGCTCGTTGCTGCTGATCAGCAAGGGTAAGCCGTTTCAAAGCACGATTTAAAATCTAAGACCTACCATGTATACCTTAAAATCTGAAACCTATCGAGATCCGTACTCAATGCATGATTCTTAAATTGATCTACCATGTGTACCTACCGTGTATATTCTATCGAGATCGGCACTCGATTTTTAAAATCCGAAGCCTACTATGTGTACCTTAAAAATCAATGCATAGTTCTAAATTTATTTTTGATTCTAGAGTCCACTTGGGAACCAACCGATTTTCTTCTTCTTTTTTGCTTCGTTAGTTTTGTTTTTTTTTTAATTTAGTCAACCAAAATCAAAGTTAATGTAAAAACAACCCAATATCCCTATTCACAAATAGCGACGACTTATAAATACACGAGCACATGAAATTATTAAAAAAACAATAAAATGGTTCAAAAAATGTAACACGGAATGTTTGATCCTCCAATTCCCGATATGATTCTTAAGTTCCTTGACTCTTAGTCTATTTCAATTCAATTCTTAGTCAGGAATTCGATCAATTCCCACACGAACTTCAAATCAAATCGCTTTCCACAGTTTGTTCAGTATGCTCATGCTCACCGATCAGGATCGGATTTGAAAGGGAGTGGATTTTCATGAAGAATACCATAATCTCCTTAAAAAGAAGAGTTATTTTTTATGAACAACATAAAGTGAAATCCAATGAAAAATGATATACTTACATCATAAAAAGATCCTCATCCGGACAATGACTGTCGATCTCTCGGTCTCTTTCTTGCTCGCCATATTCTTCAGGAAATTTACTGGACAAGTTTATTATAAGACATTTTACCGCGTGACCCTACTGAACGAAACCTACGCGGACGTTAAAAAACTCCACTGCGAAAAATCGTAATAATAATAATAAAGGAGGACGTCCCGTCCGTGGCTACTACGGGAATAACCGAGACAAGTCCGATCACAACGGGCTTGTCTCGGTCCCGCACGTGGACAGTCCAGATTTGTCCACGCCTCCCGCCAGAAATGCGACCCGCGAATTTAGCAGCTCGCACGTTTTCACATGACAAGTGTCACTCACCCTTTTGCTTTCTCCGTAAGAATGTCGGCAGCGACATTCGCACTTCACTTTGTTCCATGTAAACATGTCACTTTAAAAATTAATTAAAAAAAAACTTCCGAGTCTCGCTTATGCTTTCGGTAGTTTTTCAATTCGCTATAATGACAATACTGAAAGCGAAGCCCCTGATATTTTCGAATAAAACGAGATAGTTAACAATCGTTCGTATTACGAGCTTCGAATAATAACTAGTGCGCTTAGAAAAATATATTACATAGCCAATCACTCGAGTGTACATTTGATTTTTCCTTCAATTTCATTTAGAGAATGATTTTGAATAGCGATTCCACCGCACTTTTGAAAGGATCCATCCGAAGATCGCGATGGATCTCATTTCATGATTGACCCCATTTTAATATTGGCCTCGCTTTTCCCCCTACACCCTTTGAAAAGTCTCCAATCACAGCTCCATCGACTTTCTTTTTTATTTCCTTTCTCGTCAGTCATTAGCGCGGGGGAAGTCGACCTTGACTTGCTTTTGATGCCCTGGAACTGCACTTGGAAATCTCCCGTGGGGGTCGCTCGGTGAGAAAGGAAAATGTGCATCGATGAGTTGCTCTCGTTAATAAAACGTCACGCGTCATGCTTGGACTGTCGACGTGTTCGGTGAGAATAAAAATAGAAAAAAAAATTTAGTCAAAAAACTATATATTGTCAGAACAAAATTTGTTACCATTTGCACTATCTATCTCCTTGTCTCTACGGTATACTTTATGGCATTCTTTTGCGTATAATAATATGAACGCATATTTTGTTGGAATTCTAAAATTATTTTTGTGACGAGCTTACGATGCTTGCTACTACATGAGACCATTTGCAAACATGATATTAAAGGAATTAGTTGTCATTTCGATTCTTAGCCATATCATAAGAAAATTTCATACAAAGACTCAGATGAAGTCATTTTTTAAAAGATGGTCTAACCTAATTTTATTATTAAAAAATGACTTAAAACAGTTGAATTACTCTCGAATAAGAGCCCAGCAAGGGATAGTCGAAATAAGGCATTTTTCTCCCAACAAAAAAAATCAATTACTATATATTGTTTTGGATAATTGTATGAATATTAAACCTACAAATTTGAAGTTAGTTATTTTATAATATCCAAATTTAAATCCGTAATTCATCAAACGACGGATTAGATCAAATATGATGATATCCGACTTTAAATATGTAGTTCACCAAACAGTATATTTGATAGAATATGAGAATATCGGACTGTAAATACATAGTTCAACAAACAGTAAATGTGATATGAAAAAACTCATGAATTTCTTATTTTATCGCATCCTATTCAGACCTATTCCGTTTGAAAATACAGTACGTGCACACATATAGATGTTAGAGAATGCTTCCGAGAGACCCTTCGATATAACGGAATCGATGCTCGACGCGACTCTACTGGCGCGCATCTCATTAGATTTTACCGACTCGAGCATCATAGCTCGCTGCGAATTCGGGTATCTTCGGCCCGACAACAACCTTTAGGAACGGCGAAAAAGCCCTTCATCTGGAAAGCAAAAGGCATAGGGCGCGAGCGGGGGCAAAGAACGCCATCATCACTCCAAGGCGGGTCGCTCATTGGCTCATCGACGAGACATATCACATCGACGGGCGCGAGAAGCGCAAAGCCCTCCTCCCTCTTCGCAACTTTGCACGGAGGGTCGCCATTTCCCGTTTCTCTTTCGATCCAACGGGCGAAATGCGAAGAGAACTATTGTGGGGCCCCCCAAAAAAACTCGAAAGAATAAAAATGTACGCGACGATAAAAAGAACTATAAAAAAAGAATAAAAGATAAATGATTAAACGGGAGTTCTTTTCCGAAGCCGGGAGGGGGTGGACGGAACAGATTACGCCGTGGAAGGAGGGGCGGAGGAGTGAAGGCCCTGTCTTCCGTTCCCCAAGGCTCACGCGTCACGTGGGATGGAGTCAAAGTCAATCCCCGCCCGCTCTGAAGAGATGTCGCCTCCCTCGGCCTAATCTTTTGCCACGTGCCCCCTCATCCCACGGCGCGCGTTGCCCACTTTCTGCACTGGCAGCGCACTTCGCTTTCCGCTTCCCCCACGCGCCTTTGACTCGGTAATCCGCGCGCTAAGTTAATAGAATTTCGTCCCTTAAAACTTGCGATCTATGCAACATCATCTCCGGATTCTGACTTGACATGCCGAGTCGTCTCTCGAATTATTAATTTATCCGATACGAGTTTTAAATTGTTGATAAATGCTCGATGCAATTTCTAGATCTTGAAAAAATTCGAAAGAATCAAAATTCAGTGATTAAGTCTCGAAATCGGTCCATACACTCGCGGCTTAAAAAGAAATTGACTTGTATGTGGTGGATAGTCCTCTGCGGAATAGCCATGAGTTTCCCAGACTTAAGACGCACGGATATAAGTTAGCATTTTAATATGGCCTCGGTAAATGATACTCATTGCTTCGAAGGTGGATAAAAATGCAAATCCCAACCATATCTTGTACCAGAGCATGGCTTAAAACTTCGGAATTATCGATCAAAAGTAAGAGTAGACTGCTCGCGAATGGCTCGATTGTAATTTTGCTCACACGTAGGGGCGTAAGTTTCATGTGCTAGAGTCCGCGGTCAATTGGGGCTATGCATCTTCTTCCGCTGTATAAACCCGTTCCGTGACCGATGCGATGTAGAGAAGCAATTACCCCCTAAAATTCGAGAAATACAAGTTGGCATTACATTGGAAAGGCCGCGAAAATGACAATGTCGTATTTATACCTTGTTATACGGTCGTATTTTTGAGTGGTACTATACTCATTTTAAGTCTTATATCAAACTTTAGAAACAACAAAAAAATAGCGGTACAAGGGTAAATCCCGTGAAAATTAGGTCATAGACCCACTTCTTACTTTATATACGATGGACTGAGTTATTACGCGTGTTAATTATATTAGATATATAGATCATCATTAGATTTTAAATGGTAAAGGATAATATAATGTGAATATTAATGAGTTTACATCTTACTTAAATAACCCGTTTTCTATGACTATCTCTTTACTTTCTTTCTTTTTATTCGACCATAAGCCTGCGCACTTCACGTTCCACTTTTGTTTATACATGATTTGTTCAAATGTAGAAGTATTTTAGTAATATAAGTTAAATCGAATATGTGTCAAATTGAATATAAATGACTAATTTCGCATTGCATGCAAATGGATTGAAACGGTTAAATAAATCAAATCGAGACGAATCATTTTTTACCATATCCGAACAAGATCAGACTTATCCGATTGATGGGTCTTGCACAAAGATTTATTATATGTCGCCATGAAAAAGCAGATTCCATAATTTCGTTTCCCGTCGCCGCCTCTAGTTGCTGCCTCCGACCATAATTAATTAGGCAAGTAATTAGACTGTGATCAGCCGATGAGACCTTCTTTTCTTTTTATTTTATCTATTTATTCACTTTTTTCGCAAAGGGAGGAAAAAAAT
The DNA here is from genome assembly GCA_030064385.1 of Melaleuca quinquenervia. Classification (NCBI taxonomy): domain Eukaryota; kingdom Viridiplantae; phylum Streptophyta; class Magnoliopsida; order Myrtales; family Myrtaceae; genus Melaleuca; species Melaleuca quinquenervia. Next base: position 5,445,955 of record CM057726.1, on the reverse strand, counting down.
CGCGACAAAGCCTCCCTTATAAAATCAAACATCTTCCCTCATCTCTCTCTCTCTCTCTCTCTCTCTGTGCGTCTCTTTGCTCCTAGAGAGAAGCATGAAACCTTCATGTCCTGTCCAAGACAGAGCCCACAAAAAGGACATGAGATGCCTCAATTATGGTGGCGGTAAAGTGGGCGGTAATGGCGGCGGCTCTGCCACTGCGGCCACTGCACTTCCACCCTTCCTCTTCTTCGCTCTCCTCCTCGCCACCATCTTCACCGTCTTCATGCTCTTCTCTCCCTCCCCTCTCATGATCAAGAGCGACCCCCAGCAAAACATCTCCGCCTTCATCACACCCCAACGGGGTAATGAGCCCGACACCAAAAAAGCGACGTTTTTTTTTTCCTTCGGTCTGTGATGATTGTTCATGTCCGTGCTCATGTTTGTGTGTCATTTGTGTCTTTACAGATTGTGACTTGTACAGAGGACACTGGGTTCCAGATTTCAGAGGGTCTTCTTCGTACACGAATTCGAGCTGCGCGACGATTCCGGACTCCAAGAACTGTTTCAGGCATGGGAGGAAAGACAGGGACTTCCTGAATTGGAGATGGAAGCCCGACGGGTGCGAGCTTCCGAGGTTCGATCCTCGGGCCTTCCTGGGCATGGTGCGAGGGAAGACCCTGGCTTTCGTCGGCGACTCCGTCGCCAGGAACCACATGGAGTCGCTGCTCTGTCTCTTGTCTCAGGTCAGTTCAATCAAGCACACTGTTCAAATGTTCCCCCACTGCAAATCTTTTTCATCATTTTTCGCGAAAAATTCCCTGCTTTTGTGGGTGCGAAGCAATAAGTGGAAATGCATGTAAATCGCGCTTGCGCCCTGGTCTTCTGGATTTTCCCGGCCAATTCAAGATCCGCCATCGCGTGTCTATGAAGAACTGTGGAAGACGAAGCGTCCTCCCCCAATCGCTAGTGCACCCAAAAGGGGGAATTCATCGAATTTTCCATGCATGACCTTTGCGTGAACCCATTTTGATTCCATTGCTTCTCCGGTTATTAATGCGAGAGCCAAAGGAGAAATATCAAGGCGAAAGCTGGCATTTTTATTACATTCGAAGGAAGAATCAGTATCATATCGACCCATAAGTAAACATCGGTGTGAACTAGTGATGTTCTATCACATCTCATTTTCAAAATTGGCGACAAGACGCGTAATTAGGGAATTTTCTGATCGTGCATGTCGCTGTCATTTACTTGGGTCGTTTCATCCGTTGAACATGGGAATCCTCTCAAGTCCAGCAATCGAACATGGTCATCAACTTCCGCCGCGGGCGGGGGGAAGAAAATCGATGAAGATTTTGCTTGCAAGATTAACAAGAAAGTAAATGCGAGATGCCAAACGGGCGGCCTAAGAAATTGTCAAAAGAGGTGGGAATATCTTTTTTTATTGTCAAGTGATTGGAAGGTGTCATTTGTCATCTTAGAGAAAGCATGACACTTATAAAGAATTACTACCTACATACCAAAAATAGGAAATCTCCCCGACCCATCTTCAACCAAAATGCATGTGAGCTGTAGTACCAAAAGTCTTTGATGAATTGATGGAGCGATGATTTGGGGGTGGGGTGAATTACCATGATTAATGCAAAGATGAATGATATATTATTTTTCTCAAAGTTTTGGATTATATATTGATTTTGATGGGAGGGACAAGGATTCTTGGGCCTTGACTTGTGCTTTTCGGGCCATTTTGCGTACGAGGATGAGTCCGGCGAATTGAATTGTCGTGTACAGCCTTTTAAGGACCAGTGGCCCACCATTTTTTTTTGGGGGGTACCTAAGCCGCACGTGGCTAGTCAACGGCCACTTGCTGCTCGCACTGTCTCGCCGGTCGTCTTCTTCCATCTGCCCTCAGGGCAAAGATTCAACGAAAGAGATGGAGTGAAATAATCCGACGACCCTCGATTAGTTGGTATGATTGTATCTGAAGGGTCATTAGTGTTAATGTGAAGGAGCACCTCGTCACTTGTTGACTTTTCTGCTGAAGATGCGTAGTTATCCTACAGGAACTAAGAAAGTCAGTATACTCTTTGACGGTGAGATCAGCAGATGGGAAGCTTTTATCTGCTCGGATTGGAAGCATCTTGTTTTCAGCATCTTCATTTCCTGCGCATTTCACTTTCCTCGTCATTCTTCGCATGCTCCCTTGTCTCGGGGAATTGGAATGTCATTGCAACAGTTTCGGATCTCGCCATTTTTCGACAGACTTTAGTTTGGAACATTAAGAGGCTGGAGATTGTTCAAACGTTCTTTGCAGGAGGAAACCCCGGTCGACGTCTTCAAGGACACCGAAGATCGGTTCCGGACGTGGCACTTCCGCGGACACGACTTCACGCTCAAGATCCTGTGGTCCAAGTTCCTGGTGACGGGCAAAGAGGAAGTGATCAACGGCTCGTCGACTGGGACTTTCTCCCTCTACCTCGACAAGGTGGAAGGCAAGTGGGCGCACGAGATCTCCGCCGCGGACATCACCGTGGTCTCTGCGGCGCACTGGTTCTTCAGGAAACTCTACCTCTACCAACGGGACCGCCTCGTGGGCTGCGTCTACTGCAACGAGCCAAACGTCACCTCCTATGGCCCGGAGCACGCGCTGCGCATGTCGTTCCGCACCGCGCTCGACCACATCAACAGACGCGGGAAGCGCGGGGGGACGACGACGCTCCTGAGGACATTCTCGCCGGCGCACTTTGAGAACGGGACGTGGGACACGGGCGGGGCGTGCGCCCGGACGAGCCCCTACGGCGAGAGCGACATCGATCTTGGGGGCCACGAGTGGGGCTTCAGGAACATGCAGATTGAGGAGATGGAGAGGGCGAAAGGGATTGGGAGGAAGAGAGGGAAGAGGTTTGGAGCGCTGGACGTGACGAGGGCGATGCTGATGAGGCCTGATGGCCACCCTAATGGGCACTGGGGAAACGAGTGGATGAGAGGCTACAATGACTGCGTGCATTGGTGCTTGCCTGGCCCTATCGATGTCTGGAATGACTTCCTCATGGCTGCTTTGAGGCATGAAGATGGGATAAATTCTTGACTTCACTCCATGGAGATTATATATACATACATATATTTATATATATATATATAGAGAGAGAGAGAGAGAGAGAGAGAGAGAGAGAGAGAGAGAGCGCCAAATTAAAGAGAAATAATACTTGTTCATGGTTTTTTTGCATTGGTAATATAGTTAGATATGTACTCGATTCTTTTGCAAGGGTTTTGTGGCCCCAGTAATTAGTAATAAGCTTTGTATAGTTGAAGGGCTCAATGCACAAATATTTTTTGTTGTTCTGCGTTTGTCTTTGTTTATGGTCTTGTGGAGAGGATTGTCGTGGGCCTTGATTTGTTGGGTTGATGAAGGTACAAAAATCGACGTAAGGGTTATTTGCGCGTGCCCTTTGATGAGGAAATAATTCGATTCTCAAGTCAGTGATTATGCACGTCACATTGTAATGCTTTTCTTCTTTGGTTGCTTAAGGAGTATTTTGGCAAAATTCTCTTAATTGTAGAATCGAAAGGTTTTATAAATGCCAACATATGCTAGTCATCTCAACGTCATCGGTGTTTATAAAGAAGAAAGTAATTTATAACTTTCCACTTGCGCCGAGCACCATTTAATTGGGGATCCCACGTTTTTATTATTACGAGTGCAGTTGAGTCAAGCTCGCAAATTACTTGAGCTCGGCTTGATTCTTTTCAAGTTCGAGCACTGGATTGAGCCCGAGCTAAAACTTGAAATAAATTGACTCGAATAAGGTTCAACATCGAGTCGAACATCAAGCCTCGAACGTTTTTAGTCAAATCGAGCCCGAGCTCATTGAACGTTTTTAGGGTGCCACCTGATTGAGATTCTTTCCGGAAATCTCATTTTGGACAGAATGGGATTTTTCTGATTTTGTTTTAGAATGAGTTTTTAAAGAAAGAAACGAGTTTGATACGAACAAAAAATTTCTATTTCAAAAACAAAAATCTGTTTGATATGGTAAACACATTCTATTTCTGTTCATGTTTCTATTTTTTTTTTCAATTTGGTAAACAAATCCTATTTTTGTTTCTGTTCTTATTTTTATTTTTCAATTTGAAGAAATTTTTAATTTTTAGATTGCAAGATGTTCATTCCAATAAAAATCAAATTCTTATTATTTAGCGAAAGAAATTGACAATTTTGACCACATTTTCTATTGTAATCGAACTCCGATATGATGAGAGGAAAAAGACACAATTTAGAATTTGAGTACTTTGATATGAGGTTTCAAGACAACGTGCTAGTGTCAAAAGATGCTTATTTTGATTTCACTTGCAATTTGAAAAGATTAATTCCTCCCACCGCATCGGACAGTGAGAATATGGGCACACTGATGCTTCGATAAGTTTTATGCCATAAGGTAACTGGAACAAGTAATAGGAGATAAAGTCACAACACTCCATTACTTTGAGTTCAAAATTGATAAAAGCAATTTTGGGCAAAAGACAACAACACTACTTTGTCCTCATACAATTTTATACATTTTTCAAACTAGCAGATATGTACAATGATCAACTTGCTACTTTTGAATCCTCCAGAGTCGCAAGTCTTCTTTGTTATTCAAGTCGACTTAGCATCCATTACTCTTGCGTTCTCCACATGACCAAGTCAAGATGTAGTAACCATCATTCACGGGGAGATTCATGCTTCTTGAACAAAGCGTAAGCATCTCTATAGATGGCCACCAGGTTTGAGAATACGGCAAGAACAATCATGAGAATGGCTAAAATCCTGTCCTTTTTGGTTGCTATGCTGTGATGATCCCTGCAATAAACACAGTGGAATTGGTCGTGAGTTTCTATCGACTCTTCTAATGAGGAAAAGGTCCCATCAGATTGAAATTTAAAGGTGGCAAGAAAAAGAAGCAGCCCTCCAGACTTGAAGTGAACACACCAAACTCAAGTGGTCTTACGGCACTAGACATTCTTAAACAGAGTCCCAAAGGCTTGAGAGACCTTGCAATTGAGACAACCCTCCAGAACTCAGAGCTTCACGCTCCAAAGACATCCAGATGGATGTGGATCCAGATGGTGATCATGTGGCTGGCGATGACGGGGCAAGCGATCACCTACTTCATAGTGCTGCACAACATGTCACCGGTTGACACGCGGAGACGCTGAACACACGCACACACAGAACACACACACACACACACACGTAGAACACACACAGAACACGCAAACAGAGAACAAGCGCAGAACACACGCACACAACACAGCACACAGCACACATGCAAAGAACCTGAGAAAAGACGAAGCTGAGATTGGAGCAAGCAAGGAGACGAGGAGAGGTAGTGGCTGAGGCGGAGGGAGCGGAGGCATGCAGATGAGGTGGAGAGGGGGAGGCCGAGCCATGCGGGCGGAGGCGGAGGCGGAGGAGAGGTGGTTGGTCTTGTGGAGGAGAGGCATTCGTGTTGGAGGAAGAGGAGGGAAAGAGTAATGCACAAAAAAAAAGGAGAGAGAGAAAGAGGGCTAAGAGAATGGATTCTCAAATAGTACAATGGAAATCCATTCCAGAATTAATTTTTTAAAAATGTTTTATCAAATCATATTCTGTTCTAGAATGAGTTTTTTCGTCGCAGAACTTATTCTGAAACAAAATTGAGCGCGAATCATGCGCGCCCTTACCAGAGTATTGTTTTGAGCCCTGAATGTTGGAGTCCAGTTGATCCGAGCCGAGCCGACCCGAGTATAAAAACCATGCAGGCCCGACCCAAATTAATTCGAGGTCTAATCGTGATGCTTGGTAAGCCCAAAAAACCCGTCACTCGGCCTGAAGAGTCGGCCCAACCGTTCAGCCCAAATATTTGGCCCACGTAGCCCAAGCCCCTTCCTTCCGTCGTCCTTACCTTCGAACCGCCTCTTTTGCCATCTCCGAGCCATCGACGTCATCGCCATCAACAATCGCTAGCGATTTGCCGCGATTGCTCCGGCCATAAACCCTTAAACCCCCCCAATTTCGTCCCTATCTCAGTGTCAGACCTTGTCGCCGAATCCTTCCGTGTCGGAAAATGGTTGGCAATAAGCGGAAACGCGGCCGTCCGTCCAAACCTCCGCCCAATGAATCCGCAGAGACAACCGACCACCAGCATCCCGTCGCCGCCGCCGCCGCCACGGCGATGTTACACGACAGCGCCTCGGGGCCCGCAGCGGAGAAGACGATGAACGCCGACCCCCCGTCGTCCCGCCGCGGCCGGGGGCGGCCCCGGGGGAAGACGGAGCACCGGTCGCCTGAGCGCCGGAGCTCTCGCTTCGCCGAGCAGAATGGTGACTGCTCCTTGGCCGTCACGGTCGGCGGCGGCGGCGACGAAAGGGGGTTGGAGCTCGAGGGGGCGGAGCCTTCGCCCATGCCGATGCCGAAGTGGGAGAACGTCGCGAGAGTTGTCCCTGCGATGGACGCGGTGGTGAAGGTATTTTGCGTGCATACGGAGCCGAATTTCTCGCTTCCGTGGCAGCGTAAGAGGCAGTACAGCAGCAACAGCAGCGGATTCATTATTGGAGGCAGGAGAGTGCTGACCAATGCGCATTCCGTGGAGCACCACACTCAGGTGAAGGTGAAGAAGCGTGGCTCTGATACGAAGTATCTGGCTACTGTGCTCGCCATTGGAACCGAGTGTGATATCGGTAAGTGATGTAGGATTGTCCAACGAGGTTTGAGTTGATTGAGCGTTTCATATGTAAGATAGCATAGCTCCCGTAAATTCGTTCATGAGATGTGATGGAGAGGCTTTTCACATGGCCATGCTTGCGTGGGTGTAATCTTTATCTCTTTTGCCAACACAGTTGGTATAATTTTGGTAAGACTGGAGGACATGGGAATTGAGGAGATCATAGGAATGAGCGGTTCTTGCGAGATCATAGGAATGAGTGGTTCTTGCAGATACCATCTCTGAATCTTTGATATCTAATGGGAACAGTGTGCAAATGTATCCACATTTAGATGCTTTGTAACACACAAAGGCCAGAAAAATAGCAGAAGCTATTTGGTTTGGTACTTAATCATCCCCGTTCTTTTATCAGTTGGAATTAGGATCACCAGAAAATATTGCTGCAATTTGACTGCATTAGTGAAGTTGATTACTTCTTAGAAATTAGTAAGCTATTTCCTTTTCAGAACATTGAGTTGAAAGGATCTTGTATCGTCCCATTGTTTCAGCACTTCTTACAGTCGAAAATGATGAGTTCTGGGAAGGGGTTGCCCCTGTGGAGTTTGGAGACCTACCTGCACTTCAAGATGCAGTCACTGTGGTGGGTTATCCCATCGGTGGAGATACAATATCTGTGACAAGTGGTGTTGTGTCACGTATGGAGATGCTTTCTTATGCCCATGGGTCAACTGAGCTCCTGGGAGTGCAGGTTATTCAATACAGTCGTAACTTTTTTTTGCTTGCTTGCGATTGCTGGGATTCTCATGTTCGTGTGGGATTCTCCTGCAGATTGATGCAGCTATAAATTCAGGAAATTCTGGTGGCCCTGCATTTAACGACAAGGGAAAATGTGTGGGTATTGCATTTCAGTCGCTTAAACATGAAGATGTAGAGAATATCGGCTATATTATCCCAACACCAGTCATCATGCACTTCATTCACGACTATGAGAAGAATGGGTTGTACACAGGTGTGTCTATTTTCTATCGTTGAATGTGCTTTACTTCTAAACTGGTCGTTCCACCAGCTGGATTTTTTTTGTAAATGATTGCGAAAGAACCTTTAACTTTTTAATATCTTTTTCTGGTTGCTTTACAGGGAAAAAGACATTTTTGCGGTTTTCATTATGCAGTTTTTCTTTGGAATTGTTAATACGCATGGATGCACTTGATGCTAGTGGCCCTTGAAATGATCTTGTCATGATGTCCTATTTCATGGTTGATTATCTTGTGTTAGGGTTCCCCATTCTTGGAGTTGAGTGGCAGAAAATGGAAAATCCTGATCTACGCATGGCCATGGGAATGAAACTAGATAAGAAAGGCGTTCGGATTAGGAGAATTGAACCTACAGCTCCAGAATCACATCTCCTTAAGCCATCTGATGTTATCCTCAGCTTTGATGGGATCAATATTGCGAATGATGGGACAGGTAAATACACCTCTGCCTTCACTCTCTTACTTTAGCAACGCTGCTTCTGTTTCTGTGTCAGCATTGTAGAGCAGGATTTAAATTCTGATTGTTGTTGCTATTGTTATGTATCCCTAAACCTTGAGAAACCATAGGACTTATTAGACCTATTCAATGAAAAAACTTCCAATGCCATTGGAATCTGCATGAATATCTCATGTGAAAACTTGCTATTCCACACGATGGATTCAATAAGTTCTTGCCAATAATAAAGCTCCCTAGTAGGTTGTTGGCAGTGCTTCCTCTGCTAATTTGAGCATTCCTGCTTTGGATTTTCATTGACCTATAGTAGGTACCTGGTACTTAGTGCTTGGGGCACCGTGAACCTCTCCAACTCTGAATTTTTCCCCGAATTGATCCACTTGACTCTATCATTGACACTTGCAAATGAAGAATTAAGTTTACAATCACAAGATGCATGGGCTAGCATGCCTGTCTTTGTGCTATTCAACAAGAAGATGACCTTAATTTTGGTAGTCGATTACGCTTAGGGCTTGTTTAGTAACATTTCTATTTTTTATTTTTATGTTCTTTTGTTTCTTGGAGTAGATCAATGCCTAGGGAATAAATTTAAAACAGAAGCAAGAATTTAAAGAATCTAGTTTTTTGTTCACGGGAACAAAAAAGAGAAACGAGGTCATTTTAGAGAAACAAGTTTAGCATAACGTAGAGAACTGAATCCAAACCAAAACGCATAACACGAGTTTGGTCCTTAATTTTTTTTTTTTGGGTTTCTACCATTTTGTAGAGTAATGTTTATACTCTCTTCCCTCTTCACAAATCATCATGACAAAGTTGCTACATCTTTTTGACTCGGCATATAAAGGAGCTAATGGCTACATAATATATGCTACTACCAATGAAATTTGCTCACGAGTCGACAAAAACATGTTTTGGTAAGGTTTAGACATGAAATTTGCCTTGCTTTCCAATTTGCTAGAACTCAAAACTTTAGCCATATCGATTTACTTTCCTAGTTTCTTCAAACTACCTGACAAGCAGATTTTACAATGAATGAATCATACATATTCCATGGCCAGATCACTTTGTCCCTCTCTTGCCTTGAATGAATAGGGATTGTCACCTCTGTACTCAATGCTTTCCAGTTTCCATTCCATCATCTCCCAGTCAATTAGTTGATCTCCCTTTCTATCCGCCTCCTCATCTGGTTAAGGATGAAGTTGGAAGTTCCAGACATCATGTACCCACCTTTCAGAATGAAATTGTGTTAGAGAATTAAATATTAATCCACGCCTTTATCTAAAAGCTTAAGCTTTTATACCAATTGGCAGTGTTCCCACAAAATTTCACGTGATATCAGAGCAGGAGGTTTTTAGTTCGAACCTTTCAGGCCCCAATTTGCCTCCCCTAAGCGAAAAGACCAGACTAAGCGTGAGGAGGAGTGTTAGAGAATTAAATATTAATCCATGCCTTCAACTGTCAGTTTTAGAGCAGCTGACAGTAGTCTCACAAAATCTCACAAATTGGGATTGAAATGTTGAAGTCCTTCAAAAAATAATGGAGAAGTTGTCTTCTTCAAAAACTTTAAGCAGATAAATCAAGTTATTGAAGACAAATGGTAGAGTTTATGATGTACTTACGAACTTTATAATTGGAATCAGTTAATGCCATTATTATTTGTCTTGTGTCCATAGTAGTTGAATATGCCAATGCACCATGGATTTCCGATGTCATTTGCTTGGAGGTTTGTTGAATTTTTGCAAATAAGTGCACCAACTTTAGAGTCACCTCTATCCTTGGTTGTTTTGTCCTTGCCCATTCCACCTAGTAACATTTGCTCTTCTTCTTGCAGCTAAAAAAGCTCTAAGGGTCTATGTTTTTTTTTAAAGATTTATTATTAACCTCCTCAAATTGTGTTTTATAAACTAGTGGAACACTTATCAACACATCCATCTTTGACTAACTATTACGTTGGATGTTCTTAGGCTATCTAAGAATATCTTAATCATTTAAGTCCTTACAAAAATCCAATTTTATCTAAACATGAATTGTTTAATCTACACTAACGTTTCTATAATTAAATGAAAAAAAATTGGGAATAGGGTCGTACCAAACACCTTTTTGTCTTTTTTTATTTTTATTTTGGGAATTGAAATTTTGTATGGTTACCAAACTTGTTCTTCTGCTTAGAAACTCGTGTAGGGAATAGAAGTAGAAAAAACTCTTTTTGAACGCAAATAATTCTTAGGAACAGAAATATTAGTAAATGCACCCTAATTATTCTCTTCATGCCAGCTTGGTTTAAGATTTGAAGATGTCTTCAGTATTTATCCTTGTGCTCTTGCATTGATGTGCGTCTTTATTCCTTGATGCTATATGTTGACATCTCTTTGGATCCTCTTCAGTTCCATTCAGGCATGGAGAGCGCATCGGCTTCAGTTATCTGGTTTCCCAAAAATACACTGGGGATAAAGCTCATGTGAAAGTTCTCCGAAATTCGAAGATTCTTGAATTCGACATAAAACTTGCTACTCACAAACGGCTCATGCCTGCACACATTAGTGGCAAACCACCTTCTTATTACATAATTGCTGGATTTGTTTTTACCGCCGTATCTGTTCCATATCTTCGTTCGGAGGTGAATATTTTGCTCTCTGTCTTTGTCTCTCTCTCTCTCTCTCTCACGACAGTCCATGGGCGCGCCGCTTGTGTGCAATGCACATGTGGCTGACATGCTTCGTCCATCTGTATATTTGATGGTTTAGTGGCAGTTCCTCTTGATCTGTCCAATTTAGTGATTTTGGTATCTTGTTCCACACTGCATTTGGAGATATTTATGATTTCTTTTTGATCTAATTGTTGTTGCGTTTGCCAGATTGCCTGGTCTTGCACGTATTTTTTTCTTTGTTAATACCTGTTTTCTTTGTCAACTGCAGTAGATAAGTCGACTAGCTCTCTACTATTTGGTGGTATTGGTTGCCAAAGCACTGTTGTTAACATAAACTATCCATTCACAGATGTACATAATAGCAAGATAGCTCTACTATGGGCCTTTGGTTTCCCACAACACCCGAATAAGCCTTTATTTAATACCGGTTTCTGGATACAAATGTTGCTATAATTGTTCCGTGATAGTGACTTCCTGATTTCAAGCTGATTTTGTTCAAGAATAATCCATGAGGTTCTAAATGCCAGTCAGAGTGAGTTCTTGGGTAGCCATTTTGTTGCTCGCCTGGGTGAATCTTTTGCTATAGGGTTCTATCAATCAAGTATGAGGGCTTCAGTACTGTTGGGCTACCTAAGTAATAAATCATTGCGGCTTTTCTAAAGTAGTAGTGGCAAATATATTATGGTGCTCATGTGCTTAAGTATTAGAGTTCATTAGCTGGTTGAGTGGATTAGGACTAACTTTAATTGTTGATGTTTTGTTCTATTAATTGCTTCAGTATGGGAAGGACTATGAATTTGATGCTCCAGTCAAACTGTTGGACAAGCTTCTTCATTCAATGGCAGAATCTGTAAATGAACAGCTTGTTGTTGTATCTCAGGTTGTTTTCCCCCTCCAGACCTACTCTGATAACTTGCCATATTGAGTGACTTGTCATACCATATTGATAATGCTCTTTCTTTCATTCCCTATTTGAAGTTATCTTTTATCGTGATAGGTCCTTGTTGCAGACATAAATATTGGATATGAAGACATTGTTAATACTCAGGTTGGGGATGGTTTGTTACAAATTGGTTGGACATATGATTATTGGTGCTTTCGAATGTCTCAAAGTCACTTACGAGTTGTAATGTGGATTTAGGTCCTTGCTTTCAATGGTGAGCCTGTAAAGAACCTGAAGAGTTTGGCCAACATGGTGGAGAGCTGTGAGGATGAATATTTGCGTTTTGACCTAGAGTATCAGCAGGTACAATTCTCTTTCTCACCTTATCTCTCTTGTCTCTGAATTCCGACTTATTTTCCTCTTGGTCCTCTGTGAACAGGTAGTTGTGCTAAAGACCAAAACTGCCAAGGCGGCAACTTCAGATATACTAACAACTCATTGCATACCTTCTGCCATGTCTGATGACCTCATAGCCTAGCTCATGAAGATATGGTGCATGAAGTCGCCTTCACAAAATTACTGCGAGTCTAAGATTTAGCCAATGAAGCTCTCCTCTTTATTTTGTTGGACAACTCTGGAGGGGCTGTGAAAATGACTTGCATTAGAGTATTAAGCTAAATAGACTTGGAACTTCATGGGTTTTTACTCTGAGCCATGTGCTGCCGATGGTATTGATCCTCGGATCTTAATGTATCATCAGCCAAGGGATGGGAGCTATTTTGCTATGCACTCCCTTATATTTGTACTTGATTTTCCGTTGATCGATAGAGAGCGGATGCAAAAAGGGGTGGGCTTTATGCCTATGCTTGTTTTCCGTTGGTCTAGTAGACCAGGAATATGACTTGAAACAGATGGATCTGATGAATTATCGGAACAATTAACACAGAGCAAAGCATTTTCCAGCGGGGTGAACCATTATGTTCACAAACTTTCAACGCTGGTGCATAAACTTACCATGCTACGCATCATCGCTTTGTCGTCATTGCATTGGATTTTAGCTTATTCAACCGAAACAGCTACAATCTTATTGGCCTCACGTCCGCGGAATTCAGCAGATGATTTCTGAGGTCTAGTCAAGGAAGTGAACAAGTATATGACTGGAACAGGACCTCCCGCAGGAGATGAAAAACAAACCCTCCCTGGCGTGAAATCTCTGCTTTCGTGGAGAAGCCAACGCCTGTCTTGACATGCGATAGATGAAGCGTTCCATACACCGAGAGTGAAGTTCGGGACTTTTTCACGAAGAGTAAGCAATCTATTATCGAAGCATAGCGTCCCCCCCTATCCACAGCTTAAACAAATGGAAAAGGAGGACAAGTAAATATAAACTTGGTTGTGCCGACGCCTGTATTTTAGTTGGGCCATTCGATCTTTGAATCGTCAAGGTGAGGAAAAATCTTGTTAGCTGACTAAGATGTGAAGGTGACCTTGTTTTAGGTTCACCTTCAAGAAAGATAGCTGTCGTGATTCAATTTGAAAGCAGCCTTTGCACACAAATCCTGAAATATACATGTCAAAAAATGGATCCCACGACATAGAATTGTGAATACCCGTCGCTCCTCCATTTCGTTCATGTCACCTGCCAATTTTGTACTTGGATTGAGACCTTCGATCTAAGTCTCTCGGTGGTCCTCCATTTCGTTCGCATCACATGCCTATTTTACACTTGGATCGAGACCTTCCATCTTCGTCTCTCGGTGGTCCTCCATTTCTTTCTCATCGCATGCTTTTACACTTTGGATAGAGACCTTTCATTTATATATCTCAGTTTATATGCACGGCATTGTCACTTTCGACTAAAAAGCTATAATACGTATACATCCCTTTTCCTGCATATATTTATACCTGAGTAATCCTCGCCACAAGTTTCTGAGCAGTGTCTGTTGCTTCATTCTATTTGCAGAAGCTTTGATCTACACCTCATCCACCTTATAATTTTGCAGAAGAGGTACCTTCTCAGAGGGTGATGAGACCTGCCGGCTCTCTCCAGCCTCCACAATAGTCTGCTCTTTTGCCTTTCCCCACATTACAGTATAGAACCCAAACGATATAATTGTCACCCCAATGAGACTGCAAAGTTGCACAGCACATGGAAACAAGCGCTATTTCAGAAGCTGCAAGTAGGAAAAGAAATGGAACTTTGCCAAAGAAGGTTGTATCTAAAATCGACAGTAAGAGCCTACTCGGTCATCATGGTGGTAATGCATGTTGGTGAAATCTTAGTATACCATCTCTATACTAAAAAAATGAGATGGCAAGGGCTTTTGCTGTATTGCAGCATTTCTTTATCTGTCAGAAGTCCATTAAAGGCGTGCAAAGTATTTTGTTTCGTTGCGCAGCACTAGCGTGTAGATCCTGATTTCATCAATCTGACATTTAATTTTCTTTTAGCATTTCCCAATATCTTACCTTCCGAGGTGAAGAGTGTCACCAAGAAAGAAGACACCCATGGTGACAGCAATGGCTATTGACAACGGCTTGAAAAGTGCAGCATAGAAAGGACCTTTCAAGCGGATTACCCAAGCGTGTACAGAGTTGTTTAAGCATGATCCAAAAAGTCCCTAAACACAGAGCACGGGTTAAAACACCATGTACATCGAGCTTGATCAAATGCAATGGTATTTACTCAGGTTTTTTCCTCTTACCGAGCATATCACAGATGCCAGTCCTATGTCCCTTACCCTCCAAGCATTCATATCACGTTCTGTAATTAATGCAACGGATGCAGCAACGAAGCTCACGATGAGGTTATAAAAGAAAATCACAGTCAGTTCATCTGGATACTCCTTCATTATCTGCGCCTGCAAGATAAAGTATTGAGGCTGCACTCATTTTAAGTCTAATTATACACAGACAGAAAGGCAGAGTCGTATTGCATACCTGAACGATGTACCACAAGGTAACTAGAATATATTCAGCTGTGAGAAGAGACCCTCCAATGACCCAGGCCACGTTGGATGAGTGCAGATTCCGATTAAGCAACAGAGAAGGTTTTGTACCAATAATTATTGGAGGACCCATATAGAGAGTGACAACAAATGCACCAGATATTGATACTATGGTTCCGATGACCTTAGCCTGACTGCTTCTTCTCTTCAATGATATATACTCCATCCTTTTGGCAGGGAAAAAGGCAAACTAATCAGGTTTGAGCAAGCATATATATTAACTCTGTATTAATAGATTTGCTTCTGCAGTAAGCTACTGCTAAGTTGAGTATGTTAGTTGACACAAAAGCATAATGAAACTCCATTCTCTTATTCCTTCCGAATAATGCTAGTATTATTACGATCGCCCAACTCAATTGGTATCCAAGCAACGAGGTAGATTGCAATCAGACCTTTAAACAAGTGGGTCATCTATAATGTCCAAAAGAATCTGTCACGTCACTTCATATGCCAATTTGAGTGGACCGGTCTTACTACAACTAGCATTGTTTATTCCTTCTTGGCAATTATTGCAGTATATTTCAGAGACATCGAGTTGTAAGGTTTCTTAAACTGAGCTTGACCAAGCCTGTAAAAACATCACTATTAGGCAGGCACAAGCTCATGCTTCGGTGAGACCACCATTGGCTCAAAAGAGGATGAGGCTCCAAAAGCACCGAAAACAACTTATTACATAAACAGATAAAACCAAGGGAGAAAAGGAAAGTTGAGTGCTCTTGACGACATAAGGGCACGCTGCTGAAAAGAACTAGGCAATTGCCACTTGAACTTTTTTCAAAGCAGATAGAACTTAAGACCCTTTGCTTTGCATCGGAGAATATGGTAGTGGATGATTCTTTGATTGAAGCCTTCTGATATATTTTTTTTTTCGTTCATCTGGGGAAGGGTGTTTAGTTCACAAGAGGGGAAGAAGAACCCGAGAAGGATGGCAAGGATGAAAGTGAAAGCTGGGGTGAGGTTGCTGATGGCTGAAGCAAGCGTTGGAGAGCTGAAATTGATTCCCGTGTATCCCAGTATCTGTGATGAACTCCTGTTTCCGCCGAAAAAACAAAAATGAAAATCAGAGACGACAAGGATAAGCAATCAGTCTAATTAAATTTCCGAGAGCTATAAACCCATTCCTTGGTTTCATCTTTCCCCTCATAAATTTTCACAAAGAATCTCAAATCTTCTAAGAAAACCGCTCATTAATTGAATTGGACATGAATGAGCGGAGTAAACTGTTGTACCCAATGAGCCCAAGAAGAACAATTTTGGCAAGTACTGGCCTGCTGAGAGGGGGAAGCGTTCTTGATCTGCAGAAAAGCATTAAGAAGAGATGGTCAGCTAACAGCTTGCCCCAGAAATCTTGGCCTTTTTCATTTTTGATTGAGAGAGAGAGTACCTGCGGGAGATGAAGGCAGCAGGAAGAAGAACAAGAGCAGCAATAGCATAGGCGTAGACAACAAAGACATGGTAGTTCATTCCTCTCAAGGTGGCTGCTTTGTAGAGTGTGTTCAACCCCACGTTCGTGCACTCCATGGACACCATGGCTGAGAATGGAAGCACATCCCTGTAACAGTACCTCCCTCCCATCTCTCTCTCTCTCTCTCTCTCTCTCTCTCTCTCTCTCCCCCACAGACACAAGAAACCGACAGAGTGAAATCGTTGCTGAATCTCCTATTCCCTCTTCTTGAGACTCCAAAAGGTTTTCACAAGTGCTTATCCATTGGACAGGCCATTGCTGTTGAGTGGATTCTTAAACAATAATTGGCCTCCTCTCGAGTTTATGTAGAGTGCCGACGCAGACTCTTAGTAATTTATGGGGATGGTGACCTGTTAGGTGGTAATGCTGGGTCCACTGAGCAATGTATTTTCATTTTCATTTGTCTGTCTTTGTTATTCAGGAGAGGAGATAAGATCTAATGGATTAGCTGGTCAATGCAAGCGAAAGAGAGAAAAGAGAGAATGGGAGATGGGTATTAAAGGTCTGAAAAGCATCTTCCACTTCATCAACCAACGTCTGATGTTTTGCTGTCACGCCAAAAGTTGAAACTCGATGACCCCTGTCATTTTAAGCTCTTTCCGGGAGCCTTTGGCGTGTGGCCTACTCACTCCCCTCCTTCCACTCTGCAAGTGGGAGATATAATAAGTAAAAGAAGACACCACAGAATCGAAGATACCGCATTTGGGCAACCGTCCTAACCCCAAAGTCGGCCACGTATCAACATTTCGACTGGCGTTTTTCACTTAAACTTCCTAAAGGAAAGTTATTATCGAGCCGTACCGTGTCCGAGCCTCGCGTGCTAATGAAAATGCTTGCTTTTTCTCCAAATAGATTGTTGATTTGAGCTTCGATTGGCAATAACTTCTCCTTTCACTTGGTCAGGATTTGACCTGGCCCAGTTGGGCATTGGCTCGCAATTATCGCAAAGATTAAATTATTCAGACAAATAAAAATGGGAAAATAACATTCCCCCCCCCCCCCCCCCCCCCCCAAAAAAAAAAAAAAGTGGAAGAGGCGTACAGCAGCAAGCTGCCCGACAAAAACATCGTGCGATTGGTCGTTGTAGCAGACAAAGTCCGATTGCTTGCGCTGATAATAATGTTGCGGGTGCTGGTCCCACCTTAATAATGACGGCCATTTTTTTATTTCATTAGACGGGTTCATAAAAAACGGAATCCAGATCGATTTAACGAGACACGTGGCTGTTTCAGTTCAATTGCAGTGGGGATCCATTTGAAAATAAAAAAAATTGGTACATTTTTCTTTTGTTCCCATCTCTTGTGTATATTATACGTGGGCTTCAATTATTGACAGCTAGATTTCTTGCAAAGTTTTGCCACGCGTTGCACGTGTACTAGATTATGAAAATCACAGGATGTTTCAAAAAATCAAAATGAAATGGTAAAAGTAGGAGTGACTTTGGAAAAAGGAAATTGAGGAGAAGAAGTAAACGCGATTCGTGACTTCAGAAAAAGTAGAAAAAGAAAAACTTTTGCTCGTTCTTTCCGTCGATAGACAAACTAATTTCTTGCGTTATTCTCAAACTATTATTCGCATGAATCGGAGATATAAAAATTGATTTACAAAATCCGATCTATAGAATGATGTGACGAGTTACTAACAAGTATCATTATGAAGTGGGCCGCACATTATAATGACAAATTTCTCACATCGCCTCTTAAACTCATTTGGAAAAGGAAAAAAGAAAAAGGGAAAGGGAGTGCATCTTCTTAGTCAATTTTAAGGATACACCGCAATCCAATGGGTGATCAGATTAAAGAAACCTCCACTGGATTTTGGGATCCTGGCTTCTTCACTGCTTTTTCTTTTCTTTCATAACTAGTGTAAGAAAAGGGAAAGGAACGTGGGCATCACACTTCCCAATGGCCATCGTCTAAGGGGACGCCACGCATCTATCGGGGGCAACAAGGTCAAAGGCTGGGGCAACCTCCTTTACATTTTCCTATTTTAAATTATATTTTTCCCCCCTCTTATTTTAATAAGATATTTTCCAATTGGTGTGCCTGTCTCTGCCATTTGGCCCATGGGTAGAGGCGTCAAATGGGTGGGTCGGGTCGGGTTTGGGTCGGGTCAAATATGGGTCGACCCATATTTGACCCATTTAACCCGTTTTAACCCATATTCATGTAGTGCAAATATGGTGACCCATACCCGACCCGTACCCGACCCAACCCGTATTGATAAACACTTCCATATTTATTCCAGTTCAGGAAATTTTGTTTGGCGATTTTTTTTAAAAATGTATTGTTAAAATAATTTTATGAAATACGATTATTTGATACTTTTTCTAAAATTTTTAAATTTTTTTTCGAAATTTTAATTATTTTTATTTTTAAAATATATATATTTTTTATTTTTTTCATTTTTCCTTTTCCAGTCTTCGGAGTCTGGTGAGCTCATCGCTCGCTTCTTGCCCAATGAACAACTTAGAAAGAGAAAAAAATGAGAAAAAAAAGAAAGAAAAAAAGAAGGAAAAAGATGGGAAAATAAAATAATCAATTTTTTGTTTTTTAAAAATAAAATAATTAGAATAACATAATTCTCATGGTCTAAAAATGAATTATTAATAATATTTAAAATTATTTGTTAATAATACTTAAAATTAATTAGGTAACCCGTTTATGACCCATGAGGTTGGCAAGTGACCCATTTAAGACCCACTAAGCATTTTAAGTTGACCCATTTATGACCCATATTATCAAATATGGGTTAAAATATGGGTCTTTGACCCATTTTGCCACCTCTACCCATGGGCCCTCCCCGTAATCCCTTTGGTTGAGGTTGCCATTTGGTTGAGGGTGCGTTTAGTAATTATTCTCGTTCCAAAAATTATTTTCTTTAAAATGAATTTTTTTGAGAAGTATTTATCAGATGAATTTTTCAAAAGAAAAATGCATTTGGAAAAATCGATTTTCTCTTTATTGTTTGGGACGAGTAAAAATTGAAGAATAAATTGATTTTTCTCTTTCTCGTATTGTGCATTTTCATCTGAGAAACAAAAAACCAAATTTCTTTTATTTTGATTTCCCATCCAAAACTTATCTCTAATCTTTTCTTTCATCCTAGGAACAGAAATTTTAAAGGCATTTACCAAATAAGTTTCTTTGTTCCAAACTCATTTGAGGACAAGAAACCAAAAACTAGAATTGTTACCAAACACAAGGTGAACGGGCTGTCACTGCATTCGGCATTTGATATGCACAAGTGATTCGGATCGAAAAGGTCCAAAGGTGGTCGCGTTTGGATAGACCGTCCTACATTAACATTCGCAACATCTGGTTAACATTCTCCCCTTAGTGGGATTAATCCAGTGGGATTAGTCTACTAAAGTATCCGGGGCACGCGAAATGATCCATCGATTTGCCCTCACCTTGTTCTCTTCTCGGCAGTAGGCTTCGATAACTTTCTGCACACAGAGGCACCCATAGTTACGTCCGAGCTCCCACAGAAATTTCCTCATCATGGGAATTGTAAGTGCTCCACGCGCCTCAAATACGATCACTAGAAATCAAAGTCACAGGGACAAAAAAATTACAAGGAAACCATCCACAACGTATTCCAATACGTACCTCTAATAAAGTACACAAGTATTTCCACATATTTTATAGGTTCAGCCTCTCCTCCGTTTTCTTCTCAAGGAAGGCATGGCACTTAGAGATCCATATGAGGCGATTCCTGAGTAACGTGCTGCATTATCCTCTGCTTGACGATTGCCCGGCGAATGGCCATCATTTGCGGCTTTTACACTGTCGGCACCCTCCTCCTGCATAGAAGCGACATCTATGGTAGCCCTGTTACAAGGTGGACCCGGAGTCATTTTGCGCGAATGGATTGATTGAGTCATGGAACTCTCGAGATCAGCCTCGGCAGGCTCCAAATTTTCAAAGGAAACTTCCTTTCCCTCCCCTAAATGCTCGGTAGCTATATTATGAGCACTTCCAGGATCCTCGCTTGTGTCCCTTTCTTCCGTACAAAAGCCACCGCCCATTGTAAGATGATCTTCAGAAAAATGCTCTGGAGGGACGTCAGGTCTTGGTTGTGCTTCACCAGTATCGGCATCATCCTCAGAAAACCCGCCTCCCATGTGAAGGTAATCAATTTCTTCACTCCCCTCAAGATGAGGATTTCCAGCGGCAAGTTCGCTCTCAAGTTCTGAAATAGCAGCGTCACCATGTGCAGTTGCACGGGGAGATACGTATTCTGGAACCTCATTGTCAGAGTCTTTGTCAGAACCGTGTGCTGAAGCATCGTCCTCCAAATTTTCCAGATTGTAATTCACCTGCTTCCGACTGCGTGCTGACTGCTGCCAAAACCAGGGAAATGAACCACTTTAAAATGGCTCGGTAACTTAAACAAAGGAACAGAAGCTCTCCACGATAGAAAAACATATTTTTCAAGCTGTCGTAAACCTACTAAACCCCAAATGTCAAGGTCACCCCGAAACGAATTGGTTAAGGAGAAAAAGGTTCCCCCCTGGACCTAAAAAGCACAGAAATCATAATTCTTCTATGCGAGTATAATAGCTGAGAACCAAGTTCATTAAACATAGGAATGACACAGTAGTGGAAAGCCCAAACCTGGACGACATATTGCACACAAGACAGCACACCGCTCTACATGGAATTAACAGTTACATTCTCTTAACTTGCTTGATAATTATGCTAGCATAATCTTGCTCATTGCTCAGTTGCCTTCCCATCAGATTTCAACAGACCAACCTTTCCTCAACAGATAAATTCATAAAGTACTTAGAGGAAACCTGATGTCAGACGTGACTTGACATTATCAAGGAGAAAATGTAGGTTCACAAGCCCGTAGGGCAGTTTAATACTTCTATCAAAGTAACACTTTGGCCATGACAACAAACTGTTTCGAGCTTATTTTTGGCGTTGAGATTCCTAGAGTAGGTCAAGTTTAGGAAATTCAGAAGCCTTAGTGAATACACCTGTAGAAGTTTACCATCCTGTTGAAACAAATTTCCTTCACTCTGACTGGTACAATACTTTCTGTTGACCAACGTCCATTTGAAGTATCATGACACCATTGACATTATGATCATGAGTTCAAACCATAGATTGCACCCCGAAAAAATAATGAAGCTAGTGCAATTTAGTACCATAATAAAATAAAGCGATATTAGGTAAATGTTCTACTTACTCGACGCACATCTTGCTGCCCTTTGCACTCGTCTAAGTGGACCTCGCGCCCCACATCACCACCATCCCCATCACTAGAGCTACCTTCTGATTTGTCAGGAGCAGCCTTTCCACCTCTCCTCATTTCTCCTCGGCCTCGGCCTCTTCCTCTTCTTCTTCCTCTACCTCTTCCAGTCTGAAAAGGCTGTTTATTGGCACCTCCACTGCTTTCCACCAGTTTTGAGGCATCTAAGTTCACTTCAGAAAGAATAGGCTTTCCATGGATCCTTCTTTTCTTTGACTGCAAGGAATTTGATTTTGTCGAGCGGTAGCTGAGATCTCCAGTTGGTTTTTCATCAGAGACATCAGCTGAGCACCCTCTTCTTTTCTTTCTGCTCCCATTAAGAACTTGGGCATCATCACCCATCAAGTCCGAAGATTGGCCAGCAGTGATTTCTTTGACAGCTTTCTTAATTCTCTTACTACGAATTTTAGCAAATCTCTCATTAAAAGAATAAAATGCTTCCAAGCGCAGCTGGGTCTGCATCAATTAAGTAAAAAAAAAAACCGTTGAGCAATTCTGATCGTAATGATTAGACAGGCAAAACTGTCTAGCTAACAAATGGTCCATGAAAATACAAGGGAGGTTCGTCTCTTCTTTCTATGGGGAAAAAATTGTGGGCAGGGATGGGAGGGGACACATGTATGTAGTTTGCAGCCAAGAGGAGTGCGTGCATATGCTTGTTTTTGTGTGCGAGTGTGTGTGTGTGTGTGTGTGTGTGTGTGTGAGAGAGAGAGAGAGAGAGAGAGAGAGAGAGGGCCATGGTAGGAGATGCCAACCTCATGCTTGTTGTATTCATTTAAGACCGGCACCAACAATTCATCCGCCTTTTGGGTAGCCCATCCAAACTTTTCCCAACATAATCTGAAACAAATTACGGACGTTGAATGAATAAATTCTACCATGAAATAGTCAAGATGCTGGCGAATTTGGAATCAGCTCAAGATGTGAATTCGTATAATGAGACCAAGGGTGCAAAGGAACATGATATTTTCATCTATACTTCACTTTCCTCTTCATGGCAGGAAGCTATCTCATTCCAAAATTCAACCATAGAACAAAAGACTCACTTGCGAAGAAGAAAATGATCTGGCTTGCCCCATGAGAAAGGTTCAGTTGACTTGTCAACTTGTGGAGTAGAATATGCAGATACTACGGCTTCACTTGGGAAAGTGGGAGGTATATGCCAGTTTTTGCTGACTTTTCTCTACAAAAGACAACATATAGTTTATTTGACAATCATAGGAACCACGGAAGAACAACCTTTTAAAACCAATGAAAATTGAAAAATCAATAGATCCAAGGGATAAAAAAGGAAGTTACATGCTTCTCCATGAATTGCTGCTTCATCTCTTGGATTTTATCAATAGAATGTCTTTGCTCATAAGATGCGGGCATATTCTGCTCCGATGAAGGCGGTTCACTTTGAGCACCTTCTGGACCGTTGATGCCGTTATTGCTAGTTTTTGACCCTCTCCTCCCCACAGTGGATCCTTCAGGAACATTGACCTTCCCAAGAATGGTTGGATCTGGTGATTCAACCCACTCACGGAATTTTTGAAGACCATCTGCCTCTGGAAATGCATTTACAACTTCAATGGCGTTAACGATGCCAATTCCACTGCAGTAGAACACATCCAAACAAGATCAAACTGACAAAAAGGACTCACCAAGAATCATAAGGATACAGAACCTCAGTTGGACCAAGAACAGAACATAACATACACAATGATTTAGAAAGCAGAAAAACAAATCTCAATATCTTACTTACTAGTACACAATATAATAACAGAAAACCTAAAGACAAGGAAGTGCCAATCTCTTCAAGTGATGCGTGAACAGAACCCAAAGGATTAAGAACGAAGATTTTGCATGAAATTACCTAACACCTTCCGTATAATCACTCCCAAGGAGCAACGCCATGCATATCAATTTATCTCTGGAAAGACCAAGCTCCTTCTCTATGTCCTAGAAAAATGAACAATAAGGTAAGAAAGCCACGGAGCAAACCAAACAATCTGTTGAGAAAACCAAACCAGATCTATTCAAGGATAAACTGGCTACATCCTAAACTAATCTTTCTATGAGAAAACATAGTTTGATAGCAATAGAACTACAACGAGATCACAAATATCTCAATGCTTCTCTAAGGCTGAATCTGTACAGTAAGAGAACTGTTTGGCAGCTATCTCAGATCCCAACCTTCATAAAATACGTCTCCACATACTTGCGATCATCAAATATATTCTTGTAGATGCTTCGTGCACCAAACAAGAACACATCAGAATCATCAGTAACTACACCATCAACTATGTTTGCCAGTTCCATGAACGCACATTGAGCTTCTGCCTCCATAGGTGCAATGATGTATGGCAATCCAAACATTTGCAACAGCTCCTGCATACAAAAACATCAGCCCGGAATTAGGCAACATGCGTCTTTTTTGGTAATTGCTATCCACACATCTGAAAACAGGAGGGACACATACATAAAAGAAAAACAGTTCCTTAAGAAGAAAAAGAGAGTATAGCGACTCCATCACATTCACTTATTGTGCAATTAACATGCAAAACTTGCTACAATGAAGGGCAGTCCATTCTATCCATTCTTACCTACACTCAACAACAGATCTAGAACATAGCTCATGGATGGGACAAAAATGTTGATGAAGTTTTCACTTCATTATCGATAGAAAGTTATTCTGAGAATGACCAAGTTTTGACTAAACAATTAAACAACATTAGATATCTCACTGAATATATTAACAAAAAAAAATCAACTAAGTAATCAAAGTCGTGGTCAATGTTACAAATTTGCCAAATCATTAATAATTACATCTGCATGCTGAAATATTAAAGATATCATAATCATCTCAAATTTCCTATCCAATTTCCAGGTGCATTTTGGCTCCAAGAAACCAAACTTATGTGTCACCCTTATATACAATAATGAAGATTGATGATGCGAAAAGGTAAAATCACGACCACCAGAGGCACAGCCCAGAGAGAGAGAGAGAGAGAGAGAGAGAAGGGCATTGGAGATGTGAGAATGGGATTCAAGGTACACCAGTTACAGCTATTACTAACAAAATTGAAGACTTCAATGAGAATACTTTTAAACAGGTGATTTTTGACAAGTGAAATACAACACCTACGAAAATATCATTGGACCAGACTGGCTATTGTCAGATGGGAAGCTAAACTTGACATCACATCAACATATGTACATTCCAGGAAGAGTGCTACTGATGGTATAAGGGGTCGAATTTTTCATTCAGTCATCATGAAAATCATCCCAATAATTGTGCATTAACAAATTTAAACATATACATGGGCCTCATAGCACCCTATAAGATTTTCTCATACGACAGTTTGCTCCCAATACTAGCACCTTGGGGTCATGCAGGATATATCTAACCACAACATCATTAAGTGAAAAAGCCATAACTGGCCCATATTCTGCCAATTGCAACTATGACCAGATGCAAAATTCAAAAGCAACACCCAAAGATTGGTGCATACCTGACACTCTGCGAACATTTCACTACTGACAGACTCAGCATTGCGCTCTAGTTTTTTCTGCATGTCCCCTAGCTTCATACTTTCTTGACCCAGTTTCCGCATTTCCTCCTCCACATTTGCCTTGGCAAATTCTAACTGCACATTTTCGTTATCCTCAAATGCAACTCTCTCGACATTTGGCAACCGTTCTGGGGAATTATTGTCATGATTGCTATGCACCTCAAAAGCATTAAATGTTGATTCTCTTCTCAATGAGAGCAAAGCATCGGATGAGAGCTTTGTTTCCTCAGCATAGAGGAATGTTTGCACAGCCTCAGTATTTTTCTTCTCATCTTTAATTCTACCACCAGCAGACATTTCAGCACACATTTCATCATCCATGCACAGTTCACTTGAATGCCTGTCCTTGGGAACAGATAACACACGACTTGCACCAGAAATATCCAATGGCTTGACTGCATGCAGATTCCTCTCTATTTCTGGAGAAGTAAACTCATCCAGAGGCTTTTCTTGCCCCGATGGTGCAACCCTAGGGCCTTGAAATGTTTCACCAACTCCTTTGATTGGCATCCCCACTTTATCCAAATTACCTGAATTTGAAAATTCTCCTTTGTTTTCTGAAGAATCAACCACCTGCAAACTGCAACCTACATCAGGGATTCCAAGATTTATAGAACCATCCACTAATGTTCTCTCTCTTTCTGATTCTTTAGAAGCACATCCAGTTACGAAAGTTTGCTTTATTGCATGTTTCTCTAAATCACAGAGCATAGTATCTTCATGACTCTTTTCTCCATCAGTTTCACTCTCATGATCCTCTTTCAGTGCCTCATTTGATCTCTGATCCACAAGACTTCTCCTAATTGCCTCCTGCAGATCAGCATCTTCCTCAATGTGACCTCTTGAAAAAGGTTTTTTGGATTCAACAGGGCAAGTGGAGGCATCCTTTGAAACGTCAAGAAATCCTTCCTCCCATTCCACCTCGCTCTCATCACTAATTTTCCCCTCTTCAAGAGGCTCAATTTCAACTCGATTGTCAAAAGAAAAGCTCTCACCTTTCTGCCCATTATGCTCAAAATCTGAACAGGCACCAAAAGACTCTGTCCTTGACGTGATTTTTCCAGGAGAAGATATGGTCGCTGAATCTCCCGCTACTAACCGAATAAATAATTGGTCATCACCATCCAAAGTCTTACTTTCACTATCATCATCAAAGGATATTTGTATTGAATTAGTATCCCCAAATATAGATTGCTCACTGCTCTCATTCAAATCGGCAACTCTAGCGACATCATTTCTTAGAGTTTCAGCCAAAAGATCAGTTCTTACACTGCCAACATTACTTTCCAATCCAGACTCAGTGTTCAGCATACTGCTTGAATGGGTATTGATATGCGTCGGGTCCTGCTCAATTTCTCTCATCATATCCAAGTTCCTCTGCAAGTCACGAGTCATACGGATTCCCATAGCCCTTACTCGACTGACTCTAATGCGCCCCCTCTCATCAAAAAAAGTTTCAACACCATCTTTGAAGCTAATTCTGGATTCGTTGGGCACTGAATCTTTCACCGCATTGGACTTATCATTAGATGAGACTCCACTAACAGAAACGGAGGAAGGATTGCCCATCCTGGTCTCATGTTCTCTACTTTTATTCATCTGTGCTTCAGCAGAGGTGAGTGTTCTGGCAGATTCAGACATGACAATAAACAAACATCAAGAAATATAACAGTTGAATCGCAATAGACAGTGACTATTACCAAAAGCTGAAATTACTCTTTATTCCCAGTGAATGATGAAGAGAATATAAATTCTCTATTGGCTTCTGAGGCGATCCTTGAAGTTCTTACTCCACCGACACCATTCCCAACAGCAGCTTTTTGCACTTGTTTAATCTCCCGGCGAAGAGCAACAGCATTTAGATAGGACTGTATTTGTAGCTCAGAAAACTTTTCAGGAGCCTGCACTAAAGTATCAACACACTTACAATCCCACTAAAAAGACAGCATCCTTTAATTCTCAACAACAAATGAATAAAAAACATATTTAATGAGTCTCATTCCCAAAATTAGTTTCCATACTCAGAAAGGTACATTCTATTGAGTTCTGATCACATGGCAGAAAAACCAGGGTCCCAAATAACTTTTGATCTACGAAGGTCAAGGCAGCTGGCATATACCATTTTGATATGCAGTATATTCAAGAGAGAGAAATGGAGAGAACTAAAACATTACTCAAGGACCAATTTTAAGTCCACGATACATACATAACCATATTTCCTGAGTAACCATCTTAACTGAAATAACTGGAGTCACTATTATATTCATTTGACAACAGCAGACTTCTGACTCAACCATCTCTTCAACGATGTTCATAAAAAATGTCACATCATGACCCCACCCAATTAATGATACTGTTTCTTGAGCAAATATTTCTCATCCTGAAGCAAATTTATAAGACCAGATAGATCATTCATAAGTTCATTTGACTCATCAAAAGTCATCATACCATCAATCTGATGCACATAAAATTCAAATATAAGTACCATTCATTCGGCTAGATGCCAAATGTTGATGGATCATAGCTTATGACCCACCATAATCAGTATTTTAGAAATAGATGGCCGCCCATATACTAGAGGCTTTGAATGTTCTAGGACTGTCTGTCCGACACGGCATTGTTGCTGAGTGACGTTTTAAGTCATGAGGGAGGAAGCATCGTAGAATGCTAAGTTTGCCCTCACTAAGTGTCAAAAGATATACATAACTTATTAGAAAAATTCATATGTATCATTTCCGAAATATACACATAAGAGATAGGAACGATCATAGCAGTGGAATCTGAGATGTATACTTTCTTTAGTATTCTCTAAGAAAGATAAGGACCAACCTTTTTTACTTTCTGATACTTCTGTCGGTTTTCCGCCATTTGTCGCTCCTTCATCTATTAGAAAAATACGGCTAAAGATCTTAAGAATCCATGAACAGGAACATAAACCTGAAAATCCCTACCAAGACTGCAAAAGATATTGAGAAAGGAAATTTCTAACCTGAGCCAAAAGATCGAGCCTCACTGATAGAGGCAAAGAATTTAATACATCACGATCAACATTCCCGTGCACTTCTGGCTAGAAAATAAATCAACCAGCTTATGAGAATGCTTCTACCTTAGATACAACAACGATAAGAATAACTATAGTAGACGACAAATCTTTTGAAAATAGTGAGGTTGTCTACTCGAGACCTATTTGACTATTGCATCCTACATAAGACAGTAAAGTCTGCATATTCCTGCCGACAAATCTCTCTTTCCTTTCCTTCTTCTTAGAAGGTATGTGGTCACACACACAAGCAAGCATTGGGATGTGTGCAGCATTTCAAAGGCAAAAGCCTTACACAACAAAGGCAGATAGAAGTTCTCAATGTCTAAATACCATTCTCAAGAGCCATTCTGTTCGCAAAGCGACATCAATTTACTACTTTCACGACAATGTTCAGCTGATATTTGTGTGTAAGTACGTACATACATATGTTTACCCCCCAACATTGATGTATCAATACTTACCACAATCATCTCTTCATCTGTATCGTTATCTTCCTCTTCAGAAAATTCCTGAGGAGCAGATGTTGATGTGGCATATGCTACCTCACCTTCTTCTGCCATAATGGATGCTGCCAGCCTAATTCAAGACAACATTTAGCGAAAACTCAACAAAAAATACATCATACTTAATAGAATGGGCAAGCATACTACATTTCATCAAGCTTCCCCTGATGATGGCTAGTTGAATTAAGCTCATTTTGATCCCTTTTGACACTATTGTTTCGACCTGATGACTCCTCCTGAACAGTGATAAATAGAATGTGAAATTAGCAACACCATTGTATCAGCGCGCAACCAGTATTCCACAACAACAGATTTAATGCATCAAAGTAGCAAACTTTTTCAGCTTCTAAATTGTGTTGACTATCACCACCTTCCAGCCTCTCTTCCATCTGCACATATACACATGATAAGTTAACACCAGCATGAGCAGTAACTTAGGGTAACAGTTATGCTAAAATACTGAAGGATAGAGAACAGTATATTTGCTAAGAATTCACCTGGACTCGTAGCTCAGGTGGCAACACCTCTAGTACAGCTGGATCAATTTTTTCAGTCATGTCAGGCTACAAAATGATCAAGAGAGCATATCAGATTTACATCTTCAAATTAGATGAAGTAGCATGAAAAGGTGGTAAGGCTAGAGAGGGGGAAGGCCCTATTGGGCACCGATAATCCTTTGCAAAACAGAAGTTTCGAAACAAAATTCCAGAGCTAGAATACACAATACAGCTTCACACCTCGGTTAGCCAACAGCCGGTGGCATCTCAAAACATAAGAAGCAAGAAGATTCCCATCAAATAATGCTTACCAGGATCATCTCTTCATCTTCATTATCTTCATCGGAAGAAATCATAGTTTGGGATGTTGATGCGATTTTAGCAAATCTCTGCTCTTCCTCTGCTGCAATAGATGCTGCCAACCTAAATAAATCGTTATGATGATCAACCAAGTCAACTAATTGCCAGAGAAAGAGAAGATGATCATAAAATGCTTAGAGCAAACCCCACATTTCATCTAGCTTTTCCTGGTCATGACCCCTTGCAACCTCACAACCTCCATAGTGAGCATTTCCCATTGTACCAGTTTGATCAGATAAAACCTTCTTACCCTTGGCATCACTCATTTGTCGTTGCCTCTCTAAGTCTTCTGCCAATTCTTTCAGCCTCAGAGTCTTAAGCTGCAACAGCAAATGAAGGGGAACAAAAGTCATGCAAGAACAATCCAGTGGCATGAGATCCCCAAATAGTGCCAGGCAGCACAGCAGAGAGAAACTAAAGGCACTAAACAATCAAGGCCTCAAGGAAAAGAAGCCATCAGCAATTCACACTAAATTAATTTGAGACGAATGATTGCTATATGTGGTTTGGATTAGGGTGAGTATTGCGACTCTCAAGGTAATCGGAAAGCATCATAACTATAGAACCCCTGAAAACCCTAGATACAGAAATAATGCGACAAGACTCTCAAACCATCTAAATGCACGATATAGGTGTTTATTACGTCAATACTCTCCCTCAAGGAGAAGTTAACTCTCTGGCCTCCAAGCTCGACCAGTGTTTATAAAGGAAAATAAGGAACGGAGATTCTAACGCAACCGATATCAAAAAATAGATGTCATTTAATCACTTCCTATCATCCGAAAGCTAATTTCACTAATTTATCAGTTCATACAACGGAACACATGAATTTGGTAGACGTGGTCTCATTAACTCTATTGCTTAACATTCCCCTCCACCATACAGCACTTAAAGTTAGCAAGAATCAAAATGAGACCCCTTCGCTAAATCGACTCACGTGATTGAGAAGCAACTTCTCGGCAGTCTTCCGGATTTTGGCCTGCGCGTTCTCGCGCTGCCTCCGGCGAGCGACGACGGTGCGCCTCTTGAGCGCGGGCGTGCCGCCGTCGAAGACGAACACGGGCCTGGTCCTGAGGAACAGGAGCTTGCAGATGCGGCGGAAGAAGCCGAGCAAGTGCGCGTTACGGACCATCTCTCCCCTCTCGTCCCGCATCGCCTTCATGAACTGCACCATCCAGATGCTGGCATCTGCAGCAGCGAAGAAAAGAGAAGCTCGATTAGGCGCGAACTTCGACGGTTGGAAAAAGCGATCGGCGAGCGAGGACGGGGAAGAGGAAGGAAGAGGAAGCAGGCACCGATGGCGAGCCTTTTCCCGGCGAGGGTCTCCACTGATACGCGGCGACCGACGGGAGCAAGGAGTTCCCATAGACCGTGGACCCCCATTTCGGTTCTTGCATCCGATTTTTCGATTTGTTCAGCTTTTATACGGGAGTTGACGATGAAGACGACGGAGAGGAAGATGGTCGTTCGGGCGGGCGCCGAGGGCCTTTGGCGGGCTTCAATCGGGCCCATTGGTGAAGGCAGGCCAGGCCCGTTCAGGGCCGGGCCACTGCTGTATCTGGACCTACACGCCTTACCCCAAAATGGGCCCCGCCCGTTCGAACGACGAGCAGTTCGGCCCGTTAAATAACTTACGTCGTAGTACGCATTTTAGATGATGATTAACTTCGACAGATATAAGAAATCTGTGTGGATGTACGGCCGGGATAGGCATGACGTGATTTTATGCGAAAAAATATTTCATTTTGTTCGTACACTTTCGACTTTTTTCCAAAGCGCCAAAAAAAAAACTTCTTCCTTCACTCCATTTTCTTTATGTTGCTACTTTCATACCGATACATTCGTATCATAATTACCTCTAAAATAATTTTCATGCTACAAGAATTCCAAATTAGTGCATTCGTGTCAAATATACTGTTCATTAGGTTCCATTCCACAAAAATGTATGTGACAAATCACTTGAATGATTGATGTGTGACGATGAGCTAACATGAGAATTGAAGGTGAATTGATCTCCTAAACACTAAACAACATTGTTTTGAGAAGTGTGATTTGAAGAAAATGAACTAAATTGAGGAATTCACTGAAATCTGCTACATTTACTCTAGAAGCTCTTGCATGTTTCGGATATATGTTAAAATCTCTCGTTTTGTTTTAAGATTTTGATTAATTTATGGAGTGTGTATTGGTTTGAGATTTTATGTGAAATGAAAATTAGTTTAGGATAAATGTTATACAGGTTTTATCGAGCATTATCGATTTAAGATTTTTATTATAAGAAAAAATTAACTTATGGTTAATATGACACATGGTCCTATTTAAGATTTTTCTTATGGTATTTACCCTTTTCTCTTTTACTTGAAGTCTTATCTCATAACGCAAGGGAAAACCTACCCGAGCAGATGGGAAAAGAAAGGGTTGATATTAACAGAAATCACAAATGTATATTTTCATGATATTTTTATCTCGAATTGAATTTCGTTTCATAAAGAAAAACTAGCAGAATGGTGAACCCATGACTGACTTTGTAAAAATTATTTTTCATCTTACAAAAAATTCACCTAAACTAATTTCCTCTAGCAAAAAAAAAAAACAGACTAGTATACGTTTGAACCAAATACAACTTATTAAGTGAATATGTGGTAAGACACATGACAGACAACTATGAAACGAATTTGGTGTAGTTGTGTCATGGGCTTCCTATCTAACATTTTTTATGTGACGAAAACAAGTTCGGGATTAATATACCATTTTAAAGATACTCAATGGTAATTAAACACTTTTCATTAAGATTACAATTACTCAAGGTAATCAAAGTCGGATAAATGCATGACTTAGCCTAATCCATATCGATAACGACGTGCTAGATATATTTGAGCATTTCTTATTCGCACCGGATGTTATCTTATAATGGTTCCAGTACATTTCAACCAAATATATTTTGCTAAAGTATATATGTGTCAAGACACCCGACGGATGACTGCAAGATTGATGTGGAAAAATTTCATGTGTGTTGACACTATGTATTTTAATGGAGGGTAGATTTGTGTTAAAGACATCGATTTGAGAATTTTCTATTAACTTGGGATAAATGTGTTGTAGATGTCTTGATTTGAGATTTTCTTTTAGTCAAAATTTAATTTGGTGCGATCGTGTCATGGGAATACCTATTCAACATTTTTTTGATGAAAATTAGTTCGATGAAAATTAGTTCGAGATAATGTGAACTAAACACAAGAGGGGGTCAAATGAGAGAGGAACCAAATCATAAATATTACACTTACAAAGAGTAGCTGAATTCTTTTCATCAATACTCTCTCCATATTATATATATAAATATATATGTATGTATATATTCACAGAAACATTATTTGCCATGAAAATTCTTTTTATCATAATTAGCCGCCATCCAAGGATGAATCCTTCGTCTAAGATAATATTATTGGTGTAGAAAGTTTCAAATTACTAATCTTTCGTTGATTGGATCTCTCGGGAAACGAAGTCATAGGCACATAAGTTCAGACTGACTATTCCAAGAGCACTCATCCATAAATTGATTGTTGGTACAAACAACATAAAAGATGTAACCAACACTTTTTGGTAAAAGCAATCCCTAAAACTTGATACTGAAAGTGATTAGCAATGACCATTGAATAAGTTTCTTCCGCTTGAGTTAGATTAAAAGCACATAATATGTTTTCACCATCACCGCCTTCAAATAAAAAATATTTTTTACGATAGCACCATAGGAGAGCATAGCCCTATGCACCGACAACTCCCATCATAGGAAATGAATTCAATGCTTTCATATAAAAGCATGACGATCCGAATCCATATATGATAACAATGTGCCAAAATATAATCGGATACTTCTTATATGCACTTGAAATTTTCGATAAATGTCTCTACAGCCTTTCAAGATAAACAAATAGCGACACTAAATTATGTGATTTCCACTCAATTTCGAGAATCACATCGCGCGGACTTATTATAATCATTTACCTTGCATACATCGAGACTCAGCACGGAAAGATAAGAATCCGACAACGAAACTCGTTACGAATGATCAAATGGACGGTATGGATGACCAGTGTAGGGAGGAATCTCCGTGGTCGAAACATTGGCCCCGAGGCCCATAGATGAGAAAAGAAAAGAAAAGAAAAGAAAAAAGAAGAACAAGTATTTGATCATAGAGAGCAGGATGCGGTGCCACACGATTGATGAATGAACAACCATTGGAGATTCCTTCGAATGTGTAGGTAGGGAGTTTATTCTATACAACCTTGCATTGTGTTACGCCTCCCAAGTCTAACAAAAGAAGACCAAAAAAGAAAAAAACCCACCGCAAGACAAACTCATTATTCCATCAACCCAACACGCATCGGTGGATCATCGACGAACGAAAGAATGTCAACCCACGTACGACGGCGTTTGGGTTTCCCCCCTGCGGAGGGAGAAAAGCCAACGCGTCAAACAGAGTTCCACATCTCTCCGACGACGACGGAGATCGGCCTCCGCAAACGCGGCCTTCAGTCGGCGGAGTAACGGTTCTCTCTCCCCCTCCCCCTCTCTTTCTCTTTCTCTGTGTCGGTATGTCCAGCAGCGCCGTGGGCGGCGGGCGTCACGTGAACAGGGGGCCGCTGTGGTTCCCCAGGTCCATCGAGGACTTGCACGACGCGGGGATCGAGGCGTACCTGGACGAGAAGTCGCGGCGGAGGACGTCCTCCTCGAACAAGGGGTGGCCGTTCTGCCCGGGGCCCTCGTCGAAGTTCAGCGCGTAGCTCAGCGGGTCGTAGCGGAACTGCGGGTTCCGCCCGAACCGGTCCTTGTTGATCCGCCGTATGAACGTCTTCCACCTCGGCCCCGCCACCAGCTCCGACCACTCCCGCACCCTGTGCCACCCCCGCGCCCACCACGGGTCGTCGGGCACGTCCCCGACCCGCTCCCACCAGTTCGTCCCGGCGGCGGCGGCGGCGACTGACGGTGGCCGGTCCTCCTCGTCGCTGGAGGATGAGCCGAGGAACGGCACCCAGAAGCAGCAACCCCGCTTGGCGAAGGCTGCGTCCGCGGCGTCGGCACCGGACGCGCGGTCCCGCCCAGGCGAGGCCTCGAGGGAGTGCGAAGAGGACATGAGATCCGGGAATCGCGGAACCGATCAGAAAGCGAGGGAAATGGATCGGGGCTCTTTGGGTGGAGGGATTTTGCAGAGGCACGGTGGACGGCGGAGAGAGATGCTGCAAACCCTAGCCCCACCCTACCTCCTCCTCCTTCCTTCCTTCTTCCTCCTTCCTCCTTCCTCCTTCTCCTTCCTTCGTCTTCTCTGTATTTTCGGGTGGTTTTGTTTACGATATTAATGGAGAAGGGAGGGAACGTGCGGTAACCGAAAGATCGGTTATGGGCTACCGGCAATTCCGGTTGCCAGGTGTCCATGGCGAGATTTATTTCCATGCAAAGGCTTTTTTCTTTAAGACTCGTTCGTTTAATGTCCCTTCCGTTGACATTTACAGAGATCTGAGGATTTCATCGAATTATGGCTTTATGCCGTTCGGAGAAAAATTAAGAAAAATCCACCGACCAAAGGAAAAAAAAAAAAACAGAGAGTACAATTGTCCAGAATTTCAATTTAACAATATGTAATCCTTCGTAGGTTCTTTTCTAAATGTACTTTACATCTCTGTTTAATTTAACCCAAAAAAAAATGTATTGTCTCCACAGAGTTGTTTGAAACTTATCAACATGGCAGGTGATTTTACATGCCCAAATGCTATGGGATTAAAAAAAAACGGATCTTTATATGCCTGCAATTTGGGTATTTCTTCGCGCAACTTGATCTCTCTAATTATTAGTTAGCAGTTGTAAGGGAAACTAACAAAAATAAACAATAGATTTTGGCCCGATGTCATCCCTAAATCTTTAATTCATTCCATGTGATTCTTAAGATAATACTAAATGTTCAGTTTTTTATTTTCAATGTAGTCAGGTAAAGCAATCATTTTGTACTATTCACAAATTTACATAAGGGACACAAACACAAATGATCCCTTAATTTTGGTTCCGTGTGCAATACTATGTTTAGACTTTTAATTTACGTGATCTCTAATCTATTAATAAATGATCAATTCAATTACTAGGCTTCATGAAAATGTTAATATCATCATTCCATTAATTCAAGTTAACAAAATCTTTTAATGTGGTTTATAATTAATTAAATTTGAATTGTGGACTACAGAAAAAATTATATGAAGAGTATCTAAGTAAAATATTCATGTTCACTCAAGATATGTAGAAAAGTTAATGCCAATACTTATCCATTGTTTTTTTTGTGGTTTTGTTTTTGATATCGATGGAGATGGAATTGGATATGGTCACATCAAAAATCGTTAGACTACCAAAAGTTCGAGTTGCCACATGTCCACGATAAGGCTTATTTCCATGCTGGGCATTTAATATCCCCTAACAGCAGGAGTGAGCAATTTCAAGTTCCATTCATATTTTATCTGGAACCTAAAACCTACTTGTTAAAATAGATTCTTTAATTTTTGGAATCTGAAACCGATCTTTCATACTCAGGAAGTTAGAACCTATTTTATCACAAATTTCAGGGTTTACTCAAATTTTACCTATATTATTAGCTAAACGATTGCAGTGAATTATTGATTACTATTTGTTACAATCCACTTATCACAACTCATATTTAAACACATGATAAACCAAAAACTAGTAAGATCATAGATATTTGAAATGAAAATTCAAACTAGTAATTTTGAATTACATGCTCATCGTTAGGCGCCAATGAATGCCACAGGATCGCACGAAGACATAGAATAAGGAAAATCCAAATACTTATTTCAGGTTCCAAGTTCCCCAATTTTTGGAACCCGAGAATTCAGAACGCAAAACCTATCCGTTGGAACAGGTTCAACAATTTTTGAGACCTAGAACATACGATGTATTCTTTCGAATTTAAAATCAGACCAATTTATAATTGAATTATGCTCACTCCTACCCACTAGTGTTTTCTTGATAAGATTTAGGTTGCTTTTGGTTGTTTGAATTCAGATGGGAATAGGTTGAGTATGAAGATTCTCTAAAATGTGGAAAATCCCATAATACGTGTTTGGTATAACTTCAGATAGGATTGAAAATTATCAAATTATCCCCCTTCTCTCTCTCATCGTCCTCTCTAATATCATATCATGACATGCCTTGATTAGCTCAGTGAAGGACTGTTACTTTGGCATGCTTAGATACCACACTGTGACATTCCTGAAAACAACAATGGCAGAGGAGTAAATGACAAGGTTGAATCGGGAGAAACTAATAGCAACGAATTGTCAAAAGGAGGTTGAGTGTGGATGGTCACGACGGTCAATTGGGTACGGTGGAGGAGGAGGAAGGGGATGGTGAAAAGGTTGCTTTCAGAGCGCGTTTGGTAACCATTATCGTCCCAGAAACATGTTTTTTTAGAATGAATTTTTTTTAAATGGTCCTCGGATGAGCTTTTGGAAGAGAAACGTGTTTGGTAATTGTACAAAATTTATGTCCCGAAAATAGAAAAAAAATGGAAATGCATTTGGTAATTACACAGAATTTCTGTCCCTAGAATAGAAAAATAAAAGAAATGCGACGGCCGTCGGTGGTGACCGGAGACCCGGCGGTTGCAACTAGCGATCCCCGCGTGGGTGGCGGCGACTAGCGGCGGCGGCGGCGGGCGACCAACACGCAATCGACGGCAGCGACGAGCGGCTGGAGACCGGTGGCGGTGGGAGATCGACGACCAGCAGCAAGCGACCGGAGACCGGCAATGAGGATCAACAACTAGAGGTGGCAAGACATAAGAACAAAATAACAAAAAATTAGCTTATTTTTTGGTACTATTCATTCTCGTCTAAGAAATAGAAAATCAAAAAAAAATTTGTTCTCATTTCTTGTCCCAAACCCATCTCTAGCCATTTTTTCATCACATGAACAAAATGAGAATAAGAATTTGCCAAATAGGTTTCTCGTTGCAAATTCTCCAGAGACGAAAAACTAAGAATAAGAATAGTTACCAAACGCGCCCTCAATGAATTTTCTATTTCGGTTAATTGAACCGATCGCAATCCCATGTGAACAAGAGCAATCGAGAATCGATTATTCCTCGTTGGATCAATTGGAAAGTAGATAGACATTTGCAAGAAAGACCAGAATTGTGGGTTCGTCGTTGATGCTTGTTCAATGTTTCACTCCACTATAGGAAAATAACAGCATTTGTTAATTTATCTTTAATTTTTTTTATTTAGTCCGGGTTTAACTCTCCCCCGTCCTAGTCCGGTGGACATCACTAAACACCATAAGGATAATTTGTTGTCTTATTCGGACTATCAAACATAGGTTATGAATTAATTAATTAAATTATGGCATTGTGTGCGCTGATTGGGAAAAATTATTTGAAATAAACAATTTGTAGCCATTGCGATACTTCTTATGGATAGATATATTTACCATTCCGGTGTATTTAACCAAAAAAAAGTTATTGTCTCGGTAAAATTGTTAGAACTTCTGCACGTGGCAAGTGATTTTTTATATGAAACAAGTGATGAATTAACTGTAAATGATTTTCATAAGGTACATAATTTATTCGATTCATTTTCCACACAAACCACCTCTCCATGATCATTGATTGGCAGTTACAATTAGGAAAATCGACGGCCAATCCAAATTAGCGGATGATAGACATGGGCTACACGGAAGAAAAAGGGTACTTTGTATTTAAAATTTGCCAACCCTAAAAGAAGAACTCTTTCACTTGCATTTGCAAAAAATTTTATCGAAAAACTTATACACCGAAAAATAATTAGCAACTTCAAAAAATCAAAAAAATTCTGAATCGAGGAAAAAAATCGACTTGTTTGTAGTTAGCAAAATTTTTCTCTACGTCTATAATTTATTTCTTATGTAAAAGAGGTCACCATTATTTTAATTTGTTCGAAGAATAAAGAAGTAATTCATAATCAGGCAAGAACCTGATCAGAATGCAAGGGGAATTTCCTCTATGGATGCATCCAATTTCTTCTGCGGACTGTTTCGGGCTGCCGATATTCCATCGTCTGGTCGGCTCAGCATGGTGCATCCATCGATGACCTCGAGACGTGCTCTGCGGGAAAGTCCGAAACTGTACAACAAAGTCAAGAGTCAAGAGTCAAAGTCTCCGTCTCATCGTCCCATATTTCCAGTGGAGTCACCTCCCATCCCTGTTCTTGCATCCGACCAAAGAGAATTCAAGAACCGGACTCCGGCAGCAGCTGCATCATGACGAAGGGCAGGCTGGGGTTCGTCGGGATCATCGGGGAAGCGCTGAGAATTTCCACCGCCAGCCCCAGGTTCTTGATCCTCGCCTTCCTCGCATCCTTCCCACTGTTCTGCTCCTTGCTGTTGAACGAGTTTGTCCTCCAAGAGACGCTCCTCAACGCTGCCCACCTTGCTTTTGATGGAACGTCTGAGTTCAGCGCTAGCAGCGACGGTGGTGGGCTCTGCATATGCTATGTCTTGGGGCCGATAAACGCCCTCAAGAGATGGGTAGGAGAGGCCCCTCAAGGTTTGGTCTCGATGAGTGCCCTGTACTTAGTCATCGTTAACCCGCTAGACCTCCTCAACTCCATGAT
The DNA here is from genome assembly GCA_030064385.1 of Melaleuca quinquenervia. Lineage (NCBI taxonomy): Eukaryota > Viridiplantae > Streptophyta > Magnoliopsida > Myrtales > Myrtaceae > Melaleuca > Melaleuca quinquenervia. The sequence goes on along the minus strand of CM057726.1, from coordinate 5,406,936 downwards.
GGTCGTTCACAACGCATCTGCGATTTACACAGGAGAGAATTTGCCGAATCTGAGGGAATTTTTCGTCCGACCCTTGAGAAAGGTTGGCTTCAAGGGGCCTTTGGTCACTTCCATGTATTCGCTTGTGCTCTCTTGCCTCACTTTGCTTGTAATCATTTCCTTCGCATATAGCCACTGTGGGTGGTCTTCATCTTTCGGCCTGGGTGGGTTGGCCATTGCACTGGTCTTTGTGGCCTCGTCCGCGAAGTATATGGAGTGGAGCATGATGTGGAACATGGGGATCGTGATCTCAACGTTGGAAGAGAAGCATGGTGACATTGCATTAGCAGTGGCTGCGTATCTGAGCAGAAGGAGCAGAAGAAAGGGGCTTGCCCTCATGCTTGTGTTCTTCATTTGCAGGCTTGCCCTGAGATTGTCTTGCCTCTATCTCGCGTGGCACGGTAAAGGGAGTCGATTTGTTGGGACGGTCGCGCAAGTCTGTTTAATGTGTTTGGGGAGTGTGGTGAAGTGGACGGTGTTCATGGTGTATTACTGGGAATGCAAGAAGCAGCTGCTCGAGAAAAAGATCGATGTGGAAGAAGGCCAAGCTGCTCCACTTGTGAAAAGCTAGAGATTGGGTCTTGGGAAAGATGTAGTTGTGTTCAGGATGTATTGTCGTCGGTCTGTAATGAGCTATGTGAATTATCCATCTTATATCGTGTTAACTATTAAATAAGACAACATTGAATCCGTTTTGAGATGAGGATATCGCAATCACGACGGGGTTTGGCCCTTCTCGCCGATGAGTTGATCTGACTTGACCCCTTTGGTTTAATTTGAATGGAGAAGAGGGCATCTGTGCTTTTCCACAGAAAGGGTTTCCTGACGACGACAGGCCTGTAAAAAAGTGAAAGTGTTTGGTGTGTTCGAAGGAAGATAGCTTTAAGATAAAAGAGTTCACCGCCAAGAACATAAAAAATGTTTTACCTACGAATTTTTGATAGTTTTTCCTTAAGATACTAAATGACAGAAAATCCTTTGCAAGTGATTTAGCCAAACACAGTCTTCGAAGATGGTTTATTTTTTTTTGGTAACCGAGGTGTCCGGGCCAGCTTGCGCGCATCTCGACTATTCCTCGGGAGAGACTAGCACGGCAACCTACCGTCATGGCCCCCACTTAAATCACAGATGCTTCCCTGGGGAGTCGAACCCAAGACCTCAAGGAAGTCCAAGTTCGCTCTAACCAGTTGGTGGAAGATTATTTTCCCATAAACGTTTTCCAAAAACGACAATATTTTTCACAAAATGAACACTTCCTAAAATTTTAAAAGGACGTCACCCCAGTCTCGCGGCAAGAGATCAATTTCTCACTAGAACTTTCCTATTTTTTCACTTTGATCGTGCTCTGACAATCCCTCCTTGACATTGAATGAGGGCCGTCCGATTAGAAAACAGACGGTTATCGTTTGAATAAAAAATAAAATAAAAAATCATATTTAATGAGGGGCCCTCCTTCCAAGTCATCCTCGCGTCATGGATAGTGAGGGAAGGAGGAGCGAGAAAGAGAGAGAAAAGAAAAGAAAGAAAAAGGAAAATAATGGAAACAGAGATCAGCCGTGCGCAGAGAGAGAGAGAGAGAGAGAGAGAGAGAGGTGGAAAAGTCAAGGAAGGTGGGCTGTTTGCAAAATGAGAAATCAACAAAAGTACAAATATTCTTATCCCAAAAGATGGAAATGGATCACCTGCTCTGGTTTCCAGAGTAGGTGATCTTTCATTTGCAGCCATCCGATCGATGATCGGACGGCTACATTTTTTTTTAAAAAGAAAAAAACAAAAGGGTGGGCCCCATTTGGGCCCACCCTCCCGCTTGCCTGCTCTGCGGGCAGACGATTTGGATTCCCAAAAGACTAGGCTTGTCAAAGAAAAAAAAAAATTTGACCGGCCGATCGCCGAAATTAATAATGAAGGGAACATGTCAAGACCTTTCTCTCCACTCATATGGTGGCACTTGGATCAGCTAACGTGCACGTTAGCTTATCCAAGTCATTAAATCCCCCCTAGTACAAGGGAAGGGGGATTTAACGGCCCGGATCCCTAGACGTGGGCTATGAAGAGGACCGCCACAAACTAAACCATTTAAGAAACTCATAAACCAAAACTTATATCAAAAGAGAGAAGCCTTCACATTTAGATCTTGACATTAATCGGTAGAGGAAGTTTCCATCGAAAATCCCGAAAAAAGTCATAAAATCATATCTCAAGCATCCTAACAATCGAATAGGTGAGGATGTTCTCACAAAATTTTCAACTGTATAAGATTTATTCATCACGATAAGCCAAAAAAACGAAAATAGATGGCAGCAAGAAGGAGCGTAGGAGAACGCCAAACAAGGCGTAAAGAAGATTCCACATTAGATCTGGAGTGAAAAAGAAGAAGAAGAAAGAAAGAATCAAAGGCTAGAAAAGCAAAGTAGGCTCCTAGAGGTGAAATTTCTTTAAGGAGAGGCTTCCTAGAAGGCGTTTGGATCCCCTACCTAGGAAAGTTCCCGGACAGGGGTGCCTTGACACCCTGGTAGCCATTCAATCCAAGATAAGACAGCTACTTTTTTTCAAAAAGAGAAAAAAAAATCAAAACCCCTTATTAAAAGGGAAGCGATTCGATCAAAAATTAGACGGCTCCCATGTGAATGGCCCCTGACTGGATCTCACCCAGTGAGGGGATTCAGATCCTCTTGAAAGAGTGGATCATCGACAACGAAGGGCATTTTCCTCAAAATCTCCCTTTTGCTTGCACAAACATCAAATAGGCCTTGCTTTCGACAAAACTTGATACTCCCCGTATCAGTAACACCACCCAATCTTCATTAAAGTGTGCATCGATGCGCACAAGTAGAAGCTCTAGATAAGTAATTTTCGATGTGCACTCGCCGGAAAAACATACCATGCTTGGCCCAAAAATAGAAGAAGAAAATGACATGAGTAATTATTAGCACTCTGATAAAATGTATAATGCAATTCATGAACTTTCACTTTGTATAGCATGATCTCTAAATTTTTTTCATTAACATGAGTTATTTTCTTTTCTTTTCAGAACAATCACACCATAAGATAAGGTTTCAACTTCCTTTCGATGAGAGTTTGGACCTAAGCTTTCTCTTATGTACAATTTTATTTACTTCAATGGAGAATTAACTGTGGGGGCAATTGTGATAAAAAAAGCATCCACGTTCAAATCAGGAAAAAAAATTACCTGTCTTGCTTGCTTAGGAAAGGTTACCCACGTTTATACTTAATTACTCTCTCTCTCTCTCTCTCTCTCTCTCTCTCTCCCTCCCTCCCCACTCCAGTTCGAATTTTCTTTTCATCTTTATTCGCCTTTTTAGGCTCCGTTCCTTTCACGAAAAATTACTTATAAAAAAATACATTTTGAATTTTCTTGCGTTTATTTCACGGAAAATAAAATAGTCAAGAAAAATAAAATATTTTATTTTATGGACAAAACACCTTTAAAAGTGGGGAAAATATTTTCTGTTTTTATTTAAAAGAGAAAAACATTTTCCATTTTTTATTTACCTTTAGATTTCGCGACTTTTAATAATATGTTTTGATCTCGCTTGAGGCCGGAAGTCTTTGACAAACGAATATCAGAAAATATTACCATAATTCTGGAAAATAATTTTGCAGAAAATATTTTTTTTAAATACTATATTTTCCGTAAAACGAATGGAACCTTAGTCTTTCTATTTTTTTCAATCTTTTTCGAATACATTCGTGCCACTTGTCCTCGAAAAATATTAATATTTCCCACCCTAAATTCGCAATTATTATTAGTTGCGACCCGATTTTTTTTTAAATATCGATATGGAAGTGGGCATAATTTAAGATATTTTGTTCGTTAATTAAATGGAGAAGAGCATACCTCTCGGCAAGGCCTGCATTTCTGTTCCCCAATGACACAAAGTTGACTCGGCTAGAGTCCAGAGTCAAAAGTCTCCGTCTCCCCCATCCCAAAATTCCATACGAAGCCACCTCGCGTCCTTGTTCTTGCATCCGATCAAGGACATTCAAGAACTGAGCATGGACAACAGCAGCATCATGGCGAAGGAAAAGCTCGGGTTCGCCGGGATCCTCAGGGAAGCGCTGAGCATTTCCACCGCCAGCGCCAGGTTCTTGACCCTCGCCTTCCTCGCATCGTTCCCACTGTTCTGCTCCTTGCTGTTGAGCGATTTCCTGCTCCAGCAGACGTTCCTCAACACTGTCCACTTTGCGTTTGATAAAACGTCTGCGTGTAGTACTAGTGGTGATTTCACCATATGCACCATGGTGAACCCCATAGACGTCACTACAAAAAAACTGTAATTTAGCTACGACAAATTTGCGACGACCAAAAAGTCGTGGCTGATAGCCACAAAAATAGTGACGGAAATAAAAGCTCGTCGAAAATCAGCGACAAAATTAAAAAAACTCGTCTCTAATTAGCGACGACGAAATGCCCGTCGTTATTTACGACGAATTTTCCCACAACCAAAATAAGTCGTCGCTAATTAGCTACGCCACCCCCCCACCTCATAGCCATTTAGCTACGACATTATTTTTGTCGTCGCTAGTTAGCAACAAAAAGTCATAGTAGTGGCCAAATATGTCTCTAATTAGCGACGACCAGACACTCGTCGTTATTTACGACGAATTTCCCCACAATCAAAACAAGTCGTCGCTAATTAGCTACGCCACCCGCCACCTCATAGCTATTTGGCGACAACATTATTTCTGTCGTGGCTAGTTAGCAACCAAAAGTTATAGTAGTAGCTAAATTTGTCACTAATTGTGATTCAGCGACGACATTATTTTTGTCATCACTAATTAGTGACTACTCTCACATGGTTGTAGCTAATTTGCGACTATTGTTCTTTTGTCATTGTTGAACGGCGACGACACTTACTTACCCGTAGCTATTCTGTTAGGTCTTAATAGAGCGTGGCCGTTTTGCGACTTCGTTGGCATTGTAATCGCTCATTAGCTACTAAGAATCGCCTGGTCGTAGCTAAAGTCCACAGTATGTCGCATCATAAATTAGCCACTAACATGTTAAGCTAGTGGCTATTTTGTGACTAAGCTTTAGTTGTAGTCACAAATTAGCCACTGCAGTAGCTGTCGTAGTTAAATTCCACATAGGGTTTATGTTTCTCGTACTTTAGGACTGAATTCTGTGGCTTTTAGTGACTACATTACTACTTGTCGTCGCGAAATAGCCACTACATTGTTAGTGTAGTGGCTATTTAGCGACAGCCTTAGCGACAACATAGATCGTGTAGTCTCTAATTGGCGACGATTAAGTACTTACCCGTCGCTAACTATAATCGTGCTGGGTCTATTTTTTCCCGAAAGGGACTCTCTCTCTCTCTCTCTCTCTCTCTCTCTCTCTCTCTCTCTCTCTCTCTCTCCCCCCCCCCTTTCCTTCGTTTTTGGTTTCTCTGCTAGGGTTTGTGCGAAGCTCAAGCCACGTCGGCATCGCCACGTTCCAGCCGGTCACCGAGCCACACCGAGCCGATCTCTGACCCCTCATCCCCATCGCAGAGCCTTTCTAACAAAGAGAGTTGGCCTACTTGATCGACCCGATAGTCCAGATGGCGAGCTAATAAAGTATAGGGTCAGTTTTTTGTTGCAGTGGTTTTTGCAGTATGTTTTCTGGGGTATTTGTAAAGTCTATATAACCAACTTGTTGGTTCTTCTTTTCTTTTATGTCAGTGGGATGATCCTCACGTAATACCTGCTGATATGTCTTTCGAATTATCCGAACTCTTCACTCGGGAGTTGATAAGGGTAAATATAACACTACTTTCCACCTTTGACTTGTGCCAGTAAATAATAGACGTGTATGGTTCTTGGTGTCTGTATTATCTTGATTACTAAACATTCATTGAAGTACTTACTTACGGAAAATCTTGTGATTCTTTTCTTTGTTTTGAGTAAGTAAAATGTTTGCAGGGTTAACAATAAGCTGCTCAAATTCTTTGTTGTAAGCTGGTGTAGGTGTAGCCATTAAAAGATGCAGAATATATAAGGTTTGGAAAACCAACTTGTAGTGTTGATTATTAAAGATGCAGAATTATTATTTAAAATACACTACCTTTTTGTGCCTTCTTTATGCTTTTTTCCCCACTTGTTATTTACATGGGACTTAATGCTTGTACAGTACGTTGAAGAGACAGAAGAACTTGCAATGAAAGGTCTGATGGAGAATAGGCACATATTGGATATCATTGCTAACAAATTGTTGGAAGATTCAAGGATCACTGGCCTGGTATACAATTTGCTAATTCCTATTTCTGTTGCTTTACCACATTGCTCTGTCTAAGAGCTGAGGTTGCATGATCATACAGAGGATGAAAACTTATGGACAAACCTTGTAACATTCTTACCATGATTGTGCAGTACTCTTTGGTGGTCTCTTACATGAGTATTTTGCTCCATTGCCTTACTTGATTTTATTCAAATTGCACAATTTTTTCAGTGTCCTCTTTCAGATAGCATGCCTATCAGTCAGGAGATTCATGCTCTTTAACCTTTGTACCTTTCTTTGTACTTTGTGGAACTGTTTCCAATTTGTTTGTACGTCTTATGGCCTCACCACAAGTCGATTTTGGTCTTTAGGAAGTTGAGGAGCTGATGAGGCATATCCCTGTTTCAATGTTTGAAGATTTGGTGAAGCCTTTTCAAATAAACTTGGATGAGGTAATTTTCTGGCATCATATTTCATACTAAATGCATAGTTGTGTTGATACTGATTGCAAAAAAGGAAGAAATCTTGATTTCCACTAGTTACTCTCTAACTGCAATACTTGTTGAGGGAATCCTCAGTGCGTGCATTCATCTCAAAATCATCTAGTTTAAAGGTTGAACTATTTTCGACTATCACTGGCAGCTTAGGATGCGTTTTCTGTTCTGTACAAGTATTTTGTTACTCTTTGAGTTCAATTTGTATTTTTTTCTCTAGATTACACAGATCCACTGGACTCTTTCTGGGGTCATCATATTGAAGGCCAATTGACCACCTGCACAATTACAACTACATAGCTTTTGTGGTGTTCTTTCCTTAACGTGCTTAGGGGTAGTTCTTTTTGCATTATCATTGTCTTACTCTGGCTATACTGGATATTTATATGCTTTAAATCTCTTTCCTTTGGCTTCCACATTAATTATTGCTTGGTTTTGCTCTATAATCTGTTTAACCAAATAATTAATTTTTCAGGATGGACCTTTGCCTCATAATGATAAGCTGCGCTATAAACCTCTTGACATATATCCAGCACCTCTCCATCGATGTTAAATGAGTTTCCAAGATCCAGGTGCTTTATTTGGTGGTTCTTCGATGGTCATTTTAATCAAATTAAGCGAGCTCAAAAGCCACATGATGCCCGGAAAGCTTCAAAAAGTCGGAAAGATTGGGAACGCTGCAACAGTACTGGATGTAGGTTTGCTACTTGTTGAAGGCAGGTATCACCCAGAATGACAGCACGGCCCAGAATGACAGCACGGCTTTTATGTGCCAATGACCGAATTCTTTGATCCTCTTTATCCGTCGGGGCTAATGATGTACACAGCAAAATGGACGATCAGCGTCTACAAGCCCCGTAGGTCATGGCACTTGACACTTGTGTATATATGTGTAGTTTTCATTAATTAATGTAGCTAGTTTGTTGCTTGTAGACAAACTGTTTTTTGAGAAGCGCTTTTCCTAGATGCGCTATTTTGATTGTACTAATGATAGTTCAAAATACACTGGAAAGTGTTTTGGTGTAAACATGTTTGATTATACAATATATTATGGAAATTTCGATTATACTGTCTGTATAGATTGATTTATCAATTGTCATTAGGTTTAATCGATGGAACAGCTATAATCTGGGTATGCTTTTGGACATTCTGTGGGTTTTAGCGACTACACGTTAGCACGTCGTCGCTATTTGGTGACTACACGTTAGTGCGTCCTCACTATTTGGTGACTACACGTTAATGGGTCGTCGCTATTTGGTGACTACACGTTAATGGGTCGTCGCTATTTGGTGACTACATGTTAGTGTGTCGTCGCTATTTGGTGACTACATGTTAGTGTGTCGTCGCTATTTGGTGACTACATGTTAGTGTGTCGTCGCTATTTGGTGACTACACGTTCGTGTGTCGTCGCTATTTGGTGACTACACGTTCGAGTGTCGTCGCTATTTAGTGGCTACAGGTTCGTGTGTCGTCGCTATTTAGTGACTACATGTTAGTGTGTCGTCACTATTTAGTGACTACACTTGTCGTCGCTATTTGGTGACTACTAACAACAAATGTAGTCACTAATTGTCGACGAAAAACACAGAGTCGTGGCTAGTTGGCAACGATATATGTCGTCGCCAAGTGGTCGCCAAGTAGCGACGACTTATCTCTTCATAGTCGCCAATTTGGCGACGCGATATTAACAACGACTATGGAGTGTAGTCGCTAAAGTCGTCGCTAATTATCGACAAGTTTCTTTGTCGCTAGTTGGCAACGATATTTGTCGTCGCCAAGTGGTCGCCAAGGAGCGACGACCTATCTCATTGTAGTCGCCAAATTTGGCGACGCATTATTGCCAACGACTACAGTGTAGTCGCTAAAGTCGTAGCTAAAAGCTTTTAGCGACGACTTTTTACAAATTTGTCGTGGCAAAGTACGTAGCTAAAGTTGTGTTTTTTTGTAGTGCGTCCTCAAGAAACGGGTTGGAGAGGCCTCTCGGGGGTTGGCCTTGATGAGTGCCCTGTATTTGGTCGTTGTCTGCCCATTAGACCTCATCAACACTATGATGTTTGTTCACAATGCATCTGCGATTTATGGAGGAAAGAATTTGCCCAATCTGAGGGAATTTTTCTCCCGAACCTTGAAAAAGATTGACTTCAGGGGGCCTTTGGTCACTTTCATATATGCGCTTCTTCTCTCTTGCCTCACTTTGCTCGGACTTCTGTCTTTGGCATCTAATATCTATGGGTCGCCAGTTGAGTTCATCAGGGTTTCCTCCAGCGTGCTCTTCGTGGCCTTGTTCACGAAGTATACGGAGTGGAGTGCTATATGGAACATGGGGATCGTGATCTCAGTATTGGAAGAGAAGCATGGTGACATTGCATTGGGAGTGGCAGCATATCTGAGCAGAGGGAGCAGAAGAAAGGGACTTGCCCTTATGCTCGTGTTCTTCATTTGGAGGCTTGCCCTGAGATTGTCTTGCCTCTATTTTGCGCCGTACAGTGATGCAAATGGATTTGTTGCGGCGACTGTGCAAGTCTGTCTAATGTGTTTGGGGAATGTGATGACGTGGTCAGCGTTCACGGTGTATTACTATGACTGCAAGAAACGGTTTCTCGAGAAGAAGATTGATGTTGAAGAAGGCAAAGCCGCTCCGCTTGTGAAAACTTGAAGACTCTGTTGCCGGCAAAGGGTAGTGTTCTGTATGCAGTGTCGTCTGTATGTAATGTAGCGTATGTACCATACTGTATCAGTTTGAATAAGGCGTAATGGTTCTGTTTCGATACAAGGATATCTTGCGTGTAGAGTCGGGTTGGCCCTCGGGGCGATGATTTGATCCGATTCGGCCCCTTGGTGTAATCAATTGAAGAGAAGCGTATGTATGCCTATCCACAAATGTGCAAAGTGTAATCTCATTCATGACGATACGACGGTAATAGGCCAGCCACACTCCTCTACCTCGGAGCGTGTATCAATATGCACCAGCGAAAACTACTGATATGCCGAGTATTAATGCGGAGTTCTTCACAATTGCTCACTGGAGTCTGGTGAGCATCTTGATTGCGGCAAAGGATGTGTATTCACAAGGTGGACGTGCCTCTGATCCGACTAAGGCAATCCAGTTTCCAGCTTCGTTTTGGTAGGAATTTGGACGTTGGTACCCGGTACAACCGGCAAAGTTTCAGAGTAGAAACATTAACCCGAATTGCATGCGTGTCACAGCTCGGAAAGACAATACATGAAGGAGGTGGTCACGATCACCGAACATGCCTTTTTACTTTGAGGGCTATGTTTGGCTGTCTCGATCTATACTCGGAACAAAATCGGATGAGATAGAATATGAAATTTAGAGATTTTGTTACATGATATATATATATATATATATTATTTGATGAATCAAAATAATAAAGTCAATTTATTTTATATTCTGCCATGCATAATTTGGTAGAAAATCAATATCAAAATGATGACAAATAGACTCTTTTGGACTAGGGGTGATCGGTTCCCTAAGCGGTCCGGTTCTTTCCCGGATTCGGAAACCTGACTGACGGAACTGGTTCCCAGTTTTTAGGACCGGACCGGACCAACTGGTCCGATCTAGTTGCTAGGTGGTCCAATGGAACCGAGATCGAGAAATGGCAAGTTGTGCAATACTATAAAACCTAAGAAAAAAACTGAAAAACAACAAGTTCTCTATGTTCTTCACGATGACCAATTCATAGCAGTCCTCCGTTGAAGGGAGCAAGTCATGAGCGAACCCATTCTTGAACACTTCACCAACACCTCCAGCCACATTCTCATCCATGTGCAAGTTCACATATAATATTGGCAATTAGAAAAAATTACAGCAAAATTTCAGGAAAAAATTACCGAGAGAGAGAGAGAGAGTCTTGAGCATGAAGAGAGGAGGAGGCCAATTAGGGTAGTTTCGTTTCGTTGCTATGAGAAGGGTCAAGGAAGGGAGGAAAGGAAACAAGAGAGATAAGTAAGAGAAAGGGAGGGTGGTTCGGTTCTAGTTTCGGTCTAAATGGTCTAGTCTGGTCCGGTCCGGTCCAGTCTTGCCTTTCTAGAAACCAAGAACTGGACCACATGGGAACCAGTTCCATTTTTTGAAACCATGGACCAAATCAAAACTTTGTAGAACCAGACGAACCTGGTCGATCTGGTCCGATTTGGGCAATTCCTAAATTGGGTGGTCCATTATGCTCGGCCCTATTTTGGATCGTCACTTACGATGGAAAGGAAAAAGAGAACTTTTGATTTAACTACTTTGGAAGGTTATTAGAGTGGGAAAGAGTAAAGGCCCATAATGGCTGTGCTTGTGTCCCCAATGGTTGTGGTTCAGTCTCAGTGGTTTAAAAAAGGCTGTGCGCGGGCCCTTGGCGCTTAAGCTCGGATCTTTGGTTGATAAAATGTTCGTTCTTATAAAAAAAAAATTAAAAATATAATTAATTATTATCATTTTATTTTCTTTCTTTTTCTTTATCCTTCTTTGTCAACCGGGTGAGCTTGAGCTTCGCTAGACCTCACCTGAATCTCTAATGAGGTCGAGCCTCATCAGCTTTGAATGAGCTTGTCCCTCGCCTATGGCCGGTTGTGGTCATGGCCATGGCCAAACGAGGATGGGGAAAAAGAAAAAGAAAATGAAATAAGAATAAAATATTAGATTTTAAATTTTCTAATAATTTTCTTCAAAACGGTGAAATTAATTTTTCCTTATCATACAACAAAAATATATATATTTTTTAGTTCATCTTTTGGTTTTAGCCAAAAACTAAAAAATATTGTCGTTTTTCTTAAAGATGACTTTTTAGAAAATATTATCTGAAAATGTCATATTTTTTGTGAAAAGAATGAAACCTAAGACAGAAAGCAATCTCTCTGTACTCGATTTTCTTCCGGTTCACTCTGGATGACTTGGAAATGCACAAACGGAGAGCAACTCCCTCAATCAACCGATGATTATTGTCGACCCGTTCTCATTTCAGCATAACAGAACCACCGAATCAGCAGCAACAGAAATTGTAACCAGGTCTCGGCGTCATCGACATTGTTCAAGTACTGACATCGTTTGTTTACAGGATTCATCTGCTTTTCATATACACCTATTACTGAAGCATTTGGTTGGACTTTCTAACATGAAGACAGAGTCGGGTTCTGACTATAGGCCGTGAAGTGTCTCACATGCTATTCTTCTTCTTCTTTCCCAAAAGTCATTGCGTTGGACATTGTAACCCTGGATCTTTCGGGGGTGTGAACAGGAGAGCTACGCAAATGGAGAAAGAGAGAAAGAAATTTTACTGAAAGGATTTTGTTACGTTACCCTGCATGCGGAATTTCCAATTTGGATCAAATTCCTATCTCATCCGGTCTCATCTCGTTTTGGACAGAAACAGAAAGCCTGCATCGTCCTGTTTTAGTAAAGGAGCCAGAGTTACCATCCCAACCCGCCAGAGACGATAGGCGGTGGACCCGCGAGCTGGGCAAATGCAGAAAGAGAATTGCAGGGTTGGTAGGTTTTGTTTTTCAGTAAGGAACTCCGAGCATTTTCAACTTACCCCTCCAAATGGAAAACTTTCGAACTGTATTGTTTTTCCATTTAATCCTTGCTTTGAGAGCATTGAAAAGCTTTTGTCTGTCTTCTTTTTTAGTAGCTAAGGTGATAAAACTTATCCAATCCAACGTCAGATCAATGGGAGATTTACGGTCGTAAGTAGAGGAGGTTGTATATAGATAAGGTTCCACCCCCACATTCCTATTTCCTAGAACTCATCTTCGACAGGCAACGCCAGATCCAGGAAAAGGACTCTTACGGGTAAGTCCATGCATTTTACATACGTGCGAATGTGGCTCCTTTCTTTTTCTTTTTTACGGCAGAGATTTTTTCAGTGCTTATCAATGGGACGTTGCACTGCATATGCGATCGACACCCATATGCGATCGACACCCCCCTCCCCCCCTCCCTCGCGAGTTGAGAGCAAGGAAAGTGAACGAAAATGGTTCCTATGTCCATGCACGAACAGACTCGACAAGATCAACATGAACCGACGAGATCCCGTTATTATCTGAACAGTCTCTGACTTCCGCTATTGACAGGAGACGGGAGGCATACTGAAGCAAGCAAGACTAGCAGTGTTGGCTCTGCGCAAATGGCCGCCAGGAAGCTTCTTTCGCTCTCCCGAAGCTCGTCTGCTTATCTGCGTCGGATCGGTAGCACCTCACTCTCACTTAATCTTTCTTTCTTTTCACTGTTTTTGGCGTTCGTGAAGTCTTCATCCGAATGATCCTCTGTTCAAAAGGGGTTTTAGCAAATGGCCACCAACGCGCATCCCCGATGTGAGCTGTGACGTGAGCAAGTGTTTTCTTGTGCAAGTTTCAGGCCGAAGCTGTGGCTGGACAAGAGGCATTGGCACGTATAGCAGTTCTTCTGTGGTTGACGAACCGATCGCTCCATCTGTTAAGATAACGGACACTCAGCTTCTCATAAATGGGAAATTTGTAGATGCTGCGTCAGGTTAGTCAGGCCTTTTTCATCGATATGCAGTACCGTTGTCTCTTGTGATGCCTCTCCATGGCATTACTTCTCGTGGAATTGTTCTCATTTGTTGCCAAAATTGCACCCAGGAAAAACTTTCCCCACACTCGATCCTAGGACAGGAGACGTGATCAGCCATGTTGCAGAAGGTGACGTGGAGGACATTAATCGTGCGGTTGCTGCTGCTCGTAAGGCATTTGATGAGGGACCATGGCCAAGGATGACTGCCTATGTAAATATCTCTCTCTCTCTAAATGGAGCGACGGCTTTTTAGTCTCCACGCTGAATGTAATTAAGCATGTTCTGTATGGGATTCAATTAGAATATTTCAGGTTACGTTGGTGATGCCGTGTGATTTTTTATTTGAAAATGAAATGACTTGGAACTCCACTCCTGCAATGTGACTCAGGAAAGGTCGTGCATACTGTTTCGGTTTGCGGATTTGCTCGAGAAGCATAAGGATGATCTTGCAGCGATTGAGACTTGGGATAATGGAAAGCCCTACAAACAGGCCGCTGAAATTGAAGTTCCCATCCTCATAAGATTGATGCGCTATTATGCTGGTAAGCTAAACGAGATCAGTTCTATTTGTTTTCTATCAGGACTCCTCTATTAGCCAGCAGCCAACTTACATTACTGTATACCGCAAAATTTTGTAGGTTGGGCAGATAAAATCCATGGTCTCACAGTCCCCGTAGACGGGGAGTATCATGTCCAAACCCTGCATGAACCTATCGGAGTGGCAGGGCAGATCATCCCATGGAACTTTCCGCTGCTAATGTTAGGTTGGAAGATCGGGCCTGCATTGGCATGTGGCAACACAGTAGTACTAAAGACTGCTGAGCTGACACCGCTTTCTGCTCTGTATGCGGCAAGGTTACTCCATGAGGTCAGTCTTTCTGTCGATTTCAATCGACTCTCACCCTTGTCTGAAATCAAGGCAGGAATTAGGTTGGCTCGGAAAGTCATATTAAGATACTTCATATTGGATTCAACATACCTGTATGAGGAAAATATTCGTCTGTTCTGGGTCTTACCCTTCTGCAACAGTAAACTAATGGTGGATCCTTCCTAAGACAATAAGCGGATTCTGAAAATTGGATCCTACTTCCTAGTACCGACTAGGACTATCTTGTGAAGTTTCTACATGTGACTGAAGAAAGAGATAAGTTGATGCACCTTTTCATTAACCGATGCAATGATTTTCCATGTCCAATAACAATGTCTAACAGGCTGGACTTCCTCCGGGTGTCTTGAACATAATCTCCGGTTTTGGTCCCACTGCTGGGAGTGCTCTTTGTAGTCATATGGATGTGGACAAGGTACTTTTTGTCTTCTCATATCCTTGTTATGATATTAATTAGCTGCTTAGCATGTGTTTACCTTTATATATGTAAATTTCTTTGCTGTACTCTTACAAGGGAGGTTGGTTTTGAATGAGAGATAGTACTAACTTGTGTGCATATGTCGAAGTTAAAAAGCACCTAAAAAAAGGTCAATTGCCTCCAAATCCATTATGTTGGCATTTTGCGTTTACATGTGAAACCTTTCTCAGACAGTTGATGAAGATACATAAACTTAAGACCAGAAGCTAAAGCCATCGATGTGCTACACTTGCAGCTTGCATTCACCGGATCAACGGCAACTGGCAAAACTGTTCTTGATCTGGCTGCAAAAAGCAATCTAAAACCTGTGACTTTAGAACTAGGAGGAAAATCCCCTTTCATCATCTGCAAGGATGCTGATATTGATAAGGCTGTGGAGGTGGCGCATTTTGCCCTCTTCTTCAACCAGGTTCATGCTCTGATTACTTGTGTTTGTAAAAATGTATTCAAGTAAGTTGGCTATCTTTCTGCGCTATCATGTTATGTGCAAAATGAATGCAGCTTCTGTCTGCAGGGCCAATGCTGTAATGCCGGTTCTCGCACTTTTGTGCATGAGAGCATCTATGATGAATTTGTGGAGAAAGCAAAGGCACGGGCTGTGAAACGTGTCGTTGGAGATCCTTTCAGGCCAGGAGTGGAGCAGGGTCCTCAGGTGATTCTTCTTCTTGGAGCTCCCTCTACTTTTTTTATCTTCGTTCTGCGATGGATTGACAGCACTTCCACCATGTTTCCATATAATACCATCACTCAGTTGGCGTTATGGATATCTGTTAAAGCTCTGACCTTGTTGTATCACTTTCCGCTTCTGTATTTTTCGTGGATTAGCATTAATGCACTTTACTTATTATGAAAGAAAACTGTTAGTCGGTACTTATTTCAATATGTATAAAATGATTGGATTCTCAGATTGACACCAAGCAATTCGAGAAGATTCGCACATACATCAAGTCTGGTATCGAAAGTGGAGCCACTCTTGAATGTGGAGGAGAAAGACATGGCTCCAAAGGATATTTCATTCAACCCACAGTTTTTTCAAATGTGCAGGTAATATCGCTATTGCCCCTTAAATAGCATAGTCAAACTTGAATATTACTCTCTTCGCATGAAATCGTGTCATGCTGTCAGCGAAACCATATAAATTTCCATCTTATCTTTCTGAAATCAGGATGACATGCTGATAGCAAAGGATGAAATCTTTGGCCCAGTGCAGACCATATTAAAATTCAAGTATGCTCTACCACACATTTACTTCATCACATAAGCATAACTTTTAGGCCTGGAGCTAACTTTTCCTTGCTAAAAAGGGATCTTGATGAGGTGATCAGAAGGTCAAATAAATCTCGTTATGGACTAGCCGCCGGAGTTTTCACTCAGAATTTGGACACCGCCAATACTTTAGCCCGTGCATTGCAGGCTGGTTCGGTGTGGATTAATTGCTACCATGTTTTTGATGCTGCAATTCCTTTCGGAGGTTTCAAGATGAGTGGAATTGGGAGAGAAAAGGGAGTATACAGTCTTAGTAACTACTTGCAAGTTAAGGCTGTTGTAAATCCATTGAAGAACCCAGCATGGTTATAAATAACTCTGTCTCAACAGAATCCAGGATTAAGCCTCAGAGAGAGAGAGAGCTTCTCGTGTGCTATCTTTGACTGTTGATCGAGAACAGCAGTAGACAAAAATCTCGATGTGGTTTTTTGGGCATGTTTTATGGAGGAAATATCTCTAATTGAGTATTGTGGAAGGATGTGATTTCTCAAATTGGTCACCAGGTCATAATTTTTCTGTTATCGTCTCATTTGGTTGATTCACCTAGACACGTATGTCTGTTCCTTGTGAGAATGTGGCTGGACTAAGCCAGGTTTCTTGCTATGAGTTCCCTGATCGAATCATCAGCTTAGGGTCTGCCCTGTGTGGGGATAACTCGTTACTTGACTGGTAGACAGATAGCTGATGAGTCCAGAAAATCCCCAAAACATGAGACGATTCCTCAGGCATTCACGAGAAATTAACCTTTTTGACTAGATATGGTCGCGATTTAGTGAAGCACTGGAGGAGCACAAATTTAATGAGCAAGAAAAAAAACATTGTGTAAAAGACGGCAAGTTTGTCAAATAATTTTTTGTAAGTGAAGGAAAAAGGAAGGAAGGTAGGACTCTTGCTGACACT
Organism: Melaleuca quinquenervia; assembly: GCA_030064385.1. Lineage (NCBI taxonomy): Eukaryota > Viridiplantae > Streptophyta > Magnoliopsida > Myrtales > Myrtaceae > Melaleuca > Melaleuca quinquenervia. The sequence goes on along the minus strand of CM057726.1, from coordinate 5,390,112 downwards.
AGTTTCAGTGACTTAAGACTCTGGATAAAATATCCTAACATCTACCCTGATCATAAAAATCTATACAAAGATGTATAAATCTCGGTCAAATGGATGAAGGGTGTCCCATATTAAAATTACATAATAAAAAGATTATCTGCTAATCTTTCAAAGAACAGTTAAACTATGCAAGGACTTCTCCTTCATTCTGTTGAACATGAAAGCCATTCAGGGGTCAGTTCAGGGGAAGAGGCTTTTGCTTTTGTCGATATTTCTAGGGCTTCCACCAACTTCACGGTAACTTGCTCCATGGATGGCCTTTGTTGCTTCAGTCCAGTGCACGAAAGTGCAAGCTGAAGTGTAATATTAAATGCTTCTGCAGAGTATTCACCCTCGAACTTGGGGTCCACAAAGTCTGTGATGCTGCCGCCTCTAATGAGGGCTTTTGCCTGCAGAGCAAAGGCATCAAACAATTACTTATCATGAATCTAGTCAAACTCATCATGTAATGAAGGCACAAACTCAGCAACTCACCAGTTTATCCAGTGGCATCGGTTTTTTCAGGTTCAAGTTGATAACTTTCTTCCCTGAGAGGATTTGCAGCAACACTATCCCAAAGCTGTATACGTCACCGGAGGAATTCACCTGGCGGCTGTTTTGGTATTCGGGATCAAGGTAGCCAAAGGTCCCCCTCACCTCTGAGCTTACATAAGCTTCACCTAGATCAATGACCTTAGATAGTCCGAAATCTGAAAGTTTGGCTTCAAAATTCGGTCCTAGGAGAATGTTTGTTGGCTGCAAGAGAGATGATTGAGCTCTGATGACTGAAGCAAGATGCCCTGAATTTTAATGTTGGATCCACATATGAATTTAAACAAACTTGTACTGCTAGAGTCTTAGCTCTCGGATTTCATCATCAAAGATGTCCATTCAAGCCTATAGGCCTAGAAGACTTGCAGAGTGAGACTTGGGTGCTCATAATAACAGAAATGGGATGTCTATAAGAAGAAAAAGAGTTAGGTATAACTCTAATTGGGCTAGATAATTCGGAACTCTGCTAATGTTTCAGTTCAAGATGCTGGAAAGTATTAGAGGAGTCTCCATGTCCTCGTAAATTTTATAGGCAAGAGAAGTGAATTTTGCATCCTACCTTGACATCACGGTGGACAATGCATCCTTCTGGATATGTGTGGAGAAAGAAGAGACCTCTTGCGCTATCAATGGCAATTTGAAGCCTCTGGATCCAGGAGAGAACCCTGTCCTTTCCTGTTGTGCATGCTCTTGGTGATCAGCTTTTTAGAGTTTGGGGTACAGTGGAAAATGGATCAGAATTTAGGATCAAAGTGGGTGGCACAATTACCAAAAAGCCACTGGGAAAGGTTTCCATTTGGACACAGCTCATAAACAAGAAAACATTCATCTTCATTCACACAGCAGCCCAACAGCAAAACCAGATTGGGATGCCGAACATGCGATAAGCTTGTGACCTCTCTCACAACAGTTTCCACATTCACATCGCTGATGATATGCTTTATAGCAACATGCTGGTTGTTTGGCATTATGCCCTTGTACACCCTTCCTGGCAGTTTCATATCACAACCAGCATCGTGAGATTATATATTAGACAAAAAAATCATTAGACCCAACTTTCCATCTGAAAATGACAGAGAAGAAGCATTATAGCGCTATAGCAAAAATTTTGGTCTCTGTAGTTGCCTGTTTGCTAGCATAGTATCGTTGAGTACCAGGTGCTGTTGTATAAAAACGCTCACCAGCGATTCCTTGACCTATAAAATTGGACTCGTGGAGGTTGTTTGTGGCTGTATATACTTCTTTAATTGGAACCGTCGGACAACTAGGTCCCTTGAGAAGCACATCCTTAAATGCTGTCAACAAGAAGGCGACCGTGAATAAATAGCTCCAAAATGCTGTAACTAGGAGTCTAATGTAGGTACTGGAAACCTCCTCATATACCATCTCTTTTTGGCTCTGAATTTGATTGATGGCATAGTTTTGACCAAATGACGATGGAAATGATAAAAGCAACCCCAGCCCCAACGAGGACACCAATTAGAACCCATATACCTGCTTAATGGGCAACTCTTGAGGAACAATATATTCAAATAGAACTCTTCCGACACGCATGTGTAATTTGAATAGCCATGTGAGACACAGAAAGTTACCTATTTTAAGTTTAGGCTTCGCCTTTTGCCGCTCTTGTATCTCATTTTCTGCTCAGGACAAAGATGATTTAGGTTATGATTTTTCTGCTGGAGAGGCGAAAATAACTATCTAATCAATTTAAACTATTCTAATCACCAACTGCATAAACCACATAACATACCGCTGCTGCTATTTTGCTCACCCAGGCATTTGTAAGTTCTTTGGACATAACTGGAGTCTTCAATTCTTGTGCTCGTTAACGATACAAGGATGGCAAACCGACAAATGTCTGTATTGTTTGCCATCAATTCCCTCTCGGTGGCTGTAGGGTGCATCGATCTCATCTCTTCCCAGGCCTTTGTGCAGGAAGCACATGTGGGGTCCTGTTCTCCATCAAAACTCACAAAATTACAGTCTGCACTCAACCTCTTCAAGTTCTCTCCCATCTTACTGATAACATCAGTAACTTTAAAGTCCGAACAGCTGCCACCCCCACGCGTCAGCTTCTCAATCCCGCATCCAAAAGCATCTCCCTCGAATTTCTCCATCAAAATCAAACAATCATTTTGCTCACCAGAATTTAAGTATATCTGTCTGGTCCGGTTAGCTCGCAGCCCTAGTGCATATAGATACCTATCAAATGCTGCTCCACAGCAGTTCTTTTCCAAGAAGCCTCCCCAGTTCCCCAGTTTGCAGCTTGGATAATTTGAGGTCGGACTAGAAGTGAGATCAAGAACACATTGTGCCTCCGGAGACTGAGGAGCTACAAATTGTACAGTACTTATCAAGATGAAGAAAGCAATCGTATAGAGTGGATTCCGAGACTCAGTCTCATGCCTTAACATGAAGCATACGATCAGATCATCCATAACTTCAACACAAAAGAAACCAAACAAAAATATTGATCAACATAAACATTAAACCATGGTTAAGTGGCAACACTTGAGAGGGTTCAGGAACTGTTGGAGAGTAGAATTGATCGGGAGAAAAATCTCCAACATTCAAGTGGAGAGTGATCGATCAAAATGAATATGGATTTCATATCTTTTGAATGGCAAAGCAAAGAGTTACTCAGAGGAGATTGAAAATCAGGTACAATTAGATTCAGCGGGTTGCCACGAGAGAAATATATAGCAGTTCAAACAAATGGTATATCACGTAAAGGTACAGATGTAGACAGAGGGACTAAAATATTGTTGCATTGGAAATTCCTGCTAAACATTACACAGTTGGGAGAATTTTTCTAGTACATGGTTTCTGCAAAAACAGAAGCTCGTGTTCTCTTTGGCATTTATTGCTCGGTTATAGTTCTCGGCCTACACGAAGTGGGTGATTTTGGAAGGATTGTCCGTCTTTATGCATGAACAATGCCAAAATGCAGGGCATTCATTTTGGATGGAAGAAACCAAGCGCTTGCCGGCCGATGTTAAAAAAAAAGGCAACAATGTCAATTACACTCTGTTATTTTCTCCCTGAAAACAAATTATTGTGAGGTGTCTATTTAGCAAACTCGTCCCATGGTTTCTCTCATATGGCTAGAGATTCTCCAAAGCATATGCCAAGTTCACACATCAGGCCATACCACGAGGGCTAAGAGAAAAGCTGTGATTAAGCAATGTGCCTACTGCTAACAATTAATTGTCAGCCATTTAGGAGACGTTCGATCTGTAGCATTAAGCATGTAAAATCTCGTGTGACCTACAACGAAAAACTTAACTTGTCCATGTAATTACTTTGTCTTGGACAACTTCTATTCCTATTTTTATACCTTAATGAACTGTCGTTCAGCTGTATTCTTCCTTTGAGTTTACCCCCAATAGTATTTAACTCAGTAAATGACTTTTAACCTTATTTGGCAACAACAAACCTAAATATTCCGCAGCATATCCAAGCTAAAGACAGTAAATGCCAATAATTCAGCTAAGGCTATATCAAAGCGAAAATTTTACCCTTTCCAATATTACTGTCATTTGTCAAGATTCCCTTCTGCATCAACCTTTCGGTATGTCCTAAGCATTTTTCACCATCAATTGCAGGATCAGCTTTCATCATCTAGCGTCGGCTACGAGCCAGAAGCTCCACCTCGAAAGGGAGACTTCAAGGAGAAGAAATTCCAATTAGTATAAGTTGCTTTAAGCATCACAAACGGGAGAAGTTGTTAGACACACGGAGAATCATGACCCTTATCACACTATAGATTCCCGTGCCGGATTGGAAAATCCAATGAAGCACAACTCTCGACAGGAAATGAACTGTCGCCAAACTTCTAACTCGAGAAAGCTTACAAGAAGACATTGCCTTTACCCCGGCGCAGAACTTTCCTCTCCAGGATCCTTGCTTTGAGGTATGGTAATTCGTCAACACATATAATACCCCCAGGTGGCATTGAAAACCCATGAAAACAAGCATCATGTGCCGAACATGGCGTGCTACTGCGAGAGTAGAACATCGGTTTATCGTCGACAAGTTACCGGAAGATACAGCAAGGAATGAGCACAACTTTCATTCCAGGCAGTTGTCTGAAGGCTTCTCTACGTAGCTTCCTATTGAAACTTTATCTGGTGGCATTCAGCTTCAATATCGTGGTCACACGCGAAAGGGGCAGAACATCGACGTCGGATATATCAACATCTGATTACCTCAGCATGAGCTCTAGACAATAGCGAGACGGCTCAGTAGAAGTCACTAATCGTAAGATTTATTCTAAATTAGCTACTTTTCATTATGGAAAAACTACGAATCCTGTGGGACTGAGGATATAAATTACAGTTTCCTATTTTACTTTTTGGAAACTTATTGTTCATATAGCTGAGTTACCGACGGAAAATTAATTATGACCTTTGTGCCCGTAAAGTTATCATTTCACTTACCATCCATTAGAATGATTTCATTGATCACAGATAATTCAGAAAGATAAAATTAAACTTACTTGCATTTTATCATCATTTATCTATAATCGTCGTAAGTTTAATTTTACTTATACATAGTAATTTAATTTGATTGGTCAGTGTCAGTGTGCATCTAGCTATAATCCTCGTAATTTGTCTGCAGTTATAGCTAGTAATTACTAGCTATAATTTACTAGTAATTATAAATGAAAAATATTTTTCATTTTCTTTCTTCACTTTTAAATATTTTTTTATCTTCTCTAAAAAATAACTTATAACCAGCAGCTAGTCAATATAGATAATTTTTTTTAAGAAAAACAAAAAAATCAATTTTTTTTATAATTTTTCCTAAATTTCAAATGAATACCAAAAAATATTATTATTTTCCAATAAAATGACTTTTTGAAAAATATTTTTTGGATATATTACATTTTTCGTGAAACAAATGGAGCCTTAGTCTCTGGTAGGGTCCTTAAATCTTTTTTATCATTGGGGAAGTCAATAATATCATAAAAGTTAATGTTGCACAAGCAACTTCTTTAACATTTGATTTGAGAATTACGACTGTTTAATCTCTCCAATCGACGGCGTATAAAACCATTTGCGTAAAACCTTTCTTTCTTTCTTTTTACACTGACATGGTATGCTATGAATACTGGTGATATGAATTACTATATGTAGAGGACGATTAATAACTTGCCATTTATAAAGATTTTCAAGAAACTACAAAGATCGAGGACAATTATATATATGAATACCATCACGATTTGAACTTTTCTCGATTATGTCGGATGGTTATTTGCTGTCCTTAGATTCGTCATCTCAGCCTGCGTGGTCCGTCCTCCCCCTGGAAAACTCCGCCACCAGGGTCTCCAGCGCCGTCCACGACGAGCCGCCCTCCTCCGCCGCCTTCCTCGCCATCTCCGCCACCTCCTTCACCTTCTTCCTCGCTTCCTCTCCCCTCTCTCCCTCCATCAACTCCCTCACGGCCTTCGCCAACCCTTCTCCCCTCACGAAGCCCCTCACCGTCCCATCCGCCGCCTCCACCCTCAGCCCCACTCCCATCTCCTCCACAACTATCTTCGCATTCAGCGGCTGCTCCGCCATCATCGGCCACGCCAGGATCGGCACCCCACCGCACATGCTCTCCAGCACCGAGTTCCACCCGCAGTGGCTCAGGAACCCGTGGACGCTCTCGTGCATGAGGATGTCCCGCTGGTCGACCCACTCTCTCACAACCGTCCCTCTCCCTCTAACCCGCTCTTCGAACCCGCCATCGACGTCGGCGATGATCTCTGACTCTCTCCTCTTGACCACCCACAAGAAGCTCGCGCCGGAGCTCTCCAATCCGAGCGCGATCTCTCGCAGCTGGGCGGCTGGGATCTCTGCCTGTGACCCGAACGCCACGTACAGGACGCGTTGGCCCCCATCTCCCTTCCTGTCCAGCCACTCCGCCCACGTGGTCCGCAGGTGAGGGTCACACGCCACCGGCCGCTCGAGCTGGAACAGTGGCCCGACGCACCAAGCCCTCGGCTCGCACTCGCGGTTACAATACTCGAGGAAGACCGGCTCGAGCTCTTGGAAGCTGTTGACGACTAGGCCCTTGCTCTTCCCCGCGGCTACTGCGGCCTTCATGGCGAACTCCAACTGGGGGTTCTCCTCCGTCAGCGGCTGGGAGAAGTAGCGCTCGAAGTGGTTTTTGGTGAGCTTGATCCACGGAAAAGCGTTCACGGTGAAGGGCTCGTTCTCCGCTGTGGGCCCGCGGAGATGGTTCTCGACAACGACGGCGTGGGAGATTGCCATGGCATAGTTGTTCATGCCATAGAAGACCAGGCGAGGGATGCCGAACTTGGAGGCCGACTCTAGGGTCCACCACAGGAACCCGTCCGACACCATGAAGGTAGGCCGCAGGTGCAGCCTCTGGAGCTCGGCCTCAAGGCTCGGCTGCATGAGCACTGTGGCGTTGGCGAAGGCATGAAAGAGGGACATGGAAGGGAGCGCATCGGTGCTCTCGACCCCGGCGGGGAGGCCAGGGATATCACCCGGGAAGGGGAGGGAGACGGCAGAGGCAGGGGTGCCAGCGAGGTGGCGGGAGACAAAGGGGAGGTTGGAGGGGGTAGTGAAGATGGTGACGGCAGCGGCGAGTCGGCGGCAGAGGAGGAGTCGGGCAAGGTGGAGGATGGGGATGGTATGGCCTTTGGACATGAAGGGGAAGAGGACGACGTGTACGGGAGCATCGGAAGATTGGGAACCCATCTTTGGTGCGTGTGGAAACATTGAGGCATGCGCAAGTTCATTATATAGAGCTCACTCGATATTGTCTCGTGAAGTTAGGCGGATCCGGATCGCCTGCCCTGGGGTGTTCCTCAGGGCAGATCTGATTTGCCCCCTTGCGGCTGTCCGATCGTTAATCAGACGACTGCAAGCTTGCAGGTGGTAGGGCCCCACCTTTAATGGATGTGAGTCCCACCTTTTTGTTTTATTAGGCCTATTTTTTGTTTAATTTATTTTTAAAAAAACGCAGCCGTCCGATCAACGATCGGACGGCCACAAGGGGGTAGATCAGATCTGCCCTGGGGAACACCCCAGGGCAAACGATCCATTTCCGAAGTTAGACAAGTCAATATACACAACATAGTACTTGACGTATCCAGTGGCTTACGTCACTGGATCCGTAAATGCCGGCCAGCCGTCCATTTTTGAATGGACGGCTGGCAAATTTTTTTAAGTAAAAAATAAATCACACCCCTAAAAAATAGAGGACCGTCCGATTAAAAATCAGACAATCCCCCTTGTATGTCACACTTAAGTCACGAATTCCCAAATAAGGGGATTTGGATTCCGCAGTACTTCTTTCTTTCTTTTTGTAATTTGGTTGTGTATCTCTCTGCCAAATAGGTAAATCAAGGCTACTGTATACAAAATCTCGATTAAATGTTTAATAGACCTCGAATTAGGCGGGTTCGTTGCAAGATCGGCACAAGAATCCATCTTTTGGGTGGACGCACGAATTGCAATCGTCTTGCCCCTTCCTCTTACATTTAAGGTCATTCATATAATCAACAAGAATTCGATAACGAAAATGGAAACAAAAAAAGAAAAAAAAAACATTCGTAATGGCAACTAAATCCACAACTAATTGTCTTTGATATAGTTCATTTCGAGCAAAACTTAATGTCATATAATTATGGGTGTGAATTATTTGATAGATGCAGTAGGACACTCAATATAGATTCGTACAACGTTGTTTCCATATCAAAGTTTCTTCTCACATGAAGCCCTAGTCTTTACCTTCTTCTACAAAGTCACTTTTTCTAGCTCGCTGATCACATTCATGCTGCCCATTTTTTTATTCCTCTACCGTCATATAAACACAAACAACTTTCCATACAACATGCAATTACAAGATCAAGGCAAGCCCTTTGGGTGGGTGGTGTTTGGGGTTGGCGCCGTGGGGTTTAGCCCTTCTTCGTGCTTCCCGTTATCTTCGAGAGCCCTCTCTCCCTCTCTCTCGATCTGTAACCCTATGGGGCTTTGATATGTGGCTTAAAACTACTTGGATACGGCGGCACCTGTCGCATCATTTGGTATTCACGGCCAAAGCTCTCTACACCAGACATTTCCTTTTCACCCGAAAGACAAGAGTGTACCGTCTTTCATCCTTTTCTGCGGAGCGAGTTTTGTCTTTCTGCGCTGCAACTCAAGGCCTCGCATATGGCATGCGCGCTTTTGTCCTTTTCTAGTAGGCTCCTGTTGTTGTTCGAATCATAAACTGCAAGACAACAATGAGAAGGAACGAAGAAGAAGCAGAGAACAAAGGTAGACAGCGCATCCAGTGCGTACACGCGGGTCATGATGTTAGACAGAGCGTTACGTTTCGTGCGACTCCCAAAAGTTGATGGGGAAGAAAGGGTCATTGGTTCGTCATGATGCTGATAGAACAGACGAGTCGGTGCAAATCTCAGATGCAGTGTATTCGTAAGAACTCCCCCGGTCGAGTCCATTCCGTTGCTCTGAGGTGCAACGCGAGTTGTGGGATTCGAACTCCGCACCGCGTGGTTGGGATCGTAGTAGCACTACGCCGGAGCCGCGATGGCTGCTTCTGGAGAACAAGAACATGATCCGGGTGACTTTGAACTGTGTGATCGCAATTTAGGTAAGGGAGAGCCACACAAGGTCAACTGCACTACGTTGGTGGGGGCATTGGGTTTGTGAAAATGCTTGGCACATGTGCTTCCTTAGGTTTATTTTGGTATCCATCGCCGGAAAAACGTAATGCAAAGTGATAGCCCACCCACATGCCATGCATGCGGACGGAGGATCTCCTCTCATCGATTGCGTTCTTCCATCGTGTTGGCGTAATTTCTCCTACTTTTAATTGGCTGAATGTTCAATTTTGAAACATGATCAGCAAGAAACTATTGAATTGCTCGATGTTGTTGAAGGAAAATCATAGATTTTGGAGGAGATATTTATTGAGCCGAACAGGCCCCAACATTCCTTCATATGTTATCTACATTACTCTGAGTAAATAGACTATAGTGTCTTGATCCGATGAGAAATAATGAAGATGGTAATATGTTTTGAGAATGAACTTAATCGTCGAATTTAGTCAATCCCCGTCATTTGTAAAGCGTTACTGCAAAGTAGATCATGATCGTTGAAAGGAAAAAGGAAAAAAATTCCACAAGGGCTCGCCTCATGATGCACTAGATGTATGCAGAACGTGACATCCGGTCATAGAATAGGGCAAGACCCTTTTTTTCCCCTTATAGATGCGTTTATGTATGTTTGGGGCATTACGATCAGTGAAATGTAAATTTTACTTTTGCGATTTAAACGATAATGCCTGTTAGGGTAAAAGGCCAAAATCACAAAGAATCGACATCTTATGAGCAGTGAGAATAGCTCGAATTGGTTCTATCATCATGTGCAACCCTACGATTTACCTGGAATGGAACTTTCACACATCAGGTTGGGGTATTGTTTGGAGATCTTCAGTCTCTTCTCTCACATTGACAACTTGATCTCCTCTCTCTCTCTTGATTCACTCCTGCTAATGTCACTCGAGTTCATCTGACTCTCAGTGATTCCCGGGCCAACATCCTCCTCGAAACGACTACTGCCGGCAGGCCCGCGCTCACTACTACTTCCCTCACCTACTGATCGGCCGGAATCGGCACGGCCCCGGCAAGTCGGGCAACTGGCCGTCTTCAAGAGCCAAGCATCTACACACTCCGCGTGGAAGCTGTGCCTGCAGATCGGCAATAACCGGCACTTGTCGCCAATCTTGAACTCCTCCAAGCAAACCACACAGCTCACGGGACTAGTAGCAACGGTCATGGTAACTGACCCCTTGCGGTCTTGATCACCATGCTTGGCCTCGAAGTCGAAGCAGGGAAGCTTCTCAACATCGTCGACGGACATGCTCGTGCTCCCGGCGCTGGCTCGATCAGTAAGACCGCCGTTGGCAGCCTGACTGGCGCGGTGGAGTCCGCTCGCTCTGAAGCCCCACTCGACTATGCACACATGGAACAAGACCAGGATCACGATACCCGCGAACAGGAGGATTATTAGCACGGTGACCGCCATTTCAGGGCAATCTCGTTCATGGAAATCCGCAGGAATCGAGCAATGAGCTGGGGTGAATAGCGAGAATGGGAGAGTGGGATCATGTAATTATCAGAGTGGTTCTTCGTTAGATCAGTGACGAAAGCGAATGACAAAGGAGCTAGCTAACCAACCGTTTGACATATTAAGGAACGGGATGAATTTAATAATGGTTTATGGTGTGGTGGAGTTGGTGACGAATTACATAATCTCTATGCAGGAAAAAAGAAAGATAGAGCAAATTAATTATTTTGAGAAATTATCACGCGATTACATAATGTGCAGTAAACCGAATCTGGACCATTGAAAATGGTGGGTATCATGTGGGTAACGGTTTGGATTCATTTTGCCACGTGTGCTAAGCTCGCCGAACAAATTTTGGTTTTTCGGTGCTTTCTTTTTCTTTTTCTTTGTAGGCAAAAGAGAGAGATTAAGAGGAAAATGACACGAGCAATGAGAAAAATATTGGAGTTGTCAGCTTCATTTGTTTCATAGAAATAATTGATTCCGGAAATACTTTTTAAAAAAATCACTTGTATCTCTTAAAGAATTAACAAACTTAATTTTTTATTGTTTACGAAAATATTTAGATATAAATTATTAATGATAATGAAAATATTTTATCGTCTAATTATTTCAAGCAATATAAGTCGTCGTTTCTAAATTCATTTTTTGAATAATAAATAAATGCAGCCGTGATTTTTGAATCTCGTGTAGGGTCTATTTGATCCAATGGCCAAGAAAATTGGGTGCGTTTGTACCCTAACTAAATTTTTTTGTCAGATATGATAATAATAAAAGAAATTAGGAGGATTCTAGTATAATTTGTGTTATAAAGAAATCAGGAGGATTCAATTTGTTTCACCACATTGACCGGATCCCGATTCCATGACTTATGGTCTGGAGACCGGATTTCAATGTTTTGAGAGCCGTCCAATCTAAGATCAGACAGCCCCATTAATAAAGGGAGTTTTTTATTTTATTTTATGAAAAAACCACAGCTGTTCGATTCGATCGGACGGCTATGGTGAAAATCTAGTCCCTTGACCATCTCATGATCAAGGGGTGGGGGTTCCATCCATTCCCGTTTTGACCCTCCAATTACTTGTGAAAGTCAAAAGCTCCGTTCGTTTCACGGAAAATATTCTTCCGGAAATTATGGTGTTCGGGGAGCGGAAAATAATTTGTCAAAGAAAGTGTTTTCCAATCAATGGATAAAACATATGCAAAAGTGGAGAAAATATTTTCCTTCTTTTTGAAAGGGGAAAATATTTTCCGTTTTCTTCGCTTACCTTGAAATATCGCGGCCTCTAATAGCTTACCTTGATTTCTCTCGAAGTTGGTAAACGAATACTAAATTTTTCATGAAAAATATTTTCTATAAATGTTATATTTTCCGTGAAACAAACGGAGAAAAAAAAAGTATTTCATTGCATCCTCTCTGCCACGTCACCAACTTCTCCTCAAAGCGCCTCCTAAATATGCACGTCAGAGACTTCTCTCCTAATTACCCAAAATTTACAAGACAAAAAGATTGATAATATTTCGCCATTTGTGATCATTTAGTTCTTCACAAATTTAAATCTATCGCTGATAAGCGAAGTGATTATCATCTTTGGAATTCCATAAATTTTCCTAGTGACATTAACAATTTCTGTTAAGTTAGCAATAAATTTTCTTTTACCAGTGATTATCTATAGAATTGCCGGAGCTAGTGATAATAGTTTAAAGATGCTTGGCCTATAAATTTTCTATAGAAAATGGTTAATGTCATCACTATTCAGTTTTTTATAGAATCATTTATATCCTTGTGATTTTGTCTCTTTTCATATTTATGGAAGTGGGACTGAGGAAATTCTACCGAGTGGGAGTTTTTTTTTTTTTTGGTAAGTACCGAGTGGGAGTTTTCAATGCTAATATTTCCAAGAAAACCGGTTAGCACCGTCCCAAATAAGATTCTTATAAATTAATGTAGTGTCAATGGTAAGATCACACAATCAATAGATTCAGATCCCTGACTTTGTTGGTGGCCTTCCGATTTTTGAATCAAATGGCCCCTTTTTTAGGGGGAAAGATTTTGGGGAAGTTTCGAATTTTTTTTTGTGGCAAAATGTTGGCCGTCCGATCCATCACGTCTGCTGGTGACGTACGGCATACAATCCTTATCCCCAATCGATAGCTTAAACAAAAAATCATGCAAGCCTAGGATTGAGTCGTAACATAGACCCTGACCCTAGTTGTGGTAACATGAAAGTGGCGGGTCAATCATTGAAATGCTCCGCAAAGCATTATTATTAACTCCATTCGCTGCTCTTGACAACTATAGGACTAAAAATGTCAATCTAAGTGAATAATCACCTTACTCGAAAAAATTAAAGTGCGTGATTCTAATTCGAAAGAGAAAATGCATTTTCAAATATCTTACGTCATCGAATTTAAAGTAAAATTTGGGCGATACTGCACTAGGTCGTAGAGCCAGAAGCCGGATTTTTTGGTGAGGATTATTTTTCCCTAGTGGAGCATTTCTACGCTCGAGGTGGGGACGAACTCTCCACAAGGGCATGAGGAAGACCGAGTCTTAAAGAAACACATGAAAAGCCTTATGTTCATTGGCGAATGCTAATTAGAAGTCTCTCATGCAATACGATTGACTTGATTTATTAAGACCGTCGTAACTTATGTGTGGACGCGGGTCGAGATGTATAGAATGAAAAAGACACCCAATGAGCCAGTAATCGCAATTCTCAAACTATATATATCATTAAACTCTGGTTCTTGATGAATGACCTAATCCACTCGTTGTGCACCTCTTCAATCTATTGATGATCTCCCTAATTACATGATACGTTTAAATGACAATCCGTGTTGACTTGAAACAAACAGTTGGCTCGTCTACATCTATTCCCAGTAAAATTGAGGAAGACCCCACCATTCAATATGGCAAACACGATCTCGTGCCCTCCTATTGAACGTTCTTTTCAAAGCATTTAACTCCGTTATGAAATCAGTGCCACTTATTTGGCAAATCCATTGACCTAAAAAAAAAATTGGCAAATCCGGTGTATACTTTAGTCAATAAGGAATACTCTTCCCTATTTGAAAAAATGGAAAAGTATTCTTAATAGGCATTGTAATGGTCTCTCGACCTCGCTAGATCTAGTGAGGTGAAGCCTTGCCTGAGGCTAGTGAATTCGAGTCTTGCCTGTGGCTAGTCGCCATGGTTAGTCATTGACCGGTTAAATTTTTTACAGGAAAAAAGAAGATAAAAAAATAATTCAAAATTTTTGTGATTTTCCAAATCGAAATTTTCATATCAAGTGGCGGAAAGTTTTTTGAAATTTTATTTTTAGGTTTTGGCCATCGCCATAAAGTATTGTCATTATCCTACATATTTCATTCTTATAAAATATTCGGAAAAAAAAGGATTTTAAGGGTGCATTTATTTGAGTGAAAGTGTTTTATGGGAATTAGTTCTTTGGAATTTCATCCATTTAATAAAGCGAAGAAAAATTAGTCAATCGAAAACATTTTTCGATCAACAAAAATATCATCTATAAATTAGGAAATTGAATTCCTACACCTAAAGAAGTGAAACTACTCTTCGAAATCGCTTTATTGACATTATTTATTTATTTATTTTTTTTCTTAATCTTTCTTTTTCTTGTGCTGGTGGTCTACTAGCCTCGACAATAGTTGGTGACTAACTTCAAGCACGGGTCGATAAGAGGTCAAGACAGCAAGCTCGAGCTTGCCATAGCGCATAGGGAGGCAAGGCCATTGGTGATGGCAAGTGACGCCGACGATGAAGGGAAGGAAGGATCGGTGGCAAGGTGGAGAGGCAAGTGAGAGGAAGAAAAAAAATAGTGAAAAGAACAAAGAAAAATAAAAACGAAATAAAAAATATTTAAAAATTCAATTGTTTTTTGGCGCGAGATAAAGTTATAAGCTTGTAATAATTTTTTATGAAGTTGGTCGCAATATTTGAAGGTAAACGAAGACACGGAAAATATTTTTCACTTTCAAAAAAGAAAGAAAATATTTTCCCTACTTTTGAATATATTTTTTCCATTAGTAGAAATTATTTTCATATATTTTTTTCTGTGAAATGAACGCCAGAAATTCGGAATATATTTTCCCAAAAATTATTTTCTTTGAAATGAACGGAGTCAGAGATTATGTTCATTTCATGAAAAATAACTTTCAAGAAAACATTTTTTTAGATTTTTCAACATTCATTTCTTGAAAAATTAACTACTTAAGGAGAACATTTTCACTTAATATAATAAACACCTCCAAAAGTAAGGAAAATGATTTCCTCTTTCTTTTATCTTTATTTCAACCAAACCAAGTTGTTCTCCTTGGTGTTTTGTTATTTTTATCTTTATTCATTTCCTTTCTTTTTCTTCAAAAAAAATTCAAATCTATGATTTTTTTTCTCATTTTTCTTTTTCTTCTTTCTCTTTTTCTTCTTCTTTGGCCGATGGCCAGCCATGACAACAACCAATGACTGGCCACTGGCAATTAATGAGTTCGTGGCGAGCTTGCCCAAGCGAGGTTAAGGCCTCACCGAATTCTAGCAAGGACCAAGCCTCATCGATATGGCAAGACTCAAGCTCGCCGGCATTGGGTGAGCTTGAGCTTGGTGAGGCTCAACACTAGTCAATCTAGCTAGACGCAAGCTTTAGCTCACCTGTTAATGGCCAGTGACCGATCGAAGAAGAAGGAAAAAATATACAAAGAAAGAAAGAAATAAATGAATAAATAAGTAAAAATTGATGTTTTAAGAAATGAATAAAAATTGATCTTCTCTTTCATTTTCAAGTTTCAATCAAACAGTGGAAAATACTATCAAACGTCACATTTTTCGCAAAACGAACGCATCCTAAAATAAAAATATGTTTTCATTTTCAATGTGTTCATGACTCGTGGAATAAGAATGACATTGTACTGACGACAAACTTCTTTTGTTGAGGTGTTTAGTAAAATCGCCGTCGGAATGGAAGGATTGCGCTCCACAATCATTAACGATGGACCAAGTATGAAAAAACGTGTCGTCTTCTATGAAGATGGACCGAGAATATGTGTGAATATGGGGGATATTTCTTGACCCTCTTCTTCTTGTGTTTACACATCAAACATGAAGTGCATGTATTAATCTTTGTACAAATATCAGTTGAATTGTAAAATTTTCGATTTTATCAAAATAGCCCTAAATTTTTGTGCGAAATATTAATCTAGTCATCTCGGTCAATTTTCATTAGAAATTATTAATATGGCAATATCTTACATAGAAATTGACCATAATGACTACCTTAAAATTTTGCGCGTCAGGACTACATTGATAAAATTGAAAAGTTTAGAATTAATTGCAACTTTTTCATCAAATTTTTCAACTCGTTTCTAACAATATGGTCAAATATATTTTTTACCAGACAATGTATGCCTAGTATGTCTTTGACATCTTCAAACCTTACATCCCATTGCATGTTATTCATATTTTAAAAAGTTATATGTAAATTCATATGTTAATATTTATATACTATGGAAGCTTTAGTTGTTTACCATTAAATAGAAAATTCAAAATGCGCAGGGCATGATCGAGTCAAGCGAGCGTCCACTTTATTTGAAACATCATAGTTACACCAATTCAAAATTCGACCTCATCAATATAAAACTAGGTTGGATACAACAATATTGGACTTGCTTTCTAGTTTAATCGATCTAAAACTCGAGTTTCGAGGTAAGCTTTACTATAATTTTATTGTTAACAAGTAAGAGAGAATAAAATTGGAACGGCAGAAACGAAAATGTCAGAGAAGTTATAAACCTATCGTATTTGTATCAATTTTTAATTGTACCAATTTAGACTTAAACCTCTGGCGATCGATCATTGGAAAAAAAAAGATGAAAATTGAAAAATGGCCACACGTAAGTCAATCGGGACCAAAATTAACTAAAATGACTAAATTTACATTAAGTCAAAAATGTCGCATAACAAATCGAAATTTTTAAAAGCTCTAGAGTGAAATCGATATCAATACCATAGGTTCATGGCTCTTCCACCACTCTTCCCCGAGACGGCAAAACAAGCGTGTCTTCCCCCACTTTCACGAGTATTATAATATGAATACACCGACGACACGTATAATCCGTTTGATCTTGATTTGGTTCACGAGTATTATACACCGGCGACCCGTATAAAACGTTTGATCTTAATTACGTTCATCAGTATCGTAATACGAAACACACCGACCACGCGTATAAAGCGTTGGACCTCGATTAGGTTCTCGAGTTGCTCGAGTTAAGAGCGCCGACGCCTCGGTAATCGAGATGCCCAACCCGATTTCGAGGTCGATCTCGAGTAATCGCCCGGGGGGCGAGAGCCGCTTAATTGACGGACTCCCGTTTCTGGACGGTCGGGAATCCGCGCATGGTTGCCAAGTGCAGCAGCTTTTGACCGTGAAGTACCGGCGGTTAACCGGATGCGGGAGGGGCAATTCCGTCACATCGGGCTGCTCCCCCGCTGTATCCACGATTTTGCCGCGGACGGAAACGGACCGGGAAAATATAAGAAGACAGACAGATAACGAGAAAAAAGAAAGGGGAACAAATTAAAATAAAATAAGTCGCGCGTGAGAAGGGATGCCCACGCTCCTCGAACCGACGCGCGGGGCCTACTCGCGGTGGTTGCCCGACACGTGTCCTCGAGCGCGTCGAGTGGTTTAGCCGAGAGCGTCCTCAAGATGATGCGCCCCGTCGGACCAGATCTTTTCATTTTCCTTTTTGCGATTCTAGCATAGGATGTGATCTCGTAATTACTCTCGCGTATTTATACGCGAGGAGCAAAAATGTCATGGGAAGAATGTATTGCTCTCAATTTTTCATTCGTCAATTTATTTTGCCTTCTCGAGATTTTTTTTGTAAGAATATTTGTAACCGTTGTTGTGAATATAGGATCTTGAGGTTTTCACTTACGTCGAAACTTGAGTATGATAAAGTCGACTTAATGTGGCGCAATGTTCAAACTTGACCCGATATTGAATTGAAATTTGATTGTGTTTTTATTTTTTAATTGAAATTTCTATTCAACTTAGGTTTTTGCGAGTTAGAGTTTGACTTGACCGATTCAATTAGTCGATAAGTTTAAGTTTAAGCTTGAGTTCAAGTTGCATGATGTGTAACTACATAAACAAAATACAACTATTCAGCTAAAATCACGAACTATTGGAGTCGAAGTATTCACGCTTTGAGCTTCAAATTTGATTTGAACTAAAAAAGAATTAACCTAAATTTGAGATACTTATGAATCAAATTCGAGTGTTTTTAATTTATTTGTCTTGGCTCGAAGTAAAAGTATAATGTCTAGCTATCCTTTTTCACTCTTAATAGTAAGATTTATAACCATTGTGTATTAATTATAACCATAACTGTATGATCCGTCTACAGTTCACAACTCATTATATTATTTGGCTACATAGCTAGCATCTCCTAATTGCACCTTCTTTGAAGAGTTAGATAAAAGAAAGAGAAGATAATAAAATGCTGGAGAACCTTTTTAGCCATTTTCATGGCCATGCATGCCTGAAAAAAAGGCATATTAGCCGCTTGATTCGGAATAATGCGTTACGAAAATATGACTTAACATTTTACTTTTTATCTAAGGATTCATAACCATAAATGCAAATGCATTTTTAATACGGAAAATCATTATTGGCAGCCCCATCTTTATGAATTCTCTAAAAAAATAGCATGTTAGCCACTTGGCTCAGGATAATGCATTACGGAGATATGATTAATGCTTTTCACTTTTAATTAGATGGTTTCATAACAGTGAGAAATAGATGCATTTTCCGAAAATGGCAAATCCGTCGGTTTCAGATCATCAACTCTATTAAAAAAGGTCGAATCTATGTTTTTACGATTTGTATAAGCTAAACGGAAACAAAACCAGATGCATGGCTGAGTGTCACTAACCACGATGGAGTGCGGTCCGGGAGGATTATAATCGATACCATATACTTCACAACAAAATGGTCGAGCAGTAACATTGTTAAGTCTCCACCTTGGCTGGCCCTCGCGCGACATGGGCTCCGGACTGCCACGTGTCGCTCGGACAGCGCGAGTAGGAAGCACGGGGGCACGCTCGCAAGTACAAAGCTTGATGCCCGCTGCCTCATATCTCTGCTCTGTTCCATAGAAAGTCAGGTTCTTTGGATACGTCTCTCTCTCTCTCTCTCTCTCTCTCTCGCTCCGCTCGCTCAGTCTTCTCTCTCTTCTGCGCTTCAGCCAAAAAACGTGAACGCAAAATCCAAAATCCAAGAAACCAAGAATACCCAGAAAAGCGCTTGCCAGAAAAGGAGAAAAAGGCGCCCCCTTTCCTTCCTCGCAATGTCATTCCTCACGCAACAGCTCAGGGACGAGAGCTCCACCCTCGGATAGGCATGGAGCCCCGAGACATCGGCAAGAAGCCACAGGTCAGCGAGCCTCGACCCGGCGGCGAGGCGGCCCGCCCCTCCCACCTCGAGATCGATCTCAACGAGATCCCGTCCCCGTCCGCAGATTCCGACCCCTTCGACGTCGTGCGCAGCTTCCAGGACGCCCCGGAGCCCCCGGCGGAGCCCGCGGCGCAGCCCGTCGCGGCCCGCCGGCCCGCCGCCTGCGCCGCCTGCGGGGAGCCCGAGGAGGGCGGCAGCTGCGGCGGCCTCGTCGTGGTGTGCGACGGCTGCGAGCGAGGGTTTCACGTGGCGTGCGCCGGGTTGGTGCAAGGGATGGACGTGGAGGAGTGGGTGTGCAGGGAGTGCGTGGACAGGGGAGTGAAGAGCCGGCGGTGGCCATTAGGGTTTAAGCCGAACAAAAGGCGGTTCCTGGATATGAATGCTTCGCCGCCCAGCGACGGTGATTGTGATGGAGAAGGAAGTGAGGATGTGATCGAGCTGAGGTAACCGGCGATTTTCATGCGCATTTGGATGATATGGCTCATTTAAGAGCTTTGTTTATGCATTTCATGGTGTTGTCTAAGTTCATTTAAGTTGACAAAAGGCTGTATGATAGGTTCCTATTGACTCACTGAGTATAGCTGTTTGTTATGGTCGAGGATACTTTGCTTTCCTGTATGGTCGATCTCTGTCGCAGTAATTTTTTAGCTCACTTAAATGGTAATATGGAGCAGAGGCATTATGGGGTGTCTTGCCATATTTTATCAGATGCGAAAGTTGGTATGGCGTAACGATGTATAAGATTGGCCTTGCATGCTAAAGGCAGGCGAGAAAGTACTTCTTGATTGTATTACTAGCTATTAAAAGTTTAAAGAAGGGTATCGGGCTTTTGGCCTTCCGGCTTCTCGGATATGCTCACTTGATAGGAGCCTTCTATGATTCACCGAAAAAGCGATCCCTGGTTGTAACTTGTCGCAACAGCGTGCATTCTGCCGTATTTACTATGCATGATGTTATACAAACAAAAGCTTAAAAATTTAATGATCCATGAGTGAGATTCACCCTGGTTTGATCCAAGGTCCACCATCTCCTGGAAGATTAGCTCCTGGAAGATTAGATCCTTGAGGAGTTGTAGAAACTTCCACTTTGATATTTGTGTTTTGATGGAGATTGAGCTGGCTGTTCCTTTCCATCATCTGAGGAAGATCTAGTCGTTATATGATTTATGTTGCTTGAGTGCTGGATGCTGCGGTTTTGTTGTTTGAGCTTGATAATTCAAGAATGGAGGACATTGCTGGGATCAAATGCAAATTTGATTAAGTTGTTATTAGCTTCTGCTCATGCTACAGAGCATTAATTTTAATATGTTGGCCACTCATTCTACGTGGTATTAATGGTTTACACACTAATTTCCTTGTAGTACCATGTAACAGTCTCATAATTCTGTTTAAACACACCGAGGATAGTTACTTTTATCTTTGTGGCCCTGAACCAATGTAAAATTTCTATCCAACCGATTATCTCTGATTATTTCTCGAGTTAAGGAGTGCTCATAGGTCTATACTAGGAGGTTAAGACATCACGATAATTGAATTGTCGCCACTCTCGACAGCCAAGACTAATTATAAAGATAAATATTGGAAGAATGCCATTGATAGCCACCTATACGACCCGCACATTTTGTGTGGAAGAAAATAGCAGCCCTGGCTTTTCTCCCTTGACAATCTTGCCTTGTTGCGCTACATGCCGGGGTCATGCATTTTTCCCCTGAGCCTTATGCGCTTCTCAGTCCCAACATCTTGAGGCCATGGTTTCATTTTGGAGTCGTATTGGCAACGAGGGACATGGACTTAAGCGTTCCTCTTCTGGCTTGACTTACATATTATCCAAGCTACAAAAATCTAGAGTATCTCACCTTGTCAGATTTTGCTCTTCTTTTATAAAATCTGCAAAAAATCTTTGTTTGCCTTGTCAAGTTGAATTTTTCCATATCATATAACGGAATTATGAAGGCTTTCTGCTCACTAAAGCAGACTCATCACACAATTCCATCATATGTAAAGCTACTAAATAAATTGTAATAATTTTAATAACTTATACTTCTTATTCAACTCCTGGATCTCACTGGATTCGTCGTGGGTTGTACAAGAGACTATAGGTATGGCAGTGCTGTAAAAATTGCTCTTTGAAAGATATTGAT
Source organism: Melaleuca quinquenervia (assembly GCA_030064385.1). NCBI lineage: Eukaryota > Viridiplantae > Streptophyta > Magnoliopsida > Myrtales > Myrtaceae > Melaleuca > Melaleuca quinquenervia. The sequence continues at coordinate 5,368,837 of CM057726.1, read as the reverse complement.
ATTGGACAACATTAAGAGTAATTACCTTGTTTAATTAATGTCTTCAAATTTCCATGTGTTTATCTGAAGTGTTACACACTGCAGCAATGCCAAAATCCTGCAGTCCTATCGCTTCATCCTGCCGGCAGGGAATGATAGGTCTGTAAAGCAATGTCTACTCTATGGCAGTGACTCTTCGAAACTTGGTTTAACTGTCCCACTCTCTACCAATCTGCTGCTGCAGAATTGCTGTGTTGGCATGCAGTAAGCATTAGTGTCAGAAATTGAGTAATAGTGTTTTCGGCGAGCAGTGTGAAAGCAGGCTATATGGCAAAGAGTGAGTCAGGTCCGGTGGTTATATACATGATTCTAGCTGTTTGAACTAATATGTCAGCGAGGTTAATGCAGCTAGTGAGGGATTTGCACTTCACTGCAGGAGTTGCTCTTATCTTTAAGCACTTACATAATTTGGTATATCTCTGTATGCATGTTAATTTAACAAATAGAGCTGGAAACTGGAGAGGAATAAGCAATACAGCTGACCTTTTCCTTCTGGGAGTACTGTGATGATAGTTAAAGCCCAACAAATACATCTCTGAAGGGCACATTGTATTTTCAAAAGTGATCTTCATATTTGTTTGCGATGAACATTTTGATAGTTAATAAGACGAGAGAAGTGATTGGTAAATCAAGGTAGCAAAGTAGAGGATAAAAGCAGACATAAAGTACTGGGTTCTTTATAAAGACAGCATGTTAAACACATAATAAAATAATTTTCACTTTTCTGAAAAGAGTAAAGCGAGAAAAAGAAGTTGGTTTACTTTACCAAAAAAAAAAAGGGAAAAGAAGTTGGGTCGAAGGAGTAATGTGTATCCGCCTCTGGCCCAACTTTATGTATATATGATTAATGTAGTCATTCACTGTGTCCCTCCATCTTAAGGTGGTAACGAGAGTGGGTAGCTGTTGTAAGCATTGACTTGTTGAATGACTGCTCAGCTTGAGGAGTTGGAATTGATATTCTGAAGCACTGACTATACTGTCGTGTGGGTGTTGGCAATTTTTTATTATTTATTTTAATTCAGCCTTCAGCTCTGTGCATAATTTGCGACAAGTATGTTCTTAGTATGCTTTTTAGCTATCTTTGTAATGGTTGCAGTGTTTCTGGCCACTCCTTTTGTTCTTGTCAATAGAATTCACTGTCGTAATGATCTTGAGAACCTACTTTTATGAGTGGCTGACGTTCAATTGATTTCATATAGAAAGCGCACCTTGGGTGATAATTCTTCTGGTGGGAATCCATTTGGTGCTTCAATGAGACGTTCAAGTTATTCACATACTGGAAATGGATGTCACTTTGAAAATGCTGCTGGTTTTGTGACGGAGACTTTGGGAGCTGGTGTTAGAGATATTCAGCATCATCCACTAATGCAGTGTGGAAATTTTGAAGTTGATTTGGGTTTTCCAGCCATACACTTAAAGAGCAATAATAATACAGTGATAAGATTATCATCTGGGAATCCTAAGGAGTTCCTTTTGCAGACTCTTAGGGATTATATTTCTCAATGGCATGGTGTACTTGATGAAGGTTGGTACGTGGAGTTCAAAGAATCCTATAATGGCTGTGGAACATATGTCTGGTACTGTGCTCCAGGTGGACTAAAATTTGATACAATGTCTGGAGTTGCTTCTTATCTTGGCTTGACGTCAAACCACAAGCTTGTAGAGCCCAAATTAAATAGTGAGGGATCTACTGTGCTGGAGAGACTTCATCTGCCCAGGAAAAGGAAGTCATCTAGGTCTGTAATTAATGGTTTTGCTGAAAGTAGGGGATACCTTACACATGCTCATCCGAAGGAATTCATATCTGACAGTCAAACTATGGAACTGGTATCTAGTAATGGGAACACTCTTAAAGCCACGGAAGCTGGATCTGAGGAAAATTTTGGATCTGAATATCAGCAATACAAAGTAAGTGCTTGATTCCTCTCCCATTTATCTTTCAACTTGCTAATTGTTTTTATGCTAAACTACTTCCTCTAGCTTTGGCTGAGAAAAGAAAAGAGGAAAATCCTTCGGCAAATGATAAAATTCCATCAGAATGGCTCTTGTCTGCTTGTTTCCACAGTTGCCGGTTTAGTTTGCTTCCAATTGATATTTGCTATTCCTTGCACTTTTCAGGATGGGCTACCTGTGCAATTTGAAGATTTCTTTGTTCTCCATTTGGGGTTTGTTGACTTGAGACCTTCATATCATGAGCTGGAAAGAATTGTGCCTGTAGGTTACAGGTCCTGCTGGCATGACAAGATTACAGGTTCAATTATATTTTGTGAGGTGTTGGATGGTGGTGACTCTGGACCTCTATTCAAGATCAGAAGATGTTCTTGCTCTGTAGTACCTATTCCAAATGGATCAACTATCCTCTTTAGGCAAGCCCTTCCACAATATGCTGGCCCAGATACCAAAGCAACTGATGATTTTATATACTCTAGTATGGACTGTGATGATGATGGTATCATTCGGGCAATCATTACCGACCCTCTGCCTCCAGTAGAAAATGAACTTTTGGGTTGCCTTTGTAGTGGCAGAGATGGGGTTTCTGATGCGACAGAAAGCTCTATGCAAACTGATCCAAGTACTGCTCTTGTCCATTGTGCAACTGTCGGTGATGAGGACTGTCTTGGAGATGAAATTGGTGAAATTGTGGTTGAAGAACGTTCATCATCCTTAGCTTGGAAAAAATTGTCTCAAAAATTTGTTGATGCCTTCTCTGGCATCCGTAGGAGCAATAGCTCTTACAAGCTGTCTTGCAAACATGTAAAAAATGAGACAATCTCATCTTACTGGGATATGATGGATGAAAAGTGTGTTCCTGCTCCAATAGCTTTACAGAAATTTTCCAGTTCACCTATTTTTGCAGGCTTCCCATTGTACGAAAGTGATTCTGATATTTCAACTGATGCCTTACTAAAATGGTTGGGCCAGGATAGATTTGGATTAGATGCTTCTTTTGTGCAAGAAACTATAGAGAAGCTTCCAGGCATCGAAGGCTGTTCTAGGTATGTACTCTTGAGTAATAGAAATAACAGTTCAAGTTTGCTGACTATTGGAAATGGAAACTTTATCGTTAAGAGAAAAGAAGGTGTAGACATCAAAGGAGGAGCATTAGATGCTCTATTTGGTGTATTGAGAAAAAATACAGAGGACATTGATGATCGTTGTAGCCCTCCCTCTGGGACAGAGCCCTGCTCCAGGCTGTCACCTGCAATCGCTGGAGATTGTTACCAGGTATAAATGCGTACGTTATTTTATGGTTATGACATTAAATTTGAAAATATCAAGTAGAATTTCAGTTTGGTCAAAACATGACGTCCTTATTCCTAATTAATGCAGGTATGGGAAGTATTGTGGCGTTTCCAAGATATTTTGGATTTGAAAGAGCCTCTTTCTCTGAAGAAGCTCGAAGATGAACTTATCAACCCATGGGTAGATGCTAGCAAGCTTGCAGTGAATTTGGGTCAGAAACTACAAGGATGCCAAGTCTTGGATTTACATCCGAATGATCATAAAGGTGATGAAACACCCTCAGGAATTGCACTTGATTCACAGTTTTCTGGGGAACATCTGTATAAATTTAGATCAATGGAAACAGGGACAGAGAAGGAATTAACTTATGCTAAAATCCCGTGTATTGCCTTCAGTACCTGTTGTGGTGTAGCTTTGACAAAGGTGCATAGCTTGCTGCTTGGAGTTCTAATAGGTGAGCTGCAGTTGAAGGTTGCTGCACTTGTGGATCCAAATTTTGAGGCTGGTGAATTAAAATCTAAAAGGGGAAGGAAAAAAGATTTGGAAAGCTCTCTTCCTGCAAAAAGAGCTAAACTCAGTATGCTACCTATCAATGAACTGACTTGGCCTGAACTAGCACGGAGGTATATTTTGGCTATCATAACCATGGATGGTAATTCTGACTCTGCTGATGCTACAAGTCGTGAAAGCGGGAAAGTTTTTCGCTGCTTACAAGGCGATGGTGGTGTGCTTTGTGGCTCATTGACGGGTGTTGCTGGGATGGAAGCGGATGCTCTTGTAAGATCAATCATAAGTTTTCATGCCTCTTATTTTTCCTTATTATCCAGAGTTAAATTATGTGAGCTCTTCAACTTTATTGCGAAGCAAATTCATATGAGACTATCATTTCCCCTCTTGAAAAATCTAATCTGCTAAAACCTACTGTGTGCATTGGATCGAGTAAGGGGGTAGATTGCAATAGATTTCTTCCGAGCCTACTGCTTTAAATATTCGTCAGAGAGGTTGCACTGGATGCTCGGCTGATTTATACAGTTTAAATTGGAACTTGATCTTTATCTTATTTTGATGGTATTATTAGGATGGTAGTTTAGATACTTCCAATTAACTAGACATGCATCTTTATTTTTACTCCTATGTCAGTTATGAAGCAAGTTTAGAATAAATTTTAGTGCCTGTTGTTTCATTGTTCTTGATATGTAATGTGGAGGAATATTAAGAGGAAATATTTGACTAACGTTGACTAGTGAAACTTTGGCTGGATAGTGCAAAGCTCTTTTTCCTCTGGTTGCATAGGAAGAGCAAAACTACCTACTTTGGAATCTCTTTGGAAAGTCTTATCCTTGTGAGGAGTGACAGAAAGGATTAACTTTAGATATCTTGTAAAAGAAATGAGAGCTGCTAGTCTATGGATACTCACTTTGCAACAAAAAGGTGGTCAGTTAAGGACCAGTAATTTAGAAGTAATATCAAATTTTGCAGTCAAGGAAATCTCATCCTTGGATGAATTTGCTTCTCCAAGAATGAGATGATGCTGCCGATGGTTCATGTGCTCATCTGGATTATGTTATTGAAAAAAAATCTTAACATTTGTGGGTGTGGGCATACTGTTTCATTTCCGGAAGACCAGATGGCTACACTCAATTTCACACTTTAAGCTTTTGGTTTGTTAGGTTGATTAGTTATCTACGTTTAAATAAATCTGTCATATGTATCCTTTGTTGCTATTCAGGTTTATTCTTTTACCCTCTATTTTATGACCGGTATTATAAAAATGTGTTTTCATAACATCTTGAATGGTTTGATATCTAGTTGCTTGCAGAGGCTTCAAAGCAAATTCTTGGTTCTATGAGCAAAGAAAATGAGTTTCTCACCCTCGAAGTGGAAGAATCAGCTGGACCTGCTGCTGTTGAAAATAATTTCTCTTGTGATGGTGATCTTCCAGACTGGGCCCAGGCCCTGGTGCCTGTAAAAAAGTTACCAACAAATGTTGGCACGAGAATTAGGAAGTGTGTGTATGATGCTTTAGCTAAAGATCCACCAGACTGGGCAAAGAAAATATTGGAACGTTCAATTAGTAAGGAAGTCTATAAGGGCAATGCATCAGGACCAACAAAGGTGCTGTCCTTGACTTCTCATCTTTATGATTTGTCTTATGTTTCTCCAGTTTTGGAGTGATGCGTCATATTGCTTTCTTAACTTGGTGAACTTTTCTGGTCTTTGTGCATTTTCTGCCGTTTGTAAGTTTTGCATGCTGAAGCTTACTCTAGGGAAAAATGAACCTGGAATATTTCTCTTGAAAAACAATCCTACAGCTTTAAATTGAATTAGGTTTAGGTGGTTCACTTATATGCACAAGTGTCTATTTTTTCTCTTGGTTCTCTAATAAATTTGGGGGAGATTAAAGTTTTCTCCCTTATGTACATTGACTCCAATATGATATTTTAACTTCTTGACATGAAAATTGATGGACTCCATGTGGTGCAATTTACTCGTTTGTTTTCCTGTTGCTGAATTTGAATTTGTCGTCTATGCTTATGGTCATCATTCATCTCATTGTAATCATGCTGAACTCTATCTTTTGATGATGAACACAGAAAGCTGTTCTTTCTGTGCTAGCAGACGTATCTGGTGAAGCATCACAACCGAAACCTGAAAAGAAAAGTAAGAGAAGGACTGTCGTTTCTGTTTCTGATGTAGTCATGAAGAAATGTCGTGTTGTCTTACGTCAAGCTGCTGCTGCCGATGACGCGAGAGTTTTCTGCAATTTGCTGGGAAGAAAAATAATGAACAATGGTGACAAAGATGAGGAGGGTCTTCTTGGGTCTCCAGCTATGGTGTCTCGTCCACTAGATTTTAGGACCATTGATTTGAGATTGGCAGTAGGTGCTTATGGTGGTTCACAGGAAGCATTTCTCGAGGATGTTCGAGAGGTATGTATTTCATGTGAAATAGGACTTATTTTATAATACCCATGCAATCTTAATTATTTTCCCTGCTGGTAATGTGGAGTTTCTATCGTGAACCTTATGCTTTTGCCCCTCGTCATTCCATGGATTTTCCCTCTTTGTGGATCCAATAGTTAGGTACAGGTTGCGTTTGCTTTAATTGACTGGAATAATGGGAATGTGGTGGGACTTGGGCAAACGGAACATGATGAGTATTGAGGTTTCTTTGGTTTCTTAGCAATGCTTAGAAATGGAAAATCTAATAATTATGAGTATTAAGTACCCCACTTACTTAGCAACAAACCAGGAATTCTTGCAATATTAAATGCATTGACTTTTCTTGTGATATGCTTGATCCATAGTTTCATCATAAAACATCAAAGTTGTCATAATAAAGTAAGTGGAAGAGAGGTAAAAGTACAATGGGAAATATCTGCACAAACTGATGAAGGACCCAAAGTTTACAGATTTTTCTTATAATATGCTTTTAAGATATTAAGAATGTAACCATCATTTTTTTACTATATTCATAAGCTTCATCTATTCTTTATCATTAAGGGACAGATGGCATTTTGGTCTCTCTCCCTTTAAAAATGTAACCGCCTGTTAATGGTAGCCACCGCCCACTTTTTCCCATGATTATGGATAGGTGGAGATTATTACCTTTGTAGCGACTATTACTGTGTCATGAAGAGGCGATCAATCTGGGATGGTGCTAATTTTGTACTTCAACTTGGGTCGACCTAGATAGGTTTGATGAATTCCTTTTTGCATACAATACATGTATAGTGATCTTTGTCAATGGCCAGGAAAAATCTTTATTGGAAACCTATCTTCTTTGTCAAGATTAAAATTCTAATTGCAGTGATATCTAGAGGGATGAAACGATTTGGGTATTGTTCTTATTTATTGCTTATAACTCTTATTTATTATGTGTAAATGGTGATTATCATAACCATCTGATTGCGCATGAGTTCTGTCTAAAATGAAAATACTAATATATCAGTGAATAACATTTCCTAAATAATGAGTTTCTTCCTAAAGCACCTCTTATCAAGTACAATACATAAAATATGAAACAAGTATATACAAATTATAAAGTTTATATAGCACTCACTATGTTAATCACATCAATTGCCCTTTCCTTTTTATTACTCTACTCCACTCTAAAATTTTCATCTTTTCTGTCTGGACTTTTTATCATTTCATTTTAGTTTAAAACCAAATATTCTTTCATTACAGAGGTTTAAACAATTTAAGCCTACAAATAAGTGCAAGCATATGCACAAAACTATACAAATTAAGCAAATGGGATCAATGTTACAGAATATTCTCTATCCCATGGAAAGCATATAAAATTAACTTTTGTTGTCATACATATTACTTTTAAGTGGTTACAGTCTATTGGAATCTAAAATATACAGAACTAAAAGAATCATGAATCATAGATTTATCCTATCTGAATGAATTAAGAACACTTTTGGTCTCCTTACTCTTGTGAAATGTGCAATTGGGTCCTTGAACCTTTTTCTGTGCCTTCAAGTCCCCTAGTTTGTATGATTTGTGTAATCTCATTTTTTTTTATCTTTTTCTTGATAGTCTATGAAATCTTATGATCTTTTTATAATCCATTCTTAATTTAACTTATCAATTTTCATTCCTTTTTAGCTGCGTAAGTTTTCTACTCCACTATAATTTTCCTTCATCTTTTTATTTTATGGGAAATTTTTGTATATTTTCTGAGTTTTTCATGTGACAGGTCTACATGGAAAAGAAGTATGCTCTTTCCTGTAAATGCATTAACGATTAATGATAGAAATGGCTACTTTCTGTGAGCTAATGGACTTTCTTTCCTGTATGTCAAATTGTCTGTGCAGTTGTGGAATAATGTAAAGACTGCCTTTGGGGATCAGACTGATGTGGTTGAGCTAGTTGACAAATTATCTCAAAATTTCGAGTCATTATATAAAGAGGAGGTATGTAAGTCTGTTTTTCTTTACTTGTGAATAAGTTGCTGCTATCCAAATAAAAGCTTCATATCGTCCAATACTAGCAGATTGACATGGGTGTGTAGGTGTAGGGTGTGCATCCATTTTACCTTACTCTGGACTTGGATCTAAAATTTTTCCCTGATGTGCTCTTCCTTTGTTTAATTAAATTTCTCAAAAACTATCCAAGTAACAGCATAAATTTCTTTTGAGTAAACCTGAGTCTCGATGCTCACAAATCTGGTGCAGAGAAGATTTTTTAAGTAATGGTCATGCAGTACGTAACACTCCCTACTTGTACAAGTGTTTGCGTTATTTGAATCAGCAATTTGGTATAGTTAAGTTACTCATGACTCTTGGTCTTTTGTGTTCCTGTTGGGAGGTCACATTAGTTCCATTCCTTCCATGCAGGTTGTCACTCTTGTTGATAAACTCCAGGTGTATGCAAAATCAGAATCCTTGAGTGCAGATATGAAGAAGGAAGTGGATGATGTTCTTGCCTCTCTAAGTGAACTTCCTAAGGCCCCATGGGAGGAAGGAGTCTGCAAAGTTTGCGGTATTGATAAAGATGATGACAGTGTTTTGCTATGTGACACATGTGATGCTGAGTACCACACCTATTGCTTGAATCCTCCACTTGCAAGAATTCCAGAAGGAAACTGGTATTGCCCTTCTTGTGTTGTTGGTAGACACTTAGTTCAAGATGTGTCCGAGCAGAATTATGTCATCTGTAAGCGCCGAGGTAAAAGATTTCAAGAAGTTACCCGTGATTACTTGGAGGCACTCTCTCATTTAGTATCTAGAATGCAAGAAAAGGAATACTGGGATTATAATGTTGATGAGGTACCTTCGATAGACTTCTCTATACTCTCTATGCTGTTAATTGCTCTTTTGAACATCCATTTATTGTATCTTCAGTTGCCCATGGAATGTTTAAGTATCTATATTGATATTTACCTATTTCAGTTAATTCGATAAATTTGTTCAAAGTCATTTTCTTACATAAATCTGTTAGACAGTTCTTGCCTTTCTTTTTTTGGGTAGGTAGGTCTTTGACTTTTAGTTAGGACAAGAAAGGAGATATCAGTTGGCAATTTAGTTTGGCCATTGCTTAAAAGTCTGATAAGATGGGCCACAAGTGTCTTTTTTTCCTCCCTTAAGTGAAAACCTTGAAAGCCTTTTTGAGTATTCTAGAAAATACTTTTCTGTTTTTTAATTTAGAACTTGGAACTAGACTGTTCACGAGGTCTTTTCTTCCTTAATATTCAAGTGACATATTCCGAAAAGAAAAAAACAAAGTACATTGCGTTTAGTTCTGAAAATATGGGAAACCTCCGTGATAAAAGTTTCTACAGGATGTGCTTTTTGACTTTGACTTTAGATTGCAATTTGACAAAATCCAAAATATTATATCTATATGTTTACATGTACATGTAATGTACAATTACTATCCTACTGTTAAGAAGGTTCATCTACACATTACTTTATTATATGTTTACTCTTAATGGAGGTCATCCCTTTAGTTATACCTATTGATTTTTTACTTCTATGATTTATCATTCTTGAGAGCTGTCTCTCTAATTGAACTAGCAGAGTGTAGAAAAGAAAAGAAAAAATAAAGCAACCAATTTTTTGGAAAAATGTTCCTATAAATATGCAAAATGCTAAATAGAAAGCACCCCATGCAAAGCATGGGCTGTAAGACTGTTATTGTGATAATTCTTGACTCTTGACTTCCACGTTGATTTCTCTACCCAGTAATAATGAGAACTATTTTGTTACCTACTAAAGAGTTCAAACATATTTCGAGATACTTTGGATGGACCCCTTAGTCTTTTCTCATGGTACATCTACTTGCAAATCTAATGGACTTGTGTTTATCTTTTTTAACACTATTTTGTCAATTACACAGAAGGGTCGCCATTATGTATATGACTCTTGTGCAGCCATCCCCTAAGAAGCTTAATACTGGTCAAATAACTTTGGAAGGCTTTGTTGATTTAATGTTTGCAGTGCCCTTTTCTTTATCATTTGCGGGGCCTGTTTTGATACTTATGACATGAGAACAGTGTGAATTGTAGACTGGCGGAACATCTGTCTTTTGGCCATACCACAAGGATAGCTGCTCTTGAACCTCCAAGTCTGCAATAATTTGCTTATGGCTGTTAGTGTTTATAACATGGTGCTCAACACTGATCCTGCTTGTGAATGATTGGGTTTTCATACCATTGATTAAATTTTTCAATAAGCTCCACGAAAGTAATGTTCATTCCAACATGAGAAAACTATCGTCTTAATTATAACAAGCGCTAGTCGCATCATTTACTGTTCCAGTCACATTAAGGATGCTTCACACTTTGCATATCCAATCTCCATGAGTTCTTTTAGCATCTGAAATAATTTGTCACTGCTTGCTGTCTAAACTAACAAATTGAAAGATTGAACCTGGTGCTACATGACATGAGCTTACTTGTTTAGTAGGATGCAGTGATTGTAACTTTTAAGGATCCTGCAAGGAGAAAAATTCAGGATAATTAAGTAAAAGGCGGTTGTGATGTGTGCTGACTGCCTAAAAAATCACTTCAGCAGTTAAGTTTGGCTGAGGAAAGTTATTAACTGAGAGTGATTTATCTTGTACTGAGACACTTGGAGTGGAAATTGTTTGTGAAGTTCATCCATGGAAAGATATTCTCAATGTTTACTGGCCACCCATATTAAAATATGTACAGCTTGAAACTGATAAAAGAAAGACGTAAAGCTTGAAGCCATTCAAATTGCTAAAGCTTTCTTAATTTGAAGTGAAATTGTGTTGCCCTTTACTTGTTACTGGGATGGGGGTGGTTCAGTCATAAGTTGGTGGGAGACTGCCAGAATCGTAACAGCTTGATTTGTCAGGATGGGTTATTTATTTGGTGGTAGTTGTTGCTTATGAAATCTATTTGCCATGGTGCAGAGGACCTTCCTGCTCAAATTCCTATGTGATGAGTTGCTTAACTCAGCTCTTGTTCGACAACACCTTGAGCAGTGTGCAGAAGTATCTGCTGAGCTGCATCAGAAGCTGCGAATGCTTATTGCGGAGTGGAAGAACCTGAAGTTAAAGGAAGACTACCTGGTGGCAAGAGCTGCAAAGGCTGATGGTGCCACTAACACATGCGGAGAGGTCATTGGAAAGCATGGTTTGGACCCTGCACAATCAAACAACACTAGATGCAGTGTCCATCAGCTAAGTGATAGATCCAAGAATCTTAATGTCTTCCCTGAGCTGCGATTTGTGGAGACTGGTTGTGAAAAATGTCGGCCTAATGGTTTTGACCACTCATCTATCACTATGGCTGAGAAGAATGCTCTCTGCAAGGATAAGGCAAGTAATCCCACTAATGACGAGTGTGAACTGAAAGACAATGATGTTGCCGATGGCGACAAAACACTCCTTGGCAGCTCTTTATCCTCAAGGGCTTCTCAAATCGATGATACTACTGTTAAATCACGTGACCCGCCTACATTGGATCCTTTTCCAGAAGAAGTTAATGACCCTGAAAGAAAAATCTTTGAGCAAGAATGCTGCCTCTGTGCTGGTTCAAGAAGCTCCCCTTGTACTCAGCACCTGGATGATCAGAACGAGTCAACCAACCAGGTCGAACTGACTTCTGTGAAAAATGAGCTTTCAGCGCTGCAGGATTCAATTAGCAACTTAGAGTCACAGCTTCTTAAGCTATCATTACGCAGGGAGTTTTTGGGCAGTGATTCTGCTGGGCGATTGTACTGGGCTGCAGCAATGCCTGGCAGTCGGCCCCAGATTCTTGTTGATGGTACTTTAGCATCTGGGAAAAGAAGAAAGATTTTGAATGTTATGGTCCCAGAGAGGAGTGGTACTCAGGGTTCTGCTCCCACTGCAGAATCGTCTCTAGTGGGATCAAAAGCTTGCTGTCCCTTCATGCATAAATCAAATGGAGCAGCTGCGGCAAATCAATCGTGGGTTTTTTATCAAACTGACAATGAAATTGAACAGCTTGTCGAATGGTTGAAGGATAGTGACTCAGGAGAAAAGGCTCTGAAAAATGCCATTTTGCATTGGTGGAAGTTTAAATTGCAGGATTGTCAGTACCCTGTTGGCCATATTTCTGATGCAAGTGAAACAACTTCTGAAGGGTGCTCAAATGGTGAAAACCCGGTAGCTTCTGTTTGCGTCGCTACAAAGGCTTACGCTTTTTTGGAAAGGAAGTATGGTCCTTGTACGGAATTGGAAACTACAGGTACTTTGAGAAAGCGGGCGAAAAAGGCAACAGCACCCAGTGAAGAAAAAATGTACCGGTGTGAATGTTTAGAGCTTATTTGGTCATCTCGATATCATTGTCTTTTCTGCCACAAGACTTTTCTCACTGACGATGAACTAGAGGTGCACAATGACGGCAGGTGCAGTTCAGGATTTTCAGGGCATGAGAAAGGTAAAGAAAATGCAGACTCGTCCAAAAAGAAAGGAAGTCTCAAGCCTGATTCTGCTCGGATAGAAAGAACAGGTGAAAAGGATGTGTATGATAAAAGTCGACACCTTGATTTATGCTCAAATTTGATCACATTCCAGAATGAAGTTTTCACGTGCCCATATGACTTTGATGAGATAAGTTCTAAGTTTGTCACAAAAGATTCAAACAAGGATTTGGTACAGCAAATTGGTCTTATTGGATCTAATGGGACTCCATTGCTTGTGCCATCTAAGCCTCCTTACCTTGATGACTCGGATCCTATTCTATTATCTAGTGTTGATGCCAGTGTCCCAGCTGAGGAGGACAAGGAGGGAGTGACTGCTCTTCGGGAAGACAGAAGTATACGCAACACAAGCACATCCGAGTGTTATAAGATCAGACCTGGAAGTGAGAATATTGGCACACAAAGGGATAAATCAAGCTTGGCCTGTTCAGAAGGGAAGGAGAGAAAATGTCCCCTGCATAAGCGTGCTATGGCAACAGGGCTTAGTCAGCGCTGTGTGGTGCCACAGTCGTCCTTGAGACCCTTACCTGGCAGGGTCTCTCCAATTTTGAGACAGTTGAAGATTAATTTACTTGACATGGATGCTGCTCTAGAAGGAGAATATTTGAAACCATCAAAAGCACATCTGATAGGGAGGTGGGCTTGGCGTACGTTTGTTAAATCTGCACAGACTATCTATGAGGTTAGTGTCACTCACTTCCCTTTCTGTTTAAGAGTTTAATATCTGGCAATAATAGATTATGTTATTTCTTTCTTGCTAACTGCATTTAATACCCTTTTGAGAAATGCACTCTCTGTCTTTTCAGATGGTTCAGGCAACAATTGTCTTGGAAGACATAATTCAGACAAAGTATCTAAGAAAGGAATGGTGGTATTGGTCATCCCTCTCTGCTGCAGTTAAAACCTCCACCTTGTCTTCGCTTGCCCTGCGTATTTATTCTCTGGACTCTGCAATTTTATATGAGAATATTTTGCCCGACTTGGACTTGACTGATGTTGTGGTAGACAAGACAACAGCCTCCACTTCAGATCCAACTGAGAAACCAAAGCCCAGCAGAAAGTCAAGCAGGAAAAGGAAGGAGCCCGAGGGTTGATGGAGCACACATTTATGTGTAGATTTTTTTCCAGACAAACCTGACCCCAGCGTTGAGCTTATACATTAAGTAATTCAAGAGGCTACTTTGAGAATGGAAGAGAAGGCCCAAGTGAGGCGGTTTGTTGCATACATTTGGGCTTCTTGGGGGCAATTCATGCTGACCGCAATTATGTAGGGTAGGAAAAGGTCGCTGCTGCTTCTGATTGGTATGTGTATATAGCGCCAGCTGATTGGCATTTGTGTATATAGGTATAAGGCTGACATCTTTGGCTGTCGGGACCGAGGTAAGGAGGACTCCGGCAGTCTATTAGCATGGCGTACTAATGCAATCAAGAGATCAGTGGGTTAACCAAGGGGTGTACACATTTGTTTTTTGGACCGGATTTTGCTGCAGCTTTTGTGCTTGCTCGGGATGTTGGAATCAATGAGGAATTTTTCTTGCAGTGGCACACCTTCCAGATTTCGTTAGTGGGAAGATTACTGTAAAAAGGTGAACAAGTTAAAAAGAAAAAAAAATGTTGATAACGATGCAGCTTAGTGATGCAATTTTCATTCTTTATCTGGGTCTCTCTCTCTCTCTCTCTCTCTCTCTCTCTCTCTCTCTATATATATATATATATATATATATATATATATATATGTATGTTTTGTTATCTGTGGGTACGTTATTCAGAGCGGTAAGAATATACAGAAAGCTTCCTCACTGTTATCTGTGGGTACGTTATTCCAGAGCGGTAAGAAGATACAGAAAGCTTCTTCATGTGAGGTATTTCTACCATGTGTCTGGTAAGTGTAGAATTAAGTCGGAAACTGTATTTGCATCCAATCTAATCTCCCTTCCCTCTTTGAATGTTACAGCAATTTTCCTTTAAATCCTGGCAAGTTTCAAGTAGCAATCATGCCGAGAGTCAACGTGGGACTACGAATTTAGGGAAGATATGAGAAGAATGAGAGTTTCTTATTTTTCACACCAAGAGAGGTACAATAACACCGAGCATAGTGGTCAACGCAAAGGTCCTGTGATCTTTTTCATTGCAAGGCCATTCCGACCAGAACACCATGATCGGTATCCCTACAATTTATTTGGAATCACATCTGAAAGGAGGAAACATAGAAAAACTTACTTGTGACAAGACACATACATGAACCAACGAGAGATGGGACTATTAGCAGTGAAAAAAAAGAGGCTTTCAAGGGTGTTCCCAATCTCAAGACCACACCCACCAGCCCATTGGTTCCTCCTCTTCTTCGTGATGTGGCTGCTCAGTCACAGCAGCAAAAATGCCCGAGAAGTATCTACGGCCATCATCGCTCCCATCATCCTCCGACTGGGCTAGACATCCAGGGTAATTTTCGCACAAGAAGTATGAGTTGCCACTATCCACAAGCTGTGGACCTTCCTCGTCAATCACTGCGCTTCCCCCGCTCTTTGAACTCAGCCTATCCTCCACCTTCGCACTGAATTGAAGGGCCCGTACATCAGCCTTGTCCACCAGAGCTGGCTCTGAGGGGCCTGTCATTGGTGCTCCTTTGACTTCCTTGTCCTGAAGTTTCTCTGTCAAGGAATAGACCTGCCAATATAGAAAGGTAAATAATATGCACGAAGATAATACATTAATCATAGTCCCCCGTTGGAATCGTCACTGATACTGGAGAAGAATGGTTCGTGATTATGAGAATCTAAGTCAAGAAAAAAAAATCGTTATTCTATTTTATAAGTTAGGAAGGGTAACAGATTCTGACGTCAGAGCACATATATGTATATGATCCATAGTAGCTGTCTACTAGAAAATGGAAGAGACATGGCTATCTACTCTTAAAATGTGAGGCTAAATGTCCGCCACTATCTTCATCGCTTTCGTTGACCAGCAGAAGGGTTATGTTGGGCACATGCTGTCTGTGTATTAGGGAATCTCACCACAGAATACTTGAAAAAGTGCATTAGAACCCAAGTCAACTGTGAAAAGTTTCATCTGGCCAAAACAAAAAAAGAGCTATGAAAAGTTCCACCCAAGTTTGATGAAACTATAGTTAATGGTAAGTCCATTTCATTTCATCCTTTACTATGCATGACAAGGTCATGACCACAGCATAGACAAGGCATGATCAGGCATACCTCCAATTTGAGCTTCTCATTTTCCTTCATTATGGAATCATAGTCCAAAAGAAGGGAATCGTATGAAGATTTGAGGTAATCATAATCCCTTTCCAATTGCTTTGTCTTCCAGCGAGCCCGGCGATTCTGGAACCACACAGCTACCTGCCTCGGCTGCAACCCCAGCTTCTTAGCCAGATGGGTCTTCCGCTCTGGTTCCAGTTTGTTCTCTTCCTCGAAGCTCTTCTCCAGCAGAAGCACCTTTTAATTATGCCCAAAATATTTCATAAGTTCTCGGACTATTTAACATTAGGCACCATTGCAAGGTTGTTCCCCCTTTTCCTTGAAAAGACAAAATTTGGGTCTACGATTCGATAACTGAGAATAGATGTCTGAATGATGTATCTCACTTAAAGAGTAATTGAATCTAAGCCAACTTTCCTAAACAGTAAGAACATGGAAATCAAGGTGAAGATGGGCACTTTCCAAATGATGCATATTCTTTCTCCATTATACGTTCCTTCATATTTACTACCTACTTTGAGTAAGATCGATTCCTATATTTAGTCATCGAACCATGATCAAAGGTCAGTCATTCTTATCTTATCGGATCACAATTCAGAAAACTCAAGAAAGGAATATGATTCTGTTTAGATCAGGACTAAAAGAGTGCAGTATCTGAATATGCCATAGGATGAGGGAATACAAAGGAAATGGAACAACTAGATACGCATCTGATCAAAGCATATTGTGTTTGATCTTGATACGTACCTGCTCAGGAGTTAGGCGACGTTTCTTCTCCGGCATCTGCTCATCATAATATTCCTCATCGAAAAGTTCATCCGGCGAGCAGAAAAACCGACGTCGCTTTGGGGATTCCTCCATGCCCATCATGGATCTTGATCCTGAAACATCGGAAACAGTGAACAGAAACGAAATTCCTACTCATCAACACCCAAAATCAAATCTTTGAGCAAACGTTTGCATACGAAGGTTGTAATTCTTACTTGTCGAGTTCCCATATCTTGTAATTTGGAATAAATGTTTTGAAGGTCAACTGAAGAACACAATTTTTACAAGCTCAGAGCTTTCAAAACTGAACCATCTCAAGCCAGGAGAGGCTAAAAGAGTTCCAAAATTCTTCAGTTGAGCTAAACAATCAAATTCAAAAGCAAACTGGCATGAAAATTCATCATTTCGTCTCATACAAAAATGCATCTTTATTTATGCGACAAGATCAAGCATAAGGAAAAGCAACAAAACAAACAAATTCATCATAGTCAAGACCCAAGAACAAACAGAAAAATCACGAGAGAGAGAGAGAGAGAGAGAGAGAGAGAGAGAGAGAGAGACCACCTTTATCAAGGAACGTGATGTTCCCCTGAAGCGCGGAGGAATCAAACAAAAAACGTCCTGCCTCCATACCCTTCTCAGCCAAAGTGGATCTCCGGCGACCTTTATCCGACGGTGGCCTGACAGATACTCCGGCGAGGCACTGAAAAGAAACTTATGTCTGTACGTATATATACGTAGAACGAGTTATACTATGTATACACGGGGAGGCTGTGAATTAGAAGAGCATGAGCTTGTGGCGAAAGAAGCTGGTCGTCCACAGCAACCTCGCCGGAGTCTCCAACGGACATATGCAAAACCCCATCATGCCACTTCTCCCCAGAACGCTACCCAGCTCCTCCTCTCCGCGCTCCCCGCCTCTTCTTTCGCTTCTCTTCTCGGGTTGGAAGCTCCAGCTGAAGATTCAGTGGGCCTCCATCAAAGCAGCCCCTGCTCAACGCTTTGCTTCTGAACCGGGCAAGGTCTGAGACGCCGGCGACCGGAGTTTCCGACGACGGCAGGAAGGAAAAAAGGAATATTTTCGTCGCGTTTTATGGAGCTTCCGGAGTTGCGTGATTGTAGATAAAAGTTGAAACTTGGAAGAGGCGATGCAAGGGGCCTTTATAGTAAGGGAAAAAAGGAAACTTTGCCTCTCTCTCTCCATCAATGGTGGGAAGCCGAAAATGCCCGAAATGCCCCTCTTGTTTTTCTTTCTCAATTTGTTATTTTTGTGAGGTGACGTCAATGAAATCCTGAGGCGCATCGAAATGACGTCGTTTCATATTTGTTTAAGGAAACGTTTGTTCGGTCCTGTGCTTACTTGTGGGAAAATTATACAAAATGACCTATGAACTAATGTTCAGTACATAATGTACTATCTAAATTTTTAAGTTGTTTAATGTGATCTTTAATTTTTTTTGTAGGTACTTAATTTAATACCTAAATTATATAAAAATATTCAATATTTTTATCGTTAATTCAAGTTTAGGGACAATAGGTGCTAGATTGAACGTAAATCAATATTTTAGAGACTACATTTGATAAATTAAAAGTTTAAGGCTGACTTTGTACACTGAAATAAAATTCATGGACTGCGTTACAATAAATTAAAAATTCAGATATCACATTGACCATTGAATTAAAATTTATAAATCGTTTAATGTCATTTCCATTTATTTTAACGCATATTCTGTTAAAAGAGTCGAAAACTTGAAGCTGCACATATCAGCTTTTATCACTTTTTAATTTAATTGTCTTGTAGTGATTAGACAGTCATCACATTCATGGAAATACGCAGCATTCTATTGATGAAAAGCTAAATATTGACTTATTCAAATAATGTTTTTTTTTTTTTGCATTGATATAATTCATGAATTTTCAATTCATCTAATACAGTTCGTGAATGTTGACTCAGTATTCAATGTAATTATTGAACATACAATTTATTTAATATGGCTCCTAAACTTTTTCTATATGTTGAAATTTCTTCTAGGACTACATGAAGATGTTTTTATTATGCTTCCATTAATTTAAGTTTAGAGATTGCATGAAACAATTTTTATATGGTCCATAAGTTAGTTTGAATAAGTATTGAAAGTTCATAGATCACATCGGACAAATTGAAAGTTTATGGACTACATCGCACATTAAGCTTAAGTTCATGGCCTAAGTTCGGGGATCATCTAAGTTAGTGAATATTCGATAAACGCGTCAAATATTTGCTATAAGTTGGATTTTCGGGATTTTGGAACGCGAAACTTAACTCTCGATCAGTGGCGATCTCCTCCGCACAGGGAGACTAGATGTCCACGACTTAGGAGGTGTAGAGAGAATAACTTATCGGTTTGATTTTGATTAAATGCCATGATAATACAAACTGGTAGACTCTCAGAATTACAAGCTTCATACCAAAAGTCAAAGCGTTGCGAACCTGCTGATTGATTTTCTTCTTTGATCCAAAATTACAGCGCCCAAAATTTATTCGGCTATCCCAAAAATCCCAGACGAGATATCATCTTATCCATAGCGAGAGCATTCCTCTCTCTCTCTCTCTCTCGCGGCATCTGGGCTTTGGAATATCTTCTTCTTCTCAGACCGTCCCAGAAGCCTTATCTTCATTGGCTCCTCTTGTCCCTTGTAGTAACTTCCTCTCCTGTTTCTTCTGGAACACCCATTTCTTCCATGTCTTCGTAGCACCCTGGAAAGCTCTTTTCTTTTGTGCACTCTCCCATGGCAGCAATCGTATCGTGCCACTGCTACCACTCCTGTTCTTCCCTTATCGCCTCGAAGCGGAGTGGCGCGAAAATACCCACGAATTTTTTCCGCCATTTGAGCACGCGGAGCAACAATGTCGCGTCGGTCAGGCGGTTGGCGCCCTCGTGTTCTTCAAGTCCGAGCGGTCGTGGCCAATGGCAAACTCATCAGAACGGAGAGGTGGGTTCGACGAAAGATTGTTTCTTTTCGAATTTCTCATGGTAGTCTTCGTTAGGACGCACGTCCCACGTTTCCCACTAGGTCAGTGTGGCATTTTGACCCCCAATCTGTTTGCTGGCGTCGGTTGGGTTATGTTACGATGTTGGTACTTGGATTGGATCGAGTTCATGTAATTGGGGAAAGCACCGGTGGAAAAATGAATACTTGCTGGCTATGATCTAGTTACATCAACGGAAGGTCTCATATTCGTTAATTTCTGCAACTCTCTTTCTATCCAATGTCTTATGTTGATGTCACTAATGAAATGTTTTGAATTTTTTAGCAGGAAGGGAGATCATTTTCCTTGAGGGAATGTGCGATATCTATTGCTTTGGCGATTGGATTGGCGACAGGAGTGCCTTCATTGGATTTGTCTACGGGCAATGCTTATGCAGCTACTCCTGCTTTGCCTGATCTTTCTGTCCTAATATCGGGCCCACCCATTAAAGACCCGGAGGCTTTGCTAAGATATGCTCTTCCAATTAACAATAAGGCCATAAGGGAAGTTCAGAAGCCACTCGAGGACATCACAGATAGTCTCAAGGTTGCAGGACTCAAGGCACTCGACTCTGTGGAGAGAGTAAGAAACCAAAGCAAGGCTTGTTTTTGATTTACTTGGCAGTTCACAAAGATTCTTTTGTATTTTGTCAGTTCCTAGTTTTAGGAGACCTCGAATTGAAGATTATTGATTCTGTATGTTGCTATGAAAAATATAGAATGTAAGGCAAGCATCTCGAGCGCTCAAGCAAGGTAGAAATTTGATTGTATCTGGTTTAGCTGAGTCAAAGAAGGACCACGGAGTGGAGTTGCTTGACAAGCTGGAGTCTGGAATGGATGAGCTCCAACAAATTGTGGAGGATAGAAATAGAGATGCTGTAGCAGGCAAACAGAGGGAACTGCTTAACTATGTTGGAGGGTGAGTTAAACAATACACCATTCTTCACACCATCACCTCTTTCTTTTTTTGGGCAAAATTGAGTGTTAGTTGATGAGATGCTGCAGAAGATTGATATAATTCAATAGTCCATCCTAGAAGAAGAAATTCTTAGAGTTTGGGCAGCTTGTCCGCACAGCAAGTTCATTCAGATAAAAATTTCAATCTTGCTAATCTGAAAGGATGATGAACATGCTAATGATTTTTAATGGAAACATACTTCATGTGTAGTTGTCGAGTCTCTTTTTTTTTCCTTCCACTCTGTTCTTGAAAAGGCACTTGCGGGCGTTGGTGTATCTAGTATTTACCTAATAAAGCAAAGGAATGTCAATATTGCTATGTTAGCTTGAAAGGTGGAAGGATCGTGTAAAATTAATCCACTCAAGAGGTAAATCCTTCTCATAGATACCCTTGTCATTGACTGCAGCTGAGATCTTCCTGGGGCATTGGGTTTCTGCAGTGTTGAAGAGGATATGGTGGATGGCTTCCCTTATGAAGTTCCTGAAGAATACAAGAATATGCCTCTCCTGAAGGGTAGGGCTGCCGTGGATATGAAGGTCAAGGTGAAAGATAATCCCAACCTGGAGGAGTGTGTGTTTCGAATCGTCTTAGATGGTTACAATGCACCTGTGACTGCTGGGAATTTCGTGGATTTGGTAGAGAGGCACTTTTACGATGGGATGGAAATCCAAAGAGGTAAACTATAGCATTCCAATCTTCTATTTAATCTTTCACCATGATGGGGTTAGCCATGCTGTTTGGAACTACTGTTGAACTCACTGGCTTCTTATTCAGCTTAGAGGGATATGGTCACAGGAAAATTTAGCATCATCATTGTTGCTTAAATCTAACTTGACTTCATCCTTCAAATATTGATTGGCACAATATGTTCAGGACTGGGCTACCCTTGAGTCTAGCTTAATGTTTAGTACAGTAAATATCTCAGCTTGGATAATTAACAATCTGTAGCTAGGAGACATATCAATTTTCCTTGGATCATCTGTTCTTATAGAGGCTGATGGAAGACTTTTTCTTTTCCTCCA
This sequence comes from Melaleuca quinquenervia, assembly GCA_030064385.1. Taxonomy (NCBI): domain Eukaryota; kingdom Viridiplantae; phylum Streptophyta; class Magnoliopsida; order Myrtales; family Myrtaceae; genus Melaleuca; species Melaleuca quinquenervia. The sequence goes on along the minus strand of CM057726.1, from coordinate 5,347,162 downwards.
GCCGATGGATTTGTTGTACAAACAGGTGATCCTGAAGGTCCTGCTGAGGGTTTTATTGATCCTAGCACGGAGAAACCCCGGACGATACCTTTGGAGATCATGGTGGATGGGGAGAAAGCGCCAGTATATGGACAAACTCTTGAAGTGAGCCTCTCTCTCTCTCTCTCTCTCTGTGAAAAATTCATAGCAAATGAATGCGAGTAGGGGCTCAAATGTCTTTTTTCCCATGTGAATTAATCAGCAGAAGAATTGTTGATTCACTTAGGAATAAAGGAATGTAAAACTTGTTGAAGTGAGGAAGAGAATGACCTCGTGTGCCTTTTGCATGACAAAACTTCCGTTGCAGTACAGTGAAATGTGAACAGGGAGTGGTTGTCCCACTGCATATTACTCAGTGAACCGTCACTCAATTTGAAGTAATCGATGAGATGGCTTTAGTCTAATTTTACAACTGTTGTAACTCGATGCTTTTTATCTTACAGGAGCTTGGCCTCTACAAGGCTCAAACGAAGCTTCCATTTAATGCATTTGGGACAATGGCCATGGCCAGAGAGGTAAGATTTACTAGCTTTACATGGCTTCGCTCTACCTTTATGTTATATGATGATTCTAATAATTCAGATGGATTTCAGAAATTTTATTCTCTATTTGTTTTTTCACTTGACAGGAGTTTGAGAACAATTCCGCATCAAGTCAGATATTTTGGCTGCTAAAGGAAAGTGAACTAACCCCTAGTAACGCGAATATTTTGGATGGGCGGTACGCAGTTTTCGGTTATGTGACAGAAAATCAGGATTACTTAGCAGATCTAAAGGTTGGTGATGTCATTGAGTCGGTGCAAGTTGTCTCGGGCCTTGATAATCTGGCGAATCCCAGCTACAAGATTGCTGGCTAGGGGTCTTTCTTTTCTCTTTTCCTGTCCGGTTGGACACTTCATGTGAGCTTGTATGACCACGACGTGTAGTTGTTTAGGGCCAATGTTCATTGTCTGATTCTTGTCACTTATGAGAGATAATGTGTTATCCACATCGAGAATGTATTCTTTTGGGATTGCATCAATACCAAATTCAGATCTATTAGTGAAAGTTGGCATGCGTCACAATCTTAGTGGAACACAGTAGGTGGAACGAATTGCTGGATGAAACTGGGAAAGCTTTCTCCTTCTCATTGTTGAATTGGATACTACTTGTAGAACTCCGGTTGCAGCACAGTTGCAATGAAATTCTTTGTATTCCAACGTATGTCAGATGGGCTTTTTCTTTGGAAAACTTGTGAGATCATCAAGCTTGACTTGATCTGGTAAAATAAGTTATGACAATTTTCGTTCCCCGTTTCTTTTTGGTATTTCTCATTCGGTCGGGCTTCATTCTCTGTAGTAAACCTGACTCAAGAGTCTCGGACCGTTGGCTGTAGACCTGTGATGTGATGTCCAACAGCAAGTTGTGTCGCATCCTGAACCATGAGCTACAAGCACAAGTTGGCATATTCTAGCAAACGTCAGTGAACATGAAAACCAGTAAGTACTGGGCCAACAGATGTTTACTTTATTGCCCATAACAATATTTATTGTCAGTTTTCCCCTCCAATGGAAAGTGATTGGGAGGAAGAGCAGATCAAGCTTTACAGGATCCATAATAAAGAAAAACATAGGACTCTTGAACTACTTGAACTAAATTAACCGGAGAAGAACAAGAAAGAGAAACATAAGAAGTTGATATCTAAGCCTCCAACCAAATGCTCTCAGCCCGTGCACTCCGCCCTCTTTAATTGTATTACATACAAATCAATCCAGATGTTCTTCTCAGATCCTCAACTGTCCCTTAACTTGACATGGCTGCACTCACCATTTAAGGACCTCGGTATCTGCGGAAACAGAAGCACCCCTGCTGCTGATCGAGAGGGATCATACCTCCTCCTTTCGAGGTGTCAATAGCCTCCAACATGGCTACCACCTCATCCATTTTAGGTCTCTTGTCAGGATTAGCATCCCAGCAACGTTTCATGACATTCGCAAGTGAGCTCGGACAACAACGTGGGATCTCCGGCCTCAAATTCTGTTGATCCATGAAAAAGCTTAGCATTCTCATCTTTGGACCTAATGCTACATTTGTCCAAATCGCAGAAGAAAATCAAGTAGAGTAAAATTTTCACAGGAATCTGTATCTGTAAGAAACTGCAGAAAAAATATTTTCATAGGTCCAGAAATTAGGGGTTTCTGTCTGAATTTATCAATCTAAAACCATGGCTATTCAAATCGCCTGTTCTGATCGTAATAGCAGTGTCGATGTCTCTGTATCACAAAGTGGAAGCTAATAGAAAGCACTAAAGGCAGGAATCAGTACCCATCTAATCTATCAAGTAAAATTGCATAGCACTGACCTGACGGACCACAGCCGATGTCACTTCAGAGAAGCTGAGATCAGGATATGGCATATCACAACAGTATATTTCCCACAAGCAAATACCGAAGCTATATACATCACACTTTCTGTTATAAGGGTTACCATTGAGAACCTGCCAAGCCGAATTTCAGAATTATGGATGAGACATGAATGCTTCTGTAAAGTTGGACAAAGCAAACAAGACACAAACTGGAGCTAGCTATAGATAACATTAATTAACTAATAATTAGAAGCTTAATGCACATCTGTCGACTATAGTAGTTCTTGGCATCGTGGCACCATTTCGAATCCCAAGCTTAGTTCTTTCTTTTTCCCTCCCGCCAGAAAAGCGAAAAACGAATATTTCCCACAACTGAGTGCGGGCTTGAAAATCTATCCAGAAGATCCAGGATTATGGAAACTCAACCATAAAAACTGCAACCAGTGAAACAGAAGAAAAAAAGAGGGAAACCGCTGAGGATTTCTGATATGGTTAGCTATGATTCTATTTATATAAGTGAACCACCATCCCAAGAACAGGTCAAGTCGAGTTATGGATAGCATTCAGGCCTGTATAAACTTATGCATGTACTACCGATTAAAAGTTCCTGACAAAGAATGCAAACACAAGTTATCATTCAAAAGAAACACTTGGGCAGAATATGCTTATATCGCTCTGTGAGAGAGAGAGAGAGAGAGAGAGAGAGAGAGAGAGAGAGAGACCTCTGGAGCCATGTAACCAAGAGTTCCCGTCTCACCAGTCATGTCATGAGGATTGGAAGCCTCAATCCGTGCAACTCCAAAATCCGCTATTTTAAGAGTGCGTGTCTTGTCCAAGAGCATATTTTCAGTCTTAACGTCTCTATGCACAATTTTCTTGGAGTGCAGATAGCTCAACCTATAAAAGCAATTGAATGACACGAAAGATTTTAACAATATACAAAACTGCACGCAAACTGGATTCCCTTAAAGAGTTGAACATCAAAGATCTGATCCAAAAGATAAAAGAGCAGATCTCAACCCTCGTGCAAGATCAAGAGCCAGTTGGATGACTACTTTGAAAGCCAGTTTCCTCCTTCGGTTCTTGATGAGATAAGATTTTAGCGCTCCCCCAGGGCAATACTCCACAACAACGCAACAAATGTTACTTGGCATTCCAATATGACCATTCTCAGTTTGTATATGTAAATCTGATGTGCCCATGGTCGCCCCTATGAACTGCCAAAAGGAAATGAATAAGAAAAACAATGTTGGCTACATGTTTTGTTGGACATCTTTTAAAGCATTCAGAAAATGACATGTTTCCTTTATTATAAAGGTCTTTACAACTGTTCATCAACATATGCTGTCCACCACATAAACTTGAGCAAGATTTGACAAATCTCATTTTAGAAGAGCAAAATTCAAGAGGTGAAATAAAGAAGAGGAGGGATGTCATAACATGATCACAGTTCATGCGGATTGCATCCTAAATTGTCCTCAAGTATGGTCAATTGACTGGGTCTCAGCTCAACTCATGCAGGATGTTTACACAACATAACCATGAGCTCCAACATACTAGCAGCTATACCAAATTGATCAATGCTAAATAGGAGCTCGAAGGCCCATGCTCCCACCATGTATGCTTCCACTGTCATCAAGACCCAAATTGCAGCGAGCAATATGAGTTTATTATTGGTTCACGCAATCATCCTGTGAGAGATATGAACCCAAAACTAACACTAGCTTGTCAAAAGCCATCTTGAAAGTACGTGGACTGTCCTTCCAAAAGGGGTATGAAGATGTAGATATAGGGGCAGGTCATAGCTAAACAGTATCTGCGTTAGACTTCTGACCACAAAAAACAAAAAAGTACCGCAGTAGATACCCATCAGTAATCCATGAAGGATTCAATTATCAAGAAGAGTCAAAACACGAATTATCTTTTACAACTTGTACTGCACTTTTATAAGATTTGTGGTTCTTCTCAACCGAGAAATGAAGGAAAGAACAGATCCAATGCACCGCCTTGTTTAGAAAGATAGTGACTGTTGTCCTAGAGCCTGTTATTGAGGGAAAGTGATAGAATGAATGACCCAATACTACCTTAGTCACATTTGGATGCTCCAGCTTGTGCCAAACAGCAACTTCTTGTGTAAATGCCGCTCTAAGGGAAGCTATTTCAGCCTCTGATCTGTGTCCCTCTTCCCCCCAGTCAAGAAGTTTGACTAGGCATAAAGAAAAAGAGTAAAGGTCACTCATGTATCACAAAGTCAGCATAATCACAGAGAAGTCAATTTAATCAGACATGCATAGTCTGAATTATAGGCGCAGTGCAGAAAGAAGCGCAGTATCCAGAATTAAGCAACAGCATTGATATTACGGTTTTTGTTTATAGTGGGTATGGAATATAATCCCAGATCTTGTTACAAGTTATAAGCTAGTCCAGCTAGTCCATAGTTTTAGAGTCTCGATTCATTGATAAGCAGATACCATTACCCAGGCAAAAAAATCTAAATTTACAGGACATCCATGCTCCTATTAAGTATTAAAGGTGCAGATTAAGTGTAGTCGCTTGCATTATTCACATATGTGAAAGGAGCGATTGGTTGTAAGGTTTGAGAAGTGCAGTCACACTTGCATTTGGGAGCAAAACCCGGTAACAATTTCAGTTTAGTCACCTTCCTTTTTAGACCATTTTTTATAAAACCAACGAGTGAAGCGAAGAGACATCAATGAAAATAACACGTTCATGTGGGGGAGAAGAAGCGGAAAAATAACGCAATTAATGCACCCAACTGCCTAACTCAAGAAAATCTCGTGAGTCACGGATAATAAAGTCAACCACTACAAACCATTCATAAGTAATTTTGGAACAAAATGCAAGAGAAACAGAAAAGATCTTTTCCCATTGATTTTTCTCATGAACTGCAGAAATTGACGATTGGAGCTGCTAGATTAAGCGCATGAAGTCTGGAAACCTAATGGAGGATGGGGAAAAAATGAAAAGGAAAGACTTGTGAACTGAACTTTGAAGAAATCTCTCAGTCACAGCACACTCGTCGGTCGCAAAAACCATCTCCTCACTCCTAAGAGAATGTTCCATTGTTGATGTTTCAACAAATGAGCTAAACTTGCACAGTCAGCACAAATCAGAGAACCAACCAAAATGAACAATTCCATATCATCCGAGGTAAGAGAAAAATCTTAAATCTACATAATGGGCAAGAAACAGTAATGGGTGTCATTTTTTTCAAAGAAAGGAATCATTTTTCCGAAAGAGAAGCTCAAAAACGGCAAAAGAGCCCCATATACAAAGAAAGAAAGTAGGGAATGTTTTGTATACCAGCGACGTCTTGGCCGTCATAAACGCCACGATGAACAGTTCCGAAAGTGCCGCGGGCGATGACGCTCTTGATTATGAGCTTGGACGGGTCAATCTCCCACTCCTGTCTGGTCGCTGCGCGACTGCCGCCACCGCCGTACGCGGGCCTCGTCGCTAATACATCGTTTTCTCGTTTGCCGTCGCCGTTGGCATCGGCGTTCTTGTTCTTTTCCATCGTCCATGCTCTGCTCAGATGCCTCTGAAGTTGCTCGTCCAGGCTCTTCAGATCTATCTGATCCGCTCTCACGTACCCTCCTCCACTCTCTCCCTTCTCCTTCATCTTCCCCCTCCGCAACACCGCTCTCTCTCTCTCTCTCTCTCTCTCTCTCCCTCCCTCCCTCCCTCCCTCCCTCTCTGGTAATGTCGAAGAAGAGAGAGCAGAGTTTAATGCAGGTGGGTGCGTGGGGGAGAGTGTCGCTTGTGCGTCCCTGTTTGGCTGCGTCGGTGTGCGTGCAAGTGTTTTTCGTACTGCTGATACTGCAACGGATTGTTGATGATGATGATGATGATGTTTATGACTATAATTATTAGGATGGAGACTGGATTTTTCAAGTACTATCTCATTTACTACTGCTGCTGCTGCTACATCTTCTACAACACAGACACACACAACACGCATACTCTCCCTCTCTCTGTTATTTATCTCTCTGTCTCTTCTCCATCTCCATCATCCATGTGGGCACATGGATTTTGCCTGAAAACGACGTGTGTTTCTGACCCACCTCCCTCCCTCCCTCCCTCCCTCTCTCTCTCTCTCTCTCTCTCTCTCTCTCTCTCTCTCGTGTTTCTTGTTAGCTGAGGATCACGGTCAATGTACCTTTTCATATTTTTTTCTCAAACTATGCATTTATTTTGTTCTGCAGGAGAAGCCAATCCCTTTCGAACACTGAGGGGGCGTGTCCCCTCCTGCAGTTGATGATACCGGCAACCGTTGAAAGAAAGCAAGGCCGGGGTTGTGAAAGGTAGTTGGATTTATTACCCCTTTTTCATAAAGCGAAAATGGTAAGTAAGGATCACGACTGCCGATTATCCTCGAAAATCAATATAGAAAGTTTCACATATTTGAACTTTTTATTTATTGTCCATGAGAATGAACTGATCGCGTGGTAACTAATAAGTTACGGACTAAGGTGGTCCCGTCTTTAAAAGTGTGCGTCGTATCACTCGATAGTCGCCGCTGCAGATATTGAATTATTTTCTTTATTTATCAAGATTGGCTTACCAAATTAATATGCTAAATGATGGGGTTAATTGTGAATGGATAGTTAAGCATATGTCCGGTTGTAATATATAATAACATTTTATCATATCATTTAATTTCTCAATTTCTTGATCTGAATTTAGCATGTCTCATTAAATTGTTCGAGATAAATTAAGTGGCCTTCCCGTGATGCCAGGTGATAATTTTTCAAGTGATTTTCTGTATGAGGTAACTTTTTCTTTCCCGGAGAATAGTTACCAGTGTATCGATGTCTTGATAGAGAAATTACTAGACAAATGATAGAGCTACAACATTTTCTTTTTGAGCAAACCCTTTTTTGTGTTTATTTTGAAAAGATACTTATCACATCAAGAAAGACTTTTAGATTAAAAAATTGCTATGATGTAAATAAGTGGATACTTTGCCAACATCTAAAACAATATTCATCATGACTACTAACATTTGGAATGTGAAGTATCAGAAGTGAGTGATGTTTGCATGACCACAGTAAATTTCATCAGGAATAGATTCAACACATGTAATTTGTGAAATTTGTGAAAACGGTCTCGTCCTCTGGTCGATCCAAGCTCCATGCGATCAATCATGTCAAGCAAGCATATTGCTATTGAGGTGGGTCTATGCTGGCCTCAATACTCTCTCTCTCTCTCTCTCTTCGCAGTGATCCCAAGATCTTGAAAGAGCTACTACGCAGGCTTTTTGGATCCTGTCCAGTTATGTCTTCGAAAGCAAATGAGGAGGATGAGCACAACATGTGGACTGCACTATTTTCAGCAGTGGGTACAAGTCAGTACGAAAACCCCCGTTGTATGGAAAAATAGGGCTCGTTTCCTTTTCGAGACTTTCGACGGTGCGAGGTTGTGACGTTTTGAAGCTTCTTGCAGCTCCGTATGAGACGCCGTTGGATAGGAAAACCCTCGTTTCTTTTCTTCATTTCGTCTTGCGACGCAACGTGTTAACCGAATTCGAAGCGTCTGCGAAACCAGAACGTCATGAGCCTGGAAACCCTAAATTTAGATAGCGTGTTCAACTGGGGAAGGGCCAACTCCTGGACAGAGACTTTTTGTTTTGTGGGATGGCCGATGATTTTTCCAACCATTTTTCAGTGCATGAACCCGACCGAATCATGCTTGCAACAACTCATGGCCGGGCCATCATCAGATGCTTGAAACTCATTATTCACTATAAAAAAGAAGAAGAAGAAGGAGAAGGAGAAATTCGAGTCCATAATAGTACCTGGATCTCGACTTCCTAGTACTTTATAGGACATGGTATTTTACTAACTTAAATTCTTCATGAAAATACGTTTTCCTGGCGATGTTGGTCTAATTCATCTTCGGTATTGTGGTTGGTATACCCACGGTCTAAAGAAAATATACGAGCCAACCCTAGAGAATCAATCCGATTCGCGTTTACATTAAAGCCCACGTTGCTTCCACAAACAATCAAAAAGAGGGTACATGTAACAATTAGCAAAACGGGAGATGATAGAAACTCCGGGTTTCAGTAAATTTAATTTTAAAATGGATTCCTGCAAGCGCAATTCGTGAAAAGCAATTTCGTGGCATCTCCAAACCAGCTGCACTATACCATCCATCCGTTACTCTGCACTCTGCAGAGTTTTTATGTGTGGTGGGGGATCACTCGGTACCTAAAAGGGCTCGTCTCATCTTCTGGATTCGACCGGACGATCGACAGAAAATTTTATTTCTTTTCAAGGACGAGAGGCAAAGAGTCTCAGATGCTTGCCTTTGCTAATATGTGGGAATTCCTTGATTTGATCGGTCAGCACTTGCACGAGTGCAATACAAAAAGGAAGGTGCAAGAACCCTAGCAGAAAGAAAGGAGAAAATGAGATGGTATCATTTGGGGAAGGTTGGATCCGAAAAATCAAAGAAAAATAGGGATAAATCACCTTTTTCATTCGGGCAATGATTATGGAAGCTTTATACCCTCAATCTTAATTTGTGGTGCTGGAGTCAGTTTTATGATCCGCACTAAACTTAAGGGCAAAGAAGAAAAGAGCCGAACACAATGACCCAAATGGAGCAAATTGAATGGTGCCCAGAGCACCCTTTTGCCCAAAATCTAAGAATTGTGAATTGGATACCACTATTTACAAGAGGAAGCTGATCAGACGATTAAGGCACATTGAAGGGTTTAGTTGGGAGCAGAAACGACCAGAACAGAGGCTCAAACGAATGGTGTTCTTTCTATTGAAGATGGAGGGGTGCTCTAGTCATCAATATGCAATCTGTAGATTGGCCTGAGTCCACACGAGCACTGATGATATCAGACTAGGGTTGCTGCTCAAACCGGTTTAATGCCTCTGCCATGCATGTGAAGGAAAGCCTGCACCTTTTGACTTGCAATGAGGCATCAAAAGAAGAGGCTAGCCAACTCTCTGTAGACCTCCCCATGAAAGAGAGAAGTGGGGGGGGGGGGGGGGGGGGGTCACGGGACTGTGAATCTCCCTAAGCCTAGTGTTCCCGTCCGCGGCCGTATTACCATGGCATTACATGGAAAGAGACTCCACGAGCCATACATGTGAACTGATCCAAGTAATCTGGGAGGACCCAAAGAAATGGGCAAGACCGGAGAAAAGAAGACAGTGTTGGCGAAAGCTCACGTGTTTGGTTATCTCGCATGCATTTCTTTTTTAGTACAGGTGAAGGTAATCCATCCCAGTTTGAAATTGTTGCAACTTGCTTGCATGAAGCCGGGGCCACTAGTAATCGCCTGTTAGCCATACCAAGGTGATTTGGTTCGCATGCCCGTACCACTGCTCTCACATTGTTAGAGCCGGTGATATCTCCCGATCTACAATCTTTGCAAAATAGTTGGATTTTTAAAATTGATGAATTAGCACGTCTTTTATTTTATCCATCTACTTCTAAAAAATAACAAAAGATCAAGGCATTAATATGTCCATAGTTACTTGATAATGTGAATTATCATATTCTGATTGGAAATGACTAACTTATCTAAGATAACTTAAGGGTAACTTTCTCTTTTTTGCCACCATTTTGAACTTTATCCAATTAGAAGTTTGACCGATGAATTCTATTAACTTGAATTAATGGAACAATGATATTGAATACTTTTATAGAGACTACAACTAGATTGAATATTTACTAATAATTGAAGGAATGGATTGAACAAATCAAAAGTTTAAGGGCGGCATTACATGTCCGGACTGAATGTCAATAATCATTTACATCATTTTCCTTATTTTCTTTCATCCTTCGTTACACAGTCGAGCTCGCTCAGTTCATACGGGCCTGGAGGGTACAAATTGGGCCCGATCAGGAGGCCCGGCCCATCCAGCCCTGTTGATCACCACGTATCTGCGTATTAATCACATCGGCACGCATACAATCGTGAGGCCAGCATCACCCACGCAAACGAGACTTAACTTCCACTGCGCTCAGCAATGGTGGTTGTGACCTCCACGCCCACTCTCCCTCCCCACGCATTCCTCTGCAAACCCATCTCGCCTTCCCTCCTCTTCCTCCGCCATATCTGCTCGAACCCGAGAAGACCGAGCGGGACCAGAGCGGGGAGCCCTCATGGGGTCTTCTTGCCGATTAAGTGCTACATGGAGAACCAGAATTCCCTCTCCGGTTTCGCCAACAGGGTCATCGGTTCTTTGCCCGTCGTTGGGCTCGTGGCGAGGATTTTCAGCGACGAAGGCGGGGTCGGCGGGGACATCATCGATTTCGCAGAGTTCAGGAGGCGGGTCGGGAAGAAGTCCACCGTTAATGATTCCCGAGCTTTCTACGAGTTTCAAGATCGTCGCGGCCGGGTAAGCTGATTTATGTTTTCTCTTGGAATTCGGTGGCTTATTCTTTGGCGCGAAGTGGTTTGGTTTTCGGGGTTAGGATGCATTGGGACACCGTTTAAATTGATGATTCAGCTGTGTTTGTAATGTATGGATTGGTATATGATGTGCTAAGTGCACTGTTTCGAAATGAAGGCTAACTAGTTGTCGTTGGATATGCGTGTATGTTGCTCGGAATCTTTATTGGCAATACAATGGCATCCTGGTTTTGTAGATGTGTTGTCGAGATATCATCAGGCTATAAAATGTATGGAGGTTCGGTTGTTGGACTAAGGCTCCGTATAATTATTGTATTTTGAAGGTTACCGTGTGAAAATTGGTAAAGTGATGGAAGTCTGAAACGTTAAAGTTGTGAACTTGATTCAGGTGGGTGATGGAAAGTGTGAAAAGTATTACCTGTGAGCAAGGTAGAAAGCGAGGGGAATGCGACTAGTGAGTAACTAATTACATTACTTCCCCCTGCCGACACCATCTTAAAGTTGTGCTCATATTTGGAGTTTCGCTGTTGTTTTTTATTTGTGTTGTGGTATTTCATAATAGTTGGGTATGATGGTATTGATCCTAAGCTGGGGCTTGTTGGGTAGGCAGGGGATCCCTTGTATGTTCTGCTTTGCTGTTGGTTAGCAGCAGTTGGAGCTGGTCTTCTCAAATCCGAGGATATTTTGGGAGGTGTAGCCAGGCTGCGGCTTTCAAATGATATTGAATTCGAGGAGCAGAACTTCATTGCCTTGATGAATGAGGCGAGAGAGGTGGGTCTTCTCAATTAGATTGTTTCTTTACCAGACTGTTGTCGGCTGTTGGACTATGATTCCGTATCCTAAAAGAGCAGATGCATTGATAAAGAAACAGCACATCTAATTTAATTTGGTGGGAAATAAAATTTGCTTTATTTGACTGTTAGTACATATTGGAGATATGGTGAAGATTTCATTCTTGGCATGATTTCTGCCATTGTCGTGGTTCTAGTAAATCTTACCATGTACTTAAATCAGTGCTAACCGATCACTATAGTGATTGCTCCATTGGATCACATTCTAGTTCTCTTCTCTGTTAAAAATTCTGGAGCCAAGACAGTGACGAGTTGAGTAAATTTTTTTTTGAATCGTTCCATTCTTTCACAATTTTTTACTGAATGAAGATTTCTGATGGTCTGACCATTTAACATACAAGATTATTGCTACATGAGCTTTTTGCTTCTGTTTGTTTTCTATGTTTCATATTTGATCCATTTCACCCATCTCTGGGCCTCTTTTGTTTCGACTATGCAAGTCCTTATAAGTTTATTCATTCTGCAGAGAAGAGCAAAGTTAAATGCGTCAACCCCAAGCATCCCCATGGAGATTCGCGTGGAGAAGGCACTAGAGGCGATTTATGTCTGTTGCTTCGGTAAGGACCCTATTGAGGAGGAAGATGAGCGACTCCTGCTAACCATGCTCAGTGTCGTTTTCCCGTCGATCAAGCAGTCTCAGATACAGACGGTGATTAGAGACTTGGCTAAAAAGGTAGCCGAAGGAGGCAATGAAGTTACATATCTGGAGGCGAAGCCATTACCTAAAGAGGCCGTGGAGCTCCAAATGAAGGACCTCCAATTTCTCAGACAAAACAACGAGACTTGAGAATGTGACGTGCTGCTGAGGAGATTTGAAGAGGATTGTGATTTGGAGTCTTTGATGCTTCGTGATTAGTGACCACGCGCTCTCGCAAGACGAAACTGGTGATGCCTATCTGTTCGATGTTCGCTCGTCGATCGATGCAGACTAAAGCGTGCAGTTGGAGAGCGAAATCTTGATTAGAGTTTGTTCCGCAACGCCTTTTATTCTCCCTTGTCACTTCGAGTGCTTGTAATTCGATCAAAGTTAAAAGGAAAAAAACTAAGGGCGAGGTGCCCTTCATGTGACTGAATAACCTTAACAATACTGCACCTCTAGTCAACCGTGTCGTGGACGAGCTTTGATCATATTGCTGAGCATGTCTTGTTTGTGCATACGCATGTACGCTCCCACAACGATCGGTCGTAGATCGGCGAACGACAATGGTCGAGCCATGAGCTCGTTGAAAACTGTCACGCTTTTGTCTGGGAGAGCAATAGCATCTTGCGTACGGCGAGAGGAACCATCCTCATGTCACTGTACATGGACTTGTTTGAATTGGGGGAATGAGTTGACTTCAGATGAGTTGGTCCTTGAACACGGCCTTCGATTCATTTGCCTTCATCTGATCGGTCAGTATGAGAGAGAGAGAGAGAGAGAGAGAGAGACTACAGTAGTCTTCAGCGACATAAAGCGAAACGAAGCTCAGTAAAAACGACGCCTTTATCAAACTATTTGGCGAAAGACTTCGACTTGGAGACCTGGGTCGCTGCTTCGTTTCGTTTTTGTGGACTGAGGAACAGAATCTTGGAGCACGGAGTCTTCGTCGTCGTCGTCGCCGAGGATGACGGTCACGCAACGTGATCAATGGATGGTGGAGCAAGAAATCGCCAGGATCTACTCTCTCTTCGCTCAGCTCCCTCCTGCGGCCCAGTCGTTCTCGTTCGTACCACCTCTCTCTCTCTCTCTGAGCCCGTTTGAACTGCTAAAGAGTGATTCGATTTCTGTAGTGTTTTTTTTTTTGTTCCTCTTTCTCTCTTTTTGCGTTGTGGGTTACCGCTTCTGCGATTTCGAAGGCTGGAGATTCAACGAGATAGCCACATCGAGTACTTGACCAACGGCCTCCGTCGACTGGCTCCCTCCTTCGGTGCCTTGGATGCCAGGTAAACCCACCGTTCCACTTCGCGTGCTACGTCGAGGAATCGGAGTTGTTGGAGCTGTACTTAGTAGTTTGATTGGGAGGTTGGCCCTTGCGTATGAATTTTTGGGCATTTTCTGTCATGATTGCTGTCTTCTAGTTGGAGTAGGTCCTGCTGCGGCTTGGCAGAAGCCGTGGAATGAAGAATCCCTTCCTTGTGGTGATTTTATGCGCCGGTTGGCTTGTTCGGTTTTGATGTGCTTATTGTGTGGATATGCCTTTCTTTTGTTTTGGCTCTTGTTGGGTAATAATTTCGATACCGATTGCTAGCTCTGAGCTAATGTCTGATTACTTCTTTATGGAATCCTTTGCAGTCGCCCGTGGCTCTGTTACTGGATCATACATTCTCTTGCTTTGCTTGGTGAACCTGTTGATGTGGAACTCGAAGATAATGTCATTGACTTTCTTAGTCGCTGTCAGGTACCAATGCCTTATTATTATCGGAGCATTGCTTCATGCTGGTCATTTCTATGATTACATTTCCAGTAGAATTGATTGCAGTGTCTTCACTGTCGATTCGAAGGGCTAACCTTTTTGGGCCACCTTATGAGCAAATTTGAAGTTGGATGATTATTTCTGAATTATATTTTCCTCATTTTCTCTGCTTGCCATGCTCAATTATATTTTCTCTCGGTAATGCCTTAACTTTATCTTATTGTCACGTTAATGGTTTTGCCTTTTTTGCCTGTAGGACCCAAATGGTGGATATGGGGGTGGACCTGGACAGGTAGTTATTACTCTCCTAATGTTAAAGGATGGAATGTTTCAAGATATTTTGAATGCTAAAAGACATTCTGTCTGCATTTCCACCGCTTTGACCATATCTAATTTGCACAAGAAAAGCTTTTTCTTCTCCTGACTGGCTTGTTCTCTTGACTCACCTTCCATGGACGAACCTTGTGGAGGAACACTTAATTTTTGGGGAATTTTGTTCTCACTGATGTTTGATAGAGCAATCATAAAGTTCTTTGGTGGATATCCCAATGGATATTTTCTATCTTTGCTTGTACCCATCAGAAAAGATATATATGTCACCAACATGACATTTATGCAAACAAATGGTGTTAAGTAGTGTCAAATACTCATTATGGCAGAGCATAAAACGATTTTAATTTCATTATGCTCTTCTTACTTTTAACATGAACTTGGGTTAGCCTCTTTTGCAGTTTAGAGGCGCATAGGGTAATTATACTTTTTGCTTAAAAGATGTATTTCCATTCTTCCAGCATAGTTAGAGCTTATCTAGCTCAGATCTGAATGTAGTTCGGCTGTGCAGAGGATTGGTATTTTCCTTTCTTTGGTTTATCTGTTAAGTTGCCTTGCTGGTGGTTTACAGCCTATATACATTTTTCTTCTCAGCTGCCTCACCTTGCAACAACTTATGCTGCGGTCAATTCACTTATTACTTTGGGTGGATCGAGATCTTTGTCTTCAATTAATAGGTGGTCACTTTAACTTATAAACACATTAAAGTTCCATGATCTTTTTCCTGGATGGGGTGTAATATGGCATAAAAATTCTTTCTCAGAGATAAAGTGTATAACTTTTTGATGCAAATGAAGCAACCGAATGGAGGCTACAGGTATGCAATCAACCCAGATGTTTATTCATAATTAAAGTCATGTCCATCAAAATAAACTATATCATCTAAATGTTAATACTTGGTCAGTCTCATCATTGAAAATTTCGAGATTTAATGGCAAGGCCTGTGAGAAATGATTTTTTTTTGTTTTTTGTTTTTTGGGAGGGGATGGTGGTTTTGGTGATGAGCAATGAGCAATGTGTGCCAATTTTCTGTTTAATCACTAATTTTCACAAGCAATTACACTTTGATCCACTTCATTTTATAAAGTGCTTGATCCACTTCATTTTGTTGTGTGATGGGCAAGTAAGTCCTCCATGTGTCCTCTCTTTAGTGGCATAACCATGGAGCTTTAACTGTGGTGTAATTGTAACCTTTCCAGCACAGTAAAGGATTGTTTTGCGTACCTTGATAAAATACCTTTCAACTATCTATTTTGTTTTTTATTTGCAGAATGTATTGTAACATTTCAAAACTTTTACTGATTTGGGTTAATTGGACTTGTTATTTCCAAGGATGCATGATGGAGGAGAAATTGATGTTCGGGCTTGCTACACTGCTATCTCTGTAAGTTTATCTCTCTCTCTCTCTCTCTCTCTGTCTCTCTCTCTCTCTCTCTCTCTCTCTCACACACACACACACACACACACACACACACACACACACACACACACACACACACACACACACACACAATCATATATGAGGGCTTCACAGGGCAGACATATGATTTATGTGCTTCATTTTGACAACATAATATAGCTTCATTTCCAATTATTTAGTGGCTCAATCATGAAATTAATCCAGTTATATGAGAACTCAATTTCTGGAAACTGTCACATGGCCTGCTGTGAGGTTGGAGACACCTTAGCTATGTGGGTCTGATGCTTTGTGAGTCAACTAACATATCATCTCATTGGCATCTGTATTACTGTAGTAATTTTTGCTAAGGCTATGTTTCTTGCTTGTTGAGATATTTTATCTGTATATATGTTTTTGGACGCAAATGCAATCCACTAAAATAAAGCTTAGAACCACCCCTGGATTCTCTTATGCTGGAACGCTGGCCTTAGGGCGGGTTATTAGTATATATATCTCCCGTAATCCATGTGCCCTTTAGCCTTAAACAAAAGAGACAAATGCTCTGCCGCGAAAGATTTTGGCTTTGTCCTGGTCTCTGTACTATTTATCACTGGTTCCATAGAATTGAGTAACCTTCTAGTGTCTTTTGTGATATCAAATCCCATTGGGAGCTCATCAGCATTCCTGAGACGTCTTACTCATGTATAAAATGCTTTTTACTGAAGAGGGTTCTTGATTTAAGGAAGAAGGTAAGCTTGTCTTCCTTATGTTCTCACCTTTTGGCCACTGGCTAGAGCTCAAGATAATATTTTTTCAGTCCCTTAAAAATTGATTGATCTATGTAACTATTTGCCACTCAAAAGTTTGTTCTTATTCTGGGATTATTTCTTCATTGTTTTCATGGTCACGGATTTCCACTTGTCAGATTAATCTCTGAATGACGCTGAAATTCGTGCTTGATTAGGTTGCAAGCACCCTAAACATTTTGGATGATGAGCTGGCTGAAAATGTTGGAGATTTCATATTGAGGTGTGTTAGAATTTGTTTGACACAGAATTAATGGTGCCTATTGAATTTCATTATCAATGCTCTTGTCTCTTGCTTGACAGTCTGTCTCCTTTCATGGCCCATCGATTCAAAGGTTGATATACGTAATTTTTATGTATTAGCATTAGGCTTTGTGCCACCGTTTCTAAATGTGACACTTTGTGAGGTCAGTTAGATGGTGTTAATATGTTTACTGTTTATAATAAGCATAGATGATACTAGAAGTGGAAATGACGTCGTATACTTTAAAGCAAAGGATTAGAAAAAGTAAGAAAAGATCGTTTTGGCCCTCTGGCTACTATGGCTTTGTGCAACACCTAATTGCTGTTTATTGGAGACACATTTGAGGCGTAGTTTGGATAAGATGCTATAGTTGTTTCATAGGCAGATCTGTTTTCTTTCTCAAAATTGTACTGTTTGTCAATGACTTTCAGGTAGGCCAGGTCATGTCTTTAACCTTAAGATGCTAATTACTGGTGGGTTGCTGATCTAGATCAGTAAATAATCCTCTTTTATGATCAAAATGTATTATACCTATCTAAATAGAGCATGGCGCAAAATTCGGTTATAAAATATTAGGTTTATATCTTAATGCACCTAAACCAGCTGACTTTTCTTACTGGGCAATGTGAATGTAGAAAATTTTACCTTATGTGGCTTGGGGAAGTTAGACTATGATATTGTCTTAGGAAGCATCTCATTCAAAACTGACAACTGTCATTTGCTGAAAGCTCTATCCTTGGGCTCTATGCAGTTGTCAGACTTATGAGGGTGGCATCGCAGGAGAACCTGGTTCCGAAGCTCATGGTGGGTATGTTTCAAAGTGCTTGGAAGTGGTGTCTGTTGCCTAATGTCAGGATTAAGCCCTTTAATAGGCCATGCAGTTTCCCCTTTTTATTCTTCCTTAATATTGATATGGCTATGTCTCTGTCTTATCATGAAAGTTTCTTAATATTTTTGTTCTGGCTTTGACAGATATACGTTTTGTGGGTTGGCTACGATGATTTTAATCAACGAGGCTGATCGATTGGACTTATCCAGATTAATTGTAAGTCACAACAATATCCTTACTTGCCTCTCTTTCGGCTGTTGTGTTTGCCATTTGTGTCTGGCTAATTGCTACCTCTATGTACATTTAGAAATTAATTGTCCCTGTCATCTTGGTAGTTTTGTGAGATTCTACGATCAGCATTTCATTGTCTGCTCTTCTTCTTTTTAGTTGTCTGTTGTTTTCTTTGAAGTGCGATTCAGCTGTGCTTTGTTCTGTCAGGATTGGGTGGTGTTTCGCCAAGGAGTAGAATGTGGCTTCCAAGGGAGAGCCAATAAATTGGTTGATGGTTGCTATTCCTTTTGGCAGGTAATTTCTGTTTAGACTGTTTTGGTTCTACTTGGCTGATTGTGGTATTAAAAGAGGAACTTTTAGGGTGGTGTTTGTGCATTGCTGCAAAAATTGCGCCCATTTGGTCTGTCAGGAGGAGGAAATGAATCAATACATTCAATAGATTCATCTCTATCTGCTGCATCCAACCTGTCTGAACAGGAAATCAATCTGGAGAGTGCTTCTCCTCATGTTGATGAGACCTTCCAGTTTGAACAGGGAGGTATGTCTTATAAAGAAAATGTACTCTCCTGTTTTTTCTTCCTTTTGCATTGCAAAAATGAACTCCTTTTCGTGCTTATAGATCCCAATATGTTTGCTATAAAAAATTATCTGCTATCTGCATTAATTATGGTTATCACTCATGTCATGTGGGACATGAAGCTAAATCGTCACGTCTTATTTGTTATTACACGTGAAATTGCTTATTTACAGGCCCTCAGAGTGCTTCGTGTCCCATAAACCATGGCAATGCCAGTTATAATTTTCTTGAAAGACGTGCAGAGGTGGGATCTCTCTTCAACAGCTTAGCCCTGCAGCAATATATTCTTCTATGCTCTCAGGTACTTGTACATTGTCTGTAGAAGATGCTTTGTGTTTTTATGCTCTTGTGTCCGAAATTCAATATTCAATAGTAGCAAATGCCCATGCATCTACTACCTGTTTGAATTTAGAAGGGTTTAAGTTGCTGTGCGGTCATTTATAATCTTAGTAGGCTTTCATGATTTCAAATGCATGTCACCCGTTGGACAACCTACGCAGTTTAAGTTGCTGATTGCTACATCATGCACCTTTCTGAAGATCTTAATTAGCACTCTATAATCAGCAGAGTACCATCTGTATATAACAAGATGTCAGTTTCAGTGATACCGATTGACCTTCAAGACACTAAATTCTTGTGTCCTTAATGTTTTACTCATTGATCTCATCCTGATATGCTGCCGCCAATTGTGAGGATACAGTGTTGTGACTTTTCACGCTTTGATGCAGTTGCCGGATGGCGGATTCAGGGACAAACCCGGAAAGTCTCGAGACTTCTACCACACTTGTTATTGTCTAAGTGGCCTCACGGTGGGTCAGTACAGTTGGTCAAAGAGTGCAGATTTGGCGCCTTTGCCCTCGGCTGTTGTGGGTCCATACTCCAACCTCTTGGAACCCATCCACCCTCTTCACAATGTCTTGTTAAGCAAGTATTACGAAGCAAATGAGTTTTTTGTAAAGTAGCAATTGGATCTGTATGCTTACAAAATCCGCAGGGGGAAAGCTTCAGGTACTGTAGTAACTTATTAGTGGAGAAAATGAAAATTCATGGTCATTCACGGGATAATCACGGGATAATGCAAGCTTTTAACCTTACAATTTTCAAGGTTTATTGTACTTGGCTTTGTTGTACTTCATCATCATGGCCATTGTGACAAGGATTGTGATGAATGAAGCTGCAAAACGATAGCGAGCCGATCAGATCAAGTGACCTTGATTTTGTCTAATTTGACGTTCAATGACCCCCAGGAGAGGATTGAGGCACGTCGGGAGCCGTTCCTCGCCGTATCGAATTCTATCCGTACATTCTCGTCTCCAGCCTCGGCATATCTTTCAGTCGATCGTCACGAAAGACAGGTTCAGGCTACCCTTTAGGCAGCTTCTGTGTCGCGCCTGCAAGTTTGAAGTGTCGAAGCCTAGTGATGTACGCAAAAGGTTCGGACAAAGAAAGTCGGACTGAATCGGACACTTTCGATTCGATCAACGATAGGGAATATGGTCTCATGAGAGTGTAGGGACGGGAGAATAGATAAAATTAGACTCGTTACCATGCTTTGTCCTGAGAAGTGAGAATCCTAAGCCAATCAATTACGACATTTGCCTGTCTGAAAAGTTAAACGGACTTCTCGGTTATGCGCCATTTGTCACGGGAATAATATTTTTGAACAAGATGGATTACTGTCCGTTAAGTAATCATTAATGGAAATTCACATATTCGTGACCTAAAAGTATCGAATTCCTTCTGTAGTTCTAATGTTAAACTAGAGCAATTGATAGTTTCCCCCCCCTCTAGTTGTTAGTTTATTAGCGATTTACCGTTGATTTGAAAAGTAAATGATCACGGCGGATGCACTTTTACAAAGAAAAAGTCACCAAAATTGGGAAGCTATGTCTGGAATGACATATTTACCTTGAATACAAAAATCTTAAATTTATATCCGTCTCACCAATCTATCTTTCCTTAAGGTTTTGTCAAATACTTTTCCAAACCTAAACCAAGTTATTGTTCAGTAGGGATATTCTATAAAAATGGTGAAATAGATATGATTTCTTACTAAAAGATCTAAATTAGAATTTGTCTCAAATAAGGGCATATGAAGTGTCAATTTAATCTCAAATTAGAATATTAAGCTCTTTCGCAAACAATGCGGTCTCTTCTTCTAGCTCAACTGCGTACACCACCCTATCTGATCAAATTGCAGCGAATTGCGACCTTTCACTATAACGGCGCTGCTCTTGCGCAAAAAGTTTTAAATATTGTGGGATTACTGCCAATCAATCTAAAAGTTTAAGTTTTTAGTTTGGACTTTCCAACATGATAATTAGAATTGGTGCTATCCATTTCGCAAATCTGCGACCACGCTTTTTTAGTAAAAATTTCACCTGCCGCTCGTAATTCAATTGCTTGATAATTGGTCCTACAGGCTTAATATTTCATATAGTTTAAGGATTAGTTTGAACATATATCAAATGTATTGCACAAATTGAATATTTGTGGATCATATTATACATTGGGACTGAAGTTCGGATACCATTTATTTTATTATCCCTGGGTATTTTATATTTAATAAAATGTGTTTCCTCATTTTTCTTTTTTATCTGTACGTAGTCGTTGGCTTTTAGAGCTGTGGGTAAATTACGATTTCGTCCGACCAATCGAAGGTAGAAAACTGCCAAGGAGTCGGTCCTCCCTCTGTCTTTCTTGCTCCATCGAAGGTGCTGAACTCGAACTCGCACTCGAAACTCCGTCGCAGAAAATGGAAGCGAGACCTCAACACCGAGCAAACGCTGATGGCGACCATCAACGCGCCGACCAAGAAACTGAAGAGGAAGAAGAAGAAGAAGAAGAAGAGAAGCGCCAGGTTTCCGCCGATCCTCTGCCTTCTTCATCCCGCTCTGAACTTAAACCCACAACACCGCCGCGGCCCGGAGATGACGAGCGGCCGTCTCCGATGCCATCGCCGCTCCACCCGATCGATTCGCCCTCCAACTCGTCTCTCTGCTCGGACCACAGCACTATCAGCCGCTTATCCTCCCCACGAGAAGACGCTCGCAGCAAATCACCCCCAACCACCACCGCGGCCCCGGATTCTCCGCCGGAACCGGAGCCGCTTTCGCTGGTGGCGGCGGCGCCGGTGGCGGCTTCTGTGAAGCGGTCGGTGAGGGACGGCCCGGGTCCGCTGACCGTGGTGGACCCGGGTGCCGAGAGTGTGCAGGTCAAGGAAGAAAGCGGCGCCGGCGCCGACGCCGGCTCCCCCGCCGTTGGCGGTGGAGGAGGAGGTGGTGGCGGGAGTAGGAGGTTGAGGCCGAACTTGTCGATACTGAGGAGGGCTAGGAGAGAGAGCATGGTGAGGAGGGCATTGCTGGTGCTGAGACTGTGTGGGCTTGTGTTGTGCTTGGTGTCTTTCTCTGTTATGGTGGCTGATAAGAACCAGGGTTGGGCTCTCGACTCCTTCTACCGATACAGGGAGTTCAGGTTTGATCTCATTCCAAGCAATAACTCTTCATATTTTCAGTGTTCCATTTTCTACACTTTGTCGGTCATCCTGTGAATTTGCGACTCCCAACTGAAAGCTGATGATCCTATGTGATACGCTGATTCAGAAAGTAATTTTCAGTTTTCTGATGGCACAGTTATGTGCGTTTTGTTCCTTCAGCTGGTTGGCTTTTAGGGTTCGTGAGATAATTTTGGGTATTTGGAAAGATCACAAATGATGATAACTTCTGGTTAATTCTATCATTATGCAGGTACATAGTAGCAGTGAATGCGATAGGGTTTGTGTATTCAGGGCTGCAAGCTTGTGATGTTTCTTATTTCTCGGCCACCGGAAAGAGTGTTGCTCAGTTCCGTCTCCGGCATTACCTGGACTTTTTCTTGGATCAGGTGAACCTTCTGTTCTTTTCACCATCTTCTTTTCCTGGCAATGACGTTTCTCAGCAGCCCAGTTTTTGTCATACATGATTTGACGATATTACTCTCTCTTGGGATGTGTGATTGGTCATCAGAGATGGGGCCTCCGATGAATTTTAGTTGGTAGAGATAAGAATTGTGCTTGGGGCTTAAGATTTTTGTGATCTTTTGCTTTTGGTCCCCAGTTGATCGAGTTCACCTAGGACAATTCTTTCTAACTTTTCCCACCTTTTTCGCTAGACGGATGCTTACTTTTGCTGGCCATTCTTTGTTCTCTCTTCTGCGTATATTGCACCTTGAGAAAGTTGATCTTTTCTAAAGTGAACGAATAAAACTTTTGGCAGCGCGTGATCGAATGCCCATTGCGAAGTGAATGGGGCAAAGTTGGCAGGTTATTGGACGAGTATGATTTTCCCTGGCTAGTTTAATTTGTCTTAGTGGTAAGAAGGAAAAAGTTAGATTCTGTCATTAGTGGTCCCAAGATGACAAGTAGTGCTTTGTTAGGAAAAGTAGGGTTCGCTCTATACCTGTTGTAGTT
The DNA here is from genome assembly GCA_030064385.1 of Melaleuca quinquenervia. Taxonomy (NCBI): domain Eukaryota; kingdom Viridiplantae; phylum Streptophyta; class Magnoliopsida; order Myrtales; family Myrtaceae; genus Melaleuca; species Melaleuca quinquenervia. The sequence continues at coordinate 5,324,272 of CM057726.1, read as the reverse complement.
GAGAAAACCACAAACATATGCGGTGAACTTGTGGGGTCTCATCACATTCCTTTTTTGATGGTTCAGGATAGATTTCATCGTTTCATAGACCTTGATAAGATTTGGTGAGATCGAATTTGTAAAAGGGAAAAGAAGAAAATATTCTCCTATCTTGATAGTTGATGTTGTGTGCTGTGAATCCTGTGACAGCACTTTCTGCGTTTGGTGGAATAATTTGCGGCTCATCAAAGGATGCTGGTAGATTGAACTTCCTCAGCAAATGAAAATGATGTTGGCATCTCTGTCATATCTTATCTCATTTTGAGCCTTCGGCAGAATCTCAATTTTCAACTATTTCCTCTCAGGTGTCTTGCATGTCTTGCCTTGAGGATTTGGGCATCAAAGAAATCCAATTTACTATCTTCAGGTTTATATTGGAAACATGGAACAAAGATTCTTGAACAAATAATCTTGGACTTCGAATATTTATCTACTCATGAACAGAATACAGTCAATATAAATATACCTGCGTATTTGCAGTTGTCTTATGAGGGGAGTAAGTTTTCACTTCGAATCCTTTATTTTATTCATTCACATAGAGATATTAGCTCCATCGACTAACAAATTGGTGCTGTATTCAAACACGTATAAAATGAAAGCCCACAGAATAGTTATGGCCATTGGCTTTCAACTCTGGCCAAGTGTGATTTATCATTCTCAAACACTTGATTTGACATAGTGTGAAAACAATGGCACTGAGGTGACACAAGCTAAATAGATCGACCCCTCGACGGTACAGATTGTTACTAGAATGCATTTGATACTTTCCATGTTCTCATGATTGGAATACTTCGTGTCATCTTCAATTCAAGCTCTGTTTACTGTGTGCGGGAACTGCAGGTAATGAGTTATCTGCTGTTATCGGCGTCATCATCAGCCGCAACAAGGGTTGATGAGTGGGAATCGAACTGGGGAGAGGACAAGTTCCCACAGATGGCAACTGCATCCGTGGCTGTCACCATCCTGGCTTTCATGGCCTTTGCTCTCTGCTCCGTCATCTCTGGTTACACGCTTTGTACCCACCGTTCCTCGTAATCCATCAAAACGGAGGAATGAACTGCTTACTTTTAGTTTTCTTTGGTAGTTCAACTTCCTGCGTGTATGAATGTATTAAATCATGCATTTGTTATGCAATATATGATGAATATTGTACACCAGCACGAAGGAGGATTTCACTGTTTGATCGAAGTGATTGCGAGAGGAAGAGAGTGAATTTGATCGTTCACTGAAATCGTTGCGCTCTGCAGGTGAGGCTTGTGATTATAAAATCATCCTCGGATGATCAATTTCAACAAATTTGACGCTGTCGCAACAATCCCATCACTTGGTTCCATCTTGAGATGGTCGTCTCCCTGCATCTGATGACTGATCGAGAAGATAAATATAGGGGGAGTCCTGGCAGGAATTTGTCACCATTCCAGCTGAAGTTTGTCCAGGAACAACATGCTTTTAACATCAGCATACGACACGGCTTTAAATTCCATTACGAACATTAGTAGGTTCGACCATACAGGACATTAAGGTAGTCGTAAGGACTCATAGGAAAGTTAATGAATATTGATGACAATTATTAATCATAGTTAACATCCTCTGCAGAAACTCGAGATAATCTACTATGCTATTGGTTAATTAGTGTCCATAAAGGTAAATTACTAATTATTGGTGTAAGCAAATTACGATCATTACAACTGACCTTACGACAGTTTAAGGCAAATGACGAGAATTTTAAAAATTTATGGAACCCTAGAAGGACCTAAGGAAGTACACGGAACTATATTTACTAAAGAAATGCTGGGCATTCATTGTCAGAACAAGTCTACTATTGTCCTTACTTTAAACTCATTTCTCTAACAACCACTTAATTAGGGGACGTTGTTTAGGGGACAATTGTTCAAAATATCAAAAAGTATGACCGATCAATTCAATCTAAAATTTTTTAATGTGATCAATTTGGATCTAAAACAACGTCAAGAAACTACTAAACATGGCTGGAAAAATTATGTAGGAAAATCATCCAAACATTTTAGATTATATTTGATCAAAGTGAAAAGTTAGAAGCCGAATTGACTACCATATAATAAATTTAACACTTATTGAATAGTGTTTCTCATTATTTATATGTATCGGTAACATATATAAATTGCTCTAATTTGAAGCTGTGAAAGTAGCCCATACAGAAAATAAAATAATATATGGATGAGATTTATATCATGAACGGAGAACAATTACCAAGCTTGACATAAATAAAGTCTGTATACCCCATACCATTTGGCCGAAAAGTACATGAACTCGGATCACTGGACATTGAAGTGGGAGGGGGACAAAAAGAAAAAGTGAGGGGTTTCTCTTATAAAAAAAATTGCTCCTTTTTTTTCTAACATCGGACGGCTGAAAATGGGATCATAAATCCCTGTCGTGGACCGTATTCGGTGGGGAGATCCATTTCCAAAGTACATTGTAATAAAATATTCCAGCCAAAAAATTTGAATACAATCCATTTTCCTAATGGATTGACTTCTGACAAGCCTCTGCGTTTTTGACAGCCGAGGTTTGACGCTGTCCGATCACCTTCTGTAAAAAGTACAGATTCGAGAGATGGCGGCGCATTTCGGCCCGAGACCGGAAGTCCGTCGGGCGTTTCTCTTCGTCTCTTGTCTGGCACGACCTTTTAGATTTGTCAAACCCTCCTTGGTTTTGCGTCATCAATGAACAAAGCCTCTCCGTCGTGAAGTCATCGGATATGTCATTCAGCCGCCCCTTGGAGCTCATAACTATCGCACTCTATAAAAACCAAATGAAGTCCTCGCGCTCTCTCGTATGCTCTAAGCTTGAGATAGATCGACCGAAAGATCACAGAGAGAATAAAGAGATTTCCTGGTACTGCTATCCATTCTTTTGCAATGGCCGCGAATTTCGTCGTTCCGACTAAAATGAAGGCTTGGGTGTATCGCGAGCACGGAGAGGTCGCCAATGTGTTGAGATTGGACCCGGAGTTCGAGGTCCCTGAAGTGCAAGAAAGCCAGGTGCTGGTTAAAGTCCTCGCCGCAGCGCTCAATCCGGTCGACACCATGAGAGTGAATGGGGTTTTCCAGCTCCCGGGCTTTTCTTTACCGGTAATCTGGTTGATGTTTCACATGGACTGTATTGTCGCTTTTCTTTTTTACTTTCTTTCCTTATGGCATGCATTGTTAACGTTATGGCCCGCCTTTTCGCATTAGGCCGTGCCGGGCTACGATCTCGCCGGCATTGTGGTGAAGGTGGGTCGCCAAGTGAAGGAGCTGAAGGTTGGGGACGAGGTATATGGATTTGCGTGGCACGCCAACAAACACGGGACGCTGGCTGAGTACACGGCCTTGGAAGAGTCGTTCTTGGCGTTGAAGCCCAAGAAGCTGAGTTTCGAGGAGGCTGCTTCTTTGCCGGTGGTCGTTCAGACTGCCTATGGAGGCCTTGAAAGAGCAGGCCTTTCTCAGGGCAAGTCCCTCCTTGTCTTGGGGGGTGCTGGTGGTGTCGGCACACTCGCGATACAGGTACTGTTGTGTTCCCTTTTGCATATCGGCTTCATCTGAGACTCACCCGAGATGAGGACTCTGCTTCTACCACTTTTTTTTTTTTTGGTGGCGTTTCCCATAAGTTTTGTGGTTGGTCCAATTGCGCAGCTAAGTAAGGAAGTTTTCGGTGCATCAAGAGTAGCAGCTACATCTAGTACTGGGAAGCTAGATTTGCTGACGAGTTTGGGAGCTGATCTGGCCATTGACTACACCAAGGTCAATTTTGAAGACCTCCCAGAAAAGTTTGATGTTGTGTATGATGCGGTTGGTAAGTAAAAGAACGTAAATGAAGCCTCGATGTTTTTGACGTTTCATATTATTTATTTGTGCATGCGTGGTGTGCTATGCCGGTTTCTTTGTACACGGGCGATGGATTTGCTGAAACGGCCCGTTTTCCTGGACAAGATATCTCATGTGATTTAGTAATTTTCTCGATGAGGAACCGTTCAGAAACAGGCTCAACAATTAATGTTCCTGATGCGTAGGGCAAAGTAAGCGGGCAGTGAAGGCTGTGAAGCCGGGAGGGAGCGTGGTGACGATTGTAGAACATGAGAAGACATTACCACCGCCGGCTTTCTCTTTCAGAGCGTCATCGGACTGTTCGACCTTGGAGAAGGTGAAGCCCTTCTTGGAGAGCGGGAAGGTGAAGCCGGTCATCGATCCCAAGAGCCCGTACCCATTTTCACGGGCCATTGAGGCCTTTTCGTATCTTCAAACCGGCCGGGCAACTGGAAAAGTCGTGATCCACCCGGTCCCATGAAGCACGAACGATAAAGAAAATAGAGCGTCCGCATGGATCCGTCTGTCTTAACCACGGGGCCTTGATTAGTAGTCGATGGTGCTTGTTTTTGTTTGTCTGTATGTCCAGCTTCTCTTTGTATACTCGTTTCTCCATAGTGCGGTTGGAGTTAAGTTGGTGTGAAGGAAGGATTCAGCTTTCCAAGTCTCTGTTTTGTGCGTTTGCTGTCAAAAGTTAACTTTGATGGTCGTATATCATACTGTCCGTACAATTAGGTTGGCCAATTGGAAAAGAAAAATGAAGATGATGATGATTCAAATTGGATTCAGAACAACGATAATGGCAGTGGCTAGCTATTGGCTAATATTGAGCGTAATGTTTGGGACTTAATTATCACACTGTGCGTATATGATGAGCACCTCTGGGTATTCGATGCAAGTGTCCTAACTTATTCACTCTTACATATTTAGTGGGACTCCCCTTTTCCGAGCCTTATATCTGGACTGTGCCAGGGTACAAAGTGGCCGGCATTGTCGCATAAGTTGGCGATCGAGTGAAGATGTCGAAAGGTGGGTGGGGATGAGGCATATGGGTTTGGAAGCCAAGTAGGCAATATGGGACATTGAGTGAGAGGGCATTTATGGAAGAGAGTGTTGGGCCTGAAGCCCAGGGAGTCGAGTTTTGGCGAAGCAGCTTCTTTGCCTGCAGCTGTTGAAACTGCTCGTGGAGGCCTGTGAAGTGCAGGCCTCTCTGGGCAAGTCCCTCCTTGTTCTGGGTGGTGCAGCTGGTCATTGTACAATGTTTATTCAGGTGATTCACTATGTTATATTTTGGCCTTAATATTTTTGTTATCTCTGACTGATCACAAGGGAATGATTTACAATGTTCCTGACGTCAAGGAAGGATGAGTGTATGATTACAGCGAAAACGTCGAATATTTTCTCCTGAAGTGAAGATTAAAGTTGTCTATCGATGGCAATGCATCCATAGTTCTCGCTGAAAAGTAAGAATTTGAACTCTAATTACCGCACGTATGAGGAGACCAGAGCACATCTTCACTTGTTAAGCGTTAAGAATTCAGTCAGTTCAACGACACAGCGAGCCAAGTGTTTGGTGCGTCAAGATTGGCAGCTACATTGTGTGCTGGGAAGCTGGATTTGCTCCAGAGTTTGGGTGCTGATCTCGCCATTGGTTACACCAAGGACAACTTCACAGACCTTCCAGAAAAATTTTGATATTGGTAAGTATGAACACAAACCGCAGCAGCCCCCTGATGTTCCTCACTCTCGACAGGCTACGCTAAATTCTGCACTATCTTACCAAGGGTCAGGATGAACTATTGTAAAGGCTATGTTGTATCATTCAAGAGAATGAACTTGTTCATTGGCTAAGCAAAAAGTTAAAGAAGAAGGTGTTGACATTGCATCGGCTAACGTTTTCCTTTTCCTGGTATACAGGGCAAAGTGGGAGAAGTTGAGGCTCCGTCTTCACAGAGTGCGGGGAAGTGAAGCCAGCGACCGATCCCAAAGCCCCATTCCCGTTGTCACAGGCCATTGAGGACTTCTATCCCCTTTAAAGATCTTCCCTGCGTCATCGAACATGGAGTTTGGCTACATAATTTCTTAAGCAAGTTCTTTGTGTTTCTTTCGCTCTCTCCTGTCTATGGGGAGTACGCAACTCTTTTTAAGTCTCGAATTGATTACCATATGAATACTCGTAAGGAGGCCGTCAGAACGAATCGGGTAATTCTAGTTTCGCTTCAGTTACATTTCATCTTCAACCCCATTAATATTTTCAAAGTTAGGGCAGAGATATTTTAGTTTCTCGATTTTTACACAAAAAATTACTCAAGTCATTGTAATCGACATGATATTGATCCAAGTAAACATGTGACTTGAGATTATGTGGAGTATGGCTGCGGACAAAACATCGATAAAAACAATCCTCATCGATGGCCATGCCGGTCACGGGAGTTCTTGTCTTTGGCCATACTTCTCGATGACCCTAGATCAACTATCGATATATGATCACAACTGGCCGATGAGTGTCACGACGATGAAATGGACCCACTATTGGAAGAGGCGAAGATATCGACATTTGAATTGGAAACTGCATGCGGATGAAGTGGATGCAATAACGAAGCACGGTAGATCATGATCGAAGTGCGAATTCGAAGCAATAACAGCTTGGGCGCGAGTCAGTGTGGTGACGGAAAGACATGGACAAGATAAAAGCGCAAAGTTGAGACCGGGGAGCCTAAAATCACGGATGCGGTGGCCGGAACGGACCCGGATCGTCTGATTTTGATAGAGAAATTTTGAGGTGACTTGGTGGGATTAGACGGCTACCCATGATTGAGGGGGGGGGGGGGGGGTTTCTTTATCTTTGTTTTTTATTTTTATTTTTTGTGCGTGGGATGGGAAATGACACCTCTGCTAGAATCTGTTTCCAGTTAGAACTACTCCTGAGCAGTTATGCTGCAAAAATTACAATTTCTAGCATTTGTGCACGTAGACTGCCCCCGAAGTATTAATTTTCGATTCCTATAACTTAGCTATGATATTTGGATATTTCATCGTCGATTTGATTCCATGTGTATCTTAATCGTAGCTTTTAGAGCTCTGTCATTGATTAAATTCCAACATCGTATATTTATGTTATGGAACAAATTCAGACAAAAGTGTTGTCTATTTTGACATTAATTAAATTCCTCCGAAGTACATTGATCGGTTTCTTTGTGCTTCATTGATGTAACTCATGTCTAGAATTATTTCAAGACCTGTATCCTCTTATAGAAAAATTGAATTACAGATTTCTATAAAAAAAGATATTTAGATATCAATCAAATTTTTGAGAAAGAAATTGCAAATGAGAATTTACTGAAACTAGCATAAAGAAAATATATTAGGAAAGATTAGGCGAGACACACTATCAGTTCCCTTCAGACTAACTCGAAGGAATAACAAAAGTTATGTGTTACTTGACCCAACTAACGCGAGAGAGAGAGGGAAAACCAACCAAAATGAATTAAACATTCAATCCTTTACCATCTCCCATCATTACCTTATCATCACCGGCAACACAGCATCAAAAACTCAAATGGTCGACGCCTAGATATAAGACTGGTTTCGTAGTCCTTGTCTGCACAATAGGAGTTCCTGGTAAGAAAAACCTTCATCGGTACCTCCTTCCAAAATGAAGGAAAACCCTTTTCAATGGCTGCATTTGCTTCCATTCCCTCCAAAATGAAGGCTTGGGTACGCACAGAGTACGGCCATCCTGCACTCGAAAGTTGATTTTTTTCGAGCCCGAACCAGGCTAAGTGCTGATCGAAGTCGTCACTGCTGCACTCAACCCCGTTGACCTGATGAGAGCACTCGGGCTCTTACAAAGCCACCGACACTTCCCCGCCAGTATCACTTCCCATTGTACGATTGACTAATGGGCTGGGCCGCTAACCCCGGCAACAGGGGTTAGGAATTTCAGCAGCCAGCCCCGAGCCTAGTTCTTTAACCCCTCCGCCCAGAGCCCTAATGACCGGTCCCAGGAACCCACTTCCTGGCCCGGATCACCGTGAGGACGAGTCCGAAGCTCGGATTGTCAAAGCCTAAATCCAAGACCTAGACTTATGCTAGAGATATTGACCTCTGTACTATTGCAATTTGGCAGTGAATGATAACATAAAGTACTCTGTAGAAATCCTGCTCCTTGGTGGGATAATTACATGATAAGTTTAAACTTATTTAATGCATGTCAATTCAGTCATAAATATTTTGATTTTATCACACTACTTTGAAATCTGTTAACGAGATTCCAATATAGTCTTTCTGGTCAATTGCTACAGGAAATTATTGATTTTACCACTTTATTTCTAAATCTGTGCTAACCCATCAATTCTTTTTCACAGCAAATACACGCGCGCACGCACACACTATGTATTTATGGGTGAGCCTAAGTGGAAGAAGTGGAGCAATCAAAGCCATAATATAAACAACGAAGGACGTCGTACATGAATTGTCAGAAATGTTACGGGTCAAGTCTAGTCTTAAGAAGACTCCGAATGAACTCTCGAAAGAAACCAAGCAAGGACTATCGTAAATTTCAGATCTTTCGAAACCCTGGCTGTTTAAGTAAGGGATTTCTTCCAAGGCCATTTAATACTCACTGACAAGAAAAGGGCTAGAATGACTATGAAACGTGCATGGTGCTCCTATTCGTCTGATTTGCCCCATGTCAAAACGAAGGATGGGGAGGTTTGGTGAGAGAGTCCTGAATTAAGTTTCCCCGTCAGTAGAACAGGAAAGGAGCACCGCTTCGAAATAATTTATACTGGGAAAGGAGATGCTGGTTTTCTGAGTTTGGTGCACCAACAAGCAAATCTAATCCGATTTAACTTCCTCTAAGGGGAATTCATTACTTAACTAACATGAATGCAGCAAAAGACAAAAGCTCTAGATGTTTCTAGACAGATGGATCCCTTAGGTAAACAAGGGGCTTCCATTTTTTTTTTATTACACTACGTCATAAATATTTTAATTTTACCACTTTATTTCTAAATCTATGTGCGAGATTCCAATATAGCCTTACCAGCAAATTGTTACTGCATTGATGTGTCGTTTAGTCATCCCCTGTAGTGCTAAATGGCATGTTGGCATAGACAACTTATAGATCCCATGTTAATGATTTATGATGATACTTGATAGAAAGGACTACGTTGGAATTTCGTGCAAAAACTTATAACTATATTAGCAACATTTAAAAGTTTAAGAGTCAGTTGATATGTGTAATATATATTTATGATGGAATTTGTTATTCGCCCAAGTCTTTGGAGCCAATGCCAGTACAACTGAATATGCGTTAGAGGAACCATAGCAATCCATCCGGAGCTTAGTGGTTAAACTCTATTGCGACGATGATAGTACGCGGAATATCTTGCAAGGAAAAAAGCTCGACACTAGGATGATAAAAAGCTCAACGCCTCTATTTTTTTTTTTTACTTTTTCATAAATAATGAAAAAGAAAAAAGGTAAGTGTGGTTTTATCCAAATGTTGCTTTAATATGCTCAGGAATCATAAGATGACATCAAATCAAAATAATAGCCTTCAAACTGTTGGAATGCAAATATAAGGGAAAAGTGCCAAAAAAGTCATAATCCTTTGTCACTTGTGCCAAAAAAGTCATAAACCTTTTTTTGGTGCCAAATAAGTCATAAATCTTTATAAGTGGTGCCAAATAAGTCTTTTCCACCGGAAAAGCACACGTGGCTCGCTGGAGCTCGTCGGCGATGCCACGTCGGCGCCAACGTGGCGTCGACTTTTTTTTTTTTTCTTCTTCTTCTTCACCGGCGGAGCCCTCGCCGGCGATGGGCGAGGGCGGCAGGGGCTGGGGAGGCGGCCACCGGCCTCGCCCGGATCTGGGCGGGGCAGCCTCGCCCAGCCCAGATTTGGGCAGGATCGGGGCTGCCCCGCCCCTGCCCAGACAGGGGCGGACAGGGGCCGCCCCGCCTAGCCTAGATCTGGGCAGGGGCGGGGCTGCCTCGTCCAGATTCGAGCGAGGGCGGCCTCGCCCGGCCCTCGCCGGCGACGGGCGAGGCCAGTGGCCGACCCCCCAGCCCCCGCCGCCCTCGTGAGGGCTCCGCTGGTGAAGAAGAAGAAGAAGAAGAAGAAAAAAAATCGACGCCACGTTGGCGCCGACGTGGCGCCGCCGACGAGCTCCGGCGAGCCACGTCGGCGCTCCGGCGAGCCACGTGTGCTTTTCCGGTGGGAAGGACTTATTTGGCACCACTTATAAAGGTTTAGGACTTATTTGGCACCAAAAAAAAGGTTTAGGACTTTTTTGGCACAAGTGGCAAATGATTAAGACTTTTTTGGCACTTTTCCCGCAAATATAATATCACTATTCTACCAAGAACGATTCCACTACTGTCATGAAACGATAGAGTTCACCAGAACATTGCATTTAGACGCAATGAACTTGGACCACGCCTATGTCTCTATACATTGACAATTCCAAGATGCTTAAACCAAAATCAAGCTTGACCAATCCACGATATTCAACCTCATCCACCCTCTACCTTAACACTATATATAAATTGACAAGGTGAGTTCAATTCATTCAATTCAAGTACCAAGAATCAACAAAACTCTTGTTCTCTTCTATTTTCCCACCAATCCATACACAATCCCTTGGCTTGGCCTTTTTTCCTTTTTTTTTTGTTGCTCATTCAATGGCTTCATATTCCAATTTCACCATCCCCTCAAAGATCAAGGCTTGGGTCTATGCCGAACGTGGGAACCCCATCAATGTCTTGAAGCAAGTTTCAGATGTTGGGGTTCCTGAGATAAAGGAAGACCAGGTCCTTGTTAAGGTTATTGCTGCTGCTCTAAATCCCGTTGATGCCAAGAGAGCTCATGGCTTCTTTAAGGATACCGACTCATCACTACCTGTAAGCCATCATATTAAGTATTTTTTTTTGTAATTTCTCGTTTCGCATTTCATCAGTTATAGTAACATCACTTGTACAAAGTAATTTTTGATAAACAGTGGACAACATCCCTCTTTTTTTCATGTTCATCAAGATTGTGCCAGGCTACGACGTGGCCGGTGTGGTAGTGAAAGTTGGGGATCAAGTGAAGAGGTTCAAAGTTGGGGACGAAGTGTACGGAGATATCAATGAGAAAGCTTTGGACCACCCAAAACAACATGGAACTCTGGCCGAGTACACTGCTGTGGAAGAAAGGCTGCTGGCTCTCAAGCCCAAGAACTTGAGCTTTGCGGAAGCCGCTTCGCTCCCCTTGGCCATTGAAACAGCTTACGAAGGCCTTGAGAGGACTCGCTTCTCGCCTGGCAAATCCATCCTCGTTTTGGGTGGCGCTGGTGGGGTCGGTAGCCTCGTGATTCAGGTATACCATGTTGAGTGGCTAAGCTCCATTGCCGCTTGGAAAAGATAAAAAGAAAGCCTCGTAACAGAAACAAGGATGTCGACTGTTGTTGATTTGGGAGCTGTTCCTGTATTCGTTCAATTTAGACCTTGAGAATACGATGCATCTCACATGATCATCTTATCGTTATAACCTATGAATACTATATGATCTTTTGTTGGTCATTAAACACAGCTAGCCAAGCAAGTCTTTGGGGCATCAAGAGTGGCAGCCACATCCAGCACCGGAAAGCTGGACTTGCTGAAGAGTCTGGGAGCTGATTTGGCCATTGATTACACCACAGAGAACTTCGAAGACCTCTCAGAGAAATTTGACGTTGTGTATGATGCAGTTGGTACGTGGTGCTCGAAATATGCATAATTTTTCCATTTTACAAGTTGGTGTTCGTACAACTCTTAAGTTTTGTGTCAATAGTTTTGTGCTTTGATCAATTTGTCTACTTATACAGACGGGGATGATTACAACTATCTCTATATCTACTTCCAGCTAGCGTTCTTAAAGTTTATGGCGCACTTAAAATGTATGCTTGTCTTTTATAGGCCTTTTTGGAAGAGTTTAATGATACTGAACAAAATGCATGCAGGTCAAAGTGAGAGGGCAGTTAGGGCTGTGAAGGAAGGAGGAAGTGTGGTGACGATAGTAGGAGGGGCCGTAACTCCCCCTGCTATCCTGTTCATTGTGACATCTAAGGGTTCAATTTTGGAGAAACTCAATCCCTTCTTAGAGAGTCAGAAAATAAAACCAGTGATTGATCCTAAAGGCATATTCTCATTTTCTCAAGCTCTTGAAGCGTTTTCGTATCTCGAGACCGGCCGAGTCACTGGAAAGATCGTCATCTACCCGATCCCTTGAAATGAGAGAGAGAGAGAGAGAGAGAGAGAGAGAGAGAGAGAGAGAGAGAGAGAGAGAGAGAGAGAGAGAGAGAGAGATCTAATATTGAAATAAGGGCACATCCACCCACATGTATGTAGTGTTCCTGGTGATACATTAAATAAGCTTGTTGTTCAACGAGATGGAGAATGTTATTTGTCATTTTGTACACTAATCAATTCGACTCGAATAAGAGCTGTTGTTCTATTAATTTTTCTACTAATATGTTCTATTAAGAAAGTTAGGGCGCGAATTATGACGATTTTCATTTCATAAATAGTTTCCGGTCAACACAAAATCTCTATTCTCGGAACAAAATTTTATTTGATAAACCTTCTTAATTTCTATTTCAACTTCTAGTGGGTGGGCAGTAAGGGTTGGTCGGTGGGGGTCGACGGTAGGCGGTGGTTGACAATCGGCAAGTGGCTAATTGGCAATGGTCAACAGTGGGCGGTGATAGCCATTGGCCGCAGTTGGCAGCCAACGATTGGCAGTGTGTGGTTGGTGGAGGCTAATGGGTAGCAATGGGGGTGGTGGACACCGGTGGCAACGATGGGTGGTTGGTTAGCAGTGGCCAATGGTGAGTGGCAGTGGTTGGTGGTAGGCAGCATCTGGCCGGCGATGACAGTGGGCAATAAGAGTGGGCGACGAGAAGAATATTTATTTCTCATTCAGTTCCAAATAGAAAAGTAACAAACTTTTACTTTTGATTTTTATCACAAACTTATTTTGGACTAAAAATTTGTCCCAAAAATATAAGAAAATGAAATTGTATTATTAAATGAATTTATGTTCTACACTTGCTCTCGAGAACTTAAAAAAAACATATAAAAAATAGTTATAATACACACCCTTAACCTTTTTTTACCCCACAAGAATTCTCCTACTATACGAATGCCAACTCAAATATAAATTTTTCAATTTGGCCAATATAATTTTAACAATTTCGACGAATAAAGTCCTTTCCAATATTGACCAACAACTATTGATGTGGAATAAGTGGGACTGAAGTGGACAATTTTTCATTTTTATACAAATTTTCTAAAGCTTTTTCTTTTTCCATTTTTTTTTCTTTTTAAACCTTTTTCCCTATTTCCCTCCGTCAATTGCCAGGCCTCGGCTGGTGGAGAAAAATAGAAAAGAATTAATAAGAAAAAGGAAAGGGAAAAAAAGAAAAAAATTTAAATTTTTTTTTATAAAAATTATTAAAATTGTCTATGTCAGCAATGGTCACATAGGATAAGCAACATTTACATCATCAATTTCTGATCAAAATTGGTCAAAATGAGTATATTGACAAATTATCAAAGGGATTAGGGTATAATTGGTCAAATTTAAAAATTTATTACCGAATTGGCATCCGTATAATAGGTTTAGAATTATTTTGATAATTTTGCTAGTAATTGCCAGCAAAGAGATGGAACTTAATCAATGTCATATGTGCCCAAACCTCGTGCACAAACCATCATGTCAGCCTAAATCGTGGTGTCTAAGTTCATTGCCCAAAAGAAAATTATTCAGCTCATGCTTCTATGTTCATTGAGTCGCGCTTCATAATTGTGAAGTGAAGCACACGTAAACGATACTACTACTAAGGATTACGTATGCGTGACAAGGAATTTTATACAAGAATCGCATGTGGTCTGTTTATTAAGTCAGCAAACTCGCGAAGTTACTCGAAGATCGATTTACTACATAGCGATGGATGAATTATATTTCAAAAAGCACCAAGAATGAGCACATGTATCCGAAGACTACTCATACATCCTCATTCTTGATTCTATTTATGATGTATCAATACATATCACTCCTAGTTTAGCTTATACAATTTCGGTTCTCCGGCACTGAGTGATAATGCCCGACTAAATAATGGGAGATTCCAATCGTGAACAATGACACAAGGGTTATTGATTCAAGAGTCTAGACATCGACAATAGTGATCCGACCTTAAAATGTCCAACAGTTCTTTAGGGCTCATCCTCTCAAGCTCACTTTTATTAACGCAATGATTTAAACTATTAAAACAATTGATTGTGACTCTACAATAACTCATGTGGTATCACAACTGGAGATATTAGATTTAAATCTTTTTGCACTCATATCCGCCTTACTAGTTACATATTGCCACGTTTTAGGCTTAGGCTAAAGTCCAATCTATGCTTGAGGAGATGATGGAGTTGAGAAGTAGATGGAGGAAAATACCACCGCTACGGGTATACACATTCTATCTACTATGACTTTGTATGCCCTAAATTTATATTATCTATTGGAGCAATTTCTTTTGAATTGTAACTTGAAAGTTTAAAACCAATACTAATAGGGAAGAAATTGCCTAGCATTGCACTGTGATTTTATGTTTTTTGATTATGAAAGGGTCTTTTCACGTAAAAATTCGGTTGTCTTCTTCTATGTTTCTTCTCTTTTACGTCTTGGTCTCCTAACAATCGATATTGGAGACTAGTTCGGCATAATGGTGGGCGAGACAAAGATGGGCGAAGAGAAGGTGAACGTATTATTTGTTATGCCTCACTCGAACACAAAACAAATTTTTTCCAATCAAACTATAATTTGAAATCAATTTTTATCAAACTTCACAACCCCTTCAATTATCTATAAATCCATAGCTCGATAACTCCTTAATCGAATCTCACATGTCAACTCTTGAATATGATACACTCCATGTGAGATCCATCCGATCTCGCATTCTGGACTTTTTCAAGATCGATGCTCGTACGGGTTTTTTGCACCGAAGCGAACTCTGAACAAGTGCCTAACTTTAAGGTATGGAAACACCCGGAATAAGGCCAGAGTACTTGAAGGAGGCCATACCACTGAAGCAAAGTCCAAAAGAGAATTCAAGAAGTCCTCCATAGTGGCGAAACGATGTGGAAGATTCGTCCCAAAGGCGGTAAAGCCAGGATTTGTGGTGCCCGCCTAGATCATGATCTTGACCGTCTGCAACTGGAGTATCCTTCCATAATTATCAGGTAAAATAGTGAAAAATAAAGGAGACAGAAAAAGCGAAAAACCCAAAAAGTCGTTCCCCAGAAAGCTGCTAAACTTTTTGTTCTCGATTCTTCATCTTCCGAGATGAAACCATTCATCAACACCACTACTTGTCATGGCTGAGTGCGGAGATGCAGCAAAATATTCTGCTCTGCCGAATTCAAGTGAGCTGAGCAACTCTCGCGAGTACTTTAGAATAGGGGTGTGAATGGGTCGGATTGAATCGAGTCAGGATCTGTGGTCCCCAATTCGAAATATTACAAATGTTGGCCCGACCTAACTTGACCCGAAGCTCCGTAGGAATGTAATCCAAATACTTAAGTGGGGATCATTCTGAGTCAAGTCTGGTTGTGTTTAGTATGTGTTCTTTTTATAGATTAAAATGAACATGTACATTATTTTTTGATTGATTATTAAAAAACAACCCAACCCAATCCAAAACATTATAGTGTCAAAATAATTACGTGAATACCGACCCGAAGGATACCCAAAGTTTCAGGTCAGGTTGAGTATGTCGTTTGGTTTTGACGCCCCTATTTAACACAAGCCTACCTAGGGTAATCAAGTACTTAACTTACCTATTATTCATTCTTTGTTTTGCATTATTACGAATATAACAATAGATGAAGTTCAAAGTTGGGGACGAAGTGTTCGGGGACACTGATGAGAAATCTTTTGACAAGGACGGTGTGTACAGAGACATCAAAGAAAAATCTTTGGACCACCCAAAGCAACATGGCACTTCGGTTGAGTACACCGCAGTTGAAGAGCGGCTGCTGGCTCTCAAACCCAAGAACTTGAGCTTTGTAGAATCTGCTTCACTTCCCGCAGCCACTTCACTTCCTGCAGCCATTGAAACTGCTTATGAAGGCCTCGAGAGTGGCTTCTCTTCTGGCGAGTCCATCCTCGTTTTGGGTGGTGCCAGTGATGTTGGGAGCCTTGTGATCCAGGTATATCAGTTCGAATTGCTAAGCAGATTTAATGTTGTCGACTATCGTTGGGGTGGGATCTGCTCAAGAAATCGTCCAATTTAGACCTTGAGATTATGATGCGTATGATAGAATCATCTTATCGTTTCAATCGAAGTATACTCGGAAGTATCAGTTCTTGGGATTCAATGTTGGGTGATGTATATGTCTGATTTTTTTCTTGTTCCTAAAACACAGCTAGCCAAGGAAGCTTTTGGTGCATCAAGAGTGGCAGCTACGTCTAGCACCGGAAATCTGGACTTGCTAAAGAGTTTGGGAGCTGATTTGGCCATTAATTACGCCAAAGACAACTTTGAAGGCCTTCCGAAGAAATTTGACATCGTGTAAGATGCGATTTGTACGTGGGTTTCGAAATATTCACTTATCTTTTCCATTGGCAAGCTTGGAATTCATACAACTTCTAAGTCTTGTCTTGGTAATTTTTTGCTTAGATAAATTCCTCTATCTACCATTGTTTCTCTATCATTTTCTAGCTAGTACTGTTACTAAAGTTGAAGGTGTGGTTAACTGAATACTCTTTTTTGAAGATTTCAATAATACTATATAAAATGCATGCAGGTCAGAGTGAGAGGGTGATAAGGGCAATGAAGAAAGGAGGTAGTGTGGTGAAAATAGTGGAGATGTAACTCCATCTATTTTTAAGTTTGTCGTAACATTTAAAAGCTCAATTTTGCATAAATTCAATCCTTTCATAGAGAGTAAGATAATAAAGCCACCGACTGATTTAAGAGGCACATTCCCATTTTCTTGAGTTCTCAAAGCGTTCTAATATCTCGGGAACGGCCGAGTCACAGAAAATATTGTCATTCACTTGATCCCATGAAATGTGTGTGTGTGTGTGTGTGTGTGTGTGTGAGAGAGAGAGAGAGAGAGAGAGAGTCCATATCATTCCTATATGATATATTGAATAAGGTTATTATTCAGCAAGAGGGACGATGTTGTTTATTACATGTACATTAATAAATTGGCAATAAGGATGAATAAAACTCAGAAGTTATCGTTCTTGACATGAGTATTGCACGTGGTACTATGTATGATTTTATTTATATTGCGACAATTATGAAAAATGGGATTTCTCTCTAATTGAATATTTGGACCCAATTTATTGACAAGCATGGGACTTAACAAATATGAAACATGCGCGTACATCGTGCGAAAACCATCCTGTCAGCTCAAATAATGCTGTCTAACTTTATTGATCAAAAGAAAATATTTGGCTCATGCCTCCACTGCGATTCATAATTGCGAAATCAAGTACATGGAAACAAAACTATTTCTAAGGATCACATATGAGTGGTAGGTCAATTTGTAGAAAATTACTGGACGGCGAATTAACCGCAGATGTGATGGATGAAT
Organism: Melaleuca quinquenervia; assembly: GCA_030064385.1. Taxonomy (NCBI): domain Eukaryota; kingdom Viridiplantae; phylum Streptophyta; class Magnoliopsida; order Myrtales; family Myrtaceae; genus Melaleuca; species Melaleuca quinquenervia. Next base: position 5,306,783 of record CM057726.1, on the reverse strand, counting down.
TAGATTTCACAAAGCACCAAGAAACAGTACATGTAAATGGAAACTACTGATACATTCCCATTCTTATTTCTGTTAAGTCTATATCGATGCATATCAGTATTGATTTAGCTTACAGAATTTCCCTTCAAATATTTCTCGACCACATGAATTGAGCTTCAAATCGTCGACAGCTACCCAAGGATTGCTGGTCTAAGAGTCAAGACACCAACAGTAGTAATCAGACCTCGAGATATCCAACAGTTCTTCAGGGCTCATCCTCTCGAGCTCACTTTGCCTCCGCAAGTCGAAATTGTTTGCCAGCGGATTGTCCTCTTTGACGTGAGCTTGACCTCTCATTCTCATATAAAGCCTCATCGTTGCGGCGCAATCGTCATAGGGGTCTTGTATACCGATCTGAATGTCATAACTGTGCCCACCAAAGTTTCATCTGTTGTTATCTTTGTATTATCGCAATACAGAAACTGGACAAGAAAGAAAATCGAGTGCTTAATTACCCAAGGTAGGCTTGTGTTAAGTACTTGAGAGAGTTGCTCAGCTTGCTTGTTTTCATCAGTGGAGGATATTGTGCAGTATCTCTGCACTCAGCCACGGAAATATTTGGTTTAATGAATAATTTCATCTCTTAAAATGAAGAGCAAAAGCTAAACTTATAGGAGCTTTCTAGGGCTTCATTTGTTTTGCAAAAAATGAATGATGAGAAAAATATTTTCTTAAAAATGACACTCGTATCGCTCACTAAAATTAATCAAGAAAAAATATTTTTGATAAGGGTGAATAATATTTTGAAAGAAATTATTATCGATAATAAAATATTTTTTATTAATTAATTATTCAAGCCTTATAAGTGATTATTTTTATAAAGACATTTTAAAGTTATGTAATTTTTCACAAAATAAACGAAGCTTGGAGAGCAACTCTTTTTTCGTCCTTCTTTTGTTTTTCCCTATCTTACCTGATCATTATTGTTGGATAATCTAGTTGCAGACGGTCAAGATCATGATCTAAGCCGTGACCGACAAGAATCCTGGCTTTACTGCCTTTGGGACGAATCTTCCACATCGGTTCGCCATTACAGAGGAATTCTTGAATTCTCTTTTGGACTTGCTTCAGTGGCATTGCCTCCTTCAAGTACTCTGGTCTTATTCCGGTGGTTTCATACCTGAAACTTAGGCCACTTTTTCAGGGTCCTCTTCGATGCAAAACCCATACAAGCATCAACCCGGTTTTGTGTGAACTCAAAACATCCAAACCGCAGGATTCGATGGATCAGACATGGACTATATCATAGTAGAGAGTTTTGCTCTAGATGAATTAGCGTTTACTTGAGCTGAGTTTCGATTATCAACAATCTTAATCTTATGTTAAATTTGGCTCAGAGCCAACCCTTTGATGCAGGAAAGTAGCTTAATTACAAGTATCTCAAGAGCTTGCGCAATTGAAAATGTACCTGTAGTTGGTTACAGTAATGGGAGGCTTAACATAGGTGTGGAAAATGATGTTTTCATATTCATCGATGATGCAAACCCTCGCGCACAGGTCTAGGGACCCATCACTGCCACCTCCAACCATCTTGCAAGCCAGTGCGACCACTTGCGGCCCTCGGGTTCGACCATTGTCGATGCTTAGTTTGTCGTATATCCCCAAGTTAGCTAAGCGAGCCAGCAGTCCCTATAACACACGACAATGCATCGATCACAAGATAACAAATATATATTTTTCCTCGAACTTGATCTAAAAATGAAAATTTCTTTCTAGATAACGTGGCTTTTTGGTTTAAGGTTATTACAGCATTAACGCCAGGGAATTGACATCTTCCTTCATGCGCTCGACGAGAATTAGGGTTGTCGAGGATGGTCAGGCAGAATCTGCACCCCAGGATGCTGAATATACTCTTGCATTCTTGTTTTGGCAGTGGCCCTTAAAATTAAAGGAGTACATAATCATCAGGTATATTTATTTGATTCATGATTAGATAGTACACATACAAAGAAGCTAGCGGATTTTATTAGCCGATATGGTGTTACTATATGCTATCTAAGATGGAGGCATATGCCAATAAGATGCACCCTGAGAGATTCAAAAGATACTACACAACATGTAGGAAAAGGCTTGATTCGTTTACGGGGATGTAAATTAAACGATATTATACCGATAAGATGCTCCCTGAGAGACTCAAAAGATCTGCAGTGCTTCTTGCAAATTCCGCACATCGGCTCATGGCCGGAGTGATGCGAAAGTTTCATGTGCTCCACCAGGTGCTCCTTCCTATTGAACTGTCTGAAGCATGCTGCGCATTTGTTCCTGCTCAAACCAGAATATATAACCAGAGAATTGTATGGACGTGACAGCACTGCCTTATGTCTAAGACTTAATGAATATATCCTGTACAAACTGTCTCTATGTTAGACAATCAAGTTCCTAGATATACATTTCATCTTTTCAAAGCAGACAAGCTTATAAGGCTTCCATGTGGACATGTGCATGCATATATGTCCCCAAAAATGGGTTGAGCATGCGCACGAGAGAGAGAGAGAGAGAGAGAGAGAGAGAGGAGGGGGGAACTGAAAACCTTAAGGTTTCCGTAGACTCGCTTCGATAGTCCATGTGGTTGCTCTCGGCTAGTAATATGGCCGTCAGGCAGAGAGAGAGAGAGAGAGAGAGATGCTACTTAATCACAATGGAGAGGACCCCTGGGGAAGCATAAGGGGAGTGGGAGGGTTTTTATAGTAGAACATGGAAACGGAAAAGGAGTTGCTTGCGAGTTGGTCTTAAGAGAGAGAATTCCTTAAGGTCATCTAGTCTTTTTCTGAATCTTCTTGGTGGGTCGGTTGAGGTGGTGATGCAAAAGATTTGGACGGGAAGGTGAATATGGATAGGGTGCCGGTTACTTTCAACACTTGGACTGATATTTGAGAATAAGAAAAGCACTATTAATGAACCCATACTGCTAACTTGGGCATCAATGACAACCTGTACTGGTGTGATACGTTATACACAAGCGTGTAAAAAGTATGGTGGGTATCATATTTGGGTGTTGACAATGTTCGAGATGCCGAAATTTCTTGTTAATCATGTCTAGTGAGTACATGACAATTTTACTTGGGTACAGAGAAACAAGGTATGCCCACTAATGCATTTAGTAATCATATAGCTTGTTTGAATGCCCGATGAAATTTCCCCCGTCAGTTTATAGATTTGTTTTGATGAAAGTACTTCTAACTAGGCTCATTTTGTTGTCAATTCCTCAAAGAATTCCGTTCTCTGTCAAGGATGCCCATTGAAAATTCTTAGCCAATGGAGAGGAAAAGAAATGCAGCCCATTGAACAAAATTTTTGACCTTGCCACTTTACCAAAGATAGGATAAACCAGACGAAGTTTTCTTTTCAATAGAAGCAAGAGGTATTGACTTTTTGAAAATTTAGATACCAAACTGAGATCAACTTTAAGATATAAAAGTAGATACGGCATAAATTCATCATATCGTATCAATTGACAAGATAAAAGATTCGGTTAATTTATATAGGAAAAAACTTGAAATAAGCGAATAAAAGTTTATAAATAAACTAACATATAACGGATAAGATCGTCTCTTCTAAACCCTTACAGTGTGTAGCAACTCACTGTTTCTTTATAGCGTTCTTTAGCAACTTTTAGTTTTTAGATTATTTTCTCACATCTCCAAAGATAAAATTTCATATAAACTCATCCGGTAATAACGCGTCATTGAATTTACTGCAATAGGAAAAAAGATTAATCTTTTCAAAGAACTTACCACGACTGTCCCTTTAGTTTTTCTAACGTAATTTGTTCCGTAAAAATAATCACACTGGAATCATAAGGGACTTGGAAAAGGACTTTGACTTTTGAAATATGGGAATGTCAGCAAAGACTTCTTTTTGACTGGGGGTGGGTCCGGCTAGATTCTCTTGCTTTGAAGATACCCTCAGAGGAAAAGTTATGCGATGGAGCATGACACGGCCAAAACAAAAACCAGAACCAAAAAAAAAAAGATTATATTTTGAGAATCAAATTTTCTTTTTTTTATCCCCAAGTTATTCTGGTCCACAACCTCAACTCTGCATGACTCCATCCATAGCCATCACAGCCACTGAGTTCTTCTTTTCTGGTCATTTTCTTGTTTCAAAATGTCAAACCTCTCCCAAGGTAAAAGGATAACCTTTTACTTTTCTCTGTTTACTTTCTTCCTATTGCTTTTTGGTGTGAAGGACAACTCCACCAAGACAGTCGTGGCATTGTAAAAAGTTCCCTTCTCTACAACATCAGTGATCAGATACGGTATATCAGTACATGCACATGATCACTAGTGGGTAAAAACCCTTTTGTGTAGTGTATTGGAGATGGACCCAAGTCACTCTTTTTCTTGAGTATTGATTATCTGTTTCTATCTACAACAGTCAGCAACAGTAGTCGCCGGGTGAGATAATAACTGGCCTAGCTCCTGTCGCGGAGCTTTGCCTTTTGCCGGATGCATGGATTCCAGCTAAGTTTTTTTGCAGAGCGACGGGCAAGGTCATGATCCTCCGCTCTGATCGGACAAAACTTTCGTGCATAGTTAGAAAGTTGGAGACTTGTTTTGCCAGGATGAAACTTGCGTTCATGGTCCAAGAATGAATTCGTCGGATTGGTAAATTGAAGCCGTTTCACAAAACCTGAGGAGAGATGGAGAGAGCGTCGGACCTAAAACAATTACGAATCAATGTCCTAATTCATATCACGTCGTCATGAGAAAATTATTTCTCTCGAGCTATCGAGAGAATGGACCGATAAACAATCCGAGGGATTTGCTTCGAGGGCTCAGCCGAGAGACGTGTGCTTCTGTAACATGGAGTCGTCTCTCATAACTCTACGCCACAAGGGAGAGAGCTTTGGAAGTAGTTGACCCCGTCGATCTTATCACAAGTGGCGACATCTGGCATATACTTTTAGCCCAAGAATGTGAGGTTGCGGTCCATACCCTCTTAACACTCTTCAAGGAGCTGCATCTTTTCCATCTCATTCTCCTTCTTCTTCATGCAGATGAGAGAGAGAGAGAGAGAGATTCTCGTGCACTTTGTGCATTGTCTGGTTCTTTTCTTCGTACCCTTGAGGGGCCATCGAGATATGATGAGGCCACTAGTTTTGGTCCATCCCAAAAAGTAGACATGTTTGGTAAAACCACATGAGAAGTCAAAGGGGAAAGAGAGACCGAACCTTTGAAAGTTAAAAAAAAAAAAAAAGGAAGAAGAATGATAATAACAGGTGCGTTTGGGAGTCTTTTTGAGAATATCCATGCAACAAAATTATACTTCATGTTGTTTTTTCCTTTCTCCGAATTGACACATTGACATCATTTGAGTATCCATAGTACATAATGAAACAAAGTAAATGCATCCCGATAAAAATTATGAAAACCTTAATTCATGAATCAAGAACTTTTTGTAATTCTTTCATAAAAGGATTCGCAAATTACTTACAGACAATGAGCTCAAAATCTTGCACAACACATAATTTTTCATTTCAAAGAAATAAAATAGTGATAAATGCTTGATATAGATTTCATATAATAAATATGTTATTTTGTAACTCGCAATATACCTAATCCATGTTGCTTTCAAAGTACAAGTTTACAAGTTCAAAAAAAAAAAAAAAGATGGTACCATTCACTCATTTCCATATAAATCTAAAGTTCAACAACTCCTCGGTTGAACCTAGCAATTCACATTTCATTTAGCACTAAATTTAAAACATAATCTTGAAAATTACTTCAATTAAAAGAATAATAGGATTTATTCCTTATCAATCATTGCGATTCAGAGTTGGTTTGACTTGTTGGAACGTCTGGATCGGCTACTTTGTAGATTTTTTCCCCTTTCCTCTCTTTTCCTCCTTTCTTTCTTCACGGCCGAGCCCCTTTTTACTCTTCTTGCTTTTGTCCCCGCTTGCTAAGTTCTCTTTCCTTTCTTTCCGTTCCGACGCACAAATATGTTGGAGGAGGAGGAAAATGGGCTGGGCTGGGCCCATATATTACAAACACGACCCGAATCCACTGCATATGCCGAACTCGCAAGCCGTACACGATTAGTCCAATCACCAGAAAAGGGGAAAAAAAAAAATAAGGCAGGCATGTTCAGTAGACTCCTCATGAGAACAAAACAGACAGTTGTCCTGCCAATCCTTCTTCTTAACAAATAACCAAGAGCTGCTATTGCATTACTGCATTTTCTCCTGCAGACATTGTTGAATCTTTGGAGGTCAATCAATTTCTTCAAATGGGTTGCCAAGGTTGCATATCATCAACATGGGATTGGGATGGCCCATCTGTAATGCTTCTGTCTTTCCTACTCCGGATAAGCCAATTCCCAGTCATTTGCAGAAAAGCCCCGTTTTTGCATGGTCCCACATGAGTTTATCATGATCTGCTCATGGACGATCAGGCATAGCACTAAAGCTCAAGGCTTCTTCCTCCTTCAGCATATGAACCACTTCTGACAGTATTAGTAAGTTACTAACGGCTATAATCTGACAATCAAGTTACCGGTCACACTTTTTGCTTTCTCAAGGATATTAGAAGTTTGCCGAGAGCTTTAGAAATCAACCAAGTACGAAACTTCTTTGCGGATTTTTACTTCAATGGATCAATACTAGTCAGTTCTATCACATATATAGGTCCATCAATGGAATTAAAACTGGTGGACTCCTAGAACTACACACATCAACAATAGTTGCCCGAAACACAAATTCACACGAAAAGGAGGCCCAACGCATGAGCCCCACAGAGGTTGAAATTGCTGCATTCCAACGTCTCGGTGCACTAGAGATCGACCAGCTATGATTTGCCTATGTACGGACAGAATCATGTGGATATGGACTCCCAAAATGGGGAGTCGAGAGACAGCTAATAATGGAAACAAAGTCAATTGACTCTTCATCACCTGTTAGTGGAGTAGTTGACATTGATGCTTAACTAAATTATCTTTGTCTCGACATGTATCATCAACAACCGCACACAAATGTTCTTCTCCCTTCAATAAATCAGAATATTCACGTAAAGAAGAACATAATTCATTAGTTGCAGTATCGCTTTCTTTGATTGGGCTACGACGCCAGATCTGCAATTGCTTCGCCTAAATTTTCTTTGGGAAACAGCAACCGAATCCATGTTGAGTAACTCAGTTCACCAAACAAATCTTTTTTAGGGTAATATGACCTTCCAATGAAGAAGTAGCATATGCCAATGACCTTTTCGTAGTTCATCTTTCTTGCTAAGTATATCCTGTGATTCTACGTGACCCTAGAAACGTCATGAAAGCATCTGATTTTTGTCCTGGGTCGTTCCTATATGAGACAAATTACATGATTGATTCCCCCCTACTTTGGTAGCAATACGTGGAACTTAAAGTAAATGAAATGACCAACCAAATGATTGATTTGGTGGAGCCAGGCCTATCTATTATTATAAGAATATTGCCAGGATTAATGTGGACAAGGCTAAGAGTATACCCTCTAAAGATATACCCATCACCAACTTTTATCAACAGTCAGTGTTTTGATGACCAGCACTAAGTTATTGTTTACCAGATAAATCTGTGGAAGATCCCTTGATGATGATGCAGTAAAGTAAGACTATATATTAACTGCATCTTTCTCATTAACCATGTCCAATTGATAAAGGAAAGATAAAAGCCCTGGTCCAGATGGATACTTATCCCATTTCTTTAGGAATGCATAGCATATATTCGGATATGATTTTGTTCGAGCTATCATGAACTTTTTTAAAGGGGCGAAGCAGTCAAAAGCAACGAACTCTTCTGCTATTTCATGGATGCCTACAGTTCGAAATGACCGAGACTATAGGCCCATTTCCTGTTGCAATGTTGTTTATAAGTGCATAGCCAAGACCCTTCCAAGTAGATCGAAGGTAGTGCATTTTCTGTATCTATTAATGGTGGACTAGAAGGCTAGTTTCCTGGTGGTATGGGGTTACAACGAGGAGACTATAACTCCTTATATCAATGGCATGGTCACTGAAGTTCTTCATAGGTTGCTTCGTCAAGCTGCTGAAAAAATTGTCATTCTTTGTCTCGAGCGCTACGTTTGAGCTAGCCCAAGTTGCCAATGTACGTTCAAGAGAGCATACCAGCTATCGGATATATACGAAAGTCATTTTTGATATGCAGTGCATGTCAACACAGTAAGATGTAAGACCAATCTATGGATTGAATACGTCACTTTCGGCTCTTGGGTGCTTTGTCGACAAAGAGAATATAGGATTGGTACTGGCCAGGCCAACACAGACCAACTTTGATTCTCCAATTCAAGATTTAGAAGATCACAATTCGCCCCAGATAATGCACCACGTGTCAGGATGAGTAGTTCAATACCCCCTTTCTGACCCACGCGCGTTCATGGTTTTCCGTGATTGTAATTTGAATTTGGACTTGATTAAGGATCCTCTTTTGTCAGCTAATTTAGAGGTTAGAGAAGGTGCACCATCAGAATATGCTGTGGTTGTTGTAGTGCTCAATGACCCACTATCCATAATCAACCAAACCCCTACTTCTTGTCGTTACGAGCATCACCTCCTCATCATTCGATCTTTGCCCTCATCTTGTCCCACGAGCATCCTTAGATTCTCCCCCGGACTCTTCATTATTCCATTGAAGACTTAAAATTTTGTCTTGAATTATGTCTTGCACAATTATTTTACAGCGAGCATATAAGGTAGTAATGATTTGGTTAGTCATGGATTTTTGCTTTATCCAATGTTAGGTAGTGTCCTAATGGAGCATGACTTAATTTGGGGTTCTCGGGGGAAAGTTTGGGATTCATATCAGCTAACATGGAGTAGTCCACATTAGCTGATCCCCACCATTTATTGCCCTCCGCCTTGTACTAGGGGAGGCATTTAATGGTGGGGATCACCTAACGTATTCCATGTTAAGTGATCCCCACATGAAAGTTTGACCCTTTTCAGTTTAGGTTTGTTTTTTTTTTCTTATCATTTCCCATGGAGACTTATTAGAGTGCTCAATTAATCTATCTAGAGTTCATTGTTCTACAAATAGTTATATCACCTAAATTACAGTTCGAATCGCATAACCCTCACTTCTCGAGACATAAGTTAACATTGGCGATTCAAATCCCGTAAGAATACCTAACCTAACCTACTCTTGAAACTCCGTGTGCTATTTGCCAATCGCCACATGAATATGTTACTAATTTAACAAATTAAATGATCCATGGCATCCATTCAATGGTTGTGTACTTAGTAATTGGACGATTAATCGCAATTATAATCGATTTATGAAGATTGAGATAAAGCTTATTTTGAAAGAACTCTCGTATAGAATTAGGTTTCTCAAGCAATAGGGTCGCAAAAGCACTTTCCCTGTATGTTATCAGTGCACAAATCCAAAGCACAAAAGTTGATAATCGTACCGCTCCTTTGAGAATAATTGTGGACCTTTAGTCTAACCCGCCCTTCATCCTTTACTCCCTTTTGTAAAAGGCAATTCACAGGTTTGGGCCCACGAGACATTTGAGAGAAGTGGATCGGCCTGATAAATGACAAATTATTACTAAGTGATGTTACTAATTATAAGTGGACTTTCGAATAATACATATAGATCATAATCAGCTATTTTGCAATCCGCCGTATCATTTTCTACTCTTATTTTGCAAGTGAGACTTATTATTGCTCTAAAGGAATAAGATATTGCCAATAATTGATAAGAAAATGTTGACTCCGATGCTATTAGCTTTACATTTGTCGATAAGTTACATCTATGTTGTAAGCGACAATGCATTACGTATCTTCTTTCGCTACCTAATTTTATATTACTATAATGTAGTACTGAACTGTATATTACGACAGTGCAAAATGTGTGATATTTACGATGAGTTCTATAAGGGAAGGGGGAAAAAAACGGATGTTCCTTTGATCTTATGCCTGGTTTGAGCAATTTACCAAGGCAAGCAATGTCCTTTCGGCCATCTCAACCAATCACCCCTTTTTTGCTAACTTTTAAAGAAAAGGTCAACCGTCAATTCTTTGAGGAGCCGTTAATTGCGCCAACTTTGTCTCAATTCATAGCAAAGACAGAATTACTTGTGACCAGCTCCACAGAAACAGAGAGAGTGGAGAGAGAGAGAGAGAGAGAGAGAGGGGTAGGAGAGGAGTCGCCTTCCTTATGGCTTCAACCTCAGACATTCCAACGCGCTGCAACCCCACACCTACAGATTGAAATGCCTGTATCGACATATCCCCCATTATTCCGTTTCCCGTTTTCCCAATCTGCCCTTACCGTTATGAGAAAGCCAGAGGGGCTTCCCTCCTCCTCTTCTCACTGTTCTGTCTGTGAACTGAAGAGGTTATATATATACATACATGAGCGAGCGAACAGACACCTATCGAGTATCGAAGTCCTCGCCAGTGTCTCTGCTTCCATCTCCTCGCCTGCTACTGAAGATTCCTGAACTGGGTCTCTCTTTGCTAGTCATACCGCTTTAAGGTTCGTCTCCCCTGCTCCTGCATTCTCCGTTCATGTTCGTAGATTGTTTTCTAGTCGAACAATTTGTCAATCGGCTCAAAGTTGCATCCACGAAGCCATGTCGCTTCTGTCATGTTGTCTTGTTGTTCTTTTCGGCTTGATTGTGGAGTTCGACGTCATGCTTGTGATGTTTTGGAACTGTGAGTTCTACTGATCCGAAATTTCGTGAGAAGCACTGGAATAACATTGTCTCTCGACTTGTCTTCACATAAAATTGAACAGCACGATGGATAGAAGACACCGTTATAAGGAGGCTCACTTTTTCGTGCCCTCTCCTACTTACAAGGATATTATTGTTGCCTACACTCTCTTCCTGTGGATCATGCTTCGCTATCGAGTTATTAGTCCCAGCATTTAGTTTGCTTGCATTAGGTGAATGATCACGTATTCACGTTGCTTTAGATATTGATTCATAAGAAAATGGATGTGACATTTTTCAGTGAAATGCCTGGACTAGTCATGTATGAACCAAAGGGAGATTACAGAATCGATGATTCTGTGGGAAATCAGTCATTCTTCAAGGAGAACGCCACCCAACAAATTTCTCCGAGAAGTCCACTGAGCCCGCACACCCCTAGTCCTAATAGTGATTCAGATGATCTGGCCCTGGATGGGGTGGTGGACACCTCCATCGAGCAACTTTATTACAATGTATGTGAGATGCAGAGCTCCGATCGGTCCCCCTCGGGGCCCAGCTGTCTGTCGTATGGAGAGGAGTCTCGGATTGATTCGGAGCTCTGCCATCTTGTCGGTGACTTCGGAGCACTAGAAATTATGAAAGAGGTTGTGATTGAGAAGAAAGAAGAGGGTCACCGAAGCGATTCTAGTGGCAGTGACTCCCCTCCAATTAATGGGAGTGAGTTAACCAAAAACCCAAAAGCAAACCCCAAGCAGAAATCACTGCAATGCGCTGCGAAGAGAAATGCTTCCCTGGGGAAACCTCCAAGTGGAAAAAGTACTAGAAAACCCAATTCCACTTCCTCTGCGAAGAACAAACGAAATCTTGCTATAATTGCAGCAAGATCCCCACGCGGAGTCGGTGATTCTACTGATACAGGACTAGATAACCCTGAACTTGGACCTTTCTTGCTGAAACAAGCAAAAGACATGACATATGCAGGAGAAAATCCACAGAAAGCCCTGGAAGTGGCTCTTCGAGCAATGAAGTTGTATGAGAAATGTTCAAATGGCAAGCCTAATCTAGATTTTGTCATGTGCTTGCATGTTTTAGCAGGAATATACTGCAACTTAGGCCAGTTTAGTGAAGCAATTCCCATTCTTGAACGCTCGATTGAAATACCAGTATTGGAGGAAGGCGAAATACATGCCCTTGCAAAATTCGCTGGGTGTATGCAGTTGGGTGACACTTATGCAATGCTGGGACAGATCGAGAACTCCATCTTGTGTTACACTGCAGGTTTGGAGATACAGAAGCAAGTTTTAGGTGAAACGGACCCTCGAGTGGGCGAGACATGTAGGTACCTGGCTGAGGCTCATGTTCAGGCAATGCAGTTTGATGAGGCTGAGAAACTTTGCCAAATGGCTCTTGACCTCCACAAGGAAAACGGGTCACCTGCTGCTTCTCTTGAGGAAGCAGCCGACCGAAAACTCATGGGACTAATTTGTGATTCAAAAGGAGATTATGAATCTGCCCTTGAGCACTATGTCCTAGCAAGCATGGCCATGGCTTCCAAGAGCCAGGGAATAGATGTGGCTCTGATAGATTGTGGCATAGGAGATGCATATTTATCTTTGGCTCGGTATGATGAGGCTATATTTGCGTATCAGAAGGCACTTACAGTCTTCAAGTCGACCAAAGGGGAGAATCATCCATCAGTGGCTTCAGTTTTTGTCCGATTAGCTGACTTGTACAACAAGATAGGGAAGTTTAGGGAGTCCAAATCTTATTGCGAGAATGCACTGAAAATTTACGGGAAACCCAATCCCGGGATACCCATGGATGAGATAGCTAATGGGTTGATTGATGTGTCTGCCATCTATCAATCCATGAATGAATTGGAGCGGGCACTGAAGTTACTCAAGAAGGCTTTGAGAATATATGGGAATGCCCCAGGAAAGCAGAGTATAGTTGCAGGAATAGAGGCCCAGATGGGAGTCATGTACTACATGATGGGTAACTATTCTGATTCCTACAGCACTCTGAAGACAGCGGTTTCGAAGTTCCGTGCCAGTGGCGAGAAAAAATCTGCTCTATTTGGAATTTCTGTGAACCAACTTGGCCTTGCCTGCGTCCAGCGTTATGCCATAAATGAGGCTGCGGAATTGTTTGAAGAAGCAAGGGATATTATGGAGAAGGAATACGGGCCTTATCACCCAGATACCTTGGGTGTCTACAGCAATTTAGCCGGCACATATGACGCGATGGGCAGGTACAGATTATTTACGTTTCCTACTGTTAATTATTAGCAGAGTAAGGTCACTTTTCCATATTTGGCATCATTTTTATTGTCTCTATTATGGGTGGTCTATGTTATTTTGAGTTCTTACTTCTTTAGTTGATAATTTTTGTCCTCATAAGTGGAAGCCGCAATTTCAATATTTTGGCAGGACGGCTTTCATAGGACTTCACCGCCAGAGCTGATTGAAACACCAAGTTTCAAATCAGTTTTCAAATATGAATGGAAGCAACTAAATATTATATAAATGTAGCTTGATGATTCTTTAACATAGAGTAGGGAGTGTTTAATTTGTGCTCCATTGCATTTGGGTCTTGTTGTTTTGATGAAGTTGGCCCAGGATGTGATCATATTTTCAAGAGCATCCAACTATGTTTTCTAACCTAAACTTTACACAATCTCTTTGCTCCCTATAATGTCATTTCACTCACTTTCCTTTCGATGCATATAAGATCGGACGACGCAATCCAGATTTTGGAGTATGTTGTGGGAATGAGGGAGGAGAAACTCGGAACAGCAAACCCTGATGTGGAAGATGAAAGGCGGAGGCTATCTGAGCTTCTGAAAGAAGCAGGCAAAGTCAGGAGCAGGAAATCCAGGCGACTTGAAACCTTACTTGACACCAATACCGACACCATAAAAGATGACATAATCAGAGTACTTTAACAATTGAATGTATGTATATAACCATGTTGTGATGTATAGTTTACGGAGGATTAGGTGGACTGTTCCTTTGTTAGGTCCCTGCTGGCGAAATTGGATGAATAATGGCACGGCAGCAAACCAGTCTGGTTTTACTTGTGGATATTGGATTTTAGTGTGCTTCAAACATTTCAGTCATGTACTTGGTGATTGGAGAGCTGAGTAAAGTTCTTTTCATTGACTCATTCCTACTTGTATATGTGAAGTGTGGACTGAAAAGTGGTAATGCATCATTTTCTCTTCTTGTTACACCAAACTGTCTGCAACAACTTTGACAAGTTTCTACTCTAAGAAAACAACTGTCCAGTGGCTGTACACAATATTAGTTATTCCTGGCCAATGATCCTAGAGATTATGATTTTCATTCATAGCAAGATGCAGTTAGAGAAGTACAGAGGTTTCCGTAATATTCTCCCATGTAGTTGTTTTATGCCACCCTGCAAGCTGAGCATAGTAAATCTCAGTAACCGCTGGATTATGTTTGACCACCATTCTGCTTAGAGGGAATTTACCTGAGCATTGGTATTTTCAAAGCCCGTTGACACAATAAGAGTGAGTACCAGAAGAAACATGGTGGCCCGCCTCTTCTGAGAGAGGTTTCCAAAGAGTTTGTTCTAGAATTATGAAGAGATCAGGTAACATGGAAAGCTTAGTCGGCTTCAGAAAGACATATTCAGTGACATGCTCAAGACATCAACCAATTTTTCCACGTCTGTGCAGTGGCATCAAGAATTAAGATAACGCTACTCCATTGTTTATTTTCTTTTTTGCATGTAATTACTATGATATAGTATCCCCGTCGGAGTGCTCTCAAATTTATTCGGAAAATCCGCTATGTGAAGGAAAGAGGAGAACCCATGTTGCAGTCCGCTGAATATTAAGAACTTGTTAATAAGTTGTCGTAGGAATTGGTCACTCAGACTCCATATGCCTACCTGCCAATGCCCTATTACAGCAAATATGGCAGTTATTTAGGCTTTTAATGCACAATCCATGCCGGCCATCTCTCTGGCCTCACCAAAACATTTGACCGCAACAACTCGAAGGCCATGCGGTGGCTTTTGAACGGTTTCATAATCTATTTCTCTTGGCCGCATACATTCATGAGATTTTAGAGAAAACAAACCCAAATAATTATGCTGTTACCTTACCGGAATACTAATCTAAAAACAGTTAAACTTTACATATAAGCATCTCTTAGGAATAACTGCATTCCAACGCTAGCATTTCATATCAAAAAATAAGATACTGCTGGGACGTATCATGTATGATAACTCTCTAGAAATTAACCTAGTTCTCGACCCACTTGCGGTCATTGATTCTTTGAAGCATAACAAGACTTCCTAATTGAAACTGCAGGGTAAGAAAAAGAGCCACTGAGGATTCGACTCGCAACCCATTTGTTGGCCGCCTCTGAGTAGTGTATGCCATCCCAACTTATGTGTTTCGATGGATCCTCACATGGATTTCCATATACCGTTCCATTTACTATAGCTTTCTTGCCGCAATCAATATGGTAGCCATAGTAACTGCCACAGCAAAAACTAGACGGATCAACGAAACCTGCACCACAGTGCCACAATCATTAAACTAATGCCAGGACACACTCACCAACCATCCTATAATAGGCAATAGAAAAAGGAAATGCAGCTACCTTGATCCTTTGCTTCACTAATCAAAGAATATTTGGCCGAATACACATCAACATATGTGAAAACAGCTGCCGAGAGCTGTGCCCTTAGCTGTAGAATCCTGTGCTTAAGCTGCTCGTTGAAGTCTTGAGCCACCTCATTTTGAGGCCTTACACATCCACTCTGATCGAGATTACCGGGTTTAGACTGGTCATATATGATAGAGTATGGCAAGCACCCAATGGGCCCGGTGTTATGAACCCAGAACACTCTGGCTCCTTCATCATAAAGTTGCTGAGACAAAGGATCAGTGAGTGTCAGAATTTTAAGAAGTTGCGGTAATTATCGAGCGAGTCTATTGCTTACCCGCACTGCCTGAGAGAACTGGCTTAAAATATTGGGAATGGATGCTACGACTTGCTCCACCGTCGTGTGTTGAAAGCCATATGCGAGATCATTCTGTCCTATGTCAAAAGTGTAAACAGCCTTGGAGAAGTCCTGAGGCCTGGGCAATCTGTAACTAAATGTCGTCGAGGTCTTTTCTGCTGTCCAAATTTGCCAATTTAAAGGCATCATCAACAGTATTACAGACAATGTACATGAGGTCTCACATCAGCAGAACTATATGCAGAGAGGTCCACAAAGGAAACTCACCAGACTCGTTGAGCCCATTATAAAGGTCAGTGACGCGAGATTTGAACCTCATGAACTGAGATATTTGAATGCCAAGATGGAACGGACTGTAGCCACCAAGCCGAATGGACGAGCCACCAGTCGCAAAGTTTGCACCGTGTGTAAAATTTGTTTCAACCGAGTCTAGATATGCACTCAAATATGGCAATCTAAGATCTTCAGCTGCACGAAACAGTATTACCGAACATGAAGTTCAAATAATAGACGGTAAGAGAGCTTTTTGATCGGAGCAGTTCCGAATTATCAACAATGGGCTCGGAAGGTCAAATTGCATCTTTCAATTATAACCCTCTATAGCATACTAAAAAAGTGGTTGCGGAATGTAAGGCAGGGCCGATTTGGCTGAGGCAAGTGACGTTAGTATTTCAACAACTGGCACCAGAATCCATCAACAGTTGCACTTGAGAGCAGTTCAAAAGGCCATAGAGTATGCATGAAAGAAAATGTATAAGCCAAGCTTTTCTCACGATGGAGGTGAACATCCATTTCAAAGATATAAATGGCGAGAACATCTGTACCACGAAATCTCTACAGCATCTATGCTGTAAACGACATGCTGAGAGTAAATTACACACGGAAGCCGTGGCCGATGCAAACTGAATGTGTTCATTGTGTTCATTCCACATTGGTACTTTGCTGGGCTCACTCAATGACATGGCTGACAGAATTTTATACCTCACTCGGCTTTTAGGCTAAAAGATCAAACGACTGGCAAAACTTTATCGATCACTGGACTGCCAAGGGTCTGGCCTGGTACGTCGAACCATAGAACGCTAATTGCACCAATAAACAGAGGATGAACAACAACATTAGACGGTCTTCATTCACCATCTTTACCAGGAAATTACTAGCTGGGCCGACTCACCGATGAAATCAATGAGGAGACGGCCATCGCAGAACCTGCCGGAAGGATGCCCGAAGAAGGTCTTGCCATTGGGCGCGGCGACCTCCGACAGCGCAGCAGATATCGCTCCGGTGTCCGAATTTGAGTCGCCAAAGTTGAAAATCGCCAAGAACTCGCATCCCGCCGGACCACCACCGCTGAGAGCTCTGAGCAGCTGGATCAGCACTAAGCAGAGGAAAGATGGTGTGACTGAAGAATACATATCCGACGGCGGATCACGAGGAAGTTAACAAAGGCACTTGCTTTGATAGAGAGAGACTGGGAGTGTCCAGACATGGAGGAAATGATTGAAGATATATATATATATATGGACAGTAATGAAGATGAGGATGATAATGGTTTGACACTTCGACAGTGTTCCGTACCAGACGCAGTGAGTGAGCAGCGAGGACGAGGATGGAGTCCCACGTTGAGTGATGAAATCTTGTCTTCATGCAAGCAGCTCACGAGGCTGCCAGATGCAGTCCGGATCCGGATTGCCTGCTCTGTTGCTTTAGCAGGTGATTTATGAAAATGGGAAGGTGAGCGCTACTTTAATAGGAGGCTCACCTCTTTTTACTTTTTTTTTTTTTAAGAAAAAAAGGCAGCCGTCCGATTAAGGATCAGACAGCTGCCTTGGGTAGAGCAGAGCAAGTAATCCGAATCCGTCCTTTGGAGCCAAAACACTGTGAACAAGTACAAAAAAACAACGGTGGCATATCTACACCAAATCATTTTTCATATCATAGAAAATGTCAAACTTGTATCCAATATCTGTGTAGTGAAAGCCATCCCAACTTATGTGCTTGGATGGATCCTCACATGGATTGCCATATACAGTCCCATTTACCGTAGCTTTCTTGCCACAATTAAAATGGTAGCCATAGTAACAGCCACAGCAAAAAGTAGATGGATCAACGAAACCTGCACCTCAGTGGCACAAACATTGGATTCAGGTCAAGGTTTGCATTCCACTAAACTAATGCCAAGACAGCTTCAAAAACCATCTAAACTTTGTTCCTATTCAATAGGCAAGAGAAAAGAAAAGCGCAACCACCTTGATCCTTTGCTTCACTAATCAGAGAATATTTTGCTGAATACACATCAACATATGTAAATGCAGCCCCCGAAAGCTGTGCTCTTAGCTGTATAATCCTGTTCTTGAGCTGCTTGTTGAAGTCTTGAGCCACCTCATTTTGAGGACTTACGCATCCATTCTGATCCAGACTACTGGGTTTAGACTCATCAGATATGATAGTGTATGGCACGCACCCGATGGGGCCAGTATTATGTACCCAGAACACTCTGGCCCCTTCCTCATACAGTTGCTGAGACATGAAGCTGAGTGAGTAGTTTGAAAAATTACAGTAATTAATGAGCAAGTCTGTTGCTTACATGCGCTGCCTGAGAAAACTGGCTCAAAATATCAGGAATGGAAGCCGTGACTTCCTCCTTCGTCTTATTTTGAAAAATATACGCAAGATCATTCTGTCCTATGTCGAAAGTGTAAAGAGCCTTTGAGAAGTCTCGAGGCCTCGGCAAGCTGTAACTGAATGCTGAGGTCTTTTGCTCCATTGTTGTATTTTAGAAAACATACGCATGATCATTCTTTCCCATGTCACAAGTGGAAGGAGCTGAGGTCCTTTCTGCTATACAAATTTTCCATTTCAAAGTCATTATCAATAATATTACATAATAAAATGACATGTAATCTTACATAAGTAAAACTATATGAAGAGAGGTCTACAAAGGAATCTCACTGGACAGGTTGAGCCGATTATAAAGGCCGGTGACATGGGATTTGAACCTCAAAAATTGTGATATCTGAATGCCAAGATTAAACGGGCTGTAGGCACCAGGTCGAATGGATGATCCACCAGTGGCAAAGTTGGCACCGTGTCTAAAATTTGTTTCGATGGAGTCAAGATATGCACCCAAATATGGCAATTTAAGATCTTCAGCTGCAGAAAATAGTATTAGTGAAAATACTGCTCGAATGTAGAAGGTAAGAAAGCTTTTAGATAGGAGTAATCCAAATTATCAACTACAAGCTCAAAAGGTCAAATTGCAGCTTTCACTTACACCACTTTATAGCATACTCAAGAAGTGGTAGCTGAATGTAAGATGAGGCCAATCTGGCAGAGGCTTATCACGTTGGTATCTCATCAACAGGCACTAGAAACCTTCAACTGTTGCACTTGGAAGCGATTCAAAAGTGCATGAGTATGCACGGAATGCAATATCTAGCTAAAGCTTTCCGTATGATAGAGGTGATCATTCATTTCAAAAGGATACAAATGGTGAAAAGCATCTATGCTGCCAAAATTTCTCAAGGATGCTACTGTGCACGGCATGCTGAGAGTAAATTACACACACAAGCCACGGCCAACAAAAACTGAATGTGATCGTTTGATGTTACTACTCTGCTGCGCTCCCTCAATTACATGACTGACAGGATTTTATACCTTACCAACTTTTGGCTAAAAGATCAAATGACTGACAATATGTTATCGACCATTGGACTGAAAAGAGCTTGGTCTGGCAAGACTAAAAATTAGAGATGAGGACGCAAAGACTCCTAAGCGTTGTACCATAGAACTTGAATTGCACCAAAAAACAGAGGATGAGCAACAGTGGCCAGTCTACGTTCACTATTTTTGCTGGGAAATCACTAGTTAGCTAACTCACCGATAAAGTCAATGATGAGACGGCCATCACAGAACCTTCCCGAAGGATGTCCAAAGAAGGTCTGACCATAGGGGGCAGTGATCTCAGACAGAGCAGCAGATGTCGCTCCGGTGTCCGAGTTTGAGTCGCCGAAGTTGAAAATCGCCGGGAACTTGCATCTTGTCAGATCACCGGCGACAGCAAGAGCTCCAAGCAGCTGCATCAGCACCAAGCAGAGGGAAGGTAGTCTGACTGAAGAACACATACTGGATGGCGAATCACAGAGCTCAAAGGCAAAGGAAGAGAAGCTTAATAAAAGCATTTGTCTTTAACAGAGACTAGAGTGCACCCACATGGTGCAAATATTTGAAGAGATAATGGAGAGAAATGAAGATGACGATCATATCGTTTGACTTTTCGAGAGTGATCGTTAGCAGACGCAGTGAGGGAATGAGCGAGGGAGGGAGGACGGCAATGCAATCGTACGGAGAAACATTAAAAAAACAAGTAAATAAACCAAAAACAGCAATGGAAGTTGGGAAACTTTCAAATTCAAAAATGTTAAGAGGTCATCCATCACGACAGGTTCAAGTTGGCGATAATCAATGTGGATCACACGAAAGTGTCGGATTCAGAATCCATTTACCAGGGAGAGCACGCAATGGTGCTATGGAGTTTCTATGTCTAACGCATCGCATGGAACACAATAATGCATTAAAATGCAATGATAAGTCAACTAACGGTAGGTAAGGAAGGAATTAAATTTACCTATTTTTCATGTCAACGGAACTTCCGTCCTTCTCATGAACTAAAACAGTTTGGAGTTTCAGTGAACTACCCATCCTCACCCTTGATTTAGCCAATTCAAGAGTCAAATTAAGATACTTACACTTTGATCTGCGCCTTTGTGCAAAATCCCTTGGCTCGACAAAGTTCGGCAACATCGGAGAATAATACATCAAAAGGTAAGGGATCGACCCCAAAGTCGGGCTGCTGACATAAATGGTTCGAAGCAGGAAAAAGGAGAGCGCATAACGTCAGTTATGTCTAAACAAGAAGCACATGTGGAATATTAGCAGTTCAAAGAAAGATAAACCGGTCCTCAAAAGTTTCAGGAAAGCACACACATACATCTTCATGTATGTAGAACAGAGGATTATTCATCATGAGACATTTCTTTGCGATCAAATCAATACTTATTGATCGTGAGAAAACAATCAGAAAGATGACCTTGCTGTGATTCATTTCTTCTATGGGACTTCTAAATACAAATTCTAGCTTGAATAAATAGCAGCCCCTAACCAATGATCCTAGGGACTAAACACGAAACAAAAAAAAAGAATAGTATCAAGGAAAATAAAATCTACACCAGTTATTAAACCGGCTGCTTGTGCAGTTGCCGCGAACTCCACGTAGTATTGACAGTTGAACACGGGAGAATTATTGTTGGGAGCCTCATACTTTCCTCCACATGAGGGAAATCGATTGTGTAATGTAGGCCACGACTCTCATGCCTGGCCAGCGCACTGCTCACCACCAGCTTCGCACAACAAAAGAGATTCCTCATTTCACAGGCCTCAAGTGCAACCATAGTTGGTCCCCATCCTCGCTGAAACAAGAATTTCTCCCACTGAGTCTCCAACTCATGGATCTTTTCCTCTGCGCTCTCTAATCTTGTGGTGGACCTAACGATACCTACATACTCCCACATGATAGATTGCAGGTCCTTCCTCACTTGCATTGTAACATTCAAAATGTCGTCCATGATGCTGCTCCGGAGGGAAGAGGGCATGACAGGCCGTGCCCACCGGCTTGATGGGCCAATGTAAAAGTTGGACTGGCTCATGTGATCTATTGAGGGCTGCACAGCTCTTCGAGCAAACACAAGTGCCTCAAGCAAAGAATTGCTTGCCAATCTGTTTGCTCCATGCAGTCCAGTGCAAGCAACCTCACCGGCCACATAAAGGCCGCTCACATTGGTCTCTCCTTGAAGTCCAGCACGGACCCCACCACACATGTAGTGAGCAGCGGGAACCACGGGAATTGGCTGGATGGTTATGTCTAGACCGTACTTGAGGCACTCAGCGGCTATGTTGGGAAAATGTGCTAGAATTTGCTCTCTGGGTTTGTGACTTATATCGAGAAGCACATACTTCTCATTCCGCTGTTTGAGCTGATCATCGATACTTCTCGCGACCACGTCCCTTGGGGCAAGCTCTTCTCTCTCATCGTATAAAGGCATGAACCTTTCCTTGGCCAGATTGTAAAGGATTCCGCCATCGCCTCTGACTGCTTCGGTGATGAGAAAAGCATTTTCCCGGCTCTTCTCTGGTTTAATGGGCAACCCTTCATCTGCTAAGGCAGTAGGATGGAACTGCACAAACCTGCAAAAGTACATAAATACTTACCTAAGCACAAGTACAGCATCAGTTCAAAAGCCAATGGAAAGCCAGAATAAGAAGCTTTTTATCTTGTGACCGTGGTTCTTTGAGTGTAATATATATATATGAAAATGTCAAAATCACAGTCAAAAGTGTGGAGTGCATAACAACAAATTTGTGGCTAGACTTTCCTAACATTAAGAACACGCCATACAAAATTCATAATTTACAAAGTCAGAGCCACCAAATACTATACACACAGTAGCAGGTCCCAATTGAAGTCAAAAAGCCAAATGTCCCCAGTATTTTTTTCTGTCAGAATCCCAGCAAGTTATACTTTTGGTTCCAAATATATGTTCTAGGAATTAAACTGTTGGTAAGCAATGCCTGAGGATTTTGGTTCTCGATCTTCAATCATGTGGAAATTGTTATATTTATAATCAGCATGATATTCATAATAACCCACAGCTGAAACACAAATGACAAGACACATTAATGTGCTCCAAATGTATATCAATAGCAGCAGTTAGCAAGTATATACTCACTCCATATTAGAAATCACAGCCTCAGCCCGATGAGCCATGGCTATCCCATCTCCAGTAGCCACCTGTAAGTAAAAGATAATTAATTGACTTAATCTCGCTCATCCCACATCTAAACATAAAGGATAGTATTGTATTCAGTTGATACATAATTTCTTTCTCCAGTATTTCAATTATGAGCTACAAACTGAACTTGATATGATATCTAAAAGAGAGAATGCATACTCACAGCACTTTAGGTGAATTAACTACCACTGAAATGATAGAAAATCTAGGCAAATCAATCAAACAGAGGAAAAGGTGAAAAAACCTATTTCTACTACTCTTCATCTACCAAGAAACAGAAAAATGCATGTAGTTATGTTCTACAAAGCAACATTTTTTCAGACAATCTCTACATATACAATCAGGTGGCAGAACAAAGCTTACAAGCAGATTAGTGCACACTTTTAGTTTGCTCCTATACTTGCATTCGCAATCCTTAAATTCTAGCATAACAAGCTATAGCCAGGATGCAAGAGAATCAAGATTTCCTAATAATTATCAGAAAGGCGTATTGGATATGTCTTCATGAGTCAACTTGAGATACATTTGCAAGAAGTAGCATCTCGGACCATCAAAAACACAAGCACAAAGTTTTATATGGTTCTGCGCCCACTTCTTAGAATTTGATGCAAGCATGATAGGAGGCACCAAATCCACATCTTGCTGAGATCAAGAACACTCAAAAGAGAGAGAGAAGAGGCACAAGAATCAGGGACACATGAATATTATAACTATTATACACGTTATAAGCTTGTTATGGTAAGGTGGATAAGGTGAAGCTTGGCAGAAAACATATACCGGAGGATTTGTAGTTGTTGGATATATATGTCCAGCCCCGCCTGATGCAAGCAAAGTCACCTTCGAAATGAACCGCACTACCTGAAAGATTAGAAAAGAAATTGTTCAAGTTATAGGGTGAAACCTTCCAGTGATTCTACATGGATAGTGCCAATACACTTTATCACAACCTCCAGAGTTTCAGTATTTAAAGTGTCAACACCATGACAAACTGTCTCAAAACCATCCTGCAATGGCAAAACTTTAACGCATTAGTGGCAGTACTCATTAAAGTGAGACTCCAAAATTCCTCATGGAATCAGCATTTTATGCCTGCCTGTGTTTCCATGAATCAGTTACTTAAAGTGAAGGCTGTGCCGAAAAGCACAATCATATGGTCCACGACAGAAACCGTTCAGGAGAAGGAAAAGGGTGAAGCAAACCTGAGAGGTGAGTAAATCAATTGCAAAATGATGTTGAAACATAGAAATGTTGGGATCATTTACAACTGCTTCAAGCAAAGCCCGCTCAATCTCTCTCCCGGTCATATCAGCAGCATGAACAATTCTGTGATGCGAGTGTCCCCCCTCCCTTGCTAGATGCAGGTTCCCATCCTCCCCATGATCAAATGATGCTCCCATGGAAATCAATTCTCGAATTCTGTCAGGTCCTTCTGTACAAACAACCTGGGAGGAGAAAGAAACAATGTTGACTTTCCTCAGTCTTTTGCCTGTCAATGCCTAGTCATTCCCAGGCTATGGATCTGTCAATTATCCTGAATTCAATAGAGATGATCGTCGAGAGTGTACAAAACTCAATATTTGCCTTAGTTAATCAGCATAAGTGTCTCAATGGCCATATGACCAACCAGTGCTGCAATGCCTAAGAGAGAAGAGGTTGTGGTACTTAATTGCGATTTATAGGCTTGTATTGTAAGAGCAGCACCAGAACCCAATGGTCTCTTACCATTTACTCTCTAAATTTAAATGCACCTAAACAGACCACGTAGAGAAATTCACAGGATGAAGATTGAAGTTATCTCTATAAACTCTCAAATCTAAGAAATCAGAATTCATAATGAAACAAGAGGATGATCAGTCATCTATCTTGGCACTTACCCTAACAGTCTCCTCATCACATAGATAAGCACCTGCAATAATTGTGTCCCGCATGTGGCTCTCTACAGAATCTGAAGGACAGAGCACAGCACTAACACCGCCCTGAGCATAATTTGTGTTGCTCTCATGAGGCTCAGCCTTAGTAATTACAGCAACAGATCCATGTTTTGCCACTTCAAGAGCATAGCGAAGGCCAGCCACCCCACTTCCAATGACCACAAAATCAAAAAATTTTGTAGAACCATCTTCTAAGCACGAATTAACAGCACTTGGTTTCCAGCTTTCATAGAATGGGAAACGAGAAAAGTTATACCTCTGGGTCTTTAAGGATCTTGATACCCCATGTGACCTGCAAATTGAAGAAGACATACCATTGGGTTGAGAAAATTGCCACAATTCAAAGATGAGATGCAACATGCCAAGAAAATCCAATCATTTAAATCTCTCTATTCCAGTTTCTTCTCTGCCACTCATTGATGCAGCTCCAAACAGGTGAACCAACCAGACACCACTCTATAATTTACATTTACATAGGCACTGCCACTGTCCGAACCAGTTTGAGTAGTCTTCTAGTCCATTGGATTATTTTCCAAATCAAAAGTGAAAGAACAGTTAAAATGTACTACGAAATTAGAACATGCGCATATCCAGTTCTCGCCAGTTACCACGAAAGATCTTTCGGCATGCATCTTTTAAATGCTGCAACTGAGACCCAAGAATTTCGACGGAAGTATTCCCCCTTGTAGATTGTCAAGCTGTAGTGCAAAGTGCCACTTCCAGCCGGAAGAACAGTCGCCATTGCAGTTCTGCTATATAAGAAAGAACAGAATCTGAGTAAACATAAAATCTATGTGGAAAAAAGCCCCAAAATCATAAACACAATAGGGTATCACGTTCTTTTCACTCAGGCATCCATGGTCAGCTTTGAGTACCCGCCACGGAAAGAAACGGTATAATTGAAGAAGGGTACTGTTACGTTTATAGAATTTGCATAGAAGAAATCATCCCCCACCCTAGCTCTGCAAACAAAACGAGAGGAATGACACGAAGGGAAATTTTGAGACAATATTCCTTTACACCATGTTGTTTCCCCTGGAGGAAAAGATCGTTCTTCTTCAATTGACTCGTTTCCTCACAATACATATGAAACCCCCCAGAGCGAGCATATACAAACTAAATTTACAATTTTGTAATCAAACATCACCCATTTTCACATGAAAGAGAACAAAGATGAAGAGAGAAAGGCCCAATGAGCAACGGGAAAACCATAGACCGCAAAAACAAAGACAAGAAGAAGAAGAAGAGGAGGAGGAGGACAAAAGATAAGCGGGCTCCCAGCACGAAAGCTCGCATAAAGCAGAAAGATCCATAAATCCATCAACCAAGCAACCACTAACCGGGGACAAAATTCAAACCAAGAACGAACATTCCCAGATTCCAAAATCGCGAGAAGAAGATGACGAAGGAACTACTTACCAAAGGGTTTCCTCTTCTTCTTGTCCTGCTTGTTTCAGCTTTTGACGTAAACAAAAACTCCTGGCAAGAACCAGACCAAGACCAACGACTATCGAAGTCCCACGAGAGAAGTGTGACGAGGGAGAAAACCGAGAATACTTCGATCCGCTCGAAGAAATCAAGGAAAGATCCTGAGAGGAATCAGAGGAAGAGAAACGAGGGGGGAAGAGAGGTGGGAATCCTACAATACCGAGACGCCACACCGTTCCTTTTTAGAGCGGAAGCGGAGCACCCTCCGCCATTCTTGAAGTTCGCGCCATGTGCGCCGCCATTTCTTTATTCTTTTCTTGTCCCTTTTTTCAGTTTTAACCGTTCCAATTTGTTCGTCCTAGGCAAATTTGTCCTGTGTCCCGCTGAACGGACAGACAGAGGACTTAGAATGGAAGGTTGCGCGTAAATTCGACGGTAATTGGACAAGCTCTCAACGTGTTGTTCATCCGACCGAAGCTAAACAAAGATCGACTCAGATCCAATCGAGACAATCTTTTTAACTATTCAATACCTTGCTCGTTCTTGACAAGAGGGTTCGAAAAATTTTAAAAACTATCCGATTATTTTCACGCAATTTGTTGACCGATTAAGGACTAGCCATTTAAGAAAGATTGAGGTTTGTCATATCTTTGGCCGGAGCAAGCACCAATCCCCAATTCAGCCTTGAAAATTGGACACCGAATGCGTATGCTTTATTAAAACGACATTGAGGATAGAACATAAATGCATCGCGAAATTCCTGCTCACATCCAAAGATTAACGCCAAAATCAAGATCATGACTCGAAAAAAGATTAAATCTTTGCTATTTTTTTCACCACGGAATAAGGGACTCATGCTAATTTTTCACGTTAAGTAAGAAATCAATTCGCACTCAGTGGGAAGATAAGTCTAAAAAGAAATCAAATACCAACATAAGAACTTTTGTTTATCTACAAAATGATCTAGTATACTCCAACGAAGAAAGCGCAGGTTATCGGGTGGGAATCGATCCCATCCAATTCGATTTTCAATATCAAGTCCGGAAACATTTCACCCCCTAATCTTTTGTTTGAGCCGTTGTCGCGATAATAAAGAGCTAGTTGATGGCTCGACAATCGGAAATACACATTTCGACTGCTAAAAATTTCTCAGTATTCAAAAGATGGAAAGGCTCGGCCACAAGCTGTGTTTCAAAAAGTGCTTGGAGGGTGGCCCCCGACGGCGGTCAAAGGGGCGAGCGGATTCTGGGCCATGAACCAGGTTCATTCCCTCCGCCCCTTGCTCGTTAGCCACAGGACCGTGATCTTCGCCAAGAGATTCTCACCACCCAATTTGGACAGGGAAGGAAAGGAGCGTCGCGGATCGAAGGAATCCATGGGTAGGTGGGCCTCGAACTTTCCGGGAAACGCGAGCGATCCTTCCTTTTCTTTATTCAATTCGAGTTGTGGCCAGTGGGGGCCGACGACGCCGTTCTGTGTCGTAAAGAAAAAACTGAATGGAACGAGGACGGGAACGGGGAACGGGGAACGGGGAACGGGGCGGTGGTCCCGACATCACGTTGCTTCGCAGAGAAAGAGGAGGCGAAGGGAAAGTTGAATTTGCTTTGGTTTACGAAGGCGGCCCCGATCATAAATTAGGAAGGCGGCCAAACGGTCGACGGGCCTGTACTTTCTTGGCCTCTGTCGGAAAGCAAAAACGATGACGGTCGGAAACCCTCTTTGGTCTCTATCCAAATCCAAAACTAGCCATGGTGGAAGAGATTAATTTAGAGTTAACTAAGAGAATGTACCGTGGGATTTAGGCCCGGCAGCCACGGATTCGACTTCCCATGTCCCCATGTTGAGAACGATTTTTCGTGTTGAGATTACGATTCTGAGATCGACTCGCATCTTAATTGACTCGTGAAATTGACGCGAGCGGTTTTTCTTTTTTCTTTTTTTTTGTAAATTTATCCGAATCACGATCGAGTTGGCTATTCACGAACGTAGAAGTAGCTAAAGCTCTGATTGGAGACATTCCTCGTCCGGCTTGGTGGGGCACGAGAAAACGATATGGAGAGGTTCCCTTCGCCTCGCGAACAGTGATTGTGACTATGGGACACCATGAGATCATTTCCGACGAAACGGCAATACTGAAGCCAGGGAAGCGATTTTATCACGGAAAACACACAAAACGAAAAATCAATACAAACTCGAAAACCATACTCTTTTTTCTCCAAAATTACAAGAAGAGGAGAAGAGACGACCCAATTTCCCTTTTAGGACACAAGTCAATCTGTCGATGCGAAAAAGGAATCCAAAAGAGAAGTGGGGGCAATGAGATGTACAACAATTTCAATGAAACAAAACTGTCTCATGCTTTTGGAGGGAAGGAAACAAGTGGCGAAGTTTCGGGTGTTGACGTCTCTTCGTGACCCTACAACTTCCACGCTAAAACAATGTTATGCACATGTTTGGCCTCATGCCCATTCACATGGCTAACTAGAAAAGACAAATGGATGTCGTGACGACCTAACTCGACGAAGATAGAGAGTGATCGCGAGGGCAAAAGGGCCGCGACATAGAGCGGCTCTAGACAGCCCTCCTCAGCCCACGAGCGATGCCGCCCTCCATCCCCTTCGACATCGTCATTGTTTTCTTGTTTTCTCTCGTTCGGGTTTTGGTTTTCTTCGAAATATTTGCTATTTTTTTTTCAGGCCAACACGTGAAAATGTCATGTAAGCTAAGCGCTAATTTACCTAGTCAGTGTTAAGTGTTAATGTTATGCTAACACATCATTTGCATTAGCATTCAGGTTTCTATTTTTACTAAAGTATCAATTATAACAAAGATACATAGACTTTAAGAACCTAATTGCCAAAAAAGAAAAAGGAAAAATGGATGCCTGATTAAACAATTTGAAAAGGTTGAAAGACACGTGGCGGTGGCTTCCTCCCATCTTCCAAAGGGAGGAGGAATAAATTCGTGCGGACCATGGGCTTGCTGCAAGGCCGAGTCAAGTTTGACAATGGAAGAATTCAGAGTCCAGTAAGCAAATGGGCCCATCTTCTTCCATGAATGCCCAAGCCATTTTTTTTTTTTTTTTTGTCTTTCTAGCAAGATAGCATCTTTCTTTGTAGTATTTCGATAACTAATCACCGTGGACAATGTATTCCCTTCCACGCGATATAAAAATACACAAATGATACCGTTCTCCTAGAATGTCTGTACATGCTACTAAACCTTCGTTCGCTTTTGAAACTTCCAAATTTAGTCATGACACGATGATATAAACAAAAGATCACAAAGAAAAGAAGACAAAAAGAGACCTCGAAGTCGGATGAACATTCATGAAAAACAAAAGAAAGTATGATGAATATGAAATAGATTAAATATAGATTATATGTCCATCTTCAACTAGATGTATTTGAAATGTATTTGATTAAGATCATATGCGATATCTTGATTCTAATAGATAATGTCTACTAATTTCTTATGCTTGACTGTAATAAACATTTTTCACAATGAAATTTCTTAAAACGAATCGCTTATCAAGATAATCTCAGTAAAAGAAATAATTTTTCTAAAAGAGATTCATGTATTCAAGTTAGTTGGATGGTTTTCTCAAAAAACTAGACATGAAAGAAATTGCGGAACATTAAGTTAGGGAATTGTGAAACATTAAGTTAGGGTCATCCAAAAAGAAGAAGAAGAAGAAATTGTTGTTGCCAAGGGGAACGAATGGTCAGAGGATTGATCCTAACAACAACAAAAAAAGAACAGTCGTCTGATCTAAATCGGACAATTATTATTCTTCAAAAAAAAAAAAGTCTACCCATATTTGATGGAAGACGTCCGATCTAAAATCAGACGGCTTTTAAAGCCTTTGGATCTGGTCATCCTGACCTCTGGTTAGGACCCCTAACCAGCCTAACCAGAGGTCAGAATGACCATATCCATCGCTAGGTGCCCCATTTGCATATACCATCGAGCACCCCTGTTTGACTTAGTTAGCAATCCAAAGCTACCACGGCTCTCCAACACCATTGCCACTGCGGAACCAACTCTAGGAGAGCATTGGCTTCTAAGCCGCTGCCGCCACAGCCTCTGTCCCCACCGCCATCCACCAATCGCTTGAAATCAACAATGGCAATGGGTGTCGAGGGTGACGACGACGGCGACACCAAGCATGGCGAGCGACGGCGATGGCATTAAGCAATGAGCGATCAGCAAGACATGGAACTCGATCGACGAGACATCTCCGCATGACCGTAGTTGGTTGGCTGAAGCGTTTAGCTCATTCGAGAGGAGGCCACGTCACCCGTGAAGGAGTCTTGAGGGGGAGTGCCACGTCACTGGCATCTGTTGCCGCTGTTATAGTCGCCTTCGAAACCGTCTCTCTCTGGAGAGCAGAGAGATGCGCGGGCATTTGACTCTCCCTCTCTCTCTCTCGCCCTCCCCTCCAACAAAATTCCTCCTCTACTCCTATGTCTCCCGCTCCTTCTCCTTCTCCTTCTCCTTCTCCTTCTTCTTCGCATTTCCTCTGCTCCCAATTTCGCAGCTGAAAGAGGAACCTTACGCCGACGGGTCACCGCAAGCTCGGGTAGCGCGGGAGAGGCGAGATGGGAAATTGGCTGTTCAAGGAACCGCCGCCGCCGCCGCCGGTGGTACTCGTGCCGCCTCTCTTCGACTTCCCTCCTCTCGCCGGCCGCACCAGGTCTCTGCGCTACCGTTTCCTTCGCTCGCACCTCGTTGTGAAAATCTGTCTTCCTGCAGCAAGTTCCCGATCTCTTTTGTTTTTCCTTGGGGGCGCATTGGCGAGTTTCGTGGAACTTGCTCCATATTGACCACTAAATTTAGTTTCTCTATAGAACCATCGGCAGAAATCGGAAGCCGGTGCTCGTTTTTTTCTCTATGATCGGTGGGATGTCTATGTTTGCGTTAGTTTAGCTGAAATGTTTGTGGTTATTGAGGATCGTCAGAGAAGTCACTAGTGAGCTCTGGTTGCAACTGTTGATTGGTGTGTTCTGTCCAATCAATCTTAATTCTACCGCAAGAACAGGTTATAGCCGAGGCCGTGCACTATTCCCTGTGTATGTTTTAGAATTTATTGCTTATAGCTTATGAAGGCCTACGTTTAAGCTGCTCTGGTCCTCAGCAATTGTGTTTATCCTCTTGTTACAGGATAGAAGAGCAAGGTCCATAGACTTGGTTACGTTTTCGATTTAAATGTTGTCGTACCAGATTGTTTTGTACTCGGCCTACTTATACGCAGTGGATTTTTCCAGTTTCGGGGATATTCACTTCTCTTTCTATAAATTGCTGTCTGCTAGTGTAGCTTGTTCGACTTCAATTTGGAGACGTGTTCAATGATTTGTGAAAATGAAGAATATTTTGGGTGTTGCAGAATGTTGGAGTCCTCGTACAACTTGTTATTCGGGAAGCTTGCTCTTAAATGTTTATTTGAGGACTATTTTGAGGATGCAAGACATTTCAGCACAAGAGTTATGTTAAAGCCAATTGATGATCCCCATGTGGATTTGGTGGCAACTGTATCCTTTGTTATTTTTGCTATTGGCTGGATATTACACACGCAATGTGCAAGATTTTATGGACCTTCTTGCTGCTACGCTTTTTTTATCCTTGACTTTTATAGGTTTCTGGTCCACTAGATCATAATCCAGAAGAGCAAATTGTAGGAAATGCACTATTTCGATGGCAGAGGTGATTAGTTTTCTTCTGTTGATATGCTTCATTATTTTGAGATATGTTCTAAAGTTACTCATGGTAATCTATCTTCTTTTTATGGTCTCTGTAAGAGCAGTGATGTGGATGATCCTCACACCTTCATGGATCTTTTCGTATCAACCTCTGATCCGTAAGATAAATTACTTGAAGATAATATTTACTATCACTCACTAGTTCTTTGGGTTTATGTTCCATGATTACAATATGTGGCTTAGTTTTTCTGTGCTTGCTGCCCCGAAGGATCTTGCAGGTGAGATCATGTGCTTACTATCCTAGATTTGGGTTTGGAGCTTTTGGCATTTTCCCTTTGTTGTCAGCAAAGAGGTAAATTCCTACACAAACTATCTCAGTTACTTGTTGAGGCCTTGCATGTTATATTGATTCATTTTAATTAATTTCACTTAAACCTTATCGGTTCACCTTTATTGACACTAATTTCTACTCCAGCAGAGCATCGTCAGAAGACTATGGTGTCATGGGCTTGAGATATGGCTCAGGAAATTTGTCCATGGGTGCCACCTTGATGCCATTTTCTGGTAAGTCCTCATTTTGCACTAATCTAAATTTTTCTGAACATATGCCGCAGTTGACATTTATAGATTTATTTTCTGAAGTTTTCTTTTTTCTGTTATTACATGTTTTTAGTATTCACCGGTTAACTACTTTCTTGTGTTATGGCGAGGCAGTGGAACAACATTTGACTCTGTCATTGTTAAGTTAGCAAACATTTTAGTCCCATACTTGGTAGTATCTTCCCAACAGGATGAAGGAGAGGGAATGGAGTGAAGTCTGGGGAAAGTTCATCGTCTAGAAAAACTGATAACTGGACAATCAATATGAGATAATAGGGTAGTACTTTGAAAGAATAACCTATTAATCTTCTTTCTCATCGGTGCTAACTAACCCCCCTCTTTTTCATCAGAGAAAATTCTAGGATTTGAAGTTGTTAAGGTCTTGCCTTGTTTGCATTGAGAAGGGTCATTGTCGCTTGTCTAAGTACTTCTGTGCAGCTTACTGAAGTGAAATTAGGGTCGTTACATTTTGGTATCTGATACAGTGAAGGATGAATTGCCGAGGACCGCATGGCTGGTGAGCAAAATGGGAAGACTAACTGCTGGACTGCAGTATGAGCCACTATGTAAGGCTTCTTCATGTGGTAAGACTAGTTTAAGTCAAGTTATTACTTGAAGAACGTTTGACCTATGAAGAACATATTATAAATCAGGCAGATACATACATGTTACTGCATGTATCCTTGTGAAAACATCATGGGCATAATTTATACCGTGGTAAAGTATGCTCATGCAGTTAAAACCGGTCGTATGAATGCATTAGATCTATTGTCCGACAGTGCTGTATCTTATTCTTCTGGAGCATTTAATAGAACTTCCTTTCCGGAAATATTATTTAGTAGGTGGGAAGGTGATAGAGCACATATGTCGTGTAATTGCAGCTGAACATCTGGAAGATATGTATGAGTGTAGTTTGGTGCATCAGACATATGGCAGATTTCGATGTGCATAATATCTATGCGATGTGGATGAGATTAAGAGAAATGTCGTTGAAAACTTAAGATGCTATGATGTCTTTTTGGCTCTTTATTTTTCATAATCTCTACTTCTATCAGATGGGAAAGAAGCCAATGCAAAATATAAGAACTTGCAGAACTGGAGTTGTGCAATTGGCTATGGAGGAGGATCTGGCAGTCCCTTGAGCCCTTCTTTCAATTTTAATCTTGAACTTGCAAAGAGTTCCCAGGTATCTCTGTGCCTTAGTATGTCTAGCCCCATGGAATCATTAAGAACTCCAATATGTTAATCTTCACTATTCTAATGGTTCATTAGGTTAGAATGTGGAAATAAATTCTTGAGGTTGTTTGCAACCTCTCAGCAAAAAAATAATGCAATCTTGTTCAAAGTAAGAGCAGTTCTTTATTCAGAGTTCAGATGCAAGGTTGCTCTTCACAATGTTCGGTGTGAATCTTTTCTCTTTATACGATGCTTGAGATAGATTGGTTAATTGTAGTTTGCTAAGATCGCCTCACTTTTCTTGGACTGCACAATGCTCGAGATAGATTTGTTAATTATAGTTTGCTAAGATCGCCTCACTTTTCTTGGACTGCAGTTCATTGCCTCATTTTACCAGCATGTGGTGGTCCAGAGAAGGGTATGCTACTTTATCTTTGCCAGACTTTTGAGTCGTGTTGTTTTCATCCATATGTGTAGGCAATCTTATGTCTATCATTTAGTTTTAGCTATTTATGTCTTTTTTATTCTACTTGTTTCATTCATAATGTGGACATCACTATTTAGATGCTAATGGTACCATATTTTAGCTGCCTTGGGTTACATATTTTGCAATGATAAGGTTTCTACTGTTTCAAGTTAAAAAGATGCCGAGGATAGAGATCGCCTTTTCATGCTGAATTCTATAATTGATTGAAGAACTCCATGCTGTATCTCACTGCCATTGAGGCTATGTATGACCATGTTAAAGAAAGTAGAAGGGGGAGGAGGAGTGAAGAAACTTTGTTGATTTGGCATCTATAGACGTGGTGAATTTGGTTGAAGAGTTGAGCATTGTGTTGCTTTAGTTCCTTCTTGGCAGATACAAGTGATTAGCTTGCTCCTGCGGAAATTGCTAAGCTAGTGTTAAAACCTCATGTCATTGTTTTTTCTAGTAAAATTGCACATGATAAGGTACCTACGAATATGAAACGTTTAATCTGTTCATTAAATCATATAATCTGAGCCTGATGTCAGCTGTAATTTGGGTAGGGAGATCCTCTTTTTGGTTGACTTTTGTCACTTATGACACCTATTATTGCAAGCATTGTTTATAAAGCTCTGAAGTGCTTTATCCCGACAGGTGAAGAACCCCCTTGAGGAAAATGATGTCGTCGGAATCACAAATTATATTGACTTTGGTTTTGAATTGCAAACAAGGTATTCCAAAGCTAGAGTTAGTTATTTTGTTGCAGCAGAGTATCTTAACAGATTTTCTTCGTACTACAGGGTTGACAAAGCCCAAACGTCGAAAAACAATTCAGAATCGACATTTCAAGTTGCTGCATCATGGCAGGCGAACAAGAACTTCTTGTTGAAGGTAGGAGAACATCAGAAAATTTTGTGCTTGTCGATATGTATCGAGCATTATCTCCTCAACTTCTTTCTTCCAGGGTAAGATCGGTCCTCTAAGTTCATCAATAGCATTAGCATTCAAGTCTTGGTGGAAACCTTCCTTCACTTTCAGCATTTCAGGTATCTTTCGGTTACAGAGTTTTGTGCATTTGGTTCATACCAGCTTATTTCTTAGTACTGTTTGGAAGTACAATCTACTATATAGTTACAAATATGCAAAAATTTCAAGAGAGAGGGAGAGAGAGAGAGATTGAAAAGCTACATTTTCACTCATAGTTTAATACAAGAATACCTAAGATGCCTCTTATCATAGAGCACGAGAGATGCCCGAATCCTATTAACTTCAATTAGGGCTTACCTACTAATCACTGATTAATGCTATTAAATATACATAAGCAGGATGGAATACAACTTGTGAATTCTTTGTTCACCAGATTTGCTCTTTTAGTTACCTCCTCTATTGCCAGTCCTGTAGATCTTGATTTGGTATGGGTCTCAAGCAATAAGGTTCATGCTAGTGATTGGTGGAAGCGAAAATATTCCATTCAAGAATGTCTTTAAAGTCAAGAGTCCTTGAAAATAGATATGTCGGAAATAGGATTTTGTCAACATTGATAATGGAATGTTGCCTTCCAAAAGATATTGCAGAAATTGTTGAAATTGGATGGCTTCTCGATTATTGCATTATTTGTCATTATAATGTTGTGACTAAATCTTCTCATCGTCCTGCAGCTACTCGAGATCGTTTGACTGGAGCGAACTCCTGTGGGTTTGGCATCCGCGTGGAGCATCTAAGAGAAGCCAGGTTGGGGTTATCATCGTGGACATTTTTGTTGTGTTTGTGCGAGACTCTGCTTCGAAATTTCCACGACTTTGCATGAGGATTCTTAGGAGGCCCTGCAGCTTTCCCTTAAGTTCTTCTCATGGATTGTGTTCTTAGCATTGTACGTATTTGA
Source organism: Melaleuca quinquenervia (assembly GCA_030064385.1). Classification (NCBI taxonomy): domain Eukaryota; kingdom Viridiplantae; phylum Streptophyta; class Magnoliopsida; order Myrtales; family Myrtaceae; genus Melaleuca; species Melaleuca quinquenervia. The sequence continues at coordinate 5,271,068 of CM057726.1, read as the reverse complement.
ATTGAAGAGGATAACGACCCCTCATTCTTTTCGATCTGCAGCTACCAGAGAGCTGATCCAAATTTCGTGATGCTGACGCCGAACAAGGAGCACCTAGCAGAGGGCATGGCGTGGAAGACTGGGAAAAGACCGATGCTGCAGTCCGATGTCAACTCTGGAAATTTCGAGGGCCTACCAAAGGAATTGAGACCCTTTGAGAAGATATTATAGTTATAATATGCTTTCCGTTTCTCTTCCGGATCGAGGGATTCCCTCGATGCCGCAGTGTCAAAATGTTGCAGACGTTTCATGACTCGATGAACCATCTTTTCATCTGATGCTGTTCTCTTCGCACGCATTTGGTCGGATATGTCTTTCGTAGTGGGATGAGCAGACGAAGGGGGAAATAAACAAGAAAAATGGATCGTGGGCAACTCCGAAATTCAATGGCCCCATTCTTGTGGCTGAGACGTGATCTTGATGGCCGGAGGCCGCTCTGTATGCACAGCGGCGACGCGCTGCGACACCGTTTGGATGGTAATTCTAGTAATTTTTTTTTTTTTTGGTAATTCTAGTAATTCAAACGGTGGAACTCTCTGGGACTGTCCGAACGAGTTCCCACAGTTGCCGGGGTGCTCTCCCGACAATCAAAGCACCCGTGGAACTCAACAGTAGATGACAAAATAGCTGGGGAGGAAAAATAAATAAATAATGAAAACGATTTTTATTTTGTTGATTGGCCAAAGGGAAATAACGAAATTCTCACTGGTCGATTATTATTGGCGGATCGAGCAAGTTTTGGGTATTTTTTTTCTTTTCATTTCGGCTCTTTTTGAATATCGTGGGGATATTCTGGACGTTGCTCCATCACAGATTAAAAAAAGGGACTTGCACCCGAGAGTTAAATCCTCCGCCGGCGGGTGTTCCGAAGAAGTTGTAAAACCGAGAAATGGCAGCGGCGGCTGCTTCCCATTCGCTGCTCTGCACCTCCCTCTCCAACTCCTCCTCCGTAGCTCGATCCTCCCCTCGCTCCCACCTCGCCAAGCCCTCCAAATCCACCCTGTACTACCACAGGACCCCCGCCGTCGTCGTCGTCTCCTTCCTCCGCCCCGGTCGTCGATCGCGGCGCGATTCCAGCGGGAACCCCCTCCCCCTCCCGACCAGGGACCACCACCCAGCACTCACTTCGGTCCTCGACTCAGTACTCCTCGTCTGCACCTCGGTCGCCCTCTCCGTCTCCCTGTTCGTAGCCGACGTCGACCCTGCCTCCGCCTTCGTCGTCACCCCCCCAAGGAAGCTCCAGACCGACGAGCTCGCCACCGTCCGCCTCTTCCAGGAGAACACCCCCTCCGTCGTATACATCACCAACCTCGCCGTCAAGTGAGGGCCCTTACCCTCTCTCTCTCTCTCTCTCTCTCTCTCTCTCTCTCTCTCTCTCTCTCTCTCTCGTTTGGGTTTTCTGTCTTAAGAGTACCTGGACACTGCTAGTTGCCACCGTTCGTGCTTGCTTCTTTCCTTTTTTTAAGTGCTACCTTTTGGTGGGAATTGTTGTGGTTTAGGCAGGACGCCTTCACCTTGGACGTGTTGGAAGTGCCGCAAGGGTCGGGTTCTGGATTCGTGTGGGACAAGGAGGGTCACGTGGTCACCAATTATCACGTGATCCGCGGCGCTTCCGATCTCAAGTTAGTCACCTCCTTCCCTGTTTTCGCTTCCTGATCTTCGAATGTTGTCGCTAATTTCAGCGACTCCTACATGGCTATTAGTCTCGCAACGCAAATAAGGGAGTATTGTTTGCCTCTCATCTATGTCAAGTTAACTGGATGTAAGGTGCTTACTGGAGACAATTAATCAATTGCGCCAGTTGAGATAATCACAGAGCTGCTGTTGATGTTGTTTCGTTTATTTGACGAGTCCTGTCTGTTGAAACCTGCTTTCATGCATAATCATTGTGAATTGCAATTTTTTGAGGCCCAGATTCCCAGGTCTGTTCCCTGGTGGCATGTTCTGGTTTTGATTGAAAGGTGGGTATGGATACATTATCATTTCATTGCTATGCCATGATTTCCTTTGCCTATAGAATAGAACCCTTGTCATGCTTCATGTGGAATGTGTCTGTCAACCGGAACTCTGGAGGCCAGCTCACTGGATCCATTTCCTCATGCTAATGGATCAATCTGAAAACTTCCCTTGTCTTCTTCGGTGTAATTTGGATATAGTTGCCCACAGGGTCACACTCGCAGACCAGTCCACGTACGATGCAAAAGTTGTTGGGTTTGACCAAGACAAGGATGTCGCAGTGCTGCGTGTCGATGCACCAAAGGACAAGCTTAGACCAATCCCAATTGGTATCTCCGCAGATTTGCTTGTTGGTCAGAAAGTCTATGCAATTGGCAACCCTGTAAGCAAGGATATTCGCTTTACCATTCAAACAATGTTATTACTGGTCCAGTTGAATTCTTTGTGCTCTAGGTCTTACCTATAAAGTCTTGTGAAGTATGATTTCCATTTTCCTTTTTTGGTGGAAATTGTGCATTTTCAATAACTTTTACCTAGTATAATTACCTTACAACCCATGTCTGCACGACACCTATCTGAATAATGTGCATTGTTTTTTTCAACTAGCATTTCGGCTAATTTCAGATGCTTAATTTGGACCCGAACCTTCATATTTCCTCAATTTGATAACTTTGACAATTGATGTGAAGTATATGGTATGGTTACTTTTAAATGTGTCAAGATAGGTGCATTTTTTGCTATTGTCATTGCTGAGTGAGTGGTGTAGTTTAGCTATTGCTCGGCATGAACTTGGTGGGCGGGAGGGGCAAAGTTTAGGTCTTGGCACTAGTATTTAAGAGATTACAAGGAATTCAATTTGGTAGAATCTGAACTTTGTTTTATGGATATAATCTTTTGATATGATGTTCATTGTCTTGCAGTTTGGACTTGACCATACTCTTACCACTGGTGTTATAAGGTATGTTACTGTGAGAAAGGAGCTGTCCAATGTTAAAGAAGAGCATCTTCAGCTTGTTCATGCTGCATTTTATTCCCTTTTCTATTTTTGGAGATGTCTTTCTTGCATTTACATACACAAAGTTTTTGCAGTTAGGAAACTGTGTGCTTAATCTGATTTAGTGGTACTGAAATGAAAAGGCAAGAGTGATAATCAGTTTGGAGGGCACATTGTTGGAGGGGTCATTAGACAAAAAAATCATCTTTGGGAGTGAAAATAATCAAGGAGCTTTTAATCATTGAGACTCTCCCTATAGCTTTACTGGACTATTGGCAGTTTTAATATATTAATTTTCCATATTTTTGCCAATTCAGTTGGGTCCAGTTTCAAATATTGATTCTAAAGTTCTTACAAGTTGAAAAGCAAATGATCTCTTAAATTGGGGATGTGCACGAGGAATCAGCTGTTTCCAGTTTATCTGCCCATGGACTAAGTCTGGAACTAAAGAAGAAACCAGGCAGACAATGTGAAAGACAATGCTTGATTCTGATTTATTTTTCTTTTACATGCCAAGCATGCTTGATTGGTTTACAAATTACTAGTAGAGAATTTTGTGAATTAAAGTGAATATCCCTCTCATTTTATTCCCTTCCTCTTGCAGTGGCCTCCGCAGAGAAATCAGTTCTGCTGCCACTGGGCGCCCAATACAGGATGTTATACAGACAGATGCTGCAATTAATCCTGGTAATAGTGGGGGACCGCTATTAGACAGTTCTGGAAGTCTGATTGGAATTAACACAGCAATCTACTCTCCATCTGGTGCTTCCTCAGGTGTTGGATTTTCAATTCCTGTTGACACTGTGAGTATTTCTTGGATTTTCTTTCTATATCCTGAAAGGTCTTTGCAGTATGCATTCTGTAGTTGAAGTCAAAACTGGCATAGTTCAATTCTCTTTTGCTTTATGAGTAAGTCATTGATACAAATTTATTGATCCAGGTAAGTGGAATTGTCGATCAGCTTGTGAAGTATGGCAAAGTCACTAGACCAATTCTGGGCATTAAGTTTGCACCTGATCAATCTGTGGAGCAGTTAGGAGTGAGTGGAGTGCTTGTGCTAGATGCCCCTGCTAATGGACCAGCTGGGAAAGCGGTATGCTTGATCTTCTTCTGGCACATATTTCATACTATGTCTCTTCACAAGTTTAGTTCTGTTTAGACAAAGGCTCTGCTTCACTGAAGATAATGCTTAATTGGTTTTAATCTGGCAGGGCCTACTACCGACCAAACGTGATTCCTATGGTAGGCTTATTTTGGGTGACATCATAACATCAGTCAATGGAAGAAAAGTCGCTAATGGTAGTGATTTGTACAGAATTCTTGATCAGTGTAATGTGGGTGATACGGTATGTGCAATATGAACTGCTTGATTTTGTTATTGATGGTGCATGCTAAATGAATGATAGCTATCTTATGTGATGAGTCAGAAGTCAGAGCTGTGGCTGTATGAAATAAAACCGCGTCAAACTTGTAGCAGGCTGTCATATTTCTCTAACCTTGGATGTTCTTATGCAGGTGACTGTGGAAGTTTTGCGTGGTGATCACAAAGAGAAGATACCTGTTGTCCTTGAACCAAAACCAGATGAGTCATGATAAGCCGAATGGTTCGAGATTGCAGTTTTGTGACGTACATATACCATTATTTTTGTGCATCTGCACTTTTCTCTGGTTAAATCTTGTTGTACATATTCCTTGTTGGTGCTGAATGCCCTCCTAAATTGTAAAATCTAACTTAATGCCAAAATGCAATTGTGACATTTTATACTGCCGGTGCTAAGTTTGTTCCTCTTGCATCATAATACCTGTATTGGATAAGACGTGCAGCCCACTCGACAATTGCCATTACCAGTGTAATGGGAAATGCTAATCTGGAAGGAATGCAGAAGTCGACGACACACTAATCCAGCCAGTTCAGAGATTCATGCGCAAAGGGACAAGCACTTTATTCTGATTCAAGATCTTGTTTTTGCAAGTGGATGATTGCTGCTCCTCCATTGATAATGCCTGATGGAAAGCATTGGCACAGATCTGTGCTTGTTATTTATAGTGCAATGAACAGTCGCTTGTCAAATGAGGAACCTAAATTATGAGTGCCTGGACAAGAAAACCTATATATCTAGATACAAATCCAGCAAAACTTAGTGCAGTCAGTCAGTGATCGTTGTCAAAAACTTCATCTGGCTCTTCCTCTTGTTTTTGGTTTTTCATCCACCTTTAGAACAGCAAATAAAAATTTGATCACCGCCGGAAAAGCTGGTATCGAGAAGTTAAGCAGAGGCGATGCCTGCCAATTGCAATGCACGATCGAGATCAGACGCTATGTTATCTTTTGGTGGCTCCACCTGAGCATCGGCGAATCAAGAAGGTGAAGTCGGAATTATATGCGAGGCCGAGTACATCACGGTAATCAAACCGATGGTTAAATCGCCAGTACGATTTGCTCAAAATGGTATTCAACTGAATCCCCATCCCTGATTTTTCGAGCGCCTACTATCATTTTCCCCTGGATTCGCTGTGCATCTTTTGATTCCTGGAAGTCGATGTCTAAAACAAAGATGCAGATGCATCTTCCAACTATACAATCCATCTCAAAGCACGAGTTCAGCAATTTAACACGGCTTCCGTATCGTTATATCGTGTGAAATTTATGGAACCTACCAGCCCAATAATCTCACCGGAATGTTCCGATTGTAGTCTGATAAAAGTACTTGTTGTTGAGCTTACGACTGTTTTTCTTTTTTCAGATTACTCTGGATTTCAGGAGCTTGAGAACTAAATTATAGATTATGAAAGTACTTAAATATTAATACACGCTTTAACTTAACGGTTTAAGTTTTTAAAACAGTTGGTAATGGTTCTACAAAAGTTCACATGGTATCAAAGCATGAGGTTTTGAATTAAAATCTTATCGGGCTCATATTTTGTCTATCCAAATATTTTCACGCTTAGTACTAATTAGAAAAAGACCAAATTAAGTTTTCATCTAACGGCTTAAACTTCTAGAATAGTTAGCAGTGGTCCTACAAAACTTCACATAGACGAGCATATCCGTAATCCCTTACCGACAATCACAACTTGTGTCATCCCGGTGAGGTTGAGAGGCCAGCATTTCTTTGGTTTTACGAATGGAAATAACCTCCTAGGAAGATGGTCCGGAGCCTTATTGAGCCCCACACGAAGGACCAAGAGACCGATGACTATCTTGTGCAGACTCTCCGCACGACTTCAAAAGAAGATGATCCGGGACAACCAAATTTCTGAATTCTGAGAAGTATCTCACTGTGCAACTTCGAAATCTATTCTGTCTCAGGGGACTGCTGGCAAGAAGACAGAGCCGCAACAGCATCTGTTTAGGAGAGACATATCCAAGTGGGTTACTGGTCGTGCACTATAAGTAGTTTTAATGACGATGATGGAAACAGGTAACGGTTTCTCCCCTGCTGGTCTGACTCTCTGTGGACCAGGTGCGTCTCTTGTCCTCGGATTTTTATGACCACTCCGACCTATTTCGACCGTCCAGGATCATTACACCTATAAATGAATGGTTTCACCTTTTGAGTCTAGCAACGGTGAACACTGTCCTTTCGCAAGTCACTGCCCTAGACTCTCGGGCTCCTACTGAAACTGCATTTAGAAATTTCAGATATTAACACCCACGTCTTGTCTGTCCCTTCATAACTTCTTTGCAGTGAAAAGAATCCAGAGCTATGGATGAAAGCCTGCAATTATCTTGAGAAATATAAGCGCAAAAAAAGGCCATCTAAAAGGAAAGAGGAGGCAAATTATCAATTAACACGCAATTCAGCAAAAAACTATGTAGTAAGAAAGGCTGTAATGACACATTCTGAGAGTGCCAAAGCTGCATATCTATATAATACCCAGACAAGATCCATTCTGTTATTTAATTTTCCACTCTGTCAACTCTGAGAACGGTGAGAAGTGAAAAATACATTGAAAGCAGGGGGCAAATACAAGTTGGAAACTGGAATCTCAACTCAACTTTTGAGGAAACCATTTTTCCCCCACTAGGCGGCCTTTGATTGCAAAACAGGTGCCTGGCCGAATAGATAATCTAGTGAAGAAACATTAGAATACTTGTTTGAGCAAAAAGCTGGGCATCAAAATGCAAATTTGTCAAGTGGGGAGGACAAAATCTAGGACCTTGCATATTTCTCAGAGTTCAGCACATCAAATCCATCATGTGCTGGCGACAGTGGGTCTTCGGAGATGAATGTGGACAACAAAGAGTCCGGAATCTCTGGAGACATTGCACCTGCCGGAGTTGACGAGAAAAGAAGAGTACTGCACCACTTCTTTCTGGGATTTTAAATCCGATTTAGAGATGAATCCTAGCATGAAGGAGTTTCTGGATGAACATTCTCTTCCATCCAATTAGCATCATCCAAGGGTATTTTCTTACTAGTCTATCTGTTGAATTAGGTAGCTGATTTAATAACCGCAATAGATGCTTGCTCTCCTGGAAAAATGTTGAAGCTTGCATCGGGAGACTGAAATCATCATGTGTGAGTGCAAAATCTCGGTTTCTTATCATCGGGTAATAGTCTTTATGCTAGTTTTATCAAATAAGCAATTATAAGAATCCTGTATCAGTCCTCGGGAAGAACAGGAAATTTCAGCGGGGTCTCACATAAAAATAAAGAGAGACTAGAATGTCCACTAGACCAGAAGATGCATCCCTGAAATGTGACTAAGCACAAAGAAAGCACCGCCAGGTGATGAGCAAGTGAGATGGAGACACTAATCCCTATAATGCAGCAAAACTGGCTCTATTGAAGAGAGAGACTCATGGATTGTTTCATGCTAAAATTAGACATGGCAAACGACTAATGATTCATCGAGGCATTAGTCTGTGCCTCCTTAAAAGCACACTCTAGTACTGTATTCTTGCGCATAGAGGTTTTGAATCTATTTGGCCTCAAGTTTAGTCAATAACTTCTGAAAACCGACTTTAATAACCAGTCCCCCTTACTATTTTGTTATTTCTGCATTTAAACCAAAGATAGGAGTCATTTAGTTGATCAAATATCCTGGTTGTCTCCCAATTCATTTGCTATGTGGACTTCGGATGAGGGACTACAAATGCACCAAGAGTAAAAGAAACAGCTAATGAACTTGGCTTGAAAAATGATTCAGATTCTGAACCACCAACTCTTGTAAAGGAGGTTTGTCTACATAGCCCAGTTCATGTTAATTCATGAAAAAACACAGGCAGATCCTCCTCTTTGCAGGGAACAAGTGACTTCTAAGCGTGTCTCTAGTACTCCCTAAAGCTTCCAATGCAGTATCGTGGCGACATCTTTCATCTGACAAACAAAAGAAGAAAAGGCAAAATTGCCGTATGAATCAAACTAATTAGCCGAGTTCATCAAATCAAAAGAAAATAAAAGAAACTTCAACGGGCAATCACACAAAAAGGGGATCAGCGGGTCATCAACGCCCATATTTATTGGAAGGAAGATTGTTCAGGGTACATTTTTAGGGAAAAAAAATTAGCTTAGGAAATATAGACGTGGTCGCTGCTTAATGTGGTCGATGATGATGTTCATACAGAGACTGATGGAGAGAGGCCAAAGTCAAGCCCCCAGAGCTCAAATGCCCCATTAACAAAGTCATAGTAGCCTCCCTTCAGTGATAGGGTCTTGTTCACCAGCCCATCTCTCACAAATGGATAAGTCAGCAAGTTCCCAAGTGATACATTCACCGCCTCCTGCAAAAATCCAACCCGAGACTTAGAATGAAACATGCATGAGAATTATCATATAATTCGTCTGTTCTCCCATCCGAGAACCGAACGCTTTCTCTGCCTTGTATGGAAACCAACATTATTGACTAGAAAAGTAGCTTAGCTTACTGGATGTCTGACCTAGACCCGAAAAAGAAAAAAAACCTGGATGTTCGGTAAAGTGGTTCTTCCAATTAGCTACTACCATAATCCTTCGACTTATAAAGTATCTTTCTTAAGCAAAAATTCGGCTTTCTATATCGAAATTTAGGTTCTGTTAACGACTCTATTTCGACTCTTTTTGCTAGGAAAAGGTCCATCCAGCCCAATAGGGTTGATCCATCACGTGGACCGGCACATGTCCTACATATAGCAAGCTTTGAGAAATGGGTGATAGAATACCTTCTCACAGTGTCCGCATAGTTCGGGGAGGGGAGCCGAGCCAAATTTCGAGTTCACTTTGGCTTTAGCCGGCATACAGATCTTGACCCAATCTTCTATGAAATCGCTGAACATCATTTGTCAAGTATGCAATCAGAAACTTAGTGTAAGTATATCCCTCCTAAAAGGTTTAGGTGACTCTTTGTAGCAATAGCAATGCGAAGAGGAGCGCTAATTTCTTACGTGGAGGTGCTTCCATCATATGGGAAAGTCATCAGACCCTTGATTCCACCGCAGGCGCTGTGTCCAATGACCACTATTTCTTCAACCTGTGCAATGAAAATGGAAGCAGGGGAAAAAGAGCGCACATTAGTCGCCTATATGGTCAGGAATTTCTCATTCTTGGTACACTCTACCTTAAACCTTGATAGCATTCCCCTCTTACAGCTATCCAAAAATGAGTAAAGGGAAACTGAATAGTCAATTACATTATCCTTATGGTCGCGGAATGTGCGTGCATATATATATATATACACTCACTCTAGGTTGTGACACTGTTTTTTCTTGACATCTCATACTTTAAGGGACCAAAATGCTCGTCCAGTAGTTGTGATTTCTCTGTCAGAGGACACTTAACCTGTAGATAAGTTGATACGAGAGTGCAAAATTTGAATAAGATCTTACCTTGAGGTGCAAAACCGCATACTCGATGGCAGCTCCAGCTCCAGCGTACTTGGTCTGTTTGAATGCGAATTAACAAAGAGAGCATGATGACTTTGTTGCTTGGAAATGAATCGGGAATCGCTGAACACAGTTAATGATTAACTTTTCTTTCTTCTATTTCAGAGGGAGAAGTGATGCCTGATCATATGGAGGGACCATGTTGGCGACGTTGCGGACCACGAAAGCCTCTCCTGGTTGGAAATCCAGCACATGAGACGGGCACACTCTCGAGTCCGAGCAAGCAAACACCATGAACTGCAACATAAAGATACACCGCACATTCTTCATGAGAAATGTCATAGTAACTCTAGCAGTGCAATTTATAAATTCTTAATGGGCGATGATTCATTTTCTGGTTCACCATATGCTTATGCGAACGCTTGAAGTAATGTAGTTTCTGTAAATTTACCTTTGGGCTCTGTCCTTTGGCCAGTTCACCATACAAAGCAGGGTTCTTGCTGAAACACATTGAAGGGAAAAGAATAAATGAAAGCAGCGGTACCATATCCTCTTGCATTGGGGACCATCCATCTTTTGATCGGACGGTCCCCCATTTAATAGGGGGCAAATGCTTTGGGGGAAGATTTTTTTTTTTTATTTCCAGGGCACCCTGCCCGGGAAAGTATCCCGGCAGGGAATCCAAATGCCCATGCATGTGCTTATATCACACCTAGAGGGAAACTCATATTGATCTAGACTAGCACGTGGAAATCATACTGTAAATGCGAACAAAGTAAACGAGTCGATCATACTCAAGTAGCGATTAGCTTTTGCCATATAATTTACCAAACTAATTTTTCACTCACATCTTTTTATTATCTTGCATCACTCTTTTTCTTTTTATTAAACTTCAGAAAATCGATTATTTTAGGGTAAAAGTGTAGAAACAGAATAGAGGGAGGGAAGCACGGACTCGAATTTCTCTTTCTTGAAGAAGGTGAAGCCAGTTTTGACTCTGTCGACAGAGCTGGATGGCTTGCTGTCGGAGGAAGCAGTTTGCAGCTCCGCTGTTATTTGCTCCACTTTCGCAGCTGCTGTGGCTTTCAGGTCCCCCTTCTCACTGTACAATCATAACTCATCCGTTCATACATACTAGTGAGAAGAGCATCAAATAGTAGCCTTTCGACACTTGTACAAGACTTCATTACATATGCCCGACGAAGATGTACATTTTGGTATGTAACAAGGTTGCTTTCTCCTGGAATCCATATTTACTCGACTTTCGAAACGTCACAATAAGCATCTTACTACTTTTAGAGAGATTGACTAGTGCCTTAAGAGCATAGCAACTGCAGACCCTGTTAACATATATTGAACCGACCAATTCCATGTCGGTATTACGGTCATTTTCCTGCTAACATGCGTAATTACGTATTAGACTGTCTCTGTTAGTGCACACTTCACAAGCAAAATAACTGACGAAGCCGTGCAAGGGTTAGGACAAGACCACAAAAACATAGGTAGGAGGAAAAACAAAGACAGTCGAGCAAAATAAACCTGAGGAGTTTCTTGAGAGCCTCAATGGCCTCGTCATAGTCCTTGCCCATGTCTTCTCTCTGCAGATTGTCACGCCCCACGTAAGAGTCAGTCAAGAATCACAAAATCAGGAAGGCTCTCGTCAGATATCGAAACTACACTAATCGCTCAAGACGAACACTGAACGACGCCAATCAGATGCACAGAATTGCTCGAGACGAATGGCTTGTTGGATTGAACTCTAAAACATGTACGAGCTCATATATATCTTCTGAGTCTCCCAAGCTCCAAATGAAACAGAGGTCTACTGAGGAGATGAAGGGAAGTAAATATACGCAAGTGATTCGGTGCTTTTGGGGTGCCGAGGAAACTGGCTTTAAATGGACTGTTTCTATACGTAACTCCTTGTTTCCTGTTTGGTTGAACATGTGGCCTACAATTAGCGGGTAAAATCTCAATCTTCTTTGACTTGGCCATATATTTCTCTCTTTCCCGTTCAAACTCCCGGTAGTTAGGAGTCTGCATGCTAGCGGTTGATTGGACGTCTCTTGAACCATTTTGAGCCATGCGCTTGTCGCTATAGGCACACGTTGGCGAAAACGGAACCAGAGAGAGAGAGAGAGAGAGAGAGAGAGAGAGAGAGAGAGAGAGAGAACAAGAGCGAAAGATCGGCATACGTATACAACGAAACTTGTATATGTGGCCGTATCGCAAGTAGGCCGCGATGTCGGCGTCGTCCATCGCATGTTCTCAATCTCTTCCAAAACTAAGAATGTCCACGTTCATGGGACAAAACACGGTCAAGTTGAAAGCAGCTACTCGAAATTCGAATGAACCCATGTTCGAGTCTTGAGTAAAAGAAATGCACTTATTACTTAATCCACGTAAAGTTTTCTACGTAACGAACGGCAAAGACTTTTAATGTTCAGTTTTCTGCGTACAAGGAATTCTTTTATTTACTGTTATAAGTGCATTGTAAAATGCATGGTTGCTAAGCCGAATAATAGATGCATATCTAGAGAGTATTTGAGTGTGCGTGAGAGAGAGAGGGAGAGAGAGAGAGAGAGAGACAGACAGACAGACAGACAGACAGACAGACAGACAGACAGACAGAGACAGAGAGAGAGGTACCCAGGTGGGATTGATGACTGGGGCGGGTGCGGCGAAAACGGGCTCGTTACGGATGAGGGTTGGAGGAGAGACGGAGGAGGAGGAGGGGGAAGAGCCGAGACGGGCGGAGAGAGAGGGGCGGAGCGCGACGGCTCTCTTGAGAGAGGACTGGGCGGGAGAGAAGGAGGTGGCGCACCAGCTGCTAACCGGAGCCGTCGACATTGTGGCAAGGGACCCTCGTTGGTGGTGAATTTATAGCATGTTAACCACCGCAATAAATTACGATCCAGATAGGAGGCCGGAGGAAGATGAGGAAGATAAGAGTGAAAGCGACGGACCGGTGAACGAGAGCTTCTAAACTGCTGTCTGAAGATGAGGTTTGGGGGGGAGAAGCAACAATAACCCCATCATCTCCATCGTCGCCTCCCCCGATGCCATTACCCTACACTTTCTGGCCTGGAGTTTGGGAGGGTTGGGAGGGACCATGCATGCAATCACCGCTCGCCACGTAATCCTATCTCCCGCGTCACACCTCTCCTCCTCTCCTCTCCTCACCTCCCGTTCCTTTGTCCTCCGTATCACCCCCGCCCCATTTTTGTTCCATCCGACGTTGGTGTTCATGCTTCACGCTTCGATGATGTAATCCAGAGGCATGCTCCTCAAGTTGTCCATCATCTAGGAATAATCTATGAAATTCGCACGCGGATAAACGAACATTCGGATGGGTGTCGAGTACGACGTAGGTATGTGAATGCTCATTCATAAAGTCCGTTACATCAATCGAACATTATGCTGACTTTATACATTCTACTAGAGATATTATGGGAAGCCCGAGACGCCGTTCTATAAGCGGGAGCAATACCGTTGATGGGTACTTTGAGCGAAATCGATAGAACGATTGTTGAAGACGACGTTTTGGTGAGGGCGTAGTATGAGATCCATGAGTTGCACATAAGGCCTAGGTGAGGGGAGAAGGGGATAAGGCCCTTATCCCCAACTCGTGGTTCTCTGCCACTCCACAGCGGGAGACTGGGCGTCTCCTAGTATCTGGCATCCATTGTTGGCATGATTTAAGTGGGCCGTACGATCTTGCGGTGACCACCCACGCTCTTCCCATGACTGATTCAATTGGCATTAGTGTTCACGAAAGCTCAGGAGAGGATGAATGCGGACACCCGGCATGATGGACGCGGGCACTGAGAGAAATAAAAGCCCAAGCAAAGATTTTAAAGCTGATTTATGGATCGACATTGACGGAATAGATTGGACGCTGAATATGGTCCATTAATTTTGATAATTCACTTGCGGTGCTCCACATACTAGTATACCGATATCCCGAGAATCAGTTTTAGTGTATCTAATATTTGCTCGAACCAAACAAAAAATACATATGACATTTGATACCAATCGCCCTAAGATTACACATGACGAGGCTGCTAAGCCGAATCAGGCAGGGGAGAAAGGGAGGGAAAAAAGCATAGCTTGCTTAAGCTCACACGACAGGAAAGGACCTCTCGATCTTGGTTCAGTCTCCAGCTGTGCCTCAGCCAGTTGAGTTCCGTTGCTCGAAATAACGACCCTCCTCGCAGACCGAACCAAACTTGGATGTTCATGGCCTGAATGCTCTCAAAAGGCTGTTTCCTCTTCCCGGTTCATGGTTAAGAAAAAGCAAAAGGAGCTACTGCTGGTTTCTCTCGTATACAGAATGAGGGACTCCGATCTTGTGCTGTAAGAAACATCAATTTGGGAACTTAGCTGATCACTCCAAAAGAGTTCTTGACATGATCTTGCGTACGCTGTATCACTTAGGAGCCAATCTTATAGGGCAGATGGAGAAAGCGAAACAACGAGCTGCTTTTGCCAGCATAAACCGTTCACTCTCTGTCAATGGCCTCTCGATTACTTTAACAATGTTGGCATCCTGAAAAATGTAGAGCAGATAACAGAATAAATAAATCCAACTATGCCTTTTTTCTCACCAACAGAAATAATGTATCGCTGCAAAAACTCTCTTTTCCTCTTTCCTCAATTTTTTCCAGATAGAATTACAATGCAGTCCATCAGAAGAACTACACCGCCCTTGTGTCCGGAACTAGTAAGTGCAAAATTTAAACAAAAACCTCTTTGTTTTTACTCCATTTAGTATCTCATGTAAGAAAAATCTGACATCTGACTATTGACAGTGCAGAACCCGCAGCTCATCAATAATATGACATCACACCATAACCAAGCTAAAGAGGATGTTAAGTTACAACTCTTCAAGATTTCAAAGTCCCTAGTCAAACAATCTGAAGTTCCTTTTTGCATATTGAAGCATGTATCATGGAAATCAGAATACGACTTCACATTTTAATCGCCATCGAAATGGTGAATTTGGTTCCAATTGTATGATAGACAAAATGCAAGTACCTTCTTTTGTTGTTGAACTGAAGGCCTTATGCTGGCCGTATCACCGACCAAGATCACATTATTGACATTCCCCCCGTCATCTCTCTCAGCTGGTGAATTTGTAGAATGACGCCATTGTCCATTGACAATATACTTGTAGTAGTATCTGAGACCGGCAGATAAGGAAATATACTTCATGTCGTTTCCAAACACAATTAGGAATAGACAGCAAAAAGTAAAATCAAAAGGCACAGGTGTTCTTGAGCACAACTCATAAAACAAAATTAATGAGTGCGTCAGCTCTGTAGAGGATGGAAGTTCTGATGCCACCATAATATATCAGACTAACACTCCCTGTTCTGACTAATTCTTAGGACTCTAATTAGAAGCATCAAGTTCATTGCGACGATCATTGTCCTTTAGAACTCATAATGTGATTAGCAACACGCAACTAATTGTTCGGACTTACTTTCCCTGTGAAAGTCTCACTTCAGCTTCATATCTAGATCCACCTTTGTGGGTTGCCTTCACCGGTTCCTTCCAATTGCCAGTAAAATCACCCACCAAGTTTACGTCCTCTCCCTGAAATTCACCGAGTAATAGAACTTAAAATACCAACCGAAAATCGCATGTTACTTGGCCTACTAGGAATTGAGTTGAATGGATGATCTACTTATAGCAAGGAGTCCAGGGGAGAAAAATATTAAATAGCACCCTACAATAATGTAAAAAATGTTGATGCATATACATCTCCATGTATCGGGTAAGAAGTTGATGCTATTTAGTATTTGCTGAGAAAATATGGATTCTGGCAATCAATCACCTCATGTCCATTCCAGACAAAAGTCACAGCATGGGTTGCTGGTCCATCATGTCTACCATTCTCCACCATAGCTATAAGATCCCATGTTGCCCAAGCAATTGCAGGTCTGCAATAAACATCTGATAACAACTTTACCAAGAAGAAACACTGACAGAAAGTTCTACTATCACTGATGCTTTAAAACATCAGATGGCAAATAGTTTTAAGGTCTCCTAAAAGCATAAATGAAGCAAGGGCTGCCATAGCATATCTGGAGATGGAATATAGTGAGCTTCTTTTATAGGCAAATTCGATTTATCAGGTACCAGCAAGAAAAAGACAATTGAAACCCTCCTCCTTCCATAAGAAGTTTGTGAAGTACTACGAACTACTAATTGGATTATAGCATTCCCTTCACAAAGCAAAAAAAAAAAATTACAGTTCCAATTTTATCGGATGCCTCTGGAGTACACGCAAATATTTTGCCACCGAGAGGGATCATCCAGAATGTTCATCAGGCATAATAGTCCTATTAACACTTTTGGCAGATTTAGAGCAACGACCTGGAAGACTGTTACAGGCTGGTCAAACTAAAAAATGTGAAGGAAGCAACACACGTCCTCCATACATATATGAAAGGAAACTGCCATGAATGGAAATCTCCAACCCATTAGCCTAAAGAAGAATTAATGATGAGAACCTGTCAGGACTGCATGAGTGTAGCCCAGTTACAAAATTGTAAGCTGCATGGAGGGAAGTATCAGTCATCCAGTGGAGATATGCTATCACACATGCAGGTGACCGATCAAGACCATTAGTACAGGTGATGTAAACACGATGGTTCTTCTTCAACAAACGTAAGAGGAGCCCCACACAGAAAGGCAGTTTCTTCCTCATATCAAAGGAATCTGAGTCCCTAAAATGACCAACAAAGCCAAGCAATGGTCACTGTGTATTGCATGAGAGTAATGCGGCACGTTAGCATGAAATCACTACTGAACAATAGTTGTGTCATCTGAGCATATAACAATAATGGAGTTCGGTAGATTCTTGTCACGAGACATATATAACCTTGAGGAATGAAGCAAATGATAGCACCAATCATGATCAACTCCTTTTCTGATAGGTATAAATACACATCTTACTACCGGTAGAACATATTGCAAAATTATGAAATCTGAAGTTGCCATGATGCATAATGGGGAAGTTAAACTCCTCGGCATAATTTGACTTTGCTCTCCTCTCAAAGAAGCTGGAATCTGAAATTCCCATTACCTTATGGGATAATTTATCATGAGAACACCACGTCGTTGGCATGACTCATTAATTGCATTTGGATCGATTCCCCAATTTTGTGATTCAACTCCTCCTTGAAAATTCAATATAGCAGTGACACCCTGACATTGAGATTTGCTTGCCGTTACAAGTGATGTGACATGAGAAGCTCCAGCATGAAGGCAGAGAAAGATGGGATGATAACAAAAATTAAGTAAATAGAAGTCAGTGCGTTATAGAGATAGAGAATAAATGTCTAACTTCTGCCAATATGATCAAAACAGAAAGAAGAATACAAAGTGAATGCATGAGGTGTTCCAAATTAATTTATTTTCGTGCTTTTTGTTTGATTCTATAACAACAGATGACAGAAAATTATTAATGAGTTCATTTGTGTCTTGCATAACACGAGAAGAAATTCTAGCAATTCCATTTTTGACAAAGCTCTCATCTTAAATTTTCACACTCTGGAAGATCAGGACAGATTACAGCACAGCTTCTAGGTTCCACCCACAATGATAACAGTACACTACAACTTCATTGCTGAGAAGTGGAAGGATAGATCAGCATAGGAATATTATCAGACAAGTAGAAAAGGTACACAAACTCAATCTGCCTTCACTTGGTTTATCCTAAACATTGACTGCATCACATAGGTTTGATCCCAAACCACATATAAGCACTCTCCAATCTAACAACTGACTGCTCATACCCATTGTGAATGGTCTCCAGGTAAATTGCAGGGTAAATATACTGACACAGCTTGCTTGATTGTTGGAATTATAGTTAAAATTATGTCAATTGATACCGCATTCAGCCGGACACTCACCACAATGCTTGAGAGAGTATCCACATCAGCATCTGTCTGTATGCATGAACCAACATATATTTGCTCCGTAATCTATAAAAATGGCAACCAGAGATTTGATCAAAAAGCATAGAAAATGAATAAATTGAGTAAGAAATGTGACTGAAAGGATTATCACAATATACACGACACATAAAGATGAAATCACACCTTACTGTAGCGCATACCAAGGGAATGGTTATAATATAGCTCGCCTTCAGATCGATCGAGTGCCTTAATGTATTCTTCGAGAGGGAAGCTTCCATGAGCCCAGTCTCCATCTCCAGAATCATCTTCAGAGAAAATACAAACAACTGGACTAATGATTGGAGTGGGACTGTTTCTATTCAGAACTTGGGGGATGGTTTTTCCGTTTTGATTGCTCAACAAACTCCATCCATCCAAGGACAAGAACTTTGAAGAAAACACTACAAACCCACAATTTCCACTTCCCTCAGAAGATCTCAAATTTGATGCCAGTAAAGCCTTATTCCAAGTAACAACAGGAACTTGACCTTTATTGTATAGTATGTCCAGCTCACTCAAGCGTTGCAGTTGGTGAATAGGAAATGGAGAGAATGGTCGCTCCAGAACCAGGCTAAAAGACCCCATTTTCTCTTTCATCATCATCCTGATAAAAGGGGAAAGCGAAAATAAGTATAGATAAGAACACAAAAAAGAGAGAGAGATGGACAACACATATCTTCTGATGCGCTAAACTTCATCCAGGCCATCTAACTGGCTTTCTTTCAGGTGTACTACAGAAGTTTCGGCGAACTTATAAGGCCAGTATATCTTAGTATTAGGTATATCTCACATTCTTCTCTATATATAACACCACCCACAAAACTTCTTAAAATAGATTACATTTGAGATAGAGGCTTAATTTCTCATTTCACCAGCTCCTGTAACCAAGTCCGCATAAGAATGACCATGAAAGACATGATGCACTGCTGATTATAACAATCAAGGAGCACCGATATTGACACTCCAGACTGATGATGAGCAATGACTTCACAGTTACCCAAGAGTTAAGAGAAGACTTGGTGTATGTCCCACCTCCAAAGTTAACTACCCCACTTATACAATCCAAAGTTCACTAGCTTAACTTTCAGAAGGTCACATCTGCGGAGATTTCGGCATTGAAACCAAAGTAACTCAAAAACACCACAGAATGAAGTATCTTACTCTGTATCACCAAAGTCCCTAATCTCAACAAGCTTGCCACCAGAGGGATCGCCCGACTTTTTCAAAGTGTCGCCTACCATTATGATCCTGGACTTCTCCGCATTACCCTGCAATCGTTTGCATAAAATCCTACGTGACTAACATATTTCAGAAGAGGCACTCGTCGTAATCACAGGGCGATTCAAATTGAGCCATAGCAACCACTTGAGCCATAGCAACCACAACTCAACATACTCAAAAAAAAAAAAACCAAAAATACAACTGCAAGCAAGATAATCATTAGCAATGTAATCTCGTCAGCTGAACCAACTGAATTCACTCGCGACGAATCAATGAACCCCAAAAGTAAATTAGTCCAGCTCCGGTACAGTGCCGTACATTCACGTACCCCTCGCTTAAGAGCGTGGACGAAGATTCGACCGTCGGCGGAGAGCGCGAACCTGATGCCGAGAGGCTTCTCGAGAGTAACCATGTACTCGTTGAGGTTCATTCTCAACGAAGGAGGATCGCTCGACATCGCGACGACTCCGCAAGTCCCTCTGCGACCCCTGACCTTCGCTCGACGGGCATATCCACCACCGCGCCGCGGCTCCCCGCCGCCCCAAAACGGAGTGCGGGAGGCGCGATCGAGAGCTCCGCAACCGGAGGGGAGTCGCAGAGAAGAAGCCATGGCGCCCCTTGGATTTGGCGAGGAACGAGGGACGACGGAATGCGATAACGAAGTGCTCATCTAGCACCGTTTTGCGCGCGCGCGTACATAGATAGAGAGAGAGAGAGAGAGATCACCAGAGTAGTCGTGGCTTCTTCGTCGGATGACGATCTGGAAGAAGAAAAAGGTCGGGGCCCTTTTCGCGCCACAGGCTGCCACGTGGAAATTCCGCGCTTTCAGGAGGGAAAAAAATCTTGCTCGAGCAGAGCTGTCTTGCAAAACGCACAGCAATATTTGGATGCACGGAAAGAATTGAGATTAAAAGGCCACAATTATTTTACGAAAAATGACTTTTAAAAAAATATTTTTGATATTTATTTAAAATAAAATAATTAAGGAAAATATTTTCCATCGAAATGAAGCAACTGTTTTCCGCTTTTTAAAAGTGAAAAATATTTTACATATTCTTTCTTCACCTTTAAACATTTTACATTTTTTTAAAAAGTTGCTTGTAATCAGTAGCTAATCAATATAAAACAAAAGAAAAAAAGAAAAGGAAAAAATTAAAAAAATAATTTTTAATTTTTCCTAAATTTCAAACGAACACATGAAAATATTGTTTGTTTTCTCGAAAATGATTTTATGGAAAATATTTTCTAAAAATGTTACATTTCCTGTTAAACGGACGGAGTTTAAAGCCAATGTCTAACTTCTTCTTACAAGACAGCAGAAAAATCTAGGACAAAATTAAGATTGTATCTAAAGCTAAAAAGCTATTTTTAGAGAATGAGCCCATCAATTTAAGCTCGAGCAAGAACGAAATTTCCGGACACAAAAAGCTCGAGAGAATTAATCCCTCACGATTTATTGAATTACATATGTCTTAATCGCATGCTCGGGCATTATTATTGTTAATTACACTCTATGGCTATCCTTTATTAGGTAAAATGACGTGCTAAATTTTAATTTCCTGCTAGTTTAAGAAGCGGATCCTCACTGCTGGAATCCCCATCCCGATCCAATGGGAAATTAAATTATTTGATCGCCCCTTTTAGACGTCGCTTCTGTCCCTTTAAGCACCTTGGAATGTACAGAGACATGTGGGGTGTACTTTTTTTCCACACAAGTCGAGAGGGGGAGCGATTAATTTAGAGTCTATTTGGCAATGTTTATAAACAAATATATTTTTTGTACTTTTATTTCATGAAGTAAGAAAAAAAATAAATACACGTTTGTTTACATATTTATTTTTGGAAACACAAAATATTTTTTTGTTACTCTCGGGAGCACATTTGGATCAACGATAAAAAAAAATAAAAAAAATTTGATTCTTGTTCTTGAATAATTTGTTTAAAAACACGTTTTCTTTTTCTTTCTTTTTTTCTCTCTTGCCTTTGCAGCCTCTGACCACTTGCCCACCACCTGCCGGCGGCGGTCCAACAAGGAGCAGCAGCTACAAGAGGCGGTCCGGGGGCGGGGGGCTGATCGGCGGCAATCGATCGCCCATGAACAAGAAGAAAAAACAAAACAAAATATATTAATCGTACCAAACATATTTCTATTCTTTACATTTATACCAAACGCTCTATTTTACTCAAAAATTATTCCACAGAGTAGAAATACAAAACAGTATTTTTATTCAAAAAATATTCCTTGAAACAGAAACAATACCAAACTTTGTGATTAGAGATGTTACTATTTTGCTTCATGAGTAGAGATGTGACTAAGTCAACTTGTGATTCTCGTGGAGTATGGAGAGCGTAGACCGTCGTATATCAGCACCTGGATGATCTCTTTTGCAGTCGGAACGTCTATGATTCGCGATATTATGCTCTATTCGACGAAATGGATGCGTTTAGGATGAAGCAAGTCTCGGAGCACGTAATACTTTGAAGGTAATGACATTTATGTATTGATTAGGACGAAATCGAGGAGGGGTACAGCGAACCCGCAATTCGACGACACGGTAACATGAGGGGGCCATGGACGAATCACTTCAGTATTTTTCATTACAATCATATTCTATAATGAGTCACGACGGACCTACTTTTGTACGATCAATAAAATGGATGGCGTATTATCCGATCGTGCTTGATTTCGATAACCAGTTTTGTAAAGCCTACTTTGTGGCGAACGGATCCAGTGGCGTAAAGTCACTGGATCCGTAGTGGCTGCCCAGCCGTCCATTCAAAAATGGACGGCTGGCTTAATGAAGTCTGCCCCCTCAAAAATGGAGGATCGTCTGATCAAAATTCGGACGGTCCCCATTGTATGTCACAGTTAAGTCATGGATTTCCAAGTTAGGGAATCCGGATCTCTACCGTGTCCCTCAATGCTTCTCTCAAGCCATCTCTCCAAATCCAAGTCTTGGCTCATAGCTTTGTAAGATCCAATGAAAATATTGCACAAGCTCAGTCCTAATATGGACATACCGATCAAAGCCATTGAGACCTTTCTGGATATCTCACATAGCTAGTCGTGATTTGAACAATGCTTGAATCAAAAATCAAATCGAAGAACAGAAAAATTAACAACTAAATCATAAACTTATTATACCGACGTGTATTCGGTCCAATTTTACAAATTTAGCCGTAAAAATTAATTTATGCATAACTCCAATATACTCATATACCAAATTCGTCGAAAATCGCTTGTGCGTCGATCTAGTCACCGTATAACCTTCTCATGCGGCATACCACAACATGAGAGGTTTCCAACGAAAATTGGTCAGAATGACTACATTAGAGTTATGTTTCCATGACCAAATTAACAAAACTAAAAAAGTTTATGACTAGATTAACATTCGTGGAATAGATTTGGAATCGAGGGGACAATCGTCCCCCCAGGAATGGGCCTCGTATAAAGGCCATGGGGACACGTCGCTATTGTCAAATGGGTCGACTGCCTCCGCGGGTTGCTTGCTAAGTGGAGAAACTAAAGGCAAACTGGGCTGCGAGAAGACGAGCCCAATAAGCCGACGACCATCCAACGACTCAAGCATAAACCCAAGAGACAACCCCATGGCATCGGATACGGGTTGATCGCCTCCCGACAAGTTGCCCACGCAGTTAAAACTCCTGGGCGAAACCTATGCATTTGGATCCCTGCCCCGATGCCCTGGCAGCTATCCATCCAAAATCGGACGGCTGCTTTTTTTCGGAAAAAAGAAAAAGAAAAAAAAACCCCTATTAAAAAGAGAGCCGTCCGATCAAGATCGGACGGCTCCCATGTGAAGGACTCTTTGACCGGATCGCACTCGGTCAGGGATTCGGATCCAAAACCTATCGCCTTCGGAATTATTGGGAAATAGGGAATCTTGTTGGTTGAGAGAAGGTTTGGGTTAGTTGGACGATTCCCAAGTTTCAATTTGAGGGGGAAAAAAGAAATTCGAGAGAAGTTAGAACGGGGGAATATTCGGATGTCTGGACCCCCGGGGACCGGCCCAATTTGCACCTTTTTTGTTTATTGCTCCAATCGAAAGACGAACCACGTTTACCCACTCTGCTCGAACGGCCATTTCAATGCAATCGGGTAGATCGGTCTCTGCTCAAGTGGAATTCCTTCGTTCTTTTGTTCTTTTGTTCTTTATTATTGAAAACTCGTAACTACGAAAAAGGTCCGATCCGGGAGGCCGCTAGGGTTTTAATTCGAAGGCTCCGGGAGGCAAGAACCGCGCTCCGGGGGGGCTATTCTTGACGGTTCGGCGAGGTGGGTAGGCCTCGGTCGTTTGATTCGCCGCCGTTTCCGGCGGAAAATGAATCCACAAATTGGGTCTTGCAAAACCGGAGGCAGTGCCTCAGGCTATCCTATGATCATATTGATGTGCCAATAGGCTTGCCAAGTATGCTGTCATATAGCCAGATTAGGCCTGCTTAGCTTCTCCCGTGATTTTAACTCTACCCGCCTTCTACACCAAATAAATAATAATCATAACAATAAAAAGGGGGAAAAATGGTTCAATTAAGTCGTTTTTGCCTTAAATGGCTTAATCAGCTTAAAGGGCACCCGACTTTAGTTACAATTTTGATTCTACCCCATTCTTTTTTCTTATCTAAAGAATCCATACTTTAAATATAGTTCCAGATATATGCCGAACTTTATTTCACCGACTTTAACTCGAATCTCAAACTTACTCCGAACTTTCTAATATTAAAAAAAATCACCAAATTTCCACATAGAGATGCGGTATTTCCATCAACTCTCTATATTAAAAAAGAAAGTCCAATCTTTAGTCCGCCTTCATTAATCTTCCATCTAAAAAGTTTTCTTCAATCGTTTGATGTGATACTTATCCACATAAATATGGCGACGTGAAAAATTATTTACAAAACGAAACCATTTTTTGGCACGAAAATCAGGGAAATTGGGATGAACGGATGACGGAAGCAGATTCGTTATCAGAGTTAAATTTAGGGATAGATTTGATGGCTGACATTAACGTTCGAGGATTTTTATAGAAAATAGAAAGAAAGAAAAAAAAGAATCGAAGATAAAATGAGATTGAATTTTAAAGACGGGGGATTTGGCGACGGGCCAATTCGCGAGTGGGGGCAGCAGCCTGCCCCCACGTCTAGAATCGCGAAAATCGAATTTGTCCCACTCGAGTGCCAAGCGGACGAGCCGACTGATGTGAGGGTCGCACCCACAATTTCTGCGCTGGACCATCTCCGCGCATTCGGACCGATCCACACCGGAGATGCGGTGGGCCCCCCTTCGCACGTGGGATCCGAGAGCTGTCCGGCTTCCTCGAGCGCAGCGGGACCCACCAACCCCCCCGGCCCTTCGCCATCAATTTAGGTGGCGCGCACCCCGCCTTGTCGAGCAATTAAACGCCGACAAATTCCGCCCCTCCTCATCTCATCCCCTCCGCCCATGCCCGGCGATCCACTTCGGGCCAATCGACGATCCACAGCGCTTCGTACGTCGCTGGCGGTTGAATTTTCTCCCTCTCCATTAAAAATCGGATGTTAACACGTTTATCGCGTCGTCGCTGATAATCGTAGCCCTAATTATCACACCAACCTTAAAAAAAAAAGATACGCATAAATCTTTCTTATATTTGCAACTCTTTATACGTTCCCGACTAAGATTTGACTAAACCACATGTTATGTACATAACACGACCCCTCAAATCTGGACACTACTTCACGTCCCAATTTTTTTTTTTTTTAAAGCCCTCTTTCTGGTGAACCAAATCCCATTTAATTTTAATGAAAAGGAAGCGAAACTGCGCCGAGGCTTCTCAGAACGGAGGAAACGTCCTTCCCATTCCGTTCACGCTGGCGAAGAAGCCGACCAGCTCTTGCCTGTACGGCAGGTAGGATCTCCGCTTGTCGCCCTCCTTCAGCGCCCTGTTCCTCACGTAGAACACCTCGTGCGCCGACGCCGGCGCCTTCTCCTTCGCCTTGCTCCTTCTCTCCGCGACGACGGCGACGGCTTGGCCGCGCGGCGGACTCGCCTTCTCCTTCGCTTCCCCGCCGGCCTTCGCGTCGCTGCTTCTCGACATGGAGCTCGACCTGGAGCTCGGCGTCAGGAACACGAACGATTCCTTCCCGTCGCTGTTGCTGCGGCGAAGCAGGTCGCGGAACCTCCACCGCTTCGAGCACGACCCCGTCGAGCTGCTCTTCTTGCACTGGCTCGGCGACCCCGCCGGCGACTTCGGCGTCCACACGCAGTAGCTGCCCTCCGGTACCCCTTCCAGCTCGTCGGCCTCCGACGACGACGACGACGACGGAGGATCGCAATCTTCGGCGAACAGGTCCTTCAACGGAATCCTTAGCGAAGACACCGCACCATCGGGACCGCAATCCGGATCCTCCTTCGCTTCGCCATCCGACGTCCTATCACCGCGCACGTACAGAAGATCTCGATTGAATACCGGGTAGACCGGGCCGATGTGGCCGCCGTTGATCAGGACCTCGTCGTGCTCCCTGACGAGCGAGACGAACTCGAAATCGTCGTCCCCGTCCTCGAGACAATCGCCGCCCAATCGACCGCTCTGATGATCGCCGGAAGAAGTGGCCTCCGGCTCGGAGCCTCGTCCCCCGTCTTCATCCTCAAGAGCGACCCGGCGAGCGACGTCGGCGAGCCGGTCGGCGGAGTAGCTGTTGAAACTGGGGCAAAACTCGAGCTGCTCGCCGCTTTCCGGTTCGTTCGACGTCATATCTCCCCTGCGAGTCCAAACCGCCACGTTCCGATTCAATATGCTTCGGCTCCTGCTTCTGCTTCGTTTCGTCTGCAAGTGCTGAGGGTGAACCCGAATACGAAGGGACAGTATGGAAAGAGAGAAGGTAGGGGACGGAGGTATTTATATGAGAGAGAGATCGGGAAGAAGGCACGGGAGACACGCGGGCGGAAAGCGCGTGAGGTTCTAGAAGCACGGATTCATTGTCAATTCTCGAGTGAATGGGAAAAGGTCATCAGTGATGTCGAGCTGCGTTCAGACGCGCCAAGTGCACCTTCTTGTCGCCTGGCCGGGCCAAATTCCCCAGTCCCCACCTTTCTCTTTAAAAAAATAGTTTTATTTTTTTAAAAATTCACTTATCTTATCCATAATCCCTAGTAATCCATCCCCTTCCCTATGCACCGATTAATCTAGTAGCAGAAAATATTCATCGATTGCTAAGCGTCACGTCATCAGCCGACGTGTCATAACTTGACACGTGGCCGAAATGGTAGTGCAACTTTTAAGGTACCAAGTGTCAAGTTATGATTGATCCAAATGAGAAAATATGGCACTCCACAATGTGTGTTGAGGTATAAGCCAATAGGAAGACGATAAACTCTCTCGAGGGAGGTAAGGATCTCCCGATTATCTTTAATAATAACGCACGCCCCGATCAGACGGTCCACATCAATTGGGCCGGCCTGGATCCATAGCCGACGGACGGATATCAATTTCGAGGTGTCGTCACTGATGATCGGGGAGGAATGCGGGCGAGGTTATGTCAGGTGTTTACCAAACAATGGACATCAGCGAGAGAAGAAGGAGGAGGGAAGGATGGCGAGTCACCGAGGCGCTGTGACGATCTGAGCTTGATCCGCACGTTACGTGCAGCCGGCAGCGTTACGTGTTTTCACGCGTTGCGATCATGCTGAGGTCTCTTTTGTTTGCACCGGCTGGGGGAGTGCCGATCTCACGTTTCCCGTGGCCCTTTTTCCCCCTTCTTTCCGGGAATTTCGGAGTCTTCCAACTCGAAAGACTGGACTGGTTTTTTCTCGCTCGGGTCCGGGTCTCGGTGACCCGGGCCGGTTCCGGTTTGGAAAATTGAGTTGAACCGGCCTCGGAGCCAGATTCTAGGCCGGTTCGTCTGGGGATCGCGCGGGTCTTGGATGGACGGAAGCTTGACAGCCGATCTCTAAATCAATACGGTTCCTGATTTTATACCATGAACGACGACGATCCCAAGGCTGGGGTCTTGAAGTCAGCCGCTTTTTTACTAGGGAAAATGGGATAAAAAGTCATAAATATCGGTGAAACATGCGATCGAGTCCTTAAAGTGCGGCTTAAAGCGTAGGTCCTGAATCTTTTGAATTTGTTTAATGCAATCTCTAGACATTTTGTACTTGTTCGATTTAACCCACGAACTAGATGAAAATGTCCGACATTTTTGTTCGTTGTATCAAAGTTCAGAAAATAATCGGTGTTAGTATATCATTTAACTTTTCTCTTAATTACGCCGTTTTAAAAATAATAGACACGTCGGAGATAGGATCTGAATTCTGAAATATTGAGAAATCCATCGATACCTGAGCCATAATGCAACGGAGTGTTTCGTTTCGTATGTTTTATCAAAATAATAGTTAGATTATTTAAAAATCAGACCCTGCTCTCGAGTCGGTTTATTAAATCATGTGGTTCGATTCCTAATTTCAAAAATCGAGAATCGGCTCTCACGGGCCAAATTCGAAGTGCGAAGCGGAATGCTTAATTGCAAAGGATGGTTGTTAAAATGCAAGGTAGTTGGTAGAGCCAACGACTCCATGAACAGCGGGTGAGCTCGGGCTCTTAGTCTCAAGGATCCACAACATGGAGTCGACCTTTTCCCCGCACGTGTGAGCGAGTATTTCAGTTCAGCGGAGGTCGGGGTTTACTCGTCTCGTCGCTCTTCACCTACACGTGTGGCGCTCATCTGCCGTACACGTAGATGCTGAGCTCTTTTCATGGGATTTCGACCGCCGATCAAGTGAACACTAAGGCCGTCCATTCTTTTCGACATCACTTTGCTTCCACGTAACAAATCCGACACGCATTGAGATTTTGGATGCATTCATATTGCGGGGACGAATATTTTAAATTTTTTTTCTTGAAAACGACCACTTATATTGTTTAGAAAAATGAATATACGAAACTATTTTTATTGACACATTTACCAAAAATCTCAAACTTTGCTCACCTTTGCACATTTACCCCAAACTTTTTTTCTTTTTTTGTAGAAAAATAGTACTGGCGAGACTACTGGTAAGCTTCAACAGTCGGCGGAGCTCGTCGGATGGTGGCCTGACCTGCGGCCTGCGAGGGCTGGATGTAGCCTGCCCTGCCCACAGTTGATGGTTTCCCAACACGCGCCACACCGCTCGATGAGATGTGCAAGTCTTCATCTTCATTTTCTTCACAGCTTATTAACGCATTTCGTCGAGCAGGTGGCACACGTGGGAAACCATCAACTACAGCTAGATTTTGGGGTGAGTCTGGGCGGGGTAGGCCACGTTCGACCCCTATCAGCCGTGGGCGAGGGTCGTGGGGGCTAGGCGGCCCTCCCCCGCGACCGGGCAAGGCAGATATGGGCGAGGGTTGCCCTGCCCTGCCCTGCCTTGCCCAGGCGAGGGGGCAACCCTCCCCCAAATCTGCCTCGCCCATATCTGGGCAAGGCCACCCTCGCCCGCAACCGACGAGGGTTTCGCCGCCCTCCGGTAAGCTCCGCCGGCTGCCAAAGCTCTCTAGTACTATTTAAAAAAAAAGTTTCGGGTCGAGTTTTTAGTGTCACAAAAAATTTTTGGGTAAATGTGTCACCATTGGTAATATTTCGTGTGACAAAAAAAGTTTGAATTAAATATGTCACGGTGGGCGAATTTGAGATTTTTAGTGATATTAACCCATAAAAATATCTATATATAAATTATTATCAATAACAAAATTGACTTTTTATTTATTAATTTTTTCGATCAATACCATCCATAATTTTTAAGAAAATAATTTCCTAAGTCCTTCTATTTATAGATTTTTCCGCCGCCACCTACGTCTAAAGTATTTTCAACACCCTAAATGGATGGTGCTCAAAGCACTTGCTATGTACATTTCCTTTTCACATACTGTATAAAACAAATATTTTGAAAATCGAGATGCTCCCTGTCGACGGGTCGTTCACTAGACCTTTTCAATCAATTCTCAAAATAAAACAATCATAAAAAGCTCGAAGATCATTATTCTTTCTGTTGTTTTTTTTTTTTCCATAGCTGTCGGCGTCGCAACCAAGAGCGATCTACAATAAGCCATTACCGATCCGTGGATTAGAAACCGCATGGTAATTCACTACAAGTTCGACGTTCGCAGGGATTATCAGAGGGGAGAAAGGTGGCGGGATTTTTTTCCCGAGTCATCCGGCAGCCGCCATGGAAAGAAAGAAAGCAAGAAAGTTGGCAGAACAGAGAGGGGGGTTTTCCCCATTCAAGAAAACACACGTCGCACGAGCGTCGGGACGACTTCCCTTTTCGAAGGAAGACTTGACTTTCCGGCTGCATAAAACGCCGATGACGAGACGAGGGATTCTTTCTGGAACCAAAGGCAGACTCGTTGGAAAAAGTCCAACAAGAACCCAATAAAGTTTTCTCTGGGGTCCAATCATGTGGAAACCGAGGTGGGGTTTTCTAGAAGGAAAATCCCAGAAGAGAGAAAGAAAACCCAAGAAGACGAATCAAAAAAAGATTCAATCTTTCGTTGTGACCGCACCCATGACGAATTGTTTGGCGAGCAAGCAATTCGTGGGGGAGGGGTTTAATGTTCGAAGCCATGAGCACACGTTGACGTCGTTCGGTAGTTTTTTTATTTAGGCTTTTCCGTATTAAGAAGTGTAGATGATCGATGAGACGCCAACTAACATTGAGGTGCGTTGCGACAACAACATGGTACTTTGAATTAATTGCCCACCTAATTGGCCACCTTCTACAGACAATCTAGCCTTTCGATATGGTAGCGTTCATGATTCGATGTTTTCGGTCGGGTGAACTTATGTGAGCTCGCGCGGTTCCGTTGGTGAGCATCTTGGCCCGCTCGCATTGATGTGGCGGGATAAGAGGGCGGCAGCAACCACGGCAATGGAACCGAGGGGGCTGTCGTCTCGCCGTCGATAGCGACTAGGGTTGCTTCTCACACGTGGGCTTCCTTCCCTTTTTCGG
This sequence comes from Melaleuca quinquenervia, assembly GCA_030064385.1. Classification (NCBI taxonomy): domain Eukaryota; kingdom Viridiplantae; phylum Streptophyta; class Magnoliopsida; order Myrtales; family Myrtaceae; genus Melaleuca; species Melaleuca quinquenervia. Next base: position 5,241,102 of record CM057726.1, on the reverse strand, counting down.
GTAGGAAGGCGCGGTTCGAGGGTATATTGCCATCTTCGGCTGGATTATCCAGCTACGGAATCTTCATGCTTTGTTTGGTCTTGGTATTTAGAGGTCTAATGGTTATGGCAGCAAATGATTCCCAAGTTGGCTGTCCCCGGAGAAAGTCGTGGGAAATGTTCGGCGCACTTCAATGAATAAGACGATTCCCTTTACAATTCAACCAAGAAAGACAGACGCGTTGCTGGGTGTGAACCCATCGTCAGTTTTGCGGGGTGCTTTCTCCTCTTTCTCGGCCAACACTTGCCGTGCTTTCGTGACTTCATTCAATGTGAATCCCAGCGCTCGAGACAAGCTTGCATGGAAAAAGGAATCAGAAAAAAAAAGCAGGTGTCGTCCGTTGACTTCTCTTCGCGCCGTTCGAAAATTGGCCGAACTCCGAAGATTTTTAAAGCTCAGATCGGACTCTTCGGGTTGTTTGCGTGACATGAACTCACGTTGACGTTGAGGGAGTGGTAATAGAAATGTCAAAATCACGGGGCTTGGGGGATCACAAGTCAAAGTCGTCCGTTCGTTCGTGAAGCACCAAGCTCTGAAAACACGGCCTTGTCTTGACAGATTTGCATGAATTTTTCGGGAGAAGCTCTGAAAACACGGCAGCCTTCACGCATTAGGATCCACCACAAAGTGAACTTCACACAGATGTTCACGATGGCCGTCGTCCATTCACCGTATCAATCTCATCAATTGAGCTAAAAACTAGACTGGGTAGCCAAATGGGTTCTGAATCTTCTTATCATACATTCACAACCGGTGAACTTGTACCAGATGCATAAAAATAGTAGCATCCAGGAGCCTTCACTGGTTGAGATTGAGGGTTACACAGACGTTCCTCGCCATACATGACAATATCGGCCTTGTATAGCAAATCTACAAGCAGACCTAGACTAGGAACGACCCCTTTTTCAGCTCCTTTCAACTTAACTCAGCTGCTATACTTTATTGGAATTAAATACGGCATTTTTGCCACACGCCTCTGCAATGTGGTCCGTATCAAAGTACACTTGAAATTACTCCTTTCAGGCCTTAATATGCTTCTTACGTTCCTTTAGATCCCTTCAGTTTGTCCATGGTCTGGATAGACGACTTGCCAGAAGTCTTTGTCTCTGAACATTCCCGTCGTTTACTTTGTATGAGGTCATGGGGCATGGGTTGAAGTTGTGTTTGGAAAGCTCTGTATGAGAGGTAAGGCAGCAGAGTAGAAACAACCACCAGGAGAGTGGAGAGCCAATAGAGAAGACTTGGACTGGTAGCCTCAAGAAAAACCATGTATGCGGTTGTGGAAATAATTGGTGAAATGTAACCATATATCAACATAAATATGTACCAGAACGCAATGCTGCTCCAAATGAAGAAATGCTGGATCCAGGTGAAGTAGTTAATGGATATAGCCATTTGACAGTTGACAGCCCATACAACACAAGTATACATGGCAACTCCAAGGACCTCAAAATCAGCTTCTCTACCATCTATCCTGAACGCCTGGTCAACCATCACATTGGTGGTGCAGAAGAAGATTATAATAGAACTGCCAACCCCATTGGCCATCCAGCCAAGTATACGGGACCAACTGAAGAGGATATTCTGAGTTCCTTCTTGATATAGCAAAGGATACTGCATGGTGAGAAAGCAATAGTTCAGTAAGGATATGGCCTTATCCTATTTTACTTAAAACTTCACCGAACACTGAGAGAAAAGAACAGTTGGCATTCCAAAAAACCAAGGATACCATGTGCTGCAGCTTTACATGTTAGGGTGGCTCTTAATATTATGGACCAGTTCAGTTCCAAGATGTAATTTTTTTCAAATTTTATTGCTATATAATTGGCCTCAACCAGCCATTCCATCAATCAAGTGTACTATGTACCTTAGGATATCATCCTAGGTGTTGATACGAACAGTAAATTCTTATAAGAATGCTGGAGATGATGCTTGGAGCAGAATTGAACGCCTAATATGAAAAAGTGGTAAGGAATGAAAGCAAGATGCAACAATTACTTAAACAAAAACATCTGCCCATGCCCTAAGCATGGACTTCAGCGTTTCATGTCATCTCTAGGTAATCATCTCTGCAAAAATTTGCGCCAATGTATTTTTCTTGCTAAATAATCAAAGTTCTTCCTAGCTTGGCAGATGGTACATGACCAGGCTGTACTAACTATCAATTCCTCACAACTGAAATTATATGGCGCCACTCGTAGATAGATTTGCATACCTCTAGGCAAAGGCTCGCAGAAACATCCTGATCGAAAACCCCAAGGGCTATGACAGGAAGTGATGTAAAGAATACATTGTAGAATGACATATCCCAATCATTGTAAGCAGGCTGACCAGAGAATGAGGCATAGGCCTCGAACCAGAATAGGGTAAATCCAAATGCAATGTTCTTGTAGAAGAAGTAGCAAATCTGCAATATTAAGAAGGTATGTAAACTACATAAAGACCACAACATGAGCAATCTGACCCCTCATTCCTCTGGCCCTGAAATACAACAAGACATTACATTTTGAAGCAGATAAATGGAGCATTTCATTTGATTCAAAACATGATGCCAGTAGCACAGGATTTATCTCCCTTGCCTTCGACTATATCTTAAACTTATATGCTGGCTATACAATCAGCATATGTCTATGCAAACAACATAATGTCCAAAAAAATGCGCACATGGATAAATCAGATCCAGAATCTGTGGCATAAAATTTTTCTCATGCTTCTTGTACCTTAAAGAATAAACTTAAGCGAGGTTTTTACCATCATGGCTAATCTCCTGTAACACCAATGGCCATGCACCAATAAGAGACGTTCCAGAAAGCGGAATTGGGGTATTGCAAAATCACTTGCCATTACAGCCTGCAATCAGCGAAATCTTGGCTGCTATGAAATCACTTGGTAAACAATCTAATTCAAAAGCTAAAATCCTCGACAAAAAAAAAAAATGAGAAGCAATCTAAAGGTGATATCGATTAGACAAGAGAAATGAAGTCATGCACCAAAGCAAACAAAACCGAGGCACTACACGTAAATTATCTCAAAACTTAATCTAGCTTTAGAGATATCAAGCACTTGTTTTAACATAAGAGTTGTATTCTCAGGAACAGGCAGATGTCTATAATCTCCCTGGTTGTGATTCAACTACACCACAATGGCACTTGGGAGGCCTCAGGAAGAAAGATGAGAAAGGAAATGGTGATAACAAGCTTAGGACTCACAGAAATGAATATTTACTATTTAAAAGGTCAGATAAACTTTCCATCATCTACTGCCGTATTCTGGACAGTTCTAATGAGCAGACCAGAATGCTGCCAGTGGATCTGTAGATAAATTGGCCTTTGTCTGCGAGGGACATTTAGTAATCCAAATTCCACAACAAGAAAAGGGAAGAAGCAGAAAAAACAGAAGAAAGAAAATGAATTCGTCTTCCATACAATGAAACCCTTAAGATTGAAAAAAAGGTCACATTAACTGATCATGCACCTCCCACGAGATGCAAAGAGTACATCCTTAGCAAACCACCATGGTGGCAGGACCAGATTTGCAGAGACTATGGTGGGAAATTTCACTAATAGATGGTGTAGTTGACAGGCATACCTGCATCCCTTCCACACCGCTAATGCCAACTCCGATGTCAGCCTCTTGCAGCATACTAACATCATTTGCACCATCACCAACTGATAATGTTGTTTTACCAAGTTTCAGTTTTACCAATCTAGTAACCTGCATTTTTCTATCATATGTCTGAGATTATTCTTATACAATTAAGCCAGACAATATGAAGCTTGCAATAACAGCATGACCAGATACTTACAAGAGCTTTCTGCTTGGGTGAGGACCGACAACATATAACAGAAGCACAATTAATTGCAAGATCCAGAAACGACCCCTCCAAATTCTTGTTAAGAGCAAAGTTCAAGGACCTTCCATCAATTATCAACCCAAACTCCATAGCCCCGTCTTTCGCAGAAGTAAGTAGAGATTTGCCATTTCTGATTTGGTTTGATATACTCTCCAGAGATGCCTAAAATGATTGACATTTGATAAGGAAAAGAACAATGAAAGAATATTTATTATATCACGAAGATAGTTCCTCTACCTTTGCAAGCTCTTCCTTGTCTCCTTGTTTCTCCAACACTTCAATATCGGGTAAATCAAGAGTTATTACAATTTCTTTCATTCCTTGTCTCAGTAATCTACAAGCATACCTGCAGAAAACGGAAAGTAAGTAGTTATCAACTTCCAGAAAGTAAACAAAATTCTATAATTCAGCCAATCCTTTACCCAATATTAACTGCCGTTTCTAACTTGTCACCCGTTAGCACCCATACCCTAATCTGAGCCTGGGCAAGTTTCTCAATACATTCCGGCACCTGGCACAAATAGGCAGTCATGTATCAATATGAAATCACAAGGGAAAGGGCAGTAGTCTAGGCAATAGTGTCATGATATTAAAAGCAATTTGACTCAATCAGAGAGACAAAAGAATGGATCTTAACTCCATCTTGAAGCTTGTCCTCAACAGCTGTAGCTCCAAGAAGGATTAATTCCCTCTCAATTTTGTCAGCAGCTATATCTAACAAGGCATCTCTGTCAGCAGAAAGAGAAATTTTTGCCTGTAGGAACTCCTCTTCCCATATTTTATATTCTTCTTCTCCAAGCTCTCGGTATGCAATGACCATTATCCGAAGACCTACTCGAGAATATTGATCGATGTGATCCCTTGTCTTGCACTCAAAAGGGCACTTACTTTTTGACAGCCTTTCAAACATAACGCTGAATACATAGCGAAAAGATAGAAAAGTGATTCTGTTAACATCGATAGAAAAAACTGGCTTCACAAGTAAGATTTTACCAAAAGGAAAGTCCCTACCTATCTGCACCCTTGCACAAAAGCAGCAGATTTCCCTCACTCCTTACAATCACTGACATTCTTTTGCGAGAACTACTGAACTCCAAAACATGAAGAAGCTCATAGTCTCTGCAAAATGAAAACTGAACTGTCTGAAATGGTGGCCCCAAGTCATATTATATCAAAGAGCAAGACAAGTATGTCAACTAAATAAAACTATATCATACCTCACCAAAAATTTGTAGAGGGAGCACTACAGTCAGCTTAAAGAAATTTTTAAAGCATCACCCTGGCACTTGAATCGATTTTTTTCTACCCAAGTGACTGTCATAGTGGACAATTTTGTATAGATGGAGGACTGGATGCAATGGAAAAAAGGGCTTTCTTACTAGAACTATGAATTAGAGTGATTTATCAACTGAAATACATCATAATGTTTTAAAGATCTTTTACAGCTTTTCCACATTATAAGGAATTTCTCTCTTAATTTATTAACCACTGATCAGTCTGTGCATGAATTTGATCTTTGTGTCTACCAAGATATTCATCTTTGGTAGGAGATCAGTCTAAGAAGAACACCTTTCTCTTTTGATCATCAGCCAGCATAGTTACATTACATAACTTTAGCAAAAGCAAGTCAAAAACACAGAACTGATTATGCTTCACCAGCTAAGAAACTGAGTGCATGCAAGTGCACATGTGTGATGTGTGCGGGAGCGCTTGGAAAGTCCAGAAAAACAGAAAGTAAAAGATGCACCAGTCATCTTTGAAGCTACTGATCATAGATGCAAGAAAATTGAACGAGTACTGCAACAGGCAAATGAAGGTAGCATGAAACAGTATCCCAGAGAAGAACTCACCTGACAATCTTCTCACCTCTCTTATAATCTACTTCACGCAATGATATGCTCGTTTGTCTCCTTTTAAAGAATTCCAACCCAAGCTCTCTAGCAGCTATAACAAAAGCTGCCTCATCTTGTGACTCAGCTTCATAATATATATTTCCGGTAACTCTGTCCACATCTGGAATGACAGTGTGACAGATTGCGAGCACCTCAAAAAATTTACGTATCAAATCTGAATAAGGCTCATCTACCCACCTTCCGTTCATGAGGCGCTCATCTCTGAAGTTAAAACCCTTTACTGAGTGTTCTACAGGCTCTCCAGAGTGAAGGGCATTACCATAACTACCGCTGGCTTCAATTGAAATTTCATTGGCCTCAGAAGGCCAATTCCTTCTTGTAAGTGCCCTCTCCACTTCTGTCTGACCTTGTCCATATGCCGTACCAGCTATTGAGCATTTAACAAACTCCATGGAGTTACAAGTCAAAGTCCCTGTCTTGTCAGAAAATATGATCTGAACCTGACCAAGTTCCTCATTCAAATTAGATGTCCGTGCTTGTGCTGGTTTATCTGTTGCCTCATAGTACATATGCCGATCTTGATTAATGAAGATACTCTGAAGAACCTTCACAATCTCAATAGATACGTAAAGGGATATGGGAATCAGATAACCATACAACATGAGGGCAGTCAGAAAATGGAAAAATGCAGAAAGAGATGCATTTGTTGGGTCATAGAACGCAGTAGTATCATTTGGGCTAAGATACCACCTCCTGTACTTTTGATCTACAAGATCTCTTCTAGTTTCAATTCCGAATAAGACAGATCCAACAGAAGATATGAAAATTAGAGAGCTGAAGAGGATATAGATTATCTTATCCATTCTCTTCTCGATCTTACTCCTTTTGGAACGAGGATGTGTGGCATTCTGCATCACTTTTGCGTCATGGCCAGTGAAGATGACCACCCCATAGACGTAATCAGTGTGCTTAAGCTTGGAATCTCGTAGCAGGATTTGTTGTGGAGAAAGAGGATATTCTTTACTGCTGTAGTATAAGTTCCCAACAAATGAATAAAGATTGTCATTTGGATCTTCACATTTGATTACAGCTTGGAGATGTCTCTCGTCTTGAAGTGATGATGTTACATCAAGTGATTGCTTCAACTTCAAGTTAGTTTCTCCATCTAGATTCATGGTATCAACATAACAAATTCCATCTTCATAGCTTGATGAAAGCAACAGCAAATCAGCAGGGAAGTACTCATCCTTAGACACCTTGATAACATTGCCAACTCGGAGATTCTTCCATCTGGTCTTCTGGAATGTATTGTTCCCACTATAAACTTCAACTTTCCTGTTGTTTGCTTCGACATCCTGATGGCATTTTAAAACTTTGTCACGAGGCAATTATTTCAGATGCAACAATCTGTACAGAGAATTGCAGAAATCGACACTTCCAGGAACCTAGCACAGATGGCAAAGACGACCATGCCTTACGCCTGAAGCAGGAGGTCTAAGTTCAGAATTTAACTATAGTGTCGGCACCATTGCACTCGTGCACGGAGCCAGAAAATGGCTCGGTAATTGCCTACTTTGTGTGGGAGAGGGTGACAGCACGGACTAGTCAGAGTCCTAGTGAACCTGTATTCCCGTTAGCCATAAATAAACCGAAAGCAAGATCACACGAGGGAGGGCATTCAATGCTCTTGGCTATAAATAGGTTATAAATATCACAAAAGTGCATCAACCCTGAGAGATGGCACTTCTGAAAGAGTTTTCCAATAACATGCACAAAATTGCAATGAGCCATTGTTGGACCTTGGATATCGGACCCAATTTTGAGCATTTGTAAAATTTTTGCAACTTCTCCAAAGCCATGTTGAACTGGAAGATGGTACACACGAAATTTAATATGTCAAGCTCAACCACATCTCCTAATAACTCAGAGCACGTCCACTAGAGAATTACAAGTCTCGCAGAGAATTATATTTTGTCAGTTGTCTGGGAAGGTTAGCTAAGGAAGCAGACAGGGCGTTATCCAGAAGCAAGAAAGTGCATTTTAAACTGGGACAGCTCTAATAGTCTCTGCTTTCAATAATATGCTTTCTTAACACGTTTCCTATAATGAACAAGAACCTAAAGACACCATATTTTTCAATTGCAGTGATGTATTAATCTACTAAAAGTTCAAACTTGAATGCCCTCCAAACAGAAAACCAGTGGGGTAAAGAGGTGTACCCACCTGCTCTCTTCGTTTCCAATCTTCCACAGCTTCTTTGGCCATGGTACCTCCAATCACGAGCACCAGAGGACCGACAACACTAAGAGCTGTAAAGGGGGCCAAAGGACTAAAGGAAAGACAAGCGACGAGCAAAAAATATATATTGGCAACTCTCCTAAACTGCTCAAACAAAGACTTGGGAACAAAATTAGCTGCGGAGTACTTTGTCGTGGACACATAGTTACCCCTGTAATTCAACCGGACTGCCGCTGGATTATCAGGGTCATTGCAGTACACTATCCTCGAGTATCCTCTCTGACCAATTTGGGCATGTTTATCTTCTCCATGGAGACGAATGCACGAGAACGAGTAGAGCTTGCTCAAACGCAACTTTCTCCTCTGCCCTCTCATCATTTCGAAACGCCCAGTCTCAGATCGGCTGCTTCCACAAAGCAGATCGATCATGTAACAATCTTCTTCAACCAGCCACTCGTATTGTCTCTCCACCTTCGCGAAAAATCATGCGGGAGTCCACGATCAAGCAAGTGCCCGGCTACTACGTCTCCTAAAAGCCTCCACAACTCTCTGTGGCACCACCTCAGACAACAATACGCACACAAAATTCACCACCAAATTACAGCAAACAGCATTCCAGTTCCAGTTGAATCGACATTGTCAAACTGACATTGCCAACGCGAAAAGACAGGAAAAGCCATGGACAGCGCCAAAGGCACAGTTTTCACGGCCTCATTGGACTGCTAACAGCCAAACGGCGATGCCCACGAGCCGTAGCGCCAAAAACGAAAAGGGAAGCGAGCGAGACGCAGAGAAACATCAACGTTTCATTCAACTCCGGATCTCGGCACGTGAAAACCCCAAATGAGCAGATTACAAGCTCAGAAAACTTCTCGCTAACAGTAACAGCGGCGCCCGAGCATTCCTTGCTTCCGTCTCAAGTCGCGGAGGTCTCTTCCTTGTTGCTCTCAGCTGGAAACGCAGCGAGAGAGAGAGAGAGAGAGAGAGAGAGAGAGAGAGAGAGGTGAGCTTTGAGAAGTGAGCGCGAGTGCTGTGTGTTCGTGCCTTTTTTTACTTTCCCCTTTGCCGCCAAAGGAAGCAAGGAAGGGGGAGGAAAAGTAAGAAGGACTGCGAAGCAGGTGATGATTGCCGACGTTGACGTCGTCGGGGAAGAAGACTCGTAGAAGCTTTGACGCTGACGCGAGTCGTCGTCAGAAACAAGACCCGCCTCGATGTCGGCCACTCCGAGGTTCTTCCTTTTCTCTCCTGTGGCCTTTTGCTGATCTCTCGGATCGGACGACTGACATTTTTCAAAAATAAAAAATAAAAATCCTCCTTTATCAAATGAGACCGTCCGATTTGAAATCGGACAACCCTCCTTTTAATTCAACCTTCAGTCATGAATCCGGTACATTCGGTGATGTTTGAATTTTATCTTTTTTCTTCCTGATAATTACATGAAAAGAACAATCAAATATAAAAAACTTTCTATTTATGCAATTAAATAGCCGAGCTTTGATCATTATTCAATCATGCCATTCCCCTAAAAGTTTGACGAACTCCTTTGTACATGCAGGATTTTCGTGGATTTTTTTTGGAACAAAAAAAATTAAAAGGGCCTTATTACAAAATCTCCTTAAAAAAATTTAGGAAATCGAATTTAGACATGTTCCGAATTTCATCCTAAATCTAGGCCGAGGCTGAGCCTAAGCCTAAATTACACGTAACTCAATAAATGATCAAAGCGACTTGCGAGGAAAGACGCTTCGTTAAATTATAAAAGTTAACTAATCTAAGACTCCGAATCTAAACTTGATCGTAGCTATTTCTACATCGAGCGCCGATGCGATATGAACACGTGCGTAGCCCTTACCATCTAGACCAAGGCAATACACCACTTAGTCAATCCAATCCTCCAAAGGTATTTTAAGCAGAGACATGACGACCCCATTCCTATCCAATAAAAAATATAGTCGTTTATGAAGGGATAAATTTCGGGACACGTGAAAGCATCCCGTGGATTAAGGACCGGGCGTGCTCCTTTCTTACTTTTTGCCCCGTCAATGAGGGATTGCCGAGGTGGCCCACCCGCCGACGTAGTCAACAGAACCGACCGACGCGGACGGTGGCGTGACGCGAAGCTCCGAATAACTCCGCCGTGGGCGGAAAGATTACTGGGGATTTGCGCGGGGGGGCCGACCTCTTTATCTTCTTTCCTCGCGAGTCATCCGCCGAGAGCAAAGGAGGCTCGCCGTTGTCCCGCCGGCGACGCCGTAAGTTTCACGCCGATATATCGAAAGGAAGTGGATCGGATTTAAACGCTCGATAGAATTCGTCGGGTTATGTCTTGTCGATTTGATTCTGTTGGTGGTCGGCCGATATCTTTTTACGTTATTTTTTCCCCTTCGTGGGACAGAAACAATGATAGGTTTATTCCGAAACTCGTCTTTATGCATGCGTGAAAAATGACCGAGTCTTTTACAAAAGGAGATGCATGTGTTTCGCACCCTGTCGAGCGTCGCCATAAGTACGGGGAAATAATCGAAAAGAATCCTAAACTTATTGCTATCGTGTCAAATTAAACTTAACACATTTCAATTTACGCGTATGTAGTAGCCACGAACCCCTTTTCGCAATTTGGCGACTTCCGAATCACTGTTGGGTGGAACGACTCAATTGGTGCCATATAGATCTCGTTGCTCGTGATAAAACATTTACGATCGAATTTGTATAAGTGAAAGAGATTTAGAACCTTTTAAGCATCGTTTAGAGAATAATTTAGCGTTTCCTTACCTAATGTCGCGTAACAAAAATGTCAAGAGCGCGCATGAGTTTATCTGAACTTGTTCGGGCTTATCCCAATTCAAAGCGTGTCTCCCGACATTGGACGGCGACTGAAACCCATTTCGTTTTCAAGAAGGAGTTGTCCTTTACTTGGCATTAGCACGCATTAGCTTTCCAAAAAGGAGTTTCACTCTCCTTTATTCTTGTCAATGTATCCTTCTTCAATCGTGCCCTGTGGGGTTTCATTTGATTCTATACTCTACGTGATTTTCTTCTGCCTAATAAATTTCACATTGAATAAGTTTCATTCTATAATCGTCCCCTTTTTCTTATACCGCATGTCACTTGTTTGTAGTATTTCGATGGGTCTTATATTCATATGTCCTACCTAATAACTTCGAATTTAGGCCGGGCATTCTAATATTTATCGTGGTAGAGATACTTAGCAATAGTATGTACATATCAACGCATAGTAGAATTCGTCTCACTTTTTTTTTTATTTTTCAAAATAATGACAAAAGAGGACGTGTTAATTTTTCTCCATTAATTTTCCCACTTTGCCAACTTCCGACCAATAATGAAGTACTTGGTAAGTTATTGCGATAGGAAGAAGTTCGCGAACTGGTCATTGCCGAATAAATTTCGACCCGTCAAATTAATTAATTATAATCAAGATCATAGCCCATCACGGAGCTTGTCGCTGACCAAATAGGATCATCATTCGATAGGTCTCCGGGATAATTGAGGAACATAATTGGTGTATCTATCTCCATATATCGTACCGCATTTCATAACATAAACGGTGGTTATCAATACGACTAGAAATGATCACTTCTCTAACGATCGTTGAGCTGGTAGATATTGTCTGTTGGCTGCACCTTTGTAACTTCCGCCACCCGCCCCCTCATCAGCACCGTCGCCGCAGCTCGCCGCTGGCTCTCTCGGTCTACACAACGCCGGTACGGGTAAGAATTGTATCCACCGCGACGTTTGCACCTCAAGTCCAACCCGACCGACGTTAAACAAAACATCCTACGGGAGAACGAAGCTTTTGTTGGGCTACCGCTCCAAAAGGGCCGAGGCACAAGAGGACTCTGCAACTTACGCACGAATGGAGGTCCTCAGCCAGGCTCCGCCGCGGGCCGCCGAAACCGGGCCGGACCCGGAAGGGCCCAGTGGAAACCGGGCCGAGCCATTTCCGGCGCCACCTTATGTGCTCGCGAGGAAAGGCTCGAGAAAGGACGTCAACCTTTCTGTCCGAGGTTGTTCTTACAGCCGACGGAGAAAAACGATTCGGTTCTTTGACCGCAGGATCGACGGTTAAATGGTTAATAACCAATCCCCACGTCCCACGTTCGTCTGCTCATTTGTTGCTATCGTTGTGCGGGAGAGATAGAGATCCGTGGGTGGGGGGATATATGTACACCCGCCTAGCGGACCCGTACGATCTTTCCTGGGGACAAAACCAGCTCACTGACTGATCCAGCTGTGACAGGAAATTTGAGGAGTTGAATAGTAGCTCCCAAGTCGACGCCGTCGTCTCCAAGTTTTCCTGCACTCTCGGGGAGATCGATCCGGTCCTGGCTGAGGGTACCCTTTTCCTTTCTTCGCCAAAAGGTTGGGACTTTGCCCCGGTACCTCCAATCCCTAGGTCCGTGCTCCGCGCTTTCCTCTCGATTTACGAGCTCCTTCTCCTTGTGCGGTGCGGGTGATTGTATTTCCTCGATTGGGTTGGAGTTCTTTCTGATGACTTGCTTGGCTTGATTGGATTTATTGTGTTTTCGCTTTGCGTCTTGCGCCGGCTGAGGTTCTCTGGGATGAGTTTCTGTTTCGTTCGGCCGATTCGTCGCTCCGTTCGGCATGGTTGAGTGCAATGTTGAGCATGTACTAAGGAGGAGATTGGTATGACAGCTCGAGCATGGGGCTCCTGTGCGTAATTTATATTTGGGATGAAGCCAATTATGAGTTCGCTCTTTCCGTATAGTGATCATGCTCAGTTGGAGCCAGTTCAAACTAGTTAATGCTTTTCTTGATGTACTTAAGACTTAGCATTGTATATGCATACCAAGCAATTGTCAAGTTTCTTCTTCTTAAGAACACCTACTTTCAAATGAATTAGGGAGTAATATCGAAGACCCTTCTGACCTGTGAAAGAGGTTGTGCGTGATCTGTAAGTCAAGAGTTGGGCGCCAACTCCAATGCTCAATGCAGGACACTTCTTTAAAGGGGCAATCTGCATATTATGTCAGGCTTGGTGTCACGATAGATATCAAATTTGTAGACCCTCTCAGTATGGAGGCTATTCAGATCCCACATTCTTTGTCATCACGGTTCAATGGTGCTTGAGATAGTAGCAGGCTAATCAGGCATGTCATCATCCATGGCTTTCAGAATCACACATTGAACGGATTGATATCTGTGAAGCACTGACTAGTGTGCCAAGAACATCGTAGCAACACGGTGAGTTTGTGAGTGAGGGTTCAAGCCTTAGGCAGAAGCGGGAAGTTGAGGGGGTAAAGGCACTGCAAGTGCAAGTGTGAGAATTTCCTTTGGCAGTGCAAGGGAACTCATATTGGTAAGGTGGCCTGAAAATAATTAGACTTGTTGGAAGATATCAGATAACATGACATTCAGGTGTCAAAAGGCTATTGTACAAATAGTTGGTCTACCTACCAATTTTTCAAGGATTTCGTCAACAATTGCCCCAAGTGCACTCGTCAAGCAACTATTTAAGAAAAATTTGTAACTTTCAGTGCATTAGCTGTTTCGCAGCATGAGTATTGTATCTGAAAGTGAACTTTTCCTTATTTGGTATGCTTAACAAGTGCCCAGGATACTTGTTGACAAAATGGTTTTATGAATTTTGATATTCTTTTAGGAGGCATATTGAGAAATTCAAGTCTCAGACAGTGGCCACTATTGCGTGTGCTTTTGTGATGTGGAATGAAGGTTGTACAGAGAAGGAAGGTGACAAATGGTTTTTTTTTTTCCTGGTGGCAAAAGTGTTTAGCCTGTTGATGATGTGTCCACTTACCCAGATTCATAATATGAAGGGGACCAAGTCTGCCCTATGGATTGGGCAGACCATGGTGGGTAGTTTGCTTGGGCCAAGCCCTCATAATAGATTGAACTGCAGTTAAATTAATAAACACCAAACTTAGAACTTATGTCATGGCCGGAAGATTTGAAGCTGCAGCACGGTTCATATAAGATTTTCAGAGTTTCTGTTTCAGCAATTTTCTTCCTAGTTCTGTAATATTTAACCTAGCAATTTCCTTCAGAGATGTAGCTTCGTATAGTGATGTTGTCCCTTGTGTTTCTTTTCTAGTATCCTAAACTTATCAACCTAGCAACTTCATTCAGAGATCTAGCTTCAAAAATTGATGTTGTCCCTTGTGTTTATTTTCTAGTAGCCTAAACTTAGGTATAATTTGTTTCACCCATGAGAATTTCCACCAATTCTTCTTTTATTCATAAAAGTTCATCTTATTCCCATTGAGATTATTGCCTTAGCCCTCTTTAATCATCTGCATAATGGGTTCTCTTTTATTGACTCTTCTCTTCTGGTCATTTGAAACCTAATACACATGCATGTGTTATTATGGGTTTCCAATTGATTATCCCTACAATCTCGCTTCTTGCATTCATGTACGATTTTCCTAACACTTCTTGCCTGGATTGGGGTTTGCATCTCTTTCCAGCATGTGCTTGATTTAATTTGCAGATTTCACCAGGATTTGGACTTTGGTGGACTGCAGTGCTGTAGAAGATATTTGTCCCATCTGGAGGATATAGTTCTTTATTCAGAGAGAAAGTCAGTGGTGCTCAGCTGGATACTATTATGAGAAGAAGTTACGTTTCCTTGCCTGGGCTGAAACTCCCATGGCAATAGGCCTTTCTTCCAGGGTCATATTTTGAGTTGCTTTATTACACTATCTAAAAGTGCCTGAACATGTACAGTCTCTTCCTCTTCTCAAAGTAAGAAAAATCCTAAGCACTCTTTACGCTGGAGATAAGCCAGGAAGTTTAGGATTGGATGGTTGCGCATGCCATACGCATTGCTTGGTCTATTATTGTTTTAATGGAGTCACCAGAAGCTTTTGTTTCTCTGTGCTGAGCAAAAGAGCCATGCTTCGGAATTGGAAGAAACCCCACAATTTGAAGCTGTGCTCTTGAGTGTACCTATTGTGCATCTTCTTCAGAAAATAGGGTGATGGTCCAAAAGAAACCATGGAGCATACACCATATAAAAAGTTCCCCGTCAATGCAAAGGACTATAGGCTCTATGAGGAAGTTGGTGAAGGTGTCAGTGCCACTGTTTACAGGGCTCTCTGCATTCCACTTAATGAGACAGTTGCCATCAAGGTGCTGGATCTTGAGAAGTGTAATAACGATCTGGTATGTGCTCTGCCTTCTCCAGTCTGTTGAGATTCTCTTTTAGTACATTCTCATTCGAAGTGGCTCTGGTACCTTTTCAACTGTAGTTATGTTGTACTTATCATGTGATATGACGGGATGGAATAGTTGGCAGCGTGATTTCAGCTCACTTCACCAATTTTTAGAAACTTATTTTGCATGCATCAAAACCATGCTACTAAGTATTTTTTATTTTTGGACAGAATGTATAATGAGATCTTGCTTGTCTACTTCTGCTGCTAATCTCTGTCTAGACTGTTTATTTTTGGTAGCTATCACAGTTCTGCTTGGAATTAACTTCTACTTTTGAGTTTTGCTTTTAGTGTTTAAGATTCAAATTTTATCTAATACTAAGAACCTCTTATTTTTATCTTTAGTATACCTGCATATAGACATCTAAGGGCATTTAGAATCATTTGAAATAATTAGTTTATAAAAGCATCATCATCATCATTAATTTAAATTGCAAGAAAGTCTTCAAATAAGCCAACACAAAGTGGCCCTACTTGGGTGGCTCAACTAGAAGAAGAGGTTTCAGCAAAAAAGAGAGAGAGAGAGAGAGAGAAGAAGAAGAAGAAGAAGAAGTTTTTGTTGCATCATTTTCTGGTAGCTCTTGTATGACGAGCTAAACTGTACAGAAGTGTACACATTGCATCGGTCATTAATGACATAATAAGCACACATTCATGTACCGGTGCACTGAAAATTGGAATGAATGTAAGATGACATTAGGCATGTACAAGTAGATTATGTTACTGGGTGAAGCTAAAAAGTACATGAGCATCTGATGTCAAGATAAATATGTTAACGATGTAGCAAGGGTCAAATTCAGCAGGTGTTTGAACTGACATATTTATGACTTATGTGAAAAATTGGAGATATTAGTTGCATACAAGCTCCAAATAGAACTATTTTTATTTATGTCTTTAACTGTAGTTTAGATTATCTGCTTTTACATGGTCAGTAGCTTTTTTTGATCATGTATACCATTCGATATAATTTTTATTTTGCGAAAGTAGAATATGTCTGATTGAAGGACATACAATACAAGTGTGTGTGAGTGAGGCTTGGAGTCATAAAAACCATGTTGAAATCATGGTGTTTTGGGGAAAAAAGGAGGAAGGAGCGCGCGCTGGGGGGGGGGGGGGGGGGTTGGGGAAGAGGAATACATTGATTGTGACCATGTGAGAGAGGTGAGTCTCTTGAATGACATAACCTCTGAGACGTTTTCATTTGGACGAGCTTTGATCATGCGGATTAGGGCTTATTCTTTTCTCCTTGGTCACTTCATTACCTCTGAGTGGATACATAAGAGCTTGAGATGAAATGAGATTTGGATCAATCTTTTTTTTCCTTTGGTATGTGAAGACATGTTTGAGCTCTGAAGATGCTTTGAGTTGAGTTTGAAAATATTGAAAACAAGTTTCCTCATGTACTTAAACAGTTTTATATATTAATAAAATTTTTCTTACGAAAAACAATAAAGCCAAGTGATGAACTGTAATTTCAATCGGAAAATTTAATTTAAAAAATAAATTTTCTGTATATTTCCTTCAAAATTGTAAAAATTGAAGTAAATATACTATTGATGATCTTTTTCCTCCCACTTCATGCATCTTTCTCATGACTTTGCACAGGATGGTATCCGGCGAGAGGTACAGACAATGAGTTTGATTAATCATCCGAATCTATTGCGTGCGCATTGTTCCTTTACTGCTGGCCGCAGCCTTTGGGTTGTCATGCCTTACATGGCCGGAGGATCCTGTCTTCACATTATGAAATCTGCTTACCCAGAAGGACTTGAAGAGACAGTTATTGCCACTTTGTTGCGTGAGGTTCTCAAGGCACTTGTGTATCTCCATGCGCATGGACATATTCATAGGGACGTGAAGGTGCTTTGCTCGCTGTCCACTCTGTCTTTTCTGGTCCAATTCATATGTTTTTGTTCCATATTAATGTACTGCTCTTATGTTGTTGATTTTCACCAAAACAAATGCAGGCAGGGAATATATTAATTGATTCCAATGGTGCAGTCAAGTTAGCAGATTTTGGAGTGTCAGCATGCATGTTCGATACAGGAGATAGACAAAGGTCCAGAAACACCTTTGTTGGGACTCCATGCTGGTAAATTTGCCTTTAAATTGTTGTCATGCAATGTGACAGTCTGATGTATAATCGTATTCTGCAAGGCAAATGCATTTTCAGTAGTATTACTTATTATCATATACATAACTTCACTTTATCCTCTCAGGATGGCTCCTGAGGTCATGCAGCAATTACACGGATATGACTTCAAGTGAGTGCATTGCTTATGTCTTCAACCCCCTCTTTTATCTTCCCTTTGTTTCTAATGCCTAAAGTTGATTTATTTATTTTGTTTTCTTTATGATTGAACTTAATTTATTGTTTTTTTTTTAACAGAGCAGACATCTGGTCCTTCGGAATAACCGCACTTGAACTTGCGCATGGGCATGCCCCATTTTCCAAATATCCGCCAATGAAAGTAAACCTTTGTTTTCTTTTGAGACTGGTGGATATGGACTAGATGTGGTCTTTAGCTTTTCTTACACCTTTAGCTCTTTCTGTAGGTTCTGCTGATGACCTTACAAAATGCACCTCCAGGCCTGGACTACGAGAGAGATAAGAGATTTTCAAAGGTTTGTCTATCTAGAAGAAATTGTTGTTGTATACCAAAACATTGTGGTTACATCACTGTGATGGTGTATGTTTCTAATGGTGCCTTGCTATATTAGTCTTTCAAAGAGATGGTAGCCGCTTGCTTAGTGAAGGACCCCAAGAAACGTCCCACTTCAGAGAAGCTTCTGAAGCACAGTTTTTTCAAACATGCACGCTCTACCGAATATCTAGTTCGAACCATTCTCGAGGGCCTTGCTCCACTGGGTGAGCGCTTTAAGATGCTGAAGGTCTCTTGCTCCTAACTTTGGCAATCTATAGTCTGTTGTGCCATGAGGCCATTCCCTTGCAAATGTGCATATGCTGACATTTTTCGGATTTACAGGCACAAGAAGCTGCTGCTCTTGTTCAGAATAAGGCTCTCTATGAAGACAAGGAGCAATTGTCGCAGGTAAGGACTATGACTTCCCTATATATTAAGCAAACGGCGGGATAAGATGCAACATGTTCTGGCCAGTATGCAGAATAATTCAGCATATTGCTTTTTGGGGTTGTTTGTACGGACTTTTTAAAAGTCAAAAGTACTTTTTTACTTCCCTGTCTAGCTCTACAATGATTTTCGAATTTTGGAAAAATTATGGAAAAACTACATGTGTTCTATGTGTCAATATTAATATACTATGAAAGTTTCAAGTGCTTATAGTAAAAAAGACGTGAGAGTGCGCGCACCACAAGATTTACAGGAAGAAGTCCAAAGTAAAAATCATTCCAAACAAATATGAATAACTTTCGGAAGATTTGCTTTTAACTGAATATGATGAAAAAGTGCTTAAGTGGTTCTTCAAATGGCTTTTGTGCTTTCATGCTTAAGGAAATTTCTTATGCTTTTTGGATGGGTATATAGTTTAAAGTGAAAGAACCATACATTACTTTAAAAAGATAAATCGAACAGTGGCAGGACTTGAATCCTATTTCCTTTTCTATGTAGGTAAATCATAAATGAGCTATTGCTTTAAACTGAAGTGATTTCCCCACTCAAAACCAAGTTTTACACCCAGCTGCATATGAGAATCTTGGAGGTTAATTAGGTTGTTATAAAAGTTAAAAGATTTGAGAACTCATCTAAAATTTTAGAGGCTGTTTGTACATTCGTGACTTGTGAGGAGTCAATGACCTGCATGCAAAATTTTCACTACCACAAATGAGAAGGCTGAAGGATAGGTTATTGCAACCCACAGGGACTAAATGGCTTAAGTCTTGCTTATGCACGTTTTTCTTCTTTTTCTTTTAAGTCCCCACTTAAGTGATGCCTTGGAAAGCGGTCTTGTGTTCAACGTTAGTAATTTGCTGAAGAAGGATTTGCTAATTCATCTATGCTGCTATGCGTGCATAACTGCAGAATCCTTATTTGATAGTTCCCCTGGCTTAGGAACTTGCTCTTTTGTTGCAATGGTTTACTATAAATACTTGTTTGCTGCAGCAAGAATACATAAGAGGAATTAGTGCGTGGAATTTCAACCTTGAAGATCTTAAAAATCAGGCTGCCCTTGTGAGTATTTTATTTCTTGTCCGCTGTCTATATTAGTGCTTACTTAAAAAGAGGTTTTTAATTGCTAAGAGACTTATTTCTTGACATTTGTAAATGTCAGATTCAGGAAAATGATGGTGTGCTGAATATTGAAGACTCTCATGCATCCATCAAGCAGAAGGAGAGACATGATGAGAGATTCACAGAGAGAATGTCACCTGAGATGGACAACCATTCAAGCACTGCGTCTGGTCAGGAGGTATCAACTTTTCTGCTGTGTAAACGCGTAATCATGGTGTTTTGAACATAGTAAGGAGCTCCCTTAACGATTTTCTCCTGATAAATGTTATTAACCATTTGTTCCAGGTAAATGATCTTCATGACTTGAAGAGCTCACTTGCTTCATTTCCTATGAAACCACTTCAAGCACTAAAGTATGACTGATTTATCTTTATTCTTTTTCACTTTCCTCCAAGTTCATTTTCCTTCCCCTGACAAACTTCGTGCAGCTCATGTTGTTCGAGTATTTATATTCTCTCCCAAGAAATTATGTGCCATTGTTTCTCAGCCTGATGAAGTTATCTTGCTCTGCGCTTATTGTTCCTTTTGGTCATAAAAATACTATAGAAGATCCAATGAGAAATGATCCAACTATCTGTTTTCAGTCTTTTTCATGTTCTTTTACTGGAGCCATAACTTTTGATGCAGAGGGTGTTTTGATGTTGGTGAGGACGATGTAAATGCAAGTCCTAGCTGGGATGACACTCGATCAGATTCTGATGAACAGCTACCCTCAAAATCCTCACCGAGAGCTGTCCATCAGGATGCTGGTAGAAATGACGATGACAATGATGATGATTTTGCACGAAGTAGCTCTTTACCACGTCAGCATCATAAGAAATTCTTAAGCGGTCCATTAATACAGGATACTGTTGCCTCTGCTAAGAAGATTATGGACAACGGTGACTGGTAACTTTTGCTAAGTTGAACCAATCTCTTTTCCTTTCATTTTTGCTAAAATCCTAATTTTTCAATATAATTGAGTAATCTCTTAAAATATATGTCAACTTATGGGAGATAAGTGAGGAGCACGCAGAGGCATTTATATGAGCTGTTCCTATTGAATGTGTAGGTTTCTGGGGAATAGTAGAATGGATTGCACAGATGCATTCGTATGTGATGTTTCTGCTCTTCTGACAATAAATAAATAAATAAATACTACACTGCTGTTTGTGGCTGCCTTTCTCAGGCTTAGATTCCCTTGTAAAAAAAACAGATATCCTGGTGCTTGTTTGCAGGAGTCTTAATGTGTGGTTGATTTTGTAAGGGCAATGTGAGGTAGTTCTGACATTATTCCACATCTTATTGCAGTCATGTGTGTGAGGGCCTTAGGGACAACGCAGTATGATGTTAATCGAGGATAAGATGACACATACTGGTTTAAGGGGATTTAGACAGTTAAACGACAACCTTAGGATCATGCAGAAGATATCAGACTTTTAAGAAAAGAAAGTTATAAGCTATGGAGGAGGACATTTCTAGATCCTTGCAGGGTATGCGATATGTAGGACTTGAAACTGGGAAGTCTCTTGGTATCGCTAGCTATGATGCCTCACATACTCCAAGGGTTTTAAGTTAAACCACACCTAATAATTTCCATCCTTGTTTATTTGGTTGAACTATTGAGCATACATCTTTATGGCTACTGCATGGTGTGAGAAAGATAATTCTCATAATGTCTGCTTGTAGAGCGTGAAATTTATCAAGTTTGGTTCTTTAAATGCAATCTCAGGCATCATTTGCAACCAAAATATCAATCAGAGCGAAACTATAGTGGGCCTCTATCGTATCGCCAAAGGAAAGAGACTAATTGCTTGTCACCTGGTAAGTTATGGTGATCTCGAGCTCTTATGATCAATGATAGTTTTTCCACGTAGGTGAAGAGAATCTGTTTTATTGGTTCTATTCTCTAATGTACAGTAGAGGATACATCAGAAGGAGCAGTTATCCAACGTAAGGGCCGTTTTAAGGTCACTTCAGCAGATGTTAGTCCTAAGGTAATTGGTTGTCATCTCTGGTCACAACTGGCCCTTTTATTTTTTAACTATTATAAAGAGTTGTTTTTCTTAAGCCACTCGAAACATGAGTTGATCTTGTCACTTTATTTGCCTAGTTCTTTATCTGCCTAGGTTTGAGATATCTGAATTCTGCAGCTCAAATGTTTACTCATGTCAAATTGAAGTTTCAGATTAAACACTTACCTACCGGAAGTTCCTGTTCCCATCCTGCAAAAGTTTATAATTGTTGAAAGTCATAACATCCAAATTTATGCAGTTCCATGATACTCAGAGCAGAAATCCTATAAGACTAAATCTTTATGGTTAAATGACAACTTTCTTGCTTGTCTCCCATTTAGGGTATGATGAACTGCTCCGCTGGCTTAGCATGTGGTGGTTCATCCGGTCCAATAACCACAAACCTGGCAGCCGCCCTTCTCCCTTCATTGCAGTGCATTTTGCAGCAGAACATCTTGCAGAGGGTATTTGTCTACTCGTGCTATGCTCTGATTTGTCATCTATGATTTGATTAGTTGCTAAAAGAATGATGTGCGCGACAGGAAGAAATCACTAAGCTTCTCAAATGTGCGGAGCAAATTTCCGGTATAGACCTCATTGGTGAATATTTTTCAGTTTTACTCCATAGAAATCTGTTTCTCATTTGATGTGAACCAGGTATTCAAGGGGACTTGGGCGAGGTGGGCATCAACAATTCTCTGCAGGCACAGGTCATCTCCTTTTCTTAGGACATGCAAGAATCACGGTTCCCATATGGCTTCTACACTGTAATTTAAGGGCAAATTGCATTTTAAGAGCTTGGAAGCTAGAATTTTTGGTGTTAAAGACTGCTGCCAGCCTGCAATGGCAAAGCAGGTTATCTGAGATGTGCTTGAAATATCATTTGATAACCAGTAGGGTTTTGCTCATCACCTGAAAAGGCACTGGAATTGCTAGAGAAAAGGAGCGTTACTTCTCATTGGAAGTTTATGGGATTGCTCTGTGGTGAAATTTGGCATTAACTTTTCATGGCAGACTAAATGGCTTGTGCCAAGAAAGCCTCGTGCCTTTCATTCTGTTAATTTCCAAGTCGGACTTAAAATTGACTGGGCCTCCATCTCTGTTCATCCATCACTTGATTTACCTTTTTTTTTGCTTTCATATTTTGAACACCGTCTAACATGCACGAGCATATATAAGATGCCACTTAGATGCTTCAATAATTATCTGTCTCACAGGTATCTTGTGCTTCTACAAGAGAAAACGAATTGCAATCCCAGTTTACCCATCTGCAGGAATGGTATGTTTGAATTTCATTTATCTATGTCACACATTTTCCTGTAGCTGTTTATAGATAGTGTATCTGCTTAGAAGTATTTTCTTTATAAAATCACTTTGTGGATGACAGTGTTACAAGCCTTGTTGAGGAGTTGCAGAACCTGAAACTGAAAAATGCCCAGGTGAGAAGTTGAATGCAGTGGAGCTTTATAACAACAGTACCTTTGCATTGTAACCTCTCTCGTACCTAGAGTTTTCCATTTCTGAAATCAAAGCGCTGCGTTGTGCTCTATTCTTGTCATTGTTTGTGATTATTGACTTCTGACTATTGGGATGTTCCAAAACGCCTGCTTGCTGATATTTATACTTCCGTTTTCACCGAGTTATGAGCTGGCTTTACAGTTGGAGAAGCAGCTGAATGCTTTGACAAATCAAGACAAGAGGATAAGAGGGATGACCAAACGATGATGCTGTTCACATCTTGGACTTATTCTTTTATGGCTACTTTTTGGTTGATCAGCTAGTGACTGCGCATTATTCCCAGATTGAGTGTGTACTCTTCCCACCCGCGTGAAGGTTTGAAGGGCTGACTGCGCAAAGTTTTGAGTTGTCATTCCTCCAGTTGCAGCTTGTACACATAATTTATTAAAAGATATGGCAGATACACCCTCTCTGTCTCTCCATAATTAAGTGTGTTTTTGCTCCCTGCTTGCATCATGAAATTCCCGCTCTTGTAGACAGCTTCAGTCGGTCAACAATGCTATTGAATTAATTTCCCTTGTATGTTTTATCTATATATATGGTCAAGAAGAGCTCTTTTTCTATTGCAACTCAGGCCTTCTGAGTAACAGACATTGCATAACTGGGATTTGCTGCACTAGTATTTGCAAGGTAATGGTGCGTTGAATTCAGTCGAATGAGTCGGTGTTGCACGATATGCCAGCCTCATGTTAGGCAATCATAGTTGATGATGAACACCGTACGTCCAGTGCAAATTCAAACATTGTGGCGGATCCATCGCAAGCTGAACATATTGGTCTCCATTCTTGACCATGGATGCAGCATGCAACGATCTGTTCCAGTTGCTTCGTGATAATATTTGCTGCCCGCTAGTTGAAGCTTTTGCCATGGGATGTCTGTCCTGCTTCCTTCCATGGCTTTTGGAATCTGCTTCCTGCTGAACAGCGCAGGCAAAGAGCTGCCATGAACTTCTTAGTAATCTCGATGGTCAGTCTGTCATAAAGAGCAAGGGGGAAAAAGCCAAAGAGATATCTTTAGGGTGGAGATGGAATTCCGAAAGTCATGTATCTTGAAATCAGAACTGGTGTTAATGCTGCCATATTCAGTCAATGGCGGCAACCAGCGGATTAGCCTTGTAAAAACACTATATCATCGATTTGAAACTGCAAGCAGCCCCCTCACTCGCACAGGAGGGCCCCGCTACTCATCTCCAGATAACTTGGGCAGACAATCTCAGGCATAACTTGACAGTGGCACAAGCTCCAGATAGCTGTTTCCTTTGAACCAGCTAGTGCCTAAATGATTCTATCACACGCTATAAAATGAACAATCTCAAAGCGACCTTGGCCTCTGTACACTGTTGCGCATTGAATTTATAACACTACCTTCTGAGATACTTTGACGAAGATCAAGACTGCTTGTGGAAATCATTCCTTCCACGGCGACACACCAAAATGGTGACACACAGGAGAATAATCATTAAAATAAAATAAAAAAACGTTCTTAAGGATAAATTCTCAGCATTGCTCATAACTCAGCTCTCCAGAATCCAAACAGATGAGAATCATACATGCAATTCAAACCACAATGGCACAGCTGAGAAAAATTCAGAATCACAGAGTCCTCTTCAAAGTCACGGTCCTAATCCAGCATATGCAAGAAAAGTTCTTGCCAAGTGATGCGATTAAATGGATTCTTGCCAGTGTTTAACTGCAGCAAGTACCAGTGAGGAGGAATTGAGATGCTCAGTTCCAGCAACCAATTACCATAGGCGATTCTCGATTACAGTAGAAACAACTCCTTTCAGCGTCTCCTGTGAAATTAAATGACTTAAGAAGAGGCGAAAGTGCATATGATCAGATTCGAATGGAACCCATAAAAGCGGGGCAGTACCTGTGAATGATCCTTGAGACCTAGAGAAAGCACCAATTGCCTAGAGGTCCTGGAATTACTGTGTGCACAAACATGTAAAGATGTCAGTCAAAAGAGTAATTCTGCAAAAAGAAAGTGAAGCTACCATCACAGGCATGGGATCACATCCTATCTTTAATATGCGCAGCGCTAGAACATTTGTAGAGTTCATGCCAAGCACATTAATAGGTAGGTGCATGAATAAACAACATTCTAGTTGTACTCTTAACAATGCGAGGCTATGTGGGCATAAACCACTTACCTTATATGTTCAATCAGCTGACGAGCACATGCCACCATTATTGGCTGCAAAATTTTCCCCACCTTAGTGCTGAGCAGAAGCAAATTAAAAATGTGCTGCCATTATACTAACTCACCTCATCTCGCTTACCAAATACAACAGAGACGTTAAAAGTAGGATCGGTTGAGACACCTTCTTCCCTCCTAAGATTGAAGAATTTAGGACAGTTAGAGGACATGAGCTTTAGACATTTCTGTGGCAAAAACAGCACACTGGCAAGTTTTATGAACTGAATTAATATCCTGAAAGATAATGCAATATGCGTTCCATAGTTTCATCATATATCTATCTTCTCCCAAGCCCAATTCTCATTCAGATTAAACATCTCAAAGTTTCTAATCCCCTACACCATTCCACATATAAAGAATACTATTCAGGAAGATAATGCAACATCGGTTCCATAGCATCGGTTTTCATCTTATATCAATCCTCTCTCATGCCTGATTCATATTCAGATCAAACATTTCTAATGTCCTACACCATCACACATAAAGAATACTATGCCGAAATGAGCTTCTGGGAGCATTCAGATGTTATACAGAAGCACAAAGCTGAGGTACAACCAGAAGCCAAAATCAAAACTTTGCAATCCATAAAAAGACAACTGTGATGATATAAAACCATAGTCAATTTGCTTTGACATTAATTGAGCATTCAAATACACCATCCAAAATACCGAGAAATGCCCGCAATAATACATAGCAAAATTCACCGAGTCTGAAACCACAGCACTACGAACAAAACTGAAACATGTTAATCGTGAAGTACAAATTCAAAATAAACCGACCTGGCATGCAGTATTGTCCCCATCGCTCCTATCTGAGTGACAATCACCTAAAAGAATCAATTCCATTAGAACCACCTGAGGAAAAACATGAAAAAAACGGTTGCATATGCAGTTTGAAACAAAGTCGCCGCCATCGAAACTGCAATCAGGACACATGGGAATTGGGAAATCTCTAACTTACCATAAAATGGTCATCGTAACTGCAAATTACAAAATCCGTCTTGTTCCCCTGCCGCGTAACATGAACCAGCCAAATTAGGAACACCAAGCAGTCAACAACCAAACCATTCACAATGACAATCACCACATTGACACGGCATCAAACGAACACAAGCGATTAAGGAAACAAAGACCGTATTCGTTCCCGGAACAACAGCCCATCTAGAGCTTTGGTAATAAAAAACGACTCTGCGACCCAAGACCCGACAGAATCCATCCGAATCACTAGAAGAAAGGGAAACGAGAACCATGGTTTCTTTCCTCCTGAAGGAACGTCAGAACTCGAAAGAAGTGGGCTGACGACCTTAATATCAAGCGTGAGCGTCTTCTGGGGCACGGGAAATTCGGGCGCCGAGCTACCCATGCACTCTGTACTTGTACGACCACTTTGCCTTCTTCGAGACGAACGAGCCAAAAACAGAGAACGAGCGATTCAGTTCGCGGACTATTTATTGTTCACGTTTCCTCTTCGTAGACTCTTTCAGATACACAGAGAGAGAGAGAGAGAGAGAGAGAGAGAGAGAGAGAGAGTTGACTGATGGGCTTCGATTCTGATGGGCCAATGAATTCCTCTGTTGCGATTCGAGTGGCCCAACGTTTGTACTTTGTACAAAGCGAAAACCGTTAGACGCACACGCAAGAAGACTAATGGGCTTCGATTCTGATGGGCCTATGAATTCCTCAGTCACGATTCGATTGGCCCATCGTTTGTACAAAGTGAAAACCGTTCGACGCACACGCAATGGGATGTCTTTCTTTGATCAGCGCCCGCAGTCGGCTTCCGTTGCCTCTTGCTTCTCGCATGCTTTGATGAACCTCGTGCATCCTAGTTCAAGATTAAATATACACAAGGAACAGGAAACAGAACCCCAGAAAAATTCTAACTATTTTTTTTCAATTTAACTAATTTAGTCATAAACATTTTCCTATTGATACTAATTCAATCCATCCGAAAAAAAATTATGCCGGAAATTGCTGATGTAAATGTGGGCCGCTTTGGCATGGCCGACATTGATATAAATCATTTGTAATAATTTTTTTGTTATTTTATTTTATTTTCTTCCATCCCCCTCTTCATTTTAGGGAAACAGATCGCCTGACACGGTGTCAAGTGATCCTCTTTTTGATAATTACCGTTGCAATGGTTGCCATGGCAAGCCACATTGAACAGAAGCAACGGTGGCCAAAACGAATTGGTTGACCAACATGAAAGAAAAGTGTATCCAGTCCAAAAAGAGAGAGTTAATTCCACGTGAGAGAAGAAGGGTTATCCTCTCTTCGATGATTACCGTAAAGTTGAAAAGTTGAAAAGATGTAGAGATTATTTACACAAGATTGCTAGTACAATTGAAGTTGTTATTCATCCGTTCGATATATGATTGGAAGTGTGTTTGAATGAGAGATCCGACAATTGTGGGATTCGAATCGAGAACATTTGAACTAAGTTATTGTATACACGCTAAAAGAGGTAATTCGTTGAAAACCTTACTGTTGATATGATTTTTAAGTAAAACACGCGAACAATCCGTTTAGAGATATTTGTATAGATTATTATTTCCGTTGCGTTTGTATTTATTTGTCTATACTTGTTACATATACTCCCGACATTTGGTCCACTTCGCAACATTCGACATGAACGACTCGTCTCGTGTGGAAAAGATATCATGCGTCATACTCAAAATCAGGCAAGGGGGGTCGACGCATTATTGATGATTGGGTCCCCGCATCAAATGAACTGATTGGAACGCTCACTCTAAAGGCAGGTGGCGTTTTTCATAACCAAATTAATCGTTTGAGAACTAAACTTTTCAACCTCAAACGTTATTAAGCGCGTCTAATAACCACTAACCATACACCAACTCCGATCGATTGGTTCGAGCTGCAAATCAAAGTGAGAACGACTTACCTGATGGGTCGGGCAACGAGTTCTTCGACGGAAAGCCCATACTAAATCATGTGGGTTGAGGTATTTCGATGATGCCCACGGAGTTTCCGGTGGCCGACGCCCAAAAATGACCCAAGCTTCGGATGGATCGGTGGAGGTCCATGATGGGCCGTCGAGTGTCGACCGAACATCTTTGAGAACATGCTGCAAATCGGCGACTAACACCGGCACAGGCAGCCGGTCCATGATGGGCCGTCGAGTGTCTAGGCAATATGATCTCGGAGGTACTTATTAAAGGGTTTGCAGCTTGCGTACGAGGATATAAATGGCCGGCGACGGTGAGAATCGGTCGTAGAGATTCCGTAGTTCATCTATTTTTTTACTCGCGATTCTTCGTTCGCTGTCGTTATTTGTTCTTCTACTTTTAGTTGACATAGCGTTGCTTTATCTAAATTGTCGCAGAAACCGGCTCACTTAAAAAAAAAACTGAAGATTCCATCTTTCGCCGAGAGAGAGAGAGAGAGACGGATGCATTCGGAAAGAGAAACGCATGGCCGGGGGGCGGCTATGACCCGACCGGTCATCCCGACTAATCATGGAGCGCTAGAGCGATGCCGAGGCGTTCTTCCAAAATTTCCGTAACGCTTTTTCAATGCCATCTCGTGTCGTGCACGATTTAAGGAATACAGGGAAATATCCCTAGTCGGGAGGCAGATCACATGCTCTAAGTACAGATGATCTGATTCATTTATGAGCCGTCTAAAATAAACAAAAATTCAACTTCTCCTATTAAATGGGAGCCGTCCGGTTAAAAATCGAACAACTCCCGTTTAAAGATTATTTGATTCGGAATCTCCGAATCAATGGCGTCCCCCGTACGAGAAAAGGATGGGGAGTGGATCGAGAGGGCCCTTCGTGGCCGAACGTGGAGAGCGAATTTGGTAGGTTCGTTGCTCGGAACCGATCGAGCCACGTCTCCCTCGTCGCCCGGATCCCCACATCGACCGCATTCATTGCGATCCGTTTGAAAGCATGTTTGTCTCGGACTCCCGCGGGGCCTGCTGCAGTGAAAGGAAAAAAATATACAGGTGAAGAAGGCAGAGTCGGAATTCACACGCGGAGAAAGGGACTCCGGAGCTATTAAAGCTCATTTAGGATGTCGTTCGGGCCCACCGGGCCTGTGGTTGAGTCGAATCGGGATGGTTAGCGAATGCCTAAAATTTGCTGTTAGGATCGGCGCACAATCGCAACGAAATAAAACGAGCGAGAGAGAGAAAGTTGAAACACGACGCTTTATCCTGATTCACCTTTAAATTAGGGCTACGTCCAGCAGAGAATTTCATTATATTAACACCTCATAACTCTCATTACATCTATCAGCGCAAGAAACAAAAGGAGTATATATAATAGTAACTATTCATGAGCTCAAGCTCAAATATCATAAAAGCCCTGTCCAGGGGGTGCTCTTGAGAGGCCCGCCGAGGTGGCTCCCTGGACCCCTGCGTGACCCTCTGCAGAATTCACGTTCTTTCATACCGTAGAATAGTATGAACCACAATTCAATATTTGCAATGCTTTCTTCTGGGCCATAAGGATGGAGAGGAGGAGGAGGGCGAGATGGGTAGGTATGACCCGAGACCTAAAAAGTGGCCAAGTATGCTCGTTACCATCCACTAGTCAGTCAGACTTGTGCCCCTGTTCATTATTGGAACATCCAATGACGTGTCACGTTCGTGGCCCCAAAACTACACATTGTCCAATCGGGACGAAGGGCAGGACGAAGGCTCGGGACCAACACATGATCCAAGCATGGTGCCACTTGTCACCGGGTCGGCGTATTACCCCACTTGATTTCCCTATCATTTAACGAATAACCGGTGCTCTGTTCGCCATTTCTTTCATCGATCGTTCATTCCAATTGCCCGAAAAAGACCGAAGTAAATTAGACCACGACCCGAATTTTAAGGACGGTCTCGAGATTTACGACATGGTCGTACATGCCGTCAAGGTTGGCTTCTGGACTCTTGGACGTTCGTAACTTAAGTTGCTAAAACATCTAGTGGTCAGTATGGAAGGACGATCGATTTGGCTCGAAGCTTTTCGAAGAATTGCATGTTGTGGTGGAAGTCTTCCAAGTTCTAACTGAAGTTCATATTTTATAGACAACTTCCGCCAGAGGAAATGATAGGAAAGTGGGGGGAAATGGAAAATAAAATTGGGGTTTTTTTTTAATAAATAATTTATTTAAGCAAGAAGTCAAATTATCACATGAAAAGATTCCCGAAAACTTAAAAAACGATCTTAGCGTTATTATCTTCAAACTCGATCATGTGGGTGACGCTTGCAATCAAATTTACGAACATGTCTCGGAGTTTTTAAAGAAAGATCGCCCTATGTATTTTCTTTTCTTCTTCATAGAAAGTTCAGGAGGAGGGGCGGATATACCATGGTTGGTTTACAGATCGTTTGATAAAAGTGATTGCTTGCGGTGGAATCCGAGGCTGCGCATCAGCTGAGCCAGATCATTTTCGGATATGAAATGACATGTTTTATGCTTGCCGGTAATGATTGAGATCTTGATTAGCAATCACCGCACTTTCTCGATTGTCGATTCGTCGGCTCTTGAGTTCGGGAGACACCCGCGGTGGGGCCTAAATCCCGTTTGGATTCTTTGCCCGAATACTTTCCCTTTTCGAGCAGGGGTGTCGTGAAACGATTGCAGCGTCCGATTTAAGATCAGACGGTTGCTTTTTTCAAAAAGAAAAAAACAAAACCCCACTATGAAAAAGAAAGCTATTCGATAAAAATCGGATGGTTCTCATGTAAAGGACTCTCTGAGTCAGGAGATCCAAATCTGCTCGAATCGAGTGATTTAGAAGAGCCGAACGACGGCCGGTGAGAAAAGCGGCATAGCCCTTCCTATCAAGAATCCGTACCCCGGGAGAGAATGAACCACGTCCCCACCGTCGATGATGCGAGGACTCCAATGGATCTCGCCTAGTCCAACGGCCGAGATTGCCTGGTACGCGGGCGCAAGATAGGAAACTGGGAGCGCACACAGCCATGTCACGCTAGCGCAGCCCCTCAACTAACCGGGAGCCGGTGGCACGTGAGTAGGTCTCCTCCCCACCGTGCGAACCGGCCCTTCAAACACGTGAGAGTCAAGAAAGGCCGACCCCCAACACCACTTCCCGCCACTTACCGGCTCCGAGCCAAGCCGTTCGATTGTCACAGCCCTCACGAGCGAGCGGCTGGCAGCCAGTCGCCTCCCGTTCACGCGAGCCGAGCCGCGACACGCGAGTATTAAACCGGGACATTCGAGAGGAAAACGAAGAGTAGCAGAAGGGACCGAAAGGAAAGGGGGAAAAGGGCGTCGTTTTTGCATGACAGCGACCAGAAGCTGGAATTGGAATATATCTCCACGTTCATTGCCCTTTCGTTTCCTCGGATATCATCAAACCGCCCCCTCATAGATCGCCACCGCCGAAGGAAGAAGTAGGAGACAAAAGAACGCACGCTACCCAACGAACAGATATAGCGAAAATCTCTCTCTCCCCGCCTCCCTCAGCCGGCCCTGTGTGTCACCCCCACCTCCTCCTCCTTCGGTCGTCGCCACCACTGGTACTGCAAGCGGAACCGGCCTAAAGCTCGCTCTCTCTGTGATTCGGTCTCTGGGTGTCAGCCCTCGCCCGCATCTCCTCCTCCTTCTCCTTCTTGGGTCGTCGCCTCCGCTGGTGTTCGAACCTCCCGGCACGGAAAGGTCGAGCTTTTCCGTCGAAGAGCGGCATGGGGATCGTGCGGTCGGAAGAGAGGCAGCGGGCGGAGATAGAGGACCTCCGCCGCATGCTGCTGGCGTGCGCCGCCGTGCACCGGAGGAAGGACGACGACGGGCTCGGGGCTCCTCCCAGGGCCTCGCCGGGGGAGGACGGCGGAGGCGGCTGCGGCGGGAGGGCGGTGTGCGTCACCAGCGGGGTGTCTTACCTTGGCCGGGCCCTCGTGAACCGCCTCTTGCTCCGCGGGTACTCTGTTCGGATCCTTGTCGACAACGAAGGTACGCGATCCTACGCACGACGTAAGACGTGAAGGGACGTCGTTTTTTCTTGTCTTGTCTCATTGGTTCTCCTAATTCGGCAATAGATTCTTTTGGTTCTTCTTTCCATTTGGTTCTTGGCCTTTGTATGAAGTCGCGTAACGTAGCAGGATAAGATCGAAACGTGGCAACGACGAGTCCACGGGCTAGTTGATGGTGAATGAAAACCACCTTGTGTTGCAGCACCATTCGCCAACTAACCCGTTCTCCTTACTTTTTAAGCATTGCGAAGATGCCACGTTAAATATTGAAGTGGTCATTTCCTCAGAGAGAATGAACAGCAATGATAACGCTTACAAGGTCGGTCTGTATCTTGATTTTCTCCAGTCTTTCCCGTAACATGTCGGCGGGCCTCATCTTTGTTGATGTGAATCGCATCTAACTGAGGAAAAGAATTAGGTCCTTGGCTCATATTTTGTAGACTGTTTGATCTACATTGGACCAAGGTGGCAATTAACCCTTTTGTTGTCCTTTCTTTTCAATGGCAGTTAAGGATGATGTTTAATGTAGGGGTGAAAACCACGTAAACCGTAGTTTTCGTCTTGTAAATTTGAATGCAACCCTCGAAGATGGCCTAAGAAACAACGATTGTTCATATCCCCCGTAGGTCAAAAGCGCAATAATGCGAATTATATAAGGAATTAATGATCAAAAGAAGAAGTCCGCCAGCGGTCATGATGGGATCCATCTATGTCGCGATCTACCCTAAAATACTCGAACTGACGTTTCCAAGAGTAATGTTTTGTCTGTGTATATGATCTCTCCTGCTCGGATCGTTCGTACATCTGGAGTCATAGCCAGCGAGATCAATGATTTTCTATTGAGATATGTTCGTCGCCGTCATCATCTCCATACTTTAATGAATACTGACGGTGATTGGGGTCGTGGCGTGGGTTGACTTTTCAGAGGACATGGAGAAGCTGAGGGAGATGGAGACTTCGGGAGAGATGGGGAGCGCCCGGAGCAATTTCAGCGCCGTGGTGGCAAAACTGGGCGACGTACAGAGTCTGTGCGAGGCGTTCGAGGGGTGCGCCGGGGTTTTCCACACCTCGGCCTTTGCTGATCCAGCCGGGCTCTCTGGCTACACCGTGAGTGTTCATGCTACCCTTTCTCCTTGTCGCATCGGTCTCTGCTGGTCTGAACTCTATCGCGTTATGAATGGTCCTATCTGCTAAGTGCCATGCGCATTGCTTCAATCGGTGCGAAAAAAAGAAGTCAGTACGTTCGATGTGCATCACCGCCCGACAAAGTTCCGCATATTACCTAACGAAAACTTTGTAGGATAAACTCAATAGTGTGTCTAGTCGCTTCGTGCTGATCTAATGGTAGAACGTGCACCTTCCACTAATGCACAGACGGTTTCCCATGGTTCATTCTACATTTGTGGGAAAACACAACCACCAGCCCATCTCCTTGGGTTGGTTGGAGTTAAATGAGAGCCTCGTTCTCGGTCCCCGTCGTCCCATTGCTTGCATCAATGTCGCATTCGAGGCAAGAGTCTGCTACTCGTAGCTGTAGAGTCTCCGTCTCTGCCTTCCTTCGAAGATGTGACGAAGATTCCATGGGGTAGGCTCGTGTCTCGCGGGTGGTGCAATAGAAAGGATCGATTACAGCGTATTTTGGTTAGATCAGAGCACTTGGTAACTTTTGAAATGTGTTCCTGATTCGGTAACATCTGAAAAAGGCAAAAAAGAAAGGGTGGGTCAGGTAGAAGTTTGTTCTCAAGGTCGAGAAGTTAGAGGGTAGTGTTTCGCACGATTCTTTGTCCGTTTCCTTGTCACGGTCGATGGCCTGTAATGAATCGTTTGATGGAATGACCTTACATTGTTCTAAATGAAGAACACTTGCAATAAAAAGGAACCCCGATGTGATACCTTCTTACGTTATTTGTCAGGACCACCCAAGATATCCAGTCAATTTTCTTGACATAGCTGTTTACACGCATCAAGTAGTTGTTGTGCGTAAATGAAATGTAGATGCTGATAATTGTGGTTCTCAGGCTAATTGACTTACTTAAATGTGGACTGATCTGGTTTCCATACGAGCAAGATCATCGTGCCCTGCTTCTTAGTCCAAGCTCAGATTTTGCATTCGCTAATTGCCCGAACCACTGTTCTAATCTCATTGCAGAAAGCGATGGCCCAGATAGAAGTGCAGGTGAGCGAGAGCGTGATGGAGGCATGCACGAGGACACCTTCGGTTAGAAGATGTGTCCTCACGTCGTCGCTTCTGGCCTGCGTATGGCGAGACACCGTGCGGAATCACCTCTCCAACGTAATCAGTCACGATTGCTGGAGTGATGAATCCCTGTGCACGAACAAGAAGGTACGGCTATACCAACATGCTTTCACTGGAAAACATTCTAGTGGCGGAGGAGAAGTCGATGAACTTATAATACTTTCTGATGGCAGCTATGGTATGCCCTGGGCAAGCTCAAGGCGGAGAAAGTTGCTTGGAAAACAGCAGAAGAAGCAGGACTTAAGCTGGCCACGATCTGCCCTGCTCTCGTCACTGGTCCTCAATTCATCAACAAAAATCCAACAGCCACAATTGCATATCTTAAGGGTACACATCACATGCCCTCCGATTTTCATAGTCCATCTGAGTTTAACATCGACATTCATCATCCATGTGGATTAACTTGGTTATAGGTTCTCAGTCCAATGATCTGAAGCTTAAGGGTTTTGTTTTTGGCTGAGTTCAGGGGCCAAGGAAATGTACTCGGCTGGGGTATTGGCGACGGTGGACGTGACGAGACTGGCGGATGCACATGTTTGCGTGTTCGAGGCGATGACCAAGACCGCATCAGGAAGGTACATCTGCTACGACCGTGTGATTGATGGCGAAGACGATGCGGCGAGGCTGGCGGGGGAAATGGGGATGGCGGTCGATAAGATCCGGGGAGACGGAGGCGAATCGTCCACGCAACCACGGCCGAGGTTCGAGTTGTCGAATCGGAAGCTTTCCTGCCTCATGTCGAGAACGCCAAGGCCATGTTACGAGTCGAGCACAATCTGATTTTGGTCCCTGTTGCCATGTCGCTTGTTTACCCCGTCCTACCCATGTAAAGGCTGAGAACGATGC
The DNA here is from genome assembly GCA_030064385.1 of Melaleuca quinquenervia. Taxonomy (NCBI): domain Eukaryota; kingdom Viridiplantae; phylum Streptophyta; class Magnoliopsida; order Myrtales; family Myrtaceae; genus Melaleuca; species Melaleuca quinquenervia. The sequence continues at coordinate 5,205,929 of CM057726.1, read as the reverse complement.
GGATGAATGGATAAATTTTGCCGTCAGATGTTTCAGAAACTTCAGGAGGCCCCGTCTCCTGCGAAAGCCAACGGAGAAGAAAAGACCATGAGCCAACAGTCCCTGCACTGAATCTGGAATGCCAAGAAAGAGACGACCCACTATACATTTCCACCGTCTGGCGACGATCAAAATCAAATGGGCACGTCGAATGCGAGTTTTGAAAGAGTGTCGAGTAAGAGAGAAAGCACGTAAAACACTCGAAAAATCAACTGGGCATCGAACCAAGATCGTCCCAGATGTGTTTGCACATATGCAAAATCATTGAGTTCACTGAAGTCCCTCCCTTTAACACACAAATCTGCGCGGCAAGGCTTCGTCGGTCCATTGAGATCACAGTTGTTCTTATTCACAGCTCATTATTCAGTGAAATCAGACGAAAATGTGCAGAAATAATCCCGACTTCGCAGGAAAGGAAAAGAGAGAAGAAACATAAAACCCAGAAAAATCGAAAAAAAAAATGGAGATTTTAAGGCGAGGAGCTGTTGGTAAAATACTTCCCCAGCAAACATAAAAAGGAACAAGAAAACCGAGATATAAAGCGATTTTGGTCGGGGCTCAGAGAGTTGCTGTATGTGCTCAAGGAAGAACTCCATTTTCGGAGCTCCTCTCATACAAGAGGTGTCAGAATATAGAAGCACTCATCATCTTCGCCCTCCCGCAACACGACCAAAAAAGCCAAAATACTCCCTACAAAGGAGCAAAAACCTTGGAAAGACCGACGCTTCGTGACATGAGACAGCATCGACCTTCGAAAGCAAGGACAGAAATTATGCAGGAAGCAGCAGAAACAGAAGAAGGGAGAGGAAGAGAGGAGGAGATGGCGGGTCGGCGGCCATTGTCGATGCGTAGGGCTCCTTGCTGCGCCTTGTGAGGAGAAGAAGCGATGGGATTGAATATTTATAGACCAAACTTGGGGCCTTTTTAGGGTCCGAAAGCAGGCTCCGGAATCTAACCCAGGCCCGGCCCATTTTCGCCCCCATGTGTCCAATGAACGGGCCGGCATGGAGTCGGGCTACGACTGAGTCCGTATTATTGCACTTAGTGGTCGGAATTTTTCGTCAAACAGAGTACGATGGGATCGGATTCATTTAAAATATCTACTTCGATTTTATGGAAGAAACTTGGGGCCTTTTTAGGGTCCGAAAGCAGGCTCCGGAATCTAGCCCAGGCCCGGCCCATTTTCGCCCCCGTGTGTCCAATGAACGGGCCGGCATGGAGTCGGGCTACGACTGAGTCCGTATTGTGCACTTAGTGGTCGGAATTTTTCGTTAGAACAGAGTGAGATGGGATCGGCTTCATTTAAAATATCTACTTCGATTTTTTTTTCCCGTTCTTATTTTATTTATTATTAATCCCTTCCACCACTCCTTAATAAAAATTTTCTAAACTAATAAACTATACTCATATGTTTAAATTTTGCAATAAGTGTAAATAGTAATATAGTATAGAATATAAAAACAAATCATGTATATGAAGAAGGAATTAATAAAAATTAATTGTTTATTTGAATGTTATTTGTTTAAATTCGGATTCAAATATTATTTATATTTCTTTGTTACTTTAATTTTATCAACTTAAGAAGTTTTATTCAAGAGAAAATAGCTTTTATATTACGAATATAAGATATCCAATTCACTTCTATACCCTAATGGATATATTTTATTTAGGTTAAATTGCTCTTATATCCAACTACCAATCCATCAAAATGGATAATAGGCACATTTTTTAATCTATATTTCATGAGTTGAACCGTTATATGGGTCTATTATATATTTGATAAATAGATTTAGATGAATTTAAAATGATAAATTTTTAAAATAATGTCAATGCTAAATAAGTTTCACAATTTGTTTAGAGTCAACTTACATATACAACTTTCCCTCTCCACTCTTTTTTTCTCCTCATTCGATTTCACGATCACTAACTCTATATCTTCACTATAGTTTGACAATATAAAAATATCTTACTAAAATAAATCAGGTCAAGTTTGGTATTAATCACTAAATATATTTTATATAGAAACGAGTCAAGACTGATTAAATTGAACGGTCTAATAGGATCATCTTGAGAATTCCCTCCGTCATAACTCACCGACTGGTTAACTTTTCAATTGCCAAAAAGTACAGTCCAAGGAGCAATCATAGAAAACAAAGTGCAAGCGCCAGTTACTGCCATGAACACAGAGCAGAACAGAGCAGGGCAGGGGCGCTTTCGGCACCTGCCAAAACCTCTGTTTTCAAGAACGAGGCGAGGGAAGGAGAGCGGTGGCGCGTGCTTTCGGCCTCTCACGTGCAAGGCCGATGAAGGCGGTGGGCGAAGGAGATCCCCACCGAAGAAGAAGAAGAAGAAGAGAACATATTTCCTATATTCGCTGTCATCGGGACTCACCAAAAGAAGAGAATAGAAAAAAAGAAAAGGAAGAAGCTTAGAGCGCCATCTGACTCTCGTGATATTTATTATATTATTCAAATGAATGTCATTGTCCCGAGATGAAGATGCTTCCCTGACATCATATTTGTGAGTTTTGCCCTTTTAGTCTTGGTTCTTGAATCATTATTTATTCAATCAGACAGAGAGAGAAGGGTAATAAGAAGGACGAGTGCTACTCTAGAAATAGCGTCACTTTCGCTTTGCTCAGATCAGATCGGCGTCGTCTTCGTTTTCTGCGAGCAACAGTGATCTCTCTGCGTCTCTCTCGCGATCCCCCACATCATACATACTTCAGCGCACACTGTACAGTTCACTGTAGAAACCGGAGATTTCTTGTCCAAGCATCGCCGCAGCACACTCGGACTCGAAGCGCCTTCTCAGTTCTTTTGCTCGGGAGACGAGTCCTCGCACTTGTCGCTCGCATCCAGTCTCTCACCGAGGTACGTCCGGTTTCTTTCGCTCGCTCGCATGCTCATTCCTTTCTCTGCACTGGTCTCTTCGACCCCCCGTAAGAAAAATGTCTGCACCAAATGCATTTCGATCCATTCACGGTCCTTTCTCTTCGGAACTTGCGATCGACATGTTGGCCATCCATCTGCATGTCGAAGGCTTCAACCATCTGGTGCCCGAAATTCGTGAGCTCGACTGAGCTCGCGGCGGGCCACCGCACTGGGATGTGAATCACCGTTCGTTCCAGTTTAGGCGTCGGTCTACCGTAGCAAACATCTGGTCCCCGTGCGGCCCCATTCAACCGAGGAATCACTTCACGCGTTGAACTGGCCTTTCACTAGAAGCGCACGTTCCCACCCATCGCTCGCAATCCCACCGTCGTCCCATCTCCCACGAGGGGAAAGAGCGGGTAATTGCTTCGGAAGCTGCTCGCACTTCGCCTCGTACGATCGCACGGGATCTTTATCTCCCCTTCCTCGAAAGAGAGGGGTCCTTTCCCCGGCCATTTCGGCGGCGTGAGACTAATCCTCGCCGGGCGGCCGCGACCGCCGCTCACGGCCCCTCGCCTACCGAGTGAGATCAAGAACCATATCCATACGAATGGCATTACGAGAAGATCATCCCAAGTTTGGTGAGAGGATCGATTGAATATACGCTAATGAAATCTGGAGCCCGACAGTAGCTTTTCGTAGCGGGCCCATCTCCACGCCCTCTACTTCCAATGGGCCCTACGGCAGAGAGAGAGAGAGAGAGAGAGAGAGAGATTAAGCATTTGGCCATTAAATTCCTGAATAAACTAAGCTCTTGGTCCACGTAGGATATTGTAGTTTATTAGATATAATAATGCGGTTTGGGGTCGAATTGTAATTTAAAACAGGGGGAGGGGGACATAAGCCCCAATCCTAGCTGGACCATCAGTAGTCGCTAGTTGTGCCATCTCGATCCCATGTGAACACATCATCTCCTCCACAATCCTTTTGTCCGGTCAAGGGACAAGGCCTCTTGGCAAATTCAGGATGTAACCCCCACATTTGACCCAGCGCCATGCCCCGGTCTTCTCGAACTCATGTGCAAGACCTATTCCAACATACGTATTCTTTTTTTCTCAATTCGACATAGGAAAGATAAAGATATCGATTCGACGTTTTAAAGCCGAGTACTCTTTCGAGATCGGCGCGTTGTGCCCCGATGGCTTCTTCACATGTTTAACTGAGTTCCCTTATCAGACAAGGTGTCGGAGTAGATTAACCTTAGAAACTTATGATTTCTCTTTGTTCATCACCCTACAAACCAAAAAGAACATATAGACATCTCAAGAAACAGATCGCACTCCATGTTAGGTGATCTCCACCGTCCAAATACCCCTCATAGTACGAAGGAGGCCTGCTTCCCCTTCTCAAAGGATCGGATCGCCAAACATGGAGTACATCTATGTCAGGTAATCCAAGTCTTCTCATTTACTGCGCTAACGTCTGCGCCGAAGTGGCTCACGACATTGATCCCAAAATCGATTTGGATTATGATGTTGCATGCAGCTAATAATTACGCATCACACCAGTCACTATCATGAATTACTAGCTGGCCAAATTCAATCTCGGTACGTAGGTTGGGGGACCCGAAAGCGTGAAAGATTCGAATTTTTCAGGTGAAAAACATTCAAGGTCAAGCGTACGACCCATTTACTCGGGCTTATTGACTCCTCTCTGTCCTTTTTCTCCGTCGCATTTCCCTTCCAAAGTGCAGACCTTTTTATCTCTCAACCCAACCCGACCCAAGAAAGATCACTCATTTTTGGAATTGCCCAGAATTTATTTTGACCCAGAAAAAATGTCGATTTGCAATATAACTGTAATACATAACATAACTGGTCGAGACATCACTGAAAATCACAAACTCTATTTGCTACTCTTAGGTGCCGCCATTCTCGTATTATGCGTAATCGACGCATTATAAGATTGTCTAGGCAATCTGAATCCGTCCAGAAATGGTTATGACACAGGTCGTGTTCTTGAATCCAAAGAAAAAAGGCCCAATTCCTAGTTCTAGAAGTCGATTCCATTCATTTATGTCTGAATTGGCGCGATTAGAACTTATTTTATGAATTTGTAAGGAAGCGGCCGCTTTATACTTCTATTCGTTTTGATTGATATCATACTTTGAGCTATTCAGTCACTTGTATTATTTTGCCGTAATTACTGTTTGTTCGGTTCTCGATTCGGTCGGATTCAGTGCCGTCCCCTACTCAGGAGTGGCTTGATTGGTAATTAGCGGGTGAGAAAAATCGGTTGCCGCGGCTCTCATTTTCACTCTCCGGGACACGCGCCCGGCAACTTCCGCTGCTGCGTGCGCGACACGTGCCTATCGTCGCGCGTGGCCGCGGGGGTTTTCTCGGCATTGAATGCATGGCCCCGTTGGCCATTTTGCATTTCGCCGAAACACCAAAAAAATATTATATAATTGTTAAATAAAAACTCCATTTCCCATGCCTTCGTTGCTTCCCGTATACAAGTTAGACACACGCTTCACGCTTCCCCTCTCTCTCCGCCGACTCGCATTGCAGGGGTTTCGCTGCGACAACGTTGAAGAGAGAGAGAGAGGGGTCGGATCGGATCGACGAAATGGGAGATCGACGGCAGCGGAGCGCACCGGGGAACCATGTCGGGCCAGCCGCGACGGCGCGGAAGAGCGGGTGCAGCAGGAGGAGCAGGTTCGCCGAAGACGAGGGCGACGGCGACGGCGGCGGCGGGTCGGAGGGGGGAGATCCGATCGAGTGCTCCGGCGAGCGGTGCAAGTCGTGCACGGCCGGCGTTGTCGCGGATTGCGTGGCGGTGTGCTGCTGCTGCCCCTGCGCGGTGGTGAACCTGCTGGCGCTCGCGCTCGTCCGGGTGCCGTACATGGTCGGGCGGAGGTGCTTGGCGAGGAGGGCGGGCGCGAAGAAGACGACGAAGAAGAAGCGGAAGTGCGGGAGAGCGGGAGGAGGATCGAGCGAGAGGGAGAGGATCGTGGCGGAAGGGATGAGGGAGTCCGTGTACGGGTTCGGGTTCGAGGAGGAGGGCTTCAGCGACGGGCTGGAGGCCGAAAGGTCGGCGTGGTTGGACCTGGACTTGTATGAGGTGGGTCATTTGAGCTTCGGCAGAGTTTCCTTCACCGGGGATCAGTTCCAGAGCAAGGGCGGTTGCGGTTGAAAGAAATCCGATTCATCCCCCCAAATTTTTTTTTCATTGTATTTCCTTTTTTCTCCTTTTGGGCTGGGAGAGGATGTGAAGAACAATGCGTACAATGTCTGGTGTCATTACAAATAGAGCGTCTCTGGTTTTTCACGCCAAGAATCCACTGGGTTTTGGTGTTTGGGGGGTTTTCTGGGGCATGCATTAAACCGCGGAAGAAGAGGAAGAAGAAGGAGATGATGATGATGGCGGGAGAGATACGAGGATTGGTGGGTTCGGAAGGCTTCCTTCCGGTCAACGAACCATCTTTTCTGGCGAATTGTACATGGAGGTTTGTGATCTTTTGGATCATTTGCTCATTGGGACTCTCTCTCCCGTTGTTGTACGCTGAAGCGATGCAATGTTTCCAACGATTCTCTCTGGCTGTCACCTTTCCCTTTGGTCATGGTGCAGTCAGAGCCATCACAGCACTTGGCTTTTGCCCTTTGGCCCTCTTTGACCGTCTTGTCTTTTGCTGCTCCCTGCTCGAGAAGAGAACACCGTGCACCCTCGCGGTGTCGGGTGCTCGAGCAGTGACATAAAAGTTTTTTCCTTTAATCTCGCGAGTATTATTACTGTTCTAACTCGAAAAGAAACCACCTCAATATGAATTATGTATCCCAGAAATTTAGGGGGATGCTTATTTTTCCTTTTCTTTTAAAGCGAGGATGCAAATGAACTTACGGAGTCGAAGATTGTACTTCGAATTCTTTGATCCAAAAGAAGAAAACCCACGGCGACATTGCTCGATCGCCATCGTCGGAAGTTATTTTTAATCGGAAGGCGAATTAAAAGGCATGGGGATTTTCTTTGATAGGTTCATTGAGTGAATTTCGCAATCTTAGTCCATTATCACGAAATAAATCCTTGGTTCAAGCGAGTCTCGTGCGTCCGAAGAAGTTAAAGTTTTACCCAAATGGCGACAAACTGCAAGAGAGCCTCCAGGTTTTTGTCCTGTAGTGGCTGTCGGAAGGACGGATAGATTAGGACAAACGAGTCGAATCACGAAATTTCCCCCCTTAAGCGTCGCACGCCCTTGTTTGACCGGCGCCTTTCCCATTTCCCTTAGCAAATCCAAATCTAACGGTCTTGGGATTTCCGACTTCACTTAATGAATCCCTTTGAAATAACACTTTCCACTTTCCCTAAAGAACATTTATAGCGTCTCAATAATAAATGAAACATACGTAAGACTATTTTCACACTACTGCATCAATGAATAGAACATTTCTTATTGATAAATTCTTTCGAACGACCATTTTTAAGGAAGTGTTCTGAAAATTATTTTTATTTTTTGTGAAATTAACGGAACCTTAATTTCGACAAATTAAGGATATTGATGTTTAGGGACATTGCGACTCACGCGCAACTTGTATGGGGAAAACATTGATAGTTCAATATATCTTTCTTTGAATTCGATAGCCGTGCTTATTATGATGTAGATGTCAAAATATTCACTAGGTATTTTTAAATTGGTTCGAGAGTTGGCCTTAGTCAAATCTCATGGTAAACTAGATTTAACGGTTAAATCAACACCGTTGGTCTTGCTGAAAATTAAGGATTTGGAAATGCACTTCGCTCTTGTTGCAATCTCATGGTAAACTAGATTTAACAATTAAATCAACACCGTTGGTCTTGCTGAAAATTAAGGATTTGGAAATGCACTTTTCCCAAAACAATTGCTCTTGTTGCCTACAACATCGAATGAACAAAATAGACCAACGTTGATGATGAAAATATTTTCTATCAACTAATTATTTCAAGCGATACAAGAGGTCATTCCTTAAATAACGATTTCTAAATTATTCATTTCGTGCGAAACCAAACATAGTCTCAAAACATGAATACTCAACAACTTAGATTCAACGACTATGATTAAACCATAATTCAATTCACCAAACGATGAGCTTTCATGGCAAGTCAAAAGCGCAAGCTCGAAACTAATCCCGATTTCATGACACCGATTCACATAGAACGGGCTCGAGCATCTGCTGAAACCGTTTTCGAATCTCATTTTCCAGAAGAACATTACCGCTGCATGGTTATATTCGACGAGCATCAATGCTAAAAAACAGATGGACTTGGACAGGGGCAATGTCTTCATAGAATGTCACAAATGGTTCTGCTTCCATGAACGTGCGTGGCGACAAAGAACTTTGGAAATTCCATGAAGACCATTTTTACTCACTCCCTAATCCTGATTAGGAGACGTGGAGAAAATTTTCCTTGCAAAGGAAGGAAAGCTATCCATAGACATCAATTACAAGTAACTACAATCAAAACCAGAACAGATGATTACCAAGAAACAGAGCAGCGATTCTTTTCAGGTCAAACAATGGCAACCTTAGCTCCAGCTTCTTCGAGCTGCTTCTTGGCCTCCTCCGCCTCGTCCTTGGACACCCCCTCCTTGAACTTCTTGGGCAACCCTTCAATCAGCTCCTTGGCCTCCTTCAGCGCCAGGCTCGTCAACGCCCGCACCGCCTTGATCACCCCGATCCTCGAGCTGCTCGGCACTTCCTCGATCACCACATCGAACTCCGTCTTCTCCTCCACCGCGGCGGCCTCGGCGCCCCCGCCTCCCGGGGCAACGGCGGCCGCGGCAGCAGCCGGGGCGAACGCGGCGGCGGAGACGCCGAGCCGGTCCTGGAGGAGGTCGACGAGGGTGCGGGCCTCCGCGAGGGTGAGGCCGGCGATCTCGTCGCCGAGCTGGGTGACCTTCTCCGGGGCGTCGACAGCGGCAATTGGGCGGAGGCGGGGGGCGCGGAGGGGGTAGGCGGGGGAGGAGAGGAGGGGGAAGTGGAGGGGGTGCGCGGGATGAGGGCAGGAGAGAGGCGTAGGACGAGAGGCGGAGGAGTGGATGGCGAGCGTGGAGAGAGTGTGTGTCGCCATGTCTTGTCCAAGTTGAAGCAGAGAGAGAGAGAGGACGAGGATAGGATAAGGGGGAGTGTCGTCGTCGGAAGGAGGACGAACACGAAGACAGTGCAGTACCCTTTTCTCTGAATGGACGAAAATAGCCCTCCTGGAATTGCAACTAGAGGAAGGATCGGTAGGGGTAGGAAGGGAAATTTAATTGCAAAAAGCCTGATGAAGCTCTATGAAGATGAAGGATAAAAAGAGAAGAGTGGGGCATTCCGAGAATCGAACTCGGGACCTCTCGCACCCAAAGCGAGAATCATACCACTAGACCAAATGCCCTATCGATGCTAACTTTTTCAGTGAATTAATAATTAATCTATTCTGTATTTCGCGAAACTTTCAGCAATGATCTCTTCCCTCGAGCTCTGTTTTTTTTTTGCCAAAAATGATCCGTCTAGAATACATTTTTGCCTGAAAATGATTATTTGAAATAATTAGTCAATAGAGACATTTCATTATTGAAAATAATTTACATGTAAATATTTTTTTTATAAGTAATGAACATTTTCTTACTTCGTTTGATCACTTTTGTAAGTGATATATGTTATTTGTAGGAAATATTTTTTCTGAAATCGTTCATTTACAGCAAAGCAATCGCCCTTATTTTCACATTCCGCAACTCCACTAAGAACTTGCTCCAATTATAACAAGAAAAATTGAAAAATAATAATAATAGAGACTTGGGATGCCAGGTCAGCTATTGCGTTGACCCTCCTGTTAAATTAATCCAATGGGAATGAGGGGGCCTTTTCGGCTCTTGGTTCTATCCAATCGGCCCACCCGCCCATGAGTTTTGAGCGTGGGACTGCTTCTTGACTCTTGCGAAGGTCGTCCTTATTGGGCCCCAGAATTAGGGAACGCCCCTTGGGCTCTGTACTTCATTAACTTAAGGCCCAAAATAGAAAAGCCCAAACCTCATTGCCCAAGTCGCACTCTTGACATCTCGCTCGCGTCAACTTTACAAGCCCACAGCCCAAAATCACGCACCCGTCGATCCGTCGATGCCATCTCCCCTTTGACTAGGGCGTTGCGCTAAGACAGTAGTTTCACCCGCTTGGCATGTCGAGACCGCATTGGGACACATCGAGCGCATGGACGAGCCGAGGCCGAAGCGCGCAATAGTATCGTCGCGCATTCAATCGGGATCCTATCACGTCTTTTTCATAACACGAGCTCCTCAGCAGCTTCTCTCCCAACTTCTCCGGTTCGGAATCGGCAATCTTGATTGCGATTGCACTCATTTCATACGAATTAGATGTTCATTTGGGGATTGGCATAGCTAATGAAGCAATACACGGACTGAATCGGGCCGACCCCAAAGACGTTGCTCCGAAGATACGCTGACGACCAAAGTTCATAAAAGGCAATAATGGCTAAGAAAGCGAAGCCATTCGCAGAGCACACGGAATTCACGTTTTCAATGCCTTCACGGCCGACCGGCGTCACGTGTCCTCTCCTCACGTGTTTGCACGACGGCCTCTCTCCGCACATGCTTCGTGCTCAATTTCGTCACGTTTAAAACAGGCGACCCAAATGAAGAGAAGTGGAGGAAGACAGCGCGCACGAGCGGCTCATGTCGGTCGACGTGCTCTCTTCTTCCTCTTTTTGTCCTTCTCTTGCTTTTGGTTTCCTCCACGTGCGTCGATGCCGGACGGCCCTTTCGTGTCCGCGAACGAAAGAGGAAAGGGTCGCGATCGGCGAGCAGATGAGTCGCGACGGATTCGACTGCAAGTCATTCGGGCTTTTTCCTTGGGGAAAGCCAACGACTTCGAAGTCTATCCCACGCGTGTTGCTGGGAACCATTGAATGATGCGGAGGGATTCATGGAGGTTTTACTGGTCTTCAAATGTCTAGAGCGACCAGGCCTTGGTGCTGCTATGTATCCCACGCTCGTTGCAGGGGTTACAGTGAGGAAACCCACTGTGTTTGCTGTGTAGTTTTGTAGCTTTGGATGCAATTAGGGATGTTTGTTGCAGGCTGGGTTGGTTCCTGATCTGGAATTGAGAAACGGCCTCGTTGCCCGGCTGCAAAAGATTGGAATCGGGAATCGTGCTGGTTGATTGTAGAACCACCGGTACATGAACCGGTCAACTGGCCGGTTTGGTTCGTTTCTCGAATTTCATGTGAAACCGCTTATCTAACATTTATGATAAGATGGTAAATTCTTATAATAAGAGAAAAAGAGTTGCACCGTTTCACTATAAAAAGAAAAAACACTTGTTGTAAAAAGTGTTTATGTTGTTGTTTACTTGTGATAAAAACCATGTTCGATTCTTGATAAGTGCTCTTATATAAAACCATTCCAACTCGGGAACAAAATCGACAGTTTTAGTTGTAGTCGATGGTCCTCAGTTTGAAATAGGGAGTCGAATTGGTCTTGGGCTAGTTCTAGGTTTACAGAGTTGAGAATCGGACTGGTTTTCCTATAACCAACCTTGGACTGATTAGTATAGCCTGGTTCGATCCGGCTTCAAGGTCGCACCAGACCTGGTGTTGCCCTTACATACAACGCACACAAAGCGGATTCTGTGCGTTTCGCAAGAATCGACAACGTTTGATGTTTGTGTACTCTATTTACACGGATCATACCTCTAAGTTCTCATTCATCCACGAGCTAGTCAAGATACCTTGCACAAGCTATAATGGATTCTACAACATATCACAGAGGAAATATAATATGTCGGTGGCCTCTTCTCTATAAATTCAAGGCCTAGCTAGCTCAGCTACAACACAAAGGCTCAATAACTGAGCCCCTTGTCGTTTTCCTTTCTTTTTTTTTTTTTGGGTTAATCAGGTCACCATGTATGATGTAATTAAAGCTAAATGGGATAGTATTATGCATCATGATCCATACCACTAATTAGTGACTGCATGGGCCAGAGATCCTCCGTGCTCCGGCAAACGCTGTCGTTTGGTACTTGAGTAGGTGGAGGGGGTGAAAATGTAATTTCGCAGTGGCCACCTCGATCAGACGGCAGAGAATAGGTGATCTCCATTGTATATCCATCCGGAACCTCGCAATGATTAGCGCTCGCGCTTGCGGGCAATGGAGGATGAATAAGATCATTGATCTCAGTTTCCGATTGCTTGGTTATGTGTTTCTGGATCTTGGTCCGCCAATAGTTCTTTATTTCGTTGTCGGTCCTTCCAGGCAAATGCTTGGCAATTTTGGACCACCTGAGAAGGTAAAGTGATCATTATTTCACACGATAGAAACTGTTAGACGATGATGGAATGAGCTCATTTACGAAAACAAAAAGCCACAAATATGTCGATGGAAGTCTAATCGAAATTCTACTTGGCACACCTTCAAACCTTCTACATCGGCCAAGTTCTAACAATAACTTTGCATTAGAACTTTCAGAATTAGAGAAAAGGAAAATTGAAAGAGAGAGAGAGAGGACACGTTTAAGTATAACGATGCATCTATTTCTCTAAAAAGTTTTGACCTGCTAAAGGATAGAATGCAAAATATGTTATATATCTTAACAAACCTCCTTATGCAAAAGCCGAATTCAATGAGAGAAGACCTTGAATAAAAATCGCAATATCCATTACTTGTCATCGTAGATGAGTAAGAGGACGATGCGGCAAAACCGAACTCGAGATATCCGGTCACAGTGTTAAAGCATGAAGTCGACCACACAATCGTTGGGTCCGAAGGTTTAAGTTATTAGGGTACGGCATAAGTCATAGGTTATACCTCGATAGGCAAGGTGGAATATATATAGTATGGGCTATTTGGTTGGTCAAGAGAACGAGAGTAGTGGCCAAGCATTTTCCTGGTGGCTAATCAGTAAGCTCCTCAATTCCCCATGCGTTGGAATTGAACTGCATGAGCCCCACCAAGCAAATCTCCCATGATTCTCTCCCTCCGAGTGGGCGGGTCTTTCATGGGAGTACTCAACGATATAATTCCAACGTGGGTTACCCAAAAACACAGTAAGAAACAAGGAGAGGAAAGGGATTTTGCTATATATTGTACAGCAGTACAAGATGGGCACGTCTGAAGAAGTGCCCCAATCACATGTTTGATGGTCCGTAGATAATTTTGCTTGATTCTCTTCTTCACGTGGTAACCTTGGATGCTCCCCCCCATGCGCCGTCGTCGGAAAATCAAGTAATCTGATAATTAAGAGACACTTTCGCAGATAAATTCGATGTTGAGAGTTACGAGGAGTTGTCGAGTACACGCGCCTCAAATACCTTTGTGTTTTCGGATATAGAATGTCAAGTGGAAAAATTAAGAAACATTTACGAAGTAGTATGTGAAATCACCTGTTTCCCCACACGGATTGCAGGTGCATGATCAAAAGCTGTTCTTCAGGAGTGATATTACCTCTCCGGATGTCGGGTCGGAGGTAGTTCAACCACCGCAGCCGGCAGCTCTTTCCGGTGCGCTGTAGACCTGCCATAATCGACATTGCAGATCATCTTAAGAGAACATGGAAAAAAACAGGATCTAGAGAAGAGAGACATGAATACTCGCTGATGATGCGAAATGCCAACCGTAATGAGAAACAAATTCGAGACTATTACCAGCGGCTTTAGCAAGAGAGTTCCATGCACCTTCCCCGTGATTGGTTATGTGGTCTATCAGGATCAGATCCTCTTCGAGAGTCCATGGTCCTTTCCTCACTTCAGGATCCTGCGTGCAGTAGCATGGTTTCTTGTCCATCTTGAGAGAGAGAGAGAGAGAGAGAGAGAGAGAGAGAGAGAGAGAGAGAGAGAGAGACGGAGAGAGAGCACTATCAAGCAAAACGAGCTAAGGACGGTTTATATAGAGGAAGTTGAGCTGTCGAAACAATTTATGGCCGGCTTAATGATGCTTAATTATCTGCATGAGAGCAGAGCCCTCTTTCTACCTAATCTCCTTTTTCAGCGACAAAGCAGTCACCCTTTGATTTTAATTTGGCTTCGAGGATAATTTGACCGCGACAGTCACGAGTTAGTACATGCGAGTCCGACATCAATTTGAAGTCCACATCTCATCTGCTGCACATGATCAAACTTGCGAGCACTACTAAAAATTTGGCTGATGAAAAAGGAAAATCAACGTGGTAAGAGAATGTAACGAGCCAAAACTGTATCCCCATAAATAAGACAAGGGGTAGTCAATCGGTAATTGAGACGAATGCCCTCAGCACGACGCATCCCTCGCCAGATAAATACACGCAGTCGTAGCTGCATGAATCCTATGACATCAAGCTGATCCTTAAATTATGGTCATGAGGCAACGCCTCATCATTAGGTTGCGCAGGCAGAAACGAAGCACACTTCAGGTCCTGATGAACAAGTCATCAAGTACCTAACAATGGATCAAACCGGAAGATAAGTCATATTAGCAAAAACCGCATTACGTTTCCAGCAAACACAGGATTTTTCACCGGTAGTGAAACTCTAGTCCCATTCTGTCTATGAGGATGATGAAGGCGGCGGCAGCATCAAATTCATGATATTGAGCTTATACACGCTGCGGGCTTTGATTGTTTTCAAATAATTAAAAATGAGAAAATAGAGCATAGGTCACAAGAATAAACTTCCACTCGAACTTCTGCAAAATCATAGTACAGCTCAGTTAACCCCATGTCAACCTTGCCAGAAAATCCAAATCGTCTTGCAAAGCCACCTTTACTGCTTAAAAATGTCAGCCAAAACAGCAGTAATGCAATCCCATGTCACATTACATATAAAGTAGAAGCAACCTATTGAGTTTTTACGCTACTATACTGACAACAAAACAAGAACTAATCCCTTACAGACTGCGTGCTTCTGGTGCCACGCCGAGAAGCCCATGAAAATCCCAAATGCCTCAAGCCTGAAAAGACAGGAGGAAAAATCATTCTCGCTGTCAGAAATCAAATAGCCAAAACTAAAGTAACTATCTATTAAAAAAAAGAACAGGTAAAAGGCAGTCTGGGGTTTGGGCCATGGCCTGGCCAATTTACCCAGGGAAATCTTTGATTTGACTTAAGTAGCAAACTAGTATGGGTATAAACAGAACTAAAAAACTCTTGGCTAACATGGTCTACATCGTGCTTAGGAACCATGACCCCAAAGCCAAAGCACCGCATGCCACCAAATCTGCACTAGAGCCATCTTCATTTACAAAAGCAGCGTTCTAGCTGGTACTTAAGTCGTCATTAGTTGCCACACCAATGCAGCACACTGGTTAACGTTGTCAACTCATTGCTCGTAACATTGAGATTTAAGCATGCAGGTTGCAAGTTTCCTTTTATTGTGATTGTGCAAGAGTGAAGCAACTTTGACAGAATTTGACCTGTTCAACATTATTTTGTACATTATATGGCTCAAAGGTGTCAACTCAATGGAGTGACCCAGTTCCAATATTTAATTGATCAGACAGATTGATCCAGGCCAGTTTTCTTAAGCAGGATTCGAACACAAACTACCCATCTCCACTCCAACTGATCATCGAATCTTGGCAGATATAAAGGCTGCATCAACAATAGCCTATCACTTACCTTGCTGGCAATATTGTTGGAAAGCCAGTCCAGACCCTCATAAAGGCCCTCTCCGGAGGTTGCACAGGTGCTCTGGATGTACCTGAGATAAACCATTATATCCCTTGTCAGTGGGATAACCCATGACGCAAACTTTCTGACAAGCATACACATCAGATGGTCCAGGTGAACATAGTTCTTAAATCAATATCACTAACCAAAAGAGAGCTATGCACTTCCATCCAAAGATAAGCTCTTACCAGTGGCGTTGACGGAGAGAATGAAGACCAAGCTTGTCAGTTATTTCTGCTGCGTTCATTGCATTAGGGAGATCTTGTTTGTTAGCAAAGACGAGCAACACAGCATCTCTCAGTTCATCCTGAAAAATTAAATGTTAGTAAAACCAGCAATTTGGAAGATATTTCTTTTGCGACAAACAGCAAAGACACCTGCAGTCTAGCCACGTTCACATGCATCTTGTAAAGAAATTAGCAATCTATTTAGTAATCCATAAACATACAGCTGCAAAACATACGCCATGTTCCCATTTGAATTTTCAAATTAGAGAAAAATTCGATGTGAATAAAGATCTTTTTCTTCCATAAAGGAAAAAAAACCAACTGGAAATGCAATTATTAATGAGGAAAGTACCAAAAGAAAGGTTGACAAAGCCAAATAATGACAATAGATCACAATTAACAACTACGAGCTCAGAAAGTAGGATAGAAAACTCTGCTTGTAAATATTCCTCAATAAAATACCAAGATCCAGAAGCAAAAGACTTTGATGTCAAGCAAAACTAATAGAAGGAGCTATAATATTTGGATGTCAATTGTGCAATAATAGTCACTAATCATGTCAGAATAAACCTTTTGCCTCTTGCCACAAGCAATCCTATTCTGTAGATGAAAAGAATTATAGATGTACTAAATTAGCCCAAAATGGAATGCAGTGCTACCTCATTCAGCATTCTATGCAACTCATCTCTTGCCTCAACAACTCGATCCCTGTCATTGCTATCCACAACAAAAATTAAACCCTGCGTATTTTGGAAGTAGTGCCTCCATAATGGACGGATCTGCATTTGAAGCAAAGTAGAGCTGCATCAGTATACATGATGAAAAGCTTGGTATGGATATGCTAAAAAAGATAGGGAAAGCATTTAAAATTTTTTAGTGATCTCACAAATGTGAGGTATGAGCATATGCTTGATGATTTGGACTTGATGTAGATATCTGACATCAATAAAGGCCTTATATGCCTGGATTGGAGTGGTTACTGAAAGTCGGCAGTACTAGAATAGAAGAGAATGGGCAAAGAAGTAAAGGAACCCTCGTCACATAACATTAACTGCATGTAGGGTGAATGTCAAGGTTAATCAGAAGAAGGCTGAGCTGAAGATGATGTCCCCCTTAGGAGACAGGGCTCTGATATCTACAAGTTTTGCTGCTTCTGTACTTGATTCCACCACATGTAAATGGCAAACAAAAGCACATGAAAAGTTACAGAAATAAAAATCAAGACGGAAAATAGAGCAACCTTGTCCTGGCCACCGACATCCCAAACTGTGAAGCTGATGTTCTTGTATTCAACAGTCTCTACGTTAAAACCTACAAAAATAGAAGGCTCTGTTAATCAGTATGAACATGAAGAAGTCAACATGGGCAAGGCTCACCAAATGACAAGGGATGCAACACCAGATTAGACATATAGGAAAGAATAAAGAAGGAGGACACAGACGCTATTCTGTACAGTTAGAAATGAACAAACATAGTTTCCAAATTGTTCCGATTAACAACCATTAAGCATTAATTGGGCCACAACAAGCATGTACTCCAATATCCACCTAATAATCTCTAATAATAGAAAATAAGGATTATTGTCTGGAACATTTAACAGTTCTAGAGCCTTTGTACTCAACTCACTTATCTCGTAATTTTCCACCAACAGGGCACTACCAAGTATCTGTTCGCCCTATTTCTCAGGAGATCTCTACTCCAAAGATAATACTCTTGTTCCATTATGACAGGGAAAATCATGTTTATTTTGCATCAAAAGGACGAGACCACAAAGGCTTGACAGTTGGGACAGCCTCACTGAACAATCAGTAAGATTACTAGCAAATGATGACATTCATAGGGTACAATACTAGGGACACAAAAGTCCTATCCACTCATCATTCAATTCAAGTCCATCAAACTTCGGACTGTATCTTTATCTCATCAACCTGTCAGAAAAGACATGCTTCCCTAAATGACTCTCACGCTCATTGCCGGACAACAATTGCAGCTGCACCGATCAAATGAATGTAAATACAATTAGAAGATTCAAACTTGGACCCCTTGACATAAGCCAAAAACTCATTCAGATGCATTTAAGAGATTCATATTCCTCTTGTGACCCAATACTAGTTGTTTTTTTTTTTTTGGTAAATAACCAATACTAGTTGTTTTGCTGTCTTAATCAACCAATGATTCAATTAAGACCCAGGAGGCACTAATATTTTACAAAAAAGTAGACATTACGCATTCAGGAACTCACCGATAGTGGGGATGGTGGTGACGATTTCTCCGAGCTTAAGCTTATACAAGATCGTGGTCTTACCAGCAGCGTCAAGACCTACCATCAAAATCCTCATCTCTTTCTTGGCAAAGAGCCGGCTAAACAGCTTCGTGAACGTAAGCCCCATGGTCCCAACGCTCTAGTCCGCCCGGAAAACACTTTGCTGCTCGCAGTTCCCACCGCCACGCCGACAGGAGCAGCAACAATCACAAAATCAATCTCAGAAAAAACCAGTGCAAATTCAAACAGCAATCGCTCCACAGTCGGTATCAGCTCTAAACGAAATACATCAACAAGCGAGACACGAAGCTAGATGAAACAGCGACGAATTCAGGACATTGCTAAGCAATTCGATAGATCCGACAGGAGCATGCAGATCATCGGCCAAATAAAGGGTATCGTGAAGCCCTAAAACGACCCGCGAATAAAGAAAAGCATTAGAGGAAGCGCCACCACGAGATGGGTTGCGGCGATGGCGAGCAAATCTGTGCAAGGAAATCAACGCGAAGCGAAGACGATGCGTCGCTAACGATGGATCGAAACGAGAAGGAGACAAGAAGTTACCTCAGGCTGTCGCTCTCTTTCTGCGTTTCCACAGAAGGCGACGCAGCGTCGGAACGAAGGTCTCGATCTCGCGTTGCTCAACAATGGCGTCTCCCGGTGTGAAATGGGGAAATGACGAGACGAGACGAAACGAGACGGCGCCCGAACCACAACGACGTTGCGGGAGTAGCTCTTCTATTTCTACTTCCGCCCCAAAAATGATTTGCTTGTTGCATTTACATCCCTTATCTGAATAAAGAAATACTATCCGAATTTCCAATTTTATCCCGTGATTTCCTCTCTCTCTCTCTCTCTCTCTCTCTCTCTCTCTCTCTCTCTCTCTCTCTCTCTCTATGTTGTATTTTCTGATTGTGCATATTGCAATTTCGTGCTACTATTTCATCCTTCCCTTCTTCTTTCTTTCTGTCTTCTTACTCAATGACCAAAAACATTAAAAGATGAATTGATTTAGCAGAGTAGCAATCGTTTGGCAATAGGATCTTGAAATGAAGAGAATTTCGAGGTCAAATCACTTTAATTGCAGTTGTTGGTCGCACATCATGTCTTGACATGGATTAATCTATTTGATGATTAGTCATCTCGTAAGATATGAGAAGCAAAATTCAAAATTTTATAATACAACGAGAATGGGTCATCGCTGAAATAAGAACGGTGAGGTGCACTTTTTTTCCTTATATTGCAAACTACAAACTAGATTAGCTGCTCTTCACTTCGCGCTCATAAAAAGGATAAGCATGCTCTTTTGAATATGAAATGTATTTATAGATCGGGATATCAAATTTGGGTTCTATACAGTTGAATGTCCTTTCTCATATTTAGGCATGTGCCTCGTACTTTGGTGGTGGCCTTAGAGAAAGAGATGTGCGAGGCTCGTCCGTTCATCGTCCACAAAAGATAACTCATGATTTTAACTAGATTATGTATGCAGCCATTTGAGGTATGGAAATAGAATCGCCATACTCCACTTTTCTTATCCTAAAATCTATCATCCTCTATTAGAAACCATATACTCATAAGTGGAAATCACGATGCATAGCGACTAATCCGAAATCACACCAGTTTGGTGATGAAGTTTTTAGATAATTTTAGAGGGGAAAATTAAACTTTAAGATATAATTCGTCACGTATTATTCTTGGGGAGGTAGAGTGAAACAAAAAGTAAATTTATTGGGAGAAATGCAAAATATTTCACCGATATACGGGAATTATTTTTCTAATTTCATTAAGCAAATGAGAAACTATATGTACGTGCTCTTGCTCCTCCAAACTAATCACAATAACAAAACAAAAATGCATTTTGCCATTCTAGTTGTTTTGCCAAGAGGAAGTAAGTGTTTGTTTAACTTGCCGAAATAGGGTGGATGTTTATTTTAACCATGTATCGTGAGAGAAAATACGTCATGATTTTGAGTTATATATAAAAAAAATTACAATAATTAGGGATATTGAATTCAAATTGTCCTTTTTGTTTCATTTAATGTCTATACTAACTATAAAGCAATTATTTCAATTCGGTATCCCAACCTCACATATAGGAATGTTTTATTGATTTCTTCTATAATATTATTTTAAAACGTATTGCTATAAACAAACTCTAATCACTTGCCAAAAAAAAAATCAAAGTGGCTAGGAAAATGCATATATTATTTTATTATTATTGCTGATCCATACTATATGATGACCACTCATAATTCTCGATTTCAATTGTACGCTAACTCGCGCCACTCGTCCACAGTGCGAGAGCTACTTACAATTTTACAATCACATCGCCACCAACCTCCAACCCATAATGTTTTTTAGGTAAACTTTGAATTTTACTTTACCGTGAGAGAAAGCTTCATGATTCACACGATGCTCAATTTAACCTTTCCCGATCACATACAAATTTTTTCAGAGGCGGATATCCTTCGCAAATCCTAAAGAGCATGGGAAGCGACCATGCCCTAGAGATCTAGAAATACACCGACAACCATCAATTGTACCAATGGGAACGACGATGGGGTCTATAAGCTCCTGCAAAAGTTTGAAGTTGCAATTCCTGAATTACAGATAATACGGCCAACAAATGACGTCCACTTAAGAAATTTGGAGTAGAATTATTTATTTATTTAGAATGATATAATATTCGAAAACACCCCAGTGCATCCAGGCTTAATTTCAAAATAGCCCCTAAAGGGTACGACAAATCTTAAAATGTCTCCTCTCCTCCATTGAGTTTATATGACGATGAAAATTGCCCGTCCCTTGCCCCATCATATTGAACGACCAGGTGGCAAACGCCCTTAGCTTCTAGAAGGGAAACAAACACTGTTAACAGCATATTTTGAGTCCAGAGAATCGGCTCGAACTTTATGCAGGTATCATAATACAGCTCGATTTAATCTCCATAGGAACTTTCATGAGAAATTTAAAGAGGTCTTAAAGAGCCATTTTTACTGCTTAAAAAGTAATTAGCCAAAAAACAGCAGTTATGCAATCCCATGTCACATTACACAGATAAAGCTCTAGCAAACCATTTGAGCTTTTCCAACAGTATATCAACAGCAAACAAAGACTAAATCCTTTCAGAACAAACATAATTCTGGTGCCCCGTTGCGAAGCCAGTCAAAATCTTCAGAGATCTCAAGCCTGAAAAAACAGGAACAGGATAATTGTCCCAATCAGAAAATGAGAAGTGATAAAATGCCAAAATTTAGCAGATGTCTATAACAGAGGGCCAGAGTGAACAGTGGGTGAGGGATAAAAGGCTTGACCAATTTAACCAGGAACATAAAAATTAAAGCACAAGTCAGCTTTGTAATTAACGTACTCAGAAACCATAACCCCCAATAAGTTAGCACATACCACCATCTCTTTTACAAGGAATTGCATGAAAATTAAAGCACAAGTTGTCACAATTATAGAAAGCTGCTTCAGCAGTACAGCAGATGGTTAAAGTGTTCTCTGTGCTGATAACAGGTCACAATTCTGAGCCTTTTGGCATTGCAAGCTTCCTTTCATGATTAAAAATATCCATATATTAAAGCACCATGACTATGTAGAGTTCTTTGTCAATCAAAGGGACCTAAACAAATTTTTTTTGACTGTTTGAAATAATCAATCCGGTCCAGCTTCTTAAAATAAGACGGGCTACACACTAACTTAGCAATGGCTCCAAATTCATCCGGCCTACCCCTTACAATGACCAAGTTTCAGCAATTATTAAAAGCAACATCAGGAGGTCAATGCAGGGGCCATTCATTACCTTGCTTGCAATATTGTTGGAAAGCCAATCTAGACCCTCGTAAAGGCCTTCTCCAGATGTTGCACAGGTGCTCTGGATGTACCTGCGATAAACCATCACATTCCAAAAGAGAATCAGTTCGTGCAGTTCTCATATTCACCAAAATTGCAAAAGCAAAATTGTTCATTTCAGTCGACAGATTCTGAAGTTTCACAGGCTGGATGCGCCATAACAAATTTTGAGAGCAATATTTCTGAGGAAAAGAGAAATTAAGAGTGAAGAAGGGATAATCTCTTGCCAGTGGCGTTGACGGAGAGAGTGAAGGCCAAGCTTGTCAGTTATTTCAGCTGCATTCATTGCATTAGGAAGATCTTGTTTGTTGGCAAACACAAGCAAAACAGCATCTCTCAGCTCATCCTGACAAAACAAGATTCGAACGTTAATCGCACTGTTTTTCCTTCTCCACAAGCAAAAAGGAGAACCGGAGTACAGCAACGCTCGTCTGCACCATGCATAAAGGGACTTGACTGATTACATCCACATATCCATAAAAAAATGAAGATAAAAAACAAAAAGCAAAACAAGGTCGCTACGCATCAATTAAGGAAATATTATTATGAACAAGGAGCCAAATGAAGCAGATATCGATAAAAAAAAAAGAACAAGAATAAGGTCATCATCTACAAATTCAAGTGAAAACGTTATATAATAGACATCACTCTGTTGCTCATTTGCATTTAAATGTCAGGTATCATGAGAAAAGGAAGCAACGAGATCAATGTCATCACTCATGCAAACCTTTGCCTCTCATCACAAGCCAATCTATTCGACAGATATTAGACATATGATGTACAGTAAATTTGTCCAAAACATAAATTGCAGCAATACCTCGTTCAGCATTCTATGCAACTCATCTCTTGCCTCAACAACTCGATCTCTATCATTGCTATCCACAACAAAAATTAAACCTTGCGTGTTCTGGAAGTAGTGCCTCCACAGTGGACGAATCTGCATTTGGAGTAAAGCAGAAGCTTAATCAGTTTACAACAGTTAACAATCCTTTGAGATGCCGCAACAGAGAGGGCTATGATTCATATTTCAGTGATCTTGTAATGCAAAGTATGAGATGCAAGCATGTGCTTGATAAATACCATATTATTATACCAGGCATCAACTAAGGTAAGATATGCCCATGTTGGAGCGGTCAATAATAAAAATTCTGCAGTGCAGAATTACAGGTAAGGACCAACAAGCCATAAAAATTTTGCACCATGTAGGGTGGATTTGTCAGCGAATCAGCAGAAGACTGAGCTAAAACGCATGTGCCATTCAGAAGATGGGATTTTAATAAGTATTAGGTTCTCCTGCCTCTACTTTCGTTTCTGATGACATGCAAGCAGGAAACAAAAACATGTGGAAAGCTATAGAGAAGTGAGTATCAAGAGGGCATATAAAGCAACCTTGTCCTGGCCCCCAACATCCCAAACTGTGAAGCTGATGTTCTTGTATTCGACTGTCTCTACGTTAAATCCTACAGAAAAAGAAAGAAGCTATATTAATCACAGTGAGAAAAAAGTCAAAACATGTTACATGTCTACCGTGGGTTGCTATAAAGGGTCCACAGACAAGATTTAAGAGTGGAGACCACGAGTTGAACACTCAATGGACAGGTGCGGATACCCAACCAACCCAAACATCCTATGCACTCATATAACTAGATTTAGTTTCAAGCACAACAAATCGCAGCTGGTACCTTTTTCCTCACTTACCAGTTAGAAGATCTAAATGCATTCAAATGAATCCTCTTCTACTGTGCTGTCCCTTAAACTTACTCGTTGCAACCTATCGATTACAATAAACCATAACGATGCATACAAAATCTGATTGAATATCATAGTCAAGTAATTACAGCACAAATAGGCTGGTAGCTCATTCTAATGCACCTATGAGGTGCAAATTCTTCTCAGTACTTAACTCTATAATATTAAAAACTGCGAACGATTACAATTGTATATCCTCCCCCATCATGACCTATTAACAAATCGGACACGAGATCCTGCAGCACTACAGATGAAAAAAACAAAGCAACTGTATTCGATTGAAAACCATGTTGGGCATTCGAGGACTCACCAATAGTGGGGATCGTGGTGACGATTTCTCCGAGCTTAAGCTTGTACAAGATCGTGGTCTTACCAGCAGCATCAAGACCCACCATCAGAATCCTCATCTCCTTCTTGGCAAAGAGCCGACTAAACAGCTTCGTGAACGTGAGCCCCATGGTCCCAAACGCTCTAGCTCAGCCCAGAAGAAAAATTCAACTTCGCAGCAGCGCGCCACCAACAAAAATCACAACGATTTAACAGAAATCGATCTCAACAAGCAACACGAACCGAATCCCAACAGCAAACATACAAACAGAAATGCAGATCTAAACCAAAAATAAACCGTGAAGAGCAGCAATCCGATGACCAGCGGCACAAGCCACGCAAAGCTCAACGAAACAGCCGGGTATTCGAAATATAGCCGGTCACTTCGACAGATCCGACGAGTCCACAGATCGTCGTCGAAAAGGCGTCGGGAAAGGATCGATCGCGTGATCAGGCGCGCTAGCGACGGCGGCGAGTGGATCCGCGCAAGGAAATCAACGCGAAATCGAAGACGAATCTCGATGACAAACGGATCGAAACGAGGAGGAGGAGGAGGAGGAGGAGGAGAAGAACTACCTGTCTTTTTGTCTCTTCTCTCGCTCGCTCTGTGCAAAGGGAGCCGCAGCGTTTGAACGGAGGGAGCCTCTTCCTTCTCTCGGGTTGCTTAATAATGACCTCTCAAAAGCGAAATAAATGGAATTTCGAAATCCCGAGAAAAACAAAGAAAAGAAGAAAGAAATTGGAGAAAAGCGAAAACCACCGCCCGAAGAAAACACACAGGATGGCCCGTACAGACGGCGCCGTTTAACATATTAATTTTTTAAAACTTCAATAATACGATAAATACCATCAAAATTGTGATATATTTATCCTAAACTGTTTTTGTGACGCTAAAAGCCTCAAATGAAAAATCATGAACTTATCTTTTTGTGACACATTTATCCTATACTTTTTTTGACATAAAAATCATGAATTTATATCGTTTTTTTTGTGACTGATGACTCCACTTGGGCTCCTTTGCGTTCAACAAGCGCTAATGAACTTATATCGTTGTAACGCATTTATCTTAAAAATAATATCCTTATTTCATTTATTTCTTGCATAAGGACTATTGGCGATGGCTTTGCAATCCTTTAGGGAGCTCCGGCGAGCAAGGCTTGTCAGAAAAAAAAAGTGAATTCACAAAAAGGAAATAAGAAGAAAAAATATAAGGTAAATGTGTCGTAGAGATATAAGTTCAAGTTTTTAATGTTACAAAAAAAAAATTTAAGGTAAACATATTACAATGAGATAAGTATTGGATTTTTAGCATCATAAAAAAATTAGAATAAATTTGTCATTGAGGGTACAATTTGGCATAAATTTATACATCTGTACAACAATCACTCCTACAAAAACCTTCCAACTAATACATTCATGACATACTTACGCTAAATTAATCTTTGTATTGTAAAAAATCATAAATTATTAATATTAATACACCCATTTATGTACACCTCATGTTATATCAAATTTGAGTTTTTTTTATATAATTGTAAAAGAGTGTTCCAATTTCAACTAGATATAGTAAAAACACATTGATAGATATTAATTTGGGATAAATATGATGTGGGTATTACTTATGATAAGGATGTATCAATTTGAGAATACCGATTTAGGATTTTTGATGGTATCAAATTTTAATAATACGTATATTTAAATTTTAGATAAAAAATCATCAAAATAAAAGAAAGAGAGATGCCGTCGTCTAATTTCTGTGTTGGGAAAAAAGAAAACCATTCAACAAATTAAAAAAAGAAGGAAAAAAGATATTGGTATGCAAAGGCCGGAAGATTTTCGAGACGCAAGATCTCCCGTCGCCGTCGCGCTTTAATCCGCGCGCGCACTCTCCTCCGCTGCTTCTCATCAAGTGGCGGCCATGGCTTCCGCTGTTCGCCTCCAGTTATCTTCCTTGATCATCTCTCGCTCTCTCCTACCTTGCCTCAGCCTTGGTCTCCGCCCTCCTCCTCCGTCGACCTCTGGCCGGGTCCGTCGCTTCTCCTCGACAGGTCCGTCCACTTCCTTTGCTGTCCGGCACGCGCCGCCGTCGCTGCCCATTTGCGCCCAGGCCAAGCGAGGCTTCTCGTCCATGGACGACGATATCTCTTCGGGTAAGTAGCTGTTTCATTTAATGCAAATTCTCCGTTTGCGGATGCTCTGGACTCGGTGCTTTTGTTGGTTTTGGAGTTGTGAGTTCGAGGAGATTCAAGGACGTGAGATGCTTTCTTTTTTCTTTTTGCTGGTTTTCTTTTAGCCGATGATCTTCAGTTCGAGGCTCCACTTAAGATAGTGGAGTATCCGGACCCTGCGCTGAGGGCGAAGAACAAGCGAATTGGGACGTTTGACGACAATTTAAAGAAGTTAGTGGAGGAGATGTTCGATGTGATGTACAAGTAAGCTCTTCATTTGCTTTATTGCGCTGGTGATGTTTGTTTGCCATGTTTTAACGATGACAATCTGCAGTCTGTGTTGCGGACATTTGTTTAATAATCTCTGGGTCGTTTTTAACTTTAGATTGTCTTGGTTCTTGTCTCTTAGTTATTGTCAGATTTTTTAAGAAAATATTTATCAATTAGAGAAGTTGAATGCTATGGCTTCCTTTTCTGCAGAACTGATGGTATTGGACTCTCAGCACCCCAGGTTGGGATAAATGTCCAACTCATGGTGTTCAATCCTGTTGGCGAACGCGGGGAGGGAGAGGAGATTGTTCTTGTGAATCCAAGAATTATGAAATATTCCAAAAAGATGGTGCCCTTCAATGAAGGTTGCCTCTCGTTCCCTGGTATTTATGCTGACGTTCAGGTATATTTTTCACTTCTAGCTGCAGCATTGGTGTTGGACTTTCTTGAGTTGAGATGCTACTTATAGGAGAAATGGATTTTTGGGATGACATGGCTTGGTTCTCGAGGGTAATGACTGAAATGGTTGGATCCTACCTATGGCAAGTCTTAAGGCAGAAGCCGGGAAGAAATTAGGATAGGGAAAGCAATTTTTAACTATAGGTTCTTTGAAATTTGTACTTAGTTCACTATTTTTCTCTTCAACATTATTTTTTTCCCTTTGTTTATGTATGTGAACTGGAGGACGCCGATCTGTGTGATATGTGAGCTGGTGTAGAGGTTGTTGTCATCTCTATGCAGATGACATTTATGTTTCGCAATGGCTTATGGTAGAAGCACTTCTTCTTTTTTGGGTCAAGAATAGTTATGGACCTGTGGCAGCTTGACTCCTTCCAGTTATAGGCTTGCAGTGAAAAGTTGCTCAGTTTCAGCAGCGATTCTTTTTATTAGTGAATCTATGAAGTCTTATTTGCTTGTTGTAGTAAATTTGTCTTGTTTTATACGCAGAGACCAGCAGCTGTGAAAATTGATGCTCTGGATATTAGTGGTGCAAGGTTTACTGTCAGCTTATCTGGTCTTCCTGCAAGAGTTTTCCAGCATGAATTCGACCATTTGCAAGTATGCCTTTTTTATAACATTATATCTTGTACTTTTACATATGGTTCATGTTTACTTTGCTTCAGGTACTCCAGATATCTGTGTGCATGTGCTATTTTTCTTCAAAATAAATTCACAAAACTCTTGCTCTTCTATGTTCTTGCTAACTAATAAAGTACAAGAGAGCCAAAATGTATTTGACAGCATGTAAAAGATATTTAGCTGCAGTCAGTTATTACTCTTCTGCATTTTTTAAAGACCAAAATTAATGAAATTGGTAGGGGAACAACAGTGGTTCTAAAGCTGGATGCGACTGTGTGCATGCCCAGTTGCTTGTTTGTGAGAAGGAACTAGTTGCATTTTGGAGGAAGGATGATCCATAATGTTACTTGCAGTTGTTATCAGAAATTTTTTGAAGAAATTTTAGAACATTTGTTGGAGCACATGGCTACAATGCATGACTAGTTTTCAATTGCATTCCCAAAACTTAGACAGTGGATAATTGGGAGGCCTAAACTGGTTATGCATGAATTCTCCTACTCTGAGCAAAATCTTCTACACTAGTTTGGCCCTCCCATGTGTTACACTGGCATGGGCAAGCTTTCAGCGAAAGAAATTGGTTTGGCCATTGATTCTCAGCATACATGACTTTTTTGAAGTTTACCATATCTTGGGTTGAATATGTGAAGAGATGATCCTCTGTTTCTTACCTCATCAGTGAATTTTATCGTGCCATGTAGATCATGTCCCAGAAAAGGGCTTGCTTTTTCATGTCAGGCATTCTACTCATTCATGGCTATCGTGAATCTATTCATAAATAAAATAATGTGTTGCAGGGGATTGTCTTCTCTGATAGAATGACTGAGCAAGTTCTTGACACCATACGTACAGAGCTGGAGGTGAGTTGACATATGCTTATTGGGGGTCATTTCTGGTTTGTTCAACTATGAAAACACCTGCCATGATTCATGTTTAAGAACCTTGAAGTTATCTCCGTGAAATGCTCTATGGATGTTAAGTATTGACTTGATTTTTTTTTCTCTTGAGAAAATGTACCATCTTGGAGATTTTTCATGTGGAGACGTTATCTTTACTTGAATGAGGCAACATATAAGCCTGATGATTGCTTTCAGGAACAATGAAATGTTATTTGCTTTGGATGTTGCCAATCTTCAGTTTAGTAGCTTTCTAGTCTTCTCCATTTGCAATCATATCGAAATTTCGTTTCAGATTATTTATCCAATAGACAAGTCTCCTTTACTTATTCAGAATAGTCATATCTGTTATTGTATTAGAAAAAAGATGACTAATTGCTTTTTGCTTATATACCATTAAAGGGTCTAGTGTTTCTTAGACACGGAGGTTTTAACAGGGTCAGGGCAATTGACATCTTGCTTTAATAAAAGAATTTTGGGGTGGAAGCACTGTCTTACTTGTGGACCTCTCTCCTCTCTTTCTATGCATCTTCGTTTTCTTCATATAATTTCGTCGTTCTATTTTGATCATTTTCCAGGCCTTGGAGAAGAAGTATGAGCAGAGGACAGGATTGCCCAGTCCTGAACGGATAGAAACACGTAGGAGGGTAGCTGTTGGTTTTGGCAAGTCATGATTGTATCCGGGGCTTTGATACTCAGGTTAGTACAACAAAGCTCATAGCTTATATTTTTGGGTCGAAGGACTATTATTAATTGTATTACGGAATTTTGATGGGGAAGTAGTTGGCTTTCTATAAAAAAATAAAAAAGCTTACCTCATACACAAACCTAGTCACAATAAGGCAGTAGCTGAATATAATAGTTCTAACGTTTGCTAGTAATTCTGTGTTATAGATGATCTAATTATTCTTGAGCGTATATATTTTTGAGACAATAATAAGGTTTTGCACGTCATGTCTGTTTTTGAGGCAAGACAATAAATACTTGAGAATCTTTTGACATAAATATTGTAGTTCTCATTTGCTATATTTTATGTCTCATGTTACTGAGTTTATGTAGTTCACAGAAGAAAGCAATGAAGCAGTTTCGTGCCTGTACTGGCCAAAAAAAAATTCAATTGAAAGAGGTTTAGATATTCACAACTGTGGGCTAAGTTAGTGTAAGCTGTTCTTCACTGAAGTGTTAAGATAGTTACTGTTTTCCTCATTTTTGCAGCACCGAGTTGCTTTTGGACTAACAACTGATTGTGAAACTTGTGACAATGTTTTGGCGTTATTGCAGAATGAAAGCTCAGAGGGATAACTCTCTCGAGTAATTTCCAGGAGGCAACTGATTTAGATATTCTATTTCATTTGGAAGAGTTGGAAGATGCACAGTGCAGATAGCAGAGGAGCAGAAGTCAACAAGTTAGCAGGCAGCTTGAAATGATGCCTTGGTTTAGATCTTCTTCACGATTAAGAGCAATATGCCTGAGTTGTAAAGGATTGAGATTGTAAAGATTTGTGTCCAGACAGGATCTGGGGTTCTCATCTTCTGGACTTGCTTCTATAATGCTGAGAGGAGTGCGGGCTGTCTCTCCAATTGAATATTTGGCTAGACTACCTGTCATGGTTGGGAATGAAATGCATGAGTTGTAAAGGCTACACTTGTTTGTCACAAAACATCTATGAGATTAATTATCCTCGCTTCCTGAGTTTTTCACCATAAAACTACCTTATATATATGTAGGCAATGTTAGACTGAACACATTAGTGATTAATTACCACTTGTTCTTTTGTTTGTCTACCGTGGCCATGAGATTGGTCCCTCTGGTTTCCTTGAAGAATACTATGTTTCAGCTTGGTGTTTATCTATCTATTATTATTCAAGACTAATATCTTATTAGTCCATGGTTCTTATCTTTGAATGTGCTTGTGTAATACTGGGAGAAAAGTGCTTGGTGATCTCTGACAAATGGAATTTTTGTCTGGAGTTCATTGTTAAAATGGAAAAAGTATTTCTGTATATCACTGTATATTGTTGTGTAGAAATTCAATGCTATCACTAGAAAATGATGATTCCCCTATACATGTGTAAATTTCCATATACTTCCTCCTTTCACAGTCAACAAAATATGGCTGAAGAGATCACTTAAAGCCTAAGGTATGTATATCTAGCAGAATTCTTTGCCTAAACTCAGCATGAAACAAGCTGAGACGGTAAGTTTGATGGCTTTCCTTTCTGTAAGCAGCTGATTGGAGGTTCTGTGGTGGTTTTCAACTCACCATATGTTTCCCAGCAAAAGGGATCATACAGGTGGCTGCCTTGAACAGATTTCAACTGAATTGTTGTAAGAGACACACCAATGCAAGGCAAGCTGTCACTGCAGGCAAAATGTACAGGTTGGACTGTGTAAGTTCCTTTTATGTTCATATAGTTTATGCCTGAAACTGCCACAGCTGCTGTTTCATTCTTGCATGTTCCTTTGTCACAGTAGAACTGGTCAATCATAATAGGAGTTTGGACCTCAGATACTTGGATGTTTGAGAACATGATATCTTGTACAGATCCTGAACCTCCCTGCAGTTACGGAAAAAGGTCATTTGTTAGTTATTCAATTATCAATTTGCCTTGCTGTATCAGAAGTTGAGTTTTTACTGTTTTGTTAATGAAGCGGATAATCAAAAAAGGATGTGGAGTTTATTATTGGATTAGGGTCTTTTTACCTGCCATGTCTTTATCCTGACCCCAGTTAATGTTCCAGTAAATATTGTGTCTCGGACAGTGACATTTGACACACAAGCTTTAGTGTTGTCCTTTCCTAGTCCTCCAATACTGATACCATGTCCTGGTCCACAATTTAGATTGTGTATGTACACATTGGAGCATCCAGTCTGTATTGATACACAGTCATCTCCTGCAAAAGAAAAATTGGTACTCAATTTATTGCTTCTAGTTTTAATGATATTTGGACAAAATGAGTAGATCCTTCGAAGGTCTGTGAATAGTTAAGCAATTTTTGGGTGGATTAATTCTGACAAGACTTTTGTTAATGAGTACCCTAGGGAATTTTTTAAGCACCCAATTAAGGAAACTTAATAGTTTTCAAAGCATAGACTGTCCTTGTGTAATGCTAAAATTGAATTATTCCAAATGAAGAATGCTTAACGAGTGACCCAGGGGCACTCACTAACATCAGGTGCTTGCAGTGCTCCAGAAGGAAGGATACACTGCTTTGCTGTTAGGAGAATGGAGGATTACCGCACGCAATATCTGTGCTGTAAATCAGCATATTCTGGGAATTCTGTAGATGGATTCCATCAGTGTTGGGGCTGTCTCCTGGGGAAGATATAGTGACACCAAAAACCTGGACATCTGTGCAAGAGTCAAACTTCAGGTGGGTCTGAGGGCTGTTCTGTATAGTTATCCCATTGACTGTCACATCTGTGCTTCCATAGAACCTAAGTGCCTGCATGCCAAGATCTCAATGTTTTAGGAATTTATCTCTGGTCTATGGGATTTTGAAGTGGAAAGACTGGAAATTACCGTGGGCTTTGTGCTTGGCATTTTACTCAGATTAGTACTTATCTGCAGTCATGATTGGAAAAGTTGATAAGTTTTGAGAACTGTGGTAGGCTTTTAGCTGGAACTATGCATGATAGTGTATAATATATGACCCACAAGAAAAAGTGCATGTGTAGTATGCACTGAGTTACCATATCGTCGGAGCTATTTGTTGAATTTTGGGCTGTTGAGGAGACTGAACCCAACCCATCTGTTGGACTAACAGTGGGTGAATCATTCCACCAGACAGAGCCTTGTCCATCAATGATGCCTTTTCCCATAATTTTGATCTTTGTAAGCTTTGTGAATTCAATCCATTGAAGGAGACCTGATCCCCAAGCCTGAGAGCTAGTTGGAGCAATTATCTTGCCATCTAACTGTATGAAAGACGAATCAACAGAAGTATGACTATCCCGTCAATTCCTATCCTAGATGGTAGTACACAGAAATATGTCTACAAAAATCTTCTTTTACAAGGTTTGTTGCCCAGCATGGCCTGATGCCAAGTGGTGTTGTCTACCGAAGTTAACTAGCAGGAATAGGATATAAAAAAATTTACCTGAAACACAATGCCTGGTTTGCAATTAGGCCCTGAGAAAGAGATCGGTTTGACCATAAACACAGACCCAGATGGGACCACCAGTGTTGATGCCGCCACTTGACATGCTGCTACCCAAGCTGCTTCAAATGCCTGTCTGTTTGACTTAATTAGTGTATATTTTTAAAACCATATAAACTCTGAAATCACATCCCCATTTATTATGCTGCTGCACAAGCTGCTTCAAATGCTGTTTCTATGTTTTCAATTATTTACTGATTATTGTTTTGAGGTTTACTTCCTGCTTCAAATTTTTTACTGATTGTTATTTCAAGGTTCTTAATGATGCTGCTGCCCAAGCTGCTTCAAATGCCTGTCAGTTTAATGTCACTAGTTTTTATCCTAAAACCACATGAACTCTTTAATCACATCTGCCCTTTACCTTTAGGTTTTCAATTATTTACTGATTGTTTTTGTGAGATTTACTATCCGTGCCCACAAAGCATCTCGTGGCCAAACCATCAGCCTCCTTCATTTCCCCTATGGCTGCCTTGTTGGGCATCACTACATATTTTGTGGCACCCATTAGAAATTATAGTGACTATTGATTTCTTTCTGAATAAACTGTGATCACTAACACCGCTTGGTTTGACTTGTACCATTTGAATTTGTGTAGGATTGCAGTTCTATGCATATGCACTGCCTGTTGTAAGATCATTTAGCACCAGCGCACATTAATGATCCAGCAGGCAGTGCTGTTCTACAATACAGTCGTCTTCTTGTGATGTTCTCTGGTCAGCTTTTCAAGCTGCACCTGCTCAAGAACAAGGTGGAAGAACAGGTCTGATTTGCTTAAAGAAAATATACAGTAGAAAGCTTTCAGGAATGATAATTCACCTTTGTATCATCGGCATGTCCATCACCTTTAGCACCATAGTCCAGCACATCAAAGGTGGTAGTACTCCCTGAACTTCCCGCTAAACTTGTCATAGTCTCTTGAGGAACAGTGTGCCCATCTCCCATCAACTCTGGCGGAAGGCGATGGTGATGTTGGCGGTGGTGTCGGTGTCCACCTGGATGACCTTTTCCCTTTTTCAGTGGGCGAACCTCACTGTGCCTCCAATGCTTGCCTTCTCTGCCATAGCAAGTCCCCAAACTTGCGCTCAAAATGAAAATGGCAATGAGAAGGAGAGAGGCGTTGTTCTTCAGATTGATCTTAATCATCCTCATGGGTCTGGCTAAAAAAACAGGGGGAGGGAGGAGGGGAGACAGATGTTTGAAGGATTATATTAAACTTAGGGTGGCTAGTGAAGAGTGCGTTGGTCTCTTTATTTATAAGCAGGAAGCGTTGCTGAGTATAGAGAACTTGGGACTCATAACACTGTACGACCATGTGCCCCACAGTTTAGCAAGAGCAGGGAGCGGACCTCTAGCTTTATGTTATTTTCCCGACTTTTTGGCTTGTGACTTTTGGATTGGTTAAGCAAATGGAATGGACATTGTCAATACCGTTAGATAGGACGAGTGTGGTGGGAATTCTAAATTAGGGTTAGAACAATGCCCTGTTGTGTCTGTTGGGACGTAGCTCTCAATTCTTCTGTTTGATTGTCGTAGCCTGTGTGGCTCATGTCTGAGACTGCCTGCATCTGAATCAGTTGGGTGGTTCTGTCCAGGTTTCTTGAAGCTGGCCTCGGCATGCGATGGCGGTAATTCCATGCACAATGTTTTTAGGACATTATGCTCTAAAATTTTTCATATACCATAGATCTAGAATGCTTAATAGGTGATTTCGAGGTACTCGGTGGAAATAACCCTTTGATGTAGCAAAACATGCGGAACATAGTACGGTGACCTCCTAGGTTACTTTCTTAATGATAGATCCCAAGGAAAGTACGTGCATATAGTTACGTCGTTCTCTCGAGAACTGCGACTTTGCTTGGGTACGCTCTTGTTTACTGGGAGCCCTTGTCTAGATTTAAGAGATGATGGAGCCTGGAGACGAAGTGGTGGTATTGGAATGGGATTTCATGACGAGCCGTCCGTCGAATGCATACGCAATTCGGCTCTCCTCCTCCTTCCCCAGCCCCTTTTGTCTCTACCCCTAACAATGAGCTCGTGACCGTCTGTATTTGTCGTACACAAAGTCACAAGATACAGCCCCCACCATTCGTATTCGGATGATGTCATTGAGGAGACAGATGGATTGACCAATTGGGTGGAGATTGGACATGAATTAGACCTACGGCCAGAAATAATTTGGTGCGGCCTTCATTCCACATAAATATGCGAAAACCCTAGAATTCATTATATGGGATTGAGAAAAAAATCCGAAGCCACTAAGACAGCTTCAATCTCGTTAACGAGCGAAGTTGGCATGTTCTAAATCATTAGAGAGCTGCACTGGCATTGAAAGATCGGACGCTAGGCGAATGAGAAGAATCCCGTGAACGAGAGAGTCGCGCAGGTGATTCCAAGGATCCGAAAGAGCCATGGCCACATCCCATTTCAACCATGACGTGACGAGCATGTCCAAATAATTGTTTAGCCATGGAACGATGAGAACACAACAAACCCACGTGATCCATGGTTAACAAACGAGAATCGATCAAGTGGATGCAACAGCCGCTAGTTTACCAACACTTGGCGAAGTCTCGTGAAGTCCGGGCCGGCTCGCCACAATCAAGCACATAACACTATCCCCGAAGATACATCTTGGTTAAATCCAATCGATGTGAAAATGACCTTGATAGAGAAAATGCGGATATGATATAAAGACGGCGCTTCGATCGAATGCGTGATACTATATCTATCGTCAGGCAAAATTTGATCGATCAAAACATGATTCGAAGCATCGATTTTCTAAGAGGTGATATCATCGAGATCTCACGCACATAATAAGCCCGAGTCGCCGTCGGTCGGCCTCTCGCCATGCTGTGGATGTACGATCAGGTAACAATCGAATAATTGAAGATGATGACGGGAATGAGGCCGCCAAAAGCGGGCAAGGGACAAGGCAAAAATCTTTGAGATTTGCGCGTTGAGGTAAACTACAAAGATGAAGAGACGCTCTGTTTTGGACAGGAGGGGTGGCTAAGCTGCCCTACTTGACAACGACGGTTGTATTGGCGAATGTTCTCTTGCTGCACGGCTGAACAACAGAATGTCAAACCGTTAAAAACAGTTTGTAATAAAGTATAGGATGATGAATCACTTTGATCGACACAGGAAATTTCAGAAATCTTTTAGGCGCTCCTAGAGATTATGTACCTGTTTATCCGACTAATCACGAGAACTTCACGTATTATCCAAGACTTCCAAGTACTTTTTCTTTCTCCTCAAAAGAGACTCCGAGCGGGATAGGGACTTGCTTGGTCACGGGTGAAATGTTAGGTTCGATACGCCGGCGAAGCACAGATCGTCCGCCGGCGAGCTAGTTACCGTAGCCCCATAAGGCACTAGTGGAGAGGCCCAAGACCGCCGATACGGCTTAGCTTAGGCCCGTCCTGCACGGAACAATCGGAGTTTTCCAAGTTCAATGTTAAATCTGAGAATCGAATCAGCGTACATTTCGGCTTACAAATCAAGTCTTAGACTTCTTGATCAGTCGGTTCCTCATTGCAAGAATTGAGAAAAACACGGACCTTGAATTTTTTCGATACTCCGATAAATTAGCATCGAATCATGTGATATTCGTCCTTTTGACACGTCATTGTCAGCTCAAACGTCACTCAAGCATGGTATAGATCGGCCGCACTTGGAGGATGGTCAGGTCGTGCTCATGCACACACGGATCATCCCGGACTTCCAAATTTTCCCTGTTAAACCCGTGAAACTTGACATCCCCATCGAACTTTGTAACTTCATTTTGGTATCGTCATCTTCATTTCCCAAACGCATCGTGCTCGGTTTCGAATCGAACGAACCCGATACAATTTACTATCGTAAGCACAAGGTGAAGGACGTCTCGCGAGAACGACCAAGCTTTCTAAAAATCTGACGCGATTTTGACGGCGAATGCTCTTTATGTATCCCAACCTAAATTTCGTTTCACCTGAAGGAAAGGAAAGGAAAGGAAATCCCTGCTGTTCATGCTCCGAATAGTGATGGTCTTTAGGGAGAATTGGACGCATCCTTCGAAAGTTTCCGTAATGTGATCGACCGCTCCGAAATCTTAAATTATTAGATGGACGAAGCCGTATGGAGATAGAGTTATTGAATCGACACATTTTGAAGTTTATTTAATTAGACTTTTGAGTCCGATATCATTCAATAATCATAACTGCAGGAAGCTGCTAAGGAATTCTCTACACAGACTATCTTTCGAGATAGGTTGCGTCCGTCTCTTTTATGAATAGTTTGACAGGAGCACATGTTGATGATTGAAATCGCCAGGTTTCGGGCCACTCTGAAGAAGATCTGCAAGCTTGTCTTCTTCCTCCATTTTTTCAATATGATTGTGCTGGGATTGAGCACGCGATCGGTTGGTTAGTTCTTGTGCTCGTGATTTTCTCTAAGCTGATTTGTTGTTTCGGGCATGCCCATGATCGATATTCCATGACTTGTGCATCTTATTATTATTATTATTATTTGAGGAAGTTATCTTAGAAAATCGTAAAACTTGTTGTGCAATCGGTCAATTCAGTCATAAACTTTATTAATTTAGCCTCAAATCTTTTAATGATTGTCAATAAATTCCCTCGGGTTAGTTTTGATCGAAAATTGTGGCAATCCCAGTTAATGCCTAACATATGTCTCACGCGACATGATTGATGCCGAAATGGACAATTTTATTTTATTTTATTTTTTCTTTTTTTCCTTATTTCATTCCATTGGCCGTTGAGGCTTCGGTGATGGCCAGCAAAGTTTATTGGTCCAAATCTGGCAAAGGTGTTGTGGTCCTTGCCACATATGGGTAGGGGCTTGCAAGTCCGTTGTGCCTGGCGAGGACGTCATGGCCCCCTCCTATGATCGCCGACCTTCGCCAATTGTCATCAAAGCCTTAGCAACCAATGAAAGAAAAGACAAAAGGCTAAAAAAATCACATTTTTTTAAAATACAAAAATTATTATGTCAGTGCTGGCTATGTCGTGTAAGATATCCGACAACCACTTCAATGAAATGCCATCCAAAATTGATCGGAATGACCATATTAATAAATCTTCAATCATTAAATTGATTACCATATAAAGTGTTCATAATTTTTGGACGATTATCTTTCTCTTATTTTTTTTTAAATATCGTCGGATACCTTAGCTTTCCAACGTGGCAAGTGCCGGGATTCTCAAGCTCAAAATAAAATTTTCTTTTGCAATAATACCGAAAGAAAATCAAATTTTCTCGTGTCTCCGAGGGCGCTTTCCCTTCGAGTTCACCCCGACGACTCCGATCTTCGAGATCACGCGACGACTCTGTCGTTGATTCGCAGAGCTCACCTCGTCCCGCCATCGACAGAGAAGGGCTCGCCGGCGAATGACAATGAATCCCCTTGCTGGATGGCTCGCCGTGCTCGGACCTCCGAATTCTGCAGGGTCTTTTCTCGCATCTTCTCCATTCTCGTGGAATTCGAAGAACGATCGAGAGCATCGAAAGCGGCGCCGGCGAACGGCCGTCTCGACTTGGAGGCGCGTCACGGAGTCGAACGGCGGAAATCGACAGAGGGAAGGACCAAATCTCCTTCCAATGAATCTCGTCGTCGGAGAGCCAACTGGGCTTCACTTTTGTCCTACCGCGGAGACGGCCACGGCAAACGGGTGACCCGCGGTGTACCCCTCGCGGGGAGACCACGAGGCACTTTCTTAAGCCCGGCCCAGGATTTTCGGGGTATTTGGAGGGTCCGCTTGTTAATTTCAAGCCCGGCCCATGATTGAGGAAGGCATTTCGGGTCAAATGCGATGCGGCCCAACGAGAGCGCGATTTTCTTAAGCCCCCCTTTTTAGATTTCTTAGATTGAAGCCCAAAAGTAACCATCCCATTAAACACGTGCTTGTTTTATTCCCACGGCACGTGTGACGATTTGCTAACTTATTCAGCATGTGCCTTGTGGTAGGTACTGCTATCGTATGCTTAGCCGTTCCAAAATCATCGACGATGGATGAAACCATCCATCCATTGGCAACTCCTTGGAAATGTTACTTGAATGGTAACTATTTCCTGTATATCAAATACGCGGTACGGTATTTGGACGACCCTATTTTACATGGACAGTGGTTCATATAGTTCATTTGATTATTGCTCGAGCCGGATGATAGAAGATCGTCAATGTCCGATTCCTTTGCATAATGGATATATAAGAATCCATCCAGCGCAATTACTAGCAACTTACGAGGTTGTTATAGGACTTCTCTCTATCGTCAATATCGCTATATTGGGTGGAAGTTAGATTGTGATGGAAAGAATCACCTCATTAAAGTTCAAAAAGTTTGCTAACTCCGTCTCAGTATATGTCTACTATGATTTGAAGAGGAAAGATAGATTCAAACCGTGGTCGGAGAACTTTGCTCTTTTCTATTCATTTAGATGTTGCGTCAATGTATCGATGCTCAATATGAATTGAGTTTTCTCTCTACTCGTTTTTACCAAGATTATACATGGCATGATCAGGCAAGACTTCTCACCACGTCACCACATTGGAGTAGCTAGGTTCACTTTTTCTGCTTTTATGCACGTTATTGACTTTGCATTGACTTCTCGATGCTCAACATCCAGAGGAGACCTCCTCAGAGCAATGTTTCAGGAGCCTTGACCATCACAGTATCCACTTTCCCCAGGAAAGGAAAGGCCTCCATTTTCAAATAATAATAACCGTTAGGTGGTGTTAAAAAAAAGTTCATTAAACTCTCATTCTCAATTCCTTTGTCGTCCGGATTTTCATGCATGATCAACTTAAGATACTCAGTATCCAAGTCAATTTAGCCTGAGGGAACCGAAATCTGCTACCGGAGACCACGTGGTTGGGCCGAAACGATGCCGGAGCGTCGCGATCCCCCCACCTCCACGGTTGAATTCCGGAGAAATCTCTTCCCGGGGCACTAATAAAATGAGGAGCGAAGCAGCTTCCGTTTTGGACCAGCGGAGGTGAGGCTCGAACCAGGGTTAAAATTACACCTAACCAGGGTTTGCCCGCGTCCTCCATTCGCACCGCGTCTGCCGTCCAGCTGTTATAAATATCAAGAACTCCTCAACCTTCGTCCCTCTCCCTCCCCCTCTCCCCCTCTCTGCGCTTTTCTTGTCCATAGGAAGCGCAGGCCTCCTATTGGCCAGGGGCTCCCGCACGCAGAGAGAGGAGAGAGACGGCACGACTCGCGTATTACCACATCGCATCTCTCTCTCTCTCTCCACATCCGAGTATTCGCACGCCCTCGTCAGGTGCCTTTTCGTTCGATTTATTTTCCCCCAGGTTTTTGGGTTTTTTTTTTGTTTTGTTCCATGCATCATTGGGTTGTGTAGGAATTTCTCGGGTCAGTGCCAGGTTTCAATTTTGCTGTTCAGGTTTCAATTTTGCTGTTCTTAGCCGTCGCGGGGAGTATCTGGTTTTAGGCTTCTGGATCTGGGGTTTTTTCCGGAGTTCTCGCGTTGTTTTGCAGCTGCGATTGTCGTTGTGATGGGTTTGCGTTGCTTACTAGGTTTCCCGTTGTGATGGGTTTTCTTTCCTCCCCTTCAACCGATTGTATGTGCGCACTAATGGTATAATAATCCTTTATGAGATAGGTGCATGTTGAATACGCCGCTTGTTCGTTTGTGTTTTTGTTCTTCTATGGCTTTTCTGCTGCTTAATCTACTTTATTTTTTCTGGGTATGTGCGGGATTTCTTGTACGAACCTTCTCCATATGCTGAACCCATGCGATATATTATGTCCTGTCCATGTAGGACTATACTGGCAGTCTGTATTGAAATGGCTGCAACT
The DNA here is from genome assembly GCA_030064385.1 of Melaleuca quinquenervia. NCBI lineage: Eukaryota > Viridiplantae > Streptophyta > Magnoliopsida > Myrtales > Myrtaceae > Melaleuca > Melaleuca quinquenervia. The sequence goes on along the minus strand of CM057726.1, from coordinate 5,165,529 downwards.
GCAACCATGTCGACATCGGGTCCTCGCTATGCTCCCGAAGATCCCACTCTTCCCAAGCCCTGGAGAGGGCTTGTTGATGGTAAAACGGGTTATCTCTACTTTTGGAATCCGGAGACTAACGTTACTCAGTATGAGAGGCCCACGGGCACATCGTCTTCGGCTCATATCAGCTCTTCTGTTCAAGTTCGACAGCCATCGCCGGGTCAGCAGCGAGGTTATAATCCTGATAGGGAAGATGATAGATATGGCCGAGGAAACAATGGTGGGTCAAGGGGCATTCAGGTACGTATTTCTCATATGCTTGCCAATTTGTCTGGTGCGTTGTTTTCCTACTCATTTTCTCATAAGAGGCTTAGTTTGCTTTTGGTTGGCGGTTTTGCTGCTACTTGAATGACCGCTCATGCTTGAAACTGTGCATACACTGTCTTATTGGCATGCCAATTAATAACTTCCCTTGCCGTTTAATTCGCTGTTTTATTATTTGGACATAAGAATGTCAAAGTGTTTGTCTTATTCTGAGTGACAAATACTTTACTCTGTTGCTGCTGTATAGAATGGTTGTCAATGTCTGCACTTTATAAATATTTTGGTAAACAATTATTTTTGTAATATGGGCAATAATTTGATTGGGCTTCCAATTAACCATTGCCCTGTACTGCTCGCAACAAGTAAGTTGGCTGGGAATGAGTTATTGCAGGTCTTTCTTTGGTAATCTATTGTCTGGTTGTGGTGTCAAATTCAGTTTGAGATCTCTTTTGCACAATGATTTGGAACCACTGACTGATGCTTATCAAATGAAATGTTCATCAGAGTGCAGTTGGTGGGACAGTTAGTTGGCAAAATGGTCCGAAGGGGACAGTTGGTCTTGGGCATGGAGCACCTTCTGTGAAAGAGCAGGGTCAGTTAAGCACTGGAAGTAGTTTATCTGCTGATGCTTATCGGCGTCATCATGAAATCACTGTTTCTGTGAGTACTTCGAACTGTGTTTGAACCACACTCATTATCTTTCTTCCAGTGTGCTTGGTCAGTTTCTCTGTCTTGTGTCTGAGCTTTTGATTGAAACCACTCGACCTTCTTTTAAGCCTGCTTTCCTGATATATTTGCTCTTTGTAGTCGCAACATTAATGATTCTATTACTAATTTTGTAATGTCATTAGGGAGCTGATGTGCCTCCACCACTGGTATCATTTGAAGCTACAGGATTCCCTTCAGAGATACTCAGGGAAGTAAGTAGATCATAATTCGTGTTCATTTTTCTTTGATTCTCTTATTGTTGCGATACTTAGGCTGATTTTAGCAATTTTATATGGAGGATCATGGATGGGTTGGGAACATTCTGAACCTAGTGTATCCGGTTGTCTAAGTGGTGGAGTCAAAACGTTAAGTTTCAGACTCACGTTAATTCTTCTGTCGTCTCTACTCTTGTCTCAGGTGCGATATTTGCTCCTGGGAGGAGCTAATGTCGTACGCTATGCTGTCCTCTTTTGGGGGCTGGCATGTATTTGGGGCACCTTTAGACGATGGATCAATTATTTGGAAGGGCTTTCCAAGTCACTGATCTTCGTGGCTGGGACAGCCGTTGGTGATTATTCAGTCTGCTACTTTGGTCCAAACAGAAGAAGTGGTCTCCTCCTGTCCAGCTTGCGTCAGCAAGCATTGGTGGCCGCATGCAGGGGATGATGCTTCTTCTGGCTTTAGCCAAAATTCTGTTTGGTCCAGAACGGAAATCACAAAGAAATACTGAAGGCAGAGCCTGTGCTTATAGGGCTGCTGGGTTTTGCCTTTTTCCAGGTACACAGTGCTGGGTTTTCTGCTCCAACCCCAATTCAGGCACAGTCATGGCCTATTGCACTCCAAAGTCGGGATATTGTGGCCATTGCTAAAACTGGTTCTGGGAAGACATTGGGATATCTATTACCAGGCTTTGTCCATATCAAGCGCTGCCGTAATAATTCTCGTATGGGTCCAACTGTGCTGGTACTGTCACCCACGAGGGAGTTGGCGACGCAGATACTAGACGAAGCTGTCAAGTTTGGTAAATCATCAAGAATCTCCTGCGTGGTACGTCACATGTCCATCTAACTTTTCATTTTGCCTTTATCATCTAGGCCTGTGTTTATGATGACATCATATTGTTGGGGACTGCAAAGCAATATGTATGTTACTGAATCAGAGGTTGTTTATTGATTTTCTCTGTAACCGTGTCAATAGCTTTCCTTATTCAGTTCATCTTTGGAGGCATTGTTGCCATAGCAGAATCCATGCATCATGATTTTCACAAATGCAGTTGTTTCTTAGAAGATGGTACTTTTAGACTGCCTTACCAGTTTCTTTGAGATGGCTCTTGTAATTGGATGTTTGCAGACTGCATTCATGGGTGTCCGTGCATAATTAGTGCTGTGTGGATCTTAATTTGTGTGACAATTGCACAGTTGTCATTGTTGATTTAAAGATTTTCTTATGTTATTTGTGGTGACTTCCTTTTCATGTTAGTTTATGTAGTGATTCAGTTCTAGATTAACTTAATTTTGTCTATCAAAATGAGTAATCTAATATACACTCAAATATTTTTAGATTTGAATGTAGTTGCTTATTGATACATTTCTTTTGGGTGCTCCAGTGTCTCTATGGAGGAGCACCAAAGGGTCCCCAGTTGCGGGATATTGACAGAGGAGCTGATGTCGTGGTTGCCACTCCTGGACGCTTGAACGATATCCTTGAGATGAAGAGAATCAGCCTCAATCAAGTTTCTTACCTTGTGCTGGATGAGGCAGATCGCATGCTTGACATGGGTTTTGAACCTCAGATAAGAAAGATTGTGAGGGAGGTGCCTGCTCACCGCCAGACTCTCATGTATACTGCTACGTGGCCAAAGGAGGTTCGTAAAATTGCAGCAGATCTGCTGGTTAATCCGGTGCAGGTTAACATTGGTAATGTGGATGAGCTTGTTGCAAACAAGTCTATCACCCAGGTTAGTATTGCCTTCCTTCCATAACTTGTACTTACATGTTTGAAGTGGTTTCTTTCTTGGTGGTAGCATTTGCTTTTTTTACTAAGACCATTTTCGTCAAGATGAAGTTCAAATGCATGCTATTTATCATTTGTCATGATTTTGACATACAGCATGTGGAACTGTTGGCTCCCATGGAGAAGCACAGACGATTGGAGCAGATACTTCGCTCTCAAGAGCCGGGTTCAAAAATAATTATCTTCTGTTCTACTAAGAAAATGTGCGATCAGCTTGCCCGTAACCTCAACCGCCAGTTCGGAGCTGCTGCGATACATGGAGACAAGTCTCAGAGTGAGAGGGATTTCGTGCTGAATCAGTTTCGGACTGGAAAATCTCCAATTTTGGTAGCAACCGATGTAGCAGCCCGAGGATTGGATATCAAAGATATCAGGTATTTGAAAGGCTACTTTTTATAGCTTGATGTGAGGCAGATTAAAAACACAGTTTTGTGATAACTTGTATATTTGAAGCTGTCTGACTAGAGACAATTGGGAGAATCTGTGTGTATTTAGGCGGTCTTTTCCCTTCGAGAATCTGTTTTGCCATCTTTCTGTCGTTTTATTTGAACATGGCTGGTTGGACGATACATTCAATCATGCATGCTTTTGGACCTCTCATATTATGGATTTTTGCAGTTAAAATAGCCAGTATCTTTTGCAGGGTGGTTATCAATTATGACTTCCCTACTGGCGTGGAGGATTATGTTCATCGGATTGGAAGAACTGGAAGGGCAGGAGCTAGTGGAGTAGCGTATACGTTTTTTGGCGACCAGGATGCAAAATATGCAGCAGAACTCATCAAAGTTCTTGAGGGGGCAAGCCAGCGAGTTCCACCAGAAATTCGTAATATGGCTTCTCGTGGTGGTGGTGGTGGAATGGGACGGTTTAGACGCTGGAGCTCTGATTCTGGTGGTAGAGATGGAGGCCGAGGTGGACGTGGTGATTCTGGTTATGGTGGAAGGGATAGTGGAAGGGGAGGTTGGTCATTTTCTGCTTCTGCTTCTATCAAGCCCGATAAGGGCGGTGGTCGTGGCTATGGTTCCGAGTCACGTGATAGGTAATGCTGATAGCAACTTTGTTGTTTGGAAGTGTTTTTTCTATCTGATGAATTGCATTACGATGCTTAAGAGCCCTTCTCCTATATTGAAACAGGTTTGGCAGTGGCCATGATGGATATGAGAGAGCTAGAAGTCGGAGTCCCAAGGGATCGGGTGGCTGGGTTGATCGTGCTAGTAACTGGAGTCGTGACCGCAGCCGTAGCCCGGATAGGTCTGAGCACGACAGGGCTCGTTCCCCAGTTCGCAGCTTCCACCAGGCAATGATGGAGAGAAGCCAATCGCATCGCCCTGGTGCATCTTCCTTCCACGGTGAGAAATCAAGAGAGACTTCACGGAGTCCGCGACGTGCAAGGTCCCCTTCACCCCGTGGGAAGGATAACGAGAGGGGGAATTTTGGGGGATCGCACGGTGATGCTCCATCGAAATGGGATGGAGGATATGGTGGTGGGGCCCGCTCTTCTTACCCCGGGGAAGAAGAGGAAGGCATGATTCTTGCTGACGGAGGCAGATAAGTGGGTGCAGGTGAAGATCCCCTCAAATTCTTTCGGGAGGTCGGGGCAGTCCTTCGTTTGCCCTTCTTTTGCTCTTTTTTGTTTGTTTAGGAAGTTTATGGAACTGGAAATAGGGGAAGCTGTAAAGAGATTACTTGGTTTCCCTAGAATTATAGGATCTTCTAAGATGCTTGACCCATGATCTCCTAGAACTGGTTTTCTTTGCGAAGCTTTCGTTACGTCTTTGTCTCCAGTGAGATCGGAGTGAATTTTTGCGAATACTGTATTGAATCACCTGCAGGGGGGGAATTCTAATGTAAAATGCTTAATTGGATTGCGGCGAATGAAGTACACTTAGCTAGAAATTTGAGTACATGCCATGTTCTTTTCTAAGCGGTTTTGGCGGTCCTGGAACTGCCGCGGCTCGAGCCGAGGGGTATATTGAAATGTCTGTGAATTGCCGTTCGCTGCATGAAACCGAAGGCTCCAATCCTCGGCGCGGATGAAACCATGCGCTGTATACGTTATGGAAGCTTAGATTTTATGGTCTTGGCTTGGCGTTCGGTTCAATGGCTGCCGATTGGGTGGAGAGGTGGGGATCACCATGACCCCCGCCGTGATAAACGTGGATATTAGGGTGCTGTAACGGTTGAGGCCTTCTTTTTTCTTGCTTCCGTTGTAAGTCTCCATCCGTTGCCAAATTCAATCCCAGCCAACGGTCCTCGTTGAGATACAGTGGAGGCACAGATGACGTTCGAGGTTCTTTGGCTGCGTTTGTTCGACTTTAAAAACGAGCTTTGAAAAAAAAGGCCGAAAGTTAGTAGAACTTGTTTTCAATATTTTCAAGATCAATTTTTTTTATCTCAAAACCTTTTGAGAATGACTGTCAACATTTTATACTTTCTCCAAATCCCTTGAGAAAACTGAACCAAATTCACCCTTCATCTATTTTTTGATTTTTGGCTTAGCGATAACTGAAGCCTCAAGAGAATTTATCTCGTTTGCATTTCCTTTGATCTAGTGATCCTGGTGGGCCCTAGCTGATCTAGAAAAGAAAAAAAAAAAGAGACATTGAGAGTCCATTTTTTTTTCTTGGGATAAGTATACTGCAAATTTTGACACTTATTGCGAAAAGTAATTGGATCTTGAAAATTTTAAAAAGTGCAATTAGATATTCAAATTTGTTAAATTGGTGCAATGGAGTCCTTCTATTAGCACCGCTAATTTATCTAACGAAAAATTTCTATCATGGCATTTTAAAATTAATTTCTCTTTCCTTCTTCACATTTTTTAATTATTTTTCCTTCACATGTTATTCAAATCAGATTAAAAAAATCCAAAAAATAAACAAAAATGATTGTAAAAAAACTAGGAAAAAAGTAAAAAATAGACTAGAAACTTGCCGATGGCGCTATTGTTGCTGCCCATTAGAAAGGGGCCAACAATGTTGGGCAAGGGTGATGGATCCTAGCTAGCCTGAAGGTGACATTGCCAATGACCCTCACTAGGGCCTAAGGCCTTTGCTTGAACCTAGCAAGGCATCTCTTAGATCTAGGTGAGCCTTGCTGGTCCTAGGCAAGGGCCAACAAGGCCTCACCCATGCTAGCGATGGTCGTCCTCCACCCAATCTAAGCGAGCCTCACAGGCTCTTGCTTGGGTGAGTGACCTTTGCCATCCCCTCCAGAAATGGGCGCGGGTGGCAGCACCCAGTTGTAGTGTTTGGCTTTTTTTTTTTTAATTATTTAAGCTTTCCTTTAGTTTTTAAATATTATTTTAATAATAAGATCGGAAAAACCTAATAAAAATTGCCACACAGGAGATAAGAACTAACAACATTTTTTATTGGACAAATTCATAGTATTAATGATAATAACATAAATTTGACAAAGTTTTAGGAGGATTCAATTGTATTATCGCCAATAAACTTCAAGGCTTGAACTTGAAGTGCATATACCCTTTTTTTTTTTTTTGGGGGATTTTCTGCATGAGATGTGTGATCCTTGCTGGGTATCCGCCGTGATTTCCGGACCGAAACGTTCGATCCGTTACGAGATAACGAGTGCTTTGGGGTTAGGGCCGTGAAGTCATGGCGTCAGTCTTTGCTCCTCACCTTTTTTCCCGACATGAAGCGCAAAAAGACAGGAACTCCCTTGAGAAGTTGCACCTCTCTCGCACGCCATGCACGAGTTTCACCGCTGCGGTGCAGAGAGAGCTTTTGGCCGTTGAAACTTTGGCGAGAATCATGCCAGACTTCTTCACTGCGTCGCAGCAACTCCGCATCGTAGCCTTGACTAAGTCTCCACCGTATTGTTGGTATCCAGGTAACAGTATGCATGCTAACTCAGTGGATGCCAAACATAGCAGTAAATGCACATCAAACACTAGCCCATCCTTAAACAAGTCACAGATCTCATCCATAATCCATCTCATAAATCAGTATTGTAAATCATCTTCCCGATCAATATATATGTAACACGCTTTGCAATGCTTTTCATAAAATATTTCTCAATTCATTCACAGATGATGCAAAAGTAGCCCACGTGTAATCCGACTCTATATAGCAACTACACTTTTTCATAACCTGCAACATATTGATACTTTATAACTTTCAAAATTCGAGTTTGCAAATTCATGAAAGAGATAAGCAACACTCACTTAAAATAATTAAAACCAAATAATAAAGGCTACTCAAACGGGAAAACTCGAAATCCTATCAATAAAGTAAGAAATAAATATCAAAGTATCGATTAGGTGACACCATTTTAGAGACGAATCATTCACTATAGGTCGATAAAAGACCTCATGAACAGCCAATCCTGATTAATAGCCCCTCCTGCGAAAAACAACCACTTGCTTCACGAACGGCCACTCGTGTGACAAACTTTCTCAGGTCATATCTCTTTACCAAGCTTCAGTTCAAACTTTGGAAAATCTATATGATCTTAAATTTCTCTGATTCAAATGATAGCCGAAGTTGGGCGAGGGTAGCAACGTGCAAAGCTTTTGATCTGCTTTGCGTCTCTTACAATATGCGTAACTTTTCCTCCTGTGACTTTGTGGTGCTTTGAGATGCTCCCGATCCAATCCGACTTTCTTTTTTGATTACTGAATGAACTCTGGGTCAATTAGTCTCTTTTGACCAACATCATCTTAATCAATAGAAGATCTGCATTTTTTAGCATGCACAATTTCAAAATGAGTCATGTCAATGCTAGAATGAGGGCTATCGTTACAAGAAATTTTGCTAAATATAGGTCTTCATTGGAAGAGTTGCCAACGTCAATAATGTAGGATATCAACATTTTCTTTATCGTCTGAATCGTTCTATCTGACTGTCCATTAAGCTTAGAGTCAAACACTTCTTTTAAACTCTACCAAAGATTAGACATGAATTTATATGATGCTCATTGACACTCCATGAAGTTTCATTATGTTATTGTCATAACGTTGCACTATATCTTTGAGTGAAAGGAAGATCAATTTGACAAAAAGTACGTGGATTTAGTCAATCAATCAATAATCACCCATCTATTCGTGTATGTATGCGCATGCGCCTGTGTAATGGTACTAATAGCATATAGATTTTGGTTTGATGTGTAGTGCCATTTTTAAACTTTAATTTTTTCAACATGATTTTTGAACTATTCTGAAATATTTAGTGTAGTCATTTTGTTTGATCAAAGAAAGTAGAGGAAGAACGCCACCCAGTGTGCCTATTTCCTCTGGGTTCTTATGGAAAAGATTTAAATATTTGATAGAATGCCACATTAGCCTCAGAAGAGGTCCTTATTTGGAAAGGAATTCAACATTCAATTGTCCTTCTCTTTGGTTCTTTTCATATTGCCACATTTGTATGAACCCTCAATGCTAATCAGTCCTAAACGCTTTCCTATTCTGTCAAACTTATCAGGTAACCCTCCACCTTTCTCATTTAAACAATAATCTCAATCCTCTCCCCCGGTCACTATGATAAACACTTGCAAAATTGGGCGTTCCCTTTTGAAATCAATGATCTGTCAATGCAACTGAGATCGTGTCTCTTCTGCCTGGTCCATCAGTCTGTCTCTGAGATGAACTCAATTCTTACACATTAGAAAGCTGCCAAAAACAATAATAATAAATGAAAAATGCATGAACTGTTGTCCATCTCTCCATCTCACTATCATCTGATCGACGCCATCTTTCTTATGCACTACAGATTGATATTGTACATCAGTTCGATTATATCACAATACGATTTCGATTATTTTAATTGAATTGACTACTTCGTAGATTGATTTTTCCGCATGAAGTGCCGCCTTTTATGTAGTATGTAATGAAAGCAAATTGCTAATGAAGTGACCTTACACTTTTCTTATATATTACTCACTTCCCTTTGCCATATCTCTTCACCATTTCTCCATATCAGTCGTAACTTCTTTACGTTTCAGAAATTATCTTTTGTCTTCACCTTAACGTATACAAGAACTGTGTTGTCCATCATCTTATCAAGCAACGGCGCAGATCAACTTATAGTTAGCTATGTTACTTCATCTACTGGACTGGGCACACGCCATATGAACTACTTGTATAGCAAAAAGAGGAGCGTTTCATGGTACTGGTTGAAAACCCAAAATCGATATAAAGTTACAATTTCGAGTGATCGCTGTGAAGAGGAGTATCGATACGATGGAGACGTCGGGCCGTCTCCTCTCTAGTGGTTTGATTAAATTGTCGAGTTTTGATTCACTTACGAAAGGAAAGATTTGAAGTGAGAAAAGCTCTCCTGGTGCAAGGTCTCAAGGAACGAATCCTGTCCTATTTCGTTTTATCTGCATTTCTGGGTGTTCGGTACCCTTCTTTTCCTCCTCCTTCTCCATCGCCGTAGCTTCCCCGCTGCACTGCTGCTGTCGTCGCTTGCCGTTGTCACCTCCTCCTCCTCCTCCTCCTCCTCCTCCGAGAGAGAGAGAGAGAGAGAGAGAGAGAGAGAGAGAGAGAGAGAGAGAGAGAGAGAGAGAGAGAGAGAGAGAGAGAGAGAGAGAGAGAGAGGCACAAGCAAGGACTTGGATTCTTTCTTTTTCGGATGTGTTTTGAGGATTGAATTGACCGGAGCTTGAACTCAGAATACACAATTTGAGTTGCTTGCGAGACCAATCAGATAATTATATTTTTTATGTGTTGCTAAAAAATATATAAAAGCTCATGAGCATGAATTAATACATATAGTTTATTTCAATTGCAATACATTTTTGGATCATGAGTCCGAGTTTACTTTGAATTTCAGATAATCTTTTTTTTTCCTAATCCAGTCATGTATTCTATCTTGTTGAAAAGTTACTAAGTCGAGCTTGAGTTTGAAAAATCCTACTCTCAAAAGAGCTCAATAGTAGCATTAGAATTTAAATAACTAAATCAAGCATAATTGACTCGAGCCATGAGTACTATGTCACGGCCCGCTCCCGGGCGCTCGATAGACCCATGTAGCTTTTCCTGATTGTGATCGATAGAATGCGACGTCCCTAAGATTCACCGCCAACTTTCCGCTTAATCAAAGGCAAACACATGCGGAAACGAAATATAAAATTGAAGGCAAACATGTATGATCCATGAATTTGCACCACTGATACATCGTACGTCTTTTGAGGCAGTTCCATGTGATTGGTGACACAGGCCAACTAATCAGTTAATTCAATCATTTTTCAAATCTAACCATGATGCATCATTAATCGCAATCAACTTACTTGGCCAATTGTAACTTATTGGCCATCTAATTGGTTCAAGTTGCACACAACTCGGCCTTGACTGTTATTTACCAGTCTAATAGCATAACGAGGCTTACAATTCTATTAAAGCTGTAAACAAACCTAATCTAGGGTTAGGATGTTCACGCACTTGGTGGTTCGTGCATCCTAGGTGCATTGATGATGACGACGACTTGTGGCGAGCTCACGAAATTGTGAATCTTGCGCAACGAGAGCACAAATGGCATGGGCATGACACGGCACAACATGGTTTGGCCTAACATGGCACGGCGGTGGCACACCTTCGGCGAGGCTCTGAAGAGGGCGGTGACGGTGGTTTTTGGCAGTGATGGCATGGCCAAGGGCCTGGATGAGGTGGCAACGGCTAGTGGTCGACAGAACAGCTTTGGTAGGCAGCCCATAGACTTGGTTGGAGGGAAACAGTGTCGACCTGTGTTGTTTTTGGCGGCAAGGTGGCGGCTGGGGGGTGTTGTGGGTGGTATTGAGAGGTCAAGGGGCTTGTGGGTGGCAATGGGTGGCGGGAGAGCAGCGCGGAACGGCGTTAGAGATGCATGGCTCGAGAGGCAGGGCACAGGTCTGAAAACAAGGCAGTCGGGTCGCGGCTGATTTCAGGCTGCCAACGAAATTTCGACGATGGCGAGCGGCTAGGCGATGCTTAGGGGGTTCCCAAGAAGCTGATCCAACCGGTGGCCACCGCTGGAAGCTCATGTTTTGCTGGCGGTGACAACAAATAGTGACCGGGTGCAAAACAAAGCACATGGTGTTGGAAAATAATGGATTCGAATTGGGTAGAACAATGAAATCAAATCAGACTTTAAAGCGTGATATCACTTCTTTTAATGATCTATTTGCCCCACGAAATTGCTAATGATCTCTTGGCAAAAATTCTTCAAGATACAACAAAGTCTCTTCAAGAATACTCGATAGCAATTCAAGTAATTCTCCACTTTTTTCTCTATCGGAACTTCCGAATGAATGACTGCCATTAACTTAAAAGACGACACAAAAATTAAACAAACACAACTGTTCATTGACAGTTAAACTGAAAGGATGTCTTGAAAAGACACAAACGAAAATAGAAAAATAAATTAAATAAAGTAATAAAACAAAGTAAAATGATTAGTGCTAATTAAACCACGAACCAAAACCGCGAAACAAAAGTGCTAAGTGCGCCTAATAATCACACACCCGCATGCGGGTATGGTGAGGTATAGCCCACACCCAATCAATCCTTTATTGAGGGAAACTCATATTTAAAGTGACATTCTCTCTCTTACTTTCCTATATGGGATAAGGAATAGCACTCTTATTTGCTTTTCAAATAAACTCCACCAACACATGGTGTCTCGACGGCTTTCGGGGCAGTGGCGGCAGTGGCCAAGGGTCTAGAGGGACTAAGGGAACGCTTGGAAACACGGAGGAGGTGTTGGCACGGCTTGGGTGTGACCGAGTGCTCTCGAATCGCCGTGCACAGTCAATCACAAATAAGGATGGCGGCTTTCATGGCCGTGACTTCGAGCGACTCTCGACAGCTTCGGTGGCGGCAATGGTGTTAGCGGTGGCTAGGGATGGAAAGATGGGATTGTAGAGAGGTCGAGGGAGCTGTCGGTGGCTTTGGATGGTGGCTGGAGACGGAGAAACGAATGGCGAACAATGAGTCGCTTGCTAGCATGCAAAACAGGGTTTCTTCTTGCTCAAACGAGAAAACAACCGGATCGGGGGGCAGCTAGCTGCCAACCGGTGGCTATGCGCCGGGGATGGGATGCATGTTCGGTCGTGTAGGCTAGCAGGGCGGCTTGCTGGCCACTGGATGTTGGTGTGGTCCCCCCAATGTGTGAAGGCCACCTATACGACGGAAATGGATCCTCTGCTCTGGGGTGTTCCCCAGAGCAGAGCTGATCTGCATCTTGTGGCCGTCCGATCGTTGATCGGACGGTTGCAAGCTTGCAGGTGGTGGGGCCCCGCCTTTAATGGGTGTGGGTCCCACCTTTTTCTTTTATTTGTTGCTTTATTTTTAGAAAAAAACACAGCCGTCCGATCGTGATCGGACGGCTGTGAAGGGCAGATCAGATCTGCTCTGGGGTGTTCCCCAGAGCAGACGATCCGGATCCCTATACGACACAATGCCAAAAAAAAAAAGAGGGAACTGGCAAAGTGGCAGGCAGTTCGCGCAAGCGGTCGAATTGATTCGCCCGTGAAAACACCGGTTTGCTCGCGATTCTTGACCAGGTCAAACCTAGGTCCAAAAATTACAAAAGTGCCCTTGGGCTAGAAATTTGAATTCTTAGGGGCCAAAATGCAAATGACCAAAAGTCGGGAGACCAAATTGAAATTTTCAAAAGTCCAAAATTGCCAGAAACAAAACTCTATGGTTTAGCCGAAGGGATTCCTAAGGCGCTTGGGCCACTAACCAAACTTAAGTGTTTACGCGATAAACCCTTGAAAAAGCCGAAACAGGCTATTATAACTAAGTGCATCATATGAACTTTGTTTCAATCGTGCCCATGAATCAGAGCGTACAAACCACACAAAATTTCTCACAAGATTGTCCACTAGTAATTGAGATAAGTTGAAAAAATATTTAGTAATCCTGCCTTACCATGTCAGTATAATTCTAGGTTATTTAGTGGTCCACGCGTGGCGCCATGTCAGCGGAGGAGTCTTATTGGACGGACTCGAAATCCAAGATGGGCCCAGGCCCACAATGGGGCCCGAAATCCAATCTACAGCTCTCGATCTTGACCGTCGGTTCCTAGTGAATCACGGGAAATGAACGTGGACCTTATGGCACTTTCTCACTATCCCCCTTCTTCCTCCCCTTATTAAAAAGCCCCAGAATTCACTCACTCCCAAAGCCTAAACCAACATTCAGTCCCTCCTTCAACCCCCTACCCCTTCTCTCTTTCTCTCTCACCCCTCTGCATGGATCTAAACCTGTCCTCCTCCACTTTCCCAGATGATTTCCCTATCCTTCCGGTCATTTGCCCGGATAATTCCCCCCCAAAGACCCGGGACGGCTTCTCTCTTGACCTCGAGGCTCCTCCTCCGCCTCCTCTGAACGTGAATGGCTACTTCTACAACCTCCTCCACAGCCGTGACACCGACGTTCTCGAAGATGACCACGGCTTCACCATCGAAGGCTCCTCGTCGAACCCTTTCTCTCAGGTGGTCTCGACCCCACAGCTCGACCCACCAGCTTATTACCCATGCCTTGATCCTCACGCGACCGCAACGTTTCACAGAGGGTTCGACCTCTGCCTGACGCCACCGCCACCGCCACCGAGCTCTCCTCCTCCTCCGTCCGTGGACACCTTGCCACAGAATGGCGACAGCAATGGTGTAGCGGCGCATGGCGAGCTCGAGTTCAAGAGTTTCTTTGACTACAATCCGGTCAATCGCCATCGTTACCATGATCCGGTGACAGTCGACGGCCAGAACACGCCTTTGCTTGATTTGAATGACCTTGGATCTCTGAACAAGAGGCTCGGTGAGGAGTTCCCTTCCGGTGGCGTGAGCTCAGACCGCCAATGGGTTCATGAGCACGATGACGGTGGTGATGATCGGAACAAGAGAGAGGCGGTGATCGCTTTGCCGCAGCAGCAGCTGAAGCGGACAACGGGTAAGAAGAAGAGCGAGAGTGAGGATGACAAGGAACCCTTGGTCGTCAAAGGCCAGTGGACTCTTGAAGAAGACAGGTTAATGCTTGAAAATCATTCCCCTTTTTTTCTTGCTGCTTCTTCTTCATCTTTTTTTCCCCTCCTGCTTTTGAATGTTTTTCTTGTGATATCTGCGTTTTTTGCTAGTTTTCCTCGCTAGGGTTTCTGGGCTTTTTTTTTTTTGAAGATGTTGGGGGTGATATGTGACAAAGAAAATTAATTGTCTCGACATCCTTTTCTTCTCATTTTTTTGTAGTCTCTTGACGAGGTTGGTTGAGGAGCATGGAACGAAAAAGTGGTCTCAGATTGCTCAGAACCTGAAGGGGAGAGTCGGAAAACAATGTCGGGAGAGATGGCATAACCATTTGAGGCCTGATATCAAGGTTTTCTTTCTTTCTCATCCTCTTTTTTCCTTTAAAAATATGTTTTTTCTTGCCCAGAAATTGCACCTTCTTGAGACTCTACCTCGATTGCACCTTCCATCATATGAATCTACATCAACCATCATACTCATTTTAGTCATGTATTCATAAAAAGAATTACAGTTAAACCTGAAAAATAAAATCGCATATATAGGAAGTATATCTAAAGACAAATACATAATGTGCATCTAGATTAAAGGATAAGAGTGTTCAACATTCATTGTGATTTGCCGTAGTGATTTATTATAAATTCATACCATAATCACACGATTCATCCCCACCACCACAGAAAAATGGCTTGATTTCCTCATATTTATCGACACGTGTCATTTAGTATGTGATACTCGTGACTCTATCCTCTTTTTTATCGTAATTAAGTTTTTGGTTGACTTTCTTCCCAAAGTTTGCCGTTATGCTATTTATCATCCATCGTTTAGTCCATATATGACAACTCACAGACATGCATGATGACAAGTGCCCATGCAAACCGGATTTCTCGGAAACCATGCGTTACAATCAAGGCTATGAAAATCTCAAAAGATGCTTTGAATCTTATTAAACGTAAATGCTTTTTTTCCCCATTAAAATTTAGTGTTTGAACAGATTGCGTGAACCTTTCGTCCACTTCCATGCCCTAGCTCAGCAGCTAATGAGTAACAAAACAAGTCCATTTGATGAACTCCAAATTCTTCCATTTGACACACAACATATACCTATTAAACCACCCAAAAAATACACCACAATTAAAACCTTTTATGAATAAGATTCTTTATTATATTAGAAGGGAGTAAATATTATCATTATGAATTTCCCTCGTTTTTCCCCCCTAAAGAAACTTCACCACAGTGGATATGAAGAAACTATTTTACACATGTGTGTATATAGGTACTTCTTAATGTATTTAATCAATTAAAAATGAAAAACCAATTTACTATATATTTAATCAATTCAAGGTATTCAAAGACGCACTACCAAAATTAAGCACTTTGCCAAAAACCTAAACTCACAAAACCCTAGAGTAAATTTTTTTGTCTTCTCCTCCTCTCTTTTCTTCTTCTTCTTCTTTTTCTCCTCCTCCTCCTTCGTTTGCCACTCATCATTTTCTTAGCAGAAGGACTTGTGGAGCATCGAAGAAGACAAGATTTTGATTCAGGCACACCAGCAGATTGGAAACAAATGGGCCGAGATTGCCAAGAGATTGCCTGGCAGGAGCGAGAACACGATAAAAAATCACTGGAACGCCACAAAGCGCAGGCAATTTTCTAAGCGCAACTTGCTCTCCAACATCAACAACTCCGACATATTGCAAAACTACATCAGGAGTGTCACCAGTCCATCTCCTCCGGAACAGTCAGCACCTTCTCTTGGTCTCGACCATGACAACCGCCACTGCCTTCAGATCAAGAAGCAGTCGTTGTCTTTGTCGGCGGCAGCCATTCCCAATGGCTTTGACATGCAGCCTGGAGCGGCCAACAATGCCCAACAGGCATTGGATGACCACCACCACCACCAGTTGCCGCTGCCAGCTCAGAGGCCAAGCAACAGTTACTTCGGTTTTCCAGTGGTTGATGGAAATGTCAATCTCGGGCATTATCAGCTGGATGACCGTCATTATCATCAAGTGCTGAGTGAAGGCGGTGTTAATGGGAGTGAAGGGAGATCAAATAATGAACTTGAGTTGGACTTGGCGATGAGCTTGCAGATGGATGGCGAGCGCCTCCACCACCACCATGGCCACCGGCACCATAATGACCATCACCATCGAGAGGTTAAGGAGCTAGACTTGCTAGAAATGATGGCTCGCCGAAATGGCTAATTCAAATGCTTAAATACCCTACTAGCTATAGCTGCTTCTCAAAATGTTGTCTTCGTGTTAATCTTGTATGCTTCCTTAGTTTGCTTATGTAAGACCTAACTTTGTTATTTTTAGTAATTTCTGTGAGATAGAGACTTCTTTTGTTTTATTCTAATATACCATGTGTAAGAAGGTGCATGACTATGTTGAGGTTTATGTGATAGACCCGGGAGAGGTTTGACATAATCACATATGCATGTGTTTCACTTAGTTATACTGTGTTCACCTTGACATCTTCGGTGACAGATCAGGACTTCTATCACTACCTCTTAACAATTAGCTAGTTCGTTATATGAAAACAACAAAAGAAGTAGGTAAGGGAATCGAAGATTTATTTGAGCAAAACATATGCATGTGATTTCTAGGATGAGACTTTTTAAAAAAAAATTTACAATGTCACCAAGAACCTTTCACAAAGTAAACACGAGAGTTCTTATTATTACTTACTTCTAAAGATCAACCCTATCTACTTTGCTCATGTGAAAAGCTAGCGAGTGATTATAGGATTTAGGAAGTTGGCATTCTCTACGGAGGAACTTTTGTTTTACCCCATTAGCCTCGTGGATGTATACATGAGACATCGTAAATTTGCCAAAGACAATATTATATAAATGTAGCTTGAACTTTCAAATGTTTAACTGCGGATGCTTAGCTAGCTTATCCATGTCTGAAGCTCGAAATGCATTTCCAACTGGGAAAATCGTGAAGGATAAGACAATTTGCATGGAAACGTGGTTACAATCCCCACTTCTAGAGCTTTTGACGGTTCCATCAGAGTGAACCGTTGATTAAGGTATTATCGGGTCATGAGGTCCATTGAACCCATTGTTCGGATGGGTTTTTCTTGGCTGTCTTCGTATGCTTAGACCTAACCAATCTGATCGAGCTCAAAATAGATGAAGACTCTCAAATTATTCAGACCCATGCGGCTTTCTTTGGACCTGGCCTGATTTCTCATCACACGGCTTTTCGTAAATGTGTTTCTTCGAGTCCCAGTGACTGTAAGTAAGCTTACGAATTGCTCTATATCTCCGATCCCTTGTTTATCTGCTCCAGCATGGGAGGATCGATCCCGAGTGCCTAGCAAACTGCAAAGGTATCATATTCGAGCTTCTTCGTAAGGTAAACTCTAGCGCACCTTACTGGCATTGTGTACCATTCGCGGGATCCACCTTCAACCCGACGCGTTCAGTGCCCCTAATGATATTTTATCTTTTGGTAGATCAATTGGTACAATAGCCCAAAGGGTAAAGCAAACGCTTGGTAAGTTGTCTTCCCACTCGAAGGACATGTGGACTTGCATAGGTCTCGGTCACGAGAAGGAATAGGTACAGGCCTTCCCAAAGCGCACCTCCTTAAGACAAAATTCCATGTCTAACCAGCCATTGGCATACGTGTCCTGGTGTTAACAGTCATCCTCCATCTTGACGAGTCTTAAAAATTATATGGAGCAACAAGTCACCAGCACAATTAACGTTGGCATATTAGGATTGGGACGAAAGAGTGGTCTCAGATTGCTCAAATGCTGCAAGGGAAAGTAGAAAAACGATGCCAGAAGAGATGATATAACCATTTGAGGCCTGATATGAAGGATTTTTCTTTCTTTTTTATCCCTTCTTTCCTCCATAAGTATGCTTTTTCTTGCCCAGAATTTGCTCCTGCTTGAGACTCTACCACCATTACACCTTCCATTAGATGAATCTGCATTGACCATCATACTCATTTTAGTCATGTATTCGTAAACAGAATTACAATTAGATCTGATAGACAAATCACATACATAGGAAGTATATCTAGAGATGGATATACAATATGCATATAGATTAAAGGATAATAGCATTCAATACTTATTGTGATTTTCTATAGCGGTGAATCATAAATTCATGCCATAATCACACCTTGCTTGCACACCATAATTGAAGATACGTGTTTCTTTTATTACATGTTCAAAGAAAATATTATTGTATTTCTTTATATATATTGACGTGTGTCGTTCAGTAAGTGAAACTCGTGACTCTATCCTCTTTTCTTGTCGTTTTTAAGTTGTCGGTTGACTTTTTGAACTTTACCGATATGTTACTTATCTTCCATCATTTAGACCACATGCAACAACTCATAGGCATGCATTGCGACGAGTGTCCATGCGAATCGGATTTTTTTGGAAACCATGCCTTTTGATTCTTATTAAACATAAATGTTGTTTTTTCCTAACATTTAGTGATGACCAATTTGCATTAACCTTTCGTACACTTCCATGCCCTAGCTCAGCAGCTAATGAAGAACAAAACAAAAGGTTAAATCCATTCGGTAAACTCAAAATTCTTCCATTTTACACACAGCATACCCCGATCAAGTTTCCCAAAATAATTAGGAATACGCCACTATTTTACCTTATATGAATAAGATCCACAATAATAGAAAGGTATAACTACATTCATTTTGAAGTCCCCCCCCCCCCCAAAAAAAAACAAGGGATAAGCCCCAATTTTACCTTAAATGAATAAGATCCATAATTCATTATAAATTTCCCTCGTTTTTCCCCTCAAAATAATTTCATCATAACATATATCAAGAAAACATTTTACACCTGCATTTAAGCACGAATATTTTGTAATCTATTTACTGAAAAATCAAATAACTATCTATTGTATTAAAGAATATAATCAAAGACGCGCTACCAAAATCATACACTTTGCCAAAAGCCCAAACTCGCAAGACCCTAGAGTAAGTTTCTCTATCGGTCCCCTCCTCTTTTTTTCTTCTTCTTCTTCGTTTGGCTCTCATCATTTTCTTAGCTGAAGGACTCATGAAACATGAAGAAGACAATATTCTGGTTCAGGCAAACCAGCAGTTGGGAACAAATGGGCTGAAATAGTCAAGAGATTACGTGGCAGGACCTAGAACACAATAAATAAATAAAACCATCAAAAAACCACCAAGTGCAGGCAATTCTCTAAGTGCAACTCGCTCTTCAACACCAACAACTCTAACCTCTTGCAAAACTATATCAGGAATGACACTCATCTCCTCTAAAACGTTCACCTCTTGCAAAACTATATCAGGAATGACACTCATCTCCTCTAAAACGGTCGGCGGTCTCGACCATGGCGACTGCCGCTGCCTTGAGACCAAAAAGCTGTCATGGTCTCTGTCGGCAGCAGCCATTGCCACGGCTCGGACATGCAGCTTGGAGCGACCAGTCGTGCCTAGCAGGCGGCGGATCACCACTACCACTAGGAGCTGGCACCGCCAGCTCAGATGCCAGGCAGCAGTAATTTCGATTTTCCGATAGCTGATGCAAATGGGAATCTTGGGCTTTATCAGGTGAAGGACCATCATTATCGTCAGGCGCTAAGTGAAGGTGGCGGTACCGGGAGTGAAGAGAGATTTGATAACAAACATGAGTTGGAGTTGAAAATGAGCTTGGCGATGGATGCTGATCGTTGATGCCGCCATCGCCGTCAGCAGCATAATGACCATCATCGTCCGGAGATTAAGGAGCTGGACTTACTCGAGATGATGGCTCGCCAAAGTGGCTAATTCCAAATTCACAAATACCCCAGTAGGCAATAAAAGACCCTTACGTTGTCGCTCTTCTCAAAATGTTGTCTCTGCGTCGATCTAATTTGCTTTCCCAGTTTGCTTATCTAAGACCTAATGTTGTTGTTCTAGTAATCGTACGTAAGCTGGGGACTTTTATTTCATTCCCATGTACCATTTGTAAGGATGTTTATGATTATATCCCGATTTATCTGATAGACCTGAGAGAGGTTTGACATTGTTATATATACGTGTGTTTAGCTCGGTTATTATGTGTTTACCTCGACATCTTTGGTGACGGATTAAGGCTTCTACCAATACCTCTTAAAAATTAGGTAATTTGCTATATGAAAACAAGAAAAGAAGATAAGGGAATTGAAGATTTATTTAAGCAAAACATACCCATGTAATTTCTGCAAGGAGACTTATTAAGAATTATTCACAATGTGACCAAAGGCCTTTCACAAAGTAAGTGCCAGAGTTCTTATTTTTACTTCTCTTTTCGGGTAAAGACCAAATCCTATCTACTTTGGTCATGTGAAAAGCTAGTGAGTGATTATAGGACTTTGGAAGTTTTTTTTTTTTTTTGCTCGAAAGGACTTTGGAAGTTGACATGCTCTAAAAATGAACTTTTGCAGTTTGGCCTCGTGGATGCACACGTGAGTAAATGACAGCAAAACTTTAGCAAAGATAATATGATATAACTGCAGTTTGAATTCTCAAATCTTTAGTTGCGGATGGTCAACTAGCTTATACATATCTGAAGCTCCAAATACATTTCCAACTAGGAAATGTCGTCAATGATAGGACAATTTGCATGGAATCATGATTACATTCCCCACTTCTACGGCTTTTGAGAGTCTCATTAGAGCTGAACTTTGATCAGGGTACAATTGGGTCACAAGGCCGATTGAACCTATTGTTTTGACGAGTTTTGCTCAACTATTTGTTTGTATGCCTAGACCTAATCAATCTAATCATGCACACCATAGATCAAGACTCCAAACCTGTTGAGACCTATGCGGTTTTCTTTGTATCTTATCTGATTTCTCATTACATGAATTTTCATGAATATGTTTCTTCTAGTCCCATTAACTGTAAGATTACAAGTTGCTATATAGAGCTAGATCCCTTATCCCTTGTCTATATGCTCCTTTACGTGAGGCTCGATCCCAAGGGCGGAGGAAACTACAGTGATATTATATTCGAACTTCTCCGTAAGGAAAACTCCGGCACACTTTATGTGCATTGTGTACCGTTCGCAGGATCAATATTTTTGCGCTCAAGAATACTCTTCGTAATGAAAACTCTGGCACACTTCTTCGTAACGATACTGGTATCAGTGCGCTCAGTAATACTCTCTTTAGATCAATCGGTACAATAGCCAAAAGGTAAAGCAAAGGCTTGGGAAGTTGTCTTCCCTCTCGAAGGATATATGGACTTGCATTGATCTCAGTTACGAGAAGGAATAGATATAGGCCTTCACAAGACGCACCCCCTTGAGACAAAATTCCACGTCAAACCTGTCATTAACAATCGTCCTCCATCTTGACCAGGATAAAAAATGATGTCGAGCAACAAATCACTAAAACAATTAACATTAGCATATTAGGATTAGGAAGAAGTGACAGGCTTTTGATGGTGTTGGTTGAGGTGTAGAAAACGAAAAAGTGGACTCAGATTGCTCGAAAGCCGCAAGAAAAAGTCAGAAAACTATGCTGAGAGAGATGGAGTAACCATTTGAGACATGATATCGAGTTTTTTTCTTTTCTTTTTAATTCCTTTTTTCCTTCAAAATTATGTTTTTTCCTACCCAGCATTTGCTCTTGCGTTAGACTCTTCCATCGCAACATCTTCCATTATATGAATATGCATCGACCATCATACTCATTTTAATCATGTATTCATAAATAGAATTGCAGTTAATGCTGATAAACAAATTACATGCAAAGAAGGTATACCTAGAGATAGATACATGATGTGTATAGAGCTTCAAGGATATGAGCATTCAACACTCATCATGATTTGCCGTAGCGATTTATCATAAATTCATGCCATAATCACACCATCCATACATAACACAATTGAGGATGTGTGTTTCTTCTATCACATGCCCATTGAAAAAATGACTTTATTTCTTTATCTGTATTGACATGTGTCATCCAATATGTAAAACTCATGACTTTATAATCTTTTTTTTTTTTGCCGTTATTAAGTTTTTGTTGACTTCTTAAAGTTTATCGATATGTTACTTATCTTCTATCGTTTAGTCCATGTACAACAATTCACAGGCATGCATGGTGAAGAGTGCTTATGAGGAATGGAATTTTCAAAAATCATACCTTTTAAGCAGGGCTATAAAAATCTTAAAAGAGGCTTTGATTCTTATTAAACATAAAATATTTTTCTAAAACATTTAGTGATAAATTTGAATAAACCCTTCGTACACTTCCGTGCCCCAGCTCAACAGTTAATAAAGAACAAAACAATAGGTTGAATCCATTTGATGAACTCCAAATTCTTCCATTTTACATGCATACACCTATCAAGTTGCTCAAATAAATTAGGAATACGCCATAATTCAACCATATGAATAAGACCTTTCCTCATGAATTTCTCTCACTTTTCCCCTCAAAGAAACTACATCATAATATATATCAAGAAAACATTTTACACTTGCATTTAAATACAAATATTCTGTAATTTTGATCAATTATAACTGGAAAACCAAATTACTATCTATGGTATTAATGAAGTATTTTCAAAGATCCACTACTGAAATTAAGCACTTTGCCGAAAACCCAAACTCATGAGCCCTAGAGTAAGTTTTTCTATCTCTTCTCCTCCTCTCTTTTTTCTTCTTCTTCGTTTGTCTCTCATCATTTTCTTGGAAGGACTCATGGAGCATCGAAGAAGACGATCCTGATTAAGGCACAGTAACAGATTGGGAACGAATGGGCCGAGATGGCCAAGGGATTGCCTCGCAGTCGAGAACACATTAAAATTTCACTAAACGCCACCAAGAACAGGCGATTCTATAAGCGCAACTTGCTATCCAACACCAATAACTCCAACCTCTTGCAAACTACATCAGGAGTGTCACCACTCCATCTCCTCAAAAACGCTTGGCACCAGCTCGTGCTCTCAACCGTGGTGACCTCCGCCGTTTTGAGACCAAGAAGCAGTTGTCGTCTTTGTCGGCAGCAGCCATTTCCCATGGCTTGGACGTGCAGCTTGGAGCAGCCAACGGCACCCAGCGCAGGCGCCAGATCACCACCACCACCACCACCCGCCGCCAGCTTAGAGGCCAGCCAGCAGTTACTTCGGTTTTTCGATGGTTGATGGGAATGGCAATCTTGGGCTTTGTCAGGTGAAGGACCATCGTTATCATCAGGTGCTGAGTGAAGGCGATGGTAATAGGAACTAAGGGAGATCAACCATCATACTCATTTTAGTCATGTATTCATAAAAAGAATTACACTTAAACCCAAAAAATGAATCGCGTATACAGGAAGTATATATCTAAAGACAAATACATGATGTGCATATAGATTAAAGGATAAGAGCATTGAACATTCATTGTGATTTGCCGTAGTGATTTATCATAAATTCATACCATAATCACATGATTCATACCCACCATTTTGTTATCTGTCCACAAAAAATAACTTTATTTCGTCATCTTTATCAACACATGTCGTTCAATATGCAAAACTTGTGACTTTATCCTATTTTTTTGTTGTAATTAAGTTTTTGGTTGACTTTCTTCTCAAAGTTTTCTAATGCGCTATTTATCTTCTGTCATTTATTCCATATGTGACAACTCACAGGCATGCATGGTGACAAGTGCACATGCAAACCAGATTTCTCGAAAACCATACCTCATAAGTAGGGCTGTGAAAATCTCAAAAGATGCTTTGATTCTTATTAAACGTAAATGCTTTTTTCCCCACTAAAACTTATTGTTTGAACAAATTGCGTGAACCTTTCATCAACCTCCATGCCCTTGCTCAGCTAATGAATAACAAAACAAGTCCATTTGATGAACTCCAAATTCTTCAAGTTGACACACAACATGTACCTATTAAATCACCCAAAAAAATACACCACAATTAAAACTTTTTATGAATAAGATTCACCATTATATTAGAAGGGAGTAAATATTTTCATTATGAATTTCCCTCGTTTTTCCCCTAATGAAACTTTACCACAGTGGATATGAAGAAATTATTTTACACATTCGAGTAAATACAGGTGTTTCGTAATCTATTTGATCAATTAAAATTGAAAAACCAATTTACTGTATATTGTATCAATTAAAAGTAATCAAAGACGCACTACCAAAATTAAGCACTTTGCCGAAAACCTAAACTCACAAAACCCTAGAGTAAATTTTTATATGTCTTCTCCTCCTCTCTTTTCTTCTTCTTCTTCTTCCTCCTCCTCTCTTTAATATGTTTGAAATATAGTCTAAATAAGATACCAAAGTTCAAAATACAAAAAAAAAAATGATCATATAGTTTTATAGTTCAATTAGAATTGCATCTTAGTTAGGTAAGACTTTTAGATAAAAATTTCATTTTAAGATAAGTTTCAAGTAAAGATGAGAATTAGTTTAGACTATTTCATAAATTAAACTGGTTAATATATCATGTTAGATTATTTTTATTTTCATTAATATTTAATTGCAATTTTTTTATGAAAAAGAACAAAAAAATCTTCTTGAGATATGTTGAGATTACATGTTTAATTTAGAGTCTTTATAAATTTCGAATTTCAATTAATAAAGTAGTGAAAATACCAGAAAACATCCTTGCTTGTCATTTATTTAAATACAGGATTTAGATTAATTAGGTTGCATGCCACGATAAAGTAGGTCATGTAGACTACAGTTTAGAATTAGGTTCACTTAGTATCCATCGCATCTAACTTAGCTTTAATTAAAATCAATAAAACACAAATAAAAGATTTTTTAGAAATCATGGTTACGATAGACATAAATTGTATTTTTCTTGATTTTTGCCTTAGCGTTTAATTCAATGCTTTACGCAATTTATTTAAATACTTTGATTAATTTAAGTGTTTATTTTATTATTCGCTTACCTACATGAATACCTTACAATTTAGCTAATTAAAATCAAATTACTCCAAATTGTTTGCTAAATTATTTGCAATTAAAAATATAGGTACCGAAAGAACGCTAAAATAATCTAAAGTAATCAAGTATCTCATAATATCTGATTCGTAAAGGTGAAGTACGACTCAATACTTTACTACCCACCTATATTTACATGTTAAGAATCTGCGAATTAGTACAAGCTTAGGAAAATTCGAACTACATTAAAGTTAATAATTCATTAACTGAATCTTAGGTGACACCACGTTAGGAGAGATTGCAATAGTCTTCCCTCTTTAAGGATTTTTGCACTTGCATCGATCTCAATCACAAGAAGGGCATAGGAATAAGCCTCCAGAAAGGGCACGCCCTTGAGACAAAGTTTCATGTCAAACTAGTCATCGGCATTACACGTCCATGTGTTAACAGACATCTTCCATCTCGAGGAGTACAAAAATCATATCATGCCACGGATCGCTAGAGCAGTTAACAATAACATCAGCATATCAGAACTAGCACGAAAAGGCCCTTCAAAGAATCATGGTTCCTTTTAATCAACTGTGAAATTCCCCCTCAACTTCAAATTCGTGAAACCTCAGCTAGCGCACATGAGAACGCGAAATGAAAGCAGTCCACAGATGAGGATTGGCATAAAAGAGAAAACTCTTTGGGGCAAATGTTCACTGATTTGAGATGCAATTCCTGAGCTTCTTCATAGAGCACCTTCGAACAAGCTTCTATAAGCAAATATTGCGACTCCTATCATTCAAGCAGCGGCAATTCAAGGTTTGCCTGAGGCAAGAACAGATAACGCCACCAACAACCTGCAACTGTTCTGAGATGGAACTCACGTGCAGAGCTTGTCACTCTTCACAGCATCATCGGACTTGCTATGGCTTTTATGCAGAACATTTGAGTCTTGCAAATGTCAAATACCCGGTATGGCCTCTGGCTTCAGCAGAAGGCCTTGCCATGATAGTTGAACAGATGCTCTCCTGCTTGTTGCTTCCTTCACTAGTCTGTCTTCTTTTGCACGGAGGCTGCTGACTAGGGCTGCCGCCATGACCTTGCATACTATCGTTCTTAACCTCCCGGACGTCATATGTGCGAAGAAGCACCTCAAAGTTCCGTATGTCTAGACACATAAATCAGATGCATGGCCATCAATTTTAGACAATTACAGCAAGAATATCTATCAAAATGAACTACCTGTAGACAAGGGAAACCCTGTACATTCATCTTAAATTCGTAAAAACTACCTATACATTCTGTTGTCATTTCCAAATGAATGACCCATTAAATTAGTTTAAGGTACGGAAAAAAAGGAATTCGAACCCTCGGTAAACAAAAGCCTACATAGCATTGGAATATTGAAACATGGAAGAGTTTGTAGAAATGAGATCATTTACCTGTAAAGTTCGTCCTGAGTGCTTCACATGAGCGCTGCACTTGTTCAATGCAGGGTGAGAAAGAGCATAAAGTGGCGTCTGGTTTCAGCATTTTCGCAGCCGACGCTATGACCAACCAAGGTTGCGGTAGGTCCAAGAACACAGCATCTGCCATGCCACCTAGTTCATCAGGAAATCCCTTTCCCTGGATGTCCCTAACCCCAACAGTGACCATGCTGTTCACTCCTGTTCTCTTGAAGTCGTCCCTAATGGAAGGAAAAAGTCAGGCCAGCATGTTTAGAGATTATAAAGGGCAATAGCATTCGAGTTTTCAAGCCATTAAACCAGAAACTCTCTCTAGCAAATTCTCAACGTTTGAAATCAGAAAAACTCTCAAATTCAGGTCCAATTACACAGCTATGACTTCACCCACAACTAGTTCAGCTCTACTTTAACACATAGTTTGAAGGAGGAATAAGAAAGGAAGAGAAATGATTCTAGAAATACAATCAAGTTTGGATGGAGGGCAAAAGAAAAAAGGAAAGGAATAGGAGGAATTGATACAGTCATTTTTATGTACATTGTCAAGTTTAAACCTCCAAACATGGAGGGATTACGAGGGATTTTATATTTAAGAACAAAATTTTCTTGTTTCACATATATTTATTTTTAAATACATATTTATGGCATAATGCATTTTCTTATCATTGTTTCCCTCATTAGTCAATACCATTCAAATAAAATGGAAACTCGGATGCTTCCAAACCCTTTTTCTTCTTATCTCCAGTAAGTATTTAAATCCTTTCTTGTCCTTTCTAATAGCTGTAGAAGCTTCTATGAAGGCAAATGGATGACATGAAAAACAGTGAACAATTGCATATTCGCAGGATCTGAAGGAGTAACTTAAGAAAGCCAAAAAAAACCAATTTTATAACAAGGAATTACCGACCCTGTTCAACAAAAGTAGCCACAGAATCTAAGAACCAAAGATTGAGCCAAGCAACCAAACAATGCAGCAAGGCAACCCCATTTCCAACATGTAAGGTACACTACCACAGTGAGGATTCATGAATATTACCTAGCAGATGCAGCTCTTTGTTCATGGAAATCAAATGTATACACATGACCAGTAGGAGCCACAGCCCTCGCGAGCGACGTGGTTAGCGACCCGCTTCCCGTTCCGGATTCGAGAACCAGACAACCAGGAACTATTTCCAAGTACATTATCACGAAGCTGATGTCTGCGATGTAAAGTATTTGAGTCCTGTGGCTCAACACCAGAGTCCACAGCTCCGGAGACGGAGCCAGCAAGTAGACGTATCCGCTCTTGTTGCTATACACCTTGGATCCGAAGGGCTTCCCGATCCAATCGGAATGCTTGAACACGCCGAAACGGTTCTGGAAAACTGACCCCTCGCACACGTTGACGGCCTTCATCGTATCGTGTCTCTCGTACACAATCACCAAATCTCCATCGGCGATGAGCTTATTGAAGGATAGTTTCTTCGAGGTATCAAGAACCAACATTTTTTTCCTGCAGATCTGGATTCGCTTATCGCAAATCAACGCGGTTAATTACGTGAAGAGTACGAAGTACAAGGTCCAGCTAATTCCCCTAATGTTGCACATAGCGCACATGTGAGAAAATTACTTGTGATTGTGACGGTGAGGAGCTCTTCCAGCGTCGAGCTCCGCCGACGCCAGGAAGCTCGACGCCTTTGAGCTCCACCGCGTGGGGGAAACCCACTAAATTCACCGCCGTCGATGGCATGCGGCTCGTCGAGGGAGAACTGGACGGAACTCGCGCGCCATCGAGCTCCGTCCAGCGACCGATGGAGTCGCGAGACAGAGGGAGCAAGACACGTAGATGGAGGAAAGAGAGAAACAGAGAGATAGAGAGACGCACCCAGAGGCGGTGGATACGGAGGGCGGCGACGGCAGTGGTCGTGGTGGTGTTTACGGCGGCGGCGGCCGAATTAGGTTCGGATTCAGAGGAGGGAAGATTGGGGGTTTTAGACGGGTTTTTTGAGTCTTTTTATCTTAGGCGAGTGAATAAGGGGAATAACCCATCAACTATTATTTGTCAAAAACACTTCACAATAATTTAAAAAAAAATTTGATAATCTTCGTCAAGATGTCTCCGATCCTAAAGGTGATGAAGGCACTTCACATATTTCCTATGATCGAACGGAAATTGACGTGTTAATTTCATGTGTATTATGTAATCACGCACTTTTTTAACGAATTTCTAAATTAGTATTAATTCATTGTTACACGGTAATTAGAAGATTCGGATTTCGCATATACCACTGGTGAATTTACTCAATTACTCAACTCTCTTATCTTTCATATGCATCTGAATTTTGATTTTCTAATTAAATTTTTGTACTGGAAAAAAGTTTTCGGGTCTAGTTTTTCAAAGTAAATGAGTACATTGCTCAATTACGGAAATGGGATTTATTTTTGGAGGAGATGATCTATTCAATCGCCGGGGGGAGCAAGTTCAACCCGGCGTGGCCTCCGAGGGATGAGCCGGTCATTATAGATATGGAGAGGATGAGAGGTCATGGTCAAATTACTCGCCTTGTTGACCCGACGCAACTCCAAGTCTAAAACGAGATGGAGGGTGCGAGAGAAGGAAATGGATCCTTTGATGAAGCAGAGCAGGGTGATCGGTTCAAGACAACCGTCCGATCAGCTGTGTCTTTCCTTAAAGAAAAAAAAAGTAAAAATAGGTGGGTCCGTATTAAAGTGGGGTCCACCCCTGCTCTGGGCGATCCGGATCGGCAAGGGAAGGAGGCGAGATTGCTGGTGATCTTTCGGCCCTTCACTCGGATCTCCACTGGATAAAACGGAAGAAGATCACCTGCAGTGATGCAGGTGCCTTTCTTTGATCTCTCCCTTGACCCACACATCCAGACAACATCGTATACACATAAGTATCTGCAAAATATCCTCCATCAAAATATCTCCAATCCTGCACTCTCTCTCTCTCTCTCTCTCTCTCGTGCATCTAGTTTCTGCTTCAGGAGGGAAAAACATGGTGTACCGCGAGAGCCGCCGCCGCCACCAACCATGTTTGCGCTGCCACCCGCAAAGCTACATAAGAATGGTACGTGGGTGCATTCATATACCTCAACCTACACTCAGCTTTGCAGAAGGAATTTGATGGGTTTTGTCCAACCATAGTCCACTCTGTTCTCTCTCTGTTTTTGTTCTTCTGTCAAGTTCATCTCTCAAATGGTATCGAATATATTTGCAGGTGCAGCATTTGATTGAGAGATGCCTCCTCTTCCATATGACCAGAGATGACTGCATCCAAGCTCTAGCCAAACATGCCAGCATTCAGCCCATCGTCACCCTCACCGGTTCTCTCTCTCTCTCTCTCTCTCTCTCTCTCTCTCTCTCTCTCTCTCTCTCTGTGATTCCCAAAACAAGTACTCGACTGTTTGTGCTTTTGGCAGTGTGGAAAGAGCTGCTGAAGGAGAATAAAAGCTTCTTTCAAGCGTACAACCAAGTTGTTCCCCAAAGCCATCCGCAATGTAAGCCATCGACAGACCGTGCGAGTTCTTCAGCGATCAATATTGAAGGTTTCTCTTCTTCTTCTTTTTTATTTTATTTTATTAAAAACAATGTTCGTTTGACCTCTTACATCATGGCTGCTAAATTTGACAGATAAGCCATCGGAAAGGATGTCGGAAGGGACCAGCAGATAGCAATGGAGGCGAAGAATTGAGAGAGGTACGTGTTACAGCAGATCAGACAGAAATGGCGGTGTTCCCAGATGGTTCGTTTAGGCTTTACTCATGTTATAGTGAGATTTGGCGTCAGTTTCAACCCCCGGCCA
The DNA here is from genome assembly GCA_030064385.1 of Melaleuca quinquenervia. NCBI lineage: Eukaryota > Viridiplantae > Streptophyta > Magnoliopsida > Myrtales > Myrtaceae > Melaleuca > Melaleuca quinquenervia. Next base: position 5,135,406 of record CM057726.1, on the reverse strand, counting down.
GATTGGCACCAGTTTAGATAGAAACTCGTCGCTTCCGGGATTTAGCGTTTCCTTAAATTTATCGTACACTATTTTCCAGGGCTGTGATTATCTCATCCATTTAGTAGCAACCATGAAGCAATGGAGCTCCACCTTTTGTGAGTTAACAGGAGTTCCACCCCATTTATGGCCTACGTAAAAGCCTTCTGAATGTTACTTGATTGCAATACTTCGCTTATCAATTATTGATTGGAACGCTTTGCTCGATTGCTAATTTGCTTCCTCCTTTGGGAATCAAGTCTTTGGTGAGGCCTTTCTTCGCCTGTTTAAAAGATAGCCCTTGCTTCAAGAACTCTTTATTTAGCACAAGAGCAGCCCTCCAGTCTTACAAACCCATGGAGCAACACAAGCTATCCATACATATATATATCTTTTCAGTGAGCCACTGAAAAGAACCTCTTAGCAGCAGGCGTCTAATCATTCCAACACACACGATTATTGGCTCCTCTATCAATGAGAACAGGGCCAAGTCAATGTGCATAAAACTGAACCAAAACACAACACTCAACCACCATATGGAAATAGTTTGCAATTTTCTTACTAGCAGAAAGATCGACCAAGCAGCTAAACTTTTCTTAAGAAGCGTTAGCAAGAGCTCCTGCCTGAGTCAGCAGGGGCATGAGCTTTCCCTGACTGTGCATTTCAGTTGTAGCTGCAAGATAATAGAAAACCACGTCAAAATGAACCAAAACAAAGAGTGCTATCATGAAACATAAAAAAAGTAAAACTCAGCATCTCCAATTTCGACTAGGATTACGAGACTTACTGTCACAGCCACCAATATGGTTCCCTCCGATGAACACATTTGGCACAGTCCTTTGTCCGGTCCACTCAGCCAGTGCAGATTGCATCTCACTCCCATCAGCTATGAAACACCAAGTTAGATGCTTTAAGTAATTTCATCGCATAAGAATAAAGAACTAAAGACATATATCAATAGATCATTGCTGTCGGACAGTTTAATGGAAATTGATGTGTAAGCCATATGTAAGAGAATGAAACCAGCAGCATTTCCATGCCTAACTGAATTAGACGGTGAGGTCTTGGTTCTTCACTACACCTATATATACCCAATACAGAGAATTTTTCGTGAATTTCTAGTGGTAAATATTCAGCAAATATTCAGCCAAGCAATCTTTTGCTGCCTCGGTGCACATAACATAGATCAAATAGTCCAACAGACACTTCTACATAACAAGATCTTAATCATCACAAGGAAAACTGCATCAAAATGAAATTGTTCTTTTCCTGGAATATTCACTGTGCTTAGAGCATAAGTTGCAGAAAAAACCGTATGAACGACCAGAAGCTGTAAGCCAAGGTCATCACGGCACACTATTGACGTGAACAAACTTCAAAGCAAAACTGATACTCAGCTAATCAAAGTAAATTAGAATTTCCCACGTCAACACCCAGGAGGCAGGAAGTCCCAACATGCAAATTAAACCACCAATATGATCCTCAAAGGCCACGACAATTCAACATTTCTAATTCGCCTAAATAAACAAACAGACCAAGTCGAAATCAGTTTACAGGGTCCAAACCGCCAAGCAACTCTACTCGACTTCAGTCCAATGAACATTTACTTTCACATCACAAGCACAACTAGACATCATTCATGATGGATTTGAATGAAAACATTGTCACAACTTCAAATGAAACTAAATCCAGCTATCTCCGTTCGGGAACCGCTTTCCTCCAAAGTCCCTAGGGGAAAAATTAAGGGTGGTGAAGAACCCTTTAGCCACATACTGGCCTTGTATTAGGTTACAAAAAAATTATTCTAAAACTACTCTCGGTAATTCATTTCATTTCCCGATTTTTCCGGCAGTCGCCTGGGGCTCGTGCGACCTCAGGCGGCAACCGCCGGCACCCCTGGCGCCAGATCTGGGTCGCCGGCGGCCTGAGCCCTTCGCTGAAGCCAACGAAGGGTTTGAATTATTTCCTTTTTGAATAAAAAATAGAAAAAACCACTTGCAAGAATAATTTTTCCAAACAGTATCTAACCAAATTGCTTTACCATATACTTTTGAAGTACACAAGCTCAATCTGATTTCCGAAAACGACTTTACATTTTTTTCAAAAGCTTTCCCAAAAATCCAACCAAATGCAGCCACAACATTCCCGGACAGACCAGAAACCATAGTAAACATTTAGAGAGAGAGAGAGAGAGAGAGAGAGAGAGAGAGAGAGAGAGAGAGAGACTCACTCTCCTGATCCAATTCAATGGCCTTAAAATTGACTCCCAACTGAGACAGCAGCTTCTTCACGCTCACGCAGTACGGACACGAGGATTTGCTGCACCACAAACAACTCTCGCCTTCAGAACACGGACGCAACAATCGACGGTCGCGCGATTCGGCCGCCACGCCGCAGGAGAGGAGGAAAGAAGCCGGACGAAGAGAGACGGGAGTACCTGAAGACGACGACGGGGTTGTTGGACACGAGCTCCTTCGCCTTCGGCATCGCCATTTCCGATCTCTCCCCTTCGCCGGCTTAAAAAAAGAAAGAGACTCTTGGTAGTCGCAGAGGCACGAACTCGCCGAGCGTCTCGTGAAATAAGGGGGTATATGTAAGCCTGTCCAGAAGGCGAGGGGCGCGTGTCGTTGGAACGCGTGGGGGCGCGTGGTCGTTGGAGGATAGGAGATAGACTGCTTCCGGACGGCGACGGCCCCGTGACGTGACGGTTTGCCCGTCTTTCTTGGGTCACTATTTCTTTTCTATTATTATACCGCTTTGATCATTTGTCTGGAAATATCACGCGGAAAAAGAGTCCGGAAAAGCCAAATTACCCGCCCGACCCGATTTTGTCTTTATGTGGGGACGTGACGTGGCGGATCCTCGGCCCAACAAAAGTGGGAGTCTGGTGGGCCCCGGGAAGACTTCGGGCCACAAATCGAGCGCAAGTCAAAGTCTCCCCCCCTCTCTGATCAATTTATCTCTCTTTTCTCTGTTGTCAATTTTTGGGCTCGGGCCACAGCACTTTTAAGTGCTTTGTCTACAATACCCTCGACGGGTTGACATGCTAAAGAGGCTCTTTCATGGCAACGGAGGATTATAAGGGACGAGGAGAGGGAAAACTTTTCACGACGTAGTTTTTGCATCGACAAGAGTGGAGGAGCCGAGCTTCGCAAGAAGTATGGATTAGCTCTGTTTTACAGAGCATCAGACCCGGCCTTGACGGCGAAAGTCTCCGCCGTGTGACAGAGGCAACTCTTTTCACTTTGGATTCCACTGCGCGAGAGCTTACTCGGACTCCACTTACCTCTTTAACACCTCCAATTTCCCAAAACAGAGATCGAGATTGGTGTATAGATCTCTAGACAGATCTAGGAAGTTCTTAGAAAATGGATCGCAAATCTCAATCGGGGGTTACTTCAGGGTCGTTCTGAATGGCTAAGCATTTTCCATCTTCATCCATTGCGTCCGGCTTATGCAAAAGAGAATCACGACAAAGGACTCCATCATGTCTCCTTAAAAAGCTTGAAAGTCCAGCAAGAACCTGATCTCGGCCTAAATTTTTCTCCACCCTCTGGAGAAGTTGGGCGGTGGTGGGGGCCTGAGAAGGACTGAGAAGGACGCGGGGACGCGGATTGTTGTCAAAAAGACAGAACTTTAGCAGTTGGAGGTTTGAACTGTAATTTGTTAGGTTTGGAGAAAACGATAACTAAAGAAAATGGAAGCCCCCTTAGTTAATTCATATAAGTGGATGATCGCGACTTAGCCTGAAAAAATATCAATGAGATGAATCGAGCAATTTAGTTTGCCCGTTAATATTAGGTTAGTTTGCTAGTTACAATCGAGCCCGAGTCTTATCTCAAATTGATGCAATCCGATGAAATATTTGTCAATCAATTGGAAAATTGGAAATTCAGCCGATATACATATTAAGACAAAGTTTCTTTGAAAGGTCATTAAACTAAGTCGGGATGGGTAGATTGACTCAAGATAGATTGCTTCTACTGAGAATCGAATGGACAATCTAAGGAAGGCCGAGCTAGAATTTGTAGTTTCGTCAATTGTATGCTTTATTAATTGGCCAACATACATAAACGGAAAAAGGTAACATCTATGGAGGGTGCAAAATCGTGCAATTTCGATATTTCTATCGTTTTTTTGTCGATAATATTAAGACATGGAAATTATGGGTTAAACAATGCCGTAATTATGTACAAACTTGCACGAAATTGTGTCATGTCTTTGCTTTAAGGTTGACGAGCCAATTAATACTGAAAACTTCGTATTAATCAAGTTATAAATCAGCATTTTTTTTTATTCCATCACAGTCGCATTCTCATGCCACGCCAAAACATAACAAATTCTACTAGAAAAGTGGGAGCAACATAGAAATTTCGTGGGGCTTCCACTTCATGGAAGTCGCTTTCCTTCTGTTTCTTGCTGCTAAAGTTTCCCAATAGTTGCCAGTGAGTTCGCATTATTTAGACGATCATGACCCACTAAAGATATAAGACTCGGAGCCTAGACTTCATCGCATTGCGTTTAATCCGAATCTCCCGACTAGAAAGATGCTTACATTTAGTCTCTCTCTCTTCCTCGATCACCTATTCTTGTGAGCTTATCTCCCTAAATACATCACCGGGCTTCATGCCTAGTTGTATCGTGAATCCAAAAAGAGAGGTTGCTGAACATATGTTGTGCCTGCACGCCACTCTTTGCAATGATACATTTTCTCAGAATAGGACCAGCACTATAAAATTCTCTGTCCACCACAAACCATCTTGAAATTGTACAAATCCATGAAGTGACATCACGGTTTCTCCATAGATGATTCTTCAATTGTGTTATGATTTCATGACAGCAAATTTCATCGCTCCACTGAAAACTCTCCAAAAGTGTAAATAAATTCAGGATTTGTAGAAACATCTTAGATGGTCACTAGCTTTTAGAAAGAATGAACTTTATATGGGCCCCTAAAGGGAACTAAAACTAAGTGAAAAGCCATGGAAAGATTAACCAGGAAAATTTCTCGATTACATTCGAATGCCTGCAATTTAGCTTTCTGTGTATCAGGTGTGATAGAACTATGCCACCTTTATCCTGCTGGGACTTGCCAACATGAAAGCAATACTCGAGTATGCCACATCACTTGAAGGCATTTCTATGAGCAACGCTTGAGAGGAAATTTTCTGCTCCCGCTTCTGCAAAAGTAGAGGACAGAATGGGCCTGTTAATTTAAAATAATATAGAAGAGAACATCGGCTGGGTGAACTGCAAGACCTATGGAAGAATTTCACGAATAGGAACTCCGAATAGATTTTATTACCGTATCTCCATGTTTAGTCAGCCATTCTTCTGATCTTTATTCTCACAGTTAAAGAAGCTCCCTCCCATCGAAATGATTGCAAAGACCACCAATTACCGAGAATTCCGACCAAAATATATTTCTGATCAGTCATTTCAATTGTTGCAAGGCAGAAGAGCTGATAGTCCTGGACTTCAACTTTCTTGGCACATAATGACTACAAAGTAGGTGACCGGCAGATATATAAGTTAAAGTTAAAAAGAGATGATGCTCTTCACTTCATCGGTAAAGAACATGCTCTAGGGAACTTCATCAATAAAATCAACATGACTGCAGTTAAGAAAAATGCATCTGAATGCCCAAGAAGCTGTCAATCATGCACGTCACCAGAGAGAAAAAAGGGGAAAATTTTGCTGGATTCCTCTCTCTGAAAACAAACATCAATCTCTGTATGAATTGTTTAACCCATAAAAAAATGAATCTTTTTTAATCTTTTCCTTGATCCATCAAAGCTTGATTTTTACTATTTTGTGTCGAGTCTTGTACAAGCGATCCAGGGTATAAAAAAGAACCACCTTTTGCCTGTACGAACTGAGCTGATTAAAGAAAGGGAGAAAAAAAAAGAAATAGCTTCTGCACTAGACTCACAAGGATATTGCACAACATTTCCTAATAAAAAAAAGATTAGAGACATACATGAGAGGATTACTTTTTAACTTTACTCAGAGCACGTCTAGAAGTGAGGCAAAATGAGAGTCTTTAATGAAACATCGATCCATGGATTTCAGTTCCATAACAAGTGTAATGACATTTAGATCAAATCACGATCAACAAGTCAAGGATCGATAATACATGTGCAGCCACAGGATAGTCATGAAATTGTTCTCACATTCATTGAGAAAAATATGCAGGTGAAGATCCCAAAATGATATCTATAAGCAGATGCAAGAGAGCTTTCCATTAAGATTTCAGACAGATGTCTATTGGCACATTCAAAACATCTTCCATGATCCACCTCCTCACTCATGGCTCAAAATGGAAGATCAAAAAAGCTTAAGGGAGCAGCGAGCATGCCTTTACTCTGTGTAGGTCAGAATCTTGATGCCTAGATTGACTTTGCAGCTAGAACATCAAAGATTTGATGTCAACAAGTTGATTTCAGACAGATATATATTGGCACATTCACAACATCTTCCACGATCCACCTCCTCACTCATGGCTCAAAGTGGAAGATCAGAAAAGCTTAAGGGAACAGTGACCATACCTTTACTCTGTGTAGGTCAGAATCTTGACGCCTAGATTGACTTTGCAGCTAGAACATCAAAGATTTTATGTCAACAAGTTGCCAAACAACAGCAATCGATTATAATAAATAGACAATCATAAAAGTCTATTTCCTTTCCACTATCTAAAGAATAACAAGATATAGCCATATGAACATTAAAGCATCAGATGTTTCTGCATCTCCAATATAATAATTATTGGGAACGGCACTTCCAAGGATCATTAAAACTGAGCCAACTTTCCTTTTGAAGGTATACTTTAGCTCTAACTAACACGGGTTGATTACATATCAGACCAATCCAGTATGTGTCAACAATTAATGAAACAGATCGACACATCTCTCTGAACACTGGAATTAAGAACAATTATATCACCCTCATAATCAGGTTAGCTAAGCACAGATGCACTCACATGATAACGAGGAGAAAGATTGAAAACAAAAATGCTTTGTTAATAAATAAAATTTGGAAATTTGAATTCCTTATGCTTAGAGGAGCCCATGTGAAGTTGCCCGCCAACTTGACATATTAGAGACCAGACAACAAGCTTATACCTGTTTATTTATACAGATCTCTGTTTATTTTCTCCTTTTAACAGATATGGGAGTGGAAGATGGGAATTGACCTGAGGCCTCACAGATCTTGGTAAGCCTGTAGCGTGGACCTCCCCTAGGCTATGCCCTCATGAGTATTATATTCTTGGTTCCTAGACTAGCTCTCCATTTTAGTACAAGCATAGAGACCAATAAAACACAAACAAGTTAACTGCCTACCTTTTCTATAGGAAGATAAACTGATAAAGGACTGGGCTTTGTGCTGAGAAGGAATAGAATACTTCTCATTGCAAGTTCACTAGGACGGTCCCAGTTCGACAAGACAATAATGAAGAAAAAGATGGGAAGCCAGAGTTTCCTAGCAAGGGTCCAAAAGGCCTTGGGACTATCCTCCAGATTGGACTCATCCCACATCTTCGTTTGTTCTTCATTCTTCACAGCGTCTTCACCTACTTTTTCAAGTAGATTTCAGATTAATGGTGAACTGAGCAACTTACAGCACAACCAAATGACTCGTAGCTCCACTCACCATCCAGGGAAAATGCAAAGTGTGGCCAAGGATGAAGTGATCCAAATATAACCGAAGTGCTGATAAATGTTCCCACTTTACTTCCTGAAAGAGGTCAATACTAACATGAGAAGCAGATAAATTGACACGGTTCATATGTCAATTTCAGAATAGCAGCGAAAAATTGGGCGTCAAATGCATAGCCAACAGAAGGCATTAAACATAAGTATCGCCCATATAACTTGGACTCGATCAAGATGATAACCAAATGTTGCGATTGGAGCTGCTATAGAAGGTTATGAGGAGCGGGAATGGCCATGAGGAGCATCATTCACCAACACCAGCCAGCACATACCAGTGCAACTCTCCCAGAGACTAGACAATGAAAACTCCACCCGGAGCAACGACGCCCTTTTTTGGGCCAAAGGACAATGCTCTTGACTTGCCTGCTCTACCGAAGCTCCTCGCACACGGTGCACGGATGCTGAATTTACAGCCGAATTGGGGAGCCTGATAACCACGTATTGCAGGCCGAATCCCCTCAAGCCACGCCTTCACGATCTCGAACTCGGCACGACGTACTAGAAAATGAAGTTCAGAGACAAAATTTCACCCCGAAACCGAGGATCGCTGCACTCTTCAATGGAAATGAAACGCGGGATTTGCTTGCCTGGGGGTTTATAGCGAGAGTAAGCCACGCAGGAAGACCTCGAAGCAGCTAGAGATGCCCTAATCGGGCGAAGAAGCCTCGCCGCGAACGCCATACGGTCGACACGGTCATCCCCGACGACCCATCGACGGCGAGCTGATGACTCGAGCCAATCGAAGCCCCTCGGTACCTACTTATTCCGACATGCTCCGGCGATGTGCTCTCGGCCGAAACGACGTTGCTTCGGGGCGGGAGGCGGTTCGGTTCTCCTTTGTCGTCTTGTGCATTTTGCGAAATGGGCAACGGCCCGTCGTCCCGCACGGTTACAGATTTTCAGAACACTGATCTGCTTTGGGCAATCCACCGGGTAGCATCTTTGATCGTCTGTCCAAACTCCTAACATCTCCCATGTCGCCTCGAGTCTTGTGGAATGTTAAAAAGACAAACGGGACATTTCCTCGATTGTGCACTCTTTATGACGATGCGACCAAGTATACATGAATTACAGACCAACGATGTAGAGTTCGTTCAACTTGAAGTATGAGTAGATGGGCTCGGAAAACTTTAGTTTGCATCACAACTTTTGTCCTGCCCATCCGTCAGCCGCCCGTCTTCGGATAATTTCTCATTGGCAATGTTCGTTTTACAAGACCGATGCTCGCGTTGCCTATTATACGACGTGATCTAATGGTCGAGACCGCCTTTCGATTAGTATCCGAGGCTCTGTTTGTTTTGCGATAAACATTTTTCTCAATTTTCGATATTTGGTTCACTTAAAAAAATGAGTCGATGAAAAAGACTTTCCTACAAAACTAAAACTCAGAAAAAAATGATCTTCTCTTTGAAAATTTGAGAAATATTTTCTAGAGTATGACTAGTTATAGGTGTTTGGACCCGTGACTTCACTCTTGTGTACGAGAATCCTAACATTGGTTCTCAAGTCTTAACATTCAAGATCAAGTTTTTGGCAAGCGGGCTCGGGATCGGTGCTTGGGCCATGGCCCCAGTGCTCATATCCAAGTCCATCAAGGCCTCAAACTCCATGCCTTGGCACCCACAATTGATTCACAAAGGTCATGCTTGGGTCTTCGATGCTCAGGCTCTAGTCCCCACTGCCTAGGCTCTTATCCCCAACCCTTAGGCCCAGGCATACAAAAGGCCATGCACACAAAAGGCCATGCCCCACTGCCTAGGCTCTTATCCCCAACCCTTAGGCCCAGGCACACAAAAGGCCATGCGTCGGTCATCGATATTCAAGCTCATATTATTTGTTAATGAATTCTTCGTTCGTATAAAAAAATTAAATGTTTAATTTTTTTTATTTTAAAAAATATTGGGTTTTTTTTTATTCCTCGCTTGGTTGCCGATCACAGCAATAACCAGTGATTAGCCACAGGTGACTCTCAAGCTTGCTAGCCTCACTAGAGAATCAAGCGGAGCCTTGCGCAGGTCTTTGGCGAGGTCAAGCTCACTAAATTGGGCAAGTTTAAAGCTCAAACCTGGACAAATCCATCAAGGTGAAGCCTCACCCGAAGTTGGAGAGACTTGAGCTTGCTCATGACCGTGAGGCTTGGGCGAGCTTGTCCCTTATCTATGACTAGTTAATGGCCGAGGAAGATGGAAAAAAAAAGTCAAAGTAATTAAGCATTCGTACTTTTTTTATAATTTTCTTCGGAAAAAAATTTAAAATTTTAATACCTAATAATGGAAAATACTTTTAGTTCTTTTTCGAATTTTAGTTAAACGCTCGAAAATATTGTTCTTTTTCAGAATGATAACTTCTCTATAAATATTTTTCCAAAAATATCATATTTTTCGTAAAATAAAATGGGCTTAAATGTCCAAAAGACTAGTCCAACCTCCAACGAACGATGGTGGATAATTTCAAAAGTTTTGAGTGAAATTTGCAAATTCATGAACGTAGAGACGCATTCCCCCAAATATCCCTAACGAAGCCATACACATCACCCGTGGTTTGGCGAGATCAACACTTTTGGGGGGCATGAGCAGACTACTAAGGTCTATTTAGTCACGTTTTTATTTATCTATCTATCTTTTTTTTTCAAAATAAATAAAAAAAGAATAGAAATCCATTTGTGTACGTCAATTGTTTTTTCTATTTTCCAGAATAGAAAAGTTGTCAATTAATAAATTTGAAACAAAAAATAAAGTAAAAAATATTCTTCTTGTTCATGGAAAATTTTTATTTAAACAACTCTGTTCTCCTTCTTCAATTTAATTCTTCTTTTTTGAAGTCGTTGGATCTTGGTGAAGACCGACAATCGGCTTGGCTTGGAGCTGGTAAGCCTTGTTGGCCCTTGCCAAGGCTGGGCCTCGCCAAGGCTGGGCAAAGTCAACCTTGCCATTGTCGGGCAATGGTTGACCTCGCCTAGATCCGGTGAGGCCAACCTCATGAGGCAGGGCTGGGCAAGGTCGAGCATGGCCTAGCAATGTCAACCTTATCGCCTCAAGCTTTTAGTCAGCGACACTAGAGGAGGAATAAAAAAAAGAAAAAAAAACATTTTAAATATTATAAAATCAGTTTTATGCTAAACACGCTTTTGTTCCTTTTTTTTCATAGAAATTTATCTAGAGATAGAAATGAAAATTTTCATCTCTAAATAAAAAAGTTGTCGTCGGAAGCAGAAGTCTTACGTAAACGCATCCCTAACGTACCGATGCGGGCAACGCAAACACGAGCGGGAAAAATAGGAACCGGTCCAGCGACACTGTCAAGGAAGCGAAACCGACCAGCTCCGACGTCGACGCATCATCGGCTCACTCATCATGGCCCATCCATGATTAGGGGAAGCAACTGCTTTTGTTAGGTGCGTGCGTTGTCTTTGACTCGAAACCACCATTTGAAGAAACGCCAACATTAAAAAACTTCCCACCAAGACTTCATTATTCCATCCTAACGACTTATTTATATAGTTGGCCAGTCCTATTCCACGTTTCGATTTTCAAATTAATTTCGAGAATAATGGCATCTCCTCTATCCTTAAATTTTTACTCGATACTCAACGTGAGCTCTATATATATATTTTTGACGTGTCCATGTACTTTTGAAATTTACCGTACCATAATCCTTCCGCTACGTCTAGTGCTAAGTCACTCGCTTTTTGAACCGTCGAATCAGCCTTAGATGAGAGATACGGCACGATGACCCGACCGCCTTCGACTCGACCCCGTGACTCGACCTTCCGCAACCATCTCGCTGTTGTCCCAACTCTTCGTCTGTCATCACCCTGCCACGGTAGTATTATCAATATGGAGAATGAAGGGAATATTTTATCGAGGTAGCCGTATTTGTTTTCATTAATATGTTTCGGGCAGTTGAACCCGCTTAGATCGCATCTAAAGAAATAGAAAGATGAGCAATGATAGGAAACAACTCCCGATTTATACTTACTATACATATCGTCTCTATTTTTTTTAATTTATTTAATGTGATTATAATATTTATATTTTTAAATAGTTTCATAAAGTCGAATGACGGCGTTATAAGTATGTTATTATGCGTTCTTAAGAATTATAAATTCATCTATTTTTATTTTTTATTACCGAGTGCGGAAGCGCAATGAACTCGTGCTTGGCGAGCGACTTTTACCCTGGCAAGATGCGAAATGATGAAGGTAGGAGGAGAGGCGGGATCTGATCTCCTGGACCGCACGCAACCCACAAAAACTTGCGCCTTTACGACGCCGTCGCCGTCGCTGTCGCCATCACCCCCCGTAACTAGAAAGAAGCAGCGGCTCTCTCCACCGCCGGTCCATCTCTCCGCGGTCTACTCTAGTCTCTTCTCAGTCCACTCCCGAAGAGCGCCTTCCTCATGCGGCGGTTGCCTCACGTGCCCTTCCCTTCCCGAATCGGTGCGCCATCAAGAGTTCGCGGTGCCTCTCGTGATCGTGATCCCTTCGAACTCCATCGACTTCCCAATCCTCTGGACATGAGCTCGTAGGGGGATTCTCGCGTTCCGCCGATCTGTTGGATCTCTCGCGGCGTAATTTGAGCGGCGAGGCGGGTTTTTTTTTTCCCAAGAGAGAAGCAAAAGTTTCAGCTGGAGAAGGGAGAAGCGGAGACAGCCTACGGGGGCGATGTCCGTGAAAAGAGGGCGAACTGGGACAGCCTCGAGCTTCTGCGCGTAATGTGTGTGAGTATGTGCCTGTGGTTGCGGGATAGTCTTGCTGATAGGAAGCAGATTCGGTGAGGTTGAGCAGTGGAGACGATGGAAGAAGGATTCGAGTAAGGCTGCAGTCTAGATGAAGCGCAAGGCGAATCAACTGAAATCTCCGCACAAATGGAAGAGGAAGCTGTTTGCGGCGGTTTTATTAGGGTTGTGCTTCGCGAGCTTGACGTTGATGCAGAGTCAGTACAGTCGCGTTGTGAAGTTGGCTTCGCTGCATTATCGCTCTGCTCCGAAGCCCAAGATCGCCTTCCTGTTCATAGCGCGAAATCGGCTTCCCCTGGACATAGTTTGGCACGCGTTTCTCCAGGTAGGTCGGTCAGGCTATTGTTCGCAGTTGAATTTCATAGCTTTGCATTCTGTTCCAACGTCTTCTTTCATGAATTTGTATAACGGTAAATTATGAACTTCTTTCGTTAGGACATGAGAGGAGGCATTTAGTCAGCCAATATAAACATACGTGTCTGAAAAACATTGTGTCCCAAAAAGAAAGTTCATGGCATCCATATCGTCAATATTATCTCACATTGTGGATTGAAATATCATGTTTGAAGGTCATCGTAGCATGTTTCGGTATCTAGAGTTCCAATTCAGTTTGGTACCGTTCGATGTCTGTTTAGTTTCATCTCAGATCCACCGAGAGAGAGAGAGAGAGAGAGAGAGAGAGAGAGAGAGAGAGAGAGAGAGAGAGAGAGCTTGAAAAATTTTCATCAGAGTAAAAGCCGGCTTTCTGATAGGTTTGTGAATCTTATGGTAAGTATCGAAGCAATGATGAAAGAAACAACTGTTTTGTCGTTTGAGTATTCTATTTGTCCAGACAAATATTGCACAGTATGTCCTTCTTGTGGGAATCTGATGTTGTTACTAGAATTCAAAATCAGGTTCTAGTTGTGTGGCCCTAATCTGTCTCTGCAGGCAGGTTGGCTTTGAACAAATTTAAGTTTGCATGGCTCTACAGACATGGCATATCTTAGATGTCACTTATATCTGCTACCTGCTCAGTTAATTACTTTATTTAGGTGCTCTTTGAAGTTTTATGAAAACATTGTGGGGATGTTTTGCAGGATGAGGAGGACAGATTTTCAATTTATGTCCATTCAAGGCCTGGGTTTGTGTTAAACAAGGCGACTACAAGATCAGTCTATTTTTTAAATCGGCAAGTTAATGATAGTGTACAGGTACTAACACTTACCTCATCGATCTCTTTCATGTTTTGCTCTCTTTTGATTCTTAGTGAAAATATATGAGAATGTTCCTGTTTTATGCCGGAGCCTCTATCTGCACATACACTTTATGTGGCTTCCCATGGTACTGGTGTAATATCTGGTCCAAATTAGAAAAAAAGAAAGGAAAAAAAATGCCAATATTTATTACTTATAAGAATTTTCTGGGAGTGAGGAGTCATAAGCAAATACAAGGACATTAACCTCCATAACTTCCTTAACCAATGCTTAATGTGCTAATTGAGTGGATAGATAACCAGCTTCAAAAGGAATCTAGCTCTCTGTTAAAGCCGAGAGTAAAAAGTAGTTGGCAACTACATTGAGGTGTGCAAGTACAATGATTGTTTCTGATATCTTAGTTACTAAATGAGGTGCATTTTCGAAAGAACCGATGGGTCGTGCAAACTGAAATCTATGTGCATGTTGGCTTGTGTAAATGCTGTGATATAGTCAAAGGTTTTTATTTCTTTCATTTGCATGAGTGTTCTCAGTTCAGTTGATTTCACCAGGTGGATTGGGGGGAAGCAAGCATGATAGAAGCAGAGCGTATTCTTCTTAGACATGCACTAGAAGAGCCTTTTAATGAACGCTTTGTTTTTCTATCAGACAGGTAAGGAATCATCTGAACAGTCATTGCTTCAGCAACAATCAGTTTATGTCTAAATCTTGTTTGAGTATCTTCATTTCAATTTTCTTAGAGGAAATCTTCTGGTTGTTTGCAATATTGCTTCTGGAAAAGGCTTGTTCTTACAGCAAGAGGCCCTCTTCCTTTGACAGAACTCTAACAAAAATTTTGTGTTCTTGCATTTTCTCAGCTGCTTACCTCTATATAACTTCAGCTACACATATGACTATATAATGTCAACAGCAAATAGTTTTGTGGACAGGTGAGTGGAGCTGGCACATTTTGCTCGTGAGCTTATGTTGAATGGTGTTTTGATTTTTTACTGATAGACATCCTCTTTAAACTTGTCTCCTCAATTTAAAATTCAGTTTATTCAGTGTAAAGTTGATTTGGAGGTGGTCACTCTTTGCAAAGGGAATAAACTTACAATATTAGTTCATGCATTATCTGATTCACTTTGATCATTCTGTTGGCATACGATATGACATATTTGATCTTCTCTGCATGTTCAATTTTCACGCTGGGATTCTGGTTATTACATGAAGTCATTGCCTAAATTCGTCCATTATTTTCTCACACTACATTTTGGTGGTTTTTTTTGGCTAGTGAGAGCCATGTTAGCTATGGTTCATCTTGCTAAAGAAAATGTCAGGTGATTGCAAAGGTAGGATTAACACGTGCAGAACTCTTGGACAAAACTAAATTCAAAGTAGCCGTGGGTGGTGAAATTGGTAGAAAGTGAAAAAGTGCTTGTTCTTAGAGTTTTAAACAAGGGTGGGTTCTTCTTTGTGTAGCTTTTGTTGCCTCATATTAGTTGATTAAAAGATGTATTTGCACAGTTGAGTATGAGATAAATTAAGTAGTGGTTTACAGAGAAGAAGGAACCAGATTGAGTGCATGGCTTGGAAGGATCCATGTGCTACTGGACATATCGGGAAGGCCTAGTGGTCTCTATAAATTGATCAAATTATGTCTTTACCTGAATGCATTATATTACTCTGTTACAATTACTATTGGCTCCATAGGCGGATCTATCGTTGATAAAGTATTTGGCCTAACCAGCTTTGCAGATACAAAAGAGGGCCGTTATAATCCAAAAATGAGTCCAATTATACCTGTTCATAATTGGAGGAAGGGATCTCAGGTAACAGATTAGCATTATAATTCCTTTCTACTATATGGGAAATATTATATATGGTAATCTTTTATCTGTTGGATTTTCTGACAAAGGATGGACTAACATGTTGCTTTTCTATCTCAGTTTTTTTTAATATGTTGCTTTTCTCTTGTTTTCAGTGGGTTGTTTTGTCGAGAAAACATGCTGAAGTGGTGGTAAAGGACAATACAGTCTTTCCAATGTTTCAATTGCACTGCAAGGTTTCTCAAGATGGCCTTATCTTGCTAAATTTAGTAGAAGTTCAAAAACCTATTTTCTGACATACGATATGCCTCTTATCAAGCATGAATGAAATGTTTGACTCTGGATTATGATCATTGTGCAGAGGAGGTCACTACCTGAGTTTTGGAGGGATCGTCCCCTTGTGAGTTCTCTACTTGATTTCCCTTGTTACCTCCAACTTTGAGGACCAAAATGTCTGCTTCCTTACATAATCGATGGACCTTATATCGTTTTGATGCTCTCTTGATTGAATGTGTATATCTAGACGGTCTAATTCTGAACCATAAATTCGCTTTGCTCTTTCACCAATGAAGAAGTTGCTAATCTTCTTGTATGCAGCCAGTTGATGCATCGAAGGAGCACAATTGTATACCTGATGAACATTACGTCCAGACCCTACTTGCTGTAAGTATTCAATTTGGAGTTCACCTTTATAAATCAACTACGAGGCATATGGGCGTCATGTGTCATAAGTCTGATAGAAACATTTCTTTGATTTGGAGAGAGCATTATGCACTAGGAGTTTTCTTTCTCCACCTTCCTACTATTAAAAAGAGATTTCGTTGGAATGTGGGTTGTTTTGTTAATTTTTTTCTATTAGTTTCTTTTTTCTCGGTACTTTTCTTAGATAATATTTGCTGTTCTGTTGAATATTTCGGATGGCCACTCTGCAGCCCAGGCACACTGCTGTCTGCTTGCTGTCAAAAGTTGCTGCACTATTTTTGTTATTTTTGGTGGTTCAAGGATCAGTGACCCATTTTGGAAATTAGATATGTGCCGTCAAGTTGCTTATGAATCGACCGGTTTATGTACAAGAACTAGTAACACAATGCTAGTGATTTAACAGGGACGTTGTACTGTGGGTAGAGCTTAACTTAAAGCTCAAAGGCACCCCTAGAACTATTATATGACTCTTGCATATGAATTTTCTGAAAAAAATCTGCATGCTGTAGTCATACATTGTCTATGGGGAAGAGGCTAAAACTAATCACTGCTTTCTTATGGCTGTCTTTATCTTGGATTTTCCGGTGAATGTGCATTTGGTCTGATTATACATTCAAACTAGTAGGGATGTGCATTCCTTCACACCCTGCATGTCTTACAACACAAAATGCAAAATGTTGAAGTTCATATTAGTATAAGGGGATGTTTTTGTTATTTTAATCATATAATTTCTAAATTCAAAATTCTTTGTTTCGTGAAGTTTCAAGTTAAAAGAAAATTGGATCACTATTATATCCTAAATTATCTAACCATCTTATGACAAGTTAGAATAATTAATTGGATGAAAACCTTTTCCAAAGTTTTCCCAAACTCGCTTAGAGTGAGCCAAGGAAACCTTTTCTCCATAAAAGGAAGAACAAAAAGAGTTGGTGAAACTTTGAAAAGCAGTTTTCTACTTTCAAAGTTCTCTTGCTGAAAGTTTTGATATTCGGAAAATTATTCAGAAGCTATTTCAGCTTAGGTTTGCCTTTTCAAAGCACAAAGTCCAAAACAACTGGTCATCCGTTTTCGCTCAAAGGACTCTAGCAGTTCAAAGTTTTTACCAAACTCCTTATGTCCCTCCTCCTAAAGGTAAAGGACTAATGGAGATATAGTTACTGTGGTGCATGAAGGTTGAACTCATACACGTGTAGAAAATATGGAACAGGATATATGAGCCATTTTTTGGTTCATTTAATTGTTAATAGCAAGTAACCATCGTGGCTGTAACAATTATGCCATCAAGAGATATTTTGACCTGTCGTACAATGCAGATAGGATCGGTTTTTAAAATTTCTGCAAAATGGAATTTCTCCATGTTCTGGTTATGTAAGTGCAACTTCAACCATCTGATATCTGCGTTTCTCAAAATTTAGCAAGAAGGCCTTGAAGAAGAGATTACAAGAAGATCACTGACACATTCTTCATGGGATCTTTCATCCTCTAAAGACCGTGAGCGTCGCGGATGGCATCCTGTGACTTACAAGTATTCTGATGCTACTCCAATGTTAATTCAATCCATAAAGGTATGCTCGTGCCATTTCTTATACAGATGTAATTTCTCTGGTTGACATCAGAAATTGTAAAGTCCCTTTACAGATGTATTGCAGAGACAATAAGGCATTTAATTGGAAGCTGTCTTCTCCTTTTTCAGTGCTTTGTCTGATATGCAGAGAATTAAATGCCTAGTCTAAGCATTATAGTCTCCTTAAAGTTAACTCAGATATTTAATGCAAACCCGAAATACATGTGTGTGGAACTTCTAAATATGTACGAATGGTGGTGGTTTGTTTTGGTTATTGAGCTTTAATTAATAATGTCCTGGTTATAAAAATGGATGCTACTACTGTGGTATTGTGCGAGTCCCTTGGATGAACGAAAATTTAAACAGATCATATGGCTCGGCTTTGGGATTGGTTGTAAACTTGCCACTTTCACCAACATTTCCTGTTGCTTCCATGCGGATGATCACACTACACCAAATCTACCTTTCCATGTTTCCTAGGCATTGCCGCCTTTACTTTCCTGTGCAGCATTACCCCTGAATTCCTTTGGGTGACTGGTGACTACGTTGCTGGAGTTCAGGATAAATTTCATTTGCACATCAATGATTAAGCTTTGATGTCAACATGAGATGATGTGACGGTGTTATGGTGCGGGATTGATTCTCGCAATCATTAGGTGCAAGGCAGATACTTATGCCCTTAAGGTCTTACCGATACGCGAATTTGTGCAAGTTTTAGTTAGGGGAGTTGTGATTTGGTATAGTTCCTGGTGAAACAAAACAATAAAGATCTTGTGCATGACCAATAATTCATTTCAATTACGGGTTCTTGCATAGAGAGTATATAATATGTAGCGCATAGAAATGTCTTGGATATATAAATAATCCTGTTCGATTTACTGCAGGATATCAGTAACATCCACTATGAGACAGAAAACCGAAGAGAATGGTGCAGCAGCAAAGGGAAGCCATCCCGGTGCTTCCTGTTTGCAAGGAAATTCACCCGGCCCGCTGCACTCCGGCTTCTAAATTACGTAAGTGTCTTGCAACTAAAGCAGATAGCATTTCAGGGAGAATCCTTATCTCGTTTGGGCTGATAGTTCTCTTCCTAATCATCCAACCTGTCTTGTCGACAGTCGGCGCTGGGAGCTTCCAGAAGTAATTTGTAAATCCCGCCCCCGGTGAAGTATTAGGCGTAGTAATCTTTGTGTTAGAATAACTTCAATTAGATCCAACTCAGGCATTGAATATTGTGTAATACGTGCATAGAATAAAGAGAATAGTTGTAGATTACAGAGGATAAGGAAATATAGGGATATACGTTTGTACGGTGTGTGAGCTGTTGTAATTGATTGGCACTTCGAGCAATAAAAGAGAGGATGGCGGTCCCCTTTCTGTGTAGGATCCAGCTTTTGCGCTATGGAGGTAAGTGCTAAGATGCATTCTGATTTTCTTAGAGAAGTACAAAGTCTTGGAATCGAATTCTTCCCAGAGAGTTGCCCGGGGACAAAGGGGAAAAATAAAAAGGAAGAAGGGGGGAAAAATGCTAAGTTCAGTGGCGAATTTTATTGAGTTAAAGGGAAAACAACACAAATGATATGAATGATACGAATGGTCTTTGAATTTTGACCAAACGCGTAATATGGTCTTTGGAGTTTTAATCTATTTAATGTAATCCTTGAATTTCAATGTTACGTGATCCATGACTTTCAATTTATTCATTGTGATTTTAAATTTTCTGCACATAGTCATATGTAGTTCAAGGTGGATCAAACATATTCATATAGTATGAAAAGTAATTCGAACATATATTAGAAGTTTATGAATTATATCAAACATATTGAAAATTTATGGGTTATGTAATACATCAGGTAGAAATCCATGGATTACATTGAATAAAGTGATATTTGAAAATTACATTACATATGAAGTTAAAATTTATGAATTATTCAAGTCATTATATTTTTTAAAGTTAAAAAGATTCATGGGACATCTTAAAAATGAAGTTTCTTGAAAAATGAGGAATCATATCATATGGTCACGGGCCTGACCTGAAAATCAGGTGGACCATGCCTGAGGTCCATGGATTCAAAATCTAATCGTTCCGGTTCCACTAGGCTCCCTCTCGAACGGGCCTCGGTCCATGCAAGAACCGTTCGACCCCGTTCTCATCTCAACGGCGGCCTCACTGTCCGTCTGCTCGACCGTGCATGACGCAGCCCGGTCTACCCCCTCCCCCTTCTCCCCGTACTTGGCGCCACGTAATCCCAGCACATCGACACGTCGTCTCCAGGGCATTAAATCCACGACCACGAGAAATGTCAATCCCCGGTGGTTATCAAGTAAGGCGCATTCAATTCGGGATTGTATCGGTTGAACCGCAATCGACGTGGCGTGATCGGTCGCATCGACTTAACGTACATGACCAATCAATTTGGCGTCTAGAGCTTTCGAGACACTTTGCCGAAGTCAAGTCCGTCATGTCACCACTTGCGTGATGCATTGGATGTATGACACGCGCAATCGTCTTAATTATCCCCGATCGATGTAGAAACTTATCGAGATAATCTTTCTTTAAAAAACAAAAACAAAAACAAAGAACGTAGGCGTACGAGAATGACAAAAAAAAAAGAAGAAGAAGGAGAAGCAATCCTTAACCTGAGGAGCTGTAAATATTCTTCTACAGTAGGTATTGTTAACAAATGTCCTCGATGCGCTGATTAGGCATGCTCTGTAAAAGAAACGCCGATATCTTATTACAACGACTGTAAACTTTACACGAGAACAGCTACTGTAATGCGCACCCCCTTCGTCCAACCCGAACAGCACGTGGTCCTTGGGGCTTTCTGACCGCCGCACCGCACGAGAAATCACCGAAAACGCCGCCGCTGGGAGCGGCGCCACCGTCCACTTATCCAAGAAGCCTTCGTGGCCAATGGGGAGGCGTCGCTTTTACGCACCACCGGACCGGGTCAATTTAAGTGCCTTTTGGTCGGCCGGGTACCCCGAATTAACAAACTTGCGCCCTTTGCGGTGTCCCCTCCTTGACCCACCGCCCGTCGTGGGGCCCACGCGCCTTGAAACCCCCGGGCAATGCGCTTTTCCTTTCCTTTAACTTTTCCGGGTTTCTTGGTGCTTTGCATGAGGACACAGCGCAAACCCATTTCTTTTCTCTTCGTATTTTATTTTATTTTATTATCTTTTCCCTTTCCCGGGTTGAAAAACCAATTTTTCAAGGGAGTGGCTCAATTAATTTAACTCTTTATTAATTAACTACCATTTCCCGCAGGACCCGCTTTCTGTTCGGTAAATCAGAGCGCGGATCAATTCACATGACACGATAACGTATCCTGATTACGTCGTCGCATGAGACTGGACTCTTGTTAATATAACAGGGCTGGCGAGTGATCTTTAACGTTCAAGATACGGCGATTCGATCTTCAAACCACCCATTACGCATGGTCTAGGGATGTTCAGAATATTACAATTTGAAAATATATTGGATTTGCTACTCAACTAGTGCCCCCTTGCACACGCCTTGGCATTTTGAATGGCCGAATCATGGTTTGCAAAATGCCAAATAGCATCATACTTACTAAATAGATATACGGGTCATAAGATTCGGCGGAACATTTAAAATTAATGTTACGAGCCACAGTGAAATATATGAAGTAGTTAATAAATATTACGAGCATTAAGATGTGTTTTGATTTTGAACTCAGTCTTTAAACGGTTCTCTCAATTAGTAAATATGGTCATATTCCGTCTTTAATAACTAGAGGATTACTTCCAAATACATCTGCAAAACACATGCTTTGTAAAAGTATGAAGCGTCGTCTTATATGTTCCATAAATATCGAAATATAACATACATAACATAAAGCACTACAAAAATAATTTTTTTAGATGGATGAAGATATAACGAGTGATAAATCAATTATATCGATACATACAAATTGGATTAACAAAATGTTTATGTTTGGATCTTGAATCAAATTGCACCGTAAAAGGCGTTGGGAATCGAGAATCAATCTATTTCAATCATCTTTCATAATTTCTCAAATTAAAGTCAATGTTTCCATTCCTTTTTCGCCATCTAGAACGTAACGGGTTTGAAATCTTAAACATCACGTATGCACTTTTCAACGTGGTTTACTCCCCTGTGCAACTAGCCAGCATTCTAGTCTGCCTTCAATTGTCTCGAGATATCTCGTGTTACGGTTATTGATCACGTCAAACGGGTTTCCCAAGATCAACCGTCGCGATGGGCCTGATACAAGCCCAGGTTCGAGCGTGATTGCCCCAAGCACGGGTCATCCCATCGACGTGGCTCATTCTTAGGCCCACACGTGTCTCCCCATCATTAGTGGCGTGCCCCCGAACGGAGCTTGCGGTAGGTTCGGGCACCAGACACCTGTCGGTTAGCAGGAGCCCCGCGCGGCAGTTTCTAGACCTCCCCAGTACAACGTTGGTTGCGCCAACGTTGAAACCCCCCCGGTATCACGCCTTCAACACGTGGCGCGTATGCTGAATGCCACGTGGGCGCGCCCTTGGAATTTCCTTTTTTAATCCCGCAAAAGTTGTGCCGCAGTAGGGGCCGTCGGTGGGGCGTGTTTTTGGGGGGGGGGGGGGGGGGGGGGGGGGCACGAGGGGTTAACACGTGACTGTCGGCACGCTATCGCCGACAATTCGCGACCACAGTTGATTGACCGGAGGGTTTTATACTTAAAATTTGGTTTAAAAATAAGATAACAAAAAT
The DNA here is from genome assembly GCA_030064385.1 of Melaleuca quinquenervia. Classification (NCBI taxonomy): domain Eukaryota; kingdom Viridiplantae; phylum Streptophyta; class Magnoliopsida; order Myrtales; family Myrtaceae; genus Melaleuca; species Melaleuca quinquenervia. The sequence goes on along the minus strand of CM057726.1, from coordinate 5,112,931 downwards.
TAAAATGAAGAGCGAAACTCATATCAGTTTGGTGCCATGCGCCACGATTTGAGCCGGGGCCCACGACCGGGCCCACGCGCTTTCAGCCCGAACATCTTTAATTCGCTTTTTCTTCCCCCGCAGCTATCGTGGCGCTCTGCCATAGGCCCCGTTTAAGAAAGCAGGTTAATTAGTAATTTTTTAATTAATTACTCCGCAGGATTTGCAGCCACCGACTGGAGGATCCAGATCCGGAGGAGGCAACCGTCCGATTCGAATCGGACGGCTGCCCTTTTTTAGGGGGCATGTTTGGGTTTTTCTTTTGTTTTTTTAAGAGGCAACGGCACCCCTACCTTCCGGCAAAAGATCCTTTTTTGATCGGGGGATCTTGGAGCTCCTTGGAAAATTTAAAAAGCAGTGTTGTGCACAAAGAAGAACCCATCAATTAAGTAATTTTTAGCAAGCGGTATCGAATATTCACAAAACAGTTCTATTACAAAATAGTTCGATTGTGAAGTGAACGTTCAAGATATCTAAAATTCGAGAGTTTCCCCAATTTACTATGTGGTTAGTGCTCCTCAAACGGTGGAAATTCTCTCTCTCACTAAAAAGCAAAAGGAATGATTTATAAAAGAATGAATACCACAAAAAAAAATCCAAAATTTTACCTAATGTGATACAGATATTTGAACCTTTTTTTTGTTACAAAAAAGTGTAAACTTATACATGTGTGACATGTATACCCTCTATTTCACTTATATACGAAATGTACTTTGTCACGCTTGTGTGAGTTTGGAATCTTTTACAACACGAAAGTGTTTATGGTATATGTGTTATGATGAACGAGTTTATGATCTTTAACGACACAAAAGAAAATCAAGATATTTGCGACAGAATCGATATAATTTAGGATTTTTTTTATAGTATTAACTCTTTATGAAACAAGGAAACGATTTATTAAAGTTGCCTTCTTTTGTGAATTACACTTTTGAACTCGAATCCTCGACATCTTCTCTGACAGATGAATTGGAAAAAAAGAACAGTGCGTATTCTATATTCGTGTACCGTTGCTTACGTAGGCCATTCTTAGGCCACGAGATATGTTCAAGTCTCCCTCTCGCGATCCATGGCAAATTGATGGAGTCATTTGAGGGAAAGAATCTGCACAACATGCAAAAGAAAAAAAGGGGAGGCTCCTTTATTTCCAATTTGTCCAAAAGAAAGAAGAATACAAAACTTTTCTTTTATAGTTGGCGAATGTTGTAGAAGAACACAAGCCATATGACCGCCTAAAGAAGAAGCTACCAAATATTCCTGAGGACACACTACAGCAACTGCTCGATGCCCCGTCGCGGTCAATCGATTCCCATGCACAAAGCTTGAGGTTGCCGATTCTAGTTACAAATGCGAAAGGAAAGATCCAATTGAGAAGTTGGGTCAATTTGCTTCTCATGCTCTTGCCACTCTCGATTCGATTCCTTTCTAATAATAAAAAAAGTGTATATGGCGAATCTGAACAGTGTATGACCGATCAAATGAGAGATAGACCTTCGAAACGCAACGTGTTTGCATTAGCGAATCGAATAGCCGCACAATCAATCAATTTCTCTAGCTCAACAAAATTCCCACCAAATTGGATCATCACCGTTACCTTGAAATGCAACATGTTTTTTTTTTTGGGGAATGTCCCAATGTCCCCTTCCGCTTTTATCTCTTTAACACTTTAGCGAATTTTAAACAAAAGACATTCATGACTACGGTGGCACAGACAAAAGGGCAAAAGCGAACACAAAGGAAGAAGGATAATAACGTCTTATCGCCCGAAAAACCAAAAAAGAAAAAGGAGCAGCGAAAAATCCCAAAATAGGCTCGAATCAATTTGGATCCCTGACTTAATCTTCTAGCCGTCCGGTCTCAATCGGATTGCTGGAATTTTATAAAAAATAATTATTTCAAATTTTGTTTATTCTAATTTAGATGAGACTATAAAGACGAGGCTTATGTCACTCATTCATTTCCGAAAGACGGATCCTCTACTTGGTGTACTTTCTAGGCAGGAATGACCGGCTTTTATCTTCCACCGTTCGATTCAAATCAGAGGAGGGAAAATCCAAAAACAAAAAAGTAAAATAAAAATATTTCCCTTATGTTAAAGCGGGGTTCACATCTCTCATTCTTAAAATCCCCTCCCAGAATTAGATCGAGGCTGGGGATCCGGATCCTTCGTTTCCGTTTCCGTTTCACATAGCCTTCACCTTGACTCGACAGGTCCCGTTGTCCATTGGTCAAAGTGCCACGTAAGAGGGGCGACGACGTTACATCTGTCGCCTATTTATCCGAAAACCTCGAAGTTTCCTATGTTCATTTCTCATGTGTGAGGGGACAAATGTGAAAGTGGAAATCCCCAGCTCCTGACCATTGACCAGCCTCTTCACTGGATAATCTCAACCGTAAGGTTTCTCTAGAAGGACCCCACCAAAATAAATTAATAAAAAAGGACTATGTATATTTTTCATAGATATTGTTCTTTTCTAGAAAAAAAAGGAAGAAAAATCAAACCAACTGCCACGACACAAACTGTGATTCGCTCAGTCCCAGCAACGGTAGCAACCACCGCCACCTTCCGAGGTCCGTCTCCCCCATGGCTTCCTTATAAATACGGGCGCCTTGCCTCCTGCTTCTGAGCATCGCAAACATCAAGCTCAAACCCAGTTTCCGTTAAAGACGCAATCTTTTTTCACCTGATCTCACCATAAGATTCTTTGCTTCGCTCTCTCCCTTTGTGTTCCCAACTTGTCGTTTCGTTTCTTTTCTTTTCTGTGCAAAACAAGCCATCGTTCTTCTGATTCTTTGGCTGCTGCCCCAAAAATCTCCCCCCTTCTTTCGTTGCACCTAGACCGTGAGCTTTCGGTTTTGCTTGTCTCGATAATCAAATGGCTCCAAGTTTGAGCAAAGCCGGTTCTGATGCGGTCGCCCTTGTCAATGGTTGCACTGACTCCGTGATCACTCTGGAGGAATCCAACTTCCTGGTGAATGGCCATGTCATTCTCTCCGAGGTCCCCCAGAACGTCACGGTCAGCCCCTCGGCTTACCATGCCTCGGGGGAGAAGGCAATTGCTGCGGCCGCTGCCCCTGGCTGCTTCGTTGGGTTCGACGCCGCGGAACCCCTAAGCCGTCATGTCGCCTCCATTGGCAAGCTCCGGGGAATCCGGTTCATGAGCATTTTCAGGTTCAAGGTCTGGTGGACCACCCATTGGGTCGGCACCAACGGCCGCGACCTGGAGCACGAGACCCAGATGGTCATCCTCGACAGGTCCGGCGACGGGTTCGAGCCCGGGACGGCCCGCCCGTACGTGCTCCTGCTGCCCCTCCTGGAGGGGCCCTTCCGGGCCTCCATCCAGCCCGGACAGGACGACTTCGTGGACCTGTGCGTGGAGAGCGGGTCCACAAAGGTCACGGCCACCGGGTTCCAGGCCGCGCTCTACATGCATGCTGGGGATGACCCTTTCGCCCTCGTCAAGGACGCCATCAAAGTGGCAAGGGACCACCTGGGGACCTTCAAGCTCCTCGAAGAGAAGAACCCGCCTGGGATAGTGGACAAGTTCGGGTGGTGCACGTGGGATGCGTTTTACCTCACGGTGCACCCCGAGGGGATATGGGATGGGGTCAAGGGCCTGGTGGAGGGCGGCTGCCCGCCTGGGCTCGTCCTGATCGACGACGGGTGGCAGTCCATCAGCCACGACGAGGACCCCTTCATGAAGGAGGGCATGAACCACGCGGTGGCCGGCGAGCAAATGCCCTGCCGTCTCCTCAAGTTCCAGGAAAATCACAAGTTCAGGGACTACGTGAGCCCGAGGGGCAAGGCGGGCGGGGCAGGCGGTAAGGGCATGGGGGCCTTCGTTAGGGACCTGAAGGAGGAGTTCGGGAGCGTGGACTACGTGTACGTCTGGCACGCGCTGTGCGGGTACTGGGGTGGGCTCAGGCCGGGGGCGCCGGGCCTGCCCGAGTCGAAAGTGGTGAAGCCCAAGCTTTCGCCGGGGCTGGAGACGACCATGGAAGATCTAGCCGTGGATAAGATCGTGAACAACGGGGTGGGTTTGGTCCCGCCGGAGTTGGTCGAACGGATGTACGAGGGACTTCACTCGCACCTGGAGTCGGTTGGGATTGACGGCGTCAAGGTGGACGTCATTCACGTAAGTGGCCCTTTCCCCTATCCATTTTGCATTTCTCTTCATTAATTCTAGGAAAAGAAAATTCAACGTTGTTACGTGTCGGAGTTGTTAATACACAAGGAAGAACGTAGAAACAAATTGGAGATCCTGGGGTCGTTTTCACGTCGAGGCTTTATCTTCGAAGTAGGACAGTCTCCACCGTTTGGGTGGTTGTTTCGGTTACTTTTGACTTTTGGGCTCCGCCAAGTCGATTCAGGAAAATTTTAATTTGGTCGGCACGGTTATCTCCTCGCCCTTGAAAGTTTCAAGGATGTTTCTTGTGCACGAAGAATTCTCCAAACACGATCACGGGTCACTTTCATTCTGTTCACTCATGAATTTCAACACTTCATTGTTTTTTCACGGAACTCCCTCTTTCATCTGCAGTGTTTAAACACGTGTAATGCAGTATTGAGAACGTTTTTACTTTGGTCTGATCGATGTGCTTGAACAGTTGTTGGAGATGCTGTGTGAGAACTACGGCGGAAGGGTGGAGCTTGCAAAGGCGTACTACAAGGCGTTGACGGCTTCGGTGAGGAAGCATTTCAAAGGCAACGGCGTGATCGCCAGCATGGAGCACTGCAACGACTTCATGTTCCTCGGAACGGAGGCGATTTCGCTCGGCCGCGTCGGTGAGTCTCCCACGAGATACGGCACATTTTCATGTATAACACGCACTTGTGTAATGGCTCTCGCTAACGGTGTTGCGCTGTCTTTCGCCGACAGGCGACGACTTCTGGTGCACCGACCCGTCCGGCGACCCGAACGGCACGTTCTGGCTCCAAGGGTGCCACATGGTGCACTGCGCCTACAACAGCCTGTGGATGGGCAACTTCATCCGCCCGGACTGGGACATGTTCCAGTCCACGCATCCCTGCGCCCTGTTCCACGCCGCTTCCCGCGCGATCTCCGGCGGCCCGGTTTACATAAGCGACTCGGTCGGGAAGCACGACTTCGAGCTGCTCAAGCAACTGGTGTTGCCGGATGGCTCGATCCTGCGGTGTGAGCATTACGCCCTCCCGACCCGAGATTGCCTCTTTGTAGACCCTCTCCATGATGGCAAGACCATGCTCAAGATTTGGAATCTGAACAAAGTGAGTATTGGTTGAATCTTCACCGTGAATTTGTCACCCAAAGTATAGTGTAGTGCATCCTATTCTATTCTTGTGACCAAGTGCTAAAAAAAATTGATCCTTTTGCGACAGTACACAGGAGTGATCGGAGCCTTCAACTGCCAGGGCGGCGGCTGGTGCCGCGAGTCCCGCCGCAACAAGTGTGCCTCCCAATTCTCCCACGCCGTCGCCTGCACCACCACCCCCGCCGACATCGAGTGGAGTGCCGGCGGGTCCCAGATCTCCGTCGACGGCGTCCGCGTCTTCGCCCTCTACCTGTCCCAGTCCAAGAGGCTCGTCCTCTCCAAGCCCTCCGAGAGCCTCGACATCTCGCTCGAGCCGTTCCAGTTCGAGCTCGTCACCGTCTCTCCGGTCAAGGAGCTGAGGTCGGCGGCGGGCGCGAGGCCCGTGCAGTTCGCCCCGTTCGGGCTGGTGAACATGCTGAACGCCGGCGGCGCGATACGGGGCGCGGAGTACGGGGAGGGATGGGCGAAGATCGAGGTGAGGGGAGGGGGCGAGTTCAGGGCGTTCGCGTCGGAGAGGCCGAGGGAGTGCCGGGTCGACGGGAGGCGCGTGGGGTTCGAGTACGACGGGCAGATGGTGGCGATCCAAGTGCCATGGCCGGGTTCTTCGAGCTTGTCCAGCGTCGTGGAGTACTTGTTTTTGTTAAGGATAAGGCCATTGATGAAGTGAAGACTAGTCACACGGTTGTGGATAAAGGAGAAGCCAAGAATTTTTTAGAGAATGGTTATAACAGAGTCTGTTACACAAGCTTAATAACTATAAGAGTAGAAAGTGGAGTTTGTAGAAGGTGCGAGAGAGATCATTTTTGTTCTCTTGTACTCTGAGTTCGCCAATCACAGAGTGAGATAAGATCGAGGTATTAACCAGAAATCTATCTTCATCTTCTTCCTTCTTCTTCGTACCTTCATCGATTTCCTCTGTTCGTCGTTTGGATGTTCAACATTGAAGCATGATTCAGCTTCAACAATTCTAGAAAGTCTCATAGTTTTAAGAGAATTGATTCCACGACATTTTCCAACTCCCTTCATTTTTAAAGGGATTTTATCTCTTGCAATTTTACTTTTATTTGCCAATTAAAGGGGCATCGATTGTAAGGAGCATGTACATAGGATGAAGCACCAGTAAAGATTGAATCGAGGAATGAAAGTACTTCAAGTTACTACAATCTCTCCTTTTGTCTCGAAAGTGGGATCTTTGTTCCATCTTCTTGCAAGCTTAATGTCAAATTTATGAAGGAAAGAGAGGAAAATGGCCTTCGAAGAGTTCATTTCGTGTGCTGGATTTGCCTTCTAACACGTGAGCAGCTAGAACTTTTTATCATGATCTCTAATTTTTTTCTTATTAATAAGGCGGAACTCTTATTAAGGCGATGTAGTGAAATAATTATATATGTATTTGCTTATAAAATAAGGATGGCATTTTGATATTGTAACTTATTTATCATCAATTACTTAATAATTATTTTTAATAGTTTCATTTTTTTTATAGAATCGAAGAAAGGCTAGTAAAAGCATTTGGTCATGTTGGTCGGAAACAATCACATTTTCTCTCGAATTTTTTCGATTGTGGCGAGCTAAAGAACCTGAGAACCGTTGAAAGTCCAAAGGAAAAAATTGAGAAATCTCCCCAAAACGCTATTTACACCCCTTAGAAGTCCTCCGAGCGGCGGGGGGAACTGTCTTTCCCACATTGTCTGAGACTCCCTCCCTCCCTCTCTCTCTGCGTCTACTGATGAATCGAACTCGCCTTGATTCGATCAACAAAGTTCTCAGAAGCTCAACCTATGTAACATCTCATACCCATCTTAGAACACCCCTTGCAACACCATTCTTCTGCACACCCCTTTACGTATCGACGTCGTCGTCTTCTTCATCTTCCCTCCAAGCTCTGCAGAATTCTCCCGATAAACCAGTCTTGAGTCCCCTCTATAACTTGCTTTCCGAGACCCAAAACCCCGGCAAATTGGTCGACCTCATCTGCTCGTCTCTCAGGAACCCAAGTCCCCATCTTGCGCTCCTGCGTGCTGACCTAAGATCGCTCCTTTCTCATCTGGGTCCTGACGAAATCTCGCGGGTTTTGTTGAGATGCCAATCTGATTATGCCTCTGCTCTCACTTTCTTCAATTGGGTCAAGAATGATTTGGGTCTCAGACTCAGCGCTCGCAACTATTGCCTCGCTATTCACATTGTGGCTTGGTCCAGACAATTTCCTCAAGCAATGAAGTTGTTAACCGAGCTGGTTGAGTTGGCTGAGGATGTTGTGGCTCCCGACGGAGATGTTTTCAGAGCTTTGCTCTTGTCTAGCGAGGACTGTAATTGGGATCCAGTTGTTTTCGACATGCTCATCAAGGCTTACTTGAAACTGGGCATGGTCAAGGGAGGTCTCAGGGCATTTAGGAGGGCGACAGAGGCAGGTTTCGTCCCTAGTGTGATTTCTTGCAATTTCCTTCTGCATAAATTGTTGAGGTTGAATTGCATTAAGGAGTGTTGGCAAGTTTATGGAGTGATGGGGAGAGTCGGGGTACACCCGAATTCACATACCTTCAATATTTTGACCAATGTCTTGTGCGAGGAAGGAGATGTTAGTATGGTGTATGAGTTCTTGGAGAAGATGGAAGAAGAGGGATTTGAGCCGGATATTGTGACCTATAATACTTTAATATATAGTTATTGCAAGAAAGAGAGGTTAGAGGATGCATTTAACTTGTATAGGATTATGTTTCTAAGAGGGTTTGTGCCGGATTTGATCACGCACACGGCCCTAATCAACGGGCTTTGTAGGATAGGCAAGGTCAGAGAGGCTCATAAGCTCTTTCATCAGACGGTAAATAGGGGCCTGACTCCCGATATTAAGACATATAACACTCTCATGCTTGGTTATTGCAAGGAATTGAAGATGCAGGAGTCGAGGATGTTGTTGCATGAAATGATTGGAAGAGGGATTTGCCCTGATGATTTCACTTGCCGCATTCTTGTTGAAGGATATGGGAACAAGGGAAGTTTGGTTTCTGCTCTGAATTTGGTCGTGGAGCTTTGGAGATTTGGGTGTTCTGTTTCCTATGAAATCTATGATTATCTAATAGATTCCCTTTGCCGAGAGAATCGACCCTTTGCAGCTAAGAATTTTCTTGATGCTATATTGAAGTATGGTTATGTCCCCACTTTGCATATTTGTAAAAAGCTTATAGAGTCTTTCTGCGAGTGTGATGGTGCCACTGAGGCACTACTTCTGAAAGGTGAAATGGTGTGCAAGAACATGAAACCTGATCTTGAAGTGTACAGAGCTCTTATCTGCTGCTTATGTAGAACAGGAAGAAGCGAGGAGGGTGAAGCATTGATGGAAGAACTGGAAAAAGGCGGAGTGTCGCCTGATCTAGATATATGCAGGGCATTAATCCGTGGGTATTGTCAGGAAAAAAATGTCAATAGAGCTGAATCTTTGTTAGGTCTCTTTGCTGTGAAATTTCACATTCAAGATTCTGAGAGTTACAATGCTTTAATCATGACTGTTGGTGAGGAAGGGGATGCGGCTAAGCTGATGGCTCTACAGGACAGAATTCTGAAGATGGGCTTTGTGCCAAACAGCCAATCATGCAAGCATATAATCGATGGAATACGAAACGCTGCTGTGTCTCATAAGCAAGCTTCTTAAGGACTGTGCGAGGAGTTGGTGTGGATGAAGCAGCCAAACAGCCTTCCCAGTCTTTTGAAATTTCAGATTCAAGTCTCTGACTTACAATGCTCCACTCAGTACTGTTGGTGATGAAGGGAATGTGGGCTTCACAGAACAGAATTCTAAAGAGGGGCTTTGTGCTGAGTCGCCAATCATGCGAGCATTTAATTGTGGTATAGGCAAGGCTGCTGTGGCTCATTAAGGAGCCTTCCTGGGGATCAAGTTTGTGAGAAGTTGATGTGGGTGAACCATATCAGGCAGGTCACTGCTTTGTGGGATCAGATTGGTGAATAGTGAAGCTGCAAACTTCTTGATTTCAGGCAAGATCACTAGGATTTTTTGTGAAAACTGAATGAAGCAGAACCTCCTCTGTAGAAATGACAGTTTGTTCCTGAGGTAACGCAGGAGGCAGTACTTTAAAGATTGCCGAAATGGTTGCCTTTTCTTCCAGTTTTGGGTCTTTGGCTGCAGATATGGGAGCTGGAGTACATAAATTGCTTTCGAAGATATCCGAGTAGGTAGCGGTGACAGCAACGCTTTGACTTAACTGATGTCTCGAATGGACTTCTTAAGAAAAGGACATCAGTGGTCAAGGTAAATTATAAGTTACCCCCTAAGCTTGCTAGGGGATCCATGTGGCGAGCTCAAACAGTTCCATGTTCTTTTGACTATTTGCATTCCTCCTATTAGCAGAGAATGGTTTGTGATCCAAGAGTTCTGGCAGTAGGTTGGAGAGTCGGTAATTTGGAATGGATAATTCTTTAGCTGAGGATTTCGATGCTTGTTATGTCAGGGTGGTGATGGCATTGCAGATTCATATATGTCTACCTGAAGACGGGTTACAATTTGTATAGGATGGATTCAGGGGATCACCCGATCATACATGCTGTGTTTAGTTTGTTGCTTTTTGGTCCTTGCGCTGTCGCCATTGATCCTATTGCCTCACCCAGCAATAGGCTCGAACACAACTTTGGGATCAGGATGCCACAAGTACAATAATTTTTGTACAACGTTTTTTAGAAGTACACAAATTGGACGTTGCATGACACTTGTGATAAACATTTTAAAATAATTATAAGCGAATTGGAAAAAGAAAGTTATTACACTCAAATACTCAAATAAACTCTGTACACAAGTTATTACACTAATAACTTTCGCAAGCCGCTTACAAAGTTATGACACTTGTAGAACCTTAATTCCTAATTTCATGTTAAAGGGAAAATTCTAGTCCGATACATAGAAGGCTTTTATACAAAAGGCTTTTGCTTTTGACTTCGACAACGTAAGCCATATGGCATCAAAAGCCAGTCAACACGCAAAACGTAAAAATAGAGTATAGGAGCAGACTGCTCAAAGCAGCTTCTGGCTTGCGCAGTTAATTTGCTTTCCAAGATGGGAGATTAAAAAACACATATATATGGCACTTGAGTAAATGGCGACTATCCATCAAGAAATTGCAAGTTAAAAAGTGAGCGGATGCAGCTTTAGAGATTGGTTCAAACCCAGCGAGGGATGACGATGGGAAAGCAAATGGCCGACTCTCTTGACACCTACTTTCCATGACAAAGCAAAGCAAGTGCCTCCGATGACATTGGAAACCACCCGACCCGCGGCATCATACCAAAGAGACTATCGCAGCATTCAGCTCTACTGAGCCGACGTTTGATTTTGGCCTGTTTATCAGAACGAGACTGTTGGCGAGACGGAGGAGGTAAGAAACGGGTCGTCCACAAATTTCCTGAAGAGGGTTTGGGCCTTCTAAGTAGTAGCTTTTCTGTTGAAGTTCTATTATATATGCACAGGGGAAAGGAGAAACACCCTCCATTCTGACATTGGGTCTTGATCCTTAACTAGGCCCCAAGAACCTAAATCTCACCGCGAATGATTTTCTTTAGGCAGTGATAAACAGAAAAGCCTGCGGGCACGTACGGATGATTGTTGAACAGAACGGTAGATCATAATCTCAAGAAGCTCCCGGAGCCTACGGACCCAGCATTTCCCCACAAAGCCAATAAAGAGCTCTTACTCGCAGTAACCACAAAAAAAAAAGAAAAAAGAAAAAAAAGATCAGTGGCATTGAGGGCATCTAAAGAGACTCTCAACTTCGCCACCTTCAGTGATCGGGCCGATATACAATGCGTGATCGTAATCTTTTGGCCAAGCTTCTGAGGATTTACAGACAGATGCAGCACGACAGAGAAACCGAATTCAAAGCAAGGACATGATAATCGAGCATGTTCCAAAAGTACAATTTTTTTTTTCGCTTTGTATTGCTAATTTCAAAAGAGATTCGTCTCTCTGGTCCTTGATTTTTAAAGTTTAAAGATAAAACGACATTTGTTAAACAACTAATAAGGCATCCAAAATTCCCTTGATACAATCCAATGGATGAAATGAGAAACTATTGGAAAATCCCATTTTAGCCATTCGCCTAAGCAGCATATCCAATATATCGCTCAATATCTTAAAAATTTACCTTACTGTACATGGAAACAAGAGAAGCCAACTCACTTTCAATCACCTCTCAGGTGATTCCTGTGACCGTTCCTCAGCAGATCCCAATGGTGGATTAGGCTGAGAAACTTCATCTGCGTAGATGTTTTCTTCATCTCCCTGTCTTTCTGAATATCCAGCATCCCCATTTCCAGGTTCCTGCAATGAAATGGGCGACTCTTTACCTGCAGAATCAATGGTTGATGGCTCAGCACAAGCAGATGATCTTTGATCACGCATGTCATTGCTGGACATGGTTGACAACCACACTAACTGCAAATTATGGCCTTGCCAGCACTTTCCATTTGCAAATGCCTTCTCTGCTGAATGGCGAGTTACAAAACCAATATGAGCAGAGACAGTTTTTAATCTCTCCGATCCATTAATATCATGCTGGTCTTCCACATCTTCCAGCTCCACAATAGTAAGATCACCAAAAGACGAAAAGTGTTGCTTCAAAGCAGAGACCTGATGTGTGTAGAATCAAATATAGTTCACTTAGAAATAACTCTTGCGCATGAATTACTAAACTAAAGCATACAGTTCAAACAAAATATCCGAAAGGACTGTTGGAACTGCGAACTCAAACAAAGCACTCCCTGTGCTACCATCCCATTATTTTCCCCCCTTCAGGAAAAAAAAATAAATAAATGAGAGAATTTTGTTCTTAGAAGTGAAGTCATAAAGGAAGCGAGCAAATTTCCTCCTGTTAACAAAACCACTTACAAGTAAAATCATGCCACCAAATTCTATCATTGTACACTGCTTAATTATTTAAAGGGTGCTTTCTCAAGTCATACTAATAATTCTCTAAGGCTAACTCGTCTACATGAACTCAACCGAGAGAGAGAGAGAGACTCACACTTGCAAAACCAGTCGGTAAAGGTGGTAGAATCTTAAATGCAGTTGGACGGTTGTCAAGTTTGTATCTATGTGTAGGAGAAAAGCCAGCGGGTGCCAATGACAAATTCCGCTGTTTCATGCTACTAGAACCCTCTGTCAATGTTAATGACGTGGTATCATGCCCACCCTGTGTAGCACCCTCCACTAACTTGTTCTCATTGTCCATGACTTCATCATTTGATGATGCCGTTGCATCAGCAGTAGCAGAGGACCTCTCAGTCACAGCAGCAACATCAAAAGATCTGGGGATCACAGTTGCAGCGTCAGCCTCTAATCCCAACTTCTGTCGCTTAGCAGCTTGCTCAGCAATAACCTCACCCTTGACTCCAGAAGCCTGCAAAGTGTATACAAAAGAGGATGAAGGAACCAATGTATTTCAGCATCCCAAGTAACCAACTCTGACTGACAAGTCACATGCACTCAACAGAGGAATGAGCCAACACAAGTTATCTGGTATGATCAACTGAGACTATTCAACTTCTTAAGAGCATGGAATTTCATCCAAGATATCTGCAAATCTCCAACACAGTTTATTTCTTTAATGCGCAAAGACTGCCAAGACATTTGGTTCACTAAAGGAAATGGACTATTGCATGTGCACCTTATTCATCATGCTTCATATGTGTACAAGTGTACATCATGCATGCCATACACTTTGCTATAATTGCTCACAAGCTTGTAAAAGGAATTCTAGCAAAAAATAAAACACCAGAAAGGAGACTCATTAGGTGTACAGCTTTTATTTCAAAGTTTGAACCTGTCTGCTGAGTTTTCTATGATATGGCGGACTCATTTACTCTACAAATTGCTCCTTTCAATGTTCTATTCTACCCAAAAATGTTGCTTAGATGTCATCTTTCAGGTGCTTTTCTCATGTCATAGTTTCATAATTTCCACAACTGCTCAAGGACGACATACTCCTATTCTCCTTTTGCCACTTAATAGCACACACCCCTTCCTAGAAACCCCAGCGGTGGACCAAACCTGACCTGTTGCTACTTTCACTTTTATTTTCATTTTAAGGAGGCCGTGTTGAGATCCACTCTGTGAGATCCACATGGTAAGAGACGCCAATGAAATGCAAAGCATTGGATGCAAAAAAAGAATACACAAAATCTCTTTAATACGACCTCTTGGCCCATACAAGAACACCCCTTAGTCTTCATATAAGCTATCCAACAGAATGATTACACTAAGATAACTTCCAGGATCCAAAACCTGAATTCAGAATCAGCAAGTAAACAAATCACCCACAAATATCTAAAAGTAAATATTAGACACAAATGCATGAAGAAATATGTCATCTTGATTGGAGAATGAAAGACGGCATAAAAGTCAAGCAGAAAGTAGCGCACTTGTTTCTCAAGTTTGTCCAACTGTCGTTTGAAGTCATTGCGCTTCCGGTCCAGCATTTCTTGTTTCTTGCGAAGTTCTTCCTTCAACTGTTCTAAACTCTCCAATTTCTTCTGCAAAGGAGGAGTAACCTTGGAGCCATTTGGTGTAAGAGGCTTAGATTGATCAGAGGATGGAAGGGTGGATTCTGCCACAGGAATATCAATAGCTTTTAAGGGAGTTGATTGTATGTTATCTTTTGATCTATTGGCAATGGACAGCCCGGTGGGAACTGAACCGGCTGTCCCACCATGCGGAGTCGAAGATGCACTACCTACACTACTTATGCCATCATCAGGAATGCTATCACGATTAGCCCACCACAGCTTAATGAAGCGATTGCCCATTACAGCATCAGGTGCCTTTAGAGCAGCCTCTGCCTCTTCCCTTTTTGAAAATTGAACAAAAGCCCTCTCACTATTTATTGGTATGTAAATATCAATAATCTCCCCAAACTTTTGGAAATGAGAAAGAAGAGCCTCCCTTTTGTTGCTTTTCAGAGGAATGCCATTAACAAATAGAGTACGCGTCGCCTTCTGAGTTGGTTTCCGCACAAAACGCAATGCATCGGACTGTGTTTTTTGTGATGAATCTATCATTTTAGAGCTCTTATCCTCCCCAGCAATCTGCTTTCCACGATGGGAGCTAGCCATAACACCAGCTGATGCATCCTGCTTTTCCTTCATTTCATCTCCCACCAAATCGGAATTACTAGATTTAGCATCAGTTTCACCTTTCGAATTCATTTTAACCTTTGAGCTTCTAATTCTACCCCAAACAGATGAAGTTGGATTCTGTGAAGCAACAGAAAGCCCAGATACCCTACCTTGGTTGTCAATATCAGCAGCTTTCTTGACATGACGATCAGAGATATCATGATTAAATGAGGATTCAGTTTCATCAGCCTGGGATGAATGTAGAGCTAAGAGTGAAGGTCCTTCGGGACCATTATGACTCCAAAGTGGCTGATCAGGATCATACAAATCAGCTCCAACAACATCAGCAGCAGCCGTGTATGCAGAATTTAATACCAAACTATCATCAGACATTCCATGTTTACCATTTTTGCTTTGTGGTCCTTTGTTATTCATCAACGAGGTTGAAGAAGCACTGCCTGAAGGTATGGCTCCAGGTAAAGCAGGCGGTCCAAGCAAGTGTGCACTTGGAAGTGAAACAGGGAGGTTGAATTGGGAGAGACTCTGTAAAATTAAAAGAAAATACTTCAACAACTTCCACATAAGATGAAAATGATACCTGCAAAAGCATCAAACCTAACTCTAGCACCTTTAAGCGAAAGCGAAAGCAAAAGCATCTCCACTTCCTCTTGATGACATGAAATAGCTAAGAACAATCCATCCCGTGGTGTGCAACCTAGACAACTAATAACTCAACCTTTAACCAACTGACAGCACGATCAGAAAGAGAGAATCTATTTGCAAAAAGTTCTTTTCAGTTGGCCTATGAGCAGACCTCACATACCATCATCAATCTTTAGCTGACTTATTGCAAGATCAGAAAGCAGCTTAATCATCATAAATGCCCCTTGAAATCAGATTCAAGAGTCAATGCACAAACTGCAAAAGATCAACCAAATAAACTGAATATGCCAGTCACCTTTCTATTACTCTTAATTCTTTTGTGAATCTACTACAAAAAAAAAAAAGAAAAAAGTTTGAGCACCTGTTCGGTTCTGTTCTTTTTTCTTTATCCATGGAAATGCTATATATATTTACATAGCTCAAGACACAAACATAACAAAGGCATGTGCATTAATCAGGCCAAAAAAAAAGAATGATCAACTAATGTGTATGGATGACCCATGACCTTGATATAATGCCGGACTAGCATAGAAAAGCCACAATACTGAAAATAACATTCTCCATCATAAATCCAGTGCATCCTAGCAGTGGCTTCGTGGATAGCAACCAAAGATGGACCAGATTACAGATATAGCCTTAGCAACAGTTCAATTGTATTAAATGCTTTATCAGACTGCTATGCAGGTCTTGATAAGAGGAGATACCTGTACATCCTCCACAACAATACGGTTGACACCATGCTCCATAGGGCACATGTCTCCCCTCAAACAAAATCCACGTTCCTCAAAGTCTCTACATCTCTGCTGAGGAATACCCATACCCAATGAAGTACTTATAGGGGGCCTAAACGCGCCTTGGAGGCCAACATTGAGTGCATCTAGACCACCACCTGGTACACCAGGGATCAAGCCATACGCACCCCAGGATGCATTTTGTGCATTTGAAGCACCTGGCAAACCCCTTCCAGGAAATAGGCTTGGTCGAATGGACCCCCTCTGCATCATCTGACTAGCAATATCAATGGAGTTAAACCTAGCACCGCGATGGTTCCACACACCAGAGTCCCTTCCTCTTCCTCTGCCAGGACCAGAATTACCAGAGAATGTTTGGTTTGTCCTAGCTCTTGGATTCAAGTCCAAAGGACCTCGGGGTAGAGAAACAGAACCGGGGTGACGTTTTTCAAACTTAGTAGAAAAATCTCTCTCCGAAGAAACTGCATTATAATTTTTCCAGGACTGACTATCTTGTGTTTCGTTTTCCCTAAACATGTGTCCATTATCAAAAGGTTTGTGCTTTCTGTAAGACCTTGCTATATTGGGATCTAGAGCATCTTTGTCAGAAGACTGAGAACGTGTTTCCCGTCGTCGATGCTTATGGTTACGATCATCATCATCATCATCACTAAATTCCTTGTCTTCAGGATCACTTGCATAATCAGAAGGTGAAAGATCCCCAGACATTTGAGAAGCAACTTTCAGCACCATCGGATTTCTTGCAATAGATGAAATATTAAACCTTTATAATCTTTCGACATCCAGCAATGTAGTGAAACCTAAAATCAGAAACATCATGTCAGAATGAACAGAGTGCATAGTCAGGAAGTAGAACTGTAAAACATCTAGTGTCGCACAAGTGTCTATCTCTTGAAACAGGTTTCAATTAAGTGTCAAAAAATATACTAAGCTGATGCAATTTTCAGAGGAAAAAGAAAAGTTGTACGGGTAGAGCCATAGATTTAAGCAATCTATTTTTGAATGATTTCAAAAGCATAACACTGCAAAACAAACCAACCTAGTGGGTCGATTAGAAAGATTAGATAATGGTACAACTCAATTGAACAGAAATTAACAAATGATAAGAGATATAACACAGTTATTAATAAATCTGACGGCAAAGTTTATTGACTTATTCTTCTTAAAAATCCTAGAATCAGCGTAAAAGAAATCTAAGTTTCTAGAAACTAAATCAACACCCCCAAACCATGATTCTGGCTTCTTTCACTGTCACTGAGAAACTACTCGGGCAATGGTATGATCAAAAGGAGACCTCCAGAGAAACTACTCAATAAGTTCATGTTACTTATGAACACTCTAAATCCTCCTAGGAAGAAATGGGAGTGCAGCAATCTAAAGCAATTAACTGTTTTTGACAAGGATTAAGGTAAATACATCATTCTGCATAAGGTAAATTTGCTTTCATATAGTGAGCTTCCCCACACCTTTTGGTACCCCCTAATATTATTTGTGACACTGAATTGCTTCTACAACCCTTAAAGAAACAACAGCTTTATCTAGCAAATTTGGGTAGACCCACTAAAGAGGTTTCAAGGTGCTTCTACGTATGGATACATCTTTTTTTACTGGAAAATTTCTCATACAGGTTCAAACAATAATTTCTCCATTTTGAAGATCTTTCTTATTCAATTGAAGAATTTGTTTTTGTTTTCACATGTCCCCAGCGTTCTAAAAGATCTCTGCTCCCTTCCCTTTCCTTAAAGTCTTACTACTCTCCACCTCATTAGTGTTTCTCAACTCTTTGCCTTAACAATCTGAATAGACTTGTTAATATTATCTACAATCAAACACTTTTTGTAATGGCTTTACCCCAAAAAAAAACACTTTTTGTAATGGAATTTTGAGATTGCCAGGCTAAAAAGTTCTATGGAAGCAGTTTGCACTTCGTCATTTGAGAAATCTTAATTACCAATGGGTACTTGGGCATGATACATCTATAGCCATTGCCAAATCCAAAGGTCAATGCCCGGATACCTTGATCACATTGTGGTCCCATACTTTCCTAAACTCAAAACTGGAAATTACATCTACTAAAAGAATACTGCTAATTGCTCATGCGGTATTGCAATTCCAAAACCCAGCATCTCTAGAGTCGAATTGGCATAGTTCAGAAAGATCAACCTATCCTAGATGCTAGACTTGTGGTCAAGCCTCATTACAGCTTATCCCCCTTACAAACAGTCGTACGAGAGTCAGCAATTGCAGCAATAAGCTAATGACCGGTATAAGTAGAGAATGCTCCAAAAAAAATCTGCAATCATAGCATTAGAGAGACAAGAATTTGTATAGATAAAAAACCATGTATATGGATGATGGACACACTTAACGAGGGCATTAGCATTTAATTAACCTCGCAGATTTTAGAGAATTCTCCTGTAGACAATTTTAAAATAGGTTACACAAGCTAGTGTAGTATTAATTTACAAGGACATAAAACTAGCTGTGGCTATATGATTCTACTCCATAAGCACTATCATCCGTACTGGCAAAAGCCGCTAAGAGACACATGCAACTAATGGAATCTCAGTTTCCAGAACCGTTTCTTTCTGACGGATGCCTTCCCATTAAATGCCTTGCAAAGCTAATGAAGAATGATATCTTTTGGACTACAAGTCGACATATGCCAGAACCGATACGAACCTTGTATAGATAACTCACATATTAAATGCATATTCACCACTTGTGTAGCTCATGATGCCCTTGCGGCTCCAGTTTTCAGATAGAGTACGCTCCGAATAGCAAAGTAGGGCAACCGTTTCCATATAGTATATGACGGTCATACCTCGAATGACTTCATTACTTTCCACATTAAGTATGACTAAATGATTAGGGCAAGGACCAATACAATAATTTAGAATCTATCATTGGCGCGAATGCCACAAGAATAGTGAAATAACTTCCAAATGCGGACCAGATAGTGAAAGTTAAGAAGACACATCCAACAGCAACAGCAGCATATCTTAGACAGGCGTCAATACGTAAAACTAGTATCATACATATGAGCAGACCTCTTTCACAACATAAAGCAAAAACTCAACGCTTTCCAGAGCAAGATATGCACAGACATCACTTAATAGAGTAGATTAAACACAGACGCCTCCATAAAATCGAATTGAGCCGCTAAAACCCATAACGAAACGAGAACAGATGACCGAACTCCGTCTCTAACAAAAAAAAGGGGGGGTGGGGGACGATGGTGAAAAAGAAAATGATAATCTAGGTTAAACAACGGAGATAAAGCATGACACGAGAGCGACATAAGCAAAGAAATCTTACAGAAACTTCTAGAAGCGAGGACCTGCCATCGCCGAACGGCGGCTCCTTTCGATTAAGCCTTCGATTCTCAATCGTCCGGCGATTCGCAATGGGGCAACGGCGATCGACGGGGCGGGCATTTACCGGCGGAGGAACCGAACCGGCCGGGCCGGGAGGGGCGGGGTAGGTCGGTAAATAACCGCAGAATCAGAGCGGAGAAACGTCCCAGGAAGTGCGCTCGGAGTGGAGGATTGGGCAGGCGGGCGAGCGCGCGAGAGCCAGAGAGAGAGCGAGGGGTTTTGCCAGAGAGTTGAGCAGTCGAAGTTGGTGGTGGGTTTGGAGCTGCGGAGAGGAAATCAGAATTTGTGAGAGAGAGAGAGAGAGAGAGAGAGAGAGAGGGGAGAGGGAGAGAGAGAGAGAGAGAGAGAGAGAGAGAAATTTTATGCTCGCCGAAAATAGAAGAGAAAATAAACCTGGAGAGACGACGAAGGTTTTATTACTTGTGAGCTCTATCTCGCCCCTCGCATTTCTTCCGATTCGGAGCGCCAACGACCAATCATGTCGCTCCTACTTTGTCTCTGCTGCACAAGGCTTAAATTTTAAGATCGGCCTTTTTAACACACCAATCGGAGCTCGTCGCGCCACGAGCTGCTCGCTCGTCCGCGTTGTAACCGTCACATATACAGATTTACCTCTTAAGTGGGTCCGAATAAACGGCGGTTAAAAGATGAAGGAGGAAATCACGATCGCTTTTCTTCAATCGACTTATTATGTTGCGCGAGTTACTATCCCGTCATGCGGCACAATTCATCTTTCTTTCGGCTCTAACAAAGAGAAGGCCGGCGAGTAGGAGAGTCCAAGCAAAATTGACCTGTAATTGGTTATAAGACTAAAAGGGAAGGTACGTGCAAGGGAAGTAGAAAACCTGTGACCATGTTTTTTCAAAAGGAATCTCCAATTGGGAAAAGAAGCAAATTGCCAATTGGAAAATAGGCACGTTCATGCCCCTTCCTCCATAATCCATGCGAGCATTGACATCTCAACGCAGGGCGTTGAGGAAACTCATCGTGCATTACGCGGGGGTGTGGCTGTGGAGGCTTTGTAGCTTCCCTTTACTATACTTGAGGAACTCCTCCATGCCAAGAGTTCAATGCGCTCGGTCCTCTGAAGATTTTTGACGTATGGAGGCTCCGAGTTTTGCTTCCTATTGCCTTTAAAATCGATGCTCCGGCAAAAGCTGATGTGGGGTTACGTGGACGAGAAGGTTAGATCTGCCTCGGCACGAGTTCAACCGGCCGAATTCTCCATTCAATCGACAGAATCTCCATAAACTGCATGCATACTGAGCATTGGCCTCCTCTCCTAGCCTATCGACTATGATCATTCTGAAGTTCTCTGTAGCGATATCGTGTTTATGCATTAGGGGACTCGGTCCTTTTCTATCGGCTGCTAATCGAGCTCAACTTGAAAAGACCATACCAGGACTGCGGGAATATTTGTCCATTTGCCAGGATTTCTCGCACGGAGTATGGGCAAAGACTAGGACCCCGTTCATTTATGCTTTCTCGAGACTTTCGGGAAAAAAAGCTGTTTTTTCACGAGTAAAAAGGTGGGACGGGGGCTCGGGCTCCTGTGCAGGTCATGCTCCGCATTTGCCAGTTTCGAGTTCTTGAAGTTTTGCTTTACATTCAGATATGAATGCAGATTACCTTGCCATCGGCAGCTTCGGATAAATTATATCTTGCCCCGTCTCATGGTTTGACTCATAAGCTCTTAGGACAACCTGAGATACTCGGGTGATATGTCAGGATGGGACACTAAAAAGGGAACATAGAAAGCGATATTTTGTAAATGTGAAAGCAAAAAACCTGGACGTGAGTTGACAAGCCAATTCATGAGAAGGGTGAGGATTCAAGAAAAACTTCGTCATACTGATACCCCGTGAGCAAATTCACATCTCAACTGAAACCCTTGCATTGACTTTTGATAAAAACTCTGAAAATCAATATCCTATATGTACATCTCAATGATAAACAATACTAATTTACAAATAATCTACATCTCAAGAGTTCATGAAGTGGCTTCGGAAGCACATACAGAGGTAATCTCAATGGATTGCCATGTTGGCAAGCGTGATCTGCTTCTCTAGAGGCAAGTAGTTTCTCAACGATGTACAAGCATCATGCATTGCTTGTAGTAGGGAAGGAGCTAAGCTGTTCTCGCTTTTATCAATACCTTGCAAGGTAGGCATACCCTCACCACAGGATGGCTGTGTAACCCAATGGTAAATGCGCTCAGTTGATGCCAAAAGAGTCGCAGTGAAGTGTTCCCCAATGACTGTCCAAGAGGGGTTGGTCAAAAGAGAAGAGAGAGTAACTGGTAGATCACTCAGAACACTGAAGCGATCCAGGATCAACAAAGGCATGTATTTGCAGCAACTGCCTGAGAGCAGGCCGATAAATTGCATTGGCTGCAAGAGATTACAAAAGTTACACAGAAGCATGATATAAAGAAATGTATTCTTACAGCAGCAACACAGATGAACAGAAGAGAATCCCATTTGCTCCATCTTGCCACATTGGGCAGAAAGCCATTCTATCACAGGGCAATAGAGAAAGAGTAATAAAAAAAAGTTAACATCTTATAATAGAGGCAAACCTGTCCTGAGAACGAAGAGCTAGTAGCATATTAAAAACACATTAGCATCACTAATGAGCCCAATGCAGTACAACTCCCCAAATACAAGAAAACATCACTTTCAGTTCACATTACTTGAGTGCCTTGAGAAGGTAATCAAAATGGCACAAGAGAGTTCAGGGGGAACAAAAGAGAAGGACTGAATTGTTTTGCTTTTCAAATCTAACTAAAAGCCAAAACATAAATACTTTCTAAAATCATTTTCGATTATCATTGTAAATTGCAATGAATAAAGCATGCTGGGAATTGACAAGTCCGATGTAGAGGAATGAGTTTAAGCAAACTGAGACAAGTACAACATATGAACACGAGCAATAGTTAATTCCTTATCCATTTCATTATTAATGATTCAAAAAGTATGGGAATAGTTGCATACCGTAGAGGGAAAATTGGAGACACAGCTAATCTCCACTGCATCAACAAGCCACTGTCTTTTAATGTTTCCTTCAGCATGCTGTAAAGTTGCTACAACTTCAACTAGCACATTCCACGTGTCTGCATGTCAAATGGTTAAAAATATTCATCAAACAAATTAGTAACTTCTGTTTTCTTACAATTGTAAAATTGGTAGTAGACATTCAAAATGACTTCCCCAACCATTTGAGCTGCAGTTAAACAAAAAGGCCTTCAGTCTTCCCAGCTCAGCCAATGGGATGGAACTGCTCCTGATTAACCTCACTTTCATCTCAATTTTCTTCAGGACATCAACGAACTGTCCATTTTCTTTATCCAAATCCACCTGTCAAAGGAAGTAGAGACAAACAAAAGCTTAGAGATGTCAATACCAAAGAAGCAGGAATTATGATCACAAATTACTAGCAATTAAACTTCATATCCATACCGGTAAGCTTATCAGTAGTTCTGGACAAAATCAACTAAAGGAAATGTAAACATGGTTGTACTATAAAGTTCTCCAATAACCCAAAGGTTCTGAGCAAAAGGCCTGTATAGGAGTAAGAGGCAACTTCTCCAATAGATGGGGATCTGGTAGTTCTTGCATCAGGGAGATGAATGCAAGTTGAGAAGAGTGTTTTTTATTGTGCCTCATTGTCCCAGCAGAAGGATCCTATCTACAGGAAACAGAATAGAAACGGCTTCTCAATCTATGTTCTTACCACAGAATTCTTACAGAAGCCGAAAACCCATGGTAAATGAAAATAGAAGCCACGGGTGGATATCTTTTACTCGAAATGCAGCCTGGTAGAATACTTCGATGAAGGAACATGTCCAATGAGGGAAATGGCATTAACCCAGTGTGTTTGCAATTACAGAGGACAGTCATTGCATTAAACTAAGATGTTAGCTAGAGGCAAACCGTGAGCATGCTGAGGCACTCAGGGATGATTCCATACTAAGGTGACCATAACTCGCCTATTATTCTCATCTATTTCCAGCCAATGTGGAGTCAAGGGAACACGAGTTTTTGATGAGATTAAAACTTCTACAGCAATCTATTATGATAGTGTAGAAACTTTCGCTTATGACAAAGAGAGAATACTTTATCCGGGGTACATATATCAGAAGGTATGATATGGATGTTAAACACTTTGATTCAGCTCTTCTTCATATTCATTGATTCTTCCATAGATACAAGGGAACCCTCTTGATAAGAATTGATGAAACAGATTGACTAAGAAGGCCGACTCACCTGTAGAAACTTCAAAAGCCAATCCCTTGGTGCCTTCTCAAAGCATCTAACTGCCTCGGACCATTCTTCCGTAGAATTTACATGCTCTGCTTCAGCAATATTTGTAGGACGATATGAAGGCAACAAAGAGAAGAGCACCACCATGCACCTTTTGATACCTAAAAGATACTCTTCAGAATCAAGTAAATCTTCATCTAAACATTGACAGAGGCCCTTCCAGCAAGAAATACGCAACAAAATTTTCTGATCAAGGTTGTAAACTTGGTTTGAGGTAAGTGAAAGCAAGAAATCAGCTATATCAGAGAGTAATTTCTCGCGCCTGGATGAAGAGAATTCCTTTACAAGATCGGCCAGACGAAAGAGCAGGCAACACTGTAGATTTGGTTCAAGTGTCCTGAACCTTGAGAGGTCGGAGAGCTCATCAAGAAATTCCAGCAGTTGCTCAAAATGAGATGCGTGAGCTAGCGAAAAATTTAAGCATTCCAGCCTCAAGATTCCTTTCTGAGGAGCCAAATCAGATGGCAAGGAGTTGCCTATTTCTACCTCATATCTCATGAAGCGCCTAACAATTGCTTTCCAGTCGAAATTTGGTAATCTCGGAGCTTGTGAAAGGCACTTGAGCACTGTTCTAATTGTTCTCACGTCTGGTGTGTTCCCTGTCTGAAGTAACAAAAGTGAAATACTAAAAGTTGCAAACATATGGAACCATAAAAAGGACACATAAATGACGAAATAATTCACCTAAGTAATGAAATCAAGATTCCAAGTCATCCCATGAAATTCTCATTACGTTGGTTTATCATTGATAATTCAATCAAGTGAACACTTCAATCAAAAGATAATCCCGGATGCTCACAAGCTAATAACATGACCTACCATGCAAGCACACCTCTGCAAATCATCTATTCCAAAGAACAAGACAGAATGCATGAATAGCCCATGCATTAAGTGATATGCAGCTTCTTTCTTAATCAGGTCCTCTCTCAACTTGCTCTATGAAAGCAACTATATATTTTTCAGAATTGTGATAGGAAGCAAACTGATTACAATTGTGGCCCTATTTGTTTCACAGAAAATGAATATTTTGGAAAATATCTTCCTAAAAATGTTCGCTTATATCACTTGAAATACTTAGACGATAGAAAATGTTATTATTATCGAGAACAATTTATATCTAAACATTTTCTTAGACAATGAAAAATATTTTTCGTTTACTCATTTTTTTAAGTGATACAAGCAATCATTTTCAGAAAATTTCAAATCATTCAATTTTTTTGCGAAACAAATGCACCCTACAAGCAAAAATATTAACTCATTAAGCAAACGACCTAACCTTTGGTGCAATCTTTAGATGCTCACCACAGCATTCACAAGGTTATTGGTCACCTTGAACCATATGACAGATATGTCTTCATATAGTTCTATTCAAGAATTTAAAGTCTCAACATCAGAAGTACACCAAAAAGGAAAAATCAAACAATTCAGAAAGCAACATCTAAGTTCCTGTCATGAGTCCATGACAACCACTTCTGACTAAAGTCCTAGGGTGAGTCCTTTGTCAGATATATCGTGACAGAATTATTCGACATAAGAATTCAGAAAAAACAATATAAGGAGCTCATCACCTCAGTAGTTGGCCTATTCGTCTTTGAAGAGTTCACATTCGTTAACCACAAGCAGAGTTTCATGACTACACTGTCATTGGAGAAACTCTGAGAAACTTTGGAGACAACGTTATCAGTCTGAATATGATCATCCAACTTTACTTCCTTGGACCATAGACTCTGTCGAAGAAAAGAAAGTGCCCAGGCAGAGTATTGTTGCAGCTGATTATCATCAGAATGTTGAGCAAGAAGAAACATCTCTTGCATTGATGATATTAACAAAGGCTCACAGACAGGACTTGAAAGAAGCGCACAGTTCACATGAGAAGATTCCTGCCAAGAGAACATTTCACTGTAAGAAACAAAGACTAAGAAAATTGGTTAAAAAAGGCTAGTTGAGGGACAATCCTCAATCACCTTCAGCCTGTAATGACTGTAATTGGAGGATGAAGGATGAATGAGAACCAACCCGGCTTCTGCACCCAAAGAATTAACAATTCCGAGCATTCCTCCCAGACAAGTGGAGGGAGGCTGGGGATTGGAATAACTTCTCCTCAACAAATCCAGTAACTCTTTCAGACATCCAACTTCAGTAGAGTCTATGCCTTCCTTTAGAACACAGGCAAGGAGACTCCCTGCTCCAGCACATGATGTCATCAACAAGCTCTGGTAGAATGCACCTGACTTTTTAACAGACAATAATTCAGATATAAGCTCTGTATAGCCATTTATCAGATGCTCCAGTTCACCAACATCCATCAATTCTACTCTCTGGCAGAAAGCCACAACCAAAGGAAGTGCAAGACAAGATCCAACAGATAGAAGCGTCTCAGATCCTTCATCATGGGAATCAGAGCTCCAAACAAATGGCGTCATATGTGGAATCCATGAAATTATCAAGTCCTTTATCTTCAGTGTCGTATCAATTTCCCCAGTTCGGTAAACTGCAGTAATAGAGCTGCCCAAACCAAGAACAAGTCCAGCAAGACCCCAGATGTCTTCCTCCACAAGATCACTGTCCTCATTCAAGCAATAAGGACTCTTATATCTACCATTCTCGCACATGTCATTGGAGAAACATTCGCAGAGGCTTCGAAGAATCTGGGATGATGATTTTGTAAGTTCCAATATTGTGAGAGATAAAGACCTGATGATTTTCCCTATTAATTCAACTTCACCCATCCTGTAAGAATCTCTATCAGGATTATCAGCAGCTTCTGTCCTAGTTAAGAGATTCTGGCATGAAAACCCCAAGCCAACTCCACAGGCTCCTTTCACAAAGGTGCTTTTGCTGCTAGACAAAACCTACAGGCAAACATGATCAGTAAGAAAACACAATTATCAGCAAGAAAGCCTGCACTTGTCCTGTTATTGTTCTTTATTTGGCAACACTAAAAACACATAATTTTCATGGCCAACATGCGGATAGACCTCACATTTACAGAAAGCACCGACCATGCAAAGTGGAAACTCAAGTGCAAACCAAGGAAAATATAACACTGATAATAGCAGGTACATTACAAAATGTTTCCCACTCTAGGATTTGAAAGTTTGAACTGAACCATCGGCATTTTCAAATATGAAATGAAGCTTCTCCCCATCAAAAGTATCACTCTTCTCTGACCATGTGGCACACCAAAAAGAGTTTTTTTGTGCCATTAAAAAGTTCATATATATGATGGACAGGTTGGCTTTGCTAGATATCCATTCAACAGCTGAAGAGCTAGATGATGACCATTTTAATCAGATCTACAGAAATCTGGTACTCGTTACACTTTTACTACTTTAACCTACTCTAGTCTTCTGGAACTGACAAAATGTGAAAATGCTTGCACAGTTGTTGAAGATGCTCTACAGTAGCCACAGGTCACAAGATCAAACAGCTTATGGAGCATGAAATATTCTTTTTCGCTTTGAACTGTATAAATACGCGATAACATATAATGTAGTTTTGACTGTGCATAAAAGAAATGTTATACTCATTGGGAAGTCTATCCTAGGTAAGAGAAGTTCCAGGATCATTATTTGATTATGAATTATAACACAGTTTCATAGGACTAAGTTCGAACTGGATCACACCCGTTCAGTCTGCGTTTTTATTAGTCCAAGCTGCACCAGGCCATGAACCAGTGACTGGTCAACCAGTTGAATTGGCCAGTGTGATTACACCAGTCTATACATAAACATACATGCCAAAATAAATGGTCTTCCTCTCTGATTGATTTATGATAAGAACAAGAGTACCAAACAGGAAGTTCACAAACCTCAATAAGTCCCGTGATGTTCTGAAATTTTTGTTTATGATCTGTGACATGTAGGCAGCTTGAGATCAACCCAAGAGAAATTGCAGCAGACCATTGCCGA
Source organism: Melaleuca quinquenervia (assembly GCA_030064385.1). NCBI lineage: Eukaryota > Viridiplantae > Streptophyta > Magnoliopsida > Myrtales > Myrtaceae > Melaleuca > Melaleuca quinquenervia. Next base: position 5,085,464 of record CM057726.1, on the reverse strand, counting down.
TGTTCATGTTCAAACTGGAACAACCAATTGAAAAGAAACTTCGATGCAGCTGATATAACAGTATGAGCAGACTGAGGCAACACCTAACCATTCCCAGAGCAGAAAATAGTGAGAACGGTTGAGATTTCAATTGCAAGAATATAACTGTGCTGAATCTAAGCAATATGAAATCATAGATATCAACTCTAATACAATAGGGTAGTTTAAGTAGACCTATATGTTTAAGTAGACTCATCTTGCCCTTAAATTATACTGTTCCGCAATGATTAGACTTCATCGTGATTGTCAAATGGACTTCCATGCGTACAACACCTGTTTGTTTCTTATGACAGATTCGTCCAAATATAAATCATTTGGATTTGCAAAAACCATGAACTTCATGAAGTTGTAGTTTTTCAAAAAGATAAATTATGTGAAAAAAAGGTGGTATTAGAAGAAAGAGTAGTTTTCCAATAGACAAACATAGGTTGCAAACAAATTTTTAGATAAGACATTATCTTGACAAACAAAATCAGATCAAATATTTATTCTGCAAACATAAGTTCGTTATTGGCAGGAGGTAGCGCATGAGATCTAGCAAAAGACAATTATACCAGAAGAATATCAATTAAGCTAAATGAAACAGTACGAAAGAGCAGCAACAGAAGCTTCACATCCATTAAAAAATCTTTCAGTCTGTCCACCAAAGAAAACTCCAAATCATCGAAAATCCATATGGAAATTGGGCTCCAATTAACATATCCAATCATCTGACAACTTTCGCTTAATGGCAGTAAGGAAATCCAGATTTTCTCACTGATCAATAATTTAAAGACCCACACTCTCAACAGTCAACACTATCTCCCCCCCCCCCCCAAAAAAAAAAAAAAAAAAATATATATATATATATATATATATATATATAAATAGGTAAGTAAAACAAACATCCCGGATTAGCATGTCCAAGACAATTTTCAGAAAAAAAAAAAGGAAAGTTCTTACTGCACAGAGTGCACCAACGGCCAGCGCGATATTCTCAGCTGATCTAGGAATGGACTCCTCAGCAATTCTCATCAGGCTCTGCATGTCAAAAGTGACAGGATATGATGTTTGTCAAAGTCATACATATTTATGGGTTAATTGCAAAAGAATAATACACCATGGAGAGAATAAACAACAAAGAGCACCTTCAAAATATCATGAGCAGCTTTCGATAGTTTATCTAGAGCTATGGACGATACTTTTGCGTCAAGAGATAACATGTTAGCCCTAATCCACCGTCGCATGAAGGATTTCCACGATTGCAATGAAAGAAGTGCAAGGAAAGTATTTCTTGAGAGTTGTAGAGATGCGGCAATCTCCACCAACATGTTCTCATACAGAGAATGTGCATCCTAAGTTTCATCAAAGTTAAGCAAGTATATCAGAAGCACTGTTATGCTCAATATTAGAATCTTAACAGTGGTCCTTAACTTACAGTGTAAGCTCCTTGACCCTTTGAACCTTTTGGAGTAAAAGAAAGGCATAGCAGCGCAGCACCAGGACATTCTCTAGCATTTCTTTCTCCTGAAAATGAAATGCTTATACAAGTATTGCTTACATGCAGATTAAACAGACACCTATTCAAAGAATTAAATCAAATCGAACCCTAATAAAAGTAACAGCACCAGAGGACTGATAACTAATTTTGATGGTTTAACTAATAAATTATGGCAATCTGATATAGAAAAAGACCTAGAATTATTTTCCAATGCATCAAATACTCCCGACCAATATTACCTGAAGAGAACATAACTTGAGGAAGTACATCGAGCAGCTTTTCAATCTTATTTGTGACAGCCTTTCTCTCCTTTACGAATCTCCGACGATTCCTATAAATAAGATTAATTAACGAAGTGACGTTACCACTTACCAACAAATAAATAAGGAAACAACTGTAAATAATTGTCATACATGTGTTCATATGTGATGATCTTGACTTGAAACCGTTCCATAAAACCAAGAATTTCGTCATTTGTTTCTGAAAAGAGCAAAGATGTGCTTCTTTCCCTTAACTCTGGAATGGTTTTTTCAATATCTGGTATCTGGAGAACCACAAAGAGTTTCAGAAGAGATATAACCAGAAATAGCATCTAGACTTACCAAGTAAATGATATTATTAAAATTAAAAAGATTCTCTGCAGTTCATCAGTTAAAGGAAAAACAAACCTCATACTGGCTTAAGGCATCAAAAGCGGAGGTCCTAGCCTGTGACCATTGAAATCCATCGCCATGTGTTGAGGTAGCTATGTCCCACAAAATTTGCAAGACATGCCCTGACGCTTCAGGGTAAGCTTGTGCGTCCATTGCACCCCATCTTAGGAGAAGACATGCGCTACAAATCCATGGCACATTCTGGTAAACATATGAAATGATTGTCTGTAGAACTGTTTTATGAAACTTAATCGCACAAATGGTTTTTTGATTAAGCAACTAATAGGATTTTGATAAGCCAACATGATGCAAAAGCAACTATCTCGTATAATAAGAAGATAACAGGAGCACAATGAAGAACAGTGCACAATTTGTTCTACAGTACATGGTAACAAATGTTTTTTTCAGGGGGGTAGTCCATGCAATCCTGTCCAAACTGGAGAAAAAAATGCAGTAATTATGTTAATCTTCAGAAAACATATTTCCTGCCCTGGCCTGTCTAAGGCACTCGTCCATTCCATCCTCACAAAGTTTTAAGGACTGCCAAAATTTACCATATGAAGAAGAATACCACAGATTATGGGCAATTCAAAATATATACCAATGTCAAGAGATCAAGTCACTTATACCTGTGTGCTAGATTTGGGTCTTTGAAGTAATCTAGCATGTGCTTTCGAATGACATCCCATGCTGTGTAGAAATCTGGAAAGATTGGGCATAAGAAATTGAACGTACTTCAGATAGTCTTACCAGAAGCAACTTAATAGGTACTGATTTAAAAAAAAAAAAATTGACTTCCAAATCTGGTTGCCTTAAAGACATTCAAACTAGTTTTCACTTAGATATAAACTTCTGCCTAATCCCACATCTGCCACCTCCATTACCGATTAAATTCAGTATAGCAGCCCAATAAAGCAAGACATGCAACTAAGATTGAGTAAATATCTGCATTTTTCTCAAAACTTCAACTATTTTCGTCCAAAGAGCACATCTTAAACATATGTGAGTTCACATCACCACATTTAGCAGATGTGCTAAAGGATATTACTCCATACATGCACATTTCATTGCTAATCTCATTTAGAATAGGGATAGTACCAGACAGAAAAATAATTTGATGTAAAAAATTGATTATACCGACTACATCAGCTTCACAAAGGTGGGCAAGACTTTGAAAGCCAAGCGCCTGAATGAGAGGATCTTGCATTTCGATGCATGACTGTTGATCACTCAACACACAAAAATTAGAGAAAGAAAGGGGTAAAAAGCAACAAATAATAGCTTTATATAACCATACCGAAACAGACAGGATAAGGTCCACACCCCTATCAGGATTTTTTCTGCAAATGTCTCTAATGGAAGTGGCCATACTTAAACAGATAACTCTTTGATGTCTGAACTCGGCAAAGTTTTTTGGAAGAAGTATTCCCTAAAGCAAGGAACATAGAAGTGAAAACAACAAAGAAAAATTATCAAAAGATAACAGGTTATAAGAGTCCTAATATGTGCAAATAGCAATTATATTCCAGAGGCTAACATCCTTACAAATGCAACAACTCTCAAAAGAGGATTAAATATTCATCAGTCAACTTCCAGCCAAATTACAAAAAATTTGACAGGGAGATCATATTACAAATAGTAATTATGGACCACACAGCCAAATTATTACAATTTGAGGGAGGGACCAAATCCACATGTATTTCTTTTGAGAAGGATTGCACAAGTTACATGGCTACATGTTCTACTCAATGAAATTATACTTTTGCTCATATTTTAACAGGAAATATGCCGAAATTGAAATGAAAAATTCAATGAAATAATAACCCAAAAAGAGAGGAAATATTCTTACTTGCAGATTTCCAAAAGCACGGTCATTAGTTACCCAGGTCTGGCAAAGCAAACGGGTTGCTGCCGAATACAAAACCCTGAATGGAGTTAAAAGGGGAACAGCTTATCATGTAAGCAGGATGAAACACATACTAACATATAAACCTTGCAAATCAGAGAGGACATCAAGAATGACAATCAAATTCAAGAACATGTCAATCAAATGCATGTGTAGATATGTCCCGCACAAATACTGGAAAGGATCAGGACAAACTGCTCATTTAAGTTTAAAGCACTTGGAAGCAGTTGGTACTTCTGAGGGGAGGTGGGGGGATTTAATGAACAAAAAGAAAATCATGAGGCAACATTAGCAAGGAGTGAAGTACTATACATCAGGCAAGTTAACACCTGCACAGTTTGCCGACCAAAGTCACTGCATTTCATTTTAAAGCATGAACATGCACAAGTCTCCTATTAAGAATGACAAAATAGACTGCAATCTTCATTGTATTTCATGTATGCACTAGCACTGGAGACCATAGCCTTTCTTGCATGGTCACATTTTTTACATAATGGAGATTTTATATGAAAACATGACTACAAAGATGAAGTGCTCCATGTAGTTCACTTAGTCATGCAACTTTGCACATTTATAAACATATGGGAGCATTTAATCTCCAACAGGGTACGCAACATGGAAATACTACCTTTCTATTTTGTTATGCCCCAAAGGAAAATGATTATAGAAAAAGAGCTTCAGGAAGAGATGTTCACTACATACGGATTTGTGTCATTGTGAAGCAAGGGCAAAATAGTCTGAACTACGAGAGGAATCATGGAGGAATTTGAAGCGAGTGACGGAAGCATCCCCAAAACTTTCAACTGCAAAAAGACAGAAAACAGGAGTATAAATGATAGCTAACTTGTTCGTGCTGTAGTGACCGCTGTAGTTAATCAAAAGTGTCAAATTTTGTGAGACTACTGCCAACCGTTCTAAAAGTTTAAGCTATTAGCTAAGGGGATAGTTAATTATTAACTATTATTAATCTGATCTTTTTCCTAATACTAAGGATGGACATATTTAATTGGGGAGGCAAATGAGGCCTAGAATGATTTGAACTCAAGATTTCCAACTCCAACACCGTGTAAAATTTTGTGGGAGCACTACCAACTGTTCTAAAAGCTTAAACTATTAGATAAAGATGTGATTTAACTTTGAATTATTCTAACACTCCCCCTCACGCATAGTGGGGTCTCTTTTTGCCTAGTGTTAAGCGTGGACATATTTAATTAGGGAGATAAATAGAGCTTGGAAAGATTTAAACTCATGACCTCTAATTTTGATACCATGTAAAATTTCGTGAGACCACTACAAACTGTTCTAAGAGCTCAAGCTATTACATGAACGCATGGTTGATTATTTAAATATTCTAACAAAAAGTAGTCCCCAACTCACCAGCATATCGCCACATCCAACCTCTTTTCTGGCAAATATATTAGTGAAGAAAAGAATGGATAGCAACAAAGGAACTCCCAGTTTAGGGTCCACGAGACCCATAGTAGTCAAAACATCTACTGCAGCAGACCCTAGCAACTGATGTGTCACCAAAACACTGGCCACCGTGCAGATTCTCATTGGCATTTCTAACAAAAAGTTCAAACTCGCATTGAATGAGAAAATATATGATAAATACTTTTAATCAAGCAAAACAAACAAGTCCACATAATGGATATGAGAAACTCTAGAGAATATGGAAAACTATAAAGAAGTAACTGAGTACCGGTCATGAATACTTCCTGAGCATGCGTCACAGGCAGAGAGCTTTTTTTCCTGTCAGCGATCATGAGAGAGAGTTCTATCAATTTAGATGCCCAAGGTCTTCTAACATGAGGTACTCCCTCAGATTCAATTGTCCCAGAGAAAGCAAACGTCTCAATAAATAATTCAGATGATGAGGATAGATCCTGAAATGAGAAAAGAGAACCATATATGGCACTTATTAACTGTAGGAACGAAAATTGTGTTCCTCTGTGCAAACAAACTATTTACCTATTCCTTATTGTGCATTAGCGATCGCAAGCATAGAAAAAGATGCATTAACACAATGAAACAAAATTTTAAGGGAGTGATGAACCTTCACTATGGCAAGAACTGTTAATCTAGTCAGCCTCATGATTCCTGCTAAAACATCACCTAATATACCAGCATTCCAAATTCTTTTATATAATTTTCTATTGTTTAACATAGAAAAGTTGAAAACACATGTTATGAGTTTAAATATAAACAAAAGAAAAAGAACAACTATTTACCAAAAAAAAAAGGAAAAGAACAATAGGATTGAGAAGAAAAGAGGAAACCTGTGACCATAGTTGCTGCAAGAGCCTAAACATTATTTTTCCGGGTATGCTGACTGATTGAAATTGGTCCTTAATAGGAATGCCATTCTTCGGTACTATCGGTGGTTTCTCTATCATTTTTTGCAATATGACAATCAATTCACCTGCTGCTTCTTTGATGGATTTAGAAGGTGATGACATGAGACTGATAGCAGGAAATATGAATAAGAGCTCCTCATGGAAAGCACATCCAAAGTTACCATCCATGCATCCTTTAACACATATAGACAGCGAGTAAGAAAGACATGATGGAGCAAGGAAAACAGTGACTATGTACGTGATTAAATTTATTCAAATGTAACGACCAAAGTTGGCCAAAAACAAAAGAGAAGAAATTTAAGGTCTCTATCACAAGAAGTAACTTCATAATCAGGCAGATAATATCAAGAAAGAGTATAATCACCATTTCTTTCACTCAAGTCTAAGAACAGTAAATAACATTCACCTTTTACTGGTTAGCTCTTCGCATGTATTCCTCTTCCGAAGCATAAAATGAGTTAGCAAACCCATAAGATAAATTCAACAGAGAGTAAAAATTTATATCCCGCGTATATTATCAATATATCTAGCACAATAGTCCACAGAATTCTGAAAAATATCAGCTATTCAATCTCAGTTCTTAACTTCAAACCCAAAAGAAAAAAATTTCTCAGTTCTCAACCCAACAATTCAAAATATTATTGATTGCTATCCTAGCTTCTTTTTCCGACAATCCCAACCCCAAAATAAACACTACTTGAAAGAGGATTTTTCTCAAACCCATATAAGGACCCAAAACCGCCAGCCTAGAGAATTGACAATCATCATCCTAAGGTTAATTTCAAGTCATTCAAGGTAAATGGTACGTATCTGATAAGTACAGTAAACAACACAACATTTTCTGTAGTTAAAGCTAATGCATGGACCACCCAAGCACAATTCTGAGATCCTTCTATCAAGGATAACCAGCAATGATAGACATGTTTAAGCTTGCTACCTGAATCAGTTTTCCACTTCAAAATATGGAGGATAACTTTCAGTACTGAAAGTTGTTCGTGTTCAAGTTCTGATTGAACTAGAACAGTGAACAAGGACAAACTGATTGACATTAGTTCACGCCTGTATCTCAGACCAAGATCTTTCTGAACAAGCAATAAGCGCTTTGTCAATTCGACAACAGGTTCACTCCATCTAGAGTGCTTGAGAGGATGTAAGCTTAACTGAAGAACAGTCTCCAATAGCTCCACTCCACAAAGTTGAATGCTAGAAACCAGCTGTTGAGCAAAAGGAAGGACAAAATTAACAATGAGAAGGCAAGTTTCAGGGAGACAACCCAATCAAGTTTTTACTGAACGGTACCCAGTGTTTCAAATATCAACTTCAGCCCTAGAAAGCTTTCAAATCATCCACAATCATGCTCGCAAAGTTACTGAACAATCCAAATTTGTTGAGAAAAGAAAGGAGTATTTTTGTATTTGTCTTGATTATGAAAGAGACTGAATGAATAGCGAGTGAACAATTCGGAATGGCTAGTCTATATATTCAACGCAAGGAAGTCTCAACAGTAAAATGAAAGTTGCCCTCGTATTCTTGCCACATATATGTGATGATACAAAATCAAAGGAGAAGAGGTATATCAACCTGGGAATTCCCTCATTATTGCATTTTACCAATTAAGGAACTATAAAGTTCAATAAGAGAGGATTGGAAATTCGAGGAAAACCAAGGCCCTCACATACCATTTGCGCTGCAACAAAATGTCTCAAAACAACTATAAGTGCATCCACCATGTGCCCAGAAAGATCCATGAAGCTCGCAAAATCCTGAAGATATTCTGATAGTTAATAAAATAATTGTCGGCTTAATGGATGCAAATGAATCAAAATAAGTCCACTTTCTCTCGAATGTAAACACTCACATCAGCACCCTCGTGTGGGAAATACTTCATACATCGAATCAAAAGCTTGAGTATAGGAATTGCATCATCAGGCAATGAGCAACAAAGCGATGCCATTGACGTCAACAAATGCCTCGCGAACAAAGCCGATGAGGAGTCCGAAAATGGTACTCTCAAAATCGAATAGCACAAAAGCGGCCTCAAGAATTCACATACTTCCTCCATGCCAATTTGCTTGTTCTGCACTACAAACAACAACACTTGTCGCACGAGTTCATCTCGGGCCTCAGCTCGGCATAAAAGAACCTGTAATCATGATTCACGTTGCGTCAAGACGCAAAATCCCAAGTAAAATGAGAACTCGAACCAACGCTAAAGTCACTCTCAGACCATAACTCCAGTCCAAAACAAAGCGACTTGTTGCTCACACCTTAACGAAAGGATGAGCCTCCGTCGAAGCGAACCGCCACGAGCCGCCACTCCTCTGAAATCCTAATCGAACCAGGAGCCCAATCCCTTTCGCGAAGAGACAGACGAACCTCGGCTCCGATCCTTCGAGGGCGGACTGGAGCTCCAGCAGCCCGCGGGGTAGGTCCATTTTCGAGTCGGCGACGAGCCGGCACAGCTCGCGCACAGATTGGTCGGCGACCGCGGAGGAACCGGAGAGAAGGCATTGAGTGATGGCCTCGCGCCCAGGTTCGGAGTCGGGGCCGAGGCGGTTCGGAGCTGATCGGAGCTTCGAGAAGATGGAGATGACGGCGAGCCTTTGCAGAGAAGGCTGCGGAAGCCGCAGTTTCTCCAGGAGCGGAGCATACGACTCCATCGCCGCGAGCGCGCAGTGTAGAGGGATGGTGATGTTCGAGCGTTATGAACAGAAAGCCATCGGTCTGCTGGTGCTCAGTGGTCGCCGGACGGCCAAGGGCGGCGCAGTGACTGAGCGCCGGTTATTTGAGTTGATCAATCGGTCCGACAGCCGGTTCGGCCGGGTCCGGTGCCACTCTTAAACGGGCCATGCCTACTGAGCTTGGCCCGTCCAGAGCATAGCGGGCCCGGGCCCGGACCCAGTAAGGGTCGGCCCGGACAATTGAATCCGTTCGGTCTGGGCCTGGCTTTTCTCCCCTTGATGAAATAGGAAAAATTAACTTGATTATTGCATTTGTTTTGGACAGGGATCGCATTCCCATTTTGGTCGATATTAAGAGTTCAATAAGCTCAATAAATGAAATAATTAACTACGTTATGACCTAAGCTCAAACAATAAAAAGTAGGAAATTACATACTAACGCGCTTGTTCTGCATCAATTTTTCAAATTGGGTCATTCAATCCCGATCGATTGCCTTCTCTATCGCACAAACCAAGATATTCATCGATCCAACAATCGACTTATCCTTTGAAGAATAACAAATCCCAGCAAGATATCCAGAGCGTTTCTTATTGGAAAAAGAGTGAAGTCCGTCGCTATTTTAAAAACGCGTCGAGTTGTCGGATTGTATTTTCTTCTATTGTATTACTGTAGCCTGAAAATCAAATCAAATCAGATTCGGTGCGTTGACGAACGACTCGATACATATTTTATGGGATGCCGAAATTTCCAGGTTCCTCCCCTGGAAAGTAGAATCTAGGCACAACAGTTGGTCTTGTATAGGCTACTAGGTAGCCGTCTTAGCTTCTCCTGTGTTGGAAAAAAGGGCGGCTTGAATTTACAGGCATCGCCACAGCGTTGCTTTGATGCCATATCTAGCGAAGCCATGTCATTCCTTGGAAAAAGACTCCGGAGCGCAAATTTCTTTCTTTAGGACGACTACGATGCACCGATTGATGCATCGATTAGACACAAGGCACGCGCTCAAAACCATCAAAGTTGCCGTCCAAACTCATCTTCGGCCGGTACTTGTCCTATGACATGATCGCCACATTAGTGGCAAGCTGGCGTTCGTGATTCCTGTCTGGACATTTAAGGCATTTCGACCATTATCTGTATCGGTACATATTGCGCATCCACGCTCTGCTCGTCCGGTGCACCTGTTCATTGCAAAGCTGCCTTCTCGATCACGTAAGTCCGCCACGATCCACCGCTCGCCCACGGCCGGCAATCCCCGCTTCTCTCTCGATCGAATTAATGGCCGGATCCGTCCAATGATCGGGCGACCATCGGAGTGAAGACCTTTTTTTTTTTTATGTCATACTCGGTTTGGAACAATCAAATCCATTTTCAAGCGATGAAATGTGCATAAGTAAGCATTCGAGTAGAGATTGCGGAACACGGGTTTATGTAATGTTATACGTGAATCTTTAATTTATTCAACATGATCCGTCAAAATTTGGTCAAATATGCAAAGTAGTCCCTGAACTATATGAAATTATGAAATAAAATTTGGGGACAATATTGGACAAATTAAAAGTTTAAGAATGATATTATATATTGAACCGAATTTCATTGACAACGTCACACATTAGATTGAAGTTCATGGACCTTTTAAGCCACTTTCCTTGGTAAGAGCGTAAGGATGTAAGATGTCTTGCATAGAAGGATACTTGGATTGGGAACAAATAGCCTAATATGAGTTGGAGGAACGCAAGCTAACATGCAAGTGGAAGCGCGCCGATTACAAGGAATCGAGGTAGTTAACAAGGGACGCAACCAAGATACGGATTCAGACTCCCTCTCGGCGATTTCCCCCCGGACCGAGAGCCCGGGCTCCGGCCGGTCGGTGCGTTCCCTACGGCCAATGATCAATCATTCAACTCGTCCGAGGCAAGAGCCCCTGGCCTGCCCTTGCCCAACCACGAAACCGTGACGAAGATCGCCCCCCAGCAATGCTCGTGTAGGCTTCTCAAAGAATAGTCAACACTCAAAACACTTGGGCCTTTTGCCCGAAAAGGCGAACTCCCCCGCAAGTTCCCGCATTCTTCGTATCCGACGCATGGTGCGATGGATGGTGGAAAAGGAGGAAAAGTCCACAAACAACAGTCCCTCACGTTGCTTTCTTGACAATGCATGTCGACCACGAGCCAAGCTCCCCTCCACCTCTTTCGTCCCCTTTTCGACCACATTCAACTGATAACGAACGCTAGAAATTCACCACGTGTACGCGGCGAACTACTTTTCCGCGCCGCGTGAGGCTTCTCGGTCGGTTCGAACACCGAACCATCCGAGAGGGGCATCGCGCGAACGGCACGGTCGCCGGTCGGTCGCGCCGCATCGGCCGCCCGACCACGGCGACGCTTTCTCCCCGCTTCTCCCGTTGGCCCTTTGATGGGCCTGATCGAACGTCCAACTCAGTCAGTAACCGGCCCCCCCATCCAAAGGTTGAAAAGCGAAGAGCTTTTTAGACCGAAGCTTTTCCCGGGCCATGGGGGCCCTACTCGATCGCTTGGGCGGTTCGTGGTGGCCCGCGAAGTGGATAACGGATTAGACCCGGCTCGGCAAAGGCTCGTGGGAGCCCTTTTGCTTTTTACTATATTTGGATCGCGACGCATCCTCCGCCTGTTCACGCCCTTCGGTGATCCGTTCTCGGGTTTGGGTTCGGTGATTGCACGACAAAGGGAGGGACAAATAGAATCTGGTGATGTCACGGGAATTGAAGTCTCCCTAACTCCGCCTCGCTCAGCTCGTCTCAGGAAGGAAGTGGAGATGGGAGGGGGCCGGAATAAAAGGGGAAAAAGCAGGCAACGCCTTTGTCGGGAAAAGTGCCGAGCAAGACGTAAACCCGAACATTTCAATTGGATCAATTTAATTATAAACATGTTCATGTCGATATTGATTGAGTCCATCCAACCAATTCATATCGCGGTAGATGAGATTGATATTCTTTTAGTAGTTTGTGGAATTTACAATAATATTTTCATTTGCTTATTTTTCCTATACTTTTTCCCTTTCTCTTATTCTCCTTTATTTTTGTTTTTACTATTGGGGGCCGGTAGGGGACCTCTGCCCATTGGCTAAGGCCCTATGGCCCTCGCTCGCCATGGGGCGAGGACAGGCGAGCCCTCGCCAACCACAGGCAAGGGCCATGAAACCCTTGCCAACCATTGGACAAGGGTTGTGACTCTCGCTCAATGCTAGGCAAAGGCTTGTGGCCATCACCATGGTTGGGGAGGGCTCTGGATGAGGGCTTCATGGCCCTCATTAGTGGTCAACAGGAACTGCTAGGCCTTGGTTGCTCAATTCTAGGCAAAGGCTTGTGGCCCTCATCATGGTTGGGGAGGGCTCTAGATGAGGGCTTCATGACCCTTATTAGTGGTCGACGGGAATTGTTAGGCCTTGGTCGATGGCCGGTTCCCTTGTCAGTCCTTAACATAAAAAACAGAAAAGGGAAAGAGAACATTAATCAAAAATTTAAAAAAATTACTTAAATACTACAAAACAATGTCCATGTAGCGTGATTAATTAAAATATTTAGGACTGAATTGGTACAAATACAATAAGTTTAGGACTTTTTCAATATTTTTCACCACCTTTGCCCATGCATATGGGTGATTTTTTTTTTTCATTTCATTCCATGCATGCACATTTAATTTGCCATTAAACCCTCACTATCGGTCCATTTGCAGTGACCTCAAAACATTAACCTTTGGAAAGGCAATCGAGCGGCGAATCCTCTAGCTTGGATGCGTTAATCAAATCATGCATTCAATCACATTATCTTTCATTCAAAGTGGTTTTGAGAGATCACGTCGCTCACGCGATAAAGCTTTACAAGATGTACGTGAAAGGGACGGATCGCAGATGTCCATGAAGATTAATGCAAGCGAAGGATGGACGACGCGTGTCATCAAGAGAAATCGGGGGAGAACGCGAATGGACCTCTTCTTTGTAGGTGGACTGAGATGAGCTTGTCCAAAGTGTAGAGAGACTCGAACCGGACTTATTGTTTCCCAAAAAAGGGACTTATAACTTTCTACTCTTTTGCCCAAACAGAGTTTGGCGCATATATCCATATCTACACATGTACATAATGGGGTGGGACTAGGCGACTGTCACATTTCTCTCGCCCGCTTGCTTTCCCAAGTCTCGTGTGGAGTTCAGTCTGCACGTCCGCCTAAGGGAGAAAAAGAAAAAGGGCCGATAGGCAATTATGTGTGGCCCGCCTTGATTGCATTGAAGACGAGTTGAGACATGCCCGGCGGACCATTTGTTGATTTCGATTTGGTTCGGTTTGGTTCGAGGTCCGACGATTGTAACCGTTTTCGGCTTGCCCTTTGAAGGCGAGATGATGGCAAACACCCTAATATATTGCAGATCCGTATGGTCCTCGGGCATCGACGGCACAGCTCAACTATGCGTGTCTTCGGAAGATGACAGAGTCGCCATGCATGCTGCGGACCTGCATCATGGCGCGGGACGAAGCTGCTTCCGACGAGCAAATTTCAACCGACAGAGAAGTCAAGTTTGAATATACAGAGTCACTTTTTACATGCCTCGAAAAACGAGGACAAAGGAAAGAGAGGGGGCTCCAACAACGAGGAAAGTTCGCTCATTTCACACCGCAACAGAAGCTGTTTGACATAGTGAAAAGGGCAGCAGACGACCATGATCACGCACACGCGTGAGAGGGCCTGGCGGAAAAGAGAGGACCCGATTGGACATTTGAGATTTCAACCCGGATTTAATGACCATTGATTGGAGTTAGCTTCCGGAGAAGGGCCACCAGATTCCAGTCTACAACAGAGAGATTGGTGCAGCAGATTGTAGGCTTTTGACAATTCGTAGATTGATTCAAAGGACACTGCTTGATGGTTTGAATGGAAAATGAAGGCCTTTTTGACGACCAAAAAGAGAAAAAGTTCATAAGATGATTCACTCACTTGACTTGATGTTGTCTAGGCCCCGTTTTACGAGCTAAGAGTGATTCAAGGCCGATTACGAATTGAGAGAGTATAGAGTTCATAATGGGTCTAGCTTAATTGGTTGGGGCAATCTCACAATTGAGTTCGAGTCTCTCAAAATAATCGTCTCATTAACAAGGTTTGTGCATTTTCTTCGTCCATTGGAACTTTATGTTTACATGCTCTGATGGCAATTAGACAATTCCATAAATCGCACATAATTAACCAAAGCGTTTTAAAAAGTTATTCACACTATGTTGAAAGTTAATTGTACCAAAATCAATGCATTCAAAAATTTACTATCGCCATCAAAGATCACAAAAGAATGGACACATTTCTCCGTGATTTAAGTGATCATCTTCCGTGATTTGGGGACCATGTTATATGATTTTTTCAATTAATTTGAAATTAATATGTATGTTCACAATTTACCAAAAAAAAATATGTATGTTCAATAAGATCTTGTTAGTATCCTCTTAATCATACTTGTGCTTCGGCTTCCGGTACTTAAATTACCACCCCTTTTCACCTATTCTTGAACCCCATGCAAATCACGCTTTTAAAAGAGTAATCGTATTTAAGTGTCGGCATTTCAGTTTGGTCCTAAGTCGAGTTTCAAATTCTTTTGCATTCCATTAATGTTTGATTCGAGGCGTGGCAGTTAAGTTTAGTCAAACCCATCAAAGACGTGCACATCTTTTTATATTTGTGAGCCAAAAATGGAAGGAAAAAACATCCTTCGATTGTGGAAATCCCTGCTTCTGGTTCCTTCCCTTTCTCCTAAATATTTCTTTTGCTGTCGGCATATGATGTCCTTGAAGGGAAAAAAAAAATGCATGATTGGCTTACAATCTATTCAAGAAAGCAACTTCTTGAAAAAAATAAAAAATATATATTATATGAACGCAAAGCTAACTTTATGTGTTATATTGATTGCACATTTTGCTGATATAGCTTCTGAGAAAATCATGCTTTGATTGTTCTCATCCCAAGAACGGTGCATGCTTTTCATTAAGATATGTTTGTCAAACCTACAATTTAAAAAAGTTCACGCAGGTTGGTTGATTAGACAAGCGATCCACGAGATTCACCTAATTGATTTAAATATACTGGGATTACAGTCATTCGGGTGATTATTGATTATACTGAGCTCTAGGTTGTGTGATCTGTTGATTCTTCCTATATTTCCCACATCACATGGTCTCAACCTGTGTTGGGTGAGAAGTGTGATGGTTATGCTTGGGTCGGGTTGCTTTTGATCAGTACTTCAAATCTCTTCCTCGTGTCAATTGCTTAATGTAGTTAACTTAAAATCGTTCGCAAATATATGTTCTTGTTGGAATGCTTTCAAGGAGTGATTTGTATATAGAGTTACCTTAATATACTCTTCAAACGGTCAAGTTGCTGAAAAGGGGAAAATTGGGAGTTGTTGTTCAATTAAACTTGAAAGTGATAAAAGGGAATGACACGTTAGCGAATCAATCAAAAGTTGCACACATATCTCATCACGTTGCTGCAAATATTCAGGTAAGATCATCCATATTTTTTTAGAGCATTGCAAAGTCCATCCTTACATAGCAATTGACTCCACTAAAAACCCAAGAGAAAGTGACAAAGCTAAACCCATTCTCTTGAAATAATGATGCAATCCCTGTAAAGAACTTCCTTTATTCCGTAGAAGTGACTTCGGCAATCAATAATTCATTCTCTCAAATGCCTACTCTTCGAATTGTGCAATATGGCAAGAGATGTTGCAAAGTAGTGAAGGGGAAAAGTAATGTAAAACAGTGAATTATAGGCCACAAAGTCTCTCACGGTAATCCAAGGATAGTTATTCTCTTAAACACACTTGTAATTTCGATGATTATGGATACTGTAATCATCGCAAAATCGTAAAAGCCCAAGACCCCAACATCACGTTAAAACCCATTCAAGCAACACGGAAAAAGAGGAAGCTCCCCCTAAGATAGTCAAGAAATGACAAACCATCGCCGAACCTTTGATCCAACTTCATCTTTCTCCTTAATCACATGGGTCGAGGCACGTACTTCTGGTTAAATGAAAACGTGATCGGCATCACATGAACCCTAATCTATCTAACGAAGTGGGATGATGAATATGCCTCCCAATTAGATGGATCAGATGGGGTAAAAAAAAGCAACATAACCTGACCAAATGCGATATGTACATAGGCTCAGACACGAAATGAAACTCAACCAACACAGAACTGCCCATTGCCAATCCAATAGCCACAACTATTTAGCAATCAATCATCCATCACAATATACAACAGCAGAAAGAACAGTCGCGAACAGATCCATAAAAGACCCACCAGCAGTATCATATCCCGCTATATACACACCACATATGTATGCGTGGGAGCTTGACCATAGCTACCCACAGTACTTACACCCAGAAACCCTAAAACCACACACATATCCCAGTTCTGACTCCAAACTGCACACTCGATCATCTTAGACAGCACTTCCTCCGCCCTGGTCATGATCTCCACTAGGGCCACCGGACCAGGGATTGTAATTGGAGGGGTAATAGAACCCGGGATTGTTCTCATTGAACCTCGATGACCCTCTCGGTGATCCGGAATAATTGTGGCTGGGATTAGTCCCCGGGAGTGCGCTATTATTCGCCATATCATTGCACGCATGGCGCATCAGGTCGGCGTTCGTCTCATCCAGCTCCTTCTGGAGCCTTATCACCTGTCGCTGGAGCACTGAGATCGCCCCCACGCAGCCGTACACGGGATCCTTCATACGGGCCTCTGCCTCATAGGCGAGAGAGTTGACAGCGTCCTCCCTCTGGTGGGGGAGGACCTCGTTAAGGAGCTTGCTCACATTGCTTGCACCGAAGATCTTGTGGACGTTGGCAAACTTCTGCGGCTCCTCAGGCGGGAAGTAGGGGGCGAACACACAGTCGGGCAGGCATTTCCGCCTGAGGAACTTGCAGGCTGCACATGGCGGATTGGAATAGCTCGATGAAGCCATCTAAACTTTGTGCAAACAAAATCAAGTCAAGGATATGATTAAATTGAACAAATTGTCGGTCAAATACATAAGACTAAAGTAGAAAAAAAGAATGTCACAACATATGATTTTTTTTGGGAATTTTTGCCGGGAAAACAATAGTCGAGATATGAATTTAGATGGTTCAGTCAGCACCCGACAAGTACTAACCTATGGTGAAACCAGTCATAGTGATCTGATTAAAGAATATACTATGCTTTTGCTGCAGCATGAAGTTAATTATCTTTTCGTTGCTGCTAAAGAGCATATATATCGTCCGCTAATTCAGCCTCGTGTCTCCACATATTTTTCTCCAAGATCGCTTTCTTGACCTCAATCCTAGCTAGCGTGAGACCCTTTTAGTCTTCCAGATCAAGAGTTCTCTTTAATCAAAGTCTACAAAGAAAGTGATCCTACATGAAGCATGTGCATAAACTTGAATACAAAACTCTCTAGCGCTCTCTGTCTCTCTGTCTCTCTCTCTCTCTCTCTGTCTCTCTCTCTCGATGATGATGATGATGATGATCATGATGATGAGCCTATATTCCGTATGGCAAAATCCTGCATCAGAACCTATGGCCATGCACTGTTATGAAACAAAAAGAACAAGCCAAGGATTCACACAAATTTGGGATATCAGAGAAGTTTTCTTTCAAAAACATGCTGCACACACTCACCTTCATTCTCGTGAACACACGTGAACAAACAGTACTATGTTTACCTTTTCTATCTTCCTCCAGACACTCTCTGAATTCTCTTTAACTCTTTTAGGACATGATTGTTTGTAGCCCAAGGTCGAATGATCAGTCACACCCACACGGCCATATTCTCAACCATGGAAATTCCCTGGTTCTGTCAATTGCTTGTGGGATGTGAGAGTTCAACGAGGAATATATCTCCAAAAACCCTAGCTATATAGTAGTGTCAGCGTGGGAGAGAGAGAGAGAGACCCTGCGAAACAGTGACATAAAGGTGAGTGAAAAAATGATGAGAGAGAGGAGAGAGACAAAGGGTATTGTTTCTTCTGTTTTTCTGAGTGAAAGAACCGGGGATAAAGGAAAAGGGGCACAACACTGGGCAATAAATGGAGAAGGGTTTGATACATGAAAGTGATGACTATGACCCTACACTAAATAATAATAATAACAATAATAACAGTACTTATTATTGAGTGCACTCGAACTTTTATTAAATATGCTAAAAATTTCAATTTTCAAACTCTAGTTACCATTTTTACTACCATCCAAAGCTCTAACGTTTCTAGAAATTAGTCCCTAGAAAGGCGACTCGCAAGTACTCCATAATAATTCACTGGACTGTTCACGCCCATGGACAAACAACCAAGAGAGAATTTCTTTCCCTCGCTAGTTTCCTTGTCTGTGTCTGCAGAAACCGGTTCTAGATGCTACTGTTTGGGAACGTGATGCTTCAAAGCACCATCTACATACTGTAGGGCATGGTTTAAAATGAAACCGGTCTCATTTTCATTCTTATTTCTGTGGGGGGAAGAGTTCCTTTTTTTTTTTTCTAATTGAAATCTTCTGTGCCGCTGTGGCAGAAAAACTGATCATCGCCCCAATTCAACCGACCCAGATGTAAGTTTATGCTGCATATTTCTGCGTATGTACACTTGCTGCTTGTTTGGCCCGACGTTAAAACAGTAGTTTCTCTTAAGTAGCTCTAAGAATGCTCAGGAACCGCTAATGATAGTGAAGGCACTTAATAATCCTACGCTTATAGTAATTTCATTAACATAACCATATGCATGGCATGGCGCCTTCGTTAACGTATCTCTCTGAACTCAGTGCTTTCCACGAACCCTAATCGTTCTTATTTAGCTTAGTTAAAAGTCCAGTATTTGCACACCAAGAAAAGAAGGCAATACAGGTGGAAACATCACCAATGCCTTTGCTCGATGCTATAATTGTGAATGTTGGAAAGGAATCTCTGAGAATAGTATCGTTTTGTGCGGAGATCGTCTCACGGATACTTTGAGTGAAACAGCAACTTGTAGGACACCACAGCAGCAGCAGTGGGCCTCCAGCCTTCATCCTCTGCACTGTTCCTTTTCCCTTCGCTTTTAATCCCCGGTCGATAGTATTGCCGCCTTCACCAGATAGTATGCAGGGCCAAGCAAAATCCACGTCGTCAAGCCTCGGCACAAAATCGAAATAAACAGGTCCAGCTGCAGCGTTTGGTTGACTAAGAAAAATGAGCCAACCGCAAATATTTTTCTTATCAATGAAAAATGATTTTTATACTTTGAAACAACTGAAAAAATATTTTTCAAAATATGATTAAACTATTGACACTTGGATCCAAACCTCTATATTCAAGCACGAAAATCTCAATATGATTCCGGGGTCCCGAAGTTCAAGGCTGTTCAAAATTTTTAAGTCCTAATTATTTTAAGTTTTTTATTGTCTTTTTCTTTCTTTTTTTTTTCTTTCTTCCTTAATCGATGACTAACAACGGCAATGGTTGGTGACTAGCCACAGACCATAGACAAGCTCGTCAATCGGGCTAGGCGATGCGTTGTCGACCTCTAGCAAAGGGAAAGAAAATAAAAACAAAAGAATTTTAAATAATGAAATTTTTAATACTTTTTCTTAGAATATCAAACGACGGAAAATAAGTTTTTATTTTTTATTTTTTACGAGATTCAGCCAAACATCAAAAAATAAAATTATTTTGGCAAAACAATCGTGCCTATATTATCACTTTAAGATGCTCTCAGTGTACAAATCCTATTTAAGATGACGTGGGTTCGCCGCCTCACAGCAAATTTAGATTATTGATCACTATCTTGTACGCTGAAGATCGTCAACAATGATTACAAGTACATGCAATATAATTCGACACTATAAAGAATTTTCAGGTAGAAAAAAGGAATTTCTCTCGAGACCCACCCCCATGAGACACGCGTGTGTCCGTACTTGAAGTTTGTCCGAAACCCGCGAGGCATGAGTGAACTTGTGAGCTCGGCCCGGTAACGGCCCAAAATGAATGGGCCGGCCCACTTAGCATCTGAGGTTGAGGTGGGTGATGCGGCTTCGATTACACACCCAAACCCGGACAAAACCCGAACCGAGTCAAATAGATTCTCTCACCCCGCGTTTTCGCGGGCGAGCCCCTGTCCGGTCTGAATCTTTGGTCGGGCGAAGACGGCGGTCCGGTCTCATGCGCTCCGGCCTGGTCGGCTTGAGATCCACTCCTCGCCTCCGACGCGCGAGAGAAACGCAGACAGGGGGACGATCAAAAGTTCAGTCGATCCCGACGATCGTGCGTGGGAAGAAGCTGGAAACGTGCGGTCAATCGTGCGGGAATTGAGAAAGGGCCACATTGAACCGGTGAGACTTCACTTTCCATGCACGCGCTTCTTCTTCTTCTTCTTCTAGTGGTGCTTTTTGCGTTTCTCCCTAATGGATGATGTGTGATTTGTTCAAGGTATATTTTCTGCTTCTTTCCTCTCTCTCTCTCTCTCTGTCGGCGTATTCAGAAGCTAGTTTTGTTCATTCTAATGTGTGAGGATCCGAATTCTTGGGTTGCGAACAACTTTTAGTGTGCGAGTTGTGTGTGTTTGCGTTTCTGTATCTGAATCCATTCTTGAAAATATGAAACTGGAATTAGCAGCTCTAGTATGATTGATCAGCGTATGCTCGGTTTTGGGCTTTGCTTCCTTTTAAGGCAGCTTTTTAGATTTAAATTCTGAGATGAACGCTCCTCTTTCTTTTGGTTTTTTTTTTCCCGGTTCGCTGATTATGGACATGCCGTGTATTGCAAAATGAGTATGGCATGGCTTGATGAGGTTCGTGTCCTGCTGGGCTTGCAGCGGAATTTACCGTAGTTTTATTCATGCGGCAAGATTACGAAATGCCTACGTAGTTTACCGGCAGTTTTCGTGGGATAATCGCCAATCATGAATCTATTCCATGGAAACAATGGTGTCCTAAAACCTTAGTCCTACAGTCAAGTTTCGCCTTCTTTATCTGACGTGGCAGTCCAATCATTGTTGGCCATCCTCCGTGTCGCGGCGGCCGCATGATGTGGATTTGATGGAGCAACTAAAGGCCCAATCAGCCATAAATTTCCAAATCGATGTCTTCCATTTGAACCCTGATTCCCCACAGAAACCCCAATTCCAGTAATGGTGATTCCACAATCCATAGGAGTGACGGGCCACTGATGGCCAATTTTGCCATCTGTTCTTTACTGAATCTGCAGGACCGCAGAAACCAGAGCACAGAATTGGCACGTTCAATGTCATTCTGGTGGGAACCAAGTTTCTGAGAGATAGAAACGGCAAATTCAGAAGGTAAGATCAAGTGATTTCCACAATCAGTCAACAGCGAATGATGAGCAGGAAGATGAAGATGATTTTGGTTGAACAAGAAGAGACTTTTAGCCGAAACTTTAAACATTTCGGAAGCAGAAATTGGTGCAATGGGAAAATGGCTTAGGGATTTTAAGTGAATGGAAGTTGAATTACATCAGTCCACGACCATGAGAAGCGATTGCTCCTCTGTTGTTTGATTTGTACTTTTGATGTTTAATGGTGGCTGAGTCTTCTGCTTTGTGGAAAAGGTGCAATTCGGGTTTCAGGGAATTAGGGTTTGAATCAAAGGGATTACTTTGGGAATTTGGTGCTTTAATTGCTTGACCAAGAGATAATGGCATTTATTTAAGAAAAAACAGCATTGTTTTTTTTTTAATAATCCAGTTACACTGTTACGGTGACATGTAAACGGCTGAGGATAACTAGATTGTTGCGTCAGATAAATTAAGCAAGACTTGACTGAGAAGACTCGGTTGCATTTTCCCTCAAAGGTTTAGGACTACATTAGTTTAATTAAAAAGTTTAGAATTCGATTGGTTTCCATATAATATGTTTAGTATTGATTTTGCAAGCATCGCAATTTTGTGGATTCATCTTGAATGAATATGGCTAACGGCGATCATGTGGTTTTTTTTTTTTTTTTTTTTGAGAGATGAACAGGTAAGGGGAGGAAGGGCTTAAGTTAGGCAGCAATAATTATGGCCGAGTTGGAGAAGTTAAAGAAAAAGCTCACACCATTGTTTGATGCGGAGAAGGGGTTCTCTACCGCATCAAGCTTGGACTCTTCGGATTCTTACACGGTATACTTTTAGTTCTTTTTTTGTAATAACTGTGCAATACTGTCCTGCGTCGCCCCTAATGCACCTCATATGTTCATGAAGCTGTCGGACGGCGGAGCTGTTAATTTACTTAGCAGATCATATGGTGTCTACAACATCAATGAGCTTGGATTGCAGAAGTGCACATCGTGGTCTGTAGATGAAACGGATCGCAGCGAGAAAACCTATCAATGTGCTTCTCATGAGATGAGGATTTTTGGGTCAATAGGCAGTGGGGCAAGCAGCGTAGTCCAGAGAGCTATCCACATACCCACACACAGAA
This sequence comes from Melaleuca quinquenervia, assembly GCA_030064385.1. Lineage (NCBI taxonomy): Eukaryota > Viridiplantae > Streptophyta > Magnoliopsida > Myrtales > Myrtaceae > Melaleuca > Melaleuca quinquenervia. The sequence goes on along the minus strand of CM057726.1, from coordinate 5,062,905 downwards.
TTATTGCTTTGAAAAAGATCAGTATATTCGAAAAGGTCTGTAAGTCTGAGCTTGTTTCCAGCAGTTAGCTTCATATACCATTTAGAGATTGATGGACAAAACAACTGAACTTCTTCTTACCTCAGAAGATAGGTTTCTCTTTGTCTTGTATTCCCATCCTTTTGCTCTCTCCGTCTCTTTTTGTTTGGGGGAGCTTAACTGTGTTTAATCTTTGGTTTTAGGAGAAAAGACAGCAGCTCCTCACTGAAATACGGACATTGTGTGAGGCACCTTGTGATCAAGGTCTTGTGGAATTTCATGGGGCTTATTATATACCAGACTCAGGGCAAATAAGTATAGCTCTTGAGTTTATGGATGGGGGATCATTAGCAGACATCTTACGAGTGCAGAAACGTATTCCAGAACCTGTCCTTTCAGTTATGTTTCAAAAGCTCTTGCATGTAAGGATGATTATGGAGTTTTAGCAATTTCTTTGTTTAAATGGTGCCTCATTTTTGGCCAAGCTTATGTATCTGGGTTTCATTTCCTTTTCCCCTTTTATTGCAGGGCCTAAGTTACTTGCATGGAGTTCGACACTTGGTTCACAGGGACATTAAGCCTGCAAATTTGCTTGTAAATCTCAAGGGGGAGGCAAAAATCACAGATTTTGGTATCAGTGCTGGCTTAGAGAATTCCATGGCAATGGTAAGCAATAGAGGTTGAAGTTAACTAACATACTGTTTATTCTCTTGCAATATGCTCCTTTGGAAGTCAAAACAGATGTCCACTGCTTTCTACGTTTAACTTGCTATACCTCTAAGGGTATGCCATACCCCGCTAATATGTCTTTGGTTTGTGATTTACCAGTGTGCTACTTTTGTTGGGACTGTGACATACATGTCACCTGAGCGTATTCGCAATGAGAGCTATTCTTATCCAGCCGATATATGGAGCCTTGGCCTTGCTCTGTTTGAGTGTGGTACTGGAGAGTTCCCGTACACAGCTACTGACGGTCCAGTCAATCTGATGTTGCAGGTGACATCTCAATCGAAAGACTAAATTGTAGACATATATAAGTTTACATGGGTTTATTTCAAAGGGGAAATGTAGACGATCCTAGGAATTCAAGATTTAATTGATCAGAAACAATAAGTTTATCCTGGCCAATTGAAATCAGCATTAACATCTAATTGGTATTTTAATGAACATGGATGAGTATTCTTTCATAAAACCATTTTTGTGGATCAATGCAATTCGTTGATTTCCCAACTAGTGGGATAAGGGTATTTGTTGTTAAATAACAATGATGATTATGCACGATGGTGTAAATATTTGAAAGTTGTTAAGGTTTGCATGGCCCTTCTATTTAAGTTGTGGGGCCTCCATGCAATGTTGTACATTTTTTAATCTATTCTTCTCATGTTTATGGCAGATTTTGGATGACCCATCACCATCGCCTTTGGAGTGCAATTTTTCACCAGAATTCTGCTCTTTCATTGATGCATGTCTGCAGAAGGATGCAGATGCTCGGCCAACTGCTGAGCAGGTGAGATCGTGGTAAATTTGGCATTAAAGTTACTGTTTTGGAAAACGGCTTGAGTTATTTGAGGCATTCACGCCTCCCATGGAACTTTTTCAGTCTTTGAGTAGGTGTTTTATTAAGTATATATTCCCTGAGGTCCTTGAGGAAATATTTGGTGAAGTCATACTTTTTTAATTGCCATTAGTATCATGCTACATTGCATAAGTTCCACCTCATGGTAATGTCTTGCATCTTGGAGGATAGAGGCATTTACTGATGACACTTCTTTCTTATCCTTTAATCTGAATTATGTGATGAATTTTCTGCAGCTTCTCCTGCACCCATTCATCACAAAATATGAGCATACTGATGTTGATTTGGCAACATTTGTCAGAAGCATCTTTGATCCAACAGAAAGGATGAAAGATCTAGCAGACGTAAGTTCTCTTCTACATGTGTGTGCACAATCTCAATGAACCTGTAAATGCATGAAAGAATGGTTGAGACTTTATAGACAATTTGTCTTGTCAGACACAGAGGAATATTCAAGAGCTCTCGATACAATGGTGGAAGATAGAGCTTCTTTTGTCAGATTCTATGAACATGATGCCTACATTGTATCTTGTGTTCTGCCTGCTGAGTGCTGACATATACTGTTGGTCGTACAAAAACTATTCTGTTGTAAAAAGTGGAACCCTGTTGGTTACGCTATTAATGAAGTTTTGAGAATGCATCTTTTCACATGGTGATTTTGGCGGAGTTGAAGTTGGAATTAAAATTTTCTCACATTCTTATGGCTACTCTTGGACTGGTTCAACCAGAATGCCTGAGATATAGGAAAAAGGTGCAATTCTTTTCTTGGTGCGTATGCACCATCTTACCAGGACTTGCATTCTAGACAACAGAGTAAGTCTGCTCACAAGGACCTGATGTCTAGGTCTAGTTGGATTTTTCTCCTCTGTTGCATTCCTTCTCTTATTCAGGTTTGAAATCATTTCAACCACTGTCAGAGTTAAATCCATGCTTATGTTAATGTAGTTGGTTATTTGTCAAGTCACTTCTAAGTAGAATGAGGACAGGAACGGATGTGTGTACATTCTGAGATTATTTCAGTCAGTACTTGAGAAGAGCTGTTATAGTTTTGTCAAATGTTTTTCATATAAATTATATGTTCTAACCAGATGTTGTCAATACACTATTACCTACTATTCGATGGACCTGATGAACTCTGGCATCATACGAAGACCTTCTACAATGAAGGATCAACTTTTAGGTAAGAGATTCTTCTATATAATTTTGTTGCTAGAATGTTTCTTCATTGCATTTAGGGTTTAAGTGTTTTAATAGGGATGTTAATTTGAAGTCGCACTGGAGTTTGAATAGATAATACTATTGGCGCTTGTGTTTTCCATTCAAGTATGCTGATATTATTACAATTTTTGTCTTTTAGTTTCTCGGGCAAGCAATTTATTGGTCCAGATGAAATTTTTGGAAGCTTGTTGAATATCCGGAAAACGTTGGCTGGTGACTGGCCTCCTGAAAGACTTGTACATGTCGTTGAAAAACTGCAGTGCCGTAATTATGGTCAGGATGGGATTGCAATCCGTGTATCAGGCTCTTTCATTATAGGGAATCAATTCCTCATTTGCGGCGATGGAGTCCAAGTTGAAGGCATGCCACATTTCAAAGACCTATCCATTGATCTTTCTGCTAAACGAATGGGTAGATTCCAGGAGCAATTTATGATTGAACCAGGCAGTCAAATTGGGTGCTATGTTATAGTGAAACAAGAGCTTCACATAACAAGCTAGAGAAGTGAAAGCAGGTGGCCATCCCCAAGGTTAGCAATCTTATACATATTGGTTTGTAGCTTTCAAATTTAAGTCTCATTGCCAAATCCCAAAAGTAGTGGTGTTGCACTGTCTAATATTAAGTTCTTTAAAGTGAGAACAAATCTTTTTGGTTGTAAATTAGGGTTGGTTACTATGATAATTCCTACCGCCTAGCAATACAGTTTTTGCAAGAGTATCATATGATTTCTCAATCCCAGTGAGTTGGATCTGATGACAGCTTTGGCTACACAGACCGATGTCGGCTTAAGAGAGGAGATATGGCAGATTCTGTGGACATTCATTCAGCAAGGTTTCTGTTTTGAGCAATGAGACGAGCAGGATCGATCTGTCTTCTACTTGCAAAAGAACTTCACTACCAAACCTCCAGAGATTCAGAAATGACATTTAAGACTCCAAATCCGTTGCGCAGCACCTGTGGGACTGTTGTGTACCACCGTTTGATGGTTGATGGAGTTAAAGGATGTCCCACTTTGTTTTGCTTGCTGCTCAACATACTTTTGATGCAGTTGCAGTAAAAGGGTTTGTTCTATTTCTCTCTTCTTCTCGAGGCACGACTGGTTATATCGGGAAACCATGATTTCCACTGCTGAGTAACGCGGAGGTTATCGCTATCAACTTTGCCATATTAGGCAGATCTGGGCTGCAAAGCCAGCTGATCAGTCCTCCTTACAATTAGAGGAGTTGTGCGGATGCAATCGGATACTCCAAGACTTGCTCCATTGAAATTTGTTGTTATTGTAATTTACGTATTTGAGAGAATGCAATGATCATTTGCTGAAGCTGCTCGTCCTCTCCTTTTATTGATCATTGCCCCAGTTCGTCAGAATTTGCTTTGTACTTGTTTGGAGGCATTAATGACTTCCATCAATGGGGTTTGGTGTTGATGATGCTTTGACCAAATCGTAATTTGTGTTTCCTATCTTGTGCTTATTACTATTATTGTGGCCTAAATGATCTGCTTACTAAATATTGGCTCAACTGTGAACGTAGTTCCCTCCTAACAGCTTTCCCAGAAATCTCATGAATTATTTCGAATGTATATAAGAATCTAATTCGAATTCATTATACACTTGCTGTCCATTTATTTTTTCGCTAAATTATGGAACACTATGCCTGATTATTACAAATAGGCAAAAGGAAGAACCAAGTTTTGTAATCTAAAAACAAAAACAAAACAAAAAAACAAAATGGATGAATTCTTTCATGTTGGAAATGTAATATGAAGGAAGATAAAGATAATGCCTACCAAAACTTTGGATAGAAAATAGCAAGAGTTAGATTGGTCACGATTACACTCTTATGCATCTTCATTCCACATTGTAAGATAAATTTGATGATATGGCTCTTTCAAGTCTCTATAAAACATCTCCAATTGGTCGAACCGACCAGGGAAAAATATAAAATTGAGATTTTACTTGATCTCAATGGAAAACATTTGATCAATCGTCAATGTGAAAAAAAAATGTCGATAAGAGATTGGATTTCGGCTCATTCAAAATCATTTTGAGAAAAATAGTGGTATGAAAGCAAAACGTAAAGGAATGTGGACACCTTGGGACATTGAAGGACAAATGAAATAAAGGGCATTTAGATAATGCCGAAATTGATCAAGGTAATTATAAACAACCATTGTCAGAAATACGCGTAATTATAATTTCATAAAATAACTAAACGAGTACCAATGGAATAGACGAAATATGTCGCACGTCTAAGTGGCGAGACTACTTTCGGGAAGAAAGCACCAAAATCTTTTTCTTGCGGCGAGGGGAGGCGCATAATTCACAATCCATATTGCAATTTTATAGGCAACATTTAAGAAAATTCCGTAATATTATAAAATGGTTGTTTCCTTTATTGGTATCCAAAAATAAATTAATTATATTTTCTTTAACAAAAATCTAACACTCAACTCCATTCATTTTACGAAAAATGTAACATTTATGAAAAATAATTTCAAGAAAATCATTTTCTTGAAAAATGATAATATTTTTCGGTATCCGTTTGTCAAAAGCCAGTGGCCCATCAACCTCGAGGCATGCTGTTAGCAAAGTCAAAGCACGCTATTAGAGGCCGTAATAATTAAAGACAAACGAAGAACACGAAAAATGTTTTCTCATTTCAAAAAAATGAAAAAAATATTTTTTATATTTTTGAAGGTATTTTTTATTGATGTAAAATATTTTTCTCGATTATTTTAATTTTCGTGACATGAGCACTAAAAAATTTAAATAATATTTTTTTAATATTATTTTTCATATGAAATGAACGAACCTTACTTTAAATCTAACAGTTACTTTAAAATTTCCCTCGGCCAATTCTTTTTCCGCCTTCTCGATAGGGGTTAAAACGAAAAATTATTTCCACGAAAATAAGGGAAAAAAGAGAAGAAAAATCGCGGGAGCCCCATTTTTAACGGTCGTCCCTAACCTACATAAACCCTAGCATTCGCTTCATTCTGAGCAGCCGCTTCCTTACTCTTCGGTCGCTTCTCTCCTGCGCCCGCGTCTCTGCAATCATGCCGAAGCACTACAGGCCTCCGGTGAGTCGATTTCTCCTTCTAGTCTCTATGTCCGTGCGGCTTTTGAAATCCTCTAGCATGGCGGCTTGTGTTGCCGAGCGGATGAGTTCGTCCGATTTCACCTTGCGAGTTTCCTCCGCGTCCAGGGAAAGAAAAAGGAAGGCAACGTCGCAAAGTACGTGACCAGGACCCAAGCTGTCAAGCTCCTCCAAGTCGGTCTCTCCACTTTCAGGTCCAACCTCTCTCTCTCTCTCTCTCTCTCTCTCTCCCCCCCCCCCCCCCCCCCCCCCCGGGTTCTTCCCGGTAGGTCCTTAGGTTATTTTACCTAGATAGGGAAAAGGAAATGACAGTAGCTTGTTTTCTTTGTGCTAACAATAGTCCACAACATAACTTTTATCTTTATTTTAATCTATTTCATTAGCTTTCAAAGCATCCGTCTTACAGGTGTGAATGGATCTTACATGCTAGAAAGCTCGATGTTTAGGTTGTTTTTCGCTGATAGGGAGTTGCTCTAACAGTGTTCGTTAATATTTTTCTGTGGATTATCCTCTAGTATGTTACTGAAGCTTATTGGTGGACGTGGTCTTTGGGTAATTGGTACATGTATTAAAGCGCTATGTTGCTGCTTGTCTTCACCGTTATATTCATCTCTAGTTTTTTTGTCCTTCTGGAAGTGAATGCGACGGATATAGCCCTTTGCACAACTTGGCCAATGACAGCATGGTGTTTTTTGTTACGTTGGTGACACATACTGAAGCAGATGTATCCATGCTTATCTCACTGGTTGAACTTTCAATCTAAGTTTGAAGTTTTTTCTACATGTGGATAAAAATTTATGGCTGTCTTACTATGTGGTGAAGATGAGACTATAATTTTTAATATCAACAACCTTGCTAAGGCTGTCCTTGTACTGTGAAATCTTTTATGTGAAAGTTGAACTCATAATGTTGATTCAGAATACAGGAGAGACTCTCACGATGTTAACTGTGTTATCTTGCAGCTTTCTGTCGATTTAAGAAAACAAATCTCTTTGTTTCTCGTCCTTCAATTGTTTATCAGACATTTACTCTCTCTCTCTCTCTCTCTCTCTTTCTTTTCCAATTGGAAATTATAGGAGACTATGCATATTGAAAGGTGTATTTCCCCGGGAACCTAAGAAGAAAGTCAAAGGGAACCACCACACTTATTATCACTTGAAGGATATCTTGTTCGTTAAACATGATCCGTTGCTCGAAAAGTTCAGGGAGATGCGAACTTATGAAAAGAAACTTAAGAAAGCTCAGGCGAAGAAAAATAAGGAGCTTTATGAGCGTCTTCGCACTCGAAAGCCTACTTACACGCTTGACAGACTCATATTGGAGAGGTTTGTTGAATATGCCTTTCTGTTGTCTACCATTTCAGCTTTCATGTTTCATCTGACATTTACTGGCTGCTTACACTATTAATGTAGGTATCCTAAGTTTGTTGACGCTGTTAGAGACTTGGATGACTGCCTGTCCATGGTGCACCTTTTTGCAGCATTACCAGCCTTGGAGCGGGAAAATATCGAAGTGAAGCGCATCCACAATTGTCGAAAGTCAGTTTCCTACTTTCATTAGGGAAAACAATGACCTTGTTACTAGCTCTCTTGTGTGCATCTTCCGCATACATGATAGGGTTTTAGAATTTGGAAAAAGAGAAGGAACCACTTCACACCTCCTAGAAGCATAAATATATGAGTTCTCCAATGCCAAAATCTCCAATTTGGTGGGTTAGGGCAGCCTGATCACTTATATGAAGCTGGGACTGATGCTGCTGATAGCATAAGTGTATCCTAAAAGTTTTGACTTCTTGCAAGAAAGGGGAAGGGGAAAATGAAGAACATCTATAACTAAAAGGAAAATTTCTAGCCATGAAGGCTAACTAAGGGCTGATTGCAAAATGAAATTGAGGGCAAGTTTGTGAGATGTGCAATGTTTACTTTGTAGAACAATGATGATTTGGGCAATTGGGTGGTTTTAATCATTGATGAAATGAGAAGTTGGGGAGGATGGATTAATAGGTTGGCACAGTTTTTCTCAGTTTAAGCTTCCTCAGATTAAGGAACATCGCCAAATTATTATACTCAGAGACTACTCAAGTTAAGTAAACATCTAAATAAACGTAAATCTGTAGTCTTCCTGTTGTTCAATACCCAATATATATCTAGGCAAGGATTGCCATAGGAATTTTAGTCAGCTGAAATCTCATAGGAATATTAGTCAGCTTTAATCTCACTTTTCCAGTCATAAAATTAGAGGTCACATATCAGGATGTATTATCAGTCTAGGTTAATGTCCTTCTTTAAATGATTAATGTTCAATTCTGGTTTGATCAAATCTGCTTTCATTCTCCACTGCTAGGTTGAGTCATGAATGGCAAGCTTATATTGCTCGAACTCATAAGCTCAGAAAAGTCTTCATATCTGTGAAAGGCATATATTATCAGGTACTACAGGTTACTTATTGATCAACCATATTACTTGTCGTGTTGCATGAAATTCTTACTGAGCAAGGCTACGTCCGCATAATTCATTTGCACAGGCTGAAGTTGAGGGTCAGAAGATCACATGGTTAACACCTCATGCCCTGCAGCAAGTTCTGCCCAACGATGTGGACTATAATGTCATGCTAACTTTTTTGGAATTTTATGAGGTCATATCTTCAGCTTCCGTTTCACCTCCTATTCTAGTTAGTTGATGATGTGAAGTGGTGTTCTCCTCTTTGTCTTCTGGTAATTCGACCTGAGAAGCTTCATCAATTAGAAGTCTTGTATGAGTCTTTTAGATTGGATGTAGGTGTTTTGTCACAAACTGATTAAAGTAGAGTGGATCTGGATGTACACGGATCGAATTGCCTCTTTCTAGGTTGATGATTTGTCTTTACCTCTGTGCTGAGTAGAACGTAAATAGATGATATAATTCTACTTTAAGCTGGAGGGTCACGATAGCCAGGTGGTTATTGCCCCTAATTGTTTGTTTTATATTTCTGGTCGCAACAATAATCCACCTTTTTACTAAGTCTGGTTTCTGTCTCTCTTTCTGTCCTTGTCATTCAATTACTGCAGACTCTTCTTGCTTTTGTGAATTTCAAGCTTTATCATTCAATCAATGTGAAGTATCCACCAATCCTGGATCCCCAATTGGAGGCTTTAGCTGAAGGTATTCTTTGTAAAGTTTCACTAAATAGAATTGTTGTCTGTCTGTGGGGAATAGTGAAACTTCTGTCCATGATAATCTTTTTGCATACTCCGGCCATAGTTTTCTGAGTCATCTGTTGATATTGCACTTTTCACTGTGTAGATTATAATTAGCTCAAAAACTTGTGCAGAACTTTATGCGTTGTCAAGATATCTTGATGCTAATACTAGATTCTCCCGGGCCGCTGGATCTGACCAAGTGGAAGGGCAAGAAAATGAAAAGCAGCGTGATGAATCTGATTTGAGGCTTGCACAGCTTCAACATCAGCTTCCTCATAACGAGCCTGGGGCTCTAATGCACCTTGTTGAAGATGCTGCTGGTGAGGACGAGGAGGATGAAGATACAAAGGAGTGTAAGAATCTTTTTAAGGATATGAAGTTCTTCTTGGGTCGTGAGGTGAGATCAATTTTGCTTGGGCATATAGATATTTGTTGTTTATAGTCCATGCATTTATTATGTTTTATAAACCTTGTTGTCTCCGTACAAAAATGCAGATTTGCTTGCTAGGGATCGAATGTGTCTTTCCTCTCGCTTCCCGTTCTTAATGGATTGGGAGGGAGAAGACTGACTAGATGTTTTCGTCTTTGAATGTCTGAAGGAAGTGACATGACCTTAGGAAAGAAGTGAAAATATTGTGTGCTTTCCTTACTTGTGGAAATAAAACAAATTGAAGAAAATCAAGCTGTGCCAAGAAAATGAGTGGAATACACTTTGGGTGGTGTATAGAATAGTTTCATTTTTCATTGGAGGAAAATACAATATTTGGCGTCTGCACAGTAAAATATCAGGAAAAAAAAACTGTTTGATGAGTTTTACATTTGGATTCTTCTTTGGCATGGTTCGTTTATGCTATTTGAAATCAAATGACGAGATTCAAGTGGTGACTGCATTTTGCACCAACTGGGTCATCATGCCTAGTTGAATGTGAGACAACATCTGCTACCAAATTGTATTTATGTTACCTTTCATCGCCATCCTTTTGGCTAAGACAAGAAGCATGCTTCCCTCCCTTGTATGAGTATCTTTCTATTGTAGGATATTTTTTTTTTTTTGGTAAGTTTTCTATTGTAGGATATTAGCCTCTGTTTAATTCAAAATTTCCAGCTTGTACTGGTTTTGCATGCTGATAATGTGGTATTTGTAATGTTGTGGACGCTGAAATAGTTTCCAGTGGACGTAAGAGCAAATATTCAGTAAAAGTTCTATGTGAACCAATATTCAGGGTAGATTTTAGATCTTAATTCATTTAGAGTTGGCAGTTGTCACTGTAATGAAGGAGTGTATATTGTTGACATGGGTCTATGTTGCTACTGACGAAATGAAGAGTCCTCATTTAGGTGCATCTTTCATACTGACCTTTTGTCATTCTGTACCTGTTTCTATTAATTATTTATATGATATTCAGGTTCCTAGAGAGTCTTTGCTTTTCGTCATTCCTGCTTTTGGAGGTATTGTTTCTTGGGAGGGAGATGGGACTCCATATAGGGAAGCTGATCAGAGCATTACCCATCAGGTGTCCTAATAATTCTCCCAACTATTCTGTTTTCGCCTTATGTTGTTATTTATTTTTTTGTATCCCAATGCTTGATGATTGTATTTTGCTGTTCAGATCGTCGATAGACCAACTCAAGGTCATATATTTCTTTCTAGAGAGTATGTCCAGCCTCAATGGATTTATGATTGCGTGAATGCCAGAATTATTTTGCCAACTGAGGGTTACCTGGTGGGAAGGTAGAGTCGACATGCTCTTCGAAATTTATCTAAGCATTGTTTTTTTTAAACCTAAGTCATGATATTCTGACAAAATTTGTTTGTTTCTCTTTCTTCCCTCTTTAAATTGGTGCTCAAATAATATGTCCCTCTCATTCATATTGTCCATTGATTATTTGGTGCTCACCATGATTGCAAAAAACTGCATGATGTGTCCATGTGCTGCAAATATAGCATGCTTGATCAGAGTTATGCTTCAGGATACATCCACAGAGTCTGGAGTCGCCATAAAGTTATATGGATGAGATGGGAACCCTCTGGAAAACTTACTGGTTGTGAAATATTATGAGGTCTAGCCTGCAATGGAACCAGCCATGAGCTTAAATTGATTCATTCAACGTCAGTGCTGGATTTACTCCTGCCGATAGTTAGATGCATTTTACTTAAGGCTAAAAGGATTGTCTTAACATGGCATATTCAAAGAAAAAGATAGTAAGCTTCTCAAGAAAAAGCAACAATAACAAATGGCGCTTGTTGCTATTTTGTAATATAGACCCAATCATAGAAATTGACCAATAATTTCTATCCATTGTTTGGAGTAGCTCTAGGATTTTGTGATAGGTATACTCCAGACTCAGAAGGGAACTCATAGAAGCAACTTTGTTGGTCTAATATTGAATGTAAGAAGACAGCCTTATCTGTTTAATCACCTCTCAGGCTAATTCTTGTTATCAAAACATTCATTTGTTATCTTTCAATGCCTTCATCACACTAGCTATTTTACACAATAGCTATTCAAACTCCTTATAAAATGGTCCTGTGCATTGGACAGTCCAGCCTAGTACTCTAGATTAATTGGATGGACATCTTGCAATCGATGAATTTCGGCTATTTTTTCCATAGGCTCTTTGCGTCCTTATTGCATTGTTCTCTAGCATTTGACGCCATTTTGGCAAGCAGGGTTCCTCCACCACACTTGTCGCCTTTTGTCGATAATGAAGCCGAGGGTTACGTGCCTGACTATGCAGAGACCATTAAGCGCTTGCAGACCGCTGCCAGAAATGAGGTTCTTCCAATGCCAGGCACTGTAGAAGAAGACTTGGAAGATCCTCAGCGTCTCTTGGTCGAAGGGATCATCGATCGTGCCGAGGCAAACGAAGCTGCTGAGAAGAAGCGGAAGGTATTTAATCTCTTCATGGCTGATCACGATTTTCTTGTGTTTTTCATTTTTCCTGTTTGTTTTGATGAGTTTACACTGTAGATTTTGTCGCAATTATTCGAAACTCAGAAATTCTTGTCAATCCAGATGGCAACTCTCGAAAAACAGTATCATGAAGAGTTAAAAATGGAACTAGAGGGGGCCCAGTATTCTTCATCTATGTTCAATCAAAACGTAGAGAGCAATGCAGTGAGTGGAGAAGCTAGGGAGGAATCCGTTCCTGATCTGCAACAAATTGCCGACGATAGTGCGAATATGTCGAAGATTGTGATGTCAAGGAAGAAAAGGAGGCTTTTGGAAGCCATGGAGGTAACTTATAATGTTTGCTGTGTTTTCTCGTCAAATTCGTTGGCATATCTGCAGTTTTTCTCATGCGGCCGTTGCTCTATGCAGATAGGGAAGAAACGTAAACAGGCTAATGTCGATCTTCTTAAAGAACGGAAGAAGAAAAACGAAGCAGGTCCGACAACAAAGGGGAAATAAATTGGCCCGGAATTTTGAGCTTTTTTCAGAGTATTTGATGTTTATGTATTATGCTTGATCCTGTTGGAAGAACAGTGTACTGCCAATCCAAGGCATTGGCTAAAATTTTGCAGATATATGGATGATAAAAATGTGTAGATTATATTCTTCTCAAAGCTTATAAAGAGCGAGGATGTTCAACTTGCCACTGGAAGGGACTTAGCTCTGTTTGTTTCGTTTTTATAAGTGATATAAGAATTATTTGAAGAAAGTATTTTTCAAGTTATTCATTTTCAAAACGATTGTATTTGTTTTGCTGGAGATGATTAGTTGAGAAATTTTTTCTGAAAATTGATTGCTTTGTATCGCTTGTAAAGATTAGACATGAATTATTATTGATAATGACAACGTTTTTTTAATTATTAATTATTTTAAACGATAGAAATAATTATTTTTGAATAAATATTTTTCAAATCATCTTGCAACCCATAATAATGTTCATCTTGACATATGTTTTTGTAGTAGACGAAAGTTTCAAGCCATTCGGGGTGGTTTTCTTGAAGATGTACTAGCAACTTTCTTGATATGGCACATAAGTAGCTCAACGATGCCATTATAAAAGTACTATAGTCATTTGAATCTCTCATATTATCGATTATTTGGGGAGCTCACCAATTTTTATTTTGTAAATACCGAAGTGTTAAAATCATTAAATTTTATATAAAAACATCAAAATTAATTTCCAAGACTTATCGGACATTTATTTGATTTTTTTTTTTTGAGATTTTTCATTGTTCAGTAATTTATCGTGGTCTATTTAAACTCAGTTGCATCTGAACAGTTCGGTCAGATGCGAAGAAGTGAACAGAAGAAGGAGAAGAAGAAGAAGAGAGAAGAGAAGGAGAAAGTTGTCCATCGCTCGAAAAAATAGGTTGCTTGCTCACCTACGACGTCGTGTTGGCATCAATGCCTTTGCGAGATGATTTTTTTTTCTTTTTTGGGTGGAACATTTCTCCGAAGATTTACGGGATCAATGCTTGGTATTTCTCCCACGACAGTAAGAATTTACGAAAAGATTCGCGGTCTCTTTCCCACGTCGGTACCTTCTCCTTCATCTTCTAAGATCGTGCTCCATCGCTGCTCGACTTCGTCGTCCTCTCCAGCGTCGAATCTGCATTGATGTTAGCTCCAGCGAGAGGTCTAGTTCACTTCACTTGCTCATGATGAACGCGGATAGATAATAACGCAAGCGAAAACTGAGAAGATGACGATACATTGTAACACGGCGACCTGCAATCTCAAAGCTGTTTGCGTGATCGCTTGCTAATTAACGCCCACTGTAAACGCACCTGGGCCTGCGTAGAAGCAGACCATGTTTGCCTAAACACACATGAAGGCTACGCTAATAATACATTAACCTGCAATCTCATAGCTGTATGCCTGACCACTCAATAATTCTGATTGTATACACACTCGGGCCTGCCTAGAAGCAGACCATGTTCGCGTAAACACACATGTCTATACACGCTTATAGGAAAACCTGCAATCTCATAGCTGTATGCGTGATCACTCACTAATTCTGATTGTATGCACACTCGGGCTGCGAAGAAGGAGACCATGTTTTATGCTGCAGATACGACCTTGGAGACAGAAATATACAGTGCCCATTTGCTCGTGAAGAGGATTCTTTTTCCGGTTCTTTTCCACTGCCAGGATGCATTGTACTCACTTCGGTGATTGTGCCTTCGAATGAGAGGATTTACCGGTTATGGCTTTCTTGACTTTAGATATCGAGTGCTTGACCTTCGAGCCAACCCCTGAGAGTATGTTATGGGATTTCTTATGCGGCACCTTGACATCGATGTCAGTGGAAGCTTCCACCATGACAGGAGCATCGTGTCTTGGTTCTGCCCTTTCGTGCTCGTCTTCTTCATGCTCATCTCTTTCTTCATCTCTTTTCACTTCTTCAGGTGGCAGAGTGTCCGATACATCTGTCGGTCTTCTCTCTTTAGACGAAGACTCAGCGGCTGGTGAATTGCCTTCTGGGATCTTGTTTAAGAGGTCAGACAATGGGACAACAGATGTGTCTTTTGACATATCCTCCCCACTTGTCTTTGCATCGGAACTGCACGTTCTCTCTCCTCCATATTCAATTCCTTTTGGTTCCAGATCAGCTTTCGCAGGATCCCCAAGTTTCACATTGCTTGCTTCAGAGTTTTGAATGGTTTCAACAATTCTTCCCTCCACCGTAGGTGATCTGTCTTCATTGCCTTCTGTTAGTATAACGTCTGGAGCCATGCTCGGACGTGCTTCTCCTGAAACTGGTATTTCAGGCATGGTAATCCACGTGTACTCTTTCTGTTCAAAAACAGGATTGGTTTCCTTTTCTTCTTCGAGTCCCAAGCCATCTCCTTTTTGAGTCTTCTCCACACTTGATTCCTAGACATGTGACGTGACAGAAAGTCAATTATCCCCTGATATTTTCCACACCAAGTAAATTTAATTTTCCTGTTACGGTGTTCCTTGAGATTTGATGGTCAAGTCATTTTCTTTCCTATGAAGGAGTAAATTCTACTTCTAAGAAATTCGCATGCAAAGAAACGATATGATATCTGGAGCAAAGCCACATGCCTTGTTGGTTGGTACAGCGCATTATCTTATGCAATAGGGAGCAAGTTGAGGTTTCATTGGTTCTTACTTTGTATGTTGTGGCATCTGCCATGCTGCTTCCAGATACTGTTTTACTCTTCTGGTCCTCAGATTTAATAGCTCCTTCTGACGTGATGTTTCCCTCAGCTTCATCATTAGAGTTTTTATCTGCTGTCTCCCTCTCGACATGCACCTTGTCAAATTCTTCTGGAGCAATATCTTTGTCAACTGCATTGTATTTGCTTTGGTCCTGCAAAGGAAAAACATTATACAGATTAAGGGCTGAAGCTCGATACACCCAGAGTTTTGCAGATATATAAATTTAGTTTGGTTCGGTTGCTGACCTCCCGGTATTGAAGTTCATTAGCCTTGCTGCAGAATGGGTCATGTATCTCCCCTGCTACAATTTTGTCATGATGAAGTTCATCATCTTCACAGCTCCCTTTACTTATTTCTTGATCAACTGGGTGGCTGTCGATATCTTCAACCCGTTCAACAATCTGATATATTTCCATCCTTAGCTAATAATTAGCATAAAAACACATAACTTCACAAATACTAATCAACATATCAATAATGGTGTTTGTCGGTTCCATTGTCTAACATACCTGCTCTCCAGCATTTTCACCTTGCAAGGTTTCATTTTCTTTTGATGTTTCCTCTGCTTTCTCTTCAGCTCTTGAGTCCTGTGCAAACACATGGACTTGGTTTTCCTCAACTCCAGTGTCCTGAATTTTAACCTGTGATGCGGATTTGACCAAATCATCACTGTCTGCTTGCTCAGGACTCTCAGTTGCACTTCTTAGACTCGCGAGTTTCTCACTGTCTGATGGAAAATCAGTGCATTTGGTTTCACTTTGAGTCTCAGGTTCCAAACCCTCCTCCTGTGTACTGCAACATTCATTATACTTTTCAACAAGGTCTTCCTGTATGGTCTCACTGCCTCTAGAATGGTCTTTTGGAGGTTCAAATTCTCCATTTTCCTTCTGCCAGATTCCTTCTTTTGCCACTGCTGCTGAGGAAAATAGAATAGTTTCAGTTTCTTGCACATTCTGCATGTCTCGTTTCCCTTCTATTTCCCTAGCGGTAGATGCATCTTTATGTTCCTCTTGAAGCATAGCAGAGACTGGCATCTGTTGCACCTCCAGTTCTTTTGCTGATATATTCTGGTCAGATGTTGCATCTGGTTCATGAACTGATTCTACGCAGCAAGACCTACTTTCACTCTCTTCCAGCTCTTCTGCAGTTGTTTCCTCCATTTCAGTAATAAAGTCTGTACCTGGATCTTTGAAACCTAGAACCGTTTCAGAAGCTATTGTTATTCTCCTCAATTCATCTGCCTTCGGATTTTCAGCTGTCACATCTTCTCTCTCCACATTCTCATCGTCTGCAGCTAAATGTTTCTTGTCAAGCCGTGTCTCAAGTTTTTCTTCGAGTAGGCTAGTCTCAATCTCTACTTCTTTGGGCAATTCCTTGTCAAAGCCAGTGTCAGAGATATCTCCATGCATTTCTTCTTGAGGGGCCATGCAGGAGCTGGGAGTTGATGTTAATGAGATCTTTGGTGCAATGTCAATCTCATCATAGCAAGTATTTACTTCCTTTGTTTTTTCCTCGCTATCTTTGGTTGCATGCCCAGTTGGTGCAACAGAGCCACGATTTTCTTCCTCCCGTTCCTGATGCAATACTTCCTGGATTTGTGCATCCCGTTTACTGTTTGATATTTCCTCAACATCCATATTTCCTCCTTTGGTCTGTTCGGTTGGAGATAATGCTTCTAAAAGTTCCTTTGATACTGCATTGGAGTCCGTCTCCTGTGTACAGATGATTTTCTATGTCATAACAGCAGTGCCATGCACCGCTGGGGGATTTCCCCGGGGAGAAGGGGGGGAGGGGGATGGATGAAATGTAAAAGAATATGTCTAAAGACCAAGTATGCCAAATCTGACCTCGCAGATGGCACGGTTCCCAGGTAATGCTGCAACGGTTTCAGTTTGGTCATAGTTTTTCTCGACCTGATGCTCTTGAATAAAGTTTTCACGTTCATCTGCACCTCCTCGACCAATGAACACCTGTTTGACAGACGAGAACAAAATGGATACACAGCTTCAAGAAAATATGGACAATATATGGAAAAATGCATCCTGAAGTTTCTGCCAGTTTCCTTTCGTACCTCTTCATGAAGTTTTTCCTTCAGAGTATCAGCAGCTTCAGTTGCAATGTCACCACATTTTTCAAGCGCCAAATCATCAGCTGCTGCCTTTGAATCTGTAATGTCAGCATCCTCGTATGCTGCGGAATTTTCATGTGCTTGAACTTCTAATACTTCTTCCCTAGGTTCTGTAACTTCTGTAGTGTCTAATGGGATATCAAGGACTTTGACTGCCAAAGCACCCATGTTTCCCTGGTCAGCTGATGTGGAACTCGATGATCTTCTCTCGTTTTCTTCTTCTGGAAGCTCTAGTTTCAGATTTTCAACTTGATTGCTTCCTTCCTTGTCCTCTTCACATGGCGTGTCCTTGGTGACTTGATTGGCTTGAATCTCAAATTCAGTATCTGCATGCTTTATGGGTTCTGCCTTTCTGCAGCACACTTCTGTCACATCTGTCAATATTATATTGTCATCAATATGCGCCATCTCTCCACCTAAGCTCTTTTCTCCGATATTCTCATCTGCGGTTGCTGCTTCATCCCCTTTCTCCGATAGAAACAACGGGGAGTCATTTTCACCTGCCTCATTGGTTCCGGACTCACTTACATGTGGATTCTGAATGGTTGCATTCTCTTTCTCTGTATTAGATGGTTGACAAACAGAGGTCGGAGAGGTCTCTAGTTGACAAACAGAAGTAGCAGAGGCCTCTTCAAGATTTTCCTTGTCAATGCTTTTGCTGCTGAGAATTAGACCGGCCTCAGTAACTTGTGGTGATGGACCCTCTAAATCAGCTGGGGATGCCTCCACAGGCTTGTCATCTTGCTGGATTGCCAGAGTCAAGGTCTCTGTTCTCAGAGAGGTCATTGCCACAGCATCAGTCTCGTCATAACAACTGCCTGCTTTCTCTTTGATCTCTTTTCTGTCATCAAATTCCTGTAGTGCATCTTTGGTTTGTGCAATGTAGATACCACCTCCATTCAGAGTGTTCCCTTTTTCTGATGCTACTGTGGCATAGGATTCACTTTTGCTTGCTAGACTTTTCTCAATCTCCAGCTTTTCTGCATTTGTTTTCTCATCGCAGGGTGTTATTTCTCCTGCCAATACTGAGCCTGTGTGCATGCCCTGTACGACAGATCATTTTATCCATATAGTTCCAGCAGAAGAAGAGCAGCAGCACGAGTTTGAAGAAAAGAAGAAGGTTCATTTATGCTGATCATACCTGATTGATTATGCTGTTCCCAGGCATTGTTCCATGAGTTTCCGTTGAATGAACATCTTTCATAGTCTCTTGCTCATTTATCTCTTGACTCCCATCGGCCTTTTCTCGTTCACTTTTCATCTATTCATCCAATCAAACATTACCAGAATGAGCTGTGAAAATATGATTCAAATATGAATAACAAATTCATGATCGTTCTTTGCTTTCAATGTATTTTGATACCTCTTGTTCGACATTATCTGCTATCATTGCATCCTCACTCTGTTCTGCAGGTTCTGAAATTGCTACTGCTTCCACATTCACATCCTGAATATCACCAGCGTCTGATTCTTCCAAGGTATCCATTTTCTGAACTTCTGACACGTCTACTTGTGCAGCTTCGCTTGTGTTGAACATTACATCAGATGCTTTCTCATATGGTCTGCTAAGTACTTTGTTTTGAACACTACTCAATTGAGAATCAGCAAATTCTGCCTCCTTTTCTTTTTCTTGGGGAGCTACTTCTAGAGCTTCACCACGAGTCTTCTTTTCTTTTTCATCTTCCATTGTATCCTGTGTACTTTCATTTGCTGAAATATCTAATTCAGTGACTCTGGCATTTCTTAGCTCTCCTCTCTCCAAGCATTCTGTATCTGTCTTCTCTGCAAAGGAAGACAGTTGTAGATTCTCCTTTGGTTCCATATCTCCTGCCACTTTGTCATTTCCTTCTATATTTTCAACCTTCTCTACGTTCTCCTTCTCCCCTCCTGGAAGCGATGCAAAAATGGGTGTCTGAACTAGCGACTCCATTTTCTTTGCTGAGAGAGTCTGATCATCAATTGTAACTGTCTTTCCTGGATCAGTTTTGGATACAGTTACTTGGTGGGCAGTTCCTTCTGATTCTGCTTCATTTTCAACCAAACCAAGCTTTTCATTCATTGATGTTTTCTCTGCTCCTTCAATTGTTTCTTCATGTGCAGAATTGCTATCATGAGATAGTTCAGAAACCATTCCGATTCTCTTAAAATCATCTGCACTTGAATTTGGAACTGTCACATTATCCGATGGCACTGTGTATGTCCCGACAGGAGTCTCCTCTTCCTGAGGCTCCCACAGAGCAATCTCTGTTTCTGCTGCAGCGTTAGATGGGGCATTAAACTCATCAGGGGTGTCTACTTCCTGTATGATCTTCCTATCGACATCTTCAGTTGCATCTGGAGTTTTCCAAACAAGGACGCTGTCTTCTAGCTTGTCATCTGTCTTGCTTTTTGTGGTTTGGATCTCCTCATTATCTGTTTTTTCTGATTCTACCCCTCCAACTTGATCTGTTGCTTCTGTATCTTCAGCTATTTCTGGGCTGTAATCTTTCTCCTGTACAATAGATAAAGCTACTTTGTCATGTTTAACAATAGAATGATGAAAGCGATGTGTAAGCATTCTAAAGAAAAGCTCTTGTCTGTGTTCTACTGACCTCGATAATTTTGCAGTTCCCAAGTGATGATGTGTTGTCACCTTTCCTAGTCTCGTTTTCTTCCCCTCCTGCCTCTGTATGACTGTCAAATACCTGGACAACATTTTAATGTATGACCACCAGATTGGATAAAAGGTGATTTGATGGGAAGTTCATGGACAAACTAAATGTTCTTTGAACTTTTTTTTCATACCCCTTCACCAGTTATTGCATTCTGAGACATATCATTTGCTTCAATTGCCTCCTCGCACTCCTCTTCAGGCTTGACATCAGCCATGACTTCCTCAACTTGCATACCCTTCGTTTCAGCATCCCCTGATCCCATGGAACTTTCATTTGCTTGAACATCTACAGCAACTTCACTCGCATTTTCACTTTTTCTTAACCTAAAGCCAGATGCCTCTTCTGTGGGAATTTTGATTTCTGTGGTTTCTGGCACTGCACTGAAAGTTCTCGCGTTAAACTCATCAGTGGTGCCTGCTTCAGTAATGATCTCCTTCTCAACGTCTTTGCTTGTATCTTCAGATTTTGAAACAGAGACGCTGTCTTTTAGACTGTCGTGAATTTTGCTTTCACTGGTTTGAATTTCTTCATTATCTGCATGTCCTGCTTTTGCCAGTTCAATTTGATCTGTTGCTTCAGTAACTTCAGCCAGTGCTTTGTCAAAGTCTTTCTTCTGTGTAAGAAATAAAGCTGTATTATCATGTTCATGGCAGAAAGATAATAGCAACCTGTAAGGATTCTCTAGGAAAGATATGATTCTTTGTGCACACTGACCTCACTGATGTTGCAGCTCTCAAGCTGTGGTGCCTTCATATGTGCGTTAGTTATCTGTATGACAATTGGAAAATATGACTAACAAAAAATTGGATAATGGATGGAAAATTAAATGGAAAATCCAATGAAGATCAACTAAACTTTTGAGGACTTTTCTTCATACCCCTTCATTAGTTATCGCATTCTGCGACATATCAATTTCTTCGATTCCATCCTCACACTTCTTTGCAGGCTTGACATCCGCATTGACTGCCTCCACTTTCATAGCATTCATTTCAGCATCCTCTGATCCTATGGAACTTTCATTTGTTTGGACATTGGACATCACGTCATGCATATGCTCACCTTTTCTGAACATAATGCTGGATGCTTCCTCCATTGGAATGCTGATTTCGGCAGCTCTTTCAACAGCAGCAATAGTAGTGGCATTAAGCTCATCAAGTGTATCTGTTTTCTTTATGATCTCGCCGAAGTCATTGGTTGGATCTTCAGCTTCTGAAACAGAAACACCGTCATTTAGCTTGTCACAAATTTTCTCTTTGTCTGCATTTCCTTTTTGTGCTTCCTCATCTTGATCTATTTCTTCAGTATCTTCTGCTAGTGTGGGGCCAAAGGAGTCTTTCTTCTGTTGAAAAGAAAAAAAGCTCCATGGATAGTAAATTAATATCCATATGTAAACATTCTCAAGGAAAGCTATAGTTTATGTACTCATACTAACCTCACTGATTTTGATATCACCTTCTCCATTATCACATTCATCCCCATTTTGAGTTTTTTCAGACTTTTTATTTTCCACTGGCACCTGTGCAACACATTTTGATGTGTGACTAATGGACCATTGGATAAATCATAAGAGGAGAAAAGTATATATGGTATATGGGAAAATCATACCCCTTCATTGGTTATTCCATTATGCGACATATCATTTGTTCCAATTGCATCCTCACACTTCTCTTCGGCAGTGACATTAGCAGCAATCGCCTCAACTTTCATACCTTGCATTTCGTCATGCTCCATTTCTATGGAACTTTCTTGATCATTTGACATGACTTCATGCACATTTTCATTAAACACGCCATTAGATGCTTCCTTTGAGGGAATGCCCATTTCTGCAATATCAACTGCAGCTATAGTCGGGGCACTGAAATCATCAAGGGTTGCTGTTTCCTTTACAACCTCCTTCTCAATGTCTTTGGTACCATCTACAGTTTTTGAAGTAGAGATAATTTTGTCATCATTCTCTATTTCTCTGACATGAATATCCTCATTATCTGCATTTCCTGCTTGTGCTTGTTCTGCTTGATCTATTGCTTGAGTATCTTCTAGTACTGGGACAAAATGCTTCATCTGTTGAGCACACAAATATCTCAATTTTATGAATAGGAAGATATTAGCAACACTTGACAGCATTTTCCCACAAAGTAATTGTCCGTGAAGCACCTGTGCTCATATACTAACCTCACCAATTTTGCAGCTCTCAAGAAACAAATTCTTGTCACCTTCCCCTGTCTCAAGTTCTTCCTTATTTTGGGTCTCTTCCATCTCTAATTGTCCGTGAAGCACCTGTATAACACATTACATGAATGGCTAACAGGCATTTGACAAGAGATTAAAAATGTGAAATTTAGGATAACTCATCAAATTTTCTGCATACCGCTTGATCGGTGATCACATTCTGCGACATTTCACATGATTCAAATGCATCCTCGCACTTCTGTTCAGGCTCAACATCAGCGTCGGTTGCCTCGACTTTCATGCCTTCCAAATCAACATCCTTTAATCTTGTGAAACTTTCATTTTTCTGAACATCTGGCACGACTCCATGCGCATTTTCGCTTTGGTTTGATGCAATGCAAGATGCTTCATCTGTGGTAAAACTAACTTCGGCAGTTGTATCATCAACCTCTGGAGAATCAGGATTTGTGTTCTTGCTTTCTTTTTCCTGACTCTCTACTTTCAGAGCTTCTTCTCCATGGGTGCAGCCATCGTTCTGTCCATTTGGAGTGTCTTTTTCACCCTCAGCATTGTCAGGGTCTATTTTGAAGACTCCATCCTTATTAGGCTCTTTCTTATCAAAGCATGCTTCCTCTATCTGCACAGTCCCTGAAGATAATTGTAGACTCTCATTTAATTGCATTTCAACCTCCTCTTTGTTGTCATCTTTAATTTTCCCATCTGCAGTTTTAGGTCCATTTTCTTTTTCTTCCAGAAGAGACACTGAAGCAGGTGTCAGGAGCTCAAGTGTTGATTCTTGAGGGATAGTCTGATCAGGTGTGCTTCCATCTTCGGCTGCTTCTGCATTTCGGGTGGCGGATGTAGCTAGCCTTTCAGAAAATTCTTCATGCTTTTCTGTTTCTTCTGCATCTGTTTTTTCAATCGATGAGCAGTTCTCCATTTCCATACTTTCTTTAGCATCCGAAGCTCTTGTTTCATCCTTTTTATCTGAAGGTAGATCAATTTCTTCTGTTATAGTTGGATTTTCAACAACAGTAATCTCTTGTTCTGCACTCTTAGAATCGCTTTCTGAAGATTTAGGCAGCAAGTTGGTGGAAATTTCATAGCACTTTCTTCCATCAACCTCTTCACCATGTTTACTGTGGTCAGCTTCTGTTCTTTCTGGAGTTCCAATGTCCGAGCACATATCAGATGCCATATTAGGTCTATCATCATCTAGCTGTTTTTTTTGTGGTCTCACCTCTTCCTGTCCGATTTCCGCAGCAGCAATATCCCTATTTATACCACTGTCCGGTTCCTTGATCATATCCTCCTTAATGGTTTCCACTGGTGTGATAACAAGACCAATCGGATCTTCTTTATGTTGGAACTGTACCTCTTCTTCCACTTCTCCTGAAATACATGTCTCCCTTTCCAGTCTTGAATGGTTTTCAATCCCCATGTTCATTGTCTCCATCTGTCCAGGCAACACCATTGTGTTGAGATTTTGAGTGGATATCGTGTCAGCAGCTCCCATCTGTTAATTATGGTAGCTGAAGTCACTTTCTGACAATTAATAATCGCTAGTAGAATTTCAGTACTATGCGGATGCATACTAGGCTTTGACTTCAATAGTAACTTCATCTGGAGCTTATAAAATTCATCTGTGTTAGTGACTTCCTGTATAAGCCATTCTTTTACCTTCCATTAGCATTTTCAGTGATACTATTCAGTTGTTTGACAAGATATAATAGAAAAGAAATGGAGACGGAATTGGAAATTAAATTCAATGAATTTTTTTCTACCTCTTATCTTGCAAACTGTTATTGTTATCTGACTAATTTTGTTGACACAATGTTATGAACTTATGACCTTCTTGTATCCCAATGTAGAACGAGTCTCCAGTCTTGAGTTCATGTTCTCCTTGTTTTTCGTTAACTACGTCTATTCTTGTCCCATCACCTGGACATAAGATTGTGATGTTAATGTCACTGGGACATGTGAAATCACACTTCTCAAATTTTAGATTGCTTTCTTGGTAGTTTCTGTAGTTTATTTTTATTTTTCATACATTTTTTTTATTAAGTGCTGTGTCTATCCCCATAATTGGTTGAAATTGTGTCTAGTCTCTTAATAGCAGAGAACAAATCATCTCCTCTAATTTATGTCATGTGCATATGAGCACTGATGTGAAATAAATTTTTGGCTTTATAATATGGCTGTCTTATGAAGTGTGGTGCCATCTATCTTAAGCGTCTTAATGAGGACTAATTTCAGAGATGGATAATGTGTTCAATTTCTGCTGCAGAACCTTTAAAAAAAATTAAGTCATCAATCTCCAAGTTGCAATTGACGCTGCATATTCCATCTAGTGTACGATGACAGTAAAGAGAATGATACCCTTTACCTCTTCTCCAAAAGGAGCACTGACTTCAGAGTATAATGCTGCTTTATCTGGCATATAATCTTCCTTTAAGTTGTCCTCGGCATTCTCGATGGAAACCTCTTCTTCCAGGGTGCTGTTCTTAATATCCGTTTCCGGCGCAAATGATTCCTGGTGCTTCAAGGCTTCATCATGGATCCCACCTTCAATTTCCTTCATTCCTAAATGTTTATTTACAGATCTCTCATCTGATATAGCATTATGTTGGTCCATCTGAATCTGGTTTTCTTTTTCTCCTATTTCACTGGTGGCTGAGATATTTGTGCCTTCTGCAATATTGAGATCAGCAAAGTGCTCCTCGGGGGGAACGCTTAGATCTTCACTCACTTCCTTTGGAGCACTCCCCTTTGTAGTTTCAACCTCCTCACATTCAGAGACTGTCTTTGCAGATTCATCCTCTTGTGGCATTGAGACACCTTCAGTTGAATAAGTGCCATAAAGATATTCTTCATTTTTGTCTGGGCCTTCATTTTCTGCAGAAGCCACACAGTCTTCTTCCTCACCAGCTTCAGTTTTCAGGATTGAAGTGAGGCTTCCTTGCAAATTGTCAACAGTGGGTTTTTCGGTAGTGCCTAGATATTTGGAATCTTCAGGTTCTTTATCCAATATTGCAGACTCTGACAATTCTTTTATAGCACCAGCTGATGCTGAAATCTCCCCCTTTTCCTGACCTGAGTAAGTCAATTCATCTTCTTTCACATTGCTATCTGTATTTTCCAACTTCCTTTCCTGCTTTGCCAATGTTGGAAGCTCATCTAGTCCAGAAGCAATATCAGTACTTCCCGCGTGATTTTGTGCTTCTGATTTCTTATCATTAGCTGGAACGCCATCTTCAATGATAGAAACTCGTGCAGCTTGGGAACCATTAGCAGAAGGCCCTTCTAACCTCTCAGCTGCTCCATTGACCTTAGAGTTGGTTTCAGGGGATGCACAGGGGAAGTCTGACTGGTAATATCCATCATGCTCCTTTGGCAGCGTTTCTTTTTCTGAGCATTCATCAATGCTGGTAGACTGGATCTTATTACATGTCTCTGTATCATCCTTTTCGGTGTTGGCAGTAATCTCAATTGAGCATGCTGCTTCCACCTGTTCTGTGAAGTCCATCACGTCTTTACCCTGTCCATTATAATTTGTGAGCTAGCCTTATGGGCAACAAAAGAAAAGAATGGTTTCAAAATGTGATCTCACCTCTTCTTTTAAAGAGACTGCATCACTCATAAACTTTGACTCCTGGTTTTCAATCTCTTGTTCATCCACTGCAGGAGAAAGCTTGGATTTTGCATCTTCCTCTTGTTCACAATCACCCGTTTTCTTGCATGAAGTGAATGTAACTAATTGCATAGGTACCTGGAAAGATACATCAATATTGTCTTGTCAACGGGAGGGAAAACTCATTTGAGAAAAAACATAAATTTTAGGTTGATTGTCTGTGCCGGAATATAAAAGCTTTAGCGTTTCTTTTGTTGCTAAAATTGGTCTTCACAATTTGAGTTGTCACATAAATTGAAACGAGACCTTGCATAGTTCAAGAATTTATTATGCGGATGTAGATAGAATAAATCTGATGAGAATTGCTCAAGATGGCATTTTGTTATCGAAATAGTTGCATGTGTTTTGTAGGTAGGTTAGCATGAAAAATGCACCCAGTGCCTGTACAAGCAAGAGATGACAGAAGGAATTTGTCCATTGTTCCTTCAACCACTTAGTAGAACTTAAAGCTGTTAGCTTCTATTACGCGTAACAAGTATTCTCGGCAGAAAGTCAAAAGAACCTAGAAAAATTTGTAGGAGACTGAAGTTGATTGACCCTGTGGAATATGGAAAACTTGGAACATTCAAAAAGGATGTTTTTTTGGTCGAAATGAATTCAAAAAGGATGTGACCATTCAAAGTTTTGATATAGCCAACCTCCTCGTTATTTTCTTCTTCTCGATCATCTTTTGAAGGTCTGCCTTCATTAATCCCCTGTGCAAGTACCTCAAAGTCTCTCCCTGCATTTGTTTCCTCTGTGATATTTTTGTTGTAGTCCATTTCTTCAAATGATGGTTTGATCTGGTATCCCTGTTGCCATTCATGGTATACGAGAGATTAAAGGTGATTAAAAAAAGCACTTATATTGAGATTGCAGAAACACAAGGGAGTGTTCATGTCTGCGCATAAGAGGTGGTTCTAGTCATTATTCGATATAATGGAGGCAGTTCAAGAATCAGGTTCTTGTGGTCATACCATCACATTGTCTTCTATATTGGCTATTACTTTGCTGGTCCTCTCTTGAGTAGGATTCTCTTCAATCAAGCCTGGTCCTGTAGATTCTCCAGTCTCCTTGTTGGCTTTAAGCAGAATTAGATCTTCTGGACCCTCAGTTCTACTAGATCTCCCCATTTGTTCATAGATCTGCACAGAGGTGAAGTTTGTTCATGGATTTGAATCAGATCAGGGACTAGAAAAAGATGCTCAAAATTAGCATTGATCATTTTTAGGAATGGACGATGTAGATGTTAAGAGTTATTCCTGCACAAGTATGATCTCATTTGAAGAGCAATCATCAGTCTCCATCTTGATAAAGAAAAAGTGCAATGAAATTCATTAATTTTACCTTGTTTTTCTCATTTTGTTCGTACTTGACGCTGTCCTCATTATTTCCTTTTGCTGACAATTCTTCATGGCAAAGAATGGTTTCACCCATTTTTAGACTATTGGTGCTATCTGCCTCAGTTGGTTCAGGTATCTCATCAAATGATCTTTTGAACTCATTTGCTCCTTCATTCTTATCAACTCTTTCTTCAGAATCTTTTTCAGGGGTTGATGCGTCCCCTATAACCTTATCCAGCTCAGTGATGCTGCTGTTATCAGCTGAAATGACAACAGATGTCTCTTTTTCTTTTCCTTCCACTTCCTGTGTCATTTCCCCATGCATCAGTGGTGGAATTTGAAGAGACATTTCAGAGCTTTCGTTGTCTTGTGGTGTATCATCTTGCAAACTCCTTTCTGCTCCAGCTGGTTCAGACTCCTCTGATAACTGTGTTTAATTGAGTTTTCAGGTTACTTTTATCACACAAAAAGCAACACATTTTAATCAACAAATATTTCTATGAAGCTAACCTTGATTTCACATTCGTTTTCCTTCTGTGTACTATCAGAGTTCTCAGCCGGACTCGTTCTGATGGTTTCTTCTGTGAGGTCTGTGGCATTGCAGGACTTTGCTGTGAGTTCTTTATATTCGTCCACTTCTGTAGCTTTTTCCTTCTCTCCAAAACAGCTGTCATGTTCGGCTCTGCATGTTGGAGCTGTTTCCAGAACAATTTGTGGTTCAGAAGCCGGTTGAAGTATCTCATCCGTGACACTTTCTGTACAGTGGATATCTCCTGAGGCAGCTATATCAGTTGCTACATCTTCTGGAACATGTCCTGCACATGTTTCTCAAGCCATCAATACCCAATCATCTCTCCCTCTCTCTCTCTCTCTCTCTCTCTCTCTCTCTCTCTCTCTCTCTCTATATATATATATATATATATATATATATATATGCTTGCGTGAGCATGCTACCGTGTGCATTTTATGTGTGTGCATGTACAGTGTACACGTCCAAACATGCATGTCATTGAAAGTGCCGATTAGGTTGGAATCATGGGGTATTGGAGCTGTTAACAGCTTCGCAAGTCTAATTCTTTTCAGAATTCTCATAAACGAATTCCGATGCCAAGAGTCTGAAACCAATGACAAAACTGTGCAAATATTTTCAAAATGCATCATTTAGTCTATGAGTGTCCAATGGGAAGTCTGGTTTGAGGCCTTTAAGAGCTGGTTGGTTGTTAAAATACAGCCATTGGAACGGGATGTAGTTCTTCATCTCCTTTTTTTCCATTCATTTGGTAAGTTGGAGTTGAGATGGACATTGAATCTGGAAACTAAAAGTGCTTCTTTTCCATCTATTTTTCATGGTGGGCTTAGAATTAACAATTTGGAGTTGGCTTTCAAAACTTTGTAAGCAGAGATGTTTGACATGGCAATAATATCTTTGTAAACTAATGGATTTGCTTATATACATGATAGTTGGCAATCATGAGTAGTAACGATAAAGAAGATCTTATATATTTCAAAGTACTACAAACATGGCATTTTGGACATGAATCACTATTCAATTTTTTATTTTCGTTTTATTTCCTATATCCTCTCCTGGCTGTCTCATTCCCAATGAACAAACAGGTAATAACCGAAACCTTGACAACTAAGTGATGACATTAAATTAACCTGGCATTCAGTATCTACACAACAACCTATTCTCTTCTATCTAATCTTGAGCTTAGTTGGTTGTCTGAGATGCTTGCATTTATTGTAGTTTTAACTGCACCATAGCCACTATTCAGGAACTAACCGTCTCTAGATGGATGCCCTTCATCCCGAAATTCTGGGCTTTTGCATGCTTCATATCCATCTTCAGTTTTTGTTTCCTTTGGCTTGCATGCTTTCCACTCTCCAGTAACTTTTTCACTTTCAATTTCCAGATCAGCTGCTTCACTTCTTTGTTGGTCTCCTTCTGGATTTAGTGGAGAGTTCTGCAAATAAAATTTACACTCTTGAGCTTTGCAATTTGTGTTATGCCAATCTTGAAGATAATTTTAAAGGGTTCTGAATTAGATTCTAAAAGTATGAAAGTAAAACCTCTTGTATTTCTTCATCGTTTGGCCAGTTATCCATGGATTTGTCTTCATCTACCTTTTGGGTAAAGCCACCTTCGCAGCTCTTGCTATGTGCCTCCTCTTTGATGCATGAAACTGCTTTCTGAAGAACCTCAACATTAATTTCAGGTTGGTCATTGCCCGGCAGACTTTGCTGTAAGAAACTTCCCTCCGGTTCTTCTGTGACTGATGATATTTCCTTTGCAATGTGATCTTTAGCATCAGTTATTCCTTGACCACTGACGTCCATGACCAGCTCACTTGTCAAATATCCACCATCATTTGTCTCCCCTTCTGAAGCTTCTGTACTAAAGGGATTGCTATAGTCTCTCTGCATAGATTCTACACATTTTGCTGGCGAACTGTCAAGGTCTTTTTTTTGGTCCATGCCGTCCTCATCTTCTATGGAGGTACTCGGAACAACTTGGATAATTGTCTCCCGAGTGAAATCATTTACTACCTCCACATCCATTTTGTGTGCAACCTCTTCGTCAATTTGATGTGAACTATGTGCTACCGGTTCTATGATTACAGCAGATCCCGTTAAGTTGCTTTTGAATTCTTCATTTTCTCCTGCTGGCATTGCATGTTTCGATTCTGCACTTAATTCAGTCCTATCTTGGCTTTCATTGCCGGTGGTTTCTTTGAGCTCAACTGTATCTGCTTCATGTTCGTCCTTCATTGACATGTCCTCAGCCACCATGGTGAAAGACTCGTCAGGCTTTTTGTCTTCCTTATGACTGATTATGGTGAATTCACTGTCGTCATTTGGAGTGTCTGAACTTGCCGCCACTGCCGCGATGGAGTCATCTCTGGCTCCATTCTGTATGATTTTCTCGATCTCGACCTTTTCATTTTCTGATTGTTTGCATTTATCCAGTGATTGTGGGGCCACTTGTTCAGCTGGTAAATCCAACAATTCCTCCGATACTTTACTCTCTACATCAGAGATGTTTTCTCCTACGTTTTGGGTTACAATTGTAGAATCTATATTCGCAACATTGTCTGTGCAGTCAACTTTAGGACCACCACCGGTGTCACCATCTTTGTCCAAGACTTGTCCTGTTCTTTGCTCTTCAGTAATATTGAAAGTTGCTTCCGCCGTCTTTGCAACACGGGAAACGGCTCTTGTGACATCGTCAGTATCATGATCCTGGTGACTCTTCTCTTCTTGGAAATTCTTCTCCTCCTCTGTCGTCCTTTCATCAGTTTCTAATGTTTCAGCCCTCTGTAGTTGTTTGTCATCCTCTGCCTTAACAATTGCTGCTTCGGAAGATGATTCTAGAGACTTCTCCCCCTCTGAGGCTCTGTTGATGTCTTTTCTGTCTACGTGCGTGCTTTCTGTAAAATCACAGCTTGATTGCACGTCTTCTGCAGTAATCAAGAGCTTTGTGATTACAGCAGGCAGGTCATGCATGCCCGCAGATTTATTTGGTTCCTCTGAGGAAAATTCATCCGGGACTGGATCAAGGAGCTCAAATTTGATGCTTCTCTTTTCCCCTTCACTTCCCTACAAACAACTTCACCAATCATTTACAGGGATAGAACTTAGATCACCTCCCTAGTAAAATAGATAGTTCACCTTTCTAAGCTTCTATTGTGATAGATAGCAGTTTTGTCTAAGCCAAGTAAAACATTTGGAAGACAAATAAAAAGGTTAGGTTAATTCTTCCTGTACTTGGCATGATTAAAGGTTTACTCGAGCTAGATTATGCAGTTTTATCATTCCAATAGTTAACTGACATTTCTCTGGATGTGTCGTCATGCACTCTTGTGACATGACCTACAGATTTAATGCTTTAGTTGGTCTCGATAGTGTAAGTTAGCCTGATATAGTTGTTTCTGCTCAAATCGAAGTTGGATACATACGCCCTCAGAAGTCAAACTCAAAAAGGAAAATAATGGGTCGAATGCATCTTTGGAGATTACATATTTTGTAAAGATGATCATACATGCTGGTTTGTCTGTAAAATCTCTTTTGAACCCAGTAGTACGGTTCAACATGCAAACTGATGGTATCCCACTGAAATTCCCACAACCTTTTAGATACTATATTGCTATGAAAGAAATTCACAGGATCATCATCACTAATTTGAAATTTAGGGAAAAAGTCCTCGTGCAGCATAAACTTATTGTGTGTGAACAAAGTTAGACGTACACTTTAAACTCACCTCTGTAAGAAGGAAGTAAAGAAATCAGCTATGTACCCTTGAAGCGATTGTGCTGCTTTGCTTTTATTTAAGCGGAGCATGGCCACTTTACAAGTAGAATACGTAATAACTGATATTTTATTTTAATCACATGATAATCTGTCATTTAGGTGTCTCCTCTTTTTGTTTTTGCATAAGTTTTTGTCAGTCTAAGAAATTAGTGTAGCTAATCATCAAGCCGAGTTTTTTGCAGCTGAATCGATCTATCAGCTAATTTCCTAGTAAAAAGCTGCTGCCGGGCATCTGGGTTGTCTTTGTTTTCTTCTTTAATCAAAAGATCGAAAAATTTATTGAAATTTTAGATTAGCTGGTCCATGTCTGGCCCTCTAGTCACTAAGATAAAACAACTCTAGACTTTTCTTATATGCAGAAACTGAGACTGAGGACATTGCAGGGTCTTTCACTATGTTTGATGTTTTGAGAAATGTTATGAGTGAAGACAGAAGCTAGGAAAGCTCAGATCGGTAGTAGTCACAAGTCAGATCAACTAATTCAATTGTTACTCCTCTGGCTAGGGAACTATAAAGTGCATGTACCCATTTTCGGTGTGACTGGCCGTATTAAAGCTCGGTAACTGAGCTAAAATATCCAATAATCCTTAAAGAGCTTTTGTCTCTCGTGAAGTTCTGCGTTGTTTTCTGAACTCTGATCGAGACTTCTAGAGTTCCTACATCTTTGACAAATCTGAGTGATGATATTATCGACTTGTCGACCTGTCTTATGCATGCTATCTCAAAAAGCTTGCTCACAGAAGCACCGAGAAGCTTAATACTGGAAGAGAAGTTTAAACTGCAGTCCTAATGATACCACGGTTAAATGTTCAAGCAGACATGTCATATGCAGAAGAAGGTCTTCCTTACCATCATCGCCGCTTCTGCAATCTCGTTTTCCGTCGCCATCGCTCGCCTACCGTTGCTCTGGGTGGTGGATTATCATGAACTCTGCATGTGCTATAAGCCTCTCGAAGTGAGCTAACAGTTTTCTTTTTATTAATCCTCTCTATGACAGTTCTTGAAGCTGAGCTGAAAGCACTTTAAAGATCATTAGATCGCCGTTTGTTATTGCATTATATGTGTAGCAAAAGTAGGCGAGAACTGACAAAACGCCACTTGATATATGCTATTATTTTGGTGAGTTGGCCAAGCATGTGATGGTCCTACTGATCGGTTTTGGCACTTGCCCTGAGAGATCAATACTGCTTTGTCAAAAGGGTCGGTTGCAGTTAAATCAATCGCATTACCCTTCCCAACTTTTTTCTATTGCTTTAACCGATCGTAAGAAGTGGTGCTACTCTTCACTTTCTTTCCCCCACTTATCGAAGCTAGGTTACTGTCAATCTGTCTCTTATGAAACTTTATTTCATATGCTGCAGTTTTCCCCCGCACAGCTTATGAACAGTAGTACGTTGATGCACTGATTGATCACGGAACTGCATGTCCTTGTCAGAGTCACACGAGCGTTTGCTGCCACTGGACTGATCAGAACGTCTTTAAGAAGACGCGGCCTTGGCGTTGGGGCTCAAATGCAATGGTGTAGATCTCTCGTGGTTATCATCTCGTCAACTGTTTCAAGAGTTGATCTCAGATTGCCGCCGCTTGCGTAAGGGCATCTGTCACCTCCGCTGGCGGACATCAGCGAGATGATTTCCGAATCGACATTTCATTTCATTCCCCAAATGCAATGAATTATGATGATGGAAGTCATTGAAAAAAATTCCAGGCGGGTCTCGATTGGCTGATCTTTTCCCATTGTGGGTTTTGGCCGGTCCTTAACGATGGGTTTAACGATAAGATAGATGATGATGTTGCTTGGACTTTCCAAGCACCACATGCTCAGAAATCCAGACGGTGCGATGGACCAACATATAATATGGATATGGTGGGTATTCCTCGTAATCATCTCCATATGGGAATCTTGATACATCACGAGAGCACAACGTATTCCCTAGATCATGACGTGCATTATTGCAGAATACATCACAATAATTCATTAGGTCAGGGTCGGCTGCCAGGGCGGTTCGTGAGGGGTCCAATCAATTAGACATATTATGACTCCAATGCGCACCGTGCCGAATACGGACTATCATCTAGTATCGACCAATTCCACATCGAGACGATGCACGATCATTCAGACTAAGGTGATCTTTGTGTACTCATCCGGCTCTCGACACCGATCCCCGTCGAGTATGATTTCGAGATCCGATCTCATCATTCCGGCAAAGGAACACGGTGGTCTATGCACATGTTGGGGATGGAGATCAATCATGCCAAGATCGGAACCACTCACGTGGGCTCGGGTCCACAGATATCGAGCCATTGGTAAACTTCGGTTCCTTGAATGCTTTCTTTCTTTCCTTTTCTTTTTTTATTTTTCCGGGGATACCCAGCATGATGACGCTGTTGGATTATCTGGCAATCTGGGAATCATGTCGCTCGGGGGGAAAAGGGAGATGATGCTTTTCCTACGTGGAAAGGAGGGCACAAGATAACAAAGAAACAAATCTCAATCGAACCGCCCAAGCTTCGCGCATTATTGATGATTCTTCGCCGCCCATTGAGACGGATGGACGGACGGACGGATGGATGGATGGGGGGGCGGTCGCAGCCTCAGCTCAGCTTGGCCCATTTGGAAAGTCTTCCACTTTTGATGACGAAATCAATTGGGTACGACCGCGGAGTTGTCGCATTCCGGCCCTAGCTCATAACATGGAAAATTGGACGGGAATTGGTGGGTTTTTTTTTTCTTTATTTTTGTTCTTAAGTGATTTCTTGGGAAACAATCGGGATTCTGATTCTAAAAAATCCGAGCATTTGCGGACCGAAGCATCACCGACCCTCTGGAATTCGACGGGGCGAGAAGCGAAAGCCGTCGGTTTCTCTTCGGATCCGTCGGTCGATTAAATTCGATTCGGAATGGCGCGATTGAGTTTGCGCCGCCGGACGTGGGATTTCACGTGGGGAACCTTCTAGTCTCGTGATTCCGGGTCTCTATATGCATTTCGAACTGCCGAATTTCGAAAATGAAGGTGAAAGGGAGAGGCCTGTCCTCTCATTTTACATGGTCTTTTAAAAAAAAAAAAGTCATGGAGACCGATTTGGAGAAGGAAAGAGTTTGCTTCCGAGGCTGAATCTCCTCCGATGCGATTCTTTTCAAAGGATCTTTTGAAATTGCGCATCATTGATCGCACGATTCACTAAACAGGAACGATCCAAATTAGGTACACATCCACCGAAATTGCTCTGTCACCAATCCCCGTTTACGAAACGACAAATTGAATTCCATTAATTCGATACGTACCCGACTCGAATTGCTTTGAGTCTCTCTCATCTGAATGGCCAGCCCAAAAGGGTCTTGGCTTTTCTTAGTCATGAAGATCTTGGTAGGAAAACGACAAAAATCGTTCAGAAACTCTGGCTTAATATGTAATATGGTTTCTAAACTTTTAATATGTTCATTATGACCTATGAACTTTTAGTACATATTTAATTTAATCGCTAAATTATATGAAAATAATCAATGTAGCCTATAATCTTGAATTAATAAAAGGACACGATTGGATTATGTACCAAAAGCTCACGGATCATATTAAATAAATTGAAAAAATCGGCACTAGATTGTGCATTTGGTTAAAGTTCACGGATCATATTGATCATATTTAGGAAATATTTATGTCATTATCCATAGTGACATCAAGCTAGGCTTGCAACTTTGACCGGTAGATACGTGTCCTCCTCTCTTGTTGACTTGGTAAAGAGAAAAGATTGGTAGTTTCAATCGTTGTTCTTGGCTGCTGAACATAACACAGTAGATTGGTAGGTGGGAGGCCCGAGGAGTAAATTGTTGGAGCTCTTTTTCACGCATCTTGGCTTCTTCTTCTTCTTTCCTTCTTCTTCTTTTATGTTGGTTCTCCTTCGGGTTTTGCTATCTTTGGATGTTGCAGGTGGCTGATCTGGACATGCACTATCTATTGGCGACAGAGAGACCGTGACAGCGAAGGGCGAAGGGAGAGACAGGATAAAATTCCAGCTGCAGCATACGCATCTGCACTCTCTAGTTATGGTGGATGTTCATGTTCCTTGATTGGCAGGACCCTCCTTGGTTACTTTCTCCCGGTCTAGTTTTCTCTTTTTTTCCAAATTAACCCGAGCCCCACGGTTTCGACTCCGGAAAATTTTCCATCCAAAGTCCGAACATCGCGAGTTAAAACCGGGGTCGCAACTTCGATCCGTCACGGCTCGATTCCATCCGGACCGTCGGCGATAGGTTTGCATGCGGGCCGAAAAAAGGCCAAGTTAGTAGAACTCTCGAAAGAGGCGGCGGATGTGATGGATAGAATCTCAGGACAGTCTTGCTCGGAGTGAACTCTATGATTTTCTCGCATCCTATGAGTAGTGCCGAGTACATGATAAGACCGTCGAATTAAGCAAGTGACTATCGAGACTTAACAAGACTGCCACAATTAAGTACAAAAAAGGGGAAAATCATGAGAATAAGACCGTCGAATTATCTACGTGGCAATATGTAGACGCTTATCTCATGCTTCTGATTTTCATTGGACGGCTGTGGTTGGTCGGCAAGGAATGCCGCCATCAAAGCGAAAAAACAGCCACAAGCGGGCAGGCAATCCCGCCGTCGCTCGTCAATGCGTGACGTTGCACGTTTGTTCTTCTTGGGAATTAATATTCTTTTCATTTCTTCTTCTTTTTCTTCTTTTTCGTTTTCTAACTTTTGTTGCACTGACCATATCATTTCCTCCACACATATCTTCTTTTGGCCAAAAACATCAGATGGCAATAGCATTACCAGATTAATTCTTTTGGTCCCACCATAGATGGACAATATGCGATGGGACTAGGGTTTGCAAAAAAAAAAATGTTTTATTACATCCAGACTCCGATTGTTTTGCAGAATATAAACGATTCGAAATAATTACTTGTATCTTTTTATAAAAATGAATGAGCAAAAAAAAAATACTTTGACAATCCATGAAAACATTTAGATATATATTGCTGTTAGTGGTGAAAAAATTTAGACATTTATTACCGTCGATGTTAAAATTTTTACATAAACTCGTTATTTCAAATCATACTAGCAATCATTTTTTCACCTTTCATTTTTAGTAAAACAAACATATCCTTAACCT
Organism: Melaleuca quinquenervia; assembly: GCA_030064385.1. NCBI lineage: Eukaryota > Viridiplantae > Streptophyta > Magnoliopsida > Myrtales > Myrtaceae > Melaleuca > Melaleuca quinquenervia. Next base: position 5,026,273 of record CM057726.1, on the reverse strand, counting down.
CAAGAGCTTTTTTGGCCAAGTCGAAACCAATCACCATCCTTCGCATTTCTCGATCCGCAGATACCCAATTCAATTATAATCTCGCGACATTGACTTCCCCTCATTCAATCTTTGACAATTTCCTTCTTTTGGGTAGAGCCACGAGTTTTTTTTTTCTTTTTTTTGTGGCTCTAAAACGGTGTTTGAATTTCTCGAAAGCGTTTTATTACGTGGAAAATGGGCGACTCCAGCTTGGACCAGCTTTGTTGGAGCCGGGACATTGAATGGTCCTATTCAATGTGGCCTCATGCAGGTCAATGATTGCGTCGTGGGGATAACGAAGAACCATAAGACTGAATTACTCGAGTTGTCTGCATCCACGACTCGCGATGCCAATCAATGCAGCTTCTGCTTGGACTATACATGTTCTGCCGTTTCTTCTGGAGCCCGTGCCATTTATGTCGAAATTTTTCCTCGGAAACGCTTGACTCTTGCGCATTCTAAGTTAAAAATCATATGCGCGTCCGAAATTAATATACGTGTAGTTTTATTTTTATTCTTTTGCTTGTTGATATTGGTTTTGAGATTTTATGGGAGAAATTACTTGCGCCGTCAGATAAGATCGTGGTTCCCATCCATTTGCTGCTCGGGGATTTGACATGACAAGAGCTATGGATGGACGATGCCAAATTCACCTATCCCAATTCGAAGTCATCAGATCAAGGACCAATGAAAATGAGATGCAGAATAGCCAGGCTAGATTAAAATAAGAAAAACAAAATTCCTTCTTTTCTAGATGGATAGAACATTTGGCAAAGATTTTAAGTACGTGGTAATTCTAAAGATAAGCTATTTTTCTGGAAGGATGCCAGAAGTGCGAGATGAAAATCAGAATGAGGGCGACATGTTCATATATTGCTGTTGATATAGATAGTTACGCGGTGTTACCTTCCGTCAATTTAGCTAGATGCACAGTACCGCCGAGAAAAGGATTGCGGTAAAGATTAAAGAAATCCAAACAATGTGGCACGTTCACTCTTGCACATTCGTAAATATAATCAAATGAAGAATTATTCATTTTTTTTTATCGATTATGTTATTCATAAACGGTATTTTAAAAATCAAACTATGATTAGACGAACACATATAGTATGTTCGTGGGCACTCGCATATTGTTCCATCGAAATTAAACATGCTTAGATGGAAAAATGATGCTTATTTTATTTCTTTTTTTATGGGAATCCACGAGATAGCCATCGAGAAAGTTATTGGGAGGTAAAAATCGGTTGGAAAATTATAAACTGTTCGTTCATTTTTCTCCCCTCTCTCTCTCTCTCTCTCTCTCTCTCTCGGGTATGTGCCGGGTGATTGGGCCCGGACCCGACTGGCATCACCACTTCCCCAAAATAGGATAAAAGCAGGGCCCGAGAAAAAAAATGATGTCAGGGAGAGGGAAATTCGGCAAAGGGAGGGGGGGGGGGGGGGGGGGGGGGGGGCAAAATGGGAAATTGGATCGGAGCCCTCGTCAAAGCGCGGGAAAAAGAGCCGTTGCAAGCCCAAGCCAAAGACCCTTTCGCGCCAAAAAACCGTCGGTTCCTCGCTTCTCCTGCCCGTGAAATCCCCGGGCAGCTCCGCACCCCCCCCCGCCCTTCTCTCTCTCTTCTTTTTTTTTTTCAATTATCTTTTCAGATAATCAATTCTTTCCCTTTTGGCCGTAGAAATTGTTATCATTTTTTTCTCTCTCTCTCTTCTAGGCCACAATGAGAATTTCTCGTTAACGCGAGAAATTAAAAATTGACTTTTGTATCGAATGTTTACTTTTTTTACTTTTCATTTTTATTGAACGTAGGATATCGAGTGGATTTATGCAAATAAATGTTGATGCGCGTGAGCTTATATAATTTTTTTCATATATTTTAGAATTTAAAGTACCTTTTCATTTCTTAAAAATATTTAGTGGGTCAGTGAAAGAGAATAAAAAAGAGAGAGAGAGAATTTTTTTTCCTAAGGGCACTCAAGTTTATAAGTGAAAAGAAAAAATCAAATGCATCCCCTCCCCCCGAATCTCAATTCGCCAAATCCTCCCTTACCTCACGGGCGCTCTCTTTTCTTCACAGTCCACACCGTCAAAATCTTATATTATATAGCCTCTCTCTTTCTCTCCTTGGTAATCTCTTTCTCATTTTCACACACAATCTCTCTCTCTCTCTCTCTCTCTCTCTCTCTCTCTCTCTCTCTCGCGGAGACCCTTTTCTCTTATTCCTCCTGCTCTTGGAGCACTCCTCCAGCTTCTCCATTTTGTTCTGATTCCCGAATTATAAAAAAAATTCCGTCTTTTGCTTCGCTTTGTGCTTGCTCTGTTCTTCCGCTGCTCTACGCTCGAAAGGGAGAGAGAAATAAAAAAAAAAGCTCTCTTTTCTCGGGCTTTCTTCAATTTCTTTCTCGTCGATTCTTTCTTTCCCGCTGAAGGCCATGGGTTTCTCGGAGAAGCCCCAGGTGGGCGGCGCATGCTTAGAATCTGAAGGAAACAGAAAGTGGGTGATCGCCGGAATCTCCATAAGAGCCTCGCTGAAGCCCGTGAGCACCGAGCCGAAGCCCAGGGCGAACAGAGACGACGCCGACGAGGAAGAGAGAGAGACGCCTTCGACGACCCCGACGTCGAAAGAGTCCAGGATACCCGAGAAACTGCAGTGCCCGCCCGCCCCGAGAAAGAGGAGGCCTTCGTCGTCGAGGTGTCATTTTAGCGGCGTCAGAGAGTTCTTCAATCCTCCCGATTTGGAATCAGTGTTCAAGCGCCACGTCGAGAGGACAAACTGAGGAGGAAGAAGAAGAAGAAGAAGAAGAAAGTAGTCTTGCTTAATTTTTAGGGGGAAGCAGTTCTTTTGTTCTCTTTTTGGGATATTTTCGTCATGAGTTTCTATTGATTGTTCCTTTGTTTCTGGAATCTCATTCTCCTCTGCCGAGAGAAGCTGACGGTGTACCATAGATTTATTACGTCATGATGACTTCTTGAGATAATTATGGTTAGCTTGTATTAGTCGACAGGCTTGTTTCTTCATCAAACTTTTTGGGTTGCTTCTTTAACCCTTCGCGGGTCTTTCCTCTATTCCTTTTCTTACTTTAGATTGTGGACATCGTAACCCCTCACGACACACAGAAAAACGAAACAAAAAAGTGGTCTGAACTTTGAGGTTCTGTGGTCGGTTCTGTCTCATGTTTTTTTCCCTTGACTATTCCGAAATTTTCCCTCATACATAAATATATCTTTAAAAGTTGGGTTCTTAATGAGCGCGTAAATAGAAATTTAAACTTGGGTTGATGATTTTTTGTGTGTGTCAAAAGTGGTAACTAGGAGAGACCGAATTATCGCAAAGCATGTACATCTATTGATTCAATAACAATAAGAATCGAATATGTTCTACGTTTTGTTCTAAAAGTTTAAATTACAAACTGGCAGCATAGTCGAAACTTCCGTTTGATTGCTCATTCCCCCTTTCACCCGTTGATATCTTGCCCTTCAACGCTCCCTTCCTGGGAAGAAGAAACCAGGGTGCCCTCCTCCCTTCTTATCCTCAGCCTTCTTCTTATCTCGATAGGTTCAAGTGGCTTTGGCAATTATTACTACGAAAAGATACAATTGACCAGTGGATACACATTGAGATCCACATTGAAGTAGTGGAGAAGAATGGATAATTTTAGTTGGTAGCGTATAGGGAGTTTTGCGCATACAAGAAGAGGTGACTTTTTTTCTTACGATATTTTGAGTCGGATGAACAAAGAACCCTAAATTCATTTGATATTTACTATTAATTGAATTGATTTTTAAATTATTTTATTTTATAATCGATGCTTTTTTCATGTAACATTTGCCCCAGATTATGCTATTTCCATCTTTATTTTTTTTTCTTTTTGTTATTTGTCCTTATTCATATAATTTCGGCGACGATTTTCATTGGCCCAACTTTACTTGTGAAGCCAAAATGAGTTGCCAAACGTCACAATTAGCATATAGTTCCTTCATAATTCCACTTTACTATTTCTTACTAGTAGATAGATATCGATTTTGAAATTATGCATTCACATAAACCTAGGGACTAGCCAATCATTAACCGGATAGGTAGGGTTTGATTATACTGATCAAAAGGAACCCACCTGATATCTACCAATTAAATTATCTAAACTTATTTCCTTGGGATATATAGACCATAATAAGATATAAAGACTCTCCCATTGAAAATAATCAGAAGTTCCTTCTTGAATCTTCAAAGACTCCTAAAAATTTATATTATTATCCCAGCTCAATTTTCTTTATACATTGTCTTTCACATCGCTCGCCTCTATCCTCTCTTTGACATAACACAAAAAAATTGGCACGAGAGAGTCGTTTGTTTAATCTTTTGAACGCAATTTCATACCAATTCGTCAGTACCATCCTCTCTCTCCCTCTCTCTCTCTCTCTTCTCTCTCTCTCTCTCTCTCTCTCTCAACTGCTCTTGCCTGTTGTAGTGTGCATGGAATTGCATAACAATCCAAATTTCTCTGAGCAAGCAAGGGCAAAGAATGCCCGACAAGTTTTCGTAGTGAAAATGGCACGGCGGGCGATGGGAAACCTTTTTAATGGCTGAGAGATGCTGCACGGACGCATCATTGTTAATTTGACCGTGAGACAAACCCCTCACTATCTTTATCAGTTCAAACAAAGTACCACGTTTGATGTCCATCCACTATTTTTTCATCTTCCAATGTCCCGCAAGCTCATGATGGGTCCCCGCCTTATGTGGAATTATACATGTAGCAAAGCCCCAAGTTCCTCCTGAATTCCCACATCTTACATCATATATTATAAACTATACAAACCCCAAACAGTACTACTCTTTGAGAATCCTATGTGGGGTTGTGGGAGCTATTCCAACTACACGCTTGAATCAAAGTCTCCTCGAGTAGACCTTTTGATGTGGAAAACATGTTGAATGAATGAAGTGTTCTCTGTCATTTAGTCTATGCAAGTTGAGGTACTTTGGTGATTTTGGGTGTGGGGCGGGGTTTACATGAGGCATGTTGATCGCATTGAATAAGCGCCACCGGATAGTCTACTTGAGGGGGAATATACTATATAGAACGATATTTGTGTGCATGGAAGGAACAATTTTGTTGAAAAAGTGGGTGATGAAAACTTGTTGACCTAATCTAGGGCCGGTTCGATTTGGGCGTCGGAACAAAACATGCTTTGCTTTCTAGGGATTAGTACCCTTCTATCAAAGCACGTAGGCCAAAAGTTAGAGTAAGCATTTCTGGGGTTTTTGCTTTTTCTTGATCATACATGATCACGGGTGTTTTGGATTGTATAAATATGCATGTCCCATTTCTGCTAACATCTTTTAGGGCCAGTTTGCAGTCTGTCTAGAACCTTGACGACATAGTTCAAAGGTTCATGCACAGACATGCATACATACATAAATGCATACATACTTGTATGTGTGTGATGCAAAGTTTGTTGAGATTATATAGATTCACATATTACTCAATATGAAGCTTATTATTTTAGCGAGGAACGTGAGTCTCTCATATTTAAGATGGATATTTACAATTTAAAATTTACCTCTCTATAAGAAAAGTGCATGTCATTGTATCAAGTGATTACTTCTCTTTTGACCATGGTCAGCTTCATTGCTTGTAGATCGTAGTCGTGCCACATCTCCGGTCATTGCCACGCCTTGCAGCCCCCATTCAGCCTCTCTCTCTCTCGTCTTTCAAATTTCTTAAATTGAGCACACGAAAAAGGGTAATGTTGTCTAGATAGAATAATTATTGGACCTTGATGTGGGTACGTGTGTGGAGAAGCCCTAAGTCATGTCCAGGAGGAGTTGGGCAGATTGACTTATCATGGCAAGTCTTACAATCAATCTACGCCACTAATCATGGCATCAATCTTAACCCTTTTACCGAATATCGGGCGAGTTATCATTTCCAATTCGAAATGCTTCTTTTCTTGATCCGGTTTTCTTGACTAAGTCAATGTAAATCGTCCCACCTGTGCAATTTGCGAATGTTCCTCGCCCACACGCGTACACAATCTGTCGGAACCTTTTCTGGGTTGATTCTAGAGCAATCATTTCCAAAAACGTGTTTCTTTTCTCAATAACAAGACTAGGCAATGCCGCGTCAGAAGCATCTTCCGAGTTCGTTGCCCCAGTCCATAAAGTTTATCGGCATTTTGTAATTCAAATCAGAACTGTCAGCCAAATGTCAACAGGCTCTAGTGATCTTTTGGACTCTTCGACGATATATATGACGCTGATGACGGGGAACCAAGACCTTTACTCCGGGAAATTAACTTACTATCGCAAAGAAAGAAGGCGATTGAAATTGGATTATCTATGCACTAATACACATGGCGTTGTCTGATCATCGGCATTAATTGGCAAAAGGGCCAAGACCACCTGATGAGAAGGGTCCTCGCAGAGTCTTAGCCTAACATCAGATTAAAACAAGGTTTTTCATATTTTACCTCAGCCTTGTTGACCCAAGTTCAGAGAGTCAGAGAGCATCATCGGTTGGCCCGAACCATGTGATCACATAATTGCAGGTTCTTCGGCAACTTTTTATTCCGCCAGTATTCTAGGGTTTTGCTTCAAACCCTCCAAGTGATGATGAATAGACAAATGCAAGTCCAGTGGGATGAATCTTATGATTAAAACATATATTTGGTTCTTGCTGTCACGAGCATGCAACATGCTGGTACATATAACACGTGCTCCCTGTTTGGCAAAACCCTAAAAATAGAGAAGAATAATAACATCAATGGTCCGTGAATTTGATTTGGACATACAATATGGCTTCTAAACTTTTAATTTGTTTAATATGATACTTAAATTTCAGTCCAACATGCAATACGGCCCCTAAATTATTAATATGTTTAATGTGATTAATGGACTTTTTGGGACATACTTTTCAATTAATTCAAGTTCGAGAATAACATCGAACATTTAGGGATTACACCGAACAAATTAAAAAGTTTTGGATTATATTACACATTACCCTAGCGTTCATAGATCGTATCCTTCGAATTAAGAGTTTAAGATCCAACGTGGACTCAAAATCGAGGGACGATTGTGACATTTCCTTCTTCAACTTTTTTTGTTTCCCCTTTCCCAAAATACGGATACCTGAGCTGGGGGGGAGTTTAAAAATCCAGTAATGCATGGCTTTGATGTACGTGTAGGCGTAGCAGCCATTGGAGTTTGTGTACAGGGTAATGACTGAACTGAACACAGAGAGAGAGAGAGAGAGCATGGAATCCAATGCATGGAAGAGAGTCGTCCTCATCACGCACACGAAGGGAAGGCGGGGGGGCCGCTGTGCATGGAATCCGATGAGCAAGTGCAGGCGCGATAGATTCGATTCTTTAAGGCTTTGATAATAATAAGGTTGAAAAGTAGTCTCTCCCTCCCCTCCTTCAATCCAATCCAAACCCTCCGCCCCCGGCGACCTTCAAAAGTCCCCTGCTTTCTTTTTCTTCTCCCTTCTTTTTTTTTTTCCTTTTTTGCCCTCGGGGCCTTTTTGAAGACGACTCCCGGAATTGATCGTAATTATCCCTCCCTCTTTTTTATTTTTCCTTTTTTTTTTTCCGGTCGGGGGCTGTTATTTTTTCCACGCGGTTTCGGCCTGCCCCAAAAGCCAAGGGGGGCACCGCCCACCGCTCCCCGCTTCCCGTCCCTGCCCGAGCTGCCCGGATGTTCTCGTGGCGGGAAAAAAGGAAAAAACTCCCGAAGGCCGCAAAAAGCAAATGACGACACGGCCCCGTTTCGAGTTGGCGCCAAAAGATGGAGGAGAGAGAGAGAGAGAGCGAAACGGCCCCGTTTCGGTTTTGCCTCCGCCGTTGGTCTCATAGGTCCCACCTTATGAGCCCCGCCAAGCCGTTTCGATAACTTGCTAAGCCTTTTTCTCATGACTCGCATGACTTGTGTGGTATGCTTGTCACCCTAGTGGCCGTCTCGTTGCGTCGGACATCGCATCACCTCAACGATACCATGTGTTTCGATAGGTTAATAAGACGGTGCCGATGATGAGGGTTAGTGACGTTTCTGATTGAGTAAAGTGATCGAATCACAAAATTAGCCTCCTCTTCGAGTAGGCAGGTTATAGCTCTACGTAGCGTTGTGCCTTGGAAAAATGAAAATGATTATGTTGAATTCTCTCGCCACGCGATCCTTCATGACAAACCCATCCATCGTCAGAATTAAGGGTGATTGGTTCTCTGAGCGGTCCGATCCCCCCTCCGGAACTAGGAATTGGACCGGTGGTCCCGATTCCCATTTTTTGGATCGAGAACTGGACCGGCCGATCTTAGGACCGGACCGGACCGAATCGAACCAACCGGTCCGGTCCAATTATTGAGCGGTCCAATGGGACCATCTCACCGTGTTTTCTTTGCAATCTTCGTCGCCTCCGTTGCCATTCTCTTGAACTCCATCTTTCTTGGGGAACATAACCTAACAACAAAACAGCAGCGGGGCAGCAAAAAAAATGGCTAGCAGCAATGGATTGTTAGCGGCAGCAACAAAACAATAATGGACAGCACCTTGTTGGTTGCCCGGGAGAACTTTTATGTCGTCAAGAATTGTTTTTTTTATAAATCTCACTTATGTCGTTAGTGTGTTCTACATTTGGCAAAAAGAAAAAAATTTGTTCTCCTCCCGAATTGTGTGACCCTCTTGACGTTACCATCACTAGAGGCAAAACCAGCAAAAGAAATAAGAACAACTTCCAAGTTCTGCGTAGATTTCAATTGGGGAAATTTTGGTCCGGTTCTTATGGTTTAGTCCGGTTCGGTTCCATTTGGGAACTAGGAACCGGACCACTCAAGAATTGGTTCCATCTTTTGGAACCGTTGACCGAACCGGAAGTCTGAAGAACCGGTCCAACCTGGTCGGTTCGGTCCAGTTCGGGTGGTTCCGAATTGGGCGATCCTTCATGCTCACTCTTAGTTGAAATGGTTAAGCTTGCACAGCTCACTCTTTGCTCTACCGATAGTTCCATTAGCAATATACAAAATTGCTTAACTATGAGTACAAGTTATGGTTTGCTAATGAGTAACGCAACAAGTCACTAATCAGGTGAAAAAGTTTAGTCCATAAAATAGCGGTAATTAGTACCTTCTTCACACGCTGGGTGACTTCTTAGATAAAAAATAAGCATACATGTATTTATTGACTAGAACCGTATTCAACGAAATTCCTAATTTAAGCACAGAAATATGACTTCCAATTTATATAACATTAACAGTTTTCCAACCACGGTCAATAACTACTCAAGTTAAAAAATGATTTTATGGGCGTAATTCATAATTTATTTATGGAAAAAATGCAAATAAGGACCCGAAATACCATTTCTTTTTCCCTCAAATAAGGACTCAAAGCGGATGCCATTACAAATAAGGGTCTGACATGCCTTCATCATTTCGAACAAAGACCTAAAGTGGACTATATTTTAAATAAGAACCTAAAGTGATTAATCAGTCTTAAAAAGGGGCCTGACAACACCTATTAATGAGGGTATTTTCCTCTTTCAATTTTTAAAATCTTTTTATTTCTATAAAATAAAAAAAGATAAAAAAAAATCAGAGTTGGGCTGGAGCCCTCCACCTATGGCCGCCGCCCCACCTCCCCTGTAATTTTTAAAATTTCAAAATTTTATTTTATTTAATTTAAGTTAAAATTATTTTTTAACGAAAATTTCCTTGATCAACCAGAAAATGGGAGTCGCCGACAACTCGCGAGATGAAACCCTTATTTGAAACAGTTATAACCACTTCATGTCCTTATTTGAAACAATGAGTACACTTCAGCCCTTATTTGAAACAACTTTTACTTTAGGTCATTATTTGAGAAAATGATGGCACTTTGAGTCCTCATTTGAAAATTTCCCTTTATTTATTTATAAAATAAGTCGCGGCGTGAAAATTAGTCTATGCAGTAACTTTCATCGGTAACTTCGCCCCGTGATTAGTAACTTCCCGAAAACGAAAACAAATCGAGCAGAATACCTAATCTATAAAGCCCAATATCAAGCCTGCTTTGTCATCCAAATTTGGCCCAACGAAAAAGCCCGTGGGCCTTTCCATTTAGACGATAGCGATGCAAAACTCAGGCAATTTTTTCTTAGCTCAGGCCGTTCGGGGCTCTTTGCAAAAAATCCGAGGAACCTTTGAAAAAGTTTTTTTCTAAGAAAACGAGGTGATATAACAATAACCTTAGTGCAGTAATTTTTTTTATTATTAATAACTGAACATTTTCTCGTTGTATTATTTAATAAATAATATAATAAGTCAAAAATTGAGGGGAAAAAATTAAGAACCAAAAAAGTCCGTTAATTCCTACACTGTAGCTGGCGCACGGGGAGTGACTGGTTATGCACCAGACGGTTGCTTTTCCTCGGGAGATCGTCATGGAGTCCGAGCATTCATCTGATGATCGGCGATATCCGTCTCCTTCCAAAGCTTTAAGCTCAGAGCCAAAGCAAAGGTCCAGTCGTCCTTCAACGCTAGCATGACTTCCTTCGTCTCTCGCTCGAGCGGCCCCGCTCTCCACAATCGTCGGCTCCCGCATCGCCGTTGCTCCGCCTTCAGAGCCAGGCCGCATCGCCTCTCGTTCCAGGCCAAGCGCAGCATCGGCGCGTCGTTTTCCGTCCATTTCTCGCTGCATATCCATGGGAGGGGAGCTGAACGCGGCGGCGGTCTGGACGGCGCTCGGAGCCTGTTGCGGTCGGCCGCTTCGTTTTTCCCCGGGGGCGGTTGGTGGAGCTTGCGTGGTGAATCGGAGGACGCGGGAGCTGGGGATGCGAAGTCGGTTTCGGTGGTGACCACTCTGCGTTGGATTTGGGGCTTGATTGCTGAAGACAGATTGGTGATTTATGTTGCATTTGGCTCTCTCGCGGTCGCTGCGGTACGCGCTTTATTTTTCTTGGAGGTTGCCTTGCTTGGCTTGATGAATGTTGACTCATTTGAACGGATGAACGAACGCATTGGACGTTTCCGGAATAGCTGAAGCTGAAGCACAAAGATAGAATAAATCTAATATTATTGACGAATGTTGGCAAAGGCTTAGAAAAACTGAAATTCATACCGCTTTTGTGATGTTTGTGTCGTTGATTCATTTGTCAGGTTAAGATGCTTATAAGCGGATTATTCCAGCGTGCTGTTTTATTGATACTAAGAATGCAGGATCTTAACATCTCAATACTAGTTGGTTCGAGTAGAAAGATTTACCTGTATATGTTGCAGTTGCAGCTATAATATGAAACTAATTTTGAAATTTTTTACATGCTTGGTGGATGTATGTGATGTGAATTTTACAGAGAGTTCTCTTTAGTCCTGTCAATTTCTTTCCATTGGAAATGATGACAATTGGTGAATACTTTGTTGACCGGCTGTTTTCCTTCTTTCTGTTTAAATTCTGTTCATAATTTGATGGTGACGTTTGCTTTCTGTGCAGCTTTCAGAAATCACGATGCCAAGCGTACTGGCAGCTTCCATATTCACTGCACGGGGTGGTAACAGAGACCTGTTTAATAGACAGGTTCGGCTTTTGGGCATATTATGTTGCACCTCAGGAATGTGCAGGTCAGTACTTGCCCACAAACTGCTATTTCTATGTTCTGATACCGTTACTCGAGTAAGGTACTAAACTTTTGTATGCCAGAGTGTTTGTGTTCTTTGCTTCATGTTTATGTTTTTATAGTTGCCAATAAGATAGCCATAATCACCTGTAAGGTGAGATTTTATTTTTTCCCTTATAGTTGTGTCCAAGAAAACATAAATGGCTTCTTCATCTAGGTGCATTCTATATCCTAGATGTCTTGATCCAGATTCAGTTGTAATGATGGAGATTTCATGCTTCCTTTTTTGTGATATAATCTACTATTGCAACAATTTTATTTGTATTAGGATGAACGATCAGCTTGGTGACTCTATTTTAACATTGTCTTTGGAACTTACAGTGGCTTGCGCAGTGGATGCTTTGCCGTTGCAAATACAATATTGGTGAGCCTATTACTTTAAAATGCTCTCTGTCCCATTCTGAATTTCTTGTTTTTAAAATGTGAATCAAGTCAAAGGTGAAGAACTCTTACTAATGTTTTCTCCCTGCTAAAGGGGCGGTTATGGTGTTTGAACTATAACTATAGGTTTTTTAGAATAGATGTGGGGCAGTGCCTCTCAAAGGACTAGCATAGCGAACAATGTGGTGCTATCTTTCTTCCATGCATATGATGTTTCACCATCGCAATATGTGATTTGTGAAGTGTGAGTGCTTCCTGCTGGGATAGATGACAAACTTCATAATGTTCTTTCTTGCGTTAGAGAGCTTAAACAGGTTTGGTGCCTTTTACTTGCCTACTGTCTCAGAAGCATAACTTAGTCAGGAGGGAAACTCACGAGCAATGGTACCCAGTTTTAATCATTGACTACTAGGTCTTTGCAATGGGGAAATTCTTTTGAATGAGAGAACTAGATCATCAAATGCCATTTTGGTCTTCATTTGAAGTTGATGTGATGACAAAACTGTGAAATTGACTGGTCAAAGGGATTGTTGAAGTCATTTGCTCTTTGAATGAAACAGAGGTCGGGCTGCTTCCTATAAATCCTTATAGGAGTTCATGGGAGACTATTCCTACTTATCGGAGAACAACTGTTGTGTGTTTTGTCTCCATCAACTATTCTGTCCATAAGCTTCTTTGACTGCTGTCTATTTTGTCTTCATCAGTTGAGAGGAATATCCTTCTGTGTAGTACTGCAGTTCTTTTCTTTTCTCTTTTCATTTACCGCCTTATCTGGATCTTGAGAATATTTGTTATCTACGATTCCTCAAGATTTTTTGTTCATCTCTTTTGTTTACTATGTGTTATGATAGGCCCTTCTTTGTTGCGTGACATTATTGGATCACAGATCTTTTCAATTTGTGCCCTTGATTTCTTAATTGAGTAGAGGTGGTGCTTGTTATGTCCTTGCAGGTCAAACATCTCCGAGAGACTATATTTTCATCAGTTGTTTTTCAGGTTCATGATCCTTTTAAGAGTTATAATGATTGTTGAGCTTTGCAGCTTGGAGACAAGCTCCACAATAGAGAAGTTACATCTTCTAATTTTCAGCTTTTTGTTATTTCTCTTTGGGATAACTATATTATTTTTCCTATTTGACTCAGGATATAAGCTTTTTCGACACAAAATCAGTCGGTGGTCTGACGAGCAGGCTTGGATCAGATTGTCAACGACTGTCTCATGTTATTGGGAATGATATGAACCTTATAATACGCAATGTCCTTCAGGTTGGATTTGGATTGTTATTTCAATTTCACATGAAAGCTTAAACATTTATTTGTCACCTTTTTATGTTTAGGGGACAGGAGCATTGATTAACTTACTCAGTTTGTCATGGCCCTTAACTTTGTCAACATTGGTTATATGCTCCGTTCTATCTGCAATTTTTTTGGTTTATGGCCGGTAAGCGTTTCCTCCAACCTAACTTTAATTATCTTCCAGTGAATTCATTTTCCAAATTCATATAGTGTTGCATGCCATAGCTATGACCTTTCATATTTGTCCAGTACTCTGGCTGATCATGAATGTTTATGCTTTCATGATGAATCCAGACCAAAGAAGTATTTATTATTAAGTATGGGCATGTAGCTTATATTTTGGATAGCCCCTTTGCGCTTCATCCCAAGCAAAGCTGCAAAGGGTAATTCTATTAACCTTTAGTTGTGAGCATAATACTCATGTGCCTGTGCACAAGTACTGGGAACACACAGTGCTCGTATCCGGAATGCTCTCTGTACTTGTTTCAGTTCTTAGTATTTTGGTAGGTATCAGAGGAATGCTGCGAAGTTAAGCCAAGAAGTTACTGCCAAAGCCAATGAAGTAAAGTTGGAAAAATTATTTCAGTTTCAAGTCCTTTGCTGCCCTTGTAATTTCTTGATGTAGTGCTTTTGCGTTTCCATATAAAGGTTGCTGAAGACACTCTTACCTTGATGAAGACTGTCCGAGTTTATGGAACAGAAGGAACGGAAATTGGAAGGCAATGATTCCCACTTGTAATTGCCTAACAAGTTTTTTGTTTCTACTATTTTGTTTAATATATTAAGTGGCGTTATGCAACTTACCTGATTCTATTGCAAGCCTTTCTTTATGTGGTGCTAGGTATAAGCTGTTACTTGAGAGGTTAGGTTCTATAAGCATTCGTGAAGCTATGGCTTATGGATTATGGAATCTGAGTTTCAACACCCTTTATCGTTCAACACAGGTTTGAATTTGTCCTTTTGGGTAGAACCTGCAGATGTATACTTTTCCAAAGATGTCGTTGTTCCCATGTTTATGCTGCTAACTAGCTTTATAGCCATACCCTGTGGATATTTCTGTTTCAAAATAATCCAGAATATATATATTATTTATCAATCATGTAATACTCTGGTAGAAAATTTTCATGCGCCATCCAGATTGGAAGCATGTGCAAAGTCAGTTCTCATGAACGATTGACATAGTCAAGAATTCCTAGTCTGGATGACTTCGGTTCTGTTGTAATTAATCTACTGCCGATTGATATTGAATATGACGCAGTTGGACGGACGATTCTTTGAATGCTGCATGCTTGCTATCTTAATAAAAGACAATGATCTCACTATGTTTACTCTTGCAAAATCTAATTCTAGGTTTTGGCTGTGCTGTTAGGAGGAATGTCCATCCTAACAGGTTACGTGTCCCCTGAGCAACTTACTAAGTATATCTTATACTGCGAGTGGATGATTTATGCAACTTGGAGGTTGGTGGATAGCTTAACGTCATTGTTGCAGTCCATCGGAGCTAGTGAAGAGGTTTTCCAATTAATGAGTCTCTCACCAGGTCACCAGTACCTGTCGAAAGGCAAGCACGCTGAAGAGAATGCAACCATTCATGAAAAAACTGAAGAAGGAATTGATGCTCAATAGTCTAAGCTGCCTGGTCATTCTTTTGTGCTACATATATCTAACATTGCATATTGGAATTCAAATCAATCTGAGCATATGAGACCATGTTTAATTTTTCATACTATTGCAGGTTTACGTTAAAATTGTTAACATGTGTCCATGATTTTTGAGTCAGTTAATGTGCACCTGAACATGCAGACTCTCTTGCTTGTTTGGCACATTTGACATCGTTACCTAAGCCCTTAAACCTTGCTTCAAATCGGAACTAAAATTTTTTGCATGTACTGACCGAATGGCTTTGCCATAGTTTTCCATGTCCTTAGCACATCTTACCCATTGCCTTCTTTTAGGTAAAACATCCAGTAGGCGATCGTCTTACCATTCCTCTTACTTCCATGATGTTTTGTTAGCTGAGCCTTTTGCATTGGCTGTATGAACTTCACAGAAATTATGCTTTCATCGTTCTAATCTGGCATAACTTCCTTGTTGCAGGATTTACTGTTAATTAATTGCCACCTTCCATATTGATAATACTTTCTCTGCCATATCAATTGCACACAGGGTTGAAAATGCAAAAGCTAAGGGGACACATTCAGTTCGTTAATGTTTCTTTCCAGTATCCTTCAAGAATTACGGTATATAATAAGTCAGTCAATCTTGCAATCCACTTTTGAATGTTTTCTCCTCTAATAAGTGCGTAGTTGAATAGATCTACCTCTCTTCCTTTCGCCGGTCATCTATGTTTATTGACAACCATTTCGATCAAATTGATATAATCAGGTCCTATATAATCAATAGTGATGTGCAATCCCTTTGACTGGCTAGGATTTGTATGTCGCTGTATCATTGAAGGAGGGGCTATTTACAAATCCTGGAGGTTGTGGTGTCGGCATCAATTTGATTGATGAAGACTTACACCCATATTATCACATTGTTTAACTTTTAATTGTTGAGATGGCTTTTGTATATGATGTAATGTTTTGATTCTTTGAAGCGGGAAATTAATTATAATACTACTCTGATTTTTTTGTTAAATTTTTAAATAGGTACCAGCTCTAGCAAATGTTAACTTCTCTATACAACCAAATGAAGTGGTTGCAATCGTAAGAGACAGAACCTTTGGAATAATTTTTTCCTTTTCTGTGGGTTGAATATCTTGTGATCAATTTGCTACATTCTTTGACTAGGTCGGTGCAAGTGGTTGTGGGAAAAGCACGTTAATTTGTCTTTTGCTTCGTTTCTATGATCCAGTTGATGGTCAGGTAAGCTGCACTAATCTTGTGCGTATGTTGAATCAGGAAAGCTCAACAAACTTGGCAGTAACAACTTTTCTCTGCAATGTAGATTTGTATTAGCTCCCTCATAATTAAAATTCCCTAAATTTGCAGATATATATTGATGACGTCCCCTTTAAGGAATTGGATATAAGGTGTCTCAGAGAACAAATTGGATTCGTGGGACAGGTTAGGTGTACAATTACATTTCAATGGCACAAAACTTATCTCAGGCTCTGTGCCATCTGTAAGTACCAGTTATGTATCATCGACAGGAGCCTCATCTCTTTCACATGGATATCTCATCTAACATCAGCTATGGATGCTCTAGAAATATCACTCAGGAAGATGTAGAATGGGCTGCAAGGCAAGCTGGCGCCCATGATTTTATTTCACATCTTCCCGATGGATATCATACTGTCGTTCATGATGGCTTGCTCAGTGGCGGACAGAAGCAGAGAATTGCTATTGCTAGAGCAATCCTGAGAGATCCTGCTATTCTCATCTTGGATGAAGCGACCAGTGCCCTGGATACAGAAAGCAAACAACGAATCAAGGTATATGCAGCAAAACATTCGTTCCTCTTTGTTCAACCAGTATTAACAGAACATGTGGAAACAAAATATCGTGTGGAGGGTAAAGCCGAGTGATTGCGGCTAATGTGTGACTTGCCTTCTCATTAGGACCTAATCTTCAATAATACAGCGAGAACTGTCATTGTCATAGCCCACAGGTGAGTTACTCACTATGGCTTTCGCCCTCCGTCTTCCCTGGTGGCTTATGAGTTATGAGATGCGAGTACCTACTGGATTGCTGACTGTTTGCAGGCTCAGTACTGTTGAAAATGCCCATAGAATCATCGTGATGGATGGTGGTCGAGTTGTGGAGGTGAGGACCTCTTATCTAGTTCCAAGATGGAAATTCTCATTCATCCATGAAACAAGAGTAGATCAAACAGGTTCTTTCGTATGCATCATCTCTCGGAGGTGCTCGAGAACGGAAAAGCAATATGTATATATATAGGCAAAACAACAGAACCGGTCCATAAGTTATCACTGCACCGTGCGGCGTAGATTAGGCATGCCTCCATAAGGAGCTATGGCACGATTCCGTAGAACACTTGCGTACCATAGGCATGGTGATCCCATGCCTTAGGACGATGCATCATGGTTATGCCGAACTAATTGCATGCACTCCACAGGTGGGAACGCACAAGGAACTCCTCCTCAGGAATGGTTTCTACTCTCGTCTGATCAAGTATCGGGAAGATTTGATTGAGCTTTGACTCGGGAATGATGTTAGGGGAACGGGTATATCTGCCCTTCTAACCGCAGGTGCGCGGCTTTAAATGCCCTATCGACAGGCTCCCTCCAAAGTTGGACATGGGAAAAGGTGGATTGCTTCAAAAAGGCATTCCAAAGTCCAAAGGCATTTGGGTTGCTTCACCCAGTTAAGTCCCATCTCTTCTTAGCGTAGTTGTACGATACTACGATATCTTGTTCGGGTAACATCGAGTGTTTTCTGTACAGGCGTCTATTACGCTTTTGCCCCTTAATTTGCATCGGAAGAAGAATTCCTCCAATTAAACTCAGGATAATTTTGCAAAATCAGCCTCCCGAGAATAAAATTGACAGTTGATATGGCCTAAACGCCAAAGGAACAAAAACCATTGGACCTAACCCCTTTCTACAAAAAGCAGAAGATACAGAGTCTCATTTGCACTGTGCTTTCTCTGGATAGATTCACTTTATTTTGACAGACTACAGAACACATCAGAGAGAGCGAGAGAGAGATAGAGATCAGAGCCTCTCGAGGGCTTCCGAGGAAAAATCTCCAGGTTGAGGGACTTGCTGGTGAGGAAGACCCCTCACTTGTGTAGCTCCATCGCCTGTCTTGTCGGTCCCACGCGGGTTACGAGCCTTTGGCGGTGATGGTGGCGGGTCGTCCACTGCTCCTTTGATTTCCTTCACTGTTTTCTTGTCGCTCTCTTCTTGTTGTCGTCGCTCTATCTTTCTCTGGTCGTCCATGGCCAATTCCTCCTCTCCGATGGCCACGCCGTTTGCCAACTAAAAACAGAGCTTCTTCTGCCGACGGCTGTGAATGCGGACATCGCGACAGCCGTCGTGCATGCCTGGAGGACACGTGCGGCTCCTTCTTTCTGTCTCCTCTCATTTCACCGGACTAAGCAAATCATATGTCGTAAAGACAGAGCTCCAGGCAGCGACGCAGCTACTCAATGAGCACGGCGGCGCATAACCAACTCTATACACGAGCTGTCTCGACTTGGATTCCCTCGATCTCGATGGACTCTAATCAAAGTTTGACGCGCGTCTGTTCAACCATCTAATTGTTACTAGTGGGGCAGGTATCTTGGTTTCCGTAGTAAGCAACCCTCTTTATCAAGCTTGGTCGGCTGTCCACTCTGTCTTCCGAACGGAGGGAACTTTCCCCTCACAAGGCAAGTCTATCAAATTTGATAAAGAAGAAGAAGGAAGCGGTTCAGGTAATTCATGACTGGCTGACCACCTATCCTTCGAAACCCATGTTGAAGAGCATGAACGGTGAAGCGGAGGCTTGTCTCTCTAGGTTTTCATCATCGTCGATAGAAAGAATGAAAGTGTCTTGTCTTTCCATCATGCTTTCCGTCATACGATTTTTCGTTTCTACCCTGCCTTTAAATGATCCAAAATCCAATCTTTTATCCATTACTTTTGTGTCAAATTGATAATTACTATGAATGTTTTTCCCTTACGTCCTCAAAGAACGTAGCTATGCTCTGGCCTTTCAATTAAAATGAGTCGGTGATTTTGTTATAATATCTACGTATTGTGGGAAGAGTAGCGTGTATGAAAACACACACACACACACACACACACACACACACACACACACACACACACACACACACACACATATATATATATATATATATATATATATATTCTTCAATTAAGTTTAGCAATTTAGAGATGTACAATATAAAACTAAAAATTCATTTAATTTCGTTGTTGAGAACATTGCCAATTTCCATCTTTTAATGTGGAACGAGGATAAATATGCGTAATAGAATAATTCAAATAGGCATTACGGTTTGTCTAATTTCTTGCTATTGTCCGATCGACATCTTGCTATTGTCTAATTTCTTACAATTTTAGAAATATAAAGTATTTTCACGTTATTGAAGAGGCTCATCTATTTCTGATGTTTTTGGATGATATAATTATTTGGTTCTTCGATGCATGTTTTTTCATTTTGGGTTTTCATGTATTTTAAACTTATAATTCTTTATTTATCTATTGTTTCTCCAAAGTTTTTCTTAGAAACTTACATCCTCAAGCATATACTTGTGACTATTTCATTTTCTATGATGAATTGATATCTCAAGAGACTGTGAAAAAGGTAAACGAAATTTTAAAAAAATACAAACTAAATTAGATTTAAAGAATAAAAAAAAAAGCTATGAAAAAAAGACACTAACTACAACCAATGGCTATGGTGGCAGCCACCGACAAGGGCGAGGGCTTGTTCCCTTTCTTACTTGGTTTTTAGAAGGGAAAAAATATTATTTTTATTGAATTTAATATAATTTAAATAAATTTTGAAAAAAATCATAAAAAATAATTGGAGAGAGAGGCAACGTTTTTCTTTTGTTAAGCTGGATAGAGTTGACGGAATGACTTGATTGCATAAATTTGACAAGTTTTTTTAAAGTATGATTGTACATTTTGAAAATCCTAGGACTAAATTACATGTATTTTTAGGACAAGTTTTAGTACTTTCACTACAATTATCCGTACCCTACAAAACTCTCAATTTTAGGTCTAGTTTTACCCTAGATTGTTTTTATTCCATAAAAAGCCCTCATTATAGCGCATTTATTCTTACCCTATAAAAACTCTCAACTTTGGGTATAATTTTACCCTAGATTTTGTTATCATATAAAAAAGCCCAAATTGTAGCACCTTTAGTGCATTTATTCTTACCCTACAAAACTCCTAACTTTAGGTTTAGTTTTATCGCAGATTTTTTTGTCCATAAAAAAGCCTTGATTACAGATTTAGTCCGAACTTTGTCCTAACTATTATTGTTATACCAAAATCACCAACTTTTAGTATATTACACATATGCCCTCATTAGTCATTTATCCAAATTTTCTATTGACAATCGAGAGATGAAAAACTCTCAAGTCGAGTTGTTCGAGCATCCCGAGTTGAGTGTCTTAAGCGGCAGCTCTTCTAGTGATAGATGGAAGACTCATGATTGAGATTGAAGACCAAGTGCAAAGTTAACTATTCTCGAACGAGATGGAAGGAAGATTCTTTTGAGAGTAATAGTAATTGAAAGCCAACCTTAATTGCTTTAACTATCATTCAAATTTCAAATCTAAAAGGATATTCTTTGGGTTGCCATGGAAGTTTCCAAAAGACTTCTTATTGGATGTGAAATTTGAAAGAAAAGCTAGAACAATAATGTGGAAATATCACATCACTGAGGGTAATTTTAGACAGTTTTAAAGTTGATGATTGTCCATGAGACGAAAACAAGTTTAGTATAAAATTGAAGTTAAAGTTAAAGATTTCTTAAGGTGTAGCACTGTAGCTAGAAAGTTAATTTTGGAAGTACTGAGCTTTACCACCTCGCTATTGGCTACCGTGTTCTTGGAATGATTTGTCTCCGTACTCGGCTCTTTCTTGCAGTGTCAGCTGTTGCTGCTTCTGCTGATCCTTCGAGCAGACAAAAAAGGCCCCACAAACGACGGAACAAACATTTTTCAGCATCGCTTTGCGAAAGGTTGTCTCTTCGAAACGTTGCTTCTTTCTCTCTTCTCCTCCAGAAGAACAGAGGACCGAATCGTCGATCCAAAGATCCTCTCGCAACCCAGTCAGCTCGTGATTGGATTCTCCCTCTTGGGCGTTTGTACCGAACGTCTCGGCCTCTAGTGTGAGCCGCTACCGAATGAAAGAATGATCAGAGACGAGCTCTCTGCACACCGCCATTGTCGCTCGCGACCTGCCTAGGAGTTCACGAAACAAGAACAGAACTCAAACAAGAACACATCTGTCTTCCTCCCTCCCTATCTGTCTCAGAGATAACTGCCAAGGGAAAACCATTGAAAAAGTTGGGCATCTCCATCGCGGCTTTTGCGGTTCCGCAAGAGCTACATTGCTTGAAACTTGCCCGATTTTCCATTTCCTGCAACGCGACGAAAATTTGGCCGCCAGCCCTTCTTCGTGAAATGGGTTAATCATCAGCTTTGTTCTGGTCGTACCAGCTGACAGCCAGGCAGTTCATCCTCTTGTTTCGGTCTTAACGAAGAGACCCGTCGCGTCACACACCTCCTAAAAATCTCGTTGTAACGCTGCTTTTGTTCGGTCATATGGGGTCTCTAGTCGTATTTCTCCTTTTCTCCCGAGCGATTCGCGGGTGCCTGTTTTCTCTGAGTCTGCACTCTTCTCTGTTCAGGTACTCTCTTCCCTTCTCTCGATGCCGGCCGTCCTCCCGTTGTGCAATTTTCTTGAACACGATGGACCGAATCTGGGTTCTGGCTGGGGTGAAATTAGATTCTGTTCATGTGAGCTCTACGTTTTCACGATCTTAGCGTTCCTAGACCGCGACGCAATTCTAAAGAAAAGAACCATTGAATTGTTTTGCTCTTGCTTCTTTTCTTCCGCGACTGTTCACTTGATGAACTCGTACAGAGCGGCTTTGACTCATCATGCAAAGGTTAATGTGTCTTTGAGTTTCTTCCACGGCATTGGCAATTGGGTTGACATGTTGACAAGACGTCGACCTTCGTTGCAGTATAAATCAGATCTTTCACGCATACGGGATTTTAGTTAGGACAGTTAAGAAACGTATCAGTTTCTGCAACTCCCACCTAAGCGTGTGCTCTTTAAACAGATCTCACCGGTTCTAGAAGTTTCTTTTTTTCTTTCTTCTTTCTTT
Organism: Melaleuca quinquenervia; assembly: GCA_030064385.1. Classification (NCBI taxonomy): domain Eukaryota; kingdom Viridiplantae; phylum Streptophyta; class Magnoliopsida; order Myrtales; family Myrtaceae; genus Melaleuca; species Melaleuca quinquenervia. Next base: position 5,004,117 of record CM057726.1, on the reverse strand, counting down.
TTTTTTTTGCATATGGCGAGTCGGTTAAGTTGTTGATATCTTTCAATCAGTGACTTGGGGACTTGGGAGATTACTTTGTGGATTGCTACATCATTGACTTCTGCTGTAGTTACCTGGAATCAAGTGACTCTTACGATGGACCGATAGATGCATTTGATTTTGTTTCTCAAAGAACTCATTTTAGCTCACAGGGAAGAAGTTCTTCGACAGCAGGAGCTCCTCGGCTTTATTCTCCAATACCTAGAGCTACAGAATCCATGAACCCGTCTCCTTCCACGTCCTCTGCTCAGGCAACTCTTATTGCGTGTGAAATGAAGCCCACTTACACCTCAAAAATTTTCGCAAATAATGACGAGCCGCTTCTGGAAATGGAACATGATAACACACAAAGCGATGCATTGCCCAGCTTGGCACAGCAATTTTATGTCTCGTACAAAGGACGTGAGAACCTGAATGGTTTTTTTAATAAGGGAGTGGGGGTCTCTTCTGGAAAGAGCACAACGGTTATGGAAGCCGACTCGCTCACTGAGCATCCTCCTGATGATTCCAGGAATACCAGTACCAGTTCAGGTGATGTTGTGGATAAACGCCATAGTTTAAGTGATTGCGAAGTAGTTCCTCAGGAGTCTTTGAGTCAATTCCCATCTCAGTCTAATTCAGCAATGCTCTTCTGTCCAAATCCTGGAGACGGCTTATGCTCTTCTGATCCTCATGTGAAAGCCAAAGAAAGTTTTGCCGGCACTGAATTGAGTAAGTGCACCAATAGCAACAAGAAGTCCATTGAAAGAGAAGTTGCCAACCCATGCGTCCCGTCTCAGTCTAATTCAGCACTGCTCTGCCGTCCAATTCCTGAAGGCTGCTTAAGCTCTTCTGCTCCTTATGTGGAAGTCATAGAACGTTTTGCCGGCACTGAATTGAGTGACCGCACAGACAGCAACAAGAAGTTCATCGAAAGTGAAGTTGCCAAACCATGCATCATAACTGATACCAGGAACGCCAGCATTGTGAGTGGTGTCAGTGATGAGAGCAGCTCCAGTAATTTTAGCAGCATTATGAGCAAGCCGCATAAGGCAAGAGATAGAAGATGGGAAGCAATCCAGGCAGCCAAATCTCGCCATGGGCTATTGGGCTTAGAGCACTTCAGGCTGTTGATGAAGTTGGGTTGTGGTGATATCGGCAGTGTATACCTATCGGAGCTGAAAGATGACGGTAGTTACTTTGCCATGAAGGTAATGGATAAACCAGCTCTGGCTAATAGGAGGAAACTTGCGAGGGCGCAGATAGAGAGGGAGATATTGCAGTCTTTGGATCATCCTTTCTTACCCACTTTATACGTGCACTTTGAGACGGATAAATTTTCTTGCTTGGTGTTGGAGTTTTGCCCAGGAGGAGATTTGCACACGCTCAGGCAAAGGCAACCCAGGAAGTATTTTCTAGAGCGTGCAGCCAGGTGAAATGCTGTTCTTTTACTTTTCCTTCTTTTGTGTTTCCATTTACATGATTAATCTAATGAAGGCACTAAGTTTCTGAGAGCATCAGCGAGACACATGAGCCAACATCATATAACGCTAGTATATTAGGTCAGCATAAGTAATGAGCATAGAGGCAAAAAACTTGGGTGACAATTACAAAATATTAGCTCTGGAGTTTAGAAACCAGTTGGTTGGCTTTTGCATTGTACATGCCATGTTACATATGCGTCTTCTCCACAGCCAATTGGTTCTGTGAGAAGTTCTTCGACATTGCTGTTTAACTTGGACCTCTTCAGCTCTGGCTGCAATAAAGAATAGGCAAACGGAATTATCGAATATCAAGTGGTAGTGGAGTTTCTATAGGGTGTCTGGCAAGTAGTGCTACCAAAAGGGGCCTTATCAGATGTTTCCGAGCCATCTTTCAGGATTATTAGTGAATACAAGGTTCGAATGCCTTTGATCTGACTAAGCCGTCCAATGCTTTGATTGAAGATTACGTCGGCAACATGGCTAGCCGTTGAGTACATCGAGTCTGTCTAGCTGTACATGTGCCGTTGCATCTGCATTCTTTCCATTTCAGCTAATTCCAATCATATGCTGCAGGTTCTATGCAGCTGAAGTCCTCCTTGCTTTGGAGTACTTGCACATGCTTGGGATCGTATACAGGGACCTTAAGCCAGAAAACGTTTTGGTCCAAGAAGACGGGCATGTAATGCTCGTGGATTTCGACCTCTCTCTAAGATGCTCTGTCAGCCCGACTCTGGTCAACTCAGTCTCCGAGTCAGGGAGCTCGACTTCCTGTGCACAGCCTTCCTGTTTCGCACCGCGCTTGTTTTCTCGTGAGACCAGAAAGGAGAAGTCGTCCAAGCAAAAGAAAGCATCGTCTCATCAAGAGAACGTTCTGCCCGAGCTCGTGGCTGAACCCACAGATGCTCGATCGACGTCCTTCGTCGGGACCCACGAGTACTTGGCGCCCGAAATCATCAAAGGCGAGGGCCACGGGAGCGCCGTGGACTGGTGGACGTTCGGCATATTCCTTTACGAGCTCCTGTTCGGTCGGACTCCCTTCAAGGGCGCCGGGAACAGGAGCACTTCGTTAAATATCATCGGGCAGAACCTGAAATTCCCGGAATCGCCCCCCGTGAGCTTGGCCGCAAAAGACTTGATCCGGAGTTTGCTCGTGAAAGATCCAAAGCACCGTCTGGCCTACCGCCGTGGAGCCAACGAAGTTAAGCAGCACCCCTTCTTCAGGAGCATCAACTGGGCGCTGATCCGGTGCGCCAATCCGCCGCTTGTGCCTAAGCAAGCGACGGAACCCACGAGTACTTGTTCAGATTTCGACGTTTTCTAGTTCTCTGAATCCTCTTCCCTTTGCTACCTCGAAACCGGCTTTACCACCTCTCGGCTCCTCTAATACACAACAGCAGCGACATGCGCTCCACTAGGGTGTGCATTCCATTGAAGAACAAGAATGGATTCTCATTCAGTGTTCTTTCAGTCTTGTTGGTTCGTCTGCTTATCGTTTTTCAGCCTCTCTTAAGACTTTCTTCCCCATTTCCTGCATCTCCTGTCCTGACTCGACCGGCGAGCGAAGCACATCCTCCGTCGCTTCAGAAACAAACAAAGTCTCGACGCCGACACGTCCCCATCAATCTCCGGATACAATTGGCGGCGCCCCCTAGTCGGCGGAGCTTGTTTTAGGACTGTAACGTTTTCGTCGGACCCACCACCGATAACATTGTCCGTTTTGGGCCCCGCCCTCACGGCTTTATTTTTCCTCGGGTCCACCATATTCACGGCCCTGCGTGGCAACTCAACGAGCGCGTATCTCGAAAAACGTATTATCGATGCTTAAGATGAACCTCGTTAGCACTCCTTTCCTGGCACAAGAAAGGTGTCTGAGATGGCGGGGTCCAAACAAAGGGTGGGTGGCGGGTCAAAGGATCGCGTGAACTTCTTCTGCGTTCCGGAATGAGACGACGGGCGAGCTGAGCTGACGGTTCCTTCCTTGCACAACAGCGCGAAAGGGACGTGATCGCGTGGCCCCCACCACTCTTCCCAATCGTAAGCGCTGGCGTCATCCACCGGCACGGGCCGTGCGATGCCGGGGCCCCCGACCTGCGCAGATTCTTTCGAGGAGGGAGGGAGGATTCGATCCACCCGTCCATTATATTATTTACAATTTCGATTCAATCTGACGGAAATTTGGCCACGAGTCCCGCCGTTCCAATAGAAAACAGTGGAGTTTTCCTTTTTTTATTTTGCGGTTGCAGTTTTCGCTTTTTATTTCTTTTGCCAAAAATAAATGCTTTGGATAAATTTTTTTTACAAAAAATAATTCGTTGCGTCACTTTTTTTTTTGTTTTGCGAAAAAATAAATGCCTTAGAGAGCATTTCACAAAAATGATTACTCGCGTTGTTAATAATAATTAGTTGGTCAAAAATATTTTCGTTATCAATAGCAATTCGTGTCGATATATTTCTTCAGATGATGGAATTTTTTTTCCGTTCTTTCATTTTCATTAGCCATACGAACTATTATTTTCATGATAGTTTTTTTTTTAATCTTTCATTCTTCGCGAAACAATGCGGCGTGCGACTATTGTTGCGAGTTTGGAATTAGTTCGTTACTCGATTTACATTCATAAAAGCTAGGGGTGCGCAAGCGGAACCGCCCACCCGAGAACTGCCCGGAACCGCCGGAATACACTAAAATTTTCAACATAAAAATGGTGCTATCTCATAATAATTGCCTAATGTTATCCAAAATTAATTTTTTAAATATATATTTTCCCCTGTTATAGTCTTTGCACGTACATGTATGCCTGCTTTGGTAGAGAAATGAGAACGAAGACAGTGAATACATTTACGTAAAGCAAACACATTAGTGTTGTAATTTGAAAAGTAGTGAAATGATGGATTCGTCCTCCTCGCGAAATTTTATGAATTTTAGGTAATTATAGACAATTTTAAGAAGAAAATAACATCTCAATCTCTCGAAAATATCGAGTCCCCGTTTCTCCACATATTAACGGAGACGTGACGGCACAACAACAACTTCATATCTTGCTCGCATTTCTAATCATGTAACACGCGAGCTATTCATGTGAAGTCTCGAGAAATATTTGCAAAGAATTAGATTGCCGCGACCCGATTTCACGGAAGCCGGGCCCCCACGTCCGCCCTCGTCGGGCTGCAGCCATGACGATCTCCGATCGGGCCTCGGCTAAACCTCCCGGAGCGACGAGGATGCGTCGCCGGCTTAGCTTTTTTATCGGGCTGGAAAATTGGGAAAAGCATGGAATTTGTGCCGCCAGAGTTTGGATTCTAGAGGTGACGAGTCTCGCCGGAAACCTTCCTTTCTTTGCGTGACCGACGTCACAAAAGTCGTCGCGAGGCCGGCCTTTTCGTTCCATGTCGTGCACGCAAAATATGAACTTGTATCAAACCAATTCGCTAACTACCATGTGAACTAAACAAATGGATTTTAATTTGACAAGGAAAAAAAAACAAAATATCCTAAAAGGCTCGTGTCATGCAAAGATAGTAACTCAATATGTAATGTGATTTTTGAATTTGCAATTTATTCAATATAGTCACTAGATTTTTTGCACGTGTTCAAGCTAATCCCCGAACTACACCAAACTATATGAAAATATTCATTATAGTCCATAAACTTAAATTAATAGAAGAAAAATATTGAATATTTTCGTATAATTTTTAGATTAATTTGAATATTTATTGAAATTTTAGGATCGAATTGAACAATTATAAATTTAAGGACCGTATTATGCGTTAGGCTAAAGTTCATGATTCATTTGTGTCATTTTCTTATTAAGGAAATGATATCTTTCGAGACAATTGGAAAAATGAATTCTTTCACCAGGATTTGTTTTAAATGCACGTGATCTTTCCTAAGGTCCTCAGACAACAGAAGGCGACAGGTTGGCACGTGCCAACGACCCACCCCAGTGCGGACTTTCCGTCCGAGACCCGGCCCTAAAGATGGGCCCGGCCCATCTCAACAAATAATTCCCGATTTTTTCAGTTAGAAAATCAAAAATTATTTGAAAGAGAAAGAAAAAGGAGACCAAAATCAAATGCGTTTGCACTCTCTCCTCAGTCGCTCTCTCACTTTCGCAACCGAAGGTCGTCATCTTCTGCAGCGCCATCGCCATCGCCATCGCCTCTCTCTCTCCTCCTGCCTCCGACCTCCTCTCTTCCCCGCGACCACACGCCATTTCCGCCTCCTCCGAACCCTAGCGCCGCTTGCAGCCCGATCCATGGCCGCCGCCGACAACCCGTCGCCGATCTCCGCCGACGACGAAGCGAAGTTCGGCTTCCAGCGGCCGGAGATGTACAAGGGCACTCTCGCCAACACCGTCGACCCCCCCTACGACCGCCACGTCTTCCTCTGCTTCAAGGGCCCCGAGTCGTGGACCCCGAAAGTCGAGGACGCCGACACGGAGATGCTTCCTAGGCTGCTCGGAGCTGCTCTCAAGGCCCGCAAGGATGACATCCCCGTCAAGGTTGGTGCGGATTGGGTCGAGGTTTTGTGCTTACGCGTGTGTTGATATTTTGGTTTTGTGGAAATCGTGGTTGTGGAGCTGGTTTGGAGTCTGGATCTGACGAGGAAGGTTTGTTGATGATTTGGAATTTTCTTGCGTTTTGACTCGTGGCTTCTTTTTAGACGAGGCTGACTATGTGTGGAGGATGCAATGGGATCGAGTGTTCGGATGGGGATGTGTTGATTTTCCCTGAAATGATCAAATACAAGTGAGTTCTTCCCTCTGTTCATTTCTTGAAGGAGAGTTTTAAATCTGCTGGCTCTATCCGTGATAGGTGGTTGACTGTTGCTTCGATATATGATTGGGCTTTTCTTATGGAAAATTTTTACACGATAATAAGCACAGCGCAAGTATTGCAAGGTCGTCGTTTCAAGTTCATCGTTGTGCTGAGATGCGGGAAGATGATCCTATGGAATTTGCGGTGGTTGAACTCTGAGAATTCGTCCTGTCTATGGACACAATAGTGGATCTCTTCTGAATCATTCCTTCTTTTCTTTTGTGCTTGCAAAGTAGTTACTGATAAGAATAAGCAATATATGTCGTGGTTCTTCATCCCCACTACCCACGCCATGTGGGTACCCCACATAGGAAATAGGCCCTTAACACAGATTAGAAAAACTGTGGAATAGATTGATTCATCTTGCTATCGTTGCTTTTTTGTTCCCCCCAGAATAGCCTTTTCTCGATCTATCTGAAGATATTTTTGCTTTCATGACAGGGGTCTGACTGAATCGGGTGTGGATAGCTTTGTTGAGGATGTGCTTGTGAATGGAAAACCTTGGTCTTCTGGTGTGCCAGAAGCATTAAATGGTTCCCATATATTTGTCTGCGCTCATGGCAGTCGAGATCGGAGATGCGGTGTTTGTGGACCCCCTCTTATAGAAAAACTAAATGAGGAGATTGAGTCGCGTGGACTAAACAATCAGGTGTTTGTTAGCCCATGCTCTCACATAGGTGGCCATAAATATGCTGGGAACTTGATTGTCTTCTCTCCAGATTCTGAGGGAAAAATCACTGGTCATTGGTCAGTCCTGGTTTAAACTATCTTTAAGTTCTTTCTCAAGCTGTAGAAACTATGAAATATTCATTTGGATGGCATTATGTGAGTTGACTTTATGGTCTGATTGCAGGTATGGCTATGTAACCCCTGATGATGTGCCTGAAGTTTTTGAGCAGCATATTGGGCAAGGAAAAGTGATAGAGAGGCTCTGGAGGTTTGCTCTTTTGCTCTCTGTGCGTAGAACTTTCAAAGAGTCGATTTTTTTGTTTATGCTTACCAGTACTGGAAAGTAATAGTAGGAATTATCAAATGCCGTAGCTGGTGGTGTTAACAATAAGGACTTATTGGTTGTCTTAAGTAGATCAATCACTTCAAGCATTATTTTTGCTTGAACTGTCTTTTGTGGAGTCCTATATTTGTTAATGGTCCTCTTTACAAATGATAGTTGCTGCTGCTTGTGCTTGATGCTATCATATGGTCAGGTTCAGCTGATTATCGCTTGTAAACTGTATTTACTTTTTCTGAAGTATGACTGAGAATCCTTCCTATCAGAAATTTACAGTAATTTACCTGATAATAATGCTTGCTTTCATTGCCACGATCACAGAAAGTGGAAATTAGCCTTGTCATGTTTATAGATGCGTTAAGAAGTATCTCATCCCACCTATCGATTAAGGTACTTTAGCATGTCAAAGCTACCACAAGAAGAAAGCATCTGGTTGTGTTGTTTGCTTCGTTTCTTTATTCTTAATATTTTTGCAGAAAGGATTATCATTTGTGTGGAGTAGAATTTCAGGTTTATCTTTTAATCTTGTGGATAAACTTTTGCCTCCTAAGTTTGCTGGGATAATACCCTGCTTATTGTTGTGCCACCTTCTTTCGCTTGGAATGCTTCCTTATACTCTTCTTAGTAAGTCTTGCAACTTTTTGAGCTGGAGTGTTTCGCTTTTCTTTTATAGATGTGAAAAATCTACTGGTGATAGATCTCATTAGGTCCTGAGGTCATGTTGCTGTCTGCAACTATAAAAGTTTGAGCATCACAGTCAATATGGTATTGTATGGGCTTTAAGTGGCAAGCTTTAGGTAGTTCACTTCCTTGCATTTATGTCTCTTGCTGTGTCAAACAGGGCCAGTTTCCTAATTTTATATCACTGATTAGTGCAAGCTTAGCAAAAGCTGTAGCATGTAGTTCACTCCCTTGCATCTCTGTCTCTCGCTGTGTCAAATGTGGGCCATTTTGCATAGTGGCTGCAGACTCTAGCTCACTTTCTTTAGTCTATGCCTCTCGCTGTATCAAAATGGACCACTTGGTTTCATGTCGCTGGTTTTTGTGAGCTCCAGAGCAAGCTGATCTGTAAAAACTTTTTTTGTCCCCTGCTCGTATAGTCTGTTTGCAGTCACTCTTTGCACTCTATTAAGAGGGAGACCTTATAGATTCCGCTCACATTTGTCACCGAAAGTTAATTATTTGTGTTGATGTATATAACTGTGCAAGATATTGATGGTGAGTGGATGCAGGGGCCAAATGGGAGCATCGGCTGGCGAAGGTCGAAAGGCTGATGCACAGAAGCTTCCCAATGGAACAGATCACAAGAAAAGTGAAAAGCATGAAGAAAGCATTGTGCAGGAGAAACAGGAGGCTGCCTCTGGATGTTGCCAGGGAGTCAATGGCTTTTCTTGTTGCAGAGATGGCAACTTAGATCAGACTGATGCAAGTGAGGAAAAAGCGAAGAAGGGGAAATTTTCCTGCTGGATGGGTAAGTGGGAACAAAGTGAGGTTCTCACCGCTGCAGCTATAATAGGAGCTGTGGCGACTGTTGCGGTGGCCTACAGCTTTTATAGGAGGTCTAGCTAAGTATAATATATTCAAGTAATTCGTTAGTAATCATGTCGGATTGGTTCCCCTGCTTTCTCTTATTTTGATAGCATGATCAAATAAGTACTTGGAACCATGTGGTTTGGGAGGAAATATATGTGTACGCCCTCCAATTCCTGCAGTTGCTGCTGGTTTACGCACAACTTAGCAGGAGATGCATGTTTTTGGTTCCCGATACAAAAGCACGGTTTAATACACCGTTATTTTATTTCGCTTTTGGTGTTTCTCCGACTTCGAATCTAGCTGATTAGTGATGTAGCTTATGGAATGATGCTTGGTTTTAGTGATGTGTCGAGTAAACATGTAATGTGCAGCATGTGCTTCGGCTAGATTCTTCCTTTTTTGATTTCTTTTTTATGGGTAGGATTTGCCTGTACCGCTTCTCTGTGACAACAAAATCTGAAGACAGTTATTTAATTGTGATATCTCTGCACATGATCCGATCAAACAAAGGGCCTTTCTCCTTTCAAATGGGAGCCTTTTGCCTGGCTTTTTCATTCCGCGCCACATGCGTTTGATCAGCATCCCTTTTGTCGTTTATGGGGATTCTTTAGTGCTGCTGCCAAGTTTGTAAAATGAACTAATGATATTGGGTGGGTGCTCTGATCCAAGCCGTTAAATCCCCCAGTATAAGGGGAGAGGGATTTAATGGGCGGAGGGATCCGGGTCCGTTGGGTGAAGGCTACTCAATCAGAATTAAAACAGGAAAATGAAGCGAGTGAGTGATCTAAGTACTCAGTTGGGTTTCCTAGATCGCGAGACGTTCATGAAGACATCTCTATTGCAGAATTCTGCAAAGGTGAAAGAGTAGAGGACTTGAAAGGGTAGCATTGTGATTAACAGTGATTGATGGCGAAGGAAAACGAGATGCGATCATTGCTCCTATTGCGATAACTCATGCGAATTCAACAGTCACCGCTTTTCGGTCCCCGTTGGAAATGATAGTCAATTAGAAATGAGAGAGAAAATTTTGGGTCTAATTAGAAAACTAACTCTGTTGATCATTTGGGCTTTTATATCTAATTGGAAATCATCACCGTGGCGTTGCTACTCAATTATCATCGTGGACGAGGTGAAGAAACGACCGAAAATGAGATAACTTTGAAAATCCAGCGCCATTATAGAATTAAAGAAAAATAAAAAGGAAATAACAAAAAGAGGGTGGGGCGGAAATATAAATAAAAGAAGGGATGATATGAGGAACTGATGGGCGAAGGTCCGGGGCCCCCAAGTTTGGCGGCCGTGTCGAAACAAATTTATTTTGTCTAAACTAACATGGAAATAAACAAAGATATTTAGGACAGAGCCAATAAGCCCGTGTCATTTGTCATTAATCGGCACGATGCTCGCACATAATTGACTAAAGGGTTGTCCACTAGAGATTGACATTCCGATTCTTTCCAAATGTTTTTCGGAATGTTATCTATTTATTTATTTTACGACCAAGCTATCACATATCTTAACAAATTTGAGTGGACCCTAAATAAGTGATGTCCTATGTCGATGGATTTTTTGGGATCAATTCGATGACGATGATGATGTTGAAGAGGAAGTTTAGTCAAATTTAAGAATGTATTTAGATTTGAGACAGGGACATTGATATTTTTATATATGTATGTTGATAATTCCCCATCTTCCTTTTATCTGAATTAGGAAAAGAAGATATCGGCCTGACCAGATAGCCTCGATCTTTGGAGATATCATTAAATACGACCTTTACTGAGAAGAAGATGAGAAGAATGTGAGCTTCTCTTCACCCACCCTCTCGTTTTCTATGTTCTGCCCCCTCGGCAACCAAAAAGAAGAAATTGTTCCATGAATGTTCTGAAGGAAACCCAGAATTAGAAAGTTGGCCGAAAGTTCCCAGTCATTTCTTAGTGGAGTGAGGTGGCCATAGCAAGTCCTGCGTCCATTTGAAGCTAATTCATCTTTGCTTGAGGACCGTCTAATTTTTTCCCTTTTCATTGAAATGCAAAACGAAGGATATGCTTCGAGTTTCTTAACGTTTCCTCCAATTCATACCCATTCGATCGTTTGGGGCTTAAGTGTTAGAATCGGATTCATTCCATCCGCACGATATGTCAGACGCCCCTGTTTTTTTACCGAATGACTAGATGCAATAAACCATGATTTCTTTTGTCGACAGCTTCTTAATCACGTTAGTTGAACTTAAGTTATTACCGGTTTACTTTAAAAACTTGAACTTTTGATTATCTGTTTTTCTTTATCTTTTTTGAAAAATTAAAGGGTAATAGGGGAACGAAATAATCTATTGATAAGTTCGAGGAGATGTGATATTACGGAGAATACCTAAAGCGTGTATTGTGTTCATTCACTCGGGCAATTACTTCGTTATAATTGGTTTAACTCTGGGGCATCCACATTGAACTATCGGATGTTTCGAGTTGATAATCTTATTAAAGGAATTCTTTGATGAGATGGGCATTGAATGATTGACGTGGAAAGAAGAAGTTAGTATATACGATTCATAATGGTTATAATGGTTATGGAGTCATGGTGGTGTTTCGGCATACAGGCGTATGGAGATCATATCGAGTGGCAAACGCCATTAACAGGGTAGTGAACCGTTTCGAATTGGGAAGAGATGCGTTCCTTGAGTTACTGCCCGCATGACGAGAAGAGCACGAATGGAAACTCGCCCATTTCGCATGGATGGAGGGTGTTTCTCCAAAGCTGATGGAGCAGTGCAGAGTAAATCATGGGTAACCCAGATGCCAATCAGTGTGCGGAAAGGCCAGCTAAGATGGGGGATTGGGGGAGCACAGCAAGTTGCTTTTCTTGATCACGTACTTGATGATGTTGAAAGTCTGTGGTTTTAGCTGATAAAGAACAGGGCCACTAACCACGTAGGCCCACTGTAAAATTGTCCTATTGCTGTGAGTACAGTAGTATTGATTCCCCTCCGAATGAGATCCTCTACTTAACCGGGAAAGGAAGGAAGGCGCATCTGCATGCTCCTCTCAAGGCCTGAGAGAAGCGCAACGAAACACAGTAAAGAGTATGACGAAGGCGGGGTCGCCTTCTGTTTTTCCTTTTTCTGTTTTAAATATTCTCCTCTCTCTCTCTCTCTCTCTCTCTCTCTCCTCTTCCATTCGCTCACTGAGACGTTTATGAGGGGTTCCTGTTTGTATGTGTATTGTTAATATATAACGATTAATCAGGTACTGCAATTTCATCAGCCTTTGAGGAGCTTGGAGTTGTCGGATGGTCGGGTCTCCGAAAGTTGAAGCCGATAACGACAGACTATACGCTATAAACATCTGACAACATATGTGAGCTTACTCATCTCTGTTTCATCACAGCACTGTCTTGTTCTGTTCACTTCCGGGTCTCTCTTTTTCTTTCTTCCTCGTATTGTGCCTTTTCATTTCGTTTCGTCTTGAGGCTTGAACTGTCGTCAACTTGCAAAAGGAGAGTTTTTGAGAGATGTTTTTTTCTGTGTGTTTTTGTTGGTGGGTTTCGTGAATTAGATGTTGAGTGTTTGTTTAGCTTCTGTTAATTTTTGGTGTACAGCTGGAGTGGAACAAAGGGAAAGTGAACCCATTAGCGAGCAAAATCAAAGCAAGCCTAAGGCAAAGAGGACCCTCGACGATGCCCTTGAATATCGTTCGCGGTCCTGATGGATTGCCCCGTGTTCTCTTGACTACGCGGTCCGGTTCATCTGCTGAGGTTGGTCCACTGGTTGCTGAATACTCTTCCTTTTTTCCTTCTCTCTTTTTGGATTTCTTTTATGAGCTTCATTGGAGGGGTTGAAATGATATGTAGACATTGTCATGTGGAAAGTTTTTGTAGTCAATCCCTATCTGTTTTGTTCTTTGAGGTTTTAAATCTTCGGAAAAAAGGGGGATGGAATTGCTGTATTTAATAAAGAAATTGCTTTTGATGATTTGAGTTTGCTTGGTTCACTGTAATTAACGCTAAAGTGGATGTACGAAAAGAAGTATGCAGATACATGATTAGTTCTGTTTGATGTTCCTCGAAACATCCGTGTAAAACGTGTATGTGATATTGTGTAGAAGCATTCTGTCAGATCTGGAAAATTGTCGTAGTTTTTAGTGATGGATCTGAAGATAGCTGCGTCCTTTTGAGCTTTGATTGAAGTATCTGGCCCTCAGATAACGAGTTTCTGATGTTGGATCAGTGGTCTCCACTTCAGGAAGACTTGGACCTCTTGAGTAGAAGAATGAGCTCGCTGATTTTGCAAACCACAACATGCTTTTCCGCTTAGAGTCTTCGGGAATTCGTTGTTCGTCGTTGCCTGTAAGCTACTGATCAAAATTATTGACTTCAGGTGCTTCTCTATGGGGGGCAGGTTGTTTCTTGGAAGAATGAGCGAGGAGAGGAGCTCCTCTATATGAGCAGTAAGGTAAACCCAGTGTCACATATTTGCATCTTTCTTCCACACGAGAGTCGTATACGTGCATATATTTAAAGGAATGACTTTGTGAACATATGATTTTGTTGCGGAAGCACATGAAATGTTGAATTGAGGGCTAACTTCTCTTTAGCTAAAAGGGGTAGAGGAGATAGATAGCCAAGCTTCTAAATTTATTGAATGACTTTTTTATGGATTTGTCATATGTATATCAAAGTGATAACTTTTGAGGTCATGAATGCTTGATAAAACCATAGTGTCAGCCATCAAAGGTAGAATATGTATAGTGGGAATTGCATGTGCAAAGTTCTTTTCTCACCCATCACTAGTATTTTCAGCACCATCTTTTACGAGTTCTGGATGTCTTTCTAAACTTAAATACTTCGTCCCCCCCAACCTTTTCCGCACATATGCTTTCCTCGATGTTTCTTGAGGAGAAATCTGTACCTGGTGTTTGTATGCATGAATAGGGGCTTTTCACCTCAACTCTGTGTTTCAGTTAGTTCATTGGATCTCTTTTGAAACGTTAGTGCTCTAAACGACTTCTTTAATATTTTGTAGGCCATCTTCAAGCCAGCTAAAGTAATTAGAGGAGGTATAACTGTTTGCTTCCCTCAGGTGAGCAATCGGGAAAATAAGCATTCCTATCGAACAAATTATTACCTTTTGGGAAATGTTATACCGACTGTTGCTTCATTGTTCAGTTTGGAAATTTTGGTTCTCTGGAGCAACATGGATTCGCAAAGAATAGAGAGTGGTCTCTGGATAGTGATCCATCGCCTCTACCTCCAGTTGACAACCAGTCCTCAGTAGATCTGATACTTAAGTCTACAGAAGAGGACCTCAAAACATGGCCCCATAGGTATGCTTGCTAACCATGATATGTGTGCCGGATGTATCACTGTGAAGCCTTCCTAGAGGTCTGTGGTTCTAAGCTTTTGGATTGTCATTTGGTTGTACAACAACAGCTTTGAGCTCCGGCTTCGCATTTCTCTGAGTGCTAGAAAGCTCACTTTGATCCCTCGTGTGAGAAATACTGGGAGGAAGGCCTTCTCGTTTACGTTTGCCCTTGCAAACTACCTCTCTGTGTCAGACATCAGGTTTGCTTGCCTTCTCATGTACAAGCTCTCCCTTTGCCTGTTACCTTTAATGTCGTTTCCATATAAACCACATCATACTTTTCTCAATCCATTGATGCCAAAATACTAATGTTTAGAGCTATTGTCTTTCTTTTCTTCTTCTTCTTCTTCTTTTTCCCCATTGAGCTTCTAGAATTATAACTACTTTTCATATCATAACATCACAACCTTGAAGGCTGTAATTGGTTTATGTTTGTTAGTAGCTGAACTTGAAGAGAAGATCATTTTTATGGAGTGGATTATTCTGTTCAATTTGCAGTGAAATACGTGTCGAAGGCTTGGAGACCCTCGATTACCTTGATAATTTGATGAAGCAAAAAAGGTTTACAGAGCAGGCTGATGCAATCACCTTTGATGGCGAGGTTATGCTCTTTTCATGCTAATCCAATTAGGACACCTTCAGGATTCAAGTTCATTCTTGAGTCGGCCTTCCCAATTTCCATGTGTTTTATTACTATGTATTTTATTATTGCACATCGTTGATCTTTCTCATTCAACATTTGTGTCAATTATCTAAATCTTTGTATGTGTTTGGAAGATTTACTGGTTTATATATTCTTAGATTGATAGAGTTTATTTGAGCACCCCAACAAAGATTGCTATCATAGACCATGAGAAGAAGAAAACCTTGGAGCTGCGGAAGAATGGCATGCCAGATGCAGGTAAATGATGCCCGAAAGTCCATGTTTCCTTATATGGTTCCTTTGCTATAAGTGGCTATTCATTCTTCACCTTAATCATCTGGATATTGGTCACATGCTTGCAGTGGTATGGAATCCTTGGTCCAAAAAGCCAAGGGCACTTTCTGACATGGGTGCTGAGGAGTACAAAATTATGCTGTGTGTGGATTCTGGTGCTATTGAAACACCGATAGCTTTGACACCCTTTGAAGAGTGGAAAGGCCGTCAAGAGCTCTCTGCTGTTTCATCAAGCTATTACAGTGGGCAGTTAGACCCTCGAATGGTTCTTCGTGGCTTTCACTGAATCTCAGCATGTTTTTAGATAATTTATACGAGCTTCACACCCTGTAAATGTGCCCATTTCTTTTCTTTGTTGGGAAACCAAAACAGGCACATGTGATAGTTTGACCACCTTTTCCTGGTCACGCCATCAGAGGGTGGTGGTCACGCTATCAGAGGGTTTAGAAACATAAATGTCTTCTATGTTGATCTGTCTAGCATATAAGGAGTGTATCTTCTTTAGGGACAATTTCATACCTTACCCTCCCATGCATCATGATATTTGTCAGTCACGATCTCTGCCTGAGGAGGATTCAACAATCTACTCATTGCTCTTTCAATAATTGAGCCATCCCTCCCCAATGTTTCCTCTCTCTCTCTCTTGTCCGTGCGCACATGCACACACTCATGCAAGTGCGCATATGGTTTCTTTGTTTTGCTTTTCTTTACACATGCCTCAAATGTTGACAGAGTTGTCAACTTTATATATAAATTACCTGTATGGGTATAAGTGAGAAAGATCGCTTGCAACATGTGTGGAAATTAATATCATTGTATAGCCATGTAATGATATTTGCTGCTGAAGCAATATTTTGATGTATAATGAAGTAATAAGTTTGTTACATAATCTTACTGCTTCATTGGGTAAAGGAGGAAAACCGGTGTACTCCCCTTATTTGAATTCTTTCATCGCGCCTCTAGAAAAGCTTGAGCATGGACATCCCGAACTTTTCTCTGGCATCCATGTCGAGTGCATTGTCTCCGAGATACATCTGGATGTAGGCCCTGCATAGAAGTTCGCTCTGTATCTTGCTCACCACCTTATCCATCACTGCACCCCGTAAATTCATTTCTTCAGTTACTAATATTAGGAGCATAAGCATCTTTTGCGTTCACTGTGTTCTTAGATCTTACCTTTTGTTTGGAGAGTATATCCTGGAAGGCGAGAGATCTCTATCACAGAACCAGATGTTAGCTTGATATCATCGGATGCTTCACCCATGACCCTGCCATAAACGCTAGAGAGTCTCAATAGGGGAAAAGACATCTGAAAGCTGCAAGATGCATGCATGTTCTTAGTTGTATATATGCCTAATGAATAAAGAGCTGTTGCATAGTACTTGTTTGTGAGATCCTCGTGCTTCACCCCACTGGTGAGCTTCTTAACGGCCGCTCCAAGGCCTTCGGTGAAATTTCTTCTTACCATGCTCATGGTGAGGCCGGAAAATACTATCACCAACCTCACCATCATCCCCACATCACTGTCTATTACCTTTTGGTACATTTCCTTTGTTGGCCTTGCTGGGGCTTCCTTGAACTCAGATTTCAGTACATCTCTCAGCTTCTCATTATCTGCATATATACCTGCAAATTGGGGAATGTCAATGGGTGTATTTGCTTCGAGTAAACAGTTAATAGCCTCCATCGTGTAACATCATGACCGAGCCTCCGAGCTGAGGTGTCTACAAAAGTTTCGAGAATCCAGAACCCGATTCGTTTTGGATGAGTACTTGGCGCAAGAGCAGACAAAGTTCTTGTTTCGCTGTTTCTTACACATCTTCAGTGTATCAGTCTATAACTAAATAATTATCTCCTTGCGTTCGTGTAGTATGGGATTTATCCTTCATGTTCTTCTCCTAGACAAGCAAGACATCACTTGATCATCTTGCACAAATTATGGTGAAGAAGATCGACAGCGATCTGAATTCTGAAAAATCGTGCGAGGGTGACTTGAAGACAGTGCAGTGCATATTCAGTTTGTGTTTGATATGTACTCACCAAAGCCATAGATCTTGAGTCCCACCCCGAGCATGGACTTCTTCCTCAAACCCACAGCGTTCAGGCGCTTCCCATCCCCCTGTCTAACCGGGAATGAGACCCCGGTCCTCGGCTCCACTTCAACTCCCACCTCCTCCTCCTCCTCCTCCTCTCTCTTTGCCCTGGGAACCTTCGCTTCATCCCCGCTCGCTTCCTTCTTCGCTCGACCTTCCTCACACGTCCTGTCGCCGGGCTCTTCCTCGCCGGCATCAGAAACCGCCCCTTCGACAACCGCAGCACCACTTGCTTTCCCCTCGGCCCGTTTCCCTGCTCCCGAAGCTAAATTATCCTTCAACTCAACCTCCAACTCTGCCACGACGGTCTCCTCCGTGGTCGCCATTGCTTGAGCTTACTTGATATCGTCCCTCAAACTCAAACTAGGGAAGCGGGGCGTGCTTGCGCTGTGATGAGAATGCAGTTGGCTGTGACATTGCATTAAACATAACACAATGAGGGACGTGGGACACCGTACACGAGAGCAATTTGCACTGCCAATCTGCCATCGACCGACCTCGTTGTCGGCAACTGGGTGACGTTGAAGTCAATTTCGTACCAGTATCAGGGAGCTGCTCTAGCTTGCAATTGAATGGAGGTGGATCCCTGATATCAATGCGTGCCAACTAGTATGGATCTCACGCGTTCCGATCATGATGATTTGACTTGACGTGTATCTAACGACGGATGTTGGTGGTTGTCCCTTGCGCTCCGGCGGACGGAGAGATGAGAGGACCGTCCCGTCCCGCTCGCTCGAGGCTCCTCCATGGGGCTCGATGTACTCTAAGCTCTCCGAGCTTGGTTCATCGAATGTTGGAGCTCGGGTTTAGTTCTCGTCGCGTTTCGAGTGTCAGATTGAATCCGGTCTTTCGCTTCTTAATTCGAAACCAACACGCTACCTTTGCGGCAAGTACAAAAATTGAGTGTCAAATTGAATTAGGCCTTTCGCTTCTTAATTTGAAACCAGCACGCTACCTTAGCGGCAAATAAAGTCAATTGGCTAGATTGGTTGAAAATCATTGATGTAGATGCCTATCATCCTAAGGAGATGTTTGGGAACATATTTTTATTTCTTTGCTTTTATGTGCCTTTGTTCCCTAAAACAGAAAATAATATGCATCTATTTGCATATGGTAGTTAATTTTACATTTTCTAGAATAGACTAGTAGCTAGTGAATATATTTGGAATGAAAATAAGAAGTGAAAAAAAAAACTACTTTTCTATCTTGAAAGCAAAAATCCCTTCCTCTTTTTCTTCTAGCCAATCATCAGGCCTCAACATTGGCTAGTGAAGTTGAGCCTCACCTAGCCCAGCCAAGGCAAAGTTAGCATTGCCCAGCCATGGCCTCGCCTAGCCACCATGAGGCCAGTTAGAGGTTGGCCTCACCATAGCCAGGTTAAGCCGACCTCATGGTGGTTAAGTGAGGTCAAGTCAAGCCTCTTTGCCATCTATCACTAAGGCCCAGCACCAGCTAGAGGAGAAAGAAAAAGTGAGGAAAAAAAGAAAAAAAATATTATAAAACTAAAAATTTCATTTCAGTATCAAAAGTGTCGTGTAAGACTGTTGGCGCTAATTGAGTTATCACATCAACGATTTCTAATCAAAATTGACTGAAAAAAACTATATTATGAAATTATTAAAAGATTTAGGAATAGATTTACAGTCAACACATTTATTGAAATGCCTAAGAATTTACCGTCATCCTCCTCATATTATCATTTGTGAACCAGTAAAAATATTTTCCTCCTCATATTATGATTTGTGAACCAGTAAAAATATTTTCCTCCTCGTATTATGATTTGTAAACCAGTAAAAATTTTTGCTGTCACTTCTCACCATCCATCTTTAACTAAATAGTACGCTGGATTTTCTAAAACCATCTTATGATTTATTGATCAGTTAAATCATTACAAAAGTCCAACTTTATTCAAACATAAATTGTTAAGTCTTGATTTCTTTATACTTGAACGAAGAAAAAAATTAGGCATATTCTGTTATTTTTTTATTATGAGAACAGAAGGTTTGTGCACTTACCGAATACATTTTTCTGCTTAAAAGCTCATTTTATGTAATAAAAATAGGAAAAAAAGTATTTTTAAACATAATTGCTCTTAGAAATGAAATATTCACCAAACGCATCCTTAATTACTATCGAATAAGGCTACAAAATAGCGCGACTTTATGGCACGTGGGCATTTGAATAAGCAGAGTTAAAATCGTTAAAGGGTCAACCGCATCACTTGATAAATCGGCTCCGCCCAGCATCTTCGCCGATCACTCGGCGCATCCTACGTTGCTCAAAACCAGAGGCGGTGTTCTTCGATGAATGGTTCAATCGTTTTGGGCCTCTTCCTCTTCTTTGTTCGGTTCTTTTTGAGGAAGAAGAGGTCTACCTGTCGCTGGTCTGAATTGGGCTTCAAGCCTCGACAAAGCCTCGCCCGTCCTTCCATCGAAAGCCCTAGACCCATTAGGAAGCGGCTCAAAACACTCTCTATCGCCGGTGATTCCACGAGTCGCAGAGCTCGCAATGGAGGGACATCGGAGCACAAACCGCAAGAGCGCGAAGCGCTGCGGAGCTCAAAGCAACGATCGAGCCCCCGTTGCTAAGAAGAGCAAATCGGAGCCTTCTAGTTCTAGCTTCCTGGAAAAGGTCCCTTTTTTTTGTTGTTGGGTCTGGCTATCTTTCCTATTTCGTAGAATTGGTTTGTGGGTTGGCGGTAGTAGTTAACAGCTTCGATTATTTGAGTGGTGGATCCGTGTTGAGAGCTTGGGGTGCCGAATGCGGGTGGATTTTGATAAGCTTGCTGGTTAATCTAATGGGGTTCTGCAGATGAAAGCGAGGCTATCCGGTGGGCATTTTAGGATGATCAACGAGAAGCTATACACTTGCACGTACGTGATTCTCTCTATTCTGAACTTGTATTGTGATCGGCGTCCTTTCGCTTAATGTGCATTATAGTCTCGCTTCCGGCTGATGAACATGATTGATCGAGCCAAATTGCTTGCTTAGGGAGGCCTTGTTACTCGATGGCCTATTTGATGAGCAGGGCCGAAGTGTTGTATCTGATACTAGTGTATATGTACAATCTTTTCAGCGGAGAAGAAGCACTCGACTATTTTAAGGAGGACCCATCACTATTTAATGTGGTAAGATGTTCTTTTGTTTAATGAAAAGTCTTTCAGTGGATAAGCATGTCTTCACTACTCTTCTACACTCTGATGGCTACATTGTGTTTGTGGGCTTTTTGGACGAAAAGCTTGCATTGCTTAGGCAATGAAAGTGATCGGCAATTAAGCATCACCTATTACCTTCATCTCACTTATTTGAGTGAGGAGAAAAACCAGTCTCAGTAGAGTAAATTGGTTGCGAATGGAAGGAAGTTTAAACTTACTTACTGTGAGCTGGTCTTTGTGACAGAGTAACTATCTGTAAGCTTTTGCGAGTCGAAATATCAAGTTGAATGTGCGACCACATTTCAGCCTTTCAGAATCACAAAGACCAAATTATCAAGGTGCCTGGTTATCAGGGAGATACCGAGTGTACTGCAAATTTTAACGTTAGTCAAGAAACTTGTTTTTCTTTTCTTTTTTGGTCAGCTGGAATGAGTTCATTTCGCTCAAATAACTTCCTGGAAGAGCAACTTGCTTAGTACTGACAGAAAAAAGAAGGAAAAATGAGCTGCTTTGCTACATTCTCATCGGTGATGAATAAGTTCTTGAACTTCATATCAGCAGTTTCTTGATCATCCTGTTGGGATTTGTTTCTGTAAGATGTACATATCAGGGTATGGATCTTCATGTCAACCTTCTGAGAAGATGAGGCCATCAAGATTGGTCATTTAGATATGCTTTTTTTAACGTTAAAGCTGGAATTTTTTAACAGTTATTTAGGAAATTGTTTTGGATAACAGAGCAAAAACAGGTTTCTGGTTGTTCTCAACAAGAATTGCATGGAATTTGTTACTCCTAGAAGGATAATTGTCCATCATATTATTCTGATCTGAAATAATAATTGCCATCTCAGATAAGCTATTCTTGCATGAAATTTGTCTGCACATCACTTTACCAGTACGGATGATATATTCTAAGTTAGTTTCGGTTACGAAATTATTTTGCTTTTCCAAAAATTGGTTTAACTCCTTTTGACTTAATTTTCCAGTATCATGCAGGATATCAGGCTCAAATGTCTCAATGGCCTGAACAGCCAGTTCATAAGATAATAGAATGGCTTCAAGTTCGAAATCCTTCTTTGACTGTGGCTGATTTTGGCTGTGGTGAGAGTTAACTGGATAAGTTCTGCGATGGTTACATTTTTTTTTGGGACATTAGATGCACTGGTCATTATCAAAATTTCTGGACTTATTTGAACTGCTACTTACACTTTTGTACTATTTTCAGGAGACGCAAGGGTAGCTAAAAGTGTGAAGAACAAAGTCTTCTCATTCGATCTTGTCTCAAACGATCCTGATGTGATTGCCTGCGATATGTCAAAAGTATGGATCTTCTCCTATTAAAGTATGCAAGTCGGAGTTATAATTCCATGTTAACAATATATAGCATCACTTGTTTCCGATTCTTAGTTAGAGATGTATTCTGTGGATCCTTTTTGGGCATCATTTTCCCATCATAGACCAATATCTCCCCTATAGCTCAGTTCCATCAACCTGTAAGAAGTGTGTTGATTCTTTATGTGTATGAACTCATGTTTTTCAATGGGAATTGGAAAAGCAGCTACGAGAAATATAATCCATCTTGAGGATTTACTTTTCAATGAATTAGTCGCTGGTCTATGTGGGTTTCAGTGTTAGTTGAATGAGGACCTGATTCAATTTTTTCCTGCAGACAGGCCTTGACTCTTCCTCTGTTGATGTTGCCATCTTCTGTCTTTCCCTCATGGGGCTTAATTACCCAAATTACCTTAAGGAAGCGCACAGAGTTCTCAAACCAAGGTGTGCAGGACACTTTTCCTTGGTTCCTTTACATTGATGATATCGACAATTTCTGTGCATATCGGTGGACTTATCAAGATTCTTTACAGTGGATGGCTTCTTATAGCAGAAGTGAAGAGCAGATTGGATCCAAAAACCGGGGGAGCAGATCCTAATAGGTTCATACAAGCTGTTTGCGAGCTAGGATTTACCCCAGCGTCAAAGGTCCACCCTTGCTCCTTTTGTTCGCACAGATCATTTGCCTTTCAGTATTTGACTTCTTGGTTATCGTGTGCAGGACTTCAAGAATAAAATGTTCGTTCTATTATACTTCACAAAGCAGGTATGCTGTCTATTGGCAATGAGGCCATTTTGTGGAGACCCAGATCTGTGAAAAGAAAAAAAATTATTCATCTTAGTTTTTTGTAGGAGAAGCCAAGTTCAAAGAGGAAGGAAATTCAGTGGCCGGAGTTGAAGCCTTGTATATACAAGCGTCGGTGATGTCCAAGCTTTTGATCTCTAAATGTCGTTGAAGAATTACTTCTGTTTTGTTGTCAATTATGTCACTCTCGACCTGTGGTACAAATTATGTAAGTCATAGGCAATCTGATATGCCATTGGAGTTGAGGCGGGAAAATTTGAAGCTGTTTAAATTAGTCGAGCGCAAAAAATGATAGCATTTTGGTGCAAGAAGTGAATCTGGCAGTGGCTCTGTATTTGTACGTCAACTTACAATGCTATAGATTACAGGTAAGAGTTAGGCTGCAAAGTTTGATTTCTTTCTTCTTTTCGATTTCGTTCTTCTCTTCGGGTAATGAAAGATAACAATAGCTAGGTTGCTCCTATTAAATGTGAATCATTGGCTAATGGTTGGTATAAAATCTGTGTTGTTGGACTATAGCCCTGACGTGCTTATCATGAGTTTACTCATTCATTTTGATTTGGCGAGCCATTTCTCTTTAATAAGCTTTGTTTGTTTGTAATGCTTGCATTATTTAAAATAATTAGTTAATGAACAATATTTGTATTATCGATAATAATTTATTTTTGAATCATGGATGATCAAATTGTGTTTCGTTTATCCATTTTTGCGAGGAAAAATGAGATAAATAGTCTTTGAATTTTGTTCAAATGCAATCTTGAACTTTCCATTTGCTCCATACAGTTCTTGAACTTTAGTTCAATGTGTAATGCAGTCATAGAATTTTCAATTTATTTAATGTGGTCTTTAAATATTTTGTACATGTTCAAAATTATCTTTAGATGATATGAAAATGTCTAATATGATTTTTAAACTTAAATTAATGGAAAGACCACATTCAACATTTCATATGATTCATGAATTTAAAAGTTTAGGGAATGCGTTATGCATTAGGTTAAAATCTAAATAATACTTTGAACAAATTGAAATTTTATATTATAGTACACATTGGGTTAAAGTTCAAAGATTATTTATATCATTATCCGTTTTTTGAAATGATAATTAATCATTCTTCGCGAGATAAATGGAATCAAGTATAATCTTACGGATGTAATCAAGGAGCTATCGCACCCCCACCTAAACAGTCATTTTTATTTTATTAAGCTATGAAACAAGTGAGCCAAAGTAGATCGATCTCATCAAGATGAATATGCCAACACGATGAACCTAAGCTTTGATGTCGTGAAGGATGCTGGTGAATGCACTATGGGCTGAAAGGTCATGGTGAGTTAGCCTAACAATCCAAAAGTCTTTGTGCTCTCATTGGTTGAATGGCTTGCAATCTGTATTTTTGTTTACTCGAAATTCTTTAGTTGGAGATTTGTAAACATTGTATCATAAAAATGAGGATTTTATTGAACTATTTGTTCAAAAACGTGAATAATAAAAAGAAATTTATGCATCCACACTTCAAAATGCAAGAAAGTAATTGGCATCAGTACAAAAACAAGCTTAACGCTAGCTTTGGGGTCTCCATTTACTTGGGCATGAAAATTTATTTTGATATTTAAAAGTAAAGACGTTGTCGCTGCGATAAAAATAGTAATTGATTTACAATAAGTTATTAGAATTGATCATTATTCTTATAAATGATTCTCGATATTCATTGATTTTGTTAAGATATTTATGAAGAGAGAAAATATTTAATTGCTCGTCTATTTGACGAAAGATTAGTGATTTGATAAGATATAAATATGTAAATTTCCGTTACTGATAAAAATATCTTATTGTATATGATTGTCCATAATGAAAACATGTCATTGACTAAAATTTTTAATAGATGCAATAAATTTATTTATGAAAATTTATTTTTTCAAAGTTATTTGTAAAATAAGAGGATTTGGCATTAGAATTTTCCAATTAAAGAAGTACTAAAAAGGAAAAACAAAAAGGGAAAAAACAAATAGAGAAACCCTGAGGACCACTGTTCTGCTTGAAGAAGACCTGCTTAAACCCTAAAACCTGGAAGGAAGAACCTCCAAGAACAGCTCTTTAGTGATCCGGCCAAAGCCTGCTTAGTCAATGGAAGTATAGGGAAACAGACTTCGCCGGACGACGGAAATGTTCGCGGCGACTGCCCGGAACCTCCGAAGGCGCTCCTTGAAGACTCTCTCCTCCATTTTCCTCACTAATCACTCCCAGTACTCTATCCCTCTCTCCCTCTCTTAATATTGCGATTTTTTTGCTTTTCAGCTGAGCGAAGACGGCATGTTTGCAGTAAGTAGATTTTTCATGTCCTAGGTAGAGGATTGGTTCTGGGTTTTTTTTGCTTGGTCAAGTTTGGCCTGAATTTATGGTCTTTATGGGTTTGATTGCTCCTTTCGTGGGCCAATCGATCGAAGTCGTCATGAATCGGGTTGCATTGGTTAGTTTCATTTCCAGTTCAATGCGCTAATCTGGTCTCTCCATTTCCAGTTTGTGCTTGGTTTGTTCTCGTTAGCTATTCTTCTTCAAATCGAGACGATGGAGCAATCTATGATGAGACGTTTCCTTTTTTCTTCTGCTTACTTTTCATATGTGCTATTTACTACTTCTCCTGTCCAGGAATGCAATTCTTCTTAATAGTGATCCTGCGAAGCTAATGTTGAGAAGTGTGGTTCAACCGATTGTAAATCATGATGACAATCTGCATTCCTCGTTCACGGTGCTCAATCCCTTGGGCAGTTGGTCACGTTCGATGTCGACCAAAGGAAGGAGTATGCGGAGCAAGGTAGAGAGGAGAATGCGCAAAGAGTCCGGTAAAACCTTGAGGGAGATTCGTAGGGCTAAAAAATTGAGAAAGAAGCTGATGACCGATGAGGAGAGGCTTATCTATAATCTGAAAAGGGTATGTTTCTTTGCCCCATGAAAGCATCTGAAAAGGGTGTAAAATCATATCCTTACAGGGTTACATTTAGTTGTAAGCCATTGGATGGTTTAAGTTTCTCATCACTGGCAGCACCTTAATTTTGAAATTTTGGGGTCTTGTAATTTTGGATTGATTCCAATTTTCAAGTTGCTTGGATGCTATTGGTCATGATGAAGCACGCCTAGAGAGTTTCCGCATTTGGTGAGTAAAATGAATACATTTAAACGGTCTCAGTAGCTAGAAGTCTTAAAAGACCTATGGGGTTGAAGCACGCCAAGGTCATACATCCCTTCCTGCTTAAATTTTTGCTCAGACCTGCCAACAGGAAAAGTTTCTGGAGCAAGTGTGGGCTGATTAGGTTTAGCTAATGGGTTCCATATAAACTACCATAGGAGGGTAGCATCATGTTGTATACTAGTAGATTCATCTTCTTATACATTACGTGTTCTTGTGACATCCTTCTTCATCTAAAAGTTCCCTTCATCTTCTGAAAGCTTGAGAGAATTAAGATCTTCTGTGGTTAGGCACTTTAATTAGGTTGCTCTGGCATAAAAGAGTCTTTTTCTTTTTGTTGTACTGTTTGCTCTGTCATAAATTCTACAACCTGTAAGTTACTTTTCTTTTTCACGTATGGATTAGCATCAATTACACGAGGATTATGTGCATGAATGATCTTGGAGCTAAGCTAGTAAGTTCAATAGTACCATTATTGCTCAGTTAGGCTTTAGTATCTCTCTGATGTAGCTGATGAGTGTTTGAATTTGAACGGTTATGCTGGTTAAGTAACTTTATAATTTCCTGAACCTGAAGAGATTGGATTTTTCCTCGTTTTCTTAGCTGCTCAGACACTTATTTTTGGATTCTAGCAATTCTCAAACTATTTGTTGTCTCTATTCTGACTTGTCCAGGCCAAGAAGAAAGTGGCACTGCTCCTGCAGAAGCTTAAGAAATATGAGTTACCTGAGCTGCCCCCTCCTCGGCATGATCCTGAACTATTCACCCAGGAGCAGCTTCAGGCATTTAAAAAGATTGGCTTCAGAAACAAAAATTATGTTCCTGTTGGTGTCAGAGGAGTCTTTGGAGGAGTAGTACAGAATATGCATCTGCACTGGAAGTTTCATGAGACTGTGCAAGTTTGCTGCGATAATTTCCCCAAGGAGAAAATTAAAGAAATGGCAACCATGCTTGCAAGGCTAAGTGGTGGCATTGTTATTAACGTACATAATGTGAAGACAATTATCATGTTCCGTGGAAGAAACTATCGCCAGCCAAAAAATTTGATTCCCATCAACACTCTCACAAAACGAAAGGTCAGTAAACAAAGTGCGTCTTCAACTCATCCTTCATTCAAATTGCAATAAGTTCAAGAAGTTGGGATTCTAAGAATATGTGACCCTGCAATAACCTTGCAAACTGTGCCCCTCCCCGCCCAAAAAAAAGAAAAAAAACCTGAGGGAGAGAGAGACCCCTCGTGTGAGAACTCTCTTCTCACTCAGCCTATGGCTTTGGCCCTTGAGTTGAGTCTCTTGCATGTTCTCCAGTTGGACCAGCTAGGCCCTATCCTAGGTTGTGCAAAGAAAAAGATGAAAAAGTCCTTGAAGTCGATCTCTGCTCCATAATATATCTCTGATGAAACCTTTGGTCTTTGATTTATCATTCAAAAGTAGGCGGTCGTGAAACTGAATGCTGTACTGATTTTCTATATAATGCTTGGTATTTTCAGATTCATCCCCTGATACTGTCATTATATTTTTACTATATGAGTTGCATTTACAAAAACTTGTCTATGCAGGCACTGTTCAAGGCCCGATTTGAACAAGCTCTAGAATCTCAAAAGTTGAACATAAAGAAGATCGAACAGCAGCTGCGCCGAATGGGTGTCAATCCTGAGGATCCAGCTGCCATGGCCAGCATCCAGAGAGTTGCTTCAACATTCTTTAATGCAATTGACAAAAAAGAAGGAAGCCCATATGTTTTTCAAGATGATAGACAATCGGTAGCAGAGTCAATGCATCATACTCAGCTGTCTGCACCTGCTGCTGATAGTGACCAGGAGGAGTTGGACAGATTCATAGCCGAGATAGAGGATGCAGCAGACAAGGAATGGGCTGCAGAAGAAGCTGCAGAAAAAGAAGAGTCGGGAAAAATTAGATATTGGAACAGAGAAGAATTTGGAGGACGCTTCAAGAGATCAGACTATCGCGGAGGCAATGACTCCGATAGTGAGATTAGAGGGGCAAGAAATTGGAAGGAACGTCATGGCAAGCAAGCTATTGATAGTGATGAAGGCGAAGATGATGAATGGGATTCTGATGATGCAGAAGAAGTGAGTGATGTTGAACATGCTGCTGATGATTCTGATAAGGAGCTTGAGAGATCTAGAATAGAAAGGCAAAAGAATGAGAGGATGGGGAAGCCTAAGAATTATCAAACTTCCCCTAGAAATGCTAGGCCTAATGTTAGAAAAAATTTGGTTGTAAAAGAATCCGAGTCTGACAGTATGTTTAGCGATCTTGAAAATGTCATGTGGGACTCTGATGAAGGGGAAGGTCAGGATTCAAGAAAATCACAAACTGCCGCCAGCCGTAATTACCAGAGCAGCAGTGACGAAGAAGAGAATCTTCATCAACCGGTGCAAAGTGACCAAAAAAGATTCTGCACTTTACGTGGTGAAGATGATGAGCCCACTGATGATCTGGATGGATCTGATACATTCGAAATGGCAAAGAGGAAGCAGGGAAAGTACACTAGAACAAGTATTCAGGAACATAACCAGAGAAATGCCAAGTCCATCAGAAGGATGATCGAAGATACTTCTGGGTGGGTTGAGTCAGTTAGTGATTCAGAAGTCCCAATGCGGAAATCAGACATGGACGAATGCTCATTGTCTAGGGCTGGGGATCATGAGTGCAGAGGAGACAGCGAAGGGGAGAGTTATGTTAACACAGATGAGCAAAACAGGGGAGAGGTTAAAATAGCTAAGACACAGAAGCAGGTGGATGAGTTCTGGGATAGTGATTAGCTCTTCTTTCTGGAGCAGTTATTCTTTTGCAAGTTCCTTTGTATGTTAAGCTTGGCAACTTGCAAAATCGATCCCGTGAAATTGATTGGACTTGCATGTTAAGTTTAAAATGCAAGGTTGAGTTTTCTTGAACGTACAATAACAGCGGCAGTATCGATGTTCAATTAGGCTCTGCATTCATAAATGAGTTAATGCTGCTCTTCAAGTCCTAGCCAATCTCGTGGATATTTTTCCAACCTTCCGCATTCACAAGTAGATGGTGATAGGCCTGCAATTTGGTGGACTACACCTGATTTGTAGTTTGGTGGAATATGGGCCTCCATTATTGTATATCATCCTCTTTGACAGGATCTGATAAACTAAATATACGAGGGAGGTTGATGCGGACGAACGAAGAAATTTTCATGAACAAAATGATGTCTCTTATCAGATTGATTGAGAACCAATGTGTGCGCTTTGACGTTTGAAGGCACGACTACGTTGGAATGGATCCATCGCCGTCAGCCCAGTGCAAAATGTGTCCGAGGGAAAAAGGGGGGTCTTCAAAATGATTTTTTACCCCCCAGGAAATGAGAGAGATGAATACCTCAAACTAGAGGGTGAATGATCTTGTTCAAAAGAAATTTATCATATGCATTTTGGGTACTGATATTTGAACAGAAATAGCAAATCCATGTCTTTTGTTGCTTTAATCAATTTGGGGTTGGATTGAGACATATCCTGTCGGAAAGCAAATCAGGACATAAGGATGGTCAGAATATTCACAGCATGGCTCTTTCTGTCAGAGAGGTTGGCTTGAATTGATAATTATTCTCACGGTGAAGGCATTCCCTTGATTTTGCTGATGGGCCTCTGAGAAATTGCTCCTCTCTCCTCTCTCTCTCTCCAATCCATGAACTTACTAAGAATAGATCTCTTGAGGATGCATGAGTCTGGTGGAGAAGTGTAGTCCTTCAATTGGTATTTGCCTGATTATCCGGCTTACCATGCGGTAAAGTAGTGAGACGATAATGTAAGATGATGTACGTTGATCAGACTGTCAAGTGCAAAACGTATTTCTCTGCAAAAAGCAGATACGTACTTTCATTTAATCAAAATCATGGTCGGATGATTCCGTTTCTAGTTGTCATCTTTATGGGTGGATTTTGATCCCTCAAACTAGATGTGCCAGGATCAAAACAGGAAAGATTTAGTAGATAATAACTTGCGCGACTCTAAAACTACTTATCTTTATGTAAAATTTGTCATGTAACCAAGAACATGCTTTTAAAAGGAGAGGAATTTTTACACAAAGAAGATCGTGTTTAGAAGCAATCGCAACTGTTAGATAAATGTAAAAGTCACGTAAGATCTATCATTATTATCAAAAATGGTAAACATTGTAGTAATTTGTATAAACATATTTCATGCGATCCTCATGGTACTTAACCTATTATTTCCCTTATCGAGTAGGATCAAATCGTAGTCGATCTAAAATTGCCGAGACCATATCACAAAGAAAAAGGAAAGGAAATGTCGTGGCCCATGAAGGTGACATTTTATTGCGTGAACGAATCGTCAAGGCAAAATGGACTTACAGAGTAGCCAAATTTGCTGACAAAGCATCCATTGCAAAAGTCAGTCCATCGCTGGAGTCCAAAGATAGCTTGACACTATGCTTTTTTTGTACGATGCATTGCACGAGATTTCGCCTCATAAAGTGGTTCTCGTGTGCTGCACCAAAGTCTAAAGATAGGTTGACTCCTTCTTTTCCAATGACCCGGTCAACTGTAGGGGGGGACCCTATACTTTGGTATAAGGTATATTCCTCGAGAAACAGCAACAAAAATATCGTGGAATGACTAGATGGTGATTTGGCACAGTGGACAAGGGCTCAATCATATCGAATCAATATCCAACAAATATAGTGAGGAGGGTTTTATACGATCATTCGAAACATTGATTGATTAGTCAACTCGACCTATGATCTAATAGCCATAAAGGAATAAGATGAATTGCGAAAGGGAAGTCCCGTGAATGCTTTTTCAATGATACTACAAGATTAAAAATCAAAGACATGCGCGTGGCTAAATGTGACCATCTTCTTTTTCTGGACCCAGAAAACCCACGATGAAGTAGATGGGTGATGTGTGCCTGCAACACTAGCAAAACAGCTAGAAAATGTTCGCAGGACTAAAGATGTGCTACTTGGTTGGGAGAAGAGATGAGGGAATAAGAACAAACTTCTGCGAGTTCCTTCGTATGTTAAGCCTGCCAACTCGTAAGTTAATTGATTCGACTTGCATGGCTTAGTTTTAAATGCAAGATCGAGCTTTATTAAACTGTACAGGAACAGCGGCAATATTGATGATCAGGTACTGAGAAGATATCAAACGCTGCATTCATAAACAAATTCACGATGATGTCCTACTCGTAGCCATTCTTGTGCACATTTTTCACCCTTTTGCAATCCCAAAAAAAAAAAAAGTAGATGGTGATGAATCTGCAATTTGGTGGACCACACTTAATAAACGGGAAAATTACCAAAAAAGTCCTAGATTGAGGGAGGTTGATGGAGACTGTTAAATGAAGAAAACTTCCAGGAACTAAATGATGTGTCATAGTAATTACTTGTATCAAATTGATTGAGAACCAACATCAAGATCGTATATGTCACAGTTGAAAGGCGCAAAATTAGTTTGGAGTAAAAAAGGGTCCTCGAATGTTGCAAAATGAGAGAGGCGAATGCCTCAAAACTTAAACTAAAGAGTGAATGATCTTGTTCAAAACAAATTAATCTTATGCACTCTGGTACTGATTTTGGACTGCAGATCTGGACATTAGAACGCTATCCACAGCATGGCTCCATCTGTCTATTTTTTGGGCTAAGACAAACCCTCCATTCCATCAACAACAGTCCAAATACTACATAGAGGAACCAGAGCCTATTTTAAATTACAAAAGTAAGACTCTGCTAACACTATATTTTTAACTCTATAAGGTATGTCACCAAAAAAAAATGCAGTTCCTATCCAATGAAAAGTCCAATTTGCAAGCTCGCGAGCAGCAATCGCTATTAGGTCTATTAATCCACTTCAAACTCCATCCTGGATTGTTGCTTAAGTAGTAAGCGAGAGCCCATGACGAAATAACGAATACTCCAAGGGCAAAGACCCTTGTGCTGAGCTGCTCGGCTTGAATTGATAATTGTTCTCCAAGGGAAGGCATTCCCTAGATTCTGCTGATGGGTTTCTAAGATTGCTCCTTCCCCTCTCTATCCAATCCACGAGCTTAATAAGAATCAATCTCATGAGGATGCTTGAGTTTAGAGGAGCTTTAGTCCTTCGATTAGGCAATACTAATTCTCTATCTAGCCTACTTATGCAGTTAACTGGCCTACTTATGCAGTTAAAGTAGCAAGATAACGTGAGGTAACGTACGTTGATCAGACTGTGAAGTGCAAAACCGTAGCCGTGACGACACAAAAAAGTTTCTGCAAAAACAGACACGCACTCTCATTTTATCATAATTATGGTCGGATGAATCAGTTTCTAATTCTCATCTTTATAGGTGGATTTCATCCCTCAAATTAGATGCCCCGTAATGAAAAGAGGCAAGATTAAGCAGGTAATGGGTCAAGTGATTTTGAAATAACTTGTCTTTATCTAGAATTTGTCATGTAATAGACCTCTTGTTAAAAAGAAAACCTATATTCGCATAGTTCCTATTAGAAAAAAAAAACTTATTTAAAGAGGAGAGGAAACATCATAATCAAAAGCAATCACATCCGCTAGATAGATGTGAAAGTTATGCGCGTGTGAGATCCATCGTTAGTATCAAAGATTGTGATCAATCTTCTTAATAAATATGTTTCACACAATCCTTGTAGGATTTAAAATACTATTCCCCCTAGCATGTACATTACCACAAAATACGATCATATCATAGTCAATCCAAAGATGCCAAGACTATACACGACAGAGAACTAGAAAAAAAAAAAGGCTGGCGATCGATCCGCACGTCTAATTATCTAAAGGTGCCGGCCTCATGAAGTGGTTCTCATATTCGACCAAAAAAAATGGAAAGTGGTTCTCATGTGATGCGCAAAAGTCTAAAGATCGGTTGACTCCTCCGTTTTCCATGGCTCGGTCAACTATAAAGGGTATCGTGTGGGAGGGGACGCCCTACTTTGGCATAATTAATACATCCCTCGAGAAAACTCTCGTGGAATTACTAGACGTGGTGATTTGGTGAAGTGCATAGGGGCTCGATCGTATCGAGGTGATATCCAATAGGTTGAGGGGGTATTCGGTCACATGAAATAATGATTGATTAGTCGACTCGGCGTATGTTCTGAAAGCCAAAAAGGGTATAGGATGAATTGCGAAAAGGAATTCCTATGAGTGCTTTTTCGACGTTGGCGATAGATCAATGATCAAAGACAGTTGGTTGTCCTTGAATTACATAAAAATATCCAATATCGTCGGCTGTCCTTGAATTTGAATTGATGGAGATGTAGAGACTAAATTATAAATTAATCAAAAAGTTTAAGGACGGCATTGAACATTAGAAGTTCATGAATGAAGTTACAATTTTGGTTATAGTTCAAGGATTACATTAAACGACTTAAAAGTTCAAGGACGGTTTTGTATATCGGGTCATAATTTAGGAACCATTCACATAAATGATATAACAGCGAAAGAGTAGGAACATTCGCTTGGCTAGAGATAACGTGACTTGGGTTTGGGATGAGAGTTGACTCGAAGGGAATAAGAACAAACTTGAGAGTTCAACAACCCAATTATTGTCCAAAAGGATAATGCCAGTTCTGCAGGTTTGAGGATTGAGCTTGCGGACTAATACTTCAACAGCAACCATTCGGGCTTTTTCCTGGGCAGGAGGATGTCCAGGACTCTGAGCTCAGGGTTGAACTGGGAAAGAAGGGGGGACAGCCTGCCCTGTGGGTTTTTATTGGGTGAGTTACCTCCTTGTGAGGGTTGTTTCGAACGGACAGGAGTGCAAGTCAATGGGGTTGGTGGGAATGTGTTCAGAGCACGTTGCAGGAAAGAGAATGCGGTTTCTTTGACCCCTGACATCTTATTAGAAAATTTTCTTTTCTTTTCAGCCGTCCAATTCAAATCGGACGGCTGCCATAATTCATTTCATAGGAAAAGAACGTCCCCGGTTGTTTTTTTTAACATGTAATCATCTTTAGGGGGTGTTCGTCAAGAATTGAAGGTTACTTTTTAGCACAAATTGAAGAAGAGAGTGGCAATTTGTGCTTGGATTTTGCCTGACTGGCAGGAAAGGGCAGTGGGAAGACGATGGGTGGTTGCCTGTTTGGTCAAGTTTGCTTTTAAGACGTGGAGAAAGACTGATCTCTCTCTCTCTCTCTCTTTTTTTTAAGTAATTGGAAATTATCGCAATCTCTTTAGATGGCGAGTCACCTTGTCCCGACACCATATGTGTTCTTGTTCTTAATTGTTGCACCAAAGCCATCCATCATCTTTTACTTGATTGACCATTGGTCGGAATGCCAAAAGTCCGATTACCCCTAAAGATAATGTCAAAGACTCAAAGTGACTATAAAGATTATGGTAGCACAAGACATTGAGTTGATATCAAGTGTTGGGGTGTGATTCATACTCCTAAAACGGATAGACATGGGGGTACCGCTTCCTAGTGAGCGGGTAGGAGACCATGTGGCTGTCTCAGCGTGGGTCATAATGGGTATGGCAACATCATATTGATTTTATAGTTTGAGCTCGTATTTTATTAATATTTTAAGTTTGGATCCATAAATAGCTATTGAACATATATAATTTATTTTTCTTATAATTAAGACATATAAAGGAAGCGTGTGAATTATAATTTAAGTATGATTCAGAATAAAATGTTATGTCTTGATCTCTTTTTCTTGTTTTTTACTCTCTACTTCGTTGTCTTTATGTGTCAAATCCTACCATCAAGTTCTTCGTTAATCTACACGAGAAAACAATCAAGGCCAGCTCATTTTCATTAAGTTCTTGATGACGACCTTTCTATGACTTCTCTCCACTTCCAGGAACAGGGTCACCCCTAAGACTTCTTCTTCCCGGCAGACCGATTCAGAACACATACGTCGCCAAGCGCTTTGTATACGGAAAGTTGACTCTGTTTTGAGTCCCCAGTAAAGGCAAGAGGAGGCGATTGATTCCAACCCACTTCACACGGTGAAATGAATAAATCAATTGACTCTCATCGATGACCCGTGGATCGCAATAATCTCTACTTTAGTCCTTTGATGGTAAGTGAGTGGTGGAAGACACCATGATCAGCACATGATGATGGAGACTCCACACACAAACAGAGACGAGAAAAAAAAGAACTTGGCAATTGAAAGACTCGAGGATAGGGCTTGATTATAACTTAGACGGATGCTCAGCCTGTCATTTGTCAATTCCCATGTTGCAGATTTTTTTTTTCTATCAGAAGGCGTTGACTGTGTTTTCGATTCTGTACTCTCCCTGCACCTTCAAGCTTCCAGGGCGGCATCATCAGATGTGCTTCCCCCAGAAGACGTCTTCTCCATGCAAAACCTTGAAAGGCTGGCTACAAGAGTTTGACAAACCGATCGGCAAATCGACGCGTTCGATCGCCTGTTTGCGGGTTTGAACCTCATGCAAGATGACCCATTTGGTCCAGTCAAGAGATTGGTCAAGAAAACATGAAGAATGCTCCGCGTGATGAAACCAACAGCGCAAAAAAGTAGATGAGACGATGATGCGAGTCGTGCAATTTGAATGAAAAGGAACTAGAATTAGAAAGATGGATGATAATTTGGCAGAAAATTAGAATATACAAATGATTATCTATCAATGACATGCTACTCGAGCAAAATTCCCAGAGCACGCAAAGCTGGGAAATAATGGGCATTCCCAAGCTGGTCTAGAAGAATTGGCGGTATGCACAAGATCTTCCACTGCCGCAAGAGCTAGCTATTCTCTGTAAAGCAGTTTCTTCACATGGAAAATTGATAAGAACTGCTGATCAAGAACCTCAAGCAGGGAGAGTGTATAGACATGCGCAAGAAATTCTCCTCGATGTACACCTATGTGTCTGGTTCTCCATAAACACTGCCCTAATGATGTACCACATATGATGCATCCTTAGCAAAACAAATTATCTTCGATGTTGTAGAGGAAGTGCCTCAATAATCGAAAGGGACTCATCAGTCACCCCTTTCTCTTTGGCAGTTTCCGGGCAACAAAAACTTATACTCTTCTGCATGATTAAGCAAGTAAGCAGGGAGATGAACGGCAGAATTAGAATGAGGAATCGGCCCCATCTTCCCAATTATCTCCTTAAACGTGTATTCCTCGGGCAGCATGTCGAACAAATTGGCGCCTCTGCATATGACATCCTGAACCCTCTTTGGATTCAAATAATGGGAAAACCTGACCCGATCGTTGTGGCTGTAAGCCTTCATCTTAAATATGAACTCGCTCACGTGGCGGAAACAGAAGCTACAGTGCCAACCTGCATCAGAAAGTAGATAGTCGGTCTGCCGATAATGTGCATATCTGGTCTTGCCCGTCTGGTAGCGATGAACCGAAGCCCTCCAACTCTTGTTATCCCGATGAAACTCAAAGGAGTACAAGTAGTTTCTCAGCTGCAAATGAAGAATCGGTGGGATATCATCACACCATCTCAAAAGATTGATTGTGTGGGCACTAGGGATTTCGTCAACATCCGACATTATCAACAAGTCATCATCTTTGATGCCGGCTCTTCTAAGTAGGAGGTCTAGGGCTACTCTTTGATATGCCTCTTCGACAAATGGGTTCTCTCCCTTCTTGAATCGTCCTCCAATCCTTCCATAGGTCAACCGAGGTACAATAAATTTGAATCTGTCCCTGTTGCTCTCGAAGTGCAGCTTCTTAGGCAAGCCGCTAAATGTAGAGTTAGATTCGAGGAGAACAAACTGTGTCACATAAGGATACAGCTCATTCCATCGAATAGTGAGGATGTCGAGTTCATTGCTGAACAGAACTGCATCATACACCCGCCTTGGAGATTCACGGATTCCCCAACCATGAAGTTTGCACATCGTCTCCATAGACACGTTCTCGTTGTAGTAATGAGGGATCTCGTGAAATGGCTTAGGCGGAGATTCCCACAGAGGTCTGAGAAAATACGAGATCTTTTGTCCATGCAAATACAGGGTAAAGATGCCGAGAGGGATCACGAATAATAAGAGAATATACGTTCTGATATCCAGACCTCGCAACAGGCAACGCAGTCTGGACATGCTCAATGCTGCACGAGCCTGCGCAGAACAAAAAAACAGGAATCACACAATGTCCTGAGCGGGAGATGAGGGTACGAAGTAAAACATTTCATCCATCATCCGAAACATTACAATTCAAACAACTCAACATATCGTAGAGAGTAGTCAATAAGCAGATAGCTCCGCTTAATTCATCGACCTCTGTAAGAAAATCGAACGCATGCACAATCATTCAACACGTTCGAGGCATCAAACCTACATCGTCACATTCACGACCCCAAACCATAACGCCGATTTTCCCTCCTCTCCTTACTGGATAAACAGAGTCTAATCAAACACAAACAAAATGAAAATAAGGGGAAGAAGAAGACGACCCACATCATTTGGAACCCAGAAAGTTGTGAAAATGAAGATTTTTCTAGGATTCAGAAACATCACCACCCAAAGGTGCGGTGGTGCGGATGCGGAAGCAGCAATTAGAAAATGTTCTCCCGGAGAACAAAGAACATTCTCTACGAGCATTGACGATCATTTACCCTTAAAACACACAATATTCAGCAAAAACAGGGGCGAACTTCAACAGGAAGAGAGCTCGGGAGACTCAGAGCACAGACGAATTACCTGGCCACAAACGTTTTCGCATATATCATCAGTCTTCTTCGAACTGTAATACCCCTCCGACATCATGAAGAACACGCCCAGCTGGGAATTGGTGGATTGGAAACACACCCAGCAAAAAGTTGCCCCGATACTCTTCCAATGCCACCAAATTTGCTCCCCTTCTGCTTCAATTTATAACCATCCTCACGCGCAAACCCGAATCGCAAAACCCCCCCAGAAATTAAAAGACGCGAAAAGAAAAAAAAAATAAAATAGAATAGACCCCCTCTAATTTCGTCAACACAAATCGCTGTCAAATTGGCAGACAAGATCAAGCCCCCCCTCTCTCTCCTCTCTCTCTCTCTCTCTCTCTCTCTCTCTCTCTCTCTCTCCTCTGTGTGTTGAGTTGTGATGGAAAGGAGAAGAACCTGCAACGTTAATTATAGCCGTTTTGTGTTGGTTTTTCGCTCTTTCACCAGATAACACTGTTCCAAATGCAAGATAGTTCGACCACAAAAAAAAATATTAAGAGAGAGAGAGAGAGAGAGGGCTCTTAATTAAATTAATCCCCATGAATTTCTCTCCTTTTCTTACTTTTCCCAACAGTAATTCGGAAGATCCGAGAGGAAGAAGACAGAAACGTAGCGGCCGTCGATTGGGAAGGCAAATCCGACGGTGGAGAGAAGGGGGGGACCATGGATGCTGCCGTGGGCGCGGTTGATTATGGTTACGCACTTTTGGTTAAAAGCAGCAGAAAACCGGCGGACGTAAGCCATGTACGCAACCGCAAAACAGAGGGGTTGGTTGCACCAACATAGAAAATACGTAGTCCGAAATTATTCGTATTTTTCCTTTTTGGATAATGGAGGGTCAAAAAAACATTAATCCACTCGAATTGGGCCCAGGACCAGTGCCCTCTCGTGTTTTTTTTTTCTTTTTTTTCTTTCTTTGTCTCCCTCAACAATTTTGAAGGATCTCATGAGCGGGAATCTATCAAGATATCTGCGAAAATCAACGATGAAATTATTTGGGGTGAGTTTGTGGGTTTTACTAATAGAAAATTGTGCAAAAGCTAAAAACATCGAATTAGGGAAAAAAAAAACACCTTCTCATAGCTGTTTTGGAAAAAAAAAAACACCTTCTCGTCAAGTTACCAATAAACACGCCGCCGGACTGACGTCGGCCGCCACTGGCAGTCGGGGCGGTGGCCGCGGTCTGGCGGCGATGGTAGCGATAGTCGGGCATTCATAAATAAGAAAAAAGCGGAAAGAAATTTTTTTGTGAATTTATTTTTAAGTTTTAAATGAATGCCGAAAAATATTGTCATTTTTCTAAAAAAATAAGTTTCTGAAAAATATTTTTCGAAAATATTTTATTTTTCGCGAAACGGACGAAATCTTAATAAAAAATAACCCCCAGGTGACCAATTAAATGGACGGGCTCCGATGAATTGCCTCGAAAGGCAAAGCCTTCTGCCACGGATTCGTCATCTCCAAAGGGGCCCTTATGAGAGCCGCACACTTCATTCTCGTCACCATTCTCGCCTCCCGACAATCCATCTTCGATGTCATCTGCAAAACTCCAGGACGTCACACGTAACACGTATGCTTTGTCGTTCTATTATCATTAGGATTAATATATTAAAAGAAATTCAAATTAAGTTTACAGTGACATAAATATGCCGAACCTTTTTTTGTTTGTGTTATTGAAAATTTGAAACTTACCTATTATGACACAAGTACTCCAAAAAGTAAAAGAACTTCGAACTTAGATCAAGGTGATGAATACAACTTGGATGGAACTAAAACTAAGATATATATTACGAATTGGTCAAATTTGATAATCGGGGATATCTAGATTAATGCTTTCGGAGTCTTCTTTGAGAATCGGATCATATTGTGCAGACAATATAATAGTTTGTATTTTGTACCTGGAGTTTTGATATGTATAGTGAAAAAAATGAGATAAGTGCACTGAAAGTCCTACAACTTGGCATGAAAAGTGCAATCGAGTCCTAAAATTTTTCCGTTCGTCAAATTAGATGGAACTAATTAATCAACTTGACAAGATATATGACTCAATTGCACTTTTTGTAGGTTTTATGACTCGTTTGCACTTTTCATGCTAAGTTGTAGGATTTCTAGTGAGTTTATCCCTATAAAAATTATATAGGATTTGAGACTCGATTATATTTTGTGTCAAGGTTCAAATTATATGAAAATTGAGATTAGGGCGGTTTGATATCATAGTAGGGTTAATAAATTGATCAGATGGATTGCAAAGCAGGAGCTTGAGTTAGAAAAGGAATGGAGAGACTGTACATGTAGACTTTTAAGTTTTGAAAGCAAATTGGGCGGAGTAAGAATGCCAAAGCAATATGGAAATCGAGGTCATGATAACGTAGATAGTAACCCAAAATAAGTCGCGGTCGGTGGATTGAAACACTAGGGATCCATAAAAGTAAAGATTAGTCAAGAGTTTAGTAAGTAAAATCTATAAGTTTAAAGCAAGAGGTCATTTTACTGCTCAATCTGGTGTTACCAAAACAACACGAATGAAATACAGCAGATGTCTTTTCTATTGTGATATGCAAACGAATCAACTACGCAATGTGGTGAAAAGTTGTGTACTCAAGTGCAGGCAAATGCTACATCTTAGGACCGGTTACATGAGCCATATTAGGCTATACGAGGGCCATATAATCTTGTATATGAATCATAGAATTTCATATCCCCTTAACTAGAGAACCGTCTTAGACGCTAAAGATTATGTATCCTAGAGTCTTATACACATATTCACACATTAAAGTTTGCTCACCAACGAATAAGACGTGGCATAAATATTCGGCACGTGACATCGGTCTACGCGATTCGTTACAATGTAATAAATGCTGCACGTATTTTTTATAACCATAATTGCAAATGATAACATAGATGACATTCATCTAATAGAGGACTTATGTAACTCCATATACCATTTAGATTAATTTAACCTAAAAATCAAGTTTTCTGTGAAGTTACTTTGGTCGGCCATTTGAAAAAAATATATATTAGAGGATAATATAAGCAACATAATTGATTTCAAAAGTTAGGAAAAAGCAAAACTTTGGACCGAAAAAGGAAGAAAATAGCATACGAGAAGTTCAAAAGCACAGTTGCATTTCTAGGTAAGAAGCCCAAGTGAGGACCGACGAGGCTTATTAAATCTAGCAAGGCTTGCTCTCATCCGGGATTGCTTGCCCGATCGGGGTTAGCTTGCCTAGTCATCCCACCAGCCACCGGCAAAAGGAAAAAAGAAATGGAAAAAAAGAAAGAAAAAAATTAAAACGTTATTAAAATTTATTAATGCCAGTGTCGACCATGCTACATAGGATAAGTAGCATACACCTCAATGTTCTTTCTTTAATATTAAAATTGGTCGAATTGACTCAACTGACAAAATATGAAAATGTATATGATTCAATTGATAAAATAGAAATGTTAATAACTTAATTAATAAAAGCGTAATAGATCTAAGATTTTTTAGATAATTTTCCCACCTCTACGTGCATTGACATTTAAAGCCTTTATATTTGGTATAACTTTATGAAAGTCCATTGGAGCCCTAGAGGAGGCCATGGGGGAAATGTTAGGGAAAAGGGTGTCAAGGTGAAAGCTGGCATTGAAAACATTGAAAAACAAAACTTTGACCAAATGCTACTCATAGAATTTTTTTTCCCATCTTGTCCTCACTAGATTTCTCATATTCACATTTTTCCCTCACTTTTTTTTTTGGGTTTGCGGTTGGTCGTTGGCACTGAGGTTGCGCCTCACCGATGGCAACACATGGGCTCGTTGCTAACCTAGGCCTTGTTGCTTGGGTTGCGTGACCCCGACGAGTCAATGGAGACCGCTCGAGGCATGCGCCCATAGCAAAGGGTATGCTTTTTAAAAATATATATATTTTTTGAAGACTTGCAGCCAAAGCCCTTTATAAGATTTTTTTTTATCAAATACTACTTAAACTCAGAATTATTTTATAAAAGAGTTTTTACCAGACATAATTTGTATTTTCTCAAAGAGCTCTAGGTTTCAACATTCCTATTGTATTCAAA
This sequence comes from Melaleuca quinquenervia, assembly GCA_030064385.1. NCBI lineage: Eukaryota > Viridiplantae > Streptophyta > Magnoliopsida > Myrtales > Myrtaceae > Melaleuca > Melaleuca quinquenervia. Next base: position 4,962,674 of record CM057726.1, on the reverse strand, counting down.
ATCCAATTTCCAAATTCAACCAAACCCATCCGAAATCTGAGTGGGCTAGGAGATCAACCCAGTACTAAGGCCCATGGGCCCAACCGGGCTCAATCCAATTCCGCAACAAGCGATCGCCCCTGAGCATTGCGTTCACGTCATCTTCTCTCTCTCTCTCTCTCTCTCTCTCTCTCTCTAACCCGGCTCGTGCTCAGTCCCTCAATCTGCGACCGAAACGTCGAATTTGGGACTTTTGCTCATGCGCTGAGCTCGCACACGATCGGAAGAAAGCATCCATCAAATCACCAAATCGAATCCCCGCGAAAAGATCCAGCTCGACTCTGATCATCGGCACGCCGAAGTCAAACTCCGAGTGCTTCGTCCGTGCGTCGATCCGCGGTCGCTTCGTTTTCTTCTCCAGGTGCGTGGTCTTCCCTTTCGTTCTCTGTTGCATCTGGGGAAGTTATGCAACACAGCCGCCATCGGACTGTTCGACACCCTAGTTTCGTCTTGATTCGACCGCCGTGGGATCAGAAGAAGTCGACTTTATTCGATTGGTTTTGCTCCTGATTTGGAGCGTCGTTCGGCATTGATTTGATTCGCCATTCCTATTGTTTCAGGGTAGCCTGAGCGCGGAAAGCGACGCCGGAGAGAGGATGGATTTGGCATCTAGATACAAGGTATTTGTTATGCTTTAGGGATTTCTCTGTGTAAACATTGTAGTTGCATGGGTTACTTGGGGGCATTTGCACTGCGCTTCTGGTGTCGCGAAATGGTGTTAAACTGTTACTTGTCCTGGGATATCTATGTTCACCGAAAGAGGTTTTTGTGCAGGGTGTTGTTGGGCTTGTTTTCGGCAATGACAATTCTTCTTCAAGTGAAGACAGGTAGGCTTCTTATCGGCTGCAACGATGGTATTGACTTTGGAAGTTAGATATGTATGTTTGTGAATTTGTGCACCTTACCTCTCGCATTACAGCAGACGTGTTCTTGTGACGACAGTATTGACAACTGTTATAAGTTCATAAATAAAAGTTATCAGGGGAAGGATTCTGTATTTTGAGATTCCAGGTTGTTTAGGATACGAGTGCATGCTGGACCATATAATCAGCGGGTTGCATTTTTATTTATTTTCTTATTTTGGGGATCCAAATAAAATGTTGATATTTAGGTGAGTTTGTTTACTTATTAGTGGTTATTAGATTAGTGTGAGACTCGGCAAAGAAGAGTTTCTTAGTTTACTGCTGTCTGTTGTTGTCTTGTTTGAGGCTCTGATATCTCTGGAGTTTCTTAGATATAAATATCTATATCTGCAAGAGAGCCTTTTGCCTTTTATAGTACACATTGAGAGAGAATTTCCCTGATTGCACTTTATGCATGTTGCGAGTGTATTACTTGTGGTTTGGAATTTTGATTTGTCTACTCATTTCGCTGCGTTATATTAGAAGCTATATCTTAGATATGCAAGACTTTTTCTGTGCAAGGTGGACCTGTCTTTCCTTCAAGGTTCATTTTCATGTCCACTTTGTGATGTAAAGAACTTCAAAGATTTGAAAAGTGTCTCTAATTACTATTTTATTTTATGCTATTTGGGAAAATCTTTTGCTGATAAACAGGCTATTTTGGTATATGCTTAGTCATAATGGGTTTGTATGTTGCATATTATTTATTTTTGTAAATTAGGAATTTCTGCCTCTTGAAGTTTGTTTAAGTTCCTTGATATTCATTTAAAATGCCATGTGAGCAGTTAAGCAATATGCAGATATTGAATGGTGGTTTAAATGCTTCAAACTGATGTAAAAGAAGTTTATTTTTCTCCCATTGTGCTTGTCTGTTCTTATCATGATGCAACTTAGTTTACTCAAATTAATTGTTAACTAGAAAATTCATTGTCGAAGGAATATTGCATCTTCATCAAGTGGTAATTTTTTCCCCTTCAGACTTAGTGCTTTTTAATTCCATGGGGGTGAAAATGAAAATAAAATTTTTCTCTCATAAGTTATATCTCATCTTGCTCTCTGAGATGTCACATTTTCTGTGTTTCCGCCATAGAGTTCTGTTGCTTCTTCACTTTTCTAATGCTTTTACGGGATTACTAGTTATGTGGAACGATTGCTGGACCGCATTAGCAATGGTGTCCTGGCTGAGGATCGCCGCACAGCTGTTTCAGACCTCCAGTCAATTGTAGCAGAAAGTTGTGCTGCTCAGCTGGCCTTTGGTGCAATGGGTAAGATCTTGTTTCATTTATTGGGGCTGAGTACTGTAGTGTATAATTAGTTATGCATGAGATTCATTATCTACTTTCTACAGGTTTTCCTGTACTTATGGGGGTCCTGAAGGAAGAGCGGGAGGATGTTGAAATGGTTTGATTCACCTCTTGCCTTTTAACCTTTTCTTTTGGGTGGGGGGTTATGGTTTATAAGTTTCTGCCTATTCATGATGCTGACAAACTGTTGAGTGCTTTGTTGGATACATTATATGTCAAGTTGCTTTTTGAGTTGCTGATGCGAAAATCTTTTTGTTCTTTTACTCATTGGCATTTCATAAAGATCAACTTTCCAAATAATGATAATTTTTTTGCGAAATTAAGATATGGGGCATGTTGTGGTACTATGCAGTGGATAATTTTAGATCATTGACTTCAAACTATCATGACCAAAGCTAGCTGGTTATTTGCTCAACCTTTTCATATGGACTTATGGTTGTGAGTCACTGGCTTACAAGCTGGTTGCAGATTTAGTGCAGACATCAAATTAATATTATATCTTCCACTATTGTGAGACTCGTTATGGGAAAAAATCTATTGTCCGTGAAAACTGTTATCCTTTTATGCTTAATGTTTATGAAATGTTATATATATTCGCACTTTGTTTGTAGATTGTTATTAGATGGTCCTTGTTATGCCATCATTTACTTGTGTGAGACTGATATCACTCCTGGAGGATCTTCTATTCATTTTCTCAGTCCAGGAGAAGATGCTTCTTCTTGTTTGTAGTAGAATTATTTAGTAGTGGAAATACTCAATGCCTTTGCGGAGTTGTTAATTCAATTGTTTTCATTTCCATGCTTATAAACTTCGGAGATGTTGCTGATGTCATGTGCATTACATCACTGGTGCAGGTTCGAGGTGCCCTTGAGACTCTTGTAGGTGCCTTGACTCCTATTGATCATGTGAAAGGGCCTACAAATGAGCTTCAACCAGCTTTGATGAATGCTGATTTGCTCTCTAGAGAACCTGAGAGCATTTCTCTTATTCTCAGTTTGTTGGTAAGTGACTTTTGGATGTATTGTTGGAGGGATATCTTATCTATAGACTATTTTCATATTCATGCTGCTAAATAAATTCGCTTTTTTCTTTGTTGGCAGTCAGAGGAGGATTTTTATGTGCGATATTACACTCTTCAACTTCTAACAGCCCTCCTCACAAGCTCTCCAAATAGGTATCTATTTGTGGCCATGCACCTTGTTTCGTTTGAGCTTTGCTGCTTGATAGAACACTTATCAAGTTATCTTTTCAGGTTACAGGAAGCTATTCTGACCATTCCTCGTGGTATAACTCGGCTTATGGATATGCTTATGGATCGTGAGGTAATTACAAAGTATAAAATTTGAGTTTGACCTTACGTGAGTGCTGTTCTTTCTAGTTAGAAGTATAACTGTCATGCTTGAATTTTCTTTTTACTGGTCATTCTTGCTCAGCCTATGGAAGCTTTGAAGCTTTCAATTATAATTGCAGTCAGCATTTTGATCAGTTGGCACTGCTTCTCGTTCTATTGATACTCTGCAGCTTGTTATTGCTTTTGTTCTAGGTTATACGCAATGAGGCCTTACTACTTCTTACGTATCTGACTCGTGAAGCTGAAGTGAGTATCCTGATACTTGTGTTATTTATCTTTTATTTGGATAGATATGAACTAAATGGTTTCTGATTCTAGGAAATTCAAAAAATCGTTGTATTTGAAGGCGCATTTGAGAAAATCTTTAGCATCATTAAAGAAGAAGGGGGATCAGAAGGTGGTGTGGTTGTGCAGGTTATTATTTCCCATCTTGTTCAAGCTTATTGATGAGCCAGTCTACTTCCTTAGCTATTTTAACCTTTGTGTTCCTCGGCGTTGCTGTGATCCCATTCTACTGTTTCTTTGGAAGACCTTTGGCCTTTCTGTGAAGTTTTTTATTCAACTGAAAAATTGGGAAAGTATATTATTCTTTTTGACAGTCGAACTGTCTGTTTGCAGGACTGTCTTGAATTGTTGAACAATATTCTCCGCCATAATGCGTCTAATCAGGTATGCTACTTCAATTTGACGTTATTTATTTTCTCACAGGGTTGTCCAACCAGTAAGGCAGAACTATTTTGTATAGATACTTCTAAGGGAGACTCTAGGCTTTGATCCGTTGATATCAATTTTGAAGCTACGAGCAAATACATACAGTTTTACGCAACAGAAGGTAAGATATTCCCATTTTGACTTGTCATACGATTGTGGGGTACTTTTTGTGGATATGTGACGCTCTTAATCTCATTGTTGTCTTTATTTCTACCTGCAACAAATGCTATGTAGTAGACAATTAATCTTCTGAGCGTGTTGGAAACCATTAATCTGTTGATATCGGGAGCTCCAGATACTGACCCCTCAAAGGATTCCAACAGGACGACAAATAAAGCAGTCTTAGTCCAGGTTATTGTTTAAACTCTTTGTACGTTATACATCCTTGCAAATTCACTGGTTCACTTCTCTCACAATGTCATTCAATTTGTCCCCAGAAAAAGGTATTGGATCATCTTCTTATGCTGGGAGTTGAAAGCCAATGGGCTCCTGTCTCTGTCCGTTGTGCGGTAAGACATATTCATGTTTAAGTAATGCTTCAATGAGTTATCATGCTTAAGCAGGCATATGGCAAATACTCCTCTGCATGTAGGATGGCTTCTCGCTTTCATAAACCACTCAAGAAAAATTATTGACTTTCTCGGGCTTTTGGCTATCAAGATAAAGTGTAGGGGTATCAGTTCTTGGGTTCAAAGATTTAATGCGAGAATCTGCAATGAATGCAAATTATATCTGTGTTTTTTTTAGATTGATTAGTATGAACTCCTTTAGTTCATGTCTTCATTGATTAGCCATTGCATGGATAGAATTTTACAATTAGAAGTGGCATCTGCTGAATTTAGAATCTAATAATGAGTTTTTAGTAGTGGTTATAAATTATCAAAGTGCTTGGTCTTTCACTTTTAGTGAGAACTTTTTCCTTTGCTATGTAAAATCAAGGGCATATTTCCAAGGCACTTTTTCCCTATTTCCTGCCACCTGAGCTTAAGAAACCAATCCTACAATGGTCTATTTGTCAACTTTTAGTAACTCTTAATGAGATAAGACTGTTGTGTGAGCTGCTAAATTCTTGGACTCTTTGCAGAGCCAAAATTTTCTTGAATCAAGAGCACCAGCTGCGAAAATACTTCACCATTCCCTCATTGTTATTCACTACCCTGAGAAGATCCTTTTCATATTAAGTTTAAATTGATTTTGGGTCTGAATATTTGATCTGTTGCATCCATTAAATTATCATATTTTGTCCATAGTTCTAGTTGTAAACCAAGTGTTCCTGCAAATTTTACTACATATGTAATAGAGAGTTCTTATTGCTCGAGGAGAAATTCATCTTCTTCTTTTTCGTCTTTATGTGTTTCACCCCTGGCTGTTTGTAGGCGTTAAGGTGCATTGGCGATCTAATTGCTGGACACTCTAAGAATCTTGATGTCCTAGCAAGCAAAGTTCTTGGAGAGGAGCCTCAAGTAGAACCTGCTTTGAATTCTATTCTTCGAATCATTTTGAGGACATCCAGTATGCAAGAGTTTACTGCAGCTGATTATGTTTTTAAATGTTTTTGCGAGGTTGATCTGGTCATTTTGCTTGATTACAATTTTTATGATTATCTTATACTACTATAAATTATGCTCTTGCTATCATGCCTTGTATACTTACCTGTCGTTTTACTCAGAATAATGGCGATGGTCAAAGAATGATGGCTTCCACACTGATTCCACAACCGCATTCAATGGCACAATCTCCCCTGGAGGAGGATGTGAACATGTCTTTTGGAAGGTACATCTCTTCAGAACATGTTAATTAGTAATTTTAATTGAACAATGCTGTGCTGTTTTTGCTATTAATATATATTTAAGTTGAACACAGATGCATAATCTTTAAAAGAGTTAAGATTACAAGTTGAACACAGATGTATAATCTTTAAAAGAGTTAAGACCACACTCTTTATGCCTAAACTCAGAATAATTGGTTTGTCTGGCAGCATGCTGTTACGTGGTCTCACATTGACTGAACATGAAGGTGATCTTGAGGTGACAGTTTTACTCTCTTTAGTTTTGCAATTACCATTAGCTGCCTGAAGAAGTAGTTTCTAGCATTTGGTTGATGCATTGTCCATGTGTATGTGTGATTTGGTACAATGCTTGCACACGGTGAGACTAATGTTTGGTTGATATTTTGAACTCGCAGAGTTGTTGCAGGGCTGCCAGCGTGCTGTCACACATATTAAAAGATAACATCCAGTGTAAGGAAAAGGTGTGAAGGCTAATGCATTTTTCTTACATCGACTTCCACTCTGATCTTTTCTATTATCTGACAGTGGCTGGGGTTTTTATAGTTCAGCATCATGTTGTAATTATAGCTGCATACACTCCGGACAAATTCCGATTATATTGTCATGTTAACTCGAGTCTTTTGTCATATGGTAGCATGTGAATTGGAAGCATATCTGTGGATTTAAGGCTAAAATGAACCTATTAAATTAGTGCAAGTCAGACCTCTACTCTTGTCATTGCTTGTGGCTATATAGGTGTCGATTCTGCTCAAAGCCATATCCTCCTCCCCCACCCCGAAACCCATCAGGCAGCAGAGAAAGAGAGAGAGAGGGGGGGTAGAGAAAAGGCGGAGAATGGTGCTGGTCTGTTATTGCAGAAAGTCTTTTAAACAAATACCTGAAAAAAGTTCAGTTTATATTGCAAGCTTTAATCATCTTTTCCCTTTTAGTATGAAGAAATGTGTAGCTATATTTAGAACGGAAAATGGACAGCTAGATAAAAGGTTGAAGGACATTCTTTTAGAGCAAAACCATTTAGGAATATAGATTTTTTTATTATCATTATCTGAATAAGTGAATGCTACCTCTTTACATGACGATGATATCACATATCATCTTTTGTAGGTTATTCAAATTGAACTTGAGGCTCCTACACCATCATTAGGAGCTTCGGAACCGTTACTCCATCGCATGATCAAATACTTAGCTCTTGCCTCTTCAATGAAAAGTAAAGATGGAAAGTCAAACACGGGACATGTGTTTGTTCAACCGATCATCTTGAAATTGCTGGTGACCTGGCTTGCCAACTGTCCAAGTGCAGTGCACTCCTTCCTAGATTCACGTCACCACCTTACATGCCTGCTGGAGCTTGTATCAAATCCATCAGCAACTGCGTGCACAAAGGGTTTGGCAGCGATTTTGTTGGGAGAATGTGTTCTTTACAACAAGTCCAGTGAAAATGGAAGGGATGCCTTTACAGTAGTTGATACCATAAGCCAGAAAATTGGGCTTACAGCATACTTACTAAAGTTTGATGAGATGCAGAAGAGTAGTATTTTTGCGTCTATAAAATCAAGCCAGCCCCGGAGGCCATTGACAAGGTCCAATGCAGCTAGCATGGCAGACATTGAGGATGTTGACGAGAATGATTTATCTGATAAAAAGAATGACGATCATCCAATTCTCTCGGTGATATTTGATGCACATTTTGTTAAATTAATCAAGGGTTTGGAGGAAAATATTAGGGAAAGCATTGTAGAGGTCTATAGCCATCCAAAGAGTCAGGTAGCCGTGGTGCCAGCAGAACTGGAGCAGAAGAATGGGGAGAATGACAAGGAGTACATCGAGCGGCTGAAACTGTTTTTGGAGAAGCAGTGTTTTGAAATACAGGTATGTATGTCACAATTTGCTGCAAATGTGTAATTGAGTTGGCATTTGCTTTGTTGGTTTCTCCCTTTGTCCTTGTATCGGCTCTTTGAAAATGTTTCATTTGCTTATCATAATACTGGCAACAAGAATATGGCTGCCATTGTATTATGGGGTACCTATAAGCTAATGGTAACCCGCTAATGACTAATACCTGTGCTTGGTGGATTTGACCTGATACTAGTTTTAGTGTAAATTTATCCTGTTGCAGTTCACAAATAGTTATGTGTTGAACATTCCTGACTATTAATATCAAGAGGTGCTAGATTAGTATTTCCCAATTTATCCAAGAAGAGGGGTGTATGGAGAGATTATTCAATCATGAATATGGCTTCTTTGGTGTTTCTCATTTCATTTTATACGGTCAAATAAGTAGAAATTAATAGTTGGGCTCGTGGAGCAGATATTACAGATTACAGCTTATTTCTGTTACTTGAAGGGCCAAATCATCTTTACACTTATACTCCACAAGCTGCAGTTTGCAGTTCTGCACACTGATGCTGCAAGTACAGCTGATCCCTTCATGTGATATGGCCATACTAATTGGTCAGTTTGGGTGTAATCCTCTGGGTGGTCGCAACAGACTAGGGATTGGAAATTTTTGAACTGCTATAGTTTTTTTCTCCTGCTGTGCATTTTACTTGACTTGTCGTTTTATTATCCTGCTAAGGGCCTACTTGGACGCAATGCAACTCTGGCAGAGGAATTGGCCAAGAGTGGGGGTGGTGGCAGTGGTTCTTCCCAAGCTGAGCAGAGGGCAGGTGGGATTTCGGAGAGAATCCAAGCTGACACCTTGAGAAGAGATCTCCAAGAGTCATCTCAACGCCTAGAGTTTCTCAAGGCAGAGAAAGCCAAGGCTGAAGCTGATTTATCCATGTACCGTAATTTAGCGGGTAAGCTGGAGTCTGATCTGAAGAGCCTATCTGACGCCTATAACAGTCTTGAGCAGGTCAACTTCAACCTCGAAACAGAAGTGAAAGCTTTGAGGAGCGGAGAGACCACATCATTCCCTGATCTCACGGCCATGAAGGCAGAGGCAAGGGAAGAGGCGCAGAGGGAGAGCGAGGAGCTGAATGATTTGCTCGTGTGTCTCGGTCAAGAGCAGAGCAAGGTGGAGAAGCTGAGATCCAGGTTGGAGGAATTGGGAGAAGATGTGGATAAGTTGCTGGAAGGTATTGGAGACGATGCGGGGCTTCCCGAAGATGAAGAGGAAGAAGAGTGATGGGTAATTTCTGTGTTGATTCTGATTATGTTTAGTTGGGGGACTGCCTTTTTTTTTATCCCTAGTTCCAAGGCATCAACAATGGAATTCGACTCGCAAGTCTGTACATTTTCAGTAAATTGTACAGTCTCTTAATTCTTTACTGGTGAAATGCTGGATCAGTAGCGTCCTCTGTTATGCACTGTTAGTATAATATGTTTGTTCTCTTAGGAGATGTCTTGTTACATATGATGTGATTGTCCAATGGATGCCAAATTGAGTTAATTGATTAAAATTATCATCTTTCGAATTCTCACACAGAATTATGACTAGTTCAGACTTTAAATTCATTACCTACACATCAAGTCCTGCGAAAATTTATGGATTTAGATAATTCTGGTATAGTTTCTCGGTTTAAAGAAAAGGAATAACTGGTAATCTCTAAAACATAATTGATAGTAAAACTCATTTAGTAAATATGACCTCTAAATTTTAATTATTGAACTACATAAAAAAATTTACACTCTTTCCATTAATTCAAGATTATGGATAATAGTTAATAGTTTGATATAATTCAGAGATTAAATTGAATATATATCAAAATTTTAGAAATTGTACTGTAGAAATTAAAATTTTAAGAATTACATTGTATATTGAGTCAAAGTTCATGAATTATTTGTATTATTTTTCCTTTCATCAACGTAAATAAAGTAATATAATTTTATGAGAGTCGCTAATCATGCACGCGCAGAAATTCTTCAAAAAAGCATGATTTATCCGACCTGTTACATTGCAAAGTCATCTCTTTTAACAAGGCGGTGATATAATATCAACTTCCAATGCCTATCTCTTTGATGAACAAACCGTCCGAACACTCCCGGGCAGCGGCTCATCCCAAAACGCACCGCCACGTCATCGAAGCGTCAACTTTCCATGAATAGCGGTGGACCCGAAGCCCTGGACGACGAGAAAATATTGGGTACCTATCCGGTTACACCTCATTTTTACCGGATCCACTTTGTCCATATAACAGAACACCCACTTTGTCCATGTCCATATATGCACGAGGATAGAATTACCCAGAAGGAAAAAGTACCCGAGTTGTCGTAAGACTTGAGCACGGTGTGCACACACCCGTTTGTCATACATAACGCGGACGATTCAGCCACCATTGCACTGAAAAATTAGCTGCCACGTTCCTGTTGATGGGGTTCCGTGGAGTTCTTGTTTTTGGGCTTGTAATAGCCCTGGCTTGCTCTTGTTCTTCATGGGTACTGAGGGTAGAGGCCGATGATGCATTGCCCGCCTGCGATTTCCCGGCACTCTACAACTTCGGCGACTCAAACTCCGACACCGGCGGCATCTCCGCCGCCTTTGATCCCATCCCTCCGCCGTACGGTTCCGGCTTCTTCCACAAGCCCGCCGGCCGAGACTGTGATGGCCGTCTCATCCTAGACTTCATTGGTAAAGTCTTTATGCCTTGCCTGTTAACATTTAGCTGGATGGAGTGATTTGTTTTGATCTTCATCCCCCCTCGTGTGATCTTTTTGTGGGTCCTCAAATTCTCTCGTTGCTCGATAGACGAATGCTAAAAGCAGAGCAGCTTCGAGTTAAATGTATGTTTCTTTTCATATACTGTTTTGGTCTCGTGTTATTCTTTGGCAGCTGAGAAGCTGAAGCTACCATATTTGAGCGCCTACCTGAACTCTCTAGGAACAAATTACAGGCATGGTGCGAATTTCGCGACGGCCGGATCAACCATTAGGAGGCAAAATGAGACCATATTCGAATATGGAATCAGCCCATTTTCACTTGATATGCAGATCGTGCAATACAATCAATTCAAGCGACGGACGGCAGAATTATCCAGCCAAGGTGATGAGGCCAAAATCTCCTAATTATGTAGACATGATCTATACGATCTCTTATAGCTGTTCAGTTCTTGAATCATCATTTGTTGACATAATTGACCAGCCACGGCATCCTCGGAGAAGAGCAAATTGCCGGTGCAGGAGGAATTTGCAAAGGCGCTATACACGTTTGATATTGGGCAAAATGATCTCTCCGTTGGGTTTAGGAAGCTGAACTCCGACCAGCTCAAAGCGGCAATACCAGATATAGTGAATCAGTTAGCTTCAGCTGTTCAAGTAATTTGAATTCCGAGACTAATTAAATACAGATATCAAATCTTACCTATAAAAGTTGCGGGTGCTGATGATTTTGGGTCTTTCTAACCTTTCTTCAGAATATATACAATCATGGGGGGAGGTCGTTTTGGATACACAATACTGGGCCGATTGGGTGCTTGCCAGTGAACTTTTTCTACAATCACAATCCGCAACCTGGTTATTTGGATGACCACGGGTGCGTGAATTTTCAGAACCAAATGGCCGTGGAGTTCAACAGCCAGCTCAAAGAAAGGGTGGTCAAGCTGAGGCAAGAGCTCCCTGAGGCTGCGATTACTTACGTCGATGTTTATGCTGCGAAGTTTGGGCTCATCGGCAATTATAAGAGCGAAGGTATAGTTTGGATCTGTGCACTCTGTATACTATGGCTAGCTCAGTTTGCTAGTGTGGAGTCTTCAGAGGAAAATTTATGCAATCTCCCGTAATTTGAATGATTTGGCTGAGCATATTCTGCTGTGGGAATTTGCTTAAATAATGATGTGCATCGTTTTCCTGCTTTTATGATCAGCCAGGACAATCTACAGTTGCGACATGTTCACTTACCTGACGTTATTTGTTCCTTGTGAATCCACAACGCAAGAGTTTATATGCGATGTTATAGGTGGTCTTTTGCGAGTGGTTCGACCGATGATGTGGATGGTGAAAGATGATTGATGTTGCACTGTCTCTGCTTACACTAAAAATTGGATGGTGAAACTGTCGTGGATTACACTAAACTGGCTATATAGTGCTTGCTGTTTTGAGATCACATTGGCGGCTCTTATGAGACTCATCTCCTAGTTTTAGTTTCATTCTCTGTCCTCCCTTTACAGGATTCGTTGACCCCTTCAAGGTTTGCTGTGGATATCACGAGAATTACGACCATATCTGGTGCGGAAACAAAGGGACAGTCAACGGCACCGAGGTGTTTGGTGGTTCTTGCAAGGATCCTACTACTTCTATTAGCTGGGACGGGGTACATTACTCCGAGGCCACAAACCACTGGGTCGCCAATCGCATACTCAACGGTTCGCTGTCTGATCCACCGATTCCAATCACTCAAGCATGTCATAGGCATTAGATTGGGCATGCACCTGCGATGCGCGTGCAGTGTAGTGATTATGGCAATAAGAGTGAGGAAGCTTGAGGAATTATGCGAGCCTACAATTTAATTGTATTACTAGGACTAATCTGATATTTCAAGAAGTTGAGATATCCCGCTCTTCTTAATCAAACCGTTCAAGAGCATTTAAGCTCTCAAATTGTAGACAGCAATGCGTCGACAATGGATATATCAGCATTGACGTAATTTTTCAAGATTTATCTTCTTTACTCATCAGTGTAATCATCGCAAATCCGTCATTTCCTTTTCTCAGATAAATGTACACGCTGGACACGAGCTGCGGAACTTATCAAACATGACATTTTCTGCTTCATTGCGAAAGCAGAGAGTGGTGGCTGAGAAAAACTGAGTAAGGAAGGTGATGAAATAATTTTTTTTGGGGGGTAAATTTGATGAAATAATTAATCAGCGGGCAGAGAGGGATGCATCGCCTTTTTTGTGGGCATTGGGCAGGGTTGCCCTGATCTGGTTTTTGCTGATGTGAGCTTTAGCAAGTAGCATCTCGAGTGTCAAAGAACCCAGAGATCAACCAGCATCATCATCTATTTCTCTATCTTACGAAATGACAGCACCCAAGCTTCCTAACGATACATTGCGTCGCTTTTCACAACACAACGCTGATAGAATCCCCCCCAAGGAGATTAAAATTCCATTGCTCGTTGAAACACTCGGTTAGACTCGATCTGTCGTGAACGGTGTAGTCATGGATAATGGAGAATCCAGGCGATCTTGACTGCTGTACTTGTTTTTGTTTCGTGGATTGGGGCCGAACAGGTGCTTTCGCTACCTCCGGAAGTCGGATAAGCCATTCGAGGATGATGCTTTTGGAAATGGTATGTTCTTTAAACAAGCATTAGAAGTCCTAGATTTTCACATACATTTCATCGAGGTACAAAAGGACCCTAGTCGGATTGAGTCGATAGATAAGGTGAAAGTAAGAAGGGATTCAATGACCATCAACAATCGTATGGTCTTGAAAGAGAGTGAGGACTCTCGCCCCATTGTTGGTATTGTCATGAAAAGAGTTTAGGGGTAGTAACGCGAGTAATCTTTGAATTTTGGATTAATATGTAATGTGCCCCTTGAACTTTTGATTTATTGAATGCAGTCTCCAAGCTATTGTTAACTACTAGTCCTTCTATACAAATCGAATATTTGATCAAGTAATATATGCTGAGGTAGGTTTTCTTTTTAAATGATAAGTCAAAATGTTCACTTTTTTAAGGAAAAAAATTATGACATGGATTATTATATTCTTAATTTAGATGAATATCTCAGTCAGATAATTCACGTGTAGCCTTTTCTTTTTTGTCCACGATTTGAACTTAACCGATTGGATGAAAGTCATATTAGCATATATTATTAATTTGAACTAATGAAAAGACAATATCAAGTATTTTAGTATAATTAAAGAAACACATTAAACATTTATCAATAGTTTAAGGATCACATTGCACAAATTAAAAATTTAAAGATGACATCGTACATTAAATCAAAGTTTGAGGATAATTTCTATCATTTTTTCCTAGAGTCGTTTTAAAGTTCACAACCGCCACTCACACCGCCATTCATGTTTGAACGTTTGACAATTCTAAGATTACATGTTTTAGATGACTCGGATTACCATAAAACCCTTCCTTGAATTGACAGATATGAAAATATATCTATCCATCACAAATTTCTCTAAATTTGCCTTCAGTGAAGCGTTTGAGGATGTCGACGTCAATTTTGAAACTCGACTACTTAGTTGGAACTGCAAGTGTAAACTTGGCCGATTATATCTTCACACCTCTTCATGGATAAAGACAAAAAAAGAAAGAGCAAAAAGCAATATTTACGAAGGTCTAATATAATATAAGAATACTTCAATTTACAAAATCTCGAACAGGAATAATCCAGTCGATTCAACAAAAGAAAAATAGTTATATGCTTATCAAAAAGGTTTAATTATTAGCCTGGAAAAATAACTCGGTATAAGTAACTCCTTTACTTATTAAGTAGACAAATGTGGGCAAGGGGAAAACCAAAGCTCAAAATATAGGTGGCGACCGATTGTTTTAATTATTAGGGAACATGACGTAAATTCTCTTTAAATATTAACCCATATTGAATTTAATCAATGTGGTCTATGAATTTTTAATTTGTTCAATGCGATCCACGAAATTTTCATATACGTTCATATTAGTCCCTACACTATGTGAAAATGTTCAATATTATTTTTTTAACTTAAATTAATGAAATGATGATATTGAAAAAAATTCATATAATTCAAGGAACAGTTTGGACAATTATCAAAAGCAAAAAACCCAACGGTAGGTAATTGTGTTGGTTGAGAGTTTTTTTTTCATCGTCGAGGTCGAATGTTTGAAACACGCAATTGTTAGTGTATTAAGTGGAGTGCTATGATGCTTGGGTCTTGCGCTAGTTTCTCCTGATGTATAGGGGCCTAGCCCTTTGAACTTGTCTAAGGACGGGAGGCACGTCATTGATTGCTCGGTCATAAAAAACCCTAAACAAATTAAATATTTGGAGATAATATTGTACATTGAGCTCAAGTTCAGAGGTGATATTGAATAAATCAAAACTTAAGGGCCACATTGCATATTGATCCAAAATTTAAAAACCATTTACATCATTACTTCTCATTATGGTAACGCTTTTAGAGCAGCAAAATTAAGAAGTTTGAACAAAGTCAGTTTGGAGATATGGTTCTACTTCTCCTTTTAGTCTCTCTCTTCATCTTAGATCTAGCCCCTCTGTTCACGCACTCATCATCATCATCATCATCATCGTCAGATTTCCCGTAGAGATGTCCGAGGATGTCATTGAAAGTGGACGAAGGCTTAAAATCGCGGGCTTTCCTTGGCGATCCGCCTCTCGAGCGTCCATCAAGACCAAACATTACGTTGACATTACACTAGTGTTTACGCATACCGCGTTCCATATGTTAGTTAATAAAAATCGAATCTTGATATCACTGGCTCGGCAAAAGATTTTGCTCCTTTATAGAAAGCTCCGTCATTAGCACTGACTGAGAGGATAAGCACAAATGACAAAAATTCAAACTTCTGATTGGGTCTTCGGGCAATCATGGCGATATCACTTACCGACGAACTTCTTGTAATCGCCATATCCAGCCCTACTTCTCGAGTTAACTTCGCGTCGAACTGTGAAATTTTGAATTCCTCCTGCCGGCCCTGGTCCCATCATCGCGCATTTCAAGCTTCTTCTCCTCTTTCCTCATAAGCCGAGAAAGACAACCCCAACATCGTCCTCCAAAAAGCCCCCCATCGCAAATCTGACGAGAAAGGGAAGGTCTTTTCGGCAAGAAAGTTTTGAATTCCGCTCCGATCGCATGCAGAAAAGGGTTCGGAGCCCGTCGACGCGTCGATCGTCGCCAGCCGTCCGATTTCGCCATCCCGGCCCGCGGGGCCCCACGCCCCAGTGGTAGAACAATCGCCCGATTGGAGAGTTCAAATCTCGCCCCCCCACGTTGAAGATTCACGGGAGCAAACGAGCGCTCGCCCTTTTCTTCGTTCAATCCGACGTTGTCGATTTCGCAGCGCGTCGCCCCTTTCCCTCGGCTCGCCGTGGACCCCTTTTTTCTTTCTTTTTTTCTTTTTCCTTTGGTCAGAAGATCAGCGGACGGGATTGATTGCCCGATAAAGACGACCTCGGACCAGCCGAAGACCGCGTTCGGGCGAGATTCGATTCATTAAAAGCTCCGGGGTGGTTGTACTTCTTCTCGATGGATCCGAGGTGGTTCACTTGTGACACTGTTGTTTTACTTTTTTTCTATTTTGGGTGAATTTTTTTTTCCGATTTGAGTTTGTGTTCGTGATTGATTCTGCTGGGTTGGTGAATCGGTCACTAATTCTGGGTATGGGTTTTGCGCTTGGGATTTTAGCTTCGACGTGTAAATGGGGAGACGGATTGAGCTCGTTTCTTCTCCTCCTTAGTTCTCTTCGTCAGTATCGATGTGGGTTTAGCTCGATTGCTACAAGTTTTGTTTGTTTGACTTGTTCAATCGATCTTTTGATTCGATGATTCGTTGGTGGAGAGTGTGCAGAGCATTTGATCAACACGGTGTTCCCTTTTGAGTAAGATCACTTGAGTAGTTTGTTGAGCCTGGTCAGCTCTTTTGTAGCTTCAGTTGTTTCGTTTTGAAAATGTTTTGGCTGCGTACTCCAATCAGTTTCTTCTGTTAATCTTAAGAGAAGATATCTGTGGCGAGTGCGACACTGTTGATTCTTTTGTGGATTATTTCTGCATTTTTCCGAATTCTACTTGAGTTAGTGTTTAGTTTTCATTGGAAGAGCTTATACAGAATGAAGAAAAGGGGCTTTAAATAGATTTCCACTTGAGTTAGTGTTTAGTTTCCATTTGCATCTTCACGTTATCATTGTACAATGGTTTGCCATTTTGAAATTCTTGATGTCAATCTATTGCTCTCAGCTGGAATTTCCCATTATCATCTTTAGCTGAAATCACATGATGTGTAATACAATGAATTGCGCTGCTACAAATGACATATTTTTTGAAAGATTCATTGTTTGACGCAATGGAATTTCACTGTCGTGACTGATATATCTTTCTGATCTGCATTGTCAGTTGAGTGTGTTTCAAAGTGCAAGTAGCTAATTGCATGTTTTTTAATTGCTTACAAAATGATGCACAGTTATTTGGCCACTGTAGCTGTTAGATGAATTTCTCAGTTCCAACTTGCTTCTTTCTTTGACTCTGTTTTTGCTTAACTTGAAATCCCCTTTAGTTTTGGTGCTGAAACTCCTAGTTCTTTTTAAAAATCTGTCTGTTGACTGGCAATCTGTTGGTAGATGGTAAAGACTGATCCAGTCCACATACGATGCTTTTAAAGTTGTTAAAGTAATGTTTGCTAGTAGACTAGTATGGCATTAACTGTCTAAATCATCCTCATGTCTATCAGTGGAGCACTCCTTTTGTTGTTTTATGCAATAACTAGCTTTGGATGATTAAGGCCTGTCGATTTTAAGAATTGAGCTGGCTTTCAACTTAATATTTGTCGCCTTTGCTTGGAACATTTTGTTAAAGATGAGTCTGCAGTCTGGATGTTCTGTGTCTAATTTGCACTCTTGCCTAAAACCTTCAATATTTCTACCATAATTGCAGGGTTTCTGGCCATGAGGGTGGGGATATGTTCTTCAAGCTAGCTTGATGAATTTTTGGGTAGCTGTTGCTGGCCTTTTTGCAACTTCTAGCTCTGTGACTTGAGTTTGTGCGGATTGACTTCAAATGGGAACCATTATGCGCATGTATGCAAGTTTCATAATATTTTTTTGCTAGACGGTGCTCTTGAAAATTCATTTGGGGTTTCACGAGTTCGCACCCTCTGATGACAGTAAAGCAACAACCTGTACTTATCAATCTATATAAATGTGCAGTGGAAATATAAGAAAGCCAAACGAAACAATGAGGCTTCTGGTTACAACTTTCATAGGAGTTGTTTTTGGCTTCTTCCTTGGTGTTTCCTTTCCAACACTCTCATTGACCAAGGTACAAGATTGTTACCCTCTGTATTAATGGCTTTTTTCAGTCTTTCAGATGTTTTTTATTGGATGGTCAGCTTTTTCCTTTATTCTCTTTGTATGGCATAACTCATGGTTGCGTATTTCAATTTTTAGCTAAATCTCCCGTCGGCACTATTTCCTTCAATTGATTTCACATATATCGAGGACAAATACTCGGGCCTTTCAACTCAGGTGCTTTTGAATGCCTGGTCTTCTTTGAGGGGAAATGGAGGGAGTTCAACTCCAATTGTAGAATTCAATAGCTCAAAGGTATATCAAACCTTCTCATTTCAACCCAAACTTGCTGCATGATCTGGTATTCTTCTGTCTGTAATGAAATAGCAGTGCTCTTCCTGTTTCTTTATTTCACAAAGCAGTAAGTAGCTCTCCAACTCCGCTTAGAATAATCTCATTTTGCTGACTTACTCTTCCTACTGTAGATTTGGGTTCCAACAAACCCTCGGGGTGCTGAAAGACTCCCCCCAGGGATCATTGCTGCTGAGTCAGACTTCTATCTACGCAGACTATGGGGTCTACCCAGTGAGGTTCGTATCTTTTACCAAGAAATGCCACAGGGTGTCCAGTATGCATGCGTTTGCATTGTATAATCCTGATGCATGCTCAATCATTCTGTAATTCTAACTCAGAAAGATGCATGGAGAATTTGTTATCAAGCACTGACACAATTTTGATAAGTATTGAGAAAGACTTTTCCAAGTTGGATGCTTGACTGAGGTCTTGATGCAGGACTTAATGACCAAACCAAAGTATCTTGTGACCTTTACCGTTGGCTATGAACAGAGGAAAAACATTGATGCAGCAGTTAAAAAGGTTTCTCTCTCTCTCTCTCTCTCTCTCTCTCTCTCTCACACACACACACACACACACACACACACAGAAAATGAAAAGAAAGAATGACAACTGTTGTTTGTGGACAGTTTTCAAAAGATTTCACTATCATGTTATTCCACTACGATGGTCGAACAACTGAATGGGATGAATTTGAGTGGTCAAAGACAGCTATTCATGTGAGTGTACGGAAGCAAACTAAATGGTGAGTCTATTGGGTTACCTCCATATCTGTACTTGGTTTGGACATGACAATTTTCAATGAACAACTGACTCCATGAAGTAGCCTGATGTTCTCTAAATCATGTTCCCAGGTGGTATGCCAAACGTTTTCTGCATCCTAATATTGTGGCGGCATATGATTACATATTTATCTGGGATGAGGACCTGGGAGTGGAGCATTTTGATGCAGAAGAGTGAGTATTCGTTTTTCCACGTCCATCTTTGTGGTCATTTGAATTTGATTGTGTGAGTGTGCCTTCTGAACACTATTTCTACTTTTAAAGAGATTGAGGTTTTACTGAGGTTTACCAACATTTTAGGTACATAAAATTGGTGAAGAAGCATGGCTTAGAGATTTCCCAGCCCGGTTTAGAGCCAAACAGTGGATTGACATGGCAGATGACGAAGAGGAGAGGAGACAGTGAAGTTCACAAGTGAGAACGGTGCCACTTCATAGCCTCATATAGATCAATATAAAATCTTGTGCCTTAAAACACCTTGCAATTGGTTTTGTGTTTCCACCTGCAGAGATACAGAGGAGAGACCTGGCTGGTGCAGGGATCCCCACTTGCCACCTTGTGCAGCGTATGTACTCTTTTAATTTAATCTAAAGGGCATTCAAACCAGGCAAAGAATTAACCTATCTCACCCCTAAATTTGCAGATTTGTGGAGATCATGGCACCTGTGTTTTCTCAAGAGGCTTGGCGTTGTGTTTGGCACATGATTCAGGTGAGTGATAGATAATTATTCCTCTTTCCTTGTCCCAAACTACCTGCAGCTGTTGCTGCTTTTTAGTCTCTACTTTAGTTTGTGCTCTCGCTCCACATGCTTGACAAATCTTCATGTTGTTGTGCAGAATGACTTGGTTCATGGGTGGGGTTTGGACTTTGCCTTGAGAAAGTGTGTGGAGGTTCGCAATTTCTTCCTCTCCAACTGGATATACAGAGAGATTAACAGGCTGGTACTGACAATTTCTCTCTCTTTTTATATGGAGACAGCCTGCTCATGAGAAAATAGGAGTTGTCGATGCTCAGTGGATTGTTCATCAAGGTGTGCCATCCCTTGGCAACCAGGTTGGTAAATAGTTTTACATGTTGGCATGGTGGCTTATGTACCGTGGACATTGTTAATCATTTTTGTCCTTCAAACTTTTGATAGGGGCAATCGGAGAGTGGAAGGGCACCATGGGAAGGGGTTGGTGTCCAATTCTGATTTCTTTTAGTTACTGATCTATCTGATATGTATATCTAAAGTTCTGGTCGCTTTTTTCTTCAGGTCAGAGAGAGATGCAAGAAAGAGTGGACGATGTTCCAAGAACGAGTGGCAAGCGCAGAGAGGGCCTATTTCCTGGCCATGGGAATGGATCCTCCTAATTCCACAGCTCGTTAGGCAGCACGATGCGGACAATGACAGCTGATGTCCTTTGTAGGGTTATAACCTTAGTTGGCTGAGAGTTATGTAACATCAATGTAACTTGGGGAGCCCGAGAAAGCCCAAGGACGGTTGGTGTTTTGTCAATGAGAAAAGGTCTCTTCTCGTATCTAAGAGGCTGATGGTGTTCTGGGGCATTCCCTGAATTCTTCTTCATGGTTGCCCGATGTCGAAGATTTTGCTCATAAAGGCTCGACTAATTTGGCAGATGAAACCCAGCATGGTGAGGGCGAGAGATCTGAGCGATTGTATCATATCTGTAAGAACTAATCTACACGTTCCTTTCTCGTGAACATGCTGCATCGGCACCTTCTATTTGTGTCGGCCCGTGTCGGTACTAGAAGATTGTGACTCTTATTTGACGACCTGAACGGTCGATTAGCAACATAAAACTTGTCAGTTCACGTCAATACTACCAGCAGCGAGCGATCCCATATTTGAATTTGGTCCTTGTACATTCGATTGTCTTGGTATTATAGACAGATTTGGTGATCGATGTAGGCATATGTAGCACTTTGGGGTGGCACTCAAAGATCGTTATCGTCCAAATCAGTTTGGTGCAGGCATGGTATCATATCTATCGAGAAACGCCCATTAATCAGCTGCATATTAATGGAGAATATCAAGTAACACCCAGAAGTCTGCTTTTCAAGTATCTGCAGGAAATTTGAGAGGCGACGGTGAGGAATCCATTAATTTGAAAAGGGAAACTGCATATTAATCTAGAATAACAAGAACACCCAGTAATCACCCAGAAGTCTGGTTTTTGGTAGCTAAGGCGGGTTTCAAGTAGCTATTAATTTGGTAGGAAATTTAAGAGGCGACGGTGAGGAATCTATTAATTTGAAAAAAGAAATAAAAGAGCTGTCTTTATCGCAGCGCCTGAAGAGCGAGTGAAAGCGAATGCTATTTGAATCTGCAGCTTCAAAATCCCTCCAGAAATTCCCCGAAAATCTTTTCCCGCTAACTGGGGTCGGGCCACTTCTGCAGTCTCGCTCTCGCTCATGGACTTGGCGACCCCATCACCAGCTGAAGCCGAGGATGAGTGGGAGCTCTGCAACGACGACGGCTTCATTTACAAGCGCAAGAAGCGGCGCCTCGACCCCTCTGCGGCGGCGCCTCCTCCTCTTCCGCCGCCGCCGCCAGACCCTCTTGCGGAGGAGGAGCATCGTAGGGGACGCAAGAGAAAGGCGCTTTTGAAGATTAAGGGTCGTTACCAGGAAGAGCTCGCGCTCTGGGAACACCTGTCGAACACCTGCCGGGCAATGCAAGAGAAGGCCCGGGAGCTTCAGTTAGAGCGAGAGAAAGAGAAAGAACGGGCGTCGTCCTTGAGGAGGTCAGCCGACGAGGAGCTTGACCGCCAGAGGAGCGATTTTGGGTCGACCATTGACAAGCTGCTCTTACAGGTAATTTGGGGGATTTTGTGTGTTCGAGCTGGTTGAATTAGGGGTTTTTTTTTTTTTTTTTGCGGGGCTGAGGAATGGTGACGAGACGAGGGAAAAGGAGCACATCCTTGAATTCAATCCCTCGACTCGGTTGATCTTTCTCGGATTTTTTGCTAACAAATGAGACGCTTTAGGGTTTGATGTGAACTGTTGCTAAGTGGCTATTTTTGTTCTCTGAGATCTGATTCCAATTTCTCATCCGTTCAATTCCATTTCAACTAGAACTTTGGGTTGATACTTCTCTGCTATGTAGGATCTGCACTGGTTATTTTTCTGCATTTCCGAGAGTTGCTAGTGCTGTAGTCTCCGCTTGTAGGTGTGCTAGGTTGGGACTTCTCAGTGCCTGACTAGAATCTTCGTACTCTTGATGCCCGATTAGATTATAGTGATGCATCTCTCCAGTTGTTGCCTATGTTTGTACCTTTAGTTCCGTAGCGCAGAATCCTTGTTCTGTATTCGTTTCTCTTGTTGGTTGTTATTTCTACTAAGAAGGGTTGTTTCCTGTCCCCGTGTCGCACTTGATTTGTCTTTCTTCTGATTTTATCACTCTGATAGAGAGCATAAATGTAAATTTTATGACCTAATGATCAGAACCGTCATAGGATTGAATTCCTTAGTGATGGGGATTTACGAATGGTTCTATTTGGAAGTTCTAAATTTCTTTTGCTGCATGACTTTCAAGCTTCTTTTCCTCTCTTAGCTCCAAACATGTTCTTGGTCTTGAAATTGCAGGCAGAAGCACAAGAAGAGTTAGTTAATGACGTTTCAAAGTTATGTGATGTAGCTGAAGCACTGTCTAGTGTACAAGAGGAACAGTTAAAACAGTCTTTGTTTGATCTTCCAGTTTGGGCTTCCCCACAAGAGCTCATGGCAGCGCTATGTGATGAGTAAGCTTCTTAGGTTGGCGATTGTTTAGCTTTTGTAGCATGAAATCAAGGACGGGTCTACCACTCGTGAGGCTCATATTGTACAATTGCATTGTTGACTTAGAGGACTGTAGCATAAGCTAATCATTTGTATAATTCTTCTTGTGTAATTGAGTGAATATATTCTTGTCGTTCCTTCTTTCCTCTCCTTTCTCCTATAATTACTTTTGCTTGGAACTGCGTCACCAAATGAATGAGTAACAGCAGAAGTGAATTCAAGGTAGGATTGCTCTGCTTAGGTTTGAAACAGCAATTGATTCTTGATGGATCTTTATCTTTCCTACAGATCTACTTGTCTGGTCTTAGCAGTCAGCACATTGAGCATTATGAGCCTGCATATTTCATTTGGTTAGGACTTCTGTTGCTGGAACATTGTAGGAAGAAAATTGGTCTCGAATCACAATCGTCTTCCCAATCTCCAGTTACCCCTCATCTGTATATCCTATTTTTTTGAGTTTTTGTTTTAGGGCTTGATTTCTGCTATTAATCTTTACTAGACTACGAGATGCTGTTCTTTTGCTGTGTTTGTCCTTTGAGATTTTTTCGACTCGGCTTGTTCATGGAAATCTATGTCAGGTTGAAAAATTTAACCCTAGAGCATCTGATCTGAAGCCTGGGAGCAGCGAGCAGGTTTTTCCGCGGAAAATATTTGTGAACAATTGAACCTTGACAGACCATCAAAGACTTCTTCTTTTGCATTGAACATATCCAGACATTGCTACACAAATCAATGCAAGATAATTGTCAGTTTACAAGGTCCATACATGGGCATATCACTTCTTAGTCCAATCCTCCATTTCCTACAAAAAGAGCCACGTGATCCTTGAGTTTAAATTTATCTGCTAAGGTTATAGCTGAACCTACATTCAGCAATCAGTTCTAGTAATGCTTTCTCAATTTCTTCACTTGCTGTTAATTTCCTAACTGGCTGCTAATTGGTACGACCTGGGATCTCTCTCTCTTTAGTAAAGACACGGCCTGGATCTCTGACTTCATAATATTTTCAATTTCATCTTTTTCTATGGTGGAAAGGTACCGATGTGAAACAGCGAAACTATGTTAGGATCTTTCTAATGGCGTTCATGCCTTTGCTTTATGTACAGGATGCTATCCGTTTCTTTCTTTTTTCGGTTGCCCCCTTCTTCTCAGTTCACAATAAAGTACAGAATGAATATGGCCCCAAAGAAATTATAGATTGAAGAAAAAAGAGGAGACATCTTAAATATGTAAATGATGCATTACATTTCAACATTCTTGATATGGCAGGCTGAATCGAAGAAGCACCTATTTGCAACAACTCAAGTTTTTGTGATGTAGCTGAAGCACTGTATAATGTATAAGAGAAATGGTTAGAACAGTCCGCTGTTCAATCTTCCTATATAGGATTCCCCGAGCGAGCTCATGGCATCATTATGTGACGAGTAAGCTTTGCAGATTGGTGATTAGTTGGCTTTTATAGCACGGTTTTACTAATGGGTGTCCCGATGGTAAAGGTGTTAATTTTGAAGGACCCTACTCTAATCCATTCATGTGTAGGAGTGTAATATACTTCATCATGGAGAGATCTCATTCTTGGTTTGCTTTTCACTTCTCATCTAATGTTGTTTCTGCTTGCAACTTGATCATATTTGGAATGAGTGATTGGAATAGGTCTCCTGAAACATCTATGGGAAAACCCATTTGCTTGATTGAGAAAGTAGAATTAACTTTGAACTGTTCTTATCTTTGTAGTTGACGTTGAGAAGGTAATATAGCGTGTGCATGATATTGACAAGGCAATATATTGAAGGAAGAAGTTTTGTCCTTTTTACAATTGTGAACTGAAATTTGTTTACCCTGCTAAACTCGGTGATAAACAGCCAAGATTTGGCTACGTCTTCTTGTAGGGAGATCAGGTTTTGCATGGTTCCTTCCGTGGAGCGCCCTCATTTCCTCTTTGCTGTGATGAATTTCTAGTAAATCCTTAGGGGTGAAAACCATCCCAGAGTTCAACCCCGATTTATGAATCTAGGCGGTGCCTATGAAATGATTAGCTTATTGTCCGTACAACCTCCTATTGGCATGCGACTGTAATTCGCTGGCAAAAAGGTGAGGTGCAATGGCGGGCTTGAAAATTTGCTTTTCTTGCGCTGACCTGGAAACCGAGATGCATTTCTTGGAAGGAAAGGGTCTGTCTTTTTTCATTTAGACTTCTTTTTTGGAGACACCCGCGAGTGATGCCACCCTATTTCACTTAGAAAAATGTAGAAAAGTCGGTTAATGTTTGGGTAATGATATGTCCATGGCTTCCGTTTTAATCTAAGCAAGGTCAAATTTGATCTTGTTCTAACTTAAGCATAAAAAGGTCTCAGCCTATTCTATAAATGCAACTTTCCTGGCGCATGTCATTGTCTGTGACACAGGTCTAAATGTTGGAGGAAACAGGATACTTCTTTCGTCTCGAAATTAACCATCTCGCTGTGTACTGAACATTCGTTGAGACAGATACATGCTGAGAAGTGCCACACTCTACGGGTCAGGCTAGCCTTAATAAGATTCGACAACTCGCTTCAAAAGATATAACTTAGGACAAGCAGCCATTGCAAGAGCATCAATGGCCGACTACCACATCACTAGACCTGTCGCTGCATGAAGCAATTGTATTAATAAATGAAATGAATGTGCAAAAAAGATACCACAAGTATCATAACTATCATATGCCATTTTTGCTGTACTTATCCCAATAAATTCCCAATCCGCTAGGACTCATCAGTACCGACTAATTCTTCAATGTGTTGAGATCTACGTCATTCAACCGGGATGGAACTACTTGTATTGGTTTGAGGATGAATCCAGCCTTTTGACATTCATCCTCCAGACGCTTCGCCTGTGATGGCCCATCAGGGCAGAAAGCAACCACAGCTCCTCCACTGCCAGTGAACTTTGATGCAGCGCCCACTCGTCGGGCCACCTCCACCATCTCTATGTTTAAAGCACCAAGGCATTCGTCTCCAAACATGCTCCTGAATGAACAACAAACAAAACTTAGTTCCCACAGCCTGTGAGGCAGCATTTTTCCCAGGTAACTTGACCAGCAGCATATTTCAAACCTTGCAGGAAGGCCGTAGAAGTGGGCACCATTCTAAATTTACATAAGCTCAATGAAAGATGAAAGCTAAGCAAGTGTACACTCAATCGATTTCAAGCAGTGACAAAATGGCGAAAAATTAATTTCCTAGCTAGTTTTTTCTGCCAGCGAGTGATAGGACGCCTTATAGACTGTTGAACCCTGAAAACTAATCCTCAGTAAAGTGGAAGTTCAACAGTACAGATAGCAGGGTACTTCATGGAAGAGTTCTCCATTTACCAAATAAACTCTGCAACTAAGGAGTACCACCATTTTACCTTCGTAGGTCAAAATTACGATTCATGAGCTTTGAAAGTTTGGCATAGTCCTTTTCAAGTAATGCTTCCCTCCCTTCCAAGGCTATTTTTGCAACTTCATCCATGGATGTAATTATGAACTCATCTCCATTCAGCCACCTCTGTCGAACTGAGCTGTGCACCTGCAACCACACAAAACTTTCAGAAATATGCATCTCAAAGGTAGTTGAGAGTTTGCATATATTTACATTAATAATAGGCAGAGAACATAATTAACCTAAATCACCGATTCAAAGTGGGGAGTGGTGATTAGGAACCACCTTGCAAGCTGAGTCCTAGTTTTAAGCATCAGTTTTGAATTGTTCACATTGATTTTACAGCAAATTCAACAGGAGAAATTCTCCACAAATCAAATGGAAAGTTTTGATCACTGAGGGTGACTAAAATTACAAGCCTCTGCTAGGCCATGATTAAACTCATCAAGCTGTTTGACCAAAAAAAAAAAAAAAACTCATCAAGCTGGAATGTAATGATTAATAGCTCTCTCCTCACATCTAATAGACAACACATTATAAAAGAACACGTAGACAAAGAATCTAGGAACATCAGCAGTTGCTGTGATCGCCAGAGGGCATCCTCCTGCATACTAACTAGCAAGCACTTTGGAATAGCACAGATGATTGCTTATGAGTGCTGAGAATTGGGAGAAATTGTAATCTCTGGTAGCCAATGTAGTCTAGCTAATGAGAAAATTTGGAAGGAAAAATCGTAAACACATGCGAGTAAGAATTCCTCGTAATATATCATGTTATGCTAACCTTTCCAGAATCACTTGGATTTTCAGCATAAATGAGATATAAAGGAGGGAGTAGACTTATGTCCATTGGAATATAGATGCCGTGCCCCAACTTCTCCATGTTTTCCTTGCTGAAATCCTACCAGGAGAAAAGAAATAAGCTACACTTTACAGCAGTTCATACAACACATACATGACTTTGGAAGAACATGAACACATACCATGTAAACAAGGCCCCCATATACCTGGGCAACCCGATCCTGGAGGCCAGCAACAATACCCAATTCCTTTTCAGCATTAAGCACGAGATTTGGTCTAACTTCCACTTTCACCAAATGCCTGACATTATAGAAGTCGAGAAGGCAATTTAAAGCAGCACACACTATAGCACTCGAACCTGAAAGCCCTGTCTGATAAAACAAAGATACAGTTCAGCAATCTAATCAAGAGAGAAGAATGAAAAGATGGACTTAGTTTTATTCTAAAAATAGAAAGGCTATCATAAGAAACTCGGAATAAATGATCTAGTTAAATCACATGTGAATCAAACAATTTAGAACAACCAGAACAAAAGCTAGCTCAATTTAGATAACAAGAGACAAAAGGATGTGATGAAAAGCTTAAGAACAATTGATACCAATGCAGAAACAACAATACTCCTATAGAAGAAATGTAGGAATCGAAGATAACGAAGCAATTCATGCTCAAGCTTCAGGTTGAGAAAGGATGCAGCTTATGCATAAGCAAGTTCCAAATAGCATCAGTTGGTCATCCTTGTAAAACTTGGGTAATATGCAATATCTGCAGACTCTAATAGTTATTTATCTTTTGTATGCCACTCCTTTATATCGACAAAGCAACTCTTAGTTTCCTTCATGAGTAACTCACAGAAAGTGAGGGTGAGGAAGTAAACTTGCTAATTGAAAACAGTAAGAAGTTACAACACTAATTTAGTCAGTAACCAGAGCTAGTGTAAGCATAGTCAACCTAACAAAGAGTCTAGGATAGTGACTTGCGGTTACGAGCGATTCACATTTTAGCAGGAAGCATTTTTAGACAGGAAGCATTCTAAAAAGAATATCACATTTTAGCAATTCCCATTGCATAAATGATTATCGCAACAACCTCAATAAACACCTTCAGTAGGTAAAAACATAAAGAGCCCGAAAACTCTACCTGACGAGGGATATTTGTCTCATAACAGAGTGTGAAATTTCCTCCATGAAGATCGATGTTGTTATTCTTGCAATAACTGTGAAAAACCTTACAGAGGGCCATGAGCAAACGAACTCCTCCATAGTACCCTTCACTTTGTAGCCGATTCACCTGCGTTCACACCCATGTTGAATCAATCCTCTCAGATAGCGAGAACGTGAAAATAAGTTATAACTCGCAGGATTTCTCCAGATGCAGTTGCCGGAGCAGGTCACGCAATGTTGCTTTCACATTAATCATCGAGTCATCAAAGCACAACTTCCGACCACATTTCCAAAATCCGAGCACGAGCAAGAGAATCGAAACAAGCCCAGATCGCGACAAGGGAAAATGCAGCTGGATTTACGACTCGATCCCAGCAGAAAATGAGTCTCCACAATTTTCGAAGCGTCAAACAGACGTCATTCCAGAAGGATCAAACAAAAACCCAGATCGCGCACACATCGAGACAAGCCTTACCAGGTGATCAAGCGATTTAAAGTGGACGAGGTCGTGGACGGGGTGAGGCGTGACGACGAGCTCGTCGGAGGGACGCAAGCGGACGGAGGCCCAGAAGTTGCCGAGGCTGAGGGAGATGGTACGGCCGTAGTAGACGTCGCTGGGATTCCCCAAGAGGCCGACGCGGGCGTAGACCTTGTGCTCGATCGCCGCGTCGGAAGCAGCCGGGGATTTGGCGCCGTCCATGGCGCGTCAGTGTCTTCGTCAGCTCGCGAGAGAGAGCGGAGTGCGCGAATGATGATCCTGTCAGATTTGGACTTTGGGTTGATGAGTTCTCAACTGATCTTGCCACGTCAGCCTTCCGCGGCAGTCGTCCAGGGCTTCGGGTCCACCGTTATTCATGGAAAGTTGACGCTTCGATGACGTGGCGGTGCGTTTTGGGATGAGTGCGACCCGCAGTGGGGCCCGGGAGTGCATGGACGGTTTGTTCATCAAAGAGATAGGCATTGGAAGTTGATATTATATCACCGCCTTGTTAAAAGAGATGACTTTGCAATGTAACAGGTCGGATAAATCATGCTTTTTTGAAGAATTTCTGCGCGTGCATGATTAGCGACTCTCATCAAATTATATTACCGTATTTACGTTGATGAAAGAAAAAATAATATAAATAATTCATGAATTTTGACTCAATATACAATGTAATTATTAAAATTTTAATTTCTACGGTACAATTTCTAAAATTTTGATATATATTAAATTTAATCTCTGAATTATATCAAAATATTAACTATTATCCATAATTTTGAATTAATGGAAAGAGTGTAAATTTTTTTATGTAGTTCAATAATTAAAATTTAGAGGTCATATTTACTAAATGAGTTTTACTATCAATTATGTTTTAGAGATTACCAGTTATTCCTTTTCTTTAAACAGAGAAACTATACCAGAATTATCTAAATCCATAAATTTTCGCAGGACTTGATGTGTAGGTAATGAATTTAAAGTCTGAACTAGTCATAATTCCGTGTGAGAATTCGAAAGATGATAATTTTAATCAATTAACTCAATTCGGCATCCATTGGACAATCACATCATATGTAACAAGACATCTCCTAAGAGAACAAACATATTATACTAACAGTGCATAACAGAGGACGCTACTGATCCAGCATTTCACCAGTAAAGAATTAAGAGACTGTACAATTTACTGAAAATGTACAGACTTGCGAGTCGAATTCCATTGTTGATGCCTTGGAACTAGGGATGAAAAAAAGGCAGTCCCCCAACTAAACATAATCAGAATCAACACAGAAATTACCCATCACTCTTCTTCCTCTTCATCTTCGGGAAGCCCCGCATCGTCTCCAATACCTTCGAGCAACTTATCCACATCTTCTCCCAATTCCTCCAACCTGGAGCTCAGCTTCTCCACCTTGCTCTGCTCTTGACCGAGACACACGAGCAAATCATTCAGCTCGGCCTCGCTCTCCCTCTGCGCCTCTTCCCTTGCCTCTGCCTTCATGGCCGTGAGATCAGGGAATGATGTGGTCTCTCCGCTCCTCAAAGCTTTCACTTCTGTTTCGAGGTTGAAGTTGACCTGCTCAAGACTGTTATAGGCGTCAGATAGGCTCTTCAGATCAGACTCCAGCTTACCCGCTAAATTACGGTACATGGATAAATCAGCTTCAGCCTTGGCTTTCTCTGCCTTGAGAAACTCTAGGCGTTGAGATGACTCTTGGAGATCTCTTCTCAAGGTATCTGCTTGGACTCTCTCCGAAATCCCACCTGCCCTCTGCTCAGCTTGGGAAGAACCACTGCCACCACCCCCACTCTTGGCCAATTCCTCTGCCAGAGTTGCATTGCGTCCAAGTAGGCCCTTAGCAGAATAATAAAACGACAAGTCAAGTAAAATGCACGGCAGGAGAAAAAAACTACAGCAGTTCAAAAATTTCCAACCCCTAGTCTGTTGCGACCACCCAGAGGATTACACCCAAACTGACCAATTAGTATGGCCATATCACATGAAGGGATCAGCTGTACTTGCAGCATCAGTGTGCAGAACTGCAAACTGCAGCTTGTGGAGTATAAGTGTAAAGATGATTTGGCCCTTCAAGTAACAGAAATAAGCTGTAATCTGTAATATCTGCTCCACGAGCCCAACTATTAATTTCTACTTATTTGACCGTATAAAATGAAATGAGAAACACCAAAGAAGCCATATTCATGATTGAATAATCTCTCCATACACCCCTCTTCTTGGATAAATTGGGAAATACTAATCTAGCACCTCTTGATATTAATAGTCAGGAATGTTCAACACATAACTATTTGTGAACTGCAACAGGATAAATTTACACTAAAACTAGTATCAGGTCAAATCCACCAAGCACAGGTATTAGTCATTAGCGGGTTACCATTAGCTTACAGGTACCCCATAATACAATGGCAGCCATATTCTTGTTCCCAGTATTATGATAAGCAAATGAAACATTTTCAAAGAGCCGATACAAGGACAAAGGGAGAAACCAACAAAGCAAATGCCAACTCAATTACACATTTGCAGCAAATTGTGACATACATGCCTGTATTTCAAAACACTGCTTCTCCAAAAACAGTTTCAGCCGCTCGATGTACTCCTTGTCATTCTCCCCATTCTTCTGCTCCAGTTCTGCTGGCACCACGGCTACCTGACTCTTTGGATGGCTATAGACCTCTACAATGCTTTCCCTAACATTTTCCTCCAAACCCTTGATGAATTTAACAAAATGTGCATCAAATATCACCGAGAGAATTGGATGATCGTCATTCTTTTTATCAGATAAATCATTCTCGTCAACATCCTCGATGTCTGCCATGCTAGCTGCATTGGACCTTGTCAATGGCCTCCGGGGCTGGCTTGATTTTATAGACGCAAAAATACTACTCTTCAAATTACCTCGGCGATGAAGAAGAAGCTCTCAACCAATACAATTACCTACCATTGGATTTTTTACTTTTGATAATTATCCAAATTGTTCCTTAAATTATATGAAATTTTTTCAATATCATCATTTCATTAATTTAAGTTAAAGAAATAACATTGAACATTTTCATATAGTATAAGGACTAATATGAGCATATATGAAATTTCGTGGATCGCATTGAACAAATTAAAAGTTCATAGACCACATTGATTAAATTAAATATTCATAAATCACATTACATATTAGGTTAGTATTTAAAGAGAATTTACGTCATGTTCCCTAATAATTAAAACAATTGGTCGCCGCCTGTATTTCGAGCTTTGGTTTTCCCCTTGCCCACATTTGTTTGCTTAATGAGTAAAGGAGTTACTTATACCGAGTTATTTTTCCAGGCTAATAATTAAACCTTTTTGATATTTCTTTTGTTGAATCGACTGGATTATTCCTATTCGAGATTTTGTAAATTGAAGTATTGTTATATTATATTAGACCTTCGTAAATATTGTTTTTGCTCTTTCTTATTTTGTCTTTATCTATGAAGAGGTGTGAAGATATGATCGGCCAAGTTTACACTTGCAGTTCCAACTAAGCAGTCGAGTTTTAAAATTGACGTCGACATCCTCAAACGCTTCATATCGGTCCATTCAAGGAAGGGTTTTATGGTAATCCGTGTCATCTAAAACATGTAATCTTAGTATTGTTAAATGTTCAAACGTGAATGTCGGTGTGAACTTTAAAACGACTCTAGGAAAAATGATAGAAATTATCCTCAAACTTTGATTTAATGTACGATGTCATCTTTGAATTTTTAATTTGTGTAATGTGATCCTTGAACTATTGATAAACGTTTAATGTATTTCTTGAATTATACTAAAATACTTGATATTGCCTTTTCATTAGTTCAAATTAATAATATATGCTAATATGACTTTCATCCAATCGGTTAAGTTCGAATCGTGGACAAAAAAGAAAAGGCTACACGTGAATTATCTAACTGAGATATTCATCTAAATTAAGAATATAATAATCCATGTCATAATTTTTTTCCTTAAAAAAGTGAACATTTTGACTTATCATTTAAAAAAAAACCTACCTCAGCGTATATTACTTAATCAAATATTCGATTTGTATAGAAGGTCTAGTAGTTAACAATAGCTTGGAGACTGCATTCAACAAATCAAAAGTTCAAGGGCACATTACATATTAATCCAAAATTCAAAGATTACTCGCGTTACTACCCCTAAACTCTTTTCATGACAATACCAACAATGGGGCGAGAGTCCTCACTCTCTTTCAAGACCATAGGATTGTTCATGGTCATTGAATCCCTTCTTACTTTCACCTTATCTACTGACTCAATCCAACTAGGGTCTTTGTACCTCGATGAAATGTATGCGAAAATCTAGGACTTCTAATGCTTGTTTAAAGAACATACCATTTCCAAAAGCATCATCCTCGAATGGCTTATCTGACTTCCGGAGGTAGCGAAAGCACCTGTTCGGCCCCAATCCACGAAACAAAAACAAGTACAGCAGTCAAGATCGCCTGGATTCTCCATTATCCATTACCACACCGTTCATGACAGATCGAGTCTAACCGAGTTTTTCCACGAGCAATGGAATTTTAATCTCCTTGGGAGGGATTCTATCAGCTTTGTGTTGTGAAAAGCGACGCAATGTATCGTTAGGAAGCTTGGGTACTGTCATTTCGTAAGATAGAGAAATGGATGATGATGCTGGTTGATCTCTGGGTTCTTTGACACTCGAGCTGCTACTTGCTAAAGCTCACATCAGCAAAAACCAGATCAGGACAACCCTGGCCAATGCCCACAAAAAAGGCGATGCATCTCTCTCTGCCCGCTGATTAATTATTTCATCAAATTTACCCAAAAAAAATTATTTCATCACCTTCCTTACTCAGTTTTTCTCAGCCACCACTCTCTGCTTTCGCAATGAAGCAGAAAATGTCATGTTTGATAAGTTCCGCAGCTCGTGTCCAGCGTGTACATTTATCTGAGAAAAGGAAATGATGGATTTGCGATGATTACACTGATGAGTAAAGAAGATAAATCTTGAAAAATTACGTCAATGCTGATATATCCATTGTCGACGCATTGCTGTCTACAATTTGAGAGCTTAAATGCTCTTGAACGGTTTGATTAAGAAGAGCGGGATATCTCAACTTCTTGAAATATCAGATTAGTCCTAGTAATACAATTAAATTGTAGGCTCGCATAATTCCTCAAGCTTCCTCACTCTTATTGCCATAATCACTACACTGCACGCGCATCGCAGGTGCATGCCCAATCTAATGCCTATGACATGCTTGAGTGATTGGAATCGGTGGATCAGACAGCGAACCGTTGAGTATGCGATTGGCGACCCAGTGGTTTGTGGCCTCGGAGTAATGTACCCCGTCCCAGCTAATAGAAGTAGTAGGATCCTTGCAAGAACCACCAAACACCTCGGTGCCGTTGACTGTCCCTTTGTTTCCGCACCAGATATGGTCGTAATTCTCGTGATATCCACAGCAAACCTTGAAGGGGTCAACGAATCCTGTAAAGGGAGGACAGAGAATGAAACTAAAGCTAGGTGATGCGTCTCATAAGAGCCGCCATCCCAAAACAGCAAGCACTATATAGCCAGTTTAGTGTAATCCACGACAGTTTCACCATCCAATTTTTAGTGTAAGCAGAGACAGTGCAACATCAATCATCTTTCCCCATCCACATCATCGGTCGAACCACTCGCAAAAGACCACCTATAACATCGCATATAAACTCTTGCGTTGTGGATTCACAAGGAACAAATAACGTCAGGTAAGTGAACATGTCGCAACTGTAGATTGTCCTGGCTGATCATAAAAGCAGGAAAACGATGCACATCATTATTTAAGCAAATTCCCACAGCAGAATATGCTCAGCCAAATCATTCAAATTACGGGAGATTGCATAAATTTTCCTCTGAAGACTCCACACTAGCAAACTGAGCTAGCCATAGTATACAGAGTGCAAAGATCCAAACTATACCTTCGCTCTTATAATTGCCGATGAGCCCAAACTTCGCAGCATAAACATCGACGTAAGTAATCGCAGCCTCAGGGAGCTCTTGCCTCAGCTTGACCACCCTTTCTTTGAGCTGGCTGTTGAACTCCACGGCCATTTGGTTCTGAAAATTCACGCACCCGTGGTCATCCAAATAACCAGGTTGCGGATTGTGATTGTAGAAAAAGTTCACTGGCAAGCACCCAATCGGCCCAGTATTGTGTATCCAAAACGACCTCCCCCCATGATTGTATATATTCTGAAGAAAGGTTAGAAAGACCCAAAATCATCAGCACCCGCAACTTTTATAGGTAAGATTTAATATCTGTATTTAACCAGTCTCGGAATTCAAATTACTTGAACAGCTGAAGCTAATTGATTCACTATATCTGGTATTGCCGCTTTGAGCTGGTCGGAGTTCAGCTTCCTAAACCCAACGGAGAGATCATTTTGCCCAATATCAAACGTGTATAGCGCCTTTGCAAATTCCTCCTGCACCGGCAATTTGCTCTTCTCCGAGGATGCCGTGGCTGGTCAATTACGTCAACAAATGATGATTCAAGAACTGACAGCTATAAGAGATCATATAGATCAGTCTGCATAATTAGGAGATTTTGGCCTCATCACCTTGGCTGGATAATTCTGCCGCCCGTCGCTTGAATTGATTGTATTGCACGATCTGCATATCAAGTGAAAATGGGCTGATTCCATACTCGAATATGGTCTCATTTTGCCTCCTAATGGTTGATCCGCCCGTCGCGAAATTCGCACCATGCCTGTAATTTGTTCCTAGAGAGTTCAGGTAGGCGCTCAAATATGGTAGCTTCAGCTTCTCAGCTGCCAAAGAAAAACACGAGACCAAAACAGTATATGAAAAGAAACATAAATTTAGCTCGAAGCTGCTCTGCTTTTAGCATTCGTCTGTCAAGCAACGAGAGAATTTGAGGACCCACAAAAAGATCACACGAGGGGGGATGAAGATCAAAACGAATCACTCCATCCAGCTAAATGTTAACAGGCAAGGCATAAAGACTTACCAATGAAGTCTACGATGAGACGGCCATCACAGTCTCGGCCGGCGGGCTTGTGGAAGAAGCCGGAACCGTACGGCGGAGGGATGGGGTCGAAGGCGGCGGAGATGCCGCCGGTGTCGGAGTTGGAGTCGCCGAAGTTGTAGAGTGCCGGGAAATCGCAGGCGGGCAATGCATCATCGGCCTCTACCCTCAGTACCCATGAAGAACAAGGGCAAGCCAGGGCTATTACAAGCCCAAAAACAAGAACTCCACAGAACCCCATCGACAAGAACGTGGCAGCTAGTTTTTCACTGCAATGGTGGCTGAGTCGTCCGCGTTACGTATGACAAACGGGTATGTGCACACCGCGCTCAAGTCTCACAACAACTCGGGTACTTTTTCCTTCTGGGTAATTCTATCCTCGTGCATATATGGACAAACAGTGCAATTATGGGGGGCAGTCGGTGGATTGATGGAGAGAGAGAGCTGGCTGGATGCCATTCACTTCGACAATCGCCGCCTTAAAAAGAAAAGAAAACGTAGAAAAGCGCACAAGAAGTCATTGAAATTTGAAAAAGAGAGACTTAATTCCCCTCAGGTCTTAAGATTTTATTTTGTATTTCGATAACTTAAATCACAATTTCGTTATAAGTTTTAGAAATATCCACCCTACTTGTCTCAAAAAGTGAAGAATTTATTATTTTCCTAAATTAATCATAATATGAAATTCGATATGCATTGACAAATCGAGACGATTTACTGCCGAAATCCCGTCCAAAGTAAGGCAAAGAAAAGAGAGGAATTCAGGACATCCTCAATTCCACCTCTGGAAAGCAGTGTCGTGCGGATCATCCTTCCACGTCTTGCATTTGCCATTAGGCGATCCGATCCATCCGTCCGTCTATTTATGGGGAAGCTCAGTGAATGTTTGGAGCAGGATTCATTGTTTAGGATACGGCGATAGCTGATGAGAGGATGAGAGGCAGATTTTGTTGTCATCAGGCCCTCACGTGACGTGACGTGTTCTTGTCTGGATGCTGGGTGCTCGAAATCGATGAAGAATGCATTATTATTATTATGTCATGTGCATGTACGGCTCATTGTCGGGCTTGCTCGACCCGCCCTTCGTGTTCAAAGGAGGAAAAAATTTGAGGTGCGCCGAGCGCACCGATCCCCCACTCGAGAAGGATACTTGTTCAGTAGATCTGATCTGCTGTGAGAGAGTGGGCGGGGCTCGCCCGATAGGTGGCGCGTAATACTTGCTCGTTCAAAGGATGGTCGGTTTTCTGCGCTGAAGATTTGGCAAAGAACCGGAGGATCCATATAAATGAGGCGCAATGTGATTTTCAAAAGGCGGCCGATTATATTGTTTAAAACTAATCAACGAATAATATTTTCGTTATCAATAGTGATTTATATCTCATTAAATATATGCGAAGGTTGTCATGAGGATCATTTGGATATTTACACTAATTTTTGACATCTGATCCGATTACACATATCTGATTTAATATCCTTACATGATTTTCTGATATAATCTATGTCGAGCACTCATTTCCATACATATACATATATATTTTTAAAAATACTCAAATTCCATAATCATCTCTTTTGCGTCATTATTAATGTTTATTTGTTCATATACTTTTGTAAGTAATAAATGTAATTATTTTTCTGTATAAATGTTCTGCAAATTTCAAATTTTTCGTGAATCAAACGCACTCTAAATCTCAAAAATAATCATCATGCAAACGAAAAGAAGCTCACACTTCCCGATATAAAGGGAAAAACGGTTCCGATTCAATGAGGTGTGGGAAGCATTAAAGACCTCGTAATTTTTTGCTTTCAGATAATATCCGCGAGTACATATGAACCCTATCAATCTTAGCCGTTGGATCATGTAAACCCTATCGGATACCCAGGAATATAAATAGTTTTTC
The DNA here is from genome assembly GCA_030064385.1 of Melaleuca quinquenervia. Classification (NCBI taxonomy): domain Eukaryota; kingdom Viridiplantae; phylum Streptophyta; class Magnoliopsida; order Myrtales; family Myrtaceae; genus Melaleuca; species Melaleuca quinquenervia. The sequence continues at coordinate 4,924,990 of CM057726.1, read as the reverse complement.
TAGATGCATATTGGTCTGATAAGCATCGGGGTCATCTAAAAAGAAATTCGAAATCTTGTGTGTGGCATTTAGTTTGGCTGAGCCGACTGTGTGTTTCTTGATTGGGAAAAGTGAAGGGGACAGTTCCGCCACTCTCAGCAAAGTGAGTAAATCATTTAGACCATTTGTTTGTTTCTATAAAAAAGATGAAGTGAATCAAAATAAAGAAAGAAAGTTTTTGACAATTCTTTTAATCACGGCTGTCGTGTTTTTAGGGGAAATTATCTGACCAATTCTATGTCAATCCATTTCTAAAATTTTTAATTTTCCCAATTAAACTCTACTTGCGCTAGATTCTAAATACTCACGACTAATTTTCATCGAAAATTAATGACGTGATGGTGTATTGTTTAGGACCGCCATGAAATTCATTGGAGTCATCTTCCGAAATCCGGCAGCCAAGTCATTTTGGCCCATGTCGAACATGTAGAGCGCTTTTGAGGAGTCCTCGGGCCTAGGAAGCCGGCTTCTGCGAAACTCCTCAGCTCTGGCTGCAAATTTAATCTCTCAACGAACAGCAAATGTAGTACTAGGTTTGCGAAAAGATCTTGGAAGAGGACATTAATTTCAACAAACGCGTTGTTCCGATCGGCGATACCCCCCCGGTGTCGGAGTACTCACAAGGTGGCAAGGCTTCCTGCAGTGGCAAGCCTGACATTCCAAGACGTGAGGAGAATCAGTGCAAGACAAGGAAGCGAAAGCAGTCCCCCAGTTGCCATTGTCGAAGCCTTGTGATACCAGATCTTGTCTCAATCCTGACCTCTCTGTAACAACTTGAACCAGTTGGAGCGTTGGGTTGGACACAAATCCTTCCCCACATGTGAACAGAGATGGCAAAGATGGACATGAACAGTCATATGATATTCATATGCTGGTCCCACCTCTGTTACTGTATCTGGGGCATGTGTGTTCTCGCTTCCGTGTGCTCGTTCACTACCGATTGTCAGAATTTTTCATGGGGGATTTCCTTTACATCTGATCAGGATCGTTCAACGTGAGACATTCTTCTGCAGCTTTTATGATCCAACCTTGGTCGGTCGTGCAGATGGAGTCACGATTTGTATCCACTATGGTCCATCAAAGCTCGCAAATTCACGTTGTTTCTTCTCTCGATTCTGTTCTTCTTTCCCTTTTTTCTCTAACGAGAATGACCAAAAGGGTTACCTCCTGAAATTACGTTAGTACACAATCATCCTCGCGATGGGACATCATCATCGTGTCGACCCTGCCATGAATCGAGGGACAAAGGACGAATCATTGACGCTCTTCATGTTTTTGGCAGTTGACGATGGCCCTTTTGGGTCTCAGTTCGAGCACCGTTGCCTCAAAAAGTGACTGATGCATCTCCATTTTCTATCGCGTTTTCAATTGCAAATGATTGATCGTTTGTTTTTTTCATATTCGGTTCGTGGCTGCGATTCGAAGAACCGGATAGGAAATTTTAACCCTGTACTTGCGATGTTATCATTTGGGGTTAAAGATTTTGCAAATCAGAAGCATTGTATGTGGGACTATTCTGAGAGGGACGCAAGGGAACTGGCTTCCATCGAATAAGACGAGATTGCTCACTAGTGAATGAAAATTGCATATGCGATTGCTATTTTAGTTTCAGAAAAGTGCTTGTCTTCCTCAAGTTTTGGACGAGAATGAATATAAGAATGACCTTTTCTAATTACTTTCTTAGTTCTCCTCGTCTAGCCAGATGGAAGGCGATAATACGAGGGCCATTTTCCAAAGTCTCAATTCCAGAGACCTCAACAAGAGTTGGGGGGGACAAATGGGCCGGATGGGCCTACGGCTAGCCTTGACGGCCCAGCCTATTTATACTGCAGCCCTGTTGGACGTGGCCCTCTTCGCTCTTCGGGCCTCTTGTGATGGGTCATGCCATGTGCCCAAGCCCATCCAAATCCTTCTTCTTTTTAGCGATCGACGAGCTATCGATCATGGTCTTGAAGGGCCGACAAAGTTGCTAAAAAGCAGCCGAAAGCCCCTTTGCTCCCAAAAATGTCTAAGGAAGAAATGGGTCTGGAAAGCCCATCAACTATCAAAAGCCCAACGGACCGCCGGCAGGGGCTAGCCCGGCTCGTTTGGCACGAACGATTCTCCCCCTCCACATCAAGCCACAGCGTTTTCCCATTCTCGTTCCCGAATATCAAACGGCAGATCGTTTACCGCGGCAACCCACGTCATCGTCCTCTTCCCCGATTGTGTAGCTAACGAAACCACCCCCCCCCCCCCCCCCTCTCTCTCTCTCTCAACAGCGACGATGTCAACGCCGTCGGCGGCGGAGGACAATAAAGCGGAGAAAGAAGGAACCCAACTGCTGGGCTCGCCGACATTCAGCGAGCTCCAAAATGGCCGATTCAGGTGCGTCGAGACTGGCCACGAGATGCTCGCCAAGGACATGGACCCCTACTCTCGCAGCAAACGGTGCCGTCTGGGCCTCATCGACTTCGCCTTGGACGGCAATAAGCCTCCCCTCAATATGTTCAAGCAAGACCCACTTTGCCGGTAGTCAAAAAGTTGACTCCTTTATTGTGGTTCTTCCGGTGGTGAAAACTTCAGAGCTAATGTGTTTTATCTTGTAGTGGTTTTGATTCTCCATGTTTTATTTATTTATTTATTTATTATTTTTGCTGATAAGCTGGAGAAAGAGGATGGACAGCGTTGTTTGTGTTAGATTTTGTGTTTGTTGGAGATTGTAGATTAAAAGCTTAGCTGAACAAGTTCGGTTTCGACGGTTGAATTAACTTAGTTATTTCTCATTGGTGGGGGAGATTTTATTTTGCTTCATTGGTTTTGTTGTCAATATATCTTATGACTAGCATGAGAAGTTTTGCCTTGTTGGATGAATTGAATCCTAGTCTGGATGCTCTTATATTTGTTTCTTGACACTCAGTCCTGAGAAATTGAATTGTCTGAAATGCAAGTTTTTGGATCACTGTCATTTTTCCGCCCTTCCCTCTTTGGCAAATGAGGTAGGGGAATTATAGTCCCAATGCTGATCGGTCTCTCTGCTTATTCTGCTTTTCAGTTCAAAGTTAGTATGCAAATTGACGGGAGATACAGTAAACAAATCAGAGGAACATATATGGAAACATATCAATGGGAAACGATTCCTGAACAAGTTAGGTTTGTATTTTTACACTCAGTTTGATTATCAGTATCTTTTGAAATCTATGCATGAGATCATGTAGGATGTCACGCTATTACTGATCTTTGGTAATGTTAACCTATGTGGTTGGCTTACACTGTCAGAAAAAACTGAGGGGTAAATTTTTACCTTGACTGATTGAAAGGACTGGGATGTTTCAAGTCTAATGTGATGATGATCATGGTGATATCTGGTAACAGAGCAGAAGGAAATGGAAAAGCTGATGGAGGACAATTTGATGGAAGAGGAGGACAAAAAGCCTAAAGGAGCATCGAAACAGAAAAAGGACTGTTTTAATAAGAAGCAGAAGAAGGAAAAGCAGAAATCTGCTGGTGAGATTGTATCGGAAGTCAGAGACTCTGCTGAGAGTGACAGTGATGTAGATGATGCTGACTTCTGGATGCCTCCTGTTGGAGATCGTTGGGACTTTGACGATGGGGGAGATAGATGGGGATCTGATGCAGAGTCAGGGCAAGACAATGATGAAGAAGCTGATGGAACAGGTATGCTTCAATGAGTATTGAGCTTATATTCCATATAGTGAGTGATGGTTAGCTCATATCACAATGCATAACCATAATTGGCGCGAGTAAAGTATTTTCTGAATAGTATTCTTCAGTCACATTGTCTTGGGATTGCATGTGCGGTTACAAATACTAGAAGGTTCATTTCCTGAGGCAGGGGAAAACATAGGCATGACAACCAGTGATTGCCTTCCCATATTGGGGATGCTAAGGATTTCCTACTCATAAAATGGAATGAACTTTTGTGACAGTTCTCTGGAACATTGAATATCATTGGACCAAAAGCCAGCTTGTCATCATTCTTGTTCCTATACTTCAATAATGTTTCAGATTGTGGGTGCTTTTATCTGTTTCCTTTGACAAAATTGTGGTAATATTTTCCTGAACTAGATGGCCTCAATGAAGTTGACAACAACCATTCTGAAGAGATTTCTATGAGGTAACTTCATGCCGTCATTATACAGTTCATTGATTATTTTTGGGGGATGGGGAGAGTGACGGTGAATCCCGGGTTGATACTTTCAAATGCAGGACGAAAAGAATGTCGATTGAAATTGGACCCAGCAGCTTTGCTTCAAGGAAGAAGAAAAGTAGAAATAATCCCACCGTCTGAGGCCATAAGCAGTGATTCAGTGTTTTGGTAGATCCTTTGTAATAGATACTTTGAAATCTTCCGTCAAAGTTGTTTGCCTGGCTTGTTGTTGGAGAAGTATCTGATTATGAAGCCAGTGAACTGCCGTTACTTAGTGACAATGAACATTGTTACTTTTACCTCTAAATGTTGTTCAAAAGGTAGAGTCCATATGACTTATGTCCTCTACAACCTGCTTGACAAATTGTATAGGAACTAAGTGGCGTCGGCTGGAAGGGATTTTGAGAATACCCATGATGACCATATTGATCAAAAATGACTTGGGTGGACAATTTTCTTTTCTTCTCTATGTCAGAAACTCCTTTTTATACTAATCAGACAACGCTTTCCGACCACTTCGAATACTGAAAATTTCTTCCATCTTTCCCTCTATAAAGATGCCATCAATAGCCCTCTGTGTTTTTGTTTTCTATAGTCATTTTCCTGTGTTTAAATGTAAGATTCTACTTAAACCTCAGGTCCTTTGTTGCCTTTCAAATCAGGAGAAAGAGATCGCGGGTTTGCTACAACATTTCTTTTGGAAGAAGTACAAAAGAAGGGGGAAACAATCTAAGACGTTGATGTATGATATTTTTTTATATATGAGACAATATCATGAGCATTTTCTAGTGCAAAGAAGAGCATAATTTATATTGATCATGTGAATCTGATCATATGAAGCCATGTTTCTCTCGGTCGTTGGTAATACTTTAGTGCTGTTTGATTTTGGACATTAACATTTGAAGAAAGGCTGTAAAATACGGTATATGATGGTTGATTTTCTTTTCTGCTTGTTCGCCTTTGAAAAAATTGGAGCAATGCATCTTTTTTGTGATTTTAATCTGTTCCAAAGTAGCGATCGCCAAACTCCCCCATGCCTGGAATCACGCGAGCATCCTCGTCCAGAGATGCATCGATCTCTGAAGTCACAATCTTCATCTTGGGAAAACTTTTGCACACCGCATGTATTCCTTGAGGTGCCTGCATTGTGACATATAAATTGCAACAGAACTTAAAGCGCACAGTGCTTAGTGGCTTCTGAGGAATGTGAATTACCAACATCACTTACGGCTATGAGATTAAGGAAGATGATATTAGACTCTGGTACACCTTTGCTGAGAAGTAGAGTTATGGCCTTGACGGCAGAATTTCCTGAAACACATGGATTTACGCACAATGTTCATTTCTATTTCAGCTTGTTTATAAAGTGATGGTGACTATTTCTGCATTTTCACACCTGAGGCAAGTACGGGATCGAGTAAGAACACATGACGACTTGAGATGTCTGCAGGTAGCTTTTCATAGATCAACTGCACCAATGTCATTGCCAAAGGATAATTGTCACGTTGTTAATATAAGAATGTGCAATAGATTGCTTGCGTTTACAAACCTGCCTGCCGCTGTTACCCTCTCCATGGATGAGGATTTTGCCAATTTTGATTCCCTTACAGCAGGCCCTTAGTGCATTCTCCATGCTTTCGCCGCTGGCATATATACAATCAAGAGTGAGCGATGCGTTTAGTTGTTGCCGCTCCTAGTTGAGCTCTTGTTAGTTCATTGAAGCAAGTGCATGCAAAGTTCAACGTTAGAAGAAAGCATAATTCTTTTTAGTATGTCCAAGGTGACCAAATAGCTCAGCAGTGGCATGAGCGGAGAACTCGATAGCATGTAAAAGCAGACAAAAGCCTTGGTGAGTTTCCAGGTTGATTCGACCGGAAAAAAAAAAAAAAAGGGTTTCCAGGTTGCAGCAGCAATTCTTTATCCCTACTTTACTTCTCAGTAGCCACGCCATCCATTAGTTGCCAAAGAAATACCTTTGCTATCATTTTTTCCAATTGAACAGCAGAAAGGGAGCAAGACTCATTTATTGAACTGAAAGAAAATCCTCAAGACAGAAAACAGCTCTCTTTAATCTGAAGATTGGAACCTAACAGACATAGATGCCACTGGAGAGAAGCAGAAGCAGCCATAGCACCGCAAGAGATTTTCTACATAATCAATAACAAATTGCTATGATTGCTATGATAGCTCACTCAGTCATATTGAAGGTACGAATGATAAACATACCTTCTGATGATCGAGACTCCACACAACCTTTTGCGAAAAACAACTCCAGTGTACACAGATCCTGAGAATGATTAAAGGTATTCAATTTCACTAGTGTCTATGACGTAAAGCAGATATTTGGCATACTTCGTTTGAGTATTTTGGTGAAGGGCTTCCTCTCAAGCCTGCATGACCCATCAAAAGGAAGAAATTTTTTTTCCCAACCTTAACTTACGGTCTACAGAGACTGAACAACGCATATGTACAAGTTAAAAAAACTACATACAAAGAATTAGTGTATCGATTGTCGTCCTGTTAGACAAGGAAAGAAGAAAGCATTTTCTGACAACCTGTTGGAGTAGTTATCTGTTTTTCAGAAAAGGGAAGATGGCCAAGTCCGTGCTCCACCACCTGCAACAAATGGCATCTAACAAAATCAATAATTTTAACAGACAGATTACTTCTCCTGTTCTATAGACTGCAGCAAAAGCCAAATTGTTTACCAAGCGAATAAGACGGTCAGCGTAGAAGACAAAGTCATGTTTTGTTGTTTTGACATCACGTATAAGTGTGTGCATACCTCGTATCTGGAAATAAAAGCAATCATGAAGTTGTTCGTGGTATTATTCTCTAGGAAAATTTAGATGGGGAGTTCAATAACAAGTGTTTTCTTATGTCGTATAAGAGGAACCCTGCAGGAAATGTACAGAAAAATTAAGAACTCGTCGATGATATATGATGGATACCTGAAAGGTAGAAGTAATCACAAATAAGTTAGAATATATATTGCATAGATCGTTCTGGCCAAGCTTCGTGTGAATATGTTGAACTATCAAGTCAATTGCAACATCATTATCTCCTCCTCTAGGGATGATGATATCAGCAAACTTTTTTGATGGCAATATGAATTCATCGAAACTAGGCTTCACAAACCTGTCATACTGAAAATTAAAGAAAATTGCCCAGTAAGACAACTTGCTCATGTGTTGCCGTTGGAAATGTGATGGGGCTGCAATGCATACACAGAATGGAGAGAGAGAGAGAGATCGAATGAGTAAACATAGTCCCGCAAGAATCTCTTTTATAATATCATTGCAGTGTATCCCTTCTTTGTTCAAGTGGGAATGTGAGTGGTTTGTTTTGAAGGAATGATGCACGTTTTCATCATTCATTGAGATGGCATCTATATGAGTAAGGGATTCCGATAACTAACTTGGTCAAGCACACCTTGAATGTCTCTTCCTCTTTCGATGGTATCCCGTTGAATCCTCCGTGCTAGTCGTATATCAGAATCTGCACTGAAGAAGTGTTAGGATGGCTATTAGATTATAACCCTGAATCCCGTGCACAAAATGGAGCTTGTGCCAACTAATGAATGCAGGGAATCTATGTTGAGAGGAGGAGGTCAGCAAAACTCCACGTGCGTACATACAAACAAACTTTCTAGCTGATCTAAGAGTCCATATGAGTGAAACATTGAGGATATTCATGTGGGAACTCCTAATCTTCTTATGCTTTTATGAACTTGACATTTCTTTTGATGAAGGATGACTGGTGTACATGTCAAAAAAATTTACTTTTCTAGCAAACATACGCTTTAGGGAACAACATCAGAAGGGGTCTAGCGAACTATTAAACTGAGGTAAGGTTTATCAAGTCAAGCTATTTAGTCTCAGAAAAGCAGAAACCCGAGTTGGAAAGCTCAAAGACAGGTCAGATCCTTTTCAAAACAAAGGCAGAACTAGCTTCTCTACAGTCCGAATAATACAGAGACAGGGACCATAAGAGACCTGTATCGACGAAGATCTTCATGTTCATGAGATCTCGAACTCGAGGATCATGAAGGACAAGAATTCCTTCTAAAATTATAACATCAGAGGGATTGACCTACACAAATTAAAGAAACAGCCGTATAAAGTTAGTGTCTGTCTAATTGGGAGGATCTACAGAAAGTGACAAACCAAAAGAAAAGAAAAGGGATCTTCACAGATGTTAACCCTAATACTGGACATTCCTCCACCATAAGTTTCTGATGGCAATAACACTTTTCTCAAACAAAAATGGGGACTCTCTCATGGAATTGACTATAACCTAACCCAAGATGATTGGAAGTTTGCCATAGTTAGGAGTCGTCAAAGGTCTGCTAATTGACATTGTTGCTCGAAAGATAGTCTGCAACATGCATATACATAAGTACCTTGCATGCTGCTTCAGTGCTTCTATGGCTCTTGAAATCATAGACTGGTATGCTGACTTCCTGTCCAAGTTTTAGCTTTTCCATGCATGAAAGGAGTAATTTTGTATTGAATGCATCTGACCAGTAATTGAAACTGTCAATTACTTAAGTTGTGAATCCCTCAAGCTTGAAGCTTTCACTGGTGAAATTTGACCAGTAAACTCACCTGGATGGTCAAAATTGTACTCATGAACCTTCTGCAGTTTCTCATCACTCAGTGAGTGGTAGAAAGAATCCTGCAAGATGCAGAGCAAAGCAATTATCATCAAAAATTCGTTCCAGGATAATAGAATTCGGTTGGAGAGAACAAAGGTTTCCTCTTTCCCGTATGGAACATTCTACAGATATGAATTGCTTACATAGAAAGACAACATCAGAAAATGTGATCTCTCTACATATTGAACTCCAAAAGTTAAGTCTCATAAGAAGGGCTATTTCCTGCCACAATTACATTATTATATTCCACTTTCTACACAAAGCTTTATGAGTGTCTCCAACAATTCTATAGCTAGAGCAGAGCGAACTCCATTCATTCGACAGCGAACGTCGATTTCATTCAGGAGCCATCTAACCGTGAAACATGATCAGTTCAACCTTTCCAAACAGAAGGACATTTATGATTCAATAAATCAATGAGTCGTCCCTTTTAAGGAGACGAACATTTGGGAGCTCTTTCAAATTCTAAACAAGGCGTTAAATGTTATTGTCTTTTCTAGTAAACTCCGGTCATTACTAGCTTGACAGAAGAGTTGATCACGAGGTGTAATTCACATAAGTCCACAGCTTCAGCAAGGCCCCGTGGTGGGACCTTGACACCTAAAATATGTGTTTGGCTAGTGTAGTGGCCTTGTAAGTTGCTGTTGGACCAGCTTTGACGTTGGACAACCTAAGGTCGCTCTTCTCGTTGTTTCTCGTGTAACATCATTTGCAGCGCCAAAAAGGGAAGGTTCACTTTACGTTTCTTTTAGCTGTTCCGATTTCTTACAAGGTCAAACCATAAGGACCACGGGAACTCACCTGATTCACGAGGACAACACGCTCATGATGCATCTGCGAGATGATCATGTTGCAAACGGTCGTCTTGCCGGATGCAGTGCCACCAGCAACACCTGCCCGAAGGCCCAACAAGCAATACAAGAAACCACGAATCACGATCCGTTCCGTCATGGGCTAGATCATCCGAAAACTAGAATCAAGTACAGATCCGATCACCTATCACGAACGGCTGCTTGAACGGCGGGCTTCGAGCGCTCGGTTCCTCTGGTTGAAGCGAGAAGCGTTGATCCTTGACGCCATCGGCCGACGCAGCCACAGACTCGGAGTCCATGGCTAGCCAAAATAGGCGCGGAGGAAACAGCAGGAAGCCTCGAGATCGACCTCGGCGATCAACGCGAAGCGATGAAGCATCCGGCCGTGATCGGGCCTCAACTTTCAACTGGCGATCTGCGATGATGCCTGAAGGATCGTACGTAGGGAAGCGTTGCGATCGAAACTTTTGGGCTTTGCGTCTTTTGATGCGGACGATGAGGATCTTGAAGGACGCCAGGTAGCATAGCAAATGGCAGAGCGTGAGGATTTCCATGCTCTTGCGAGCTTTAGCTCCTTTATAAGGAGGAGTTACACAGAGAGAGAGAGAGAGAGAGAGAGAGAGAGAGAGAGAGAGAGAGACAAGATCGAAGATCGCACACAATGGAGGAAGAAGGAACGAAAAGAGCGGGAAGGGACGAATGTTGTGGGGCCGACACGTGCCTCGTTTCCGTACCTGTAGTTGATTGGGTTCGGTTGCTATTGCTTAAAACGGCCGTCGTTTTTGGCATCAACTAAAGAAAATGCAGAAAGTCATTTTGTCCATTCTTTCCCTTTTCTCCGTTAGGGAGTAGAAGAGTAATTTCTTATTTATTAGATTTTTTTAAATAATGAATTATTAATAATTTCTTGTTTATATCTTAGTATGTCTTTTTTGGTGTAGACAAATTCTTTCGTTCCCAGTTGAATGAGAATTTTATAACAACTTCAATTTACGATGCATACGCATCGAATAGTATCTTGATTAATATCTCAGGATTACTAAATTTATTTCTTTCAATTGATTCTTAATATCTTATAGTGACTCATTTTTTAGAGAAATGTACTTTATTTTTAAAATCATTGCAGCTCATTAACTATTCGGTAGTGTAATAAATAGCATTTCTTACATACCAGATATATATATATTTGATTTCGAATTCACTTATTAACCCTACTTACAGTGGAATTAATTTTAATTTAATGTGTTAATTACGTAGGATACAAAAAAAAAAAAAAGATAGCGCATTTGACAAACAAAAAATTATTTTACTAGGTGAGAACCTGTCAACAAAAAAATCATATAAAAACTGATGGTTTAAATTAATCTTAAAAGTGAGAAATTATTCATATTCCCCACGAAATCATGAATCCCTTTAGATCTTGTTTGGTTTGAACAAGGAATTCATATAGATCATCATGGAGAGTACTTCTCATTGATGATGGGCGACGAAAAATCACGGCCTTCATGGGAGAGTACTTCTCATTGATGATAGAAACTAATGATCAGCAACCACCGCAGCTGCATGCAACCTTGGTTGTGACCGACGATAGATATCGATGGTGACCGACAAACGACGGTAGAGGAGGCGGCAATCAACCTTGACGTCCATTGCGGTAGAGTTTGATTTTGACAAATTTGTGGTTATGGAAATGTGGGAATGATTTGTGATGATTTTGTGGTCATGCAAAGGTGCCAATATTAGCTACAGTCAGAAGTAATTCATTTTTGAACTTTTCAAGAAATTCTACTCCACGCAGAATCCGAATCGCCATTTTAAGTTCTTTCCCAATCTAGGATATTTAGGAATTGGAACCCCTTTTTGTCTTTTTTTTGTTATTGCCAAGGAACTCCACTGGTTGACAAATCCAAGATCGCATTGAAACAAACGAAGCTTTGGGGGTAGAGAGAGGCATTCCATTCACCAATCTAAGGGATGAAGAACAAACATGAGATAGGTTGCATATATGCCGTGGGGATCCAGCTACAGCACTGAAAGTGAATCGTTGTTAGGATTGGAATTTCTAACACAATAAGAGAACGGAGATTCGAGTCTTGAACACAAGAAAATTACAGAAGATATATAAGATTACCCACGTGAAATCGAAGACTCAAGACATAACCAAGGAAAGAAGACTCAAGGAAAGAAGAAGTTAATAATAAAATAATAAAATCAATTAGTCAAGAAGCAAAAATTTCGAATCGTTGAAAAAGATATAACCAAACTAATCGCCTCCTCAAGACATCCTGAATACGACCGTCCATTGTTGTTGTCAATGACAGATTTAACATGTACATGCACTCAGCTACGGACCAACTCTTACATGCAGCCTCATCGTAGCAGGCAGCGATTAGGCCATTCCATTGCTTCACTTTGTCGGTTGTATTGCTGCAACCGATAGAATCACCCATAAAGCGCTTATGACTTCGAACAGTCGAGAGAAAAAGTGAAAATCAAAAAGTATATTGACAAAGAGTTACGTCCAGACAAACCAGCCCCATAATGACCATGTAAGCCTAGCTTCTCTCAAAACAGTCATATGTAGCGCCGCTTCATCAGTATCTCCACAATGCTTTACATAGAAGTCTCCTGTAGAAAGTCAATCCCCATGTCGAAAGGACAGGAAAATCTTGGTACCAAAGGGTGGGACTGAATGCCAGTTTCTCCTAGCAGATCCGTTCACGACCATTCCACAGACCTGAAACAAAAAAAAAAAAAGTGACTGTATGTGTATTTGCATGCAATCAATCACTACGACTGAACACTATAGAAGGGAAGTAGTCTTGCTATAGCAGGGAACACTAGAATTCGAGATCCAATCACTGCGTTCAAGTCATTGAACAGATTTACTGCTGAAGAGAAAGAACGGGATTTTTAAAAGGCCACGGTTACTAAAATTGTTCATATAATCTGACTAACTGGTTCATAAAACAGAGACAACTGGGACAGGAAGCTCATACAGAGGATCAAAGGATGAACTTGTAATCCACCATGATGATGTAAGTTATTAACAAAAACAAAACTAAAATTTTGATTTATAACAGATCGTACCAAACGAGTACCTGATGCGTCATCACATTGTGTTGACCCCTTCAGCCCACAACTTCTTTCTCACAATGAGAACTCTTTCTTCGGAAGAGGAGAGAGAATCCACCCTAGGTTCAACTTCTGATGACCAGCCATCCCACCTTAAGGCGAGAAGATATTTCCTGATGTAGTTTATTACAGAAGAATTATCTCTTATGATTACAAAGCCCTCAGGCCTTAAAATCCGGTCCATTTCAATCAATAGATCCTCTACCCCACAATTACGCTTGTCAACCTCTGAAAAAACTTCCCAGGCGTGAAGAAGATCATATGTACGGGGATATGTTGAAAATGCTTCACACCTGGAAAAAGGGGGGGAAAAAGGTAAATGATATTCATAGTAAACGCTGATAATGAGAAACAGAACAGAGAATGTAAAATTCATTGTTATCCCTGCCACATCCGTATCATACTCAATGGCCGTCAAATATCTAAGTAATCTATAAGATCAACAACCATATGTGCTGATTGGTAACAGGAAATACTTCATACGGATCATGCAAGACAAATAAATGCATGACCTAAAATGATAATAGGCAGGATCAATACCAATCATGAACTGTTCCTATTAAGCCTCGATCATAGATAATCTTCAATCTGGCAGAGGCATGAACAGGAGCTACATTCATAACCCAAACATCTTTGTCATTTAGGGCAGCTGCAAAACCACCAAGGTTAGAGTTCATATCCATGACATTTCTGATTGAATTCTTGTGTAAGATAGCTCTCATCTGCTTCCAGTACTCCTCAACTCTAGAATGCCATACACTCTGCATAAAAGATCATGAAATTTCTTATTAGAACGATAGCTAAATCCTGAATGTAATGGCACATCGGTCATCATGGCATGCGTACACTTACAGTATCCTCTTGAAACTCTGCAGGAGTGACACCAATTTCTTCCAGGCGAGGAGGTGGTGCAGTAAGCCTCCGAGGCCAAGGAACCAATCCACTCCATCTTTCCCGGTGCATCCCTTTAAAAAAAAAAAGTAGGATAATAAAAATTAATTTTAATCGAGCCACTGAACTTTTACTCAATATCAAGGGAGGAACAGGTTTCTACTGATAGTAATTGATAGAAGAAAAGCTATCAGCATCTATCTCGAATTATGTCCCTTTGATGAAAGTCTTTTGGCCACCCAAACAAAGAAATTATTATTATTATCACTATTATCGATCACGGCGAGGGCAGACTAAAGGGACTCTAAATTCTATCCACACCATTCATTCACTTGTGTTTACCAGACAGATTCAGGTATCATATCAAAAAGACATTGAACATGTACTGTGATAATCTGCAAATAACAGAGTGATCCGGGAAGAAACATGAGATATATCATGCATAGGTCATTATAATACATGAGATGACCCTCCTTACCCATTGGCAAATTCTAGAGAAAACCAACGAGAATTTGAAATGAGGGCAACTGATTAAATTAGTCATACACGAATTAACAGATCATACTCAGTAACAAATACAAAAGATTTCAGCAGTAAAGATATTATTAAAGCACTCACTTGCCGAGTAGGGGAAGATGCATGCCTTCATGAGCACATTCCAACTCGCATCTGGAGCATCATCAGAGCTGCATAGAGGGGGTTTTGCTCCTTGATCTCTCTTCAAGTAACAACTATTACTCATCGGTTTTGCCCATACAACAGTTTGGTCTTTCTTAGCTACAACTCTCCAGCACATTCTTCTAAGAAGATCATACATGGAGTTCCAAATCTTTCGGTTCTCTGGATCGTGCGCATACGCTTCAGGAGAGGAGAACACAAAATATCCTCCTGGTCTTAGTAGTCTGTCAAGTTCTAACAATAAAATGCCATCTCTTTGGAGCCAATCTATCCTACATCGTGAACAATGAGCCAGTTCAAATGATCTACTCGGATAAGGAAGCCTTTTGGTCCCCAATACACCAAGAGTAGAAGGAATCCCCCTCTCTAATGCGAATTGTATCTGGTTCTCATGCACGTCATTAGGTGCAAGGGACATAGCTATGATATTGAGAGGGAGAAGATAAGCACCAAAACTTGCGACTCCACACCCCACATCAAGAACGTTCCTGATACTTCCGCCATTGTGAAGCTTATCCCCGGGAAACTTTAGCATCTACAATTTCATAAGTAAAGCCCAAAAAGCACATAATGAGTTCACAGGTTTAATGATTGCAGCAAAATAGAAAACGCACAGTAAATCAAATGATGCCCTGTACTATTCAAAGGAATAATTTGGACATAAGAAAGAAAAGCTTCTGCCTCTTTCCCCACCAATGGTCAGCAGATAATAAAGCAACTAGGTCATACCTTAGCCACTGCCATGATGTACTTGTCGGCCCCATCATGAAAATGGGTTCCACCACCGGGGAAATTTATCTTGTCCCCATTCACAACCATCCAATGCTGATCAGATTTCTCCTGTGCAAGATGTGTGTGCGGTATGTTTGCTCTCCACACTTCATCCCTGCTAGCTGGCCACCTGATAGGTATCTGATATTCTAGAAATAATTATCAACATCAGATCTGAATAAGGCCAACCTAAATTAGCCTGCCGTACAAAGCCAGCAAAAGAAACAAACCTTATAGCCAACTGGGGGAGGAATCAAGCAGTTGTAACGGCGGTCGGGTGGTGGACAATGCCGTTCGTAGTGCTCCATCAAAGTCAAGTTGGGCTTCAATTTCATTTGATAAATAAGGTTTCTATCGAGACAAGGTATTAATTCCGAGAATTTCATATCACATACCTAAATAGACCAAAAAAAGGAATTGTACAGGTGAGAAGAGCTACAGGAGGAGATCATAAAGATTAAATTTAAAAGCACAATTGACAAGCCGAACATCAAACTGCAGGGATTTCGGAGCAACCAACAGACAAATTCTATTGTCCATTGATACAGCCACATCCACGAAATGATCGAAAGAGGTTGGAATAGATGTACTCAAGATTTTAAGCAATGATCTAAACATAACCCACATCGTCGCAGACTTGCAAATGACAAGAACATTGTCTGTTCACGGACACTGAAAGTATTGAAATCCGATAATAGTGGAAATTTAAAAAAATGCGAGCGATTATATTGCTAAAAATCAGTCATTTTCTCTGATCGGTGAGACTTGTACACTCGTGCCATAGAACAAATGCAGTAAAACCGGCCAAAAAAATGGACAACGCAACGTTGAAAGGAATCGAACTCTGAAGTTTGCAATGAACAGTTTTTCACCATAGAAAACGATGAAACTTCAAGCGCAACTCACAGGAATGCTCCTGGGAACATCCGGATTGCGCTCCCGGTCGGCGAACAGATCATCCAAGTCGCGATGGCGCACGACCCCGCCGAGAACAGGGTCGGCCCCTTCGTACCCCAGACCATCCTCGCCGGATCTTGAGAGGCCCGGGGCGACCGACGACCCGTAGTACAAACACACCAGCCCCAGAACCGCAATCGTTCCGATCAACACGTACTTCACGGCGGTCGCATTGGGCAGCACGAACTCGTTCTTGCTCTTCATTTGAACCCGAACCCGAGCCGCGACGAGCTCCTCCGTAGCTACAAACCCTAAGCCAAAAGACACGATCTGGACGGAGGACGGGAGGACGAGAGACAGACGGGGGTATTTGGCTTTGCGGCGACGTCGATCGACGCAGTTCCCGAGCCCAATTTCTGGAGCTGCTACTGTCCTGTCATCCTTTCAAGTAAGCAAGTTGCGCGTGTGTGCCTGAGCGATCAGATGCGGTCAAGCTCACGGTAGAAGGATAAGAGTCAACAACTTTGACTTTTAAGAATCGGTGACGTTGAAAACAGTAGAAGACGTTGTCGGGGGGAACAACCTGTCTTTACGAGTTATTTTCTTCCATATATTTAAAAAGCCAAAAATCATCTTAAATTCTGAAAATTTTATAAAAAGAAGCTTTTTGATGATCGAACCCATTAACGAGTTAGTCAAGTAACACCCGCCGGATCACTCATCGAGGATGTAATTAGTAGAAAATTCATACAGTTGCTAACGTTCCGACGCTTCTCTTATCAAACGAATAATTATTTGCGAAAATCAAATCGTTTGGAATCAATAATCAAATCGTTTAGCATGACGTGTACTTTCGTTTCGAGCCCGGCACGAAAAAGTAGAAAGTGAAAGAGCAAAAGGGATCTCAAAATATCCATTTTTAAATAAAATGGTCGTCGCATTTGTCAGTAATTTTTTAATAATCTCGAGCCTATGTCTTGCTTTTTCCTTTTCCTTCCGCGGCACGTTACGGAGATGATGATGATATCCAGATGGACATCAAAATAAAAAGTTTATTTTCCTGCGGAGAATACGGATTGTGTGACTCGGGAATGGCGGAAAATTAATTTATACGCCCTCAAGACTTTACTTATCTTCAATTATCGGTCCAACGGCCGCTCTTGGAACGGGGATCTTTTCCTTTATTGTGTGTCTGGACCAATCAGAAAGGAGGGAGTGAATGGATCTGGTGGAGTGGAGGCTACGGTTTTCGGGTCTGGCGGGGGCGGTGGGGCCCGAGTGAGGGCGTGAAAGGTGATTTTCCCGCGAAGGCCCACCGGCTAATGCGGGAACAAGTCATTTCACCGAGGCTAACAAAGTCTTTTCCGGAACGTCGGGGGTGGATCTCTCTGGAATCGATGTCCGGAAGGAGCAAAGAGAAGCCAAGCGAGCGCGCGGCGCGTCCGAGACGCGCGGCTCGATCGAGCTCCGGAATCCTCGGCCTTGGCGCCCTGTCTCGACCAATCGACGCGCGAGTGTTGCGCACTTCGGAACGGAAGAGTGGGTCTAGCGCCGGTTGGGGGCGGGAGCGCTGGGATTTGCATTTTTTGCTACTTATGGTTTGGGGCAAAGGAGGGGTGGCGTTTCGTTCACCCGGTTCTTCTTTTTGGGTTGGCCCAATTAAAGAAACAGAAATACTGAAGGTATGTCGGCCCAAAAGAAGGGGTCTCCTGGGCCCAACAGTATTGACGTTTACCTTGCAAATGTCACCGTAGTGCAATTACAATATCGTCCACCCTTTTAGAACATTTTAGGTAAGATTATGAAGAATGCTGGAATTGCGACATCGTCCGCTCTTGAGAATGATGTAGAGAAGAAAAGAGAGCAAGCTCCACCCTCTTCTTCTGAGAATGTTCATGATCCTTGTTAGGTGGTCTTAACCTCTCTCATCTCAAAAATTAATGTAGGACAACCTCAACAATCTCTTCTTACATATTGAGCCTGGGTCGGAGTGACAACAATCCGTAATTCTCCTATGTGGCTATTGCTATGATACCACAAGGCTAGACCTTACACTGATAAGTCGTTCATCAACGCATTATAACCTCAACATATTTAGGCGTAAGAACTTTAGCATTGTGTCATCCACATCAAGTTTAGGTCTGCAATCCACTTTTAACTGATGGCCCTACGAGAATATCACATTGAGAACTTGCCGTTGGGATTTCCTGTTCAAAGCAACTTCTCTTACAGCACATTCTTTCCGCACCGACATGCAATGTACAAGGGAAAGAGATTATAGTTACGCATGGCTGAGGGTGTGTTTGGTTTAACTTCCAAAGCCCTTTGGAAGAATATGATGTATTCAACAGTTATTTTAAAAGGGTTTTGAAGTGGAAAATTGAAAATGTTGAAAACTGAAAGCTAACTTTCAATATTTTTCAAAAATCCATTTCCAAAATTGAACTAAACGCAACGTGAACGTCTGTGTACGAACTCTGTCCCAATGCAAAAGCAATGAAAAATCTGAATATCAGACAAGAAAGGCGCACTGAAATCTAAAAGAAAACTTGGCTGACAATAGAAAATGAAAAAGCTGGCGGCACATGAATGGGCAGTCGAAACGGGCACGCTGTAAAGCAGTTGTGCAGGAGATTAAACCTTAAGTCGTCTTGAATTTCCTTTTGATTGATCCAGTGAACATCCTGGTGAGGAAAACAGCAAGAGGAAAAAGAAAAGCAAAGGACCGAAAGCGAGTGAATCCAACCAAAACTTCTTTCAATGTTCGAGTCGTTTGCGCGAGCTGCGACCATACCCAATGTTTCAATACTGATGAAGATCATGGAAAAGATTTTATCGTCTTATCTACATTAGGGGTGATCGGTTCCCGGGCGGTTCCGGTTCCCCTAGGAACCGGAAACCGGGAACCGGGAACCGGACCGAACAAGATTGGGCGGTTCCGGTCCGGTTCTTGCTGGTCCGGTCCGGTTCCCGGGCGGTTCCCGGTTCCAATTAACGCGAAAAAAAAAATTAAAACAGAAAATAATTGCACGTCCACGGTCCACTCGTCGCATTTTCTGGACGTCCACTCGTCCACGTCCACGATCTGCTACTAGACGTCCGGTTTGGACGTCCAGAACACTGGACGTCACTGGACGTCCAGCACACTGGAGACGTCCTCCAGTGTTACTGGACGTCTCCAGTTTGGACACTGGACGTCGTCGCTGGACGTCCACTTGGACGTCCAGTGGGTGTTCAAGTTTCTGGCGGGCGGTTCCGGGCGTTCAAGTTTCTGGAAAATTTTTTTTTGAAAAGTACCGGTCCGGTTCCGGGCGTGCGGTTCCACCCCCGGAACCGGGAACCGGACCGAATTTCCCGGTTCCATTTTTTGTGGAACCGAGAACCGGACCGCCCGTCCGGGAACCGCCCGGAACCGGCGGTTCCGGGTGGGCGGTTCCACTTGCTCACCCTTAATCTACATGCAACATAAGCGAATTCAGGACTTCATAAAAAGATTGAGCATACCCAAAAAGATCTGGATGCTAAATTAATTTGCAATTTATTTAAATTTAACCCACTTTCGTAACCCACTTCCGTAAATCCCTCATCATCCTCTACGAAAAAATAATAGACTCTTCAAACTGTTCCAAATTCGAAGAATTCTTATCTTTTATTGACTGCATTTGGGATTATTATTTTCACGTAATATCCTAATGTTAGTTCTTGTTATTGCAATCCACGATCAACATAACTCATCTTCTTTAATACCTCACATTTTGTTTAATTAAAATTTCAATTCCTCCAAGTTATTTATTGCAATTTTTTTTATAAATTCACTATTGAATCGTTATATGGAAGTAATTTAGTAGATAAGTTGGATGCAGTTCACTGATTTTGTATTACATATAAATGAATCAAAACGGGTTAATTGGGTCGATTTTACCCGACTCATGCCGACTTACCCATTTGACGATCCGGTGGCTTTTGAAAAAGCTCTACATAGAGCATTCTCATTGCCAACCATCTAATGGATAGGGATCGACCCACAAGCGTGGTTGGTGCACTTTTATTTCCCTAGTTGCACGCCATATTTCGATGACTACATAGAAAAATATTCCATCTCGTGGTCCTCGACGTTTCACCATTTCAATCCCGGCAATTGCATTTGTCTACGCTCGGAAAAGGGGAATCCTCGGTCGGGACCAGGTTCGCTCGACCCGCTTCTGCCGTCGCCACGATCCGATCCGCTGAACTCAAGTTCAAAGACAAAAAAAAAAAAAGATTCCGGCGGCGGAAGGGGAAAAAAAGGAAGTGGTCCGCAAGAAATCGACGATCGTCATTGCCGTTCGAATAACTTCTCATAGACTTTTCGTTATTTGTACATCGATGACCATGTTGGGGGGCCATTTCCTGCGGTACATTTCACATTAAAAAGAAGTTGATTTCATGGAAACTCCTCAAATCAGATTCTCTGTTTGGACTGCGACAGACAGAGAATCATTCGTTCTAGCTTATGAAACTCCTCAAATTGGATTCAATTTTTTGTTGTCGCTCTTTCTAAAACTCAAAGCGACGGTGAGATCGAGCCACACCAAGGGTGAGCTGGGCTCGCCATAGCCAGGTTTGCACAACTATCGCTATTGTCCCATTCCCCTTGCCGCTATGCAATTCCACCTCCAATAGGTTCTCCTAGTTCGTGCTAATTTTTGCATTCCAATCTCACGTCCCACCTCAATGAAATCCATCTTAAAATCATTACAAACCAATCGTTTTGAGGCTAGACAGGACGGGCAAAGTTTGTCAAATGTCGTCTCCGCTCATGAAGTGCAGGACAATCGCACGTCCATGTCGGTGATTTTCAGTTAAAATCGACCGAACATACTGAATCCGTACGAACGCAAAATATCACCGACTCAATCGGCGAAAAAAAAAATATATATCCGAGCCGACGAAATCCCGACTAGTTCATGTCTATTTTGGTAATTTTCCCAAGCCTTCGCCCGACGTAACTTCGGGGGGGGGGGGGGGTTAGGCCGGGCTAATGGTCCAACTTGGCCGTCGTGCTTCCATTGGAAGGGAAAGATCTCGGCATTACCTTTGGTATTTTCAACTTGCCAGGAGCCAGCTTGACGCGCCATCTCAAATATCCGGGCGGTCGTGAATCCCGTAGTGATCCAGGCCAGCAAGCTTTCTATCCACAAAGTCCAAAAGGCCTCTCTGAATAAAGCGATAGCTTTGGGGACTTGAGTTTCCGCACTTCGCCGTTTGCCTGGATATTTCCCCTGTCTTATTTTGAACACGTGGCTTCTTTTTCTTTTTTGAAATAAACAATTGGTAAAGGCAACAAGGGCATTTTTGACAAACAGCCACTTCTCTTCCGACCCACCTAAATTTATCGTCGCTCTTCGATAGGCTCGTTCGTTCGTTCTCCCGTTTCGTGAACCTCAAGCATTGAAAAGTTCGTGCGCTCCTCCCCGTTGATCCGCGCTGCTTGAATATAGATTAGTTTGGTTTTTTCGGACTATGGATCGCACGTCCTTAGAAGAAGAACAAGATTGATCTGACGCCATGAATTGAACTTTTATCGAGTTAGAAAAGAAATCAAATCAATTGGTTTATTAGATGTCTATGGTCGGTGAACTTTTTGTTCACTATGTGATTGGCCTGTTTAAGTAAGATCAGGTCGGATGGCTATTCCGCAAATTTTCTTTATAAAGGATCGTCTATAGGGCAACCCAAACATGATTTTATTATTAACGCACTTATAACACATTACACGACTGGGGTTGAGCATCGGGGTCGATTCAAATAGGGAAGCGGACCAAACCGGTCTAGGCAAATGCTTGGTTGTGTTCTCGAGTTGAATTGATTTGTAAGCTTCTTTTAGAAAAAGAAAAAAGGAAGTGCTTTTGCATCATATCAAATCATTACCTTCGTCACGGAGCAATAGCATAATCTTTCGACCAACAGATGTTTTTATAGCAAAACGATGCAATTTTTGTGTTTGATTATAACAATTTGATATGTATAAAGTGGGCTTGTTCTTAGGTAGAACCAGGAATTAGCCGAGTCAAGAACGGATGGTTTTCCTTAATCTTGGAATAGATCAGTTCGAATCCTGATTCTAAATTTAGTCACGGGAATTGGGAACTGATTCACCCGAAAATTGGTCTCTCTTAAACACGACGACGCTTATTTGATAAATTTCATTAGTGGGATATTTTCTAAAAGTGACGAGTACAAGCAAGGAAGGAGGAAACTTTAATTAAAAACAGAGCAAGTTCGTGGAATTCCCCAAGGGCCGCACAAAAACGAAACGGATAAATACATTCTAAAAATTATTTCAAAAGTGCAAATAAATTATAAAACTTCAAAAAGAAATTGGCAAGATGAAGTTCTTCTTCCCGGCGATTTCTTAGCCAATTTAGCGGGCGCAGCACACCGAAATTCTAAAAGGGCATTTTTTTTTTCCATCTTTCCGATAATAGGCGACCTAAGTAAGAAAATTCAAATAAAATGGAAAACCAAGAGAGCCAGAATTTGAACAAATGATACAGAAGATCAAATTTCATTTTTGTACGGATGATGATTCATCCTCCAGCCATCACAGGTAATCGCTTCGGCTCCCGGTGTCGAAACTTGTTCAGCAAGCAATTCGATCACGAGCGCACGGAGTGAGTTTGGACGGAGCAGATAAAATAACGTCGAGGATAACACGAGACTCCGCACGCGGTGTTTGTTCCCCATGCATCCTTTTACCGCCCCCCCCCCCCTCGACGTCGCCGCTCTCCACGGCCGCGGGCGACCTCGTCGGCGGCATGGGGCTAAGGAATGCTTGGTTTGAGCCATAGCTCATGCACCGACACCGCGAGTCGGATATTCACATCGGCCGAGAAGCCCGGGGTTGCCCGGTCCGGCGAGCTTTCCATAAAAGAAAGAGTCCCAAAAGTCTCCAGAATAAAGTATCAGTTTTGGCAACTTAAGTTTCCCCCGCTCCGCCATTGCCTGGATGCTTCCCCGAAACGTAATTCTGCACATGTCGCTTTTTTGACAAAACACCAAAGTCCACAGGGCCTTCTTTTGAAAAAGACACTCTCTCTTTCGATCCTATCCTAATCATTTTGTCGCTTTTGCCATCGGCTCGTCGTTTCGTTCTTATTTCCGTTTCGTGAGCTTTAAGTATTGGGAAAGTCCGTAAGCTCACGTTGATTACGAATCATGGGACCAGTGCAGCCATCTCGGGCGTTAGGATGGTTTGGTCGCTTTTAAGAGAACTGTGCTGATTTTTAATTTACTGCGTCAAAGTTCACGTCCTCTGAGTTTTATGAAAGAGAACGTGCGTTTTATCGAATCGCATGAACTTTTTGAAACGAGCGCCTTGAGATACTTGGATGAAGATTATTTTGATTTTCGAGGTAGCAATCATGCGTCCCTAGGAATGAATGGGGATGCCTAGATGATATATATATATATATATATATATATATATATATATATATATATATATATATATATATATGGACTGAACTTTATCAGTTTTGTATTAAATCAGATAATTAGTTAGATGTGTATGGTAAGTAGACTTCGGGCACAATACGATTGTCTTATTTAGGCACGATTGAGTCAAGCCACTGTTCAAAAAAGGGTCTTTGTTGAGGATGGTTGCTAAGGCAATGGTGAAATAATCTCATTCTTAACATACTGATGAGACATAAGCTGATTAGAAGTCATCATTGAATCTAGTTCAATTGGAGAAGCAGGCCAAACCGGATGGGACTGATCGGTTGAATTCCCGAATTGAATTGATTTTGTAGGCTTCTTTAGAAAAACAAAAGTGCATTTACATCCAATTAAAGGATAGCCTTCAGCATGAAGAAATAATATAATCGCTTGACTGGTAAATGTTTATTTTGTAGCACAATGATGTAACTTTTATATTTATCACAAGAATTTGATATCTTATACGAGTTAAACAAATAAAAAAAGTAAGCGAGTTCTCGAGTGGAATGGTAATCATTTTATGAATCGAAAATCCTGTTGTTTCAAAACAGATCACATCGAATTCAAATTTAATTACAAAACTTGGGATGCAATTCATCTGGGAATCAATCACCTTTAAATGCGACAGCTCTTTCAAATGACAAATTCCTTTCTTGGGACATTTCCAAAAACTATACGTGCAAGCAATGGAGGAGGAAAGTTTTAGTGAAAGACAGGAGCAACTTTATGGACTTATGCAGGGTAACAGAAAAAGGGAACAAAGAAATGGAAAACTCCGAGCAGGTGGTGGTGGGGCAGGCGGAAAATATCAAAAGCGGGTCAAGGTCAAGAAAGGCTGATGCCCAAATCGCAAATCCTTCATTAGGGTAGCAACGAGCTGATCCGAAGCTTCGTCACCGAGCTGACACCATCATCTCGTTCCTCTATAAATCGAAGCTCAAAGACGAGCTTCAGTTGACAACATCAGGTCGCGGAGCTTCCCGCATCATCTTCTCCGAAAATTCAAGGTACTGCGACTCCGCAAGCTATAATAATTAGGTATGGGTTTTCGATCGCGATGCTGCTCTGTGTTAGTTCGCCGATCGGAGTTGCGTTGACCTCTGATCGGATGCAGATGTTTGGTCAACGTGGCCGCGATTCAAATTGTTCACGCATTTCGTTTTCATGCCGTGTTTCTCGTTTTGTCCTCTCCTTCGTCTGGGAGCGTGGGACAGCTTTTTGATAATGAGGCCGCGTTGATTAAGGATCGAGTCAAACCGTGCATTATATGATGATGTGTGTCAAATTTTGGAGTCTTGTGGATGTGGCGATGGCGTGGAAACTTCAAACCAAACCCCCCCTCCGTAAAAAAAAAGGGTTAAGAATTGTCGGACAAGTTTTGCAGGCGGCTTACTTGCGTTGAACGATCACCTTCCTTCTCTTTTAAAGTCGGTTTGTTGTGTTGCATGTGAAAGTCGTGCCTAAATCAGCCTCTACTCGTCTTCGGTCTTCGCTTTGTTTGGTCAGTGCGCATAAATCTGGTTCACCGCCTTGCAAATTGTAGGTAATATATGTACAAACTGAATCGGTCTTCTTCTTATTTTTCCCGTTCCAATCTCTCGAAGGTTTGATCGAAAGAGTTTTGCTCTATTTCTGAACTCCTGGTGTTTTGGGATCTTGAGACTTGGGTTTGCTTGCTTTTTTGCTGATACAGCGGATCAGAGGAGGGATTTTGTGCTGAGATTATTTAGAATCGGTGCAGACTTTCTTGGGTTTGATAGATGGGGGGCACGCTTTCCACAGAGGATAGTTACGGAGAGAATTCAAATTCATTGCATCGTCAGACTTCTGCGTTGGATTCGCAGTACGGGTATGCACAGCCTCCTCCGTACCGTCAAGAGGGTGTGAGCGATTTGCGGCCGCAGACGGCATATCCCCCACCGCAGATGGCATATCCCCCGCCGCAGATGGCTTATCCGCCACCACAGGAGTACGGGTATGGCGCTGGTCAAGTGCGCAATAACCGGAGAAGGCTAGACAAGAGGTATTCGAGCATCGCGGATAGTTTCAATTCCCTGGATGAGGTGAGATTTCGGATTGAAATTCTTGCTCTGTGATTGGTAATTGTGTTCATGCTGGTGTACGAAATACTCATGGTGTGGCTTTCTTTACAATATTTCATTTTATTGAAGAAGGATATATTTTGTCCTTAGACGTGGAAATGGAGCTTGCTTCTGTTGCAACTGCACCAATAGATTCCTTATGCTGATCCTTCCACATATCACATAAGTTCAAGTCAATTATTGCTCTCTCTTTAGTCGCTCTATTCAGCATCTTATGATAAAAAGGAGGCAGAACAGCTAGTTTAAACTTTTCACGTGGTTGATAGATCAGCTTTATTAATAAGTGGCTGACAGAAAGGCTACTTATCTCTGGATCTGAACTTGTTTGGTATATAGAGTTTTTTTCCTGACAACAGTTTGTCATATTGGTCTGGTTCTTTTGTTGCATTTTGTATGAGTATGGGTCTTTTTCTTCTTATTGACTTGTTTTCCGTGATTGTGATATTCTAGGTTACTGAGGCTCTTGCACATGCTGGTCTCGAATCTTCCAACCTTATTGTTGGTATTGACTTTACTAAGAGCAACGAGTGGACGGGTGAGTTTTTACATTCAATGCTTCTTTCTCGGTCCATAGTCACTCTCGTTCCTTTTCAGATGCTGAGATTTGTTTGTAATGTAGGTGCAAAGTCATTTAACAGGCGCAGCTTGCATGACATTAGCAATGGTCTTAACCCCTACGAACAGGCAATATCCATCATAGGGAGAACCTTGTCTGCTTTTGATGATGATAACTTGATTCCTTGTTTTGGGTTTGGAGATGGTATGTAGAATGGATCTAATACTATAGTTTTCGTGCAAATATTGTTATTTGAACTCTAAGAATGACGAGTCTTGCTTTCTCATCCCAGCATCGACACATGACCAAGACGTCTTCAGCTTCTACCCAGATGATAGATTTTGTAACGGTTTTGAAGAAGTTTTGCACCGTTACAGGGAAGTACTCCCTCATTTGAGGCTTGCAGGTGATTCGATAGTTTTAAGTCATTGTTTTCTAGTTTTATACTGAATGTTTTTTATGAATCACTTTAATCTTTATTTTTATTAGTTTTAACCTTCTTTTTTTTCCGGTTTCTCTGGTCATAGGGCCTACTTCATTTGCACCAATTATAGAGATGGCCATGACAATTGTGGAACGAAGTGGTGGGCAGTACCATGTCTTAGTGATAATTGCCGACGGGCAGGTGCATATTCCTAAACTTATTGGCTTACATACCTTTTCAGGGGTTGTGTATACTATGCCCCTGTTGACTGTTGTATATGTTGTTACATGTTCACAATTATATCTTTTGTGTCTAATGAACTGGTCGCTGCAGGTGACTCGGAGCGTTGACACTGAACAAGGCCAACTAAGTCCACAGGAGAGGAAGACAGTCGAAGCAATTGTTGAAGCAAGGTATATATAGAATAACTGATGAAGTCTCTACGTTTTTCTGTCCACTGTTTTTTTTTATCTAATATTCTTGTTTTATGCAGCAAGCTGCCTCTTTCAATCATATTAGTCGGGGTAGGAGATGGGCCCTGGGACACAATGCAGGACTTCGATGACAATATTCCTGCTCGAGCATTTGATAATTTCCAGGTATTTGGTACTGAGCATGACCGTTTTCTCCACCATTGTTTTGTTAGGAATTTTTTGCATGAGATTGCTTTTTTAAGAAAGTTATTGACTGGATATGTCCTTTTCTTCCCCCTTCTTCCTCCTTCTCTAGTTTGTCAATTTTACCCAAATTATGTTGAAGAATGTGGCGCCTACAAGAAAGGAGACAGAATTTGCTCTTTCAGCTTTAATGGAAATTCCTTCTCAGTACAAGGCAACCCTTGAGCTTAATTTACTTGGGTAAGAAGAATACATCTAGTTGTTTATTTTGTGTGTGCTTGTTCGATTGTTTTTTGGCTTGATTCGGAAGTTACTATTTCCAAATCTGATCTTTTTATTCGTTTTTTTACATGGGAGTAGCCAGAAAAGAAATATTTCTCAGAGGATTCCTCTCCAGCCGCCGGTTATTGGTATGCCATCCACTGGTATGTCGAAGCCTGCCCATCCCCCCATCTCTCAGGCTAGTTTTCCGCCCTATTACAGAGATAGCTATTTACCAACCTCTCAGCCAAGTGTTCCACCTTATTACGAAGATTACCATCCTACAATCTCCCAGCCAAGTGTTCCACCTTATCTTGGGGACAGCCAGCCAACTGACACAGCTCCAAGTGCTCCAAGTGCTCCAAGTTCTACTAATGATGACCAGGTATTAGAATTCAGATCTCTCTGTTTTTCAAAATGTTGCTATTTTAATGCTTCTGTCATGCTTTATGTTCAGAATATGCTGATTCACAGCAAAATTCCTAGTTGGGATATAAGAATTTAATAGCATTGGATAACTGTACTGTTTCCTCGATGGGCTTGTTATTGATTAAGGCATTTGATGATGCCTACAGCTGCCAAAAATCCTCGGTTTCTTAGCTTTTTCCGGGCATCTTATACCTAAGACTTGCTTGCTCTGAATGGAGTGCCCTGTGGTTCCTTGAGTGCCAGCTGTAGAAAAGAATGCCATCAACTGGGGCGCCATTGGCGTGTTCCCATATATAATATATCTATTCTATTGCTCGACATTTTAGAAAGCAGAAGGAATTTGTGAAAAGGGCAATGTTCCGTGAATTCTTTCTGTTTTTCCTTTGCTTAATCTTCGTCAAGTTAGCTAGTGATTGTCTAGCATGCCCGATTTGGCGTTCAATTTGGAGTCCATTGTCAAGGGAGATATTGTTGGGATTCCTGCACTCCATCGATCTTCTTACATCATTGTTTGGTTCTGAAGTTTGCTGACTCATTTTATGCCATGTCGTGCAGCTTTGCCCTATTTGCTACACCAATGTTAAAAACATGGCTTTTGGTTGTGGACATCAGGTATGTTTTTTTCGCTACTTTCTTTGTTATTACACATATTTATGCTGAACGTCAACATGAAATTCTTCATTTGACAGACATGCTGTGAATGTGGGCAAGATCTTCAGCTGTGCCACATCTGTCGAAGCTCGATCCATACTAGGATAAAGCTCTACTAACAATCTGGGTTTTCTCGCATTTTCCGCAATTCAGTAAAGTTTTCCATTGTCCAACATCCAAGTTGTTGAGGCTGCCGCAGGTTCTGTTCCTTCAGCATCGTCCATGTAACCATGACAAGACTCTTCTTACATCGGTTGTTTATTCAGGATTCGCTGCGCGCTGTATATAATGACCTCAACGTAATCTTATTTGTTTATTTTTTTGTTGTTGATAATTGTCGGGAATTCATTGTTTGCCATCAGTAGAAGGCCAGATCAGTTGTGGGCTGTAAACGATATATGCTCGAGAGATATAAAAGTCCGTGGGTCTGATCTTGCTGTCTCTCTATTCATTTGGTGGTTTGCTATACTGTTGTGCCGTTTCATTCACAATTCATCCCGAACCAAACTCATATATAATTGCTGCAGAGGGTCCGGTTGATGATGGGGACTTGTCACCCAACGTTCTTTGTTTTTCCTCTTTACTTTTCTTGGATCGATTTGCCAATCTCGGGTTGTATCCGTCGGGATGATTCTACTCCCGAGAGATATGGCGTCCTTATAATTTTCGAACAAGGAATGAAAATGTAATGAGTCAACGGGCGTTCAATAAACTTCGACCTCGACGGCATCGGTTCTGCTCTTCGATCCGAGGTCGAGAAAAACACAGGAGGCACGGTGCCTCTTGAACCCCGTGGACTCACCAGCTCGTATTTGCACTTCAGTATTGATAGTGTCAGAAGCTGTCAAGGCTCGAGAGCTAGATTGGCAGGGTCCATGTATTTCGCACCGACGACTTGTTTTTGACTTTTGGACCAACTCGTTGACAAGCTGCTAACGACGTCGCCAATTAGGTCGAGAGAGCCGCCCGTTGCGTGGGGACCTTCACTGTAAAATGACTTTGTGAACGAAGGGACTTGAAGGAGCTTCTTATCCTGTCCATTTAATTGTGATTCTTGGAGGCCCGAAGACCCTTCTTTGCTAATTCACGTGCGGCGTGGAAAACAGGGCGATCTCGGAGGAGTTCTCTTCATTCAGTTCATGCGTCTTTCCTCGCCTAAACAACTGAGAAAGAAGGAAGAAGAACAGTAATTGCCCTCTGCATCTTCATACCTAATGTTTGGCTTGTGAGTCCACTGAACTCCGAAAACAGTAAACTGTCCTCTGCATCTTCATACCTAATTTTTGGCTTGTGAGTCCACCGACTCCGACCGTCGCATGTTCCGTCGGATTTCTGTGTACCAAAGCCTACTGACGTCCGACTTCCAAGACCATTTTCTTAAATGGGCGTGCTTTCGTGTTATTAGTTGAATGCATGGCTGTTCTTATAGGTTCGTGTTGAATTTATTCAGTTTTAGAAGTCTTAGACAACTGAAAATGCATCCGCTATCGAGGGGATTTATGTTCCCACAGACTTTTTCCTTGAAAATCGAAATACATCGGTAATTCACATTTGCCTAAGCTCAAACCATCACCACAAGTCATTACTCTATGTTAGTCTGAATTTGGTCTGCGAGACCCCAACTTGATCCTCGATCGACTTCCCTCGGGCCCGAGTTATGGTGAGTTTATCCCTAGTTTTCGCTGAGTGGTGGTGTCGAGTTGCCATCAGCCTGCATCCCCAATTGCCATTCGCATGTCCTTCCGATCAGTGGACGATTGTCAAGTACATGTCCCTGATTACAGCTAGACTAATCATTACACGATCGCCCTCAATACTCTCGGTTGGCTCTGGTGATTACGGGATTGTTGGATCATGACATGCCTATAGTCTGACCGTCTAAATAGTGGGCTTCAGACTTTCTGTCGATAAATAGTCAACTCGGATGGCCAAGAGCTAAAAATTAAATAATAGGAATTGACGTCATTGACCGCATATCGACTATTGCTTTGGGTAATGATGTAGACCTCGGGCCTCGATTGGAAAGCGATGAAGACCATTGGAGACTACGAGACATCCCGAGTCGGGCCTCAGTGTTTAAGTCAAAGTGACCAACTGAACAGCACGAGCCCGATCACGGGCATGGAACGGTTGATACAACTGATGGGAAGTAGTTAATAAAATGTTGACGTGCACGCACGATCTGACATACCGTCCATCCACCAATAGTTAAGTCGATGCCCGTCCTCCAATCAACGTTGGTTGACAGGAGGAGGAGCATTGATGTCGTCGGCTCATAAACACGGGTCCAAATCGAACCAACTTCCAAGGATTAGAACAGCGGGAACAGTAATCGCAATTAAAACCTCTTAGACAGAGACAGCTATCAAACACGTTGATGGACAGTTGCGGCAACGACAGCTTCGAGAGAGGAGCTGAGCAAGCGTGAGGGAAGCTAACCGAGAAACCAATTTCTTGGATAAATCGTTTTCTACTGTCGGCATTTAATGCGGCTCAACTGCCTCCGCGATGCGTTGTCTCTCTCTATCCCCGCGAATCCGAACTTCAAGTGATCCGTACTCTCCAGCTTGCGACATCTCATTCCCCAATCCCCATCTCTCTCTCCCTCTCTCTCTCTCTCTTTTATGGCCTTCGCTGCCAGATTCCCATACCGGAGACTGAAGACAGAGGGCCTCGGGGACGACGGCGACGGGGGTGCCGGCGGTGTCGTACTCGACGACGACGTCCTCGAGAGGTACAGGGCGATCGTGAGGTCCAAGCTGTGGTACGCGAGGTTCAAGAGGGTCGCCGTCAAGAAGAGGTTCAAGCTCAGGGTCCCGGGGTTGAGGAGGTTCCTGAGGAGGCGGGCGAGGCTGTTGAGGTTGTCGTGCGCGAAGGTGCTGAGGCGGCTGAAGGAGAGCCAGTCGCACTTCGGCGACCTCTTCGCCGGCAACTACCTGTTCCTCCAGGTGAACCCGACCCCGGTGAAGAAGCACTTGGAGAGATCCGGCGGCGGCGAACGAGGTCGTGGGTACGGCGTCGGTGGTCACGGACCTTCTCCGAAGGTCTCCGTCCACGGATACGCTTATTAAGTAGAGACCATTTCATGCTTCCAGAAATAATCGTCTCTCGTTTGTTTTCCTATCGGGTCAGGTCTCTTGTCGATCTGTTCGTGCAAAAAGGTCCACATCAAATGTGACCCGACCCGAAATATTGGGTCAGTTTCCCAACGGGCAACGCCAAAGCTTCGTCCTTATGGATATGAAGGGCAATTAGACTTTTGCAAATAGGGATTAGTCCTCGATTTATATGTGTAATTAGCACCCAAAATGAAAAGCCCTCGAGCCAACATGCGAGGGCAATAACCAGAGCTGGCCTTACAAAGGCCATGTGGTCCTGATTTTGCAATTTTTATATGATGCTAGTCGACTTTAAAATGCAAAATAAAATTCGATGATTAATTGGGCATCTTGTGATTATATTTGTTCGGCCTGTTATATACATTGAGTAGATGTGTGAGAAATTTTAGCTCATCAATGACTTGCTAATAAGCATGTGCGGCTATTGTTAAAGGAATTGCGGAGTGAGGTCAGAGAATTCAAAACCTGTAATTATGTCACGCTTTATATCATTTGTCAATGAAACACCACTAAAAGATCATCTACATGAATACAGAAAAATAAAAAGGCATTGACATGGCACTTGCATCACTTAAGTGAAATAAAAACGAAGTTGTCTCAATGGAAACGTGACATAGAAAGATGTGTTATATAGGTATAAATTTGGAATTTTTTAAGCCATAAAAAGTTTAGGATAAATGTATTATAATAAGTATAGTTTAGAACTTTTGATATCATAAAAAATATTCAGGATAAATTTATCACAGTAAATAAAGTTTGGAGTTTTTTTTATAGCTTTTTATCTTAGATAAAAAATAAAATTTCTTCCACCTAGAACAGAAAAAGCGAACGACTTCATTTAAATTTTGCAACAACTACGTGGGCTCTCCGGCCAATAATAAATATAGCCCAAGTTTCATTCTCGGGCCTTAATTTGGTGGCCCACCATTTTCATGGGCTTTTCTATTAGCTTCAGAGGAACCGACGACTTCTGCCTTTCTGCTCTCCTTTTGGCGCTGGAGCCGACTCGTCGCCTCTGATCCTCGCTCGTCGTCTCTTCTGCGAAGTGCGAACGGCGACCGCCGCCTAAGCCAACCGGCCACCGCGCCACCACCGGAAGGTGAGAGCCTCTGTCGTTTCTGCCTCTGGTTCGTGCCGGATTTCGTTTTTTGTTTGTCCAGCTAGACGTGCTCGTTTCGTTCGGTGAAATCTCCATTGCTATGTTAAATTAGCTCCGGATTCTAATAGAGCGCTCAGGGGAGCTCCGCGCTCTTGTGTCGATCCTCGTGTGATTTTTGTATTCACTATCTATGTTAGGTTTTGTTGTGGGAACAAGGACGAGGGCGGGATCGACTTCAATGGAGGAGAAGCACTTGGATTCTACTGTCAAAAAGGAAAGGAGAAGGAAGAAGATGGAGATTGAGGCAATGACGAGTGAAAAGAACTCGGAGACAGGTGATGAGAGGGATGACAGTAGGAAAAGGAGAAGGAAAAAGAAGCTTCTAGAGAAAGCTGTGGAAGATGGTGAACAGCGAGCTATAAGCGTTGATAATGAGATTGATGGTCGTGAAATCGGTGAGGATGGACATCGGAATGAAAGCGCCGACATTGTGAGAGTGAGGGATGTTGATTCCGTGAATCCTCCAGAGGACATGGATGCAGAGTCGAATGACGACAAGGCTTTGAAGAAAATTAGGAAGAAGAAAAAGAAGCAATTGACAAAAGAGTCTGCTCAAGCCGCGAAGCGGGGGGTCTGCTACATGAGCAGGATTCCTCCTCACATGGATCATGTGAAACTTCGTCATATTCTTTCTCAGTATGGAGAAATACAGAGGATATATCTTGCACCTGAAGGTAAATAAAATGCCCTTTCTGAATGTTTAATTGAACCTGTTCATGTGCGAAATTATGGATTTTTAAGTTCTTCTGGACCGAAGTCTGTGGGTTGTACTTGTAGTGACAAGCGCATTTTGGTGAAATGTAAGGCTTCTCCTTGTTAATGCAATCGATATGCTTGTTATAACTTGCTGTGTATCCCTACATCATAGATCCTGCGGCGCAAGTGAAGCGCAAGCGAGCTGGTGGCTTCCGAGGACAAGAATTTTCCGAAGGGTATGATCCACCTAGGACTCGCAAAAGTTTTGTATTTTCTTCTCTGCTCTCTGCATTAGTCTTGCTCACTAAAAGCCTACTTCTGGATACTACTGGTTTTAGGTTATGATCTGTGAACTTACATTGTTACCTTGGTTTAATGTGCTTTTGTCGAGTAGATGGGTTGAGTTTGCCAGGAAAAGTGTTGCGAAGAGAGTTGCTAACATGTTAAATGGTGAACAAATAGGTGAGGTTTCATTCTTTTTATTGGACTATGGTGGATGTGCTTTGTCAGAAGTGAATGTTTTGAGTGCTTAAACTGGGCAACTTTTGCCCCTAGTTCTTGTTAATACTCTTTCTTTGGCTTTTAATACGTCTCTCCTAGTAAAAGTTGATTTTTCTTTTTTCATGAGCTTTCTTGAATATGTCCCTTGGTGTCTACTATTAATTGTTTGCATGTTTGATCTGTTTAGGAGGGAAAAAGAGGTCCTCATTTTATTATGATTTATGGAATATCAAGTATTTGAGCAAATTCAAGTGGGATGATCTTACTGAAGAAATTGGTACGTAGCACAATGAGATATTTCATGCCATACTCGTTGTTGCCTGCTGGAGCTGATCCTGTTTTGCATCGTGATTTTTGTAATGCAGCTTATAAGAATGCTATTCGGGAGCAAAAGCTGGCTTTGGAACTTTCTGCTGCCAAGAGGGAGCGGGATTTCTATCTTTCCAAGGTTGATCAGTCCCGAGCCTTAAGCTCCATAGAAGAACGGCTCAAGAAGGTAATGGGTCCATTCCTTACTCCTTGTAGATGTTTCCTAACAGTACTTGCAAGACTTTAGAAATTCCTAGTTGGGCACTAGTGATTAGTTAGTGACACCAGGCTGAGCAGACCTCATCATGACTCTTAAGAATGCATTTTGGAGGTCAACAGCAGATGATGGTACTGATTCCTGAGACATGGCTAGAATGCACAAAGCATCTTATAACATCCTTGAAAATTTGGGAATTTTAAAAACCTTTAATTGTTTTCTTGTGTGAATCCTTTAGCATCTGCTTAGACTATATGAAGTGCCCCTCTAACATCCTTTTAGAGTTTCTTTTGTTGTGTAGACATGTTCATCAGTGAGTGTGGGTGTGTTTGTTATGGGTGAAAGACTTGCTTATCGTCATCCATAGAGGATGTGGTAGCAGAAGTAACTCTTCTTTATCTTGTGCAAATATAAAATTTGTAACTCTTCCAGAATGATGTAATTATCTTTTTCCCTTTTGAATGATATATTTCATGACAATCACTTCAGCTATCGTGGTATTGTTGTTCATCCACATTTCTTGTCCCTGCCGCATCTCTTTTTTTCATCTCTTGCCTTTTGAATGAGTGTCATTGTTTTGCTTTACAGAAGCAAGAGTTACAAGACGGTTCAGCAAAAAGTGACGAGCAACCAGTCAGGCAGCCAGTGATGAAGTTGATTCGCCAGTTCCCACAAAAGCAACCAGTTGCTGAAAATGCAGCCCAAAGTAAACCTCGTCTCTCTAAAGATATTCTGGCTGGGGTAAGTTCCCATTATCAAGACACACCATTATATATATCTCTCTCCGCTGTTGTCTGAAGCACAACTTTTCTTCTGCAGGTGTTCGGCGCTTCTTAGTGTCACAGTTTGCAAGTGTCTAATTTGGTCGTAAGATAACAGCACTTTTTTCGTGCAAACGTGCTTAACAGCATCTTTGACTATGTAAAATACTTGCTGCCATATCCTCAATTTTGTTTGGCTACGGTTTTGCTGATTTGTTAGTCACTCGGTTCATTCAATTACATGCTAGTAATAGCTCCTGTCTTTACTGAACTCTGTTGTCCTAATATCCTTTGGCTCCTTAAATTTTAAGGTCAATTGATTTTGTTTTGCATTTCCCACCTTAGTTGATTTGTATGCCTGAGATCTGGTGGAAGTATAATGAACAAAATAACATCTTGTTTTAAATTTTGTACAACAATGGATATGTCGAACTGAGTTGAAGAAAATGACATTGAAGCAATTTTGCCTCCAGCGATAACCGGAATCGCATTCTATGAAAATGTGAAAGAAAGATCACTAAAGACTCCGTGGGTACATAAACCAGTTTTGAACGGAGTTCGAGAGGACAGCTCGTTTTACCTAGCTAACCTTGCATGCAAAGAGCCTGCCTTTCGTTGTTTACATTAGTGACCCTCCCTCCCAGTATCTTACTGTATACTTAAATCCACACGGGTTATTTTGCAAGCATAAAGGGTCATCAATGGTGAGATGATTACTTGACCGCGTTGAGATCATGCTTCTCTTTTTTAACGCGGCGTTGGGATCATGCCTATCTGTATCATAAGTGAAGATTTGCATGCAAATATTCCCATGCTCCTATTGCTATTCACAAGATTCGAGATGGAATTCTTCTTAATTCACCTTGTTCACCAGCAGATCCAGTGGGCATGCCTAATCGAGAAAGCAGTCATTTGAAATTCATACTTCTGAGAAGGTTCTCCAAGGATGACCAGATCGGTTAAGAATCGTGCAAGCTCCCAAAGCACAGAGACGAATCATTCATGACAAGGAGCAAGCCAAAAGTGATCAGAAGATTTACTGGGTCTACAAATGATAGCTATCGAGGAATGACTGCGCAGATCTGTACATTTCTCCTTATCTAAAGCAGCATCAGTACATATAGAAAATTTGAGGGCCAAGATCAGAATTAACAGATTGCAGAAGATCACCAACACCAATGCTGCACAACCCTCAATCAGCTGCAACAGCCACCCCTCTGAGCTACAGTTCCATCTCTGGCACCAGATTGACCTTGAGGGCGCCCATATCCCACCTTGATTCCGGACGTCTGCAAGTGCAATTTAAAACAAAGAAATGTTTTAAGATACCGGTTCTAACACAATTGCCCACGTTTAGATGTGACATATCGAGTATACATATGTACCGGTTGTTAAAAGAAACCTATGACTCATCCGCAAAATTGGAATTGCCATCAACCACTCATGCTAGCGTGGACAATTAAAAATCAGGTAAATCAAATGCTGAAAAGTTTGAAGTGTGTATCTTGGCTGATTAACACACGCGATGTCTCTGTAGTGGGAAAAGAACACATACCTCATTGGATACATCAAATACTCCATCTTGTATATTCTGTAGGATCTGTGCTGCAGTCTTTACAAATGCCTGAAGGATTAAAAAGGTATAAGATCGTAAGAAACAATGTCATGATGCTGTGGACTCACCCACAATGAGATAGAGAACAGATGGTGAGTCAAATCACCTCTTCAACATTCTGTGCTGTTCTTGCAGATGCCTCCAAAAATAGAAGTCCATTTTCCTTTGCAAACTGTTCACCTTCTTCTTTGCTGACAGCCCTCCGGTGAGATAGATCAGATTTGTTTCCTATAAGCATGATTGTCATGTTAGGATTTGCATGCTGCCGAGCATCCTCCAACCAGCTTGCAAGATGATTAAACGTATCTCTCCTAAAACACAAGAGAATTTTCGTCTCAGCAATGAAAATATAAGATGACTGCAATAATAAGACAAGCTGTAACAAGGAACTCTCCCCAAGGAAACTCGACATATATTTATATCTCCAACAAATTTCTGAAGTTCTGACACTTGTATCTCATGATGGACAATAACATCAGATTCCAATGTAACTGTTCTCTAATCATAGGTTTCATAGCCTCATAGTCCACTGATCACATTTTCTCCCCTTTTTAGTTTGCTGCATAGCTTTCATTGCCGTGTGGCATATTACGAAGTTACTCAGCATCTATGAAAGTTGCTAAGATAATCTGGACATGAGATTGTAATGACATCATTCTACCCACTCTCTCCCACCCAAAACGGAAAGAAAACAACACAGATGCTACATACCGAGTGATGTCATAAACTAAAAGTGCTCCAGCAGCTCCTCTATAGTAAGATCTAGTGATGGATCTGAAAGATTCCTGTCCTGCCTGTAATGAAACAAAGAATTCGAACAAGTTACTTTTGTAAACATACGGACATTTATACTGTGCATCATCTCAAATTCAAGTGTTTCTGAATTTCTTTAACAAGCTCCAGATGTATAAATGAAAAGGCAAATAACTGAAAATGTGGAAAAATGGGTTCCATAAAAAAAATACTCTCTGCTAGCCAAAATAGAGAGAGAGAGAGAGAGAGAGAGAGAGAGAGAGAGAGAGAGAAGGTATCATTGGCTTCTCTATGCATCTCTCTGCGTTTGACATGTTTAATGGCACAAGTTTTATCAAGTTAAAAGTTTTCTCATTGACTGCAAGGAAAAGGGACATCACGTCCCTATACTAGGACTGAGCATCACTACCACAATTCTCCACTATGGCATCTGTCATCCCTGGAGTTAATCTAAACTTAGGCCACTAACAACGTATTCAAATTGCTAAAAACAAGCTCAATTTTACTTGATATTTACTTCAGTCAGCCAAAAGATCTATGGCATTTAACAACTTCACCAACATTTTCAAACCTGCCAGCTAAAAACTTGCTCCTTCTATCATCCTCCAGCTTGTAAAGCAAGCAGGGATGGAGGGCTGCACTTCATATTTCGATTAGTCTTTTCCTAGAATTAAAGGACTAATTCAACAAAGCTTTCTGAAATATCCACTGGGATAATAAGAATAGTCCCCAGATAGAGCAGAACTTACAAGTTTCACACATCCAATAGATACATTGAAGACAAAATGTGAAATTCCATCACTGCCAACTACATACGCTAATGTCACCCATTTTGGGCAAACCAACATATCGCCATAAGCTCATCATGCTAATGACAACCGCCTGTGGACCAACCCTTCGTCCCATCCGACTAAATACAGATACAGACAAACAAAAGACTGAG
This sequence comes from Melaleuca quinquenervia, assembly GCA_030064385.1. NCBI lineage: Eukaryota > Viridiplantae > Streptophyta > Magnoliopsida > Myrtales > Myrtaceae > Melaleuca > Melaleuca quinquenervia. The sequence continues at coordinate 4,886,368 of CM057726.1, read as the reverse complement.
GTGGAAGAGCCGCATGATATCTTATTGCCGTCTTCAACTCTTAGAGGAAAGTTCCTTCAAATGGCAAAGGTCATGATCCATCAGGTCCATCTCAGAATCGGCAACAAGTTCCAAGACTCCCAATAAAGTACTACGGAGTCCCAGTTTAGACTACAAATTCCAAGAGAGCACTAGTTTTTAATGCTACAGCCCCAAACACAAAACATGGAAACCTCAGCCCAAGACTGAACGCAGAAGCACGCAGTTCAGCTCATCACGCCCACGAAGTCAACGAAGTCAAAACAAACTCGAGAAACAACTTTTAAGGAAAAAGAATAACAGCTCACTGTGTCCCAAATCTGAAGCTTGATCGGTCTACCGTCGATGGTGACCATGCGAGCACCGAACTCGACCCCGATGGTGAGATCATGGACGGGCTGGAACCTCTTATCCGTGAATTGCAGAAGCAGGCACGATTTGCCCACGCCTGCAAACAAAGCACCCGGAAAAGAGGGGGAAAAAAAGATTAGGGTTTCTGCAATCGGGGAGCCAAAAAACCCAGAAGCGCCACGGGTCCGGGAGCTAACCCGTGTCTCCAATGATGATGTACTTGAAGAGATAGTCGTAGGACATGTCTGAGACGTCGTCGCCGCCGAGCGAAGGTGGCGGAGGGAGGCGGCGGAGAGAGGAGGAGGGCGAGGGGCTGATTGATTAGTCGGGCCCGATCAATTGAATCGCCGAGAGAGAGAGAGAGAGAGAGAGAGAGAGAGAGAGAGACAGAGAGATGGTGGAATCGGACTAGGGTGTGGAATTTGAAAAGAGAAGAATTGAGGGAGGAAGGAAAGGAAGTGACGTGGGGAGTCGCCGGCACGCTATCGTTTGCTTGAAGCTTCCACATACGCATCGTATCTTCTTATTCCCAAACCTTAATTAATCCATAATCCTATTCCTGTGGTGGCTAATCCGACAGCAACGTTTGGATTAAAGGACGACCGACACTTGGCATATCTATTACTCACAAGGTTCTGAGATAAAAAAAAATTGACGATAAAAGAATGAAAATTCAGGATAAGTTCTATTAATTTTAGATATTTTCTCAAAATTCATTTTCAAAATCAAATTAAATGCCGATATTTGCCTTTTTTTTTTTTTTGATGCAGCAGCATGAGCTGGGGATTGATTAGGGTTCAAAAGAGCCCCGGAGCTTTGTGATAATGGCCAAAACTTAAAAAGGGGCCTGCGAGCTTAATTAGTCTAATCCATTCCAATATCCAAATCAACGTTCCGTCCAAAGCGAGAGATCGACGGTGGGCCTTCTCATTGTTTTAAGTCTCCACGAGAGTGATTTTCGAATTCTAAATTAAGAGTAAATGGACCACTTAGCTTCACCTTATCCGTCACTAGCGAGAGACAGTATCGAAGAAAATAATATTTCCAAGGCTCGAACCAGACTAGTTTCGATCCCACCGGGCAAAGAAACATTAAAAATCGACTTAGACCGTCCAATCTGCTTCCTAAACCCATGCTAGGTCCAACAGTCCTTACAGAAGCATAAGTAATTTCACATGACGGATGGACAGACGGACACAGTAGAGGAAAATTCAAACCATGCACAAATGAAATCCATGAAATAGCGAGAGCTTTTGAGCAAGGCTCAACTTGAGATGTCACCAAGATGGAGCTACACAAAACATAAGTCCGTAAAGAATGAACAAGCAAATCGATCCTCTAGCTTTTGACTTGAAGGCTAGCAGCTACTCGAATTCATGTGCGCCCATCACACGCCTGCTCACGAAGCATCGGAGCTGCGATAAAGCCAATCAGAAGCTCAACTCTCTCCAACCACTAGTGATGATTACTCTTCCATTGCATCTCCTCCTTCGATGATTTCCACTCTCTCCTCCAATGGCGTGATTTTTGTTAGCAGAACCTCTGCAAGCACAGAACACATCAGGTCTGATCAATTATACAGAATGGCAGTCATGTCACTTAACAGGAGAGAAGCGGAACCGTGACTCGAGCATAGGAACCTGAAATTTTGGCTTTAAATAGATAACGAGAGCTAGACAAATAATACACTGTGCTTAAAATCACATGGTTGCCGCACTCTGAGAAGCCCAAGAATCTATATGATGTCTAAATGCATTTCCCAACTGTCGGACACAAAATGTGGCCGAGAGAAACAACTGCTGACCTAGTGCCCCCAAGATCCATGAAACAAGCAAAACCAGCTGCTTCGGTAATTCTGTATTTCTACTACATAAAACTCAAGCTAGCATGAATTGTAAGGACATGGCCTCAGGGGACAATGAATAGCACAACATAAAGGGCACTGACCAGTCTTATTAGAAAAAGTGCACTCCCTCTTGAGTGCATAAACATCAGAATTCGGCAAAAGGTGGTTTCTGAGGTATTCCTTGTGACCCTGTGATCAAAATTGGGGAAAACTGACATCAACATGAGTCTCATAATAGATCTCGCGAAAAACAAGTTTCCATGCTTTTTGTACTTTTAGGTACAGGAAGAATTTCAATTGGTAAGTGACCACAAACCTTTGCTATTATACATATATCAACATTGCTTCCACTTCCCAGGTCATTGAATATACCAGCACATATTGCCTCGGAAACAAGATTGACTCCTTCATCTTTCTGCAGGAAAATGAATATGAATGCTCTATCAGTATCCTCCGTTTCTTTCCAAAGAGACAAACTATGAGAAATATAATCCTCTCCCCTTTTTCCTTTCAAATATGGATATATAACTAGATGCAGTACAAAATACGCTAAACACAACATTGATTGATTGAATCAGCCAGAATTTTAGTTAAGGTGGACTAAAGAAGTTTTGGCAAAATTAGCGACCATCCCTAATATAACAAAAAGACTTACGGTTAAGCCTTCCCTATACTTTGATTCAAATACAGACATTGCAGCCAGAGAACCAGATCCCATTGTAGCAAATGGCAATGTGTCAGTTGATCCATGGGGATATATCTGCAGGAGAAGACATTACATCCAATTTGCAAGAAGTAAATCTTATCAGGCCAAAAGAAGCATTGCCACTAATCTTTATCTCCCACCCACCGTATGTAGATGAGGTCCTGTGACGTCAACACCACCGAGTACCAAAGCAGCTTGTACATAACCTTGGTAGCTGCATAGGACATATAGAATCAGAACCATAAAAACCACAAGGGAGAATTTCGAAATGTTAACTACCACTCAATCAGAAAAAAAGAGAAGCAATACCTGAAAAGATGTTGCTTTAGGAGGGTCAAAGCTGTCACAACCCTAGATTCTCGACCCGTGTGGTAGCGATGTAGCTGTAACTGTGAGTTTACCATGTCTGAGGGATGGAAGGACAGCATATGAGAAATAAAAGCACTAGCTTTACCAAAACAAATGTGAGAAATCCTAGGTTTGACACATTTTACAATAAGTACAGACCAACGGTGTAAATATCAGGTAAACTCCAAGCTAATGTTACAGAGAAGTATACTAGCACTGCCAAATTGATATTCAAAAGTGAAAAATCGAACCTGTCACAGCCTCTGTATCAGCAGCTGTGCCAGCGCCACAGCAATATATGTTTGGTGCTATGTAGTGGATTTTCTCACAATTCTTGTCACAAACTATGGGCCCTGCAGTAGCTCTAGTATCTGCTCCAAGAATAACTCCATCCTAAAGAAAGAAGATTTCAAGCAGACAGAGAAATGCAAATAAGCATATTTAACTATTATTGGAAGTGATAAACCCACATCACACATATAATCATTCATGGTCCTACACTGCTATGGCCAATCTATGCACACTATAGTTAATGAAGCTATCTCTAAGGCATCCACTGTACTCTAATGTGCTCCTATTAACCGTCTAGTATTCTTGCAAAACATATCGACATCAGCGCGGGATTGACATACGCCAATGTTTTAACAGGGAAAAAGGGAATTGAAGTATTGGGGGCAGGGGCTGGCAACCACAAAAAGCCATTCAATGTCCAAGACAGCCCTACCACTCTCATAAATTGACTAAGGATCGTAAGCACCTATAAGGCACAAAAAGAAAGCATCTAAAATCTATTGTTTCTTAAGACTTAGATCAGGTCAGGTATTCCTCCAAGCAATACTTTCTCATTGAAAAATAATAAGCTAATACTCAACAGTAGGATTACTCAACAACTTCTCAGCCAAGAATCCCAACAAGCATTAATTAATTAAAGTTTATGCAGAATATGCATAATGACAAAAGTGTAAAGTGCAGTCGTGTCCATCATAATCAATATGGATGAAATTAGCCAAGCTATGAAAATACCAAATGTTCTAAAAAAGGCTCGAGAAATTTATTCATACAAGTAAGTTTAGCCTATTCAGAGACACAAGATTCCAAAGCGTGTTTACCCAAGAACTGACATCATTTCTGATATTTCAATGATCCAAGTTTGCTAATTTTTGGCCTAAGGACACGTAAATATCATATTCATGTTAAGGTGATATTTGGCTCTCTCATGTGAAAAACATACATCAACTTTACAAATTCCCCTACTATTTTAGATAATGGTAGCTAGAAGATCATAGCTCACTGTGCTCATTAACAAATCTAATATAAAGCAATACCTGAAAAATTATTCCAACAATGGTTGTTCCAGTTTTCCGATATGATGGGGGGCTAACGCCCTTCTTTGATAACATATCATTTCTTCTGCACAGATCGAAACTAAATCCACCTTTTGAAGGGAGTTCTATTGTTGCTTCAGACATTCTGGATTTAAAGTTGACCTACAAAAAGACAGCCAAGAAATGTTAGTCCAACCACAGAAATCACTTAACCAATGAGAGAAACATAGTTAAAAGAGGGTAAAACAAGCCAGTATCATCAAGCTCACAAATTTCATCTTAGATATAATCCAATGTACAGCATAGAACTTAAAATTTGTAGCTGTTCTAACAAGACAAATGCATGATACTGTGGTCTAGCAAGGAACCTACGACAAGAAACCTATTGCAGACGCAACAAACCCCAAAGGGCGAAAACAAGGGCAGAGTTCAGCCGGCTATAGATAGTTAGATCTTCAAGAGGCCTAATATCCTGCCGCTTCCGCCCCCACGAACAGCAATAAAGGCTTCCTTCCTCAGAACCTGGTCCAAGCCACACAGATCCTCACGGAACCGTCACCCTCACCCATATTCATGCTTCCACCTCATCCAAAGCTTGCACGCCAAGCATACGACCAGACAGATACCAACGACAAAGTAGCTACCCGAAACACGAAGCTCGGTTGCTTGAGCTCCTCTATCGTGCGATTACCTATCCCTCTGTCCTCCTCCCTTCAGCCTCGCATACAAGGAAGCAAAATATGCCTAATCTCGCCACGCAACATCTAACCGCACGCTCATAGGAACAATTCAGAGACAACGACAGAATCTAACAAAAGAAGAACAAAAAACAAAGGCTCCCAGGACAAGAAGCGACTGAAGCGCGTTCGAAGTTAACAAAAGCAGCGAAGAGAACCTGCTGGGAGACGCGCGGAGCAGCAATGCGACAGCCTACGGAGCAGAGAGACCGGAGGATCGATCCACCGATAATGCAGACGACAGGCAAGAGAGGGAGTGCCTCTGCTCGTTCGTTTTGCTTCGGGCTTCGTCTCTTCTCGTTCGTTTTTAGCTTCGTCCAGGTCACTAGCTTCCTCGTCAAGAAAGAGAGGAAGGAAGGAAGAAGTAGGCGGGGCAGAGGGCCCTCATTCTCGGCTTAGCGACACAAAAACTGGGCCCATGAGGAGGCCTGATGGGCCGGACTTGATCGAGCCGACTCCCCTGGGCCTCGGATGGCATTTGGTTGATTGGAAGGTCGGACGGGCCGGAACGTCGGGCCTATTGCTGTAGTGCTCAAACTATCAAAAAAAAGTTTTAAACCTATAACAATTATGTAAATTTAATCATAAACAACTTTTTATCAATTGAATCTTGATTTTTTTGTTTTGCATTTGTACGTGCCCCATTTTCCAATCTTGATACTCTAATTTTCTGTAAATGGATATCTAAGCTTCTTAGTTCAACCAATTCTTGTGTGTCCATATGAATTAGGAAGTCATGTCCACATATATTGGTTAAGACTCCTTTCACGATTTGCTGAGCAAGGCCCTTAAGATTAATTTGTGCGAGAGAAAAGTGATTTGAGCACAAAATGCATTGCATCCAAAGAAAGGGCTTAATTACTCAACCAATTTCATTCAAAATTAATATTACTGTGAGTGGGAATCAGGTACACGAATTTTAGTGCTTGAATTGACAGTTTGCTTTGCATAGATTCGATATGCTGCTCGTAATTGCCAACACTGTGAGAGTGACGCTCAATGAAAAAAAAAACGTTATACGATCTTTAAATAGAATCGGTATTTCAATTATCGATGGTGTGAACTTCAAGATTGCACGAGAAAAGTGTTCTTCAGTTGGTCATAAGCATCCATTAGATGGATCCCAAGAACAACATTTGGCCTTTAATTCAACACTAGGTAGTTTGGGTCTCGAGAGGTTTGTTTTTGCTACCCTCAACTCTCATTTATGTCTCGACCAATTCTCTATCGTTGATATATGTTAGGCATCAATGCTTACTTCGCAACAAGTTAAATTATACTTGAAACTTCTTTAATTGATCTATGAACTTTCTCCATTATGGTCTTCCTATAGCTCTAACAGGAAGAAAAAGATTTTACTTCCCATGAAAAGGATTCCTAGTCAGACCATTCAAAGAATATGATGTACTGACTTATCTTATCCATCTTCGATACGTCTTGATGATGAACCCTAGCATGATTCACGGTTGCCACATTCAACGCAAACATGCAGAAAACCAGATAATGATGCACAAAAATTCCATTTTGGTTTTTTTTTTTTTTTTTTTTGCAGGGCCTTTCATTCTTCCTCCTTGTAATAAAGAAAGATAGCAAAGGAGCTGAAAAAAAAGAAAGAGACCAAAAAATGGGGCAATCAATGGCAGTGTCTGGTCTCACTTTGGGTTGGCACGTGAAGATTAATAAACATTGAACCTAAAGGTGGTGGTCCAATGTCACCTTTGCACAATATAATTGATAGTCAAGGTAACTGTCATTTTACACCTGTGCAAATCACATTCGTTCTCTTCCACTCACAACTATTTTTTGTCCCTCAAGATTACACTAATAATCATAATTATTATCATTATTATTCTCTTATCTAAGTCCTAGGGTTTTTTCGATCACATATGTAAGACCAAAGGCGAAAGAAAGCTGCCTGCTCATCATATCATTTTCATTTACACTCAAAGAACATAACCAAGGCATTTTGTCATTTATTTTCCCTACGAATCTGTCCACTATCGTTTCTTCTTTTGTCTGTAATTAGCTGTGCTTTTCTATTGGCTCAATCTCCAATGCCAAGTCCCTCTTGAACTCCACATAAGGGTAAGCAGTGGGGAATTCATCTGATTTTGTCTTCCACCTGCATTATTCATGAACATAAGAAGCGATCCACCAGCTTATATGATTAAAGACTTTAGCCAAATTAGTCGCATGTTGTTCTTGCAATGAACTCTGTGATGGATCGTATGTGTGTTTTGTTATTGCATACTGGGCATCGATACAAATACATCGTCATCGGTTATTGGTTGGTATAATCATAGAATGGGAAGATCAAGATCGCATACCATGTTATTTTTTATTTGTGTGAATAAAGATTTTGTTCATGTTTTTTTTTTCTTGTTACCTGAAGCTGAGGACGAGGTGATGAAGAAAGAAGGCGATGATGACTCGAGCGAGTTCGGCGCCAGGACAAAGTCGAAGTCCACCTCCAAAGGGCATGACCTTCTTGTTCATTGCTTTATCCTGTCCGGCATACGTGAACAAGGTTTGGCATTCAATGACCGATTATGTAGAAAATAAGAAAAACATGTTTTGGAATTCATTTTCTGCTTTTTATATGCATTGGGCCTCATTCAAACAACCATGCCAACGAGGAAAGCTTTAGATGAATTCCCAATTAGTCAAACGAGGCTTCTTTTTCTTAATGATTCGATCAAAACAAATCCTGTCCCCCTTAAATTGGGTAATTGCCACGTGATCGATTTTTTTTTTTCCTAGTTATAATCATGTTTCCACGATTTATATGGTGTTCAATCGAATGTGGATGATAGCAAAAGAGTATATAGTGACATACCTTCCATCTAGAGGGATCAAATTTCATGGGGTTCTCATGAAGAGTGGGATCAAGATGTGCTCCAATGAAGACAGGAAATACTTTCCAACCCGAGGGTATGGTCAAGCCTGAGAGTGTTTTCACATGTTTATTTTTTTTACAAATAATTACGCCATATATATATATATATATATATATAGAGAGAGAGAGAGAGAGAGAGAGAGAGAGAGAGAGAGAGAGAGAGAGAGAGAGAGAGAGAGAGAGAGAGAGAGAGAGAGAGAGAGAGAGAGAGAGAGAGAGAGAGAGAGAGAGGTACCTTTGAACTCAATGTCCCGGAGGGCTATGCGGTGCACAAATTTGACCACATTCCCACATCTCAAAGCTTCGCATATGACCTATACATTTAAAGCTTTATATTAGCCGGTTAAGACTTGCAGGCGTGTCCTCCTGATTAAGATCTAAAAAGATGTAATACGCGTGGTTATCTCGATCATACATCATTAGTGTACTCCATTTGTTTGTAGTCTTCCCTGTTCAAGGGCTCTCCTCTACCCTTTTTCCGCCTTATTGCTAGGTGCTCTTCCTGTGTACAAAAAGTTCAGATTCGAGCTATTAATGTCATGAAGTCGCTTTGTCTAATGTGTGTGTGTGTGTGGAGAGAGAGAGAGAGAGAGAGAGAGAGAGAGAGAGAGAGAGAGAGAGAGAGAGAGAGAGAGAGAGAGAGAGAGAGAGAGAGAGAGAGAGAGAGAGAGAGAGAGAGAGAGAGAGAGAGAGAGAGAGAGATAACCTCGAGTTGAAGGAGACAGGCAGGTTCCTGGCCGAGAAAGAAGACGATCAAGGCCATGAGGGTGGCGGTAGTTTCGTAGCCGCCGAGCAAGATGTCCAACACGATGCTCACCATCTCTTCCTCGTTCAACCCCTCCTTTCCCAGAATCACGTCCATGAAGTCTCCCGTCTCCAACCCCACCACATTGCTTCTTCTTCCTCTTCTTCTCTCTTCTATTATCTCTCTCACGGTAGAGGAAAGCCTTGCTCTTGCCTGCTCAGGGTTCAAAAGAGCAATCAATTTTTTCATGACATTATTTATGCCACAAATATAATATATTCCCATACTAAAAAAAGTATGCGGAAGAGATAGTTACAATTTTTTTTGTACATTTATATGTTAAACGGCGAAAATCACATAGGCCTAACTTTTTAGATGATTATCTAATATGCACAATCCTTTAGAGATATGAAGAATCAAAAGAAATATTTTAATTATCTCCTATAGAAAAAATATGCAACAGAAATCTCTCTAACATTCAGGTTGCTAGGCTTTGAGTGTACCTTCAAGGCCATGGCATATGCAGTACCGGGAATACATAGGGGCAAGGACACGAAGCCCTTCATGTAGGTCAAGAAATCAGCGAGTATCTTCCTTGCCCTCGGATCTTCTGGTTCAATACTCAAAAGGGTCTTCACCATAAGGCTTAGTGAAAACTGAAAAGTTGGGACCAAAAGAGAGAGAAAATAAACAATGTGTTGCCAGGCATCAAAACTAGAAATATCACGATTGCCAATACTAATCCTGTAAGTTATATGTAGAACTCGCTATTAAAAAATAAAAGTCTCTCTAGGCAAAAAGAATATCTAAAAAGGAGTCTTGACCCGCATCAGTGATGCGGATTTAATTTTTATGGTGTGTAATAGCAAGATGTTGAATAGTACATTCTAAAATATTCCGTTTTATAAAATGATTATCAATGTCCTGCGTGAAATTATAAATATGTCAGCATCCTCGTATTGTTTTTTGGATTGAATTTAGTGGTGATTATAAGTGGTAAAAGACCTTGTATACCGGAAAATAAGATCCCAATCTCGGAAAGGCATCAAGGTCGACAGTTTTCACATCAAATTACCGTTGTGTCTAGAAGAGGACTCACCATTCTGGCTTCTTTACTGAAGGCAACTTCTTGACGCCCTTTCCAGGACTCCAACATGGAGACCGACAACCTCTCCACGCACAGGTGGAATTCGGAGGTCGACTTGGAGGCAGTGACGAAGTTGACGGCCACGCTCCTCAGCTTCTTGTGGAGGTCTCCGGAGACCACGAGCAGAGAGTACTTGCCGAGAATCCCGTGCATGGGCTTCGGATAGCTCGCTTGGAACAGCCTCTCCTCGTTCTGTAGGACGAACGTGTTGAGCTCGTTGTCGCACGAGACTATGGTCGGTGACCCGAAGAGATGGGACATGAACACCTTGCCATACCTGTGCGTGCACCGAGTGAGATCATCTTCTCTTACCTTACGAGTCCAAAGATAGTGGGCAAACAGTCTCTAAAGCCTTCCTAGTTGAACCGAAAGGTTCGGGTGCCCTGTCTGTCTAGTCTTTTTTTCTGAATAGAAGGCTCGCGGTTGACTTTTTGCTCGCTTTTTCTCAAGCCCCCCGCGACCAACAAACGAAAACCAAAATGGTAAAGGAAGCGTATTTGCTTGACGAGTCATACCTAGAGCAGCGATCTTGCAAGAAGCTACCGAGAGAGTTGGACCTATGAGGCGAGAGGAAGGCGAGAGTTTCTCCAAGAAGGGGCCACCCAACACTCCCCTGAGGCAGGTTTCTTGCCCTAATGTCCTGCTTCGAGAAGAAGAAATTGAAGAAGAGAAACAGAAAAGGCAAGCAAAGGCCTAGGAGGATAGCAAACCCAGTGTCAGGCAAGAAGCAACAGAAGAAATCCATGGCCTCTCTTTGAGTTTTTCAGCAAAAACAAAGGTCTAAATACACGGGTAATTTTGGCGAAGCGATCTCTTGACATAGTTTGGATTCTCCTTGCTTTAAATAATCCGCCAGAAAACGAAATCCACTTGCCGTTCTTGCCTGCTTTTTCTTGATTCTGCTTTAATCATTTTCCCCCAAAAGCATATAGCCACAGGATATCAGTCTTCGCTTTAGAGCATTTGCACACTTTCCTTTTATCGGTGGTACTACATTAGATATTATCTGATAAAATGCCATAAATAATCACTTCTGTTGTTAAAGTTATGCATCAAGTTTGAGTAGGAAAGTTTTTAAATTCATATAGATTTGCTATTTTAAATAAATTTCCTAATTGAAGAAATTTTCTCAAAAAACTTTTCCTATTGTGGCTCCAATTCTTTGCCTATCTATAAGAAGTGGATGTTTCTATTCCAATAGTACTCGAAGAAAAGCCGCACATGAAGAAGAGCCAACATACGAAGTGAAAAAGGACACGAGCCATTTTTTGTTTGTGCCATACGAAAAGTATTTGCTTTTAGGGCTTGAACACTTGGTAATTTTGTGCTCTAAAATTAACATCCAAATACTTTGGGTTTGAGTTTAATTTAGGTGTTGGAAACACTCAAGTATGTGAGCAATTGTAAATTCCGATTCTCCAATTATTATAGTGGCTTATTTGCTACTAGCTCTCCCTGTAAATGTAAGAGCCGATAATCAGACCGAACTATGTAAATATATGATGTCATTATTATTCCTCATTTATTTCTCTAGTACTTTCATATTGACTTAATTTGCAAGATATCATTGCTTTCCATTATAAAATTTCACAACAATTGGTATCGAAGCTTAGATCAAATTGTCTACATTTTGATTTGGGGCTTTTGCTTGTTTGATTATTATCTGGAAATATATTGAAAAGATTATAGCATGTTCTAGTATAAAGTTAGCGGAATCCGTAAGTATACCTTCAGCGAAACATTTTAAACTTTCTAATAAATTATGATAGTAGACTAAGGAGGATAAGCATGTGTCCCATGTTTCTTATTCTAGTGCAGTGGATAATATTATGTATGTTATGGTATGCATTAAGACTGATATTTCACAAGTTGTGAACATAGTGAGCTGTATCTAAAACATCATGTTCAAACTCATTGGAAAATTGTGAGGTGGATGCTCAAATTTTTGAAGGGGACAATAGACGTTGGAATAATATATCGAAGTGACAACAATGGCAATGAGACCATTGGTAATGTGGATTCGGATCACTTCAATAATAATTGTAGGTCTATAGCAGGGTACTTGTCTACACTAGCAGGTGGTGCAGTTAGTTGGAAGACATCATTACATGCTCACATTGCCTTGTCTTCGATTGAGACCGAGTATATGGCACTAACCTTTAGAGTAAATGAGGTGATATTGTTACAAGGTTTGTTCTTAGACTTTAGATTGGAATAGAAAATGGTGGATATACATTATGATAACCAAGGTGCAATAGCACATGATCCCATTTATTATGAGCAAACGAGACATATCAACATCAGATAAATTTCATCCAAGATGCCTTAGAGAATTGTAAAAAAGATTTCTAGAGAAGAGCCTGGTGGACATGATGACTAAGCTCATTCCTTGGGCAAACCTCAAGCTTTGCTTGAACAAAATTGGCATGTGTGAAGAGTGAGCACTCCTGGAGGCATTGGGAGAGCAGTATATATGATGAGCATTATGACTTGGCTTCAAACATCAAAATAAGGTGGATTATTGTTCGAATTATGTCTCAAGTTTGAGTTAAGAAAGGAAAGTTGTCTAATTCAAGTGAATTTCCAATTTTGAATAGGTTTCCTAATTGAAGAAGTTTTCCTAAAAAGATATTTCTTACTCTTGATCAAATTCTTGCTATTATATAAGAAGTGGATGTCCTATTCCATGAGTACTCGAAAAAGAGCCGCACAAGAATAAGAGCCAATGTACAAAGAGAAAAAGAACGGACACCATTCTTTGTTCGTGCCATACAAAAAGTCTTTACTTTTGAGACTTGAATATGCGGTGCAGCAATTTTTACATTTGAATACCAGGGATTTGACTTTAATCTAAGAATGGGAAACACTCGAGCGTGTCAGAGATAGTAAACTTTGATACTCTGATCATAATGGATTATTTGCTATTGATTTTTTCCGTGGATGCAGGTGTTGATAATCAGATCGAACCATGTAAATCTCTGGCATCCTTATTTTTTCTCGTCTATTTCTCTAATATTTTCGTATTTACTTAATTTGTAAGATCGTACAGCTTTTCACGTTAAAATTTCATAACATCTATGCTATAATAATACCTCACGACACATTGAACCAAACATGCCATCCTCTTATGGAATAATAAAACCTTCTAAAGAATGGCAGTGGGCCATATCTGACCACTTTCATTTGGAAGCGGCCATCATGCGCGCGCGGCACTTTCTACAAATCTCCGAGAGCCGGAGGAGGTTCGACAATAGCCGATAGGGGCTTTTTTTATTTCGAAAATGGAGGTTGACACTTGGCATGCTATTGTCAGGATTCATGGAAAGCTTTTCACGTTCACGACAGGGACAAACTTACCATTGGCATAGCTGGACAGAGCATTTATCCTTTCAGAAAAGTCAAATGCTCAGCGAGACCCTTGCTTCATTTGGTTACATTAATGTTCCGGTTCTTTGAAAGAGGATAGGTTGAAGAGATTGTATTTTTATATGGTCACTAAACCTAGAGAGACCAGCGGGAAAAGCCTTTGTCTCCATGCATGATGAAGTCTCATTGGGCCTGAAAAAGATGCCATCACCACATCTTCCTCCCGATAAAGAAGAATACATCTAACAATGGAAATAATTGTCTAAGGATGGATTTCGTGAAACTTAAGCATATGAACCGTTTATGTTATAAGGGTCTCTTAAGGCGAGGTATTCTTTCATCTCAACCAATCAAACCCACATGAGTCGAGTTCATAATAATACAGCCCCCCTTTGTGTCAGGTCCCGACGCTTGTTTTTCCTTTCTCTACATCGATCCAAAATTCGGCGACCGAGGAAAGACGAGGTCATCCGTCAATCTTACAATGTCCGAATCACTCGTTAAAGAATCCATACGAACTAGAAGAACGCGTGGTTGTGAACGCAACCCGCGCCCGATCTTGGAAGGAGAGCATGACACTCCCATGTTTAACACGACAAACCCAGGCGTCCCCGTGTGCGTTCGATTAGGTGCGCCGCAATCGATGCCGTTCGCAATGCGCAGCCGAAATCGATCGGTCAAGAGGCACGGCCGCGTGCAGACCATAAAATAAGAGCCGCCGGTCCCCTAAAGCAAGGGCCGCCAGGGAACAAAGGCGAGGCAGAATTCCACCACCCACGAGCACCAATCGAGCCCCATTGGTCTCGAGACCCTTAGCTTTTGGGGGACACTCTTTAATACTTAGGCTGCTCCTCTACGTGTGGGCTTCCGATGTTGACGTACGCAATCGAGATCCGACCAGACACTGCCCAAAGCATCGGGGGAGGGGAACTTGCCATCATCGAATCGAACGCATCTTTCGGCTTTTTTCTCGTGAGTTTATGTTGTATGGAATTTGGCCGAACGATGCTATAATAAGGGACGATGGTTGGAGATCGAGGGGGGACTCCGCCCGTGTTCAATGTTCATCCACTTCGTGCGCCATCCGGATTGGACCACGTTTCCCTATCTGTTCGCTGGTGATGAGGATGCCGTTTATTGCGATGTGCTAAAAACAATTAATTTCGTTTGATCTCGATGTTAGGCCTCCCACTGGACTGAATCTCGTCGTCGATATCGGGCCTTTTTGGAGATATTCAAGACATATTAGAACGGATTGGAGGTTTGACCACGTTGGAATAAATATACATGAAGAACTGAATGTCTCGATTATTCATGAATGGATAAATCCGTTCGTAATTGAGACCAAATACGAAAACGCGAATAAATATTTGCTAACCTTTAGCTATTGATGAAATTCGACTGAGAACATGATTTCCAAAGTATCGAACGTTCGGAGAACGAATTCCTCTAGCCAGTTGCTCTCTTGAAACTGATGGTGTGTTTTCTGAATGAATTATCTAATGAACTGATAAGAGCTTTGGCTTAGAAGACCCCTATATGAACTCACGTTCGCACCATTTTTCCCATCAAGAAGTCGTACTTTTTTGGGCGATTATCATATAACATAAGGTGGGTAATATAAGTTAATGAATTAATATAGGCAACCGAATGTGAGATCACATTATTTTATAACAAACCAATCAAACGATCAATCCGTTGTTCCTTGAAGTTCAAGCTCGAACCTACCGACATTTTTAATCAACCTTCACAAGAATTTAAGTTAATGGATTTATTATGACATATCAATTGCGCCACACCATAACGACCATTTAATAGGGAATTTCTCTAATATAGTTCACATATACACCTCTCTCTCACACACATCCGCTCCATTAGCTCTCGATCTCCTTTAACCTTAGTTTGACTAATGGCCTTCGACCTCAAAATTAATGGTTATTAGGTAAAACTAGTGGAACCAAGTTCTTCAATTCGAATTATCTGGTTCGCAAAGTGGGACGGCCTCGCACATCTTATGTGGCTCTTAATCAGCACAAAAAGGATTCATTTGCAGGGAGGGCGGCGAGGATAAAGTCTCCTTTAGTAAATAAGAAATGAATTAAGTTGTGGTCGGCAAGATTTGAAAGAATCCATATGAAACACAAACGCCACCATATAAAAACGTTATACGTGCTCTCCCAATGAAACTCAATTCTTCACGTCCCACCTGTGCGGTTTGAATCGTTGCTTCATGTGCAGTCGCCTTTGCATTCCTAATGATCTTCGGTCCGACACCATGGACAAAAAGGGCTCGGCTTTCGAACCCGCCCTGGGACAAAATAACCCGAGGAGAGTTACTCCAATGATGGCTCTCTGAGGTCAGGCTGGGAGCGTACCTCATGCTTCGATTCACCATTTCAATCATGACGAAGGAATCTCGAGTGCTCGTGTTTTTACTAGTACGGTCCCCGGGGGGAGGCAATAGGGAGGCAAAGGAAAGGTGAAGTGGATTGGCCCTGTCTCTCCTTTATAGAGAGAAAGAGACAGAGCGCACGGTGCACGTGCACTAGATTCGGGACCCTCGTTCTCCTCCTCCTTTTCTCCCTTGGATTGGCAGATTGGCAGGTAGCAGATCCCAATGATGAACCATAGCTGGAGATCAACTCCTCAGCGTACGCAATCATTGCTTGTTTCGATGTTGGAGCCCCCGTTTCATCATCATATGAGCTCTCCTTCGTCTTTCCGACAGATAAAGGGCAAGCCCTTCCTTCGTCTTCCTCCTCATGCTCGGCTCGTGGCCTCTCTCTCTCTCTCTCTCTCTCTCTCTCTCTGTGTTGAAATCTGTAGGCCTTATTGTCTCTTCACGCTTTTATGTGCCGAACACTATAATTACCATAAAGTGAATATTACGTGCAAAGTTAACTTTCCGGACGACATCGACTTTGTTGATTTCCCCACATCCAAGGGAGCAAAACCCTAGCTCACATGGTAATAGATGAGAAGAAGACACGCTTACACACGCACAGATATGCGTTTAACTGGTTTCGATCAAGTGGGGGGGAAAATGAGTTACTCATATTGGCTTTTCTCCATTAAGCTCTTCCCTTTTTCATCTAATTGGCACATTATAATAATCCCCGAATTGGAAAAAGAAGAAGAAGAAGAAGAGTGAACTATGATTAGTTAGGTACCTAAGTGCAATAAAAAGGAGTTGAAAAAGAAACCCTAGATCTTGAAGTGCTCTTTCAGCTTGTTCAAGCGAATCATTATAACTCTAGATCGACGGACTAATTTCATCTCATGGCTTGCCAGAAAAACGACGCGGTAGCAACTATGTCGGGGGCTGTCGCGGGTGGCATCACATCGCACATCCAAGATTGCTTCGTCAATCACAGCTAGCTACGTACTCTTTTCTTTTTCTCCCTTTTTCGCCCCACCCTTTTTGAGATTTTCTTATGATTTTGTGGGACAAAAATTATAAACAGATATTCGCTTCTTTTGGGGTAAAAGAGAAGAAGTTCTGGGCATTTAATTTCTTTTCCACAATTATTAAAAGAAATTGTTTTCGGTGGTCACTGGAAGCCATATAGACCGTCAAAAGCACAAAGGAAAATTAAAGAATAATAACATCCCATTAGAAAACTTTTTCATAGATTGGACAGGTAAGGATTACGTTGGTGTCGGATCCGAATCCCCTAACCTTCTAGAGATTTTAAGAGGGGGGAGGGGGGATTTTCTCCATTAAAATAGGGGGAAGTTTTTTTGGGTTAAAACACAGCCGTCCGTATTAGGATAGGTGATCATGTTCCAGTATCGGCTTCACCTCCCATGCACGAACCTCGAATGGATGAAGTGGAAACCACAGTGCTTATATTGGACTCTTTGTTCAGCTCGTAATCGTGAAAGTAATTGTGTCGAAAAAAATATTTATCTCATTGATTTACTCATAAGAAAAAAAGAAGAAGATGTTTTGCAACCTCAACTCGCATGGATACTCCATATTATTTGAAAAATCGTGAGAAAATCCCTTTTAATTATTCTTTGGAACCTAAACCTTAAGTTTTTTTTTTTCCTTTTGAGATTATGGTAGGGCACCTAACAGTGGACAACTGTGTTCATTGAGAGCTTCTCTCTCGTTACCGAGTTTGAAAGTTCGAAACCCGAATGGTATTAGGATCCCGTGCTAGTCTTTTTCAAGATATAGGGGTGCGGCCCTTGTGATGGATTCATCGGTTATAAAAAAAAATTATGTCAGGGCGATTAGTGTTTTGCATTTGGGCCATTCCAAGTAGGCAGGGAGCCCGAGACCATGGGCCTACTTGCTTGCTAGACATGGATGGCAATTTGACATCACTGTCAAGTGTCGATCCTTCAATCAAGGTTCAAGCCCATGTTTACAGGTGGGCCTCCATGCTCGCTCTCTGCGGGCAATCCTAGAGGCCTTACATGTATCGCAAAGAAAAGAGGATCTTACACATCTCTTACGAAATGTTTTGTTTAGTTCTTTTGCCATAATTACTTAACTCATCCGTAAATGTACAAGCCTGCCCGATAACCTACCGAGGTTTTAGTCCCTTCCACTAAAATAGCAAATGCTTGACCAACCGACTAGTGTTATGGCATAGCTGAAAGTCATGATCCTATGGAAGGAAAATACCGTTTATTTATCATTGGGTTGTTACGCTCACCTATCATAGAATGATATTTGGATGATATTAGGATACACGTGTAAATTATGTTTAAAAAAATCTAGCATCAAAGAATTGGTATGGTACATCTTAATTGATCCGTAGGTCGATGGCTTAAACTTTTAAATAAAGTTGTGTGTTCAATTGAATATGTTGATAAGTTTGGATTTAAACTTTCCCTTAACGTTCTCTTTGGATGAAAGCTTTGGATTTATGTTGCAACAACTGTTTGAGCTAGTTAAGAGTCGCTGCCCATGTTATTGGAGATCTCCTTGATCACGAAATTTGAATCCTTAGAAGATAAACCCTTGATCTAGGCAAATCTCGATTTGTTTTCAATGGTGGCGCAACAAGTAGTCTACGGGCGGTAAAACTCCGGCTTATTACAACTGGAATCGTGCGGGTGGTTTTGGTGATAGGCACGCTCAAATGAACATTGACGAGGACTCAAATTGGAACATTTGCATCGTACTTGGTCCGTCGTCCCTCTTGCTTTTGGTTCGGGTCACCAAATACATTACATATGGAAAAAAGTTAAAAAAATAAAATAGGGCTTATCTTAAAATTTTCTTCCTCCAGCCACCAGGAGAACGTTATCTCTGTCCAGGCGTCTCTCTCTCTCCCTCCCTCTCGGTCACACACACTTCGATCCATGCTCGTAGCCCGCACCCACCACCGCCACCGCCACCGCCCATGTCCGCCATCTTCCCCAGTGACCACCCGTAAACGCTCGACCTCTCTCCCACCCGCCGAATTGAAATTCACCCTCCGAATCACGAACAGCATCACCACCCCCGGCGACGGCGGTGGCAACCAGCCAACACCATCGTCGGCAGGCAGGATCAAGCGGCTGGTGCTGTCCCCGGAATCCCGGGCCAAGCTCAACGCCCTGCCAGACCGCGACTTCTACTCGTTCCCGCGCTTCGTGAAGCATGTGGATGACGGTTTCCTTGCCACGTTGACGGACCTCTACAGGGACCGGGTGAGGCCCGGATCGGAGGTGCTGGACCTGATGAGCTCGTGGGTGAGCCACCTGCCGGAAGAGGTCGCGTACGAGAGGGTGGTGGGTCACGGCATGAACGCGCAGGAGCTCGCGAGGAACCCGCGCTTGGACTACTTCTTCGTCAAGGACCTGAACCGCGAGCCGAGGCTGGAGCTGGCGAGCGAGAGCTTTGACGCCGTGCTGTGCACGGTCAGCGTGCAGTACCTCCAGCAGCCCGAGGAGGTAATCATTAGCGAGTTGTTCAAACACTTGCTAGGCAATAAAAAACGAAGCTATCCCCGATCGATTGAGAATGCTACAATAGGAAGCGGAGACATTCGTGAATAGGACTAGACTATGGTCAACTGCATTTGCATCGTGATGGCAAACTACCTTAGTCCAAAGGAAACGGATTTTGATTGCGTCTGAACAAGCGAACGGATGATCAGGTCGCTTCTCGAGTGAGGTCAACTTTATATGTCTCTAGCACCATTCGAATCTTAATTTGAAGGATTGAAAACCATGAGTGAATCTCCATTCGGGTATGGTCATCTTAGAGCCTGTAAATTATCTACACTCCTTGTTGACTTAAGCCTTTCTCAAACTGGGTCTAGGTTAGGATGAATGAATGGCATTTAGACTCCTTGATGGATTCTGTTCAGTGGAGAGGATCTGCACAACGTTTCTCCCCCAGAACTACAAGTACTTAAACATCGAGTAAGTTTCGGGAGTCGATTGACACTGTCCAGTGTGAGCGCAATAATGATGGCACGAATAAAATGAGATCGAGAGTCATTTCAGTTTCCTTTTGCAGGTATTTGCAGAGGTGTTTCGGGTGCTGAGGCCCGGTGGCCTGTTCATCCTGAGCTTCAGCAACAGGCTGTTCTATGAGAAAGCGATCAGCGCATGGCGAGACGGGACTGCGTACGGCCGTGTGCAGCTGGTGGTGCAATACTTCCAGTGCATTGAAGGGTTCACCGAGCCGGAGATAATCCGCAAGCTGCCCGGCTCTTCAGTTGCTTGGGAAAGCAAATCGCCTTTTGGTTGGATCTTCAGGTTCTTGGGATTGCTGAGTGGGTCGGATCCTTTCTATGCTGTGATTGCCCACAAGAACTTCAAACCTGTACATGAATGAACAGATCAGCCAACCCCCAAAATGTACAAGAAAACGTACCTGAATGAATGCATCAAGTTGAATTGTCCATTATTCTTCCTGCACGGGCTTCTCTATCGATTTAAGGATGTGGCTGTAGCAGAGTAGATCAAGCAAAGAATTTTCACTTCGATTCTTGTCGTTCAGAAATGTTTCCTTAAAGAGTAATACATTCTCAGACCAAAAAAAAAAAAAGAAAAGAGTAATACACTCATGCATAAGAGTATTCCAAAAGATTTGCCTTGATATCCGTTCTACCAAATCAAGTCAATCAATGATATGGAATTGACGGGACTCGTTGCGAAAACTCACAAAAACTTACGCGACTGAAAACATTTCCATCGCATCAGATGAAGCGTCCTCAATGCGAACATCTTGATTGGCTGTGAACTGAAAGCAGACTGTCACCTACAGTGAGATTGATCAGCACAAAAGCTGGTTTGGGCTGGGAATTTGGCCATTTTTGGTAATAGTGAAATGATTCGGTGACCCTCCAATGGAAAGCAAGGAATCGAATATGTTGTTCCCTCCTGTTTTCCTCTCTCTTTAACTTTTTTGCCCCTTGTTTTGTAGTGGAAAAGCTTCATTGGCACGAGGTGGTGAAACTCAATGGGTACCCAACTCGACCAAGCAAGGAAGCCAAAGAAAAACCTAGAATAAAATATAGAGTAAAACAGCTTTATCGAGATCCTCCACAATTCTCCATGATGTAAACCTTCAAGTGCTTATAAAGTAGTCAAACACAATGTTTAGTGTTAGACATCTGTCTCCTAGGAAGCATGACCTATCATGAAAGTAATTGCAACCAGTAAGATACATCGGAGACTCATAAATAGGCTCAACACGTGATGTTCTCATAGTCGCCTCCAGATTTGGATAAAAATTGATCTGCAGAAGTGTGGACACTTTATCTTAGTCCTATCTACTTCAAGTAAAGAGAAAGGGACTTAGATTGAACGTATGTGTCTCTATCGAAGATTTGATCAGGCAGTGAAAAATAGTGCTTCTGGCATCAAAAAAGCCGAAATGTAAAACCTAAATCTAGCTAGATTTGTACTGTTTTTTTGAAGCAAAAGGATTCCTCTTCCTAAACAATATCTTATCAGTGTTCATTGTTTAAGCTTGAGTATACGTTAATCAGAATCCCACAAAGATCACCATCTGCTTTGGGCACTACCCAGAGAAAGCTCCATGCACGGTCCCAAGTATCTTCCTAGCTGGACAAATTTTTTATTAAAAAAAAAGAGGCCAAAGCTTCAATTTAACGTTGAAAACATTAAATTACAATTGAAGCAAGGAAGTCGATTCATCCCAACGCTTTACTCCATCTATCATGCCTATAAATAGAGACCAGGCTGAGCTCTATCAATCACACAAAACACAGACAAGAATATATCTCCCCATCTTTCCTAAAACCCTAGGGTCGTATTTTCTCTGAAGATTACACATCCCAATATGGCCATGATGCCGACCAGCAAGATGATGCCGCCCGCCATGCAGAGGCTGATCAAGAGTGGGGATCGGAGCATGATCACGACGTCCGACGACAACATGATGATGAAGCAGGTCATGGAGACTCACTCCCCCGACGGCCGTGAGGTTGATGTGAAGCCACTCCTGCATCTCGTCGAGGACATCCTCAACCGCGCTACCTTGACTGTTGACACCGTTGCTGCCGTGGTAATGGAGTAGGAATGATCTTTTTTGTCTGCCTTCTTTCGGTGAAATGGATCAAATGCTTTGAGGACATTTTACAGATATTTTGTCTCGCTAGGAGGGATTTGTCCAGTGAAGGATCACAAACAATGTCTCTGACAAAGAACGAGCAATATCACGACAATAATCAATCTCAATTATCTGCATTTCTTATGAGTATTATAATCTCTCGTTTCTAACTCTAAATCATGCATGCATGGATCTTGCTCTGTATAGGCATCACCATGGCAAACGGAAACCATGGAGGATAAGAGTTACCAGGCAAGCTTCAACGCCATGCTGGACGCGCTGTCCTATATCATCGAGCGGATTTCCTGCGAGGTGATTTATGAAAAATTTCGTTCTGTGCTTCATCCATGTTGAATTTCGCCATGAAATCAAGCGAAGAGCGATCGATTCTTTGTTAGAGATACAAGTCTTTCTACTGACGTTTGCCAGCTGGCAACTGATCCTCAGCTATCCTCTAAGGCGCTGAGTGGGGGCGAGGCGCATAAGACCACGCTCTCCATACTCGACATGCTCGCACCCTTCTCGTGGGACGCCAAGCTGGTGCTGACACTGGCGGCCTTCGCCTTCAATTACGGCGAGTTCTGGCTCTTGGCCCAGATCTACTCCTCCAACCAGCTTGCCAAGTCGATGGCGATCCTGAAGCAGCTGCCCGTGATCATGGAGCACTCGGGCATGCTCAAATCCCGGTTTGACGCGCTCAACAGCCTCATCCAGGCCATGCTTAAAGTCACGAGATGCGTGGTGGAACTCAAGGAGCTTCCCTCGGCTTACATCTCCAGCGAGGTCCCTGCGTTGTCGGCCGCCATGTCCCACGTCCCAACTGCCGTTTACTGGACCATAAGGAGCGCTGTGGCTTGTGCTGGCCAGATCACCAGCCTCACGAGCTATGGCCTTGAGTATGCGCCTCTCGACCTATATCGATTTCTCTATTCGCGCTCTATTGCAAGGCATAGATAAAAATCGTTATATAGCTAACTGGTTGATAGCAGAGTTAATCATATAACTGAAAGTATATCTGTAAAAGATTATTTAGCTAGATGCCTCCCACAGGAAATCATAACACGGAAGTGAGAATTTGCAGGTACATAACGTCCACAACTGAGGTATGGGAGCTGTCAACCTTGGCTCACAAACTGACGAACATATATGAACATTTGCAGAAGCAAATTGAAATATGCTTTCAACACATTGGTAATATATGAGCCACTGATCTGTATAGGCCCTCTATTATTTTCTTGTATAGTAATTTAAGAAATAGACACCTTTCCAAAGAAGGCTTTACTGAGTTAACGGTGACGCAGAGGAAAAGCGGAATATCGAAGCCTATCAGACTCTCGTGAATCTCTTGGAAACCATCCACATTGACAATATGAAGATCCTGAAGGCTCTGATTTATCCCAAGGATGATATTCTGCCACTTCATGACGGGACATCAAAGAAAAGGGTTCGACCTCTATAGCCAGTCTGACCATCATGCAACAACCATGAACACTTCAAATCGAAAATGATTTGACCACGATTTTCTGTTCTTTCTTGCGACATACAGGTCAACATCGAAGTCCTGAGGAGGAGGAACGTGTTGCTGCTGATCTCGGGGCTGGACATCTCGCAGGACGAGCTGTCCATCCTGGAGCAGATCCACAGCGAGTCCAAGTTGCACGCGACACGGCATGAGATCCACCAGTATGAGGTGGTGTGGATCCCCATGGTGGACCGCACGGTTGAGTGGACCGACCCCATGCAGAAGCAGTTCGAGACCCTGCAATCCTCGATGCCGTGGTTCACTGTGTACCACCCAAGCCTGATCGACAAGGCGGTGATCCGATTCATCAAGGAGAGGTGGCACTTCAGGAACAAGCCCATCCTGGTAGTGCTTGACCCACAAGGTAGGGTCGTGTGCCCCAATGCCATTCACATGATGTGGATTTGGGGAAGCAATGCCTTCCCTTTCACTACAATGAGAGAGGAGGCTCTGTGGAAGGAAGAGACATGGAGGCTTGAGCTTCTTGTCAATGGCATTGATCAAACAATTCTGAATTGGGTAACTCACGATCATGTCAAGTTAGCATCTTTTCTATCATATTACTTCAAAGGTTTGTGACATCGAGATCTTCTATTTTGTCCCTGATCAGATTAGAGAAGGCAAGTACATATTCTTGTACGGCGGTGATGACATCGAGTGGATCCGCAAGTTCACCACGACGGCAAGCCAGGTCGCGCTGGCTGCGAGGATTCCCCTGGAGATGGCCTACGTAGGCAAGAGCAGCAAGCGAGAGCAGGTGCGGCGCGCGATTGCGACCATCAATGTTGAGAAACTGAGCTACTCCTGGCAGGACCTGACCATGGTGTGGTTCTTCTGGACCCGGCTCGAGTCGATGCTCTTCTCGAAGATCCAGCTCGGGAAGGCAGACGAGTACGACCCCGTGATGCAGCAGATCAAGAGGCTGCTCAGCTTCGACAAGGTCGGGGGTTGGGCGGTGCTGAGCAAGGGATCGAGCATCACGGTCAATGGGCACGGGACCACCGTCCTGCCGACGCTGCTGGAGTATGACGCGTGGAAGGAGCACGTGCCGACCAAGGGCTACGACGTGGCGTTCAAGGAGCACCACGACAAGATCCATGACGTGACGCACCCGTGCTGCCGGTTCGAGTTCCAAAGCACGATAGGAAGGATCCCGGAGAGCATGCGGTGCCCCGAGTGCCAGAGACCCATGGAGAGGCTCACCACCTTCGTCTGCTGCCATGATGAGGTTGCTCCCAACATCTACGATTGAAATCGATCAATCGAAACCTTTTACCATGGAGGAGGGATATCAGAAAGTCCTGCGGGACCTAATAAAAAACCACGTGTGGGCTTGAATTTCCTCGTTTTGATTTGTGTTTGAAGTGTGAAGGATTATGTTCAATAATCAACATGTGATGTTTGAGATTAAATAAGAATAGAGTGTGAACCCCCTTATGAGTTCTTTGTCCCCTTAAGATATTTGCTCTCCCTCTTCTCCTCCCCTCTATCTCTATTTTGGTCTACCATATGTGATTGCTCAGATCAGCAATCACATATGTGATAAATCACATACCATATGCTGTATCGCAACTATTATCTCGCCAGTCCTCTGTTCAAGATGTATTGCCATTAATTGTGAAATACCTCGCTTCTTGGTATTCGAAATCCAAGCACAAAAAGGCCATATTAAAATACATCGAGGAAAATTCTTCCTGAAACTAGATTGAGAAATAACATTCGCACGAAACGCCTCTCTTTTAAGCTAATTCTTAGGATATTGCCTTTGAGAGCACTAATCAATCAATGTAATCGAGAACCCTCGTTGTAACATATTGATCATATTTCAACAATTCTAAAATTGTATTTGACGGGAAGAGTATCCAAACTACCTCGAAAAACTTACATTCCCAATGCATATTTAAGGAAACTTAGCAAGTGCTTTTAACATGGTATTGAGGAAAAACTTCGGTGTGATATCAGCAAAAATGTGGTGTGGATGGATGACTACGATCCTAGAAGGACAACGTACGAGCTGGCTGCTGCTTCTTCCTTGTTTTCTCCGCTGGTTGCAATGGCTTCAACGTGCATCATCGGTGAAGAAAAAAGGAGGTGGGCTGAGGGCTTGGATTTTAAGAGACACGGGCTTGGGCTTGGGCTTGGGCTTATGGGCCTTGTGAATTGCACGCTCTGTCTCGATGCAATCGAGAAAACGGAAGTAGCTGGTTTTCGGAGGTTCCTTGAAAACGGAGGTGATGGTGCTAGCAATCGGGATTTTCCCTAGCAAATTCGACAGCGTGGTTGGTTTCCTTCCTGTTCTTCATTTGCAGATGAGGGTCGGCGTCCGTCTGTCAATCCTGGCAGCGAAAGCAAAAGACTTTTCACGAAGATCAAGAAAGAAGAAGACGGGACCTTGCCCGATCAAACCTACTTCAAGAAAAGCGAAGAAAGGGCTTTGATTGTATGAATCATGCCCTGATTACATGTTGCCAGCGAGGATTTAATTAGACATTGAACAAAGATTACTCTTCCTAACTATACCTCGGCTGCGCTAATCATGTAATTATCAGAATAAATTAATCGGAACCCCACAAAAGTCTGTATCTGCATCGGACATCACCCAGAGAAAATAACCTCCATGTGATATGCATGGTCCCGAGCATCTTCCTAGGTTGGAATAATTCTGACTGGAAAAGAGGCCAGAGCTTCAATTTAACGAGCGAAACATTTTAACTACAGTTGAAGCAAGGAAGTCGATTCATCCCTAGGCTTTACTCCATCCATCATTCCCCTTTATAGAAACCAGACTTGGGGCTACGTCAATGACACAAAACCCAGATAGCTTTATGTTGTCCGTTGTGGCCACGACGACCGCCGACAAGATGATGCCGTCCCCCGCGCCGACCGCAATGGCCATGTCTGATAAGGTCCTGATGATGAAGCAGGTCGAGGAGACTCACCACCCCGATGGCCGCGAGTTTGAAGTGGAGCCGCTCCTTGATCTGGTTGAGGATATCCTCGACCAGGCCAAATTTAATGTTGACACCGACATCGTCCCCTTGGTAATAGAGTAGGAAAGACTCTTTTCGTCTGCCTTCTCGCGGTGTCCTGGAATCAAATGCTTTGAGTACATTTTACAGTAATTTGGCTAGGAGAGATCTTTTCAGTTTGGTATCACTCGCCATTTCTCTTGACAAAAGATGAGCAATATCACGACAATAATCAATCTCAATTATCTTTTTTTCTTATGAGTTCACGGCATACATGGCGGGCGAGACTCTCTGCGCCAGCGTCGCCACCATGCTCCGCGTCTTGTCCTATACCATCGGTCGGATTTCTGGAGAGGTGGTTCATCAAAAGTTCCATTTCGCACTTCATCAATTTCAAATTCCGCCGTGAAATTAGACGAAGAGCAATTGACTCTTTCCAACAAAATCAAGTTTTACTAACTTTTGCCACCGGGCAACCGATCCTCAGCTATCCAAGGCGGCACTGACCGGAGGCGAGGCGCACCAGACGACGCTCTCCATATTGAACATGCTCGCCCCTTTCTCATGGTACACCAAGCCGGTGCTGACCCTCGCGGCCTTCGCCTTTAACTACGGTGAGTTTTGGCTCTTGAGCCAGGTCTATTCTTCCAACCAGCTCGCCAGGTCAATGGCTTTCCTGAAGCAGCAGCTCGTTATCATGGACCGCTCGGGTGCGCTCGAAAGCCTCAGCCAGGCCATGCTCGAAGCCACCAGATACGTGGTGGACCTCAAGGAGCTTTCCTCAGATTTCATCTCCAGCAAGGCCCCCGTGTGGTCGGCCGCCATTGCCGACATCCCAAATGCTGTCTACTGGACCACAAGAAGCGCTGTAGCTTGTGCTAGCCGGATCACCTACCTCACTAGCTTCAGCCACAAGTATGCACTCTCGAGTAATTTTGATTTCTCTTGTCGCGCTCAATTATAACTTACAAGGCACAGCTACAAATCATTCTATAGCTATACAATTATGAATGATTATCTATGTAGATGCTTCCCAAAAGAAATCATAACATGGAAGTGAGAATTTGCAGGTACAAAACATCTGAAACCGAGGATCGGGAGCTATCAACCTTGGTTCACAAAGTGAACGCCGTAAATAAATGTATGCATGGGCAAATTATCAGATGTCGCCGATTAGTCAGCGGTAACCCAGTGATATATTTATATAGACACCCCCATTAATCTTGTACATAGTAAATGAAGAGAAAGAAACCTTTTCGAAGAAGGCTCAACCAAGTTCTTGGTGACGCAGCAGAAAAAAAGTGGCATGGCGGAACTCATCAGACTCTCCTGAATCTCCTTGAAGCCATCCACGTTGACAATATGAAGATCCTGAAGTCCCTGATCTATCCCGAGGATGATATTCTGCCACTTGTGGATGGGACTACGAAGAGAAAAGTTCGTTCTCCATAGCAAGTCTCATCATTTTGTAACTATCAACCCTTCAAATACAAAATGATTCGACTGCGACTTTTCTGTTCTATCTTACGTAAAACGTGTTCAAATATCCCACGTTATATGCTCTTTCTGTATATGTGGTCTCCCTTTGTCTAATAGTTTTAAGTTTCTGGATTGGAATTTTAAACAATACAGGTCAACATTGAAGTCCTCAAGAAGAAGAACGTTTGGCTGTTGATCTCAGAGCTGGACATCTCCCAACACGAGCTGTCCAACCTGAAGCAGATCTACAGCGAGTCCAAGCGGCACACGACAATGGTAGAGATTCCCCAGCATGAGGTGGTGTGGATCCCCGTGGTGGACCGCTGGGTCAGGTGGACCAATCAAAAGCAGAAGCAGTTCGAGACCCTGCAGTCCTTGATGCCATGGTACACCGTGCGCCACCGAAGCCTGATCGAAAAGGCGGTGATCTGGTTCATCAAGGAGAAGTGGCACTTCAGGAACAAGCCTATCCTGGTGGTGCTTGATCCACAAGGCAGGGTCGTGTGCCCCAATGCCATTCACATGATGTGGATTTGGGGAAGCAATGCCTTCCCTTTCACTACAATGAGAGAGGAGGCTCTGTGGAAGGAAGAGACGTGGAGGCTTGAGTTTCTTGTCAGTGGCATTGATCAAACAATTCTGCATTGGGTAACTTACGATCATGTCAACATTTTTATCATTTTAATTCAAAGTTTCGTGACATCAAAATCTTCTATTTTGTCCTTGATTAGATTAGCGAAGGCAAGTACATATTCTTGTATGGCGGTGATGACATCGAGTGGATCCGCAAGTTCACCACGACGGCAAGCCAGGTCGCAGTGGCTGCGAGAATTCCCCTGGAGATGGTCTATGTGGGCAAGAGCAACGGGCGAGAGCAGGTGCGGCAGGCGATTGCGACCATCAATGATGAGAAGCTGAGCTACACCTGGCAGGACCTGACTAAGGTGTGGCTCTTCTGGACCCGGCTCGAGTCGATGCTCTTCTCGAAGATCCAGCTCGGGAAGGCAGACGAGCGCGACCCCGTGATGCAGCAGATCAAGAGGCTGCTCAGCTTCGACAAGGACGGGGGTTGGGCGGTGCTGAGCAAGGGGTCGAGCATCACGGTGAATGGGCAGGGGACCACGGTCCTGCAGGCGCTGCTGGAGTACGACCTGTGGAAGGAGATCGTGGCGGCCAAGGGGTACGACGGGGCGTTCAAGGAGCACCACGACAAGATCCAGGACTCGATGCACCTGCGCTGCCGGTTGGACTTCCACAGCACGGCGGGGCAGATCCCTGACAGGATGCGATGCCCGGAGTGCCCGAGTCTCATGGAGGAACTCACCGCCTTCTTGTGCTGCCATGACGAGGTTGTTCCCAGCATCCATGAGTGATCAATCGACCAATGCCTTCATATGGTGGAGCGATCCATGAATGTGTCCTGTGGCACATAACAGAAAGCCATTCGTATTCCTGAATTTGCTTGTTTTTTCATTCGTTTTTGGAGTGTGAAGGTTGATGCCCAGCAACCAACATCCAAGGTTTGAGATTATGCAAAAATGGAGAGAAGGGAACCTTTGATGAGTTCTTTGTCCTCTCAAGATAGCGCAGTCCCTCTTCTCTTTCCCACTATTATGTTCTTGGTCTTCCATGGAAGCGCCATGTGATTTGACTGATCAATCAGATGCCATATGCTCCATAGCAAAAGTGCTCACGAAACTCCATTGAAAAATGTTATCTCGTGCCAAATACCACTTCTTCGAGCCAATTCTTAATATAATGCCTTTGAGAGCACTAATCTAGTCTCATATCCTCAAACTAGGGGCGAAAATGAGATCAAACAGCGTTGTTTCGAAACACATTCGCTGTTAGTATTTTTGGATGAGTCATGTGAGATTTTCATGTATGAGAAATCGCCAATATAACTTAAGTGATATTTTTAAAAATTATGTCTATTAAGCGATCATTTGAAAGGTTATAACATTTACATATAAAACAAAGTTGTCGCATGAAAGTTATGATGTCACTGATTTCTTTTCTTTTTTCAAATTGATAGGTAGATAAGCAGATAACATCGGAAAAATGGAAAGAAATTCGAGGTCTGATATTCGTTAAGAGATGATCATTTATGACGAGACTTGCGAGCGGACCTATAATGCATATGGACCACATTTATGAACTTCTAAAAAGCAAAATAATGCTTGCACATGGTTTTAACTTTGAAGACTAGGCCAATTTTTTTTTTTTACTTTTTTCTATTTTTTGGGTCACCAAACGTTTACTAATGACCGATGCTCTCCATCAATAGACCCATCAAAGACCTTTCTTAAAGATCAAAAAAGAAGAAGAAAGGACTTTTGCCTTATCACATCTACTTCGAGTAAAGCAAAAGGGACATTGGATCATGAGAATCATGCCCTGATTACATGCCACTAAGCAGGGATTTAATTAGACATTAATCATACATTCCTTTTTTCCATGTAAAGCTAAAACGTGAAGCCTGGTTCTGCACTGTTCTTTTGAGCGACGAGTTTATTCTTTTATGTCGTATCTTGTCGATATAAATTATTTAATTAGTGGAAGAAAGAATCTCATATAAATCGCCAGCGAAAATTGTCGAGAAAGTTATGAATTGATCGTGCTTTTGCTACTTCGATTCTAATCCTTTCAGTTTGTCAATTGAGTTATTAATATTTTTCATGTTTTACAAATTGAGTATATGCAGTTAATTTTAACTGAAATTTGCTAACATGGACATTGATCATTTTACGTGGCATAGCATATGTTGACATCTTATATATATATTGAATAATTTATTTATTCACTTATTATTATTTTTCCTTTTTTCCCTCTCAACATAGCATTATGGGGGAAAAAAACATCTGATCTAATATGACCAAAGGCTTGGTGCGGACGGACGACAGTGGTCCGCGGAGGACGACGGAGTCAATCCGGAGAATGCACGAACGGCCAAAACGACGTGCAGCTTATCATCTGACAAAACGCCCGTGCACGTCGCCGTTTTTGTCATCCCCCCTCGCCGTCTCGCGTCTCCAAATTGCTGTGCATTGCAAGGGGTACACCAGAATTGCTACTTCAATGGCTTCCTCTTCTTCGTCTTCTCTGCAGAGACACCTCGGAAGATCACTCTCTGCAAGGGTCGCCACCACCTTACGCCAACTCCAGACGCCGCCGCCCCCGCCTCCGCCGTCACTTTCCCCCCTTCACCAACCCCACGTCTTCGACGAGTGGCCGCCAAAAATCCCTCTCTGGGGTTTATCTAGTCGGACAGAGAATGCAGCGGGACCTCAATTCCCTCCGCCGGTTTTCCCGTCATATCCCTTCGGGCTCTATTTAGGACCGATTCCCTCGGGCCCTTCCGTCGAAAGCGAAGAGGATGCTGTGGATTCGAGCGATGCGAGTGCTGTGTGGGCTGATAGCGTGAAGAAGAAGAGGAAGAAGAAGATGAACAAGCACAAGTATAAGAAGCTTCGGAAGCGGCTTAGGAGGCAGACCTAGGTATTCTCGGGGAATTGTACTTGGACCCCTAGGTTTTTTTGATTCACATGACTTGATTAGATTTTGTTTTATTGTACCCTCCGTTTTGAATCCTTCTGAGATGTGGAATACATAATTCGATGCTGAAATTGGGTGGGCTGTGAGCTGATTTTTGCTCCAAGGTTTTTCTGAGACAAAATGAGTTGTCGGATTTGCGGTGGAGAAAACAAGTTTTAATGTTCTTAATGTGCGCATGCCTTCACCATTCTGTATGCGCTATCTTAATATGCAACATCGCCTAATCTTTCATGCGCGGTTTGTAAGGTTATTGTGCTTTGTTTCGTGATCTACCGTTGGGAATGTTGCCTTACTTGAGTGCATCGGCTTTTTCACTCTTTCTTCTGCATTATTCTGTTGCCAGGGCATGAAATTTGTGTATCTTTCTTCTGAATGTGCGACGTGCATATTTTGTTATGTGGTCTTGGTGGCTCTATTTAATGAAGCATTGTGGCTACTTGTTCTGGTGTTGGCCAGTTTGCCTAAGTGGTATCGATGGGTTGACCATACAAGGGTCATGCCCATGTGTGTAATATGTTCATTCATACATAGTGCACTGCACTCTACCCAAAGTACATGTTGTATGTAATACCGGTGGAAGGAACCATCTGTATTGCATCCTAATTCGGTGCATAAGAATATAGTAGTGGCCATTGGGTGGTTCCGTATCAGCATGGTCAGTTCAAATGGGAGTTTGACTGAGATTATTGGAAACAGGTCATGATATAGCGACTGTAATAGAATAACTATTACAAGATCAGATTGGCCGCATTGTCAACAACTGGAAGGTTCATTACCTTGTAATGCATGACACCATGAGATTATATACACAAGTTGAATAAAGGGTGCTGAAGTTTGGAATGAGTTTAATCATTAAGCCTCAGTTGAATGGCAAGAAGACAATCGCGAGCATATTAATTTACCTTTGAAATATCCAAGATGTGTTTCCTGGATCATTGAAGTTCAGCTTGTTAGTAACTCAGTATGCTGAATAAATGGTTGGCTGTAGTTTGCCTGCAAGAGCACAAATGTACTTGTATCATACATGTGATAGTGGTTTCTGACAACACTCTTTGTGGAAGTTTGGAGACCAAGGCAGGTGTTTGGACTTACACTGATTGCTTGAGAATTTTTTGAGTAAATCTGTGTATCAGGCTATCAGTAGAAGATATGATTGGAACAAATGTGGAAATATTAGTGGAGTTGCGGAATGATGAGGATATTCAGAAGATTAAAAGATTATATAACCTAAGACATAAGAGTTTGACCAAGGGAAGTTGAAATAGTTGTCAGCTAAATTGGTGGAGATATGGTGGTTGCATAAGTGCCCTTTGCCTTAGGATTATACTGTTAGTCCTTTTTCCTTATAGCTGTCTTGTTCATGTGAATCGCCTGTAACAATTTAGAGAAAGAGCCAGAGACAGGGTATGATTAGATGAAGCGGACAAATGTTTTTACATTGACAATGATTGCTTCTTTGATAAACTTCTCGCCACATTAGCTTGAAAGAGTGTTGGAATTAGGCTATGCAACCAGTCCGGTTTCTACCTGAGAACCCGACTGAAATGGCCATGGAAACAAGTCCGGTTCCCTATTCCCAAAAATCTGATGCTGAGCCCACCCACTTGGGAGCCAACGGTCAGAACCTGTTATATGAAGTTGGAAGAAGATCATTTACCTTTTTTAGATGGACTTAGCTTCTCTATTGCTTTATATTTCTGTTTGTTTTGTATCTGTATTTTATTTGTGAGCCATTTTGTTGTAACTACCGCGGTTTATAGATGAAGTAAAAAAATTAGGAACTGTTCCCTGGAACCAGACTAGAAAGATAGGGTAGGTTCCAAGGCATACATGGTAGGTTTCTGGTTCCAAAACTAGAAACCAGTTCTAACCGGGTAAGGCGTTAGGTTCCAGATTCGGAACCTACCCATCTTACAACCGATCACTTCTAGTTGGAATACTGTGTCTGGTTTAGGTATTCAAATGGCGTTGACTCCAGCGCATACCTGATTTAGCTGGCTGATTGTATGGTTGCAAAAATCTTTTTTGCTGGATGAATGAGAACCTACTGATATCATACTTTCGTACCCGTGAGTTTACTATGAACTTTTGTCGGTTCCTTCTGATGTTGCTATTTATCGGCCGAGAGACTGTCTATGGGAGATATGCATGGAAGAATTAGTTGAAAAGCCGTATGTTTCTCTGTTGATCGACTGCCATGTTGTTTCATCTGTCAATAGTTGTTGACATCAGCTAGAGGGTAATCTTTGATGGATCCCTGGTTGCATGTACTTGAATGAGCTGAATCTACGTATTTATGCTACGAAGGTAACAATGTGACATCTATGTTTTGGCTGAGAGACGTGTCTCACCATCCCATCTGTGGAAGAGCAAGAAGATGGATTGAAGTGGCAATGAGCCACCTGTTCCTTTCTCTTTTCCTCCCTTCATTTTCTGGGACCCATGATGATATGAACATGCTTTCCTTCTGTTCCTGCTCTCATTCCTCTTTATTCATTAAATTTATGTTGGTTGTTGTTCAGTCACATTCTTTATGGGAATAATTGGTGCTCTCGCTAATCACCCAGGGTTCCAACCTTAGTCCTGGATTTTGGGTCCCCTAAGCTGTGGGTGGATCATGAATTGCATTTGCACTGTGGAGACAGGGCCTACCACCAGAAAGGTTCATGTAGAAAATATTTTCATATCATGAGGTCTACCGGGTTAGTTTGACTGACTGAACATGTAGCACATGCGAGCCGGTTACTTTCTCGCAATCTCCTTTCTATTTGTCTTGATACGTCTTTAATGGATCAAATCTTCCTTCTCATGTTCTTGATTGGATGTCAAGGTAAATTTGCTGCGTCTTCTTCCCATGCAAAGTAGTCCCGCACTGATCAAAAGCTGAAGGTAAATTGTCTGTGAGCTAGCTAGAACCAGTGAAGATCACGTGGGTGCATTGCTTATTTGTTCAATGAGATAAGACAGCTGTTAGGTTACCACATCGACGAGTCGAACGCGGGATTTGTGCATCCTCTATCTTGCGATTGAGATCGAGTCTGTGGGAAGATATTTAGCGATCGATGATGACGATTGATCGATCTCAATGCTTTTGATGGTTAATTGGAGAACTAGTTGGGTGCATGTGCCATATACACCATATGTAGATGCATGAGGTGGGTCGCTCTAAGGTTTGGACTTTTACTGCGATCAGATCTTCTTTTCCTATGAGCAGACAAAAGAACATGATGATTTACTCATGCTTGGTCGAGCAGGGAAGTTTTCACCTATAAATTGCTGTTTGCTACTGGAGTGTGCAGTCCTTTGGCATCTCTTTTTAGGGTGGGAAAAGTTAGAAAGTGTGAAAAGGGGAATGAGAACCCTTTTGTATTGTTTGACAACCTTTGGGATGGTGACTGTGGAGCTTCCCGGTCAATGAGTATTTCTGCCACGCCGTCTTCGTCAAGCTTTGATTTTATTCCCCCTATCTTTATCTGTCTCTCGTTTTTTTTTTCTTCCCCTTTTTCTAAGGCAACGATGCTTTTCTATGTTCAAGGATGCGCTCGTTAGGAACCAAGGACAGGATGAAAACCATTAGATTCTTCTCGCACTCTCTCTTGGACAATGAATTAATTAGAGTCGATTCTAGCGAATCGGTGAGACAAAATTCACAACCGAGGATTCGAGGTGGAGAATTACATGGAATTCAGTTCGCCAATTCTAGAAGATCATTCGACTCCTAGAGCCACGGATTGCGTGATGCTCAAGCTGCACTTGTGCGGCTCGGACGAAGGTGACCCTTTTTGTTTCTACAATCGAATAGCAAGACATAAAGTCCCAGAAACAGCAAGACAAAACTCGGAGACATCAAAACTTTCGATATGTTGGAAGGTACGGTGTTTCCTTAAAGTACTATCTCGACGTGAAAAATTAAGTAAATAGATTTCTGTTAATGAGGACTTATTCGATTTTCGAATCGCTAATTGTGCATATCACAACGATAGAGTACGTCGAAGATTTGCAATGTTAACTGGTTTTGTTATTTCACAATCGGCAAATCAAGTTTGTAAATCCAGGTGCTTATACCTATTGAATACTACTTAATTTATAGAGAGCGCAAGAAGAAAAGGAACGACTCCGAGAAGAGAAAACTTTGGGGGGAGGCGGCGGGCTTTGCGTGGGTCACGCGCCGGCCGGGATCGGAGCGGAATACGAAGTCCAAATCGGGTCCAGCTGGACCCGAACTCTTTAACACGACCTGCGATGCCTTTCGGTCGCTAATCCTAAATCTGCGTAATGACAAAGCGAGGGTCCCTCCGTAATCATGGTTTACCGATTTAAATCATCTTTTCCATGCGCAGATGCCCACTACGATTTCGAATTCCCTTGCTGCTCCGACTGTTAATTTCTCCTGCGCCCCTCCTCTCCTCCCCTTTGATAACTCAGCCCAAAAAGTCACTACTTCCATGTTGTATTACAACTCAGAATGCAAACGACATCACAAGCTAAGTACAGTCCGCTCTTCCTAATTTTTTGGCCTGATCCCTTGCGAAAAGGGTTCCGTCCAAACTTCGTTTTTCGCCATGGGACCTCCGAATTGCGCCCGATCTAGCTCAGGTCGAAATTCGGACATCTGAAGATGGGCTGGTGACGGTTTTCCGAGCAAATATGCTTTGCCCGTTTCGTTTTTTAACAGTTCGGACCTTTATGAATTTTGTCTGTAACTATCGAAACGTTATCCAACAGCTGCCAATTAGCTTGCTTTTGTTTTTTTTTTTCGATGCTTACTTTATTGAGCCAATGTTCATCGTCTAGATCCGAGACACGGGGTTGTGCGGCGTTTTGGGGCGTATAACGATTAGTTTGATCTAAGGGCTGAAATTAGTAGACTAATGAGGAGACTAGTCTATTATTCCTTAACAAGCCTAAAAGCCATGATGGAGTGGAGTGGAGTGGAGTGTTGTTGGGCAAAGGTGCTTATTGAACGTTGTGTGAATTTGACCCCACCAAAATACCCCCCCAAAAAAAAGAAGAAAGAAAATTAAAAAAAGAATGCCCGCGTAGAATAATGGCCCAATCCTTTTCCTTTTCGGACATAAATTAAACAAATTAAAAGAGGGCCGCTAAAGGAAAAAAACAAAATTTTCTTTTTCTTTCTTTTCAATTAACCACCCAACAATAATAACACCAGAAGCTCGCTCCTACTCCTGAGAACAACGAGCCACATCCTCTCTCTCTCTCTCTCTCTCTCTCTCTCTCGCTTTCTTTCTGGCCTTTGGGTTAAAAGCATGGAAAAGGCAAAAGGGGACGGAGGATTGTCGATCTGAATTCACCAGGAAAGAAGCCCATTTTCTATGACTCGTTGCGGAGCCGGAAAAGGCGGAACTTTATTTGTTTTCTTTGAAGGAACAGAGCATAGTGAGGGAGTGAGGGGAAGGGAGTGATCGGTGATCATGGGGGGCGTGACGTCTTCGATGGCGGCCAAGTTCGCCTTCTTCCCGCCGAGCCCGCCGTCGTACAAGCTGGTGACGGACGAGCTGACGGGGCTGTTGCTGCTGAGCCCGTTCCCGCACCGGGAGAACGTGGAGGTGCTGAAGCTGCCGACGCGGCGGGGGACGGAGATAGTGGCGGTGTACGTGAGGCACCCCATGGCCACCTCCACCCTCCTCTACTCCCACGGCAACGCCGCCGATCTGGGACAGATGTACGAGCTCTTCATCGAATTGAGTATCCACCTGCGCGTCAATCTCATGGGGT
Organism: Melaleuca quinquenervia; assembly: GCA_030064385.1. Classification (NCBI taxonomy): domain Eukaryota; kingdom Viridiplantae; phylum Streptophyta; class Magnoliopsida; order Myrtales; family Myrtaceae; genus Melaleuca; species Melaleuca quinquenervia. The sequence goes on along the minus strand of CM057726.1, from coordinate 4,849,095 downwards.
ATTATATTTGTAGCTTGCTGGCCTTCTTTCACGGTTCTCGTTCTTGGTGTGTGATTTTTGAGCTGAGGGTTCGCTGTTTTTGGACTGTTTGGGCTGTTCCTAAATCTGGGCTTTTCTTCTGTTTCATATTTCTTCCATTTTTTGGGGGGCTCCCCTTTTGCTGGTTTTTGTTGTTGTGTGGGAATTGTGTAGCTCGTCGATTTCTTTGTAACCTGGGAGGATTCGTGGGGAATTATGTTGAGCATTGAGCTGGTAATTATGGGAAATTCTTTTTTGGAGGGGGAGATTGAGTTGATCTGGTATCTATAGCTCTTGTTCGATCCCTTTGAAGCCTGGAGATCGGGGAGCTGAGCTGATTGAAGTATTCGGAGAAATGATAACCTAGAGTTGTTGTCCACTGATGGATTCAAATTTTGAAGACGATGTTACTTGGATAAATCGGGTTCCCATCCATCGTTTTCTTGTTGTGCTTACTTAATTTAGAAGTATAGCTACATGTGATCTTTTACTCTATCATCTGCTTACGGTGACTGGTGAGACCATTTTGGTGTTTAGGCAATGGACAAATCTTCACTGTAATCAGCATTAACTCACTGGAAGCTCAGTTTCTTGTGTTCAGTGGAAAACACCTTTTCTGCGTCTTGCATTAACAGTTGATTCTCTTAGAGTTTAGGTAAAAATTTTATGAAAATATTCTAGAGATTAGTTTAGTCTTTTTATCACAGAAAGTCGGTTAATGTCTTTCCTCTGTAGCCTGCAATATCTACATAAACAAGTGGTCCATAGAAGTGCCATTCAAGTTGGTGGTCTTATTTACTTTATCAGCTATCTATATATGCAAGCGGATTCAGTTAAAGTCATCAATTGCAGTTTTGAAGTAACATAAAGGTCTGACCTACTTTTTTTGAACTTTAACAGCATTCTTAACTGCAAAAATTTTATGTTTTGGTAATAATTTAAAGTTAGAAGCAGCTAAACCAATTCCAGCAAATTTAAAATACACCTGCCTCTTGGAATCTGAATTTAATAAGCTCTAGTCAACTGGTTCTTATGCAAAACCATACTCTGTTTGAACAGCAAAACTTGTGTGAGATTTGTCCAGCTTGCATTGTTTTGGCTTTGAAGTAGTCTTTCCTATTTCAACTTGAAGTCATTGCTAATCTGTTTTATTCTTTGCACTAAAAATCTAGACTTGAGTCCTCAGACGTTTCAAATTTGTTAAGCAACCTCTCTAGGATGTGAAAATGTTGAATCTCCAGGTCTATGTTCAAAAGTTCTAATGAATAACATTACTTCTGCAGGTATGATTATTCAGGGTATGGACAATCATCTGGAAAGGTGTGTTAGAATCTGAAGAAATTTTATCAAGTAAATAAGTTTTTTGCACCTTTAATATGCTTTCTATGGAAGCTAAAAATTTTATTTTGAAGAGAAAAGCTTTTCTGAAGTCAATCCCTTCCATCATCGCAGCCAAGCGAGCAGAATACATATGCAGATATAGAAGCTGCATACAAGTGTCTTGAAGAGAGTTATGGTGCTAAGCAGGAAGATATTATCCTTTATGGACAATCTGTTGGTAGTGGCCCCACTGTGGATCTTGCTGCGAGACTGCCTCAGCTAAGAGCTGTTGTTTTGCATAGCCCTATACTTTCTGGCGTTAGAGTCATGTATCCTGTAAGGCGTACATACTGGTTTGATATATACAAGGTAGCAATACTCTTGGTTTAGTATTTCTGTTTTCCTCCTGCTCAAGGATCACTTCTCTCTCACCTGATATGACAATTTTGTTGCTTGGCAGAATATTGACAAAATTCCACTGGTTAATTGTCCAGTCCTCATCATTCATGTGAGTATATATTTCTTCAAATGGCTATATGGTGCTTGACTGGCATACCACCATCTGCATGAATTGATCTAATGCAAATGCTTCTCTCTATGTTCCACAGAATCAGGATGACAACAATTTGATTTTTCTAAATTATGAGAAAATGCCTTGCATGAAGACAAGTAGCCACGTGTTATAATTTTTTGGATCTTGCCTCACATTCTAATACCAGCCTGTCAGCTTTTGCTGCTTCCCTTTGTTCTTTGAAGCTTGAGTTGTCAGACATGTAGTTATGTTTCTTCTTCATCGGGCTAACCTTTCTTTAGTATCCAGAAATGTAAGATCCGCGGCATGCCTCTGGAGACATCATGTTTGGATACTGTCCTGTCATCTGACCTTCAGTGCTGACATCATAAGCAAGTAGTAGCAATATTTTCTTACATGACATGTTGTTCAGAAAACTAAAAAACTGCTGCGTGCAGAACATCACACCATTTTCTTTTGAAGGTTCACAAAAATAAGAATGTTTTGTTTGGAGAAGTTTCATTGGTACCGTAATGCCAACGAAAATTCCTTCACGAGGATAAAATATTCTGTGTGTGTTATGTAGAGCCTATGGTCCATTAGTAGTGGAAGGGATGAGGGGACATTTTTCGTGTCATCTCTGATCTGACATAGTTGAAATTTAGCCAATAATGCAGTGAGAACAAGCTAGAAAATTGAAGGGCAGACGCATTGTCAGAACTAGCATTGTGGTCCATTTAATTCCTCCAGATGACCTAGACAGGACTTCTGTGCAATTTTCATATATATAAGAGAAGTTTTTGTTCATTCTGAAATTAGTCCTCTGTGAGCAAGTGCCCATGCAAAAGTAGCAGTTCTAGTCTGGTCTTCTTGCCTTGGAAAATGATTTAACATCAGCTGAAAGTTGCACCTGGTTGGGTTTTTCCTCTTATATAATTTGCTTAAAACGTCCAGACCTTTCTATTTTTATGAAGAATTTCCTAGAAAGTCATTGTTCCATTAATAGGAGGATAAAAACGTTGCAGAAAGAATGGTAAGTTAAAGCAATCTACAAGGAGTAGGCATATCACGGCAAAGAAAGCGACGGGAGAAATTGGAGATACCATTAATGTGCTTATCCTGCTCTTGAGTTGTATGGTTCATTTTTTCGGTTCTTTTGTAGTTGAAGACCCCGTTTATTTTCATGTTTGTACAGAAGGATGCCTAAAACAATTTTATACTACTCACAGGGAACTGCAGATGAAGTTGTTGATTGCTCCCACGGGAAGCAACTATGGGAACTGTGCAAGGAGAAGTATGAACCCTTATGGATTAAAGGCGGAAATCACTGCGATCTAGAACTCTATCCTGAATATATAAGGCATCTTAAGAAGTTCATAACTACTGTCGAGAAGTCTCCTTCCCAAAGATACAGCTCCAGGCAAAGCACGGATCAGTTTGAGCAGCCCCGCAAGAGCACTGATGTGTACGAAGTGTCTAGAAAGAGCACCGACAGGAGAGAGAAGCCAAGGAAGAGCACGGACAGGCCCGAGAAGCTGAAAAACCAGGGTCTCAGCGCTGATAAGCTAGAGAAATTACGAATCTCTTTTGACCACATGCAAAGGTCCCGGAGAAGTGTGGATTGCCATGAGAAATCCAGAAAGAGCATCGATCACCAATTGGAAAAGGCACGGAAGAGCGTCGACCGGTTGGATCGGATACGAAATGGATAAGATTTCAAAAAGATACCAGAAACGAAACACGACAACACAATTATCCTATCTTGTCACATTTACCACTGTATAATTTTATGCATGACCTTGGTTGTGTGGGGATTATTGGTTTACTTGGATTATGTTTTCTCTGGTTGTGTAGTTGCCTCTGGCTGTGGAATCTCTATATCACTATGGCAAAAAGAAGAGAGGTTTTGGCGTTCATTGAACACCTGGTGACTCCAGTGCTGGCTTTCCTTGTTCTCTTCTCGTGTCGACTCTGCAAGGTCTTCCTTATCTGAATGGCACCAAGTTCAAATAAATTCCTTAGCATGAATTCTACCGGTGAGTTTGGTAAATGATATAAACCTCAGCAACTCTTTTGAGTAACGCCTTTGTTCTCAAACCAGAACATGGATTTAAACTTCATAATCTCTGAAATTGCAACAAAATTGAGGCAAGTGCGTAAATTAAGTTACATTGGTTCTACGAATACCTCAACCGGAACAAATCCAGTTTTCAGAATACAAAGAAGCCCGCACAGATAATATAAGCTCGGAACGAGCAAGAGCATCAATTTCTTCAAAAGTAAACTTCTCTCGCTGTAGTAAAAAGAAATCAAAACATGTTAACCCAGAGAACCTCATGGACAAAGACTCATCATCCTTTGACCTAAAAAATTCGCATCAATGCCGCTGGTTGAAAGCAGTAAACAATGGAAAATTATGGGATGTTCATCTTGCAACGTTTGATTGTAAAAGAAGAAAAAGAGGAAAGAAAATGGAAGCCATAGAGACTTCATTTTGGTAGTTCTATTCTTCTGCAACTAAAGATTCGACCAGCATTCCAATGTGCTTCGAAATCCACTGTTCATTGAAAATTTCTCAGAATGGCTATTCCACTTGATTGGCATCAACAAGCACAGGAAACCACAAAAATCATGGAGCTCTGTCAAATGGCTTTGTATCATTGTAACAGACATCCCACACAGCTTCCATCGCATCCTTTGCAGCTGCTTCTGAGCAGTGAGGGTTCGCTGTAACTGACTTCATGACTCTTCTCCTCACACATTCCTTACAATGTCAAGACAAGATGAGCACAACCAGACGTGATCAATCAAACGCTCAAGAAGTACAAAGCATGGCTCATGTAGTTGATATGGAAAAAGAAGATCATATCTGAAAGAGCATTGAGCAAAGTGCTGAAAACCTTAATTATATTGCATTGTCTGCTGAGCATTCAATAGCTGTCTACGAATTAGACAGCAATTAACAAGAGAATAATAGTCACAAACTGACATGAGTGAAAGGAGATATACATCGTGTAAATGAACCTCAAGATTTCAAAGAAGTAAATAGGCTAGGAAATTTACTACATGAGTTTCAGTATGAGGATTTGCTTTGCTTTTCCTCTTTGGATTTGAACATTAGAGCTGGACTCAGATTATGAACAGCAATTTGTTGGTATGTAAGAACTAAACTGAAAGGTCCCCACTGCTTCTACTTTTCCTGCGATCTGAATCTCTACAGATTTCCTCACTACTAGTTCCAAATTGAACTAAAATAATGCAAGTCTTCTTCCTCATCTAAATTCGTTTTTTGCTGCCTCTGCTCAACTATTAAATATTATCATCATTCTCATGGCCTGGACCAGAATATTTCCTAATTGCAAAAATTTGGAAGATAAACTTCATAAGGTCTCCAATCAGAAAAACAAAATAAAAAAAAATAACGATAGAATGTTTTATTAAGCAAACATCAAATAAAACCATACACAAATAAACTGTAATTGAATATAGCACACTTAGTTATTGGAAGACTTGACAGACGGCAGTCCTTCTATGATACAGTGTGAAGATTTACAGGCCTAGGTGAATTGCCCAGATGCATAAGACACAATGCAACCAGAAGAATTCAAGGGCCTTAACTAAAATGAAACGCATTAGTGGCCGGGTACACATACACATGCCAAATGCTTCAAAGCTGACAAAAGAGCATATTGTACTCATTAATTCGGGCCTTTTTATCTCAGGAAATGGATTTATGGGGAAAGGCAGGTGCATTTCAATATACCTGCTCATGACCACGTATCTTCATGTAACCCCGCAATAGTTCCCGTTTGTAGTGACAATCACCACTTAAATGGCCAGCACGTATCTAATTATTAAACACATGCACCAAAGATATAAGCAGTCCTGTTTAAAAACTGCATCTCCCAGAAGCAAACGACAGCTACAAGAATTTATTATTGCACCTCGCTACAGGCATGATGGGCACAATTACTCCAGTCCAAATTTGCGGCTCGGCACTCATCATATGCATGAATGAGTTCGTGTATGACTACTTGGTTTACATCATCTTGGAGGTCCATGTGGTTGCTACACACAATTATCTGAGAAAGCAATGTGGCACTCATGAACGACAGCTCTTCACATCGCACAAAGGAATGTAAAACATTGAAAAAGAAAAAAAGAGATTCCGACAAAAAAAGGTTAAGGAAATATAAGAGGATAAAAACTAAAAACCAAATTTCACCCGACAGGTTCATCAGAATTCAAAAGCTTGAAACAGGGTAAAAGCTGAGCTCAACCAAATTGAACACCAACAGTCTCTTTATTCCTCTGCTCTCACCACCAAGATGACTATCTAACTGATCCACCAAATTATATGCAAACGGGACTTTTGGCAGCTCAGCATCAGACCCATTAAAGTAAGTAGCAAGAACAGAGCAAAGCGCACAGACATGGATCAAATTCATTCCCAAATGATGAATACCAGGAAATCCAAGCTCATACCCCTAGGCCTGGCATGTAGCCGCCACTGACTTTTCCGTCGCAGTTAACAGCCTTGATGAAGTTGTCCCCCAATGCGCACCCTGCCTTCTCCAACTGCTCCTTCAGGAATCTCACCATCGGAGCTGCACGACGACACGTAGAGATTCAACGGAGATTCAAGGACGATGAGGTCCTCAAGCTCTTTACTTCGACACAGGCGACGAACGCTAAAGGGATTAATGAACAGAAAATACGGTAACGCAGAACATCGTCTTTTCCCATCTCACAACGTGAACTCTCGAGCGAAGAAACGAAACAGGCGAAATCCCCAAACCCTAAACCCTACTCAGAGCCTAAAGGCGAAATTGTCAACCGGAGGCGCAAATGATGAGATGCAACTGAGGCGTAGGAGTAGCAAATTTGGATAGGAATCGGTACTTCGAAGACTCCTCTGGATCATTTTCTCGCACTCCTCCACCGCTCTGCCGCCGCCGCCAGCGGGAGAGGGGGAGGAGACCGCCGGCCGAGGCTCCTCGGCCATTCTCTCTCTCTCTCTCTCTCTCTCTCTCGCCTCTTCTGTTCGGGTCAACTTGCGGGTCCGAAATTGGCTCTGTGCTTTATGACGGGTTTCTACGTTTTAGCTAAACGAGGAGAAAACAGGACATCAACTTTTGTCCGGAAGAACGTTGCCCCATTTTTTTGTTAGTGTCGCGTAATTATATATCGACGGTCACTCGACTTATAATTTTTGACCTAATCGTTTTTAATGAAATCGGGGTATTCTAAAGTTACATGAAATAACACCTATCACTAAATAAGTAAAAAAACGTCGTTGTTAGGCCAATCAATGGGGGTTCGAAATGTCATATAGAGAGATAGAGAGCTACGCAAATTGAGCATGGGAAATTGAGAAGAGAATTTGTCGAATGTGCTCCGATCCTGTGAAGAACTCTAGATCTCATTCCATGGACCTCCTCCCTCTTGATTGATTTGGAAATCCTAATGTTTGGCTCGAAAACACCCTCCCATTCACTATAATGTCGTTCTCTGTTCTTTTTTTTTTTTATCGATAATAACTATCTACATAGTTCTCGCCATTTGCTAGTATCGATATATGTTTATCCCTCCCAAACTTTACGTATGCAATTATATGAAACTACCTATTCCCAGATAGGTTATTGAAATAGTGTCTTTGTTTACCTTATCCTGTCAAAGGCACGCCAGACAAAGATGCTAGTCTTTTCATGCCTAGAAATCAAATGATTATCACTCGGGAGGATCTTCAATCACAATCTCAACCCTTTCTCTCATTCTCTAATTAAGCCCTAATTGGGCCTTGCCAAAAATAAACGAGTTGTCTTTCCCACCACCCACGTTGACTTGCGTGTCAATAACACGATCACTCTCCAAACACGTACGTTCACCCAAAGTACCTTAAAATCCAAGAATGACTTTGTCTATTTTGATCTACCCCCTTAGTCCCTATTTAATCCTCTCTTTTATCGTCTTCTCTCGGATCTTCAGGCTCTCGCAGTGTTTCTCTACGTTCTCAGAGAAAGCTGCATTCTCTATAATCAATCTCCAAACAAGAAAAAACAAGAAGTTCTTCTTTTCGTTTTGGAGTTTTGATTCTCTGCCTAACAAGAAGATGGCTAGTCAACTCGTGGTGCTTGCCCTAGCCGTTTTGGCAGTTGCTGGATCGGTCTCGGCCGAGGCGCCCGCAGCCACGCCTGCTGCCGGCCCCCAGAGTTCATCTTCGTCCTCGTCCTCGTCCTCCGCCAGCTCCCCATCCGTCCCGTCCCCAAAGGCGTCGGCCTCTGCTGTGTCGATTGCCCCCAAGGCTTCCACGCCCCCACCCGTCTCTCAGGCTCCTGAGGCCTACTCCTCCACCACCTCTCCTGCCACCGCCCCATCGGCTGATGCCACCGCCGAGACACCAGCATTGTCTCCCGACACCGATCTGTCATCCCCGCCCGCACCCTCCAGCGAGGCCTCCGTCGCACCAGCAACCTTTGCCTCCGACTTGGCCTCACCGGCCGAGGCTCCCGCCAGCAGCAGCCCCGCCGCCGTTGAGATCTCAGCCGCCGTTGCTCTTGCTGCCGCAGCGTCCTTTTTCTTTTAGCTTTTGGGAGTCGAGACAAAGGCTCGTTTCGAGAGAAAATAGTTTCTGGGTTCTTACTTGCTTTATGAGCTCGTTTCGCGGTGTGTTTTGCTCCGCTTTGAGATATAAGTTCAGAGAAGCTGATGTAATAGTCGGCTCTCGAGCGACGATGCAATTTCCTTTGAATGTGCATTGAGTACGTTGCATGAAGTATATCGACTTGGCTTTCCTTGCATTCCTTTGGCCTGCGGTGCTCGAAAGGCTCCCTCTTGTTCACTGCATGAACGGACGTACGATTACCAGATTGATCATGACGAAGGAAGAAGGTGTTGGGTCATGCGCACGAGATTGAATCGAACCTAGTGTGACATTGGAATAGACGCCACGCAATTGAATCCTCGGTTTTAATGTCCTTGCTGTTTCCTTAAGTTAAGACGTTGCTAATTCTCCCCCGGACGTCGGCTTTCTCCTCGTTGTTCGGTGCAAAGAAAACAATGTCCGGAGCGCCCTCCTCTTACAGCCTCTTCTCGCCCGGTTTTAATGCGGTGCATACTCATCGGATGGCCCGTGAAATTTTGGATGATTCTACTTTTTGCACTCTCCAAAAAGATAGAAATTATCCTTAAGAATAGTGCCTCCGCACCTTAAACTTCCGTGAGCTTTGTGCTTTTCTTTCGATGTTTCTCCGGATTTGTACGACTATCAGCCGCTCAGAGATCAACCATTGACAAACTGGAGCATCGCTTCAAGAATCACTTCATATAGGAATGAATCAATTCACGAGTGATCGGAGAAGTAAGCAAAACCAATTGCTTCCGTTGCCATAAACGACCGGTTTCTCGTCTAGGTGCATGTTTGCCTACATTTGCCTTGTGTGATGTATAACCAGGAAACATAGTTAAACTCCGACCGGAGGTATGCCTACGTGGAATCAATTCGCGCTAACTCAAAACCCAAACCAATTGCACTTCATGGAGCGCACAAGGATCGATGGAACAGAGGCGCATCCCGCTTCCTGGAAATGATAAGACATCATCCTTAGAGTTCGTCGTCATTGACGGTCGTACGAAAAGAATAAATATAGTTTATCGTTAAGCAAGCAGCGCCTCGTGGGCATTTGGTCTAGTGGTATGATTCTCGCTTAGGGTGCGAGAGGTCCCGAGTTCAATTCTCGGAATGCCCCCCCGGTCTCTTCATCTAAGGTTGTATTTTTTTCAGGGGCCAATTAAAGTAATAGCTATGGTGGGGTCCACCGACTGCATGGCGTGTAAATTTAAACATAATCAATTAAGATACCTTCTTCTTTTTTGTTCAATCAAATTATTCAATGATTGATATCTTGACTAAGGGTGCGTTTGGTAAAAGGACTTTCTCAAAGCCCAAAGCCCATTGGGAGAATGCAAAATATGTTTGGTAAAAACACATTTATAATGGACTTTGAGTTGAATAAATGTTTGCTAAAACTTGTATTTGAAATGAGCTTTTAATCAATTTTTAAATTTTTTAAAAAAGAATTAGGGCAAATTGAGGAGCTCATGCTCCTTCTCCTCCTTTTTTGCTATCTCATCTGCACACATACTTGAGGAGGGGGTGGGCTTCCTTTTTCTCCCTTTAGAGAGAGAAAGCTTTAGGGTCCCTTATCTCACTACTATATCATCGCATCCCTCTTCTCTCTCTCTCTCTCTCTCGGACATCAATTTGGGAAAACTGTATAAAACCCTAAGGATAAACAAGAAGCCATCCACGACCTTCCATTTGTAAAGTCAAAGGAGACTCATAATTCACTCGATAAAAAAAGGCTCCCCCTTCCTCCTCCACCTCCCCACCCCATGAGAAGCAACGCCCACTTGATCTTCCCCTCTTCTCTTGCCGCCGCCGCCGCGCAGCAAGGTCCGAACCTCAGCCATCAGGTCGCAACCTCAGCCGCGAGATCGCGACCTCATTTGAAGACCTTAGCAGCGAACTCAGACCTCGCGCCACAAGGTTGCGACCTCAGCCACTGTGGTTGGAGAAGATGAACAAGATGGTAAGAGAAGATGAATGGTGCGTTCGAAGAAGATGAATAGTCAATGGCAAACTTGTACTTTTGATAAAATTTTGAGGGCAAAATAAGTAATTAACAAAAATTCATTAAAATAGATTTTAGCATTCTGAAAAAACCGAAAGCTGAAAACTCCTTCAAGTAGTTTTAGATTTTCGGTATTCCCAAAGCTAACTTTCATCTTAAAGTGTTTTGAAAGTATTTGCGAAACACCTCAGCATTTACCCAAGGGGTTTTGGGACCCTAAAGAGCTTTTCAAGAACCCAACCAAACGCACCTTAAATCGCTATGATAGATATTTTTTTTTCAAAGAGCGCTTTTCTAAGAACTTGCTGATCGTACTTATTGAGAAAAAATATTTTTCGCAAAATTATAAATAAAACGAGAGGCATCATATCGAGAATAACAACATTCTCTGTCCTTAACCTGGGAAACCATTTACTCGGTGATTTAAATATGTAATCTGTCACGTCTCCCATCCAAAAGTTTTCACTCGGCCTAGTTAGAGGAAGTTATGACCATTTTAAAAAGTATTGACTTCCTCTCTTAAATGCCGCTACGTTTGAATTTTGTTTTGTAGGCTGGCAATTTTATGTTGGTCGTGTTTTGGTCGTTTTAACAATTCCTGAATGAAAAAATTGTGTCACGACGAGATTGCTATTACTAATCACACGAGGGGTAATCTTGTACGTTAAGCGGTATCACATGTACTCACTCACAAGGTGCTTTAATAGGATTTAGATCACCAGTCCTTAGGACAGGTGATTGAGTCATTTATGCATTGAGAACCGTCCGATTTTTTATTAGAACGTTCCCGATGCATGAGGGGGTGGGCCAAATAAAACTATAGCCGTCCGATGGTAATCGGATGGTCCTAGAAGGAAGCAGATCACTTGTCCTAAGGGCACGTGATTTATTTCTACTTTAACAAGCCATTGAAGATCTCTTATTCAAGAGATAGTAACGTGGAATTCTAAAAGATTGTCATTTTTTTAATAGGTCATGGCACTTCATGAAGAAATTTACAAATGAATTCTTGGAATAGATTGCGATAGGTTAACTGAGAGAGCAAGTATTCCACGAATCTAAAATACGAACTAAATTTAATTTTAATCGCGAGACCAGAAAAAATCCACGTGACATCCACATTGTCATATAGGTACCTCCCCCATCTCCCATTTACTTATTGACGGAATTATGATTTCTCCACCGTGGAGAAAACACAATTACTTTGCTTATTTTGAAATAAAGAGATAGCCAGTTAGTAAATTAACATAAGTAATTAAGAAATATAATTTATTTAAGATAATTTCAAATCTAGATATTATAGCCAGTAGTCTATGATCTAATTTTGACTGGTAGTTGGCACGTAATATAAAAAGCCTTCGATTGTACTTGAAATAAATACATGCCAATTAAATATTATTTATGTAAGCGCAATATAAGTTGACTTTTCTTAGAGTATTCCCATTCGATTCAACAACGTCTTTTTCCAAACAGCTAAACGCAAGAGCCTTCATTCATTCCCTTCCATTCCCAAAATTGACCAAACAAACTTATTGGAGCCATTGTTCATTATCTCATTTCACTCTATCGTCCTAAAAAAACGCAGTGTTCGTACTCCTACAACCTCGATCCGGAAGTCTTTGAATCCCAAGTTTTGCATTGATCCAAATTTTGGAAGGCTTGTCTTTTTTTATGGTCTGACTACATGTGAGTTTAATACATTCCCAAATCTTTCGTATAAATAATTACGATGTAAGATCGGTGCAATTTAAGGATAGAGGTGCAGTGGGCTCACGGCACATTCAATGAAACCAGGAATCTTTGCAAAAATCTAAGCCACAGCCAAACGAAATCTGGATAACACAGCACAATCCGCCTTCTGGTCCAGTCACACTGCGCCACGTGTCGATAAAGCAACCCCCGCATCACCATCCCATCTCATCTCTCCCTCTCCCCTCCGTCCTCGTCCGAGTCAGCATCTCCCCCTCACTCTCTCCAGAGTGGGCCCCGTGCTCCGAAAAAAGCTCATGCACTTTTTCTCGCTTTTTCCTCCAAATCTAGAGAGAGAGAGAGAGAGAGTGATGATCACGGAGAGATGTGTCCCAAGAACTGCCCTGCTCCTGCAAACATGAAGACCAGGTCCAAGTCCTCCAAGCTCGTCAAGCCAAAGAAGCAAACCCTGGCTTCCATCACCACCCCATCTCGCAGATCAAGAACCAAGACTCGCAAGCCCAAGTTCTTGAGCCTCGGCCTCCAAATCTCTCCTCAAAGATCCCGGACAAGCGCCGCCCAAATGAACCGCACTTACCACCGCAAAACCAGTCGCCACCACCGCCAAAAGCACCAGCTCAACTTATTCCCCCTCCGCCAGGGAACACACTTAGCCAACGACGACGACAGAGATCAAGACCAGCTCCAAGACGAGAACGACGTCGCCCTGCTGTTCGACTCAGGCGCCGCCGCCGCCACGGCCACCCTCACCGGCCTCCTCGACCCCACGTCCCCTACCTCGGCCGTTGCCGCGGCCGCCTCCTCCGGGGCGAGGGAGGAGGAAGAATCGGCGGTGTCGTCGCTGATACGGTGCGCCATGAAGAGCAGCAGCAGAGAGAGGGGGAGCAGCGAAGAGAAGTGGGTATGCTACAGCGAGGTCATCGTCGACGCGGAGAAGAAGGCGGAGATGGAGGAAGTGACCAGCTGCGCCGCCGACGTGTGGAGGGGAGGGCGGACGGCGCAGCAGGGGACGATGCTGTCGCTGAAACTCGATTATCAGGAGATCTTGGACGCCTGGTCCGACAAGGGCTCGCTCTTCGTGTGCGGCGCGGATGCGCATCACGAGGCGCCTCAGACCGTCCCCGACTTGACGCGTGTTGATAACGTAAGACCATCTTCATCAATCTCTCTGTTTTGTCGATCATCATTCATCATCGCTAATCACTTCCTCGTTTCGAGTCGAGCGCGTTTCCAACATTTACCCCGACAGGCACGTGTCACACCCTCGCTTTCGCGTCAATGCATAAGATCGATATGATTTTCGTACATTTATGAAAATTAATTGAGTAAAAAATTCAGACCAACATGAATCTTTAAGCCAATTTTGGCCTCATTGATCCGGGGCTCACGGTGCCAACCTGAAAAGCATGCATTTGGACACTTATTATAATCGATTTCTCTCGACTTCTGAAATGCTTGGTTTCGTACATTTTAACCCTTTATCTCTCTCCATTCTCCACTTGATCTATTGCAAGAACTGCAGTGGTTGCCTAAGGAAATTTATCGTATGTCTTTCTAAAGATTTTTTTTTCCTTTTGAGATTGTCACGTGGTAATTGCAAAGTAGGGAGTTTTGGAGTGTGCAGAAAGGGTTTATTCTTTTTTTTTTTTCTCTGTTCGATTGATGGCTTCACAGGAGTCCAAAAGCTCCATAGCCTTTTCTTTAATGCTTTCATTTAATGGGGACCCATTTGCTCAGTGAGCGTTGTCGTGGGCCCATTTTAGCACGACATCGTTCGGCGATATTATTGCAGTTTTGACATGGAAAAAGTTTCGAGTACAGCGCCCCATCACGATGGTTGATCCAGTGATGTAGAGATCATTCCCAAATATCGGGGCCTCTTGCTCATTGATGCGAAACCCCTCAATCGCCCCTTGTCCTCGAGAAGCGTTGAAACTTTTGTAGTTTTGGCGTACGACAATCTCGGCTCTATTCCCGTTGGCACTGTAATGCACGAGTGATGGAACTTGTTCAAAATAAACGGTAGTTATAATTCAAACCAAATGTTTTGTCGCAAGTGCGGAATTCCTATGGTAATGCCCGAACAATTGCTGATGCCGGTCTTCCCCTTCCACTGTTTTTACGTATTAGAGAAAAAGGTTTTGTACAGGAGCACTTCACTCTTGACAAGTCATTGTATGAATCTAGTCCAACAGAGTACCTCCATCACTTAATATTCCTTCTATCAAGTGATGAAGGTCTGCACAATATAATCCCGGTTGAAGGAAATCTTCCAATGTTCCAATCATAAATTTGATTGGGGAGATACCTTGACAATATTCATATGAATTACAAGTAAGGTCTGGGTATTTCTACTAACCCGGTTGAAGGAATTCTTCTAGCCATATTCCAATTATTCTTTTGATCGGTGAGATACAAGTAGGTATGTCACCCCTCTTCGACTTTGGTTAAATCTATATATGCACGATACTTGTGACTCATCAATTCAACGGTCAGGCTCGCAGGAAAATATTATCCTTTTATGGAAAAGATGCGTTTTCCCACGCAATGTGTCTATTGTGATTAACTCTGTCGATAGCATTCCATCAACAGAACGAGTCCAGCTACTTTGTCTCGACAAAGTGCATTTACCCCCATGAGAAGTGTTCATGTTGTGGACTCTTCAAGAAAATGTGTTGATCTGGGGCTCAAAAAGATTCACGTCAATCCCAATGCTAACTGATGCGCTTCCATCATCCCATGTTTCCTTCCTGTTGTGTCGTTTGTTTCTCCACTAGAAACATGTAGATGGGATTCAAAGGCGAGAACAGCTCATCGGGTGTTTTTCGTTGGTTGTGTGGATTAAGCAGGGGGTGATGGATGGATGGGAGAATGTGTGGAGAGTCCCGGAGAAAGCAGCCGAAAGTGAAGCCACCATAAAGATGAACGCGATCATGGAGGACAGTGGCGAGTTCAGCGACAAGATCAGGCAAAGAGAGGCGAGCGTGATGCGGTACAAGGAGAAGAGGCACAGCAGGCTCTTCTCCAAGCGCATCCGATACGAAGTCAGGAAGCTCAATGCCCAGAAACGACCCCGTATCAAGGTTCCCATCGTTTCCCTTTCTTGTTCTTTTTCGAGAATGTTTTCCCTTTGCTTATATGAATGTGAAGATTTCGTTTCTTACGTTGCAGGGCCGATTTGTGAGAAGAGATTGCGAAGATTAGCTGAGCTCGCGCGTTTGATCATGTATAGCAAATAGATAATAGGCAAAAAGGGCAGAATAATGTTTCGATGTATGTGGCGTATTCCTTGCTTTCAAGAACCTGTGTAATAAAAGTTTGCCGAGACTTTTACAGAACTCGAATATAAAGAGATTGCGAGCCAGACCCTAAACTCTTATTATTTGTTCATGATGTGCCGTCTACTAACGTGACTGTCTCTCCAGCTTCAGTCTGCCGAAAATCATCGATATCATCTCGACGTATTTACCTGGCGATGATATTAGGCAATAGTCTACTTTCTCCTGAATGCCCTCAACTGGAAATATATGGTGTTGCGTGTGACCGAGCTAGAGAAATGGCGTTCATTAACTCGGCGTGCCTAAGCTTGCTTGTAGGGGTGTGCATGGTCCAGGTTGGGCCGGTCCTGTGCTCAACCCGAGGATCGACCCGCACAGTGTCGGTTCTCAATTTTTAGGACCATGGACTGACCCGTCAAGCTTGAGACTGAGGACCGGACCGACCCTATCGGTCCGGTCCAGTCCAGTCCCAGGATCAACTTAGGACCACAAAATTTTCGCACAAGCATTGCAAAAATGCCCAATATCAACACGGCAAGGGAGTCCAATTGGGTGAGTGACGGGCGACTCTGGAGGCGAGCGAGCGATGGGCAGCAATAGGTAGCAGCAATTCCACTTCCACAGAGTTAGTTCCAGATGTGGTCTTCGACAAAAAGAAATTAGGGCGCTGTGAGACTGAGTTGTCCTGTTACGCAACACGCGCGCGAGCCCTAATCCAAAGCAGAATAGAAGAAGATAAGCAAGAAAGTGAAGAGAAGACAATCAATGATTTGATTTTGGCCCATTTGACTTTCGGTGGACGTGGACTGGAGTCTGGATTGAAGCGCCGCATCTATTTTGCTTTTGCATTGGGCTAAGTGTTGGGCAACTTTGGGCTTAAGGAAGGTGGAAATGCCAAATAGAATGGGTTTATAAAATTTTTTTCATATTAAATATATATTGTCGGGTTGGTCTGGGTTGGACCAACCCACTCTCCTAGGACCGAGGACCGACCCGTATAGTACCGGGTTAGGGATTTTATGACCGAGAATTGACCCGTTCGACTAAAAAACCCGACCAGTCCTGGACCGGTAGGGTTGGGCCAGTCCAGGACCAGTTCAGGGTCGACCCTATACCGTTGCTCACCCCTACTTGCTTGGCTTACGCTCTGTGAACTTGGCCATCGATATATCATGTACAAATAATTGAAGCAAAGTAATGTCAAGGCGACATAGAGAATGTGTTTGGGCTTCAATAATTTTCTCTTAAATGTCAATATAGATGGGGTCAGAGACTGTTGCTAGTACAACTTAGAAATTTACATCGAGGCCGACCCGTACTTGATGATCGAAATTACTCCAATTGTAACTATTCAGTCATTATCTTTCCGGAACATGGAATGCGATGGAAAAAGAATATGTGCCATGGCCATTGATGTGATCTTATCAGTATTTGACAACTTTTAGGGATTGGAAATTTTTGGATTCATCTGTTAAATTGTGAAGAGCCTATACATCTAGGTGCAATATAGTAAAATGGGGAGAACAGAGTTATGATGACCAGCCCACTAAAAAGTTAGCAATATAAAGCATAGCTACGCTTCGAACGGTTTTGATCCACCCAACTTCAATGTGTCTTTCTTATGTATTTCCACAAAAATAACTAGAGGCGCATTTGATCTTCATTATGTCTTATTACTTTGTTCTAGTTAGCTATGTCCTTGAAAATTAGAAAATTCATTACGCGAGTATCAAGTTAGTTGAATTCATCTGCACCTATGAATTGAACGTGCTCCACATGCAAGTTTAACGGACCTCATATAATCGAATGATGTAGATATATTCATGGAGACGATTACACTTTATGTGCACGAGTACCGTTTCATAAAAGTCATGCCAATATGTCCAGTGAAATTGAGTGAGAAATGAATTATATTATGCGAATAACGCAAGCAATTTGATGTTTGAGCCACTTATAGGGGATTTCGCTCGTTCGCATATTACCTAATGAGGTCAGTAGCTAATTAAATATCGGTTCGAGGTTAATCCGTAATTAAAAAAAGAAGTTATGCTCAACTGTTCTGTGGAACGCAGGAGAAGGTTCAAGCAGCACAGCATGCGGGAAGGTTGTAGAACCACCAGTACTATTCTTATCCTTTTCGCAATCGCATCAACCCTCAAACGAAAACTTCCACCAAATTGAACAGACGAGAAACTTCAAGAAAGCATCCAAACTTGCCCTTAAAAACCCGGGCCTCACCCACACCACTTCAGCACACATACCCACCCTACAATCATCTGATCATCACCGTTTTCAGTGACCAACAATGTCTGTGATTTCTCAGCTCATGGGGAACGAGATCTTGGACCCGTTCCTGTCGATGGTCAACAAGTGCCCGGTGCTCAACACGCCGACCGACTGGAAGGAAACCCCGCAGGCCCACGTGTTCATCGCCGACCTCCCGGGGCTGAAGAAGGAGGACGTGAAGGTGGAGGTCGACGGCGACGGGTACCTGATAATCAGCGGGGAGAGGAAGGTGCTGGAAGATAAAGAAGCGAAGGACAAAGACAGCAAGAAGAGTGACGACGAGAAGTGGCACAGGGTGGAGCGTTTCCGGGGCAAGTTCTCGAGGCGGTTCAGGCTGCCGAGGAACGCGAAGAGGGAGGAGATCAAGGCGTGCATGGAGGACGGGGTGCTGACCGTCATCGTGCCCAAGGCGGAGGAGAAGAAGCCCGAGGTCAAGAGGGTCGAGATCCACTGATGACAGATCGACTGTAGCGCGTGCTCTCTGTGTTCTGTGTGTTTTGGAATAATTCCCGGGCCTGTTTCTCCTTCCTGTCGTGTTATGGTAAACCTTCTTGGGACCGAATCGATGCGCATGTCAATTATCAAATAAGTTTGTCGAATCTTTTCTTTCTGTATAAAGTGGTGTCATACGGCTTTCCCAGTGGAGTTCCTCAAGTTTTATCTAGTTTTCAATAGGGATAGGGGGATCCTCTATCCTTATTGGTTTCGGCAAATCTCGACCATCGATACGTCGGTCCTTAGCTTCACCGATGAATCTATCAACGAGAATATAAAGAGGATCCGATCCCAACAATTCGAAGTCATGGTGCTTGATAAAAACGCATACTTTGAGTTTTAATATCTTTTTCATGTGCGTCAATAATATTCTAAAACGATTCGAGGAGAGAATCACTTATCGATAAGTAGAAGTGAACCCATTATATTCTCCTAACATCATGAGTTGAGAAGTCATGTCCGTCTATACCGAGTTCTTATCACCGAACCGGTCACTTCCAATCGGTTCCGATTCTTCCCGAAAATCAAATTTATGTAGTGAAATTAGAGTATAACAAATATGTATTTTCTTTTCTTTTCTTTCTGTAACCATGTTACATCAATCACTTGAATAGACAAGACATAAAAGCAACCGAAAGAAAATTAATTGGGGGCAAATTTTGCAACAATATTGAAATAAATTATGAAAATGAAGAATGATAGATTATTTTAGATGTTGATTTTGGTAACCACTTCACTGCTATTTCACATGAGAAAATAAAAACTTCCTATCTTCTAGAAGCACCCAATTTATTTATGTAGCAACTATAACAAGTGATTCTAACTCACTCATTGAAAAATGCATTTTGCTCTCATCGGGAAGCACGAGGCGTTCTCTAGTATTTTTCATATGGTGGGTAGGCCATTTTGAAAACGAGAAATGTAAAATGTACAATCTTGGATTTCAAACTAGAGTTAAAATCCAACGAGTAAACTATACAAATAATTCCTAAATTTCAGTCAATATGTACCGTGACTTGTGAACTCTTAATTTATTCAATATGATCTATGAATTGTTATTAAATATTCGATGATATGTTTTTTTATTAGTCGCAAATGATGAATCAAATGTTATTCGATGACTTGAATTATTACCTTTTAATTTAGATTTATAAGAAGTGAGACAAGTGAACATGGTCCGGCCCAAAATAAAGCATGACGTGGGAGGAATGTTTTGCCCACTCCCATTCGCGGGCCGACAACGACCGGCACCTCCCGACTCACCCAACATTCGCACGGTAGATGTTTCCAAACAAAATGTGACATCATGCTTCTTCTTTTTTTTCCCTTCTCATATGGATTTATTTTGATAAATTAATCTATTTACGTTAAATCTTCTGAAAAAAAAAACAAACAAAAGAAAAATGAAGAAGCAAAGCATAAAGCCACGTGATAGTGATTAAAGCTGTCCACATTGGCCAATGAAGAAGTGGGGCTTTGCCCTCACTTCTATGCAATGTCTAACGTTCACGTCCGGTCTCAAAAACAAGAAAAGATTAGGATTAGATAAATTTTATCATGTTTCGTAATTAGTTCTCACTTAATATTTTAATAAAGTCGATTATATAGGTAGATATAAGTCAAATGAAAATATTGTGCCGACGGAGGATAAAAGGTGGATAGTTTTTCTTATATTTATGGTGTAAAAAAAATTAATTTTCTCGAATAACAAGTTTCTTTTAAAAATTTCATTATATATAAGATGCTATTTTTATTTTGATGAAAACAAAATTCAAAATAAAAAACGGACAAGTTTCAGTTTTTATTGATTTCTACTTTTATTTATATATTTAAATTTCCTTCTATTATATAATTTACATTATATATATGTCTATTTAGTATCTATGTTTATTACATATTTTAGGTATATCGCATATTTTTATTATTAATAATTTTTTTATTAAGGAATGATGGAAGAGAATAAAAATGAGACAAAAGAGAGAGAAAAAATAATTAAGGATAAGAAAGCAAATTTAAACTTGAAATGGATGTTTCTAATTTATTTCGTCTCCTTCTTCATATCTCGCCTAGCTCCTCCGTAATTTTTTGTTTACATCAAAGTTCCATGAAAATGAGGCGAGAATTGAAGCTTTTTTTTCCTTCGTAACCATGTAGTTCACATCAAAAAGTCCACAAAAGCAGTAAAAGAGTCGAAACTCTTTTTCTCCATAACACCATAGTTTATGTTGATTTCACAAAGGCAACAAGAGACAAAGCATTGTGTTTGTTGGAATCACGAACATGAATTATCATGCTTTCTCTTTTCTACTAGATTTGATTTTTGGCGGTTGATTTATCTCATCAACATCGCTGTGGTCCATTTACTTTTCTTATTATTGTCAAACTTGCAGCTCTAGAATGTTGCGACGAGCTCTTCTTCCGTTGAAGATGTTAATTGTGTGATAATTATGAATTAATCAATGGAGGTTATCTACGTTTGTGCATTTCTTATCATTTTCGTTTAAAATATTTTCAAATTCATTTTACGGCGACATGTTGTTCGTGCTAAATAAAGATATGATAGGATATAAATATTTAATTTTATTACTGTGCTTTATTAAATAGTGGATTGGATATAACAAAATCCATGAATTTCATATTTTGTAAAACCTATCCATTTCTATTTTCGGTAGAAATCCAAAACGACCAAATGCGGTTTTAGTATGTTAGTTGAAGAGGGACTTCGAACGAGGCAGATCGCTGACGTCGCTTTGAGTTAACGTTTTGATTACGATACCAAATGGCTACAAAGAAAAAGATGCGAACTTTAAAGAAAATGAGAGAAAACAGTCAAGGAGTTCTCGGCCCCGAGAGACAGACAGAGAGAGACCAGCTTGAGAAGCGTGAAGAAGGGTGGTTGCTTTTCAGAGATCTTAACAGTAACTGCTCTGTCCGCAGTTCATCGTTCCAGGTTTCATGTCTTCAAACGGTTACTAAAACGTGTCTTATGCTATTCTTCTGTTCCATCCCCAGACTGCAACTACAAGTTTCGTTCTCTCTGTTCTTGCAGAGCTTCGATTTCCCAGTACCAGGAGCTACAAAGGATCAAGTTTACTCATTTCTTTGCTTTATTCTGACGCCAGAAGTCCGAAGATGACTGATTCGAAGAGGTACTGTGCGTTTCGCTCATCTCTCTATTGTGGGTCTCTTTCGGTGTTTTCTTTTGTCTCCTCGGCTACGTGAATTGATTGTTTTACGTGGCTGAAAATTTGTTGTCTTATTGGGTCTAAACTGGGAAGTGGGACTAGATGTGAATTGGGTGTGCAGTGATTGAGAGAGATCTTGGGGGATTGAGGAGGCATCATGGAGCCTCCAAGAGGGGCTCTGGCTAAGATATGGAGCTTCTTTCGCTTCTTGCCTTACTTCACTGGGCTTTTGCTCTTGGCCACAATCAAAGGTGAGAATCTATGCGTCCTTTGCTTGTTGTTTGCTTCCATTTTAATCTGTGCTATTGAAGAATGTGAGTTCACCGGGTTTGGTTCCAATCCGTATGTCTGAAACAGTTGTTCGGAGAAAGAACAATTAATTTGCTGATGCTTCCACTTCTACTCTTATTATTATAGAATGTTGGCGACAATATTGTCTTGATTTAGTTCCGCGTGCTAAACTGGCAAGTACGTAACTCTTCTCTGGCTAGACGTTGAGTGGCATTTTCTTGTGAATCGAGAGGACATCTCAGTGACTTGCTGAAAGCAAGACGGGAGGCAGGAGCCCCTTGCAATGTGTTTCCCCAACTAAACCACTTGAATAATCATCCCGCATCAACTCATTATTATGTTGCTCCTGGTTTCCCTGTGCTGATTAAATTGTGGAGAAGCCTAGTATTCAGATGATAGGACCCTTAGTTTTTGGGTTACAACCATTGTGGACCCCAACCCTGCTCTCTAAATTCTTTTGTCAATGCATAAAATGTGATTCTGAGTGCCGGAAATTGAATGTATCTTGTATTTCAGGTGTCATATTTTGTCCCTTGGCGTGCCTTATTATAACAATTGGCAACTCTGCTATTGTATTGGGTCTTTGGCCCGTTCACTGTTTCTGGACCTGTTATTGTATTCTGAGGTGATTCCTTGAACCTATCACTGAAAGTTGCCTCATTATTAACTGGAGGTCCTCCATTTTAACTATCGTCTGTTTGGCAGGTCAAAGAAATTTGGGCCTACATTGAAGCTTGTCCTTGTATTGTGCATGCCTATTCCCTTGGTTTTGTGGCCAGTGCTTGGCATTGCTGGCAGCATTCTTGGTGGAATAGCATATGGGCTTCTTTCACCAATATTTGCCACTTTTGATGCTGTTGGAGAGGGGAAGACCAATAAGTTTTTCCACTGTTTCTACGTATGAAGTATTTGTGTTGTTGATCCCTTGCCCAGACCAAGAGTATTGACAATTTCCCATGTTTGCCAGGATGGAACTTGGAGCACAGTCAAAGGGAGCTTCACTATTGTTCGGGATTTTGAGGATGTTTGCTTCCACTCTTACATGTCTTATATGGATGATCTGCAGCGTCAAGAGCCTGGGGAGGCCAAATATCATGAGATTAGGTCTGATCTTTGTGCCTGATCTTGTATTTCAATTTTGACCTAAGTCAAATTCTGTCAACAATGAAGGCCAAAAAAAAAAAAAAACCAAGTATCCTGAGTGCACGTCAAGTGTGCTTGCTTAGAGCCAATGTTTCAATCTCTGTTGCAACTCTTACATGTAGACACGTTGAGCTTGTTCATACTGAATGTTGCTTTGCTAAGTAAGATATCAACTGACATATTCAGTCGTTACACTTGGGTATTACAAGCTTTAAGAGTGGAAACAAACAATGTGTACATCGAAGGCTCTGATTTCGGGTCAATACTGCAAATTTATACAGCAATTATTTCTCTGAAGTACAAATACCTCCTAGGTTGAAGATAGATGGTGATGTTCAGCAGTTTTGAGGTTGTGTGGATCCCATTGAACTATGAACCCTCTATTGAGAGATTATTGCCTGAAATGAGTCTCTTTGATATAGCGCAGAGCAGCTGAAAAAAGCATATGGTTACCTATCCACTTCAATAGCATGGATGCAACTTGTTCGCTAATTTGGAGTTTTCCACTTTACATAACTAGAAAGTTTTTCCTAAAATTTCTTCTCCTTCTTTTATCTGTTAATGTGGAATTTCTTTGCAGGTTGCTATATCTTCCAGGTACTGTTATAGCTGGAGTGCTTGGATTTATGGTTGACATGCTCATCATCTCACTCATCGCCTTATACAAAAGCCCTTACATGCTCTTCAAGGGATGGCACCGTTTGTTCCATGATCTCATTGGTCGTGAAGGCCCATTCCTGGAGACGATTTGTGTTCCATTCGCTGGTCTTGCCATCATACTCTGGCCTTTGGCGGTAGTTGGTGCCGTATTGGCCTCCATGCTGTCCGGCATCTTCCTTGGTGCCTTTGCAGGAGTTGTTGTTTATCAGGTTAAGTTCCTCTTTCTTTCTACTGTTAAAAAAGCCAGTCCCTTTCTCATCTGAAGTACAAAGCTCTAGGCACATGTACCTATAAATATGGAGTATGTCCTGTTTATGCGCCTAATCAGATGACAGAACCAGGCTTCCGAGGTTGTTCTGCTTGGTTGACAGTGAAACTAACATTGAATAGGATTAGAATGGAGTCTTAAGCGTGGTCAAGGTAGATTTCCTAATACATATAGCATGAGGAAAGTTGGATATGTCACGGTATCGATATTGCAGCTCATTGGTTCTACTTATATGTAGCATGTCTTTCCCTAAATTCTTAATAGCATGCCAGTCAATGGGACAACCTGAGTAGAATAAAGAGTCATTTGGAGTTTCTAAAAAAATACCTTAAGAAAAGCAAATCTGGAGATCGGTGACAACTGTTTTGTACATACTGTGTGGTCAAACTCAGCTGGTGATGGAATTACAGGAGTCCTCTCTCTGGTTGGGCCTTTGTTATATTGTGGCATCCTTGGCGATCTATGACGAATACAGCAATGACATTCTTGACATGCGAGAAGGGTCCTGCTTTCCTAGGTACTTACTCCCCCCCTGATTTTAGATCCAATTTGATGGAAATGTGGATTCCGTACATGCTCACAGAGTTCTTGGTCCATCAGGCCAAACTACAGGAGAGAAAAGGCCGGGCTGTCAAACACTTCCGCTCTTGCCGCTTCTTTTCCCAAGCCTGCTTCTTTTAAAAGTGCTCCAGCTCGTGCAGGTTCACTAAAAGACACCATTCTCGAGTTAAAACCACTTGAGGTAGCTTGTCATATCCCTCTTTGCTTCAAGGACCTCATCTTTGGGGAATGAATGTCTGCAGCTTACATTTGTGCGTCAAGAGGGATGGGCGTCCACATTCGTCCGCCCCTCCATGGCTTTATGTTGAATAAACACTACTCTGTTTTCTCTCACTTATTTTTAATTGTTCTCACTAAGTGAATAGAAAGTTGTGCTCATGTAGTTCCTTGGTGGCTTGTTTGACGAGTGTCAACACTATGGAGAAAGCATGGTATCAGAGGGATTGATAACCCCTCGAGACATTGAAGATGCCAAAGCAAGCAGAGGTAGTGGAGTGATAAGCATAGGCTTGCCGACTTATTGCCTGCTACAAGCACTCTTGCGCTCAGTAAAAGCCAATTCTATGGGTATCTTATTACGTAAGTGACTTTCTTTCCAAAAAATAAAGATTTTTTTTAATGATTTTTACCAATTCTCTTTGTGAAGTTTTTTTCCTTCGCATGCTATAATGGTGAGGTATTTGAACATTTGCTGGAATGATGCTGTGAAATTGCAGGCGATACGGAAGTAACAAGCACCAATAAACCTAAAGATGCATTATTTGATTGGTTCCTTAATCCCCTTTTGATTATCAAGGAGCAGATTAAAGCAGAGAACCTCAATGTGGCTGAGGAGGACTATCTATGTAAACTTGTTTTGCTAAATGCCGACCCTGAGAGGTTCAAGAATTCATATCTGGGCCCAACTCCTGAACCCGAGCGTAAAAGAGCTGAGCTTGAAGCTTTAGCTCGAAGGTAAGCAGAATAAAACACTTGTCTGCAACTTTTCAATTTGGTTTCTAATACTTTGGCCACTTGAGTCCGTTCACGTGTTCCATAAAGTTCATGTTATAATGAAGGCTCCGAGGGATCACCAAGTCCATATCGAGGTATCCAACATTCAAGCGTCGGTATGAGAGTCTCGTGAAAAGATTGTTGGAGGATCTTGCCAAGAAGAACATCGGAAGCAAATCGAACGACGGGAGTCGAAGCCTTTCAAGATCGAAGAGCGCCTTGGCAAGAATATTCAGCCAAAAATCTTTCAAGGGCGAGAAGGCTAACGACGGGTCTGGCGAAGAGTCGCAACACGCTCCCAGAGATATTGATATGGCATGACGAGCGTGCAACTGGTCGTTGTCTGTGTTTCATGAGTGTGATATTTTCCTGCCTTCCCCGGCCCATTCCAGCTAGCTAGGTTGACGTCTAGCTCCTAGTTTTCTGTAGCGCGAGTTTTTTCTTTGTTTCTCAAAGAGATCAGAAATAGACGAATTTGATGACAGATTAGGCCTAGTGTTCGTAACCTTATGGACAATTATGCAGCGAGATGCCAATGGAGAGGAAACATTGAAGAGATATGTAGTTATTACTGTGCCTGGAGTCGTGACAGCATTGAACGTTTAAACCAGGCCAACATCGACTTGGTTATCTGTACAGCTGATAATGGGTCCGATCGCCCGGTCGAACCTGCGAAGCCGCTAATCGAGTCCAATTAAGCCTGAAGTGTTGGTTCACTTCTTGTGCCTAACCTATCTTTATGTGTGAAGGCTTTCTGAACTTGATACTTGATCCATAATCATAACATACACCTCTCGCTTCTCGGGCTCTCATCTGTGGCTATATTTGGGGTCTGTTCTTGCGGTTGGTGGCTTATACAATTTCAACCGGGTCGAATGATCTCATTAGATCGACCTCGATTCAACACGTAGCAGTACATCAATCGTAAATAAATTGAATAGCCTCCGGTTTAGTTTAAACGCAATTAATAAAATTAGCGATTTCAACATGAATTTTATGCTGCCATTGTATTTGAAGTTTTGTCATTTCCATTTTAGTACATCCCAATATAGGGTAAATCCTAAATATCGAGAAATTGAATCTCAATAAAAGATTCAAAAAAGGTCATTCATTTCATGAAAAGAAAAGATTCGATGATGATAACTTTCCTTTTCTCAAGGTATAGAACATTAATATGTATATCAATCAAGTCATAAAGATATTTTATGAGAATCTGAAAATTTGGATTCGAATCACCATTTTCATATGTTATTTTGGAGCCCCCTTGAAAACATCAGCTGACAACAATAGTTGGAAATTCGTGAAATTGAGGTAAAATCGATAAACTATGTATTGTCATACCATATGTTTTGGCTTAAAATATGTAAAGTCGCGTTCATTTCGAATTGCGCCATTATGAATACGATCTCTCGGGAGTTGCAGCCTTCTTCTTCGTCAGGTGGTCTCGCCGTGCACGTCTGCTGCTTGAAAATGAAATACGTCTGTTCTCGAATCATGGAAATTATTTTGCGTCGTCAAGCAAAAAGAATTACCTTTAAAAAAAAAAAGCATCTTTTCGCATTGATGGGCGAAGGTGCAGGATGATTGATTGACATCATCGAGAGGAGACCGTACGGAGCGAGAGCGAAAGTGAAGGGGCACATTCAGTCGCTCACTCTGCACTGCTTCTTCTGAACAGAGAACGAAAAATGACGAGCTTCGAGGGTGAAACCGAAATCTTTTCCTCCTCTCTCAGACTCCACCAACGGCAGCAGCCGACGCAGCTCGACCCAGATGAACCACCACCCTTTTCTCCTCCTCCTCCTCCCGTTGTCGGTCCGGTCCCAGAAGTTGCGCTCGTGGAGGGGATTCGGAATGTGGTCTTGGAGGAGGCGGAAGACGAAGCGAGCGAAGAGAAGGATGGCAATTTGGACGACCGGGGAGAGAATTCCCCCTACCCTTCTGGGATTTACGCGCCGGATTGCCATTTTTATCTCCGGAATGGGTGGTGCAAGTTCGGCATGAAGTGCAGGTTCAATCACCCTGTGAAGAGGACGGGCACGGGCGAATCTCAGGTCTTTCAACTTTTGGTATGTGTTCTTGGGCTTGTCGTTAGTTTCGTTCATGTGTGCGTGTGTTTTGCTTTATTGGGGATTTACGGTGGGTTGATGTATAAACCGGTTGACTTGTGGACGTGATTCTCGAAGGATTTTGCGGAGAAGCAGGAAAAAGGAGAGATCTCGGAGCCCACCAAGCGAATTGAATGCAAGGTTAGGATTTGTGCCACTTGTTTTACGGTTTTGTGTTGCTCTGTCTTTGGTTCAGTCAAGCCGAGGTATGATAAATTGATGATACAGTACGAAAGGATTTCAAGGAAACGTTAATAGGAAATGTTAAGGTTTTACTAGCAAAACTTGCAGCATTGCCTAGGCGTTGACGACATCTGAATGGATGCTTGATGAGTACTTCTTTTTGGGCTGGACTTTCTTTTGATATTCACTGGTCAATGTTTGCATGTTTCCTAGATATGTAGTTATGCATATTATGTCCTGATGGCGGTGTGACATTCACCCTCGACTGCAGACACACTTTTTATACAAATGGCTTTAATATAAGATCCTCGCAGTTCATATGTCCAGGCATATGAGCACTAAATTAGTAATGTGCTCCATCTATCTGATGGGGACAGCAATAGCTTGCTTTTTGGCTTAGTGCAATGCAGCAGCCTCCTACAATTATCTCAAAATGACGTCTGATCGCCTCTTTCTTCTTTCTTTTGTGCACACGCATGTGTCTGCATGCTTGTTGTCCTGAAAATTAAGTTCTTTAATTTGTGCTTAATTTTGTAGTATTACTTGACTGCTGGGGGGTGCAAGTATGGAGAAGCTTGTAGATATAGCCATTCCAAAGAAAGAACTGAAAGCGTAGACCAGCCACAACTTAATTTCGTTGGCCTGCCAATAAGATTGGTAAAGAGTACATCCTTTCAATTTTAGTTAATTTGTTGGGCCCTTTTGTCCCTCCATTGATCAATTGATCCATAAGCTCCATTTAAAGCAACACAAAAAGCAATGTGCACAACTTATCTTCATAGTTCGCTTCAGGGAAAAGCAGAGTGCCCCTTCTACATGCAGAATGGCACGTGTCGATATGGACTTGATTGCAGGTTTCACCATCCTGATCCTACAATTGCTGGGGACTTAAGTCCTGACAAGACCTCAGCCAATCTTGCATCAGTTGGAAGGGAACTGAAGTATCCTAAGGAGAGTCCTATGGGAAAATCTGATTATCTGAGATACAATGGAATTTTACAGGAATATTTAGCATCCCGGTCTTTGAACACGGCTTCTAGGACCCAGCCTTACTGCAAGAATGGACCGTCCGCTGTCCCTGGGACTTCTCTAAGTTTTCAAAAGGTGCATTTTCCTATACACAGAAGAGTTCACGAATTGAAGTAATCAGTTTATGCTTTTGTGTTTTTGTATACTTTTTCACAAGTGTTAATTTTTTTCTTCATCTTTTTATTTCTGCATCTCTTTCTTGTCAGTCCCATAATTGCTGCTTCACATATATCCCTGACCTCCATTTTTCTGAGCATATACTATTGCTGTTTCTACCTCAAGAATGTTTTGTAAGTGCTATTACTGGAGAAAGCAGCATTGAATTATCTTGAATATGGGTAATTTTGCACCAATCTGTTTTTTTATAGGCTTGGGCTTATCCACAAGAAAGGGCATGGCACAGTGAAGGGCTGCCACCTCCTGAAGAATACCCTCATCGGCCAGGTCAACCTGAGTGTGCTTATTTCATGAAGACAGGTGACTGCAAATACAGACATACTTGTAAATTTCACCATCCAAAGCACCGAGTTTCGACAATACCCTCCTATTTTCAAACTGATAAGGCGCTCTCCTTGAGATCTGTAAGTCACTACATTGCCCATAGGAGTGTGCAACTTGTTATCTAAAGCTAAAGTTTTTCAAATTTCATGCATTGATTTAATCTATTTAGGCTAAAATTTCTTACGATTTTTAATCTTTAATGGATGAAACTTAAGTTTCATTCTTGTGTCCCCCTGTGGAAAATTGTTTGTTTAGGTCTATGTGGTCTTTTTTTGCAGGATAGGAGAACTTGCAGGAATTATGCGCAGTTTGGGCTTTGTAAATATGGAAGCGCATGTATGTTTGATCATCCAGTTCCGAAAGATTCTGGCTCCTCTTCCTTTGGAATAGCTCCTCTTGGAGATCCATCTGCCTGGTTCTAACTGGCCTGGATATGGCGGTGACATTGGTGCTTTATCTTTGCATTTTCTCAGGACTCTGGAATCTACTGTAGTCCCTCGCGCTTTTCTTTGATGTACTTGTTATAAACTTTGTTTGGGATTATTCTTACCAAGTTCGGGCAAGCAGTGTCTACATGGTAATCGGCTTTTCCATGGTGATTTGGAAGCGGAAGCTGGAGTTGGACAGATCATTCTTTAGATTCAAATGTTCCCTATAAAAACGAAACCAGTTTTGGTATTGCACGAATGGCTTCATCGTTATTCTTGTTTTTGCCTGTTTGGAATATAAGTCAATCGCTTCTTGAATCTCGGATCTTGGAAATGTATTATCATCATCAAGCCACAAAATATGATGTGAAGAACGAGTCTCTGTCTTACTTAGTACTTTTATATCCTCGTTACCTTTTCATGGAAGTTGTTAGCATCATTCTGGTATCTTATTTCTCCCGCTTCAAGTAATGTAAACCTTTTCAAGAAAGTTGTTGGGATCATTCTGGAATGCTTTGGTTAGGAGGGAAGTTGCTCAACTATCTGTAGTATATGCCGAAACAGAGGAATGCAATCAATAACTCACAATTGATTAAGCAGATTCTTATATAAAGCGCATGAAATGGCATTGTCTATCCAAAACTTATAAAGCAAGACTGTTCACATCCTTGTAACGATGCTGTTTCTGCACGCCAGACAGGTATAACAAAATATTAAAGAGCATCATCCGAATTATTTCTGATAACACAGATTTAGGATGATACTGCAGATGGACATAAAAGAGACTATGTTTGGATATAATTTGTCTGCATCTCGCATGGGCTATATAAACTCTGAGAATGATGGCAACTTCACCACCAAATTGCTAACTTACATCAGCCAATAGATTGCAATCTTTGAAATCATGAATGTCACAAGATCATGTTTTGGGGTTCTTTTGATCTTTGTCCATTTGAGCACCAATATTGTCCAGTCGAGTCCTCGGCTCCAATTTTTTGCAAATCAGCTGCACTATGAGACACCTCAATATGTCACTGTTACAGGTAATGCACCAATTTATTGTCCATATCTGTGCTTTTCTTTTGATTCCATGGACTGAACCAACTCGATAGAATTTGTAGGCAGATGAAAGATCAACACATCCGATCTGTTCTTGTGTACATGCACAGGCGATTGTGTGCATGCACTTCGATTAGTCAAGATGAGCCATGTAGTGAAGCACGGACAGATATGTGATCCTCGAAATTTCTGCTTTTTTACAGGATGCAACAATAACTGTGACACAGCATGCTGTGACTGTGACATCACGAAGCAGCCACCCCTATGCGTTGAGTGCTGTAACGAGAGGCCTTGAATTGCAACTCTCTCTTTCCTTTCATTTTCTTTTGGGTGATTCTCTTATCAGCCTCAACTTGAGATAGTTGGCACTTCTTGTCAGCTAAGTCATGAAGTAGAAGATCTTACAGCCAAAAAAGGTTAAGAAGAAATCTAGAGCTGCATCATCTTTCCCTTGCCAAAGGCAGGGAATCCTCCATGTACAATACGGAATTCCTAGCTTTTAGAATCACCAAACGTGGAATGGGAGAGACATTCAAGAAAAATGTTACATGATTCTAATGGAAATCTCAGAACATCAGGTGAGTTATTTTCCTTCAAATTCTTCCTCATTAGAATAGTCAGGACTCAAATCCATTAGCAGGGAGAGTAGTTAAGAGAATGGTTTGGCCTTTTGAGCCACAATTGTCAAATACAAAAAGATGTCTCATGCACAAGTGCTTTACGTCGATAGGAGTCTAAGCATGCGCTGATGTGATCAGGGAGATCTGATAGATTAGTACGAGATCTCATTATGTAAACCAAGCAAAAAGTTTTATTGATACAAATGGTTTGGCTGCCCATAGACGTATAAACAGAACAAATGCTATAAAAACTACAGCCACAAATGATGCGTTTCATGCTACAAAGTTATAACGAAATCTGAGAGGGAGCACCAAAGCTAAATCCTTCTTGATAGTGCAAGAAAAACTGCTGCAGATGATATCTGCACCTTGAGATCAGCAATATCAACATCATGACCGCCTTCCACTAGACCCCACCTGTCAACCTACAAGGACATTTAAGATAACTTACTCTGCAAATCTACATCTTACAATGAAATTAAGTCCCATTGTTAAAATCTGGCTTGCCGCCCAAGCTTCAACTTGAGGCGTAAGTTGGTCATTACATGCAGTGCCCCCATGTGAATAGTATATTAATATGGGCAAAGAAGGGGGGTATTTGGGTAGAGAGAGAGAGAGAGAGAGAGAGAGTTACTGGGCAATGACCAAGAAAAAATCAAATATAAGTACCTGGAAGTCTTCTTCAAGTCTGATTAACTCAATAGCTTCCTCAATCTGCAACCTTCCACGAAAGATTCCAAGAGCAATAACCAGAGAGTGTGCTGCTGCAGCCATCGCATCAATTGCCGCCAGTTCACAGTCATCAGTGTTATTCAAAAGGTTCTCTATGGCCTTTACCAATCCCTCATCCTGCTTGCCGCCGAAAAAGCTCGAGTACAGTACAGGCTTAAATCCAAATTCTGACTTAAACCAATCGAGCAAAGGATCGATTTTTTCCACCTGCCTATCTACGAATTTTATGCAACAGATTAGTTGGTCACTATATCAATGGAAAGCCAGAGCTAAATGGATGGTGCTAAGTAAACAATAAGTTCAGAATATTGTTGCTCAAGAGTTCGGAGATTTTCATTCTGCATATTATCCCCAAAACACTGGTCAAGGCCTAATGATTCATTTTGGTTGAAATGCATCAGCAGAGAATTAACCGAGCTTCAACCTGATATTAGTTTTGGTTAAAAAGGAACATAAACTCATGAAGTTCCATATGTAATTTCTGACTCAAAATCAAGGAGCTCAAAACGTACTCAAAAAGCAAATGAAAAATCACAAGTCAAATTCACTAACAACATACCGTGAACATCACTCGTCAAGACATTGTCCTCCGGTGCGCGGCAGAAGACCAGGTCTTGATTGAATTTCTTCATCAGGTGTTCAATGACCTTCGGCCGAGTGAGCGGAACTCTCTCCAGCGCCGTACAAGCGAGTTTCATCAGAGGCATCGTGAAAGGCCTTATCCCATCTGTTTGCTACAATGATCAACATTTCACTACACTGCTCCACTCTTTAAACACAACCTTAGAACTAGAACTTCTGTACAACGAATCAACACCAGATCAACTCTGCACAAACGTAACCAGCCAAACATCCCCTAATCTATGAAGGCCATGGAAAGGAATGAAATTGAGCTGAGACAAATGATAGTTTGGAGCACCTGATATTCCCACTCAGCAGCAATGGCCTTGGCAAGAGCGAGAGTCGGGAGCTTGAGAGGCCTCTTGGAAGGCGTCTTCAGGGTCCTGTAGTCGAGCATCACGGTCCAGCCATTCCCATCGTCGGCCTCCCTCGTCGTCACCTGCTTGTAGAACCGCTTCCCCACGATGGAACCCGTCATGAACGCCGTCGGCATCGTCACCGAAGAAGGACCGGAGGCCGATGCCGGCTTCGGGCTCGGACCCTTGATGTATATTGCGCCGTCGGCCCTGTCGCCGTCGGCGGAGAATGTGAAGGAGGAAGATGGGCTGTCGGGTTGGGCTTGGGCGGCGGTGACCGTGGAGCTGAGCCGCCGGGATTGAGAGGTCAGAGATGCCAAGATCGACGGATTTCGAATTGATTTCAGGGTACTGCGCATCAGTAGCGACGAAGTAGCCATAGATTGATTACCGGGACGCCGCAAGAACAACCGAACAATTGCTATGTGAAACGGTGAAAGGTTTTAATGGGGGTTTTCGACCTGGACAGTCGTACACAGACAGCACTGCCCAGAGTAACACAGAGAGAGGGAAGAAGACCAGGAGGCATGAACCTGGGCCTGGATCTGTAAGTAAGATTTCATGTTGGGTTTTACTGAAGCCCATTGTGCTTGTGATATCTCAGCAGACATGATCATCTCTCCTTGATTTCTGCTGAAGTATTTTCTAATATACGGAGTCAGCTCTTGAGCACAGAGGAACTAGTTCACAAAATGATACCACTGACTAAGTGCATATTTATAAGGGAGCGGATCTTGCTTGATAATCATGAAAAGGGTTATAGTCTTGATATATCTAGCATTCCTCTTTCGTTTGTTTTGCCCCTCTTAAGTACTTGTTCTTAATAATTGCTTGTGTCCACTATCGTCACTCAATCAATGCAAACATAGCAAGAGTAAATGTGCGTTCTTGCTTTATACTCTTTCATTCTCTTTTTATTTCTGATCGAATCGCTAGGGATGACAGTTCTTGAACGAATCACAAAGTTTCAGAAACAGAAAAATTCAAATTTTTACAGCTTACTGACTACTAACAACATGAAACTACGCAAACAGTAGAGCTCTCCAAATCAATCCAGTCCATGTCCATGCATTTTCCTCGGGTTGACATCTGTTTCTCGACAATGAGATATTGTTCTTCTATCTGTTCGGCAGGAATTTAGCCTCCTGAACAGCGTTCGGTGCAATTCTTGTGGTAGTATTCGGAGCAACTCATCTTTACACTTGAATATCTTTTAGGAGATGTATATTAACAAGCCTCCAAAGCATTAGACTTGGTCGGCGCTTGACCCTTCCTTCCCTTAGCATGTTTTGGGCGATCCTCATTATTCAATGATATTTGAGGAGATAGGGAGATCGTGCTTTGCATCCTCGTTGTTGTCGTCAGCTTTCTTCCTCTCCTGGTGGATTGGGAAGGAGTTTTGGACCTGCAAAATTAGGTATGAAAAGGAAAAGGTAAAAAAGGAGTTCCTAATAGAATTGTCTACCGTCTAAACTAGAGTGAAGGAGACTGTTCGACATGAAGTGAGGACATACATTTTTCGTCTGATGCTCTGCTCTTTCTTTTCCTCCGCGAGTACTTGAAGAGTCCCACCAGCAAAAGCAAAAGCTATGACCCCATTTACTTGGTTCTTTAATTGCTTTGTCCTGTGTGAGTGAATGTAAGTGTCGCAGGCTGAACCGAGTTGAGAAGCTTCGGACAATATAAAGAAAGGTCATGGGCAAGTTATACTGCTTGAGAATGGGATATTTCTAGCTTGACTTTTCGACGCAGTCAAGTTACTATGCATGATTTTCATACTAATTCTTCGAGATTAACAGAATTTCACTTTAGAAAGATGATCTCTAATCTCGCTCCATCTGTACATTATTTTCCTAACCTACGTGATTTTGCCCAGCTCTCTACCTTCTAGAAATAGCGAGAGAGAGAGAGAGAGAGAGAGAGAGAGAGAGAGATGCTGCCTTACCTCCTTGCCTTTCGCAGTTTCTCCTTTGGTGCTCAATCTGGGTGTAGATGACTTGGGTGACTGTATATTGCTTTTGCATGCACACAGAAACTTTGAAAACCTGGTAAAAAGTGAGACGAGTCGATATAACTGAGCTCTACTTTAACAGGGATTTGGACAGGGATGTGCCACAAGCAGTAGATGCTTCTTTATGCAGAAGATGTGACTAGGATTATCTTAATAGCCTTTTTTTCGCTAGTGATTAAGACAACCAAAGTGCACAACAGGAGAATTGATCCTCTCTATCGATATTTAGCCCATATGGAAAGATGAGCACCAATTTGAACATGTTGTCCTCCAGCTTTGCAAACGAAAAGGAAAAATCGGTCCGATTACTGGAAAATGTTACTTTTGCCATCGTAGCTTTTTATATACAGAACTCAGTAAGACAGGCTGAGACCTGAGATGACATTCCAATATTTGACTCCACCAGAGTACGATTAACACCATAAGACCCTGCAATAAATCTATTCTGAAGAACCCTAATGTACGCACGGTAAGCCTCTGAAATGAAACGCGAAGTGATCATTGGAATGAGAGTCGAGACTTCTTACTTGGTAGCAAGAGAGTGCCTTTTTTCGCCGGTTTTCTTTCCAGTGGCTAAGTGATCCCCCAGTTTTCTGCAACACAACTCGTAAATGTTGGAGATTGCCATGCTTTAATGATCGCATTCCTTCAAACCAGAACAACAGAATTTGCGCTCTGCAAATAAAAATAAACAAGACACCTCTTCTCGGACAAAGGAGTGGCTGAAGGGTATGCTGATGTTGTGTTTTTAAGTGCCTGCAGTCAACATAAAAGGTATTCATTATCGGGATACAGGGCATTAAGAGAAATTGACAAGGCTCTTATCATTAAGAATCAGAGCCAGTGCCTGCGAGGGATTTCTGCCTCTGCTAATGTTTAGAGTTTCATACGAGCCTCAAGTTCACCTACGACCAGCCATTGCGACATCCCCTCACAGAATTTATTTGTGAATCAAGGCCTTTCTTGTTTAAATCACTCATTCCATATTTGTCACTGCTAGAAGTAGCAAAGCTCACCTCAGAGGATTTGGCCGGGGAAGAGTCCATTCCAAGCTCTTTCAACGATTCATATTTGGCATTTTCCACAATCACGACGGATTTATCAGTTAACTGTGATCCTCTATTCTCCTGACTACCATTTTTCTCCATCTCACCACCCAGATTATGCACTTGCCTCAAGTTCTTGACCTCTTGGTCAGGATCCACAATTTCCTGAGAAACTGAGACATCACCTTCAAGTTTCAATTCAGTAACATTGCTTGAGTCCACATTCACTTGCTCGAGCAAAGCTGCCGCTTTCCTCTCGGCTATCTTCTTGTAGTGAGCCTCAAAAAAGGCTTTCTTTTCCGCCACTGATCCTGGCCGGGAATACTTCTCTGCCTCTTCGACATAGCGCTTCCTAGAGAAGCTTGACCACTTCTCCCACGACAAGGACTCTTCTGACACAAACCTGCCAAATGAGATTGACTGCCCGAGAGCATGAATTGAATTCCCCTGCATTAAGGAAGATTTCCTACATTTAATGCAAAATTCAGATCCAAATGTTGCCAATAACCACAGATATATAAAGTTTTCCTACATAAGTACCTGCTGATTCATTTCAAGCAGACAGTTTCCGGTGGATCTAGCATTAATATTTAGCAGACTACCCCATCAAACACGAGTCATGAAGAATTATCTATATAATGAAGTGTGAAGAGTAGAAGAAACGTCATTCTACACCAAACCTCCACCTAAATTTGTCGTAATCGTGCAATGATCAGGTGAAGCTGATCATAAACATGAACAGAACAGGTCACTACGTTGAGCTCATCCCTTATCTGGACACAAGAATCTGAATATGAAATAAAAGAAAAAAAGAACATAAAGGAAGATGATAAATTCATATTGCAGTTTCTTGGAGTTACCTCAGCGGCATCATTGGTGAAGACTGAAGAGTGAGACAAGGGCTGCATCATGAGACAGCTTGAATCTCCCATGGCTGGCGCTCAGCAATGCTTCAAAGCCTCAAACAAGACGCTAACTTGGAACTGCAAACACCAAGATTAACGTTGCCCCTCTTTTCGATTTTTCTTTTCCTCCTTTTTTGTTTGAATTGAATTTGAAATTCAAAAGTAAAGCAAAAGGTGCATAACCCACGTTCTCATTGTAGTCCTCATCATCATAAGTCCATGGAGATGAAAGTGAAGCGTGCTCTTTTTTAATATCACCACAAAAGGTGGGACTCATTTGCAACTTGCTTCAGTTCGTTTTCGAGTGCTTCCCTCCTTTTCGGCTTACTCGGGCCCCATTTGTTTGACGCTAAACGTTGAAAACTTTAACTAATATTATCATTAAACATTTTCGATTATTTTCCTTTAAGAAATGAAAGCTGTTGGCCTGACTGGTGGTGATCTTTCTTGAGCCCCTACCGAATGGATTTGTCCTGTTGTTGGAGAGAGTAGCGGATCAGCGAAGCAAATACTCGACGGATCTACAGTTCGAACATTCCCCAAGATTACGAAATTGCTATCGCATTCACATCCCGGAAACATACAAATCTGGGATCAGGCGGTCCGTGCGAGAAACTCAGCCAATGAGTTTTCTTGTGTTCAGCACGAATTAAGGGGCAGAGGGATTTGTTCGAGAGATACACATTCCCCGTGTAGATCTTGCACGATGGTTAAACTCGATTTGCCGGCCGCATCACCTATAGGATTAGCCTACATAATAATTTCCCCTCTCTTTTGAGGGCTAGTCATGTGGGTGACCAGTGCCAGTGGCCATGGCCAGTACTGTTAATTCAGAGGACAAAAGATGTCAATGGCTGAACCACCAGCGGTTGAAATGTCAACCTCTGCATAACAGAACAATACCATCAATCCTCCGCTGTCATGCTTCGGAGCTAATTCTGTTCGTGAAGATTCGCACAAGTTTAATCTTTGGACCTGGGTCTGGCGATTATACCAACTACCAAAGATCTGAGGCTGATTTTTGCATTTATCCGACCAAACATCTTTAAATTCTTGAACGGCCAAAGAATAAATAAGAAGCTTGATCTTTTTTTTTTTTTTTTTTTGCTGATTTAATCTGTGAGTTGGACCGACGCACATTGATTTTCTTTTCCTTGAAGCGTAAACTTCCACCAAAATAACATAAGGAGGGCATCAATCTGTTGAAAGCTACATAACTACGTCACCTCCACCACAACATAGGGTATGAACTCAAACATGATGTGACTCAGCAAACTGCCAGTATATCACTAAATTCTTCTGAGAAAAGAAAAGCCATAAGCAAATGCTCTAACAAACTAGAAGGCAACATTCACTTGCGGAATTTATATTAGCATTTGAGAATATTAGTACAGGTTCCATCGATTTGAGAATATTACCAGGGGTCGTAGACAAGACCATCATTTTTATTACCTCTGATTCAATCTTCTAGAACTTTTCTGCCAATGCAATCCCTTCACAGCTTCCCCTGCTCCTAGGAGCTTCATCCGTAATCATTTTCAATTCCAACCTTACTGAATCAAAACAATTATCAAGCCTTCTTTTCGATATTTACAGAACTGGGAAAGCTTTCCTCAAATCTAAAGAGAAGGGTTCAAATCTTCAATAACACACCAACCAAGAAGGCAGAGAAGCACAAGCTGAAAGAACCCATTTCACGTACCCCATCTGTGAAGACCAAAGCCCAACAGAATCCTGAAATTACAATCTTCAACTGTGATCTAAATAATATATTTCCAATTCCATTTTCAAGCAATCAGCTCTGACCCTTGAGCAGCTCATGCAAGTAATTGGATCGAAGAGGAGACCTTATCCCTCACTGAAATTACTTTTTCTTCTCGCTGAACATTATTCCATGAAAACTACCAGTTAAAATCAAGGAAGATAAGTCGCTATCATTTTCTTCTCGAAGGATCCCGGCTAAGTCCATGCTTCCTCAGTGTATTAATGTAATCTCTCATAAGGGTAAATTTGTTGCTTCCAAGATGATAAAAATAGTCCCATGTATAGATCCCAGTTTTATGCAAGTCATCAAAAATTATCCTGCATCATTAAGATTACAGAATCTAAGTCTCATGGGAAAATCACAAAATGTTCAAGCTGTAACAATTTTTCGTTCTGAGGAACCATCTTGAAATTACCTCACCCCGTAGTTTCCTATAGGTTCGACTTTCATGATTCCAACATGACGACGTCCAAATATTACCTGATGAGGAACATGAAGTGTTTGAGCCAAAGGATATTGGAGCATGAACATTAACTAAACATGTTTTTTGGCCACATAATAATCATATCAATTGTGAGACTCGAGAGGTAACACATTAAATGAATTGATGGTATCAAAGAAAACAATGTCAGTTCAGCTATGGAAAGATTCAATGCTGATCTTTAGGGGGCCAATACGTAAGGGAAAATTTCCTACAGTTAACGGTTTTTTTTTTTGGTCAGTTTCCTACTGTAATCTTAAAAAGCTAACTTTTGATGTATCTTTATTTATTTATGGGGAAATAGGATAGCCAATTTCCATATGGTCAGTTTCCTACTGTAATCTTAAAAAGCTAATTTTTGATGTATCTTTATTTATTTATGGGGAAATAGGATAGCCAATTTCCCTACGGTATAACACAACATATGTACAGAAAATTAGTTAGAATTTAACTAAAATTAGCAAGTCACTATGCCTAGGTAGCAAAGGCTCACTACTTTGCTGAAGTCCAAAGTCGTGTGCATCACTTAGCACAGTGATCAAACCCTCCTCCCCATTAAGTCGATCCTTGAATGCAGGTTATAACCCAGGATACTGGTATATCAGCTAAACTATGTACACAATCAGAGCCTTTCATACTTGTCCTACTAACATGAGCGCTGTTTTAGGAATTGGTGGCTCAGGAAACCCCTAGAATCTGAAAAAAAAGAAACCAGTTACCCAAAAGTCAGGAGTTTCCAAATTGTGAGACGATCTTAGAAGAAGAATAGATTTGATTCAGTTAACCTAGTTGATAGAGACTTCTCTCTTATCATCAGAACACATTCCTGTCGACTCCAGAG
Organism: Melaleuca quinquenervia; assembly: GCA_030064385.1. NCBI lineage: Eukaryota > Viridiplantae > Streptophyta > Magnoliopsida > Myrtales > Myrtaceae > Melaleuca > Melaleuca quinquenervia. Next base: position 4,809,057 of record CM057726.1, on the reverse strand, counting down.
TTACATCGCTCGTTTTTCTATCATGAGAAAAGTGCAAGCAACAGGAGAGAGCCTTTTTCCATCAAGTTCAATTTTTCACGTGCAGATCTGACCAGAGAACAGACTGAGCAGTAGAACTTATTCCAATACTAGCATCTGCCTAGTAAAGCAATAGTTATATTCATTGACAAATGTATCTGATGCACAAGAACCATCATTCTAGTCTTCGTGATGAAGTTGAATTGACCCCACGAATGTGAACAGAAACTAAAGCTACAAGATGAACAGTTATCATAGAGGTAGATATGGCTAGGTTGTTCATTTTAATTTTGCAGTACCCCTTCACATGCCAAGCAAAAAAAAGCTTCACATGTTAAGAGAATGCATGCAAAATCTTTTTCTCTTTTTGTAAGAGATCGTTACATTTCTGAATATGCAAGAGATTAATGCATATATCTTGAATATCAACCTTCTCACCACCTATAGACCTCATCTTGCCATCTGCAGCAGGACTGCAAATTCTGAGAAACTCAGCAGACAACCTAAAGGTGCTACCATTGGTGAATTCCACCTCCACCTGAAATAGTAAGAGTGTATTTGAAGTTAAAACACACTACATAAAACTTGTATAAGCAAGTGACGTAACACAACAAGTAGCTTAATAGTCTGCCAAAGTGACACGACACAGGAAGTAGCTTCATAGGATGCATTCGTGCTACTCCTCCACTATCAGTTAACATATGAACTGAAGCTTACTTGTGCATTGTAGTGCAAAACCTTACAACAAGGCTAAGGATATGATAGAGGGGTAACAGGAAAAAGAATGCAAATACTGAACCATAACTGGCAGATTACTGATAGCTTGCAGTCCAGATTTCTATAAAATTTGTCTAACAATAAAAGCTTTGCAAATCACTATCTGTTTGTTTCCACAGAAACACCTAAAGAAGTTTATGAATGCTTAAACCATACTTCAAATGCTAAATATCCTTAATTCAGCAGAATCGACCTAACCCACAACTTCCTGGGAAATAAAATTATGATAGCTTAGTACTTATCATTCTTCTCTTGATGCGGCATCAACCTATTATAGGTGTGAGATTCTCCCTTATGATACAAGTAAGGGCTACCCGAGACTATCTTCCTTGTGCTCTCCAAGAAGGACAATGTCTTGAGCAGCCCACTGATATTAATAAGGTCCTGAAGCGTTCACGAATCCAACAACTGTTCATTTCACAAGATTCCACCTTGAAAATCAAGGTCCCTACATAAAATCTGCACTCGACCAGCATTCACATCCCGGTGCATTCACGTTTCCGTGGAATACAAAGGATGGACTCAAACCCATCTCCACCACACAACGGAATCGACCCAAGAGCTTTGGGACTCGAACGATCAGACGACTTACTCAAAACCAAGAAAGCGTAATCAATAATAACGAGATTTCGGGAGCACGAGTGCGCAAAAAGCTTACGCATTTAGGAGCGTGGAGAGAGAATTTAGAGAGGCGTGGGGCGCCGACGGCTGTGTGGATGGATTTAACCGCTCGCTGCAGGGCCGTCATTCTGCTCTTCCTCGATTGCGACTCTCTCGAAAGTTTCACGCTTCGAAGTCCACGTTCATTGTTTGAATTCTGCGCTGTCGGTGTCGGCGCATGAGGGATTCCGACATTGGTGAGCTTCAAAACTGAAACAGCGGCAAAATGCAGACGACGCGACGGCGAAATTCGATTGGAGGGACCAAGAAATGCCGAAGCTCAACGGTGAACCCAGCGAACAAATCCAGGTGGCCTGACCGACCCGAACGAGCCCGATCGGGTTGAACCAGTCGAGACAATTAATGGGCCCGATATTAAATCTTCTGGCCCCGTCTGGCCCAAACATAAAGCCCCAGGCCCACGGATAAACCAGGTCCACTGACCGATCAAGTGTTCATGCAGGCATAATTCAGCGCAACAAAATGGGGAAACTGTTCAAAAAGTCAAAAACCTATTATCTTTTTATTAGTAAAATTATAAACCTTCTTAACTTTTACTAGTTAAGACCATTCGACCAATTTTATACTAGAAAGATGTTGGCAATGTCCTATAAAATTGTCATGTTAATGTGGACAAATTTTTTTTCTTTTTTTCCCTACTAAGCCTAGTAAGAGACACCAGATGACCACGGGTGAGGATTGTTGGGGCCTCACGACCCTTGCCCAGCGGTTGACGAGGGTCGGTTAATCCTTGCCGGGCTTCGGAAAAGAAAAGTCAAAATATAAAATATAAAAATTTCATAAACTTTAAAGTTGTAAAAGCTGTCAACATCAATGTTAACATCAATTGGGCCATGCAAGATAGCCAGTATTCGTGTTAGCAATTTTCGGCTAAAATTAACCAAATAGATTCAGTTAACAAAATTGAAAATGCTTATGATTGAATTGACAAAAATTACAAAATATTCAGGACCGTTTGGACAATTCTATAGTAAACATATCCACTAACGAGCAAAATTGGTTTTATAAACACCATACTTTTTCCCCCAATGAGTAAAATAATCAAAGCTAATCCACAGATGGATCAAATCAACCATATTATCCATCGATCTTGTTGTATCTCGGTACATGGCCTTATGTCCTCCAACGACTGAAATTATGTCGGGTTGAAGAACTCGGTCAAATGCAATTGTCAGAAAATTAGATGCGCGAGGACCGAATGGAACGTCAATCCTCTTCTTGGACCTCGTGAAGGCACACCAACGATAATTGGTCTGTTAGCAACGGCGATTAAACAACGAGGATAAGAAGGAATTCCATTTCCTCGGTTGGCCCGATGAATGGTGGGTGATTAGATTAGCCCAAGCCTGACTGAGTGCAGGACAGTTTGCACATGTTAACTAATGTGCAAATTGGCCCTAATCTTTAATTAATTCGACGTGGTTTTGGCTATTTCCTTTAGAGCTAGCAAGTGTCAACCCTAAAAACCAATAATGAACCTCTTCTTCTGTGATCAAGAGACAGTTTAGGTGAATGCCAAGTTGCCAACTATGAAATTAAGAAGTGGTCCGAGGATAAGAACCATGAGTGGAGCATCTTAACTAATTTCCTTCCTCGTACTTGTTACTGTGGATATATACTACACAGTGTATTGCTGACGAAAATTGATGGTGTGTAGGTAGCTTGCGATACAACCTGCACGAATCATGATTATTAAATGGGAGTTAAATCGCCAGTGGACGAATGCCAAAGGTAATTTATCATCATCAAAGTATTTTCTTGATCGTGTTATGAATTTACCGATTTAGTTATCCTTTTCTCAAGAAAAGAAAGTGAAGAAAAGGTTTTCCATTACATGTTATGATCACGACCTTTTCATTTCTTAAAACTGTCGATCGTGTCATGATTTTTTTAGTCCAAGAATAAGAGTCGCGATCAATGATTGCATCAGCAATGAACTATGCACGCACATCACTCAGCAAGTACGAGGGAAGAGATTAATTAAGACAGTCCCCTCATGGTTTTATCCTCAGACCCCTTCTTAATCTCGTGTTTTGTCAACTTGGCATTCACCTAAACCGTCTCTTGATCACCCAAGAGGTCCGCCATTTGTTTTAAGGTTGGCTCCTGGCTTGCTCTAAGGAAAGAGCCAAAACCACATCAAGTTAATTAAGATTAGGATCGATTTGCTGAGCAGTTGGCATGCAGCTGTCCTGGATTCAGTAAGGCTTGAGCTAATCTAATCGCCCACCATGCATCTGATCATCCAATGAGGGCAATGAGACTCCAGGCAATAGTAGATTACCATCACATGGGTGTTTTAAATTTCATTGCGTGATTGACCTGACGCTGTGAAGCCTTCATAACATGTTAAGGTGGAAGAACACTTCAATGTTCACATGCCCTCAGCTAGTTGTTCATCAAAAGGGACCGTTCAGTACGATTCTACAAAACCTAAATTTGAAATTATCTGGAGACAGCGAAAAAAAATCAGATACGTATATGTATATAGGAAACGAGCTGGAAGCTGCATGCATATGGTTGGCCGAGTACCTACCGGAGGGTTTGCTAGAACAGTCGCGTCGACAGGGGCTCAGAAAGCCCATTGGAAAATGGAGATGTCAAGATAATATTCTCAAACAGCTCAATAATTTGTTCTCGTGTCCAATTAACCCGAGATTCGTTAGTACGTCTTGTCAAGGATGGAGAACGACGCGAGGACATTTCTCCTTGCATTTCTCCAATCTGAACCAACCCAACTGCAGAAAAAATGGCCGACATAGCAGCACGACCGCTTGGTACCGTGTGCGCTGCTGATGTACATTAGTTCTGGTCGCGAGGGTTCTGGGGTGATGAATCGTGCAGAGTCATTGGAAACGTTTACGTACTTGTCTAGGGTTAGGTGCATGCACGGAGGTGATTAGGAACGAATTAACATCTGTTGGTTCAGAAGGGAGCGGCTCCAGTTTTCCAAATGCTTGGCACGACTTGCTTCTCTCCAACCGAGCAAACGTACATCGTTGAGGGAATCTATGTAGTCGTATGCTATGACGCGAGAGGAAAGTAGCTAAAGATGTTTATAGGTCGTTGGTTGACAAATCCAAATCATCCTTCGCTTGTGAAGATGTGAACTCTGAACATATGGTCACAACTCAGTCACGCCTGTACTTTGACCCATGTGGAGTGTGGTTAAGTCTTCGTAATATGGGAGGCAGCCGGGGAGGCGGTGTCTCGTGAATTGTTGGCCCCCCTAATCAGGGTTTAGATCACCGGGTGTCTTCGATATGGAGGCGGATTCAATCGGGTCAATTGATTACTAAAAATCTTGTTTTATCTTAAGAATTCGAAGGGAACTTGTGTTAGGCATTCTTTTTTGTTAGTATATGTTTGCTTGTGTAATTCAATATTGGAGTCTTGCATATGTGGCATTAAGCGATTTCGTGCATCGATTGCAAAGTGTGCAAAGTGTGCAAAGTGTGCCGGTTCAACGTATAGTCATCGATTTGAGTTAAAAACTACTATTACTCTTGCAAATCAACACGATGCATTTGTCCAATTTCAAAGTACATTCAGTTAATTTTTGTTAACAAAAAATAAAAATCTTAGAATACATAACTCGAAATTTTTTTACACACGACGTAAAGAAACGCGATAAAGTAAAAAGAAGACTTAGCAGCTATTACGATCTAACATTTGATCCGGTCTTTGACGACATGATAGAATTAGTTAGGTGATTACGAAGTTCGCATAAAAGAAAGAAAAGAAGTGTTGTGTATGTTCATAATATTTGTCCATTTTCCAAGAAGAAAAGCTCTTGTTCAAAGTAATCTAGCCCATCCCATGGCATTGTAGATTCCACACTATCAATTCTTTGTTGCAGCTGATTTTGTTGATGTTGCTGAAGTGGACGAGAATCTTCCACAGAAGACGACGAACTCTGTTGATGTTGCTGAAGTGGACGAGAATCTTCCACAGAAGACGACGAACTCTGAGAAAGAGCGTTGATTTCTTGGTGATTCCTCCATGACCCTTCTTGATCTTCGCTGAAGCTTCCGCACAACAACTCAAAATTCTCCAAGAGGTCAGCAGTTTCTTTGAACGTCATTAGTCCGATCTCATCCTCCATCAGAAAAGCCTCCAACTTGTCTTGACCCGCTTCTAATGCTGTGGGTTTATTATCACTGTACGAGCTTTCTTCTGTAATGGAATTCAGGTCCATGTCCATCTCGTTTACGATCTCTTGTGCATTGTTCTGATTTTCTTGAACTGACTGGTGGGTCACTGGGTCTAGCCCAAGAAGTTTCAGCTTCTTCTTGATTCTGGTGTTCCAATGGTTCTTAATCTCGTTGTCGGTGCGACCCGGAAAATGCGAAGCAATCTTGGACCATCTGCAACCTCAAAAGGGAAGTTCCAATCTTTTTCAGGACTTGATAACAATACAAGAACTTGCTTGCTGGACAATGTAACAGTAAGTGCAGTACAAATTTATAAAAGTGATCATGAATTTTTCTTTGTATCTGTAGCGTAATTCTAAGGACGCGTATACGTGACCTGTTACCGAGACGCGAATGAAGTTGAATGATTTGATCTTCCTCCACCTCGGTGAAACCGCCTCTCCTAACATCGGGCCTCAAGTAATTGATCCACCTCAATCTGCAACTTTTGCCACATCTCAGCAAACCTGTAAAACTCATCACTCCATCCAATCAGTGTCTACTTGATGATCTGTTTCTCTCAAAAACCGGGGAGAGACTAGACTAACCTGCGAGTTTGGGTACCGTCCTCCAGCAATGGATGCCATTATTCATGATGAAGCTCATGAGCTTTTGGTCTTCCTCCATAGTCCACGGACCGCGCTTCAGCCCAACCTTGTCACAACAGGGTTGCCTTCCCATTTGTCGGTTTTCCGATGCGTCAAGCACTGCGTAAACGAGAAGGAAAAGTTTGCAATCGAGCTCAATGTTGAAGAATCAAGTCAGAGCTTGCAAAATCATTTATAGTCTGCCAAAGATTCTGACAGATCACCACGGCCTTAAAAAACTCGGATGTTCCTTAAGTGGGGTGAAAGATGATTGAATGGAAAAGAATATTTAGACAAATGGCAATGACGCCAAAATTATTGATAACAATTTGCGTGCCAACTTTTGGTTCAACGAGTGTCCTAACGTGTAACAGTAAAGACGAACCAGACCTGAATTTGTTCTCATTTGACAATCTTCACTTTGTGGGTATGCCACTATCTTTTGCAGACCGAGGCCCTCTCTTATTGGGTTTCATTATTCTAGACAAGAAATACATGCATTATAATTTTCTTCTTCTTTGCAGGAGATTCCTTGGCATTTAGGGTTTCTTTCTGCTTCTTCTTTGTTGCTAGTGGAGGCGGCTTGTAACTCTGCTCATGTGATGAAAAGGAAGGCACGAGATGCTTTTACCAAGTTCTCGTGCTGGTGCAAATATCCCATCAATGGCTTTACTTGGAAGACGGAACCACTCGATTGAAAAGACATGCAGCACCGGGAACATGATCAAAACAGCAGATCAAGAGCGAGAGACGGAGAAGAGGTGTGAATCCACCTCCGGAAAAGTTTAATAAGACGGACGACATTGTCACATGAAACCAATTCAGTATTGACCTTAGACCAAAGGAGGTCTCTCGTTCGGTGAACTTTCAGCAACATGGAGCTCGTCCAAAAGCATCAATTTGCCTGCCTCCTCATGGGCACTTCTTATGGTTCATCCGCCAGTTAATGCATCTAGAGTAAGCTTAATTAAGGGCATAAAACGAAGGGACCAACATGTGACAAAGTGTGATTTAAGTACTTGAAAACCTGAAAAAAGATGACGAACTGTGAAGGAGAACCGACAGTGCTGGAGCGAAGAAAGGAAAGACAATCGCACCCACTTCATGTGCTCGATGCAAGCACATGACAAGAGTGAGCCCCATGTATCTTTTCCTCGATGCGTAGCCGTCACAACTGATGACATATGGGACCAGAAATGATCTCGTCTACTTCCTCGAATCATCCATTTAGTTTTGAACAAGTCACCAACCAAGGCCGAAAACTCTTTGTCATGCTGCACGCGGTAGACTGTAAATTTAAGAAAGAATAACGGCGATAGTGATGTATCATGATTTCAATTGAATAGATGAAGTAGATTGTAGTAGGAGAATCACAATATTGGATGAAGTTGTCCAAAAAGTCCTAAAATTACTAAACCACGACCAGCTCGGTCCTAAACTTTTCCATTATACCGAATTAGTCCTAAATTTTTTTTATAATTTATCAATTCAGTCCTAAACTTTTTAACGATTTGAATATATAGTCATACCGGTTAATCTTAACTAGAAATAGCCGATGCGCGATCTAATCTACAACAATCATCCTACGCGAACAATTTTTGTAATTTTTTTCTAATTTTATTATTTTTTTCCTTCTTCGTGGCTTTTGCTTCTTCTATTTTTTCCCTCTTTTGCCCACCGCTAGGCCTTCTCAAAGGCTGGAGCCCTCCACTGCCTAAGGTGAGGACCGCTCTCTCCAGCCTCTGGCGAAGGTTGCCTCTCCTGCCCTTACCCAAGGCTGACGATGGGGAGGAAAAATGAAAATGAGAAAAGGGAAAAATTCATAAAATTACATAAATTACTCATGTCAGCACTAATCCATCACGTAAGATAGCGGGCCTCGACTAGATCGCAATTTGAAATTTTTCCTCTCAAAATTGATCGAAAGTAATAAATTACCAAATTGTTAAAAAGTTTAAATTCAAATTAGCAAATCATGAAAAGATTTGAAAAAAAAAATTAATACAAATGTTCAAAACCGAGTCAATTTTAAATCTTTTTGGATAGTTTTGCCACGTGTCCCGATCATTCACAACCTCGGCAGATTAAAAGACGCTGACTTCGAAGCTAAACGACAGTCTCGACACGACATCAAAGCTGTTCCTCAGTTGGCACCTCTTCGCCGTCCAGAATCGAGAAAATGCAGCATCATCGTCTCCATGCTCTTTCTTAGCCCGACAAGCTCATGAACAGAAGAACCCCGACAATCACTTTTATTAAGGATTAATGTTGACAAATTCAACGGAGGAGGAATATTAAATCCACATGCTTTCCACGTTGCTGTTCTCATTATTGATTCATCGTAATTATTGATGCCTGATATATAATCGATACAATCGGAGAACATGAACATTATATTTGTAACGAATAACCAATAAAGATTGAGAGTGAATGCCTTCGGACCCATCTTCAATCGGCAGATTACAAGTTAAGCACATCGCTCTTTCTTGTGCGCACTTGACTGAAATCAAAAGTGGGTAATATCAATTATTTCGTAACCGACCGATTCGAAGCGGAAATTTTTGATTAATCGGGATTGAACAAAACATAACCATCGGTGAAAATACCAAAGAAGTGTGACGGGGCCTGCCGTTCCTCTCCATGGAAGAAACGGGCCAGCTGTGGCCCGAAATGACATGGGCCGGGATGTTGGGCAAGCCCAACAGCAATATCTTTCCCATCGAGAGAGTTGATGACCGTAATTGTGAAAAAAAAAAATTGTACGCATATATGTGCAAAGAGATGACTATTTCTATATTGGAATTCCCCTTCTTCTTCTTTTTTGTGCGCAAAGGTTGTTTATAAGATGAAAAAGATTCAAATATATTGCTGATCCAATAGTGTTATTAATTTACGCATTTATCCATTGACGAGCTAATTATCAAATAATTAATTGAGGGCATCTTAGGGAAAGAAGGAATTTACGATCCCTTGCAAATAAGAGATTCTCTTTATTTTGTGTAATGGTAAAGATTTCCCGTTTATCCTGCCTTTGCTGTCATGGAAAACTAATGGACCTATCAATGATTTCATTGCTCATCGATGGAAAAGAAAACGCGGCCAACCACACCATATTGAATTCGATAAAATTAAGAGATAATGCATGCGATCTCCAGTTTTTTGGGTAAAAAACCGATTTTTTGAATGAGTTTTGTGTAGACAGATAAGGTGACATATATGCATCTTAAAGAAGATAAGTAGCTCTCGTTAATAAAGTCTTGTTTAATCAATAGCAGATTAACAAACTTGGGTGCACAAAAAGAAAAAAGGAACTAAAAGTAAGTTTTAATCTTGGGAGAAAGGATGTTTAAAGATTCACAATGGTTATTTGGAACTTGGAAGTGAATTTTTTTTTCCTGTAAACACAGTAATTGAAGCGATATTAAAATCCCATATGAGTAACTCTTTCGGTATATATTCACTAATCACTTCATGTTGAGTATGCATTAAAAAAAACAATAATAACGTGCTACAAATAAAATAAAACAAAAAGAACGTTGATCTAAAAGGTTCAGCACGTTAAGGATGTAATCTCAAGATCCCAAACTTAAATAGCAGGGAAAATTATATTAATTATTAATAAATTTTGGCTCAATTGAATTTTGAGTCGGTGTGAATTTTGACCTTTAATATAATTTATAAATTATATAAAAATGTTCGATATTGTCCCTGAATTCGAATTAATGAAAAGAAAATATTGGATATTTTCATAAGACTAGATTGAATATGTACTAAAATTTTGGGAACTACATTGAAGTTTAAATCATTAACCATATTGCATAAGTGAAAAATTTAGGAATCACAATAAAATTTTGGTTAAAGTCTCAAGGTCATTTATTGTTTCCCTAAAGAATAATTTCTTGGCCTCAAACAATTTATGCTCCTTTTCTAAAGTAATCCTAAACATATGTAGTAATTAGATAAGTAAGTTTTACCATAACATCTCAAGAGAGATGTAGCGAAATCGAAAGCGCTCGAGCCATGCACGAATGCGACTGATGGGTCGGATCTCCCACGGCCAAATGCACGTATCAAACGCCAGCTGTCCCTTTAGAAATAAACCCCTCCATTATTAGTAATAAATTTGAGATTCTTTATTAATTTATTATCATTATTATTACTACTTTCGTAAACTGGAGAAAAGTACAACTCGGCCGCCCTCGTGGAGATATGACGTCATCAATGAGATGATCGATTTAGTTTCCAAATACAGAAATTTCCACCCTGTTTGAATTTTTGTTAATTACTGGCCAAGCGAGGCAATGGCTCTCAGCCAAGAAGAAAAATTCAATTTTACGCTTCATTATAACACGTTGTATGTTGAAAATTATGATTAATGTTGTTAAATTTTCTGAACAAATGTTCTTTAATGAATCATTTCTTGAGTGAAAGAACAAACTTATATTAACTTTTGTTGACTATTCTCTTTTTTCTTAGTCAAACAACCTTTCAAGTATTTCAAATTTGAAGAGTACACGAAACGAAAATTCAAATGGAGAGACCGTGTTTTTCCTTCAATCTCACATTATATTCTCTACATAGCCGATCATTTCACACACGTGCATAATCAAATTAACAAAACTAAAAATAACACGAGGAGGTGACATTTTTGCTACCGGATTTTCAGTAATTGATATTCCATGTACTTGCGTATACACTATATAATAAATACTTCATTTTTCTCCTTAGCCAGCAAAAGTGCACATGTTGCTCGTGCAAAAGACACTCGAAAAGTTTGGGAGCAAAAATACGTTGTCAAAGATATTCATCGAAAAGAAATTGTTGATAAGATATATAAAACGACACAAAAAATCGCATGGTACATGTGTAGAGAGAGATTTTAAGATTTCACAGAGCCAAAAGAAAAAACTCAAGGAGATCATTGTAAGATGAAAAATATTCAAACTTTAACGTCGCAATACACCGAAATAGGATAAAATTACTAATTTAAGCATCTATTCATGTTCTAAATAATTGTAAAATAATTTATTGCGGATTATTAGAGAATGAGAAAAATAAAGACTATTGAGTCTCTTTAATGTTAGAGGATCCTCCTTACTTCATATGGCGGTACACATTATATGGCAAGAGAAGGGCGACCCCTGAATTCGAAAAGGTTATTTCATAAAGGCAGGTGACCGTCGGCTCAAATATTTTGCAAAGTTGTGAGTTAGGTTTTCGCGTTTTGATCGCTTGACGTACATTAGGAAAAACTTTCCTCTATTAAATAGGATCTCGTTCGATTTGAAATCGGACAACCTAACCACTTCACGGCAACCTAACCACTTCACGTTATGTTGTTTTGGCCGGTCGACACGGTGGCCGACTGGAGGAAGTATGCTGAATTTGTGAAATGACTTTGTTTAAATTGACAAGGCTGTCCCCATCAACCGATGTGCGGTGGCGCCGCGCCATTGGGAGAAGGGTCCCCGTCGCTACAAAAGCATAAAAGCACCGCGCCACCATGATGACGAGTTAACGACCGCATGTAAAACCGACATGAACGGTCGAAACACCAGATCCTTCCCCTATCTCTCTCACCCTCCTACCCTCGATCGCCATCCGATTCTCTCTCTCTCTCTCTCTCTCTCTCTCTCTCTCTCTCGCTCTCGCTCTCTCTAAAGCCAAGATTTTCGTGGAGGTTTCGAGGGGAAGTTAGGGGAAAAAGGGACGGAAACGGAGAAGGGATGGAGGGAGGGAGGGAGAAGAGAGGGCGAGAATTTTTAGGTGCTTTCACGACTGAGAACGGAGACGGGGAGGTCTTTCTGGTGCGCTTGTGAGCGGAAGCAGAAGCGTTTTCCATGGCGGCAAGGGACCGTCGGAGAGGGGGAGGGCGCGGAGGAGGAGGCGGCGGCGGCGGCGACGTCGTCTCGTGGAGCAGGTTCTTCTGGTGCACCATCTCCGCCGTCCTTTCTTGCGTTCTCTTCACTGTCTTCACCTTCTCCACCCTTCGCCTCTCCTTTGGAGGTTACCATCTCTCTCCCTTTATCTCTCCGTTCCATTTCGTCGTTCCTCGATGAATGAGGGAAAAAATTTAAGAACTTGCACTACGAGCTCTGATTGTCGATCAAATTTTACCAACTTTAACCTTATCAGGTGTGGGATTTCCTGTGCTTGAATGAATTCCATGCGATGCTCTGTTTTCGAGTATGAGTTTGTAGGTCAATTCTACTAATTTGGTTTCTTCTTCGTTCTGTTTCTTGAATCGCTAGTTCCCTTGCGTCCAGCACGTGAAAAAGGACGGAGAGAGTGTTTTCTTCTTCCTTTCTTGCCATTGTCGAGTGAGATAACGAGCTGAAAAATCAAATTTGCTGATTCCGTTTCCCAATTCTTGGGCGCGGATTTTGCGTAACCAGAACTCTTCTGCAAATCGAGGGCTTTGCGGGATTTTCTGTTACGGATGATCTTTTCATTTGAAAAAGTCCTCGGAATCGATTCTCATGGCGCTTTCCATTTTTGTTTTTATCGTGCAATATAATTTCATGTGTTGATTTCGTCGTTGATATTTGCGCAGGCACTTTTCAGCCGGTGGTAGTCCCCTCATGGCAGAATCCGGTGATGAAAGCCGTCTCCGGCGACTCTGAGTCCGCTCCATCAGTTTTGATCAGAGAAACGGTCATATTCCCTGACCAGGCAGTGATTTTCCTCAAGTACCCTCCTTCATCTCGCTTATTTACGAAGGAGGACATTCACTGCGTCTATGTCGTGGCCTCCGACTCAACCAAGCTGCAGCTGAGGCGGCCGCCAGCTGGAGTGGACGGCGAGGATTCCGGCGAGCAGATCGTGCGGTGTCCGCTTCCCGAGAATGGGTCCTCGGTCTCTCTTGCGTTTGAGTCTGGCGAACACGTCCCGCCGGGGCCGAGTCATAGGTGGGACTCGCTGGTGTATGAGGCCGTGATCGACCGTGACAACACCACGGTCGTTTTCGTGAAGGGCCTCAACCTCCGGCCTGAGAGGGTCTCCCAAGCGTCGAGGTTTGAGTGTGTCTACGGCTGGGATTTCAGGAAGCCAAGGTTCCTGTTGCGATCCGACGTCGAGTCGATCGCGCAGGAGATCGTCCGGTGCAAAACTCCCCTGAGCGTCTTGAGTGGTCCACAGGGAAATGACGCCTCCGTCAAGGTCTCAATCAGGGTAAAGGGCGGGCCGACATTGCGCTCCATAGCCCGGCCGGGCCATCGGGCTGCGCTCGAGCCGCCGGCCAGGAAGCTTCACGATATGTGCATTTGCACGATGGTGAGGAACCAGGCCCGATTCCTCCCGGAATGGGTCATTTACCACGCCCGTATCGGAGTGCAGCGCTGGTTCATCTACGACAACAACAGCGAAGATGACACAGACGACGTGATCCAGTCCCTTGCCGACGCCGATTACAACATCTCGAGGCACATGTGGCCGTGGATCAAGACGCAAGAGGCCGGGTTCGCCCATTGCGCGATGCGGGCACGAGACGTGTGCGAGTGGGTCGGGTTCATCGACGTGGACGAGTTCTTTCACATGCCGACAGGGCTGTTCCTGGACGACATCCTGAGGAACGCGTCGAGGCCCAGGAATGTGAGCGAACTGAGGGTCTCGTGCCACAGTTTCGGTCCATCGGGGCTCAAGCATGCCCCGAGACAAGGGGTCACGGCGGGGTACACTTGCAGGATGGCGGCGCCGGAGCGGCACAAGAGCATAGTGAGGCCAGAGGCGCTGAATTCCACGCTCATCAACGTGGTGCACCATTTCCACTTGAGAAGTGGGTTCGACTTCGCAAACATGGACCGAGGGGTGATGGTGATCAATCACTACAAGTACCAAGTCTGGGAAGTGTTCAAGGAGAAGTTCTACCGGAGGGTGGCCACCTACGTCGCGGACTGGAAGGAGGAGCAGAACGTCGGCTCCAAGGACCGGGCGCCGGGCCTCGGGACCAAAGCGGTGGAGCCCCCGGATTGGCCGAGCCGGTTCTGCGAAGTCCAGGACACGGGCCTCAGGGATCGGGTGCTGCAGGTCTTTGCAGACCCGCGGACGCGGCTCTTGCCGTGGCAACAGGGACACTGAAATTTTTTGGTTCTTTCTCAATTTTGATGGTTTGGTGCTCCTTGACGTTGTAAAGTACTATTTAGAGATTGGTACTTGATTAGATTTGTAGATAAACGAACAATAAAATTCAGTGACGGGAGGTCATAGCATTTTGGTAGACACTCTAGTCTAGTTTACTCTTAATTATATATCTGTCGATTTCTCTCACGATAAGATTTTTTTTTTTTTTGTATTCATCAACAGTTTTAGAAACCCGATTGACCATTTTTTATAAACTAATTCCAATTACATAAATGTGATTTTCCATATTAATAAACGGATTTCACATTTGGACTAATAACATATTAAGAATTTCATCATATGTTCGGTACAAGTTTAGATTAAGCGATATTAATTTTTAGAGGTTGCAATTGTGTATTTACCAAGTGTAAGATACTTTAAATTCTTGAAAATCTCATGTATGCTAAACAGCACTTCAACTAGCTTGAAATATATATTTCACTAATTATTCCAAAATAAAACGAACTTTTAAAGAAAAATTTCTCTAATTCTCTCCTCCACGTTTACAGTTGTGCAGTATCCCCGCTATTATAGCCGTTAGAGGAAATCATTTTTTAAATATGCATTCGACCGTTGGAGTCTGGCAGAGGGATCCCTCGACGAACTAACAATCCAAACACAAGATCGCCTCTCCATTTCCATTTCGTCCTCTTGCTTGATTTCGGAGCAAATCCTTCTGCAAAGTTGAAACCGTAGCCAGAAATGGCGATGGAGGTACCAACGCAGAGCCCCAAAGACCTGAACAACTCGCGGGCACATCCGAATCAAGCGCATAATCGCTCAAAGGAGGAAAGTTTTTTCAGCCCAAGGCTCAAGTCGGCGGCTGCCATGGCAGGTTGGGATGAAGAGACGCTCGTGATCGCAAGCCTCATCGTCGATGACACACCGGTTCGTGAATTCAAGCAGAAGAAGCGGTCGGATTTGAATTTCAAGACTCCCCCTTCGAATTCCAGGAGGTACAGAACACATCTCTCTTCCTTTCTTTGGCTTTTGATTCTTTTTTCCAATCGATCCAAACAGACAGATCCTTGGACGATGATCTTCTGTTTCAGGAAACGAAGAGATCAGAAGAAGAGTCCTGTACTGTTACCCGCGCCCGTTCTTAATCTAGATTGTGAAGAAGTTAGCGCTACTGGTAATTGATTGGAAAGACAGAAATTTTCCATTTTCTTTTTGAATCTCGTAAAACATTATTTTATGAATCGACCTTATTGACAGAGAGGAAGGAGAATAAGGGTCTAGTGAAAGAAGCTGCAAAAGATGAAGAGAAATGTGAAATACCCGAGCCAAAATCGTGTGACCCAAGTCCGGCTATTCCGTGCTTGGACCGACTCAGGGAAGAACTTTCATGTGCAGTAAGTAACCTGATTCTTTCGTTCTCATGTTTTCTGTGGAAATCAATTTTCTCTTTGCTGAATTCTGCAAGTTGGAAATCCTGAAATTGTTTGCGTTAATTGGGCGGTTCTTTATTTTTCAGATCTGTCTCGAAGTATGCTTTGAACCCAGTACTACATCTTGTGGTCACAGGTAAACAAAGCAGCAGGCCTTCAACCGCTTAGAGTGCTTGCTAACAGTGCTTGTATTTTCAGCATAATTATTTCATTTGGTGTATGAACAGCTGCTAAGTGAATGCTTCATATTTTACTGTAGTTTTTGCAAGAAATGTCTCCAATCTGCTGCGGACAAATGCGGGAAGCGATGCCCAAAGTGCAGGCAGATAATCAGGTAAAGACATCTCCAGAGACACTATTTGGCTATAAGTTATCTATACGATTATATAGATGCCCACCTGTTTCTCGTTTTGCTCATTGGGACTGAACCGAAACTAAAACCACCCAAGTTATACTCCAAAGAGATGGTGATCCCATATTGATTCGGACGGTTTATCACTCTTACACATTGTTTCTGAATTTGCAGCAATGGAAGATCCTGCACTGTGAACACGGTCCTGTGGAACACAATACAGCTTCTGTTCCCGAACGAGATCGAAACAAGGAAGGCCACCAAATCCGGGGGCGCAGAAACCCGAGAGCCTAATTCTCAGAAAACAGAAAGGAGAGAAAGTTACAATCATTCACACAGGAGTCTTCGACCATCAGTTGCATTGAGCAGAGACGCGTATCCAAGGAGGAGAAGAGGACTGCCGAGCCAGGATGAGGATGCTGCATTTGCTCTGAGGTTGCAGAGAGAGGAGTTCATGGAGGCTTTCCGGGGAATTAATGAGAGTTCCAGGACCTCACTATCCTCGGCCAGAGCAAACTTAAGAGCCATGGCTTCCAGAGCCATCAACCTTAGGATTAGAAGCCAACCTACCTAGTGCTGGCTTTTTTATGGTTCTAGATTTCGTTTTAGGCTTGGTATATTTCTTCCAGAGCCATGGCTTTTTTTAGTTCAAACTTAAGAGCCATGGCTTCCAGAGCCATCAACCTCAGGATTAGAAGCCAACCTACCCAGTGCTGGCTTTTTTATGGTTCAAGATTTCGTTTTAGGCTTGGTATATTTCTTCTATCTTTGTCATGAGGTTTACGGCAAGGATCAATGGCAAGATCATTACTTCACTGACTAAATAAAAAGTTGTTCCGATTCTTTCTCATTTAAGATAGTGGAAAAATTTGCCGTATTCACGACTTCCAGCATCACATTGTGTAATTACAACTTAACCAGCCAGGACCACCAACAAAAACCAAATGCGAGAGAAGAGCGGTACTGTGTAGGACAGGTTTAGCAGGAAAGACCATCACTGGATTTGGCAGGAGATAGGAAAGTTCACCAAGTTCAGATCTTTTTGTCATAAGGGAGCGTAAGATCATTAATTCTTTGCTGACTAAATAAAAAGTTAGCTCTATTCTTTCTCATTCAAGAGAGTGGAAAAACTTTTTCGTATTCACCAACCTCGAGCATCACATTTAGATCATAACTAAACCAACGAGGACCACCAAGCAAAACAAAATGTAGGGGAAGAGTGGCAGTGTGCGTAGGACAGGTTTAGCAGAGAAAACTATCCCTGAATTTAGCAGGAAATAGGAAAGTTTACCAAGACATTGGAAATGTTGCTATGCATTGTCACTGCCAAAAACTTCATGGTACCTAGTTAAAATAACACTTCATGAGCTTCACAAAATGAGCTCTAACCAAGTGGTACGATAAAGTGGCAGAATATCTTTTTGCCTGGATGAAGGCGGCCCAACACCGGGTAGGTTAACAAGAAGACACCATTGAATGAACAGGTCTGTATACCTAGCAGATGTGGTGCCCGCAACAATTAGGCCGATTTATAACCAACATATCGAGCATCCCGAATGCAACAGTGGATGAAACTCAGAATTTACCACGATCCTTGACAAGTTGAGATGAATCTCTCATGTTGAAATACCACCCCATAAGAGAGTTGATGGAAAGAAAATGCAGAAGGGTATTCAATTGCACCGAGTTCATTTAAGCATTGTACATCTTAATTCACAGGAAGGAAAGAAATGCCGGGGACAATGTTCTGATCAGGCACATAAGCTATATAACAGGACCGAATGCATCTCACGCCCAAATCTATCCTAATCTCTCATTACATATTTCTCACAAAATAAACCCGATGGGGGTTAGGTATTTAAATCAATGAACCATCATCCTGACTGCTGTGTCAAAATTCAGAGGGGTGGCAACCAAAAGTTGCTATTTTAGCCATCTCAAGCAAAACCGCCAAGAGCAGAACCTACCAGTTACAAGTCGTTCCAGTTGGTATCTCTGGCCTTAGTATGAAAACTCGTGTCCCCTGAATGAGATGTACTTCTTGACCCAGATCGCAATGTCTTCTGCACAAGCCTGAGCTTGGGGGGCCTTGATAAGCATATCAAGCGTCGCAAATTCATGAACCGCATCCTTATAGTCATAAACAGGAGCATCGACATTCACCTTCCGGAGTTCCTCTGAGTAAGCAATGGCTCTATCTCTCATCCAGTCATGTTCTGCCACCACCGTGAGTGTTGGAGGCATGAGCTTTAAGGGTGGCCCTCTACCAGGGATAAGTGGGTTTGCAGCTGGATGGTCCAGGCTGAACTCTTCTTCAGGTAAGAAGAGTTTCCAGGCAAGTAAGCACGTCTCTTTGTCGTAGAAATACGAATTTGCTAGCTTTATCTCAGAATGCGTAGGGACACTTCCCATGAAAAATGGATACATGAGAACCTGAGCGACAACCTTAACAGGGTCCAATAGTCTGCCCGCCTCTACCACTTTCCGTGCCACATAGTCCACAATGTTTGCGCCACAACTCACGCCCAGGAGAATACATCTGTTTTGATGACATGTAAAAAAAGATTTAGAGATATTGATGCACAAACAAAAACATGCTCCAAAGGAGGGTTCACTCACTTGCAAGGAGGGACAAATCAAAAAATAGATCCAAAAAAAATGTACACATCATTAAAATATCCAAATCACAACAATGTAAAAGCCATCAGCTCACAAAACTATAGAATATGCGATGCAATGGCTATTGCTCGGCTGGCCTATAAGTGTTACATTTGGTTATCTCCATTTTATTGAAAGATATCATAAGCCATCCACATGCAAAAGCCATATCTCATAAAAATAAGACAACATATATGTAAAATTCAAGATGCTGTAGCAAATGCTTTAGGTCAATATGAGAAAACAGAGGAAGAAAAATTGGAGAAACATAATTTATCAGGTAGGGAACCAAAACAACATAAGAAAATCTGTGTAACCATATAGCAAGCCACGAAACAGGAAAA
The DNA here is from genome assembly GCA_030064385.1 of Melaleuca quinquenervia. Lineage (NCBI taxonomy): Eukaryota > Viridiplantae > Streptophyta > Magnoliopsida > Myrtales > Myrtaceae > Melaleuca > Melaleuca quinquenervia. The sequence goes on along the minus strand of CM057726.1, from coordinate 4,789,938 downwards.
AGTCAGGTGGACCCAATCATGCCTTGTGCTGCTTACCTACCAATATAGAGACATGCAACACTAGTGAAGTGACAGATGGGCAGTACATAATATGTTAATATTAGGATGAAAGACATAATTGTACACAGCCCAGCATGGCTGAATTCGTCCTAGAAGGTTCTGTCAAGTTGGCAAAAGCTAAGGTATGTGTACTTAAGAGGGTGAAAAAGAGAATCCATTTTAATGGCATTGAAGGATGCCAACTGCCAATCCATTCTGCGAGTTGGATATTTTAAAGCATTCCATTATAAATAAATTGTCATTACAAAAAGAATGAGGGAGTACAAAAATTCCAAATCAGCAAAACTACAACAGGGATCTTCTCTTAGAATACAAAGTGAAGTAGCAAACACATGCCGCATCATCTGAGTGCCTACAAGTGGATGCTTTAGCTTGGTGTAATAATACCAAGTGACCAAAGCTGCAAGATTCTATTAGTAACACCCATGTACACCCCTATGCCTCACCACATGCAAATGATAAGCGCCAAAAGGCAGAAAAACTACTTCAAACCTCCATATATCTTTAAATACATTTCATGACTCAATTAACAGACTAAGATAGTTTATCAACATCCAACAAAATAAAATCGGAAGCTCATCTATATCTAACATTTCTAGGATCATACTCAATGAACCTTATGCTTACTGGCATTCTCCAACAGCAAATTCTAAGAGATACATCAAAACAACATTAACCTAGAAAGTAATGTTGCAGAGACAGAGAAAGAAAGGTTTTGCTGCAGTGCCAACCATCGTAACGGGAGTTAAACTCCCATAAAAGTTTGGCCTCAACATCAGAAAGCAGATCTTGAAATATTAAACATCCAAAGATTCACAAAGACACATAAGAATTCAAATATCTGCCCAAGGATACCAGAACATGCAGGTTTAGCCCATAAATCAGATAAGAAAACTTGCTATAGCTGCTCCAAGCTTGCAAGCTTCAAGCGAAAAGCTAAGGGGAAAATGGTAACTAAAGCTCCTTTGAATGCAACGGATGCTAAAGGCTAATCTTGCAGATTAGAGAAGAATGCACCAATGTCACCTCTCCAACAAGCAATTGAATTCCCCTTTGCAACTCGCTAGCTTAAGAATAAGGCCTTGCTCAAGGAGAGGCTCATAAGGGTTCCAGTTGTTGTTGCAGCCTCACTGATCAACAGCCATCAAGATGTCTTTGTATACTTATAAAACTAATTAATTATCTAAAACAGCAGCTCTTTGCAAAATGACTTGACATTGGAATACGCAAAATAGATAAAAAATTCCCTCCGAGCAAGCAAGTTGTAGCCAGATATTAGGTGATTTTCTGTCCTTGCACAAAGGTAGCAAATAGACAGCTAAGAAGGCCTATTGCAATAAACTCTTTGGCTACAGAAAAAGGAGATTTTTCAGATTTTTGTGTAAATTAATTATATGTCCTCCCCCGATCCAGAATGTTCCATGTTCACCCTGGTAACTAGGAATCACTCCAGGTAAGAAGCTAGAATCAGTTTTCTTAGGCTAGTTCATCCCAAAAGTGAGTCATAATCAAAATACAAGTCCACAAAGTTCCTCAAGGGAACATGAGACGCATGCTTTTGGCATAGCAACAATAGCAATAAAAAACATTGAAATATAGAGCTTGCAGTTAGCAGCATCTAAAACTGTTTGCAATTCTACTGGATCTCTTTCTTCAGTATCATCTGCATCCTACTTTTTTTTTTTTTTGGTAAAGAATCTGCATCCTACTTCCTCACCGCAGCACCCAATTTTACATCCTCTAAATCTTTGCATTCACCAGTTCCTTAAAAATAAAGCCGATGGAATGCATCAAATCAGATCCCTATATATGTAAAATAAAATAAGCAGAACCCTAACACCATCGAGATAGATAAACAGCGCATCATGCTGTCTAAATATCTGATACACAGACTCCCACAAAATGAAAAATCATTGGAAGGAAGAGGATAAAAAACGTGACCTGGAGGGATCTCCATGAGCTGCCAACCAGGGCTCAACCATCTGTGCTCCAAAAGTATCAACAATATGCCTGTGAAGGTCAGATTTCTTAGAATCGGTGGTGACTCCTCGTGAACTACCCATAGATTTGCTACATTCTGCCAAATTAGCCTGCTTTGCCAACCAATTCAATACCTTCATCCCATCCTCAAATGCAGCCGGGTACTTATTTTCTGGCGCAAGCCGATACCCAACTGCAACAACAATCACATCACACAACTTTGCCATCCTCCGACAGAAGACATCATTCACCACCGAATCATTCGAACCACTCACCCAACCTCCACCATGAAACTGCAACATCACTGGCAATTTCCTCGCATTGCCAATTAAGGGCGAATACCCTCTGTATGGCAAACCACCGCCATCAGACGATCTCAAAGTCAAGCTCTCCGCATCATTACTAAACCCTGCAAAATGAGTACCGTTCTGCTTGGCATTGTGCGGGTGTGCTGCGGAGGATCCGAAGCTGCTGCGCCGGCCAAGGCTCAACCGCGAGCCCTCCTCGAAATTGGAGGGCTTCCCGGGATCATCTCTCGCCACAGCAGTCGGAGTACCGTAGCTGTGGCGGCGAGAAGGTCGATTACTCTGCGAATTGCCATTGGAATCGGAGCCCTTGGACGGGATCCGAGCCCTAGGTCTGGATTGGGACTTTGGGTCAGGCTCGGGCGGGGAGAGGGCGGATTCGGGGAGGAAGATGCGGACGGAAAGGGAGGTGAAGGGGTCGATGTGGATGTCCTTGGTGGCGACGCCGTCGGCGAAGGAGGGGTTCACGGAGGCGACGGACTCCTCGGGCCGGGAGGTGACGCCAAACGGGTCGGAATCGTCGGATTGGGACTGAATCCGGTTCTGCAACCGGTGCTTCAGAAGCAGCTTGAAGAAGACGCTATAGAGCTTCACAGTCACACTCGGCATCTCCCAGCTCCTTCCAATCTCTCTCTCTCTCTCTCTCTCTCTCTCTCTCTCTCTCTCTCTCTCTCTGTTCCCCCTTTACCCCACCTCAATCTCTCTCCAAAACCGGAATGAGTGCGCAGGGAAAGAGGGATGCAGAGACGCGATCGGTTCGTGCGTTGCGGAGCTCTCCACAGTTTGAATCCTCGCAACCGATCAAAAAATCACATTTTGATGCGGATTCGGCGCTGCGGAGCGAAGAAGAACCGTGCCCAGATTAGGATTCCTCCTTCACAAATTGCAGGCTCGATCGAATCTGCGAAACGCTGCACCGGCATGGGAAGTTTATCACGAGAGAGAGAGAGAGAGAGAGAGAGAGAGAGAGAGAGAGGTGATTTAGATGCGAGATGGAGAGGTTGGGGACGAGATGTCGATGATGGTGATGATCCGTAGCATCCCATGATGACATGACATGAAGGTGAACGAAACTTGAAGCTGGGTACCTTTTTTTTTAAATTCTTTTTGGCTTTTTACTCTTTTTCTGTTTTATTTATATATATTTACTCATTTATTTTCGGATTAACTTAATTATTGGGCTATTGTGGGGTTCCTGTCTGCGCCAGGTACGGATGATGATGTGAAGGCAAGGATCTGGTGATTAGTAATCTCATCTTTTTTCAGCTACGGTTTTCTTTGTTTAAAATCAGTTGATCAGTGTTTAAGTCATATAAATTTAGAAAAACACATTTCGAAACGGATCTATGTGATGATTCACTAAAAATAATGAGACATGTTTCGATCCAACAAGGCAAAAAGACGTCGAGGACCTTACCGCAATGCTTTAATCGAATTAGTGTCACCCAGTGGCGCCTTTGATAATGAATTGGATTTTAATTATAACTCTTACTAGATAAAGATACTCTTTAAATAGGTGTTGAGCATGTGTACCGACCACGGACATATCTAAAGTGTATAAAGTATTGTTTTGCTGAGGGCAGTGAGTGTATTTGGTGATAAAATGTTTTCATAACAAGGCTTGCTGAGTTGGAATATGTAATACAATAAAGGCAATGCACATAGATCCAGGTTTTGGTAACTGGGCATTCTGGGAAATCAACCTATAACCTATTATGTGTCATGTTTAGGGTTTGGAGCAAATAAAATTACATTACAATTAAATTATGTCCCAGGATCATGCGTTGGAACGTGCATCTTATTATATAACTCGACAACAATTTGCATGAGCATTGCCAACGAGATTGAATTATCATGCAATTTGATCCAATCAACATATCATTGACTATGGTGCATGGCACTCCAATTTATTGAAATTGGAATCAAAATAAATGACCCGCGTCGGCGACACGAGACAAGTATGACGAGACGACACGATGCACTTGCCAATAGGGTTGGGGCGACTGATAAATTACTAATTTAAGCTAAATTATTCATGGGGATCATCAACTATTGAACCACCCTATAGTTTTGTATTATAGCTTCGGGTTTAATATTTTCTTTTTCTTCCGCTTTCAAGGGACATCATCTCGCGGATAGCATGCGACACTGACGGAAGCAATACGGTAATAGGGTTTCATAGACAATGGAAGTAAGTAGGTTGGATTTGTCAAACCATATGGATTAAGACAAGACAAGCCTAGACCAAGCATGCGACTGCGAAACATGTTGGATGGTCCAACCCTTTTTAACTACCCCACAAATCATAAGCTTGGTTTCAAGATGATCAGAAAATTAAGATGAAATTCTAAGTACAAGACGCTCATGCGTGCTTCCTCTTAATCCTTTTTGGGCTAATCCTGGGGGTATGAACATGGACGCCGTGATACGGATGTCGAGTGCATGTTGCCCCGACGAAGACTGTCATATACGACGCGGATTCATCGACAGCTCAAATGTACGGACATTCAATCCGGTGATTACACAAACAGAAAAGGCAGAAATAAGATGAGCAACTATCTCAGCCATCTTATCACTTGTAGCGCAGAGCTTAATTCGAAGTAAAGGAAGATCAATACCTCTTCTCGATATTTGCGTTTAAAGACGTTCTTGACCGAGAAGCTTCTGATAGCATTAAATCTGCCTAACGATTCAACACTTAATATGCAGATTTATTTACAAGGAAAGGAACCCAGTTGCATCTTATAGGGTGCTAAACTTTGGGCAAAGCATCAAGCAAGCAGACATGTAGGTATGACCCACCGTGTCCATACCGTGATGCACCTAAAAAGGGGTATAGCACAAAGCTTGATTGCCAATAATGTAATTCATCAGACGTTTCTCACAATGTAGAAGAGTGTAATGTCACCAAAAATAATAACCAAGCTTCTTCATAAATAAACATGGAAGCAACCAACAATCCCAACTCGAACTCAACAACTTTAGGGTGGCATAAAATTGAGTGGAGAAAGGCCAATCTCCAATGAACCAAATTTAACAACATACAATTATCTCCGACGCGCTATCTATTGTCATCTTTAAAAACAGCTTTACGAGAGGAAACGAAGCAAGCTTACCAGTACTATTAGTGGGAGTGCCATACAAACATGTAAACCCTTTTGTCTTGGCCACCCAGTCTGGTATGTACAGCAACTGCATAGAAAGCTCAAAGTGAGGCATTTTGTGCACCTCGTTTGATGGCCATAAGTGACAGCCAAAGTAGCACGTAGAGGACTGTGAACTTCCGAATCCATGCATTAAGCAACAGCACCGGAATATTCCATGCGTTGGGCTGCAAGGACCAAACAGAGGGTGCTCGCACAAGGATCAGAAACAGCTCGCATCGGAAACTTCAAAGAGATCATGGACCATCCTAGCCAGAAGGCGCATGTGCTAATCTGCGGGGCACAAGCACAGGTTCATTACTGGCAGCTTTCATTGCAGCGATTTCTTCTAGTCGCTTCCATGTGGCTTCGCGCTGCAACTTGATGTCCTTTTCTTGCGCCTCATCTCCCTGGAATTTGGCCAGACACTCTTCAAAGAGCTCCGGGTCAGCATCAGAGTAGATCTTGCGTACGTTCAGAGTCAAGCTCTGTACTGCTTGATTCCAGTGGCTTCTAGCATTCCTTTCCAGGGCAGGGAAGATAATTGGCAGGATCACTTTGCGATTTTGCTTGATTAGATTCTCAATGTGATCATTGTTCCATAAGAAAAGAGCCCTCTCTGCAACCTGCAAAAAGAGAAAAGGTTAGGAACAGAACCAAAGATGCTGCATGTTGGCATTGCCAAGTCGAACCTGGAACACCTAAGTTTCACCACATAGCATAACCAGTTTGAGACATCATCCAGAAATAGAACAATTTTTTGAACAAATAAGATTAAGGTGAAAATCTGCAGATATAAAGAAAACAAATGTGACATTCAGATGTACCTACGGAGTTGGTCCATTTCAATGCTCAGAAAGACATTCTGTTTTTCGGCCAAATAAATTGTGCCAGATTCAGCATTTTTATCAAATTCCTATAACGGTTATTCATCTTCTCCTTTGAAGTTTGAAGAGATATCAAACTAAAGGAATAAGAACAAAATAACCTTAGGACGGCCCACAAGATTATCCTTCTCAATGGTGAAGATGAACTGTCATGACAAGAGTACCAAAATTGCTCTAATAATGACGACGTTTCAATGACTGTATTTCTACAGGCATGATAGGTTGCCCATCTCATGCTTTCAGAATGGGGCAAAAATGTCATCATCTTCTCAAGATACCTAACCAAACCTCATTGAATACTCAAAGAAAGGAAATTTCATATTTCATCAGACCAATCAACTGGACCAGAATTTCAAGATACTAAGTCACATGTTCATTCCAGTTTGGTACCATTCCCTCGGTACCATCCTTACGAAGCTTAACAAATAGCCATGAAACAGTTCTAATCAACCACCACTTAGACAATCAGCATGGCCCAGAAAAGGCATCTACATAAGCACATAAGCAAGCTCAAGCACATTTGACTGTTAGATTTCCATCTGAATGCAAAATTACGGTAGTGAAGAAAACTTAAAGGGGGAGGATACTTTGATTCCATCACAAACTACAATCACCCAAATATGTAAGCTTAGCCAAAAAAAACAAATACTTTAGCAACCCTTGTCTTCTTAAAACACACATCTTGCAGATGCACCTGATAGGTTCAACAGCCTGACAGAAGCATTTTATCGTGCACTTATGAGAGCCATGACATCCAGGTGCAATAACCTTCTAGCATTCTTTCAGATGATCTATCAGGCAAAAATGTCTATCAACTTCCTCATTGTCCTATAAGATCAACCAGTTGACTAGGAATAACAGTGGTATAATCGATGCCTACAAATATCAGAGACAACCCCACATATTTTTGTACCACTTTCTCAATCAATGTAGAATTAGTGCCCAAGAGTTTAAATCACAGGAGGCAATAAAGCACCAAAGCTCCAAACCAAGCACATCATAAAGCCATAAAGCAAAACTTCAAGCATTGCTCTAAAAATTTAATTAGGGACAACTGCTGGAACCAAATCCACAGTAAAAGTCTCTTTTTGGCAATGTTATCCCCCAAAAAGCTCAATACACTCAAAGACAGTCAAATAGAAGTTGTAAGATATGCATAACACGACATAAGTACAATCCTGAGTTCCTTTAGCAAATAGGTCAATATAGTAGTACAGTTTGAGAACAGATCATACTTTTTCCTTTGAGGTGGAAGAAACATTTTACACGGTTGGACGCATGCGTGCGTGAAGATTACCAAAAACAAAAGGGCAAATACATAAATACCATAAAAACCAGATTCTTTGCAATATGACGAAGTTCATCAGAGAGAGTGGGAGGAGAGAAAACCTGAAAATGTGAGCTGCTTAAGCAATGTGCTATCCGACGAAACAAAGGAACCATACAGCGCTGAAATTCTGGGGCTTGAGTTGCTTCTAAAACTTCCTCCAGCTCTCCAAGAAACATGACTTCCTTCGAACTATTTGTAATTGGCCAATACTTTAGCAAACCCCTTATAACAGTATCAGCAAGTTTGCAATCTTTCTCCACAAATTGTGTAATGCAGTAGGATAGCTGCTGGTGATACATCGGAATACATTTTGGTTTGTGAAGTGGAATGAGTGCTCTAACAAGAAAGAGCTTGTGCTCTTCTTTCAGTGGCAGAGCAAAACCATTGATAATGCTTCCCAAAATTTCCAATAGTTCAGCAATTCCATTATGCTTCTCAGTTTCAAATATAAAGCGAAAGAAGATGTTGTTGATAGCTTTCCGGATAAATGGTCGGTGCACCATGAATTTCCCATAGATGCGATGAAGAATAGTTTTCAAGTACTCTCTTTCTCTCGGGTCCTCGGAGTCAAAAAGATCCAATAGCCTGAGAACAAAAGAGTGGTCGACATACCTCTTGGCCAGCTTGGCATCAGTTTCTGGCGATGCCACAAATCTCAGAAGGAACTCATACACAATTTGCAAGTGAGGCCAAGCAGGATCCATTGAAGGTTCCTCTTCTTCCAAATCGAAGGCTTCTAGGACTTTGTTCTCACGTGGAGGAGACGTTAATGTCCTGAACAGATTTATTGACACCATCTTTATCATTTCTTGCATCATGGCTTCAGGAAATTTTCCATTTGCGGAAGTAACATAATCAACCAGCTCCACCAAGGTCTGACGCTTAATTTCCTTTTCCTTGATATTCTTTGTAGGATCAGTAAAATCAAAATTCACACAGCACAAACTTAACTTTCTCATAAACAAATGTTGCTTCTCCGCGCTGGGGACATCTTTAAAACTAGGCAGAGCCTCGTATGAAGATCCTGAAAATGTGCCATTCAGCTTAGAGTTCAAAACCTGAGGGAGCTTACTTCCATAGTTCAACCCCAATCCTGAATTGGAATTAACGCCTGGAAGAGAAGATCCACTCGAACTTCCATATTGGCTGCCCCCTACATCATTGCTTCTTGATAGTGTAGAAGCAACATATGAGGATGTAGAGGTTCCCCCACCTTCACGATTATCTGCAGACTTAGATGGCTTCTTTGGAAGCCTATTCAATATCTTATTAATCATAGTTGAGGTGAAAAAAGAAGCTCTTTCCGGTGTTCTACTGCCAATAGGACACGCACAACTTCTTTGATGATGATGTGACTAATTCTCTTCACCAGAGACAGTCCACCCCCGGAGCTTCAAGTTTTACACATCCAGGCTTCACATACAAAGGAAAAAGCTACTCCAATCCAGATAGGAAAAGTACCTTTTCCATCTGGAAAAATACTACAAGCCAGCTTTACCTTGTGTGAAATGGAGTCATCATGCCATCCTAGCAACAAATTTTCACAGAAGTGACCCAACCTTAATCAAATCAGCAAGAAAAGCCCCTAATTCACTTTCCCACCTCAGGAAAATCCAGCAGAGTATTGTCTCTTTCTACTCCAGGATGGCCAGAAAATGCCCTTTCGACTTATCAAAACCGACCCATATAGCAAAAAGCACTTCAAATGAGATAACATCACAATTCAGCCGGCTCAAACAAGAAAAGGAACAGGAGAAACAACAAAATTTTCACCTCCTTCGCCTTTTGGCTCTCCGTACAACCACCCCTCAAAAAGCAAAGGTGTGAAGACAAAATCCAACACCTTTCTCGCTCTCTCCCCCGCTTCCCTCTCAGACGACACAAGAATTGATAAGCAGCTCAGACGACCCAGCTACGAAATCGAGACAATAGCAGATCTAACGAAACCCGCAACGAAAGGCGACCTACCGAAATCACAGCATCGCAGGTCTGGAGAATTCAGACCCAAGAAGAGAGATGGGTCGAGATTCATTCACAAGAAGAAAGAAAAAGACGGCATTTTTTCCCCTCTGCATGCTTACAGAGAAAGTCGAGCTTGTTATTCCCTTTCCTTTTGAGAGAGAGAGAGAGAGGAGAGAGGGTATTTGGGAACAGCAGTCTCTGGCTGCTGTTTTCGTTTAACTGGAATTTCACGATTATTTTTGTTTATCGCCTTTTGTGAAAATTTAGCCTGTCTGAATTTGGGGGAAGTTTTTTTTTTTTTCCCCTTGCATTGCACGCGCCACGCGAGCCGCGCGTGGCACCCGCAACTCCCGAGTTCCAATTCGCCGCTCCTGGTTTTGGTAAATTACAAAAACAACCCGTTCGACTATCCTCCAAACAAGAATAAAAAATCGCCCCCTCAATAATTTGAAAATTGCTTAAGGCTCTTTTGCAAAGTCAATCACTCCAAAGAAAAAGTCAAAATTTAAAAATTATGTTCTCGTAGAAAACGATGAAGCTTGAAACCAAACGATTGATAATGTTCTACCAAAAATTTCAATTGAGATTATTATCTCAAACCCTCTACATTCCAAAAATACGAATTTATAATATTATTCACTATTGTCACTTACATAAGCTAAGATTTTTTTTTTTTGGTAACCGAGGTGTCCGGGCCAGCTTACGCGCACATCGACTATTCCTCGGGAGAGACTAGCACAGCAACCTACCGCCATAGCCCCCTACTTAAATCACAGGTGCTTCCCTGGGGAATCGAACCCGAAACCTCAAAAAAGTCCAAGTTCGCCCTAATCAGTTGGGCTACCCATGAGTAGGTTGCATAAGCTAAGATTGTCTTTAACTAAGTTAAAGTTATCACACACTTTGATCGAAGACGGTAATTATCTATATTAAACACAATGCTCGAGCATTCGAGTAAGAGCTTTAACTATCGATTTTTGTAATTTACTCCATGGTTTAGAAATTGCTATGACATGTGGGGGCAACTTTTGATTCAATGTACTCTTTCAAGTCGAAACGCACCTGCGATTTCAAACCTATGACCTCATGCCGTTTTACGCACGGCCTTTTTTGTCGAGGTGTGATGAACTAGTCCCAAGCCTCTTAGAAAATGCCAACGTTCAAACCCTGAACAGACAAAAAAGAGACGATTCCCCAATCACTTCTCGTGGCGTATAAAGCTTTGGGCTTTTTTAAGCTCGAAAAATTAAACCCCCTACAAGCTTCCAAAGAAACGAGAAAATAGAAGGGAAAAAAGAGATAAAATGCTGAAAAAGAAAGTCAAATCGAAATATCTTCAATTCTTCTTATAAATAGGGGTGATGTTACCTATCGAATGACTCGAGACATGTTCTTTTCACCTGCCCATCATCAATTTCAGGGCTCACTCCACATCTTGCAACTTACCCAATTTCTAATTGTCTCTTTGCGGCCACCCAAATCACTTGGCTCGCATGAAAACCCGCGATGCTTTGTCAAGATTTGATGATTGGAGGCTTGACTTTCCAATTAATTTTTGCACTGTTAGTCAACCCTGTATGGATAAAGCTCAATTCGTGTTAATCAATGGAATTCGAAGTAGGTGAAGGGATCCCATCATGCGCACTTGTAGAGACCAAAGGCCGTGAGAGAAGGAAACGTTCAAAAAGGGAAAAAAGAAAAACAGAGCTAAGTCAGAAAATGCGTGACAAGCATTGCAGTCCCGATTTAAAGTTACCTCCATCCAATCAAAAGAAGAGGAATCGAGAATCAACGTAAAGTCAATATAAGACTCAATCAATTCCTGGTCTTGGCCAATGTCCCACCACTTGAAAGAATTATCTTAATATGGAGAAAAGAACAGCAAATCAAAGCTTTTGAATTTTTCTTTTTCTTTTTCGGCATGTGGGTGAATTTGGATGCATCATACTAAATCCATCCCTCCAATCCGATCAAAAAAAATCATAGCACCAAGATTCATGGGCTTTTAGAGAAATGCCTCTTTATGATTTGACCCTAAGGATTAGGCCATTTCCTTTCTTAGCACATAAGACAATTTGAGAGTCGCACAAAGCGAGCTGTATGGGAAGAGTATATTATAAGATAAGATCCCATATCATGGAGAAAGAGTCGAATCTGGAGGGCTCCGACTCGGACAATACTGGCTGGATTGAATTATTAGGTCTGCCAAGACATCGGACTTCGCGACCTTCCTGTCAGCTTACTCCAAAACAAAACAACCCAAGAAATGGTCCAATTCCAATCAAATGTCAACTCTTCTCAACTATATCAAACCAGTCTCCATCGTCCAATTTAAGAAATGAAAAGAACAGGCGATAGCAACAATCGATGCACCTCCACAAAATCATGAAACCAGATTGTTTCGCCAAAAAGCCAAAACCGGAAGTCCACAAAGATGCCCTTGGAATTGGGTAGCTAGATAGCCAAAGAAAAAGTTGTGAAGGATGCCAAGGAATGTAGCCACCGGAGACTTGCTTCCATACATTAAGTTAACGCAAAAGAAAGACAACTGTGTGTGGACAGGTAATGAATACAAATAGCATGAAGTTCGAAGAACTCCTTGTCCCTATCCTATCACGACATTGTCGATAATGAGAATACATATCTGGAGGTAGAGAACAAATTTTTTCTCGAAGCACAACCACAAAAGCCCAAAAGATTTCACAGCAAAGTCCTGAATGCTTTGTCAGTAGAATTTTTAGTACCTTGCCAAAGGCCAAAACAGCATATTTATTGCTAACCAGTGATCCGAATGCAAGATCGAAGCTTCTTCAAAATGATATTCCCAAGTCCCATGCATCTCGTGAGCAGGGGTTCAACTCTGCCTGGTGGTTATCGCCCTCCAAGCAGAGATGTTGACTTTGTGAGATAGGCCGAGCATATAGCAAGAAGGACGCGGGGCATTGCACAATGCCATCACAGTGGAAGAATAACACAATATGGGAGAATCCCGATTGGGATTTAAAGGGAATTAATCACAGTTGCTGACCCACTTCTTAATGTGTGTCACAAGGTGGCAAATGTAAGGCTGCAACTTCAATGGTCCATCAGAGCTGCTTCAGTTTCAGATAATGGAGCTGCATGATAAGAAATTATTAAAATTTGAGAAGTCATGATTCATGTTCTCAGAGAAGATGCAATCCTTTCAGTATTTCCAGTGAAAAATTATGAAAGCTGACATAATCCTTTATAGGAATTGCCATTGCTAGAGAACCAGCAGAACAACAAAGGTCCCTAACAGTTGCATCCAAGACAAATTGCAGTTAGATTTTGAAAGTATAATAGCGTGACAACTTACCAAGTAAGTCCTCATAAGAATCACCTAACAGAGATGTTTCCATTAGCAAAGGCGGTGAAAAGACCTGATCCTGCGTCCCATCGATGTCATAGAACAACCTTTGGGTAGTCGAAGGCGTGTGTTTAGAAACAGAAGCCGAGAGAAAACTGTTTACTTGATCAAAGTCATTAAGGGATTCCAGATCACTTATAACATCGGGTATTCCATCAAACTTACTACCATTGTTATCATCAGTCATAGAAATACCATTTGAGGAAGTGTCTACATGAGATCTAAACAACCTATTACTCCTCGAAGCATCCTTTTCTGGGCCAGCATGAGAAAAACCAGTCATGGGAAATGGCAAAAAGAAATGCTCAGATCCTTCATCAGAATGGCTATCTCGTGACCCTTCTGAATTACAGGATTGAGATGACAGGGCTGCTTCTCGAACAGATCTCTTCAAATTCTGAATGTAGGAATCATCACTATCTGCATAAATTGAAATAAACACAAAAAAACTCCAGTAATTTACATCAAATTCCTTTCTATATTTAACATAAAACTTCACACGCCAATTATGGTTTGCCTTAACAGGCAAGGCAGTGAAAAAGACAAACCTTGTGCTTGACGGTCAGAATGATTTTTCGGAAAAATCTGGTTTGGCAACTTCTTCTCAGATGCATTTTCCACTGGATTATTCTGAGCAGTCAAAGTTTGTCTCTTTTGTAAGTTCCCAGCTTTTCCAGAAGAATTTGGTGTCAAGGTAAATAACTGGGGGAGTTTCAGCGCAGGAGCAGCTGAAACTTTGTCTAGCTGAACACTGGACATTTTTGAAGTCATCTCATTAATATCATCGGCACTACTTTCCTATAAAATTTCAAATGCAAAACAGATTAGCCTATAATATGCAACATCATAGAGATGGATATGGAGCAGTTTCTACACCTACAGTTCCCACAACACACGAAGTTACCTCAACACTTACTATTCCTCTTCCACTGCTCTGTGTTTGGCTTGGTGAGTTCAATGGAGCACGTTGTTTCATCATAGGAGGAAGACTGGAAGATATACTATTTACATTATCCGCACACTCCGAGATTGACTTTTGTATGGCAGGAGCTACTTCTTTTAATTGGTTAATAAGCACCTACATGTGTGAATATAACAATAGATGATCTTCAGCCTCATCTTAGATAGTATGCAGGCAAAAGGGACTTCAAAGGCCCAATCCAAAATAACAATAACAAAAATCATAAATGTAATCACCTGAAAGCTAGCTAAGTGTTGTTGATGTTCAGCGAGAGTGGCTGCTAATGATTCTACATGACCAGTTGTACTGCCATCATCTGCACTTCGTAATATTTCTGGACCCTCCCCATCATTCGCTTTTGCCTACCCAATAGACAATTCAACATTTTATGTGATGTGGATGGAAAGGAAAAGCAAAACCTCAAAAGTTCAATCCTCAAGTACTAAAATGAAGACATTTTTGCAGGTTCAATGCCAAGGAAGCAAGTTTACCGACCCATGTAACATTAATTATCGGCATATTGTATATACCCAGCTTTACTAGTTTGCACTTTCTAATATTGTAGGGCTTGGGCAATAATATGCTATAAATTGCCAAATGCATTAGTTTTAAAACTGAAACACGGATTTACATCACTTAACTGAGATATTCTTACTCAACCACACCCAAAATAAATGCCTGCTCATATCACTCTATAAAATCGATGCCTTAATTTTCTTCTCTTTTTGAATAGTATAGATCCTTCCTAATGAGCATGAGCCACAACACAACCTCTCGCAATAATCAAGAAAAATATTCAAGGCGAGTCAAATATCTAGCGTAAAAGAACAAGTTCGTACCCTAAACTTCCTCAGAAACCCTAACTTAAAAATCTGGAAATGCAACTATCTTCATATGCATTGCAGCATTGACTAATAGTGCAGACTCTATGACTTTATAAGTAGGGGCAAGAAACAGAAAATGAACTTAAAAGGGTAATTCATACCTTACTTCAGCACCCACAAATACAGGTTCAAGTGAATTAAACAATTTGTGTTACAAAAGGAAGACTTTAGACAAAAGTACCAATTTCGAAATGTTGAATAAGTGGAATAATTACATTTTGAAAACCCCTCTATGAGCATAAGCAGCTATATCTTTTTCTATCACTGTAAAGTTTTCCACATGAATTCAAAGAAGATTAAACAAAAGATCCACAATGTTCTTAAAAGCCTGGGATATACGGTCCACTTTTGAAAATTCACGAGGTTGCTAAGGAAAATGCACCCAGCAACAATTACTATGCTTCCTTCCCCCAGACCAATGATGTTAAACAAAGCCCTTCACATCCTCAACAAGCAACTTACTATGGTAATAACAACGCCCCCCCCCCCCCTCCCCAAAAAAAAAATGAAAACCTTAATCTTCACACAACGAAAAGCATAGTGTAGTCTATTTTTTAAAAGGGACAGCATTGGGAATTGCAAAATCTTACCATGTGTTAGGTAAGATAAGAACATGGTTTACATTTCGTGAGTGGCACTGGTGATGGATATCAAAGGCCCAAACTCAATCTTTACATCAAAAGTATCTCAAACTCAAACAAAGCAATGAAAGGTGCTAGATTTCTTAATATAAATGAAGAATCGCATACCAGAAGCAGTGACTGCTTATGAATCCGCTGTAAAGCATGCGTCCAACGTCTTATAACTTCGGCTACATCAACAGTCGGGTGGATTCTTCCACTTCTATCATCAACCCGAAAATGCGTTTCATCATTTGCAGAATTGGATGCATCTAGGCTGTTGTTCCACTTTTCTTTATCCATATTATCGTCTGAACCATTAGTTTGTTCTTTGTCATCAGAATGTACAGAAGCAACATCACTAGGCTGGACGGAAAGGATCTCTGCATGAGGAACCTGAGAACTTTGATCCATTGCCGCAAGCAAGGATGATCCAGAGATCCGGTACCTGAGCATGATTATATCTCAAATCAGTTGATTCATAAAAAATAATTGTAAGCCAAAACTAGTACAGGTAATAACAATACCTATGCTCCCGATGAGCTATCAAGTCCTCAATGGGGCCTGAAGCAAGCACTTCATGTTGACCTGCACTTGAAGGTTGTAATTGTAAATCTTAGGCTGTGAACAGCTTATGAATATCAATGGTACAGAGACAAGGGGAATGTTATAGCAAAAATGTCAATAACAGGGGAAATGTGAAAGCTATAAGAAGCTTTGGAATATCAATGGGAGCTTTTGCCTAGGACTAAAGAAAGCAAAACTCAACTCTTTTCTTTTCAATCCAGAATCTAAAATATTATTCAAATTTCAGAAATTATAGGAAAATTATATACGAACCTATGCGTCAACATTTGAATGATTTCAAAGCTTTTGTGTGTTTCAGGTAGACTCTCTTTGACAATAAAATCTGTCCCATAGACTAAAGTTCGAAGAATTCCCAAAACACCCACATATTTGAATAAAAGTCAAAGTACGTGTATGGCATGATTTTAAAGAAACAAAAATCAAAGTAACAAGTAAAGTGATTCCAAGCACATATTTTCACCACCAAAGAGCATCTTCAAAAGTTGACACAACATTTGCGGCTCTGAATGAAAACTTCTTAGTAAGCCAAACGTGCAAGGAAAACTAAAACTACAAAACTGAGCCATACGCAATCAATGGTTCAGTCCACATATCCATGGCAGGCATCTACTTTGATTTGAAGAAACTGGTAAGTACTTTCTATACCAAAACAAGGATTTCTCACAACATCAATTGCACAATAATGGCCTATCCATTAAAACTGCCAATCGACACTAAAAGGAAAAAGGAGGATGGGATTCTTAGGAAACAACGAAAAAGAAAAGAAAATTGAAGATGGTATTTTGAGATCGAATGACGCAAAGCAGATAGCTCTGTAGTGTTTTATCGCGATCATGAAATTCACCTGCTTGAAAAATAATTGGACAAGAGAATCAAACATTCAAAATCATCACAACTTTTATACAGAAAGCTTGGTGGTTGTGCATACTCTTTCTTGCTAATATGGACTCCCATAGGCGTGTGGCCTTTGAAACTAAATGAGAATTCTGACTGGAACTGGATACGAGATCATCCCACAGCTCCCCCTCCAACTTGACTTTGTTTCTCCAATCATGTAGTTTTTCTAGTTCTTGCTGCAAGTAAGCCTGAGATCCAGGTTCTTAAGCATATTAAAGACCTACATATGGTGGCTTATTCATGAGGGTTGGTAGCCAATGAGCTAGAGTTTTACCTCCTCAGCACACAAGCCTCGGAATTCTGCAGTCATTTCATGAGCCAAATTGGACCACATTGCCTGCCTCTGTACTGCTGTCTCTGCATTTTTCAGGAACTTTCTTCTTTCCAATGCAATTCTAGCCTATGGAAAGTTATTTATTCAAGTCAAGCTCTCAAAGTCCAAGTTCATCAGTCTTGAAGTAATAGTATTCTTTTTAAATTAGAAATATGTTTAAGATGGTAAAAATGGAAAATCTCGACCATATAGCAATAAGAAATGAAAGCCTACAGAGACTATCGCATATATTTAAACACTTGCTTCCTGAAAGTAATATACATATCTCACCAAAACCAAGCACAAAATTTGTCAGTATGTGCTGCTTCCTATAGTTACTGTCAACTCTTCACATGAGAAATACAAAAGCCATATTTATTTGATAGGAAATTGCAGAACATTTTGAATAAGACCCAAGGCTCATAATAAAGAAATAAATAATTAATTATTCTTCTTGATGGAGTCCATCATTCTGACACATACGTGACTTAGCTCTTGTCTCAAGATCTACTTACATTTTTTTTAAAAGCACAATGAAGAAAAAACAGCAGGAAGGAACCTTGGCAACACAGATTACCCAGGGAGGGTAATGCTAGTGAATGCATTTCCTAACTGTTATTTTGCAGCTCAAGTGTCAATTGGAGTGAAGTGGTGTCTATATTCCAAAAGGTAGCCCAGTGCACAAAGATGAAGTCATATAGACAAGGATACAAAAAGGCCAATGGTAAATTGAACCGCCTTGTTATCATCCAAAAACCTTAGTCACATGGCGTTGGCAACAACTATAGGTATATCTCCATTAAATAATTAATAACAACCATTTATACCTTTGTTACCGGAAGTAGGGTGGCAGCATGGGAGAAAGCTACGTCTGTCAATGAAGCTGGTAAAGGATTAGTAGCTAGATCAGCAGGAAACGTCCGCCTATGAACCTCTCTTAAAGCATGCAAAGAAAGTTGCCATAAGAGTTCAACGAATCTGCAACATTCGATAAGAATTGTGTAGTCAATTAGCACAACAACAAAAAAAAGTTTGAGG
The DNA here is from genome assembly GCA_030064385.1 of Melaleuca quinquenervia. Lineage (NCBI taxonomy): Eukaryota > Viridiplantae > Streptophyta > Magnoliopsida > Myrtales > Myrtaceae > Melaleuca > Melaleuca quinquenervia. Next base: position 4,771,582 of record CM057726.1, on the reverse strand, counting down.
CCCAACATCAGCCTTAATATAAGTAAAATATAGGGATCCAAAAGTACATCAAAATTGACATCTATGAAGCAAACGTTCAAACTCTCATCTATGCACGTCTCCCATGACCGCAGAAACCCTCCTTGCAAATTCACAAAATATCCTAGTTCTCTTATCTGATATACTCTCAACAATGGCACTGGAAACCACATCCCAGTCACGCCAAGCTATCAAAAGGGATTCAACAGCCTACTCACAAGCAAATTTTTCAATTCTAATATTCAAATATCCAATCTCCAGCCCAACTGTTCCCATTTTATTTTGTCACATAAATTCCAAGCATAAACTCCAATTCCTGTTCTTTAATCTCATATCATCAACACTTGCTCAGTAATAAGAAAATAAAGAAGTAGAAAACATGTCATTTCATCATTCCACGTAGCATGAAGGCAAGAGCTAGCATACTCATTAATTTGTTTTCACTGAACTAAATATAATCATTTGCTTCAATCTATAACGCTATGGTATGGAATGATCAGCATTTATCACACTCACTGTCATGAAAATCATGTACTACTCATATTGATACAAAATAAACTACGTCGGGGAGAAACTTGCATGCTGGTTTTACAAAAAAATGGAGGTAGAATTTGGATTAGATTACAAGCTTTCTTTTGTTGATAAATCATCACCAGTTAACTTATATTGAATATGCAACCAAAAATAAATAAATAAAAACTTAGATTGGGTAAAATACATGCCACAGATATTTTTGAATAATATTTAACCCTCGATCTCGAGGTTAACTTAGTTACTTTAAGTAAGCCGAATGACCATGTTGGTCGATTTAATTCCTAGGAATTAAAAAAAAAAACTAAAACTCCTCAACCTAAGCAATCTTTATCAAGCAATTTTAGACGATTTCCATAGGATCCAGGCAAACTACAACCTTAGTGCTCCAAGCACTCAAGTAAAAGTGCAAAATGAAGATCCAAAACAGCTGGAAAGTTACCTCGGCCCGCAACATGTAGCCAGCGAAGAAACCCTGGAATTGCTCCTAGGAAGCGCCCCTTGTGATTCAAGCTCACTGATAATACCTTGAACCACCTTAAACCCAAACAAGAGTTCAAGAATGAAATCAACTATCAACCAGAACTCGAAAAGCCGGCAAGACAAATGAGAACTTCAATTCATTACAGAACCGCACCTTCCGGAAGTCCCGCGATTGGGCCGAATCGAAAATCGGCCAGACCCTGTCGAAATCCTGGAAGATCCCGACTGTTAGCGAACTGGGAACAGCGAGATCACAACGAAAACCAAAAAAAGACTCCGATCACACAAGCACGGGACATCTGGCTAATTGCAAATGCGCGTCCGAGTCCGAGAGAGAGAGAGAGAGAGAGAGAGAGAGAGAGAGAGAGAGAGAGATTTACTTTGGCGGATTGAGCGGGGCCGCGGAGCGAGGAGAGGATGAAGTAGAGAAGCTGCTCGCCGAGCTTAGGGTTGGAGTGGCGGAAGAGGCCGACGCGAGGAGTGCCGCTGGTGGCCCCGACGCCGATGACGGACGGATCGAGACCTAGGAGCAAGCAATTAGTGTACATTGCGCTCTCCAGCTCTATCTCTCTCTCCTTCTCCCTGTCCATCGTCATCACCCGCAAAATGAAAACCAGGTCTCCTCCTCCTCCCCCTCTTTTGTCTTCCTCTCCGTCTTCTTCTGTCTCTCTCCCAGCGAGAGCGACGTTTGGTGATCTTCGTTCTCTTCTCCGATGGCGCTTTTTGCTCGCCTGCTGCTTATCCTTCGCCCTCCCTTCTTTGCTTCCTCCTCCTTTTGCTTTTCTCCTACTCCGGTTGGTTATTCTATTCAAAATTTTTAATTTACTTTTAAAAAAAAATGTGATTTTTTGTTTTTGTTGAAAAACTTTTTATTTCAAATCGGAGACCCTGTAGAACCGATTAATTGCCGGTTGCCCCCCCCAGTGGAGGGTCAAGTTGGGGCAAATTCAAAAATTTGGGAAATTTTTGCCACGCCCTTTCTCTCGCGAGCTTTTTTTTCCCTTTACCAATTAATTATGATAGCAAGCGCTTTCCAAACACTTACTAAAAATATATTCTTTTGTGTAAAATTAATGATTTGAAAATTAATTTTCAAAAAATAATTATCAATCTAAACATACGTTCATTATCGACAATAACAATATTTTTATCAATTAATTATTTCGAATAATTACTTTTCAAAAAATGTATTTTAAATTATTTATTTTCACATGACGGACAACGCCTAATTATACCAAATTCGGAGTAAACCGAGTTTCAAGATAATAGTTATAAGAACGGTATCATTTTCTCTCCCAAATCAAAATGGCACTTGTAATTCCAAAATTATGCACACAAAAAATTACATAAAGAAAAACAGATTACCTGGCTACAAGTACTTCATATATTCAAAAACTTATGAACATTTTGACTTCTAACGGAAGTCAAGTCATGGGCAAGAGAAGTGGAACAAACGAAGCAGAAAGTGAGAAAGAAAACGGCCGTCACGTCAAACGCACAAGTTATGTGATCTAAAACTTTATAAAAGACATCCGCCGACGACTTCTTTTCTAGGCGTGTCCTGAATTTATTTATTTTTATTTTTACTTTGCAACTTTTCAAACATGTTAGGAGTTGAAATTCTTAACTTCGGGCTGTAGATATTTCATTCATCCTGTTGTAATTAAAAAAAAAAAAGGAAGCACGTAAAAATATTTGATATACTTATATATTTTGTTCTTGAATCTTATCAAGGAAGAAATTGTCAAGCCATTTCACGTAGCAAGGATCCTTCTTTTTTTTTTTTTTTTAAGTCTGGCAACATTATTCATTCTATGAAGCCCATCGTGGAAACAACTTTCAAGTCAATTCATCTACGAGTAAATTGAGAAAATTGCCGTTAATCGAGACGTGTCCACCGCTTTATAGACCGAATTCAATGGATGGATCAATCAAAGCGTAGGTCTAAAATTATTTGTGCGGACTAACATGTCCATGTGATCTCGAATCGTCCTTACGAAATGATCAAATCTGGACACACTAGCTCCGATGCCCCAAGCAACGCCGCCGTGCTCGTAATTAAACCCGAAGTCTAGCAGTATATTTCGCATGTATCTTTTGCGACCCTCGATCTCTTTTTATTAAGTCACATGCTCGGCACGCAACGCGCGAATCGTCTCGATTATTTATTCTATCTCGATTGAGCGCTCTATAACGCTCCTCTTTCGGACTTATTTTCACCTCGAGACACCCTCGATTCCTTATACCCAAAAAAAAAAAAGGATATGATCAGATTCACTTATCTCTCGCGTCGAAAATCTAACCCGATTCGAATGGATTGAACGAGACTCTTTCCTCGGGGGAGTTGACCGGGCTCAGCCCTCCTGTCCCGGCCGCCACGTTCGGCGGTCGGCCGGTCTCGTGATTTGAATCGGGAAACGCTGAAAAACTCAGAGGTGGTCTCCACTGCTGCCGGCCCGATCTGGATTACTGGAGACTGATCTGGGCTGTTCGCGCTTTCTTTACTACTCGGCCCGATTTGGAAAGTGTCATCCTTTCCGACAACGACTTGCCGCCCGAAGCTTTCATCTGAACCGTGGCGACTCTGTGTGCCTTCCCTTTTCTTAACTCTACACTTTAGGGAAACTTCCAAGGGAAGAAAACTTGAAGAGTGGGGGAAAAAAGGAAAACGGAGAACAGCGGGAACGATGAATTCCAAATCCGCACGGGCAAGTATGCCGGCCGATGATAATCTGCACCGCGCTAGAAAAGGTATTCAATGTGACAATTACGTGCACCGGTGACGCTCGAAAAAAAAACGGACTTATGGAAATTATGGATTCCATTGTTCGGACGAGAATTTTCTCGAGATGCGCGATATTCATATGATCTTATCTTCTTTTGTATTTCGATCTTTGGCTTATTATATGGCGAATCAATGATTCCCTCGGATAACCGTAACGAGAGTCATATCAACCGGTGTTAATCTACGCTTGTTGTGTACATTCGATACGGTTCATGTCAACTCTCGAATTCATGTATTGGATACAACGGGTGATGAATCCATGCCTTGGGGCACGCTTTGATGGCATTCTCATAACAATGAATCGTCACGAGACAACGGAATATTTGAACGTTTGAAGAAATTCAGATGCACATCACGAGAAAGACCAGTAGCTTAGAAATAGAAACTAAGCGGGTGTTGTTAACAAGTTTGCCGATCATTTGGAATGGCTCGCCAATGGAAAGTCCGCAGGATGGGCAGGGCAAGTTATGAACTTGCTTGAATCGTTGGGCAGGATGAACGGTCCCCCCTCGTCGTCAATACGCGACGTAAGAAGAAGGCAAAACGCACGAGTCAAAGACAAAGCTTTTCTGCAATTTCTTCGCGAGAAGAGGACGGCACGATCCATATCCGACAAGGCGGTCTTTGTCCGGAAGCGTGTTTCGACATTCTTATGATCCGGCAGCGTATTCGAACGCTGTCCCGTTCCATCTCGACGGTTGCAATCGAATCTTAAACTCGAAGATCCAGGGCAAGAAGACAAGATGCACTGATATGAAAAAAAGAATGAGAAGTGAAAGTGCAAGTAGGGGTGAGTATGGTTCGGGTTGGGCCGGTCCTGTACTCAAATTGAGAACCAACCACATAATATCGGTCCTCAAATTTGGAACCGTGAACCAACCCATCGAGCTTGGGACAAATGACCTAACCGACCCTATCGGTCCAGAACTTGGAATGCGAGGTAGTGAGCAAGGCGATGAGCAAGAGCAATCGGAGGAGCAAGGTCCTCAAATGAGGGCTTTTTTATCGGCAAGTGAAATTGGTTTAGTGTCAACCTCGATGAAGACGAATGCTTAGATTAGAAAGAAGAGGTATGCTGGTTGGTCTGGAACTCGACAAGCGAGGCAGTAGGCAAGGCAATGAGCAAAGGCGATCAAAGGAGCGAGGTCCTCAAATGAGGGTTTTATCAGCAAGTGAAATGGGTTTAGTGTCGACCTCGACGAAGATGAACGCTTGGATTAGAAAGAAGAGGTATGCTGGTTGCTCCTGCCTCCTAAGTTATAGGTTTAGCTTTCTACTCTTGGTTTAGGCTATGCATAAAGAACTAAAGAAGAAAGTTGAAATTGAAATTGGCTTTTCTCACGAGCTTTATAAAAAATGAAAGATTTATTATTTATATATACTATATATGTCTGGTTTGACCAGGTTAGACAAACCCCAAATATCATGACCAAAAATCACTCGCACACCGGATTAGATATTTTAAGACGTAAAATCGACCCATTCATTTTAAAAACCCGATCAGTATCGGCCAGGTTGGGCCGGTCCAGGGTCAACCCTGGACTGCAGGGGCATTGGGAGGGAGAGAGAGAGAGAGAGAGAGCGAGCGAGCGGGGGGCGGGGGTACAATGGTCGAGTTGAATTGGAGGGAGGGCCAACCGTATGATTCCTACGCGTGGGTTCCAAAAGCCTATTGAATCGATGGGCTTGGGCCTGAACGAGCGTCGGCCCAAGAAGATAACTGGCGCCGACCTAATCCTTCGCCGCAGCATCCGTGTTCCTCGTGGCACGTGCTGTCTCCGACTTGAGGCCCCCCAGGCAAGCAAGCGATCTAAGGCAAGGCAAGCGAAGCGTATACCCAACTCACGGGCCAGCGCGCACGATTCCCAGTTCTGTGCTCGGGACGTGCCGATTCCGATTTCGAATTCCGGTTTCCGATTTCGATTTGGATTCAGCTCGGTTATGTGATGATAGTTGATGGTTTTTCTTCTCAGCTGCTTTCGAAGAGGAGGAGGCGTGCCATCCCCGACCCCATGGAAGCTGAACTGGCCAAGGTCTGCTCTCTCTGTCCCGTTAACTATCGGTGGAGCTTAATTTGTCGATTTTGATGCTGGGCCCGTCACGGTTCTTCGTTTAGTTTCTTAGTTGATGATGGGTCGTAGCTGCGGTTGTGACGCTTCTTGGGTTTTTCCTCGATCGGTCGTAATTCGTTTGTCGAACGTCGATAGCTTAGAGCGAGACATAAGAAGAGAGTTTTTCTTAGGTGCATTGCCTTCAAAGAGGGAGAGAGAATTTGAGGATGTTGTCCGCTTTAGTTCTTATGGGGGTTGTTTCGACCGGGCTAGATGGAGTGGTTTTCTATTTTGTATATGCAGGGATGAATTAAAGAAAGGGCTGGACGGGAAAATACATCGCCTGTCTGTTTGTTACATAACAATGCACTGTCGATGCAGTTTGCTTCTGTATCTAATCACCCCTCCATGTCGTTGGGGTGATTTGTGAGAAAAATCTTGGAACTTTCTCCCACACTGGTTAGGAGGGTAACTCTATAACTGCCTGCTAACTGGAACTATCCATGGAAGGGAAAGAAAACAGGTTAATATCAAGTATGACAGCAGGCCAAGAGATCCTTATAGGCCAGTTGCATAGAGTGTTGGGATACGAGATAAAGAATTGACCCTCACGTCATATGGCTAGCTATCCAATTCATGCTTCATGTTTGACTTGTGTTTTGCCTAGAGTTATGGAGTTGATAGTCTTTCTTGCTTTAGAGACAAATCTCAAATGAGTCTCTTATTTATTTAAAGTTCCAAACTCTAAGATAACCAAGTAGTAATACCCAGATATTCGTCAGTTGACTCTATCAAGTCCTTTCTACCAGACTGTGTTCTGCAAAAGTGAGACAAGTAATGTTATTCTAGGCCTTATTTCTTTTGCAACCATGTTCTACTGTTTTTGGCAAATGTCAATAACTGGTTAAAACCGTTGCCTTTTCTCATCTAAATTAGCGGAATGTGACATAGTGAACGTTTTTCTTGCCAATTGTTTATTCCATTTTTTGGCCTTAATTAATTGTGTGTTCTTGTTCTGATTAAAATTAGAGAAGGGCCATCCACAACAGCAAGCTTAACTGGCTTCGTTGTGTCTTCTTTATCATGCACCTGCTATCACTAGATACCTCATATTGCCTGAGATTATTGTGAAGAATTTGACATGACTGTCAATAGCAGAACTAAATAAATGACACATCATCCTTGAAAGGAAGGTTTTTGAATCTTTTTTTTATCATGTGAGGAGGATAGTTGACATATCTTGAATTTGCTGCATGCAATTTAGTTGATTGTTTGAGCTCATGTCAGGGTAAGCTCGCTGAAATAAAGGAAAAATTTGGACGTGAAATACGCGTGTTTGAAACTTCAGTAAGTTCTCCAACACAAAGTTCAACTCCAGATACTGGTAAGAACAAGTTCTACTGACTTGTTTTAAGCTAAGTAACATATCCTTTACGTGTCTGGGCATTTTGTCTGATGATATTTTACAACAGATGAGACGGATGATTTCTATGAGTTCTCCGCGGAGGATTATTACCGACTTCTGACTACTAAAAAAGAAGGTATCATCCAACAATATCTCATGTTAATCATGTATATAGAGGAAGAGATCTTAAGTTTTACTGATCAAATAGCTTGTCTTTTGGATGTTTTGGGAAAAAAGACAACTGATTTCTAAGTCTTTCTTGGACCTTGAATCCCCAGCCACAAATTAGGATGGAATGGAAAATATGTTTTCTGCGATTCTGCATATGCTCTTAGCATTTCTGCTTCCTTTCGTTATTGCTATTGGTGATTTCAAAATTTTGTTTGATGAAACGGTTCCTTCGTAATTTGATTTTAAAGTATGTCCACATTAATGAGAATCTTTGATTTTTTGGTTGCTGATTTTTTGGTTGGATGACTGGCAGAAAAATATCTAAAGACCAAAAAACTTCGAGAAGCAGAAGAGGCAGCACGGCGCTCAAGAATAACAAAGGTGATTTGATATCTACTCCACCTGTGCCAATATGATTCCCTTTATGTTCCTGTATTTAACATGTAGCTTGTAATCTTAATATGGAGCTTGTGTCCTCTTGGTTTTTTGCGCTACGTACCCCTAAAATTCATCTGCTTTGTATGCAGACTGTTATAAGGGTACGGTTTCCTGATAATCACACGCTAGAGGCTACATTTCATCCATCGGAGAAAATAGAAAGTTTGGTTAATCTCCTTGAGAAAGTGGTCGCTAAACCTGAACTGCCATTTTTTATATGTACGTTTGCTCACATGATGTGACTAATTTGCAATATTTTAATGCTTCTGACATTCACATCTCCAAGATGTGGTTTTTGAAGCTCACGCATAACGCATTTATCTGGTCATGTTTCAGACACTACTCCACCCAAGAAGCAAATAAAAGACTTGTCTCAAGACTTTTACTCTGCTGGCTTTATTCCTGGTGCAATAGTTTATTTTTCATATGACACCCAGAAAGGTTTGTATGTGTATTATCTACCTCAAACGTAGTATCTTCCTTTTTCTTTTTGCTCATTGGGAGTTGCTTCTTCATTTTCTATTTGGAGTGGCTTATCTGTATTGGATGCTCCCTAGTTAAGCTGAGTAAACAAAACAGTTTCAAATTTTACTGTGTTCCTATGTGAACCAAAACTGCCCCAAGTGCAATTCACTATTTTCTAAGCACCTCAAGGCTGAAGCACCTCTAGGCTGAAGCACCTTTACAAGGTCCTTCTTGGTAGTTTGTCTTGGGTATACTAACTGAAAGATGACCCACTTGCATGACCTACCAAACACTGCAAGTTGGTGGCCATCTTTATTGGATAATTTGGTGAATGCTTATTTTACCTACTTTGGATGTCATTAATCCATGGCTTATTGATTCTTGTGACATAAATGGTAGATTAGATGGGAGTGCTCCGACGATGGGATGCTAATATGGTCTTAGCTTCTTTACCTGTCCAGTTTCAAATGATGATAAAACTGCTGCTGAGATGGGTCCTTTCCTTCAAGAGTATGTCATGGCCCTGAAAGGCTTGGAGCACAACATTGAGAAGGTAGAGCCAGTTCAATCTGCACCAGAGCCTGTACAGCCAGCTCCTCCACCTGTTGTCCAAGAGCGCAAGCCTGCTGAGAAAAAGCCCGTTAAGCCAAAGTGGCTTAAGATGTGACTTGACGCTGGTACGTGCATGGTCTTGAGTATTACTCTTTAAACTCTTACTCGTTCCCCCCCTTCTCTTGATTTAAAGATTTCTAGTTTTACTTCTTTCTCAGATTATGCTGATCTCGATGCAGGGGCAGTTAGCTCAGGGTAACTTGCACCTACCGTGACACATTGGACCAGTTATCCTGGGCGACTGAGTACCTGATTCTGAAGGTGACTTAGTTGAAGATGGCTAAGGATAATCTTTCGGAATCGAAGAGGGATGTCATAAGGACTGACAAAGCGACTTTCTCCTAATGGAGAGAACCTTGTATTTGAATCATGTTTATTGTAAATAGATGGTATTTCTGATTGTCAAGTGTATCCATAGGGTTCACCGGATTGAGGTCTTGCAACCTCTCTTAGTACACTGGATCCAAGTTTTTGGGTTAGATTCTCGTGTCGGTTTTAGGTGTGGCGCTCATATGGTATTATTCCGATCCTTTTTTCCGCAAGAGACCACAATGATCTGGTGTCCCTGGAGTTGTGGACCGCGTATGATGCGTGCTGTTTACTCCAACCATTCGGAGGCCGGTGATGATCACATTGAATAGCTGCATGTCATTAGTCAGAATTCCTGAAAGCACGAACATTTATCGAGCAGGAGCAGGACGTAGTTCATGTTTGGATCATGCTCCTCAGAGGCAGTAGTAAAAAGCCGTAACATGCCTCTCTGGCCTTGAGAGCGGTGCTCCATTTCCTGGGTCGACCGACGTGAGCTGAATCATCGTTTGCGTCTGGCAAAATCTTTCTTGGAGCCGAGCAATTCCAAAGCGGGCAGGATATTTGCCTTATCCCCGAAAAGTGCCCTGTCCGATGCCCATTTGCCGTCTCTGCTCATGCTTCCGCGCTCTTAAATAGGTACGTCATTCAAAAAAGGGGATCAAAGACCACGTGACGCGCATATCAAACATGGTTCTGAGAGATGTAAGAGAGGATTAAGGTTCGAGATGTCTCAACGATGGCATCAGCTGCACGTGGGGTTTGCTACTAGCTCATTCAATGGAGGCAGAGATTTCAGTGGATAGAGGGGTTGGTTAGGAGGGAGAGATTTGGAGACGGACCCGCGAATCAGAACGAAGGTAGGTGTGAGGATGAAGATGTGAAAGCAAAAGAGACGAATCGGTAGTCCTAGTCTCTAATCACATGCGTGATTATGCGGGTGAGCCCGGCCCGCCAACCATAATTGTTAAAGGACGAGTTCAACTAACCTTCAATCATTACATCGATCGTGCGGGTAAGAGTCGCGACTTCTTCGGAGGAAGTGCTCGTCAGCGTGCACTGGCGTTGAAGATGGAGGGCATGTTTTTGCCCTCGTTTCAAAGGACAAACGGCGGTGGTCCGGCCAACATGTAGAGGAGGATGAGAAGAGAAGGTATCTGAAGAAATCGCACCTAATGACCTTTGACCATGTGTTGGAGATGAGAACCGGGGTTGGGATTCATAGAGCAAAGCATGAGCAATCCAAATGTTTGGGTGCATTTATTTCTTCTCTTTCATTAGCAAAAAGGGTCAAAATGAGCCACCTACGTTGACCACCCCATAAACATTATTGTAAACGCTTCACTTAAATGATAAATCATCCCACTTGAGCCCATCATCGTGACCCCATCAAGATACAAATGAGAATAAAGTCGAGGTTATCATACATCTTGGCAAAATCGAACCTACACCGTGGACGAACCAAGTCTTTCCGGGACCGAGGAATTCTTAAGGCGAGTTTCAAACTTGTGCTAGGAGGTCCTGACCTGAGACGCTGGGGAGTGAGCTCAATCCTAAAACATCCGTGCACGTTTTTTGCCTACTTCCCTTTGAATGGCCCCCATTAATAGGGGTTTTATTTTTATTTTATTTGTTTTGCATTATTCTTGGACATTCGATCTAAATCGGACGGCTGGGCCTTAGGCGACCTGTGTCCCCGAACAGTGCCCATCTTCGACAGTTCCCAATAATTGTACAATGGCTCAAATTACTTAAAAAAGACAAGTCGTTTTTTCTAACATATTTCTGATTTTTTTTTGTATATTTGAGCGCAAAAGACAAGGAATATTCCAGTACCCCTCATATAAACATTGTAAAATGTTTTGTTTTTTCCCCTCATTTCTATGATCAGTTCGGTTTGATTCCATCGACATATGCTGCTTATAAACTTATCCAATAATATGATCAAGCTCCGGATTTATACATTCGGCCCATGTGACAATAATCCGACGAAGAAATACAGGGTAAATCTTTCATTTCCATTGGATGCGATCGTTATAAAAGAGAGAAAAAAAAAAGAACTTCTAAAAGTCAGTGACGGCCGATAAAGTCTATCGCCACCGTGAGGAGCCGCCCCTTTTTTAAAGAGCATTTTTTGGTCAAACCCGGTTGGCCCCTCGACTCGATCTCCGGGTTCAACGGGCCGGGGCCCCACCCGGCAAATATAAGACGTAGAGCGAGTATCGTTCCGGCGGGCGGGACGGCGCGATGACGTGGCCCGCGGGGTTTTCGAGGGCCGCGAAGCAGGTGATCTCGGCGCCTCGGATCTGGCCTAACTGCGTGCGTCTGCATCTAAGCGCTCGGGGTGCAGAAGAGTTGAAAAATATCGGGTCGGGATGGCCCGCAGATCGGAACGGAAAACTCAAATTATCGGGTCGGAAAACAGAGGGTTGATGTTTGCTCCTCAGCAAACCCGGGTCTTGTCGAGTGGATCCCACGCGCTCTTTTCCTTAATTTTTAGGTTTGTGGGTCCCTTTGGTTCCGCTGACGAGGCACGATGACTTGGAAGCGAAGCACGACGTATGCCCTTGGCAGAATGTCGAGTTATACAAGCTTGTCCACGGAAGTGACGTCATAAGTCCTGGTTTTCCGTGTGGGACAAATGCATTTCGATACGTAAATGCTAATCGTTGCTAATAAAGTCCGATCCAAGCTGTTGCTTTCGTACGCAACGCATTGACCGGTTAAGTTCAATGGGGTTGATCGAGTGGTAACATAGTTGGGATCTTATCGATAAAAATCACGGGACCGCATGTGAAGTCACGCTTCCGGACATAAGTTCTCTCCAATTATTATAGTCCTAACATTAGTAGCTTCTCCCCGAGTCTCCAATGGGATTGGAAAGATGGATCTAGTCGGAAGTGCGAAATTCTGGTCTGCAATACCAATGGTCATCTACATTATGATACGAAAGGAAAATATCGTACCTCAATTGGACAATGATAAACAAATTTAGAAACTCCATATTTTTCTTTCCCACTTCCCTATTTTAATATCCAAACGCTTTAATTTTCCTATTGAAAAATGCAGCGTGAAATTACCCTCAGCACTTATCAATAGATTTTAATTCTCATGTCTTTCAGTGCGCGGGTCATCTAATTTTCCAGGAAAATCAAATGGAAAAATTCGAAAGATGCCGTTAACGTAGACTTTTATTATGCGGAGAAGCCAAGGATACAACTCCCCTTTTCTTTCATGGTAACTGCCGGCCGGAAAAGGCGAAAAAAGGCTCGTTTTCTTTCCTGGCCAGAAAGCCAAAAACACTCGTTAAAGGTGGAATCTTTTGCAATGGGAAGAAGGCGCGCGGGCCGGAATCGCAAATACGAGAACGAAGTTCGGGGGTGAAGCGCGAAATGGGAAAAGAGGGAGCACCGAACTCAGCCAATTGGCTTTGGCGTTGAATTCAGAAGCAGAGCTGGTGGGGGTGGTGAAAACCATTTGGTAGGCATCCGTGGACTGATCGCGACCATTCCGAGTTGGTGAGCGACTACCTTGTCATTTCTTAATTACGCTCTCTCTCTCTCTCTCTCTCGGTTTTAGCTTCAGAGCTCGCACCGGGAAGACACTGTTCGTGAGCCTCTTGTGCCTTTCTTGTAATTTTAGTTTGCGTAATTGCTGTCGTTCCCGTGATGTTTTGACCCCGACCCTTTTGCTTTCTTGATTAATATAAGTCGACGACCGCTCTTTCAGACCTCCAAATTCTGTCATCTGTCTGGTCCGTCGTTGATTCTCTCTCTCTCTCTCTCTCTCTCTCTCTCTCTCTCTCTCTCTCATCACCGCATCAGTGTCTGGACACTGGCAAGCCTCTCTGTTCTGGATCCAGTTGCTGCTGCTTCTTTTGGGTCTTGCACGTGCCTTTGGTTGGTGTTTTCTCTGGTGGTCTCGCCTCGATTCATTCGATTATAGGAGGTGAAGAGTTCGTTCTTTAAGGAGCAATTCTTGCTGCTGTTCGCTGGCTGAGTGATGGTCTGAGTGTCAGAGCGAGGGCAGTGAGAAGAGTTTGGGTACACAGTGATATGCTGATCATGCTGCGTTTGTTGGGTTAGGATTGTGAGCGAATTATGTGTTTTATTTGTCACCGTTTCTCAGTAGCCAGGCAGAGTAGCCAGGCAGTGTGCATAGCAAATCTTCGTTCCTAGTTCTTTTCTCTGTTCTTTCGTTCGGAATAATTGTGCTGAGCATCTTTACTCCTAGCTTACTGGTCTATTGTGGCCAAATAATGATCGAGTTCTTTTTTCTTTTTTCACTTGAATTGATTATCTCTTGCTTTTAATTGCAGATCAAAGAGGTGTCCCAATAGTGAAGCAGCATATTTGTCTTTAAGCTCTCTAAATGATGGGATCGGGTGAGTGGTCCATTGAGAAAAGATCCAGTTTCAAAAGCGAGTCCTTTTCGAGGGACATTGATACTGTGCCTGAAACTGGGTGCCTCTCGGTTATAGTGCTCGGTGCTTCTGGAGATCTTGCCAAGAAGAAGACTTTTCCTGCACTCTTCAATCTCTACCGCCAGGTCTGTTGTAGTTTACCGTATCGATAGATTTCATCAATTTGCATACTAAGTGGACACTTGTTCTTTACAAGGTCTATAGCACTTTGTTGTTTCTGGAATGGTATTTTCCTAATTGTAGGCTGCAGGTGTCTGCTAAACAGCGTGACTGCTGTGTCGATGTTTATGCCATTTTGTCCTTGTCTGGACTTCACCAGCGTCTTGATTCTATAATTGCTTGAGGAAATCCTATTATTTCAATAATACTGTTGGCTGGTAGTTCCTATTTTATTATCATCATATTTTTGGGGCTCTGTGGTCACAGGAGTTATCTTAACTCTTACGCTGGATGAGTTGGTGCAGGGATTTTTACCATCGGAAGAAGTTCACATTTTTGGCTATGCAAGGACTAAAATATCAGATGAAGAGTTGAGAAATCGCATCCGCGGGTAAGATATCCATTGACATCCCATTTGCACCATTATCTGGTCGTCGTTTTCTTATTATGATGTTTGATTGCACTTTCTTCCTTCTATGATACGATGAAGAAGGATTGCATTTTTTTTTCTTTCATCTCTTTGAACTCTGTTTCGTGTAATGTGAATGGAGAAGAAAATCATTATTTTATCATTACTGCTTATTGGGGACTACTTTTGAGAAGGTGAACCATTTTGTGGTTATCTATCTCTAGGTAACCAACTAATCGATTCTTTATAGTAGCCATGATATCCATAATCTTTCAGTATTTTAGCTTCGGGAATCTCATACGTATTGACAATGGATGAAACTTATTGGCGACCAATGTATCAGGTTTCTTGTTGATAACAAGGCTGCTTCATCCGAGCACTCTGATGATGTTTTGAAGTTTCTCCAGCTGGTTAGTTGCTGGTACAGTAATTAGAGTTTTACAATGCATTCTTATGCTAACACTCTTGGTGATCACTTTCAGATAAAATATGTAAGTGGTTCTTATGATACTGAAGAGGGTTTTCGGAAATTGGACAAAGAAATTTCAGAGCATGAAATTTCAAAAAATAGTTACGAAGGGTCATCAAGGAGATTGTTTTATCTGGCACTTCCCCCATCTGTATATCCATCTGTCTGCAAGATGATCAGAAATTGCTGCATGAACAAATGTAAGAGGATATGTGATGTTGTATGATGTTTGAATGCTTACTCTCCATCTGTGTTTCATTTGAAGTTATTATGGGAGTGCTAACTAGTAATTAAAGGACACAATAATTTTGTTTACTGGCACTTTATTAATTAGTGGCTGTTTAGCAAGATAGCCTGGGATGCATCTTCTTAGGAGAGCATGGTGCCACTTTAATATGCTCATATCTTTGTGCGGCTATGGTAAGAGTCATAAGATCCAGTTAAGATCCCGGGATCACTTCTTATAACTAGGAAACAAGTTCTCTGTGTGTTTCTGTATGTAAAAATCTCTCTAATTGTTTTCATGATGATAACGAAGAGTTTTCGAAGTAATTTGCATGGCTGAATTGTTGGAGTTATTGTGAATCTTATGATAGTTCACAGTTGAGCTGGGGCTTATGTTTGGACAAACTGTCTCCATTTAACACATACGAACAACTGCACCTTGCCTTTTCAGCTGATCTTGGAGGATGGACTCGAATTGTTGTGGAAAAACCTTTTGGCAAGGATCTTGAATCTGCAGAAAAACTTAGTGCTCAAATTGGAGAATTATTTGATGAACCGCAAATTTACCGTATTGATCACTATCTCGGAAAAGAACTCGTGCAGAATTTGGTAGATATATATTTGTTGCGCTCTCTTTTTTCATTCTCTAAATATTCTACCTCTTCTCACTTCTATTCCTTCATACAGTTGGTACTGCGTTTTGCAAATCGATTCTTTTTGCCCCTCTGGAATCGCGATAATATTGATAATGTGCAGGTAAATGCCGTCATCTCAAGTTATTACTATGGAAAATTGATGAATGTGCTTCTTTGACTATGTTTTGTCATTCTATGCCTGTGTACTCATTGTCCTTGAAATAAGAGTACTAGAAACATGGCTTTGTTGATCACTGACATTGTTGTTTTGTTGTATACTTATTTATTTGCATATTGTTTGCTTCTATCATTTGCAGATAGTATTCAGAGAAGATTTTGGAACCGAAGGTCGTGGTGGATATTTTGATGAATACGGGTATGAGTGCTGTTGATATTTTCTTTCCGTCCATCAAACTTGATTTCTGGACAGGCATTGTTTCTCTATTATCAAGTTGTCTTGTTCATTTACAGTATTAAATGTCTTACACCTTACACGATGGTTTACTTGATGATATTACTTTAATGATCTTTACTTGATACTAAGACACATTAACTGTGCCATCTGAATTTTGCAGGATCATCCGTGACATTATTCAAAACCATCTTTTGCAGGTACTGCCACTTTGATTTTGTTATTGACTTGTACCCTAAATTAAATTAGGGGGATATGGCTAGCCCCACTCGTACTGGATTGTAACTTAAATTGTCTTGGCACTTCTTGGCACCTTCCGTGCCAATAGTTTTTCTCCCCATGTCACCCTGCTACATGGCAATCACCCATCCTCTGTGCGGCCAAATCCACAGAGAAGATATTATAAACTAAACTCAACAACATGCGTATAATCTAAGGGGGAAAAAGATCTTCATCTGATTAATAATATTTGAGAGGCTGCAGGTTCTCTGTCTGGTTGCCATGGAAAAACCCATTTCTCTCAAACCAGAGCACATTCGTGATGAGAAAGTGAAGGTATTTTCCAATTCCATGGCATGACGATGTAATACTTCAAACTGGTAGCATGTCAGTATCCTTGGCATGTAATGCTGGTTGGTCGCTGATTATCGTATGACACATGCAGGTCCTTCAATCAGTACTTCCAATTAAAGATGAAGAGGTTGTTCTTGGACAATATGAAGGTTACAGGGATGATTCAACTGTCCCTGACAATTCAAATACTCCAACTTTTGCAACTATGGTTCTCCGTATACATAACGAAAGATGGGAAGGTGGGATACGTGGAACTTGAAGGGAAATACTTCCTGAACTTGCCTATGGACGTTTGTTTCGTATATAAGCTACATCCTGATAAATATATGCTAATGAACAACTAAATAACATTGTTTTACTGCTCTTAACCACTCGTGCCATCCTTTTTTAGGCGTTCCTTTCATACTAAAGGCAGGGAAAGCTCTAAACTCAAGGAAAGCAGAGATACGTGTCCAATTTAAGGATGTTCCTGGGGATATATTCAGATGTACGGTAGTATACATTTAAGTTTTCTGCTGATATTCTAAAGTTCGTGCTTGGTCAATTCATTGGTTAACTCAAGAACTGTTGATGTTTATTAGTGGAACCAAACATTTCGTGGATAAGCCTGAAGATGACCTTTAGGGTATACGTCCTGTCTGCTGTGTAGTTGTGTTATATGTGATAGTGTCTACTAGGAAAATGATTTTTCTACTGGACAGGCCTATATGTTCTGACCTTCTAACAAGAAGTTTTCATGTTTTAAACTTTTGGCTTTCAAAATTTTGTCAATTTTGGCCATGTAGAATACTTTGCTGATGTACTAAACAGTCCGATGTTAGAGGTCTTCCAGTTTTGCTGCATATATTTATTCTCTTATGGCTCTTTCATTATGGTAATGGGTTTTTGCTACTCGAATGGCATCCTTTCTTCAGGTAAGAAGCAAGGGAGAAATGAGTTTGTAATTCGCCTGCAACCTTCTGAAGCCATGTACATGAAACTCACGGTATGTGACTGGATTTGCTAATAGCTTTCTGTAGAGTTAGTATGGCCAGAATGCTGTTGCTGACGCCTGCTTAATGTTACATGTGCGCGTGCGCACAGACACACACACACACTAGCATCTATATGTAAGTAATAGGCTGACAATGAGGTCAATGGGATCATATGTGAGATGTGGTAGTGCGGTCAGTATAGCCGACTCTTAGGTTGTTTTTGGATTCGTTAATATTGCATTAATGATTGGAATTGCAGATGCAGCCACTTCATTGATGTCGTGACATTATTACGAGGAGAAAACCATGATTATTGAGAGCGAGTAATGATCTGCGCATTTTTCTTCATGCAGGTCAAGCAGCCTGGGTTGGAGATGTCGACTGTGCAGAGCGAACTTGATTTATCATACCGACAACGTTACCAGAAAGTTGTAATTCCTGAGGCTTATGAGCGTCTAATACTTGACACGTACGATTCTTTCCTATTTATTTAGAGTACTTCCAACATTAAAAAATATTATAGCTCTTTGTTTGGAGCTTAACACAGTGGAGTAGACTTGCATTGGGCGGGCAATTCTTATAAGGATAGTTTCTCTGGTAGCCACTATAACAGAGCATATAGTATGCCTCTTCGATTTCTGCAAGTTGGATATTACGAAAGTGAGAGATGTCTTGCTTTACCATAGCAGTTTATACATTTATAATGGTGAAATTTGGTATTGCAGAATCAAGGGTGACCAACAGCACTTTGTTCGGAGAGATGAACTTAAGGTACAAGCATCACCATACATTTGTGAAACTTCCATCGACAAGATGGCACCTTTTTTGGGTTTTGCGAATACGGGATTGTCCATTGACAGTTGCAGTGTCCAATTGCAGGCGGCTTGGGAGATTTTCACACCGGTTCTTCACAGAATTGACAATGGTGAATTTAAGCCAATTCCATACCAACCAGGGAGCCGAGGTCCTGTTGAAGCGGACGAGCTGCTGGAAAGAGCTGGTTACGTTCAGACGCATGGTTACATTTGGATCCCTCCAACCTTGTAGAAATTGAGACTCTTTCCACAAATAAATTCTGGTCCAGTGCCCTATAAGCTGGCAGGTTTTAAGGCCTTGTCTTTTGGTACTATTCTATTACTGGTGCTACTACTACATACCTACCTACCTGTGTACAGAAGCAAAGTGCCATATCTGCTGCAGGCGGCCTCTTTTGCTTCAAATAAAGCTTAGCACGGTTGCAGAGGTTTTTATGTGGAGACTTCAAACAATAAATGCCAGAGCCTTTCAATAAATAGTGAGTGAAGTCCTGATTTTCTCTTAGTAGTTGTGCACTCAATTACAGCTATCTGATTCCTCCGAACCGATTAAATGGGACGACTGACTTGGTTATCATTGATTATTTTAACTAATTAACGAAGTTTATTAGAACTCCCTTCGATATTGCATTTTTGGAAATTAAACTCGATGTATTTTTACAAGAGCTAATTATTGAAGCAACTGCCCACACTTACTTTCCTGATGAGTAAGAACGCAGCGTCGGTATGGACCTAGAAGCAAATGCTTTGACCCTAGCCGGTGCTAGTGACTATTTCACTTTCCTGGAATATTGAACTAAACGTCGTGGGGTGGGGAAAAGGATTGGCTAACCTGAAATGGTTCAGGTTAGCCAATCCCAGCCATTAATGCCCCTCTAGTACAAGGGGAGGGAGTATTGATGGCCCGGAGCAATCCAGATCCATAGGGTGGAGTATAGCATGACTCTCTAGGTGAGTTAGACCAGGTCGATTTCACAAACTCTCCCGATCTTAGAGGTGGTGAGTGCACGTCCACCAGATGCATAAGATGTACGTACCGAGAGTGATGGATTTGGTTACGCAAGGTGATATCTCATGTACTTGTAGCCCTCACAATATCCATGTAGATGTTACGTGTCCTTATCATAACGTGATTTTGGATGATGCTTGAATCGAACTCGTGGCAAGTAGGGTCTGACAACTCTTCGTGATGTGGGGTTTGATCGGCTAGTTGCGTCTTCCACTTGGCTAAGTATAACTTTTCTGGGTGTTAGAGGACAAGCACCGCCAATTGAAGTAGTCAGAGGTGACAAGTACGGATGGTTGTACCCTTTAGGTGAAGATATCCTAAGTATTAGGGATGAGCGGTTTCTCGGGCAGTCAAATTCCTCCTTGAAATCGAAAACTGGACCGACTGATCATGGAATCGGACTAGACCAGTTCGGTCCGGTCCTCGAGCGGTCCAATGGTACTAGAAAAAATTCAAAGAAAAATATATTCCGTACATAATCACGAGCAAACGATGGAAATCAAAAGTGATTAGCCATCGAAGCCATGAACAACCGCCAAATGCATGCTCGAGCTTTTCACGAAACCCAGAACGGCCCAAAAATTCACAATGTCAATGCTTGACTAGATGAGATGAACAAAGGATGAAAAAATCAGAATTTTTTGTTGAAATGGGAAGATTCAAGTTTTTTCCTTTGACGATGAAGAGAGAGACTGGTGAGAGTCGTGATTTACTCGAATCTGATAGTTCAATCTTTCCTATATTAAGCACAATTTCTTATAAAATTTGATTAGTCTGGTCCCGCCCTCCTAGAAATCAGAACTCGGACCGCTTGGACACCGATTCCATTTTTAGGAACTGAGAACCAGACTAGCACTCCCGAGAACTAAAACAACACGGCCGGTGATTCCCGGTGCTCAACTTTAGTACATACTGTTAGAATAATTAAATATTAATTAGCACGTTCATCTACCATCTTAAACTTTTAGAATAGTTGGTAGTAGTGCCACAAAATCTCACACAGTTTTAAAGCAGGAAATTCCGAGTTTGAATTTTTCTAGATCCCTATTAGCCTTCCCAATTATTTATTTTCATACTTAATCGACTAGTGATCTTCCATACAGTAGTTTTTCCACATGGAAAAAGCAATAGCTCGGGTAAAGGATTCAATACGTCAGGCATATATCAGTCCTGGAGAATAACAGGATCTGGTTAGCCAGTTAAAAGACGGTGTCTCAGAGTACCTGCAGACTACATGGTCCGCAGAGACCCGCGAGCCCAACTCAAAATCGAACTGCTCAGCACACTCGATCAGACCATCCACAAGCGCGGTCGGGGGTGCCCGGAATCGGCAGCGGCATTCCAACGGAGCAACCTCTGAGCCCAGCACCAAGACTCCGGGGATCCCGTCAAGATATGCAGTAGGACGCAGTAACCATCGACACGCCTAACGAAGCCACGCCTCCTCTCGACTCTTAAGCAGAACTTACGTGACAAAGGCGGGTCATCCTTGAGGCTCAATAGAGTGCTCACCACATTGGCTGGTCCAGAAGCTGAACCGCCTAGGCCGCGCGTGGTGGGTTTGGGATCATTTCGATCGGCACCAGATGGGGCTTGGGAAAAATCTGGTCTTGAACTGATCCTCTCGGGAGTGCGTTCTCCCGGGAAACAGGGGTTCCAAAGCAACGGATCTTGGGTGTTCTGATATTTGAGCAAGTGCATCTCGAGATGGTTGAAGAATGGAGCGAGTGCGGGGGTATTCGCAAGCAACTGAATAGAGAGCTCATCGTTTCTGCTCGATTCTACCTGCGCAATCTTCTAAGTGTTACGATCATCTCGATAAACCCTGGAAAAATTGAACCGAGCTTCAAGGGAGAGTGACGGCGCAGGTGCAGACGCGGCACAAGAACATGGGCTGGGCTTCGCACAGAGAGACTTGGGCTTCAAACTTTGGATTTGCATTTCTAGTTTTGGAAGAATCTACTGCTGATTTGTTTCATGTATGAGGCCTAATTAGGGAATTATTACTCAGGAAATTAGCCTTGAATGTTCTTTATATAATTCATCAGATAGACTCTAACAGTCTGACATTTTGGTCAATTGACTTGGGTCGGTTCTTCCAAATCAAGTGAGTGAGTTTGATTCCTTGTGATCCTTTATGGATCTCATTCGGTATTATATGGACGGAATGGCTCACTTATTCTTCGAAATCTTTTAAACTTCCCTGTAGCTAATAATTCATGCTCGAGTGTGTATTTTCTCAAGTTACAAATCCACGCTGCAACGAAGCGATATAATTTTCGCTTTCGCTGGGCACATCAAAACATTAATTTATCATTGGAAATCGGACCCTTTCAGACATTTTCACATTTCCAATAAATGCATTTATAGAGCTTTATCTATCGCAGAAAAGTACTGAAATGGACGCACCCTTGGGTTTCCTCATGGCAACAAAGAAGGCTTTGAAAGTATGGCTCACTTTTCCTGAAGATGCAAAAAGAATAAAGCAGTTGCACAAAACCACATCTTTCCTTCCCTTGCTTTGTTTATATTCCCCTTTTCAGGCCTGTAGAACTGGCCTGCTCTGCCATTTCCTTTCTTTTTAATTTTCCCAGTGACATGAGAAGAAGAAAAAAGAAAAAAAAAAAGACATAAGATAATAAGGCATGTGTGTGGGGTGGTCCAGACAGTGAACTGGTTATTCTTGTTAGAAAAACAGAAAATGGGTCTGAACCCACCATCTATATTGCTGGAAAAGAAAAGGAAAGAAGAAAGCTGATTCTCACATGCCATCATCTGCTGTCTTGCTGAGACAGCCAGAGCCCAGTCCTCCATACTTGGTCAGCTTTTCAAGAGCAAATTTCGCGCACCAATTGGGAAGGTACTGAACCAGCCAAGCAAAGCACCTTAGCACCAGAGGGATTATTCTGTGGAATTTCAATGCTCATTTCTGCTACAGTTTTAGTTTTCAAACCACCGACAGCTTCACTAACTAAATCCAAAGCTACACCTGCAGGTCCAATATTAATTCCTGCTTAAAAGAACCACCTGCCCTCCTTGGCCCCTCCGCCAAAAGAAGGAAAAGTGGCATCTTCCTTGTTCCTCGATGCTTGCTTGCTTCATCCGTTGATGAGATCTACACATGGGCCCCAAACGATCAACGTTTACGATAGATTTGATATCTATGTGGATCTGGATCGAGATAAGTATTTGCCCACATTAATCAATCACGAATTAAAAAAAAATCCTTGCATGAATCTAGAGGTCAATTGGACTGACCGTTGATCAGAAGGCGTGTCATGTGATTACCACCTATATAACCCACGGTATCAACAATTGTTATTGTTTCTCCGTCCACGATCATTGGTGTTGGCAATAATCTTGCCCACTTAAAACATTTTTTTGCTAAAGAAACTTGCTATGCACACTAGCTTTTCTGAAGGAGATTGACCCATGATGAGACAAAGCAGAACACACCTCATCAAAAGTCTCGAACCTCAACTTCAGCAATATGAAACCTGCAAATTGTTCTGTCCCTTTCCTCAATCTCATCATTAAATCTGTCAACATCATCTCTAAATTGTACCCCTCCACATTTCCCGATTCCAACAAACACAGCTTTGGGCCTCACTCTCGAAACAGACCAATGAGATCCCAAAATAGCTCTTCACTGAGAGGCTCGCTTCTCACGCTTTTCCAAGAGAGTGTACTCTCTCTTTCACCTTTTTTCCCCGTCCATTGTTGATCTTCTTGATGCCTCCCACGTTCTTGCCTCTCCGGTGGGCGAACACCCGGGACCAGTGGTGGTGTGCCTCTCCGATAGAATGTGCAGCTGCTAATGGCCACTATGATCTTGTCCGAGAGCTCCTCCACATCGACCCCAACCACCTCATTGAGCTCACCTCACTCCGTCGGATCCGCCGCCTTGAGGCTCTCTGGGAGGAGGCGAACGACGTGGGGCGCTTCCGCAGCATTGCCGAGCACCGCTCCCAGGTGGCCCGGCAGCTCCTGCTGGAGTTCGATTCGAGAAACAAAGATTCCCTCGTCAAAGGTCGATATGGTATTGGTGGGTGGCTCATGTACACGGCTGCGTCGGCAGGGGACTTGGGTTTCGTCCAAGAACTGCTGAACAGAGACCCGTCTCTTGTTTTGGGAGAGGGCGAATACGGCGTGACCGACATTCTTTACGCTGCTTCCAGGAGCAGAAACCATGAAGTCTTCGAGATGGTTCTTGATTTCGCGGTGTCTCCAAGGGCGTTGTCGTCGATGACGAATAATGCAGGGCATGGAGAGGTTGCTTCCTCGTACAAATGGGAGGTGATGAACAGAGCAGTGCACGCTGCTGCTAGAGGAGGCAATTTGGAGATCCTCAAGGAGCTCATTGCGCGTGACGAACACTCCGATCTTCTGGCTTATAGAGATGCTCATGGCTCCACTGTCTTGCACTCTGCTGCTGGCAAAGGAGTTGTCCTGGTGAGTTGAAAGCTCGGGGATGCCTTTCAATTGGATTATCTTGCTAGAGGTAGGCTTAGGAAGCACGGTTTTTTCTCGACTGGAGAATTTGCTTGCTGGTTAGATGATGTCTTTGCCGTACTACGGATTGTGAAGATGATCACGTTTTGACTGACGTACTGTGTCACTTTTCCTCCGCATCGTGACCGAATTTCGGCTACATGGTGTCTCAGTTCAATTGGAACATAGCTCAATTTGATAATAAGGTCATGGCCAATCTGAATAATCCATGAAGCCAGTTCAATCCGCCGAAACCTTTGTAAGGAAGGGGACTAATTCCCGCACCCACCAGTTGTTTTGTATTCATGCGATTTCGAATCATATAGGTTGAAGTTACGAATGATGATAGTGCAGACCTAGTTATAATCTCCCTTCTCTTATGCCTAGAGCAACCGACCAAGATGATCAAATGATCTGAGTCTTGCTCCCGTGTTGAAAACGATGCAGGTGGTTGAGTATCTTGTTCAAGCCTTTGACATGATCGACTCGACCGACCATCGAGGCAACTTGGCGTTGCACATAGCTGCTCACAAGGGTCAGTTACCCGCCATTAAGGCACTAATTTCTGCTTCTCCAACTTCCATCTCGTCGACCAACACAAATGGAGAGACTCTCCTCCACATGGCCATGACCGGTCTACAAGCGCCGGATTTCCGGAGATTGGATGTCCAGATTGAGACGATGAAGAAATTCTTGAGCGGGGAAGTCTTCAATGTGGAAGACATAATCAATGCGAAGAATAATGATGGCCGGACTGCTCTTCACTTGGCGATCATTGGTAATGTGCATCCTAAACTAGTGGAGATCTTGATGGCTACTCAAGGAATCGACGTGAATGTTCCTGATGAAGACGGGATGTCCCCACTCGATTGGCTCAAACGACGACCGCGCTCCGCATCATCCGACATATTAATCAGGAAGTTAGCTTCGGCCGGAGGCCGAATGCTTGGGATTCAGGAACTTTCTGCTAGAGAAGCCTTGCCTTTGGAGATAAAGACGCCTAGTAACGGAACTACAAGCCCCGGGACATCTTTTCGAATAGCCGATAACGAAATTTTCTTGCACGCTAGGGTTCAAGACACGTCGGAGGCAGTAGGCTACCGGAATAGCACAGGAATGCAGTCTTATTCGTTCGACTCGACTGATAAAAACAGCAGTCTGTGCATCAGCGAGAGAACCGTTTCCGTGGATAACATTTCGAGGCGACTTAAGAAGTTCATGTGGCCAACGATACGAGCAAACAAGAGTGACCCAGGAATCTGCAACAAGTAAGATGCAGAAGCGCATGTGCTTGAAACTCACATTGTGAAGGTGTAATTTTAAGAACTGAAGGAGACAGTTTTCCTTCTTCAGCTGTTCAATCTAAGTTATGAAAACACCCTGGTTACTTAGAGAGGTTCATTTCATGCTTGATTCTGGCAATGAACCTCGTTTTGGGCCACACAAGAAGGGTCTCTCCTTAAGCCCATTCAAATTGGTCTTCAGGCCCATTTAATCTGGGAAGGCTCCAGCAGGCCTAATGCCAAAAGGTCCACGATCAAGTCTAACAATAGATTTCCGATGAATATTTAAGCATGTCTCGCTTCCTCGAGATGAAAATTAGGCAATGCTAAGGATCGGTGCTCGTGTCGGTGCCATTACTGTTTTGCTCGAAAGCAATTGATTCTTAACTCAGCGCAATTGGGGATACATCGCTATCATCTTGCACTTCGCCAATGCCTCGGCAAGTTCCCATTTCGGTCAAAGGAGACAAGTAAAAGCTTAGTCTAATTGAAACTCAAGAGAGAATTTGGAATGGGTTGATTGATGCTGACATCTCTACGGCTTTGTGTGTCCAGCCACGCCGCAATGGATGGTACAAAGTCGTTAGGTTTTTCATACTCTTGCAGAACTTCCGGCTACCATGGAAACGAAAAGTTCAATTGAAGAAAAAGACGAACATAATATAATGTTAATAAAATTAACTATTATTTCACACTTTCATCTAATAGATTAAAAATAATCGATAGTGGCCTCACAAAATCTCATATGATATCAGAATTTGAAGTTTCGAGTGAAAATCTTTCAGAATTCATATTTACCTCATCAATTATATTTTTTTATGCTTAGGGTCCATTCGTTTGGCAAAAATTATTTTTTGGAAACTGGGCTATTTGGGAGGTGGAAAATATTTTCCTTAGGAAAATATATTTAAATCAATCAAAGATTTCCTTCTAAAAATAAGGAAAATATTTTTCGTTTTTAAAAATAAGGAAAACATTTTCCGGATCTCATCTCTTTCTCTCTCGTCATGAGTCTATGAGCAATTTAATTGCCGGCGGTCGCCGCCGCCCGCCGCCCCCCCTGTCAGCCACTGCCTGTCGCTGCCCCCCGTTGACCACCGCTGCCCCCCGTTAGCCGCCCACCTCGTCTCCTGCCTGCCCCACCCGCCGACCGCCCCTCGCTAGCCACCTGCTCGGCCACTCGCTGCCCCTCACCGACTACCACTCGCCCGCTTGCCGGTCACCGGGGCCCGCCACCCACCCCCGACCAGTCGCCACTCGGCTGCCCCTCGCCAACCGCCCCAGGCCGCCACTCACCGCCCGCCCCCTGCCGACCGCCACCGCTTGCTCGCCGCCCCCCGCCAGGCGCCACCGCCACTGGTCGCTAGTTGTCGGATGATTTCTCAAAAAAAAATTTCCGAAAAAAATTTTTCGAAATATTTTTAAGTTTCAACCAAACACCGGAAAATGACTTCACCGAAAAATGACTTCACGGAAAATATTTTTCGAAAGTGTTTTATTTTTCGCTAAACGAACGGACCCTTAGTTTTAGGTGAAAAGACCATAATGAGCGAGAGAGAGAATATTAGAGTAATTAAATATTAATGAACACCTTCACTTAGTACCTTAAAACTTCAATTGATGGTGATCTCGCACGAAGGTATCTTTTTCAAAATGGAGAAGCTTGAGAGAAGTGGGCATCTCCTTTGTTCCTTGATGCTTACTTGCTCCTTTACTCCAACAAATCTCTCTCCCTCTCTGCACTCACACTCACTCATTTGACCGGATCAGTTATCAATGTGGATCGTAGGCCTCTCACATGAGCCCCTACCTATGAATTCTACATTATCAACCGTTGCGATTATAGCAGGTCCATCATCATGGGTGGTGTTGGGCAGAATCTCCCCACCCCACCTCACACACTGAATAATTTCTCACCAAATAAGATTTGCAAGTCTTCTCTTATCCACTTGCTTCGCCAAAGGAGATTGGCCATGATGACGCAGAACAGTACAGAACAGGCACCACATCAGAAGTCTCACACCTCAACTTCAGCAAAATTGGCCCCACAAGCTCTTCTGTCCATCTTCTCAGTCTCGTCATTATATCTTTCCACATCATCTCTTGTATTGTACCCACCGCATTTCCCCGATTCAACAAACACAGCTTTTGGCCTTAACTCTTGAAACGAACTGATGAGACATCCCCCAGTGACACTTCCCTCACAGGCTTCCTCACCCATTTCCAATTGAGGGTCCTCTCTCTTCCAACCATTTTATTTTTTTTCGCCCGTTCTTGATCTTCTTGATGCCTCCCACGTTCTTGCCTCTCCGGTGGGCGAACACCCGGGACCAGTGGTGGTGTGCCTCTCCAATAGAGTGTGCAGCTGCTAATGGCCACTATGATCTTGTCCGAGAGCTCCTCCACATCGACCCCAACCACCTCATTGAGCTCACCTCACTCCGCCGAATCCGCCGTCTTGAGGCTCTCTGGGAGGAGGCGGTTGATGTCGAGCGTTTCCGCAGCATTGCCGAGCACCGCTCCCGGGTGGCCCGGCAGCTCCTGCTCGAGTGCGAGTCGAGAAACAAAGATTCCCTGGTCAAAGGTCGATATGGTATCGGGGGGTGGCTCATGTACACTGCTGCGTCCGCGGGGGACTTGGGTTTCGTCCAAGAACTGCTGAAGAGAGACCCGTCTCTTGTTTTGGGAGAGGGCGAATACGGCGTGACCGACATTCTTTACGCTGCTTCCAGGAGCAGAAGCCATGAAGTCTTCAAGATGGTTCTGGATTTCACGGTGTCTGCAAGGGCATCGTTGTCGATGACGAAGAATGCAGGGCAGGGAGAGGTTGCTTCCTCGTACAAATGGGAGGTGATGAACAGAGCAGTGCATGCTGCTGCTAGAGGAGGCAATTTACAGATCCTGAAGGAGCTAGTTGCGAACAACGACTGCCCCGATGTTATGGCTTATAGAGATGCTCATGGGTCCACCGTCTTGCATTCTGCCGCCGGCAAAGGACGAGTCGAGGTAAGTTACCGGGTTGAGTAAGTTTCGTGTCCTTTGTGTGGCAAGCTTTTGTCTCCGAATTCGATGTCTTGCTAGAGCTAGGCTTAGGAAGCATGGCGTTTGTTCGAATGGAGAATTTTGCTTACTGGTTTCGTGATTGTCTTTGCTCCTTCGCGGACTATGAGGATGATCACGCTCCGACTCCCAATTAGTGTCACCTTTGGAGTGAAAGTAAACTATGCATCGTGACGGAATTTCTACTTCATGGGGTCTCAGTTCAATTGGAACATAGCTCAATTTCGACAACAAGGTCTTGGCCAATCTGATTAATCAATCAAGCCAGTCAAATGCACTGAAACCTTCACAAGAAAGGAGACCAATTACCGCATGCCGCTTTGTTGTTTTTGACACATTCGATTACAAGTCACTTAGCCTGAAGATACAGATCATGTTAGTGCAGACCTCATTGTGAACTCGCATGCCTAAGGCAACACGCCAAGAAAGATTAAATTGATCTCAGGCTCTGTTTCTTGTTGAAAACAACGCAGGTGGTTGAGTATCTTATTCAAGCCTTCGACATGATCGACTTGACCGACCATCGAGGCAACTTGGCGTTGCACATAGCTGCTCACAAGGGTCAGTTACCCACCATCAAGGCACTGATTTCTGCTTCTCCATCTTCCATCCGGTCGACCAATACAAATGGAGAGACTCTCCTCCACATGGCTATTTCCGGTCTCCAAGCTCCGGATTTCCGGAGATGGGACGTCCAGATCGAGACAATGAAGAAATTCTTGAGCGGGGAAGTCTTCGATGTGGAAAACATAATCAACGTGAAGAATAACAATGGCCGGACAGCTCTTCACTTGGCGATCATCGGTAATGTTCACCATAAACTAGTGGAGATACTGATGGGGGCACGAGGAATCGATGTGAACGTTCCTGATGAAGACGGGATGGCCCCGCTCGACTGGCTCAAACGGCGACCGCGCTCCGCATCATCTGATATACTAATCAGGAAGTTAGTTTTGGCCGGAGGCCGAATGCTTGGTGGTCAGGATTTTTCTGCTAGAGAAGCCTTGCCTTTGGAGATGCAGAGGCATGGAAACGGAGCTACCAGCCCAGGAACACATTTTCACATAGCTGATAATGAAATTTTCTTGCACGCCAGGGCTCGGGACACATCAGACGCTGACGGCTATCAGGATAGCGCAGGAATCACCTCTTGCTTATTCGACTCTGACCGAAGAAAACAGCAGTTCGTGCATCAGTGAGAGACCCGGTTATGCGAATGACATCACGAGGCGACTTAAGAAGTTCATGTGGCCAACAACTATTCGGGCAAACAAAGCACGATCCGGGAATCGGCAACGAGTAGATGCGGAAACGTAGGGGCTTGAAATCCATACGGGAATGCGTAATAGAAAAGAACTGGAGGAGAGGGTCAATACTTCTTCGACCGTTCAATCAAGTTATGAGGACCTTGGTACTGTTAGAAATGTTCCTCGTCATTCTTGATTCGATTCGTCATGATGCTAGCGATAGGCCATTTCCCATTAGAGTACCCCCGAGTTTTGGAGCTCTGCACGCAGTCATAAAGCATCATAGAGCTCTGGTCATTGCATGTGTATTTCTCAAATTCGACTCGACTCCTCGCTTCGGCCCGTCCATCGACGAAGAAAAGAACGGGGTTCTCCGAGCTAGATGGACCTCTCTCCTGCTCAACCGGGTCGGGTCACGCCTAATCAAATCGATCTCCAGGCCCATTTTGATTAGGGCAAGTTCAAGCGAGCCTGGCGTCGTTAGATTCACGATCAGGTCTGATCCGAAAAACTAAAGACGAGAACGCTTTGGGCAACAGCAACCAGAAACTTGCCCGAGTCAACTCTTATTTTCCCAACAATAAGGACGAGGAATACGCTTTGTCTAATCTCTCTACTGCGCAATTGTGCAAGTTAGTCCCTGTGTCGTCGTCATTACTCTATTGCTGAAAAGCAACCGCTTCCTCTCCGTGCAATCTGGCGAATTGTCGCTGTCGCCTTGGCGTTTTCGCCCATTTCTCCGGAAGTTCCCGTTCGATCGAGCAACCCCAAGCGTAGCTAAATTGCAGGGGCAACCTCATGAACATCCTTCGGAAAAGGATGGAGATATTTCATCGAGGCGGGCCCATCCACTTTAGTGGGTTAAATATCGACGAGAGCAACCACTGAACAGTCGGATACGTTGAAAATCGCACCGCGGTGAACTTATTGCATCGTCGAATACTAACTTTTTGAGTCGATTAATTTTCATGGATGCACGCCTGTCGTTCCATCCACGACTCCTACGAGATAGCAAGCGTGAACCTTGCAGCTAATACAAATGCGGAAACGTCACGTCACGAAGCGTGCCGCCCCCGTACCGTGACTATGGCTTTTCGACACGGCATTGAGAATCGCCCGAAATGGACTCTCACGGGCGGAATCTTGATGTTAGAATAGGAAGAAGAGGGCCTCCGCCCGACCTCAAACCACATTCACGGACGGAATCAAAACGGGGAGAGGATTCGGAATGGTTATTATCAAAACGTAAAGCACAAAAATGCTCACGCGTCAGATATGTCACTATGATGTGGATTTACACAAGTCCATGCCAAATTAAATTTATAAATAAACATTCAATTGCAATTTCTATCAAACTCTTTTATTCCCAAAAGTCAATTAAATCCCTTGCTGTCAACATCACCAGGACAAATCCGTCAGCAAAGCTCCAACCTTCGCCGCCCAATTCGTCAAACACGTGGGTATGGACAAATAGACGACCTTTGCGGTCTACAAGCGCCAGCTGTTTGCGTTCGAAATAATTGCACGGAAATTTAAAAATTCGGCACGAAAATATGATAATTTCTTTTTTCCAAAAAAATTTCTCCATCGGTTGTCTATTGGCGGATACATTAATTTGTGGATCAGAGTTGAAAAATAATGTCCGTCGAGCGGTCTTCGATTTTCCTTGTTTCTGACCGACCGACCCTCTTTAACGGTTTCGATTTTCTAACACCGGGCAATCAGTCGGGCATGTCTGAAAATCGGTTGGACTTTGCCCGATAACTAAAGCTCTCAATCAACTTCTTGGATGTGAATGGACGTGACAAGGGAACTTGCGGCCGTACAGACGGGGATCGAATTACTCAATTTATCCCTTTTTTTTGGATAAATACATTAAGAACCATAAAACTTATTACAAAAGTTAAATCAAGTCCATAAAATCTTCAATAAATACAATTAAGTTTTAAAAACTCGTCACCAGAGTACGAGTGCAATCAACGAGATGTCTTGATTGAACCAATCTCACGAGTTTGATGATCGGACTGTGCTTTTTAAAAACTTAGGATTCGGTTGTAAATTTGTAACAAATTTTAAAGTTCAATCGTACTTCTTTGACGTTAGATTCAAAAATCCGAGAAAAATCCTAAAGGAAATCATTCGATCCCACACCGAGGCACGAAAAACATCAGTTGATGTCGGCTGATGATCATCAATAGACTCGAAGCCATGGTGGGTGCCGGTGCGCCATCAGTCGCACCCTTGACCTGCCTTAGAAGTCCAAGTCGTCGGGGTGATTGCGCTGAACACTCAAATGGGTGGAGGGCCCCACGTGTCGTTTTGATTTTCCCTCCTTATCTAGCTTAGCGCTGCAATTTTGACGATGTCTGTATCGAAACGCAGGAGTAGTGTGCAGCACAACGGAGGTTAGCCGCGCGGGAGCTACGACGATGCCCGACCCGACACTAGTTAAGGTTGCGCGGTTACTTATGTGCTGTCGAGGGAAAACTTAAGTTAGAACGTGCGTTGCCGGCTCTAAATTTCCCTCCTCTCCCTTCCGTGGAAACCGCTCACCGTAGCCTGCTCGCACTACTCGATTTACAATAGGTATCTTTAAGTGAGCAATCGAGCCCGGATCATTAGGGAATCGGTTTAGTTTCTAACTAAAAAATCTAGGAATCGGCCTTGACCAATTCGGTTCCCGATTCTACACTATGGATCGATTGGTTTTGCCTAATAACCCGAAACCTAGAACCGAATTGCTTCTTGATCCGGCTTATTTCTAACCATAACCATAAGTAAGTCCTTCCGCCCTTATTTTACAATGCAAAGTAGAAAGAATTCAATTGATATTCGACACATGCAAATTGCATGTATAATACAACGAATCAAAACAAAAACGAAAAACAAAAAGCCCCTGTCATTTCCCGGATCAACCCTAAAATCTGCTAGTTTAGTTCTAGGTCGATTCCGATGTCAATAGGGCTGGTTCATGATTCCCATAATTAGGACTCCAGATACCAAGATCCAGTTATGGAATCTACCTTTTCCGAAGCCAATCGCCCTCCAGTATACTTTGTCGATCTCGGTCATCGGTGCGCCTTTTTTAGTTCCAATAACTTTTGAGGTGCTGCTTAATTTCCTCAAGTGCGGAAGGGTAATAGAACAGCGCCACCCTCGCTTTCTTATCTCTTCGTCCATTTTTTCAAAGTCGAGCATAATAAACAAAGATCGCTATCGTAAGTTTCTTGCCGACCCCCCACTTGAGGAAGAAAACCAGCACTAACCACGTAATGATGCTCAGAGGAAGCGACGTGGCGGCCGACGAAACAATCCCGGAAGAACGTTCAAATCCCCAAAGTATAAACGGCACGATTCTTTTGGACGAAACGCCGCCGCTTGACCGCCCGCACCCGCGCCAGTGTCCCGTCTCATCCGGATTTGCCCAAATGCCGCACCGTCCAATAAAATTGCACGTGCGAAGATCTTTGCGATGAAAAGTCAAAATCCCCCCAGAAATTTTCCAAAAGGCGCAGGATGGGAAGTCAACCATGGAATCGATCGGCCTCTTCTTTTTCAGCCACGGAATCAAATTTAGACAGCCGAGCCGAATTGGAGATTTGGATGGCGTGTGGAGAAGACGAAAGGCTAAGGATCAAGTCCCTTTGAATCGGTCCAAAAATAAGGAAGTGCACTTATATCGTTGTCGAATTTGGGGGACTCGGTTGATTTTTCTTCCTCTTTGACTTAGGAGATGCTCATTTCAGATCACGACCCGTTTGGCATGCCCCGCCTGGGGACTATGTTTCAAAGTTGTACTCGGGTTCGCGAAAACGGAGGGCGTTCGCACCCCTTTTGATCACATCGTTGTTTTCTGAGACGACTTGATCCGACGAAAGTGGATGCACGTGAAAACTAGAATTAACTAGTGGATGCGCCTTTAGCATGAAGGAAATACTTGTGTGCTCAGTCGTGTTGGGAACACTTTCCTGGAAGAACACGAGCAGTTCTAGGATGAATGGCACTCTAGAAGAGTATCGTTGCCCGGGTTCGCCCCCATGTAGAGGATGCCCAATGAACTGTTAGCGCAAAAGCTCGAGACCATACGATAATCCATATAGACAAAAAAAAATAGGACTTCTCATTATTTTTAAGTGGTAGCTACAAAGAAGTTTGTTGAGTAGTTAGTTCGTATCCGATTGAGTTAAAACTTTGTCGGCATGCTCAATACACATTCTTCTAGAAATCTAATCGGTTTGATTTTCACTTAAAGCCCCATGCGTCAGGCCAAACATGCAATTTTTAGTGAGACTTATCATTATCAAGAATGATGTTCTTGATGTCGTTGTTGCTATGTACATCTAACGTTAACAAGACAATAACTTCATTTACCCAATTTTGTAAATAGCAAAGACTTTTGGGCGGAGTTTAGTTTCGTAAATTTTTTTATCTTCTCACGCTGAGAAGGTTTTTCACGTAACAAAATTACCTTGTGTTTTGCATGCTTGGTATTTACGACGCTCTATTATATCACGTTCTATTAAGCTTGTACAAAATGAGAGATTATCGTGTTTCGCTGTGCTAATTCGATATTATTTGGGTTGTCAGCTTGTATGTCAAAGGACGAACTCCTTAGATTTCACATGGGACGAGTCAAGGCGGACAGTTTCTCGAGTAAGTTAATTCAGGGACGTCACGATTTTGATTTCTATCGTCCACTTAGGGTGCGTTTGGTTCAGCTTTGGAAAAGCCCTTTGAGGTCTCAAAGCCCCTTAGGCAAATGCTGAGGCGTTTGGCAAATATTTCTAAAGGGCTTTGAGATGAAAGTTGACTTTGAAAATGCTGAAAGTCCAAAGCTACTTGAAGGAGCTTTGGGCTTTCAGCTTTTTTCGGAATGCTGAAACTTACTTTAATGAATTTTCGTTAATCACCTATTTTGCCCTCAAAAAGTTTTTAAAAGTCCAAATTTACCCTCTCTTTTTTTGGAATGCAGCGCGAGGTCACCAGCTTTGATTCTCTCTCCTCTTTCTATCTTTAATGGTTCTCTGCTCATTCTTCTCTCTCCTCCTGGACCGAGGCTTCTCTCTCTCTCTCTCTCTCTCTCTCTCTCTCTCTCTCTCTCTCTCTCTCCACAGGCACGCAGCAATGGCCTTCGCTCAGCTCGTTTCTTATTCCTCTTCTTCGCCTTCTCTCTCTCCCAAACCCTCCCTGATCCAATGGTTTGCAGAGAGAGATTCGAATCGTCGAATTTATTTTGGGGGGTGGGGAGGGGCAGCGACTTTGATCAATCCGACGATGATGACGAAGAAGGAGAAGATGGGAAAGAGGACAAAAGCGGATGAATGGGACGAGAGACGAGACGACTCTCATATCGCGATCCCCGTCGCCGAAGCTCGACAAAAATAGGAAAAGCGAAATGTGAGGCGTGGAGAGAGAGAGAGAGAGAGAGAGAGAGAGAGAGAGAGAGAGAGAGAGAGAGAGAGAGAGAGAGAGCTTTCTGAGAGCCTTCAATGGTGACGAGAGAGAGAGCTTTCTGAGATCCTTCAATGGTGATGAGATTGGGAGGTTAGGTTGGGGGTCCCGCTCTGGTCACCTCTTTTCTTTCTTTTCTGCGTCAATGGCATTTTCCCTTTGAGGGGCAGAGAATGGTGAGGAGACGACCTAGCTTCCTCCTTTTGCCCAATTCTTTTTAAATAAAAAATAAAAAAATTTTAATTGAAAGCCCATTCCAAATTCAAGTTTTACCAAACACCTAATTCAACTCAAAGTCCATTGTAAATGTATTTTCACCAAACGCATTTTACATTCTTCCAAGGGCCTTTGGACTTTGAGAAAGCTCTTTTATTCAAAGCTCATTGCAAATGCCCAACCAAACGCAGCCTTAGTCAATCGTCCGAAAAGTTTTAAGTACATTGAGTTACGTGTAAGTCATTAATTTGTGATTTCTTTTTCACGTGAAGACAAAAATAAGATGTCAGGCAGTTACTCGGAGAAAGAGAAATAGTTCACAGATCCATGTTTGGAATTGGTGAATCTCTTTTCTCTTTTTTATTTTTCTTTTTTTGCCTTTTTTCCCCCTAGTTCGAATAAACGGGCAAAGAGACTGCCTCGAGATGAATAAATAATGTTAAGTCTACAAAAGATTAGTCTCCTAATATCTGTACATTAGGCTCCCTTCGTTTTACATAAAATAATTCCCAAAATTTTTGGCATTTATTTTATAGAAAATAAGATAGTCAAGTAAAACATTTTCCATAAATGAAAAAAAATACATTCAAAAATAGAGAAAATATTTTTCTCTTTTTTATAAAGTGAAAAACATTTTCCATCTTCTTTTAAAAGCGGCTTATGACCATCAATGCAGAACCAAAAATATATATATTAAAAATCAATTTTTTTTAATTTTCCTTAAATTTTAAACAAACACTCAAAAGTGTTATCATTTTCTAATAAAATAACTTCCTGAAAAATATTCATGAAACGAACGGAGCCCAAGGATCCCATTTACTACTATCACCGGCTTCACCGAACAAGCATTGCACGAAGTCGATCCGTGCATCCAATCGCCGGTTGGATCGGGCAAGATCCAGATGGGAACCCGATACTTTCCCAATTTCTCCTTTTTCGGGTGCGTGGGGATGGGAAGGGGGTTAAATCGTTCCTTCAAATTGCCAAAGAGAATCAAAAGCTCGGGAAGGAGCTGTTCCTCCGCATTCATGGCCTCTCACCGCCCATGCCGGAGAAGGGGCACATGTTTGCCTGGACGCATCTACCAAAGCCGCCAAATCAGGAATCATTTAGTCAAACGGACTTAATTATTCACCTAACCACGTGGAATTGTATGCCTGCTCGACTTTTGATCGGTCGCTTGAGATGTCGCCGATAATATTGTTTACGGTGGTTAGAAAAGATTCGGATTTTTTTTTTCAAAAGTGCAAATTATCGATTTATGCGTTTGTTTACAGATAGGATATTTTTAAACAATTTGATTGTGGATTGTTTTTTCTTTTTTTTTTTTAAGAGAAGAAAATGACTGTGAATTTTATATGTGCAGGAGGAGATCCTCTGCACTGCACTGAAAATTATGAGGGAAGAGATTCCGGTACCTTGTTCGTGCGCGGCTCCCCCTCTTTTAAAATCATTGTTCGGCGTCTGATGAGAAGACTTTCCACGGTCAAACCAAATTGCGTCGCCGACCCACTCGCCTCCGTCGTACTTCTATCTCTATACGCAGCACAGTTCGCGTGAAGTGTGAACCCGCAGCTTCCCAGGTCGGAGCTTGCTGTCTTTAAATACGAGGATTCTTGGACATCAACCTCGACCCACGCACTTCGCATAAACTCTTCTTCTTCATCTTCTTCTTCTTCTTCTCTGTGTCTGCCTGTGGAGTCCGGTCGGTCTGCAAAAACCAAGGACAGAACGCAGTCATGGGGACTCAAGCTCCCACCGAACAAACCTACGATCGCCAGCGCAGCGTTAGTCTCTCTCTCTCTCTCTCTCTCTCTCTCTCTCTGAAGAAGTACTTGCGCATGTAAACTGGTAGTGTTTGATAAATGAGCTGCAAGGACACCCGTCTGTCCTCCATTTGCAGACTACTCGTTAGCACAATCTCATCCATTTAGTGTTAAGCATTCATGGTTAGCAGTTAGCGCGTGCAGTTCCTACTGGCTGGCGGAATACATGACTGGAGATTCTTGTTGAAACGTAGACAGATAGGCTGCTCTCTCGTTCTACTCGAGTAACTTCGGCCCGGACAACGAGAAGAGTGTCTTAAACGAATTAGTTAGCGAAGATAATGCGATTACCGGGGGCGGATCTTGTGTCCGGGCATAGTTCGGTAGCTCTTGCTCTATCGACAAGCTTCTGGCTCTTGATGGGGGCCAGATCATGCTTGATCGCCCCGTGTAGCCCGATCATTGCATATGTGTTGATATTTGGAAAAAAAAATCGGGACGATTCTTGATTCGGAATTCGGATATCAGGTTTCTGTTGGGTTAAGTTGGGTTGAGAACATTCATGACTAGTTTTAGAATGGTCCCAAAGATGATTAAACTCATTCATTTACTGCTTGATATAGTCGTTAGCTTGGCTATTGAGTCAATTTGACATTCACATACACGCCACAGAAAAAAGAAAGAACATTTAAGCTTGAGGTTTGGAGTCGAACGTTTTCAATCATGACATCCAAGTGCCCAAAGTAGTTCTGATCTCTTGAACGTCGTCTCTGCCCGGGAAGGGTCGCTTGGTCGTGCGCTCTTGGCTTCAGCAATCAGTAGTCTCGTTTCAAAACTTGGACCTCCAAGTGAATAATGTTTAACATATGCACATAGCCAATCAAACCGTCCCAAGTGTCAGAGGATTAAGCACAATCCCAATCCCTACGGCAACGAAGCACATGTTGGGTCAGTTAGGTGCCCAAACGTCAAACATCAATCGCCTTTGTTCATCGTTCGGGCGTTGACTTGTGAGACAGATCGATCTCATTCACCCACTATCTTTTTTTCCCTTCTTTTGTCGTCTTCCATGACCATCTAGTGCCCGTTTCTTCTTTCTTTTTTGGTTAGGCGTGCACGACTGTATGTAACCCGACCATGGCTGGTCAATATGATTTAACGAATGAAGGGAGAATACAGCATGAATGACATCACCTAATTTCTGTACTAGTTCCCTTGTAATGCAGCTTGTTGAGTGTGTTCTTCGTCTGGGCATCATAAAAGCATTGGATTGCTCTGTTCATTCTCGCGTCGCCGAGGGCATGAACTTGCAGTAGGGTTCTAGTAAAATTGATGCTCTAACTAGCCAGAATAATGGACTTCAATCTGTGGCCTGAGTCGGATGTGTTATGGTGTCTGTAGGTCGAAGAAAAATTGGAGAAGCAGAAGAAGATCGATGAATGGCTACCAATAACTTCTGCAAGAAATGCGAAATGGTGGTACTCGACTTTTCACAATGTCACCGCCATGGTTGGAGCTGGTGTGCTCGGTCTACCATATGCCATGGCCGAGCTTGGATGGTGAGTTATTTTCTATCAAACACTTGACTAAATTGCACTCTTGCTCGCAATTTTACCTCTCTTTTTTTCCGACTGAATCATGTTATCCTGATCAATCGTGTCTTAATTTCAATTTCAGGGGTCCTGGTGTGGCGGTGCTGGTCTTGTCCTGGATTATCACCCTCTACACATTGTGGCAAATGGTTGAGATGCACGAGATGGTTCCCGGAAGGAGGTTTGATAGGTATCACGAGCTGGGCCAATATGCATTCGGCGAAAAACTCGGCCTCTACATTGTCGTTCCTCAGCAGCTTATCGTCGAAGTCGGAGTGAACATTGTCTATATGGTGACCGGAGGCCAATCCCTGCAAAAGTTCCACAATACAGTTTGTCCGAGCTGTACAAAGATCAAGACGACTTACTTCATCATGATATTCGCTTCCGTTCACTTCGTTCTCTCCCACCTCCCCAACTTCAACTCCATCGCCGGCGTCTCCTTGGCTGCTGCCGTCATGTCTTTGAGGTATATCCCTGTCTATTCTCCTTGAACTCAAACTTCAATATCAGGTCATGTGGATGGACAATCGATAACGGGGTCTAAGTCAGATTGCTTCTCTTCGCTAATGACAAACAGAGATAAAAGCATTACTAGGAGAAACACCATCTGAATATATACATGAAGAAGCGATCGAAATAAAGAAAACAGGTCTTATGCTAACGAATCATTCAAAAAGTGTAGCAATGGATCGTTTATCCGGGGATTTAAGCATGCGTTCTTCATGTTTCCAAACAGCTACTCCACTATTGCTTGGTCAGCTTCACTCAACAAGGGTGTTCAGCCCGACGTACAATATGGGTACAAAGCGAAGTCGACAGCGGGAACGGTATTCAACTTCTTCAGTGCATTGGGCGATGTAGCTTTTGCCTATGCCGGGCACAATGTCGTGTTGGAGATCCAAGCGACGATCCCTTCCACGCCGGAGAAGCCATCCAAGGGGCCAATGTGGAGAGGCGTCATCGTCGCGTACATTATCGTGGCCCTCTGCTATTTCCCGGTCGCCTTAATTGGGTACTGGATGTTTGGGAACTCGGTTGCGGACAACATCCTCATCTCGTTGGAAAAGCCCGCTTGGCTCATTGCTATGGCCAATATGTTTGTGGTGGTCCATGTGATTGGAAGCTATCAGGTAAAGACTGCGTCTTCTCATGCTTTTCCCCTCATCCGCCCGCTTATTTGTCGTGACGTTGGACCTGTTTTACCAGCCATTTACCAGATCTCATGTACGATTTCTCCTGGCAGATTTATGCAATGCCGGTGTTTGACATGATAGAAACTGTACTGGTGAAGAAATTGCACTTTAAGCCCACTCGAACGCTTAGGTTTGTAACGCGCAATATCTACGTCGGTAAGTGGATTCAGACTCCATTCAATGGCTCCTCCTCCTCTAAAACTTGACGGGCCTATCTCTTTCATTGAGAATTAATTGGACCCTGGAACCGATTTACACTGCAGCGTTCACAATGTTCATCGGCATTACTTTCCCCTTCTTCGGTGGTCTTCTTTCGTTCTTCGGAGGATTTGCTTTTGCCCCTACCACATACTATGTAAGTACCCATATAAGCAAGATGTGCATTTAGAATCTCCTGCCAAATTGCCAATGTGCAGAGTCACTTAAAGTCTTCTGGCTTCTACGATTTCTGTTTTCAGCTTCCCTGCATAATGTGGCTCGCGATCTATAAGCCAAGGAGGTTCAGCTTGTCTTGGTGGACAAACTGGGTAAGCTCTCTTTAATCTGATTCTTGTTCATTGTTCAGTCTTTAAGACTTATACGTGAGCCGGTCTAACTCGGGTTCGTTATCACAACAGATATGCATTGTGATTGGAGTTCTCTTGATGATCTTGTCCCCCATTGGAGGATTGCGGCAGATCGTAATCCAGGCCAAGACCTACCAATTTTACTCTTAGATTCTACACGTATATACCAGCTTACAAGGTAAAACCGGGGTTGCTCCAAAGATATGGATTCGTGCAAATTATGAATGGAGATAGACGCAGCAACGAATTGGTGCAAATCGTCGACGCCTGGACAGAGCTTTTGGCATCGTTTTTACAGGACCCCAACAGGACCTTTATAGTGAAAACTTTTGTTAGTGAAGAAAGTTGGAAGTTAATGGACTTGAAATCAACTCGAAGGGAAGTCTCTCCTTCTTAGTATTCGAGTGTACATGTGAAAACTTTTCTTGTTTCAGGCTTGTTTGTTTCAGTGCTAGTAGAGAGGGAAAAGAATGTATGTGGAAAAGAAGTACGTGGCTTTGATTTTTCCAGTTTTGAAGTGTCATTCACCCAAAAAGAGAAGGTTCATTCTTGATTGAAGTATACCGTCGGCAACAGAAACTACCCCAATAAGCTTTCCACACATTCATCTTTTCAAAGTGAAATGCCCATTGATGGAGTCACATCACAAGATGGTTTTATGACGGTGTCCGATAACGGAAGAACATCTCTTGAACCCACAAGATGGTTTAAGCTATCCACTGTTCTGCACAAGGCAGAGAAACCCACAAAATGCTGACAAAAACAGTAATCACAAAATCTCACCCCCAAGAATCCAAAAACTAAGCCACCCTGAAGGTGATTTGTCCGTAATTTGTTAACTGTCCCATGATAAATGATAGTACCAGCTGCAGCCACATAGCAAATCTGCATAGTCTTTTTCTGGGTTTATCAGAACATCAAATGAAAATGACACAATTGGTCCATAAACTTTGACCAAATATCTAATGTGATCCTTAAGCTTTCAATTTGCTCAATGTGGTTTTTAAACTTTAGTCCAATGCGCAATGTGATCCTTGAACTTTCTTTTGATAAGCATTCAAATTAGTCCCTGAATTATATGAAAATATTTAATGTGGTGATCAAAAGTTTATGAACCATTTTAGTCACTATTCCGAATATAAAAGAAAGCATCAGGAACTACCAAGGGCACTGAACTTTATAGAATCAGAGCTCACATGAGAACTGCTTCTTTAGCTCCATCATCCTTCCATTATCCCAGACATCAAAACCACCATTTAAGCAACTAACTGTAGAGGAACTCCTTCGATAGGCATGGACTGTGACGCAGAGTCACATAATGCACTCTTTCTTGATCAAACACGAACTTCCTCAGAACCACCTCCTACACTGACAGTGCAATTGCCAAACACAAATTTTAGATAGCATAAACAACTCCTGCCGTTTCACTGCCCACAAAGCACACATTAAGAGTGATATACATGGCATTTGGCAAGATTAGTTCTTCGCCATCGCCAGAATCAGACATCCAATTCATCAGAAACATCTAATCATTTCAGACTTCCCAAATTTATATCACCGCACAGGAGACTCAACCAAATAGATATATTTTGCCACTTTTCATCTGCCTATAGGTACATAAGACGGCAGATTTGTTTTTCAGGCTATAAGCTTAAGAGCGAGTTCCCTCCAGTCTCCAAGCTCTGGACTGTACATTATTCCATGTTTGACCGAATTTTGTCAGCTTCGATCTCTGTTGAACACACACTGCACTTCATTGCAGATCACCGACAAAGTCAGGCCACATATATGGAGGTACAGATGCTAAATGAATAAACTGAATGACATAGATCCACATAGAGAGACAGAAAATCACAACAAAATTGCCGAATTAGACCAACCGCTGCAGTGCAGAAACTCAAAACTCACATATAATGCACTATTTGCAAGACCAAGCAGACTGCACTTTACCAAACAAGAATTGACTTTTGTAATCCCATTTGAACATATTCAAGCTCTAATAGCCCAGTTTCATTCAGTCTATGCACATGATTTTTGCACTTTATTGAGGTACGGACAAGTGGCAGATTGCAAATGGACATTCATAGTTCGGTCCACACGCTACACCGAGAACTCACAATCCGATTTGTCCGTGGGTTCTGATTTGTACCGTGTTCACTACAGACAAAACAATGAAGAGAATTCCTCCACTAGTGCCATTCGAAAGTTATGTCCAATCAAGAATCTAGCTAGTGATTGAGTTCATGAAGATCTTTATAGTAAGCTATTTATAGGCACTGTTTGTGAGAAATTTGTTTGTCCAAAGTGATGACTTGAACCAGTTTTCACCGGACTTCGGAATTAAAACCTAAATCTTGCAGGCTCTGCAATCTATAGACCACCCTACACCCTGCGATATCAACAGTGAGCATTAAATTTAGTTAAGCATGAGGCCTAGGTCAAAATAACACGAACCATACAGACAACATTTAGTGAATAGACATGGTCTAACAAAAACACATCATAGACACCAAATTTATGCAACATGAACATATGAATAAGTAAATAGTGAACTGTAAAAACAGAAGACAAAATATGATACTAGGAGAGACAGTTTCAGGAATTTGTTCAAAAGAAACCAAAAATCAAAATACTAAAACTAAATCAACCAAACCTCGACTCACTTGAAGTCTCTCGTTGTTTTATTGCCTCAATTTCAATCTTGAAAAACAAAAACAAAAACAATGAAATCCATCTTCAGGTAGTTTAATCAATTCAAAGACAATCTCTTTATTTGAACAGACTATAAGCATGGGCAATGAGAGGTTTGAATGGATATATCGGTATTGATACTTCAATTTTCATATCAATCAGACTATCTGGCCTCAAGAAACTGAAATTATGGAAAACAATAACCAAACTGATCAATTTGGCATGGATTTCTTGATTTGCTCTTCCAGTGTTGAGTATAGGTATCTGGCTTCAGTG
Source organism: Melaleuca quinquenervia (assembly GCA_030064385.1). Classification (NCBI taxonomy): domain Eukaryota; kingdom Viridiplantae; phylum Streptophyta; class Magnoliopsida; order Myrtales; family Myrtaceae; genus Melaleuca; species Melaleuca quinquenervia. The sequence goes on along the minus strand of CM057726.1, from coordinate 4,728,376 downwards.
ATGGAGCAAGGGAGGATTGAGGAGGGGTTGGAGAGGGGGATGCTTCAGCCAATTGACTATCGTTTTTAATTATCCTCATGTTACTAATGACGGTATTCAGTTATATCAAGCCATCAACTCACTAGATAATGCAAACCAAAGAGAAGAGTTTCACCAAAGGATATAGGTAATGGAAGGTAAAATAAATAAATTAAGACTGACGTGGGAGCAAATGACGAAAGTATATATATAATTTTACCACTTTCTTTGCATTTGTAAAGAAACTAAAATCATTTTATGCAATAAAGTAAAACAAAAAATGATAAGGAGTGTCAATTAAAAGATTAAACTCGGTTGGCTAGATTTCGTGGAATTACTTTGCGAAGGTCATCTTTTTAAATATACTTACAACCAAAAAAAAAACTGTATTATGCCTTGGCATACAAATTCAAATTTATTAGAGATGAGCTGTAAAGACAATCCTAGTACTAAATTTGGATGATAAAAAAATTAGGAAAAAATCCATGAAAAAAAATCCTAAAGTACACCCGCTACAAACATGGAATAAAGAGAGAGATTAGGTTTTGTAAAGTAATAAAGGGGGTTTTTTTTTAAATTTTTTTACAGTTTTATGCGAGATCTTAAAAAAAATCAGTTCGGTTTTGCCATTCCACACATGGAATCGGAACCGGACTAAAGATCATCGATTCCAAAAAAAAAATTAGAACCTATACCGGACCGGTATCCTCGAGAACAATCCAAAACTGACCTATTCGAACGGTTCTTTTTGCTCACTCATAAGCTTTTCTACTATTGACAACGGCATATATGTAATATCCATCATGACCGTATAAGCTCTAGACTCTTACTATATATTGGAGCAATGTATCCACAGTTATAACCTTGAAGTTGGTAACTTTGATAAATATAGATAAGATATTTTCTAATGTGGCACTATGGTGTTTCCTACAATTTTAAAAGGGTTTGCACATGTAAGAGATTCGATGTCTTCTTCTCTATTTTTTTTTCTCCAAAGATTTGCATTCCTAATAGAACAAGACCGGGAAGGGTCATAAGCTACCACATGATGATAAAATTAACTAAGAACGAACTTTAAGCTACCACAGGAAGAACGTGACATCAACACCTTAAGTTATTTATGTATGCTAGCATTAAGTTCATATAATTCAAGTAAGCAAATGCAAGAAACTCCATTGATGAGGAAATTTAGTGATTAAATTCAGCCTAATTGTGTGGATGTCAATGACAAGCATACATTTTTTTTACTACAACTTAATATAGATTGTAAGAGAAGAATAGCGGCACTTGAATAAACTATAATTTAGGAAAGACAAAAAAGAAAAGGATGAAGCCAAACTGTAGATTTCTCCTAATAAAGATAATAGGTTCGAAATGTTTAGTGTGTAATGTAGTGGGAATAGTCAGGAAGAAAAGGAAAGCTGATTTGCATGTGAGTTGATAAATATACTTAATTGGACAAGGGGACGAGTGGTCAATGTCATATCATATGTGCAAAACGGGTATAGAGAGAGAGAGAGAGAGAGAGACAGATGATTGAAGTCCCTTTTATGGTAAGAGTTCCAAGAAGGGGGGTAATTTAAGCACTTATTGCTTAGGCGTTAGCCAATATGCACTTGCCTTGATTTGTACTTCTAAGACAAGGTTCTCCTCCAATTGAGTTCTATAATAAAGAAAGGGACAAGGACGGAGCTTTTTCCCCTATGCATGAATAATATATATGAGTCTCTATATGTAGAACCGTAAGCGAATCGTTCTCTATAGATAATGTCTTATATTTCTGCATATAAATCTCTTTCTGTTCAACTTATCTCTATCCCACAGAACTCCTGCATATAATTTTTCTAAGTCTCTCCCTCGACAAGAGAATACTAAACAGCTGCATCATAATCAACATCCTGCTTCCTAACCTTTTTAAAAAAAATTTATCTCGTATTATTTACATCTGATCTGCTCATTTAAGAATTAGTTTTGTTATCATTCTACAGTAGGGTCGAAATACGCCCTAATTGGTTCAACCCTAGTCGAAATTGATCATACCAAACCCCTTTGTTCGGCCGGTGCCCACTGAAATTCTCGGGTTCTGTCAGCCGACGCCCAAGGTGAGTGCAGCTTTGATGTCTAGCCTCCATGCAAACCCTCCCACCTGGTCCATCGTCCACACGTCGCACGGCACTATCCTCGCCGCCCACTTCTCCTCGAGCCACGCGTGCTGCCTCACCGTCGCCCTACACGCGAACGCCACGCTTGTTTTGGGCAACTCCACTTTGGCCACCACCCTCACCGCGATCTCGGTCGGCAACGGGCCGCTGCCGCTGCCGCTGCCACTGCTCAGGTGCTCCCTCATCACCATCCCCTCAAATGCCGCATTCACCCACTTCACCATATTGCTCGGATCCGCTATGAACCCCGGGGACGCGTCGGTCTTGAGTATCCTCATCCACTCGGCATCAGTGAGCCCTAGCAGCTGATGGTCCTGCTCATCAATGTGCGTGTCAGCGACGGACTCTACGATCACCCAGCACTCCAGCACCCTAGGATGACGCATCCGATGAGGCGACGGGAAACTCCCATTGATGAGATTAATGGGATCCGACCTCGACCACATGGGTGGGACGCCATTAGGTAGGGCGAGATTCACGGTGCTGAATTCAGGACCAGAGGGAGTACTGCAACTATTGATGCCGCACCATCGAGGCTCCTGCTCAGGGGGCTCAGGCTTTGCTTCAGGCACTTTTGATTCTCCATGATCAGCTTTCTCAGGCAACAATTGGAGGGTCACTATTTCCTTCTCCAACCCCAACGAATCATCAGGCCCTCCTTTTCCTTTTGGCCCTCGCCATGCTCTTTTCCTTTTGTTGCTGTTGCTGTTGCTGTTGCTGTTATTATTATCACTGTTGCTGCTACTATTATCCTTGGCCTTGCGAACCCTAACGTACTTCCTCTTGGTTCTCGTACCCGAAAGCAGCCACCCCTTGCTGCCCACGCGCGACCCATCTTGGCCGGTACCCTCCGTGGCCGGCTTCGGAGCTATAGGCCGGAATCGGAGCATCGCCCGATGGATCCCCGCGTTCCCCCGCGCCGCGTCGGCCACCAGCCCTTTGGGAACCCCATCTGCCCCGCGCATCTCGCCCCCCAGCCCCCTCAGCCGCCGCCGCCGCTCACCGCTACCAAAGACCCTCTCTCTCTCTCTCTCTCTCTCTCCGCCCCCCTCGCTCTCAGAGAAAGATCTGAGGTCTGAGTGAGCACACGTTTCTTCCCACTCATCCCATTATGCGTGTTTGTGAGAGTTTTTTTTGTTTTTTTGTTTTTTTCCCTCTCTTTTCCTTGGAGGGCCCTTTTGGCCTAAGAATGCGGAGATCGAGAGAGAAAATATTAGGTACAAAAGTGGCAACACGGGCCCTTATACAAAAATCCATTAATCGTTGACACGTGTCCAACACGGGCCCACCTTTCTTGCTTTTCCGGTTTTACTCCCTTCTCTCTCCTTCTCCTTCTCCTTCCTCATGACGCTCCTTGTGATCTCTCTCTCCTCCGCTACACTTGCCACGGAGCCTAAGCTCGAGTAAGCGTGGTCGCGAGCTCGAGATATGGCAACCATGGTTGCAAACTCGTGCACAAGCGACCATGGCTGCCTTGAACTCGAGCTCTAGGCTCAAGCCCGAGCTCCACAGCCATTGCAGCTGCAAGACTGCAGCTCATCGTCCATGGGCACGAGTCTCTGCATTTGGCATCCATAGACAGGAGAAAAACTATGGATGCGGCGATCTAGCATTATGGAGACAAAAAAGGAAAAAAAAGAACGGCCACGTCCATGGCCACCGCAAGCTCTAGGATTGGGTTTGAGCCCCGTGGCCATTGCGGCCGCCAGCCTTGGGCTCGAGATCCGCGGCCAAGAGGTGGAGACAGAAAGTCGAGAGGGAGCTCCGACCGTGGGCGCCGCTGCCGAAAATGGCGGTGGCTCGGGCATGAGAACGGTTTAGGCGAGGGGCGAGAGAGAATGGGGGAAGCCAGAAGAGAGTGGAAGTGCAGAAGGAGAGAGAAGGGGGTAAAAGAAGGGGGGGAAAACCGGACTGACAGATGGGGCCGAGCTTGGACTCGTGTCGTACCATTAATGGATTCTTGCATAAATGACGTGTTGCAACTTGTATACCTAATATTTTCTCAGATGGAGATGGAGAGAGAGAGATGGTAGGAGAAGAAAAGAACCACGTGTCCAGAGCATTCTCCAGACCTGTGGACTCGATTGGCCCAATCACTGCGGAGTGGGGGCCCACGCGGCACATCGGGGCTGGTGAGGGGAAATCGGGCCTCCCTATTGGCCATTGTGCAAGCAGCCAATGGGAGTCGACACGGTGTCCAGCACTGCCGATAAAGCAAGTGGACACGTGTCGACCTCGCGGGGTTAGCGTCCGGTTGGCCTCAGCTTTTCTTCCCCCACCTCCCCACTTTATATTCAATCGAAAAGGTTCGCATCGTTCGAGAGAAGGCGCGCGTGGCGACCCCTCGGCGGCCCGATGAGCAAATTTGAACGAGCTATTGGGGGGCGGTGCAGCACGCGCGGGAGTGGGGCGAGTGGGGGACGGGACGAGGCGATGCTTGGCTTTTCGGGAAGAGGAGGGCCGGGGAGGGGTGGGGCGAAGAGTGGAAGTACGAAGGAGGACGCGTGGGTGGTCGGTTGGCGGTTGCGGATCGGCGACAAGATCCGCCGACGTCATCCGACGAACACGACCGAAGGACGCGGCCCTCTTTGCTTGGGTCGGATTTGGGAATTTGGATTGGCTCCGGGACTCCAGCGCGGATGATGGGCCTCCTCCGATTGCGAAGTTTGCGCTGCTCCTACTTTTCCTCCACCTCTCTCCTACGGACAGCCTTGTTTTCCCACACATCTAATCTCAAACTTACCTTTCTTCATTCAACCCACTTTCTCAGACAACATCTAAAAATATTACCTAATGGGTAATATTATAATGCCCATCTGCATGTCAGCAATCCCCTGTTGTCCAAAAATTCCCGGAGCCTTCCTTTTCGATTTTTTAAAGAAAGAAACTGTTCTAGGTGCATCCGGTGACGGATTTCAAATTAAGAGGAAGATAAAAAAAAAAAAAAGACTAGGATTCCGAGCTCACCCTCGGCTTCCACGGCCGATGGCCGAAGAATATGAACGCGCCGCCGGTACCACCGACACCGAGCGGCGTCTCGTTAAAAGTTTTGAATTCGAGTGTTCGTTAGGATGTTTATTTAAGTTTTGTCACGCCACTTTGTAAATTCGAAAGCCATGATAGATTTTCCATAGTTTTTTTAATGTAACTTTTTAGATGGATAGAAGTAAGAGAAATCCCAACACAACGACGGTCATATGATCATTACAATGGATAAAACCGTATTGTTGAAGAACTCACACAGATCAAAGATATGGCCAAATTCAACTCGAGTCGATCGCATCAAAATACAGCTAAACCCAACACAATAAGAATAAATTCCCAAACTTAGTCCAAACGAACGTCCAACGCGTATCATCCTGCTATTGCCCCTCTATTAAAGACATTATTTACGATCTAATGTAGGCCTACGGTGAAAAAGAAAAATAACCAACATTTACTAGAGCAGTGGTCTCCTTGACCTCAATCCAAATTACCAGTTCTCAATCCAAAACGAAACCGTATAGACACTCAATTTCTTTGAGCAACAAGAGCCAAAACCAATGAGATGGATCATGCACGTTCACAAAGTTTCACTTCCTAGTGGAAGTTGGGGGCTACATATAAAAGCCATCGATGAAAATGATGGTCATTGCCCATCATCATTTCTAAGCTCTCGACCGAGCCAACAGGACAATGCCAACGCGTCTAACCTACAGGGGACGGTCCAATTATGAGTTACTTGAACCAAAACTAGGAGTCAGCAAGAAGAAAAGGTCAGCCCAAGAGCTTGTATTTAACCACACACCAGAATGTGATGCTCTACCAACTTCGTGACACCGCAGTGCAAGGTCACACAAATTCTAGTTGTGGACCAACACAATTTTCCGACATTGTAACATACGACGAAGCATGTAAATCGTCCAGCAATGGACAGCAACTGCCACTAAACTTAGCTAGTCTCAAATGCAATGCGAGTATTGCGGTCAATCAGTCAGGCATTTATGGTACTGGTCCCAAAGATGGTCCAAATCAAGACTTCCATCGACCACCGGCCGGTCCATTGTCTAGATCACACTCCCGATGTCTCCACCAGAGAGTGAACTTTAAAGAGTTATTCAAGCTCAGTCCTATAAATGTTAACCTACCCTTTATGAGTCCCTATAAATGATGGACCAATGGCATTTATTCATGACGATGCTATCTTCATGTACACTTAAAGGAAGAGGTTCCATCCCCTTGCAAATTGAGCAATTTTTATAGTTTTTTTGCCAAAGTTATCAAGACAAGCTTACCTACCAAGAAAATTGGAGAATTGGAGACGTGTCCCCATGGGGTCTCTGAGAAGCTTCCTCCCCAAGGTCCTTACGTGTCCACAAGAGAGAGTTACAGCACGCTTCAATCGATGTGAAACAATCCGATTCTTTTTTAAGCATTTCGAAGCCTAGCTATCAGATCCTCCTCTTTTGTTTCCCACACGGTTCATCGATCTTCTCTTCGACCTCCTTCCTTCTTACTCTGTGTGTGTGTGTGTGGATAGATATGCAGCCCCATCCGGCGTCCATATCATCACTATTATTTAAAAGGTCATCTCACACACTGCTTTCTCTATTTCCCTAGCATACACAGACACTCCTGAGTTGTTTTTTTTTTTTTTTGGTCGTACAGACATTCCTGAGTTAGGCAAAGCTTTTGAGGGTCATCAGAGTATATACACACAGATATATGTATGGTTATACCTGAGTTCGAAGTGATCCTGTTCCCGGAGGGTTTGGTTCTTTGCATTATTTACTTCAAAACCCTAAGCCGAGAGCGGCCTTCACGTCGAGCCTCCATGCAAACCCTCCAAGCCCGTCCAGCCTCCACACATCGCAGGGCACGGTCCTCGCCCTCGGCCACCTCTCGTCCCGCCATGTCACTTGGCACGTGAAAGCCCGCTGCCACGTCGGTAGCCTTTCCTTCGCCACCAGCCTCACCTCCATCTCCGGTGGCGGCGGCCGATGAGGATCGTGCTCAGCCTCTCCTCTATTCTGGCCCATCGCGAACCAGACGCACGCGTCGTTCACCCAATGGACCCTGTTCTGGAAGTCCGACACCAGACAGGGACACGTGTCGGACCGAAGATTCTTTATCCTCTCGTCGTCCGTGCTCCCCGAGAAGAATTCTCCGATCGCTCCCGTGCACGGATCGACGCCGACCCTCTCCACCGTCAGCCATGACACCGCGACTGCTCTCTTAAGCGGGTTCAACACCGTCGGATCCCACGAGTTCTCGCCGTCCGCGTTGAATTTCAAGGGCCTTTGGCGATCTGGCTGGGGAACCTCCGTCGGGGCTATTATCGTCGGAACGAGATCGAGGGGAACGCCGGAGCCAACCGACGCCCGCGGCTCCGCTTTCTCCGGCAGGAGCTGGAGGGTCAAGACGGGCTTCCCGCGACGGCGACCTCCGGCCTGCGGTCTGCTCCTCGTCTTGCACTGGCTATTATTCTTCCGAACCCTAACGTACCTCCTCTTGGCTCTTCTCTTCACCGCGAGCCAGGTCTTTCCCTCCGGGAGGTTACCGGCGCCGGAGGCCGGCTCGGCCGTGGCCGGCTTCGGCGCTATCGGACGGAATCTGAGCATTAGCGGGTCGACTATCGGGAGGCGCCTGTCGGCACCGCCGCCAGATCTACCGAACCAGAACCTGTCTCCGCTGCCCATGGAGGAGGAGCTCCGGCAGCGCCACCGCCCGCTCGGCTTTCTCGGAGTCTCTGCCGAAAAGGAAGAACCTCGGGCTGTCGCTCAAGCTCGAAGCTCGGCGAGCTTTGGGAGAGCAGCAGTCCTCTGCAGCCGATCCGATAATGAGTGGGGGGATCGGCGAACGCTCGGTGTTACTGGTTTCCAAGCACCACGTGTCTGAGCGAATAGTATTTTTTTAAATGGCAGAATGGAAAATAATATTGGATGGGCGATTGTCCTACGGTAAAATATGATGGTTTTTTTATTTGCCCCCTTCTACCCATTTTGCAATTTAAGAATCTCGCATCGAGATCCTTAATTTTTTTAAGTCGGGGATTTTTATAAGTTAAAAAAATCTGATTGGGGACGAGTGCTGTACGAGTTAAGATAATGTCCAACTCGGGGAGCAATAATGGGACGGGATTGGAGCGGAGTTTTGGTTGAGGGGCCCCACAGAAAAAGTGCCCCTCTCATAAGTTGGAGTAATTACTTGGTCTGTGGATCGGGGGCCCACGTGGCCGGCCAATGGGAAGTTGCGTTGTGTCCTGCACTTCCCCCGACGATTTCGCCACGTGGACGTGCATCCGAAAGTGGCTTTCCCCTCTTCCTCTCCTCTCACCTCTTTTGATTCGCTGGGGAGAAAAAGCAAACCATGCCCCCCGGCCTCTTCCCGCACGGAGTAGCAGCTTCTCGCCCCGTGGACACGTGGCGTGATCTCGCCGGCCTGAATCGGACAAACGCCCGTGTCTTTGTTCGGTGCGCGAGAATAATTAAATGGCTCCACACCCCGTGGTGATTCGATTGGTCGACGGTCGTTTCAGCTCCAGAAAGGCCAAATACCATATAGAAAGAAACCCTAAATTGTACTCTCAGTAACATATCCTAAATCTTTTTTAATGTTACGAAAAACCATAAATTTATGATCATGTGACACTCTTATCCTAAATTTTTCTTTTTTATCGCCAAAAATCTTGAAGTTGTGCTCGTGCGACACGTTTATTTCAATCTTCTTTTTTTTTTGTGACTCCCTATATCTCGGGTCAATGCAAGCTAGCCACAACACTCACATCGGCAGTTAAGTCACCTAAAAAGGAACGATGCAATAAATTTTGTAAATTTAGTTATAAACATCTCGATTGTGCTTTTTGAAGATTTGCCACTATAATCATTCCGTCCAAAAATTCGAAATGTTTTAAGACCGAATTTGGTAAATCTTCAACATTAAAAATCTTTTGAATGAATTGACTTAAGTACAACAGATTTAGAACCTCTTTAGATAATTCTCCCCATATAAATTCGATCTAGATCGGGTCATTGTATTCTTATATGGTAAATCTTCCAAATTGAAAAAAAAAATTACGACCGAATTGCTCGCGGCACAATATATTTAGAAATGTTTTTAGATAATTGTCCTGTATAAATTTGATTTGGATCCGATCGGGCATATATCAAACAAAAAATGGTTGAAGAATAATTTAGGTGCTGAGATGAGCGGAGTGCCGGAAGAATTTCAACTGTTAAGACATCAACAGAGCTTGAAAAATATACATAATGATGGGAGAGTGGTCAGCATCCAAGAACGTGGAAAAGGCTGAGAGAGGAGACGACGCGTGTCCCGTGCTGTCCATCAGAGAAGGCGCAGAGAGGCTCATTGTCCTTCCTTTTTTCCCAGGGAGGGGAAAGTAATCAAAGTAATTAGGGGAAAGGGAAGAGGACAAAGATGATTCCTCCTCCCCCTCTCTGAAACGCAATGAGTGCAGCGGGAAGGCGAGGGCCAATGGGGCTCGTCGTTTTGGCGACATCAACATCACGTCCGACGTACGAGTTAAAGATAAGAGCCGTGCGCTCCTTCGAATCATCTTGCTACAAATGGGACACGCCCAGAACCAGAAAAGGAAAAGAAGGTGAGTACGTAAGAATATTTTGGATATGTGGTGTCAGGACGGCTACGATTGTTGTTCAAAATGTCAAGCAAAAACCCTTCGCCTGGTTCGCCAGGCGAAGGGGATTTTAGCGTGTCCGATTGCTGCAATGACCGCCGTGATTTCTGAGAGAGATTTCGTTCTTGGTCTTATGCTTATGCCGGCGTTCCCGGCCGATGAAATCCCGATCGACCTGAACTCACGGGTGCTGATTATGGTCCCATGCGTTCGGGTACGGGGTTTACCTCGAGTTCTATGAACTCTGGGCGAGCGCCGTCGTGACCCTAAGGTTTTACGTGCCATGGTGAATTGGCTCCGATATTCGGAGTTGGTGTGTGTTCGGATTGGGTTGGGGATGGATGATGATTCGCTCGGTCTGTAATGGGACGTGAGGAAAGAACCCATTAGATTCTCCATCATGTCCCGATGAATTGGGCTCTCCTGATTCTCTAAGCTTCCCAAGGTTCATTTGCTGCTCCACCCAAAGTGCGGTCGCGATGTGCACCTGACAAACAAATTTCACCTTTCATTTCTCGTGAATCACGTCGATGTCATGACAGATGGCTCGATGTGAAGGTTGAAGATCCGCATCTGGTACTGTCCTTATCTGGGCCAGGGATTCAGGATCGAGAGACGAGCTCTCTTGATGCTGGTCAGGCGCACCTGCGGATGCAGGGACATGAGGTTACGGAAACCAATACTGTTTTCAACCAAGATCCTCCGGTCCTGCGATGCGAAATCTTTGTGTAATCAATTAGCGACTTGGTAGGACGCTGTCGTTGCTAGAGCAAAGGAACAATTGACATGCATAATGTTACAGAAGCCTCCCGTCCGGTATTACTTCATCCGGAACGAGAGGGCTCTTGAGGTGATATTCCCAACTGAAGAACATAGCATTAGAAAGATTAACATCCAAAACTCAAATCTGCCAAAAAAAAGTATAAAAATTATAGCATCTTGCATCATGTATATCAACGGCCTTATTTCCATCTCAAATAGGGGAAGAGAGAGATTCCTTAAGAGTAACTACCGTCGCCAAGTAGTCGATTGAATCAATTTCTGGGGCGGATAACAAAAAAAATCTTTTGACGAGAGATTATTTCCAATGCTCCAACAGCATGTGACATGGCAACATATCTCAAGGAAGCTAGTTGACAACGTCGAGGACCAATTTCCGCGACTTTAGCACCGACCATCTCAACCGCCTGTAATAACCTGCTTGCAGCAAAGCCAACGAGAGTACGAAGATCCACTTAAATCCCATCTGTATTCAAGGAAACAAACAATTATCAGCGATGCAATTATTTCCAGTCTTTCCTTTAACAGATAATGACCCAAGTGAAAAGGTACCAGCTTCCTTTCTTCCATTTCTGGTTCAGCAGCCCAAGATAAAAATGTGACGACATCTTTGCCCATCTAACATCATGACATGGAGACAATTAGCAGCAGAAAATGACGAATTAAAAAAAAAAAAAACTGGGACGAGCATGTTCAGGAAATGTTGAGGCATTTAATTTTGATATTAGTCAACCTGTGCTTCAGTTGCAGATGTTCCATCTTCATACTCAACAGCTCCATCGTTGAGCATTTTAGGCATAGCAATTGCTCCACCAGGGAAATAGGGATTATAGTGCAACCCCTCTCTTATCTTCAGTCATTAAAAGAACGTGTCAGGTTAAAACGCCATCACCCAATGCCAATACCATGTTAACTCCATAAGGAATATAGTTCAACAAGGAACTTCCAAAACGGATAATCTCCGCACTAAATTACCCATAACAAAGATGGAAATCTGAATTAATTTAAGGCAGTAATATAAAGAAAATAAAGTAGAGAACTGATTTAGCAATTCTCTACCAAAGCAGAGGAAAACATCGGCAAACCATCCAGTGCATTGGCACTCTTTTGCCGAAAAAAGAAAGACCTAGCAACTCAAAAGGTGGAAATAAAGGACATAATCGTGCAAAATCCACATAAAATATCATAAAGCCATTCCACTCAGTATTCACCTTCATCAAACTTGAATGGTCTATTGTGAGAAAACTAGTATTAAACATAAAAGGCGTGTCCTTTAATTCGGTTTTAGCTATTGCTTTTCAAAGGATCGAGAAAAATAGGAAAAGCTAAGCAAGTCTTACCATGACTTGACAACACTACAAAAGAATTAACTGTTTTGAGTGAATGTTAATGCTTTGGCTACCATAAATGCTCCAGCTTTACCCCCAGACAAAGAGTCAATCCACATTATTCATGAAAAACATAGGTCATCGTGGCATATAATCACATATTTACCTACCGCAACACCAGCTGGAGGATCACGGTAACCAGTTAGGAGAGCAAATACATAGTTCTGACCATTGTGCCGAGCCTGAAATGGAAGGATATTGACAATATTAGTGAAACTATCATGGTCGTGTGATTCCCCTGTAAGGTTAGCAGTAGAAAACAAAACTTACTTTGGTTATTAGACTTAAGTCAGGAGGATAAGCCCCCCCATTGGCAAATCTGGCTGCAGATTCATTTGCATATGGTTGAGGGAAACGGTCACTTAGTTTACCAGGACGAGTGAACATTTCGCCCTCATCATTAGGTCCATCTTCCACCTCAATTTCAGCAGCCATGGCCTTTGCCTCCTCTTCTGTGTAAGCGACCCCTACCAGATCACGGTATGATATTAGAGACATAGAGTGGCAGGATGCACACACTTGCTGGTACACCTGGTGCCCACGTCGAATCCTGCCCATGTGCAGTATTCAAGACGAGTAATTTCCATTAGAATCAGACAGCAAATTCCTTTAAAATAAAAGATATGACTGAAGTTGACAAGGATCAAGTTCCATGAAAGGCAGCCCCCTTGCCCCCCCCCCCCCCCAAAAAAAAAATAAATACACACACACACACACTAGTTGTAAAAAAAATCAGAAAGCTAGAAGGAAACTTTGTTAGGATTTTCATGTAGGTGTACATGAGAATGGAAAACATTCATCATCTTGCCCAAAATTGCAAAAGCAGACTTCATGAGTCAAGTAACAAGATTGACGACGATAAAGAAGTTAAAAGGAGGTCATGAAGAACTCACGAAGCATGGTCATATGAACTAAGAATGCCTTTGTGAGGCCAAGGATAATTAGGGCACTCTAATCCATGTTCAGCCTCATCAGCAGATGCAACTGTTCCAAAGCTCAGGAATCCAGAAAGTCCAGCTCCAATGAGTGCAAAACTCCTGAAATAGTTTGTATACGCGGAGCTAGAACCATCATGACCTCTCTTTGAGAAGATAGATGACAACAAGGCAGAGGCCTGCTAACAAACAAACAACTTTCATAAGCCAACCACATGAAAAACAAGAAAGAAAGTGAAGAGCTATTGGCAACATTAGATTACCACTATTCACAATCTGGTAAAGTTAAAGAAAGAATTACATTACATCAAATATATTCCAAACAAGAGATTAAATGACAGAAGAAGGAGAATTAATGGATTATCTTTGTAATAATCGAAGAACGAAGACTCGTGATAGACAAAGACAGATGTAATATGAGAAGCAATGCCAACTTGCTAATACAGAATTTCATACTATCAAAATCAAGCGAACTAGATCACTGATTCCAAATGTTGCTTTGACAGGCTTATTGTTCTTTTCAACTTAAAAGTCATTAGTGGCATAGATAAAAATTCTCTGGTATGAGCACACCAAAATCACATGCGGGTGCATAAAAGATTGATAGGGTTGCATATCTGGGAGATAAAAACTAAAATGAAATAAATAGATGTGTGCGGAGCTGTTTTCTAACTAGATATATCATGTCACTACCTGAGACTGAGTTTGAAGTTTCCTCCGTAGAAGCTGGTGGATTGCCCCTCCTCCAGCCATTTCACTTAAGCAAACCTTTTTGCTAGTGACCTAAAATTAAATAGGAGAAAGCAAAAGACCACCATAAGAAAAAAGAATGCAATCGGGGAAAGGAAAAATTTATGGATTCCAAAAATGTTCAACTAAAATATATTCGATTAGGGATGCAAGCACAATGATCAGCAATAAAGTAATTTCCATAATTCCAAACTAACTAAAATTGCATGTGTCGGATCAAGATAGCTATACTAATTCATTATCTACAGAAAAGATTGAGCATTGACATCCTCATAGACTTGCATCAAATACTAGTAGACAGAGATAGAACTTATCAACATTCTAAAAGCAGTGTGTTAGATGCATTAGGTTGGATAGATGACTCTTCAGAAAGCAAAAGCGGTTTATCCTCCGAAAACAGTGACACCAATTCATCTATTGAATTTCAGGGACAACATCTGGCTTGTTCTTAGATCCGCATACGCAATAAAAGGTTCAAATCATTGTATCAACTTTGCAAGCAGCATGTTCTGTCTCGACTGCCTTAGGTTAGCATCACCCGAGCTGCGTAGAGAGAGATAAAATGACACTGCATAATCCCCAGGGACACTATGATCAAGAACAAGAATTCCCGAAGCTTCAGAGAACATGCGCTAATCCGAGAGCAGACAACACCCCTATTCAGCCTCTTTCAATTATTAGTCAAACAATAATGCGTTGGGCTACTAGGAACAAACTTTCTGCCTAGCTTTGGAAAAACCTATAAACACGGGATACGAACTTTATAAAACGGCTCCCCAGTGGCTTAGAGGAACATCCTTTGCAAGGTGGAAAAAACCATTCACTCGATAGAAGATATTACATTGCTAGCTGTAAGAATCTATTTCGCAAAACATCATCGAGCTTTCCAGAGACGCAAAACATTTCTTTGGGACCAATGCAAGAATCAAGAAGGGCGACCATAAAACCCGAATTCGACATCGATTTAGATGCACAGTCCACATAAAATGCGTAAAAGGCCATCCCATACACCTACCAACACTGCAAATTCATGCACACACTCACGGGTTCAGCTAACAGCTACAGCTAGACATGAATCCGCAACGCCCGAGTCGATCGACAGAGAAAAACTTCTCATTTTTCCTAAGTACAAAACCAAAGCCAGTAATTCCATTCCATTAAGCTACCACAAGCAGCTCAAAGAATGAATCGGGATAAGTCTAGAGAAGGCAAATACACACAAATCGAAGCGCGAAACCACTCGGATCGAAGAAGCGCGGGACGTATTGCAGAGCACTCACGCGGACGAGCGGTGGCGAGGGCGGAAGGTCAAAGGCGAGCGATGCGGCCTTGGGAGATCCAGAACAGAGATGAGGACCGGAGACAACCAGCAAAGCAAAGCCAAGAACAGCGATATCAGGTGGACACACGAGAGAGAGAGAGAGAGAGAGAGATTGGGAACGAAACGAGCCAACCCTTCCGCCGAAACTGTTTCTGGGCCTCTCTTTATGGACCGTGGGCTTCGATGTGGACCTTGGGCTGTAACTCATTAGCAAAGCCTGTCCAGACTCCATTAAGGCTTGACAATTGGAATTTCTCTTTGCAGAGGCCCAACTCAAAGGATTCCTCTTTCGATTTTTCGCAAATCTTTAAACCAAAAAGAAAACACGCCCCGCCATTTCCACCGCCGCCACGTGCCCATGTCCTTTCACCGACCGCAGAGACGAAAAAGGGAGGAAACCGATAAACAAAAGAAAATTCAGCAACATGGCAAGTTTTCAACTCCGGCTTGCTTTTATCAATTTGATAAATCTTCGAAAATTGTGAAGATGTTATTAAGATGCCCCGAGCAAATTGCGATCGCGAAAAGATAGTACAGAAGAACCGGAACCTCGAATGAAAGTTGGATTCATGATACATAGATTTAAACTTTCGAACGGAGAGAATTTAAAACTCCGTTCGTTTCACGGAAAATATAGATTTTTTGAAAAATATTTTTCATGAAAATGATAATATTTTCGAGTGTTCGTTTAATATTTAAGAAAAATTATAAAAATGATTACTTTTTTTTCTATATTGACTGGCTGCTAGTTACAAGTCACTAAAAAAAGATGAAAAATATTTAAAGGTGAAGAAAAAATATGGCTGAAAATATTTTTCTTACTTTTGAAGTTGTTTTTTTCATCGATGGAAAAAATTTTCCTTAATTATCTCATTTTCGTAAAACGAAACCATAAAATGAACGGAGCCTAATTTCCCAACAATTTTGTTAACAAAAGTATCGATTTTCTATTGTACATTCTCAATTATCGTTAAAAGAGGAAGGAAGAGGAAGAAGAAGAGGAAGGAATTCATCGAATTTCTACCGCACGCGTACTCCAAAAAAAGAAAAAGGGGAAAGAAAATAAAATAGGGGCGAAAATTAATGAAGGAGAGACGCAAACCAAACCATTGGCGCCCAACTCTTTCCTGGCCTCAGGAAAGTCTCTCTCTCTCTCTCTCTCTCTCGAACCGTGTTCTTCCCCTCCTTCAACTCCCTCCTCTTTCTAAATTGTTCTCTCCCGATTCCCCTATAAAGATGGGCGTCTCCATTGCTTGTGATTCACTGGTTCTGGCGGACAATGTCGAGGATCACCCACAAGCACGCCGCTTCGTCGACGCACTGGACGGCGCTCTTGATATGCTTGGCGCTGCTCGGGGCCGCCCTGCTCGCGGATTTCATGTGGGTGTCTTCTTCTTCTTCTTCCTCCTTCTCCCCTCCTTCGGCTTCCTCCGCCTACTTGTCGCTGGCTTCCAACTGGGCTCTCGGGAAATCTGGAATCATCGTCTTCCCCGATCTCCAATCTCGCAATAAATCCGAGGATCAGGTACCTCTGCTTCAGTGCTGGGCCCACATTGCTGGATTATTCGTGCGAACGCGTGTTCTGGGCTTCGGCTGCTTCTCCTTCTCCTTCTTCTTTTTGTCCCTCCCTTCGCTTGTCTTAGCTAGCAGAGAAGTACATTCAGCTTTCCCTCTTGTTTTTCAGTATATATGTAGGATCACCATTGACCAGTTTGATAGCACTCCCGCTCTGATGCAGCATTTTGCTTTAATCCTTTGATATACGAACGATGAGCTGGGGTATGGGTTAATTATCTCGAGGGGAATGGGCCATTTTACGTTTATTAATAGAACATGTATAGGGAGATGAAAATGCCAGACAAAGTAGCTTCATTGCCATGAACTTTGATAATTTCATTTTCTCGGTTTGCATGAACAAGAAGAGACATTTATGCGGTCCGGATTCCGAAATGACCAGAAAACTAGAATCTAGATCAGACTCGGCTGTGTCATTTCACCTTTCCTGGTCTTTCATTGCCCTAGTTGAATAGTCGTGTTATGTCATTGAGTGAAGTTTGTGAATTGTGTTTGCCTGGGAAAAATTCCAGGCGCAGGAGTTACAAGCTAAAGAGGATCGTGTTGCGGGATCAGATGCTAAAGAAAAGCGTGATCGAGGACCGGATAGATTTTTATCGGCTACTTTTGCCGATTTACCCGCTCCAGACATGAAATGGGAAGAGATGCCACCGGCACCAGTGCCTCGTCTGGACGGCGCTGCCATCCAGATCGATAATCTGTTGTACGCTTTTTCAGGATACCGCACTCTGGACTCTGTAATTACCAATTTCCCTGACTTTTTCTCCGCAGAGCATTTCATTCTCCGAGTTTTGATACCACGTTTTTCATTTCGGCCAGACTTGTGCTGCTGTTATAGCTCTAGCTCCTAAATGCCGCTACTGCTTTAGAGTTGGTAATGTGTGCGCAACTGGTTGACCATATTCCCCTACTTTCACCTTCGCATTTCCAGGTGCATTCTCATGTGGATGTGTTCAACTTTACCGACAATACATGGGGAGGGAGGTTCAACACGCCGAAAGATATGGCGAATTCACATTTAGGAATGGCTACTGATGGGAGATACGTCTATGTTGTCACAGGCCAATACGGTCCCCAATGCAGAGGGCCGGTGGCTCATACTTTTATCCTAGACACAAAGACGAAGAGATGGGATAGAATGCCCCCATTGCCGGCCCCAAGGTATATGAGTTCACTGATTTGGCGTGAAACATGACTGCCAATCTGTTTAGCCACCATATGTGGACTTGATCTTAAGAGATAGTAGGTAATTTTCACGTCCTTCAGGTATGCTCCCGCTACGCAATTATGGAGAGGTAGACTTCACGTGATGGGTGGAGGCAAAGAGAATCGCCATACACCTGCATTGGAGCACTGGAGTATAGCAGTAAAGGATGGCAAAGTCTTGGAGGAGGAGTGGCGAATTGAAGTGCCCATTCCTCGCGGAGGACCGCACAGGTTTGGGAGCAATAATCCATCCTGTTATTGCTATTTACATCCCGAGACTGTTCATTTAGGTTGAATAATGTGAGCTATACTTAACAATGGGGGTTTTATCTTCTCTATTTCCGGTGTCAACTATTCAGTTATTCGGTTTTTGCAGGGCTTGTGTAGTGGTGGATGATAAGCTATATGTTATCGGTGGTCAAGAGGGCGATTTTATGGCCAAACCTGGGTCACCCATTTTCAAATGCTCACGCAGGCACGAGGTATATAGACTTGTTACAGTAATTAGATAGGGAAATGTTTGGATACAATCTTTGCAGGTCATGCTACTCATCATCCGGTCATCGCTACTGTTAGCTCATCAGAAATTGCATGCGTCATGTAATTTTCCATTCGAATTGATTCTTCTGACCGTGATCTTTCTTATTTCAGGTAGTCTACAGCGATGTCTACATGCTCGATGCTGGAATGAAGTGGAAAATGCTGCCTCCTATGCCAAAACCTAACTCCCACATAGAATTTTCTTGGGTGGTTGTGAACAATTCTATCATCATCACGGGAGGTACCACCGAGAAGCATCCAATAAATAAGAGGATGATACTAGTCGGGGAGGTGTTCCGGTTTGATTTGGACACACTGGTACAATTTCTTCTCTCTTAGTGAGTATAATAGATGGATCACGCAGGCAGATGGAAAACCTTTTCCCATCCAAAGTTCGACAAAAAGCGGAAAACGATTCGCCATTTGACATGTATTCTAATGGAGTACTTGCTTTAGGAAATTTATATGGTGATCGTTCAATTTCTCTTAAAAGTAGTTGCTCTAGTTCAAATGAGCCAGGCATGGCCGCTTTGCTCTGCCTGCTTCTTTAACGTTCTATTACTTCTGCACTTGTATGGTGATACATTTGTGGACTGTGATGTTTCGTGGCAGAAATGGACAGTGATCGGGAAGCTTCCTTACCGCGTCAAAACCGCAATCGCCGGCTTTTGGGACGGCTGGTTGTACTTCACATCGGGGCAGCGGGATCGAGGGCCCGATAATCCGCAACCTAAGAAGGTCATTGGAGACATGTGGAGGACCAAATTGAGATTGTAACGCGGATTGCATGAAGCCGACCCTTCGAAGCCTTTTCTTGAGCTTCGACCTGTTTTTTCCCACACATTTTCTCTAGGCCAGGTAAATAGTCCCAAGTGTTCTTTCCTCAATTCTTCTACTTGAGCGAGGCATATAATTACTTACTTCAGCTTCTCCATCTTTGTGCAAAAGTGACAGATTGTCTCGAATTGAATAGAGGAAAGCATTTACAAAGCAAATGTAACTAGTTGATTTTTTTTCTTCTCCCCCTTTCGGTGAATAACTTATTAGTTTTATTAAAGTAATTAGTCGCTAAATTGAGATTCTTCCAATGTGCTTTATTACGTTTAAGCTCCCCTATCTCTTGACGCTTTGAAGTGTTCAAGGAGAATGAAAGGACTCGAGTGCCCAAGGCTATATATTGTATGAGAATCGGAGAGGACTAAATTATCCATTGCAAATGTCCAGTGTCCTGCTATGGACCTGATCGATCCGGATTATTCCATGAAAAGTGGAACAATTCAATCCTATCCGAAATGGACAAGGATATCGAAAATGAAAAAGAAAGGAGTTGAAGCTCGAGGTCGTGCAAGATGGCTGCGCACGGTGGTGGCACTAGCAGCTATCACCATGGTCTCAAATGACCACTGCATCCCGACGACGGTCTCCCCCTCCCTCCCTCTCTCTCTCTCTCTGTCAGCCATCTCGTGGTGGTGTTGGCCGAAGTGGCACAGGCTCCCTCTCTCCCACTGAGATCTAGACCCAAAGGCGACAGCCACCGGCTCTCGGCAGTCGGTATCCTAAGTAGATGAGTTGCTGATGCGATCTCATTCATATTGCTCTTACATAATTGATGGGCTCTGGGATGTCAACATCCCGGGACGAATTACTTTATATTTGGCATATGCATTTTCTTCCTACATATTTCATGCTGGATCTTCAAAAGGCGGTCCCCAAAGCACTCAGACCGCACTCCAAGAAACTCTTAATTCACTCTTAATTCTAAAAAGAATCATGTGATCTTCAATTTTATCCAAATTTCCTTTAGCCTCCCTATGGGAACTCTTCTGGGGAAGTAATGATGTCAAGCCCTCTTTCTTGTAACTCCACTAGTTGAAAATAGCAAATGAAGTACTTGAAAATTGTGGAATTCAAAGGGCCGAGTACGGGAACAAGTTTAAATTGCCATCAGTCGTCCATGATTACATTTACATTTACAAAAGGCAGCAAGGAAATTTCCAGCAATAGCATTTATACAGCAATTGATACCTGCACAATAACATCTTCTTGCCTTACAAAAAGATGAACACTACACATGAAAGTCACATAGAAGACCTGCTATGAGGAAAGGGGCGAGGACAGGGGACTAGTTACCATCTTAACAATAGTAAGGAATAAGGGAGGCCTACCAAGAGTATCTTCATCGTTGAACCAGTTCAAATCTTCCTTGAACCTAATACACAGTGCAAACTCGTCTTAAGGCCTGGATCTAACCCGCTGGTGTGGATCTAAATCAACTTGATCTTTCCCGCTGTCCCTGCACAAAAATTTGAGGAGCAGTTCAAGAAGAAAAGTTGGGATCATCGGATGAAAGCAAGTAATCTGGCATCAGCATCTCAATTTCAAACTCAGAATAATCACTCGAATCAGTTCCCAAATTCTAAATTGGCAAAACACCAACTAGAAAGGGATCATCTAGTTGTCATTTAAAGTTGAGAACCTTAAGGAAAATAGTATTAACGTTGTCCATGTATGGGATACCAAACACCACAGAGACGTTTAATACAATGATTAGATCGCAATTATGTACACTCACAGCTAAGCAAAGAGCACACTCGCCACAGAGAGAGAGAGAGAGAGAGAGAGAGACTCCACTGCTCATTAACTTGTTAATCTGCGGCCAATGCTTTAAGCGATTTTCCGTTTTCCAGTTGTAGATAGATCCTATCAGTTTGCAATCAGTTCTTAAGATGAGAATTGAAGGAAACAACTGTAGATTGTGACTGACCTGACTCTAATCTCCCAATTGAACTTCCCAAGCATCCAATGCGAAACAATTACAAATTTCTACATCATACAGACATTTCTGATTTCTGCACAAAACAATGAACCGAAATAAATGAGCAGAATAATTAGAGAAACAGATTAAATCACGAGAGCAAAGAGCAAGGGAAGAAAGAGTTGCCTTTCATTTCAAGTAAGGAGCATAAGGAGCAGGACAGGGAGATATGGTGTGATCAGGTAACTGATTTATCAAATCAACTGCTGCCTGCAAGCATGAATGTAGAATTTTCTTTTCCAACCGCACAAGCTGTGTGGCAACTCGCTTCTTTGGGTTTAAAGTGGGATCTGCCAACTAAAGACGAAAGAGGAAAAGAGAAGAAACCTTAGCGAAGAGCTTACAATTGACATATTAGGATGGAGTAGAGCAGAGTCAAATTACCAAAGACTCATCTTTACTCAAGGTTGTAGGATAGCCAGCAATTCGTGACTCGAAATATTCAACTAGTTGATTTAAGACAGCCCTCTCTGTGCAAGGACTCACCTGACGAAAACATTTGACATTTCACAAATTAATTCTTACGAAAATGACATGACAAGACTGATGAAGCTTCTAAAGCAACACACTATCAGTGAACTCTCTTCTCTCTGGATACACAAACAGTATTACATAGTGCAGTACCAGTGAACTGCACACTGAGGTCACTCTGGGAGATGCACTGAGAATCAGAAAAACTGACAAAGTAGCCTAAAACTAACACGTCATCCACCAGAGTTTAATCAATTATTCAGATTATCTAAGCTAAATGCTAGATAAAAGATATATGAGTTAAGAACAACATGAGAGCACTTCAAACCTAAAATTGATTTCAAAGGACAAAACTTACTGGACAGACTGGACCTTGGGATGAAATGACTGACTGCATATCCGAAGGATCTGAAACATAACCCAATCGCAAATAAGGTAGCATATCCAACACAGCTTCCCTTTCCTTTCTGGCGTACACCTGCACAAGAAAGCATTACAATACTCATGATAGACAAACCCAAGCTACTGATTTGCCACAAAGAGTTTCATACATAAAAAACTTGTTTTGACAGCTTTCCGTTTCGTTGAGCAACCATTCTTTTATCCTGATATTGAGGATCCTCAGTATTCAAAGAAGCCTAAAGAGACATGAAGGAGGAAAGCATATTAGAAGGTTTGACAAGCATATGATGAAATGGCATGGAAAAGAGAAGCCAATTTTACCTCAACCCCAAGACGATCATAAGAATTATCTTCATCAACAAAACCGTAATTCAAAAGCAATCTTGAGTTAGGCTGCGGTCCACACCTAAGACCAAATATAACAACTATTAAGATTGCATTGAAGTGCAGAAGAAGGATGCCTTCAGGATCGCCAAGAAAAGAAGGAAGAGCTCGATTTTACACTGAAAGACAACTTCAGCTAGAAAAGGATTCATACCAAACAGCTATTGATTCTCCAGCCTTATATGCACGATCAACTACTAGTTCAACAGCACCATCAACGGCGGTCAACATTGCCTTGCAGTTGCTTCTATATGATAGCAATGGGGGACCAAGAGGAACTAAAGCAAATCTTCGTGCAAGACTGACTTTCTGAAATCAAACAGGAGTCATCCCATTAAATGACTATAAATCATAAGCTGTCTAGTAAGAAAAACAGTGCTTTTTTCCCTGTGAAAAATGTATGAAGAGCAGCACCTGCAAATGCACCACGCAAGATTGAATTGCCACAAAGGCTTGTTTAAAAATCTCAAATGGAAAGGCCTCAGTCGGAATATCAAAAGGGTATTGCTGCAAAATCAAAATAAGTAGTCTCACAGAGCTAGCATAATTACTGGCAAAAGTACTGAAAAGAAAATTTCTGCTGATAGGAAATGGACAGAGAAAATCTATAAGAACAAAAATTATTACCTGAAATAAAGAACCAGCCATAAACCAAACAGTGTCGAGCTCATTGTATTCTCTTCTAATCCCTTCAGCCCTCTCAAGAACTTCAGCCTAATGCTCCGAGACAAAATATAGAGTTTCAAACTTTTGAAACATAAAACATATAAATACACACTTTGATGTACTTGTCAAAGCATTCATTACAGAGCAATCACAAAACATAGCATTACAGTACCTTTGTTGGACTGCCTGTTAAGTAATCAAGTTCAGATTCTGTCCATAAAAGCGGAGATTCCACTGCCAACTGGCCCCTTCCACGCTGACGATCAAGCTCCCTAATGTAAGGGTACCAGAAAGACTTCTTCCCTTGCTTCTTCTCATACATTAGATACAAGGCCAAGCATGCCAATTCTGACAATTTGTTTGTGGTTAGTAGTTCCGCTGCATATAGGCCCACGAGATTCAAGCAAGTTAGGTGCAGGCTAAAACCTGTTATACTTGATGCTCTAGAGAACACTAGCAAATTTAAATAAGTCACAGGAATCGCTGCTTTATCCAGGAAAAAAAAGGGTGCAAGACAGGAAAATAAAAAAAAAGGCCCAAAAAGCAGAATGTCTTTCTAATACTTGCACCGCCCTGAAGTAAAATTTCAAGGACATCCAGTCGCAGTCTGGGGACCAAGCACATAAGTGGTATATACCACATTGTACCAAATTTGGGATATGCAACAGCTTCAGTCAATAATTATCAAATGTATTATCTGTTGTGATTTTAAAATCACCCCTGGTGCAGTCACTCCGTGAATAATCATGATTGTTTTGCCAAAAATAGTATGCACCATCCTGACAATTCCATGTGTAGTAACAAGTCCTAAGACTAAAATAGAATTCTACGATATGCCACACAAACTGCCCGCGGAAAAGCCAGTAAAGAAGGTTACGTAGAAAAATGCACCTTACCAATAGTCTCGTTACCCAGCACTCTCTCCAGCGTCACAACTAGCGAATCCGGAACAGAGAATGCTACATCGCCCACCTGGTTGACGGAAACCAATTTAGCTCAAAATCTTCACCAATTCAGCAACCGGGAAAATCAAACATCGAGATTCAAGACAATCGTCATCCCCGATTTCGCACCTGAAGATCTTCGCTGGCGGCGACGTAGTGTATAGGCTGATGCCTCTCATCGTGCGACGCCCTCTCCTTGAGCACGACCTTGCACGGAGGGAGCCCATTCCGGTGCATCCAAGTCTTCAGGTCACCAAGCTCCTCGTCCTTCTTGCTCACGACGACCTCGCCACGCCGCTTTCCGTCCTCCTTGAGCGATCCCCCCACCAGGGTCTCGGGGCTTGACGCCAAGCACAAGCTCCTGCGGCGAAACGGCCGGAGGCCCCGGTTCTTGAGGAAGACGGCGGAGAGAGGGGGGGAGAGGGAGCGAAGCGGGAGCGAGACGGGACTGTTGCTCAGGTGGGTGGCGTCCATTTCACGGAGAGGAGGGGTTAGGGCTTTCAGGTGGGGGACGGCGGGGGAGATGGAGAGAGAAGTGGGTTACGGCTGTGGTTGCTCGGCGTCAAGAAAGATCCTTTCTTTTCTGAGATTTCTGCTGGCTGGAACTTCGGTAGCTGAGGAACATCGTGCTTGCTCGTGTTGGGGAGATAAGAGAGAGAGAGAGAGATGGGAAGGACTGAAAGGGAATTGGCCTTGGGGGGACAGCAGAGTCTTTTGAAGGAACAAATTAAAAATCTTTTTCGTCCTTTCTTAATTTTGAATTATTTAAATATCTTTTATAAAACTAAAAAATTGAACCGAACCAAACCAAACTCGACCATACGGCGAGCATTTACAATTTTCCAAACTTGGAAAAATACTTCCCATAATCTAACTACGATAATGAACGTGATTTGCGCAAAGTTTCCCTTTTTTTTAATTCGTCAAAGCAAAATAAGCGTTGGTACTGAGTGATAATAGAGTTTTTAGAAAGTCTTTTTTGTTTTTATAATGGTTGCGTCAAAGAATTTTATGTTTCTATATCTCGGCTTAAACCTATTGGTTTTGAATATTGTACTTCAGTTATGACGAACTTGCTTTTCATAAAAATAAAAAATAAACCGCCGGTGCTATTGTGTGCCCTCAGAATTCTTATTTCAAGATATTAATCTTATAAGGCTTGTGATGAAATCTGGTCCCGCTCCACTTTGCAATTGCTAAAGACATTGCACCTGATTTGTTGGCTAGGTTGGTGTCTACTAGGACTCCCAAAAAGCAACAATTTCCTCATATAGAATTGGGTTGTGATCAGATTCAATAAATAGGTAGTTCGAAAACTTCATCTTTCAAAAACATTGCTCTCCACTCCACAATACATATTGCCTATTTAGTCTTTTCTTCACAAATTCAATTCATTCTTTATTGTTGACCCGAATGAAAATATATTTTTATTCTCTAAATCCATTAAGAAGCAATCATTTAAGAGCTCTCAAAAATAATTCATTCTATAATTTTTAGCTCTTCTCTTTCCCACTTTCTCCCGATGATAAGATACTTCATCCCAATCCCTTATGCATACCTCCCTAGGGATTATTTAAATATACGATCCGTCACGATTCCCTTCACAATTGTAATCTTCGTCGACACATCATTGAAGCGCGAAGGCATGTCGTATGCATCTTTTTACCATTTTCCATCTTATAGTCATATCTGCTCAACTCCTTAGCCACGCATACCATACTAAGGGAAACCCTCTAATTCCAAAACCGCGGCTGAAACTAGGCTTATAGGATTCACTACATAATAGTTTATAAATTTCAACTTGTTCTTTTTTTTAATGAAGTAGGCAAAAATTTATCGAATTACTGTATGTCAGATAAAATTAATCATCAAATTTTTCATGAAATTTGTAATATTTTTTTTTTTTGAATGGTTTGTACAGAAGCGAAATTGGAAATGTGGAAAAGAACACAGTTTGATTGGGAAAAGAGCATTAAAGAGGCGAGAACACTTGTGAAAAGAAAATGCCGAGGATATTTCGCAATGGGAGATAGAAGGGTGCGTGTGGAAATTGGAGTTGCAACCGGATCACCGGGTCGGGTTTGGTCACCGATATCTGGGCCAAAAATATGGGCCGTCAACTGTACACTAACTCTGCCCCATTTTTAAAGCCCAAACCCAACATCAGAACGACAACAAGGCCCACGAAAGAAAAAACATCGCCATCTCCGATCTCCCTTTGCTGACGATACGAAGCGAAAACTCTCCTGCCAGGCTGCCATTTTTACCGGCTCCGAAAATCTCTGTGCTTGTTCGCAGTGGATGCGGAGCTGAATCGAACACCGAGCAGTCCCTGCCGCGGCGATGGACATCCTCTTTGCTCAGATCCAGGCCGACCTCCGCTCCAACGACGCCCTTCGCCAGTCAGGCGCCCTCCTCCAGGCGCTCCAGCAGTCCGCCGCCGGCCGTGACATCTCCGTCATCGCCAAGTCCGCTGTCGAGGAGATCGTCGCCTCCCCTGCCTCCGCCGTGTGCAAGAAGCTCGCCTTCGACCTCATCCGGTCCACCCGCCTCACCGCCGACCTCTGGGAGACCGTATGCACCGGCATCCGCACCGACCTCGACTTCCCCGACCCCGACGTCACGGCCGCCGCGCTCTCCATACTCGCAGCCATCCCCTCCCACCACCTCTCAAGGCTCATCACCAACTCCCACAAGGAGATCAACAACTGTTTCGACTCTCTCAGCGATAATCTCCGCTTCTCCATCACCGAGACTCTTGGTTGTATATTGGCGCGAGATGATTTGGTTACGCTGTGCGAGAATAATGTGAGTTTGCTCGACAGGGTTTCCAATTGGTGGGCGCGAATCGGGCAGAACATGCTTGACCGGGCCGATACCGTTTCTAAAGTAGCGTTTGAATCCGTCGGCAGGCTGTTTCACGAGTTTGATGATAAGAGGATGAGTCGATTGGCGGGTGATAAGTTAGTTGATAGTGAGAACTCGCTGGCAATTCGGTCAAATTGGGTGTCTTCCATGGCGGTTTTCGTGTGGAAGAAGCGCAATGCTTTGATGGCCAGATCGTTGGTTTTGCCTGTAGAGAGCTTCAGGGCTACAGTCTTCCCCATAGTGTATGCTGTCAAGGCAGTGGCGTCTGGTTCAATCGAGATTGTGAGGAAGCTTTCGAAGAGTAATTCAAATGCAAGTGTGATTGACTCGAATAATGCAGAGAGATTGGTGGGCGTTTCAGATGTTGTTTCGCACCTGGCACCCTTTCTCGCTTCTTCCTTGGATCCAGCATTGATTTTCGATGTGGGTATTAACATGTTGTATCTGGCTGATGTACCTGGTGGGAAGCCAGAATGGGCTTCACAATCAATTATCGCGATCTTGACTCTCTGGGATAGACAAGAGTTTTCTTCTGCCAGAGAAAGTATTGTTAGGGCCGTCGTCACAAATCTGCACCTTCTTGATCTTCACATGCAGGTACGTGTCTGATTTGCTTCGTTTCTTTTAAAGTACATTCATCTTATCGTAGAAAATCTGTGACTGAACTTATATGCCTTTTTTTTTATCATACTGTTTGATTTCGCTGATGATCATTTGTGATACAATTAGGAGTCATTAAGTTATGCAATTTCTTTTCATTCTGCTGTACCTAGCATAAATACTGTCAAGCATACTTCTAGGTGATGTAAGAGCTGGCTATTGGTATTCCTAAATCAAGACGAGTATGAAACTGGGATAATGCTGGATTTACTGAGGTAGATATATGAAACCGATTTGCAAAATGACCTGAAAAACTGTTAGTTACATTTAACTGTTGTGCCATTATCTACGCCAAATAATAATCTACTTACCAATTTGGTCAAATGTTCACGTTATTACTTATGAAATTACTAGCTTTTGTTATATCCAACATCACTTGCAGTTTTCAGTTGGGAGTATAGCTTTTCAAGGATCTCTTCCATGTCATTGAATTTACATGTAGCCTAACTATGAATATCTAGAAGTTGTGCATTGGGATGTTTGAGATGGAATTCCTTGTATGCAAACAAACTAATATTTGAGAGTTCAATGCATGAAGGTTTCTCTTTTCAAGAGGCTGCTTCTTATGGTAAGAAACTTAAGGGCAGAATCAGACCGCATGCATGCCATGGCCTGTATCTGTCGAACAGCTCTTTGTGTTGACCTTTTTGCCAAGGAAAGCGTTCGAAGGGGTCAAAAACCATTACCTGGAACAGATATTGCTTCCCTTTTTGAAGATGCAAGGATAAAAGATGACCTCAATAGTGTTACTAGTAAAAGCTTATTTAGGGAGGAACTAGTAGCATCACTGGTTGAAAGTTGCTTTCAGTTGTCATTACCTTTGCCTGAGCAAAAGAACTCTGGCATGGAGAGCAGGGTCATTGGAGCCTTGGCATATGGCACTGGTTATGGTGCACTTAATTGGACGGAGCCTGCTTTGGAGGTGGTGGAAGTCTGTAGGCCTTGTGTCAAGTGGGACTGTGATGGTAGGACCTACGCAATCGATTGCTATCTGAAATTGCTTGTTAGACTTTGTTATATATACGATACGAGGGGCGGTGTTAAAAGAGTCAAAGACGGGGCTTCTCAAGACCAAATTCTAAATGAGACCAGACTACAGAATTTGCAGCGTGAGCTAGTGAAGGACTTGCGTGAGGTATGTATGAAACTCTCCCGAGACCAAAGTCATGCTAAAGATCTTGCAATAGATAGTTCAAAAATGAATTTTAATGTTCACTATGTTGGAAGTGTATTTCTTTGACTTAAAAATCAAACATGGTTATTAGATACTAATTTCATGCCAGGATGTTTTTCAGGCTGAAGATCATGACGCTGTTTATAATGTATTTCTTAAAATAGCTTGCGTGGGGAAGATATAGCTTTCATTTCTCAGGGTCGTTTTTTACCTTGAAATTTCCATTGGCAACATGGAGAGGCTTGCATGATGCTTGCTGACACCTTTAGCTGAAGTGTTGTGCTCAATGGAGAGATTATTTTAGCCCATGTGCTCTTATCTTCATCAGCTAGACTTTGAGTTCTTGTCTGGCACTTGCATGATTGTTTATCATTTCATGTGAAGATTGGACTGTTGTCTAAACAATAGTCAACTGCTGGGGGGCTAATGCATATCTACAGTCTGGCAATTTCTCAATATTAAGCTGCTGAATTGAAATTTAGTGCAGAAATTGCTTGTGGTGATTCTCCTATCTTGGTGAAGAGTCTTGCCTGTTGTATAAAGTGGATGTATTTTGTTTTTGTTTTTCAACATTTCTTCTGATGCAATAGATGTTCTATCATTTTGGATAAGGGAATTTTAGAGTCTTTTTTTACATCTTCTGTATTCGTACTCTCTTTCCAGAGATTTGTTGAAAGGAAAATCTCACATATCCATCTATAATACAGGTGAATACCTCCAGAATATGTGCTCGTCTTATTTGGGCCATTGCTGAACACATAGATTTGGAAGGTCTGGATCCACTTTTAGCTGATGATCCTGACGATCCTCTTAACATAATCATATCAAACATCCACAAGGTCTTGTTCATGTTCAACATGGATGCATCTGCAGAAGTATCCAACAGACTTCAAGATGTTCAGGCAGTTCTTTTGTCTGCTCAAAGGTTGGGATCTCGTAATGCTAGGGCAGGACAACTACTAATCAAAGAGCTTGAAGAGTTCAGAAGCAGTAGTTTGGCTGATTCTGTGAACAAGCACCAATGCCGCTTGATATTACAGAGAATTAAGTATGTCACCAACCATACAGACAATAGGTAAAGGTTGACAATCTTTGATATCTTTTAAAAAATACTAGCTTAGTCTCTCAGACATTTTCTTCTCTTTGCTATCAAATTATATTTGTGCGAATTTAGGATAAAATATGTATCTCCTTCAGGTGGGCTGGAGTTAGTGAAGCCCGAGGTGATTACCCATTTAGCCATCATAAGCTAACTGTCCAGTTCTATGAAGCGGCTGCTGCTCAGGACCGGAAGTTAGAAGGATTAGTTCATAAGGCCATCTTGGAACTTTGGAGGCCACAGCCAAGTGAACTGACCTTACTGCTGACCAAGGGAATCGACTCGACCTCACTTAAGGTTCCGCCGACTGCAATTACTTTGACTGGAAGCAGTGATCCTTGCTATGTGGAAGCATATCATTTGGCAGACTCGGGTGATGGGAAGATCACTTTACATTTAAAGGTGCATTTTGGTTTTAGTTGGTGATCATTGGGTGCCTGAGTTGTGCTTGGCACACTATGTGCCGTGAGATAATAGCTCCTGTAAATGTTTGATTGCATGAAGCACGATAAGAACATGTTATTTGTCCTGCATAGGCAAAACAATGAAAGACGGAAGTAGTGGTTACGATACTCGGGGATGGATTGTTAATTAGTCTTTTTGCTCTTCCTAGCACCTGAGGTGAAGTCTATAGTGAGCACGATTATATTGGGTGAGGGTCCCTTGCTGCAGGACCGAAACTTGAACTCATCTTACAAGTCACATGAATGTAGCTTTTGGAATTACCACTTATTCTCTGCTGGGTTTTATGTCACTGCATGGCAGTGTAATTTTGCAACTGGTGATTTAGATAGCCCGAATAGTTTCTATAATGCTTTTTTTTTATATTTCTGCTCATGCTTACTAAAGATAGAGAGCATTCCTATGTTCAGCTGTCTTGTTTTATATGTAATAATGGGGTTCATCAGCCTCAATTATATTAGGACGTAGAAAGACCTTGAAATTAATGCGATTCTTGTCATTATTTTTCCATTGCTCCTAATTTTTACTGTTCTATAGTCCCAATTGTGATTGAATATCGTGCTAATTTGATGTCAGGTGTTGAATCTAACTGAACTTGAACTGAACCGGGTTGACGTTAGGGTTGGACTGTCTGGTGCGCTGTACTATATGGATGGGTCTCCTCAGGCTGTCCGGCAATTGCGCAATCTTGTTTCACAGGTTCCTTTTCATAATCCTTATAATTTAGATCCCTTCATTTGTGGTTCCTGGTATTTTATTTTAGGTCCATATAGACTTCTACTGAGTGCACATGTTTGAAATTCTGCTTGCTAATACATGAGCAGGAGAATGATTATGTTGGATCAAGTCATCCATGACTTGTTTCTGGTGGAGTTATGTCTTGTCAGTAGAGTAGAAGAGAGAGTGAAAAAGGCAAATTCCTCATACTTGGTCTTTTAGCCCAGTCTGTATAGATGTCCTCAGTTGCAAAAAAAGTTCTATTTTATATTTCAGGATCTTCCCTGTGAAAAGGTTGTCTATGTAACATATCCAAAAGATTGGCTGATAAAGTATGTAGGGGATATTAACTACTTTCAGATGGTAAATGTAAATGAATTATTACACTAATCTTGGCGATCTATTCCCAGGATCCAGTTCTCTGTAGTGTCACAGTGGGCGTCTCTCAGTTTGAAAGATGTTCTCTATGGGTTCAAGTTTTATACTACCCCTTTTATGGAAGTGGCACTGCTGGTGATTATGATGGTGATTATGCTGAAGAGGATCCACAGATTGTCAGGCAGAAGCGAAGTCTAAGGCCAGAACTAGGCGAACCTGTAATTTTAAGGTGTCAGCCTTACAAAATTCCGCTGACTGAGCTTCTATTGCCTCATAAAATTTCACCTGTCGAATTCTTCCGTCTCTGGCCTAGTTTACCAGCTATTGTGGAGTTAACTGGTACTTATACCTATGAGGGAAGTGGATTTAAAGCAACAGCTGCACAACAGTATGGGGCTTCTCCTTTCTTGAGTGGCCTGAAGTCATTGTCTTCCAAACCTTTCCACAGGGTTTGTTCACACATCATCCGCACAGTGGCAGGCTTTCAGGTAGGATGTTTGATTTGCTATTTACTATTTGCCCCCTCCCCCCCCCCCCCCCCGCCTTTCCTCTTTTTCCTTCTTCCTCTCTCTCCCCCCAACCCCCACCCCTCTCTCTCTCTCTCTCTCTCTCTCTCGGTGGAACTATTTGCCATTAGGGTTGGTAGTTTGTGAAAATTTGTGCGCGATTTTTCTTGCACTTAGAGATGCCATTCACTTATGATAGTTATCCTCAATTATTCTGGAGTAAATTTGAGACCAAAACCATGTAGAAACTCCTGAATTATTGTACTAGGAAATTGATGAAAATAATGCCTCTATATGTGCTGAATCGAGATTGTTCTAGTCTGTTAGACCTCTGGGTAAGTTGGTTTATAAGTTGTGATGTCTCTGCACTCACTAGTACTGTCTGAACCCCTAGCCACTGTTGGGTACTTAACATTAAGTTACTACTATGATTTTTGACACAGCTTTGCTTCGCTGCAAAAACTTGGTATGGAGGCTTCTTGGGCATGATGATTTTTGGAGCCAGTGAAGTGAGCAGAAATGTGGACCTGGGCGATGAGACAACTACTATGATGTGCAAGTTTGTTGTTCGAGCTTCTGATGCATCAATTACGAGGGTCATAGAATCAGATCTTCAGGGCTGGTTGGACGACCTCACTGATGGGGGTGTTGAGTATATGCCCGAAGATGAAGTAAAAGTGGCTGCTGCTGAGAAGCTTAGGATCTCAATGGAAAGGATAGCTTTGTTAAAGGCAGCCCAGCCTCCTCCCAAGACTCCAAAATCCGAAGATGAAGAGGAAGAAGACGAGGAAGAAGTGGAGGACAAAGAGGAAGCGAAGAAAAAGAAGGAAAAGAAGGAAAAGAAGAAAGATGAGGAGAAAGAAGAACCTAAGGGACCCGCAACCCTCTCAAAGTTGACCGCGGAGGAAGTCGAGCATATGGCTCTCCAAGCGGCTGTTCTGCAGGAGTGGCACATGTTGTGTAAAGACAGAAGCACGAAGGTTAATTGATTTGCTTCATCCTAAAAGGTTTTGATTTTGTTTTTTTCGTGTTTAATCTTTCTCCCTCCCATGCAATGGTTTGCATCGGGGAGGATGACATGATTAGAGACAGATTGTTGGCCTTTTTCCCCTGAGTTGGGTGCTCATGAAAGAGGAGGCGATTGCTAGGAGGAGAGTTTTGTTGTATATCTTTGTAGCAGTACCATTATTCTGTTGTCCATACCTAAGATTACCAATGAACTCGTCAATTCTTTTGGAGGTTGTCATTCTGTAGACGTCCCGGAACATCTATGGGGACCCCTGTGCTATGACCAGTTGTGTATTTTTATTTACTTTTTATTTTATTTTCCCTTTTTGGCTGGCAGAGTTGTGTATCCGAAAGCCATCCAAACTGCAGCTTTCATGTGGAAGCTAATTCTTTTTCCAACGATTATGATTTTGATGGTCAATATCCGTAGCTCGAATATCCATGTGCCATGATAAGGCTCGATTGTTCTACCTCACGCGACCTCAGCTTCGAAGTCCTGCTGTTCTTGTTGCGTAAGTTTGTTGATGGATGAAAAGGGCACGGGCGTTTTGTTTTGTTAGATGCACTGCGTGTTTTATAGACCTTACTCACAAGAAACCTCGGCTATGGACCGACCATTCTGAAAAATGTACCGGACGATGACATACAAGACGAGCCAAAAATTCTGACGTCTGCATCGCCAAATCGACAACTCTTTCGACAGCTCGTTACTAATCGTCTCAGCTTCTGGCTCCAAAAACGTACATGCTAATGAATTCCGGACCCTGGGGCCATCCATTAGTTCGCGCACCAATGACTACCGTCATAGATGTATACGCGTGCTTCCAACTGCAAGGATCGGGTGAACGGGAGCTTTATCCTAGGGTTTATTTACCCTGGAAACCGTTCGATGAAATTGGACCGCAACAACAGCATGCATGGGAAAAGTGACAGGAATGATGAGCAGATTCCCAAATAGGAATAAGATGAGAGGGATTTCAGGAGATGAAAAACGACTTCCCGATTTTACTAACTCCCGTCAGAAAGATGCCGAGAGCATCTAATTTTCCTCTTTCTTTGCTTATTTTCAGTCGACTAGGAGAAAAAGTTCTTTGGCGACCGTAGCTGCACATGGAAAGTCGGGTAGTGCTGCACCCAAAAAAACTTTTTTTCCCTTCAACCGAATGGGGCCAAATTAGCACATGTGGTTCCAAGTAATAACCTTTGATAATTTGGTTCTGAAAAAGAACAAAACTGAGGAACAATTTCAGTGAAGAAAAACTCAACTTGCTTCTAATTTCATGACTCGAGACAATTTTCATTACAGATATTTGCTTCTTCTATCTCGATCAGAAGCAAATTGAGCCGGTGGAACAATGGGAGGTTGATCTTTCAACGGATAAAACGTTTTAGTCCCATATGCATATCTTCAGGCAGGAAATTTCTGGGGAACTGTATCGAAGTCGTCAAAGTCGAATCTCTGTCGCTCCCTCCCAACCTGAGGAAACAGAACAATCAGAAACTAGAGTAATTCACCTCAAAATCATAAAGCATGTCCTTACCTTGGTTAGGTATAGAGGATCATACGACGTTAGCTCGTCCATGGCATTCAGTTTCCTGGACAGTGTCATTATCCTGACAAAATACAAATATAAGTACCTTCTGCTTTGAAGCATATGACTTCACACTGGGCATGCAATTGCACAAGTATCTCCTCTAAAGGAGAAAAGATTAGAAAAAAGTTTTATCTTATCCAAGATACTAGCGGTCCAGCAATAGAACTAACTATAACTACAAAACAACCACTGACAGTGAACCACAAGCGCTACCACAGTATCAACTCCTGCAGTTGCTTACGAGGACCTCCAATGATAAACAAGGTTTTAAGAATGCAAAACAAGATCGTGCTTGGTAGAAGATGCAACTAAACATGCTTCGACACTTTACTCATTAAAATATGGAACGGTTGATCAAAATGATCACCGGGAAATGAGACTCAAGCAAAAGAAAAAGAGGGCTATTGGAGAAAAACAAATTTGACTTCAGACAATCCACCAGAGATAATGTAGCCCTAAGCGGGAGTACCGCAGTATGTACTATCCAAAAAAACTGTTACCTTTGGATTGAGGAGTCGATATGTTCAATCATCTCGCAGGTTTTATACTGTTCAGGATCCTCCAAGAACCTAACCATTCCATCCTTCTGATTAATGGTTGCAAAGATCTCACCATCTTGAATCTAAAAATTAAAAACTTATTAATTTAGAGACCGTTTAAGAGCAATATACTAAAAAATAGAAAAGGAAGCATATGTTCTGCTATTCTAAATACCATTTGCAGGACATGCATTTCTGCCTCCTTTGGGCTACCCAATTGCACTGTGTTGGCAATGTCTTGAAGTGAGAGAGTCAGGTAAGTTTGAGTCAGCCTTTGAATGTTATGCTTGTACATGGAAGATACGACTTGCTTAACCAGACCAAGGTTTTTGTCCTGAAAGGAAATCATAATTATTTTTTATATGCATAAATATGCCTTGCAATAGCTGTCAAGGCAAGTAGAGAAGAAAAGGGGTGGATGTCAGTCCTCACATTTTCAAATTTCTCCCTATTCGTCAGCACATATGCCTCCAACTCCGCAATTTTCCCTGAGCTATAAGTAGTTGCTAACTCTATATAGGGCTGATTATGGAAAAATAAGGTAAAAAGAATGATAATCAAGAGATGCCGGGATCATCATGGAGAAGAATAATAAATGGAACAATAATCAAGAGATACCTTAAGAGAAAATGAAAAAGGAAAAGTACAAGATCATCAAATGAAAGGTAATGTTCAGTTGCCCTTCAGCACAAAGAGAACACACATGCAACTAGTATAGAAAGGAAACGCCTGCAGAGAAAATTGTTTTTAAGGGAACTTCACCTTCTCGCTTTGCTAATAACTGGGACTTCTGCTTCAAATTTCTGTCTGGTTGCTTATTAAAACTAAATGCACGATATCATTACTAGAAACAGGCAATTTCTAATTGTGCTTGTGATCAGCTTTAAAACATATATATCACTCTTAAAGCATGAATATGCCACTCGAATCTCTTTCCTAAGCAGTAGGAGCAGGCGGAAAGCAGCTTTGAAGGCAACGCAGTGTTACAGCTTGTAGAAACTAGTTCAACTGTTCAACAGATGCCAAATACAAGTAGCATTAAATTTTACAGGTAAAGTTGAAATCACCCGGTCAGTTAACCTATTAGAAGTCACGTCTGTGAACAATAACCGAACTAAACATAAACATAAATCCTTTCAATACAATTTAAAAATTCTACAATATGACATCACACAGATATGTTCATTAAGCCTTCACAATTACCAGTACACACAAAAGTTAGTTTGGACTTTGAATCGGTAAGAATAGAAATTGTCAGACAATGGGCAGTTAATTCAAAAGATAACTATCCTTAAAAAATGGAGAAAATATACACAGCTATAAGTTGTAGCTCAATCTCAACTTTATTGCCCACGTACAATATAGACCACCAACATCCACGGGACCCAATCTATGCCATTAATAGATGCTTTACAGAATTTGAAATACCTGGCAAAAGTTTTTTAAGTTCCTTTGACCTGCTGAAGAAGCGTACTTGGGAAGACTAGTTGAGAACTGGAAGAAAAGTGCTAGATATCCATCATTCTCAAAAAAGAAACTTTCAGCAAGTGTATACATTGTCTCAAAACCAAACCAGCACAGTATCAACAAAAAAAGACCAATACCATAAGAAAAAGATCAGAAAAAGTGGAAAACTAAAATGTTTCAATTATCATTAGAAACAAGTTTGAACAGGTTCTAAGTACAAATTTAGCAGAACAAGTACCTGCCCATAATGTATTAGGGAAACCAGTATGTACTTTTTATATGCTTCAACAGCAATAGCATTGATTATGTTCATTGGAGCAGTAACCACCTGGAATGCGAGATGACAACCGAAGAAAGTGGTCATGACATACAACTGCAAAGTAATTTACAATATTTCAGTAGATCCATGTAGATAAATTACTTACGTTGTGCAGAAGCTCCAATGCTTTTCGAAACCGCTTTTGACCTACACATATCATACCCCTACAACCAAAGTAAATATCAATCAAAATAAGATAACTAAACAAAAAAGACACATATTGAAACCAATTGCAGAAAAAATCTGAAAGGATAGAATTATCAATGTGAAACATTTTAAAGATCATCCTCACAAAGAAAAGGCCAATGATTCAAGAGAAAACACTTTTCATGTAAACAAGCAATCCAGGAATATTCAAGCCTGATCCTTGCAAAGTCAATAAAACCACATCATGGAGCTCGGCAAAATAACCACCCATTTGTTTCATCTAAAACATCAGATTTCATCACTTCAAATTGAACATTCTATGACAAAGAAGGCTGATACCATTCAAACTCTCGTTAAATTCCATGGATAACCTACATAGTTAATATGCAGAAAATCAGATAATATTCTAGGTGGAGCATCACTTCACATCGGAAAAATTCAAGTATCGGAGAAATTAATCCTGTTTAAAAGTTCATTTCTTGATTTATGTGGCAAATAATATGGCCAAGCCCACTTCATGGGATGATGCTTAGTTATTTCTTTGCTGTTGAAAATATTTCGTGAACATGCCTCAAGTGCCATTTCTTACCCAGGAAGGCGTGACATAGAAGCTTAGATAACCATGCTACATTCTCTAGTATCAGATATTACAGACACCTTTATTCTAGCAAATTTTTCCATCCAAGAATTGACAGGAATATTTGATGGAACAACAAAAAATGGCAGTAGCATTAGAAC
Organism: Melaleuca quinquenervia; assembly: GCA_030064385.1. Lineage (NCBI taxonomy): Eukaryota > Viridiplantae > Streptophyta > Magnoliopsida > Myrtales > Myrtaceae > Melaleuca > Melaleuca quinquenervia. Next base: position 4,690,706 of record CM057726.1, on the reverse strand, counting down.
CTGGCACCCCAATTTATACATCAAACATCCATCATATGAGCTAGATTATGGATTTAATGCACATTACCTGAACACAAATTTGCAAAATGCACACTGGAGAAAAATAGAAAAACATAAAAGCAAAGCTCACCCATAATAACAGTATAAGAAAAGGTCCCTTGGCTGATCAACTTCAAATATATCATCCTCCAAAACAGATAGACCGGTTTTATAGCTCTTGGACGATAAACAAAGAAGGAGAAAATCTGGGTGTAAGGTAGTCAAATGTTCAGAGGTAGTCTGAAGCTTTCGGACAGCTGTTCGCATCGAAAAAACACCACGCAGTGGGGATTCAATCAACAAAACATGCTCCCTGAACCTTTTGCAGACAGAGACAACTGCGAGCTCAATAAGAAGAATCAATGCTGTGAATTAGCATCCGCTGTTTAACAATAAAAAGCAGATTGCAGTTTGCTTTGAGGTATAGATGGGTACATTTATCAGGTGCCAAACGTATCTGTTGTGCATCACAGCAATTGATAAATCTGGCGAGAATTGGAACAAGGGTAAGGGCTTGCTCTTTTGAAACTGGACTGGACGTGAAGGCCTCTCTGTTGTATATTCAGAAATATATGACGCAACAGTCGTGTGAGTAGCAATACAAGAAGAATGTCTCATGATGCATTTTCTGCATGCTTAAATCAGCACAATTTACTGCAATGCCACGTAATCTCTACTCTTTTCCTATACTCAGTACCTCCACAGAAACACAACTTTCAAAATCATAAGTGCCATCTTTGCAATGCCAGCCACTACTTGTGGCACTTCCAAAGCCACCATTTCACTTGAAGCTGGTAAAACAATGAACACTCGTACTTCCAGCAATTATTCTGCACAAAATTTTAATATCCTAAGCATATCACCATCCGATCCCTAGCTGCTAACTAAAGAACTGCACAACGAAACACACAGCGCAACCAAATTCCAAATCGATGCATCGTCCCAAATTCTAAGCACAAGCCTATTAGAAGGCACTGACGCCGGAAGGGGCCGTTGAAGGATCTCCGAAACCCTAGCTAGCTTAATGCCACGAAGTCCGACGAAATCGCGACCATCTCGACGACAACGGCGGCGGAGGAGGGAGTGAACCGAGACTCACAGGATGTAGAGGTAGCCGAGGGAGTGCTTGGCGGGGTCGACCTGGTCGAGGACGGAACTGAGCAGGCTCGACTCGGAGTGGAGCGATTCGTCGGCTAGCCTCAGGATGTTATGCAGGTGAGCAATGTCCTCCACGCTGCCGGAGAGCCCTTGGATTTGGGTCACGAGGTTCTCAAGCGATCCCATGCTTCGCTCCAGGAGCTCAGAGCTCAGTGTCTATGGAAGCTATGGCAAAAAATCGGAGGAACCAGCAGCGGAAGGGAAGAAGCAGGAGTGGTGGAACTGCATCGACTCGGGCGTGACTCACTTTGGAATCGGCCGAGTCGATGAGTCGTCGGGCTCGGTGGGCTGAAAGAGGGCCTTTGGTCTTGTGACAGAATCTCGGCCCATATCATATGGATTGGCCCTATCTGATCTTGGGTGCGCCTTCTCCTTGAAGATGAACGGCCCAGTTTAGGTGGCGAAAATGGTTCTCGATTTTTTTTTTCTATTAGTATTAATTTCGAAAAAAAATAATCAAAATAATATCTCTTTTGTTGAAAACATTTTTGTTTGTTATGCTTTGAGGGTGTGTTAACAATTTCGTGGGAAACTGAATCTGTCATTTGAAATGAAATTTGTGAAAACTACTTATTATGTAATCTCGGTTATCAAATACAAAACGATTTTTCTTTGTTGAATTTTAATTTAACTAATTGCATTTGAATAGTGAGAGATGACGGCTAATAGCGGATTCACATTTAAGTGATAAATAATAGCAATAGGCCGTGAATTCACTCCAAATTAATTATAGCCATTATCTCAACTTGGTTTAAGATAATTTAGGCCGAAAGGCGAAAGAAACAATCTCCCCTAATGAATAGTAAGTATAAATATAAACTATATCTCAAGCACGTGCTATGTGGTTAAGCTATTATGTATAGCGTCCGTAATTTTAAACCATCGTCAATTAACTTTTAACAAAATGTATATTTTTTTAACTTTCATGGATAGTTGTCTTTAAAGTATAGGAAGTGGGTAATTTTAAGGACACGTTTAATTATAACTATACTTTTTTACTTGTTACTTTTAAATGAAAGGATAATTTGGAAAAGCCTAAAAATGTGTGAGGTTTGTATTGCTAAAACTTTTTCTACTTATTTTGCTTTTTATATTTTTACTAATATTTCAAATTGTAACATTATATATTACGAGAGGTTAAAGTCTTATCTAAATAAAAAAATAATGCATTTTTTAGCAAATGAATGATCAAATAAAAAAATAATTTATATTCATAAAGAAATAATTATTTCATATTCCTCGAATTAATGATCGAAGGCCTTCTTTTTGCTTGCTGGAGGATTTGAACCTCCGTCGCGGCGACATCGTCCCCTCCCAGTCAAGCGCGAAGGAGACGATGAAGCAGAGGGTTTTGACCAATTTGCTAGAACCCTAGCCAGTTCATTCAACTCACCTTCGAACAGGACGATGGCCTTGATGTGCCTGCGACGCGCGATCTCATGTCGAAGCATTCTCTTCCGTCGGTGCATCGAACTCCGGAGCCGCGATCTCTCCGGCGTCGCTCGCTCCGGCGTCTGGTCCGATCCCATTCCCCGGATCAGACCTCTATCCCTCGCCCCCGCTGACTTCATCAGATTAAACGCCAGAGGCTTCGCCAAAGGCAAAAGATCAAGTAAACACCCTCTCTAACATCTCTCTCTCTCTCTCTCTCTCTCTCTCTCTCTCTTCGATGTATTGGATGGCAAATGGCATCTGAGCTGCCCGAGTAGCGTCGTCGCTGCGAGTTGTTCATGGTCTGTTTGTTTGGTTCGCGTGCTCTAGAGGATGATTCAGCTGCTGGTTCGGTTGACGTCGCGACGGACATCGGGCCTAGTGTCAAGGAAGCTGCCAGGTCCCAAATGGATGCCGCTGTTGTGGCGTTATCGCGCGAATTAGCGAAACTAAGGACTGGAAGGGCCTCTCCAGGTTGGTTTTGCCGAACTCGGATGCGATCGTTATTTTCCACGCGGCATTAAATGTTGCTCTTTTCTAGCAGTTGATTACCCCGTGCAATGATTTTGCCAGGGATGCTCGATCACATTATAGTGGAGACTAGTGGAGTCAAGATGCCTCTGAATAGGTTAGCCGTCGTGTCAGTGGTGGATCCGAAGACGCTGTCAGTCAATCCTTACGATCCAAATGTAATGAGCTCCTTTTCCCGAATGCAATAGGCCTCTTTTTCTTTTCTTTTTTTTGGTATTTGTACTTTTTCTACTATGATATTTGTTTTGGGTTTCTTTCATATCCTTATGACTGCAACTGGAGCTTTGTGCATTTGTTTGTCTAATGGTTTACCCCTCCTCTCCTGCAGACAGTGAAGGAATTAGAGAAGGCTATAGTTTCTTCTCCTTTAGGATTAAATCCTCGGGTGGATGGTCAGCGTCTGATTGCCAATATTCCTCCGTGAGCCCTGTTCTGAATTTAGCTTATCTGGAATCGAAAACTTATATCAATGCAGATTGGGAGGTTTCTCTCTATTTGTAAGTTGTCATTTTTTTGGTTTCCTGCATTGACTGGTCAGCTTTGTGTGGTTTAGGTTGACAAAAGAGCATATGCAGGTAGGATTTTGCTGATCTTTGTTCCAGTTAATTTTTGATTCTCCTTCCTGGCTGTAACATTGTTTTGCTCTGTACAGGCAATGAATAAGGTGGTTGCCAAGTCTTGTGAAGATGTTAAACAGAGTATAAGAAGGGCTCGCCAGAAGGTATTTTCTTGGATCCTTTTATCAAGGTTTGGACTGTGAAGTGTGAAGTGCATGTCGTGTTGGACTAGTCATTGCAACGATTGATTATGAATGCAAGAAATTGCAATGGTGAACCACAATGCATTAAAGATGATATCTGCAATGTATGTTTAATACAAAGTCTCCACCAAATCATGTTTTTGGATAATGCAAGCCTCTGATTTGGTATATGATATATTTATATTTGGGTTATTCTTGTGCTTATACTTTGAAAAAGTGTGTTTTCACCTGATCTTAAGATGCTACTTCATAGGAGTGGGGCCATTGTTTTCACTAGGGTATGGTAGCTCTCAAATGACTACCGTTCACAAGTGCAAAGTCATGATGATGTTTAGGGCAATATAATGTTCAGCCTTTGGGAACATAAGCTCGTTTAGTGTAATTCAAGGTGCATGGACCGTAGCAGAAGTACTCTAGTTGAACCATTATTCCCCAAATGGAATTGTTAAGTTGTATAAATCTAGGAAGTTGTGGTGCTGTTTGTTTGGGCATACTAAGCTGTTGCGCAACAGCATTGAGTAGTATCCTTGCAATTTGAAATAATGTTTGCCCGCAGATTTTTGAAAGAGTGTCAGTGGCAATAATTTTACATGTAGTTCCCGATATGATCATGTTGCGAATTGGCTTTCAAGACTTGATATTTGATAGAAGGAACTAAATGTTATATTTCGAGCCTTCGACGCGTGAAAGAAAAAGGAATTAATTTGATGAGGCATTTTTGCAAGAGGCGTGCTTGTCACTTGCCCATGCAACACGCTTACTGTAAATGGCATAGTAGTTTGCGAGAGTGCAGGTGTTAGCAGCCTGCGGTTGCAATTAGCTCACGCTCGTCTTTCACAAAACTGAGCAGGCATTGGATACGATAAAGAAGGCTGGTTCCAGTTTCCCCAAGGATGATGCGAAGAAATTTGAGAAAGAGGTGAGTACTGGTTCATCATCTATTTTGTTAGTCATATCAAGCAATCACCTCATCTCCTCCCTTTCTTTCGTCTGCAGGTAGATGAGTTGACTAAGAAATTTGTCAAATCAGCTGATGAGATGTGCAAAGCAAAGGAAAAGGAGATAAACTCAGGCTAAACCGTCTGCTGTTAGCAATTTCTAATAGAATTCGAAAGCTTATTTGGACAGCGGTCGCCCAAAAACTCAGGCTAAACCATCTGCTGCTAGCAATTTCTAATAGAATTCGAAAGCTTATTTGGAGAGCAGTCGCCCAAAATTACTTGTAAATTCCTGCACGGATCGATTTATTGGGAATTTTGTTGTTGTCATATTTGAACATACGGACAGAACTGACCATTGAGATATATTGTGGGCGGATCTGTTTTTGGCTTGATGACACTTCCAAGAGTAATCCTAATCATCACTGCCAACCGTAGCGGTGGAGCTTTAGCCGTTCGTTGACATTTGCATTGGGTAGTGGGGCACCGTAGACGAAAGCAAAGTCCTACCAAAATGGAGCCCTTCTAATGAGAAATTATTCAGAAGTTTCAACTGCATTACCCAGATCGGGAAACATTTACAACCACTGCAATCCGCACCAGCTCAGACACTAAAAATCTGTACATTCAAAATAATGCAGAGAGTCCTGGTGTTCTCTATTTGCCGAAAGCGATGTCTCTGGTCACGAGCTTTATCCCTCGGACCCAGAGTTCAGCCTCCTCCGTCCCACCCTCACAAACAAAGTGAACCTCCTTGTTCTCAGCCGTCACCACCCTGAAAATCCCAGGATCATCAGCACCACCTTTGGTCAGCCTGTTCTTCTGAAAGGCTGGGCTTGGCCCGACCTCGACCTCTCGGCACAATACATTTCTACGGCTTGATTTTCCCCATCTTAGCACTCCAGAATTTCCGATTACCCTCACATCTTTCTGGTGTGGAGTTCCTTTTCCACCTTTGGTGTGTTTCCATACTCGAGCACCACCCTCGACAATGTTACGTGCAAGCTCGTCTAGGATCACATTGACTGTGCCATTTACCATGCCGCTATTTTTCCTTGCGACTGAGAGGGCGGTTTCGCCTCTGGAGTTCTTGAAATCACAACGTGACCCACTTGATATCAAGAGCTGGCACATAGACATGTGGCCTTCCCTTGCAGCCAACATCAGAGGAGTATACCCGTCCCCATCTGGGATGTTGACGTCGTACCCTCTGCTCACCAGTAGTTTGACTGCATCAAGGTCTCCATGCCGAGCTGCAAAATGTAGAGCGTAAAATCCCCATGCACTGCAGCTGCCCTTTTCAAGTGCAAATTCCAGCATGACCTTCTCAAACAGGTCCCTGTTTGGGTTGAGCTTAGAGATGGTAATTGCAGTTTCACCTGCTTTGTTAAATAGCTTAACATCTGCCCCAGCATAGACGAGTAAGCCAAATGCTTCCACATGGCCCTTGAGAGCAGCAATCATGACGGCTGAAAAGCCATTTTCATCTTGGTAGTCAAGTTCAATGGCCTCAGAACCAATGAGAGTTCTCAAGGCCTCAGTATCCCCAGCTTGGGCTGCCAATAACAACGGGGAGAAAATAGTGTGATTGCTGGAAAAAGGAATCTTCCCAGCTTTAATCATATCTACTACTGCTTGTTCAAACCCAAGGGACCACCGGTTTGATCCGGCAATCGAACTTGCAGATTGACCAAATACATTGGTAAGGCCAAAATCTGCACCAGCCATGGCCACTATTTTGAGACACTCCCTGTGCTTATATTTTGCACAGATCATCAGAGCCGTGTCACCAGAAGCCGTCCTGGAGTTCAAGTCACAGCCAAAGTCAATTAAGCATTGGAGAATTGTTGAAAGGCCAAGACGGGCAGCCAAGTGTACTGGGCGAATGCCGTTTTTAGCAGCTGTGACAATGGCAGTTTCTTTGTCGGCACCTGATTTTAGAAGCACATTTACAGCCCCCGAATTGCCACACAAGATGGCATGATGGAGGAGAGTTCTTCCATGATGATTCTTATCAGGGGATAAATGCTGGAGAAGCATGTGCAAGATAGTACCACTAGCTTCGAAATACTCTACAGCACACCAGGTGATGGGATAAGGCTCAGCTAGTCCAGCACCAACTCGAAACTCTTCATCAGAGGCTATGTCCCATGACCATGCTCCCAGTCTTACGTTGACATCCGTTCTTGCACCAGCCTAGCCACATTATATCATGAAATAGTACAAAATGAGGAAGACTATTCTTTGATAAAACCTCAAGATATGGATTCAAACTAATTCCCAGGCAATCAGAAACAAAAGGTTACATTTGAGGGTCACACCAATATATGGTTCGATGAACCGAAACTTGGCTTACCTGTAATAGCAGATGGACAACAGTGACCTGGCGACTAACAACAGCAGCAACAAGAGCAGTGCAGTCAATGTTTATATGCAGAGACGGCTTAGATGACTTGAGAAGAAATCGATCAGACGCACTTGGATCCACTCCACACTATCAAAAGTTCAAATGTCTCAGTCACAGTAAAAAAATTAGTAGCGGAGTATAGAAAAATTTAAAATAGGTGGTTAGTCGAAGCAACTGTAAAAGCATCATTGCTTATACGTCTGCCATTCTATTCCAAGGAAGGGCCTGTCCTTAGCATGCCGTCATATCATTTTCCAGTAAGTAGGATTAGTCATATGAACCTTTCAAAGCCATTGCCTTAACTAGCGGAATATGAAAATCAGTAGCGGGAGTCTCAACATGCCTTGAACTAGTTGTTTTACCTACTCTACTGACATTATGTCATCTAGAGTGCCTGGACCACTGTTCAGGTTGACATGAGTTGCCTGTGGCGTAGATAAAGAAGATAAAAGGATTTACCTATCACTACCCTACCAGTTTTCATTTTTCTATTCGGAGATAAACTCCATGATATCATTTAATTTAATCATGTACCTTAATGAGAGTGTCCACTACATCAGTAAACCCTCTGCATGAGGCGGTGACAAGAGCATGCACAGCGACATGAGGCCGAATAAGATCAGAGCCCATCAAGAGCTCCACAAGCCTTGCGCGTCCATGACAGCTCCCTTCCGACAGAGCCTCCTCACAGGCTGACTGAGTGGCCCCAGCTTTTAGTAAGATCTCTAGAATCTCAAGGTGGCCCTCCCGTACTGCTGCGGTGGTTGCACAGCCCTTGAAGAGATTCTGGTTCACATCAGCTCCTACGCTCTGTGATTGATGGTAATAAGTAAATGTTAGCGCACAGAGATTGTAAAAAAGACCCGAAAAAGGTAGACTTCAATTGTTGTTTTCTTGTTTTTTTATAGCTTATATTCGCCTGAGATCTTGATGGAACCATGGAAAGACCAGAGGCTCCGTACGAAGTTTTTGGATTCTTCCCAGGCTACAAACAATGGCCACACCAAGATAAGCCAAGGAGGAAAAAAAAAACTAATGTGATGTACAAGAAAGCTTGGAACTATCATTAACATTGCATAAAAGATAATTGAGAGAAGAGACATTGTGCCTATGCGGATTGCCGTGTGCTTCAGGTGACCAGAAGCAAATTGCATATTGGCCTCGTAGACGTAGTGACAAAACATACAGCAACTCTGCAGATTTGATCTGTTTCACCGATTTTACCAGCACTGTAGCACGCATGCATCCAAGCGGGTAAGCCGACAGTCAGCAGACTGCAGACACTCGCTGTACTTAAAAATAACGATAGCTAAGAAAAAAATGGTCGCTGGGTGGGAAATTTGTTCTAGTGGGCATTTAGTGGGTAAACGAGTTTCGTAAGGTCAAAATCTGACCCGACTAAAGAAAGCTACAGAAAATACAGTAAATGCCTCCTTCAACTGCTATATACCCACGAAGAAATCCAAATATGAGGAACCGGATTCGAATCTATAATTTAGAAGCGAATACGAGATTAACAGAAGAATTTCCTAATTTCTGTTCCCGGACAAACAAACAAAAAAACCGACATTTATTTTCGGGACCAAAAGAGGGAAAAAGCGTAAAGCGACACAAAACAACTCTTTGTAATAATTAACAACTTCGATTTCAAACACGGTGCCCGCCTTTGCTTTTCCAGCGAAAAGAACTTAGTGCGGTTTCTAAGAGGATACGTTTTTCAGTAAATGTCACGGCTGAGGAGATCGTGCGTTTAAGGGAAAACGGTACGTTGACTTGCGAATCGAAATGTAACGGATTCCGATGGGGATTTCAAATCGAGCGCGTTTGAATTCCGTGCTAGCTTCAGTCCGATTGCATTGGAAATTGGCAAAACTCAGTACCGGAGGTGGAAAACAGAAAAGCGAAAGGAAAAATCGCATCGAGATGTGCAGAACGTTTCAAAATTACACGGAAACAAACGGCTTCGGCTAAAGCTCGTGAACTCTGAAAAAATTGTCCGCTCGAACACAAAAGAGAGGATTCGATGGAAGAGAGAAGCCAAGCAGGAGCTAAATACACCATGCGACCGGAAAACAAAAGAAAAATTCGTCAGAAGATGAGAAACGTTTCGCCTGAAGAACACTGAAAACTCGCTGAATCTAAGCAAAGAAAAAGAAAAGAGCTTCACAGTTTATAGTTCGAACCGTGAATGGCGCTCATTTTAAGGAGTCGAGCTTGTGAATCGTGATTATGGAGAACGAGCACGGATTTTCACGGAAAATGCTCGAATCTCCTTCAGGCGCTCCAGAGAGTTTGAAAAAATGGAAGGAAATAGCGGAAGCGTTACCAGGAGCTTCTTCACTAGAGCCACATTGCCGACGTGGACGGCGAGGAACAGAGCCGTGACGTCCGTCCTGAACTCCTCGTACTCCACGCGGACCTCGGCGGCGGACTCGCCGCGCAGGGCGACGTCGGCCTTCCTGGTCTTGAGGCTCACCGCCCCGACGTAGTTGACGTCGACGAGCGGGTCGGCGAGGCACTCGGCGGCCGATTCCGCGTCGCCGGCGAGGGTGGCCTCCAGGAGGCGCTGCGAGGCCTCCGCGGCGTAATCAACCGGGACCACTTGCCTCCCGGTGAACGCCGGCATTGCGGGCCGGGACGGTGCCTGAGCTCCGAGCACCGGCGCCTCACGCTTCCTCTGCAGCATCGGCGGCGTGCTCCGCGTGCGCTCCGAAATCAAATTTCTATCGCTCTCGCCTTCGGGTTTCTCTCTCTACCTCTAGAAACGCGAGCTGAGAGAGAGAGAGAGGAGACTTCAAAAGAAGCGAGCGCCAGAGTCTAGAAACGCAGCGGGAGGGAAAGCAGCGAGTGCGGTATATATGATGTTATTTTTTATTATAATTATTAATTGGAAAGAAATGGCTGAATATTATATTAATTACTTTTCGACGAAAAAATATTTAACCGTTGTTTTTTTTTTTTGTCGTCCCATTAATTACTTTTCTGTCGCAGCTTGAATTTCATCCTTTTGAATTTTTAAGGATTTGTTTTTCATGATAAGATGCGGAGTTCGATGACAGTTTTAAAAATATTTCTATTTACCAGCCCCCTAATTTTTCTCAGAAGCTTCCTTCGCTACCATACTCAAGTCTATCGGGATGCTGCTAATTATTAGTGAGATAACTATGTAAATCGTTCATGAATTTGGATATGATGAGTAATATCTTATTTAAATTTTTGAATTTGTTCGATACGATCAATTGATTTTTAATACTTACTCGTTTAGCCTTTCAGATTGTCTATAAAAAAAATTAATGCAAGTGTATCGGGATGATGCTGAATATTAATGAGATAACGACATAAATTGTCTATGAATCTTGATATAACGTGCAATGTCATACTTAAAATTTTATCAAGTGCGATCTTTTAACTTTTAGTTTGTTTGATGTAATCCCTTAACTTTTCATACTCATTCAATTTAGCCTTCGAAATATATGAAAATATTTAATATTATTATTTTATTGTTTGAAATTTTAGAATGGTATTAAATATTTTTATATAATTCACAAACTGAATTTGGTATATGCAAAAAATTCAAATACCACGGTGAATGAATTAAAAGTTTAAGGACTGGATTGCACGTTAAGTTACGGTTCGTGGACCAGATTGAACAAATTAAAAGTTCAGATATTGCATTGCACATTTATTACATCATTTTCTCAATGCAAATTTATTTATTCTACCTCACCCATGTCGCAATTCACGTCAATCTAGTATAATTAATAAGAAATCCTCCTTTTTTTTTTTTAACTCCTGCTTCGCGAATGTGAAAGTCGTTTGAATTTGAAATTAATATGCTAAGCTCCTTGAATTATACAAACATTTTTCATGCGTGTCATTTTTTGTTATTTTTTAGCCTAGCAAAATGACTATTTGAAAAGTATATTTCTTTGTTGTAAGCTGAGAGCGATTACATGCAAAATTTTCCATACGAATGATTGAGGTTCACCTTAAGGGTAAACAAGACGAACGGACCAAATCAAGAGTCGTCGGGATCGAATCAATTTAATTTATTCTCAAAAGTATTCGTCCGTTTATCAGTTCTTAAAAGCGGAACTGATGTTTGAGCGATTTAGTCCTCCAAAAAATTGGACTACCTGAATTGGTTATTTATTTGTTTTTAATATAAACCTACTAATCTGAAACTCCGAACGCATGCCTCCTCTTGCTCTCCTCTTTCGGTCTTTCCGAATTTGCCCACGAGACTCACGTCTCCTCCTTAGTTGAACTCACACTAGGGCACATTTGACCAGATTATCCAATCAATCATAGCAAGTTTATTGATTAGAACGTAATTCGGTACATGCAATTCGTTTGTGAAGAAAACATATTTTATGAAAATGAGATTTTTGTTTATGTGGTTATGTTCTGGATAGGCCGTCATGAAATTTAACTACAAAACCAAGTGTCTTAAACAATCGGTTTCACTGGACCGACCGGGATGTAAAGACTCGTAGTCCGATTCCCGATTCTCGGATCGGATTGAGAATCGATGGCCCTAAATTCACCGGACAAATTTATGCTCCGGATGAATCTTACTTTTAACACAAAGAAATTCTCCAATGAAAAAGGGGGCGAAGATCAGGCGAGGTCAGGCTTTAGAGATTCCTCCTGACTCCGCGTAGACCCTGGAGCAAATATCGGGAAACTCCATGCGGAATCTGCTTTCTCTCAGAGCCCCCCCAAAATTAAATTATTCTCTCTCTCTGTGAAATTCTGATATTCAAGAAGCAATCTGAAGCTTGCGTATTATAATATACAGACGTAATTACATGATGTCTGGACTGGACCATGCTAGTACGCATCGAGACATCTCGCATGGCGATCTGGCTCTGGAAAAAGAAAGAAAAGACGGGGAGAGGAAAAAGCTAAATAATCCATCTGTCGAGGAAAGACGCATCAGGAGTTGTGTCCGACCATGTGTAGCTGTCGGAGAGGAGGAGGAGGAGGAGGAGGCTCGTGCCCGAATAGCCCACGACCCCCGACGGCGATCGCATGTGTGGCCGTCGTCTTTTGCCTGCTAAACGGCGCATGTCCGCGGCCGGGTCTCGCCGGAGCACCGCGACGACGGAGAGCCGTAAATGCAAGAGTACCGATGACGTGTCCACCCGCTCCGGTATCTAGTCGGACAAAGCCCGTACGTCCCCGCGTGTACCCCAGAAATCTTCCCCTTCCGAGCAATAATTCGTCGGGGAAATCTTCACGAGGGACATGCAGATGATTCGCCCGAGCCCGGACTCCCTCTAACAACCGGGTTTTCGTGGCAGGTACCGAGAGGGAGTACGAGAGTACTTGGTTCAATCATAGCATCCAGGGCATTGAATGCGTGACGAGATATTAGAAGAGCATCGGACCCCTGAGGAGTGGAACCGGAGACGATGAACGGGGACCGGGCGCGATCGTCCCAGAAGGGCCCCGTTGGCCAAGTGGCCGATCCCGCTCTCGGTTAGCCGGTCTCCATCCGAGTGGTTGGCGCGGTTAGGCTCGGGCCACGGAGGGACTACCTCTGTCCTCAGCGGGTTTTATTTGTAGGCCAGCACGAGAATTTCGATCCGATTAATCTCTAATCGAGCAAAGTGCTATCCATGAGGTGACGGCGCGCGCTTGGCTAGTACGAGTCACCACGATTCGATTACACGGTATCCAAATCAAATTGTGGTCGGTTATATATACATTTTTTACCAAATGGTATTTTGTTTACTGTGCATGGTCAGGAATAGGCTGGACCTTATCCACGATGGTCAACAGCAGTACTTGAGAAGCTTACTTCTTCTTCTCATTGGCATCTTTTTGACCGTGTCGTGGTCTTTTTGATTTTTGCCCTTTTGTCTTCTATGCTCAGAGGATACTCCTCGTGGCTTGATACGCAAGTTCCCGGTTTAAGTTCCCCAAAGTCACGGTCGTTTTGTCACCGGCGCTATTAGCCTATCGATGCTGATTAGCATAGGCTGTTAGTTTATCGGCGACTCTACTATCTTCCCCATCAACTGCCAAACCTGTCCGCTCCTAAACAACAAGAAGCAAAAGGCCAGAGCGTATCGGAATGATGGCGAGGCTTGTCTAAACGATGCTTAGGTTCAGATTAGCTTTAAGATCGTGACCTCTCGGTCTCGTCCTCTCGTACTTGTTAGCGGCCCCCACGGCAAACGACGTCGTCCTTCTGCTTCAGGACAAGGACGTCCTTCCAACTCATGGATCCAGGAGCCCACCATGGATGCCGACGCTAAAAGCAGCTAAGGAACGCTAGCTAAGCTCCCAAATCGTTTGGGTTTTCATGGTTTGGTCGTATCCGGATGAAAAACCCTAAATCGCTAGTCTAATCGGGTCAGCATCACGTCGAAATCCAAGTCGAATATCTTCGGGACTTGCTTTTGGCTGCGATTGCCCTCGGTCACTCGGATGCAGACAGCATGGCAATCCGGGATTTGATTAGATGGATAACCTCATGGATCGAGTCATGCACGGGGTCGGAACCCCCGACGGGTAAATTGAATGTTAGATTATTCGCGCTTGAAAATGGAGGGAATGAAACGCGCGCCACCAATTAATCGACGTGCATTTGCCCATTTATCAAGGCTACGCATGACAACATCTTTTTTTTTTTTCGAAAAATAATTTCTTTTGAGAAGTATTTTTTTTTACTCCCGAAATAATTTTTAAGTAAAATAAGGTGTTTTCAACTCTTAGAATAAAAAAATAATATAATTGCATTTTGTATGATTCACAAATTTTTTGATCTTTTTATTATTATTTTTTTTGGTAACCGAGGTGTCCGGGTCAGCTTGCGCGCACCTCGACTATTCCTCGGGAGAGACTAGCACAGCAACCTACCGTCATGGCCCCCCATTTAAATCACAGGTGCTTCCCTGGGGAATCGAACCCAAGACCTCAAAGAAGTCCAAATTCGCCCTAACTAGTTGGGCTACCCATGGGTAAGTTTTTCTTCTTACTCAAGGAAGTTCGAAAGTTGACAGCCGACAAAGGTGGTCGGTGGCGACTGAGGTGGGTAGCCGACGACGGGCGGCTGATGGAGGGGGTGGTCGACGGTGGGGCAGTCGGTAGCCAGAGGTGGCCATGGCAAGAGCTAAGACAAAAAAAAAAGCTTATTTATAGAAATTATTCCCAGGAACAAAAAGCTACTTGTTTTTTTCCCAAATATATTCCAAGGAACAATTTTGTATTCCCGGGAACAAACAAAATAATTTAACGTCACCAAACGGATTCCTATTCTTTTTTTTTTATATTCAGAAAATTAAGAAACATAAAACGTTGCCATACAGACCTCAAGTATTAAGATACCTCTCGTGCATTTAGATTGATTTTTTAGCGTTTCTCGATCTGATTCGCATTAGGCATAGCCATTGAAGCACGAGTTTCACGTACCATCGCCACCCTTCCTCTTTCACATTTCAAATTTAGCTACAGATCGATGGACCGGTCTCGCAAGTCTTGGAACATCTTAGTTGGCGTTAATGCGGAACGATCTTAGGTGCAAATTTGCGGCAGGAAGTTGCATCTACCGAAATCGCACGAAGAAATCGACGATCCAAAAAGCGCCCGAGTGCAGAGAAAGTCATGCGAAACGGTTGCGGCCGTCCACCTACCGAGCCCTAAAAAAATCATGCGCCACCGGTCAAAACTGTTCAACCACATGGTCTCCCCATTCGCTGCGTGGTTGGGAAGACAAGAGTTAAGAGTTGGAGAAAAAAAGACAGTGAAATCCTCCTAAATCATTTCAATTTTATCGGATTCGGTCCTCAATTTTTACGCGAAAAATCGCTAGCGCGGCGGTAATGTCCATGCACCGCGGTGAACGCCCGTTTAATAGGTTTAAAATTGATCGAATAATTTTTTTTTCGAAAAATAATTAAATAAAAGTGCTGCTTTCCACGAAAATAAAAATAAATTTGATTATGGGTCCGGGGCGACCTCGGAGGAGCTGTTTCGGTGAATAGTAAGGACATGGGAAGGCCACTAAGGGAATTCGAAAAGTGAATTTCGAAATTTAAAACCGCACGAATCCTAATTTGAAAAGTGGCGACCAAATGAGGTCCACGCTAAGCATTTTGGGGAGACGTATGTCTTAATGATTCATGCTTGCTCGTCCCCCCACCACATTCGCAAAGACCATCATCTCATTTGGAGTTCCAATCGCTATGGCGCCTTCGCCAGCCAGCGCTAGCGAAAGAATAAGGATTCCGATGTACTAGGAAAGTGATGCTCGATTCAATTCAAAAGTGCCGTGGATGAAAAGCCCTCAATTTCCAAAATATTGTATTGTCAGAAAAAATGATCGAAAAAAAAAATTATAAACCTATTACATGCATGTCGATGTATTTCCAAACTTTTTCAATTTGATGAATTTAATCAGAAGAATCTCATCGATTTGTTGATGTAATTCCTTTAGTCTATTCTGGCTTGCAATCGCTAGTATAGGGATCGACTATCCTCCATGACATGGTTATTTTAAAGAATTTCCTTTTCATTTTCTCTTCCTTTTCTTTTCATTTCTTCCTCCGCTAGTTGCCGGGCCTCGATCCACGTTAGCTCCAATTGTCTTATGCTCACGGTAGAGTTTTCGATCCAAATTGATCATAAGGACTACAATGGCATCGGTCAATTTGGAATTTTTGCGAATGCTTCCATCCGTCCAATAGGTTTTATAATTCTTTTTGGATAATTATCCCCATAAAGTGCCAAAATGCAATAATATTCTATAGATATTGAACATAAAAAAGAACCAAAAAAAAAAAAAAAACCTCTCAAGTGACGGGTTTTAGAATTCACTTGTTTGATTGAAGAATTAGTTGCACAAGGCCCTGAAATAGAGGATTCCACAGGTGGTGGTTCCATGCGAATTAGAAAGTGGCAACGCATGCTATTATTATTATCATATTTCTCTCGAAGGCCTCGACTGACCCCGCCTCGTTCAATCCCGTTCCCTTGAGCCGCAAATCACTTAGAAAACAAATTGATTTGGCAATCTTCACTTGCACAATAAGAGAGTTTCATGGTAGCTCTCCTTCGAAGCTAGGGTTAACCGCTCCTTCCAAGGGAAAAAAAAAAGAAAAGGAAAGCAACCCAATTCGAAGATTAGTGGGCAAGCTTTTCCCGGTTAGTGCCGGACCGGATGATTAGGGAGGCCCAGGACCCTGATTTGGCCACTCCCAAGGGGGACATTGATGGAGCTTTAAGGTCCCTAATTGGGAGCGGAAAAAGAAAAGGGTTAAGTGCGGGGGTGGGGATATGGGGAAGGGAATCGTGTAAGACTTGTTTTACGGTGGGGGAAACTTGGGCACGGATTCGAGGGTTCGTGTCGCGGGTAATGATGGAGAGGGAAGGCTTCGACCTCACGGTTTCTCCGCTCGCTTGAGGAAAAGCATTGTGTTGGGGGGACGTTGGGTTTTGCCTTTGGGGAGAGCTAAAGTTGGTGATGTGGGCTTTGCGTTTGATGCTGGTTGTCATCATCATTGGCATTTGTTCTTTCGTGGATGCTGATGGAAAGTTTGGTATTTGAACAGGCGCCGTCCGGCTCCTTCTCGCGAACGCGCATACGAACCCGCCTTGTCCATGTGGGCGAGGGTAGCCTCCAGAGTTAATCCGAAGACTAATTGTGATTTGATGCGGTAGATCTAAACTAATTGCTTAATCGTTCAACCATCCTCGGGTCTTTCTCTTTACATAAGAATTGTCCGTTTTCACCATTCGATTTTTACCTGCAGCGATGTTGTTACTCTTTGCACTCCTTCGCGAGTTCCTTAATTGGGAAAACAGAAAAGTAAAGGATAAGATGAAAAAGGAAGGCCTCGATGCTTATCTAGATCATACCCACCTTATCATAAGCTCTTTTATTATGCGTTGCGATGCTTTTTCAATTACCATTCGCACAACTCAACAAGCCAAACGAAAAACCAAAAAGAAAAGAAAAAAAAGAAAAGAAGAAGAAGGAAGAGATCTCCCATCGCATTTTAATACGTAACTCGATGCTATCCATCTCTTTTAACTTTGAGATGATTCGTTCGACGATGCTGATTTATGGATTCGTTAAAGAGCGCTGGACATAATCCTGGCCATCGGATTCAATCCGTGAAAGAAGGTCTGTTTCTTTTGCCCTGGCTTTCCTTGGGCCAATGTTCTTTTGTTGGGCCGCAAGCACTGTCACAGTACCCTCGGATTTTCTCAATGTCACGAAAACATGTCCGTCTCCATGGGGCTACACTCAAGCCCGTGGACCGAACCCTGTAGTGGCCCGTAATAGTTTCCAGGTTTCGGCCCCCGTTGCCGGACCCCAGGAACACCCGACGGCCCGACCCTCGCTCGCGGCCGTCGTTTTTCGATTTCATTATTAGGAAGATCGCGGGATCCTGGCGTCACCACGGAACGTGCCTTGGATTCAAGAGCTAACAATAAAGGCAGAAAAAGGACCAGACACGAAGTCCAGCCTCTCCCTCGTGACCCGCGGCGCGATTCACTTTAGTCAAAACAACGGGGAAAAGTGGAAAAAAAGCGCGAGGTTACAAAATCAAGAATAAGTTGCTTTGAGGCTTTGCCCCCTCCTTACCAAAATATGCACGGCGGGTCCGTTCGTAGTCACCACGGATAAAATTACTCGACGGCTCATCTTTACACAAGAGACGACACTGCAGAAATGTGTTCGAAACTTGGAGATAGATTTTGACCGACCCACATGCCAGAATCTATCTTTAACGTCGTCTTTCAAATAAAAGTAGAAGAGGATGAGGAGAAAGAAAGCCTACTCGATGCGAAGTGTGTTCGGAACAACTCATGACCGCTCAAATTTTCGTTGTTTAGACGATTTGTAAGTTACCGAAATTTGCGGTTGATGTTTACTAATTGCCGAATCATTCGATAAACCCGTATCGATCTCAACACATTTATGACCATGTGGCCGGTCATTGCTAATATTCGTCAAGATTGGTCAATGATGGGAATCAACGCATAATGCGGCGTTTTTATGAATGATTTGTTTTTTCTTAGGCCGTGCCCAACCAACATGCCTCTTTGTCTGGGGCAGTCAACAGCGCCCGCGTCCGCGTCACTGTTCCCAGGCTCTCGCACATGGACGAACAGTCCCGCTCGTCCTCGCCGGCGCGTGTTCGGAAACCCGACGCGAGGGGCCGAGACTGGCCGACGGGGCCCGTGCGCGTGGCGGTGACGTCCCGGCGAATTCATGGGATCCCCTAGCCCCCACTCGCTCGATAACGCCACGTGGCTTCGCTATCTGAAACAGGCTGGCTCCATGGGAGCAGCGGACCCCACCCCACCCCCCAACAGTATTAATCGAAATCCCAGGGGCAGAAAAGAAGATTCAGCAATCCCCAACTCCAGAATCTAGGGTTAGCGCAATCATTTTCACCTCAATTTGGTTATAATTGGTAGCTTTTTTTGATTAGATCTCGATACAAATGATGGAGACAATAATCTACATTTTATCTCGCCAATTTTACTCGATCTTACTATAGTAGAATCAATATCAATTCGGATAAATACTAAAAATTCACTTCGGCAGCACTGTACTCATGAAGTGAACAGTGTGATCTAATTCAAGTCGATCTCACTTACGACTTCACGATGAAAAGCATCGACTTAAGATCATGTTGAACGAGAAAGAAGATACTTCTTCCCATGAAAAGAAGAATAAGAACTGCATCTTAAGTTAAAAGAAAGAAGAGTGAATGGTTTTTTTAGAGTATGCTTGCTTTTGATTAAGTATTAAAAGCAACTTCTCAACAAAAATAGGAGACGTCACTCAAATTCAAAAAAGAAAAAAAAACATATCAAAAGTTATTTTTGAGAATATATGTCATATTGCGGAAATTCTGATATGTTTAACACACGATTGTCGAAGGCATGCATAACAAGAATCAAACACCGAACTTCAACATCGCCGAATGATTTTGAGGCATATTGTTTGTTCGAGCCCTCGAGATAAGGACCAATCACGATGTGAAGGCTATGGTAAAACCTTTCTATATCTTTCCCTTTGTACTGAACGAAAATCAAACAACGGACGTGATAGTCGAGTCATCGAGAATAACCGATTTTAAACACATGAATTTCTCTCGATATACAAGAGTGATTTATATTTTAAGATTCGTACATGATGTTAACTAAGTATGTTTAATAAAAGATCATCGGAGTCACTCGTTAACAGGACCCGTAATTAATCCAAGCTCGTCTGGTATTATCTCGAAAAGCTCCAAAATCGATCTTTTCAAGACGTTCGGGATTAAGCATCAACGGAGTTGCCAGACATGCAGCATGCGTTCAGAGCTGGTCCAACTCAATCAATTTCAAAATGCGGGGATGGACCACGTGATGGCAGTCCCGTAAATAGCGGCAGAAACCGTGGGCATTTCAGCAGCCCACCAACAGCTAAAGCCCCAAAAAGAAAATGATATAAAAATAAGAAAGGCCAAAAAGAAAATCCAGGGGAATAAGACCAGAAATGCTCGAAAAATTTCCAGTCGGAGGATCCCAACACAACCCACACTCACCACCACTCACCGAGTCGCGGCGAGCGAGTGACCGGGTGGACTCTTTCTTCTTCTTCTTCTTCTTCCTCCATTCCTCGCTATCCTGTCTCTCTCGTCGTCCTCATCTCTCCACCTCGGCTTTTTGTCTCTTTTAAGGACCGACACCTACCTCGACCTCGACCTCGACCTCCATTAATTCCTCTCCCCTCGTCAGAGCAAACCTGCAGAAATTTTGCATTACCTGCGTCTCTCTCTCTGCCACCGCTCGCTGACACCTTCCAACTGCCTCCATTATTATCGTACCCCAAAAGCTTCCCTCTCTCATGTCTCGCCCCCCATTCAATGAAGATCGATCGTACAGCATCCATTCATTCAGTCCATTACGTGCCCTGACGACGATCTGATTCCTCTTCCCGAGGCTCTCTGTCTCTTCAACCTCCCGGCAATTATTCGCCATTTTCCTCTCTTTCGTAATAGCTCGCCTCGCGTTCTCGACCTTGACTTGTTTGGTTCTTGTTTCGGGGTTTGAACTTGGACTTTGTCCTGAGAGTGAGACATTCCTTCGAGCAGTTATTACCAACTAGTAGCACTTCAGCCATTTCCTCCTTCCGTATATCCTCGTTACCTTGATTTCATTCTCTTTTTGGTCGACTCTGTTTTGGAATTCCTGGGAAACAGGCGGGGCCGTGTGTTCCGCCGAGAAATTCATTTTCCGGCATTTCGCCGCATTTCCCCGGAGTCCAGCCTATTTTTCCCTCCCCCACGTTGTCCAGATTGTTTTCCCTGAATACTAGATATGGGAAGAATTTGGAGTCCTTTTTGTCCTCTCGCGAGCATGTTTAACCTTCACTGTTCGATTTGATTCTGCCTTTCTTCAGTTACAGGACTTGACCTGCTTCATCTCCGGCTACTTCAACTTCTTCTTCTTCCTTCTTCTTCACGGCGAAAGCGAGACGCTCCATACTTATCCGAAATGGCCAATGTTTCCCGCTTTCTGTTGCTTTTTCTTTCAGGAGTCATTCTAATTCCGACGGCACACCAGTTGCAGGCGCATCAATCACAGCTCCTGCTTCAACTAAGGAAGCACTTGGAGTACCCATCATTTTTGGACATCTGGGTAAATTACACTGGAGATGTATGCAATGTCCCTCCCTCTCCCCAGCTGAGCATCACGTGCCAAGACACGCTCATCACCGAGCTCAGAATCATGGGAGACAAGCGCGTGAAGGTCCGCAAATTCGACGGCCACGCAATTCCCAACCAGACTCTCTCGGAGACCTTCGCTATCGATTCCTTTGTGACCACTCTGACGAGACTGACCAGCTTGAGAGTGCTCAGCCTCGTATCCTTAGGCATTTGGGGACCACTTCCTGATAAAATCCACCGGCTGTCTTCGCTCGAGCTCTTGGATTTGAGCTCAAATTACTTGTTCGGGCCAATCCCGAGTCAGATATCGAGGCTGGTCAGCCTCCAAATTCTGACTCTGGATGGGAATTACTTCAATGGTAGCGTTCCTGATGGTTTGCACTCCATGTCCAATTTGACTGTCTTGAGTCTCATGAACAATCGGCTCAGTGGTCTGTTTCCACTGTCCCTTTCGAGGATAACGACGCTCACTACTGTGGCTCTTTCTAAGAATGAGATGTCTGGTAATTTGCCTGATATGCGTGCCTTGAGCAGCCTTCACCTGCTGGATTTGATAGACAATCATTTCGATTCCAACCTGCCTAATTTGCCGAAAGGGTTGGTCACTGTGCTTCTGAGTAGGAATTCGTTCTCCGGTGATATTCCTGAGCAATATGGTGAATTGGGCCAGCTCCAACACCTTGATTTCTCCTTCAATTTTCTGACCCGAGTGCCTCCACAAGCTCTGTTCTCTCTGCCGAACATCAGTTATCTGGATTTGTCCTCGAACATGTTCAGTGGTCCACTCCCGGGGAGTCTACATTGCGGAAGTAAGTTAGGCTTTGTGGACATATCTAACAATAAATTCATCGGAGCGCTTCCTTCATGCCTGGGCACTACTTCGGCCAGGCCTGCGGTTAGGTTTAGTGGGAACTGTTTGTCCGTTGATGTCAAATATCAGCACCACGAGTCCTACTGTAAGACACGCGTTGGGAGGAGGAAGAATTTTGTCGGATCAGAAGTTTTGATAGCCATCATCGTTGGCGCTACTCTCGTCATTGTCCTTGTGGTGATTGGACTTCTTATTTTCTGTAGAAAAGTTCGTTCTAGAGGAACATTTGAGCAGCACGATTTGCCAAAGGTGGTACAAGAAAATGCTCCTACCGGGCTGTCCGCTGAATACCTGGCCAACGCAAGTAAGTGATTGCCGAATTATGGGGTGTCATGCTTTCATCACCCTAGTGTTTGTTGCATTTGAGCATATCGGGTTTGATTCAGAATCAAACTAATCTATTTATCTCTGCTGTTCTTTGGAGGGTTCATTTCCGAGGCATCAAAGATAGGGACACAAAATGCTCCTTCATATCGACTGTACTCACTGGAAGAGTTGAAGGAAGCGACGAATAACTTTGCTCCATCGAATTTCATGGGCGAAGGCTCTGCTGGGAAGGTAACTCACAAATAAGATTTTCTTGGAGATCTCATAACCTAGCTTGATTGATAGCGTTTGCTTTAACTATTCTGTGATGGTTGCTTGTCGTAGGAGACTCGGAAGTAATTTGCTTGAGATAGTGACCTCTGAAGTGAAGTAAATCTCTATATTGCGATCTCCTAATTGCCGGATTCCATTCTTCTCTCGCAAAATAAGGTTCTGTTGAAGGATGTAATTGACAAGATTGCTACATACACGATTTGCTTTGCCTTTTATAGGTTTTGTCCGTACAAGCTGTGACCACTTTATTAAGCTCGTAATGTTCTCGAAATTTGCTTCTCTCTATTGACATGCTGAGTTCCAAGCTCAAATGTTTAAAATTATCAAGTGAAAAAATCATTTAGAGAGACCACAAAGACCCAAATGAAAGTACCTCAAATCTCCCAGAACCATCGTGACATTTTATTCCTTTCAGCTTTACAAAGGAAGGCTGGAAAGTGGAGCCTATGTTGCCATTCGATCCATAGCCTCGCTGAAGAAACATTCAGTGCAGAATCTCAGGGTTCGACTTGACTTGCTTTCGAAGCTCCATCATCCACATTTGATTGGACTTTTGGGCCATTGTGTTGATGGTCAAGGACAAGATGAGTCCAGCACTAAGGTCTTTCTCATATATGAGTACGTGGTCAATGGAAACTACCGTACCCACTTGACAGGTCAGAATCCTACTGTCACTGTATGGGAGAGATTTCGTGAGTGTGATACTAATAGTGTGATTGAGAATGCCACCTTCTTTATAAGGATAGTTTGTAGGGATCCTCAAGTTGTTCAAAACCCATGTTCATTGTCTTCAATATCTTGATGTATCTGTTACATGCAGAGAATTCTCTGGAGAAGGTTCTCAATTGGTCAGATAGATTGGCCATACTCATCGGTGTTGCCAAGGCTGTGCATTTTCTTCATACCGGAGTCATTCCTGGTTGCTTCAACAATAGGTTGAAAACAAATAATATATTGCTTGATGAGCATCAGATTGCCAAGCTAAGTGACTATGGAATGTCCATTCTCACTGATGATTTCGAAAAGTTGGAGGTAAGTTTCTTCGTTATTACTTCTTGGTACTCACATATATAAGCTGCAGCTATTTTTCAGCGTGGGTTTGTCCCTGATGCGTTTTTTTTTTGCTTATTTATAGGCAAAGGGAGGACTTAAAACAAGGTATGGGACTTCATTTCTGAAAATCTCATTATGTCTTGTAGTTGCATCATTACACGAATGTACATAGTACATGCATATTCTAATGTGTATTTGGTCAGTGGACAATATTTTGCTGTCTGAATCAACCACTCGTTGAGATATCATTATGGATTACATGCACTGAATTATTAAGTCATATGGAGATACAACTGGAGCTAGCAACATGTGAAGCGCATATTGATTGAATCATTGCAAATAACCGATGGCTTCAAGATACCCAATCATTGCCTGTTATTTTCGGATTTCTCCTCATCAGTTTAAGTTTATTTACTATGCATTCTATGGATGTACTAGTAATGCTTGATCTTGGCTCTTTCTTCCTGCAGTCAGAAGACGAACGTGGAGGATGACGTGTACAATTTCGGATTCATATTACTTGAGTCACTCGTTGGGTCTGTAGTTACCGGGAAAGGAGAGGCATTTCTGCTGAATGAAATGGTAAGCCAAAACAAATCAAATGCCTAGTCAGTTACTCGATGCAAATGAGACTCGTGTGATTCTTTTATGAGCTTCAGCTTTTTGTTCCTATAACTATGTCTGTTCAGATAAGTAACTCAGATCCACACCATCATTTTACCGTGCCAAAATTTTATACTAACCTTATGCTGTGGAGTTTATTTGCTCGGAAGCTTTTGACAGGACCTAAAAAAGGTTGGCAGTCTCTAGATTGTCTTTGTCCTGTATACAGATATTCCTTCGTCTAGCGTTGCCGATTTCTACCTAAGAGAATGAAAACGTTTTAGGTGGCAACAACAGCTACATGCCGAAAGATCTTTTCATCCCTCCCGGCGGTCCTCCTGCTTTGTAAATTTAACACCCAGTTCATTGTGCAGGCATCTTTCGGTAGTCAGGATGGACGCAGACGTATCGTGGATCCGATCGTCTTAACGACATGCTCGCAGGAGTCGTTATCTATCGTGGTATCCATCACGAACAAATGCATATCTCCAGACCTGTCGACTCGCCCCTCTTTCGAGGACGTCCTCTGGAACTTACAGTACGCAGCCCAAGTCCAGGCGGCCAACGACGCCGACCAAAAATCTGACGCTACCTCTCAGTCTTGAGGAAGGGCCCACATTTTCAGGACCAAGCTCTCCTGGAGATATTCGGGGTTACGCAGGTGCAGATCGGTTCTCCTTTCGATTCCTCAATACAGTCAAGAGCGCAAAGCAGACTTTGGCGTATTTGCCCACCTGGATCTCAAATCTGTCTGCCATACGGTTGTGCTCTGGTAAACTACGACGGCGGCATACGTTTAAGTTCAGCCCGTGGAAGCTCGGTCGGGATCATTCTCATCCGGATGGGACAATGTTCGTTTGTAAGTGTTACCCTGGAAATGGCTGTAATGTACAGGAGCATCTATCAGCTCTCACACAGTGTCTTAACATTTCCTTAAGTTGGGCTTACTCGGCCGAGGTGGTCCACTCGTTGCCACTCCCCTGAAAAATAAAATGATTCCAAACATTTGATGGATTCTCCATCCTCCATGGTTGGCCGTGAGCTGTGTTCCATAAGCTGTCCAAGAACCAATTTGTCTTTCTCACAACTCTCGTCCCCCTTTCCCTCTCGTGAAAATTTGTCTTCCCGATCCTGGCTCTGCTCTTGCAATTCGCGTTCACGTGTTGTATTTGAATTATGAATCACTGCGAGATAGCATCGCCGGTGAACGTCGTTATGCTTGTCTCAAGAGGCTAAAAGATTAGGGCGTGTCGGCGCAATGGTTTCTACAATTGTATCGAATCGTGTTGAGAATTGTCGGCGCGTTGACAATTTGCCTGCGAGGATGCTACTTCTTGGGGCCGACGATCAAACATTATGTCGCACCAGCAACCTCGCATTCCTCCTCACCACCACCATGCCGACACTAGTCAACTCTTCTCCTCTTTTCTTGGTTTTTTTTTTTTGGGGGGGGGGGGGGGGGGGGGGTGCTGTGATCGATCTGGACATGGACTCTTCAACGACGACTCTCCAGGATCATATATCTTAATTATTCCCCTAATTATTCAAAGACCAACCAGTATAAAAATAGTCTTCATCGCCTTACTTTGAACACTTCACCTTACTTTGAACACTTCACTTTGTAAGGCGTGCTCCTCCCAAAGATCATCGGAGTCTTGAGAGTAATACCAAGTCACATCTTCCATCGCAAGACGTGGTGGGGTTGCTCTCGCGGGCGCTGGGCCTAGTCCGACCCATCAGCACGGGAGAGAATCGTGGCCGCCCGTGAGTCGTGCGGATGAACGGTAGTTGGGACCCACGTCTTCTCAGAATTGGTGTCGGCTGGATGACGCCAGCGAAGCGTCGACAACGACGTGCCAATGTCCACTATTCCGGCCAATCTCGTCGGTACCCCCACGCGCGTCTGGTCTCACGCGCTGCGTAGCTGCTGCTTAGAACCCCGTCCGTCCAGCGCGTTTCGGTGGGGGGGGGGGGGGGGGGGGGTTATGAATTAATGTACCTCACGTGTTGATCAAAATGATTGACGGGGGGTGCGGGTCACCAATCATGTTGTCAATCCAATATACTTATGAATTTGTTTCATTCGAATCTGATATTAATCATTTCCTATCAATTTGTTAAATTATATTTACTTGATTCTTTATTATTCAATACAATCATTACATATTAAGTATAAAAATCAGCTAAATTAGGTGGACTTGGCCAAGTTCAGTCTGTTTATAAATTGCTTTCTCTGTATTTGCTTATCGGGTAAAAAAAATTATGCATCTTAAAATACTTAAGTTTCACTATTTTCTCAACTTTCATTATAGAAATAAAAAATGGATGTTTTCATTATTTTAAGGATCGATATCACAAAAAAATCCCAAACGATAACACATATACCTTAAGCCTTTTTTGATATCATCGCAAGTCTTAAACTTGCTCATTATTAATAGAATATCCAAAAAATTTTTTGGTAGGATAAAGACCCGTGAACTTATACCAACATATATCCTCTATGCATCACGTTCGTATAAATTTGGATTTTTTTTTTGCAATTCAAATTCTTTTGGGATGTTTATATTAAGGTGAGTAAATCTAAGAGATTTTTTGTGATAAAAAGGAAAGTTAGAGTATTCATTATAGTGGGTGTAATTTTAAATTTATTTTGGTATTTGTCCATTTTTGTAAATACGTACCGAGTGTTGCTCGACGATATTCAGCTTCAAGTTGTGGCCGGAACGGCGCGTGAAGATTCTCCGCCGGTCGCTACGTCCAGGGAAAAACGCATTTCCAATCGATTAAAAGATAAGGGGAGGGAATCATTTCCGTCCAGACATCGCTATCGAAGGGAACTCAAAACGACGCGATTTCCAACCCACGGAGCACGTGGAACGACATCGCCTTTCCACCGTCGAAATCAGCGCCCACCTGGCCTGAGCGAAGCTTTTACTCAGTATTAAATAAAAAACAAAAGCTTCAGTCATGGCAATTCTGCTCTGCTCCGCAGGAATTTATATATTCATTTGTTTTCGTTTTGCAGCTTTCTCCCTCGTATTTCTGTGCATTTCCACTGAGATTCTCTCTGCGCTTCTCCTTCGCATTCATTCCCTCTGAAGGCTCCCCCAAGATGTCAGACGTTGCCGGCCGAGGGGTTGCGCGAGTTTGACGGAGCAACGGTTCGTTCTCAGCGTCGGGGTCTCCCCCGACTTCTTCCACCGACATTTTGACCGGTAAGGAAGCGTTAAGCTGCTCTGGCTGATGATTTCGCGGAGCGTTCGCTTTGTCTGATCTCGGTAGTTGGAAATGGAGGCTTCTTCATGCGTGCGTGTGTGCGTGTGTGATTTTCGAGTTAGTTCTTGTAGCTGCATTTCGGATGTTTTTGCTCTTAGTCGTTGTTTGGCCTTGAGCTTTGAGTGGCTGCGAGTCCCACGCTGTGGCGGTGATTTTTATCTGGATCTGTTTGCCTAAACGCAGTGTGGATTTGCGAGTTATTAGTGCAATGCTCTGTACGGACTGCTGTGGAGCTTATACGTGTAGAAAGAGAGATTTGCTGATTTCGAGCTTGTTTTATCTCCCCTATGGACCCAGTGAGCGGAAAAGCGCTGCTTAAAATTTGTGCTGGAGCTTGAAATGTGGAGATAGGAGATACTTTTTTGGATTTTATGCTTCATAACGGTTAAATTTGAGCAGAGAACTCTTACCGTAAATGCATAAGTACACTGGGTCGCGGGACTAGTGGGGTTTTGGCAACGATGGTTCTTGGTCTGAAGGCAAAGGCCAGGAAAAGCGCCTCTGTTAAGCTTCATTATCTAATCCACATTCAGGAGATCAAACCCTGGCCTCCGTCGCAGTCTCTCAAGTCGGTGCGCTCTGTCCTTATCCAGTGGGAAAACGGGGAAAAGCATAGTGGGTCGACGAGTTCTGTCATTCCATCTCTGAGCTCTGGTGTCAACGATGGCAAGATTGAATTCGACGAGTCCTTTAGGCTACCGGTGACTCTACTGAGGGATACCTCTGTCAAATCAGGAGATGGCGATGCATTCCAAAAGAATTGCTTAGAGTTTCACTTGTATGAGCCTCGTAGAGATAGGACTTTGAAAGGCCAGTTGCTTGGTACCGCCTCAGTAGATTTGGCAGACTATGGCGTCATCGAGAATGCCATAAGCATTACTGCTCAAATGAATTGCCAGAGGAACTTTAGGAATACAGCTCAACCTGTTCTGTATTTTAAGATTCAGCCTGTTGATAAAGGTTCCTTAAGCTTTTCCTCGAAGGAAAGCTTGGAGATGCATACATCACTGGACAAGAATGGCGGTGAGTCTGTTGCAGCATTGATGAGAGAAGAATATGCGGCAGAAGCAGAAATGACATCTTTCACTGATGATGATGTTTCATCCCACGCATCAGTGACGGTTCCTTCTTCTCCTTTAAGATCTAATGGCATTCTACCTCCTCAAAATGAACAGGTACTTGTTCTAGTCCCTAACTACCAGCGTTTTTCCTTAGATACCTTGAATAATTTTCATGATGATTGGCCATTCATGCTTGTATGGATCGTAATTATAACATTAGATATTTTTCCTAGCAATTGTATGAGCCTCCTGTAGCATGTATTTAGAAACACACAACAAGATAGTGAAGCAGCATTATTTTTGTGGTTTTGAGTCTCGAGCATTATCCTCAAAGAATCCTGGTATATGTTGGAAGGATATGGGATGCGCCTGAATGTTTTTAAACATCATTCAATTCTTCACATGATGCGAAACTTGGTGGGCTTGGGGCTTAAAGTGCCCATCACATTCATCTATGGGTTTATGTGCTCCTGTTTGGAGGTACAAGACCTGTGTGTCACTGGGTTGATGGGTTCGAACATCTAACTTAATAGCTTCAACTTTACTAAAAGGACTATTGACTTTGAATGGCAGAGCGGATCTGTTGCCATTAACGAGAATCACTCACATCCAGTATTAGAGCTCAGAAGATGTGATGTTACATCAGAAGTTGTGCTTGCAGAGAACTTGCAACCAGCAGAGAACTTACTTCCGACTTCTTCCCGCTCATCATCATTTGACCTTTCGTCCGATCCGGGGAGTTCAGACAATGGGAATGCATCTTTTACTAGCTTGGGGGGGTCTAGTTCAATGGCCTTCCCAAGAGGAGGTTTTCATAGTGCTCATTCTTCGATCTCATCCTTTGCCATTGACCAAGCAGAAGAAGAGTCCATTGACAGCAGTAAAAGTTTGACCCAAGATGGTCGTGGAGAATCTGAATCAGGTGGTGAAACTCTTCTAAATGCTAAGGACATTCTGATTACTTCTACTAATCCAACTCCTTTTGGTGAAAATTTGGACACCGTGGATGATGCTGATGCTCCAGTCATTGACGATGATTATAAGAAATGGTCAAAAGTAGGTCAAGATGATTCTGGTAAAAATTCAGCCACAGATGGAATTGGGGGAAATGGACACTCCGAATGTTACTCGGGAGAAGAAAAGGGTACTCTTGGACATGATTCAGTTGCTGGATCTTCAGTTGATGCTGCTAGCCAGCAGAGCTTTCTCACAAATAATGAATTTTCTTCTGGGGTAGAAAGCCATGGAATTAAGGGACATGTAATTGGCAGATTAAGACATGCCAAATCTGTTCGTTCGCCTCCTGATATTGCCAAGAGCATTGGAACAGCGAGTGCTAACCTGTTAGCCGGTCATAGTAAGGAAGGTGCTGTTACACCGATTGGAATAAGAAGCTGCAGAAGTAATGAAAGAAGAGATGCTAAGGTTTGTGCTAAGGACACGAGAAGTGCACATTTGGAAGGTAAAGTTCAGCAATTGGAGCATCGAATCAAAATGCTGGAGGGAGAGTTAATTGAAGCGGCTGCAGTTGAGATTGCTCTGTTTTCAGTAGTTGCGGAGCATGGTTCTTCTATGGCTAAGGTCCATGCTCCGGCTCGGCGGCTTTCTCGATTATATGTTCATGCTTGTAGAGAGCTTTCACATTCAAGAAGAGCTAGTGTAGCTAGAAGTGCTGTTTCGGGTTTAGCATTGGTTGCAAAAGCATGTGGCAATGATGTGCCAAGGTACACACTATACAGAGGGAGACATTTCTGGAGATTTTGTTTTCGCTGCACATTTCTAACCATGACTATTATGTTGCTAGAAGTCTGAAAATCTCAAATTCAACATCTAGAATAACTATTGTAGCTTATTTAGAGGTTCCA
The DNA here is from genome assembly GCA_030064385.1 of Melaleuca quinquenervia. Classification (NCBI taxonomy): domain Eukaryota; kingdom Viridiplantae; phylum Streptophyta; class Magnoliopsida; order Myrtales; family Myrtaceae; genus Melaleuca; species Melaleuca quinquenervia. The sequence continues at coordinate 4,660,431 of CM057726.1, read as the reverse complement.
TGACAATGCCTCTTTTGCTTCTCATAGTGGGGATCATAGGAGTTTTCTCTTTGTTGTGAGTCTGGGGGATCATATGAGTTTACTCACATGATGTTTTAGGATATTGAGTTACTGCAGTATCAGATTGTATGTTTAAATTGTTAGATAAATTTGGAAGTTGTAGACGAACTTAGGTCCTTGCAGAAATTATTCTACCATAGCTAAACTAATAAATTGTACACTCAGCCCATAACAAGCCTATCCATATCACTCACTTGGACAATTGCTTCTGAGGTTTAAAAATGACAGATGGTCCATACAGGTTGATTTTGCTTCCTATGTACTGAGTGCAGGTTACTGTACTGGTTGTCCAATTCTGTTGTATTAAGAACAATAATCAGTGAGATGATGCAAAAGATGGACTTATCACTTTCTTCATCAACCCAGAGCAGCAAAGATTATGCTGGGAAGCAAAGTATTGAGATCCCATCATCGTTAAAATGGAAGTCCTCTTCTCTTAGGAATGGAAATGTGAACTGTGGAGCAGTGTGTGACTGGGAGGACCACAATACATTCGTATCTGCACTAAAAAGGGTTGAAGCTTGGATCTTCACCCGTGCAATAGAGTCCATATGGTGGCAGGTCTCACATTTATTTGTTCCCACTTCTCCCCCTCACCTCCTACTCATCTCTATTCTTTTCCTGAACCGTATCACGGGCTTTATGATCTTGCAAGAAGCAATTTAATTCTTTTCTGTCCTGTTTGTTTTTCTTTTCTATTGTGGGCTGATTCATAGTTCCTTTATCCCTTTGCAGACCTTGACTCCATATATGCAGTGTACTACTATAGAAGGTACCATTGTCGTGGATTCTAGCTTGAATGGAAGTTGTAAAAGAGTAAGTCATGAAGATGTTGAAGGAGACATTTCACTGGACCACTGGAAGAAAGCATTTAGGGATGCTTGCGAAATACTTTGTCCTGTTCGAGCTGTGGGACATGAATGTGGCTGCTTGCCTATGCTTGCAAGGATGGTATGAAGTTGTGAACATATATCTACATGGCTGGTGCCATGCATGTGCTCTTCTCTACCGTCAATGACACATTGTTTACGGCAGCATAATATTTTTAAAAAAGATGATTTAAATAATACCTTATCTGATGCAATACTTGTATTGTGGCTGTATTCTGCACATAGTTTCCATTCAGGTTGCCAGTAACTGCCATAAGAAGATGGGACGATATACAACAAACTAAAGCAGCAAAATGGTCATTCCAAACATTTTTTCCATTCTTTCAGATGTTGATGCTTTAATCAATATCACAGCCGAGGAATAAATGGTTTTTGAACTTGTGCTGCACTTTTTATTCTATAAGCAACTGATGAAATGATCAATACTTCTTCTTTTGTCTTGGTTACATAATAGTGACCTAGCTTTGGCTATGACTCAAAACTGTATAACGTATATTATATCACTTTCTTATAGATAAATAAAAATACTGTCTCGTAGATACTCAAACTAGTTCATCTCTCTCCATTCACAATTGTCTTTATCTAACCAGTGCTTTTTTTCCTTGTCCTTAGAATTACGGCATTAAGATTGTGGTTTTTGTTCCCAATTTCTGCAGATTATGGAGCAATGTGTGAGTAGGTTGGATGTGGCCATGTTCAATGCTCTTCTTCGTGATTCTGCAAATATGATCCCAAGTGATCCAATATCTGACCCAATCAGTGATCCCAGGGTTCTACCTATACCAGCAGGGAAATCAAGCTTTGGCATTGGTGCACAGCTAAAGAACACGGTAGAATTTTCAAAGTCATGCTAGTTATTCCCTTTTTTTTTTGGTACTAATCATTGGGCAGTTCCTATGTCATAAAAAATTGTGTTCTCGTAATGCATAGACTATAAGTATAGACATCGGATATAACTTAAGGTGGCATGACCCCTCTAATGTCGTCTCTTTTTTTCCTATAATGAGGAAGCCCACTTTACGTAGATAAGCCTTGGCTCATTTAATACCTTATTAGCCCAAAAAGAATTTTCAAGTCGATCTCCTTAACCACTAGGACTTATTGAAAAGTGAGAATATCTCTATTCTGCCCCTGAATTTGAACCTGGGTCTGTTGGGTGAGAGCCGACAATCCCTTTCCCACTAGACTACGACAGATGTTGATTTAGCCACGCCAGCTCAATGCAGATTTTCTTTCCTTCCTAAGAGATAACGTTGCAGATGAGCAATGGGTATTCATGCTATTAATGTACCATCGTGAACTTTATGGTTTATGTAGCATATTTCCTGAAGCGATCTCTCTATCTTTTGGGGGTGTATAACAGCTGTTGCTTGATGCGATAACAATCCATTTGTTTCTTTAAGTTCATTCTTCGTGTGATTTTCAGATTGGGAACTGGTCAAGATGGCTTACTGATTTGTTTGGTAGAGATGATCCTGATCAACCAGAAGACGAGAGTGAATATGTTGATGACGAGAGAAAAGACAGTTCCTTTAAGTCCTTCCATCACTTGAGTGCATTGAGCGATCTTATGATGCTGCCAAAGGACATGCTTCTGAGTAGATCTATCAGGAAAGAGGTTTACATCTGGAGACATTACCCAACAATATGCTTTCCATGGCACCCTGATATCGTAGGGAACTTACTTTCTACATGTTTGTTCAGGTATGCCCTATGTTTGCTGCTTCACTGATCAAGAGGGTTCTCGACAATTTTGTCCCGGATGAGTTTTGCCCTGACCCCATTCCAGACGTTGTACTTGAAGCCTTGGAATCTGAGGTTAGTTATTCATCATTTAACACAGTAAACTGCATTTGTGTGCTTAGGTATGCAACATTTCTCTTACTGAAGCAGTGGCTTATCTTCACATGTTAGAAAAGTACTAGGAGATTGAAAATGCATTACATACATATATATATATATATATATATATATATATATATATATCTAATGTTACATATCCAAACTGCAAAAAGGAGAGACTGTTTGGAATAATTTACTCCCAAATGCTGTTTTCCAATGAATTTCTGGAGCAGACAAAACAGATTTTGCAAGTCTCATAGTGTAAATAACCAGCTTATTGCTTCCAATGCAGGATGACAGTTTGGATGCTGAAGAATCCGGTGCAGACTATCCATACCTCGCGGCTCCTGCAATATACACACCGCCTTTGGCATCTACTGTTGCTGGTATTATCGGGGAGGTGGTTACAGATTCTCAGCTTAGACGATGTGGGTCATCCGTGATCAGAAAATCGTACAATAGCGACGATGAACTCGATGAACTGAATTCGCCCTTAGCTTCAATCTTCATGGATGGTCCTCGGTCTCCTAAGCCTAGTTGGACATCGAAGCAAAATGCCAATCCAAATAACATCAGATACGATCTCCTTCGAGAGGTTTGGGCGAACTGTGAATAAGTTGGGAATCAGCAGCTTTCCACACGGGTGATTGACCCCTGAACAAACCACTCCAGTCTGCTTTTGTTCATGCTGTATATATCTTTCACAATTTTGGTCACATGTTGTGAAACCCGCGAAAGCCGATCAGCCAGTTCCCGAGATCATCTGGAGAACTCGCAAAAGGGTCAGTTATGGGTGCATGGAACTTCTTAAAGAATAATCTGCTTGTGTTCAATAAAGAGGAAATCATCATTCTTCATAATCCTTTTGCCCAGAAATCTGTTTGCGCAGAATCCACGCCTTTCGCATCACCAAGCACTAATAATCTCGCTCGCCCACCTGGATTTTCGGCTTGCATTTCACGAAGTTCAGTAGTGTATCTCATGATCTTCAAAAATCAAAATGACCTTTGTAGTTTCGATTGAAGGAGAAGAGTCAAATAAGAATCATTTCCCCCCTTAAACCAGCAAAACAGGAAGGGTACATCAAGAAAAAGACTCGTTAAAAAGAGGGATGGGGCACGAGGCGAGGAAGGAAGGGAATGGGCATTGCGATCCCCGTCCGGGCTCCCGGAAAGGACGGTTTTTTTTTTCTCGCAGGGCACCGCGTCGTATTATACCAAATGTATTAGCCATTTTTTACCTTACCATAATCTAATGACATGATTCCATCAACAAGAAATGACCTCATGGGTGGATTTTGAAATAAAAATTTAAATCATGGATTGGCTTATAAAAGCCAAACAGGCTGCAAATTTCACAAGACAGTCAATGTTTTTGACAATGTGAGTGTGGAGTACAAGAAAAGCAGTAGTCCCCTTGCTTTCTCGGAGAACTTTCACCGTGTCCCTCACACTACGTCTTTTCTTATTGCTGATGATTTCATGCGGAAGTGACCTTCCTATACTCCCTGTAAATCCTAAGCTGCACGCGCAAATTTCTTTCTTTGGACACAGAGGACTCTGCATCTGCATCCAGAATGGCGAAATCTTTGGCCCTGCTTAGTATCGGAACACGCCTCGTGGGTTCCAAAAACTGCATTTCTGTCTGTCCTGCCACAAATTAAGTGGAACACAGCAACAGAAAATGCTATTGCCTCGAGTTAGTTCCGACTTAAGACAGTTTTATTGATGCGTGAAAAGGAAGGATACATTGTCTGAACATGCTTCTAATGTGAATTCAGGATCGACGGCGAATATACATAACGAGGAGGTTGTAAATCGTAAACTAGGACATTGGCCAAAAAAGAAACTTGTAACGACCAGATCATTGACTCAGAACTGAGACTTTTCAATCTCCAAATGGTTATTTACGGCGGGTTGGTTGCAGCAGCCTTCACCAGAGGCTTACAGGAGCTCTCACTCACCATACTGTGCTCTCCCGGCAGTTCTTCCACTAACCTCAGCAGCCTCTCAACAATTTCTCCAGCACTTGGCCGCATTGATGGATCTTCCTCCGTGCAAGCTCTCGCTAGATTGGCCAACGTGACTGCTCCATCAAATGAGTAATCTTCACCCAAAGCATCATCCATCCATTCCCTGAGCTCATCAGCATTGTCTGATCGGAGAATCGACCGAATTTGGTCCGACAACCAAACAGTTCCCTCTCCCTCGTTCTCTGACGAGATCATAGGCATTTTACCACATAATACCTCCAACACGACAATGCCGTATGAAAAAATGTCGACGCCAGGCGATATGGTGCCTTTGCTAACGTATTCAGGTGCTAAATATGCCTTGCTCCAAGAGTCTGGCTCATCCAGCAGTGAATTTCCACTTCCGTTCTGAATGCAGCAAGCCATGCCGAAGTTCCCAATCTTCGCAGTGAATTCTTCATCCAAAAAGATATTTCGGCTTTTCACGTTCCTATGTACGTAGCTCGGGTTCATTATGTGGTGCATGTACTGCAAAGCCATCGCCACATCAAGGCAAATCCTTAGCCTCTGGCTCCACGTCAAGAAGCAATAGCAGGAAGCTATAAATTGGCTCTTGATGGCCAAGCCTCCATGAAGCCAATCTTTCAATGATCCATTCTTCGCGTACTCGAAAATAAGATAAGAATCTGGGCCTTCAGTCGGACACGTCCCCTGAAGTCTAATTACGTTGGGGTGCTTGTGGGTGGCATCATGGAATAACCCGAAATCGATCTTTGCGAAAGTTTCCGTATTTACCATCTTTACTGCCAAGCTTTTTCCACCAAGCCGGCCGTGGTAGACGCACCCCTCGATGTGGTTACTTACATTGAAGTCCTCGGTGGCCCTCTTAAGTTCTTCGATCGTGTACATCTCGACCTGCGTCTTACGTGGGGTGGTGTCGATAATCTGACCGTCCAGAGGACATTGCGAACCTTCGAAGGAAACTTTCTTGTCACTGGTGGTTCGCACGCTCAAACTGAGTTGCTGCAGCTCCACATCATCCGCTAGACTCCCTGGCTTGCACAAATTCTGGTTCCTCCTCTTATAAAGGATTACCATAATGACCGCCACGATCACAACGCTAATCCCTGCTGTCACACTACTTGCAGCAACGTAAATCCAAATCTCCCACATTCTTGATTTCTTCTTGCGTAGATGGACCGTCGAATAGCTGGTGTCCACAAAATCCAAGATTGGCTCGCGGGTTTAGCAGGAGAAACGAGCATAAGCCAACCATCAATTGGAATCAAAATGGACGTCAACGGAATCAGCCGCTCGGGATCAAACGTTCCTAAGAATCCATCATTGACAGATATGATAGCTTGAGGAGTGGTATTGAACTTCGAGGCCAAGCCTGATAAAGTGTGTCCTTTGCTTACAGGACAAGTGAGCAGGAGACTAGGACTAGTTTCAGAAGAAGGGCAAGCACATTTTAGCGGCACATGCAACTGAACATCGTCATTAGGGTCGAATTGAGGAATACCCGGGTTTGCCTCTCCAGTGGCTTCGCAGGTTGTTAAGCTTCCAATCGATTCAGCAATGCCACGAAAGCTCCCCTCCGTCTATTTTAACCTATATCAACTCGGCCCGGAACGATCCGCCATTGCATTTGCATTCTACTGGGATGGCTAAGGGCTGACCCGGGGGAAGAAACTCTGTCGGCAGAAAAACCGTTCATCTATGCGATTAGGCATGTGCCGGTTCCCAAGTAGAAGCTCAGATTGAAGATGGAGGAGTAGTACGGACTCGCGAAGTATCACAAATGTATGACACTGTTTCGGAGACTTGTTTTCGGGGCAAGTGGACCAAGAAGCCTCTGAAATTGCAGGTTAACAACTAAGCAAATCCTGTGCAAGAAGAACGGACGGCAGAGAACAGATGGACAAGACCAGAAGTCTCAACCGGTGTTCAGTGATCATAGCTTCCGTGTCCATGACCAAGTACTTATAATATGAAACGAAAGGCATGGAATTAAATAAGAGCTTTCTCAGTTCCAGAGGTTGAATATTTTGGATCTCTACACAAAAGTGGTGTTGAAGAAAGTTATCTTTTAGGGGCTGACAAGATTCTTGGGGATGACAAAGAAAGCGGAATTCCACGTACTTGCTCTGACTCGGCTCATTGTTGAGTTAAACCCTTTTCTAGGGCGTGATTCCAATGGCTGAGGCAACGGTCATCTATCCCAAGATTCAAGTGTGCGAATAGCCATGCCCTTGTCTCTTAATTTGCTTCTTCTCAAGACATTGGTATAGGGTGCGGAACGTGGAGTACCCAATTTTTAAGCACCAATTAACACGCTAGAGATTCAGTTAGTCCCAAATGCACCGGAATCGAGAGTTCATCGATCAGATAAGTCCCATCACCGGTCTCATGGCCTGGTTTCAAGTCCGTATGATTTCATATCGTAGGTTTGTGGAATCAAACGATTCACACGAGAGAGGGACGTTGTCATTTTCTCTAATCATTGCAAACTCCACAGACTTAGAGCCCTTCAAAGAAAAGGAATCTTTCGAGCACAAGCAAACAGAGATAGATGGAAGAGACGCCATGCAGGGTAAAGCAGGAGCAGGGCCAAAAGGGTGATCAAATTCAAGATTGATGGGTCAAAGAGGCCATGAAATTCCTTCATCGACAAAGGACATATATTCCGTGGAAGGAAGCATTCATCAGCTACATTCTGACGTTCCTCGCGGTGCGCGCGCGCCACACGTGTCGCCATCATGGAGCCGGAGGCAGTGGCCATGTGTTTTTCAATCTTCAGAGCAACTTGAAGTGAGTCCACTGAAATAAAAAAGAAAAAAGATGATAACGAGTTCAAAGAACGAAGACGTGAGTCCTAGATTCGATGGAAGGAATTCTGCTGCTCCTCTGTGGATGGACAACGCTCCATGGACGGTGGATTTTATGTTACTTTTTGTCTTGAGAATTACTATGGACGGTCGGCAGAGCGCGCTGCGACGAGGGCGCCGGCATGTTCGGAAGCATCGTCTCCTGCTGACCAAACACCGTGTCCAGATCACGTCTTTTTGGGCCATCTCCTCCTTTTCATGGGAATTCGAAGTGTTCCCAGCTGGGAGATTCATGCTCTCTTGCTAATGAAGCTATCTCCTCCTGGGATTTAGGAATGTACGGGATGTATTTGCCTTCTTGTGACAAGGTAGAAATACGGACGACAAATAAGATCACGACCGTCATTATGTATCCCGAACGGCTGGAAATGTTCTCAGCCGCAACAGTTCAGTCTGACGGGTGGTCGAAGTGAGCTGGGTTCGATATTCGATGAATCTAACTCGTGTTTGATTTAAGATCTCAACAAATCAAGTACGAGCAAGAGGAATGGTGCTGGATTGAGCTCAATTAGAAAGTTTAGGACGATCAAAATTAACTCAATGCGATCGACTCCCGCGCCTCGACTCGGCTTAATACACGAATTCTAACACTGGAACGATGCGGCAGGACTACCAAGAGCTTTCTCCTCGATATTTTCATTTTCCAAAAGTATGCGAGTACAAAGAGCAGAACTGCGAGTCCCAAGGGAAAGAATTAAGGAGGGGTCCCATGCACGTGACAACACATGATGGGCACTCATGCAACCCTTTGCCCTAAAAGAAGAGCTAGCACAGAAAGAAAAACACTAAAAGAAATGCTAAGGAAAGTTCAGATCGGACGCCATCAGGAAGCCCACGTGACCTTGACGATGTTTTAGGTGGTCAAAGCGGAGGGCTGATCGTCTGTCTTCGACCCAAGCGTGCTAGCGTAGGACCAGCACAAATTACTAGTAAGTAAAAACCATGTAATCTTCATTTCTTCCATCCCACTTATAGCGAAGACATCACGCTCATGAGGTACAGGATGGCCACACTTATAGGTTTGAGTCTCGGCCGAATTTTACTTTCAGCGTCTGAACTACATAATTGACAGAATCTTTTGAGAGAAATGTGCATGCTTGCCCCTAGGATTGGAGCAAATCCCCTCCAATCTTTCATCACCCCACAAAACTAGTTTGTGTAACGCTGACGGATACTCTGGTTGGCCGTTCATCGCTTATGTACATACCCACCTTAAAAACGTTCGAGCTGACAAGAGATAGAGGTACAATAAAAACATCCGACCAAATACTGAATCTGGATTACAATGCAGGAATGTCGGTGCATAATTCATCTCAGAAACGTCTCATGCTTTAGATGTCCCAAGTACATCACCTGTAGGCTTTATTGATTACATCATTACAGGATCGGCAAGTGCACATATCGTACATAAAAATGAGCCATATAATTAAGGCAACGTGTTACATGTATAAATCGAGAAGTATTAAGTGAAGTATCTTGCCTTCAACAGTATCAACTACTACTCTGCACTTCCTTGACACTCTTCCTCATATGAAGTATGACCTGTGCTGGCTCTGGTGATCCAAACACTGAACTTCCAGCAACAATGCAGTTTGCCCCCGCAGAAGCTGCCATATCAATGGTAGAAGGTCCTAAACCGCCATCAACCTAATAGGTCAGGAAGATCAACTGTCATGAACATATACCATCAGAAGCCCATTAAGATGCACCGGTGAAGCTTCCTTTCCAGTTCTTCACCAACATTTCCCACCAAGGTCAGGATACCAATGTCCTTTTAATAAAAGTTTGAAATGATTTGCAAATGAAAGTCATCTTCTTTAGAGTGAGCATGCATACTGTCAATCAAACTAAATGTCACCAGAATAGAATAATTTCCAACAAAAACTGACTAGCTCATCAGTAGTTGGCAGAGGGATTGGTCAAACTACTGGGATGGACACATACCTCTATGTCAAGTGATGGGTACTTAGTTCTCAGCACGCGAACCTGAACAAAAACAAATGGGTAGAAGGCCACTTAACCAGGTTCAAGTTTGAAAAGAATGCGCTCAGCAGAAAATTAAACAAATAATATGCCAAACAAATACTCAAAGTAGTTAAAAGATACAAAGGACTGGGTCACTGGGGTACCTTGTCCATCATTTCTGGCATGAACTTTTGCCCACCAAACCCAGGTTCTACAGTCATGACAAGGACCATCTCCACAGGATTTTCACCTTCGAGCTATAAAGACAAAAAAATAAAAGATTGCAGATACTGTTACTACTCTTCAGAACATGTGGCAACATGACAAAACGATTTTAAAAGGACTTCATCGACATCCGCTAATCAACCAAAATCCTTTAAGAATGATAGTTCACAAAGGAAGCGTGAATATTTGGGAATACACACCAGAGGGTAAACTTCCTCAACAGGGGTTCCAGGTCTTATAGCCACACCAGGCCTCATGCCTTTTAACTTGATCTTCTTTACAAGTACTTGCCAGTTTTCTGCAACCAGCATATTATCAAATAAACAACGGACATTTAAAAGAAAAGGTCCACGTGGTCAGCATGAAATGGGCATAAGGGCACTACCTCTTGACACCTCGATATGAAATGTAAAACCTGAAGCACCGGCGTCCCCCAAAGGTTCAACATAATCAAGAGGATTGGTGACCATAAGATGGCAATCCAAATAAGCCCTACAAAACCCAAAGTAATCCACTTTACCCGTGCAAAATGCTAATAGCGCAAAAAAAGGACACGCTGGATGGAGAAAAAGATCATGATTGAACATTACTTGGTATGCTTTCTCAAACTCTTGATGACTGGAGCTCCTATAGTTAGATTAGGGACAAAATGCCTGCAATCAAAAGTATTGAACTGAGATGCCATTCAAACAAATTTTTTCTGAGAAGTAGAGTGACTTTGTAGTACACCAGTGCCTACAAAGGGGAGCTTGTTTTTCGTGCATATCAACATACGAGCAATTGAGCACTCGGATTCAGAGCCACGGCAAGTTGACCACTCAACACTGCACAGTACAGAAATTTCCAAATCTTTATGTTTAGGGCACAAACCTCTGCAGTGCATGCTCTCAAACTTTAAACATCACGCAGCACTTTGCTAATAAAAAGAGCTGGTCTAATTTTTTCAGCCTCACATCTTCAAGTTCGCAAGAGAAGAAGCTAATTTGTTGCTCATGTCAATTCCTCAAAAGAGGTTCAATCTAAAACCAGAAAAGCACAGCCACGCAAAATCTTTCTACTCCAGACCTTTCGGTCAAGGATTTTCAGTAAATGCTACTGGTTATTCCAGATTTCGTCATATTACTCCAGATTTGTGTAACTGATCTTGTTCTTTATTCATGGTTACTCCAATTAGATACCACATTCATACAAGTCACAACTTGCATGCCTTCGGCTAATAGATGCACAAGTATGATGTAAGCCAAACTGTCCGAATCTAAGCACTCTAAGAGAGCTTATTTAACCATGTTCAGAATGGTTTGAGATTGTTAGACATACAGAATTGCAAATGACCCCGTCGATCCTGCCATCAACAAACTTTGGCTAAATGATACTAGTACACACAAGAATAAATGCATATCCTTGAAATTGACTATCTGCATATATTCACCTAAAATTCATCTAAGTAGAAATGAAGAAGGAGAAGGAGGAGGAGAAGAAGATGATGATGGAAGCACATTGCCAGACATGAAATCTCTTCATATGGCTATTGAACAGCAATGAGATTGAACTGACTGTGGAAACCTACCCATCCTGCAGATAATTAGGAGAACTATGTCACTTAGTTACAGAGCAAAAACTTTAAACAAGAATTGCTATGATGAGTAATAGGTAAAGCATAGGATATAATGCTAATGCATTCATATACCAAAACAAGGATGGACAAAGTAGCCCTCGGTTAGTAACCATAAGACACAGTTCATACCAACCAAAGTCATCAACGTAAAAATCCAAAACAGGAAGACTTTGGGCACGTTTCTAGTTCATGGTTTGCATCCAAAACAAGGGAAGGCTGCAATCTTCTCATGCATCAGCTCAGTCTTTTAGGCTGATGTATGAAAAATTGATCTTTGACAGCATAATAGAGAATTTTCCTATGAAAAGAAAACTGATGTGGGGAAAACCCTAACGAGGAGCTCTCGTACCAATTTGATGTAGTCGGAAAAGTAAATGATGGCAAAAAGAACAAAAATGCAGCTGGTAGTAGAGTTGAATTGAGGCTGGATCAGAGCAAAGATCATCTAATGCCAGCGTTACAGATGAAAGACGATCTTGACAACTGGAGCTCATTAAAGTCACACTGCTAGCACATTACTGTTTTTTTTTTTTTTTGGGGGTAAAGGCTAGCATATTACTGTTAATGAACCTATAACTTAACAAAGACAAAAGACTCAAAATTGCTGTAAACTGAGTTGTGCTCCTGCATCCAAAACAAACATGTAGCACACTCAAATTAAGAAGATTCAGAGAAGAATGAGTTGGCATTCAAGAGTACAATTTCACAGTTTGAAAGTTATGGCTAAAGTTCTAGGCCATGCTGTTGATAGGTTTCTCTTCAGATTTCGATTTACATTTTTGAGAATTCTTTTCCCGCTTGTGATTTTTTTTTTTTTTTTGCTCTCTTCTTGTGGTACTTCCTAATGTATACTCTCATGTACCCAGTGTGCTTCAACTTTCTTCTATTCCACTGAAGTGCTTATTCATCGGAAGACACACGCATGTCCAATAGAAGATCCTCTATTCACACCTCATGCCAAAAATCGTTCGACCTAAGTTGCTTACATCTCCTCCATTCATTTGCATGATCGCTCACTTCTTGGTGAGAATCACAGAGTAATGAACTGATTCCACCTCAGCTTACCAGCATCATAAGAACAAAGCAGCTAAGATATAAATCCCAAACCTAATATCCTTTAAGTAGCCATCAGTACTGGATACAAGCTCAAGCCAAAAGCCACTTGCATCGGATAATCCAGAGATCGACTAGAAACGAGTAGCACGCAAAATCCAACACAGTCTTCGTAAATGAAACTGAAATTTTAACCGCGGACTATGTTCGAGCGTACCATGATGTCCATGTGGAGCCAATCGGCGCCACAATCGAGCATGCGCTGAGCTTCCGAAGCCAGATTGGCGAAGTCCGAAGACAGCATCGACGGCGCTATTTTCGCGGACACTCCCATCCTCTCTCTGTCTCTGTCTCTCTCTCGTGACGATGAACTGAGAGAGGAAGGTAGCTGAGGAGCTTGCATAATCAAGGCAGACGACGCCTTGTGAGGAAGAAGAATGGGCAGGCGTTGAAAAGGAGACGGAGACACGAGACCCGAGTTTGGTGAACGACGACGACGCAGAAATAACTCACAAGTGCTTTGACTTCTGTTCTGGAATGAAGGAGGAAGGAAATATAGACAATGGGCTGGGTCATGATGGGCCTGGACCAAAAGGCCCAATTTAGTTCGTGGGCCTGTGGCGACATTGCATCGTAACCAAGATTGCTCGACCAAAAAGCGCAAAATCTAGTATTGGGCGAGATCAAAGAAAGAAGCAGGAAAAAACCTGAACTCTTGCCTATAGGACAAAAATTTATACCGACTTCCCAAATGACGCCAAAAAGAAAAAGACTCGCAAACTTTAACTAAAGACAAAGCAATCCATTGCGACGCACGACGTGGCTAAATAAACGTTTTAGAGAAATAATTGCAGCACTCTCATGAAAGCACGTAAAGCGTATTAGACCCAATTAAGAAGAAGTAAAAGCGATGACCTTTCATAGAAGCGATATCTAAATTCTTCGGCGCCATTAATGCGGTTCAAGTGAGTATCGTTAGCCATGTCATGTGTCGCATCAACTTAGATAAACGAAAAGTTCAACGGTGGATAATTCTACGTACCAATTAAAAGGTCAATGATCGTTTGTCCCGTGCTAAAAATTTAGTGTAGTTTCATCTCTCCATAAAAGAAGCCCGTGGGTCATTCTAGGTTGGCTGTTATTATTGTGTCCATAGTGATTATGGAGAAATAGGGAAAATATGAAAAGGAAAAAGAAGAGTAAGAATGGCGAAAGAAAGGAAATTACGTCGGAAGGAAGAATATTTAAATGTCCAAAGACCGGAAAATATTTCTTGGCCAACGTTAACGGAGAAGTCGTGCATCCGATGAAAGACAGCAACAACTGTCACGCGTAGCCAATGTGGGGAGGGGCCCACTGTGGAATATACTAGCGTGCTGTAAAGAGACCACGTGGCGGGAGGGCGGGCCCCATCGAACGTGGTCGGCTGCCTCATCCAAAACTCTCTCTCTGTCTCTTTCTCTCTCTCTCTCTCTCTCTCAAATATCGCGGCTCGATTGATTGACCGAGAACGTTACACGGCACATGGACCGGCAACAAGGATCAAAATAAAGTCTCCCAACCGAACCGAGGCCGAAACTCGCTGATATAGACTAAAGTCGCTATTCGGCCGTTGATCCATTTAATGATGCACTTCCCCTCAAATAGAGAGAGAGAGAGAGGCCCATGCTCAACCGATTGATCGCATCATCATCGCATCATCTTTCCGCATCCTGCCCTCCCCTGAATTTTTCTGGACATTTCGTGGACACGGGAACCCCGGCCCCACCCGAATTGAGATCGAATTAGCTCCCCCTTCCCCCGGGCACACAACATTTTCAATAGGCCCGCCCCACCACGTGTGCCGTGGTATTGTTGGGTTGGCACCGCGAGATTTTATTACATTCGTGTTCCGTTCAAGCTGATTCTTTTTATTATCATGACAGAATATAAGGTCATATAGTTTATAGACCAAATCATTCCCTCATCCTTGCAATAGCCACTTTGTTTAATCTTGAGTTCCTTCGCACTTGTTCGTTTTTCCAAATTTGCCTGCTCACCTCCTCTTCCTGCCCCCGACCCCAATGGATGTCGTGATTTTTTGCCAACCGTGATCTTCATATCAAGACGGTGCATCGCAATCTTGCATATCGAATCCGAATCAATAGTTCGAAAAATATCTCGATTCCCTATTGATATGATTATGCCTAATCTGTTCAATATTCCGAAAAAAAGACGTAACCAAATCGCATGCGAAGGGCGTGCATTCCACCGAACCATTTCCTCCTATCAATGCATCTTTTCCTTACTTCTTGCTTTGGTCATAATTTTTTTTTAATCTCGGATAGCGTCGAACTTGAATCAGCTCGATAATTAGATGGGTCACGAGAGTTTCTATTCGTCGCTCTATTGACATCGCCGTTTAGGACGGTGGTTGGTTTGATAACGATCCCAAATAGCTATTTTCCACGTAACAATGATTGTTAAATTGAACTAAACAAGTGGACAAAGAGGCGAAGCGACCATTTTCTCCAATGAGGCAAATCGAGCAATCGGTACTGTTCAAGTTAGGCAGGCCGCGTTCGTCTGCGTCTGAGGTTTCGATGTGGTCCCCATCACCTTCCTTAATCAAACGTTAATCCGAACCGATTATTAAACCATCAAGATTAATCCCATAAACCAACCCAACCGACCATAGAAATGGCCCCGGGGCCCACTGAATTAACTCGAAGGAAGCGCATGTCAAATCACCTGAATAGATTGCCATGAATTCGATAAGACATGGCATCTACCTGAGTTCCTACTATAAATAGCCTTAGTTATAATAACATAAAAAGAAAACCTATTTCCGAGAAAATGCTATGAATTTCACCCATTAGATAATCTAGCTATCATAGAACATAGAAATTATTTTCCTAATTTGAGGATACATAATTTTTTTTATCTATTTAAGGAAATTTTTTTATGACCGAGAATCCATCACGTGCCATGTGTCTGGACGACACCAAAAAGTTAGGCCCTATACACTGAAGGTCCTGTACACTGCGGGTTTCAAACCCTCGACCTCGACCTCAACCTCGACGTCTTGAGAGGTAGGGTACCACAGACTAATATAGAGAGGAGAGACATCCAACCTGTCCGATGTGGGACTTACGGGAGTCACCATCCCTTGGGTAATTCAAACCCGGCTCTGATACCAAAAACAAGCAAGGCGCTCCAGGTATGCTAACCCACACCGGCGAGCACCGCGCTCAAGCCCTCAAAAACTCTCAACCAGTACAATTACCTATCGTTGGGTAAGGAAATTGCTTGTCTCAAGAAATTGTCACATTTTTTCGAAAACATAAATCTATTTGACTTCCATTGATAAGATAAAGAACAATTCGAAATTATAAAAAAAAAAATCATACTCCAGAAAGTCGATATTTAGATAGTTTGATATGTTTCATATTAACTGATGCCATGAAGTCGACGTTTCGTAATTTATGAAAAAAGTAAAAGTTAAAAATAGAATTCACTCCAAACAAGTTTACTTCCGTCAGGAGTGGTTGACTAATAACATATTGTTTTTTCTAACTCTTAAAATTCTGCCCGGCTCAATTTTTTTTTTTTTTAAATTTGATGAAACTTGAGTATGAAAACGTGTGGATTTCGACTTGCAAAGTAGGAAAGCAAAAGTGCGAAAGGACAAAACCGGGTTTCTTTTCCCCGATATAAACATCGCTCCAGTCACGAGCGTGCATCTCCAAAGATTTTATGTCTTGGGTAATCTTATCTTGATGTCATTTTCAGCTTTTTGCTGAAACGTACTCTTATTTTTCTTGGTGATCTTGTCTTTTCCAACGAAGAATTTGGGGTCCAAATTGAAAGGCCGACTCCAATTTTGTTCCTCCCGACTTTATGATTGCAAAGTGGAAATGTCTCCTCCTTCTCAGCTATGGATTCGATGGAGCAAAGCTCGCTTGTCGACCCCAGTGTTTTCTTTGCCTTTGTCTCGGCCCCTCCAAATTGCTCCGTTCTATCTTAAACTTTCTTATTTTAAATCATTCTTTTGCATAGAATAATGCGACTTAATTGGCAAAATTAGGCACGTGTTGCGCATATATTCCAGAGACCGACGATTAAAAGATTTTATGGAATCAACTTTTTGTTATGTATTTGAATTATTGGTGTAAAGAAATCACCTACACATGTGAATAGACGTACACACGTGTGAAAAGAGAAAAATGTTTTGAAATTTTGAGTTCCCTTTTAACGTTGTTTGCAAGATAAATTAGATCTGTAATGGAAAAAATGAGAAATTTATACCTGAAACTTTCGCCTCGACAGTAGGCATACCCCTATTTGCAAAAATACAAATTACGAACCTCAACTCGGCAAAATTGTGCCATTTCCAAGACTGGCATTTCTTTTTCCAAATATGTCCCTACATTTTTTCTCGCACCGACCCAAATTGAAACCTTAGCCACGAAAGCACAAAATCAAATCCCTAGCTTAGCTGCCATAGCCCACCATCAAGGTCTCCGACTACTTACCTAGCCGCCTCCTATGCTACGGTGAGTCTGCCCGACCAAAAGATCGTCGAGGGCCCTATTGTCCTCCTTGATCATCTCTCTCTCTATAGATAGAATTGCACCACCACATCTCGACACCTCCATCAAGGTCGCGACGGCGAATGGAAACATTACTTCAAGGTTGCAACCCAAAGAGAGAGAGAGAGAGGAGCTGCATACAAAGGGAGAAAAATTGGAACAAAATTCGACCTTAATCGTTCGAACGCTCGAGAAATTATACGTTCTCCACTCCATCGTCGCTTACGTCATTGAGAGAAGCACGGACCCGATCCGAGCCACCTTTTGAGACCCATGACTAAATCCACAACGAAGGTTTGAAAGTCTAGGCGTGCTCCGGTAGGTGGATGATCGGAGGTCCATGGCACATCCCAGGGGAGGCGCCATTGAAAGATTAGGTACATCGAAAGAGGCCACCGATAAGGACTCGTGCAGATCTCGAGCACCATATCAAATGCTAGGGCACATTCTAGAGGACGAAATGGACAAATCAAGAGTCGCGTTGGGTGGAAAGAGAGAGATAAAGAAAAGGAAAGAAAAGAACAAAGGGAGAGATTCCAATGGGAAGTAAGCCCGAGGGTCCCGAGTTGTAAAATACTCGTCGAGAAGATATTTTTGGTATCCATCGACGAGTCAAAGCTGTTAAAAATACAAAGACATTCCACGCACCAGGCGCGAACTCCCCGTTCGGATAGAGTTGGAGAATTCATGTATAATTTAACCGCGCCCGATCAAGGATTGCGCGACACGTGGCAACGCAAAGAACATTGGAATAGAGACAGAGAAGGAACATATCTGGACATGCCTTGACTTTTCACTCGGGAGATTGGTATCTTTCCACTGATCCAAGCCTATGGAATATCATTCCTTCCCCACCGAGAACTCGCAAAAAGCAAGGCTAAGTTTCGTACCTTACGCGATCGATCGAGCTTCATCTCAACTCACGAAGCATTTAAATGTGTCGTATTTGAAAAGAAACACGTGAGCTTGAGACGGTAAAATTCCTGACAAAGCAAATCGGATCGATACTTGGGCTACTGGGATTTGATTAAACCCCCTTTTTGAAAAATCAACATAAATCGACAATTCGGAGTTAGAATCGCTCGAGTGACTTCACTTATCTCTGCTCTTTCACGCCGCACGATGGATTTTCTATTCTTATTTTGATTCCGGAACAGCTCGCACGAGAATAAGTGCTTGGTTTTGTAGTGAATCCCACCTTAGATTTGACTTACCATGTTTGTAAACCATGAACTCCAATCTCTCTGATTTTTCCCACCTAATTTCTACTTTAGCACACAACGAATAACGCCAAAAAGAAAAAAAGGAGCCACGTCATCGGCTCGCTTCTCTCTCCGAGAGTGTGAAAAGCTCTCTCCTTTTTTTTGTTTGGTTGGATTGGGTACTTCAAGCGCTGCAATGGTTTCTGTGCTGTCAGTTTAGAAAGCAGAGGCGGAATGGGTTCGTGCGTTTCAGCCCACCGGAGCTCCAGCTCCTCCGCCGCGGCGATTCCGCCGTCGCCCATCAAGGCAAAGGCTGTCGAAGGCGAAGCTCCGATCAACGGCGGCTTCCTCAAGGCTCAGTGGTCGCCCGGTCCTCGGTCAACGAGGAGCTTCAGAGACTACGGTGCGATCTCGACGTCCATCTCTTTTTTCGTTGATACGCTTTTGGGAGGAGTTGGTTGATGCGATCAATGAAAGCAGGGAAACGGAGTGGGGCTTTTGCTTCCGACTTTTCCTTTCCTTGTGTAAAGGAACGCCTTTTTTCTCCCCTTTTTTAATTGTTTTTTGTGTGATTTTCTGCTGTGTGTTTGTTTGAAGTAAAGGGTGTTTTCGGACCCCTTCATGGCTTTGATTATGAAATGATTGCTTGTTGTTTAAGCACAAACGAGGGCAATCCATGAGCTTCGCTTTATTGTATGATCATGACGAAATGGTTCTTTTTGGACTTTATTTTATTGTGTAGTTCAGTTTCTTAAGCAATCTGCTTTGGCGAAGCTTTAGTTCGCAGATGTGTTGGCTTTCTCCTCTCTTTTTAATGGGAATGTTCTGGGTCCTTATTTGGCAATCTTCTCCGGTCAAGGAGTTTTGCCGGAACTTTATGATTTATTTATTTCCGTCTGTGGCGATCTAGACTAATTACTTTTTTTGATGATTGGAATAATTTCCACTGAATTTGCAAAGTTTGTTGCTGGCTGAGGCTTTAATGATTTCACGTCATACTCACCGACCTTGTTCGAGGAAATTGTCATCCAGCAGAGAGAGGACCTCTCTTATATCTTTTGGATGCTTGGTCTTCTCTGTATTAGGAAAGCTTAATTGTAAGCAATTTGTATATTCAAGCCATCTAAGTTGCAAGTGATGATGGGAATTTATGTATGGAGCAGTAATCTTATATGATACTGAGCTCAGGGGCAAGATCGCAGAGCAAAGAGTTATTCTGCTGCAACCAGCAAATACTAGTTTTGGTGGAGGGAAGTTCTGAGGGCATGTTTCAGCTGGGGCTTGACTCAAATCTGCACTTTTTCATATGAGACGGAGAGGCAAAGTAGGATGTAGTTATCCGATTAAATAGTTCAGCTGTGTAATTAAATTGATAAAGAAAATAGGAATTTTACATGGTATTCAGTGGTAAGTAATTTTCAAACACTTCGGGTTGCAATTATTCTTGACGTTGTGCCAAGTTGCCTTCTGCTTCATCCGATGAGAGGTCAATGATGGACCTTAAATTTGATTAAAGCAATATGTTGATTGTTGAAAGATCATTTGGACATTTGGACAGAGTTGACTGAACCTAGACTTTAGCTATTAAGCACATATTTTTAATATCAAAATTTCTTCTTAAATGGCTCTATCTGTTCAGTGTTTTCTTTTCAAGGAGACTATCATTTTGACTTCTTATACTTACCATTACTTCTGTTAGCCGTGTCATTTACGGTGCCTAGACCAAGCAGCACTGAACCATCCTTTCTTTTGTTAGAGACTAGTGATGATGTTCGCATCGCTAGTTTTTCTGTAATTTTCGCTGCAATTAGCTGACTAAAGGAATGAGCTATCATGTACTTACTGGATTTGATCTTTGAGCTGTGTGAACCAATGCGCTTTGCTTCTCTAGATGCTTAAATCTGAATGCATGCTGAATCAACTTGTGGTTTCACTAGGTGTGGTTTCATTTTCGTATATTGTCAATTCTTGAACTTGAACTATCTATCTTTATAAAATGCAGGCAGTAAAGAGGATGTTTTCTTCGATTCAAAGCCCTGGTTAGAGTCTGACTGTGAAGATGATTTTTTCAGTGTCAATGGTGGTAAGAAACATGTGTGGTGCTTTATGGTTTGTTTAATGTTTCACTACTTGCCTCCTTTCTTTTGTCAATATAAGTTGCTCTTGGTTGAGGATGCTTTTAAGCTATCGCTACTCCTTGATTTCCCCTGTAAAATGGCAGGGTTTAGACGACTGTCTTACCACTCTCGCCAAGAACACTTACAAAATCCTCCCTCCTGCAACACCCCCCCCCCCCCCCCCCCAAAAAAAAAAAAAACTTCTCTTTCCTTTTCCTTCTTCCTCCTCCTCTCTCTCTTGGGTAGGGGCCGATGAATTGGGTATTCAGTCTTCTATTGAGTGAAGTGATGGCAATCAATTAAAGTCTCTTAAAAAATGCACCTGACACCATCTTGACATTGAGAACAGGGGCTGCAAACTTGCACTGATCTCTGATCGATAATTCTTCAGCTAAAAGCGCAAATGTTCCACACCATTGAGTTTGCTTTTAATCATCATATGCCTAAACAACTGCATGACAAATTCTGTTCAAAGTGGTCGCGGGTTTATATAATTCTATAATAACTCTTATTGTTATTTGTGTGTTCATTCTTGTTTCTACTGCAGATTTCACTCCTTCTCGTGGGACTACTCCTTCCCGTGGAAACACTCCCATCCACCCATCCTTATTCAGGGGTACACAATTGGTTAAGAAATCCCCCGAGGACAAAGCATCTGTCCCTGTTCCCGAGCCATCCCCAATGAGCCAAAAAAAGAAACTCGCTGAACTATTCCGAGATAGCCTCAGGGAACAAGAAGATGTTGCTGGTCATGATGATTTGGCTGAAAAAGCTATGACAGAAGCAAAGGCTGAGGTCAAGCCAACTATACTCGATGTTCTTCCGAGCTCTAATCAAGGAACGCCTTACATCTCAAAGCCCACATCCATGTGTAGTAGTGAAAGGACTCCTAATGGAGACTATGCGGTGGAGAAGCAGAAAGCAGGGAGAACCACATCTTGTTGCCTCCCTAGATTGTCTTCATACGGTGGTTTTAGTGAGAGGAACAAGAAGATGAGCTCTGCAATAGCTGTGCATGATTAAAATGTTCATCAGTTTGAGCTTCACATGGAGGAAGTTGGGACCTCTCATGCTGAGAGGGCAATTCTGACTTCACATCCTTGAGACTGTATAGTCGATAGAGGTCTTAAATCTTGCATGCATGCTGTTATCTTATGTGAAAGCATGTATATCGCGAAGTGAGGCAACTGACCCAAGTATTTTACTTAGAGCAAATTTTCCTTTTGCTTATTCATGTCCACCTCGATTTGTGGCTGAATTATGTTTCTGAAACTTACTCTGGTATTCTTCATGTTAGCAAGTAAGTGCCTGTCTGATAATCAATTATTGGGAGCAGAGAAATTGAATCGGGAGGTAACTTGTCCCTGACCTTGATGAAGACCAAAAACTTTGCCTAAATTCCTTCGGTGGTTGCAGAACAGCCAGAGTCTTATCTACAGATTCTGAAATCTCCTTCATGAATTGCCAAAGAATAAAGAAAAGGGAAAGGCAAGCTTCCACGCATGCAGAAGTGTAGAAGTGAGAACTACAGATGGATGAATCACAGTTGATAGCTTTGTTTCAAAGACAAGCTTTAGACCTTTTAAACCAATAAGTCCTTTGCTTTGCGGGAAGTTTAACCATTGAACACCCTCAATTGCCACCTGAGTAAATTAATGTGCCTTAATATGTTATCATTAGCCAGTGACTCGTTTTCTTTTCAGTGATTACCATGTATGGATTTGGTTAAAGCTCTTGAACATTAATTTCTTCACCAAATATCAAATGAAAGGGGCTATCTTAGAAAGTGTTCTTGGAAGGCTCACTATGCATAGTATCATGACACATCCATGTCGCAATCCAAATCTGACTCTGCTTGCAAGAAACGTAATAGCAAATGCAATGATGGCAACCCAAAGGAAAGCTTGTGAATGAAAAGGCAATGCAAAATGCACGTATAAAAGCGGACAAGAGATTCCCAAGAAAAGAGAGGAGAGTGTAAGATAAAGCAGTGAATGAAAATGGAGGGTGTTCGGCGAGCTGTGCTGGTGCTGCTTGTGGCTTGTTGTGTATCCTTGGTGATCACTCGACCAGCTTCAGCTACACAACATGTGGTTGGAGGAAGCCAGGGCTGGGATGAGTCCACCAATTTCGACTCCTGGACATCTGCTCAGACATTTAAAGTTGGCGATCAACTTGGTAATGTCCCAGTTTTCTTCTCCTCTAGTCACGGCCTGTTTGTCGTAAAAGCATCAAGTTGCTTCAATGGATCACCAAATGACACAAAATTGCGTTAGAAATTTTGAGAATTTGACCCATAGGTTGTGTTAGGCGACACTTGCTAGTGCCATCTTCTTCGCTTAATAGGACACGGCTAGCCATGCATGGCCAAGGAATTGGCATTTTCACGGTGCCATGGCCTGAAAACATTCAAATTTTATCTGAACAATGGTTAACATAATCTGGCATGTATAAATTTTCACAGATTGTGATATTTTATATAGAAATTATGAGAAAATGTCCATGAACAACGACGCAATACCATCGCGGGATTGACTCCTTGAGCGATCATCAAAGCTCTCTGTATCCCTCCTAAGAGAGAGCTTGCCTACTTTTACCTGTGACTTTCCCTTAAGAAGTTTCTTCCCGTTTTGAAAAATTGCAGAAAGTCCATATATATGATTTTAGGTGTCTGGGTTCGAATTGTTCTTAGAACCCATTTGCCAAAAATGAAGTTTCACCCAAAGTACTGTGTCCATCATTAATCAGCGTTCAAGTACTCGCAAGGCCTACACAGCGTGGTCGAGCTTGCCAACGAAGCTGCCTACAAGAATTGCAATATAGGCACGAGCGTCAACTCCCTCAGCACTGGCAACGACATCGTCAAGCTCGACAAGCCTGGCACCCGCTACTTTGCCTGCGGGACCCTCGGCCACTGTGGCCAGGGCATGAAGCTCAAGGTCACCACCGTTGCTGGCAACGCCCCATCGACTCCAGCATCGTCTTCTTCATCTTCATCCTCTCCAGCTTCGGCATCTGCTGCCGATCCCAATCTTCCAGGCTCGGCATCTCTCGTGTCCCTGATTGTCCTGGTGATCCTCTGTGTTTTCAGAGTCTTTTGAGTGCGTTTTTTGGCGATGATAGTGCTTATCATACAGAGTATTGTGGAGGGGGAAATATATAGATGGACACATTACATAGAAATGTAGTTATGATGTCTGTTGTTGTAAAAGTTGGGAGCGACAGGTGCTTGTAATTAGTGAAGCGAATTCACTTTGTCTGTCATTGGTACTTGATAGACAACTACATTGTATGACGTTCTGGGCCTTTTGTGTACATTATTCTGGAGAGAAATCAGGATTTTCTGTTTGCTTTAACTAAACTTTGTATTCAAATCCCGCATTAGGCAATTCAATTCTTGATTATTACAACAATAGCATCAGATCAGATTCCTGGTGTCGAATCGAGAACTGAAGAAAGTTGAGAAGGTGGAAATAATCACTTCATAAGCACACAGAAAAGCATCTTCTTCTCCTGTTATAAGTCTTAACCACTGTCTAATTTGGAGTTGGCATGTTGGGTTCTGCATTCTTTTGAAAATTTCTTCTTTGCCCGCATCTTCGGAAAGTTAAGTATCAAAAAGGAAGACAATTCGACTTGAGCACTCGCAGCCTAGGAAACATGCATGTACAAGTAAATAGGGAACAAGGAACTCGTGGAAATTCTCATGGAAGCTATGAGGTACATTTAGGTCTCCGTTCTACTTGCATTCGGAAAGAAAAGACGCCATATTAAAGATTCATAAAGCAGATAGGATTGAGCAATCAGGTGAATGATATCGAGGGAAAAAGAGTGGTGGAAGAAAATTTACATCATGAACCTGTCTCTCTGCTGCTTCTTTCAAGCCTGACTAAAGAATACAAAAATCGAGAAAATTGGTATTATGAAAGTTGTTGCTCAGGGAATATTGATCTTCTGAAATCTCATCTTTCGAATGGGAATTGAATGCAGCTTGTCGATCTGGATATGGACTCAATTCCCGCCTTCCCTGCCTTTGGATTTCGCCAGGTGAGGGAAGGCGGCGAGAATGTTGTAGGCCCTCAAATCCTGCCTCGTCAAGATCCCAACTGCTGGAGACACCTGCAAAACCGGCGCATGCTGTCAGGTCAGCGAAATGGTGCTTTTGGAACTTTATTTGGCGACATTATACCAGCTTTAACGTCTTATTTCTTACGACTGACATCGAGATTTCCTGATAAAAATGCCTAACGCTTTGACACAGACGGAGAAGAAAGCCTATCTTGGTTGGCTTATAATTTTACTTTTAAGAGTATCAGCAGATGGAGATAATGCGATCGATAAGCATGGATCACTCACCCCAGCTGCTTGATACTTAGGTAGGATCAACATGTGCCGCAGCCCCACCTGCCTGAAGAGCACCATGGCTTTTGCGACGGACATGCTCTCCAGCACCGTGTAAGGAGTCGTGTTCGTGAAGGGATGCAAATCCACATACATGTCCATCTCGTCCCTCGTCACGGCTACCTCTTCTATCATCCCTTCCCTCTCCGCCAAATCAATCCAGGAGAACCTCTCTCTCACTTCCCAATCCTCCGTTCTCCTCCTCTCTCGCAGGAACCACTTTTTCTCGATCACTTGGACCAAATGCGCTCTGAGGATCAATCCATGAAGTTCCGTTGCCCCGGTGGTGAGTCCAGCTGAAGGCACCACTCCTTCATTGACAACAGGAAAGCCGTTGTGCGTCGTGCTTTTCAGAACTTCAACAATGCGTGACACCTTCTCCACCCCACACAGGCTGACTAATGCCGGCTTCGCATTGGCAAGCTGACCAACAGTGAGATTCCTCATCCACGGTTCAGGATTGGCGTCCAGAAAAGGTAAGCCTTTTAATTCTAGTATGATCTCGTAGATGCTCGGGGTGAAGCTGTCTCCAACTGTTTTGGATATGAGAAGGACGATCATAGTCATGGGTAATAAGACAAGATTGTTGGTCAACTCAAGGAATATCACGCAAAGCGAGACGGTCATCCTCATCGAGCCAGACATTAGAGAGGCTGCACCAAGGACAGCATAAAGACCCTGATCGATGTTTGTGTAGGATCCCATGGCCATGCCAAGCAAACGGCCATAGGCAGAGCCCATAAGGATGATGGGGAGAAAGAGACCTGATGGGACAGGAATTCCAAAGGTAAAGAGGCCTAAAATGCAATACAGCGCGAAGAATATGAGGAGAGAGGTCATATGGTATTCACTCGGAGTATTTGTGGAAAAGATGTTACGAACAGCATCATCATTGGTTGTGAGGAGCAGAGTGGCTAGGTCATTGTAGTACCCATCGGGGCAGTTGAATTGCTTGAAGTTGCCCGACCGCCCAGTGGTGGGACAGACAGATTCTGTGAGGGTGGGGTCGCACTTCGTGCATTTGGCTAGGAAAGGCAGGCCATACAGACAGATGGAGGTGAACATAGAGACCGTCAGGCTCAGTAGAAGTTTGTGTATTTTCCCCTTCCTGCAAAAGAGAGAGCCTCATTATCCTCCATGACTTGCGGACGACTATGATCAAGATGCAGTACTCAGCACATCAAAAGGTTATTGGCTTATGCTTTTTCAGGTTCAATAAATCTGGAAAGACAACATTAGCAAGTATGTTCATAACCCGGTCACATTTTTGGAGAGTTCATCATTTCTAAGCTCTTCCATTCATAAACCTGTCTAATGCAAGTGGAGTTTTAGAATCTACTTTGGTCCTTATCTAGTCTTTCTTTTCGACTTTATTTGGAACAGGTTCAGGTTCTCACTGATTGATCATGCTGTAGAGCCTGAGAACTTTGTGGAGGACATAATTGTAGAGGCTTCCCAGAACTCCCCCCATGATGCCGATGACGGTTACGGGTATAATGTCCATCACATGGTACCTCACAGTAACATTGCTCACATCGAACATGATAAGTCCTCCCTGTCCGAATAAACCACAATTACCAGTGCTGCAGTACTCAATGAAAGCCCTAAGAACCACCGCCACAATGGCAGTGCTAAAGAATGTCCTCCACAGAAGGGCACTCCTCCACCACGTGGACACCTCTTCAAGAGAAAAGAGCACCCCGCCCACTGGAGCCCTGAACGCTGCGCAAACACCTGAGGACGCACCGCATGTGATAAGATCCCTCCTGTCCCGGTCATTGTTGAAATAGCGAAGCCAGCGCCACTTGAGACGGTAATTATCAGGGCCACCTTGTCCAAGCAAGGACGCAATGCAGCTGCCAATGTGCACCAGAGGTCCTTCTTTGCCTAGATCAAGTCCTGCAGATACTGCTCCGATGCTTCCAACGATCTAAGACACAGTGGCACTATTTTTCATTAATCCCACAAAATATGCTTCAAGCTTGAATGGGTTAAAATATTCGTAGTTCATCCTCATACAGTCGTGCTTCTTTTTTGGAAAAGATTTTAATCTAGGATCATTTCAACTTGCAAATCTCATCGTGGTTGATGTCATAATTGAAAGAGGACGGTTCAGTCATTGCTATACCCTGAATCTCATGAGCAGTAGTCAATTGAATATTCCTTATTTTTAAGTCTTTCACCAGTAAAAGCTTCTTGCGTTTGACACTAGTTTTCGACTGACCTGCAAGTAACTGAACCACTCTCCAAGTGTCTGAACTTACAATCGAGGTAGGAATTCACCATATCCTCTAAAGCTGAGAGAATGCTTTCCCGGCAACATTTATGATGGTACTTAGAATTTAAATTGCCTGAAAGTTCCAATATAGATGCCATTTTCCAGTGACAACAGAAAGACCTCTGTGAAGCGCAACCCACCTTGACAATTAGTGTTGAGGCACCGAACATGTTGGGAGTGTCGACCCCATTGAGATAAGCTTTTATTTCAGGTATACCTGGCCCTGCTGCCGTCGGAGCAAAACACACGCATAGGACAGCAGCGGACAGAGTCAATATGAAATTGGTCCCGGCGAATAAAGAGAACCCCGTTAAGTATCTGCATCAAAGTCATTCTCAAAAACTATGAAAATTTCCATGAGCCTTCTTGCTTAAGCAAACAATTACTCTCCCGAAGGATGATATCACGAAGGGAAGGTTGTCATCACTGATCAAACCTTTCCTTCTCTATGAAATGAACCACCGCGAGAAGTTTGTATCCGGCAATGTTCTCCACAGCAAGATTGATTAGCGTAGCGATGATTCCAGTGAGGAGTCCAACTAGAAAAGCCAGTGTCCACTTCAAGAAGATGTAGTGCAACACTTGCACTTTGGATCTGCTTCTCCAATCATGCTTGAACAGATCATTCTCATTGATCCTGTAAAACAGAACCCACCAAGCACCAACGCAGATGAATATCTTGCAAGAAAAAATAGTCATCAACAAAATGGAGAAAGTCCCTCCAAAAAAAGAATCAAGACAGCGGATATAATCGCCTCTGCTTTAAAAAAAAATTACTCATAGTCCAAGCTCTCTATATGTGCAACTTTAGCTCCAACCATGGCGAGAGGATTTGAAGAGAGTGTCCTGTGTCTCTTGAGCAGTGGCTGGTTCAGTGAATTGCTTTCAGGGTCTCTCTCTTCTTCATCTGCTTCTCCAGCCATGCTGTGTGGCAATGATTCTTCTTCAACCCGACTTGAGTGTTCCTCCATCATGAAGAACAAAAAATGAAGACTCTGAACTGAAGAGAAAGTGATCTTCAGCTGTTGGTATAATGCACTCTGTCCGTGCTTTGTCTCCCTGAAGTATATATACTGTCTGCTAAATTTCAATGCCTGTTAACAATTTTTTCATATGCCTGCACCAGAGAAAAAGTTTCATATGGGCAGTAAAAGAGTAGAAAACAGATTGATTCATATGAAGATTTTGGGACGTTTTTTTATAAATAATCTGATAAAAATAGCTTATTTCTTACATTACTTGCAAGTCCGGCAATGAAGATCACGCCTTGTTTGCTAGCAATTAATATCATCATTACAGTTTCTCCAATCATACACGTGAATCATCAATGGGTCCAGTAACTAGTGATCTATCTAGTGATATGCAGTCCTCCTTTTTCTTTTTAGTTCTTTCTTTTTTTCCCTTTGTGGGTCAAGGGAAAACTTTCTGATTCAAATGGGAAGAACTTTTGCATCATCTGCCGAGCTTCGTAGGACTTGTTTATGGGCTGATGCTTTGCATCAAGGACTCGTTTATTAATTAATTTGACCTCAAATGAATAAAGAAATAATGCTGACCAATGTGTTGATAGATATCCAATCCACGTGATTCTGATTTTTGCTTAAGAAGAGAGACAAATGTGCTGGGTAGTCTAAAGTTTGAATCTCTCCTCTTTTCTGGTTAGGAAACAGAGCACGCGCAAAGAAACTTTCTAATAGTGAATCGTCAACATGATAATTAATATCATAACTAGCGTTTAGAGTCATATTTAGAATAGCAAAATCAATCATTTGATGTCCATAACTTATAGTCAGAAAATGAATTTTCATAGTCGACACCCTCGTGAAAATTTCAGCTCCAAGAGAATTATTGAGTTCGCAACAATCATTTGATTTCTATCTACATCTTGATCGCGATCGCGTTGGTTATGCCAAAGATCCATGTTCACTGGTGGGAATTTCTCTTCATTTTCTTATGTTAACCGCCATAATGTTAGATCCTCTATTTTCTCAGTTAATATTTTCCATCATCTGTCACTCTGCGACCACTGGTGCTCATCAGGGGACAAGTGGAGACACTAAAACGGCTCGCCCTAAAATGACCCTTGATGCCATCGAAACGCCACCTTATCTGTGCATCTGCGTACATTTGAATAAACGAACAATCATTCTTATTTTTTAAGGATTTGTTCCAAATATCAAGGGGCATCAACATGGGCGTCGAACCCCGCAAGGTCTCGTGTCCCACCAAACCAGGCGGCATACTGTAGCCACAAACAACGACAAATGACGACAGAAAACATTGACGATGATGATACAGAGAGGACGGCGAAACATGTGGGGTGCATGGGATTTCCGCAGATGAAGTGCTAGTTGATGCTCTTTCATCAAGTGTCCATTCGTCAGACGAGTTGAATGCTCTGCACGATGGACTACAAGGGACGCTGCAAAACTTGATCCGGGCACTCGGCTTTTTCGACCTCGAAGCATAAGAACCCATCGATTCGAGCGACTGCATCCGGCCGTAGAGAAGATATTAAACGTCATAATCATAAGCATTAATCAAAATTTGAAAGGGTGCTGAATGTGTAGTTGGGAATGGAATTAGGGGCGTCAAGCATAGAGAATAAAAGCGCCTTTCACGCTGGACTAATTTATTACGGGCTCGTGCAGCACAAGAGTGGAAGATCCACAGTCCCACATGATCCCAGGAACAAAGGAGAAGTTTTCAGATGCGTAATTACTATCAGCGAATCAAAAGGACAGGTGCACAGAGAAAGAAGAGGCAAACTAACTAAATTCTAGTGTTTCATTACATAATAAACCTGCCATATGCAACGAATAATGAAATACAAGGGGCTATATAATTTGCCTACTCAACCTCGTCCAATCGAGTATGTATTTCGCCCGACCACAAATCATACAGCCACTAGAGAGAGACCTATTTATGATCCTATTTTCAATGACTCGGCCGCTCCAAGCAGGCCAAGCCGCAAAATGAGTACTTCGAGTAAGCATATAAGGAGGTAATCGGTTGGAAATTGGTGTTAGACTTATAAGTCACTAGATAGGGGCTCTCCCATTTGATATTAGACTTGAGACATCACAAATCAAGCCATGGCAATTTCATCGAATGAACTTGGGCTATTGATATTTGTGAAGGATGTAGTATTGATGTGACATCTTTGGATTAAACTCACTCGATGTTTTATCCACTTTGTTCCATCTTGCGCCGAGCCTCACACTTTTATCTTCTCATGTATTGATAGATTACTTATCGTGGCAATGTTCTTATCTAAGTATACTTAGCATTAGAGTTTTAATGCCAAACAACACCTAACTCTTTTGAACTAATTCCAATTTTACATATATGATTCAAGAAGACCTTCCTCTCTACTCGATATACAATTTGATTCATTCATGTCCCATTTGGCATAATAGAAGCCTGCAATGAGCGATACCTTACACAAATTATCTTGTCCTGACGATCACTGCTTGCCCTTGTTAAATCAGGGCATTACATTTAGATCCTCTAATGTGGGAAAGAATTTGCTCGAGTTACTCGTATTGATGGGTAGCTGTAACTGTCACTCGCAAAAGTCTCTCTCTACGGGAGAAGCATTTGACCTTTTTCCTACGAGTTTGTAAAGGAGTCTGTTTTTTTTTTTTGGTCTGAGTAAAGGAGTCTGTTTGATGCTTGTTGAATTTGACAAACCTTGACTGCGTGATGCGACGACACGACGTGGAGAGACGCGGTCAATTTCGGGATGTTGTTTTGGGCCGGGTGGGATTTGGTATTATGGATCTTCTTTGGGTCCAGCTCAGCATGAGCCCTACGGGCGCGTGTCCCTCCTGTTGCGCCCTTATCGGATTCTCAATGTGAATGTGTCGATCTGAGATGATCCAAAGCAAAAAGGAACCGTTATGTTGTACGGATTTGTCCATCGTTCTTTGGCTCTTGACCATTCTGATTACGATAGAGAATGATCGGCTAAACACTGCATTGCGACAGAGACGGTGAACTTAATTTGGCGCATGAAACGGGTTATTTCGAGATCAAATTGAAGCGCTTGATTTGGATTTCACACATGCCTAAAACAATGAATTTTGCAAAAAAATGTTTCGTCCGCAGGGATCGAGTTTCGCAAGCGCGATTGAGGCGGCCAAAGGGGAGAAGTTGCCCTAGCCTCGATCCCTTTTGATATCAGTTCGTATATACGGATCCCACCAGCTCTTCTTAAAATGGTGTTTTATTTCATTACCCAGGTTAACCTTGGTTATCATCCATATGCATGAGCTGTTCTGTCCGCATGAGCAGCAATCTCTGTTCGAACTGAAGTCAATTTCCATCTAGACAAAGCTTCCAGATTCTTCCGGAGGACGGGGAGCCCATTCGTCCTTGTTGCCTCCACTGCTCAGCCTAGAAAGGAAGCTCCTCTTGACATCAGATCGGTTCCCGGCTGCACTTGAAAGCTACAGATTCATGCAACAAGCGCTTGGACCGAATTACTATGTTCTCCGCACTGCAAGTTCCTTAGTCCTGATGATCGTCTGAACTGCTTGGCTAGCACGAATAACTCCGAGGAAAAAGATTGAAACTTCGCCCGGGTCAAGCTGAGGTCGTACTTAAAGCGGAACCCGGTTGGATTTGCTAATCGGCACTCCTTTCCGGAGCAACTTCCCAGTCCCCATATGATAATGCCATCTTTTCTTTTCTGTCCATGAAATATCCATTGCAGCAGCGGAAAGATTTCATTAACCCAATCTCCAGCCCCAACCCAACCACTTGGATTATAAATTGCCGATGATGACTCCAGCTCAACCCATCACCAATTTTGTTGACTCCCGAATCAATTCAATCTTGGGGATGTAAGTTTACCTCCTCTTATGCAGGAGGTCGATGCTGTGTGGTTCCCGCATCCATCCCGAGCTTTGATGTGCTCACTGAAACGACAATTGCCTTCAGTGCCACTACACAAAAATGCCACATCCATTTGACTCTTCATCTACTGGACCGTGGCAAGAAGATCGGATACCAGATTCCGTATTCACCTCTCTTGAAGATTACACTGCAGGAAGGGCGATTCAACCTTCTTGGTTTGCACACCCTCTGCTTGGACACAGCCTATTCTGATGGATAATGCTCGTTAAGCAGAGCGAATAAAAGGTGTAACAATCTATACTCTGAGGAAGCATCTGCAGCATTTCTTTTAGGGGGTCAACTCCACCGCCTCTTCAAAGCCACAATAAGGTAGAAACACGTTTTCTGAGGAAGAATCCAGGAATCATTAAGCCACAATATCCTGCTTTATAAAATGTGCACCACCTTACAAAACATCAGTCAAAACAGGACAAAAGAAACTTGTGGATTGACTTTTTATCTTTTCTGCAATTATGGTATTGCAGGGAGAAAATTCGTAAAACACTTTGACAAGCTTGAAAACATAGTTGAAATTATAGAGCATATGAAGGTAAACTCTATTTGTAGGCAAACTTTGTTGTTCCACTCACAAAATCACCATGCCACCCTTGACGAATTTGAATATAAGGATATGAATCCGGTAGCTCAGTCGAGCTGTACCATGATCAGAAATGCAGAGGACACCAATAAGGGAGGATAGGATATGTTATTCAGAGGCATGCATGGAAAAAACCAGAAAAATGATCGTGTAGTCAACATGGCCAATGCCAGCATCAGCTCGACATGTGTGCTATAACTTTGATGAAACACTGTAAATACTGTTAAAAAATGGCTTCACCAAGTGCAACTGAGAATGAGAAGAATGTTGTCAACAAGAATGGCAGAGTCTAATGATCACCATCAAGATCCATTTCTCACAACTTCTACGGAGTTTTCAAGAGTACCTTCAAATGAATTTCAAAAGTTCTCCCAGTAAGCAAAGATCTCATACCCTATGTACAAGCAGAATGGAAACGATTTAAGTGAAGAGACTCTGTGACAATACTGGATGCCTTTACCATATATATACTGCAAAAAGGTATAATACACTCAATACTTGGAGGAACAGGTGCTAGTACTTAGTGCAGCATAGAGAAAGCAAAAAAGCTACTGAACCAAAGGCAAGAAGTCTTCCAACAAGAGAGAGTGGGAGTAAATCAATAGGGAATATTTTCTTCTGGAAGATCCCAGTTATCTCCTTCATCGTCAGTCTTCTTATCTGTAATGGTCTCATCCTTGTTCTGTGAAGCAGGCCTTGAGAAGGGGCGCCTGCATATGCATCAACATGGAAGACATTGGTGAAAGATAGTAAGACAACAGAATCATGAGCAAAAACAACATGCCATATATTTTCATTGAGCAAGACATGAGACATTTTAATAGACCAAAACAAAAATACTAAGTGAAAGCGGAACCAGTTGAGGAGAAAACTACCGAGCAGAAAAAACCTGCTTAATACTATCTACTTCCTTGTGACATAAGGCATACTCCATTTTATCTTATAGAAGCTTCTACTCTGTCGCAGATTCAACTGACAGCATATGCAAGCAGATCAATGCACGAAATATTCAGTGACAATTTGGGAAGACATGTATGCCAAAGTGACTATACTGTCATCTGCAGTGACACTTTCTATGATGAATCGTCTTCAAACCCTCAAATTCAGAGGAAAACAAAAGATAGCTATCCCAGTTAAGTTCGTTCGAGAGGCCAGAAAGTGTCGTCATCAGACTAAGAACATTGAAACATGCTAATTTCATATGACAAACCGGGCCGAAGCAGGACACTGTACCAGCAAACTAGAAACTTCGTGTAGTGAAGATCCCACGAGCAAGATTTAAGAAATTGTGGTCTCCTTATCCATACTCATACACTAAGAGCCCAAAAAATGTAGGTAACGCCACAATCAATGGCCTCCCACGAATCAGATCTCAAACTACAGGGCCATCTCAACGAACTAAATAAGCTGAAACGATCACGAATAGATCGACGAATCATTAAGCTAGCAGAAAAGGGGCGATCCGATCAGAAACCTCTTGCGGTTGCGCTTCGCGGCCTCGCGAGACTTGCGCTTCTTCTCGTCCTGCGTGTTCTCGTAGAATCTGCGCCGCTTGCACTCCTGGATGACGCCGGCCTTCATGACCTCACGGCGGAAACGGTTGAGGAGCCGCTCCTCGGGCTCGTTGTCGGCCACGATCACCTGAACATTGTACGCCGACCGGAAGAAGAGCGTGTTGGCGTACGCCAGGGAGGGGCACATGACGGAGGACAGCTCGGAGGTCGGAGGCTCTTGGCCCTGAGGCAAGGGAGGAGCGGATTCGCGGCGAGATTTCCGGATGGCCTGCGAAGGAGCCGGCGATGGCGAAGCGGAGAGGGAGAGGCCCGGCGGCGGAGGCTGCGGAGGCGGCGGCTTGGAGGGTAAGAGGAAGGAGAGGAAGCTGGACAGAGAGGAAGCCATGGAGGAGAGTGAGGGTGACGGAGTGATGCGGTGTCGTGGATAGGATGAGTTGGGGGTTGCGTGGACACGGCCCGTGGTTTTCTGCGGCGAGTGGGTCCGTCCGGCCGGCCCTGTGGATTGAAAATTCATGACGTGGCGAGTGGGTTTGAATTTATTTATCTATTAACTTTATGTTCCTATTTTTTGAGATAAAATATGTTGTCAAAGAAATTCTATATTAATTCCATCATCCGTACTTTCTTTTCTCTTGCCGCAAACTCCATCGATCTATGGATTCGGTTGCTAAGGTGTTTCATGGAATATCCTGTAAGGTCGGTAAATCAATCTTTATTATGTATAAATAACCTTGATTTAATGCAATTAAAACGTCATACTTGAGTTGAAAAGATAACTTTCAAATTTCAAATTAGAGATTTTTGGACCACCCAATCAATATTACTGATTCCCGAGGTGTATCGTGTTAATTAATTATAGGCTTGCCCTCCCATCAAAGTTGCTAGAGTACTCAAATGTTAAACAACTTGGTGGTGTCCAAGAAAAAAACTCCAATGCTTTTTAAATCAACTGACAGTTGTTTTGGAAAATCTCACGCAATATCAACTTAAGAGACTATTGGTGCAAATATTTACACACCTTTGTTTACCTCCCTGGTGATATATTTCTATCCCCAACGATATTTTTCCACACTCTAGGTTAAACCAAAGTCTACCTTAGATGCGACAGAGAATATTGTAATTTTTAAATTTTAAATTATGCATTGATCTAACGACTTAAGCTTTTAAGATAATGGATAATGATCTTATAAATTCTCATAAGATATCAGAGTATAAGGTTTCAAGTTCAAATTTTTCTCCAAGCTCTTATTTGTCTTTCCAATCACGTATTTGTCTATGTAGACATTAGAAGAATTGGCTATGATTCCACTTAACTATAGTGAATCAAAATTAAATCACCATCATTACAAATTTGACAACAACAAAAAAGATAAGGCTTAGATCCAAGAATGCCTCTCTGGGTGGGTGGGGAATATAGGGTCTCAAATCACTACGGGGACGACCAGAGGCGGTGAAGGATTGATTAGTATAAGGGGTCAATGAAGACTGCGATCCAAGAAAGCCTCCTTGGGTGAACAGGGGAACATGGGGCGTCCAACCACCATAAGACCGACCGGAGAAGGTGAAGGATCGATCAACATAAGGGGTTGACAATGACTACCAAGTAAACAAAATCATTGGGGGATTGGAATCTCGGTAGGTCACACAAGAATCGTCTACCTTATCCTCTACTAAATTCTTGGCCCCTAGAAGTACATCGACATGGAAACCCTTGGAATGATGAAATGGGTAAAGTGGCACGATCGATCAATGGAGGCCTGATCCATATCCTACGAAGACGAGGCATTCGATCTTCAAAGAAATTGTTCTTCTTGGATGAGGAGGCATGACTGCAAAACTTAAAGGAAAAAACGTAAGAGTTGTTAATGACCATGGTGAAAAGGGGATCATACTCAGAGAGAAGCCCATTAAGGGCTTGAATCACCCAGTCCATGTCGGAGATTGATTGCATTGAGAGAGCCCGTCGTTGACTTCGAACGCCGAACATAGGCAGACATGGGCTGGTTAGGTTTGTCGACGGCTTTCTGAAAATCAAATCTT
Organism: Melaleuca quinquenervia; assembly: GCA_030064385.1. Taxonomy (NCBI): domain Eukaryota; kingdom Viridiplantae; phylum Streptophyta; class Magnoliopsida; order Myrtales; family Myrtaceae; genus Melaleuca; species Melaleuca quinquenervia. Next base: position 4,624,301 of record CM057726.1, on the reverse strand, counting down.
AATAAAATTCCCTTTTGCGTGCAGCAATTAGTAAAGCATCGTCCTAGGGAATCTCACGAGATATCTGAAGGCCATGAACTTGGGGAAGAATCTCTACTGTGAGGGTCGAATTGATCAAACTGCGAACACATTGATCTTTCTCGACCTAAGATGGAATAGGAGAGTTGACCACCGTAGTGCCTTTTTGATTAGTCACAAGCTCTAGTCGACACGGAAAAGATCCATCCAGATAGCCCAGGCATATTAGAAAAGGCTCAAACTGAGATTTGCACAGAAGATTATTGCACGCATCAAGCTTGGAAACGAGACTTTGCTTTGTTGGGAAGAACAAGAGATGGTGAGATTGACTGCACAACTGCAGCTTGAGCAGTAGCAGAAGTTGGAACGGCAAAGAAGGGGGAAGGAGATGTGAAAGTGGGCGGAAATATTGTGGAGAGGTGATGGGAGATTGGGGTTAAATGGAATAAGAAGATGATATGGGTGAAGAGATGAAACAGAAGAAATAAGAATTGGAGATGAATTGAACATTGTTAAGATAGCAGTTGAAGTAGAGGTTTGGCCTTATTTTCCCCATATCAACTTTGTAAGTACGTCTTGCTCGAACTTTTTATGCAATCTACTAGGTTTAAACTAGTATATTGCATAAAATTGGAAGTTTCAACACCCATTCTGGACATTTTTAATGGATCCGATTACATTTTACGGGCTCAAGAAATATCATTTTTTTTAAAGGATGCCAGCTTTGGAGTTATGTAATTGTTGTTATCTGTGTACCTACTCAGATTACTAATAAATCCAAGGAGAAATTTGATCAATGCTTAGGATACCGAGAATCACCATATACTTATGTGATTTCGAAATATTCTAATCCTTTTGCCAAACTCCAGCTTGATTGTCTCGATGCGGCATAAGAAGCATGGGATTTGCTTGCTAATTGATATTCTACCTCAAATATTGTCCAACAGTATTAGTTTGCTGGGGAATCTACATCACATGTGTAAAAAAAAGATGTTACTTTGTTTATAATTTTTCTATCCTTCATGCATGCTGTTTGGGATCGACCAACTTAATTTGAGCCGCAATGGAACACGACTTCTAATGGTCAAGAGTTTATCTAATATTACGATCGCGTGCGCATTATGAAGTTTCTAATGGCACTTAATGATGAACTTGCGCAAGCTTCACTTCTTCATCAAGATCCATTACCCCATTTAGAGGCGGTCGTCTTAGAGTGCGATTGAAATTTTTTCTCAAGACTAATCTATTATTCTATCGTTGAAGGATCTTATCTACCATTTCTTGCTCCTCCATCCCTAACAATTTTACTCTGTCAGTCAATCTGAGTACTCTTAATTCACGGTTCTTCGATTCTACCCACTTTAATCACACGACTTCCAATTCTTATTTACTCAAGTCAAAATCATTCGCTTCACAATGACCTACTATTCGTGTAATGGATAACTCGTGGATGATATAGTTAGTTATGCTGGGAACATTTCGATGTCCAAATTATCCTCACCCGACAACTTCTTAGCTCCTAGGCTCTCTTCAAACTCGATATGTATGAGACAATCATGTCAACTTAGTTTTAACTCTCATTATTCTTCAAATAGTCGTCTCTACAGGGTCCACGTACATCATATTGGGACAGGCCGTAAGTTGTCGGATGTGCGTTTGAGCTTATTTCCTTATAGTCTAGTTGTGCTGGTACTATCTAGAACTTGGCATTCTCGCTTGGATCACGCTTCTTCGTATAGATTGGTCTTCTGATTTCTAGTGTTGTTCTGTTGATAATAAGCATTTTGATTTGCGTTATCTTGTAAGTTGGGATAACATTATGCTTTAATGTTTGATGTTAATGACTCCGCCCCTAGTATCTGAGAATAATCTCCAACTCCAACTGTGGAAAGATATCGTTATTTTCTGATTTTTTTTTGTTGATAATCACTATTATTATTTATTCATTTATCTTATGAAGAACTGGTCACATACCATTTAAGATTTTGTTGGGGCATTATCGACGAAACATATATATAAGCCGATGCATTACCATCCATCAAAACTCATGCCAGTTTCGAATGGGCCACCGGCAAAATTCAAAAGTCAACGATCGATTCGCTTTGACGGAGACCTGTTCGTCATAAATCACGCATGTGATCAGGCCTCGTGCGCGGCGTTCGGGCCGTCCCGCCAAAGTCCGAACTCTGAAATGAAAAGGAATGGACGTGAAGTGATGCTTCCACGCATGCATGCATGTTGATGTTGACTTTGACTTGCCGTTTTGGACAAGCAGCCTTGGCCTTTCGGCATCCAAGAATCCTCCTCTCCCACCAGCGCAAAGAGTATTCACAGAACATCGATCCTCCAAAAGTACACGGAACGAAAAAGATTCCACGCGAGAACAGAGAATATCGACTCTATAAAGTTTGACTCAGATTGTTACCAAAGGATCTCGAATTTATTAAAAGACTATACATATTTTATTCTTGCACTGCCGGCTATACACAATTTCATATTCGGGCCACCTATCTCGGAGCGTCACATCTTGTTCATGAGCTTGATAAGTTTTTTGAGATCTCAAAAATTGTTCAATCAAAATGGATCTTTTATCCCTTTCAAAAAATCGAACACGTCGTTTCCAGGGTAACTAGGCACGAGAGACATAAGTACGAAGCAATCTACATCTTACACGAATTCGTTTTACGATGAGAAATGGGCAACGCATACTTCTTTCAATTTTGAAATCGATTCATCAAGAATGACCAGTCTAGTTTATTTTCGCCAGTCAAATCCACGGTTTTCATGTAATACTTAGCGGAACTGGTAAACAACTCCTCTGCGAACTGGTGCTACTCGAGCAAGAGTTGGGTTCCACAGCGTGGGAGCTATTGAATCGATGTAGAAGAGAGAATTCTAATGGCTAATTCCTCATTCCTCCACCACTATACCATATAATGACAGAAGAATTATTACTCACAACTCCCACATAATTGTAGAGGAGTAACCCTTTCGTCACCTTCCCAGCACTAGCGGGGTGCCTTTTAATAAGTTATCGACTGCGTAGCTTTTGCTTCGTCAATCAAATGATCCGAGGTGAACGATGGGTGATGCTTCTCTTCTGGGCCATCGATCCAGATGTTGCTTCAAGCGAACAAACTCGTCTCGAACTACAAATCTTCTCGGGATGCAACAGCGATCGAACGATTTGGACGAGAGTTCAAGGTGCACGGGATTCCGAACGTCTCCCGCATTGGTTTTGTGTCATCCGGATCACATTCGCCATGTGCGGTCGCGATTTATTTATTAGTCACGACCAATTTGAGCGGTAACGGGCAGACCTAACTCTTGGCCAAAAACATTAGGAAAAGTGCCCAAATAAGTGATCTTGATCATAGCGGTCGGTCCCTCTCCTCCTCCTCCTCCTCCTCCTGATATGTTATGTACAACAGGAAAGATCGACACCGTTCTTGGGTTGGACCCCCTCGCTAAAGATCACGATCTGGGAGACATTGGCTCGTGGGTGTAGCCGCGATCGAGCGTTCTCTCTTGCGGATCTGGACCGGCAACCCGCCGGCCATGTGGGCCGTCAAGAGAGGCACGAAGACCGGGTCGGCCCTATCCACCGGTCTGATCTCGAACCGGCGCAGCACCGAGGCCACCACGTACTTCATCTGCATAAACGCCATCTCCTTCCCGATGCAGTCCCTCGGGCCGGCCTGGAAGACTGGGAACCTGTATGGGCACACCTTCTTCAGCTCCCCTCTGGTCTTCCCGTCCGGTCCCTCGAACCACCGGCCTGGCTTGAACTCGAACCGATCTCTCCCCCAGATTGCCTCCAACCTCCCCATCCCGTAGGGGAAGTACGTCACCCTGTCCCCAGCTCGGACCGGAGTCCCGTCCGGCAAGACGTCGTCGCGGACGGCGTGCTTGGAGTCCCACGCGACGGGCGGGTACAGCCTCATGGTCTCGCACACGCACGCGCTTAGGAACTTGAGTTCCTTCAGCGAGTCATAGTCCAGCTCCGCCGCGACGCTGTCGACTTCTCTGATCAGCTCGCGCTTCACCTCCTGGCTCCTTGAGAGCATCCAGAAGAGCCACGTCATCGCCGCTGAGGTCGTGTCTCGCCCGGCCATTATGAAGCTGATCACCATGTCTCGGATCACTTCCTCGCCGTGGCCCGCCGTCGCAAGGCGCGACAGGAGATCCGATTGGCTGCTCCAACTGCGATCCCCCGTTTCGACGATTCGCCTCGCTCGATCCCGAATCAACCGGGCAATGCTCCTGTGAACCTCGTCGACTGCCTGCTTCAGCTCGCGCTCCGATCCGACCGCAAGCCACCTCTTTATCCTCCAAATCGCAGATACAGGCGCGGCTCCGCGGCGCGCGCAGATCGCCGACGAAATGTCGAACGCTCTGGCTAGCGGAGAGCCAGGCAAAGAAGGTTCGAGAGAGCAAACCTCGGTCCCCAGCGAGACTCTGCAAATCATGTTGAAGGCGAGCCGTTTCAGCAGCTCCTGCAAGTCGACCGTCCTCCTCTCCTCCGACAGCGACTCGAGGACCGGCATTAGCCGGTCGTTGACCACCTCCTTCAGAGTCGTCGCCGTGTACTCTCGTAGAGACCTGACGCTAAACTCGTGACTCGCGAGCTTGCGCTGGGTCCGCCACAGATCGCCGTCCACGTTGAAGATGCCGCAGCCGAGGAAGTCGCCAAGGATTTCCGTGAACGGCTTTCCCTTGGGGAAGTTATGGAAGTTCGTCCGGAGGACGTGCTCGACGTTCTCGGGGCTCGCCGTCACGACTGTGCGTCGGGCGCCGAGCCGCCGGACGACGATAGTGTGCGTCGGCGACTGGGCGAGGAGCTCCGTGTACCATTCCAGGAGGCGGCGCCGGTTCCGGTAGAAGGAAACCAAGCACCCGATGACGGGGTAGCTCGGGGGGGAACGGGGGCCGGGGACCTTGGCCGCCCGCCGGAGACCGGCGGCCAGCCTGTGGAGGAGGAGGAGGAGGAAAAGAGCGAGGAGGAAGAGGAGGTGCAGAGGCGGAAAAGGGGGAAGTACTTCTGCCTCTTGTTCCATGTCTCAAAGCACGTGCCTGAATTCGAAACGAATAACTCGGGGACGTGTTGCTAGCGAGGATTTATCGGGGAAGTGGGGCTCCCTTTGGAAGATTTTCTTCTTTTTTATTTTCCCCTTTTATCATTATTTTTGTTTGACTTCGGGAAAGGATAAAAAGAAAAAAGAAAATTAAGTCGATTTCGGATGGACGTGATTATGAAGGATTCATTGAACGATCGTCATGGGTAGAATTGTAGTTATTGCTAGTTATAAATCTATATAAATTATCATTAAATTTGGCTCAACCTGCAATATCGCCTTCAACTTTTTATCTACTCAATAAGGTCCATAAAATTTGATCCGACGTATAATGCAATTTACGAACCTTGAATTTATTCAATCCAACCATTGAACTTTATGATAAATGTTCGATCTAATCATTAAACCATACGAAAATATACGATTATCATCCTTCCATCAATTCGAGTTTAAGAAACACACTAAATAGTTCCATACATAAATAAAATTGAATATGTATCTCGAATTTACGAAACACGTTGATCATGATGACACTACATATTGAATTAAGCTTCAGAGACCGCGTCGAGTTAAAAAAAAAGGTTTTTGAATCAAGTGCATCTTGAATTAAATTTAATGGAGATTTGCGTATAATCTTTTTCTGATGAAAATTAACATCTATATAGGATATTGATAAATAGAGAGAGGGAGAGATAAATTATCTAGGTGGGGATTGAATTGACTTTGGAGAGCGAGGTAAAGTTGCTCGTGCATCATTACCCATCTTTTTTATCCCCACGTGACGGAGCCCCGTGGAAATAACAACATACTCCTCGCCTGTGGCGACGATTTTTATGTACGGCAGTGTCGACCTGACCACATGGTCCATCGCCCTTGATCAGAGATCAGACGGTCCTGATTAGTTGGTTCCCCCACAACACCAAGCCCCCCTTTTTTTCTTTTATCTTAATGATGGGGAAGGGCAGAGAAGTGGGGGAGTCCGATCTTGGCGTCCTTCCTTTTCCGAATTCTCAGGTTTGTCCTTTCTTTTGTGGAAATTCGTGGGGGCGGGGGGCTGCTGCTGGCTTTGTAAATCCAGGACGACACCCCACTTCCGGTCTCTCCACTTATGTGATGATTTTCTATTTCCCTCTCTCTCGACTTTTCTTCTTCTCCAAAAGCAGATTGTCTTCCATGCTATAATAGAGTAGAGCCCCAAAGACTATAAACTAAAGTGAAATTTTGAGAAGCGAGGAAGATTGATGGAGTATAAAAAAAAGGTTAAGAACACACTCATTTCACGAGAATGGAGAATGGATTTGTTGAGTAAAATAACCGACGGTTAGTCGCCGGATCTCGTATCTTATTCGGTGATGAGCGCATGATGGAAACCGCCGGTCGATTGTGCATGCCTAGGTTCGCCTTTAGTTTTCGCAAACAAAAGCCTGAGATATGAACAACTGAATTCTCGTGATTTTGGCGAGATGTCGAAAGCCTTTTGCAATCGCCACCGAAGCCCGAGGCAGAGAACTCGTGCACAAGTAAAGCGGAATATATCGAATCATTATATTTATTAAATTCCCAAATCTAGATTGAGATGGATAGTTCTCGAATTTAGATATGGATCGAGAGGGTTCAAACTCTCCGATTTGAAACCGGATTCGGAAAAAAGAGCTCCGAAATCAAAATCGAGAGAGAAGAAAAGGTGAAGCTAGAATAATAAAAGGGAGGGACCCTGGCTCAAACCCTCCCCCACGGTAGAATGAGGAGAAGATAGAAGGTCGAAGAAGAAGAAGAAGAGGAGAGAAAAGATAGAAAGGTTGGTCGTGTTCGAGAATTTCATGTCCTAAAAGTACAATTCGAGGGTCAATATCTATCTTTTTTGGGAAGTTTTTCAGTCCGATACATCAACCGAGATGACGACGCCAGATGACCCCGAACGAAACAATTCCAAGTCAAAATCCCAATTGACCCAGATGAGCTCGCCGACTCTGACCAATCGAACCAACGTGAATTTAGAAGTTAGGTGAAATTAGAACCAACACATTCTCAACTAAAAATAAAAAAGAAGAAGAAGAAGCAAGAATTGATCGTGCAATGCGTCCAAAAAGAGGCCCGCGAGTGGAGGAGGAGGTCGCGATCGGAGCAGCTCACTGTCCCAAGGGGGGAAGCAAAGCACGGTTTTGCGAATCCAGCCGCCGAACACGACAGCTTGGCCGCCGCTGGCCCGCCTCCGCTCACGGCCACCAACCATTCTCCACCCTGACCAGCAGCAGACTCCCGGGCTCGATCCTCATCTACCCCCCAAAAAAAGAAAAAAGAGAGAACGGTGAAAGAAAAGGTAGGAGAGGTTTAGGCATTTCGGGAGGGAACCTGATTGGCCATCAAATGCATCTTACTCTTAAACAAATCCACGATCGTATAAACATGCTTAGAGAGCACCATCGCCCGCCATTGTTTTGTCGACATATGCCACTGCCCCCCAATCTTTTTATTTTCCACCCTTTTCCTCAACCTTTTGTTTTCTTCCCTTGCTTTATATCAAGAAGAAACCCAAACCTTAAACAAATAAAGCGACGGACGAATGATAATGTTCCCTTAACCTTTAAGGGACGTGAATGGGACTGCTCGCATTCCCTTCACTGCTGAGAAATTAATGAGAATCCCGTCCATGGATGGTCTGCCGCTTGAGGGAACTTGGCTGAAAGCGGGGGCTTTCGCCGACCCGCCGTCTTTTTTCAGGACTTTGCATCGGCCGACACCTCATGGTCGTCGAGCCCCGGCGGCCGGGGGACATATTAGGTGGTCCTGGCCCACCTAATATTTTCCTTTGGACTGTCGGTTCGGAAATCCACGAGTTTGAAAAGGCGCGGATAGAACAAGAATGTAGACGCAAACGATACTTTTTGACTTCATTCCCAAACGGACTTCCTAACACGGTACGGGAGCTGAACTTCCCACTCCTTTCATGGCTCCTTTTTCTTTTCCGAATATGTGCAGCGCCCCATTCTTCACTTTAAGTTTTCGAATCGGACTTTCTAACACCGTGCGTGCAACCCATTCGCTACGAGTGTTGCCTAGCTATGTCGCGGCTTTTATAGAAAGACTTCCTAGCTGCTATGATCCCGATGGAGGCCATAGTATAGGCTTGACAAATATCTTATTTTCCGGTCACGAATGGTCCGGGATAATTATAGGCTTAACCCGATCAATTCATGACGAGTTCGGGACCTTATGGTTACGCCCACATGGGTAATCGACGACCATCGCTTATCCTCGCCTTTTCAATTATTGAAAAAAATAAAATGGACAAATTAAAAAGAAAAAAGGAAAATTAATCATTCCAATTGAGAAATGGTATATATACTCGGGTGCCAAGAACGGTGCACATTTTAAAAAGGAGAAGGAGCACCCAAGCGGGAAAAAATAAAAAGATTGTCTACATCTGATAGGACAGACAGAAGTATGGAAACGGACACTTGTCACGATCCCATTGACTTATGGAGAAGCATTATCTGTCCAGCACTGATCCCTTCCCCTTTTTATCTCTTATTTTTGTGACATTCTTTTTCGCGAGCGCCGTGAACTGACAAGCACTTCGGACATTCACCACGAACGGTCAAAAAATATTGTAATCATAAACATATTCAGTTTATGCCATTTTAGTATAATCTCGGAATTTTATTAGGACGAACCGGAATGATTATATTGAAATTTTAAATAGTAATAATAAATTTTAACCCAACCTAATCAAATATAATCAAGATCCCGTGTGATTGGTTGATGGTCGACCAATTAAACTTAGCCTTCCTTAACTCTGATTCACTAATTGCGTGGCCCTTCACGAGGGAAGTCTACTTGTTCTTCTCTCCTTTGGCGCTCCGTGCTTATTCTGTTTTTCTCGTGTTGCTGACGTGGCAGGCACGGAATGCCACGTCAGCACTCGATCCGTTTGTGCCATGTCGGTTGGTGCCATGTCGGTTGGTAAAGGCGAGGGTGACAAGGTTTTAATTGCGAAGGCAAATAGTTTTTTTTTTTCATGAAAGCAGACTATTATACCCTCAAATCAGAAAAAGTTTGATACGTCAGATCACATATTTCAGCACAAATTAAATCCAGCAAGTGGTTGAGAAGATGAAATTATATGAGTTTTGTAAGTACACGGAACGCATGGACTGCATTCGATAGTTCGAATTTGAGTCCAAAGAGTATTTTGGTGAAGTCCTTTAGATTGGATTAATTAGGAAATATCCAAGAAAAGAATTCAACCAAGGGTGGGAAAAATCTCGATTGAATAAAAAAGTTACAAATAAACTTAACAAAAAGCTATCGGAACGAGTCGATCGCCGTCGCCTTCGGCCACCGCGCAATTGCCGATGTCTCCTGCCACCGTTGGCCGTCATCGTGAGCTCAACCGATCGTGTTCCGATGACCCCGAGGGTAAAAGGGAGTCCGAAGACGATCCTCATCGCCTCCGAGCACGAGCCGTCTCGATAGATCATCCATCCTTCTCTCCTGCGCATCTTCTGAAGCCTCTATCTTTCTGCTCCTGTTCTTTACAGATCCGTCTTCTGGTACTCCAGGCTCTTCCTTCCGGCTGCGATTCGTGCTCATGCCCCCTTCGAGCTCCACCTCCCCGTCTCTGTGACGCAGACGCAAAGACATGACTCTCGTGCGTGGCGCGCATAGACGACGGCGGCATGAGGAAGCTGATCGATAGAGCAACGGATGGGACAGAAGACCTGGGCATTATAGGGAGCATCGGAAGCGGCGGGCGAAGGCCGAAGCAACCGGATGCGATAGAGAATTCTAGTCCTATCTTAGGTTGCACCAAACACGTGATATGATTTTCCAAACGATATTAAAGGATTTCTAATGTCATCTTAATTTATCGTTTCTCGATTCAGGTTGGGACGATCAAATGCGACCTTAATCTATAAAAAATATTAAATCGAATTTAGTTGCGTCCACCTACATACTGTATTGGGGTTTGAGTAGGTATAATGCCAAGTTCGAGTTTAACTCAATCCACATTCTTAGTGCTCAAAGCTTGATTCGAGTAAGGTAAAGTACCTTTTTTGCTTATATATCGTTGTGGCGAAAATTAGAAAAGCCTTGGAAACAGATCGGCTGCCTTAGAAGCAGATGGTGTGACCCCCACCACCAGTCGTCTGATTTAAATCGGACGGTTGTGCTTTTTTAAAAAACAAAACAAAAAACCCTCCCCCTATTAATGGGGGCCGTATGAGATCAGATGGCTCCCAATGCCGGAACCACTCATGGAGGGAGGACGCAACCGCCACGCGGTGGCAGATGAGGAGCCGAAACCGCCGCGCGCTTACTGCGCAAGTGAACTGGAGCGCACCGTCCTTCCCGTCCCCCTGGCGGTGGCGCGTGGACGGTGCTCGAATCTGGAACCGCGTCATCCCCCAAGTCAAGCGTCCTTCACATGCAGGAGAAGGGCACGGGGGGACCAAGTCAACGCTTTCTAACACACATACCGTACAATATTACATTAGCCCGACCAAGACGCATTAATTCGCCAATTAATTTGCAATAGAAGATGTTCAAGTTCAACTACTGACATTCCGCGTTATACACAAATTGGGTTTTTCTTCTTTTGATTCTTTTTGGGGCTAAAGACGTGGGCAAACCGGCGACTCGAAGTCAACAGCTTGATGATGTTCATGGGCTTGCGTTGCTGTTGCAGGATCGCGATGAAGATGGCATGGACACTCGTCCTCCTATTTCTTGTGGTGGGATTTGCATCTGCAGGTGACACATTTCTTTCTCATCGGAAAGACTAAAGAAGAAGATTTATAATTGCTCCTTGCGCTCTTCCGCTGATTTTCCATGTCTCTGTCGCGCGCTGTCAGCAGCTGATCTTCTCCAGAACACCGACTTCGAATCGCCGCCGCCCAGCTTGCCGTCGAACTCCACCGCGCCGTTCCTGCTCGGGCAAAACGACACCCTCCCCGGCTGGTCGTTCGGCGGCGAGGTCTACTACCTGTCGGTGAGCGGCAACGGCCACGCCATCCAGCTGGGCCAGGACGGCACGATCAACCAGACGTTCGTGGCCTCCGCCGGCTTCGCGGACTACTTGGTCACCTTCGCGATCGCCTCCTCTGGCGGCGCGAGCTGCTCGAGCAATGGCAGCGTCGTCATTTCGGCGCCGGACAGTCGAGGGGTGTTTCCAGCGGGGGAGCAGCGGGCCGTGTTCGGCCAGTTTCTGGGGAGTTGGGGAGATGGGGAGGCGATCGATCTGGTGATCGGGAGTGAGACGACGGAGTCTGATGCCAGTGCGACGTGTTGGCCGGTCGTTGACTCTTTGTCGCTGAAGAGCATCGCCAGTCTTGTCAAAGCCAAGGGTACGTGGAGAAGAATTTGTGCAGCAATGCCGAACTAATCTTCATTCTATGGACTGAGTTCTCTGTTCTCTGACATGCTGGTGTTTTCTGCAGATAATGAATTGGTAAATGGGGGATTCGAGTTCGGGCCGGCTTTCTTGGCGGACTCTACGGAGGGAGTTCTACTACAAGCGGCGCTGAGCCCTGTTCAATCGCCATTGAGACAATGGTCTATCCTCGGAACCATCAAGTACATCGACTCCAAACACTACTCTGTTCCTCAAGGAAATGCTGCGGTAGAAATCATCTCGGGAAACTCATCCGGCATCCAAACGGCCGCTCAACTGACGAAGGATTCTTCGTACACACTGGAGTTTATGCTCGGGGATGGGAACGACTCCTGCACCGGCGATTTGGAAGTCAGGGCACAGGCAGGATCGGTCCTTCAAAACTATACGATCCAGAGCAAGGGAACTGGCTCGGCTCAGAAGTTCTCTTTCAACTTCAAGGCTGATGATTCTGAAACTGGCACTACGCCGATCAGCTTCATAAGCTACACGAGTAGCCAGACCAAAGATGGCGTGCTTTGTGGACCGGTGGTCGATGATGTTGTTTTGCGAGCTTCTCTTGGCCTCAAATTGGCAATCCAGTGGAGGTTTCTGCTATCTCTGCTTCTACTTGTGGCTCATGTGATGAACAATTGAGTGATGAAGCGATCTGAGCTTGAATGCACGCTTCGGAAAAATTACATGTTTTCATGCAGGCATTGAAATTTTGTTTCTTTGAAAAGTTTTAAAGGGATTTTGTTTTTCGATTGAAGACATGCTGCAAGGAATTTCCTCACTCTTTAATGGTTGAAATTCATATTTTACCACCTGATGAGTACGTTCAAGCACCAGTTGCTTCTATAGGATGAAATTTTACTCAGCTGGACCAGAAAAAAAAACAACAAAGTAGCTTTATGCTAAAAGAGATATAAAACTGGAGAGATATCAAAGTTGTTTGTCGACATCAAAGCTATATGCTGCGAAAAAGTGAGGAACGTTCAGTATTGACCACAAGACAATTTAACTATGACGAGACAACCTGTGTTTGTAAAGAAAAAGAAAAAATTACGGCCGACATCCATAATTGATATACACCTCAAGAACCCATTGGAAAATTTTGTATAAACAGTGCATTATTGAAGACGTTCAGTGTCCAATCAAATGTCCCACAAGCTTTAACAGACGTCCGTTCTTTAAAAACTGTATATTCTATATCCTTTTGCATAGCCTGCAATTTGTATAAAATTTCATGCAGGCTTCAGTGTATTTTACACTAAGTTCTCCGGGCGACACCGGAAGCTATAGCAGATGTTGAATTCCGAGGCAGCAGAAAGCTTCTCTAGACACCTTCTCTTCCGTCATCTTCCGTCTGCCACATTCAATTAATAAAATTTATTTTCCAGATAACATGAATAAGTACACAGATCCCGAGAATACTTTACAGCCTTTGATTAAGGGTTGTCATACTGCTTTAGCTCACGAGAGAGAGATTTGGCGTGATATTAATGTCAGGTAAACAGATGTTTTCATGAGTTCCCATTTGAGAAGGCCATTTTACAAAATTCTTAAGCAGGTTTTTTAATTTCTACCGAAGTGAAATAAGCAGAACATAGGCATATGCCACATACTGTAAATAGAAGCCATGAGTCAAGCTTTCGTAGCAAGTGAAACCATCTCGCTGTTCCTTTTAAAATGGTAATTGGAAATTGCAGAGAGCCTAAAAGCCTGATGAAACTGTGAAAACTGGGGATAGGAGATGACTTTGTACGTGCAGAAGGTTTCAGAAGATGAGGAGCAACTCATGAGCTAACCTGCTTAAGCTACTTCCAATAATTTCTCTAAGGCGCCGGAGACTTCTATACTTTCTGCAATGAATTGATCTGTGCAGCACGTCTCAGAAGGATTTGGTAATCCTGACTTCTGGACCATTCATCGATCTCACGGGCACGTAGAACAGGCAGAGGATGTGAAAGTTGCCTTGTTTGAGCATTTCTGGACAGCATAACTAGAGCATATATCACAAGTTCTTAATTCATAAACAAGCAAAAATTTGCCGACAACATTGCTCACCTTATATACCACCCCACAGGGCTTGAAGATGCTCTATCATAAGAACGAGCTTGCTCTAGAAAGGCATCCACATTTAGTTGATCAGCCAAAGATGGGATTCCACCGGCTAGTTTCATCAGAACAGAAACGACAACCTCTTGTACAAAGGTCAATTAGTGTCATTAAAATTTATCCTTTTAGAGGTCATCAATAATACTTAAGCTCTCAGGAGTTGAAACCTGTACCTTGGGGTCTTGGGCAACGAGAAGTGCAGCACGATCACAAGTTAGCTCTGCTGCTCGAAGCCATCTAAATAACTGTTCTTCCAGACTTTGAGCTATTAATCCACCAAGTCCTGCCAAAAATGATTTATGAGGATGCCTGAATGGTCACCCTAAGAATCGTGTCGAGTAACAGCAGAAAGTAGATTGCAACCACAGAATGCAGCTTCTTTAGAATTAATAGAGTTATAACTTTCCAGAAGATGGCTATATACAGGAGAATTGGCGCAAGTAGAATTTTTTTACACCACTATAAAGAACAGAAGTTTTTTTTATTTTCTTATCTGCATGTAGTGGAGAACAATCCTAAGACTATTTTAAGACAGTGCAGCAAGCTATCAAGAAGTTCTAGCCAGTTTCTGCAGTTAGCAGCTATACATGGCTCCGCCATCGAACGTTTTGATAGCTTCTATACAATTGATTAGCATATTGAAGAAAATGTTGACATCCATTTGGTGTTGTATCTAAAGTTCATTTGGATTAAGGCAATTAAGTAACAGAAATGCTCAAATTTCCAAACTAAGTACTGAAGTACCAAACACCTACCAGGTACAGAATAGGCCCCAAGGGTGAGAATATTCGCAAATGTGAGCCATACACCATGGTCGCATTTCAGATGACCCAACTCGTGAGCCAAAACGGCCTATTCTTACAATAAATGGTGCCAGTTAATAAAATGTCATCACCTGAAACCAAGCATTCTTAAACAACCAAAAAATTAGAGTAAAACTCTTGTTGAATTTATGATAACTCCCATATCTACATCTTTTCAACTGCATCGTAAGTGTCAGCAGAAAGGATATCATACAACTAAAAGGTTACTGATTTTACAGAAAACAAAACATTACTGTCAACAATCCATTGTCTGCAAACAGAAAGCACTGAACCTACATTACTAACAAATTTAGCAAGAACGCAAATCCCAGTTGAGACAAGCAGATACCTGCAACTCTTTCCGTGTTAGAAGCTCCACAAGGCTGGTATGAACAACAACAAATGGCTTTTTGCCACCGATTGCTAAAGTATATGCATTTGGTACAGGACTTTGACGTACATAGAGATCCGGCGCTTCAATGTTCAGTATTTGCGCAGCCTCAGTCATCAATTGATGGAGATCAGAAAGCTGTAACATGGAAACTTTTTAAAAAGTAGGATCAAGTCTTACCACTATATTCTTCAAGCAAAATAACATTCATTCCTTTTCAACTAACCAGATGAGGGAGGATATTAGTAAACAGCATAGAAACTATTGACCCAATAGCAAAGACGTCTGTAAAAATATATGCCACTTGCATTTACTTAACTCCTCGCAAGTTGAGAGCACCCAGAAAAGGAAAGGCTAAAATGTGGGAGTACGTGACATTACAACCTATTGCTGACACTAATTCATGGAAAAGCTATAGTCAATCGGGTGATTTCGTCCACGACTGTGGAATACTAGTAATTTCATTTCAATATACGCTACTTCTTTGTCAGTGAAATGCCTAATTGAAGAGCTCGAGATGTTTCATCGAGCTAAAACTACATGAACAACACGGAGTGGCCCAAAGGAAAACATTTGATGATTAATAAAATCAGACAAGCCAAAGGTAAACAGTAGCTCAGACAGAAAAGCTACAAGATCATTTAGGTGATGTGAATCGCTAAAATTCTTCTGTTCAGACCCGTCATGTATTGGCTTGGACTAAAGTTGCAAACGATAGAAAAATGTAAGTTCAATTCATAGGCAGATTTCAGAGGAGTTACTAAGCTAAACAATTAAAATAACAGATGATTATAACATGACCTGATTCTTGGAAACAAGAACCGACGTTCCAATATTCTCAAGAAGCATAACTTGCTCTGTTACAGTTCCTGCAATTGCAGAGTCAAGGAAAGTTCCTCATAAAGACAAATTGACAAGGTATTCAATACAAAATCAACCAACTGTGTGAAGCGTGGAGTAGAAGTATAGCATTCGAATAAAAAACAGGACCTCCCAAGAAAATGACACAAACTGCCAATGTAAAACTAAGTAAGTTGATGAGACTTGGTCTAGCTAAAGCATATGAAGATGCAACTCACCTAGTAGAGCCTTCCCAAGATCATTTAGGCCTGGAATTGCCCTCAATATCAGTGTATTCTGCATATAAAATCATTAGGGAAGAAGGATTCAGGCGGTGCCGCAAGCACTACTAAAACTGATACTCTATTACAAGTCTAACTTCGCATTCGTTTCTCAGGTAGCATAGTTCCCTCCATTAGCCATTTCCTTGACGGTCAATGATGTTTCCTAAGTTTGACAACGTAAGGATAAAAACTAGAAAATGAAGAAGAACCAGGAGTCACTACAAAGAAAGTGACATTCATAATCTTCGTCTTTCCTGTCACAACAAACAAGAATCCTCACCTTTTCAACTCAGTTTCTGTTTCATGTCTGCGTAACCAAAGTTGAAACCTCTAAGAGGAAAGATCGAAACTATCTAACAACTCAGCAAATAAGAGACGATCATTATAACAACTTTGCTGCCAAGTAGATGAGAACTCCCAACACACCTGCTTATCGAGCGGGTGCCTGAAATCGTCGGCATCGAGATCGCGGAACACGACCGCAGCGGCTCTGCAGACAGAAGACCTAAATCCACGCCTCCTTCCGACGGGATTCGACCCGATCGCGATCGAGCTCAGCCCAAGGACGCTCGGCTTCCGGAATCCGGAGCTCCGGCAGGAAGGTCTCTGAGGCGGAGAGAGGAAGGAGAGAGCGGCCGAAGCCATGAAGGGAGGAGGGAGGGCTGAAGCGGAGGGGGAGGCGGTTCGGAGAGTGCGGAGTCAGTGGCGGAGACGGCCTTCGTGCTTCTGCGACGGCTTCATCGATGCTTTCTAGTGAAGTTGTGATTGTGACGAAGCAGCGAGCTTTGGCGTCGTCGCTGATATTTTCGCTCCGTTGCGAGGCGTCTGCACGTTTGTGGCCACAGGCCGTACTTACGGCGACCGATTGGCGCCATTTCGCTTTCGAGGTTGACTTTCAAGCTCACAGCGTTTATCGGGTGAGGCCCGGCCCGGCCCGTTCATAACTGGGCGGGCTTGGGGATATCTTTTAGGCCCGCCCACCATTTCTTCTTCTTACTACGTCGTTTCGGACGCGTTTCTGAGTCTGGCCCCCCGAGCTTTCCCCCTCCTTCGTGGTCTCCTCCTCTTCCCCAAGACCATCGTATTGTTCAGTGCCGGCGAATTCCGTTGCCTGGGCCGACTTCAAACATGTTAGTTCTGGGCAGATTATGCTTATTTCAGTTTAAAGCATTCTCAACATGAAATGTGTCCTTATCTTTTCTTCCGATTAATCCCTCTCTGTCTCTCTGTCTCTCTCTGTGCTGTTTGAAAAAATTAGGAGGCATTCTGTGAATCGCCCCCCAACGCCAGATGCAGCAGAGGATCAGGAAAAAGAGCCTACCCTCCAAGAGATTATTAACATCAAGGTCTGTTCTTCGGCTCAATTATCTACTTTTGTACACTCGATGCACGAATTGACGGTGACTATTCAGGGATGCTTGGTTTTATAGGTTCGATCTGTTAAGTTGATTGCTTTTCTCGCGGTTCTTTAGTAGCTGCACTGGCCCAGGATTAAGAATTTTGAGTTGGGTCAGTTCACATGTCTCCAGTATAGTGCTGCTTTGATTTGATTATCCACATTGAACTTGCTCCATAAGTTTAACTGCAGTTCTTTTCGTATTGTTCCCTTTTGATGTCGTTGGCTCTAGCTAATGGAGTCTGATGTGGCTTTCAATTCTTGACCTTGTTTTGGCTGAGAAACATATACGTCTCATGACAGCTGATAGAGAGTGGGGAGAAGGAACGGCTGATGGAGCTGTTGAGGGAGAGGCTTACCGAGTGCGGTTGGAAAGATGAAATGAAAGCGCTGTGCAGGTTATTATGGTTAAGCTGACTATATTTTCCCGTAGTTTCCCTGTGTTGTGTAATTAATTTGACTGCCGGATTTGAGGAATTGTACCTCAAGTCCCAAAAACCAAGATGGCTATATGGAATGCCTGTGTTATCCCTGCCAGTTGGAAGTGAGAGTGCCTAAATGATTCTTATGAGTTATGTTACTCACTCGTTGATAATGCTTTACATACAAACGATTCTCCTTTCCCTTTGTAATGCACTAATATTGAGGACTCAGTAATATTGGTAAAGAAAAATGTGGCATTTAGGTACATTATGAAGTTTTCATTGAATGAAATGTCTGAAAAATGGACAAAACGGTGAATTTATGACTCCTTGGCTGTAAATAAGTTACTCAGCGAGTACACATATCTTGATAGGGACCCTAAGCATTGAAAGTAGCAATGCAATGGGTGATCTGCTGCTTCACTTATCAGTTGTCTTATGTTCTCTTGCAGTGACTTATTTCTCTGTTACTAACTTCTTCGATTGGTTAAATTAAATAGCTATCTGTGCGCAGTGGACATATATGTCGCCATATATATTTTTCCGATTTCTTGTCATACATAATAATTTGGGGGCATTATACCATGAGAAGCTTCTTTTCTTTAACAGGGCTTTTATAAAGAAGAAAGGTAGAAACAACGTCACTGTGGATGATCTCGTACATGTCATTACCCCTAAGGGAAGAGGTAAGTGTCCTTTTCTCTACTTTATCGGTTCTTCTTATAGTGGCCCTGGAGAAAACATGACAAGATTTCAAATTTCCACTGCCCTTTGAACTCTGAGGTTCTGTTTTATTTATCATTTGCCTTATCACTGCAAAAATATTTCTACCATACAGAAATTTCTTAAGTAACAGAAATCGGCCTTAGCATACTGTTCTCGAATGTGCAATCTATACTAGATTAGTGGCACGGCAGTGAAGGCACTGTGCTTTTTTATGTGTTAGGCTTAGTTTATTCCTGCAGTCTCAATGATGTTATCCCTGAGAAGAACGATGGGTGAAATTTATGTCTAAATTTGGTTCTTTTGGATGAGGTTCGTCACAGCTGCTGAAAATTTATTGTCTACTAAATCTCATCTGTGGTCCAATGGTGGTGATGTCACCCAGTTCATACGGGAACCAATTTTCCCTATCCAACTTATTTTGGATTTCATCTGAGCTATGCTTGGCATTTGCATGTATAATGCAGCCTCTATACCCGATTCTGTCAAGGCCGAATTGCTGCAAAGAATTCGTACTTTCCTCAATTCAGCTGCTTTATAATGCACAAGCATGTCGCATTGTCTGAGAATGGAACTCCAACCCAATTCAAAGCATCGAGTTGTTGAAGGGCAGGATCAGTGGTCTCTGCAGATCAGAAGTGCACGAGGCAGTGACGACAGGAGCATTTCTTTCGACAGACGAGACAACTCGCCGTCTCCAACATGCTTGTATTGTAGGTTCCAATGAACAGAGAAAGCAATGTGTTTCTTTTGTATAATGTCGATGAGTCCTGGATGTGACTACATATAGAGGAAACGAATGGAGAACTCGTGAATGAGTAGGATCTCAAGTGACAAAATCTTATTTGGACTTGTCCGTACGCAAGTGAGTGATCTTATCTTCTTTCTGTTATTCGGCTTCCTTTGATGAAAGGAGGTAAAGAAGTGAATCGAGTGCAGTCCGCTGGTTTCTTTTAACCTTCAAGGAGGAGGAATTGTTCCGGTTGAGGCGGAACAATTCTTTTTCAATCACTGAAACTTAGTGGGATTTTTCGTCAGGTCATCAGACTATAGTTTCAATCATCTACTCCGTCAAAAAAAAAAATAGTTCTTTTTTTTCCGCAACCAAATTACTTTGACCGAAAGTTTTATCGATTTCCAGCGAATTTCAAAATTGGTAGAAACGCGATCGTTATTTTGAATGTCGCATCATTGTTGCGTGGGCAGGTTCGTTAGCGAAAAGGGAGAAAGAGAAGGGGAGGAGAGGAGAGAGAGAAGATTTGGCGCACGGAGAAAAGGGAGAGGAAAGAGAAAAGGAGGGGAGGAAAAAAAGACCAAAACAACCTTAATTTTTAGGGGTCAAATTGCAAATATCTAAGAATTGGGGACCAAAACGCAATTTCAAAAAGTCCAAAATCGCCCGAAACGAAAATTCCTAGTTTAGTATGGGGCCAACGAGCCATTAACTAAACTTGAAAATTTGCATTATTGGAATATTATTGCACTTTAGAAATATTGGTCAAATCGAGTATGTGTCATTATATTTACATTATATGAATATGAGTTAAAACATGTTAAATAAGTTAAATACGGGTCGACTCATATTTGACCCAACACAAACCCAGCCCGACCCACTCATTTGACATACGTAAGTAGGTATAATTTGAATATTAGTACATTTTAGAAATACAAGATCAAGTTGGGTATCTATCATTATATTTACACTACATTAATATATGGGTCAAGACATGTTAAATGAGTTAAATACGAGGCAACTCGTATTTGACCCGACCCAAACCGATCTACCAAATTGACATGACCTAAATAAGACTGATCAATGATGAATGTTTTCATCATTGAAACGACATGTCTACTCGAGCTTAATATTAGCAACCAACGCATGTCATCGAGCTCAAGCTCAACCTCATGTCTCTCCACCACCATCATAGTTACTTGAGCTCGAAACTCGAAACTCGTGGCCATGATCATTTGAGTTTAAAACTTATAGATAGCCGCAACTCCTCGATTGCTAAAATTTCCCAAATTCAAATTTAATCATTTGGAGCTTAGCATGTTTTAAAATCATTTTCTTTCACGAGAAAAAGTCAAGTGTAATTTTTTGATAAAAAGTTAAACCCTCAACTTTCAGCAAACTTAATTTTTTATTTTTTTTCAGTCAAAAGAAACTTAAGCTTGTTGTCCTAAGTTATCAGCTGTTTATATGGTGATTTCTCCAAAATTATCAAATCCCGAGAAGTTTTTTTTTTTTGGTAATAAAATCCCGAGAAGTTTTTTCACGTCAATAAAACCAAGCTTGTGCTTTTCCGCAAAAGATCATTCATTGGGCCTATAGATTTGCTAAAATCGATAATCTTCTTGGTTATCAAGAATGCTCGTTAGATCCAGCCAGATCCGACGATTCTAATTCATTTCGATACACATATTACGGTAGGCCCTCGGCCTTTCAGAACACCGGATTATTCTGCCAAATCACTAAATTCGGAGATGTGGGCACGATCTATGCCGCCCAACCGCCCGGTGGCGGTGGCTCCTCGTGCGCGGCCCACGAACCCAGTCGTGGCGTTGCGGCCGATCATCCCCCCACGACCCTGAACGAGCCTCGGCCCACGTAAGGCCCAGACCAAGCCCATATTTTCCCAAAAGAAGTGGAAAATGGAAAAGAAAAAGAGTGCAGAATTACGAAAATGCACATTGTACTGCGGAAGTCTTACCCTCTCTTTCCTCACTTCTCCCTTAGGGCTCATTAGCTTAAGAACCGTGCAGCAGAAGTCAGTCTCTCTCGCCTATTTTTGTCCTCTCCTCCCTCAGCCTGCACCCGAGCGAGAGAGAGAGAGAGAGAGAGAGATAGGGGAAGCAAAGTTTTGATCTCGCCATGGACATGCAGAGCGACTTCGATCGCATCCTCTTCTTCGAGCACGCTCGCAAGACCGCCGAGGCAACCTACGCCAAGAACCCCCTCGATGCCGATGTCAGTAATCCCACATCGTTCGTTTTCGCTCTGTAATCTGTTCACCCGCCAGTTGTTCTTTTCGCTGTTGTTCTTCTTAAAATTTTCTCCCCCTCTCTCGGTCGACTCATGTTCGATTGTCTGTGGCTTTTAGTAGGTTCGATGTTTGATAATTTAATTCCTGGAAGATGCTTCGACTGTGGGATTTAAGATTCCGATTTGTTCTTCTTGCGGCGTTTGAATGATGTTTATCTCGGGGGTTTTTGTTTTTTTTTCCCTTCCCTCGCTGTGCAGAACTTGACTAGGTGGGGAGGAGCCTTGCTGGAGTTATCTCAGTTTCAGAGCGTGCCGGATTCCAAAAAAATGATTCAAGGTTGCTCCTTTTTTCATCTTTGTTTTTAATTCTGAATGAATTTAGTTTTTCTGTTTTTTTTTTCGGCCACAGATAAGTATAGTACCGTTTCATCGATCGATGAGAGCAAGTTGTTTTGAAAATCTCGTACTTGCAGTTGTCATGTTTCTGTTCAGGCAACACGCAAGCTCCTCCTAACTAGGACTGTCAGTTCGTTTGGCACGTTTAAGGAAGTAAGTGAGAAGAAGCGATGCAAATTTGCGAAAATAATGCTTTGGCATTTTCATAAAGAATGTTCTACGATGACATAAATTGACCCGAATTCATAGCTTGAACTTGAAATGTGAACATAGAACTGGTAAGGACTATTGTATTACGAAAACTTCTAGTTCTCCTTCGCAGCCTTCACGGTCATCTCATTTCCTCGACCAATGAACAAATTTGCGACAATTGGGCCCTTCCTCGATATTTGGACATGTGATATTAGCCTGTTGTCACATCAACCTTGTTACCAATCCCCTAGTGCATTGTATAGAATTTGAACTTATTCTGTTTATTGTGGTTATTTTCTTTTGTCTGATGCTGCGTGGTGTGTTTTTTAGTGGAAATGATTGTTCGGCTCTGTATTCTTAGCTGATCGTTTGATCTTTCAGATGCTATTTCAAAACTTGAGGAGGCACTCCAGGTGAACTCCACCAAGCATGATACTCTCTGGTATCTTGGGAACGCTCACACTTCCCATGCATTTTTGACACCGGACCAAGATGAGGCTAAGGTTTACTTTGAGAAGGCAACTCGCTATTTTGAGCAAGCTGTTGCTGAGGTGACTTGAACTGAAGCCTCAACAAATTCTACACCTCTCGTTCGATAGTCAGATGTAGATAAGTGACTATGTTGTTATTACACTTTTCAGGATCCCAGCAATGAGCTGTATGCTAAGTCCCTGGAAGTGGCTGCTAAGGTACTGTGAACTAATCTTCTTTGCAGTCACTTTACTTCTCGGGAGGCTTTTATAACCATGCGCATGTACACCTATGGTGCTATGGTTTACAAGCACATGTACCTGCACTACAATATTTTCCACATGCAGTGTGGCTTATAGTGTGTCAGGGATTTATGAAATTGCCATACTTTTTGTTTGACCGTAATCAAGTGGGGGGAGAAACAGTCTTTTTTCTTGTTGTCGAGGATTCGTTCATTTTGGTTGAAAGTAGGCGTTTCAATTGTTCCCTGATGGAGATTTTTAGCCTTAAAGATCCTCGGTTGTCTTTATGCTTAGGCCCCAGAGATTTTTAGCCTTAAAGATTCTCGTTTGTCTTTATGCTTAGGCCCCAGAGATACACACGGAGATCCACAAGTCTGGTTTAGGACAACAGGTTGCAGCTGCTGGGCCTTCATCTTCTTCCAGTGGCGTGAAGGTCATTCTCTTCAACCCTTATACCATGTATTGTTAGTCCTTTGATTGTTTGTGCTATAACTTTTGCCGTTTAAAAATCTGTTATGCTCGATCGTCCAATCAGAGACTTAGTATTTATTTTTTGGGGAAAGGACGGATTTTTTTTTTCTTGTTGGGGTTGGGGGGCTGTTGCAGTGGCGGCAGTAGTGGTCTATGAGGTGCAACCGCATGGTAGCAGTAGACCACGCACGCCTGCAGAAAACTGCATTTTTGAATGAGGCTTTTGCCTGCCGTGTCTCTGTTGATAGACTATACATCTTTACGAGGATGCATGACCGAATTGCTTCGTCTTCTTTCAGAGTTCAAAGAAGAAGAAGGGCAGTGATCTCAAGTATGACATATTTGGCTGGATCATCCTTGCTGTTGGCATTGTCGCCTGGGTTGGTTTTGCCAAAACCCACATGCCCCCGCCGCCGCCTCCCCCGCGATGAGCGAAGCGTATATCTGTGTTCGTTCAGAAGATCAAGCCATCCATCAGAAGTTTGCGCTGATGTATGTGCAGTGGCGCGGCATTTGTCTCGTCTGACGCTTTGCTGTCTTTTTCAAAGAATTAATGTCATCTCTACGACTTAAACTAGTATTGAGGTTTTAAGGCTTTTTGATCTGATTCATGGTTGATAGGGGAACACAGTTGAGGTGGGTCTGTGCTTACCATTGAGATTGTTCTTTTGGACTCGCTTTGGCCGCATCGTTTCATAGGGTATCTGATCATATTTTCACTCCCTTCATCAATTGCCGGCAATTTCTTCTTTTTGTCAAATCCGTGTTATTTTCAGATGACGTGTAACTGCTTTGAGGCATACGCTGTCCTATCGGTCGGATAGATTGCAACGTCCCGGAGTATTTAGGAAAATCCGAATAATTTGAGAATATTTTTTTGAAATGATTATATTATTCGTTCAGAACAATTAATTAAGAAAAAAACTAATTTAATTACTAATATTTATTTACCTTTAAATATTTTTATGAACGGTGAAAGTATATTTCGGTTATTCGTCTTCTTAAGCGATATGATATTATTATGACGTCAATTTATAAGTTTCAAATGTTTTTCACGAGACGAACAAATTTAAAAGTAGAAGTCAATTTTTTTGCAAGTGGATGAAAGAGGTCCAATAAATTTTAAGGCCCGGCCCATATGAGCCTTCCAAGGGCCTCGTGAGACGGACCACTAGCGACTGGCCCGTGGGCACACTGACTTTCCCGTGGCCAACCCGATCGACTCGTGCGGGGATGCGTGCGAGCTTCGCGCGCCACACGAGAGGCTCGTGGATGGATAACGACGCGTCATTAACTCCTCCCCCTTCCCCGCGCTGGCCTTTCAAAGTTCCTCCCGCTTGCGCCTGCAAAGGTCCCCGCCCAACATCGCGAGATTCCTAAAAGTTCTATCGATCTTTTGTTAAGCGTGATCTACTGTCTAAAACTAGTTCGGGACAAACTTATTATAATTATACTAATATAAGATTTTTCGTTGATTCAAAAACTAATTTAAGATAAATGTATTGAGTGTATATTTAACAATTTTCGTGATATTAACCCAAGATGACATCAGTGGACGGATGATCTCTAGGGATAAACACGCGCGATCCCACGCATCAAGAAGAGCCCATGAGAACCGCCGCGCCATCCACATCCGACTCATTGAACCCCCCCCCCCCCCCCCCCCCCCCCCCCCACCCACCATAAAGATTCTCCCGCAAGCTTTTCGATTCGAAAAACGCTCCAAACGTTAAAAATTCTCGCGCAAGCTTTTCCCTCAAATTTCAAAAATCACCCGCCCTTCCTCTCTCCCTTTAAAATCCCACCCCCACCAAGCCCCGAAATCCCTCCATCGACAACCCGCTCAAGTAAAAAAAAAAAAACAACCCTAAATCCTCTTTCGTCGTCTCTCTCGATCGACCAAACCAGACGAAACCCTAGATCAAGCCAAATCCCAGAGAGCTCGAACCCCGGAGGCGCAACGATGCCGTCGATCATCCAAGAGGAAGAGCCCCTGCTGGCCCCGAACCCGGACCGCTTCTGCATGTTCCCCATCCAGTACCCGCAGATCTGGGAGATGTACAAGAAGGCCGAGGCCTCCTTCTGGACCGCCGAGGAGGTCGACCTCTCACAGGACCTCCGCCACTGGGACTCCCTCTCCACCGACGAGCGCCACTTCATCACCCACGTCCTCGCCTTCTTCGCCGCCTCCGACGGCATCGTCCTCGAGAACCTCGCCGTCCGCTTCATGAAGGAGGTCCAGCTCTCCGAGGCCCGCGCCTTCTATGGCTTCCAGATCGCCATCGAGAACATCCACTCCGAGATGTACAGCCTCCTCCTCGAGACCTACGTCAGGGACCCCGCCGAGAAGGACCGCCTCTTCCGCGCGGTCGACACCGTCCCTGCCGTCGCCCTCAAGGCTGACTGGGCCCTCCGCTGGATCGACGGCGCCGAGTCCTTCGCCGAGCGCCTCCTCGCCTTCGCCTGCGTCGAGGGCATCTTCTTCTCCGGCAGCTTCTGCGCCATCTTCTGGCTAAAGAAGCGCGGGCTCATGCCGGGGCTTACCTTCTCGAACGAGCTCATCTCCCGGGACGAGGGCCTCCATTGCGACTTCGCCTGCCTGCTCTACTCGCTGCTGAAGAAGAAGCCGAGCGAGGAGCGGGTGCGGGGGATCGTGCGCGAGGCTGTAGACATCGAGAGGGAGTTCGTCTGCGACGCTCTACCGTGCGCGCTGGTGGGGATGAATCGGGATCTGATGGCCCAGTACATCGAGTTCGTCGCCGATCGGCTGCTCGGCGCGCTCGGGTACGGGAAGATGTACGACGCGGCGAACCCTTTCGACTGGATGGAGCTGATCTCGCTGCAAGGGAAGACCAACTTCTTCGAGAAGCGGGTCGGGGAGTACCAGAAGGCCTCGGTCATGTCCAGCATCAACGGCAACGGCGAAAGCCACGTGTTCAAGATGGACGAGGACTTTTAGATACCTGCACTGGGGCGTGGTGTACGGGATACTGTCACATTTTTTTTACCATTTTTGTATTGTCTTGGTTTGCGGAACGATCGTCTGATAAAGCTGGTTCGTTGAGAATGCCAATGGTCCCCCCCTTTATATAGGATTTTATAAGTATCAAATATTTCATGCTGAAAATTGATTTTAATTTCGGAAATTGGAACTTTCCTGGCCAACTTTTGTTTGTGGTGGTGAAGGGCTGAGAGATTAATGCGACAATCGACATTTTGATAGAGCTACGCTGTCCTCTCCTTGGCCCTGTGCTTGCCAGACCAATGAGATAAATTCTTTAAGGATCTGAAAGTAAAAAAGAATGCACACTAAGGAGAACATGTATTTTTTGTTTAGCATTTCGTGAATAAAAATACAAATTTCGAAGCAGATTTTAATATTTCTAGTCAAGTTCTCTTGGGCCATTTTTTAATAAAGTTTCAATATTAACTGTCCTCCGTAAATATAAAGTTCCCTTAAAAAAAGGATCGATATTAGGAGAAATTACACAAAACTCTCTTGGATGTTTTATGGGTCAGAGCTCTCTTGAATTTTGGGATAGTGTACATACGAGTTTTAAAATGTTGAATCAAACCTTGCACTTTTATTTTATTATGATTGTTAAATTATCATTTTACACAAATTCCTCTATTTCTCATGAGTTTAGTAAAAAAAGAAAATAGTAAAGAAAGCGAAGAAGATGAATTGGCTAGAACATTAATACCATAAAAAATAAATGTCAATGACGATTCGAGATATTAAAATCCCTAAAAACGGATATAAATATTAGTAAAACTAATACACATGTCTAAAGGAAAGAAGACGTTGATCAAGTAAGAAGGAGAAATGCCTCGATAATAAGATGGCCAAATAATAATCGGATAAGTAATACAATTCAGTATAATAATTTTGTTACTTTTATTAATTGTTTGGCAACGGATTCCTTAATAAAAACCTACTTTAAAAAAGAAGAAGGCAAGAAGCCGCTCGCGTTCGAATTTTTCCATTTTTGAAGTGAATTTAGAGGTTTTCGCGGCCTCGTCCCTCGAAGCCCAAGCGGCGCCCTCATCATCATCGCCATTCACCAGCGCTTGGAGCGGTGTGGCTCTCTGTCGTCCAGATTTGAAACTTTGGAGGAAGGTCGCGAAGGGAAACAGCAATGGCGTCCTCTAGCAGTCAAGTAATGCTGTCCAAGGACCAGCTTCTTCATCTCTTCGACCGCTTCTCTTTCCTCGCTTCTCTGCCCGGTAACTCACTCGAGCTCTTCCCTCTCTCCCCCCGGTTTTCTTGGAGTTCGGTTTTCCCGTTTTCACGAGCTCTCACTCTGTCTCTCATGCTTGCAGATGTTAAGAAACGGATTTCGGACGCTGTGCAGGATAAACAGGTAAGTCTCTGTCTCTCTCTCTCTTTGTGCGCGCTGGGCGATTTGTGTATTTCTGTCGCCTGTCCTCGCCTTTGCCTAGTTTTAGTTGGACGGACTGCTTGTTCGAATGGCTTGTTGCTGTTAATCGCGAGTTGCTCTCTCGATGCCGATCCACACCATCTAAATTTCTCGGCAAGACTTTAGAGGAATGACGTGCTTTCATCCTTTTACGGCGTGTTTCTTGTGCAACGTGTTCGAGCTATCCGAAATGAACTCTCAGCCATCAGTATTTCAGGCTGCTGTTCGCATTTCTGCGTGATGTGATCAATTTGTTCAATCTTCATAGTGAGATGTGCATTATTAATTGTGGACCTTGTGCCGAGTTACAGATTTTCTCCGTTTCAGTTGGTGATTTTAAGTTTTATTTTCTCCATAGAATGGATAAATTATCTTCTGGTTGGACGTCTAGTAGACTGTAGAATGGTGTTATTTTAACCTCGGGGAGATAGTGAAATGTGGCTATCTATCATTGTCTGATATTCTGTTGTCTTAAGGACATCTCTTCAAAGTTAACCTTCCCTGTTGCTGTTACTCACCGTGAAAGCTCCAGACTGACAGCTCATATGTTTCTTTTGTAAAATGAACACATCCAAACAGCTCATGTATTTCTTTTGTAAAATGAACACATCTGAACCATCCGAAGATTCAACTGTTAAATCTTTTGGCTCTTCTCGCCGAATATAATTGTTCTTGTTTTCTTCATCTAAATTGGTCATTCTATGCAAGTGGGATTTTAATCTCACAAATGTGTCATCATCACGTACTTTGACAAAATGAATGTGGAAAGATCATTGCAAAGTTTTGGCTAGAAAGTTGCGGAGCTATTGTGGATGCTTTAATGAGCTCAACGTGACATTGCATGTGGGCCCCATTGTAGAACTTGATGAATTGCTCGAGAAGCTTCTCGATGGTATCTACACCTTGTTATGAACTTTGATTTACTAACAAAATTAAGATGTCTGCAGATGCTATTTTGGATGTGATCTGGTGAAAAGTGATGGAACTAAGTTTGTGTATAACCTAACATAAGTTGCAACGTGCAGGAGGCTGTTGCCGTGACTACAGAAATCCAAGAAGAAATATTTCAGGAGATGGGTATTGGTGAGTTTTCTTATGGGAAACATGATTCTTTAGTCATTTTCAGTCTTTTATCTACAAAGGTTTCAGATGCTTTTGATTGGACTAGAGAACAGCTAGCTTTAGAAGTAAGTCTGTGGTCTAAACTGGAAGTATGTTCCTTTATCTAGATCAAACAGATTACTTTTCCCTCTTCAAGTTTATTCTTGGATGTACTCTCAACATGATTATATATTAGTCCGTAAGTCATTCACTGTGCTTCTCTTCCAAATTTTCTGAGAAGTAATCTTAGATATGCCAAAATAAGCAGCTCTAGTAAGCTCATTTATATTTATCATGTGAGTCCTATACTTATCCTGCAAAAGTTTGCATGGAGTATATCTGGATATGATTGCCTTTCTCTGAAGTTTGGAGTGGAAGTTTGTTAGTGAGAAACTTGATATATTGCAGGGTCAGTATAATTTGGATTTATTTCTCTTGCACTGATGCACAAGATATGTGAAGGATTTGATATAAGCAGTTCATTGAAGTGCGGAAGCTATGCTTCACTGTTGCAACTTGTGAATCATGTGCTGCCTTTCTCTTGCAGAACCAAGATTTGGCATAGCATGCCTGGGAAGAGTAAACATGGTTTATGAGAATGACCAGGATTTGATGATTCGCTTCTATAAATTTGTTGCAAAGTAACTCTCTCTCTCTCTCTCTCTCTCTCTCTCTCTCTCGTTGTGCATGTGCATGTGCATAACACCCCACGCGCAAGTTGACTCTCGTTCCATTATTTCTTTGTACAAATTCAAAGTGAAAAGTGACGGAAGTGTAGTTCCTTACTGCTACACTGCTAGAAGATTGATAACTGAAGCAATTGTAGAGCTAATGATAAGGAGAAGGGATTCTAGAGACAAAAAGGTGTTTGTCTTGCATCGCTAATAGGGAAAATGTGGTTGGGGCAGGGAAGAAGCAGCTTGTGATGAGGCTGAATTTGGGACAGAGGAATTTTCAGAAAGAATGCTTTATCAGCAGAAACTGCAGGAACAGGTAATAATTGCAAAACTTGTGGTTCTGTCTCATTGGAGTTATTCATCCATGAAAAATGTATGAATCTACCTTGCAGCAAATGGAGATGCTAAAGTACATGCGCCAATTCAACCTTGACGATCAGGCAGCAATCCTTGAAAAGGTAAATGATTACTCTCTGTTAATTTTTGCTTTATCCTAGATAATCTAGACTAACACGATACATGTGATGAATAACCAGATGAAAACAATACATTGACATACCCATAACCTACTTCATCTCATTATCTAAACGAAAAGAGCTGGGAGGGAGGGACATTCACAAGGTCAATTAGTGAAACAACTTGAGTGAAGCGCTCATGATTGTCCATTTTCGTTGTAGTGTTTTTTTTGGGGTCTAGCAAAATCAGTTCTGAGAACAAATGTTTTATGCATGACATATCACTGTGAGCATGAATTTGCCTTTTGAAAGAGTGTGATAATTCCTTCCTGCGAGTTCACACATCAAAACCAGAAGATACTTTAGATTTCTTATTCTGCTTGTTTTCTTAGTTAATAAATCCGTGCAGATCTCTGATATGCTCTTCCTCTCAAAGCTCACTATTTAATCTGATCTAACAGTTGCGGCAGCAGATAGAAAACGCCAATTTTGACAGTGAAGCATCGGTACTGTTACCAGAACAAATTCAAGAAACTGTCCGAAGAAGGGTATCGCCTCTATTTACGCCAAGGTACAATCCAGTTTAACTTATCAATAATTGACATCTGGAAAGATAGATCCTATTGCAATTGTGTCCATGATATCGCGTTCACCTTTTTTTGAACTTTCAATAGAGTAAAATGATTTTATTTTCTGCTGGTGGTTTTATCTCGTCATCGGTTAACTCGTCTCAGGCCTGATTTGATACGGGCATGTATGGTGTGCTATTTTGCAAGTTTCTGTCCTTTCCTTTCCTCTCTTTTTGACGGTTTTTCCACTGGATCAACAGGGCATCAAGTTGAGGTGAACCGCACACGGCTCGTTAATCCGCTCCAGTGCTGCTTGGTGTGCTTGATTTGTCTGGCTCTAGTGCTGTTCTCTTGGTTCAATTTGCCACCGGAAGCAACCGGGTGACCGATGTTCCGATGTGTTAATTCTTAGTCTTTCATGTTAACCATGGCACTCCCATGTACATCGACAAAGACCTTGCAGATGGATATCATATTTACGCAAATTATTACTCGTGTTATGGGAATGTTAAGTTGGTGGGTGGATACTGTGAAGTTATATCCCGAGTGCTAGCAGAGCTCATATATTCATAGTTAGAAGCATAACGGGATCCATATATCCATCGCCGGAAGTTAGTCTGTCTTCTATCGGAGAGCCACAACTCACTGCACGGTTGAGTTTTCTAAAGCCGCAATTATGTTTGATTAAGATTGGAGTTTTGCTTTTACGGATCCCATATCATTATAGCTAGGCCAGGATTTGTAGTAGATATTCCGACCGGATCGATTCGATCAGTCCTGCACCAGATTAAGGCTCGCCGTAAGTTAGGTTCCTCACTGATCCATGAGAGGTTTCTCTTATTGTAAACGAAAGGTCATTTTTCTTCATTAAAAATTTGCTGCTAATAAGGTGGAGATGGCCGAGTTGGTCTAAGGTGCCAGATTAAGGTTCTGGTCCGAAAGGGCGTGGGTTCAAATCCCACTCTCCACAAACTTCCTCCTCTTTTTTTTTTTTTTTTTGGGGTGCGTGTTTTATTTCTCTGCGCGAACTCATCAACCCAAATATGGGGTAACCGGCGCCAAGACAATAACTCTGGAACTGGAAAGAAAGGGCTGATAAAGAAAGATGTCCTCTAACAGAAGCGACTGGCGTTCGCGTTGTTGGACGGCGGGATCTCGAAATGCCAGAGCCTCCCCGTGCCCTCCACCTTGTACTTCATGCACAGGAACTCCTTCGCGTACGCCCTCTCCACCCGCCGGTTCACGTCGTGCAGGAACACGTGCGTCACCCCCTCCCCCACCCGCCCCCGCGCCATCACGGCCGCCGTGAATATCGCCCCCATCCTCCCCGGCGCCTCCGCGAAGTAACCCCTCGGCGCGTCGATCATGATCACGTCCCACTGCTTGTCGCGCACCTCCTGCGGCAGCCCCGGCAGCGCCAGACGGCATCGGCTCTCTCTCCCCAGCCGTGCGTGCCCGGGCATGCAGTCCCGCTCCTTCCCGTACGTGGCCAGGAGCTCGTTGGCCTCGGCGAGCCGGGTTGGGTAATGCACGTGGAATGCGTGCAGGGCGGGGGCCTTTGTGAGCACGGACTGGATCCATGACTCGCCCTCCTCGAGGAACACGGTGGTGCCGCGCGGGTTGAGGGCGGCCCACATGAGGGAGTCGTGGCCGAGGCCGAAGACCAGGAAGTTGCAGGGGGCGGCATCCCGGAGGACGTTGAAGCAGAGGCTGATCTCCGCGAGGGACTGCTGCGGGACCACGCGCGACGTGGCGTAGTGGAGGATGGCCTGGAGCTGCGTCGGCGTCGGGACGTAGCTCGAGCCGCCGCCGCCGGCAGAGGAGACGGAGGACACGAAGCTCTTCCCGGGGACGAGGGCCGTGGCTGCGAGGAAGAGGAGGAGGGCGGCAGTAACGAGGAAGACGGCGGAGGCGGCGAGGAGCCAGCTCTTGTTGAGAGGGAGGCGACGGCCCTTGACGTCGGGGTCGAAGTGGCGTTTCTTCATGTCGACCTTATTCTCATCGAACATGATTGAGAGAATCTGGGTTATGCAGGGAGCTCGTGCTCTTGTAGGCCGTCGAGTTTCCGGGTATTCATCAATCAAATCGAGGTCCTCATAAGAAAGGAGGGCAGTCGCGCATCGATCGTGGGAGCTCGGGCGACGATCAGGGAAAACGAGCGGTCGTTTTCTTAGGTTTTCAACGTGGATCCGAAGGAGGAAAAACGAGGGTTACGTTCGATGATCGATGAGCACGGCCTTATTAGGCACTTCACTTTATGCCCCGAGAGCGAGAGAGAGAGAGAGAGAGAGAGAGAGAGAGAGAGAGAGTAATGGACAGAAAGAAAAAACTGAGAGGATGCAATGCACCGGCAACGTATCGAGATGCGTTTTAAGGTGTCTAAATACAGTATGTACTAAGTATAGTTAATGAGGTTCTCGATTTTTTTCTTGGGTGGGGAAGATTGGCCGAATGGATTTTGGACCATGCTTCTTAGGTGGGCATTTTACTCTGGGGATCCTTCTAATTTACTGCGTAATTTAATGTATTCCCCAAGCTATCGATAGGAACTACCTCCATACAATTGCGATTTGATTAAGGTCAATGCTAACCGACATTTAATGCACATCTTGCCAATCTAATTGTGGTGATTGAGATCCGTCTAGCGTTATGACAACACCCGTTTTTCTCTCTCTCTCTCTCTCACTTGCCAACCTTTTAAATCAAAACAACTCGCAAAAGCGAAATAAATAAACGAGACAGGTTCTAATTTCAATGGGACAATTATTGAAAAAATTTTAAACTTTTTGCAACTTTACCGATTTGGTCCTGAATTTTTTTTTTGGCCAATTCAGTCGTAAACCTTTTAAAACTTTGTCATCTAAGTCATTCCAACGACTTTTCGCCGGAAAAGACTTATGTGGATATCCAGTCAGCACTGTGTACACGACGAGGCTTGATTGGTTGATTGTCGGTGATAATGTGGCACAAAACGACGTAATTTTGACAATTTGCCCAAAATTTTGCCCCAAACTTCAAGAGTAGGGTTCTTCAGCTACGGTTCTTCTTCTTCTTCACCAAACAGTATTAAAATAAAATAAAATCTCTGAATTTCATATTTTATCCTGATTAGAAATCCAGACGACCTAGCTTCGTATCTATGCATCATGTATGCGAGTACCCATATTTTTCTATCGGGTCACAAGGGTAGAGCAGGCCCGTCATTGACGGCCCATATATTACTGGGCCGAATTGCATCTCACTTGCAGTCCAATCCAAACACAAAGCCATCCTTTGTCTGAAGAACGGTCTTCTCTCTTTCGTCCCTCTCTCCATTGAAGAGCAAGCAGCACCCGAAGGATAAGGTGTGCCACCACAGAACTCCCATCTCCCGGAGCACTTCATTGCAGCACATCCCGATGCGTCATCCCAATTGAACTGCTCACCGAAGTTCTCCCCATTTCGTTGCAGATAACGGAGAAGAGCATGGCCGCCGCAACCTCGCTTGGTGCACTGAACCTGATAGGATCGTTCCGGGGACTCTCCCTGTGCTCGAGCTCTTCGACCTCCTTCGCCAGAGGCGACTTCGCGCCCGTTGCCGCCGCCTCGAGGCTCTCCGTCTCGCGCCCGGTGAGTTTCCCGCTGACCATCGAGTGCGCGCACAAGAAAGGGGCCGGCAGCACCAAGAACGGCCGCGACTCCAGAGGCCAGAGGCTCGGCGTCAAGATCTTCGGCGACCAAGCGGCGAAGCCTGGGGCTATTATCGTGCGACAGCGTGGTACTAAGGTGAATTGAGTTGTTTGTCTGTGTTCATTTGTGATTCGGGTTGACGATTATCTTGTCATAGGCAGTGAGATGGTGAGTTCGTAGCTGATTGTCTTCGCTGAATTTTTGTTGTCTGTGGTGTTCTGCTGTATAGTTGGTTCTGGTTTTTCACGAGGGAGAGTGGTTGGGTAGCAAATTTTACGAGTTTAGAAATGCTTTTACTGTGAATGTCGAGTGAGTAGCTATAGCTAAAGGTTATGATTAAAAAGAATGGTGGTGAGATTTTGCGGGCTTCAAAGGATGGGTTGCTCTCAAGTCTCCAGATTGAGATAATAATCTTATCCTTATTTATCTTGCTCGTGGTGGATGATAAAGATTGTCGTCGTTGGAAAAAAATTACGAGATTGATTTTTACATTTGCCTGTGATAGGAAGCACTAGGGGACCTTGTCTCAGATGAGACTTAGAGCTCGAGTGAGAACAGGTGCTGCCTTTGCTTCGACGAATGACCTGAGCAACTATCAATCATTTGATAGTTCTGGTTTATGGGTCTGATCCATAGCATTGGAACTAACAATTTCTCATCACAATAGAATGGAAGTTGATCTTGTCTCTATATAATGTGGGGCAGCTGCTTCTATGATGTGTGTTTGGTGAAGATGTCAAATCTTGTATCCCATAATTTTTTTCCCTGCAATTTGGTGTTCAAAGTGTCTAAGCTGCAATGTATGTATCTCTGTATTTTCTTCAATATGATCGTTGAGACGAGCGGAGATGAAGTATTCATGCAGCTACCTTTGAAGCAATATAAATCCTCTTAAGGGCATAATATGGAGAATACTAATTGAACGAGTGATTCAACAAGGGAGTAGGGTCAAATTGAAAAGAAATCGATAATTTCACTGAGATTTTTGCATTGCTTCCAAGTTAAGCGAAAGGATAAATCCTTTCTTCTTATTGATTTAGCTTGTGTATGTATGAGACATTTTTTTTTTGTTTTAAAGTTTTAGAGGGAATTAGCTTTGTGGAATTAGTTTTACCAGATGTCCTCAAATTCTAATAGAGTAGTCTAGAACTATGTGAAAATTAAATTATTGTGTCTGCCCTATGGACAAATCATGGAGGAAAACCAAATTATTTTATCTGCCTTATGGACAAATCATGGAGGAAAGATAGAAAATGAGTGTAGAAAGGATAGTGGAGTTGGCATGCTACTCATATCATAACAGGACCTTTACTTTTCGATATTAAGTCACTAGTGAGAGATAATGACCTGCAGAGCTGTGTCCTGTCCTTGGGTTGTTCCTGCTTCAGAGCCGAGCGAAAGTCCTGGAGGGAAGGTAACAGATGGCCTTTGTGTAAAAACAATGTCTTTTAAGGGAGTGGTTGAGAGGTAGCCAATTTTCTCCTTGTTATGGATTCACTTTTTCAGTCTTATATACATCATTAGTGGTCTTTTTAGCATTTCATTCATGCGATTGTCCTGTTTAGGGTTGATGTTCAGGAGTCACTGTTTGTATTACTTCCATTTGAAAATTATGCATTCTAAATTTCTCTCCAAAACTCTTTCAGTTCCATCCTGGAAATAATGTGGGACTTGGCAAGGACCACACCATCTTCTCTCTGATCGATGGACTAGTCAAATTTGAGAAGTTTGGGCCCGACAAGAAGAAGGTCTGAGTCAAAGACAAATTTTACGTTATGCAGTCGAGAGAAGGTGAATTTTATACGATTGACATGTTCTTGCTTTTGGCTGAGTTACAGATAAGCGTATACCCAAGAGAAGTACAGCCCGAGAACCCGAATAGCTACAGAGTGCGAAAGAGAGAGTACTTCAGGATGCAGCGCGACCGTAAAAGAGCAAGGAAGGAAGGCATCGTAGCTGAACCCCAGTTAGTGTTAGCTTCAGCTGATGATACTGCAGAAAGCAATCCAAATTGTTGATGCTGCGACCCTTTTCCCCTCTTTAATCCAGGCTTTGTTCAAGCTGTAAAATGACCAAAGGTTTTCCAACGTCAAATTCCTTGATTTGTGATCTTTCTTTCCATGCTGATGAACCTGCATCTCTGCTCTAACTGTAAGGGTCGGTATCATACTCCACAAATCATGATAATTCATTTATTTTATGCACAGATGAAGCAGACTTATAAATTTTCGCTGGTAGAGTGTCTTCTGTTTGTCCTTGGATTTGTTCTTGTAATCTGTCTACGTCAAGACTGCATCAACATACATAACCAAGATCTTGGGAATCTCTTGTATTAGGATGCATTCGAACATGGTACATAACTTAGCTTGTGGAGAATTTGAAAATTGACTTATAGATCACAAAACAACATGACGACTTGAGAAGCTCGATGCATCGCCTTTTCAAGGTCAATCCACAAAATGTTCATCTACATGTAGAACTGTAGATCATGATTAATATACAATCAGAAAGCTCTTCCACGAGCTTTCAAAACTTGAGTTACTGTTCTTCAGTTAAATGGGCCATGCTATACAGAACCGAAATAGGAAAAACTCATCAAAACAAATCATAGGGTGCATTCCCTGAAACTCAGTGCAGCGCAATGGCTACCGCTTAAGTGCTTTCTATAAAAAATCAGGGATTCTTATTTTCTCTCACGCTGAATAGATCGAGGTACAAACGGCAAGCCTCGTGTGTGGCGATGACCAAAGCTGACAGATGTAGGAGAATCTGACGTGCTTAATTTGGAGACTGCTGAAACAAGTTCATCCATGGCTTCATTTTCCACTTCCATTGCATTTGAAGCTACCTCTTTCTTATGAGTGAACTGCTTACGTTGGTTCTTCTGTCTCTGCTTCTTAGATGGAGGAGCCCTCTTGTAAAACTCGAAGGAAGTGGGGAACTTATGCTTGTCGATTAGATGCCGCTGTCGAGCTTTGTAGGTTTTGAACTTCAATCCACATCCTTCCACCAAGCATTCATACTGTTTCCACACAAATAATATATCTACTAAATATGGACAAGAAAATCTCTGTTCGACCTCAAATGATAGGAAAAGATGTATGATGTTTGGTTCTGTACTTCGATCATTCTTAACAACATGTTTTTATGGAAACACATCCCCATATGGAAAGAGCTATATGCTTCAATTGTTGGGAGAAAGGTTATTTTATGCTCTCGCCAAAGAGCTAGATCATGTCACCTAGAAACGACAGTCATCACAAGTTCACCACTGTTTTACAATCAAATTGCAATATGGGTTTCTTGTGAAGTCCAAGCTACAAATAATATTATGAAGGGAAGAAGGCCTACAAACAGGGGGAGAAGTCGAAGTTGGCCAGTTTCGGGGGTTAGCTCATGCATTGGCAACATTTCCCAACCCCTCAATAGTAATGAGGAAAACAAAGTAGCTTGCTTGGAGCAAAGCTTCTTCTAGAAACTATAATGCACATAACTGCACAGCATATGAGTTTAAAACATCCTAACTAATCAAACAAAGAAAGACCAAGTCAGAATATTTCTGAGCTAATGCGCAAAACATACCATAGCAAAACCACGAGCAACCTTTGCTTGAAAGAAAGAATCGTGTGCTTCTGATACATGTATGCTGAGTAGTCTGGATGTAGGGTAAACTCTGGAGCAAACCGAACAAGAAGCTGTATGGCGTGCATTGTAATGATCTTCAAAGTTCTCTAAAGATGTTAACCATGCACCACAGCCAACAACTGGACAGAAAACTCCCCTGAAATATGTCAGAGATGTTCAGGCAGAGAGTTTAAGAAATCAGTGACCGTGTCTACAATATTGTGCAAAAAATAACCAAAAATAAAAGATACCAACTAAACAAAATATCACATTCTCAATAGAATAACCCAGTGACAACTGTCCTAGAATATTACACAACATTGGAATCAGAGGCCTAATGAATGGACTCGAAGCCTGGAAAATCTGGACTAACTTTGCCTTTTTCTTTAATTGCTTCAACGAACCAAATGAATAGCATCATGAAATTGTTGTATGCTGCTAAATATTAACGACAGTTGGTCTACAAAAAGGAAATCAATGCCACAGCAAGTATTGAGACAATCGTCGAACAAATTAATATTTGCAAATACCTATACCAAGCAAGCCCATAGAGACAGATGTGTCGATCATTAAAAGAAACTACTCAAAAAGATTGCCATTTCTGAAATTCTTAGCACCTGCTGTCCTCATCCATTAAGTTCTGAAGTTGATGCCTCTCATCTTCGGTTAAATCTAGTGCAACCTGAACATGTGAATATAAACTGTAATTCCAACACTGAAGTGACTGCAAAAAAAATACTCAGATAGTAAAAAGAAAGGTAGCAACCAACAAATGAGAGCTAAACTAGAAGAAGCATATAAAGCGGAAAAAAAATACATGAAATAGAAGACAAACTCGAATCATATTAGCAATTTGTCCAGTTACTTGGTCTATCTACATTGAAAAGTATGAAATGACTCAGTTTCAACCCCTAGAACAAAGCAGGTGGCACTTAGCTAGCAAATTGATGAATATAAACAGGTTGATTCAACTTCAGTAATTCTTCAGTAGGAGCGAGAATGATTGAAACGCGATAAATCTGATTTTGAAACAGTTAATCCCAATCTGAACAAAATAATTAAACTTCCTGTGTCTTACTTATTGTTAATCCACATCTTTCGCTAAAACTATGAACAAATGCGATGAATGACATTCAACAATCTCCAAACCATGTCTGATGTCTCTCAATCCACCTTAAAACTTAAATTTCTCCATCACTTGCATTTACATGAACAAAACTTCAAGCAGTGTCGGGAAAAAACCGCGCAGAGCCGCGACTCAGTTTCAACACCCACGGCGAAGTGAATTGGCTGGCAGCTGGCACTCAGCAAGCGAAACCGACGAACGCAAGCATCTCAATTCAAATTCGAGACACCAGATTCTCGGTAAGCTAGATTCAAACAGGCGGAACCCATCGCGCGACCATTCAACGCCACCTCTCCGTATCTTCTTCGCCGATTAATTCAGGTACTTTGTTCATTCAACTCGTTCTACATTTCTGTTTCCCATTTTTTTCCCAGGAAACTGCTAATCGATGAAACGAAAGATCTCTCCAGATTCCAGACAGAAAAACCTAGAGCTACAACCAAGCAATGAAAGGGCGGGTGAAGAAGGGAAGAAGGAGAGAGACCTGCTTAGCGAGGAGCTCGCGCTCGACGTTGCCGGAAGAGAAGAAGGCGGAATCCGGATCGAACCTCCGGCGAACCGACTTCCAGTACGGAAATCCACCGTCTCCTCCCTCCTCCATCGCCGCCGTCTTTCTGTTTCCGCTAACCCGAAGCTGCAACGGTAAAGAGAGGTCGGGGAACAACGTGTCTGGGAAATATGGAAAAAATGTTCGATCTTTCGCTCGTCAGCTTTTCAAATCACAGAAGGCCAAAAGGAGGAGAGATTTCTCCTGGGCCATCGGCATTGGGCCTTAAGGTGTCGGCTCATGAGAACGATTCGATATCCTATATCTTAAGTTAATATTATTTTTCCACTGAATGGAACATAGCGTCGATATGTCCGAGTGGTTAAGGAGACAGACTTGAAATCTGTTGGGCTTCGCCCGCGCAGGTTCGAACCCTGCTGTCGACGTCTATCCATCCCCTCCGTTTTTATTTGTATATTAGGATTACTACCACCGACAATCTCAACTTTTTCGTATCATGAAAAATTCTAACTTAAATCTATGCGATGAATGTATTATGAATTTATTTTTGTTATTAAAAACTCTTAAATTTATCAATAATGATCCGTATATTTCAAATTTTTGTTTGTGTCACTATAAATTTCGAAATTATATTAGTGCGACTCCACGAGTTTAAAATTTTGAATGACACAAAAAAAAGTTAGAATATTTATGCATAGTTTATGGTATTTTCATATTGTATTATTGAGAGATCATATCTTTTTGCTGAGCGAAAAAGGGAAATCGAACTGGCCTCCACTCCACGTTCGAGATGGAAAAAGTTTGTCGTTTTGGGCAATTAGCTTTTTTGCTGAGGCGAACTTTCCTCGCAAAAGTACACGGCGCGGATCACAGAGCATGTGAAAACCCCAGCTCAGAAGGGAATTTTCAAACTCTGATCCCGTTTTGGTTTTGGAACAGAGAGCAGCTTCATCTCCTAAGCTTTGCATCTTTTTTCCTTTTTGCCCAGGCAAACAATACCCTCATCTGCAAGCACCTTCCACCGGCTGTTGCTCTTATTGTCTTTTGCTCTCTCTGGAAACTGAACACAACATTCTATCCCCACACCATCACGCTAGTAGTCTCCATAGTGTTCCACAGAGAGAGAGAGATAGAGAGATGTCGGACTGGGGGCCGGTGTTCGTGGCGGTGGTCCTGTTCATACTGCTGACCCCGGGGCTGCTGATCCAGATACCGGGCAGATCCAGATTCATCGAGTTCGGCAACTTCCAGACCAGCGGGGCCTCCATACTCGTCCACTCCATCCTTTACTTCGCCCTCATCTGCATCTTCTTGTTAGCCGTCGGCGTCCACATGTACATCGGTTCTTAGCCTCCTCTTTTTCCTTGTCTTTTTTCTCCGCTGCTTGGAGAGACCTGGATGATTTCTCCGTGGAATTGATGGCTAAGCTGCAATCTTTTGTTGTTTCTTTGGAGTTTCGGGACTCTGCCGAATGTTTACTCGGATTGGAAATTGGATTCTATTTGCCTAGCGAAATGTTACCATCATATTTCTTGATCTAACCTTTTTCGTATCCATCTAATAGTTAGAGACTGTTTGGATTATCATGTAATTACTTATTTCAGCGTAATAATCCGTGACACCAAGACTTGTGAATGCTTACGTGCCGACCGAAACGCATATCTTCAAGTTCTCTGGCTAGTTTGGAAACACTCTC
Organism: Melaleuca quinquenervia; assembly: GCA_030064385.1. Classification (NCBI taxonomy): domain Eukaryota; kingdom Viridiplantae; phylum Streptophyta; class Magnoliopsida; order Myrtales; family Myrtaceae; genus Melaleuca; species Melaleuca quinquenervia. The sequence continues at coordinate 4,583,254 of CM057726.1, read as the reverse complement.
CATCGACCCACCACCAAAACCCCACCCCCCCGGCGACGGGGGGCGGTTCTGAGGCAAGGGTCGGTTTCATCACATCATACGAAATGGCTAATGTTGCTAGAGTTCAAGAAAAACACAGATTGGCTGCATATGCCTAAGGTCTGGTATCAATTAACAACCTAAGCTCGAGGAGACACCCGAGCAATTTCTACTCAGGTTCACATTTGCAGAAGATTGAGATCAACAAGAATTGAATCAGAGGCTCCAAGCACAGAGGAAGAATGCACGACAAGACCTATATTTCGGTTTATTTAGAAGCGTACTCGGTCTCTAGCTATACATACAAGTGGATGTTAAGAACAACAAAGAACAGTATCAGAAGCAGACCATACAGAACAGCATGCACAAATATGGAAGGTAAGCTGGTCTTCATGTTCAAAAAGTCGACCGGCCGATCCTTCCCCGGCATCTGGACCACCATCCCCGGCGAGAGAAACGCAAACAGAGCAGAAGCAATCAGAGGAGCGGCCCAATCATTCATCCTCTTGCTCCTGAAAGTTTCCTCTTTTCCCTTCAAATTCAGGCTTCAGTAAAACAAAACGAAAAGGGCAGTGCGAAAGAACCACAAAAGCATCAAAATATAAGGCGTATGAAAAGGGCATCCGATGCCAGATGGCCCGCGAAAGAAGGCATTGGAATTTCATAAAGAAGGAAAAGATAAATCTTTTTAGCTTCTTTTCTAACCCCCTTTCTGTGAATTTCTTATCCCCGGCTTGGATAACGCAGAAAGGCACCATTTTCCACTCGATGAGCGGATGGAGATAACTGTCCTCCATAAACAAAGAGTAATCGATGGCAGGACCATATAACAGCTAGAGACTGGTTAGTGCTCAATTAGGGTCCGACTTTGGTGTTTCTTGATGGCTGATCCCGTCACATTCTATGTGGAAACCATTGAAAAATAAGTCAAAATAACATTATAAAAGTACAGATGGGACATGAAGGGGGACGCACTGGAAGACTTCCAGTGGAAGTCGTTTAATTGGTCCGGTGGGACGATGAGAGAGACCCAATGAACCCATTAACCAACGGTTCAAAACTTTGGTAACAGGAATCACGTGAACCTTTATAAAAATCAAACCTTAACAGCAGTTGCTGACAGATAGTATAGAAGCAAACGGTGCCACTATTTATGGGGGCTCTTGTCGGCTCTGCTCAGGGAAAAATAGAATATTTGAACTTTGAAGCACATTAAAAAAGAAGGGAGAAACACAATCATTACCATCATATTCTTCATGGGCCGCCCAAGATCCCGCAAGCAAGTCCAGCCCAAGCAACTCTCAGCGTCTTCTTCCACTTCTTCCCTCTTCCGAAAGTTTGCCAGCTTCCCAAAAGCTCCAGTGAGTAAGAAGGTCCCTATCGAACAGATCACCTCAAAGCTCAATTTTCCACTACTCACCGCCATCCTCGTCGTCGTCATCCTAATCATCTTGCTTCAAGAAACTGCGAAGGATTGCCTTTCTTTCCTCCGCATTCAAACGTCCAAACATAAAAACACAGTAAACAAGCAAAAAAGCTAAAGAGATCTTCAAGCATGGCGGATTGGGCACCGGTGCTGATAGGAGTGGTACTGTTCGTTCTACTCCAGCCCGGCCTCCTGTTCGCGATACCGGGGGAGGGCAAGCAGGTGGAGCTCGGGAAGATGAAGACCAACGGCAAGGCCATCGCCTTACACTCACTTATCTTCTTCGCTTGTTACTCGATCCTCATCTTGGCCCTTCACATCCACATCTACACTGGCTAATACTAAAGGCCACACCTTTGGTCACCCAGATCTGCGTCCCTCTGAGGCTTTATCTTGGTTTCTGATCAAAGAAAGGAAAAGATCTGGTCTTTGGTAGATCTGGTCTTGGTCCCAGATTTTGTTCCATCTTCTTTTGTTCCTTTTGCTTTTGGTATATGCTACTTCACATCTGGATATTTGCGAATGTAGTTTTGCTTAGCTCAGCGACGGCTCCATTGGCAAATAGGTTTCTTAGTTTCTCTCTGTTCCTTTTTCCTAGATCACTCGCAGTAAGTGTTAGATTGATTTTTGAGTAAGAGGGAGAGCATTCATCTTTGTGTGACCGTGTGTGTGTCCTGGTATCTCAATTGTCATAAAAACGTTCATCTGATCGTAAATTATAGATACTAAGTTTGGTTTCATGGCATGATAAACCAGCACATTTACAACAGAGTGACCACGATTGACGATTGTTTTACGACCGGGGGGGCTATGCATCCTGCCCTGCCCAGCCTTAGAACAAACGGACGGCTTTTGCTCTTCATTTTCACAATCTTACTTAATCAGACAGTTTTCCATAGCAAAAGGCCTTCTTCTTTCTTTTTCTCATCCCTTTCCTTTCTTCTCGTTGTATACAGAAAAGCGGTTCCTCTTTCGCCTTCCTGTCAATCTGATCAACCTCTCGAGCAGAGGAAATATTCTCTCGACATTCGAGTATTTTTCATAGAGGGTTTTACTCGGGGGAGTAACAGACAGGCTTATGCGCCTCAGTTTTGGCAAAGGTCATATATTTTTCATTTAACTAGACCACCACATATGTGATGCCATAGCTACACGTTTTTGGTGCCGAGTTCTCGCCCCTCTGTTTCTGTCAATGTTCTTCGGTTGAAGCAAGAAATGAAATGATACAAATGAAGCAAGAAATGAAATGATACAAATCATGCGGCAGAAGGGAAATGCAGTGTCAAATTGATTAGCAGTGTAAAGCTCATCTGGCACGAACCTTTGTGAAATCAATGGTTTCGTGACAATTGAGAACGGAAAAAATACAGCCTCACCCAATGGATTATAAATGACCTAGATGCGGGAAGTCTATTGTCTCTGTCGTAGAGCTTCCTTTGTATCACCTAGCTGAATTTTGCTTAGAAGAAAACGGTAAAGGGAAACTTCCATGAAGAAATAACAAGAGACGTTGAACAACACTAAAAGATATCCATGATTGAAGGCAGCACTTCGGATGAACCAGCTTCTGGTGTCGCACCGCCACCACCTATTGAGGATCAACTGACATGGATGTGAATGCCAATTGCTACAATCAGGATGGTGAGTATGCAGAAGTACAAGATGGCGTGAACCAGAATGGAGATACCACTTGTTGCCATGTTCCCGAACTCCACCACCCTCATTTTTGCTGGTATCTGGAACAGCAATCCCGGTGACAACAGTATAAACAAAACAACCGCTACAACAACCGGTCCCCAATCAGCAGACATCTCTTCTTCTCCTCTCTCTCCCTCTCCCTCTCCCCCCCTGGCGAAACCAGCAACTGTGTAATCAGTTGGTTGCTCTTCAATTTGAAAGAATAAGAGACTGATGCAGCTTCGTAATAAGTAGAGAGGAATTAAATTTCTTAGCAGAGAAGCAGACGGAGGATGCCAAACTTGGTGTCATAGGACTCCTACGGTTTAATAGCGAAGCAAAGTATGTCACGACAGTAGTGGGGTTTGCTTTATGAGATCAAAGAGGCATCTTTTATTTCCACCCTTCCCAATTATTGATACATCAAAAGCCGCTTTTGCTCGCCTTGCAGATCGGGGGTGGCGTAAACTTTCTTAAAGAAGTCACAGACAAATCGGCAGGGTTTCCGTCCCAGGGTAACATGGTGGACTCGAGACTCGACCAATTATGACCACGCATAATTTTGTTCAGGCTCATCAGTTTCGGGTCTACACATTTCCATGAGACACGCACTAGCTTATGAGAGAAAGTCTCTTATGTAATGGTTATATTATTTCAGTATAAATGTTGAATACTGCACCAGATCAAATTTCTAATGTATATTAAAAGATTACAACAAGGAAACCAAGTTTGCGATGCCACATTAACACCAACAAGTTACATAAGCATCACATTAAAGCTTTCCATAACTTATAGAAATATTAGCCCGCATGTCCAACAAAGCAAGATAGATCAATGGCGTTCTAAAAGCATATGTTACAAAAAGAGGCCACTGGCTGATCACATCACACGGCACTCTTCAAAAGCATATTCGTGTAGATTGGCAACTAATGCAGGAAGTTCCAAGGTCTCCTAACAATCGACCCACAACCTCCTATCTCCTACCCAAGACCAATAACTCACTCAAGAATACAAATATCCAAGTTCCAGTCGAGTTTCCTGCATTCAGAGCTCTATTGAACAACCTTCGCTCCATTTCATGCCATTAATCAGATGACCAAGCCCACCAAATAAGTTGTGCATTGCAGACCAAACTGTTTCGTGCGATTTGCTGAAGTAATCGACCTTTCATTCTAGTAAATCACACAGAACTGGAGGTGCAGAGTTGCGTTGGCATTTAGCAATATCTCCAGAATTGAACAAGTCGTTATACAAAATATAAAAGAACAAAAACAAAAAAATCTGCCATCTTCGTGTTGAGTCTCCTTTTGTTATGTTTTGGCTTTAACATGGACAATTGCCCATATCCTGGCTAAGGTAATAAGCAACACGAGAAACATACAAGGACCTTAACCACCTCTCCTCAAAATGGGGGGAGAATTCGTCAACGAGAATGGGGGGAGAATTCGTCAACGAGAATGTCATGCGAAAATGCATAAAGCACGCAAGATTGGCCTTCTTCCATTTGAAACTTGCAGCCAAGTCATACAGCATGCATCATATCCTGAAACTTGTTTTGAGCAAACCGATCATACTGACCTTGAACACGAGTTCGACATTCCACCTCTCAATCCATCAACTGGCTGCACATCTCGGCTCAATGAAATTTCCCAATCTGCAGAAAAGTCGACAACGAAGACAGAGTCAAACAACCAAACAAGAAACTAGTTGCCAAGTGTTCAAGATGTCCTCTGCATCTCTGTCTAATAAATTCTAACCAAGCAAAACAGGAGCACCCCCCATGCTAATAAAATTGCTATATTGAAAATTCCCAGTGAACGATGGACTAATCAAAAAGATACTTTTCACTTCTTAGATTGAGAAACCTATCACTAGAATCCGGCTCTCGCTCCATGGACAGAAGTTATTCTATGGATCACGCGCCGGTCTTCAACAAGAACTCCTCAAGGGGGACGTTAGGAGAGAAAGCGGACACCTATGCTATTGCTGCTCATTTCCGCAACAGTCAACACTTACACCAGTTCACCTTTGCTTTGTCTCCCACATCATCAATTGATACCCTCTTCAAATGACATGAAAAACCACTACACCAGAAAAGGCATATATATTCATCACAAAGGAACAACTTACAAATCAACCGAAATTTCAGAACAAAATCGAAAGAGAAGCCACCTTATAGGCCACGTCCTGCCGCGAAGCGACGGAGCACAGTATCGCTCGAGCCAACTCCGATAGAGCGGACGACATTCCCGCCATGTAAAATAAAAAAAAAAACCAGAAGGACGACCCAGGGCATCAAGATGATCCCGATCACAAATGCGATCGATCCAAAGACCATTAGAGCCAGAGAAATCCCCACAAAGAGCGAGGCGAAAGCGGCCGGAGAGACCTGGGCCATCGACGCTCCGGCGAGGCGCGGTCGCTTCGAAGTGGAGGCGACGACTGGGAGCGCGACCGGAGGAGGGAACTTCACGATGTGGCGATCATCGAGCAGAGCTCGTGCAACATCCTTGAGCGATCGTCTTGCGGATTTGAGCTTCTCATCGTCCGTGCTTCGAGTTCAGGCGTTCGTGGAAAAGAGGTCATGGTGAAGGTAAACGATTCAAGACGATGGCCTGAGCTGAGCTTGGAGATCCCACCGTCTTTGAGAGAGAGAGAGAGAGAGTGCTCGCCGGAGATTACGACGTTAGCTGGTCGGTCATGCTCGGGGGGCGTGCCGACCCACCGCATGATCTTGCGCCTTGCGGGGCCGGGCCTGGAACTTGGGCCGACATGGAAAGCTGGACATTCTTGGGCCAAATATAAAAGGGCCGGGCCTGTTGTGCCAGGGCCGTGCCCAGCTCGTTATGCATTGGTCAGGGGCCATTCTGGCCCAGAATGAAAAGATACCGGGCCTGGCATGCCAGTGCCGGGCCAGATTCTTACAACAAGGAATACTTTACTTCGTCAAACGATTGGACCCGCCAAATTGCAGTTCGTTTCATTTTCATACTGTTCCCTCTTCAAGCAAGAGCATGTTGACTTTGACTTTTGCTTTTTATTTAATCTAAACTTTGCAGAACATGTGCAACATCGCATTTTCTAATCCTAAACACAGAAAAGTTTCACCATATATAAATGTCGACATTTATATTCACATATAATATTTTATAAATCCTTGAGATTCAAAAACTTTAATTTTAGAGGAAACACAGAGATTTTCACAATATAATCAAATGCACTCTTCAGAGTTGTCAAGGATAAGAAATTTACCATTTTCTTATTTTGTTATGGGCAAATACCCTAAAAAAAACCCTAAACTATGCCCACCATAACATAAATTGCCCTAATCTTTTTGGTGTTACGGAAAAAACTAAAATTTATAAATGCGCGACATATATACTCTCTATTTAAAAAAAAAAAAAACTCTAAACAATGCCCGCCAATGGAGATGATTGCCTCAGCATAACTTCACTGCTGTATTGCGCCCGGGAGGCCAGCAATTTGTTTGCTTTATAGAATGGTAGCTCCCGTATTGCCTTGATGGAAGCCCGACTTATAGCCGATTCGATGCTTTTCACAAGCTGTGTGGTTTAGGTCTTGAAATGAGAGATGGTGTGGATTTTGCTGGTGAGTATAAGTTGTGGTACCAGAGGTGGATATATATAGTAGATGCTTGGACCAACTTTTTTAATTAACGGGGGTTTCATATGGACATTGATAATGATAAATTTGCTCCGCTAAATTTATAGTAGATGATAATTAACGGGGGTTTCATATAGTAGATGCCAGACATGCTTTGATCCACGTACCGAGAGTGAATGAGCAAGCGAGCAGCTGCTCTGATTAGACGAGACAAATTTAACTAGAACGATTAAATTAGCGTCAGGAATGAGAATCTCAGGAACTGATCATGTCACCGGCCAACATTTCACGGAATATGGACTAGAATAAGGAACCTAAGACTCCCGGTATATCATTTCTCTACGTCTATGGTTGCGCTTCTCTACTGCGGTTTATACTCTGAAGCATGTTCACGTCTCTCAAATCGATCATTCATTCCTCCTAGTCAAGTAGTAAAAACTGAAGATATCATCGACTAATACACAAGCAAGCTAGAAAAGGCCCAAGTGTTGATGTTAATGAAGAGACTCGAGGGATTAAACAACAGAGAGTCGTGTACCGGGTCAGGATGTGAATCAGAGTATCAGAGTCCTTCCACTTTCCTGTGAAAGCGCAAGCTACGGTCGTTTGAGGATACTGTAGTGCAGAAGCTGATCCTATACAACTTGTGCTGTTTGCTTTACTCGGACACGCACTAGACGGCAATAAAGTCATCCACGTACCAGGATAAGATATCTCCAAAAACCGCTCGATCAATCATGGTCCAACCCGTTCAAGTGGGCAAAAAAGTGGAGGAAAAGAGAGATGCTCAAATCTCTCTCAGGGGCATCTCCTCAAAGCATAGCAGATCAAATCGTCTCATTTCCTTGGTTCTTTAGCATGAATCGTATCACCAGTTGCTCAAGACAATAAACTGTTGATTGAACAATCTTATCCATCTCAACACTCATTTCATATTCGGATGAAATTGAGCGTTGATTTTATATAATTAGATTTCCAATTGACATTTGCCAAATGAGGAGGTTAGGGGATCTTCCAAACCGGCATAACAGTTCTGTTTGTAGGTGGAACTGACTATGGGCTCAGCGGAAGCAGAACATTGGCTTTGCCAAGGCCCTCCAGGCTTAAGCTTGAAATGAAGATGGACGAGACCCGAGCGAGCTCTTTTGATTCTTAAATTCCACTTGAGCCGGCATGAGCAAGAATTTTCACTATGGAGTCATGTTTCCAGAAAACTAGGATTTAGCACAAGTCCAATTGTGAGGGGTTTCGGAGTGCAATGAATTCAAACCCATTGCACATACTCAGCCTAAACAGTTCATATTCTGGAATGGATATGAATAAAAAGATGAGAAAATTGAACGACGGGCTAAAGTTATTCCCATGAAAAGCTTCTCGGGCAGGGAAGTGGGAGTAACTGGTAATAGAGAAGTCTGGCAACTTCTTAATGCTAAATAATTAACACACCGTCACCTACCTAACGTTAGAATTATCGATTAGACCTGGTACACTGACTTCAGATCCATCTAAACCCATAGATTTCAATGAGCGAACATGTTTAAATCCAGTCAAAATGGATCCCTCTGAATTTGTAATATAACGCTCGAAAGGGAACATCCCTGAAGCAATTTTGGGCAGAAGAGTTATCTGTCTACTGTGCAGACCATAGAAAGTGTCTATCAATTGCTGCAATAACGTTCCTCAGTTCAAACACGTAGCTTACTTTATAATCATCACGATTCATTTATATGACCTGCCCTTGATCTGACGAGTTATCAAAATTTCCCAGTTCAGAACATCATGCGTTCAGGTAGTTTTGAGGTCTCATCTTTTAGAAGCTATCTGATCACCAGAACTGGAAGGATTGGGTTGAAACACCATCAATTCCTCCATCGAGTATTATGAACCATTTTGACATGCTAGCTTAACAGGCGTGGTCAGGTTCATGTTAAGTGCCCTCGAACACTTGGAAGCAAATTGCTACTGTTGTCTGATTCTGATATCTTCTTCAAACTTACACTGGCCAATTTGATGAACAATAATTAGAACTATTAGATCCTTAAAGGTCACAAATCAGAGGATAATCTAACATATTTTCCAGCGGCAATTTTCTTGGACTATAGTACCATATACAGTAATAACTTGGAGTGGACTCCAGTTGGTGTTGCAGATTACTATATCCATGCAACTGTACAAAATAAACTTAGTACTAGTACTGTTCAGGATTAGTAATAATTGAATGACCAAGGTGACTGCTAGGACACGACCTCATTTTTCTTCCCCTCGGAGTTAACCCACTCGAGCTTGAAGCGCTCCTGCACAGAAGATATGTAATTTGCGGCCTTCAGATCAACACTCTCGTCGCCAGGCATGCTGAACACCTTATCAAACTGACCTAGTGAGTCTCGGCCTTTGTCAGGTTCAATGAGAGAAACCTTCTGCGCCTTCGGCTGGGAAATCACGTCCTGGTGCACCATAAAAGCCACCCTCGTCGTGGCAGCTGACGGAGACTGCTGGTCTGGTGTAACTTTACTGCTGTACTGCGCAGCAGAGGTTGGCAATTTGGCTGCCTTATGGAATGACAGCCCCAGTTTCGCCTTGATGAAGCCCCGGCACTTACGGCCCGATTCCATGCTGATAAATATATATTTGCAGATGCGATGTTGAAAAGAGAGATGGTGTGGATTCAGCTAGTGTGTATAAACCCTGGTTCCAGAGGTGGTTATATATAGTAGATCCTTGGGCATCCTTTTTTAAAATATCGAGCGTTTCAGATTGACACTGAGTATGAAAGATTCTGCAGATCGCAGTTGTGGTCCCTTCACTATATATCTTTAATCCGTTATCTTAAATCAAAGTTAACAAGAGTCTAATGAGAAATGGTTGGTTTGGGGTCTCCAAGCACTTTCTTTGATTATGCTTTTGATATTTGTTAGTAACTACGACTGTTCAAATATGAATGAATGAGGGGAGGTCAATCAATCCTAGACCAAGGAATGAGTTTCGCTTATATTATATGGTTGCAAGATATGCTTTCTCATGAACGGTTCACGCTCTAATTGTCTAGAGGACAGCCTCACGAAGCTGTCCTCACTTCTGCTACTTTTTGTATACACGAGAGTCGCTCCTGCAAGGACTAACATTTTCCCTTTTCTGAGATTGATCTTACCACCTGTTGTCAAAGTATCTGTGCACACTATGTTCACACATAATGAATGCCAGACGTCTTGAGGTCTACATACCAAGAGCGAGCGAGCAAGTGCTTTGATTAGACGAGACAGACCTAACTAGAAGAATTAAGTGTTGGTTTTCCTTTGACTTCCCGAACAGTTCAGCCGGTCTAACAATTTCACAGAATATGGACTAGAATAAGGAAACCTTGCATATCGTTTCTCTATGTCTATGATCGTGCTTCTCTACTGCGGTTTACACTCCGAAGCATATTCCCATCACTCAAATCAGTAGTTCATTCCACCTAGTTGAGCGGTGAAAACTGAAGATATCATCAGATAATACCCAAGCAAGCTGGGAAAAGTCGATATTAATGAAGAGAATCAAGAGGGATTGAGCAAGAGAGAGTCGTGTACTGGGTCAGGATCTGAATAATGTCTTTGTCAACTATCGGAGTCCTTCCACTTTCCTGTGAAAGCACAAGCTATGGTGGATTATGGATTCCTTTGTGAAGTAGCCGATCCTATCCAAGCTGTGCCGTTTGCTTTACTCGTACATGCACTAGACAGCGATAAAGTCATCCGCGTTCCAGGATAAGATATTTCCCAAACCTGCTGGGTCCCTTACAGTCCAACCCATTCAAGTGGGCAACAAAGTCGTATAAAAGAGAGATACCCAAATCTCTCAGGGGCTTCTCCTCAATGCATAGCAGATCACAGCCTCTCATTTCTTTGGTTCTTTAGTATGAATTAGATCACCGCTTGCCTTAGACAATAAACTATTGATTGAACAATCTTATCCATCTAAACATTCATTTCACATTTAGATGAAATAGAGAATCAGATTCTTGTAATAAGATTGCCAATTGCCATTTGCCTTATGAGAAGGTTAGGGGGTCTTCCAAATCGGCCCTGCTATGGTGCTCTTTGATTCGCAGGGCCACTTTACAGCTGGAAAACGAAAAGCTACAATCCTACTTTGACTGGAACACAGCTGAATATCTTTACAAGGTATCATCTACTTTTCTTATTCATGAAATTTCTGAAGATGCAATGTCTCTGCACGTAATGAATGTAAAGTATTCCTTCCCTTGACACTTCTTTTAGCAACAAAAACTTTTGTTGGAAGCTCCTGGGATAAGAACATATTTGATGGTCTCTTCGTTCAAGATTTTACGTCCACCATCCTCATTGGTTCCGACTAAATTGACAGACGAAAACTTTCTCTATCTTGAGTCAGAGAATCTTAATACAGTTTGATGATCATTTGTCCATTTAATATTTTGCCTTCAGTTCTCGCTAGCTGTAAATGAGAATAGATTGCATGGACAAGATTTAAAAAAGATATAGCATGTACAAGATTTAAGCCGTAACAAACGGATTGAAGAGTCATTCTAAAACTACTAGGAACAAAATTTGTTCTCCGGGTTAAATTTAGAGGGTGTTTACTCTTTGGTATAGTTGTTGGAGAGCAACTATGACTGTTAAATTCAAGGAACACTTTATAGTTTTTCATGGTGGTGTTGTATAAACACGTAACAGTTGCAGAGAGTTTTCACCTTGGAGTCATGATTCCCGGAAAACTCAGATTCAACAAAGTCCAATTGAGAGGGTTTCGGAGTGCAGTGAATTCCAACCCATTAAACTCAGCGTAATCAGTTATATTCTGGAACGAATTGAAATGAAGATAAAAATGAGAAATTGAACAGCTGGGTAAAGTTTTTTTTCCATGAAAAGCTTCTCCACGAGGGAAGTGGGACTGGTTGGTAATCAATAAATTCGGCGACTTCTAAATGCTATGTACTTAAAAGGCCGTCACCCACAAACGTTAGAATTATCAATTAGACAAAGAACACTGACTTCAGATCCATCTAAACCCCTCTATTTCGATGAGTGAGCACGTTCAATTCGAGTTAAAATGGATTCCTCCGGATTTGTAACCTGACGCTTGAAAGGGAACACCCTAAGGCAATTCTGGAAAGAGGAGCTATCTGTCTACTGCGCAGACCATGAAAAATGTATATCAATTGCTGCAATAACGTTCCTTGGTTCAATACTTAGTTCACTGTCTAATCAGTACGATTCATTTATATGTGCTGCACTTGATCTGATGAGTCATCAAAATTGCCCGGTTCAAAAAATCATATGTTCAGGTAAATTTTAGTTTTCATTCTTTCCAAAGCTATCCAATCACCAGAACTGGAAGAATAGGTTTTAAACACCATTAACTCCTCCATCACGTTTTCATCCTAGGATAATGAACCACTGGTGTGGCCAGGTTCATGTTAAGTGCCATCTAACGCTTGGAAGCAAATCGCTGCTGTTGTCTGATTTCTTGAAACTTGCACTGGCCAAGTCAATGGACAGTAGTTGAAGGTTACAAGTCAGAGGATAACGTAACAAATTTTCCAGAGGCTTTTCCCTCGGACTATAGTACCGTACAATAGTAACTTGGGACTGTAGTTGGACTTGCAGATTACAATATCCATGCAACTCTAGAAAATAAGCTTAGTACTAGTACTGTTCAGGATTAGTAACAATTGAGTGACCATGGTGACCACTAGGAGACAACCTCGTTATTTTTCCACTCAGAGTTGACCAGCTCAAGCTTGAAGCGCTCCTGCACAGAAGATATGTAATTCGCTGCCTTCAGATCAACACTCTCATCGCCAGGCATGCCAAACACCTCATCAAACTGCCCCAGCAAGTCGCGGCCCTTATCAGGTACAATGAAAGAAACCTTCTGTGCCTTTTGCTGGGTAATTACGTCCTGGTGGACCACAAAAGCCACCCTCGTCTTGGCAGCTGACGGAGATGACTGGTTTGGCGTTACTATACTGCTGCACTGTGCCGCGGAGGTTGGCAATTTGGCTGCTTTATAGAATGGCAGCCCCAGTTTCGCTTTGATGAAGCCCCGATACTTACGACCTGATTCCATGAAGATAGATATGGATATGCAGTTTAGGTCTTGAATTGAGAGATGGTGTGGATGTAGCTAGTGAGTATAAGCCCTGGTTCCAGAGGTGGATATATATAGTAGTTTCTTGGGCATTCTTTTCTAATTATCGAGTGTTTCAGACAGACTCTGAGAATGAAAAATTCTGCAGGTTGCAGTTGTGGTCCCTCCACTGCATATCTTAAATTCGTTATCTTAAATCAAAGTTAACACCAGTCTAATGATTGATTCAGGGTCGCTTAACACTTCTTGGGATTATGCTTTTGATTTTATTTAGTGGCTAAGTTAACAAAAGTCTATTGATTGATTCGGGGCCTGTAATCTCTCTCTAAGATTATGCTTTTGATATTTTTTAGTGGCTATGACTGTTCAGATATGATAGATTAGCGGAGGGGAATCAATCCTAGACGGAGTAATGAGATTTCACATATGATTGAACGGTTCGTGCTCTAGTTGTTCACAGGCCGGTCTTGTGAAGCTATCCTCAGGTTAGCCACTTTTCAAAAGCAGGAGAGTCATGCCTCCGAGGACTCCGATTTTCCCTTTCCTTAGATTGATCTTATCACATGTTGTCGAGGTTCTTGTGCAGTACTTCCATACAAAGTGAATGCCAGAAGTGTTGTGGTCCTCACCCCAGATGAGATAAACTAAGCAGAACGACTAACTGTTTGTTTTCCTTCAGATTCACCGACGGTTCAGCGTCAGGAATGAGAATCTCAGGATGGTCCAACAATTTCACAGAATACGGACTAGAATAAGGAACCTAAGACCCCTCCGGCATATCGTTTCTGTACATCTATGGTCGCGCTTCTCTAGCACGGTTTATACTCCGGAGCATATTCCCATCAGCTGAACCGATCATTTATTCCGCTTAGTCGAGCAGCGAGAACTGATGATGCCGTCACCTAATACACAAGCAAGCTAGGAAAAGCTCCAGTGTCGTGTATTGGGATGGGATGTGAATGATGTCTTCGTCAAGTATCAGAGTCCTTCCACTTTCCGGTGAAAGCGCAAGCTACGGTCGGTTAAGGATTCTGTAGAGCGGTAGCCGATCCTATCCAACTTGGCGCTGCTTGCTCTACTGGGACACGCACTGGACAGCGTTGAAGTCATCCACGTTCCAGGATAAGATGCTCCAGAAACCTGCTCGAACGGTCACGGTCCAACCCGTTCAAGTGGGCACAAAAGTGGAGGAATAGAGGGGTACCCAAATCCCCCAGGGGCTTCTCCTCAATACACAGCAGATCACATCCTCTCTTTTCCCTTGGTTCTTTAGCATGGATCGTATCACCAGTTGCTCTAGACCAGTAAAGTATTGATCGAACAATCTTACCCGTCTAAACATTCATTTCCTTTTCAGATTAGATTGAGCATTGATTTCATAGAATAAGATCGCCGATTGCCATTTGCCAAATGAGAATGTTAGGGGGTGTTCCAAGTGGGCTCTTTGATTCGTATGGCCACTTAATTACAATTTTTTTTTTTTGAAGAAGTTACAAATGTACTTCGACAGGTACACGGCTGAATGCCTTTAGAAGGTATCGTCTACCTTTCGTTTCTTTTCTTTTTTATAAAGTGGAGAATATATCTCTGGTTCAAAAAGTGGTAAGTCTTTTCGAACCCAACTATTGGAATAAAGATTGGAATCGGAATTAGCATGCTATGTTGAAATAAGGAAGTAAATGGAAAGAAAACCGCGCCTATGACATTGAATCATTCGTTAAGAAACACCAATATTCTAATATCATTATTTTAAGTTAAAGATTGAGTAACATGGATCGTCTTTGTAAGGAATTGCATATTGTGGTGTGGATAAGGTGAAAGTGAAGGGACACAAGAACAACACATGTGGATAAGGTCAAAGTGGCTAGATTGTTCAATCACCTTTTTCTCGATGATAAGAAAGAATCGGCTTATCCCTAAGATCAATGAAAATTATCTTCGAGTCAATTTTACCATATTGAGACATCAATCGAGAGTTAAGGTAAAGAGAGAGGCGTTTAGTCGGTATACCGTACTCATTATGTAATTCCATATAATTATTAAATAGGGAACCATAGGATTAGCTGGTCCTACAAAGTCTACTGAATAGGAATTTTGGAGCGACCGATATGTTTCGATATGTGTTGTAGATGAAGATCATTTCAAATTATGCCTATTGTTTCTTTGCAAATTGGAAGAACCTTATGCGATTGGTCGCGAACAGATTTAAAATTTAAAAGGGTTAATTTCTTGTGTGACCTTATTATCACTGCGAAAGCCCACAAAGTCAAACATTTGGGATCTTACACAATGCAATGGGCTTAGGCCCAAAGGAGCTCAAATAGGTTCATTCTTACCGGGCCTCTCGTCCATCGATAAGGTCAACCCGACCCGCCCAAAGCAATCGGTCAAAATAAGCAATTGCCCTAGATTGCTCCAAATGGATACCAGCAAATAAAGAAGATGCAACAAAAATAAGAGATATATCTCAGATCTGGAAGCCCCCGCTTTAGGTTGCCTAAAACTCAGGCTCCGTTTGTTTTGGTGGGAATGAATAATTTGAAAAATATTTTTAAAAAATAATTTGCTTATGCCAATTATAAAAATGAACGAATGAAAATGATTGTACTACTCACCAATATGTTTAAACAGAAACGGTTTTCAATAATGAAAGTACTTTATATTTACTAATTATTTCAAATGATACAGATGATCACTTTTAAGAAAATAATTATTAAATTATTTATTTTTCGAGAAATAAACAGAATCCAAAAATCGAGGGATATTTCATGGAAGGGACCGTTGAGGAAGCGACCACATGTGTTCACCAAAATCGTTTAGGACTCCATAGTGGACGATTTTAGCTTGCTCTATGCGGCCGCTCACTCTGTGTAGATGGCCTTGGCAATCCAAGCGGAGACGATGGTGTTGCTTGAAACTCTAAAGCACTTCTATGAACAAAGAAGAACAACCCCCTGTTCTTGAATATGATTGTAAGTGAAGCGAATTGCCTAAATTGAAATTTCGCTTATTTCCCAAAAAATGAATGCTTTAAAAAATGTTATTTTTAAGAATAATTGTTTGTATCACTTCAATGAAGAATGTTTTTGTTATCAATAGTAATCTACTCATTTTTATGGAATGATGAAAATATTTTTATAAGCGATAGAATTTATCATTTTTAAGAAAATATTTAATAATTATTCATTTTTTTGCGAAACAAACGCACCCTAAGAATTTGAACCCAAGAGAGGGAAAGTTATAAAGAACATACATCATGATGCTACGATGACACTGGTGGTGATCCAATAATTCGATGGATTGGAAACAATAAGAGGAGAGAGAGAGCGTGATTGGCCTTTTAGGTTGGCGAAATTAGATGCAGAGTTAACGATGTTAGGTGTAAGAGAAGAAAATGAAAAGCTTTCCCTTCACCCACTTTTGCAAAAGGATCAAGACAAGATTGATTAAACGAGCAATTCTCTCTCTCTCTTTCTCTCGCTCTCTCTCCCTCTCTCTATGAACAGCATACTTATATTGATCTATATATGGAGCCAAGATCTCCCAACTCTCTATTCGTTCGTTTCTCTCCCCCAAATTTTCTTCTCTCCATCTCAAACATCATCTTGATCTGCCGCTCTTCATCTCCTGAGCTTGTTCATGAAGTCCTACGATGGTGCATTGTTCTCCAACGGTTTGAATATTTTAGACACGCCGATGATGGTCTTGGTGGAGTTAGTCTCTGCGGATTGATCTCGGCGTCTTCTCACGTAGTGATTGATATGTTGGCACGGTTCAATCAAATCAAAAGCTCTCAACTTTCTGGCTTGAGTTCTTTCGTTTGATTGAGCCGTGCCAATATGGCAATCGATTTTTTTTTTCCCATAGGTTTGAGCTCAATTCTTGCTTATTGGTACGAGCTGCTCAAGCTGGATCGAAGGGGGCAAGTGGGGACCAGCGCAACCTCCGCCCACTGGCACCAGCTGCTCAAGCTTAGTATAAACTTTTACTTATCATGTATAGTTATCTTGGAATATCATATCAAAGTATCGTGTTTTACCCTTCTCCTCGATTTGGGAAATGTACGTTTCTTTAATGTGACTGCACAAATATGGTTGACTCAGTCCATACATAGAGGTATATGATCGACTAGCAGATTTGAGTCTATTGTCACTTGCTTAAGGGAGGAGTGGAAGATGTTGAAAGGCTGAATAACATAAAAATGGGAGATGCCGGTTCTTCGCGGAAGTGTTTTTTGTCCGGCTTCCAAGCAAGCCTATGTGAATATTGACGTGATTAAAGGGTGGGCGATCCAATCAGTCCACCAAGGTCTGAGGAATAAATGGGCGGACTTGGCAATTCTCCCATACGAGGAAGCTCGGCCTATCCATCTTTGATCCAACTCGACCTGAAAATTCCTATACATGTTTTATGCAATGAGCGGCTTTGAGCAGTGCATAAGGTAAATAATATATAAGTTGATAAACTATGGTAGAATAAAGTACTTAACTAATAGATTACATGGTAAAATTCTAAAAAAAAAAAGAGGAATAAAACATTAGTAACCGATTCAAATGAGAGTTGGTAAACCAAAATTAGTCAGTAACCTAAAGAGAGAAGGCCAATAAGTCACAAAAAAACTTGTGAATTCATATAAAAGTTGACAAGTTCAAGATATTAGTGAGAAAGATAACCAAAATTTAGTAAGAGACTGTAAAACATGTAAATTAGATTAATAAATAAGCATCGGTAAATCATTCAAACGAAAGTTGGTTATTCAAAATTAATTGGTAATTTAATTTGAAAAAAAATTATAATTTCACATAAGATTCAAGATGCTGGTTAAATAATAGAAGTTAGTAACTTGTACATTGTAAAAAAAAAAGTATGTAACTTCATTAAAAGAAAAATAGTGGCAACTTAATCAAATAACATGGTGCTAGTGACTTATTGTTGTACCAACAGCTTTTTACACTGACTTCAGGTAGGGGGTCATCTAAAGGCTACAGATTTGTGAAGTACCTTTCTTTTTTCCCTTAATAAAAATTAATACAACTGGATTGATTAGATGGTGTTTGTTCTCTTTCTCGTGTAAGTAAGTAAAGTTTTTTTTTTTGTTTGCTCGCCAAGAATGCAGCTGAGCACAAATTAATCTGATTTGCATCAAGAAAAATTTTTCAGCAACTTTATATATATATATATATATATATATATATATATATATATTAAAGAAAACATATCATATAGCAAGATAAATTTGGAATGCCAATGCACTAGATTTATGCGAAAAATGCATATTGAGTATATAGATAAACATGGACTTAATTTAGCTGAAACGGATCGGAACAATCAAAATCACGGAAAACCAAGATCGGGGTCGGGTTCAAGCGGCTTAACTCCTACACTTTCCTAATTCAAATGGCAAGATGATGACAAGCCATGATGCGGATTCCAGTTACTAGTCCGGTCAATCCCGCGGGCAATCGGTCTGGCTGACCAGCACAGTGGAGGGACTTATTCTACGAGTTCTCTAGAAATTGGGGTCGATTTGGAAGGGGTTTCGGCTCTGAAATTGGGTTTGAATGTGAACGAGGAGTCAACAAAAGAGACACTTGGGGCGTCGCAGGGTTAAAGGATTAGGCTGCTTAGTGGACGTCAACTCCAACCTTCTCCAAGAATTCAATTGCCAATCAATTCCTAATTAGGGCATTATGTCCCACAAATGAAAGAATTGTCTGATCAGCTTGTGACAAAAGTCAACCATCTGACATAGCCGATGCGGATTACACATGACAAAATAGGATCAAGATATTTCTTACCCACGCCTTCAACTAAAATTGTCCCAAGGAATGTAAAACTTGATTAAGGACTAGTCTGACGTGTCTTCAGTTAAGGACACCTTGCAAAGCAAATAACAAGCCCATGGTAAAGGAAAAAAAACGGATTTTTTTTCTTTTTTGAGTAATTTACCCTAGCAATCAACTTTTATAATATTTAAACAAAGGGGGGGCAAAAGTTTACAATGATGAGCAACTTTCGCACTGCCAGTGATCCAGATAGATGAACGCAAACCACAACACATGCATAAGAAATCCTGTGGCCCCTCTATACTGTTCATTGATTCCTCAGAACTTTATTTATTTTTATTGGATGATGTCCGAACTGATGCGAGTTCTCTTTACAGTGTGCATGCAACAAAGGCACGATAAGTTGGTCCCAGATTGAGCAGATTACCGATCAAATCAAAAGGGAGGGTAGATTTGCATCTGACTCAAGATGTGCTCGAAGTTCTCAGTCGACTTGTAGATGGGATGGGTGTGAGTCCCTTCGTAGGTGGTCACTACGATGTCCTCATCTTTGGTTAGCCTCTGGACTTGCTTCTTCACGTTGCATCCCTGGTGCGTACAGCGATAATAGCTTCTGCAAAAGTAGACATATATCAACTAATCAAGTGCTTGTATTAACTGGTGTCGTGTGTGTATATATAAATTTTGTAGAGATGTATGTAATGTACAGTTCTTTTAGCTTGATGTTACATAATTATAGTTTGAATGTTAATGTGAGTAGGGGTGTTTTTAGATCTTTTAGTTGCATAGATGAGAGATTCATAAACAAGGAACGTTTAGAATTTATTGTTGGCATAGACAATAGAGAGGAACTTTACTAGAAGTACGTCCCGATAATGATTGCTGTGTATAGAATGATCAACCGAATAATGATTGCATGTGACAATAAAAACATTGAGAGACGGCAAAACACTCAAATGCACTCTTAAGAACTTTGTCCATGGCTTCAAATTTGGTTGTGTAACTTGGAGGAATGTCCATCATTCGTCAATGGTTGCTACAAAATGTGCTTGGATTATTTTGTAGTAATGCCACAATCAAACGTTGATTCAATCACCTTGAGAGCATCATGGATTGTTTATATGCAGTGTATGTCGTATATACTAATTGGTGCGATTATTGTATAACCTCAGCACTCAATAAACTTCCTAATTATTTAAAAAAGAAAAGCAAGGAGACCATTGAATCAATTCATAAATGATCTCTCTCTTATCTTCGGGATAATTTTACTTGCTGATCATGCAACTATATGCATCTTCTTAATTACTTAGATTATCTTAATTATCTCCAAAAATTGCCTTAACTTGATAACCTAGCTTGGAAGTTCCCTCCTGAGCCCTTTACTTCCAACAGGCAGGCCGAAAAACTGAGGTAGGGAACAGAAATCATTCTAAATAAAAATACATTTCGCATATCTTGATTCGCGCAGAAGATCCAGCTGCAAACTTGCAATGTTTAGAGGGTTGCCTGTTGAGGAATTTCTGATTTCTACGCACTTTTGCATGCATTAAATTCGTTCCATGAAACATTCAAAACCCTAGAATAGCCAAGACTCGAAAATAGGGCTAGAGCTTTCTTTTTTTCCTCTTTTTTTATATTTTTTTGTTGACTTATCTTCGTTCTTTTTCATCGATCAGCAACTGAAATAGTCTCGATTCACTCAAGCAAAGGAAGTAATTGAAGTGAAGAGCTGATCGATAATTATGAAGGAAGGAAGAAAAAGATAAATATTGGGAAAAAAGAGATTTGAGAGATATGTGAGACGGACCCGACTGTGTAAACATAGAAGAAAGAATGTGCACGGACCTGGGAAATCTGTTGTTCTTGACTGCTTTTTGTCCATACTTCCTCCATCGATACCCGTCGTCCAGTATGTCCACTTGGCTCCGGGTCTGGAAAGCAATTCTCGGCCGTCGGATCTTCTTCTCCCCCTTCTTCTTCCCCATTTTCTCAGCACTCTCGCATACCGAGCTCCCATGAGCAACATCACACCCAGCTTTTGATCTCGGAACAATCCCGTCTTCGGTGCCTTTTAATCCCATCAACCCGCGCATCGACGAGCTCATCAGATCGCCGCCGACGCCAGGGTTATGGACATGGGCACCTCCCACTTCGAACGCGAACGGGAAGGCCATCGACGGTGGCGGCGGGGCAGCGCCTCTCGAGCAAGGAAACAGCATTTGATGTCTTTCCATCGAGCGTGAACAGTTGGTAGTATGAGGGAATGAAAGGAATGGGGGAGAAGAATCTAGTCCTGAAAAGCTTTTGACGTGTTGATATTAGAAGGAAAGGCGGCTTGCGAGCACAAAAAACAGCATGAAAAATAGAAGGGCAAAAAATAAATTATATAAAGGAGCTATCAACCCTAGTTCTGTCTGCTACGAAGGTGAGAGGAAGAAGGAAGAAGTTTGAAAGGTATATAATGATACATAAATGGTGGGTAGGCGTAAATGGCACGGGAATCTTCCAAGATTTAGAAAATTAGGGCTTCATTAGCGGGTGTGATGAGAGAACAGCAACAAAAGAATAGGGAGTTTGAAAAAGGTGGCGGCTTTCATCATTAGGAGGACGAAAGTGACCTTGGCGGATTATAATCTTCTCGCTTACGAGGTTTGGTCAAAAGAGGAAAAGACGCTACTGGCCTGCAAACTCGCTCGTGATTGGTGCGGGACACGCCCGGAAGATAACATTATCGCTCGACGGTATGTGAATACACGTGTCTCGTTCCAATCGAGAATCGGTCCGCAGACTACTCCCTCCGAATTTGATTGGACAGAATTCTTGACTCCACATGAAAAAGGGAAAAAATACAGATTGTAATATACAAAGTACCACGCGTCATCGATCGAATCTAATGTCTCCTTCGTTCAAGCAGTGATTCGTTTGCATCGTGTCAACCGCCTACTGATCCGAGATGCTTTCTCATAGCCATGGAGGATCTTGCGCAACATAATGCTGGGGATATCAGTGTCAGGATTACAGATTCGGTGCTGGACCTGCCGGTGCATGCACTTTTGGGAGGGAAGGTACGTGCCAATGAGCTTCGCCGGCCACCTTGGACTGCAACTTTTCCTTGAACTTTATGAGTGGATGATGATGATGATGATGGAGGATGAAAGAAAGATAAGATCACGAGCGTTGCCAACAGCAGTGCAGTTGGCTTCAGGAAGTTGCCTCGCGAACGAAACTAAATGCGCTCGTGGTTCATGTATCTGCCGCCGATCCATTCCACTTTCCGTCTTTCTCTGTAGGGTCACTGCTGCAAACGGGAGCGCATGCAAATTATTTCTTCAGCCAAAACCGTTCTTCTGAGGATCGCCCCCTCAATGTTTCTGCTCATGCCAAGGCGAGTTTAAGAAGATAGCTCCCCCAGAAGGAGAAACATATTTCTCTTTTTATATAAAAAGTAGAAGGGTTGGTTGGTTCTAATTAAAGATACTCAATCCATCTGTAAGTGTATAAACTCGTTATTGCACTCCTATCAATGTGTCAGAAATCAAGAAGTCTCTTTACATGAATTAGCAAATGCTCGAACTGACCACATATTTGATGTGAGTCAAACTCAGGATCTCCTGAATTACAATATGACTCATATACCATAGGCTGTCATGCGCAGTGGGAACGCAGCGTAGATAATCATTTCATCACAAGCCCAACTTTTTCTATTTTTGGCTAACTAGTCTAACGCAGCGTAGATAAACATTTCATTAGAAGCCAAACTTTTTCTATTTTTGGCTAACTACTCTAATCTAGTTAGCTCCCCATATAATGCCTTATCTTTTATCATTTGTGATTTTGTTTTTGCATCGTATGGTATACTGCTATAAACTTAATCCCTTTTAGCGAACAAACATTCGACACCTTGATCATATATAATCCGATCATTCACCACCACCTCTACTGCTAATTTTGCCGCTATAACCTCTCCATGACGTGAAAGCAGATCAGTTCTCTGTGTAACTTTTGCTGTGTTTCCACACAGCTAGTTTATGTAAGTTTATTATGCCTATTGATCACACAAGAATCGAATTTTGCCTTCTGGATCTCCGACATATTCATTGCATTGCTCTCAAACTTAGATCTAGCACACGCTTCATGAATCGCAATCCAAGGGTTTGATTAAGAGGAGACAAATCTGGAATTAGAATATGAGACAACTCAAGTTTTATGAGCCTTCAACTCCATTAAAGAAGTCCAGAGAGTCAAGCATGTGGGTTTGAACTTGGAAAAGGAAGGCTGCTGCTCTTTTTTGGTTTCTACCCTTTTTGGTCTTCGATTAGGTGAACCGCATCCAGCAGCCTACTTGTTTCATATATTTTTTATTCAACCGAGTTCAAACTTCTTTCGATTCGGGGGATATTTGATTTCAAAATCTCGATTTTCGTTGCAGAAATATTGTTGTATATACACCGAGAAAAATGATCAACTTTTGATTATTATCGATGTGTAATAGGTTTAGTTGAAGAGAGTAGATTTTGGTCATTTATTAACAAAACTATTAACAACTTTAAGAATTGGCAGTTTGAAGAAATCGATAATAAAAAAAATGAGTTAATAATCTTTGATACACCAGTCAAAGAAATAATAGTCAATATAGAGGAATAAATCAACTGCTAACATAGTGGAGTTGAAGAAGTTATCAATATAATTGAGTCAATCTAACCGTCGATATCGCGGTTTCGAAAACCATTTGTAGCATCCACTAATAGTAGTTCATTGTAAACTTTAATTAGCTGCATCGTAGTCTTTGAAAATCCAGGCACGAACAAATATTTATCAAATATTTATTTTTACTCAAAGGTGGATAAATGTATTCGTTAAAAGCTTCTCCCTCATTATCGAGGTCAATAATTCGAAACCTGCAATTGCAAGCGTTTTAAATGGGGGGCCATGATGTTTGGATCATGTGCTAGCCTCCCTCGAGGTATAGGGAACTGACCCTTTAGTGTCGACCAAGCACAACGGGGCCGTGGTAGATTGCTCGGTCATAAAAAAATAAATACTTGTTGATCAATTAAATGTTAGCGTGTCTCTTAGTTATAGTTTCTATTGATTAAATTTCAATGTATATCTTCACTATAGTTCTTGGTTTCTCATTGTCGATTATTTTCTGCCTAGTTTGCGGACGTTCGGTTCTATTTAAATCAAAGTTACCGGTTTCTTTTCTACCTATAATATTTCCTATTTGGAATCAATATGAAACTTGTCTCCTCTTATATAAATTTGAAAAATTACTTTGAGCGAAACGTATATCATCGTCAAGACAAATTTTGGGGAAAAGATGTTTATACCACTTCTTACTGTTATAGGCATACGTAACTCGAACGGTTAGTACCAAAGAATAGCGTTACGCCCTACTCAAGTAGAGTCGTGAAAATGAGGTATGAAAGGAGGGTTTTATAAGCACTTACCAACGTCAACTCTCCACTCTTTTGTGCTTTCAATTCCACTCATCTGATTTGGGTAAATGAAGTAACGTCCAATCATTCACCTCAGTGTTATTCATCTTGTTGCTTATTAAAATCTCTCAAACTGCGGCACGAAGTGGGTTCAATTCGGCCGGTGGATAAGATGTGTTATCCCTCATTTGTTACACCAAAAGAAAAAATAAAAAACAAGTCATTTAAATCGACATGGTGCCGACATAGACCTTGATTTTTAGTCAATTTGATTTTTGACAATAGTTCATGGGAGGAAAGTCTGTCGACAAACGTAAGTATTAACGATCGACATGATGCCTTATCCAACTAGGTGTTGAGCAATAGGCCATTTACAAGATACCAAGGAGCTTATCGGTGATTATGAATATCAATGATCAAACGTTGTTGCTGATATTCGACGATGATTGACTTTTTATCGACATTTAGTGAATTTAACTAAGTGTTTAGTGAAATTAACTATGTGCCAAAGGAGAAAATCGAGAGTAGTAAGAATGCCAATTGAGGAGCTATCAACAATTCAAAGAAAAGATTGGCGTGTAATTGCAAAGCCGGAAGTTGAGCCTGGTGACAATTGAAAATGTTGTAAAAGCTTATGGATAAGATATTTGCAGTTATAGACATGATGATGGAGCTGAAAATCATGGGCAGGGATCGTAACTTTTCATTTTGAAATTAACCGCTTAGGAGCAGTTCCAATTGGTAATGGACTATATAAGCCACGTTGAATCATCGTTAAAAAGATCCCATAATGATGAACACAGCTATGTACTCGTAGCCTATCAATCTTTTTTTTTTTTTTGATAAATATAGTCTATCAATCTATTCGTTTCCAGTACTTACACTTATCTTTTTCATAGATCCAATTGTTGCAGAAATCCTTCTCGCAATTCCATTATCTTGTCTGACTCACCATTGAACCCTAGTTAAATAAAAACCTAAGATCGACATCTAGTAGTAGATATTTTTATCGATTGGGACAATTCTTCGTCAAAGCACTCACAAAACGATAACGGAATGTAATATGTACATTTTTCACACTCTAACTATCTAATAGAGTATCATACTATTCCAATCCCTTTCCAGGCGGTTCAATTGGTCGCACAAGATTTTATGGAATATTTGAATGTATTTGGGATGGAGAATGAAGTTGAGTTAAGTAAGGGACTAAATTCGATCAGGGTAAAGACAAACTCTCGGATTACTCGCAAAACCAAGAGTTGAAGTTCAGTGTAGATGAAGCATGGAAGCATAACAGAGGGGCTGTCTACTGCACAATGGGATGGAGGCTCAATTGTCCAAGCGTGGACAAGACAAGAAAGATGGAACTCGTCGATGAAAGCGGAAGCTGCAAGTCGTCTTCTCACTTGTAGAGTTACTCAATCCCTCAACGTCTACGGCACAATTTTTCAAAGTGAATGTAAGGTCGTAGTCGATACTATTCAACGATGGGGCCTTTACTCTTGTCGTGCTTTTGCATTCGTCTCGGACTCTCGTTTCCTATTTGGCAACCGTCAATGATGGAGTCTAAAGTGAACAAAACACAACCGGCAATGTTATTAATACTCATCGGCTCGCAAGATCGAATTTCCAGGTTAGAGGAAGTGTATCTTCCTTTTATTTGAGAGATCTCCCATCTAAGTTTTAAAATATAGCGTCAGTGGAGTTTTTTTTAGTCTATCATCTCGGTGTTGGCTCTAATTATTCCTTATGATATTTGGACTGCGTTGATCAAGGGGAAATTTTGTTTTAGCAAGAGAAGGAAAGAAAGACAAAAGAATGAAGTAATGCTAACAAGATTACAGGACTGCTTAGAACAGAGGCTTGAGAAGCAACTAAGATAATATGGGATTTTAAGAAGCTTTGCTCATGCGTTACGTTCATGTCCGGGCCATACAAACGATTCCAAATTACAGCTGGGCTCGGACCCTCCCGGAAGCCGCGGCTGACTTTTGTGGCCCCAAATCGAAGTCCGATGTCGAATTCAACTCCACGTGGGCCGATGCCGACCACAAATTTTCCGCATGGACACGACGGTGGTCGCCTTCCTTTTAGGAGATATTTAGGTGTTACTCTCGAGTGGTTGTCGTGCCTTTCTTAGGTAGTGAATCCGAGAATGCTTCCACAATTATTAGGTTGAAAAAGAAGGAACAAAGCCAGGAGATGTACAATCTTTCTCTCGTGCATATTCAACCGAGACGTTGCGCATTTGGTGGCGAGGGACCACGTCTGACACGAATGAGAAATTTCCAGCAATCAATAGTGATTGGTTCGCCAACCAAAGTGAGTTTTCTAATTCCATTTCCATTTGAATTTAGATATCATTAGAGTTCATTCGAATAACGCTTTGAAACAGATTCATAACCTGTAATTACAGTCCCAGCCCAAAAAAAATGACATTTCGATGTTTTTAGTGTTCTCGAATTGTTACCACCAAGCTGATAGACAAGTAAGAAGTTTAATACATACTTAGGCTATCGATATGATGGAAATTACCACCATAAAAAGTAATTATTTCTACACACTTATTTTTATTTATTTAGAAATGCTATAGTCACTTCGGAACATTACAAAGTATTATCTAGCTGAATAGAATAATGTAAAAGATCATTGAAATTTTCTCATGAGTATCATGCGAGATCATGAATCAATTAATAATGGTCAAGTTAAGCAGTAGAAATCTTTTGTTCAATGGTATAGAGGAATCTCATATAGGGAGAATTAGTTGGTTATGCTAAGAATGTGTTTGTTTTGCACAAATGAAAAATTTGAGAACTTTTTTTTTTAAATAAAATCGATCTCTTACATTGTCTACTAAATTGAATGAATGAAAATGATTCATCGCCTTTAAATATTTAGACCCAAATTGTTGTCAATAATGAAAATATTTTTCATTGATTAATTATTTTAAACAATATAAATGATTATTTATAAAAATAATTTTTTAAAATAAATTATTTCGTGTGATACGATTGAGCCTAAATCACACATCGATTCTGTCGCTTGTTTTGGTTTTATAAGTTTTCGAGATAGCATACCAAATCAAGAAACCGATTAACCAGGCAACCGAAAATCAAAATCAAATCCATGAATTTATCGATTTATATGTTTTCGGCTTTTCATGGACACTCCTGGTCACCGGGGACCAAACGGATCAGGACAAATGAGAGCGGATTGCTCTCGTGGTCCAACACGTGTTCATCTGCCCGGGTGGGGCATGCCCCGACTTCTACTGGACAGCATGGGCCGCACGGTAGAAAAGGCCCTTGAGCCTTAAATGGCATCGTACATATGAAATCCAGCCGAAAATTGTGGGCAGCTAAGGCCGTGCATGATAAGGGCTAATTTCTATTTCAGAACTTATTATGGAACAGAAATCCGTTTGGTAAAATTTTTTTCATTTTCTAGAGTAGATCTATATTCCAGAAATAGGTTAATGATAAATCCATAACCTTACTCAATTGCATTTCATACACATAATTGATACAATGTTATCACAATCTTCTATCTCACCATATCGACTTTTGTAATGTATTTTCTAATTAGGTTATTTTAAGTTGATTTTTTTTTGTACGAGTAGGAGATCAGAAGCATCTAAAGTGAATTTAGAGTTACACAATAATAGAAAATGCGATAAAATTTGTCAATTTTTTGCACCAAATAATAAGCATTTGAAATTTTATAAAAATGAATATCTAGCAAACTGTAAAATGAAAAATATATTTTAAAATGAAACAAAAATATAAATAATTTTTTTAATCAAACGGGTTTTTGTTTCTGAAATAAAAATTATTTAGGTGTTGTCTGTATGACTTTCGAGTGGTTGTCGTGCCTTTTTCTTAGGCAATGAATCCGAGAATGCTTATGCAATTATTAGGTAAAAAAAAAAAGAAGAAACAAAGCCAGGAGATGTACAATCTTTCTCTCGTGCATATTCAACCGAGACGTTGTGCATTTGGTGGCGAGGGACCACGTCTGACATGAATGAGAAATTTCCAGCAATCAATAGTGATTGGTTCATCAACCAAAATGAGTTTTCTAATTCCATTTCCATTTGAATTTAGATTATCATTAGAGTTCATTTGAATAACGCTTTGAAACAGATTCATAACCTAGAATTACAATCCCAGCCCAAAAAAAATGACATTTTGATGTTTTTAGTGTTCTCGAATTGTTACCACCAAGCCGATAGACAAGTAAGAAGTTTAATACATACTTAGGCTATCGACATGATGGAAATTAGCACGATAAAAAATAATTATTTCTACACACTTATTTTTTTTATTTAAAAATGCTATAGTCACTTCGGAACATTACAAAGTATTATCTAGCTGAAGAGAATAATGTAAAAGATTGTTGAAATTTTCTCATGAGTATCATTCAAGATTAGAAATCAATTGGTAATGGTCAAGTTGAGTAGTAGAAATCTTTTGTTCAATGGTACAGAGGAATCTCAGATAGGGAGAATTACTTGGTAATGCTAAGAATATGTTTGTTTTGCACAAATGAAAACTTTGAGAACTTTTTTTTTAAATGGATCTCTTATATTGTTTACTAATTTGAATGAATGAAAATAATTCATCACCTTTAAATATTTAGACCCAAATTGTTGTCAATAATGAAAATATTTTTCTTCGATTAATTATTTTAAATAATATATAATCTCCAGAATATTATTTTTTAAAAATTATTTATTTCGTGTGATACGAGTGAGCCTAAATCACACATCGATTCTATCGCTTGTTTCAGTTTTGTAAGCTTTCTTTCGAGATCGCATACCAAATCAAGAAACCGATTAACAAGGCAACCGAAAATCAAAATCAAATCCATGAATTTATCGATTTATACGTTTTCGGCTTTTCATGGACACTCTTGGTCACTGGGGACCAAACGGGTCAGGAGAAATGAGAGCGGACTGCTCTCGTGGTCTGACACATGTTCATCTGCCCGAGCGGGGCATGCCCCGCCTTCTACGGGAGGGCATGGGCCACACGGTAGAAAAGGCCCTTAAGCCTTAAACAAGTAATCTTAAGAACAACGGCATCGTACAAATGAAATCCAGCCGAAAATTGTGGGCAGCCAAGGCCGGGCATGATAAGGGTCAATTTTTTTTTTTCAGAACTCATTATGGAGCAGAAATCCATTTGGTAAAATTTTTTCCAATTTCTAGAGTAGATTTATATTCCATAAATAGGTTTGGTCAAGAAATCAGAAATATAAAATTTATGATTTATGTTCCAAAATGAGAAATCCAGAATCTTACTGAATTGCACGCCACACACACAATTATGCGATCTTATCACAATTTTCCATCTCCCTATCTTGACTTTTGTAGTGTAATTCCTAATTGGATTATTTTAAGTTGATTTTTTTTTTTTGCATAAGTAGGAGATCAAAAGCATCTAAAGTGAATTTAGAATTACACAATAATAGAAAATGCGATGAAATTTATCAATTTTTTGCATCAAATAATAAGCATGTGAATTTTGTATAAATGAACATCTTGCAAACTGTAAACTGAAAAATATATTTTAAAATGAAACAGAAATATAAACAAAAAATATTTCTTTATAAAACAGTTTTTAGTTTCCGAATTATTTGTTCTTATCAAATGCATTTTTTCCTTCGGAAACTCGTTCTAAAATGGAATTAGAAAAATCTACTCGTACTCCATAACTCAATTTCTAGCCAGAAATTGTATCATGAGCGTCTTAAATATAAAAATTATCAAATTGGATCAACACGAAAGTTCACAGGTCCCCCGGCGCCATCTCCATTGAGGACTGTTAAACATATCTCAATTATTAATGCGCATGGATATCGACTCTGCAACTAACCATATTCACGCAAAATTAACGATTTTGGATCAATGAGGTACTGAATGCAGAAACTGAGATCAAGATATAGAGGATCGGTGGTCACCTAGCTAGATGTAGGATTGCATGCGATGTAGGCGTCATCCACGGCGATCAATCGCTCGCCTGTCCCACGTCCTTTGGAAAATTCGATCGAGCACTGCTTGTCTGGACCCGAGCCCATATGGGCCAGTAACCATCACAGCCGTTGGCCGAGCGCGTACGGTGAATAGAGTTTTCGTCCGATGGATCGTTGTGATGGCTTGTGTCCGTCGGATGTGTCGGTCGGATCCGGTTCGCTCGACTAAGCAAGACCGCGCTCGCCCATAAATAGAAAGAGACTTTCACCGTCGCGTGAAAAGGCCACTGAAAAGTCCAAAAGGCCCCCGGGGCGGGGGGGTGGTTGGGCCGGACACTAGGAGCGTAACGTGGACCGGTGGGATCACGCGAACGCCGGTACCAACAGAAATCACCAGATCCGAAACGTGGGCCCAGGGACGAATCGGGGCACGGGCTCCGAACCGTCGCACGTCGCTAACTACGTACACGGGAGTGTGGGCCAGTGTCCTAAGGAGGGAGTTTTTGATTAAATGACCATCTTGTCCTGCACGGAATTTTCCAAGGGGCGGACCCTCGGGCTATTGAAGTCATTTCCGCCACCTCTCCCTCTCTCTCTTTCTTTACCTTTTATCCCTTTATCTTTATTGCGTGCCTGGTCACTTCTGATTGACTTCTCCAATTGTTACATTGAACCCCACGTCATATAATTATTTTCATGCAAGTCCATATTGTTATCAAGTCGAAACTCGCCTCTATCCTCATCGTACTCTCATCAGCATAGTTTATACACTGCGATATAACTGCTCTTTTTATTTTATTTTATTTTATTTATGCCTTGGCTACTTGCAAATTTTTTGTTTCCGCCGGCCTTTTCATCTGATTGTATCTTATTGTATATATCCCGTGGCTACTTGCCAACTTTTTGTTTTCAATTTTCACGATTCTTTCATAAGTTTGGTAACAGTTAGGTCAAGTCTACTAAGCGAATCTTGATTTCAGAAATGGAATTTAACAATGGATGGCAAGTAAAATATGCCCCCTCGTGAAAACCAACCCATTTCTGTCCTCATTGCCCGTACAGAAAACTATTTAAAGGGGTGTCGGTCGAAGTTGAAGGGAAAGGCATGACCGAGATAACAAAAAGTTCCAGGGAAATGTGCAGATGAATCTTTGATTGTGCCGTTCCTGCGACTCGATTCTTGGAACTAGCCCAACAATATTAATATATGGCTGCTTATTAAAATTGTCACGTCCCTTTCATTGTCGAAACCTTTGATGACCGGAAAAGTGGCCTTGCCCCAGTGCCCACCTCCGGCATCTTTTCGCGATGCAGCAACGTATGTCGAAAGCCAACTTGATTCCTGAGTTTCTCGAGAACAACGAATTGGTGGAACCAATGTGTACTCAACACGACAAAATGTGAAAGTCATCAAAATAACGTAAAAATTGGGCCTAGTGACTCTCTTCCCCGCTGGAAATGCTGTCTGAACGAATGCGGCTGTACAGATTGCGTTGTTTGCTCTGAGCAGAAGAAGAAGAAGTCGGCAAACTACATGTAGGACCGCATGCGAGGCCTCACCAGAGATTGGCCTCCGTCGACGAAGATGGTCGTCCCCGTCATGTAACAAGAGCCGTCGCTGATCAAATAGATGATGGTTGAAGCCAGATCATTTTTGGCATTGAGCCATCTGTGAAGTGGTGCCGCATCCTTCACCATGGTCTTTGCCCTATCCGTGCCTACAGATCTTGGATACTCATCCTCTACGTGCAAGCCACGGGCAACGGCATTAACCCTAATCTTATGCTTCCCCATGTCCATCGCCGAAGTCTGCATAACAATCCCAAAGCCAAAGGGTTTAAACAAAAGATTGGCAAAAAACGGAGCAAAGTAAGAAAGACACGAAACTATGACAAAAATAATTGGCACTTACTCTGACTAACTGCTGTACTCCAGCCAAACACGATCCGTATGCGGCAGCTCCTGGATAAAGGCCTCTTTCCGAGCCAATCATTGATGTCAAGAATACGATGGAACCTCCTCTATGGCCATCTCGCAATTTTACACCGACGGTTTTCAACAGAAACCACGCCGACACGAAGTTTACACGTACAATCTTTTTGAACTCCTCTTCTGGTAACCGTAAAGGGTCTTGCATCTTTCCTGTTAGAGAAAAGTCAGTCATAAGCCGGCTTGCTATCTGTTCCCACTTGACAAGCATGAGAAACTGACAACCATTAACAGTGAGATGAATCTCTCTCCTTAATTTAAAAGTGGTGGCAAAGTAGAGAGCACGCTCAAGGATAAGGATACGGAGCAAAAGAACTTTCGAGAGTTCTCAAACTTCAGTAACCAAGTTACTACAAACTAAAAAAACCGTCCAATGAAACAAACTAAGAAAGATTCGGCGGGGGAGAGAGAGAGAGAGCAGTAGTCCTCAAAGGTACTTCTCCAAATACAGTATGCCTCGGCGACTGCAACTTTCTAGGTCAGAGTCCCCTGTTTCTTTTGGACTATGGATGAGTCCTTTGTCATTCCAGTCGCTACGATCTGTAGCTCTCTTTTTTCACTTTTTTTCTTGTTGGTTTCTTTCAATAAGCCTGATGGCAATGGCATGATTTAGTATTACTAGATTTTCCCCCGGAAATTTCTCGGAATTTCACTTTAGATTCCTCGTCCTCGCCAAGATATTTCACACTCCCTTACTCTTTCTTCAGCACAAAGCCCATGACAAAGTTCCAAACATTTGTCGTGTAGTTTAAACAGTTAATAACACAGACGGCATCTAAAGGGGCCTCAAAAGTTGAAAAGCGGTATCACGCAACCTCTTCCAACTACAGACAGAGACGATGCATTCACAAATAATCGACTTTGTCTGCTCATTCTCATAACAATGGAATTTGACTGATCTTGATGAACAGAGCATGTTCGGCAGTGACAGCAAACTCTTATCTTTGGTCCAGGTTTAAAGAATAGGAGATTTAAGTAATACTTCAGGAACTGTAACCAACTTTAACAAATCAATGATTCCATTCAAACCAATCGCGGGTTTAGCCACCGAAAGTTGATAACAGGACGATTAAATCCAAGACGCAATTGAATTTACCTCGTACGCACTGGAAAGAGCAACATACCTTCGTAAGTATAGCAGTGCACGAGAGCATCCAATCCCCCCAAAAAGTTGCATGCTTTCTCCACGGCCACACTGAAAGCTCCCTCCCTCTCTTCCTCCATGTCCAATCCGACAACCTCGACCGCCGCGACACCGTTCAAAGAACCAACAATTTGGTCACGGACGCTACTCAGACCCATTTCATCTCCCATCAAGACCAACCTATTCAATAAACAAGCGCATGATTAAGCACCAAATACAGTGCCAACTGCAAATTTGTGAGCCAAACGTCAGTTAACTAATCAGCAATCTCTATCGACGATGACTACGTGTGCCCTGTCCATTCTACATGCAGCAGAAGCGACCCTGAAAATTTCATCCAGAATCATTCCAGCTCCCTCCCCCCCCCCCCCCCCCCCAAAAAAAAAAAA
The DNA here is from genome assembly GCA_030064385.1 of Melaleuca quinquenervia. Classification (NCBI taxonomy): domain Eukaryota; kingdom Viridiplantae; phylum Streptophyta; class Magnoliopsida; order Myrtales; family Myrtaceae; genus Melaleuca; species Melaleuca quinquenervia. The sequence goes on along the minus strand of CM057726.1, from coordinate 4,549,682 downwards.
ACAGAAAGAATCATTCAAGATTTAATTTTTAAAGTTCGAAGGTTTCATGACGTTTTGTGAGCGATTTAGGGACGAGCATGACCTGCAACCACGCTTGGCCAAATGCAAAGCGACATTCACCGATATCTCGTCGCCATTGGAGGTGAGCAAAACTCTCTTCGCAGCATTCGCCATCGAATCTCTCTTTCTCTCTCTGTATTCCGAGGGCAGCCAAGCTAATCAACGGCAACAAGAAAAGAGAGGAACTGATCTCCTCAGGCAATGTGAGACGACGGACGACCGACGAAGGGAGCGATGAACACAGATTCGAAGGTGGCACACGATAAACGCACACCGATCGGGTGATAGACAGAGACGCTTCGGGGACTCCTATATATGCAAAAACATTTGCGCAGGTTGCTGGCCGCACAAGGGATTCTCGGGAAAAGCGAGAGTTAAATAACTAATTTCCGAGGCCGTGGCAGTTAAATGTGAAAAACCAAAACGGAGCGAAATTGAGTGCGAATAAGCGGAGAGGTTTCTGAGATATCGTCCACGTACTTGCCCCTTCTCGGTTGGTGGCCACGCGACCATATAGAGCTCCAGCGATATGAGTGGAGGAATGATCCACTACGGGATGGAACATTGTGGGGCTGCTCCTGGAGATGACGCAGCCGGCGGAGAAAGTGTCGTCGCGGTGACGTGGCGCGATCATACCGGCGGACAAGTGGGATCGCAGGATGGGCCGTTTTGACTATTGGGACGTTGGCCTTGCTTGGGCTGCCGGGGCACGACTCGTGCCGCACGAGTCGTGCACTCGACGGGAAGCCTTCACAGCCTCCTATTCTGCGGATTTCATGCAAAAGAAAATGTGCGGCCGTGGTGAACTCGATCCATCCGACCCGATTCATATGAAGAAATTCCCCTCGATCGGGTCGGGGCATTCGGAGTGAAAAGACGTAAGAATATCTCCATCGACACGGTGGGAGGGAAAGGGTTGTTATTCGCATGTGAATTCAGAAGCTTTGATTTACATCGGGCGACCTCTCGAGGAGGAATGGCATGGTAAAACCCAATATAAACATTAGAATAAACCGGTTGGCGCCCGTCGATCAGTCCAGTACGCTACCGTTCGTTTTTTACCCGTTAGATATTGTGGTGGCAGCCGCGTTAGATTCATTACATAACGTGCTTCTCTCTGGACGGCTGAATTCAATGCGGCAGGTCAGAAGGTAAAGCGCGGCGTTGAGGAATGGCGGGGGTCCAGTTGATAAATGGGTGAGGGGTCGGGTCTTACGTTGTGCGTTGACTCTGACTGTGAAGATGTGGCGACGGAGACTAAGCATTTTTTTGGCCCCCTCCCTCTATTGGCTAAAAGCACATCGGCGCGCACGTATGTACACATCAGTGCGAAAGAGGAGGGAGAAAGGTAAAGAGAGAGGTGGTGGCGGAAGCAATGATCAACCGCCCCCACCTAGATTTCGCATCGATCTCCAGCCCAAATGATTATGAGGAAGACATTTATTTGCTGTTGGCGACGGATGAGAACTCATGGCCACCATTGATGCGGTGGAACATCGTTTCTAGCTTTTCCGATCCATGGCAAGCAGGAGGGGACCATGGCGGGACAGATGATAATGGAGTCGGTCCTTTCTCACGAGATTAATAGTTCGATAGGTATTGCGAACGAACTACGAAACGTTTCGTGTTGTGCTTTTTGACTGTGCCATATTTCGTCTTTTTCGGAAAGATTGCTAGGCCGTCATCGCCTCGATGTGCTGTAGGGATGGGTTTGCCAGATCGTGAGTCGTCGATCGTGTGAAATAATTATGACTCGATCTTAACGCTCCTTAGCAACATGTTGCATTTTATAGTAAGTGCCGAGAGTGTGTCGCCAGAGTTGGCCACTCTTCGTTGAATTTTTTGCACAAGTGGTTAGATACATTGTGCATATATTAAGAACAGAGCAAAACCCAAATGCCCTTTGGTTATGATTTTTTTCGTATATTAAAGATAATTATGATAATTTTGTTAGTTTTATGCATCTTCGGTGTTATAAATATATCTCATTTAAATTACGTATATCTCATTAGATAGTCATCTTATAAAGCATATAAATAGGCCGATATCCTCTTCATTATGACATATCCAAATATACCGAAAGTGCTCGATTTTGTTGATCTTATCTATGGGATCAATTAAGCATGACAAAGACACTCATGCTTTTGACTCAAGGACCGGTTATCCGTGAGTTTGTTTCCCACAATAAGGAAGTCAAATTTAAGTGAGGCTCATGGGGGAGGGTTTCCGTGCTCATTGACCTCTAGGTAAGTAGCTAATTAAGTTTGCATTTAGTTTAAGAATTCAGATTTAACTAAGAGTTGATGGTGTTGGGTTGCCATGCTCATTTCTCTCTAGGTAACCTGCCAATTAAGGTCGCATTTAGTCAAGACGAGCACTGAAGAGGAGTAACGTCTTAAAGATTCACATAAGCTAATAATAACTTATCGAGCGATTGATAAAGTAAAAACTCACCTCCAAATAATCATGACATGGTATTTACGCAAAATATTCCTTTAGTGCCTCGGCCCTTGTAAAATTAGGTTGACGCCCTACAAATGGCAATTGGATGATAATTCCCTCCAAATATGTGTATGGTTTGTGATCGGATTAGACGCATACCAAACGCAACGCATGAGGGCAATGAATGATCACGGTGGCGAGAGGGTTTATGTAGTTTGCAGCTTCTAATAGCATACCAAACGCACAAGGGCAAGGAATGATCGTGGTGGCTAGATCTAATAGCATACCAAATGCATGAGGGCGAAATGATCGTGGTGGCGAGATCCAATAGCATACCAAATGCATGAGGGCGAGGAATGATCGTGGTGGCGAGATCTAATAGCATACCAAATGCATGAGGGCGAGGAATGATCATGGTGGTGAGAGGGTTTACATAGTTTGCCGCTTCTAGTAGGCCTCAAAGATAGCAAAGGAAAGGCAGTACTGGGCCTACATGACGAGGACGTCAATTCATCAACCTGGACGATTTACATCTTCCCAAACTCTTATACTACCTAAAAACCTTGTTGAGCGATTTTATGAAGTACAGACCCACCCCAAAATGGTCACCAACTTGTATGGTCACTTAACTATGTCTTGTGAGTGTAGAGTGAATCACGTTGTAACATTGTTGAAAATGACAACTAACCGGAAAAAAGAGAAGAAAAATAAAAAGGAGACAACCTAAGATCAATGTTTCATCCTCCTCACGTGGAGATTCAATTGGTGGAATGCATATCTCAACTCACCACAACATCTAATGTATGGGAAGTAGGTTTTGTTTAACAAAGCGTGATTATCGATGTGCATCACAAGTGGCGAGCTGCTCTTTAATATATAAACGTGACTTAATCATAGGTACAATATTAAAAGGTTGACTTACTTTAATATGGGCTGGCGTACACGGCGACTTTTTAATTAACAGAAATTGGTCAAGTGGTTCTTGAAGACGAATGCAGAAGTCCAAGCTATTGACTCGATACTTCCGAGTGAAAGAACCAAGCACGTACTTCTCAAAGCCCCTACTCACGTGCCCGAAATGACGATGCCCCCCAGTGAATTGTGGGCGAGGAGGAATCTCGAGAAACTTGAACCGGTCAGACTCTGCGCGTTCTGGCAGTTGAGAAGCCGTTCGTTATGAACGCGAATCCCGAGTCGCGTAGCCCACGTTCCGCACGGGTCAACGAGTCACTACATGACTCACGAACTGAAACTCAACGACCGTCCATCCTCAGACGGCGACCGGAACCGGTCGCGTCCGGACAGGAACATCTACCGCTGGAAGTGCTGTTGACCCTGTTTCGAAGTGCGGTTCGTTTCGGGAGTGGTGTCTTTCTTCGTTCCTTCTTCTGGTCTCTGTGCCGGTTCTCGTCAACCCCATGACCAGCCTCGTGTTCCAAAGCCAACCCGGTAGTTTCGTGAACCCTTGCGGGGAAAGAGAGATGGAAGATGCTCCGGCGACTCACGAAGATGGGCTGCGTTGACGGTGGCTTTGGAGGCCCAGATCTTTGGGCGGCCCGAATTCAAGGCCCGGATCTGAGACCACCGGCGAATGCCGAGAGTGCTGATCCATATGGGTCGGGTTCGTCTCGGCCTCCTGAAACGACGCCTCGGCGGGGCGCACGGTGCCGTTTCGTTTCCTAGATTCTGTCAAGCCGAGATCAAAACCACATAAGGGAAAATTGGAAGCAAGCAAAACTAAATCATAGTTTGTAACGATAATCAAACCAAACTATCTATTTTTCTGTTATTCCCTCCCCCCCTCTTTTTTTTTTTTAAATTTGTGAACTCAAGTTTTTAAGCAGTCTAGAAAGATAATGGATTTCATGAAAACACCAAGCTCTATCCTAGTAAAATGCGTTACAGATCCACATGAAATGACAGTCGGAACTATTTCGTGTTAAAAAAGTTGGGCTACCATTCATTGTAAATGACAAATCATTTAGAAGCTAATAGATAATATGGTTCGTTGCGGTCCATTTTGATTTCGACAAATTAGAATCAAATTAAACTACCGAAGACATTTTAGTTTAATTAGGAATTCTATTTCAAGATAGGCCCGTTGGTCAATAGGTCAATAACTTATATTGTTGTCTGCTCATGTTGAGATTCGCCATGATCAGAGTTGTGATAATCTCGTAAAGTATACATAAGCATGTGGTCAAATAGTCATGTGATTATTGACATGAACTTAAGAACAACCAATGAAATTTATTCACACAAGATATTCTCCAACATCGAGACAAAGAAAGTGCCGATTGAGTTAAGTCTATTGGATCATAACTCGACATTTGATAACAATGTGAGAAATGTCATACACAAGTGAGACGTATGCTAGTTCGGATTCCAAGATATTTTGATTCATTTAAGATTCGATAAAATGTTAAGTGTAAATATATTTGTTACCTTTTACGTTTCACTTAATTTAAATTTTTGACTTTCATATTGCAACTTTTTTTAGATTCGAAATTCTTAAAACTTCTCACAACTCTCGAACACTGACAGCTTTTTAAATAATAGTTTTTAAGGTAAAAAATGTTTGTAGCTACAAAAGAAACGCCTTTTTTTTTTCTTAAGCATAAGAGCTTGTTTGCTAACGTTTAAAAATAGATCTGTTTCTGTTCTTTTATTATGTTCTTTTGTTTCAAGGAATAACAAAAAGACAAAAACGTGTTTATTTGCATTTTTATTCCCAGAAATAAAAAAGATATATTTTTTTCTTGAAAACACATTTGGACCAACAAGAAAAAATAAAATAAAAAACTACACTTTGTTAAAAAAATATTTTTTATTTTTTATTTTTCTATTTTGCTTTTGTGACCTCCAACCACCCCCGTTGGCTGCCGCCGGCAATCAATCATTCATGAACAAAAAGAAAAAGTGAGAAAAAATAAAAAAAAATACTAATTGTATCAAACGTATTTATATTTTTTTTCTATTTCAAGAATAAATTTACTGAATATTTTATTTTACTCAAAAATTATTATATAGAGTAAAAACACAAAAAAAAAAAATGTTTACGCGCCCTAAGTGAACGGGCCTGGCGTTTTGTCTAGCTGTTTTTCGCCCCCATAATGGAGTGACTTTGGGCTTGTTGACCGGTGAATCAAAAAGTGAAAAATCACAACCGTTCGAGTTCTCGGATCTGTTGAACGTGTGAGATCTATTTCCGAGGATGAAGTTTATCTGAGGGCGTGGCGCCGTAGAATCATCCCTAAAGATGACCTTATTCCGGTAAATTCTTACCCAAGCACGCGAGAGAGAGAGAGAGAGAGAGAGAGGAGCTTGGTCATGGCGAGCTCTGCGTTGGCGTCTTCATGGTCACTCCGTTTGCTGAAGATCCAAGACCAGGCGTCGCCGACGACGGCAAAGTCAAGAACCAGGCATGCACTTCTCAGTCCATTTCTCTGTGAACCGATGCTTTTCCCCTATTTGCTTAGTGACAGAGTTCTCAATGCTCACGTCAATGGCCGGAGGTCGTAATTCACGACGGACTTTTCGTTGCTTCAATGTCCGTGAGCAGATTACGATTCCGCGAACGTGGATTGCGCAGGATTTGCTGCGATCATTCCTGCTTCGAAGTAAGCATTTCTTCATTAATTATCTTCGGTTCTTTTATATGTTCTGCGTGGTGAACTGTCCTTATGTACTGTACCTTCAATGCTCGGGTTGTCGTGATAGATGGTCGCGGACTAATCCGTGCAACTGTTTGATTTCATCCGATCCTTTCTTCGCTGAAGTATCTTCGTGCAACTCAATTAGTCAGCTTCCACTTGGTCGTGCTTTAATTATATCCTGTAGCATTTGAATGTTTGGTTGCTGTCAGACCTCGTACTAACATATTCACAACGGAACTGACAAGCATTCTGTTGCATGATGGTGGAAGTGTTGAAGGAGGAAAACGTCTAATCTGTGGTTGAAAGGTGGTAATTGCCGAATGATAAACTCCACAATTGAGCGATTCGGAATGTTTTGGAATGCTAAGGACCATCCATACTTTTGGGATTCCTACTTGTGTTGCCATGATTTTATGCAATGGAAGGGGTTTGTAAAACCCACAAGGTTGTCTGCGATTATCACTCCTGGTCATGAATTGCTTTGTGCTTCTCCTGATTGGCCTCTTTGATTGATTAAAAAGAGGAGAGAACAAGAATTTTTTATTAACTATGATGACTGGCAAAGGGATAAACGATAAGTTGACTTACAAGTCACTCAGAGAAATGTACGTTTACCTGTCAGCCATTCTCATGAAGAATTTCTCCGAGTAGGTCCAAGAATGGAATTTGATGCCTTTTCATGCTTCTAGGGGTTACTGATGCCTCGACTTGCCTGGATTTTAACCTAAGTGTTCCTGGACCTCATTGAGTGAACACTTATTATCGATTGTAGTTGCTTATTATGTTCCAGGAAAGTCTTGCAATTGGTGCTTCATTTTCTTAAGAATTTGGGAAGGCTTTAGAAACACTTTGTATTAATTTCGCCATTTAGACAATTCCTAGCTACATATAGTTTGCCATCCATGCAAAGTGTTTATATAGGTCATTTTTAGATTCCTTCATCTATTGTTCATAAAAACAAAGAAAACAGGAAAGTGAAACAGTCTTTATTATAAATAGGAATGAACAGCTATAGCTCCCATATGAACTACTGCAAAGATTGTAGTGGAGAAGTCAGGACCTAACAGAAGAAGTAAACCTGTAGTGTTGCTAAAGGCTGGGATGGGAAACAAAATGATGTGGTGCTATGTTTACTAATTTGCATATAATATGAGAGTTTTTGTCTGTAATGCTTCCATTTTTAGCTTTCATATATCCAAAATAATTTGCAAATAGAATTTGTTTGATCTACGCTTTTTAACTGTTGCTTCATGTGGTCTGCACTTTTTTCTGGAATTGATTGAATTATCGCATTTCTAGATTTTAACAAATGTAACTGCAGAGGAATGGAAATCTAAAGCTTTATCTTTGTATTTGAAGGTTAAAAGTGTTGGCTACCGTCCTCCGGGGACCCAGTTCAACCTTCTCAAAGATATTAGTTTTTCCCTCCCTGAGAAAAGGTGCGTCTGCGCATCTTCAGTTTTACTTGCAGCATCTCAAACTTTCAGAGCATATTTGTATCTAGGTTTTCATCTATGGTATGAGTTAATTTGTTTCATGCAGTTTTGGCTTGATTTTTGGTCAGAGTGGAAGTGGAAAAACTACTCTATTGCAGGTCAGCATCCTCAGTTAGGAAGCTTAGTGCATTGTTGTCTATCATCAAATATGTCAGTTTCCTTGTGCCTCTTTCTTAGCTTCTTGCAGGACTCAACAAACCAACTTCAGGTTCTATCTGCATTCAAAAATATGGTGACAGTGGTGAACATGAAGGACCTCCTGAACATTTGTCTCCAGAGAAAGTTGGCATTGTCTTTCAATTTCCCGAGAGGTACTGAGTCCTATTTGAAATGAGAAAATTGTTGAAATCAAAAGAAAAGTTGATTTCTGAGTGTGATATGATCATTGAAAGCCTGATTTTCTGTCCCATGGAATGCTACAAGATAAATAATTCCGGCTTGGCCCTTTTTCTTCCTTTCCTTTTTGTAATCATGCTAGTTGAATTCTGTAAGAATTCCTTGGAGCATCGTGATTTATGCATTTAGATAACTTTCCATTTACTTTGTCATGGCCAGCGACATTCTCCCTTTTTTCTTTTTTCCAAATTTCTCAGCTGTTTGTCTCACTCTGTATCAAAAGATTTGCTAAACCCCCCATCTTTTGGAAAGATTATAAATGAGATACCAAAAGTTTGATTTATGCATAATTATTCAATTTCTGATTGCACCTATCAGATCAAGTTCTAGCTGACTGAGCAATTTGAGTTGTCATTGCTGCAATTTGATATTTGTAGTTCTCAATATGTTAATATGCGATGCAGGTACTTCATTGCTGACAATTTGCTAGATGAAATTACATTTGGATGGCCTCGCCAAAAAGTTAGCAGTCAGTTGAAGAAGCAATTTGCTTTCAAACTTCAAAGAGCTTTCAATTGGGTATTTCATGTTTGGCATGTAACATAGCTTTCATTTGCTATTACTGGTTTCTTGGTACCTATTGCTTTTCGCAACATCTTTTTACATCAGTTCGTCTGTGGCTATACATTTTGCTATTTACAATGGAACTTAGTCTCTACTATGGTCATAAAATCTAGGTTGGATTGGACAAAATCTCCTTAGACAAGGATCCTCACTCCCTGAGCGGTGGCTATAAACGCCGACTTGCTCTGGCAATCCAATTGGTAACTACATTTATGATTACGTTTTAGAAACTCAGGATGCTACCAGCACAGCGAATTTATGCTAATGCAATAAAATTAAGAAAGCTGTTCTTTTGTTTCATAGACTAATGCATGCCTATGTCTTTCCTTTTACTGAGAGCACCCATTGGCTTCTAACTGCAGGTTGAAGTTCCGGATTTGTTGATATTGGATGAACCTCTGGCTGGTCTTGGTATGAACATGCTTTTGCCATGTTATTTTTATATGATTAGTAGCCTCACACTTTGGGGTCTATGGTTGACAATGAGCACATATTAACTCGTTCTGCTGATGCTCGATGATCTGTAAACCTTTTTGCTTCTATTTGGCTTGGGATGCCTATTATGCCTCTTTGTAAATCAAACCCTGAGACTCAAGAAAATTGTTAATCTACTTTGCATTGACTTCATCAATACTCTATGCAGAGGACTATGAGATTTTAGTCTCAGTCTATGGCTTTGAAGAAATATTTTGATATTCTATTTTAAAGCAGATAGATCTGCTTGGCGTTTAAGGATTTTTGTTTAGGTCTGAACTTTGAATTCAGGACCTCTTGTTGCCCCTTATCCCACCCTGATAATGGGCCTACTATCAAATTGCAATAGACTGGAATTAGGGTATCCTTCTAAGAAAAAGCAAAGGAAAGGATAAACTAAGGAAAGTAAAGTCTCCACATATTTTGGCTGTCTATTTCATCTAAAGAAGTTGCCTTTCATGCGCAATAAGGCGTGTACCATACACGTGCTAGAGAAACTATTTATCGCACAGCAAGTTATATTAGTTCTAGAATTTATCTGTTGTCTTTCTTACACTTCCAATTCCTTGGAATGTTTATTCATCTATGATGGTTCCTAATTATGCCAACATTGTTCCTCCTTTTCCTCATCATATAGATTTAGATTCTTATGTGGGCCAATTGTGTTAATTCTCCCGTTGGTTCTTTCTTTATTTCTTCTCCTCTCCTTTCCACATGGGAAAGTGTAACTGAATATTTTTTCAAGTCACTTTGATCTGATTTCAGATATAACTTGCTTGATTCTATTTGTCGCAATTAGATTGGAAAGCACGTGCAGATGTCGTGAAGCTTTTAAAGCATCTAAAAAGAGAAGTAACGATACTTGTTGTCAGCCATGACTTAAGGTAAGTATTCCTTTTGGTTCCGTCATATGAATAGTCATTGTTGCTTGATATGCTTTTCTGGTCAATGATTAAAAGTTTGAGCGAGTAAATCTGAAAGAAATTTTTGCTATTGCATTATGGCTGAAAAAGTCATGGGGGTTTCTTGGGAGCATTAGGTTTTATGGATGATGTAGTCTTCTTATCTTTCAGAGGTGAAAAATATTTTGTCTCCCACTGTTTACGGTAGGTGATTATTTAGGAAAAGGAAAGTGCTGTCTTTTAATTAATTCACTCATTCTAGACATATCATATATATATATATATATTGCATTTAATATTATTGAGATCTAATGCATGACCATTCCTTCTCCTGCTTGTCTGCAGATAACATGGATATGCTATAATTTGTGAATTTTACTCGTGTGATTTCAGGGAATTAGCTTCTTTGGTAGATCGATCTTGGAGAATGGAAATGGGAGGAACTTTGAGGGAAGATCCGCTGCCTTTCTAGAGACGTCTAAAATTGTCAACTAAGTTGCCATCATTATTTCTATCATGTGAGTATCAACAATTAATTCTCTCTTTACTTTTGTTTGATTATAACCTTTACAATGGTACATTTGATGCCAAAAAAGGCATTTTTGTTAATATACATCTAGAGCAAGTTAATACCTACGAGGGGGATACTGAAGGAAGAGCAACTGTTGTTAGAGGACCTCATACATCACATGAACACCAAACTCACTAGCAGTTAGTATAAATTGGAAACTTTATGCTCAAGATTTTTCGGTCCCAGTAATGGGAGTTTAGGACAAGATTGATTGTACTTGTTTGTTTTATTGCATCAATTTCATTTGTCAAATGGGATTTTGATTTTCTTGCTCTTGTTTAGCACTAATAGCTAAGCTTCTTACTCGAAGGTATTCTTAAATATATGAGATCCAGTATTGTTTATAAGAATCCTCTTAGAATGAACTATTCTTGTAAATATTATTTTAGGATACTTTTTCTGCTTTGTTTGCTCTGGTGATTAATTTGTTAACTACCAGTTTTATTGAACTCTTCTTACTTAGAATGATGTCTAGTTAGATTTTGCAATTTACATGTGTTATTGCTACATATTGGTAGAATATAAGTGGATTAAGCTTTTTTTTTTAGTTTTTCCCCCTAAGTTGTGAATGATCATTAGAGAATGGAATACTTGACTCTATTTATTATGTATGTTTTCGATAATAGTTTGTTTAGTTTATTTGTTTATTTTCCTTCATGCTTGTTACTTATTTTTCTTTGTGGTGATAGTCGAAGCCATAGTATGCTGCAACTTTTTTCTTCTTTGGGCATTTTTTACGGCTATTTGTCTTTATCCTGTTGCAATGGTCTTGAATTTTGATATCCATTTTCAAAAGTTTTCTCAATTTGTATCAAAGGCAGTTTTATTGCCTGATAGGTGATTCCATTGCGCTCTCCTAGTCAATATTAACTGTACGATTTTCCTCCATTGCTGAAATTTAATGTCAAATGACTAGAGGATGTAGACACAATCTCAGCCTCTACACTTTATTCTCCGCCATAACCGATTAATGCCAATATAACACAAGAATTTTCAGCACAATAATTAGATTCAAATCTCACCAACCATAATTCAATTTAACAAACTACTACGATTTGTTTCAAATACTCCAAATTGCCATGACACTACAATCAAATTTATCTATTTCATCAAAACATACATCGAAATCATAAATTACACCCATACAAAAAACACCTCATCCGACATCTATTCCTAGGTGAATGAGATCAGCAGTCCCATCGAGCAATCCGGTGCGATTTTTTGTTTTTTTAAGAACAGTAAACATGTGAATGAACCTAGGAGACCAAGGAGCTCAAATCAGCTCGTGGCAAACAACATAGGCACTATTGGTGTCAAATCTTGGCTGTGATGAGGGATACGACGCAACATTGGATGACGCCGGATCTGGACTCTAATTCTCGTTGAAGTCTAGTTATTATTCTGGCAAGTGGAGCGAGTTGCTTGGTTATCATGTAGAAATTGATATAGAACAAAACAGAAGAGCGTAAGCACTCCTCACACTTTTATTATTAATTAAATAACACTTAATGACCATAATATACCTCTGTGTTTCATACTTTAACATATATATATATATATATATATATATATGTATGTATTTATATATATTAACTATTGTACACGAGTTTACCGAACTTATGTCCTGCTTGAAAGAATTGCTTAATCGAGAGTGCAATTAACGTCATTATTAAGGTAGTGGAATAATGTAGAGTTATTGTTTAACTAAATTAATGGTATAAGTAGAAGGATGTGGACTCTTGTGGTCTCAGGGGGCACCTGAAGCAACCATATGGTCACAATTCTTGACAGAATATTGCTTGTTATGAAAATTAGGAAAATATACCTAGATGTTTCCCAACTTTACTCGTATTATATTTTGTAAATTAATTAAATCCTTACCTGAAGCTCTACAAATCATTTGTTGTGTTATTTTCCTGGGTAATATTACGGTAAAGGTTATGAGGGACGAATCAAGATTCTTTTTGTTTCAAGTAATGTGATTTAGGCTCTAATTTGTGAGAATAGCAGAGCCAGCAGAGCTGAGTCTTGTGGTTATGTGACACAAGGCTCAACAACGACAATTAGTTCTACCCGTTTTTCTATTTTCCTACTGGAAATGTTGGTGAACGAAGGATTCTTTGGAAGATGGATGTTGCTTAATTCAGGCTTATGCTCCTAATTAGAAAGTTGAGCACCCCACTTTTTGACTTTAATTATACAGTTTATAAGTCCAGTGCGGGGTTTAATATATTTTGTAGCCTTCTTCTGTGATAAATTGGACTAATTTTGGAAATGGAGCATACACATTCAGTTTATGCGACTACTTGAGAAAGTTCAAGTGCTATGCATTACAGATAATTTCTTACATTCAGAAATGATGGATGAGTCCCTTACACTTTATTTAAGATCACTGATCACTCTCACTCATAAGCATATAAGACAAAGACCACTATTACATAATCTAATAGCATTACCACAAGTCTCCAGTAATGTTCTTTTAGCTAGAGCTCCAACACCAGATCTGCAGCAGGAAATTTATATAACAGTCAGTTATATGTTCGCAGACTGGATCACCCTACAGCCTGCCATTAAATCACATAAATGAGTCAAATTGCTATGTTGAGCGTGCCCTTGTTCGTGCGTATAAACTTGCATGTGTGCTTGCTTTTTTTTGTGAGTGTGATCAAGCATGTTTCGTTATCCAACTACGCATCACTGACTTGCAGTTTTCTGTTACTTATTTTTTATTTAATAAGGACTTTCTATCACGATCAGCCACCATATTTCTTTGGTCTTAGTTTTGTTGGGAATACTTTTCACTAACATGGAAATAGTTTTGACAGTTAGCACATTTAGTAAATGTAACTTTCCAAATGTGGCATATTTCATATTTGGAATTGTTAGAATTTATTCTCTATACTCATCAACTCTTGATCAGATCCATGGTGATGAAGTAGTTTGATTAATGTTTGAAAGTTGAATGTTGCTTGAATTTCAGAATGAATGCAGCTTCATCAAGTTAGTTGGCAAAGCGGTGTGTATATGCAAACTTACATTCTGCATCTGTTTTGATCCAGTGCTCCCTGCAGTCAGTGTCCCTAGCAATCTCAGGAGGTTGGAGTTTTAAGCTGGCCTTCTCTGCTTCTGTTGACCTTAAGCCCTGAGCAGAACTTATGTGGGCTTTGTCCTGGTCTATCAAGTCCTTGTGGCTGTAGTTATTATCATTAAAGGCTTTCTTGCTTTTGTTTGCCTTATACTTGTCCATTTCTGCTGTATCTGTAGCATTCTCTGGATGGATCTTTCTATGGAACATTTGAAGGACCTGCATGGAACAAAGGAAAACTTCCTGTAAGTACCGTCTTCCTCTTCTTCATTTACATGCAATCAGCAAACACAAAGATGGTGTCTAGCATCTGCACTGTCTATGCTCCATGAGCAATTTCTCAACAATTAGATACTCCTGAAAGAGAAGCTACTGCCATATGCTCCATGAGCAATTTCTCAACAATTAGATACACCTGAAAGAGAAGCTACTGCCATATGCTCCTTGAGCATTCCTAAAAAATTAGATACTCCTAAAAGAGAAGCTACTGCTGATGTTACTTATCACTCTGGCAATTAGAGTTTGTGATTTTGTCACTCCTGAACTTCAATCTTATAAAAGCTGGATGCTGCCATGTGCATGACTTAAGTCACTTAGATAGCTCTGTTCTTGTTAGTGCTGACTACGGTATGACTAACCTCAGAGTCTCACCAGAATTAACACGTCTGGTCTCTTTGTCAAGATATATTTGACAAGAGACTGAAAAAAGTTGGCAGACACCTTTAAATGCAAAGTAGAATTTTGAATGAAAGGACCTGATTTATTTTATGTGGATATGCTTTTTTGAGTGTCCAATATGAATGTGCTGACCTTATGGAATTTTTTCTTGGGTAAAGATGATGTTGCGGCATCTCCTCCAGTAGAAAGACTTGGGGGTCTTGAAGTAGCACACAGCTTTTTCAGAAACTTCTTCAAAATATGTTTGGAAGATCTATGCGTTGGCTCGACCTGTGCAGCTCCCATCTCCGATTTCTTTGAACAATTTCCACCTGTTTTTGCTGTTTCTTGGAACAGCTGCAAAAGGGATGCCTTTTGTTTCTTTGTCTCCATCTTTGTTTCTGGCAATTCAACTGAAGAGCCAAACAGATATCCCTGTAGTGGAAAAGTCACTGTGTCTGCAGGTCCTTCATCTTCAACTGTCTCCATATGCGGGCTCTCAAGTGTTATACTGCTGACATAACTATTCCTTGATGATCCCTTGTGCCCTTCCTCTTGAGATTCAGCCTCAAGTAACTTCTCTAGTTCATTGTTTATAAGCTTCAAGTCATCCTCTGTTACTTCTCCTGCTTCTTTGGTCATGTTGTCCAAAGTCATGGCAAATGTTGGTGTGGGTGGCTCACTTGGGGCTGCTTCTGAACCCAGGGTTCCTATGGCAAGAAAGCCATGGAAAAGTTCAGAAATTTCAGTGGAAGTATCTGGTTCAAGATTTTCCTCAACTCTAGAAGTGAAACAAGAGATGGAATTTCCATATTCCTCTGCCAGGCTCTCTGATGATTTGGGAGCATATCTGGAGCTGAAGTTTGGCATTGCGAATAAGTCTTTCTCATCATGCGGTTGTTGTGCAGAAAGACAGGTGCAGTAGTTCCCTGTATTATAAGTTCAATGAGAACCATATACTCTTAGTAAGGAGATGCTTTGAGACTGATAATAATTTCACTATTAACAACTAATATTTGAGTCCTGGTAGTTGTAGTCAAGAGGGCATCTCGTTAACAGTGTTGACATGGTCATGCTCTGTATAACTATCTATTGCAGTGGTGTGGGAAACTTCTATAAGCTGCTCATGTAAGGGAGAAAATGGTAAGCCTTGCAATTTTGAAAGTTGGTCTGGCCAGTTTGGGGTCTGTGGCTTTGGAGGTGTTAGAGTGTAAGAAACATTCCAGACTTTTCTTTCTGCGCGCGCGCGCATGTGTGTGTGAGAGAGAGTGTATTAGGCCACTCTTTTATCCTATATTTGCATTAGGCTGTCCATTGACCCCTGAGCAAACATTGAGTCGGTCCAGCCGACAGCATTGGCGTCATAGTTATCGTTGTTCTGACTTATCCATTTCAAGTAAAACAACAATCGGGAACTGAGAATACCAATTGCGAAATCTCTGAATGACTCGATGCTATTTTGCCGTAACTTTCGGTGCATCCAACCTAGTAACTGCCACAATGACAATGAAAACAAGACTTTAACAAAGTTGACACTGAAGTATTCGAATTCAGTAGAGTGTGGACATACCTTCATTATTATCTCTTGGGAGGACCTGATATCAGATATTTTTGGTTGTCTGCATAGACAAGAATGAAGATGAACTTTGATCTTTCGAAGCGATCGAGAGAGCCTATAAAGGAAAGGTCAGGAGGGGGAGTTTCTTAAGTTGACAGGTGTAGAGTTGAAGTAGTTACTTGGAAGGTGTGATATATGCACGAAGAAGAGAGAAGCATATACTAAATTACAAAATTGTGGTTGGCTTTTCTTTGTCTAGATCAAATCAACAGGACAAGTGGGTGAGCATATTGAAGAACTGCAAAGTGTTCGAGTCGGGCAGATGCGGATAATTGCAAGAATTTGCTTTGATCACCTTCATACCAATTTGTATATACAGAGATGTACGTAAGCCAATGCAATTTGCTTGACGTGGTTGCCCAGCAATATGGTGGCAAACAAATGTGTCTGCGGATGGACACATCATGAATTGGACAGATTAATGCACACACCGGTGCTGCCATTCTCCTTTCTAAATTATATACATTTATAACCGTGCATGAGACACAATGTGTCTTTAAGGCTTAGTCCATTAAGTATAGTGATGGATATATTTGTTGGACATGTCACTTCGCAAGATTTTGATTAAAAGGAAATATCTGTTATTACATAGATTTTCTTTTGTATTTCCTGCTATATAAAAATATTTACGCTTATTCTTTTCTACCATTTCCATTGTGACCGTCGCCTGCTAATATGTGACAATGTAGACTCTGTTTTGCTGCTTCTAGTAAAGCTCTGGTTTTTTTTTTCGGTTATCCTTCTGAAATTTTTTGTCTGGTCAAGGTGCTCTTCTAATTGCTTCAGTTGATGGATAAGCTTATGAATCCTATGCAGATCTTAGGAGTCTCTACTATACAAACTACGTAGAGCAACATGGAGTCTGATCCATAGACCTTTTTCTTTTTCCTTCGTTAGACGGAATTGAGAGACAGATTTATTTAGCTACAATTGATATATCTTTCTCATGTCAATCTGGTGATCATAATTGGTCTGAAGTTGCTAAGTATGTGAATTTCATCTCGAATAAATCATATTCTGAAGTGACAACTAGTCCCCTAAAGAACCAGAGATCTTTTCTCTGGTTACTTTCCTCAGTAACTACTGTAGCTGTAGCTGCGATGTAATTTTTCTGTCGTACTCAATTCGATTTTTGTGATGAATGGTTCCCCTGGACTTTGAAGCCGAATGCTAGCTTCTGTGTCAAAATGCTTTCTATGGTATTTAGCCATGATTCTTCTACGCATTTGCCTTCATAGCATGTATCCCACTGTTTCTAAGTCAGTCTGTATCTTTACATCAGAAATTCTCGCGACAATTTTTAGTTGACTGGCTTGTATTTTGTTGCTAGTCCAACACTTCCACACTGGCTCCGTTGTTTATCTTGTCAATTGACATTCTGAAGTTCTAACTTTGCTTAATAATAGGATGCAATAATTACTTTGGCTGTGATATATATCTCTGACACTTGTAAAGAATTGTACATCTATCGCAGGAATGATGTCCACACTGCATACTCTGTACACATCATGAACAGCGACTTCGATTCCGTGGCCCCAAGGGTCTCGGCCTTCATTCCCTGGAATTATCTGTGGAGTAGCGATCCGAAGAGGAAGCTGTTGTAAACTTGGGGACAAAAGCCACGTAAGAAGCTTTCAAGCACCCTTTATTGAAAGTGGGATTATTGCGGAGACAGCCGAAGCATAAGGAAGAAGGTGGAAAGTGTCTGACAGAAACTACTGCGCTTAGTTCAATTTCATGTCACCAGTTCCATTATTATGGTCTAGTCAGACGACACAAGCTAATCACGGAAAGTGGGGCATGTCACTCAATATCTTCGCCCTAAGAGACCGGCGCGCCGATAACCAGATTTTTGTATAAACTGGTCTGATTCATGCGGATTGATTCTTCATGTTAATCTATGTTTGATGAGGAACGACGAGAATGCTGCGTGCTAAAGCTATTAGATTCTGATTGTTGGTGGTAGTTGCTTCTGCATCGCTATGTGTGCCGCACCACATCCATGATGAGGCTGCAAGATTTTTTTTATCCTTTTTGGTGTAACCATCGGTTAACTTGAATGGCGAGGGAAAGAAAGCACCTCATGCTTGAAGTACCTTAAACCTTTTAATGATAATAAGATCATTACTTTGCCCGTAATATAGAGATTTAGGACCACCATTGTCAAGTACCGTGGTCTGAGTCGACGCAGTATGGGCTAAATTGCATCAAGACGAGGCTTCTCTCTTCTTGGTTTAGCAGTGGTCCTCGAAGGATCCTAATTTGGAGCTAGCCAACAAGCCGCTACGGAGCGCAATTATTTTCCACTTTTGGAACTGAAAGCCCACCTACTCTCTCAAGTCTCAACACATCCAAATCAAAGCCTGCTTGATCATGTCGGGCCCGAGCTTATTCCACTTGGCCATTTGGGCGGCGAACCACGTGAGAATCCACGTGCATATTTCCAAAAATAGGGTGATCCGACGGAATCTCATTGGCGCGAGGGTCAGGATCTCGTGTCAATTTGGGAACATGTCCTCGGTTGTGGAGCTCACCCCATGGCTTCGGTCGCGTGTCAGATTTCTCAATCGTGTTCCCCCATTGCATGTCGGTCACGTGCGGGTCGACAAGGGTTTCGAGGTTTCTAGCATTGCTTGAAAGAGAGAACGGTCACAGTCATTGTACCTACGAGATAAGAAAGAAGAGGAAAAGCGAGGGTCTTGAGGAGGGGTCTTTATCATACATGCATACTCCATGGCAATGCAGAAGGAGAGAGAAGCCGTTAGTTTTTGGTGAATGAACTCCAAAGTCTTCCTCTCAAATGGTTGTTTTGATCCTAACAAAGAATGTGATCGCGAGCTTTTTCCAGTTCTCTTGAAATGTGAAAGAATGTGATGAGATGCCCAAAAGCTGCACTAGTTTTTTCAGTTCACTTAGGTGTAAGACTTCGTAAAGCTGAAACCCACCTGTTTTCCGAAGGCAAAGCTGACTTTTCAGCTAGCCCTAGAAGAGGGGGATGGGTCACTACCACGACTAATCCCTTCACGGGTTTTTGTAAGAGGAAATGATTCTGTAAGTATCTAGACTGCTAGTCAATTTTCAATTAAGGACCTATTTTTTTCTCTTTCGTTATATTAAAATCGGCTTAAAATGACATGTCCCCATCAAAAAGTATGTCACATCATAGCATGGATATTTTTCATGACATTGCTTGCTTACTCAGCAAAAATATGCTACAATTGGTGACGTGACTCGTTAATTTAACAAAAATGCGTCAACTCATTATGAAATGAACAAATAAGTCCTCTTCTTTCATTTTTTTTCCTTATTTTATCTCTTTTATCTTCCTCCTTAGTCTTCTTCCTTAATTTGCACCTAGCTGGCGTGTCCACTGCTGCCGTCGATAATGTCAGTTTCTCTTCACCATGCTTGACTACATATGTGATGTAGTCCAGTCGTGGGAGGCCATGCTCGACTCCATCTCACTGTGTCCATCTCTCTCTCCCTCTTGGATCGACCTTCATTTGAGATCATGGCAAACCTCTGTGCGTAACTCAACCTAGCATAGTGGTGCCAGTGTCCTATTGTCCTTGGCGGCGTTGTTGTTGTTGTTATTGTCATTTATGGTGACAACAGTAGCAACTCAATCCGTAGTCGTGGGCGGCGGCGGCGGCAATGCTCAATCCAGGATGGTGGACGGCGGCTGCAGTAGCTGCAATTTTTTCTTTTAAAAAACAAGATTTAGGGTTTTATGTGGTGAAGAAAAGCACTCGGGACAAACAATAACTCATCAGTCTAATGTAGGCGAACCATGTCATTGCAACCCATCAAGACATCATAGGATTCAAGCTATTTTTGAAAAAGAAAAAAAGCGAGACACATGCTTTGATGTTGCAAACGAATTCGAATTCACAACCTCCTGCAGGTAGGCAGCCGCCGCCGGTGGTGGTCATTGCTGGCTCCGGCGCTCACAAGCAAATCGATCTAAAGACCATTCGGCTTGGGTCAAAAGACGGTTCATGATTAGTTGAAATTGGGCCAGAGCTGACCCCTTAAAAGTTTTTTTTTCCCTTGGTCAACGAAACAGAAGCTTTCTCTCCATTTTGGCAAGTGGGAAAAGATCCAAAGGGCCATTTTGTTCCCTCTCTCGCCCTGTGTCCGGCCCACAGAATTACGGCCCATTCCCACTAAAACGACGGGCTCGCTAGGATACTGGCAAACACATCAGACCGCCAAGGTCATGCATGACATCACTCAAGAAATAAGATCTTAGTTTATCTCGTGGAAGAATAAATAATTTTAAAAAAATATTTTTTCAAAGATGACTACTCATATCTATTGAAACAATTGGCTAATAATAAATATTGAAATTATTCATAATAAGTTATTTTTAAATATAATCGTAAACTATGAAAATTACATTCCATCCATTCATTTTAATAAGTTATATAAATAATTATCTTTATGAAGAATATCGTTTAAATTATCGGTTTCTCGCAAAATAAATGGAATCGAAACGTGTTGTCCCTTTCCCATTCCTGTTTACATGTTTTTGAGATGTTGGATTCCGGATTCCACCTACAGGCCGCCCCTAGACATTTTTAGTTACTTCTCCTGGTCCGCACAAGGAGAAAGACAAGCCTTCGAGCATCTCTAATGCGGAAATTGATCACCTACCTTGGCCCTCCCTATTCTTGAATCAAAAAGCACCTCTATTATATGGGGAACACCCCCTCCCTTATCTTTAAATTTACTAAGGCACACTAATTCAAGTATGAACCCGAATTCCTCAAACGGGGCAGAGGCTATCCCCCCTAAGTTCCAAGGACATTGAATGCGGCGCCGTAACTGCACTTAAATCCCACTGTCTGAAAGTCAGCCCCCTCGAATCCTCGGTATCCCCAATTTTTCAGCTTCCCGATGCTTCATTACCGGCCAAAATACGGAACGCACCTCAACGCTTAACGACCCCTTGTCTCCTGGATACGTGGCGCCTCCCCATTGGGCATACCCAGATCCCGCCCTTGCGTCTCTCGTTGGAACATCATCCGGCAGCTCCTTTACCGCATCTACCCTTCTCCCTCTCGGATTCGCGAGTCAACCTCTCTGCATCGCCATCGTCATCGTCGGATCAGATTTTCGCGCTCTGTGCGTCGCCGTCGATGGGTACAGAGATATCGGATCCGTTGCTTCTCGATGCGGGCAAGAGCGGGGACGGCGACGGGGAGGAGAGGATCCCGGATTGGAAGGACCAGATCACGGTCCGAGGGCTCGCAGTGAGCGCCGTGCTGGGGTGTTTGTTCTGCATCATCACGCACAAGCTCAACCTGACCGTCGGCATCATACCTTCCCTGAACGTCGCCGCCGGGCTGCTAGGGTTCTTCTTCGTCAAGTCGTGGACGGGATTCCTGTCGCGGCTGGGCATCTCGGTCACGCCCTTCACTCGCCAGGAGAATACGGTGATCCAGACCTGCGTGGTCGCGTGCTATGGGCTGGCTTTCAGCGGTTGGTTTTTTTTTTTCGTGGCACGCCGAGATGAATGGAGAAAGAACTCGATTGGTTTAGTGCTTTTTTATGCTGATTGCATTTTGAACTGTTAGGCTGAGCTGCATTAAGCAATCGAATGGTTGCTAAAAAGCTTGATTTCACTGTTGTAGTGGAATTACCATGCGTTTCTGTCCATTGAAGGGGTTGTTTCTATCCATCATCTGCTAATGGATTGAGATGAATGGCATTGGGTTTACATTGTCGATTGTTATTATGATTCTGATGTATGGTTAGGTCATCGAGTAGGTACATATGTATAACTGGTCCGATCAACTTCCCATTCGAGCATCTTCTTAGCCTTTTTTTTGTTTGGGTAAATATCTTCTTAGCATTTTGTTTCCCCACATAAATTTTGATAATCACTACATTATTTTTGTGGGCTTAATTTGTTTGCTTATTGACAGGTGGATTTGGTTCCTACTTGATTGCAATGGATGAAACGACATATGAGCTCATTGGTGCTGATTATCCCGGTAATCGGGCAGCAGATGTTAAGAACCCAGGCTTGGGATGGATGATTGGATTCCTGTTTGTTGTCAGCTTTCTGGGACTTTTTAGCCTTGTTCCTCTTCGAAAGGTTGGTGACGATAAATACAACTTATCCATACTTAAAAGTGGGACAGTGTATGAATGTACATACCTGATTTCTAGGTCTACAACGCTAAAATCTGAATAATTATGCTGTAAATCTTGTGAATAACATGACCAGTACCACATGTCATCCTGTCCTAATCTTCTCATTTTCTTTGTTTGATTACCACAGGTCATGGTCATGGATTATAAACTTACTTATCCAAGTGGTACTGCAACAGCTATGCTGATTAACAGCTTTCACACCAACAGTGGAGCTGAACTTGCTGGGTAAGCAAGGGTGAAGGAAACCATATGCTTTATACTGCTCTCTACTTTCTGTTTGCAAGGAGCTTCAGGCTTGCAGCTATGAAATGTCAAATGATTGCGATTCCATTAAAATGATGGAACTGATAAACATTTCCCATCTGTAGTCAACATTTGCTAGATTTAGTCTTAAAGTGTTTAAAGGCATTATATGATTCTGTGCTGTGTTGATTTCCCAGCAAGCAAGTCAGTTGCCTCGGAAAATACTTGAGCATTAGTCTATCATGGAGCTGCTTCAAGTGGTTCTTCAGTGGTATTGGTGATTCGTGTGGGTTTGATAATTTCCCCTCCCTTGGCTTGACTCTGTTTAAGAACACGTAACTCTCTCTCTCTCTCTCTCTCACGTGCACACACATGCTTACCTGCTGCTCAGTGTCAACTCTGCATTTTTTACTTCTGGCACTCACTAAACTGCTTATGGAGCTTGTGCTGATCATCCATCATGCACTTCATGCAGGTTTTATTTTGACTTTAGCCCAACTTATGTTGGATGTGGTCTGATCTGTCCCCACATAGTTAACTGCTCTGTTCTACTTGGGGCAATTATATCGTGGGGTTTCCTCTGGCCTTTCATTTCAAAACATGCTGGGGATTGGTATCCGGCTGATCTTGGCAACAATGACTTCAAAGGTCTCTATGGATATAAGGTATTATGCAAGAAGATATATGTTACCGACTAGCTTGGATCCATCTATACTATTAGTAAGGACCTAGCACAAGTTTTGTTGCTAATGTGCTTGCTGGCAAAATGTTGTGCGATGAAGATGAGTAGGAGATGGCACATTTTTTTGTGAAATTTTCTCATTACTTATTCACTATGGAGCAACTTTCCTCTCTTTTCTTTCTGTTTCAGGTTTTCATAGCTATTGCGCTCATCCTCGGGGATGGTCTCTATAATTTGATCAAAATAATAGGAATAACTGTTAAAGAAATGTTCAACAAAGGCAGCAAGACTAGCAACCTGCCGATCATGATGGAGTCTCTTGGTAAGGCCATCAGTTTTGCTGTTTTTCTATAATTGAAGCTAGTGGATGGGAAATTGGCCTATTTATTGTCATCTCATAAAGGAACAGCTTTCTCATCTATTGATGATTACGTAGATAATGAATTCTTAAAATCAAATGCATCTGAAACCTCTTTGTGAGCTAAAAGGTTTATTATAGTGGTCAAAGATGCTAAGAAATTCTTTCTATAATTAATTTGGCCAATCTATTGCATAATCTAGTGAGCACCTGTATCAGACCTGCTGCTTCTTCGAGTCGGCATTGATGTTTAATCTGATTGCTAATTTGATCTTTAAATCAGGTTATCTAATCAAAATCGACTGAAAAAAGAATACATATCTCGAGCTTCAATTATTGACTATGGGTACCTGCTAAGGATGATAGTATACTCTGAATGTTTGTGTTATCTTCTTCTGGCTTTTTTTTTAAACATCATTATTTCCATTTTCTCAAAGGAGATCATTCATTCATTAGTTGTAATGAAGATGAATGCATTGTCTCCACTAGTGCAAGAGTCATTTCATTTCACTCTTATTTGGTGCCTGTGGAAGAACATTGTCCTTGAATGTCTACCAGGATTCTCCTTTTTCCCCTTAGATAGCCCTTGTCCGGTGTTTGATTCTTGTGAATTATGCAGACGGTGAGAGTTCCAAGATAGTGATGGAGCAAAGGAAAAGAGATCAGATATTTCTGAAAGACCGAATACCCTCCTGGTATGCAGCATCTGGCTATGTGGGCCTTGCTGCAATATCCACTGTGACAATTCCCATGATTTTTCCACCTCTTCGGTGGTATCTGGTTCTAAGTTCATACATTATTGCTCCTGCACTTGCCTTCTGCAACTCTTATGGCACTGGCCTAACGGACTGGAGTTTGGCCTCAACTTACGGGAAGATTGGACTCTTCATGATTGCGTCTTTGGTTGGGTCTAATGGGGGTGTGATAGCTGGTTTAGCAGCATGTGGAGTTATGATGTCCATTGTCTCAACAGCTGCTGATCTTATGCAAGATTTCAAGACAGGTTACCTGACTTTATCATCTGCAAAATCCATGTTTGTGAGTCAACTGGTAGGAACAGCCATGGGTTGTATCATCGCCCCACTCACATTTTGGTTGTTTTGGACTGCTTTTGATATCGGGGCACCTGATGGACCGTACAAAGCACCATATGCTGTAATCTTCAGGGAAATGGCAATCTTGGGTATTGAGGGCTTCTCTGAGCTTCCCAAGAACTGTCTCGCCATGTGTCTAGGGTTTTTCGTGGCAGCTCTGGTTATAAACCTCCTGAGGGACATGACTCCAAAGAAAGTTTCACAGTTCATCCCCATTCCAATGGCTATGGCTGTCCCGTTCTACATTGGAGCCTACTTTGCAATCGACATGTTTGTTGGCACTGTAATATTGTTCATCTGGGAGAGAATTAACAGAAAGGATGCAGAGGATTATGCAGGAGCTGTTGCTTCGGGTCTAATATGCGGAGATGGTATATGGACTATTCCTTCGGCGATACTTTCTATCTTTAGGATCAACCCACCTATCTGCATGTACTTTGGGCCTTCCACGAGTGGCTGAGGCGCTAAATCCCACACCTTCATTGTAATTATGATCTCTGCAGACTTGCCAGTCTGTTGGAATTTGTACATAGGATGCACGTCCCATTATTGGATTGTTCTTTGCTTTATTTCGAAAGCATCAAAAGAAACATCTGAAGTCTTTTTCTCTAATACGATGGATTGGTGCGCGCGTGCAGACCCCTGCATCAGTCGCGCTTGGGTCACCATGATGAAGTGATGTTGCAGCGGCGCTTTCCGTTTTTCCGCTCCTAATTGCTCAGCCTCACTTGTTTTGCTTCTCGATAGACCACGTCAATTCACCCCAGGGACGACCGTCTGTATTGTTTCGTAGCTCGACTCAACTCTTTTAGCTGGAAAAGCGACTCACACTTTATTTGCCCGGCAAGGTTTCCTCAATTCGAGTGAATGTGTTCGTTTGGTAGGTGGGCAGGAAGACTGGACCCGAGATGACTCTGAACTTTATAGGTAAAACGCAGGACGAGCTTCTAGAAATGCACCACCCCTCTTCTAAAGTGGGGTAGACAAGTCAACCTTTTAGGATGTAGGCGTTTTTCTTGCATTCTGGTTAGCTCTACCTTTTCTTGCCAACGCAGGGTCAATAGTCTCAGCCAACTGGAAGCAGTAGACCTTCTCAAATGCGCAAACGTCCAGCGGCTGAGCTAGGTCTCGCCATCCAAGCCTCAACCCTAAAAATAGAGAGAATTGCGTGTTGCTTTTCAGCCCGGGTGGGTTCGATTTTCATCAACTTCGATCAGGTCGGGTTTTCAACGTAAAAGCCGGAAGAAAAGACGGCTATCCCGAACCCACTGTTTCGCACTTTGGATCTCGGTGGAGCCCGAGCGAGCCGCCAAGTCCTCGATCAAGTACACTAACCGCTGCACCAAAGGAAAATATTTTTTACGCCAAACCGGCGTGATGTCTAACATTACTGGTTGACGGAAAGCTTCGACCTAGAGCACCAGCATCCGCTGGTTTTCCGCTTTCTAAAGCAAAGGAGATGGCTTTGTTCTGCTACTTTCAAATCATGTCCTCTTAATTTATGTGCTTTAATGATACTCCTCGATAAATTAAGAAGCTGGGTTTCGTAATTCACATATCTTTCCTGGCGAGCGTCCGTGATGGGATCGGACCCACTTGCTAAACCATTAATTACTGAGGCCTATATGGAAACTTTATATAGGAACCATGATGAGATCAACGGATCAATAAACATGATAACAAACTTGTTTTATAGGAACAAGTTAAAAGCATTAATGTGAAGCTTGTTACGGATTCAAAATTGAAGCGAACCTACTTTCCAGATTCAATAAGCAAATTATGGAGCGTTTGACCATTTAGACTTGGCTAAATCGAAGATAGATTAGCCATAAGTGGATAATACGTTTCATGCGGGACTTCATTTTTCTTTCCTTTTTCTCCTTTGGGGGAAAGATGTGAAACTTCAGTGGCCATGGAAGTTGGCTATCGTTGTTCCCAGTATTTTGAGGATCGACACTTCCAGCCTTCCATACAAATTCGATTCTGTCAGCGAAAGAGAAATCTCCTTTCCTCCTCAACTTTCAACCAGATTCCTGTACAAACCCCATAGAATTCTTGCAGTTGAGGCACATGGCAGAGGTTTTATGCCCTCACAATAGATATGTCTTGGGACCACTTTGTACCCAATTGGAATCTATGCTTCCCAGAACCGCCAAGCTCTCTAGAATCTCAAAACTCCCACCTCAGAAGGCTATCTATCACTAGCAGTTGGTGTGCTGCAACATTAGTTGAAGGCAATCACTTAATTAGTCAAAACCCGTTAAGTCATGTATTATGTACTTCAAAAAGTGTAAACAAAGTCATCTTTGGTGTTTTAAGTCTCTGGGATTTCTGTATGCGTTGTCTTTTTTCCCAATAACATGATAAAGATAAAGGAATCATTGATCCGACCAAAACTCTTCAATTGGAAAGGGCAAAGAAAGAGATGGGTCTTTGTTTGGATGGTGACATGAGAGGAGAAGAAAGGAAAACAAAGAGGGGCCATTCAGTTAGAGATTCCTTCTCTTATGGCTTCTTTCATTGCAGCTCTCAGCAGCTGGTGACGGTGTGACTGGCTCCTCCCTATTTAATGGGGTGGCAACCACTTCCTCCTTTTCCAATTGCGCTTGTATTCTCCACATTCCCTTCGCGACAAAACAAAATTGTCCCGTTAACGCATTTGGAAATTCTCATGATACTCGAGGAATCGGTCGAGTTGATAAAACAAATGGAACTTCACATTCTCAATAAGTAGTTCCCGAGCCCACTCCTGCTGGGCGTAGTTTCAGCCTAGCTAGCAGTTGGGGCATGGCTTAAGAAAGTTGTCGGAAAGTATTGGTCGGGGATATTTTAATACCCCATTTTACCTGTAAGTCGGATTAGAAATGGCACATGGAATCTGATTAGCGGGGGGTGGGCACACCCACAAAAGAGATGGCATATAATTCTGATATCGTATTAGAAAATCCAACTCAAAAGGTCAAGTGAATAGGCAGAAGGAAACTTCATCGATTATAAGATCCTCACGATTCCAACGCGAATGGCCCGCTCTTAACCAATGTATGGCAGAACTCTGCAAATCAAGAATTGTTCCCTGTGGAGTTTCTCCTTGTTTCTGCCGGAATGGATAGAAGAACAGGCGATCTGTGTGGCATGGCTTCGGATATGTACTTTCGGTGGGATTTCTGCATGTGGGATATGAGGGCAACTAAAAATGCGCCGAGATCAGCGAGAAAACCCCACGATAAAGGTGAACTAACATCGGCCATTATCGTCCATGAAAAGTCAAACCGAAAGGGGGTCGATCGGGCCTGCCATTTGCCCCGCGATCGAGCTTTGGCTGCGTTAGGCTGATTGATGCAGCACTGTCAAGGGCACGACCTCTTTTCCCTTCACCACAAAGACCAAATGACCGTCTTTGTTTTTTTTTTTTTTTTACTCGGAGAAAGTGAGATTAAAGAAGGTGACGCACGTGGAACAACGTTGTACCTCGGGTCCAACAGGAAAATCATGAGCAAACTTGAACTCTGGATCGAGCCGTTCGTAGTGCATGTTTTAGACTTTAACCTGGCCCATTCGATTTGGGTTGTGGATGTGGTAAGGGGGATCAGTAATGCATATCCCTGTCCACTTTCTCTTTCCGGCAAAAAATTCCCGGCCAATGCGGAAGACGATAGTATGAATCTGTGAACACGCGCGGGAGACTTACTCAATGGGTCCTAAAATTATTGTGTGAATTTTGATTAAAAATTTTTCAATTTTTCCAATTTTAATCCTAGACATTCGTTCAAAATTTCAGTACAATCCTTCAAAGCAATTGTCGTCGGAAATCGCTAACGCGACTATCCAGCATCTCTGGATTGGAATTTCAGCAAAAATTGGCGAGAAGGGGTAGATTGGAATTTGAGGCAAAGATTTTAGGACTAAATCATCAATAAATTAAAAACTTATCGACTGGTTTGGCATTCATATAAGAGATCTAGGATTAATTGGATAATTTTCCCATTAATACGCTGAATAATGGAGTTGATGGAAAATGATTGGGTATATTTAATTCATGACTAATGCGTAGAATTCATTTAAAGTTGTATGCTTTCTAGTGTGAGCATGATCTATCAGACCAAATCTACTTAATAATACCTTCTTTAGACTAAGTATAGAGTGTTAGTTGGGCTGGTTCTTGTTGGAGGCAAGAATCTAAAGTCAACTTTGTCTGCCTATTCAATGCAAACTTTCACACTTCAATCGAGCAGCCTAATTTATCAGAAATTTTCTGTCAAGAAGTACATATATAAATCAAGTCGCGTGGAGCGGATACACTACTAGGCTCAAGCACTAGGCTCAACTCAAATCACACACTCAATGTTAGAAATCCAATTCGAACTTGATCAAGTAAGGCAATGCTATGCTCGAGCTCGGCTCCAGAGGCAATCGAGAAACTAGAGCTCCACTCAACTAGACTCTATATATATGTCGGAGAATAATATATAACTTATAGATATTTTGTGTTAAATTTTATAATTGTGTAATCTCTAAAATAATATAGGTACTCAAGAAAGCTTGCAAGCTTATTAATCCGAGCACCAATAATCTCAAACTTTACTAAAGAAGTCACTCGTGTAGCTTGTGCTTAAAAGATTCCGTCGTGCTCTTTTCTTTTTATCTCCTCAAGGTCTAAAAAGTTATGTATTGCCAAGATCAAGTTCTTGGGGTTCGTTGATTGATGGGGAAATCTTTGAAATTAAGCCATATCTCACGGCGCTGATGGGAATTAACTAAAACCGATGCTGCCTTGATTGAAGCTGCTCGATTTCATGGTGCTCCTCCAATTCCCATTATCTCACCAGAGGCTTACCACCACTCACACCCTTTTAAGGAAAAAGAAAAAGAAAAAGAGAGGAGGCGTAGAGAGAGGCTAATGATCATGACCAAACATGCATGCAAATATTCAATCTTATCTCTCTCTCTCTCTCTCTCTCTCTCTCTCTCTCTCTCTCTCTCTCTCTCTCTCTCTCTCTCTCTCTCTCTCTACAGGAAATAATGATTGATCCTCAAGAAAAAACCCTAATATGAAAGCAATGATCTTTTCCACATCCCAATCTTTGAAAAATGGAGGGTGTGATTGGGTGTGTGTTGATGTAGAATTCAACAGCTAGCTTTCAAGAAAGAGGGGCCTCCCTTTGTCCCCACGATGGGGAGCACCGGTGACCACCAACTCAATCACGTACACACACATACCCCCGATCCCCATCGTCCTCCTCATCGTCGTCGTGATCATCATCAGCGTAACCCCATCGAATTGGTCTTCTCAACATCAAAGCTATAAAAGCTAAGAAAGAAGATAAAAGGAGGGAAAGATCCAATCATTCCGTCCCTTGTGTGATTCATTCCCAATTCTAAAGTCGTTGCTTCTTGCTCAAGTTGAGAGACTAATGATGAAAGATAAAAGCAGATAAGTTTAATAATTTGAAGGGGAGATAGTGGAACGGGGTCTGCATTACGGTGACAGAACAGTTCATGCAGTTTGTCTTTCTTCTTTTTGGTGCATCTTTCATAAAATCTCAATCTCGCCTCCATTTGCCACACTTTTTTGAATTTTCGCGCGTACAAAATCCTAAGTCGGAAGAATAATTCTGAGTAGAATTCGGCATATCGAGTTGGCATGACGAACCCATGGCTTTACATCACTTCTACTAGAACAAGAGTTTTAGTAAGGGGACCCTTATTCAATCCACATCCTTTCCCTTTACATGGAACACGTAGCTCCTAAAACAGCAAAAGAAAACCCTGACAAGTCATTTGAACGTGACATCTTTTTTTCAGATTTCGAATTCTGGAAGTGACTTGCAGACTAATTACACTCAACCAGTCATGCGCCATCATTATTGACTTGATTCTTGAACTCATCCTTCGGACAGAAAATGCAATGTCCACGAAACAAAGGGGTTCATCCGCAGTGCGTCCCCCAGGAAGGGGATGAATACGTGCGAAGAGTGTGTCGATACATGCCAATGCACCAGCCTAAATCTTCTCTTCCCTCTATTGCCCTTCTTTTGTAGTTTATTCTTGTGCGTGTGTGTGTGTGTGTGTGGGAAAGCTTGTGAGTCATCAAAGGGGAGGGAAAAAGCACGAAATCCCTTGGCCGAAAGTGACGGATCCCGGATAAGTCAAAAGAAATTGGAAAGAAAGAAGAAACTTAGGTATACATAGGATATAATTTATTGTAATTAGGGGATATCGCGGTGGCTGAACTTCCCAAAAACTTATCCTCCAACCCCATTAACTAATGCAATGATTGTTAAGTTACGAAACGTGAAGCTAAGATACCCCAAAAGGAGATTTGGGGCAGACGTATTTAAAAGGACGGTTTTTTCAAGCAAAGGGTGATTAAAGAAAGGAGAGGGAGGAAGGTGGGGTGGAGTTACGAATTACAAGACCGTCTGTTTTAATGAAATAATGAGGTTGGCATCTTTGTCCATTGGAGTAATTCGAGGAGCTTCATGTCCCTTTCTCCAGCTGTTTCATCTGCTTCCGACTTAAAATAAACCAAGGAATCTCTCTCTCTCTCTCTCTCTCTCTGTGATATTCATCTACGCGCCCGCAGCTTATGAGCTCGAAGTCGTGTAAGATCCCCCACACAGAACCCCACGGAGATCTTGGAGATGGAACCTCGACGGTTGGCCCATGAGACTCACTCCCCCCCGGCCCAGCGTCGAGGCCCAATGGGGCCCACCGTGATAAACAAAAGCGGAACAAGTTAAAGCTTGCCTTTTTACGCTGCAAAATACAATACCCCCCCGCCCCCCAAATGACAAGAAACGAAAGGAATTAGAGCAAAGCAACGCCGCACTCTGTGTCTGGTCAAGCCCGGTCTGGTGACTGGTCCATCCATCTCCCGGGGTTTTTATTTCATTCCGTTCCGATCTCCATTCATTAATTATCATCACGAGCATCTCCTAAGCATTTCTCTCTCTCTCTCTGTGAGAGAAGGATGGGCCTGGAGTGGGTAAGAAGCAACCCCACCACCAACCCACACGTGTCGCCGCAGCAGCCCTCCACCTCAGCAGTCGACTCGTCCCTTTTCTTCCCCATCCTGAGGACACGGTCATTGCAATAATCGGGAAGCGGTCGGGAGGGGAGGAAGGAGTGATGAAGGTCGGGGGTCGTGTGTTTCAGGAGTGTGGGAATGAGGGGGGAGCTTTAATTACGGCGTCCCTGTGAGGAAACCGACGCTGCGTTAGCTTTGTTTCTCTTCACCACTGGCCGGTTTCTTTATCGTTTCTTGATTACCATTAGTTTTTTTCTTCTGGGGGGCTGCGAACTTGGCGGTTGAAGCGGGTCGTGCGTTTCGCTTTCGGACCAGTCAAAAACCTGTCCACAGTGAAAAAGAGGCGACGCACAGGCAAAGGAAGTACGCACCCAAGATACGCTGTGTCTCGACAGAGTAGAAATAGGGACGAAAACAGCGCACCTCATCCGAACCCTGAGTAAAAGCTTAAAAGAAAAGTATTCATCTTTTCCTTTTCTTTTCTTTTCTTTCTCTCCCTTTTTCCCGATTAAATTTGAATTTCTTGTCCGTCTGTCCGTCCTGAAGACATTGCCAAAAACAGTGAAAGCTCATGAAAGTCTAAAAAAACCTCCTTTTTTTTTTAATCCTCTGTCATTCTTTTTCTTTCTTTTTTTTTCCCTTCAATCGGAGCACCAGAGAAACGCACACCATCTTCTCTTTTGGCCCTGTTCATGGATCCCAAGGGCTCAAAGCATCATCATCATCATCAGCATCAGCAACAACAGCAACAGCTGGAACATCAAGAACAACAAGTGCCCAGTTTCTTGAGCCTACCCCAGTCCCACCACCACCACCACCAGCAACAGCAACAGCAACAGCAGCAGCAACAGCAGCAACATAGAACGCCTCAGAATATGGGAGAGAACAAACCAGCGGAAATCAAAGACTTCCAGATTGTGATTGCGGACAAAGACAACGAGCAGAAGAAGCAATTAGCCCCGAAGCGGAGCTCCAACAAGGACCGCCATACCAAGGTCGACGGCAGAGGGCGAAGAATCCGAATGCCCGCCCTCTGCGCCGCCCGGATTTTCCAATTGACCCGCGAGCTGGGCCACAAGTCCGACGGCGAGACCATCCAGTGGCTCCTCCAGCAGGCCGAGCCCTCCATCATCGCCGCCACGGGGACCGGCACCATCCCGGCCTCCGCCCTCGCCGGCGCCGCCAGCTCCGTCTCACAGCAGGGCGGTTCCATATCGGCCGGCCTTCACCAGAAGCTGGACGACCTGGGAGGGCCGAGCATCGGGCCGGGCGGCAGGCACAGTTGGGCAATGGCTGGCGGGGGCGGGAATTTGGGAAGGCCCCATCACGTCTCCGCGGGTATCTGGCCTGGGGTCGGCGGATTCGGGTTCGGATCGGCGTCGACATCTGCAGCTGCTGCCGCGGCGAATTTGGGGGGCGAGGGCCCGAATTACTTGCCAAAGATCGGGTTCCCGGGGTTCGATATGGCAAGTGCGAACATGGGCCACATGAGTTTCAGCTCAATTTTGAGTGGGAGTATGAGTAATCAGCAGTTGCCTGGATTGGAGCTCGGGTTGTCAGCTCAAGAGGGTCATATTGGGGTGTTGAACCCGCAGACTCTGAATCAGATTTATCAACAGATGGGTCAGCAAGCTAGGTCACAACAGCAGCATCAAGAACATCAACACCAGCAGCAGCAATCAGCTGCTAAAGATGATTCTCAAGGATCAGGAGGACAGTAGTGGATTTTTTTCTCTCTCTCTCTTAAAAATGGTTATCAAAATTCGAGATAAAAGCAGGAATTTAGGGGAGTTTTTTTGGGGAAGATGTGTGTTTTTCTGGGTCGTAATGGCATTTCTTCTATATTGTACCTAGTGAGTTCATATTTTTGGAGATGGAACACATTTTTCTTTCCCGAGGGAACTGGATTTGGTCTGCTTCGTCCAAAAATGTCTTCCAATTTCATGGCTTTGAGTCTCTATATACAGGTAAACGGAAGGATCTTTGGTATTTTATCCTTTTTGCATTGATTGGAGAAGCATTTCTTATTGATCATTCATGTGGTTTTTGGTTTTGTGCTGTCCTTTTTGCAGATGAGAGCTTGCACAAGCAAATAGCTTGGGTTTGAGCTTTGAGGTTTTCTTCTTGCTTATGTCAGAGGTGTGTTGATAGTGTAGAGATCCATCTTTAGTCATTGATTCTGTCTAGACCTCAGTGGACTGGCGATCTGCTCGTTTGTGAAATCAGAGTGATTCATAATCATATATGCCAAATTTCTTTCAGAATTCCGCTATTCATGGACTTCAATTGCACGTTGAATGATCTCTTCAATGGTTGTTGTCACTTGGCTTTCCAATGCGTATCACTTTTTGCTTGTAATTGATAGCTGGTTTTGTTTGCTATGTCACATCTCTACCTCAAAATTTCGCATCCTTTTTCTTGTTGTCAAAGTGGTGATATTGAAGATATTGCTGCAGTGGGTTGTGGACACCCGTATCATGGTTTTTATCTACTTTCTAAGTTAACCTCTGCATCAGTCAGATATATTTTTAGGTGAGGGTATGTTTTCTTGAGCCCGAAATTGAAGACTGAAGAGTAGTTAGAATATGTGTAGTTGCTATGTTCTTTCATGTCAGCATTTTCTTTTTGATCTAGCTCTAAAGTGTGAAAAAGCTCGAAGCAAATATTTTCATAGCAGTCTCGTTTAGGCAAGCATTATGATTGAAATTTGCAGCAAAAACTTAATCTTGGAAATTCCTCTTCTCCGACCTTTATCCTTCTTCATAAATTTCTAAGGAACAGATTAAGCTCCATGACTTTGTGGTATATCTTTATGCTGTGCTGGGTCCTGGTTTCCTGAGGTTCCAAGTTCTACCTCATTGGTCCCTTGAAGTTCAACTCATGAGCAAGTTAGTATTTCATATTGTAGAGTAAGCTCAAGCCTATAGGACTTAGACGCAATTAATACCATCACTAAAGCCATGATCGCATCTGTTCTATTTGGACCTTCCTTTGTCTGTGCTTCTTTCTATTAGGCACAAGATAAGAAGCAGTTGAGTATCAACCTTTGGGTAAGGAACTATTCTATATTTGGATTGATAATGCTGTTCTAATCATGGATATGTTTGGTCTATCGATACCTTTATTTATGCATTGCACAATTGCTTTTCATGGATTGTCCCTCATGTTGAGTTTGTAGGCACTGATGCATGCTTTTGTCTTGAATTGCATGAATGAGTTGGTTATGTCATATGATATATATTATCAAGCCATGTTACATGATTGATATCATCCTTGAATATTAGCTGACGTCAGAAAAGCATATCTACTGGATAGAGATGCCGTGGCAGTCTCAAATATGTGGGCATTAATGATAGGATAACTGAAAAGGACAGTAATGGCACAGGATGTTTGATGCTTCTATTCATTGATCTCAGATCCTTGCCTTGTTGACGAACTGTCATTGAACTTTCTGATGTGGTGTCTCTGTTCATTATCTTACTGCTGTTGAAGTTCTTTCTTTGGGTCCTCCCTCTTTGTGAAGTCAAAAATGATCACAAGTAAGTGTCATTCGTTGATCAGGGTTCAAATGGCACTATAAGAACCCAACTTTTTGGCGTCTCTTAAGAATTTATTGAATTTGCATTCAATGGGGGATGTTGTTTTGGCATGTCTGATCTGTGATATTTCCCTTTCCATATGCTAGCAACCGAGCGCAATCCTCTTTAAGCTCGAAACAAGCAGTAGTCGCGCAACAGCTTCCGAGACGTCCTAACTCCTTTGTTCATGAATTTTAGCTGAGTGTCCATGTTCGAGTCACACCTATTTGCAACTTCTGAGGTTTACTGCTCTGGTCAAATTAATGAAATCCGGGCGTGCCAGTCGACTACGTGGTCATGGATTCTCTGTTTCCCTATCGTGCAATCGTCTTCCTCGTTGGTATGTACCAAGTACTGTGCTGACTAATATGATTGCTACATGTACTAAATCTTTTGGACTCGGTTTCTTCATGTGTTAATACTACTTGCTGCACTAAAATGATGTGGTAAAGCTTGTGACATTGCTCGTTTTCCTCTCAATGCGTGTGGTACGCACGGTGGTTTTGAGATATTTTAGCATCCAATGAATTGGAAACATGTTGACTGTTTGTTTCAAGCTCACTTTGTACAGAGCTCCCCGTAATTTTAGCTTAAACCAACGGACCCGGATAGCTTCTGTCTTGGACAGACGACCTCGACTCAAGAGTCGATGTTTACTCCCATTTCAAGATGGTGCCAGTGGCATGTTGAATATGGACACTAGTCTTTGACTTCTCTCTCTCTCTCTCTCTCTCTCTCTCTCTCTCTCTCTCTCTCTCTCTTCACGAAGAGATAAGATCAGACGAACACGTCCATGAAGAATCTGAACTGCTTCTGCGTTCACATCAGCGTCAGCTTTGAGCACTACGATTGAAAAGGAAAATAACTTCGCAAAATATCTCCGGTTTTATAATTTTCATTTGTCTTGTTCGTCTTTCATTTTAGTTTGGAAGATGAGAAAAGGAAAGAAGAAGAAAAATGACTCGGTCGTACTTTGATCAATGACTCGTTAGTTGTGGATGTGAAAGGGTCGTTCTGGCCATGCTTAGGAACAATTTTGTTCTAAGAATTGCGACGAACCAAAGAGGTTCTCGCGAGAATTCGAAAAGATGTAACGTTTGAAGTTATATTTGAAGAGATACCGATCGAAAGAAGGTTGAAAGAATAATTTGACGACTCTTTTTTTCTCCATGACGCGATATTTCTCTTGAATTTATGAGATCCAGTTCATGGTTGAAGAGCACTTTGAAGTGCATTGATGTTTCGTTCTTTCGGTGGTATTATATGTTAGAACATACAAGTGTTTTCGTCAAAGCTCGTTTCTTTGTGCTACAACGGGGGAAATAGCTATCTTAAAGAAAGTTTCTTCTAAGTGCCCTCCCTCCATATGTCTTTCTCTGCTCTTCTTCTTTTGATTTGATTTTCTTCATTTTCTATTCTAATTTCTATGTACTTTTCAAATCTGCAGCCTTCGTCCCACAATATAGAAATAGAGAAAAGTGCTCGTTTAGTTCATCCCGAGACGAACATGGCAAGTGATAGAATCCGAACGTAGATCCGATTTTTCTTAAGTTGTGATGGTCTCGATCCATCAGCACGATTGCAAACCCGAATTTCTTGTAGAAGACAACACCAAAGACTATTCATCGATTGGTCGAGCTCGATGTAAATACAAAAAAGCATCAAGATCAAAGCTTATTTTCCGGATTACTGGTACATCTCTCACACCATAGGATTGAGGATAGTGTTCGCACTTTGCATATTGGAAGTGCAAAATCCTCCGTCCTCACACTCGAAGCGCTCAAGCAAGAGCCGTAACCGCGCAAGCGATACAACATGCATCCCCCATTCCAATTGCACCGAGTGCGATCGGCAATGTCAATGAATCGCAACCTTTCAGGTCAAGCGGACCCCCGTGTGAAGTTCCCGTTAGATTCACGGCGGTCGACGGAGCTCGCCCCGCGATTCCTCCGGCCGAGGAAGAGCTCACGGCGCCGGAGGCTTCATGGATTTAGGAAGGGGCAGCGACTACAAGGCCCGATGAGGAAACAAAGGCCCTCTTTCCCCGGTCCAGGCACGAGACTGATCAAAGGCAGGCTTGACAAGCAATCTACAGCCTGAGCCTGGTGCAAACCGAGGGTCAACTTTCCATTCCTTTATCTTCCCACCTCACCAGACCTTGAAAGGGAGCTGCCGTCGATCCAACTCCCATCTCCCTGCGCCGTCCGCCTCAATTAAGAAAGGCGGCGCTCGCAAATTTGACTCTTCCAAGTCCACGATGAGCAAGCAAAAGCAAAGCGCGCGTCCCGGGGGATTCGAGCATTAATAAACGTGGGCACGAAATTGTGTCCAAGGATCAACGTCATTGACACCGCCTTGCAGTGTCCAACTTGTCAGACGGACCCGTGAAATTGACTGCAAAGGACAATTGGTAACATTTATGCTCTCCAAAATATTTTTCGAATAGAGAAACCCATTTGATAATAACTAAGGCATTCTTGTATTTATTTTTTTTTAAATGTCGAGTTTTAAGTTTTTTTTAAAAAATTATTTTTTAGTAATAACTAATTAAGTGTTTAAAAGAAACAAGTTTTGAATTTTTATTCTTTTGTTTCTTAAAAAGTGTTCCTGAATAACAAAAAATAAATTTTTTTCTACTTTTTATTTACTTTTCAAATATGTTTTTCGGAACAAAAAGTGTAAACAAACACATTTTCATTTTTATTTTTTCGAAACAAAAGAACATAAATTTGTCCAATTCTAAATCCATAGGCCCAAGTAAATCTTACTCATTAATTATATGGGACCCACAACGGCCATGATGCAATCTCAATCCATGTAGGCCAAGTATTTGCCCTCTTCTTGATTGACATGGCGATTTTTTTTTTTGAGTAGTAATTGCCGATCATTAATACATGGATCCTACTCGTTTTTTATACCCGATGAAAAACCGCCATTTCATAAATGTTCTATTGAAGTAGCTTCACGATAAATGTTTCATAAAGGTCGGTTCAACACTTTATGAAAAAACAGTCACATCATTACTCTTTGCTTTTGGCCGAAAAGAAAGTAACGCCCATTTACTAATCTCTAATGTCCTTAAAGCTTACGACGAACACGTTTCATTTCGTTGATAGACAAAATCACATAAGTAACCGACCGGCTATTTTTTTGTCCGTCAGAATCAAACTGAAATGGACACGATCCGTGTAAAAATTGGATTTCGGTCCACAGTTTTTGGAATTACATCTAAAGATATGGCTTGTTTGAAATCAAGTGAGTCGCCAAGAACCAAGTCATCACTATGCTAATCTGTTTCGACATCGACGATCGCATAATCGACGCTAATACAAAACCGTACTGATTTTTACAACGTTTCTGACTTCAAACTGCAGAAAAGAAAGTCGAACTGTCTCTACACTTCCCTTCTGGACATCCATTTCTAGTCTACCGTGGTTTCTCATCGCCAGTCAAATCGAACATCGAATCCCACAAAACCACGGTCGGGAAGAGATGAGAGACGCTGCGAATTCAAGAGCGCAGATGCGGAGCAAAGGTTTTGGTGCCGACAGACAACTCCGAGTAAACAACCTTAGTCCTATTCTAATGCGAGAGCCAGTTATAGCACAGGATGGTTGCCCGAGAAGCCCCGCGTTCAAAGATCCTCTGTCACTCCCATATATTATAATAGCCAAAACGCCAATTTGATTGCAAAAATCAAATGTCTGAAATTTGACTTCGCCAGTTGAATCAAGTATTATATTTATCTTTCGGCGACTCCGCCGGAAGTAGATCAAATCGCTGAAAAGCAGCGTAATTGGGGAGAGAGAGAGGGAGAGGTTAATGGATTTTATATGTGGCTAGGCTAGCCTGGCTAGTGCCTAATCGCTAGCAAGCAAGAAGAGTTCAATTTGTGCAAGGCAGGGTGATGTGCCTGCTCACCACTAGCTAAGATTTGTTCTTAGTGGAAAGGAGGCATCCCAATCAAATTTTGCAAAACCTTTCCCTTTCTTCTCACTATTATATTCCAATGTGTCCAAACCATCTTTTTCTTTTCAATTGACCCGGACGGAGACTATTGACTTACATCAATACCTAGACGCCGAATCAAGTCCATCTCGTGATAGAATCGAAAGTAACCCATCGGTACGAACAGCAGAGGGTTAGCGAAAGATCACCCCATGACGACTTATTCTCGAGCTCGCATTGATTTGAAACCAAATTGAAGAGCTCATGCTTTATTTAAGTTTAAGAGGGTCGGCCCGGCCTCCGCCCACACGTCAGGGTTTGCTGGCCAACTTCTAGACAGGAGGGTTAGGAAGATTAGGTGATGATGTTGCCAATTATCTCCTGCCAATGAGATGACTTGCTCTCTGAAAAGCAAATTAAAGAAATTTTGGAGTAGCCGATAAGCTGAAAAGGGCGTGCGCGGTGTCAGGGGGAGAAAGGGGGGAAACTGTTGGAGTTCCCAATGGGTGGCTTGTGGCGGTCGACCCGCTCCAATAGCGACAGGGGAATGACTATTAGGGACGAGACGGGCCTGGTCCCCGCGGTCAAAAAGAGCATAAAAAAAAAGAAAACATTACCGTCGTCACTGAAAGAAGAACCGACAGACGAGGAAGGGGTCCCGACAGGAGCATCCTTTCGGACCCAAGGGAATTCGAATGGGACAGAGGGCAAGTAACGATGAAAAGCTAAAACAGAGTATCAAGGAACGGGAGCTTAGTGGGAGAGAGTTTAATCCACGAGCTTAGTGGGGATTACAACCAAAAGCAGCTACTAATTACCACTTTCGGAACGTGATTGGACAAAAAGCAGAGGAGATGGAAAGGGGGCCAAGGAA
This sequence comes from Melaleuca quinquenervia, assembly GCA_030064385.1. Classification (NCBI taxonomy): domain Eukaryota; kingdom Viridiplantae; phylum Streptophyta; class Magnoliopsida; order Myrtales; family Myrtaceae; genus Melaleuca; species Melaleuca quinquenervia. Next base: position 4,509,795 of record CM057726.1, on the reverse strand, counting down.
AAAAAGAAAGGGTGGATCGGAAAGGCAAAAGCGGCCAAGATGCGGGAGTCACGAGCCGATGCCGCAGTGACTCTCCCGCCATCACGTGTCCTTGTAAGGACCCTGCAACATCGGCATCGAGCTTGGGTCCGACTTATGCCCTGTTCCTAACCGAGAGCTCTCGTGACTTTGGCGAGAGAGAGAGAGAGAGAGAGAGAGAGAGAGAGAGAGAGAGATTTTCATTACGAAGTTCGATTGAGGCGGGCTTAAATCTGACCCAGCTCGACTGTCTCGGTGAACTGCCTAATCCATGATCACTTCTATCCCATATGACGCCGTGCTGCTTCAATAAACTCCAAAGCACGTGAGGTTCTTTCTTTAATAGCTTTCGAACAATCTTTTCTTATAATAGCTTTTGTTCAATTAATCCTCACGAAAATGTGCAATCTTTTCTCATTCGTGTCATGTAAAAGCTCCGTCGACAAGATTGCAAGTGTCCCCTTCGAGATGAATATGAGTTCGAGACGTTGTGACTCAAACGCGAGGGAAGATCTGGCAAGTTCTTAATTAAAGACATGATTCACAATATGCAAGTGCAAGCATGATAAACAAACAGACCATGAAATCCATAAATTCGTTTGTTCTATCGAGAAAAGTACTTAAGTTATATTTCCTCAGTTTTTTTTTCTATTACGGAATTTTTTTTACTTCCAAGGAAGAAAGTGACTATTTATCTCTACGATTTATGAAATAGCAAGGTGATCTTATCATGATGTTGATCGAAGTAACCAGACGATCTGGTTCTTGTTCCTAAAAAAGAAAATGAGATCACGGGTTTAGTTCCTACATGTCATAATCACTCGAGATTATATCACAAGAAAATATTTCACTCTCAATATCAACAGCGATGTCTTTAATCCGACTAGAGAAATGTATATAAAAGAATATTATGACGCACTGTAAATCACTTGTGATATCCTCGAAATGCCGGTCCAAAAAGGGAAATTGTAAGGATCTACTAGATCCTCATCTTTATTCTGAGCGCTCTAACCTTGACGCTTGTGAAAGCTCCAGGCTGATGGAACAATTTACGAGAGGTGAAATGCAAGTTTAAAGGGCAGATTTTTCTGTTCATTCCACTCTAAGATCCACAAATTTGAGAATCAAGATGGGAGAGGGGCAATTTTCTTTGAAGTCCTGTCGTACTAGGCTTACGAGGGTAGCTAGCTTTTCATAGTGCCTCTCTCTCTCTCTCTCTCTCCATAAATAAATTATTCCCCGGATGTTGGAGGAGCCATAATTGCCCACGTCATAACAGGATCGTATTGGATCATCTCAGAACCCACTTTTGGTTTTCTTTGCAGCCTGTTCCTTTCTCGGTAACTTCGAAGGTGTTGGTGGGTGTTCTTGGGAGCGAAGAGAGAAGTCGTTGCGAGATGGATGACGAGTATGCGAAGCTTATCAGGAGGATGAACCCACCAAGGTACTTCACCCATTCCTTTTCTTTTTGTTCGCATCCTCGGCTCACGCTCACAGGTTCTGGCGTTCGTGTTGATTTTTTCTTGGGTTCTCTCTTTTTTTCTGTTTTTGCTCTCTGGGGATTGAGGTGTGCACTTTCTGGTTAGCCCTTTAGGATTTGTGCCAATCTTGAAATCCTCAATTCATTTTGTGTGGTAATTTCTGATGAAGATCCAAATTTGTTAACCATCGCGATGCAAGAGAGGACTTCTATGGCTCTTCATGAGTTTTGACTCGGAACAGAGCGATTTGTCGGTTGGTGCTCCGTTTTAAGTGAAATCCGGGCGGAGGTGAAGTTGATCAGAGGGTCGGAGCGATTTGAGTGTGATAATGATTTGCCTTGGGCAGTTTCATGATATTCTGGCGATTAGCTTTCAAATTTGTGTGGGATACTTCTTTTCGGCAATTCAGCTTGAGAGAGTTGGGCTCTTCCTACGTGGTTTCGTCTAAAATGGTCTCACTGCGGTAATTGCAGGGTCGTTGTTGACCACAATGCCTCTGGAGATGCTACGGTTATCCAGGTGAACCTCTCGCTTTCTGTCTGTTTTTGTGCCTCGGAAGCAAGAGACATCGGGTTCTTGACTTGCCCTATGAAGTCATGATGGGTTTTAATCAGTTCCTTTTGTCTCCTTGACACTAAGAATCTGTCTAATTGAACATCTGATGTTATTCAGGTCGACAGTGTTAACAAACATGGGATTCTCCTAGAAGTTGTCCAAGTGCTCACAGATTTGAATCTTGTCATAACCAAAGCCTACATATCATCTGATGGGGGATGGTTCATGGATGGTGAGATCGGACTCTCTCTCTCTCTCTCTCTCTCTCTCTCTCTCTCTCTCTCTCTCTCTAAGTCATCGAATGTCAAGGAAGAATTTAAAGCTCTCGATCTTGTCTCTTATTGTCTTTCTCTGTTGTCCAAAATTTCAGTTTTTCATGTCATTGATCGTGATGGTAAGAAAATCAGAGACATGGAAGTCATCGAAAATATTAAGAGGGTAAGTCAGATCAGTACTCCCATCTGTCATTTGACATCCTTTATCTTTTTACAAGACTTGCCTTGGTGACTAAAACAGCAGGAAATGTGTTGGGGATGGTCTTCATGGTACACGTCCATGGATAGATGGTTCTTTATCTCACTTGAACTCTTCTTTTTGCAGAGAATCGAGAAAAGTGCAAGCTTTGCCCCTTCACTGAGAGGGTCTGTGGGCGTGATGCCCTCTGAAGAACACACCTCAGTTGAACTCACTGGAACCGACCGGCCAGGTCTACTGTCCGAAGTTTGTGCAATTCTCACGAACCTCAACTGCAATATAGTAAACGGTGAGATATGGACTCACAATGCCCGGGCAGCGGCTGTTCTGCATGTCACAGATGATTCCACTGGTTGTGCGATCAAAGACCCCGAGCGTCTCGCGAAAATCAAGGAAATGCTCTTCAACATCCTTAAAGGAGACGATGACATGAAGACTGCCAAGACAACTCTTTCACCTCCTGGGGTTACCAGTAGGGAGAGAAGGTTACATCAGATTATGTTTGCTGATAGGGACTATCAGAGGTTCGAAAACGGTACTGTCGGACAAGCTGATGATCAGAGCCTGAGACCCCATGTGACTATTATGGACTGTGATGAGAGAGATTACACCATCGTCACTATGAGGTCCAAAGACCGACCAAAGTTATTGTTCGACATTGTCTGCACGCTGACGGATATGCAGTACGTGGTCTTCCATGGCATGGTGAAAACTGGGAGAAAGGAAGCTTACCAGGTGACATGGAGGACTTTGCCCTTTTTCACTTAGATAGGATAGTCGAGGAAAACAAAGCGATGACATCAAACTGATTGATATTGACATTGTCGCTCACACCTCTCTCTGGATCATCCATCATATCCACAGATTAGACTTTTTCGGCACGATTTCTTTTGCTAGTCTTGCATGTTCATCACTTATTGAATTTCAGCTTAATCGTTTCCATATGGTGATGGTGCTAGGAATTCTACATTCGGCATGTAGACGGGCGCCCTATTGGCTCGGAAGCTGAAAGAGAGCGCATTATACAGTGTCTTGAAGCGGCAATTCAAAGACGGGCATCAGAGGTATTCTTTACCTTCATTGGATGAAATATCCTTAGTGTCAAAAATACTTACAATGTACTCAAGAATTCCTCTTCACCTCCATGCAGGGTCTAGAGTTGGAATTGTGCATAGCCGACCGAGTTGGGCTGCTCTCGGATATCACCCGGATATTTCGGGAGAACAGCTTGTGCATAAAGAGAGCAGAAATAACTACAAAAGGTGGGAAAGCTAAAGACACATTTTATGTGACGGATGTGACAGGCGACCCTGTTGATCCAAAGACAGTTGATTCGATTTGCAAGCAGATTGGTCAAAATGCATTGCGGGTGAAACAAAACTGGAACTTTTCACCCAAACCACCCGAGAAGACGTATGCAGGATTCCTTTTCGGCTATGTCTTTAGTTCTCGACCTTTCCAGAACTTCAAATTGATTAGATCCTACTCGTAGTGGCTCTGTACATATTTGTACTGTAGATTTCAGTGAAGCATCAAGTGTAAAAAGGTGTACATAGCGATTAGGATCTTCGTGAATATGCATGTGCCCTGGCTCTTGGGTTACTAGGACGAAGCTGCAGTCACAATGCATATGAAGGAGCGCGACCGCCTTGTAGTCATCCATTAGTTAAGGTGGCTGGTTGCATAGTGTAGAGTTAAATGTACAGTTTAATTTCAATGCGAAGTGGAAACAGGTCTTGTGAAAGTTCGTAAGTCAAGGGAAAAAATTGTGCACCCGATGTACAACAATTTTCTCAAGATTGGATCAGTTTATGGTCTATCAGATGATTCAACCTTTATAATCCTCGTGTCTTGAGTCGTTTGGGAGCCCTTGGGTGGGTTCAGCCTTCGTTTACTCCGAAGATGCAAGGAGGAACAGGTGCCCTGCGAAGTACTCGGTATATCCACTCAAGGAGGAGCTTACATGGAATTAATAATAGTGCAGATGCTTGAAGATCTCTTTCATGTCACAGCAACGATTCGAAAGCCAAAAAAAAAATGTTCATCGTCAATGAAAATGTCGAGGTGAAGATATTTTTACTTAAATCAATTTTCCTGAGCGCTAGGAATAATAATTTATCTGTTTCAACCACAAGCATTTACTCCTTCCGGGTAGACAAAACGATAACTCCGTCTGAGTAATACAGCAAATAAGTACTTGTAGCTTGACACAAGCTATCAAAGTCATTGTAGCCACTTGATGAATTATATTCTCACCCCAGATTCTTGCGATTAGATGCCTATATTCCTCGCGTCATACTTTCTTGTCACTTGCGTGACCAGTCACCAACAGACAGTCGATATGCTCCACTCGATGCTCCACCCGGTGAGCTCACGTTATTCCGACGTGCCTGCTTCTGTCTCAATCTCTGTCCAAGTTCCACGGTCTTAGTTACTGAGAAGTCGATATCCAAAGTGATAAGCGGGAAAAATAGCTAGAGACATGGCAATAACGAGCCGACAAAATATGATGGCATCACGCATCATTTCCAACCTCAAAGAAAAGCATGTTCAACAGCAATTGCATTAATTTTAAATCGTGATCTCACTTTGGGAAGGAGAAATTTGGAGCTAGGTGCCAAAAAGAACAAAAACAAAAATGAACATAAGGAACGGCCTCAAATGACAATAAACAAAAAGAAACACGTTTTTATCACTCCTAGGTCATTCTCTGAGCAGCTTCCTTGGCAAGAAGCCTCTCTTTGGCCTTGGTTTTGGCCTGTGATTTAGATCCCATGATCCCGCCACCCCACTTCTTCCTGTATTCATCATACTTGTCGTTGAAGTTTGCCTGCAAGAAAAGACATACCAGTTACAGATGACATCCGAGAACACATTTTCCTTTTTGGCCAAAAAGTTGAATCAATCAGAAGGTCTACAGAGACAAAAGATTGAAACTGCAAACTACCTTAATGGCCTCCAAGATTTTGCTGAATTCCAGTTTGTCTTCATTCTTTACGGTGGTCAGGCACAAGACAGACGCAGTTTTCTTATGGACAATCTGCCAGAAGAGAATATGAGTGTTTCTCAACCGTACTTCATTCACAGAAATTCGATGCAGGAAATGCCAGGATCATTACCGTTCCCAAGCGTGCCTTTCCCTTCACAATGCAGTATGGAATTTCCAATTTCCTGCATAATGCTGGAAGCCAGACAACCAACTCTATTGGGTCTACATCATGCGCAATGACTACCAACTGAGCCTTCTTCTGCAAACATACATTTCCAATTGTGTGTTAATTGCAACTGGACACCGCAGAGCAGGGGAGAGCAGGGGATTGAGTGAGAGAAATAACGAGATGAATAAGACATTATTGCCTAATAAAAGTCAATGAGAACCTGCTCAATAAGGTAAGTAACATGGTTCAGACCATATTTCACAACAATGGGCTTCTTAGCCTCAACTGACTTCCCTTCTGCTTCAACCTGGGCCTTCTTCAATAGCCGCTCCTTCTTTGCTGCTTTGTCTTCAGGCCGGTACTTGAGAAGCATTTTGAACAGGCTTGTGGCTGCATGAATTTTTCAAATTGTAGGGAAATTATATTCTAACGTTCTAGGATCATCATAGATGCAACTAGAAACAAATATAAAGCAACATAACAAGAGCTTAAGATCCAGAACCAATGCAAAGTGCGACTGGGTACAAAACTAACACAGCTCAGTAATAAGCTCAAGTATCAGATGAAACTCGAGCCTGGAAGGCTTCCACTGGTCCTTATAATCTAGAAAGAGAGGTTCTCATCTAGCTTGAATGGCCAACACCAATCAACCAGAAATTATGAGAAACCCCCTCCACAATTTGTTAAGACCATCATGGCATATCAACCACCCACACCAGTCACACAAGCACCATGAGGTACATCAATACGACATGCAACCAAATGCATCTCAGATTTGTTCAGATCCAGCCATCGGGTTGCATGTGCAAAAGAAATCAATCTAATATGAACTAATACTATCAGATGCATAAGACAAATAAGCACAGAGCTCTAGGCCAATAAATCTAAAGTGCACTTCAATGTGCAACGAACTATACACCAGAAACCAACAAGGTATGCAAAATAAAGTGCCAAACGTACAGATTGAACCCCAGAAATCAAATCAATAAACTGCCCCAGCCACACAGCCAGATAAAATGAGCAGCAAAGCAGCCATTTTTATTATTGCATCTCATATTTATCTTTTGGGAGAGAGCAAAGCAAGAAGTAGTTATTGTAAAACGCGAGTGTATCTCAAGGTTCTAAACCAAAAACAATATTCAAATCCAGAAAGCCAAAAGGAACAATTTTTGTCGCTGCATACCCAAGTTCTTGTCCAGGGTCTTGGTGAACTGGTTCAAAGCTGGTGGAACCTTCAACCTCTGTCTCAGAATTCTCCTCTTCCTCTGAATTTGAACGGTCTTAGGGAACTTGACGAATCGTGTCAAGTCCCTTTTCGGAGGCAGCGCACCTCCAATCCCAAACTGCTTTGGTCGCTTCTCGAACAAAGGATTCGTCACCTTCTCCTATAGTATACATCAGCGACCAATCATATTCAGCAAAACAGCCCCATGCTCTAGAAAGGTACCGAGACTAACGGTGAAGCAATAAACTAACCTGCTTCTTTTTCGCCGCAACAGGGGCTTTTCCGCCTTTCTTGGGACCCTTTGATTCGTAAACACAAAATGTTACGATTTAGCATCATCATAAGCGACATTAGTCCAGACAGACATAGAGGTGGTGCATCTACTCATATCTAAACTCGGGATAAAGGCAAAAGCTCAATGAAGTAGGATGAGATGCGACATTTTTATCATACCAATACTAGATTTACTTGTTACGCTATAGATCCTCTCGCTGAAATCAGCAAAGACTGAAGATCACCGTTTCTAGCAAATGACACAAAAACCTCCGAACAACCACCAGTATTCCCATGATAATGTCTCACCATTCTTAGCTAAGTAATACCGATCCATAAGCGAGAGAAGGACATAAAAAAAAAAGAACAAAGAGAAGAATCAGATGACTCACCATTGTCGGCGAAGCTTGCGAGCCGGCTCTTCTGGTTCCTAACTAGCAATATGGGACGTGAAACCCAGAAAACCCTAGCTCAGCGAAGTTATATGTCCGAGGTATATGGCGCTAAGAACGACGTCGCTTTGCGCAATCAAGCAATGGGCTGGGCTGGGCCTTTTGATACAGTTTCTCTAATGGGCCAGAGAGGAAAAGCACCCGCTCATTTATGTCGACGTATAATCTACTAATTTTATCCTAGAAATCAAATTTGGCACTGCTAATAAATAATTCAAAAAAAGTAATGACTATTCTTCACAAATTTTTCTCTCGTGAATTCGTATTACTTGGCTCTAGGGGCGGCAAATGAGCGGGTCGAGTCAGGTCATTTACTTTGTGATGAGCCTCGTCAATACCCAACCTGACATATACTATTAAAACACTTTTATATTTAACAAAGTCTAGAAATATTTACTTTGTGATTTTTTTAAAATATATTGTTAAAATAATTTTATGCGATATAATTTAGTTGATAATTTTTGAATTTTTTCCAATTTTTAATTTTGCTTTTTCTCTTCTAGTTGTCGACAAGGCTCCAGCTTGCCAGATTTCAATGAGCTTGACCTCACTAGATTTTAACGAGCTCAACCTTGCTGACATCAAACCAAGGGCGAGCTTGAGCTCACCGAGCTTAACGAGGCCCGAGCTCAATAATTTGGCAAGGTCTCAACCTCCTCATAGTTTGGTGAGCTCATCCTCACCTTTTAGTTGGTGACGGACTAAGAAAGAGGGAAAAAGAAGTAAAAATTTCAAGGAAAGAGAAAGAGGGAAAATAAAAACTATGAACTTTTTTTAAATAATTAGAATATCAGAATTTTCATAATCTGAAAATAAGTTGTTAATGACATTTAACACAAATTAGATAACCCATTAATGACCTATTTGGAACCTATTTAAGACCCATTAAATTAGTAAGTGACCCATCTAATCTTTTAAATTGACCAATTTATGACCCATATTATCTTACACAAGTTAAAATATGGAACTTTTGACCTATTTTGTCACATGTACTTGGCAAGTATTTAATGTTCATATCAAGAAAAGGTTCAAATAAACTAAGACAGAAGGCTCTGTTTTTTTTTTTTTTATAAATGCTCCGTTTGTTTTGCAAAAAATGAATAATTTGGAAATTATTTTTATTAAAAACATTATTTGTATCGCTCAATATATTTATCACTCATTTACATTTTTAAGCAATACAAAGGATAATTTTTTCAGAAAAATATTGTTCACATCATTCATTTTTTGCGACATAAATGGAGTTTTGATGATAAATGTTTTTATTATTGACAATTTTCGTAAATGATGAAATCTTTTTTTGTCAATTCCTTTTTTTTGAAGCGATACGAGTAATCATTTTCAAGAGAATATCTTTCGAATCATTTAATTTCTATGATAACAAACGGTCTTTTTAGAGAGCTTTTCTCTGGTGTCTTTCAACCATAAGTACCAACATATGTCTAGTGAATTGAAAAAAAAAATATATATATATATATATATATATATATTTTAGCTGCAATAATCTGACCCCGTTTGCTCGTAGCACTGTTGAAAGAAACATAGATGTCGAGCTTTGCCAGTGGCTTCGATGAAGAATAGGACCAACCCCGATCAGCCCTTCTGAAGCAGTTCATAACTCCTTTAGTTTCATCAGTCAAAGTTCTATGCATATGACTTAGTTGGTCCGGATGATCAACCTTGCAATCAGCGGCACAACTGAAATCGCGTGGTTTTGTTTCCTTCTCTGGTATATGGGGAACCGCCCTTCCTCTTCCCACGATGCCCCGTCAAACAAATCAGTGATCTTCCACTATTTGAATCCGGCCGGACGAGCCGTTGATGTGGTAACTCGATTTTTCTCGAGTTTTCTCGAGAGCGATCGTCATGATCATAAGAACGGCGCCGTATAGTTTGGTCCCGTCTCACATCTATCCCTGAATCGCGCGACAACAACAATAGTCCTGGATCCAAAGATAATATGCTCCTCTTGTACTTTAAACGATGAACATAATGAGCCCTGCGAGCGACCCCTCGAGTTGTATCATCCCACCTCACATTCTCCAATCTGTACTCCGTCGTTTCCGACAAACAACACTAGCGTCCTAGGGATCATTATACGACAACGGAAGTCCCAACTTCTTCCCAGCTACATTGTCGTGAGCCGGAAACAAGGAGAGCATTGTCCCGCCAACTAGCTTGTCCTTTTACGTCAGGATCAGACAGACCTTCCATGGCGCAAGAGAAACAGATGAAACCGGTCCTCGCCAATGACAAAAATCACTCCTCTCGAATTTGGCGGTGGTTGAAGGTGACACGTTGTCCGATCCGATTACTCTCTCTCTCTCTCTCTCTCTCTCTCCCTTTTACAGGATAATTCAAAGAAAGAGAATGGTTTCCAATTAGAGGAGAGGGACGCATAAAGCATTGGCACATCTCCCGGTTATGCCCACCTATCGTCTGGACTCTCTCCCAAGGGAGTCTTTTTAACATAGCAGACCAGGAGCCCTCGTGAACTGGGAATTTGCTGAATTCGTGGGATCACCAAGGAACGTTCTCTCCGAGCTTGCCTTGGTGAGCAAACCCACCCAAAAACACCGTTTCTTTCTCAGTATTACTTGAGCATCAGGTCAAGAAACTTCAAAAGTTCGAAGCCTCTCTCTTACTTCTGCGAAAAACAGTGATGATTAATTCACTTTGCGGCAGCATGGGATCTCTCCAGGCCCAGAGCTCATGCACACAGACTCAGCCAAGTCTCCCAAACGACTCAAAGTCCCCATTGAGCAGCACCCTCCCATGTCCTGATATTATGGAAAAGAGCAAGGCCGCCTTGATCACGCCAAGCCTAGAATACACATGGCCGAGGTTCGAGGTGGTCGACAATCCCATGATGGACTCGCCCACCACCGCACTGCTGGCTTCACTCCTGTCGCCAGACCAAATGGATGGGCCAGACTTCATGAGCTGCTCGCCAGTAAGGAATCTACTGTCTCCACAGAGCGCCTTGACTTACAATTACAACCACGCGCAGGCAATGCAGGGGCAATCGGTCTCTGGTTGCTCTCCACCTCGGTTTGCTCCTCAACCGGCGTGTTCTTTTAGTGGCGCTCGCACGGAGAGGGGACTCGGTCCTCTTCAGAGGGTCCTCAATGCTGCACGCAACAGTGACCAGGTCATCGTGCAACCTGACTGCATTTCTCTGGACTTCTTGGAGGACTACAATGTCAAAGATGAATTCGGAGGGTATTCATTGTCCGGGTTGGTACCCGGGTTTGGAACAGCAGAGTGTTTCGATGTCCCAACGACTACTACGGCTTCGTTGGAAATACCAAATGCTTCAAGCTTCCATGCAGGACCGGCCAAGGAAGTTATTGAAGAGGACTACAAAATCAAGACTTGCCAGATCAGCGACTTTTCCGATGCGAAGTCCCTCACATCAGCAATGACTCAGTCGGAGCAACTGCAGCGAGAACATAGCCAAGAAGAGCAACAGCCGCAGAGCTCCGTTGCGCCTATTCCCACAAGTTGTGAGCAGGTGATACGCACTCGCACGCGTGCACATGGTTAAAAAACATAGTGGAGTCTATTAGCTCATTTTGAAGCCTGGACTAATCAGTCTTCCAATCTATGGATATTCACATTTAATGCCTCCGAATGATCTGTCCGCAACTAATGTTCTGTCCCAACAGGAGCAAGACAGTGGCCTCCGACTAGTGCACCTCCTCCTCGCTTGTGCCGAAGCCGTCTCCAAGGAAGACTACTTGCTGGCCAGGAAGTACCTCGACCACCTCTTCCACGTAGTGACCCCATTCGGCGACGCCATGCAACGTGTCGCGTCTTTCTTTGGCGAAGCCCTTCATGAGAGACTAGCCTCTGGAGTCACCTCGATCAGATCCGCGAAACCATCAAGACTTTTTTCTCCTGTCCCGCCAAACTCCTTGGAGATACACAGGATCTACCAGATCCTCTACCAAGCCTGCCCCTACATAAAGTTCGCCCACTTCACCGCAAACCAAGCCATCTTCGAGGCCTTCGCAGAGGAGGAACGCGTGCATGTGATCGATCTCGACATCTTACAAGGTTATCAGTGGCCGTCCTTCATGCAGGCTCTCGCTGCGAGACCGGGCGGCACTCCGTTTCTGAGGATAACAGGAGTCGGGCCATGCATTGAGATGGTGAGCGAAACGGGCCGGTGCTTGGCAGAACTGGCGCACTCCTTACATCTCCCTTTTGAGTTTCATCCGGTCGGCGAGCAACTCGAAGCGCTCAAACCTCATATGCTGCATAGGAGGGTTGGCGAAGCGCTCGCAGTGAACTCTGTTAATCGCCTCCATCGTGTTCCGGGTACCATGTTGCTAATTATTCTGGTCTCTCTTTACAACCTATATATCAAATCATACGCGGAAACCATATCTTCAAATTTATGAGTTGACATAAGTATATCTTTCGGTAATAAACGATGTTATAAAATCAATTCTCATAATTTTACACACCTGATCCTCGTCGCTTCATATAAAACCGATTCATCACAAACAGGTATTTGTCTGGGAAGCTTATTGACGATGATACGGGACCAAGCACCAAGCATAGTGACGCTAGTCGAGCAAGAAGCCAGCCACAACGGAGCCTACTTCCTCAGCCGCTTCCTCGAGGCACTGCACTATTACTCCGCAATCTTCGACTCGCTCGACGCAACATTCCCGTCAAACTCGGTGCACAGGGCAAAGGTGGAGCAGCTCGTGTTTGCACCAGAGATAAGGAACATCGTGGCATGCGAAGGCCCGGAAAGGACAGAGAGGCACGAGAGGTTGGAGAAGTGGAGGAAGGTGATGGAAGGGAAAGGGTTCACCGGAGTTCCGCTCAGCGAGAATGCTGTAACTCAGTCGAAGATATTGGTCGACCTGTACTCGTGTGCCGGGTACAGCCTGAGGGTGGACATGGGTTGCTTGCTCTTGGGTTGGCAAGATAGAGCAATTGTTGCCGCATCTGCGTGGCGGTGCTTGTAAAATCTTCAGGCTGTTGGAACTCGCCCAGTGTGAATGTTAAAATGCTTGGCAAATGAATTCATTCATTAAGAAGCATGGAAAAAGCTAAGAGAGGAGAGGACTGTCTGGTTTTCTTTGTAGAAGAGCTGAGCATATATGTCTATATTCCTGAAAGTCCAAAAACAAAAAGCTTGCACAGTAGAACTACGCTGCAACTTAGCCTGTGGTGAATGAATTTCGCAAGTATCCAATGCAGCTATTATTAATTTGATCAAATCACTCTTGAGAGTAATTTACACGAAAAGAAATCAAATGCTTTCAATAGCATTGAAGTATTTCATCACATTCTTTCTAGTAGGAGAATGGGGCGACATAGACCACAAGCCTCGTATGACAAACTGGAGGGAGCAACAAGAGAAAAACTAAAAGCGATGGAAGCTACAGAAGGGCACCCACGTAGAAATGCGACTAAATTATCAACATGCGTACACGAGAATGCCCTCCGACAAACATTTGGGGGCCAGCATTATCAACGAATCATAAAATACATCTTTCCAGCGACTGTGTTCATCACCAAGGAAACATGAGAAATCTCTGTCAAGCACACAATCCTATGTTCTGAATCACCAGCAGCTTCCTTACATGATGGTGCACGAACAAATGTGTTTCCTCGGAACCTCGTCCACCTTCTTTTCTGTTCAACAACATAAAACCCAAAAAAAAAAAAACGGTCAGGAGATCCACAAGTTATGAAAACTGAGTAGTAGTAGTTGCATGGATCATTGTCCTAAGAAAATCATCTCGACAGGAGTCTCATTCTATTATGAATTAACACTTTCTGGAGACCATAAGATAATGCAGAAGTATAGATCAACCATCACAATCCCCCAAGTAAAAAAGAACTGCCAGCACATATATGAAGCTAGCATCTAGCCATGACTCTATTCTAAATAAGATTTATTTCCTACTCAGGAAAATACTAGGAAAGAGATTATCCAATCTCACTAAAGATCAACATAACTGTTGCTGGCTTCATATTTTGCATTACACAATCCAGAACACAAGCAAAAATAGTGATATTTCTCCACAGGCTTCAAGTCACAGTGAACAATATAATTAAGCCAGAATATCGGATCCCATCCCATCGTCTTAGTTCAACTTCATTAGAGTACAAATCTTATTCCCTTATGACTAAGTGAAAATATAAATACTTCTAAACAATCTACAAAGCATATATTTACGCCTTAATATAGCTTGTTTCTATGAATCCATACAAGAGCAAGGCGTTTTGCTTAGGTGACGTCGGATTCGACATTGGTGACGTGGTGCTCTAAGCATAATTAAAGAATCAGTTACGTCTCCAGATAAGCTGGATGAACATCTTCCTTGTAGATGGAAAGGTCTGTACATCGCACTAAGCATTTATCACTGCGACCTGGCTATATAGCGAAAAAGATTATCCGTTCATCACCAGCCCCTATGGATTGGAGCATAGAGTCCTCTTTATAATAAGAACAGCAATTAGCTCTACATAATTCATCATAAATTGGCACAAAAAAAATTACAGGATTCTCTCAGGAAAATATTAGATGCAAAACTCTGAAACAAGCTCATTGTTTGTTTCCAAGCAGTCTGTACTTCTGATAAGTCGAATACAGAACAAAGAAATTTAAGAGGCAAGTTAAGCAACAAATTCATAAAGACTGAAATTCACACTTCCATATCAACGTCGAGCAATGTAATTTACCGGGCTTTGCTTTTGCAAGGGATGGCTGCACTACAACGTGCATGGTAATCACAGCTTTCGGAAGCTCCCCAAAAGGTGCTCTACATTGTCCAACTGTCTTGTTGTTCTCCAATATTTTGCCAGCATTTATCAGCTTTATGTCGTTTGCAGACTTAGGTGCGATTTTTTTATCTGCAACAAATTATGAAAATAAATCGAGGCGTAAAGGGAAAGAGGAAATATCTCGAGCATAAGCCGAGTAAAATTAACAAAAAAATGAGATGACACATTTGTATGGCCTTCATTACTTTCTTGGGAAGCATGAGATCAAATAAAACATGCTATATGGATCAACGAAATCGAAAAAATGAGCTTGGCTTATTTTCCAACTAATTTGGATTTACACATGCTGCATCTTATCTTACAGAAACAATGGGGAAAATGAAAGGCAAGGAATACAATTATGCAAAGTGCATGAGAGGGATGATGTGCTTAATTTCTTGATTATGTCGGCGTTCAATTAATCAAAACGTATAGTCCCAGAAGACGCTGGCTACTTTCTTCAATGACAATGTAAGGCCACACAGTAAAGGTTCCTGATGGTGCATTTCAGTTAGTCATATAAGAAGCATGTTTGAGGTTCAGCCAAAAAAAAAAAGGGGAAAAAAAATGAAAGGCATATTGGAGAAGCAAGATCATGTGGAGAGAAGCTGCTAAGAATAGCCAAGACCAACAAGAGAATCTCACAATTTGTTTAAGATCTTTATAGATGCAAGCACCAAGTCTGTGAGTCAACTCATGATTGTCTGCAACCACAAACATGGCTCATGCTGGGCCACTGAAATCAGGTCTCACTTGGCTTCCACAAGGCCTGATTAGTCCCTACTGGCAATTTATAAAATTGCGTTGATCAGCCATCTCAACACTTTGGACCGATTAACAGACTAGACCAAACTATTGCCATGATTCAATATCTATCCGAAGATCAACCATCCATAGAAGAACTTCACCACCTAAGGTGAGGCGCTCTAGTCATATACCAATATGACCCAAATACTAAAAGAACACTTGACAGGACGAGAAGAAAAACCAGAACAAAACGACAGCAGGAGTACCAAATACTCCAACAGGTTGCTGGCTGCAAAGGATCCTCAACTAAATCCACCAAAATTGACACAACTATTGCTTTACACTTCTTTGATAATATGACAGAACTAACAGGGTTCATCACAGCAATACTAGGAATAGACGGAAGTGTTTGCCAATGATTTTTCATATTAAACTGAGCTTTCATCATAGTAATGGAAGGTCAATGAAACTAAGGCATTATTCTGGAACAGAGATCCTCGGTGTGGAAATGCAGTCTGAAAACCAGAATCATTCACTTCAATAAATGACTAACAAAGAAAGCTACACAAACAAGCCAAGTGTCACTCAGACCACCTCAAGAAGGGACTCTACCCCAGTTTTGAAGAGAATGAAGGTCATCTTCCTTTTTGTATGCACGTCTGAACCCAGTAGAGAGGCAATGTGATCAAGTCAACTGTTTCACCCATTTCCACTTTGTCATCTAAACCATCTGGCCCAAAAATCAACCTAGACTCTTCTTTTTGATGCAAAGCTTCATTTTTCAGATGAGGATAATGAAGGCAGTTCGAGAGTACTCTATAGGGAACAAAATGAAGATAGCTTCCAGTACAGCATCAGCTTTGATAATTTTCATACACTTAAGAAGCCAGTTATTAGAGCAATTTGGGAATCAAGACCTAACTCATCACAATAAGGCACTCCCTAGCACGTGATTAGGAAATTTACTCAGATTGATGGAGCATAAATGCTGGATTCCCACTGCTTCTAGGTACTTTTGCGAGAATGGATAATTTTGATCAGCAGAAAGAATACAGGTAGGGATACAAAATATGACAAGTCCATTGACAGTTTGATAGTCCGTCTCATTGTACAGTAGCACTATGATCGCTAGCTAATTTCTGAAGAATTAAAACAAATTTGATATGTCATCAGACATAATGCAAATCACATAGAATAAGTCACCAAGAAAACCAGCACATCACATCTTAGAAAATTGTCTAGCCCATACAATTCTCTGCGAGCGCCCAGCATGAAACCAGGACCAGCTCCTTCCGCCAAATGTGCACGCTTTCGCATCCCAAACGCCAAAATACCAACCCAATCTAAAAGATATATTATGAGAATCCGGGACTTCATATAGAAATATATAGGCACATTCACAAAGAAAAATTAATTACTAGTCCAAGCAGCCATTGCAGGATGCATATGTGTGCAACCCGTGGCAACCTAGTCTGAAACAAAAGTTACTTCACAATTTATTTCATTCAGAGAGATATGTCATATGGTCCATTATCTAAGTAAGTTTCAAAGCATTCAACCATCAGGGACCAAAATCATTTAAAGCTACTAGCTGCATGCCAAGAATACTATTACCCACATAAGCCATGACAACCCTTATCTAGGTGTCAATGTCGAGCTAGGACATTGCCGGTAAATCTCTATCATTTTCCTAGATCAGCGAATAATGTGAGACAAGGGAACCTATGCACAGAGTTGATCACCGCAGGGTGTCGCCACAAACAGACATTCGAATCGCACACTTTAATTGGAGAATTCTCATAGCGATCAAATAAACAGCCTTAAGCAAAAGCGCCCAGATTACATATTTTATCGAAAAACCGATTCCCAACCTTTCGGCCATTCAGCAACAATCCTCTCTTTGAGCATGGCAACCGTTGATGTCGGCGAGTATTGGAATGGACCAATGTCCGAACCATCATACAATCGAAACTTCAGCTCCACGAGGTCCTCCTCCGGCATCTTCAAAATCCCTCCACCAAGCTCGAACCCCGAGACCCACACCCAGCTAAGCAAAGCCTGTCGAAACTCGTCTTTACCAAAACTGATCTTTCTCTTAAGCCAAGATCCCAACAGAACACCAATCAAAACCTCAACCAGTCACCTGTCATGACGAGCAAACATCACAATAAGACAAAGCAATCCGGCGGTACCAAAAAACACCGACACCACGCGATCGAGCCCCTTCCGACCACTTCATCCACTTCAATCTCTAATCAGCTTCTCAGTAAACCGATAAAAACCAGACGATTACGCTGTACAGCACAGACAGGTGGAGGAGGAATCGATCCCAAGCAATAACATCAAACCGCAAAAGCCGAAACCAATCACAGAGCGGACTAGAAATCGCAAATACCTCCGGCTTCTAAGTGAAGAACCGCAAAAATCGAAGAGCCAAAGCCGCAAGGCGACGTGTTGCAGGACAAGGTCAAGGATGAAGCAGAAACCCTAAGAAACGAGCTCGCTCGATCTTCCTCTTGAAACTGCCTCGGTGTACTGTTTGTGCAATCCACTACGCACTTATCATCGAGCTTTTACATTTTTATTGTTTTTATATATTTTCTCGCCCCCTTCTTTCTCTCCTCTTTTTTGACGCTTAATTATTATTTCCTCTTCCTCCGATTTATAATTTAATCCGATTTTTTTTAGAATAGAAAGCCGAGCGAGCGTCCTACTTCGAATCTTCGCAGTAATAGTACGTTGCCGGATTTTTGTCAGTAAATACGGACCAGATTTATTCCCTGCGGCGACGTCCATCCTAGGCGGTTGGACTCCCCCAATGGGGAGGACGGGGACGGACGGACGGTCCTCTGGGAGGATCGTGATTGGTCGAGTGCAGTTGGCTACGGTGGGGCGAGGCGCATGGGGTCGAGGTCGGCTTTGATTCCAGCGTTGACGGTCAGCGCGGGGCCGGGGGGAATTTAACGTGGCGGGTAACAAATGAGGCCCCCCTGGTTTGGCGCCGCGACAACATCGCAGGCTCGCCGGCTGATGCGACCGCGCCTGGAGCTATCCCCGAGCTGCCGAGAGCACGGCGCGACCTCCGCGTCGCGACGGCGGCGTAATTATCTCGGCTCTTTGTTCGAATGAGTTCGCCGGTGCGTAATGGAAGCAATCTTTCGACAGGTTCGGACCAAGCCAAGTTGACTTTAAGGTCGGGCCTAACTATTGAAATACGCCCTTAATGCAAAAAGTAAGTGTAAATTTCTAGGTTGAGCATGAGCCAATGATAAGCGGGCCGAACTTTCTTGTGTAGAACCTCTTGATAATATTCCGTCATTTATTGAGTGTGCATTTTGTAATTATTTTCGTTTTAGAATTTTTTTTTTTGTAACCGAGATGTCCGGGCTAACTTGCGCGCACCTCGACTATTTCTCGGGAGAGACTAGTACAGCAACCTACCGACATGGCCCCCCACTTAAATCATAGGTGCTTCTCTGGGGAATCGAACCCGCCCTAATCAGTTGGGCTACCCATGGGTAGGTTAGAAATAATTTTTTTTAGAATTGATTTTTTTAGAAATGGTTCACAAATGAATTTTTTAGAAGATAAATACGTTTGGTAAAATCGATTTTTTTTTCTCGTTTGAAACGAGAGTAAAGATTGAGGAATAAATCGGTTTTCTCTTCCTCGTACTATGCATTTTCGTCCGATAAATAAAAAACCAAAAATTTTGTGATTCTGATTTCTTATCCAAAATATATCTCCGACTTTTTTTTATCCCGGAAACAGAAATTTTAGGAGTATTTACCGTTTATTGTTTCAAACTCGTCCGGAGACAATAAACCATGAACCAAAACCGTTACTAAACGCACCCTAAGCAGCTGTCCGTCGTTGGATCGTCTCTCATGTTGTGGGTGCCTGCTAAACAATGGGTAAAAAAAAACACAGTAGAGATTAGAGCTTTCGATTCAATAGACCAAACGCTAACCATGTCCGATGTAATTTTCTTCAAAGTCCAAGGGCATTTTACGTTCACAAGAGTTTCGGATAACGTTTGAATACAAAGAATCAGACAGCCAATCATTTTTTAAGATAATATTATCAATTCAATGCATAAAGCAGTTTTGTGTTTGTAGTTATGCTTAGTAAGTGCTCCAAAAGCACACCATATAAAAGCCTTAGCTGAAAGACACGAAATGGGTCTGAGGATAAACACCAAGAAAAGGCAGAGACTTTATTAATAAAAGCTAGACGGTCGACTCGATTTGGTTATGGAAAATAGAGCCAGAAAATTAGGAATAAGATCTTCGTTCCCTTTCACTTTCACAACAATTTACGATTCTATTAATTTGCTTTAGTTTCATAACCGGACGATACCTTAAAATTCAAACCATAGGATCGCTTCCAAAGTGTTAACAAGCAAGGTAGTCTTAGAGATCACTAGTTATTCCAATTTTTCCTACCGTGCTCCCGGAGACTTGCTTCTTGACGATGAAAGGGATCGTGACGTACTAGTGTTGCAATTCATGTCAATTCATCTTAACAATAAAAACACCGATCTGAACAATTCTATAGAATTGGATTACACAACAATGACAACGTGCCGATCATTATTAGCAAGCACATTTATCATTTCATATTAAGATTTACTCCATGTAAATATTACCGCGCTCGGTCCCATGACTTGTTCGCGTTACACGAATTGCATCATGACATGGACGGCTCTCCTTACGCTCTTTTGCCGTCATCTTTTACGGTCACAATAACATCACCAAGAACAAATTATTTCATCTATAAAAAAGCATATAAAACTATTTCACCGTCGACGACCATTAGAGCTTAGACAGGCAGAACAAGAGGCCGTGATTGAGGATTTGCAAGCAAAAACCGCGATAAGACCGAGCTAATTACGGTTAATTAGGATTAATCAGACAAACCATTAAAAAAGGCTCAATTACATAGAAACAACCTCGTATTCCTTTTTCTTTTTCCTTTTCTTTTTTCCCCCTTTTTTCTGCTGTAGCTGTAAGAACACCGCCCTTGCCGACAATATTTACGTCGTCCCTCGAAACGAAATCTCCCGGCTGCGATCTCACGCATGACGTGAGCATCTTCGCGAGCGCCTTGCCGTTGCTCCCCAGCGCTCATTTCAGGACCGCCGCCCCCGAGCTCGTCGCGCCAGCGATTCGCGACGATCTCGCCCAGGCTTTTCAGCTCAGATCCGATGTCGTAAGCTTCACCCGATGCACGGCATCGGCTCACGAAGTGCATCGACAATGAGGCACGGTGGATGCAAGAGACGACGAGCATCCGTCCGGTGCGTCCTCCTGGTGTGTTCAATCTGCACGGGTCTCGGCCTGTTGTTGCTCAGTGCGAGGTCGGTCGATCCTTCTTCGGACAGGGACCTGCCGGCGAAGCTCCGTTTCAGCGCCGGCAACGGGACCGTCGAGGAGATTGATGGCGAGAGAGGGGAGAAGGAGAAAGTGAAGGCCTGCGCGACGGTGGAGGAAATGGGGGAGGCTTTCAGGGGAGGTTTCGTGATGGAAAGTCTCAGAGTTAGGAGATTATTACAGGCTCACTTCTCTAGAAATGGTGAACTATCGGTTTCTCTGTTTCGCCTCCTCTGTTAATTTCTTCTCGGGTTTAGCTCCAGTAAGTCTTGAGTGATGAATCTAAGTCTTGTTTTATCTGTCGAGTTCAAATTAATAAGATGCAGAGCGTTAAGATGTTAGCTAGTTTAGCTTCTCGATGTGATTGGGACAAGCGGTGTTTGTTTCTCATTCTGTACAATTTATTTGGAACTTTCGCAATCGTGTTGACGTAAGTTCTGTCATAATCATCTACTGGTTATGCTGTTGTCACAATGGATTATATGGTTGATTAGGTTGCTTCCCCTTGAAGTTGTGCTAAAATAAAATGTTGGAACTATGGACGTTATGAAGCTTCCGCTCGGCCAAAATCTTGCTGATGCTTCATTTTATATTGCAGTCTTAGCACTTTCTTTACATTTTTATGCTGGTTATGATCGTGCATATGGCCAAACAGTCACCCTCTCTGTCATTCAATGCAGTTTGCTTACCCTTGATGTAGGTATTGGTTCTTATAACATAGAGGAGAGGCTCAAGAACCATTACTTTCATGAATATTACTTGCAAAACAATTACTGGACTGAGAATCTTCTGTTCTGGTTATTTTAGGTGCTGCCAAAGTCAGGGATCTCCCTCCAGATCAGTTTTGTAGACATGGTTTTGTTATGGGAAAAGCATCAGAGGCAGGCTTCGGTAATGAAATGTATAAGGTGTTGACAGCTGCAGCATTGAGCATAATGTTGAACCGGTCACTGATTATTGGGCAAACCAGGCATATTGGTTCTTTCTTAATCCTTTCTGTTTTATCTCTATAAGTCTATCCCTTCGCTGTTTTAACCTTTTCTTTGGCTTGCTCGATTGAACCAAATCATTTTGCATTACGTTTTATACTGCATTTGTATGTTAACGTTTTTCTCATGTGAGCTTAGAAAGTAGAGACACTTGGCTCTTGGTAGGAGTTGTTTATGTTCCCAATATGAAGCAAAGAATGCTAAAGCTCCCAATGACTAGCAAGGCATTTTATGTTTCTGGGTTTGTGTGGTTTTGAGTCTTGATTGATTTTGGGGAGGGACTCACATTTATGGCATGGGTCGTCCTCAAAATTACCAAAAGTTGTGTTGGACAACACGTTTAAATCTGTTAATTCTTGCTTTCTACTTTAATTTCAGGGATAAATTTCCTTTTGGAGATTACATCTCTTATTCAAACGCCTCCTTCACTTTAAGAGAAGTCAAGCATCTTTGGAGACGAAATGGTTGTGTCCAGAAGTACAAAAGGCAGCTGAATATGAGGATTGATGATTTTCAGAAGCCTGCACATACAAATGTCCTCTGTAGCAACTGGATTAAATGGGACCAACCCATCATATGGTATAGGGAGCAATGATACAGATTTCCATTTTTGCTTCTTTTTGAGCTGAAAATGGAGAATCGCGACGGTGTTTATACTGTTAATTGGTGCATCAATGGTTGAGTTGGTTTCTTTCACAGGTTCCAGAACACTACTGATGCTGTGGCCGCTCAATTCTTCTTGAAAAATATACACTCCGAGATGAGGACTGCAGCTACTGAATTATATGGTTCCCCAGAAACCCCTGATTCCAGGCCCAATGTATACGGGGAACTGATGAGATTTTTAATATCTCCTTCAAGTGATGTGAAGGAAGCAGTTAGTTGGGTTCTTCAGGGCAGGCAGGATCCTGATATTACACTGCACATGCGAATGCTAATGAATAGGTATTGTTCCATAAAAGAGTTATCATCTCATAGAGAAAGAATAATGATTCGTTGTATTAAAGATTGTTCAAGAAAATGGAATGGGATGCGATGGCTTGGTGGATTAGGATATAAGCGTAATGACAAATGTCTTCTCGACTTGGAACTGAAACCATGGATCCACTTAAATGATTACAAAAATTTCTAATTCACAACTTCACTCTATAAACCATACTGAGCATTCTTATTTTGAAACTCTTTCATGTTGTTTCATGCAAGCACGGCTTGAAGATTCTATGGGAAACATTTTATTTGATCTGTAGAGGACATTCCAAAGCAGAGATGCGCCTCTACTGAGGAGACTGAAGAGTGATTTTAGAGCAATGTCCCTTTCATGGGGTGCACTTGCTGAATTATGAACATCCATGCTTGTCCATGAGCATAAAATTAAGCGTACTAGATACAAGAAGGGTCCCATAAGTACTATTAGTTGAAAGGAGTAGGCACAATAAGGCAGGTCTGCATAGTTACTCATGTTAGGAACTTTGTTTTGGCTTTTTTCAGATCTCTGAGAGCAGCACAGGCAGCATTAAACTGCATAAGAAAGGCCATAAGCAACCTGCAAGTGTCAAAACCCACGGTGGTCTTGGTATCTGATACGCCCTCTTTCATCAGGAGCATCACTCAAAATATAAGTGAGTTTGCTGAGGTAATAAGCTCTATATGCCCCAGTGATATGACCTGAGGCATTTCAGTTCCTCGCATGGCAGTTTGTTCTTTCGTGCGGTCAATAAGCAAAGACCTTACTTTAACAAGAAGTCTGCTGTCAGTTTTTCTTACGTAGTGTCTAACTGCTGATACAATAAAGTGGATAGGATCTGTGTTATATCTGCGCTGCTACTTAACCCATTTTTTGTGTGGATTCGGTTCAGCTATTCTAAATATTGAACAGATATAGAATGCATATTTGCATACTGAAAGTTGTCTTGCCGAACTTTTTCCTCTGAATGATTTCTTTCTGTCAGAAATGACGCGAAAGATGTCTCTATATTCTTTTAAGTCAGTGTAGGCAAACTGTTTCAAGTTTCTTGTTCCTAATTTCTTTGAGTTGTGTTTCCAGGTGTTTAGTTTTGACTATAAGCATTTCAAGGGAAATTTATCTCTTGCCGATGCTATGTCGCATAATCTAGACTTCAGAACTAAGGATTGGGGACCAACACCCCGATGGGTTGCATTTGTGGATTTTTTTCTAGCATCACGTGCAAAACATGCTGTTGTTTCTGGAGCTAACCGGCGTGTTGGAACTACATATGCGCAGTTAGTTGCAGCCTTGGCTGCTGCAAACAATCTTGGTACTCCATTTTCTGACTTCAGTTTCTAGCATGTTCAATCTGACGCTGAAGTGCCTTTGACATTCTTTAATACCCCTTAATTTTTCCAGGCGATGATTCTGTCAGCTCAGATTTTTCATTTCTTAGTAGTTTCCAGAGTAACTTGCTGTCTGAAGGCTTGGGAAACCAGGTCGGGTGGGGACACGTCTGGAATAGATTCGCTGGTCCATTGAGTTGCCGTGGGCAACCCCATCAGTGTGCTTTTACGCCGCTTCTTCCTCCCGCTTGGTGGGACGGTCTTTGGCAATCCCCCATTCCTCGGGATATCCGTAGGCTGGCAGCCTACGGCATTAAACTCTCGGGTTTTGGCACAAGTGACGAGAATCATCTCCTATCGTACTGTAAGTCCAGGAAAGAAACTGTAAAAACGGTCTCGGTTCTCAAAGCATAATCAGGGTTCCAACTTGTCCTCCCATGGGCATGCTTTTTAAGCGGATTGATCCTGAAAAGAAGTACAGTCACCATATGTGAAGATGATGGCATCCCAGAAAAGTTTTCCCCCCAACTTACTATTTGAGTAGATTTAACCATCGATATCATGTAACTCCTCGTCACCTGTAATTTGTATCACAAGACCGATGCAATAAAATGGGAGAGCTTTCTCAAGTTACATCAGCACATGCAGTCACTTAACATTGGACTACATAGTTGAAGCAGTCCTCCGATTTTCAAATCTTCAAGCATGATTTTGATCATTGTCATCACGAGTAAAATAAATAAAAAAAATAAAAGTGCCTTCTGCTCAGACTTACCAGAGTTATTGTTCGAACTATAGTGTGATGGCCATTGCATCTAGACCTTTGCTGGCAGGGATTGGGCTTCACCATTTGAAAGAGAATGCAGGAAATGCTCGAGGGCGGTTCCTCGAGAGTCGACCGATCGCTTCCGAATAGCTAAACCCCTCGCAGAGTTTTTCTTGAGAAGTTACCACTATAGAGGTTGCCGTGCTTGTGTGGATTCTGTAAAGAAGAGAAGTGGCTTCTGAAGAATTTGAGCGCTGGTTACGCAAACATCAATCATGTATTTTGTGCGTTTCATTAGTTGGCAAATGCATCTGGTATGAGCCTATGAGGAACAGTGCGGGGAAAAAGAAGTCTTGCAAAGCATCATGCGTGACGTCGAACAATGTGACCAGACAAACCATAGGTTAATGCCCACTGTCCACAAATTTCACATCCGCATCAAATGCAAATCCAGCCGTTTCTTGGCCATTTCCACGGTCGAACGAACGCCAACCCGTCCACTGTCCCTTCCTCCTCGCTCTCGCCACGCGACATGGCTGACAGACAACAAATCGCTTGTCCATCAAACATGTCCGCATGCCATCTCTAGCTATGGAGATGGTTGGCTCAATCATAACGATCTCAAGACTCGCGGCTTGAGGAGGCACCATCATGACATGATGCATCGGATGAGATATCTGTGTCGTGGCGAGCTTTCATGACGACAACCGGAGGCCCCACCGGACAAAACCCCAGCAAACTCCAAAGTCAAAAGTAGGTGTTCCGATACGTTCTTTTCCCTTGCAAATACAGAGCATCGATGCATTCGCTCCATCCTGTGGCAGGTCATGTGAATCCAAAGGAGGAGGGCGTCATGATGTTTTCTGCCCCCCGTCTCTTTGCTCCGAGTATGTATAGTTTATCTGCAAATGGGCTTTATGGGCGGTGGCCCGTTTCACCCTCCGCGCATGCTTTTGTCACGTGCGAACCCCGACATCGCCTTTAGTAATGATTGATCTCCTTTCGTGATAAGTCCTTTCCCAAAAGCGATGTTGTGATGAATTATGGATGAAGATCCAGCAAAGTCGAACATCCCCAAGCACTGGGACTCTAATTATATGACGGGATTTTGAATTAGATTTTTTGATACTTAGTATTCTTAATCAAACGAAGAAAAATGACTTTCTCTTTAAAAATTGAAATTTTAATTTTCAAAAAATGACTCGGTATATTGCACGAATACAAAACTCTATCATTGGGCACGGCAAATTCGCTAATTCCCAAGTCCCTAGTTCCCATGGATGGGTATTTGGTGCTTGGGCAGGGGTTCATTGAGGCCGAGCTCAATATTTCGGTACCCTTGCTTGGACCTTCAGCTCCTGCGAAATCGATTGAGGTCATGCCTAAGACCTAAGTACATGTGCATTGATCCTCGATGTGTGGTTCAAGGTTCATTGAGATTGGAACCAGGACTTCAATGCACGTACCCCGTTGCCATGTGTGAGTTATTAGTGTCTAAATAGTGTACATATGTTGAAAAAAGATCAAATCAAATTATCCATGTCAAATGGTGGATAATATTTTCCAATTTATTTTTAGATTTTGGCCATGCAAATACCGATAAATTTTGTTATTTAGAAAATGACTTTTTGAAAACTATTTTTTTTAAATTACATTTTTTTTTGGCTAAACCAACGTAATCTTTACCTTTCACTTTCAATCTTTTCAAGTATAATGTCATGTCCTTGTTTCTGTTACAGGCGCCGTCTTAACAAGCTAGGGTAACATGATTCTTGCCGATTACTTCGGTCTCTAATGTGGCTGGAGAGATTGTTTATCTACAATTAAGACAATGCCTTGATGTATTGCATGGAAACTATATAGTTGTTTTTTCGTTGAAAGAAAAATGATACAAATGATCTCTGAAATTTGGCTCAATATACAACGCAATTCTTGAACTTTCAATTTGTTTGAACATATACCCAGAGTTAAAACTCAGTGACCACGTTGAACAATTTGGAAATTGAAAAATCACATTGTACGTTAGACTATAGTTCGGGTACCAAATTGAATAAATTGAAAGTTCGGAGATTGCAAGTCAAAATTCACGAGTCATCTGTGTCATTTTCCTCCCGTGAAACATGCACTAACGCCCATCTGGCCAAATAGATCTGATTCTCAATTCCACAAAATTGGAATAGGTAATAATCGGCCCGGCTCTTGATCCCTTATATTGAACTGGACCGACATGATAGGACCAACAAGTTCTATTATCTCTTCTTCTTCTTTTTCTAGTTTGCATTGTACTCCATTTTTTTTAGGTGTGATTTTATGGTGTCTGTGCCATTCTGCTTGATACACCTATAGGAGACGACTCATAAGTAACATGCAGGAGCACAGGCTGGTTATTGACGTGCTTAAACATCGTCTGTATTTCTTTTGGCAAAACAATGTGACTGGCTCTGGCTTGATTCCAAACTTTATTCCTCCTTTTTTTTTAAGTTCGAGTGTTGGCAGTAGTACCTTTTCCGTTATGCGTGGACATTGTCTTATCACTCGCCACTGTCGACGAGGATCATCATGTTTTCCTTTTTCAGATAAAAGATCGCTACGAGCTCCTTCCTTCTGCAACTTGGTCTTTGATCGCAGTCAAAATAGTTATTTTGAATAAAAGAAGACAGCTCCCCTCGATTCTACAAATCGGAAACCGATCTTGTTTGCTCTGATTCTAGATTTTCCGGATGAGAATTGGCTTGCCCTAGAAGCGATTGCCTCTAGCAATAACGGTTATACGACTATATTGATATTGATCGTTAGGATATCGATTGTAAAATTTAGAAAAGGAGGTCGCAAAAGATCCAAAACTATACCTACTCATGGGTAGCCCAACTGGTTAGGGCGAACTTAGACTTATTTGAAGTCTCGGGTTCGATTCCCCAGAGAAACACCTGTAATTTAAGTGGGGGGCCATGGCGGTAGGTTGTTGTGCTAGTCTCTCCCGAGGAATAGTCGAGGTGCGCGCAAGCTGGCCCGGACACCTCGGTTACAAAAAAAAAAAAAAAGATCCAAAACTATGTCAACAATGACACATTTGTGTTGCTTTTTCCGTAACAAAAAAAAACGTGCATTCCCTTGTTGTATCGATGAATATCCTTGGAAATCAATCCACAATCGAGGGTAAACGCGTCACATAAATTCGAATCCGGAGTTCTTGATGTCGCGATAAAAAAGTATAGGATAGACGATCTATATTGAACATAATTACGGGTTTTCATTATCGCAGGGTAGATGTATTTCGGTCGGCATAATTTGAAACTTTTGAATTTTTCTTCTTCTCTTTTCCCTTCCCTAGAATTTAATAGAATCTAGTTTTTCCCGTATATGACTAGTCTCTCTGCACCAGCAATAGCCTCCAATTTGCAGTAGCTGACGATACATCCAGCTCCACCGTTCCAAATTGTCAAGGTCTTGATATCGTCCCACGTTACCATCACCATCTCAATTGGTCAAAAGTATTTGCCATCGATATATTCCACGTTCAAATCTCGACGGTCCTGAGAATTGTGACATAAAATAAAACAAAATGTGAATCCAAACCTTCGGTAGTTGTCAAACGAACCATCGCCTTCGGCGGCCGCATGTGCTTTCGCTTCCTACTATTTTCGACTTTACTACACTCCGTTGATTTCAAACGTCGACGAGATTTGACGTTTTCTTTCTAGTGCTCCGACAGCGACGTAACATGACCCGATTGATTTTTGTCGATTACGACTGTTTCAAAGCGACGAATTAAGCAGGATCACGATAACTTCGAATCTGATTAATAATCACATCTCACGTGTTTTATTAAAGATACTGAACGAATAACAATGACGCCTCTCAAAGGGCGCGTTTCTCATCTCCAAACGAGTTTGGGACGAAAAACATGCTTGACAAATTCTTATTTTCATGGCTAAAGATGGGTTTGAGACAAGAAATGAGAAAAAAAAGTTTGATTTTCTGTTTCTAGGACAAGAACGTACAGTATCAAAAAATAAACTATTTTTTAAAATTGTGTTCTTATCTTTTGCTGCCGCCAGTCGCCGCATTTCTTTTATTTTTCTATTATAAGGATATAAATTTTGTGTAACCACCAAATACATTTCTATTCTTTTTTTGTTTTAGGGACATAAATTTTATACAATTACCAAATACTTTTCTTTTCCAAAAAACTCATTCAAGAACCATTTCTAAAAAAAAACTCATTCTAAAAAAATTATTTATGAGACAAGAATGGCTACCAAACCCACCGAAGTGTACTTTGTTTGACTGTGTAATCGGTCGTAGGGCACCCTTATCAAAATTTAATCATAAAAATTGATGAAGTAATACGTCACTGAACTCGAGAAATGCAATATCCCCTACAAGAAAATCCATATCCGAAAAAAGAAAAAAAAGAAAAGCACGAGAGGATGGGATGGAGAAAATATACCGTGGTTGCTAAGTGCCATGTCAATTGCTGATATGACCAATTATAACTTGACACGTGGTATGAATTATAAGACATTTTAAAAAAATTTATTTTCTTTTATTTTATGGTAGTCATGAATGCGCAGCGTTATAATACTATTAAATATTTTCTTGATGGAATGGGATTGGAATGGGATTGGGGTAGGGAGAAAAGGAAAGGGTATGGAGGTAATTATGGCGAAGGGGGTAGGGTCCATCGAGAACAGCGAAGCAGCGAATCGACGCCCGATGCGGACAGTCGCACTGTGGGGCTTTCTTTTTCACAGTCCCATTATTATCATTTTCCTTTAATTAAGTAAAACGTGATATTAAAATAAACGGAGAGGAGAGGAGGGAGACACTAGCAGGAAAGCAAAGTAGTTCCACCCGCCTCCACTGGTCTTCTCCATCACCACCCACTCACGTCGCGCCACGTGCCCCTCCCGTCCTGTAAAGCCGACGCGCACCCCCTTCTGTCACCGTTGTTCAGAAAATCTCTGGGAAACCAAAACGAAACCCTCCTCCTCTCCTCTAGCCCCCCCCCCCCCCCCCACCCAACAGGATAAAAAAAAAGAAGGAAAGAACAGCAGCGCATCCGCATCGGCCGCCGATCGCGAGGTCTCGCCAGGATCTGACCGCCGATGGACCGGCCGGAACCCTAATTTCGGGAGCCTGCTTGAGCTATTGGCCTTGGCCCCTTCGAATCAGTCGCTGGTTTGTAATTTCGTTGACCATTTTCAGTGGGGGAGAGAGGGAGAGGGAGAGAGATGTATCCGGTGCATCCACCTCAGAAATCGGATCCCGGAAGCGGATCCGACGATTTGCGAGTCTACCAGAACTGGAAGGGCAGCAACGTAAGCTTCAGACCGTGTTGGTGAATTTTTTTTTGTGTTCTCCTTTTCTGAAGTGGTTGGCTTGTGTAGTGCTTGGCGCGCAGGTGATTGTTCTGAATGTGATCTCTGTAGAATTCGAGTGTGATTGATTAGATGCGGTTTGATGAAACTGCGCGCATGTGGAGCCGTTGCATTCGTTTCTGACTGGGGAGCTTGTGCCTAGTCTTGTAAAGAGATGTTGAGGTGGTGTTGTATGAAGATTTCTCCCCGGTGATCCTGAGCGTCGTGCCTCTTGTCTATTTGAGGTCTTTTGAGCATGTGTTAGTGCTTGGTCTTCCATCTACTGGGGACTTTGGATAGGTTGTTGCATACAATTCGCTTAAGCTACGCTGCTGCATGATTTGGCAATTGCCGTGTCGGCAACTCGATTGAGAGAAGCTCGACACTGTTTTATGCCTTTATCTGATCATTCGGATAGGTTTGGAGTTAAGTCTCTGTTTGGATTCTCTTTTGAGGCGGGTTATGTTGGGCAGACCCCATTCAGTTGTCTTTTTTGTCGGTGCTGGTCCTACGGGACGTCTGGCGTGCCTTTGTGCACCGTGCCTCAGGTGATATATACCCAAATGCTAGACACATTCATTGTATTGGTAAACCAATGTGAAAACTTCACACTGATTTACCCATAAAAAGAATGTTTTTTTCCAATCACATCTTAGGGGTTCCCTGCTTGAGGGAACGTTGTCCATGCAAGCACCACCCAAACTTCGTGGTTTTTTATATGTTGCTAATTGGTGGTAAAGACACTTAAGCATTCATAGTGGGGGTTATCTGCTTCGAGTAATGATTGGCATGAGAAGATAGGGTTGGCATATGTACTGATCAGATACTCATTGATATAGGAGAGTTTACTCAAGCTATTGAATAGTTTTTCGGCTTATGTCATTAAAGCTAGCAGTATTTCTAAATTGTGTCACTTATGTTAGGTTGGAGGGAGTCTTTTCATGTGATGGGCATCGTTTATGGCAGTATCCAGGCTGTGATAGTATCGTTTAGAGAGCACGTTTTCCTTTCATATGCATGCAAGATGATGAGAGAACTTTTATGATGTGATAACATGTTTATTCTCTGATCTCATTTGTTTCTCTTTCTTTCAGATATTTTTCCTTCAAGGAAGGCTCATCTTTGGTCCAGATGTAAGGTCGCTTGGCCTTACCATATTTCTCATAGTCGCTCCTATTGCAGTTTTCTGCGTCTTTGTCGCAAGGAAATTGATGGATGATTTTCCTGATCATTATGGTATATCGATAATGGTAGTCGCAGTTGTATTTACAGTTTATGTAAGTTACTCTTTCTTTAATGTGTACGTATTTATTTTGTGTTGGACATTCTTGAAGTTCTCATGGCATTTTTCGGAACTATTTACAAGGATTGTTCTACTTCTGATTGTTGGGGTGAACATTCATAGATCCCAAGGTCGATACAAATGAATATTTATAACAGTGTGTTGACGTTGATCTGCTTAGGGTGAAAAGAAGGTAACTAGCTCTTTTATTATTTGGAAAATGCTTATTGAGTCAGCACTTTATGTTAAATCATCTATTCCATGGGTGCTACTGAATAGTAGGATGTTTATACAATAGAATGAGTCCAATAGTGCTTTTAAATTGATCTACTTAGGTTGAAAAGAACGTGACTAGTTCTCTTGCCATTCAGATCAATGCTTCTAAAGTCAACATGTCTTGTTGATTCACCTATGCCGGGGGTGCTACTTAATGATTGGATTTTGGTGTTACTGTTCTTGTAGCCTTCCCGTTTTGAATAACTGATGTTTGGCTTGGACTATATAATTCGAATAACCAAAAGCTGGTTCTTGCAAGCTTCTTTGATGCTTTTGCTACGAGGCCTCCACAATTTCCTTATCAAAGAATGCTATTGCAATCTGTTTTGGAGTCATCAGACTCAAATGGTGATCCAACTTTACATTGGAAGGCCTGGTCACAAGAAGCTGATAGCTCTAGGTAGTTTGGTTGGATTTCTTGTCACTAGAAGTCTTTGTCGAGGACTATACAGTCATATGTCGAACTGGAATTGTTCTTGGAATGCTGCTATTCTTATGAAATCCTATTGTAGATGGGAACTAGGCATAATGGATGAGGTGAATCTTTCATCAAGAATTGCAAATGTGTTTTTTCAGGATAACTGAGTTTTTAGTAAAGCCAATTGTGCCATTTTGGTAGTGTTTAAAAGACAAATTAGATATCATATGCTTTCATGTACTATTTTGCCTTGCTTAGATGTGTTTGCCTGCTGGTTAAACTTAAGCAACCTGTACCATGGCTTCTATCTTGATACGATTATGAACAATCATTATCCAACCTCACTGATATAGACGGTTGAATATCAGGATTTAATTCTCCTCCTGCTTACTTCTGGAAGGGATCCTGGTATAGTTCCACGTAATGCACACCCTCCGGAGCCAGAAGGCTTCGATGGAAGTACAGATGCTGGAGCTGGCCAAACCCCGCAGCTACGCTTGCCTCGTATTAAGGAAGTCGATGTCAACGGAATTACTGTGAAGATTAAGTATTGTGACACCTGCATGCTTTATAGGCCTCCTCGTTGTTCACATTGTTCTATCTGCAATAACTGTGTGGAACGTTTCGATCACCATTGTCCATGGGTTGGGCAGTGCATTGGTCTTGTAAGTGGTACATTTTCTCATGAGTGATCCACCACATAATTTCCTTTTATTGTCTTTTTTATGCTTATTCGCAATATATATTAATGGTTGAAGTCAATATTCTTCTGATGACAATTTATGGTTGCATGGACTTAGCTAACACCCTATTGGGCCAAAACTTGTATTTGACTATTTCCCATTCAAATGCATGGGGTGCATGTAGAGTGTTGGATTGTCTTATAAATTGCTCTCCTAGCAATCATTACATGCTTGTGTTTGTTTACAGTATTTTCATAGATTAATCTAATGTACTGTAGCCTATCACAAAGAATTTCAGGTAAAATTACTTGGTATATGAGAAGAAAAGGGGAAAAAAATAATGTTCCATTTTCTTTTCGGTCCTTGAATTTGCATTGCCTGAAAGTATTCAAGCTCATCCTGCGCTTGCTGGAGCTTGTTCAATTGTTTTGACCTTTGGTCTCCATTATCTCGTGCAGCGAAATTATCGGTTCTTCTTCATGTTTGTGTTCTCCACGACTCTCCTTTGTATATTTGTCTTTGCATTCTGCTGGGTCTACATCAGGAGAATCATGGGATCAGAGGAGACAACCATCTGGAAAGCAATGATCAAGACCCCCGCCTCAATTGTCTTGATAGTCTACACTTTTATATCAATGTGGTTTGTTGGTGGCCTCACTGCTTTCCACTTGTATCTCATCAGTACAAATCAGGTCAGACTTTCTATCCACCTTCGCAAATGGTCATTTCACTTCAAGTTGGATTTTCTTTTGACAGAATGTCCCATTCTATTCACTATCTTGCAGACCACATACGAGAACTTCCGCTATAGATATGATAGGCGAGCGAACCCCTACAACAGAGGAGTGGTGGAGAATTTCAAGGAGATATTCTTCACCAGCATCTCCCCATCCAAGAACAATTTTAGGGCAAAGGTACCTAGAGAACCTGTGTTGCCAACACGATCAGTTGGCGGGGGATTCATGAGTCCTAATATGGGAAAACCGGTCGAGGACATTGAAATGGGCAGGAAAGCAGTTTGGGGCGATATGAACTCTGGTCTAGATCTTGGTGAGGGACAGCTCAACAGTACCGATCGCCTGAACCTCAAGGATGGTGAACTAGGCGAAATGTCTCCTGAAATAAGGGCGAATGCGGAGGACACTGGAGAGCGTGCAGGGATTCATCCCAGGAGGTCCAGCTGGGGAAGGAAGAGCGGAAGCTGGGACATGTCGCCCGAGATTCTCGCTTTGTCGGCCAGAGTCGGGGAATCCAATCGGGCGACCAGCAGCAATAGCACGAAAAACGAGGAGAATCGGCACTCGTAGCACTCTTAGTTCAATTAAATCGATTTTAGGATGTGGATGTGATATATGAGGGGGCTTTGCTTTTGATGGATGGGGTGTTTTTCTTTCTTTCTTTTTTCCTTCTGTTGGTTTAGCCACTCGCGCTCTTGTAATGGAATGTCTTGTATGAGAGTGGGCTTGGGCTTTTCTTTGATGGTGCTTGTATCAGATTACCACGAGATTGCAGTGTCTAATTGTTCTGTCTTAATCTAGCCGAAAAAAAATGAAAAATGTTCCTATCTTAATGGAATCGGGGAAGAGATCAGAGTGTCCCATCGTACTTAGATGTTCTTTCTTGATCTTTATTCATAAAACTACATCTGCATTGATAAAATAATCAAGTTCTAAGTCCCAGAAAGTAAGAGGAAAAGGAAAGTCTGTCAAGAGAGCTGTGGTCAATCAGTCGATCAGTTGTTTACCAATTTTGAGCTCGTTTGTATGATGAAAAATTTGTCATTTCTGGCAAATATTCTTAAAAAGTTATTATTTCAGGAACATCATGAGACTTTTCGGCATCCGATAGAAATTTACAGACAGATGGAAAATTATTTTGCATCATTTGGAAAGTAAACCTTGCTTTTGTTTTCCTAAAGTAACGCGATGCGATTCATGCGACGTGAGGGATACGCATGCTATGTCATAAAATTTTATATAATGTTTTTTCTGTTTTAATTTTCATTACATTAATACTTCTATATATTGTAAAAAAAAATTCTATTATAAAGCCCGCCCTTTGGTGCCTAGCCTGCGCCCATCTCGAGTGTCAAGGACGAGGCCTCGGCCGTTGGGTGTACTCAGCCCAATAACTAAAGTCTCCAAGCCTAGCTGCCGGGATCCTACTCGTAGGGGCCAGTTTTTCTCAGGCCCAACTATTGGGAACCCAAGTATGGACGTTGGGGAGCCGAGCCCTACTTCAATGGACCCGGGCTCGGATGCTTGTGACATGGGCATGGAAGCATGGGCACCAAGGACTTGGACTCAGCCTTTGTGGACCGAAGCCCAACATCTGAGGAATCGGGTGTGGCCTTAGGCTGCATTCGGTTCGATTTTAGAAATGAATTTTGGGGAAATGCTAAAAGTTAATAGAACTTGCTTTCACTTTTCAACATTCCCAAAACCAATTTTCCATCTCAAAGTCCTTTTTTTTTAAATGATTGCCAAACACCTCATATTTTCCCAAAATGATTTTGGAGGCTCAAACCCATTTGAGAAAGTTGAACCAAACGCACCCTTAATAGACCCAGGCCCTAGCTCCAATGACTTGGATGTAGGTGCTGGATACCAAACATGACCGCCAAACACCTAGGCATGGGCATGGAGGTCAAGCATGGGGTCCTTAGTGACTCCGTCTAATTTTTCCTTTATGTAGAGTAGTACCACTTTACTAGGGCAAAAGAGACTCATAATTTTTTATGGTGGTCGAACCAACGCCATCCATCGTGTTTCATAGGCACAGCATGTCACGACTTGTCCCTAGAATATGCAATTTATGGTTTACATTCCAAACACCATAATCTCGATTGATCAATTTGTAATAGCTATTTCATCATACCATTTGATTATACCTGACCATTCCATCTCAATTTCTTCACTATCGCTATTTTTCATGATCCATCTTTGTGTCCAGGAAGAAAAAGGACGGTCGCTCGATCCCCTTGCGATGATTCCACTTGTTGTGCTTCTCCTTGCTTGTCGATGAACAGGGGCAGGAGTCATTGTTCTTTAGGACATGGTCTTCGTTTGCCAAGAATTCATTCATTGAGCATTGCTTCCAACAACCACCGGCGCAGCTCATGTCGCTTACCTCTTCGTCAAGATTCTCGGACCATCGATAATTGGCCAAATCGATCTCCGAGGGGCAATTACAGAGAGATAAGGGGAATTGGTTTCAAGTTGTGCGAGCCAGGCAACATTAGATAATTCGAGTATCTTCAAAGATGACGATCAAAGTCGTAGTTTATCTTCTTCTTCTTCTTTCGCTTTTTTTATTGGCTATCCAATTTTGATAACAAATTCGACCCATCTTTTGTGTCGTGCAAGGTATACTTTTCCTATTTCGCCAAATCAAGAGGGCATAGATTGATTGGCGCTGTTCATCCCATATTTTTCGACCCTCGTGAAACTTCAAAGCAAAGTCCCCTAGGCTTGTCATAATCAATCTCCTGGCTAGGACCACGAATTGCTCACGACTTCATGACGCCGCAAGACACGCCGGAGTTTCGGACGAAGTCCATGTCCTAACATAAGAAACTTAAAAGGTCGTCCAAAGGCTCAAAATTGGTCAGATTGTTCATGTTGTCGGCGATGACTAGACTTTCAACTTCGATTACATTTCTTACAAAAAAAAAACTCGAAGAACAACGAATTATGGATGGGGAAGGAACGTGCGTCCACGTAGCTCCGCTGGGAAAATCCTGTCGTTCAAGACACGAGATTGCATAGAAGACAGAGCAGAACAGAGTGGGTCTCGCTCGACAGCTGCGCAGCTGAGAGATGTTGACCTATCTTATCGCTGACTCCTCCTCCTGGCGACACCTATGCCGGTTCCGATCCCATCAAATGAAACTTCATCTGGTACTCTCTCTCTCTCTCTCGTCCGCCATGTGAGAAAAAACAATTTGTTGAAAGACCATCAACATTTTGATTAAACTACATAAACAATCTCTAAATTTTAACTCGATACATAACGTGAACTATCAACTTCAATTTGACGTGTAATGTAATTTCTAAATTTTTCAATTTGCATAATGATGCCTATAGACTTTTTTGTCCACATTAAATACAATCTCTAAATCATGCATAAATGGTCAGTATTATCATTCTATTAATTCAAAATCAATAATATGTGATTGAACGATTACATTACACATGAACGGAAGTTTCGTGTCCATACTAAAATTTCAGGAATTACATTGCGTATTAGAGTAAAATTCATGGTCCACATTAAAAAAAAATAAAAATTTAAAGACTAGATGGCAATCATGGGCAAGTGTGCCAAAACTCAAGTGTTATTTGTATCATATCCTCTCCACCTTTAAACTCATCGAAAGATGTCATTACATAAAAACAAGAAATTGTTCTGTGCATCGATTGCGATGCTAACACCTGAGCAAGCAAATCAACCAAATTTGAGGAATTTAAATTCGGAATGCCAAATTGGTTAGGATGTAAACATCATTCATAGAATGAACTGTCACCGGTCACACCTTGCACGCCAATGATGCCATAGGCGTTTGAAATAACTCCCTCGTCTCAGCCATGGTCAGGCGTTTGAATGCTTGTTCGACCTACGGACGGATCGAGAAACACTTGCTTGAGTGTCCGGGGAGATCGCTGTGAAAGTACTTAAATATTAATCCAAACATTCACTTAATGGTTTAAACTTTTAGGATAGTTGACGGTGGTGAGTAGGAGGTATTAAGTTTAAATCTTATCAGGCTCCTATTTTGTTTCCCCAAATAAATTAACGCTTAAACTAAGCATAAGGAGAGCGTGAAAGTACTTAAATATTAATCAACGCATTCATCTCGTGACTTAAGCCTTTAGGACAGTTGACAGTAATCTTATAAAACTTAACAATCGCAGGGTGGTCTTTTCCAGCGTCGCCGATCACATACCGATCTCAAGTGCCTACGACGAGCCATCACTTCAGGCTTATCCAGGGTGCGACAGTGCCTGGCCCTGCTTCGCCCCGACGAAGGTTCGTTGCCCACCAGTGCCGGCGCAAGCGAGGATGGTGCGAATTGTTGTCGCCAGGTCATCAAAATTTGTAGAATAAGAACCAAAAAAAAAAAAAAGGGTACGTCTCTTGGGCGCTATCGAAACTTCCAAATACAGATTGGTTCCGGACAAAGCAGAGTTGCGAATCTGGCATGGATGCACGTCGTCCATGTCCGTAAATGAATGTCTGCGTCGACCATTATCCCTTTTTATTATACGGCAGCTCGGCTACATTGTTATAATATTGACCAGACCGAGCATTAAGAATTCGCGAGTTGATAGGCGAGTGAGTCACGAAATCGTGGCAGGAGTGGTGCATGGCCCCATCCCTCATCCCCGCCTCCGCCCCGTGTTCTGGATAATGCCTTTGTCTGAAGAATCTCTTCTGGACACCACGATTCTATTACATCATCTTGTCCTGTCTTAAGATGAGAACGACACCAGCATCACCTCCCTCTCTCTCTCTCTCTCTCTCTCTCTCTCTCTCTCTCTCTCTCCCTCTCCGTGTGTGTATGTATGGGTAAGCAGCACTCATGAATCAAACCAGCACACAGAAAAGGGGGTGTTCCTAATCGATCGGCTCTTAAGTTTTCAGCACCAGGTTAGATGTACGCAGGATTGATGTCTTTTCACTCTTGCCATCTCACGAATCTCTGTGTAGATAAAGAGTGTTAGACGGCGGCGTGGTTGCTTTCATGGACATACTTGCGCTTTGCAATCGTGTTTTATTCCTTATGGGAGTTCAACAAAATTACAAATAAAATTCTGTCCGATGCTTTTGTGTAGATTTGATTCTCGTCTAGGAATAGAAAAAACAAATAAATAAATAAATTCTTGAACTCATCCGAGAATCAAATTGGACCGGTCAAATTCTAGGTGTTGGTTCCCGATTCCAGAAATCGAGAGTCAACCCTTTTGTTCAATTATTAATTCTAGATTAGAAACCAGCTCGCTCTAAAACTAATCACCTCTAAAACTCGTATCAATCTGACTCATGCCAACTATGTTTGTTTGACTTAATAAAAATTTTAATACATTATATACGAAACGCATCAAAGAAGCACCAAAGAGTATAATGCAAGTTTATATTTTCTCGATATCCAAACTTCGATTGGCTATCGAATCCACATATAAATTGAAGAATCAAAAATTGTATTTTTTTTTACAAGCGTGACGTATACTAAAAATACTAAAAGTGCACCAACACGGTATTAAATCGTATTATTGTGCCAAGACGGTCGGTTCCGATCGCTCTTTCATCATCCTAACGGCGTCGTAATTTCAGCCAATCTCCTTCGGCTTCGAGAACTCATTTCGCGTGTCCTTACTTAATCAAATCACTGCGGAAATTATGGAAGATGCTTTTTAAATAAAACGCGACATAATAATAAATAATTTGCGCCGTGAGTAAAAATAAAAATAAAAATTGGCGAGTCGCAGGACCGGAATTTCCAAGCGCGTGGAATCGAAGTAGGAAAAGGGCGGGCGTGAGGACGACGCGCCCCCAGCGAATCTGAGGAGTCTTGGGGAACACAAAATGGATGGGGTCGGACACGCCCGGTCTCGATGTTCGCGAGATATTCCATTGGATATTCGTTTTCTGAAAATTCGCAAAAACCCCGGAAAAAGGAAAAATGAAAAATAAAATAATATGATTGGCTGAGAGGTGCACGCAGGCTCGCCTGTCCGCGACAGCACTCCAATTGCTTTGGAGTCCCGCTCTCCCCCCCCCCCCCCCCGCGTTCACGTTCGTCAGATCGTCGAAAGCGACCTCTTCTGAACCGTTCGATGCCCGGGATACCTTCGATCAACACGATTGAATTCGTTTTTCCGCAAAAGTAACAAATAATTTTAAGATAAAACAAAATATTTTATACTGTTTGAAATAACTAATCCATAAAAAAAAATTCACAATCCATTATCCATTCATCTTTATAAGTGATGTAAATAATCATTTTTAGAATTGTATGTTTAACAATCATTTATTTTTCGCGAAACATATACATTTTAAACTTAAAATGAAAAGAGTTTTTCGAAAGGAATTAAAAAAATGACGTTGAATTACAAAAATTTGGCTTTTAAATGTATAATCTATGACTTAGAAAGGGGAATTGAAAATTCGTTACTGAACGAGCCAAAATATACGGCTCGATTTCATTGATTGGACTGGACAAGACATTTTATACGCACGAGACACGATCTTCGTGGCATAAGATGTGAGTGGAGCTCGGTTCATTTTTTTTCTCTAGATTTACAATAGATCTCGCATTTTCACGTACGATCGATCGCGTCCACATGTATCCGGTGATTTGGAATGTCTTCGTTGCTTAAAGAATCGAATAAAGGGGGAGGAGGGAATTGCCACGGTCTTGTGCGCCAAAGGTACCAAACATCTCACAAACTATCACATGCCTAAGCGTCGGACTTCTTTATTTTTGCACCCCGCAAATCGATTTGAAAGATCGAAGCTCAATTAGATAGTTTTTATACGGGCAGATCGAACATACGAGACGGGCAAAAGGACGGGTGGTCCGGCACAAGAGAGGCCGTCGGAACATGGCTCCTCCGCCGTGCGCCGCCTCGCTTGGGGCATATTCCTCGACGTACATTGCGAGACCACCTTCCTCCGCGCGCTCTCCTTCGTCCCCTAACGGCGGCCGTTAGATGACCTCTCGAGTCGACGGTGCCCGCGACGTTGCCCCAACCCCGCCAAATTAACGGCGTCGGTCAACCGCTCGCGTCGGCGGAGGACCCGAATATCCGAAAGCATATCTCTTCTTAGTCGCCCCCAAGAGTGGAAAAAGAAAATATTAAAAGAAAGTTCCCTTCTCGAATAAAAATAATAATCCACCGAATATTCCATTCGCAGATCCCCGTTGCGTACGAATCCTTCCCCTCCGCCGCTATATAACCCTTCCTCCAAAACCTCCACCTCTCAACCCCGTTACCAGAAATACCCGTTTTGCCCCCTGCACGGAGACCTCCCTCCCTCTCTCTCTCTCTCTCCTCGGTCCCATGGCTCTCAAGGCGGTGCACGTCTCCGACGTCCCCAACCTCGACCAGGTCCCGGAGGGCCCGTCCGTCGCGCTCTACTCCGCCGGCTTCGCCAGGGGCGAGGCCCGGGCCCCGTTCAAGGCGCCGAGGTTCCTGGTCATCGGGCACAGGGGGCACGGCATGAACGCGCTCCAGTCGAGCGACAAGCGGATGAGGAGATTCAAGGAGAACAGCCTGCTGTCCTTCAATGCCGCCGCGAAGCACCCGATCGATTACGTCGAGTTCGACGTTCAGGTGAGGCTCCGGCTTCTACCTCCTCGGTTCCTGAGCTCCGGTCGTCTTTTTTCTCCGAGTTCTTCTCGATGCTTGCTTCGCGTGCTGTTTGCCTCTTAAGACCCTCGTTTCGGAATGATTCGCCGGCTGTCCTGTCTTGGAGTTTCCGGCTTCTCGTTCGCGAAAGCAGAGAATACAACAATGCGTTTCTTTTTTTGACCGGTTTCCAGATCTCGATTTGGAGTTTATTTTATCTTTGGCCTCCTGGCGTTTCTTTCTGTTGTTTGATTCTTCCGCTGTTCACATTCGTTTGAATTTCATCGAAACCTGAGGAGCGAGCGACCCCGAGTTCACGTGCGTTTTGTCTGGCTGCGTCGTGGCCTCGCCGCGTATGACGCCGGGCTTCGTTGGTCCACGCGCGGGTTCCATTAAGACAGATGTGCCTCTAGTAGCCAAGCATCACATAGGCTAAATGAAAATAAATGAAACCAAAAAAAAAGGGCTTGGATAGTTTTATTTCGCGAAAAGTAAATCACTCGAGAAATAAAATTTGAAGAATAATTAATTATTTTCCGGGAATTTTCTGTTTTCGTTTATTTCTTTTTACCCATCCGACTTAAAAATTTGTTCTCAACGTGTGATGCGGATGTGGTGAATCTTTTCTTCTTTTTTTCCCTTTTCTTTTTGTTGGGCTCGTTGGTTGATCCTCCAGCATGTTTGGCGGTATTAATGCCTAAGAACGACAAAATTAAAGCGGAAAAAATTATGGGTTATTTTGTAGGTGACCAAAGACGACTGCCCGGTCATTTTCCACGACGACGTCATCCTCTCCGAAGACAACGTAAGCCCTTCTATTTCTTGCAATAATAAGTTTGTATTGAAAATTTCCTGTATGTACAAATGATGAGAATACGTTAGTGTTAAGAGGTTTTGTTAGATAATTATCTAGAATAATATTTGATCAAGATAATCTTGAAAAATATAGAGGATGAATAGAAATCTCCTAATTATCTCCGACGAAAAAATCCAATCTTTTAAGATCATTATGCCAAATTTTATAAATCCTGCTTCGAAAATTTAACCCTTTTTTATGATTTTTTTCAGGGCACGATATTTGAGAAAAGAGTGATGGAGCTGTGCTTGGCGGAATTCCTCTGCTACGGACCGCAGAGAGAAAACGAGAAGATTGGAAAGTCGCTCTGGAGGAAGACGGGAGATGGAAAGATAGTGAGATGGGACGTGGAAGAGGACGACTCCTTCTGCACATTGCAGGAGGCTTTTGAGAAGGTGGAGCCTTCGCTCGGCTTCAACATCGAATTGAAGTTCGACGACCACATCGTGTACCAACAAGATTACCTCGTCCACGTCCTTCAAGCGATTTTGAAGGTCGTCTTCGAGTATGCACAAGGAAGGCCCATAATCTTCTCCACGTTCCAACCTGACGCAGCTCTTCTGATCAGAAAATTGCAGAGCACATATCCTGTAAGTCTTAGAATCTCTGGCTCAGTTTTTTCGAGAGAAATGCTTGGTAGTTAGTGTAATAAATCAGTCTATAATATTCCGTGTTAAGCGGTGAGACTGATTCTTGCCGGGTGTGGAAAGTTAGTATCTTCCGTGGAAATTTTAGTCTGCAACGATTATTTAGAGAGAAGGATACCGATATGCAGTTGTGAATTGGCATGTCAGGTGTTCTTCTTGACTAACGGCGGGACGGAGATTTACTATGATTCACGGAGGAATTCTTTGGAGGAGGCGATCGAGCTGTGCTTGGAAGGGGGTCTTCAGGGGATCGTTTCGGAGGTGAAGGGCGTTTTTAGAAATCCATCCGCCGTTCCAAAGATCAAAGAGTCGAAACTCTCCCTGTTAACATATGGCAAATTAAAGTAAGACTACATCTCTTTAAGCTTTCATCGACATGATTGATTGATTCGTTGATCACAGCGAACAACGGGAGAGATCATGTTTCTTGGACACGAAACTTACGTTCTGCTGCATGTTTTTGTGGGAACTGCAGCAATGTTTCGGAGGCGGTGTACATGCAACACCTGATGGGCATTGATGGAGTGATTGTCGATCTGGTTCAAGAAATCACAGAGGCAGTGTCTGATCTGATCAAGCCAGCTAAGGAAGGACCCGGAGAGAGTGTAGGCGAAGAGGAAGTGGGGAAAGTGGAGTCGAAGCCTCAGTTCTCAGAAAAGGAGCTGGCGTTTCTTCTCAAACTCATACCACAATTGATACAGTTCTAGAAGACGGAGCAATTATTAACCCCGCCAGTTGCGCAAAAGGAAAACATAGCCTTTCTTTGTGCATTAGGATGTCGTGTGGAGGAAGTCAGAGCATGCCCACTCTCGTTGTTCTGTACATAATCGAATCGGCTCCCCCCTCCTCTCTCTCTCTCTCTCTCTCTCTCTCTGTCTCTCTCTCTGTGACATATTAATCTGAAAAGGACGAGAAGCTTTACGTAGCACATGCCTTGCTGGTGAGTTCCTTAATTTTGTAGCTTAATCACACTAGTTATAATGATCAGTGGCTGCGTAGCCTGTTTTTCCGGTGTTTCTTCGCCTGCTATTTGCCTCCTGTCTTTTCTTTGAATTTTTATCTATGTGAACGTGAAGGAAAAGGCTTTAGAAGATCGACTTTATTGAACCGGTCTGAAGTAGTTGTGTTGTTAGGCACGGGAGTGATTGATCTGTGGTTAGGGGTGATCGGTTTCCCGGGCGGTCCGGTTCTCCTCCGGAACCGGGAACCGGACCGATTCCATCGGTTCCCGATTTCTAGGACCGGGAACTGGACCGACTATTTCTGGGACCGGACCGGCCCGGACCCGTCTGTCCGGGCCAGTTCCTGGGTGGTCCAATGGGACCGGGAAATGATCGACACCACCACCTCCGTTGACTGTGGACGTGAGATCCACCTCCATTGCTCCCTCCATTCCCTTCTTGAGTGTGTCGTTCCCTATTCTGTGGCTTCCAGGCCTCCCCATCCTTCGACTGCAACTCCCTCAGTGTCTCCATCGAGTTCTCGGTGTCTCTATCGACTCTCCGTGTGTCTTCGAAGAAAACATAAAGAGACTATTGGAGGAGATGAGAGGGCGAAGGAGCAGGATGCCCCCAAAGATGGAGAAACTGGAAGAGGAAGGAGGACGATCTCCTGTTTCTCTCTCACTGTTTTTCTCTTTGGGTTCGGCTTGCCAACTTGGGAGTGTGCTTATTGCAGTGTGCGCCTCCAACCAAAAAAAATTAAAAAGGAAAGAGAGAGGGGCAAAGGCATAAAGGGCGGAGGGGGGTTAGGGTTTTACAGTGTAGAGTTGCGGGCCGGGCTTATGTTCTTCCTATATTTTGCCAATTCCGTTTCTTCAAGTCCAACTTCATTATCCCCAATCCATTGTCTCCCCAATTTCGTCAAAATAACCTGAAAGCTTGAACAAGACTGGTGAATGATAAGTTCTTTTAATTTTTTTTTTATATATCTATCTTTAACCGGTCCGGTTCGGTCCTGTTCTCCTAGAAACTGGGGACCGGACTACCCGGACATCGGTTCCACTTTTGGGAACCGAGGACCGGACTGACATGTCCGG
The DNA here is from genome assembly GCA_030064385.1 of Melaleuca quinquenervia. NCBI lineage: Eukaryota > Viridiplantae > Streptophyta > Magnoliopsida > Myrtales > Myrtaceae > Melaleuca > Melaleuca quinquenervia. The sequence continues at coordinate 4,465,293 of CM057726.1, read as the reverse complement.
GAACCGGACCGACCCGGCCGGTCCGGGTCGGTCCAGGTTTGGGCGGTACAACTTGCTCACCCCTATCCGTGTTTATTTGACTCAAGAAGGATGAAAGCACGGTCTACTAAAATGGTCTTGAATTTTGATTGAATTTGTAATATTTTCTTTATTTTTTAATTTATTTAACATGATTTATGAATTATTAACAAATGTTTGATGTTATTTTTCGGTTTGATTAAATAACAAATCGAATGTAAGGATGCGGTTTATTTTATGCTTGGTTTGTGAAATTTTATTTCCTAGTTTGAGATAAATATTTACTCCGATATTTTTTGTCCACTGTTCATACAGTGACATCCTAAATTTCCAATCTATGTAATATCTTAGCAATATTGTGTTAGATATAATCATAAATAAGAAGCATATTTATCCAGGTAACATTAATAAACAAATGATTCTATCATTCTTACAACCATATTTTATTAGCCTTTCATAGCTTTTATACTTTAGCACCTCTCTTTATTTTCCACCGGATATTTTAACCTCAAACTCGTCATGACTTTTAAACTTAGTTAGCTCATGAGAAATGCAAGTGAAGGTCTGAATCGGAAGAAATACGATCACGACCTCACTATCTTCGAAGCTGCTTTGACAAAGGTTATGCTGAGCATTGCTGAAACAACAGGATCGAACCCACATGGTTGGTCCTCAGTCCAAAAAATCTAGGATCAAACACTATACGGGTTAATCTTTGAGTACTCGGGCGAGGCGTGGAGGGGAGGCGAATTGGTCTTCTTGGGGGACGGTAAGACCAAATCTAGGGATAGGTCTAGAGATCCGTCGGTATTGGTGCTCGACTCAACCACTCGGGCGAGGCGTGAGACGTACTTGGTTAGCGACTTGTGCAAGAGCAGCGTCAAGCCCATGGTTTCCGATGCAATGGGGGTGATTCTTCTTAAACTGAGAATTAATGGGCAAGTTTCTAGCACAGAGAGGACGGAATTGAGATCTGTGAAGTGGAGATGGAAGATTGATGGGAGGGGCTTTTTATTGGATTTTGTTTCATGACAAGAGGGGGTGGAGTTGACAAGAGAAAGAGACAATTTTCACAGCAGTGAAAGGCTGAGTGGAAAAGAAAGGCGAGAGAAAGCGAATCTTGATTTTATGGGAAATTAAGTGGTTCTAATTCTGATCCGGTCTCGGCCCCCTAGGAACCACAAACCGAAATCGAGGATTGGACCGAAACTTTGAAAAACAGGACCAACCCAACCGGTTCGGTCCGATATAGACGGTTCCCGTGTTGGCCAGTTCGCTATGCTCAGCCCTATTCGGAACAATGAATTTTTCCTTTCACTAGGACATGTGAGCACCATTTCACTTTTCGACATCCAATGTACGGAGATTTTAAAGGGAGCTTGTTGATAGAACATTAACAATGGGTAAATGTATACCATAAAGGCTAGTTTAAGGCTTTAAATGTGTTGCGATGATAATAATTTGACAATTTTTGGCTTGCTTTTTCTTTTTTCTTTAGATGTTTGTGTGTGATGCAGCGTCACATCAACACAATGCTTTGAAAAATCATTTCCTCAAATAGAAGATTTAGAATTATGACATCCAAAGCATTCGTGATTCTAAGTTCGTCCCTAAAATTTGCCTTGGCAAGGACGCTACCTAACACCAAATCCGAACGAAGTACAACTTCACGAGGAAGTTTCTAAATCCGCTTATATACTAGGTATGACGAGCTCTGGCAAGGACGCTACCTGGCCTCAATACTAGGTATGAGTTCTACACATCATGTTTATTGGCTCGACACGGAGAACTTCTTTCAGGGATTTTCGGATCGAGCGGGCTAAGTCCATCACGGTCGTTCATTCGCGTGAGCCTTGCGTGTACGACCCGCATGAAAGATGGCAAAGTTCAGCGGACCCGATGCAGACGAGATTGATTCCTCCTTTCAGATCGAAGAAACGGGAAATCCTTTTGTCCACGAGCTGGGTGCGATCTCGTTAGAGATTCATAAGTGAGGCTCTCGCGAGACTCGCACGAATAATGATATCGTGACCGCGATCGGCCCGGCTCGTGGTCGTGCCCGAATTCGAACACGCGTTCACAATTTGGTACTTCGGTGTGGCTTTTTACCGCATGTAGTTTCATTAGAGAAATGTCCAGGAGACCCAATCGGACATTTCTCTTCTATTGATGAGTAAGTTTGGGAAGGCGTTCTTGTCCTTTTCATTTCATCTCGAAGGCTGGATGGTGGATTTCAGCGTTGGATATCTGGTGAACGTCGATTATTATCTTAATCTCCATCTTTGGGCCTTGAAGAGTAGAAGCAACCAATGGGCGTGGGCCGCTCGGGCGGGCCTGAGTAGGATTTGGGTGGGGCCGGATTATGGGTCAGGACGAGAATTATGGATTAATTCATGACGATGCGATGCATAATAGTGCAAGTTGAAAACACCTATGTCCGATCTGACCTAAGATTAAGTCGAATTCACTTGTATCCCCCTGCGCATGGATCGAATTTCATCCTCCTCCGATGTGCTGTCCGCGGCCCCGAGTCCCCATTGTCAGTCAGATACGGGGTCGGGCTCGTCGACTACTTCTTGAGGCGCAAGATTGTTGCCGCCACCCGTTGCCACCTTTGATCCCCGAGTTAGATGTATTCGGAACCGAGCTGTGGAACTTGCCAGGTACCATCAATACGGCATTTTTTTTTAAATTTTCTCAGCCCCCCTTGAAATTCTTGATTCAAATCTAATGAGTGAGATCTAAATCTCAAAAAAATCGTAAGGTATAGGAAAGCCACAAAAGTTCTGACATTTGTCTAAATCATATATATAATCGAGACCTACAACGTTACGTAAGTATTTCCTACATAACCCTTGTTGATTTCAAATTCGAAATCACGTGAGTTCGGGTTCTAGTCTTCAAATTAGGAACTTTGGTCGGTGCTTGTGATTGCCGGCTCGTCTGGTTCACGATCTACTCTTCTTTTTTTCTTCAATTTTCAACAGCGTACTCAATTTACCCTTTTTTAAGTCCTAAGCTATCTCTGTTTTTTTTTTTTTTTTTGTTTCCATCAAAGCTTTCGGCTTCTTTATTTTCTCTCTGTCGAGCTTTTTGTGATGTGGCGCCACGTCAACCCGCGCCTCTGCGAAAGAATCCATCTAAAAATGACATGTCAGCATAAATAGATCGGAAACTATATAGCCTCGCATTGCTAACTTTTTTCTTCAATTGTTTCTCAAATCCATCGGAGATGTTCATGTCTTTCGGTGCCTTTTCCGTTGACAACGGTGAGCGAACTCACAGGAGAGGTCGACGAGGAAAGAGTTGCTTCTTTTTGCCAGATAAAGAACGAAGCGAACTCTGAAGGTTCGTGGGTAGTACACAAAAGAGTTGGCGCTTCTGGTTACTGAAAGCTAACTGGTACAGAGAAGCAAATCGTTACATTTACATTAATGGCAATCACGAGGAGCCCCCTTTTTCGTGAAGGAGATGGAGATGATCGAGATAGAGGAGGAGGAGCAGGAAGCGGCTCAACAGATTCTCCGCTCAAGCGCGACCGAAGCGGATCATGCACGAGTACCGGCCTCAGGACCAGGTCCTAGATCGAGACGCTTGTGTTTATTGGCTCGTCGCAGAGGACTTGTTTCAGAGATCCGGATCCAGTGGGGGTAAGTCCTTTTGCTTATCCAACTGAGAATTTTCGGGAGAATCGGATCGGAGGAGATCGATGGACAGCGCAACGGGTGCTCCGGGAAAGAGCCAAGGACAGTGCAATCATTCTCCGATCGAACTTGCAAGTAAGGCCATGCGGTTGGAGCTGACTCGACACCAGCACAGTGACACGGTTCGAATTCGCTAGTTTCAGCAGAAAAAATGGAGTCTCGGGGGGACATTTCTTCTTGATCAACGAGATGTTTTGATAGGTGTTCTTTGTCTTTTTTAATTCATCTAAAAATTATATTTTGGCATTGGAAATCTTAAATCTTTCGAGGCATTGATCAAGCCCCCAACACCACTAAATCGCTTTGGTGCTGATGAAAGATTCGGTAGTTTAAGCAAAACAACTATTCACGTTACAAGAATTCAGTATTAATAAGATTTTTCTTCAAACGCAACGCAACGATGGATGAAATGCGAGAATTTCAATTTTGATTCGAGCTTGTGCCGCCATATTATTCCCAAACTAGGAGCAATTAGCATATAGAGAATCCACAATTCATGCATCATAAATTTACAAATTAGATTTGGTGTTCTGAATGTGTGTAAACGTGTTTGCCACCTTAATCCACTTCTATCCTGATTAGTATCGATGCTTTTTGCTATATCTAGCATTTTCCGAACTGTTAAAAAGGACAAGCGATTTGACATGTAAAATCCCACCTTAGCAATGTCCCCTGGGCTGGCCTGTGTCACCGCCCTGATCCCCGAAACCCCCGTTGGACCTCCACTTATCACCCCTTTCTCTGTCTCGACCTTTCTTGCACAGCCACATTCCCTCTCTCTCTCTCTCTCTCTCTCTCTCTCTCTCTCTCTCTCTCTCTCTCTCTCTCTCTTCATGTTCACGTCGCTCTCCCTCCCTTCATCCCTCCCACCTCCACCATGGGCTGCGGCGTGTCCAGGCTCAATAGAGAAGACAGCCTCCACGCCGCCTCCGGGCCGACCTACCTCTACATCAACCCTCTCCACCGCCGTATTGAGGACTTCGCCTTCCGACGCCGGGCCGATCGGGCGACAGCGGCCGCCGGCCCCTCCCTCGGCGACGGCTGCACCCCCTCCAGCAAGCAGCTCCTCTACGTCGACCCTGACGACGTCGACGACTCCTCTCTCGGCAGCGACCCCAAATTAGATAGTGGCGGTGGCCACAAGGGCGTCTCATCCCCATGTCCCCTCAAGAACGACGCAGCCGTCGCCCCCCTCCCGCCGACGGGCATGGACGAACCGCCGGTGCAGGTGACGAAGGCGAAGGAATGCACCGAAGACGCTGAAGAGATGGTAAAGGTGGTGAGAGAGGTCCGGGAAGGCGGCAAGGCCGGCGAGGAGGCGGTGGAGGAGGTGGTGAAGGAAGTGGTGGCTGAAAAGGAGAGAGGAAGAGGCGGCGACCGCAAGGAAGAAGACGAAGAGGAGGAGGAGGCCGGAGGGATATCTGACAGGGAAGACAGCATACTGTTGTACCCAGGGTCGCCGAGCTTCCGGGACTACTGTGTCTTGTGCTTCGACGAGTCGGGGGATGCTGAGGAGACAACCAAGAACGTCGACGGTGAGGTTTTCTCCTCTTCTTTCCTCAAGATTGCCTGGTGAATCGTGATAATCTCTCTCTCTCTCTCTCTCTCTCTCTCTCTCTCTCTGTGACGACTGTTTTCAGGTGTTTAGGGTTAAAAAAAGAAGTCTATCCGAAAATGCTGGATTTCAAAATTGACGCTTATAAAAATTATGCGTCATGTTTGCCAATGGCAATGCTATTTCTTTTTTATAACTCGTGCCCGTGATTTCCACATATGACATTTTTTATGTAACTTCTCTATGTGATAAACAGGGAAAAATGACGCCATAAAGGCGAAGAACGAAACGGAGAAGGCAAACATGCCGACTTCAGATTCCCTCGAGGTAAACCCGCCACGATACTTCTAATAATTTTTGAATGAATCTACTTTACTTTCGTACGTATTAGAGTGGACCGCGAAAATTTGACTTTTAAGATATCGGACTCGCCTACCGTGCTAAACTAGTCGCTCGGCTCACGCTTTGCATTGACATACATTGAAAAATCATACTTTTTATGTATATTTACGATTACTCTCGTTTTGGTGTTGGTAATATTTATACATGTATAATACTCGAGGTGGTAACCCATTAAGTATAGAGATTACGGAGTAAAAAATGTTCGTCGGATAAGACATGCACAATGTGGCTTGAAAGTTTAAAAATCTAATGAACTAAGATATATATTGTATAGAAAAGAAGAGTTTGGGTATTGCTAGATTCTTCATAAAAATGTTTTAAATGTCAACTTAATTCGTGTAATCAGCTAATTGCCGAGTATTAAGCTATTAAACTGAAACTTAATGAACTCTATCTCTTATCTGATTTCTTCTTAAAATTTGAAATTAGGTGGGCTTTTTGAAGATGCATAATTCAAACAAAAGATTTTATTCTTTTATTGTTAGGTTTAATTTAGTGACATTAAGTGAAACTTAGTACGTGAACTAGGCAATCCGCAATTGTACCTTGATTTATCTATGTACAACACACGCAAAAAAAGTCAGGATATATGTTGAGAAAAATGTACATAATTATGCTATTCTCAGTTAAATTAACTTATTTTGGCTAAGTTTGACCCTTGATGAAATGTTTTATGAAGATTAAAAATTAGGTATGTAATTTTCGTATCATCCAGCATTTTACAACGTCTACACCTTGACTTTATCTACTGTTTGAAAATTACACGTGGGATTGTACAGTGATGCGTCAATATTTGATTCGGTTACTAGGCCACGTGGCATAACAATACCAAGTGTCATGCCACAAGAGAGACATGGCCAAAGACAATTGCTACTCGAGGAATATAAGAATGAACATCCTCTAATTTCCGATCGTAACTGCATATATAGAGTCTAATTATAAATGTCCGTTTGAAAAATTCGGCATTTCAAGAAATCACACGGATCGTATCTTTTTACCTTCATGGTAGGGTTTTTCTTTAAACACTTTGTCAAATGTGGCAATCACCTCGTATGCATAAAGTCGGTCCACGAAGCATCCCCTTGTTTAGTATATCCATCCGATTATAACTCTCACTTTGATTTTGTTTCCTTAAACCTCATAATTAAGGGCCAAAATGAAAGGAGAGGAAAAATAATATCAAGTAACGTGCCCTTATGTACGGCAGGTACCGAAGAAATCGAGGAAAAGGAGACGATTCAGGGTACCCCGGCACGGCCCGGCAGGGGGGATGAGGAGCCTACTGCACGTCTCTTCCTGTAGCCCCCGTAGGTCGTTTAGCAAAGCTACGTGATTTTCCGGGGAAGAAGTGCAAAAAGGGGAAAAACTAGGGGAGGAAAAACGAAATTCACCCGTCATCAAGGGCCGAGCTCGCGAGATCTACTCGAGGGTCCCTCTTCTTTTTTCTTTTTCTTTTCCTTCTCTCCTCCTAGGTTTATTTTGAATTGTAAAGTCATTCTCTCTTCCTTTCTCGTCGATTGCCTCTGCAAAAGGATCCTTTAAAGCATCTCGAGTTGGCGACGTGGGCTTGATTCGATTTATATGTAATTTGTACTTGCGAGCCCAAGAAAGTTTTCTTTTTTCCAATTTGATCCCTCCCTCCTCCTTCTTCCCCACCTTTTTATCCCCTTGCCGCATCCGTACTCGGTCGCTTGACCCAACCGTCCGCTCCGTTCTCCAATGGCGGCTTTGGAAAAAATGGCGGTCCTGCCGCTATTTCTCGTGTCGTTTCATGGAAGCTCTCTGTTGCCATCCGCCATGAAGGAAGAAAAACCGGACCTCTTTGACCGGAAAAATTCTTCCTGTCGAAAAGGATGACCGGGTCCCTTTCGTCTCCGGTCTCCGGTCTCCATCGCTGCCGCCGCCACGAAATAAAACGTCCGAGCGGTCGCCGGAACCTGCCGTTCTGGCGTGCGGAGGGACAAAGGGTCGCGCATATTTTTTTATCTTGTCTAAAGTGGCTGCTTCCGAAGGAGTGGGCGGCAACGATGCTTGCCTCTCGGAAAATGATTACCACTTTACAAACTTTAAGGTGGAATAAATTCAGCGGTCGAGATCTACTACGTGGGAATTTGCCGTGCTCTTTTGATAAAGGGGGTTGCACGGGCCAGGGATTCGATGGTTTATAGAACCGCGAATTGTAAATTAAGTCTGATAAACTGATTAAGTATGAGCATTTTTAGGCTGAAGCGACCTGGCTCGGAGCAACGGTTCGTCACATTCGAACATATGGTCTTAATTAAGCTCCGTTTATTTCGCCATAAATAAATAATTTAAAAAATATACTTTCTCTAAATGATTACTTATATAGCTTAAAATTCGACATATATTAAAGGGTTTGAATTTGATTTTATAACGATGGGTAGAAAAGTCAATTGTCAGCTAGTATTTTCAGTAGAGGGCCTTTTTATTGCGATACGATGCACCTGCGCATAGCAACTCGCCGATATATTGAAAAATTAGGGCTGGCTCGACAAGACATGGCCGCTCGAATCCGTATGCTCTCCTCCACCGATTAGTACTTTCGTCCCACATACTTTTCGCGCCGCGATTGGTTCTGTCCGTCGTGATTTTTTTTATAGCACGACTTTATTCGATGCCTTCTTGTTTCATCAATGCTGGCCACGGAAATCGGGGGGCGGACGGTCGTTTTTGGTTTAGAGAAAAAATCAAAGTACAGATTCGTTTGTAAGTGTCTGACCTGAGCCAAGATCTTGTTGGTTTCTCCCATCTTTTTTGACCGGGCATCTTCTGACGAGCAACGATGCTCCGTCGCGGTCCATGGATATGCCTTGGTGGGGCCAAGACCAAAGATTCATTCGCGGGAGACATCACGCACGTTGGAAGCCACGACTGCCTTCGCTTCTCCGGCTCGCATCTCTTCTTTGGACTCTTGAATTCCTTTGCCACTTCCGGTCGTCGTCGGCATCTCTCTTCGTAGCCAAGACTTTCGAACTAGACATCCGACCGCTCGGTCGACAGGCTCCGGCGACGAGACCGAAACCACTTAATTCGCCCTCCGACGGCCCGCCGTTCGACCACCTCCGTTGAACCGCGCGGATCTTCCCGAATCAGAATTTAACTTCTCTAATTCGATCTTCCCCTCCCATATATGGATCAAGCCCCTGGAGAATTGGTCCATGATTGGAAAATCTTTGCTGTTCTCTGTATTCAGTTGCTTGTCGGGTTAACTCAGTTCGTTCGTTAGGTAGTTGGAATTCGGCGGCTTTGACTCGCATTCTCAGCGTTCAAAAGTAGGGTGGAAATTTCCCCCTTCTTTAAATTTTTGGAATGGCGTGTGGTTCTAGAAATTTCCTCCCTTTCCTTATCACTTTGGGAAATCTAACCTTGACCGGCTATGTATCAGGTGAAAATGGTCTGAAAAAAACTGTAAGCCCTCGCGAGGCATGCTCTGTCTCGTGAGAACACGTCGAGATTCGGAGTGCCTGTATCGATCCTTAATTGTGTGATGGGAACAAACTTGTCGGTATTGACTATCGAAGCAATGCGATGGTGAGATCTGAGTGCACTTTAACTAGGCAGGCGTATCATTAAACGCGTGCCATCGTGTGCACCGACGTCGCGTCGTGTTCGATATTAAAGAGTTAGATACTTAAAAAGTTTTAGACCTTTCGTATCGGTACCGATTCGGTTATAAATATTTCAATCAGTTCAAATTTGTCTTAGACATTTAATGTCAGTATCAATTGAGTTCATCCGATCAATTTTGATAGGAAATTGCTGACGTGGGCACTAACCATCTTACGTGACAATAGTACGACCAACACTAATCTAGACACCATATCATAACCTTCTCATGCAACACAATCTCCAACCAATGACCTCGAGCATTGAGCGATCCTCAATAGTGCCTTGCCCTTTTTTTTCCGTTTCATCTGCTTTCCTCGTAAACCTTTTGATGTTTATTTAACCTTTGACATTCTTTACTGAATTATATTTTTTTTTCAAAAGTCACGTCCATGTCATATATTACATCAAACTTAAAAATCCCGTCGACACTGTCGTTTTATGATTTTGACAGAAGAACCGATTTAGACAATATACACATACATATAACATAGTTTTAAGGACTGAATTGCACAAAAAAATATTTAAGGACTCGATGCAATCAGATGAAAATGCCGAGAAGGCTTTCTCATTCGAGCTGTGCGTGTCCTCTGCGTACGGATTTACATATCAAATGAATAACTCATGACTCTTTTTTTTTTTTTTGGTAAGGATTAACTCGTGACTCTTTTATTTTAGCAAAACCCCCTAATCTCCAAAAAGGAAGGTAGGTTATCAATGTAATGTAATATGTCTTACCATCGATAATATTGTTGTTTTACCTTAGGTCCACCATTCTCACGGCAACTCACGAGTGTGCAAATCAAGAAAATAATGGTGGACCTCATTATATAAACTATCATAGTATATCTCTTAAAATGATGTGGGACATAGATGTCACGTACTCTCCTTCTAAATGGTATAGTGTTCTTACTGTGCCCTCAGCGTCACCCGTGCGTTATCTGTTTTACTACTAATAATATTGTCTGCTTTGAGCACCACTAGCATTGATCGCTTTTTATTTTTCCTTGAGTTCATAATTCCCGCAGCTTTTCGCGATAAGTTAGTAACTCTCGAGCGCGCAATCCAGGAAAACGCGTTCTCGATAGTTAATGGCGAACTTCATTACATTAGCAATTTCAGTACTTCCTTCCTAAGCGACGCGAGACATGGACGTCGCAAAATCAATATCACACGGTGCGGTGGACCGACAGGTAACTTTCACAAGACGAAGTCGAGTTCTCGAAAAAAGAAAAGAAGGTGGCCGAAAAGGAAAACGAGAAAAGAAAAAGGGAAGCAGAACCTCCAAATGTCTCCAAATCGTTACACGAGTCTAACTTTTGGTCCTCGGGACACGTGGGACGGAGTCGAAGCGGCCACGCCGCCAGCGCAAAATCTACTATTTTCGAACCGTCCTCCCGGGCGAGCGGCGGTATAAAAGAATCCGGTCAAGATCAAAGGCGGTCTTCCCACTTCAAACATCTTTTTCTTTCTCCCCCCGCGCCACCCTCCAATTAAACCGCCGTTGCTAATGCCAGTTCACATGACTTTGACCCGCTTATCCATCTCCCTCTCTCTCTCTCTCTCTCTCTCTCTCTATCTACGTACTTTGACCGGTGCTCTCTCCATCCAACCGTTCCCTTAGACTCTCCGCCACGGAGAATACCGCCGTCACGGAAATTACTGCGCCTTTGGTGAAAAGTAAACAATCTAAAAAATATTTTTAACAATGGAAGCGCCGTTCTTCGAAAAATATTTCTCGAGTTATTCGATTTTGATTTTTTTTTTGATAAGTAGTGCGCGGAGAGCGTTCCGACGCCGTCACCGTCATCCTGCGGATTTACGCCGCTGCCCCTAGCCGGGCTGGGAGACGTGTCGCCTCGCGAGGGGGCGCGTTCTCACTCTCGCGAGTGACGTTAGCATTATCCCCCACCTTCGCTTCGCTCCCCCGTTAATTTTCCCTCACTCTTCCCCGTTTTTCTCGTCAATCTTCCCCTCTCTCTCTCTCTCTCTCTCCTCTCTTTTGACTGCACAACAAGAGCAACAGCGACGAGCTCTCTCGCTTCAATGTCGATGGTTGCGTCGCCGCGATTCGTCGTTCGATTGGCGGATTCCCAGATTTAGGCATCGGGGATTTTTTTTTCCTTCCTTTTTTTCCTTTTTCTCGTTGCGTGCTCCGAGGATTTCCAGGTGGACTTTCGAGAAGGCTTTTGGGCGCGAGTCGGAATCTCCTCCGTCGGAGGCCCTTTTGGGTTTTGGGCGAAAGGCAGGTTCGTCGGGCTAGGGTTTTCGTCGGCAATGAAGTCTTCTCTCGAGAAGATTCGGAGATTCGCGGCGCTCCACAAGAACGATCAGAAGGAGAAGCTGGAGTTTCCGCCTTCGGCTCAGCTCGATGAGCTCGCTCAGGCATCGAAGGTGACTTTTTCGGGTCTTTCTTTCCGCTTCGGGAACGTGATCGGCGATTGCGGGTGCAACAGTGTGTGCTATAATTGTTCATTGGTTTTGTCAAGGATGATCCAATGGAAGTCTAGAAGCGCATCCCCTCTCTCTCTCTCTCTCTCTCCGTGAAAAAATAATGGCGCGAGAAGTTATTGTAATTGGACAGTTTTTGCGCCATTCTGAGTGACGCTGCTCTATAATTAGTAATCGTACTTTCGAAGAGAATTAATATGGTCAGTTGAGATTTTGCAAGTTGGTGGCATCGTTGATGAAGGCCTAGGATGAGTACAGTGAGCACTACAGTGAGAGGTCACGATGTAAATGTAGCCCCTCCTTTTTCTGGACAGTGGAGTTTGGTGATAAGTGTCTAATGAAGCCAGAGGTCCTCGCAAAATTGTCAGAATGAAGTAACTGGCTTTCATAGATCTTTCCACATTGTTTCATGTGCAAGATATATGTAGCTTTGGAGACTTTGATTTGTTGTCACTAGGTCCTTGGGTCCAATTTCTTAAGGCTGGTTTCGAAGTGAGAAGCAGCCATGGAAGTGTTTGGCAGTGGAATGGCGTAAACACTAATTTTACTTAAACAAGGCTAGAGTTTTTTCTTGGCGTCTAGCTTGTGATGATGATGTTCGGATCATATTCATCTTTGGGTACTGTTCAGGTGACGTATCAATGGAGAAATCCATTTGTACAAAGGCTCAAAAAATTGGAGAAATGCATTCGGCTTGGATTTTTTTGGTGCACTGTGTAGCTTCTGATTAGGACTTATGTTTTAAGGAACTGTTTTTTTTTTTTTTTGGGTAAAGATGTTTTAAGGAACTGTTGCACTGTACTCAAAGCCGAAACAACTGAGAATAGCTACAGAATCCACCACCCTTAAGTCCTTGTCCTCTCCCTTCTTTCATTTATATGATAGCAGTGTCATTCTTGTTAATTGATTCGTCATAAATATATCGAGGTTCGGCACTGTGTCATAATTGAGTTTGGACCATATAGATGCTTCTCACAATTGAAGCAATGTTTGTGAGAAATTACGTTTTTCAATTTAAATGAAGTTGAAAGAATGCTGCATGTACTTGTTAAGGTTAATATTTTGCCTCTTCTCTTGCAATACATCTGCTGAGGTAGCTTAATTGGTTGGAAGATCTCTTATATGAAATCGATTCAGATTAGTTCCCTCAGGGCACTACGTGGCCTGAGCTTCATATCTTGCTTTGTTTGTCTTGAAGGCTATAGCATCTTGATGGTGGGATGGGGATATCTTCAGGCACATACTGTATCTGATCTGAGAAGTTGCATGGAGATGCAACGTAGTTACTTTAGGACTTGTAATATGTTATACCATGATGAATTTTGGAACTCGTCCTTTTATCATATTCTGGATTTTCTTATTTTCACCTTGTAGGACATGCAAGTGATGAAAAATTGTTATGATAGCTTGCTCTCGGCTGCTGCTGCAACAGCAAACAGTGCATATGGTAGAATTTTTTCTCTGTTTTTCTTTTCCTCATGTCTTCTTCAAGAGTTGAGCTGCTGTTTGCATTTTAGGCATTATAGCTGTCGTAGTCCATATTTTGTGGTAATGCTTAATGCAAATCCAAAGTGCAGCTAATTCAGATACTATCGAGCGTTTCGAGGTCTAGTTAGATTGTCCAATTTATTAAATTGTGGACATAGAAGATCGATACATCTAGCTATCATTTTGGATCCCTCATGGGTTTGTTGAATAATTGCCATTATCTGCTGATGATGACACGCTATCTTATGGAAATCTTCTTCCAACAATAACACATGCCAGTGATGCCTTCCTAATCATATAGCTTCAGTCCCTCATGATTAATTATGTCGGACTGCCTATCCTGGAACTTCTAGCATGAATTGCATTCTTGCTCGATGTTTATTGCTGCTAAATATTAGAACAAGCAGCAACTCTAATCACTTTCTCTACGCTTAAACAGAATGAATGGAGAAGCACATTTAATCTCTTTTTTCAGATCGCAAATGATTTATCATGTCACTGTCGTAGACTATATATCTTTTTGAGCTGCTCTTACTATAATCCTACTTAAATCATTCTATGATTCCAGAATTCTCCGAATCGCTGCGGGAAATGGGTACTTGTCTCTTGGAGAAAACTTCACATGATGATGGAGAGACTGGTAAGTTAAAAAGTCTATGTAACATCTGCGATTTCTCTTTTTAGTCCTCGTGTGTGCTTAAGCACTTGTTGACTTTACAAGGTAACGATGTATATTGAAGATATTGAAAATGAGGCAACTGCATGAATATATTGAAAATGAGGCAAATGCATGAATTCACTCATTACCAGAAAATGAACGCGGAAAAATTATCTTTTATGTTTCCTACATAGTTCATAAGTGTCCAAAGAGTGGAAATCATTTTACTCAAGTCTGAATTCTTCTTATTGTGGTAGATTCTCTTATGACTACTGAGTAATCATCTGCAGGTAGAGTTCTGTCAATGCTGGGACACGTCCAGTTAGAACTTCAAAAACTTATGGACAGCTATGTAAGCAGACTTTTTTAAGGTGATATATATTGAGTAATCTCTTGCCGCAGCCTGGAAGTGACTACTTATTTTGTTTCTACCAGCGTTCTCATTTATTCACGACAATTATAAATCCATCTGAATCTCTTTTCAATGAACTTCGGACTGTCGAGGTTTGTATGCTTACCCTTTTCCATCCACTTATCATTAGTTTTCTTCTATCTTCCTGTCCTTTTTTTTATTGATTATTTAGTGTTCACCTTTGATCTTTATACTTTTATTAATGCAGCTTGGAGGGTTATGGCTGTTTTCATTCATGTTATCGAGTTGTCATCTGATTAATCTTTTTATTGCTATTTGAATGTGCATTGTCCAGTTCCTGCAATGAGATGATTCTTTTGGTTGCTCCTTCATATACTTCAGACCTTATTAAGTGAATTTATTTGTCAGCAGTTCACTTGAGGAATTGTTTGCTACCATATGGATGCCTTAATTCATACCCTAGAGCGCTGTCTGTTCTTTTATGCTTAAGCTGTCAAATGGTTTGATGTAGATGCTTGGTGGTTAGCTGAGTTATGGTCCTTGTCCCATCCCGCTCTGAAACATTCATTGGTTATTTATTCTGTGTAGACCTTTTAAATGCTTGTTGTATCGTTGGAGGAATGAGGGGAAGAGTTGTTAGTTGTGGACGAGTTTGCTTCATTTGTGCATAGTTTTGCGGTGAACTGTCATTGATTTTACCTTCGATCTTGCTCTGAGGGTTTTTTTTTTTCATTTTTGTGATAGGTTAATAACCAGACAATATAATTTACCGAAAAAAAAAACCAGACAATATAACCTAAACATGTTAGCTTTTAGTGTTAACTGGATTATATCTTATTTGCTTTTGCAGGAGATGAAGAGACAATGTGACGAGAAAAGGTTATCATCTTTTCCCTACTAAGTTCTATTTTCTAATACAATTGTATTCTGAAACGTTGTGCGGGTCTTCAGAGATGTATGCGAATTTATGATGACGCAACAGAGAGAAAAAGGAAAGTCAAAGACTGGGAAAGTTGAAAGTTTCAGTTTGCAGCAAATAAAAAGAGCACAGGAAGAATATGTAGAGGAAGCAAATCTATGTGTTTTTCGTTTAAAATCGTTGAAGCAAGGGCAGTCTCGAAGTCTGCTAACTCAGGCAGCCCGTCACCATGCTGCTCAGGTTTGAAGGAGATCTTTATAAACTCTGCAGATTTTACTCTCATGATGTTGTTTTACTCTGATGGATCAATGCTTGCTGACAATACACTCTGTGCCTATTTACCCATCATGCAGCTAAATTTTTTCCGGAAGGGTCTGAAATCCCTAGACGCAGTTGATCCTCATGTCAGAATGGTTACAGAGGAACAGCATATTGATTACCAATTTAATGGACTGGAAGATGATGGTGAAGATGGTGAAGATGATGGTGCAGATGTCTATGATGCTAAACAAGATGGAGAATCTAGTTTTGACTACAGACAAGATTCTCGGGGCCTGAATGTTGTTTCGCAATCAAAGAATTCAATGGAGGTCAGCATCTGATTTGATCCCACATGAAGGACTTTCTCTCTTTTGACCCCCTGCCACTTAATTGGTTATTGTGGGAGTATGAACTTATTAACTGATTCGCGGTTTTACTAGTCAAAATAGTTCCATTTGGGCCTCTATCTATGCTAGCAGAAATGCATATCGCACAGGCCTGGTTCCAATAGCACTTATAGAACCATTTTAGGAATCGGAAACTTCTATAGCTAATTGGTGTGGCTGTTTTATTTTTTTGGACAGATGATAAGGTCTTTAATATTGTTGAAGCCTTCCCAGTTGACTTTCTCCTTACGACGTGCTTCCGCTTTATTATTTTCTCACTCCATATCATTTTGTAGAGTCTGGTATTTTCCTGCTTTACTCCCCTGTTTTTTCCCCGATGGAGGAGAGTGAAGCTATTTTAGCATGCTTTTTTAACATAACATTTAATGTGACGAACCAGGTGGACGATGTGAACCTTTCATATACTCAAAGCTCTACTGCAGAAGGTGCAGAGGTAATAATGCAGCTGAGTCCGTTGTTAGGAGTCAATCGTCCTGATTGATAAAACGCATAGGGGACTTAGGTTAAAATTTAATTGGCAAAATGAACTGGATGTTAGATGCTTGGAAACTAAGCTGGTGGATGCTTAAGGTCCAGCAATTTGTGGGGCCGATTGATTGGATCTGTATCCTTCAGTTTGTAAACTTGTGAATTATTCGTTTCTCAATTTTATTTTTCTGACCCATGTTTTATTTGTGGAGTACTGATTCTATGCATTATCTCTTATAGCAGTTGAATATAGAAAGAAGCCAAGGGGATGTCCTTAGTAGAGAATACAAATTGGGTAGCCATTCAGCTCCGATAATTCCTGAGAAGAAGTTTGATCCTGCTGAAAGAGCACGACACATGCAGCAATTATCTACACCAAAGTCCAACTCGTATGTGTTGCCTACTCCTGTTGATGTGAAGACTCTTCCTTCAATAGCAAGTAATTCCTCTCCACACCCTCGGCCAGCCGGCGTTAGTGGACAGAACCCAAATTTGTGGCATTCTTCTCCATCAGAGATTAGAAAGCAAGACCTAAAATCTGCACCAGTAGTCAGAGAGAGCACTAATAGTCACAATGGTTTTGGCCAATTGCCTCCTCCTCTGATGGAGGGACTTGCGCATAACATAGAAAAAGTCAAAAGGCAAGCCTTCTCTGGTCCACTGACGCCTATGCCCAAGAAGCCCGTCCTAAATGCGAGTGGTCCCATCTTTCCTTCTCATGAAGCCCGACTGGCTTCTGGAGTACTTCCACGCTCTGCTCAGCCTTCATCTCCAAAAGCATCCCCTACTGCTTCACCTCCTCTTGTTTCTTCTCCAAGAATAAGCGAGCTTCATGAGCTTCCTAGACCACCTGGCAATCTGGCCATGAGGCCAGTCAAATCTACTGGATTTATTGGTCACTCTGCTCCATTAGTGCCCAGAAATCCAGAGGGTTCTGCAAACAGTAGAATTCCTTCAGCGGCGTCTCCACTTCCACCTCCTCCGTTGAATATGCCTCGAAGTTTTTCCATACCTTCAAGTAGTCAAAGAGCGAGAGGAATCAGTGTGGCCAAGACAGCAGAGTCCCACCAACTTTTAGAAAAGGTGGAGGAAGTATCTTCGCCTCCATTAACTCCTATTTCTATTGTGGACAGCAAACCAGTTACAGCTGTTGCTGCGTATCGGCCTGGTGCTATAAGAGGTGAATGAGATATAAACTGCATATCGTAGTTCCTTCAACGTTGAGGTGTTCCTCCCTTTTCAACAAATTTTTGTGCATGTCCATATGACGGCGGATAAATTGAAGAGATCGAGGCCTTTTGGGCTTCCCTCTGGACATTCAGTCACCCCATGTGTAGCATTGAGAATATAGTTTTTATGAGTTGGTTCAAGTAGTTTTGGTTAGAAAGAAAGAATTGGTAAGGAAGTTAGAAATGTGACCCTTGAAGTGTCTAGAAGTTCAAGAAATTATCTCCTGTTATTATAATATAAAGAATTATTGTCCTCCCTTTTGTCCTATGTTTTTATTTCTGTGTGTAGCAGTGCTTTTCCATGCTAATGGCACTTAGTTATCATGCAATCGGCGTTGTGAAATGTATAGATGGTTTTCAACTCATGGATGCAGGACTATATAAATGTCAGCTATAAATTTTGCACAGCCTTGAAGGATAATCTTTTCAAAGGAGTCACAGTTCCACTGGGCCTTACAGAACTCTAAATCGTCTTCAATAACTTTGAAAGTGTTCTGTTCTGGTGAGATGATTAAAGTTGAATCTGATTGGTTGTTAGATTGTCTAAAGAAGGAAGCATCTTAATTAACGATCTTTTGTGCATTTATTACTTGAACTTGGCTGTCTCCACTATACACGACTTAAATTCTTTATATAGTGTCCATGTCTGCTAGCAGTTGCCTTCATCTTCTCATTTTTTTCTGTGTGAATGTCAATTCTTCACCGGAAGCTGGGGTTTAAGAACTTTTGATCCATTTTTTTTTAATATACTGCTGTAATGGAGCCAGGTGTCTTGATATATATGGCTCGATCTGGCCTACCTTCATGCATCTTGTGCTTCCTTAGAAGGAGCAAATTTGAGATTGGTGTTGTATTGTTATTGGTTGCTGGTGAAGGCTGATTTTGGTTAAAGAAGATGTGGTTTTTTACCTCTTATTGTTTTCCTGGCATGGTAATATTTATTCTTAGGGTTAGTGCTGGGGTAGCTTTTTTATAGTTTGTCATGTCGTTGTCTTGCCAGCTTGCTTGCTATTGTTGATAGATGGGCAAGTGGGCATCTATGATGTGACCAGTCATGAAAATTCTCTAGTGAGGAACTTCATTCTTTTTTCTCTACTAGAATAATCACCTAAATAAGGTTTTGTTTCCTTTCTGAGTTAGATTTCAGTAATAACGAATCTGGCATGACATTTGAATTTTCAATTCTGGTCATCTTTCATCCATCCGTCCATTTGGAAAATGAGTATTCTGATGTTCTATCCTGCAGTAGTCTTAAACTTGGGATACTACAGGTCAATTCTCGATGCTTGAGCTAATGTCTAAATGCTAGAGCTTCAATATTTCTGACAATGGTCTGATGGACGCCACTTGGACTGACTTAGGGACACTTTGTCATTAGTATGTCCAGTGAAGAAGTGGTTGGATAAATCTGTGGATCTCATGGTAGGAAATGGGCAGCAACACATCTGAAGCTATTGTAAAATTTTTTTTTGTACTTTGCTCTTAATTTTGATCTACTGGAGAAAGCGTATACATTGATTTCTTGAGGTCCAGAAGTGAATCTCTTGTTGGCTTTGCTGTGCATTGGCTGTTTTGGTGTGGTATTCGTGGGCATGGCTATATGTGAGTTGAAGAGTTGAGATGGGAATGGACTAAGCATCTTATGGTGCAGAACATGTATATTCCCAAAGTTCAAGCTAGCAAGGGCAGCAACCATCCAACTACTCAAAGCACAACCTACCAGCATACAGTTTAGATGCTAATATGGCTTTTTGCGGGTTATTGTGTTCAATTAACTGCTGCGTTTCGGCGAAGAGATGAGGAGACCTCTACGTGGCAAGTGAGACGATCACATGCACATTCTCCAGACTAGTGCTGAAGTGGCGCGAAAATTGGTTGGTTGGATGCTTTTGATAATCCTTTTTCCGCTAGATGGTTGAACAAGCATTCGCTTGAGTTGTCCTTGATTTCACTGTTTCTTTTGTTCCCCACGTTTGTGCTTCTTTGATCCGGTGGAGCGCAGTTTTGGGTTTCTTTGCTATTGTCGGCTTTGTACGAAAAGCAAAGCCGGTAGCGTTCTCACTTGGTTGGACCTTTGTATTAAGGGCCTCGGCAGCATAGAGTAGAACTCGCCGGACCGATGGATGTACTGTTGGCTGACTGGAGCGATCGGTGTTCTCTAATCGAAAGGCGGTGACATAAGCTACTGGCGACAAGTTTCGAAAGCCCCAGTTCCGATCCGCGAGTTGTTCACGAGAAGATAGAGCAAGGTTAACACATTTCGTTCAATGTTTTCTGACAGTTATGACTTAGCTTCCAACGGCCTTGCGAAGGGAAGCGAAGATACGTGGATGAGATGGCGCTCGGCTTGGTTTCAAAGCGTCGAGAAATTCATAGATTTTGCAATTGACTGAAAAAAAGTGTGAAGGGTATGTCTAGGTGACCACCAGCACGCATGAAAAGCCCGTGGATGGAGCTTGATCTCAACATTAGGTTAAGCTATAATTGAAATCAACTCTCAATTTTGGTTAACGATCACGTATAATTTCTCCAACAGTCATCGTGGAATGGACAATCTTTATAGCCTTCCTCAAACTAAATACGACCAGAATACGATTACCGTTGGACGCCAAGAAAGGATATATGATTTACTTGCAAAGCATCAGGAAGAAAAGGGTCCCGAGAGTCGCCGGAGAACTCCGTTAGAGAAGGGGGAGTTCGGAATCAGTTTCTACGGTTGGCCGAGGGCCCCACGTTGGCGCGGATAGGACCGCTCCCCCCTAACGTCGTCGTTCGTTGCGGATAAAAAAAGAGCCACAAAGCAAAAGGCGAAGCAGCGAGAGAAACAGAACGAGCCGGTTCTGACTTCTCAGCGTCTCCCTCAGTCGCTCGGTGCACCACTCACAGGAGTAGGAGGGAAAGGAAAAAAAAATCCAATCGGAGATGGCGACGATCCATTTTTCCACTTACAATGGCCTCAAATTCCACGGCGATTCTACAGCAATCGCTCTGAGTTCTATGTCGCCGTCTTCCACCGCTTCTCCTTCTCCGTCGTCCTTGTCGTCGCCGGCTGCTAAACCGCGCCTTTCGCGGCCCCGAGCTTCTCTTCGCCGGAAATCTCTCACCTCGACGCGCGCGCTACCCGAGGAGACCGCTCTCAGTTAGTCCTTTTATTTTTTTATTTTTCATTTTTGGTTCTCCTTTTGATCTTTTGGATACTCCTAGATGCAGCCGACTGCCCATGGTCTCACTTGGCGACCTTCGACAATTAGGGGGAACTCTGAAGTATTGTTAGTTGTCGCAAGGTCGAGCTAAGCTAGAATCTGATGGCTTGATGCGATGCGATGTTGTAGAATGTCGTCCTGCTGACTCCTTTGGTTGATATCGCGATGGGATGTTAGGCTTATTCTTGTAGCGCTTGTCACGCCTAGAAGCATATGCGTGTCGTGTGCTAGTGTTGGTCCTATGGAGCTACGCGTTTCGAAGCTCTTGAGTAGGTGTTGATTTTTGGGAAGATTACATCGGACGAGGAAATCTGGTCTTGCCATTAGTGTAACTGATCGATGATCGAGTAATAGGAGTTGAATGTTTGGTAGTTTTCGGCTGATTGATGGAAGCTTTGTGTTTCGTCCTTCATTTGTTTGCCCTCCTTTGTAATCCGACTTTTTGATTGTGTGATTTCAAATCTCTTTCAAGGTGCACCACCAAAGGTCGTGGTTGATCCTACCCTTGCACTTAAGGTGAGTTCACGGTCCTTGATCAACCGATATGTCATATGCACACTCTGTTTGATATACGTAGATATGAGAGAATGAGGATCATAAAATATTGTGTCCTTGATCCTTCGCGCCATTCCCGTACTAGGTGGAATCTAACAATCATTTAGTAGCACTAGTACTTTCTGCCTTGTGCTTTTTATTATGACCGTCAGTCATGGTGACTACCAACAGCTTCTAATGTAGTGGAAGACCTGTCTTAAATTTTTTATTTAATTTCAGAAGAAAGGTGCAGATGTTGCGCCAGAATTGAAAGGAACTTCCATATTTCTTGTTGGTAAGATTTTTCTTCAGTCTGAGAATTGCGCTTGTTTTAAAAGTTACTAGTGAAGTATCCAATGATCATCGTCTGCTTTGAAGGAATGAAGAGCTCCATTAAAACTCAGTTAGCCAAACTTTTAGCGGAAGCGCTACGATATTACTTCTTTGATAGGTACTCTGTTTTTATTGGTCGAGAGCTTTCAGTATGGTGTTCACAGAGTGTATGGATTGCTATGTGTAACTTGTGGTTTGTTTGCTCCAGTGATGCATTGGTCGAGGAAGCTGCGGGCGGTGAAGCTTCGACAAAACTATTTAGGGAGACAGACGAGCAAGGATTTCGCGAGTCTGAGGTGATATAGGGTGTTTGTTTGCTGCTTTTGTGCAGTAGGCCTAGACTAGATGGCTGAAATTCAATGGAGTGTTATTTGGCACAATAGGTCTTAGAGGCATCATGGTGAATGAACATTAGTGTGGGAAATTAGTTCTTGTGGCATATGTTGTGGTTGAAAACTTTGACAGTGGCATCCTGTAGTTTTTTTGTCCTTTTTCTTTAATTTTCTTCTTAAAATCCTGTTTCATCAGTAGATACAGTTTATATTTGTGGTTTACTAGACATCTAATCAGGGGACTTCTGTTGCAGGCTGAAGTTTTAAAGCAGCTATCATCCATGGGTCGCTTGGTTGTTTGCGCTGGAGATGGTGCAGTTCAGAGTTCAACTAATCTGTATGCAATTAATCCCTCTCTCTCTCGCTCTGTCCATCTCCATCTCTGCGTCTTCTCCGTCTCTGTCTCTCATCTTAAGCTGCTTCTAAAAATTTGCAGGGGATTCCTTAGACACGGGATCTCGATATGGATAGATGTGCCCTTAGATATTGTTGCCAGGGGGTTTGTGGAAGACCTTTCTTCTTCTCAACTATCTACTTCCCAATCATATTCAGAGGTGCAATCTGTCTAAACTTCCCAGCAGAACGCAAATATAAAATATGCAACTCCATTGTGGTGTCCATTTTCTATTACTGCACCTGTTTAAGACATCTTCATCTACTAACTGTTGCATGAAAATAATATCAGGTCTTGGCTCAGCTAGCTGCACTATATGAGGAAATGAGAGTGGGGTATGCTACAGCCGATGTAAATGTGTCACTCCAAAGTATGTTTTGTATAGACTCAGTAAATGTACATGTATAATCTCTTCATCATATTAGTCGGTAGAATATATTGCACTCATGGGAAAACACAAGGATAAACCTTCATCTGCTCTTTTGTTCGCAAAAGTGCAACAATTATGGAGCCAATTGTCACTTTTCCTTTGCAGGAGTAGCTTCTCAGTATGGTCATGATGATTTCAGTGCTGTCACTGTGGAAGACTTGGCCATGGAGGTGAATAGTGTTCTGTGATGTCATTTTCATTAGAGTCCAGCCTATTCTGGTCTAAGCATAGATGTTACATTCCCTTTCTAATGTTTCAGGTTCTTAAGGAGATTGAAAAATTGACTCAAGTAAAGAAGATGATGGAAGAAGCAGGAAGACCTTTCTAGTCTGCAAGGTCCGCATATTATTTCTGCATATATAGAAACTTAGAGGACTTCTTCACCACTGGCAGTTTTTGCGTTGCTGCTCCTTATTGTCCTTTGGTAAGGCTCTCTGATTATCCTGTTGTAGTGTTCTATAATGACAAAGCTTCAACAAGAAAAGGCAAAGACGTGACAACGCTATGTATAGATTCATAATCCATCATTTTCTTCATTGCCTGTCGGGACCGTCTTTGCAAGACGGTAATTACAACACTTGGCATCCGGTGCTCATTCTTTGCTCTTTGATCAGCCTTACTTGGGAATTTGCACTTGTATTCTCCTTTTTCTCCAAACATCTGAATTCACTGCCTCGCCCTTTTTGATTTGGTCATGAGCATAAACCTGAGTGATTCGGCAGCTCCAGTTCCTTCCCGTAATTTGTTGTTTTGAAACTGCTATGGAACCAATTCTGTTGGTGGCTGCCTGCCCGTAGAACATATAGACTAAGCATCCGCGGGACATTCGCTTGCTTGCCTTCCCTTCTGGGGTATGAAAGGGACCCCCAGGTTTTAGCTTCAGGACGCAGTAGCATGGGGACTATAGGTGTATTTTCAATTGAAGAATTATGAAAAATTACAATTCACGAAGAAAACCGCATCTATGCTAAAATTGGCTGGTTGATTACATTGATAAATTGTCAAGAATTTTATCACCAAATTCGTTAAATCAAAGGTTTATGACTGTATTAGCATCCGTATTGTAATTGTTTACTAAAATATAGACCACTGAAATTGGTTGGGGCAGCTTCTAACCTACGAGCGAAGATCGGTACGAGATCTCTTGTCAAAAAAAAAGAAAAAAAGAAAAAAAGTGGCTGTATCTTCATCCACAAGTCGTAATTTACATGAGGTCGGTAATTGTGGATGCGATTGCAGTAATTTGGCTATGGAGCTTTCAATCTCAGCTGCATCTATGGTTTTACTATTATACCTTTATGGGTAGCGATCTGGTCGCTGAGCCGAAACATCAAGACTGCGACCGCTCGGTTCTTGACCACGGTGGTGCAAACATGTGATGTTGTCGCAAGCGACGGTGCCTTACCTAGTAATGGCCACCTTGTAGTGCGAAGTAGTCGGTCCTAAAGGTTTCAGAACTCGTTAATCACGGGAAAAGTGGAAGAAACGCGCCAAAAGAAGGAGACAGGAACTATTTCAGATCAATGGAGGGGGTGTGATGGAGAAACGCTTCCATAATTACATTCACCAGTTCTGAAGGCAAAGCTGCTCTTTACTCCTGACATTACCAGATGAATGTCAAGGTCACATTCCAGTAAAGAGCCACAAGAAGCACAGGAAGAGAAGCCAAATCCTTTATTGTTCTTCAGACTGGGGCTGCTCCTCAGTAACATCGAATACAGCGGAAGTGGAATGTCACAGATCCGGAATCTCAAAAACCTTCGAATGGTATTTGCTCGGGGACATGTCCGAGCTAACAAATGTCAAGGACGTACGTGCAGCATTTATTCCCTTCCCTGCGGTTCTTTTCCAGATATGTCGAGATTCTCCTTCATTTGAATGAAAAATAATTGGCCAAAGACCTCCTATACAACTAAACCTACGTGGCCTATGCTACTCCGACGATGTTCTGATCACAGTTTGAATGTCGGAATCTCAGATGTGGGGCCATTTGTGGCCCGGTACATCAATCGGGAGAAGATGCTTCTGTAAGGATCGCCCTCTCGTTTCTCTCTGAGGTACGCCATGCTTCTCTCTACCTCCGACTTGACTTGTAGATACAGTTCGTGGGATTTTTCCCGGTCACTCAGTTCCTGTTTCCTCCCTTCAGGAGTGTTCAAACACGTAAATATGTAGCAATTATCTACCAGTAAACCGCCATTGAAATTGAATGATTTAAAAGAAGAAAAAAACAAAAAGAAGCTAGCAAGAAACATCGGTGTCCAAAGCGCTCTAGAATTGGAAGTGAGAAGTGCAGCTTCATGATCAACGTCGTCACTGCTAGCTAAGGTATGAGACTTTTCCAGCAGAAAAAGGAAAGAAAATGAAGGGAAAAAAGAAACGCTAGTAATCGAGCAAAAGAACGCAAGTTATGCAATGGACATTGAAGCAGTGACAGGATGGATGAGCACATGGATGGATTTGAGGACAGCTTCATCTCCATTCACGCATGCGAATTCTTTGGGGTTTGCAGCTAGACGTGAGAAGCTAGTTCCAAGTATCAATCTATAACACAGTAGGCTGTAGCAATGGACATACCTGCCGTTTCAATTGGTTTTCCGAAACGATAATAGAACCGCCCAGGAATTTTTGGCTGAATCCAAGGAAGGTGCACATCTTGATTGGCTACCTCTCCAGTTGCGTTAGTCCTGTCAAAGTCGTGCAAAAGTTAATTGTTCATCACAAATAGACCGGGAAAATAGGGACTGGGGGTAAATTCACAAGAACATGAATTGGAATCCACCGGAGTTCCATACCTCACTTTTGCATATTCTTCCGTCATTTTTCGAATCTGTTCACTAAAGTATGGGATCTTCATTTGGTCATCATAATCGAAAAAGACCTGATAGGTGCAATATTTAGAGTGAAAAACCATGTGGACAATTGACTTAAGAACGATTGCAGGATGCTGGGCGATCAAATCATGTGAACATGAAGAATCAGAGTGGGCATTATGTACAAATATTGATGTTCAGTGGATCAAAAGAGTTCGCTGTATGCCTTCATGCAATTATCAGGTCAAGATCAAACTTTTTACTTTTCGGAAAAAATAGTGCGTCTGCGCTTGAGGATAATATGAAAGCAAAACTTCCAGTTGATGCTATCCTAGTAAAAGCTTTCCAACAAGTTCTGACGTCAATATCGAATTAGTCAAAGATTTTCAGATTCAATTTAGGCCAGTTACCAGCAAAAATCAATGCATGAAAGGAAAATAAGAGCATCCAGTGCGATATATCTGTCTGCTTAATTTTCAAGTCAAAAGACAAACTCGTTCAGCAAAAAACATAAGCAGTGAAAGAAAGAAAAAAGTGCCAAAACATTCTATCAACAATTCCATGCGTCACTAACTTACGATTGGGAGCACAAAGCTCCAGAAGAGCAACACAGGACTTACCTCACCAAAGTCATCTTCTCCAACGGTACCAAAAGGCACTATTTTGGCTCCAAATCTAATTGCCATCCTGACAAATTCAGACTGCTCTGGCCAAAATAGCTTGTACTCTTCACCCTGGCAATTGCATAAGACATTAATTCAAGTTTTGATATAGGGACAGACTTTATATCTGCTAGAGCAAGAAAACATAATATTAAGGATGTCCTGCTGCATGTACCACAAACATGCACGAGATAGGGAGATATGGTAATGTAACGATGGACAACACCTGAGTTGTAGTTGGAGCTAGAGGATGATAAAACCATCATTGATGCATGATTGTTTAACAGAAGGTTTGCATTCGTTTGATCTAATTTCAGATTATTTCTCCAATAATATAATCTCTCACAACCACAGTATATTATAGTACTAGCACAAGTACCTTGCGGTGAAGCGCTTCACGCATGCCTCCTGGATAAAGTAAGACATGGGACTTTGACGAAAGAAGCTTGAACAAATTGGTCCCAGAAACAGGTACCGCACCCATTATCCGAAAAGTGTCATAAAACTCTGGCCTAAGCGTTTGTCCTTTTTTGTATTTCTCAAAGAGCATAGGATGTGCTATCCCTCGTAAAAGTATGTTCCTTTGATTCAGGAATTGGATAACCATAGGAACCAGTTCAAGCCCCAATAACATGTGATAGCCAACGTATAGGACTGGTCCCTCTGATGGAATCCCAGCCAGACCTCTAACAATCCTCCCATCCTCCAAAGTTGACAGCATCACTGTTCCAGTTAGCTCATCAAACCATCTAAGATAATATGAGTCGTCAGGAGATTAGTAAAGGTTGAAAACAAATGATACAGTAGGAACTCCTTTAGAGAGGACATGGCTATCTTGCTATGGAAAGTCAACTGAAGATATTTTGGTTTAACCATACACAACGCATCTTCATGGGTACCAGGGAGGATCGCGCTGTAAGGTCTATTGCTGACCAAATGTTGGATTAAGTACACAAAACATGGTATGTGTGAACTTCATAGGTGTCTTAAACTGCTATCTTTTCTACCAAAATCTTACCTGTTTGATTCAGATCGTTCCTTATATTCAGCAAGGGTTGGTGGCAGGTAGTCTGAAACATAGTTGAGACTTTTTCCACGACGGTAGAAGCTAGTACCCTTAATTATGGTTAACAAATCAAATCCATCCTCCTGCATGCAAAGCGCAAATAGAATAATGACACTACCCTATCAGATAAAGCCTAACCCATAGATAAAAAGCAGAATGCGATTCTAAAACAGTGAAGAGAGCGCTTCAATGAAGCTAAACTTCGTCATAGTTTTGATGCACAGGGGCAGGTTATACGGCCTTACTAGTATGATTGTGCAGTGCCATCATTCATCCAACAGAGAAACATCGGTTAAAAATAGTATGCGGTTGTGCAGAACCATATACTTATCTAATAAAGTTGATAGCCGTGGTTATAAATTGAAAAGAAAGTCCGGATTTTTTTTCTCACCAATAATGTAGAGAAAGTCCTGATATTTTTTCACCAAGAGTTTAGTAATTAGTAAGAAAGAATATCTCCAAACAATTTCGAATATGTCAGATGTATAGTGTATAGATAAATGTTAATCATGACAGAGCAGGGTAAAGCTAGCACCAGCAGATTTACTAGTCAGCAGAATGAACTCTGCGTGATTATCTCGTGATATATTGCAGAATACCTATCCAAAATATCAATCAAAGGAGTAGTTTTAATATTAATGGCTCTGCAAAATTGCACCAAGGGAGAACATAATACTCGGATTGCAGATGCTGGAAGTTCAGTAGTTGAATAGTCATCCGGGAAGACAAGCACTTAAGACTAGCGGCAAGTTTCTAATCTTGACATTTTCACTTGATATGGCAAACCAAGCTAGAAAGGATTGCAGCAACACAAAAACTAGTCGATTCTTTCCTAAGGTGCCTTTTCTTCTCCATTCTATAGAAATCACGAGACACATATGAGATAGCAGTTCATGCGTGATTCTAGCTTCTGGAAAAAGAGATACCTACCAAGAAAAGGAAATGACCACAATTATCAAATGTACGGAGATCACTTCTCTGCAGAGCATTGTCTAGTCTATCTCCTTCTGCTTGACTTGGCAATAATTGATCCTTCCCACTAGCATTACAAATCCCAATCAAAGTTAATCCACGTTTGCCTCACAGAAATCATGACAATCACAAATTTAAATAAGAAATTCAGAAATAAAGTTCGAAGAAAGGGGGCAAAAGTGATGGCTGAAGAAGTTTAACAGAGACCAAGCACCTCACAAGCAGATACCACGGAAAAAAAGAAAGGAGACGTGACCATCATGCTGCTAAAAAATCACGTTGGTTCAGGCAAAGAAAATAAAGGATTAAAAGACCTTTCCTTATAAATACTATACAAATTCTCCACAGCAATGGCATTGCCACTAGCCAGTGCTATATAGATTCCACTAAATGACTATGCAGCTGAATTAAAGCAATAATTTAACTTTTAGTTGAAGGAAAACTCATCGAAGTTCTTCCTATGAGGCTGTAGCCTTTGACACTGCCAAATATATTGGACAATATCAACTGTGCTAGTAGTTGCACTGCATTGCCTGCTTTTACTATCTAATCTGAACTCAAGAGAATGACTTATGTCTTTGACATGAGGATGGGCTCATCCATATGCCTTATTACCCACTTTTTTTGCCATTTCTGGCCCAAGCGAATCCCTCTTCAATGCGAATATATTTAAGCTGCATATCAGAAGATGCAGATCTTACTTGATTAGCTTGATTATACATACATGCCAGAATTTTTTTGTATTAGTCTTGCGAATATGTGAGGGAATCCACATAGTTTGCTTTACGAAAGGACTTATGAAATTCTACGTATTAGTAACTCAGTAGTTAAAAAGAAATTCAATTGAAGTCAACACAAGGATAACAAGTTGATCCGCATTCGCCTTTGCTATAACATATCAATGCGTTGGTATCATGTTTCCTCCTTGCTATCTAGGAGATGTGAGATATAGCAATAAGACTGGCTGGGAATAACTGGCCTGCCAAAATCTACATAACCATCATAAACTCCAATCTGCCGGCATCTAATTGTGTGAGATCTGACATAAATGGCTAAAATAAGGACCTTGTAAGAAGTAGAGTCTGTGCCTTGACAGAATGAATGCGTGAGTTTGCATATGCCGAAGCCGATTTAAGCATCTGAAGCTTCCACAGAAGTGTTTCTTTCGGGAGAATATCAGCAAGAACCTGCAAAATATTTTTTTCTAAGAAATAAATTAAGGAGGATCTACGTAGCGCAAGTCTAGCCAGTTGTTCATGTCTGAAGAAAACGTAACTGGGGAAGAGTACTACTTATTACGTGAAGGAATTGCAAAAAAGCATGCTAGTCTCACGAAGATGATGGCCACAATTTAGCTTACAGGTATGTAAGATGGCACGGTCAATAAGTCCTTTGATAGCTCTCCAACTGTTTGCTGTGGAGGAAGCCCTTTTTCTGTGCTAGCCTTGAACGTCCTCAAAGGATCACCTTATATTTGCCAGAAATGAACTGGAATAAGTGGAGAAAGTTACTGCATGGCTGCAGCCGCATATTCATGGTACTAACTACTGAGTGTGCCCAAACTATAAGCCACACTTGAGAAACACTCTAGAATTAGCCCCACCCCAACACATTTACACAGCAGCCACGGCCCCCTTTTCACCATCAGCAAGCAATAAGGTATTCCTAGAAATAGGCAACCATCATCTAAAACTATGAAACAGAGGTAATGGGGGTCGCCTGTAACTGTAGCACCACAAATCAATGTAGGTTGTAAAAGAAAAAAAAAAACTAGGAAAATGAGAGAGAGAGAGGATGCATTGAAAGGTTCACTAGATACGCAAATGTGATACCCATGATGTTAACAGGCAACCATGCCTGGGCTATCTTTAGTAATTCGGTAGTTTTTGAAGTTGAAATCTCCAATAACACATGCGTTCAATTAGTCGGAATGCAAACATGTCTAGAGGCTTTCAATCAACAATTAATACAATCCTCATATAAGATTAGTATACGGTTGCTATATCGAACTTGATGATGTAACTGCAGCCACGCATCGAACTTTGCCCCTTGCTTCTTGGATTAAGGAGGTGGCATGTCTCAAAAGTTTCTTCAGTAAGATTTTTCTCCCTACTTACATTCTCTAGACCTCAAACAGTAGATTTCTATATCATCAGCCTCCATAAGTCAGTCTTGTATACCATTAACTAGTGAGAAAAATAGACCATAAACATTTTCTGCTTTAAATGGAAAAGTATAGCTAAATACAAATTATAAGGAGAACCGCAAACCTGCCATCGAACTCAGAATGATGGGATAGCTTAACTGCAACTGTTCTGGCATTAACTCCAGCATAGGTAATAGAGGTTGTATTTGCGACTTGTCAAAAGACGTGGCTGCAAAAGAATATGTGTGGTGTTTTGTATTCAATAAGCGAAGCAGCCACAACTGAGAGAGGTTCCTAATTAACATAAGCCTTTATCCTATAAAATTCAATGTGGACACTGCATAACACACGTAGAGCATTTCATTAACCACAAGAAAAGGCTGCAGATACATAAGCTTCTTGTCTCCTTTGTTTTTCCAGAGATTATGACTTAGAAAACCAATCATTTCTGAGTTGGAATGATAACTTGATTTCCTTGTCCTGCTAACTTCACTAGAAAGTGTCTCTCACCTGGGTTGGCCAAGATTAATAGAAGATCAACGTCAGGGTTGCGTGCTGCGACAGCTAATGCAAGGCATCCTCCCAGTGATTCTCCAACAAGATATATAGGTCTACTTGGGGAGCGGTAGGTCTCCGCTTTTATTGTTCTCTCAACCATTTTCACCAGGTCTGAGCCATGCAAATTGATTAGGAGTTATCAACCCGTACGGTATTAAGAAGAGAGAACTCAAAGCATCTGTCATAACCTGGCTTTGTTGCATCATAACTCCAGACTAACATGTTATGCTTTTACTACATAATGTAGCTAAAAAGAATCACAATTAAATTGTCGATTACAAATGACATTCTCTTCAGATTGTTACCAGGTATTCAGAATTGATGAAGAAATTGGAGAGATTAAGAAAGAGGAGGACCTAGAAATGACGTTCTATCCATGACTGGGATGTGCAAGCACCAAATGTCGAACACCCTTCATACATGAAAACATTCATCTAGTTAGCCATTAACTACAGCAGTAAATAGTGAATGTGTGTATAGTTATTAATAGCTGAGTAATTCACAGTGGACAGTAGGCAAACACAGGCTCTGTGACTCATCTCCCTTTATCTAAGTTTAGGAGGGAGAGGAAAGAGCCTTAAACCTAGTGCAAAGTGCAGCAATCACCACAATATTCTACATTGAACAGGGAGTGAACGAGTTCTTATCAAATTTGTTGTAAATGAGAAAAGAAAATTGATTTGTGAAGCAGCTTTATCATATCTCTAATATGTACCGGGCAAATCCATCTTAACAAAAGGCACTCTGCTTTAAGTTGACGTACTTATATTCTAAGTTTTCAAACTGTGTGACTGATCTTGCTGGAGGTCGTGTGTTCGTAAACAAACTAGCTGCCCTGTGTTGCCAGATGCCGCTGTTTTTCCCCTCTTTTGTTTCCTTAACAAGTTCAGGTGGATGCTCAAAACGAGAGTGCTCAAAAGCATAGTGTGGAGATGATTGATGCATTTCGTTGATAAGCATAATTAGATGCTGAAATTTCAGTGCTGAACTGAAAGATTGAATAATTGCGGAAGAGTAAGCATGCTCACTTTCCAAGCTTTTTATACTGCGAAGTAAGCCCAGCTCCAGTGCCGTCGATCCCTGAGAAACAATATACTGGAAAATATAAAGCACCGAAACTTATGATAAATTTCGCGAGTTTAGAATAGATTAGAGTGACGTCTGTTCGTAAAAGCGGAAAAGGCTCCAAAATCAAGCTGCACATCAACAAATCCATAACGGAAGAAACGGACATTGTTAGATTCTCAATTGTACGGACATCAAGCTGCGCCGCCTGACGAAGAATATCTAAAGATGATCTTGGCCGAAATGACAAGAACGTCATTGCATAAGTTCTGTTTAATTCTCAGACTCCTGTCAGATCACTTCAAGTCTTCAACAATACAAATCGAATGACGAGCGAGGATGTGAAGTAGTTACGTCGAGGGAACTCACCAGGTAAATATAGAAGCAGGGGCGACTTCTCCAAGCGAGACCCGCACTCCAGAGGAGAGAACCAGCGAGGCGGTCCACCGTCCGTTCTGGTCAGATCCTTCGCCTCATCGAAGAACCTTCTCAACCTCTCGCGTCCGCTCTCCGGCTCCACGTCCTCCATGAACGGAGTCAAAGAGCCCCGGTCGCTAGCTTGCTCCCCATGCTTCTCGTGGCTTCTCCCGTCCTCCCCAAAACTAATCGGTCTCGATGAAGGAAAGATAGTCGCAGTCGCAGCCGCTCCAGAGGACACTTGCTCCGTCGAAACGGCGAATCTGCGAGTGGACGATGAGCTGAGTCTCGGATTCTGATTGGAGCCTGCGGCGGCCGAAGCTTCGCTCCGGCGAAGGCGAGCCGGGGAGAAGACGGACGGGAAGAGACAAGCTCCGGCTGCCGCCATGGAGCTTTTGGCTCTGTAATGGAGAGATCGAACCACAGGGCAAATAGCCCGAAAAGTGGAACGACGAGAGCAACAATATACAAACGCTGGAAAATCTGCTGGTGGCGGACTCGAGAGATTTAAAGGGGAGAGAGAGAGAGAGAGAGAGAGACAGAGAGAGACAGAGACAGAGTGAGAGGGAGATGTCATAATTGGACAATAATCTTCTCGGTCTATGTTGCTGTCGCGGTCGTAACGAAACAGGACAAAACTTAGCACGGGAAGACCAGGCAACTTAAGCTTGGCTGAATCAGAATTAAGTTTCCAAAATTAATTCATTAAATAACGTCCGAAATTAGCATCTTAAAAAAAAAGTCAAATTTTCGTGACTATTGTATGCTCAAATAAGGGTTTCCGAGGCACTCATTAAAACGACTTAAATAAGCAATGATATTCGATCATCCATTTGTAGTTTAGCCAATCTTTTTACAGCTAGTATTACGTGTACCGCAATATTTGTATGAAATTTCGGTAACATTTTGAACGATTCATGAGGGACGACTAACATTTTCTTGGACGAAACATTACGGACGTCGATTCGGCTTTAACTTTTTCAATCTTATCAATTTAGTCCTAAAATTTTGCGCGAAATTTTCGGCATAATCATTTTAGTTAATTTCTGTCGAAAATTGCCAATATGGCGGTCCAATCTTCTCCAACCATAATACGCGGTACATCGCCACATCAATTAGTTTTGATGAAAGCTAATCAAATGACAGCCATTACATAATCACAAATATATGAAAGAATTATGTTTAAATTGACACGGACAATTTCCCTGTACAGATATTGTCGGCAACCCCCTCCGATACTACTCAGTAAGTCCATCATGCCAATCATGCAGGCCCAACTTCCAGGGGAAAAAATAATAGTAATAACAATCAATATCTTTCATCAGCGGCACGAGGCATTCAAACCAAACAAAACTCCCAATATTTTATCCATTCCTCGTAATCGATCGCGTCTAGATTGTGTTATCCCGTTGAGACATACAGCCGTTGGACACGCATGGGCGTCGATATCAGATCCGGATCGCTTGGGGGGACGGCCCTCGTTAATAAGAGATTTTTTCTTTCTATTTTTTCCAGTCGTCCGATCTGGATCCGACGGCTGGTCAGGCGATCTGAATCCGTCGATATTCCCAAGACTTGGTCTTATGAGCACAGCTGTTATTTGTTTGTGGCCGTTGATTCCGAGAACCATGAAAATAAAATCAGATAATTTTAGAATCTTAAATGGGCATAAATGGCAGATTGAGGTTGAGCTTGTGCTCTTGTTTATTGCATCAGTTCCGTGTGAGCGAAACGGCTTGGCGATTAGCGATTGTAGTGTGAATCGAGGACGCGCGATTTGCCATGCCAAGATAAATATTTCATTCCATTTTATTTCACATCCTGCCTTTTATCCATAATTTTAGGAAATTTCGAGGAGACCGTGGCTTCAAATTAGATTTTATCCGGGCTAGTTTGTGGACATCAGGACCTCGGCTCACTAGACAAGTCGGATGTAAGTAATTTAAATTGAAGGTGTATTTGGTGCGGAGGAAGTCCCGTGACAAAATAAGACTGTGTTTCAATAAATCACTTTTCATGAAAGATATTTTTCCAGTTATGTAATTCATTCTCATAAACATTAGATACATGTATTTCCTTCAACTATAAATGGTTTTCCATTAATGGATCGTTTTCGGCAAATCAACTTGTGAAAATCCATAGAATTAATTCGTGGAAAATTTTCGCACTCAAACGCACTCTAAATTTTGAAATTTTCAATCGGAGGGGAGATCAATTCCTTATTAGTCGAGGAATGGGATTGTTGTGAACTAATTCAGGAGTCAACACGCAATCCTATATAGTTCTCGTGTCGTAAACCGTAGAGCATGGTCACAAGCATGTTATTTACATATAGAGATGAAACCTTTTTTTTTTGCTCCGATACATGAAGATGAGACATACGCATGTGCTTCCCATGCGATATATTCAATAATCACGAATGAATTTATTAAGTACCTTGTAAAGTTCAAACCCTAAAAAATTCGATTAGTAGTCAAGAAACCGGCAAGGATTCATATTAATTAAGAAAAAAATCAAATTAATCATAAATTTATAGAAAGGTTACTATTTAATCATAAGCTTCCAATGGAGTCATAAATTTTTACATGAAATTATAATATATAGATTCTAATCTTTTGCAGTTGGGGGCGATTGACAAATTGTTCATATCCACGTGTTATGTAGGATGGTCAGCGATAATTAAGCATCGCATCATCAATTTTCGACTGTTATTATCCAAAAGATTTGGTTGCATTGGCGAAAGCGAAGAGTTTCATTACAGTACGTTCTTACCGATTCGGTAATCATCTCCTAATTAAGGGCTGACGTAGTCCCAAAATATGCAAAAACATCTGGACCACTAAATTTTCGTCTGTGCCCCACCTAATGTCTGACTCAATCAGCTAATATTAGAATTGAGTAGATAGTCAAGGGCTTAATGAAGTGTCCGGAAATGGCCGGTCGTAGTGAAGTCCACGTGCTTCCCAAATGCGACCTTCACTATTTGTTTGGTGAACCCGTACTTTGCTTAATTCACTTGGAATAATGCCGTCCGACGCAATATATCTGACACAATATATTGAGAAGTTTATGATCGTATCAATGCGCTTCGTTTGTTTCACAAAAAATAAATAATTTGAAAAGTAATTTTAAAAAAATATTTATGTCGTTCGAAATAATTACTCGATGAAAAATATTCTTACTAAACGTTTTTGTGTACGGAGGAAATAGGATCTCATAATTGAGCGTCGATGTCAATGGTGACCAGACCTTTCCGTGGATTATACGGTCTACTCTCCGGCAGATTCTCGCGTGGTCCACCCCCTCCATTGCTTGGTGGATTGGTGCTTCTGTTGTTCGGGCTGAAGCGTGGGCTAACAGACCACCTCAATTCGAGGTCCTCAAACCGTCAAACGGCCAGAGGGTAACGTCAGACCAGGTCGGCACGTCTCGGACTTCTTGAATTGGCTCTTTATAGGACATGGTTCCGACTTTCACATCTTGTTAATTGAATTCGATGTGTTCACGGACTTCAATGAGAACCTGGCGTGGATTTTGGTGCCGCGTTTGCGTCGAGAAGCTCCGTCGCTCGAGGTTCGCTCATGGCCCCCGCTTTCGAGGTTCTTAATCCCGTGCGTCAATTGATAATTCTCGTTGTTTTGTGATCGATCTATCTATCCAAGCAAGCGACTTTTTCGAAATGAGGAATTTCGGTCATTAATAATTTGTTCAATTGATTTCTAAGCGCACTAGGAGTGCGTATGATAGCATGGTTCATTTTCGAGAACAATTTCTATTCAGAAATAGTTTTTTTTCTATTTTTATTTCCCGGATGAGTTTTTGAGCAGTTTGATGACTATAGAAGATTTTGTCTTAGTGTAGAAAAAGAACCTAATTACATTCGGTACGGTCTTAAAAAATTTGTGATATTGAATGCTTTTTATTTTTCAAATAATTTTAAATAATTTTTTATCGCTTTTCTCCCTTTTTCTTCTTCCTCCTTCAGTTAGATAGCGAGACCTAGTGACGGTCGCCAAGCGGCCTAAAAGGTTGAGCCTTGCCCAATCACCCAGGCTTGACTTCATGTAGGCCCCGCAAGGTTGGCTCCACTTACCATGGCGTGGTATGCTCGGGAGTCGAGACTGACGGTTGGCTAGATGAGACAAAAGAAAAGAGAATTTTTTTTCTTACTTATTTTTTCTTTAAATCAATTTGCCGATCACTGATCTAGATTTTTTTTTCATCCTTATTTTTTTGTTTTAAATCTATTTGCTAATCACTCACCTGTTAAAAATAAAACAGTAGAAAAATTGAGTGACGTACAGATAGATTGCCGCCCCTTTTTTATTTAAAAGGGAGGATTGAAAAATAAAGTAAAAATAAAGATAAAAATGTTGCCCAACAAGACCAATCGAATACAGGCAGGCGGAGCAGTTCAAAGGCGGAGGACGAAAAGGGAAGACGAATTAAATGGTGGCCAAGTCAGACACGAAACTGACAGTTGGTCGTCTACGACCACTATGAAAAATGGTCGCGTCAACCCACCATCATCGTCGAAAGAGAGAGAGAGAGAGAGAGAGAGAGAGAGAGAGGCGAAAAAGAGATTCTCGAAAAAACGACTGGAGCGGAGGGGCAACACCGTTTCTCGATTCGGACAAAGGAACGGCGAGGCCCGCTCCTCGAACGTACCGATGTCGTGTTTCGATTTTCTTTCGCCCTTTCCCCTCCCCCTTCTTTTCGGTTCTTTCCATCTTCCAGATTCATTTCCTTGCGTCCTGTAATAATTTGCAGGTGATAATAACACATCATTTAAACTTTAATTAAATATATAACGTGATACATGAACTTTTAATTTATTTAATATAATTTATGAACTTCAACTCAATATGTAATGTGATCCGTGAATTTTTCAATTTTATTTAACATGATAAAATTAATATTCGATATAATTCTTAAATTGAAAATACATAAATCGCATTGCACGTTTGACCAAAATTCGCGAGTCATTTATGTCCTTTTCTCTAGTTTTAACTTTTGTGATGCTGTTCTTGTTGCGGATTGAAGAGGGCATTCTGGTAGAGGGTCAACTTTCTTTGGGGTTCACGAGCGATTTTTGCAAAGTCCAATGGGTTGGAAGCCCGAGGATTCCCAATTCGAGCACGCGTGGAAAAGCCCCCAATCACGAATCGAATGATTAAAGTGGGCATAAACAAAAAAGTAAAAAATTATCGAGCGAAAGTTCCGATTATGCCTATGTTGATTAGATAAAGCATCAACCTCTCTAGAGACCCACCTTGCATTACCCTACCCATGTTCTGCTTTTCACAGATGCTCGTTATCATGACTCGTGAGCATTGCTAATTTAGAAGATTTGGTTACTGAATTTCAAGTGCTGGTCCTGTTGAAAACGAAAATAAAATTATTGCTTGAGAATAATTGAATAAGGAGTATCGAATGATATTTCTATCTTGCCAGATAGTGAATGAAGAATTCTATTGGAAGGTTTTAGGCTTTATGCAATGCAACGGCCGGAAATATCGAGTAAACTAATATTTAGAAGTGATCAGACTTCTCGATCATGCCATACTAAAACAGTTTACAAAAGTGATTCAAATGACGTGTCGGACTCTTACTGATCTTCAAATACGGCTCACTTATTTAAAAAGCTATCGTATGGTTGGTTTGATAACTCGATTAACTTTTGAAATTAAAAAAAAAAAACTCGGTGCTCGATGAGATTAAACTTGTTTGATAATTGTCACCAACATCGGCTTAAAATGATTCAATCAAGTCGATAAAATCAGGGATTATGTAATTCACTAAGTAGAAACGAGTAACCCATAACAACCGCTATCTCACCTATAGTATTACTAAAACCTACAATAATGATCTTAATTAAATATATTGTAAGGAAAAAAAGAAGGACATCGTGCGATTAATTTCGATTACCTATACATTAGCATTTAAAATTTAATGCTTAAATTCTCTATACCTTTTTTTTCCAATCTCATCAGTTATTGCCTCTTTTTCAACGTGAAGATTAAACGCGGGGACAAGAACAGTACGGGTGAAACGTCGTCGTGCGTTGCCGAAGCCCCCTCACTTTGGGAGACCCGGTCGGTGACACGACGGTTCTTTTCCAGACTGCCCCATCAACTATGGCTGCCTTTACTGAAGATGTCGGGTGTTTTTCTCGTAGCTTGTCCGAATTCGAAAAGCATGGTACGGATGCCAAAAGGCCGCTCGGCATTCGACCCCAACGCCGGTCGGCTTTACGCCGGAAAGTCCGAAGCAATCTTCCGATCGCCCCCGCCAAGATAAAAGGCGATATGGTGCGTTGTCCCCGCACTTTCCATAGCCGAATGAAGCTGACGCCGTTTACTATCATCACTTGTGAATTGAGAAAATTATCCAAAATATTTTAATTTTATTATCTTTTTATTATATGAATCGAGTTTTACACATTTTCATATTTTGTCAATTGAATCCATCCAGTCGATTTCAATTAAGAATTGATGATGTGTACCGTAGTTGTCTCGTATGGCACGAGGGAATATTTGCAAATACATTAATAATTTCTATATTTTTGCATATTTTCCTTTTCTTTCCTTATTTCTATAGCTGGTTTGACCAGCCAGAGGTGAGGTATGGGAAGGCTCGACCTCGCCATCGTTGGGCAAGGCCGACCTTGCCAGTTAAAAGAAATTAAATAATTATTAAAAAAATATCAGGTCAGGGGAAAAAGGATGTCTGAGTAGAGAGGGGCAAGGCATTCTTTTTCACATGGAGTGTGCGTGCCTTACTGTCATCGTCAAAGGTCAAAAGGAGTTCGATGCAAAGACAATAAAAGGGGAGTCGAGATACAATGAACTGTGTTATCGATCTAAGTCAACCTAACTAATCAACCGATCGATTCAACAGGAGAGTCGGGTGAGGAACTCGGGATCTTGGTTAGGTATTCTAATCTTTTTCGGTTTATGTAATTAACTCGGAGACATTAAATAAGCCACCATTCATGTGCATTTATTAGGCTACACTGAGGTTTGGAGTGGCCTCTTATATCAATACTGAGTGGAGATGCTGCGATCTGAAGTCATTGTCAACTACTGAACATTTCGGGCAAGGTTCCTGCCCTCGAGAACGTTTAATGGTTGGTATCTTTAGAACTTAATTACCAAAATGGTCTCTTTAGAACGTTCGAAGTCATTGTCAACTATGAAACATTTCAGGCAAGGTTCCTGCCCTCGAGAACGTTTGATAGCTAGCATCTTTAGAACTTGTTGTAAAGCAACTTTAAAACGTTTGAATTCATTGTCAACTACGAAACATTGCAGGCAAGATTCTCATCGTCGAGAACGTTTGATGGTTGGTATCTTTAGAACTTAATGTAAAGCAACTTTAAAATAAAAAATAAGAAATTGAAGATGAAAAGGTTAATAGAAAGGAGGGCGAGTGACAGCTAATGTTGTGAATCAAACACGTGTTCGTGTTGCGATTCATTCGCGCGCATAGATATCTATGCCTTTGAGGATGTTTCGTATTTGTCAACAGGCATACGGCCCTGTTGGTATAGACGTCGGAGAGTGCCAAGTCCGGAGTTTGATCCCCATGAGCATTGCACACACGTGTATGCAGAAGAGAGGTTTGAAATAGGACAACAAAAAAGGTGTTATTTAGTATTTACCTTTAGAAAAAAAAATTCCAAACTCTATTTAGATTTTTGATTGTGCTCGTTGACGGAATCTTGATAAAGGGTAAATGTGTTGCACCTATACAAGTTTTACAATTTTGGTGTCGCAAGAAAAAAAATTAGAATAAATGCATTACGATAAATAAATTTTAAGGTTAATACCACAAAAAATCCTATACTATACATCCTATGACACATTTTTCATAAATCTTTTTTTTGTGACACAAAAAACTCAAAGCTATACTACGTATGACACGTTGACACAAAAAACCTCGAATACAATCCTGGGGGAGGTCAGGAGAGGGGGCAAGCCTTGACCAGCCGTCGGCAAGGGCTTCGCTGCCCCCACTCAGTGGCTGGCGAGCTCTAGCAGTCAGCTTGCCGACAAAAGTAGGTTTTTTTTTAGGGAAAAAAAGCGAAGAAAAGAAGAAGAAAAAATTATGAAGTAAATGTATAATTTGGAGTTTTTGGTGTCATAAAAAAGGTTTATGATAAATGTATCATAGAGGGTATAGTTCAAGATGGTGTAAAAAAAAGGGTAAATGTTTAACCATAAATTTTAAGATTTTCAGCGACTTTTTTCCTTACTCTTATTTCTTCCATACCGACGTTTGGAATACGTTAGTGTGGCTGGCCCCCAGTCACGTGGTCGATGAAATATTCAAAGATGACAGCTTGGACGTTCGTGATTTGGACCCGCGTCCTAGGCTCCGCAGTCCTCTCGGCGTTGAACGGAGTCCCTAAGATACCCATTGCAGGCCCGCCATTTTCGAGGTGATGCGAGACGGCAACGGCGGAGACCCCGTTGCGGACAAGTCCGGGTCAAAATCGATCAACCCCGCAAGAATTGTCTTCCTAACATCTGAGTCGTTGTCGCATCCATCCATCAACGGCAGCCATGCTTCTCAGTGAATCGAAGTGGCGCACGTGTCTGTCCCGGTCCGCTTTCTGTTGTCTTATTAATCTTGCTCTTTATTGCCGGCCGGATAATTAACTATTTCGTGTTCCTAAAAACCACCTGCGCCGATATAACCCTTTGAACTGATTTAAAACTTAGGTCCGTGTTTACTTTCACCATAATTGATGGCTCGTATGTATACGTATGTCTTGATTTGCTCGAGAGGAAAATTCTGAAACGCGTCTCTGATTTTATTTAAAAAAAAGAAAACTTGCTTAATCAAGAAAATAAGCTTCACTCATAATGTCTACGCGTTTGAAATCTCGATTGCCGATTTGAAGCTATAGACCCATCTTTATGACGCATAGATTAGAGAGAGAGAGAGGCTGGCGAGGCCTTCGACGGGATCGACGTCCCGGCAGCTGCGGCAATGGCGGGCTAGTGAGAGAGGAAGGAGAGGGGTGGGGAGTTCGTTAAATGATCTATGTCTTGTTTTGGCTATCAAGTGAGGTTGAAAGTTCCGAAGATGAACACATTGATTGGGATCTCGGTCGAAACTAAGAGAGGCCGGTAAGGAAGAACACGGTTCGTGGAGAGTTGGACCAGCGACGGAAGGACTCAGCATCGCCTCCGCCGATCACCGCCGCTCTAAAAGCCAGCTGGACAAGTCCA
Source organism: Melaleuca quinquenervia (assembly GCA_030064385.1). Classification (NCBI taxonomy): domain Eukaryota; kingdom Viridiplantae; phylum Streptophyta; class Magnoliopsida; order Myrtales; family Myrtaceae; genus Melaleuca; species Melaleuca quinquenervia. Next base: position 4,423,569 of record CM057726.1, on the reverse strand, counting down.
TCGCGCGGTCATTGCCGATAACCGGCGATAATTTTAGGAATTTCTGCTACCGCTGCTTCGATCGTGACGCGGACCGACGAGGAATCCTTGCTGGACAAACCGGTTACGTAAACACAGGAGGAACATCAGAATATTCCAGCTACTCTGAAAAGCATCACCCAAGAAGCCGCGAGCTTCAGCGTCTACAGCTTCTTCGAGCCGACGATGATTTATCAAACGCTCGAAATTTCACGGGGGATAGGAGAAATCGCCGGGGATTGTTCTTTTGTGATCATGGATAGGTTGCCGAGATCGGTCGATTATGAGCGAACGCTCGAATTCTTATGTCTTTGTTACTTGGATCTTCGACTAAAGATCGTACGGTTCTATTGCCCACGATTCCATGGGCCTCCATATGAGTCAGGCCCACCAATGTATCGAGCCCCACTAAACGAGGCCCAGATTGAAGCCGAACTCCAACGAAATTAATAGAGCATTTGTTCTTCACGAGTGGATACCAATAGACAGATGTGCATGAGCACTTCTCTAGGGGAAGAAGTATTAGGCTATGAGAGTTGTAGTGATACATCTTGAGATCGGTGATCTAATTCACGCGTTGCGTGATCGGACTAACGTGATACGATCATGATGGATCTTATTGATGCACAAAGATACATGTTAGCGAATCAATCTATTGCACGGGATCATATTACATTTTTCATGCAAGATAAAATGTTACGATTTTCATAGGATTTCCCAAGTGTCTCGGATCGTCTTTTTTGTGTGGTACATTAATCTTTCCGATATTTTTCATAATCTCAATGGACTGGACCCACTGACCACCTCGATGGGGACGGGTGGAGCATTAACATTGTTAATCAAAACCGTTTTTTTCCTTAAAAATTTTGAATTAAGGGAAAAGAAAAGCTAAGTAGAACTCCAGGAAGAGTGAGCAACAGAAAAACAATGTGCTGTTGGGATTGGAACTTCTAATCCGTGCTCCGACACTATGTTTTTAGACAAACGGAATTTCTTAATAACTTAAACCAATAAAACCAAAGCATGAAACATTATGTTCTTAGGACATGACTTACCAATTATATCATCCATATGCTTGGCCAAAGTAAAGTAAGAGAAAATTAAAATATTTTCGCTTCAGATACAAGGATACACTTAGGAGTAACAACGCATATGATCATTGAATTTTTCAATTCGTACAATAAGATTCCTGAATTTTGGCTCAATGCATGACGTCTTCTTTAAATTTTTAATTGTTCAATATAGTTCATGAACTACTAATAAATGTTCAATAATATTCCATAAACCATTAGAAAGTATGCCTAAAAGACCATGAGTCACATTGAATATTGAACTAAAATTTAGGTTTATGTCATTTTACTAGACCAACTTCCCAGCAAATCCATAAAACTTGCTCGTTTGAACAAAACATAGGAAAAACCAATTGTCACTTCAAAGTACACAGCCAATGGCAAATGGTGCCTTCAAATGCCAGATTCTTTTGAAGCACTAAAGAGAGAGATATATATTTATTTTTCTGTATATATAAAGATGGATGGTGGGGTTTAGTTTTCAGAAGTGGTCATTACAACTAACACATGTTATATAAGCCTAAATCATATTCACCACCAATCGGTCTATAAACGTTTGAAGATGACTTGTGAAAACAATGTCCTGGCCAAAGGGATCGAGTCGTACTAAGCCATGACCTTGCTCGCTTAACTTCACTAATTAATCTCAGAAATTGCATCAATATCCAGCGGCATGCTGGGGCTTATCAGATAAGCGCAACGGATTATTCCACTAATTTGTGATATACAGTTTGATTCCCGGTGATTCGATTGCAACTACTTACAGAAAAGATTAGATTTTGCAATTTTGGGAAATAAAATCTAAGATTGACAAATCGGATCGCTTCATCGGCTTATCCAAATGTGTGCATCGACTGCGCACCAAAGTCAAATTACTTGTTAAAAAAGAGTTTGAAGATGCGTATTCGATCGAAAACTGGGTTGAAGAAAACTCCCCACAAGTTCTATCCAAGTGATTTTCTATTTGGAAAAGTAATCGATATTAATACTCATTACATTTTGCGAAAAATAAATTATTCATAGAGCGTTTTAGGAAAAAAAATCATCGCTTATATTACATTAAAATAAATAAATGAATTTCGTCAATAAGTTAGTTCAATCAATGCGATCGTCGATCGTGTTTTAAAAAATAAATTTCCAAATGAATTTTTTGTACGGAATAGACGAAACTTAAATTATAATAATTTCGTTACTAGATCTTCATCTGATATTTTTGTAAGCCATTAGTGTCTTCAGTGTCAATTTGAGAAACTTACAAGTATAAACTTCTCAATCATGCATCTTTTTCAAATAGATTAATCAAGGAAGCGCACGAAATTCTCGCAGAAGAATCCAAACTAACAATATCTTTTTTCCAACTCCTCACGCGATTTGTTATCGTCTATCTCTAATTTTCTTTTTTTCTCTCACTAGTTTCGCTTGAGCTGTCGCTCGCTCCTCTGGACTATCCGCTTCTTTGTCCATCGAATCGGGTGGGAGCAGGCGGCCCGATCATGTCGCGGATGAATCCCAGCCGTCGGATTTTCTGTTTCTACTTCCCCAACCAAATTTCCGGAAGCCATCCCTTTCTCTCTCTCTCGCTATAAATTCCCGTGAAACCCGCGACCTCCGTCTCTTTCCTTGGTTCTCCAGCGCTTTCCTCTTCCGCGAACATGGCGCCCGAGACGGCGAAAGAGCAGAACTCCTTCCCCGAGAAATTCCTGGCCGTCTCGAGAAATTCGCGCCGGAGGTTCCTGATCGCGCAGGCCTCGCTCAGAGTCTCGGCCTGCGTCGCGGCGGCGGTCGCGCTCTCCGTGATGATCACCAGCGACGAGTCCGTCGTCCTGTTCGGCATCAAGTTCCGAGCTTACTACAGCTACGCTTCCGCTTTCAGGTGAAGAAACGTAAAAAAGAAAGGGACTGACCGCGCACATTTGCAATCGCTTGCGACGAGCGATGGCGAAGGATTGACTTTTGGTGGGGGTTGCGTTTCAGGTTTTTGCTCGGCACAGATGCGGTGGTGTGTGGCTTCTCATTGCTGTCGCTGATCCTGCTTCGCCTCGTCAGTCGTTCGGGATCGAATCCCAGGAATTACTTCTTCCTTTTCTTGCACGATTTGGTAACTATTTGTTCACTTACCATATCTATTATATGCTATCTTCGTTTTCTTCTGCGTGTGAAGGCTACTTGGCATGTTCGGAGTACAGAATTACCATAATAATGTTTGGTTGGTTGCGGTCTTCGATTAGGTGATATTTCTTTTTTTAGACTTCTTTCATGCTTAATTATAGCACTTGGCGATTGCTTCCATGATCCATCGCCAATTGGGCCCCAAGGGCCAAGTGTGATCATTAACCTTTTAAAGAACAAAACTTTTCAGCACGGTACTGTATCTGTTAGATCATCGCTTGTTCTTAATAAGTATTGGTCCAATAATTTTGGCATATGTTGGCTTCAGGGGAACTGGCATACATGTAAAGTACCCATGAATGCTATAGTAAGATTGGGTTCTCTACGTGTTGATAGGAGTATAGATACTGGCACAGGGAATAGAGCAGGAATTTGATTAGTAGAGATGCTGGTGCAAACATGTACCCACGAATGAAACTATTTGAATACCTTACCAACATTTGTCCGAGGTTAGGTGGACCAGTTATTGGTGAACTTGTTGTGTGGTGTTGAGTCTATTGACTTGGTCAAATAGATATTTGAAATCTCATCCGTAACTTAGGAGGATTTTTAAGTGACTAAACAAATGGACTGTTGCTCATAAATGGCTTCTTCGACTCAACTTTCAGATTCAATTGGTTAATTCATTTTAACAACGCAGGCAATAATGGTGCTGATGATATCTGCATGTGCGGCGGGGACGGCTATTGGGTACGTGGGTCGTTATGGAGAGGAGAAAATGGGTTGGGTTGGCCTTTGCAACAGAGTCACCAAATTCTGCAACCAAGTGTTGGTCTCGGTTGTTTTCTCCTATTTGGCATTCTTCTGCTACCTGGCTCTTACCATCACATCCGCCTACAAGCTCTCGTCTCATTCCCTTGAGTGACTTCAAAGAGTTTCAACGTCGTGCGTCGGGAAGAGGGATATTGACTGTGGGTTTCTTCTTCTGCCGATCCTTTTCATCTTCCTCTTGCGACCGCAGTTTAGTTTGCCTTCTTTAGACATGTATAAATATTTCGTTACTTGGAGATGGAGGAGCTACCTATTTAATCATTATGACCTTGTCTTTTTCACATGTGTGTGGATGTGTTAAGACAAGTTGTCCATAAGAGTTATTTTAGGCGTATACAGTCTCGTTTCTTTTAGTGTCCATCATTTTGTGGGTTAGGTGATGCTTATAAAATCTGCTGCAGTTATTCTTGCTTGCTAACTTTCAACTGTCCCAACTTCATGCTTTGAAGATCTTCTGCCAGAGAGCTTTTCGTGGGAACATTTTGAGTCTCACATATGGAATCGTTCTTCAAACGGGTGAATGTTAGCTTCTGTATACTCGCATCAGATAACTAACCGATTCGATTGTGGCACTGGTAATGCAAAGAAGGTTTGTTCTGTCCAAAATTCACCGAGAAATTACATCCAGGAACGGTGCTTACAAATCTTCTTGTGTCCCCCTGTAATTCATCTGCTAATGGACAAGTCGACCTAATCGACCACAGACATATTCATGGAACTGTTCAGGCAACAGTCGTGGAAACGAAATTCTTCATTGGGCCATGGACGGGGCAAAAGCTTATCGTGAAATGATTCTCGATCATCCTTGTCTAGGCCACACAGTCGTAGGTTTTGACTTCTCCCGACATGCGCATCTCTTTAGCAGCTACCATACCAGAATTAAAATGCTCTTTGGCTTTGACAACCATTTCTGCACTAGTGCTCTCCAATTGGATAAATGAAGGTCTAATTCAGCATCGATGCTCGCTCGCATACAGAAACTTTGAACCATCCTCCGTCAAGCGTCTCGCTCTCTCTCCGTTTAGAAGCTATAGACACATCTCTGGGACCTGAATTCAAACACCTTTCCTCTAGAATTCAGCTGCGCTCGTGGAGTTACGCAAGGAAAAATCTCTGTGCTTTCCAAAATTGAAAATCTCTGAAGGGAATGAGAGAGGTGCGACTGTCGAAAGAATTGCATTCTTTTTTGCCTTTTTTGGTGATATTATCACTCCGATTGATGATCATATTGTCGGTCCACGACACGTAAACTGGTCCCGATCAGGGTATTTATTTTTTTTTTCTGGGAGGGAATGCAATAAATGGAATTTAAGTCACAAAGAAAAGTGCAAGATGTAAGCCAAGTGAACAAAGTCAATCAGCACCAGAAAAAGAAACCTATGTTTAGTGGCAATCATTGACTTTTCCTCTGGAGGGTATCTTTCCCAAGTTGATGTCTCCATGCCATTTGGATCACGGATTTACCCACAGAAATATAAGAAGAAAGATTTTAACGATAAGAGGATCGATCAGTCTATTTGCCCGAATTCTGTCGCTGAAAATAGATGGCTTCATAGTAGAATTCAACTCTAGTCGAGAATCAACTATCCCAAATCAAACAAGAACCTTCTGGATTAGATTTGTGCTACTTTTGAGGGAGAAAGATTAGAAATCGTTCCATGTGGAGGGATTGTGAGGCTCAAAAACAGTGACGCCGCCCATTAACCCATTGTCGAGGATAAGAGTTGTGGGCATAGAGAATCAAATTATCTCTGGATTCAAGCTAAAAGCTGCATGTCTAGCTCGACTTTTTGGACCCAAATAGTATATTTATTCCGCAGAATTTGTCAATTATTTTTTCTTTTCTCTGCTCATATCCAGTGTCGGCACATCATCTTATTCAGATAAAAATCCCAAAAAATCATCTGATATAGTTCATTGCCAAGCTGGGTTTGGTCCATGAAATGCATTGACATTCATGATCTACAGGAAGCACACCTTTTTTTTTTGCACATGCAACCAAAGCCCAGGAATATTGACTCAAACCAAGTTGCCTCAAGGATAATGTAACAGGATGATACTGATGAGTACCTGATTTATGGCCAACCATCGATATCTTCTCATAACTTTTCGGCGGGCTCTTTTACTCAGTTCAGCGAGCATTGCACACCTGTAAAATCTGCTCATATAAAGAATAGATTCTATCTTGGGAAGCTTGGTCATTCCTAAGAGAGCGACCGGCTTATCAAAAAGAAAGAAAATTTCAAAAGAGAAGATTCGCATGAGGCAAATTGACTCAAGGAGGTCCTACTAAAATAGTGTAGTGCCTCGGAATCTGATCTCATATTCGGTTCCATTCCCTATAAATAGAGACAAGAATGCAACCAAAATATCGAAGCACTGGACTTGAGTGAGAGAAGAAGAAGAGAGGCTAACATGAAGACAAGAGTCTCATTTGGTAGCCAAGGATGACTTGCCTTCTCTGAAGTCGATCTATTCGAGCTGAACTGAGGGTTCGAGTAGTTCGTGCCGGTGTCAGGCAGTCTCCTTAGCTAATCAGAAAGTCTCTTATCTTTCATGTTAGGCTTCTTCTTCCTTCTAAAAGCAACCACTCCTCAAAGATACTAATTTGTCTGTCCTTATTCATCACATCACACACTGAGAGGACACTGAGAGGAATTGCGAGGAAGAGAGGCCTTACATGAGGTGACGAGTCCTGTTTGTTAGCCAAGGATGGCTTGCCTGCTTCCTGCATGAGGCTTCGATCATGGTTGCTGTTCTGGTCGACCGATGGGTACAATTGCAGGGTCGCTGGCAGGTCATCCGGGCTTACCTGACGGGCTCTTCACGTTCATGTTAGGCCTTCTCTTCTTCTTTGAGAGTGCCTACCTTTCTCGGGCCAGAGGAGCATTGGAAGTCGGCACAGGAAGGTTTGTGAAAGATGTCCGAAAAGGAAAGGAGAAATAAAAAATTGATTCCCGTGGCTTTGCCATCTGGAGAAAGAACTCTCCATTGTGCAGGTTTAATTATCGAAACCGCCTTACGCTTGAGGGATGCTTGAACGCATGGCTACGTGCAGGTGGTGAATATGTCGAGATCGTGTGGCTGAATGAACTTTCTATTATGCACGCAAATCGACAGGTTTCACCGACGAGTCCAAACGTTATCCTCTCCCATTTTAAATTCTGCAAGCACACGCTATACAACCATCCACGATATCGATTCCTGAAGTTCCTCCCCAAGATTGATACCTTGTTTCTGCATAATTTCAGCAATTTGGCCTAAGTTTCACTTCCTATCATGTCTATGCCGTCATTAAATACCCTTTTTAATTCAGAAACTTCGTCTAGAAAATATAAATATATTTTTATTTCTAGCTAGAAATTGTTCTTAGTAAGAGGATAGTTATCATCCGTGTCCTAAGTGTTTGTAAGCTCAATATTTTCACTTTCCCTGGTTCCCGAGTGATTTGTATGTAAGTCGGGTGGACTAGTCGGCTCATCATGTGGAACTGTTGTCAAATCATGCTTTGCCTTTGACCCAATGATCACTTAGGGTTTGGATGACTTGGTTTTTGGTGGCTTGAAGTGTTTTGGGCAGGCGCAGGAATGTAGGATGTGATGATGGATACTTGTATAAAGAAACCAACATTCTCATAGATAGAGTCAAAAGGAGAATTGACATGATAGTGAAAGTTGGACTCCATCAAAGGTAAAAATTCATGTATCCTCGAGAAAGCCACGCGTCACGGGAATTGGTACGTATTCATCAATCATACTCGAGATGTGTATACACACGCATAAGAATTTCAATCACATTTCATGTCCACAACTTTCGTTGGAAGACCACTCGAAGTAAAAAAAAAAAAAACATTTGGACAAAGACAACGTGGTTACTATGTCCATGAAGCGAACAGATGATAAGTTCACTAACACTCTTAAGACCATGCTTTCAAGGGATTTAATTCCCCGATCAGAAGCGACATTCGCGATGTATATTAACTCCAAAGCTAATGAGATCAAAGTCCGACGAGTTGGAAGCTACGGGTATGTGTATTCAAGCTGAATTCAACTTCAAAACAGCCTAAACTCAACTTAGAACTGGACTTGAAGCTTAAAGGTTCTTATGTGGATGATCGGCTTATCAATCTATTCTTTCAGTTCAAGCATGGAGTCAATCCCATACTTGTTATCCTTTCAGAGACTTTCCGGTCTTTGAATCATTGCAGAATTGATGAAGAAGGGCGATTTGTAGGATGTGCTCCATTATTAGACATCTGGATGGAGAGCCATCTCAAGTGTATCAAAGACAGATTCACGACACCCTACTTGCTAGAAAATAGAATTCCAATTTAAGAAAAGAAAGACATCACAGACTTCATTCCCTTCTCAAAGCATCGGTGAAGCGCTCATATCAAATTAAATGATAGCTTCACATCATCCCTTTGGGTGATTCTTTGGGAACGTACTGATAAGAACTTTTTTCTGCTCTAACAGATTTCTAAACTAGTTATAAACTGTAAAAAAAAAAAATACTAATATAAAGAATTACTTCTGCCTATTTCTGATTACTTATAGTAAATGCAAAAATAAGAGTTTAATGTTTTGATTATTGCCCGAGTATAGATTTAAGATCGTGTTTTGATTTATTGATGACTTAAAAAATTCCCAATGAGATCTTGTGCTCACCCTTAGTGGAACTCAAGCATCATATCCGGGTATTTATCACCTGTCATTTCGGATGCTTCAATTCCATAAATGGCGATCCCGACACCTGATGATGTTTTTTCAGATCCTTAAGTCCTCAATTAACCAAACTAGAACCTTAAGTTCTTGATCAATCAGGAGCCAAAACCTTCATATTCTCGTTGATGCACTTATTTCGAAATATTGGTAATTCGCAAGATATTTCAAAAAGTCGATAAGTTTTCTGTTACCCCGTAATTCAGATTTTATTCACAACAAATCACAAAGCAGGCTGAGCAATCCTGCTCCAAACTAAGAGTCCAATCATCAAGTCCCCGGTTAAAACTCAAGTTTTATGCGTTTCAATAAACACCTTGCTTTGAACATTGACACAAATGCTAATCTTATGTCTAATCAATCTCTTGAATTGAGGAAAAGCTTACAGCAAAAGAGGAGTTATGGAGACTACTGTTCCTGGCACTCCAAATACTGTAAAGAAGAGCACAGCAAGAGAAATTAATCAACAAATTGGGGACTTCTTAAACAAGAAATTGTGGATTGCCTTTCCATTAAAAACAGAAATTGTTGCGCATCCTCCAGGAACATTATCAACAAGATGAAGCTGCAAAATTGTCCTCCAAAGTAGCAAAGAGAAAGAGAGAACATCCAAAGGAAAAAGGGGTTGCTGTCGCATTCCAAGAACAACAAGAGGGGAGAGATCTGCATGGTCCACTGTAATAACCTTCCCTTCTTGGTAGCTAACTTGGCAGTAAAACAGTGTCGAGGAATAGAGGGATTCAACCAGACCGGCTTTCTCCATGATACCTTTTGGACTTCTTCTTCTTAGCAAGTTCCAGGCTCTCCTGACTGTGAAGGTACCAGGTGGAGTCAATTTCCAACTTGCTCGATCAGCAATAGAAGGATTCGGCATTAGGAAGCCACGCAAGTGAGCTCGAATCCTGACTTAATCGTCAGAGGTGGCATTTGGCCAATGCCAAGCTGAGTCGTGAATTGTTGGGATTGATAGAGCAAAAATAGAAGAAGAAGAAGATTGGGGGAAGAATATGTAACATTGTTTATCGTTGCCAGAGAATCAAATAAAGAAATTGATAACAAAATAAAACAATAATTGGAGATGAGGTACAGTTAGCCGAATCTTCTTAAGACAATTAATTTATGCCAATGATGCTAAGCAGTTTCACGAATTTTGCCTCTCAAGATATCATCAACCTCGTAAGTATCACTTTTTCGAAAAAGACGAGACGTCGAAGTCATACAAATAAAGAGATCTATTCATTGATAAGAACAAGAAAAATGTGATTGGTGATTCGATTGATGATAAGATAGAACCTAGGTTGTGAATAGTGATTTGATTGATGATAAAAAAAAAAGGGAATTCTTGGTTTAGCTTTCCACCTTAACGATAGAGAAAATGATTCATCAAATTCTATTGAGTTTTATCAAAAAATGACTCTGGTTATTAAATAATTGAATAACTGGGAGCAATTTACTTATAATACTTAGTTGACATTCATAAAAAGTATCTAATGAATTATGAGTTCAATACATTACCTCCAACACTTTTTGAGACCATCACACTTAAAGAAACTTGAAGAGAGAAAATATGAATGTGCATACATAGTTTTGAGTTTATTTATAGAGTTCTTTAAACAATGAATTAAATAGATACAAGAATATAAAGATACATGAATCAAGAATTAAGTAGATATAAGTAGATACACGAATCCAAGAGATACATGAACTTTAGAAATCAATGATATATGTGAACGTAAATAACGTATCTCGATTTTTCGTAGATTTATTAACCTACCATAAAATACAACCTGAATCACATTCCGTGCCTTTGCTTGAATCGACAATGCAGATTCATAGACAGTTCTAGCAGGAAAATGAACAAGCAGAGGACTGACAGTATGCCTCTCACCATGCCAAACGAAAAACAGAAGAACTATCATCGATTACATGTTTCAAATGAGGTCTTGAAACCTCTATTAATTTCAAGATTTTCCTCCCAATCATAAGATGCATCAGCTAGGAGCTTCAAAGTTCAAAAGACCTGTTTTTAAGCATATAACTTCTAGCCAAGCCACCCATGTAGACCATACTGGAGCAAATATGAGCCATAAGCGACGCATGATACAAGCTTTATTCCCCGATTCTGATCTCTTAAGCCGACTAATCTTCCCTCTTTCTTAGGCAACGATTGAGGTCTCTCTAGTACTCTTATGAAAGACTGGCACACTAAGGGATGTGACGGATCTTGATTGGGTGCTAAACATGGTCCGCCTATTCAAATGTTCACACTTTTGTCATATCGTCTGGCACGTCAATTATAGGAACCAATCTTAATGACACCCTGCACAGCGTAAGGACATCCCAGTACTCATATGAGTAGAGATCTATTCATTAATTTTGTGGGAGCTGAATTTTTGGAAGCAACTAAACTAGAAGAATATTGACTTCTAACGCAAGTTGGCCTCCCACGATGTAATAATTGATAAATGCCATATTCAAATTAAAGCCATCCATCCATATCTCTGGCGATGGACCTTTTGCACAGAGTGAATATTACACGTGACCCTTCCTCCATGCATGCATGAGGAATTTATTCCTCCATTTGTAAGTCAGCTTTGATCTTGTACATCTGTGTGTGTGTGTGTGTGTGTGTGTGTGTGTGTGTGAGAGAGAGAGAGAGAGAGAGAGAGAGAGAGAGAGAGAGAGAGAGAGAGAGAGAGAGAGAGAGAGAGAGAGAGAGAGAGAGAGAGGTTTTGAATGAGGAACATTGACTCGATCGATCGGGACTGCCAAAAGATGCTAGATACGTGGCTTTGGAATATGATCTTCCTATATTCTTATTCAAGCCCTTTATAAATGGACACATTGGATAGAACTAAATGGACACAAAAGCAGCAAAGTAAATGAAAGAAGGAGAGGCCTAACATGAGGACGAGAGCCTTGTTTTGATAGCCAAGGATGACTTGCCTGCTCCGAGCTAGATTCCTCTTTGCATCATCGAGTCGATGTTGGAAAATTCATTATGCGGTGAAACCGGTCGGTTGCAGGCAATCTCCTTGGCTAGTCAGAGCATCTCTTTTCTTTCATGTTAGGTTTCTTCTCCTTGTTTAGGCGAGTCCTTGAGTTATTGAAGCCCCCCACTCCTTTTGGAACTCCGTACTGAGGAAGTGAGGCCTTACATGATGAGAAGAGTCTTTTGTTTAGTAGCCAAGAATGACTTGCCTGAAATCTTACAACGGTCCTCGCTGAAGATGGTCATAATCTGTATAAGAAAGTCTTGTGTGATTGTGCAGGCAGTCAATCTTGGCTAAGTTAACAGTCTCTTCTCTTTCATGCTAGGCCTTCTCTTCTTCCTTGAATATTGTCCTTCGCTTATGTATAACCCATTCATCAACCCAATTCCTGAAGTTCTCGCCAAGATTGATACCTTACCTATCAGCACTGGCCATATTTCACTTCCTATCATGTCTACGCCTCTTCCTTTCAAGTCCACAGTCAATAGAAAATAAAGGTTTGACTTGGGCATGATCTAAATGTTGATAAATATATAAGAAAGGTCGTTACATCTTCAAACCATAGCAAGGAACACCGACTGTATGTTAACTAAGTATTTTCAGTTGCCAAGTTTCTGAGTTATTTGTGTGGAGAGAGGATTAGTTGATTCGTTACGTGAAACTGTTGTCAAATCATGTGTACATTTCAAATTAAACGGTTTAAAATAAATCTGTTCATTTTTTTTACACTAATAGAAAACTAAAAACATAACGAAACATATTTCACTTTTTACTCAACGATAACTTACAAACTCATTTTAACATCTTGCTCAAAGTTTGGGTGGTTTGGGTCTCGGCTAAATTTACGTGCTTCGGGCAGGTTCGGAAATTTAAAATGTGGGATGTACATTTTTGAAAATAGAAAGACATTTGCATAAATAGAGAGACCATAGTAATCAACACAAAAGTGCGAAGGGGTCTCTACCAGAGGTGAATCTCAAGTATACGTTTGGTATTTGAAAACGTAAAGTTATACAAGTGGTCGATAGCTAGGTGGAAAGTCCAGTATGCTTTTGGTATTTTCCTGATAAGCTCTGCAGTCGAAGCCCCCAACATGCAGCAGAAATTCATTCCTTTGATGGAGAAATATGTCTGTCTGTATGTATGTATGTATGTATACGTTCCAAGAGTTCTTTTATCATATTTTGTGAATATCGCCTTCAGCTTACTGCAATTAAGAGCGTCTGTCCCGCTGCAAATTGTAAGTAACTACAAGCGTGGGATGGTCCTTCCCAAAGATGGTTCATTGGTCCTAATCTCATTATTCTATTCTCTTAATAGAACGAGGCTCGCATGGGCCGTTCATGGTCCTGGTTCACCACATCATACGGTTGATTGAAGCCCGGCTGACCTAATTAATGGTCGATCGATTAAATCCTTTGATAATGTGAACACGAATTTTTCTAAGTCACATTGATCGATGACTTACATGAAAAAGCATTCGTCATAAACTTGGTAACAGGAAAACGTTTGGATAATGACAATATCAGCATGTCAATGCATGAAATAGATGCTAAGGTCACTCTAAAAGCAGGCTTCTGAGTTATGTAACACGCCGATCGGGAGCGACTTTCATGATATGTGACAAGCTGATATGGTCAAAGTTTGATGAAGTTGGATTATACTGGTCACCTAAAAATTCAAGTTGAATTCCAGTTCAAAATAGTCTGCATATTCAAGCTGGAACTGGGACTTGAAGCTTTCCAAGAATTCCTCAAGGAAAGTCGCAACCTGGACATCTATGATTCTCGCCAGATCCTGAAAGAAAAGTTAGCCAAGGGTTATGTGATTCAGATCACAGAAGTGTGGATATCCAATTTAGACAACAATGTAACATTAGTTCTTCGGATGATTCTCTGGTAGACGGTTTTGTTACTCGATTCCAAAAGTTCAAAATTTTTTTTTATGTTGATATATTTCTAAAAAGAGTTAAAGAGTGTCCAGCAAGGCAAATATAATTATTTTCACATAATTTCCGGATAACTTATTGACAGGAGCTGAAGTCTTGACATAATATTTTCTAAATGTTTATTTTAGTCTTCGGAGTATTTATCTTAAAAAGCCTCAATCGGACAGCATGACTCCCGAGAATATTCTGTCATATTGCCACGTACACTTAATTCCACTAATAGCGAGCTCGAGATCTGATCAAAGATATATTCTTTTAAGGCTTTGAATTCCCATTTAACAAAAACAAAACCGTACGTCCTTAATAAAATAATAGCCAGTCTCAAGTTCTGTTTCTGTACTTATTTTGAAAAATTGGTACTTTGCAAGATAATCTTATGAAAGTATTTTATGAAAATATAAGTAGGTTCTATCCTGCGATGATTGGGATTTTATTGACAATAAATCAGAAAGCAGGCTGAGCAGTCCTGCTAAAAGCTCAATACAATCATCATCAACTGAGGCCCCATCATCAAATCCCTCGTTGCAACTCTCGAGTTTTATGCCTTTATATAGACATCTTTCCTCGAACATTCAAGCAAATGCTATTTCTATCTCTAAACAGTCTCTTGATTTGAGTAAGGATTGGGAAGAGCTTACCGCAAAAGAAGAGCTATGTAGGCGACCATTCCTGGTACTCTTGTTATAGAAAAGAGAAGCACACTCGGAGAACTTGAACGGCAAAAGGGGGAATGCCATTCCTTTGAAAACAGAACAAGCCCATGTAACCTTTATCTCCCAATCTCTAGGGACACTATCAACAAGCCGAGGCTGCCAAGTGGCCCTCCAAACTTGCAGAGAGAGAGAGAGAGAAAGCCCAAAAAGGCGAGTCGTTCCTGTCTTCATCAGCAGCATTACGAAAACAACTAGAGTGAAGAGATCTGCATGGCCTACTGGGGTATCTGTCCTTTGTGGTAGCTAACTAGGCAATGAAACGGAGCAGAGGAACAGAGGGATTGAAGCAAGCCACCTTTCTCCATAATACCTTTGGACTTCTTCCTCCTAGCAAGTTCCGGGCTCTCCCAGCTGTGAATGAACCACGTGGATTCGGTTTCCAACTTGCTCGATCAGCAACAGAAGGATTTGGCGTTACGGAGCCACACAAGTGAGCTTGAATCCTAACCCAATCATCAGACCTGGCAGTTGGCCACCGCCAAGCTGAGTCCTGAATCACATCCTGTTCCTTTGCTTGAAAAGACGATGCAGAATCCTAGACAATTCTAGCAGGAAAATGAACAAGCAGAGGACTAAAAGGATGCCAGTCACCATGCCATAGGAAAAACAGAAGAGCAATCACCGATTACACGTTTGAAATGAAGTCTAAAAAAACTCTCTTCCTCCCAATCACAAGATGCATCAGCTGGGAGGTTCAAAGTCCAAAAGGACCTGTTTTTAAGCCTATGAACTTTTAGCCAAGCCACCCATATAGACCAAGCGTGGGCAAATATCAGCCATACGCAGTGCATAATACAAGCTTCATTCCAACATTCTGATCTCCTAAGGCCTACTAATCTTGGCCCTTTCTTAGGCAACAATTTTGGTACATCAACATCCCCCTTACGAAAAACCAACGTGATAAGTGACCTGACGGACTTTACTAGAGCGTTGAATATGTCCACTTATTCAAATGTGCATTTACACTTTTGCTGTCATCTGGTGTATCAATTATAAGGGCCAATCTCAGTACACCCTGCTGCTCAAAGTCATCCCAGTACTCATAGAAAGTAGAGATCTACTCATTAGTGTCGTGTGAGCAGACTTCGTTGAAGCAATTAAACTTGAAGAATATTGCCTTCTAACGCAAGTTGCCCTCCCACAATGTAAGAGTTGACAAATGCCATACTCAAATTAAAAGCATCCGTCCATATCTCTGGAGATGGGCTTTTTTGCACAGAGTGAATATTACACGTAACCATTCCTCCATGCCTGCATGGAGAATTTATTCTTCCGTTTGTAAGTCAGCTTTGATCTTGCTCATCTCTCACAGAGAGAGAGAGAGAGAGAGAGAGAGAGAGAGAGAGAGAGAGAGAGAGAGAGAGAGAGAGAGAGAGAGAGGATTCGGATAAGGAACATTGACTCGATCGATCAGGACTGCCAAAAGATGTTATATACGTGGTTTTGGAATATGATCTTCCCATATTCATTTTCGAAGCCCTCTATAAATGGGTGCATTCGCTAGAACAAAATGGACATGCAAGCAGCAAAGCAAATGAAAGGAGGAGAGGTCTAACATGAGGATGAGAGCCTTGTCTTGATAGCCAAGGATGACTTGCCTGCTCCGAACTCGGTTCCTCCATGTGTCATCGAGTTCATGTTCGAAATCTCGTTATACGGTTGAACCGGTCGGTTCCAGGCAGTCTCCGTGGCTAGTCAGAGCATCTCTTATCTTTCATGTTAGGTTTCTTCTCCTTGTTTAGGCGAGTCCTCGAGTTATTGAAGTCCCCTACTCCTTTTGGCACTCCATACTGAGGAAGTGAGGCCTTACATGATGGGAAGAGTCTTTTGTTCAGTAGCCAAGAATGACTTGCCTGAATTTGTTCAGAGAGCCTTTGCTGAAGATAATCATAATCTGTCTAAGAAAGCCTTGTGTGATTATGCAGGCAGTCATTCTTGGCTAAACTTGACAGGCTCTTCTTGTTCATGCTAGGCCTTATCTTCTTCCTTGAATACTGTCCTTGGGCTTTCAAGAACGGCGAATTACCTCACCATATCCAGTGCAATGACCACGTCGTTCCATGTGATATCGGTAGTAATCAGCGCTGCATTCAAGAAAGACGTCTTGTACATTGAAATACCGCATGTCACCAGTTATGAAATTTTAAGATTTAAAATAGTTTCTTTATATCATTAGAACCGTATGATCTTCACATAAAGTGATTGACGCGCTAAATCTTATGATATTTCTTAGACGGTGAAACCATAATCATCTTCTTCGTCGGATTTGTATATCTTAATGCCATCATCGCCTAATTCCAATCGAAAAAAAGGGCATTTTGAATAATTTTCATTTGCCTTAGTCGCAAATTTCCTCCTCCATTTTTTCTCCACTGTCCACATGCTTACCAAACTTTCCTTTGAATGAAATGACCCGAAAGGGGCCGAATCTGGTAAAGCCCATTTCTTCATTAAAAGGGGAAGAGTGGGAGAGAAACAGATCCACCGTCTCTGGCTCGCCTCGTTGTCTTCGTTTGACGGGCTCCGCCGTTGACCAGTTGCGCACGAAAACCTCTCCAGACCTAGCGGCCCGTCGCCCCTTCGCGCACGACGGCGATGGCGAATCCGATCCCGCGCTCGGCAGTCTTCGCCTTCCTGGCTCTCCTTCTGCTGGCGTCGCCGTGCCTCGCCGCCTCCGACGTCCCGTTCATTGTCGCTCACAAGAAGGCGGCTCTCAAGAGGCTTAAGTCCGGCGCCGAGCGCGTCCTAGTCTCCATCGACATCTACAATCAGGGATCCTCGTGAGTTTTGTCCCTCGAATTGAATCCTTTGGCAGTTTGCTCGATTGATCTAGATTTGATGGCTTTTTTCTGCTGGTGCTTCGCGACGGCGGTAGATCTTGTGATTCTGTTTTCCATTTGATTTGAAGTACCTATCTTCTCTGACGTGAATTGCTTTGATTTAGCAGTTTTTTTGTCTCTCTTTCGGTGCTGGAAGCTAGAGGAGTTAGGGACCTAATCCTCTGCTTGTATTGTTTAATTAACTATATGTGAAACTGTGAGTGGAATTCTTGACAGCAATAGGCCATGCAAGTGGTGAACCGGTAGTTTTAAACTTGATATTGCTCTCTATTAGTTGAGCTCTCGTGGTTGATTAGGATTGTAGTGTCTTCTTGTTGCTTTAAGCTTGAGCGATTGATCTGTTGGATTTGATCTTTTTTAAGTTAAGATTAGCCAAAATTTGGGTCAGTGGTCAAGCTCACTGTTGTAAAGGTATAGGCTTTAGAAATTCAAGGAAGAATTATTAGACATTCCGCAAATTTGTGTGTATTATCAATGTAGGCCCATCTGATATCCGGACCTTAAAGTTGAAGCTTGATGCAAGAATATGTCCTCAAATATTGTTGGATATCCTTTCCGTGTTCAGATTGTCGAAAAAGTTCTCGCTTAGTTTAATTTCTCTTGCTTTCGTGTGTTAGAAATTTAGGTAAATGGAACTTATATCTTCACAAAGGCAACAGAATTGTGTGGGACATGTCATTGAAAGGAAGCCACTTGAAAATGCTGTTCATTGTATTGCTAATTCCAGGAAGAATAATTAGACATTCCACAAATTTGTGCGTATTATCAATATAGGCCCATCTGATATCCAGACCTTAAAGCTGAAGCTTGATGCAGAAATGTCCTCAAATATTGTTGGAGATCCTTTCTGTGTTCAGATTGTCGAAGAAGTTCTTGCTCAGTTTAGTTTCTCTTGCTTTCGTGTGTTGGAAATTTAGGTAAATGGAACTTATATCTTCACAAAGGCAACAGAATTGTGTGGGACATGTCATTGAAAGGAAGCCACTTGAAAATGCTGTTCATTGTATTGCTAATTAGTTACATGGATGGCTGATGGAGCGAGGAGCATTTGGGAACTGTCAGGAAAGAAAAATCTGAGATATGAGGCTCAATGTAGTATATTCCTTACATGTGCATGCTATGCCCATTGTCTACTTTGATTCTATTGCTTGGGTTCCCAGTGAAATAGCAATGCCTGGGAACATTATCTTTCCAAAATCTAAAATGGAAGATACCGGCTTCTTATAAGTAAATTTGTGACCTCTCTTGGCATATTAACTTCCTAAACACCAATAAAAGTCTGTCACTCTAAAAAACAAAGTTGATCATCTATCAGTACGTGTTTCCAAATTTTTAGTTGGCTGAGAGGGCATTACAGGAGAGCTATTGATCAGATAAAAGATAAATTGCTCTGTTTTTCCTGTGAAATATGTTTGATCCTTGTGTTTATCCTCGCTGGCTGTTTCCTGTATGTTCAGTTGAGTAACAGTCTTCGTTGTCCTTGGAGATTCATTCTGATTTTTGTCTGCACAGGATCGCATATGATGTAAGTCTTTCTGATGATAGCTGGTCTCGAGAACTATTTGATGTTGTCAATGGCAACACATCTCAGTCATGGGAAAGACTGGATGCGTAAGTTCTACCTTTAGCAATTTTTCTATTCTGCCTACTTTTTCCTTACATAGTCAATACCCGATTCAGTGTGCTTGCCTTTTATTCAACTTAATAAATTGGCATTAATGGGTGCAGTGGTGGTCTTCTATCTCATTCTTTTGAGTTGGAGGCTAAAGAGAAAGGGATGTTTTTTGGGGCACCCGCAGTCATTAAGTTCCGTATCCCAACAAAGGCTCCTCTACAGGTCAGAACCATGATAGTGCTGATGCTGCCTCTCTCTTACTCTCTGTCTCTGCCCAGATGTGTTCTTTTCCTCCATCTAATAGAAAATCCTTGCTTTTTTCTAGGTGGCCTACTCTACTCCTATTCTGCCTCTCGATGTTCTTGCAGAGAGACCTCCTGAGAAGAAATTTGAGTGGGTAAGTTAAAGACCAACTATAAAGTTCTAAAGATGGTTATTATTGATTTGTGGAACATTTCTTCTTTCTAACTTTGCCCCTTTTGTTTTGCATGGATTTATCTTGTTCACCAACTGAATTTTGCAGGCTAAGGTAAGACTTGTGTACCATGCTCTTGATCTTTTTGTTGAGAATATCAGCTGTCTTGTGCATTTAACTTGATTAGGATAGTGTTGAGAGATCAACATTACCATTGTTGAACTCCGTTTGGTCTTGTTCCCTTATTGCAGAGACTGCTGGCCAAATACGGATCTCTGATTTCTGTGATCAGTATTATGGTTCTGTTTGTGTACTTGATCTCTACTCCATCCAAATCCAGTGCCGCCAAGGGTAGCAAGAAGAGGCGGTGAAGCTGAAAGTTTTTGTTCGTCAGATAGTCTGAGGGAAGGCCAGATCTTCAGCTCACAGGAATGTCGTCTGTGTTTACCTTTTTAGAAAGAAGAGTTCTACTATTGAGATAGTTTTAGCAAGTGATAGATGAACCAATTTATCCTTCGAGGGGCATGGCACGAATTACTGCTAATTTTGTGTTTATTTGTTTACACCTTTACGGTACTAATGGCTTATCAATTTTGGATTGAGCTTTTATGTGTTTCTATCTCATTTCTCCGTAAGTTTGGCTTGGACATTTGATTCTGCCATTACACCATAGGCCGCCATCTTCATGAATACATGCCATGCCATGTAATTACCGCCTATGGAATCTGTGGTTAAGAGCGGTTGTGATTGTTCACGTGGTGATCGTTTCTTGTGGGATATATATTACCAGATGTTTGGTAGCCTAGTCTTTATTACAGTGTGAAGCTTCCAACTTAGCCACTAAATTTTGGAGGGTAATTAGATATTTTAATTTGCAATGGTGGGCATTAGAAGGGTAGAAACTGTTTTCAAGTTACCGTTAACCATTACCCGCTGGAATCAGTGCCCCCCTTGAGTTTGTGCAGGTTTTGAAATTTCTCTGGCTCGAAATAGAAGTTTTAGGTAGATTATTTTTATGGATATTAGTGTGGTAGATAGGGTAAATCACAATTCGAAAAATTGCATACTTGTGTTTTTTAGTGGAATCTGTGCTGAGACATTGTTCGTTTTGCGAATGCGAGGGGCGGTCTAATAGACTAAACATTTGTTAAGTCTCGTGCATTACTTTTTAGGATTAGCAAGAACGTATGGACTAGTCCCCATAAACAGCCTTGATTCTCAGAGCAGAAATATGGACTGAATGTGTATATGAATGTTTCATTGTTCGAGTTTTGAAAGACATCATGGACTCAAAAATTTCTCTGTAAATTCATCCTGCATCAGGAATTCTGAAAAAAGCATGCATGACCATGGTGCGTCCGCCTATTTGGAGGGCTAAAACACAGTGAACTAAACTCCAGCAAACAGTTCGACCAGAAAAGACATCTAGGGAAAAAAATGGCCACTCTGGAATATAATAAACATCAATCCGAGAAAATTACAAGGTCATGCAAAGGAAATATTGCGGGAGAGAGTCTTATGCGGCAGCCGGTGGCGGAGGCGGAGGCGGAGGCAGTAGCGGTTGTGATACAACAAATCCAGGTGCAACGAATGTGGAGATGCCCTCTGTCAGATAGCGAGTCGCCTTCTCGTAATTGACAAAGCCCGTGAACCAGAAATCATGCCCGTCGAATGTAACAAGCTGAAGGTACTTCTCTGATTGATTCTCTCTCATTACCACGGGGTTCACCGCGCCAATTTGGCCTAGAGGCACCATCACCTGCCAAGTCAGGATAGTTCATAAGCTCACGGTTATGGTAAACGCTTCAATGTAGAATCAGTCTATATGATCAGCATTAGAATATAGCATGTTGCAGCCCATGTTTTTACCTTGTAGTAGCTCCAAGTGACCTGACCGGACGGTGCGGTGAAGGATAAGGGGCGATCGCTACAGAATGCGGCGTGAATGTTAGAGAGGTAGAGAGTCCCGGCAACTGGTCCGGTTGTAGTGGACAAGTAACATGCGAAAGTCTTCTTGAGCGTCTCGTTTTGATAGGTCGCAAAAGTCTGCTTGTAAAGAGACTCGAACCCACCTCCTGTGATGGCCTTGGCCCTTAAGTTGACCTTCGCCCATGCAGCTCCGGACACAGATGAACCAGTTTTCACTGATCAAATCAAAATTTTTAGCATCGTAAAGGTGACCAAGACTCATTGCATTGACAAAGGAAACATTTTGAGGAATGCCTACTATTAACAATATATATAGGGAAGTTGCATCCCAAATGCTTTTATCATGTCTCCACGAACTACTCATCTTGTTTGACTTTGCTTACGCTAGCTCATCCCGAGAAATTTCCTGCCGAGGGCTATAACACTTCTAAAATGAGCAAAGAGAAGATAATTGAGGCAAAGGGCTTATAGGTTTGAAGTGCTTACGGTTTTGCCAAACGTTGGTGGCTGCGTTCTCGGCCTTATGACTCCATGAGTTGAACATATGCAGGATGCTCTCCATAGGACTACTACTTGAGCCTGATGATCTGTCAATCGGATCGTGCTGGAGATAAGGATGATGATGGGACTGAGCTTGAGCCTCAGTGGCTCCCCAGAAGGCAGCCTTCTTGTTATCAGGGTGAATCGTGGGAACAGCCGGTGTCCCCATCACATGAGTCCCCCATTTCTCTGCACTCTCGGCCGCACAGGGTGGTTGAGAAGAAGAAGAACATGAAGCAATATATTGTGGAGGAGGGGGAGATCCATTCTCTTGGATGCTTTTCGACGACTGCTCTCGGCGAATCGCGAGTGCCGTTTCTTCTGCTTGGGGAGGAGGGTATGGGGCAGGGTGGTGAGATTGTGGTTCTTTTGGCTCGTGGTGAAGAGGGTTTCTTTCATCTGCTGGTGGGGAAGCAATTGTGGATGGATAGAGAGGCGGTGATTCTCTCAGCGAGGATGGCTGTTGGTGAAATGGGTTGGTGTCCATCTCTCTGGATGCGGGCTCTTGGTGAAATGGGTTGGTGTCCATCTCTCTGGATGGGGGCTCTTGGTGAAATGGGTTGGTGTCCATCTCTTCTGATGGTGGTTCTTGGGAAAAGGGGTTTGTCTCTTTTTCAGACGGGGGATTGGGAGGGTACTGGGGTCTTGAATCTTGGTTGCCGGAGTTGTTCATGTTCTTCGGCTCGGAAGAAGAGAACGAGGACAACTGAAGATCTGAAGTCTTTGAGGGATAGTTTATGGGAATGGTATGTAGGTGGAGACAATGTTATATAGCTGTGATGAAGTGCTTGAACACCGAAAAGGATGAGTATATGCGTGTGACGATGATAATGGTCTATGCGTTTCTAGAAGGAGAAGAAGATGATGATCTCGTGGTAATCTAATAATGGGGGAAGAAGACTTAGGAGCAGGTGATCGTTGACCATGATGCGTCCCGGCTCGCCTTCGAAGAAAAGAACGCCATTGCTTAACCGCGTTGAACTTGAATGTCGATATCTTCCAATGTTTGATTTCTAGCTACCGTACCTGCGAAGGACTCGTCCTCGGTATTTGCTAAGACTGGCAATAGCTTAATGCCGACTACCCTCTTTAAACTTATGAATAACAAAGGACGATATTTAAGAGACAGCAATTTATTAGAAGATACTCTCTTTTGTGTACCAATTATTAAGGTCAAATTCTGTACCAATTATTTGACCGGTAAAATTTCTTCCGATGTCAAGCCCTTTTTTCTTTGTTAAAACTAAACATAATAAGTACATTCATACATCGTCCATGTCCTCCCGCACGTCGGTTGATATGTTAGTTAAGGTCGTGATTCGAAGTAAAGAGAAATGTCCTCAAAATTCACGTCCGCTCCAGCTTTAATATGGATTTTCCTATGTCATTTCATTTGCTTATTTCTTTATTATTTTCCTTCCCGTTCTTTTAATTTCCATTTTTTATTCACTTCGATCCTTCCCTCGAGTCCCATAGATTTGATCTTGTAGAACCTGACCTTTTTTCTTATTGGACAAAGGGTGAGGGAGAGGGAGAGGTGGAGAGAGAGAGCGCAAGCAATGATACACAGGCATGATTTCGAATGCCATACCTTCAAGTATTCCATAAATTGCAAATAAGTGAATATCCATCCAATCTATCCACACCTGCCCATTATTGAGTCCTAAGCTATAATGTTGATCGGGTCCAGTCTGAACCACATACAAAGAATTTTTCATGGATCAATACACGATATCGCAGACACGTTGACGAAAACAACATGCTTTAACAATGGAAAGACACAAGTTCTAGTTGTCAAAGAATCACCCGTATTGCCTAAGAGCTCAAGCAGCTTCAGTAATCCTATCATAACTCCTTGCAAAGAGGAGGTGCGGAAAAATGACAAATGTGCATCTTGATCTTTCCAGTCTAAGCCACTGCAAGCTCAGCAGGAGCAGCAACAGGAGCAACACCACCAGTGGTTGGCCTAAGACAAAACAAAATGACCCCTTAAAAACGTAAGAAAATGCGATCCGAAGAGCATGGAATATGCAGAGCTGCAGATAAGAACTTACAGTCCCACAGAAACTTTGAAGGCGTCATAGATCCCCCACTGGGCCCCAGTAAGAGTTCCAATCATGACTATACGAAGAGGAAGTCCACGAGTGAAGAGACCCCACAATCCAAGCTTTTTCACTGCCTGCGTGACCAGAGGGAAAGGGATCATCAGCACAGAAGCAGGGGCACTGGAGAAAATCATCTATATTAAGTTCGACAGGACACTCACATCACCAACGGTTGCCCCTTTGGCATTGTTGAGGAAGGAGACGAGGTTGTCAGCAGGATGAGACACTAAGGCACAAAAAACTCCTGCTATGTACCCGCCAGCAAAACTCACACCAAGCTGCAGACTTTTACTACACTGATCCTTCGGTCTGGGAGTGGCGTGTTTATAAATTAGCTCCACAATGTTCTCAAAAGAAGCAAATTTCATCATTGTATCTGCAGTAGAAAGCATTGTTAGACGACATTAACAGCTAGCAAACACTAAGCTAACTCGAGAGAAGTATAAGGCACACGCTGGTGGATCGGATCAAAGTGCATTCTATAATCACGTATGGAGTCCATATATCCTTCAACTGCCTCAGAATTATGCCAATACATATAAAGCACAAAAACTCTTCCACAGCATTGACGACATGAAAATTGTGGGGAAGCACACTGAGAAAGTTTCAAAAGACTCGACTTCTGTGTCATCACGACAATAATGCATATGCAGATAACTGACAATTGACAACTAAGACTCAACACCAAAACAAATTAAGGAGCACATGCATGCCTCCACGAATCTCACCGGGAAAGTAGGACTAGTTCCCAGTCAAAACCCAGGGTGAGGCTGCAACCAGTCTCATTCAAGATATTTCACTCACAGATGCTATCGCAATGCACTTGAGTTCTAGACCAACTGAACGTAATTCTGGTACAAACAGTAAATATAGCTAGAGGAACCCACCTTTTACTGGTAATAAAGGAAACGAGGGATTGCAAAAGGCATGAGACTCAAGTATAAAGCAACTGACACAACACAATGACAAACTACAGAATGTTTAACCATCCTTTCAGGGATTAAAAAACCAGTGGTGAAGCTCGAGGTAAATCCAAGTGCCTACAAGCCGTCTTTAAACTATCAGTTAGTCAGCTCGGCCAAGCCCTCAGAGTCACTGTAATTTATTCCAACATAAAAAAAAGGGAGGGATCTTGTCCAATGCAAGAAATATCACTTCTAGTAAAACTGACCTAATTCTTAAAAGCGTGCAATAAAAACAATAAGAACAAACCCTTTTTCCCTGCTTCACGGGACTTGCTGTGTGGACTCTACTATAAATGAAGCTTAAAAACAGTTTGTAAAAGCTATCTCAATAAAATTGAAAGAAGTATAAATGTCGAGAAAACTTACACGGAATCTGACGACCCCAGAGAGGAACAATGCCCTTGTACAACCTATTTCCAAGCAAAAGGCGACGAGTTACCAACTGAGGGTTTGCATCGGATACTATTAAATCTATTTAATCAACTACTTAGCAAATAGTTGTAAGCATACCCAAGAGCACCCTCAGATTTGACCAACTTGGGTAATCCATCTGATAAACCCCTTGCGAAACCAGGCTGAGTTTGCACCCGGACCTTTACAGCCTCAAATGGGCAGAGAGCAATATCTGCGATCACCTCAGCAGATGCAGAGCCAGCGAGGTAGATCAAGGTCTTGTATTTCGATGCGTACTCTGGTCCAGCAATATCAGAGTAGTATTTCTTGAAAAATTCATAGAATCCAAGCTTGCAGGCGCCTTGAGCACTATAACCAAGTAGAGTAGGCACCCACCCCCTGAAAAAGCCTCTCGCTCCCTGCTCCTTCAGTAACACCCCGAAACCAGATGTGATGCTCTTGTACTTCGAAGGGTCGATCTGTGATATCAATGAAAATAGCCTCAGTTTAAAATCTCTATATTTTATAGGAAGAACTTTGTGGCTAACAGTTGAAAGCAGCACATGGAATACAGTCGGGAGTTTCCCAAATTCGTTTAGCACATAAAAAATAAATAAGTACAGTGAGCGTTCTCGACTTGCCTGCAAGTCCACCACAGTACCCACGGAACGAAGATGCCCAGCGTTAAGGGAGAAAGAAACCCATGATGGTGATGGAATAATAATAGATAGTTTAAACTAACAGTGCAATCTGATAAAAAAAAAACACACCTCGTGTTGAAAAAAGAATCTCTATCATGGCTATGACGTGAAAAAAAGCAGTACTAATTCATGAAAACAAGATCTACGTGGTCTCTTCCAATTGGGAACACAAGTGACCAATCCAATCAGCAATTCATGCCTTCTACATCTAGAGAATTGTCCGCGAGTAAGAAGACTCACAAGATTCATTTTCCGGTAAAAAGGTCGAGCATCACACACAAACGTGCCCTTATAGCTGAGTGCATGATCGCCACCAGCAAAGAGATTGATCGCCACCATCTTAACTAGAACCAAAATCTCATCTATTCACACAAGGTCAACAAAGGCAGCGAGGTGTTGACCTGCATATTGCACTTGACGAGGTCGAGAGGGGTGACGGCCGTGTGGGTAAGGCCGCAGCTAAGGATGCCTCCGGCAGTACAAGCAGCATAATAAGCCGGCGAGTACATCTCAATCTTCCTCCTAGGCTCGCTTGGAGACGGGATCACGAAGCTCTGCGGCTTCTCTGCCGGCGCGGCGGGGCTTGCGCCGAGCATCCTCTTGGTGACAAGGGCTCCGGGCGAGGACGGCACGTAGAGGAAGCTAGGGATCAGCGATTGGCGCGAGTTCTCTGCGAGCGACATGGCAGCGATGGAAAGAAAGAGAGAGAGAGAGAGATGGCGGTAGGAGTCTTTCTGTTGTTTTCTTTTGTAATTTCATTTGACGTAGTGCAATTGGATTCTGTTATCTGTTATTGCCTTCTAATTGGACAGCGTCCCTCGAGTCGCGTGACGCATTCAGACATCGCGGCGGCGACCCGCCTTTTCCGAGAAATTGGAATTTGGACTCTCTCCGGTCGCCATTCCCCAGGTGGAACAGTCCCGTTGACTAAGTCCTCGCGAATCGGATGAAAATGAGCCGTCGAATCGTTTGGCTCTCGACAGACTCACTTGACGGCTCAGATTTATCCGGGTCGCACATAATTGCTAATTTTGTCGGGCCCATCGCCGGGCCTGAGAGTCTCCGGGGAGATGCATTGGCGCCGTCTCCTCAATGCCAGAATGTCCCCACACGCCAATCAACATAAACAGCCACAAAAAAAGAAAAAAAATATTACTTAATTATTTTATTTTATTACTCAATATAGTTAATCAATAGAATTCCTAATATCTTAATAGAATCTTAGAATAAAATGCTCTGGTTCCAGAGCGCTTCTGAGGAAATAAAATACAAAAAGTAGCCCTTCGTAAAAACAAAAGAGTCAGTATATAATTGCAAAAGCAAATACTCTGTGAGTCTATGCAATTCCTCGAGGCTCATCGACAGAGTGAGCAGTGAGCAGAAGAGCTTACGTCTCTCAAGCAATCCGAAGCCAACCTGAAGCGGCTCAAGGCCTATGGCTTCAGCCCATGAAATGCTCGTGGCTGCTGCTTCCACAGAAGATTGTGCGATAAACAGACGGTTAATATCGTAAAATAATCTCTTCGAATCAAGTCTCGAGCCAACCTTCACAGGTAGCTAGTGCTTTGTCAGCCATACTTCAGCAGCACAGATTCTGAGCTTAGTCTGTCCCAATAGGTACTTGCAACTGTTGGGAGTTCAAACTCAGTGCACTGCGTTAAGAAGGCTGATGAATTTTTTGCTCCAGAGGATAACGCATCCCAGAGCTCATGGGCAATTAGTCACAGAATCTGACAGGGCTGAGAGACTGGTGTTCAGTTATTTTAGCCTCTTGTTATTTCCCAGTTCCCAGAAATCTCTCCATAGCTGGGGCAAATCACCTGATTAATTCGGATTTCTCTAACTTCACGAGCAATATTTTCGACAACATATCCTGATTATTCACCTGTCTGGAAACCTGCAGCCCGTGGGCTGAGCCTCCAATTACAACTTTTCTCCCTTAGGCTTTTGGCGGTTGCGTGATTTGACAACAAGGGGAGGATGTCACTATGATTTCCTTGAACTGCTTGTGTAAGGACATATTACTGCGCGTGTATAAATAACTTCTCTCAGATAAAGACAGTTGCCACTTGACGCATTAACCACCTTGGCTTGTTACCCACGTACCAAAATAGTAAAATAAAAACAGGTCATGGCATTTTGATTCTGGAAAAAATGCGAAATTCAATAGCAGCCCTTGCAGTGACTTTCCTCACCAAGCATTGGGAACTTTCACTCTTTCTAGATTCCATATACTCTATACCATGCATGACTCAAGATTGTAACCCTAGACTCAAGTTTTTTCTGACACTTTTACATCATCCTCATCTAAAACTGAGCCGCTCAGCATCTAGCATTTCTTGTTCTAAATCTGTCTTTCAATTTCCCACCCATCACCAGTAGTCCCCACATGAACACAGCCCATTTCTAAAATGGTGAAATCTTTTTGCATCTCTTACCACTATTTCTCTATTAAAAATCTTGGAGATCAATTTGATTGCCATATGACAGTCAGTACATACTCTGAGGTTCTTAATGACTTGAATCACTGTACCAGGAGTTGAATTCATGATCCCAAAGGCAACAGCCAATTTTTCACTGTGAACTTGAAGGATGATTTCCTTTTCTTCATGCTCAACATCATGGATAACTGATGTTATATTGGGTAAATAACCAGCTTGTTTCAATTTCACATATATTTTCTCCAAGTACTCATATATCCTCTCATGCTGAGGATGCTCCTTGTCTCCAACTAAAAACATGTGTACCCTACCTTTTAGGTCAACCAAACTATATCCAGGTGTTTTGACTAGCCCACGGCTGTTCATTATTGTCCTCATCCTCTCCACATCTTCCCATCTTTCAGCATCAGCATAAATGTTACAAAGCAATACATAGTAACCACAGTTATCTGGGTCTAATTCAAATAACTTCCTTGCTGAAATTTCCGCAAGTTCGACATTGTTGTGAGTTCTACAAGCTCCAAGCAAAGAACCCCAAATAACGAAATCTGGCTTCACCTTCATTCCCTTGATTAGCTCATAGGCTCTATTGACATATCCAGCGCGCCCAAGAAGATCTACAATGCAACCATAATGCTCAATCCCAGGTTCAATGTTGTACTCATGAAGCATGGCACTAAACCAATGCCAGGCTTCTTCAACTAGACCAGCATGGCTGCAAGCAGCTAAAACTGAAACAAAGGTCACGTAGTTAGGTCTAACTCCAGTTCTAATCATCTCATAGAAAACTTCTAAAGCTTCTCTGGCACGGCCATGCATTCCATAACCAGCAACCATGGCAGTCCAGGTCCGCACATTTTTGTCCCTCATGCGATCAAATGCCCTCCTTGCCATCTCAACTCTCCCACATTTGCAGTACATGTCAATGATAGAGGTGCCAACAATCACATTGTCCTCCAAATCCATCTTCATAACCTATGTAAGGCACGAGGTTCCAACAAAATCAAACTTCAGATTGACAACAACTCATTTGTCTCAGGAAACATATTTACTCGAGGCTAACCTGGGAAAAAGAAGAAGAAGAAGAAGCAAAGTTGTATTTACATTTAGATGGCCAAATTCCAAATACCTGATCATGTATGCACTTTCCTGCACGTAGAGCCCCAGAACACGCACATGCTAACAAGGCAGCTGAAAGTGTCACGGCATTGTAATCACTATCGCCATCCTTTATCATCCTGGTGAAGAGTTGCAAAGCCTCTTCCCCATGTCCATTCTGTGCATACACCGCAATCATTGAATTCCAGGAAAAGTCATCTCTATCAGTCATTTCATCAAACACTTTCCTTGATGTAGCCACCTTACCACACTTTGCATACGCATCCATCAAAGCATTCCCGACGCCCAAAACTCCATAAAACCCTCTTTTGACAACAAACCCATGAATCCCTTGGGTAGTCACCTCATTGGAAGCATGAGAACAAGCTGACAGCACAGAAGTCATGGCCACTGAATCGACAAAGACCTTCGCATCTCCTCCAAACTCTCTCTCCTCGACCAAAAACTTTTTGAAAAGAGACAACGCTTCGCGCCCCTCGTCATTTTGAACATACCCGGCAATCATCGACGTCCAAGAGACAACATTCTTCTGAGGAATTACATCAAACACCTTTCTTGCATCCCACAAATCGCCACATTTCGAGTACATATCGATCAGAGCCGACGAAACGAAGAGGTCAGGCTCGTACCCAAACTTCAAAGCCTGCTGATGGGCCTGTTTCCCGGAGAAGAGGTCGAGCAAGGCAGAGCACGACTTGATGGCGCAAGGGAATGTGGAGCGGTTGGGTTTGAGCGAGGCCTTTCGCATTGACGCGAAGGCTCGAAGAGCCTCGACCGAGTCGCCACCGCGAGCCAACTCAGCGATGACCGAATTCCAAGACCAGACACTGGTTCTGTCCACGTACTTGTTGAACAAGCTGGCAACGTTGGCATTGGTCGAATAGTGGCTTCTGAAGAAGATGAAGGAAGGTGCCCCGCGAGAGATGGGGGCTTGTGATGACTTCATTCATGAGGCTTAAGGCCCTTGATTGCCTCCTCCTAGTCCTAGGTATTTTCGAAGCGCTACGAGGCAGCGATATGTGGATACATTGTACTCTGTTTGCTGAGTCAATCTTAAATTAAGCAATATTTAAATTATCCAAAAATAATAATAATTACTACTACTTAATGCTTGGCTTCGAACGCACCCCACTTCCTTAGATAACCAAATCAAGTTTTATTTTTTATTTTCATTTGTAAATCCCATGTCAAAATCTTGTCACGGCTCATGTTTCCAAGTTACTCCGTAAATCACTTGTAAATATTTGATTAATCTTTTAGTTATTACTTTGATAACAACTTGATAACACAAAAAAAAGACCAAGTCTTTGTGATCAAAATAACTCAAATCTAAACAAATACGAAGCTCGGTGTCAAGTTTGATTTGGTTACCGATGAGTTACAAGTAACGAAAATACTTGTCAATGATCATGATGATTATCGATGCCACCACTATCAACACTACCATGACGATTCGACAATGGCTATCACTTAACAAATTTGGCTAAGTGTTGGATAGAGGAAATGAAGAAAGAGAACTAAATGAAGATGTTGATTGACGGTTAAGTCATGGGACACTTACAATCGCCCCCAAATAAGGTTGACGTACAATCATGGAATCTAAAGTTATGGAAACACAATCGTTACTATCAAGTAGAAGATAACTATCTTAGGTTGACACACAATCACATAGCCTGAAGTTATGGAAATGCAATTGTAATTGTCAAGTAGAATACTGGGCCCGTTTGGTTTAGCATTTACAAAGCACTTTGGAGCTCTAAAGGGGTTTGGTCAAATGCTGACCCGTTTGGTTCAGCATTTGGAAGACTTTGGGGAAAAGCAATTGCTTTTCTAAAGCTCCTGAAATGGCTTTTGTCCAACGCTGCTCCAGACCAGCATTTGGAACCAGCATTCTCGGCATGCTCAAGTGGGTTTAATGAAAATAAATGCTTCGTACAAGTTTACCCCCATATATTATAATAATTCCACTTTTACCCTTAGTAAACCCTAGGTGTAGATTTCTCCAAAGTGTTTCTTTCTTCTGCACATCTCCCCCTCCTTTTCACCTCTCCTGTCGCCTCTCCCTCCCCTCAACCTCCCTCTCGCCCTCCGCTCGACCTTCGCCTCCCGCAGCTACTCGCCGCCTCCCGAGGCCCACTTACAGCCACTCGCCGCCTCCCGAGGCCCACTTACAGCCGCTCGCTGCCTCTAGCCGCAGCCGCTCACCGCCTCCCGCCGCTACGGCGAGCGGCGGCTCGCCGCCTCCCGCTCGTAGCGGCGAGCTGCCGCTGCAAGTGGCAGCGGCTGCTAGTGGCTGTGAGCGGGAGGATGACGCGACCCCTCCAGATCAACTTCCTCCCCCTCTTGTTCCTCGAGACCCACTTCCTCTCTCTCTCTCTCTCTCTCTCTCTCTCTCTCTCTCTCTCTCTCTCTCTCTCTCTCTCTCTCTCTCTCTCTCTCTCTCTCTCTCTGCGCGAGTGCGATCTCTCCAGATCAACTGCGTCGAAGCATCTCAAGAAGCTCTATCGCTTCCGCAGCGTCATCACTCTCCACACACATATGATCAATGAGGATCAAGGCCCCGCCGCTTCTCTCCACCTCCCATGTCGACTCTAGAGAACTAGGAGCCTCCGACGACCCCGCCGTCAATGTCCACCCTGCCCTTCGCCAGGGCCAAGCTGAGGAAGATCCCTCCGATTTCGGTTCGCCGCAAGACGTCGAAATCGCGGACGATAGCACCGATGGTTCATTAAATGGTCTATTAAATGCTATAATTTAATGAACCATTAATGAACCATTTAATTGTTGATCATTTCATTTATTTTTTTACTAATATGCTTCTTTTACATTCAACTTTTTTTTTCAATTTCAATCAAATTAAAGATAAATATTTTAAAAATTCATTTTAGCAAACAGCTTTCCAAATATAAGTTTGCCAAATAGCATTTCCTCAAAGTTGCATTTCAAGGCACTTGTCAATTAAAATTTACCAAACAGTATTTGCATTTCCCCAATGGCTTTCAGGCTAAGACGTTTGCATTTTCTCAAAGACTTTTCCTAAATGTTGAACCAAACGGGCCCACTATCTCTTACCTTAAAGTAGGAGATCTTAGTTTGGGAGCTGTCCGATAAGGTTTTATTTTTATTTTTATTTTTGAAAAAAGCTGGGCTGTCTGATTTAGATCGAACGGTCCAAGTCCCCGTTAAGGCACCTACCTCTAAGGTAGATGATCCTTTTCCAGAATACTAATTGTCCATGAGCAATTGTGCCTTGCAGAGGACTATAGGAGTCGGTCTGTGTGTATTGTAAAACACCAAACCTACGTATTTTTTTCTTTTAGATTTAGTTATTCTTGATCTTTATTGTGCAATGCAATTCCTGTCCAAATCGACATCGAACATGATTCACAAAAAATCAAAGGTCGACCTTCGGTGAAAGATACTCCATTAATTTATAGTGAAACACGGGAATAATTTTTTTTTTTGTTAGGTTGAGTTAGATAGTGAAGAGTTAAGTTCGAATAGAATAATACATTATCATGTTTAAGTATTCGGCAACGTCCTTTTGGACCTGATGAACTCGGAGACGTTAGAATAAAGTATCGGATAAAAAATTCACGACAAGTGTGGGATATACCCAAATTGGATATAGATAAATAAAAAGTGACTTAGCAAGCCAAATGTGTTATCTTCCAACAATAGTGTGATAAGCGACGTTTGCGGGCCAAATAGCGAGGACCACTACTAATACGGCCGATGACCAAAATACGTATGATAAGATTCTCCATAACTATTTGGAAGATTTCAAATCCCTCTTTAGCCTAACTCAATTTAGATCCGGACGATCAAACACGCTTTTAAAGTATATTTTATTACTAGAATAGAGACAATGAACGCGATAAAAGGAAGACGAAATAACAAATCACGAACTAGAAATTTTCATTCAAGATACAGAACAAAATAAACAGCCTACCCCGAAAAAAAAAAAAAAAAACAAGGCACCAGATTCACAGCACCCCAATTTCTAGCGTCCGCTTCTTCTTCTGAGTCTCACTTCGTCGTTCTCTCCCACGTCCATGGTCAACGAGTCTGCCTCTTGAATTCTGCCCGGTGGCATGGCGTCTCCTGGAGGGCGCATGGTGGAGAAATATTAGGTGATCCGGGACCACCAGTCAGTGGGAGGCCACGTGAGGCCCCGCTTTCTCTCTCTATCATCCGGGAGAAATCACATTTAATGTGAACCTCCAGAACAGGCTTTACTAATCACGTGTCCTTTTTACTCAAAAAAGGATCATACTGACCGATGGTCCCAGACCACCTAATATTTTCTCACACATGGTGACCCTCTTCATGGGTTGTGCCGCCGCCGCCGCAGCGTGACTTGGGTCATGCCATTCTGTTCGATCTCTGGACTCCGATGCCACCTGAACCCTTGTAGAATGAACGGCCATGGCTCTCCCCTTTGACCTTTTTTATCGCAATTCCTATGAGACTTCTGAGGTTTCTTAAACACAAATGAGTTCGTTGATGCCCTTCAAGAACTCCCGCCCCATGACTCTTGCCTCAACTAGATCCAACCCTGTATTTGCAGTCGCGGCCTTTGACTACTTTGCCACGGATGTTTGAAGTAATCACGATCACAGCGTTTCTGAAATTGGCTCGTCACTCCTTATCTTCAGTTACCATTCTATCAACCCCATCACCCCTCGCCATCGATAATTGATCACGTTATACTATTATAGGGCGCGCGCGAATAACTAATCATATTGTTATACTACTAATGTAAGGCTCGTTTGTCCTATCTTCTTCTTATGCATATATAAAACATGAATTGCACCGTTTGATGAGCATAGTTCGCTCGGTAACACAAACCCTGTCTCATAATGTTTGAAAATCATGCAAGGTCAACTTTTCTTTCTCCTTTTCTTCGTATATCTGTATAGTATTATGGATCTTATAATGGTAAAAAATCATTTTATCTTGACAATGAGGCCGGAAAACCCTATGTACAAGATAGCAATATATCTAGATGTTAAAAGCCGATTCCAACAAAGTGAGGCTCACGAAAGGTGTCCGAAGGAAACTGGATATCCACATTTGTTAAGCTCCGAGAGCTCTGAAAGGGGAACAGATAACTTCGTTTGCTGAATTTTGTCGTGAACACAGCCCTCGGTATTATCAAGCTCCTTATTAATTAAATTTGAAATTCCAACCCAAAGAGTCGAATGTTGCTCAAATTCTTGTGGTTGCGTGCGCCCTGTATGTTCCGACAGGTTTGGACTGGGAAAAATTCACGGTGACAGTAGATCCACTAGATAAATTTCAGTGGTCTTATTGATTTTATTTTTTTGAAATTGAGCATGAATTGGTACGAGATCACGTGATTGTCTAGTCGCATAGCTGCTGCGCGACCATGACTAAAAAAGAGGTCATGTCTTGTCTTGGGTCCGCGAAACATCGAGGAAATGCCAAGGTACGAACGAATCTTTGAACGCTTACGGGTTACCGATCAATGAGAAAATATTTAATAGTTGCTATACATTTTCTTATATAGATCGTTTCACAAAAGTTGCTATACATTTATGAATGATCAAATATTTTAAAAAATTTTAATTTTCTTATTTTACAATAAAGCGGGCCACGCTTAATAACTATCGAATATTTTCTCCTAACAGAAGGACTTATGTGGGTCCCGCTTTCTACCCATGTCACCAGCGTCCGCGTCAGCTTCGGACCACGATTCCACTCTCAGGCCCCGAGAGTCAGTCGCGCCCGCCGGCTTATGGTGGGGCCCTCTGCCCGCCGTCCGATTCTGGCGATGCGCGATATCGGGCGCCCACGATACACCCCGATTACTGTGGACGCGGGTCGCGGGCTAGCATTTCTCGGTAGTACCACGTCGGTGGTCTAATCTCGGCCGTCCGTTCCAATGGGAAACCGCACGAGGGTTTCTGATGGAGGAGCTCGTGAAATAGCAAATGCCCTCCCCGACGCCACGGACGACACGTTTTCGATTCTGAGCAGGCGAATAAGATTTGGCTTCTCGCTCCTCGCCGCCCGCCTCTCGCATTCGCTCTCTCTCTCGCTCTCTCCTGCATTCTCCCGCGGATTCATCTGCGAAGCTCGAGGTCAGCGAGCTGAGCTGACCTTCGAGCTTCCGCAGCATCGATAGGCTCCGCCGGATCCGTTCCTTTTCGGTGTTCGTTTCGCCCGGAGGAGGCTCTGCATTTCGTTCCGTTCGGTGGTTGATCTCGAGGTACGTTCATGGTCGTCGAGGTTACGGTGGCGATTTTATGAGCTTGTGTTCTAGTTCGTGACGGTTGTGCATGGGATCCGTGGGTGCTGAATGACATGGGATGGAGAAGCAAGCTGAAATTGGGAAGTACGTGCTCCTTTTGGCGCCAACTGGGCGGACACTCTTTGATTGGATGTTCATCGTTACGCTCAGCAGCTCCAACAAGCCCTGCTGCCGCAGGCGGAGCCACCGTGTGAAGCCTATCCTTCTGAGGAGAGGTTTGGTTTTGAACCCGGTTCGAACGGGAGAAGTACGCCATGCTAACGTGCCTTGGATGATCCACATCTCAGGGTCAGGCGTATGTGATCAAACGACAGCAATATGCGACATTCTTTTTTCGTATTTACGAGGGGGAAAGCTGGTTCTAGTTTCATTGTCTCACTGTTGCCTGCTTGCGGCTGATTGCTTAATTTTCTTCTGCGGAGTTTGTTGCGGTACCTTTTTCTGCACGAAGATTGACTCGGCTCTTTTTTGGTTGCAGGAAGGTTTGGGCTCGAGCCGTTAACCAGAGGATTCTTTTGATAATTTGCTCTGGCTGTTGTGATCTATCAGGATTAGAGTTTCATAACATTGAGTCGGAAATTTGTCGACACAATCTTGCCCAATCAGCTTCGGTTGTTCTTTTCTAGGATTCAGTTCTCTAGCTGACTTCAACATGGCCACAGCATTGCATTTTGCTGGAGTTAAAGCTTCCTGTTCCAACTCTCTCTCTTCGAGGAGTTCTTTGCAGCTAACATGCGTGCTGCCTAAGCAACTTCGTTTTGCAACTTCTGTTGGTTCAAGTTCATCACTATCTAGGAGCTTAAAGAACTCTTGTAGACTCGGAGTTTTCAGAGTGAGCTGTGCAGGAGCAAATGTAGATATCCTGGAGAAAAGCTTAAGCGCAACTCAAAGCTTTGGCGACTCTGAGAATCAACTGACCTGCGTCATGAAATTTGGTGGCTCTTCAGTAGCTTCTGCTGAGAGAATGCGAGAGGTTGCTGATCTTATCCTCAGCTTTCCCAATGAGAGGCCTGTGATTGTGCTATCCGCAATGGGGAAGACAACTAACAATCTTTTACGGGTATACATCAGTTCTCAGTTCATTTCAATTTCTTGCGACTCGTTTCAGATTTTCCCTTTCTGCTAAGAGGGATGTAAATGAAATGCATTTACTTCATCTCAGGCTGGAGAAAAGGCTGTCAGCTGTGGTGTTATTAACGTGTCATGCATTGATGAACTAAACTTTGTAAAGGAACTCCATCTGCGGTATGGACAATCTTTCTCTCCTCTTGAAAGAATTTATTCAATGCGAGCTTTATCCTTAATTGTCCTTTCACTTGCATCACTGGTAGGACTGTGAAGGAGCTTGGAGTTGACGAATCGATAATAGCAAGTAAGTTTCCTTACTTATCATCTGGAGTTGGCCTTTTGAGGATTCATCATTTGTCTAAGGAAATTGACATTGTCATTGACAATAAATGTGGTCTCTTCAGAAGTTTGACTTTGTGAACTTTTCCTGTCAATTGATCACGTACTTTTTTTTTTCTTTTTTTCATCATAACCACATACGAGTCAGGTGCCTGAATGTTAGACTGTTGAGTGAGAATTTTCCATACAATTTATTCATGCTCATTTTGGAGAATTTTCCTGTCAGTGTTAGACAACATGTTGATCTTGAAGTTATCAATCTAATGGCTACAGTATCTTGAATTCTATATTGGTCCAAATGTGATTAATGGGGATATTTCATGGTGGGGTCCATAGACTTACCCAAATGTAAAGCATTCTCATCTTCTTGTATTTAGGACTGTTGATATTCATTGAGCATCTTATGCAGCTCATCTGGAAGAATTGGATCAACTTCTGAAGGGAATTGCTATGATGAAGGAGCTCACATTACGGACTAAAGATTATTTAGTTTCTTTTGGGGAATGCATGTCCACAAGGATTTTTGCTGCCTATCTAAATGAGAGAGGAGTAAAGGCCCGACAAGTATGTTCTGTATTCTTATGGATTGTGGTTTTGTTGTTGCCTAACTGTTCTAGAAAAGTATGGCCCCACGAGTATATTCTGTTTTCGTATGGAATACGGTATTATTGTTGCCTAACTGGTCTAGAAAAGTATAACTGGATAAGACATGTGGGATAGGGCAATGGATCATAAGATCAAGAATTAAATGTTCATGGTCTAAGTTAGTTTTCCATAGGTCTCTCTTCTGGAATTTTTAGGACAAATGTTATATGCTCTCACAATTTTTGCTTAAAGCTTCTTTCAAGGTAATTGCAAATAACTAATGTCCCACCTTCCTTTCCAGTATGATGCCTTCGAAATTGGCTTTATCACCACTGACGACTTCACCAATGCGGACATCCTGGAAGCAACTTATCCAGCTGTCGCAAAGAGGTTACATGATGATTGGATCACTGATCCTGCAATCCCAATTGTTACTGGCTTCCTCGGAAAGGTGCTATATTGGCCATAGTAGTTGCAAATTTCAACATGGTTGTGAAATATTACCAATTATCTAAATTATTTTGATGTAGGGCTGGAGAACTTGTGCAGTGACCACACTGGGTAGAGGTGGCAGTGATTTGACAGCCACCACTATTGGTAAAGCATTGGGTTTACGCGAGATCCAGGTGAGTGAATAACAGCAAATGCTGAAGTTGCTTTTGAGAAACATTGCTTGAATTGTCCAACATTCAATTCAAGTGAATTTTTAGCATATACATTCTGCAAGGAGAACATCTTAATATAAAGAATTTGGTGAAGTTTTGTGTCTTTATCTTGCGGTTCAAATGGTATTGAAACTGTATATGCACAATCCCGGTTGAGTGTATTGCAGGTGTGGAAAGATGTTGATGGTGTCTTGACATGCGATCCGAACATATATCCTCAAGCTGAGCCTGTACCATACTTAACCTTTGA
Organism: Melaleuca quinquenervia; assembly: GCA_030064385.1. Taxonomy (NCBI): domain Eukaryota; kingdom Viridiplantae; phylum Streptophyta; class Magnoliopsida; order Myrtales; family Myrtaceae; genus Melaleuca; species Melaleuca quinquenervia. Next base: position 4,384,919 of record CM057726.1, on the reverse strand, counting down.
TGAGGCAGCTGAACTTGCATATTTTGGTGCACAGGTACTGTTCAGAAAAAAAAATTCTCTCTCAGTTAAATTGTGCCATATTTTTGGGGAAAAAGTGACCTAGGTATATAACTTCTCCTACATGTTGTCATAGGCTGTTATATGGTGCTCTGTTTGTGCCGATTAACTTTAAACTGGTAGAGCTAGATATATCCCAAACTAAGAGAGGATTAATCTCTGGGTTTAACAATTGTGAGGCAGAAGGCATTGCATTAAGGGCTGGACCAAAATATGAAGGACAGAGGCATAGTGTAGGAAGTTTATGTGGGTGATATAGGCATATTTCTCATTATAATATTTCTTTTACCTTCCTCAGGTCCTACATCCTCAGTCCATGAGACCTGCCAGAGAGGGTGATATTCCTGTAAGGGTTAAAAATTCCTACAATCCTAATGCTCCGGGTACCCTGATAACCAGGATGAGGGATATGAGTAAGGTTTGTGGCAGCATCAAACCCCCGTTCTTTTGGGAACTTCAACAGATATTAAATCTCATTTTACCTGCAGGCAGTTTTAACTAGCATTGTTTTGAAAAGGAATGTTACTATGCTGGATATTGTCAGCACTCGCATGCTTGGCCAATTTGGTTTCCTTGCAAAGGTAAGAGAGCTGGGAACAGTTCTTTGCTTCTGGTGATGTATTTGTGTCATTCTATGTCCTGAGGTTGTGTTCGTGTAGGTCTTTTCTATCTTTGAAGATTTGGGCATATCTGTGGACGTTGTTGCGACTAGTGAAGTCAGTATCTCATTGACACTGGATCCATCTAAGCTCTGGAGCAGAGAGCTGATTCAGCAGGCAAGTGTATGATTCCTTGATCCCTTAAAAAATAGCTTCAACCGGTCCTCCTTATCCAAATTTTCGAATGACAGTGTATGTGCATGAAATTGTTTAAATCAGCTGGTTATCTATATTCCTTTGAGATCAGACTTCCCTCTGTTGCATGCTTACTACTTGTGTCTTGTTTCCTATGCAGCATTTATGTCGGTTGTCCTCTCACCAATGCTTCAATCTAACGTTACTGGCCTATCTTTCTGAGCAGGAGCTCGACCATGTGGTGGAAGAACTCGAGAAAATAGCTGTGGTGAATCTCCTTCAACGCAGATCAATCATCTCACTTATTGGGAATGTACAAAGGTCATCACTTATACTAGAGAAGGTAGTGTCTCACCTTTATTATATCATATCCATTTGTGAGTCTGATGATGCCAATCGTGCCTGTGCATGGTTGCTGGCTGCTGCATTATTCAAAATTGCCATGAGTTTAGATATGTGCCAGCTGCAAACCAGTTAGTTAAGAGACTTGAAAGTTCAAAATTGCCTGAACTCAATTTGTTCAGTTGGTGTCTGTCAGATGTTATAATTGTGTCTTCCCCTGTAGTGGAAAGGTACGACCATTGGGGTTGCTTGTGTATACCAAGGATGTCTTAAAAACTTTTGCTCTTTCTTCCTATTGACAATGTGCTCCGACTTTGCTGAAGTTTCATCTTCATTTTTGCAACCGATGTAGAAATAGAATGACCAGAAATAATAGGATGCATTGAAAAGGAAATATAAACATCGTCAGGAAGTTCCAAAGGGGCAATTGGTCTAGTAAGAGTTGTCACATTGAAGCTCCATCTATGTTTTATTGATTTTTGATTGTCAAAACTTGAAAGCTTCATTTTTTCTTATTTGTAGCATTTGCACATGCTGGCACTCTTGTTATGTGTTTAGCTTTTGTCGGCTACAAAACAGTTGTTGCTTTTGCTGTTAAATGTCATTTATTATTGCCTCATCCATGCATTTTTGCACCCAGAAAATCTGCTGCAAATTATCCAAACATCTCATTATTCAGAGTCTTATTTTTGTGCTCCTGTGCCTGATTAATTTTGTGCCAGGTTTTTCATGTTCTACGAACCAATGGAGTCAATGTCCAGATGATCTCTCAAGGAGCATCCAAGGTATTATTAAAGACAAACTTAAATCTCTTTTCTCATGTGCTATTTCTGGATGTCTTGAATGATATATCTACAAGTGCCAATGGGGTAATTATCAAGTTGGAAGTGATACAAACATTAGGTCTCTGATTGCCCTTGAAACGTGGTTAGATGGTTCAGCTCCATTTTCCATTTTATGGACAAATATATTTGTCATACTTGAATGATGGGAAGGAGCTGGCCTTGATTTTCTTGTAGGGTTTGGACCTTCGCAGTTTTTATGGATGCTAGTTTGTTCGTCTAGTGGAGGTTATAGAGGGTTCGATGTCGATCGAGTCTGCTGGCTTAAGCGATTTCCCCCTTTTTCTTTGACTATCGTGCAGGTCAACATCTCCTTGATCGTGAACGACGACGAGGCGGAGCAGTGTGTGAGAGCTCTCCATTCGACATTCTTTGAAAGTGACCATCCCGAGCTGGGTCATGAACACGGAAGTGGGAATGGTTCTGCAGCCACATCATGACGCCACACTCGGTTATTTGGCAGTCTTCAATTTTCTAGACCCATATTTGTCTTGATGACCTATTCAGTGAACCCATTCCTCGGTTAAAACATTCTCGGGCTTAACATAAGGCGTAGTAGCCCGTGATTGTGATCAATAAGACTATTAATTTATCACGTCCTCCATTTATAAGGCTTAGCTGAAGATGAGTTTAAATTCTCTCATCCGGAGAACGACTCGTTGTCGAGTGATCTTAAGTCTAAATGATGACAAACCGTTAATTTTGCACGGCATAGGACGGACTTGTTGCCAAGGATTCTAATCAAGATATCCACAGCTCGCTAATAAAGCTGAGGATCTTGGGTAGCACAAATTATTGGAGTTTCAGCAAGAGAAAGTCGAATGCCAAAAGGAGTTCTGGAGCATTCGAGAGCTTGCCGGACACTATGGGTGCGCATGGTAACATTTCTCTTCCCGGGAAGAGTTTTTTTTTAGAAACATTCCTTTTCCATTTCTAGTCCCCGGAACTATTTCTGAGTAAAATAAGGTGTTTGGTAATTACACACAATTTCTATTCTTTAACTAGAAAAAGAATAGAAATGCGATTGGTACAATTCATAGTTTTTTTTGTTTTTTTAATGCTCAACAATGACGAATTGCATATTTACCAAAAAAAAAAAATAATAATAACGACGAATTGCCTCCGCCGCCGCGGGAGGTGGTCGGCGACCAGTAGCGGGAGGTGGGAGGCTGCGGCGGGCGGGGGGAGGAAGCGGCGGCCAACGGCGGTGGGCGATTGCCGGTAACGGGAGGCGGCTGGTGACCGGCGGCAGGAGGCGGCCGGCCGCCGGTCACCGGCGGTGGGTGGTCGGCAATCGCCGGCGGCGGGAGGCGGCGGCGGACAAGGGGAGGAAGCGGCGGCCGACGACGGTGGGCGGTCGGCAACCGCCGGTGGTGGTGGGCAATCGGCAACCACCGGCGGCGGGAGGCGGCGGCTAGTGACTGGCAGCGGCGGCAAGAGATAAAACGAAAAAAAGAAAAAAAAACTTATTTCTCAAATTGTTCCCGGGAACAAGAAGCAACTTTTTTTTGTTTCTTGTTTCTAGCCTAAACCTATTCCCGGGAACAACTTTCCATTCCCGGGAACAAAAAAACAAATTGGCGTTACCAAACAAGTTTCTATTCCTTTTTCATTCCAGGGAACAAAAGAACAGAAATTGAGAGAAACTGGAACGTTACCATGCGCACCCTATATATATCGCCGATCAAAAACCGTCTTGAGAAAACATTCTTAATTCTCGCCCTCAATGGGGAAAGCGTAAATGACTTCAAAATGTCTCCTCAGGCAATGTCTAGGGGACATGGTCGCTCGTTGTACAGAATCCATCAGTAATTTTAAATAGATATCCTAAAATGTTATAACAAATGAAGGATACAAGGCATAGTAAACAGTGAATTTCCCGTTCTGCACTCCTGCATGTGTATGGAATCTGGCAACGATCACCGAGCACGACCACACGTCCAAAACATTGAACAAGTCGGGAAAACCACATAACTACTTGTCTCCTCATTTCTTCATGCACACAGATGTTATCATTTGCTTCATGCAACAAGTGAGGAACTTCCTTCTGGTCGAATGCTATCTCAGGAAAACGGACTCCCAACATGGAAGGCTCAACTCGAGCGAAAAAGCCTCTTATCAAGATCCATCAAAACTCAAAACTCCCACACGAAAATGGGACAATGCTGTGGTTGAGCTCATTCACCAAGTAATCAGCCAATCCTGAAGCAAGAATTCGGTACTCAGTCAGATCTCAGACGTCAGCGAATGCCTCACACAAACAAGATCATCCAACTTGTTCCCATCCATTTTGTAAAGAGAGACGCCTTCCATTTGGAGGTAGTGATCCTGAGCTTCTTTTCTCAGGCTCTTAAAAGGCATGACTTCCCACTTGCTATAACCTGAGTTTTTCCTGACATCACTCATGTCTGGAGATCCTGAGATGAGCCCACGGTTGTGAGTATCTGCATCACCCCAGACCTTGCAACTTCCAAACTGTCCCAATCCACCTGTTTGACCAGCTTCTTTCCTCTTTAGGCGCAAGGCAGCTGCATGAGCTCTGCTTATCATTTCACGGCTTGGCACATCTGACCAATCTTGCTTCCTCTCCGCTCTCATGGGAGAATGGATCCTAATCACCTACAAGCAGAAACTAGAGATCATCACATGTTTCAATAATCTCGTTAAAGCAAAATGAAATAGAAAATTTCATATCATACACCAAGACACTCCAAGAGCTGATAATAAGCCCTTCCCTGAAGGGGATTGTGCCCTTTCCTCGGAGTAGAGAAGTAACGTGTCCTACAGTCAAGATGATGATGATAGTTAGTATAATATGGAGATATGGGGACGGAGAAAGAAAGGGAGAGAAGTCGAATTTCATTTAGAAGTGAAGCGTAAGTGATGAACGTCTTGAGCATCTCGAGTTTTGACAAACAATAAACTCAGTCACCACATGAATGCCCACTTTGAGACTCAAAATCTAGACACAAACAGGAATCTTAAGTTGATAGTTCAGACACTATCCAAGCAACTGCTAAGTACAATTAGAATACAAGTACAAATCTAAACAAACAAGCAACAGAAACAAATAATGCCAAGGAAGAATGAGTAAATGAACTCATTTAACTAGTAAAACCTGTACTTTAGTGGCACCATGAACCTAATGCAATCCCACATAGAGGTTTGTGAGATGAGGTTTGCAAGAGAAGGGCTATGTCAGATTTAAAGTCTCAATCATTAAATAACTCAGGACTACACTCTAGTGTACATTACTGTGAGAATGCAATCGTTATAGTTGAAGTACTGAGGTTATGGAGTAGTTTGCTAAAATTGAGTCAGTATTGCACTAACCACTCAGTATATCCTGGATCAACGGTGAAACCATATATGTCAACAACATCGCACATGGAGAGGGCAAGCTCAATAGACTTCATTCCAGTTCCTTTCGCACCTCTTCGTAGTATGATACCTTGGAAAAGATAAACTGGGTTGGGAATGTTCTGCAATAAATCCAATGTTAAGTCGTAAACCACACTAGAAAAATTCTATTCACTGAAACTGCAAGAATTGCTAATCCATGGCCCACTGTAAACTGGACCTCATCTAAGAGGGAAGAAAAGGACACCAGCATGAACTGAAATTAGTCTCCAGGAGATAAATGTTATCCATCAAACAAATAAAAAACTTGACAGAGGAGATACTGAAATTAATCACACAAATAAAGCAAAAACCAGATTAACGGTAATTTATTTCTGAAATCAATGTTTAACAAGATCCTTACCTTTATCATCGTGTTAAAATCTCTGTGCGTCACACTCTTGATGATGAGCACCTCATCCGCTGCAGAGTGAGATCATGTTAGTCCTCATTGGATGGCAAGAGGAGACAAATGAGATAATCTCGCAAGGCCACGCCAACAATCAAAATTTTGGCAGCAAAGAGACCAAGAAAAAACAGAACATTTAGCAGATTCCATGGGACGGAGAAACTGAGCTTTGCAACAGATGCAGCTGATTATTCGAACAAAGGTTATGAATCTTTTCAGAACATGAGAGGAAAGAGTTGTTCACAAATGTAATCCTTCGTATGAACAGGTATCGGAACCTACCAGATCCATTAAGTATCTTAACCATGTTACGAGCAGCACCGCGAACAACAAGTCTGAAGTCTCTTTTCAGACCAACATGCTTGGCATATTTCTGCACAACAATTAACTAGGTGTAAGCTGATGGATCAATAATTACCAGCCTACATCCTACGCCAGCCAGGCTTACTATCCTGAGTATGCAAACAGTAACAAGTGGATTAAAGAATTCCCTGCCTAATAACTAAAGCTAGGGACAATGCTGCTATTATACTAAGCATGCCACAAATGAGGATTGCAGAAAGCAGTATCAATAAATTATTCATGGGTAACGTAAAGAAAAGAGCCAGATATGAGCATGTCCGAATGATCATGAGGGCTGGAAGAGTGGGAGAGAGAGAGAGAGAGATTAAATTACAGACGACACAAGATCAACATCAAGAATATCCCCTAAAAGCGAAAGAGGCTAGAGAACCTCATTAACAGGAGCTTCATTGTCTCTAATGACAGCATCATGACCATCAATCTCTTTACCAAATTCTGTCTTAAGCAGATCCCCAGAGTTTCCAACAACTGCACAGCTACGGAACTGTCGGGGGTGAAATGGGGGCTTTGCCGGAAGAAGTATATTAAGATGATCCTCACAAAGTGTGCGATTGTAGCATTTATCTGTACCCCTGCATCAAAGATCTAAATGATAAATATACCTTGCACTTGTGATAACAGCAAACATTCAGGAGATTAGACACAATAAAAGCAAATGAAGATAATTAAATATCGGCAAGCAGCTTGCATCTTACAGTTGCGCTATTCTTTTTGCTGCATATTCTAACCATCCATCTGGTCGAGCATCAAGGTACTCTCTAGTGAGCACTGTTGTCATGTTACGATACTGCATCCCTGGACCCATTAGACCACATTTATCTTCTCAAATAATATCCGCACAGCAGGAAGCAATGATTCCACATACCTGTTCCCACAACAGTATTGCCTCACACACATCATAGCTGTATTCCAAGGGCTCAAAAATCTTAAATTGCTCATTGTACTGCACAGAGGCCAAAAATAGCAGGCTACTGAAGGTTAGAGACAGCAAACCAGAGATGATGATGTGTGTGTGTGTGTGTGTGTGTGACTCGTGAGAGAGAGAGAGAGAGACCCAGGTACTGTTGGTGCCTTGGGGAAATTTAAGAATCAATTTGCAGTGGTCGATTATATGTGCAGTGAGTCCAAGCCCCCGGTTAGCCTGCATAAAAACATTCACTCAGCAAAGAACAGGAAGACGAGTGATGATAAAACTGCTCCTAAATTTCACAAATCATCAAACTGAATCCACACATTGCCCTGGAGCTACTTCCCTGGCAACAATGGTAGCAAGTCGTGTTCGAAAAAAATTGAGCAATGATTGATGAAACAAAGATCCTCTCTGAACCAAGTGTACTGTTGATCAATGGAATATACAGACAACCATGTAACAACCATAGCATAAGCAATCACTCTCACCAGGAGAAGTTTTACGAGACTTAACCATAAACTAATCTACTGAAGATATCAGGCCACATTTTCAACTAGATTAAACGAGTCTCCAACTCCGAATTGCTCAAACCAGGTTTCACCCTCCGTTGAAACCTATAATAACAAACAAACACCGCAAATTCCAAGAGAAACGAACTCTAGACCAGCGAAGAGATAAACCGAGCTAACTTCAGATTCATCATTTTGCGGCGGAGAACCGCCAAAACCAAATCGCAACTCGAGCACACACAGAAGCAACACCAGCGCTCGCAGGATCGAGATCTCGCGAATCCAGAAACTTAAGAGGAAGAAGCCTAGAACGGAGCTCGAGCTAACCACGCACTGTCGAACGCTCGACTGGAAATCGGAAAGAGTCCGCACGTCCTCTCCATTGACCAGCACCTGTCGATTGCCTGCAACAGGGAGATGTCAGAGAAGATCGAGCGGCTGGGGATTCAAAAACGGAAGAGGAGGAGGAGACGCAAAGGGGGAGCAAAAAGCCCCTGACCTGCGAAGTAAGAGGACTGGATCACGAAGACCAAGAGAGAGAAGAGCGCGGCGGCGCACACCAGGTGCAGGATCGTGAGATTCCTGTTGCCGCTCGACAACGATGGCTTGCGAAGTCTCATTTCCAGGCCATACACAGCTCGTGCGCGCGCGGGAGCGAGAGAGAAAGAGAGAGAGCTAACCCACTGAAGAAGACAAGGATCGGACTCCGGAGCAGCGGAGGAGCGGCCGCTTAGAAAGTTTCAAAACGACGGCGTTCTTAGGGGGAAAAATCATAAGCAGGCGACCGCCACCGCCACCGCCACCGCTACCGCCTCCGCCTCCTTCATCGAAACGCAAGCTGGGCAGACCGTTTTGTATGAAAAAGGGAGTGGACTTCTAACTGTACCAGCGTCCAAAGATTTAGGGCGCGACTAATAGTTATTTGTCTGCCACACGTCCTGCGAGTGTCCCGACGATTTTCCTTCTTTTTTTTTCCAAATCACCAGATGTCTTTTTTATTTATCAACAAAAAAAATTTATTCACATATTCGAGTTATTAAATTTTGCAAGAAATTACTAACCCCGAATCAGGTACATTTATAGGTTTTTACTCGATCGATTAAATATTACCAATTATTTCATCAATTCGATTACTTATTCTGTCTATACTTTCGAAATAATCAAATAAAAATTAGTAATTAACTCAAATAGAATGGATAGATTTGGAGAGCCGTTATTAACCGTTAGGTATGGTGTGTCATGATAAATATCTTAAATTCTTGAAACATTTGGTCATTATGAAAAAAATAAAAAAATTAAAAAAAAAAGGTTCGGTAGTTAACTTTAATATCAGTCGGCAGTTACATCTAAAAGTTAGTAAATTAGGCTCTACAAATAAACGAGGGTAAACCACTGTAATAATTGATAATTTCGTATAAGAATTAGTAACTTAAACATTGTGTTAACTATGACAAATAAATGACAGTAAACTTCACAAACAATCTAACAAACGCTGGTAAATAAACTCGAATAACAGTCGGTAACTTCCTAGACGAGTCTGTAACTTAGCAAGTTCATAAGCTGTCCAAATAATCATCGACACATTATTATTAAGAAAAATTGGTAATTTTGAAGTCACCAACCAAATGTTGGAAGTGACGCCAATAACAATAGACAATTTTCTATAATTACTCAAAAAATTTATCATCTTTATAATTTTAACAAATAAATGTAGGCAAAGCACTTGAACGATAGGTAATTTCAAACAACCACGTGAATATTAGCAATATGACAAATAACAGTTAGTAGTTTCTCGTAATAATTAATTAATTTAACACGGTAAGTTCCGCAAAAAATAAATGTTGAAAAGTCATTAAAGCCTTTGGTAACCATAATCTTTGTAAAATGAAAACCTCTACATCGAAGGTCCAGTTTCCCTAAAAAATCTCTCTCTAGATAAGCAGATAAGACTAATTCACCCAAAAGGAAAATGTATCCCCAGCAAGTTAGCTCAAGGTCTCGGAATGAACCATTCATGGAGCCGTTATTGAGAAGAGAACTTGAATCAATTTCTCTTCTTTCTGCCCATGTCACTTGTCATCTTGTGCTTTGCAGCTTCTGACGATTCAGCTCCCATTGTCATCTTTGGTGGAAAATGGCACGTTCACATGACCTAGCACCAGATCCAGAGATTAATAGTCATACCGCAAGAACACGTTCTTCTGGCGGACTCAACAGAGAATTATTGGCTATGGTGGTTATACTCAAATTCCACACATGCAAGACAGAGCAATTTGAATAGACAACTTCATTGCTTTTTCTATAAAATGGAAGATAATTACCCAAGACACCTTGTATGCCAAGAAAACCACTTTTCAACTCGACTTAATGCTGAGACCCATCTTCTCTACATCTCAAGCCACACCCAGTTGCAAAGAAGCATCTTACAAGTTTGTATCCTTTCAGGACGTTACCTTTCCAAAAGCAATCTCAACGGCAGCGCAGAAATCCCAAAGCTTATGACACAGAGACATATTATTAAACCATGGAGAATGCAGTTTGGACAACTTAACACCCGACGATTAGAAATAAAAGCAATAAAATCCTCAAAGAGGAGATAAAAATGCAAGCGAAATGGGACTTTTAATTTAGAGAGCATTATTAATACCGCAGAACCAGATTCTCTCCTTCAGAAAGAGGTGTTCCGGCCGCATGTATCAGATGTTATTAAGTATCTCTAGAGGTTAACACATACCTCCACCAGCTGCACCGCCTTTCTAAGTAGCTTCTCTCATTTCATGCATGTTGTCTCAGTTAATCAATTTCATAATCCAACTCACTGCAAGTCTGACACCGATAATTAGCAATACTATAGTAACTCAAAATATCATCAGTGAAAAAATAAATTTCTGGTCAATATGGTCCTCGAAACATTCCAGTTGAAGCAAAAGGAATCTAGTAACGGTAGCACCTTTTCATGAGCTCGGTCTAATTGAATCCAACTGTACAATGATTTTGTACTTTTTCCTGCAATAGATATCCGCATCACGAGAAGCTCTGAATATTGACAAGCATTACCTAAAAAATCATTTAGAGAAACTGTCGATGAAAAAACCAAACAAGAAAAAGAGGAAAGGAACATGCAAAGGAACGATTATTTTGATTAAAAAAAAAACTCAATATCCTAAAAAAAAAAGACAGAGAGAGAGACAGAAACAGCTAATGGATCATATTACAAGTGTCAATTGACCAGAATCAGTAGGAGAGCCAACAGTATGTAATAGCAAATATGGTGGCTACCATCCTGAATTTGTCTGAGACCTATTCATCGTTTAACCAATTAGAAATATTTCTGTTACGGCAACCAAAATGAAAAATAACCGCACCTTATAGGTGGATCATAGGAGATACACTAACTGTTCTTGCTCATAATCCAGGTAAACAATGCCAGTCAAAGTATTTGCAAGTTACAGAAAGAGAAAGGTAGATCTCAATTCATGAATGATGAACTGTTAAAGAAGGATTATCCATTGAAATAGCTTGTATTTTTCACCCACTTATTTAAATAACTAGCAGACCAAACTCAATCAAAATTGTCTCTTTAAAAGGTAAAAACAATATGAACCATTTAGACGTGACTGCTTCTCTCTGTGTTATCTTACAAGGTAGAAATATATGAATTCACGTACATCTCGCCTTTGTGCCCTCTAGTGCAGTTATTCACATCATAAACTAAAAATATGAAAGCTCCAGAATAGTACCTTCTATTGATCAACTCGAATCAGCTGCTCGATCTAAAGCAACAACAGATTACAGTCATCTAGCCTTGACTAGACCCAAGAACTTGTTTTTGTGACCTTCTCATCCATCCTACATATTTTTCCATGCACAACCTACCAATAATCACCACAAGAGCAAATTCCACCTCTAATGTGATGAAACCTGCTCGAATCTCGAACTGTAATTTCCCTTTGAACAACCCTTGATATCACCTTGATTGCAGCATGACAGTCTGTACAGGCTCTCAGGTTCTTCATTATAAGGATAGGTGAACCCTTAGGTGTGCTAATAAGTGCGAATGCAATTGCTAACCTTTCACTATGATATTTAAGAGATTCAATCTTAACTTTCTCGTCAACATTGTGAAGGGCACAGCTAGTGTCAGGTTTGTATCCTTCTTTCTCCATCTCTTCTGCCAAAGTGTCAATTTTTCTCCCGATCTCCTTAATTTGGGGATGCAAATTATCATTTGCCATAAAGACATGAATTCTATGTTTAATCTCAACCCAGCTACATGCAGGAACCTTCTTCATTCCTCTTTCCCTCATTGCCTTCTTCACTTGTACAACACAATCCCACTGGCCAGCGGCGGCATATATATTAGACATGTTGACAAAAGAAGCAGCATCTCTAAGCTCCTCCATAGCAAAAAGTTTATCTGCTGCTTCCTTGGCTAGTTTTTGGTTCTTGTGTATCCTACACGAATTGAGAACTGACATCCACATAATCTCATCAGCCTCAAATGGCATTTGAGACATGAATTTCTCTGCTTCACCAAATCGTCCACTTCGACACAGCACATCAACCATACAAGCGAAGTGTTCTCTCTTAGGAACGAGTGCATATGTAACGCGCATCAAGTCAAAGTACTTCAACCCCTCTTCAACAAGTCCACAGTGACTGCAAGCTGATAAAACATTGAGGAATCCAACAGAATCAGGTTGAAGACCTGACTTAACCATAGATTCAAATGTGTGAAGCGTCGCCCGACCATCCCCATTTTGAGCATAAGCTGAAATTAGAGTGTTCCAGGACACAACATTCCTCTCAGGCATTTCTTCAAAAGTTTGAATTGCATCTTTCATAGATCCACATTTTGCATACATGTCGAGGAGTGCACTCGCTGCAAACACGTTTGAAATGTACCCCAATCTGATAACAAATGAATGCAATTGTTCCCCAAGTGAACGTGATGCCAAAACTGCCGAGGCTTTCAGGATGCTGGCAAAAGTTGCTTGATCAGCACTAACATTGGCTCGTTGCATCTCAACGAACAGTTTCAAGCCTTCTTCATGGAGGCCATTCTGAATGTAAGCAGAAATCAAGGCTGTCCAGGGAACTGAGCTTCTGTAAGCAAGATCAGTGAATATCATCGTAGCTTCCTTATATCTAGCACATTTCGCATACATGTCGACCAAAGCATTTCCAACAAGGATTTCTGAATCAGCTTTTGTCACAATAGTCTGGCAATGAATCTGCCGACCCATTTCAAAGTTGGCCATGTTTGCTGCCACACTAAGCAAGGTTGAAAAAGGGAATTGCCTCCTATCAAATCTAGTAGACTGGAGTTTGCGAAAAATGCCAAGACAAGCCTCTACCTGCCCATCCCATGCATAACCAGTGATTATGACATTGTAGGAAACACAATCCACGTCAGGCATCTCATCAAAAAGTTTCCTCGCTTCTTCCACATGATCATGCTTCGAATAAGAGTCCAACAACGCATTCCCGAGAAAGACATTCCACAGGAAATTAGTCTTGAGGACTAGACTGTGAATTTGTTGTCCAAATCCCATGTCAGCTAACCCAATACCTGCGGCTAAAATTGCAGTGAAGGTGAACTCCGAAGGCCTGAAACCTAACTTTTGCATCTCAACAAAGAGATTAATCGCTTCCTCAAACAAGCCTTCATTCAAATATCCAGTTATCAACGCATTGAACGTGACACAGTCTTTCTCAGGCACTTCCTTGAACAGCTGGCTACCTAAGCCAAGCTGACGAGACTTGCAATAAGCATCTACCAAAGCATTGTTAACGATGAGAACCATATTGAACCCCAGTTTGATTATCTGAGCATGGACTTGAATCACTTCATGAAATGTATCAGAGTCTCGCACGCCGGACAACAATGTGGCAAAAGTCACATAGTCTGCCTCCATGTCACACCGGTGCATCTCCCCGAAAAGCTCGAATGCTTCACTTAGCTTGTCAGCCCGCAAGTACCCGCCGATCAGGATCGTCCACGAGACTGCCGTGCGCTCAGCCATACCATCGAGCAACTTCCTCGCACCCACCAGATCGCCGGCATTCACGTACCCAGATATCATCATGTTAGTCGAGACCGTGTTTCTGTTTGGCATTTGATCAAACACCCGCCGCGCGCTCGACAAGTCCCCTCGCTCGAGGATGTTCCTGACCCAGAAGTTGGAGCGGCAAGTTGCGGGGTCGAACCCTGTCTTGACGGTTCTGGCATCGGTGCAAGTTCGGAGATGTCGACGCTGCGGTGCGGTGCGAAGGACTCGCAGCAAAGCCGATGCTCTGAGTGTCGTCGTTCGGCGCAGTGTCATCGATTGCGTTCAAGTGGGTGGCAAACATTCGCCCGTTCATAAAGCAGCCGATTCTCGGCGGTTATTTTTGCATGTAACAACATGAGTCACATCGAAGGTTGCCATACGTAAAAAGATCTCTCTTTCGGCGAGAGAATTTGTACGGTTTTCTTAAGCTCTCCGAGTATAAACAACGGATCTGTCGACTGCATCCATTTCCGATCCCGGTTGGGGATAATCCCCCAACGCCAAAAGCCTAGCGACTGGCAGATATGAGCTTAACTCAGCAGCCTGCCCGGCTACTCGATAGAGGAGAAGAGGAAATGACCGAACACCACACCGAATGAGCAACGAATGTCGTTCCGCGTATCAATTCCATGCAAGAATTTTTCTCTGGTTTCATTTCATGGATGAAACTCTTAGGCTCCATCCATTTTCGGAAATTGAGGTATTCGGGAGGCGAAAAATAATTTGTCAAGGAAAGTATTTTCGATTAATGAAGAATGTTGTTTTGAAATTTCATTTCCTAAAAAGAAAAAAAAATATTTTCCAATTCTATTATAGCCACCCTCTTCTCTTTCCCTCTTCCTTTTTCCTTCCCAATGTACTGACATTTCTCTCTCTTCATCATTTCTTACTAAGAAGGCCCACCAGCTGGCCTCCCTCCAATCTCTCTCTTTTTCCTCCCGTGGATATAAGGTCTTTTTCACTGTTTTTAAGTTTAAAACGAATGTCAAAAACTATTGTCATTTTCTAGAAACATGACTTTTTGAAAAATATTTTTTGAAAATGTTATATTTTTTACAAAACGAACGGAGCCTTAGAGATAGTGATTTTCCCCCACGAAACAATGGCTTTTTACTTTTTAACAAATTATTAACTATTAAAAGACAATCAACTTACCAGTTTTAATAAATTAAACTCAATCTCACAATATACATTACACTTAAGAGTCGCGACAAAATCCAAAGAGAGGACGTTCAAGTCAAAGGGGGATAGATTGGAATCTCTTAAGGGAAATTTTTTCTTAAAGAATGTCTTGAAATGGCCATTGTTTTCAATGAGAGTTTGTAGTATCTTCATTTTTTTTTCAAATAAAAATATAGAGTAAACTTTATTTTAAATAATAACATGAAGTGACCATGTTAATATCAATAAAGGGCATGACTTTCAAGGACAATTTCGCCCTTTATATCTTTCAAATTCTCTTTTCCTTTTTCTATTTTTCCATAAAAACGATAAATAAAAAAAGAGAAAATAGGCTAAAAATAAATGAAGAAACCCAAGCGAGAGGAATGTCCCCAACCCGCCCACCTATGGGCACCACCCCATTGTTAGTGGAGCATCGACCATAGCTAGCGAGATCGCCGGCACCTTGACGAGAGGTAGTAGGCCTTCTCTAGAACCAGAGAGGCCAACGAGCCAGAATCTGGAGAGGGCCATGGCCCTCCCTAAGCTCTAGGCGATGATCGGTGACCCTTGGACAAACCAAGATGAGGGCCCGACAAACCTCTCGTGGTTCTGGCTTGCTGGCCCTCACCAAGGCGCTGACAATCCTGTCGGCTATGACCACGCCCCATCACTAGCCCTCTCACTTGAATTTTTTTTTCTGAAGTTCAAACTTTTTTTTACTGTCTTTTTTTGGGGAGGGAATAGAAAAAGAAAAAATGAATACAAAAAAGTAAAAGATAAAAATAGCCTTGGCTAGTCAGTAAGGTTCCACCCTTCTTTGAGACTGACATGATGACTTTAGATCAGAGAAAATAATGATGCTTCCAAGCTCTTAGTTGAAAAATAAAATAACTCTTAAGGCCTTATTTGGAATTTTCCCGACAACTTATGACAGGCGACACAGAGTCTTAATATTTTCAGAATTCGACAATACAAGATTGGAGCGACCGGATAAGAAGTGGCGTCTTTGGGATAATTCCGACTATAAAAGAAGAAAACCCCACAAAACAAGCAACACGATGGCCGCAGAACGTATTTCGGAATCACCGCATACCTCCATTTCATTCAAGAACCATCTACAGATGAGAGAGAGTACAAGCTAATTTACAGAATTCACAGTTATGGGGTCGAGTGGATAATGTCTTCTATAAACACGAGTTAGGAAGTAAGACAATATATTATTTTAGTAGCGCCGTCCACCAGCTGTCGACAAGAGGACTTGAGACTGTTTCTTTCCCTTCTTTCCCGTCTCGCTCATCCTAGATGCTTCCAAGCTTCCGACTGACTTAGCTTTCGATATCATTGTGGCAAAAGATGGCGCTTTTACATCTCCCCCACCTACAAAGATGAGAGACCGAGCCATCCAATGCTCGAGTCAAAAGAAATGTACTTAAATGCCCATTGACAAAACCCTAGAAAGTACCCCACACACACACACACACACACACACACACAAAAACTCGGAATATACCAGGAGAATCGGTTTTCAAGTTGGTCCTGCGAAGAAAGTCGCCATCCTCAATTTTCAAGGCAGGAGAATCGTGTGCTGCAGCATATCCAAGTCTAGTTACATTTGAGAATGTTCTCCTCTCTCCAACAGTGGGAGGGCTTGATGACATCACCACAGGATTTCCAAGAGCTGGTGACACGGTAGAATAAGTAAGCAATTTAAGTATGGCTCAGCGAATTGTGCGACTCGTGATGTATGCACCCAGGTGGCTAAAGAAGGGTGATTATGACGATTTTTTATTTAAAAAAATAACAGCACTTGGCCTCTTATTCTTGCCATTGCAACTGGAACACTATTACCTTCAAAATCATCTGCCGAGAATGTGGGGGAACCAACACTGGAGGACTGTCCAATATCAAATTGTAGAGACATAGGAACTTCAGAGGCAGCTTCAGCCTTCAATTTTTCCTTTCTTTCCTATAAATGGAAAACAAAACACAACTCTAGCAGCAAAGCAGGACAGACCGAAATCTAACAAGCAATGTCAAAAACACTATTTGACAAAGAGCTTGAAAATTGCAGATATGTGTTCTTAAAAAGGATTCACATGCGATGGGAAAAAACAGAGTTTATCGCACCTTCTTGGCTAGCTGTTTCCTCTCCTTGTCACGCTTCTTAATTTCATCCATAAATGGATGCAAAGAATCACCAGGCAGTATGCCAGTCAGATCAATTTCACAAAGCTGGGCCAACAAAGTAAATCAAAATAATGAGCAAACCACTTTCCACAAACTGCTCAGTAATTTTAAAGAACAGAGGAATAGAAGATGATTAATTAACACCTGAAATGTCGTTGTCAATGAAAAATGACTCAAGTAGCGATACCGCCTTCTGGTGGACTCCGACTGAGTAACTGTTTCTAACTGTAGAATTGTCCCACTTATCCTGCCATTCATGCATTCCATTTTCAAAAGTAGACTCCGAAAATCATTACTGTTAGCCTCAAAAGTTTGAACAGAAAATTAGGGACAAAGGAGAAATGATAATGACAGGCAGTGATACATGAGATATCCCTTTGCCCTCCACTAATTGCATAGGGCTTGTCCATATTCCTTAGGATGGAAAGACTACCAACTCCAAACATCATTCTCTGCTTCTTCTCACGCATAGCACTAAATATCTACAGCTTGTTTGTATACCAGACTCTATGCAAAAAGAAAATCTAATCAACCTGTTTGGGAGCATGTCATAGCTTCCATAATGGTGCAAAAGGCACTTCATGTTCAAAGGATGAAGAATAAGATTTTGACCATCAACAGCCTGAAAGAGATATACAAGCAGAGGATAAGATGCAATAAGAAATCCAATGGCTATTAAATTATACCGAATCCAAGGGACCGGGAGAAATACACAAAGTCACACCTATCATTTGGCTTTTGAAGGCAGGATAAAAGCATCGCACACAAAATGCAGTACAAGCAAAGATGAACATCTACATGCATGGCTGCTCTCCAGCATTACTTTCTGAATGCAGATCCATTCATTAAGCTATGACTATTCACAAACACACAAAAAAAGTTGCCAAAAAAAATGCCCATCCAAGAGGAGATTTATGAAGCATTTTCTCCACTGCAAGTAAAATAAACTTCCATATGCAGCTGCAAAAGCAGAGCTGGCTCTTTTGCCAATTCCTTAATTCCTCTACAGGACCTTGAAAAAAATAAAACCACTGCACAGATGGGTTGAATTTCTTGGTCATTTCTCTTGGAAACAGTCCCAACCAAACTATATCTTGTCAAGAAAAATAGCATAATTTCACCTCTCATGAGCAGTTAAAACAACGGTGAGAAAGGGTCATTGCATCAGACTTTCCTACCACCTAGCCACTCTATACTGAACATACGCCAGATATCAAAAGAAAAAAGGAAACCCTTGCTGCTTTGTCTTACCTGGTAGAAGTTGTACAGTTCCCTGTCCTTTATATTCCCGGAGCTGCTCAAGTTTCTTTCTGCACTTTTTCCATCCTTACAAGATGACAACTGCTGATCTTTGTCTTCTAGAGTTTGACTAGCATCAGCATTTTGATCTGGAGAAGATGAGATATCAGGAATACCCACAATTAATTTAGCCAACAACTCTTTCTCATCATATCCACCAGTGGGCAATGATCCATTTCTCCTTCTAAGGTTTCAAATTCACGTTTCAACATATGGGAAGACGACTTACAAGTTCTATCACCATCTGCAACTCGGTGCTCATTCCAGTATCTCTTTCTCTTCTCCAATTCCTTTATCGCAGCAGATACATAGGGAAGTTTCTCTAGATCGTCAACAAGACCCGAATCTGCCTTGGCTAGCCAACCATCAAGATCAGCTATCGCTTTTCTCACAGATAAATCAGCATCTGCAGTGAAGGTAAATTTTGAAAAAGCATTGTTGATAGCATTGATGTCGGATTGCATGGAAGCACCTTGCTGTTTATTTTTCTCCAAGGGAACAAAGGAGTCTTTTTCTCGAGTTAAAAGCATAAACTCGATGGCATCCCCAGCCACATACTGCTTCACACTCTCGATGTGGATAGTATATAATTCCTTTTGGGAAATCATTACAAAACATAAGGGGCATCTCTTGAAGCAGTCGACTCTGTGGTTGTCCTTGCCCATTAACAAGTACTGTAATATACATGGGAAACAAAAGATGTGCCCACATGAAGTTATTTGTGGACATAGAGGATAGTCCAAGCAAATTGGACACTGCACTGCAGAGGGGGTTGAGTACCTAACACAAATAATATCCTCCCACCGTAACATCTTATCTGGATTCATCAAATCAGGTTCGTAGTCTGCAGAATCAAGAACAACAAACTTGTAGTTTGCCTGAAGGAACAAATCTTTATTATATGGCTTTATCTTTTGTTGCCTTCTTGGTGGAGGAGGAGGCTGCCTCGATTGAGAACGAGAAATGGGGTCATAATGGAAGTTCAACAGGTGATTCCCACTCACAACTTGTGCTCTTCTTCCTCCTGATTGCATAGGGCCTCCAAGTGAATCTGTAGACCCAGTAGCTCGCTGACTTCGAGCAGCATTGGCTGCTGATGTCTTCCATTTTGCCTGAGAAGATCCAGATTTTTTACCATTTGGACTTCCTGATGCACTCACCTGGGGAGGCAGCACTGATGTATGTCACCTTTAACTGACGCATTCAGGCATATCAACTCTCACAATATCCTCATCCAATCTAACCTATCCAATCCCAAAAATAAGGGAAAAGCCCCTACTTGAAAGCTATAATTCTAGCTTGCACTAATTACCTATACAAAAACTTACTGAGTGGAGTGCAGGAACTCCCTTTTTACTAGTGAAGTTACCAATTTCAAGTATACCTTTTGGGAAGACCCGCTAGAACTCTCTGCAACAGTAGCCAACGGTCCTGCATCGAATCAAATTTCATCCTGATAAGTCAGGTGGCACATGCTACTTACTGAGCATATGTGAAAATGTACAGGATCATGATACTACGAGCAAAGAATTGAAACCACATGATGGAGAAACAATAACGATTCAAGACAGAGATGAATCCGTACGAGCGACATGATACAAACTTCCACTCGCTTGCATTGATTTATCGCACTAATACCCGATCAAGTAAGATACAGCAGGCATGCCCGCATGACAAGCAGGTATACCTAGAAGTTACACCACAGCCGAGTAGATCTACCTCCACTTCTCTTTCAAGGTTCTTGAATTGTATAAATCAGTACTAACTCGATTAAACATGAACAATTCCGACCAGCGACTATCTACGAAACAAAGGACTCCACTATCTGTACGGTGTCCGGCTATCAGAATACATAATAGCCAGATTATCCCAATCCCTCGACCCATCGATCACCCTCCATATTGCGCAATCTCAAACTAGAGAATCCGCGCCATCGCGAAACAACCCCCCCCCCCCACCCCACCATCCGGGAAGCTTCAGCTCGTACCTGGAACCTCCTCGCCGGAGACAGGAGTAAGGACCTGAGGGGCAGGTAGAAGGTGGCCGTGGACGCCATTGTCGGGACTAGGGTTTGGAGGTAGAGCTCGACAGGAGGGAGACGATGCGAGTCCTTGGGTCTCTGTGGGCAAGATGGACATGAAAATCTTCAGAAATTCCGTGGAGAAAGCTCGATGGGGCCGCGTTGGGAGACACCGCAAAGCTTCTACGCTTCTGGATCGAAGCGAAGCTCTGCTTTTTATGGCGCCGTGTCGCACGAAGCTCCGGGACGACCGGCATCTGCCGCATCTTGACCGAATATAGCCAGTTGCAATTACATCGACGCCCCCGCTTCGCGGGCTTATTTACGGAGAACTTGCCCCTGCTTCGCGGGCTCACTCGTCTCTATGGTACCAGCTGGAGTTTGAAACGCACTCCTCAAGTCGGATTTTATTCGACCGATGACGCAGCAGCGCGTATTGAATGACTAATTAAGAAAGCTCCAATGATTTCCAAAGCATTAATTGTCTTTTGAACATGGATTATTTCTTAAGTAGTATGCTTAACTCGTAGCCGAGTCCAACGCTTATACTAATATGAAAGCAAATTTAGACAGCCTTGAATTCTACGGGAAGAAAACAGGAAGGAGGCCATGTTGGATGGGATTCATGCTATTCCACCATAGTTTCGAACTCTAGGCACTAAGGCGTGAATATGTTCAGGGATGTTATTCCCATCGATTTACACCACCCTGACTGCAGAATTCTCAGCCTGTGCTCACTTACAGACACTCCAGTTCATCATTATACTAGGGAATCACAACTACAAGACTCGCAATACAGCATGCGCCGGCTCGGAGGATGGACTGGTTAATAATCCCGCATGGCATGGAATGCCTTCTCTGGACCAAATGCCATGTACTTCCGATGCCGTCAGGCGTCGAAGACTTCTTGGTGCAGATCGAACTCTATGATGAAAGTACGGATTTCCATAGGAGCGATCTCCACCACTAATTCAGTGGGATCAACGGGTCCTCCCCTCAAAATCCTGCCTTCGTGACCTTCGGAGCCTTCCACCTCCCAAACGAGTCTCTTTTTCTCCATTTCTGTCCTTTCTTGATTAGCAGAGAGGCTCGTCTCCGTCACTTTGCCGATCTGAAATCGAGGAAGAGGCAAAAGAGTCGATCAAACGTGTTTGTCGATGTTAATAGGTCAATCCTCATAATAATAGATAGACTATTCAGTTGACTTTACCTTCCTTCCAGGGAGCAGACTTTTCAGTTCTACACTGGACATTACAGAAAGATCCTTGTCCTCTCCAATCTTCACATAAGTCCAACCAGGCAAAAGAGAGAAGATTATGTCATAATAATTTTAATATGAATCACGGAATGCACAGAAAAGAGGATGCAGTCAATTGAGCAGTATATCCAACGAAGAGTTTCTTTCTGATACTTGATTTGAGCAATGGAAAGAGACAAACCTCGTACAAATGTGCTAACCGAAGGAGAAGTTTTCCGTCATTAAGTTCCTGCATGGTTCATGCAACACTATTACTAAATAGGACCAACAAATATTGACTAGAAAAAGGAGGACCAAATAGATGTCAAGTAACATCAAGATGATCACATGGCTACGATGCAGATCATGCAGAATCAATCTCCATCAAATAAGCTCTACCATTCATTTCTTCCTCAATGGAAGAATGACAGACATGATGATCGAAGCTAGGATTGCAGTATTCACAAGAATTACCAATCACCTGGATAGTTATTATAGCAACATTTTCAGGCAAAGAGTAGGAGGAATCTATCCCAGAGAAGGTGGTCGTGTGAGAATTCCTCCAGTAGTCTCCATCCTGAAAGGGGAAATATTAACATTCGTAATATTATTGCTCTCTGTTTCAAGTGACTGAGAAGACAGGCTTCAGTTTTCTTTTTTTTTAAATACCTGTTCAGTAAATGCTAAGAGAAGTGGAGAATATATCTCCTGGCCAAATGATCGACGCCACTTAGCTCCCTCTCCTAGTGGATCAAATCTAAAATATAACTTTCCTTGAATCTGCAACAAAGTATATTTTCAACAAGAGCCAAATTGAGAGATGCTTCATGCTATGTGTATCTCTCATGATAGAAGGAACACTGGAAGAGAATATAGGATAATCGTGATCACTTTCTTCAAGAAGTTATTTCTAACAGTATGTGCTTACAATCAGCCCCTTGCAATCCTTGAGGGCACAGACTGTTTCATTCAGTGCTTCTGCCACTCCTCTGGAATCGTCGTGGAACAGTCTCCTGCGTAGAGGTTCATGGTTACACTGTCAGTTTGAAGCTTCTCATATTCTATATGTGATGACTTCCAAGATAATTATGTAGCTCCCGGAATCAGGGAAATTCATGATTTACCGATGAAGCATCAGCTCAATTTGTCCATCAACTAAGCTTGACCCTCCCACAGATCGATCAACCAACACAGAGAATTCTTTCTCATTATCTTTAAAGAAAATTCCAAGATTTATCTGAAAAATGAAGAATCAACATATCAATCAAGAGGATAAACAACTAAGGCTCACTAGCCATACTAAGGAAAACCTAAAAGCGAAGTCCCATGGAGACCTATGCATTATCAAAAGTCAAAGAACATGCCAAGCAACTATGGATTAGATTAAATTGTAACAAGCAAGATTGCAAGCTCACTATGAGAAGTAAATTAGAGAATAAAAGGAAAATGAAATCCTGGAGTAGGCAGAAAGCATGCTTCCACATTGTTTGAAAAGGATTAAGGACAGTAGATAGAGTATGTCATTCATATCAAATAGGCTAACACGCACTGTGATTGTTGGCAAAGTATTCATATCATTGTAGATCTACAAATTCTGGAAAAAAGAAAAACATACTGGATAGTAATTTCCAGCAGCTGGTTGGTTCACTTTCAGATCCCAATCCGTTCTATAATCACGAATCTGCAACAAAGATTATCACAGTTCTTTAATAAGCAGACAATAGAAAATTTTCATAAACACCTGCCTCCAGAAACATTAATTGAAAATGAGCAACTTCTCAAGGCAACATAACTAGCAACAATTTCAGCTATGCAGATAATCTAAGTGCCATCTACCCTAAAAAAAATTCGAGTTTATTATTGTCATCATACCCTCTCAATGAAATCCCGTCCATTGGAGTCTGTGTAGAATGTCTTATTAGTCTTCATGGAAGTTGAAATCTGGGTAACAACTTCTTTTCCAATCCCATCATCAGATGGAATTGGTCCAACCTGATAACAAGATAAACACAATTTATTCAAACAAATCTCATTATCGGGATCTTTTTTTTTCATAATCACGGTGAGAAACAGAAATGGAGAAACCTACAATGAACTCAACTTCGACATGTTCCTTTGCCTTGCTCAGACGGGTGACCTGCATGCAACAGAAAAAGATATTCACAATAAGAAGCATCAGAGTACTTCAGAAAATACAGGATCTTGTCTTTTAATTATTTTTGGGAAAAATAATCAGAAAATCTCAAACTTATCTTCTATTATATAGCTTGCATACCAAGAGAGTATGCAAGAGAGAGACAGAAGATGAACCCATCTAAAATTCTCATGAGATGGTCATTTTTCTTCTCGAGTAAAAAGTTGTAAGATGGGAACACTGAATCCAAGTGTAGAGAGCATATAAAGCGTCTTTTATAGAATATCTTCTATATATTTCTTGGATCTAAGGAAACTAATTATCCCAAAGGCTACCCACCATTGAGATGTTAGAGGTCATGAATGACTGAATGAAACTCAATGTCCCACCGCCTATCCACTGTGGTTATATTTATACCGGAACTGAAATATGTGAGAAAGAAAAGCGCACATTCCTGATTATCAAGAACTAGCATGAATCTCACTTAGAACTTCTAATTGGAAAGAGAATTTCTTATTATTGCTGCAACTTGCTACTAAATAAATTCTCATTACCTCACATGCATGAGAGAGTGTGTGTGTGTGTGTGTGTGAGAGAGAGAGAGAGAGGCTGAATATTAATTAAAAAAATTGAATCTAAAACATAGTCACTCTTTTTTTCCCACCATCAGAATTTTGCAGTCTCCACATCAACGAACCTTCTGAAATAAATTCCACTTCGAAGAACAGACATTCAAACTTAGTTTTCATGTCGAGGTTAATTATAATTCTAGACCATAAAAGTTCGTCATCTCAAGCCTAAATAAGATTAAAAACAGAGAAATAAACATGTCATAAGGATCAGTCAACCCGCACAAAAAATTTCACCATCAGGGTACCTGATATATCCACGAATTGATCTGCTGGTGGACTTCGTCCATCACCGGTCCATGCATGACAGTCAAAGGATTCTGCAAATTCAGAATGATTTCTTCAGAAACATAACTTAGTAACTACTTCAGTAGGTAACGACACATCACAAACCTTTTCCTCAGGTTTCAAAGAAATGGTGGTATTTGGACGGAAGATGTATGCTCCCGAGGCCTAAAAAACACGTTCCATGTTGTATGAGATTACAGACTCAAAAACAAAGAAACAAAACTAATTTAGATTTCCTAGAGAAGAAGGTTTCATAACCTGAGGATCTTCTTTAGTTCCATTAAATGAAGTGTAGAAGCTGTAAGACTGCTCAACATGTTCCTCAACCTAAAATTTAAAGATGCACATAAGGTCGCTGCTAGACACAAAATCCCCTACCACCAACCAACAACCAAGAGAATTGGAAAATAGTACACCACTTACGCGACGTTTGCTATCAGCATAAGAAGCAATTCTGCCTTCCTCAGCAGAGAACATAAGCTTAATATTCCCTTGATGAATATCAATAGAAGATCTTTGGCCTCTTTCAATGGTGTATATTTTTGATTTAGCTGGACTAGCACCTGTAACAAAAAATTTGTGTGCTGGTTCTTAAGTCTAATTATGATAGGCCAGAGAAGCAAGAATATTGGAGAATCACGTCAGTGAACCTGTCCCTTTGGCACTGGAGATGAAGAATGTACTGAAACCAAGAGCTGGCACAGAAGCCGAAAAAACAAGCCAATACTTGGGTGCCTCAGTCGTAGTTTTACCCAAGTATGCCATGATATGGTAGCTTCTTAAGCTGAGGAATGTATCAGTAATAGGAATCAACTGAGATATAACCTCCTTTCCTTCAGAATCACGAACACTAATATCTTCTGTCATAACCTGCAGAAAGCCTGACTTAATGGATACAGAACTAATGTCACTGAACCTAAGAATAGATATGTCAATCCATGATTTAATAAAAGAGAGAGGACCAAATTGTCCAAACTAATTATGGACAGGTTATAGGTTTTGCAAAATTCACGTACATAAAGATGAGGATACAGGCATAGTTGTACAAGGATGTATGATGGCATAAATTTGGGAAGGAGCAAAATTAAGTTTGAAAGGAGAAACCTTCACCCAAAAAAATTCAAAGTCATAGTGATCCAGGTAAGATTTTTATTTCTCTTACAATATAGATACTTCCATCAACTTCAATGAGCAAAATTACAATAAAAAGATTAATCAGCTAACAAAGTTCACTAGTCATCTGAACAGACCATTTAAGAGATTAAGAAATGCAAATAGACAGTAATTTAGACAACCGTGCAAAGCTGCACCAGGCAATGATTGAATCAAGAGTGAAGAACGCAAAAGGAGTAGCAGGGATTACTCTTTGTACAATACTGTTCAACTCACTCATAAGGTCATTGGGATACTTACGGGAATTCGAATAATATCTTCTCTTTTCCATCCAAGCGAGTTGTAAGCAACTACAATCTAGAATCCATGAAACCACCGTTAACATATCTTCAATAAGCATTCATTTCATACAAGAACATTATCTGATTGAGGCTCCATCATTTTACCAATGTTTTCCCACTGGAGAGATCAGCTTCTGATGGAGGACAATAGCTTATGTTCATGAGTGGACACTGGAACAATAAGTATTACGCTTAATGTCAGGTTGGTTACAAACTCCAATATGAAAAAGCAAGGACCCTTAAATTGGTCAAAATTGTAACAGAGATAAAGAAAGGAACAATGACTTTTTTCTTGGATTTTATTGTCCAAAATAACAAAATTTTCGCCACCAATATCCCTTTTTTCCCATCATAAGGGAAGAACAAGATGATTGTGATGGGTTGACCTTTGTAAATCATGTTAGCTAGCAGCGGATATATGCACATAGTGAAGGATGTGGGCCTTTATGCCTGTCTGCACTTCAGTACTTACAGATTAAACAACTAGTACACCATTGAAGTATACATTATTTCGTAGAAGACTTTCGCCTCAACCAGATAGATAGCAAGGTAAAAACAGCACCAAGTCTTCTTAAGGAGCTAAAAAAATCAACTTGCACACTCTACAAGAGCCACAGGAGTCGAAGAACATTAAGAATGGATTACAAGCTTCAAGGTTAAGTATTTGCCTGCTCAAATTGTGTGGATGGGTTTTCACATTCTTTGGTAGACACTGACTCCACTAGGCAGGCCAGTGAAGATGCAACTACCGCTTCAGCCTGCACATAGAATATTAACGTGGTTGATATGTGATACTCAATGGGGTTAATAATCTTGTTACAATTGTGATCACCTGAGAATAACCCATGGCTAGACGCTTGGCATAGTCATTAGCCACGTGCTGCTTTTCTGTGCCAGTAACTGCATCATGATGTTGAGCAATTGCCAATGCATCCGCTAAGGAATCTGTATTTTTCCCTGAATCACTTCTTCCCCTGAAAAACTCCAGCTGTCTTGCAGCCTGAAGAACAAGAATACAACAATCACAACCCCAACAAACCAATCAATAAGACCACTTAATCCCACCAAAGAGTGTTATCATACTCTCATACCAAATAGTAGCCACTCATTATCCTAACATAACGTTTAAGAGCTGCTCTGCTTGTAAAGTATCCTGTCCAATAAGCATTTGCACGATCTGCATACCTGGAATCATAAATGCTTCGACTTTAGTATGACTAAAAAAGAAGATGGAGGAGGAGAGTCCGGCTCCAAATTAAACTTACGGAAAGAAATCTCCAGTTTTGAGTGGCCATGCTTTCTTTGCTGCATACTTTGCATCAGTGTATATGGATGGGGTCGAATAAAGAGCATTTACACGCCCATCCTGTTGGTAGTAGAAAATGATTTTCAACACGATGGAGGTTACTATGAATTAAGATGTGAAAAACTCTTGAAAAGATAACATTAATAACAGAAGATTGAAGATATGAAGAAACAAAAATTAGAAGTGAATATAGAATACCAGGTGATCTCGAAGAGGAATAAGCAGTAATGAAAAAAGGGAGGGAAACGGATACCTTGTTCACGTAATGAATTAGCTTATCCATATTCCTGTACCATGTATGCGCATACTGATACTTGAAATCTGTTCCCATAGTCCACATAACATGATTTGTCTGAGTGATGTTTGCCTGAGAATTTGACATTCATCATCAATTTCAACTATTAAAAGATCATTGTGGAACGGAGAGAAATCTGGATTCGATGTTTGCTTGGAGAGGTCAAAGAAAAGGTTTGACTGTTTGTCATCACAGAATGATGTCTCGTAGCACAGATTTGTATCAAACTACTAGCATTCACGTGTGCAACCTATATTAAATCATTCTACTCACTGGCACCAAAGCCACAAGCCAAATGAATTGGATAAGCTGAACTGTCGAAATTGTTTCTTTCTTATTTTTTTGGCTCTTCTAATCACTTACTATGTAGCTCCTCGTGAGAACTTAGCTCAATTTCAACGTAATCATGTGAGTTTAGTTAACTGTTTCACAAATTTGAAGTTCCACGTAATAGCTGATCAGTGGCATCTTCGACAGAAAATATCTATCATACACTCACTGGCAGAACCACTAACAAGGTAATCTTCTGCTCAAAAAAAGAAAAGGTGCAAACAAAGAGAAAGCAGTGCATTCTGCTTCACAGTAAATAGAATGCTAAAACTGAATTTAAAATACGAAAGACGTCAATACTGCGACATTCAGATTGGGAACGAGAATTTCAATAGAAGTGTAAGACATTAATATCCACTTACTTGGGCTACTGCAGCAGCAACAAAGGCATTCACACGTTCTTCGACATTGTAGTCAAACAAATCAATATCATCCTGCATGCAACAAGGAGAATAAGTAAAGCTTCCGCTTATGTTTTAGTACATAGTAACGTGTTCCTGCTGTTAACAGTTACCTGGACTATGGGCGAATCATCATTAACTTCAAAATAGAAACCAGATGGAGGTTCATAATTCTGAGGGAAAGCACCAGCAAAAATCTGGGACAATTCCAAGGGAGCTAAAATTATTGAGAAGAAGTAAACAAAAGGAGCTACATGAAACCTGACCTGATCTCATTAAATGATTCAATCTGATACAAGAACCCACGTATCCAGTGAGCCATGCAAATAAACAAATCTTTTACAAGTAGATAAACAGATCCATTCATCACCTGAGCAGATGAACCAAGGCTCTTAGAACCTCGCCAAATTACTTCAAGACTCTTCTCCTCTTTACGTTTTTCCCTGTCTTGATAATCTATGCGGCCATAGAAAAACGAGTCGAACCCAACCTGAGCAAATAAAAAGATAGAATTGACCGCTCATAATTATACCAATTTATTACAAAAAAGAGATTAAGAAAGGGGCATCTATTTGTCATGAGATTCTGTTAATCATGACAACAGCTAGACATGTCAATTTTTGACTGCCTATATATGCATCCTCATAATGGTTCGTGTTCATTAAATCCACGCACATAAATAGTACTATGTCTTGCTTATTATGCCATAACTGAGGAGCGATATAGAAAGTTTGCAATAAGGAATAAGGAGTCACATTGATAAACTTACCTCTGCTCCTAACAAGTAAGCTTGTACTGCAGAATGACCAAATGGATCAATCTGCCAGCCAATTCTGGGAGTCACGCCGAACTCCTCCTTGATGAAACGATGACCAAGAGTTGTCTGATCAATCATATCAATGTAATGTGGCACTGCTTCATCATGCATGCACATTCCACCATTTCTACAACAAGAGTTCGGTCAGGTTTGGAGCAAAGCATCCCAAAGCTTAATAATAAGAGATGTACAAAAGCAGTGTCAAGTTCCTAGATCCTCAGTTATCCAGTCGGCCTTGAAAGTAAGAGACGCCCTCAGGTATCTTTTCCGTAATATAATAAACAAAACTCACTAAAGTAACATTATTAGCAGCATTGAGCCTCGAGAAAATTGAGCTAAGTTTTCTTAAGCATTGTAAATGAAAATTAGATTCAAACAGCTGTTCTTCTTGATTGTGTCTAGTTGTAAAAAATAAAACAAAAGGTTCAAATCTAAAAACTCGCAGCACACTATCTTACATGAGCTCCAGTTGACCAGAATTAACAAGTTGCCTAACAAGACTCTGGATTGTTTCGCTTTGACCTCTCCACCACCGCTGGAAAAATGCCTGCATGAAAGTTCACCGACCAATAGGATATAAGAGTCAAAAAAGTGCTCCATATTCGTCCTTCTGTTCAGTAAGGGTAACCTTCACGAAAACATGGTTTAAATCAATTCATCCCCAAGCTATTATCTTGAAACAAGAGAGCACATATATGACCTGGGAAGCATATGAGTCCTTCAAAGTAACTTAAAAAAAAAAAAAAGAATTACATCACAACCTAGTCAGTCTTAAATGGACGCCAGAACCAAAATTACTCAAAGCTACCTTACTTTTAGCCTTCAATCAGGAAAACCTCGACTCAAACTGATACTCAGAGTTACCAATATGGACTTGCTATTTAACGGATAGTTCACACGTTTGATCTGCTGAACAACTAACAGTCACGTAGAGACACTTGAATGTTCAAATACAGATGCTCAGGAGTCCGAGAAATCAATAAAAGGGTTTCCCATAATCCCATTTTTCGACTTCGTGTCTCGGAACATTCATCTCTTTCGGGTACCCCACCCTCTAAAACGCTCTAGAATTTTATAACTTTGTGATCAGCGACTTCATAAGCTAATTGATCGAGTTATGCTAACCACAAGTTCCCACCAAATTAGGCCCGAAGTAGTGGTTTGGCTAACTGACCATTTTTTGCTGAGAAACCAACAACCAAAAAAATGCGATGGAAAACTAAGAAGTTGTGCTCCTACGTTCCGTGCGCTACCAGACAAGACCACCGAAGAAGGACAGAAACAAACTTGCCTGTTCAACGTATATGAACTTCCGATTTTTATCCGCCAAGAGAGCTGGCCATAGGGAATCCAGGACATTTTGGACACAAGCCCCCTACAGTGATTATGCCACCAAATTCAAATTGATCCACCATTTTAAGTATGAAAAATCATGTCGAGCGAGAGAGAGGAGGGAAGGGAGAGAGAGAGAGAGAGAGAGACCTGGATCGAATTGTTGGAGCCAACGTAGTACTGGTCAACAGTCTTCAACCAGCCGACATCATCGTGAGTGTGAGCCACCAGGTGAACGTTCAGCTTCCCCTGATCAATGCCCGCCGAGGTGTTGTACACCATGAACTTGGACTCCGCACACAGGATTCCGGCGAGGACCAGCACGAAAACCAACGGCCTCACCGCCATCGGAGGGAGGTGTCAAGCTCAGAAGTTCGATTTCGATGAGGAAATCCGTCGATGATTAGGTCTCGCTCCGCTTGTCGGCTACGTGAAGTGGCCCAGCCTTTAGCTTCGGATAGAGACGATGGAGGTGGAGCTTTGTCCCGACGCGTTGGAGCTCGGGGGGAGAGAGAAAGCGCCTTTGCAGGAGACCTTCCGAGAAAATGATGTTGCTTCTCTCTCTTCTGCAATGGAGTACAGTCTCATTGCTGACTTCCCAAGATTTGTTTTTATCTGCTGCTGGCATTATCTTAAATCTTTTTTTTTCGTTATATTATCTTAAAAGTTACGGAATTAATTTGAGCGCCGTTCTCCATTTTACTGGGAATAAATTTATTTAGCCTTTTTGCTTTTATTTGATAACTATTCTTTTGTTTCCTTTTCTTTCTTTTTTTTAAGTCAAAACCTTTGATTTGATTACTTTACGGGCGTTCTCGGCGCTTTACGGAAGATAACGCCACATCGGTTAACGAGGATAAGGCATCTTTCCATCATATTCGGATTCCTTAACTTAAATAAGAGACTAAATTATTGACGTAAAATCTTAATGTCCGATTAAATCAAGCGGTCGAGATTTTATAAAATAATTAAAAATTTTATTTTTTTCTTCAACCGTCCGATTCAAATCGAATAATTATGATGTGACTTTATGTCACTCATGATAATTCATTTCCCATCCTATCTATCGTGAAGGTTCCCTAATGCCTTCCTTGTTTAAGGACGTTTACATGTTGTAATTATTAAAGGCACATTAAAAATGGGCAAAGCAGAACCCACGGCGCTATGTCTTTTCAGGCCTAAGGATCAGCTAATGTGGAATAAACCACGTTAGCTAATCCTCACCATTAATTCTCTTTCGGGGAGGGAATTGATGGTCCGGGTCCTCTTTTCAGTTTGCATCCAGCAATTTTATTTATCTTTAAAAACATGTCCTTTTAGTCCATATCCTTTAAAGTTCTATAAACTGCCGTCAGATATTCTTTATCTAAAATAAAATACAGGAGGTGGACTCAGCAAACTATTTTCAATATCTCTACGTTCGGAGTCAAGAAAAAATGATCTCTACACTTCGATTTTTCTCTCACTAGTTAAATCTCTAAGTGTGCCGATCTAAGAAAAAGTTTGATTGAGTCCCATTTGCATAGTATTAATATAAATTGGTTTAATGTGTCGACTTTGAAAGCATGGTACATAACTCTGCAAAGCGCCATTTACAATAATTAATCCATTCATTTCACGAAAAATGTAACATTTTTGAAAAAAAAATTCATGAAGTCATCTTTTTGGAAAATGATTATATTTTCGGATGATCGTTTGAAACTTATGAAAAACTATAAAAAAAAATTATTTTTTCTTTTTTCTTTTTTCTTTTCTCTAAATTGTCTGGCCACTGATAGAATATGGAAAATATTTAAAGGTGAATAAAAAAGGTGGAAAAGGTTTTCGGCTTTTAGAAAGTATAAAATGTTTTCCTCATTTTTGGACGTGTGCTTTCGTCTGCAAAAAAAAATTTCTTTGACTATATTGTTTTATGTGAAACGAACGCTCAAAAATATATTCTTATTTATTTTATATGCAACGAACATAACCTTAAAGAAATTCAATAATCCATACCGCACCTCCTACTTAATTATGTTTTTTCTTTATAGCAATCCACCGAGTTCATATGGTCATATTTACCTTCTGATAAAATATACCTGATATATTTATTCATTGAATTTTATTAAATTTATTAGCACACTCTCAAAAGTGTGGATTGAACCCTAATGCTCCATTAATTTCATGGAAAAGAAATTTTTAAAAAATATTTTCTGAAGTTTTTTTGTTCATTCCATAGAAAATAAAACAGCCGAGAAAAGTATTTTTCATCAATGGAAAAGTACCTTCAAAAGTGACGAAAATATTTTTCAATATTTAGAAAGTGAAAAATATTTTATGCTTTCTTTATTTATCTTTAAATATAGTTACTTTTAGCAGCGTGTCTGAACCTCCCCCGAGGCTGCGACCTCTAGCAGCAAGTGGGCTCGTTGGTCTCTGATAACAAGTTAGCGGTCTCTAGCAGAAAGCTCGTGGCATTTAGAAGTGAGCTCAAGGCTTGCCTTGGATTGACAAGTTCGTGGCTTATGGTGGAAAGTCAAGAGCTTATTGGAGCCCGGTGAAATTTGTATCCAACGACCAACCAATGCAAACAAAAATTATTAATTTTTTTTTATTTTTTTAATAATTTTTTAAATTAAAACAAACACCAGAAAAAATAATGTCGTTTTTTTAGGAAAAATAAATTTTCGAAAAATATTTTTTTAAAATATTACATTTTTCATAACAATGATATTTTTTAGAAAATATTATCATTTTTCAATATTTTACTGGATCAGAAGCTCCTGCCCCGAACCTACTTTATGACATTCTTCCGCCCGGCCCAGTTCATCCCTAGCCGCCCACGCTTCGTGTCAATCCTCCACTCCTTCTCGCTCGGAAGCTTACGTGTCAGAATAAGGGAGGCCAGTGAATTTACCACTCCTACACTGCCACGCCAGAATCCATAGGTTCACTCTTCTCGCTCTATAATTACCGGCCGATATAATCTCCCCGCTGCTTTGGAGGCGTTTGGCGAGATTTCCTTGCTACCAAGCGATACGATCGGCCCCTTCTCGGCTTCTGCGAGACGCGATCGAATCGAAAGCCACGAGCCTGACCCGCGCTCCTCTGGAGGACGAAGATCGAAGGGCTTGAGAGTCGTCGTCGGAGGAGATGTTGAGGGTTGCGACCAGGAGGCTATCTTTTCTCGGCTCGCCGTGGAGGCCCAACCACGCCGCTGCCTCCGCCGTCGCCTCCAGGAGCCCCGTCGGCAGCTCCGATCCGTCGTCTGCGTCCGACGAGCTTAGATCCGCCGGATTCCCCTGGTCTTTCTTTTATGGACCGGAGCTGAATCTGCCTCACAGAGGTTAGGGTTTCCTCCTTATTTGGCGATTGTCTTCGCTTATTGCTGTCATTCAATTTCATAAAATTGCTGGATTTTGGCCTTTGTGGATTTGAGTACTTTTCAATTCCCACAAGAAACCCCCCGGTCATTTCCTTCCTGGATCATGGGATGTGCCATGTCTCTGCTAGAGAGGTTGTTTGTGGCTTACGTGTCGATGTAATGCGGATGGCAGACTAGGGCTTTCGTTTCCTGCCGACATGTAGAGTCGTGTTTTTCTTTTTGTCCTGCTTTTTGCAATGAAAGCGGAATGTCGTTGTCGTTGCTATTGCTGCCGCTGCTGTTGTTATTAAGTAGGTTTGATTGCTGGACAGTTTGCTGGAAACTGGGTCGCTTCAAGGCAGTGGCTGCATTTTCCATATCCATTTTAGTTAGTCATTTTTGTGTTAGGGCTCCGCATGTCTTATAATCTCTATCCTACTTCCTTTTGTTGCCGATTTTATGTTGTTTTATCATTTATAGGTATTACATATTTCTATCTAATGGTGAAATATGAGCTATTTGTTGTTATGGAGATTTATTTTTCCTTCCAGTAGCAATACTTAGACATGATTTATTTTCCCAAAAAAAAAACTTAGACATGATTTTAGCTGTTCCCAGATTTTATTGTCTGCTTAGCGGCTGGCAAAAACAAGAGAAGAAAGATGAGAAACAGGGTGTCAATTGGCAAAGAGCTGAGTTGCATGAAAGATTTGAGAACTTGCTTCTTGTAGTCCCCTTTTTTTAGTAGCTTATTTTAGAATACCTCACATACCTGAGAGTACTTCATATCTTCATTTATATGATATCAAACAATTTTCACATTGCTGAGTTAGTTCTTCTGGAGTTCACCTTACATTAAGTACTATGATAACGATTTAATGTGTTTGCTTTATCAATTAATGTGTGTTTGGACAACCTGTGACTTCTAATGAGCTATCCTCGTGTAGCAGTACTAGTAAATACTCTTCCACTTTTTCACTTGTCTTTTGCTTGTCCTGTACTACCAAACTTCCATTAGCCAGCTTCTGGATAAATAAAAATGTGGTGATGCTGCAATGGAATATTTATTCTTGCTATTTGTCATTTCAGGTTTTGCTTCAGAATCACTGACTCCTAAAATGGAGGATAGCATAGTTCCTGGTGTTCCACCAACTGTGGCTGCTGTTAAGAACCCCACTTCAAAGATTACATATGATGAGTATAATCATGAGCGCTTCCCTCCTGGTGACCCGAGTAAGCGGGCATTTGCCTACTTTTGCTTGACAGGTGGTAGATTTGTCTATGCCTCACTTATCCGGCTGCTTGTCCTCAAGTTTGTCCTTAGCATGTCTGCCAGTAAGGATGTTCTTGCTCTGGCTTCTCTCGAGGTTGATCTGTCTAATATTGAGCCAGGCTCTACCGTGACTGTTAAGTGGCGTGGCAAGCCTGTTTTCATCAGGCGTCGAACTGAGGAGGATATTAAGCTGGCAAACAGTGTTGATTTGGCATCTCTTCGTGACCCGCAGCCAGATGCAGACAGAGCTAAGAACCCCGAGTGGCTTATCGTGATTGGTGTATGTACACACCTGGGTTGCATTCCCCTACCCAATGCCGGTGATTTTGGAGGATGGTTTTGTCCATGCCATGGCTCTCACTATGACATCTCTGGGCGGATTCGAAAGGGCCCTGCACCATACAACTTGGAGGTACCCACTTACAGCTTCTTGGATGATAACAAGCTAATGATTGGTTGAGGGCTGTGGAAAACTTCCTTTCGTTGATCGAGATGGCAAAGATTCTTTATCAACCTAATATTTTGATAATGTCGAAGATTATTGGTCTCATCTGAGCATCCCGGACAGTCGGGCCATGTTTAGAAGTGTTTTGTATATTTTCTTCTGAGCGTCTTTGTTTCTGCGCTTGTTGCTTTAAACTAAATAAATATACTCGCACTCTGCTGGGTAGACCTCAGGTTGAGCCCAGGTTGGTGAGTCGAATTTTATTGTCTATTTATTGCAGATAGCTGAGACGTACGGGATGGCAATTATAGTTGATCAATAGCTTTTAGGGATTTATTGAGCTCTTACTACTTCGGTCCATCCTTGGGAGGTTGTTCATCTGATTTTTGCCTTCAACTAAAAATCGTTGTATGTCGAAAGCACTGGTCTTTAAAGAATGCCGGCTTGTGACGAGGATTAGGGGGCATTGATTATCAGGTGTCCGATGAATTATTCTGTATAAAACTTGGCATCCGATAGTATATAAGCGATTAATGGTCAAAAAGTCCTCAACTTGTGCCATGATACATCTCTTTTGCAAAACTCGTAAGGTCATGTTGGAACTGCTGGGGTGTTGGTCATCTCTCAAAGATGCCTTTTACATAAACCATTCCCTTCTCACTGAGTTGAAGCTCCTTCCTCATCTGCTCAACTTGTTGATCATCCCCCTGAACGGCGATCTCTGATAGCGTGCCATCTTCCGCAACTATCATCTTTACTTTAATTTGCTCCTTCCTTGATGCTCGCTTCCAATAGTATGCTCCACTGGAGAATATCACATCCAAGAGTTCAGCATATTCACACGCAATTTCCATTCTTCAGAAATGAGAAGCACTAGAGCTTGGTCTTTTCACAGGAAAACAATCTTCACTTACGC
Organism: Melaleuca quinquenervia; assembly: GCA_030064385.1. Lineage (NCBI taxonomy): Eukaryota > Viridiplantae > Streptophyta > Magnoliopsida > Myrtales > Myrtaceae > Melaleuca > Melaleuca quinquenervia. The sequence continues at coordinate 4,348,371 of CM057726.1, read as the reverse complement.
TAAGGGACTCAAAACAGTGATCCAAAACCAGTTGTTACCGATGTCCGGAACAGTTATTGTTAAAACAAGGCCAACGCTGGCGAGGCTAATGCAGGTGCAGAATGTCAGCAATGCCGCTTGCCCTCGGCTCGGAGTCATAATCCCTTCAAACCTTCAAACAATAACATAAAGCAAACTTACTAGAAGCTTTTTTAGAATAGAGCGTTATGCTTGGGTTTGTTTTCACTAACAGTAACAATTGTGGCAAGAAATCTCTCTCTCCCCCTCCTCCCTCCCTCTCTTCATTTTGTATCAAACGCACAACCACCAAAGAGAAAAGAAAAAGGATAAGACTGTTCATGAATCAAAGTAAGTAAGGCGTATTGAATTGAATTGATCGATGCAGATGAGGGAAAACACAAAAAGGAGTTGGGAGGAAGAGTGAAGAGGGGATACGTGATGGTCTCTCCTCTGTCGGTGACTACGAAGTTGTTGCGTGTGAAGAAAGACAGAATTTCTCCAGCGACGCGATTCGGTGCCTTCCTCTCTTCTCCTTCACCTATGAATGTCCTCTGCACAATCTGCATTACATAACCGAACCACCCCACTTCAGATAGCAGCCAAGCCAATCAAATTCATCAAAGAGGAGTATGAACACTGAACAGACTCATAATTCAACCAAGAACCGATGAAATATGCTTTCAAGCCCCCCATAAAGAAAGGAAAATAAAGAACGGAATAGGATCGGGTTTCAATGTAATAACCTTGGACTTCACAGAGCGCTTGATGAGAGACCAGAGTCCAGGAACAGAGATCACGAACAGACCCAGAGAAGTGTAGTAACTGGCCAGGGAGTAACCCGCGGCGTCCGCGAGTAGGAACAGCGAAGAGTGCGGGGTGTGATGAGGCAGCACCAAAGGCGAGAGTTCTTGGAGGGAGCTCCGGACCACCAACCTCCTCCGTCGAGGGGTGACGGTGGGGGTCCGTACCGGCCCGAGCCATCGGTCGGGGCGGTGGAGGTCTCCGGTCGGGAGCGTGGGAGGGAAGGAGAGGGAGGAGACGGAACGTTGGTGCGGAGGTGATGATATCTTGGCCGCCATTGGTCTATGGACAGAGAGGCAGAGCGAGCGAGCGAGTGTTGAAGAGATAAAGCAACTTCGTATATTTGAATGGTTCAGATTAGATCTGATGGCGTGTCCTGATATTGCCCTGATTTCGTTGGCCAATGCATCGCTTTGATAATCAACAACGCGTGCAACGGGAGGGATTCACGAAATGATTGAAGTTATTCATTGAAAATAATTGTTATGCCCTCTTTTAGTTCTTGATCGAGGTTTGGAAAAGAAAATATCATTGACAAATCAAGTAAAGTTACTATGGGGATTGCAAAATTACGACAATATTATCAATAATTGAAAAACTCGATTACTTTTCAATCACATTTGAAAAGAAAATGTAACATATCAAAATAATGCAAATTATGAGAACTTTCACTTATAAAGAATTTCAACTCAAAAGATTAATCATACGGAGTTCTTATATATTACCATAATAGCTTATTGAGCAAAAATCCGATCTCTTTTCAATCACATTTGAAAACAAAATGTAACATATCAAAATATGAAAATTATCAGAACTTTCACTTATAAAGAGCTTCAACTCAAAAGATCAATCATATAGGGTTCTTATATATTACCACAATAGCTTATTGAGCAAAAATTAGGGAAATAGTTCGGAGCACAAAAATATCCGAAAGGCTTGGCAATCGAGATTTTATATACAAACTATTTAGAATGATTCTTCTTCCGATACTCAAAAGAAATGATGCTCAATGTTTCAAGTAGAGATGATTAAGCAATATTCCCCATGTCGTAGTGTGAAATTTCTTATCCAGATTGAGGATTAAAATCTAAATAATCATTTTCTCGAAAAATCCCTCTCTCTTCTTTTTCGGAGAGAAGAATTTGCGGTTTTTTTTCTCGAGCAAGAACCATGCAAACGTATGGGCAGGTAAATAGCGGTGAGGAGAGGGTAAAAAATTAGAAAGGGCGGGGGAAATGGTGGATTTTCGAGGGAGGGGTTAACCTCGGAGGCATCAAAAAGAGGCGGACCGGCATTTTTCTTAACCGTCGATTTCGCTTGCCGACATTTTCCTAGCGATTTCCGTTATAAGTAAAAGCCGATCCTCATCCTCTGTCTCGTTCTGTTTTCTTACTTAACGACGATCCCGCCGTTAGCTAATCTTGATTAAACGGAGATGGGAGCCCCGGATGATGCAGAGTGACAGTAGCGTCGGTTACCAGAAGGCTCGGCCAGTCTTCCAGGCATCGCCTCCCTCCCACTGCAAAGAACGAATCGCTCTCTCTCGCTCGCTCTTCGTCTTCCGAAGAATACTTGTCGCGTGATCTCGCGAATCTCGCTCGACGTCTCGTTCAATCCATTCCCTTTCCTCCTTCTTCTTCTTCTTCTTGCTCTTGCTGTTGCTCTTGTCCCAGCTCTCGACGATCGCGAGACGGAAGGAGATAGAGAGAGATGGCGGATAAGAAGAAGGAGGTCATTCGACTGGAGCGCGAGTCGGTGATCCCGGTCCTGAAGCCGAAGCTCATCATGACCCTGGCCAATCTCATCGGTACGTCCTTCCTCACCGTCGCTTCTCTCTCTCTCTATCCACCTCGCGATTCGCGGGGCGTGGGAGATGCGCGCGCGCCTCTGTAGGCGCCGGAGGTTTCTCCTAATTCAGCTGCTTTGTGTTGGGCAATGACTGGTTTTGTGAGTCGTCTTCCCCCACCCATGAAAATGACGGTGGTTTGCGCTGAGCGAGGTCACACTTGAAGAAGGTGTTGGTATCAATATACATTGTTTTACTTGCAGCGTGATTGATGTGGCCTAATCCATTCTGGACAAGTAGAGACCCTTTCGTTTGGGTATTTTGTTCTGGCCACCGCTAGTTTGATAAGAAGTTTTCACTGGGCGGCTTTGGGGTATTGACGTGTGTTGAATTCTAAAAATTTGTGAAATTATTCCCAAAGTAGTATTATACGTGTCCACGTCCTAACACTGCAAAAATTGTAACTCCAACCGTATGTTTGTGCTGCTTCTTCGTAGTTTTGGCTTCTTGATTCTCTTGTTTAGAGAGCTTCACCGGTTGGATTTTCCTTTCTTTTTCATTTTCTTCTTCTTGCAGAGCATAGTTCTGACCGTGCTGAGTTTTTAAAGCTGTGCAAGAGAGTTGAATATACAATTCGAGCCTGGTATCTTCTGCAATTTGAGGATTTGATGGTGCGTATAGCTGTGTTCTCCTTGATTATATTGTCTGAAGTTCTGCTTTTAGTTGATTCAACGGTTAACTTGGTCTGGTTGTTTCCTCTAATTTCCCTGTTCTTACGTATGATTTTGTTCCAACAACTGCAGCAACTTTACTCTCTCTTTGATCCTGTACATGGGGCTAAGAAGTTGGAACAGCAAAAACTATCTTCTGAGGAGATTGATGTACTTGAGCAAAATTTTCTTTCTTACTTATTTCAGGTACTACAGCTTCCTGTATGTTTTTCCTTGAAATTTTGTAGACTTTTTACTAGTGAGTAGAGATTTATTGCAATTTTTGACACAGAAAGTTAACCGACCCACTGTGATCTTTAACCTTTTGTGTGCTGTACACGAAAGATCCATTCAACTCTGTCTCTTTGTTAATTGAATACCTGTGAGAATGAATTAGCATAAAGATTGAGCAAGAAGAAAGTCCTATTACTATTGGCTCTTTAAAAATCATAATGGTTTATGCCACAAGATAGCGGGGAACTTATTTGTGGGATATATATTCCTCCATGCCTATGATTGGTGGGTAAGAAATCATGGACGTAACATAAATGTGCACTTAATTTAAACATGGCCGACCATGCTTGTCGCCCATCAATTAAATTGCTTCCTCCAAGGAGGAATTTAGGAAAAATGGCCCTTTATTTACAGTGTGCTTCAATCATATTGTGGTGAGAAAATATAAAGGACACAGTATCAATGCTTCACCCATAACATTTTCTCAAGTGTGATTTATGGTTTGCATTTTGCTATAAACAAGAAGGGAAGATGTCCTCTTCTGTGGTAGATGTTGTAGATTTGATACATAAAGTGAAAAGAAATTATGAGAAAGTTAAAGGATTATGTACCCTTTCACTCTATCTATAGCTTTTGGGTTTTTCTTTTTTTCTTTTCTCTTGGAAAGAGAAAATTTGGAGAAAGTACAATAACTGATTCAGTTTTCGCATTTTGCAGGTTATGAATAAGAGCAACTTCAAAATTACTACAAATGAGGAAATTGATATTGCACTTTCTGGCCAGTATCTCCTTAATCTTCCAATTACAGTTGATGAATCTAAGGTATGAAATTGCATACATGGGACCAAGATGTGTTTGTTGTGGGATCAAGTGCCTGTGCATCTTCTGTGAAAGGAGTCGGGAGATGCATCTTGTTAATTAGCTAGCGATGAGGTTGATATTGTGCCTTTAGTACATCTAAGGAAAGAGAGGCTACTTATATCTCGTAATTCTGTGTAGATACATTATCTGCTTATTTAATTTTGTTTGTAGCTAGCGATGAGATTGATATTGTGCCTTTAGTATATCTAAGAAAAGAGAGGCTAAGTATATCTCATAATTTTGCATAGCTACATTATCTGCTTATTTCATTTTGTTTTCCGGATTTAGCTTGACAAGAAGCTTCTGAAAAGATACTTTGCGGAGCATCCTCAAGAGAATCTTCCAGAGTTTGCAGATAAGGTACTTACTGGGATGCTAGCTGATAGGCATCAGCTTGATTTAATCTCTTCTTTATTGGAAGGCAAGTGTTCAAAATCTAATGCAGGCTTATTGTCCACTGGTGCTTAATCATCCCTTTTAGGCATACACTACACGTTCATACCATATAATTTATATGCTTGGAAATTTTGTAATTCTTTGCTACTTGTTATTGAGAAGATAATGACCTCTCTCTGTTTATCCGGTTTTGATTCATCATTTTCCCTTTCAAAGTATGTTATATTCAGACGTGGTATTGGGATAGATGGAACAACAGATTACTTTTTCATGGAGAAAGTGGACATGATCATCACACGTATTTGGGCATATATTTTGAAGCTCACCAGGTGAGTTATTTTTCTGACAAGTCAATCGAGGAGATATGCCTTGAGAGTTATTTTTGAAACTTTGTTTCTTTTAGCTGTTAATTCGGAACATGTTTTCAGCCTTCTTCCTTTTGCAATTTCATCCAGTTTTTGGTTTTTACAGGATCGAGAAACTTTTGTCTAGAAGGTCGGGTGCACGTCGTAAGAGACATCCAAAGAAGGATGATGAAATTGTGACTGAAGAAGAGCAGGATGACATATATGTAGAACGTATTCGTATAGAAAATATGCATATAAGGTGCTTAGAAATTTGAAACCTTACTGCATTTTGATTTTACTTTGCTGGTTAAAGTTTTGCAATTCTTGGGGCTCATACCCCACCGTGGCCCTTGTGCCTCATGGTCTATTTTCACCTACCAATTCATATAGCTTGACTTGATACTCGCATTTTGTATTTATTGAGCTCGAAAAGGTAACTTGCAATTCAGAAGTTTGTTTACCGTAAAACGGTGTATAAAAATCCTAGTTTTTGCATACCTCTGTGTTAATTCTAGATGCTAATCAGATCTAAGAGCTTTATTGGTTGTTTCAATGATGGTTGATTGACTCAAACTAGTAAGGAAGGGTTGTATATTTCTGCTCCTGCTGCCTTTTTTGGCATTTATGATATGTTATGTTGTTCAAAATTCTGGAGCTGTATGGTTTTCACGCGTCCACCAATTTGTTCTTAACTATTGATGGATGAGTAAGTATTGAACGGTTAGACCGATGCTGAAACAGTCTTGCCTTGTGTCTTCCATTCTGGATATGTCTATCTGTGATACTTCTATGTTGTTTGCAGTGTTCGCAATCTTCTAAGCAAGATTACTATCCAAGAACCCACCTTTGACAGGATAATTGTTCTTTACAGGTACTCTTTTATTCTGTTGTAAGCGCTGTCAATTAAGATTTGTGTTGCGTGGTTTGGATAATGGATATTTGTTCTTTTCAAGAACTATCTTCCTTATAAGTTCACAGATTTTGATTTTTGCCTGCATGTAAGAACATCTTTTTTTTTAATTGTCTCAACAACTAGATCAAGAATAAGGAGTCCTAATATATATGACATGAGACAAAGAAAAAGGGATTAGAGACTACTCAAAAAATCAAATGCCTAATTGTTTTCTTTTGAGCTATTTCAGAGTTACTCAACTTGAGTTTGAGAACAGAAATGATTTTCTTTTTATAAAGAAAGAGAAGATTAAAAAAGTATTAAATAATCATAGTCTAATTTATTTGATTTAATGCTTCTAATTTCTCGAGCCTTACAAGGAGAAAACTTCGTAAAGCATTTTGTTATTATTATTTTGATTACTGAGATCCTGGGAGAAGTTACCGAAACAGAACAATGACCTTAAACTAGTTCATTTTGTTGTTATTATTTCGGTTTATTGTTTTCTATAATTGTTTATTAAGAAAAAGCTCGTTCATCTAAGGAGGCTGTTACATCTTCAGGCGCTCAAGTCCCAACTCAAAAGCTGAAAGAGGAATATATGTGAAGCATTTCAAAAACATTCCAATGGCAGATATGGAGATAGTACTTGTAAATCTTTTTCTTAGCATGCTTGTTTGGTTTTTAATTTTACTCTTTTACTGTGGACTCTTTCTTCTTATGATCTCTATGGAGCTCGTGACATGGTGTAGGTACTTTTTGCCTATTAACAGCCTGAAAAGAAAAATCCTGGGTTGACTCCAATGGACTGGGTGAAATTTCTTGCCTCTGCTGTAGTTGGTCTGGTTAGTGTTTTCTCCTCTATTTTCAGTGTGGAATGCGTGTTTGTACTATACTAATGAACTCATTATATCCTCCAGGGTGCTGTATTTGGTTCTCTGGAAATGCCTAAAGCTGATCTATGGGTCATTTTTGCCGTGCTTTCTACAGTGATAGGTTACTGTGCAAAAACATACTTCACGTTAAGTGTTCTCTCTCTCTCTCTCTCTCTCTCTCTCTCTCTCGGCATAGTTTTTTCAGATGGGTTGGCTTTCTGTATATTGCTAGTTGAATTTGGCATAGTCATTGAAATCTCTGGTCAATGAAGCAAGTGATATACGTGGAAGGTCTGTACAAGAGTGTATGTAGTCAATTGGCAGTCCATAAATCGGTGCAGGCATTGTGGTTTTGGGTGATAGGGTACCTAGAGACGAAAACAATTTATGCATCCTACAAAGTTGCCTGATTGATCAGTGCCACGTTATATTACATAGGTTGGTCCAGGCTTTGTGTTTTTTGTGTAATATGGTACCTAGAGACAAAAGACAATTTAGCATCGTACAAAGTTGCCTGATTGATCGAGAGTCACAGTATCTTACATAGATTAACTTAGGCTACAGCAATATTAGTCAGTTCTTTTTACTTTGAGAATACTTGTAAATTTGTTGCCCATTTTGGCATACTTCTTTGCTTGTAGATTTCAGCAAAATCTGGCTGCCTATCAGAACTTAATTACCCAGTCCATGTATGACAAACAACTTGACAGTGGGAAGGGGACTCTCTTGCACCTATGTGATGATGTGATCCAGCAGGAAGTAAGTTGTGATATTTTTCTTGCATCAAAGAAGTTAAAAATGTTAGAAGAATGGAACTATATATGTCTAGTACAAGAACCTTTTTGAAGGTAGTTTAAGCAATAAGGAAAAAGAAGAAGCAAATAAATGGCATTGAAATGGTACATGATTCGGACACCATGACTAGCCTGTAGATGGAACTGAAAGTTCAGCGGAGATCCTATTGACCAGGGCTTATCCATTTGGAAAAATACCAGATCATTGATGGTTAATGATTTCGGTTATGCATTCAGGCCATTGGAAGAGATTTCTTAGAAATCGTGTTTCGGCTATGGTTGGGTTACATTGAAATATGGGGAATCACCCAGCTTAAATATGTTTAAACGATTGAATGTAGGTCAAAGAGGTGATCGTATCATACTTCATATTGATGGAACAAGGGAAAGCTACTGCACAGGTTTGACCTATTCTCTGTATATGGCTTTTTTTTATACAGTTCCTTTTGTGAAATTTTGGATTATTAAAGGATTATTGCTAAAAATATATAATTTTTTATGACTTGATGAAGGATTTGGATATACGATGTGAAGAGCTAATAAAAGAAGAGTTTGGTGAGAGCTGTAATTTTGATGTGGATGATGCAGTTGAGAAACTGGAGAAATTAGGCATTGTTGCTCGGGTAAATATACTCTTTTGGTTTCATCTTTCTTTTCTTCATTACATAAACTTCTTTTACTCTTATCTTCCCCCTGAATAACTTACATTGGCACATTAAGGGCTTAATGTCGTGTTAGCAATTATTGAAAGCTGTCCACCAGCCGAGTCAAATGATATTTCAAGCTTTGACCACTGGGATGGTGCAGCTGATCGTGGCATTGTTTTTATCCCTAGCTCAAAATACTTGCGAATTGTGTCGCTGGAAGGGGATGATATAGCTTCTGACAAAATCACATATTTGTAATTGTAGGATTCTATTGGAAGATATTATTGCGTAGGCCTCAAACGTGCTAACGAGATCATTGGAACTACTACAGAGGAACTTGTCCTCAAGGCAAAACAGAGCGCTCCTGCTTCCTGATGTTATTGAAGGTGGATCTCCGCTGTCATGCAATCACATAAAACCAGAGAGTCGAACCTTTGGAGTTGTTTACATGTATGCAAGTTAGTTGTCAGTCCTTTCTGGACAAAAGCAAGTCTCAGCGGCCGCGCTATACTTGCTATTTGGAGTGTTCATTTGTTCATTTAATATTGTAATTATCCTATCCTACGGTCTTATTCTTGTTTGTCTTTGTTATTGTTGTTTGAAACTCGCGATTTGGGAGCATGCCGCTTCCTTTTTTATTCCATCCGAACTAATTAGTCTAGAGCACGATATTCCTCCCGCTCTCATGCACTCACGCATGGTTACGCAGATGTTAAGAGGTGGCTTTGTGCCCCTGAAAAGGATGGTGGCGGAAATAGTTTCCTTTAGTTTCTTGTGGCTCCATCTACAAAGTCGGAATGTGAACTCTAGGAGTTTCTCGGCTTTAAGGAACAACTACCTTTGGACCAAAACCAAAGCATACACACCGGGCGATGGATTCTTCTCTGCAGTTTCAGGATTCGAGGAGTCGGTCAGTGCCTCCTGTTAACCCCACTTCATTCAACTTCTTTGCATTTATCGTTAGACTAAGGCATCTTTTATAGCTTGTCATCTGGTTCACTAGGTAAGAAGTGCATAGACTACGGAAAGTAGGACTTTCATGCCGATATTCCTGCCACGCAAACAAGAAACCTTTTCGGTAACCAGGCTGCAAACATGATGCGGACCAAACTATTAAGTCAACGGGGCATGTGACCAAATCCTTAAGAAAGTACAAGCTAACTGGTCAGAAATTGATTCTGTACAATGCCATCGCCATTCAATGGAAAACTCCGCCAATCCTAATCTACTCGTCTTTCTACCCTGGCCGCGGTTCGGCGTCTCCATGGATTGACTTGTGACCAGAATGTTGCTCTTCACCGTGAGAAAACATAGCAAAATCCCATGTCGCTGGCAGTTTGGGGCCCCCAACTCTAACCATCAGGTCACTGCTCATGTCTTCAGTAAATTTGTTCTATTGGCAAACTCAGAAGATCAAATTGGTGGGTATAAGCCGGTGACATGGAACTCTCGTCTCTCACAGTATTTGCAAGTACTTGATGAGTGCCTTGTCACTCTTTTCCAAGTAAAACATTTGGCTGAGAGATCAGTCCACGGAAAATCTCATGCCCTCTCCATCTCCGGTGTCTTGAGACTTTGGTTGTCCCTGCGGAAAGAACACGTGAGGCGCTTCAGTTTGAGGAGCTATTTTTGGTTACAAGGAGTACAGCTGAAGAGTTCAACAATGAGAAAATTTAAGAGCAGACCCTGCTGAGATTTGTAGTCACCTTTTCATCATCAGATAACAGACAGCAAGACAAATAAATTCAGCATAATGTAAATTGTAGAATGCCATCCCTGGCTGCAGGTTTGGGAGTCATCTTTAACCATAAGTGAACTGTCTTCAAGAGTAACATGTTTCAGGCATCGCATAAATATAAAAGCCATGACTCTAGGGGCCATCCTGCTTTTCAAATTGTGGATCGACTATATAGACTAAAAACATGACGCTCAGAGCTGAAGAGATTCATCGAGCAAATATTAGCATGACATCTTTGAGATTAGTTTGAGGATATGCACAACAATATCACCATTAATTTGTATTAATTTTATGTAAATGAACCGACGACAGGGAATTATCATAGTAGGCTAGACAGGACTAGGTTTAGACATAAGATAAAACTTCCAATCTGTAAAAACTACTCACCTTGATTAAATATTTACTGTCGTAAGAAGAGGCTCCAATTTCTCCCTTCTGAATATAAAGAGTCGAGAAGCATTGCTTAACTCAAGATTTCAACTGTTTCAACTTCTCAACAACCTGCTTCATCGAGGGCCGAACAGAGAGTGACTCTGATGTGCAAACCGATGCAAGCCTTAGCATCCCCAAAAGATTTTCCAGGGGCCCAGCCTCCCGTAGTTCTGTCGAGAAGAGCTCGGATGAACGGCCCTCCTTAATTAGGAACCTGGCCCATGCCACAATGTTGAAGCCATTTCCAAATTCAGAAAATGAGGGATCAATCGATCTCTTCCCTGACATCAGTTCCAACAGTACAACACCAAAGCTATATACATCTGCCTTGTCAGAAACCCGGCATGTGGTTGCATATTCTGGTGCCACATACCCGAATGTACCAGCTACATCCGTCGTCGCGTGGGTTTCAGAAACTTCTAAGAGCCTAGCGAGCCCAAAGTCTGAAAGGTAGGCATTAAGTTCTTTGTCCAGCAGAATGTTGCTTGGCTTAATGTCCCTGTGAACAATTCTGGGACTACAAGAGTAGTGGAGATAAGCCAGAGCCTGCGCTACATCAAGAGCTATTTTGTGGATCACTGGCCACTTTACATTTTCTTGGGATCTCTGATGTATGAAGGTTTCAAGGTTTCCACCAGATAGATAGTTATAAATCAAGAACATTTCTGTCTCTCCCACGTAATACCCAATAAGAGTAACAAGGTTCTTATGCCGTATCCTCCCTAAAGTTCTTATTTCTGCATCAAATTGTTTAACGCCTTGAAATCTACCAACAGACAGCCTCTTTACAGCTACTAGGAAACCTGGGACCAACTCTGCTTTGTATGTTGAGCCAAAGCCACCCGTACCGATTAGATACCGAATGCTGAAATTTTCTGTCGCTCTAACCACACTAGCATAGTTCACTTCAGCTGGAACATCTGCAAATGTAACAACTACTTTCCTTCTCAAGCTAGTAAGTCTACTAAGCTTTCTCCTCCCAAAGACAAGGACAAGGACCACAATTATGAGCACACTGAGTATAATAGCAGCAGAAGTGACCAATGCGACGATGAGAGGCCTTAGTTTTTTTGGGCCACGAGACCTTTTAACTTCCAACGGCACTGGAAGCCCTGCTGGAGGTGTAACATATGAATCTGGGCAAGGAAGCAGATAAATATTTTCCCTAAAAAAACTGCAATCACTCTGGTGCTGAAGGTGTGGAATATGGCCAGAAAGATTGTTGAAAGAAAGGTCCAGAGTCAGGAGATTAGGAAGGGCCGAAAAAGATGGAGGAATCTCCCCGGAGAGGCTGTTGTGATCAAGAAGCAAACTTACAAGATTCAAGGCATTTGTCAAACTAACAGGTATTGATCCTGTCAGAGCATTTTGAGAAAGATCCAGAAATGTCAGTGAAGCTAATTGACCAAGTTGAGATGGAATTTCCCCAGTTAGATTGTTTCCTCCAAGAAGCATCCGCTTGAGGTTTTTCAAATTCCCTAATTGACCAGGAAGAGATCCATGTAATCTATTTCTCCGAATGTCGACAATTTGAAGCATTGTGAAGTTTGCAATACTAGGAGAGATTGGCCCACTGATCTGATTGTCCGCTGCTACAAATTCGGATAGCCCTTCACAATCTAGATGCAATACCTCATCAACTGTGCTCTCTATCAGGTTAGTACTCAGATTCACTGAAAAGCTAAGAAGATGGCTGCAGTTCGAGATTAGGTTGACGGGAAAAGACCCGTTGAGCTTGTTATTGTTCAGTAAGAGTCTGTATGAAGATCTCTTATCAGTTCCTACAAATTCATCTCCCAACACAAACTGTGGCAATGGGCCAATGAAATTGTTCCGGCTAAAATCATGGACCACTACAGAAGTACCATTTACATTGGCCCCAGAAGAAATTCCCATTCTAGAAGTCCAAATGACCAAGTTAGAATTCTGAATATCTTCTGCATTGACGCTTTCTTCACTGAAGATCGTGTTAGCAGTGCAACTGCCTTGCAGAAACTTGGGCAGAATGCCAGTTAAGTTGTTCTGGCTGACGTTGAAGTAAACCATGCATGGAATCTGCAACTGCAAAGGGAGTGGTCCCATCAAATTATTCGAACTCACATCCAAGAAGGAAAGCTTTCTGCAGACCCCCATGCCTTCAGGCAGCACACCAGCAAGATAATTCTGACCCAAATTGAGGACTCTCAGCGAGCAAGACTCGCCCCAATTACTCGGCAACCGCCCCCCAAGATTTGCCCTTGGTGCCCACAAAATCTGCAGACTTGGAAGCAGAAAAATTGCATGTGGGATTCCCCCTGCAAATGCATTGAACTCCCCTCTGAGGCTATCCATCAACCCATTACTACGCCAACTATAATCAACCAAATTAGTCAACACAATAACAGATAGGTTCCGACAATTTGATAGCTCTTTCGGGATCCAATCAACGAGACTGTTCCGGGAAACATCTAAAACCCGAAGAGCTGTGATATTGCCAATCTCGGGTGGAATCCTACCTTCGAGGATGTTCCCGTCAAGCAACATGGTCCTCATATTAATGCATTTCCCAATCTCAGGTGGAATACTATTCACCAGAAAGTTATTTGACAGCTTCAAATGTCTCAAGAGCTTGCAGTCGCTGCTTTTATCCACTTCAATCCCGCCAGAAAGCTGATTATTGGACAAATCAACAGCAGCTAGCCTTCCATACCCAATCAAACCACTCGGTATGGAACCGGATAATGAATTACACGACAAATTCAACAACCGAAGAAACGGGTTGTACCTTATTTGAACAGGAATCTCACCGGAGAAGTTATTCCCTTGGAGCTCCAAAACCTCGAGGAGCCGGAGCTTCCCAATGCTCGCCGGGATCTGTCCGGAGAACGCATTGTGAGGTATCGACAGAGTCCGGAGCTCCGTCAGGTCTCCGATAGCCTCAGGCAACTCCCCGGCGAGATACGAGTTCTCTCTCGTGGAATGAAGCCGCGACAAACTCCCCCCGACACTCAGAGCCACCACCCTACCGGAGGACGCGTCGCACGTGACGCCGCGCCAAGTGCAGTGGCTGGTCGAGTCGTTCCACCCCGACAGAAGGCCGGAGGGGTCGGCGGACACCGAGCTCTTGAAGCCGAGAAGCGACATTGCGTCGCCGGAAGCCGAAGCAGCGACCGCGGCGGCTCCCGAGAGCGCCAGGGAGCACGAAAGCGCCACCAAATACACGACCGCGGCCATTTTCTCTCACCCAGAAGCGGTTCCCCCGTCCCGAAACGGGAGCCTCGTCGGCCTCGTGGGCCTGGCGGAAAAAAAGAAAAGGCCGCCGACAGATCCGGGACGCAGCAGCGACGGCGAGAGAGGGAAGGCGGGAGGGAAAGACGAGACTGAAGCGAGCGAGCTAGCGAACGAGGAGACGACGACGCGAGCGTCGATGGACGAAGCTCCCTGCGAAAGAGAGGAGAAGGCGCGACGCTCGCTTAGGCTTACGCTTACGGAGAGGAGCAGCAACAACCCCTCTTTCTCTCTTTCTCTCTCTCTCTCTCTCTCTCTCTCTCTCTCTACTGGGAGAGGCTCAAGCTTTTGTTTTTTTTTTCATGGGGAGTCTGGTCCATCAGCGAAATGAATTCCCTTCCCGTTCTCGGTAGGAGAGACATGGAGTCAAAATTTAACAAATTCCGAATCCTCGAAAAGTACAGAATTTGGCATTTACGCACAGATTCAGTGGGCAGCCGCATGAGACCAGAGGAGACTGAGTTAGCCAGCGAGCGAGCGAGCGAACCGGCGAGTCGGCTCGGAGAGGGAATAAATACAAAAACAAATGAAGTTGGGGGGGAGGCCATGGAAATGCGGTTGGGTCGTGGGAAGGAGAAGATCGAGGAAGACGACAGAGCAGAGCCGGCGTGAGGGCCGGGGTGTCTTCTGTTTTACTGTCTTTTTTTTTCCTCACATGCTCTGTCCCCCCCCCCCCCCCCTTTTCTTCTTCTTCTTCATTTCTTTTTTAAGGATTATTGCACCTCCACGATTAATTATTCGACACGCCTGAGGAAAAAAAAATTGATTGTAAATGGTAGGTGAACTTTAACTCAACATGCGACGCGATCGCTGAGATTTTCATTTGTTCAATTTCCTTTTCCAATTTCCGATGCATGTTTAATTCAGTCCCCGCATTTTTCTGAAAGTGTTTAGTGTTGTCTCTTAATTTGAAGAATAAATTGAATATAAATCATAACTTCTTGAACAACATTGCATGTTAGGTTGTGATCATATTTGACAATGATTTTTTTTCCTTTCCAACTTATTAATATGTGAAAGAAGGACAAAAAGACTCGTTTTCGATGATTTAACAGATGTTTCGAAAATTGCGTTCGATGATAAAATTTAGGCGTGAAGCTACACTTTGGCACCGCTGTCTAATAATCTAGACCTTGAGTAATATGGGGACAAGCTGCTCCTTGGTACTTAAATATTTTTTTAATAATAATTTAGTTGGATGATTAGGGAAATCTAGTCAAATTAGGTGTCTATAGTTGTTAATCCGTACCGTGGTGATGGGAAGCGGTTTGGTCCTTGGGGCAAATCCAAGACGGTGTGCTTTAAGATTCGAGGTATTAAGGTCTATTTGGAACCTAATTCTCACACGACTTGCTTCTAAATTAATAAAACAGATCACCTACCGTAAAGGCAAGTGTCGTGACCCCTACCATAGTCGTCTAATGAAAATCGGACGGCTATGGTTTTCTAAAAAAAAAAACACATTTATTAATGGAGACTGTCCGATTTGAAATCGGATGGCCCCCAAGCCAAATCTATCATGTCACTTACCGTAAAATTAACTTTGTGATGACTATAGCAAATGAGGCTTCTTTGTTTTTTCTTTGCCTTCGGCCAACCTAAGTTGATCTTTATGCAATGGACGGTACCAAATAAGCATCTCAATGATAATGGAATTCACAAATTGACTTTTTTCTCATCAATATCCTCTCGTGTCAAGTAGGGAGGGAACAAATTCGATCATGGGTTGGTTTTGAGCTTCTCTTTCATCGCCAATTGCTAATATCTTAAGTGGATGATTATAATGTTACGATTCCGCGTTAGTCTCTAATGAAGTATAAGAGCCTAGTTTTTTGGTACCATTAGGGCACGTGATGGATTCATCGATTATCAAAAAAAAAAATCAATGATGGAACATCAACTGACGATGGATGATTTCAAGATTTTCATAGTCGAGCGGCTTCGGAATGATCGATCGCACGGGGACTCGGTGAATCGAGATGCCCTGATAATTGAGGAAGAAAGAGGAAGCCCTCCTAGCCTGTTTGTCTGTTTCCTTCCATCGACTGTCCCCAACAACGAGCGACGTGAGTGAAAAAACAAGGATAGATGACACAACGATGAGATGTTATGCAGTACACTAAGGTTTTGGGCACTGCAGAATTGCCGGGGGAGACATGACGTGACCGCTAGCCAGCACATCATTCGACCCGTCTTGTGATGTCGACGTTCCTGCGACGTTTGATTGTGCAACTTGCGGTCGAGCATTCATCCCCGACTCCTCCATTTCTTTCTTGCAACCTTCAGATGACCCATCCCATTCTTCAATCGTCATCATCATTTACTCTCTCTCTCTCTCTCTCTCTCTCTCTCTCTCTCTCTCTCTCTCCCTCCATAGAGAAATCATGAGACAGAAAGGAGATCCACTTTTCCCGAAATCCACTGTGTGTATATATATATATATATATATATATATATATATATATGTGTGTGTGTGTGTGTGTGGTTTTCAAAATGGCACAACAAGAGAAATGAGAAGGGAAGGAGGGGGAGCATAAGTTTAAGTTTAGGAATGGGGACCAGAGCCATGAATCGAGCTGAATGTCTGTCAGTTGTCATCTCCCCTTCTTCCCTCCCCTTCAATTTGGTAAAGAAAGAAAAAGCTCAAAATTCGGGGCCAAAAGGGAAAAAGATTCCCGGCATTACTGTTCATCAAATTAGGTCGAGTGTGGGGTTTTCACTATCTGCTTCGAGTCGAGATTTGAAAATTCTGGGAGACCGGAAGGGTTCTTGGTGAGTGTGAAAACTGGGGGCTCTTTGTCTTTGAGATTCGCACCGCCTTTTAGAGGGGAAAACCCCACAATGACGGGCCCCCGTCGATAGAGCAAAGACTTTTTCTGGGGGCAAGGAAAGGGACCCGTGACGACAATTCTAGAGGCAATGATATACGGTCTCGAATTCCTCTTTCGAACGACTGCGATTGGGGGAGCTGAACGTTCATCTCGTCGTCACCGTGACGGAAGAGCTGACGGCAGCGGAGCGCCCACCGCGGCCCACCGACGATCACGTGATCGTCGGGAAGGTCACGGTGTGAAACGGGGACCCCCCCGTCTTTCTTGAGATTCAAAGGGATGTTTAAGGCTTGAGATTTTCTGGGGGAGGGCAAAGTCAGTACGAAATTCAAGCGCAATCAAAATAGGACAGCAGACTCACCAAATTTCGTTTTAATTGCTGTGTTATGGTCAAAGCATGTCTGATGGAGAAAGTATGATCCTCATTTTGATGGGGCCCAAGTGACTAGACTTGTGTGTACGCTATGTGTTGACCCCTCTGTCCCATCCGGTAGACCGCTTTCGCCCCTTTGAATGGGTCACAACACGAGATGTCTCTCGGGAGAACATGAGAGGACAAAGGGATAGAGGCTCATAAAACCAGAACAGTCGGTGGCTTTGCTTTCATACCTTGTGGTCGTAGAGAATCACATAAGCAGTACACGAACGACCCGTCGACATCATGAAAGTAAAGAGGGCGAGCAGGATTCATGCCCCTAAAGCATGAGGACTTGACAATCGGGTACCAATTCCGGCAGCTGGATCAGCGACCCTAAAGCTCGATCGGACGGTGAACTTTAGGAGACCTCACAGCTGGGTGGACTAAAACGATACGCCTCAACGTGATCACAGGTCATCCATGATGGAAATGGTGGTATAATGAGTAGGGAAATGGTAGGAGACATTATGAGGACCACTACGCGGCGGAGAATGTAGATCGGGCCTTTTTCTTGTAAACAGACCACGAGGACAATAATTAGCTTAGGCATGTCACCGTCTGGCCCTACTTGAAGGGAGTCAAGGGGTTCTTGGGCCTTTTTCTCCTTTGTCAGTAAGTTATAAGCCTCGTACAGAAAGGAGAATCTCGCGGTCGATAGGAGAGTCGCAGTGCCAAAACAATGGACCCTCCATGAGATGAAGCTTATCCCCTGACTCGCTTAGTCAACTACAATCAGTAACATACCGAGTCTTGACAAAAATCTCAACAAAGAGAGCTGATATGGAGCTTTGAAAGAGTTGAATACCGCAGTTGGTCAAAAATGGCAGGCTCCGCCTTGAAAGAGCAACGATTAGTGAGTGTTCAAAACGGAGGTATGGGAACTTCGAATACATAGCACTTAGCTAGCAAGTGAGAAAAATTCTTCTTTTTCTGACTGTTAATTGGCAGCTGATAGAGCTCCTGATGTTATCCAGGAATGCAGTGAAGACAGCATAGACTTCAGGCTTTAACAAACGAAATCCATTTGGACCGTTGACCAAGCACATCCAAAAGGGGAAGAATCAAACCCAAAACAAGCCAGTAGCACAGACGTGTTCAAAGTAATCAAGTACCAAAGGAGAAAGAAGCCGGTATTTTCAATAAACATGCTAGTGATGATAACTAACAATTCAAAAGACTTATTTGCGGATTGCCGCGCCTCAGAAAATGCTTCAGCCTGCAGGTAGCATCTCATATTTCTAAGCAGATACTCCAACATGCATTTCAAACAATCTTTATTCTGAAATATCTGTAGGCAATATGGAGATTTCTTCTACCATATTTCTAACTAGTTATGCAGTGTTATTAAACTGTTAAATAATTTATTGGACCCATAAGAATGAAAAGAGAGGGGAGAGGTGAAGGAAGATCATCCCACTTTCAAGATAGATTAAGTACAAAGCTCCCATTTTAACAATTGAAGAAGGTCAATAAAACCGAACAAGAGAGTTGACTATGATCTAATCGTGCAAAAGAATATGGAACATCAGAATATAAAATTTCTTTGCAAGCTGCCAAAACTGCACTCTCAAGGAAGTGAAAACCTCGAAAGCTCGACCAACACGTTGCTAATTACCTGTATCTGAAGAGGTTTTCCCTTTTCGCGACCTCTTTCGTTTCCTACTTCTACTTCTGAGAGTATCATCAGCATCCTTCCTTTCCTGCATTAAAACATCAATATCTCACTTTGTGGTGACAAATAAAGAGAACTGAGATTGCAACAATTACATGTTCCCGGAAAGCAGGACAAGTAGTGTGCTACAGTTTTTCTACAGAGATTTTACATGCACTCGACATTTTGTTTTTGCCAATCTCTCTACCAAGGAAGATGCCCCATATGGCAAAGTGCAGTCTTACGTTGTTAAGGAAAAAGGAGTTCATACTTATCGATCATCCCAACGAATTTATCTCAAAAAAATATAATTTTAGTGAAGAAGGAAATGCTCAGGCAGCTGTCATCTGCCTATATTAGAACTGGAACGATGAAATATACTGAAAGTTCTACAATAGTTTGAGCAGCTAGTCACTACATTCAGGAAAATTTTTATCGACCATGGGGGACAAAACAAAGGCGACGGCATAACATTCAACATCATCTTATTTACGAAAAACTTCCAGAATGTGTGTCAAAGCCAGGTTCTACACCTTGTAGGTTTGTAATAATAACGTAGAAAGAGGGAAAACAAAGTACAAAGACGCAGCACACAGCTAATACATTATCATTCACCCACAAAACAAATCAGCAGAACAAATTAGTACTATTGAAGAGGTACTATTAAAGAGACGAATCTGGATCCACCAGTGACAAGGAGGAGGCACTTTAACCTTTCATACTCAGCATAACAATCATAACAAAGAGTGAAAGAGAAAATATTATTATCTACACAGACGGCTGTTGCCAATGGAAATCAAGAGCAAACAAAAAAGAACCAAACTACTTCATGGGCATCACTATGCCTGACAAAATTTTACTTCTCTTTAGCTCCGTTTTCTTTTTATTTAGTTTAAGTTTTAAGTTTTGCGTGGGTGGTGAGGTGGGTGTATAAAGAAGAAAGCTGCAGACCAACCTTCACCGAACTAGGCTTAGAATTTTCATGGGTCTTCTTCTTCAAACAAGAAAGCGGATTTGGTCCCTGCAGCAACAAATGATCACCTTAAAAAGAAGACAATGAGATTGTACACATTCTATTTGATTCGAGTGCATGCTTCTGCTAATTTATCAACAATGTAGTCAGAAAATATAGTCAAAAGATCTATAATAGAAGTCGCATTAATATCTTCATCTGAATATCAGTAATAATCAAGGCAAGATCCTGACATTTGACGTATCACCAGATACAGACAAGACCTTACATGCACAGCCAGAAAATGAACAGTGTGTTGCCAGTCAACAAATAACCTTGGACAAATGAAGAGGGATGAAGATAATATATAAGAAACATAATAACGGAATATAGCTTGCTACCTTTGCTTTCTTTCTCTTAAACTGAACTTTATCTTTTACACCTATTTCTTTTTTGACTGCTTGTGGCTTTGTCAAAACTGATGACTCCAAATTTCTCTCTCCAAAATCTTCCTGTTCATCAGAGTCTGTTGACTCCTTGGCCCCAAGAATATCAGTGGTCCTCCTTTTCAACATCTTGTGCTCCAACTCTGTCATATGCAAGCGTCCTTCTTCAGAAGTTTTCACAAATTGACGCTGCGATGAGGACGGTTGCTCAAGAAAAAGAGCATTCCTAAGACCATATATGGCAGGGACTCCTGGTATCTGCCAGAATACAAATTAACAACTTATAGTTAATACCATCAACTAATGTACATGAAAGGAAGACAGAAGTGCAAAATCGACTAAAACAGTGATATCAGGTTTAAGTAGCATTTTGATTGAGAGTGTTCTGTCCAAATTGAATATGCACAGAGAGAGAGAGAGCACATTGATTCCAAAAGTTCAAAAAGATGTAGTGCACAGAATGGAAGCCTAATGATGACGAATCTTCATCATCCATATGCCTCGTCCCAGTAAAGGAAGTAACAGCATGCCATACTTTGCATGTAAAAGCGACAATGGAGAGGGACATCACTAACCTCCAGGAGCTTCCTCCGCAGATCAGTGTCCTGAGTAGCAATAAAGAAGTGCTCAGGATTGTTCTCCCCGATTATCTCCAAGATGCAACTGTCAGCTTTCATCCTCCCCTCGTGATCACATCTAAATCAAAGAGTTTTTTGCATGATGAGAATGATTTGGAGCATGTCACAGGTCTAAACTAATAACCAAGATTCTACAGCCTAGCTTCCCAGGAGGTTAAAAGGCAAATAATATGCAAGATGTTTCTTAATTTGCCAAACCACCTAACTCCATTAACTTATCCTGGAAGTCAAGTGAAGGCTAAGAAAGGCCCAGTCTCAGCAGAAATAAACCTGATAACAATATTTCTAAGGTACAAGCTTGGTCAGCCCCCTGCCTTGCTTCGATTACTAGATTCTTAATTTGAGAAAACAAAAATAATAAACTAACCTGGCAATTGCAAGATTTTTGGTTGCATTGAGTGAATGGGCATGCGAGTCTCCCAGCCTTCTCAACTCATTACGCACACAACTGTAGAATTTTCGATAAACATTTAGATAGAATGACCTTAAGAAGCTTACAATTAGCATAGTCCAAGACAATCATGAGGATAAACATTTAATTCTCAATTTTTTCACACACGCACACCACGAACCTGGTAGTGTAGAGTTTAACTGGGGCAGAGAGAATGTCGGAGAGGGCTTTATCAGCAGGTGCGATTTTGTTCACGGTAAGGTGATGCACAAAAGTCCCATCACAGAGAACCCGGAAAGGCTGTCTAAAACCGAAACAGGCAGTATAAAACCTCACCGCCCTCCGGTGGCGCCTTTGCTTTCGCACCCTCATCTAAAAGAACATTAGTAAAATTAATTCCAGCGAGTAATCAATAATACTGCCTAGCCTTTTTTAAAACCCAAACCCCACCGCTCCCACCCCAAACCCATACATCACAACAGAATAAACAGTAGCTCGAGCGATCAGGCTTAGAACCCCGAACTAAATCAGACTGCTGAGGGGTGGGATATCACGGAACGCGTCGTAATGTAGATACAGAGCTAAAACCAAATAGGCCAGCTACAAACTGAGAGATAAATACCTCGACTTAGAAGAGAGCACGGAGCAGCCGGAAACGCTGTGGAATCGGTGAAATCAAAAACCCAAAGCGAGGCAACAAGGACCACCCTCCACGTTTTGAAGCCTCGTCGCTGCTGGTGAATGAAGTGGCGGTCAGGACTAGTGTTGGCATTCTCACAAACATGTCTTGTGCAAAACGCGACCACTCGGGCGTGCGTGCCCGCGCGCGTTTGTCTCTGGGGAGAGAGAGAGAGAGAGAGAGAGAGAGAGAGAGAGAGAGTACCGTTGAGCTTGATTGGGAGAAGGAGAAGAAAGAGATGCTTCGCGGCCGGACGAGTAGAGACGCCGCGCTGCAACTCTGCAGTCGGGATGCGCCTGTGGAGCGAGAGAAAAGAAGGGGAGAAGAAGCTTCAGCGTCGCTGATTAGGCCGTAGAAGTATTTAACATGCCACAATCATCTTCTAATAATAATTTTTTTGAAAAATTCCATTAAAAACTCCAAATTATATTTTTTATGACATATTTATTTTAAGCTTATCACGAATTTATCTCATTGTGACACATTTTTTTTTTTTGAAAATCCACTTTTGCTAGCAAGCTGAGGTTACCACTCAAGCTCGCTAGTCACTTGACTAGGGTCGTGAAGCCCTTGCCGGCCAAATTAGATGAAAAGAAGAAGAAAAGATTTTAAGATAAATGTTTAATAATATATGAGTTTCAGATTTTTAATGTCAATTTTTTTTTTGAATAAATATGTCACAATGAAATAAGTTCAACACATTTTGTATCACAAAAAAAAAGTTTGAGATAAATATAAGCATAAATTTGAAGTTTTTGGTGTCGTAAAAATTGTAGGGTAAATATGTTACATAGAGTATAGTTTGAGATTTTTGGTGATATTTCTCTAATTTTGAATAACACAATAACAAAAGAACTATTTTTGATTAAATTCATCGTTTGCTATAATACGTTATGAGTAACTTTGCTATGGAAAATCTCAAATGCATAGACGTATATACCTATATATAGTGAATATATCACTATTTATTTGATAAATAATGAAAATCGGAGAGAATGACGGCAATTTGGTGATGAATAATAAAATGATGGCGGCATGGTTGGGAATATCGTTTGAGTTTCTTTACCATTTTAATCCTGATTGGAGTTGTTGAGCACTCAAAAAAGATTTCACATTTCCGTTAGATTGTGCATATTCAATCGATATTAGAGGGGCATTTCTCACTCTTTTTACTTTTGTAAACTTCAAGAGCGAATTTAAGTACCCAACCTTGAAGCTATGGTTGCAAATTTAATTCCGCCTCCACATTTCCTTTATTTGAAAAAAGGGCTATAATTCGATTGATTGTATATCAAACCCTTATTTATTATTTTGTTAATACAAATAATGAGATATCAGTCTATTCGGGTTCTAGCATTTTTCTTACTTCACAACTATCTCCTAATTTATATCGCCGACAATTAGTGAAATAACATTGATTTAATTTAGTGAAATCCGAGGAGATATGAAACACTAATTCCTTCCCAAGTTTCTCCCCCCACGTTTTTTTGGATAACACAACCTATGTAAATTAACAATGCAAAAGACTCAATAATATAATTTATCAAACCGTTGCATTATCAAGCCTTAGCTAATTATCAAATATATTAAGATAGCTATACAGCCTACACTAACATTTTACAAGAGAGATGTTTATGCAATATATTTTCAGTTCATTGCTTTTCCAAAGTGATTTAAGATGAAGCATAGTACTAGCATTAACTTTCTAAGTACACCGAAGGCAAAACCTACTACCATAGTAAGACCAATTAGGCGGAAAGTTAAGATGCGTGACTCAATCGAGAACATTCATTACTGAATAATGTTTGCTGCATCAAGAAACAGATAGGAGACGAGCGAGAGCCCGAAAGAGGTCCAAGGAAAACAAGGAAAAAGATTTAACATGCATCGTTCACATTACTTCGGAGAAACAGACCCACTTATTGTCATATAAATGAACTTACATTTCTGAATTCCAATGTTTACAAACTGTCGAGGGGCGACAAAACATGCCTTCCTACTTTTCAAACCCCATGAAGCAAGAAGAAGAGCTGCTGAATTGATATATCTCGCGGAATCCATCCGACAGATCGCACAGGATGCTCGCCGAGCAAGCTTTCCGGCATCCTGTACGATGCATTAGTTTCTCAGGAAAACTTTGAAGCTGAAATTCAGAGCAACATTGGCCACAAGCCACAAGAGGCCAACCGAGTCTCTCCTTCAAAGATTAGATGCACCAAAAATCAGCTAGTGGAAGGGGTCCAGAGAGAAAGCAGCGAACAGTTCATTACTGTGTAGGCTCGAGTGCTCAACCTCATGGACACTACATTAGCATAGACACTGCAGTTTTAGAAGAGAAGGAGAAACTAGATCATCTGGAGGGCTCGCAAGAGCAATATCAGCAACAATCGTGAAAACATGAAGAATTTCAAATGAACGGAATGCATTTGGATTACGTAAGAAGAGCTACAATCTTGTAGTAACGGCATAAGATGCAGGTTTTTTTCAAGTAGCAGCGCACGCCCTTTCCCATACACAGACACACGCATGCGGAGAACATTTTGCCAAAAGGGTTGCCCAGAGTGGACCTTCTGAATGAACACGTCGAGCAGTGCAAACATGGCATGATCCCATTATACAAACAAAGGACCGGAGTTCGTTCTAAAGGAATAAAAGAAAACAAAGACTCGTTTCTCTCCAAGGAATCCAAGACCACAGCCACTACCCACATTTATGTGATTTCTGAGGGACAGTCGGCCAAATGGCTGCACTACATGGACATAGTATCGCTTGCCTCTAAGATTTTGAGATCAAGAGAAACAAGAAGAAAGCCAGCATACGCCACATTCCAGATGTCCACCAAAGTAAAGCATACATGGAAAGTGCTGGCTGAAAAAGACACGAAAAGGACAAACATAAAACTTGAGTGCACAGCAAATGATGTAGATCGGAGAGAGAGAGAGAGAGAGAGAGAGAGAGAGGCAATTCTACCAGGTCACAGCAATGGTAAAAATGATAAGAATTGTGCATTAATTGATCGTAAGTACAGATAACATTCTAATGCGTTGCTACTAAAATGATTTTAAAAAACAGATGAGATGCTCCTAAAACATGATTCCAATACGACCACAAAATGGCCAATCGCAGTCCTGCAAAGCCATAATCAACATGCAAATTATCAGCACTATATACAACTCAAGATAAAGCTGAATCTCTCATGATCCAGCAATGACTAAGAAACACCTCCAATCACCAAGTTAAAAAAAAATTGGTACATATGGAGGTGCATGTACACTAACAACACCGTGACATCCTGCTATTAGTTTTGTATTGTTCACAGCTATCAGCAGGCAGAGACTTCGCCCAATTAAATCGGTACGAATGTACAATCCAATTAGTACTTGCTCATATCATGAAAGTAAATGGTCAGGAAGCAACAGAACTGCGGAAGGTAATCTCTTCAAGGAGAAGTGTTCTGGCCTTGTTGACCATGTTTAAGCATCGGTATATATGGTCCTCGAGATCCTTTAGGTCATGAAGGAACTTCTCGTGGTTCTTGTGGAGCTCTTTCACCACCTCTAGTATGGAATTTTTATCTGTGCCTCTCTCCAATCCAAGCCGGATCAATTGTTTGTCACCCTCTACAGCATCATATAAACGATTGACAAGACTATTGATAGTGTCCAAGTCATTGTTGAGAACATAAGTACCCCTGGCAGCAGCATCGAGTTGAGCAGCATGGGCAAGCTCTTTCTTTGAGAACTTGTCATGTGGAAGATACAACGTCAAGCATGGCGCACTAACAAATGCAGTGAGTGCATGGGCCGTGACACCGATGGCGGACGCAACAGCAACAACTACAGTGCCGAGGAGACAAAGCGCAGACCCTGTAATGGCATGGCGAACAAGTTTAACTCTTGATTTGGACTTTTGTAGTCGATGGTCCAGCTGTTGCTTTAGCTCCGAAAAGCAGCTACGCATTTTGCTGAAGTTATGGGAGTCGGGGGAAGGGAAGGGGTTGTCATGGCAATCGAATTGGAGAAAGACTTCATAAACCCTGTTGCACTGTGATTGAATAAATGAATCCGCATCAAGAGGAAGCACTGCGAGGAGCTCGACAAGAGGAGAGTACATGTCGCGGGTGCGGTCCACGCTTTGGAAAAGCAAAAGGCAGAGATCTGACGTGTTCTCGCTATGGTCGAAGTATGAAGAGACTAATCGGTTAAGCGCATTGTCCGCGGCGTGCCTGAGTGCCTCCCCCACGCATTCCCTATTCGGTTGCAGAACGCGATGCAGCACCTGCTCCCGGGTCGATTCAATACAATCTTGCTCTTGAAAATGCCGTTCCTGCTCGCCCTGACTGCATTTAAGAACGTCAATCGTGGAACGAATCTCGTTATAGGAATCGGTCTGAAGAGCCTGAGTGTACTCCCGGCTGAGATTGACCGTGGGCGAGACAGCCTGGCTCGATCTTGAAGTGCCGTCTGGGGAAGTCCCTGCAGCTCCAAGTCCGAGAAGGCAATTTCGCAAACACATTGACAGCAAAGCGAACTCGCCCTTCAAAAACGGAGCAGACGAGGCTTACCCAGTGAAGGCGGTGGATGGGAATCGAGGTCCTGCTCCAGATGCGAATTGGGTAACGAAGATGGAGAGGGTTTGACGGAGAGACACGGCAACATTCCGCGCGCATGGGGGAGCTCCGCCGAGCTAAAGTATTGCCTTCCCGATCCCGAATGCGATGATCCGGTGCTTCATCATCGTGTCTCGATCGCTGACGAAGAAAACTGTAAGAAGTCTGTCTCTGCAATCGCTACTGACGGATTCCCAGTGTTGCGTCAACGCGCTCGATGGTACTCTTCGCTGCTTTGACTTGTGAACCCGACCAACGAAGGCGGCGGGCGAGGTTTGCGCAGTTCAAGGTCCAGCCTCGAAACTTCGTGAGGGAGACACGCGACGCAGACGTTGCCCAGTGGACAACGGGATTGGAATCGGACCGGACCGTAAGATCCGAAATTTAAAGGTATATCCATTCCATGGCCCAATAAATGCATTTTTCTGGATAAAATAGGAAAATAATGGAGTCCCGCAAAAAAAATAAAAAAAAAATTGTTTTGTTTTTCGTTGAACTAAGCTCATAAAAGGTCAAATTAGCAATTCAATATTTTAGATATTGGGGTTCCCTGACCTGTTATTGGGTTCGTATTGTGTATTGGGAGGATAGGAGCACCACTCCGATTATCAACGTGAATAGCAACCATAAGTTCGAATGATTATCAATTATGTTCCGTGATCAACTTGGACCGTCGATAAAGTAGGGTGCCGATGAAATAATAAGGAACGGCGCTAATAATAAGAAGACTCTTAAATCATTATGCATTAATTGTGACCCGTAAACAGTACCCGAGCTCATAATGATTAAAGGGCAGTGCCTACTAAAGAAACAATGAATATGATGATGGAGACCAATCGACGTTTTGGGTTAAAGCGAAATTCCAACCGGATAGGAGCGCAATTAATAATTACACTATTGATTCTAGAGGTGAGCATGGTCCGAGTTGTGTCGGTCCAATACTCAACCCTAGGACCAACCTACACAATGTTAGTTCTCAGTTTTTTGGATCGTGAATTAATCCGTTGAGCTTGGGACTGAGGATTGGACCGATCTTATTGGTATAGTCCGGTTCCAGGGTCAATTTGGGACTGCTAAATCATTTTCATATAATCATTTTATTGTGATGCGGATGAAGAGTGGCGAGGCAAGTGGTAAGCAGCAAGCGGCAAGCGAGGCACAAGGCCAACGAAGAGCGGCAAGGCGGGTGGTGAGCAAGGCCGACAGAGGAGTGTCTTGGCGGAGGAGCGACGCCGACGTAGAGTTCCTCAAATTAGGGCTCTGTCAGTTTTATAGAAGGCAAAAGCAACGCAGATATGCAGAAGGTAAAAGAGATATCCCTGGGCCCTAACTGCTCTTGGGTTATGGGCTTAGCAAGAAAAGAGATTTGTAGTTGTACTCTATACCCTAAGTTTAGCGAGAATAAGAAGTTACTCTTGGGCTTCTCTCGTGAGTTTGGCAAAAAAAAATGACAATTTATATATACTATGTATATATCGGATTGGTCCGGGTTGGACCAATCCAAAATACTGCACAAGGACCGAACCATTTGTCTTGAGAATCCAACCAGACCGATTGGGTTGGGCTAGTCCATAGTTTACCCTATAATTCGCAATCCGCAGCCAATTAATTCTTTTCCTATGTTGTTTTTTCAATAGGGGTAACAAAAAAGCAAAACGCTCCTTCGACGGATTTGAGGACGCTATCGACCGGCGTATGGTGAATTCATTGGCATAACGATTCTCCTGCATTTAGGTAAGTTATGCATAGATTACAAACTTAATTACGAGAGAGAAATCATCCCTTGGACTATGAAACCGAAACTAATAAACAAAGGGAGGTGCGTTGCTCCTTAGCAAAAAGGAGTAACGAGTTAAAGAAATCGCCATATGAAGCCCCCATGCATGAATGAAGAAAATAAGAACGCACGGATGGTCCGTGAATTGTAGCTAATATCATCCTTGAACTATTAAATTATTCGGCGTGGTTCATTAATTACTGGTAAAAGCTTGATATGGACATTCTATATACACAAACGACAAATCAAAACGTTATTTGATAAACTTTAATATAATATATCAAATTGGATTTCTATAAATAACGATTTAACGTGTCTATTTTTTGAATTATCTACTTCATACAAGGAAAGAGAAAATTATGATATTAACATATTCATCGTTATCCGATGATATGGATTATTACATCATAATTTCAGGTGATCATTTTTATGGAATGATCCACTCTCAGCTCCCTTTTGTTATTCATCATTTAAATTCATGATTGATGATATCAGTTATTTCACGTATATTATTTATGAAAGTGATTCGTCATTTACTAATTATTCATGCACCACATTAAATAAATTACACATGTGACATTATACATTGAATGAGGTCAACATTTGTTTTTATCGATTAACGGCGGCACATTACTCATATCATATCTCCTTGCATGGTAAACACTCCGACTTAATCGATGGAACTATACTTCATTTGGAGAGGACAAAACAGAAAGTCATGATCGGAAATCCGGCACCCACACGAACAATTGAATTGTACAAGAATAGGAAAAAACAAATTCGACATTAGGACATTAACACAGCTTAAGAAAAAATGCTCCCAAACACGGGATTATTACGGATGTTATTTCATATGGTCTGTTTCCACCAAAAGCGGACCCGTCCGTTGACCTCGTCAACTCTCGCTGGGGCGAGGGCAGATCAGTGAGCTCCCTCGATGGGTACGCTGTGCAACACCACGGTTTCGACCGTCAGGCCCGGCCCGAACCCGAACAGGACCCCCCAGTCCAGACCCTCGCCGGTGGTGGGCCGCCCCTCCTCCGCCGACTTCTTCCGCATCTCGTCGAGGATGAAGAGCACGCAGGCGCTCGACATGTTGCCGTACTCGCTGAGCACGTGGCGGGTGGCCCTCATCTTTTCCTCCTTGAGACCGAGCTTGGCCTCGACCTGGTCCAGGATGGCCGGCCCGCCGGGGTGGGCGATCCAGAAGATGCTGTTCCAGTCGTTGATTCCGATGGGCGTGAAGGCCTCCACGAGACTCTTCTCGATGTTCTTGGAGATCAGCCCGGGGACGTCCTTGA
Organism: Melaleuca quinquenervia; assembly: GCA_030064385.1. Taxonomy (NCBI): domain Eukaryota; kingdom Viridiplantae; phylum Streptophyta; class Magnoliopsida; order Myrtales; family Myrtaceae; genus Melaleuca; species Melaleuca quinquenervia. Next base: position 4,318,898 of record CM057726.1, on the reverse strand, counting down.
GGAGGTGGAACGTGAGGCCGACCTCGCGGAGGTGGCCGTCGATGGCGCCGTCGGAGTCCGGGAGGATGGTCTGGGCGGCGGACACGAGCTGGTACAGCGGGCGCTCGACGGCGGTGTCCGGGTCAGCGCCGACTATCACTGCGCCGGCGCCGTCCCCGAAGAGGGCCTGGCCGACGAGGGAGTCGAGGTGGGTGTCGGAGGGGCCGCGGAAGGTGACGGCGGTGATCTCGGAGCACACCACGAGGACGCGGGCGCCACGGTTGTTCTCGGCGAGGTCCTTGGCGAGGCGGAGGACCGTGCCGCCGGCGAAGCATCCCTGCTGGTACATCATGTAGCGCTTGACGGAGGGGCGGAGGCCAAGGAGCTTGGTCAGCTGGTAGTCGGCGCCGGGCATGTCGACGCCGGAGGTGGTGCAGAAGATGAGATGGGTGATCTTCGACTTGGGCTGGCCCCACTCCTTGATGGCCTTCGCGGCGGCCTCCTTGCCCAGCTTGGGGACCTCCACGACCACCACGTCCTGGCGGGCGTCGAGGGAGTTGGCCATATAGGCGCACATCCCCGGGTTCTCCTTCAGGAACTCCTCCGTCACGTGCATGTACCGCTTCTTGATCATCGACTTGTCGCCTGTTCCACCGTCCGATCGTCGCACAAAAAGAGACAGCACGTCAGCGTTATATCAACAGTCGTAGCCGGTTATCAGCGAAGAGAAAATGACGTCAGCAATTTCAAGTCTGCGTTCTGCAATTATCAGGATTGAAGCCAAATTTGTTTCCCAGTACTGCCAAGATCACCATTAGGTGCAAAAGAGGACACAGGAATCTAGTACTTAATATTTTTGTTTCGGTTTCATCTGAGGAACAGCTTCCCATGGACTGCGACATGCATGCATCGTCATCTTTCGATCTTCAACCTTCTCTCACGAAGACAGTTCCCACCTAGAACAGAGACCACTCGCTACGACTAGCACGCGCCGATTCGAACAATCAATCGCCAAGTACCGCGTAATCTACACCCGACGATCGAAAATAAAGGTATATGTACGTACACATGCGCTTGAACTTCTCCTTGAGGTCGGTCATGTGCTCGCTGTTGGTGATCCGGAAGTAGTAATCCGGGTAGTCCGCCTGGATGACGCAGTGCGCCGGGGTGGCCGTCCCGATGGCCAGCACGTTGGCCGGGCCCTCCGCCCTCTGCGCCTTCCTTATCTCCTCCACCGACTTTGTCGCCGCCATACTCGCACTCCGATCGATATCGATCCGCTCACCCCTCGCCGGCGAGAACTGAATGCACCGCCGACAGCGGAGGGCTGAGCAATTGAATTGTGCGGAGGGAGTAGATGAAGAAGAAGAAGTGGGACGGTTGAAGTACGAAGGGAGGGGAGCCGGGGGAAGATATATAAGGGAGAGGGGAAGGGTAGGTTGAATGGACGGGCAGATGACGGCCACGTGGGATCGGGGTTAGGCCGGCCCAAGAAGTGGTAGATACCGATCCACATCTATCGGTGGATACCCCCCCATTTATTTCCCTCTTTTTCATGATCAACATGCGGGTCTTCTGAGTTTAATTTCCTCCGCTCGAGCAAACTTTTAGCTGCACCAAACCGCCAAGCCATTCCATCCCAATCTTTTTTAATTAAAAGAAGAAGAAGAAGAGGAGGAGGTGAAATCTACTTGAAAAATAAAATACTTCAAGCATGCGTAATCCGGGATCTCTAATTGGAACAAATCAACCAAGCCGTCCTTAATCACAACAAGTGCACGAGTCAACTGTGAAAATGATAGTTCCAACAATTTGTCCATAGTTCATTGTCGACCCGCAATCTAAAAGTAGTGGTTTCAGAGTTTAATCAAGCCATCGAAAGTGTCCCGCATCATCCAAGGGGATAGAGCATGGAATCATTATTATATACGAATTAACAAGATACCATCATTATTAGAGGAAGCTACAATAAGCTCGACCATAATGAAAATCGTGAGATGTCTAGAGTTAAAAAAGAAGCATGAATGGAATATTTCTTTAATAAAAGAGACGGAAGCATTTTGACTCAATATGGTCTACAAATTTTAAGTAAAACGATTGGAATAATGTAAAGTACAACGAGAAAAGAAAAGGGGTCGGGGGTTGAAGATGTCGAGTGTATGCATGATTTTGTCGGGAGCTCGTCAATCGGTGATTTGAGTGCTTCAACGATGAATATTCACCTAGGAATTACTTTGGGCAATACATAAATTGGGAAATATTTTTAAGCTAAGTCTATTTTTTCATATACATATATATGTCAACAAGGATGGGCCAATGCCTACAGAATTGAAGAGTGTCACGCTTTTGACTAGTTTTGAAATCCGTAACTTCTTGGAACTTTCGGCGGCACTCAAATATTGACACGTGCGATCTTATTCTTTCGCAATCTTTCAGATTGGAAAATAATTTCAAATTTTTACGAGAACGGATTCCGTCGTTCGCTAGATTTTGAGTTTAGACGGATTAAACGATACTTTGCAGACGACGCTTATCTTTTAGGGTTCGTTTGTTTGAGCAAAAAGGATTTTTCTTTTTCTGGACATTAATTTTCTAAAACTTTAACGTACTTGGTTAGTTACAAATAATCCATCGAGAGAATTATTTATGACCAAAGAAAATATATATACGAAAATCTACTAATCGGAGAATGTTTTCCTGAGAGTTGATTTCCCTAAACATGTTTTCTTCGTCGCCGAGTGTTCTAATTTCTAACAAACAAACAAGCGGGTACTTTCGTGCCACGTAAGCAGCGAGGTCGAGCGAGGCGTAAAGGGCAGAAGGGAAAATAAAGGAAAACTGTGCAAATCTTAAGCGCCACAGCTGACAGAGAAAATATCGAGAAAGTATTGGGTAGGCCGGCACCTCCACGTCACCATGGGACAGGCCCAATCATCGATCACCACGCCGTGCTAGATGGGTCCCACCGTCAGTGCCTTTCAGACTTCCGTCGCTTCTCTCTCCCCTCCCTTCCGTCTCCGTTACTGACACGCTCTCTCTCTCTCTCTTACTTTCTGTCCTTTCTCTTTCTTCTTCTTCTTCGTTCAAAGATCGGAGGTCTTCATCCGAGGAGCATCAGTCGAGATGTCATCTCCGGAGCTAAAATACCGGGTAGGCCGGCCCCTCCACGTCACCACGGGCCGGCCCCATTGTCACCAGCCACGTGTAGCAGATGGGTCCCACCCTGTCAGAATTCTCAGAAACCCCTCGCTGCTCCGCCCGTTAATATTTTCTCCAGCTGACCTTCCAACCGACCGGCGAAAACGGAGCGTGATTTTGGTAGGTGGGACTTACCAGCGCCTTGTGTGTTCTTTAGATGTCACCGGTAACTCGCAATTATGTCGCCACTAAAATTGAAAGGCAGAGCGAGGAGAAGGAAGAATTGAGAAAAGGAAAACACATGACGCCCATGTGCGAGGTCCGAAAGCATGAAACCTGCTCAACAATGATGGCTGCCGACTCTTATTATCGTGACGGTCTTCGACCAGAGTTGTCGGACAGTGTCGAAGGTCCCTTAATTTTGGGTAATTTTGTCCGATTTATGAATGACCCCGAGGACATTTGTGTCGTCCGCGATCTGGTTAAGCACAAACACGGGCAAATATAGTTAAGGCTGCTAAGGATTCGATCTTCATTATTAAGGGCCCTTGAATCTTTTCCAGGTTTTAGGGTTATATCCCGACATGGACTCCACTCTTCGATCCGAAAACAACTTATTTGCATCGAAGTCGCGGCCGGTAAAAAGTCCTCTCCTTAAAATTTTAGCATATCAAGAGTAGGAACATATATACTAGACTTTCATTATTTTGCGAAGGAGACACTGCTCAGGATCGAGGCAGAGTTGCATGGATGCGAGGTGGAGCGGGCGGAGCTCCAGGGACGGTTCGCTGAGATAACTCGAGATGGAGGAGGCCAAGAGCGGCATGGAGGAACTTCTCGAGAAGCTTCCCTGTCGGTGCAACGCAGGGAAATTGAGAGATGCGCCGCAAGGGCTGCCTTGAAGAAGGCAATGCTTCAGCTCCCCGGTAATCTTTGAAAAAGAGCGTGCGTGGTAACAGACCAACCTTAAACTACTACGACCCGCATGTTCTGAGTTTAACCATGCGCGTCGGTGCCTCTTGTGTCCTGTCTTTCGTCCCTTTTGTATGTATATGTATGTAAAAACTAGTTTTAACCGGTGTAAGTGATCCTGGTATGACTATGCCAGTTCTGTAACATGATCATATGTGAACATCAGACTCTGTTTCTTTGTTAAACTGGAACAGCGTGTTAGTCATCTCTCTCTCTCTCTCTCTCTCTCTCTCTCTCTCTCTCTCTCTCTCTCTCTCTCTCCCTTTGAAGCACTACACCGTGCCTCTGTGCTAGTACTGATTTCAGATGTTGCAGGACCTGGTTTCTTTTATCAACCGAAGACGTGCCATAGATTACTTGCAAGGCGAACTGTTCTTTAGTGGCGTAAGTGATTCATGGTAATTTAAAAGATTATGCAGATGAAGGAGGAGATAGCAAAAAACAATGAAAGTGATCGATTCATGTAATTGTCACGTGTGGTTGATTTGAAGTTTAATCAAGATCCACTATCGATTCAACGGATCTTGAAGTCTCACGATATATCATGGAGGCGTTGGCACATAAACAGTAATGCTCCTCAGGTTCTAGATCATCCGAACTCATGTCAGAGTCGACTTCAGTCCGTTCGACAATCCTAGTCAAAATGAATATCGTACTGCACACTCCAGCAGGTGAAGCAAAGCTTGGGTCTCTTTCCTAAGTAACATGCGATGATCTTGAACCACAAATCCACATCGCTAACGATAGAGAGAGAGAAGCAGTTTCACGCAATCACGAGGATCCTATACTGTTTTTCTGGGCAAGAATCTCATCTGGCACGGGCAAGTCTCTAGATCCTACGCGTGTCATGTGCAGGAAACGGACAGAGTAAAAGAACATGCGGGCTCGTTCATTCTTCCCCATGAGCCTACCTCGGGTTTGAACTCTTCCAGACTCTCCAATGTCGAGCACTTGATCTGAATGCGACGGTTGCTTTGGACGACATGTCCACCATCAATGATAGACACGGACTTGCGGGTGGAGACCGGCCTGCGTTGCTGCAACATGTGACTGGAATATTGCCAAAGTTGCAACATCTGCTGTGCCTTTGAGGATTTCTTGTCCTCTTAAATTTTTTTACCTCCGAGCCGCTTCTTCTACACCCATTATGTTTCAAGGTTTCATTCATGTCTAAGAACTTATTCTCCATTTAGCAGGAGAGTTTAATGTACAGTTGTAACATGAGCAACCACGAAGAAGTTCACGATTGCGAGTTTTTTCAACTGCAATTTTTAGGACAACTTTATAAGAATTTACTGAAAGATTGAATATTGTGATGAATGTATGCATATACATAATTTACTCATCTTTCTTTTTTTTTTCTTTTTTGTAGGGCAGCCACTACAAAAGGCAAAATTCAAGAGGACCGAAGTTGCTTAAATTTATCCATGGATGATGAAAATGTGAATGGGGAAGAGCAACCAACCATGTCAGCGAGTTCATTTGAAATTTAACTTGGTAATCTCCTAACGCAAGAGAATGTTTTGAATAGTGTGTGAAGGGGCCTTCGTACTCAAGGTTATGTTGTCTATATCAGGTCAAAGAGAGATAAATATGATCTTTTTGGTTGCAACAAGAGAGGTAATTATCATGCTCGGCATAATGTTTCTAGTGCATGTTAGAGAAGAAGACCATATTTATTTCAATTGTCCATTTGAAGTTCGTGACTATAAAAAGAAAAATTGGATCATGATCACTCAAAAATATTAAGTACTTTTAGCGATGCATCCGAATATTCCACTTAAAGTCAAAACTTTACATGTGAAAGGAGATCTAACGTCATCATACCTCCTCGCCAAGTTTTTTCTTTATCGATACAAAGCTCAATGTTTAAGCTGTCGCTACAACTGATTGACAACATGAGAGTAAGATACCGTCATTAATATTTGAATAGTCACACTATGGTACAAGCTTTATTGGATGACCTCAGTGCAAGTGGATTCATTGCCATTTCAAGCATGAGCTCAGGTCTATGTGACGCGTTTTTTTTATTGATCTCATCTCATCTCCGTGGCGATAATCTTGAGTTTGACTTGTAAAGGATAATGTAGGAAAGTCAAGATAATAAGGAAGTCTCGTAAACACAAACAAAAAGAAAAGGAAAAAAAAACAGAAAAAGTGTTAGCCCCCAGAAAAAATAGTGAAAAGAAAAGGGACGCGCCATCTCCCCCAAGGAAAACTGGTATTATCTTCTCCAACTTCAAGTAGGAAAATAATTTCACAATTCCTAAGGAGAGCTTTTAAAGCCATTCAATATACTAATACTGAATAACTGTCCTTCAAAAAATACATACGTAAATATGAATATTTAAGACCATTTAAAGCATCTTTTAATGATTTTGTTAGTGTCAATGGGAAAGTTATTAGGACTTTTCAGATGGTCGGAGATCGACCTCGACAAACCGCGATCCGACGGTGCTTGTCCATCCATGTCGCCCGTTCATCGAGTCTTCGATCATCCGAACATCGCAAATTCACATATTCAAACTCGCTGTCTAACCCTAGCCCCGATCCAAATTAAATTTTACTGTCAAGCTCCACGTTCCAACAGACAAAGCAAAAACCCAATCCGCGCGCGGTGAATGGTTAATCGCCTGAAACCAGTTGGATCTCCGTCTTCCTCGATACAACATCAGTCCGATCGCATGGATCGACATCGTCGACGACCGCTTGTGGAAGCTTCGTGCGAGGACAGGAGCTGTTCTCCAGGCAAAGAGTCTCGCAAGCGTGCCGGATCCAGGCAAAAGGAGCTGTGTTCTCCATGCGTACGTTGTCCGACCGCTGCTCTTGTTCATACTACTTAATTATGCCTCGGATTCGAATGCGATGAATGCTTTGAATGATGGGGGCCATCTTGTCGACGGTGACTAGTTCGCTTTGGAAGATGTGAATGTATATTTTGTTTTCCCGGAAAAGGCTCCGTCATGATGAAAACCGTTTATCTAGAAAATCATCAATCTCAAATTCTAAATAAATTCTACATTTATCAATCCATTTAATTTTCACCGGAACTTATTAATATAGGACGGGAGAAAATATTAGGTGGTCCCGGCCCTCCACGTCGGTGTGGTCCCCGTCCAATCAGAAAGCTCCACGTGCCTGAGCAGTCAGTGCTGGCTTTTCCACGCATAATATTGTAGTTCCCTTTTCTTATTTAAAAATTTGCTCCGATTGATAGACTGCGCCGCGCTTTCTCTCTCCTCTGTAGGCCTGCTGCGCATTAATGGAGCTGTGTCTCCTCCTTTTTGAAGAATGAACCACGCTTCCCTTTCCCTCTCCTCTCTTCTTTCCTTTGACGTTCAAAATTTTGGGTTGCTCTCCACCCCTCCTCTTGGGTTGCTTCTCCGGCACTGGCTTGCGGTTTGGGGTCATCTCCCCTCTCTGGACCAAAGCACGTCGCGTTGCTTGTTCGGCCTACTCCAGCGTTGCATCAAGGTTTCAGGCGGACGCTTTCGAACGTGGAGTCTCCGAACCACCATCACCGTGATCCTCAGCCGGACACCACCAACCGCCGTCGAGCATGTTCAGAGACTGCGTCTGTTGCACCATCAAGCACGGTCCAGCCCAAGCCCTTGAACAACTTGTTCAGAAGAAAGACCGGTTCGAGCCTTGGTGATGGGGTCGGAGCGCTCGAAGCTCGAGCGCCAATTTTAGCACCTGAGCGATTCTCTTCACGTGTGTTTGTCCGACGTTCGTTCGTTCATTCATGTCTATTTGTTAATTTTTTACCTTTTTGGCTGAAATTTTTTGCTGTCGATTCTGTATGTTGAGTTGGATTCTGCTACTGAGTTATGAAAATTTCATCCATGTCATTTGACGTACCCCACGAAGTTGCTGCTTTGGTAGCTCGTTTTGCTCGAGGCAATTTGGTGGATCTAACAGTTTCGGCTTTTAGCGTGAATCATTTAATTTGTTGAAAGTAACAACTTATCGTGCCATAGATCAGAGTAAATTGTGATAATCAGGTAATGCGATAATCCATCATAACAGAATCGGTCAGATCCAATACACCATGTAGATCACTTCCATCAAGCTGTAACTGATCATCGAAAAGAGAAGACCCACTCGATGGGCTCACTAAGGCGCGGCTATCCTTATCGAGTTCGAGCATCCGTTTTCTTCACCAAAAGTTAGAAGCAACGAATCATCCGAAGGTGGTCGATGGCTGAATTAATTGTATTCAGATGGAAAGTCGATGAATTTGCATCATTGATGCTAATTATTAGCAATGTCCCAAGTAATGATTCTCAACACCGAAGTAGCAGAAGACAGTAAAATTTCATTAAGAAATGTGAGAGCAAGAAGACCAATGTATGGCAAAGCTCTACCACATTTACAGCCCCCAAATCCGCAGAAACCACAACGATTAACATCCAAAACCTCCCCAACTCAACATTCCGAATCGACAGCAAAAAATTTCAGCCAAAAAGTTAAAAAAATTAACAGATAGACATGAATGAACGAACGTCGGGCAAACACACGTGAAGAGAATCGCTCAGGTGCTAAAATTGGCGCTCGAGCTTCGAGCGCTCCGACCCCATCACCAAGGCTCGAACCGGTCTTTCTTCTGAACAAGTTGTTCAAGGGCTTGGGCTGGACCGTGCTTGATGGTGCAACAGACGCAGTCTCTGAACATGCTTGACGGCGGTTGGTGGTGTCCGGCTGAGGATCACGGTGATGGTGGTTCGGAGACTCCACGTTCGAAAGCGTCCGCCTGAAACCTTGATGCAACGCTGGAGTAGGCCGAACAAGCAACGCGACGTGCTTTGGTCCAGAGAGGGGAGATGACCGCAAGCCAGTGCCGGAGAAGCAACCCAAGAGGAGGGGTGGAGAGCAACCCAAAATTTTGAACGTCAAAGGAAAGAAGAGAGGAGAGGGAAAGGGAAGCGTGGTTCATTCTTCAAAAAGGAGGAGACACAGCTCCATTAATGCGTAGCAGGCCTACAGAGGAGAGAGAAAGCGCGGCGCAGTCTATCAATCGGAACAAATTTTTAAAAAAGAAAAGGGAACTACAATATTATGCGTGGAAAAGCCAGCACTGACTGCTCAGGCACGTGGAGCTTTCTGATTGGACGGGGACCACACCGACGTGGAGGGCCGGGACCACCTAATATTTTCTCTATAGGACGGCTAACATCGCATGAATAATTTTAGATAATTTTTTTTTCTCAAATCCTTTTCCTCTCTTTCCCTCGTCTCTTCTTTTCTTTTATTTTCCTTTTTTTCCCAAGTCTTGTCAATCATCAACAAACGTCACCCGTCTCTGATAAGGGATGCCCTCCCTTGCCTCATGCAACAGGATCTGGATCCCTGTTTTGCTGACATCAGCAAAGTAGAGGATGGATAGTAGGAGATGGGGTTTCCCCCTTTTTTATAGGGGTAAAAAATTTGAGTAGGAAAATTTGGAGGGGGGATGAGGGATAGAGCTTCCATGCTCTAAGAGGAGGGAATCCATACCCCATGCAACATGTATATACCAATTAATAAGTTAATCTCAGTGAGTGCAACGGTTTCTTGCTTTTTAATATTGCAAACTTAATAAAAAAAAGGATGTTTTACATCGACTTCAACTCAATTAATTTACTTTCCAAATGAAAAAGAAGTTTTTGGCCGTAATTTGATTTGAATATTCATCGGGAATAAAAGAACTTCTCTAAATATGAGACCTAAATAAATTGCGGAATTCTTAATTACTTTCAAAAGATCATATTTTTAGTTGCCCTTGATTAAGTATACTTGCGCGTGCCTAGACCGCCAATGACAAGAATGTGTTTGGGTCATTCATAATACACCAAGCAATATTCTAATGTCCTATATGGTATTTTTTTTTTCCAAATTGTGTTTCAGGACAATACTTTTAAGAGCAATGCCGGACTTATCAACACTAGCACGTAAAGAGAAAGGACAGAAAGTAAGAGAGAGAGAGAACGTGTCAGTAACGGAGACGGAAGGGAGGGGAGAGAGAAGCGACGGAAGTCTGAAAGGCTCTGACGGTGGGACCCATCCAGCACGCGTGGTGATCTATGATTGGGAGGGGCCCATGGTGACGTGGAGGTGCCGGCCTACCCGATACTTTCTCGATATTTTCTCTGTCAGCTGTGGCGCTTAAGATTTGCACATTTTTCTTTTATTTTCCCTCCTGCCCTTTATATCTTCCTTCTTCTGGGAACAGCAACGCCTCGCTCGACCTCGCTGCTTACGTGGCACTAAAGGACCCGCTTGTTTCTTAGAAATTAGAACACTCGGCGACGAAGAAAACATGTTTAGGGAAATCAATTCTCAGGAAAACAATCTCCGATTCTTAGATTTTCGTATATATATTTTCTTTGGTCATGAATAATTCTCTCGATGGATTATTTGTAACTAACCAAGTACGTTAAAGTTTTAGAAAATTAATGTTCAGAAAAAGAAAAATCATTTTTGCTCAAACAAACGAACCTTAAGAGATAAGTGTCGTCTGCAAAGCATTGTTTAATCTGCCCAAACTCAAAATCTAGCGAAAGATTGTGAAGAAATAAGATTGCACGTGTCAATATTTGAGTGCCGCTGAAAGTTCCAACAAGTTACGGATTTCAAAACTAGTCAAAAGCGTGACACTCTTCAATTTTGTAGGCATTGGCCCATCTTTGTTGAAATATATATGAATATGAAAAAATAGACTTAATTTAAAAATATTTCCCAGTTTATATATTGCCCAAAGTAATTCCTGGGTGAAAATTCATCGTTGAAGCACTCAAAACACCGATTGAGGAGCTCCCGACGAAATCATGCATACACTCGACATCTTCAATCCCCGACCCCTTTTCTTTCCTTGTTGTACTTTACATTATTCTAATCGTTTTACTTAAAACTTGCGGACCATATTGAGTCAAAATGCTTCCGTCTCTTTGATTAAAGAAATATTCCATTCATGCTTCTTTTTTAACTCCAGGCATTTCGCAATTTTCATTATGGTCAAGCTTATTATAGCTTCCTCTAATAATGATGGTATCTTGTTAATTCGTATATAACAATGATTCCATGCTCTATCCCCTTGGATGAAGCAAGACATTTTCGATAGCTTGATTAAACTATGAAACCACTACTTTTAGATTGCGGGTCGACAATGGACTATGGACAAATCGTTGGAACTATCATTTTCACAGTTGACTCGTGCACTTGTTGTGATTAAGGACGGCTTGGTTGATTTGTTCCAATTAGAGATCCCGGTTTACGCATGCTTGAAGTATTTTATTTTTCAAGTAGATTTCACTTCTTCTTCTTCTTCTTCTTCTTCCTCCTCTTTTTTTAATTAAAAAAGATTGGGATGGAAATTGCTTGGGGGTTTGGTGCAGCTAAAAGTTTGCTCGAGCGGAGGAAATTAAACTCAGAAGACCCGCATGTTGATCATGAAAAAGAGGGAAATAAATGGGGGGTATCCACCGATAGATGTGGATCGGTGAGAAAATATTAGGTGGTCCCAAAACTCCACGTAGGCGTGATCTCAGACTAATCAGAAGCGGACACGTGGAGCCACGTCATCCGGATGCCCTCGCTCTCTCCCGCTCACCTGCTGCCAATTGCATTTAATGCAATGCGTGAGCCGCACTTTTCTGATAAAGCAAAACGTAACCTTTCCCCTCTGCAGGCGTCTCGGGAAGAGAAGTCAACAGCGCAGGAACTCCTTTTTTTCAAAACACACACACACTCTCTCTCTCTCTCTCCCGTATCACTTCTTCTCGTTTCTTATCTGCCTCCTCCTCCTCTCCTCATTGAACCAACGGAAACCTTACCTTTGCTCGCCGGAGATATTATTGTCCTCGGTCAACAACAGACTACGCGTGGGGGGTGTGCGGACAGGCTTTTCCTTTTCTCTCTCTATTTTTTTCTCCCCCTTTTCTCAGGTCCTCCCTTTTCCTCCTTGCGAGAGAAGAAGGAAGGCTCTCGTTCTCCCTCTTTCAGCATTTCCTCTTTTTCCTTTTTTGACTACGCATGCACTCTTGGCATGCACTACAAAACTCCACTCTTGACCGAGAGACAGAGGATAAAGGAGGAGGAGAGAGAAAGCTTCATTAACGTGTGCAGGAGCAAACCCATTTCCATGAAAACTGAGTCGCATTTATTGTATCGCATTTCAATACAGTAATTGCATTTATCAAAAAAATACATTAATTGCTCATTACCTATACTGTCTTTTTATAAATTGTGTTATTTTTTATATTTTTAGGTTTAATTAGTCTTGTTCTAGTATTGCATGAAAAGTATCATATAAAAACAAATTACATGTACACTTAGTGATTGTGATGACGTTTAGGGTTTAAAAGACTAGCAAGAACGCATGATCATTTTAGATTAAACAACCAACTAGTTAGGTACCGAAAGGGCGTTATAGAAATATTAGTGTAAACAAATCCCTGTACTTTAGAATCTCTGGTTGCGTAAGGATCGAGATGACACTCCCTCTTCTCGATCGGTTTCTAGCCGACCCTAATAGGCTAGTGGCGACTCCTAGAAACATTTTAGTTTGTTAGATAACTTCTAAAATCAAAACACCTAAATGTCACGCGAGGTATGGGCTTGGGAGAGCCTGTGCTTGTAAGGATTGAACCAAATCGAATCGCCAATTAGACGTCACTTTTAAGCCGTCTATTAGGAATGCCGATTCAGATCTCTTTATGAGTGATACCTCTAAATCTACCTTAGCACCAATTCCACCCCTTAGCTTAGAGTGGGAAAGTGCCCGGGTAGGTCGCGACAGTCCCCCTCCCAGAGTTGCTAAAATGGGCTCGTGTTGATTGGAGTGTGGAGTCGTACCCGTCCAACAGAGAATTAGCAGCGATTCCCTTCTTTGCTCTCTTCTTCCCGGCTGTCCGGCTCTATCTTGATACTTTCATCTTTGAGGTAACTCTTCACGCGCGAAACTTGAAATATCTTTTGATCACCTGACGTCACCTAACGTGAAGTGATGATCTCAGCCGTCCCATATCCATCCGACGGTTGGGATTTTTTCAAAAAAAAATTCAAAAAGAAATTTAAAATCTTTTCTTTTTCACACCGAGGACAGCTGGGGGCTTGGTCACGTATCCAATTTAGATTTGGGTCTCTCTCTTAAATGAATATGGCGTGTAAATTTAATTGATGATAACATACTAGTGCTGTTGATTAGTTGCCTTCTTTCCTTTTCCTTTGTTCTCCCCCATTTTACGTCTTCAATATAAACAGTGAAAATGCACACTTTCTTTTATTTTAAGGAGGTATTTGTGTGCTGGAGTGCATCATCTGTCACTACTTACGTGGAGTTTCTTACTGAATAAAAATTTGAAAAAAGGCAAATCTGATGTCTGCTCGAGTCCTCATCTCAAGGAAGCTGCTAGAAAACCCTTATAGAATGCAAATTCATTTGCTCTCCACTTATCGTTGACCATTTATTCTTCATTTGCCACCTTGCTGGATTTTCCGGAGCAAGAGTGACTCTGAACAAAAAAGTCTGGCCTCTCAGGTGGCACTTTCAAATTAAGGAGACTAATGTAAGGCTTGTGTGTAATCTCGTCAAGCTAGTTTCTCTTATTGATCCCGCTCAACTAGCTCTGGCCAACTTCTTCAGTGTTCATATGCTCGTAATCTCTCCTTCTCGATTCATGGACTGTATTTTCTTGGTCGGACTTTACTACTTGATTATTTCCCCTCATTCAAGGTCGTTGACAACTAATTTTGCATATTTTTAGCTTAATTTTTGAGAAAATTTGTTATTAGTTAGAAATTAAAATTTTCTTTTATTTTTCTAAAGTAAGAAATTCGAAAGAAAAGTTAATCATTAGTTAAATTAAAAACTAAAAGATCAAAAGGGTTGGCTAAAAAGACTTGGCGGAAGGCTGAAAATAAAAATATCATTACTAACCCGTCTTCGGTTTCTCCTGGTCAGGCGAAGCTAGGGATCGTTAAAATATCTTGTGAACTGCAGAGCGTTCTCCTCACAACGAAAAAGACTCTCAGAGGGAGGGCTTCGGTGGGACCTTCCTGAAGGAGAAAATATTGGGAATATATCAACCCTCTCTGTTCGCCGTTCGCCTCCCTAAGTTCTCTCGGGAAGGGACTCTCCCTTTCTGCTACTCTGTCAACACATAAAGAGGAAGGGACTCCCTCCCTGCCGATAGGATCATAAAGAAGGGCTGCTCTGCGAGAAACAATAAGAGGAACTCTCCTTTCTTGCCGCTGTGTCAGGAACTCTCTATCAGGTGACAGACTCTATCGGGAACATAAAGAGGAAGGGAGAGCTCAGCACGCAAGAGAAGAGAAAAGGGAGGAAGGGCAAAAACGGAGAACAAAAGGAGACACAAAAAAGAGCCCTGCACTCGTGGAGTCAGAAAAAAGCAAAAAAAGAAGAAAGGCTGAAAGTGGAGGAGGTCAGTTGGGAGTTCTTCTCTAAAAAGACCAACGAGTCAAAGAGAGGGGGGGGGGGGGGGGGGGGGGTGGGGGAGGGGAAACAAGAGAGGGGTGAGAGAAAATTCTCTAGAGCTCCATCTCTCGCCAGATAAAAAAAAATTCTCTTGAGGTCTCTATCTCTGGGCGACTCTCTCTTGCTGGGTCGCTTGCCGGAAGTTGCGTTGGAAAATTGAAGAGAAGATTTGAGCTCCATAGCTCCGGTCTTCTGTCCTTGAGTTGGTAGAGTAAATCTAAGTTTCATTCGGCGGAGCTCGTGAAAAAGGATTCTGGCTTTTCTCGCTCTCAACAGCTCGATCCCTCTCGTTTGCTCGGCAACTCGATCTCTCTCGCACTAAGGCCTCTCTTAAGCTCTCTCTCTCAGTCTCGTTTTTTCTTTCTTTCTCTAATTTTGGTCTTAGTCTCTCGGTGTTAGACCGAAGAGAAGATTGAACTGGCAAAAGAGAAGGAGGGGCACGATTCCAAGGATCTTGAGGCCTTCGAAGTTCATCCACGACCAACACAACCTTCTCTTTGATTGGTAAGTCTTTTAGCCTCATTGGAAGTTGCGTTGAAAAGAGACGATTGCGCAGCCGGCTGCACATTAATGTGATCTACAGGGCGCCTTTTCAGTCTACATTGTTATTGATGTGGTCTACGCCTTCAAAAGCTCGGCGAATATATTTTTATATGAATGATTTGTATTCTGCTCACCTCGTCTTTATACTACTTAAAAGAACAGGGGCATCACCCATCTACACTGCTGCAACAACTAAAGCGAGACAATGGAATACTAGAGTCAATGGTCACGCGTGGAAGTCACTAGCAATGAGCCGGGCTTACGTGGCTCCTGTTCGACGCCATCGTCATCACACCCCCTGCGACCCTAAATCCACGAGCTGCTGGAATCGGCTCACCACAATCAGGTACACCACCCTTCTCGCTAATGACGATCAGAATCAGCTGATAGAGGAGATCGACGTCAACTTCATCCGGCCCTTGCCGCCGAGGGAGGGGGAGGGAAAGGGCAAGGAGAAGGAGGTAGTCCTAGAGAAAAATATGGTGGTGGACACCTATGACCGGGACGGGTGGTGGACGGGAGTCATAGTAAATATCACGAAAGAAGACAAATACGTCGTGGAGTTTGAGGAGGCCCCAAATGTCCTCCAGTTTGCCCGTGGCCAGTTGAGGCTGCATTGGGATCTTATTGACGGTAAATGGGTCCGTCCTGCGAACTATGCGGTACTTATGATTTCCTCCCTCTCTCTTCTCTCTTGTTTTGATGGTATTTCGTTGTCATTGCTGTGCATTCTTGATTTCGTTTCTTTTTTTCGTTTCTTTTTTTTTTTATGAGTGCCATGCTTTCTGGAGCGATATTGAGAGAAGTCCCAAGACTATGTAGGTGCCATTACCATCCGTAAAAGCCTCTCTCATTAGCTATGAATTCAGTTTGAACAATTTTAACTAGACGGTGCTTATTTACATCAGGAAAAGCTTTGACGCTTTATAGGCTTGTGAAATTTTGGACGGTAAGGGCCAGCCCATAATGTGCCTTTTTATGTCCTGATCTCTGGTGAGGCCATTACAAAAAACTCTCCTCTGTATTTTCTCTTTTTGAGAGAGAAATCATTAAAACATATCATGGTCTGGGTAATGACTATTGGGTGCCAGTAGGTTTGGGGTCTGGAATCTTGGCGAAGAAAAGAAAAGATCAGGACATGAAAAGGCACATTATGAGCTGGCCCTTACCGTCCAGAATTTCACAAGCCTATAAAGCGTCAAAGCTTTTCCTGATGTAAATAAGAACCGTCTAGTTAAAATTGTTCAAACTGAATTCATAGCTAACGAGAGGCTTTTACGGAAGGCAATGGCACCTACAGAGTCTTGGGACTTCTCTCAATATTGATCCAGAAAGCGTGGTACTCAAAAAAAAAAAAAAAGAAGAAGAAGAAGAAGCAAAAATAAGAAACGAAATCAAGAATGCACAGCAATGACAAAGAAATACCATCAAAACAGGAGAGAAGAGAGAGGGAGGAAATCATAAGTACCGCATAGTTCGCAGGACGAACCCATTTACCGTCAATAAGATCCCAATGCAGCCTCAACTGGCCACGGGTGGAGGACATTTGGGGCCTCCTCAAACTCCATGACATATTTGCCTTCTTTCGTGATATTTACTATGACTCCCGTCCACCATCCGTCCCGGTCATAGGTGTCCACCACCATATTTTTCTCCAGGACTACCTCCTTCTCCTTGCCCTTTCCCTCCCCCTCCCTTGGCGGCAAGGGCCGGATGAAGTTGACGTCGATCTCCTCTATCAGCTGCTTCTGATCGTCGTCAGTGAGAAGGGTGGTGTACCCGATTGTGGTGAGCCGATTCCAACAGCTCGTGGATTTAGGGTCGCGGGGGGGTGTGATGACGATGGCGTCGAACCAGGAGCCACGTAAGCCCGGCTCATTGCTAGTGACTTCCACGCGTGACCATTGGCTCCAGTATTCCATTGTGTCGCTTTAGTTGTTGCAACAGCATAGATGGGTGATGCCCCTGTTCTTTTGAGTAGTATAAAGACGAGGCGAGCAGAACACAGATCATTCATATAAAAATATATTCGCCGAGCTTTTGAAGGCGTAGACCACATCAATAACAATGTAGACTGAAAAGGTGCCCTATAGATCACATTAATGTGCCGCCGGCTGCGCACTCGTCTCTTTTCAACGCAACTTCCAATGAGGCTCGAAGACTTACCAATGAAAGAGAAGGTTGTGTTGGTCGTGGATGAACTTCGAAAGCCTCAAGATCCTTGGAATCACGCCCCTCCTTTTCTTTTGCCAGTTCAATCTTCTCTTCGGTCTAACACCGAGAGACAAAGACCAAAATTAGAGAAAGAAAAAAAAACCGAGAATGAGAGAGAGAGCTTAAGAAAGGCCTTAGTGCGAGAGAGATCGAGTTGCCGAGCAAACGAGAGGGATCGAGCTGTTGAGAGAGCGAAAAGCCAGAATCCTTTTTCGTGAGCTCCGCCGAATGAAACTTAGATTTACTCTACCAACTCAAGGACAGAAGACCGGAGCTATGCAGCTCAAAGCTCATCTCCGATTTTCCAACGCAACTTCCGGCAAGCGACCCAGCAAGAGAGAGCCGCCCAGAGAGAGAGACCTCGAGAGAATTTTTTTTTATCTGGCGAGAGAGGGAGCTCTAGAGAATTTTCTCTCACCCCTCTCTTGTTGTCCCCCTCTTTGACTCGTTGGTTTTTTTAGAGAAGAACTCCCAACTGATCTCCTCCACTTTCAGCCTTAACCAAGCCGTCCTTAATCACAACAAGTGCACGAGTCAACTGTGAAAATGATAGTTCCAACAATTTGTCCATAATTCATTGTCGACCCGCAATCTAAAAGTAGTGGTTTCAGAGTTTAATCAAGCCATCGAAAGTGTCCCGCATCATCCAAGGGGATAGAGCATGGAATCATTATTATATACGAATTAACAAGATACCATCATTATTAGAGGAAGCTACAATAAGCTCGACCATAATGAAAATTGCGAGATGCCTGGAGTTAAAAAAGAAGCATGAATGGAATATTTCTTTAATCAAAGAGACGGAAGCATTTTGACTCAATATGGTCCGCAAGTTTTAAGTAAAACGATTAGAATAATGTAAAGTACAACAAGGAAAGAAAAGGGGTCGGGGATTGAAGATGTCGAGTGTATGCATGATTTCGTCGGGAGCTCCTCAATCGGTGCTTTGAGTGCTTCAACGATGAATTTTCACCCAGGAATTACTTTGGGCAATATATAAACTGGGAAATATTTTTAAACTAAGTCTATTTTTTCATATTCATATATATTTCAACAAAGATGGGCCAATGCCTACAAAATTGAAGAGTGTCACGCTTTTGACTAGTTTTGAAATCCGTAACTTGTTGGAACTTTCGGTGGCACTCAAATATTGACACGTGCAATCTTATTTCTTCACAATCTTTCGCTAGATTTTGAGTTTGGGCAGATTAAACAACATCTGAAACCATGAATCACTTACGCCACTAAAGAACAGTTCGCCTTGCAAGTAATCTAAGGCACGTCTTCGGTTGATAAAAGAAACCAGGTCCTGCAACATCTGAAATCAGTACTAGCACAGAGGCACGATGTAGTGCTTCAAAGAGAGAGAGAGAGAGAGAGAGAGAGAGAGAGAGAGAGAGAGAGAGAAAGATATTACTAACACGCCGTTCCAGTTTAACGAAGAAACAGAGTCTGATGTTCACATATGATCATGTTACAGAACTGGCATAGTCATACCAGGATTACTCACACCAGTTAAAACTAGTTTTTACATACATATACATACAAAGGGGACGAAAGACAGGATACAAGAGGCACCGACGCGCATGGTTAAACTCAGAACATGCGGGTCGTAGTAGTTTAAGGTTGGTCTGTTACCACGCACGCTCTTTATCAAAGATTACTGGGGAGCTGAAGCATTGCCTTCTCCAAGGCAGCCCTTGCGGCGCATCTCTCAATTTCCCTACGTTGCACCGCCAGGGAAGCCTCCTCCATCTCTTGAGTTATCTCAGCGAGCCGTCCCTGGAGCTCCGCGTGCTCCACCTCGCATCCATGCAAACTCTGCCTCGATCCTGAGCAGTGTCTCCTTCGCACAATGGTGATCTTCCCGGAGTCGTTTGAGTCGTCCATCGCTAGCAGCATATGCATCCGATGTCACTGAATGTTTCTTGGATACGTCACGAAACAACTTCTTTGCACTACTGCAGTGCTCCAGAACCTCGGGCATTGCAGTTTCGTCAGAGGGACATTTGGCTTCTGCAAGCCGGGAAGCACAGAGAAGGAACTCCTTTGCTCTTTGAATGGGCTACTGTCAACAGGGAGAAAATCCAGACAGTCAAGGCGATCTCTAGCCTCCTGTTCCAGATGTACATAATCGAGTGAACTCTTCTCAAGTAGATCAATAATATCCTTCTGAACAAGCTTTGCCATCTGATTTAACAGTGACGCTTTCCCTCTGCTCAGATGCAATACAGGATGACTTTGGAATCTGGAATCACCATCATCGTCCATATCATCAATAGTGAGAGAAGGAAAAGTTCCAAGTCCTTGAGAATAACAATCTTTATTACCATCAGAGATTGAACAATCGCAAATAGAGGCCAAATGAGGAGGGAGTGGACATTGGACGGAGTGTAATTACCGTGGAAGGACGCGTTGGAGATGGATCAGCTATGGTTGAACGAGGATGGAAAGCAAGACGCCTATGGCAGCCTAGGGTTAGATGGCTGAATACCATACGAACAGCTCTGCTGCCCAAATTGCGAATGGTTTTAAAAGACTTCCAACAGTATAACGAGAACGTAGACCATCAATGTGAATGAAAAATAAAAAGGTGTCTTCAGTGGGGGAATTTACCTTAATTCCGAAATCCGGTACCCACACGAAGAATTGCATTGTACAAAAATAGGAAAAAACAAATTCGACATTAGGACATCAACACAGCTTAAGAAAAATGCTCCCAAACACGGGAATATTACGGAGGTAATTTCATATGGTCCGTTCCTAGCCACCAAAAGCGGACCCGTCCGTTGACCTCGTCGACTCCCTCCCCCTGGGGCGAGGGCAGATTAGTGAGCTCCCTCGATGGGGACGCTGTGCAACACCACGGTCTCGACCGTCAGGCCCGGCCCGAACCCGAACAGGACCCCCCAGTCCAGACCCTCGCCGGTGGTCGGCCGTCCCTCCTCCGCCGACTTCTTCCGCATCTCGTCGAGGATGAAGAGCACGCAGGCGCTCGACATGTTGCCGTACTCGCTGAGCACGTGGCGGGTGGCCCTCATCTTCTCTTCCTTGAGACCGAGCTTGGCCTCGACCAGGTCCAGGACGGCCGGCCCGCCGGGGTGGGCGATCCAGAAGATGCTGTTCCAGTCGCTGATCCCGATGGGCGTGAAGGCCTCCACGAGGCTCTTCTCGATGTTCTTGGAGATCAGCCCGGTGACGTCCTTGAGGAGGTGGAACGTGAGGCCGACCTCGCGGAGGAGGCCATCGATGGCGCCGTCGGATTCCGGCAGGATGGTCTGGGCGGCGGACACGAGCTGGTACAGCGGGCGCTCGACGGCGGTGTCCGGGTCAGCGCCGACTATCACTGCGCCGGCGCCGCCCCCGAAGAGGGCCTGGCCGACGAGGGAGTCGAGGTGGGAATCGGAGGGGCCGCGGAAGGAGACGGCGGTGATCTCGGAGCACACCACGAGGACGCGGGCGCCGCGGTTGTTCTCGGCGAGGTCCTTGGCGAGGCGGAGGACCGTGCCGCCAGCGAAGAATCCCTGCTGGCACATCATGTAGCACTTGACGGAGGGGCGGAGGCCGAGGAGCTTGGTAAGCTGGTAGTCGGCGCCGGGCATGTCGACGCCGGAGGTGGTGCAGAAGATGAGATGGGAGATCTTCGACTTGGGCAGGCCCCACTCCTTGATGGCCTTCGCAGCGGCCTTCTTGCCCATCTTGGGGACCTCCACGACCACCACGTTCTGGCGGGCGTCGAGGGAGTTGGCCATGTACGCGCACATCTCCGGGTTCTCCTTCAGGAACTCCTCCGTCAGGTGCAGGTCGCCTGTTCCACCGTCCGATCGTCGCACCAAAAGAGACAGCACGTCAGCGTTATCAACAGTCGAAGCATGTTATCAGCGAAGAGAAAATGACGTCCGCAATTTCAAATCTGAGTGCTGCAATTATCAGGATTGAAGCCAAATTTGTTTCCTTTTAGTGCCTCGATCACCATTAGGGGCCAAAGAGGACACAGGAATCTAGTAGTTAATATTTTTGTTTCGGTTTCATCCGAGGAACAGCTTCCCATGTACTGCGACATGCATGCGTCGTCATCTTTCGATCTTCTACCTTCTCTCACGAAGACAGTTCCCACCTCGAGCAGAGACCACTCGCTACGACTAGCACGCACCGATTCGAACAATCAATCGCCAAGTACCGCGTAATCTACACCCGACGATCGAAAATAAAGGTGTATGTACGTACACATGCGCTTGAACTTCTCCTTGAGGTCGGTCATGTGCTCGCTGTTGGTGATCCGGAAGTAGTAGTCCGGGTAGTCCGCCTGGGAGATGCAGTGCGCCGGGGTGGCGGTCCCGATGGCCAGCACGTTGGCCGGGCCCTCCGCCCTCTGCGCCTTCCTTATCTCCTCCACCGACTTGGTCGCCGCCATACTCACGCTCCGATCGATATCGATCCGCTCACCCCTCGCCGGCGAGAACTGAATGCACCGCCGAGAGTGGAGGGCTTTTTCAATTGAATCGTGCGGAGGGAGTAGATGAAGAAGAAGAAGTGTGCGTGGGACGGCTGAAGTACGGAGGGAGGGGATCCCCCGGGTGGGGGGGGGGTATAAGTCGACTTCGTTGACGACTGACGAGACTCGGTAATAGTTGGCGAGGGCAAAAAGAGAGAAAAAAAAATAGATAAGAAGATAAAATGAAAAGAGAGGGAAAGTATTTGAAAAAAAAATCATCTAAAACTATTCATGCGACGTTGGCCGTCCTATATCAGTAGTTCCAGTTAAAATTAGAGAAATTGATTCAATTGGAAAAACTAAAAAAAATTGAGACCTAATTGATATCCTTAAAAAAAATTAAACATAATTGATAAACGTAAAATATTTCTAGGACTTGAGATTAATGATTTTCCAGATAAACAATATTCATGGCGACGAAGCCTTCAGGGAAATTCACATCTTCCAAAGCAAATCGGTCGTCGCCGACGAGTCTGCGCCCATCATTCAAAGCATTCACCGCCTCAGAATCCGAGTTGCTACTTTCAAATCCGAGGAAGATTTCCCGCTGGCAGTATGAACCAGAGCAGCGCTCGGACAACGCACGCCTTCCCCCACTTTTGTCGGTTTCCTGCATCATGCCCGCCTGACGAGACTCTTTGCCTGGAGAACAGTTCATGTCCTCGCATGAAGCTTCCTCGAGCGGTCGTCGACGATGTCGAGGAAGACGAAGATCCAACTGGTTTCGGGCAATTAACCATTCGCCGCCGGCGGATTGGGCTTTTGCTTCGGCTGCCGGAATGTGGAGCTTGGCGGTAAAATTTATTTTGGATAGGGGCTGGAGTTGACGGCGAGTTCGAATATGTGAATTTCCAATGTTCGAATATGTGAATTTCCATCTGGAAAGTTGTAATAACTTTTCCATTGAGATCGACAAAATACAGTAGAAGATGTTTTAAATGGTTTTAAATGCTGATATTTATATGTATGTATCTTTTTAAGGACAATTATTCAGTATTAGTATATTGAATGGCTTTAAAAGCTCTCCTTAGGAATTGTGAAATTATTTTCCGACTTGTATTCGGGAGATCACGTGTCCCTTCTCTTTTTACTATTTTTTTCTATGGGCTTATCCTTTTTCCTTTTTTGTGTGTGTGCGCTTCTGACACTTCCTTTTTATCTTGGGTTTCCTACGTTATACTTTATAAGTCAAAGTCAAGATTATCGCCTTAGAGATGGGATGCGATACATTAAAAAAAAAAAACGCGTCACGTAGACCTGAAGTCGTGCTTGAAATGACAAAGAATCCACTTGCACTAAGGTCATCCAATAAAGCTTGTCCTATATAGCGTGACTATTCTAAGTATTCATGACGAAATTTCACTTTCATATTATCAATTAGTTGTAGCGATAACTTGAATATTGAATTTTGTATCAACAAGGAAAGAATTTGGTAAGGAGGTATAATGACATTAGACATCCTTTCACATATAAAGTTTTGACTTTATAAAAGTGATGATAAGTAGAATATTCGAATCAAAGATCATTATTGTGTGATGCATTTAATATTTTGAGTGATCATGATCCAACTTTTCTTTTTATGATCACAAACTTCGAAATAAATATGGTCTTTCTTCTCTAATGTGAAATAGAAACATTATGTTGAGCATGATAATTACCTCTCTTGTTGCAAACAAAAAGATCATATTTGTCTCTCTTTGACCCAAGATTTGCCATAATTTCTGTACTAGAACTCATTTTTGAAAAGAAAAACCGTTTGGTAGAAATTTTTTTTTCTATTTTTGGAATAGATTTTTGTTTCACAAATAGGCTTGGTTAAGAAATTAGAAATAAAAAATTTATAATTGTTGTTCGAAAATGACAATTTAAGGCGAATCATGCAAAAGGAAACGATACGGATTACCTTGATTTTAGCCAGAAATTAAATCACGCGCGCCCTTAATAGAAACAACGTAACCTTGAGTAGGAAGGCGCCTTCACACTCTACTCAAAATATTCTCTTGCGTTGGGAGATTACCAAGTTAAATTTCAAATGAACTCGTTGACATGGTTGGTTGCTCTTCTCCATTCACATTTTCATCATCCCTGGATAAATCTAAGCAACTACCTTTTGCAGCGGCTGCCCTACAGAAAAGAAAAAAAATGAAAGATGAGTAAATTATGTATATGCATACATTTACCACAATATTCAATCTTTCAGTAACTTCTTATAAAGTTGCACTGAAAATTGCAGTTGAAAAAATTCGCAATCGTGAACTTCTTAGTGTTTGCTCATGTTACAGCTATACATTAAACTCTCCTGCTAAGGGACAATGGAGAATAAGTTCCTAGACATGAATGAAACCTTGAAACATAATGGGTGTAGAAGAAGCGGCCAGGGGGTAAAAAGAAGTTTAAAAGGAACCACAGGTAGTTTTGTCACTTAGAAAAATAGGAACTAAACTACAAGATGGGGAAAAATGGTAAAAAATAATCTTAAGTCAAGAACGGGACTCGCAAGGGATAATGTCGCCAATTTAAGCCGTTGAAAGAACAATGCACAGTGATAGCTTGTAGAGAAACTGCTTTAAGAGAGTTTTGATTGGGGGCGGAATTGAAAAGAAATCCTCAAAAGCACGGCAGATGTTGCAACTTTGGCAAAGTTCAAGTCACATGTCGCAGCAAGGCAGACTGGTCTCCACCCGCAAGTCCGCGTCTGTCATTGATGGTGGACATGGCGTCCAAAGCAACCGTCGCATTCAGATCAAGTGTGCTCGACATTCGAGAGTATGGAAGAGTTCAAAATCCGAGGCAGGCTTATGCGGTAGAATGAACGAGAGCAACGTTCGAGCATCCCGCATGTTCTTTTGCTCTGTCTGTTTCCTGCACATGACACGCATGTGAAATTACTAATACAGTAGAAATTGCGGAATAAATAAAGAGTTAAGTTTTCAAATACTCAAATCGTGTATAAAATAAATAGTGTAAAAGAGTAAAGAGAATCGAACATAAAATGTATAATGGTTCGGTTTAGATTAAGTTTATGTCTATTCTTCCGCGATGACAGCTTATTGACTGGAAGAGTTACAATCTCAATATCTAAGCTTCTCAATTTCAAAATCCGAGGCATGCTCATGCGGTAGAATGAACGAGAGCAACGTTCGAGCATCCCACATGTTCTTTTGCTCTGTCCGTTTCCTGCACACGACAGGCATGGGATCTAGAGACTCGCCAGCCCCCGATGAGATACTAGCAGAAGAAACAATTTAGGATCCTTGCGATTGCATGAAACTGCTTCTCTCTCTCTCTCTCTCTCTCTCTCGATCGAATGGTCTTAGGAAAGAGACCCAGTACGGTTTTAAGGAGGTTGACTGGTTCCTGTACTCGGATTGAGCTTTGCTTCATCTGCTGGAGTGGGGAGTACGATATTCATTTCTACTAGGATTGTCGAGCAGACTGAAGTCGACTCTGACATGAGTTCGGATGATCTAGAACCTGAGGAGCGTTACTCTTTACGCGCCAACGCCTCCATGATGTATCGTGAGATTTCAAGATCGGTTGAATCGATAGTGGAGCTTGATTAAACTTCAAATCGACAGCACGGGACAAGTACATGAATCGACCACTTTCATTGTTTTTTGCTATCTCCTCCTTCATCTGCATAATTTTTTAGATTACCAAGAATCACTTTCTCCACTTAAAGTACAGTTCCCTTGCAAGTAATCCAAGGCACGTCTTGGGTTGATAAAGAAACCAGGTCCTGCAACATCTGAAATCAGTACTAGCACAGAGGCACGGTGTAATGCTCCAAGGGGGAAGAGAGAGAGAGAGAGAGAGAGAGAGATGACCAACACGCTGTTCCAGTTTAACAAACAAACAGAGTCTGATGTTCACATATCATGCTTACAGATTTGACAGTCATACCAGGATCACTTACACCAGTTAAAACTAGTTTTTACATACATATACATACAAGGGGACGAAAGACAGGACACGAGGCACCAACGAGCATGGTTAAACTCAGAACATGCAGGTGGTAGTAGTTTAAGGTTGGTTTGTTACCACGCGCGCTCTTTCTCAAAGATTACTGTGGAGCTGAAGCATTGCCTTCTCCAAGGCAGCTCTTGCGGCGCATCTCTCAATTTCCCTACGTTGCACCGCCAGGGAAGCTTCCCGAGAAGCTTCCTCCATGCCGCTCTTGGCCTCCTCCATCTCTTGAGTTATCTCAGCGAGCCGTCCCTGGAGCTCCGCGTGCTCCACCTCGCATCCATGCAACTCTGCCTCGATCCTGAGCAGTGTCTCCTTCGCACAATGGTGATCTTCCCGGAGTCGTTTGAGTCGTCCATCGCTCGCAGCATATGCATCCGATGTCACGGAATGTTTCTTGGATACATCACGAAACCTCTTCTTTGCACGACTGCAGTGCTCCAGAACCTCGGGCATTGCAGTTTGGTCAGCAGGACATTCGGCTTCTGCAAGCCGGGAAGCACAGAGAAGGAACTCCTTTACTTGCTCTTTGAATGGGCTGCTGTCAACAGGGAGAAAATCCAGACAGTCAAGGCGATCTCTAGCCTCCTGTTCCAGATGTACATAATCCAGTGAATTCTTCTCAAGCAGATCAACGATTTCCTTCTGAACAAGCTTTGCCATCTGATTTAACAGTGACGCTTTCCCTCTGCTCAGATGGTTTGATGTCAATACAGGATGACTTTGGAATCTGGAATCTTCCCTTGTTGCTCCAGACACATGCCCTGCCAAGAAGCAGTTGCCGGCGGAAAATTGGAGGTTTCGATTGCCAATCTCAGATTCCATAGGAGCCTGAGGTACATGACTTTGCCCAACGCCATCATTGTCCATATCATCAATAGTGAGAGAAGGAAAAGCTCCTAGTCCATGAGAATAACAATCTTTATTACCATCGGAGATTGGGCAATCGCAAATAGAGGCCAAATGAGGAGGGGGTAGACACTAGACAGAGTGCAATTACCGTGGAAGGAACGCGTTGGAGATGGATCAGCTAAGGTTGGACGAGGATGGAAAGCAAGACGCCTATGCCAGCCTAGGGTTAGATGGCTGAATACCATACGAACAGTCTCTGCTGCCCAAATTGCAAATGGTATTAAAAGACTTCCGACAGTATTACAAGAACGTAGACTATCAATGTGAATGAAAAATAAAAAGGTATCTTCAGTGGGGGAATTAACCTGAAGACGTTAATAGGGTACCAGTACTTCCAGCAAGCATGCCACCAGAAGCTGACATCTGCCTCAAGAATTCTTGCTGTCTGAGACGAATTGCCACCGGAGATGCTAGACCGGAAACAAGCTGCATTTGCTCTGTGGTAGACTCCCCCAAATCCTTGTATTCCATAGCTAACTCTTGAATATCCAAGTCGGCCTCGGGACTTGAACTTTCACTATCCAAAAGCCTCACAGAACGTTCAGGTGCAGAGAATCTGCAAATCACTTCTTCGATCTCTCCACTATCCATCACAGATAATGGATCCTCCTCATAAGATTCACCAGCATCCCCCATTGCTGACTCAATTTCCATGACTTCGGGAGGTGCAACAACAGCAGTCAAAACATCTCCAGAGGTCACATTCTCTGCAGGAGAATCTACCCATTGGAAGAATTTACAAGCCCCATGTCCCTGTGTTCAAACGAATGCAAGTTAAGTAAACAACAGCCGAAAGTGTACTCTTGTGAGCAACTGCTGATTAGAAGCAACGACAACAGGGGAAAAACGAGTTTGGCACCTTGCTAACTTGCATAATATGAAAAGTGGACACTTTTTACAAAACCTGTAGAGATCAGGAAGAATTTCCCACACTTCTATTAATTTATTAATCTCAATAAAAAAAGAGTAAAGAAAGATTTACATTTACAACATAGGATTCCCCGTTGCCACTCTCCTTAACTGCTGCATTCCCACGGGCCTACCGACGGATGTGTCACGAGATAGACAATAAGAATAGGATCCAACAATCAAGTGTTGTATGTCATAATTCTGCCCAAATTGTCTTAATAGCTTGATGACAGCACTAGGGACGACAAAGCTAAGGTGAAGGCATGTAAAAGAGATGCCCTATTAAGGACAGGCATTTGGTTGTTCACGCACGATCTATGAAAAAGCCACAATGGACCAAATTCCCACCAGAAATAACTGCAAATTTAGATTGGGTTTCATAAGCATACTTGCTGCCTCGAACTAAAAGCAGCAAAAACTTCAGCTATATAATATCAGCTCAAGCAAGGAGCCCCAGTTGCAACCCCCAACTTTTGGTTAGCAACTTTTTGGTACTAGCCAATGAGAAACTGGAACACTCTTAAAATAACTGTTCGTCAAGGCACTATAAGATTCAGCATACTTTTTTTTTTTTTTGGTCATAGATTCAGCATACTTCACTGCTTATTCATTTAGCCATTTAATGGTGTCAGCTGGAGAATTTCAAAGACTACAGCTCCTAAAAACAACTATTCTAAGAGCAACAGTTAGAGGAGGCACACGTAACCTATCGTACTTTCAAAGCCACACGACCAGCAGGACCGTTAACGACTTCCAACTGGAAACCAAGACAAACAATTTAATAACTCATCGCTGACACATTTGATGAAATCCCTCATTAAGACCACAATAAGGTAATGGTCCATCAGCCTCAAAATAGTTTGCATTCATCAGGGTGATAAATGCGAAATAGTGTCAAGAGGTACAGGACTTCTCAACAAGAAGTTAATTAGAAGGATATTGGAGGAATAACCAGGGGAACTAGCACGTGATGTCCAATTTGGTATTGATGCAAGGGCATAAGGAGACTTATATAGTACCTAGATACTCTTTCATTTTGGTGGTAATTATTTCAAATTCAAATGATGTAAAGGCATCCATCTAATCAAGACAGCCAGTGATCAAACTGCATCTACTTCCTTCACGTGTAGTGCAGGTGAGACAAATGCCTCCTCAGTAAGTCATGATAGGTTTTGACTTCGCTTGCATCACACTAATACCCTTTGCTCCGACAAATATAAAGTTAAACTCTACTGATCCCCCCTCCCTCTTTCTCTCTTTCTATCTGCAAAATGGATGGCTAATAAGGTATCAGTAACAATAAAGGAACTACAATACAGAGAGATTAGGACCAACTCAGAGATCATCGATACAAATGGCATAAACAACTTGAAGAAAACCTCGTTAGAGATCATTGCAAACGCAGCTTTTCCACTCAAAGCGCATTTGTTTCGCGACATTAGCGATTTGTAGAACATTCTTCTGAAAACTATCTCTTATATCACTTACAAAATGATTTAACACAAATATTCTCATCACAGTAAAAAGATTTAGGCATAGATTATCATTGACAAGGTAAATAATCTCCAATCGCTAATTTCTAAAACAACAAGGATAATCGTGTTGGGAAAACTTCTTCCAATATCACTGTTTCTAAATGGTAGACCCTCCATGAAACAGACTCGATGATCACAATAATTATATTCTCCCTCATTTCCGGCCAAATAGAGAAAATTGAACGTGCAACGGACTGCATCTTCAATCTCCAGCCAAACTTAATAAAGGCTTCTGACAGAAACGAATGATCGTCTAACTCTAGATCCCACTTAAGTTAATTCACGGCCAGCACAAATATAACAGCCATGTTCGGGGCAAAACACATCGGCATCCAAAGAAAATGAAGAGTGTTGTTAAAAAGGGAAGAAACCGAACCTTTTTTATATGGCAAGAAAAATATTCTCTACCCTTATGTGGAGGATTCTCAAAAATGTTGATCCTGCACCTCCCAGCACCACAGGGACACATAGGAGCGCTGTACTTGTCGCACCACTTAAAGAAACTACACCCACCAACACCATTCTACAAACAGACACACACCCAGAACAAAAAACCAAAATGAGAGCAAATCAGAGCGAGAGGCAGGAAAAGAAAAATACCCAAAAAGAAAAAGGAGTTAGCTTTTCACCAAAAAATACTAGAGAAAGAAAGATACAGAAACTCGAAGAATGTTGAAACAAAAAAGAATGGACTCTTGATGAAATGCAGGACATATAAAAAAAACAGAAGTTTTGTCTTCAGAGGTGAGATTGGACTAACAGGGGCTCTATTGGGACACTTGTAGAACTTCCTATCCGGATGCCGCTGGGTATGGGAGGTGACGACGACGCATGCACCGGCACCGCACGGGCACTGGAGCACCGGCAAGTCGGCGAAGCTGGAGGAGGAGGCGGCGGACGGCTGCGATTTGACAGGGGACCTCTCGGGGCAGTCTTTCATCCAGTGGCCCTGTTTCTTACAGAAGAAGCAGGTGTCGTTCCTCGTCCCCTGAGACAGAGCTTCATTTTGCCGATCGACAGAAGGAGGGATCGCGGGGGGCGTCTGCGATGTGGCGGGGGACTTGTCGGGGCAGCCTCTCATCCAGTGGCCCTGTTTCTTACAGACGAAGCAGATGTCGTTCCTCATCCGCTGAGACAGAGCTTCGCTGTGCCGATCAAGAGAAGGAGGGGTCGCCGGGGAGACGGGGTGCTCCATTGTCGTTGCTTTCCTTCGCTGCGTGTGGCTTGTGCCGCTCTTGATGCTGGTTCGTTTCAGTGTGTTTGTGAAGTGATGGCGGTCGTGATGGCGATGAGTGACCTTTCAGTTCGGGAAGTGCAGAGGACAGCGAAGGAGAAAAAGGGGGAAGGCACTCGCCAGAGGACAACGGAACGCGATCGTCTGCCGTACGTCAAGTGACGTACGGCAGACGATCGGACGGCCAACATTTTTTAAAAAAAAATCCAAAACCTTCCCCTCTTTCTTTTCCTTAAAAAAAAGGGAATCGGACGGCTCCTTCCGAATCCCTTGACAAATTCAGAGAATAGAGCAAAGCCTGTGTGAGGTTACGAATTTTCTTTTTCTTTTTCAATAACTATCAAATATATATAATTTAAAGTAGAATATACGAAACATTAGTCGAATACAATTTCCAAAAAAAAAAGCCCCGTTTATTTCGCATAAAGTAAATGACATAAAAAATATTTAAAAATAAATACACTTTATGCATAATTTATTGTTAAAGATGACATTTTTTATTAATTAATTAATTCAAAAAATCTAAATTATTATTTTAAAAAAATATTTTTGAAAATATTTATTTTTCATGAAATAAATCAAACATTTAATAATATACTAAGTCACGGCAAGAAAAGCTCCGCTTCTTAAGGTGGGCAAGGTTTGACAAAAAAAAAAAAAAAAAAGGTGGGCAAGGAGAGTGGGGTCCCCATACCAATTCATCCATGCCTATCCCTCATTTTCAATTTAGAACTCACTCACCAATAATGAATTTTCGAAAGGGTTCGATTTCCCTCCGATTAAATAATGACAAAAAAATAAATATTTATATACATATATATTTTATCTTTCGACTTTTTGTTATGTGAATAAAAATGTAATGCTAAAATCTAAATTGCGTTATGCACACAACTGGTTAATATTTACCCATCGATGCATACTTTTATTGTAATATTCATTTCAAAAGTAGAAAAATAACATGTAAAGCACTAAAATTCTAAGAATTTCAGGGTGGTTTAGCTTAAAGTATATTAGAATAAATGATTCCTTATTTAATGAAAAAACAGTACTTAATATATATAGTATGCTTTGGGTTCTGTATTTTCGATTGCACTGTCCAAATTATAATATTTAGCAACATATGGACGGATGGAGGGCTGAAGGTCTAAGGCACGTTCATTCAAAAAATTGAAAAATAAGAAGTAAATATAGAAAAAAGGACACTTATAGCATTCATCAACTCAAAAAAAGAAAAGGGAAAATGCGAGGAGGTTGTGAGATTTTTAAAACTCGAGCTAGTCTCTAGGGAAACCCAAAGACGTTTCTTCTTTTTCACCTAAAAAAATAAGGATAACTAAAAAAAATGTATAATCATAATTGTACACCAAAATCAAAATAGGATTACTTGCCTTAATACTACAAATGGAACTTCAAGTAGATTATTGGCAACCACCGCCATCTTCCGATGAATGCCTTGCCTTATAAGTCACCTATTTCCGCCTTATTTTTTATTTTTTATTTCTTAAATAAAGGGATACGCAAACTAAGAATCTCACTTTTGCCCTAAACACATATGGAAAGACTGCTACGGGGGCTAGTTTCTCTTTCTCAAAGGTTCTTTTCATGCTAACCTCAAGCCAGAAGAGCAAAAACAAAGTAAACTAAAAAGGGAGAGGAGAATCTCTTTTAACAGGAAAAAACATAAAAAGAGAACTACCGTAAAGTAATAAGAGCCATAGAAGGTAAGAGAAAAGATCGACCAAGAGAAAGCAATGACTAATCCATTGACTCAATATTACACATAGCCATCAACTCTCCCCTTACTCCTCTTATTAAAAAAAAATCGCTAAGATCCTTGCTTGCCAAACCCTCTAGCAGACATCTAGTATGACAGGAATAAGAGACCTTATTTTACTTATATTATTTTGTAATGAGATTAGCGCTGGAGGCATTGAATTCACTTATTGGCACGGATGAATTGCCCAGATGAAATGATTCCGTTTTTTTTAAATGAACTGATCTTACCAGAGCTAACCTTGAGCCTTTTACCTGCTTCATCTACCCAAAGTTGGGCACAGGACTATGGGCCCATGTTGACAAGGGTTTAAGGTTTTTTGTGGCCGACTTTAAGTTAAAAAAGAATCAATGTGTTCCAATTTATGGCCTTGTATTGACCATCCAATGGACCATGGACTGAATGGCCGTTGCCTAAAACAACTATATGTCCAGACAACCACCGCCATCTTCCGATGAATGCCTTGCCTTATAAGTTACCTATTTTTACCTTATTATTTATTAAATAAATGGATATGCGAACTGAGAATCTCACTTTTGCCCTAAACACAGATGGAAAGACTGCTACGGGGGCTAGTTTCTCTTTCTCAAAGGTTCTTTTCATGCTAACCCCAAGCCAGAAGAGCAAAAACAAAATAAACTAAAAAGGGAGAGGAGAATCTCTTTTAACAAGAAAAAACATAAAAAGAGAAATACCATAAAGTAATAAGAGCCCTAGAAGGTAAGGGAAAAGATCGACCAAGAGAAAGCATTGACTAATCCATTGACTCAATATTACACATAGCCATCAACTCTCCCCTTACTCCTCTTATTAAAAAAAAATCGCCAAGATCCTTGCTTGCCAAACCCTCTAGCAGGCATCTAGTATGACAAGAATAAGAGACCTTATTTTACTTATACTATTTTGTAATGAGATTAGTGCTGGAGGCATTGAATTCACTTATTGGCACGGATGGATTGTCCAACTGATCTAGTGAAATGATTCCTTTTTTTGAAATGAGCTGATCTTACCAGAGCTAACCTTGAACCTTTTACCTGCTTCATCTACCCAAAGTTGGGCACAGGACTATGGGCCCATGTTGACAAGGGTTTAAGGTTTTTTGTGGCCGACTTCAAGTTAAAAAAGAATCAATGTGTTAATTGCATTAACCGTCCAATGGACCATGGACTAAATGGCCATTGCCTAAAACAACTATATGTCCAGACAACCACCGCCATCTTTCGATGATTGCCTTGCCTTATAAGTTACCTATTTTTGCCTTATTTATTATTATTATTTATAAAATAAAGGGATATGCGAACTGAGAATCTCACTTTGCCCTAAACACAGATGGAAAGGCTGCTACGGGGGCTAGTTTCTCTTTCTCAAAGGTTCTTTTCATGCTAACCCCAAGCTAGAAGAGCAAAAACAAAATAAACTAAAAAGGGAGAGGAGAATCTCTTTTAACAAGAAAAAACATAAAAAGAGAACTACCATAAAGTAATAAGAGCCCTAGAAGGTAAGGGAAAAGATCGACCAAGAGAAAGCATTGACTAATCCATTGACTCAATATTACACATAGCCATCAACTCTCCCCTTACTCCTCTTATTAAAAAAAAAATCGATAAGATCCTTGCTTGCCAAACCCTCTAGCAGACATCTAGTATGACAAGAATAAGAGACCTTATTTTACTTATACTATTTTGTAATGAGATTAGCGCTGGAGGCATTGAATTCACTTATTGGCACGGATGGATTGCCCAGCTGATCTAGTGAAATGATTCCTTTTTTTTAAATGAGCTGATCTTACTAGAGCTAACCTTGAACCTTTTACCTGCTTCATCTACCCAAAGTTGGGCACAGGACTATGGGCCTATGTTGACAAGGGTTTAAGGTTTTTTGTGGCCGACTTCAAGTTAAAAAAGAATCAATGTGTTCCAATTTATGGCCTTGCATTAACCATCCAATGGACCATGGACTAAATGGCCATTGCCTAAAACAACTATATGTCCAGACAACCACCGCCATCTTCCGATGAATGCCTTGCCTTATAAGTTACCTATTTTTACCTTATTATTTATTTATTATTTATTAAATAAAGGGATATGCGAACTGAGAATCTCGCTTTTGCCCTAAACACAGATGGAAAGGCTGCTACGGGGGCTAGTTTCTCTTTCTCAAAGTTTCTTTTCATGCTAACCCCAAGCCAGAAGAGCAAAAACAAAGTAAACTAAAAGGGGAGAGGAGAATCTCTTTTAACAGGAAAAAACATAAAAAGAGAACTACCATAAAGTAATAAGAGCCCTAGAAGGTAAGGGAAAAGATCGACCAAGAGAAAGCATTGACTAATCCATTGACTCAATATTACACATAGCCATCAACTCTCCCCTTACTCCTCTTATTAAAAAAAAAAATCGCTAAGATCCTTGCTTGCCAAACCCTCTAGTAGGCATCTAGTATGACAAGAATAAGAGACCTTATTTTACTTATACTATTTTGTAATGAGATTAGCGCTGGAGGCATTGAATTCACTTATTGGCACGAATGAATTGCCCAGCTGATCTAGTGAAATGATTCCTTTTTTTTAAATGAGCTGATCTTACTAGAGCTAACCTTGAGCCTTTTACCTGCTTCATCTACCCAAAGTTGGGCACAGGACTATGGGCCCATGTTGACAAGGGTTTAAGGTTTTTTGTGGCCAACTTCAAGTTAAAAAAGAATCAATGTGTTCCAATTTATGGCGTTGCATTGACCATCCAATGGACCATGGACTAAATGGTCATTGCCTAAAACAACTATATGTCCAGACAACCACCGCCATCTTCCGATGAATGCCTTGCCTAATAAGTTACCTATTTTTGCCTTATTTATTATTTGTTATTTATTAAATAAAGGGATATGCGAACTGAGGATCTCACTTTTGCCCTAAACACAGATGGAAAGACTGCTGCGGGGGTTAGTTTCTCTTTCTCTTGGTCCACTTTTCTAATTTGCTCGTACTAATCACCGATGATGCATACTCTCATCAAAATATTAATGGATTGGACGAACTCCCGGGCTAATCAAAGTGGGCTCTACGCCTCGAGAGGCCCGGCCGAAAATACGGCCCATATAGCCTTCCAGCGACTCGGGGCGGGAAAGGCGGTTTCATGGCCCCCGATCATGCACTTCATCAATCCAACGGCCCAGAACGCACACTCCTCTCCCTATATAAGCACCCCTCTTGTGCTCGTTTCTTCCCCTCTCTTTGCGCCGCCGTGACAGCGTTGCTAGGGTTTTCCTATCGTCTCTGTGGGTTCCTACTACTCCGACAAGCTTCTTTCAAGATGGTAAAGTTCCGTCTCTTCACTTCAATCTACGCTTTCTACGACGTTTACTTCACGCACGCGATCTTCGCCTTCGTTGTCGTCTCGTGTTTTGGTTCGTAATTGCACTGCGTGCGTTGGGCAGTTAGTTGCGAAGAAGGCTTGTGGTACCGTTATTCGAATTCGTTTAGGTCGTCGGTGGAAGCGAGTAGGGTTTCGTGTTCTGTTTCCCTTTTGTTTGATCGATGGCTAAGTGGAAATCGAGTGCTGTTGTCTTCATCGCTTTCATGTGGGGACGATATTTGACCGTGGCTTTAAGACGGAGCTGGAGCTTTGCTTGCGTACCGAGCTTGATGTTGGAGCTCGTGCTGACTTTTAGTTTCTTCCGTTTCGGCCATGTGAAATAGGTCCTCCAGAACGATATTGATTTGCTGAATCCACCAGCGGAGCTTGAGAAGAGGAAGCATAAGCTCAAGCGTCTCGTGCAGTCGCCCAATTCCTTCTTCATGGTATGCCTCGACGTCGATGAATTTAACTCGCACCTCTTGTTTGTAGTTTTTTTCTGCATTACTAGTCAAACGTGACTCGTTATTGGACAATTCAAAGAGTGATTGTGTTGCCGATAAGGAAGTTATTATATTTTAAGAATTATACGTAATGGAAATATGATTAATTTGGGCCCCCCTTTATATTACTTGTCTGATATATTAAGAATCGCTCAGTAATTTGTCTAATTGATTGATCTATGTCTGCGTTTTAGGATGTCAAGTGCCAAGGATGCTTCAACATGTGAGTACTATTGGCTAATTCTTATATTTGAAGTTTATTTCTGATAGTGGTGAGTCAGTGTTAACTTTTTGTCACTATGTGCAGAACAACTGTCTTTAGCCACTCTCAAACTGTGGTGGTTTGCGGTAACTGCCAGACAGTTTTGTGCCAACCGACCGGAGGGCGTGCGAGACTCACCGAGGGTTGCTCTTTTAGGAGGAAGGGTGATTGAGAAATGATCAGATCCAATTTTCCATTGCCTTCTGTGGGTTGAAGAGCTGTGAAACTTAGTTTTAGGGGAAAATTCTAAGTTTTATATTTTCTGTGGAAGTTTCATTTTTGGGGGGGTGTGCCAATCCTTGATGACATTGCCCTGTGCTGCATATGTTTCGTTCCTACATATGTGATGGATGATGGATTGTTCTTATATATTGTGTTCCATTTAGTGAATTCACAGTTTTCTTGTGCATCACTTTAAGTTGAAAGTTGTCTAGCCCCGGATCCCATATCGTCATGTGAAGATGAGATTTGGTATAGCAGGGTTGCGTTTGCTTTGCGTTAGTTGTTTGGATACAAGTAGCTGTGTCCCCAGCTCTTAGATTCTTTCCACATGTATCCCCAGCTTTGCATTTTGCTTCGAGTGTTTGCATGGCTTGAAACCATACCCACAAATATTTTTGGCCTTGCATTTCATGCGCTCAAGAGCTAAGATGTTGGGGGCGTTTAGCTTGCATTTCGACCTCATGAGCTGCCTTACTTTTAAACGGAATTGCTCTTCTTCGGTTCTTAAAGTCATGAATCATGATAGTGCGGTCGAGATTAGTGTAATTGTGGACTCTGTCTGAAGTTTAGTATGTGGAGTCCGGACTCTTTTAGGCTCTAAGATCGTCTTGTATCAGTGACCCCCTCTTGGTGTGAGCACTGAGCAGGATGCACCGGGGTTCACGAGTGTCATAGTGAGGCACATGTTTTAAGTGCGTTCAGAGAGGGTTTGTCTCCTGTGTTCGTGGTAATTTTTTGAGTTCCCTGAGCGTCACGATTAGGCACATGAATTTAAAGCATTTAAAGACCTTGAGGAGATTTCGTTCCCTGAGTTGGTAGTGGCTTCCGCTGCGTCCTTCTTGTTTGAAATGCCCCAGCCAGAGAGTACTGCGGAGTTATGTTTCCTTTGAATGCGTCCAACAAAAAGTGGGGAAACGTGCGGGGTGCCCATTTCATCGGTTGGGCCATTTTTAACCCGCAGCCCATGGATTCTGCTAATTTCCAGATACTCTGTTTTGTCCTCCTTTTTTGTCCCAAGCAAATGTTGGGATCATACTACTACTACATAATCATTTACGCGAAACCACATAGAAAGGGACCCGGATCTTGACTTGTATGTACTCCACGTATGGTGATCCGGGCTGTTAAAATGGGGAAGTGAGCCCCCCCTTGTACTGGGGGGCATTTTAATGGTGGGGATCGGCTAATCTTTTCCCATAGAAAGGTCCTTATAAGATGTTCGGTAATGCGGACTATGGTAGATCATGATCCATGAAGGCCATGAGGCTAAAGACCTTGGCTATGTTGCCGATGCACTTGAATGAATCCAAGCGGCCAGAAGGCCCAGGACCCTGGACATGGCCGTAAGGATCGGAAAAGTGTCTGCCCCGCTAAAGACTAGGGTTGAACAATGGAATGGTAAAATAGAGTATTGAGCTTGAGCTGATGGCGCTGGCAATGCTTCTTCTGGTGAGAGGCGGATGATAGTTCACAGTGCTGTAGATCATCCGAGTCATCGAGCATTTTGCACAAACTCATTAGGGCTTAAAAGGTCCGACTGTCTCATCCGCATCTATGAGCTTAAAGTAGAAACATCTTGGCTGTGATCCGGTGCAAAGGAAATCTCCATCAATGAAAAATTTAAATCCTTTGAGACATAAAAAATGTGCAAGCCATATGAAATGGTCATTGCCATTAGGTTCCGATAATGAATCATTGTTTTTAACTTTAACCGAATGTCTAAATATATAAATGGACTTATCTCCTCATCTCATATTGATGGATTGTCTCAATCGGAAGATCCACTATAAAAGAAAACTTTGATTGTATCGCGATCTTTGATTAAGCTCTTCTCCAA
This sequence comes from Melaleuca quinquenervia, assembly GCA_030064385.1. NCBI lineage: Eukaryota > Viridiplantae > Streptophyta > Magnoliopsida > Myrtales > Myrtaceae > Melaleuca > Melaleuca quinquenervia. The sequence continues at coordinate 4,280,582 of CM057726.1, read as the reverse complement.
TGACAAATATTTAATTCACTATCATGCCGTAAATTCTCGACCCGGGTATATGATCAATCGCATACTGATCGAGAATTCGAGACACCGGCATTAACTTTGCGTAGTTTCCTACTTTTTGATGAAATAAAGCGTGATACTGAACTCGTTAGCAAATGTTCGGTACATGAAGATATTTGTACGTTATGTCTTTTTGTTACTTGTGTGGGAGTCCAACAATGACCAGTGGAATAAGATTCCACTTGGCAAGAGGGTTAACCTAGACAAGAGCACAATTATTTATTCATTAATGTCGTAGTGAACAGAAACTAAAGTCGCTGTCAGAGCGTGGATGCTCGGAAGAACGTTGATGCCACTAACCCCTGCACTGTCATCACATCGGAATCACCTTTTCTCCCTCTTGTCATCCATGTCTTATGCCCCAGACATGTACGAGGAAAATCTGGAAGAAAAAAGGGGGGTGCTTTCTTCTTTGTTTGCATCTCCCTCTGTGCACTTCGGGAGAGACAATTTACCATTACCAACAAAAAATCAAACAAGGGGGGGAGACAGCAAGTTTTTGGTCAAACGACCTTCCTCGGTCCTGGACAGACGAGGAACAGCACCGTGTCCCACCTTAATTCCCGGAGCCATTAACATTTTGCTTGAGATTTCATCTTAGGAGAACGCCTTAGCCTATCTTCTCGAAAAGTGGGTCTTCGATCCAGTCATCGCATGTCCGCTCCTAGAGATGCGCTTGTCTCGTCGTTTGTGGATCTGGCCACCGGTAGAGAAAGGTTTTCGAACTCGGTCATCAGAGAACGGATGCTCCTGATACAAACACGAGAAGGGTGCATTGTTCTTATTATGATCGGGTGATATCCTCAATAAGTTTTCGGGACCAAAGAGTTATATGCCTGTCCGGACGAAACAAGATCTGGTTTTATGCGTGATAAATTTCAAATAGATGGGTCTTAAGAATCGCACCACCCAACGGCGTCCTTTCCGACAGATTCTCAACACTAAGCTCAATATGATATTAATCCCTAAGTCGAAATTAAAATGGATGGCGCTGCCCTCATTCTTCATCTCGAGTATGACCAGGAGATGGAGGACCACGCTTTGCATTCATATGGGGACAAAGCAAATTCAAACGTGGATGAGCCCCACAACATAGCTTCATGTTCTTAGGGTCTCTTGTCTCCCATGGACGCCTTTTATTCTTTTTTGGCTTGTGTCCGTGTCGTGTACTCAGAACATGGCGATTTCTTGAGCTCTAGTTTATTGTATTTTGCTAATGGAATGGAAACCCAGTTAACCATCGAGGACGACGCCAAGACTCTTGAACATCGAGGATGTAAAAAGTACATTTGCTTCCAGTAATTCCCGATGATGCAAAAGGTCTAATCAAAAGTTTCACTTGGCTACATGATCTTCATGTGGCACAACGTGCTTAATTAAAGAAGAGTAACTAGTGTTAAAACGAACCATTCTAATTGAATTTATCACGAAATACATAAAAAGTTAACATTTGATGGGTTTCGCCGTTAATGTGAAAGTATACGAAAACACTCAAGTCGACGCTTATAGAATAGTATGCGAATGTACTTCTAGACCAGCGGTCGACTCAAATGGTGTTGGAAATCATCAATTTAAACATGTATAACCCCTCCTCTCTCTCTGTCTCTCTCTGTCTGTGATTTGATAGGTATTGTTAGAGGAACCATCGTTGCACATGCAAGAAATTCCCTGGAGTGAAATTGACTCGCATGCACTTTCAAAGATCCATGGCGAAGATCAATTGCAGAGCAGCATCTCTGCCGACGCCCCCATGACCCTCGTCGAAGAAACACAGGCATCTCTATAATCGCCCGCCCCCTCCTTCCTTTCATGCAAAAATCCCAAAAGGAACTTTCGTTCATCTCTCCTTCCCTCGATTTGGGTGTCCCCTGATGTAGAAATCAACATCACCCTCTATTTTTCAAATCCCCTTAGGCAGGCTCTTGACCTACTCCTTCCCTATGGCGACACAAAATCCCAAGGCTAAGTAACATGTCGTCCTCCTCGATTCATCTCTCGGAGACCCGAAAATTCCCCCAACCTTTAAAAGTGTTTCTTTTGCCTCGCACATGGTGGAGTTATAGTATAATATGCAGTTCTTGCTTTTAGAACTTACACTTGTTTATTTCGACTGATTTTTTCAAAAGAGACCCACTTTTCAACAGTCTATTCCTGAACTCTTCACACCCAATAAGCAAACTCAGTCCTCTCAAAATTCCAGGACATGGGTGAATACTGAATAACGTGAGAACCAGGAGATTTCATCATGCCCCTTCTTTCTCCATTGTCCCTTCTATCCCATTCGTATCATCAATTGAAATTTCCGATAACCGGCCAATCCTTAATTGGACCCGATCGAGAAAGATCGGATGAATCTCGATCACTTACCGTATGGAATGTCGAGGGTATCGAGCAACGCCCATGATTTATCTAATCCACATCACCCGGGTTGAGTTGATCTATTTTCACTAATCAGTTGAGAAAGCGACATTTGGTCAAAGCCCTCTTCAATTTCGAATTTGGGCTATCGATGATGTCCTAATCAGGTGGTAGTGGCTAGTCATTGTTTTCTTCAAGAAAGGCACGCCTATGCTTGTTTCTTTCACATGCTTCCCAACACGGGCTTCCTTGACTCAAAAAAACTCCTATCTTGCATCATCCATGAATATGGACAAAAAGGAAAAAGAAAGGAAAAGAAAGGAAAAGAGGAAAGTCTAGAACTTCTAAAAATTAAATTATAAATTCGAAAGCACCAATTACATAAAATAGACCAAAAAAAAAAAAGAGAGGATGCTTTGAGTATAAAAACAGGGAGAAGTCCGTGGAACTTATCATTGATAATTAATAGATTGTCCAAAATCGGCTGCACATGGCTGAGCAATAATTTACTCAAGGACCCCACTTAAAGACTATATAGTAAATAGCATGACAAACAAATTCAAGAATAAGATTAGTACCCTCTTGAAAATCTTTGTTATAAACTTCATTAATCTTTCTAAATGCAGAGTTCAATATCCTATTCACAAACTAACCTCCTTTTGCAACTTCTTATGTGTAGAAAATGATTGATGGGCAGTTTGGATACACTCAATTGGACATGGAAATAGGATTAAGAAATCGATCATAACAAGTCTAAACACTCATCAATGGAAAGTTCTTTCTGATGATGTCCATCTGCATCTGTTTTTTTTTTTTTTTGGTTTGGGTGGGCATGTGGGGACTAGTACAAGCAATGCTATCCTAATGATAGACCCTCATGATGTCTCGATTCGATTCCCCTTAAAAATAGAGATTTAGCAATTAGACAAATTGCTCCAACTTCCATCCATGGGTCACCCTTAATGATGAGTCCAATCACCAGATCAATTAGAAAAAACCAGAATCTAAAACCTAAGTACATTGCGGCTATGCCCCTAATGAGTTCTCAATGTGATGAAAAGCTTCTTGGATGAGATGGAATCGGGACTGATTGGTACCATGATGGCGATAAAGGAGCTTCCTTCTCATCTGAACTGATCATTGAAGATGAAGGATGGATCGGGCTTTGATTAATGGCTCTAGTTAAGATCTGGTCATGATTGGATCCTCATTCACACCTGCTATGATTCGTGAGCTCACATGTGAGGAGGTTTGGACTGTTCAGAGCATTCAAAGTACGCATTTTGATTGACGAGAGGAATTTTTTTTTAGATGATTCAAATAAGTTAAACCCTGATTGGGGAATAATGATTGAGCAGAGAGTATCTAAGAGAACGTGCTTATTGTGGTCACTAATCTCCCTCCATCTCAACTTGTGTGGAACTTTCTTTTGCAAGATCTCCATCATCTGAAATCTCAATGGGGGTTTCCAAAATCCAACTTAAAAAAGAAAAGTCAGGAGATATCTCTATTTGTTTTTGATGGGTGCCAATCACGAGGGATACTGGATCAATTTCTCGTCAAACTCTCCAAATTTAGAGTATCGTCATGTGATAGTGATATGGTGGAAATATGATTTTATTAAGAAGAACATATAAATAAACTGATCCCTTTTGAAACGAAACTTAAACTAGAAAAAAAAGCACCCTATTTTAATTAAGAAAAATAACTTATAATTCGATGACTATACTATGTATTAATTCTAAATGTATTGTGAGAGTCCGATTAGACATATAATAAGGATTTAGAAGGATTGGCCATAATAAACCTTTAGGCAAATCACCTTTTTTCTTTCAATTGGTTCATGTTGGCTCATCTGACGCTAAACTCGAGATTGGAAGCAATTTGCAAATGACGGTCTTCAATAAAGAAAATAATAAAAAAAAATTAAGCTTGTGCATGATGCATGGGCCCGGTCGCAAAGGCCAGAGGACACAAAGGGGAATTCCAAGATTCAAAGGGCAAAATTGGTAAATTACAAGAGAGTCTCTTCCCTTATTTAAACCCCCAACACATGCAACTGCCGACGAGCAAGTCCACGGTCCAAGAAAATAACTGTCGGTCTCGATCGATTCACATTCTCTTCTTGTCTCACTTCATCTCTCTCACTGACTCTTTCCCTGCAACACCGACAGAACCGCAGCATACATCAACCATCATGAGCTCACCGTCCCCCTCCAAAGGCAAGAAGAAGCAGCCGCAGGCCGCGGAGAGCTCGGCCGCGGGTGGCGGGCGGTTCCTGGGTGTCCGGCGGCGCCCCTGGGGGCGGTACGCGGCCGAGATAAGGGACCCCTCGACCAAGGAGCGGCACTGGCTCGGCACGTTTGACACGGCCGAGGAAGCCGCCCTGGCCTACGACCGGGCCGCCCGATCTATGCGTGGCTCTCGGGCACGCACCAACTTCGTGTACTCCGACATGCCCGCCGGCTCCTCCGTGACCTCCATCCTCTCCCCCGACGAGCCCCAGCAGCAAAACTTCTCCGCCATCTTCGCCAACTCAGCACCCCGCCCCGCCCCGCCCCCGCAGCTGGACGCTGTCACCGAATGCCACTACTCAGCGGGCGGCTTCGCCGAGAACGCCTGGTCCGCTTCAGCGTACTTCAACCAACAATCTGACGCCACCCCCTACGGCAGCAGCGGAGCCTACTCTCAATACCACTATGACAATGTGGAGCTCCCTCCCCTGCCTTCCGACCTGTCAGGCTACTCGGGCTCCTCGGTTTCGGACGCCTCGAACCACGGTTACAGCGACGCTGATCAGGGGACCTGGGGCGAGCACGGCAACTGCTACGCGGATTTCCAAGACCCCGCCGCCGTGGCACCCGGCGGGCTTAGCTCGGCAGATAACGGTCCGTACTTCGGCTTCGACTCCGCGGAGGAGTACGTGCACAGCCCGCTCTTCAGCAGGATGCCGCCGGTGTCGGACTCCGTCCCGGATAGTTTCAACCTGGGCGGCTCTTATTTCTTCTGATCGACGGAGTGAGTCGAGCCGAGCTCAGAATCGGTGTACAGTGGACGTGTCCATTCAAGATGCCGGGTCTGGGCAATATTAATCTCTTGGCCATTTTTAAGTTTCTTTATTTTTATTTTTTGGTGAGGTTCTGTTCTTTTTTTTGGGCGGGACAAAGAGGGGCGTGTTGCTTTGTATGGCATGTGTCGTGGTTGGCGAGACGCATGTTATGGGGGGTGACTTTTGTTGCTTATTAGCCCCCTTGTCCTTGTCGACCTCGGAGCAGTTCAAGCTCAAATCTTAATTTTTGGTTTTATGGATGCCACTTCTTTTTAATGATTATGATGTTTTCGTAATTTAAGGTTCATTGGGTATCCATCGATCTCGGGACCGTGGCTAGATGACATGTGTACACCCGACTCCGAACCGACCTGCGACTGTCCATGCGCCCGAGACTTTTCCCTTTTGGGACATGAATGTCGATTGATATTATAATCTTGAGGCCACGGCCGCTACGGTTCGACCCATGTCAAACAACACGAGTTGGATTTTCCCTCTTATACTTCCCCATTGTCGTAGCTCAAGGCTGCTCGAGAATGTTCGAAATTGGTAAGGAGGCCGGGAAAGAAAAATCGCAGGTTGACATGGAGAAGAAAAACCGCAGGTTGACGCATAAATTTTTCGATCTAATTTTAAGTTGAGCCTTTCGAATTTGATTCGTTGTGGGATCGAACGTGAAACATGGCGGTGCTGATTTCTGGTCCAGTTTGAGCGTAGCAACCGGCGCCAGCCACGCAAGAGGCAACCACCAACCGCCAATACGCCGGCCACCTCCGTTCTCAATCCAAAACGGACGCTTCACTGAGAGAGAGAGGCGGCGCCTGCAATCTGCTTACACCGCGAGAGACAAACCAAGCCTGCATTTGCCAAGCGAATCTCAAGCCGATGGAAGAAGCAAAAGCAGTGGCAGCTTCCTTCTCGATTTCTCCGAGGTTCGACTGGGACGGCATGCGCTTTAGTTCGTTGTTCTTCGTTGGTCAACTGTAAGCGGTTCCTCTTCCACTTTGCGCGCGTGCTTTTGTTTGCTTGTCCTGTTCGATTCGTGTTGGCGTTGGATGCAAGAAATGGGTGGTTTGTTTTTGTACTTATGGGCGGTTGGTTTTTTAATTTTGGAATTGGATGCATAAGGGGGTTCGAATATCAGGTGATTCTACTATTTGAAGCAAATGGAACTCCTGCTTTTGTTGGAAGATCGCTTGATCTGTCCCACCTTTTCTCTCCGTGCTTCGGCCGTTTTCTAAAATCAACTTCGACTGATTGTTGAAAGACCCGAAGGACAGTAACACGATTACGCTATGCGGTACATCTCATGATATGCAGATCAAATAGAGTATGAGCTCGCATTTATGTGTGCGTATTCAAGATATGTTGCTTGCGGAGGTTCGATTAGTTTAGAGAATGTTAACTATGCATATGATCCGTGGTTTGTACAAACAATTGATTTATCAGCGTGCTAGGATCTCTGTCTGCTTCTTCATGTTGTCGGTTTTCGTTTTAGTTTCTACAGGACACGATTTAGTCCACAGTGAATGCTATCTCCACTATTTCTGCATTCTCTTGCTGTTTCTTTGGGAGGCGAGAATTAACATGAGAATCTTGAATGTGGATCAGGCATTATCGAGTCATTTCTTGGGACGTCTGAGTTGCAGCGTCACAGAGCCGGTCCCCTCAACTTGCCCACCTTAGGACAAGCAGAAGTCGTGTGTCCAAAGCCATTTCGTCGTGGGGCTTCCTACATTGTCGATTATGTTGATAGGTACTGTTGCAAGTATAAACTGACATGCCGTATCCTATAACCGAAAGTTTGTATAGTCTTCACTGGTTATGACTGGGGCACTTGCGAGTCTGTTGTAGCTACCTGCTTTAGAATAGGCTGGAATGGTTGTTTCCTTTAGAGTTGAATTAAGCAGAGGTGGGAAGGCAGCGAGCTCTGCCCCCATTGGAAATTTCTCTCAGCAGTCTTAGTCTGAGAAAACATATTATGCCATCTACTTTAGTCTTGTTCTTGCCGAAACTGGTCCAGATTGGAAGGTGGTTTTACTTCTGACCTTGTCAATCTGTTTCCTGCAGAGGTATCCGGTTGTTAAAATGTTCCATTAGTAAAGTTAAATGAAGAACCGGAACTTTTCTTCTATTTACAGCAATCCTTGCCTTCCCTCTCCATATGGCGGCGCGACAGGGAAGATATTCCTGATGCTTCTGGATATGACCGAGGCTTCCTCAGCTGGTCACTCCTCAGGGCACAGTTAACCCATTGGTATATGATGCGCTTGTTATCAGCCAAACCTTGACTTATCCTTCCTGCTCATTCCCTGGAGTGAATTGATGAGAGTCGAGGATTCTTCTTGAAGGTCGATTGTCTCGATTGTGCACGCAGCATTTTAGGTCATGCTTGGATGCAGGAAAATCCGAGTCAGGGGTGTGCCTCTGTTCAGTTAGTTCCCTGTTTCAGATTGCATCGTTAGTGTCCTCCCCTGGGACATTTTTCTTTTTGATGATTGAAACTCTACCACGGGCCCCTGAGACACTAATCTCTGCTAAAAACAAGGATTCGCAATTCACTGGTTTTGGCTTTATTAGACCTGTTAAGTGTAATACTAGAGGCTTGGAGGGTTCCTTCCAACTGCTGCTTTGGAATCCTAGCTTTTGTTTCCCATGCCTTTCCGGTAGAAGTCAACTAAAAGCTCACCTAAGAAGAAAACTGAAAGCCTATCGGTTAAAACTAAATGGGAAAAAGGCGAAGGGTCATCATCTCCTAGTCCAATTTAAGAATAGCCGTAATAGCGATACATGAAGGGCGTGATGTCCCTGAGAATAGCCGTACTCGTAGGCTGTACGTCTCTCTCCAAGGAGGCAATAAAGAATTGACAAAGTAGTTGTTTGGGAACGCTGGAGCATCGAGTAGAACCGGGCAACAGAGCATTTGGTGATAGAGACGTATTAAGCCGAGTGATATATTTCTTCTCCGGTGATCTTGGCGGCGCAGCTGTTTCGTCTTTTACTTTGAGAAAATCGTTGGAGATTGCGCAGTTCCCTTCCAGACAAGCATTTCTTATTCCATGGAAGTAGCTTCACCTGTCCAACGGCCATAACCGTGGGACGACCTTTCCTCCTCCAGGAACCTGCCACCGACTGTATGATGTCGGTCAGCCTCTTCTTCCCCCCAGAAGTTTGATCACCAACCTCTCTCTCTCTCTCTCTCTCTCTCTCTCTCTCTCTCTCTCTCTCTCTCTCTCTCTCTCTCTCTCTCTCTCACCGGACATTTTTCTATATAGCAGTTCTTAGGAGGCCGAGTTTAGGGAACTTGTGCACTGTAAAGATGAAGAGAAGGGGCATTTGCGCTGGGTTCAGGATGGCGGTGTTGGTGCTCGCCGCCCTTTTGGTGGTAGATGCGCAGGCGCAAGATACGTCCTGCCTGAGCCGGTTAGCTCCTTGCCTGAACTACCTCAATGGGACTCGTGACCCGCCGAGCGCTTGCTGCGACCCTCTGAAATCCGTCATAAGCTCGGACCCCAAATGCCTCTGCGGCTTGATCAGCAACCAGGGCGCCACCCAGGCCGAGCAGGCCGGCATCAACGTGACCGAGGCTCAGCAGTTGCCTGGCCGGTGCGGGCAACACGTCAATCCCATCGCTTGCCTCTCGGGTCAGCATCACATCTCTTCATCCTCAGTCGTGACGTTAGTCCTATCGACTTCACACGTGAACACGCATATGAAGTTTTGGCCTTCTATCTTCGCTATCTTTCAGGTTCTCCTAGCTCCGGGGATTCGGATGGAAATTTGGCCGGTCTCTGTCCAGGGCCGTCGCCGATGGCGGTCGTAGCTCTGTTGCTGACTGCTCGGATTCTGTGGGATTAGTAACAGTCGGTCTTCTTTCATCACGGTCCGACTGACCGATCTGTGTCGCAACCGGGCTATGGTTCTTGTTCTTATTTTGTCTCCATTCTTCTAAGCTTTCTTCTTGAAGCAATTTTCTTGATTTCGAGTTACTTATATAGTTGTCTTTTTAAACTTGCCAGTTTCTTAGTTGAATTACTGGTTTTTATCTACCTTGGTCAGCAATCCTTCATTACTATTTTTTTTAGAGATTATTCACTAAATTCTCTCCCGTTATTAAATTACCACTAAATAGTCAATAATCAACTATCATCTAACCTACTGATATTTAATTTGTTCTTTTAAGGACTCTTATCATGTCCACCGTCAATTTAAAATAATTTCTATGCATTCACGCTTTGATAGTTGACATGTATACCGTGGAGGAATACAATTACACAACTATCTACAAGTAGACATGATACATCCGACGATGAATATAAAACACGTTGGTCACGTTGGTGGCCAACCTCACAAAAGTTCCTTTTTAATTTGCCAATCTCTCTTAACAATGCCTTCATTTTATCAATTTTTTACCCGTAATAAGGGTGACATACAATTTTTCTCTAATTAAATTACCAACTAACTCTATACTACCAACTTTTATGTTGGGCCGCTCAATCGGGAATGAAATTGATAACTCACTAGATAAAGGTTGGTAATTTCATAAATAGTTGGTAAACTTGAGATGTGAGAAAGTTGATATATAACAAGAGAAGTTGGTGACTTTGAAAAAACTTAAAATTCGAAATTAGCTGGTAGTTAATTGTACAAAAGTAAGGCAACCAATTATAATTCAATAGAAAATTTGTTAAATTAAGCAAAACATAAATGTTATTGAACAATTCAAATGAGAGCCACTGACTCAAAACTAGTCCATAAATTAATGGAAGAAAGTAGGTAACAACTTCAACCAAATTGGTTTTCGAGATTAAAAATGGAGCAAAAATCAGAAATTAGTGAAAAACGATTGTATGGATTAGGGGTGAGTATCAAATCCGGAAAATGTGAGAACCGAGCTGAATTGACTAGTTTAAGAGAGAACAAGTTTGGTATCTGGTTTTATGCAAGAACTGGAGGGTTAAATCGATCTTCACCTTCTTGGACGTGAAGTATTGGACCATAGTATTCAAGAGGGACGCACAACAAAAAAAATTTGCTTAATCAATTTTATTTATTTTCATAGCGAAACGCTACATCACTTATTTTTCGTCAAAAGATCTTATTTTTATAGATGAAATGAAACTTAGATAAGCCGATCTAAAGTCGATATTTTCAAAATATGCCGACCGATTTCACGATCCTAAATACTTGAAATTGAGAGTCATGAAGCCGGTCCCGGTCGTCGGCCGAGAACCGGCCCATTTCCGGGAACGACCACCGCTATCATGGATTGGAGTAAGGCCCCCCTCTTGGGCGTACAGCGAGCGTTCTTAAACCGCAAAGCCTTAGCTCAAATGGTCAAATCCAAAAATATCCACGCCGGGAACATATCTTCTTCCACATGACCGCGCTCGACTCCACAGAAGAAATATCGCAAGAACACAAAAATGGATATTACTTCGTAACCGGTTCAGTCACAGTTCCCCCAAAACCTCCCTAAAACCTCCATTCCCAATCCTTCATTCCTTCTTCTTCTTCTTCACCTTCTTCACCACCATCTCCCTCCCTCCCTCCCTCTCTCTCTTTCTCTCTCAATGTCCGCGCTATGTCCGGTGCCGGACATATCCACCCGTTTCTTCTCCAAGCCCCGGTCCTCCGGCAACCGGTGGAGCATTTTCTTCGCCGCAAGGTGCCCTCGCTCCTCCAGGACCGGCCGCTGCTTCAGGATAGCCAACGCCGTCTACACCGAGGGCGTCTCCGTCGGCGCCGCCAAGCTTGCCGGGCAACGGCGGGACAGGTCCTCGGAGCCCCAGGGGGACGCGATTGCGCTCCTGAACGAGAGGATCCGGCGCGATCAGGGCAGCCGAGAGGCGTCGAGGAACGCCATGGACTCGGAGGAGGCGGAGAAGTACATCCGGCTGGTGAAGGAGCAACAGCAGAGGGGGCTCCAGAAGCTGAAGGGGGACGGGGAAGGGAAGGACGGGGCTTTCAGCTACAAGGTTGACCCCTACACGCTTCGCTCTGGAGATTACGTGGTGCACAAGAAGGTCGGTGTTGGGAGGTTTGTTGGAATCAAGTTCGATGTGCCGAAAGGATCAGCGGCGGAGCCGATAGAGTATGTTTTCATTGAGTATGCGGATGGAATGGCAAAGCTCCCGGTTAAGCAGGCGTCCCGCATGCTTTATCGATACAATCTGTGAGTTCTTGAGAGTTGAGGTCTCCGCTATAGTTGTCTTGTTGACATGGTATTAGCATTTTTTTTTCAATTCTATGATGCTACTAAATCGCTTTCTGTTTTAGCCTCTGCCATAAGTAGTGTGGATAGGTAGGTGACTGTTGCGGTAGCTGAGGCTTGTTGCTCTCAAGTCTACTATATTTAGGGATGACTGATACTTACAGTATTTGGAACCATATAGTAGGTACTATCTTGTTTGGTTGCTTAATCGTAGGTGTGCAAAAAGAATTCAACAGAGTAATTGTGGTTAAGTTCAATCTGAATATTCTTCAAACTTAATCGAACTGCTAAACCCAACTGACTTTTTATTTTTATGGAGGCGTCTTGTTCGTGCCATGTTGTGTTGGGAAAGCTATGATATATAGTCACTTCAACAACCTACTCTGGATTGGGATTTGTTGGGAAGTTGTTAGTAATACCTGCACAGATAGTGCCAGGGAATTTTAGTTCCACTAAAGATAAAAGTGCTTATTGGCACTCAGCAACTTGTATTGTTTTAACAGTCAATGTGATTTATTAGAAACTTAGTTGCAGCATATGCAAAGTTATCTTACTTTCATAGGAAGTGTGTATTTTGTTTTCTGACTGTCTCGCTGTGATCATCGTGCAGTCCAAATGAAACAAAAAGACCTCGGACACTGAGCAAACTGAGTGATACTAGTGCATGGGAGAGAAGAAAGACCAAAGGAAAGGTTGCAATCCAGAAAATGGTTGTCGACTTGATGGAACTATATTTACATAGACTTAAACAGAGAAGGCCTCCCTATCCAAAAAGTCCTGCCATGGCTGAGTTTGTTGATCAATTTCCTTATGAGCCCACCCCGGATCAAAAAAAGGTCTAGTTTCTATCTACAGATTTTCAGTGCCAAACAGAGAAAATAATTACAAGCTTCACTGATGCATTTTACTTTTGTTTTAAAAGTGTTCTTGTCGTGGAGAGGTCGCAATGAGTGTGGAGTAGCCTATTTATTCATCTTTTATAATATTCTCGTTTCTATCTCAAACTATATGCTGGTGCTTTAGCTTTCTTATGTTAGAGAAAGGATTCCATCCTGGTCCTCTTGAGCTATGAGGAGACAAGGACCGTGTGATTGGAGACTGTGTTTAAATATTGACCAGAGAAGAAAAAAAGGCTGGTTTCATGTTGTGAACAGATTCTATGTAAAACCCGAGAAAGTGGAATAAATGCCGAAAGAATTGCATAAAGCTCATTCCTGTTATATTCATTCTCACTTCCCATTTCCCAACAATCTCTTGTTTACGGGCTCTCTCTCTCCCTCTCGGCCACAATGATAAAAAAAGTTGATAAAAGAAGGTTGCACCTCTGAAGTCGGCTTATCCCTTGGCGTGACAAAGTCACTGAAATTACTAATTAAATTATCTAGGTATGTATCTTGTATGGTCCTTTCCTCTAACATATTGAACTCTCAGTACAGGCTTTTATTGATGTTGAGAGGGATCTGACAGAGAGGGAAACTCCAATGGACAGGTTAATTTGTGGGGATGTTGGATTTGGTAAAACGGAAGTTGCACTGCGTGCAATCGTTTGTGTAGTCTTGGCAGGGAAGCAAGCTATGGTTTTGGCACCGACGATTGTTCTAGCCAAACAGCATTTTGATGTTATCTCCGAACGGTTCTCGCAGTACCCTAACATAAGGATTGGACTTTTGAGCCGATTTCAGGTAGGTATCTTAACATGCATCTAAATTAGTCAGTAATATCTGAAATTGTTTATAGCAATGTTTTCGGCACAAAATGCTAAAGAGTACATCTCTTATCCTGTACATCTGAACTTTGCAGATTCTTTCTTTGCTGCATGCTAGACATTTGCTTGTGGTTTGACATTTTTTGTGGCTACTCAATCCTGGACTAATTGAACCTCTCACTCCCTGCAGACCAGGTCTGAAAAAGAAGAGTATCTTAACATGATTAAGGATGGTCATCTAGATATCATAGTTGGTACTCATTCACTTCTTGGAAGTCGTGTTGTCTACAACAATCTCGGGCTTCTTGTGGTGGATGAGGAACAGGTTTTCCAACTTTTTCTAGCTCTAACTTTTTGTTATGTACCTAAATGGTTTAGTATTCATGACTTATCAGATGGGATCACGGTTTCTTTGCTTTACAGAGATTTGGTGTCAAACAGAAGGAGAAGATTGCTTCATTTAAAACTTCAGTTGATGTTCTCACTCTCTCGGCAACACCCATACCGCGTACCCTTTATTTAGCATTGACCGGGTTTCGTGATGCTAGGTATTAAGATTTTTGCAAATCTTTAGTGCAGGAAAAAGTATTTTTCTATTGCTTAGCTGATGTTAAGCTTTGATGTCTAAGGAAAGGTAGTCTTAACCTTTTCACCGAGATATGCTGCTCAAGTTCAAACTAGATTTTGATGTGTACTCAAGTAGTTGCATGCGGTCCTCCATTTTAACTTTCAGATGAAAAGGAGTTTTGACTTTTGAGCATTTGCATAGTTGTGTAGAAGGATAATGTTAAAAAACTAACGTTATCTGCATACAAATAAAGATTTGCTTTTGTCATTCTGTTATTTCTAGGAAGTGTGAGATTATCATCCCCCAGTGTCATAATGCAATATAAATGAGGCAAACTACCCTTTTAGTTTCCTTCAGATTTGATTTGTTTTCGGTTTGTACTTAAAAATTTTGAGTATCATTCCCTCTATTATATTTATAAAATCCCAAATTGCCGCATAATATAATTATAGAAGTATCATATACTTTTATCTCGGTGAATATCACTATTTTCTTTTTATTTCTTTTAGATGTGAGTCCCTTCAGGAGTTAATTACTCTGATGAGCCTCCAATTATGGCTGCCATTTGAGGACACTTGTGCATCTGTATATAAATTGCATGGTGTTGGTCAAAGTTTATTAGGTTCAAGAACGTTTCTGAAAGTATGATAATCCTGCTTAAACAGTCCTTCTATACTAGAATGTAGGAGGCACTCAAGGGTATGTATAGTTTTGAAAGGTTTGGTTGCATATTTTCCCCAAGCTTTGGAGTTGATTGAAATATGTTACTTTTTCTTTCAATTTCTTCAATTAGGCCTACCCGTGCTTGTAAGTTCATTTCTAATCTGTAGGCATATCGAATTTTTTGCCAAACCTTACCTTGTACTGAAAAGTTGGAATTTGAAGGTTATTTGGAATAGGCTATCTCCATACCATTATTAAGAAAATGTGAATAAGAAGAAGCTGATGGCCATATATTATGTAACAAGTTTTCATCCATTTATTCTATTTTCTGTATGCTTTTTGAATCATGCTGATGTAGAATTAACAAGTTCTGACTACATGATGAAAGAATATCTAATAACCGTTTTTGCTTTTCCAGTTTAATTTCAACTCCACCTCCAGAAAGAGTTCCCATAAGGACTCATCTTTCAGCCTTCAACAAAGAGAAGGTAATTCAGGCAATCAAGTATGAGCTAGATCGAGGTGGCCAAGTTTTTTATGTTTTGCCGAGGATTAAAGGTAACATCACCTTCTTTGGCTTCCTTGGTAGTATCAGAGCTTGCACAATTTGTCATTCCATTTTACTGGTGGTGGGACCAGGTTGAGTTAGGTTTCCCAACCAATATGAGTAGTGTAATGTTTTCACATTTCTAGCTCCTGCACACTTCCTTACTTCTTGGTACTTTTTGTTTCTCTTTTTTGGGTGAAAGACACGTTTGGTCACCTAACTGTTGCTATACGTGCCATTGTGTCCTCGAATTATTTTTTGCGCAATCAAGTATTCAAACTTACCTAATTAGTGCAATATGTCCTCTAGCTTACTTGATTTAACCAATTGGGTCCTTCCATCTCCTGGCACCAATACTTCATCAATTTTGCAAATGTGACACTGTTGACATGGCAATTTAACAAATACTTAGAAAACTAGGAGAGAGAAAGGAGAGGAGAAGAGCAAGAGGGTTAGTGGCCTTGCTGATGTCAAGGGAGGTCCAGCTGGCCTGCACAGGCCAGCTTTCGCTCTTGTTGATTAGTGATCAGTGTTGGCACCGCTATCAACAAGACTTTGCTGACTCTCGTGGGGAGGTCAGCAAGGCTGCCCAACTGTTGTATGTTAGTGGTGCATGGTGGAGCCACCTTTGGCTAGGGCGCTTGTCTCTGCCTGTGATCATGGCAAGAGCCATGGGGACTTTGCTAGGTGCCCACCTGGGTCTCTTGCCATCTCCAGTGGTGGATGTGTGATGAGTTAGGAAACCAAAAGTGCACTCAACCCTTCTTAGAAGATTTTGGGGCTGCAAGTTGTTTTAGAACTGACTGGGATTTGCTGTATTAGATGTAGTGTGAACAGTTTTACTATTGTTGGATGAAAATGATAACCGATTTGGTTGTTCATGATATGAGGTATGTTACATAATGAGGTGTCACTTAGTCAGGAAGAAAAATGAAACCTAAGAAAAACTATGTAAGAACTGGGGGTGGGTAGCTGTGATTACGAAGTTTTTGACAAACATGTTCTTGGCAACTTCTGGGTTGTATCTTTCCTCTGGTATGGCCCTTCTCATCGTTATCACGCAACAGGACTTGAAGAAGTGATGGAGTTTCTTGAACAGTCATTCCCAGATACTGAGATTGCTATTGCACATGGCAAGGTAGTCCTTATATCACCAAATTTTCTTTCCTTATTATCAGTGGTAAAATGTGAATCCTATCTTTACTGAAGTAATCAAAGTCAAAATGCAATTTTTGGAACTTAATTGAAGATGATTGTCTACAGATCAGCTCAGTTTTTATGTCTCAAAGCAGTAGAATAAAGCTACATATACTGTATTCTGCAATATGCCATTCAAGAGAGGAGATTTTCTATAAACTGTTGAGTGTCTACTTTGGGAATATGTTTTGATAAGATTTGGAGAGCTATGATACTTTCAGAACCGTTGCATGTCATTTTAACAGTTCATGCCAAATTTAATGGTGAAAACTGTATGTGATACCAGTCACTTTGGACTCTTATTTTTAGATTCTGTGCCAGATGTATGCAAAACATAAAATTTTTTGGTGGGTTGAAGAACTAATGCGGCAAAATCAAAGAATATTACGGAAAATCTCTGTCTTACTGATGATTGATTAGAGACAGTTTAGTAGACTGACCCTGGAAAAATTTATATTGTGACGCATGCAAGTAGAGACGCAAATGACTAGTGTTGTTCACTGATATGATCATGAAAGGGTAATGGCCTGGCATCACTATATTCACTTAAGGATCAATGACATCACCCATCCTGTTAAAGTATTTATATACTTTGATTATTGTCGTAGGTGTCATGTCTTGTAATTTGAGCTCTTTTTGGTTCTGAGTGCTTCTCATATATGGGTTTGCATTCCCTTCTTGCCCTATTTGTCCTGTAGTTATCAAAATTTTGGAATCAAGATGTGCCATGGAGCATCTGAAGCTCACTCTTGGGGTTGCACAAATAGAGTTTCAGCATAATAATAAAAATGAAATAAAATTACCGGCTTAGACTGCAATTAGAGTGTTGTGGAGGTGATGTTGAGCGAAAATATATAAACTTATACTAGTTATACGTATGTGTATATAAATATATATGTATATATATGTTTTTTGGGCTCTGTACCTTGGGACTGTTCTTGGATAGTTTCTTGATGAAAAGTCATATTCTCATTCTATAGCATAATTTTTTTTGTCCTGAGCTTCCATATCTTAAAAATCTCTTGATGGGGAGTAACATTCTCATTCTGTACCATAAATTCTATTTGAGCTTCTATATCTTGAAGACAAATCTGAGTCGGGCAAATGCTCTGCATAAAGTCATGCGGTTGCCTGGCCAATACATTGACAAAAATTTGTCTATGGGAGGGTGTAAGAAAATGAGGCTGCTTGTTTACACCTTAGGCAACATTTACTTTTCATGTTATGCTTGCTTTATGTGCTGGTTGATCAATTACAGTTGTTCACTGATTTTATTTCATCCCATTGATATAATACCTTCCTCCAGCAATATTCAAAGCAGCTTGAGGAAACCATGGAGAAATTTGCTCAAGGTGATATCAAAATTTTAATATGCACAAACATTGTGGAGAGTGGCCTTGACATTCAAAATGCAAATACCATTATCATTCAAGATGTTCAACAATTTGGACTCGCACAACTATATCAGGTTTAGTCTCTATTTGTCGTATTTTGCTTTAAATTTCCTAAAAATCTCAGTACTATGAAGACAATTTATACTAATTGTTATCGTGGGAATATCAGAGTCAAATTAGTGTACAAATTGAGAAAGGAGCATTATTCGTTGTACTGATCATGCTACATATCTTGTTGAAGTACTCAGATAGTGGAGTATGATGATAATTTGATAGTCATCTTGTCATTGCATATAAAGAGCCCTTGGTATCGTAGTGTAGTACATTTTTGTTTCACGATATGATCTTGCACTCCTTTCTTTTTTTTTTTTTCCGCTCTTCTCGAAAAGTTTCACATACTTTTTGTGCCTATGCGGATCATAAGCAAGCAGTTCATTCTCTAAGCATTGACCAAGTTCCTCTGGATATTTGCAGTTACTGATTCCTCCTAAAATGGAAACTATGCCCTTTTTACCTGACATTGCTATGATTATTCTCTTTCATTAGTTGCGTGGAAGGGTGGGGCGCTGTGATAAAGAGGCTCATGCACACTTGTTCTACCCTGATAAATCGCTGCTATCTGATCAAGCCCTGGTAGGTTTTTGACTTTTGTTCTAATTTCTCAGGCAGAAGAAAAACATGCACATGCACTTTGACCCATCTTGGCGTCATAAGACATGTCTTGAATGTTATATGTACACGTTTTTTTTTTGCCCTTTCAAATTAATGCTGTGGATGTGGACATTATCAATATATGGCTACAGGAGAGGCTTGCTGCTCTTGAGGAATGCCGTGAACTTGGCCAAGGTTTCCAGCTTGCAGAGAGAGATATGGGTATAAGAGGCTTTGGTACTATCTTTGGTGAGCAACAGACAGGCGATGTGGGAAACGTCGGCATTGATCTCTTCTTTGAAATGCTATTTGAGAGCTTGTCAAAGGTATCTTCTAATGTATGATTAGCTCATGCAACTGTGGCACCCATTAGCATGATCATCGCCACTTTTTATGATACTTCACTTTTACCTTATGCTTGTTGTCTTGCCTTGGCACTCTTTCTTATTCTGTGTTATTGATCAAACCCCATTGTGATGACATGAGATCAATTGTTTTGAGCACCTTTAAATGCTTAAGTGCTGGCATCTTGTGTGTTATGTGTCTTATTAGAGATGTGATCCTAAGTTCTAGCTTCTGGGACTAAGAAATTTTATTTGATATATCATCTAATATTTTACCATCTCTGTTTACCAGAAGGTGTTTAACTGTATTTTCAATATTTAGTTGCTGAATTTGTGTTGAGCATTACAAGTCTTTGCTTTGTTTCTATGTTGCTCATACTTCCAGTTTATTTTCTGAACATTGCAACTCTTTACTTTGTTTCTAGGTAGAGCAGCATCGCGTACTTCCAGTTTATTACCAAGATGTCCAGGTACTTCGCTATTTTCATGGACTTATCTTCACATAAGTAAGCTGTTGTATGTTTTGAACTCCTGAAGGATAATGAATTACCAATCTAGCTCATAATTATGCACAGAGAATGCAATGCGTCATTTTGTCAGTACACCATTTCTTTTGGCTGGCATTGGACAAGGAAAGGCCAGATATGATGTCTCTAAGAATTCAATAACTCTTCCATAGGTCATTAGAGTACAACAGAAATAACAAAGGAAATAATAGTTTATCATGAAACAGTCGGTGACCATGCTAACAGAAGCCGGTTTTGCACGCATCCTAAAACACAAAGTCGGACTGCAGGCTAAAGTCGGGTAGACATGGGCTTTGATATGACTCATTATCTAATTTGACACTTCTGAATTCTCTTTAGTTCGAGGAGTGGTGGAGGAGTGTACATAATTGTGTTCTTTTTCATTCAAGAGTCTACATAATATTGAATGAGTTTAGGGAGAATGGTCCCTAAATTTTGACCCAATATTTCAGGGAAACGTAGAACATTTTCATCTAGTTCATGAACTAAACTAACCATGGACCAACAGTCCAGGGACCACATTGAATAAATTAAAAGTTCAGGGATCATATTGCACATTGGGTTAAAATTCAGAAACCATATTAGGCAAATTAAAAGGTCAGGGATCATATTGCATATTGGTCAAAGTTCAAAGACCATTTGATCATTTTCCCTTTCACAAATAATGACCCCTTACTCTAGCTTTTCTCTTCTGTATAAAGCACAGTATTACTTCCCTTGTCCCCAGCAGATTCTGTCCATTTTTTTCCGGTTTTATGATGGCACTACATTTTACTAGGTTGATGGAAAACGGTATTGGCATCTGAGCAAAAGTTAAGTCGGATGTGACTATTACAGTCTTCAGTAATCACATTAGTTCTAATTTTAAATGGATTTAACTTTTGATTGATTGAAAATGAACTTTCATGGTCTGGCATCTCGAATAGCTTTAAGTTTCGTAGTCTTGACTGTTGTTCATCGTTGGCCTTTACTAGATTGATATAAATATAAATCCGCATCTTCCTTCCGAGTACATAAATCATCTTGAGAACCCCATGGAAGTCATAGATGAAGCCAAGAAAGCTGCTGAGAAAGACATATGGAGCTTGATGCAGTTTTCAGAAAATTTGCGTCGGCAATATGGAAAAGAGCCTCGTCCCATGGAAATTTTGTTGAAGAAGCTCTATGTGAGAAGAATGGCAGCAGACCTTGGGATTTTGAGGATCTATGCTTCAGGAAAGATGGTTGTAATGAAAACAAACATGACTAAACAGGTTTTCAAACTAATGACTGATTCGATGGTCTCTGATATGCACAGAAATTCATTGGTATATGAGGGAGACCACATTAAGGTATGACATTCATTTTTTTACTGTGTTTGATGCTGATGTTCATCGGTCAACTTGCCTGTTTCACTTCCCATTTTTTATGAGAAAGAATCTCGCATATTTTAGATTCTTCCGCTTGCCTTGATGTACAATGACACGGAATATAATTGTTAGTTGGGGGATACATAATGAGCTCCCTACTATGCCTCTACTCTGTTTTGGCTGGCTTTGGTCTTAAATTCTTATTTATCTTGATAAAATACCAGATGGCAATAGATATTGTGTTCGTTGCTCTTCTCAATCTCCAGCAGTACAGTTATCCAAACATTAGGCCTATCTATTTATTAATGATCTCTGGATATGTGAGGGCATACCTTACTCATGTTTCTCCAAAGTTCAAGTTGCCAAAGTAAATCGATGTATCAGGTTCAGGATCTACTGCATGTTTGATTGCCTCATGTCTCTTTTTTAATGAATTATATCACCTTGATGTCTATCATTCCCTACCTGTATGATTATGCATTGTTAGTAACTGGAGTGTGTTTGTTAAAGTTCTAGGCCGGACAAGAGGGTGAATTTTCTTTTCAGGTTAATTTGGCCATTTGGATCTCATTTGCTGTTGATTATCAATCAATTTATCCATCTCCCGTGTAATGTAATGCAGGCCGAGCTGCTTTTGGAGCTTCCAAAAGAGCAACTCCTGAATTGGATATTTCAGTGCTTGGCAGAACTGTATGCTTCATTACCGGCTCTGATAAAATACTAAATATACAGACACCATACGTCAGAGGTTTTCTCTCCAGCATTTAACTGCCAAACTCTATAATGCAATTAAGACGGCTTATTTGCGTCAGTGGCCAAAGTTAAGGCGAGTTGGCTCTATTTGGTTGGTGGTGTGTGCCTGGGGTGATCGCGCACAAAGAAGCTAGACAACTTTCCATGAACTAACCTGAAGTTGGACTAAACGAGTGCAGACAGTTTCATGGGTAAGAGAAGTAGAGTTATGTGTTATTACATGGGAAACATCTCTTCTCAATGACGTCTGTCTGCAGATACGAGGTAGCAGCGTGGGAGGTCAGCTCTATGGCGTGCCTGGTTATGAACATTACTGCAATTTACCTTCAACGAACATATTCACCGACTAGTAGACCAATGCAGCGCTGTTGGTGAATAATGGGTGAACGGGGCTAGTGTAAAGGTACTTTCTGATTTCTGTACATGTATTATTTGAAAACTCGGGTGCTTAGTTACAGTGGCTATGGCTGGCCCGTTATAGTTTTTCGGGACTAGGTTAGCTTCTTCATTTTTTTTTCCTGAAGTCAAGTGTCTAGTAAACTTTGACTTCAGAATTAGGCGGTTTAGGATCGGTGAATTGTGGAAAGTCGAAGAAACTGATGTTACATGTTGTCGATCAGAATAATATTTTATGGCAATTTCTTCTGCCCGAATGAACCAAAATGACTTGGCAATTCCCTCTAGCATTCAGTGGTTACACAGTGGAAGTAATCGTGGAAAGAAAGAGTTAAGAAATCGTAATTCATCGACAATGATGTGCTTCAAACACGAGTAATGCTCGTGGTTTTCCTCATGGATTAGAAAGAAGGAACTCCCTCTCTCTTTCCATCCCGTGTTCCCTTTTTGTTTATTTTTGTTTATTTCTTTGTCCAATTTGTTTTTTCTTTCCTTAACCAAGGAATACTGAGGAAAGTGATTGCAGTAATCTAGTACCCGTCCGGCTGTGTCCTGTAACGGGCCCTAGAAGAGCCTTGTCCGATATCCTACCCTCCGCTCATCCCCCCCGACCCTCGGGCCGGCCTTCCAAGGCGCAAAGCCCCCCCGACAACTCCGACTCCGACCACACTGGGATGCGCGAAGCAAATCTCATCTCCTCGTCTCTGTTGGGCACTGTCGCAGTGTCGTGTTCGTAGAAATTAAAGTCTGAACCTGCGACGATCAACAGAAACTCCATCTGCCATCGCCATCGCCAATGTCAACATTGCCTCTCTCTCTCCAACTCCCCAAGTCGGACTCCACTGTCCCGTCATGCAATCTATAAACTAAACCCACCCCCATCATCAAGAACCTCCAGATCAAACACTTCTCTCCCTCTCCCCGCCGATCCATCCAACCCCAAATTCGAATGGCGGCCTTCCTATACCACCTGTTCTCCTCCTCGTCCCTCCTCTCTCTCGGCCTCTACCACTTGGTTTCCGCCACCCGCAACCACCTGAAATCCCCCTCCACCTACGCCGCCAAGCCTTACCACCCACTTCCCCCCTCCGCGCACCCCCGCCTCCGGCCCCTCCAGCTCTACCTGGCCCTCCTCTGCCTCCTCCTCGCTTTCTGCCACCAGGCCATCTCCTCCTCCGACTCCGACCCCCTCCTCAAGGGCTCCACCCCCGTCCACCGCTTCTCCTCCCTCCAGTCCGCCTCCGTCCTCCTCCTCTTCCTCCTCCTCTCTCTTTCCCTCCTCCTGTCCGACCTCCTCCCTTCCCTCCTCCCCCTCCCCCACGACCTCTTCTTCGCCCTCGCCTCCGCCGCCTTCTTCCTTCAGTCCTCCTCCTCCTCCTCCGCTGCCTCCTTCCAGATCTCCGACCTCCAGGCCAAGTGCGACTCCGTCTCCGCCCTAGTCTCCGCCCTCTCCTCTATCCTCTGCCTTGCGCTCGCCTGCTCCCCCCGCCTCTTTGTGGCCGACGTCGCCCTTGGGGCATCCATCTGCCTCCAGGGCCTGTGGTCATTGCAGACCGGGCTCTCGCTCTATGTCGAGGCTTTTATCCCCGAAGGGTGTCATAAGTTGCTTGATGTGGTCAAGGGGGTGGAGGGATCTACCAAGTGCGATCTGGATGAGTCGAGGTTGAGGGCCGTGGCCATTCTTGATCTGGTGTTTGTGGTTCATGTCATGTTTGTGGTGGTCATCGTGATGGTTGTTTATGCTGCTGTGGCTAAGAGTGTAGGTGTGAGGAGGATGGGGTCTTATGAAGCATTGCCAACTACTGGCGATAGAGATGCGAATAATCATATTCAGATGAAGGCATTGACAGGCACGCAGGCTTGACTTGATCTCCTTTTCTCTTTCTCATTTTTTGTTAGCATCGTTTGGACGAGTGATGAGCTGAAATGAAATCCGACTCCTTTTCTTTCACTTCAGATTTTGAGAACACTGTAAACCTCTTAGAGTTAGAGGAGGGTTTCCCTTGTACACAAAGTTGGCTTTTATCTCGAGCCATAGCTATGGTACTGGCAGTTCATTTTCAGTCTCTGTTACTGTCTATTGTCACTACGGTGCTTTCCAACTGATCCACTTGCAATCATGGTGAAAATTATCTCCTCGTCTACGAATGGTTGGAATTGACTGTAGATCTGGAATTTGAATTATTCGCTGACTAACTGTTTCACTCTCGACAAGTCGGGCATCATCCCTTCAAAAACTCGCTTCTTATGCCAAATGTCGAGGATAAAGAGTTCTTCTTCATTTGAGAAGGCCCAATAGATGCTCGCATAATAGGTTAATTATATTGTCACCAGACCACAATGAATTTGAATTCGTAATTGTTTAAAATTTGTAAACAATAGTGGGTACTCATTTCCATGTTCTTCTCGAAGAAGCTCCTAGTCTCAGAAATTATATTTGGTTGAGTGAACTGAATAAGTGAAGGTGTGCGCGTATATCTTAGTGTAAGCCTATTATTGATAAAAAAAATACTTTGTAGATGTTGGAGCTGCTTTTCTTAAGAGATCTTTTGAGAGCAATTGATGACTTAAAGTTAATAGTCATATTCCATTGCTGTCTTGTAATACCAAAAAGGATGATATTGCAACATTTTATGTTACTTAATTGCTGCCTTTGAGTCTTTGGCCCTTCTTGTCAGGTCTGCAAAGAACCAATGTTCCAGTATTCTACACATATCGCCAGCAAATTGGCTTGTCTTGATTTTGGCTTGTATAGTGGTGCACAAATCTGGTTTTTTCCATCTCTCGCTGCATAAAAGGTCTAAAGCTTTGAGTGCTCTGATTTTTCATCATTAGCATCTTCATTAGTTGCTGCTGATTCCGTCTGTGTTCTAATGATGAAATTTTGATCTAGCTGTGTGGATGGCTCCTTGAGATAAGGTTTTTAATTGACTGGGATTTGTTTGACATTCTTCATTTGCTTGCTATATTGACTGGAGTATGCATGACTCCAAGTTTACTAAAAGGCGAACATACGCCATATGTTATGGCAAGACTATCTGGATGCTTGATTGAGTTGCTTCAAAGTTGTTTGGCTGTTTGTTGATGTTGCTATATTTTGTGCAAAGATTAGAATCTAGGAGAGAGGGGGGGTTTCTTTAATTTAATGTTCTTCGTTGCTGCAATCAGTGAAAATAAAGGTGGGTTATTCCTGGAGCATTTACTTTCTGCACTTGAGCCCATTTACTCATGCTTTAGGTTTAGATCTTAGTTCAGCTTCTAAATTACCCATTCATTGGCACCTGATGGTGTCATATTGAGATTGACATGCATGACATTATACTCACGAGATGACTGCTTGCATGTGTTCTTATATGACTTCTTGCTAGTTTCTCAGCAAAATGCTTCTTGGCTTTTCTACTTGGAAAAATCTGCACAAAGACAAGATCTTTTAGTAGATCATATTCTAAATCAAAACATCAAGTGGGAGGAGTTGTTATTTGATACTACCTTCTTATGAAACAGTTTGATGTCATGCTTAAACCTGAATAAGAGTTCATGTCCTCATATGTGAGCCTGCAGCTGTTCTATCTCAACTAGAGGCTAATCCAACTGCTGTTTTTGTTTCCGCCCCAATTGACATTATGAGGCAATTCTCTGGAGGGATACTGCTTCTATCATTGGTCGGACGCCCATATTGGGGCTGTCCTGCTCTGTAGCAAACCCTCTCTTGTCGGTGGCTTCGGAGTCTGTATCTGCTGATACAGGATCGTGAATTGTGAGGCAATGAACAAAGACAACCAACAGCCTAGATGATTCTGACCTTCAATTACTCTTGCTGGCTAGGAACCTTCATTGTTTATGGTAATTTGAAAACAGGGATCTGCTTCCTAGCAAAATTGCATGATGGTGCGTGATATAAATATTGAGGAGATTGTCGAACATCCTGTGGAGTGGGTTTGCATGGATGCACCGTAGAATGATCTCTGAGAGGTTCACCACAGCATTTTGCCACGGTTGCAGCCAACTCAGTCTAATTTTACAAGTGAGCATAATACTAGGGGGTTGAGAGGAAAAGAGTTGATGACTGTTGACCAGTTTCTGCTATACGAGGTCTGGCAGGTATGAGAGGAAAAGAGATGATGCGAGGGGGATAAATGAGAGATGAGCAGAGTAATTATCGGCTCTTTGTTGTCATAATGACAACATCCTGAGTCATTTCCATCATTCAATGTGCTGGATTCTTGTTTCTTTTCATCATTTAAATCGAGGAAATTTCGCATTAAGAACCAAGAAACTTCGACGCGCTTCCTCCTCGAATTCAGTTGCCGACAAGCAGCTTCACTTCCATCGATTGAGACATCTGAAGCACAGTTTTGCCAAATAGCAAGAGAGCGTGAGAGGAGAACCGGTAGTTGTCAGTGCAATTTCAAACAAGGCTAGTCATTCGATGTTGTTGGAAACGAGCAGACAAACGAGGGAATATGAGTTCGTTTTTAAAATGTTAATGCACAACGCAGAAGTTTCTCCTACGCGGGTAAATGGAAGTTCACCCTGCTTGAGTGAACAAGGAAAGAGTTTTGGCTTTACGTCTCCTGTGCCTATAAAATGACGCCCCTGATCTTTTGCTTTAAACCATCGTCTCTGCCCCTCCGGCATATGTGTGCGTGTCCTGAGCAAGAAGGCGATGATCCGCTTGAAGCGTCAAGAGTTTTAGAGAAATCAACTATATTTGAACTCTCTCCCTCTAAGGCTTCCTAGCTCGCATTTCGTCGGTGTCTTTTCTTGAGCATATGATACCTTCTGCCTTTGACTAAGACGTCAGGTTGACTCCCTCCCCACTCCCCCTCCCCCTCCCCCTCCCCCCTTCCTTTTCTCTGTGTGTGTGTGGGCGCGTGGAAGGTAGATATTTTTTGTGATAATTGCTTATTGAAGTTACGGGGGAAAGCGGAGAAGCATGGAGGCAGGGAGTTCAAAATAAAGTTTGTTTCTCTTCTAATGGACCTCAATCTGGCCAGCAAGCAGAATGGAGAAGCTCCCTGCAATTTTCACCCATTCCTTGTTGCAGCTTTAGCAAGTAATAAATTTCTTTTGTAACATGTTTACCGGAAGAAGGAAAAGAAAATCTTCAACGTGGGGATTCATGCATAACCCCATCTTTGAAGAACCAGAATAAACTGCCGGCATCAGGTGATATGCATTGAAACGAGTCGACCACCCCAATCCTCCCTTTACTTAAATAGTGAAGGAGGTGTATCCTAACTAGATACAATGGGTATGCAATTAAAGTGCCTCCTAAGTATCCATGTGGATTGGTTAAATCTATTCTAATTCCAAAATCAGAATCACGATGCATGTTGAGGCTTAACTAGTCGATTAGCTTGAAATAGTTTTTGCTTTTCACCTTCCTCTAGTATTAAGCAAGCTTGCCGCTTTTTTGTGTCATTTTCTTCACCAAAACAAGCTGATGGCATTAAAGAGTGCCTGTCTAAGTTGATTTCAGGTGTGATTTCGCATGAGGAAACTTTGCAGCCGGCCGGAAAGAGAACGAACTTCTCTCAGAGTAAAATGGACATTCCATTTCCTATCCAAGACAATATTCCAACGTGAGGTTGCAAGAGAAGTGCAAGACCAGAGTCCGAGGATTACATCCCCAGGCCTAGCAACGAACTACAGACCATTGCCGTCCCACTCTAATAGCAATCCCATGAGCCAAGTTACCTCGAAGGAAAGGCTGCAAACAACATGGAGTTGCTCTATGACCCCACATTTACTTGTTACTCAAGGCTTCCCTACTTGGAAGCAATTGCATCGCATTCTTTGGGTAGCGCTTGAATACAATGCTCTCGGCCTTACCAAGACAGGAAAAAACGAATGAAAATAACCTTACTTACAAAAATGTGTACATATCTCGAGGGAAAATGCAACAGGGTCGTGAACCAACACGAGGTCATCTGTATCCTTCAGCTTCATCGGTACACCATTTTTTTCCCTCTTGCTGCACTTTCGCATAATAGAATTTCAAAGAGTGGATTATCAGTCCATGGCACGAACTTGAGTTAATATGTTAAGCCCTTCCACAGTAAGCTGGCGGTATCTGTATTTTGTACAATTGATTTATCCTGAAATCAGGAATACTTGAACATTAGCAAGAAAGTGCGGAAAAAACATTAAACCAAACAGATTTCACTGGTAAAGTATCCCAGACCTGATGAAGGTGCAGTCAAATGAATGGTACACTTGTACTTCGGGGAGACCGAAGATTTCTGCGGTAATAAATGGAAGTTATGATTTCTGACTCATGGATCGGTCTTTCAGCCATTCGCGAAAGTATGATTGCATCTTGTCTCTAGTAGAAGGATTCCGAACATTCACAGTCGGAATGATCTTGTTTGGCCTCAAAAACTGAGAAATGGCAGATTATTAGTTATATGCCAGATCCAGACGTCAAACTTAAACAGAAAGCGTTCACGAAACAAACATGATTCTGGAAGCATACCTGCACAAACTCCCGCAATTCTGTAAAACTGGAGTGCTCACTGTAAGGAACTCCTGCAAAGTGCCAAGTAGTGGTCAAATGATGTCTACTTTTGCCAGGATCATCCACCAGAGGTAAAAAATTATCAAAAAAAGATATCGCATCCTTTAGGACCAATTTTCTTCACCAACTCCTCCCGAAAGAGAATCGGACGATAATAAAACGAGATACCGAATTGCACTCATTGCACTCTATAAGTGTTTGCTAAAAAATTAAGATGTGATGCTTGGGATTTACTGATATAGTTTTGGGACTTGTGCGCTGCCAGTTTACCCAATAAACATAACATCAAATCTCACCATAAATAGTAACTTTGCCTTTGGAGATGGGTTTGATTAGACTCAATTGTGTCCGCTCAGAGTATGTCCAACCTGGGGAAATGGAATTAAGGACCATAAAACAGATTGTAATAAAATTTTTCTAAATACGTTATTGTGTATATATAAAACACTCACCAGTTGGTCGGAATGCCAAAACATCTGTGTATTGACTCCCATAAGACTTTAAATAACTATCAAGGATCTACAAGAAAAACATTAGGGTCATTAGTAACACAGGAAAAAAAGGATAAAAAAATTATATCAAATCTTCATAAGGCTAGGCTTAGGATCAAACTTCAAACCGCAGGGATGATATAGGCAGGACATGAAGAGGTGTATCCTTTGGATTCGAGCTGATCCTCTCGGATAGTTCAGGCCAGTCGAAAGACTGCAGGATTCTTCTCCGTGACGCATTTGCATGTATTTTAACCTAAAGCAGAAATCAAAATATACAAGGACTTCTCATTTGTGAATTCATATTCGTCCTACATCTTGATAATTTAATGGAGGCACAGAACTTAAAAAACAGCATAAAAGAAACCAACAGTTAATGATTGATGTTGTGGTCCTGTATCGCTATATCAATTGAAAGACAGCTAGCTCTAAGATTATCTAAAAGAACACTTACTATCAAATGCGTTCCATGTACAATTTTTTTATTAATCAGCATCACCTCAATGCATGGCCAGGTAATAACATGAAAATAGGTAATCCTTTAAATACCCATCCCCAATACAGAGATATCCAGCAATTTTGCAAAGATACATTCATCATTCTGAAGTTGTTTGGAAACGATACTAGCACTGAAAAGCTATTAAAAAGAAACGCGTTGGTTACTCCAAATGATCACAGAACACATAAAATAAATGCACTGCCTATAAAATTTTCACACTGGGAGCCTCAAGGAAGCCACATGCTCCCCCCAAACTGAAAAGGAGTTGCTCAATAAGACAAAGACCTTCAGACTTAGGTTAGACAAGAGAAATTATGGGCTAATATATGACCGATGCTTGTTTCCCCAGTTATCAAGATCGAGCAAGAGAAGCCATTTATCGGACTGGCAGTATGGAGCAGACCTATAAACCAGTACAGCTTCTCAGATTTGGTTCTTTTATTTGTATCACGACCCCAAAAAGAAATTAAGACAATAAATCGCCTCCTTGGCCATCCAACCCACCACATGACAGATATAGTTTGTGATGCTTTATTTTGCTGACACTCAGAAAGACACGAGGACGACAAACCCACCTGTAGAGCTAATGTCACATACACCTCCTCACAGCTTGGGATGCTTATTGCTCTATAAAGTAGAAATGCATTACAAAAAGAGGGAAAAGTGCATTGACATACCCCTAATGCCTTTGAAAGAGCAAGGTAGACACATTCTTTCCCAATGCTATAAGCCCCAACAACAATAAGGGTGTCGGGTCGCTTTTTAAGGAAGTCACTTGAAACTCTGACAACATAGCTTAGTACATCTTCTTTGGAAGGGAACCTGAGAAGGACCAATCAAAACAAACACTTGCCATAAACATGTTGTTTGGATATGAGTTGCTACCAGAAAGATATCTATCGGCTATACTTTGCAGAAAGGAAAGTGTCATACTTGTATCTTGGATTGCAATAAGTCGTGTCTAGGTAAAGCACATCGACTCGTTGGTTTGTGAGAAGCGGGTAAGTTTGCATCAGTTTTGAAGCTCTGAAGTCTCCCGTGTGCAAGTAGCATTGACCATTCAACAGACAAAAGTGAATCAAAGCTGCTCCTGGACAATGATTAGCTTCTAACAGTGTGACTCTAACTCCTCCTATTATATGCTCTTCATTCAATTCCAGAGGCCGGATAAACCTGCATACATGGGAAGCATATAAACTTCTGATAACACTCCTAACACTGTGCTGCTCAACAAAGAAATAAATGCTTCTGGACCATAAGCACGAAAGGAGAGAAAAAGGAACAGCAAAATCCAATTCTCACGATTGATTGACGTAGAGACACATTCTGACAAGCCGAGCAGTGAGAGGGGTACAATAAATAGGGCCATGAGACCATCCTTTGCTAAGGCCACCATAGTGATCAGCATGAAAATGCGTTAGAAAATATGCCGAACATCCTTCAACGCAGCCATAACGGAATGCATCAACAGTGAATGGCGTCCCTGAGAAAGCACCCAAACATTTCCTTAATCGTGCATTATATACGAATGTCACTCACAGGCCATTTTCACTCAACAAATTCAATCCCAAAAAATAATAACTTTCTGCATATGAGTAATGATCAACACTGTTGTCTTAGTGCCATTGATAAACGAAAACAACTCTCATTCCGCATAATGTGCATCCATCAGGTGAACCAAACAAATTATCAAGCACCAAGCAAGTCCCGACCTGGAATCTTTTTGTAGAAGGGGCAAACTCTAGGCCGAGCCACCTCAGCTCCACTATTACTCACTCCATTCAACGTCTTTGACCTCTTCATCGTCGGAGCTAGCTCCGGCTCCAACGGAGCAACCTCCCCTCCTCTGGCTCCGACCCCTTTCCTCTTCAACCCCCACATCTGGAGAAGATTGCCCTGCCTCAGCTTCCCGGCTCCGACCTCATTCCTCTTCAACCCCCACATCTGGAGAAGATCACCCTGCTTCAGCTTCTTCTCCGACGCCGTCCCGCTACGAACGCCGCCATCACCGTCCTCATCCAAATTTACGCCGCTTCCATCCTCCTCCTCCGATCGCAGGCGAGACCAATCGGTCCCGCTGCCATAGAAGCTGGACGCGAAACTCTCTCCCCCGTCGCCGCCCTCACCATCGCTCCTAATCCCTTCGACTCGTCCACCGCCGACCTCCGCTTCCATGAATCGAAACGAAGGGAAGCCGCCCTCATCTTCGCGATCGAGACGAGACGATTCGGGAACGCAATCGCACCGACAGTCGTCGAAGATGCGATCGAGATCGTCGCTATCGCTATCTTCGGACGCGGCCATTTTTCGCTCCGAGTTCGCGGGAGGGTTTCGATCTCGATTGAATTTTGTCGAGCGCGCGTCGCGAGGATTCGGAGTGTTTGGACATCCGACTTGAATGTGGTGTGTTTGGCTTATAAATATTTTTGCGCCCGTTAATTTTTTTTATTTACGATTTTACAAAAGGTGTTTATTATTTCACTTAGTGTTTCGTCTTCAAAACTTTTTTAAGACATAACGAAATTTTCTTAACCTGGATTCTAAAGGTTTTGCAATAAAGTCAACACGTGTGAGTTTATAAGAAAACTATAAAGAAAAATCAGTAGTAGCTCCAAATAATAAGATGACAGTGGGGTGATCGAAATTCAACAAAAAAATAATGCCATCGCCTGTGAAATATTATATAATAAATGGAGCCGCGAGGACATTTTTTTTATTAAGCCCTCTTAAAAGAGATTATGGACGCGTAATTGGTTATGATAATACCCATCGATTCCTATTAATTCATTTTATTTGTAATTTTCCCGTCAAAAAAGTGGGATCGTGACCATTTGTGTTAAACATGGAGAGGAGCTATCTTGCATGTTTCTACAATAAAATGGCGATCGCCTTCTATTATAGAGTTTTAGTTGTTCGTGTGGTGTTGAAAATGACCATAAAAATAATTAACGAATTTTCCAAAAGTACCCTCTAAATCGTGTGAATTTGAAGTTGAAGGGGGAAAAAATCAACTCAAACGGATTTTTTGCTTAATTTTTTTTCACTTGATTTTCGGATAAAATCAACCACAACTCTAAACACTTTTTCTTCAGCCTTTCCTTCGATTCTTTTCTGAGTGGAGATTGTTTTCGTGGATTCTCTTTTCTTCATCTCCACCTTCTGTCGTCCCTGTAGATATTGGCCAAATCCCAAAGACACTGCACGATTAGCATGTTTACGAACCAAAAAGCATCGTCCCTCTCAAACGATTCAGAAAAAATGAACTTAACCCACCTTCAAATTTTGTGTACAAATGAGCTAATGCAGCTGTCCGAAGCGAGCACATACAATGAGAACCTCAACAGAGTGCGTATTCACTAGTGAAACGACATCGGTTTTCGAGTCTTCAGATCGAAAGACCCATCGGCTTCGAATTTAAAAGAACAAGCAGCCCAGATTGGAAAAAGAGCCGCAGTTCTCGAGTCGAGTTCTTTTGAACCCAATCCAGAAATGAACAGCGCATTCTTTTTTAACCATTTAATAAGGGAGAATATCTTTGCCCCCACGAGCATATTCACACAGCTTTTTGGGAGGGGATTTGGCCGATGAACAACCCTTTTCCCCAAGCATTTACATACAGAGACAAAAACAAGAACTACTCTATAATTAGCTGCGGTCCAAAGTGAAATTCCCCGAAAAAGGACAAAAATTAGGAGAAAATAATATAAATGGGCTTCCTATGAAATTGGGAACATAATAAACTCGCCGCCTGGCTGGTTTTAACCATTAATTCAAAGTTTGACTTCCCCCCCTTCCTTGACATTTCAACGGCCGCCAATCCCCTACTTTTTCCCATACGATTCCTCGGCGACCGCATAAAATCACAGGCATCCCCTGAATCGCGTCACACCGTAAAGATCGAGACGGGCTTGGCGAACTCGACGGCCCACAGCCGACAGAGCCCACTTTCCACGCATCCAGCGGCGCGCACGGGGAGTACCGCACTGCTGCCGTGGACTCTAGCGCAGAGGATCGCTCGGTGGGTAAAGCATCAACGCTTATTCGCTATCGACACAACACCCTCAAATACTCGCCTTCTCTCGCTCTCTCTCTCTTTCTCCGGGGGGGATGTTTTTCTCTTGACGAAGAAGAAGAGTACGAGTTTAGAAAGCAGAGAGAAAGGAATTATCTTTGAGGCGACCAAGAAAGGGAAAATCCGAGAAATGTTCTTCGGCCGCAGCATCGGATCCCCCGCGTGCCTCGAAGCGTCAATCATTGCGATCTCTGGGTGAAAAGAAAGTTGGGAGGAAATCATATTCGCCGGTTTTGTGTTCTACCCTTTCGGAAAAGAGCTGTTGGAGGTGCAGCGGGAAGCTTTCCGTTTGTGCGAGCACACGTTTCCGGCAGAATCGGTCTCTTCTGGGAGGTCAATCTCTTCCCTTTTCGATCTGCTGAATCTGGGTATGGCTTGTCTCGACTCAGGGAACTTTGTTAGATCAGGCAGTGATTGCCTTTCTTTCCTGCTTCTGGTTCTTGCGGATCAAGTTTCGATCTTTTGTCTTTCTGAGGGCTGGATGCGAATGAGTCGGCTTCTGGCTCCGATTTTGTGACTGCATATCTCATCGTGGAGCTGGTTGGCTGGAAAAGTTTTGTCCTCGTGAGGACTATTACATTTCTTCGTTCAGTGATTTTAGATGTTAGCTTCATTTTCTTTTCATTTACCCTAAAGTATGTCATGGGCGATAAGAGCTTGAGGGGATACGATATTATCATGGCGTGCTTTGGCTTCGTGTTTTGTAGGGTGCGCTACAGAATTTGAATTTGAATTTGGGTGTCTGCTTATGTGGCAGGTAAAGACTTTTACTGAGTTTTACCAACCTTGGTGTTGAGATTTCAGCTTGAAGCAGGATTCTTGACTTCACTAATCTGCCAAAGTTGCCTTTTCTGAGGATGTGATGCTTTTGCTATGTTATGAGAGTGCATAGCTGAACTAGGACTGTACTGTGTTTCTCGTGCTTTATGCGGGGTGTCATTGGCACCTCTTAAACCATGGGGGATTGGGTAATTGGAGCTTTCATCAACCTCTTTGGCAGCATTGCCATCAACTTCGGGACGAATCTCCTTAAATTAGGTCATAATGAGGTATGCCTCTCGCTTCTTCTATCGAAATGATTGTTTGCTGGGTCGATCTTTGTCTTCTATACCAACAGCTGCCAAAGTGATGTTCTTGTAGAACTCTTCTAGAAGTGATGTACACATGTTGCTCTTGTACTATTCTATGTTATTCCTGGGTCATGCTCCACCTACAAATTTAGCAATGTAGAAGAGACATGGCATTGAGTTCGGCAGCTCAGTGACTATCCCGCTTAAACTTCAGCCCATCAATCCGAGGTATAAACCGGATTTTAGATTATTTGAATTGTAGACATATGTTGGTCTGATGAATGACATGCTGCTGGTTACTTGGTTTTTAGGAAGATGTGAGTATCCTTTGGCTGTTTCTTACATGACATCGCTTATTGCTTATCTCTGATCTTCTTAAGCATGGCCTGAGATGAAATGAAGCAAATTACTCCTATCACAAGAATTGCTGAGATTAGGTTTGATGAGCTTTTCACTTGCAGAGAGAAAGGCAGTCCGTGCAAGATATCGATAGTGCAAATGGCAAGCTTCCTTTAAGACCTATTATATACTTCCACACTTGGAGAGTTGGTAAATTCTAGTCTCCTGGTACTGTATATGCTGTAGTAATTACGTATTCTGTGAAACCAATGGCCCATGTTCTCATTTGGCCTTATGTTTCAACACCTGCAGGCATATTATTTTTCTTCCTGGGGAATTGCCTGAATTTTATTTCCTTTGCATATGCTGCCCAGGTAATTTATTTTATAAACCACAAATGCACCTAGAACTTTGTTTGTCATGGAGAATTGGTTGAGAGAATGGATTACATAGCTTTGTTTCTTGATCCTTTTACTCTCAGTTTCTTTTCATCAAATTTCTCCCTTTCATGCAGTCACTCCTTGCAGCTTTGGGGTCAGTTCAGTTTGTCTCCAATATCGCCTTCGCATACTTTGTGTTGAACAAAATGGTGACGGTCAAGTATGTTGATTTGAAGAGTAAAGTTTACTTTCAGGACACTCTTAAGTTCACATTTTTTTTTTCCTTTCTATGTATCATATCATGAAATGCTGTATGATCTCTTGTCCCAGGGTTTTGGTTGCCACAGCTTTCATAGTCCTTGGAAATGTTTGTCTTGTTGCGTTTGGTAACCATCAATCACCTGGTTAGTGTGAGCTGCAATCTTTTGGCTATCATTTGTTGCTTTCTGTGTCAGTCCTTTCGACAGCACTGCTCCATCTCACTTTGCTCTTTACTCTGCATTTGGCTCTGGATGGTTTGGTATGTCTGTCAGTGTGTAGAGTCCGTAGCCCGTTTGACTGTGAAGATGATTTTATATGTGGTCATTGGCTGCAAGCTTGATTTTCATAATGGACACTTGATTACCTTGACAGATTTGATCATTTAATGTCGACCATTTATAATCCTATTCTCTACCTGCTTTACCGGTTCCTTGGGGTGGAAAGGTTAAGTCCTGTTCTTTGGCTTTCCTTTCAGTATACACACCAGAGCAATTGGCTGAAAAATACAGCAACATCACATTCCTTTTTTACTGTCTTATTTTGATGCTGATCGTTGCCTCGCTTCATGCAGTCTACAGGTGAGCCTTACAAACTATCATTTTCCTGGCTCTTCTTTATGTTTGTTTCATTGCTCACTGTATCATTGGATCGGCAAGTTCCTTACCTTGTAAGTGTTGGATTGCAGGAGAGGTGAGCTTCTTGTTGCAGTTGCAGGACAGGAGCTGAGACCACACTGGCGTATGCTGCTTCCCTTTACATATGCTATAGTTTCAGGTGCCGTAGGCTCGTGCTCAGTGTTATTTGCAAAATCTCTGTAAGTACCTTAGACATCGTAAACTCTTGTGGTGCGAGTAACACCTGCAACTATGTGTGGTATTAAAACGGTTATTTCTCTGGTTTTCAGGTCTAACTTGCTTAGACTGGCAATGTCTAGCAGCTATCAGTTGCACAGCTGGTTCACATACTCGATGCTTCTTCTCTTTCTCAGTACTGCTGGATTTTGGGTAAGATAGCTGTCGGAGTTTCTTTACCTGGATCTTAGAATATACCCACCTGTTGCAGAAAGCTTAACATTTTTCTCTTGCTCTGCAGATGACAAGGTTGAATGAAGGATTGTCATTGTTCGATGCAATTCTTATTGTTCCCATGTTTCAAATTGCTTGGACATTCTTTTCCATTTGTACAGGATTCGTTTACTTTCAGGAATATCAGGTCCTACAATTAGACAATCGTCTTGTTTTTTTCAGCCAGAAAATCATTGTGTGATTCACCCATTTTTAAAACAGGTATTTGATGCACTGAGGACGACAATGTTCATACTGGGAATGACGTCTGTTTTCGTAGGGATTTCTTTGCTGGCACCTGATGACTCAAGAGGTACCGAGTTTTGAGAACAATGAAAATTCAGTGAATTAAATAGATGTAGGTTTACTTACACTTTTGTCTTTCAATTCCTCTTCAGGCGGTGAAGTAAAAGATAATCCTTCCTCAGCATCTCTGACATCTTCAGGCATGTCAAATGAAGCGGACAGGTAATTTTGAAATTGCCAAGGTTGGGGAGTGGTCAATTATGTAGAATGCTGTTGAGATATATTTTCTGAATCTTTGTGGTCCCTCCCAAAATGAGGATATCTTTTGGTTGGCATTCATACGATCTTGCATGTAATTGGACTCATTAAAATGTGGATATCAAACATTGGGCTGTTTGTTACAGATTGATCGTGTCATCCGGAGATGGACACAGTAAAGAGAAGAGATCATTCATGCAAGAAATGGCCTTCAGGATTAGGGACATATTAATGAGGGCAAAGGTGCTAATATGGAAGTTGACGAATAATTATCGTTGCGAATGCTTGGCATGTGATGTGATTAACATGACAGGTTTCCATGATTCTGCAGAATGCTTGCTCGGTTTCGCTAGGATTAACAGACGATTCGATCAACGCATCTGCCGTGCTTGTAATGCCTATGGTGTCTTCAAAGATCACAGGATTTAGAGGCACTGGTTTCGACCGGTCAAAGGTGCTTTCCATGAAGAACTTCGGTTGGAGCAGGATCTCCCTTGACGAGGAGGACGCGGAAATGTTGGACACGACTGTGGTGCTCCCATAGATTCTTTTTCGACTGTTGTAGCATATGATTGATTTGAACATCCACGAAGTAGGGATTGTTTAGATTACACGTATGTAGGGAATATCCCTCTCGTTACGTAGTAGCCTCTTGTATTGTCTTTTTGGGGCGTGAGGGTGGGTTGTTTGCACAGTCAGGAGACGTGCATAGGCTGTATATGTTAGCTCACTTGATAGAAAAGTGAGGGACGTGGCTGTCTTGAAAACCTGCTGTAACTAAAGGAAGTGCATCACAATCAAGTTCATTACTCAAATCTTCAGTAACTCATCTCGGTACATTTCTGTATCTGTGTATGCATATGGGTACGTACGTTTGACCGTGGCTACTGCCTACGCCCTGTATGTCTCCATCGTGATGGATCGACATGTTGAAATGCGAAGGGAGTTGTCTTAAATTATGCTCCGATGTGGCTTCATCTTGGACCGGTTTTGATGGATGACCATGCCGAGTCGGAGCAGTCTCGATGCTTGGCAGTTCAAGTGCATGGTCCAATTGCTGGTATACCGTCGCCGCAGTCGTCGGATCATCGGCATAACAGGAAATACGTAGGGCCATGTGTGTTTCTCTTGTTATGGGCAAAGGTAACTCGATTTAGTAGAATTGGGTAAGTAGCAGTATTGCTCGGAAATGACAAGTGAGTAGTACTTCACATCTACACGCAATTTGTGGAAATTGCTCAATCTTGATAAAAGGCTCAAAAAGAGGGAGAGCTGCCCAAACCTCTCATCAAAACCCATTTCGCTGTTCGTCTCTCTGATCCTCCTTTTGGGCTCTGGTCATGGAATCCAACACCTTGATCGTCAAGCTCCTCCACGGCAAGGACGTGCGAGCGTTCAACTTCTTCCAGAAACTCAACGTCTACGCCCGAGCCTCCATCGTCAGCGATGACCCCAGCAAGAAGCTGGGCCAGACCCAGCAGCAGCGGACCCCGACGGTGAAGGAATGCGACGGCGACCCCGAGTGGAAGCACGAGATGCGGTTCGACCTGTCGGTGATCTCTGTCCGGGACTGCGACCACGTCTTCCTGCGCGTTGATCTGTTCCACGAGGGCGTGATGTTCGGCGACAAGCACATCGGCGAGGTCCGCGTGCCGCTTAGGGATTTGGCGGAGCAAGGGGACGGGGTGGTCAGGTTCGTGAGTTACCAGGTGAAGAATCCGGAAAGGAAGCCCAACGGAGTTTTGACCTTCTCGTACGCAGTGTTCGGGAGGGGCGAGACCGACGAGGCCGCGGCGGTCGGGACCGCACCGGCCCCGACCGTCGTCGGATATCCGGTCGTTAATCCTCCTCCCTACGGAGGATGGGGCGAAGTCGGAGCTTCCAGTTCGGAAAATCAACCTTCGTCGCCGGAAATTCATTACCCAGTGATCGATTTTTACAGCGAATCAGACCAAACCTATCCGGTAGCAGTACCTCACGGAAGCTATTATCCGCCGCCGGAAAGCTACCATCCTCAGCCGCCTCCGCTGCTACCTCCGCCGCCGCCGCCGCCCTTTGCGCAAGGGCCGTGTTACTACCCACCGCGTCCGCCGCCGTTCGGTCCGTGGCAGCACGATCCCTACGCAGGAGGCCACGGCTTCGGCGGAGGGTGGCGGGGAGGCCCGTGGGAGAGGGAACGGAGCTCGACGTACTGGAACGGCAGGTGAGATCGAGACGGTGGGTTTTGAATTGTCGTTGGAGCCCGTGGGTAACGTCGATATACGTGCGCTCTTTGTATTCGTTTGCACTGAAGTACATGGTAGTGACAGACGACCAGCTGCTGTGATAAAGATTCGAAATTTCCGGTCATGCGACGTTTTTCCCGTTACTTTCCCGGAAAATTATCGGTGGGGGGAAAACGATTTGACGGAATCTTGCCTGTTTATGAGATGTAGCACGTTCCTTCTGTAGAGGGGGCTTCAGTTGTCATCAGACATTGTCAATGAAAAAGTTCCCATCTTTTGGTATCGGCCCGCGCCTTGTTCGTGTTTGATTTGATCTTACGTTGGACTACTTCAGAAACTAATGCGAAATTTACTAAGACTGCGAAAACTTCGTCGCGACGCAATCGGTGTTCAGCAGCGGCTCGTGACCGATTGAGACGTCACCGGCACCAACTTATAATTACACCAATGTGTACCAAAGCGATTTCATAATCGTACTAAAGAAAGAGGAGGCGAGCTTGAGGTTCTTCGTCCATGGCGCCTCGTCTGATCTTTGAGGCTCTCCATGGTCAATGTCCACGATCCCCCACCAGTTTCACTTTCAAAGCCGATGAACTATCAATCATAATGGAAGAAAAAAGAGATCTTCATATTTTATGGGAAACAATTTTGTCCGTGAGGGGTAAGTTGAAGATGGATGTACAAAATTAGCAGAGCTATTAGATTCTTGCTCCAACTCTTTCGTACGAAAACTTCTACTTCGATTCAATTTTCCTCAACCCCTTTTGTCTTTATATGAATTTCAATCAGATTCAATAGGCTGTTAACTCATTAGAGAAAATCATACAAAAAGTTATAAATTTATTGTAGTTTTGTCAATTCGATCATGAACTTTCCAATTTTACCAATCAAGTTATAAATCTTTTTCATCTTTTATCAACCGAGTTCATCCGATCTATTTTCGCTGAAGATCGCTAACATGGATATTGAAAATGTTATGTAGGACTACCAGCACTAACGTTTATCTATTTATTTATTCCTTGATTTTTTCTTTCTTCCTTCCTTTTCTTGTTCGTCTTTCAAGCCCCGTGAGGGCTTTGGGGCCTTGTCCACTGCCCAGTGGCTGGCTGTGACTGGCAAGGATTGGCTGGCTGGCAACCCTGGCCAGACTTGATAAGAAAAAAAAAAGAAATAGGAAGAGAGAAAAAAATCATTTTTTAAAAAGAATTATAAAAAAATTATCCACCTTAGCGCTAGTCGCCCTACGTGACACTACCGATAATTACCTTAGTAATTTCTGATGAAAAATAGCCGGATGGACTCAATTGGCAAGATATGAAAAGAGTTGGAATTCTATTAGCAAAATTGATATATTTAGGATCAAATTGGCAAAAGCGCAATAAGTTTAAGAAATTTTTTGTTCAATTTTCCCTAACTCATTATGTCTGTGTAAATTAGGACTACTTACAAGTGACCGGTGGTAGCTAGCAGCACATCTAACTTTCGAGATTATATATAATGTTGCGTCAAGGCAAAGTTGCCATCTGTGAGATCCTGAGTATGCTCTATTGCTGTCTTAACCTTGCTTCTTGGGTGCTCGAACGTTAGCATTTACTTCACGAAAGCAACGAAACCTGTTCTTTCTTTCGGCTTCATGCGTCGGCCCAAACATTCAGCGTTGTTCAGCATTCTCCATCTCGAATGCTGACAAGAAGGCTTACCTAAGCCGAACGTGAAAACCCAACCTGGCGGTCCCGATGTCCAGACAGGCTTTTACGTTGTTAAATAAACAAAGGTTCTCGAGCACGTTGCGTTCTGTGTTGTTCCATCACAAGCAGATCGGCACCCGCTTACCACATGGTCTCATAGAAAGTTGGAAGGAAAAGGAATGTCTTTTTCCCGATTGCAGATCTTAACATGCATGAAAAGCGAGGAGGAGGGTTAGGTGAAGATCATGGACATTGGCGGGACTCAAAGCAACAAAAAAAGTAAAACCAGCAGAGAAGCAACAGCTGCAAGCATATGTAGTTATTATGAAAGGCCAACTAGCATCGTCCATATTATTCTAACAAGTCGAAACCTTTGCTGATTAACCGATCGGCGTTTGCGCCTCCTCCTAGCATCAGATGCGTGCGAATGGTGTATAGACATTAGTGGCGGCATAGCGAAGCGATGAGACCATTTATTATAGGAGGGAAAGAAAAGACCTCAGAGGAATTTACACGCATGACGCAACCAATTCACGGTGTACATGGAAAGGCAGCGTGTACGTATCATTACTAGTTCGATATATTGGGACGTAACAGTTTAATCTTCTTGAAGTGATGGCCATCATTATCTTCCATGATCTCAACCCAAACCAAACCCTGATGAGGCCAATATACTATGGCGCGCTCACTGATGCTCTCTCCTTTCGGGCTTTAAGTGCTGATTCGGTTCTTCAACATATAAGGTTCGCTTAGTACTGCAGAAGTTGCATCCGAGTTTGCATTCTCAACTGCTCATGGAACCTCCTGATGAACTCCTCGGCCTCGTCGTCGACCCTTCCGTGATAATTCCCACCTTCGTCTTCATCTTCTGATGAATAGTTCGAGACCCTCACGGTGAATGGCGATAGCAGCAGAGGGCTCAGCTTCTCGTCTTCCTTGTTCACGCGTTCGCCGGAGGCGCCGAAATGGAAGCTGAAGTCGTATTCTGGGGTCTTGGTCATCAAGGCAACAGCTTTAGCCTCTTCTTCGCGATCATCGTCTTGATCTTCCTCTTCTTCTATGACCTGAGGTGGGTTGATGCATGGGAAAAAATGGTGCTTGTTCCGTGTCGGCGCGCGGAAAAAAACGGGGTTCGGGCTGTTGCTGCATGAGAACTCGTATTCCCGTAAGGCAGAGCCACCGCGCGCCACGGCCTTGGAGTGGTGATGGTGGTGGTGAAAGAGGAGGTTGGTTAGCGTCTTCCTTGCGATCTTCCCTCTCTTCATCATCATGTTCATGTCCATGATCAGCTTCCTCTTCGACATGATCCCCTTTCTTATCATGAAGAAGGAGATCCTAAGCACGTTCCACAGCCTCTTGGCCACGGCAGAACTCGCTCTACAATCATGCAACTCCATTTTCCTTCCTCTCGCCAAACCTAATTCACAAACCACTCCTGAAACGCTAAAACAAGAGTATCGATAAGCTCGCTAGGATAGATTCTTTCTCGCGCGTGTTCACAAGAAAGAAGAAAGACGTACGAACCGGCGGGTTTTCTTCCTCCTACGAGGCGGGCTAGACCTCGCAGAAGCCGAAGAAAACCCTCGAACGAGAATGAGAAGGGGAGTCGAATGGGATGCCGATTTTATAAGCGGGCTAGGAGGAGGAACGTGGTTTGCCTTGACAAGGATTAATCAT
Organism: Melaleuca quinquenervia; assembly: GCA_030064385.1. Classification (NCBI taxonomy): domain Eukaryota; kingdom Viridiplantae; phylum Streptophyta; class Magnoliopsida; order Myrtales; family Myrtaceae; genus Melaleuca; species Melaleuca quinquenervia. Next base: position 4,238,020 of record CM057726.1, on the reverse strand, counting down.
AATGAAAAGTGAAGGCAAAGGCAAATTATTCAAGACAAAAAATCAAACGAAAGGGGAGCAAACGCCCCATGATTAGGAAAGCCAAACAGGAAAGAAGTACCCATCGATGTCCTTTGGGGAAAGCATCCCTCACCATATTTTCAAATGGACCCAACAACCGCTCCTCCCCTTTGGCATTAAGAACAATGCTTTATTTTCAGAAGAGGGAGATGAATTTTTTAGTGAGGAAGATAATTGGGAAAATTGGGAACATGAGAGGTTGAGGAGACCACCCATGAATAGATTTATTTTGAGTTCAATACAGCTAACGCGGTCTGCTTGATTGGATAAAGAGGGTAATAATGGAGGTGGGGGCAACTTTTTGGTCGGAGAAGTTTGAATTTGTTGCTGTCGGCCCTCTTCTTTTCTTCAACGGCTATTTTAATTGCTCCGCGCCAAGAAAAAACTGAAGAAAAGATGGGTGATGGGGTGTGCTTGTAATGGACCTCGATTTGGGCAAAAGTATAATGAAAATGCAATTCTAAACCTTGTGGATGCGTTCCGTAAATACATGGCGCAATGTGTGTTCTCGTGTCTATTCCAAATGTAAAACACCGTCACTGTGATAATTATCCGAAAAATCTTAAATGGTAGCTAATTCAATCTTAATGTATTTCGATTTTGGTTGATATGGCAATCCAATCAGGATCGATTGTCTTCCGTGACATTACTAGCACTAACATGAGTAGTTTTTGCAATCATTTTCAGATTTTTTTTTTAATTTTCTTCTTTTTTCCTTCTTTGCTTTATTCTTATTTCTCTGTCGGAGTCAGTTGTTAGCCACAGGCAAAGGTGTCGCGGCCCTCACACAGATTCGACAAGGGATATGGGCTTTAGGGTTCGGCAAGGGCCACGACACCCTCGCTTCCTAAATAAATCTGCAATCGGGAACGAGCAAGGAGTTAAATAAAACATGCCATCCCTTCTTTTGAATGAATGAAGGCTGCACGCATGAAATAATACAAAGTAAAATCGAGCCATGATGCCATATTGAAAAGTCCGACTTACGAGCTTGAACTGATAAGCGGAGGAGAAGTAAAGAGCGTACGGACTCCTTACATAAATAATTTAAAGTACTTTGATAGGTCTAATCGAATTGTTCTATAAAACTTGAATTAATCACAATAAATCAATTACAACGTATCGTTCGCATATTACTTATATCGTTTGCATTTTTCGATGGTCTAGATTTTTAGGCACGTTGTTTCAGCTAACTCGCGCACCTCTCAATTATTTGGGTTGAAAGAGTCCAAACTCGATGGAAAATCTGGTCAACATTGGCATAAGGACGTGATATTATATAAGACCCTTGTGGACAAGAGAAAACCCAGCTGTGTACCAAGGAGAATGGGCCCCACGGTCCATAATTAATTAATTTATTTCCCCTACCCAACTCCCTCTTCTCATTAAGATCTGCATTGGAATCATGCATAAAAAAGAAGAGGGAGAAATAAATCTGAATTAAACAATTTGATGGGTTGGATCCATGTCTTGGCTTAAAAGCTGGAATGAACGGGGGAGAAAGCAGGCGGTCATGGTCTTTGACAGGGGCTCAACTCAATGACTTGGTGTCTACAACAAATAACATTTTCCTGAGGGGGGAAGTTTTGATTTGTATTTCTACGTAGAAAAATACTAACTCGACGATCATCGATTGCCGGTTGGCGTCGAGTCGACCGGAATCGCCGGTCGAGGGATGTCTGGAACAAACCTCCTCATCTACTTCGTTTATTGCCGATGGAGATAGTGAGGTCATGTGGTAAGAAAAAACTGTGGCAGGGTGCGTAAGAAGAACTTGAGACATTGGAGCACTGCATGGGGACATATGCTTGATGTACGACCCCGAACCAACGCAGCAGAAGTGTATTCTCTTGTCCAAAAGCTATGGACAGAGCTCTGGGGCAATCATTGTCGGGTCCCGTGTATTGTATTTATCTGTTTATTAAGGAAGCATCCATGCACCATCCTATGTACTTCTCAAGCTCTAAAACCAGGAGCACGCCTTCATCATTGTCCCTAGCCCACCAGGAAACACTTTTTGCAACGATGGATCATGGAATCTCCTATTATATGCTGGATATTCACGCGAATAATTGTCCGAACAGTGCATCGATGTCGAGTCCCGGGGGTGCTGCGATCGAGAGTTCTGGTCAGTCGAGATGCGCATCTGTCTTATGAAAGTAAGCCTGCCCATGCCAAAGAGAGCGTCCCTAGCTTTTATCTCTCAGTTCGAATTCTGCGACGCGTAAATAATAACTCACGAGACAAGCAACCGAGTTCTTCTAGCTATTGTTGGCATGTCTCTGTTTTCTTTTCCCAATCCTCAATGATGAAAGGCACACATCGGAGAGGAAAGATTCCTGCAACGAGCCAAGAGACGTCAAAGGCCTTTTTAAGGCTGCACAAAAGCGAGTTCAGGACGTAAAGAAGCTGTGACCAGTCTGTATCGCTCCTTTTCAGACTTTCCCTTAATGCCTAATGAGGCTCTAATCAATCAGATTAATAGATTTCCCATGCGAAACATCTGGGAAGCTTGACTTCTCCACCCAATAATGGAGCATGAAGTACGGCTCAAGCCCCCCACTTTCATGCTTTCTTTTGGGGGCGGAAGATATTTTTTCAAGTCTTTTTTAACCCTTTTTCTTTTCCTACTCTTTGAACCGCAGGCGTTGGCTTTTGTAGATTCGAGAGGATTGCGGAAAGAGTCTTGAAAGCAAGGGTTGACGTGCAGAACCCACGTTCAGAAAACCATGTTTTCCGTTCGCTCCCTTCTCTTTTAATCAAGCTGCAATGGGGTTACAGCAGGACAGGAATCATGCGCATGCGTTTGCTTCTTGATTTGGCTTTGCTTTTCTCCCTTTTGATCTTTTTTCCTTTTCCATCTTCGCCGTAAAACATGGAACACTCCATTTGATCATTGAACAAAAGACGCCCTTTTGTGAATGCATTCGGTGAACCCTGCAATGTTTCCAAACGGACGGCTGAGTATATCCTTGAGATATTCCTAAGGTAGCAGACCCTTACTTCGATTGAGTTTGCGCAAGTGATTTGGGAAATTAACAAAGTTATTGGTGTAATAGAGGGAACAGGTGTTGAGCTTAAGCAAAAGTAAGGACGAAAAGGCTATGGGCCTGAACCCAATTAGGGCAGTAACTGGCAACCTGACGTTCAGGTCTCCAATGCCAGCAACATGCTGAGCTCCATGATCCGTCAGTAGAACTAGAGCTATTTCTCACTCGGTCCTTACATGCTTCAGTGTTTTTTTCTTTTTTTGGTAAATTACATGCTTCAGTGTTTCTACCGACGGAAGTCAAGAAAATAATTATTGACACATAACCTAATTCCCGAATAACTATAAGCGCGCCCTTTTACATACATCTCTAGACAAATAATTTTTTCTTAGCAACTGGCCAAAGGCGAGGGTCGATCCTCATTCAAATCTAGTGAGGTAGTTCAAGCCTTGTCAAAAGGCCCGTGAAGTTGAGCGTCGCTCGAGAGTGACGAGGTCGGTCCTTGCTCGTGGCCAGTTGCTAGCCATGGGGACCAATGATGGAAGAAGGAAACAAAGAAGAAAGAGAAGGGAAAATTATATTAAAAAAAGAAAGTTTATTCTAGCGTTGGCCGTGCCATATAGTATGGCAAGCATTCACATTAGCAAATCGGCTCGTCGAAAGAATTACATTAATGAACCGTCGAAATGTTTAGGTCTTAATAGATCAAATCAAAAGGTTATATAACTCAATTTGCATCGGTATAATTAATTTTGGACTTTTATTTTGACGATTTTCCCACTGATTTTCCCATTCCTTCTAGGGATTCCGCTCCATGCCTAAGTCTCAACGTGGTACAGAGCATGCGTTTTGGCTAGAATAGATGAACGAACTCTCCTAAATCCGATTCCAACGCACCAAAAAAAGTTCTCCTCAATCCAATTCCAAACACGACAATGTCGCGAGGCACGTGAGCCAACTCGTGCTTGGCATTGACTGCACATTTAACCCCACGAGCACAAACCATGCGAATTGGCATGTGCATCTCCAACGTTAAAAGCAAACCAAATCTCACTTATATTAATGTCTTGTCACCTCGCTCTAAATCCTCTTTCGGGGTGCTTCTCTACTCGGACAAAAAAGGAAACAAAATATATTTTTAAAAAAATAAAAAGAAGAAGAAAAGGCAATAAAAAAATAAATACAGCAAGGGCCTCGATTAAAATTAAATGCCGTCCACCATGTCCTATATCGGCTTTTTTTTTTTCTCTTTTTCTCTTCTTTTTTTTCCGCCTCTCTTTGCCCTACTAATTATACATTACTACGGAGCTTTACAGCTCCGAGTGCGGCATGCACTAGCTCTCGCGCGACGGATTTTTTTGCATATATTAATTATGTGTACATAATTTATGCATAAATTATTTCTGATTGTGGACATTGGCTCGACTCGCTTGCTTTGCCCGTTTGTTTAGGGCTTTACTTTTGCCTGCTTTCGGAAGAGCGACAACTGCAAATAAAGCAAAAGGCGACCCCACCTCCTCTGCCCTCTTGCCTTTGCTCTTCACATTTAAATTATGTGCTTTGTTGAGAATTAATTATATTGCTCAGTGGGGTCTCCTTTTCCTCCAAATTACCTTTTGCCCCCCAACGACCTCATCAAGTGGGTGCGGTGCTGCTTGCGAGGAGCGGATCGGGGTTTCCCTGCCAGAGGGCAACGAGTCGCTGTAGCTGAATATCTTGGAGACACCATTTGAATGCGTTTGATAACCATTCTCGCTTTAGAAATAATTTTTTTTAGAATGAATTTTTCTAAAAAATGATTATCGGATGAGTTTTTGAAAAAAGAAACACGTTTGATAAAATTGATTTTCTCTTTTTCGATTGGGACTAGAGTAAAGATTGAGCAATAAATAGATTTTTTCTTTCTCGTATTGTGCATTTTTATCCGAGAAACATAAAACCAATTTTCTTTTGTTTTGATTTCTCATCCAAAACCCATTCCCAAATTTTTTTTTTATATCGAGAACATAAATTTTAAGGGCATTAACTATAACTGTTACCAAATGCACCGTGAGCATCCACGAGCGCGCTGTCGAGGACCACACGTGAGGACATGGGCCGTCGACCTCGATGTTCCGGCTCTCGACCGCCCGCAATCGCTCGGATCGTGATGATCTTCTTTGATCGCGATTCGACCCTTAACTCGAGCTGCACGTCGTCGTGTTCCTTCTGGAGGACGACGTTTCGTTTTTGCCTTGCCTCGCACGTCTTTGGCTCGAGGCCTCGTTGGAAGGTGCTGTCGCGATCCATGTTGTTGCTAAAGGAAAGATCGGAGTGGATGACTATGGACTTACGCATGTACATTTAAATCGCAAGATCCATTTTAATATCGCGAGAGGGAAAATCATATTAAAAATAAATTCTCAAACTATTGTACGACTGCTGCCTTTGCTTGAGATCTCTAGCCATTGCCAAGGCCCCAGTGACCGCAGAGGGAAATAAATAAAAAATAAAAAAAATCATGTAGGAATAAAACATGATAAATTAAAATATTTACGACTAAATCGACAGTCTAAATAATTAATTTATGATTTTTTTGATAACTTTTTCATCGTAATATACGATGAATTTCGAGATATGAGGAGCGGTTAGCTTTATCTCTGCCCTTGTCGTGATTGGATGCGTCGAGCATGTAAAGGTTAAACCTATTCAAGAAGCAACGGTCGACCTTCACGACAAAAGGAGGTAATCCTCGCACCTTCACCGCCGCGCCGAAGGTTGGAATCACTTGGTTCAAAAAAGGTTAACGATGTAATAATTAGTTAAAAGCAAGTGGGGGCACTTAGTTTGCGCCAAACCGGGAAGAGAGAGCGGTTGAAGATGTTTGTCGTTAATCCCAACGTGAAAGAAGACTACTTGACTAAGCAATTGTCATCCTCCTTAGTGGAGCAAGTAAGATAAAGTGAGAAGAAGGGGCAAAAGGGGGAAAAATAAGACCGAGAGTTACCTCAAAAAATAAAAAGGAGTAGTTATTTTTTTTACCGGGTAACGGGTGAAAGAATAGTCATTTTTTTAAGAAAATGACATAAATAATTCATGATATTTTAATCTTGAACTTTTAATCTATTTAATATGGCCCTGAATTTTAATTCAATGTACAATATGATATGTGAAATTTTTAATTAATCGATATAATCCCGATACTTTAGGTATAGGTTCAAGTTAGTCTCTAAATCACATGAAAATGTTAAATATTATCTTTGAAAAAATCAGTCCTTGACTTGAATATCTATTAAAAGTCTATGAGCTACATTAAATAAATTCAAAGTTTAAGGATCATATTATATATTGAATGAAAGTTCATAAATTACGCATGCTATTATCTCTTAATTTTTAGGAGAGTGAGTGGATGTAATTTAGTCGATAACCTTTTCTAGTTGTTTTGACATGGTATTTGCTGAGGTTAAAATGATCAAGAAATGGTTGGTACTTATTTGAACATGTATCTTCACCGTAGAATTCCATAGTTCAAAGTCCAAATATATTAATTTTTTTCCATGCCGATAAACTTCAGCGAGTGTTAATATGCGTCAAAAAACCACTTTTAACCTAGACTATTAACCACTTTCATATTTACTACTATGTTTAGAGATTATTAACTTAGACTATTAACTTGAATTAGCATGACTCGTCATTCATAAACTTTTCCCCCCTGGGTTGCCAACTATCATTAAATCACTTAACGATGTTCATTTGATTTTTGTATTTTGCAAGGTAAATTTAACAAATGGCCGAGTAAGACAAATGAAAGTTGGTATTTCGATGGAATAGTGAATAAATTCAATGAAACAAACATTAAAAAGTAGCTCAAATGAGAATTGATAAATCAAAACTAATGGATAATCTGACGAGAGAAAGCTAACAAATCATATGAATAAAATTTGGTAAATTTATATATAAGAGTTGATAATTTTAAGGCATTTGTTAGAAACATAAATATAGTAAATAAAACGGTAAGAAAAATGGAAAAATTAAAATTAAAGTAAAATAAATAATTGTAAATAGCGCTCAAATAAACATTGGTAACTATTCACTGTCAAGGCTACCGTAGGTAAAAAAAGAAAAGGTAAAATTATAAATAAGAAAAATAAATAAATTCAGCAAAAATTGTGCATGTCAACGTAACTCATGCCATGTAAGATGGCTAGAGTTTATGTTTTTTTTTTTGGTAAATTGGCTAGAGTTTACGTTAGCAGTAGCCAAATTGAAAAATGGACTAAATCGTCATAGATATAAAAAGATTTTTGGATTGAATTGACAAATAAAAAATTTATGACTAAATTAACACAATCACAATAATTTTAAGAATTTTTTAAATTAATTTTCCCCCAACTTGTAGGCAACATCGCTCAGCTTCTAAGGGTGAAGCTCTCTAGCTCTGTACAACACTCCCTTTGGTGTTTTGGGAAATTTTCAATTGTTTGAAAACCTCATTTTCGCGAATTTAAGAACGGAATTTATGTTCCGATACCACTAGAGAATACCATATTGGGGAATATTTCATTCCGTAACTCTTTAAACACCCTTTTAGTTCTTGCTAAGTATCGCCAAAGATCATACCGATCCAAAGCTTTTCCCATTATTCACAAGAAGAAATTGTTTGAAGTTAAATTCGGACATGGGTTGTTTGTCTCTATATAGTTTTTCCTTGATATCTCGATAAATCTCAATCATAACAAAAAAAATGATATTTTCACTGAACGGTTGAGATGTGTTGAAACATGAAAATGGAGTGAAGAAGGATATTTTCACAGTATAATTAAATAGAAATCCACTTCCCTCCGGAAGTACGTATTGGGTAAGCGAGACTCACTCGTCTTGGCGCGTGTTACCCGAATAAAGGGCAAAAGATTAAAAAAAGAAAAACTCGTTCCACGTGATCAGATAGATCGACACGTGTCCAAATGGTACGCCGGTACAAAAATAGCACTGTATCAAACTGAATTATCAAGACCAGTCCAATCGCATTTCACGAACGCCACCCACCAAACAAATGGAGCCACGTGTACATAGCTTCGGGGTCTTCGACCTTCACTTCCATTCACTTTCCTTTTCCAGTCTTCCTTAATCCCCACTCCTCTCTTTCTCTCTCTCTCTCTCTCTCTTTCTCTGTGGACAGTGGACAGATCCATGCAGCGCAACTCCCAAAGAATCTCTATATAAACCCTCGTCCACCTTCATACGCTCTTCCCATGCCAAGCCTCTGCTTTTCTTCAATACTCTCTCTCTCTCTCTATCTCTCTCTTAAATATCACAATCCCCAAGTACGGACTGCATTCGTCCTATCCAATCCGTTGTCCTGGTCTGATAATCATTCAGCAAAAGTGGGGATTGAACAGCCAAAAGCGATCGAAGATGAAGAACAAGGCCTCGGGATTCCTGAAGCAGGTCCTCGGCGTCCTCGCGGGTCTCGCCAAGGCCAAGTCCCTCGCTCTCAAGAGCAAGACCAGCGCCCTCAGGGCTCGCGTGGTCCTGCTCTCGCTCCTCCGCAACAAGCGGCTCCTGGTGGAGTCCATCTCCCACAAGCTCCAGAACCTCCTCGGTCCCCGCGCACCCGGGGGCGGAGACTGCGGGGAGGACGGGGAGCCGGCCGACCGGAGCGAGGCGGTGGTCGTCTACGCCCGCGGCACGGCTCGCGGCGGGCTGGTCAAGCTCGGGGCGCCCGGCCACGAGGAGGACAAGTATCCGGATCCGACGCACTCGCCGTTCGACCTGGACGACTTCGAGGACCCCGGGGTGTCGGTGATCGACCTGGTGAAGAGCTCGAAGCAGGAAGGGGAGGACTTCGTGCTGGAGGACGAGATCGACCGCGCGGCCGACCTGTTCATCCGGCGGTTCCACCGGCAGATCAGGATGCAGAAGCAGCTCTCGCTGAAGCGGTTCAACGACGCGCAGTGATTGATTCGCGCCCAACGCCATTTTTCTGTCGCCCTCTCCGGTTTCCTCGCGAATTTACTCGATACATAATTCGGGAAGTAAAGTGGATTTGGAGGATTTTGTCAATAGATAAATGCTTATGCGATCGTTTCTAATCAATTGTGAGATTCATCGTGGCCAAAATACTCTAATGTTAGCAAAACCTTAAGACAAAGAGTTCGAGTATAGATTTTTTTAGTTTAAATTATAGGAGTTTTAATGCAAAGGAGTCGATTTCGTTTTGCGATTGATGAATAATGTTCGAGAATCGTTATCAAAGACTTAATGCGCGATCTATCCAAGCCGATATCACCCGTGATTTCTCGACCGACTTTAGGAAATAGACTTCCTAAACTACATTTTCCTCATCATGTGCTTATTACGCGAGAATACCAGCCATCCGCCCCATAAAACTGATAAATATTAAAGCAGTTGCTTGCAAATACAAACCCGATTTTAAATAAAAAATGTGGGGAACCCCAGATACGGCGGCGTACTATGTGAAACCGACCGACCTCTGCCTCGACGAACAAAAACCCCGCGAAATCTCTGCTCCCGCTTTCGTCGAACCGAGAAGTCTAGGGTTTATGCGCGCGATTCTTCTTCTTCTTTTGATGATTCCGCCAAGCCGAAGCGACGATGGAGAAGATATCGGCAGCCTGCGCCATGGATTGGAGCATCGAGCTCGAGAAATCCCTCCGCTCCAGAATCTCCGGTCAGTTGAGCCTTTTTGCTCCCGTACAGTACACCTTCAGACTTTCTCGCTAATAATCAACGCCGTTCGTTGATGACGTGGGCGTCGTTTCGCCTTGTCTCGTTGACAACAGGTCGGCCGGTCGAAGCAATACTGCAGGCGGGGCAGAGGATGGAGCAATGGAGCTCCGAACCGGAGCCGACAATGTCGGTCTACAGCATGTACGGGTTGGTTCCCGGAGAGGAGAGGCTCTTTGCCAACGCGATCCTGCTGCGCCTCGCCGACGCCTTTTTGTCCGGCGACCGCGAGATCAAGCGCGCCGTCGTTAGGGTGTTCCGGAGGCTACGCAGATGCAGTAGGAAGAGGAGCGGGGATGCGGTGGCGGGGATCTTGTCGAAAGGTCGCGTGAATAATCCCACGGAGTTGCTGACCCGAGTGAAGGTTGTGTTTGATGGCGGGGATGTCGAGTCGAGAGCGATGGCTCTCGTGATGTTCGGGTGTTGTGCTGATTTCGCTAAAGATAGTGCTCATGTGCGGTACCTGATACTTTCAAGTTTGGTTTGTTCCGAGACTTTGGAGGTGAGATTGGTTACGTGCTAAATGTTTCGAGCCCCGTTCTCTCACTTCCATTGATTATTGTGAACGGCATACTTCCAATTGCGCTTTTCGAGCTCACACCTGCTGTTCGTCTAGTTTGGAGCTGTAAGGCCAGTGGCCTTTTGAAATTGCATTAGCATTGCTCCCATGGTTAAATATTTTGTCGATTTTTTTTGACAAAATAAGCGTTTGTTAAGTGGATAAACAGGGCGATTATGTGGTTTGTTTCCTATTTGCACCTCTCCAATTTGCTAGGACGATTCTCAATTTTATTTTAGGCATGCCAATTTGTCAACTTAATGTCTTATACGATTGAAAGAAGTTCATCTTGTGTTCTTGCAGGTGCAGGCATCTTTATTTGCAGGCGGGTGCTTTTGTGAGTTAGCAGATGACTTTGCATTGGTTTTCTTGCAGATGCTTGTCAATCTGATGAGTTCATCGGATACATCATCTACTGTTAGGTTGGCTGGAGCACGTGTTTTCCCAAAAATGAACTGCTCCTGTTCGATTGCAGATGGTGCTTACAAGGTTCAGCAGTTTCTCTATACTCGTTTGGGAGACATGCATTGGGAATAGAGTTTTCTGTTAACTTCGGCATGAGTGGTTTGTTATTTTTTTATTTTTTTTTCTTTGTGCCTTGACTTGAGAAAAATGTGAAGAGAGACTCTAGTGTTGATGTTGCGGCCAATGGTGGGTGTGGCTTGGCATATTAGCTGGGTTACTTCGATGTCTTAAAATGAATTCTAGAGCTGAAGAATAATGTAGTATTGGCTCACAATCCACTGATATAAATAAAGTCTAATGTTAAAGTCTTTGGCTTCATGTACTGTTGGCAAATGCCTTGCCACTCTGTTATATAAATGCCTGAAATTCTGCATCATACCGTTAATTAGCATTTTTCCTCTTAGCTATCGCTAGCTCATTCTGTTCTTTGATAGTGTAGGATGCTAGTCAGCTTGTCAGAAACAAAAGACTTATTATGAGCTTCATAAGTTCATTTACATGCATGTTTTTTGACAGTTATTCACAGTACACTAAGCATTAATTTTTGCAGACAGGTCTAGAGATGCTTTTGGGCTCTGTTGATGAGGAGTTTCTTGTCGCCATGATGGTGTCACTATCAAAACTTGCTTGCACATCGCCTCTGCTCATTTCTGAACAGGTAAGTTTAACATAAAATATTCATGACTTGGATAAATCTTGCAGTTGGATGTTTGTCCTCAATTGGTTTTTCAACCATATGCTCATAACATAAATAATTTGTTCGAGAAAAAATTTGTCCAAGTAAAAGCTACGATGTTTCTGCCTGTTAGTTGGTTGCACTATGCAGGATATTCTTGGCTCATTAACAGCAGAGCAAATCCAGTGGATTAACTGTTCTATCATCAGCCATTTTGGAAAAGTGCTTCATCTCACTGATATTTTTCTCTTGTTTTAGCCTGGGAAAGTCTGGAGTTCATGTTTGATAACTCCCTTCATCTTCTGATTCTCTGTGCTCTTCACAGAGAAGAGAACAACTGGCTTTGGCACATTTGGTCTCAACTAATACAGGAAAACATTATTATCTCATCATAGTACTATTTTGCTGGACTTGGCCTTGATAATTATGAGCCGTGGCTCGTAGTTGGCAGTAAACTCGCTTATTGATTTTAAACTGTATTGAAAGTTTGCCGTTCAGCATTACCAAAAAAAAAGAAAGTTTGCTGTTCATCCCCAGTTGTGGCAATGATTGCAGATTTCTACTCCTGATGTATAATTGCCTAGCCTTTTGACCTTTAAATGCAGGTGGACTTGCTTTTTTCAATTTTGAGTGAAGGGAAAACATTGTTTATGCAAGAAATGGCACTCAGATGTATCCGTTATGTCTACAGAAGAGCGGTTCTCCATTTCCCTGATGCTGGAAATGTTAAAAAGTTGCTCAGAATAGCAGAGGATCCTCACCATCCTTCAGACCTTCAATCCCAAGCTCTACGGGTTTTGCGTCAGGTCACGTCTCTTAATTACATCTGCATTTCTCTTCTAAATTTTTGTTTTTGTGTTATCCAAACTGAAGTATACTGAAATCTTACCAATTTTGCAGGTTCGATTCTATGTATGGCCAAGCATGTCTCCTATGGATATGCTCGATTTTGCTAAGATATTTGTAAATATTGCATCCCAATGTCCTACCGAGCCAAAGAGCCTCTTAGCCATTTGTCTTTTAGTAGATGCATCTCTTATGGCAAGTGTGAGAGAAGAAATGAAATCTGTTGGGTACTATTCATCTCTGCCTCTGCAAATTGTCAGATTCATCACTGATCGGATTCTTTTTTTGGTTAGGCCATCCTCTAATTCTTCTCGTAGTGACTCTCAAGTGTTTGGTGAAGTTAAGATTATGCTCAGGCTACTTCTTCGTCTGATTAGCAGTGACTTTAATCTGGGTGTTTTGGTGCTGGATCGAACCAGTTTGGTTATTAAAGGTCTTCTATATGAGTGTGAGGGTGCTCGGTCTTTGGAAGAAAATGGCCTATCAGTGGATGATGGTGTAGAATATATGAAGGAAGGAAACATAGTTAGAATATCAAACTTTGTACTTATTATCTGCAGATTTTTGACAGCTTTCCTTGAAGTTCTAGGTGAAGCTGGTGCTATTACCACCCAGATATTTGAGCAAGTTAAGGTTCTGGCTGAATGCATTCAGCACTGCAGCTTATTTACATCTCATGAACGGATAATATGCTCAATACTGTTGCACAGTCCTTTTATTTGGATCTGCACAGTAACGAAGAATGAGGTAATTAATAAGAACCTCAATGCTACTCTTTGTGGTTACTTGGTTGAACGTGAATGCTTTAGTATTGAGTGTGCAGGAAAGATATTGGCCAACAAGGAGTACTGGCCTGCTTATAATGCTGGCTTTTATGCAGCATGTCAAGGAGCATGGTTTACAGCAAATTGTATATTTACGGATCTATCAGCCAGAGTCAATTATAAATCTCATTGTTGCTGGTTGAAATCACTAGCTCAATTTTCTCTGGCGGAGATGAAACTTCAAATGCTTGTCTTACCAGATAAAGGATCAAGTTTGATAGAATGTTTAGAGAAGATCAAGATCCCTAATGTGCTTATTCGAGGACAGTTTTGTAAGACCGGAGAAGGTGCCACTGAGTCTATGAATTTATCTGAATTTGGAGAGAAGGTTTCTGATGCTTATTTTTATCTGCAGTCTTCGTGGAAAACATTGCAATCTAGTGCTGGATCTGACGGAGCATTTCTCTTCCAGACGTGGTTTATGGCATTAAGAGTGAAATTGTTGGACATTGTGGTTGAAATGATTAAAGTTTTGTCTTTCATTTCTTTTGACAAAGACAATGGCAATAACGAAGGGATTGAGTGCAGGGGGGTTGAGTGCACGAAGTCCTTGCAAGAGCTCATTCTAATCTCATCTCGATTGATGAAGTTATCTAAGGAATTCGATTTGCTTGCTTTATCTTTCATTGGTATCGACAGAAAAAGTTTGCAAATCATTTCGACACTTGCATTAGGTTGTTCACTATCCTCTTTTGTCACTGGTTTTGCTCTCTTTCTTCCAAGCTTGTCCCCCAAAGAAAGTTCAGCTTCTGGTTTAGAAGACCCCAAAAAAATCACACAGAGGGCAGTATTGCAAAATCTGTCTGGACGCATATTCCATTTAAATGACGAGACCAACAAAAGCGTCCTTTCACTCTCAGATGTGAATGAGTGGGTGGAGAGCTGTTTTCACTTGCAGTCCAAAAATTTACTTAGCAGCTGCGAAGTGAGGAAGCTGCTCAGCATTTGTCAATCTGCAGTTTCTGGAATTATTAATTTGCGAAATCAGACGAACAGACTACAGGAAGAATCTCTCTCCCAAATTACCAAAGTTATTGGAGGACTTGCAATGAATGTCATTATGAATTGGTTCCAAATTCCTATCCGAGCTCCTAAATACTATTTTAAAGTAAGGTGAGTACACTTCTACAAGGTTTTTGGCAATCTTAGCCTGCAGAATGCTAAGCACACGGAAGATCTTTACTTAGATTAAGTAGCAAAATCGACATGCCTGCTCTTCATTGACCTTAAGATATTTGTGTAACCTCATGCTCGTTCATGTCACTGTTTATTTTCTTCTGGTAATCTCCTTTTAGGTTCGTAGTTGATTAGCTAAAAGAATGTGAGATTAGTGATCAGGAATTAAGTTAGTTTGATGTCTCTTGTCTGGGTTTGGAGGTGGAAAGGTCAATTTGAAGAGTGACATTTTGATTATGAGGAGCTTTTTTAACACTGGTCGTGATTGATTGCAGGCCTCCCATTGGTGCAGAGCTCCATGCCTTCAATGCTGATCCGCGGCATCCAGATGGGTTACACGTCTCACAAGGATTCCAACTGTCTCTGAATCTCTGCCTTCAACTGAAGAACCTGCCCCCCAATCTTCCTCTTCAGCCGACAAAGTTGTACTGCATCATCTGCTGCAGAAAACCCATCGGGTTGCAAGGACGAAGCGGATCGCACGATGAGACTTCATCTTCGGCTCATCAACCTTGGGGAAGTGATGATATGGTCGACCTGAACGAAAAGCTATATCATGAGGTGATTGGATGCGGAGAAGAGTGTAATGCGAAGAATGTCCGAGAAGATGATGCTACAACTTATGTCCATTTTAAGCTAAATAAGAGGGGCCAAGGCTTCTCGGACTGCTTGCTCGACGTGTCCTGTTTTCCCGTCGGTAGTTACCGACTGAGATGGCATGGCGGCTGTCTAGACGATCGGGATTCTTACTGGAGTCTGCCCCCCTTAATTCCGGGACCTGTATTTACCGTACATGAACAAAAACGCAAATCCAGCCACTTCAGGGCATAAAGTTGAAATTCCATCGCGAAGGTTTTTGTACTCTAAATGAATATATGGTAGTGCTTGCTCTCGTTGCTTTTCACTTCTTAGGTGTGGTAGGCTTATTCGTTCTATGAAAAATGAATGATTTGGCAAATAATTTTTGAAGTTGGGGTCGCTTGAAATAATTAGTTAATAAAAAATATTTTTTCTAGGCAACGATAAGTAGTATTTAAATATTTTTGTAAATGATGAAAATAGTAACTCATTCATTTTTTAAAAGTGATGTAATCAATCGATTTAGAGAAAGTACTTTTCGAGGTGTTCATTATACGGAAATTGGCAGGATTTTAATCTTTTACGGTTTTGTAGTATCTAGACTTGTCACAATGAGTTATGATTTAATTGTGCATATATATGCACATGCGAGGTTAAGTTATTATATAGGCTAGTTGTACTAAATAAATTGATTTAAACATAATAATAAGGTTCATAATTTATTTAGTCAATCTCTACTATTCTCTTTCTTGTATTCACATCTTGCGTTTACTTACTTTGCACTCTTGTCTTAGTTTAAGTATGAATATACTTAATTAAATATGAAAAGCATTTGGTAATATGAGATATGATATAATCACAAGTCGAAAGAGTTTATTTCGGGAGAAGGGTGAATTAGAAAAAGTGTATATCCGATGCGGATGCGGGCATACGTGTGGGTCCCGGGCGGACGGTTCTCAAGATCCGCCCCGAGCGCCCGTCAGCTGACGAGGCCATCCGACGGAGGACACGCGTCGGTCGGGCATTGCACCCCACCTTTCTCCCTCTCAGCCAGCCCGCCGTGGAAAAAGTCTCGCGCGAAAGCCAACCAACACCAAACGCTCCCCCCGGTTCAATATTATAATAAATGAGAGACGTGTTCTTCATCGCGATCGCAGCTTGAATGGACGCGGAAGATCCTTGTCTCCTCCTTATCGCTCTCGCTTCCTCCTCCTTCTCAGGGGGCGGGCGATAGGCAAGCGAGAGGGAGAGGGCGTGTCATCTCCCACCTTTTTGTCCTTCTTGGTCGACAGTCGACGTCGACCCATCATCATCCGAATCGGTCTTAAAAGGCGAGGTCTGTCCCCTCTCTCTCTCTCTCTCCGCGTCTCGACCCGCCAGCAGTCCGACCGAGTCCAGCCTTGCAAGGAATTGGCCTTCTTGTTCCTCTTTACGTCTGCCGTTACCGGTTCTGCTCCCGATCGCGTCGTCGGCCCGTCGGTCCTGTTGGGTTTCGCGCCTTGCCGCTCCGGAGTCCGTCCTCGCCTCCCGCCGCCGTTGTTCTTGGCGCGCTTCGCAATTCGACCTCGATCGCGAGCCTTTCTTTGTCCTCGATCTGCCTTTGCTGCTCGGGTAGTTGTTCCCTGCGATTCTTTTCTGCCATTGATTTCGGTCGTGCCCTGCTTCTGTTCCTCTCTTTGAAGGATTTACCGGGTTAGAAAGAACTATGTGGTTTTGCGAAATTTTACTGTCGGAGTGCAAGTACTTTTTTTTTCAATCGGCAAATGCCTCTGTGATTTCTGAAATTGGATGATCGCTAGAAACCAGAACTCGATACTATCCCACTAGGTAGACGATGACCGCATATGGTCCCCCTCTACCTGCGCGTCGCTCGAAAATGCTCGTCCACGAGGGCTAAACGAGTGTTTTGGAGTCTTCGGGTTTGTGTCCGTCATGACGGGCCATAGGTGCGGCTCTTCTCTTGCACCATGTGCTCATCCTCCGACTGAACTGCATATCTCTGTGAAAGCGAGATCTCCACCGATTGGTATCCCTGTTCTTCTCTTTTTGGCTGGAGAGTTGTTGTAAATGCTTAGTTGAAGGCGGTCATACGCTTCCTCGTCCTTTTCTCGAATTTGCGAGCTGGTAACTTTCCTCTTTATGAATTAGTCATGTGACTAGTGTCGATATAGTTTGGACAGTCCATGGTGCCACGCAATGGCTTTTCTGCAAGATATCTGATCGTCGTGGATTTTTTCATTTCTTTATGAGCCTTGAGCTGGGGAAGCGTGCTTAAGTTATCGTCCTTTGGCAGGTGACAGACTTTTCTGGATTTCTAATATGTCGAATGGAACTCACAGCACGGGTGAATGTTCTAGCTCAACTTCCTTAAGCAGTCAGCAGGATCATGAGGATGATCGGATGATTGCGCTTGTTCTATCTGAAGAATATGCGAAACTAGATGGAGGAGTGGCTAGACGCCTTTCTAATCTAGCTCCAGTTCGGGTTAGATCTCCTACTCTCTTTTGCAACTTTTTATCATTTCATTAGTTCTTGACTAAAACACACAAGCGAGAGGCCCCCATCAAAAAAGGAAAAAGGAGTTCCTTCTTTATCTCTTGCTGGAGCATTTTCATTGTTCGGGGTTGTAGCTGACGCCCATGCAATGTTTTATTTCATTGAACTTCCCCATCAAGTGTGAAGGATCTAACTATCGCATGCCATCTTCTAGAATTTGGGCCCTTTTACATTCTATATCTCTCAAATGTACACGTAATGGATTTGCATCATCATGATTTGTTAAGCTGTTATGATCCTAATTGTGAGGTATGGGGCTTAGCTCTCACATTGATGGTATGGAACTCTGATGTGTGATTTATATGGACCTTAAAAGAACCACGTCCATGTTGGGCTGGCTTTATAGTAGCCCTTTTGCTAGTCTGAGACAAACACTGCAATAGCGTGTCACCACGCGTGCTGCTTGATTGCAACTGGCAGAGGTGGTAGACAGCTCTGATATAAGCTTACCGCAGGTCCGATTCTCGAGAATAGGTGAAAATAACTTAGTGCCAAAATGAGTGAGAATTTAATGTGTGGGACATGAGAATACATTCTTAAATGTGTTCATTTGCCATGCCTGTAAGGTTTGCCTGGGTGCTCTGGTCACATCTCAGAAGTATTGATTACAAATGATGTGCCCGTATATAAATGGTAAAGGATGAGTCAGCGCATCTGAAAGATAGATTGAAAAACTGATTGTATTCAAGAGTTCCGTGCTTGTGAATTGCATATTGTTTTCAAGTGTCTTTCTGGTGGTTTTGTTGCTTATCCTGTTAATTATTTTCATTCATCTGTTAGCACCCATTTCTTGATCAGTAGTTCTCCATTCATTAACTCCTGGAACTGGTTTCTGAATTCTCAGCACGTTCCCAAAATAAATTCCTACATCCCCGATCTAAGTGATGCCAGTTTAGATCACCAGCGGCTTCTACAGAGGTAATATCTGTTTTACTTGCCTACTAAACTTCAAAGGATGTTTCCGATCATCATTGCTAATTATACCTACAGAGGTGTGTTGAATGGAATATTGGGTAGAATGGAATTGAAGTTTTCTGGAGAATGCCTTCGCAAAATGTGATTACCATTGCAAAAGCTATCAGGAATGGGACCACTATGTA
This sequence comes from Melaleuca quinquenervia, assembly GCA_030064385.1. NCBI lineage: Eukaryota > Viridiplantae > Streptophyta > Magnoliopsida > Myrtales > Myrtaceae > Melaleuca > Melaleuca quinquenervia. The sequence continues at coordinate 4,219,463 of CM057726.1, read as the reverse complement.
GGTAAAGTGTATATTGGATACTATGACTCGTGTGTAAGTAGAGACAGGGATCATGCAATGTAGACTTAACCCCGTCTATCAGATGACTGGAGAATAGGAGCCTTATTTGTAAGAAGCAAGCCAATAACCTAACGAGAGTGCTAAAATTTAAAAGCATGAAGTAAGCTCTCATATTATACCATTTTAGATGACCATTTATCTTGCAAGTTTAGGTTACAAATAATCAAACCGTATTTCTGTTTCTTTTCATTAGAGTAGCTTTCTATCATTTCTGCAATGAGAAGCTATTTGCTGTTGATTTATGCCGCTTTCATGCACCCCTGGTTTATGATTCTGAATGCTATCTAGGTGACATTTCTTCATACACGTGTCTTTTGCTTGAACTCAAAATGGATTGATACCCACCCTCTTTCGTTTTTTCACCCCCACATCACCTTGCAGGCTGCTTTGCCTAGCAGCATGACACCTGTATTGCTCTCCCTGGAATGTGATAAGTTTGGAGTATTCTCTTTTGGTTTTACATCTCTTCTTCCCATGTAAGCTATTAAAGTCGATCCTTCATTGTTTTTTCCAGGCTGAATATCTATGGGTTGTATGAAGTGAAAGTCTCTGGCGATGGAAATTGCCAGGTATATTGGATTCAGAAAGCAATATTATGCACCCTAAGGTTCAAATAAGTAAATCTCTCTTTCTGCCTTGCAGTTCCGTGCATTGTCAGAGCAGATGTATAAATCGCCTGAATATCACAAGCATGTCCGGAAAGAAGTAGTGAAGCAGGTACGTCATCCCAATATGAGATAGTGTCCACTAGCCAGTCAGATGTATTACTTGTAATATAAGCAAATTTTGACTCTGACCTGTCTGGTATGATGCTTTCTCTTTCTGTGTGATTTAAATTTCCATAAGACTCGTGCTGTATAAACTGAAGATTAATTTCTGTACATCCTTTTTAAGTTCAGATAGTTCTGAATGGTTTGATACATTACGTGGCTAGTTTGCAGTGAAGAAATTGAAGTTAACATAAGCAGGTTTTTTTTGTGCTCTAATCTTCTTGAACTCTCTCCTTTCCAGCTTAAAGACTATCGTTCTTTATATGAAGGTTATGTTCCAATGAAGTACAAACGCTATTACAAGAAGATGGCAAAGTATGTTAACATCTTGGTTCTGTTATTGCTGTCTCAGTGATAAACCTATCTTGAAATTTCAAATTCTATCGTTGCTTTTTTTATCTTTTTTTTTGTATTCTGAGTTTATTGCTTATCTATTTTCTGACCGCCAAGTGATGCAGATCTGGTGAATGGGGGGACCATATTACCTTACAAGCAGCTGCAGATAAGGTACTCTATTCTTGTTCTAACACTCTTACTACTCTTCAAGAATTATTTCTCCAACTTAATCTCATGTGTACGGCCCTCGCAATGTAGTCATGCATGTGAAACTCTTTACAATACAATACCTACGACTTGATGCAAGATGAGAACATTGAGATAGTTACTCATCTTCAAATTTCTGCTACAAAAGCGTCATTGCAACTTTGTCGCAAAGTCATTCTTTGTGATTGATGTGATCTTTGGGCTCTGAACTGGTCCAGGAAATGTGGCTGTAAGCACCTAATCGGAAAGAAAGCAACTGTCATAGAAATAATTTCGTGAATATGTCCGTATGATACTTTGCATGAGGTGGTACAATTGCTTTATACTTTTGTGTTTTGAGGTGAATGGCTCAGTTTAATTAGTTATATGAACGCTTTTATTAACTTTGTGATGTTGTTTCTTGAATTAGTAACGTCAGAATTTTTACTGCGATGCAGTTTGCGGCAAAGATCTGCCTGTTAACTTCATTCAGAGATACGTGTTTTATTGAAATAATGCCCCAATCTGAGGCGCCCAAACGTGGTATGTCTCACTCTATATTTCATGAAGGTTTTTTTATAGTCATCTATAAAGGGAAAACTTTCTCTCTGTCTCTCCCAAACCCCCGTTCCCTTTTCTCTCTCTTTCCTTCTCTCTCCCCATGCAAAATTTGTGGCTACCCTAGTTACAAGTTGGCTTGATATCTTCGCTTATGCAATGATTGAATGATTAGGTCAGTGTTTTTATTTTAAATTATAGTAAGTCCCATCGATAATTTCTTAGATGGGCATTTGTTCAGACTATGGTATCTTCATTGGATGCTTTCCTTTGACATGGCAGGCACACAGAGAATAGCTTGATTTACAATAAGGATGTAAATATATGCAACTGATCTATTATCTCTTTTGTTCAACGTGTTCAATGTGCAACTGGTCCTTTGAAGCTCCATATACCTTAAGTTTTTTCACTAGTTAACCTTGCTTTCACTTGATGCAGAGTTTTGGTTAAGTTTCTGGTCTGAGGTTCACTATAATTCCCTCTATGAAATACGAGGTGTGTTTTCCTAGGAGTTACTTATGTCGTTTGGCATGGAATCCGCAGCTGCTTTGCCCAATTTTTTATTTTTTATTTTCTGCAGATGCTCCAATTCCTCAGAAACCGAAAAAGAAACACTGGTTGTTTTAGAAGAAGCAGGTCGCTCATGATGTTGCCACCTGCAGGAAAATGGGAATCAAATTTATACAGTCCATATACCTCACATGTTTTTGTTATTTTTTTCCTTTTTTTTTTCTTTTTCCGGTTTGGCTTGTATAATATTGATCATTTTTGTTGATCACATGTGGTAGTAGGTTTATCATAGATGAGTTGCGATGATCCACAGTAGAAGTTTACGATTCATCATAAATTTCTTTTGATGAGGTAGATGTTCTGTTGCAGCCTTCATTGGATACTTTCTTGAGTGTTCATGTATAGTATTTGATATCATCAGATTTTTGGAAATTTTTCTTTGCTGGATCACAATACATTCTTTTTACTACTTATAACTATGTTAATTCCTGTATGTTGAAAAAAATGGATCAAATTTGAGGGAAGTGTTGAAGTATACCGATTCATTTGAACTTAGATGCAGGCAGTTTCCAATTAATGGATACAGGTGACGGCTCTCTATTCGATTGAAGCTCCGGAAAAGATACGGCATGAGTGTGGACAGAAAAACTAAATGATGTTTGAGAGAGTTATCGAGCATCTTCCAGCTGTCTTGGCTAATTAACCTCATAAAACCATAATGTAAAATTAATTTCGGCAGCGGAAGGCACCTGATTATCAAAATTATGTAGTTTTAACGTCCTTGATATGGCAGTGTTTGTAAGATGATTGTATATAAACATTCTTCCTCTCGAGGCTATTATCGGTTGCTTAAGTCATGGAATCCATCCATAGCCCAGTCTCAGTGAGTTTAGATATACCTTTTCTACATTCAATTGGAGTTGCTACATGCTGCACATTGCACTTTGAACTGATAATGCAACCTATGCATCAGGACCGACGGCACCCTCCATGCAAGTGTCATTGGAGCTAGAATACCCCAATCAACTGCACCCAGAGGCGCGGTGCAGCTAGCCTGTGGTGAACATAAATCTATACCCTCGGTTACCTTATTACTCATCTTCACAATTATGAGGTAAATTTGAAGAAATCTCCATTAATCCTGGCTCTTCAAAATTGAAGCACAATGTTGAAGTGTTTCTCATGTTCGCCATTTCCTTTTGCTATGTCCATATACGATGGGAACCCCCAATATGATCAGAACTTCAGCATCAAACATTATGCACCTATCCTCATCACACCGACTACATTAGACCCAATTTCCATTAATCGATCATCAATGCAATCATCCATAAATTGGCCATCCATTAATTTTCGTTGTCACACAACAGATTGTGGGGGAAAATGGTTGACAAGACAGGCATAAGGATCTACAAGCTACACCCACTAGCTTCAGCATGATGAGTAACAAGAGTTAAGCAAAGAGCACAGTTAATGAAAATAAGAAACAATGAAGCTGCTTTTATTCGTATGAATACTTTGATTGATCTAGAAAACCAATGAAAAGAGGGAGGACTTTCGAAGATACAACAAAGTGCTCAACATCGGCTGAATGTCAGCAATCCTAGCTGTGATATAGGAAAGCGCCAACAGGACTATAGCCTAAAACCAAAATTCTTGTGCATGGAGATACTTCAGAAAAGAAATCAAACTCAATAATTTTGAAAAGAAAAAGATGAAGCAACTCAATTTGTGCCGTTAGGAAATCCGTACAATGACCTTATTCTTTTTACCGGCCGATAGCAGGAGAACCTTTCCATCAACAATATCTTCAGCCTCAATCCTCTTATTCTCACCATCGACTCTACAGTTGTTCAAATACAGACCCCCTTGCTTCAGTAATCTACGAGCAGCTGATTTACTCTCCATCAGCCCAGCCAAAACCGAAAGGTCTACAAGAGAACAATTTAATACATCATCAAAATTCAAGGAACAGGACGGGACATCTTCTGCTATTCCCTCAATGGTCATCCAATCCAATTTAGTTTCAGCTCCTGGCCTCAATGCTTCAGTTGCCTTGAGAGCTTCTTGCAAACCATTGTCCCCGTGAACAAAACGGGTGACCTCCTCGGCAAGCCTCCGCTGCGCCGTGTTAGGCACATAGCCCGGTCTTTTCATATCCCTCTCCAACTCATTTATCTCCTCGATCTCCAAGAAAGTGAGAACTTTGAGAAACCTAATGATGTCTGTGTCAGGAATGGAAAAAAAGTACTGATAAAACTTGTATGGAGAGAGCATAGATGGTGACAGCCAAATCGCGCCATCCTCTGACTTCCCAAACTTCGTGCCATCGCTCTTCAGCAGAAGGGGAAATGTGAGGCCATAAGCCCCTTCCAACTGCAAGATCTTCCGGATCAACTCGGTGCCGGCAGTTATGTTACCCCATTGATCACTTCCTCCAATCTGCACACTAACCCCCTCATTCTGAAACAAGTGCAAGAAATCATAACCCTGTAATAACTGATAAGTGAACTCGGTGTAACTCATCCCCTGCTCTGACTCCAACCTCTTTTTCACACTCTCCTTGGCTATCATCGTTCCAACCCTAGCGTATCTCCCTACCCTCTTCAAGAAATCAAGCAATTTCACATCTTTCCACCAATCATAATTATTCAAAATCACAAAAGTACCATCATCATCATCACCATCGCGGCTCTTACCGAGAATTCTAGTTACCGTCGCCGCAATACCCGCGGTGTTCCTCTCCAGGGATTCTAAATCCAGCTCGGGCCGCTCGAGACTCTTGCCAGAGGGGTCGCCGACGCGGGCGGTGGCACCGCCAAGGAGCGCGACGGTGCGGTGGCCGCACCTCCGGAACCAAGAGAGCACGATTATGCCCAGGAGATTGCCAAGGTGCAAACTTTCCGCAGTCGGGTCAAAGCCGCAATAGACCCTCAAACCGGAGCCCGAAGAGCAAACCGAGCGGAGGTTCTCGCTGGTGATGGACTCGAGCAAGCCCCGTTCTTCGAGGACGTCGACGACGTTGAGGCGGCGGCGGCGGCGGGGGCAATCCTGGTCGCCGTCGTTGGAGGAGGACGGGGGCTGAGGAGAGAGAGTGGTGGAGTGGGAGGAGCGAGAGGAGGAATTGAGAGGAGAGAGAGCGAGGGTCGGGGCGAGGCCGGGGAAGAGGAAGGAGGGTCGTCTCTTGAGAGGAAAGAGGGAGGTCGGGTTGAAGGAGAAGAGTCTGCAAGTGGTTGCCGCTGCAGCTGATGTTGCCATGCTCTGCTTCTTGCGAGGGAAGAGGGAAAACTGAGACACCCTTAAACCAGCGCGACGATCCAGAGCCGACCACAACCCAAACAGCTCCTGAGGGACGAACAATTTTCCCCAAATGTTTTGTCTTTTTCCTTTTTCCTTTTCTTTTGTCGTGTTTTTTCAGGGAGAGAAAATATGAATATGAAAAGGTTTCTCCTGGTAGGGTGATAACCATAATTTACTGTCTAATTTTATCATTTTGAAGGAATTATAATGTTTTTTTTCTTGCTTTTAAGGTTTTTGCTGTGATTATTCTTTTTTGGACAGCTGTGATCCCCTCAATTAAATGTGCATTTCGTTATTAATTTTTTCACCAACTTATCATGAGTTGAGTAATATATTATTCTGAATTATTGAATTTGGTTGGTCTTCTGCATCCGATAACTTTGGTTACTCATCTTTGGTATATGCAAACAAGATTTTGTCATTTTCTCACGAGACAGGCGATTTTTCTCTATTTTTGAGGCAATATTTGAAAGTCAAAAGTACCATTTATTCACGATAAATTTCTCTTTTAAGGACATTTTTCAGTCATTGAAAAAAGGGGAATTCGCCATTTCATGATTTGGAATCTTGGATAAGTTGATACAGGAGGAATTAAGGAATTCATACAGATTGACTGTCCATAGACTATTACATGTTCATTCGGCAATGCAATGAACTCTAACGCGGCTTCCTGGTTGCCTGCAGACAAATGGGGATGAGCGCTTGAAGTAGGATCATGGACTCTACCGGACCGACCCCCGATGGCTGTTCCCCAGGTTCTGAGTCCAAGTGCAGCAAGAATTCTGGATCATATTTTGGCAGTAGACCAGCAATTTGAAGAAGTTGCTCAATCCTTCTAATGAATAAGAAGGTAAATTATATCATAAATAAAGAGGAGAAGAGAAGTGAAGTGGTTCCGCAATTCTCAATCACATTACACATTCAAAAAGAAGAAAATAGGTAATTTTCTGTAAATCCAAATTACACGGAGTTTTTGCGTGGAAACAAAATCAGCTCCAAGATGATGATGATGGATGTTGTTCTCCAGATTTGATTTCTCACTTCCAGTTGTTGGCAACGATGTCAGCCAAATCCACAACTCTCTGAGAGTAGCCCCACTCATTGTCGTACCAGGCGATCACCTTGACCATGTCATCTCCCATGACCATGGTCAGTGACGCATCGACTGTGGATGACCAGTCGGAGCACCGGAAATCGACAGAGACGAGGGGCTCGTCACACACTGAGAGGATGCCCTTGAGCTCCTTGTTGGCGCTCTCTCTGAAGGCCTCATTCACCTCTTCCGCGAAGGTCTTCTTGGTGACCTGCACGACGAGGTCGACCACCGAGACATTTGGGGTCGGCACTCGGAGTGCAATCCCGTTGAGCTTGCCCTTGAGGGTCGGCAGGACTAGGGCCACGGCCTTGGCAGCCCCAGTGGACGTCGGCACGATGTTAAGGGCGGCGGCCCTGGCACGCCTGAGGTCACGGTGACTTGCGTCAAGCAGCCTTTGGTCGCCCGTGTACGAGTGGGTGGTGGTCATGGTGCCCTTGATGATGCCTGTCACATGACAACTTTGTCAGCACAAATTCATGTCAACACAACCATTCTGATCTTTGTCATGACCCAGGGTGTGAAGTTAGAAATAGATGACAGTAGCAGCAGAGCGATGCGGTGAATTACCGAACTTCTGGTCGAGGACCTTGACGAAGGGGGCAAGGCAGTTGGTGGTGCAAGAGGCATTGCTAATGATGGGCTCGGCCGGGTTGTAGAGGTCAGCATTGACCCCGACAACGTATGTTGGGATGTCGCCCTTGCCGGGCGCTGTGATGAGCACCTTCTTGGCCCCGGCCTCAATGTGCTTCCCTGCGCCGTCCCTGTCGACGAAAACTCCGGTTCCCTCGATCACGAGGTCAATTTCCATGTCCCTGGAATTCATTTCATACGACAAGTGAACTTCATCTTAGTTTGAGCATCATTCAAGCGAATAGATGTGCGAGTTTGGGTGAGCAACGAAGGACTTACTTCCACGGGAGGTTGAGGGGATTGCGGTCAGAGACAACCTTGATGACCTTGCCGTCAACCGAGATGCCATCAGTGCCCACGGGCTTGACATCAGCATCGAAGATGCCGAGGGTGGAGTCGTACTTGAGGAGGTGGGAAGCTTGCTTGACACCTCCGGTGTCATTGATGGCAATGACGTCGAGGGGTGAGTCCTTGCGGCCATGCCAGCACCTCAGGAAGTTGCGGCCAATCCTGCCGAACCCATTAATGGCCACCTTCAGCTTTGCCTCTACCACCCCCTTTCTGTATCCACCATTACTTCCCACCTTCAAACGAAGAGTTTTTTGCTCACTTTGGCGAGAATGAAAGGGACTAGGATTGACATTCACAATATCAACACTAGCCCTCAATTATGACAACCAGAGTCGTATCAGTGAAAGACATGACTCGGTACTGATAGAACAATAGCACGAGAATGGCCATCTCATTTTTAGTAAATTAAGGCCTTAATTTAGCCATGTTAAGCTGTTCGAGTGCTCCGTCCATCACAGTCGAAAGATTTAATGTCATTTTTGTCGTGCTGTTTCATGATTAAAAAGTATTTACTTCTTGTACTATAGTTCATGCTCGCGCAAATATGTGAACATCTATTTGTTTTTAACCATGGCATCTATAAAACGGGGCCATTGAGCGACGAAACGATCAAATTTGGCTGTTAACTTCCACTTTCAATTCCAGTCAGAGAGCTAACTGAACATATTTGCATCAGTAAATGGTATCCCTAACGCATGAGCATCAGCGTAGGATCTCATCAAGTCTTTCGAGGGAGCATGTATTAGAAGGCTGATCGTGTTAGCTCATAGTAGGAAATCCCTTGGGCAATACGGTTGCCAAGACAAAGAAGAGAACAAAACACTCACTGCAGAGGTCTGGAAGGCAATGACGGAGAGGAAGTCATCCGAGTTTTTCCTCCCAAACGAGACCGAGGCGGAGTTGCGAAGGCCGGAAAATTCTGCAAAACCCTTTCCGTTCGCCTGCGCAGAATCAAGAAAAAAGACAGGTCAATCAGACGGAGATGACACAGGATGAGTTTATGATCAGATGGAGATGACACAAGACTGGTCTCATGCTCATACACCAAAAGAAGTGAATCAGCTTGAGAACGGCGGTGGAGAAGCATTTGGGGTTTGGACCTGAAGGGATGGCTTGGCTACAGAAAGGGCAGCAGAGGCCATGGTTGAAGTGAGAGTGTCCCAATGCAGCAGCTAGCAAGAAAGTGCAAGTGTGCTCTTTTAAATTTTAGCCTGAAACATGTAACAAGTGAAGAAGAAGAAGAAGAAGAAGAAGAAGAAGAGGGGGAAATGCGTGTGTTGGGTGGTGACTGGCCAGTGTAACTAAAGAGAGGATGAGATTGTGGATAGCCTCCCATCCAATGTATGGCTCTTGTTCACTCCCGGTCCTTATATCCCTCCCCTTTCTCACACGCCACATGAGTCTGCCTCTCTTCATTTCTCTTAATTCTCTTTTGTTTTCAGTCTTGACTTGCCGTAATATGGGTTTCCAAACTTTCGGATCCTACCGCATGCCGAACACCACCTCTACGAGCATCAATTGGATTTCATGCGCGAGATGTTGAGCGGGGTCTTCAGGATTATCTCAAATGGAGAACGCCGTGGTCTAAAAACGGGTCCAGCAGATGTCCAATTTGAGGCTTTAACCATGCAGTACAATTGCTTAGGTCGAGTGGGTTTTTTTGACATTGCCTGATTATTTCGACCGACGAATCTGTAATTGCAGCTCACAAAATTGTCATGCCCAGGGAAATAATAGGAAGGGAGAGAGAGTTGAAAGATGGTTGGGATTGGAACGGATGGACAATCTGAGTTTGGCTCTACATGAGAACTGTGGCTCCACGGAGTTCTCTTCATAGCAGCCTTATCTGCGCTCACACCCTCTTTTCTCAGCAGCATATGTAAAGACAAGTGGCCACGATTCAGTGACCATTTTCTGCATTGGGTGGCCATAAAAAGCGTCCCTTTGGATGGCCTTCAACGCATGTCGTGCCTCTCAAGGGTCTGCTTATGTCTGTCTCGCTCCTTGTCTGTGCCTAATGGAAGCTTTGCAGTCAGAATTTCTATTGAGTTGAATGGCGCTCGGCGAAACACAAATCATGCCAAATCGTGAGAGAAATGCTCGAACCATGCACATCCTAAATCGTGATCAAGCGTTCACAAACACATTGATCTCGGCATAGGAGATGATTCGTGCCTCGGGACTTGTTTGGCTCAAAACAGAGTCAAAACTATCTATGACGTGGATCAACTTGAATGTGACCTAATTATCATGGAATTAAATGTTGTATTTCAATTTTGATTTTATCCTAAAAAAAATTATTTTTCTCCATCGAGATTTTATGTCCTAGTGACGTAGAGACTCAGTTGCTTGGAACCGACCCAAACCGAGAACAATTAAATACTTGGTGAAATTCATATTTTCAATTCATGAACTAGAAATCTCCCAACGGTCTGACCAATATGTCAATTTCAAGGGATTGGCAAAAATGCAAAAGGGACGACACATGGACGAGATCGATGTGCTAACTAATGAAAGCAAAGCTCATAATACCATCGTACCTACGACCATCTCCGTAGCTCGAAGCTAAATCACTCGATTAAAGTAGTGTGCATATCTTATATGTCGAGATTTGCACCGATTTGTGGGCTGATCAGGATGACTAACTGTACTAAGATAAAGGGTACTGCTTAAGGATCTCGAATTAACAGGGAAAAAAAAGATCGATTTGCGCTGAATGTGTTGAAAGAATAAATTCGAGGATTTGACTCTCTAGCAGCGTCTCATGTTCCCAGTCATCTCGGCCTCCATTTGCCGCATCTCAAGCTAATTTCTCAGCCCCATAATTTGGTGGGTTAATAATCACTCCAACTGTACGTGGTCGAATAAGTAATTGAACGACGGTTCAAACCCAGCTCGAAGATTAACTGACGGTCACAAAATTAGCAGCCAAGCTCGGATTAATTAATGTTGAAAATAAAATAAAAAACGCGTCACCACCGATCCTTCGTGCCTTTATAACGCTTTGCTGGGCAAAGAGGACCCAACGAAGCCGCGGGCTCCAAGTTATGTAATTTTACATTTAGACGGAAATACATTGAAAGTGCGGTCATGATAAAAATGGATTAGCCACAAATTAATCGAATCAAGAAACCCTAATCTTTCAGTCTCGATGACTCATCAAGGGCCGACCTCATATTAGTAAGTCAAGAGCATCCCGCCCCCATGTTCAGCGTCTAATAGCCGGGCGGAATCAAGAAAAGCCCCCGTGCACTTCTTGGTGATAAACAAATTCAAGAACCATGAGACTGCATCTGTTCTCTCTCTCTCTCTCTCTCTCTCTCTCTCTCTCTCTCTCTTTACGCTTGAGTATAATAGTCCACATGTCGACATGCATCCACGTGTGCGGCTCTCTTTCTTCTGCGAGTCGTGGAAGAATCGGCTATGGAGTCCAGTTTATTCTCTGAAGTCGCTTTTTCAGTTGATTGCAGTTGGACTCTTGACTAATTTTTACTCTAAAAAGTCGCATTGAATGAGGAGATTACCCTGCAATTTGCTAGCACCTTTTGAATGCGCACGGTCAAACCCTTCTTCGTCCCATGTCAATCCACTAATAGGAACTCAAGAATGGAGACTAGATGCATCAGAGCAGTTCATGCAATTACTGGAGGAGTAATGCAGGCCAGTTCTGTCTTATTGGCATCATTTAGTACTAATCGAGACCATGCTACTCAGATGAGTTGCAGAACGCCTCATTTGCTCGACCCTTCTTTCGACGTGGTGATTGGAATAGAGTGTTATTTTGCAATCGTACAAGAGTTTTATCCACGGTGGTTTCCCCCGGGGGGTGGGGGGGAATGTTGCTACTTGGTGGTGCAAGAAAAAGGCCCAAAACTTTTTCAGGCAATGACGCTTTTAAAAGTTTTAAGCAGGAAACCAAGCTCTGGAAAGCAGCAGACTGGATGTGGGATCCTTGTTGTCATTACAAAGCCAACCCAATCAAAACAGAATAAAGATACATGAGAACAATGGACAGAGCTATTAGTGCTAATAATCATAATTTGCATCATCGTACGCCAATAATTGTATCTAGTTGTATTCTTCGTTCTCTTTAGATATGAAAATCATATAAAGGAAAGGAATTATGCAGCTAAGAAGGCTGCAAATGAGCTGCACCTATAATGCAAGTAGCTAAAGGGAAAAAGGAAAAGGTATCTTATGGTCAGCCAGATGCAAGCAGCTGAAGCCCATTCAAATTTCAAGAGATACACAACTTTATGCTTTGCAAAAATTATTCATCATGGAAAAGTTTGAGAATTGTCGGACAACTGGGTTCGCAAATAGCAAAGTCAATCCCCCGGACATAGCATAGCAACATATCAGTAAGTTCTCTACACTGTTCACTCCCCCAAGCCTGAACCTAAAGATCTAATCAAGACTCCAAGCCCAAACTCGGTTGCCTCTCACGGAGCCCATCAGGATTTTACTTGAGCTTAAGCTGACCATGGAGTTATTGTACTGATAAAACTCTACAACCGAGAGGGCAAGATAAGCAAGAAACTTTTTCATTCGTGTGCAAGGGCAAGACGCAGGTACATCTAGTGTGGTCGACAAGAGGAGGTTGAGCATTTTCAAAAGGAGGCAGCGGAAGAAGTTGCTTATATTTTGCTTGCGGAGAAAGCTAGTCCTTTAATGGTAACTTCTGGTTGGAAACAAAAGCTACACACACAAAATAATGTGGCAAAAGCAAAGGCTAATAAAACGAAACCCTCTTATTCCATTGATCATCGACCCCACCTCTTTTGCTGCTTATAAATAGGAGCAAGGCAACTCCGAGTAGGTACTCAGAACAGGACAGAACAGAACAGAACAGAAACTCCTCTGTAAAACCTACGGTCTTTTGCTATTCCGACTTCCATGACAGAGAGGTGCGAGAAGTCAACAGGCATGGCCAAGGAAGCCGATCTCAAGGTGCTAAAGCTCGAAACATTGAAGTCGCTTGTTACTGTTTCCTGAGCTCTTGCTTGTCACCGTTACCTTCGTTCTGACGCATTCTGCTGTAATGCTCTGAGTGAAAAGTTTATATTTTCACCTGTTGTAGAAGATTGAGCTGAAGGTGTCCGTTGACTGCTGTGATGGCTGCAAAAAGAAGGTCAAGAAGGCTTTGCAAAGAGTTGAAGGTAATTAAGTCGGGATTTGCAATGACTCTAGGCCTTGTCATGCCCTCTGGATATGTGGAGTAACATACTTGAGTTTCAGGCGTTTTGAAGACGGAAATCGATCCTTTGCAGCCAAGGGTCACAGTCCTCGGAAATGTGGATCCCCATATACTAATCAAGAAACTAGCCCGAGTCGGAAAACAAGCTGAAGTTTGGACTTGCAAGGACAAGAATGATGATAGAGACAAAAGAGAGAAGGGAACTCCCAAAACGGTATCAGAACCGGCAAAGTGCTTGGAATCAAATGATAAACAGAGAGAAAAAACCACTGAGGCAATCCCCTCTAGGGATGAAGGCAAAGAAAAAGCTTCAAAGAAGAACAAGGAAACAGACGACAACAACAAGAGTTCTGCAAAAACTGAGGCCATTAAGACTGAGGCTCCTCTTCTTTCGAGGCCACTTGAGTCCAATAGTGTTATGTATCCAATTCCAGGTGTTCCAGGCATAGTGCAAGGTGATCCTAAGACCCAATGCTTTTACTTGGTCGAGCCTCGTCCTATGGGCATCCCATATTACACGGTATGCTCTTATATGGCTCCTTTGCCTCCGACAAGTTATGGCCAAGAATATTACTCCTATGAGAGGCGACCAGTACAGATGGAATTTCAGACGCCATTGGCTGGGGTAGGAGACTACTTCAATGATGAGAACACGGTCGGATGCCATGTGATGTGAGAAAGATATTATTACAGAGATGAGTTCAGAAGAGAGGTGATTTCTTCTGTATGAGGAGTTTCTGCCTGGACGACAATCACTTTAAGGAGAGAGCGAAACTAGTTCTTGTTGTAGTCCAGATTGTGGTTTCTTTCCCTTCTGAAGTTGTGTAGACAGTTTTGCAGTTAGCAATCTCCTCTTCGGCTACTACAACTGATTCAAATTTCGCTTTCACTCCATGAGCACCATCGCAAAATTCACGCTGCTATTTAGTTAGAAACTAAATCAAGATCATAGACTAAAAAGGCTGCCCATAAAAAAGAATGGAGGTAACAAATCTCTCTCCAACTTTGATTTCTATGACCAGGTAATCATTGAATCATGACGAAGTAATTATCTGCGCACCAGGCAACATCCCATCAATAAGGACCACAGAACATGTCCAGCTTTAGAAAGAAGCACTCCAGCGGTGCTACGAAGTGCAAATCGACATCCAGGTGGGAGTCGGGTGCCATAGGTAGAATCACCACATTGCTATCGTTGCTTCAAGCACACATATTGACATGCTATGGGTACAACCCGAGTGATGTCAAGGGTCGTGGCGCCACTACACTTGCTGCTGCCATATCAAGCCATCGCGTTCCATCAATTTTAAGTGTGTTCTGCAAGCCACACAGGCTTCACACCTTGAGAGTGCATCTTATGATATAGCCTGTAATGACCTGGTACGTTTTAAGCGGGTTGAGGCTCCATGAGAAGTTCAAGTTGTAATCTTCAGGTCTCTACTTTCTTTTTGCTTGACATCCTGTTCATGCAGATTCTTTCGCTGGCGTGGCTGTGGGCAATGTTTATGGGCTCAACTTCATCAATTGTTCGGATGAAACGGGAGCGCCGAGGCCAGCGGCACCGCCCGCCCGACTTAACCTATTTCATACAGAACTTCTCGAATGTTTTTTGGTCATGAACGAGCTTGTACAAGGCTCTACCTGCGTGGTTCCGACCGATGGCCGAGCCTGTTTCTTTCCATAGGCAGGCCCGAGCTCATCTTGCCAGATCTTTGATCAAGTTCGTCTTTTTGCTTGGTTTACGTTCCAACAACCTATTCCCTCGATGGGGGACTTGGGATGAGTGGATGTCAGCGTCACCCCCAAAGTCCTGCGTAGAGGAGATTGCTCGCTTATGGTCGATGGAAAGAGAGGAAAGAGAAACAGAGAAAGTGATCCCCTCTTAGGCAGACCTATGAACCCATAAAAAAAATGTGGGGAGTTGACTTTGACTCAAAATTGAGCCACTGACCCTTCGTATGCTGCGAGATTCCATTGAGAGATGAGATCGTAGGTAGCTGCTAGCGGGCAAAGATCTAACTCTTGCTTCATTTTCAAGTTTGGAGAGAGAGAGAGAGAGAGAGAGAGAGAGAGAGAGAGAGAGGATTAAAACTATAATGGCATTTTGTAGTGAATCTCAAAAGTTGTGGTTGGGGAGTTTCCACTTTTGAAGGACTAATCGGGATCGTCAGTCCCTCCAAGCGCAGGCATCTTGGGGCAGTTTGCGTGCAGAGACCGATGGGGTTTTTCTACAGTAGATGCCCGACCAGCTTCAACGAGAAGAGTTGCTTTTGAATTAGCTGAAATAGTGGAATGAGGTCGTGATCCTGAAACAGCAAAATCCGATTTGAGAGCCCATTTCACTAGAGAAGGAAACAGACCAGGGCCGGTTCTAAATAGGACTTCTACTAGAACTAGAACTAACATACTTGCCCATTTCTCTTAGTTCTCACTCAGGGGTCTGTTTTCGCTGAGATTGAGAGATCAGGTTCAGGTGAGGTATACTTTTAGAGAGAAACTCTGCGAGAATTATCACCAACGATCCCCCTACATCGGAAATACCTGCTTCTGCCTCGTTTAGAAGAAGCAATCCACAATGCAAACCCCGAAAAATGGTGCAGACAAGTAAGAAATGGTCTGTTAAAAGTATATATAATGAGGAATCACGTAAAATTCTGGACCACATGGCCTAAGAAGCGAATCTGTGTGCAGAGAGATCAATCCTTGACTAATACTTAACAATGAAAAAGGAATTCGAGGAAAAACCAGAAGTTCCAAATGCCCCCTAGTACTTATAATAAGGGATTAGGGAGGAATTTTAACCCCTACCTAACGTAACACTTTGAGCAAAGCAGGGCTCAGAAAATGGTCTATGGCAAGCAAGAGATCAACCTTGTGGCCAGGCAGTAGAAAACAATTTGAAATGCAATCAGAATTTTATTCTGCAAGGATCTTCATGAAATTCTGACCCAATTATCGATGATCAAAAGTGCAATGTTTCAATATGCTCAAGAATCTAAATTCAGGGACAATATTTCCGAGACAGTATATTCAGCCCAACACAGCCACACATGTCCAGAAACACAAGACAAGAAAATAAATCAAAGAATCATGAGGTCAAAATAATGCAGGATGAAAGAAGCAACAGAGTGCTCTCTAAAGAAATCAGTACCAACAACATCACTGTGCAAAGATATTACTGATTACTCACATCAAAACTCTCCCCATATCACCTCAGTCTCTCTTGCCCATGGCAATTAACCTAGAGGTCCAGATGAATTATTTTTTTTGGATCTATGCATGGGATGAGTAGTGCATGGAAAATCATCTTTCTCCTTGCTGATTCAGCAAAAAAAAAAAAAAAAGAATCCCATACTTGCCTTGTTCTTCAAATTTTCACTGAGCAGACAAGATGAGCAAAATAATTCCCAGGCAAGCTTAACTTAACAGTAAACCAAAATCAAACAGCACCTAATGAAAGTTCCTCAGTCACTTCAATTTTCAAAATGGAATTCTTAATAATTGAGTCCTCCAGAAAAAGAAGAAAGAGGATTAATTTTATCACATAGCAACGGAAAAAAGCAGAAGAGGCTGATGCTCTTTGTTAGCGAAAAGAGGAGTTAACACCTACTGGGATAAAAGAACATAACAGAAAATCCCATGCAGTTAGATACAGCAATGACCTAACACCAACATTCTTTTTCTTCATTATGATCTCATAACGCTCCATCATTTTATACCATCAAACACAAGCATGGCAGCATGCAACATTAGAACAAGAACCTCAGCTCATCATCACGTTACATAGACGTAATGCCAGCTCAGAATTTCGAAGAGAGACAAGAAGAATCTGGAAAAGTGTAAACTTCCTCTCATAGGCAGGCTTTACATGAGGAGAAGATGATCACACCAGACCACCAGCAATTGAAACTACGATCAACTCAAAATGCAAAAGTCCTATTCAAATTGATCTGCAATGGATATGCTCACAAAAAATAGGAACTCTTCATTTTGACATGTTAATTGGAGTGCGAAACCCATCATTTGACAGCCCATGAAAACTTGAAACATAAAAAAGGTCAGACGCATTATGCTGAGCCCGACATGTGCGAAACTGCAGTAATCACGTTTACCATCAACAGCCATCAGTAATGTCAGTTTCACCAGTCACTTAAGTCGAATGAATGGGGCACCCGCAAGTCACCTTCTAGGCCCCATTACACAAATGAACTTTTCCATAATATTAATTACACCACATCAGTTAAGGAATACTCACTAGTCATTACACCCTAAGTATCTGAAGCTTCGAAGAGAAGGCGATTGCAACCCAATCAGGCTGCGAGGACGACCACTGCAACTGCTCGATCTCTGCCCCTGCCGTGTACGCCAGAATCGGGTCCAGGCCACCCTCGACAGGCTGCCCCATAGATGACAGGTCCCAGATAAGCGCCTGCGAGTCGTCACCGGCGGTGCAAATGTGACAGGAGCTGTGTGGTGCCCACGCAATCGCGTTCACACTCGCTTGGTGCCTCTGCAGCTCAACGACTGGCATCGTAGGATAGCGGATGTCGAGCACCACAACCTTGGCGCTGTCCATGATGATGGTGGCCATGTAGCGGGGATCCTGCTTGTTCCACCCGAGCCTCACGAGGGGGGTGTCGGGCTCAGAGCTCTCGTAGATGATGGTCGAATGCTCCTTGTCGCGAAGGTCGAAGACACGGACGGAGCCGTCGGCAGAGACGGAGGCGAAGACGCTGACGCCGCCCCAGGCGATGTCGTAGACCTCCTTGTCGTGGGCGATGAGCTGGGTGTCGACGGTCTCGCGCTCGATGTCCCAGATGGTACAGGTGGTGTCGATGCTGGAGGTGCCGATGCGCTTGGGCTCGGCCTCGTTCCAGTCGAAGGAGGTGAGGGGCCGACAGAACTCGCTGTTCTTGTTGCCGTTGAGGATGCAGCGGAGCTCGACGCGGGAGGAGTCGTCGGCGATGCGCCAGATGCGGAGGAAGTCGCTGGAGGTGGCAAGGAGGTCGGCGCGCTGGCAGTCCTTGTCGGGGACGAAGGCGGTCTTGGTGGGTGGATAGGGGTGGTCGAAGGAGAGGTTGGGGTCGGCCCGGATCTCGCCGGTGGAGTCGTCGAGCTGGACGATCTCGACGCGGTTGGTGATGGTGGTGGGGTGGTCGAGGAGGCTGGCGATGGCGAGGCGGTACTTCTTGTCGCGGCGGACGCTCCAGTTCATGGCGTAGATGTGCCAGGGGGCCTCGTACGTGTAGATCTCCGACCGCCTCTGGTGCTCGTCGACGTCCGGGTTCGGATCGCTGCTCGCCCCCATTCTCCCTTATCGGATCCGGATGCCGATCGGGCTCGACTCGAGCGCTCCGCGAGGGGCGAGGACAAAGTCTTTCTGTGTAGGGTTTTGAGCCAAGGTAGAGGAGAGAGAAAAATTCAGGGCCAGGATAAGAGAGAGAGAGAGAGAGAGAGAGACAAAATGTCTAAAGGATAAGTGGCACAAATGTAATTATGATCAAAAAGAAAAACCGAGGGACACGACATGATACGAATGAATAACGCCAAGTCAATGAAGTGGAATACGGTTGAAAACACGTTCTTTAAGTCGCGACGTGCAAGTGGAAGTTTAAATTTGAGAATCGTGAAATTCAATTAAAGCGAAAGTCGCTCCAACCTCCCTTATTACAATTAATTTCTCCTTCATCTTTAGTTTTCACTTAATTACAATTAATTTCTCCTTCATTTTTAGTTTTCACTTAACAGCGCTGGATTGAAACATCGATAACCGTTTTCTTCTTCGCATCTTCTTCTTGCTTCACTGAACATGAGTCCATTCTCGACTCAAAGAAACTATCCCGCACGACACCCGCAATGGACTGTGTAAAGCCTTTCGAGGACGACTTTTGGGTCCAGACTTGCCTCGTTAGCCAAATGGAGCTGGGTAGCTGGTCATCCGCAACATTGCATTGGGACTTTGGATTATTCTAACTGTAATTCTAGACCGTAAGAGAGATGAGAAAAGGAGATGGCTACGTCGTACATGCCAGCACGATCGACAGCACACAATAATGGAAAAGGTTCGAATGCGAGGCTAATCAGATCAACCCGTGTATGGTATATACCATCTCAATGACGGAGAAGCAACCACAACCAGCTGAAGTTGACAGCGAAATTTTTCCTGCAAGAGAAAATGGTAAAACGTCACTGAATATAAGGACACGGCCTCACCGCATAATATCTAAATGCACCCGCGTAACAGAAGGAACGAAACGCCCGGTCCTTTTCGCAAGCAAAATCCATTCATCTGTCCGGTTCTTGGGTCCACACCCGAAAATCACATTCGGAAGTTTTTAAGTTGCAGGTAATACATGATAAAAGGAAAAGTGGATGGGGGAGGGTGCAAGCCAAGGATCAGAGCGATCTGGAATCAAAGTGGTCAGGGGCTAGCCAGAGAATTCGCAGCAACGTCATCAGTGGCTTCCCAGAATCCTGCACTTACCGTTGCCAATCATAGTATCATACAGCAGCATGTCACAGCAAAAGTTCTCCCTTCACTTCAGTCAGAGTCCTCATAGACCTCTCCATCATCAGATAAGTCGTCAAAAGATCTTATGTCAAGCTGGTAGCGAAGGATGCCGCCAATCCCGCCAAATCCTCTGCAAAATTGCGATCCCTCCTGCGATTTGTTGGTAACGAACTCAAGTGTGCAACCGTATTTCTTGTATTCATTGGCAAACCACTCAAGCAATGCCATCTTCTCCTGAACTTCCAACTCTGCCGAGGTGGCTGCATCACGGAAGTTACTTTGATCGGCCTCTTGGTCCTTGTTCAGGTGCTTGATGATGATTTCACCTGTCGTGCTGTTCTTCAGCACATATCTGTTGATATCCAGGTTTTCCCAGACAATCAGGGTTTCAACAGCACCCATTTCCAGCGCCTTCAAAGTGTCATCTACACCAAAGACATATTTTCCAGTGTCCTGACTGATCTCCTCAAAGTATTTCCCAATCAAACGTTTCTCCTGTATGAATTTTACATTTGACAGAATCTCTGCAGAAAGCTCTATGGCTTGATTGAAACCATTTTCTCCACCGTAGGAAACATCAACAACATTTAAAATCTTGGCTTGCAGACGAGGATCGAACATATCTGACTGGCTAAGCTCTGTCTTGAAATCGGCAGAACCAGCAAGTATTAGCCCCGCAACATTCGGTTGACTGGTGGCAGGATTGATGAAAAATTGTGTGGCAAGTTCTGCAGTCTTCCTGACATAATTGTGCCGTTTCTCCATCCGAAGACGAGCAAAACGAAGAGCTGACTGCCCTCCTCTTCCATGCTTTTTCGGTAGGTCCACTGTAAACTTATGAAGTACCTCCCTAGTGTTCCCACTTAATGTTCCAAATAAAGTTCCATTACCATCCATGACAATAAACCCAAACTTATCATCAGACTCCAAGAGTTCATTCAACGCTTCAGTGTGGAACTTGTTGTCACACAGGTATAATGATGCATTTATAGGCTTAAAAGGCTCAAAGTCAATCGTCACCTTCTTTTCCTTGCCGTCTTCAGTTACGATTGTTCCGGTGTAAAGCACCAGTCCGTTAGGAGGAACTTTATTATACAGCTTCAGCCTTTGTTGGGCAGAAGTAATGGCACCTAAAACTGACTGCCTGTTGACTCTACTCTTAATGTTTGAAGCAGTTCCAAATTCATCACCTAACATCTTAGTTACTCGGGATATTTGATCACGTGGAGGCATAATAAGAGATATCATGCTGGTACCATTGCCTCTGGCAGATTCTAAAGCCTTGATCAGTTTCTTGATCTTCCAGATTTCAATGTTCTTGTCTGACTCACCGTCTGCCATTGCTGGTGAAGATAAATAAAATGGGACAGCAAAGCAACTGCATGAGACGAGCAGGGAGCAACACGTCAAATCCAGGAAACTTGTTGATCATACAATAGGAAAGAGAAAATGAAGTACTACATTGAGTAGAAATCTCATGAAAAGGGGAAAAAAATCTTGATCTGAAAAGCCCTAAACCATCAGTATACAGAACAAGTTGTATTGAACACCAAGCTTAACATGTATTTTTCCCAAGGTACAATTTTTGCATCATAAATATGAAGACAACTCATTTTGGCACAGTGGAAATACCAAAAGCTTTTTGTAACATGGAAATTATCATATGAAGGAATTCCCGTTTAATTGCAGTGGTTAACTCCAGAAACGGATTTAAAAATGGTAGGATAATTGAAACATGACAATTGGTAAAGTAGTTGAAGTAAAATAGCTGCAAGTTATCTATTGTATGTCCTCTAATGGGGTCTAGTGAAAACGGGAAGTCAAGGTTCACTAATCAAATGCAAAAAGTTACCACATTAGACATTAAGGAAGAGACTTTTCAGAAGACAAGCAACTATCCAAGCTTTATGATTGCAAGTAATATGGATGTAAAGTCAAATGCCACATTCCAAAAGAATCTTGAAGAAAAAAGAGCATGCATATGTGATCTTTTGTTTTGAACCGTCGCCAAAAAAACAGGTCTATAGTTATGTATCGCAGAAATAAGTGGCAGGCTGATATGTGCAGTTATCTTCTTCACCCATTAAGTCACATTCCTTCTTGTGCATAAGTAGCAATTGGAAAACCATGCAACTGCATGAACCGTGGATATCCTCAATGAAAGAAGGCGACAACAACAATAATGACGCAGAGTTAATGCCTAGTCTATGCATAAGATTGCATAAATGGAAGATGGACTACAGCATTCCATCTAATATGCCAACTGTCGCAAAATACAGTATTAGGAACCTAATTTGCAGCAAGTTCCCCCAAAAACTGGCAGAAAAGAAGTTATGCATGTCAATGTTGAGCACTTCATTTTAGCATTTGGAATGAACAAAACAAATGACTCTCTGACGGATCTGAATCTTCTCTCCAATCTGTTCCGGTCACATTTAATTGATCATGATCTACATGAACCAACCTGTTTCAATGCACACTATCTAGATTAAACTCCTTTTCCGTTCTTGTTTATTCCTCAAGTACTTGAACAGGTTTCAGCAGCAAATTCATATGGCTTTTTTTTTTTTAAATGTAAGCACTTTATATCCAATTATCTCAATTGAATCGACTCGATTATGGATTTCTCATCAAACTTACCCAGAAAGACAACAAAGAAGCGGCAGAGATCCGTGAAAACAAGCCTAATACATCAGTTGTTTCTCCACCTAACGCAATCCTAGACTCCGTAACCGCATCGAATCATGCAAACCAAGCAGACTTGGAAGTCCCCGTAGAGCAAGGGACTGACTCCGAAGTCAACGCGACTTTGACGTACTGAAAAATCCAAACGCAGAAGAGCACCCAACCCGAGGACAACAACGAGGTAACAACACCAGACAGAAACGGCGGTGTCCGCAAACACCGTCACGGACGATTCAACGAGAGAAGCAATCAAGATCCGAGCAAATCGAGCTCCGAGAACCAGCAAATCGGGTCAAAGCCCAAAGATAGAGCTCAAAGTAAAGAGCGAACCGAAGATAAGCCCAAAAGGAGGAAAAAAAGAAAACCCAAAAGAAATGGCGCGCGAACGCGAGAATCATCGACGGATGATTTAGAAAGATCGAACGAAGATGCAACTATGGAGAATCGCGATGAACAGCGCTCGAGATACCTGCAAGGTAGGGAGCAATCGGAGCTAGGGCTTTCAGTACCGCCGCGAGCTCAAACCTCCTCGAGAACCAAAGCTCTTGCCCTAGTGGTTCGTCGCCGCCGCCGTCTTCTTTCTTCTTCTATGTCCAGCTAATAATGCTCCGGGCCCGCGTTCTTACGTATCCATCGTTCTTCTCTCTCTCTCTCTCTATAACATGATATTTGTCGGCACCTATTTTCTTGCTTCAGTTGTCGGAGTTCGTCATTTTGGAGAAATTACCGGCCGAAAATTATGGCAGCTCATTTTTCTGTGCATATTCGAAAGTCATTAAAGACAATTTATAAATTTTAAAAATTCAAGAAGAAAACAAATGCAAAATCTTTACGTGCTGATGATCTTAAGTGCTGAAAATCAAAAAATAAAAATAAAAGAATTATGTAAGTCAATCCTATTTCAAGTAATTAAATAAGCCTAACCTTATTAATTGCCGATTTTTTTTAGTTTTCAGCATTTAATTGAATTACCAAATAGGCCCCTGCCTCGATTGTTTTAAAGTTGACTACTTATAGTAACTTCAAATGTCACCAACTTCGGCTAGTTTCGAGTTCATCTTTTCACTTTGGAAATTTACTCTAGGGTAAAAAAAAAAAACGCTTAGACCTTGGTAAAAGGGAGTGGAAAATTTTCAAAATAAATAGTAACTTAGCAAAGAATCGTACTTTATAATAGATCTAAGATTGAAATATATATTGTTTTCGTCATCATATACGGTGCTATATGTTGACTTGCGCATTGCATAGGTTGTATGCAGAGTATAAAAATGGTGCATGAAGTATGAGCCTGTAATCAAATGATGAATTGTTTTTTTCCCCGAATGGAGAGTAAATGTAAATTAGCCCACGAGTTCGAGTTGATAAGGGGTACTATTGTCCGGTCACCATTTTAGATGCACCTTGAGTGGCGTGCTTGGTGACATTTTTGTTTTTCTATTTTTTTCCATGGAATGGAAAAATAACATGAAATTGTGTTCACTGGTTAATTTTTACTCTGGAATAAAGTAGTGGCAATTGAATAAATTCGAAACACGAACAATGTTCCTAAAAAAATTATCAAAATAAGTTTTTTTTCATTATTCTTCTTCATTTTATTTCTTCATTCTCTAGCCGGCCACTGGTTCACAGTAGCCAATAAGGTTAGCATTGCCAGGCTCAAGCAAGCGTTGTTGTGGTTAGGCGACCTCTAGCCTTGGCCTTGTCAACCCGTGTCTTTAGCTAGTCATTGGTAACTTCCTTGAGAAAGAAGACAAGAAAAAAAAAAAGGGAAAGTTCCTCAAATGGCTGGTGAATTTTGATATAATGTACAATATACATTAACTTTTACTTTATTTAATATAATCTCTAAATTTTAATTTAATATACAATATGATCCCCGAACTTTTAATTTATTTAATTTGATCAACAAACTTTTGATATATGTTCAAATCAATTTTAAATTGCATGAAAATATTTAATGTTGTATATTAATCTAGATAAATGAAAAAACAATATTGCAAAATTCACGTGATCCAATAACTATTTTGAATATGTAATAAAAATCCAGTGATTACATAAATATATTGAAAGTATGATGACCACATTGTAAGATCATGAACTTTAGTTGACAAAAGTTTGCAAACCAATGGTCCTTGTACGAGTTCATGAAAGTACAAGGACCACGTTAAGTTCATGCGTTTTTTTATATCATTATCTAAAAAAAGGAAAAGAACAATTAGAAAAATGTTAGAAAATTAAAGTTTTATCAAACGTCCCCCCTATATTTTTTCTATTTTGGAAAAATATGAATTACTAAACGCATTCTTTTATAAAAAGAACCTAATATAGAAAATAAAAATAAAAAATTATTTGTATAAATAAATTAACAATTTAAACAGAAATATTACTGAATCCCCGAGTCCCGAAAAATACATCTGCGTGCTCATAATTTTTCAAACGACAGAAATAGAGGTGGGTTATTGCCAATTTTATATCTTTTAAATTATCGCCCATGACATCCTTGAATTTGCTCCACGCGACCGCGACTCCACGCTTCGTTTCCCGACAGGACTCGAGTTTGTGGTGGAGAGCCAACGCTCCGAAGATTCCGGAAAGCACGTGCACGGCTGAAGCAGGAGGACGACGATCCGAAGGTGGGTCTGCGATGGCTTCTCTCCCTTCAACGAACCTCGGCCCAACCGCCTTCTCCTCCGCCAAAGCGCCGTCGTTTGCGCCGAGAACGGCCGCATCTTGGCCGGCCAATAAGTTATCCGGCTACCCATCTCTGTGGTCCCTTTCGCCGCGTGCGTTGACCGTCGTGGGCAACCCTGTGTCTGGGCTCAGGTCCAGAACCAGTGGGGCATTTCGCTGCTTCGCTTCTGGTACGGGACATGGCCGATTCCCCTTTTCCGTTTCAACTCTTGACGATTGATTAATTTTGTACCGAATCGAGTGTGTTCGTTGGAGGTGAGGATTTTGGGATGGGGTTTTGGTTTGCGAAGTCGATTCTTAATTTAGTTGAGCCAACGTGTTGAAAGCCATGCTGATTCCTGATGCTTCCGGACATTCTAGTTTGGATTGAGTGACTACTGATTTGCTCCATTCTCTAAAAATGCTGTGAGTCTACAACATGCGAGTATCAAATTGTTGATCATTTCAGGGGAAGGTCGATAGCGGGAAAAACAGAAGAAATGTGAAAGAGTGTATTACAAAGAATTTAGAGGGTATACTATATGACCCGGGCCAAGAAGGTGCCATCGTTGGTCGGCAAGCACTAAATGGGCCATAACCGATAGACTGTGAAAATGGCGTGGAATTTAAAGAACAACTGATGTTGTTTTATTGGATTTACCCATTGAAGAATGCGGGTCAAAGTTCACCGATGGAGTTCACGCTATTTGTTTGATATGTAGAGGCATATTGCTGTGGCTTCGCTATATTTTGCTCATATGACAGTGGAAAAGAGCAACCATTATGTTTATAAATAGGGCTTAGGCATTGAGTTAGATGGCTGGAAGCTGCCGTCATATTTGAGGGCTTGGCATTAAGTTGTTCAAAGGGGGAATAGTGGTGACTAAAACTGTGAGCTTTCTTTCTGTGGCGCTTTAGTTTGGGAGAAATGTCAGCTTCACTAATTACGTGTCAGTTGTATTCATAGTTCATAACTGAAGGGAGGGTGCATGCTGCGCTGACTTTGTGTCAATTGTATTTACACTTCCTTAGCATTTTCTGATAATGAAAGAAGCTCTCTCACCATTGAGTGAGCTCTACCCATATGAAAAAGCATCATGAGATGGCATTTATATGATTTGTGATTATTTATGATTATTTATGGAGATCCCAAGTCCTTGGGCTAATTAACTGTCCATTCAGAACTTTTTTGCGATTTCCTTTCCGTATCTTCTGTTTCTATTTTTCTTTTTTAGAAAAATGAATGTGTGATATGTCTCCTCTTGCTCCTGTCTGTGTATGCAGTATTAACTCCACAGCTCAAGAGTACACTGGATACGGTGGTTAATTCGCACAAGGTGGTTCTGTTCATGAAGGGAACTAAGGATTTCCCTCAATGTGGGTTTTCAAACACTGTTGTGCAAATATTGAAGTCCCTCAATGTACCTTTTGAAAGTATAGATATTCTTGAAAATGAACTGCTCCGTCAAGGACTGAAGGAGTACTCCAGCTGGCCGACCTTTCCTCAACTTTACATTGAAGGAGAGTTTTTTGGAGGGTGTGACATCACCGTTGGTAAGTTTAGTTGTATGGTTCCAATGGAAAAATGATTCTACTACTTGCAGCTGTTCCTATGAAAATTCATTAAATTGTTTGCTCTTATCATACTCATGCATTCCTTTCACCACTTTCATGTAAGATCTTTGCAACCTCATCACTGCTCTACTTTGTACTTTTCATTGCTAGATGTTTTCATGGGTACAATTGTATAATTGCCGGTTCCATTTTTCTGCAGTATGTCATTGTCACACGAAGGACTTGGTAGTATAGCCTTCATTAGTTGTTGTTTGGTTACGAAAAATGAGTTGGAGATGTGAGAGAGAGATATGCATCAAATTTCTTTCTAAGCTCTGGTGTAATAGGAATGTCCAATTATCTCAGTCAGTTTGTCATTGTCACATGAAGGACAGGTAGTATGTCCTTCTTTAGTTGCTGTTTGATTATGGAAAATGAGTCAGGGACTAGAGAGTGGGTGATATGGGTTGAATTTCTTTCTAAGCTCTGGTGTCATAGGATTGTCACATTCATGGAAGAACCATCAAAGGCTGCTGTGGGAAGTGACTTCACACAAATCATCCTCACTGACCATGACCAAATCTAGCACTATCTATATGGGAGGCTTCTCTACTGGAAAAAGGACTGCTTAAAAGATTAGTTAGCTCTATGGTATTTGAACATACAATCTTTTCATCTGAACATGCAATATTTTCATGTTCATGGGACTATAATCTAGATAACTTTAAGGAAACATCACTTAAAGCAAGCACTGAACTGAAGTTGATGATTTTGGCTGCTAATTATCATGGCTTTCCATTCCTTTGACTATATTTTTCATTATTTCAGAGGATTGAATCCGTTTATTTCCGATCAACTATGTTCATTAATGAAGCTTCTAATACTAACCATATGTATATTAATTCTGGGATGCCAGCTGTTATTTATGACTGAGAGGTGACATTTTGCGTGGATGTGTGTCAACTTGCCCGTAGTTATCCCATAGGTTGGATGTCAGTGAGAATTCACCTTCCATCTCTGCCCACCAGGAGTCGGATGGGTTTAGGAAAAGAATCAAGGATTTGCTAACTTGAAATTTTTGCACATTATGATGTATCTGCTGTCTGGGATGTTTTAATCATGTTATTATGGTCGTGAATTTTGTCCTGCATCATCTATTGAGAAATCACTTTTGCTGCAGAGGCATACAAAAGCGGGGAGCTGCAGGAACTATTGGAGAAAGCAACATGCTCCTGATGAGCTCTCTGTTTCGGAAATATTGGTGTATGCATTCGCGATAGAATGCGGAAGTTTCCAAGGATTTGCTCTAGGATGCCAAAGAAATTTGTATAGAACATCTCATTGTTGGATGCTTAATTTGTGGTAACTGCTAAAATTTTACTGCACGGCCTGTTCCATGGCCCAGAAGCTGGGTGCTCCTTGTGGTACTGCGACTTTGTTTAGCACCACACAACGATGATTGTCGGTATAATGTTACTGCTAATCAGGACACTTATATACATCGTTGA
Source organism: Melaleuca quinquenervia (assembly GCA_030064385.1). NCBI lineage: Eukaryota > Viridiplantae > Streptophyta > Magnoliopsida > Myrtales > Myrtaceae > Melaleuca > Melaleuca quinquenervia. The sequence goes on along the minus strand of CM057726.1, from coordinate 4,191,541 downwards.
GGATGGAGAAAGATAACTTCTTGAAATGAACAAAGAGTAACTTAAGGAAATAATAAAATGAGATACAAAGCGTCGTTCAAATTTTTTATTTTTTTATCCATAGATGGATAAATACGGGTAAGAAAAGAAAAGGGATCATAAAATAGTCGATGCGCCAAAAAGGGGAAAGAATGAAAAGTGATACGAAAGAGCTGATGATCTCTCCACCATGCCACGTCATGGGCCAACGAGGCGCCGAGATTCAGCCGGTGATCGGTATATCTGACGGTGCTGGACGAGCCGTTCGGGCCCACCGGACCGAAGCTAAAGGTTCCCGAGCCTCCCCTCTCAGGTTCGGATCCGGAACCTGGGAGCGACGCATCCGCCCCGCAGCAAGCACGCACGTCCCCATCCCCATTTTTGTTTTTTGTTTTGTTTTTTTGTTTAATTAACATTAACATCTAATAATAATAATAAATAAATAAATCAAATAAAAAAATGGGGGGTTACGTGCTGGAGCTCTAATCCCCTCGCGGTTCGATCGATTATCGGCGATAGGGTTTACCGAATCTCGCGAGAGACCAAGAGGATTCGTTTCCCTCCACCTCCCGTTATCCAATCTCCTCCTCGTCAAGCTTCCTCAGGTACTTCCGATTCCCCCCTTCCCCTTCCTCCGTCTCGCATCCTCGGTTGTTCGGTGATCTTGAAGCTCTCTGCGATTCGGTTTTTTTTTTTCTCTGTTTGACAGTTCGGAGCTCGATTTTTGCAGGCATGGCTTCGAATCCGGCCAAGGACGTCTCTTCCGGTGAGCTTCTTCTCGATTGCTTTGGCTCTTTTTTTTTTCTTTTTCATTTTTTTTCCGGTTCGACTTTGATTTCGGTCGCGGTGGTGTTCGCTTTTTCTCGGGGCCGATTGACTTCGGCGAGCGCGTCGGCTGCGTTGCTGTTTGGTGATTAGATCGGTCATTTCTTCGATTGGCGGTTGGGGATTTGTTGCGCTCGCGTTGCCCTTGCTGAGGTGTGGCGTCGGGAGGCCTTCGTGTGCTGCGCCGGGGATGATTTGGGTGGGGTTTGGCTGCGACTCGGGAGGCGATTGAGCTTGCTGCGTGAGGTTTTTGCAGTGTTTGGCTGGGGATGCTGCTTTGTCGGTTTTTGGCTTTGCGGGGAAATGATGACAGATTTGTGCTGTGCGTGTGTTTTGTCGCACTGCCTTAACTGAGATAGTGTGCTATGGGATCATTTTAGCTTTGGCACATGGCTTATGATCGAGCTGCTTGGGTTATGGTTAAAGGACGGTTTGTTAGGAGTGGCAGCTCTGGGTGTGACTAAGTTGATGTCTCGAACACGTGTGGTGATTGTGCATGTGTGTGCAGGCACTCGTGTGCGCTTGGGCTCATTTGATTTCGTTCTTTTATTCATTGCCTGATGTTGATCTGGTTAAGTTTGTCATGAAGAATGCTGTAATGAAATTCTAATGGGTGGAACATGCTGATGATGTAAAGAGATTTCATGAAACTGCTTCACTGATCTTAAGCTTCCCTTAACTTTCTGGTCCAACTAAGAATAAAGCCTATACGACTGTTGGGAAAGGTGCATATGGTGCTTAATGTGAAGTTTTGATTCTATGATGTACATAGGGGTGCAGTACTTCTTATTGTGTTTGACTTTAATTTTAAGAGTGAGTCTGTTGTATGGTAAGTTTACACATTCTTCTTCTTCATCCAGATGAGAAGGCTGAAGTCAAAGCAAATAAGTCTTCTGCATCTGAGTTGTCTGAGGGGCAGGCACAATCAGGTCAAGGCGTGGCTTCTCCTCTGCCGGGAGTTGATCTTGGTGCAGCCAATCCATTTGACTTCTCATCTATGTCCAACCTGCTTAATGTATGTGTTTTGTACTTTCTCTCAGAATTTTTCTAACCTATGGTGATCAGGCTACTCATCTAAATTATATCAATTTTTTGTGATGTATAAGTCGTGTACAATTGAAATTGATGCTGATGTAGTTATCTTGGAATTGTTACTTCAACATGATGTCGACAGTTGAATTGTCGGCTTGATGATCTTAGAGTAAACTAACACCATTTATGAGTATTGCCCAGATTCGTATTTCCCTTCTTCCCTGATGTTTCGGGTTTCTTGATCTTCTCTGTCACTGGTTGATTAGCAAAACTTGCTGCTTTGTCCCATAGAGGTTTTCTTTATAAAATGCAATGGATGATTTTTTAGCATGATTTTGTGTAGGATCCTAGCATCAAGGAATTAGCTGAACAGATAGCAAAGGACCCTGCATTCAACCAAATGGCAGAGCAGCTTCAGAAGACTTTTCAAGGTGTAGCTGAAGAAGATGGTGTTCCCCAGTTTGACAGTCAACAGTACATGTCAACTATCCAACAAGTCATGGATAATCCTGACTTCATGTCCATGGCTGAGCGGCTTGGTACTGTACTGATGCAGGTACAATGTGCTTAAGCTCTTTTTTGTGGTCCTTATGAAGGATGTCAGGAAGGAAAGGTGGATATCAATATTCTCTTTATTTTCCAGGATCCTGCCATGTCTAGCATGCTTGAGAATTTTTCAAATCCATCACAAAAAGAACAGATTGAGGAACGGATGGCGCGCATCAAGGAGGATCCATCCTTGAAGCCTATTTTGGATGAAATAGAGAAGGGGGGCCCTCCTGCCATGATGAGGTCACCACTGCTAGAACTTTTATATTTTGGCCATCCACTTTAAATTGTGGAGAAAACTATCGCTGTATTAACTTTTGTCCATATACATGAGTCTGCACCCTAAGTAAACTGAAATGCCGTGTTGCTCTAGGTACTGGAACGATAAAGATGTTCTGCAGAAACTAGGTGAAGCAATGGGTCTTGCAGTTTCAGGAGAAGCGGCTACTTCTGCTCAAAATTCTGCTCCAGATGAAGAAGATGATTCAGGAAATGAGGATGAGCCTATAGTTCACCAAACTGCTAGTGCTGGTGATGTGGAGGTATGACATCTGTTGAAGCTGTCTTATGATTGTTTTAAGAACCATTGTTTGATCAAAAGACCAAAGGAAAGTGAAATGGTGACCGCTTGGCAGTTGAAGGAATTTTCCCAAGAGATGGTTCACCTGCAGGACACATCTCTTTTCAGCTTATGTTGCAGAAACTGAAATACTTCATTTTGTACCAGGGTTTGAAGAAAGCACTTGCTTCTGGTGCTGATAAGGATGAAGTGGATGCTGAAGGAAGAACAGCATTGCATTTCGCATGTGGATATGGAGAGGTAAGAGCAAAAAAGGGTTTATACTGATGGACCGGATTTTCGGGTCTGTTTGTTTCTTCAGTTCTGTTGGTGCAAGGGGCGTTTGGGGAATACCTTTTTTTGGCAGATTAGTTCATTCTCAATTTTCTTCAATAATAAAATTGAATTGCCCTTCGTCTTTGGTGTGAATAGTCATTAGATTAGTCAGATAGTGTCAGAACAGTGAGTCCATGGCAGAACTCAGCATACATTGGCTTTGACAAGCCATAACATTGATCTGAAAGGATTTACCTGGCCTGTACCTCTTAGGGAGTGTATTTACAGCTCCAGGTATGGTGCCAACAATCACAAAGAAATTGAGCCTAGTCTCACTCTTGAATCCGCTGTTTTGATGTGGTTTTGGTTTACTGCTCCAAATTGGTTCAGTTTGGGTCGAACCGTTCCCATTGCTTCTGTTTGGTTCTAGACCTTTTTTAATTTGGTTAATACACAAGTTGCTGAGACATACTTAATCAAACTGAAGGTGTTCTGAGGACTTCTTTTTGTCAGACTCGACCAAGAAAAATTGTGGAATAGACGTCGAGCTTCATCAATTTATGTGATATGCAGGAGAAGTGTGCTCAGGTTCTCCTTGAAGCAGGAGCAGGAGTGGATGCTCTGGATAAGAACAAAAACACTGCTCTCCACTATGCAGCTGGCTATGGAAGGAAAGAGTGCGTGGAACTTCTGTTGAAGAATGGTGCTGCTGTGTAAGTCCAACTACCCCAGTGAATATGATCAAGTACTTCGTGGCCATTTATTTACTCTTCTATGCCCCTTATTGCGCTTTCGTCACTACAGAACCCTGCAGAACATGGATGGCAAGACTCCTATTGATGTTGCAAAGCTGAATAACCAGCACGAGGTACTGAAGCTGCTTGAGAAGGATGCTTTTGTGTAAAAAAAGGAACACATTTTCGCAGCGACGTGGCGTGCTTGGTTTCAGTATATGTCGCTTTCCAGGACCCTTGTAGCTTCTGTTCAGCATAAGGGTTCCTTTCCTCCACATATTGAGTTCATCTTGGCTGTCTTCTATTGTCTAAAATCCAATCACAATCTTATATGCGACAGCTAGCGAACAATGTTTCCATAGGATGATTTGTGGGTGGTGGGTTTATTGTGACGATCCAGTGTTGTTGGTGCCTTTATTTTTTCACCTGGCAAGCGTGGGCAACGATGCAATAATTGTTTGTAACATCGTGGCTCTTGTCTCATCTTCGGCCTGAATTGCGGCTGGAGAGCTGGTCGAAACAGGCCTTGGCCCTTTTATTCTTCAAGACGGTTTTGCACATTCGTGCGGAATGCTCCGGCGACGCCTATTCTGAATGTCACGGTTGGATTTTTTTTTTTTGACAAAAGAAAACTTTAAAGGCCGTAGCATTTCTTGCAATAAAATGAGAGGTTGAAATGGTCGATTCATCCTCGTGAGTCTTGAGTATCTCCAGTGGAGACATTCTTTACGCCTTTTTCCAAGCCACTGGAACTTCAATTCTTCAACCATGGTGAGTTACCGAATGTAATTGGGTAGCTATGGTTTCCTTCTTTTTCTTTTTATTAAATGACTAACTTATATTATGAAATATGGTTTTGTTTTTTTGTTATAAAAAAAGTTTAGGTGGAGGGGAGGTATCCCATGAAATGTGATTGGATTGTACACTGGAATCCCTTGGTGTCTCCGCTTCTTGTACCGTGTGATTGGCAAAACATTTATTGTGAAATTGATTGTTTTATAAAGCTGGATTACGATCATAAATGTAAATTATCACGAAGTTTTAGATGCAAGAAAATTTTATTAATGAAATTAAATGACTAACTTATCTCATAAAATATTATTCGATTTTGCATAATTGTTGGATATAGATATATTGTCTAACTTATTTATAGTTAAGAATTTGATGTGGATATATATATTATGAACAATTATTAAATTAATTAGCCATGAACATCTAATTAAAAAATTTAGTGCGTCAAACTAATGCTAGAGTATTAGATTAAATTATATATGGATTCCCAATTGGAAAACTAGTTTACCAAACTGATTAAAGTTTCATACTTTATGTTTACTATTTTGTTAATTAATTTCATATGTTTCAGTATGAAAATAGTGTCTTGTAATGAAAAGTAATTGAAGTAAATTCAAGCGCGAGGAGAACCATCTTGCCATTCCATTTTATTACGTCAATGCTTCTCTCACAAACAAATATAACAATCCCATTCCATTTCCTCATAGTTAATCAACATAGAGATTAGAATCTTCATTGTAATCCGTTTTAATCCTTTTTAATTTCATAATCTTATTTTAGTTCGTTTTATTGTGCCAAACCATAACTAGGTTATTATGGAGGGTTGCATCATTTCGAATTATAAATTAGGGAAAATACTATAATTAACCATAAACTATACATTCTCCGACACATTTACCCTATTTTTTATATAAAAAAAAATCCTAAATGTATGATTGTATGACACGTTTATCATAATTTTTTTTGTAATATTAAAAATCCTGAACTTATATTCTCATAACACATTTACATTTTTTTTCCTCGTTTTTTCACCAAATCTGGTCGAATAGCTGTGGTCGGCACATGCGAGCATAACCAGAGCTCACTGACCATTGGGTGAGGGTTGCGAGCCTCAATCGATTGTTAGTGAGGGCTTCATGGCCCTCACTCGACCCTATGTGGCCATGCGCTAAGCCCCCTCGCCTAGTCTGAGCGAGGGGCTAGATCGACAAATCTAGGCGGTTGATTGGGGCTTGTGGCCCTTGCTCTGTGGTCGATGAGCGATGGCCGCAGTTAGCGAGGTTGCCTTTGCCCATATTTGGGCAAGGGGGCTTCACTCGTGGTTGTGAAGGGCCCAATCTGGGCGAGGCTGGCCGCGGCCAAGGCTCGTTGCCCAACGGCTTGCAAGCTCCAACAATGCTCGTGGGCATTGATTGTAACTTGCTAGTCAAATTTGGTGAAATAAAATGATTTTTTTAAAGGTGAATATGTCACAAGAATATAAATTTATGGTTTTTGGTGTCACAAAAAAAATTAGGATAAATGTATATGTAAGTTCAGGATTTTTGGTAATAAAAAAATTAAGATAAATGTGTCACAGAGAGTATAATTTAGGGTTTTTATGGTATTTTCCCTACAAATTATTACGTGAATGTATTTTTGTTTAAAAGATAATAATTTTGATAATATCTTACGTCGTGTTAATAATTGGATAGATTGAGGGTTAATCGAGACACTTAATCGAGACACTAAGATTTCGTTCGTTTTACGAAAAATATCTTTTAGGAAAATATTTTTTTGATTTTCCAACATTTGTTTTATGGAAAATAAGATAGCAAAAAAAAATATTTTCCATCGATGGAAAAACACATTCAAAAGTGAGGAAAATATTTTCCGTTTTTTTGAATGTGGAAAACATTTTCTATCTTCTTTCTTCACCTTTAAATATTTTTCATCGTTTTTCAAAAGTAGTTTATGCCTAGCGGTCAGTCAATAAAGAACCAAAAAATGAGACAAAAGAAAAAAAAATCGATTCTTTATGATTTTTCCTAAATTTCAAACGAACATATGAAATATTATTATTTTTCAGAAAAATGACTTCTTGAAAAGTATTTTACAGAAACACTATATTTTCCGTGAAACGAATGAAGGTTAAGAAGAAAGCTCAAAGAAAAAAGAAAAATCATAAATATCCCGGGTTTTCTCGTTAAATTAACATTTTACCTGTCCGAGCAGTTATTTACAGTTGGGTTTGATCTTTGCGATATGCTCCTGAGGCTTGGTTGCTCCTCCTTATCCATGAAACAGTGCCTGAAGCGAAAATGAAAACAGCAATGGCGAGCTTCAATCATTCGATGCTCATCTCCAACTCGCACCAACCTCCACTTCCACTCTTCTCCGAACCCTTAATCCCGAAATCCTCTCTATCTCTTTCACCACCATCATTCTTGTTCTTAAAGCGCTTATCTCCATCGCCCGCCGACGACGTTACCCCCATTCGCTGTTCGAGATACGAAGAAAGTAACTCATCCCTTCTTCAAGACGATAATGTTGACGACGTTCTTGGCCCGCGAGAACAGACTCAACAGAGCAGCAGAGGTGGCGTCGTGGAAACTGTGATCCAGGAAGCTTTGTCGCAGGAAAACGAGAACTGGGTTATCGTGTCTTCTTGCTTTGTGGGTCTCTTGACTGGCGTTAGCGTAGTGCTATTCAATGGTGGGGTTCATGAAATACGTGATTTCTTCTGGGACGGGATACCTTCTAGGGGAGCTTCGTGGCTCAGAGAAGAGCCCATTGAGGCTATCTGGACGCGGGTCATTCTTGTCCCTGCTTGTGGTGGTCTGATCGTGGGGGCGCTAAATGCAGTGAGGAGCAGTTTAGAAGAGGTTGGTGAGGGCAATATGGTGAAGGCTGGATTGAGGCCATTCCTCAAGGCCGTGGCTGCTTGTGTTACTTTAGGTACCGGGAATTCTCTGGGCCCAGAAGGTCCCAGTGTGGAGATTGGAGCATCAGTAGCGAAGGGCATTGGGAAACTGTTTGATAAAAGTTTGCAAAGAAGGATCTCGCTCGTGGCGGCGGGGTCTGCTGCTGGAATTTCCTCAGGTGGATATTTACCTGGACAGCTCATTTGCCTTCGGAGTTTGCTCTAACACACCCTTTAAATAGATATTTTCAATCTCTGTGGAAGTTCATGTTTCTCTGTTCGATGTTTTCTGTTAAGGTTTTTATATAGGAAGCTTCAATGGAAATGCAAGGTAGTTTAGCTAAGAGATTGCAGTTTCATTTGTTTAATGCCATCTTATGTTTTAATTTATAGAAGCTTTACTAACAAGTCAAGGTAGTTTAGCTTAAAGATTGGGAGTTTCACAAGTTCAATGTTAATTCATAGTTCATTCCTAAAGAAGAATTGAAGTATGAATATCTGAAACAGGCGGGCATAAATTGGCATTGAGGAAAGTTTTCCTGTAGCGTCTTTATCCTAAAAGAGATCTGGCTAAACCCCTCCTAATGTTTCTCTTGAATTCTTATACTTGTATCTTTTGTGTCTAGGTTTTAATGCTGCTGTTGCTGGCTGTTTTTTTGCTGTGGAGTCTGTCTTGTGGCCCTCTCCAGCAGACTTATCCATCTCACTTACAAATACCACCTCTATGGTTATCCTGAGTGCTGTTATAGCATCAATAGTATCAGAAGTTGGTCTTGGCTCTGAACCAGCCTTTAAAGTCCCACTATATGACTTCAAATCACCTGGGGGTAAGTCATGCATTGTCAGTGCTCACCACTTATGTAGACATGCTTTTTGTTTAGTCTCTTATAAGGAGGCTTCTGTTAGACATTTTCTCTGCTTGACAAAAGAATAGTAACTGGTGGCATACACTCAAATCAAAGCTTAAGATTTTAAATTGCATGTCAAATTTGCTTTCAAAAAGAAAGCAATTACATGTCAAATTGTCTTGATAAGTTATGGGCTCACTGCTCTCTCTGTTAAACCGTATTTAATTTGACATGCATCTTTGTGTATGCTAAAATTACTTTATCGGGGGCTTCAATAATCATGCACAGAGAAAATCAAAAGGCTTCTAACTCCATAATCTTGAAGCTATACTTCCACAGTTTAAAATTTAAAGTACTCTAATGTTTAGGGCACTGAAATGGATGCAGAAGATAGTTAAGATTTATGCCTCACCCACTTGCCTTCTGTTTTCCATCTGCCACTTGCTTGGATGCAAATGCTTGCAGAAGCATGATAATGTTTGGACTTTTACGAGTCATAGTTTGACCATTGTGTTTATGTTACTTTACTAGTTTAATGCAATTCTTGAGAATGCTCTAAAACATTAGGAAGCTTAGTTTTGTAAAGCATTCAACTCTCAGGGTTCATCACCTAGATCAGGAATTTTTTCTTGGTTTTGAAACATCTGCAACCATCCATTTACATCTAGAGCAGTATCATGGATGCAACTACTTACTTCCTTTTCTGCTGCACTAAAGCGGCGGTTCTCGTGCACACTGGTTAAAGTTTCGGATCACTAATGTTAATTATCCAAGTCTCTCTTCCACTGATTGAATGGACAAGAAAGTGGCTGCTACTGCTGCCATCACAAGTGCTGACTTAAAATTCACAGACTGCCTTGGTTCTTCTAAGCCTTCAAATGGCTAGAGAGACTCCATATTTATCGAAATTTTTCTTAGATGATTTCAATGTGGCTAGGTTTTTGGATAGTGATCATGAAAATTCTTTTCTATGTTGATGCTTCTTATGCTGTTATGGACACAGGTGCCACAATTTGCTACTATTCATCTTTGTCTTATTTTGCAGAAGATTGCCGCAACTCTTTGTTGGTAAACATGTCATCCACCTCTTGTGAACCGTCCATGTGATGATTGGCTAAAGATTCCGGCTTGTTCACATGATTTATGCATGACTGTATTTGATGAGCTGTTCTTAACTTAAAATCTTGGAGAAACAATAGTTCTACTTTTGCTAATATGAAATTTGTTCAATACATTTCAGAACTCCCATTGTATCTTCTATTGGGTGCCCTATGCGGCTTGGTTTCACTGGCATTGTCTAGATGCACATCATTTATGTTGGTCATTGTTGACAATATTCATGAAGCCACTGGAATGCCAAGGGCTGCCTTTCCTGTAATAGGTGGCTTAACAGTTGGCCTTTTAGCCTTGGCATATCCCGAAATACTCTACTGGGGTTTTGAGAATGTTGATATTTTGTTGGAATCTCGGCCATTTGTGAAAGGTCTATCTGCTGATCTGTTGCTTCAACTAGTAGCTGTTAAAATACTAGCAACTTCTCTGTGCCGCGCTTCAGGATTAGTAGGTGGTTACTATGCCCCTTCCCTCTTTATTGGGGCTGCAACTGGGACAGCGTATGGGAAGTTAATTAGTTCTGCACTTTCCCAGTTGAATCCCATAGTCCATCTCTCCATTTTGGAAGTGGCATCACCTCAAGCATATGGCCTGGTACTTCTCCATAATTTAACCATCCTCAGCACTGTCAATTTTTAGATTGACATACACAAAAACACGTTGACAGTGGTAACAAATTATATACATGGAGAAGCACATGCTAACAAGCACTTTTTCATGGCATTATCTGACCATAAAGGTCTCGGATGCTTTCCAATGCATATTTCATGTCAAGGAGCTGTCTTTATTGAAAGGTATCTATTGGAATACGATTCATTTATATCAGTCAACCCACAAAAGAGAAACCTTTTCCTATATGCGGATTGCTTAGGCTTGAGATTGTTGGTTGGCATAATTGAATGACATCTTGTTGGGTTATTGTGTAAATATAACCCTGTGGCAAAAATGTGGCAGGGTAAAACATCAACCACTTACAAATCCACTTCACTATGATTTCAGGGACCCTTGTGGTCTTTATGTAGAAAAATTATGCCCGGTGAAAGAAAATTTTTGTTGCAGGTAGGAATGGCTGCTACTCTGGCAGGAGTATGTCAGGTGCCTCTTACGTCGGTTCTGTTGCTTTTTGAGCTCACACAGGACTATCGGATAGTTCTACCACTACTTGGGGCTGTTGGATTGTCTTCATGGGTTACATCTGGACAGTCCAAAAGAAGAGATAGCAAGGAAAGTAGAAAGCTAGATGACAAGGATGCCACAAAAATTTACGAAGGAAATACTCCTGTAACTCAAAAATTTGAAACTTCTTGCAACAGAAGCGAAATACCTTCTTATACACTTGCTGAAACAACTGCAAATGCCTATAACCTTTGTGATGTCGAAAGTTCGCTATGTCTGGAGGAGTCTACTACCGGAATTGAAGAGTTGGAACGAAGAGTATTGGTTTCACAGGCCATGAGGACAAGATATGTCACTGTCCAAGGAAGAACTTTGCTGTCAGAAGCTGTACGCCTCATGCTCTTAGAGAAGCAATCATGTGCAGTAATTGTTGATGATGACAGAATTTTGGTTGGGCTACTCACACTAGAGGACATTCAAGGATTCAGCAGATCTTTTACTACAAGAAGCAAAGAACAAAAGGTTGGCACACTCTTTCAATTCTACTATCATATTTAGCTTCAAATGTGCTTTAAGAATGCTTCTAGAATGGAATATAATGTAGCTGACCTACAAGTCCAGAGCAATAGCACGAAGTTTCCTTGACGTACATGACCCTGAAAATCAACTGAACATGAGGAAGAACTACCCTGGAAATCATTTTTGATAAAAGGAAGAAATTAAGTTTTTACTGATGAAATGGCCAAGTGTGAAGTTTAATGAGGAAGGAAAGATAACGTATATATCAATTTGTAAGACTTGAGTCTTCTATAACTACTGCCTTTCTTCTCATGTTTTTTGCCGGATTAAAGTAAGGCTTTTTGCTCGCATAATTATAACAATATCTTGACTTTTCCTTGCAGGAGCTTTTAGTATCTGAACTGTGTTCTCTTGAGGATGGCAAATGTCAGGTCCCCTGGACAGCAGTTCCTAGCATGAATCTTCTTTATGCTCGTACAAGTATGAATAGGCATGGCTTGGGCCATGTTCCAGTTGTTTCAGAGCACATCAAAGATCATAGAGGGCACCCTGTTGGTCTTTTGGACAGAGAGTGCATCAGCCTAACTTGCAGGTTTCATCTCGAACTTCAAGCACTCTCTAGTAGATAACTCCTAATAGAAGTTCACCAGAAAACACATTGTCTTATTTCACTGGGCTCACATATTATTTTCTCAACCAATGAGAAGCAGCAGCACCAGAAGTGGCGTAATTCATTTGCTTTTTATCAGAACCTTTATTACGATTTAATAAACAAAATGTCCTGGAGGAAAACATAGGGTAATGAAAAAAAAAGTCTCCAGTTTAATGCTTTTATGTATGTCCTACTCAAAAAGGACAGACTTACTGTTCAGATGTCAAAGGTGACATGGGAAACTATCAACTCTGCTTTGTGCGCATGCACATGTCATTTTCCCTATTTGTGGGTGTGTATGATATGCCCCATTTGTGTGTCTGCACGAGTCTATAGACGCGCACACAGGTATCCATTTTAATTTCTGTTCCTCTCTTTTTTCTTCTTTTCTATGCAGATTTCTGTCGATGAAAGAATTATTTAAATGAAAAGCTTCACTCGAGTGATCAGTGCTTGACAATGAATGTATCATGAAATCTTCAGATTATAAAGCACCTGTCATTACAAGATGTACAAAAAGTCACGTATAACGCAGCACAGGCACAGACCAAATCCCTGTTTAAAAGCAGCAAAGCAACTTCCTGGGTGGGCTCTGCTCGATGACCATTAATTGTATCTGGCTGCCTAAATGGGTACTTCCACCAGCTCTTTTGAAACTACCTTTAGGCCTATAAAGCTTAGAAAGATAGGATTCGATCCATCTTTACCGAAGGGCGTGGAAAGGAGTAGTCATAATTCAGAAAGGAACTGTTATGGCGTCTGAAATTCTTCAGCAGTTCGGGTGATTTGGAAGTTACTGAAGTTTGGGGAGTTTGAGCACGCACCTCAGACAGTGCTCTATGCCATAAAAACCAGCAACTGAGGAGCAGACTACGTTGTGACAAACTCAATTTTTAAATTGCTGCGGGCCAATATTAGAACTCACTTGACGGTTCTGCAAATGAGAAATAGAAAGACAAGGACAGCCATACTCAACGTGAAGCTCGTTGTACTTTGCACTCACCAATTTTTACTTGGGTATTGGACAGTGGAAACAAAAATGAAACTTTGAACTGGCACTGTATAGAATCAGAGAAGGATATGGGAAGTTTCTTGTGTAACGTCTCATGATGTGCTGCCCGCAGGATGATGCGAAGTTTTCTGACAGCTAAAGCATGACACGCTCCTGACAATGATTAGTGGAACTACTCTCAAACCTTGTTCTGATGATCCTGTAATGATTTCTGGCAATCTCACTGTAAAAGCTTTCTAAGTTGTGATTATTGCATGGTACATTCTTGCATGCGTGGGAAGACCCATGTTCTGATGAGAAAATGTAAAAATTCAGTTTAATTCTGTCCCTCGTGTGGTTTGCTCATCTATAGTCGCTCTGCTGGTGCAATCAGCAAGATATAGAGCGTGATTGGCGCAAACATCATCAAAACAACCAACCATAACTAAGAAGAAATGTCACTTTGCATAATCTTTTAGCCAGTATTAGGAACTCGGAAAATCAACCACACAACATCTATCACCAAACTATGAAAACTTCATTGACCAGTTTAAAATCTAATGAACTGTACTGGGAGTTCAATAGCTTAACTGTCAACTTTACACAAAATCAGAATGTCTGGATCTATAAAACACAAGGAAGCAGTATTTGCTGAGGTCTAATTTAGCATAATAGTTCACATAAAAGAGAGCCTAACGTTTCCATATCATAAGCTTCAAGTATTCGCCACAGAAGCATTACAAGTCAATTACCAATAATGGACAATCTATTTAGGGAATATTTGCTCAGATGGTTTGTTCATATTGTCTTGCTCCATTTTGACGCTCTGTTCATCTGTTATCATAGAATTCATATCGGAGACCTGCAAAAAGCACATGAATGGAGCTTAATATGCCTGTCAGTTGATCAGATGTACGTTGGTGAAGTATTTAACAGCTTCAGTCACCTTTAGAGACGCATTATCCTCTTGTGCAGTGTCAAGCCCTCTACCATGATCTCCAGATGCTTTCTGAGAATCCTGCAAGAGAAGGTGCAGTGCAATTAAGTAAATTATCGTGGCACCAGAAGCAAAAGAACCTCGACCAGAAAGAAGTCTGCCCTCAGCTATTTGACAGAGAAACGGGAGAGGAATTTCAAGATTTTAAATCGTAGAAAATTGAGTTTAAAAAGCTGTAAAGTAGAGCTAACGGCTGTCACTGACTTGTCATTATGTCAGGTTAGTGATGTTATCTTTGCATTGTGACATTCCAAGATTTAATTCCACAATGTGTGCATGTGGAACATTACTTAAAACATCTCACAAAATGGGTGTTGCTGCAAAATTGAAAGAACAATGCATGGACTGATGGATATCCACAACTCCACACAAAAGAGAGGACAAAAAGAAAAATTTATAAAGTGGACTCAATAATCTTAAAAATCTGAAATTAATATTGATTAGAGACAAGAGTACTAAAACTATACATTACTTATGTAAGAAACAGACCAACCTGATCTTTCACCTCAGGTTCTACTATCAGTTCTCTCTTTACTCTGCTAGGCAGGGGCTTGCTGCAATATTATAAGTTCAGTCAGCGACATAACAACAAAATAAGATGGAAGTGAATGGAGAGGAGAAAAAACATACCGATCTTCATCAACATCCATGTCAGAGTCTGGATCCCATCTTTCATCAGGATCTTCTTGATCTTCATCGGCCTAAACCAAAAATAAAAAATAAAAAATCTAGTCAAACAATCAAGTTTCATAAAGTTAAGAAGAAACAGTCATGCGACTAGTAATTAGACCAATGCCACAGGAATACTTTTGAAATACAAGATTTTCAAAAAAATGCAATCGTAGGAATGTTATTTGACTAATATCATACTCATGAATACTTGGCATACAAGAAATTTGGAGTTCGAGATTAAAAATATTAGAAAATATCTTGACATGTCAGAGTTCAAGCTGGCAATTTACGACACAAATTAACACGTTTATGCATGATTATAGGGAAAACCCAAGTAATACCACCCAAATATAACATGCATGTTGTATAGCATAATTAGCAAAAACGTAGGCTCCTTCAATGACATGAATAGAAACAACGACAAAAACCAATCATGACACGTGAACACGAATGACCAGCCCTAATCCAAGTAAGGTAAAGCTGCCGCTTATATCACAACAGTCCATTTAACTAGCCAAAAGGACGAGGTACAGTTAAGAGAATGTAGCATCTCAAAGCATTATTGCTGCTCCACCAGGTAAAACAGAATTCATGATTATTGCTTCTTCATAAAGATGGCAGCAACAAGAAATCTCCGTTCTTTGACCATCAAGAGGAGATGCGCATAGGGACATAAAAACTTGGATAAGATAAAACAATAAGCAATCACTATGAAGTATGCATATTTTGCCAGAGAAACCAACCTCTGGGAGCTCAGTATCGGGGGGTCTTTCTTGGAATTGGACACTGGGTGCATGCTGGAGCCTAGAGAGATTATCGAGAAGCTTTGATCTTATCTCCTCCAGCATTTGTCGCGAATTTTTATTCTCCATGTTACTCGGAGCAACATGAAGAGTATAGTCAGGACCAAAGTATTCATAATACTCGTGTTGTGGCATCTTATCATCAACCTCAAGTCCAAGGGCAACTCCAGTCTGCCTCAGAAATACCAAATTAATGACAAAGCAATTACTCAAATAGAACGCTACAAGATTACTATTACAAACATTTAAACACTAACAATGATAAGAGTGCAAACTAGCTGGATAGTATGAGAAATGATGGTGTACCGCTTGTACAATTTGCCTACAACAATAGCTTTAAAATCTCCATTTCCATGAGGTTTCCTATGTCTAATCCCATGTCTGGACTCTGGAACAAGACAGGTTATAGGACCTGGCCCTTCCACTAGCCAATGAAACCTAATGATTTATAGTGTCCTGTCCACTAGCCAATGAAACCTAATGATTTATAGTGTCCTGTACATGATTAAAAGTGCTACAGAGAACATCAGAACAACAGAATACCTCGTAGCACCAGCAACGAGCAACATTGCGAATGGTATAACCACCGCCTCCTACCAGCAAGACTGGCACATTGAATGATCTCATGTATCTGACACACTCTGCATGTCCTTTGATTGATAGATTGAAGCATCCTAGTCTGTCTCCTGACAGAGAGTCAGCACCACATTGGAGGACCACAGCACCAGGTTTGAAAACTTCCATTACTTTCTGAATTATTGGTTTGAACAGAGAATGGTAGCTTTCATCGTCAATCCCATCATCCAACGGAACATTGAGGGAGTAATATTTCCCTTTACCATATCCTACATCACGTATGTCGCCAGTACCAGGAAAGTAATCACCAAATTTGTGAAATGAAACGGTCATGACCCTATCAGTTGTGTAGAAAGCCTCTTCAACACCATCTCCATGGTGAATATCAATATCCACATACAAAACACGCTGCAAAGTTAACAGATAACAAATTGGTAAGGAACTTAAACAGAGACGATGATAGATACTATGGTAGGCTGTGTGGATTAGTTAACTCATAATCTAACAATAAATGTAATTGACATAACATATATACCTAATGTCTTTTGCTTCAATCATTAGAACAAAAAGGTTGCATTTGAGACACTAAACAAATTGAAAAAGATGCATTCTCCCTAATACTTGAGACACAGACCATTCCAATCTGATGATTAGCATGATTGTTGGTATTGCCACCATGCTCAACATGATGGGTAGGGAAGGAGAAGTTAGCTACCTAAATCCATTAAGCAAATAGAGAAAACTCCATCTCTGATTTTTTTTTTTTAAATCTATCAAACAGGATGCCTCTAAATGTTAGATAATTTAACAGCTACATAGCATTCCTCTTCTGTGATTAACATAAAAAAAAATCACAAGTGATCATTTCCAGGACTTGTAATCAAGCCAGAGAACGCAGGTCATATGATAAAGCATATAAATTAACAAATGCTAATTATGCAAACCTCATGCTGTTTAAGGAGCTCCAATATAGCAAGCACGATGTCATTGACATAGCAAAATCCAGAAGCCTCGCACTTCTTAGCATGATGTAGCCCGCCCGCCCAGTTGATAGCAATGTCGCAAAGACCGTGATTCAACTTCACGGCACCACCAACCGAGCCTCCCGCATAAGTTTGACAGAAAGAGTAAAGGCCATCGAACACAGGACAATCCTCGCCAACATTGAACCTTTTGAGCTGTCTCAGCTGATCCTGCTGCGTCTCCGGGGTTATACTCCTAAGAAACGAGACATAATCGTCGGCATGGAAGCGGCAAAGATCCTTATCTCTTGCGGGGATGGGCTTGAGGACCTGCATATGCTGAAGCAAGCCATAGTGTGCCAACAGGGCGTGAGTCATGCGGATTCTATGTGGCTTCATGGGATGCCCTTGGCCGTAGTAGTAATTGCCAACTTCAGGGTCATAGAAGTAGCATATCTTTCGCTTCACCCCATCAGGCCCAGAGGGGAGAGAATTCCCCCCCGCATCCATCACTTCTCACTCCTGCTTTTTAACCAGTAAACCCTAGTCAGATGCAACACTCTCAAAAGAACAGGGAATAGAAACTCAAAAAATCGCTCCAACCAGATGCGATGCACAAGAAAACACAGCCACGTTCAATGCACAATACAGGAGACAACAATAACAAAAAGAGGCTACAGATTCAACTACCCAGTTCATAAAATCCTACGAAACAACGACCCAAGTCGACAAAAACGAAAAAAAAAAAAAAGAGTCGAGAGGATGCGCAAAACAACGAGCCTGATGTGAAGATGAAGAAAAACGCGAGGTTATGAAGCACAGAAAACAGCTGCGGCGGTGAAGCTCGATACTCACTTCGGATTTCGGATTTTGAGCTAAATGTTTCTCCAAAGCAATGATCTTTGAAGCTTTCCCTCCCTCTCCCTCTTCCTCTCGCTCTCTCTCTCTCTCTCTCTCTCTCTCTCTCTCTCTCTCTCTCTCGGTGTTTACTCCAAAGGCGAAGCAGCGAAGCGATACAAGAACGAACACGGCACTATGGTAATCAGTCGTATCAAATTGGGCCTTTTATGTTCGGGCGACGACGGAACGAAGAAGAAATCTTAGATTAAGAATCTTGCTTCATATTTCCTTCCACTCCTAATGTCTTATCATTATGATTATTGTTATTGTTATATTTGACATTTTGATTTTGAGATTTCTTGTGCTTTCTCGTCGGATTTTCAAAACGTACGAAATTTTATGATAAGATTGACATTAAAAAGTAATGGGTTGAATTGATTGGATCTAAAGGCCCAATCGAATTCCATGTTCGGCGTTCTTCAAGTCAATATTCCACGTGACGATGAATTAGTTAGGAAAATGCTAAATTTACTAAAATTGGCTTCGATGTTTCGAATAGCTGTTTAATTTGTGAATATGATTTACTCGTTAAAATGACTACTCCCACTTTAATATATCACTTAGGTCGGTCTTAATAAGACAAGAGTGCTCTTTTGGTAAACAATCTATCTTATGCTTTATTTTCCTCACCCACCAAAGGGATGTAACCAAGGTAGCTTGAAATTACTATCAAGCTACTCAAATTTGCATTGAGACAGACAAATGAAGGGTTTAGAAGATGTTTCCATCCATCGTCAGATGGATGACACGTGGATGAAGTTGGTTAAATGGCTGTTTTCAACTTAGCACGACATGTCCCGATAGATTAATCGGGTTGAATGCTAGGCTTGTTAAAATTGATTAACGAAATCAATTCACCGTATAATGTGATACATTGATATTCACAAATTGATCAATTAAACCGGTTTAAATTTGCCTTGAAACAATGAACATAAGATTAGTGTTAGGTACGTTATTAACGTAAAAGTTTCTATACATATATATTCACTGTTAGATAGATTCGGCTACATAACTATTTTCAAAGACATGAACAATCCATGCAACGATGAATGTATAAAAAACATTGACAATTAATCCGATAATGATCCACGAATTAAGCCAGCAAAGTTTTTAACTTTGTTCACATTTTATTCGACAGTCACGTCTACCCAAAAACAGGGTAACTCAACATAGTACTTTTTGGACAAAACTCTTGACTTAATTAGGCCCAAACGATTATTCAATAACCTAAAGTTACTTTCTGAATTTTGCGAAAATCGAACGCTTTTGGCATGCACTTGGACCGTTTCATAAGACTTTATTAAGTGACATGATGAATTGAGAAAAAGAGTCATAAATAAGTCATAAACTTATTTGTATTATTACTATTTCGGTCCTAAATCTTTCAATTGAGTCAATTCAATGTGAAACATTTCACATATATATTTATCGAGTTCATCAGATCAGTAAACTCGTTTTTGATTGGAAATCGTTGATGTAGATGCCGAAGGCCATATATGGCATAGCGATCTTACATGTGCTATTGAAATTAATGTGGATATTTTTAAAATTTTGATTTTTTTTTATAAATTTTCTGATTTTTTTTTCTTTTGCTTTCTCACTTTTATTTTGGAGGATAAGGATGTGCTAGGGTCACCAATCATAGGGGACCCTCGTTGACTCTGGTCAAGGGTCATGACACCCTCATTTGATTTAGGCATCACGGCCCTTGCTTGGGGTAGAGGAGGGTGGTAGTGCTTTCGCTTGGCCCAAACCAGGTGAGGGCTCGTGTACCCCTATTGTGGCTGGCGAGGACAAGGGCGAGGGCCACAACATCCAAGCTAGCAATCTTGGCAGGCCTCAAGCCCGAAAAAGAAAACCGAAGAAGAAAAAGAAAAAGAAAGCCTATAAAAATTATAAAGAAATTCAAGACATCATTAAAAAAAAAATAGATTAGTATTGATCATTGCCACATAAGAACATTGGCATTCATGTTAGTAATTTTCAACTAAAATTGATCAGATTTACTAAATTGAGATGAATGAAAAAAATTTAGAATGAATTAATTCAATTGAAAGGTTTTGGACCAATTTGGTATTAATGCAATATGTTAAGGATTTTATGAGTACTTTTCCTGATGGATTGCAAAGGATTATTTAAATGAATTTGCCTTATAAGAGATTCTCATGTCAAATAATATATCAATTTTAGTTGTGAAATAATGCTACAAGTTTAGCATAAGAAGAAGAAGAAATTACTAGGGAAATTAAATGATACGAAAAAAGGTTTATATATGTGATTCGATTCAAGTGATGACATTTATTAATTGCTTAATCTGCTTAAGGTTTTCCCAATACTTAATTACACAAACAAAATTTGTCATATCAAGAGAACTTATTCAGAAAAACTAATCGATAAGAAATCCTAATGGACCTCTAGCTTGCTTTAGTGTGCAATAACCAAGTAAGATTTCGATTTTATATGTGACTTGCCAACTTAAATTAGGAAACTAACTCAAAATTAGAAATCCAACACCAACAAAGATTTACCGATAAATCGAAATATCCCAATTTAAATCACGTAGCCAGACTTCAAATTGAGTTTCTTCCGCGAAACCAAACTTGAGACATTAAATCAGTCTAAACATTTAAGCCATGGATTTGATCCATAGCCACTTGCGGCCTAACCAAAAGCACTCGCCGTGAACTTTCGACTGACAGAAGATTACTCTTTGTTGCAATTATCATACTTTACCATAATTTTGTCTATGAGTACTGAAAACTGGTAATGATCATTTAAATGACCCTGTGATCTTGACTAGACCGAGTTCTCAACTCATATCTCCCATTACCATGTTCGGTTTCGCGCGGTGATCATGTTCGTCTACGCTCAGCATCCGATCGATGACGTACGACTGATGATGCATGTCATGGAGCGCTAAACAGCTCTGGTGTGATGCAAGGGTAATGCTTTAATAACATAAAGCTACTGAGGTATGAGACGAGAGTCGATTCATCGCTTTCGAATGATTCACCTGAATCAAGAACAACAGCTTGGCCTGGTGACAAGTCTTGCTGACAAACGTCCACAAATTCCTGAATACAAACAATGATTCTCCTAAACACGCTCTAAATCTTGCTTGCTGTTTTATAGAGAATGCATTTTTTTCTTGGGTGATTTCAGAAATATGCGTAGCTCACGAGCATTAGATGACTTACCTTCTTGCGCTTGACAGTTTCTAAAGAACCCCCAAAGCGACACTGTTCTTGGTATATAAGTTTGTCGAACGACAGGCTATAGTACAACCGTAGCAGAACTCGGAAACATTTTATGCAAGTGAAAAACAAGAACATGGATTCTGATTGTAAAGGCAAAGTCTGTGTTACAGGAGCTGCTGGTTATCTCGCTTCTTGGTTGATCAAGAGGCTTCTCTTATCTGGTTATCATGTCGTTGGAACAGTCAGAGACCCCGGTCCGTGTTCATTCGGCATCATCGAACGGCCTTTGATTAAAGAAGCACCGAATTTGACTAATATTACAGCGATAAATTTAATGCTTCATTGGCAGGGAATGAGAAGAAAGTGGCGCACTTGTGGAGGCTGGAAGGAGCAAAAGAGAGACTCCGGCTGGTGACGGCAGATTTAATGAAAGAAGGAAGCTTCGACGATGCGATTATGGGATGTGAGGGCGTGTTCCACACCGCCTCCCCTGTATTGAAACCTTCTCGTGATCCAAAGGCAAGTCGTTGTCTGAGCCACTTTGAGTTGATCACATTTTGTGCCTTCAGGTTGTAGCATGGCCAAGTCGTTTTCCGTCTCCACGGGAATAGACTGAACCTTTGAATTGCAGGGTAGAAGAATATCGAAATACAAATCGATCAGAGATTTTAGTGCCGGACATAATCTGAAACTGTCCTATGACTAGGGCCAAAAGCAGTAGGTTTGGTTGGCCCCATTTCACATCATCTGCTTAATTTGGGTTACAGGCAGAGATCCTGGAACCGGCCGTCAAGGGTACTTTGAATGTGCTACGATCGTGCAAGAGAAACCCAAACCTAAGGCGTGTCATTCTCACATCGTCTTCTTCGACAGTGCGGGCTAGAGATGATTTCGACCCAAACGTACCTTTGGATGAGTCGACTTGGAGCTCCATAGAACTTTGTGAAAGACTCCAGGTAATGAACTGTAAAACGAGTGTAGTTTTTTGGGACTTTTAGCCCTCGGAGAGTCCTCAAAAACTCTCCTTCTCGCCTTGATTAAGTTGCGGGACAATGCATATTATGACATTTTATCTGGCTAATACAAATGGTGCACCCTTCGTGTATTTGAGAAGTTATGGTACGTTCTATCGAAAACCTTAGCCGAGAAGGCAGCTTGGGAATTCTGCGACGAGAACAAGATCGACCTCGTGACGGTGCTTCCGGCATTCCTCATTGGACCCAGTTTACCGCCCGTTCTGTGCTCTACTGCATCCGATGTCCTTGGATTACTTAAAGGTGGTGTCCTTCGCTGTCTAATTGATCAATCCCTCAACCAATCTAGTAACTCCTTGTTGTGATTTCGTCTGTTTTATGCTTAACATGAGTTTGTCTTGCTGATACAAAGCAGGAGAAACAGAAAAATTCCAATGGCACGGAAGGATGGGGTACATCCACATCGACGATGTCGCATGGTGCCATATTCTTGTTTATGAGGAAAGAAGCGCTTGCGGGCGCTACATCTGTAGTGCGGTCGTCATGGACAACAACGATTTGGTATCGTTCTTATCATCGCGCTATCCATCTCTACCTTTGCCAAGAAGGTTCGTAAACTAACAATCCCAAAAGATTATCAGTTCAATTAATTGGCCGTATGAATGCTATGCTTTTGATATTGGACATGACCAAGACATTCGTAAATGTTAGCATGCACGGTTGTGTCCATTGGAAGAGACATTTTAGGGTGCTCGAGATCGATCATTTCATTGCCTGTCCACCTAATCAATCATAGAGAACCATGTACTGAAAATTTCAATGTGCGCATTCCAAAAGTAAGTGTTTTATTGAGATTCCGTGCATCTTGGTTGGTCGGTTGTATAATTGACTTGAGTAACACATGCAAAATTCCCACTGATATCGTTGGTAAGGACATTGGTCCGGGTCCCAAACAAACATAGGTACATGAACCTTCGCAAAATCAAGAGACACAACACATCAATGGGTCGAGAATGCATAATGTTATCACCATTCATCAACAACCCTGAGCCCGTTGACCACCTTTTCCTCTCTTTCTTGTAATTTAGCCCTGATAGCCGCGGAAAATCTGATTATATTATAGGATAATGTATGGCAATTACTGACATCATTTACTGCAGAAATCAGACGAGATATAAATATGGCTTAGCTGCTGAGTTTTAGCTGCTCTTTCCAACAGGTTCGAACCACTGGATAGGCCGTGCTACGAGTACAATACGTCGAAGCTGAAGAGCTTAGGGTTCGAGTTCAAGTCGGTCGAAGAGATGTTTGATGACTGTGTTGCTTCACTTGTGGAGCAGGGCCATCTCAAACCAGTCCAGTCCAGCTCTGGTTGAGATCTCGTGTTTCTGCCCCCAACGTTGGCTAGTTCAATGTGCCTCCGCACCTCCCTTGTCTTTCATCAGTTGATCATGCTGCAACACAATTTATCCCACCCCTCATTTCCGCAAGAAAAGGAAATCTCTTATCTGTTTCACTCATTATGCCAATGGAAACATCAAGTGCGAACTGTCTTTTGGTCCATGTCCGTGTCCTAATTTGATAGTTCTGTGCTGAATAATTCGCCGCTAGCCGGTTGGAACTAATCGAGCGCTCCAAGAATTTCGAGGACCCGTTTCTTGTCTTAAGGGTGGGCCAAAAATGGTTTAAAACCATTAACGACGAACCAATGTTTTTGCCGTTTAATTTGATGCCAGAGGACTCCTTTTCTACTAGGAAAGCAGTTCACAACCCGAACGCTAAGTTTTTTTTTCTTTAAACCAGAATCAAACAGCAAAACCGAATTGTGTCTCGTATTCCTTTTTTTTTTTTTTTTGACGAAACTATATAGTATCTTAGGTTCGCATGTTGGATTTGTATGTGATTTGCTGCCTATGTGACTTGATTCTTTATCAAATCAGAGAACTATCTAAAGCTAATTCCATTCCAGCTTTCGATTTGTATGTTCATAAAACAAGCAAGACGAAACAAAAGGGAAAAGCCCTAAAAAAATATAATAAGAAAGTCCTAAATTTATTGTACTTATGGAATTAATGTTGACGAATTTTTACAAAATTTTAATAAATTTTTTTCTCTTTCTTGTTCTCTACCTTCCCTTCTTGCCAGTGGCCTGCTGCATTGCCAGTGGCCTGCTGCACGGGCATAGCTGTCCTCGCCAAGGTGGGTGAGGGCGAGTGCAGATGAGGGCCTCCTTCGCTAGATCTGGCGAGGGCGTGGCCCGGCAAGTCCCACCCTCTCCGGCAATGGCCTACTGTCGGTGGCTGACAATTGGCCACCTGTGAAGAAAAGGGAAAAATAAAAGAAAAAGGAAAAAAAGTTTGAAAAACAAGGAAAAGTTATCAAAGTTGTCTAAATTGGCACGGACTCTGCTAATAGAATAGCTTGCATCTATAGCAGTGATTTTCCGATAAAATTAATTGGATATACCGCGTCCGCAAATTATCAAAATATTTAAGACTCAAATGGTTTAATTTAAATGTTTAAGACTAAATCAGCATAAATGCAAAATACGTTTAGAATCTTATGGGTAATTTTTTTAAGGGAGTTGGAGAAAACTATCGGGTTCAATTTAAAAAGAACCAAACCACAAATACCGATTCAATTCAGTCTACTTCCAAATTCCATTTTTGTCACATCCACCGATCAAATCGAATCGAATCGCATCGTGCTCACGTCCCCTTTGCTTTAAAGTTTAAAGCGACTTTTGCCATGTTTATGCTGCACGAGATATACTATTTCACCACCCTCCCCCTTTTTCCCATAGAGAGGCCGTAGGTGAGAATGACTGCCGCCAAGAAATGAACCCTTCTCATCAGTGCGAAGATATGCAGACAGCTTTAGGATGGCCCTCCAGATTTCCTGAGCGATCACAAGAGTCACCACATAAAGATGTCTTCGCCTGAAAGCCTCAGGCTTTGGACTCACATCCACAAGAACTGCCTAATGGTCCTTGTGGCTGCAATGGATGCCACGTGCTTTATCTGCCCTTCTTTTGCTTGGTGATGTCTGAATTTCCTTTACGTGAAGATGACGATCTTTCCCGAGGGACTCAACTGACTGGTCAGTCTCTCTCGACACAGACGTATCAACTTTGTGATGCTCTGGAGTTTAGTCTTAGGATCTACAGATTGTTGTTGTTCATCAATGGATTCTGAAGAAGGATTTTGACCTGCGTTACCTAAACCACACACTGGCTGCAATTATTGTTCCTTCATCGACTGTTCGCTTTCTCGTCCTAGCGAAAGAAAAAGAAAGCTGTGAATTTTGGAGTAATGGTATACTGTTTTAACAAATATAAATGCTAGGCGTAATGCGTACACATGGAAGAAAAGATCTCCTAGAGCTACATCTCGGTGATGACGCGGTTTATCTCGAAACAATCGCTACAGGCTCAAGAACATATCTCTGGTCCATCCACCAGACAAACGGCCAAAAGGGGAACACGAGACTCGTGTTTGAAGCTTTTCGGATGGCTGAGCTTGTTAGGTAAAGAAAATGATCAAGCAAGAGGAAGAAGTCCAACTACAACTAGCCGCGCAGAAGCCAGTTTTGATGACTGAGGACTAGAATTCAATGCACACGCGATCATTTTCTCATTCAATTCCTAAAACCATGCACCTCTGTATCATCCCACGCCACATACAAGCAGGAACATTTACCTAATACTGACTTTTGCTGGCCAAGTTCATGAGGTCATGCTGTCTTAAATTCCCCGGTTCCTGACTTCAGCTAGGAAATACGCTCAAGCAGAAGGACGTGGAAGTTAACAGGACCGTGCGACGATATTGTGGTCCCAAGAGTATTTACGCTTCTCTACTCATAACAGACATGCGGGCGCACAGACACGTACTGTCTCTTCCATAAAAGGACCAAAACAAATTTATAAGTGATAGCGGAGTCTATCCTCAAACCGTCCCTTACCAGTCTTTTCTGGCCTCATAATTTCCTTCTGTCTTTGCTTTAGGACACGCTCAAAGATAGCTAATTTTCTTTACAAAGAATCAATGGCCTGGGCGCATCCGTACACTGAAATACTTCTGAATCAAATGGATATAGAATGAGTAGAGCATATTTTTCTTTTTCTTTTTTCTTCTCGTTGGGCAAGGAAGTGCAGTTGGGGACTCATATTAATTCTGAAATCTAAACGTCATCTCTACCCACCCGCTCTACTCTCTTCACAGCACACTCCCTAATGAAGAAATCTAGAGAATTTGTATATTCTGGGCATCCTATTGAGAGATGATTTCTTGCCAGAATTATGTTAGGCCAGAGACTGAAGACCGAGAGCTAGGACTTGCAGAGATTGTCATCAAGAACCAGCAAGACTTGACTGTGAACTTCGAAGAAGCTCCTGCTGCCAAATTGATGGCTCCTCCAAGTTGAGCCTCGAACAGTGAGTCCCACCAGCTGTGTCTTCATTTAAATTGTAAGCACATTTAAGTGAAATTTAGTCCCCATTCAGGTTGTTTTTTGGTTGCTGAATTTATAGGTTTTGCTAGCTTTTCACGGTAATGTCCTGGTCTGCTTTTGCTTTGAAAGTTTGCATTCTGTTAACTCTAGGAGCTTTTCATTTATTGCGCAAGTCACCTGACAGCCCCAGAAACAGCTATCGATGACTAGGAAGAGGAGCAAATTAGTTTCAACTTTTCATGTAAACAAGCTCAATATAGAAGAAGGAGGAGAAAACCCAAGTTCCAGAATCATGATTACCCATCAGCAGCAGCTGAATTTGTGCTTATTTCCTCAAATTAATTTCATTTTGTTTCCAGGATTTCCCGGCAAAAACAAAGCCAGGAGATGGAGAAACCTGCTTCGGAACCAATCGAATCGCTACCTCGCACCGCCGTCGAAGAAATTGAAGAGTCTCCGAGGGTCTTCGTCAACAGAGAGAAAGCCGACAAATGGATGGCCTTCGAAAAGCATCAGGCCCCCAATCGTCCCCAGCCGAGCTCAGACCTTAGGTCTCCAAATCTCGCAACGGCCTCCAATGGGGGGTCGGCCTCCCAAACCAGGGGAGGCCCAATCCTGACCGAAGCGTCCATCGCGGAGAGGACAGCGGAGTGGGGGCTGTCGGTGAATTTGGAGGGCGGGGAGGAGGGCTTCAAGGCATCGGGTTTCACGATCAGGGCGTCGGCCGACGGCAGCGAGCGGAGCAAGAACTCGTCGGAGAGGTTCGCGGCGGAGTCAACGAGGACGTCGGAGGAGTCGAACTACGGGTCGGAGGCGTTGCCGAGGGTTTCGCAGGAGCTAAAGGACGCGTTGGCGTCGCTGCAGCAGACGTTCGTGGTGTCCGACGCGACGAAGCCGGACTGCCCGATCCTGTACGCGAGCAGTGGCTTCTTCACCATGACCGGCTACTCCTCCAGGGAGGTCATTGGCAGGAACTGGTGAGCCGAGAACTGAGTTGACCGAGTCCCCTCATTTTATATAAGTCGCATTTACCTACGATTCCATATTTGGACCTGTAATTCCACATCTTTAGAATCAAGTTAGTTAAGTTAGTTAATTAGGCTGATGCAGCTGCTGAGACAGTTTCCTTTTTCCTTTTTTCTTTTTATTTTCTTTTTGTCATGATACTACGACAGTCAATATGATGCGGTCATTTGAGAAATTTGTGGAAAAATCAGACGAATCTAACATGATCCTTAATGGGGAAAAGAAATCCAATAAAGATCCTTTCAAACGATGCCATGATTGCTGAATGCGAGCATGGCATGAATTGCCACAATCTGACACCAAACCAAAGAGCATCTGAAATGGAAGTAAAAGACGAAGAGCGTGATCTCAGCCGTCTTCTTATGTAGATCATCTGTATGCTGATTGCTGCTTGTAAGCATGAGTTGACTGCCAATTAAAGTTTCACGACCCACTTAGCGAGGAAGGATCTACGTGTGTTTTCCTTTTCAGCCGATTTCTTCAAGGCCCAGAGACAGACCGGAACGAAGTGGCCAAGATAAGGAACGCTGTGAAAACCGGGAAAAGCTACTGTGGTAGGCTTCTGAACTACAAGAAGGATGGCACTCCCTTTTGGAACCTCCTCACTCTCACCCCCATCAAAGATGACAAAGGAAACACCATCAAGTTCATCGGGTCAGTAATTTTTCCTTTTGACTCCTTTTGTCTGTAACACTTATTTCTTTCGTGCCAGTCTTCCATGTGCATGACTAATCTAAGATGAGGACAGATATATTTGAGCATGGTGTCATAGTTAACCTACTTGTAGTTTCATCTTGACAGTTCTACCTGCTTGTTCTCATGTCGCTATGGATCCTTAATGTGATACTCAGAGAAAAATTGGCCATATGTATTGGAGATGTTTTCCCCTTTTTACTCTGCAATGATGTGACTTGACTCACTGCTGCAATATGACCTTCTTGCATGATTAATAAGCAAATCATGTCATGTGAAAGTAATAAGTGGTAGAGAAGGAAATAATTGGAACGGTTCCATGCATGGAAATCATGGATTTTAAGCACCAAATTCATGAACGCATCGAGTCAATGTAAGAGCTCACATGTACTTGGCTTGGTGGTTAAATAAAAGACGTTTACAAGAGCGGAAAAGAATGAGATTGCAATGTTTCTTTTACGAGTTTCGTATCAAATCTCTGTTTCTGCAGACAACTCAGAATCTTTCCATGTCACATTGTCTTCACTGATGTTCAAATCCTTGCAGAATGCAAGTGGAGGTCAGCAAGTACACAGAGGGTGTTGTCAACAAAGCATTGCGGCCAAATGGATTGCCTCAGTCCTTAATCCGCTATGATGGTAAGTGTTGAGTGCAACTTATTGCTGCATCCTGCATGGACATTTTGCTTTAAATATTCAAATCATTTGTGTGACAGCTCGTCAGAAGGAAGAGGCTTTAGATTCCATCACAGAGGTTGTCCAAACAGTGAAGCATCCACGATCTCATACTCAGTCTATAAGTAACAATGTTAAGAATGAAGAACTGGAGAGATTTAACCTTGACTCCTTCCTGCCGAAGTCTACTGATACAGAAAAATTGAGCACCCCTGGTAGACAAACTCTTCTAGTGGATTGCGCTAGTAATTTGCCGCATAGTGGTTCCATTCAAGAACCAGAAAAGAAATCTCGAAAATCAGGACGTGTCTCCTTGGTGGGGTGAGTTTTTAAATTTAAGCACTCTATGCGCATGTGGGCGGTTCTCTCTTTTCCCTTTTAATAAGCTAATATCACTTCAAACATGTGATCTCTTTGATACCCTCAAAATCATCATTGTTCTCCGGTAGTCAATTTAGTGTATCCAGCAGTTAGTATTTGAGAAAATATTGGAAAACATTTGTATGAACTATTAGTCCAACTTTAGGGAAAAATTTTCTTGGAACTTTGTTGGTAATTTGAAGAAAGGAAGCAATGCTTCCAAGAAAGTGCGCCACTCATATACTACTAATCCCTACTTTTCTCTCACGAGCCTCACTTTAATCAACCGTGCAAGCCTTATAGCTAGCATTTTGATGAGAGGTTCTACTGAATTTAGGCTCAAAGGCAGGTCTTCAAGCATTGGAGGGAAGCAGGAGCTGCAACAAAGTATTGAACCTCAAGTTTTGGAAAGCAGGGACAGTTGGGACCGCACTGATAGAGAGAGAGATATACGCCAAGGAATAGACCTTGCAACCACATTGGAGCGCATTGAAAAGAATTTTGTGATTTCAGATCCCAGACTTCCAGATAATCCAATTGTAAATTTAGTCGTCATCCTTTGGATTATTTTGATTCCTTGCTGTGAGTTGGAATTATAATATTGAGAAAGAACAATTTGCTTTACATATGTTAGTTGTTTAGTTTTCATCCATTTTCCTACAGGAAATTTCGATAATTATCTAGAATTTAGTATATATGGTCTAAGGTGAATTATAGATAGAGAGCACCCAAGACTAGTTAAATTTGAGATATGGAAAAGCAACATGCTCAGACAATATGCCATAGTGATTGTTGTTGTAACTTACAGTACTCTCTGTTGCAGTTAGGACTTACGAGTATTACCTGCACTTGTACCAAAAACTGTATTTGAGAGATTTGGTACTGAGAATATTGCAATAACTATAATGCACACACCTAGCTATAATGAACTCAATACCTTGACAATCATTGTAAGTTTGGTGGTTAGAGATGTCTTACAGATCCCTATCCTGGATAGGATATCCTTTCATATTAAAAATTAAGTGGTACGGATAGTATTCTAGTTTCTATTTTGTGAGTCGTCTTCATAACTATGCAATTTGTGCTTTAAGCTGATGACATCTACAGACTTATTTCGGTCCTATATGTGCAGATATTTGCTTCTGACAGCTTCCTTGAATTGACTGAATACACCCGTGAGGAAATTTTGGGAAGAAATTGTAGGTGAGAATTTTTGTTCTTCGTATTAGGATATGTGACCATCTTTTACAATAGGTGGACCATATCCATTCTATAATTAACCCATCGTATTTGTCATTTGCTCTAATTAAAGGGTCCCTATATCTTTTAACCCAAAGGATCATTTAGTATTCAGATAGGTTACAAAATTGCAAAAGCCAATGAAAATTTTCTTTTCTGAACATAATACACTACTGAAAATAATAAAGATCAAAAGTGAAATGAGAAGATGTCCTAAGGATCCACAAGCATGCTTCCCCCATATATCGAATCAATTTGAAGGAGTAACTTCCAGAATTCCGGTAGCACTTCTCATGTCCTAATCATTTGACACCTAAGATCTCGACTATTATAGTGTAGAGGTTGATGATCTCCTTTTCTGAGATCTTGCATGATTAGTTGCTAATATCATTGCCTAGGCACTTCATTTCTTCAGTTGCTAGTCCACATGGCACTGCACCAGTTGAGAATAAAAAATTGGAATAGAGTTTCCTAAAAGTAGAAAAATATGACATTTGCAATATAATATGAACGTAAACCATTATCATTAATGATATATTTCATGAAGTTATATTATGGATAATCCTGATATATTATAACATTTCCTGACGGACTGCTGCTATTCTGATCCTCGTTAGTAAAATTTCTATTTTGAACTCTGTTAATGCTTCACCATATCTAACTTCTAAATGTATAGGTTTCTTCAAGGTCCGGAAACAGATCAGGCAACTGTCTCAAAGATTAGAGACGCTATAAGAGAACAAAGAGATATCACTGTTCAGTTGATCAACTATACTAAGAGCGGTAAGTAAGATGTTCTGTCGGTGCCGCTTTACAATGATTCTGGTGGTGCATTACATCAACTTTGATCGCCCTTGATTAAACCTACACATCATTAATATTAGCCCCATTTGAGATTACAACTCAGTTGAATACTGTACTTCTACTTCTTTAATTGGCGTCACTCAAAAATATAATGAGTTCATATTTTGCAGGGAAGAAATTTTGGAACCTGTTTCACTTGCAACCTATGCGTGACCAGAAGGTGGCTATTGTTTCTTGCTTTAGATAATCATTAAAAGAACTCTTGAATCAGCTTTATCAGCAAGAATATTTCTTTCATTTTTCATGAAATTCTCGTATGATCTTTTAGGGTGAGCTTCAATACTTCATTGGTGTTCAACTAGATGGAAGTGATCATGTGGAACCCCTTAGGAACCGTCTTTCAGAAAAGACAGAGCAACAAAGTGCTAAACTGGTGAGAGGTTGCGCTGATCAATGATTCGTGCAGAGAGAATTGAGAAAAAACTGGTTTAAGCATGTCTAGTGTTTCCAGGCATCAGCATAGATGACATATTGGCACTTGTGTTCCACTATGGTCAATGTGATTTAAATCTGTTTTAACAGGTCAAAGCTACAGCTGAAAATGTTGATGAAGCTGTCCGTGAGCTTCCTGATGCCAATTTGGTAAGGTATTCCTTTTTCCCATGACTAGGCTTTACTTTAATACTTTTTTTTTAAACAATTTCATTTGCCAACTTACTTATCTGCTTGGAATCTGGTGACTTCCATCATTGAAACATACATTAAGCCTTGTAGTTCACTGGGTTACCTTTCAGGAAAAATTAGCATCAAATCAAGCCTTGCGATGACATATTCTTTTGAATGTTGCTTTCAAATATATTATGAGAATTGTTCCTTTTCTCATTTATGACCATGCTAATCGTTCTATAATT
Source organism: Melaleuca quinquenervia (assembly GCA_030064385.1). Taxonomy (NCBI): domain Eukaryota; kingdom Viridiplantae; phylum Streptophyta; class Magnoliopsida; order Myrtales; family Myrtaceae; genus Melaleuca; species Melaleuca quinquenervia. Next base: position 4,159,378 of record CM057726.1, on the reverse strand, counting down.
TTATATTTATCTACTACTTATCTGCGCATCTAAGTCCACAAGCAGCAATAAGAGTTTTGGTGCTAGAGATTATAAAATGGGTACCACACAGCTTTAATACTTCTGTCTAAGAAAGCACATCAGGTTCTCCTGCATACAGACTCGCCTATTATGATATATATGATTGCATCAATTTTCAGAAGCTTAAAGTATTAACACTCAGATTTTCATTTCCAGCTATAGAACTTAGCCATCACTTCTCATATGTCATTTGGGGATTAGAAACTGCTACTTTTCTTGCAAGTCATTAGGAATGTAGCTGATGCAATTTAAATGGTTCCATCATTCAGAGGCCAGAAGATTTGTGGGCAATTCATTCTCAACCTGTCTTTCCTAGGCCTCACAAAAGATATAGTCCTTCATGGATAGCAATCCAAAAGGTATGTGTTGGTCAGTTCACATTTTCCTGACCAGCTGTATGCTATGATGATGCTGTTGGAAGGTTATGCTTCAAATTATAGGGTGGTTGTGTCTATGCTTGATGTCACTTTTATGCTGCAACTTCTGCCACATGTCTGGAATATCAAAATTAATTTGCTTTATTCATGTATTTGTTTTTCTAGGACACTAATCTAATGTTTTTCAGTTTGTAGGATTCTTATTTTTTTCCTATATTCATTGCTTTGTTCTCATCTGTACTGATGACACTATATCTTTGTTGGATATCTGGAGCAGATCACAGCACATGGTGAAACAATCGGCCTGCAGCATTTTAAGCCCATCAGGCCTTTGGGTTGTGGTGACACTGGAAGGTATGCAGGGTTCCTATGCAAAAACTAGGTTGCAGTCTGTCATTTCTATGTAGAATATATCCAGTTACACATACCTATGAGGCTACGACATTCATCCATTCAAATAGTGAGATCATAAATATATATATTAGGAACATATATTCTCAGAAGGCAAAGAAATTAGAGATAGCATTATGCAATTAGAGAACTTCACTACGTTTCTGATTTTGCTGCAGCGTTCATTTGGTGGAGCTGCAAGACACAGGTGAACTGTTTGCTATGAAGGCGATGGAAAAATCAATGATGTTGAATCGTAACAAGGTTCGGATGTGTGAAGGATTCAAAACTTTGATAGTGAAGTTAACTCTTAGAATATTGTTTGTTGCTGTGCTCTCATCGCACATGATGATTAACACCACCACAACACCTGACATCTGTGGATCATGACTATATTATTAGCTCATTATGACTTGAATGACAACTTAAGAGAAAAACGTAATAATCATCCTATAAGTTATCTTTGTCTTTATTTGCTGATTGCTAGTGTGATTCTAGAGGTAAATCTCCAAAATATGATGCACTAAATCATTGGAATTCATCATCATTCTATTTCCTCAAGTAGCATAAAGGGAACCAGGGCAATTTGGCTAATGGATATGTGCATGACTAACAGAAACCTCGAGACATTAACTTTAACTGATGTATCCGTAATTCAAGCACTTAAGCGTAAAGCTTCAAGGACATAACACTTGGTTGTTTGCTGTCTGCAGGTTCACCGAGCATGTATTGAAAGAGAAATCATTTCGTTACTGGATCATCCTTTTCTTCCAACGCTATACAGTTCCTTTCAGGTCTTACGTTACTCCTTCAAGACATTTGCCAATTGTGGGATATTTTTGGTCCTTGGATACTCCATTATAAGATCACTGGATATGTCTATGATCAATAGATGCATTTAAAAGACAGTTATCACTGGACTAGTCTAGATGGAAATGATTTAAAATCATTACATAAATGTCAAGAAAAGGATTCACCAGAATAAATGAAAGATATGTTGAACAAAAAACAAAAGGAAATGTTACCTCTTCTCCAATCTGTTGTTTTAAATAACGTTATAGCCACAACATATACATCATCTCAGGATATAAAGTATCCCTACGTCATTATAGATCCAAAGATTTAGTGGACGCTTCAACTGTATGAGGCGTGATGTGTAAGAAAAGTCTTTTATCAATTCAGGATATTCAGTTCTCATGATTCCAAATTACTTGCATAAATTGCATCATGTTTTGTGTTTCAATGAGTCATTCTTCTATGATCGCAGGTGGAAACTCTTTTTCCATCAAGAATTTCACCATGAGATGTAGTTATTAGAAAGGTTTAGGATGGAAATATTTCTAGGAAGTATGAAATTATGCATAATTGTCTCTTTTGATGCATCAGTAGAATTTTAAATGATCATCTTATGATTCTGTTTCATTTCCAGACTTCAACACATGTTTGTTTAATCACGGATTTTTGCCCTGGTGGAGAATTGTTTGCTTTGCTTGACAAACAGCCGATGAAAATATTTACGGAGGATTCTGCAAGGTACTCTCAATATTCCATACTTACTATATTACTCTTAACATTTTTGCCAGCTTTATTCTTCTTGATACTAAAAAAGGTTTCATGTTCAATTTGGTTTAGCATCCTTAAGATAATTATTTTGAGATATCTGCCCTCATCGATTGGTGCAAATCCAGGCTGTCTTATGTGGATAAATTGAATAATCTTACCAATTTGACAGTTCTTTTTTGATTGCCGCATATATTCTTTGATGAACCAGTGCCTCCTAGTTGGTGTTCTTCATTGCTATCGTCATTGTTGGACTATTCTAGTGGAGAACAGATGGAACCTTTCTAAGCTTTATGTTTGGGATAGTTAACTTTTGCCAGTGCAACCTCGAGCTACTTATTGTAAACCGTTCTTTGTTTCCAGGTTCTATGCAGCAGAGGTCCTTGTTGGTTTGGAATATCTTCATTGCTTAGGTATGTCAATATCACAACCTAATTATTCTGCTAGAAGATGAAGACATATCATGAACCAAGTGCTTGTAAACTTGCATTATGCTAAGTCTCTGTACTTGATTGATGTACTACAGCCAGGAGGAAAAGTCTAAATACTTTCATGATGTGGTTGAGCTTGTTATTTTGCTCCATGGACATTTCTGCATTGTTGGAACGGGACGTCATTAAAGATTTTTTTCCTGCAACTGCCAATAACTTGCACAGAGAGAGAATGCTGATTAATTAATTACAGCTCATGTTCATTTTGAAAAAGCGAACGGAAATTGATTTTTCAATGGCTTAGACTTGTCAAACATTGAGTCAATAAAAGTTACAAGTGCAAGGTCACTGAATCTTCTAGCATAAGTTTCGAGTTTTTGTTGCACCAAGCATCAATGATGATCTTTCTCTGTTCGCTTTCTTGAGAAAACCTTTTATTTGATCCTTTACATCTGGTGTGTTGTTCTTTCTGGAGCAGGAATAGTATATCGGGACTTGAAGCCTGAGAACATTTTACTCCAGGAGGATGGGCATGTCGTATTGGCTGACTTCGATCTATCCTTCTTGACATCCTGTAAACCCCAAGTAAGTTTTGATGTTCCTATCATATAGTCAACTTATTGTGAACGCTATTTGGAATTGATAAAGTGTCAAGGGCTTGAAATCATAATAGGCTTGCTTAATGGTTAAATTTGAAAATATTTGAACAAGGGACCTTAAATGTACTAACTTCTACCATGTTCTACAGATAATACATCATCCACCTCCCAAAAGTAGAAGAAGATCAAGGAGTCGGCCACCACCGATGTTTGTTGCTGAACCAGTAGCGCAATCTAATTCCTTTGTTGGAACTGAAGAGTACATTGCACCTGTATGATGGATCTCCACACCTTTTTGGTTTTTTACTTTGTTTAGATTATTGAGTAATTGCATAAGGAGGAACTTTACACGTGGAAATTCCTGTTAATCATTTACCATGCATTGTTTAATCCTCAAATTTAAGTCCTCAATTACACCAGAGCATGGTTGCTCCGACACTCACAAGTTCCAACTCGGTTTGTCTTTGCAGGAAATTATAACAGGGGCTGGGCATAGCAGCGCTATTGATTGGTGGGCCCTCGGTAAGTACACAAGTTTGTAGACCTTGTCATTGCTAGTTGTCTGCTCTTGTTTCAGTTTCATCTTGTACTCTTCACTTGATTGGTCATGACGGCAGTTGCATCAGTTTCTGATTGACGCACTTGTCTCCCACATTTAGGCATCTTATTGTACGAGATGCTATATGGGCGCACACCTTTTAGAGGAAAGAACAGGCAGAAGACATTTGGCAACATCTTGCACAAGGATCTAACATTCCCGAGTAGCATTCCAGTATGAACTTTATCTGTATCCGACATTACATGAGAACGTACTTCCTTCCGTTGATGGGTTTAGATTTTTCTTGACGTTATCCATTCGGTTGTTTAAAACATTATGGATTTTCATCTTGACCTAAGGATTTTCAAATTGTGCTTCCTTTGGAATTTCACGGGCATATTCCACCTAAATATGTGAATTACTTGCGATGCTACTCTTTCGTTTTAGCATTCTTCCTGGAGATTCTGATGAACTAAATTATTATTTTACACTCCAGGTAAGTCTCGCAGCCAGGCAACTCATCAATGCATTGTTACAGAGAGATCCAGCATCCCGTCTAGGATCAAATAATGGTGCCAATGAAATCAAACAACATCCTTTCTTTCGAGAGATCAACTGGCCTCTTATCCGCTGCATGGTACTCTTCTTTCAGCAGTAAAAGCTCACCCTTTTGTCCTATCTCCAGGAGCTAGTCTCTCAGAAATCGCTATAAGAAAACTACAGAGGCCGAGATGCATCATAAACCTACATACCATACCTGCGTGGCTGCTGATTTATGTTTTTTCCCTGCAGTCGCCACCTCCACTAGAAGCGCCTCTTCAGCTAATTGGAAAGGATCCAAAAGCCAAGGATGTTTGTTGGGAAGATGATGGAGTGCTCGTCTCTTCTACGGAAATGGATATATTTTGAAGGTGAGGCTATTGCCATTTTTTAGTTCACGTCTACATTTATAACGTCCCCAGTGAAATAGACTAGCTTATTACTGCGGTAAGTTCAACCACCTGCTTTTGGGAAATGAATGCCTTCTAAACTTCTTTGACAGAATTTCTGGTGGCTCTGCTAATTAGGCTCTCTCTCACTTGTCAATTGTTGGCGATCAATGTGCAGCAAAGCGAGTGTATCCAAGCATTACTATGTGGAGGACATTCATTGCACAGGCCGCAGTATCACTCCTTTATCCAAAGAGAGAAACAGAAGTATAGAGGCTATTAAGGCCTAGAAGCAGCAGCTAAAGAATAGGCAGGTTTGGGGAGAATCAAATGGGTGATCGGATGAGTTTGTACGTTATGTGGTGGTGACAGACAAATAAAGCTCAATACCATTGTATTTTTAGGTGACTAAGTCTGATAGAGAGGTTAGGTATTATAGTTCTTGTATGACGTTCCAATAAAGGCTTTTTATGACATCAATAATGTTGAGATATTTTTTATTAGTGACGTTCGTCAAAGTGTAGCCCAACTTCATTAAAAAGGAAACGAGCATTGCCAATTGACATGAGCTGATAGTTATACCTATACAAGCGTGCTCATCGTAGGTAAAATTCCTGATATGCATTTGACAGCTTCATGAGATGAAATTTTATTCAGTTTGCTTAAGAAATGCAGGACGCTTACTCTGTCATATCATGCAGAAGATGCTCGAATGATATATTTGGGCAACTCGGGAATAGCAAGCACAGAACACCACAACTCTGATGAGCGAGAAAAGGCATATTTCCTCATAATGGCATTACTAACATGATCTTTTAGAATAAAGAAGCCTCGTAATCTCAGGTGATTATCATTGGATCAGCCTAAGGAAGTGAGTAATACCCAGAGGTACAACCACGGTTTTGTTATCTATTGATAGCAAAAACAAAAGATGTCCTCCGATAGTATTTTTTTTTCATTTACCAATAGTCCCTACAGGAACAGCATCCATCCTTGAAGTGGTGAAACCTTTTCCTATCCCTCACAATAATTTCTCTCTTGTATACATTAGAAATAATTTTAAGAGCAGAATGGCAATCACTGCACGTGCGGAGGTTCTTCACCACCCTAATAGCCTTTCCAGGTGGTGTGCTCATAAGCCCAAAAGCAACGGCGATTCTTTCACTGTGATAGCTGACTGCAGTTTCCTTCTCCTCTTCCTCAATATCATGGAGCACTACAGCTCTATTAGACTCATGGCCATGCTCTTTTAACTTCTTTGCAATCTCATCTAGAAACATGTTGACTTCCAAGATCTGCACGTGTCGACTGTCCCCAGCCACAAACTCATGCACCATACCATCCACCTCTATTGAACTGCATCCTGGTACTTTGTGAACACCTCTATCAATCATTACCTTGCGGCAGACATTAACCTCATCCCAGCGACTTAATGATGCATACAAATTAGATAAATACACGTAATTTCCTCCATCACGTGGATCCAAATCCAGCAGATTCTGAACCACATCCTTGCTGAGTTCAGTGTCCTTATGAATTTGACAAGCCCTGAGCAAACTTCCCCATACCTGCGCATTAGGCTTCACTGGCATGGTTTTCACAAGTTCAATAGCTTCTTTGAGCAACCCTGCACGTCCCAATAGGTCAACAATGCAGCCATAGTGTTCAATTGCTGGTGTAACTCCGTAAATGTCATACATCTCAGAAAAATATCTTCTGCCTGCAGAAACCAAACCAGAATGACTACACCCACTAAGAAGTCCAACAAAGGTGACCCCATCTGGCTTTAGTCCCTCGTCCTGCATCAGAGCAAAGAGATCAATCGCCTTTTCACCATAGCCATTTGCGCCCAATCCTGCTATGATTGAGTTCCAACAGAATATATTTTTCACAGGAAGCCTGTCGAATACATCGCAAGCAGCCTCTATGCTCCCACACTTGCTGTACATATCTATAAGGGCATTACCTAAAACGGCATTGATCTTTAAGCGCTTCCTCCTGATGCAATCATGAATCCATTCACCCATGGCTAGTGCTCCAAGGTGAGCACATGCAGATAGCAAACTAATCATGGTGACCTCAGTTGGTTTCACATTCTCAACCCGCATTTGCTGAAATGTGGCTACTGCTTTCCCAAATTCCTTACATTGAACATAACCTGATATCATAGAATTCCAAGTAACAGAATTCCTGCCAGTTCCCATCCGTACAAATAACTCCTGAGCAGGCAGTAGCTGGTCCGCTTTTATGTACCCATCAATCATCGCATTCCAAGAGACCACATCTTTGACTGGGTTTGCATCAAACATCGAACGGGCAGCGCCAATGTCACCCACCTTGCAATAGGAAGTTATCATAGAATTCCAAGAAGCCGAGTTTCGGTGCGGCATATTTTCGAACAAATCACGAGCCTCCTCCACGCATCCATGCTTGCCAAGCGCAGAAACCATGGCGTTATCAGCCACCACGTCCCTCTGCAGCATTTCCTCAAACATCTTTCTTGCGCACCTCAAATTCCCAACCTTTCCATAGAAGTCAAGCAAACCAGTCTGCAAGATCACGTCAAGTTCAAAACCCATCTTAAAAATCTGGCAATGGAAGGATTCGCCCAACTGGCCCGCAGCGTGAGCCGCACAAGAACGCAGTATCAAAGAAAGCGTCACCTTGCTGGGAAGGACACTATTACGGAGCATCCCATTGTATAAACCCACAAAATCTGGCCATAGACCGGAGTCCAACGACAACCGGACCGTCGAATTCCACAAAGACGGAATAAGCATCGGCAGATTGCGCATGAAAAGCAAAGCGTAGTGAGGTTCTTGAGAGCGATAGCATGATGATAGGAACGTGGTCAGGAGAGGAGCAGAGTGGAGGAGACCGCCGGCGAGGATCTGGGCGTGGAACTGCTCTAGTTGTTTCCGAGTGAAGGAATGCCTTCGAAGTAGAAATGTCAGGTGGTCGGCAAGAGACCATAGATTCTTGGGTGTTGAATACATTCAGAGAAGGAAGACGAGAACCATAGTTCGGCTGCCTCTCCTAATGCTAATTTTTCACGAGGAAGGCGGCGAATGCGAAGCGGCAAAGCGAACCTCATGCGACGATGTGATCGAATGACCTTGCTGTACGTGGACGACGCATTCCGTGCAGCACAAGTAACAATCTCTCCGCATGCCCGCCCTTTCATCTTGCACTCAAGAGGACAAGGCAAAAAGACGACAACCTGCATTCTGTCTCGGCGTCTTTGTTCCCCAAATGCTTTCGTCTATGATTTACTTGTTTGTTTTTTTTTTTTTTTTTTTATGTTCGGACAATACAACGGTTTTGACAGGGAATGAATCCCTCTAGTGATTCAAAATATTAAGTACCTGAAGGTGGTACCTATGTCAATTTGATAAATTCAATTTCCTAATACTGATTGAGCAGAAGACAAGAAAAGGCGAGTTTTGACAGGAGAATGAATCTCCATAGTAATTCAAAATATTAAGTATATGAAGGCGGTACCTGTGTCATTTTGATAAATTCAATTTCCTCGTACTGATTGTGCAAAAGACCAGAATAAACGAGTTTTGAAAATGACATATGAGATATCTATCGTTAATAAAATTATTTTAAAATATATTCGAAGCATCTTTTCAACAATTCCATTCAGAAATTCATATGGTTAATATGATACATACTTTGGGAACTCCAAGTTCGCCCTCTCTGGTTTCTTTCTGGGACATCACAGATCTAAACCCATTTCATTCATTAGTCTTTTCAGGTTGGCAGCTGCACGTGCCACATGAAAATGGAAAGATAATTTGAAACCAAACAGGAGGATCATTTATGGCAACATTACGCTACTTTCCCAAAACGGCTACCACTACAGGTACCAAGTAGATTTTTTCTGTCATGCAACAAAACAGAAATACTATGTCGCACTGCTTCCATAACAGATGCAATTCCATGCTCACCAAGTCCAGCTCAGGCCTATCAAGTGAAATTAATCAGAATAGTTTATGAGACTGTTTCTTCCCAAAGATCGCCTCCCAGACCATGGATGAGAATGGAGCTTTCTTCTCCAAGAATTCTCTGACAGCTTTTTCATTAATGAAATATCCCTTCTCCCGAAGCCTGCCAATAACAATCTGAGCTTCCTCAACACCCTTCTCCTTACACACTCCATTCACTAACCCCACAAAAGTCGTCACATTTGGAGCATGACCAGCATCAATCATCTCCTCGCAGAACTCAAGAGCATCCTCCAATCTGTCACATTTGTATAAAGCTTGAATTAACATAGTAAAGCTGAATGCATTTGGGGTAATCCCATTATTTTGCATCTTCCTGAAGATCCTCTTTGCATCGTCAAACTTTTGGGCCTTGCAGAACCCTTCAACAACAGCTGTGTATATAACAACTTCTGGTATAGAACCCTTCTCCCGCATCAGACCAAAAAGCTTCATCGCTTCCTGGACCAACCCATCTTTGCAAAGACCGTCAAGCATTGCCACCGCATTTGGAATTAGACCCGTCTCCTTCATTTTCTTGAATATCTGGTCAGCATCTTCTGGGAGCGGGGGCTGCCCTTCGTTTGCCATTTGATTAGAATTTGCTTTATTTTCTTCCTGAGATAACTGGGCAGTTGCGCTTGCCGCATCTCCCTCAGGCTTATCCCTCTTGTCAAAACTCAGTTTAAATTTTTCCAAGAAACTATCATCAGATTGGTCTCTTCTTACTCTTTCTCCTGTAAAATTAGGCCCAGTGTTCCCGACTATGTGTTGAGATTGTTGACGACCTCTCAAAGGTCTATTGGGTATTGGATCCGGAGGAGGAGCTTGATACCGGTTGTCATTGTTGTAGCCAAGGCTTTGGCTCTGGCTCTGGCTCTGGCCCTGGCCTTGGCTTGTTATTGCATCTTGCAGCCCACTTTCATTTAAACTGAAGGAGCTGCTAAGATGCCGCAATGCCATGCTGTGCACCTTCACGCTGCTACTCTCGATCCTTTCGTGAGATATATAGGAACCGTGGATGATATTGCAAAGCCGGCGCCATGATGCTGCCATGTTAATGATCACTGAGATAAAAGAGTGCTTTTAGGCAGATCTACAGTTTCTGGCAACCCGATTCAGCCACAATGCTCGAGCTGTGCATAGCAGCAAGTATTCAATTTCATGAAACTATTAAACAAGGAAAGCATGAACCTTGACATCTAGCTAGTCATTTTGGATATAATGCATATAGACTACCGTTTAACTTCGTAAAGCTATGCATCATGCAACAAGCGAGACACAACATAATGCCTAGATGAACACCCGTAGTCAAAGTTAATTTTAAAAAAAATCAAACAAAGGTGATCAACATGAGTTCCTCAATAGAGAGGAGGAAATACATACAAATTAAAGCTGATTGTGACCACCCCTTCATATTGGCAAGAAGACCGGTTCAAACATGCTGATAATCTGCTTATTCATTTTCATATCAACGAAATCACCTACAACTAAAATCATTTCGTTGTTTAAAAGAGCTGAACTGAACTAAGCGCAAACAACCACCAATCAAATGTTGAATCCCAACCGTCGGAGAAGAAATTTTAACGGCAGGCCTAGTGTGGCATGGGAGCAGACCGTTCCAAATTTGATCAACAGTCTTTTATTTTCTTCAGCAACCCATGACAATAATAGAACATAAAAAAAAAAAAAAAAAACTAAACACCCCTAAAAAATCACGTAAAGAAACATCCCAGAAGAGAGGCCTTCGCTAGGGAAATAAATCAAACATCTTGAGGGCCACTCGAGAAAGACTTCCAACTGACTGTAAGATATACAGGCTAAACAGAAAGCACACCTTGATGTGGCCGAAGGGTCCTGAGGCTGGTCGGATTATCAACACGTGAATCGAGAACATAAACAAGAATTGGTCAGACACCTGCTGCTAAAGAACGCATCGCGGTGGAAAAAGAGAAGAAGAGAACATGAAGGGCGAGAGGGAGACCGGAAAATTAGTTCAGCAAACGAATCGATGCCCAGTTACTTCCACAATCACTGCACCGTACCATTCCTGAATCTGCGTTGAAGTCGAGAATTTGCTCATCCTCGAGCCCTGTGAGTGTGATTGCCTCTGCCTGTTCGTGTGGCTCAATATCGAGAAGACGAGCTTTTTCCTCGTTGTGGGCCGTTTATTGGGCCTTTGGTCTGGACCTCAAGGCCCAAATAGATTTGTCAGTTTTGGTTCCCTACAGTTTATGTCCATGAATTTTTTAATATTGCAAATTGGTGAAAAAAATGTACTTGGCTATGATAATACCCTCAACCAGTAGCTGATGAATCTTCAATAATAGCTTGTGCAATAGCAAAGGCGATTATCAATACTTCCACATTTTCTGAATAATTTTGAATTTCTTCAATCTAATTGAAGCTTTTCCAAAAAGGGTTTTAAAATATAATATATATGTATCTTTCCATTTATATCTATATATTTCTTTTTGTAAATTGTGCATTTTTATCAATAATTTATTTTTTATTTATTAATTCAAAAATAGATAGTAATAGAATCATTTTGCTTAATCTTTCAAAATTCAAGTGAAATTTTTTTTTTGCAAACATTTTCTTGTGTATATAAAGTGTTGTCAATACATTTTATGAAGACGAAAGGTAAACTAACCAAGAAGCAATAACAAGTACCTATTTAATCTTCATTAGTAACTTCTCCCTCTCTCTATATCATGCCTTGCAATCTTTTTGGCAGGGAAAAAAAATTTGCATATTAATATCATAAGTTATCAAGCTACTATGACATTCACATCGTGTAAGTGTAGATATTAAATTTAAATGAAAGGGTAGGATCTTACATTAACTAATTATTTGTGCAACTTGACGGCAATCTTTTATCTGTCCTGTTATGCAAGGATAATAGGGTATTTTACTTTTGAAAGGTTTAGATCACTATTTCTTTCATTTTTCTCCTTAACATCCTTTTTATTTAAAGTGAAATATAATCTCTAGAAAAAATTGGAAATTTGCAATTACTTATTTAATTGATATTGTATTCATATGCAAATGGGTAAGTAAATAAATTAACGCATTCTCTTGCAGGTTTGAATATTTTGTATGTAACATTAATTTTTTAAAATTATTTCAAATCTCAAAATATTTGTATACAATTTTATGCAAAATCATGCATTTTCATTAGAAGTCTCTTGTCATGATATAATAATTCGAATTTGTAGTTGAAAAACTATTTTTGTTTAACATTGCAAATGAGAAAGTTTTACCAATACGACAGCACGCGTGCAATTGTCAATAATTTTTGTATGTAGATGACAAATTAATTGACAAATGCGAGGTTAAAAGTAAATAAGTGTATTTAAGTATTTATGAGGAGTGTGGATCACCTGTCGTACGTCACGCATAATGTACGACAGGTGCTTGCTGTTCGATTTAGATAAGACTGTTGGCAATTTTCAAAAAAAAAAAAAAACCAAATCAAATCAAATCATAACCCTCTAATAAATGAGGACCATCCGATTTCTCGTTACAACAAAGTGAGAGATATCATGCCGCGATAGACAAGTTTAAAATTTTTAATGATAAAAAGTTGAGGCATTTATATTACCATAAATAATAATTCGAAGTTTTTTTTTCATTTGCCTGTTAGAAAAAGTCGCAAAACATCCTTGCCAGCCCGAGCGAGTCAATTCGAGCGACCGAGCTAACTCAGAGCTTGCCATCAATTCGAGACTGACGGACTCTGGAAATTCGATCGCTCGTCCGCCGTTCTTGCTCTCGGTAGAAGATTCCTGTTCCGGCGTTGGGGACGAATCGGGGCCTGCTGCGAACCCTAGAAGAAGCAGAGCCCGTTGTGGAGGTATGACATCTGCCACCACCGCTTCGGTTGTCCTCCAGGTTGGTTTGCAATTCAAGCGTCGCTAGTATCTCGGTGCTGGTCCCCTTCGTGTTCGACTGATTAGGCTTGCGGCTCTGTGAAAAACCTCTTATTTCAGCTTATCGAGTTGCTTCTGCTGCTACCTCCCGTTAAAGCTTTGTATTTTTGCCGGGAATTGCCGTGGCAACGATGTGGAAGTGAGCTCGATGGGTTGAGGGTTTGATCATCTGCTCTGGCGTTGGTGATGCTGTCATATTCAAGCTAGGGGCTTAGCTGAAGGTTGGAATCTCTCTTGCTTTCGGTTGTTTTGAGTTGCTATAGTTACAAAAAGATGCTATCCTTTTTAGGGTGTTTCGACTGCGCTCGTTGATTGACAGATACCGGGGGAGTTAAATGAGTAGCGGCAAGGAGAGGGCCCTCGGAGTTGGGGGTCAGTATGTTTTGGATTATATTAAACGGATGCAAGCAGAGGATCCAGCATTCTTTTATGCCGTCGAGGGTGACAATGACCACTCCGGTGGAAACATATTCTGGGCTGATGCAGTGGCCAGGATGAACTATACACACTTTGGTGATGCCGTGACGTTCAACACTACGTACCGGACGAACCGGTACAGGGTGCCCTTTGCATCATTGACGGGATTGAATCATCATGGGCAACCAGTTTTGTTTGGCTGTGCATTGATTTTGAATGATTCAGAGTCCTCTTTCATTTGGGTGCTCCAAACTTGGCTTCATGCAATGGCTGGACGGTATCCTGTCTCTATCACAACTGATCCTGACGGACTTATCCAGGTGGCTGTTTCACAAGTTCTTCCTGGTACTCGCCATCGTTTTTGTAAGTGGGGCATATTAAGAGAAACTCAAGACAAGTTGGCTGACCTTTACCAATCACATCCCACTTTTGAATTTGAATTTAAAAGATGCATAAACGAGGCTGAGACAATTGATGAGTTTGAATCATCCTGGGAATCGCTGCTGCAAAGATATTACATTACAGATAAAGAATGGCTTCAGTCAATTTATAGTGCTCGGCAGCAATGGGTCCCGCTTTACATGAGAGACGCCTTTTTTGGAGATCTAGGCTTGGCAGAGAGAAGTGAAGGTTTGAACACTTTTTTTGATGGTTATGTCAATGCATCGACAACCTTACAGATTCTAATTAAGCAGTATGAAAAAGCTGTAGCAAATTGGCATGAAAAGGAACTAAAAGCTGATTATGACACAACCAATACTTCACCTGTTCTGAAGACACCGTCTCCTATGGAGAAACAAGCTGCCAGGTTATATACAAGAAGAATCTTTATGAAATTTCAGGAGGAATTAGTCGAGACTCTTGCAAATCCTGCTACCAAAATTGAGGATTCAGGAGCTGTCAGCACCTATCGGGTGGCAAAATATGGGGAAGAGTGCAAATCACACACTGTTAGTTTCAATTCTTTCGAGACGAAAGCCACTTGCAGCTGCCAAATGTTTGAATATACTGGAATCATTTGTAGACATATCCTGGCGGTTTTTAGAGCAAAAAATGTTTTGACACTGCCCTCTCAATATATACTGAAAAGATGGACTAGAAATGCCAAGAGTGGTTCCATGACTGATGAGAGTGCTCCCGAAGTACCAATTGATCCTCGAGAATCTCTAACAGTGCGGTATAATAACTTACGCCAGGAAGCAATTAAATATGTGGACGAAGGAGCAAAATCCATCTACATTTATAATGTAGCAATGGATGCTTTACAAGAGGCTGCTAAGAAGGTAGCTGCTGTAAAATATAAAGGTCCTGGAGCGGCACTGGATGGAAATCTGGCAAATGGGAGTAGTAAAGAGTTTCATGTCTCTGGAGAAAATCACATGTTGACATTTCAGTCCGTGGTAAGTTTATCCTGATTTATTGACGCGGCATGTTTTTAATTTTAATTTTGCGCTGGCCATGAATTTAGTATCATTAAATTTGGGTTGCTGATAAACTTGTCCATGTAGCCCCCTCTTGAACTTTAGCTACTTTCAGCCGTATTTGTTCGCTTTTTCCGTCAATACCAGGATGCTCCAGTGTAATTATTATTTCATCTGTACTTTATTTTTTGGGATTTTGCTTGAACTAAGATGTTGGTCTTGACAAAACAACATAGGAGAATTCCTGTAACAAAATCCACTTAGTGGAAAGGGCTACTATTGGTATAATATCTGAAGTGCTCCGTGCTTTTATTATATGTAACAACTATCACACCAACCTAGTCTTATCCTGCCAGGAAGGTTGTGGGTTCCTAATGTATGTCATAGGGAATTATGATCAAACCCCAGTTTGGAGTGGTAAGAAATGAAGTTTTTTAAAATACACAGATTTCTCAGTTTACCTGTTGTTCTTCGAAGTAGTTAAAAATATTATGCATTGAGTTGTCTGCATAGGAATAATGATCAAACCCCAGTTTGGAGTATTACCAAATGAAGTTTTTTAAAATACACAAATATGGCGATTTTTGTCAGTTTCCCTGTTGTTAGTCCAAGTATTCATGTCATGCATTGAGTTGTCTGCAGAAGATATGTAGTGGAAGGGAAACGATTTTTGGCTCATCATGCTATGCTGAACATGCAGCATGTTGCTCTTCTTTTATTATCTCACATGTCTTGCTTCTTAACAACAACTGACAACAGGAACGATGCAGATGTGGCCTGTAGGTTTCTGATATTTGTGTTAGTTCTAGTTGGAAGCAAAAGTTTAAGCTGCAATCTGAGGTTGAACATGGAAGTTGTAGATGTCTGAAACTAGTATAAATTCATGCAGAAATATTGGTCATTGTTTTAGTCCTCATTACTATTCATGCACAAATTCTTGCTTTATACATATTCTTAAGTTATTGGACTCGTAAACTTAATTATTTGTTGTCTTCAGGATGAGAAGAAAAAGAAAATCCGCGAGTTGACTGCTGCCTTGGAAAGTACGAATCAAAGATGCGAAGTGTATCGGACAAACCTTCTGGCTATTTTGAAGGATATGGAAGATCAGAAGTTAAAGCTCTCGGTGAAGGTCCAAAATGCTAGGCTCAGTCTCAAAGAGTGACTCTGTTTAGAGAATCGTTCATGTAGCTGTATGTTTCTTAGCTTTTCACCAAGGGTAGTGGTCAGTAACTCACGCTAATGAATGTGCTGTAAGAGAGCGGTGATGTCAGTGCTTCGCTTCGATTCCATGCTTTTCCCGCGTGCTTGACAAAGTTCAAATTGTCGTAACGGTTCAAATTGACCTATCGTTACAACAATTAAAGTTACATCAGAGGAAATACTATATGCCTCAAATATAGTCAATTGATATAAATAGTACATGCCTCGAAAGTTTCATGCATGACGTCCAGCAAGGCCTTTCAAGTGTCATCGGTAACAAGCATGGCTTTTGAAGTTCGTGTTGCCTTTCAAGATGTACATTTCTTGTACCATTGGATGACCCCTGTAAAATCGGATAACCTCCGGAATTAACGCTGGAGACGATCGAACGGACATAATGGCCGTGGAATCTAGGTTGGACCACCTTGCAAAATGAACCTTGCGGCCGGGTGAAATTGAATTTAAAATGAGATTTTACATGTAAAAATTGTCTTCCCACAAATTCTAGAAAAGTATTCCTCAATTGTTGGTAAAATATGTATTAATTAATGAGAAAAGTTCGTTGGAAGTGTTAAAACTTGTCGTGAAAATATAATAAAATCCTAAAAATTTTAAAAGGTACAATTAAGCCTTCAAACTTATTACCCAAATGTAATAAAGTCCTAAATTCTTTAAAAAATACAAACAAATCACAAATTTTGTTAAATTAATCCAATTATATACTTCTATTGATCGCACTTTATAAAAGTTCTATGATTCGATAGTTCATTCTTGACAAGTTTAAAAACTTGATCGTATTTTTAGAAAATTTTAAAACTCAATTGTACTTCCGTGATAAATTTTAGTACTTTTAATGCACCAATCCCTTAGTTAATTATGGAAGGCAGTCGGAGTAACAAGCAAATGGCCTTTTTGTTGAGTTTGGAGGAAATTGGCCGCTTCTATTATGAAAACGCAATTCCCCCAAATCTTTGAAAAGAAACCCCAAAAAAAGGTCAGAGAGACGAAAACAATGCTATCTAGAAAAATCCTATTCTCTAGTCGTTTGCTGAACTCTATATGTACAAAGAGCACCTTGTTTCTTCCCTTGTAGCCAAAGAAGACGCAACTGAGGCCTGCTTCATGGTTGATGTAGCCCAAGATGAAACACCACAAGGCGCTACTCTAGCGCACCATCAAATGCCATCTTTCATGCTGATTTTCACATTCTGCACTTTTATCGCCAATTGAAGTTTATGATCCTCAATTTCTTTCAGTACTGAAAGCAAATTAGCTCGATACAATTCACACTTCCGATTTGCAGACTCTAGGTTATTGATGAGTTCTCCAATCTTACGGTCCATATCCTCCTGCAAGAGATACATCAACTATTAAGGCCTCAGCAGAAAACATGTTTCTATATTCACCGTACCACACCAAAATAAAACTAACAGCTTTAACCCCAGCATAATTTTTATGTATACCATCAACTATGCATACATTCTATAAGCATAATCAGACAAGTGTCAATACAACATAAAAAGACTTGAGACCTAATCTTTGAGACAAAGCAGGGGCACCAACAAACTTTAGCATTGGAAAAATTACTGAGATCCTTAGAAAAATTGTTCCTCCAACAACCAACTGAAGGTCATGAATTTTGAAAATCTTCACTCCCTAAAAATCTTAGACTGCCAGGTTGCAGTTTGTTTTTCCAGGGGATGGTCAATCCTGTCCAGTAAGGTATGCAAACTCTGAACAGTCTCAAGTTCTAATCATCAATTCTCACATGACCATACTAATAAACAAGGAAAAGCGGCGTTATTTAGAAAATACATCATGATGCAATAATAAAAGGAGAGGAAACAACAAAATTGACTAGGAAGGACTTTATACGAAAAGAAGAGGCAGGCATAGGCAAGTGTCATTTCCAATTAGAGTGACAAAACAATGGCTGAATTAGAAAGAACGATTCTTACCTCAGATAGGCTTTGGCTGGCTGTCATGTGACTACGGCCAGTTGAAAGATTATATGAAGACCTATGCCGCATTAAATCATCCTTACTGCGTCCATTGACCATGGCAGCCCTTCCCTCATTTTTTGAAGCAAGAGCAACTTTCTTCGCAGCATCTTGCATAGCACTCATTGCCACATCATAGACATCCAGAGACTTTGCCCCTTCATCGACATATTTGAAAGCCTCATGTCGCAGGGTGTTGTACCGAACAGTATGTGACTCTAGATAATTTGTGTATGAACTACTAGCATGTTCTTCTAAAGTAACACTGCTCTTTGCATTTCTTGTCCATCGTTTTAGAATAAAATGAGGTGGGAGGGTAAGCACGTTTGTCACTCTGAAAACAGCTAATACATGTCGGCAAAGAAGGCCTGAGAATTCAAACATCTGGCAGCTACAAGTCGCTTTCATCTCCAGAACATTGAACTTAACATAGTAAGATTTATGATCCTCCCCATATTTAGCAACTTGGTAGCTAATGATCTCACTGTCATCATCAGTTTTGGATGCCATAAAGGTAAGTGTCCCAACCAATTCCTCTTGAAATCTTAAGAAAAGCTTCCTTGTATAGAACTCAGATGCTTGTTTCTCCATCGGAGATGGGGTTTTGAGAACTGGGGAAGTGTTCATCGTATCATAGTCTGCTTTTACTTCTTTCTCATTCCGAGACTCCAATGCTTTCTCATACAATTTAAAAAACTGATTTAAATTAGTTGAAGCATTTATATACCCATCAAAATATGAGTTCATACTATCACTACGCTGAGTTATAGACATCTCTGCAAAGAACGTGTCTCTGAGATATACAGGGACCCAGTGGCTACGGGCAGAATATATTGTCTGAAGCCATTCATGATCCCTAAGGTCATATCTATCGATGAGCGCCAGCCAGCAAGATTCAAATTCATCAACTGACTCCGTTAAATTTACACACTTGTGGAAGTCTGCTTCAAAAGTTGGATGCTTCAGAAAAACTTGGGACAGCTTCTCCTGACACTTCTTGAAGATGTGCCATTTACAGAAGCGATGACGTGTTTCAGGAAAAACCTGTGCAATTGCTGAACCTATTACTGCATCATGATCAGTTGTGATTGACACTGGAGCGCGTCCAGACATTGCCATGAGCCATGTATTAAAAAGCCAGACAAATGATGATTCAGATTCATTAATCATAAAAGCGCAGCCAAATAGTATGGGTTGTCCATGATGATTCACCCCAGTAAAGGGTGCAAATGGCAAACGGTATCTATTGGACCTGTAAGTCGTGTCAAACGTGACAGTATCACCAAAGTAAGTGTAATTCATTCTCGACCTCGGGTCAGCCCAGAAGACATTGCACACAGACTGGTCTTCATCACTCTGCACCGCATAGAAGAAATTGGCATTCTCAGCATGCATTTGCTTCAAATAATCCAGCAGTAGCTGAATGTCTCCTTCTAAGCTCCTCTGACGATTGTTCCTCATGTAGTTCCTACAGTCAACCTCTGTAAACCCGACCTTACTGATACCACCGTACTCTTTTATCAATGCTGACATGATCCTTCGAGGACCCAAACCAGCCGCCTGCAAGGTGTCAATCAAGGTCTTAGCTGGGCCAGATATTTGCCTGTGAGAGCGGAGGCAATGCACCTGGTCTGGGGGAACCAGCTCATGATTATGCTCTCTGACAAACCCCGAGACGACCCATTTACCAGAATCCTGCATCTTCACTGACAGCGAGGCCTTACATCCAACTCTTGTAATCGTCCTGGGGCGCTTGATCTCCCTGTCCTTCGTCCGCTTCTCGTTCAGGTTCCTAAACCCCTCCTTGGCACAAACAAACTGCCTCTGAATAATGGCTCCATCTCGCCGGGACCGGCGAGAGGAGCTCACACGGGTACTAAATCCAACACGACGAGCATACGAGTTGTAAAAGGCCTTGGCAGCCTCCTCTGACTCGAATTCCATCCCCTCATAAGGCTCAAGATCCAGCAGATCCCCCTCGGGGAGATAAATCTCGCCACTTCCACTGCCAAAACCGCCTCCACCACTGATATTTTGCGGGCTGTCGATCATGTCCTCATCGTCGGCCGGGTGCTCTATATCCACACCATCATCGTCCATTTCCCTCCCACTACAGCCAACTCCACCTCCCAACCCTATGTCAAATTCAATCACCTCGTTTTCCATACACAACCGAAAGAAAATATCCCAAACTACCACTGCCTTGCGCTCAACTGGAGCGCTTCATATCACGCGACCGACAGAGCAGGCAAGCAGACGCAACTCAAGAGCATTTAACATCGGCAGACTATCTAGGCTGTATACGCACAAGGAGACGAGAGAGACAGAGAGAGAACTGACCCTTGCCAGCATGAGAAACCACGAGCGGAGCGTTAATCAACGTGCGTTGCCGCGATTGAAGCAGCCGACATTTCCGCTCCGAAGAGAAACGGGGCGGGCGGACGCCGATGAAGGCGACGGGGAGCGAGGACTTTCTCGCGCTAGGGTTTTGCGACGAAAGCGGCGGAGGAAGCCCGTGTCGCTTCAGCGAGAGGCTTCGCCGGAGATATTCGATCAAGTTCGAAGCTTTTCTGCGTGCGATTGAACGGAGTGGGAGTGGTGAAACTGGTACGAGCGGAGAGAGAGAGAGAGAGAGAGAATCGCGAAGCCTGAGAATGGTGGACGGAGGTCTGGGGCGGCGATCGTGTGCTGATGGATTTCTCGAGTTCGGGGTCGTTGAGCGTTGACTGTAGGGTGGTGATAGCCGTCTGATTGAAGGTTGATGCGATCGTACGAACGAAGATGAAGGAGAGAGGGATGTGAACGATGAGCACATTATGCAGGGGAAAGAACTTGGGGGAAGGGCAATCACGTGACCTCACTTACCATGATTATTTAATAATATCGTCATTTTTTGCTTTTTCAATTTTCTGCTTTTAGCGACAGAAAAGTCTTTATATGTGAGATAAATAAATAAAAACTAGTTAATGAAATTTTAAACCATAGAAAAAAGCTGCCTAGAAAGTTTTTTTTTTCCTCTTATTTTGGTTTTGGTTTTGCTCTTTCTATTTTTGGGCCACACTTTAGAGTTGTTGATCACAAGACATAATACATATCTATGTCTGTAAAGAAGATTAGATTCTTGAATGTTTATGCAATCATCCCGTTTGATCACAAAACATACTTTATAAACTTACTCCGATTCTTTGTCAAAAAAAAAAAACTTATTCCGATTCAAAGCGCTCTATAAGAAAATCCAAATGTAATCTTTTTCAATTATAATTTATCAAGTCAAAATCTTTTGATCAAACTATTTTTTTAATAGTAACGGCTTTCCTATTTATTTAAATTTATAAAGGTATTATTTCTAATAAAAATTTGTCAGACTTGCATTTCTTCTTTGAATTGCTTGCTCTTGCAATTAACTGAACAACACAAGGAATTTCACGAACTACCAATTCAAGAGGCGGAAGGAACGCGATAATGACAATATCTTGAATTTACTACATCTCATTTCCAACTTCGGTAGTGACGTAATTGTTCCATTCTTTCAAAAGAAATATATCCGGAATTAAATTCTAAGCTATTTACCATCCACACAAAATAGAAGGAAATTTATCGCGGAAAAATCAAGAGAATTAAAGAAGGAGAAATCAGAGAGAGAGAGAGAGAGAGAGAGAGAGAGAGAGAGAGAGAGAAGAGGTTGAAAAGTTCATCACCACCTGCCTCAAAAGCCTTGCCTTCGCAGCGAATGCTACTTTGCGCAGCCTCTCGCTTCTTCACCTTCTTTATATACCGTCGCGCTTCACGCACACGACCTCATTCTCTCTCTCTCTCTCTCTCTCTCACTCTCTCTCCCTCTCCCAAAGTTTCAGGAGCTTCCGAATCTCAGTCGCAGAGCGCTCAGAGGCCCACAGTTGACGCCTTGAACGGCCAACAGCTTCTGGGTAGCATTCGCTCCGACGCACTTGGGTATTCACGTCCGCTCTCCTTCTGTTGTGGGCGCGAGGACCGACGCTGGGTACTGTCTCTCCCTCTCCCTCTCTCGCTTTCTCGTGGGTGTGTGCGCGACCGGGCGTTTCGTCCTTTCCGGAGGTTTGAGGTCGAGTGGCTGAGTCCTGAACGGAGACCGAGTCGCTGCGGCTGGTCGATATGGACGACGGCGGAGCAGCTCCGGCGTGGGAGGAGCCGGCGGCCATTGGGGTGAAGGAAGGACCGGAACAATGCGAGGGTGTAAGCGCGGGCGAGAAGGCGCAAGCCGAGGGCGAATGCGGCGGCGACGAGAATCCCTCCGAGCGAGCTCCCGACGCCTCCGCTCCCGCCGAGCACGCTAAAGCTGACAGGGCCGATGCGGGCGGCGAAAATGCGGAGAAGCCGGCGGGCGCAGACGGAGATGGCGTCCGGGAGCTGGTGGGCGAGGATGGTCGGGTCGATGCGAGTGCTGACGTGCCGCCGCACATCGCCGTTGGAAACGGTTCTGGCGATGTGGAGCCTTCAAATCAGGTTGAAAATGCCGAAGACAACCGGGTTGGGAAAGAATCCAAGGATGGCGCGGCGGAGAATGACAAGGAGTTTGTTCTGAAGGAAGAGGCTTTGAATAAGCAAGTGTTGAAGCCGGAGATTGATGCAGAGATTGATCCCAGGCGCCAAATGGAGATGAAAAGCTTGGAGCCACGGTTTTCCTGGGAAACGCAATATGATGATGGTGATGAATCTGGGACAGAGGAGGAGCAGTATGCTTTCAGGAAGGAGGTCGAAACTTTTTACAAGGGGAGGAATTTGGAATTCAAAGCTCCGAAGTTCTACAAAGAAGAACTGAACTTGCTCAAGTAACTTTTTTCTATTGCGGCATTTTCTTAGCTTTAGCCCTTGGTACCCTGTTGTCTTTTGACAGTTTTTTTCTTGCGCGATAGATTATACAGAGCTGTGGTTAAACTCGGCGGCTATGAGCAGGTGCCCCTCAATTTTATCCCCTTTACTGTAGCAAATTTTCGAAAAGTTCCCCCTTTTTTCTTTCCATGAATGATGAATATAATCAAAACACTAATGCATTGTGAGTATTAGCCGGGCAAGGGTTCAGGATATGATATAAATTTTCGTTTTTACTCCCGTTTTCCAACCTCCCTTTACCCACCCCCCCTCCTAAGACTTATTACCATGAAGGGTAATAAATCATTTGCGAACACTTTCCTGATAGCTTCTGGCTGGGCTGCTGGCCACCAATGCAAGCTTCGTATTCAGCAACAATTTCATATGTGCATTGGAAGCTCCACTTGGAGGCCTTCCATGGCTGAATGGTTAAAGCGCCCAAACAGTTTTACTGAGGAACTTTGTTGTCCAAAAGCTTGTAGTGTGAGAGTGGAACTGGGACACCTGTCTTGAGTGATCTGTTATTTGCTTGCCTTATGTAGTTAGTTGAAATTGTCTGTTACCTCTTCTGCTGTGTAATTCATCACACTTTAGCTTTGCCAAGATGCATAACAGTTGGGTGGTTTAGGCATGGTTTTCAGCCGTATGCCTACTTATGTTATTACTGATCTGTTTGATTGGATATACTTGAAATGGTTGTCAGTTTTTTTCAGTAGGTGCTGAGATGACATATCTAAAGCAATACTGCTCATTAGACCACAAAAGTATGATTTCAAATAAAAAATAGAGTTGTCCCACCCCAATTAATTTCAATTACTGTGTATGCCATCATATTGACCTGAGAAGATAACATGAGTCATCTCCTTGTTGGTATGAAGAAAATAACGGCTTGCTTTCTCTTTATTGGGCATCTGCAGGTTACCTCATGCAAGTTGTGGAGGCAAGTTGGAGCACCTTTTAGACCTCCCAAGTAATGGCACTTTTTGAATATGATTTATTCATTTGGTCTCATCTGCTGCTTTGTGTTTTTTAATAGAATAGTTCCACTTTCATCGTAACTCAGTAGATTCTTCTGGTTTGCATATTTTGTCACTTACTTTGTTGATTTTTGGATAGAGAGGGTTCGAATTATATTCTCACGTTATCTGTATGTCTAGGGTACATATTGCACGTAGCCTTTGCGGATAAGATTTTGAAAATACTGTTGAAAGATGAATCTCTCTAGTGTATGAGCAAGGGATGGTGGTTGCTGTGTAGTTATTAGAGTTTCCTCTCGAGGTGCTCACTTGGATATTGCTCTTTTACTTGAGCAGGACTTGTACCACTGTTTCTTGGACATTCCGGAACTTCTATGAGAAGGTTTTATTACCTGCGCTGCCCTGCTTTCAGTTTCAAGATTCCATCAAATTTTACCTGTATGTGGTGAAGTTTCTTGCACATGATTTTCTGCAGGCACTACTTGAATATGAAAAGTACAGAATGCAGTGTGGTGAACTTCCTTATTTTGAATATGATGCTTCAATTCCAAAAGCTGAAAATCAGGTAACTTTCGTGCAAATACTAAGGCCAAGCCAAGCAGATTGAGGGTTGATACTTGACAAAGCTTTCTTTTCCTAGGGTTGAAAATCACTTGTTAAGCCAGAGACCTTTGAGAGTAATGTTTCTACTGTGGTATGAGGGTCGTGGATGATTTCACAATTTAGGAGTTGACTGGATTTATATTGGTGATTCATCTAAAAAGATGACCATACAATGGATATAGTAATCATTTGGTCAGTCTTTTTCATGTGGTTGGCATTTCAGCTTCCTGTGGAAGTCTTTTGTTATTATCTGCGGAAGTGATAAACATTGTGGGAGTTGATGCCCTTGTCTAAGTCTTGTTGTAAACATGATAATGTTCTGTGACCATGTCCTCTCAGTGATCAATAGATGCCTAGGCACTAATTTAAGGCAAGAGGGCTGTTGTCAATATTCTAACATTTTTTATTTGTAACTGCTGTGAGTGATATTTCTTGTGAATTCTTTACCAAAAAATATTTCTTGTGAATTGCTTTTCTGTTTTATAAATGCTTTGGGAACTTGACAATATCTTTTTCTGGCACCATAATTGCAATTAAAACTGGAAGACCCGGTAAGTATGTGAAATTTTTACTAAAGCTCTGGTGATCATGTCAACTTTGGCAACACATGAAGTAACCAGGCCTAGTAGAGTTAAGCCAGGAGGTTATGATGCTAGTCAAATTTGGCTATAGACATAGACGCTGAGTACTGTAGCAAGAAAAGATTAGCCCCATGGAACGGGTTCTATACTCTTCATTTCCTGTTGCATCAAATACAGATTTTAGAAACCAAAATTCATATGATTCTTGTGAATTTATCTTTAGGTTGGTGGTAATCATGTTAGCCAAGCATCAACCTCAGGTAGGGCCCTAAGGGATGCTGCTGCTCGTGCTATGCAGGGTTGGCACTCTCAGAGTTCTGTTAATGCCGAGGTTAGCAATCCAATGGTTTAGGCATTTTAAGATTCCATATTAGACACTTCCAATGATTATGTCCCGCCATCTACCTTGCTTACCTCTGTTTCCTTTCTTCCATTTGTGGTCCTCTTAACAGACAATTTCTTTTTTCAGGATGGGAAATCTAACTTTTCGCAGAAAAGTGACAAGCAGATAAAAAGTGGTGGTTATGTTATAATCAGTTCTCTTGATTTTTGCGTCGAGTGGATGGCCTTATATGAGACTTAGTATACTGACTTCTAGTCCTATGTTCAGGTTTGTTAAAGCGTAAAAAAACACCTGCGCCTGGGAACGCTGTCCATCTGGCTCGCACTAAAGCATCGAAGCCACAGTAATTTGCTGAATCAACTAGTTTGGGTCTAAATTGTTTGTGAACTAACAAGTGAAAAATTTTCCTTGACTTTGGATTCTTTTTGTTTTAGATTAAACACAATAGTAATTGACATTGGACCACCTGCTGACTGGGTAAAGATTAATGTGTATAAAATTGTAAGTTCTTCTGTTTTCTGATTGAGTTCTTTCTGACATATGCTTTCGATGAAAAGTAATTATCTTAACTATGATTGCAGAATGAGTGCTTTGAGGTTTATGCTTTAGTTCCTGGGCTTCTCCGTGAGGAGGTAAGTCTAATGTAGCTGGTGGCACATTATTATTCGCTTTCTGCATGTTTCCTCCATTTATACAATGCGACTTCTTGTTTTCTTCTTTCATCTTTACACTCGAAGGAGGTTTGCCATTAATATTATTGGGTTTATGTAAGTGGTTCAAGGGACTTCTTGATACATGACTTACAATCGCATCAAAGGTCTGTTTTGATGATAAGGTTAAGTAACATCGAACTTGCTGAAAGAAAAATTTAGTGAACATGACAATGGAGATGGTTAACCTTTTTTCTGGTTTATGCATTCCGGTGTCTGCTGGTCCTTGTGGTGCAAGAGGAATTGATTATGCCACCTTAGCTTTAAGTGCTGGGCACTTGTGATAATTTTATTTTCCTTCCCCAGTGTTGCAGTTTTGTAATTGAAAGATGGCTGTGCAGTAACACTTTGGGCGTAAAATCCAGTACATGATTTTATGGGTTTTAGTTCATAGAAGAAAGAATGTATACAACTGTCTGGGAATTCCAAATTTGTTAGTCAGCCCCATGGGTGGGGATGCTTGTGGTGAGGGAGGGCAAAGATAAATCCATTTGCCTTATTTGGAAGTCATTTTGTCATAAGGTAGCCACTCTTCTACTAAATAATTTGATTTTTTTTCCATGAAAAGAAGAGGTGCTTCTGGAAAATCTTCTTATGGTTCAAACAAAAAATGTCAGAAAAGACATAATTGAAAATCATTGGTGTTTATTTGTTTGCAGGCTTCCATTCATAACTTTTTTATTTTATAAATCAGGTACACGTGCAGTCTGATCCTGCAGGACGTCTAATTATATCTGGTCAACCACAGCAACTAGATAATCCATGGGGTGTCACGCCCTTTAAAAAGGTTTGTTAACAAAATAGAGATTATATATGTAAAGTACACATGATGATGGATTTTTACTTCTCTGTTTCAGTTTCAAGCAGTTAAACTGCAAATTTAAACTGTGACAATGCTTGTTGATAGAGTTATTGTAAGTTCCGAGTGTCCACACCAGCATTTTAATATCATTATGATAACACAGATGAAGTCGTAAATTTCTTTATATATGGAAAAGGTCATAGAAAATTTCATCTTCCCTGGTGTTGTCCTATAGTATTTTGGAAATATTGATTTTGCAGAATGGATTTTCAGATATTTACGTTCTTGGTTGATCAGAGTTTTGATTTTCTGATTTGAGGTGTTTGTGCAATTGGAAATTTGACAGTGGAAGCGGTTTCTCGCAGGTTGTCAGCTTACCATCAAGAATTGATCCACACCAGACATCTGCTGTGGTCACCCTGAATGGCCAATTATTTGTGCGCGTTCCATGTGAGCAGAAGGATCTGTAATGCTAGAGCTGCTCTATGTTTTGCAAGGCATCTGCATGTCACGCTCTATTCATTTCTAACAGATGGAAGATATGCTCTTGACCTTGCAGTGGCCCTGCTTCGCAAATTTCTCAACTCGAAGTTCCAAAAATAGGTTTTGCCCACTAAATGCCCAAATGAAGCCTTGACCTACACAGTGAATAGCTTAGCTTTTAATAATTTTTATACTTATTGACTAATAATTGCCTTCATTCTTACTGTATTATGATCGTGGAATCATGTAGTTTTGTTATTGTGAGTTGAGAGTAGCTATGATTAAACATGAATGTTGCATACTGGGAAAAGAGATCGCTTATTTGGTATTCAGATCTTTAGATTGTCTATTATGCAATTATGTGGGGTGCATGCCTGATCTGAGGAACTATTCCGTGAGGTGGATTCTGAAGACAGTATGCTTCCATAGTATCACGTACACTGACTTTGTTGAGCACTAGTGATTCTTGCAGAATCTTTTCCTTAAGGTAATTGATTTCTAGGTACATTTTGTTGGTAATTATAGCTAATACAAGGTGGAAATTTAGTTGATGGAAACTGTCTCTAGCTGCTGAATTTCATAAAATGCAATCATGCAGGTATTGATCGATATGCATGCAACTGCAAGCTTTGATTTTCAGGCGATGGAGAGAGAGAGAGAGAGAGAGAGAGAGAGAGAGAGAGAGAGTCCTGCAAACTTATGGTTCAATTCGCTTGCTGCAATGTTCTTGCGTCGTCTTTATAGCACTGGCTTATCTTTCCAGCTGCAGAAACTTACTTGGTCGACCCAGAAGTCTCACGCATTTGATCGAGAAGACTTAAACTACTTCGCCAATTCTATATCTAAAGTAAGTACGTTTAACTACCAAGGAAGCGCTCCAGTGCGAAGCGTGAATCTTTAGCGTGTGAAGCCAGTATAAATTCTTGCAATTCTCGAGCATAGATGGTCAAGCATTTAGGCAATATAATATATGTAGACCATGCGAAGCACACGGTGATTTCCTTAATTTTCTTGCAGTTAGGGAAAATTATCAGATTAATTCTTTCAGTGATTGGTGAAGACCGTGTATACTCGCTATAGTCTTAAGCAATGAGTATTTCGACGCCAAAAAGCCTATTCAAAAGCGACAACTCTGACGACTTTATGGCTTCCTTCATCCTGTACAAATATATTAATGAAAGCTGTGTTTTCACACAGTTGAAATCTCAGGTTTAACTTCAAGAATCAATACAGAAATTGATTCAGCAGTTACTCTCCACCATGTAAAAGCATGCTTCTATGAACACGGGCTGCTCGTCTGTCATCAGGGAATGGAAGGGCCTGACTTTCCTGATGCCTTGATCAGCAAGACAAGCGAAGTTTGATAGACGACTAGTTAAACCAATTGACCAACGAGCTTTCCTATATAATCCTATGGCCACTTGAACGAGTTTTGGTCTAGACCGTAATAGCCCTCTCAAATATGGCAAATAATAGGTGTCATGTGAGCCATTTGCCTGGCGTTGCCATGGCTGTTTTCACAATCCTGGTCTCAGTGGGTATGTCCAATAGCTCGTGGCCCGCTTCATATAAGGAGTACTCCATTGCTGCCACCGCCACTCCAACCCCAGGTGTGACAGCCAAAGGAGGTGGCTCCACCGCTAAACAGCCTCTTCTGAGCATGGCCTTTGCCATTACTTCATTTGCCATCAGATTAGCATACGTTATGCCTCTCTTGACTTAATCCACCTGTTCTGGGGAGCTGAAGATGATTGTACTTTGTTATGTTGAATTGGTAAGCTTTTGTTACTTGGGAGAGTGAATTGAATTGCTAAGTTGCTTGAGCGAGGGGATCAATGCCCAAGACACGTCGGTGTTACTTCTGCATATCTGGTCATATCATGCTTGTCCCACTTGTTGAATAAAATATTGTCCAATGTATGAACATCTTTCTGTAATTGATATTATTGCAGTGCTTTCATGATTCTTGTTGATTTGACATACATATAGCGCAGAGGATGATTACACGAAACTGTGATCCGCTAACGAAATAAATAAAATGACAATACTTGAGTTACTTAAACTGCATGGGATGCATGGCACTTCCAAGTTCACCGAAGAAGGAACTGAAGGAATTAAAGGAAATAAAAGAGTCCCTCTTGTCTACTTCTTTAATATGACTCGCACATTCCAAATGACTGACAAACAGAACTTTCTATCTTTGCCCATTATACTAGGTATGGATAGATGAAGAGAAATTTAACGATTATTATTTTTCTGAACACTTGAACTTCCATTATTGAGAGGAAATCACGAATACTTTCCAATGAAACATCAATCAAAACAAAATTCTGCCAAGGGTCCTTCCTACTACATATAATTACGAAGAAGTAACTATATATCTGCATGCCTCCAGATCTTAATGTCGAAAATATGCAGCTGAATTTCCACCCAAAGAAAAGAAAAAAGAGGACATGCTTATAGTCCTATGTTATCCAAGAATACAGATGGCGAAGAACAGGACACACATAGAATGTGTAGAAACCAGTCTCATAAATAACCAGAAGAAAATCATGCACCTTCATATCAAGAAATTGTACAGGGTTCGAGTTGCAACTTTAAATTGATGGTATGGACATATTCTTGAATTTCTAGCTCATCCTCTCTTTTTTGATGTGAGGTATTGGGTTAACAAACAGATCAAATACTCATCCTCCACACACCTTACCATAGTAAAGAAAATCTAAAACGGAGGCCTCCCTGCTCCGCCGCCTCCGCTGCCCCAACCGAACACATCACCGCCAGAGAAAGGATAATTCCCCCCTCCCAAATTGTAGAATGGGACAGAACTGCCGCTGTTCCCGCCACCGCCGCCTGCAGCGGTCCCGCTCACCCCTTCACCCATTTGATTGCCGCCACGAGCAGTCACGCCTGACGACTGTGATGCCGATGGCTGCACTTGTGCCGGCGGCGCGTCTTCCCCACCCTCCTCCCAAGGCAACCTATCAAACATTGCATTCGCAAAGGACGCTGCCATCAGCACCACCGGCCCCGATGCCATCAAGGACCCAGCCACACTCCCTCCCACAACCTGTCCCTGTCCTCCGGCAAGATATATTGCCAATCCCCCAGCACCTGGCGGCGCAGGAGGTGGCAACACTGTCCCCGTCAGTGAAAGGATGTCAAATCTCCCATGCATGGTAACGACACTTCCGGATGGCGTGGCGGGTTGTCGGAGCGTGACATTGGTGACGGCACCGGTGCCACTAAGGATGGAGATGCCCCGGCCTCGGCGGCGGGCATAGGTGGTGATGGCGTCAACAATGTCAGAGCCGGCGGAGACCTCAAGAACATGGGATTGGAGAGCGTTGGGGGTGTCTCGGGTGATGATTATTGGAGGCTTGGGCTTGTTTTTGGAGCCCGGAGGGCGGCCACGTGGGCGGCGGCCGGAGGAGGACGGTGTACCTGAGCTGGTGGTGGGTGCTTCAGGATCTCTTGAACCAGACATTGCCCTAAACACACTCTCTCTCTAGGACTCCATGTACTTTTTAAAGTAGAAGATAGCTCTTCCTCTTTTCTTTGGGGGTATTCTTTCCAGCTAGGGTTTCTATCTAGAAGATTACGATAGACAAGAAGATCAAAGAAATCAAGCAAGAAACCTCAAAAAGAGCTTAATACTACCAAAAAGGAGGAAATTGAAGAGCGACAAAACTGAAAGCTATGTTCTTTGGGTGCGATCCGATCTCCTTGCATTTGCTACTTTGAACCTTGTAAGGGCAAAAAAGAAAAACAAAGAAGGGACCTCTTTTTCTGGGTTTCACAGAGAACTTATTTGTGAGAATATCGATCATCCTAAAATGAGGACATCTCGAACTGCTCTGGTGTCTTCTCGTCCTTTTACGCACGCTGAGATTGAGGTCTCTGGAAAGAGGCAAGTGTGGAAGATCATGGAGAAGAAACGAAGTGCAAAAGGTGAAGAGGCTAAACTTCAAATGCTAAGCTCTAAGATCAATCGATCACACCACTGATGCGATAGATCATTGTGAATGAAGAAGGTACTCAAGTTCTCGAGATCACTTGTGCTGTTTGGAATGAACAGTTCTGTTCTAGGCTTTGAGTGAAGAGGGTTTATTAGTTTATTATCTGTGAGAGAGAAAGAGAGAGAGAGAGTGAGAGAGGAGTTCCAATGCAAAAGTAGAGCAAAAGTTGAAAAAGGGTTGAGAGAGGAAGAACATGCCTGACACACAAAGGCATGGAAGCACTAAAAATACTTTAGTGGATGCCCTAATCTATGCAAAAGAAGCATTCCATGAGCTTACCTCACTGATGCAGTTACAAGTTAACAAGACAAAAGATGCAATGAGCCCAGTTAATGCGTCCCCCCCTCCCCACAAAAGGACGTTGAAGTTCTTATACAATTTTTAGTAGCACCGTGATTCTTGTGAGCTATCTCCCGGCTAATTCGTTATTGTATTCTTGTCTGTATTCTAGGGTCTCTTTCAAGATGAATTCGGATTGGCAACGGTTCGTTTAGAAAATGTGATTAGAGGAACTACATGTAGAAATCACGCATAAATTGATACCGACTCCTCTGAGAAATATCAATAATTATACTTTCGTAATTGTTCATCAATTCTTCCTTTTAAGGGAGGACTTTTCTTGTGAAGCACAAAAGCAACTAACAGAGATTAGGATCGAGAAAGCGAGAAAAAGATACGCGACAATTTCTGTAGCTCGTTCACCGGCCAGTGTCCCAGGCAGAGGAGGAGCAAAAAATTTACCGAGTTGGATCCGATGCGCGAAAGAAGAGAGCATCTTTATGTCAAAATCCCCAAAATTAGAATGACATTCCAAAGGAATGATTCATGAATCAAATGTTCGGATCAAGATGCGTACACATGGTAAATTGGGAAAAATGGCGTACGAAAACCTAACTCGTGCGTGCAATGTGCATGTATGTTGGGGAAGACGCCAAGCAAGAAGTCAAAGCAGCATGGACGAGACGCATTGGCGTGTTGGACACGAGAGGAGTGTCGGGACATCGGAACTCGACCATTCCTCTCTTATCCTCTTCAACTCATTTCTTGGGTCCTCTTTCGTTCATCCATGCCCACACCTTCCCCCCGGACCCTATCTGGCATTATACACGTACAGTACACAAGGATGTTGTCAATTCGATACGTATACCGCCTTTTTCCCGTGATGAAAAATCTATACTTTGAAAATCGAATATTGCTTTATTAGAAGTTATTGCATTGCAACGCCAGTTGATATAGGACCCCATGTACAATAATGCTAGACAGAGAATGCGAGGGGTCCGGTGAGGTCATGGAGCAATTAATGTATCTACTTCTTGGTAATTCACTGATTTAGACTTTTCTTGTGGGTGGTGATATCCAATTGAATATGTATTAATGAGAAGTGCCAGAAGAAGGCAGCAAACTTTTGCTATATATCCTAACAGATAGCGTCAAAATCTATGGTTCATGGATTTTACGTATACAGGGACTCAAACTTTGCCTTTGATCTCTTGATGATTTCCGACTTGGTCTGGCGAGAAAAAGATAATAAATAAAGGCGAGCATTTCAGTGTTACAGCGCAATCCTCAGGTAGCAATTGCAGTTGCTTAAATTAAAGTAGAGCGCGCCTAATTAACACTCGAGAGGCATGAACGAGAGGAGGAGATTGTTGAGATATATTTCTGAGGGATTTCGGGCAAAGTGCCATATTATATAAGATTTATATAATGTGGGGCAGTTAAGATATCTAATTAGATCATGGCTTATTAGATTATACTTTTAAATGAAAGTGAATTCGATTTAATTTATTAATGGACCTGGACTAGAGTTTTCTCTTAAATGTCATCCAGGGGTGAGTTATTGAGTGACGTGTTAAGGAGTCATGTATCTCCATTTTTAAAAAGTCCATGCTAATAAGTTATGAGTGCTGTGGTTGTTGGATGCTAGCAATGCCACTTAAAGGGAGGTGAATATGTAATGTTAATAATACACGATAACATAATGCAAAAACATAATTGTTAAGTTGAGTATTATCAAATTCAAGTAAATTCGAGTCTGAACGGCGTGAGTATGAACAAAGATATTGCTATGATGATATTCACTAGTGTGCAAATTTCGTTTAGAAATACTAAATGAAAGTTGAAGGGTAGAGAAAATTGCACACAAAGTTTATGATGATTCAGCTTATAGCAAGTTTACATGAACTTTCCCATACTAACAGCTTATTGACTAAATTCTACTAGATATTAAATGATAGATTACCACTTATATTCAGACGCTTCTATCCCAGTTGGTATTGCTTATACCCAAATTGATATATCTCACTATCCATGTCTAAGTACAAACTATGACTCTACAAATATCTATCAAATTATTACATTGTAAGTTCACAAAAGACAAGTACGTAAAATCAAAGTTTCTTGGGACTTTGGAACTTTTTATTCTAGATCTCTATTTGCTCTTCAACACTTGGGTTCCTTTTACACTCCTTTACTTTCAAAAATAATCATTTGACTATCTTTAAATGATTATCTTCCAGTCAACTCATTGGACAAAATCTATCAAGAAGAATGAGTAGCCGTTGAGTGATAAGATTTGAATCCCTGTTAATTTCATCGTCTACATAAACAAATCTTTAGTTTTCATAAGTAAAGTTTTTCGATTAAGGAAAGTAGCTTATCTTTTTAAAGATTATCAATCACTATATAGATGTCTCGTATAAAAGATTCCTTTAAAAAACTATCATCAAGATCAACAATTAATCATTGTTTTCTAAATGAAAAATCCAACCCATATTCACTACCTGTGACAATATAAGTGAAGTGTCTATGTCTGAACATATTCATCCTTGGAGTCTGCATTTGAACATATAGTTAGAAGGAGATATCGAAATCTAATGATTTCCGGCTTTGGCATTGAGTCTGAACAGATCAAATACTTTGACGACATCCACGAAATAAACACATTGGCTTCCAGTTTAGGCAATCACGACTCCACCTCATTGTTCACTTATCCATGGTGCCTCTAAAAATCCTACTTTTGTTCACCTTCTTCTCAGGTAACTCCGGTTTGTAGACAACTCTATGCCTAATGTCTTGTCCACCATTAATAGAAAAATCATGACCTTTTAGACATCATATCAATACATCATCTGCATAACAGCTTGTGCACATTTCAACCGGTTCTATTCAACCAATAAACTCATTAGTAGCATTAGATTAGTTTGTCATCTTCAAATTTCATAAGGAATTCTCCCAATATATTACTTCTAACTTCATTCTCTAATACAAAAAGATATTTCATACAACAGTTGCCTAACACAAAAGTGACATCTAAAGAAACATTTCAATCAAAAAATGAAAAAAAATCAAAAATAAAACGGAAATTGGATTAGGTACATATTATCACATGAGTAATGTGATTGATAGATCATATCATACTGATCGTGGAATAGAACTTCCCTCTACGAAACACCCCTGCCACAACTCGTGAAAACCCCATCATTTCCTATGTATTCAACTCGATCATCCATCCATTTTACTGCGTCGCCATTGCTTGCTTTCTTTTACTGATTGATTTCATGATCCACACTTCAGTCGTCTCCACTTGACGCGACAAGAATATTAAATAAAAAACTGAAGACAAGTACCCTAATCTTCTTGCACCGAGCACTAGAGTTTGTAGCACCTATAGGTTCACGAATCATTTCATCCCTTTCGTGCCAAACATAGTGAATTTTAACTTATTCAATATTAGCTATGATTGTCACTACTTATTCACCCCGCAATTCTTTAATCACTATACTTAGAGCAATTAATCTTAAAGTCAGTAACATGGGGGCATGCATATAGACCTCAGAGAAGAATGAGCCCAGCTTGCTTTCATCACCAATATGTCCATCATTAGGGTTTCACTCCCTTTTTTTTCAGTCTTCCAGCACCGTCCATCTCTTTAATCTATCATAGTTTAACAGTGCACATACACATATACATCTATGTAAGTCATAAATAATTGATGAAGTAGTCACAGGCTGCGCAAGTTCAATGAACAGTGCCACGTCGCAGAGAATAATGATCGATTATTATATAGAACCGCTTTTGTCTCGAGCCACCAAAAAGGGCTAGCATGGGTTGAGTACTTTACATTAATAAAAGAAGAAGAACAAGAAGAAAGAGACCCGTTAAATTGATTTACCCTTTGTCTCAAGATTAGTCCTGGATTTGCAAGTGAGATTGAGAGGGGAGGTATGCTTCCAAAAACCAGTTCCAGGAACTGACCTATATTAACTTGGTTCTAAATGCCAAGAAGAAATACAAAGAGTCCTGATTTTCGAATAACCCAATGCCATTCTCGTGTCTCAGTTCAGGAACCGATAGCCGTCGGTTTGTTTCATGTCTTGGTAATCTCATATCTAAATGTGGGTTTTCTCGAGATAACCTATTCATTACGGCCATGTTCCTAGGTTATTAAAAAAAACAGAGAGAAAGGGCAATGTGTAAAAGAAATACACGGGATGGTATTTCATGACAGTCTTTGTCTTTATGCTGATTTGCATGTGTGATCTAATTTTAGCGCATGAGGTTAGTTCAATTTTCTACTATTTGGAGAATAAAAATGGGAAGTAAGAAAACTTTTCCTTAGGGCTTTCTATTTGGCTGTATTGAAAGGCCTAATCCATCGGGTGGATTTCTCTATTAGGCTAGGTCATTTCAGAGCAATCAAATACAACTAACAATAGGGTAATCATATGCCGAATCACTCATGTTGCGATCTTTTGCATCCTAGGTCTTTCAACAAAAAGATAATATACTTTTATTGAGCGATTAAAGAGATAGCCAGAAGGTTTTCCTAAAAGCAACGACACTACTTTTCATGGAGGATTAGATCCATTGACTGAAGGTCTTTCAACCTCAAATCGCTAGGGAGGAATACTATGAAACCGAGCAAAGAGTTAAGGATTTATCCGATTGTGAGATGTCACATTGTTCTAGAGCCAGATCACCTCCTTTTCATGGAGAACTAATACTTGTTCTCGATCTTGCAAGAATTTTTATGAAAGCCTTTCATTTGCTTCTCTTCAACAAAAGTTTTATTTTCCCGTGTTTCTTCTAGAAAATCTCATAATTTTTCCAGAGCAAGAACGTCAAATTAAAATAACCAACATGCATTAGCTCTCCCCTTTAAGTTTCAGGAATTCGTCAGTTCAACAATCTCTGAGTCATCAAGGTCTCGAGTATATCAGAAAACTCAACTTAAAACACTTGATTTAGGCCAAGGGGAGACGAGATAAAAACCCAAGATCCGCCGGAACTCCGTTTTCAAACGAAGAACAGGACATTATTCTGGAATTTGTTCAGATAGGAGAAGTGCATCATGAATTCGAGATCATCCAGTCTGTCTTCACAAAATGTGGAGAAATGTAAATCGAAGAGGAGAAAAACCAAATGATCTCGACTTCTCGATGCACTTCGCTTCCTTATATATATACACAAGCGTGTCTAGGATGGAGTCCTAGCCTACCAGAGTCACTAGAGGGGGGGTATAACTTTTGAAATTTATCTACTAGAGGAGAGAATGGCTCCTATAAAATAAAATATGCCAATAAAAAGAGGGCCCAATATAATATAAAAAAAAAGTTAGGTTTGAAATGTTCGTGTTGTAATAATTTACTTGATGGGTGGGTGAAGCGGAATATGGTCACGTCAGGGATTTTTTTTGTGGAAATCCTAGGTTACCCGAAATGCCTCTTCCTTTATGAAATTCGCATAAGATAAAAAGAAGAACAAGAGAATAAAATTAAAAAAACTTTGTTGCAAAAAAAGCAATTTAAAAAAAAAAAGAGAGAGAGAGAGAACTTTGATTAGAGTCTCATCATCATTCCATTCCCAACAACCCACTTGCCAATAATGTTGTTAAAATTAAACTCAGAAGGTTCACCAATCGAATTTATAAACAATAAACATAAGCAAGTTGCGCTTGCACATGAACGCTTCTCCACTTTTTTGACGGTGTACTAAACTAAAAAAAAAGTTATCTGGCATGATGATCATTGTACCAAGCCATGAAATCAGCAATCATGTGGGTGGGGGCCCCCTTTTTCTTTTCATTTTTAATTAAGACGTTCCGGATTAGATTTTTTCGTATTATAATTTTAGGAGTAATGTCGGATGTACCAAGATCGGTCCGTCAGATCGACGTACTAAAGCGACGAAGCCAATCGAAAAGACAAAAATTTTAGACGAAGGGGTGGTATTCGATGCTCGAGGAAAATCAATCGCGATGCTTAATACATCATCTCAAAAACTGTTTAGCATGACTCTTATGCTAAGTGATCATGATTAGTGACCTAAGTGATGATAACGTGTCGACAAAGTTTGCCGGATCCTAAACCCAAATCTCTAGAATCACGGCTTTCGGGCCCAAAAAAAACTGTGGAACTTTTTGCTCGGATGTGGGCTAAGCGGCTTAGCCAAAGCCCAAACTGATGAACTCTTACCATTGTGTTTGTGCGTGCGTGCGTGTGTTTTTTTTTTTTTTTGGTATATATGATATAAGTTTGTCTTTTTGCTAAGTCGGTATGCTTTAAGCGTGTGTTTATATATTGGATACAGACAAGAATAGTTTGAAAATTTAATTTATTCAATATAGTCCCTCAATTATATGAATAAACTAACGTTATCTTTCCATTAATTTAATATTAGGGATGGTATTGAATATTTTTGTATAATTCATGGACTAAATTGAATATATATCAAAAGTGTGGAGACCTGATCAAAACGAATTTAAATCTTGGTGACCATATTGCACATCGGACTAATGTTCAAGGACCATATTAAACAAATTGAAAAATTTCGGGGGGCGGCATTTCACATTGCGTCAAAATTCAAAAGCCATTCGCGTCATCTTGCGGTATAGATTTGTCTTTTTTGCTAAGTAGGTACGCCTTGAGTGTGAAAGCTAGAGTAAGTCCAAAAGCTCAACAAACCTCGATTTGGACCTTTTGACATCTCTATTCCACGAGGCCAAGCCGTCTTCATCATCTCTTTCTTCGACGTGAATAAGCCCCAAAGCTCAGCTCCACAAATGTCGAGCAAATTAAACTAAATTACGGGATGGGGATTTGAAACAAATTGCAATAACATAACTCGGGGGAAGGCGACGAGACAATAAAGACTTCGATGAAATCGCACGAGTCATCCTATGTATTCTCTAAATACTGCACCAAACGGACATATCGACGAGGCATGAGGTTGAGTCCTCTTCATGGGCAGCATGCAACACATGTTCAGGACACTGCCCATGTCCGCCATTTTCATATCTGTGCATTCTAATAATAGTGCCATCGTGCAAAAAAGCGTATTAGCTTTGAAGGCAAGAAGGGAAATTCTGGGGGACAAAAGAAAGAAGGTGCGAACAATAAAAACCGATGGAGAATGCATTGAAGTCAACGAGTCAACGGCAGACTATCTCCACTACAGAAAGAAAAAAAAAGAAAGGGAGCGCACCATCTTTGATTGAGTCAAGACTTGTGCTGCAGCCAAACACGACTACCAAAAATATTCAATTTTAGTCGGCCAATAATAGTAATAATAATAATAATATATTTTCGCCTTTTTGTATAATGAATTTCCAGCTACAGATTTGACTGGGTGGATGGAGGATTACTGGTTGAACCTAAGAATGGACACGTGGCTTGAAATTGATTCCGGAGTTTGAGGACCGAGGGGTTCCGTTCTTTGTCTGATGCTATTTGGTCCCCGGGATGACCTAAGACGAAATTCCAAGACCATTACGGGAAAAAGAAAAGTCTTTTTTCTTACCTAATACCATTATGAGCTCAAAAATGTTTTTGTTTTTTTAGTTCGTCGCCCACTTGGCCTATCGAGGATGATTTCGTGGACCTTAGATAAATCCAAATCACCTTAGATAAATCCAAATAGAGGTGAGCTTGCTATTCATGATATGACATTCGATCGACCGGTCA
Organism: Melaleuca quinquenervia; assembly: GCA_030064385.1. NCBI lineage: Eukaryota > Viridiplantae > Streptophyta > Magnoliopsida > Myrtales > Myrtaceae > Melaleuca > Melaleuca quinquenervia. The sequence goes on along the minus strand of CM057726.1, from coordinate 4,120,202 downwards.
CGTGAACTATTTATAAATTGCCTATTTATATAAATCTCTATATTTCGTTCTCCAAGTGGTCGATACACTTTAATTTCGTGAGAACCAAAAACGATATATTTGACGAAAACATATATAATTTCTTTGATCCCAAGATGTATAGTGACTTATTTGTATGAATCCCACGATATGCATAGATCAAGAGGCGCTTGCGTTTTTTTCCCAATTGAGCTGGGCTCAATTGAAATTAAAAGTATCACACGATCTCTAGAGTATCGCCACGTATCCGAAAGAAAAAACACATTATTGAATACGAAATTCGAAAATTCTCGCCACCCTATTATTAAATGAATGTCCTAAGAACATGACTTCATGAAAATTAAAATGCATTTTTTTTGTCGACACAAGGGCTGTTGGAGGTTATAGGTTTGAGAAAGTATAGAGTATTTTGTTGCTTGAAGTATTACACCAGGAGACGTCAAGTTTGGAACGCTCAACAGTGTTACCTACAGCATATAAAACCTTAGAGTCAATATAAAGGTATTAGATAAGTTTTCCTATTTGATAAGTTTTTTTGTTAGATAAATTTTACTTATTGAGTATGTATGTAGACATATTATTTGATATAATATATTTATTCCTAATATATATCCAACAAGGGCTAAACTCAATATAAATCAAAATTCACCACTTGTCGATTGATTATTCACCAGATGGGTACATATATAACGCACCAACCACGACCACTTGTTCGACCTCTGTGCGTCCGGACATGTGGTGGGGGCTCGACGTTGCGTGAAACATGCATGGAGGACAAAGAAGTGCCAAGACAAACAGGGGAATTCAAGAGACACCCCAATTGCACAAAACTGTTCTTGATCACGTCTATTTTGTCCACGATCGAGCGATGCAATTGCAATCATCTGGATCTACCACTAAGCTCGCCCGTCCTTCAATCTTGATATCGTAACACGACCGATACCACGATCCACGGGATCGCGATCAGACAGGTGTTTCGAATCCACTCGCAGCGGCTCCTTTTTCCACGTGAAATTATTTCGCGTGGAAGGAAAGTTGAGCACGCGGTAGCAATCACCAAGCAGTCTTGTTTAGGAATGGCACGAGCCCATCAAGGCTCAAAGGGTGAAAAGTTTCGAGAAGAGATAGGGACAGAGACGATCCTTATATTTTTGGTATATGTTTAGTACCGTTTTTCCAAATTCGAGAACAACATTGGACGTCGTCTTCGTTAACTTTGAGATTGAATCAAATAATTTTCGAAAGTTAAGAAATTATATTGAGTAATTTAAAGTTTTACGTACCATTTAGGTGATTTCACTTTTGAGAAGACTTGGGGAAAAGATATGAGTCGACTGCATGAGACGACACCGAAGGACCCCATTCACATGCACTTGACTAGGACAGGAACCCGAAAGACAGAAGGGCTGACGGATCACATCACTTGCCTGTCTTCTTGGGGAGATTGTCGTTGGCCGAACAAATCTCGCCACAGAATGGCAACAACTCCTTGCCTAGGATGCCTTAAGGTGAGTCAAGCATGCATCGCCGGCGTCAGCAGACATGGCAGCAGGAAGATGAAGAAGAAGAAGGGAATGCTATTGAACTTTAGCCACGATATACAATATTTGCAGGACGTTCTTACATTGCTTTTCAATTCAGGATAGAAAACGGAACAAATATTAGAGAAGAAAGAGAGAAACGACACGGCAAACTCGACTCTTCGAGTCCAGTTCCTTTACTGCAATCTTTCCTTTTGTTCTGCGTAATCATCTTCTCTTCCTCTCTCTCTTTCTCTCTCTCCCTTCCCCCACCTCTGAAGCTGGATCTAAAGAGCTGGTTTTATGCTCACTATTCTTGGTATGTCTTATACAAACACAATGAAGGCCTCTTCCGACGCCCTTCTCCTTTCGGAGGTCTGTGCTTCTCTCGTGTTAGATTAAGAGGAGACCTTAGCAACGTCTTTGCTGGATCTGTTGTACTTCATGTGGCTATTAACGAGATGCCCCGCCGCGATAGCGGACATGAGAGAGAGCTCGCCAGCAAGAACAGAGCCGGCCACGATCGTCGCCAGAAGCCTCGCGTTAGTCCCCGCTACTTCCTTGTTGGCACCTTTCACGCCGAGCAGGTTCAGACATGCTGACTGGGAAGCGAGCTGAGTCCCACCTCCCACCGTGCCCACCTGATGATAAAAGAAAGAATCGAACTATTAATTCCTAGATATTCGCGGAAAATGTCCATTAGATGTCATCATATGCAAAGATTACAATCAATTCCCCATGTCAAAGTTAAGAGTCCGAATTCGGTCAAGTCATATAAGCAAACCATTGCCAAGTTGACATCCTCCTTTGATATTTGCTGAAGGCATGTCCTTTTCTGAATTATGTTAACTCGCTCTATGAGAATTTCCATTTTATAATGGTCTCCGTTCATTTGTTAGAAATATTCCCAAAGAATAAACAACTGAGATATGCAAAGGCACTAGAGTTTATACCTCGATAGAGGGCATGGTCACAGAAACATGAAGGTCCTTTCCATCGTTAACGGCCTCCATCATGGTTATGCAGTGAGAACTCTCCACATTCTGGGCGGGATCTTGACCCGTAGCAATATAGATGGCTGACACAATGTTACCTGCGTGGGCGTTGAAGCCTCCCAGAGCCCCAGCCATGGCAGAGCCAGTGAGGTTCTTGAGCATGTTGAGCTCGACCAACGCCTCAACGTTCGTCTTCAGTATCTTCCTCACCACATCGCCCTTGATGGTGGCCTCGCAGACCACAGATTTTCCTCTCCCCTCGATCCAGTTCACTGCCGCCGGCTTCTTGTCAGAGCAGAAGTTCCCAGAGACCCCAAGGACGTCCATGTCGGGGAAGTCATTCTGGAGGAAGTTCAGAACGTTCTGGACTCCTTTCGAGACCATGTTCATGCCCATCGCATCTCCTGTGCTGCAGGTGAATCTCATGTACAGATTCTTTCCCGCTATCGCACACTTGATGTTTTGGAGCCTTGCAAATCTACTCGAACTGTTCAAGAAGCAATTGAAGAAACATCATTAATGAATACTCAAACCAACCTCAACTGATAAATGCCAAGATAGAAGAAAAAGCAAAAGAGTAACTACATAAAGCAAGCATCATGTAAATCAGTAGAACTACGTATGCACCACTCACAAAAAATTATGATCCCCTAGTCTTGAGCTCGCACTCTCTAATCTTGGACCAAAGACTACCAAACTTGGTATATTTTCAACATACTACAGATAACTAGAAGCAGCGAGTGATGTTCACCGATAAAAAACCTTCTAAAGAGGAAAACCAGACCAACCTGTTGAAAACAACAGCCAAGTTTTCGAAATTCGCAGGATTCTCCAGGTAGAACTTGAGGTCAGCCGCTCTCTTCGCCGTGGCGAACCTCACGACAGGAGCCCTGGTCATCCCGTCCTTCAACAGGACGCTGTGCGCCCCACCGGACGTGAAAATGGCCTTGCATCCCCTGTTCGTGCTCGCTATCAAACACCCCTCGGTGGTCGCCATTGGGACTGAGTACTCCCTCCCATCAAGCAACAGTGGCCCTGCAATCCCCACCGGTATCTGCACATAACCAACTGGCATCTCGCAACACTGCCCCAATATCGACTCGTAGTCGAAGCCCTCCAAGGGCAACCCCGTGAGAGACTTCCCTGTAATCCTCTGCAAAGCCTCTCGCCGGATCGCTGCCGCTCTCTTGCAGTCCCCAAGCTTCGACTCGAGCGAGTATGATGGTATCTTTCCCTCGACAACCGACTTGATAATCTCCTCATCCTCTTCGGGTAAAGCTGTGGGCACTGCCTCAATCACCTTCTCTTTCGGGGCGTCCTGCACGACAGGATCGACAACTTTAGGTTTCTGCACGATCGGCACACAGTCGAGAGCCTGGCCGCAGGGCGAACTGCGGGAATCCTCCTTGAGGAGCATCTTCTCGTGATCGGCGCCGGCGACCACAACATCATCCTCTTCATCGTCCACGGTCCACACATCACCGGCGGGACGGAGGATGAGGGACTGGACGAAGTCGACACCAAAGAACCCGACGAGGTAGATGAAGGAGGCGACGAAGGCGACGATGGCGGCCATCTCAGCAGGGGTCACCAGGTGGAGCGGCGTCGACGTGCGTATCTTCTCCCTCCACCGAGAGAGGAGGTAGTACACGACGGAGAAGAAGAGAGTGAAGAAGACGGCATTGGTGAGGTAGAGGGGGAGCGGCAGGGCATCCGACGCCTTGAGGGAGGACGCGTCGCCGGCGACGACGACGTCGCCCCGGTGCTGCTTGGCCTTGGGATTGACTGGGCCGTCGAGGGGCTTGGCGGGTCGCCGGCGAACGTCCATCGGAGGCGGCGGCGGTGGGGCTGCCGGCGGCGAAGGAGGGAGGGGCGAGGGGTGCTCGACGAAACTCCCGTGAAAGACACAAACAGAGGAGGCAGTTTCTTTGAGGGGTTTTGAATGGAGTAACGAGAGCGTCGGAGGTCCGCCATTTATAGGATAGTCGCGGGGGGTTGCTCACACGGGAATGGTGGGGTAAGCTGGTAATTTCATGTTCTAGTGAGAGATCGTTCGCACGTGCCAAGGGGGGTGAACTCGTAGTAGATCTCTCCTCTTGTTCTCGTCCTCTTTGGCGTCTTCTTCATTGTCATTTCCCCATTTCGCCCCCCGCCATATCGCGATTTTCCTAAAAAGGACAAAAGAGGAAATTTTTCGCTTCTACCCTTTTTTGTCACTTCCATCTCTACTCTTAAGATCCTTTATGATGCGATTTTCCTACCATATAAAGAAGCATCGCGTCACATACGAAGTGCTTGGTAAATTTTATCTACGATATCGTCTTGGTCGAGATTCGACAATCGTTATTCGTTCCATATCCAATCTCGATCCCAAAGCTCTAAGACATGTACCTCTCGATGCTTCGAACCTTACCAAATCCATTGGTGCATGGTTGATCAAACCAATAAGCTCAATCCTTCTACATTAAAGGCCCGTTTATTTCGCATAGATATAACTATTTGGAAAATATTTCCCTAAAAATGATTGATTACTTCACTTATGATAATGAATGCATGATGCTACTTTTATCGTTTATGAAATATTTAGGCATAAACCCACCCCACTATGGGCGAGTTGGTTCGGGCTTCCAACGTCCTCTCCGCTGGGCAAGGTTCGAATCCTAGTTTGCTCCATTTGCACGACTTAAGTGGGTGCCATGGGAGGTGGGTTCCTGCGCTAGTCCCCGTAGTTTACGTTGAGCGCTGTCGGCTGTGAGGTGATTCACCGGTATCAAAAATAAAAATAAAAATAATTGTTGATAAAGAAAGTATATTTTATCGGCTAATTATTGCAAGTGATATAATCAATCATCTTTAGGAATTTTTTTCCAAAACATATGATTTTTCACGAAACGAATAGATCCTAAGACCGGTCTAGATTCTTGCCACAGTCAAACTTATGACTTGGGTCCATGTGCAACTCCAAAAACGCCCAATTGACATCAATTTCGTGCCAAACCCTACAATTTACCTAAGATCTGCGGTTCATCTCTTAGCAATTTTTTTTTTTCATTTGGTCCTTTTTGGCTTCTATTCAAAGTCAAAAGCTCAAGTTCATCTGGGTTGGTTGGCGTTACGCAATGGAGACCAATTGAGCAGATCTTGCTTGCCCTAATGAGAAAACAGGAATTTTAGGGTTATTCTCCCCCACGTATTGTCTCAATTCGACAGCTTAATTGACTGCAATACCGTTTTATAATGGGAAGGAGATCATCTTAAATTACGTGATAAATTATCATTTGTTTTCTATTGTTAATGGGTAGCTGTCTCTGTTTGACTTGAGAATATATCTCATGTGGTGGATTGGGTGAGATAGGAAGTCAACAAAGCTGCAGGGCAATTGGCAAACTTTGAACAGTGCATGCCAGGGTAACCTTCTTCTTGTTCATCATAAACCAAATGAAAAAAGAAATATCAGTTTGGCAGATAATTAATCACGATGTTTATTTTAATAACGAGGATAGAGGAAATCTAGCCAACTAGTTATGTCCTATTGATTATTAGGTAATGTGATAGGGATGGCATGTACAATTTGGACACCTCCTCACTCCTTGTGTAATTTATTACGTGTCGACTTAGCAAAACACGAGAGGAGGCTCATTTCGCGCTCCAACTCGCCTTCATTCTCGTTTCGTATGATTTGATCGAGCTGAGAAAAGGAGATATCGTAATTAACTTAGCTAGGGTTTCTCTATTATAAATTGGATAATATCTTGTACGGAGTTATCTTTTAAATGAAAATCAAAACTATGTTACAAAGACAAAAAGGAAGGGAAATATATAGTGTAGCTCTGAGACAGAGAGTCGAACCGGATGCGCAAATAAATCATATGAATTCAATCTCTTTCTTAGTCCATCCAAAGGAAAATTCTCTTAACAGCCCCTTCGACCCACCGGAGAATAATTTTTCGAAATTTAAGACGAAGAAAGCGAAAAGCGGACGAAATATTCTCTACAAAGACAAGAAAAGTCGGATTATTTTGTACAAAAAGTAACTGTTTGATGTGAAAATTTAAACAATTAGTATCTTGAGATACTGCCTAACCACAATATCATTTGCGTGCACATCTAAGGCTTATTTTACGCAGGGGGGCAGGGGAGAAGGTAACTTGATTTGGACGAACATGCCATAGAACAAATGCAACTTTGCCAATAATTTTTTCCTCCATAAGGTCAAAAGCTTATGAGTATTTAATGGATGGCGTGGACCAATCAGGATCGAGCACGAGGGGGCGCGGGGGTTGAATGAAGGGACGGCCTTTAATTCCCGAGGGATTACGTCCAAAGTTAGCTGGAGTCCCCAGCTCTTAAAAGTCAAATTAGGGTTTCACATCACATAATTTTTCTTAATAAATGCCGAGGTTGGTGGCATGGCATGCAATTCATGCAAAAAAAATTGCGTAAGACTAGGAGGGAGAAACAGACAAAGGAAGTGTCTGGAGGGGACAAGGACAAGCGTTCGGATTTTGACGATTTTCTTCTTCTTCTTTTTTTGTAGGTTTTTATGTCGTGTTTATTTCATTGCGTAAATTAACTCGAGAAATCGGAGAAATGAATTCTCGTTTCTCAAAGGAAGTAAAAAAAAATAGGCGGACAGCATTCAAGGGTCTGTCTTGCTGTGGAAGAAGGAGCGTGTTTTTCGTGAGGAACGCGTCTCGAAATCATTTCGCATGTTGATCATCATTATTTTCGATAATCGAGGGAAGAAAATTGATGTAAAGAATTGTATCATTATTAATTTCGCTATTTTACTCGTACTTATATTGTTATGAAAATTGGAACGTGAAATTTAGATATATCATGATCCATTTATTTTCCTTTTCATTCTCTTTTTGTTAGTTGATGCAATCTCAGTCCCTTATTGAATGCAGTGAATTTCGGACTAGTCAGTGATAAAAGAAATCCTTAAGATATTTATTTTTCGATTGGACAAAAAGTCTACAATTTGAGGCTTTAAATACAGGGAAAAAAATGCACGATAAAATTTAAGATGCGTCGAGCCGACCAACTTTGAAATCTTCATTTCCTCGTTCGTCATTCAATGCATAGGTACCGGCCGAGTCTTCGGTGGAACCAAAAATTTCCTCCAATGCATATCAACCTTCGAAGAAAGACTGAAGTTTCACAAAAATTTGCTGTTCGGAATGAATTTTCTCGTATCATTTTAGCATATTTGAGGTTGCTCATCTCACTCAAAACCATGGTCCCGCTGTAATTTGTTTCCATAACATCTTAGGCCGATGGCGACCTTTCTCCGTCCCGGTTTCGGTTGGAACTATTCGAAATTGGCATTTTTGGCTCTGTGAGTTATCGTGATCTTGATGTGTTCCTCCATTTCAACGAAAAGATAATGATACGATTGGAAACGTGAGGAGTCTGGCCCTCTTCCTACCCTTTACTTCATCTTTCATTTTTTTTTTTGGGGTCTTTTTGCACGTATCAGATGGACTCAAGAAAGCCTGGTTGACCTCATCTCAATTCTCAATCCCAAGTATTCAACATTCTCCATCTCCAACCATGTCCAAGTCCTCGATGAGGGCAGTGTGAAAGGGATCATATCTGCTGAGAAAGTAAACGAAATACTGCTGGCTATACAATAATCATTTGCGTGGAAATAGAAGGCGATTTCTCTGCGGGGCAGATCTGGTCCCATGCACTCGGTTCTCTAGTCTGCAGTGGCAGGCGCCAGTTTAGTTTGCTTGCTGTTATGAAATATGACACTTGAAGAAATCAAAATCTGTGTGCCTGAGAATGCATTTTGTCTCTCCCCACTTGAATGGCTGTTTGTATCGGGTATTTGTCAATCGGCAACTTGGGCAGAAAAAAAAGGACACTTGATTAGGTGCATTAGGTGACTTTAATGATCATAAATCAGCTAACCATGCTGTCAAATGTGGACGGTCGAAGTCACTCTTAAGTAGATCACGTTATCGAGGGTTTTTTCTTGGATCGAGTCATTTTCCATTGAAGGTTCCATTCGTTTTTCATAAGGAGAAAAAGAAAAAAGTCCAGACACGCAAACGGAGATAAGACAGGACATTGCTTTCGTATGTCATGTAACATGTTTGCATCGACTTTTCATTAGGATCTTAATGGAAAAGCGGTGGCACGATCATCTCAATCAAAAAACTGTTTCGCACGTTTAAATAAAAAGTATAATGAAACTACCGCCATCGAGCCCAGATCATCCTGAAGAGCAACTTACGACGGTTCGATCGCTCCTGTCCGGATCGAGCACAGTGATATTTGGAACGTTCAACCTTTGATTTTGAAGTGACTTAAAAGTCTTGATTTTCTTTTGATCTTTTGTGATGCCCTGAACGAAGGGAAAGACAGATACGCGGACACATCATCTTATTGGCACAGGATTGGGGCATGCATGCAATCATGACTCGACAAAAAACTGAGTTCAATTAAAGAGAGAGAGAGCCGTGCCTTCATGCACATTTTAAAAGGAGGTGGAATCATTAAATGTTGGGAAAAGGGGTTGGAGCTGAGACTTATTATGGCTCAAGGGGCGAGACCGCAACTTCGGGTGGAGCTTAGAAATGCAGCAATCATTACTTTGCATGGGACCAATGTTCGGCTCCCGATTCGGTTCGACGCCAAGCTTCACAGATCAAGCAGTTGAAGACACTGACGCATGAGAGAACCTCTCCTTGTTTCTTCACATGACTTTGCCCGCGAGTTCAGACGAGGTTTGAAAGGTCTGGTTACGTTCCCGAATGGCTAACTCCTCGCGGCTCACAGTAGCGAAGCATTATTGAAGCTTGAGAGTTAAGCCTCTATCCCACTGCTAAATAAAGGAGGAAGTTTCAGACCCTCATGCTTCGTCTTGTTCCTACTTTTCTCAGCAAAGAGAGCAATGATTTCTTAAGAAAATGGACGAGCTGTTCGCCTGCATGATGTTGTAGTTTGTGTCGTCTCTTGGAGAGCTTTCGGGATTGTCTGGACAGAAAGACACCCGCGAGCGAACCCTCTTTCCGTCGGCTATCGTTACTCACGTTTTTTTGAAAACAAAACTTACTAATTACGTAGCAGCATATCCTCTTGTCTGTTTTCTATCGTAGAATAGTGAAAGGAACGTCCATACGAAGCACTATAGATTAGTATTAAACGGCCAAATTTGCGCGCGATATCATAAGACTTGTCAAACCCCTTCCACGAGGTCTAGCAACGGGCGGGTCGCCTACTTAGCGAGCCTGGACATCAAACCGACGACTAATTTACACGCCGTCCGGCGCCGCCGTGTGGGGGGAAACAAAATGAAGACGAAAAGCGTTTCTCTAAGTGAGGGATCTACTCTAATTAACCGACGAGATTAAACAACCCATGCCAAAAAGCGTTAGCTTAAATTAGAACAAGGGAAGTTCTGAAGATAAACAGAAGGGAGAGGGGGGGCAAAAACATAACGGAGATAAGAAAGCATACGACTTGCGAGGATACACACAAGACATTGAATAACATGGTGCGTACTCCCAAAAAAAAAACAGAGAGAGAAATAAGTGGGCCTGGGTCGATAGTCAAGACCCAAGGGCGGTGCACCAAGCAAGATCGATACGTTTGCCTTCGCTTTCCAATGCGAACAGAGAGAGAGAGAGAGAGAGAGAGAGAGAGAGAGAGAGAGAGAGAGAGAGAGGTTTGTGTGTGTGTGTGTGTTTGCATTGGCCAGAGAAAGGAACAGAGACCATCATCCCACGAGCGCCATGAAAGCACACATTGAATAATACATTTCCATGGGGCCATCGCGCACCAGCGACTTCCTTACTGGCATTACCTTCTTTGCATCCGCCACTCTTGACTTTTGATTAGAAGCAAAAGCTCTTGGGAATCAGGACTGAGAAAATGAGACTCCTGAAGATGGAATTCACGGTCGACTTTCCTTTCAAGTACATTCAACGGGGGGAAAAAGGGAAAGAGGGAAACTTTTACAGAGGAACTGAATCGTACCCTATCCTGCTACATAGAATCCGGGGGGGAAAGATTTAACCGACGGCGACATAAATATGTATATGCGAATCGCAAAATTTCTTTTGGAGGTGTGAGGTGAAATCGTCATTCCAGTATTATGGAACCTATACATTGTTGAAATATGTATGTTAGGACGCGCTGAACTTCCCCCGAGCTATGCTCGCTCCGCACGAGATCTACCAACAAAGGGAAGAATCGCGAGGCGTGCCTCTTGAACGTGTCCCTTTCCAGATTGCCCAACACTCTCAGCGCCGTCACGACTAATGTTGTCCTGGCGGCCAGTTCCTCCTTCTTCGCCGACCCTAGCGGGAGAATCCAGTGAAGAACCTGCCGGTTCGCCAGTTTTGCCTGTGTGAATTGATGGCTCGTGCAATTCAAGTATGTTTGCACCACCTCCATACATACCGCAACCAGTCGTGATTCCGTGCTCATCTCACTGGACAATTCGGGAAATTGCAGGAGCAAGTACTGAAGAAAGTTGAGATAGTTCTGGTGAGACTCATTTTCAAAATGAACAATGGGTGGACCGGAGAGCTCCAGAACAGAGCACACTCTCTGAATCTTCTTCTGCAGCTTCATTTCAGAGTTCAGTCGGTGGGCATGTGAAGCAACTGAAGAAAATAACTCGAGGATGGTCGCAATATTTCCTTGGGATAGAGATTTTGGGTGTGAGGTGTACAGGTCCGCCACCACCTGTGCAAAAAAGAGAAGTATTCCAGGATTATCAATACACCGATGTAAACTTGACACAAGCAGGTTCCTCAAAGATCTTCTCGAGAACAGAAAGTTGAACACGAAAATGAATAAATTAATTGCACAAGAGAATTGAGACCCACAGATGAGATTAGAAGGCGGGTCTCTTCGGGACACGAACGCATCTGATCATAAGGATTCAAGAGGTACCTGTATCAAGAGTAGCTGCACAGCAATGTGACTCTTCATCCGCGAAATCACGTAAGCTGCAGTCTGAAGATTATCATCCTCAATATCATCACTGCTGAGCCCATAATCGGAATCCATTTCCAAATCAGTTTGAGAATAGTGAGTGAATTCAATGTTATCCATGGTTCCTAGAACCTTCAAAAATCCAGGAATAGTAGATTCTGTTGCTTCCTTCAAACCCACATATATCTGCCCCCATTCATGCTCTGTAAGTCTGATGCCCAAATCATCCGTTAATCGCACCAGTGCAGCAACACCTGTACTGGCAGTACCTTGAACAGGACTCTTTATGAAACCCGTTATTATTAAAACAACACTCGATAGTTGAGGCCTCACCACATTGAAGAAACTAACAAAGAGATCTACTAGACAATGTGCAGCCACAGAAGCAGTTTCAGCATCCCAAGTACTTGCTTCAGACTGTGAAGATCTAGCACTAGGTGATGACTGGTCATCTCTCATGGGCAACTCTTTCTCGGAGACAAAATTGAATATCAGAAGAACGATAGAGTTGAAAACAGCAATCCAGAACTGGCTGGAGAAGACGTGACCATGATCCTTCAGTATGCTAAAAAGCACTTCTAAAGAACTCTTCCTGATTGCTAGTCTAGAATCCGATGTCAGTTTTGACAACCCTGAAGAAAAGTACCAAGGTTAATAACTTAAATACGCAAGCCTCTGATCAAACATGGCATGTGCCACATAGAGATAGACGAGAGCTTTCTCAGCAAATGCATGCACCGGATCTTTAGTGTACTTGTTTCACTTCCTTTTTCTATGAAAGAACAAAAGGAAAAGATCTACAGAGTTATTCCAAAACATATATAAGAGAATCGAACTCTCAGATCTCTGATCAGGAGCCTACAGAGGAATTACCACCGTGAAGGTGAAAAATGGCGAGACAGGTTCAACATACGTCCTATGCATATGATCACAGATAAAGCCCAGTTCCAGGATTTTTCTGATGGAATTGTTTGACGCTAATCCTGCATTCCGGAGCAACAACACTGTTCCTCACTTGTTTTTCTTTCACTTCAAACATCTGAAGGACACTATGCCGGTTGGCAATTTATCTATTGTTGTATTTCATATCAACCAGAAGGACCATTTCTTGATGATGTTACAAAAAACTTGACCGGATGATTCAAAACATAAGAAAAGAAAAAAGTCAACCTATTTGACCATATAGTATCTGCTTGAACATTCCCTGCATATAGTTCCATGATTTGCTCCTCATTATTTATACGACTTCTAAGAAGAATTTCCGCAAACCTGTTCTACTTGATCACAATAGCATACTGAAGGAAACCTGATAGTTGACTCTTCACAACTTCTAAACTAAAAATACATATACTTCCTCTGAACTGCAAGGAGTTTCAGTCAGAGAGCAGAAGCAGATGATTCATAAATTCCCAACCTTAAGTATTAGCATGCATGTATCTGTCTCATATTTCTCAGAACAATAGAAACTTCACTTAAAAGATCAGCTTCATTTAATGGCAAGGCCACCTCAAGTCCGTGGCACTGATGCCAAACATGCATATAAGGTTGCCAAGCAGCTGCATCTAGAAGAAACATAGATTATAAAGCAAATTACCAGCAAGTAAAGGGACCCAAAAGGATGAAGGCTCGTCTTTATTGGCGAAGGTTGCTGCATTCAACACAACCTCGCCACTTTCTGCAGTGTCTGAACTTGAACCATCATTTATGCTCTTCCCATTGGACAAGAGTTCACCTTCAGCAAGTTTGACCGCACAAAACCGAAGAAATGCTATGGCATTGGGGCTGACATCATTGTTAAATCTGCTAGTTGTAAAAGCAAGGAGGCATCTTACACAGTCTGTAAAGGTCATTGCCTCAGTCTCAGTTATATAAGGAAAATATTCACGGACGATCTTTTCCATGGTCTCAAAGGCCAATAAGACAATATTCTTCCTCTCATCAGCTGCAGCAGCTGTAAAAATCTGAAAAATAATATTCTCTCAGAAAAAGAACACAGCTAATGAGATTTATGTTTCTAAAAGCTCAAAAATTCAATCAAGTACAGCTATGACTCAGCATCACGGAGCAAATATATACAAACAAGAGAGCAATATTATGCATAACCTCCAATATCCCAATCCTACTTCTACCCTAACTTTAATTGATCAAGAATTGCATAATTAGGTCAAGGAGTTCATCGAAGACAAAACATACCAGGAAAACACTTTTCCATCCAGATTTGACATTGCTGACACGGCTGAGAACCATCTGAGAGATACATCTAACTATCAATTCTCTGATCTCAGCAGAGCTGCTTTTCTGCATAACAATCACAAATGGTCTAAGAAATTCATTCTGGAAATTGTAGTTTGCCAGCTCCTCCCGCTCCAGGAATTTCATAGCCAACTGCCGCAATGAGTCCATCACAAAGATTGCCACTGAGAGATTTTCTGATAGCCCAACTGACACAAAGAAATCAGACAGAACACTCCATATTCGAGACCAAACTAATCTGATCCGGTTCATATTATAATGCCTGCAACAGAAACATGCACAATTACAGAGATATACAAGCCCATTCTCATTTTTCATAGGAACGTGCATGACAAATAACGGAAGAAACTTGATACACAATTGACATCTTTCAAAGAAAATTTGAACTGCGACGTTCAGTGAGAATTTAAACTTATCGCATATGCATCAAATGTCAGATAAATTCACTGCAACAGCGCACATACACCTTTCAGTTTCTTCTGATAAATTTCAGGTGATGTAACAGCAAAGACCTATCAAGATGGAAGTTGATGCAGACAAACCAAACAGAAGAAAAAGAATTGAGAGTCTTACGCTATTTCTACAATTTTTGTTAAGCTGAAAACACGAGGGTCAGTCGGAGACTGCAATTCTGACATAGCGACCTTGCAAAGGGCCCTTACAAAAGCAACAATTGCTTCACTGTTCAACTGTTGGCTATGAACAAAGACGTGATTTAGCTCAAAGTTCCCAATCTGGTCCAGCAAATTTAAGTTCGATATGAAGTTACTGAGCTGCTCAGGAGTTACTGGTCCAGAAGAATTAAGTCCAACTGTAGTACTATCATACGAACCCCCCCGAACAACAGCCATCACTGCAGGATCCTGAATAGTTCCCTTTTTCTTTAGAGATGAAAGGCCCATAGGTTTAGGCATTCGTTCCTCCATTTCACCATTTGATGCAGTAAGAAAGGATGCATCAGTAGGGGCACCTTCTCCTAATAGTTGAAGATGCTCAATTCGAGAAAGGCACGTTAATATGTGCTCCCAGGATTCCTGAAGGTGATTACCATCTTCGAGAGCAATCAATATGATTGCCTGCACAAAGTTGAAACACTTGAGCATGAAATGGTCACATATAAAACTGTTAAGCACTAAAAACAATAAGCGTCATGTAAAGTATCTTAAAAACTAAAAACCTCAGTACACCTAAATATCTAGCTTTTTCATGAGACTTATAACCTCTATCGTCTTGAAGAGTCAAGAAAGTAGAAAGTACAGTCCGAAGGAGTGCATAATAATTAATTCAGAATGTCTGAGGAGGCAGTCCATCTAAATTTTATAATTCACATATTCAACAAGTTGTTCCATGCTGCCATCATCTAATAAAATACATGAAATTCAACCTGTCAAGTCATTATAAGCAATCACAAACCTTAACAGCATCAACATTCTTTTGCTTCATGTCGGCAGCACAGTGGAGGTAAGTGAACTTTGCAACAGACGTCATGAAAGCATCTCTCTGTGTTTGCATACCCATAACTGCAGTGACGTGCACAGCATAACGAAATCCCTGCAAACAGTGAGCAGTAGCAAGCCTATCGTCGCTCTGGTCAAGTGTCATACTGAATGCGGCCAACATAGGAGCCCAGCAGACCTCCACCATAAATCTCAGTATTGCTATATCAGTGACAGAATGATACGTAATCCTGTTGCACCACAAAAGAAGTACATCAATAACTTCAGAAATTTCAAGAGAAAATTGCAATTTTGGAATTTCCGAGGGTTGGAAGAGTGCCCATGACATTAATGATGTTACAGGAGTTCTAACAAAGCCCCCACATTTATCAAATATGATCTCTAATGTGGAGGATGTGCAAAGTCCTCACAATGGAAAAGGAGACACATAACAGCAGACCCATATTTTCATCCAACTCAGGCAGACTGACAAAGGCACATGACACACCAAGCACATACTTTCTTTTTTTCTTTTCTGAACAATCAAAGAGTACAACTGAAAACAACAAGATCATCATGGCCTTATACTTGCTCTCCATTAGAAGTCCTTGATTATTACCCACCACCATATGTTTGAATTTTGAAACTAACAGAATATGCCATGATGAGCTTACTCTGATTTTCCAGCCTTGGCCTTGAACTGTTCTTGGATGTGCTTTATAAGAAGGCCATTTGCACCTAATGGTTTTTCCTCTGTCTGCTTCCCAGTGACTAGATTGAGAATGCCGTCCAATCCTAGCAGTTTATTCAGGCTGTTTGCCTGCTTGCTCTGTTGAGCTGGAGAATCAGAACTCATCTTAATTTCATTTTTAACAATTTGTTCATAAAGGGCACCGAGATAGTCTTCTGGTAAATCCTTCCCATCATCTATTCCTCGATTGTTCCGGACAAAATCAGCCTTGCTCATCTATTTCAATACCAAAGCAGATGATCAGCACAGGCTCACTGTAAGTTTTGCATATTTCAGCAAATAAGGTTGTAGATCATTCCAGTGCCACTATATGGCAATATAGCATTTACAAGCTATTATATATCATCAGCAGATCTCTTGACATAAAGAAGAACAACAGTTTCATAAAATTTGTAGAGAAAGCAGCTGCACACATTTATTGGCTTGCCCTTTTATTAATGGTTACCGGAAAAGCACCTGTGTATGTACTCCTACAATCAATGAGTCTCAACCTGTTCCTAAAGACACATATGAACAACACTTTCAAATGGTTCAATGATTCTATAACTGCAAATCCACACAAAGGGCAAAAACAAAGAAATGATAACTCAACCAAGAAAACCAAATCGTATAGGGCACCAACTTATTTATTACAGAAATTTTAGAATATCAGAGAGACAGAGACGAGCAATTTATCCTGCTATACCTTATCTTTAACCATATTATTATGCGCATCTGTGTTAAGCATTATCACAGAGTAAGCAAGAACATATGCAGTATCTGCGCTGGTGAATGAACTTGGGTTGCATTTGCAATAGCGTTCAGCAAACTTCTCCATTATGCGATCAATCTTCTGTGCCTCCCCAGGTAGCCTGAAGCCTCGTAGGAAGAACCTTATGGCCTCACCAAAATCCATTTCTTTGAAATTGAACGAATCCACATAAGCATGCATAACTTTCAAGGGAAACTCATCCCTCTCACCCAAATAATCACCTATCAAAGTTTCATTCAAACCAGATGCACTCTTCAGAAAAGCAGCGACTTCTTCAGGAGAACCGCCAACTTTTTTGGTGCTGACAAGAAACTCTATTCCCTTGGAAGGTTTCCTATTAAACAGTGCAATACCTTTCTGCAGGAAAGCCAGAAAATAATCAGTAACTGCAGGGAAGGGCTTGTCAGGCAATTCTACTGAAAAGAATCTAATTAAGCAAAAAAGAGATTACGGAATGAAGAGTATAAGCAAAAAAAATTTCAAAAAAAAAAGAAGGCCTAAATATCAAATACAGTAAGGAATGAAGAGTATAAGCCAAAAGATAAAACAAGAAGACCTAAGTATGAAATACGCAATGAGGGTCACTAGACTACACGAACTTAATGATAAATTGATATGGTCTAACCACAGAGAAGGAAAATTACCTGAAGCTCCATCTTGTAAGCTCGACGCTGCTCAAGGGTGGTGGCATCAGAAAAATCGGAATTCACTTCATGATGAAAATCATAATCTGGAACAGCAGCATCCTCTCCATTGGAGGTAGAATGACCCTCAGTTGATATATCACTTTCCGGAAATCGTGTATGAGAGGATTCTCCTATTCTCAGCTGCTGATCCATCCAACCTCCCATTGATTTAACGATGCTAACTAAGCACTTCACTGACTCGTGCCGAAAGGTCATATCCTGAGCTGGAGACAAGGTTGTGGCTGAACCAGCAGGTGGTCCCAAGGCAGTTTTGAGTAGACCATTAACAGTCCTGCGATTATCTGATGGAATTATAAGGGTTTTAATACATTTGAAAACAACAATAGAAGACTAAGCATAGATAAGGACTAAGTGAAGCTTAAAAACAAAAAGAGGGCAACATAGATTCGATAGATTTCCACTTTGAAGATAGCAACAAAATATTCCGCTTCCAGAAGTGATGGATTTTATTTAAACCACAGCTATCAAACTCAAACCAAAATAATAATAAAGCTGTAATGATTTCAAATCACCACCAACCAAGGTGGCACAAGCCATGGACAGAAAAAATACTTATAAAGAAAGCTCAAAACACATTACTGGTATGCATTGTACACCATCATTTCAGACTTCAGAGTGGGAAACTACTTAAAATTTTAAACAGTCTACCATACCTCAGTAAATCTCATAGTTCTGTCCATCCAAAAATCTTAATAGCAGCAATAGAAACTAAAACTACTTAACATTTCCAAATTGGTCAAACAAAAAAGTAAAGCCTAATAATTTTTTTCCATAACCTGAGCATACTTTCAACCCACAACCAACCCCCACCCCACCTCCTTCTATATCTCCTCTCTCCTCTCTCTTCCTCTCTTCTAAATCCCAGCTTGCAATTCTGCTGCTTCAATCAGTGTTAATGGATGCAGCGGTGGTGCCACAAGACAGCTACCATGACAATTTAAAGAAGATTACTGCACCTTTATAGCTATTTCTCAATCTCACAGAAAACAACCTCGAAAGGGTAGTTCAGAACAAGTTCATTCTAATTATCTTGACCTGCCAATGACGATCATCAGTAATTTGAAATAGACTCTGACAAATTACTGATACTTTCCCACAAACTAAAATATATCTTGATTAAGCTCAAGTCGACATAATATTCAGTCACATGTTGGATCTTCCATGAGGTGCCACCCCACAACAAATTATTTGAACAAAGATATATCCATTTTCTTTGCAAAAATCACAAGGACATGCTATGGTGCTGCTTTTATTTCTTATTGTCAAAAAATAAAGTCTTCAGAGGTCCGTGAACTATTGTAAATTGGTCAATCAGTTCTCTTAACTTTTTTTTTTGTCTAATTGGTCTTCAAATTATATACTTTTTTGTTCAGAAGTCCTTCCATTAAAAAGCAAGTGGAGATACAGACATGGATTGCCACGTCAATGGTGACTGGGCTTATGAGTGATGACATGGATATCGGTCCCTATAATGATGACATGAATTAATTAGTAAAATGTAACAAAAACTCAGATACTAAGAGAGAGAGAGAGAGAGAGAGAGGGAGGGAGGAAGGGAGGCGAGACAGCTGGGCATCGCCAACTCTCAAGCACCGGCAATGACCTCCACTGCCACACAGCCTATGGCAAACACAGTGGGCCGCTTAGGGCAACAATCTTCAACCTCCTTGTCGAAGCTCTCACTTGCTCAATGAATCACCAACAATTCTGATTCATTTAGAGATGGATTTGGTGGATGGCATGGTGTTATGTGCAGTCGCGAGAGGCACAAGGAGATGGTTGCTCAATGGGGAAGACGAAGAGTTTAGGGGATAACGTGTTGGCAAGTCCACGAGGGTAAAAGAGGTTTGGAGGAGAAGTTGTTGCCCATCTGATGCGTTGTGCACTGAGGCTCAACCCTTCAATGGCCTCCAGGTGTGATTGTGCAATGCTGTGGCATGGCGACATTGCCAAAACATAGGTGAGGACTGCAGGCCGATACATTGGCAAGGGCACTTTCCTGCCGGTGCCTGGACAATGCCACAATCACCACGTCCTTGCCAATTCCCCTCCCCCTACTTTCTTTTAATTTTTTCTTTTTCACTGAATTTTCTTTTTTTTTTAGTTGTTAATGGCCTCGCAAGATGCCACATTTTCTTTATATTGCAACTTAATGCAATATTTGCAATTCCATTTGTTCTTAAATGGAAGGACCAATTTGAACAATAAAACTATATAGTTAGGGACCCAATTTTTAGAAAAAGAAAAATTCATAGGACCTAATTGAACAATTTGCAAAACTTCAAGAATATCCGGTGCCTTTATCTCTGTTTTCAATGGGCAAGAACAACAATGGGACACAGAAATCAAATTCGAGAGTTATAGGGTCAAAGCCAGTAGGGGAATCACTTATCCCTAACTTGACACTTTGCTTCGGCTCACGTCTGTTGATTCTTTCAAAGTATCCAATCTGATAGACTATAGTGCGACATACAAGAGATGGTAGACAAAGGAACACTCTGAACTTTGTAGGATAGAATCAGACAAACAACATCCTACATACTCAACAATGCAAGCTTCAGAGGTCTTTCATCGAAACTGCTAAACTGTTCCAACCAAAAAACAATAACAGTCCAACACAAGCTAATTTCCGAAATATGTCATTTACAGGTAACATGTGAGGTAGATCCACACTGGAACCACCATATTAACGCCAAGAAAACCTTAGTCAATTGACTGCCCGAGACAATTCTTCAGAATTTGGATGACATGAGGCAAAACTAGCCATTGCAAAGTCCCATCAGCCTATAAAATATGGACCTCTCAGCTTACTTAGTCAAGAACAATAAAATGTTCTATGAGATTCTGTATTGATCCGCATTTTAACGAGATCCCATGAATCCCTATCTCATAGTGCCAGATCCTAAAGCTAAGTTCAGTTTAAGGCTTCCATGACCTTGCTACCCGTATCAACCTAAATTTCAGCCTTAAACAAATTCTTCTCTAGCCTTTAAAGAACAAATCAGCCAAGTGCCTCCAGTGAAAAAAATGATTGAAGCATCTATTAGGAGTCGGTGGCCAAGCTTATAGCTCCAATCACCTATAATTTGCTCATATCATGAGGAGAACCTTAATAAATTACAGAATTTTCAGACAAATCTAGTAGGTAGTACCTTTCAAAAATGTTTGGGGCATCCAAGTCACAGTCGTAGTTAACAAAGATATCAATGATAATCTGTGAATCCTGAGATATCTTCTCCAATAGGTTGAGAACCGTCATTTTCTGTAAAAAGCTAGGCTGCAGGACATTCTCAAGCACCCTAAGCACGAGCATGGGAAAAAATATTCCAATTTCTGCTTTCAAACCTGATCTGAACTTTAATAAGAGGCTCATAAAAATAGAACACTGAAGCTGGAAAATAGCCATGACTGACAATGCACTGTTCTTTAGTAATGATAAGCAGAGAAACTGCTTAATGGCACTGAGAAACCTGCGCAAAGGTAAGGAGTTGAAGCCTTGTTAGAAACTAACACTCAACTTTCAGGAAGCATTATAACTGCATGTATGCACATAATTGATGGACAAAACATGCTAACTTAACAGCACATGGCGCTAGGTTGTAATCTCTTTAGGTAATTTCAAAGTTGAATAACTAATATCTTCTCAATGTTTCTTATCATTTTCCATTGCAAACAAACAATGGAGTATCCCACAACATAACAAAACTCCCATGTAATACTGCACATGAAAAACAAAATATAATGTAACAGTGTTAACAGTACTCACCCATCACATCAAAAAAGCTAAGCTTCCAATGAATATGTTGGTATACATCAATTTATAATCTGAATGGTTTTAGATAAAGTCAACGGTTGCACATTTATTCTCTACCTGGTAATTTAGGACAAAACGATGCAGGCGACATCCCTCTACCACTATCTTGGCTAGAGAATAGGCAAGTTGCAGACACCAGGAGGAAATCCTTTGCATGTTACACACTATCAAATAAGAATTCCCCACAATTGCAGGGAATTTTGTCCTGTTATATAGTCAGCTATTATATTTTTCAGTAGCCCTCCAATTCCATAACCAATTATCTTTTCTTGTGTGTAACCATTTTTCACAGGATAAAAATTACAGACCAGTATAAAGCAACAATACAAAAGAGGTATTAAGAGTCCTGTAGACTGTAATAGATTGTAGGGTGGACAATGATATGGTCATTGGTCAATAACCAGGAAGTTAATAGATTAAACAATGATATGGTCTATTTATTAGAACGTCGTTCGATCTTAATCATTCTAACAGAGAAAGCAGATTTCTTGCCAAGTACCGTGGAGTTCATGATTTTATCTCTCTATCGGCCATGTTACACTACGAGTTTACAAGTATAGACATGGCCAGCTGAAGAACGAGAAAATTAACTTTAATTCTACAGCAATTTTGCTGATATTAGATGCCTATGTTACTGAAGCTGAAAAGGCTGGCTGAAATGTAAAACTAAATAGCAACAGTCACTTGCCTCTCGTTCGTGCGCCAAATAGGACCACCGTTGTCCATGACGACCTTTAACAGCTCCAAAGATAAAATTTTCCCTCTCAAAAGTATTTGATCATCGGTCTGCTCTTGAGTTGAGAATTTCATCGACAGTTTACACAAGTTCTTAAAAAGAAGAAACCCATCTTCTCTAATCTTACTGCCACCACCCGATCTAGCTACGTCAGTCGACTCCGCATCACCCAATTCATCTTTCTCAGCCTCTTTCACCCCAGGGACATCCCCATTTTGCAAGTACGAGGTCGAATGCAATTCCAAATTCTTATTCACAGCAGTGCCATCGTTGGCATCAACGACCTCGTTAACAAAATTCTGACAAAAATGTATGGAGCTCCCTTCGTTCAAATTCTTATCCGCGAACTCCAATAGCTCACTAACAGACACCGTCTTGAAGCTAACAGCTATCGAGTCCTCCTCGACCCGACTGAAAACAATCACCACGATCTGCGCCAGAACTGACTTGGCACAGATCTGGTTAGTCCCATTCTGTCCACCGAGATACACGTTGTAACAAGTCCTGACTATATGCACCAAGCAATCGCCTCGAATCAAAATGCAAGGCGACCGTATTGCCGCCAGCGCGACCCTAAGCACGCCGAGCTCAATGGCCTCCTCGCCGATCCCACCCGACTTACACACGCCCTGCAACAGCCTCAGAATCGAGCCCGGGGCTCCGCCGGCGCTCGCCTGATCGCCGTCACCAATCTCCGCGTGGACAAGGTTGAGCGAGAAGAGCTTGAAGGCGCACTCGAGCGCGGGCTCCACGATCTTGCCGTAGGCGGAGTCGAGGGCGAGGATCAGGGGCTGGAGGACGAAATCGGCGTCGGAGAGGGAGAGGCCGAGCAAGGGAGAGGGAGGATCGGCCGGGGCAGGGGCGGAGGGGACGGTCTCGAGCTTGTCGAGGGCGGATTTGCACGCGGAGACGATGTGGGAGTGCTTCCTCCAGGCGGCGTTCTTGATGATCTTGTCGAGGGAGGGGCCGATCACGCGGCCGCAGCGGGACTGGCCGCCGAGGGATTGGGAGGCCGACATTGGGGAGGGGGAGGAGGATGACGATGAGGAGGAGGAGGGTCAGCGCGGCGGCGCATTTGCAGATCTGGGGCGGCGGAACGCCATCGTGAATCGGCCTTCAGATGAACGGCGATGGGTAGAGAGAGAGAGAGCGATGAGGGGGCGACGATGTTACCGACTTTCCGTCGGATCGGAGTGGGAATTCAGGGAAGGAGGCTGATGGTGGAAACGGGTCCTTCTACTAGTCTCCTCCTCCGAATGTATGAGCAATTCACAAATTTCATTTGCTAGTCATGATGCCACGTCCAGAATTCCTATGAATAGACTATCTTCACTAAACAATAAAAGTTATTTTACAAACTCCGGTTATCTTTTACAATATATAAGAGTTTAACCATTAAGAACGATGGGCTCGACAGACGTCCTACAAATTAAAATGATGACTTGAGAAGGTAAAATAAATCAGTGTAAGCTATTTGAAAATTAAAATTTACAGAGTCAGGAGTTATTTTACGGTCTATTGTCGTGAATTTTACCACAAATGGACAATTTCCGAGACTTTTTTCATAGTTCACGATTTGATACAGAATATCGTCACTGTTACTTTACGTAATTAGTACGCTCCAAAATACCAAAGGGAAATTTTACATGGCTGAAATTACTAGTCGCGACTCTCGAGAATAAAGTACAGACTGCGTAAAAATTTACTTTAGGTTGATCCCGATGCATGAAGGTAAGCTGCCGACTCGTAAAAACCCAACGCACTCCTCCCGAGGCAAATGACTTTCGATCAGGTAACTTAATATCGTTAGGGATAATTAGGATGCTCGCCGA
Organism: Melaleuca quinquenervia; assembly: GCA_030064385.1. Taxonomy (NCBI): domain Eukaryota; kingdom Viridiplantae; phylum Streptophyta; class Magnoliopsida; order Myrtales; family Myrtaceae; genus Melaleuca; species Melaleuca quinquenervia. Next base: position 4,096,434 of record CM057726.1, on the reverse strand, counting down.
CTCATGTATATTCTGTCCAATGTCATACTCAATCACACAGAAAAAAAAACATTTTCTCTTATAACTAATGTCCATTGCATCGAGGTATGAATAGTCAATTACTCGAACTCAAACGAATCAAACTATGGAGCTCGGACAAAAACCCGAGCAAGATCGATATTGCGGACGCCGATGTAAATTGCCAGCCAAATCAATGTAAGGACATTTTACTACCGATGAAATCACGAAGGCGAATCACAAAGAAAAAATTATCAAAAAAGCTATAAATTTATAATGAGGCGATCGATTTAATTATAGACCTTTTAAACTATGCCGATTTGATTATAAATTTTTTACGAATTTGATAATTCAATTATTTCGGGCCACTTCTAATCAGAAACCATGACACAGATCCATCCAACCTTTTCTACCTCTCGTATAATTCTCCTCCAAAAGATTGGAGTCTTTGAATTACCTTTTCATCAATTCGAAAACAAAGAAAATCAATTGAAAGAGCGATTTCCTGCACTTTCCTACACTAACAGAAAAAAAAAAAACGAAAAAACTCCAGATCGCCGACCACCAGCGCCGTCAGACTATAATGTCCTTCAAAGGAACAAGACAGCTGACCGACGCGCTGTTGCCCTTGTCGCGAATAACTAAAGAACTATTTCCGCCGCCGCCGCCGCCGCTGCCGTCGTGGTTGTTCCGATGGTCGAAATGGTAGAGATTGTAAGTGGCTTGATCCAGGGTCCCTTCTCTGTAGACGAAGACGCTCTCGTCCTCCTGCATGCGTCGCCATTTCTTGTACAGATCGAGCCTGTGCAGCGGCATGCCCCTGCCCGAAATCCCATTGGAAAATTTAAAAGATCAAATCAAATTCATTATCTATGCCATTTAGACACAAATCGCAAGATGCTTTTTCGGGTGTCGAGATTATGATATTTTGCTTATTTATTTTTCTATTGGGCAGAGGCGTGTCGTCTGCTGCTCCTAAAGGATATAGCTCAGGAAAACAAAAGTGTATTTAGCAGGATGTTTTAATTAGATTTAAAATGGATGACTATCGAATTCGAATTTTCATAAATTTCTGACGAGTATTTCAAGGGGTGTACAAAATCTCTAATTTAAAAAAAATATTCAGTAATATCATAACTCCATGTCATCGACTGTGTTGCGTATTTTTTTCTACTTGAATTACATAAATACATGGCAGCTTTTACGGTATCACGTGTAAATTTATGATTAGTTCAATTGAAAAAATAAGCATCACGTTAGCTACTGATGAAGTGACGCTATAATGTTACTGAATATTTTTTACTAATTTAATGCTATTGTCGTTATCTCATGTTAATTTAAAAATCTAACTATCGAACTCGTTGCCACAAAATTAATAAAAACTAGAAAAGCAGGAAAAGGAAAAAAGATTTTAAAAAAGATTTGTATCCTTTCACGAAAAGCCACGTCGGAAAGGCCAAAAAGAAAATTTGGACGCTTAAAAAAAGGAAAATTAACTGGAAAGGCGCAACAAAAATAGGGGAAAGAGAGGGAGAGAGAAAGAGGGAAAATAGCAGAGAGCAAGGAAGAAAAGGACGGAGGGAATCGCACCGAATGTGGAAGAGCACGGAGATGTCGCACATCTCGAGGTAGGAGTTGACGCCGTCGACGAAGGCCTGGTACGTGTAGCTGTGCAGGCCGTCGATCCTCGGGTACGGCAGCCGTGGCCTCTGCCTCGGCCTCGCCGTGGCGGCCTCTCCGCCGACGGAGGACTTGCGACCGCCGCCGCCGCCTGCCCTCCTCCCGGAGGCGGAGTATGCGTACTCCTTCCAGGCGACGGCGCCGCCGGCGGAGGCCGAGGGGGGGAGGCCGACGAAGCCGAGGGTCGCCATGATGGGCTCGAGCTCGTCGTGGGTCATGATGGGCTTGAAGGTCCGGGTGTGCCAGAGGGCGAGCTTCCTCATGCACTCTCTCATCGATTCCTCCATCTTCCTTCCCCACCCTTCTCGGCCTTCCGTCGACGGTGGCGTTCGACTCGCTTCTCAAATCCTCTCCGCCTCTCTCTCTCCCTCTCCCTCTCCCTCTTCCGTGTTGAAATGGGTTTAAGGGGACGGGGGTGTGGGTTTTGGTGTGAGCGCGGGGATTTGTTATTTTTCTCTTCTTCCTTTTTCTTTCTTTACTTAGTTTTTTTCTTGTCGCAAATTTTTTTTTTTTTACTTGGTTTAGTGAGAGAGAGAGAGAGGGATATGAGAGAATCCAATAAATATTTTTAAAACGGGGTCGACGCGACAGTCAAAGCTGTGGCCGCGAGGGCAATATGCGCCCAAACAGGCAAGAGTAATTAGCGCGATCTTCTTGATTTCATATGACAGTTACAAGAGGCAGGATGTGGATCTTGTTCCGTAAATCATGTGGACTCTACGTACATATCTGTGTATTTTGTATGAAGTTAGTAATCACCATCAAGGTGCGTCGAATCCTTTTAGTGCATGTTAATAGTCGGATTAACTAATAAGACAGGCGCATATATACGGATATTATTGCATAAGTTAACACTCGTATCGCCTACGCATTCATCATATACCGGTTACCTCCATCTCAAGTTGTAATGGTGGCTCCAGTCGAGATTTTGACTTGATATTGATATTGATGCATAAGACGACAAGTTTAAAGGGATTTGATGCAAGATATATGAAAAGTCCGCTCAATTGAAAAATCTTTAGAAGTAAAAGGTGCCTGATAATTCCTACATACCTCCACCACATGAGATCATATTCTACCATAGGTAACTTCCGTGATAAATCCCGATTTTGAAAGAGTATCCTTACTTTCCTTCATTATTGACTAATAATATCCAATATCCAACACGAGCTCTTATCAAAATCGATTTCATATCACTTGAATAGAAAATGCAAGGTTAGAGATAAGGATGGAGGGGTTGGGAAGGGGTAGCAACGGCATCGAGCACGTAAAAGGCGGCGGAAGACAGCAATGGCACGACGGCGAGGAAGCGCCGGCGGACAAGGCTTAATTTTTTGCTTTTTTTTTTTTTGGCGAAAAGCACGATTATTTGCCCATCGTATTATTCGGAAAAAAAATCGAATCGGAAAAATCCATTTTTTTTCAAATGATTATCGAAAGAAAGCATCCTGTGCGGCGAGTACACTGCATGGTGTGACCGATCGATCGAAGATCAAAATTGATGAGGGCCCAAATCGTACTCTCAGCTTCTGCGCCGCCACTTCTCGCCTTCGACCATGGAGCTCAACAGCAGAAGCCGCCGTGTTTTCTCTCTCCTCGCACTCATACTGCTCGTCTCGCTCTCTAACTCCGCCGCCGACGACGATGAGTCCTCGATCGTTGCCAGATTCCAACGCTACCTCCGAATCAATACCGCCCAGCCGAACCCCGACTACACCCAATCCACCGATTTCCTCCTCTCCGAGGCCAAGTCCCTCGCGCTCGAGGGCCGGGCTATCGAGTTCGTCCCCGGCAAGCCCGTGGTCCTCCTCAAGTGGCCCGGTTCCGACCCCTCCCTCCCCTCCGTGCTGCTCAACTCCCACACTGACGTCCAGCCGGCCGAGGACGACAAGTGGTCCCACCCACCTTTCGCCGCCCGCGCTGACGCCGAGGGCCGGATTTATGCCCGCGGCTCGCAGGACATGAAGTGCGTGGGGATGCAGTACCTGGAGGCCATCCGGAGGCTCAAGCGCTCGGGGTTCGCGCCGGTCCGCGACGTCTATCTCTCGTTCGTGCCCGACGAGGAGATCGGTGGGCACAGCGGTGCCGCGAAGCTCGCCGAGTCCGATGTGTTCAGGGATATGAACGTGGGCATTGTTCTTGATGAAGGTGAATTGATTTTCGCGTTCGAGCTCATCAGGTTTTAATTTTTCTTCCGGGCGAAAGTCATGTCATTTGAAATCAATAGGGGAATTGTGAATAGGAAAATCTAAACCGTTGACTATAGGACGCCGGCTGAGCTCTCTGTTACTTGTAAAGGTAGTTTTCTTATTTCGGGCCATGTAAAGGTGATTAAGTTTTTATCATTGAACTTTTCGATCCGATAGGATCCTTGCACTTTACTCGACGAGATACCTCGGAAAGCATTAGTTTCTGTGTTGGATTGGAAATAGCAAGTGCTATTAGGACATCTGCGAAGAAAACCTTGTGATAGAGATAATTACTTGGTGCATACATGGAGTAGATGCAAAAATAGTACACACGTTTGTGCCCATCAAGTACTTGCCTAGGCTGGGGTGTTAAAATGAGAAGCCTCTGTCGATTTTTGGAATGTAGGGTTGGCGTCACCAACAGAATATTATCGGGCATTTTATGGAGAGAGATGCCCGTGGTGGCTGGCGATCAAGGCGACTGGAGCACCTGGACATGGTGCGAGGTTGTACGATAATACTGCGATGGAGAACTTGCTGAAAAGCATCGAGAGTGTGAGGAGGTTTAGGGCTTCACAGTTCGATATGGTGAAAGCAGGTTTGAAGGCTGAAGGAGAGGTTATTTCAGTTAATATGGTCTTCCTCAAGGCTGGCACTCCATCTCCCACTGTAAGTTCTTTACTCTATCACGAGCTGCAGAGCATATGCTTCGATGACTTGGGGTCATTAATCCGTTTGACTCTCAAAGGGACTCGGAGAGATCACTTGATGCTGCATTTGCAATCGCAAAATGCAATTTAAGTCCAATGTCATATATGCTTAACATTTTTCGGCTGTATTTATTATCGTTAGCCTCTTTAGGATGGAAGAATTCCTGTGCCCTATCCTTTTTTTCATTAAAAAGGGTCATGAAAATTACCCCTGGTCCCATAAAAAGTGCATGGACATCACATTGTCTGTATGCTGCTGTCTGTTCTTATGTGGTGTCATCCAAGATCCTGCAGAACTCTTTCCATAACTGTGTTCAATTGTACTTATCAGCTCTCTGCTATTGCCCCTGGATAGGATCACCGAGAAAAGATTAATGTTCGTTAGAATGATAAGGTCTGAGTGACGTTCTTGCTAGCGATTTTGGTAATAATTGGATGTTCAACAATATGCATTGTGTGTACTTTTTATAGGAGGTCTCACTTCACTGGAGAATTGCTCCAGTTGAGGGTTTTGCTTGAAGACAAGCTGATGCATCCTTCTGTTTGATTTCTGTTTTCTCCCCTGCCAGGGTTTTGTCATGAACGTACAGCCATCGGAAGCTGAAGCAGGTTTTGATGTCAGGGTCCCACCAACTGCTGATCCTAAAGCTTTAATGAAAAGGATAGCAGAAGAATGGGCACCTATCTCACGCAATATGACATTTGAGGTGGGGGTCGCTTAACAGTTTTTCTCTTAATAACATCTCTGTGCTCATAAAAGCTCAAAAATCCCCATTTATTAGTATTGTATCTACTGTAATATCTTTCTGATTGCAAATAGTTTATGATGTTTAGAACGGAAAGAGTGCATGATATCACCGTGCATATCTTGTGGCTAAGATAATGGGAGGAACACTAATAGGGGCCTAGAATCTCTTGAAACATTAATGTCCTTTATTTTACTGCACAAAGATCTAGATATCTCTCGAAGTACATGGAACCTCTTTGCAAGCTATGGCTTGTAATTTGGGTGTTACACTACAATAATTCCACATTGGTAAGATGGTTTCATGTCTGGATACTAGGATTGCAATGGCCCCAAATGTGGAAATCTCCTCATAAAGTCATTTAAATTTGACCAATCACTGCTCTGTCATTTTCAGTCACGAGTTCCTGAGGTGTGGGTTACAAATGAGGTCCGCTCAACCGATGTGTTGGTGGTAGAGCTGTAGAACAACAGCATGGTCCTGCTTTGAAGCACTATTTATCTCACATGTACTGATGTGTTAATCCTTAGTTGATCTACTTATGCACATTGGCTTGATGGGACTAAATGTTGTAAATGTGAGTTTGGGCAGTTCAAGCAGAAGGTTTCTCCGCACGACAAATCGGGAAACCCGATCCTCACTGCCACAGACAGCTCTAATCCCTGGTGGGCGTTGCTGGAAGAGGCTGTCAAAAATGCTAATGGAAAGCTTGGGAATCCGGAGATATTTCCCGCATCAACGGATGCTCGCTATTTTCGGGATCTGGGTTTGCCAGCAATCGGCTTCTCGCCCATGGCTAATACTCCTATCCTGCTTCATGACCATAATGAGGTGAAGTGCAGCATCGAGCTTTTTCTCAGGTCTCCGTCTTTTTATCTTGGTTATGGTAGGTACCTTTACAGTGCTCATCGATTCCCTTCCTTTTGCAGTTCCTCAGTGAGACCGAGTACCTGAGAGGAATTGAAATTTACGAGTCCATAGTTAGGGCTTACGCATCATATGCTGGACCGTCGGGACACGGAGGCTCTAAAGATGAGTTATGATGACCCAGCCGCGAATGCCCGACAGTCGGATATCGGGGCCCTGATCTCTCTCTCTCTCTCTCTCTCTCTCTCTCTCTCTCTCTCTCTCTCTCTCTCTCTCTCTCGTGCTTGTGATATAATAGCCAAATAAATCGAGAGAGTCGGTCGACAACCAAACCATCTGGTGACCGAGGGCTTAGGGCCGGACCTCCACCATCTTGCCGAGCACATGTTGTGTAAAAATAACTTCAACATCAACAGACCCTCTTGTGGCATTGCTTTCCTATGAGTAGCTTGTGATCTCTCTGTTTATATCTGTCCTTCCCCAGAATATTGGGCATGTGTGTTTATGTAAGGCCTCTGTGTCTCAATAATAACACGGGAAAATTCTACATAAAGGCTCGAAACTAGATGCATTTTTTCAAAAGAAGTCTAAAGTGAATGTTATTCGAAGTGGCAATTTAATTTTAAATATGAGGATAGAGTGTTTATTTGTTCTCACACGAGAGTTTGTTTCTCAACTAGGTGAGCATGTGTTTATTTTGGTTTTGGTGGCAACGAGTTGAAGCATTTTTGTGTAGCAACGCCTCTATTTTACCCTTTTTTCTATCTTTTTCACTGTTCATCTTCGTCGTGCTTGAAAGAACGTTGTCTGTCTCAAACTCACCTTTACTCACCATTAGCGCACCGACGAGATCAGTCGGGTGGGGATGGATTTCGAGCTCCCACTACTCGACCACATTAGCATTCTTGATCCTCCAAACAATCACGACCACAAGTATTTCAAAAGAACAAAGAAAAAAAAAAGAGGGCATGGCAAGACCAACCAGCAACGCCGAGATTGTCGTCGCTACAGCCGTGGGACGAAGAACTGGTGATGATTCCACGTGGAAGGACGAGATTGGATTCTCAAGTCTCCCCCGCTCATCGTCCGCTCGAATCACAGACAGGATTTTACTCTAATTTTATGCTTTTGTTCTTTATTTCCTTTTTCGGCAAATTCGAGAGCGTCTCCTAGCCGCAAGGGGCAATTTATAATGGTTGAAAACAGTGGACAAATAATCTTTCGGAATTCTTGAAATACATACAATTCATATTTATTTCGAATTTTTGAAAGGGAACTTTTAAAAGACGACGACCCAATCAAATATCCAAATCACCGGACTTTAGATATGGGATCTTTCAGCTTATCACCCAACCGAAATTACATACCCGAATGTTTTTTCAGCTTATTATTATCTTTTTGGTCGAGATTTTTTCAGCTTATTAAGTAAGAAGAAGAAGAAGATATGGCCAAAAATGAAAACACATTTCAATAATTAAATATAAAAAAAAGGGTAGAAAATGAAGGGAGAGAAATGTAGAAGCAGCAGCAGCAGGCTTTGCACTTGCAGCAAAGCAAAGCGGTCTTTGCAAATTCGTTTCTCCTTGTTCACGCAATTCTCTCTCTCTCTCTCTCTCTCTCTCTCTCTCTCTCTCTCGCTTTCGATATGGCCGAAATGGAGCTGCGGCCGCTTCCATTCCAGTAAAGGTCTCCATCGCCCCCTTCTTCTTCTTCTTCCTTCTCCGGTTCCCTTTTCCTCATCCCATCGGTTCTCAGCCCTCGGTTTTGGTCCCTCATGGGCTCCGTCGTCTCGTCCGGATCGTTCCGGTGAAACTACCGGCACGTCTCTCCGCTTCCGATCTCTCTGCATTTCCCGCGTCAGGTTTCGTCGGGAAGCGAACCGCGGTCGCCCGTCCACTCGATTCCGCAGGTCTCGGTTGCCGCCAGTGTTCCTGCCTTCTCTCTCGCTCGCTGGCGCGCGCGCGCGGTGAGTGTAATCCGCGATTGGTGACTACGCCAACCGTGCGTGTTCACCGTCGCCGTTGATGGGTTAGGCGGAAGATTGGATTTTTTGTCTTCCGGTGACGTTCTTATTGGGACGGCCCGATTCCTTATTCTTGTCCGCGTTTTCTGTCTTTGCAGTGTCTCGGAATCGGAACGACTCGCCGCCCGTATTCAAACGAAGCGATTTATTTGGGTTTTTGGCTTTCGTGTGGCTGAGGAGAGATGTCTCTGAGGATAAAGACGGTGGTGGACAAGTTTGTGCATGAGCTGAAGGAAGCCCTGGATGCGGACATTCAAGACCGCATCATGAAGGAGAGGGAGATGCAGAGTTACATCGAGGAACGCGAGCGTGAGGTTGCCGAGCGTGAAGCTGCTTGGAAAGCCGAGCTTTCTCGTCGCGAGGTAACCCATAGCATAACCCTCCGTTAATTGTCACTCATACACGGGGACTGCAAGTCTGATAAGCAAAACCGTTAAAAATGTCGTGTGTTAGGTAAACCAGTGATCCAGAGTCTTTTATGGTAGGTACTATTACATTAGTTCATGGTGCTATGATAGGATTGCCATTTGCATTATTCCTTGGAAGAAGATGACAAGAGCAGATGGTGGTTCATTTGCGATCCCTAGTAGCACTATAGCTTGCATGACTGATTACCATGAAGTGGGTGACATTTATATTTATTTTGCATCATGAGTTGCCAACGAATTATTGAGAAAGACGTACCGCAGTCTGTCTTTACTCCATTCATTGTACTCAACTGCTGTTTTATTGGTCCATGCCTGCTTCTTGCTCCTAGCGGTTAATGGGGTGATTAGTTTGATTATGAATTTTCCATCAACTCCACTATGTTATCTCTATATTGTCTGTGCTCAGCTACGGTGCTTCCTACAAATATACTCATGCCTCATCAGAACTAGAACCATAGGATGCCTTAAAAGCTGTAAGTATGAATGTTGCAGAAGTAATTACTTCTGGTATCGGGTGTAGTCATTGCAAACCTCATTCTATTCCTGAATTAAAGAGTTTCCATCTACCATGTCTCCAAGGCAGGGGTGTCTCACAAGGAGGATTGTTCGAGTTCAAACACTCACGTGTCATTCCACTTTCAGATTTGTTCAAGTCAGAGAATAGAGACACTGTCAATACTTAAAGTCTTCATTTTTGGAAATACCAATCTGTTATCAGCAGTTTCGTGTTTTCTTTAGTTATTAATTCAATAACTCAATACAAACTGCTTCATGAAAGTAATGTCTGTGCTAGTTGCTCAACCATCAAGCCGTGGATAGTTCGGTCAAGTTTTGTAATCTTTTGCTAACAGGTCGTTTGGCTCATTGATCTCATATTGATTTCTGCCCTGAAATTGGCTTCTGGATTGATCTCCTATTAGGCTCGAGTCGATCATGTCTGCTTCTCATCATTCTGTGTGAAGCTATACATTGTTTCTTGGCAGTATACAAAATTTGACCCAATGGTCATTTCAGTTTTTCTTTTTACTCTCTCTCTCTAGTGCAAAAGGAAGAGTCCTTGAGTTTGTCCGACAACTTGCCTGTCACTTTCTTCTTAGGTTAGGTTGCTATAGTGTGCTTGATCTATTTTTCTACCTTGTGTGGAGAGGAACAATTTTTCCAAGCGTACCTTGTCTATTCCAGGCAGAAATTGCCCGACAGGAAGCAAGATTGAAGATGGAGAAAGAAAACCTCGAGAAAGAGAAAAGTGTTCTGATGGGTACTGCATCTCAAGATAATCAAGATGGAGCTCTTGAAATCACAGTAAGTGGTGAGAAATATAGATGCCTCAGGTTTGCAAAGGCAAAGAAATGAGGCAGTGAAATGAAGGCGCAGGGGAGACGGAAGCAGGAGCAAAGATACTCTGCCATACGAAGCCATAGCTGTGAATTGGTAATTTTGGGACTTGTCTCTAGATTGGCATTATGCAGGTACAATGGTTTCATATCAACAGAGTTGATGTTCGTAGTCGTCTTGAAGCATGGTTGCTAATTGTTACTCATCGAGAGTCTAGAGCAGGTAGCACAAAGGCTTGAACAATGCAACGCACCATTCCTGCAACCTTCTTGTGGAGCGGAATCTTGTATTGCCCAATCGTCGAACCCACCCCAGTAAAGGAGGGAAAAGAAATAAATCATCTTTCAGTGTAGTGCTCTCTCTTTTAATGGAAGGGAAAAATAAGTACGCAGCTTTTAGTGGCTCTGGTATATCGTGACTTCATTAGGTGGCGAAGGCGACAGTCATTTTGATGTTTTCAGTTCGGTGGAATATATATATATAGTTTCATATGAGAATACCAATTAGATAGCTATGAGACCTAAATAAATGCTGGCATCAAAAGACCGCAAATCTATTTCGCGTTTTCTTTTTCTTTGAGAATTTGTGAAGCTATCTTCAAGGTTACTCTAAAGGAAAAATTATTTTGAATCTGCATTTTTTTTGTACTTGAAGCTCTCTGATTGTAAGTTGAAGTTTTTGGTACATTTAGATTTTTAATACATCGCACTAAAATTTACACCGAGTATTGTATTTCCATCGCATTTTGAAATTTAAATGCTAAAGCCGAAATTTGCTTTTTGCGTATAGTTTAGTTTTGTAGTTTATGATTGACTGGCACTATGGAGCAGTTAAATAAAATGAAATAACTTTCAACTAGAAGTCAAAACATTACAAACGTTGGAAACGATGGATGCAAACATAAGACGTAACCTAAATTTGCTTTTGATCAAGAAGCGTTTATATAAACCACAAACAAATCAAACAATCCTGTCGTTCTTGTCATTCCAACCGAGACCAAAGTGATCATTCTCATCGTCCTCTTGAGTGCTTCACAAGTGCTTTGTAGATAAGGATTCCATCGAACTACGATCGACACGATACGATGAAAGCTCAGTCACATTTTTCAATTTTAAAATGAGAAGGCAAAGAGGCACAGACACAGAGCCCCAACCTCTCTCACAACGCTGGTGTGAGAAGCCAGAGCAGAAAAGAATGGCTTTATCAAGAGATGTTCCTGCTCTTGAACTTCTCATAAACCTCGGATTGCCTAATATTTGCTCGATTGAAGGTTAACACTGCCAGTGCTGCATAGCCAGCATTGCCAATCGTAATGTGTATGTCAGACAGCAGGGAAAATACTCAATGACAAAAGATCAAGGCCTTGTAGGTACAGCCTTATTAATCAGACAAATTGCAAACCAACCTGAATTTTACTTGCCCAAGAAGCAACATTTGAAATTTAACTGTACACATATGAGTGTTACAGGCGGTGACCTTTGCTCTGGTTAATCTGATTCTTTGACCGTAAGATACGATAATAATTAATGAATGAATAATGATGAAAAGGAAGAAACACAGGAGAAGCTGTAGAGCACGATGTTGTTCGTTGGACAGAGAACACATTACTATCTTCGCAGCTTCCCAATGGAGTGCAAGTACACTGAGACTGAGACGACACTGCAAATATTAAGGGAATAATTAGGACATTAACTGAAGAAGCACCCAGGTTCATTCTATAGTTCAAAAGATGTGAATTTCCTTGGTCCTGTGTCATTGTTACCACCTAAAAAATGAAGGTTACTAAAGCTAAATTACTACCCATGTAGGAAAAATTACTGCCGCACTGACAAAATTACTGACACAAGATACCATGCCGTGGTATTTTAGCATGGGACCATAGCAGAACCCTTTTGTGACTGTTTTGACATGCTGGTGCAAACAGTAGCAGAAAATGCATTGTCAAGAGTTTTTGCTCACTACATGATCCTTCTCAACCACTGACAATGCTAACAAAGTCTGCAGATTCTTAACTTTTGGCGTTGGAAGAATGGCAAAAAGTACGATTGAAGAATGTGATGAACAAGAAACGACACATGAATAGAGATGAATAAGAGAATCTTACGTTGAACCAAGGAAGAAGGCAAGGGACAGATGAAAGCCAAAGAGAAACACAGAAACAACAGCTGTCAGAAGCATTGCCACTGAAGTAGAATATACCTGCTCATTTGAAATTTATAAAATTTAGTTGGAACTCTCCATAACAAGCACAGAAGAGAGTCAGTCATTTCCAGTACACTTATTTTTATCTATGGAAACTGACAACTATCATCGCAATCATTTAGGGATTATGTCGTATAAAAGGCATAAATGTAGTAAACAACCTCAATCCTAGCTTATTGGACATACAATCAAGGTGATGTTTCTAAAGAATCAGGTGACAAATGATTTCCTCCAGCTAAAAAGTGCCATGGAAAAGAAAGGCCTCCGTGGTTCATACACTTTTAGTGATGTGGGAGACTTTTAAAGCGTTTGCTCAAGTTACAAGCCAACTAAACTTTGCATGGCATATATTACATGCAGGTTAGGTACTTAAAATGTAGCCTCAAAGTGAAATAGGAAATGTACAAGATGTTGATAAAGAATATACCACACTGGATCCTAATTTAGTATAATGCCTCACTCTTTGATGCTGTATGCAAAAAATGTCTTACCTTCACAATATTGTCTGCATACTTCATCACCATAGACACAGCGATGCCACTGTTTACACACAGAAAGAATAAGAACTGTGGATCAATTTAACTCAAAGAAGAAAAGGTCTAACCATTTCTGGCTTCAAATAATATTGAGTCACCTGTGCATCCATGTAAAAAAGGGAAAAGAAAACAAAATTTCCCATTTTGGTCTGTGATATCTAAGAACATTCAGAAGAAAGAAATATACAATGCTAAGACAAAATCAAAGAAGGCTAATACAACAATAGCAGCAATATATGAGCACAATGACACTCCGCAAAAATGACAGAGTGAGCTTATAATTCTGTTCGGTTAATTCACAGCTAATACTCTGCTAACAGCAGGAAATCTATAATTCCAAAAAAATACGCACCTCAGAGCATGATTGACAATCATGAGAGTCGTAATCAAAGAGTAACCATGGAAGAAGCCCCTGGAAGTTCAGAGAGGAAAGCAACTACTTTTAATGAAGCATCAGTACTGCAGAACTTCAGTGCTAGAGTGCACCAGAAAACTATTCTTTAACTATGTCAAGGTCTTGTTCAAGGGTGCAATATTAGATATAGATGCATAAGAGAAGGCTAAATTACTTGTTCGCAACTGCATCAAAGTCTTGGATGACTATCGCAATAGCATTGAAGATCATCCCAAATATATACAGCCAGAAGTTCTGCACGTTTATGTTTCTAGAAGGCCGCTTTTTCATTATAGCCTGCAAAGAGGGATATCTGAATCAGCATCAAAGCATATGCAGCATATCACTTCATTTTGTCCCAACAAATCCAGAATGAAAACACTATGCATTTCAGGCAAACATTATGGAATGCATTTACATGACATCCTGGTTACATTGTACAGAACCAACATAGATGCTTTGATGAAGCACAACCAGAAACTTTAAGATCGTACACAACATACCTCAGTGTAGACTCCAGCAAACCCGCTCAGAAGTGCCATTACCTGAGGAAAAATTAAGAAAAGTGAAGGCTAAACTTACTAAAATAAACAATGCTTTTGTTCCCTTAATTACTTATTTTGCTCTATCCATACTAAACATATAAAAGATAAAAAAAGAAGAAACGGCAACTTACAATTGCCATTATCCAACCTTGAACTGGAGTTTCAAGAACACGATCTGAGCTGCAGAGGGTTTTGATTACCAGAGACATCATGAAGAATCAATTTGATAGTATGTTGGAGTTCTCTAATAAAGCATAGACTATAAAATGAATTTGGAAACTACAGCTAGTGGATAAAAAGCATACGCAGATCTTAATCTACTCCTTAGCCATTTTACCCGCACAAATGATAAATAACAAAAGATTATATGACCAGGTCTAGGAAGAACTTACACATAACGCACGGTCTAGCAAACTAGACCAAGAAAAAGAACTGAAAGGAAGGAAAAACTCACTTTGAGTTTAATTGTGCTGTAGTGCAGCCTGCACAAAGGAGAACAAAGGCTGCCCACTGAATCTCGCTCAATCTGATATGCAAGAGCAATTAGATTACAATTCTTCATCAAATAGCCAAAATTGTGAAAACTGACTGCGTGCAATGTGCGCTTTTTTATGGTCTACTTCATTTAAAAAATAAATTCTTTGTACTTTACTATTTGCTTGCGTCATTCATTCACTGGTTCTGGCAAACCAACATACTTCCCACAAGAAAGACAAATAAGTGCTTTTTTGGAATCTATTATCATAGGTGCAGTCCCGAAGTGCCTTTACCTGATTGACATAAACACACTTCCCTTAAAAAAAAAACAACCATGCAAGTGTGTAAAGATGGACTTACTCTCTCTTTAGTATGATCCTGTACAAAACACCAGTACTTATAATATTCAGGTTCTTCAGTATCTGATAACCAGGAGCATTCACGTATGCAAAGATATAGTACTGCCAAAGAAATTGAATTGTAATTACATTTAATTAAGTAGGGAAGAAAGATTAAATCAATATTAATACCAATAAAAAATGAACAGAGCATGTGAACTGACCTGAAGCAAATTCTTGACAAGGTAAAGAAACGCAGGAATAGGATAAACAATGACTTCATTCAATGTTGTACTCAACCTACACCAAGATTAGAAAGAAGAAGAGAATGACTTTACCCAATTCTCATTATAGCAACGAAAAATGTTAACTGATATAAGTGATTTGAATCATAAACACGGTAAACAACTTCTCAATGAGATCCTCCTGAAGATCTTTGTAAACAGAGACCACTAAACAACATCAATATCGCACAATCCAAGCGAAATATATTGTGAAGTCATCTTAAAGAGATACTACAGGGATGAAAAAACAAACACACACAAAAAACATAAAAATCAACAACGCAATAACCATGCTAAATATCTTTTTCTTCTTGGACAAGCTCCTGTTAATTAACTTCTAGAGAACGAGTGGCAAAGTAACCTGTTATCTTCAGTAACCCCTTCTGTTCTCCATATTCTTGCCAAGGCAGCAAGTGACAAGGCGCATTTTAGAGTCTCCACCTGACTCCAGCAAACAGTAAAGAGAGTTAAAGTATACTCAACATATACCCACTGCTGCATCTTCCAAATATTTCCACTCATTTACGTCGGACATTTCATCACAAGGTTTTGATAGATTTCTGAAGGATCTTTCTCATCATGACATCAGAAGGTACCGATGTAATCTCACCATGAAATTTGCAGTGGTCACACTATACTCATACTTCCCAGCTCTTTTGGACCAAACAATGAGGATTGCTTGTGAACTAGTAAGAATTGTCAATGCAAGTGTGACGATTGACCTATCTCCATAGAAAAAAAAAAAAACTCGCCATCAGTACTTTCTGCCAAATCCAAAAATGAAGCGATCTATAACAGTATAACACAGAAAACCAAGTGTTCGCACTTGCGCTTCCACTTAGACCGGTCATTTGAGCTGGCTCCCAACGCAGCCAAGGGGTTCAGTGAAACTGCATGATCAGTAGAAAATATCATATGATCACGCCAAAATTAGATTTGCCGAACACAGATGCGTGGAACCCGAATAAATCAGATATATTACCCATTAAAAGCTGCATCAAGTTCAAGGGTGGGCTTTAACAGAAACATACCGCCTGAAACAGCTTTTCCTCGTAGGCTTTCTATGTCTTCTACCTTTGTGTCCCCATCTTCATCCTAGAAATTACACCAATTCACACCATTTTAGCTAAAACTCAGGGAAGATGACTGCAGAATTGCCGAGACGCACATAGGAATCAAGAAGAAGTCAAGCTTCACGGAACACGAAAACCACGAGCATTCTTAAGGCAGGAAAGATTTCTGCAAGCCAATTCGACAAACAGACGACTCGATTGCGGGAGAGCTCCTAAAAGCACTCGAAACGAGACGTGTTCCAGCTAATTGAGGATCAATGCCACAATCAGTACAAGCAAAGCGCGCCGAGAACCACAAAATTTGCAAAAGGAGCGGAGGAAGCGAACTCGAAGCAGTCACGATCTGCTTTACTACAAAGAAATCCAGCTCGTTCGACTGAAAAACAGATGCGACGGCTGCACTCGCGCACGACGAATCCTCACACCCATTTTGCAACCCACAAAAACGAAACAAGCCGTACTAGCGCTCGACAAGAAGATGACCGAGCGTCAGAGCACAGACCTGATCTTTGAGCTTCCGATACTCCATTTTCGATATCGAATCAGCTGGCTGTTTCCCCGAGATCTCGAGCCGTCGAGCGGTGCCGATCCACTTCTTTTCCTGCGTTCGCACGCTTTACTGATCAGTGAAGACATATCGAAGAAGAAGAAGAAGAACAAGAGCAAGATCCTGCAAATGCATATGGGCTGGGCCTGTACTCGAGGCCTTCTTTCTTTCCCCCATTTTTGAGTAGACCATTGAACAGATGAGTTGGATTGAAAATAGCCCAATCCAAATTAACTTACCTAGCGATCCATACCAATCAAGCCCATCTCGGGTCCGGCCCATATTGCTAATCCAATTCAAACCCATTTCCGATCCGAGCCACATTAGTAACCCGTGATCAAATTGAGATCAGAACAAAGAGTGAACGAGTGCAAGAGAAAGTTATATAGGCAGGTTAAGTGTAAATAAATTGTCGACCCATTTAACACTCGCGTTATTATGAATTTTATTATTTTGGATCTATTTACGATTCATTTATTAACTATAACTTACCCATACAACAACTCAGCCCATCCAATATAAACTAAGAAATGAGCCTAGATCTAGACGGGTTCACTTTTGAAGTGATTTTTTATTTTTATTTTCAAATCTCACAGAGCATGTGCCTTGTTTTTTTTTTTTAAATAAACTTCTATAATTAGAATTTCATAATATCTTAATGTAGACATCAATAGATACACAACTGAGGTGTGTGTTTGAGAGCGACATTTGAGAAATTACTATTTTTCGCGCGTTCTGAAAATTTGAGGTACTCAACATTTTTCTATCGATAATTCGGTGATTAACATTAATAGAGGCGTTCGATTTGCAATTCTAATAGTCAGAAAATGTCCGAAAGAAAGAAAAGGCAAGGACAGAGCTACGATGGCCACCGAAAAAAGAAAAAAAACTAATTTAAATGTCTTTTAAATTGTTTCTAATTACGATTGCCAAATCAGCACATGTGATGCTTAATGATTGGGGGAAGTTCCCTCACCTCCGAGTTCCGACCGCGACTCCGTTTGGACAGACGGATGAATTTCACGAGACCCCCATGTGCTTCGGCAAGTCGCGATGGCCGCTTTTGGAGGCTTACCACGTCGTGCTGTTTTTTTTTTTTGCCTTTTTTTTTACTCCGACAAATTTAAAATTATAATTAAAATTAAGGCCCGGGGCGGGGCGGGGCGGGGCGGGGGGGGGGGGGGGCATGAAGACTCGATTACTCCAAAGTCCACGAAACATTCTACGAATCCTATGAATCGGTTAGATTTACATATTTTTACATGCTCGGATGACTCTAATTAAGATTAGTTTGCGACGTACGAGTTGCCGATCTGGGTGCACGAGCCCCGAGATCTAACTATCCAGCGAAAACGGTCTTTGACCCGTGCATGTAATATTCGACTCAGATCAGTTTGCAAGCACGATTATGGAATTCGTAAGGACGAAATTCGGTTTTTCGAGCGAAAAAATCTCCTCCGGCATTTCCTAATCAGCTGTGCCCTGACTTTGTGGTTTCCGGACAGTCCAGCGGTTATCTCCAACCGGAACATGTTAATTCATCGGTGAAAACATTATTTATCACAAGGCTTGTAATCAATCACACGACCTCGATTTTACATCGCTCTTTGCAGCGACGACTAATGAAGGGGCATTTCGGACAGTTCAATATGTTTTCTTTTTTATATAGCGTGATTCCGGAGGAAGTTTGGGCCAAAAGTAAATTCCGCCCGTATCGAGGTCGAGGACAAGCTAACTCCGACTAATGGATGATTAGACCGCTTAATCATCATTTCCTTCTCCCTCTGCCTTATTATCATTGTTTTTATTTTTTCCACCTTTTGGCGGTCAACAAAAGATCGTACCGATACTCAATTGTAGATAATTATATTGGTTAAGGGTTTTTTTCTCATCGTCAAGATGGATGTTTCGAAACTCATAATTGTTAACGTTTTAAGTGGAGGACCATGGTATTAAGGTGATGTGTTAATCTTTTCTAATGTTTTATGCTGTCCTGAATTTTTTGGTCATAAAAAAAATAAATGATCAATGTCGGTGCCATGGGATTTGGATTCCCTGTCTAGGGTAAGGTGATCTGCGGCCTGCAACCGTTCGATCTTTGATCAGGCAATCGTTCTTTTTTAAATGGGGCCCACCCCTTTGCCTTAAAATCTCCTGCCCATAATCAGATCCGGACAGAGAATTCGGATCTGGTGCCATGGCCCGTCCCCGATCTCATAATTTCCGAGAGACGCGAAGATATTTCCTATCCGTAAATTAAGGACTTTAATAGATAAATAAAAAAGGCCCGCCGACATCAATTAATGAGTGCTCGTTCGGTTCGATTTTAACTCTATGAAGTGTTCGGGGTTAATTTGTCTTTTCCCCACCTTCTTTTCACACGACTAAATTTCGCGCGAAAATTACGCTAATGACATTGGAGGAATTTTTACGGCGGATCGCCGGTCGCCCGGCAGACCGTTTCAATTTTCCGACATTTTGTGCCACGTAATACGAGAGGTGGACCCCACGCGCCACGTCCCACAGTCTGCCTTCCACAGAAAGAAGGCGAATAAAAACCAGCCTGGGATGCAGCTGTGATCACCTCTGCCTCTCTCTCTCTCCCCTTCTCTCTCCTTCATCACCATTCCTTTCCTTCCATCTTCATCGTCCATCTTCTTCCTTCTTCTGGTGTACGCACGCACGCCGGCGACCTCCGTAACCAGCCGACCATGCAGAAGCGGAGCTTCATCCCCAACCTCGCGTCCCCCGCCCCGTCCCTTCCTCTCTCCCAGAGAACAGAGCATCAGGACAGCAACCTCGACACCCTCCAGCGAGGCCTCCGCCGGCGGCTCTCCTCCCTCTCCCTCAAGATCCAGCCGGCGACCGCCTCCTCGTGGGCCCTGCTCCGCCGGACCAGGTCCGTCTCCTCGGTCGGGGCCTCCGCCGGAGGCTCCATCAGGA
Source organism: Melaleuca quinquenervia (assembly GCA_030064385.1). NCBI lineage: Eukaryota > Viridiplantae > Streptophyta > Magnoliopsida > Myrtales > Myrtaceae > Melaleuca > Melaleuca quinquenervia. The sequence continues at coordinate 4,077,120 of CM057726.1, read as the reverse complement.
AGTGGTGGGACTGGGGCTGGTCCTGGATCATGTCCCGCAAGCCCGTCTTCGCCCAGGATCTGGAGATGAACGAGGAGGAGACCAAGGCCATCGGGTCCCACAACAAGGGAAGCTGGAGGCACGTGTTCTACAAGGTGCGGTCCGAGATCCGGCGGCTCGTCGGGTCGGACAACCACGTCGGCCTCCCCCAGACCTGTCGGTACGATTCAGTGAGCTATGCCCGGAACTTCGATGACGGCAGGAGATCGTCGTCGTTCGTCGAAGCTTATTGATCGATTGATGGAATGCCGTACCGAGAGAGCGTGCAAGGGAGATCGAAGAAGAACGAGAACGAGGAGGAGGAAGAGGAGGAGAGATCCAGAATCGGCGGAATAAAAGGCCCAAGATCTAGGACCCAATGGACCGAGCTCCCTCTTCTTCTTCTTCCTCTTCTTTTTCTTGCTGTTACAGTGATTGTTTCATGTGTTTATTCTTTTCTCGTTTTCTCATTTCTTTTCTCTCTCTCTTCATGTTGGTGATGTTGATGAAAAAGATTGCTCTTTTTCTTTTTTTCCCTTTTGGGCCTGTAAGTAGAGACCAAAATGAGAATGTGTTATATTAATCAAAGCTGGCTTTCTCTCTCTGGAAGCCAGATTCAGACAGTGTCGCACTATAAAGAACCGTCGTTGTTGTCGTCGCTGCCGTGCGTCTCTCTGTATTTAGCAACATATCTGTTCTTCCTCTGCTCTAGCATCGGGTCCCAAACGCCTGGACACGAAGCACGTCGCGGGGACGAGATCTGCGAGCAAGACTCGTTCGAATGACACCAAGAAAATCTACAGCGAGGCTCATGGCTGTGACGCGGGTTGCAGGCATATTAGCCGTCCGCGCTCGTGGTAGGTCCACCATGCCTTTTGTGTTGGCGGGTCGTGATCTGGAGCAGGGGAAACAGTGGTGCGGTGAGCTCGCCACGTTGACCACTGACCTGACCACATTCCGAGATCCAACAACAGCGTCCGCGAATAAGGTTGCTTCATGCGCACCAGCGGGTGTCGGTGACAGGTCGATAGCTGGAAGAACAGAGAGAGAGAGAGAGAGAGAGAGAGAGATGCCAATCATTGCCAGCGAGGTTGATGTTGATGTGTAAAGATAGGAACAGAAAAGAAAATCATTTTTTTTAATTTTCAATTTGCTTTGCTTTCTACACAAATTAAATCTCGTGATATGTATAAATTAAACTTTATTCAATTTGAAGTAACCTAAAAAATTTTCGAAGGAAGGGAGTGCCGACACCAGGCGGGATGAGCCTGAACAGAAAAAAATCAATATAACAAAATAAATAAAAGTTAGTAATAATGGTATAAATGTATAATTGAATTTTGATTTACTGTGTAATGTGATCTTTAAACTATAAATTTCTCCGATATGAAAATGATTAATGATAGCATATACTAAAAGTTCATGGATGATATCTTATATTAGTATTAAAGTTAAAAGATTATGTGACGCATTTGATTCGAATTTATAAATCATTTATGGTATTTACCTTAAAAGTTAATTCCACGTAGGACAAATTTGGGTGCTCTTTTGATTTTTGCTTTATTAAAGAAAAAGAAGGGACCGAGGCGGGAGGGGAAGAAACTCCAGAAAAAAAAAAAAAAAGACAGGATTTAAAGCGAACCTCCTATCTTGCATTAAAAGCGTCGGCGCACGAGGACCGAGGTCATTGTGGACATTTTACATTCCCTGGGGAAAAAAACTGAAAAAGGCACACAAAAAAAGGTTATATAAAGAGACTTAAGCCTTTCGAGTTCTACGTATACCGACATATAAAATCATTTATACATGTATTTTCTACCTTTTGATATTGTAAAATCATTTTTTAACTCTTTTTTTTTTGAACTGTTGAAGGAAAAACTAAAAAGTAAAAAATCCGGAAGCTACAGTAAAAAATAAATACACGACGGTGAATATTTTTTTGTTTGTGTAAAATCAGAATGTTTAGCATTGTATAAATAATTCATTAAGTTAATACCCCATTGTGCATGATTCCTCCCCTGTTATTACGACCAAGAATTTCTTAATGTAATCGTTACGTGACATGATGCGATTTTATATGTAGTCAATGGTATTATTATATGAGAGAATTAAAAATGACAAATATCGCATAATGAAGTATTCAATAGGAAGAGTTACATTGTTAATTTGCGACATTAGGACTTATTAGAACCATTGGTATCTAAACAAGGAGCCGAGCACACACGAGAGCGAGGAATCCTAATTGGAAGCGAAGAGAGCGCGGTCAACATCTTGCAAAATTTTATAAATTCAAATGATATTCGGTAAGTATCTAATTAGAGGATGCTATGCAATGATTAATTTACGCAGATATTTTACGACTGAAAAAATGAAAAGTCTATTTCTTTAATTTCTAAATAAAATCTCCCCAAGAACCTCATTTACAAAGATCCATACATTCGGACGTGCACCATGCATGGTATTAAAAATGCAAACAAGATACGTTATGAAATGTTATTAAATCTTAAATTGTGTGAAATTACCTCATCTTTTATTTATTGACAAGAAAAAAATAATAATTAGAAAGCATCCTGGCCCAAAGAAATTAATCATTTCAAAATGCTTTTAAAAAAATAGCCATTTCAATCGCGCATGATAATAAATCATCGATAAATATACTTTTCATTGTCATATAACTTACTATTGATAATGACAACATGTCCCGTGGTTAAATTTTCCTAGCGATAGGAACAATCATCTATTTCCAAGTAATTTTCAAATCGTCTCGGTGATTTTCCATTAAACAAGCAAATAGTTAATTGACATTTCCTCCGCGATTTCTTCACTAAATTGAGATTCAAGGAAAATAAAGTGGAGATAAAACCAAAAACAACCACTTCTCCTTTTCTATTTTCGAGTAATAATTCAAAATTATAGAAACACACTCCTGCAAGCATGAGATAATTAAATAGGAGTACAACCATTAATTAACTTTGTCAAATTGCATGGTTTTACCCAAAAAAAGAAGAAGTTCCATCCTCTGGTCCTTATGAAAAAGAAGGAACTCTTTCAAATCAATTATTCTACGTACACGAAATCAGAGCAATAGCTGTACAGATCCAGGCAAAAGCTGACCACACTAGGAGAAGCAGATAGTTCTTAACAGCTAATACAGCAACATAACAAGGTAAAAAGCACTGACTCGAACCACGGGACCCTCTCTCGACGGCCCGATTGCTCACCCACATCCCAAGCTTTCTCAGAGATACGGAAGAAGGAATTAGAATTTGCCCGTGTCTTGCAGTCGGCGACAAGCCTGCGACGCTTCTTTGGCTGCTCAACCTGTCCCAGAGCCAGAACAAGGCTTATAAAGACTAAACCCGATACGAGATAGAGAAAAGCTATGGCACTTGCCCAAGATTGTAAGCACAGTTATCATCGGTTTCGGATTGAGAAAGCGAACTTATAGAATGATTTTTACTATTTTCCATTGATAATCTGGTACAGAAAGTAGAGTTCCCAGCTACTAGCAGCTACCTTAAAACCGGTCTCCTACTTTGGAAGCTGAAGGGCCCCGGGTGCATCCCTCATGCTTATATTCAAACTGTTTCGCATGGTTCGTCTTCCAATACCAGCATTTCCTTTTTGCATCATTGCAACAAATTCACTGTAATCAATTGTTCCATCCTGTCATACATAATGCAAAGATCAGAGAATTCCAACATCGCGATATCAGCAAAAGGCATGATATCAGCCACAGGCGGACATTCGATGAGGCTGCAACATCCATGAATAAGACCTCAAGATATTACAGTTACTAAGGCAGATAAATGGAAAAGACAGGATAAGACAGCAACCAGTTGTTAGCTACAGAGGAGAGATTCTCACAGCTTCCTCGAACTACTGCTACAAAGGGATCGATTTGATTCGAACCCTTCCCCCCACTGTCTAAATGCCAGCATCGCATTAAATGTGGCATATGACCCTAGACAAGACAAATCTTTCCTTGTGATCCTGCAATTTTTTTTGGGACTAGCTTACCAACAAAGCGTGACAAAAGATATCATGTTAATATGTCAAATCCTCCAGTCAATACTCGTGAAGAGACACAATGTCTGATCTACTGTTCCATACATTGATTTGAACAGTCCCCATCTTCTCTTGTTCCCTGACATGTTAATGTAGATTTCCCGAAAACTAGCTTGCGATTCAAAGAAATAAAAGTGAGGATGTTCCGCATCAGCAGTTAAAGTTGACTTACATTATTTTGATCAACTTCTTTGATGATATCTTCAAGGAAGACGTCAGTCATATTATGCTCCACACACGCTTGCTGCAGCTCATCAATGGTAATATAACCACTTCCGTCCTTATCAAAGTATCGAAATGCCGCAACAAGATGTTCCTCACGTTCTAGTTTATTAAGGTGAATTGTCGCAGCAATAAATTCCCCATAATCAATGGTTCCACTGTTGTCCACGTCAGCCTGAGCAGTAAATTAATCTACTTAGAAAATGACAGAATAACATAGGCAAACAAAAAAATGCTAGCGGTTTTAAAAAAAAGTGAAAAGGCAATCTCACATCATTAACCAAGTGACTTGTGGAAGTTTTTGCCACTTCTCAGCCAGGCAGAGCCCCTACCTTGTCTTATTTAGTTATTACGTCACTTAGATCTCAGCCATCGAAGAAGAAGAAAGAGTAGTTCGAACAGACTTAAAACATTCACATTGATATACATAGAGGTAATGATCTTTATCCAATCATAGTTAATTCCTTCTTAACAAGCATAACTAGCCTTGATAACTAAAGTATGTCCCCACTCATTGAAATTCGTCAAGGCAAATTGGAGACAACAATGGGGTATATGGAAATGAAACTAGAATGAATTTAGGCTCCGATTGTTTCATGGAAAATGAATGATTTGAAAGCATTTTCTTAAAAATAGCCACTCATATAATTTGAAATAATTAAACAAAGAAAAGGAATTTCATTGTGGACTGCGGTTTATATTCTCATGAATGATGAAATCTTTTTCTATTCCATTCATTCATTTTCCTAAGCGATCATTTTTTGGAAAAATTCTTTCAATCCATTCATTTTCTACGAAACAAACAGAGCCTAAAAGGAAAACGTGAGAAACAAAAGAGCAAAGATGAAGGAAGTGATGTAAGCCACATGATCATTCAAAGAAGAGTGGCGAACTTCAAAAGTGTTCAGGTATGAACACCCATAAAACAACAAATATTTGCTTTAAAGAACACTACTCACTGCATCCATGAGATCTCTGATCTCCATATCTTTCATTGTGGAGCCATATTTTCTCAGGCCAGCTTTCAGTTCATCGAATGTGATCGCACCACTATTATCAGTGTCCATTGCCTTGAACATTTCTCTCAAACCAGCAATCTCCTCCTCCGAAAGGCTTTCAGCTATTACCTGATGGCAGCAAAGACACAAATTAGACTTAATCCTGCAGTAAGATTACTTTGAAGTTTCTGATTGCATGCTCGAACCAATACAAAATATCCAAAAATGTCCTCAAATTTACTCAATCCCCCAACAAGATGCATTTTAAGGTAATTTGGTTCAAGAGTTATTTTGGGATTCTGCTCAGTTAGTTATCAGTTTTGTTCTTATGGAATCTTCATAGCACTTAAAATGAAGTCCGCCATGATTTGAGTTCTGGCAAGTATTGGAAGCATTGTGATATGCATCTTTGCACAAATGCATATCCTAATATCATACCCGCAAAGCCATCTTCTTCAATTTATTCATAGCAGAGAACTGTTTGATACGGGACATGACAGCTGGATCCAGTGCCCTGTCAGGAGCTACTCCACTTTTGCAAATCCATGGATGACCTGAGAGATAAGATAGAGAAAATGTTAGACACAGTAAACCAAATTAAAGCCATCATCTATTGCACATTCTACCTTCAGACTCCCCAATTTTCAAAACCAGAGGAGAAAAATTCCTCGATCTAACCTTCAAATGATCACAAATTCAAACCTTCAAGATGACATTTTTTGGCTAAGATCTCCAAAGAAGACCTACCAATCAGCATGTTCAAACATCAATAGAATGCCCTATAGCTTGCTACCACAAGGACTGCATTCGGTTGAAGCAAGGGATGCCCGAAGGTGGAACCTTAGGACTTCTATATCCTTCTTGTCATCAGCCATGTCGACTTGCTCATCAAATAGACTAGCACTCTCTAACTTATAGCAATGAAAGTGGCTTCATAAACCATAATATGCCTATGAAAATTTTATATGCAAAAGAGTTGACATACATAGCACTTCATGAGCAGTCAAGCGTTGAGAAGGTTGAGAGCAGAGCATCCTACGGATCAGGTCCTTTGCACTATCAGATATTAAGGGCCACGGATCCGAATCGAAGTCTATGTGTCCCTTCAACACAGCATCAAATATTCCCTGCTGTGTTTCTGACATCCAGTTGGAACAGAGATTAGTGTCAGCGCATAGAATGTATATCTATAGCTATTTATCAATATCCAATAGTTTATCTTGAGTGTTTAAGTAATACAGTACCTGCCCAAAATGGTGGCACACCACTCAACAATATATATAATATGACTCCTGCTGTCCACACATCTGCTTCTGGCCCATAACGCTTCAAAAGTACCTCAGGGGCAACATAATATGGGCTTCCAACAACATCAGTAAATATTTGGTCTGGATCATAGAGCAGAAAATATGGATAACTACAATGCCCAGACAAGAAAATAATTGTATATTGTACATGGAAAGATCTCAAATGGAAGAAACATAACAGAATAAAATTTAACTCAGCTCAACAATTATAGACTAATTCAATTCGAAAGCAGAAACTATGAACTTTTCGACTCACAACAACTCTGCCCTCAAAGCCATTTTATACAAATACAAGAAACAATAGCCAGGATGTTGGCTGTTGGGAAAGAATGTTTGATGCACCTATAATTCTGATGGCAACAAAACTTATATATTGACCTATTATACTGCTGAAAATAGAGAGCAAAAACTAAAGCTGAGCACACGGTACTCAAAACATGAAACACACTATAAATGCTTAGACGCCAATGGAATGTAAAGTGCAAACTTCTTACCTGGTTTAAAGAAAACAGAAAGCCCAAAGTCAATGGCTTTAAGAGAAAAATCATCATCTTTGTTAACCAACAGGAAGTTCTCAGGCTTGAGATCTCTATGCATCACACCAAGGGAATGACAAGCCTCAACAACCCCCACAATGATTCTAGTCAGTTCAGCTGCCTTCCTCTCACTGTAATGTCCCCTTTGAATAATCCGATCGAACAATTCACCTCCAGAGCAAAGCTCCATCACAATATGAACATACAATGAGTCCTCATAAGCACCCTTAATTGTAACAATATTCTTGTGTCCTGCCAAATGGTGCATTATCTGAATCTCCCTCCTAACATCCTCCACATCCTCCTTAGAGATCAGCTTCCTCTTCGAGATTGACTTACATGCGTACTCAATCCCTGTGGCAATCTCGGTGCACAAATAAGTAGTCCCAAACTGTCCTTGTCCTAGTTTACGACCCAACTCATAAAGATCACGAATATTTTCGGTCTTATGACCCAACACAAAATAAGACTGGTTATCAATGCCCCTCCTCATGAAAGTGTCCTTCTTGGCTGCACTATTAAGTTGCAAATTGTTATCGTTATTACTGTTACCCTTCTTGGGTGTCTCAGCGCTGAATTCTTGAGCTACAAGTTGCTGGGAGTTTAAGGTCGAGGATGAGTAGTCGGAACTAGAATGGTCAGATCGCGTGCTCTTCTTGGATTTGGACTGGTCCTGGGGCTGATCGAAGCCCTGAAAAGGTTTTCCTCTGAAAGATCCACGGCATGTGTTGCCCATAAAAAACGCAATTAGCAATCACCAGATTCACTTCACAGCCTTTTCCTCATCCAAATGTGTAAATTTCAATTGCCCAACCTGCAACTAGGGCGGAGAAGGAAAAGATTCGTGCAATGCCCAGATCAGACACTCAAACCATAAACTAAAAAAATCCAAAGAAACAAAAAAAATCAAATACCAGATCAGATTAACAGTTCGATTTTACCTATTTCAACGTACGAAAATAGAAACTTTTCAATCAAGAAAAAATCCCGTTCAGACAAATTAGCAAGCTAACATATATCTCACACGTCAATAGTCTATGGTAAAGCAAATCTCGAAAGCAAACATGTAGAGACAGAGAGAAAGAGAAAGAGAAAGGGGGAGAGAGATCTGATACCTGAAGAAGAAACAGATAAAGGGTTGGATGAATCTTCAAGCGTGCTTCGCCGGGGGGCGCTCGCGTTCGAAGAAGAAGAAGATGACGACTAAACTAGAACGAGGACAGGACATTCACGCCCATGTTTCGATATAAGGGTTTGAATGGTCTGACAATTTTATATTCTTTCTTTTTTTTTGTTTGTGGGGGGAGTAGAAGAAGGAGAGGGGTGTTGCTGAGAAACGTCGGAAGAGAGTGCTGACCAGCTCACTCTATCTCTCTCTCTCCCGCAATCGCCTCACGCGGCTTCACAGTTGCTTATCGTCTCCCTCTCTCTCTCTCTTTTCTATTTCAAGGTTATTAATGTTTTCCTTGGAAGATTTTTGCTGCTCCTCCTAAAAATGAAAACCGTTTATCTTGTTGCTTTATTGCAGAACAGTGAAAGTTAAAAAGGTTCGAGTAATGACGAAAGCTCTCATTGTTCAGCCGCCCCTCTTCTGTCCTGTCATCGACTCCCTGAAGGTTGAAGGTCTTCTTCTTTTGTTCTTATTTCGTGTGGAAATATTTAGATAACGTTGTGTTGTTGGGCATGGCCCAAGGTCGTCGCTTGTTGGGTCAAAGAAAGTTGCTAGGAAGCAACATGGCTGTGGCTGCTGCATGTTAGAGATGGTGGGTCAAAGAGGGTTTTCCCATGGCTCTGACTATTCTTTCTAGCTGCATGACATGGAATGAGTACTGAGTAGCTCTTAAACGAATTCTTCTCACCTCGGAGGCTCGGACAGGATGATTCGGGTTCGGATCAAGCCCACCCCAGATGTTGTCGCTCGAACTCGCTCTTTCACACGTGATATTCGAGTTGGCGAGATCAGGAGCGGGCAAGATCGAAGATGGCTGGACTTTTCCAAAAGCGAAGAACCTTTCGAATGAGTATGTGGAAAATTGAAGAGTCAAAGTCCTTGAGGCATCTGGAGGAGTCAGCGCATTCTGCATCCCATCAATCCAACGTTATCTTTGTCTGTGGTTTCTTGGCACTGGTTTGAGTAAAATACCATCAAGAGGAGCCCCTTACATTTGGAATTGCATTAAATGGGTGCCCTTCCTTGAAATAGAAGGTCTTCGCATACTATCCATCCGCTCTCGCGTTGGATCTTGTCAATCATACTTCAAAAAATGCCGACGAATAAAAGTATATCAATTGTGTAGGCAAACGGTTTTTAAGGAAACTTGTTCAAAAAATCATAAACTTATTATATTTTTTATTTATTCAATCGTGGACTTATCGATTTTATCAATCGAGTCGTAAAATTTTTCATATTTTTTTCAATTGAGTCAATGCGGCCAATTTTAACCGGAAATTATTGACGTGAATGTTGATCGTCCTATGTGGCATGGTACGTGTCGTGCTAACATGAACATTTTTTTATAATTTATATTTCTTAAATTATTTTTTATTTTTTAAAGCTCGACGGGAGTTGCTGATCATGGCCCTCGCTTACATTTGGCAAGAGCTTCATGGCCTTTGACTGGTGGTTGATGAGAGTCGCCAACCCTCACCAAACTTGTCAGGAGAAAAAGATAAAATAAAATAAATTATAACAAAATTCAATTTTTCAAAAAATTTTAAAAAATTATCAATTTCAGCACCGATCGTCCTATGTGGCACTACTGACGTCCATGCCAGGAATTCATGATTGAGATGAGCTCAATGGACTAACTCGACGAAAGTTGAAAGATACTTAGAACTCAATTAACATATTTAAAAAATTTATGATTGAATTAGTAAAGATACGATAAATCTATGATTTATTAGATAACTTTCTCACGGTTAACACTTAACAAAGAGCGATCCACTAATGTCACCTCTTCATAAGCTTATTCCAATAAAAAAATCAGCATAATTTAATCATTTACTGTATATAAAAAACATAAATAAGTCACGACTCTTGAATGTCATGTGCTGCTCCGACAATATCCAATCAAGCCAGTGATCCCTTATCGCATCAAAAGGACAGATCTTTATTCTTATGCCCCGCTTTTTCCCAGTTGAAACCCAGCCATTAAATTTTGCTGGTGCTGTTGAACCGACTTCAGATTTTCAGTACGACCAGCGAACGTTCTCGTCACGATGAAGAAGATTTCCACAATCTACCACAGCATGCAAGTGCGTTCTGGCGCCTGACCGGAAACCGTACAAACACTGTGAACGCTTAATTCCCGCGGAATCTTTTCCATCAATGCCATCTGCATCCCTCGTACGTGTCCCTTTTCTGCAGTGACGCATCGAGTGCTGAAACATCACGCCTTCTTGACTCGAAAGTTCCAGCTTTGGATGCGAGTTTAAACAAAAGTTGCAAACTTTACCAAAACTCCGCTGGTTTACTGCCACTGGGATTGAACTCTGAGAGAGGGAGAGAGAGCAAACAACAAGGAACGATGTCAAGGGGAAGGCGGACGTGTAAGCCACTGAGAAGGCCATGAAAGCAGGTGTCTCCCTCTCCAAGGCCGAGGGCTTCTTCTCAGTATCATCCTATTCTTGTACAGTGACACTGCCATCCCTTTTCTTTTCCTTTTTTCTTGCAGAACACTCTGGTTCATCTGGACACGCCCGTACCAAAATTTGATACATGCTTTTTAACTGGATGAACGAGAATAAACAAGTGGGTGTTCCTTGCTAGCAGCTGAATATGCAGGGTTCGATGAAAAGGAACCAGCTTTGCTTGTTCCGTTCAGCGACTTTGGCGGTCTCTCTTTGAGTTTTGACTGTGTCCTCGTTGTTGTAGTTCATATGTACAAAGAATGAGCAGGACTGTGCTTATAGCTGTTGCTGCTGCCTTTGGGAACTTGCTTCAAGGATGGGACAGTGCCACCATCGCTGGTAAATAGTCATACTCGAAAGGGTCAGGTTTCCCGATTTCTCCAAGAAAGCAAAGTATTTGGCCTGTGTTTTAGTAACAGTCAATTACACTAGGAAATTGAATTGAGATTGGTGATTGCTGGTGGTTGGTCATGTCCATGATTAATTTGTTTGTAATTTTGCATCAGGGGCTATATTGTTCATAAAGAGGGAGTTCCATCTGGAGAGTGAACCCACTGTGGAAGGGCTGGTTGTGGCTATATCGCTTCTCGGAGCTACTCTAGTCACCACATGTTCCGGAGCCATGGCTGATTGCACAGGCCGACGGCCTATGCTGATAATGTCGTCCTACTTTTATTTGATTAGCGGTCTCCTGATGTTCTGGTCTCCTAATCTTTACGCGCTGCTCTTGGCAAGATTTATAGGAGGGCTTGGAGTAGGTTTGACTGTCACTCTGGTTCCACTCTACGTATCGGAGCTGGCCCCACCCGAGATAAGGGGCCTGCTGAATACCCTCCCCCAGTTTTCAGGCTCCTGTGGGATGTTTGTGTCGTATTGCTTGGTCTTTGGTTTGTCGTTGATGCATTCACCAAGTTGGAGATTGATGCTTGGAGTTCTTTCTATTCCAGCCCTTGTTTATGTTGTCTTGGCAATATTTTTATTGCCCGAGTCTCCACGGTGGCTTGTGAGTAAAGGGCGAGTGCTTGAGGCCAAGAAAGTTTTACAGATGATATGTGGCGCAGAAGATGTTTCTGGTTAGTTTTTTTCTTCCTCATGGTAATCAGTATTTTCTCAACACAAGTTGATCTAGGATGTGTAGGACTCTATAAGGTTTTCAGTATAAGGTCTTCACAAGGAGGCAATGCGGATGTAGGAAACGCGTGTGCATCTGTCTGAATATCCCTAAACAGGAATACTCTGATCTGCAAAAATTTGATGGATACTGAGATATGGTGACAGATGGTAATTGGGTACTTTCGACAGCAACATTAAGTGTTCATGTAGTTCATGCTTCTGTGGTTTCTAGATAGGTGATGAATTCTACTTTGCTTCACCAATATATCATTTCTTTTTTAAGTGTTGCATTGAGGTTAAGGGACGTGCAGAAATATGATCGGTGAAATTGAAAGTATATTTGCTGTTACAGACATCAAGTTTCTAGAAATCGTGTAGCCCTCTCTGGAAATCCCACCAGAATCCTCTAAGCACTAGTTTGAATTGAATTTCTTGCATCAGCTGCTATAGGAATGATTATCTTTCCCTAATTTCCTTGAACCAACTTCATTGCTGTACAAGTGTCTAAATAGCATTATGTCCTGCATCTTCCTGTTAACAGGTGAGATGGCTCTGTTGATGGAAGGAATAGGGGTCGGATGTGATGCCTCTATAGAGGAATACTTAATTAGGCCTGCCAATGATCTTAATGATGACTCAGATTTGTCTAGTGAGGAAGATCAAATCATGATATATAAACCAGAGAAAGGTATCTCATGGGTTGCCAGACCAATCACTGGTCAAAACACCTTTGCCATTGCATCTTTGCAGAGAAGCCAAACCGTGCATTTTGTGGATCCCCTTGTTAACCTCTTTGGTAAAGTCCATGAGAAACTTACAGAGATGGCAAGCATGCGAAGCACACTATTTCCGCATTTAGGAAGCCTGTTCAGTGTGGGAGGGCAGCAGCGGGAAAATGAAGGGGATGAGGAGGAGATCATTGACATGGAGGGTGAAGAGTACCCATCTGATGCTGCAAGTGGCGATTCCAATGATAATTTACAGAGCCCATTGATTTCGCGTCAGGCAACAAGTATGGAGAAGGAATGGGTCCCACCAGCTCAAGGAACCACTATTAGCATTGGACGGGGTAGCTTGATGCAAGGAACTGGAGGACCAGAAGAGAGTGTGGCTATTGGCCCCGAGTGGCAGCTAGCATGGAAATGGCCCAAGAGAGAGAACGGAAGTGGAAAGAACGAAGGCTTTCAGAGGATTTATTTGCTTGAATGGGGTGTTGTGGGCTCGCTTGCATCTGTCGCTTCTCTTCCTGGCAGGGACCAGCCTGTGGATGGGGGCCTAGTCCAGGCGGTTGGCTTGGTAGGTCGACCGGCTCTCTTCACTGAAGAGCTGCTGCCACACCGTCCATTGGGTCCAGCTATGCTTCATCCATCAGAAATTGCAAAAAAAGGACTCTGGTGGAGGGATCTATTTGAGCCAGGAGTTACGCACGCTTTGTTAGTTGGTGTAGGAATTCAAATACTTCAGCAGGTAATCGAAGTTTGGGTTGCTTTCTATTTCAAGCTTAAGTGGTGACTATTACAATCTATGTAATTGAAGGTTTGATTGGGTGGCTGGCTACCATGTCGATATGTTCATGCCGTCGATCAGTTTTCAGGATTTTAGACCCAGATTTCATTTTGAGAGTCGGAATTTGATTTGTTCCCATGTAATTATGCCTAGGGTAGCATTAGATGCTGAATAACAGAGCTTGTTGGGTTGAGTTTGCTCTCCCTCCCTAAGATAAGCAAACACACACACAAACACTTGCTCACGGAAACACACTAACAAGCGCAGAGTTTAGCTGATATAGATTCTCAATGCAGTTCTCTGGAATAAATGGTGTTCTATACTACACTCCCCAAATTCTTAAGCAGGCTGGTGTTGGAGCTCTTCTTTCAGAATTGCGTATCAGCTCAGAGTCAATATCTCTACTTGTTAGTGCCATCACGACCTTGCTGATGCTGCCCTCCATTGCTGTGGCTATGAGGCTCATGGATTTATCTGGGAGAAGGTAGATGTATCATACTTAAAAAGTTTTGCCATGTTGAAGTTTCTTCGGAACATTATTTCAATCTTTTGGGTGCTGCTGTTGGTAGATGGTATTTTATACTGCAAAAGTTGCAATTATTATTTTATATTTGCTTGAGATAAGTTTGAAATTAAAATCAACCCTTTAGTCTAAAAAAAGCTACTCTTCTCTTTTCTTGTGTCCTTTGCTGCATAAAATTTTTCGTTTTCTAAGGGACATCCTTTTATGGTGATTTCACTGTGCAAATTGCGGTGTGTTTTCAATTCGTAGCACCTTTTATTGCTTCTAATTATTTTTGGTTCTTCCTCAATGGTAGGAGCTTGCTCCTGGGTACAATCCCAATGCTGATAGCATCACTCATCATCATAGTGCTCGGCAACGTGGTAAATGCAGGCTCTGCTGTTCAAGCAGTGATCTCCACCGTCGGTGTCGTCCTCTACATCTGTTTCTTTGTTATGGGATTTGGTCCAGCCCCTAATGTGCTCTGCGCCGAGATCTTCCCTACCAGGGTCCGTGGTCTCTGTGTTGCCATATGTGGCCTTTCATTTTGGATGGGCAACACTATCGTCACCTACTCGTTGCCATTGATGCTCAGATCAGCAGGCCTGGCAAGCATTTTCGGCACGTTCACAGTAGTATGTTTCTTATCGTGGGCCTTTGTTTTCTTGAAAGTGCCCGAAACCAAGGGCATGCCCCTTGAAGTGATCGCAGAGTTATTCTTTGTGGGCACGAAGCAGACTTCTGCTGTTAAGAACGAGTGATCCAAATCAGTCACAGTAATTGGGGTTACAGGCAGGTTTTGTACCAATGCTGTAGTTCTTGCTGTTATGCTTGATCGCACTATCGTGCTGCAGCTAATATATCGCCGGGCCATATTTAAGGAATTGTTCTTGAATTCTGGCTTAGCATTGGTTTTGACTGATTTAGCTAGGTTTTGCAGCTTTGAACATCATGTACTGATGCGTGATCAAAAAAAAAAAAAAACATCATGTACTGATGGACATCATGCCCCGTATTGAAGGAAACATGATTTGATCTACGAACTCATGAATAGCGTGTCAGCATAAATAGAATGACTCGTTCACTCATTGAACCACCGGAATAGCAGAAACAAGAATGAACAGTCCGATTATCATCGTCAGCAATTGAGCAGCATAGGCATCACTGCCTGCTGAGCAATACACAAGACAGTTGCTACAAGTACAGAGTGAATGCGTACATTGAAAGTGCAAAAGCCATTGTTGTCCCCTCTTTCCAAGGATACTGGTACTGCAACCACTACAGATCCCAGTCCATCTCTGAAATAACAAATCTGGGTCTAAGTTCTTGATCACTGTAACTGGCAGCAAAAGCTTGCTCCATCTCTAGCCAATTGCCGCATAAGAAGACAACCTAGATTTTATGACCATCATAATATTCGTTTCTCTCTCTCTCTATTTTTTTTCTTTCCAACGCCATGACAGGCGAGAGATTTTTAGCAGGCACAGGCACTAACGTTAAACAATGAAGAAGCATCTCCGAGATCATGTCAAAGTGCTTGCAACAAAAGCCGACTCGTAGATGACAAATCTACATTCTGAACACTGGTTTTCACTCAGAATCAAATTGTAATTTGTAAGCCAAAATTTCAACCGCCATCTCTCATAAACCAAACCAGAAGAGCACTAACATCCCAAGCCTAAATAGCAAAGAATCAGAAAGAGCTATCATCGTGGAAGGCTACTGACAAGCCTAGCACCAACCCTGTCCAGCCTCCTCACCACAGCCTCGGCCCTCAGTTTCCCTTCCACCATGAAGGCCTCCACCATCCGCTCCCCGATGGCCCGACCCCTTGCCTCATCATCGGTGATCGCCACCGCAGTTGGCCCAGCCCCGCTGATCGTGCACCCAAACGCCCCACCCTCGATCGCCGCTCTCTTCACCGCTTCCATCCCCGGGATCAGCGGTGCCCTCCTTGGCTCCACGATCTTGTCCGACGACAGCGCCCTTCCGAGCCCCTCCACGTCCCCCTGCAGCACCGCGGCCACCAGCGCCCCCGCCTGGCTGCTGTTCCACACGTGATGCGGCATCCCGATTTCCGTCGGGAGCGCCGCCCTCATCTTCTTCGTCGGAGCCTCGAAATCTGGGCTAGCCAGCACGAAAAAGAGCTCCTTTTCGGCCGGGAACTTCAACGAGATCAATTCTAAGGGCTCGTAGCTCCTGATAAGCACGAACCCACCCATGATCGCCGGCCCCACGTTGTCAGCGTGGTACCCGGAGACCTTCTCCTCCGATTTCAGCCCGGCGAGCACCAACTCCTCCGTGCTCAACCTCGCGCCAAAGATCTCGTTGACAGCGACGGCAGCCGCGGCGGCGCTCGCGGCGCTGGACCCGAGCCCGCTCCCCAAAGGCAGGCCCTTTTCGAGGGACAGCGAGAGGCCAACGGAGCGGATCCCAAGCCGCCGCATGACCTCGATGGCCGCGATCCCGGCGCAGTTCCAGAGAGGGTTCTTGCTCAGCTTCTTGGCGTTGTCACCGGAGATCTCGGAAATGGACACCTCCCCCGGGTGGACGGCGGGGTCGACGCGCGCGGAGACGTGGTCCCCGAGGCCGTCGACAGCGCAGCCGAGGAAGTCGAAGCCGGGGCCGAGGTTGGCAACGGTGGCCGGGGCGAAGGAGCGGACGGAGGTGAAGACGGGCTCTGGCTCGGTGGAGAGGAGTTGGGTCTTAGAGCATTTGATGAGGCAAGGTTGGGTTTTGCTGGGTTGGTGGGGTTTGGGGAGAGACAGCGTGGTGATGGGTTTGAAGGGAGACTGGTAGCAGATAGCCATCATCGTTCTGCTAAGGCTATCCGCGGAGAAAAATGGTTTGGTCGGAGTGGTTGTCGCCGGCGGTGACGGCGGCAGAAGAAGGTGGCGTTGGTGTGGGGCGCAAAAGCGCAGAGAATCCACTTCGTTGATGGGAGTCAAAAAACACGAGTTCGCTGTGTGCCTGCTGTCTCGCAAACCTTATAAAGCGTGGATGACGTCATATTTCACGCTTATATATATATATATATATACAAACTACGTTAACCCTTACCAACAATTTGGACAGCGAAGTGCGAATCAGATTACAACAGAAGAATCTGAAAATAAGCTTGAAAATTTTTTATGGGTATGCATAAAGCCAACGTCTTTTTACATTTCATCGAATGTAAGATTGCAATGGATCTTAGAAGTTTCGTGTTTCTCCGAAACTGGCCCTCTGTTTTTTACGGCGAGTTACTGGCGTTCCCTCAACTTCCAAAGATCAACACAGCTTCTTCCGCTTCTGCATAGACGTGGGCATTTAAACTGCTCCAACTTCTGTGGAAGCGGCGGCCGTTTACTTGTGCTACAGAACGGTTGCGACCCTGGATCAACTTCGGGGAATACCCCATCCAATCGCATGATGCCCTGGAACAGAAAAAGAGGACGGTAATTTCGGTTACAGACTTAGCACAACAGACTGGCTGGAACTGTTCTTCCGGGCATGAAGTGAAACTCTACACTCGGAGAATCCCCGGTTATTTCTAGACTTGAAAATAAGCAACCAAGCTGTTATTAGCTATATATACTCACGAAGCCAGTAACCTGCTTCAATGATCACATGAGACGCCGAATTCTAGCATATCGGATCCGTCCCCGATAAGTTAGGTTCCCTGGGTCCATTCATAAGGTTGTCACTTCGCTTTCTCTTCGACTTGCTCCGAGACTTATCCTCCTTCCTATCCGCGAAGGACAAAAAAGTCTGAAGGCGTGCAGAACGAGAGCCTCCATGAGTGGATGGCTCAGATGCTAGATGAGAATGCTTTTTGAACTTGCGCAAGATGAAGAAGAGATATAGGAGGAGAGCTATAACGCATGAAACCCCGCATATAAGGAACAGGCCCCAGAAACTCTGGAGATGAAGCCTCTCAGATCCATCGTCGGGGTCCTGGGATCCGCAAGCCTTTTTCAAAAGCCACCGGTCATGAATCTTCTGGAGCTCACCGTTCTCTGATAGAGCGAGTATGGCAGTGGACATGTCTATGGCTAGAGGGGAGTCTCTAGGGAATGCCTGCAGATAAAAGATTAAAAGTAAGCTGGTGTTGGAGAAAATATCATAAATTAACAAGAGGAATGCCAAGTTATTGAGGATCAGTCTCTTGTGTCGATAGTCATCTCTTTTGCAGCATGGGATGAACAATTGAGCATAGAATCAGAAACATGCCAAAATATTGAAGTTCAATGCCTCCTTTCTTTAATAGAACATATCGTATATCAGTAATGATTAATTTCTTCTTCAGCATAAGAGTTGTAATTACTAAACACATTATATTCTTAAAGCCGATGAATACGGTCTTCAGATACTCACAAAACCCCACCCACTTTTGGTGAACTCCTGGCCCCTGACTGAGAACTGGCAGTGATTCGAAAGGAAGAGGTGTATGTATGGTTGTTCGTCTACCACAGCAGCAACTCTTCCGCTCTCAAGGGCTGTCGCATATTCCTCTGGTGAGCCAAGCGAAACAAGTCTTGATTTTGGAATGTCCAGTTCCTCAACCATATAGTTCTCTGCAAAAGACCCCACTTGGAAGCCAATCCGGGAATCGCTGGTTATTAATGAATCTATTCCTCTTATCGGCGAGGATAGCTGCTGAACAGTCAGGATTGATGTAAGACTAGCTGTATAACTTGAGTTAATTATCAAAACCACGAAAAGCCAGATGATCAGCACCATGCGACCAAGTGCGCTCATGGTGTTTTCTCCTGAAGATTTGAACACATTTAGAGTCACAACATGATAAACTCGCTTTAAGATTTTTTTGGTTATGTAATTATCATGCATTAAAATCAGACTTACTGTGGGCAAAGAACATAGTAGAAAAGCTGAACCTGTAAGAAGAGAAAGTAGTGCAGATCAGAAGTTGAGGAGAGAACCATGAGCGGTCATAGGATGAAGTAATGCAAAGATGATGTGGCTACACTTCAAGATGATTTGGCCTTAAAGCAATCAATGTAGCTTAATCCTCAAAGAAACTAGAGCCTAAAATACTGGCAAAGCATACAGACTCCTTACAAGAGAAAATGCAAACTGGAGATTTAATTGTAGTTTTCATCTTGTAAAGTAGACCAGTACGTTTTGATAAAAAATTACAGCATTTTGATTTACCAAATGCTCACCATAGAATTGTGATGATCTGTTCCCTAGGGGATCCCCGGAACTCATTGTTAATTCTGTGTTCAAGAATCCACACGACTGCTCCTATAATAAGAAAGAAAACCCCTGTGACAGCCCACATCAAAGGAGTGAATGGACGCAAGAAGGCCCAAGGACTTGAACTCAACTTCCTAACAGGGGCAACGACAAGGAGGCCTGATTCAATGTAAGGCTGAGTAAAATCCACGATCTTTGTTCGATTTGTGATGATCGCGATATCTCCCACGGCAGCATCAAAAACCTGCAACATGAAATTTAATCAGCAGACATAAAGTAGACCGTCTAAAATGGTAAATGCAATCCTCTGCCTGTCTTAGAATCAACTCACATCTGCTGCAATCATATTTACGAGCTCATTGTAGCTAGGATTTTTGTGACCATCTCCAAACAAGATGAATTTGTATGGAACTGCATATGGAAGCAATTTTATGGCAGCAAGAAACACGTCAATGCAATAACCCCGGACAATGTCAGTACCATTGACCTGCTCCACAAAGTCTCGGTAACTAACTCTCCTTGGAACTCCTATCCTTAGTTGCTTTCCATTATTCCGAAAAACCCAACCGCGAGGCTTGGTAATAGTGCCTCCAGGCCAAATAACACTGTCCAAATGTTGGTTCGAACTAGAAGGGTTAGGTGGTTTGGCATAAAGTTCTTCGGGAGGCACCATGGAAAGCCCCGAGTAGTTGGACCAATATCCTATCTGGCGATACCCATTTTCAAGTATGTTAATTACATCATAAGAAGGATGCAATGGAGATCTGTCTGGATTAAATATGATTGGCCCGGTCAGACCATTCATATTTGTCTGCAGGACATTGTTAAGCAACTGCTTCCCTCCGTCAAAAATGCTCAATGCCTCAAGATTCAGAGCTCCTCCCCCAATCTCATATAATTTCGGGTCATTAGAGAATGAAATGTTGTTTCCCTGATCCAGGAACATTTTAACTGCACGAGCAATCATCCACACCGTATCATAGGCATAAAGACCATAAGGGTTCAACCCAATAGTACCGTTGCTCAACGAATTCCATCTCACTGAAAAATCCGCTTTTCTCTTTGAGTCAGGGGTGTGGAGCCTAAGTGCAAGAACTCCCTGAATAGAGTCGGCAACCTCTGAGGAAAATGAAGAATTGGAATCCAGAATACTAGACAACCATGTAGTTGCAAACCAAACATACCCGCTCTCCATCATGCCAAGCCTCTTGGCCACATCAAAAACCAAGAGACCCGTCTTTGTGTACGTATGCAATACAATCACTCGGGATTCCATCAGTTTTATCTTATTCAATTCAGCTATAACGTCATTCTCAGTTGCCGCTTGATCTGGGGGAAGAACTGCCTTATACGTTATTTTGCAGCGTCTCTCCCCAAGTTGATCACCTAACACAGTGACACCATTCCTGTTATGATCATCGTCGGAGTAAATTGTAACTAACTCTCCCCATTTAAAATAGCTGATCATATCAGCAACAGCAATCATCTGGAACAGGTCGCTGGGTGCAGTTTGAACGAAGTAGGGGTACTGGAGGGGAGAAAGCATGGGGTCCAGCGCTGTGAACGACAGCATCGGAACGTGTAGTTCATTTGCAAGATGCGAGAGAACGTGGGCCATTCCTGAATTCTGTGGACCTATTATTGCAACTGTGTCCATCTCCATGAACTGCAAAGCTGTCATTTACAGTTAACAATCAAATAACCATCTGATCAACATTTATAGTGAAGAGATTACACCACCGAAAACAATTCCGAATGAATAAGAACTTAGAGGAGAATGCATACCGCCAATAATGCTAAGAAATCCACTGAAATTGGAATCGTGCATGGATATAGACAGTCTGCGTCCACCAAGAAAAGTTGGATCTGCATTGACATCATTCTCCGCAGCCTTCATGGCGATTTGAGAGACTTTCCCATTGATGGTTGAAAAGGTGAAAATAGCTCCAATATTCACTGTGTCTGCATCGGGTTTGGACTGTCCTAGTGACAATTCTCCGAAAGAGAGGACGAAAATGTAGAGAACCCAAACCAGATCCATTGTGATGCTAGATCAACAACCTAAGACAAGCTTCCCATCAATATGAGTGGATAGGAATAAAGAGTTACCTTGTCTGAGGATACTTCAGTGGAAACATGAATCAGCAGCTTTATGATAAGTCAGTATATGTATCGAGAGTGGGAAGGAATATAATCTTGATCAACGCAAGTCGCTAACTTGATTCCTAAATAATAGTAAAAAAGTTCCATCTCTTAGAATGAAAGGACCAATACAAGCTCTAATAGAACCTACGAGAGACAAAACGAACATTAAAAGCATATTGTTTTTTGACTTTTGCAGCAGGCATAGCAAACGAGGGCCAGCATGTCCTTAACTTCTACCTCTCTATCTATTATGTACAAAGGGAAAAACCCATAAATACCCATCGATGCTTAGCTTAAAAAAAAAAAAAGATCAGCACTTTTAGGTGGTTTCAAAAGTTCCCGCGGAAACACACTGAACTCCTTCTAAACGAGAGCCAACTTCACTTGAAATATGAGAGACCGCAATGAGAAACGACAACCCCCCATTTTCCAGAAATTCAAGCAAGAAGCATTAAGTCTCAAGGAGCCCCGACTTTCTAGTCCGAAAAGGGGAAATCAAACTCTTTTTCTAATACAAATATACCGAACAAATAGCAACACTCACGAGAGAGCAGAAAAAGAAAGAAAGAAAGCTTGCTCATCACGAGAAAGAGCACTCACCTGGCTCTGCGCTGGACACTTTCAGTTTATTTTTAATTAGGAAGAGAATACTTGAAGCAGGAGAAAGAGAGCCGCTTTGTGACTTGGGCTTACGCGACCATGGGAGAAAATAGAAGAGCGCGCCGAAGTTCGCTTGTTTTTTTCCCCACAAGAATTACAGGGTTAAATTCTTTGCAGATGCAAGGGGTGCTCAGGCTCCTATCTTGATGTTTATGGCCCAGCAAAAGGGCAAAAAGAAAAGACAAAGGAGATAGAGGGAGAACGAGAAGAAGACGATGCTAACATCATGATGACAAACAAAATGAAGACAGGGGTCAAGAACGAGGACCATTGATGGCGTTGTCAACCTGGTTTAGTGCAATTTGTCTATATGTAATGGGAGAATGCCTGCGCTCACTCCCCTCTTGGTGGGGACTTGCTCTTGCGGCTTGAAATAGACACAAAATTCTCTTCAAAGTGCTGCTTTTCATTAAAAAAATGCGTTCATTTGTTAGTTTACTGCATGATTGCTTCCTCTCCTTCTGCAACGCTATCCAACTTTCAAAGTTTTATGTTATTTTTTTGCCAGGGAATGTCTTTAGTGCAGCACTGGGGCTAGTGCTACGAGCATGAAGTCGAGTGGGATCAAAATAATAATAATGCGTAGCATTCGCCACGAAATTGAACGAATTTTGTCCCTCAATCGTGGCTTTCTGAGTGCGTAGCAATCTAACTATGGCCCACCCTTTGATCTTGGTCACTGCCATCTGCATCCTCTCCAAGAACTCAACCACGTGACGTATTGTCTAATTGAGATTCTATTCTCGCGTTTTTCTTCTGTCTGAAGCCCACAGAACGCCGATCTTGAAGGAGAAGCATTCGCTAATCTGCAGCCGCCGCCAGACTCGTGGCGTCCCTTCACGGAGCTTCTAAGTCAACCGCCTCCACCGAAAGCAATTGAGACCCACCAAATTTCTCTCCTCTTCCATCCGCGCTCAGTCGCCAACAGCTAGTACCGCCGTCTCTCGCTTCCGCCGCAGCACCACCACGACCTTTACCACCACCATCTTTGACAGGGCGGCCAGCGGAGTCGTCTCATCCCACCATCTCCTGAGATTCTCTTTCGCTCAATCTCAACTCCCCGTCTTCACCCGTTGAAGAGGAGCCACACCTGGCACCCCCTCAAGGCCTCGCCCCCGTTCGTCGACGAGGCGGCCGGGAGCTGAGACGGCGGAGCGGCGGAGGCGTTGCCGTGCGATGGCGGGCGAGCACATGGAAGGCGGGTTTCATGAGGGTCGTACGCAACGGATGGAGAGAGAGAGAGAGAGAGAGAGAGAGTGACAGGTGCGGTTTGCCAAAGGTCTGAATCTTCTCAAAAGATTTTGATGCTTCGAGTGAAGTGGGGAAGGAATCAGTCACATTAGAGAGAGAGAGAGGAATTTATGCAAAAGGAGAAGTTTTTAGACCAAAGAATACGCAGAAACTGGTTAGAATTAGGAATTTATTGGCCCTCTGAGGGCATCCTTGAAATTTCGTGCATTTTTACTTATATTACTAAAAGCTCTCGAGACTAGAAAATGAATCATTAAAATACCAATAGTGAAAGACATACTCATCTATCTGATATTCCTTAAAGAAGCGATTCCAACAATAAAAATCAATAAAATAGGTTGCCTTTGCCAAATTTAACTAAGTAACTTAGGTGCTGATTTGGTATTTATTTATCTCATCTTAAGCAAAAACCCGGACACACAATCTGCTTGTGCAACTTTTTCGCCCGTGGATTTTCAAGTAATAATAGAACAACTCTCTCTCTCTCTCTCTCTATATATATATATATTATTCCCCTCTTCTTCATTCATTTGTCTAAGAGGCAAAACCAGAGATTCTATCAGATTCATTACCAAGACATGCATAAGACCGAGAGATGCGTCTGAGATCTTGCTAACGTTGCCGTCAAAAGCAGATCACAGGGTGAAAAGCTCGTACGTGAGGTGTCCCGAGGTTGGCACCCGAATGAGGTTGGCACCCAATTTGGATGAATGGACGGGGGGATGCATGATGCGGTCGGGTAGTTGCAGTGAGATGGATTGCATAAGCGTGCAGATGCGACAATTAAACGTGCGTCCTCGATTTCAACTTACTGAAAAGAGAGAAGGAAGTGCCATGTCTTCAATTGTAGCATCGTCCGAGCCGGAAACGCGGTCCGGCACCAAATGGTTGGGCCTCAGCTAAGCTGTCCTCTGTCAACAAGTAAATATGAATAGGCGGAACGGCTGCCGCCGTCGAAACACGGCCAGAGAGGCATCTGATTCTCCAAGGCACCCTGAGGTGAAGTGCGGTAAGCTGCAGATCATCACCAGTAGCATCAATCCCAGCGCTTCATGCCAGGATGGACAGACTAAAGTATCATTTATCTACACACGATGTTACCCGATTCCATGACACTCGTAAACTTGCCATCAAGGACGTCGCTATAGCGATGAAAGCTAATGAGACCCTGTAACGGATCTGGAGAAAAGCAGTCATGCTTTGCAGAGACCAGGAGAACTCTCACCTTCATGCATAGCATTTCTCAATATAAAAAAAAAGGCCTGTGATCCATCAGAAGCAGAGGAAAAGTTGTAGAATCTGTCTCGTATGAAGCATGGCGCTGTTCACAAGATTGAACCGTCAGGCACAACATAATGGAATTTGATCTTCCATTAAGCCGCCTTCCGACTTCTGACGATTGACTGCTTCCTGAAAAGACCATTCTGAGCACAAGATGAAGATCGCAATCTTAGATAAAGTAGCAGCATGGTAAAGTACTGTGATCAACACTGAACATGGCACTCACATAAAGTTTCACCTGAATATGACCCAATATCTGCTCAGGTTCAGTTACACATTACTGGAAACATCCAGAATTTTGATCAAACTCTTTTGGCAACCCAACTGAACAAATGCAGTGAGGCGACCTAAAATTCTAAAAACGGCCGTGCAACCCAGCTGCATTAGATCGTCCACAGGCCAATTACCAAAACATATATACTCTGGCTAAATTGCCAGGTGACATCATTTGAATTATCACGAGAAGGTACTAGAAAGGAATGAGCGCATGAGATCCAGGTACACAGACCTACGAAGTAAAACATAATAACGGAACAAACAAAACAAAAACTAGAAATTGTCAAACTATATTCCCACCTCAGAATCTTGTGGGTTTCATAAATCAAATCTATAGCAAGATGACATGCAGGAAAGCTTCAACCAGCTCAAGCAGAGGAACCAATTCATGAATTTTTAGCTCTTTAACAGATACAGCCGGATTAACGTCAGTCAAAAATCTTCTCCCCAGTTGAGAATAGCAAGAATACTATCGAACTGAAAGTACAAAGAAGGCCAGGGATCAAGAACACTTTCTTCCAACTTTCTGGGGTTGAAAGATCAGAATAATTTGCTTTGGCTGCTTCAAGAAGCTGGCCAGTAAGATCAACCCCAATTATACCTGCTAATGTACCAGCGGTATTGGAAACTCCCATAACAATTCCTGCATATTTGGGAGCAATATCCATGTGGTTCACTGCGAACCCAGCCCTGCCAAGGGCCAAAAACCCAAGAGCCACAGATGAACAAAACACAGCCCCATCAGCAGTTCTGAACAAGGGAAGTGCCACTAGTGCAAAAGAAGCGACTATGAACCCTATCGTGTTCAGATATTTCCTGGTTGCAGTCACAGACAAAATTTTTCGGGTAATCAGGTGGTCAGCAACAACCCCACCAATATTTGAGAATATGAACATGTTGAGATAGGGCATCATCTTCGATGAACCCATGTCATGGAGGCTAAGTTGGAGACCTTGCTCGAAGTACGTTGGCAACCAGTTCATCAATACATACAAAGCATAGTGGAACGTAAAGTTGTTCGCCACAATGGCCCACACTGGTAAGCAAAATACAATGCTCTTCCAAGGGATACCGGCAGTTTTGACAGAACTTCCTCCATTCTCCACTTTCACCTTTTGGCTTCTTTTCATTGGCAACAAAGACTCCCCATAATTAGCAGCCGTGGCTTTTGGATGTTCAGGTCTAGCGGGATCACTGGCATATTTTACCCAAAGTAGAGACCAAATGGCACCTAATGCTGCTTCAGCAACGAATACTGACTGTGGACCCCTGAGTTTCACCAGGCTTGGAAGAAGAAGCATTCCTGCAGCCGCGCCAAGATACATCCCTGAAGTTGTGAGGGAAACAGATCTAGACCTTTCATGAGGGGGGACCCACTGAGCTAGGACAGTATGGATAGATGGGAAGATGAAACCTTGTGCCACTCCAACAAGCAAGCGAGCAATAACTAACAGTACAACTCTATTGGGGTCCAGCGGAACAAATGCACAAGTTAGTGACCATATCACAAAAGAGAGGAGAAGAATGCGTCTCCCCCCAATTTTCTGAGCAGCCCATCCTCCAGGCACCTGTGAACAGGCATAACCATAATAAAAAGTAGAAAGTATTGTGCCTTTACTAGATTGGTTTACTCCAGCCGCATCAGCTGCAACGGTATAGGCAATTGAGAATCCAACACGTTCTATATAGCAGACACATGTAGATATAAATGTCAAAATGACGATCAGGTATCGCTTGGGAAATCTTATCCGCCTCATACTTTCTTAAACAATTGCAAGCTGCATTATCACCCACTTATGTCCCTGACCATTGGATTCCTGCCAACCAGCTACCTTCTGATCAGTTTCCCTCCCTACCGTCTGGTGGCTTAGAAAATAACAGCAGCAGTGATGCGTTTCTACAAGCTTTTGCTGTGAGGGCATATCATGGGCACCACATCAGTACAATACGTTAGTCACTGAAGAAACACACATAACAAGATAATGCATCAACAATCTCGTCCAAAAATAAAAACTTGCTCAAACAGACTTTCCAAATTCACAGCCTGACTGCCTTCTACATCTCAGCAGGATAGACACGCATACCGAGTATGATGGAGTGAAAACCACCGTTTTAACATCTGGAATAATAATCTTCAAACAGAAAATTCAATTCTTGACAAATATTCTTGATTATTTATTCATTGGATAGGCAATAACTGCTAGAAAGAAAATTGGCGTACAGACTTGTTCATCTGAAATTGCTGTCAAATGCAGTTGAAAGCAACAGTGCAATCAAGAGATACACATTCAACAAGGACAATTGACACAGGCATACCATCGCAGGCATATATTATTACGTCCAACTTATCTCCTGGATTTTCCATCCCATATGCGGTCCAATTAGAGCCACATTGTCCTAACGAAGATCATTTAAGCCAAATTGATAACTCCCAAATAGCAGAAAATCAAAAGCAGTGAGCCGAACCGCAGTCTTTTTGGGAGTAAACGGAGCAAATCTAAGCTGATTACTAAGCATCTAGCAACGGATCAGAAAAAAGTTATGGAAGAGAGATTGTGATTCAAAAGTTTAAGCTTGCAGAAAGCTAAATTAGAAGAAATCCTAGAGCAAGTAAATTAATGAATTTACGAGAATGGACAAAACCAAGTAATCCAATCTCCACTGCATTAGCAAAGGTAAAACCCCAACCCATTAGACCAAAGCCCGCAACAAGAATGACTGATACGTAAAGGCAAAATCAGAGTACCTAAATGGCCATAAATCTCCCAGCCGGCGACCAAGTTCATCACTTTGCAAAGTCACCGATCGATCAATGCGCGACCCAGAAAAGAAATTGAGCCGCCGTTGCCAAATCGCGTCGCCGGAACTTGCAGCGCGAGCATCAAGAACACGCAGAAGTCAACCGAAAGAAGGGGTCTCGTTCCAGTTAACAACTCGCTGATGCTTCCCCTGTTGAGCTTGAGACAGAGGGGAAGACTTGGGGCCTAATTACCAGAGTCCATCACGTTGCCATTTAACTCTGGCACCGCACAAGAACCCGGCAAAAAGATGCGATCTTGCTGGCCTTTCACAAGTTTAATGTATTAAACAAATGCGAAATAGAACTGGGTCGTTGCTATCTACCCTAGATTTGACTTTATGCTAGGGAG
This sequence comes from Melaleuca quinquenervia, assembly GCA_030064385.1. Taxonomy (NCBI): domain Eukaryota; kingdom Viridiplantae; phylum Streptophyta; class Magnoliopsida; order Myrtales; family Myrtaceae; genus Melaleuca; species Melaleuca quinquenervia. The sequence continues at coordinate 4,049,259 of CM057726.1, read as the reverse complement.
AGAGAGAGAGAGAGAGAGAGAGAGAGAGAGAGAGAAGATTTCTTAGATTTGTGAATGCGAATGCGTAGCAACTGAGATTTGAAGTGGGAAAATGATCGGTTGATCAGATTTTATCCAATCTTAGTTTGAGATGCTGAGGGAAGTTTCACATTTGCTAAGTTGTTTATTTAGAAGAACCTTTGCTTGGCTTATTATACATTTTCTCCCCTTACAGAGTTTCATGTATTTTTATTTTACGCCGGACATCTTAAAATCGTTTCAAAATCAAGTAAATATCGATTCATGGAGTTAGATAAATCTTCTAATTTTTTTAATTTACCAAATTAAGAAAATCATATTGATTCTAAATATACACACATCTCAATTTCGCAATTTTTAGATCCCAAAACAATATGGCTTAAGATCACAATTTTATTTCTTTTTTTTTTGCCGAAATGAATTAATTAGAAAAACTCTTTCAAAATGATTTATGTATAACCTGAACAAGTCGGTTCGGCATTAAAGATGAATTTGGCCGTACATTGTTAATTGGGAAGGGAAAAAAATCATTTTCACCTTTGTAAATGTCGATTGAAAGCAAGAAAGAAATTTTGTTTTGAAATCCTATCTCCTCAAGAAGGGACCAGTCAATGGTCCATCTCAAAATTATGAAGATTCCCACAATAAATTGAAAAAAAAAAAAAAAGAACTGCTAGGCACTAGCACCTATTGACTCCGGAATGGATCTCATCACCTTCACAGCACCTCGAGAGAATGCCACCAAGAGTCTCCATGAATTCGATCAATCAAATCTCCTAATCACTTATCTCCCTTTCGATCGTCCAAGCTCTTTCTACTTCTAAACTTACTGTTTCAATGTCAAACTGCGTCCCGCGGAAGACAGATCAACACCAGACCAGTGAAAGCCAAACCGCGCAGAGAACATTCACGAGCCAGAGAGGGGACAGATCGACTCGTCACATGTCGACTTCCTCGGATTTCTCGAAAACCCGGGGTGTCCCGCTTGCAGAGGCTGCATGTCGGGCGCCGGAGGAACGTGCCACGTACCCATGGCGAGTCAACACCTGCTCGTGCCATGTGCGATGCGGGCTCGATCCATTTGTCATCCTCCATGCATGCAACCCCGTCCTCCTTCCCCTCAACTCTCTCCCGTTCCGCTACTTATAAAGGACCTCGAATCATCCTTCTTCGTGCCACCGTACACCGCCCACGAAGCTCACGGTATATCATACGATCCGGGAAACGAGGTAGTACTCCAGCCGTGAGAAATCCGCCATGTCCGACCTGACCGGAACTCGTGCCAGGGCCGCCGCCTGTAACGACAGGTGCGGCTGCCCTTACCCTTGCCCCGGCGGGGCCTCGTGCAGGTGAGCTGTTAAATCTTTTGGGGTATGATGATATGTCCGAAGGTGTTCACCAGTACAGGTTTACTTGATTCCCGGCATCCTTGCGTCAAAAGGATCTTTCACGAGGTCCGCCTAGTCTAAATTAGATCGAGACGACCAGAGAGTTTCGCTGGTTAGATCTCGCGAATAACACGTGAGGCGAGAGCCTTAGAGGAATATGCCGACATGCTTCGAGCGCGAGCAGATGTCATGCTCGCGTCCGCTGCCCGTAATCCGTGCTAACTGATTGAACGAATCGCGCAGGTGCGCCACCTCGGCCGCGGAAGCTGGAGGGTTGGTACACAAGAAGTGCTCGTGCGGGGACCACTGCGGCTGCAACCCCTGCAGCTGCGGGTTAGTGGCCGCGACAGGGACCGGGCGGGCCAACTGCCGGTGCGGAGCCGGTTGCACTTGCGTTACCTGTGCCACTTGAACAACCAGAAGTGACGTGATGATGCTTTCGGTCGTGTCATGCAGTGAACGGTAATGCAGTAGCGAGGGGGGTCTGTCTATGTCGTCTCCCTGTTCTTTTTTCTTTTCTTTTCTTGGGTCTTCCCTTGTAAGTTTGTAACGCTGTGATGAAAGCAGTGGTTGGTTGTTGCTACATCTCCTCGATAAAGATGATGAGTACCGACGATGGATGTGTCTGTTTGCGAGCCGACTTTGCTCATCTTCAGCCTCAAACAAGAATCAAAAGGCCGCCGTCCATAGAAACCTTTTCGTTGATGAAAGGCAAACCGACCGAGACCAAGTTGATAGAGAAGGGCGAAGGATGTTAGGCGCGGTAGAAGCTTCCTAACAACGACTGAAGGACGATCCCGTGATCAAATTGCTGTAGCTAGGCCATTATATCAACCATTGAGGCTATAATAAGTAACTATCTCACGCTAATCAATGTGAAGTCGTACCATCCTCTGCTCGGCTTGGAATTGAAAACCGACGACTGTATTTTTCACTTGCTCTTCCGATCTAGCAAGCCTTCTGGTGCGGTGGTCGACGCTGGTCGGGTCGGGCCTTTGATCAGTTCGGTCCATGAACCTTTCGAGCTTCCCCGGCGGCCCAATTTCTGCGGCATCCTCCACCTCGACCCTATCTACGGAGAGCTCAATCTTTCACTGGCATGGGCAAGCCCTGAATGCTGAAACATAGCCCTCAGGAGCCCGCCACAGCAACCTCTCTTCTCTAGTCGTTGATTATTTCCGGCACGTCGCGTTACAATCATTCTAGGACCGGAGGTTTTTATGCAGGAAACACCCTCCGACAGTAGTACCAGCCACACCGGCGGAGACCTCCAACAATATAATATATATATATGAATGGATGCTGCCGCAGGACCCGCTCTTAGAAAAAACTCTTCATCCATCTTCCCATGTGGGATGATTGCGCGACGTTCGGATCCGAGATCACCGAAAGAACTCTTTGACGCCAAGTGCAGCAACTCTTTCGTGCCTAAATCCAATGTCATCCATGCGTGGGCGGTCTTTGATGCGATGGCCCGGGCAAAGGACCCGAGCTTAACCGCTAGGCGAACGGTGGATGGAAGGAAGTCTCCAAAAGCCCTCTTTCCAGCGTCGAGGAGAATGGGCACCCAAATCTCGTCTTTCAACGACCAACAAAGCAAGAAGAGCGGCTTCATGCCGAAAGGGAGTGAAACTAAACTCGACGTCTATCGGTGGAAGGAAACTCCACGTTCAAATAGGCTTTAATCTTGTTGAAGAGGATGATTCTTGTATTAGATAAATCATTAGTTACTATGAAGAAGAAGGATGCTATCATATCTATCCTTCGAAAGCCACAGCAAGATCACTGTCTGCTGCTCTTCAAGATGGAAGAGCCCGAGCAGAGCCTTATCTAATACTTTCAATTTCATCCCCCTGGAGTGGCCTAGAACAACATTGCCCTTCTTCTTGTGGTGATTACGTCTTATGGTACACTGTTGCGAAGTCTAACTCCGCTGTATCCGCTTCATCACGACTACTGTGGACGACGACAACTAACGAAAATAGTGCGTACGAGCAAAAAGAAGGGAAGAAATCGCTCAGCCGGTCCCTGTCTGCTCCATCACGTAACTCGCCGCGTGCTCCATCCAACTTCCCTCCTCAAGGTACTTCTCGTAAAAGGCGACCTCCCCGCCCTTCTCCACCGATACTGCAGATATGCTTCTTGTGCCATAACGACCCTAGCCGCAAAAAGAAGATAGGCAACGTCACGAAAAAGCAAGGTCGTTTTGTAAATAAGCTCTGTTAAAATGTGGTGCAGTGTGCGTGCAAGCCACGGAAAGAAGTCTCTCTAGGAGGAATGTACAATCTTTACCTGCTCGGTGTTTGCCTCGACAAAGATTGAACTGAGCGAATGCTCAAATTCTACAGAATAAATGCCGGGAAGCGTTGTTTTGTCGGCCTTAGTCGTGTCTGTCATCAGTTGGTCGGCCATCTCTTCCACCGGGAGTTCGCCGCCATATTTCTCCAGAAACTTTTCCAAGTTACTCCTCAATCGAACAGCCTGAGTAACAAAAGACCTGATCAGGACATATTACTAGGCTGCTAAGCTGCAAAGAGAAGCAATGACAATTGAACAAATTTGGGATTGAAGCCTAAAAAAAGTACGGAACATGAACCGGCAAAGTCACAACTCCTCTGACGACCCAAAATATGGGTGATTCATCTTTACATACATCTATGAAAGGATATACACAGTTAATGACATATGTAAGGTTCATTTGCCATGGGATGCCATGGATCTGAAGGCATGCATTTCCCCGAGTACGAAGATTTTTAAGCTGCTCATATATATATCAATGATTAATAAGGTAAAGGGCTCAAAAGATTTGTAGTTGAGGAACGCCAATTAGATAGATCCTCAACAAATTAAGTCTAGAATGCTCACGGTAGCGCTCGTAATCTAACAGAATTGACAAATCTATTAAACTGGCCATTTTTGCCACAGCTTATCTGCTTCAACTTTCCAACTTGAACATGGAAAACACAAACCAAGGGCAATGCAAAATCAACCGCAGCGAGATAATTTCTTACTTTAGGCCAAGGTGTGTTTAGACTTGCAGTTGATAGCACATGGATCCCGGGAGGAACCTCTGAGACAAGAGCCTCATCATCTTTTGGTCTATTGGTCACATAGATCATGGTTTTGGAACACAGATCCACTAGTATCAGGTTAAATCCGTTGTATCGATGTGCCTCCATCACAACCTCTTCTGCAAACTCTCTGGGATTCTTCTTGCTCTGAAAATGGCAACGTGAAATCAGTACTGTGATTTGTGACGTGATCTGCTATAAGACGACTCACCTACGAATGGATGGAGTCATATGACATAAGAGATATCATCCAACATGACATTAGACACAGAGAAAATAGGTACCACTTCGTACAAAGATCATGTGATCAGATACCAATGGATAATAGCCGTGTGAACCACAAGACAGGCTCGACTATGAGGTGGAAGTAAGTGTAAACGTAGTTCGCCATTACAATAGCATCGCTTCCTGTGCAGAATTGACAGAGATGAAATTACTATGTAAACAACCAACTAAGAGAAAAATAGTACTAAGCAGAGGAGTACATTGTTCTATCATTAAAAAGCACATCTTACACCACCACCCGCAACCTACAACCATCCCAAAAACCGCAAAATCGTGACAATACAAACGGGACTTTCCGTAGTCTCTTCTTGACATAAAAAGTTCTGCATGCTGCTGTTAATCTGAATGCGGGCAAGACATTTCAAAGCAGATCTATTGAATTGGAAATGAGGCTGGCTTGTTCAATTTAAGTCGCCACTCCGGACTGGTTCATTGGCAAAAGATGCCAAGTCTCATACCGCGCGACCCCGCAATTAGAAGCATCACAAAGGGCACCAATGATCAATCCATCCACAGCAGGAGCACAAAATGTAGTAGAATCGGCTGAATTCTAAGCAACTCTGTTACCGATTTACTACAGAAGATCCTATTTTCATGTCGACCCATCACGAAATTAAACAAAAAGAAGCAAAGTGAGTCGGAAATCCCTCACCTCCAAAAAACGAACAGGCAAGTCTCCTCTGCTCTTGGGCTCGGGGACGTCGCCGACTTCTCTGACGTTGGTGACGAACGCGATCTTGCCGTTCCTCGAACAAGCCAGCCACGTCCCACCGGCCAGACCATCTCTACCTCCGAGGATTTCGCCATTGCCCCACCATGCCACTGGTTCCGTCGGTCTCTCAGAAACAAAAGATACGAACTTTCTTCGTGATTTGTGATATTCTATCGAAACCAGAATGAGAAATGACTCTCTCGACTGTTATAAGACTTACCGACTATGGTATTCGTCTCGGTTGTGCAGGAGGAAGAATGGGTAGAGGTGGTGAGCTTGCCAGAGGAACCCGGCGATGCACATTGGCCTTCGACGTCTCTCTGCCAAGCGTCAAGAACTCGTTAAGTTGAACTCCATAACTTGGTCCTCTCGCTTTAGATTCGGCTGTAAAATCCAGCGATTGATGAATTAACGAGGATTCTTACCAGTGTCACTACTGGTCGAATTGTTCTTGTTCTGTGAATTTGAGTTTTGGGCTTCTGCAGCTGAACGTTTACACTCTGATACCAAGCTGTCGGAGCCTAGCAATCCTCCTCCGCTTCGGCACAATCATCGGACAGCCCTCGTCTGCAAAATTGGTTTTTTTAAGAATGTTGCCCTTCTCGACATTTAAGTTGGGAAAAATTTCTAATAAGTCCCCGAAATGTGACTAAATTTTCAAAGAAAGTGTGTCGACGGATTTTCACAAATTTGCTTGTAAAAGGAAAAAGTTAGATAAAATTCTTTATAAAAAAAAGAAATCAGCGATCTGCAAAGGTTATTTGAGCGGAATTTTCTACTTCGAATGGTCGTGATTCGAATATTTGCACAATTAATCACCTATTTATTAAAGTCATAAGACCGGTTATAGAAATAACATAATATGTGTAATGAGAACTATCGATAGCTAATTGAAATTTTCTCCTCAAAAAGAAGTTGGCTTTTGCCATCGTATCTAGAGGAACAAGCAAAATTATTAGGTAGATTTTTTTTTTGGCCTTTTTCACGGTCAATTCACTTATTTTTTATTTTCACGAAGTAATGATTTGATAGATATGCAATTATAATTTTGGAGACTGTGATCCTCGAGAGTGGTTGAGAACGTCTTCAATCCGGGTCACAAGAAATGAGCCAACGAATGCTTAAAGGTGGGGAGAAAGGAGCCCTTTTGTGCTTTCAACGCGAGGATGATTAGAAAGCCTTTTGTACTGTCAATGCTAACCGCTTTCCTAGGCATGGGACAAGTTTACCTTTGTACAGGAAGCTTTGCTGAATCGGCAATGACTTCATGACAGTCTCAGCCCCAAACGGTCGTTGGAATCTGACCCTTCTTCTCTTGTCTAGGAGTAAGCAATGACATGATGTCCCTTTCGGGTCAGAAACATGGTGAAAACAAGAAAATCTCAGTCCGAGGGCCTACCTATCCCTTGGCTTTGGTCCGAAGGCCCAACCCCATGAGAGGAGGATGCCAAACTCTCTTGCTCGGCAAACCCAAGATGGTCAAAATTAGAAGAGCTGCCATTGCCACCTGCCTCCGAGTTAATGAGAAACAGAGCGACCGTACGAGGAAGGACACTTTGTCCCGTTTCGTTCCCAATCCTTTAGGAACGCAAGCTCTTCGAGAAGAAGTTCTTGTCTCTGTCTGATCAAAGTAGTTTTGATCAATGACCAATCAGTAGGGATCTAAGATCGCCGCTTTTTGAAGATGTTCAGGTGAGGAATGGAGCGTCATGAGCCTCGTGTCGTTTCATGGTCTTTCGGGCACTTCGGTCTGTCACCATCATGTCGAGCTCTTTTACAGCGCATGAGAACCAAATGAAGCTCCGTCCGGGTGGTGTTTAAGCACAACCTGTACATCCCGCTCAATATCAGACATCGCAGTCCTGAAGAGAACCTGGACTGAGTGCTGAAGTATTGGTATTTAATCCAATCTTAACCTTTAGAGCGAGAAAGAAGAACGTATTCGAATTCCTATGGTCCCGTAATGGCGAGGTATAATTAATAAAGCAGTGTGAAGAATGTTAGGCGCAGTAGAAGCTTCCTAATAATGACTAAGGAGGATCCACGATCATACTGCTGTAGCCAGGCTATTACATTATTAACTGATGCTACGATTAGATTTAGGGGCGAGCCCCACCTCAGTGGACAACTTCTGATGCCTTTAGTCCCCGTTTTACCATTCTCCTTTCTCTTTTACAGAGTCTATTCAGAAGCTCATCTTTCGACTCCGCACATGCTAGTACGCCAAATCAAATTAAAGTTGTATTAACCTCCTCGCCTTATAATTGAAACCTGAAAACTGTTTCTTGACTTGCTTCTCGGCATGGCCCTCGATCGGTTCGGTCTACAATCATTCCGAGCTTCTTGTATTGTTGTGGCTGGGAAACGATTGTGAAAGATCCCAGACTGAGATTGTCGGATCACCATGGCCTAATTCCTGTGACTTCCTCCGTCTCAGACACGATCCACTGGGAGCTCAACCTCTCACTAGCATAGGCAAGCTGTGAGTTCTGAAACGCATCTCCCACAAGAAAAGGATTTTCCTTCATTTCATCCGGCACATTGTGTTACAATAGTTTTTGGATCGGAGGTTAATATGCAAAATATCCCTACAACAATATAAGTCACCAGCCACACCAGCAGAGATCGCCATGACACATTCTCAGAAAGAACTTTCATCCTGCTTTTGAAGTGGGATGATTAGGCGTTCTTGGACCATATCCAAGACCACTTTTGCTGCACATCGAGATTGAAAAGCATTTCAAACCACCCCTCCCCCCCCCAAAAAAAACCCGAAAATCTCGAGCAGTCTTTTCTTGCATTTCAATTTCATTTGTTCGACCCTCCTAGAACAGCATTGCCCTTGTAGTGGTGCTTCCATCTCGTTGTACATTGTTGTGATATCTAACTTCTTTGTATCAGGCTTCATCATGAGTGTTGAAAATGAAAACTGACTTACGAAAAATTGCAGATGGGGCAAAGCAAAGGGAAGAAATTTTCAGCTGGTACCCGTGTGCTCCATCATGTAACTCACTGTGTGCTCCTTCCATCTTTCCTCATCGAGGTATTTTTCATAAAAGGCAACTTCCTCGCTTGTCTTCACGGATAACACAGATATGCTTCTTGTGCCATAACATCCCTAAGCACAAAAGAAATTCGTGATGTCACAAAAGAAAGGTCACTCGATGGACCATTAATCATCCAGATACAAGGATAATTATAATCTGGAAAGCAATGTCATGAGTTTCTCGTAAAGTGTCACAAATGATGACAACCTCCTATTGGTTGTCAAACACAAGGCAACCGCTCGGTCAGGTGTGATAATACTGCCTATAATCAGCCTACTCTGATCCACCATGTGAACTAAGTGCGTGCAAGCATATTGCTTCCTACGTGCTTGTCCGCAAAACACTTAAATTGGGCACATCACTTTGAGAATAAACTCAATGTTGTACAATGTGCCCGCATACTGCGAAAGAAAATTAAAAAATAAGGAGGGGTGTAAAATCTTACCTGCTCAGTGTTTGCCTCGACAAAAATTGAGCTGAGCGAATACTCAAATTCTACAGAATAAATGCCGGTAAGTGTTGTTTTATCGGCCTTAGTTGTGTCCGTCATCAGTTTATCAGCCATATCTTCCGCTGGAAGTTCATTAACGCCATATTTCTCCAAAAACTTTTTGAAATTATTCCTCAATAGAACAGCCTGAGTTACAAAGCATCTGATCAGAATATGTTACTAAGCTGCTAAACAGCAGAGAGAAGCAACAACAATTGAATAAGTTCAGTACCAAAGCCTACAAGAAAGTACAGAACACAAACAGGCGGAGCCACAACTCAGATGAGAATCCAGATAAAGCATCCCAATCTGGAGAACTATGGGTCATTCATCTCTACGCACATCTGTGAACATATATACTAAGTAGACTACGTATTTGAAGTTCACTTGCCATGAAGGCAGATTTCCAGAATACGAAGATTTTTATGCCGCTTGCATATCAATGATTGATAGGTAAAGGGCTCCAAAACATTGTAGTTAAGGAATGCTAACTAGGCAGTTCCTCAACTAATTGAGGTCTAGAATGCTCGAGGTAGAGATTGCAATCTAATACGCGTGAAAAACGATTCAATTGGCCATGTTTGCAGCGGTTTTATCTGCCTAGAATTTCCACCTAAAACTTGTGATCCACTTCAGCATAGAAAAGACAAACCAAGGCAAACACAAAATCAACCAGAGCAAGATACCTTCTTACCTTAGGCCAAGGTGTGTCTAGACTTGCATTTGATAGAATGTGGATCCCAGGAGGAACCTCTGAAACAAGAGCCTTGTCATCTTTTGGTCTATTGGTGACATAGATCATGGATTTGGAACATAGATCCACTAGTATCAGATTAAATCCGCTATATTGATGTGCCTCCATCACAATCTCTTCTGCAAACTCAGTGGGATTCATCTTGCTCTGAAGAGGTGACGTGAAATAAGGATGGTGATGTGATCTTCGATAGATAAGACAATTTTTACTTAAAAATGGGTGGAGTGGTATCACGTGGACGAAACTGTCCAACATTACATTTGATCTAATTGAAACGATGCGACTTGAGATCAAAAATAAAGAAGGAAAAAAAAAGATTCCACCTCTTACAAAGATCATGTGATGACATTCCAAATGGATGATACCATGTCAATCACAACATAGGCTCAAGTTCATGGTAGAAGTGAGCTCAATATCATTTGCCAGTATAATAACATCGTGTCAGATACCGAATCACCAGAGAAGAAAACAAGTAAAAAGGAATAACATTAAGTACAATAGTATAAGTACATCGTCTGATCACAAAAAAGCACATCTTACGCCACCCACCATAAAATTAGCGCAGAATGGTGACAATACGAACGGGACTTTAAGCAAAGAATTTGGATGCCGTTCTTAATCTAAGTACTTAGAAGACATATCCAACCCGAATTAGTAAATTGAAAATGAGGCTTATTCAAGTTCAAGTCACCAATCTGACTGACCTGGCTCATGGACTAAAGATGCCAAGTCTCAATACCTCACAAGCGCGCAATCAGGAGCATCCCGGAGGGCACCAATGATCGATCCCATCACAACAGGAGCACAAAATCTTACTTAAATCAGCTGAATTCTAAGCAGCTCTCGCACCAATTTACGAGACAAGCTCCGATTTACACATCTACCTATCTCGAAATTAAACAAAACGAAGCAAAGTGAGTCCGAAACTCCTCACCTCCAAGAAACGAATGGGCAAGTTTCCTCTGCTCTTGAGCGGGGGGCCTTCGGAGACTTCTCTGACGTTGGTGACGAAAGCGATCTTGCCGTTCCTCGAACAAGCCAGCCACGTCCCACCGGCCAGACCATCTCTTCCTCCGAGGATTTCGCCATTGTCCCACCATGCCACCGGTACCGTCGGTCTCTCAGAAACAAAAGACACACTTTCTGAGTGATTTGCGCAATTCTACCGAACCCAGAGCTAGAAATGACTCTCTAGACCGATACAAGACTCACCGACTGTGGTACTCGTCTCGGTTGTGCAGGAGGAAGAATGGATAGAGAGGGTGAGCCTGCCAGAGGAACACGGCGATGCACATGGTCTCTGACGTCGCTCTTGGAAGCCTCGCGACGTCGTAAGCCGAACCTCAAAACTTGGCCCTGTCGCTTTTGGTTATGCCGACTGGGTCCGAGTCGTTGGAGCTCGCTCCTGTTTCTGCCAAGCGCCGAAACCTCACGCGATGATGGTTTCAACAACGACTCTTCCAAGCACCGCCGTCGTGGCCTAGCGGATCCTCCTCCGCTTCGGCATAGTCATTACTAGGGGTGTGCATGGTCCAGGGCGGTCCGGTTCCGCCTTAGAACCGGGGACTGGACCGATGGAACCGGTCCCCGATTTTTAGGACCGAGGACCGGACCGACTAATCTTAGGACCGGACCGATCAGTCCGGTCCGGTCCTTGGGCGGTCCAGTGGAACCAGAAAAAATTCAAAGAGAACTATAAACTAAAATAAAAATCGTTTACTTCCATCGATAAAAACTCATGACTCTTTCAGCCTTGTTGAAGTCGCCTTGCTTCCATAAGTAATAAGCATCAATAGGTCCATTAGACTCCATCTCGTTGAAATCTCACCATTGTCCACTCAAAAATCTAAAAGGAAATATGAATACACGAGGCAAAAGTCGATATACGAAGACCGCCGAAGAAAAAAGCTTTGGCGATCACGGGCGAGGGAGCTACTCAGATCTAGAGCGAGGTGTTAAGACATTATGAGACTTTGGACATAGATTTTGGATTCTATAATTTTGAAGCTTGAGCTAGGATATAGACTTTGAACTATGGACTTTGGAGTTAGGCTCCCAAGTTACTTGGGCCAAGAGAAATTTGAAGTTTAAATCAAGAAGGTCCTAGTGGTCCGGTCCGGTCCTGCCCTCATGGAACCGTGGACCGGACCACCCGAGAATCGGTTCCATTTTTTAGACCCGTGGACCGGACCACAACTTCGAAGAACCGAACCAACCCGGTCGGTCCGGTCCGGTCCGGGCAATTCCCAGGTTGGGCGGTACCCGGTGCTCAGCCCTAGTCATTACTTACAAAGATAGCTCTTTTCCGGGGCTTCTTTTCTTTCGGGATCATTTCAACGCTAAATGTCAATGGATAGAATGAACATCAAGGAAGGAAAGAACAGATAATCATGAGCAAGAAAGAAAGAACCAATCTGAAAAAGGTCGAGTAATGATGTTAACTTTGATGTTGGGAAGAAAAATATATATATATATATATATATACGTATAATTAACCGGATCATTTCCACCTATTATTTCCATTATTTTCCTACCATTTAATCACAATTTTTTTTATAACCCTCTTCCTTTTTAAATTCTCTTAGTAAAATGTTTTGAGTCATGACTGCTGAGTAAAAGTCTTGACGAGGGTTCTCCAAATTGAGAATTTAAAAAAAGGTGAGCCTATGATCGCCACTCCATCATTGCTCAAATGCAAAGAGCTTTCTTTTTTAGGCAAAGGTTGACTTGCAAAGATCACCATGCTTCATGTGTTTGCCTTTGTGTTGGAGTCATTACTTGCTCAAGAGTTTATTAATACGAACGTTGAATTGCCACAGCGTTATGACCAGAAGCGCATCGAGAAATTTTCACATATCCTCTCTCCTCTAACAGAGGGGGAAATAAAGATAAACAATATCCTAAGAAAAATAAGCTATTTATATACGATTCATTGTATTGTCTACAATAACGAATGAACGAAAGATATACACACTGTTTACAAAAAAAAAAATAATCAAACACCAATTCATTGTAAAACAATAAAAATCAAGTATATCCATGTCGTATTTATCTCATAACCAATTTTCGCATGGAAAAATTCAAAAATAATAGATTTGCGCCACATTTACCTCAACTAATTCGTATCTCACGAAAAATCTTAAACTACTAAGTCCACGTCATATATATTTATGCTACAATTATCCCAAATTGCGAGTAAATATGGCACGGCATGTTCGGATTTTATGAATGCGGAAATTAATTCACGAGGAACGTAGCACGTGCGTACCGATTTCGAGATCAATGCGGTATGGACGCGCTGTTTTGACGAGTAAATACGTTCTTCGAAGTTCCGAACGGAGCATTTTCTGTAAATAAATTATTTATAAATATGTAAATAATTATCGTTAACGGATGTATTTTTTGGGAAACAGGCGAAAATACCAACAATTAATTATTTCGAGGCAACGGCGATTGAAGGCGGCGAGGAAACGCGGGGGAAGAAAACAGAACAAGGCGAAGCGACGGAGCGTCTCTCGGTGACGTCAACGTCAGGACAGGGAAGTACGACGGGATCATTAGCATTCGGACGAGCAGTTATCGCCTGGCGCACGGCAGTCAACGCCAACTCCGTCACGCAACGATGGACAGGTGCCGTCGATGGGACCCAAGATCGGACCAATCAGCTCGTGCCGACGTCGGGGCCCCGAACGGCGGTCGTTGGAACTGAACCCGACCCTCCTAATCATGACCTTATCTTGTGTAGTTAAAAAGATGAACTCGGTCGCCCTTTTTGGGTCATGAGCATTCGCCCCAAAAAAAAGAAGCACAAGGGGAACCCAACAAGTCAAATCGCCCACCTAACCCTTTGGTTTGGTCGAAATCGAGCTTCAATTTGAGCGGATAAAGACTTACTAAATTAGACGAGAAGGGCAGTTATTAGCGTGAGCGACACTAATAATCTTGATCGCGTGAATATGTTGGGATTAGATTGAAGGCTATTAGAAGTTTGTTAAAAGTCAGGTGATTGCACCTCATATCCGCATCAGATGAATCAAAAATTTGAGGACGATATTGGCATTGCTAGACCGAAATTCGGAGGTCATTTACGTCATTATCCCTAATGAATGCAAAAACTAAATAATGATGAATTAGACGGGATTGGGTTTTAAATTCTCTCTCTGTATTTTGATTTTTATAGGGACTTGTGGAGCGATTGCACTTTAGTGATGCGAAACGTCTTTGAAGACCCGTTCGGCTTTTGGCCCGGTTGGTTGCTTTGGCCCGACTCAAGGCCCCGGGGCTCCACGTCGCCACGTGTGCGATCTCGGGGACACCAAGGTCGCGAGGTCACGTGCCGAGCGTGCTCCCGCTCTACCTCAAAGTCACAAAAAAACCGAAATAACCGAATAAAACAAATATATATATTTTTCAACCGAAATAAAATGCGAGCATATATAATAAAGTTAAAATAAAAAAAAGGGAAGGTTAACGCCCCCCCGCTTTGTCTGTCGACGCGCACATAGAGAGAGGAGAGAGAAAGGGGAGAGAGAGAGAGAGAGAGAGAGAGAGAGAGGGAGAGCGCACCAGGAATGGGGAAGGTAGTGGAGAAGAAGAGGAAGAAGAAGGGGAGGCCTTCGCTGCTGGATCTCCAGAAGCGCAACCTCAAGCAGCAGCAGGAGCAGCAGCAGACCCAGAGGCACAAGCGGGAAAATTCGGCCCCGAGCCTGTCCCGCGGTCACGATCCCGCCGGGCCCCGCCGATCTACCCGCCGGAACCCCATCCCGGACGGCTGCTCCCCCGGCAAGACCGACGAGGAGGAGGAGGAAGATGAAGACGGGGAATTCTCCGGCAGGCGCCGCGAGAAGAAGCTCAAGCTCGTCCTCAAGCTGCCCGCCGCGGGCCAGGAGGGGTCGCCGACGGGTGTGGGCGCCACGGGGCCGGCGGAGTCGAGCGTGGAGGAGGAGGGGGAGGAGGAGGAGGATGGTTCGGGGGGTAATCAGAGGAAGCGCAAGATGAGAGAGATCGGGGACGTGTCTGGGGCTGCTGATGGTGAAAAGGTATCGAATTTTTACTGCTTTGCTGCCAGTGAGGGGACTGGATTTTGGGGGGTTTTTGTTTCGTGGGTTTTGAATTGAGAGCGTATGAATTAAAAAGCGCTATTTTTAACTTTGTCCTGTTTTTTTGAGGGAGCGAATTTGTCGTCTTTTGGGTTCCAGTGGAGGAATATAAGTTGACCTGATTTGAAATTTCTGTCCTTGAAAGTAGGGCCTTTGAACTGTGCGTCCTGCTTTGTTGCTGGGTTCTTCATATGCAGTTTTTAGTAAACGAGAGCTGACTTCCCCCCCTCCTCCTCCTCCCTCCTGCTGAAATTTCTTCAGTTGAATTGAATAACATGTGGTAATTGCCTTTTTAATTTCTCTTAAAGAAATTCTGTCGATTGTTCTTGCTATTGAATCATCATTGACATTCGAAGGTCATGATGATTGGCAGACATATTTGATACCAAAAGTTTTTGATTTGCCCTTTTCTTCAATTATTCACAGTTTCCGCAACTATGCTTTCCCTTTTTGGGCCCTTTTGAGCTCCAAGCCACTTTGCCTTTGCACGGCCATTTCTGATGGTTCTGTACTCATTATGGAAAATGCATTTGCCAGACTTCTTTTTTTGGTAATTGGCAAGTCAATTTTATCGACATTGTGCAGGGAGAGAAACCTCTTTCTGGGTCGAAATCCGCGGCTATCCATCAAGGTGTGTACTGAATCTCAAACATTTCAACCTCTTAACGCAGAAATTCTCTCCTGGTTTGCTGAATTCTGGTGTCATGCATCGTTTGCAGGGACTCAGATGGAGTCGGGACTTTCAACTCCTTTGCCTGATAAGAAGCTTCTGCTCTTTATACTCGACAGGCTTCAAAAGTGCGTTTTTAGGCTCTTCAGGTTTTGTGTTGGTTGCTTTTGTGTGGCTTTTGATCGTCAATATGCTGAGCTGGTGTATCGATTCGATTTCAGGAAGGACACTTATGGTGTGTTTTCTGAACCAGTGGACCCCAAGGAAGTAAGTCGCGAAAGTGATGATATATTAGATTCCAAGGTTTTTTGTAAAAAAGCAGTTTTCCTTATTTGTTGCATTTCTTTTTTCCTGCTGCTCAGCTTCCTGACTACCATGAAGTCATAGAGCATCCAATGGATTTTGGAACTGTGCGGAAGAAGCTTGCCGGAGGAGCATATGCCAACTTGGAACAATTTGAGGTTATCTATAATCGTCTTCCCTGTTGATTCCTGTTATTCGTATATTGTTGACGCTTGTCATTATGTGGTATAGAGGAATATCTTTGGTTATTCTGCATGGGCTAGGTCTCATATTTAAATCGAACCGTTACTTGTGGATACATTTAAGTCTAACTGTTGGTTCATGTTTGTGATTCGGTTCTACTGTGTCGATTGTTTTTCCATGCACGTTCTGGTCATTGTATGTAACCTAGCCGTTGCATCTGTTATGTTCGTTCGCTAACGGTGCATCACTCAATCTTGCTGGCGTTACATGCTAGCTGTTGGGAGTTGATTGGACTTTGGTCATGCTCCTGTGTTTGGTCGTATTGCTTCTTGCATCCAATCATCACATCATATGTCGAATTTTTGAACTGATATTATACTTTCCATGCATCATTTACTATTCTGGGTGTATAAGTCATAACGTTTGTATTCTCTGGACAATAATGTTATTAATTGTCTCTAGAAAACCTCAGTTTGTGGGGAATTTGCTTATTTTGTCTTCTAGTTTGTCTTAGATGTTTGCAATAGAGAGGTTGTAAATCTCGGATTCTTGACCAATTGAAATCAAGTCCAGCATATGTATTGCATTTATTGGGATCTGTTTCTGGTCCCATCTTCCCATATGGGAAGAGGAGGATGGAAGCAGTATCATGATAACTCCCAGCAAAATGTGTGGCTTGAGTAGATTTTTCTGTGCCCATGTACTGCTCTTCCTTTACTTTGTTTTTATGGTCATATTGCTAGTTGGACTGTGGGCAGGACTCTGTCTTCATCTGCTTTGTCCTCTATAGTGGTTTGAGGTCTGCTACTGTCATATGGAGTCGAAGTTGTGCCAGAGAAATGTAGAATTTATGCTGGTCCTGTGCATGTTGATTCCTTGCTTCTGCCTACTCTGTTATCGACACGTTGGTTGCCCTGTCATTGACAGTATGGTAGCATCTTGATTTCCATCATGTTGGTGCTGCTTTTGCATTAGCTATGAATTCTTAGCACCTTTCCTGGTTGGCCTCTCACATTAAGCGCAGTTAGGACTCATGTTCTTCTATCTCATTACTTATCCCCTACCTCAAGATGCTTCCATATCGGCAACGCTGTTCTCTGTTCTTGCTTCCACTGTGATCGTGACATTGCATACTTACTATTGTATTTACTACATCTACGATGCCATTATTCATTTGTTGGCCTTGCAGCATGCAAGTAGATATGATGTTTGACTTATGTTTCCTTTTGACATTTCTATCTGATTTTTCGAAATTGTGGCGGTCAAAAACTAAAGTACTAATATTTACCCAAAAAAAAAAAAACTAAAGTACTAATGTCCTACACATCTATTCTTGCAGAAAGATGTTTTCTTGATTTGTTCGAATGCGATGCAGTATAATGCCCCCGACACCATCTATTTTCGACAGGTACAGTTCGTTTTCCATGCATATCTTGCCAAAATCGCCATAATCTTTTATTAGATGAAATCTTCTGCTTACAGGCCCGTGCTATACAAGAGCTAGCAAAAAAGAATTTTGAGAATCTGAGGCAAGATAGTGATGACAATGAACCTGAACAAAAGGTAGTGAGAAGAGGCAGACCACCAACCAAAAATTTGAAGAGGCCAGTAGGAAGGCCACCTTTGGACCGGGCTGGTTCAGAATTTTCTTCTGATGCAACTCTCGCAACTGGAGGAGAAAACACAACGTCATCAACTTATGATCTCAGGAAGGGACCATCTTATGCAGGCAAATATGGTCCTATCAATTCATCGGGACGACTTCATTATGGCTCTCGCAATAATGATATTTATGCCAGTCCATTTTTGGAGAAGAGACATGATAGGAATGATGAATATGCAGGTCCATACGTGATAAAGAGCTGGCTTGTCCTTATTTTATATGTCTAGCCATTAATGCACAGATCCGGTCTTCATAGTAACTTCAATTTTTTCCCTTTCCAGGTATTTTATATAAGGGTAATTCAGCAAGGCATGACAGGAAGCAAGCTATATCCATTGAGAACAGGCGTAATACATATAGCCAGTTCCATCCATCTGCAGGTGGACACAAGCCTTCTGTCCTGACTACATTCAGCAACGAGAGGAAGCAGCTAATGGCTGTACGTGTTCTTTTATTTGGAAGAGGCAAAAGCCTATTGCTGCAATAAGCTTGCTTAGCATATATCAAAAGTTCAGGATAATTAAAAAATCTTTCAGCTTCATTTTCCTTGTGATGCATTTGCAATTTTTGAGACATGAGGCAACAGCTTTTGCTGAGAATTTTAACATTTGGGGATTTATTTTCTTCCACTGACAACTGCTTCACCAGCCCTAACTGTTGGATTCTTTGGAAGCAGGTGGGGCTACATCCAGATCACAGTTATGCTAGAAGCCTAGCTCGTTTTGCTGCTAATCTAGGACCGGTTGCTTGGACAGTTGCTTCAAAGAAGATAGAAAGGTCCTTGCCCGCTGGTGTAAAGTTTGGCCGTGGTTGGGTTGGTGAGAATGACATTTTACCACAGAGACGGGTACTTGGTCCTTTCCCTGCCCTTGCCAGTTTGTCTCCTAAAGCTGTTCAGTGTAGCTCTGAATTGAAGGACAATTTACTGGAGAAGCAGCAAAGAGCAAGTATACCGGAGACTGCTGTACCCTCACTTCACAATTCTACGGAATCTGCAGAAGTTCAGTTAGACAAGGTGAAAAACACTGAGGGGTTGAACTCTGCTTCTGAGCTGAATGCCTTAAAAAGCAGGAGCAGCTTAAACTTACCGAGGCCTTCCTTTCAGATACCTCAAAGCTCCATTGGGCTAGGCATTAATGGGATTAATGGTGTGTCAAAAATTAATCTTGCAGCTCATATGGGCAAATTGATTGGAGTAGCCAGGGCCGATGGATTCAACTTCCAATCCCCTCGTTTGCTGGACGCCACTTCCAGGACGGCGGGTACGAATTCCGTTGCTCCAGGATCTGCTCAGAACTTAAATGTGGAAGATCCTAGGAACCCAGGGGAGACTGCAGGGCTTCGTCGCTGTCCTCCTTCAAATGAATCATCACAACAAAAACCCGACTCGGAATTGTCGCAACAACATAGACCGGGCTCTCTGCCACCCGATTTAAATGTTGGGTTCCAGTCCCCAAGCTCCCCTTCTTTGGGTAAGCCCGAGAAAGAAAAGCCGGAATTAGCATTGCAGCTCTGAGAATATAGGGTTAGTGAATTTGTTTCTTCTTTTTCTCTTTGTTTAGTTAACCTTAGGAAGATGAAGTGGGGATTCACATGAACCCACAGGGCCAATTAAGGGTCCTGTATGTGAATACAGGCCAGAGCTACAATCTGATCTTGATCTGATGTTGAAAAAGAGTAGGTCTTATTCTTGTATAGATAGGGAGATTCATGGGCCCTGATCCTTTAGGTCCGCTAGCGAAAACGGGGGTCTGAATTTGTAACATTAGAAGCCATAATTTACCCTGAGGAATATAGTGTCTTCTTGACTCTGTAGCCTGTGTAGAATATCCTTATTTGCATTTGTAATCATTATTGAAGGCACGACCCAATAGAAATTTCCTTCCCAATTCAATACTGCTGCCAAGTGCCTTGGTCTGGTCACGTTAGCAGTTTGTGACTCGTGACTTCTCATTCATTTCTAGGACAAAGAGCAATGATCACGCGATGATAATCACTCGACGCTCTTCGACATTGGTCGTTCAGTTTGTGCAAATTATGTGAAAATTGTACTTAAGTGAAGACGGAGATTCAATGTTTTTCAGTGCATGGCGCTTCTGACCAGGTGATGTCCAACTTGTACATATACTTCAGTAGTTTGGACGCAAGCCAAGTTATTATCGTCTCCCAACTATATTTATCCAGTTAAAGCGTGCCAGTCAACATAAGACGTTGAAGTTTGATGAAACATAAATAAGCTAAGACAGGACAACTGTTAAGATGTCAGTGCAATCATACGAGGTTACGTCATTGCAACAATAAAATGGTTTCCTTTTGAAGAAACTTCAGTTAAAACCGAATCTATGACATCTCTGGTGAGAAAACCAGGGTACGAGAGACTCCCATGTGTTTCTTACTGAACCGCTTGACTTTTCAATGCGCGACTTCATTCCGACGTTTTGTTTGCTTGCAGAACCCAACTTACTTTGCTGACCATATCTAGAATTACTGGCCGAAAGCACCAATTATTTATTATTATTAAGAAAATCCGCGTTGCAAGCTCATGGAATTAGCCACTTGTGCTTTTGGTTGACCCGAGCTAAAAAAGAAGGGATACCACAAGAATTGAACCATGAGCCCCGTGAAGCGGGAAACTCTCAAGTATGGTCATTGCGGATCCTCAATAAAGGAGTTGTTTTTCTAGAAATTGTAAAGCTCGACGACATTGGTCACTTCGAAGTTTGAAATTTTCATGGGATATTAATCAAATTCAAGGTTCACAAACTTTTTGTTGCTTTCTTTGGCCCTAGAGATGCTCTTCTTCAGATCCACACAGGAAACAATTTCAACCAAAAATGTCAGACCAAACATTTCTACTGGATCCTCGTAAAGAGAAGACTTTTTATGTAAGTCCTCCATCATATTGTGGTTTGGAGTGGAAGACGGGTTCTTCGCGGAATGCGGAACTTGCTGGCCATTTGGAGGCTTCCAGCTCCGGAACCGAATTAGTCCAAAAGCGACGGGGATTGGCCTCTAGCCAGTCCATCGAATGGTCAAGCGGGAGAAGTCAAAGCTTTGCGAGATTTTCCATTTCAAAACGACAAGAACAGGCAAGACATCGACAAATTACAGTGGATTGCTGAAGTAGCAGGAGCGGCGGTCTTTCTGGTTCCTCAGTCCGGATTAACGTAGTTGCGCATTCTATTTAAGCTAACCTCATGAAACCGAACTGGTGCATTGTGCTAGTTATACGGTGCAGGACAAATCTAATTCCTGTAAAGAAAAAAGGAACGAAGGCACGACAGTTGGAACCTTAAGTTTAAGAATCGAAAACGGTATTTCACGTCGCGTAAAGAGATAGGCTTTCATTTGCAGCATGAAGTGATTTATGTTTATCTGCCATGTGAATTATTGGGCCAATTTCAAGAACAGTCTTTTCCTTCTCCCAACTAAGAATAAGAAAAAAAGATTGTATGGAGCACTGGATTAAGCTTTCTTCTAAATCATATATATAACCAACATATATGTATATATATATATATATATATATATATATTGGTTAGTCATGTGATACAGGGAATGCTTAAACCTTTCTGAGGGTTTTTTTTGTCAGTGATGATGATAGAGTACCGGATGTGCTCTGGTCAATTGGCTGTTCACATTTGGTCTGTCCCACAGGGAAAGGAGCAATTTTGGGCGGATGGACATTCATGTGAATGCAAATGTCGCCTTCTCTTCATTTAAAAATCTCGTTTCCCATCACCGCCTTCTTAGTGGCAAAGATTTTTCTTACACGGCAGTTGACTTGGAAGTCTCTCTCTCTCTCTCTCTCTCTGCTTCAAGTGGAAACAGCAGGGAAATTAGAGGGAGAAAGCTTGGTCAAGGGTGTGGAATAACCAGGCCATTGAAAAAGCTGACATTTTGGGGGCTATACGAGGCATCATCAACACCATTAGCAGCGGCAAAAATCGTTTTAAACTTGTGGTGGTCACTGGCCGTTGAGAAAGGGGCTCTTCAAACTCCAGTGATTCACCTTTTCATCAAACCAGAATTTGCAAATTGAAGAAGAACAAAAGAGCCTGGGTTTTTCAGTTTCTTTTCAAGGTGGGTAGGTTCTGAAGGCAAGATTCAGTTTAACCTATGGGGAATTGTTGGGGTTCTTCAGCTGAAAGTCCAAGCGCAAGGGCTGACAGCCAACTCAGTATCACGGGTAAACGCAAGATTGTGTTTATTTTGTCCGTACACAAGTGTTCGGAATATAAGATTGTCTTTGTTTTGTCAGTGCCGCAGGTAAAAGCATGTCTGTTTATTTTATCCTATCCTATGTTGTCGTCTTTGCCAAAGTTCCTTGCTATCCCTGGCCAGTACTGCTGGTTCTAGATAATTGAAACTTATGCTCAGTTCTCAACCAGAGCCAAAGATTCCTGCCGGATTGCAGTATTTCCTCATGCCATTTTTCAATGTCTTCAATCTGCATGGAAATGGACTCTTATGTGGTTTTACTTCGAGGAAAATGTGTTCAATGTGCAGTGGATATAGCATTTGGACTGTATCTTCTCATTTTCTCTAGCTTAAGTGGTGTAAATCCTAGCAGGAACGTTATCACAGTCAACAAGCACTATGACAGTGACGACAACTTCGGCTGGCAGCAGCATATCCCCCATGAGCTACTTCTCAGCTTCAAGCAGGGACGAGGCTTCCCCTTGTGGCCAGATCTTAGCACACCCAAATTTAAGGATCTTCACACTCGCGGAGCTGAAAGTTGCGACTAAAAACTTTAAGCCCGAGACGCTTCTTGGAGAGGGCGGCTTTGGAAAAGTTTTCAAGGGTTGGCTTGACGAAAAGCCTTCTTCGAAGAGTGGCAGTGGGTCGGTAATTGCTGTCAAGAAACTGAAATCTGAGAGCTTGCAGGGCTTCCGGGAGTGGCAGGTTCTTCTCTTCGACTGAATGTAACCAGAGAATAAGAGCATCTTGCTTTGAATTGCACCTCAAGCCTTTCTAATGCTTATCCGGAATTAGTCGTAGCACTTTTCAACATATGGCATTTCACGCGTCGCTTTAATTTGCAGGCCGAGATTGATTTCCTAGGACGGCTTTCTCATCCCAACCTCGTGAAGCTTATCGGGTATTGCCTGGAAGAGACTGAACTTCTCCTGGTGTATGAGTTCATGCAGAAGGGCAGCTTGGAAAACCATTTATTCGGAAGTAATGCGTGACTTGTTGATATCACTTAGCATATGCGTTTAACATAGTCTTGCCGATTCTTCTCGGTTCTCCATCAAAGTATCTGGCTTTTCGCTGAGAACAATTTCCTTTCCTGGCAGGGGGCGCGGTGGTTCAGCCGCTTCCTTGGGGCTTGAGGCTTAAAATAGCTGTAGGAGCGGCGCGTGGCCTGTCGTTCCTGCATACTTCCAAAAAGCAAGTCATTTATCGAGATTTCAAGGCCTCCAACATACTGCTCGACGGGGTAAGTGATGTACAACCACAGTTCATACTTTCGCCAGGGCAAATTCTTTATGTGCTTTTTTGTCTGTCATGAATTCTTCACAAAAACGAAGTCCCACGGCCACCTGAAACTGGTCCTGATAAAATGATCAGATAAACGAAAACAAAAGTAGTACTGTTGGATACA
Organism: Melaleuca quinquenervia; assembly: GCA_030064385.1. NCBI lineage: Eukaryota > Viridiplantae > Streptophyta > Magnoliopsida > Myrtales > Myrtaceae > Melaleuca > Melaleuca quinquenervia. Next base: position 4,025,965 of record CM057726.1, on the reverse strand, counting down.
ATGCCAAATGGAACAGTTTCTAACTTATGCCGCTTCATTCATCAGTTTTACAACGCCAAGATCTCAGACTTTGGCCTGGCCAAGGTGGGTCCTTCGCCGAGCCAGTCTCATGTCTCAACCCGGATCATGGGAACACGCGGTTATGCAGCTCCGGAGTACATCGCGACCGGTCAGTAATCATCTCTCTCTTTCGAAGTCCGACCTTATTAACGCGCTACATCGATGGATCTTTCGTTTGTCTTGTCGAGCACTAACCGATTTTCCGGCACATTCACAGGACATCTTTATGTCAAGAGCGACGTGTTCGGGTTTGGTGTTGTCCTAGTCGAGATGTTGACAGGCCTCCGGGTGATCGACTCTTCCCGTCCCAGCGGGAAGGAGAATCTGGTTGAGTGGGTGAAACCACACTTGTCCGACAGGCGGAAGCTGAAGACCGTTATGGACTCCACGCTTCAGGGGAAGTACCCCTCGAAAGCCGTGTACGTGATCGCTCAGCTGGCGCTGAAATGCCTAGAGCCGGAGCCCAAGTCTCGGCCATCGATGGAAGAGGTCGTGGAGACTCTGGAGACGCTGGAGGCGGCCGAGCCGAGGAAGCACTCCGGCTCTTGTCCCGCGGCTCCCAGGCACGTGCTGCCGCCGCCGCCGCCGCCTGTGCAGCCCCAGTCTCCACTTCACTCGAGGCAATGACGGGATTTCAGCTCGCGAGCGCTGATCACCTCAAATTAGGCAGTATAAAATAAGGGGTGATGTTCAGCCATGGAGATGGAGGTTCCATGGATCATTAGGATTTAGCATTTGCCACAATTTGGTTGATAGTTTTGCGTTTAGGAAAAGGGTGTGAGCCTGAGCAGGTCAGTTTTGTTGAATGAAGACCGTGGCACGTCCAAACTCTACTTGTGTGTACAATCGTAAAGAATGTTGCGATCAGACATTTTTCTTTTCTTTCTTCGTCAATTAAATCTTGGGTCGTGTATATTTCTAGATGAAAATATGAAGAATCTTATTAAGATTGCAGTATTTTATTTGTTTCGACTATTTTATTTTATTTTTAGCAACGAAAAATAACATTTTTTTGCCTGTGTTGGGTTGCCTATGGCGATTGCCGATGGCAATGGCGGTGGAGGACGATGGTGACGGCACTAGAGGCAATGGCCAATGGCAACGGCTGTTTCACCTATGCTCGGTAATTTCTTTACTTAGATAAAATTTTATGTGCTTTTCAATATATGATTAACTAAATGAGAATTAACGATTTTCCATGAAATTGATTTTCATAGGGATGTAATATAATATTTATCTAAGGATGAAGAATAAAATTGACTCTTAAAAAACTTGCAAGGAATTGGATTTGTTTTATTTATAGTTGGCATGATGAGGTGGAAGATCAGCAATAAGGAGGAGTAAGTCCAATTCTAGTCCTCCTAGCTTGTGTGCTTTGTGCAATCGAGCTCTCAAATTTATAAATTGTGCAATCGAGTCCTCCGACTTACACAATTTGTGCAGTCGAGTGCAAAGCGCGCTAATTGCAGGGACGTGGTAGCTAATGTGGCAAATAGTAAGATTTAGAAAAGAGAAAGATATTTTAGAATTGTAACATTATTATAAAATAGACGGAAAAATAGTGACCGAGCATAAAAACGCAATTGACATTCTTCTTCCCATGCGGTAAGTGAGTCGATGAGACGATGTTCGAGTAAAACTTTTTAAGGTGTGATTAACGACTTTTCAATCTATTCATAGGTCATAAGCGAAATTACTTTCTACTCTTATATTTAATATTTTTAAGTTATATAAAGATGTTGAAGTTTTTTATGTAACGAAAAATCTTGAACTTATATCAATATGACAAATATATTATAGCTGAAAGAGCGGGCAAGTGTTTTTTGGTGATAAAAAAAGTGAATCATATCTATAAATGTCATCATAAGCAAATTTAAATTTTTTAGCAATGTAAAAAAAAATTATGAGGTGGGTTTTTTTTTGGGGTGATATTTAGCCTTTTTATCTTATAAAAGCAAGTCTGCATAAGTGGAGTCCGGATCGCGAAAACGACGCGGCTCAGCCGGCTCATCGTGCGTCGCGCGTCCCTGACGTTCTGTCGTTTTAGTGGCTAAAGGCCCCACAGATCTCTCCTCCATGCCACCGTAAAAAACCAACGCGTTTCTCTCTCACTCTCCTCTCTCTCTCTCTCTCTCTCTCTCTCTCTGGATTGCTGCTGCTATGGTCGATCGAGGCAGAGGCGAAGCCGATCAGGAAATGGTGAGTCTGTGCTTTAATGCTTTGGTCCGGTTCAAAACGACGCAGTCAGTTCAGGAGGAGACGAATCGAAGTGGATGATGCGCGGGTTCGACTGCCCATAAGGCGTTCATGGTCGTCTTGTGTGGGGGACTCGCGAGCTCACTAATCCTCTAGAACACCATCTGTCGGTGCTTGCACAACGCCGTCGTGAAGATTTTGGGCTCAGGCTGGATGAGTGCTGGCCAAATTTTTGTTGAAATGAAAGAGCGCACCAGTTCTAGTTCCTGATGGTCAGGCTTTTTTTTTTTTTTTGGGCAGCTGATGGCTTGAACTTGGGAGATTCCATGGAGGCACGAAGCTGAACCGGATGTTGAAAGATGGGTTTCGTAATGCCTTGCTGCTTCATTCTTACGCTCTCGTGCTTGGCCGGCTATGTCGTCGGCAGAAACTGGGTGAGTCTTGTGACGCCGGATCAGTCTTTTTGATTATTTCTGCATCTTAGTCTTAGGTGACATTAATCATGGTGACGTCGTCCAGCAGTAATTACTTTCATGCGGTCGACCAACATAAATAATTTACTCTAGTGTCCTTTATTAGAAGCTTCAAACTCCAGCATCTGAATTTTCAGTTCCATGAGACATGACATCAACTTTTTTGGCGATGTTGAAAATGAGAATTATGCATGGATCTTGCCCTCTGCAATTACTTTGACAGAAAACTTAAGCCAGGAGGTTACTTAGAACCATACAAGGAGAGCAGACTTTTCCAGATAAGCCAGAAATTGGATCACAGAGCGCTGAGTCTAGATTGCTACTCATGTACTTCCTTCCCTTGATGTCCGGTCTCTGGCATGTCTGCATTTAGATCAGAGAATTGATTTTAACTCACGGTTCTTGCTATTAGAGTGGTGGGGCATGCAATCAAGCAGATGTATATTAGCAACTTGAGTGTCGAAACGATACTCAAATGAAATTTTTTAACAAAAATACGCGGTTGAAAGAAACAAGGATACTGAGTTAGCATATATTTTATAAGAACTAACTAAGAGGTGAAGATAAATGTCTCCACCTTCCTAACATTTTGAGTGTAAGTTTTGTGGTGCCTGGCTTTAGCATTGTACAGTCCTACTTGGAAAAATCAATATAGTTCTTAACTTACCAAAAAAAAAATGTCTCCACGAAAATTGGTAGAAAATGGCCTGATAACTGAGGCTTTACACCATGGCTTTTGGGTTTTAGCTCTGACTTTTTGGGCTTCTGGATTCAGCTGTAGCTTGCTTGATGTAAGGTGTTTAAATCTGACTTTCTACACTAAATTGACTGTAGCTGTTATATGAACCTGTATTTTTTATTTCGCCAAACGTCTAGTGCTCTCTAGAGTTTCTGATTTCTTGTCATGTGGGTGAACAGGAGCAGGGCATCTTTCATGCTAAAGAGGGCAGTTTTGCAGATGAAGAGGTAAGAACTCTTGATTTTTTGCTGGACTTGGCGATTTTCCAGTGAAGCTGTTAAGCAGCTGAATGCATATCATGCACTGAAGAAACCTGCTCATGTTATTGTTACTATTGCATACAGGATATTAAGATCATTGCCACATACAGCCACTGCTCCGGGGAAGTTCGGATGGGTATTGTAAGAATGAAGGACCTTTCCAATTCATGGGCATGGGCGAATCCAGTTGATGGAAACCATGGTCGCATAGATAGTCTCCCGGTAATAACTTTTTTAACCAGACACCTTTTTTTGTTCATAAGGAATTCAAACGCCAGGTTCTGAAAGAATAGCTGCTGGTCATTTTGAGGACAGGAAATTAGCACAGTACATGGATTAAAGTAGAGGAATGATGATGTTCAGTCTTTATGTTTGTACATGTCATTTTAGTTCAATGTTTTTGTAGCAAGTGACTGACATAGAAATGCAAATCTAGGTAGAGAAGATAGAAAGCAATCATTCCGAAATGAGATTTGATGGTGGAAGTGGAACTCATTATCAAACAGCGCCGCCATCAAGCCCTGTGAAGCTCAAGCGTCAGGTAAATTGCCATATATACCAGTCGAACTTTTTGGACATGCTTTGTGGTTTTCATGAACGATTGAATTTGAAAATAACTGTCTGCCTCTCCTTTCAGATGATGCGTCAGGAAAGGAGGGTCCGCCGAACTGCAGAGCTTATCCAACAAGGTAAAGAAAAGGATGATCAGATGGTTGAAGCAGCAATAGAAAGGTCCAAAAATCTCGATACCACTGTGAGGGGAAAGTACAGCATATGGAGAAGAGACTATGCGAATCCTAATTCTGATTCTACATTAAAACTTATGCGTGACCAGATCATAATGGCCAAAGCATATGCTACCATTGCTAAATCAAAGAATAATACTAGCCTTTACAGTGCTCTAATGAAGCACTCTGGAGAAAGTCATCAAGTCATAGGAGAAGCAAGTTCGGACGCTGAACTTCATTCCAGGTACTCTCCTTGGTCCAATTCTCTTCGTTTTCTGGAATTTGAACATGCTTTCAGTTTATTTTTTATTTTATCTGTGGTTGCCTCCTCATTCCCTTTCTCTCTAGTGCACTTGATCAAGCAAAAGCAATGGGCCACATCCTCTCTTTGGCAAAGGACGAATTATATGATTGCCTTACAGTTGCAAGGAAACTAAGAGGAATGCTTCAGTCAACTGAAGAAAACGTGAATGCTCTTAAGAAAAAGAGTGCATTTCTCATTCAGCTAGCTGCTAAAACAGTTCCTACTCCATTGCATTGCCTTCCTCTGCAGCTCACAGCCGACTATTATTTTCTGCATTATGCTAGTAAAGGAGACCTGGACCAAGAGAAGATTGAAAATCCTTCACTGTACCACTATGCGATCTTTTCTGATAATGTGCTAGCAACTTCTGTGGTAGTGAATTCTACAATGCAGCATGCGCAGGAGCCTGAGAAGCACGTGTTCCATATTGTGACAGATAAGCTAAATTTCGCAGCAATGAAAATGTGGTTTCTTGTGAATCCTCCTGCCAAAGCAACTGTTCAGGTTGAAAATATTGATGATTTCACTTGGCTCAATTCCTCATATTGTTCTGTTCTACGTCAACTTGAGTCTGCCAGGATAAAGGAATATTATTTCAAGGCAAATCACCCTTCCTCCCTATCTGCTGGGACTGACAATCTCAAATACAGAAATCCAAAGTATTTGTCCATGCTGAATCATCTTCGATTTTACCTTCCTGAAGTCTACCCAAAGTTAAACAAGATACTATTCTTGGATGATGACATAGTAGTTCAGAAGGACTTGACGCCTCTTTGGTCTGTTGATCTGCATGGGATGGTAAATGGTGCCGTTGAGACTTGTAAGGAGAGTTTCCATAGGTTTGATAAATATCTCAACTTTTCTAATCCAATGATCTCTGAGAACTTTGATCCCAGTGCTTGTGGTTGGGCATATGGCATGAATATGTTTGACCTCAAGGAATGGAAGAAGCGAAACATCACAGGAATATATCACCGCTGGCAGGACATGGTAATTCCAATGCTTCTTGTCCTTTCTGCTTCCATCTTCTCAACAACTACTAGGTGTATTGAGTAAATATTGCTCATCTTGGAAACAGAGAAGTAATAACTTATGAGCATGTGCCTTGGCGCTTCTATTTCACCTCCCAAACTTCTTTTTCCTTCTCATGATGATTTTGCCATGGTTGGAGTTGCAACTCTGTGTCCTTGATGTCTGGTCTATGTTTTTCTGCATCTTTGCCTGTCCCCTTGTTCTGCTTTGTGAATGAAATTGCTGATTTGCTCGCAAACATGATTTTATCTGAAGTGTAACATGGGCATCTGTGCTGGTGTTAATTCCCATGACTGAATTTGTGGCTCTTGGTCGTGTGTGTGGATGGTGTTTTTGCTATGATGTTACTGACTCATTGAAAATTTAATGCAGAACGAGGATAGGACATTATGGAAACTTGGCACGTTACCCCCTGGATTGATCACCTTCTATAATTTAACTTATCCGCTCGATCGGAGGTGGCACGTGTTGGGACTTGGCTATGATCCAGCACTCAACCTGACAGAAATAGAGAATGCAGCTGTTATTCATTACAATGGAAACTACAAGCCATGGTTGGATTTGGCGGTCTCCAAGTACAAACCTTATTGGTCGAAATACGTCATGTTTGACAACCCATATCTTCGCGGTTGCAACATAAGTGAATAACTCTCTCTTTCTCTCTCTTCCCTAAAAAAAATTAGATTCCATTATCTAGCAGAGGCACCATTGTAATCACTGAAGGCTGAGATATTCTTTACACTTTGACAAGAGATGGCATGGAACACTAGAAATTTTTTTCTTGTATAAACCTCGCAAGTGCAGTCTTGCACCCATAACAAAGGAGAAGTTCCATTGTGTCCATTGTGCAGTCGATCTTTCAGTTTGTGGGTGCATTATTGAACTGTGAACTCAATGTTTGTTCGCTGTGTCCATTACACGGATTGAACTTCTAATGCCTTTGGCCAAAGCGATCAGCCTTTATTGATCATACTGCTATCCGTCCACGAGAATGCATTGGCAAACTACCAAAAACATACAAACTACTTTGTCTATGATGCAAATTGGGTCCTCGACGGTGAAAGATTCTGCTCTATATGAGCAATGAACCGATCGAAGAGAAGGAGCTTTACAATTTGCATTTGCTCCGACGTTTGAAGAATTGTGGAATATTCATATATCAAAATATGATATTGGATTCTTGGCAATGCTATCCCATTTCAACCCGTCGTTCACGTGGATTACCAGCACAATCTCGCGGGTCAAAGTACTATCCTGCAAGGGAAGTTGGCATGAAGTGTTCGTCCACTTTAACGAAGCAAAGCGAGCAGGAGTTGAAATCACTGAGCCTTCGGTGATTAATTCCGTCGTCAAAGCGTCTTCAAAGCTATCGAATAAACATGGGAAGTCCATCCACGCTTGGGTGCTCAAGCAAAGTCTCGACTCATTCTCCTCCGTCGGGAATTCCATCATGGACTCATACATGAAGTGCAGTGACTTGGAATCTGCGTTGGGCGTCTTCCGGTCGATGCAAAGCAGGGATTCCGTGTCGTGGAACGTGCTCATTCATGGGTTTCTTCATCGGGGAGATACGGGACGAGGGTTGTCGTGGTTTCGGCGAGCCAGAGTTGATGGATTCGAACCCACTGTCTCCACTTTGGTACTGGTCCTCCAGGTGTGTCGCGGCATCTGGTTGATGAACGAATTATTAGAGCTCCACGGTTATGTAATAAAGAATGGTTTCTGGGGTTCTGTCTCAGTGCAAAACTCTGTGTTAGGCGCGTACGCAGATGTTGACATGGAATGTGCAGAGGATATGTTTGATGAAATGCTTGAGAGGGATGTCATATCATGGAGTGTGATGATAGCTGGGTATATACATAATGAGGAAGCAGATCTTGGCTTGCGGATGTTTGCAAAGATGGTTTCGGAGGCCAAGATTGATCCCGATGAGGTGACTTTAGTGAGTGTCCTGAAAGCTTGTGCTAGTATCCAGTCTTTGAATGCGGGAATGATGGCCCATGGCTTTGCGCTCAGGAAGGGTATGGATGTTGATTCGTTTGTCGAGAACTCTTTGATTGACATGTATTGCAAGTGTGGAGATGTCGATTCTGCGGTTAGAGTTTTCAGAGATATGACGTGGAGGAACCTCGTCTCATGGAACTCAATAGTTTCTGGATATGTTCTTAACGAGAAGTACTTGGAAGCTCTGTCAGTGTTTCGTTCAATGGGAAAGGAAGGGATTGGGGCAGATGAAGTGACTCTTGTGAATGTCCTTCAGACGTGCAAGCATTACGTGGATCTTTCCTGGTGCAGGTCAGTACACTCTCTGGCTTTGAGGAAGGGATATGAATCGAACGACTTTCTGCAGAACTCTCTGATTGATGCGTATGTAAAATGTGGTAGAATAGAGATTGCCTGGGACCTTTTCAATAGCTTGGAGAAAAAGGACACAGTTTCGTGGAGCACAATGATTTCTGGGCTCGCCCACAATGGGGAGCCTGATGAGGCCATCATGGTGTTCAACAAGATGATCCATGCTCTTGAGAGGCCGAATGCAATTACCATCGTCAATTTGCTCGAGGCTTGCTCACTTTCGGCCGAACTGAAAAGGTCAAAATCAGCCCATGGAATAGCAATCCGGGCATGCCTGGCAACAGAAGTAGCTGTTGGAACCGCCATTGTCGATATGTATGCAAAATGTGGCACAGTAGAATCATCCAGAAAGGTTTTTGACCAAATTTCCAACAAAAATGTCCTCTCATGGAGTGCCATGGTAGCTGGGTACGGCATGAATGGCCTTCCACGTGAAGCACTATCTTTGCTTCCCGAGATGAAGCTGCACGACATCAAGCCCAATGAAGTGACTGCCCTTTCTGTTTTATCGGCTTGTAGTCATGGGGGCCTGGTCGAAGAAGGGCTTTCCTTCTTCCAGTCAATGGTCGATGATTACGATCTCCACCCGGGGGCAGAACATTATTCGTGCGTGGTAGACATGTTAAGTCGAGCAGGAAACTTCGACAAAGCCATAGACTTGATCCAAGAGATGCCCGAAGGACCGGAATCCAAGTCCAGCGCTTGGGGGGCGTTATTGAGCGCCTCCAAGAGCTTCGGAAACAAGGACACCGGCAAGGACGTCGTTCCTCGGATTCTCGAGTTGGAACCGTCGAACTCTGCAAACTATATGCTCGCGTCGAGCATGTATGCCGCGGGCGGCTTGTGGAGCGATGCTGCTACGATGAGGAGGTTGGCAAGAGAGAGAGGGATCGGCGTGATGCCCGGGTACAGCGATGTTCATGTTAACAACGGATCGTGCAGATTTCTTGCTGGGGACGGGTTGCATCCGCGAGCCCGTGAGATACAGTCCACGGTTAAGCAGCTGCATCGCTGCATGAGGATCGACGGGAGCAGCGATTCGATGGCCATCGAATGCTAATGCACCATTTTCTTTTTTTATCTTTTTGAAGTTTAACATGTTCATGCAATGAATTGAAGGGCAGCCGAGGTCGTCGTGTGTTGCTTCAACGGTTCTGTTTAACGTTTTTATAGTTTCTTTACCCCCAGCATATGCGGGATAAAGCCTCGTCAAGGCTCCGTTTAATCTGCTAAAAATGGACGATTTAAAAATTAATTTTTTAAAAGATGATCGCTTATATTGATTATAGATTAAAAAAAAATTAGTCATTTTATTGAAATAGTTAATTTTATAATGAAAATGTTTTCAAGTGACTAATTATTTCAAATAAGACAATCGAATATTTTTTTAAGAAAGTATTGTCCAACGGTCATTTATTATCCGTAAAATAAATATAGCCTAAATCCAACTTTACTTTCTTTATGAGATTAGATAGAGATTTTGTAAATTGATATTCTTATTGAATCCCCATAAAAATAACGTTGGACAACTGTGTATTGATTGAGAGCTTCTCTCTTATTGCCGGGATTGAGGGTTTGAAACTCGTAGTTGCTAATGTATTTGGGTTTGAGGTTCTGTGTTAATCTCCTTCGAAATATAATGGGCCAACCCTTTGGTATCATCTGAGCATGGGGGCACATGGTTGATTCATCAATCATAAAAAAAAATGTTAATAATCTTCTTTGCATAAGTAATTATATTCAGCTCGATAAAATTAAGTGTCGGCATGAAATTTGTTGTCGAATTCTTGCTATTGACAAGAAAATTCGAATATGCAAAGTTTAGTTTTATATTTATAGGTACTCTCGATATGCGTTTCGTAATGGATCATCTCAATAAATTATAAAAATGAGAAACAAAAAAGGAGAGCGGCGAGAGCTTCACAAAACCTCGAAGGCCGACTTAAACGCGATTATCGAGTTAAAGATAGCTAATAACAACAACATAAAATAGTGTAGTGGATGGAACGGTTTACTTAATTTTATCGGATAATTTACGAAAGTAAAAATAAATCAACCTGCTTAAAAAAAATAAAAGAAGGCCCGATCTAGCATTCTCAATTAATATTTAAAAATCTCAACGCCCTTCTCATATATTCAATTGGTTATGCGAGGACAATCCCGAGATATTCCATGGAGTCCGAGAGAAGATGCTATACGAGCTCAGCTAAAGTCAAGAAAGCCTTGCGCTCGCAACGCAGTCGTACGTAGCTGCTACCAGCTCGAATATCGTCCACTTTTTTGACTCTACACGCATCAATGCCTCGTGTCTTATTCTCATTACTGCGCCCCATCTCTTTCTCTCCCCCCGAAATCCCGAAAGGCGATGGTTTCCCCTCCAAGAGTCGCGCTGTAGGGGTACCCTCGGCTCGTTTTGCTTCGACCACTTCCGCTTTACTCTCTTCTCTGGGTCCTCGCGCATCAACGGGAAGACGAACGCTGGGATGGCCATCTTCAAGCGCGAGCTCTCGGCTCTCTCTTTTCGGGCATTTCTGGGTCTCTTACAGGCATGAATTCGCACTTCCCTTTGTAGTGGTCGCTCGAAGTATTAGCTCAGTGTGAAATGGCTTTCTGGGTGTCTGCCTGTTTCGTTTCGTGTTATGCAGCCGGTGTTTGAATCTGTTTATCGAAGTGGGCCATCGTCAATCGCTTTTGCTCTGTGATTTTGTTTTAACCGGGATAAATTTTCTTAGATTAGTTGCTGACTCTTGGGTTGGTCTTCATTCAATGGGGAAATCTTGGTTTTTATAGGTGATCAGTTATGCCTCCTTGCTCAGCTGTCAGAAGATTGAGATGGAGATGCATTTGAGTTCCGGCTCCATGTCTCTGTAAGACTGCTTTTATCAGTAGTTTTATTTCCGCGATTCGCAGCAATGCGTCTGGATCTTCGAATTATCAGCCCCATTGTAGTTCTTCTGCGATTCAGTCTCACGTGCTTTCCTCCCATATATATTAGTCATTTAATAGAGACCCATCTATTCTTCAATAAGCTGGTTAATGCTCCCAGCTCTTTAAATGTGGAGTTTAGGCATTGTTGGGTTGCAGTTTGTGCACTGCAAGTTGTGCTAGGCTTTTCAGTGTAGTGGACCTGAATAGTGATGTTTCTACTACAAGTTTATTGTTCCTGGATTTACAGAATTTTTTATTCTCTTCACTCATTGCCTTTTGAAAAATATGATGTAATGATCAGAGAAAGGCATTCACAAGATTACTGTGCAATGTATGATATATGTGGAGAACGCAGTGATGGCAAAGTTCTAAACTGCCCATATGGTTCTCCTTCTGTGAAGGTATGTTGCGGGCATTGAATAAGAAGAAATAGGCATTAAAGCTCTTCTTGTATTCTTTTGTCAATTCCTAGTATGGGCATAACAATGCCTTTTACGAGTTAACACCTGTCTTTTGCAGCCTGATGAGCTTTTGTCTGCCAAAATTCAAAGCTTATGTCCAACTATAAGTGGAAATGTTTGTTGTACAGCGACTCAGTTCGAGACATTACGTGCTCAAGTTCAACAAGTAAGCTTTTAGCCTTTTGAATTGATATTCACACTTAATTGTTCACAGTTGAGGTGCCTGTGCACCTTGAGGTTTTTTCTTCCATGAAAGCCTTCATATTCTAATGCCTTGAGGATGCAAATTTTCATTTTACGTGGCCCCAAATGTTTCTCCTGGACAGCTTTTTCTTTATTTTTGAGGAAATTCTTCAGAAGGCTGATTTTATTTATCATTGAGTATGTTTGCTTTAATGATTGGGAATCTCTTTATCTGTCTGGATGAACATTCCATCTTCTGGCCCTACTTCTGAAATAAAACTGTTGAAGAAATTCTTGCTAGTTTTATTATCTTAAAGCTTTTTTTTTTCTTTTTGGATAGTTAGATAGTAAAAACTCAGTATATTTATTTAAAATTTATCAAAGGTCTTTGAGAAATTGGGGCCCGTTATCTGCCTGCTTTATGGTGCTGCTTTGACTGTGTTATAATCATCAATTTGCTGGGCAAATGTCATTGATGGTCAAAGATGACCTTTGTCAAGCCTGTAGTACTAATGTTGGGAGAGTGGATTCCATTAATCTGCTTTCGAGTCAGATTGCTGAAGGAATGTAGTAAAGCACTATTGGTAATTTCTGCAATATCTTGATTATACTTGAATTCTGGTGTTTATAGATTCCCTCACATGTATGCCTTTGCAATCCTTTTAGTGAAATATGTGAGCTATTGCTTTTAATGTTGCTAATGGAGCCTTTCATTATAGCGTTTTCCTTCTGATTTTGGCTCTGCTTGAAGTTGGACTACTGCTTTAGAGCGTGGTTTTTTTAACAGATGTCTTCTTGCTTCCATTGAGTTGGATTCTTTGCTCTAGTTTACTTTTGTGGTCAGTTAATCCATAGTATTGATGACATCACCATATTCTGTATATTTTTCAGGCAATACCATTCCTAGTGGGCTGTCCAGCATGCTTAAGGAACTTTTTGAACCTTTTCTGCGAGTTGTCTTGCTCGCCGAATCAAAGCCTTTTCATCAATGTGACCTCTGTGACTGAGGTAATTTGCAAATGCTGCATATTATTTGGGGCTTCAGTTATTGATATACAGAGAAATAATTTGGTTCAAGACTTATACTTCCTTCTGGGAAGTAGATATAGAAGATATCTTTGATACATTGTGGTTATATTCATGTTGAAGTGGCTCCCCTGAACATGAAAGAGTCATTTGCAATTGAAAAATTTAAAACGGTTTGGCATATGGGGAATGTTTATCAGCTTTCTGATTTTATGCTCTGTGTCTCCTACTGCATCACTCTGATACTTTTTCAGATTGATGGGAACATGGCTGTTGATGCAATCGACTTTTTGGTCACCGATACTTTTGGAGAGAGGTTATATGATTCCTGCAAAGATGTAAAGTTTGGGACTATGAATACACGGGCCATAGATTTTATTGGTGCTGGTGCTAAGAGTTATAGAGGTATTCTCTAGTTAATACCTATTTGATTGATGAGTTTTGACGGCTTGCTGATTTTCAGTTGTTGGGGTGTCTCTTTAGCGGAAGTTGCTTAGTCATTCCTATGAAATTAGCCACTTCTCATATATAGCTGTAGCTCCCCGCATTGCATGATTTTCTTGATAACATTAATTTGAAGCTCTAAATTTGTGGATAGAGAAGTTTTGTTATTGTTACTAATTGAGGTCTGAGAAACTATTAAAAATGGACCCCCAAAACTCAAAAAATTTGTTCAAGTCAGCTACAAATTCAAATGCAGTCCTGTATCATGTCAAGCTTCTTCCATGTCTCAATCTGTACTTATTTCTTCTCTAATCAGTCTCAACTACGTGTCATGTCGGAAAGAAACTTTTTGTTTGAACAAGCAATAGTTCAGAATCAGTTCCTTCAATTATACATACTTTGACACAGCTTAAGCATCCTTTTTTCTTTGCTTGATGCCTATCATAGTCGTTATGTTTCATCATGTTTTACGCCCTTCCTCACATGTCAATTTCATTGACTTTAATCTGTTTTGCCAGAATGGTTTTCATTTATTGGTCAGAAAGCAGATCTTGGGTTTCCTGGTTCACCTTATTCCATAAGTTTTAAGTCAAATGTCCCTGAATCATCTGGGATGGAGCTCATGAATGTCTCTTCATATTCCTGTGGGGATACTTCGCTGGGCTGCTCTTGTGGAGATTGCCCTGCATCTCCCTTTTGCTCTGATGCAGAACCACCTCCTCCTCATCAAATGGATTCATGTTCTATCAGCATTGGATCTCTAGAGGTTGGAGTTATTGCAAAGCTGATTTTATTTCTCGCCTGTATTTAATGTATAATCCTTTTAGCTCATGAATATTTTTTACGAATTGATTAAATCCTTGGTTTTAGTGTGCTCATGATTTGTAGCTTTGAAATTAACTGGGCCTGTGGCTGATCATGGCAGGTCACATGTCTTGAGCTTTCCTTAGGTATACTATATATTGTTGTTATCTCTGCTTTTTTCGGATGGAGTTCATATGGAAGAAGAGAAAGCAGGAGACCTGCACCAATAAAGAAACCACTGTTGGATTCTATAAATGATGGTGAAAGTAGTTCTGTTGCCCAGAAGGATAAGGAAAGTCTTGTGAAGGTGTGCTCCAATTCTGTAAATATCTTGGATGTAGTAATTGCTATTTTGTAGTCTTCATCTGGTCAGTGTGGGTGATTCTCATCACAAAATCTCAGATTTCATGGTCTTTTTCATCTTTCGACTAAGCTTACAGCTGTGTAACTTTGGCATGCTTACTCATGACAATTCATCTCTCAAACTTCAGGGATTATGACATCATGCTGACTGATCTATGTTCCAGCTGCCTTTTGTTTTCATTTGTTATTGCTGTATTCATCATTGTGTTGTCTGACAGTGGAATGCATTCTGGGTTTCATCTTTTATTATATTTTATGCTAAGTAATGTGTAGGCCCAATCATGTCATCATCTTTGGAAGGACCTCTGACAGGTTTACTTGGTACATGGCTCTATTACATGTTATATTAGCTTCCTCAGCATGCACAAGCCCTTAATTATGGTTCTTGTTTGTTCTTGTGTTTTCGTTTCTCCCCTTTTTGCTGAAGAAGTGGATGTCCATAACTGAGATGTCAAACTGGTTTTGAGCTGATTTCAAGATCCTGTTGATATTGCCCAACAAAAAATTCTTAGGGAGTAGTTCTAAAGATCCGATTTTTGCACATTACAGTGCGTTCCCTTTGAACATTATCATTGATGCTTTCTAAAGATGTTTATAGAAACAACTATCTTCTCTTCCAAGACTGCTTGGGTGGCTACTACATTTTTGGCCTTGTGCTTTTTTTCGCTTCTAAAAATTGTTGTTTGAAAAGATGTAACTTTTATGAAGAAAAGGGTGAAAATGGGCAGAGAGACATGTTTTAAATGATACTTTTATTTTATGTTCCAAATTTTGGAATTAGTCTTGACATCGTTTGCTTCTTGCCTCCTTAACCAAATGGATAATTCAAAAGCACAGCTTTTCTAGTCTTGACAAGTTTCAGCTTTTCTGTTAATTTTTTTCTGAGTGCTTGTCAAATGTAAAAGAAGAAGAAGAAGAAGAAGAAGAAGAAGAAGAGGAGGAGGGGAAGGAGGACGTTGAGTGGCCCTTCTGCTTATCTTCAGGAAAAAGGCTCAATGCAAGACACTGTTAAGTCATTGGAAATAACTTTGAAACAGAGTGCCCCTTCTGCTGATTTTGTTCTGACTGAGTTGGACGTGATGTTAACACTAACTGATCAGACTGTAATTTGTTTGTAGTTGGCAGGAGCAATTGCAAGCATGATATTTGTTTGCTTGAAACTTATGTAGATGTCATGTCCCATTGCTTACTTGTCAACTCTTTTCTGGCTGTTTCATGATCGGTTCCTTCTCTGTTCAGATGCAAGAAATGGTTCCAGCAGAAAGTAACACGGTCCAATTTTCTTCTGTCCAAGGATATATTTCAAGCTTTTACAGGTCAACTTCAATGATTTGTCTTTTCTCTGTTAATGACACACTAAATGGCTCCATTTGTTTCTTCAGGAGTTATGGACTGTGGATTGCTAGAAATGCAAATTTGGTGCTTTTTTCATCCTTGGTGATCGTTCTTCTACTTTGTTTAGGCTTACTCCGATTTGAGGTGGAGACCCGCCCAGAGAAGGTATTGTTGGCATTGCCAAATATTTACTGTATTTGATCTTTCAAAAGAAAAGGTGGGGGTTGACTGCTTACATGATTCACCTTGCATAAGTGGGGTGTTTCCAGTCATGGTTGTTAACTCAATTTGCCAACTTTGAGCTTTAGCTGTTCTGCTTAGCCATAGTCTTGCTTGTCTAGGTAGTTTTCCCCCTTAATATGGGAAATATACCTACTCTGTTTGGTGCAGTATTTCTTCCTTCTTTGAAAACATTCAGAGTGCTTTTTGAAGAGATCCCACCTTAGAAAATACTACCTGTGGTGATTGTCTGACCTTTGCCGATACTTTATCACAGAACAGTATTTCTTCTTTATGGTTATGCCTTGTTAAAGAACCAGTTTTAAGATATCTTTACCGCAGTTGTGGGTTGGCCCTGGAAGTAAAGCAGCAGAAGAGAAACAATTCTTTGACAGTCATCTTGCACCGTTCTATAGAATTGAGCAGGTTTGTGCATGCTGTAGTCTTATTATTCGTGCAATTTTTCTAGTGGTATTTCTTTTGAAGGTCTTTGCCTTATGAAAAATTCTATAAGTCCCGAAAGCTCATGTTTATTTGTTCATTTCCTTGACCTTTGCATAAGCTCTAAGAACTATGAGGTGTTTTATATCCCGACTAAAAGTTCTTCCGTGTGTGTATATATGGGTATCTCGCCTAAGTATGTCACATAGCAATTAGCACATGCTTGTTGTAAAATTTTGTGGGATTATTGTGAATTGTTTACAAACTGAAACTATTAGATGAATGCGTGGTTAATGTTTAATTACTTTTAATGCTTTCCCTCAAGCTTAGTCTATTCTTTTTGCCTAGTATTAAGCGTGAAAATATATAATTAGGAAGACAAATAGGGGTTTGGAAAAATTCAAACTCAGAACCTTCTGCTCTGATACCATATAAGATTTTGTGGGACCACTGCCAACTATTCTAAAAGTTTAATCAGTTAGATGAAAATGTTGTTTAATATTTAATTACTTTTAACACTTGTATTGACATCAAAGTGCATGAATTGTGCACTGCTTAGTTCTTTCCGCAATTCAATGATGCTCTTTTAATTCAATATAGCTTTTCATAATCTCCTCTATCAATAAATAGCAAAAGGTAACCTTTCTTCCTTGCCCCGTCCTTACTACGCTACTAGCAACTTTCTTAGCTACCAGTAACTAGGGTCTCTTAATCTGAGAGCAATAGATTTGACCATTATCCACTGGTCAGCTTTGAAAATAATCTTTGCTTTTTCTTAGATGAAATACTTCTAATAGAAATCTACATGTATCTATTTGATTTTCATGCCGATATTTTTCATTAATTCTTTTGATTGAACGATTGATAAATCTACCTTTCCTAATTACGCAAGATTGGGCACCAGCCATTGAATCAGTTGATGGTGACATGAGACATATGTGCGTGTGAACTTAGGTAGATTTAATTCACGATCTTCCTTGCGTCAACTGGAATTAATCTTCATGTAACATTGTTTGCTGAACATCCTTTGTGGTCGTGATTTACCTTTTACATGAAATGAAATATTTTCAGCTTATATTGGCAACTGTGCCTGATGCGGAGGATGGCCAGCAACGAAGTATTGTAACGGATAGGAATATCCAGCTGCTTTTTGAATTACAACAAAAGGTATAGCAGTGGGACTACCTTTTTCCTTTGGCAAATGCCTTTGAGATTGATAGTAATCAGAATTCATAAATCTTTCTATTAACTGTCTTATAATTTTCCACTCTGATGCCTTCTAATTTGTTTTTTATCTTTCATTCGAGTTGACAGGTGGATGGAATCCGTGTCAACTTTTCCGGAAAAATGGTGTCTTTAACTGACATTTGCTTGAAGCCTCTGGGCAATGATTGTGCAACTCAAAGTATTCTGCAGGTTTATTTTATCATTTTATGTCTTAAACCTCTGATATTTTGGTATAATACCATCCATATTTGTCTGTTATATTCTTTCAAAGTCTTCATAAGACTGTGTGGCGGAGCATTTTCAAATGGTTGCAACCCAACTTGA
Organism: Melaleuca quinquenervia; assembly: GCA_030064385.1. Classification (NCBI taxonomy): domain Eukaryota; kingdom Viridiplantae; phylum Streptophyta; class Magnoliopsida; order Myrtales; family Myrtaceae; genus Melaleuca; species Melaleuca quinquenervia. The sequence goes on along the minus strand of CM057726.1, from coordinate 4,008,063 downwards.
GTTAGATTGTCATTTCACTTCTCAATGTTAAGTGCAGTAGTCTTGCCGAATGGCTCCTTCTATCATTCTCTGTGAGTGGCCTATGTCAAGGAATCTACATACATGCTTCCGCCCTTTGTAGAAGGCATGAAAAGAGGAGAAAGAAAAAGGTGCCACGGATAAGTTCAGGAGTGAGGAATGATTCTTGTTGTGGAAGTTCTAGAATCAACATGTGTTGCTATAAATTTTATCATCAATGAAGGCATAGATGATTATGGTATTTGCTAGACAATGGCCTACCTTCCAGCTAAGTCAACAAACAAAAGGGCCTTCTTGCCTTCTCTTCCTTCCTCACTGGTCAGACTTGGGAATAGGCTTTTCTGTCTCCATTTATTGAGGTCACACTTCATTTCTGTCAACTTGGTTTGGTGCAGCTAAAAGTACCCCACTCATTTGGGAGAACCAAGTAGCTATAGATGTGATTTTCATGTGTTGCTAAAATTGAGTTTTCTTAGACCTAATCGGTTCTTTAGCATTGGAAGGACCATCCAAATATCGATCTTGGAGAGCAATTGTCTTGAATAAGAATCAGTAGCACGAGAGGATCCACCAAGCCCTCCTCACTTCCTGGAGAAAGGCTTTGTCGCGGCTTGTTTGTTCCTCTCTCAAGCACTCTGTACGCGGAAGATCTTAGTCTGCCTTGCTCTTCTCCTTTTTGCTCTACTCTTCCTTCTTTTTTGCGTCATATGAAGGTGTCTGGCTGCACTATCATGATACAAACTTCAAATTATCCATCATGAGTTGATTATATGGATTAGATGAGAATGGAACATTTAATTATGTGGTAAGTAATAATAAATTAGCAGTAAGTTGTCATGAGATTACCGATAGCTTTAACTTGTGTAATTTTTGATGTTTTGAAATTGGTTTTAAGATAGCTCTGTTGGTGTTTTTAATTATCTACAGACATCTTAACTGTATGTCTGTGTACGTATTCCAGTATTATAAAATGGACCCAGATAACTACAACATGTATGGAGGGGTTATGCATGCTGAGTATTGCTTTCAGGTAACATCTGTATTCTATAGACAACTGCATTTCTTTCTTTTCTATTTGTTTGACATTCACTTCTGAGGTGCATTATCATGTCAATGACCTTCTAACTAAAATTCAAACGACCAAAATGTGAAAAAAATATCTTCCTTGGTGTTAAATTCTAATTCTATTTCCACCAAGTGTAAAATAGCTTTCTCACTCCGTTGTGAGTGGTGCTTAAATGTCTTTCTTCTAGGTTTGTAGAGGACAGTAACGCATGATTCTGCGTTCAGAGGTTTGCTTGTGGATCTTGAGAGGGGTGCAATTGTTTTGTAACCTTCATATAGCTCATAAAGAAAACTGTCTATCATAGACTTTGTGAGAATTCAAGGAATGAGAGAGAATAAAGCATAGTGTTTACTATGTTTAGGCTAAGTAAACTGCTTATGGACTCCTTGCTTCAGAGGGCACTTGACCAAGCTGGCAGTAGGATACATGATTCTTGGTTTGAACAGCTCAAATATTAAACCTGACAATTATAGATAGGCAGAATAAGTGAGCTTAGATCTTGCTAAATCAGTCTGCCAGTTTTGGGGTAGACTTGCTTTTGGTTCCATCACCAAATTTCTACTGTAGGTGGACTATGATACAACAGTGAATAAATATTGTGATCCTATTTGACTTCCTCCTATGGGACTCTTCCACCAAGAATGTCTACCAGAAATAAAACAATTCTAGCATGATTTTTGCTGTGTTGAGTAGACCATTAAAAAAAAGTTGTTTGGACTAGAGATGTCCTAGTAAGTGCATCATTTTTTCCTGATGTTAAATCAGAATATGAACAAGAATGTCAGCTTTAAGAACCGATAATATGGCAAGGCACGAGTTGAGGCTCTGAGGATCTGTGATCCTCTCAGATTCTTCTTTACTGTTGAACATTATTTAGAAAAGGGACAATATAGGTGAAGTTTTTCTTTCTCAAGTGAAAAGCGACTATTGGAGATGTCAGCCCACTTGAATAACCGGTTAGTGAGTCGCTGACTTGAACTCCGACTCCAACTGAAGAAGAGCTTCTTTGCCCCTTTGATATCATTTTTGTACTTCAATCAAAACTGTTGAATACTCATGCGACTTTCTTGTCATTTCCGTTTCTTCAGCATTATACTACTGCAGACACTTGTCTGAGTGCTTTTAAAGCTCCACTTGATCCAAGCACTGCGCTAGGGGGATTTACTGGAAATAACTATTCTGAGGTGAGACATTCATCCTTTTCTTACCTATTGAATCTCTACTTATCCTTTAATTATTTTCTTCTGTTCAGGCATCTGCATTTGTTGTCACATACCCAGTTAATAATGCAGTGGATGATTCAACCAATGGGAATAGGATGGCTTTGGCATGGGAGAAGGCTTTTATTCAATTAGCAAAGGTTTTTCATATACAGAAAATGCCATTTATGATTTATTTCTTAACATCTAGTGGTAAAGTTGCTTGTTATATGCTTGTCTTAGCAAAGGTTGTCGTGGTTTTTGTTCAGCATGTGTTTTGTTTTACTTTGATGTACCTTTTAGTCTACTGATTTGCTCGACTGATGCTCTTTTGCTCTCTCTATTTCTAGATATATAAAAGCATGATTAATTGCTGTTTATCTGACTGGAACTTAAACATCTTTTGAAATTGAGCTTCTACCATTCCTTATGAATTTGACAGGAGGAGCTGCTGCCATCTGCACAGTCTAACAATTTGACCCTTTCCTTTTCATCTGAAAGCTCAATTGAGGAAGAACTAAAGAGAGAGAGTACTGCAGATGTTCTCACGATAATAGTATGCCCTTATTTGGAGTTCATTTTTTTTCTTTTTTGACAAGGACAACTAGTGAAGAATATGTTTATTTGAGTCCTGTATATGAGTATTCTTCCTTTTCTAATTGTCCACCAGGTCAGCTACCTTGTGATGTTTGCTTACATTTCCATCACGCTGGGAGATCAGCCCGGTTCATCCACTTTCTACATCTCCTCAAAGGTTCAACTTAAAAATTCCATTAAGTTATATCGCTTCTGGATGAATAGTAATTACAAATCCATATGCGCACACATGAAATTGGCCCAGCACACATGCACACACATGAAATTGTCCTAGCACACACGCAAAAACTTGCTGCACCAAGTAAGCAATATCCCCACGAGCTGCAATTTTTTGGTTGAACTATAGTCAGTTAATTGCTGCTCCTTACCTAGCCTGTGCTATGTTTGTCATGTTTATCCTTTTGTGAGGGATACGGGAAAGAACAGTGTATGTGCATAGAACCATTTGTTTATAGAGATGTATGTACCTGTAAATATTGTAGATTTTTCGAGAGAGAGGGAGAGAGAATCAATAAAGACTGCATCTTCAGTAAATAACTTAGTGAAAAAGTACATAAGATGGTTTTATTAATAGAGCATGAAACACTAACGAAATCCTAATTTCATTTTTTATGACCCATCTGCTAACTACTAATTAAGATCCATAAATATACTTCAACATTCCCTGTTTAGCTGGAGCATCCAGCTAGTGACAGGAGGAACCTTCTTCCATAGTTTGTGACTAAAGCACTGTTCACACTAAGTAAAGAATGTAACTACACCAAATCGAATTTAAGACAAGGATAATTGTGTAATCAGGACCTTACACAACAAACTGAATGTAACCCTCATTAACAAAGGTTGAGAAAAGCTTTGGAGAGACAAATGTAGCTTAGAAAATTGATACCCCTCTTCCTTGAACGGCGAAGATAAAATCATGTGAGAGCCCGGCTTCATGAATTGCAACAACCTATTCTTCATCATTCCACAATGCTCAACTCTAGGTGCTCCACAATGTGTGCTTGAGTCTGCTGCTGTCAGTTGCCTGGAAACTTTTTGGAGGCTTTGCTTGTTGATGAAGCTTGCAATTGATAAATAGTCTCACAACAAATATCATCCACATAAGGCTGGTTGGGAGTTGACCAAAATTGGTGATACTTTTGAAGATAAGTTGTTACAGATCGGAACAGCAACGCATCCTAGATTTTTTTTTTCCTGGAGTTGGAAAAGATAAGGATATATCTAACCTAAGGCAAAGTAGCAAATAGATGAGAATAATGTCAGATTGTGATGGAGAAGTAGAAGCAATGACCATGACCAAGAATGAATGCATGATGGGAGGACTAGAGAACGGAGATGCTAGACTTTTGGTGGACTTCATTAGCAATAAGGATGTTACCAACAAGACTTTTAGAAAGTTCAACCAGGTTGGAGGGAGACTTTATGAATATAAAGAGCATCTAGGACCTATTGTCAAGTGACATGGGATAACACTTCAACACCCCCTCTTACGTGCAACCGGAATTACAAGTGGCAGGTAATATTGTGACTATGCAAATTAACACGGAATTTTGACCATGCACATTTGCAAAAGAGATAGCGTTGGCTTTAAAATCATGTTAGAAAATTTGATCCAAAAGCTTAAGCTAATATATGGAGGGAGACGCTATGAATATAAATAGCATTTACGTCTTGTTGTCAAGGGATGTGGGACAACTGATGAGGCTGTGGCCAAAAACTCTCTGATGATAGTAGAGAGACCAACAGCTCACAAGATCACACTACTCTTAGAGACAATTGAAGCAGATATGAGACCATGACAAGCAGATGATGATGGTGCTGCTCTTGAAGGCAATTAGCTGTTGCTGTTTTCCAAGACGACAATCTGTGGACAATAAACATAATGAACTTGGTATTATAAACCTCGGTGGCTTCAGTGTCAAACGATGACAGAGACAAGTTTTTTTATTTTTAGTTTTTTAACTAGAGGCTAGAAATGAGATATCAAGTTAGAATATTTCGATTTCAGTTTTTTTCCCCCTTTTAACTTGGGTGTCTCTCTCTCTCTCTCTCTCTCTCTCTCTCTCTCTTGGTGGCTTTGATAAGATGTGAATGTTCTAGGATCTTGAAGAGAGAGGGAGAGAGAATCAATGAAGACTACATGAAAGTGCATAAGATGGCTCTATTTATAGAGCACGAGTAACTCCAACAGAACCGTAATTTCCTATATATGATTCTCTACTATGTACAAACTAATCCATAAATATACTGTAAAAATGCCTACATACTCATGCATGCAAAAGTCCATGTTGTTGCTTGCATCGAGAAAGGTGATGATACATTGAGCTTTTAAGTTCCACGAGTCTATTCTGTTGCTTATAGACAATTCTATCTGTTGCTTACATACTGCTTTTGGTTTTTTGTAAACAACTGCAGTACTCATAAGACTCTGGGTGCCAGGTATTGCTGGGTCTAGCAGGAGTTTTGATCGTCATGCTCTCTGTCCTCGGTTCTGTTGGATTTTTCAGTGCAATTGGAATCAAGTCTACATTGATTATAATGGAAGTCATCCCTTTTCTGGTCTTGGCGGTAATTTGTTGTCCCTCAATCAATTTTTTTTTTAATATTCTTGTGCTCAATTGGATGTCACAATCTTGTTATACTATTACTTTTGTTTTAGGAGTTTCTTCTCCTAATCATCAGAGGGAGGATTTAGCAGTTTCTGTGACTTATAATCAAAGAGAGGATTTCCTCTGTATTAGTAATATCACATTAACCTTCTGAGGAAATTAGTTATAGAAATCGCAGTCACATTACTGCATAAAGACTTTCTTTCGTACATTTTCTTCCAGAAGTTTCTGTATGTTTGCTCATTGGAAAGTCTTGGGTTTGTCTAACTTCTGTTGTGTTACTCCAACCCATTCCATAGTAAGGCCTTTAATCTTCTTCTTTGGTATGTAACAATCACAGGCCTATAACAATCTTAATCATAATCCATGTGGCTTATTTTCATTAGGTTCCACGTCCCTTTTCTACAGTTCTTGTCATTATACTATTTTTTCCCTCAATTTATATGTGCTGTGCGAACCTGCTAGGTTGGAGTGGATAATATGTGCATATTGGTCCATGCTGTGAAGAGGCAACCACCGGACATGTCTTTGGAGGAACGAATAAGTAGTGCACTTGTAGAAGTTGGTCCATCCATTACTTTGGCAAGTTTGTCTGAGGTTTTGGCATTTGCAGTTGGAGCTTTCATCCCTATGCCAGCTTGTCGTGTCTTCTCAATGTTTGCAGGTGATGAAGTTTTACAACTGCTATGTTTTGCAGTTTCAGCTTTATTCTGGTAACGACTTATATTCGCGAGTCTTTCTACAGCTTTGGCTATTCTTCTGGACTTTCTTCTGCAAGTCACTGCATTTGTTGCACTGATAGTTTTCGACTTCACCAGAGCTGAGAATAGCAGGGTCGATTGTCTTCCTTGCATAAAGATAAATTCTCCTGAGGCTTCTGATGAAGGTACTGGTTCAGTCTTTCACTCCCTAAACTAAATGGTTGTAGAATTGATTTCTGATGGGATGTTTTAGACCTTATGATGCTTTTTGAATAATTTCATTATCTAACTGAGAGATTTTTCTGTCATGTAGTATCTCAGCAGAGAAATCCTGGATTACTTGCCCGTTACATGAAGGTATTTTGAAATTTTCTTATGAAAATCTTGTGTCATGGACCGACCTGTTTATGATTTGTTCATTGGAGCACCAAAAAGTTCTTATTTGGCATATGAAAACTTAGTTTCTCTGCCGTTGCAGGACATTCATGCTCCTTTACTTGAACACTGGGCAGTTAAACTATTTGTTGTTGCTGTGTTTGTGGCTTTCTCATTAGCAAGCATTGTAAGTATTCTAACTAATTCTTTTTACTTTTTGAAATGAAATTGTCCGAAATTAGCATTTTCATTCCTCTAAAAAATAAAGTGATGAGTGTTTCTCCTGGATTTTTTGGCTATCTATCAATCATCTGTTCAGGCATTATGTACAAGGATTGAGGCAGGACTGGAGCAGCAGATTGTTCTTCCTCAGGACTCCTATCTTCAGGTTTTGACTTTTAATGTGGCTTTTTGGGTACTTGCTTCCATGTTCTTATCTTATCACATTTTGTGGCAGGGTTATTTTAACAATGTGTCCGAGTATCTTCGAGTTGGACCACCATTGTATTTTGTTGTTAAGGACTACAACTACAGGCATGACTTTTTCTCTTCCTGTTTTATCCCTTAATCAAGTTATTTCCAAGTTCTTGTTTGGATGTAAAAGTATATCAGACTGAAAGGAAGTTCACTCTAAAGTTTTGGAGATGCAAGAGCTATCCATAGTAACAAAATGTGGCAACCGCCCTTGGACCTAACATTAAGAAGCAGACAATCACACTTGCTAAATTTTATAGTTTTTTTTCACTTGAGGAAAGAAAGCGAGTGATCCTACGTCGCCCTAATGCCACTCAATAAAAGTATTCGGAACAATCATTTGAGGAAATATTAGCAGTTTTTGTCAGGGACCTTTATGTGTTAGGGCTTAATCAACTGTTTGTGAGATGATCTAGTTATTGGCATTCTGGAAAATGGTAATTCTCAAAGCTCAATTTCGTCATGGATATTCCTGTCTAACCTCTCATCTTATTTGTCTAATATTGCTCCTTTAATCAAGTTATTTGTTTGTTTGGCTCTGTTTTCAGTTCTGAGTCAAGCCATACGGACAAGTTATGCTCCATCAGCCATTGTGATGCAAACTCTCTTCTGAATGAGGTATCGAAATAGCACAGGTCTTGAGTTAAATATCGATTTCATTGGCACCGCCAACTCATCTCCTAGAGTGTGCACACTGTTCATTTGAACTGCTTGGTGACGTAAATTTTGCGAGTCTCTTTCATGGATAGACATGTGACACATGCTGTACTCTGGGAATCTAGCCAAAAAGTGTAGCGGGTCCATTTGCCAATCATTCATTTCTTCATAGCAAATGAATGCTTTGTAAGGCCTACTTATTAGTGGTCTCTACTAAGAACTATGGTGTCTTGGGAAGCACTATTCTTTTTAGCTGAGATCTACAAGTCTTCTTTCCTGTGTGGATTTTGTTTTGACCAAATGCTATGGTTCAAATTTACCTTGGTACGGAAATCTCATTACCAAAAATAATACCAGTGTACTTCACATGCATTCGAATGGTTTAAAGCGGGTTGAGAAGCCAAGCCCCATGATTGAGAAATGGAAGTTCTGTGATTGCAATTAACATACCTAAACCAAAATTCAACATATGATGCCGTTTTTGGCAGAAAGTCCGAATGTAATTTTACCAATTGATCAGTGTGGAGTCAGAGTGATGATTAGACATGATTTGGATGATGTTGGACCCTAAGCATGCCTTGCACAATCCAAATTCAGCAAGACAATAGTCTAGAGACACCTAAAATTCAAAATAGCCGAGTCATTTGGTGGTACCACCAAATGTGTGTGTGGATGGTGTCAACAACGATGACAATAGTGGCGATCTGGACTATGTTTGTAAGAGTTCAAGTCTTCAGGAAAAACAGATAAAATTTACGTAGTACTCATACAATTGTTAAGATGAACTTGTGATGCGTTACGATCATCTTATCCCTGCATACTAGATGAAACCTTCCGTGGTTTATCCTGCAAAAAAAAAAGTACAATGGGAAATTGCTCCTGCAGATATCAAGGGCATCTTTAACACCAGAATCAAGCTATATTGCTAAGCCAGCTGCATCATGGTTGGATGATTTTCTAGTATGGCTATCTCCAGAAGCTTTTGGCTGCTGTCGGAAGTTTATAAATGGTACTTACTGTCCGCCTGATGATCAGGTTGGCAGCATCTCTCACTCTCTCTCTCTCTCACACACACACACATACACAGAGGAAAGCCTCCAGGCACCCCCACACAAACACCCACACAAACACCCACACACCAAAAACCTGCATCACTACTGTGGTTACCTATTTGATTTTATAGTAAGCCCCTATGTTATAGCAAAATAATATTAATTCATGGTATAAGACTTCTATAATTGGAAAGAGTGGTGCACAAATAAAGCTTGATATGATACCTAAATAAAAATCAGTACGCAAATAAACATTAGTATGACATCTGAATGAAAGTCTGTAAGTTGTTACCATAGTTAAATTTGGAAACAATCAAGTAAATGCATAACACTTCTTACTAATTTGATCTGATGAATATCGTTAAGCCATTCATTATGGTTTGCTAAGTTGTGCTAACAAAAGTCAATTATGTAAGTTAATAATTTGGCTATGATGAAGCAATCCATAAGCTATTCAAATTAGAGTTGGTAACTAACATTTGTTGGTAACTTGATTTAAGAATAGTTGGTGAGTTACTCAAATTGTGGTTGTTCCACTGTATATGATGGTTGGTAGCTTAAAACAATGAATTATGCGATAAACATTGGTAACCTACCCAAGAAAAATTCGGTGACAAAGGTTGGTAATTTTTGCATGTCATTAAATATTGGTAAGCTATTTAAATAAGAGTTTGTAGCTTAATATTTGGATAAGTCAGTGATTTTATATAATAGTTAATAACTTACTAAAAGTTAACGACTAAACAATTTTCAGTTGCAAAAAATTACCAACAGTAATTATTAATTACCAGCAGTTGATGATTTTTATCGGCATGGAAAAACTACCCATTTTTTAACACTGACTAGTAGAATCATCCTGTCATCACAATCTTCTTATTAGCATTGCAATAATTTCACCATTAACTGTTTCGAGTAAACTTGACTTTGCTTTGATATCTAAAGTTGATAATTTATTGTCTCTTCAGCCTCCTTGCTGTTCACCAGATGAAGGCCCTTGTGGCCTAGGTGGTGTGTGTGAAGACTGTACAACGGTATGTTTCCTAGCTATGTGTAGTTTGAAAATGTTTTATTGGGCCCATAATTGATGGCAAAAGGAACAAATATTGCTGTGTGTCTGTCGTCTCAACTGGGGCAATAAAAAAGTTGCATTGTAAATGAAGTACTTCTAGTACCTGACTGTTTGGGATTATTCCAGTGCTTCCTCCAGTCAGATCTGAAAAATGGCCGCCCATCTACCGAGCAATTCAAAGAGAAGCTCCCTTGGTTTCTTAAAGCATTGCCATCTGCTGATTGTGCAAAGGGTGGTCATGGAGCTTATACAAGCAGTGTCAATCTTAATGGTTTGTAAGATCATTCTGTCATCTGGATATATTTGAAACTGAACTTAGAACACACATACATTCAGATATGCATCCACCAAAGTCCGCCCAATCAGACCAATAGATCCTTTTGGGTAATTGGGAGTCCTCTCCTGCCCCCTAATAATGAGGACTTCAGTTTCTACTTCTCTTGCTCTTCTTATTTTTTTAGGTGGAGTAGACAGCCTCCTGCTTATGGTTAAGACATCTGTGAGTCTCCAATAGTACAGTACATTGACTTTCAATGACTCCATTTGGAGCTTGATTGTTTTATTAGGCTTTTACATGCAAAGTAATTTCTTATCTTCGAGCTGTGTCTCCTCCATCTGCCCTTGGCACTTTATACCAAAGTAGACAGATAAAGTCCCAAATAAAGGAAATTTTCCTTTCATAAGTTAAGTGTGATAAGATCCAGCATCTGGTCTTCTTCATATGCTCAACTTGTTATGCAAAAGCCTACCCCTATACAAATATCATCAAGGTGGATTGCCTCTTTCTTGCGTATTCTCCAATCTCATTTAACTGAGCTCTATGTAATTGGCTGGTGTATTTGTTTCCATGAATTAAGATATTCTGAGTGGTACAATTAGGATGATAGATGATGACCTTTCTCGTTCATTCTTGGATCGATCTCTTTGGTATATCTTTGGTGCACTTCGACACATGCATAGATACTGCTAAGTACTTGGTTTAGAATGTTTTTGCTGAGAAAAATTCATTTCCTGTACTTGTGACTTTCACCAGGTTATGAGAGTGGTGTTATACATGCATCGGAGTTCCGAACATACCATACACCACTTAATAAACAAGTAAGAGAGCTGAAGCAGCATCTTCTTTCTTCTTTTTTATTGGTTAATTAGTTCATGCGTTAATACAAATTATGTCTAGACCTCCTTCGTTAGTCCAGTAGCCAACATTTGAGGGGCAAAGATGCAAGCAGGGATTCAATCCTGCTAGCCTGGGGGTTGGGCAAAAAAAGGGTCTCTATCGAGACCATCTGGGCTGAACTTAGGATAGCCAAAATAAATAAATAAACAGAGAATTACAAACTATGTCTATCATCCTGACTTGGTTGGATCTGTCTGTGATTTGTAGGGTGACTACGTCAATTCCATGCGTGCTGCAAGGGAGTTTAGCTCAAGAGTTTCTTCTTCTCTCAAGGTTCCAAAGTTGTTCAACCTTATTTGTATTAGCTCTAATAATCTAGCAAATAGAGGTTGGCAAGAAAATTTGTATCTTAACAGTGACAAATATTTAATGATGCTTTGTTTATTTAGCGCATTCATTTTGCGAGCGTAAAAAGGTTGAAGTTTCCCAAGTTTGTTAACACCAAGCATGCAAGGGTAAATAAGTGCTTCGCTGTTCCAAGAGCTAAAACCATTTGGAGGTGATCCTGGCTGAGCATAAGTGCACTTGAACCTCAAATCTGCCATCCCCACTAGACTTGCTTGTTAATATGAAGGAATGTTGCATTATATGTTTGGCCAAATCTTTTAATAAAATTCCAATCTGTTTGGTATTTCTCAACATGGAACTTGGCAGTAGTCTCATGTTTCCAGTGATGACAGGTTTTCCATGATAGGCTCGTTATTAATGTATAAGGACCTATATGACTGATGGTTGGGCATCATCCTTTGAATGCTTCTAAAGTTCTATGCACCTGCCACTTTACTTTTGACTGTAAAATCCTCTTTGATTTGTTTGGCTTACATGTTGAGCTTACATCTTTTCATTAGTGCATAACCAGAATTCCCGTACTTACTTTCGGCATGATTCGGAGGGAGACAATGTTCTTATGTTGACTTACTTGAATGACGATCTTTTCTTTTCTTATGCAGATGGACATTTTTCCATATTCAGTCTTCTATATCTTCTTTGAGCAATACCTGGATATATGGAGGGTGGCTTTGATGAACATTGCCATAGCCCTTGGTATGTCTCTGAAAAACAGTGAGAACCATATCACTTTACTCTGATAAATTGCTTCGGGTATAATTCCCTGTTCCTCTGTGAACTTCGGGAGGTGAAACATAGTTAAGTCTCTGCCTTTTCAGGAGGGTTTGTTATATAAGTCATTTTGAGCCATTGCAACCATTCCTCAGCATGTCTAGTAACTGTGAATTTCCTTATTCATATGTTAATGCAGTCATTCACTTCATGTACCATTATGAATGGTTTCCAATAATCTGCCCTCATCGTTCTGCCCTTTCTTATATGCTTTTGAATTCAGCTAGGTCCAATTTCTTTTTTCAATTGAATAACTTACCCTTTCACAGGACTCTTAACATTTGCATGTAGTTCTGTGGCATTTTTTGAAAAATACAAATTAAAACATAAATGTTTTGCCTTCGACTACCTGCCATTATTTTCAGATGATCACTCCCTGCTTAGCAAAAATAGCAATCCTCTTCTAAGGAAAGTCAGCCAATGTATCTCATTTTCTGCATCTGTTATTTGTTTTTTTTCTTTCGTTAGACATTCTTGAGGTTTACCTATAGAAGTGGTGGGTGTCGCGTTTAAGGATCATCATTAGCTTGTTCATCTCCTGAAGTACCTATAGAAGTGGTGTCACGTTCAAGGATCATCATTAGATTGTTCATCTCTTGAAGTAGTGTTGGTTTTGTGACAGGTGCAATCTTCGTTGTTTTCTTGGTTGTCACATCCAGGTGTGTACTCTTTCTTGGCTCCCATATTTTCCTTCATACTACCTATTTGAATTTATATCTGCAATCATTTCTGAAGTAACTCTCACTTCCATTTCTTTTCCCGTGCATCTCAACTGCAGTTTATGGAGTTCAGTAATCATATTGATTGTCCTCGCGATGATTGTTGTAGATCTTATGGTATATCTCTGCACTGACGATGATCTATTTGCTGATTCATCATATATACTTGTTTTCACGAGTTACTTCAACTCATAATGAAAAATTTGACAAGACATTAACCTTTACTACTTTATTCCCTTTTACAGGGTGTCATGGCACTTCTTAACATCCAACTAAATGCAGTTTCTGTTGTTAACCTTGTAATGTCAATTGGGATTGCTGTTGAATTTTGTGTGCACATAATACAGGCCTTTCTGGTGAGTCTATCTCTAATACCAGTGTCATCCTACTCTTGTTAGAATGCTTGCTTGTCCTTGATTGGACTATGTGCTAATGGCTACAAATGGAGGGAGCTGGTAGAAATATTCATTGTGTTTTTTCTTCTCATATTTCCTCATCTTTAGAATTGCCTGAGCTGAGGTTTCTAAGAACACAGTAACTTGGCCCTTGCCTGATGTTAATTCTTTTTTTTTACTCCTGTCCACAATTGAAGACTTGAAATCTTTGGTCGACAGTGATTTTTCTGCAGAATTCCTCGCTTGTGATTTAAGATTTGTTCTCGTTTGAAGGCAATTATAAGATGTAATGATCCTTTTGCTTTGTCCCGCTTCTATGCAGATATGCCCTGGTGACCGAAGCCAAAGAATGCGAGGGGCTCTTATTACTATGGGCGCTTCTGTCTTCAGGTTGATGGATTACTCTCCTCTACCCTCTTGATTTGGCAGTTTCATATAAAGAAATCAACATGCCTATGAGAAAAATTTAGCTGATCCTTCTGAATTGTTGACTGCTCTGCGCTTATTTGCTTGTTGCAGTGGTATTACTCTTACAAAGCTATGTGGAGTACTTGTACTTTTCTTCGCCAGATCAGAAATCTTCGTGGTCCATATCATATTCCTCTTCAGTCTGCACTTTTGTCACATGGCTATTTGAGAACAATGGATTTAAGCCCTTTGTCTTTCTTTTGCAGGTCTATTACTTCCAAATGTACCTGGCATTGGTTCTTATTGGTTTTCTGCATGGGCTTGTCCTTCTACCTGTAAGTTAAACAAAATGAGAGACAATTGCATTTACCTCCTTGAAGTATTAGAGTAGGGAGCACTTTGTCCCTTATACTAGTACATGTGGCATTTAGAGACCTCAGCTTTCACTACCTGGTGACTGTTAACCCTGAAATTATGAAAAACAGAGATTCAGAGAGAACCTATGTTTGTTACTGGAGTCTCACACACTTATTCTATGATACATGCAGCTTGCAGAGTTACACAACATTACATGATCAGCATTTAAGATATTTGATCAAATACCATTATACTGATTCCAATTCTCAACCATCCCCATTATGGTCACTTCTTCATGCATGGATCCTAATAATCTAACGACATAATCTGTTAATTATTTAGATGAAAATGTTTTGATTTGTTTCCCTATTCAAGAAGAGATGAGACCTAAAGTCCCAGATAGTTTAAAGAAGTCGCACCTGGAGATCATATGTACACTGATTGTTCTTGGCGACAACTGGGGTTCACCAAGGTGGTGGACGCTATGATTCGCCAAACAGTAGATTTGGATTGGTCTGTCAAGTCTGAGAATCCTTGTGTCAAGTTGGAATATAGACATGAAATTAAGGGCAAACCCCTTGTCTAGTTGGACATGCGGGTATGGCATTCAAGGCCATTGATCACTTATGTTATTTCACTCGCAGGTACTGCTGAGTTTGTTTGGTCCACCTCCAAGAAATATGGTCATCGAGAAACGTCAGGAAAACACACCTGCTTCATCACGGCAGAGTTGATGGCCGATGATAAAAGCAAAGCTTGCGTGGTAAAAGTTCATCACATGATATCGCTACATATGTATATACAAAGGTCGACGCATTACAAGATATCTGATAATACCAAGAAAGATTGTTGTAACCTGTTCTTTTCTGGCTAAATACACTCTTGCGTAGGTGTTGAGATGCATCTAGAAATCCTTGGCTCCTGTCTGAACTTCAGAATCTACAAAGCTTTTAAAATCTTCGTGTTTGTTCATCCTGATTTTGGTACAGTGGAGCGATTTCTGAGTTCCGACTATGATTGTAAACATTTTTTTATCAGTGATTGATACTCCTAGACAGCTTAATTTCAACCTGCACTCAGTCCAATTTTGTTTGAGTTGGACCTTTTACCTTTTACCTCGAGATTCGGTATTACTGATTACGAATTTAGGTTTTGGTCATCATATCATCATGATGATAAAATTAAATTGTTTACATCTTGCATTATGATTTAATCTGGTTGATTTTATTTTTCCAGGGTCTGTAAATAGAACATGCACTTCAGAACAGAAACTAATTTGATGACTATAATTTTCCATGATTACAATTATCTCCATGAATTTCATGCCAATTTTGGGCTGTTCCTACATGAATCAGTCCGATTTTCGGTTTCTAAAATAAGGAAATAGTGATAATCAATCTGGTTCCTGATTTCAGGTATGAACCGAATAATTTGAACAAAATTAATAGTTTTGTTCTTTTAATATAGAGAAGAGAATAAAAAAACATTCATAAAATTACTTTGCAAGAATGTTCCACTCACTATGAAAATCAACGACAATGTTCTTTCTAATCTTTTGTTTTGTTCCAATGTTCAATTTCTTGCTAGGGAATAGGCAAAACAAAGAAAAAGAAATTATGTATGTTTCTAGACCTCGACATGAATCGCACTAGGGGTGTGCATGGTCCGGGTTGGGCCGGTCCCGTGCTCAACCCGAGGACCAACCCGCACAATGTCGGTCCTCAATTTTTGGGACCGTGGACCGACCCGTCAAGTATGGGACCGAGGATCGGACCGACCCTATCGGTCCGGTCCGGTCCTAGGGTCAACTTGGGGACCGCTAAATTTTTCATACAAGCGACGGGCGAGAGAGCGACGGGCAAGCCAGCACGCAAAGCAGCGGCAACCGATAGGATTGAGGACTCAACAAATTAGGGTAACCTCATTCTTCAAAGCTCAAGTAAGACGAAAAGCAAGAGGTTTGATTCGAAGGACATCCTAAATGCAACTAATCAACCACCAAAAAATACGCTCGGCGACTGGGGAATTTGGTTGGGGATCGTCTGATCTTGACATCACTCTCTTATGGAAATTATGTGGGATTTAATTAATTGAATTTATGTAATTCTAAATTCCAGCAGGGGGAAAATGGAAATTCTAGAACGGGAGATAAGCACGAGGAGATGTGCCAAAATATAGAGGGAGCAGGCGGGGATGGGGGCGGGGTGGGGGGGTGGGGTTTGATTAAGATTAGGGATCGGAGCATCCTCCGAAAAATTAAAAAAGGGGAAAGAGGGGAAAATAAAATGAAAGGATTAATGGAGATTTCAAGTTCGATGAAACAACGGCAGCAACAACAACAAACGACTGTAGGTTTGATATAAATCAGGACAAGATTATGTGTAAAGAAAAGGAAAAATTATATAATTCTTGATCTAGTTTTTAATGCTTTTGATTTCTCCTTTTGGCCTCTCCTTCACGGAAAGTCTTTCCCCTCTCTCTTCAAAAAAAATTCTTTTGATAAATGATGATTATATATATATATATATATATATATATATATAGTCGGGTTGGTCCGGGTTGGACCAACCCGACCTCCTAGGACCGAGGACCAACCCGTACAGTATCGGGTTCGAGATTTTAGGACCGAGGACCGACCCGTTCTCTCAAAAACCCGACCGGGACCGGCCGAGTTGGACCGGTCCTGGGCCGGTCCAGGGTCGACCCTGGACCGTTGCTCACCCCTAAATCGCACTGGATTAGTCAGTACAGTTTCAAGATCAAGTTAGTAGATTTTTAGTTTCATCAATTAGGAATCGGCTCTTCTAGTTGATTTTCGATTTTAAGGTGGTTGGAATCGGTTTACCCTAAAATTGTTTATCCTTATTTTTAACCAATATTAAATTATTGTACCTTAAAGTATTAAACCTTCAAAATTGTTGGGTCAAATTATTAAAGACCGTGTTTTGATGTAAGCCACATTAAATGACTTCAAACTTAAGTCTTCATGGACTTCACATAATGTTTAGGTTATTTATTTGGAGAATAATGAGAAAGAGTATATTGTTTAATAAATCAATTTTCACTATCGAATCAGATGAAATCATTGGAACAAGCAACATAATATGTTGTCAATATTCATTACTACTTATTAAAAACTACTCTCTCTTTTTTCAATTCTGAATAAAGATTGTAAATGGCAAATACATGGAAACCTTGCGGAAAAACGAGAGTTTATACTCACTTATCAAATATGAAAAATTGCTTTCCGTTATTACTAATATTTTATATCAACCCAAAAATATATATATATATATATATATATATATATATATAGAGAGAGAGAGAGAGAGAGAGAGAGAGAGAGTGGCGCGCAAGCGGCAGACATCAAAGCTCAAGGAAATCTACCGGAAAAACAAAAGCCGAGACTTGGTCGGCCGGCGGACGCTTTGGCAGTTGAATGGACCAAACCGCCAGACTCGCCAAAGCACTTTTCAAGAACAGCAACAATCCGAAGCTCGCATGGCAACTCTTCAGGCGCATTCTCTCCTCGCCTCCCTCCTCCGCTCACACCCAATGCATCGCTCGCTCTCTGCCCGTCATCGCCCGCATCTTGGTTCGCGCCAAAATGTTGGCCGAAATCGACGACCTTCGGAGCCTCATCCTCTCCTCGTGCCCCACCGAGACTCGCCTCTCTTCTCTCGTTTCCGTCGTGAAACTGTTGGCCCACTCGGGTCTTGTTGCGGCCGCCGTCTCGCAATTCAAGTCGCTCCGTTCTTGTTTCCCTGATGGCCCGCCTTCAGTTTTCGTTTACAATTTGCTTATACAGGCGTGCCTGAGGGAAAATGATGTGGATGATGTATTGTGGTTGTACAAGGATATGGTTGCTGCGGGGTTGAGCCCTGAGACTTACACGTTTAATCTGTTGATCAGCGCGCTGTGTGAGGTCGGCCGTTTGAATGATGCCCGGAACTTGTTTGAAAAAATGCCTAAGAGAGGATGTAGGCCTAATGAGTATAGTTTTGGAATTTTGGTTCGTGGGTATTGTAGGGCTCGACTAACTGTTCAAGGCTCGGAGCTTTTGAATGAGATGAAGAGCTCAGGGATTACGCCAAATAGGGTAGTGTACAATACTTTGATTTCTAGCTTTTGTAGGGAAGGTATGACTGATGAAGCTGAAGAATTGGTAGAGAGGATGAGAGAAGATGGCTTGTCTCCAGATATTGTTACCTTCAATTCCCGGATATCTGCTCTATGTTCTGTCGGTAAAGTATTAGAAGCTTCTAGAATTTTCAGAGATATGTTAACAGATCGAGAGTTGGGCCTCCCTGAGCCAAATACTGTAACATACAATCTAATGCTTGAAGGATTTTGCGAGCAAGGGATGTGGGAGGAAGCCAAAACTCTGGGTGATACGATGAAGAGAAAGGGTGAGTTGATGAAATTGGAGAGCTACAATATCTGGCTGCTGGGCTTGATTAGGAAGGGGAACCTCTTAGAGGCACAATCAAAAATAAATGAGATGATTGAAAGTGGTGTTGAACCCAGTATTTACACGTACAATATGGTGATCGATGGGCTGTGCAAGAATGGGATGTTGTCTGACGCAAGGACAGTGATGCGTTCAATGAAAAGCTCTTGTGTCTCCCCAGATACAATCACTTATAGCACTTTAGCCCAGGGATACTGCAGCAAAGGGAAGATGCTGGAAGCGAGGAATATTCTCCAGGAGATGATGAAGAGTGGCTGTTTCCCAAACAATCACACTTCTAATTTCTTGCTACATAGCCTCTGGAAAGAGGGTAAGATATCAGAGGCTGAAAAGTTACTGCAGAAGATGAATGAGAGAGGTTATGGCTTAGATACTGTCACCTGTAATATTGTAATACATGGATTATGTCTCAGAGGTGAGTTGGATAAGGCAATGGAGATAGTGACTGGGATGTGGAGTCATGGAAGTGCTGCTCTTGGAAATCTGGGGAATTCATTTATTGGCTTAGTTGACAATGCCAATGATTGCAACAAATGTTTACCCAACCTAATCTCTTACTCAACTGTGATTAGCAGTTTATGCAAGGCTGGTAGGGTAGAAGAAGCTAAAAAGATGTTTACTGAGATGCTGAGTAGAAAAATACGTCCAGATTCTGTTATTTATGATGCATTTGTGTACGCCCTCTGTAAAGAGGGAAAATTATCATCTGCATTTCGAGTTCTCAAGGACATGGAGAAAAAAGGTTGCAGCAGGAGGCTACAAACATATAATTCATTGATTTTGGGCTTAGGAAGAAAGAATCAGATATTTGAGATATATGGACTTCTTGATGAAATGAAAGAAAGAGGGATACCTCCTAACGTCTGTACTTACAATAATTTCATCAGATGCCTGTGTGAAGGTGGGAGAATTAATGATGCCCCTCCTATTCTAGATGAGATGATTGAGAAGGGAGTATTTCCGAATATTACTACTTTTAAGATACTCATTAGAGCTTTCTGCAAGGCTGGCGATTTTGGACTGGCCCAGGAGATGTTTGAAATAGCTCTTAATATATGTGGCCATAAGGAACCCCTCTACAGCTTATTGTTCAACGAGTTGCTCACCGGAAAGGAAATTGAAGCAGCTGAAGAGTTGTTCAAAGCTGCAATCAACAGACGGTTTGATCTTAGAGATTTTCTCTGTAATCATCTCGTCACCATCCTTTGTAATGAAGGGAAGATAGACAATGCCAGTGGCATTCTTTATAGGATGATTGATAGTGGTTATGGAATCGATCCTGCATCATACATGCCAGTAATTGATGGATTAAGGCATAAAGGAAATAAAAAGGAGGCTGATCAACTTGCAGAGAGGATGATGGACATAGTGTCAAATGAGAAGGTAGTAGCAAGTAAGGAGAAAACCATACACAGAAGAACAGATATCCATAATGAATACAAATGGCAAAGCATAGTGCAGAGGTATGTATTAAGTGATATACGATATCTCACTGTCTTTCTGTTTACCCTTTCTGGGTTTCAGTATGCGACCTGACTGCTTATAATAAATCTCTGTAATCATTGATTAAACTTAATTGTCGATTAACAATAGGAACAGTTCAGTGCCATCTTCAATAAATGGCACACTATTTTGTGCTAAACTATGGTTGGATATCATTCTTCCTTGCACTAAATATATGCAGTATGATGTGCTTTCTGACTAGGCATCGTGGCAAGTATGGATGGTGTTAAGAGAAGTTATTGGATTAATTATATGTTGAGTACTGAATCGCAAGTCGCAGCCCATTTGGCTCAAACTTTCACTAAGTCATGTCATCCTCTAGGTTTACATGCTCTATTTTTCCTCATTGAATGAAAGTGATGCGTATGTGTTGACCTCTAGGGATGCATTTAGTTCTAAATGTTTATGGCCATTCCTATAGCTTACCTTTGCTCTTGAACAGAGATGATGGTAGCAGGATTGTCTCCAGAACTCTCAAGCATATACAGAAGGGTTGGGGTCAGGGCAGTATACCTCATCTGCAGCAAAAGAAAAATGATCACCTGGATTTTTGAGATGGTGATGTCAACTTCATCAGTTGCTTTCCATAATCAAAACTCGCTGTGACTGCTTTTTGGACGTAAAGATCTATCTTTTACAAGTGTATTTATTGAAGAAATTTCTCTTAGGCTTCTAGTTGAAATTCATTCTACATATGTTTTCGGTATCTTGAATAGTGTTTTTCTTTTGTGCAGAATAGGAATTTGTTTGATTGTTCCTCTGCACCATATAGGATTTTCAAGAGAGAGGAAACAATCATTGTTGAGACGCTTGGCAGCTCTGTAAGTCACTCTCTCATGAACATCCTGCGACAATTTTCTGAGTTCTCTTTTCTCAATTTTTGGATATCACAGAAGCAGATGGATTGGCAGGATCTAGTCTCCTTTGGATGCATGCAGGTATCTCGAAATTAATTTTCTTTCCTTATCTTTGTTTCTCAATATTCCTTGGTTGTTTGATTGGCAGATCTAAAGGAGCGAGTGTATGATTTAATTAAGATCCCTGACATTTTGTTGGGTCCCTTTCTAGATGTCTGGATATGTGGATCTTGCTTTTCAGTAGTCTGTGATCCTTTGTGTTTTTAGAGATTACTGTTTTCACTATACAAACTATTAGAGAACCTTTGCGAAACCTCTTAGGATTTAAATTATTATCTAACATCCAGTCTCTTCCGTGGATCTCTGATATGGGGGAGCTTACTAGTAGCATTTGATGATTTTAACTTGCAGGAGCGGAATAGTCGTTTCACGACATCCAGCAGGGTTTGGTGTGGAGCTAAGATGAAATGAATGCTTGATGCGTAGCCTGATGCATTACATCATGTAACTAGTTATTTATTGTATTCCTGTTCATGGACAGTCTGAATGTCAAATGCCGAAGGTTCATCCAATCAACTTTTCATTTCTTAATTGTATTTTTGCAGTTGGATGGCATGGAAGCTATATTTACCACCATCAATCTGGTGGATATATCAAAGATGCCGGTCTCTCACTATGTTAGTGCCCTCACGGAGGATTCTGTGCAGGCTTATGTGTCTAGAGTGGCTTCTTACTCCTACTATTGATGCCAAGTTTATCCTCACTAGTTCCCGCACACCAAATCGGGAATGATCTCACCAGTGATGTCATCATAGATCTCACTAGTTATCCATTGATCTGGCAGCAAGTTCATGGTCAGTGTGCATGCCAGCGCTATAAAGATGATCTGACCCCAATCAGAAGGGATGATGAGACGTAAAAATGGAGCAAAACAACGGCACTGCAAAGGTTGTCTCTAATTACGGATGCTTCTGTTGTGTGAAAATCACTCTCGTGCTTGATCTGTGTATTACTATGGACATGTGAAATAACCAGTGAACTTGATGGGGATATCAAATAACCCAAGTAGAGCTTGATATTTTATTTTCTGAGACTTCAGTAATACATTTCACCACGTAATGTACTGACTGAATGTAAAATGGATTTTGATGAGTAGGATGGAATTTATAGACCCGAGAGGTTCGAATAGTGAGATTTCTCATATGTTCACTTCTGATCGTTGGGAGGATCATTTATTTGTGGGATTCTATTTTCCTTAACGGGACTTAGATTTGGTCTTCATTCATTTTTCATTGTTCAATTATTGTCATATTTATGTAGTTCCCAAATTTTAAAAAATAATGACTCTGTCTTCTAGTATATCATGAGAGATTGCTCTGTCTTGAGATTTACTGTCAAAGATTCAGATGGATTATTCAAACTGCATCTTCCCCTTTTTGTCATGTTGAACGTGCATAATTGATTCCAACCTCTCATTCAAGTTTACGCGGAATTTGATCTTGCCATCTGATGTATGTTTCAACAAATGACAGGCTCAGTTGACGTTACCTTCTTGGAGGACTATGGAGGGTAATAGTTTGGTGGCTGAGTACTAGCTGATGTGAATTTTCCATTGCTTGTGCCTTAGTCATCCCAATTTACGTATGCCTGTTGAAGCCACCATAATGATTTGACCCTGAATGTCATTTACCTGGTATTCTTCAATCTTGTTTGGGTATAATTCTTTTTTCCTTTCCCAGAATTCAGTAAATCAGTTTATCGTCAAAAGTCGCGAAGAAGAAAGTACACCGTCATCTCCAGCCTGGAAAAGGTCTGTAGCTTCAATCAACTGGGCCATTTTCTTGATTGCTGAAGGAAACTTGAATTATGACACGATATGTCCAATGCAAGCAACAGATATAGGCTAAGCAAACATGCTTAGCACCTGGGCTAATTTACCATGCTATTACACTGACTAAATTCTCTAGCAACACCTGGAAAGCTGGACATGAACTAAAGCACCTGATATCATCTTTCGCTTTTTGCTCTCTTTCGTTTTTCTTGGCTATAGCCGGTGTTCAAACCTGGTCTGACGTCCCCACCTCCAACCGGTCGTTTGCCTTCTTGCTCATCTACAAAGGAGAAATTTTGGTGCCATATGGATTTTTAGATCCCAAATGCCAGGAGCTTATCTCATTGGATATAGCCCTGGTGCTGAGCCTCAGCACTGCTCCCGCCAAGACTTCTTAGATTTTGATGCGAAGATTGCTGAATGGAGATCCGGATCGTATTGTTTTGCGACATTCTGTACACATCAATGCACTCCTCAAGATCAGCATCACATGTCAACAGAACCCACTCTTGATCATCGTCCAAATACTTGAGATTGATGGTTCCGATATCATTTATGTTGAAACGTTTGGCAACCTCACATTGCAAATCTCTAAATCCCCAACTGGGTTTCAAGCTAAATCTGATCTTTTCTTCCCCCAAAATTGCTTTAATTCTATAAACGCCCGCATCTCGTGTTATGCGTGGGCTGATGGTTTTTGGTAAAGCGGCTACATTCTCGAGACTTCCCCACTCATCCAATGATTTGTGGCTTTGTGATCTTATAAGAAGCCTGGGCTCTTCATGAGTGGAAATATGTAATTCTGCATCGCTGTGTATTCTTTTCAGCACTTCACAGGGGTTATTGGACAGCACTGGATCACTGCTGCTCGGAGCATTTATTGCAGCAACGCACTGCTTTGTCCCGGTAGAGCAAGAGGTAGTAGAACCAGAGCTCTGGCTGCACGAGGAAGATGGAGAACTTGAGGTAGTGGCTACTGAGCCGAACAAACCATTCTCATTCTGAGGACTTAATTGCTCCAGAGGATCACCCAGATTTGCTGATGACAAAGTTCCCTTCTCAGAGTGTCTTGGAGAGTTTAACTCTGGGAAGCTCTCATAAAATGAGCGTATATGTATAGTGCCCTCAGCACCTTGGACCGAATTCATGATGCTCTCAAGCTTCTTTAGAGAATGGCCTACCTTCTTGATCTTTCGAGAGGGCCACCTAGTGATGCCGTGTTGCCTGCATATCCTTTTCAAGGTTGTAGGACAAACTGCACATAGAATCATCTGGGTAAGCATTATTAGCCAGGAAGGCCATAGTATTTGGTGAAGTAACAAGTGGCTTGCTGCTAAATGTAAGGCACAAATTCTCAGAGATCAGGAGATTTTATAAGCACTAGAGCAGCAGTTTGTTAGTCAAAAGTAGTATGAAGCATACGGCAACCCACTCTGTAAGAAACATTAAGTTGAATTTGTGTAGTGCAATAGCGGACAATTTAGATTCATAAGCCTCATGATGCCTCACCGAGACATGACATAAGAAACTGAAAGGAGATTTGTGCCGCATAAGCTCCAGTTGATATGGTAAAGGAATTTTTCCAAGAAGCAAAGAAGCTTATGGGGCTAAGTTTGGATTTATATGCCCGAATACCCCACGTGGATAGAAGTATCAGCAACTAACAGAAAAAACGAAAAAGATTTGAATTCATTAGATTGTGTACCCACCTCCTACACTGGCAATTAAATAATCGAAAGCATATATCTAACGCCCCTACAAGGCTAAGGTAAGTTATTCTCCGAGCACATGAAGATGTAAAATCAGCAATTCACATATATATAACTTTGTCGGTTTGCTTGTAATAGGTCAATCATCGTGAGGTATTAGTGTTGTCTTCTGAGTTATGAACAATATCTGTTCATAGATAAAAGAAAAAAAAAAAGACGAGCATTCCTGAGCTACATTGGATGTGCACTTTTACTGGAGCAGCATTAGTGAAGCTATAGAATTAATAGCAAATTGTTTTATGCCTGCTTTGCCAAGTTTCATTGGCTATTCACAACCCACCGCTTCATTAATTGTCGCTTACTTTTTGAAACCCAACGAAGTGTCAAATGAAAAATAAAGAGCTTAGCACAGTAGCAAACAAAAATTCCATACCACCAAGACTTTTAGCAGCATCTTTGAGGCTCCCTGCAAAGTATTGCCTGAGGACCTCCAAGCTGATTGTCTTCTCAGCTTTTGTACGTGTCTTCTGACCTAATTTTCTACCACCTATGGAGCGAAATCGACCAAGAGTATTACCACCCTTAACACTAGGCTTGTTTTCAAAGTTCTGCTGAACTTGGTGAAGCTCTGGATGGAACTGTCCATGCTGTAGTCGTAATTCAGTTTCTTCCCATTTGGTTGTCACTGTAAATTCTTGTTTGGGTTCTTTCTGAATCTCTAAAGGAACAGAGACTCCTTTGCTGTTCTTTTGAGCCTCCACTATATTTGCAATCCACGACACTTCTTGTGGATGATGTCCGTTAAGGGAAGATCTCAACTTATCAGTTTCATCAACCTGAAGTCTTTTATCTGAAGTGTTAAATCCAGTATCTCTGGTGGATGATGCAATCGCTTCCTTCTGTTCCTTTCGGGAATTCTGGAGTGTCTGCTGTACAAAAGTGGACAATGAGTTAATCATCTGCTTTTGTTCTTCGGTGTCCTTGCAATCTTTTGGCAAAAAAAACTCCAAGACAAAATCAACTGATCCGGTGTGGGTGCTTGCTAAGGGAATTGCAGTGGCACAGCATAACCCTAACATCCGAGCATGGTGAGCCAGAGGGTACTCCGTCTTGCTGAATGCAGTTATATCAGTGGCAAAACATGGCCTGTTTATTGTAAATGCCCTCCCAACGATTCCTTGTCCTATTAACAGGTGATGCTCTGAACATGCTTCCTGAAAACCCAAGTAGTGTTGATCGGCCACAAAACAAGCAGAATCAACGGTCGACACACAGATTTCATAGTTCTCATTAGAATGCCGAGGTCCTTCTTTACCTTGCTGGAGACAAGAAGCCCAAGTCAAAGCTAGTGGCAGTCTGTATCGTCTGCATACAGATGTCAAAACCTCCAAGATCTGCGGTAGTGCAGCTTGGTATGACTGACTGCAAGCCTGTAATAAACCCATTTACGCTTCATAAGTATACATCATAGATTTCTGGTATGCTCGAGTACAAAATTCATTTACCTTTCCACTGGGTGGTCTGAAGGTCTGGGAACTTCTAAGATCAACAGCCTGCATATAGAGCTCTAATTAAACATGAGAAGACAAATACTCTTATCATTCATAGGTGTCTGATAAGGGACATGATAAATAATTGGAGAGAGAACTGTTGGTGAATCTGAAAGGTTCTTTTTATTTTAAACGAATGTAACAGATGCCAAGACAAAAGAGTGTCAAATAAATTCATTATAAAGAATATTGGTACTCCAGTAATCCATAGAGAAAAAAAATGGAATTAGCCATTGGCTGAGTGAGACATGCCTCAGTAGGAAACTGGGAAAATGAACTGAGTGTGGGGTCAAATGTCTCCAACTTCTCTGCTTAACAAGGATGTGAAAAATGCTTTGTACAAAAGCAACACATGTTACATGAGGATTAGCACACTGATTGTGATCTGGAAAATACTGAACAGTGAACTCTTGAGTCAAGGAAAACAGAGGCAGACACTAATGCTATTTGGTATTTCCGCCAATCAAGATCATACAGCTGAAGTACTGAAGAGCCCACTCAAGACCTATTCAGACTGCATATATTCAGTTCAGAAACTATACCTAGCTCTTAATCTGTTATTTCTTATGTTTCCACACTTTTTAACAGCTTATTACAACATAAGGCGATGCTTTTCTTTGTATTGCCAAGCAGACAGCTTTTTGGTTAATTTTCCTCGTATCAAATCAGACTAAAAAACATCTGGTATCATGGAATCAAGACAGAGAATTAGAAGGTACCTCAAGCGCTTTGCAGATATTTTCAATTTCTGGACGGTAATTGATCTTCTGAGAAGTTGTTATGATCTCAACAACACCCAAGCAAGTCCCACTGCCCCGTTCAAAAACAGGAAGTGCAAGGGACCCACGGACATCGTACTGCTGAGCATAGTCAAGACGTGGGTACTCTTCACTACTGAAGAACCGAACATCAGGAGTCCACTCTGGGAGCTTCCCCAAGAAAACCCGACCTGGCAAGCCAACGGACTCTTTAGTCTCCTCATCGGCCAGGAACTGATATGTTTTTGAAACATTTCTGTAACTCTCAAGGCTCTTGCTAGTAGGATCATAAACATATGGCTGATCATTCGTCGTAAGCATGTTCCTCCCTCCTTTCTTTACTGGCACCCATATTTGAACAAGCACATCTTTGTCCTTAGTGCATTCTTTCAGACGCCCAAGAGCCATCATCAATCTCTGCTTCATGGAAGAAGGACTGGGGCTTGCTGTTGGGGCAATCCAACATCGTCTCCCAACTTCAGTGCCTTCAATCTGAGAACCTTCAGATTGGCTTGAAGATGCTGTAGCTTCGAAAGGATTAATATTTTTCTGTTCCATCTTTAATCTCTCCTCTATTTTAGGACATGTTGAGGGTAGACTTTCGGTAAAGTCTTTTCCTGCCTCCTCTTGAAAGATGCTCTGAAATGGATAATTGGCTTGATCAGATTCTGTCAAAGGCAAATAGGTGGAGGCATCTGTTGTTTCTAACCAGCATCCTTCGAACAAGAGTTGATCCATCAAGTCCAAGTCCATGGCAGAATCCAAGAGATTCTCGCTTGTGGAATTAGGGGAGAAAGCAACATCCTCCATTATTTTATATCCTCAAATAATCAAGCAGATACCACAACCAAGAATCACTGAGTTGTCGGTTGCAAGATCATTATGACCCAAAACACAGAAGCACGGTGAAGATGAAAAAGAGAAAGAGGAACTTCCAGGAAGGATTTACGTCGGCCTCGTCCAAAGCTCTGATTTGTCTGAGTTGCCGAAACATCATCAAGAAAGATTTGATTAGAAACTGCTATCAGAAAAGCATTTCGAGAGGGGGGGGGGGGGGGGGGGATTAAGGAACTAAGAGTTCTTTTCAGGAAAGCTGTTTGAAAGAGTGGTTGGGATTGAATTCATAAAGTTTGGAGTATATTGCCGGATTCTTCAGTGAACCCGATTGTCTAATAGCAAACCAACATTAGCTTGGCTGCAAAAACCAGGGGCGGCAATTAATTAATCGTAAATGATCCTGATAATAAATCTTGAAAGGAAGAAAGCCCATTTAGAAATACAATTGACATTAGGTAGTGATGTCAGGATTGACAAATTGGACTTAAATTAATGGAAACAACAGGAGGAGAGAGTCTCATTTCGGAACTCCAGAATAAGCAACTTCGCCTACCCTTTGCAGTGAAGAACTCAAAACCCATAAATCAGATTCAAACGGGTCTTTAATTATCGGAAATATAAAAAGAAGATGAAGATGAACGCTTAATAGTCCTCGAAAATGGGAACAATTAATTCAACTGTTTCAAAAAAAAAAAAACAGAAGGAGAAACAAGATCCAGACCGAAGGATAATCTCTTAACGGTTCGAAGTAACACACGGTCTTCCCAGTACAAACCAACATAAACAGAAGAGATCCAGAAAACAACCAAAACTTATAGATTCTTGAGAAAGATGAAATCACTCACTTTTCAAACTAGACCTGCATCCTTTTGAGGTGGTTATGATTAATATGCCTCGGGCAAATCTATACAAAGCAACAGAGAGCAATCCATCACAAACAAAGATTTGGCTGAGAAAAGGGTCTATCACTTCTAGTCCCCCCCCCCCCCCCCCCCCCCTCTCTCTCTCTCTCTCTCTCTCTCTCTCTCTCTCTCTCTCTCTCTTCCAAAACCCCCTGTCCACATGAAAAAGAGAGCTAATTTTGCCTGGATTTCGCCTAACTCTTACTCTGTTGTTGTCTTCTTCTTCTGGGTAAATCAGTACTGCTGGGGGAAGAGAAAAAAGTAGGACCCACAAAAAAAAATTGCTCCTTGGAATCTTCTGATACTTTCCCTCGGTCATAGTCATTTTCCCAGTCAGCTTGTATGTACTCCACTAGCTCTGAACGTGCGGTTAGATCAACCTGTCTGCAAGAAAAACAAATAAATAATAGAGAAAAATTGTAGAGAACCTTAAAGATCTGCCCCCTCGAGTCAATAGATTAACATTAGACAATGTAGAGTGGTAAAAGAGGAGAAGATTCTTGGAAGTTATGGGCGTGGCGAAGCTAAAGTTGGCATTTTTCTTGGAGATTCCCTAGATGGCTTCCTCTTTTCTTCTTTATCCTTATCTCTTTCAGTTTTTCTAAATTGTGAAGTGTGGGATGAAAAAGATTTCTACCAATATCTGTCAATAGTTCTTCCATTGACCAAGAGGTTCTAAATTTTCTCAACAAAAATATGGTTCATTCTAAAATTAGAAAAAAAAAAAAAAGACTAGTGAATGTTCTATCTTGTTGATTTGGTAGTTCTGAACAGAAGGGAAGCAATCGTTGACTATTTCTCTTGGGAACAAACATGAAAATTACTTTCAAGATTATGATGCAAATCACCCATTGTCAATATCCGGTTATCTACTCTTCTTCTTCTTCTTGTTTTCCTTAATCAAATATTTATGCGCAAAATAAATTCCGATAATGACGACCTTTTTTGGATCCATCTCAACTTTCTCAGTTTCACCGACACTAGAAAAATTATCTAATAATTTATTTTATATTTTCTGTAAAATCAAACTGACTTATACGATATGGTAAAATCAGTTATTTACGCCATTTTGATCCAAGTCGCCTCTTAAAAACCCAACCATCTAAGTGGCATCCTTCAAGAAAATCCATTTCTTCAAGGACCACCTGAATTGAGAGTTGGGGGACCACATTCATCATGCTAGGCATCTGACCCTCAAAAAATTTTGGGGACAAGCCTCGAGTCGCCGCATCTAAACCATTGTGTATGAGCTAAGCAAGCACCAGTTCAATTTATTTTTATTGAGCACTCAACAATTTAATTAAGCAGTTGCTTGCTTTAAAGTATATTCATACTGCATAATGGAATCCTCATGGTAATGGGTCATCTGGTCATGACATGTGATCCACTTAGTGTGAGATAGGCTTAAAGCTTGTTTTTAATTTGCTTTGGGCAAAACCAGCAGGACCCACTACTGTTGCTCAGCAGGAAACACCCTAAGTCGTACACAATTAAGGATTAAAGTAATTTAATCCTCATATCAAATTCACTGATTAGCGCATGAATAGAGAGATTAGATCATATGAATATATATATATAGAAGATATTGTCGTGTACCCCATCCCGGGTGCGTTTCCACTGAAGGCTAGAAAATATCAAGGGATCGCCATTAGTATATTAAGCATAAAGAATCAACTTGCGGTCCTCAAGTCTTTTTGTTTTTTTTGCTTGATTTACTCGGGGCAAAATTAGCCCCGTCGATTGTTGGTGAAGGGTGATAATGAATTCAAGAGTCGCCACCATAGTTGCGAGCGTTTGGAACTAAAATTTAGGAAATCGATGAGTCATCGAAAAAGAAAGGTCTTACTCGATAGGCAAATCAGGATTACGATCTTTTCTCCAACCTAATACCAAAGAAGCATTGAACCTGCAGGAAATTTTTTGTGTTGCTCTCCTGAGTGATGCACGCGTGAGTCGCAAGCGTGTTTGTAGAGTGAGAACTGTTCCAATAACTTTTATTTTAAGATGCGATTAGTTGGTGCGCTCATGTGCTAAACAATCGGATTTCTTGTACTTCGTGATTTGCACAGAAGCTCTTGCGGAGCACAATTATTGTGGACTTTAGTGATGGATCAGTTAAGATAATGACCCATCCACTTGCATGATAAATCATTGTGATCCTCTAGCA
Organism: Melaleuca quinquenervia; assembly: GCA_030064385.1. Lineage (NCBI taxonomy): Eukaryota > Viridiplantae > Streptophyta > Magnoliopsida > Myrtales > Myrtaceae > Melaleuca > Melaleuca quinquenervia. The sequence continues at coordinate 3,977,486 of CM057726.1, read as the reverse complement.
ATAATCTTTCTCGTCCCAGCCGTCGATGACGAACTTTGTCAGACCCGGATTTTTCTTTTTTTCGCCACTTGATAAACAAAATGCCCCTTTTGCTTGGTGGGGTTGCGATTCTCAGCCTTTTCTTTTGTTTTTCCTCATCTCTTTTTGTGGTGAAAGATGACCCTTTTCCACGAAGTTACGCAGTTGATGTTTACAAGTGTCAAGTTTTCTAGATGGAATGTGACCCTTTTCCACGAAGTTACACAGTTGATGTTCGAGCCACAAATTTTCCAGATGACCCTTGTCCTTGAAGTTGAATGGTTGCTGTTCGAGTGTCAAGTTTTAGAGCGGTTGACAAATTTGTGGGCCTCTTATTAGTCCTTAAAGAAAGTGTCCATGGTCGTTTAGCTAAAGGTAGATGTTTTCTAGCAGCCGATGAACAACAAATGTGAAACGGATAGAGATTTTTCATTGATTTCGCTATAATTGCAGGTGTCCGGCAAAACTTCCAGATAAATCATCAGTTTGGCACAAACATGAATAGCAAGGTATCTTCATTCCATTTCTGCAAATGACGATATCGTCATCGCACATTGCCTTTTCATTCAGCAGAACCAATCCTTTTGATGATTTCAACCAGCTATTCAAACACTCCCTGTATGTAGTGCTGGGGAATGGAATGTCATCAGAGGCTAGCAACTCCCTCATTCTTTTATTTGTTTCCTGGCCTTTCACGGCACCGAGTTCTCGAAAGATGTTGAATAGGAGACTGGCTGGTGCTGCTAATTACAGCAGTACAGCTTAATTATAAACGGAATTTCCAATTTTTTCAGCTGTATTTATATTCAATCTTAGCTAGCTGCACATCTGGCGCACGCCTTCTTTGGGTTTGCATCAGCACATAGAGTCAAAGTTCATTTGTTTACTGCATTATTTTGGTGTTAATGACGACGTTCAGGGATGTGGATACCGCAAGTCAATAAAAGCGGTGCAAGATACTAAAGGGATTCATTATTGATGTCTGCTAGCCTTGGTTTTATATTCAGCAGTAAGATTCTACCACATGTTTTTCTATTGTGTAATGTCGGCAACCGTGAGTATCATAAGTTTTCTGAAATCAGAAAGAAGATGAAGCATTTGATTAGGTTTCCTAATGTGGATTCAACCTGGATAAGCAATGATGTACCCTTGATTATTTATTGACAACAATAGTTATATTCTGAGACAAAAACCCTAATTTGATTTTGATTAAGCGTCCAGAGTTTATGAGCACGTCTCAATGTCAACGATGTGAATATTCACCGGTGGACAACCACCATAATGAGTGTTTAAACCGAGATACTGCGACGAATACGTCACTAACTCTTTTTTTTCTGCAACATGATCATATGGAAATAAGAAAATGGAGGCCAGCAGCGAAGGAAGATCTCATTGTTTGGAAACAAAGACTCGTTTGAACACTGCTTCGAGTTAATCAACCCAAATGTCGTTTTACAACGGATTTTTAGCTCACGTACTCTCAGTATTCATCTAGCAAAACGAACAGGCTGGTGAGATCAAGTTTCTTATTTCTGAAAGTTGTGCATAATATAAGGTCGCACTGCATCTTGAATCTGCAAAAAGGAGTTACTCACTGCGCTCACCCAACAAGAAGTCCGGCTCCCATACTATTTTCCTTTAAATGAACGAGAGGTTTTGCGACGACTTAAATACACGTCTCTTATGCCGAGCTGCTGTCATCTTTCTTGGAGCATGGATACTTGATTGTGACGGCGTTGATGTGTTCCTTCTCTAAACTTATTCCAATCTCAATAAAAAGCATGAATGTATTGTGGGAGTTGTGAGCGTGTAAATTCACAGGGACCGGTGCCTTTAGCCACTACCTTTCAATTATGACGGATGCAGTCATCTGGTTGATCTCAAAGGCCTTAAGAATTAGGTTGCTTTTCTTCTCCATAGATGAATTGCTAAGCAGCAAAATTTCCAAAGTAATACTTGCTCTTGACAAGTTAGCAACCCCGATTGACGGGCGTTACATTATTAGACATCATAATCCAACTTCGTAAATGTGAGGATGATCCTCCCATTTCAGTCAACAGAACAAATTTGCACATACGAATTAGACTTTGATGAGTGATAACATAACCAGATTATTGTGGTTTGTATAAGTTATGTGCTTTGAAGAAGTTGGAACTGTTTCAACGTTAAAGGGAGTTCAGTTGCTCGGATGTGGAATTGCAGAATAACAGAGCAGAGAAACTGAAGAGAGAAATCTTATGTATTCCAATAACTTTTGTCCGCTTAAAGAGTGTTCCTCAGAGTCGTCCGTAGGTGATATCCGAGATAGCCAGAATGCACTGTACAATTGAGGGGAAGTTTTGGCATGGCGATCGTCTCGGGGTAGAAAGACATCTTCTACACATTCTTAATATAATTGACATCAGATTGTTGAGTTGTTATATTGACATTCACCTATGAAATCACCGGATCAACACCCACAACGAGAGCAGGCAACTTGTAAAGCTAGTCTTCCTTAATGAATTGTCAATTATGAGATTTTCCAGAGCAGCACCAGACGTTGCAATCGACGTGAATCAGTCAACAAAAAGACGGGCAAAAAAAAAAGGAGAAGAGAAGAAAGAAGCAAGCACAGTGGAAGAATTCAACAAAATTCTGTTCAGGAACAGCACTGCATCGTCACCGATGGCAATATATAATCACTATAACCCACTTAAGACACGAATGAACGGCATGTCTGGGCCTTTTTCTATTGTGGTGCCCAACGACCCTATCCAAGTCAGATATCAATTGTACACATAAAACAGCATAAACTTCAAATGACACACAGTAAAATTAGAAAACAGAAACGCATGATCAAATTCCCAACCTCAAATCCAGGGTCAGATCAGAAAAGCAAGACGAGGTCGAATCCTCTCCGGCCGAGGCAGGCAGATTTAAGTCCAAAGTAGAAGGAGGCGGCTCTTTTGTCGCGAAAGGGTCGAGACCTTGACCCAAGAATGGCTCCTCTCCTTTCTCCCAGTGGCACCTCTTGTGCCCACCAAGGGCTTGACCGCTAGAGAAGACCTTCAGGCAAATACTGCATTGGTGGCCTAAATCAAGCGTCATATTATCCTCGAGACTATGGCCCTTAAAGGGCGCAACGAAGTCCTGATTACAGTCTAATGAGTAACTGACGTTATGGAAACCCACCTCACCGTCACCACTCCTCGCCATGGCGAAACAGCCCTTGACATTCTTATGGCTTGCCCTGTGCCCCCCTAAGGCCTGGTGGGACCCGAACACCTTCTTGCAACTCGAGCACTCGAACTGACCGCTCGAATCCGACCGGCCTCCCCCGTCGGCATTGTGATCAACCCCCATTTGTGCGTCTCCCATGAGAAATGCGTCAGAATTCCGAAGCCCTTCATTTGTTGTTTCGGCAGAAGGCGAATCCACATCCATCGGAGCGTTGTTAGCCAGCATAAGCAAGCATATTGCGACTTCGTGATCCTCTTCTGTCATTAGCCCTTGATCAACGACGGTACTGCTCGACGACTTCGCAGGAGAATCTGAAACTGCTCGGAAGTTCACCGGCGGGTTCATCCCACGCCACTGTCGCTCGGGGTGGCACCGCATGTGGCCAAACAAGGCCTTCCACGACCAGAACTTCTTCCCGCACTCGCTGCACGGCCGGGTGATCTTCGGCAACCCGGGGTCAGGCTTCTTCGCATACTTCGGCCTGGAAACGCCCGAGGAACTCGGAACACTCGAATTGGAATCGAACTGTATCGGCCGGGTGCGCTTTTTGCGAGGGTTCGGATCATATCTCACGAGAGAGGAGTTGGTGGTGGGGATCGAGGCGAAAGGAGTGAGGATTTCATTGGTTGGAGGAAGAGCGAAATGAAAGTCGGAATCGGTGTTCATGTTTTCACTGCAGAAGTTGTGAGAGAGTAAGGGTTGGGCAAAAAAGTTTAACCGGTGGCATTGGAGTGGCTTATGTAGTGGGGGGGAGTGAGCGGTTACATAGGACTTGGGATAGGACATTGTGGACAGGCGGTTATTTTCGGTTAGTACGGAATAGTTATCCATAGTGTCGAAGGACAACAACGCCCCTCCTATAGCGTCGGGCTCAGCGGCAAGGAGTGGGGACAAAGATGTAATCCGCGTCCATCTCCACATTCCCATGTAATTTGCACGTGACCAAACAACCCATGATCTCTCCCTCCCTCTCTCTGTATTCCAATGAGCACATACGGCATTCTTCTTCTTCCCTGATCTCTGCATATTTCCGGTGGCTCTTGGCGAATTTTAGAATGTTCCATTTTCTGTAATACTTCTCACTAAGGTTTCCAAGCGATTGAATTTCTTTCTTCTTTTGAACATCATATATACTTGAAAGAGCATTCGTTTGATTGATCTACGCTGCTCTATTCCTGAAGGCAAGCTCGAGCTCACCTAAAGCCGCGGTCAGTTGGTTGCAATCTCGAAATATTTTCTGCTTTCCCTTCCTTCTGTCCGCCAACTTGAACGTTTTTCAAGTAAGAAAGGGCAAAGCCACGAAACCAATGCCCAGCACACTTTAGGAATGTCAAGTTTCTGTGAAGACTACTTAAGCACAAATTCACCCGATAATGTATGATGTTCTTGCAGATAAACACTTCACAAAGGTATAAGGTGGTGTGAGTTTTTTGTATTTAATAACCAAGAATGATATGCAGATATACTAGAGTGCACGACCTTTGAAATTCGAAGCTGCCATTGCATGCCATTGAGAAAGTTCGCAATTTAGGATAATTTCCTCCCCCTCTGGAGGGATACAGCAGAAAATGCAACCGACATGTTACAATTGATTCAGAGAATTCTATCGTGAAGCTAACTAGTGCACAAAGCCAATGAAGGAATAGTGAGCTTGTCACATTACCCCCTCTCTGGCGAAGAATGTGAATGCTTCAGGTGCTGGATTGTCCTAAAACTTTTAGAGTCCCAACCCGTTGCATCTCTTTTGCTGCAATACCAAGTAAAATCGAAAGGATGAGGAAGTAGCATCGACTGGCTTCCTATTGCAGACTGAAGGCAAACAAGAAATACTTGGACACAAAAAGTAAAATGAATAGTCCATAACTTTCACAGTAGCCACCAGAAATCGAATATTCAGCTAAAACAAAGGGGATGTCCATTAATAATCAAAAGGCAAGTATTTCTCGCAGCCACATTGGAGAGTGGCTCTACTAACAGATACATACTACCATGGTTTTAGGGGGCCACAGTATAGAGCAGTTGGCATCTCATAAGGAAATACAATGCCAAATTACACTGAAGCACGATATCAATACAGTGACACATCGACAAAGCAAAAATCATGCATTTAGACCTGATAAATTCTGAGGGGAAGTTAAAAAAGAAGTTTGATTCAGATATATCAAGAAGTAATGCACCCACAAAGAGTAAGCCCCAGTGCTTTTTCAAGTTCTCTCTTAATTTCTGTCCCAAAGTAGGTTCACTAAAATCATTTTGATATGAGAATAATAGAAGGGAAAGAACAACAAAAATATGAATTCAACAAGAAGATGAAATCATCAGTTTTATCTAACCTTCCTCCAGTGACAACTGAATGGACCTTTTCTCCAACTCAACAGCATGGCGACTAAGTTCCACTGAAGAGAGGGATCTAAGCACTAATAGATTCAACACCAATAACAATGTGTTAGTAATTTAAAAGGAAAATGAATTGATATAAGAAACTTATCCAACAGAAAGGGAATACTTTGCAGGTAATCCTTTGGATCCGATTGCTCCAAGTTGCTCAACAGTTGCTGCAATTGATAATATCTCTCTTCCCAATGCAAATATTTTGTTCTCTTCAATGTGGAGCCACCCGTGGTATCAGAGTCATGATAAGGTCCTGTTGATGCTGACTTCACACACGATATTCCGATGGGAGGAATTGAAGGTTTTCCTGATGAGCTCAGTGAATAATCAACAGGCAAAGGTGCTAGTGCAGGAACATAAGAAGGCTTTGGCTCTTTTATCTGGGATTGCAGTTCAGGCAATTCCTCCTGACAATTTAGCATAATTTCTGGACAACCAGCACCACCAGAAGTGCTTTCACAAATGCCGCTCTTGCCTATTTCTGCATCTGATTTTCTCCGGACATAGACTAGATGGTTGTTTGCCGCAGCACTAGGCAAAGACTGATTGCAGGACAGACTGACTAGCAACTCAGAAGAGGATCTCTTAGCACCAGAAAACTTGATGGCATCAACTGTTGGAAGTTTATTTTTTAAAGAAATTCCATCGGATTTAGGGACCAGGATTCTGTTCTCATTCTGCAACTCCCTCAACGCTGTCTTCTTTGTGACAAGTGGCAACAATTTATTGCCAGCAGCCAAATCACATTCACTTATTCCCTGCCCATGCTCAGTGAAATATTTTTGGTCAGATGCTTGTTGACCCATCTGAAGCAATTTGAGCTCTGAGCAATGAACACCAAGAAAGCGCGCCATTGAATAATTATAGAATAAGAAAGGGCATTGAATAAGTGTAAAGCTGAAAGACAAAATAGGGTTTACAATAGAATTAATACAGTGACCAACAGAATAGCATCTTTAAGTCGTAACATGGAGTCAAGCTTCAGAAAGTAACTATCAATGGCAAGACTAGGGATAAACAAGTGGTTTTTTATGAGTTTTGTAAAAGTATTCCAGAGATATGCTAAAATCCATCTCGGGGAACTCTCATGTTGATCAGCTTCATTGTAACAACATAATCTAGGAGGAGAATGCATGTCCTAAGGAAGATTTGCTCGGCACTCGAGCTGAAAATATAAGTCCAGTTTTGAAAAGGGAGAGCATGTCGTATTCCTTATTCACGGTTAATTCACTATCACTTCGACTCTTTTTCTCCCATTATGGGATTTCCCCAGAAGGAAAATTTTTTGGTCATGTTCTGTTCCTCATGAAAGTACAGTAACTAGGAAAGAAGAACATATACTTTACCACTAACAAATTGACGAGCGTTCACGATCGAGAAGACGGGCAAACATCTTTGAAGCTATCATTGCTCTTACTTTTAGAGTCCATTTTATTCTCCACCATCAGCAGTCCCGGAAGTTATCACCTTGTGCCTCGAATACACAAGAATCTTGGTTTAACTTCTCTTTGATTAAATTTCCATATCCACACACATATCTTCCAAGTTTAGCAAAGCTCATAAAGGACATGCGCTTAATGGAGAAGCATCAACCCACACAGAGCCAAAGCAAAGGAGCAACACCCGCAACGATATAACTGATACACAGGCACAAAATGGCACACTACATATACCAGCAGGTAATCTCCGAGCTAAACATTCACATCAAATCGTTAGCGATTTCTCCACTTTCCTAGCTGAAGAACACCGAGCAAAATCGAAGAACCAACATGACAAAAGAGCATCCCCACAATAGGGAAGCGACACAACCGGCCGAAACGCCGGGGTTTCACGCGGCCATAGGTTAATTGAACGGAATCCAAATTGTAAGCGGAGCTCGGAATGTCCGAGAGAAATCAATCGGCGATCGCGCCTCCCCCGCCCAAAAAAGGGAAAAAAAAAAAAAGAGAGAGAGAGAAAGAAAGAGAGGCACAAAATCAGCAGCCGCGAGCATGCCGGCCCAAAAAAACACTGAAGAGACAATAGAAATTCACCATTGAAACAGGAGAGTGAAGTGCTGCAAGTACCTGTAGCTTGGGTGGATTTTTGAAAACCGCTCGGAGAAAGACCGCGAGAACGCTAAGAGCGGGGGGGTGGAAGGGGAGGGCAGGGAGAGGAGGGAGAGGAGCCGAGAGCTTCTCTTGGCTCCACCCCAAAGATAGAAACTTCGGAATCGGTCCCTGGGGTTCCTCTTATTTTCTTTCCAGCCCCTCCAATCGGTGAACTCGGACTTTTAGATTCGGTCCCTCATCTCCTCTTATTTATTCACATGGGTCCCATGACACGAGCGTCCCATGAGCCCGTTCACACGCTCAGCAAACACGAGTTGAACACGACTCTTCATTTGTTAACGTAGGCAGGTCTCCCTAAAAAAAACACGCGCGAACGGCGTTCTAGTTTTAGGAATTTTTCCAAACACATTCAAATTTTACAAAATTGTCGCCGCCCTTCACATTAAGGCCTACGTCGTATTTATTTACTTTTAGTGTGTTGAAAAGTTTAGGAAAGCTTTTTAGTTATTTTTTCCATAACATTACTACTAGAGCTTGTTAAAGCCCCAAATGAAAATCTTAAAAATTATAAAGTAAAAATTTAGAAAGAGGGAAGAAGGATCGCACCAACAAGGATATTAAAGGGCACCATCCATGGACCTTCTTGCTCTCACTTAATTGCCATGGCAGCTCTCATCACTTCTCTCGTTCTTGCTCTCACTTAATTGCCATGGCAGCTCTCATCACTTCTCTCGGTAGGAGAAGGCATCATTCCCAATTAGAATCGATAATTTGATGCATAGTAGAATTCGAGTTTCAATAATTTAAAAATTCTATTTAAACGAATGGATTTTATATTTTGTTCTATATCTTCACGTGATCTTGCAACACTCCATAATGTCTAATAATAAATATGTAATCTAAACTATTAATCTAAGCTTTCCATTTTTGACGATATCTATGATTGATATACTCGCTTTTCATTTCTGACGATACTCTCTCCCTCTCTCTTTCTCTCTAAACCTACTCAAAGTCTCACCATCCTAGATTAACAAAGCACAAGTCCAGAGACCCTCAGATGTTAAGGAACCATCATTACCCAGAATCGACCGGCCCGGGGCACCTGATCATCGCCCGAGAGGGAAATAATCATTGCCTCCTTATGCCTTCGGACAGCAAGATGATACAAACGCAAGCTAGAGGGTAGAGCTACGCTCACTCACGGAGAGAGAATCGAAAAATAAACATGCTCAAAGCAAGGCAAGGAGAAGTTGGACGATAAAAAGAAGAAAAACAGTACGGTGAGTTGTCACTGTGTTTGCTGTCGACATGAGAATCATGCCCCTAGACCACAGGATAAAAAATGAGAACCACTCATTAAGAATGAGGAACTTCAACGCGGAAAATCAAAATGCGCTAGTTCACATCAAATTAGGGAAAACTTTTCCAAGAATAAAAAAGATAAACAAGACAAGTGCTATAATTGCCGTATGTACAAATAACCCAAGAAAAGGAAGAAGACACAAAGGGACGAGCGATAAGCTAGTCGACAGTAAGAACCTATTTTTCCCAGAATTCTTATTCGCTGGTCCAAAATGGGGTGTATCCTTCTGCATGGTCCCATTGTACAGTATAATCCAAACCGAATAATCCTACACAACCATGAATTCTCCCGATTTAAGGAAAAAAAAAGGAGTCTCAAATGCCTCACGGACCAGGATTCCCCAAAAGACGCTCGACAGCGGCATGAACATTCCCAGAGGTAGCATGCAGTGCCCTGATGTTCTCCTGCGTGTCGTAGAAACCCATTTCTTGAAGTTGTGACAGCTGAGTTGCATATAGTTCTTCTGGAGGCACTGCAGGATAAAGAAATTAAGAACAAAATTTCATGGTTAAGTAGTTGAATGGTATTGCAGATAAAAGCAAAAGCGCCTTGAAAGATGGTTGAGATGGAGACGATGGAAAAAGGTGCGAACCATCTGGTGTGTTCGGTACTGTAAAACCACCAGCTCCAAGACCACCAAACATATTCATCAATAACTCCAGCCCCGCATTATTCATGGTTCCTGATAAATGGAAAGCATATTCAGAGAATCAAAAGATTAAGTTAGAAAGTACAAAAGGAGAAAATGAAGCCAAATGAAATAAATCAAGCATGTCCAGGTGTTAGGACTCTTGACAATATCAAGCTACCTGCAGTCCCCCCTGTCTGACCTGGTTCCCTGCATAAGCGACTATGTCAGTGACCACAAGACACCCAAAAGACGAATGAGAGAGAGAGAAAGAGGAGTGACAAGCTCCCGCAAATCAAGCTTTCAGATTTTGATTTTATTTTCCTTCAGCTAAGGAACAATGTAACAGATGCCACATAGATGGAGAAAGTGGCATTTAGTTGATCAGCTTATCTCAAAAACCAAGTCCGCCCTTTATTCAGTTTCTGCAGCTTCAAGCAACTTACTGGGTTGTTTGTGACCGATTAAGTTGAGCAAAAAGTGACTGCTGCACTGCTAGCATTTGCTGCAGGAGAGTAGAGAAAGCAAAAGGGTCAATTGAAGAATAGAGTGTGCATGTAATTAGAGCACAATCTGCGCTCCTGGCTTTCCGAGTGTATCATGTACTTCATTAATTTTGGCATAGAGGTCCAAACAATTCTTAAAGAGATTTCAAGAAACCAAACCAAATATTTAACAAAACATTTCATCTAAATAGAGAGAATATAGACAAGACCATCCCTTTGCAATTAACAACTTAATACTTCATATCCAGATGGGAAACATCTCCAAGTCCACATATTCACAAACAAAGAAGACATATGGAACCCAACCATATCTATACATATAGTGAGAATCAATGCCGGTGTGTAGTATAAGCATTACACAACAGTTCTAGTACCTGCAATGTCTCAGGGGAAGTTAACTGACGGAGAAGTTCAGGATTTTGCATCATTTCTCTCACTTGGGGATTTGCATCAACCATACTTCGCAGCTGAGGGTTGAGATTGATAATCTATAATTCAAGATAAAGATTTCTAAGATAGTGAATGAAAGCAAACTTGACCTGAAAAGAAAAACGTCATTATTGTTAATATTGCTACCTGATTTATGTACTGGGGATTCGAAATTAGGGTCTGCATCATCTGGGATATAGCTGGATTTTGCATTAACTGGTTCATCGTCGTTGTGTCCGGCATGCCAGTGAACATTTGATCCATCCCTGTGAGACCAAGCCCTCCCAAACCTGCAACCCCAGGTGCTCTTGCTTCCCCCACGGGAGTTGACCTTGCTGTAGTATTTGTCTGTGTGGGCCCTGAAACCACCAATAAACTAACTTCAATTTCTATGGGCAAGGAGCTCAAGATTGACATCATTAACATCAAAAGAATAGGAAAACTACTCATTTTGGAATATCAAACAAAAAGCATCATGGTAAGACTTACTAAGGATGAATACTAAAGTAGGTGTAGATTCCAATTAATGGGGGAGTCCAGCTAATTCTAAGCTGACAGATGTACATGATGACTATTTTGTGGGGCCAGACGGAAGCCAGCTAATTCATAGCTGCCAGATAAGCATCACCAAGTAATTAATTATGATGTGCTGACTGCAGAATCAGTATCCGCAGATGATGTTCCCATGAGTAATGACATTTCTCTGGATGGAAGTAGCCACATAAATGCCTCTCATTCATACAGTATTTTACACAGCTTGGAAGATCAAGGAAAGCGGCTCATCTTTGAAGATGCGCATCTCCTAACAAGTTAACAATGGCTGGAGACTTCTTTTGGCTTTGGCCATAATGCAATAATACTCGTATATGGAAATCCAAAGCTTGACAAAGAAGATTTGCTCAAGTAGAGCAAGAGAAGTAGTCTGCACTTACCACTAGCATTACTCCAAGGATTAGGTAGTGGATTTGTATTTGGGGCAGTAGGTCCCTGACCCGTCTCAGAACCAGTGCTTGAAGGATTGTTAGTCCCATCCCCACCCTGTGCACCACCTCTGCCTCCCAAGAGAGCTGCAAATGGGTTTGAACCCAAATCATTTCCATTATTTCCGCCCATTGTTGTGGCATTGAGGAAAGGCTCTTGTACATTTTCATACATGCGCCGCAACATGTTAAACCCCTCAGGAGAAGCTTCAATGTTACTCATAGCTCTATCCGTATTCCGCATCATCTCCCGCATTAGCTCTGGATTCCTTGCGGCCTCTAATGTCTGCCGCAGAATACTAGGATCATTAAGTATGTGTGCAAGCTCGGGGTTTCTATCAATTATCTCACGCATTTGAGGATTGCTCATCATTAAACTGCGCATCAGCTCAGGATTGTTCATCAGGTTTTGAATGGCAGGCATATTCATTATTTCCCTCATGATGTTGGGGTTCTGAGTAAGCTGTTGCTGTACTTGTTCCAACTCTGGAAGCCCAGCTCCAAATAATCCAGCAGCCCCACCCCCACCCCCACCCAAGGCATTTAGACCAAGCCCAGGGAACAAAGATGCCCCAAGGCCAGCTCCCCCACTTTCATTGGAACCAACACCTCGTGTGACACCTGGTGCAGTGTCAGCAATTCCACCACCAGGAGTAGCAGGGGGAGGAGGTGTTGCTGGTGGCAAACCTCGGACCATATGCACCGTGTGATCAGCTTGCAAACCTTAATAAATGAAAAGAAAAAAAAAACACCTGATCAAAAAAGGATCTCATAAACAAATAAAAAAATCACACAATTTCAATCACAGATGAATCTGTAACCAGAAAAAGGTGGTAGCACTGGCGCACGAAGACAGGACTGAAGCCGAAAGCACCATGAAACCCACTATTTCAATCACAGATGCCTCCATAAAAAGGATTAGAAGCTCTCATAGTAAATAAGCAAATGATCATCACGCTCAGGCCACAAATCTCACTGCAGAACTTGATGGACAATAAAGCAACCCCTAAAGAAAAATTGTTCTCAGAGAAGTATAGTTAGACCATGATATCAAACGGACAAGAGATGAAAAAGAAAAAAAAATTCTGATAAAAACACAGTTTTCGCTAAGTGCTTCCGGGGTCACTTATCACATATAGCTTGATATCTTCAGGAGGGAAAGACATAGAATCTCGCACTCTCTTGTGATTGGTCCGGTATTTGTGGATTTAAACTAATAATGGATTTTGGACTAACAGAGGTAGCCATCTCCTTCACCCTAAGAATAGTTCACTCAGATGACTTGAGGAAAACCAACAAGATGGATCTTGGATCTTGAATGGAAGCAGCAGAAGAGAGGGATCACACTCTGTGACCATCCACACCTTGCGAAGTGGAGAAATCTGATAACCAGACAACAATGTTAATTTCCTAATGCCAGGCTGTTCTAGCATATACTAGAAAGGTTTACATCTGAATATAGTCCTCGTGTGGCATCTGCTAAGATATCAATACAGCTTTTGACAATAGAGCCCTTGCACATCATACTTCTGACCCCAGATGGATGACCATCCAACATTTCTACCAAACTTTTCCAACCTTCGCTAAAAACCAAAAGACGTCCTTGGACACGAGCCTTTTGACAGTAATTGTAATCACAAAATTCAGAGGAACTAAGCCCTGGATCTCGAGGTCTCTTATACCTTGACACATACAGCTTGGATGTCCTAGCCAACACCCAAGGGAGATAATAACGGGATTCATTTATGGATTGTCAAATTCAGTAGCTCAAAAATTAAGTGAAAATCCATGAGCAAACAGTAACATATGTGCTGATTAAGAGGCTTATTTTCTGCATAGAGAAAAATGAGAAACTAATTCGCAGGTTTTCTCCAGATTCTTAAAACTTGTGATATCAAATACATATGATATATAAAACATTCTACGACCTACAATTATGAGATCGTTATATTTGCCGCTAAAGGTTCACATCGCTATTTAACAAAATGCCCCGTGACCGTCAAGATATACCAAAATAGGATAAGGAAATCCGGAAATCCCAATCTAAGCCACCAAAACATAAGAATTCACTTTCATAACAACAAAACACACTTAATGCCAACGGAAATAGCTGAAATCGAAGCCTCCCATGAACTGCTTCAAGAAACAAAACTAATAAGCAGCCAATTCCCCAATCAAAAACCAACGTCGGCCCACCTCCATCGATGTCAACGTGCAATCCAGCTATAACCCCCCAACAAAAGCAAAGCACCAGAAACCAGAGACCAGAGACCAAGAGGCCATACCATAACTCTCAAGGGTCTGATCGTCCTTCAGAATGCGGCCCTTGTAGATCAACCTCTGCTGATCGGCCGGCACGTCGCAGCTCTGAGCCAGGACAGCCTTGAAGGCCCCGACGGTCGAGTCGAGGCCGGCCTTGACCGCGAATTTCGAGCCGTTGGAGCACCGTATGTTGACGACCACCCCTGCCTCCTCGCCGCCGCTGGCCCTGGCGTCGCTCGAATCGCCCTCCGATCCCATGGCTCCGCCGCAGCACACCCCGATCGATCAGGATGAAAACCCTAACCCTAGAAGCCCCCCAAGGGAAAAGCAAAAAGGACCTCCCCAATCAAATACGCAATCGGAGAGAGCGAGAGAGAGGCAGGGAGAGGATCGAGCGGCTTCCGAATGACGATTCTGGGCAGGCGGAATCGAGTTACTTCGGGGTAGGGAGAAGGGGACAAAAGGAAGGAGACCGAGAGAGAGAGAGAGAGAGAGAGGTGTGAATTTTGCGTCGGGCGCGTCCAATGCGAAAGATGAGTCTTTTTTTGCGCAGAGAGAGAATGAGAGAGAGAGAGAGAGAGAGAGAGAGAGAGGAGAAGGGAAGGGTTTGGATTCTCTGCAGTTTGGTTCGCATATTCCAACCAACACCATGGGTTTGGTATCGTACGTTTCGGAAGGACAACCAACAATGCATCGCCACGTGGAAAAAGGTTAACTTTTCTCCCTAAAATACCCCCTCGACTTATATATATTTCCCGATAGATCCTTACACCCCCGCTGCGCGGCACGTACGGCGCGTGTGGAGCAAAATGATAACTGGGGGTGTTTTTTCCATTCTTGTTCGATTACTTTTTGGGTAAGAAAAATAAGGAGGGGAAAGAGATTATGGAGATATCAAGGTTAGTTTATTTCAAGAAAAATATTTTTAGAATTTTTTTCGTTTCACGAAAAATAAGATAGTCAATAAAAATATTTTATACCGATAAAAAAATATCTTCAAAAGTGAATAAAATATAATCTGTTTTTTAGAAATATGGCGAACTTAGACTTCGTTGAGGTATTGGGTTCAATTCCCTAGGAAAGCACCTATAATTTAAGTGGAGGGCCACGGCAGTGGATTATTATGCTAGTCTCCCTTAAGAAATAGTCGAGATGCACGCAAACTGACTCGGACACCTTGGTTATAAAAAAAATATTTTACATTTTTTTTCTTACCAATGGCCAGTTAATGTATAACAAAAATAATTGAGAGAAAAGAAATCTTTTAAAAATTATTTTTTTGTAATTTTTCTTAAGTTTCAAACGAACACCCAAAAATAATGTCATTTTTTTAAGAAAATGACTACCTATAAATGTTACATTTTTCCATGAAATAAACGAAGCTCAAGGGTGAGCACATTTGATTCATCACTCTCAAAAGCCCAAGATTGGATGTAGGTGCTCGATTCCATTTTTGGATGATTTGGTGAATTTTCTTTCTTTCTAACTCCGCGTCAATCCGATGCTCCATCAAAGGCCACGCGAGGCTCGCCGACAATAGCAAGTCTAGGTCGCCAAAGTCGCTCGAGATTGAACCCGGATTCCTTGTTTTGCTGACATCAACAAAGTGGGAGATTCGATAGAGAGGAAGAGTGGGCCCCACTTTAATAGGGGGCCCACTCCTTTTTACTTTTTTTTTTTAGAAGAAACGCAACCATCCGATCAAGAATCGAACGACTGTCTTAAGAGAACAGCCCGCTATGCCTTATCAGTAGAACAGGCAATCCACTTCCCTCGAGATCGGCGACACCCCATCTAACTTCTTTGAAAGGCAATTAATTTGCTTTGACAGACTTGCTTTCCCGACGGAGCCAATGAGCAGTAGACGTGCCCTCTTTTTCTCCCTATCCTTTCTTACTTTAAAGCGACTTTCAGAAAAACACACAAAAATCACTTAACTAAAACAGTATTTGCCTTGAGCAAATACACAGTCGAGTTGTAAATCTCAAAACTCTTCCAAATGCATCTTTAGTTCTTCCTCCTGCTTTCTTTTTTTCGGCCGTCTAATTTAAACTCAACGACGACATGTTCGAGAATGGGTTGAGGAATAGAAATGGGTAGAGAATGCACTGAATTTCAATTTTCCATTCATATTTACATTACCCCATCTTTCCCAATCTCCCAAAGATGGTAATGATCGACATTGTTAATCAGCGATGGATGGTCGATGGAGTCTATCAATCGTATAGAATTGGAGTGCCAAAGAGCATAGTGTGAATTTTTAGCAATTGGCAAATGCTTACTGAGAAAAAAGAAAACTGTAGACAAATGTGAAACCTGGGCAAGAGCACTAGTATCTGCATGTGAGATTTTAGTTGGGTGTGTTTGACGAAGTGAGAGGTAATACGCAGTTTAAGAATCAATGAAAACAGGACAGAGCTATGAGAAATACTCGAATTGTAAAGACTTGGTCCAAGAATCACTTGTAAATCGTCCGTTACAACACTTGAAGCAACGAACTGCGTAGTGAGATCATCTTTGAAAGACTGCATCTTGTTGCTCTTCGAGCGAAACTCCTTGTCAAACTTCTGGAGCCGACCGACTAGAACTCTTGCGTGCTTCGTCTTCATCTGCTCGACACGTATGAAAATGGCGTGACTTACGGTTTCGTCCAGCTCGCATCCTCAGCTGAAGGAAAAAGTTTCTCTCACTGCATGTTCAACTCAAACTGAAACGTCATTGCATGTTTTTGCACGAACAAGAACGGGATTCACCGTTTGGGTACTCCCCTCTTGTCCAAAGGACTGCACTGACATGGAAGTCACTGATGAAAAGCTCGAAATGTGTGGCTGGGAGTCGAAAGAAAGTCGCACATTTGGCGGCGCCTCAGGGAATGTGCTCGCACTTGCTCATGTGCTGCAACAGAGAATTGGCTTTTCTCTGGGCTCTATTGGTCCCATTTCGGGTGATCTCCACCAAATGTTCGTAGACTCCATACTGAAGTGAGGCCAACACAAAAGACGAATTGTGCAGCCCCAGCTCTAGCAGCACCGATGTTGCACACTCCTTGTTCTTGGGTGTCCCATTCTTGATGATCTCCACCAGTGTCTTGATGAAAGATAGCTGCCCCATCTCGCTTCGCCCCTCGGCTCGTGATGCAAGAAGTAACAAGATTGAGAGCGCCTCGTCGATCATTCCCAAATTCTTGTCCTCGAGCAAATCGAGCAACGGCGGTATGATGCCCGCTTTGATGGCCCTGGACTTGTTTGCTTGGTGCAAGGACAAGTTAAAAAGCGCGGTAGCCGCATCCTTCTTACCTCGAACTGATCCGTTCTTTAGAAGATCTACTAATGGAGGAATCCCATTCGCAGAGCCCACGAGCGCCTTGTTTTCATCGAGCATAGATATGCTAAACAAGGCTGCCGCAGAATTTTCCCTCGCCTCATCCATTCCGTTCTGCAGTACATCAATTATAGCAGGAATAGCGCCTTCCCGGGCAATTACTCTCTTGTTCACCTCGTTGAGGGACAAGTTCAGGAGTGCAGTCACAGCGTGTTCTTGGATTTTAGAGTTTGGAAATGACAAGAGCTGAACTAGCGGCGTGATTCCTCCGGCGTTGGCTATCAGGATTCTGTTGTCGGGATTTTCCTTGGAGAGAGCCCGGAGCTTCAGAATCGCGTCCCTTCGCGTATTCAACTGAGAAGAGGACAGATCTTGTACAAGGCAAGATATTTGCTCCATGAGTTCGCTCGAGGACCCGTTGGAACCAATGGAGATAGCCCTTCTGGGGAGCTCAAAGTCGTTGTTGTCGCACCATTGGAGGATGAGGTTGCGGAGAGCGTAATTGGGCACCATCAACAAGTGATCCAAGACTTGTCCGGTCTTTGGGCACGTCCGATGATTCGCATCGAGCCACCTCTGTATGCTCTCTCTTTCATAGGTCTTAGATAGACAAAAAAGGATGTCTCAGCTTACAAGTCAATTTCATGCGCTACTTATATCCATGCTCTGAATTGCCACTGCTGTATGAACGTCAATGTCTAAAAAAGATTTGCAGGGGATTGAGCTTTAATTATCTTGCAATGCATGCTGAGACTAGAAGATGAAGCATGATGCTTCACTTGAAATACGCCTTTTATCCTCAGTGTCTCAGTCAAACAAACTTGTCATTTAGTTCCGCAAGAATGCATGTGGGTTTTGGTGGTGGCTGATGGAGTTACCTGTCCAGTGGCGACGATGACAGGATCGCTCATTATCTCCAGCGTGATCGGGCATAAAAATTCATGAGGGATGGAGAAGGACGGCAACTTTTCCAGAGTCCTCGAGGAAAGAGGACAATCCAGCGCATTTGGCTCCTCGAACCCCGCGATCCGTTTGAACTTGCCAAATAAGCCCGTCACCTGCCGGAGGTTCTGCGCGTCTTTTCCGAACCGCTTCATGAGTTTCCCGATAGCAACTGCTTCTGCTTTCAGGTCGCAGAAGGTCCGCAGTTCCAATCTGTTCGCGAGGCGCTGCAGGATCGCGTTGTCCACGTTCCGCTCGTCCTTCTCGGATAGTACCACCATCAGATCCATCGCCAACTCTATGTCCTGCGTGTCCCTCCTCTTTCGAGCCCTGTTGAGTTGCATCCGCATTAGCCCAACCTTCACATACACAAAAGACACGCGAGTACGTCAGCGAACCATCGAAGGAAGGAGGCGCAAAATTCGTCTAAATTTACAAATTTGGCCTCTTCAAGGCCATATATTGTTCGTCGTGAAATCACATACTGAGCTCTGAAAGCTCATGGATTCACTTAGTTGTATTCCTCTCGAATCCGCGAAACTGAATCCGAGAACTTGCTCTGAAGGAGACGACAATGTCATTAAACTAAAGAGCCTTGTGCAAACTCACTTGTTCCTGGACTTCAACCGAGACTCCGAGCTCACCATAAGGTATTTCATCCAAGGCCTCGTTTAACTTATCGTAGACAGCATGGAATCTACTCATGACCGCCTCGTTCTCCAACACCTGCATATTCGATCGAAACCCAACTTGGAAGATGGAAAACCAGTAACTTAAACGAGCACACGACGACTATGCATCAGTAGCAAACCAGATAAATCTTGCTTCCGCAGTGACATTGCTTCAACAACTTGTTAGCTGCGACCACCGCTTGCCTCAAATGAACCAGAGTAGCGTCCAAAGCATCACCAGGGAAGTTCGCGGTGCGGCGGGTCTCTCCGATCTCTTCCAGAAGCGGCACCAGCAGCTTCAACCTCCTCGTCAGATTCAGACACTCCTTCTTCTGCGTCTTCCTGTACCCGCCATACGATCCGGCCTTCTCGATCGCCGCGATCAAGTCCTCGACGACGTCATCGCCATCGCCGCCGCCTCTGGCACAGCCCACGCCACCATGCGACGAGGAGCTCGGTGAGCCAGAGGCGGAGCTCTCTCTCCCTCCTCCCTCCATGATCACCGCCTGCCTCTCCATCACCCACTGGGCGGGACTATAATCCCCCCCCAGAAGGGTCCGAACGCCGCTCGCGCTCCCGGGAAGATGAACAGTCTCTGCCTAGAGAAGGGCAGAGCGAGAGTGACAGAGAGCGGGCACCGTTACGGTCGCATGATGATGGCGGAACGGGACATCGTTAAAGAGGGGCCCCGTTCACGTGAAGGGCGCGTCCGAGACTTGACCCCAAACGCATCCATGACCTCCACAGGACCATGATTATCTTCTTCCCCCACTTCTTCCCCTCCCTCTTCGAATGGGGTCCAGAAGCATCAGATGATTGCGAGAAATTATTAGGTGCAGCTCGGGTGCCAGCGTGGCTTTGCAGTCCACCATCCAGCGCGCGACACGTGGCGCCACGTGGAGGAGCGAAGAAGCAGCTGCGGAGGAGCCGAGCCGAGCCGGCGAGGAGAGATGGGGGATGGCTTCTCTCTCTCTCCTCTGCTCTCATGTGCAGAAGTCTGCCGAAAGGACACGTCCTTTCACCTTTTACTTTCCCATTTACTCTCTCTCTCCCCTTCCTCTTTCTTTTCATTTTTTTATCCTCACGCTCCCGTTGAGATCGTGCGAGAACCGGAGGCCGTCTCTCTTGGACCTCCTTCATTTTCTTCCTCCCCTTTTTTCTCTCTGCCCAGCCTTCTACTTCCCTGTTCCACGCGACGGAGAACGGCGACCATGAACGACGGCAACACCACGAAGAAGAAAACCCTCGGTCTCTCGCCTAACACCTGCAAGGTGGTGGAGTACCTGGAGCCGGTGATTTCGCAAGACCTCCTCCACAAGTTCCCGTACAGCTTGTCCCTAGGCTTCGACTACTCGCAGAGCCCGATTTGGTCTCCCCTCCTCCCTCACTCCCCCTTCCCCGTCGATTCCGGCTGCTTCGCCACTCCGAGGAAGCTTTGCTTCGGGGATTTCGGTCAAAGAGAAGACGGCGAGGAGGAAGAAGAAGATTAATCTGTCGATGAGTATCAAGAAGAAGAAGTCCACGAAGGTCGCAGATTCGTCGCTGACTCCAATGATCGTTGGCTGTGCGCCCTTCGCCAAAAAGATACTGGGCTACCGGATACTCTCTGTTCTCTTTAATCTGTAGAAACTAATTCCATTTCATCATTCTTCTCTTTGGTTTTGTTTTATTGATGCTTGGTCATGGAATCCGAGTTTGAATAACGTCAGTTTTTTGTGCAATTACTCGAGGTTGCATTTTTACGGTTCCTTGGGTGGTTTCCATCAAAGATTCCAACTTTACCTTCTTAATAAAATCAAGTTTCATGCAATCTCCAGCCACAAGCGTTTTCTCAGCCCAAACACACATCACAGCACACTTGCGAAGTCTCCAAAACCTTAACTTTGCCCCCCGAAGAACGAAGACAGCCCATCTTTTCGGCTTTGGGTCAGGGCAATGGCGGAGTAAAGAAATCTAAAGTGCAAGGAAATTAAGCACGGTGATGACCACATGATTAGCAGGACAAAATAAATATTTGCGTGATTTGTTTAGGTCGCTTCGAGTCCTCTGTATCCATCGTCAATCTTTCTTTCTATTTTCAACGTATAATATAGTGAAAATAAAGAAATTGCGCAGTCAAGAACAGATATCTACATTATTGGAGAATGATGTAGTGCTACAAGAACTGTCGTCCTAGGAGAATGTCACAAAGTTCCATCCCACCATAATGTTCGGAATCATCAAATTTTTTGTCATCCAAATCTACCCAAAATAAAAAGAAAAAAAAGAAATTGGAGAGCTTCACGTGAGATGAAAATGTTCGGAATCATCAACTTTCGTGGGTATATCCATCCCTCTTCTTCTTGAAATGCTTGGATTCCGCATTCAGCATTTTATCCGAACCCTGAACCAAACGAACCGTAAAATTGTAAATTTGCTCCCGCCGAAGCTACAGAAAAGTGGAAATAAACCAACGATTACCAAACAGCTCATGAAAAACATAAACAAACGAGGACCGAACGAACAAGCGACTTGTCGACCTCCAATGGGTTTTCAACAGCACGAAAGAATGAAACAGAGAGCCAATAGTCAAAAGCTCTACCGGTAAGCAAGGTGGTGGAGTACCTGGAGCCGGTGATTTCGCAGGATCTCCTCCACAAGTTCCCGTATAGCTTGTCCCTGGGCTTCGACTACTCGCAGAGCCCGATCTGGTCTCCCCTCCTCTGGAGCGGACGGTGTTGACGGTCGAGGACGGCGGACGGCTGCTGGACGACGGGGCGTGGGCGGAGCGGCTTTCCTAGAGAGAGGGCCTCCGGTTCTTGCACGATCTCGACGGAGCCTGAGGACAAAAAATGAGAAGTAAGAGAAAGGGGAGAGTAAAAGGTGAAAGTGTGTCCTTTCGGCAGAGAGCAGAGGAGAGAGAGAGAAGCCATTCCCCATCTCTCCTCGCCGGCTCGGCTTGGCTCCTCCGCAGCTGCTTCTTCTCTCCTCCACGTGGCGCCACGTGTCGCGCGCTGGATGGTGGACTGCAAAGCCACGCTGGCACCCGAGCTGCACCTAATAATTTCTCGATGATTGCGGCCCGCGCGTGATGATCCTTCCTGTGATTTCGCGGATTCCGTGGCAGAGGAGGGAGATAAAAGTGGAGAGAGAATTTTCCGAGGGTCGGGTCGGGTCGGAGTCATGCCGTGCCACGGGGGCGGTTCACGCGGTTTTCTCTCGACACGGGGGACGCGCATTCACGTGCCAACTTTCGCCGCGAGACAATACCTCCGTGTCGTATGTACGGTCATGCTCTCGTCGCCTCTTGCCCATTGGGCCCCACGGGAGCTCCCCCTCTCTGTTTTCGGGCAATTGGTGGGTCCCAGATAGCGTTCTTTGTTTATTTTCGGTTTTCGGGTTAACTAATTCTGGTTGCGCCTGTCTTGATGCGCGGGGCCCTTTTTTGTTTGGTCTTTTGTGGGGAACACAGATTGATTGATATATTTATCTAATTGGTACTTACTTTGGGGCAAATCTATTTCAGAAAAAGATTTCAAGAATGAACCTAAAAAGGGTCCCATGGAAATTATTCGTCGCGCGATCGGAACATAACACGATCCAATTAGAACTGACGAACGGTCTCAAAAGGTCGCCCCCGATTGGGCGTGCAGCTCCATTGATGCTATCCAAAGCATGTTCGTTGTTCTTTACCCCGAGACTAGTGCGCCTCTCCTATTTGGGGCCCTCCCCCGAGCAAAAAAGAAAAGTTGCGACCTTGATGAGAGATTTTGATGAAATGGGCGACAGCTAATGTTGTTTGCTAGCTCTGTTTTTTTCGTGCCTTTGGGCTTTGGGTTAGTGCACCGGCCCCCACCATGGCCCCTAATCCCCCCCTTCACCGTCGAACGAAAAGAGATGGGGATTGGCAATTTCCCGTCCGGTCTTTGCGGAGGTCCGAAGTCCATCTGATGCGCTTTGCGTCGCCATCGATAGTCGTGGAGAGCTCGTCGCTTTCGGATTGGAGTTCCCTACCCTAATGTTAGGGAGGACAGGAAAATTGGAGGGTGAAACGAGAGTTTTCCCCATTTTTATAGAAAAAAGGATCCCATGTCTTAGCGTTAGGAGATCATTTTCGCCCCAACCATCTATCAAAACATTAGGGTTCCCTGTCTTAGTGTTAGGGATGGCAGGGAAAATGAAGGATGAGATGAGGATTGCTACCATTTTTATAGGGAAAAAGGATCCCATGTCCTAGTGTTAAGGGGTCCTTTTCCCCCCAACCATCCATTAAAACACTGGGGTTCCTTACCTTAGTATTAGGGAGGGCAAGGAAAATGGAAGGTGAGATGAAGGTTTCCACACTTTTTATACAAGGGAAAAGTTATGGATGGTTGGGGAAAAAGGATCCCCTAACGCTAGGACAAGGGATCCTTTTCCGTCACAGGGTGGGGGAAAAACGAGCAAATGTCTTAGCGGATAAAGTGTAAAGAGGGGAAAAAGAACGGAGCTAAGATCCACATAACAGATCCAAAGGGCCGGAAGGACGCCGTCGTCGGTCGAATCATTTGAGATTGCCACATGGATTCTCAATCTAGAGGAACTAGATCGATTGAACCCGTCATGCACATGCTTTATGCTTCCCAATTCTACGAATGTGAATGATAGGCCGTGTTGATTTTGAAATAATTATATTTACTTTTGTGACTTTGTACACAGTGATTTTGAAATAATTATAATTTCAATTTTCTCAGGAAAATAATTCAAAATAAAAATGAAAAGGAAAATATCCATCCCTTTTAAATTTACTGCATTCAATGTCCATAAAGTCTATATTTACCATGATGAGGTACGTGTTGGACGGGGTATCATTATTGTAAACTTAACGACGCTTGGCCCAAGAAAAGGCAAAAAGATAAAAAGAGATCACTTGACGGTGAAGGTTGAATTTTAATTAGGCCAAAAGAAATTTAATTAGGCTTGCTTCCTAATCAAGGGATTCCCTTATTAGTATTCACACCACGATTAGATGGGCACGACATAGTTTTCTTTATTTTTGTCCTAATCAAGCGATTCCCTTCTTCCCCACATGAGTTGCTCCTTCTTTTGTTTTTGCTAAAGAGAGCATGAGATCCGGATTTTATTGTAATAAAGAGTCCACATATATATACTTGAAAAATGGATAGGGATAGAGAAATATTCCGAAAGTATAGGTAATGGTGTAATTATGAAAACTCGTGGATTAATTTGACCTTATTATGGAAAGTTGAAGTACTGGATCAATCAAATTCGAGATGTGGAGATCGAATTGTACATTTCGCAATAGTTTTGGGGGGCTTGTGGTGCCTTTTCTTTATCATATGATCAAACAAGAGCATTGTATTGGATATTTAATTAATAATTCTATACTTAATGAATTGAAAAAAGAAAGCATTGACCCAAAGGTTGGAAACTAATCATGTCATTTCCCCTTTTGTCACTATAGCACTCATGTATATTTTTGTGAGAGAGAGAGCACAAAGGCCGCCCGTCTGATCCAATTTAAAAGCATGCTTGCCACTTGTAAATTTCCATTCGGAAAACTAGTGGAGGCCCAAAAACTTATAGAGAGTTCAAATTTGGACAGAGGCTCAAAGGCTAGTAATAGTGAACCCGATGTTAAATGGGCCGGCCCGATCTCATATGATTATTCTAGAAAATCTTCCTTTGATCTTACCATCAATCAAGACACGCTTATATGCAAAACGTCTCAAGTTTATCGGTAACGAATCACATAAAACAACACCGAAGTTGAATCGGGTTTGAATTACCTAAGTAGTATCTCAATCTCATACCCAAGAATGTTGATATTTCTTGAGTTGATTTTCTATGAATTATTCGTTTACTTTTTTGAAAGGTCGTGATTCGGTACAATAAGGATCTATTGCTTCTCGAATTTGAAATTAGCATGATCGGAAATGCTGTTACTTATATTTTCCGCGAACAAAATTATTTTTCATCGGATAATTTTCCCCTTGATACGGATGATTGACGGGGATGCGATGACTCGAATTAGCGGGCGAAGGAGATATGATCCCAATTTTTTGGGCGTCTCGTGCGCCTTTCAGACAAAATAATTTAGGATGTGCGTGTCCTGTCGTACGGAGTGTCCATTTTATTATTATTGTTTTCTCTCTGGGGGGTTAGACCAGGAACGTCGATTGGGAGGGCGATTCGCTGCCGTCTGGAGCTCCGAGTTCGAAGATGGAGAACAAGGCGATTCTGAAGGAGTGGTTCGAGCGAGTCGACTCGGACAAAACCGGGAGCATCACCGCCGTTCAGCTCAAGGTTCTCTCTACCCTCTCCCTCTCTTCTGGCCTCCCTTGGTCAACTGGAAATGATCGGAGACCTCGCTTTCCTTCGTCGCCGAGGGCGCTGATTGTGGCTGCTCTTCGTTTTCTTTTTTCCTGTCTACTCGTGGGATCAGCGAGCTCTCGCGGTCGGCAACCTTGAACTCTCCATCTCGGTCGTGGAGCAGATGATCAGGTTCCTCGAATTTCGCTGTCCTATTAGCTTTTGTATTGCGTATATGTCTGGTGTCTCTGTCGATTGGAGTGGAAGGTGATCGGACGCAACCGTTGATCTTCTATTTGTTTTTTTTTTCGGCAGGATGTATGATTTTGACAGGAATGGGACTATGAGCTTCGAAGGCAAGTGGATGCTGCCCTTTTTGATTGTCGATGCTCTTACGTTTTCCTACGATGCGTGGTCTCTAGTGTTGGAGTGTCGACGTATGGTGCGTGTAAATTGACAATGTGCGCGGTGCAAATGCTGAGGAAAGCTGGTCCAGGTTATGTTGGGTGTTTTCGCTGATTTTTATGGTGGAAGTGCATGCTTCTGCAACCTTAGTTGAAGTACTCGGTAGTTTTAGCTTAATCTGGAACTGGTATGCTCTCTCCACTGTGTAGCACCTCGCATCGTGAGGAAATTTCAGTGCTATGAACGAAGCTGTTGGTGGGAGTTCTATGTCCTTTCAAGGATTATGCTGAAGTTGATCGGAGTGTGCCTAAAGCAGGCCTGCTGCAATAGTTAAAAATTAAGACACATATACAGGACTTTTACAAGGTCCTAGGCATTCATTTCTCTGATTTGGAGGAATTGTTCTTGCTCGGGGGTACCAACGGAACAAATTCGTAGGGTCTAGAAATAAAAGATTCCAATGTAAGCTGGTAAAAAGTCTTGGGGTTGCAATCAAGTAAAAATCATCTGTCCATCTATTAGTTTTCTTTGGACATGATTACTTGCAGATTCAGATTAGTTTGAATTAATGTTATCTCAACAAGTACCTTTGTCTTTCAAAATAGTATAATCTGAAGATTACTGATATTTGTTTTCTCTGTGTTCTTTCTTGCACAGAATTTCTAGCTCTCAACAAGTTTCTTCTTAAGGTTAGTATTCTGGTAGTAGATGCCCTTTTCTTGGCAGTCGATGAAACAACATTTAAGGCATCAATTCTTGGAAAAACGTTGCATATGATATGACTTCTACAATAGTTTTCTCCATGCAAGATTCTCCCCCTTCTGTAACAGAAGACTGAAGCAACTTGAATGTGAGCTTTGGAGTAAAAACTAACTTCGTTTTTTCATGAAAACATACAATTTTTGAAGCTACTGAAGCTATTGGGGGTATCGTCTGTATTTCCTTTTCCAATGGTCCTTTTCTTTCATGACTAATTTTTATTAACAATAGGTCTGGAAAAAGCCTCTAATAATCTTTGCCCTAACCTTTAAGGAATCTCATTTTATTGCTGCTTTCAATTAAATTGTATAAAGAAGCATACTGAAGGTTCTGCCTTCTGAGGATTTTAGGAACTAACTTCTTCTGATATATGCAGGTTCAACATGCCTTCTCAGACCTTGAGAGGTGAGTCAACAGTTTGTGTTCCAAAGGCTTATGGGTCCCATCCAGGGTTCTAGTAGACACGCACAATTTGCACGCTTTCCTTGATAGAGTTGTTCTTTTCCCGTTTTTGTTTGGGTGGATCTTCTTTCCTACTTAAAACAAGTCCAGAGACAAAAATAGAAGTAACAGTACAATTAGGTATTGATATCAAGTGTTAAGAGTTTTTATATGGCTTGTCATGTAACTTGTAGAATGCTTGAAGAAATGAATAATTGGATGAACAGTCAGTTCCTTAAGTTGTATAGCTTGCTCTTAGGCATTTGACAATCTCAAAATCTGCTATCATTGAAATATTTAACCGATGCATGATGCAAGTTTGACGTTGTATATCACTAAATAATACTTTGAGTCAACATAGCATGATGGCTAGCATGCCTCAAACATCGAAATTCCCAATTTCATTTTAGAAGTTTGATTTTTCACATTGGATTTTGTGATACTTGTGCCGATCTCTCAGGCAAGTGATTGTTTCTTACAAGTTGCTTTTTGTTGAGCAACAGATGTGATAATTCGTCATCCATATGAATCGTGTCTATTAATTTGGACTGGGTCTTCAAATACTTCTTTGTTCAGACAATATATACTGATTGTTTTGTTTTTTCTAATTGCTATAGGGGTCATGGGTATCTTGTCCCTGATGATTTATATGAGGTAAATAACGCTGCTTCCTATCAATTTGAAGTAGTGGATTTTCTATTAGTTGTGGAGCCATCTCTGTCACCAACACACTGATGTCCTTATTTTCTGTCATCAGTCATGCTTTGGGACATTAATTTTGTCAATCTTTCATGGGGTGTACAAACGATGGTCTTTCTTTTAATTCTAGGACATTTGTAACGATTGTTCACAATTTTTTATTCTGTTCCTACTTCAAGTCATTAGTGTTATTGCAGGCCCTGGTGAAAATTGGGTTCTCCCTTGACTCTCCATCATTTTACAGTGTCTGTGAGGTAACATATAGTTCCTATTGTGCATGCAAGATTTGAAAAGACTTAAGGTTAATGACATGTGTTGCATGATTATAGTGATGAGTGGCGGATACTTGCTATTTTCAACCTACACAGTGAAGTATAGCTGTCTTTTACTTCATAAGATTATAGCTATTGGATATTTAACAGAATCAGCATTGGATTTTTTACTAGAATGGTATCTGAACCCCAAGCTTTATGTGGATAGTGGATATGTTATCCATGGGTTGTTTGTGAAGAGAGGTATACTCATGTAAAGGGTCATATAGGCACAAAACCGCTTTTTGACTGAGATCAACAATACATGAGTAGTTCAATTTCTCTACCATGGCAGACATTTGTTGTCCAAGACAGAGGCCATTGAAGATGATTAGTCTATTTTATTTCATAGATTTTACATGCTTCTCTCGTGAATCTCCATCTCTCGGACTCTAGGCTAAGGTGAATATTCTCTTGTTTACATTCTAGTTACATTCTGATATTCACCTTAATTAGGCGGACATGCAACTGTGATCATGCCGATTATAAGTTTCCCTTGTATGGGGTTGTCAAGCTAACATATCAAGTTATTCAGAGAACACTCGCAGAGTTGATGGATGTCATTTTTATTTTTGATAAATATCTTTTGTCTAGCTCAAGGCAACCAGATGTTGATTGTTTCAATTACTACCTTAAGCTTTATAATTGCAAGCACCAGCCACTATATGATTATTGACATGCGTTTTGCTTCATTATGAAGAGCTTCGATCAGAAGAAGAATGGACGGTTTCGGCTGGATGATTTCATGTCTCTTTGTATATTTGTGCAGTCTGCAAGGTAAGTTTTCCTCCAATCAAAAAGTACATGATATAGCTTGTTTCAGGAATGTAAATACTACAGTTTGAGAAGAAATGATACCAATGTATGCCAATTTTAGTGCTTTGCTTACACGTCCTACTGTTCATGTTAATGGAATTCTTATTATCGTGATTTGCAAAAAGTTCTTGATTCGATGTGAACAGAACCAGTTTTGGTGCAGGAGGTTGTTGCAGTTATGTGATCCTTCTGGTATATCCATTCTACTCCATCTTGATACTTGGCTAAACAGCCACGCTCCATTTTGCTTTTTGCAGGAATCTTTTTAGTTCTTTTGATACAGCCAAGCAGGGGAGGGTTACTCTTGACTTCAACCAATTTGTCTATTGCAGTAAGTACTTTTGTTTGACAATTACCTTGTATTCAATTTGTCTGAAACAACCATTCAAGGAACACATTCTTTCAGTCTGACTTTTTGTCCTCTTCTTTTCTCCAGAAAATTTCATAATATTTGACTCTGAATGGGCAGAATTGATGCTTGACTTCTTCTAGTTTATCCAATTTCCAAGTATAGAATGATGGTTTTTGAAAATTGTGTGTGTTTTTCACTCAAACGTTAGTCATGCTCACCTGTGTTTCTTGTGCAAACGTGTGCTGACATGTCATCTAACATCCTGTCTGATACAAAGAAATAGGTGAAGGGAATAGAATTATATTTAGTCCCTTTGAATTTGACTAGCAATGATGATGAGAAAGGGAGAAGATAGACGGACTCCATAAAAATTCATTTGATGGGCTTAGTTTGAGAAACAAATGTTTTGAATTTGTTGCCTAGCAAACTAATGTAAGAAGTCTGATGATACTCATGTGGCTGTACAGCTGCCAATTGTCGGATATGAAATCAACTCACTCGACGTCACTGCAACTGCAAAAGCTGTACAAGAGATCACGTATATACAGACTCAAGAACATCCTCGGTGAACGAGGAGAAAGGCATGT
Source organism: Melaleuca quinquenervia (assembly GCA_030064385.1). Lineage (NCBI taxonomy): Eukaryota > Viridiplantae > Streptophyta > Magnoliopsida > Myrtales > Myrtaceae > Melaleuca > Melaleuca quinquenervia. The sequence goes on along the minus strand of CM057726.1, from coordinate 3,948,044 downwards.
TTGTACTTTGAAGACCCTCCTTTTTTGTATGTCCTGCTATAGTTGCAGATTCTTTCATGTCCATGCAGCAACTAAATTTGTCTCCGAGGGCCTCCTTTATTGATGCAAATTATTGTAGATTCTAATGCGTTCAAAGCATATTATGGGTGCATCTTGTTGATATACTATGCCCAAGAATGAGATGTCACCTTGGATCAGGATTGTGAAATGTTGCATTCCCCATGAACTTGTGTTACATCTCTTCAGCGATGTGCAATTAAAAGGTTCGGCTCTGCGTAAGCGATGTTGACGCGGGTACATCAGTGTATAGTTATCTAGCATGAGCTCCTTTTTGTTCAGAAAATCAAGTGACGAGTTTCGGTTATGCAGATAGAAAGCACTAGCTGATATTTCCACCATCCCACGCTATTTATCTTTAGAACGATGTTTGGCTTCCACCTGAGTATGATTTACTTGACCCGGTGATTTCCATTAAGATTCACTAAACGCTAGCGTCTTACGTTTCATAGCATAAAGCTTGGAGCTGCACGGTTTTCCAAAGTATTAAGTGCGAAGACGCCATCGTTAGAGAAAGAACTCATATAGGCATATGACACGTTGCATAACTTAAATATCTTTGTGGCAAAGTCAAGATGTATGAATCTCACGTTAACATCACGTTTGTTTTTTTTTAGCTAGTTTCATATCAAATTTCAAACTTGACCATAGTATCGATAAATATATTTTCGTGAAAGTTTCTACCCTTTGACTCGATCTAACGTGGATGAATTGATTACATATTTTTCTACACTTGGTCTATTCAACTCGTTTACAATCTGTTCGTAGCCCTGAAAATGGTAATTCCTATCGTGGTTCGAGGACAAGGGAGAGAACTTATGCGCTGTATGAACAAAAGCTCGAACTTGGCGCGACATTACACGACTAACTCTACGTGAAGCAATTACATTTTTCATCTGTCTTAAAATAAAAGATACCAGTGATATCGAAACGCCTTATAAACGAGACACTCATAAACATAACATTTAAGAGCCTGCCATAGAGAAAGATTTTACGATGAATCTACGGTTTGCAATTCCTTACATTTCTCATGAGTTATACAACTTTTTGCAACTTCCATACAAGATGCGTAAAACATAACAATTTAGAGTTTTAGAATCGACCGGCGATGCCCTCTAGCACTCTGGTACGTAGGCACGTGCCGTTTGGCAGTTGGCCAGTGCGCATTACATTTTTGGGAAAAAAAGTGAAGGAAGAAAAGAAAAAAGAAGGTGGGCGGAGACGGCGGCGCGTCCCCAAAGCGGTCCTTGGAGGGCGCGGGGGGGAAACCTGACCACCGCCTAAACGCGCGGGACCATTCTAAAGCCGTGAAGCGGATATAAACCTTCGATCCCGCCCCCGCCCGCAAGATACAGAGCTTCTATATCTTCGCTGCGCTCCACCAGACGATCCCAAAAGCAAAACAACAAGAAGGATTTCCCCTGCTTCGGTGAATTTCGCCAACCCCCACGATCTCCTCTCTCTCTCTCTCTCTCTCTCTCTGCGGGGCTTGCGCGGTGCGGTAGAAGATGGTGTTTTCGGGCGGTGTGCGTATGTAGAGGAACCCGTATCTTGTAGCTTCTAGACGAGGGCTTGGTCTTGCTTCCCCCTCCCGCACGCTCAGGTATCGACGTTCCTCTACTCCTCGATGTTTTGTCTTTCTTGGGCTCCTTCTTTTTCTTTTTCTTTGTTTCTTGTATTGGTGGGGCGTCTTCCTCTGCGTGAAACCCTAAAGTACTACGCCTTCTGATGCTTTCTTTTTTCTTTTTTTTTTCTAATCATTTTTGTCTGCTTCGTGGTTTTCCTAGTCCAGTTCATTCCCCGATATATACGTGGAGGGTTGTGCTTGTGGTGTAGGATAAAAGGGTTTCGCTGACATGGGTACGGTCGGAGCGAAGGTCGAGTCTTTGGCCGAGAAGACGGCTACGGCCCGGGCCGCGGGGGAGGGAAGCGTTGAGGAAGACGGCGCTCGTAAAGACCCGGGGTTGGTTGGAGGGAAGAGCGAGGATGGGGTTAGGGTTTCTATTAATGGGAAGGAACGTTTGGGAGGCGAGGCTGCGGAAGTGGTCAAACGGGGCGTGGAGGCTAGGGAGGTTCCTGGGGATGGGGCGCTCGGCGACGGGAATGAGGATGTTTCGGGCTGTAGGGATGGCGGGCTAGAAGATTTCGAGATGAATGGAGTGTCGTCTTTGTTGAAAATGAAGGGAAGTGGGAGAGTGGTCAATATCGAAGATGGGTCGTTGGCGTCTTCGGTTGGGGTCGATAAGGATGCAGGGCCCGTTAAGAGTTCATGGAGTAGACCTGCTTTGGCTGGTCAGGATGCTAGTGGAGTGCCCAACAGTGGAACAAAAATTCCCGTGGTCAGTGAAAATGGCAAAACTTCAGCTGATTCAGCAGAGGAAATTGGGAAAATCAGCGAATCAACAAGCGAACCCACTGATGGAGAAGGGGAAGATGTTGGAGAATGTCAATATTCTGTAGGGGACTTGGTGTGGAGTAAAGTGAAGAGCCATCCATGGTGGCCGGGCCAGATTTATGATTCGTCAGATGCCTCGGACTTTGCTGCAAAGCTCAGGACGAGAGGTAAGCTCCTTGTCTCGTACTTCGGTGATGGAACATTTGCCTGGTGTCACCCAATTCAGTTGAAGCCTTTTGAGGAGAATTTCGAGGTAATGACAAAGCAGAGTACTTCAAAGAATTTTTTGAGAGCTGTAGAGGCTGCAGTAGACCAGATAGGTAGATTCGTGAATATGAGGATGACCTGCTCTTGTGCGCCCATGGATAAACGTTCAACTAGGCCCTTGGTTGGGAATTCTGGAATTAAGGAAGGGGTTTTTGTTTCCGATGAGGGGATTGGGAGGCTTTTGGTTGTTCAGACTGAACCCAGGGAATTGCTTTCTCATTTGAAGTTTATGACATGTCTTGCTTCTACATCCAGTATTCTTGAGCTGACAGTGTTGAAGAACTGGCTCTTAGCTTTTTATAGGGCGAAAGGGTTCAATCAGTTGCCTGGTTACCATGAAGCTGTGGAGATACCTGGTCTTGAAGACCTGAGAGAAGGTGTTGCAATGGTCGATGGCAAAGTGGGGATCCCATTTCAGGGGCCGGTATTGGAAGAATGGCTCTCTTCACCTCCGGAAAAGGCAGTGTTGCAGAAATGCCGCGGTGCATCTGCCAATGGAGGGTACAAGAGACCGAAGCAGAAGAGCATTGCTGAAATTATCGGTGGCAACCCGGATACTCAGGTTGATGTTAATCAGGGGAATAAAAACAAAACAGGCCTGGGGTCATCTGTAAAGGAGAACAAAGTTAATGTTGATGAAGCCGGTTCTTCAAAAAATGAATCACTGGAGTTCATAAGGTCTGATTCAAATTTTCAGATGGATGGTGGCATCAGTGGCAGTTGCGAGGAGGAAACAAAGAAGAGTGGAAGGAAGAGGAAAAGAATCTCAAGTCCTGAGATTAGTGGGCAAGATCAATCTAAGCATTCTGTGATAATGGAGGGAAAGGTGAAAGAAAGTTCTAACACAGAAGTTTCTGATAGCGACTCTGAACAACTTGAAAAGGGTTTTTTGTCAAGGGAAAGGAAGAAGAGCAAATACTTGTCTCCACCATACATGAATATAAATAGGGGTCAGAAAAAGGGTGACCTTGAAGCCGAATCCATAAAAATTTCCAGTTTAGTTCGATTAGGAGAGAGGATGGCAAAGGCTGCTGATAACCTGAAGGGTTCAACTTCAAATTTGAAGTCTGAGGGCAGTAAAGGTCACGAAAAAGATACAGAGGAATCTGTAGCTGGACACAGGACGGTAAGTGAGAATATTCCTGAAACTCAAGGAGAAGATGACAACAAGATTGTTGAGCTGATGAAAATCAAGGCTTCTGCTGATGATGTCCTATCTGAAGTTCGGGCTGTGGCAGTTGATAATGTGCATGCAAAGGAGAGAAAATTTGATGTTGTTGAGGAGTTCTTCCCTATGTATAGAAGCTCTGTGTACCGGAATGGGTCCAACTATAAGACATTCAATAAATGCCAACCTGGGAGAAAGAGAAAGTCTCACGAGACAGAGCCTGAGTCATTGAAGGGATCCCCAACCGACCAATCTGAAACTTCTGGCAAATCAGCTCCAAGTAAACCAGGGAGGAAAAGAATCAAGAAGGATGAGTTGAAAATGGATACTCCTAAAAGTCAACCGGCCTCTAAGAGATCAAGTGGGAAGAAAAGCTTAAAAGAAGTCCCAGCGCGGCTTCTTGTTACGTTTAGTCCAGGTGCTTCTTTACCTACAAAAGACGATCTCATTAAGATATATGGTAAATTTGGTGTTTTGAATGAAGCAGAAACAGATATGTGTTACAACAGTTTGTATGCTCTTGTCGTCTTTCAAAAGAACTCTAATGCTGAAGAAGCCCTGAAAAGTTCACAGAAGGAGAATCCGTTTGGATCTGCCAATGCCAGCTTTGAGCTCCAGTGCGATTCAGCTATTTCCAAGACACATGGACACAGTGGTGGTGCAAATGCTGAAGATTCTTCCCTTCCCAAGCAGCACAGCAACATGACCCCTATGAAGCAATCTGCTTCGTGCTCATCAACAGGAGAAGCATCTGAACTTCAATACATAAGGCTGAAGCTTGAGAAGATGACATCGATGGTGGATAAGTCCCACGGAAAGTTGTCGAAAAAGATGAAGTCCAGTCTGGAAGGCGAGATAAAGGACCTCTTGGAGAAGGTAAGTTCATCAGGCAGGTTTTGAACATCTTTAGATTAGACATCAGAAGTATTGAGTTGTGCAGACAACCTCAATCTCTCATGTTGCTTTTATAGTTTGTTTAGGGATATACAATAGTCAGTTTATCGAATGTTGGTTAAATTAGATGATCAGAGTCTTATAGTCTAAAAGTTCCTACAGATACATGCAGGTGTTTTGTTCATAATAGTTGAATGTCAAAATTACTCTCTCTCTCTCTCTCTCTCTCTCTCTCTCTCTCTCTCTCTCTCTGTGCAACTGTTGAGATGAATCGATTGTTCCCATATTGCAAATGTTTTGCTATGGATGCAAGCATGTCTGGTTGTCTGGACTGGTTCTTCGGTTGCTCCTTTTTCAGACGCAGTTACATACTGTTTACTTCTTGTTTTCCAATTTCTATGCGGGTCTTGGATATCTTTCCCCTGATGATGTTTAAGGGGCGAATGTGGATGCCGCCTGTTGCTCTAAAGTAGCGGATTCTCTATAAATTGTGGAGCCGTCGCTATCCCCAAGTCTTCAGTTCGCTCGATTCTTGGGTCTTCTCATGACTATCAGACCGAACCGGTGAAAACCCTTCCTCATCTGGAGTCTCGGCACATCACTTGTCGGGCTTTGAGTTCAAGACATGCATTTTCTTAAAATCTTTGGTGAGACATGCATATGCTTCGTTGGGCGGGCTCGACAACGTGGTAAGTGCATGAAATGAGAGGCGTGTTTGTACTTGGAACGACGGTTTAAGACGTTCGATTCCATTTCTCTTTACCCTGATGCGAAAATAGTTCTCTTATCCTACATTCTTCACTGACCTCCGGCTATGATTTGACTTTTGGCTTTGGCACCAATAAGCAATGTTCCAATTGGTCAAGTTACATTTATCGCACATAACATAGCAATGTTCCTTTTAAGAAATAAATAAAAGAACACGTTAACTATTGTCAAATATGTTATTTGGTTCAAAAATTGTTCCCGGGAATAGAAATATAATAAAATTATTTTTGTTAAAAAATTATTTTTCGAAATAGAAACGTTACATGTGATTTCTTGGGCATCCGCACTCCCTGCTTGAGCTGCCAATGTTTGTGTTCGGATCCCTTGACGTCGATCTAGATGTCTAGTGGCCACACTTGGGATCAAGTAGCCAAATACAAGTGTCTTGCTCTCTTACTCGAGATTTAGTTTTTCTCAAGATAATTGTCAAAAAGTCCTAAACTTATTAATTGGATACTAATTCAGTCATGAATCTTTTAATTTTTGCCATTTAAATTCGAAATCTTTCAACGATTTACTAATATAATCATTCTTGCTATTTTTGATTCGAAATTGCTCACGCGAATATCAATCATTTTACATGATGTAGTCAATGCCGATGATCTTTATTTTTTTTTTAATTGTCATCACATTCTTATTTGTTTTCTTTCTTTTCTTTTTCCCTTCTAAGTCCACACCTCAATTGGAAAATGTCAAGAGATTTGAGACTCAATTGACAAAATCGAAAAATTTTAAAATTGAATTGACATAAGAGGAATAAATTTATGACTTTTTTAGTAGTTTTCCCGGCTTTTCTCACGTATACATTACGTGATATTTTTGCAGTGAATATAGGAGACGATTTTCGTATCATCTACAAAATAAAATGAAATGTAGGAAGAAAAATTCCCTTGAAGAAGAAAAGTTACTGCAAAATGAATCTCCAAATAAAAATTAATTTTCTGGAAGCCTATGGAACCTGACTCGCTAGAAATTCCACGGAAAAAGTTTCTGTTAAAGCGTCAAAACAGAAGAGTGGAAACGACTCTAGGGCTCGCACAGGAATTTCCCATCGAGAATCAATGTCTGGCAACGTGAACGAGGCTGGGCACGTGAGCGCGAGGCTTTTTCTTCCGACGCCTTTCGAGGTAATGAACTGTAATCCGACGGGAAAACCGGAGGTTGCTTCGTGTTCGCATGAATCCGTGGGGTTATTGTCTGGCGCCGATCCCTTCCTTGGGTTTCGTCACGCGCGAGAAGGAGATGGTCGTGTCGTTGATGGCGATTTGGATTGACGAGGAAGGGTCTCAGATGGGTTGTTTTGGCATTGTAGGGATCGAGACTAGATTTTGGCCGACAGTATGCTCTCGAATTCATCTAAAAAGTTCGCTTCTTTTATGGAGAAATGTGAAGAACACGTGGCTGCTTCTTTGGATTGAATCACCTACTGTACTGAACCTGATTTCGCATGTTTGGGATGGCGTGTTGTTTCTCCTTCTCATTTGGTTGGGCTCTCTATTTTTGTGCGTTTTTGTTGACTTCTGGGCTAGCAAAATGGAGGGAAGTTAGTTCTGTCTGAGCGCAAGTATGCCTTTTCTCTTCTTTAGTTTAAGCTGCGGTCCATGGGAGCGTTCTTGTAGTTTTACGTGTGTTTGATTTCACACTATAACTACTCAATTTTCTGATAAATTGATTGGTGATGAACCCGTCTTCTTTTTGAAGTGAAAATACCTTCTGAGTGACTGGTGGATTTCTTGTACCTTGTTCTCTTGACATAGATGTAGTCTTTCGAGTGATAAGAGTTTCTTTCAGTTTGGAACTCTTGCTTTTCTTAACATCTGCAATTTTTATGAGCAGGTCTGCATATCTCAATAGAGATGTTTATGATTAATCACTGGGTGCAATACCTGGGGCATCTCTCAATTCATTATGCTGGGTATCTTTGAAGAGATAGCTGATGAAGATAATTACTTATCGTGATCTTCCCACTCTCTTGACGTACACGACTCCTACATGGGCAATCGTAGTTGCTGGTGCATTTGTGCTTGTGACTCTCGCTCTCTCCATCTACCTTTTGTTTGAGCACTTAGCAGCCTACAAAAATCCCGAGGTATATTCCTTCTCTTGATTGCTAAGATCTTTGTTGACACTACATTTAGGTTGTGTCTGCGCATTATATGTCACTTTGACCCCTCCTTTTCTTCTTCTGCTTATCAGGAGCAAAAGTTTCTCATTGGCGTCATCCTTATGGTTCCGTGTTATGCGGTAGAGTCAGTAAGTTGAACAGAGATAAACTTGATTTATTGTGTGTAAGAGTTGGAGATGCAGAACATTTTATGTTAATGTCTGGTGATATAAAGTGTACCTTATCTTCTTGGTTGATCGACACTCTTTTTTCTTGCTTGGGGAGATGACTATATTTAGCATGTACAAATGCACTATAATGCTAATATACGTGCTTATGTATACTTACATTAGTTCTTTAAAAGTTATGTTGCCAATGTGTGGGATAGTATTACAGTTCCTTTTTGGCACTTATCATATGTTGTAATATTTTGATTCCTAATTGTGACGTTTACGAGCAGTTGGTCTCATTGGTGTATCCATCACTTAGTGTTGATTGTGAAATACTGCGAGATTGCTATGAGTCCTTTGCAATGTATTGCTTCGGGAGATACCTCGTCGCATGCTTGGGTATGCCCGTTTTCTGAGTTTTGATCTAGTTTCCTGGTTTGTCTTTAGACATCTAATAGATATCGGATCAAATTCTTGTTTGATAGCCTTTTTCGTCGTTGACCTTTCTTTCAGGGGGCGAACAAAGGACTATCGAGTTTATGGAAAGACAAGGACGTGCAGCTGCTAAAGATCCTCTATTAGAATATTATTCTGAACACGGCATTGTGAAGCATCCTTTTCCAATGAACTGCTTCTTTAAACCATGGAAACTCGGTCAATGGTTCTACCAAGTTATCAAGATTGGGATTGTTCAATATGTATGTATTACTTGCGAAGCATTACTCTGCAGCTCTGCTTTTTAATTTTCTTTCATGGCTTAGCAATTACAGTCTTATACAGTGCAAAATGTGCTTTTTCCTGGCAGATGATAATAAAGGCTCTAAGTGCTGTCTTAGCAGTAATTCTTGAAGCGTTCAATGTATACTGTGACGGAGAATTCGAGTGGGGATGTGGGTGAGTATATCATGATTACTCTTTCTAGAAGTAATGCGAGTGACGATGAATCTACGCTTTTTTCATCATCATCAGAACAGTTTCTCTAGTTATGTCAGGGAGCACCTGCCTGTTACTTTCTTGGTAGTCTCTGAGGTGTTTTCTGTTTATCAGCTTTCAAGCTTCTGCTATAGTCAAATACATACTCGTTCTTAGTTTCTGTGGATCAATGATTGCCTCTCTCGAGCTTCTCATTGATAAACTGATTAAACCGGGACTTTGAATAGTGGCACTTGGAAGCAAGGCAGCTGCTTTCCCCTTTATTAATGGAACAAACTAACTTGGGCCTTTATAAAGTTAGCACTTGAATTAATTTTCATCCCTTCATCCAGGCACAAGTTTGCGTAGTACTATCTCTTGTTAGCAGCTTGATAATTTCATTTAACTCTTCGCTAAGATTTGAGGAAAAAGAGGAATTGTTTGCTCTTTAAAGTTAAAATGGGTTTGGACATTTAAGAAACTCTCAGACAACACCTATAAAGGTTCATGTTCATGGCATGGCCAGAGTATTTTTTTAAGGACTGTAGGATGAAGGGCCTCTATCATCTGGAAAGATGCTAGATTATCTTTCAAATTGTCAGTGGGTCTTAATATTGTTGTGATCTCCTGTAAATGAGGTTATTATGTTACTATTCAAAAGAAAAAAATATCTGAGTCGGATGTTTTTACCATTTGAACTAAGCAGTAGTAAGAAATTTTGCAATCAATTTAGTGCAAAGTCGTCTTTACTGCAACATGTATCTTTCTAATTTTGACTCATGGACTCTTTGATGATTCAACAGCATTCCTATGGTTCATGAGACGCTGGCATAAATTGAAGTCTTATTTGTAGATTTTACTAATTTTTGTGTCTTTTCTTGTTCTTGCAGATATCCTTACATTGCTGTTGTTCTAAATTTCAGCCAATCCTGGGCTCTGTACTGCTTAGTTCAGTTTTACACTGTCACCAAGGACGAATTGGCACATATAAAGCCATTGGCCAAGTTTCTCACATTTAAGTCGATCGTGTTTTTGACTTGGTGGCAGGGCGTTGCTATAGCTATTCTGTACGCCCTTGGTTTGTTTAAAAGTCCTATAGCTCAAGCTTTGCAGTTTAAGTCAAGTGTGCAAGACTTCATTATCTGTATAGAGGTAGATTTTTTCATTTCTTATGCATGTCTTATTTCTAAGGCACTCATCAAATTAGCTAGGGTAGGAATGTCGGTGCGGCCTAGTTTATATGTCATGGTTTTTGAAGGTTGAGTTAAGCATGGTTAATAGAGGCTATTACATATGATCCATATAGGTGCACAGACTCTGCTTCTTTATTGCAGCAAGGTTTGCTTTCAGATCGTTTTCTGTCATGTGCTAATGGACTGATTTCCTTAGATGACATTTAATTATCTTTGTCACTTGGGTTATGTCTGTCTTCCTGTTTAAATGTGATCTGTGGAAGTGCTTGTCATAGATATACTCACTAAAGCCTAATGTCTTTGCTTTTATCTACATTGCTGGCTTTTGTGCATTTACAATTTAGTTTTGGACAATATTGGCACTTGATACATAGGATCCTTGCTAAGAATTTTGTTTTCTATGTTTTTAGCTTGATTTTTCTCCTTGGTTAAAAGTAAATAATGTTAATGAAAACAAAGTGACAGGTTAAACAGTCGCAAATTCCCCAGGAAAAAAAGGGTTTAACATCTTTGTTTATTTACCAGTGCAGATGGGCATTGCTTCTGTTGTACATCTGTATGTATTCCCAGCAAAACCGTATGAGCTTATGGGAGACCGATTTTCTGGAACTGTCTCAGTTCTTGGAGACTATGCATCTGTTGACTGCTCTCTGGATCCTGATGAGGTGAGAGACAGTGAGCGCCCCACAAAATTACGCCTTCCGCAGCCTGATGCTGATATAAGGAGTGGAATGACTATCACAGAAAGTGTGCGGGATGTTTTTGTAGGTGGTGGTGGACATGTAAGTTATTTGCTCATCTTTAATCCACTGGCCTACATTTACCCTTAAGATGAAGCTTTGAGTTTGCTATATATACAGAATAAAGCCAAGCTGATTTTGTGGGAAAAATTGATCGTTTTGATTGTTCTGTTTTTGAGCATTGAATAGCAAGTAATGTAGAGAACTTACTGGTCGTATCTTGGAAGTGCTCAATGACTTTTATGGTTAATGCATTTCATTGAGTTTCTTTTTCTTTTTTTATTTCTTTTTTATTGGTAACTATCTAATCTGTTCATCAACTTAAAGATGTTGAATATGTGAATCATAAAGGTAACCTCCATTATTCCACCCGCCTGGAGAATAAGTGCAGGAATGATTATTTATATTGCTTTGAGGAAGTCACTGGTGGCAAATTGACCATGCAGTCTTACTATATTCATAGTAATGATGACTATAATTTTTTCCTTTTCATTTTGGACGCATGTTTCCGCTAGTCAAAGCAACTAATTTTAAGTACAGTTAAATAACGGCTCTTTTTCAGGTGCTGTGTGCATGTATCTCATTCTGTTTTCAAAATATGATCCTGTTGATGAAGGGAGAGTATCAGACTTAATGCGTTTCAGATGCTTTTTTACTGAGGTTGAGTGGGTAGTTGTAAAATAGGGTTGAAGACTTAAGGTACGGATAGACCTTAAAAACTTTCTAATAAGTTTTCTGGCTGCCTCTGCAGTGTGATTGTTATGGTCACGACGCTTTTATCCTCAATTACAAAGTTGTGATATTACATTCAATTTGATGTGAGTATTGAGTAGCAGTTATTTATTGTTTGGGGTCTTTGTTGCATATATGAAAGAATGACAACAAGCACTTTCCCCGCGAAGTCACTTTCAACCTATGGAAACATGCTAGAATCCTTCTCACTAGGAGGACAAAGAATGATTGAAGATTTTTTTTATAACAACAGGGCGTTGTTAGCATATTTTCTTCTTCCAATGCAAGCTTGTAGGACCTATTAGAAGGGTGAAACTGATATATGACGTTCATGGGACGAGGAAAGCTTATTGATCTATGTATTGTTCGTTTGAACTAAGGGATATGAAAAAATGCCTCTACCATAGTTTTAAGCTCTTGCAGTTATAATTTTGTGAAAATATTTCATATTGCCTCTTCTCTTACGACTTGCTATTTCACTCTTGAACAGATTGTGAATGATGTGAAGTTCACAGTGACCCAGGCGGTAGAACCAATGGAGAAAGGGATTACAAGATTCAATGAGAAGTTGCACAAGATCTCTCAAAATATAAAGAGACACGAGAAAGATAAGAGAAGAACAAAGGATGACAGCTGCATTGCTTCATCATCATCCACACGGAGAGTGATACGTGGAATAGATGACCCCCTGTTGAATGGCAGCTTTAGTGACAGTGGGGTTTCAAGGGCAAAGAAGCATCGCAGGAAATCAGGATATACAAGTGGAGAAAGTGGAGGTGAAAGCAGCAGCGACCAAAGTTATGGTGGGTATCAGGTTAGGGGCCGGCGGTGGATTACCAAGGAGTAGCTTGTGAGGAACAAGTGCGTCAATTTAAAATTCTTTTCTGAGATTGCTTCTAATAGGTTGAACTTGCGTTCCCTCCAAGAACGGCTTTCTATTTTGGGTCAATATTGTCTAGGTTGGCCACCGCTTCATTCTGCATGCTAAGAAAAGCCTTGCAAGTTTTGGTCGACATACATACATTCTCTTCCCAGATGCTTATACTAATGGGGAAGCAATCTGCAGGATGGTCACCAACTGTTGTTAAGTGCCATAGGAGATGGTTTTTTATAGTCCCTGTGGCTCATCACATTATCGGCACCAAGGACAAGGGTTCTGTTTAACTTGTGAATTATTTTCTTTGTTTTGGAATGCTTCCAGAGTGGCCAGCCAAAAAGGAATACGCTTTCATGTTAATCAGATAAACACATTGGTTATGTAAGACAGGTTCCTTTCTGCTTATGGATTTAGATGGTTGACTAAGTTACTCGACTTGCTGATTGCGTAAGTGATTCCTGGGAATCGACTCGGATGGCCATAGTTGTGAGTGAGATTGTGTCTGAACTTTGCAGCAGGACAACATGGCGATATGGGACACTCATTAGTGAGAAACTTTCGGGAGAATGTAACTATAATTCGAAGGAAAAATAAATGCAGATTATCTTCTCCGATGGTACTACTGCATGACTTTAAAGCTAAAGAGCAGGTACGAAGTTTACTGCTCCCTTTTCAGACAACTTCTGAACATGCGCGTTAAGCATAGTGCGGAGACAGATATGGCGTTGGCAGAGTAAAATGACTGTCTGGTTTCAATTAGGCCTCAGCTTCAAAAACCTTTTGGCTCTAGTTGGATAACAAACGAGTTCTGGACCTACTAATATAACAAAAATGTATTAATAATTAATCTTGACACTGTTAATGAATTTATCGGAAGCTAATCCAGACATGTAGGTCTGCTGAATAGAAAGGCTGATAAACCAAAGCAAAAGGCCCAAAACTATGCGAGTGCCCTGAGTTCTCCGGTAAGCAAGGCAAACTTCCGGTGTTGTGACAAGACCGCAAAGGTTCTGGTTGCTTGTATGCTTGATGAAAAATCGTCATTGTCTGGATTTCCTAGTTTAGCTGCCGAAACTATTGTTTGCAAAATCTGCAGTGGATCGCCATGGCTAACGATCAATACAGCACATCTGTTAAAGAAAGGATCGGTTAACGACATATGCAAAGATATTGTGCCCGCAGAGACCTAGCAGACCATGGTGGAAAGAAAGTGCATGTTTTGCTCATGTGTTCCCAGATGGACACGCTCAGCGCATTGTTAGTTCTTTCTCTTATTAATTGAACAGGCGAATGACGACAAAAGGCAATTACCCTTGAAATTCCGTCTCAATATTAACCATAGCTTTTGCAAGTCTGGAAGCAACATCGTCGACACATTCTCCGCCTTCTGGCCTCTGAAATGGATCTTTTTCATCGAGCGCCCATATTTCAGCATACTGATTCCGAACAGGAAGGAGAAACGCTAATTAGCCAATTGAGATAGCATGAAAACAGTATACTGAGAATGAAGTAGCTGAAACTTGCTCACTTTATCATGTGACTTGAGCTCAAATGAAGGACCGAAATAACGTTCCCGAAGATCCACCATCACCTATCCGCATCAAGTCATCGCTTAATGCATGTTAGTAGCGGAAAAAAAGCAGCAACTCTGTCATGCTGACTTGTTAATTCACAAGTAAACATATAATGTCGGAATGCCAAATGTGGTCGAATTACATTAAATGTCATAAAAGCAAAATTGATCAAATGGGACTAGAACGCCCTGAACAGGTTCACTAATTATGCTAGACTGGAGAGGTTTTGCGAATCAGTCCGCTTGCATCTATTAATGGCTATCCCGCATGACACTTCTCTAAGCCAAGCTCACATTGAACAATGTTCTTGAATGGAAAATAGCTTACCTTGCACTGAGGACCCTCAAATGGAATATTCAGAACTGACGCAACAACTCTCGCAGTGTGGCTGGTTCTCGCAAATGGTGAGTAACAAATACGGACATTCTCCAGCGGAATGTTATCTTCTTTCAGCGCCTGCACAAACGACGCGGTCAATTTACTCAAGAACTGTGATCCTCCACTGGAGTTTGCAAGACACCAGGCTCCCCATCTAAATGTTTACTCTAGCGTTGACAATATTATCATCTTCGAAAAAGGCTTCCTTGAAATTTGGAGTTCCTCTTCCTCGCGTGAACACAGAAAAGTCTCCGACTACCAAACAGCCGATGAGCATGTCTGTTTTACTCCAGAAGCCTAAACCAACCTCTTGAAACGACCATAACGAATCTCCCCATGTCAAATTAAACATTGACTTGGAATCGGAGCCCCATTCGGTAGCTAGAATCCCACGAATTCGAGCAGGAGGCGCAATGAATGATAAATAATAACGAAAGCATAGTTCTCGAGGAAAACAGACTATAACCTGGAGAAACAGATCGCCGGCCATTCGCGCCTGATCAATGCCGTCCGAGGCCAATGCATACTCCGGGAGTGTGCCATTTTCCTAGAAGGGTTATCACCCCCAAGATGCCGGATCAGCAACGAACCCACATCAATTCAATTCAGAGAGCCAGCAGTAAACGAGCACGGCATCTTTTTCCGAAGTCTAAGCTAAAATTGCGAACAAGAGGCGGAAATCAAGCATCTTTTTCCAATCTACTGCGACCAGAGACGATGGCGCAATACGTTAAACTAGAATCTAGGACTGGGTTTTGCCAAGAATCGTCTGTAATATGCCCACAATCGAAAAGAGAGAGAGAGAGAGAGAGAGAGAGAGAGAGAGAGAGAGAGAGGAACCAGCGAGGAAACAACGAGACCCCTCTCGTTGGGGACGCTCTTGCCGTGACGCAGGACCCAGTACCTGTTCCTCAGGCCCGACGCCGTCTCCATTTCCATGGGATTGAGAGACTCCTCGGAGCTCCGCTCATCCCATCCCAGCACATCTTAACAGACAGACTAGCGGCCCGACCATTCGCGAAACGACACGTTCATCGTCTGTACGATCTCCTCCGATGTTTTGGGGAGATGCACCGCCGATGATGATGTTCCAAATTCAGCTCGTTTAAACAAATAATAATTTTTATTAGCTACACATATTACCATAAAATGTTCCGTGACAAAATCCTTTTGAAGAGAAAAAGAAATTGACTTAATATGAAATTACGGCTTCTACTGGACCTTAATTCAATATCAGATATCGTGTTTGAATTTTTAATTTATGTTTTTAAATATATTCAAATTAATTTATAAATTATATTAATAAATTCAATAGTAATATCGATTATTTTTAATTAATTAGATTATTAAATTATATATATTTTAGGGGCGATAATATATATTGTACTAAAAATTTATGAACTATATCAAATAAGTTAAAAAATTGAGAGCAACATTTTATATTGAATCAAATTTTAAAAATTATTTATATTATTTTTTAGTAAAAATGGAAAAGGATATTTCCAGAAGAAAGATTATTCCACTGAGTGTGCTTTTCTCTCTCTTTCCCACGCGCGCCAGTTATTTACCCGCCCTCTCTCTTCGTCGAAAAGCCATACCTAACCACCGCCGATCAGTCTCCGTCATGGCTCGTCGAGCCCTGACCCTCTCCGTCCTCAAACGCCTCTCCGGCTCTCCCACCGCCGGCGCCGGCCGCCTTCCCCTGCCTTCTCAACCCGTCCGGACTGTCACCTACATGCCCCGTCCCGGCGACGGGACTCCGCGCCCCGTGACCCTGATCCCCGGCGACGGAATCGGCCCTCTGGTCACCAACGCCGTCGAGCAGGTCATGTCGGCGATGCACGCGCCCGTCTACTTCGAGTCCTACGAGGTCCACGGCGACATGAAGCGCGTGCCCGAGGAGGTGATTGAGTCGATACGCAAGAACAAGGTGTGCCTCAAGGGGGGGCTGAGGACTCCGGTCGGAGGCGGGGTCAGCTCGCTGAACGTGCAGCTGAGGAAGGAGCTCGATTTGTACGCTTCGCTCGTTAATTGCTTTAACTTGCCCGGGTTGCCCACGCGGCACGAGGGGGTGGATATCGTGGTGATTCGAGAGAACACGGAGGGCGAGTACTCCGGCCTCGAGCACGAGGTTGTTCCCGGAGTCGTGGAGAGCTTGAAGGTACGGGCAAAGTCGTTCTCTGTTTTTCGGGCTTGCGAACAACTGTTGTTCTTGCTTATTTAAGCTTACGGACTAGTCCATTCGAGAATTCACTTGGGTTTCATTGTTAAAGTTGTTATCATATACTTTGGAGAGAAACGTTTAAGTGACAAATTTTCTATGGCTTGTTTGGTTTCTTGGAATGGAGACATGTTTATATCTTGGGGGATTTGCATGTGAAACTTGGCAGAAAGTTGAGCCAAATTCTCAAGTGCTCGTGAAAAATGCTTACTGAGAATTGGTAACTATACTGCTACTGAGAAATCAAGTAGGATGTCACTGCAGAATTGTGGGTTTGTAAGTTCAGGGTTTGGAATCGCGTACTCCCCAAGTGTTGTAAGAAGGTGGGTTGAGGTGCCACCTGGCAGGCTAATCTGGTTGACTGATGGCGTGGAGTGTTAGCCGTCAGGTCTAGCTGGCTGAAATTCAGAGGTTAAATTTCTATGGGATGAGACTTCCATCATTTTACTTGAACAATCCCTTCATGAACAGATGATTACGCGTGACCTGCCTCAATGTTGTTCTTTAATGGTGAGAAGGATTATAGCCGGTGATAGTTAGTGCATTGATAAATACAGCTTCAAAGCTTTATCAATTGGCCTGCTTCTACATGTGCTGCCGTTGTGTTTTTGTCACCAAGCACAGTTCTTTCGATTGTAATTGTCAGTTACTTGATATGCAATCTATTATCACAGCTTCCATCAAATACCATATGTTTTTGAGTCAGGTTGTTCATCTGCCGTCTTTCTGTCTGTGTGCATATGCGGGCGTGTTCATGTGTGTTTGATTTTAAGGAAATTTGCGGCCTCTGTTGCTCATTGAACAATTTGCTAGGTGATTACAAAGTTCTGTTCAGAGCGCATTGCCAAATATGCATTTGAATATGCATACTTAAACAACAGAAAGAAGGTGACGGCTGTCCACAAAGCCAACATCATGAAACTTGCTGATGGCTTATTTTTAGAATCTTGTCGGGAGGTTGCAACAAAATATCCCAGCATCAAGTACAACGAGATCATAGTTGATAATTGCTGCATGCAACTAGTTTCAAAGCCTGAGCAATTTGATGTGATGGTAAGTTTCAGTTGTTGTTCTTCACTTCTTTCCTGTTTGGGTTTATAAATTGTAGTCTTCAGTAAGCTGTTCAAGAGTTCTAGTCACCATGGTTTTCTAGTGAGGCTCAGATATCATACTATATTTCTTTCATGTTCTGTTTAAATAATGTAAGTTCTCCTCTTTCTTGATAAATAGGTGACTCCAAATCTTTATGGCAATTTAGTAGCCAATACAGCAGCTGGTATTGCCGGAGGAACAGGTGTTATGCCCGGAGGTATGATTCCTTAGCCCTTCCTTTGTTTGAAAACTTTCCTTTCCTGGGGGTAATGTGGAATTAGACTCTCAGGATTAAGTTAATTTAAGGGAGTCCTCTGGCATTGCCTTGTCATGCAACTGCTCCGGATGTCTCATCAATTGTCAACTTTTTATGGTACAGGCAATGTGGGGGCAGATACTGCTGTTTTTGAACAAGGTGCTTCAGCAGGAAATGTTGGGAATGATAAGATAGTGGAGCAGAAGAAGGCAAATCCGGTGGCCTTGCTTCTCTCTTCGGCCATGATGTTGCGGCACTTGCAATTTCCATCCTTTGCCGATCGACTCGAGACTGCAGTAAAGCGAGTTATTTTGGAGGGTAAAGTCCGGACAAAAGATCTCGGTGGAGACAGCACAACCCAGCAGATTGTGGATGCCGTCATTGCTAAGCTGGATTAACTGGTAGAACCTCCTTGTGACGGCTGAGTAATAATTCCCACCATAGTCCTTGTGCCATTCTTGTATGTTTTGGTTCTTGAATTTGCACCAATGTCAATTTTTTGGTCTTAGACCGTGTAATTCATATGTCGAGTGATTAGTATCCTATCAACGAAGAGTTCTGCAAGGAAAATCTGTTTATAGAGTCGCAAGTTACCTGTGTGATGGAAGTTCACAAATTCCCTTTTCTCTGGGGGTGTTTCGAATAAAACTATGCTCTCATCCGGACATTGTACGTTCCAGCTTCTGAACGAGCTATCGAATAAGCACATACCACTAACTGAAATGATCTGGTCCTTTGCTCATGATCCTCTTGCTGTAGATGTGATTTTTGTGGGGGGGAATAGCTGGATAAGGCGAATTATTATTAACATGTCTTTCCCAGCCAAGATCCAAGGTCTTTGGTTTGGGGACTGCAAATCGACTTGAGTAGTGGAGAATACCGGCTTTTTGTGGCCAAATGGGAAATTATGGCCCGTCTTTTATGAACTTGAGTCGAGGGTGACATAGTTAAGGGCATTTCTTCGAATACAAGCAGCTATCACTTCCTCAAGCGAATACTACGGCTTCACATTTTTTTCGGGGACTTGATATGTGTTCTAGACTATAGAAGATGCATCTTCTTATTTCCTGAGTTTATGGAACTTGACAGCATGATTTCTTGCATTCTTTGAGCCTTCTGTTGCTGCTAAGGAATTACCTGCACGAAAAATGTGAGAGAGTATTTCGGAGCCAATTTGGATTTCAAGTAGCACTTCATTTATATACATCATATTGATTTCAACAGATCATCCCCAGTGACAGATCGAGAGGGAGTCGATCCACAGATTGTGTCACTAGTGACACAACTGAAGGTGACGGAATGATCGATCCCTCGTGATGTTCTAGAGCTGCACAATACATCTGTAAAAAGTCCTTAGCTTGCCCATTTCGACCTTGGCAATGAGACATCGTCCTAGAATGTCTAAGGCATCAATTCCGGAACCCCACTTCATGCTTTAGGGATACAACCTTGCCTATAAGAATTTCAGCTTAGATTAATTGATGATCATGCTGTTACTCACAGCTAATTAATGCCCCACCAAAAAAATGAAGAGAGATTTGAAGCAAACATTTCTGAATAAACAATAAATGGCAGAGAACCATCACAAGGTAATGAAGAAATAGTTGGTCGATTTTTTTTCCTTCCTAATTGAGACTCGAAAGTTGGCACAGGCACGGGAGTGCACCATCGTGCCAAAATAGGAAAGCTCTACTTTGTAAGACATTAAAAGAACGCATTTCAGATAATCAAAAATTATCCGCGTCATATGCGAGAGCTGGATCAGAATGTCACTAGCAGGAAGCCTGATCCCGGATCAGAATATCAATAGTACGGAGCACCTCGTAACTAAAAAATATCCCCGTCTCAACAGGCCAGCTGGAGAATGACCATGTTTTAAAACAAATTGCTTTAGAAAGACATTAGGCAGAACTAAATAATTTCCATAGGCAATCGGACGAATAAATTCCCCCTTAAAGAAAATATTTTAATCATAATAATCTAGTAGTACCCGATAATGTTCATCATGAACAGTTGACAGAAAGGTTGACATCATTTAGCTAGATGACCGAAAGGATAAAACTGTAAGAAAACTGGATGACTATGAGGCTGACGAAAGCTTTGAGAAAACTAAACACTCCCTATGTTGGAGAAATTTGAATACACAAACCTTCAATCTCATATTAACTCAAGTACTCATTCAGCTTTAATACAAATGATGTGGAGCTGTGAACTACCACTTTCAAGACTTCTTCACTACTTAACTTTATATATTCGCAGAGCAGAAACTGCTGTATATTTCTCTAGAATCGGTACCATTTAGGCTTATTAACCTAACATCCTGGAAGTTTTTGCTAAACCTAGGGGTTTCAAACATAGCCTTTTCAATTACTTGATAATATATATTCCACTTCCAGTGACATAAAATTCCATCAACAAGACGGAACTAGTTAACCTTTTCCGACAAAGTGGGAAAATCTGATTCCATCATTGTCAAATTTTGGTCACAAAGACAATGGTAAAAATGTAACAAGTTGATTGCCGCAATAAAATGGAAAAGGAAAAAGATGGCAACAAATACTACAGAGTAAACTGGGGGAACCAGTAGGCTGGTTGCCGTCAAAGACAACAAATCACCACCATTAGTAGTCCTTTGTGATTTATTGGGCTAATCAATGCCCCTGAAACTACTTTAAGATAACTCACTAAAAATGCCCCAAACATGGCAATACTTTTTTGATGAGTTATTCTTTCCCATGCAGGAAGCTGTTTTAGGGGAAAGATATTAACAGACCTTAAGATAAACAAACAAGCACTATCCACTAGTAATCAATCATGAGCTTGTATGGATAAACCAACACAACCAGTGTGAAAGACCAGAGTATACTTTACTCGCATGAAATTTCTGCACCTCTCAGTGAAAAAACCACCATGGACCATTCTTTGCTGATAATCTGAAAATTGGTGGGAATAATGTCCTTAGAGAACTGCTATATAAGAGAAATACTGCAAAATATTCTTTTGTTCGAGTATCATGCAATAAGCATTTCCAGTTTACATGCAGTAGCAATAACGGACTCTGCATATAAGACAGACTGAACTAAATGCAAGAAATCAAAGAATTATTAATATATAAGGCCAAGGCCAATCATTATAGCAATGCCTATCACACCTTTTTAAAATTGTAAAGACCACAGAGAGCAAAGAAAAAGTAATGCTTATGTCATAACGCTGATGCTATTTTAAGTAAGATATATTAGACATGTGATATATTATCAAACCTAAAAACTTGCAAAAGTATGACATAGTATACCTGAAATAGCCAGCTGCCGTACGCAAGCCCATAAAGAGAGACAAGCCCAACCAAACTCCAGGAAGACCAATCATCCTAGGAGCAAAAAGCAAAAATACCGAAGATATTGTCCCCACCAACATCTATAAAGCAGAAAATTCCATTGTTAGGCAACCAGCAGGCCTGTAAAAATCATCCTTCTTTCTATACACATTCTCAACTCACCATGGAGCAAGCTGCATATGGGAAGTCGGAAACACCATAGTGGAGGCCATCAAAAATGTAAGCCAGAGCATTCAACGGTTGACTAGCACTAACGAACTGCATTTTTGTTGTTGGGGGGAGGAAGGAGAAGAGAGAGAGAGAGATGAAATAAGGCCCTGAATATGTTAATGTCAACACAATCTTGATAAGCCACCATACATACCAGTATCCCAGTTTTAGCAATAAGTAACACGTCGGCATCCTTGGTAAACAAATTTGCTAAAGAGCCAAAAGATATTAGGAGAATTGCAGCTAGGGAGATTCCCGTCAATAATCCTATCTGAAAAAAGCATAAGCATCAGCGTCTTTATGCGAAATAAGATAGAGCAATAGCCAATAGTGAACTACAATCCTATGAGAGAGTTCTGAAACATTGCACCTAAATAAAGGTACTTCTGGAAGATACAAGCAATGAAATCTCACCTTCAAGACAAAGTCTGTCACCTCTCTTACGGTTCTGTAGTCAGATTTAGATAAAGAACCAGCAATCAGGGCCTATTAGGTACATAATAATAGATATTTAGTTTTACTTCAAGTTGGGTGGAATGAAACATATATAGAAGATAGAGATACTAGAAAGTTTAGGAAAAAAGCACATTATCAAGGAAAATATTACACCTTTATGAAGTACTTGTTTAGTTGCTTAACTATAATACTCCACTAGTCAATGCTTATGCCTAAGATATGCGTGATTCAACAGTATCTATCCCATTCTTGGTCTATTTTTTATGATGTTGCTACTCCGATGTGAGCAGCCATGAACCGAATTGCTTTAACTATGGCTAATTTTCCTTCAGTTTTCTTCCTCACAAGTGCTCTCATGGCTGTTTATTTAGTAAGTTCCCCCTTATTTTTACAGATCTCTGATCAGAACACTCGCAGAAATCTGGCCAAATCCTAAAAGTTATCAACACACATCTATTACTGAGAGAATCGCTTATTATAAAATAAATGTAATTGGGCTTTTACATTACTTTCGATGAAGACCATCTACAAGTGTTTCTTGTTGGACCAATATACATTGGGACAGGTGAGGGAAAAAGATAACTTGCTGCACTTAAACTGATACAAAAAAAGGTTTCTTCAGGTTTTCCCCCACTCGAATTACAATGGCCATCACCTTTATTCCTGGAAATATATGTCAAATCATTTATGGATAACATATCTTCTATGATGGCTAAGTCCTTTATGACAAGACCATCAGCATTCAGTGGCATTATAATTCCACAGCTGAAATTACCTACTATAGTTTTGCAGTCAAGGGCAATTTTGGAATCAACATGCTGCTGACAAATATTCGCACCCATTATTTATGTGAAAACCAAGATAACAAGCAAATTATTAATGAGTATCTGTTTCCAGTTAAGTAAGCTACACCATATCTTTCCTCCTTAATTCTATTCCCAAGTATAGCTAGTCCACTCCTTCTCAATCCCACTCTTTGAAGAAAATATGACGTGGCTATAAAAACCAGCAACTGATTGATTAGAGAGAGGACTATTATAGAGCTTCAGTATTTTGGCCAGAAAAATAAGAGCTTCATTGATTCATAGATTAGAAACTAAGCTAACTATTCAAGAGGAAAGAGGAAAATAATAATCTAATTGAAGGAACAACATAATGTTCACCTGGGCAGATGCAGCCAGTGCATCTGTCAAAAGAGAGACAGCCAACCAAACTTGCATGCATATCTGATGAGCAGCCATTGCTAACGGACCTTGACGAGCAGCCATAGATGTTCCGACAGTCATGGTTATAAGAACAGCAAGAGTTCTTCCAAGAAGAAAACCACCTGTTGGATCCCAAAATTGTATAATTTCCTATTTCTTGATGCATATACATATGATAATAAGGAAAATCAAGTGAACCCTTAAGTTGATGCGATCCCCTTATTGAGAAGCCGGAGCAAAAAGTTTTCCACTTCCAGTAAAAAACTTAGTGGAACAACTTTATGCCCCCCCAAAAAAAGAGGAGAAAAAGGAGGGGGGTGGAGAGAGAAAGATGAACAATGCTGTAGGAAATCAAACACTTGCCAGATTTTATATATCCCCCAAACTGCAGTGCTCCCATCTTTGGAGGCAATAAAATAACTCTTTTATTAAGAAACCAAATCATTAGTAAGGCGACAAGGTACCTGATACATATAAATAAATCTTCATATAGTGTCATTCTTCAGTAAATGAAAGGTTTATAAAATAGATCCAGGAACTTACTGTGATGCAACAGTAGAAATGGCTGCCCCTACTACACCCAGTTGAAAACCATACATAAGTATGGGAAACAAGAAAACTGCCGCTAAATTACCGATACCTGCATGTAAGGAACTATATCCATCAGTAGAGGTATTGAATTCACAAGATTAAGTTGATCATTGTGACTCTTCTCACAAGTCGATGACTACATTAGCCCTATACATTTAACTTCTACCTTCATCGGCAACAAGGACACGGACGTGAATTTTTTTCATATGTATACTTGTACCGGAGATGCACATAAACACTCGTATTTAAAATAAATAAAAAAATAAGGCCCCAGAAATAATTTGTGAAGTTAATGCTGGTTTTGAGGCCGCTTTCTTTCCGCCTAATCTGAACAAGCTAGGAAAAAACTGGGCATCACTCATGAGATGGCGCAGTCTTCATCGATTATCCTACTTTTGGCATGTAGTGCACTTCCCTTTGCCATCATTAAATTGATGGCCATAGTAGGACTAAAGCTCAGAAAAGCAAAGTCTATGTTTAGGTTGGAGAAGAAAAACATCACATGGGATGATCAGCTTACCAAAATTTTTTGGGGGTAACTTCTAATGATGAGTTTCTTATAGTCACACGCTCCAACAATAACTTGGAGAGTTTCAGAAAACATTTATGTTAATTTAGTTAATGTGGAGAGGAAGAGATGTCCAGAGCTCTAGGAATTAACATGTAACAGTGATAAGTTGGAGCATAATCGTGTGCAATATACCAAGAAGAAATAAAAGCAGCTATCCAAAAGTATGCAAGTAATAACTACACAAATCTTAACAAGTACTTGCCTAAACATAAAACAGGAGTTTTTGTGTCCTTAAAGCCACGAAAAATTCCTTGGAGTGCCAAGGACGCTACCACTGCAGGGGCTCCAAGTGCTCTTACAGAAAGAATACGTTGTGCTGGACTGTGCATGGGTGATGCCTGCAAACAGTTTGAAGAAACTATATCAAGACTCTTAATAACAAGCCACACATGATTAAAGCAAATATATTGGGTGATAGGTTCTTCAAAAATTAAATAGCAAAGCAGTGCTTGAGAATGGAAAGGCAAGTGTAAACGTTGCTTCAACGAAGATATATAATGGGCCATTGCACAGAGTATTGCACGGCTTATCATAAAAGAACATCGTGTAAATATAACTTACCGATGATACACCCATCATGCTTAAAAATTGTCCAGATCCAAAGTATAAAGCAATGGCCTCAAAAATGCCTATTCCAAATGCCAATAGCAGAGCTGTGGACACAGATGATAATTGCTTCCTCTCAGCTGTTGTAAATGGTTTGCCTATGCGATTACCATTGCTTTCAAGAATTCCCTCCTCTGTAGATAGACCCCATTAGATAACAAAAAACTACAAGTTGCGAAGTAATAATTAACCCAGCAGGAGCAGCACATGTCAAAATTTCACTTCACCTGAAGCAGAATCTTTACTTGCACTTTTAGATAAGTCCTCAGCCACAAAAGAAGTGGCAACACTAAGCAGAGGAATGTTAAAAAGCTTTGATATGATGTTAAATATTGATATGGAAACGCCAGCTGAGCCCAACTCCACAGCACCTAGAAGATGAAGGGGACCGCAAGAAGAAGAAGATTGCCTCAAAAAGGTTATACATAAGGATGACAGAAAATTGATATGGCATAAGCTTAATCAAACAACAAAAGGGACATTCCTCCTTATCTTGACAGTAAAAAATCCATCCCTCTTTTTGAAAGATTGCGGACACCTTGATGAAAGCTAATGACATCGATGACTCAAGAATCAAGGAGAAATACTCACAAGTCGAATGGACACACTTCCTCATATTCATTAGCCAACACCTCACAAGTTGAATGGACACACTTCTGGATATTCATTATCCAACAACTAACGTTTCACATACTTATCAAGAGAAAACAATTGAACAAGATGGAAAATTTCACGCATTCAGAAACTACCACCTCGAGTAAACAGAAAATTGCACTCATCTTTCATTCCCCTCAAAAACAAATTATTTCATTCAAATATGTAGCTTTGAGTGAAATAACATGTGGATCAAAACCAGTATAGGACATTTCTTTTCTTATTGGACCTTTTGCATAGGACACAAACCACGTGAAAAGCAACTTAAAGAAGTCTACAATGCCACAATTGTTTTATTGTTCCTGGATGAGGGATTGACTCTACAGATATAGTATTATGGAGAAGACAAAATTGTTTCAAGCGCCGACAAAACCAGAAGACCCCTTGATTTGCAATAAATCAAAAGGCGCAAGATTCAAAATAGCTGAGATCCAATGGTGACATTCGAATATGACATAGAGGGACAGTTCTATGGGAAAATATGTCATGATGGGTGGATATGTCGGGTAACCAAGAAAAAAAGAAGGCTTTACCAAATTAGCTATGTACAGAAGAAGTATAAAACCAAATCTCTTGCTTGATAAGCTCATAGGACCAACTCAGGATGCATTGAGTTAAAAGACGTATTTACAGACTAAAAGCTAGGAAGTGCTAAAAGAAGCGAAGAGGTAAGTATCCAGACTTATTCACCCATGTAAAGATATTTCCTCTTGTTTCCCTTTCTTTCCCTCTGCTTCCATATTCAAACAAAGAATTAAACTGGCTGCAAATTTTGTGTACTGACATTAAAAAATAAGCAAAGTTTTCTCGATAACTAAGAATTAAAATCCACATCCCTGACTGGAAAAGAGACAAGAATTATAATAAGACAAATTATTATCCTTTATGTTGATATCCAATTGTAATCATCACAAGAACGCAAAAATTCAAAATCAAAGATAATGCGCCAAACACGTTCTCTAATTACAGAACATTTTCCCAAACATTTACAGTGAACATAGAACAAGAAGACTTTGCTAATACATATTTTTTCCACACAAGGTAGTTAATGAGCTTCACATAAAAGTGAAGGTTTACATACCCAATCTACCAATATAAGCAGTCTCCATCAGCTGTGCTAAGGGCTCAATAGCTTGTCCGGCCAATGCAGGCAGTGAGAGTGCTATGAGCTCTCTTTTCACATCAGTGATATGTGATTGACCTTGAGGAATTGCTGTAAACTCACTGCATAAATCAAGACAAAGACTAAGAATACCATCTTGCAAACCCAAATCAGAGTTCATCTTGCTTTGAGTCAACTACAATTATACCCTAGTAGAATTATCATCTGTCAATACTTGTATTTGGTCGTCAAAGCAGAAAACCATACACTTGGCCATGTTGTTTAGACTTATTTTGACACTACCGAGGAAAAAACTAAGCAAAAGATGCACGCCACAAGTGCAAATCACTTCAAGCAGCACCCAGTAATATCAGCAGCACATATTTCTAGCCAAAACTACATCATCAAGTACAAGGAATCATGGACTTTACGTGACTTCCTCTGTTTTCTTGGTACGAGGATCATCCCCAACAGACGACGAACCCACGTATTCATCAACATCTGTAGAACCTATGCCACAATCTGAACTCAACTGACCACGGACCGAAAGCAGCGAGAACCTCGCGTGATTCGCAGATAGACGGCAACCACAACTGTAAAATTTCTTTCGATCAACAGAAGCCGAAACTCTACAAACACCGCTGGTGCGGACAGGGGCAAGCAATCTTTTCCTTCTGATTGCCGCGCTCAATTCGCTCTGCCTACCCGTCAGGCCATTAGAAACCGAAGAACCGGCAAGCTGCGCTGCCGACATCGCACCACTCTATAGTCGACAAGAACGAAGGACAATTTCCAGTACACAACTGCAAGCCAAATGAAAAAAAAAAACGAACGCGTCAGGAAAGGATGGAAACCGGAAAGGCAAAACCTAAAAATGCTCCGAGCATGACATAAACAACTTCACCGCAGCTAAGCAAGACAATCAGAAAACGACTCCCGCAACACCGCGCACTAGAAAGAAGAAGAAGCAGCGGCAGCAGCCTCAATATCGCATGAGCATCGCGGCGAAAGACCGGACAGGCGCGCGGAGAGAGAGAGAGAGCTCACGGCGGCGAAGTCTCCTAGAACGGCGAAATGGTGGAGAGAGCGCGCGAGGAGGGTGCCGTGTCCGCAAGCACCGCCATGGCCTTGGAATGCTGCACGCAGGTTGGCTTCGTCATCGTTATTATAATATTGTTTATCCTTTTCTTTTATTTATAGGGAAAGAGAGGGAAAAAAGAATGTCGCCATCTGAATTCTGAATTGGGAAAGGGGGCTTTGGTTTTGATTCGTAACAATTCAAAGCATCTAAAATAAGGGAGATTTATCAAAATCAGTCCTTGTGCTAATTCAATTATATTTTTTTTACTAATTCAATTTTAAACCTTTTATTTTTATGCAGATTCAATCCATTAAACAAACTCTAGTTGAGCGAAATTAAAGTAATCTCCTACTCACGTTGACATGGACAAATTTTAATAGTCTTTCATTTTTTACGATTTTTTATTTTCTTCCTTCTTTTCTTTTTTCAGAATGGCTGACGAACTTGGCGAAACTTGCTTGCCACTAAATAAGGGCCACATAGCCCTCACGTGGCCCCTAAATCTGGGCAAGGCCAAGCTTCATCATGGCAAGGCAGGGCAAGGCAAGGTTGCCTTGCCAATGGCCATCACCCGTTGCTGGCAACTATGAAAAAAAATAAATCAAAAAAATAAACTATTATAAAAAATTACCACTTAAGTTTCGATTGAATGGTTAGCGTCTATATCAATGCTAGCCAACCAAATTAGCTGGAAAAATTGGACTTGATTGGGGAAAAAAATAGATTGAAGATTGAATTAGCCAAATCATAATAGATTTAGGATTCAATTGGTAATTTTCCGAAAAGGGGCACGAGTGCATCAAGATAAAACCTGAGAAGATCGAATTAGATAAATCAAGAAAGTTAGACCGAATGAAATGAAAAATTAAGATGACTAAATTGCACGGATACGGAAACTTGCAAGATCAAATCTATATACTTAACCATACTTGCTGATCACGAAATTATTGGAGTCGTGCTGAACTGTCGTCGATAACTCCACCTTTTGAAACTTCAAAAGAACGAGAAGCTTTCAATTTGTCTAGGAGTTTGTAAATGCTGCTACATTCATGTTTTTAAGTACCTCGACGCCAAATCCTGAACGGAAAGTACCATCTCGAGGGGTCTTTGTCGCATGAGGATTTATGTAAATCATTCGTTTCATTCCGCCATAAATTCGAGGGCCTTATAAATTTGCACAAGACGGGGCGAGATGTCCCTTGTAGGGAGGAAAACATTCGGATTCGGTTGAATTGAATGAACTCGAAAAGGATCATTATTCCTTACGATCGCGGAACAATATGGTCGAGAATTACTGTCCTGAAAATTACTAAGGCTCTCTCGGAATACATTGGAAAATGTCGCTAAATCCGTTGTCCGGAAAGCAGTATCGACATCACGAGGAAGTTCCAGCCCAATGTTCCCATAGCAATCTTCGCCGCACGGTCACTGCCGCTGGGCGGTGGAGCTGTTCAAGGGCCGACAACAAATCTACATCAGTGAGTTTCCGGGTACGGGGACGAACAATGCGACGAGCAGAGCAAACAAAATCAGAGAAGCTCGACGCAATTCGGCCCGACTCTGTTAAAAGTCGCGTTCATGTGCGCGATCTCGGCATGAAAGCGCTCGGACTTCCTCAGTATCAACTTGGAAATCACTAGTATAGTAGGAGCACATACCGGCACAGGTTGATATCGTTTCGGGGGTCGTGAAGATGTTCTGGCTTGTGTAACCGGCATAAGAACACGTCGTGGTGCTGCACGACGTGGTGGTCGTGTTGCCGATGGACAGACTAGTGTCGGCCGAGCACTGCATCGACGGGCATGTCGACAACGCAATCCCCGAGGGCTGGCATTGTAATCTGAACCACGAACGAAACCAATGGAAGCAAGATGGTATCTTAGTAACTTGCAGACTTTGAAACGAATGGAACCGGGAACTCTAAAGCATTTGGCCGGAGAATGGATACCGACGTCCAGTTATTCGCGGAATTACAGCTGCACTCCACGCAGTTGTTGGCCGTGAAGGCGTAAGAGTGGTTGGGCACGAGCAAGGAGGCGTCCAGCGAGTCGTTACGGATCTTGGACGTACAAGCTGCACAATGATCGACACATCCGAATCAGTTACCAACACAGAGTTACCAAATTGGTGAAGAATCGCCATATAGCCAATCAGCAGTCCCATTTCCATGAAAAGAAGAAGGATTTGTCTTGCAAACCGTCCCAACCAACAACGGTCATCAACCGTTAAACTGATTTCCGCAAAAGGAGGAGGAAAGAAGGTTGGGGGGGTGTCACGGAGAGAGAGGGAAAGGGACAGAGAGAGATCACCTTTAAGCGGAACGTCGAAAGCCTCGTCGGCCATGAGATCTTTGGCACTGGCCAACCCGTTCAGGTCCAGCAGGATCTGCTCCGACACGCCGAACGTCGCAGCGATCTCCTCCACGGTGCTTCCCTCCTCCACCACGTGGGCGTGGTGCACCACCTTCTCCCCGTGCACTTCGTCGCAGCTGCAGGGTAGTGGGATCCGCAGCTTCTGGCCGACTAGGATGATGTTGGGGTTCTCGATGTTGTTCACCAGCCGAATGTCTGGGTACTTCACCAGGTACGAGAAAACCTCCGAGGCGATGTAGTAGAGCCCATCGTCCTTCTGGACCGTATATACGGGGCTCCCGTTTGATATTCCTGACCCGTTCGAGCACCTGCACGTTCGTCCCCGTCAACAAAGTCGAGCATTTTACTTACAGAAGCATCTAATCTGCAAGCTTAAACTTTTAATGTTTGCGCAACGTGAAGAAACAGAGGTTGCCACTTCGAACACAGCTTATCATGAAACGCCTCGACTCGACTCGAACATGACTAGTTTCCTTTTCGTTTGAGGGTGTAACCTGCAAGTGAAGGGGATGACGACGGTTTCTCCGGCCTGGACGGTGAAGTTGGCGGGGGTTGCGGGGGGGTGGTTGTTGGCTGCAAGGAGGGAGCGGAAGTGCTTGACGCCGAAGAGGGACTGGATGGACCTGAGGGTGGTGGTGTTGGGGGATTTGTAGCCAACCAGCGCCTGACAAGTGGCCTCAGGCGGCGAGCTGCATCTGAAGCCGAGGGCGTGTGTCGCCGGCGGGAGCGCGCAGAGGAGGACGGAGAGGCATGCAAGCACCACAACGCACCCCATCTCTCTCTCTCTCTCTCTCTCTCTCTCTCTCTCTCTCTCTCTCTCTAAAAGAAAGATTTACTCGTTTCCTGTTTGCGAGGATTGATGAGGGGGTTGCCTTTCAGTTATGGGAGAGAGCAAATTCGAATGGCGACGCTGGCAATGGTGGTGAAGCAGCGATAAAAAGGTGAGGAGGTGTGGGATGAAGATGAGCAAGAGTTGAGCGGAGACTTGGGGTTGACCTGACAATATGTGACGCCGCGAGATTGAATGTTTGGACCGCAAGATGATGTTGACAAAATAGGAGGGAGAAGGAAATTCGCGGCTTTCCCACTTGACTCATCTCTCTCTCTCTCTCTCTCTCTCTCTCTCTCTCTCTCTCTCTTTGTGGAGAAGAGGAACAGCGGGTCAACCTGTCAAATGACCCAGCCGTTCGAAACTCAAAATCGAATTGAAAGGGCTGCTGCTAAAGGGGTGCGCGAGTTCGATTTTCAACTCTCCAATTTTCTATTCTTCATTCCCACTCAAAAATTCCCACGCTCGCAAAACTCATCTTCTCGAGGGGATCTCTCTCGATGGGCATCAACCTCAAATCTCAGAGACCACAATCTGGAGTAACATGGAGCGGACATCGTCCTCTTATATAACCGGAGAAAAGAAAGAAGAAAAAAAACACAGTGGGATGACACTGCACATGACGAGTCGTTGTCTCTGGGCACGAACATCCCCCTCGAGCATCGAGCATATTCAAGAAGCCCTTGTCGCATAATGACTCCATAGGCAGGGAGGGGGTGTTTCCGTGTGCCCCCTTTCACCTTTAACCATGGAGAACGACGACTTCCTGACCGCCGTATGAACGTGCAACTTATTTTCTAAGGTGGGGAAGACAACAGATACAAAATTTTGGGTGGAATGAGTCGCCAGTTAGCAGCTCTGGCACTCAAGATGTCACGGGAGGACTTTTCCATTCCATCCCGGGATTGGACCCCCAGCGGGACAATCATTCTTGTTTGGAACGAGTACGAAGCCAATGGAGACTTCATTAGTCAAAAGAGGATTCACATGACAAGGTTTCCACTCCCCTATGAAATGGACCACTAGCACCGGACGACGACAATGACGTTCCTCCCTTTTGGTCTTTGCATAGTCCAGCCGATTGAGACAAGTCAACGTCAATGCCCCCGATAATACGTAATGGGAAAATGATAAAATTCTTCGATCCCGGTCAGAAATCTGGCATTGAGCAGGAAAGGCCGTGAGTCCTGCCTCAGGAATGCCACCTGACTTTCCGTTTCCGGTCAGATATTGATTGAGCAAATATTCACGAGACTGTACATAGCCTTTCCTCCTAGTAAAAACATCCTGCAGATTCTGGACGCCGCCACATGCACCGGTTTCCTCCTAACACAAGATTGCTTAATCTACTTGCTATTTCAAGGAAGATGTTAAGAGACCTATTCTCGCGAATGAAAAAACCTCGACCATCTCAGGCAAAAGTCAAGAATTACAGACTCGATCATCTATATACATGCAAATGATTAAGGGAACGAAGAAAGAAGGGTGGTACAAGAAGTAGTTACCAGTAACCCATACTAGTTCTCACTTGGCACAGCAGGCCAATGTCCCAAAGATTTGACAAATTATATCTACAGTCTCAAAATTGCAGACAGTAGCTCTTGATTAATGATAAATAGATCCACAGCATGCCCTTTGTCTGCCGATTTCATCTCCCACTTGTCAGTTTTCGTCCAGAATCGTGTCGTAACTCATCACACCTTTCAAGAGAAGCTAAGAGGACCTGCTTTTGCTGAAATCTTGTTCACTAGCAAGATGATCTGAAGAAGAAGATCTAACAACTTACTTTGAAAAATTAGGCCTACAGAGTTAAAACCAGCGAGGCATGTATTTGATGGGTAATCAGATCTAAGGCATTAACAAATGCTTGACAGCAGGATTACTGCCAGCTGAAATGAATGAGAAAATTCTTCACTTCTGCTCAAGTCGCTGCAGCACCGACTCAGCAAAGCTCCGTTGCCTGTTCATGGAAAGAAAAGTCAAAATAAAACAAATATATTAGCCAGTTAACAGACGGCCACCTATGTAATTGGGCCAAAGATTACACACTCAAACCCCCCCCCCCAAAAAAATAAATAAATAAATAACCCTGAAACCAAAAAGAGGAAGTTATGGGGTGCTCCAATATCACTGTTTGGTGCAAGTTCCCGAATCAAACAGGATATTAGATAATGAACTAGACTAGACTTACTTCCCTTCTCTATGCTTGGGGCTAGGGCGAGAGTACTTCAGATATCCATCCCAAGGAACCTTCTTCAAACCAGCTCGAGCAGATATGATGTCCCGGACCCTGTACAAGAGAAACATGGAGTGAGAAGAGAAGTTTGTCAGCATCAAAGTCATGCATCAAGCCACCTGAGTGTGTATAAAGAAAATATGGGAAATTAAAGGACACTTGCTAAATGCCCTTGCAGCTTATTGTGCATAAAGGGTGAACAATTACCTCTCTGCAAACTCAATTGGTGTTTCACCAGGTTTCAAGGTTTGAGGTTCCAAATACCAGACATCACAAACAACTGCCCAGGACGTCATAAGCTGCAGCAGATGCATTGTGAAAGATTGTCTGCATACAGAGTAACTCAGGCATTAACCTCCAATTGCCATTGAGCTAGAAGCTGAAGAACCCAATATGATATAAGAGAGAGTTATTTCACTAATTCAGACAAGCAATTTGCTGCCTGCATAGATGCATCGAACAATTATTTGCCTCAAACTTGGCAAAGAACTCATGCTATTTTGTTGGTGTTCTGGCAACTAGGCTTATCCTTCACTCCCATCGCCATAAATTTACAAGGACTTTGTTAAAGAGTGCCTCAAGGCATTTGTTAAGCACATAGATAAGGAAAGCTTACATTCCAGAATACTATTTTCATTGCGATTAGTGTAGTCTGTGCTTTCAAAACTTGTACTTCGGTTCATGCCTAACAAGTGCTCTTAAGGCATTCATTACATGACAAATTACGTGAGGAATGACGATAGCAACTCAAAATCAACAAGAAGGAAAAGCAATGTCTACTAAGAATCACTTACTGCTTTGAAAAAATAGACATAGAAAATTACTAAGCAAAGTAGAGTATAGAAAAAATGGTAACTTAAACATGAGGGGTTTCATTCAGCATGCAGCTAAATTTCATTTATGGCCAATAAGTACAGATTGTATAATATAAGTTCTTGTAGGCAGTCCCATACTTCCTGCTGTTCCAAAACGCGTCCACAAAGATCTTATTGTACTTGATTGCGATAGGGCAAACAGTGCACCCGAGCTCAAATGCACCCTAGGGATTATGAACAAAGAGAATCAGTTTCAACCGATAAACAAATTCAAAAATGAGTCTTTAGATATAGCATTTAATCAAAATTTGAAGTGGTTAATTATCAAAGACATCCAAGAGGCATACAATCTAAAGCAACAAGCTTTTTGATAGGATAAACATTTACCATGAACGATCAAATGTTGACAGATGTTCAACATTATGACCTAGAGTACTGCCAATTTAGGAAAAGGACATATAGTTCCATTCTTGACGATGGTTTGCTGTGTAGGAAGCAAAATCTAAAGTACCTTTTTGAACATGACAGTATAGTGATTGTTCACACAGGTCCCCTCAGGAAATATGAGAAGAGGGTTGTTATCAGTTCCCTGTATGTGATCTCTCAACCTGAAAATTTTAACAGACATCTACATAACAATTCACCATAATCTAATTGAGCAACACTTATGCTGCACCTTTATGCTTACTTTTTTGCGACAATTTCACGATCTTTGGCCTCACTACGATTAAACCAAATGCATCCCACGCTCTCCAAAATAGTGCTTTGCAGTAGTCCTGTTAAAGAACCAAAACTAAGAGTTCATAATCACTCTAGCAATTGCGGACTACAATGAGTATTCAGTGCATCTTTAAGGAGCATATAATTTTGGGGTTCTCTCACCAAAATTGAAAATGTGAAACTCAGCGATAAAAATCACGATGCCTTAGAAAAGAAAAAGGTATCCTAGCATAGATTGAGAATATACTGACAATCTACTAACCAACCCATCCAGGATGCTTTTGCATGATAACAGCAAAGGCAGTCATTTGCTCCAAGATGATGAAATCAATCATGGACGTGTGGTTGGCAACAAAAACCTGCTCAACACACAAAATCGGGTTAAAAATGCATGAAGTCATTATGAAGATAAAATTTTTCAGACTCACAAGACACGGAAAAAGCAAACACTTCACTACCAACTACCAAACAAGAAAATACCAAGTCAAACACATGAATACCAAACAAAAATAAGTCAATATTTTAGTTGTATTACCTGTTTGGGCCGATTGCTGGGGCGTGGCCCATGGTACTTGACCACCCCAGTCCATGAAGCGACAAAGAAGCTGCAAATTAACTCCACCAGCAACCTCTGCAAGGACCAAAGCATCAGATAACTTTTTGACTTAACAGTCTAATGGCTAACTGCAATCACAACACTTGTTACAAAGCTCAATCATTTTGAAGAACATTAGGAAAGATTTGCCAGCAATCAGCAGTCTTCCATCACATTGGACATAAGATGAGTGTCAAATAAATGGTCCATCCAAAACCCCTGGCCCTAAACAAGGCAACCAGTGCACGCATGTAAAACCCCAAAAGAAGAAAACTGAGAAAATAAGAAGGTCCACATGAATGAGAGAAGTACCTCATACTTCAGCATAATTAGCTTGTAAAGCAAAAGGAAACATGAAATATGGATGGCCAACAATGAAGCGTAAAATTAAACAAGATTAAGAAAACAAGGCTTATAAATCTTAAATCCTCGGGAGGAAAATGGTAAAGAAGTTCAAGAGTGGGAAAAGTGGAATTGAATTCGCAAAGAATGGAGCTTATACAACATAGTAAGGAAATCAAAAGGGAAAAAGCCGCCAACCAGCTATACAGAGGTAAATAGCAACATCATTAAGAAAAAGTGCTTTTACCTCCAGCTTCTTTCTCAGCACATCATGCCCTTTAAGCATAAAGTGAACAAGGGCAAATGACGAGAGGAATATTATCCATCCAATTGTCAATACTAAAACCCTGCAGTAAAAAATTCATTAAATCAAAACCCATACCAAGAGAGGCCACCATGTTGACTTCCAAAAGTATAATGACAATGATAAAATTGGAAACTTGAAAGCACAATGCAGATCTTCCTATGCCCCCTTAAGATAAGAAAGGGCATAAGAAGAGGAGGAAAAAGAAGAAGATCCGTCCATTTTCTGACTGTCCCTTAAAGCAACAGACACCATCCATGCAAGGAAATGCGAATTTAGTTACGTCAGTTTCCTTATCTAGAAGAAAGCTATCGCACTGACAAGATGAACGAGAATACCACAGGGCAACATGGAAGGCCCTTTCAGTAGGCGGTACACATATGTCAAAGGACATGGTAAATAAAGTAGAACGACCAAAATACGAGTCGGTCCTAAAGGGCCCAGATTTTTGGAGTGCTGCATTTAAGATTGACTAGACATTATACTATACAGGAATTGCCATAGCTACAGTGCCTATCAGTTGTCTCAGCATCACACAGTTTCGGAATAAGTTTGCTAAAAACTGTGATCTCCAACTCAAAAATCTCAAAATCCCTCAAAGTAAGGTACTTGATAATCAGCAAAGGACTTCTTTCAGATAAATTCATGCATTAGAACTGTTTTAAGACCTCAACATTGTGACTATTAAAAAAAAAATTAGACAAAAAAATCTGAAAGGCCAAAGTCGAACTGATAGATCAAATCAAAATTTTATTGGACCTGCACAATTAGTGCGGGGAAGCACGAAGAAACAATTCCTTTATAAATCCAAGCGGAAAACCCTGTTTCATCCTCGATATGTACTCATGAACTGATGCGCCACTCATATTGATAAGAACAAGATCCATAGCATTATTTACCACATTGAAATAACATGCCAACGTTAGTAACAAGCTTAGATCAAAGCACAACTGGAAAGTCAGAAATGCACATAACCGCCGTTCTGTTTGTCGTTTTCTTGATCTGTTCTAGATTTCTGAATCGGCAACATAAATTCCGTGAAGCGACTATATATCAGTGCATCGCATTCGAATAGAGTTCAAAAAGACTCTGTTCGGCTTACCTCGCGGGGAACAGGATCAAGTACCGAACCAGCACTCCGAAGCACCACAGCGGAAAGAGATATATGTTCCAGTTCCACGGTTCCGGCGGATTCGATTTGAAACACCGCGTGAAAGAGTCCTGACTCAGCCATCACACAAACTCCCAAATCAAACATCCTCGAAAAATGCCACCCGGCACGCGGGCGCTCCCATCGCCGGTCGCAACGAATCCATACAACAGAAGCCAAGCGAAGCGCGACTTACATCGACAATGGCGCCGGCGGCCTCGGTCAGAGTCGGGGTGACATCGAGCAAATCGTGCCTGCCAAAGAAAGAAACCGGCGATCAAGGAAAAGCGACGAATGCTACCAAAACTGATCTCGATCGCTCCGGTGCAACAACTGGAAAAGAAGAGCCGGTAGCTAAAAACCGCGACGGAACTACGGCGAGAACTCAATCTCGGACACACACGCCCATCGTTCCGAACCGCCAATGGATCGAGATAGAAATAGGGAGGGAGAGAGGGAGTACGGACAGGCGGAGCTTGCCGCGAGGCTCGTGGATGGAGGATCCGTAAGGGAGGTAATCCTCGATGTTGGGACGGTCCAGGTCCAGCTCGGAGCTCGAGGTCTTCAGCTTCCCGGGGTTCGCCATGGTCGGCCTCGCTTGCTTCCTCCTCTTCGCGCTCGCAGCTGACGCGGGCACCCAGGCAACTCTCAGGCGGTATTTTCCTGTCCTCCCTGGCAACGGCGACTGAGCTCTTCTCGACTCCTCCCGAATTTCCCTTTTCTCATTTTGGGCTTTTTTACGTAAATCAGAATCGCATGTACATTTGGCCCAAAAAAAATAATTGTCGAGCGAATAAATAAATCACGTTTTCGTTAATTTCACAAAAAATAACTTTTGAGGAAAAAGCACCTTCAAAAATAGGAAAAAAAAATTTGGTGAACAACATTTTTCATCTTTTTTGTTTACTTTTAAATATCATAATCTCTAACAACATCCTCAACCTTGCTCGAGGCTGGCGAGCCAGTGGCTTTCGACAGACGAACACCGGAAAACATTATTATTATCTAGGAAGATGATTTTCTCAAAAAATATTTTCTAAAAATACTATATCTTCCGTGAAAAGAACGGAGTCTAAAATCATCCTCCACTTTCCAAACTCGCATTAACCATCCCTTATTTTAAGAAATTAAAACTTTTAATGATTGACCCAGACATTACTTGAACGTGACGTCATAACATGCCATGTTTTTTTTTATAATTTTAGGGAGGAAAATACTGATTCAAAATAGAAAACTTTGAATGCCGAGCATGCAAAGCATATAAATCATGATAAAGTCGGGAAAAAATATTTAGAAGAAATGTACCATAAAGAGTGTGGTTTGAAGTTTTTCGGTGACTACTATCCCAAAACATATGCTTTTGATAAATTCGTCACTTTAGTATGAACAGAATTTATTCCGTATTATCGCTCAAATGATTTCATGACTATCATCTTGGATACGGGTATGATTCGAGTGTCGCATGAGAAAAACGGTATAGAGAATTCGCACGGCACGTCAGCAGCCGACGTGGCACGCGAACCATTTAGTCCGAATGCTTTGGTAATGATGGGTAATAAACGCATGCCAAGCCCTACACTTAAAAGAGTGGATGAACAAAGAGGCCGAGAGGCGTGGGTCACCAACCCGATGAGGCCATTCTCTTCTGCGGAGGACGGAGTGGGTGAACAACGCCTCCCAAATCCTTTGTTTTCGTCAACTTGGTTGCCGACGTGGGATTGACTAAGGACACATACGCAGTTCGGACAAGAAGGATTGGTGCGTTGGTTGCGCATGGTGTCTCCTGAGTCGGAAGGCAATTCTGGTTTTCGCTTTGGGCGGATGTAATGGCTGCTCTTAGGATGCCAGCACCGGTGGGTACTGGTCTATAGAGGGCCTAATAAACCTAGAAAGTTTATAGCTTTGACTCTAATCCGTCCCAAGCTGGTGTGGGGACTCTCGGCCATTCTGATATCCTCTTCGTCACTGGATCGATGGAAGTTGGAGTCTGCAAGTGAAAGCCGGTCATGGCGAGCATTCCGGCCATGAATTTTAACCGTTCTAGACTTGAAGCTACATCCTTTGGCACTCTGTGTCTTAGCCAAGAGTAACTGTCAACAACGACGACAGCGGCAGCAAAATAGCAATGCCTGCCTCCGTACTTTGAGAAGAGAATCAGACAGCCGAAGCATAGGCGAGACATCGACTCGTCCTCCTGTTTATAAAGCATAGGAAGCGAGCAAGGTGGAAGGTTAAGCCGTTTGCCGATCCTATCGATGCCAGTAGGAAGCCTATGAAGGATGGCCATCCGAGATATCTAAGCAAAAATCCAGTTCTCACCCAATCAACAGCTGAAGTAAATAGACCAGAAGTGACAGTGCCAATGATTATGTTAACTCGAAGTCTAGAATTGCATCACAAGAAATTAAGAAACATATGCGGAATCTCTCGGGAGGAAGCAACATCGCCCTTAAAAAGATATGATCAGGTCATCAGCAAGGCAAAAAGAGGATGGAATTTGATTCTACCATATCCAGCTGCAGAGTTTCATAGCCTGGACGGCACCTCCATAGCTAAAAAAGAAACAAAGAGAGAGGATCACCTTACTCATTCTCACTCCTCTTTTTCCTGGAAAAAAAATATGTCCCTCTGAAGAGCCATCGATGCTTATAAATTTGACAAACACCTAATAATTGATTGACTTCATCGTCAAAATAACCAGGGAAAAAAACTTTGCCTCATACCTCGTTTTATTCTTGCTATCGCACTAACTCGCGCTATCAAAATCAAATTCCCGTTACGATCCATTAAAAGATTTGAACGCGAAAAGGGCATTTCCATTTCTCAGATAAATTAACCTTCAATTTATGTACCCAAAAGTAACCCTAAACAATCTATAAATAAGAGGGGGGAACTCAGGCTGTACAATCAACAAGATCAATCCAGCACAAGAAGACACTGCACCCCGCCACCCTCGAACGATCTTCTAGCTCTTCCAGCTTCTCGTGTATGAGGAAGCTCCATCCAGGGGTTAATGCACCCGAATCCGAAGGCAATCTTTTGTTACCCTGTACTAATCATAGACTTGCCAAACACCAGTCTCTAGGCAACCTCACCTCGGGGCCTCTCTCTTTGGTGGGCGAGTAGGGATGTACTTCTCCATCTTTTTTCAGGCAAATGTCAGCGCTTGGTGAGAAACTACTCGACGAACTCGAAAGAAGGCTGGCAGGTGAAATCGAGGCCATCATCTTCGATAACCAAGTGATCAGCTATGATCTATGCCCCCAGCGATTTCTTTTCATGGGCATCTCATACATCCACGATAACTTTGTTAGGCGCCAACATCGTCCGAGGGGGATTAATTCGTCTCGATGAACACGGGAACACCTTGGACGCCGCCTGCCCGCTAACCCGGAAGGAATGGGGGAGCCATCTTAGGCGATTTTCGGGTGCTTGAGTTCGACTTCATGAGCTGCCCATCGTCCCTTTCGCTAGTGAATTAGTGAACAAGAACTTGTCAATGGAGAAGAGCACCTGTCTTTTGTAAAGAAGGACTCCATGCTCGGATGGCGACTCAGTTGAACGAATCGCAAAGCCTTCGTCTCTGGGCCATGTACATGTCCAGTTCAGCCGAGTCCAGCTCCCTCACCCAACCACCCAAAGCCCTTTTCAAGCTTTGTTGGGCTACCCCAAGATCTCATTATAACGAGGAAGACGACCCGCATGTTTTGGTAGCTAAATCGCAAGCCGTAAAAGCACCTCCCGTTTGATCTCATGAACCGGATAAGACAGCGAGCCGAAACCCGAACGGCTTATTCAACTATGGAATTTGTATGCTCTCGACCGATTCAGCACCTTAGCAAAAAGGATAAGATCAAGTTAGAATCGATATGGTCCAATCCTTTTTTTTATTGAGTTCTTTTTGCCCCCCTTTTTATTTTATTTTGGTGAGGGCCTTTATAATGTCCCAATCCATGCATGATGCGCCTTGGATAAACCTAGTTTAAACAGGAGGTTGTCTGCACATGAAAGTGTGGTGGGTGCATCCATGATAGAAAACAAAGGAAAACGAATTCGAGAATGGGACTCCCATGGAAAGTAAAGGAAGGAAATAATTCATCGTCTTTTCTGAGTGGAGGGTGATGGAAGAAAACCTCTCCCTTGGAGAAAAAAGGCTCGAGTCCTTTTCTTCATAATTGAGGACTTAAAAAATATTATCATCAAAACAAAAGAAAAATCAAGGTTCGGGTCCAGTCCCGAGGTATTAGTATCGGGGTCGTGTACTAATTTCCCTCGAGGTATAAGAGTCCGATCCTTTGGTGTCATCCGAGCACGGGAGGCCGTGATGAATTCATCGATCGTAAAAAAAAAAAGATTATCATTGAACTAATAGAAAAATCTAGGCTCGGGTCTAGCCCCGACTACAATGAACCACCTCGCCCGAGTTTATCCACTTCTTCGGAATTTTGGTTCAATCCACCAATTATCGGGCGGATCACCAGGATCGAAATTAGAATCGGCCCAATTTCTCTTTCTTTAAGTTCTCTCGATCTCAGTATCTAAAATCGGGGACCGATCCCATCCATCCGTCTCCGATTCATCCGATGTGCAGGCGGTCCGCCAGGTGTCTCGAGGAGAAGCGAAAATTAAATTTTTTTTCCCCCCAGTCAAAGCCGCATTCTCGTGCATTAATGATGAGAAGATGTGGCCAGTCTCCCTCGTACCTCCCCGAACAGGAAGATAGCCGACTTCGGCTCACGGGCGAGGCCGGCCATAGCCCGTACTGACCACCAAGAATCTGAATAATTTCGGGTTGGCCACACATTGATCGCCCTTCGTAACGTAACGCGACACGGGGCTTGGAGATCGCACGCGCTATTCACGCGCGACGCGTGCCGACGCGTGAGGACATGGATGGAAGATACCCACATTATTAAAGCCATAAATTACGAGCCGCGATTAAGTCAAATGAAAATAAATAAATAATCAAGCTCGCCCTCGCCCTTAACCCTTACTCTGTATTTTGAGGTTTTCTTTTCATTTTTCCTTAAAGAGTCAATCTTGGGTCTTTTTTTTTTTTATGTTGGTGGTTAAAAAAATGGCTAACGTCATTAGAAAATACCGAATCGAGACCGTCTTCATCCGCCATACTCCAAACTGATTCTTGTCTCATAGAAAATCTTAAACCGAGTACTCCTGATCCAAATCCAGTCTCGGCCAACAAACACACACCCATTGACACGCATCGAATTCACGCATCGAATTCGGCATTCTCCACGTCAAATTTGCCTTGCAAGCTTCCGAAATTTTAGAAAAATATTAGACGGAATGTTAATAGAAGGCTATTTGGCTAAGGGCATTATCAATTCATGCTTTCTTTTATATCGAGTACAAATTTGGAAAGAGGCAATATAGATCGGACCCCGCGAGCCGCGGCCAACTTTCGCAAATTCCGATACAATCAAAGACGAAAAAGAGGAGAAAGGTTGGGATGAAATGGCTCGAAAGGAAAAACTCCCGCATTCCTAAAATGCGCACTATGATGAGAAAAGTAGAGGATCGTCCTGCAGATTCTGCCGTAGATGCTCCACTGATTTTGCTTCTCGGCGTCACCCTTGGAATTTCCGCTGCACGATGCAAGCCATAATGAAGCATGACGCCATCCTCGCACCCAATCCATGATCTGCTATACCAAGGAGAAGGTCTCGACGAGGTCCCCCGTTCGGCAATCTCAGGACCGGCGTGGTCGGAGAAAGCGTCTCGAATTGGTACGTGGGAGCAGCTGCCCGTCGGACCCCGGCCACGGACCCGATGATTCGCAGGTTGCCCCATCCTAACGAACCCGAAAACCAATTTAAACGAATCGGGATACTCTGGACTAAACCCTAATTGATAAGCGGGCTAAGCCTAGAATACCTTGATTGGGTCGCGAGTGTTGTTAAGTAGGGTGCATTCATTTTTTTATAAATATTAACTATATAGCAAGCGTTATCTTAAAATGAAAAATGATGATATAAGAAATAAATGAAGAAAAGATACTTCTCACCGTTAATGAAAATTTCTATACATAGATTGTCAATAGTGAAAGCTTATTTCATCGATTAATTTGTTTTCCGAGTAACCCGAACAGTACATTTTGACATGGATGACCTCTAAATTGCAAATCCATGACAAACGTATTAAAGTGGATAGATCCGAGCTCAAAAGGAATTTGCTTTTGTGTGAGTGGCCGAGCTTAGTGCGGCCTAACGAGCCATCGGACTTTCGATCACATCCGATCTAGGTTTGGGTATCCTTTGATGAAAACCCCACCCGAAGCGACCCGTGCGATTTGACCTGACCGTGCCATCTAAAATGTCTTCCTAGAAACATCCTAAATGCTTCTAGATAACGTCTCCCTAAAGATGTCTAGACAACAACATCTCCCTAGATAATTTCAGACATCTTCATAGTTATTTACTTTTTTTCAATCTTTCTCTAGAAACAAATTCTAGAGAGGTATCTGCCCAGTTATTACCGCATTCCTCCCGAAATGTCTTCCACCGGAACATCTGGATACTGAGGCGATACAGGACTATTTAAAAAATCCTCCAGGGAAGAGGGGAGCTGCATCTCCTCGACATTGTTCAGCTGGCGAGTTGGAACGAATGAAGACCAGAGGACCCCCGAATCGATTCATAAAAGCAGAAGCAGGGCGTGGCGGCGGCAGAGAGAGAAACCCAGACCTAACATTCTTTTCGGATCTGATCCATCAGGAGGAGCTCGGATCGCTCTCGCCTGTCCCCCAGTACATGACCAGTCCCGGGCGGTGGGCGCGGCGTCGACAGACCGGATGCACGAAGAGGGTGAAAGTAAGAATGAGAAAGCGAGAGTGACTGGTTGCACAAGCTCGTCACATCATGTCCTTGGCTCACTTTCCCTTTCTCTCTCCTCTTTGTTTTTCCTTTTTTCCTTCTCAAGAAATGGGCTCTAATGACCTGATGAGTGTCGGAGAGAAGAAGACGGCACGGCCGGCCACCACCGCACAGTTCCTCACGTGACCGTACATTGTTTGTCACGTGAGGTACTTCTCCCCACAGAGATTTTTAAAAAAGAAAAAGCAAAAATAAAATAAAAATCTGTCTGGGTTCAGATCGGGATATATTATAATTCACATGGACGATGTACCCCGGGAACATTTACATTATTCGCTTTCAGATATGGTTAAGGATGTGTTTATTTTGAAAAAAGAATTCCATAAGAAAAGGAAAATATAGTCTAAGAAATCATTCTTTCGAAAAATATTTTACTACTTCTTCAAGTGAGGACATTAATTTTCCTAACTAAAAAAATAAATATATTATTTTATGACCGAGGATCCCACTTTTCGCCAGTCTTTAGGACTTATGTATTCACGGATCAATACATCGGGAGAGACTGGTCTAGCAGCCTATCATTGGGGTCACCCATTTAAATCAAGAAACCATACCTGAGAGTCGAATCTTAAACACAATTGTGGGAAAGGAACGTCTTTACGAGCATAGCCAAAAATTATATTCAAAATTCATTCAAAATATCATTTAAGCACACTCTAAACGACGCCTTGTATCCGCGGGAAATTAAATTAGAGCGTTCGAACTTCCATACCATAACCTTTCTTATAACCCAGGATCCCCACTCTTCGCTAGTCCTTCGGACCTACGTATACCAGGATCAC
The DNA here is from genome assembly GCA_030064385.1 of Melaleuca quinquenervia. Lineage (NCBI taxonomy): Eukaryota > Viridiplantae > Streptophyta > Magnoliopsida > Myrtales > Myrtaceae > Melaleuca > Melaleuca quinquenervia. The sequence goes on along the minus strand of CM057726.1, from coordinate 3,903,398 downwards.
TCGCTTAAATCATAGAACCATACCTGGGAGTCCAATCTTGAACCCAATTGTGGAAAATGAACGTCTCCACCAGCGCAACCATGCGCGTGGGTATGTTAAAATATATATATTTTTGTTGGCCGTAAACAATATTCTGTTCAAAATATTATTTAAGCACGCTCTAAACGGCGCCTTGTATTCGCAGGAAATTAAATTAGAGCGTTCGAACTTCCATACCATAACCTTTCGAATTAGGTAGCAGCTTATGCGATCCATCCCTTCATGAAGTTTTATAATCATTGGCGACCATATACTATTAATAGCAAATGCGTAAAAAGCTTCTTCAACGCTGGGGACAACACAATATACAAAACCGAGGTCAACAGATACTCCCTATCTATATATGTATCGACTCACCTACTGATGACTACCGGTTGACCCACTCGCCCCCGCAAAACACACGTTACATCAGATTTGAGTGCTCGACACCCCTTCATGAATGCCAAAATCTCGAAAGATCCTCCAAAAGTCTTTTCCTCTCCTGATCGGTCGAGACTCGGTTCCCACAATAATTGAGTCGATGATGATGAGCGGCGGCGATGGAGCCAAATTCAAAAGTTTGCATGGCATGTGATCTGGAGGGGACGGGGTGGGCCATCGGAGGGTTGGAAATGTGCCTCTGCATGGTTCAGCTTTTAAAAGATTGCAGAATTATTGTCCATTCGCCTCCCTCCTTCCCTCTCTTTTCTGCGCCAATAATAACGCCACGACTTGACGTCTGAGGCTCCCCCCACCTCCCATGTTAGTATGTTACCCCCCTCCGCCTTCTCATCTACCCTTCTCTTGTTCCGGGTCATACATACGTGGACGGTGTTTTCTTTATGCTGGGGTGGGCGCAAACTAGGGTTTCTGATCGAGGGTCGTTGTCCTCTTGTTGGGACAGGAACGAGGACCTGTCATCTCGCTTGTCTTATACTGCCGTCTGGACGGACGCAGCGTAGGGTTTCGCAACGGCTATGAAACCTCGACTCCGCGTGCTCCCCCGCCTCGTCCCGGTACATTGTAAAAACGGTCGAATTGAATGCGTGTGGCAATGGAACTCGTGGTGCTCGGGAACGGGATCGGACCGTTGACGCCCGTTCTGTTGGACGGGTCATTAGGAGCGTCCCGAGAATGTCCGGATTGGGATCGATCGATCGATCGAGACGTCCGGGGTCGGAATCACGGGGCCGTCCGTACCCATAACGCTCCGCACAGTAAAAATTCAAGGAAGAGAAGGGTTTAAAAAGGAGGAGGAGGAGAAGGGTCGGGGAAAGGACGAGAGGATAAGACCAAGGGAGCAATGACTTCCCAATCTCGGGCCTGTGCTCGTGCAATCATTGACCCTGGGCCCCATCTCCACTCAAGCCCACTTGATTAAAAACTCCGGCCCCACGCACCTCGGTGGGGACCACGGCCCACGTGGCCGAGACCCGTCCTGGTCGCGGTCGCACCCTATCATTGCTCTCCCCCCTCCCGCGCCCGACAGACATCCGTACACGCTGACGTGGAGGACATCACGTGCGATCCGTGTGAGTCCACGTGCCTCTCTGCGTCCGTTACCGTCGTGCCCTCGTGGGAGACGCTAGGAGGAGGACGTGGACATCCACTTCGCTTGCTTTGTTAGTGATTCCGAATTAGTGTACTTTTTTTTTAAATTTCTTTCTTATTCTCTGGATTTATTCGATAATTATGGTTTTTTTTACCGTTATTAAGCGCCTTTCCGGGATAGCAGTGACTATATCATAATTCGAGTCCGAAATGTTGCTGCCTATTATTCTGGTCAAATAGACCTATTGAAGTTCGACCAAATAAAAAATAAAAAACATGCCTTAAAGTTACGATCCCTCAAATAAGGGTGATACGTTCTCTCGGGAATTGTTAATAAGCTAATTGTGGCAATACAAAAGCTCATCGGGCACCCTATTAAGGTAGCGGAATCTATTTATATGATTGTAAACGTTGCAAGGGAGACGATACTATATAGATTCTAATGTTTCTCAAACAAAAGTTGATGTGGATTTGTTCTATTTTTTTCACTTTTTAATCGAAATTAATAAATTATACATGTGTGTGCACGAGACGCTCTTTGATTATAAGCGGTGTTGAATATCGATTAGTATTGTGCTAGATATTTCTATGTTCAATATTAGAGAGTTAAAGAAACAAAATGTAAATAAGAAAATACCTCTCTAAACAGATTTTCTGAATTTCGTCGAAACTAAATGGAGCACTATTGATCGGATATTCATACATCTCGTTCCCACCTGTACCCGAGAGAGGGTTCCGACATGGAGCTCACATTATCGATAAAATTGGATTCACATATATTTAGAGCCGATATATCCAAAAACGACTCGTTTTCCTTCGACTCTCTAGTGTTCGCCGCCATGATGATAACTATGGGAATGACACCTAAATCGAGAGGGATCTCACATCTTTAACGCTATCCTCCCTAAGTGGTCGGTCCATTGACAACCCACCCAAGAGTCCAAGTTCAATCGCATCACCTCACGTAACCCGAATACACGAGATGTACCAGCAGGCTTCTCGTCATAAACCGAAGTATTCTACCTAGGATTCTTTCTGCTCCTGTCACGACCTAACCAAAGTTCAATCATGGTTGTCCGTTCCTAAAGAAAACGTCGGAAAATGTCCGGATGGTTGAAATAAGACTAGATCTCTCGTTGATGATTCTGGAAGATGTTTTTCTTTGGCTCTTTTTCTCAACCAACCGTGATGGATTTCGGGGAGAAGGACAAGGATTGTTGGATTTTCGGCATGGATTACGCTTTTGACGAGGGAGCCAAGTCCACGTCACGCACTCGAGAATTTCTTGCCTGGACGTCAAGGGCTCGGATGAAGGTCGTCGTGCATCCTTGGGTATGCCGCCTCAGCCACGATGGGTCGCCATCGGTTTCGCTTTCAGGCCCTCGGACGAGGAGCTTTTGAAGAATGTCCGAAAGATATTATCTTGGAAAGGTTAATTCTCGTTTTTTCGGTATTTTGGACGAGGAAAAATTAATCAATGTGCCAAAATGATTTTCGCGGTAAATTTAGGCAGGTTTCCCTTCGAGTGAGAAGGAAATTGTTTTCTCTGAATTAGCAAACAGACGAAAGCTAACCATATTTATCGTGAAGTTTTTAGTTATTTCTTTACCGATCTAGATGACATTTCTCTAAAAATTGTTCACAAAAACGGATCAATGAAAAAAAAAACATTATCGTCCATGAAAATATTTAGAAATAAATTATTGTCAATAAATAGAAAAAATTTCGTTGACTAATTATTTAAAGCGATGCAAGCAATTATTTTCAGGAAAATATTTTTTACATTACTCATTTTCTGTAAAACAGATGGAGCACTGAAAGTTTCACAATAGATGAAGATATTCTGCATGAAAAATCATTTTTTAGGAAAATGATTAATTTTCATTTGTTTAGTTATTTGGGAAAGGTAATTTCCTTATTGTCATAAGAGAAATTTATTTACTTCCAATCTAAACTCATTATTTTGCATCCATGAAAAAACGTTTTACATACATTAATAAATTTTTCATCATCCGGAAAGATAATATTCTTTTTTTTTCCAGAAACAAGTTTCCTTGAAACTTTATTTGTTTTGCAAATAAATGAATGACTTATAAAATAATTTTCTAAAAAATGAACGCGTGTATCATTTAAAATAATTATCAATTAAAAAACTTCATTATTGACTACATTTTAAAACATTTTCACAAATAATGAAAACATATTTCGTTTATTTATTTTAAATGGGTTGCAAGCAATCGTCTTTACAAAAATAATTTCCCAATCATTTTTTTTGGTGAAATAAGCACGCTTAATGCTTTCACCACTAGAAAAGTCAGAACAATCTCGAGAAAGCCAATCAACTGAGTATTTCCTCTTAGAAGTTTCATAAATCCCCATTGAGTTATTTCGGCAAATCCCTTTTGTTATCTTGAAATTAAAAAAGCCAATAATAGAGATAATGTCGCAATTCATGGAGAGCGGTGAAGATGTTAAACGTGTTGACAGAACACCCCTCCACGTTTATATGGCTGCCAATATGGTTCAATTTATTCGACTTCATAACTTTAAAAATGATTTTTTATGATCTATCGAAATTGCTGGAGTCCCCAAGATCATGCAATTAACTCTCCTGTAATGCAATTCGATACATGTTTTATCGAGCAATCGATGCAATTCAGCATGCTATTTGCTTGCCGCGCTAGGCGCAAATAAATGTAACAAAATCATTTTATAGCTGTCTAAATCCTAAATTTCCAGTTTAGAAGCGACCCTTGAGCAATAACTTGTAACAATGTGATTATTCCGATTTAACACCCGATATTGTCAAAAGAATTTGTGCATGGATTAAAATAAAAGGCGTTAGAGCCGCCAACAGTTTTTCCAAGTAAATCAAGCTTGACTTTCGATCTCAAACAAATCGAATGAGGTATTGAATTATTAGAAGCAATCATGCTCGATCAAGTGGATTAGCTTTTGCTAGTGGGAAGAGAGATAGAAGACAATATGTATCGAAGAAATCGGACATGACCCAATACTCGGAAATCAGCAGGTGAACCACCAAGAATTGAATCAGCAACTCTCCAGCATGCTTAAAGTTCGCCATGTTTCTCCCCTTTTCTTCCTCTGCAAATCGTGACCACGAAGAAAAAGGGTTGCTTCTGACGTGGGAAGGCAAAACTCCTTGGCTTTGCTTTACCTACGGTGAAACCAAAGGAGCTGGCGGAGGAGGAGTGATTGCCTATCCCCTTGAAATCCTTCATGGAGAAGTAAATGCCATGTGCTTTTTTCCACAACAATTATTCAAGGATCAGTCATTATTCACCCACTAATTGGCCAATCAATCTTCTTTTGGGCCATCCAGAAATTTTCACAGCCTGATTGATGTCGACATAAAGCAGCCACTCAGCCTATGTATGCTATTGAATTTATGGGGGGTCATCAGATTGCTAGATGATGAGTGTCACGAACTGGGGGCTTCTGTGCTTCTCCAGAGATTGATTTGACTTTAGGGATTGAGCACGTTTCATCACAGTTTCTACTGATGTACCGAAGCACTGCTTAAGAAATTACCCTACGTGATTCTCTAAACATATCTCATGTGATTATTTTTTTTTTCAATTTCATATACTTTTTATAGTTATATGATTTCTTTTTCCCTTATTGATTACACAAGATTAAAGTCGTGATTGGTCTTATTTAATTTCAAGTGTCTAATAAAATATTGGAATTTGAATCTTGCCCACTTTCATATCGCACCCGTGACTCTTGTTCATCAAATTTCACACGTCATTCGTAGCTTGACTTGCATGTGAAGTTGGTTTTTTAAGTTGGACATCTATATTCCGATTTAACTGTGAATTAAATTTTATCTCATGATCGCACTTATCGTAAACAGCCGAAAGATAGCAATTAAGGCCGTTGGCGTTGGCGATAAGAGCTATCTACTTGGCTGTGATTTCTAGCTACGATTCTTGATGAGAGGACGGGTATATCCCAACTTCCCATTAATGTTTGGAAGTTTACTTCGCATTAATTGGGGCCGTCGTTATCAAAATCTTCCATCATTATACATGGTGACGAAATGAAAGTTGGACTTTTTGGATGGTTAGAATTCATTGAGTTGAGAAAAAGTCGTCTTCATCACCTGGTTTTCATCATGGAAAGATTATTCCGTGCCTTCTCAATTATCAAATCATAGGGCCGAGTGATTTTTGACTTCAAGAGTCTCTTCATTTTCCTAGTGACCCATCTATAAAAAGAACTCCAACTTCCATTCATTTATATTCTCGTGAACAACCGTGTCGATGACAACTTCACACGGTAGATACACCGACTCAAATGAACCCTGTTATAAAGTTCGTCCCTTGTCTCTAATTAACTTTCTTCGGGATTAATCTATCATAAGTTAATCCGCATCAGCCCGACACATCTGACCCTCAACCATACGCGATAACTCGACCGTCTCAAAACCTCCTACACTCAAAAAGAAAGACGGGTCAAGATCGCTTTTCCTCAGGCGTATCCAACCCCACTTATGAGCACGTAACATTTCCCGAATCGGCAACTGTTCTCGAAGCAACAGCAATTAGGGTTTTCTCCACAGCAGCCCCCACGTGCACTCTGCGACTTGAATATTCCAAAACTAAACAACTTCGGAGCGGAGCTCTTTCGATGGGAAAAGAGAGGAAGTGTATGCAATCTGTCGCTTTCTTTCGTGGGGTTCTGCTGATGCGTTGAATGTTCTTCGGGGTAGGTTTGGCTTCGGGGAAGATGACTTGACTCTCACATTTCTCAGATTGTTGTTGGGGTTGATGTGGAATATAAATGCAGCAGCCTTATCAAAAGCGCAAAAAAAGAAAAAAGAAGAAGGAAAGATAAAGTGATGAGGTTCATTGCTGGTAGGAAGAAAACCCTAGAAAAGTACTTTCCTTGAACATGCAGCAATTCCTTTTTCCATGAATTTCACGTTACTATTTTTTGGTGAAATGGGAACAGAAGGGAAACCTCTGGTTTAAGTAACTCGTGTATGTTCGATGCTGAAGTTCTATATATGGATAGAAAAAGGGTTGTTGAAACTGAGAAAAGCAAACCCTAGAGGGTCTAGGAAATCGCAATTTTATCACTAGATATGATGTTATCTATTACTAAATATAAATTATTCTCTACATGAATAATAAAAAATTCGAAAGGCCGAGGTGAGTTTTTCTTAGATATATCATGCGTCGAAAGTATCATGGAAATTACTTCCAACATCGTGCGATCAAGCGGAACGATTTGGATTGCCAATACGACTTTATCTTGAGGAAAGCTACCGAAAGAAAGCCTTCGTAAGGCAATTGTCGCCGCTCATAGGCTCTAACTTGGACGATCCATCCATGATTGGAATGAAGCGACGTTGGTGAGGATCCAAGGCGATAAACGACGAGTTGGGTACGCACGCCTTCTATAGATTACAAAATGTATCAATCAATCATATTACGACCCGCCGACCCGAGCCTAAAAAGGTCGCCACAAACCCCAGAATCACAATCCGAACGCGACTTGTTTGGGCACGAATTCGCCCGACCGGCACCGGTCCGAAGCTTCCCGAGTATGGTCCGCGCTTCGGAGGGCGGCCCGCAGATCCAACGCGACGCAGGACCGCAAGAAGAGAGCAGAGTCGTGCACGTGCTTCTGTCCGCGCGGAAAAGGGTGGAGCCGGGACCGAGCGGCCGCTTCGGACCATAATGGAATACGGCGCCGCCACGGAGAAGCGAAGTCGAACACGTCACGGACTCGTCTCCCGACCCCGCCACGACTTTGCTTCGAGAAGCGTGCCCCGGGGGGCGGGGGGTGGAATATGGCCGGTATCGAGACGGTCAATGCCTCGCGTTGACCGCGGAGGGGAACTCGACACCCGCGGCCTCCTGGCGTCGTCGTCGTCTTACGGGCCGGCGAACGGCGGAGGTGGCAGAGAGATGGGACCTGTCCTGGCACGACGTATTTCTCCCTGATCCGCCGCGGGAGAATCGAAGTAGATGAAGGGGGATCCGATCTTCAGATTTGGTCGCAGTTTCGGCCTTTTCTCTCAATCGAGGAGGAGGAGGAGGAGGAGCAGGAGGGAGTAGCCTGACCCAGTGGGTGGTGGGGCTGGTCCCTGTCGCCCTTCCCGTCTTAACGCCGTTCCTCGTCCGTTTAACTTCGCCAAAGTTGATAATTATATTTAGGCTTTATGAAAAACATAATATTTAAAAAAAATATTTTTCCGTTATTGGTTTGTCAAAGATCGCCGATCAAAAATATTTTTAATTCACTAGTCTCGAGCGAGGTCAAAGCACCATGTTAGAGGCCCCGACATTTAAAAATAAACAAAGAACATGATATTTTCCTCGACTATTTTGTTTTTTACGAAACGAACTCCGAAAAATCCGAAATATATTTAAATCTTTTTACCATATCTATATAAATTCAGGATTTTTCACATCTTGGAGAAGGTTTGGCCACGATGTATGAATTTAGAGTTTTTAACGGCGCAGGTAAATGTACGTTCATTGTAATGGACGTAATATGAGATTATATATATGTGATACGAATTCGAATAAAATAATTTTTTCTTTTGGTGGAGTGGAAACGTACGTTGGGGAATTGTGCCCGGCCACGATTTCCACGCATGCGGACAATGGGAAGACGACGAGGATCGTGTTGTTACATTAGGAGTAACGTCGTCCGATGTTGGGACGGGCCGAAAGCTTGTCTCATTGAGGAAAATTTTCTCAAGAATAATTAAGAGAGACTTGGTCATTAATTAGGATTTATCTGCGGCGTTAATGCACGCGCGCGAACCATTCAAGGGCATTGAGACGAGGGCGATTGCGTTTCCATCGATATTGCCACGGCCCGAAATGGCTCCGAAATTGGTCGCGTGGAGAGTCTCGCCGGCGGCGCGCGGCCGCGGAGGGGGCACTCGCGGCGGTCGATCGTCACGAACATCGCGCCGCGGGAGGCTGAAAAGCGAGAGGGAGGAAAAGGGGGAGAAAGAGGGGTCAGGGTTGGGCTTAGGTCTAAAGATAGGAATTAGGAGGGGCCGGGAGGGGCATTATGGGGAATTCGGTTCACCGAACCAACCCCAACGGCGGGAGCGGGCGTCAAAAAGTTAGGCTCGCCGTCAAACCAAACCAGCTTTTTCTGCCCCCCTTCCTCCTCCTCCCCCTCGTCCTCCCTTAGTTCCGCCCCAACTTCTCCTTTTGCCTTTTTCTAAGGGCGACCTTTGATTTGAACTCCGGTCCAATTTAATAATAAAAATACTCTCCCATTCTCAAATCGATTATTACAAAAAAAAATTAATAATCTCATATTCAAATTCGTATGAACCAACCACCCCCCCATCATCCCCCAGTCACCATCGCGCTGACATTATTATATAGACGAAAATTAAAAAAAAATCTAGATACTAGTTTTTTTTTGACTCGGCCCCGTGAGATTATTATACTGTCTATTCCTCCGTCGGTTACGACCCGTAATCGTTTCGATCCGGATATTAATTTTTTTTTTTAACTTGACGTCGCGAGGTTATTATATTACCTATTTGCAAGCCATGCATCCCGTAACCGTTATATATATATTTCGGCGGCTAAACGAATTCTCGATTGAGCGCGTAAGCATCCGATCATGCATCGGTTTCGACTCTTCTCCTGAAATGTATGGAAACCGACAGCTTGAATCGATGAAATTGAAGTACGAGTATTGTTAGCTTGACCCGAGCGACGATGATCATCGATCGACCTTCGACGTAATTTGATTTTAATCGGGATTAATTGGAGTAAGTAAATGTTCCCAAAGAGGGGAATCTCTCCGGTCGGGCCCACGGGACAGCGGCGCTGGCTACGTCGATGGTTGTTGTTTAGTTTCGAAAATCAAACGTACGATTATTATTTCCTCGGTACAAATTATTTATACAGTCTAAGGCAAAAAGGTAACAGTCCTGGAATCAGGTTATTTTATAATATATATATATATATATATTTTTAAGGATTGCAACAACGCAACACCGACGCACAATGCTCTCTTCCCCACTGTTCCACCACTCACTAGTCTCTGCTACATACCGACGAGAAATCGCCGTGCTGTCATAAGATTCCCTCCCTCTCTCTCTACTTTCCCTTTCTCTTTCTCATCAGTTTTCTCGAGAAAAAAAAACTCCTCTTTGTCGAACTCACCGCTTCCCTCTCCTCCATCCACACCATGGCCTCCATAGCCTAGCCACCAACTTGGCTGTCGTCCCCTTTCTCTTGCCTCTCGCTGCCCTCTATCGATTGATTCGTGGGTTTAAGTTAAAGATTTCATCTTTTTTCTTCTCTCTCTCTCTCTCTCTCTCTCTCTCTCTCCATTCTGGGCGTGTGAAATGGGCTGCGCCAGCTCCAAGCTGGACGACCTCCCCGCCGTCGCGCTCTGCCGCGAGCGGTGCTCCTTCCTCGACCTGGCGATCCGCCACCGGTACGACTTGGCCCAGGCCCACGTCGCCTACATGGCGTCGCTGAAGGGCGTCGGACACTCCCTCCGCGAGTTCCTCTCCCACGGCGCCGCCGCTCCCTTCGATCTGCATCCCCCGCAGAAGAAGGGAGACCACGCGGCCGCCGTCGCCTTCGCGAATTCACCCTCTAAGGGCTCCAATTCCGGCCACCTCCGCTTCCAGTCCGATTCCGACGAGGATTCTCTCTCCGACGAGCTCCATCACTCGGGTCGCTCCTCGCCTCTGCACGGTTACGATGGCCACCACATTGAGTACATGGGTTCGGATGCGGACCGGCCAGGTGTGGGTACGGGTATGAGCTCGTATCCTGGTGGTGGTTTTTTTAATATGAATTACATGAAGAGCAAAGCAACGTCGTCTGTGGTCCACGAGCAAAAGCCCGTGACTTCGGAGACTGTTTACATGGGCGAATCGTCGTCTTCTAGTTATTCTCCTTACTCAACTAGTAACTTACCTTCTTATCCCTATGGTGGTTATGGCAATCCTGGCTATGGTAGTTCGGTTGGTGGGTACTATGACTCTCGGACAAATTACGGATCTTTGTCGCCGCTGCGGGGGCATGCGGAGGAGAGGCCGCCGCCGCCGCCGCCGCCGCCGCCTTCTCAGGGTTTCGGTTTGGACTTTATGAATCTTTTCGACAGTTATGGTGATCAGACTTACATGCCCAACTGGGACTCCAAGGAGTTGAGAGAAGAGGAAGGGATTCCTGATCTGGAGGATGAGCACGAGGTGGTGAAGGAAGTCCATGGAAATCCGAAGTTTGTTGGTGGAAGGAATCACTTGAAATCTAAGGCGGTTGATGTCGATGACGATGAAGAAGAAGATAGAAAAGTCGATGGCGGTGCATCCACCTCTATGTATCAAACCAGGCCTAGTGTTTCCGTCGATGATGCTAATGATGGGGCAGAGTATGAGGTCCACGTGGTGGAGAAGAAGGTCGTTGATGGTGAAGGAAGGTCGGACGAAGGTGGCAGTACCTCCAGGTTCAAGGGTATCCGGAGCGTTTCCGAATTGGTGAGGGAAATCGAGGTTCAATTTGAGAGAGCAGCAGAGTCAGGACATGAGATTGCCAAGATGCTGGAAGTGGGGAAGGTTCCGTATAAGCGTAAAACTCAAGGTGAGTCTATCTGCTGATTCTTTATATTGCTCAAGCTGTCTTCTTTTTGCGTGGGTGGCTTTGGCTGTAGTTATTACCTGCTCGATATATGCGTTTTCTTTTATCCAGGGTTAAAGGCATTATTTGCCGGTTGTCTGGTATTAAGATCATTTGGTTGTGTTCTTGTCCTGCACTTACTAGACTTAATTATGATTAGTGTCCTCAATCGAGTTTGAGAGTTTAGCCTCAGCGACTTCTCTTTTGGACTGTTGAACTCATTCTTTATGTTTTGCCAGCAGTTTCTTCGAAGAAGGCACGTGGCCATACTTCTTCATTGTCGGCAGTATCAGCACAGCTGCGTTCTTCCAAGGGCGCTGAGCCATCAGCCTCCGCTGAGAATGCGGGGCCAGCTTCCTTGGGTTTTCATGAAGAGATGGCAATGAGATCGGGGAATCTTTCTTCCACTTTGCACAAGCTCTATATCTGGGAAAAGAAGTTGTATAACGAGGTTAAGGTACAGCATCTGCATTTTATTTTCCCTCTCCACTTTCATCTCATGTCGTGTATATATCCCTGTGGTGCAACACTTCCAGGTTTCTTTAACTGGATGGAGAGGCAGGTGCAATTTATGCTGCTCATGGGTGATACAGTGAAAGTTGGAGCCTTTCTACAGGGATCTGTAAAAGGCTAAATGTGATTTTTATAGGAGAATTGTTTTTGGATAGCCTTTGATCTGGCACACGTACTAAGTTGAATCTCGTTCTCTGCTGGCTATTCCTTCTGTTTCCTTTGTCTTATGTTTCGGTTGGTCTCTTTCCTTTCGCAGGATGAGGAAAAGCTGCGTGTCACTCATGATAGGAAGGTCCAGAGGTTGAAACATCTGGATGAAAGGGGTGCTGAGGCTTCCAAGATTGAGTCTACTAGGAACACGATTAGAACTCTGTCGACAAAGATAAGAATTGCAATTCAGGTTGTTGACAAGATATCCGTCAAAATCAACAAGATAAGAGATGAAGAACTCTGGCCGCAGATAAATGAATTGATAGGAGGGTATGTCCACTTGCTAACTTCAAAATGCTGAATCTTAGGCTGTTCCTCCCCACCTTTGTTTGCACTGGAACCATCTCTAAGTTGCTATTTTCACCATTTTCTTCAGAATAACTCTATTTTTGTTTGGATGCATGCTCATGCATTAGCTCGTGTAGTAGTTATGTCACTTACTAGTTTCTCCGAGATGCTTGTTTGCCCTTTTAGGGTGTACTTATTACATTTGCTTGAGCTATTTGTGCCTCAATCTCTCCATGGATCTTCGAATAGGCTTTTAAACTTACAATTCATATAAATACGCACACATAAGGATGTGTAGTAGTTCTGTACTTATTCATGTCCAGTGTGGTGTGCCGCTAGATAGAAAACACCTTCGACTTCCATATGCTGACAAGTGGCAAATACCTATGTGGCTCTTTCTTGATAAAATAGACTATAGATGTAGAAAATTCCAAATGTATGATGTGATACTAAAGTAGTGCCTAAATTTAAAGAAAAAATTGACATAGGTCAATCCTATGCATTTGCTTCTCATAAGTTAAATTTGCTTGTTGGCATAGGGCTCAACCACAGCATGAGCAGTTGATCTGTGTGTACAAGGCAGTCAAATTTTTAATAAATAGGCATGATCTTTATAGAACGATTGATGGTGGATTCGGGATTTAGATGGAAAGGACTTTGCCAGAGGATGCCCATTGCACTTTAATGGCACATTTCATGCTAATTTATGATCTGTTAACTACAGGTTAATGAGGATGTGGAAATGTTTACTTGAATGCCACCGGAATCAGTGTCAAGCAATGAAGGAAGCTCAGAGCTTTGGTCCCATTGGATCTGCAGGAAAGCTTGGAAATGCGTCTCCTGAGACCATACTGCAGTTCCAGCATGAACTCATCAATTGGGCTAACCGATTTACCAGTTGGGTAACTATGCAGAAGGAGTATGTCAAAGCTCTAAACAATTGGCTTCTAAAGTGTCTACTTTATGAGCCTGAAGAAACTGCTGATGGAGTAGTTCCCTTCTCACCTGGTAGGCTAGGTGCACCTCCAATATTCGTGATCTGTCATCAGTGGTCACAAGCTATGGATAGAATATCTGAGAAGGAAGTTATCACTGCCATGTTTGGCTTCACATCCAGCGTTTTTCAGCTCAGGGAGCGGGACAAGGTGGAGATGCACCAGAAGATGACGGCAAGTAAGGACTTGGAGAGAGTAGTAAAGGAGTTGGACAGAGAGGACCAGAAAATACACAGAGAAATTCAGGCACTGGAAAAGAAAATCATTCAGGTCTCAGGGAATGTTGATATCGCATCGGTAGCAGGGCAGCTCGTATATCAGAGTGATGTCAGTAGTAATAACTTGCAGGCAAATTTGCAACGAGTTTTCGAGGCAATGGAGAGGTATACGGCAGACTCTATGCGAGCATATGAGGAACTGATGCAACGGAGTGAGGAAGAAATCAAGATTGCTCAGGAACGCGTGGGTGTTTCATGAGAGTGGGAGGCAAGATCTTAATTGATCTGCAATCTGAGGATTGGCTTGCTGCTCGTATATTGATTCGAGGGTTCACCAGTTTATCATTTCTCCTGCTGGACATCTGAATCTCCTGCTGAGCCTCCCTTTATGGAAGAGTCTGATGAAAGCTCTTTAATGTGGGGAAGGACTTGGGCATGGCAATGGGAGATCTCGACTCGCAGTTTTTTTAGTATAGTGGATCCTGGGAAGATGATAATGACAACAGGTAGAGACATTGAACAGCAGTGGCAAACGCTAGTCCGGAGATAAGGTGATGGCGTTGCTGCGGAGAAATGGCAGTGCGTGCCAAGGATATCTAAAAACTAAGGTAACGTGTCATATTTGAGGTACCGAAGGTTCTCCGGTTGGAGATAGGGTCTGCATTTGTGAGGTGGAGCTACGTCTCCCATTCTCACACTCCCTTTGCGATGGACGGAACGAACAATGTTACCGGTCGGATGTCGGCCAATCTTGTACAGCTCCATTTCCCTCAGTTTTGCGTAAGTATAGTTCGAGGGTTAGGAAGGTCTTTGTAGAGTAAATGCACTGAAGGTGCCTGTATGTTAAACCGGAACCATGTAAGATCTATTTGCTGCTACCCAACATTTCATTTATTGTTGTACATTGATAGGTTAAGAGTTGAGAGGGGGATCTCGGAATTATAGCGGATCCACCCAGTCGTGCAGCTGTTTAGGCTGCACATGATTCAATTTCTCTTTCAGAAACCTTGTTCTGTTCAGAACTAGATTTTTTTATTTCTGGTTCAGAATGAGTTTCTGACGAAAAAAATGCGTTTGATATGGACATAGAATTTCTATTCCAGAAATAGAAATCTGTTTGATATGATAAAAAAATTCTATTTTTGATTCTATTTCATTTTTTTAAAAATATAATTTTGTAGGTTGCAAGATGTTAATATTAATAAAAATCAAATACTTCATTGTAAATTGACTTATTGTGTTAGTGTTAGGCCTATTTTCTATTAAAAAATAAAGTAAGAAAATGGCGACAGCCTAAGACTTATGTCCTTCAATCATGTTGGGTTGTTCAATTGTCACAAGCACTTTCCTCTTTTCTTTTCCTTTTTTGTTGAGGTTGCTCATAACTGGTAAAGAGAGAACCACATTGCGTTGGGGCACAATTTGCTTCTAAAGAGAGAACCGACAAATCATTTACCTGACAATTCTAATTGTGATATGTTCCATCCAAATTTCTTTAATTGGAAAGGGAAGATTCTAAATAAGATAAGCATGATTAATGAATAATAGAGGGATCTTTGAAAGCCTTCTTTTACTGTATACGCAAGCCTTTGAAATGCAAATATGCAAACACGAGAACTCTGAATTGATAGTTTATGGATTTCTTTTACTAGAATGCATTGTTATCACGTCTATCGAAGTGTCATCCCATAGCCTAAGTAGACATCCTGAGAGAGAGGGGGAGAGAGACGGAGAGAGAGGGAGAGGGAGAGGGAGAGAGAGAGAGAGAGAGAGAGAGAGGGGGGGGGAGAGAGAGAGAGAGAGAGAGAGAGAGGGAGAGAGAGCGAGCGAGAGAGAGAGAGGGCGAGAGGAAGAGAGAGGGAGAGTGAGAGAGAGAGAGAGAGAGAGGGCGAGAGAGAGAGAGAGAGAGAGAGAGAGAGAGAGAGAGAGAGAGAGAGAGAGAGAGGGTCGAGGCCGAGGCGATCGAACGAGGTGGGTAGAGAGGAGTCAATCGGGAGGAGAGGATAGGAGATGCAAAAATAGCTAGGGCAACGGTGAGTTTCTCAATCGCAAAAGAGGAGAGGCAAAAATGACTAGCACAAGGGAAATAAGGAAAAGAGAACTCATTCTGATTTGAGACTCAAAAATCAAAAATAACTTTTTTTGGTTTCTCATTCTTGGCCCAAAACCAGTTCTGAACAAGAAACCTATTTCAGAAATAGAAAAAATAAAATCGGGTAGCAGACAGATTTCTAGTTCAGAATGAGTTTTTTTGGTTCAGAACTCATTTTGAACCAGAAATATGTGCCAATCATGCAGCCCCTTACTTTCCTTGATTCGCTTAAGACTTTTTTGATTCCATTTGGTCCTTGTTTTTATGTGTTGCTTGAGTGTTGCTGTTTACTTTCCTTAATCGAAAGATTTTCAAAATGGATGTTTATCTTTAAGAAAAATGAATGATTTGGAAACTTTTTTTAAATGATTTTTCTCATTATCTATAAAAGTGATTGAACAAATAAATTTTTTACTGTTCATGATAGTGTTTGGACGTAATTTATTATTGATAATTTTATTTTTTTATTAATAAATATTTAAAAATGATATAAATGATTATTTTCGGAAAATATGTTTTTTTAAAATCATTTATTTTTGCCTATGCAAATGCATCCTAAAGAAATGAGGAATTTGTTAAAACAATTTCCTTGTTTTAAATAGTGCTCTTTAATCTAAATGAGTACACTATTTAATGAAATTGATGTTGCTTTTATGTGTTGATCGCTTTGTCAAAAGTCCAAAGCAATTGGAGGGAAATTATTTAGAGGCTCTTTTAGAGACGTTTCTTTCTCACAATTGGATTCGTGATTCGAATTTCAAGTATGGCTCTGTGTTTAAGTGGAGGCTTTGATGGTAGGTTGCTGGGTCAGTCTCTTTCCCGACGTATTGATCTGCGAATACGTAGATCAAAAGGATTGATGGAAAGTGGAGATTATTGGTTATAAAAAAATTATAAACATAATATAGCTATCTCTTTTTGTGTGTATTGCTCTATTCGACACATGCTATTCGAAATATATAGATATATCTGTATAATAAGTATAGTAGGTAAAGCTTGCACTAGGTTGAGTCACATGGCATGTCCATGTGTGAGTTTATTGGGCAAATTAATTTTCATGATCACTTTAGAAAATCTCTAATCCTACTAAATTCTAATTTTTTCTGCATATTATGATGACCAAAGATCCAAAGCTGGTGAGTTATATTATGTTCTCAATCTCTACAGAGTCCTTGCAATCGAGGTTTTATTACACGATAACTTCAGCACGATCAATAAGGCTTATTTTATAATGACTAGGACTAAATGAACGAATTCTCATCCCTTATGACTGTTGAATTAAGGACTAAGATAAGTTCACAAGAGACATACTTTAATAAAAATAAAAGTTGATACGTTATTGAATATGCGCACCTCAACATGAATGTTTAAAAAGTATAATAAGGAAAATCATAAATGTTTATATTGTGCATACTCAAAAAGTGTAATTTGAAAATAATCTGCTATAAATATTGACTTTAGGATCTGTAACTTCCTAAGTGAGAATTTTTAATCATTACAAAAATTTTATAAAAAGAAATTAAGGTTCAGAAATTTGTGTTACCTCATTAGGCATATGTCAAATATAATTTTGTAAACATAATTGTTAAGGTAGTAGATAGTAATATATGTGGTAACTTTTTTTGTGACTAACGATTTTCAAATTTGAAATTCCTATCGATGATGTGTTGAAAGCAAAAGTTTTCAAATTTAGGGTTAAGAAAACGTGGTTGTTCATTCATATAAGTTGCATATGTATTTAGGCTGCGTTTCTCTTTCTTCGGGAAAAAATGAATGATTGGAAAAGTATTTCTTAAAATGATCGTTTGCATCATTTGAACTAGTTAACGAATAAAAAATGTTTTCATTATCGATTATAATTTATGTCTGAGCATTTTTATTGATGATGAAGTATTTTTGAACCGCACATTTTATGTAAACGACGAAAGTGATTATTTTGAAAGAAATGTTTTTAAAATTATTTATTTATTCACAAATAAACCGAACCCATATGTAACGCGTTAGATTTGCTCCCAACGGATGTGAAGTGTCTGCATCATGCGCGGGTGAATTCAACAGGGCAACGCAGTTCAGGAACCTGTCAGAGTCTTGAATTCTCTATGAGTCCAGTTGTTGATGCCTTGTTCCCCTCATTTTCGACTCTCTCTGTCTCTCTCATTGTTCTGAGACAGCCTTTGATAGTCGACGTCGATGAGCTTCAACCTCGTGAAATAGTCTCGTCTGATCCGGTCTGCTGTCTCCTACCGATTGCATCGACAATCTCTCCTCAGCCCTTCTCGTTTGGCAAATGAGAAGTGCTTGATCTAACGAGTCCTCTTTGCGTCATGCACCATTATGCTATGGACTTGAACAGGTAAGCAGCTATATCTTTAATCCTGCTCTGCAGGCAGCAGAGACAGGCCAGCATGGCGGCCACTCGTGCGCGACATTTTTTTTTTGTTCTTTACGAAACTCACCACCTTTTTCTTCTAGCTTCTGCTGCAATTCCTAGATCCATAATTCTCGATAAGACTACACATTGGGCAGGGTGGTGGGAGACAATGAGTGGACATCGGCGAAGAAAGCTTCGGATCCGGATCAGATATCATGTTAGGCCGCACGAGGGGTTGCGAATCTTTTGATTCCTTCTGCCTCTATTTTAAATTCTTGGCGAATGGCAAGAGACTGCGAAACTGAGACTTCAACTCGTCTTTTGCGCACGAACTCAAGACAAACGCTCTGCAATAAGTGGACATCGGCGAAGAAAGCTTCAGATCCGGATCAAATATCATGGTAGGCCGCACGAGGGGTTGCGAATCGTTTGATTCCTTTTGCCTCTATTTTAAATTCTAGGCGAATGGCAAGTGACTGCGAAACTGAGACTTCAACTCGTCTTTTGCGCACGAACTCGAGACAAACGGTTGAGTCTTTCGGACGATGGCTTCTGCGTCTAACCTCAGATCCCCCTTCCGTGCTCTCTCCATCAGCTTGCCTTCCGTTTGCACTAAGATGGCCACGGCCTCGATATGGACAGGCGCGTGACTAGAGTGCAGGGTATTATTAAACCCGCGAGCCATTGTCGACGACTGTGAGAATTGTTATTGATACCAAAGTACATCGATGACTGTTTATTAGTCGTCCGTATACGACGACATATGGTTACTGATGGCCGATAATGATATCAATTTAAAAGGGTCGATGGATTACCAATTGAATATTCCTCCTCAATATCCTCAACCACTAGTCTGAGAAGTCATTAATCCTGGGATTTAGAAATGTCTAGCTTATGGGGTACAGATTTTTCGGTGTACTACTTGTAAACAACTCAGAGTACAAATCTATAAGAACATGATCTTTTGCCATTTAAGTTGCCCAACTTATTTTCCCTTATATTCATCTCTGGCTGATCAATTTGACATGTATTTCGTGGTCTGAATATCCTATCAAACTAACAAAATGCAAATATTTGATCTCATCAAGCTTACAAAAGGGCTATCTAATCTGTAGCTAATATGTTGGGTTACTTGGCTTGTTTCTACATCACTATAAACGATAGCAAAAAATTAGATATTCTAATCTGAACAATGTTATTATACAGCAGACTGTGGAAAAGAATAAAATCTCATCTAATCAGGCAATCGTGCTAAGCACCATCCAACACAGTGTTGCAGGTTTAACGGGATTTTTACGATCAAGGAAGAGACTGAGGTCCAAGAGACATTTGGTCATCCTTATCAGCAATATTAACTGTTTCAACGAGATACTAATGCAGCATAAGTAAGCAGATGTCCAAATCCATGAAGTTCATATTATGAATATTTAGACTGCAAGAAAAGAAGTAATGAATTGGATTCCTGGATTAGATGGAAACATGAAGCATTGCCAAGCGTTAGGTTGTAAGCCAATTGGGGGAAGCATCATCAAAGAAAACCAAAGAAAAAGCGGTAAATCGTGTTTACTTGGTAAAAAGTCATACGGGTACATGCATTTGCAACACAGAAAATGTTAGTTCCATGGATTATTCCACATGCTGCATTAACACGGTACTCTCAGGAATAGCAGGTGGAGGTGGATGGAGGGAAGTAGAATCTTTAATGTTTAGTGACTTATACATCACTATAATTTGTCTGCGATTACTGATATAAGGCAGAAAGAAATATAATAAGAAAATATGGAGAAAATAATATCCTACGTCTGTTGAGTGGTGTTTGACTACATCATTAATGCCGCTCGTGCACAAAGTAATGTTTATCTTCCAGCAGCACAGTTCATTGAGTAATGGCTTCGAAGAGCTCCTCTGTTGTTACATTATGCCCGGGTGATTTAGAGATGAGCTGGTATCTTGTGGGGAGGAGACAACGCATGAACATTGCCCATGTGCGTTTCAATAAAATGAAATTAATTTCAACACCACTTGATGCGTGAGGAATTCAGTCTTTCTTGTGTGCCTATTTATCGAGCACTCGATCAGTTTCATAGGACTAATGCACCAGCATGTACGATCCAACAAGTTAGCAAATTTCTTTTTACGCGGCGTGACCAGCACTGCTCGTGCAGTATTAGACTACTCAGCACGCTCTGCAATACATTGCTGAGCTTATGATAATTTTGAATCATAAATAGTCCCTTAATCATTGAAGGACGAGAAGGGTGATGGGGGACACTTTGCAAACATCCGTGAACAAAGCATTCGAGTCCAATTCACAGTCATGTGAGGGACCCATTGATTCTGGGAACTTTGATTCCCTTTGCCTCCCCTTACTTTCCTTTACGCAAATGTAGAATCTTGCCACGTTGAAGAGAAGACGATCCTAAAGAAAAGTCTCTGAAACATTTCAGCAACAAGACGACCCTCAGACAATGGTTTCACCGGTTTACCAATTTTTGATGCCTGATTATTTATAATGTACAAGTAAGAACTCGCTCAAAAGATTATTTACTGATATGGCAGTTGAAGCCGCTTCACCAGCCGAGTTACATATTCTCATAATCACTAGTGCACCAAGAAGAAAGGCAATTGTGTTAGTCATGGAAATGGAAAATAATCCCAAAAAATTGAAGTTCTCCAAGGTGTAGGTGAACGCATCATTTGGGCATTTAGTGGGCACATAAAGAACAACTCATCTGCAAGACTTTCAAGCGGAGAAATTCGCGAAGCAGTGCTTCTGCAAGGCCAGAGGCAAATCTTTCGTCTCTTAGATATATGAACGGAGTCCGACATGCAGATGCCTCGCAAAACAGAAGAAGGGCACTTGCGTTACCGATCTTTCTGCTCACAAAGAACATGCACAAATAATTGGCCATTCAGTCTGGTGTGGATCAATTCTTGGTGGGAAGCCGACGACCTGCGACAAACTGGTGGCACTGTTAACTTTATAGTTGTGCTAACACCTCAAATATACTGCAGAATGGTGGGAGACCCTTGCTTATCAACATTTGACAAAAGAACTTCTCCTTCTTATGGTTAATACCGCATTGCATTATTATGCACAACTAAACGAGTTAGGCATTGTCGTTTTATTCCTCTAGAGGCGAGACAGGGTCCTAGCACCACTCGTGCAATAATTATTTATGCTGCCTATACATTATTGAGATAATGATGAGAAGAGTTGATCCATATTTAATCTGCTGATTCACTGCAAAATGAGCAGGGTGGTGGGAGACATCGCACAAACATCGGTGAACAAAGCACTCATATCCAATTCAATATCATGTTAGGACACATCGAGTCTAGGAATTTTGATTCCCTTTGCCTCCCCTTCTCTCCTTTATATACATGGTCTTGCCACGGCCAAGAGAAGGCTATCCAAAATCAATTGCCTTTGGAAATTTTCTGTAATCTCTCAGACAATGGCTTCACCAGCAAACCCAAAATTTTACTTTCATGCTCGCTCCGTGAGCTTGCCTGTCAAACCTAACCCGCTCATTCCTCAAGCAGAGGATCACCTGAGGAGGATCAGGAGTTCAAAAGCAGCCACCACTTGTTCATTTTCATCAGTGAGCGGCATGATAAGTGGTCTTGCTGACTTTTACGAGTCCATGGATGACTTGCTTCTCTTGCCACATACACAACAGGCCTTGGTTCAAGAGGGCAGTGATGAGGTGCTCGAGAGATCTCTTGGTCTCCTTGACATTTGCAGCACTGGCAAAGATGTTGTAGCACAGACAAAGGAAACTGTGCAGGAGCTGCATTCAACGTTGCGCAGGAGACGGGGAGATGAACTGGCGCTGAGAAATGAGGTCGGGGCATACTTGGCCTCTAGGAAGAAGGCAAAGAAGACAATTAAAAACTGCTTCAAAATTTTGAAGATCAAATCGACCATCTCTGCTGCAGATCAAAGCCGTGTGACAATGGTCTCCTTGCTAAGAGAAGCAGAGGTAGTCACTCTCAAGACAACGGAGTCCTTGTTGACATTGGTACATGGAAAGTCGAGCTGCTCTTTCTTCTCCAAGTTGATGCATTCCAATCAAGTGGTGGCCGATGAGAGAGCGTCCAACAGCGAACTAGAGGTTGTGGACGCTGCGGTAGATGCCCTCCTAAGCCACAAGAAACGTGCAAGTAACTTCCAAATGGAACATGTACAGAAAGTGTTGGCAGATCTTGAGTCCCACATTCAGGACCTTGAAGAAGAGATTGAGCGCCTGATCAGGCGCTTGATCAGAACCCGAGTGTCCCTCCTCAATATCCTCAACCACTAGTCTGGGAAGGCATGAATTTTGGGATGTAGAAATGTCTAGCATATGTGTAGTACAGATTTTTTTATTCCTTGTATAGAACTCAGAGTATTAATTGATACAAGTTCGATCTCTTGCCAAATTAGGTTGCTTCACTTCTTTTTCCTTCTTTTTCCCTCTTGCTGTAGTCTAAATATTCAATCAAACTAACAGAATGCAAACATTTAAAGTCGTCATTCCTTGAAAGTTGTTATTATAATATTTTAATTCAATGAGAAAAACGAAATCTGAGATAATTACCAGTATATCCGTGACTAAGATGTTGGTAAAATCAGTTTGTTATCACATGACTATCAATTATAGCAGAAGATTAAATGTTCTAATCTGAATCCATTAACTCTGGAAAAAAAAATCTCATGTAGCCAATGATTCGTGGAGGTGCTAAACACCATCAGATCAGAGTTGTATTCTGCAGGAATTTTATGATCTTCTAGAAGAAAGACACCGAGGTTCAAGAGATTTTTGGTCATCCTAGCTTATTAGCAATAATAACTGAAACTTATCAACAAGATAATTCTGCAGCATAATATGCAGATGTGCTGACTTTTACAACTAGCGGTAACACGAGACCTCTAAGTGTTGAGCAGTAACCTGACTAGCAGAAACATTATTAACGAAAACTAAAGAAAATATGGCACAGTATTCATTTTGTTCGATAAGTAGTCAGTATGGATACAGACATGTGCAATACAGAAAATGCTAGTTCCATGGAATTATTTCACATGCCTGCATTGTGCATTAACACCGTAGTCTCTGTAATGGCAGGATAAGCTGGACGGAGATATCCAGAAATCCTAAGGTTACATTGATTTATACAATCAAGATAATTAGTCAGAGATTACTAAAGAAAGAAAGTATAGAGATCATGCATCTTTCAAATGGTGGTGGACTTCATTATTAATGCCCCTTGTGCACAAAGTTAATGTCATCTTTCTGCAGCACGCTTTGCTGAACAATGACTTCGAAGGGTTCCTATGCTGTGACATTATGTTCAGGTTATTTGATGATGAGCTGGTATCTTGTGGGAAGGAGACAATGCCTGAACATCTCCCATGTGAAGTTTCCAATGCTGCTTGATGCATGAAGAATACACCATTCCTTTTGTGCCTATTTGACAAGCATTTGATTAATTTGAGAGTATTACTGCATTATCATGTAGGATCTGACAACTTGGCATAAGTTTTCTTTTCCCTTGAAAGGTGAGACACGGTCCTAGCACTGTTTGTGCAATAATTTCCTATGCAGCACGCTGTGCAATACATTATGGAGCTTGTGATAATTTGCACGCTGTGCAGTTAGTCTCTAATTCATTGGAGGATGAGAAGGGTGGTGGGGGATACTGCACGAACATCGGTGAACAAAGCATTCAAATCTGATGGAAGATCAAGTTGGGGACTTATTAATTCTAGGAACTTTGATTCCCTTTGCCTCCCCTTCTCTCCTTACATATATATGCAGTCTTGCCATGGCCAAGAGAAGACCATTTGATTCAGTTGCCTCTGAACTGAACCACCTTTTAGACGATGGCTTCACCAGTTAATGACTTTCTGATGCTTGATCAATGACTCACTCAACAGATGATTTACAGATATGGTAGTCAAAACTGCTTCGAAGTCAGAAGAGGCATCAGGAAAACCCTTGAAAAGACTACTTGCTTTACTTTGTATACAAGACCCAGGATAAAATCAGAAGGGTCTTAGCAACAGTGGAGTCGTAGTAAGTTGTTCATATGGAATTGTAAATCAGCAGAATTTCACCTCTACGTGACATATTACGTCAGTTCCATCTCATTCCAAGTTCTGAGTAGTTTTTCTGAGTACATGAAAAAAAATACTTCTTGAGTATATTATCACTTGAGAAAAACTGATAAATAATCCAGGAGCTAGATTAGGAAGGCAAAGGAAAGTTATTTGACTCTGTGGTGACATATAATCAGCACAACAATTTTTGTGGTATTATCACCGGAATAATAACAGCAAATTTTCTGGCAGTTATTGAGCAGAAACCAACTAAAGCAAAGAAAGTACTTTGTGTTGATTTCAATTTTCTGTTACTACTGTTCTTACTGCATTTAATTCATGATGGATTTCCAATAGTGCATCAATTTAAGATCAGCAATCGCCAGTACACAGGACAACTCCTTCTCAAACCAGCCTGTAATAGATTAGAATGATGTTTTTTATTCTCCTTTTGTTTAATTCTTCTTTCCTACGGTTCTATTACTTATCATAGCCACAACAGAAGGCACCTTAAAGAAAGTATTCCTTCAGATCTTGTGTATCCTAGACCGGACATGTGGCAACACTTGCTCATCACCATTTGACAAAAGAAATTCTTTTTTCTATAGATATATAAGAATTCACAATAGTTTAAGGAGCCTTCCTGAATCATGCATTATTATGTAGATTTAAAACAAGTTAATCATCGTTGTTTTACTCTGGAGGTGAGACAGTGTCCTAGCACCACTCGTGCAATTATATTCTAATGATGAGATGAGTTGATCTATCTTTAGTCTCTTAATTCGTTGGAAAATAAGCAGGGTGGTGGGAGACATTGCGCAGACATCGGTGAACAAAGCTTCAGATCCAATTCAAAATCATGTTAGACACAACAAATTTGATTCCCTCTGCCTCCCCTCCTCTCCTTCCTCTATATACTTGGTCTTGCCACGGCCAATAGAGGGCAATCAAAATTCAATAGCCTTAGAAAAATTTTGATCACCTATCAGACAATGGCTTCACCTGCAAATGCAAAATCCCACTTTCATGCTCGCTCTGTTAGCTTGCCTTCCAAGCTTAGCCCCCTCATTCTGCAAGCGCAGGATTGCCTGAGGAGAATCAGTAGTTCGGAAGTGGCCACCACCAGTTCCTTTTCATTGGTGAGCGGCATGATAAGCGATCTCACGGACTTTTATGCCTCCACCAATGACTTGCTTCTCTTGCCACATATCCAACAGGCCTTGGTTCAAGAGGGCAGTGATGAGGTGCTGGAGAGATCCCTCGGTCTCCTGGATATTTGTAGCACCGGCAAAGATGTTGTAGCACAGACAATGGAAACAGTGCAGGAGCTACAATTGACGTTGCGCAGGAGATGGAGCAATGAACTGGCACTGAGAAATGAGGTTGGGGCATTCTTGGCCTCTAGGAAGAAAGCAAAGAAGACAATTCAGAACTGCTTGAAAAATTTGAAGATAAACTCAACCATCTCTTCTGCAGAAGAAAGTGATGTGACAATGGTTTACATGCTAAGAGAGGCAGATGGAGTTGCTCTCAAGACGATTAAATCGTTGTTGACATTGGTACATGGAAAGTCAACAAGCTGCTCTTACTTCTCCAAGTGGATGCATTCCAAGCGAGTGGCAGCTGATGAGAGAGCATCCAACAGCGAATTAGAGATTGTGGACGCTGCTGTTGATGCCCTCCTAAGCCATAAGCATGTTAAAACAAGGAGCATTCAGACGGAACAGGTACAGAAAGTTTTGGCAGAACTTGAGTCCCACGTTCAGGACATCGAAGAAGAGATGGAGCACCTGATCAGGTGCTTGATCAAAACCCGTGTGTCCCTCCTCAACATCCTCAACAATTAGTCTGAGAAGTCATGAATCCTGGGATGTAGAGCACATATATATAGTAGTGAATTTTGTTCTACTGCTTGTATACAATCCAAAGAGATACAAATTTACACAGATTCGGTCTTTTTCCCAATTAAGTTACTTCGCTTTTTGTTTTCCCTCTCTTCCCCTCATGCTGATTCATTCGACATGCATTTTGTTGTCTGTATATCGTATTAACACTAACAAAATGCAAAGACTTAATATCATCATTCCTACAAAGTGGCTATCTTAATTTTATGAGAACAACGGAATCTGAGATGATTACAAGAATATTGGTAAATAAAATGTCGGTTGATTTGGCTTATTTTATATCACTATCCATTCTAGAAGAAAATTAATTAATATTCTAAACTGAACAATGGTATTATCCATCAAACTCCAAAAAAGAATAAAATCTCATCTAACCAATGAAAAATGAAGGTGCCAAACACCATCTGAGCCAGCGTTCCAGGTCTTACATGAATTTGTGACCTATCTATACAAGGAAGAAACCAAGGTCCGAGAGACATTTGGGTTATCCTACCTTATCAGTATTAATAACTGAAACTTATCAAAGAGATACTTCTGCAGCACAAATAAGCGAACGTGCAAAATAATTAAGTTCATGTTATGGATGGTCAGACTGCAAGATAAGAAGTAATGAGGTGTAATCCCTGAATTAGAAGGCAACAAGGAGACATTTCTAAGCGTTAATTAGTAAGCCCACTAGCAGAAACATTATCAAAGAAAACCAAAGATGAAAACGCTAACACATTCGTTTTATTTGCTAAATAGACATATGGATATGGGCGTTTGCAATATAGAAAAAACGTTAGGCCCATGGAATTATTTCACATGCCTGCATTAACACAGTACTCTCTGGAATGACAGGATGAGCCTGATGGAGGCAACTGGCATTCCTAATGTTCCTTGGCTTAAGCAATGACGATAGCATATCAGCAATTAACCGGAGAAAATAATATCCTACATCCCTCAAATGGTGGTAGTCTTTTATCATTAATGCCCCCTGTGCGCAAAGTGTATTTTATCTTTCTGTAGCACAGTTTGCTGAACAATGACTCTCAAGAGTAACCTCTACTGTTACGCATGTTCAGGTGTTTTGAACATGAGCTGGTATCATGTGGGAAGGAGACAACACATGAACATCGCCCATGTGACGTTTTAAACGAAATTCATTTCAACACCGCTTGAAGCATGAGACTTCAGTATTCCTTTTATGCCTAGAGCATTAACATGTGGGATCCAACATGTTAGTGTAATTCTCACTTGCCCTTAAGAGGCGAGACAGGATCCTAGAACTGCTCATGCAGTAATGTCATATGCAACACCTCTGCAATACAATATTGAGCTTATGATAACAAGTCTCTAATTAATTGGAAAATGGGAAGGATGGAGGGGACACTGCGCAAACATCGGTGAACAAAGCATTGGATTCCAATTCAAAATCATGTTAGGGACTCAGTGGTTCCAGGAACTTTGATTCCCTTTGCCTCCCCTTCTCTCTTTTATATATATATAGTCTTGCCCTGGCCAAGAGAAGGCAACCAGATCCAATTGCCTCTAAACATTTCAGAAGCAATATCACCTCTCGGACAATGGTTTCACCAAACCTGAAATCCCACTTTCATATGCGTTCAGTGAGCTTGCCTTCAAAGCCAAATCCACTCATTCCTCAAGTGGAGGAGCACTTCAGGAGGATCAGGAGCGCAGAAGCCACCACACGTTCGTTCTCATCAGTGAGCCACATGATAAGCAGTGTCGTGGACTTCTACGACTCTGTCGAAGACTTGCTTCTCTTTCCAGATACCCAACATGCCTTGGTTCAAGAGGGCCATGATGAGGTGCTCGAGAGAACCCTCAGTCTCCTGGACTTGTGCAGTACCGGAAAAGATGTCCTAGCACAGACAAAGGAAAGCATGCAGGAGCTACAATCCATGATGCGTAGGAGACGGGGCGATGACCTGGCACTGAGAAACAAGGTTGAGGCATACTTGACCTCAAGGAAGAAAGCAAAGAAGACAATTCAAAACTGCTTGAAAAATCTGAAAATCAAATCAATCAATTCTTCTGCAGATCAAAGCAGTATGACAACAGCTTCCATGTTAAGAGAAGCAGAGGAAGTTGCTTTCAGGTCGATTGAATCATTGTTGACATCAGTACATGGAAAGTCAAGAAGCTGTTCTTTCTTCAGCAAGTTGATGCATTCCGGGCGAGTGGCAGCTGATGAGAGAGCATCTAACAGGGAGCTAGAGAAGGTTGATTCGGCCATTCACACCCTCCTGTATGGAAAAACTATCCAAATGGATTATCTGCAGAAAGCGCTCGGAGAGATTGAGTCCAGCATTCAGGACCTTGAAGAAGAAGTCGAGCGCTTGATCAGGCGCTTAATCAAAACCCGAGTGTCCCTCCTCAATATTTTCAACAACTAGCTGGCAATTCATGAATCCTAGATGTAGAAGTGTCTAGCATATGTATAGTACAGATTTTTGTTGAATTACTTGTATACAAC
This sequence comes from Melaleuca quinquenervia, assembly GCA_030064385.1. Taxonomy (NCBI): domain Eukaryota; kingdom Viridiplantae; phylum Streptophyta; class Magnoliopsida; order Myrtales; family Myrtaceae; genus Melaleuca; species Melaleuca quinquenervia. Next base: position 3,875,033 of record CM057726.1, on the reverse strand, counting down.
TCGAATATTACAAATCAAGACAAATCAGATCTGCTGCCGAACAAAAATATTTCACTTTACATTTCTCTCCTCTTCGATTGCTGAAGCATTTGATAATTAAACGATTGATTGCACAGGAAAATTCTGTGTTGAGTAACTCTATCAGACCAACAATACGCAAAACGTTGATGTTGTCCTTCCTCCAAAGTGGATATCTTCATTCGATGAGAAGAATGAAATTTATGGTGATTATCAGTAACAGATGACTAAGATGTCGGTAAAGTGGGCTTATCATTGCATCAATATCCATTACAGAAGAAAGTCAATGTTGTGATTGGAACAATCTTAATATTTACTACAAACTAGAAAAAAAGAACTAAATCTCATTTCATCACGTTTCCTGGAGGTTTCGAACTCCATCTCCCAGGTACCCGGTAAAAGTATTACAGCTTTTACAGGAACTTGGGATCTATTTAAGTATGCATGCATAGAAGAGACTGAGGTCCGAGAGACATTTGGTCCATCCAAACTTAAGAAGAAACCACTGAGACTTATCAGAAGAAAGGAAAAAATCGGGTAAACTTACAACGTTAAGGTAATTGATGGTTAGACTGTGCAAGGGAAAAAGGTAAGAACATGGATTTGACGGCAACGAGAGACATTGCATAAGCCTACTGGGGGAAAAATTATTGGAAGAAAACCACGGAACGAGGATAAAATAATCATATCCTTTGCCGAATAGTCAGATAATTATAGACATTTGCAATTCAAAGAAAGTGTGAGCTTCATGGAATTATTTCACATGCCTACATTAAGATGGTCTTCTCAGGAACAGCAGGATGAGCTGGATGGGGGGAATCAACTTCCTCGTGCATCATCTATTGCTGATAAAGGCAGGCAAAATAAGATAAGTAAGTGCAGAGAAAACAATTTTCTATGCATCTCTAACAATGGAAGAACTTCATCATCAATGCCGCTCGTGCGCAAACTTACTTTTATCCTTTTTGCTGCCCGTTATGCAGAATAATTAATGCCAAGAGTTCCTCTGTTGTTCCTTCATGTTCAGTTGACTTAAAGATGAGCTGGTATCTCATGGGAAGGAGACATCACATAAACATCGCCAACAGACTGTCTTGATCAAATGAAAACCTTTCAACTCCATTCATGCATGAAGAATTGGGGACCACAGTGTTGCTGTCTGTTGAGATTTGATTGATCTCATAGGACTAATTTATTGGTGCAAGGGTGACAAACAATTAAAATTTCGACAGAAGATGTTACCTTTCTGAAAAGAAAAGTCGTTACAAGCTGACCAGTCTAATACATGTACGTAGGAATTTGATGTGTCTCAACATGGAAGGCAAGGTTGTTGACTTGCTTGTGCATCGCATATTTTACAAATCATTTCACAAGTACATTACCACCATTCATGCTTTGTTGGTTCTAGAGAATTGTTAAGTGGGGTTATGAGCATGAAAACTTGCTGGTCGGAAAACACTGTAAGAACATTGATGAGACGGGCACCAGTTCTAATAGAGATAATGATCATTCAAGTGCAAAGAGGACGAGATTCATCCTGTCTTATACCATACAGCTATATATAGAGAGAGAATAGCAATTCAATTACAGGGGCCTTACCGTACTTATACATAGAAACGTACCTTCGAGAGAAAAAGATGGCTTCCCTTCTCCAAATCAAACTACTGGTTCCCCCACGCGCTCAATCAGCTTGCTTTGAGAACTAAGCTGTCGGTTCCCAACATAGACAATCAACTGCGCAGATTAACATCCTCCAAGGCCACCGCTTCATTGTCTTCTTCTTTGGGTGATAAATTGATTGCCCTTGGAGATCTGTATGAGTATGTTAATAGCATGCTTCAGCTGCCACACGCTAGCCAATGGCCCATGAGCACAACAGGGACTGGGTCGAGGAGCTGTTGAATTCATCTCTTTGCTTCTTGGGAGTGAGCAGCAAGGCTAAGGATGTGCTGATGCCGACCAAAGAGCAAGCACAAGGGCTTCAATCGACCTCACGTCGCCCGTGAGGCAATGAACAGGAGATCGTCAAGGAAGCTGAAAAAAAGTACTCGACCTCTAGGATCAAGGCCAAAAAGGCAGCCAACAAGTCCCTGAGGGACTTGAAGAGCAAATGTGCCTCTTTTCTTTCAAAAGCAAGACACCAGTCACATTTAGAATGCTAAGACAAGCTGAACTGGTCACTGTTGCGGCGTTCGAATCCTTGTTTGCCTTCATACACGCAAAAAAAGCACTGTCAAAACAATGTGTCCTGTCATTATTTCCGAAATTGATGCGCTCCTACAAGCGGGGTTCTTTTGATAAAGAAACAACTGTGAAGGAAAAAATTTAAAACAAGATTAAAATCCTGAATATAGCAGGCCTCGAAACGATGAACAAATCGCCAGTTCAATTGCCGAAGCACCACGACAAAATACAGTCAAAGAGGGAAAGAGAACAAATTTGATGATTTCCAAGTTGTAAAGTTTTGGGTTTTATTTGTTAATGGACTATGTGATGCAACGGTATTGCTTTTGTCTGTTTTAATTGGGTTATCATTGAAGGAAGCAATCAGAATGCTTTAGTTTAGAACAGAAATCAAAGCTGTCAAGATTCCATCTGTCTGGGAGACGATAATTTAAGTATGCATTGATCACCTCAATAATGCACATGATAAGACTCAAATCTCATGCACTAAAGCTTAAGCAATGAATTCCGTCGTCCATTATTGGTGACAAAATAAGTTTGTGAATCAAGAATGCATAGGGATGACGATTTTTAGGACACTGCGCTAAGACAATAGATAAGAACACGTTACCTTTTCTCTATGTGTTGAGTTTTCATGTGATATGTATGTACAATAAATGGTTTGAAATTTGAACGTTTCTCTATCACATATACTTATACATTTCTTGGAAACTCTCTTTCTTACAATGATTTATAGATTTATCATGTTCCATGCATGTATTAGTGGATGGAAAAGGGGGGAGGAGGTGGTCCTTGGATAAGATTGCACACAAGCACATTTATCCGACAGTCGATAATAACTATAATAATGTTCAAGGACTACTTCCTCATGTTAGTCCAAACTAAATGGATTTAAATTTTTTTTAGGGTATCTCTATGATTTATATAATTCGATGATAATTAGACTGTACTCAACGAATAAAAGGATATGCACCGATATTTTTCACTTAAGACCAATCCGATTGCGTTTTAGGACTGCTATTATCGCCCACAGTCAAGAGTGGCTTCTCCCCTCGTCGTTCCAGTCAAAACGGGCACACATTTTCAAAGTCTCTGCATTAATACAGAATGGAAAATTCAATGAAACGATGAAGATGCGATTGACGAGACAGTGACGTTTCAGGGTGACCCAACCGATAATTTACGAGGAACGTCGGAAGTGCGTGGAAGGATAAGGTTGTAAAGCTTGCTTTTGACATTTATACCTTGAATTAGTCCAACGATAATGATCAATGCCTCCCTAGGACCCACCAACTCGGCCTTTATGTCCCATCTCACAACAAGTATGCATGCATACGCCAGGAAAGTTCAGGACACATGGAGGTTTATGGAATGAGGGCTGGCAAGCTAGCTGAAATGATTCCTGATCCAAGGGCCACGCATGTAGAGCTAACTTCTGAAGCTTTCTTGACTAGTTCAACTTTAACATCATGCACATTTGATCCATGGCCGACAGGACAAAGTAAAAAGTTTTTCCTAAAGATTTAGTGCAATTATTCATGATGACAAGGGATTTGCAGCTCGGAAACTGTAGATTATCTGCACAAATCCCATCAATTTTTCTAAATTATTAGGAAAGAAAAGCAATTATGATAGTAATGAACCTAGCTTGAATATGTATTTGGTTTGATTTAGTATAGGCTGAATCTTTCTCTTGGTCTTTCAGGATGAACTCATGGAACGGAAAAGGAAGTTTTTTGAATGGCTTTTGAGATTATGTTTTAATATCTTAAGTGTGTAAAAAAAGATAGTGTAAAGATTTGAATTTAGAACCTTTTAGCTCCATATCATCGGTGATTTTCTTGAACTATAGATAATTATTCTAAAAATTTAAATTATAAGGCGAGAGTTTGATTTATTCTTTAAGTATTTATAATATGATGCTATTGCTTTCATGTATCGCTTTCGACCCCACTATTTTCCACCGGAACGGATATGATGAACAGAGAGCCAATTATAAGATCCGAGCATATTCTTACTTCACCAGAGCATATCCCAACTTTTACATAATGGTTAAGCCTCTATCATCAAAAGCACGTCTTGAAAAGAAAGAAAAAGGATATTAAGAAAAGCGTACTTTCCAGGCTAGAGATAATATATCCTGCCGATCATGATATTGAAGGCATAGGTTAGCAATGGCGATGCAATTATAGATCCATGAGATGATATGTATTGCAAAAGTCATCGAGATATTGATTCTCAACTCGTTTGATGCGCGTTGTACTTTAAAAAGAATATTTACTCGATCGAACATCTAAGATTCTAAATTTATGCCATCGTCATTGTGTATCATTGTAAGAAGAATTAATTGATTTAATTAGCACTCTGGTTGGATCCGAGGAGTATTGTTTTTATTTTTCTGGAACGCTAATGTTCGCTAGTTGTAAGAAAAGAACGAGCTCTAGGTTAACAACGATTATCCGCATTTCTTGACTTCATGGCATTCATGTAGATGAAGCCAAAAGATATTTTCCTACAGCCGCCCACGTGCCCTCTTCCTAATAGCTAGCAAAGGACAAGATGAGGACGACAAGCTCTAACGAAAGTGAAGCCTAAACATATATAATCACAATTAAAGCAAAACCAAGAGCTTTTTTTTGTCGTTCACCCATTCATTTCTCCTCCTATATATTGGAAGTGGCGATTGGAACACCTACTGAGGTATCATAACCTTCTCATGCAAACCAAGAAAATGCTCATGATCAGAACCCTAGCGATTCTCTCTCTCCTCTCAACCCTGACACGCAGCGCCTCCGCCGAGCAGTGCGGCAGCCAAGCCGGCGGCAAGCTGTGCCCGGGAGGTCAGTGCTGCAGCAAGTATGGGTGGTGCGGCACCACGCCTGAATATTGCACCAACGGATGCCAAAGCCAATGCGGCGGCGGAGGCGGTGGAGGAGACATTAGTGGCCTCATCTCGAGAGCAACCTTCAATCAGCTGCTGAAGCATAGGAACGATGCTGGCTGCCCCGCCAAAGGGTTCTACACGTACGACGCTTTCGTCGCGGCCGCGAAGTCATTCCCGGCGTTCGGAACAACCGGCGATGCCACCATACGTAAGCGGGAGATCGCGGCTTTTTTGGGACAGACTTCCCATGAAACAACAGGTTGGTTCCTTTGGCAGATCATTGAGAGCTCCGGGCTAGAAACTAAATCAGAGTCAAGGTTCAGACTTCAACAATCTACTACATCAGAGTCATTTATATGCTTATGTTTTGACTCTAATTTCTACAGCTTAGTTGAACGCTGACTACCTATTTCATTTAACATGAATATCTAAACTCATCATTCAACCTGAATATCGAAAGTATCTTCATTTTGACGGGAAATTTGGCTAACAGTGCTCGACCATGGGCCAAACCTGTATATATGTATTACTGATGAAGCGATTAATCTACTAACCACGATTTAGTGCTCTATCTTATGGACAACCAGGTGGGTGGGCTAGTGCACCGGACGGGCCATATTCATGGGGATATTGCTATCTGAAGGAACAAAACCCAAGCGCCTATTGCTCTCCCAATCCAACCTACCCTTGTGCTCCTGGCAAGCAATACTACGGCCGTGGGCCAATCCAGCTCTCATGGTATTACACAATCTTGCTCCTGGCCCATAATTTTAGCCCATCACTAAGTATCAATCTTGTCAAGGACTCCAAGATTGTCGTCAGTCTTTTTGTCTCTATTGTTGTTTTAACCATTTGCAATAACCAAGGTCCGATCTCTCAGGAACTACAACTACGGGAGCTGCGGCAAAGCAATAGGAGTGGACCTCCTCAAGAACCCGGACCTGGTCGCGACTGACCCGATCATCTCGTTCAAGACGGCTATCTGGTTCTGGATGACCCCGCAGTCACCCAAGCCATCCTGCCATGACGTCATGACTGGGCGGTGGGGCCCGTCCGCAGCGGATAAGTCAGCAGGGCGGGTTGCGGGGTATGGGGCTGTGACCAACATCATCAATGGAGGCCTTGAGTGCGGCAGAGGGAAGGATGCGAGGGTGGAGGACCGGATTGGGTTCTACAAGAGATATTGCGACATACTCGGCGTGGGTTATGGCAACAACCTCGACTGCTACAGCCAAAGGCCTTTCGGGTCTGGGTTCTTGGTGGACACCATGTAACTTATAGCAGGTTTTTCTTGCCTGGGTGTGGTTGTCGGAAATGATCGTGTGGTTTTTATGATGCAAATCAAGTATATCTCAATCATTGATCATGTGGTTCTATAGCGATATCCACATGATTAATGGTTACGACTTCCTCACGTATAAAATATGCAATAACGGGAGGAGCTATACTGACTAAGCAAAGCCGTACTGGTTGACTGTGACTCGCTCTGTATGAGACAATCAATGAAATAACAGCTAGGGTCTTCCTTTGTCTGGCTGCATTTTCAGTCAATTCATTTGGCCCAAACCAAATGATGCACGAGCAGTGCTTTATGAGATTCAAATACAATTTAAATACCTGGACTGTCCCCTCATGTCTAAGTGAATTCCTCAGTATCATCAAATTTGCGAGGGATCGACTCATGATGCAAGCCGTTAGTCGCGGAGTCTTTCGTCCTGGGCGAACTTGACCGAGAAAACCGGCCGATAGAGATCACCCTGTTCCAGGCTTCTTTTGGCCCAAAACGGAAAGGAGTGTTAATGGTTCGCTGAGCATTAGAAGAAAATTAGAAAAGTTAATACCTGATGAATTAGTAACAGTTGCAATAGGCATTACCCAAATTTGATCACCTCACGAGGAAAAGCTACTATATCGGCGACTTTCGTTGCTTTAACCGTGGGAGTAATTGAAAACAAAACTCTGAAACTTGCACGAATTGCGCGACAATGGCTTCGATTCCCACTACTTATCTCAAAACCAAGTTAATATCAACTTGAGTACTGTAGAGGAACCTCAAAGGAACATATTGTCAAAGGACAGCTCCAGTCGTCCGCGTTTATCACTGCATCGGAAACATGGTTTTTCCTCGAGAGACATCACCTCGACATACTTCAGCGATGACTTAACGAAAAAAGGAGGGAATCTTAATTTGATTGGCGACAGTAGTTGCTACCATGGAATTTACAGCGAAGCTGAACTCTTCCTAGCAGTAACCTCGGCAGGAGAGGCTGCTCACTTATTGGAGCATAAACGTAAAATGATGACACTGTTAGATAGATGCAAATGCAATTCATGCACAGCCCATGAGGAACCTTTTAACGATCTACAACAACTAAGCTTTGGATTAGACTCATCAGGTCGATCAACAAATTAGAAGTTCAGAATATTGGCATAAGGGGGGGTCAAGCTCTGAAGCCAGGGGCTGTTGAGCTGAGCCCAGAAGTTGTCCTGCGTCCAGTCCACAGACATCTTGGGCACTTGCAGGTCCGGCAATTTCTCCTTCCCATTTGGCATTTGCAGTGAAGAGGACGACCCTTTGATCATTGCTTTGTTCACGTGATAATCTTGTGCTGGGCTTGTGATGAAACCCTGTACTTCCTGTTCATCTTCTACGTCCTCTAGTTGTTCCTGCTTGAACACAATACTAGACATGAACATTGACGGTGTGGGGTCGTGCCGCTGAGTGGTGAAGGAGGACGAGGTGGTCTCCATGGGCGAGAATGGAGATGGAGAAGACGAGTGAGCGGCGGCGGCGGCGGCCTTATTCATGCCTTCCTCATTGGCCGCTCTCTGCTCCAGCACTTTCAGGGAGGTGGCCTTCCTGTATATCTTGCACAACACCATTTCCTGCAACATTTTCAATGGAGAGACATGTCAGAATTGCGTCCTCTGTTTCCGACATCGACTCTGTGCCTTGACCCTTCTTTCCGTTACAAGTTTACCGGATTTCATTGTTCGGTTGGTTTAGGACTGAGGATTTACGGGTTGGGCCCTCTGTTGGTAAAGTCTGTTACCGCGGCCGAATCAAGTTGTGATGGTCCATGTCCATTCATTTTCGTTCTTGGGGATTACTTTGGAAAGTCAAAGTCAACCGTTATATCGACAGGACCATCAATTCTTTTTAATTATTTTGGTGGCCGGGTAATCACGTTTTATCTACACAATAAGGATCAAAACCATCGACTAATTTCCAGGAAACTTCTCTACTGCTTCAGGCTTGGAAAGTCCGCAGAGCTCTCCAAGCGGTCCTGGTTTTGCTAATTGCGGCTTTTAGCTTCCTCGCATGCATCAATACTTCAAAGACCAGCCGCGTTGCAATTTCCAGGAAAGTCTAGGGAAGGGAAAGTATGATACATTTTTCTCGAGCCGTTTTTGCCTCTCATTCTATCTCGTTGTTTAGTTTCTTCAATTGATTTGGAAGGGGTCCGTCGATAAGTAAATGTTACGAGATTGGTAACGGCGAAAATATTGGGGACATTTCAAATTTTTCCAAGACAACATATTAATCCAATTCCAAGTGTTCGTTAAAAAGGATGTGTACCTTAGCCAAAGAGTCATCAGGTAATCTATACTCATTCATGACCCAATCCGTCTTGCATCCTCGCGGCGCCCTTCCCTCGTAGAACACGAGGGTCTTTCTCAGGCCGAGTACCCTCTTGGGGTCCGACAGACTCACAATCTTCCGGTCCGAGCCGGTGGCCTTCCAGAAGCCGCGCTTGGTGGTCCGGTTCGGCCGACCGCCGCTCCCGTGCTTCCTATCTCTCGGCACAAAGAAGTACCACTCTCTTTCGCCAATCTTCGCCAGTCCTGCTCCATCAAAAGTCAATCTCAACTTCAAGAACTCGCGAGGGGAAAAGAAAAAAATTTCTCTTTGGCAATCAGAAAAAAGAAGAAAAAAAAGCAGCAGGACGTGCTGGATGTACCAGGCAATTCCCGTGGATCGTAATCGTAGATGTTCAAGAACCCGATCACGTCGAACCGCAGTTTCTTATTGGAAATCATGTTCCGGAGGTAAAAATCTAGGAGCTCCTCTTCTGTGGGGTGGAACCGGAAACCCGGGAGTTCGAGCTCCGGCGTCGGCTCCTCCATTCGGTACCGGAACGGCCAAACGCTCAGGTGGACAAGGGGACAAGTGTGGAAGCTCGTCTTACGTTGGTGTTCGGCTTTATCCACGTTTCTAAGGACACACTGTGAATGAAGTAATGTCGCACTGCTCGAATCATGCAGGGCGATGTATTTATAGGGAGTGGAAGCGAGATCAGTTTGTTAAGACAAATTTATAAAAACAAGAGGAAGAAGAATTTCCAAAGTCTTTGCTCTCGGACACACAGAGGAGAGAGGACTTGAAGGGGGAAAAGCAAGAGACGACCGGGTCATCGTTCCTGAGGGCGAATCCTGGGCACAAACCGAAGTCACCCAAGCCTTGGAAGTTTGTGACGACTGAGGGTCTTGTCCCTCGTTGTGGAGCCCACGCGCTTAAGAATCATAAGTCTAACGGACTTTAACAGGTGGCCTTTGGAACTTTTGGGAGCTGCTTGACTTCTTTTTTTTTTTTTTTTTTTTGTTTTTCTCCCTCTGTCTGGTTTTTGGACCATTTTGCCTGGAAATTCCAAACTGAGGTGGGATTTTCCTTAACAAGCAAATTTCCACCACTCAAGTTAGAGTTTTACCTTTTCCCTTCTTCCCTATATCATCATCGTCGTCGTTATCACTTCATTTTCCATGATGGAATCTTAGGAATGTCTTGGCGGATTAGTTTTCTAGACTTTTGCGTGTTCGGTTTCCTTAGAAGAACGATGGGTCGATTTTAAAATTGATTTATGATTACATAAAATATGCATGCTTGGAATTAGGAAAATGAATTACTTAATCATCATTATTGTTGCACCGAACGGATAGGGAAACATGGGGCTAATTGTCCAAAAATTTTTAGCCTTTTAGAACTTTGCCATGCGAACATTAACGTAGACATTTTCCGTTATAAAGTCGCTGGAAGAACTGAGATAGTAACGTACCTGAATTGACAGAAAAAAAAATAAAATCGAATCAACAAAGTTTTAAAAGGTTTAAAAATTTTTGGACAAATTATTTCGAAAAACGTGAGTCTTTCATCTTAAGGAATGTGAGATCTCTCGTATCATCCTAGTGCCATGCATCTCAGCTTTCACCGGTCAAGTCAATAGAAACAGTTGTCCACAATTTGTGTGGGTCTCACTGTGGAAAGCACGATCCATCGCATTATAATTCATAACTCTAATCATGTGCGGAAAAAATTACCCAATACGTCTATTGAATTGGCATGAGAAACAAAAGGAGAAGTAAAGACATCTTGTATTTTTCCCCTCGAAGTATAGATGTGTGTTTTGCCCTCCAACCTCAAAACCAATTTCATCTCGTCTCGATTTTGCATGCACTAAATTTATTTTGGCCGTCGTCGTGAGTTATGTTATGTTTCAATTATCCAACTCGCGATTATATAAAGCAATCGTCACCGGTTCTCAATAAGGAAATATGGTTGGCATCAATTATTGCCATTAGAAGGTTAACCAGGAACTTCGACACCCTGCGATCCCGATCACCCTGCTTTCATTTGCTCAGCATCGATTGAAGCTCTGTTCTTCTTCTTTTTTCCTCCATTCCAGACTTTGTTTTTGCCTAGATTAGAATGTTTGATCTGCTTTACCAAGCTTGGCGAATGAACCATGTCGGGGTTTCAACCCAATTTCAGTGGTAGAATCCCTAGCCGCCGGGTAAGTGCACTGAAGCACCAGGAGGCTCGTCTCCACGACTTCGGCAAGCAAATGGCCATTCATGGTCAGCAATATCAGCAAGCAGCAAACCGACCTCAGCTTTTTCTCTGTTTGTACCTTATTTTATTCACGTTGCGCAGCAAAACCGCGTTTCCACTGACGAGGAAACGATGACGAAGCCGACACCCCACGCTTCGCCCCCACAGGTGATGCCTCTTTCTTGCATGTTGCCCATGAATCCTCCGCGAAAGTGAGTCTGCTTTTCTTGATGATTCAGGAGACAGCCGTCATGGCTACATCAGAAGGAGAATTCGAACAACAACCCTTTCTCGTGCTCCCACTTAGATTCGACTTCTCTTGGGTTGGGGATCAAACCCGCGACCGTCGATTGCGCAGTCGAAAGTATGAGAACGCCCTTCCTCTTTTCACCTCAAAGCGATGACGAAAGATAGACAGACTGTTGAAGCCAAGAGCCCTAGTTGCTTCCCCGGCTCTCATCCATGCTTTGATTACGAAGACAATTAACTCCAAAGACCACAAAATTCCGACTTCAAATCACTATTTTCTAAATAAGTCATGACTACAATCAAAGGTTTTGGGTAAAAATGTCGAAAGTCTATATAGTTAAATGAGTTATGACTTTCCTAATTGACCCGTTTGTTCTCCATTATCAAATACAACTAAATTTTAGGGAACGAGGTCCTCTCGATTACTTAATCAAGTGTAACTTACATAGGCAAGTAGGACACATAACATAACCTTCATTAAGCCATCAATTAAAAGACTCAAATTACTATACCTAAAGTCGCCAACAGAGAGGTAGCGGAGGAGGTGCCCAAATCCCGCTCCATCTTGTATGGATCAAAACCTCCTAAAAGGGTACTCAAGGCGCGATCATCTACATATCATTTTGAAAGAATATAAATTCACTCTATCCAAATAAATAATCGAGCATTCAACTTTATCGAAATTTAATTCGTTCCGTTTTCTTAATGCACACAACCAACACTCCCGAGGTGGAAATAGGCTGGAAAGAGACGTTGGTACTCTCCAAAGCACTAGAGATATGCCTGCTCTTCTCAATGGGTTTCTTTTTCAAAGGGGGAGTTCCGTTCAGACACCAACAGCAGAATGCAACCCTTAGTGGGATCGTACGCATTTTACCGACCAATATCACCACAAAATCAAAAGGAAGGGATCACGTTATACTGACATCAATTAATCTCCACTTCATTTCATTCCTCAATCAAACCGAATCAAGTTCAGACAGAATCCGCGTACCGACTGGTCCCGGGTCAATTCTTCTATATTCCAAAAAGATCTTTTAATATTATATGGAAGCCAGACCAATGAAAGTTGTGGAAAAAAAAATAACAAGAAAGAAAAGAAAAGGTGGGGACAATTTACGATGCCCATTATTTCTAGGTTGTCAACATCAGGATCGTGGGACAACTCCGCGTTCTATCGTGTGTGCTCTGATTTCGATGTGTTGCGAAATTGAGCAGCAAAGGGGCGAATCATCGTCAGCGGGTCCTCTCTAAGGGAATACTTTGACTTGGAAGTCTTCCCTGGAGACCCAGAAAGAGAGTCGCTTCCCCCATCTTTCGCTAAATGACGATCAGCCTGAAGAACACAGACTTCCCATTGCTTCTAGTAGTAACCACAACCAAACTCCACCAAGCATTCGGTCTTCTGCTCCGGCGACCGAGCATCGTGAGGCCTCCGAGACACCTTCACGACGCCTGCGGAGCACGCTTAATCGGGGATAGCTCGATTTTTGAAGCGTCGATTGAGCATGTCGTGAGAAAAGCCGGTCCAACAAAACGCGGGAAATTTTGTTGATCCGTCGAGTGGTGGATAGTTTTCAAACTAATAAAAACCTTATTATGATAATGCACGAGGACCGGTGAGGCAGTAATCTTAGAGACTGCACGGTAGTGGAGGGGGGCTTTCTCGGCAATTTCCCGGTGTCTTTCTGGTCCTTGTAGATCCATCATCACATGGATTTTTTTTTTTTTTTGGGATAGCTCCTAGCTCCTAGCTTATAATATCTTCAAATTAGGGATTTACATGGTTTGAGGTGGTCCCATTTTCTTTTGAAATTAGGAACCGGACCAATCAATCTTGAAACCGGACCGGAACACTACCCTAGCAATTCAATGGAACCGAGAAAATTCTAAAAAAAGTTGAGTTTCCTTACTTTTTTTTAAAAATTTCTTTTGATAAAGTTGGGCAAATATTACAATTTAAAAAATTTAAATCGATTTACATCTTTATTTTTAATAAAATATGACAAATTTAACCGGTTCAGTTTGGTCCGGTCCGGTTTCGTCCAATATTTCTAGAAAATCGAGAATTGGACAGCCTATACATCGATTCCATTTTTGAGAACCGAGAACTAGACCTACACTTCCGATCCGATCCAATTCTCGGCCGTTCTGGACAGTTATTGGTTCAGTCAGTTCAAATTACTCGCCCCTAGTTCAAACAGTTCGAGAAATTCAACCGGGGGGATCAGTCGTTGTTTCTCGATTCGCAATTCCAGTCGTTTGCGGGAAACATCCCGTCATGCTTCCTGCTTTGGAACTTTAGCCAGAGCAATCATTTACCAATACGGATGCCGAGGAAAAAAACCCAGGAATAGTTCAAAGCTTCGAGGTGGTTGTCCTTTGTTGGCTGTGCACCATGCATATGCCCCTGGAGAAATTGCTTGAGAACCTCCTTCATAATTGCCGGAAGATCGAGCCGGTTTCTAGCCAAACGACGTCGCCTTCTTTCTCCGAAGATAGAGGACCCCCTCTAGGAGCCAAGTCCAGGAGGAGGACTCCGCAAGCTCCTCGTGAATGCCTTTTGCTTTTTCCAGGAAAATAAAAAGGAGTATCACGAGGTTATGAAAAAAATTACCCAAAAATAAAATAAAATGAAAGACTACTACAATGTGCTTTCCCTATTTTTCTGATCAATTTCTTGCCGTTTCGGATTTTCTAATACATATGCCTTTTCTTTTATTTTTACAACAATGTCTAATCAAGTCACTACATCATAAATATCCGATCAAATTTAGCCAACACGGTTGTTGGATGTGATGTACATTAAATGTTGCCCACGCGGAATCCGTATCAACTTTTTTAATACTTATTTTTTTATGCGCCAACTAGTTGATGTTCGTATTAATTTTTAAAACTCGATCAAATTCACTGCCTATGATGGGCGTGTCCACATGGGCATATCGATTTCGGCTAAATTTAGCCGAAATTTGTGTTGAAATGACTTGATTAGATATTTATTTTTGTAAGTCGGACTTTATTAGAAAAAAAGATAAAAGTACGGCCTGCAAAAAGAAAGAAAGGGAAAAGGAGAGGTCGTTCCAAAAGATTTGCTAGAATTGAGGCGTTAATGGGGCTGTCCCCGACACATGACTCTGGCCAAAGCCTTTGGGCTTTTCACCATCAAAGCCGACCTTCACATGGAAATGGACCTAAAGTTTGGAGTCTTCTACAGAAAAGTCTTCCATGCCACTAGCTTCCAAGTCTTCTCTTACACTGCAAGAAAATCCATAATTTTCCTTTTTTTTTTGGGCAGGAAAAAAGAAGTAGGATTAAATTTAATTCTTATTTTTGTAATTGGATGGGTAAATTTGATTGAAGGGACCGCAATTGAACAGTTTGTGGATGCTTTAAGCACTTTTTTTTTCTTTTTAAGTAGAATGTCAATTTTTATTTCATTCCGATATATACAAACATGCACAGGCCACAAGCATATATAAGTCGAGAGGAGAGGCATGGACACTCTCATTCACAATATTTAGCACCTATATACAAATAAAATCTCATATTGAAAGTACGAAGCTATTGATCCATGCACACGTCGACGTGAACTCTCGATCCACTTTATTGTTAGGAATTTCTCGACGCCGATTATGTTCGTACCATAGACAAGAAGGTATTCCGTGAATGGCGGTTTGTGTTGTGGCGAAACCAAGCCCCAAAACCCGATTAGTCGATAAAGAGGACGTCTAGATGCCTGTCTAATTAGAGTTCCTCCATGGGAATCCTAAATGTAGCTAGTGCGCTTTAAAAAAAGCACAATGCCTCTTAAAAGTTCCTGAAAGAGGCCATCATGGTCGTGATTATTATCTCTCTAAAGATCATTCATTTTCGCACATGGACAAGTAGCCAGGTTGGAGTGTGGGACTGGACGAGTGACAATCACTTTTCAGGATGAGTTCGGGTGATCGTGAGGAACACTCCAATGGAAAGCCAAAACGACTAAGGAACCGCCTCGTTTTAAGCATGCAAAACGACGAGCAGAGGCCCATCTTCTTCCCGTGACATCAGCAGAGGGTGTTCATGCGAGATTGCAGAGGCGTAGGGTGAACGTTTAATTCCTGGGTCTCTTCAAGAAGGGAATCCGGCTCTGCCCGGATAGAACTTCTAATTCGATGAACCGAATTGGAAGTGGTTATGAATCAGGTGGCTGATTTTTTTTTTTTTTGGTCATAAATGTTGCTATCAGATATTAATTCCTGTCGAAGTCTGCTGAGATAAGTACATGACATCCACACTAAATAAATCCAAAAGATCAGCAGGGGGATAATCTACCCAATTGCTTGGTAGAATTTTGTTCTTTTGGGCTTTGGTGACCCAGTCCGCAGCCCGGTTTGCACACGATTGTGAGGTTAGTGAAATTCCTCGCATGGGCCTGGGCTTCACTGATAATTGCGTGCGCCTCCGACATTGGCTGAAATGTACACCCATAGATAACTTCCCCCAGACCAGTTCTATCTGTCTCTATTATGCACAGATCAGTTGAGTATTTGTCATGTTGAGAGAGGGGCCTCCTATCAGGAGAAGGGCCGAATTATTGTCGTTTTGGAAGAGATGAAATTCTCGGTTTCACTTAGAGTTAGCGCCTAATGTTATGATCTCACATTTTGTAGGCTGCATTTCGCAGTCCGATATATATATATTTTTTTGTTAGACAGAACAAGGGCTGCCGGGATAAAGATAATAATGAATTTGGATGGTGTTTGGTAAATATATGGTACGATGTGAATATAGACATGGTATCATTTTGCGTGAATACAAATTCTTCCATTCCTCTCTCAAACTCTACCCCATCGTCATAGCATCCCCTATAACCGCCGAGCCATCAAATTGTGGCTCCTCGTCGGCCTCCATCACTATCCCGTTTTGATCCTCCACATTGCGACGCTTGTTGCCTCTAAGGCTCCGTTCGTTTAACGGAAAATAACTTTCAAGAAAATATTTTTCAGCGTTAATTTCACGGAAAACAAGATAGTGAAAGGAAAATATTTTCCACCACTGAAAAAAAAACGCATTCAAAAGTGGGGAAAATGTTTTCTGTTTTTTAGAAAGTGGAAAACATTTTCCATTTTCTTTTTCACCTTTAGACAATTTTTATCTTCTTTCAAAAATGACTTATGACCAGCGGCCAGTTAATGTAAGACAAACAAAATGAGAAAAAAGAAAGAAAGAAAAAAAGTTTAAAAAATTGATTTTTTAATAATTTTTCCTAAGTTTCAAATGAATACTGGAAAATATTGTCATTTTCCAAGAAAATGACTTACAGGAAAATATTTTTCAAAAATACTACATTTTCCATGAAATGAAAGGAACGTAAGTGGAATTCTTTTCTTCAGATTATATGCGACAATATCTGAATATATACGGATTTTTTGTTGCCTCGGCCTCCGACTTCGCGTAGGTTCGTCCCAAACGTAGCCGTAAAGGATAGCCCTTCTTTTATGCTTTTGGGGCTAAAATTGGACGACATCATATTGGCAAGAATTGGGCCGGTTTTCTGTTGGGCCCTATCCTTGCAAGGCCTTTGGATATTGGGTTTTGGGCTGGATCTGTTGAATTGTATGGCCTTAAAATCCGGTAGACCAAGCCCATTTTTAGCCCATGACATGAGTCCCTATTCTATGACAGTCAAGTACCCAACCAGCATTAGAGAGAGAGAGAGAGAGAAGATATATTAAACTTATTACTAAGCATCTTCATTAAAACCTCCACAGAGTACAATTTGCATCAGAAGTAAAAATCCGATCCCTATCTACCTTACACCCCAGTCAGATACCCTTGACCATCATTTGCCTTCCCAAATTGTACACCATGACTCTTATTCACTATATGCAGAAGAAATCCCAATTGATCACCCAAAAAAGAAAATAAAGAACGTTACCTATATGATAATTCATCCGTATAGACGTTCGTATTGGGAAAAATCAAATCCAGGGTCGGCCCAAACTCCTCATCACCAGCTCCCGTCGTCGCATTGAGAGCAACCCTCTTGCGCGATGTCGGAGATTTGCACTCCTGAATCGTAAATAACCCCGTTTTGCCAATCTGCAGGAAGGACGCTCTTGGACCAAATCCACTTCCCATCATAACCGGAGGTCACCACGAACCGGAATTGCAGTGCCCCTTCGGGGACGCGGCTCGTGTTCCAAACGGCGCCGTAGTTCCTGCTCATGTAGTTCCAATTCGACGAACCGACCTGTTCATGTGAAATCGAGATGTTATTGACATGACGGGCCAACCAAGATGTTCATTGGGTTGAAGGGAAAGTGGATTGATGAGGTAAGTTTGCCCGACTCACTTGTGCTACGTCGATGGCCACTATTTCGGTCTGGCCGCCTTGGTACAGCACTTTGACGGCGAGGTAATTTGGCTTCCGGCTCGACTCCTCCACCCGGACGGCCAGATTCCGGTCCTTGTAGTCGCAGGGGACTCTGCGCGAATGACAGAACGTGAGCGTTGCACGTGTAATTCGCAACTTAATACATTTAAGTAATGCAGACATCATTTTATATAAGCACATCTACAGGTCTGACTGTACGAAATAGAGTAACGTTATGAAGCAATCAATGTGTTTGGTGTTCGTGGCATGGACCGGACCCATTACAATTATTAGTGTCAGCCTGCATCAGAGCACGATGAGTGGCTTGACTTCCGCTAGCTAATTGCCTTCGTCTGATGAGTGAGTAGTTGCACCAAAACCACCAGAAGAAGAATCCGCATGAACAGGCACAAAACAAAGACAGAAAACAAGATGCAACAGGTGTCATCACTCATTTGCTCTCTATCCTAGTCTCCAATAATTGCTAAATTGCATTATTTGCTCACCTTTTATACTCAACATCGACAATGCCCTGTCTCAAGATGTCCTGGCCCATCCCCTGGCGAGCCATGGCCGTGAAAGCTCGGCTGCTGAGCACGAAGTCTGTCTTGTTGCTGTGGTTGAGATCAGTGACGATCACTCTAGTCCCCGCTTTGGCACACAGATTCGCGTTCTTGCACCTTAGCTGCAGATTGAATGCATTTTTCCCCAATTCAGTCAAAAAGGTCTCACTAACCACATTAAGAGGCGTGTACCTATACTAACAGTGTTGTAATTTACAAAATTTGGCCAATCACATAAATTGAGGTCGCGCTGCGATCACCGAGTCTGCTGCGGCGACGGTGAAACTAAAGAGACTTCGAGGCGCACCTGAAAGCAAGCACCACAACCGGCCCCATCTTTGTAAAGGGAAGGAATAGCTGCTGCAAGAAAGCCACTGTTGAAGCCCACAGCCAAAGAACCATACCCACATGCGCCAGCTGCACAAATTTCACCCAGAAAAGATCAATCCCTCTGACTCATAGGAAAACATCATCTGAGACCGAGCAAAAAATGCTCATCCAGACATAAAATCCATGTGGGTGTTGATGCAAAGGAGTGAATAACAAGACCAGCGAACGATTACTTACACGAAAGTGCAGAGGCCTTGTTGAAGTAAGCAGCCTTGGACTGGTGGACGCAACGATCACAAGCAGTGGCAGATGAGATGATGAGAGAGAGGAGGAAACAGAGAAAGAAGGCCATTTCAGTTGTTGCTATTGGCGGGTCAAATGTTGAATGAAGATTGATGGAGAAATACGGTTTTTATAGAGTGGAGAGCAGTGAGAGGTAGGAGCTTTGAGTGTGGACTACAGGTCAGCTTTTTCCAAAAAGGACTGGGATTGACAATGATTCTGTTTTGGGTTGGACAAAGTTTGCTCCTTGGTGGCGTCTATGATAAGGAAAGAGACGGGCATATACTCAAAACGCGGTTCACAAAGAGGGTCGTTCGAAAGTTCGTGAGCTCTTTACTCGATCTCGTTAATCTGCAGGTTAAAAAAATTCAAATGAAAACATGCCTTCTCACCGACTCTTTGCCGAGGAAGGAACAGCTGTGAGAAACTGAAGACCTTTTTTGAAGTGCCTGTGATTGTGTTGTAGACGGAGAGAGAGAGAGAGAGAGAGAGAGAGACAGGAACGCTGGTGAAAGACGGGTTTCTTTATGCACTTTGCCTTCGAGACCAAGCTTCTTATCAGTTCCCAAAACGTGTCTTTTGAGAGATTGTGCTGAATTAATGGAAGAAAAGACTGGATTTTGCCAGAGGATAAGTAAAATTTTCTCAAGAGAGAGGATAAAGATGTTATCATGGCCATGGAACCCACACGGACAGATGATCCCTTTGCTAAATAGGGTAACCACTGTTCAGCAGATTAGCATCTAGATTTTGTACCAAAGATACGCGGTTTCATTCTTTAGAATAATCCTATTCATGATACATTGGCACATATGTGTCGTCTATCTATTTAAAGGCTCATGAAACACTTTATAAGTCTCATGAACCGGTTAAGTCTAAATCTTTAAATTGAGTCAATAGCATCGATCTAATATAATTGACACGCAATTGATGAGCTTTGGACGGATTATTCCCTTAACCACTTCTATATATATTCATTTTCGCATTCCCACTTTTTATTTCCCTTTTTTCCTCTTGCATATCTTTAATCTTTCTTATACTGCCAAGGCTGTGCTTCAAGTCTTCTTAAACAACCCACTTGTGTTCTGTGATGTGTTTAGAAGTTAGAGAGAGAGAGAGAGAGAGAGAGAGAGAGAGAGAGAAGAAAATGTAGATAGTGCGTATGTGGCCGGGTCATCATGGGCGATCCATTGTTGTTTGCGTGCTTGCTTTACGAGTGGCTTTTAGTTCTGGTGATTAGCTTGTTGGCGGATGATGTTTCGGCAACGAGTGAGAAGATAAGAGCAGCGGAAGAGCGTAGCGTCATGCCTATGCCCACCTGTCAAAGAAAGTCTTTTAAGAATATCGCCAAAATCCGACAGCTATTAAAGGTAGGCAATGGGGATGCCAATAGGAACCTTCTTATCCTAGATTTCACACCCCTATCAACTTTTCGATAAATAACTTCAACCCTTTTTCGTTCTTTATTAGCATTGTTTTACTTTTAAATCTTTTTTAAAGGAATACAATGATTAGAGACTATTTCAATTTTTTAGAAGATGGCATAAGTGATTTTGAACTTTGGTCTAGTTTGTAATATACTTCTCGAACATGAACTTTAGCTCGATGCGCTATCTTATCTCTAAATTTTCAATTTGTTCGATATGGTCCGTAATTTGAACTAATATCAGAAGTTTATGGATTGTATCGAAATTAATTGAAAATTACGTTGAGTTAAAGTTCAAAAATCATATTGAACAAATTGAAAATTAATACATATTAAGTCAAAGTTTAAAAAACCATTTATGTCATTTTCCCTTCATTTTTACTACTACTTATTGGGGTGCTTGTAGAGGGGGGGGGGGGGGGGTGAGAGAATGACTGGTTCCGGGAATCTCTTTTAGAAAACCTTGTTCCATTATGGTAATCCTTGCTCGGTCTCCAACTTAATTTAATATGAACGTAATGTATTAAATTCAGGTAATATCCTAAATAAGAATTCAATGCCGTTCAATTAAAAAAATCAAAATAGATTTTATATCAAAGAGAAAATGGTCCCCCGAAGGAAATTTATTGGATCTGCCGACCACCTAGGTCCTTTTGACATCGGGTTCGCATCCGGAAGTGGGAAATATTGGTCAGTCAAAGCCAAGCAACCAGCAAAGTCAAAGACAACTTGTTGGGAACCATTATTGCTCTGTTAACTGGTGGGCACAAGCCACCGTATCTGCATCCCACTGACTGTCCAAAAGTCATCCAGCTTCCGGCAAAACAGCGACGACGAGTTCCTGAGTCGGATTGCAAGCTGGACTCCCATTAACAAACACAACCAGGAATTTCAAACTAGACTCGATTATCTCGGTTGGCAATCACGGATGCTGGTTGGCTTACACAACCCACAATTTGTATTCCGTAATTGGTTCATGTATGAAACCTGAAGCGTCACAGCTTTTTTGTTCTTATTTTAATTGTAATGAATGAGGTTCAAACATGCTTAATGCACATGAAAACTGTACATCCATCCCCAACCCACCCGCCGGATCGGCAAACCCGAGTGCTCTGTGATAGACAACAGCAGAGGTTTGAGAGCTAAGCAGTTGAATCTGATAAGAGATGAGAGGATGACCAAAGCAATTCCACATCCCATAGACGGAGCGTCAGCTTCCCTTCTCTGATAGGATCGCCGTGAGCTCCGATCGAGCTTTCTCTAGAGCACTTGTCAAGTTCTCCGGGTTTCTGCCTCCGGCCTGAGCAAAGTTGGGCCTCCCACCTCCTCCTCCTCCGCACAGTTTAGCTATGGCCCCGATAAACTTCCCAGCTTGTATTCCCAGTTCGACAACTCCTGGAGTGAACGCAGCAACTAAACTCACCTTTCCTTCGCTTGGACTTGAGCCCAATACTACAGCTGCCGGATCATGTAGGCTATCGATCAAATATTCGGCCGCACTTTTAAGTGAATCAGCATCAGTGTCATCCATAGACTCCACTAGCACCCTGAAGCAGAAATGATTTCATTATGTTCGGACAATGACAGTCACAAATTATGGTGCATGAGACGAGCATTTCCAACAGAGACAGTGACAGAGGCACTATCCAGCTCACAGACCTCACAGAAATCATGCAAAGTGCCTCTAATGATGACATGAACATATAATCGTTTTGTGGGAAATCATGTGTGTTGAGCAATATCCCATGAAAAGGCATTGCTTTCATAGTATATAGAGTAAAAAAAGTAAAAAAAAAGAGAATGAGGACAACGATGAAGCTTTCACCAGCAAGGATATGCCACTAAAAACTTATTCAGCAAGAATATTTCCAGGTGACTAATCACCGAGAAGAGATATTTGAGGAAAGAAACTTCATGTCAAATTTGAGGAACGGACTAGATAAACATGATTACTTGATTTCTTTCGAACTTCCCACTAAGACTGCTTTGCTTGCAATGGTTGCTGCTTTATGCACAGCAGCCTTGGAACGCAATAAAGAAACTTCATTTCTTGCCGTTCGCAACTCCTCTAGGAGATTGTCCACCCTGGTTGTGACCTCTTCAGCTTTCACCTTCATTAGAAGAAGGTTATTGGGCCTCGTTGGTCCCGATGTCCTTTGAAGTAGTCACATAATTTTGCAGAGAGTAAGAAAGATTTGACTTTTTTAATTGGCTAAAAGAAAAGCAAACCTTGAGATTGTTGCATAGCTGTTTCATGTAGTGATCTCTGGAATTGACATACTCAATGAAAGATTCCCCAGCAACAGCTTCTATTCGCCTAATTCCAGATGCAATACCCTGCTCGGAGATTATTTTGAAGCCTCGTATTTCTGCTGTGTTGTTGACATGGGTCCCACCACACAGCTCCATAGATACACCAGGAACCTCTACGACACGTACCTATGGCACATCAGATGACAAGCAATACAATTAAGTTCCCCACAGTGTGTTCAACAACCGTTGCTCCCAAAATAGTGAAGGATGTCGACTAGAAAAATATTTGTACTTTATGAAGTTAGAACCCACTTCAATATGCGTCTCGTTTTTAGTGAGCACTCGAAAAATGGAAGTATGCTTGATAAGGTAGTAGTAACTTGCACGGCATCTCCAAGCATTGTGCATGAAAAATGTAGAAGGTTGGTAAAGCTCTCCACTCTGACAGGAATTCGGTAAAGGTGGGGATATAATTGGGTTCTTCATCAAATCAACTCCCAAGACCATAAACATAGTTGCAACAATGAAGCACCTCATTCGCTCACCAAAAGTCATGTAAAACCGTCTTTTAATGGAAATAGTAAAACCATCTTTTAAAAGAAACGTCCATCAGACAATATGCCTCAAATAGAAGCAAATATATTGCAGTCTCCAAAAGCAATACAGAAGACTTCCATACCTCTTCACCATACTTCTCTCCAAACATTGCAATAGCACCGGCCTCTTTTGCTTCTGTAAGAGGCATAACTTTAGTTTGGAGAACCGCAGCATCTCCAATCCAACCATTTATCAGTCTTTCAATCTCCAGGATCTCATCGTCCAGTAGTGGCCGATGGAAGTTAAAATCAAACCTCAAACGATCAAAGGCTACCAAAGACCCAGCTTGGGATGTTTCCTGGCCTATCACCTTTTTAAGTGCAGATTGTAGTAGATGAGTAGCAGTATGATGAACCTGCCAAAGACTAAGCAATTTAAATTAGAAGCCGTAAGATTCCTAGCAGAGAATCGCATGGCAAATATTGACGTATTCATCATCCAAAAGCGGGACTGTTCAGTAGATATGAGGCATAACATCAACTTTGAGCATATGTTATGGAAAATCAAGATTGAGTAAGAATCAAGGCTTCAAATCCAGTCATCTTAGCCGTTCACAACTCCTTGCAGGCAAGCATAAATGCGCACAATCGCGAAGTACCTTAGCCCGCTGCCTCAGTTTCGGATCCACTTCGGCTTCCACCTCTTTGCCAACTTCTAAAACTCCCTCCTTAATAGTGCCTTTATGTACAAATAAGTTACCCATAGATTTCTGAACATCTCTGATTTCCACCACAGTTCTTAGTTGATTTTCACCATCAGGAACACATATTAGACCATGATCTGCAATTTGACCACCAGATTCTGCATAGAATGGAGTCTTATCAAGCAAGACTTCTACTTCACTTCCCTCAGGAACCTGAATGACTGATTTCCCATTCACCAAAAGGCTTTTAATTACAGCTCTAGAAGAAAGTGTGTCATATCCTAAAAATTCAGTATCAGGAACATTAGCTGTAAGGTCAGCATCATCTCCAACTTCAAGTTTAACAGCATGGTGTGCAGCTTGTGATCGACGCCTTTGTTTCTCCATTTCAGTATCAAAGGCATTCATATCAACCGTAACACCATGCTCTCCAGCAACTTCAGTTGTTATTTCTACTGGAAACCCATACGTGTCATACAATAGAAATGCATCTTCGCCTGCCAAGCATGGTACCGTACCCTTTTCACGAGCACTTGATAATGCATCAGCTATCATTTGTTCCAGCAACTCTTCTCCTCTCTCCAAAGTCTGGACAAAACGACATTCTTCCCTTTTAATCTCCTCGACTATGCGGGGTGCTCTAGCCTTCACATCTGAATTGATGTGAGTACCTAAATCTATAACCTTTTCTGCTATGGCTGGCAAAAATGCTCCCTCAAGATTTTCTCTGCCATCCCCCCTTATTCCTAGTAACCTGCCAGTACGCACAACCCTCCGAATAAGACGCCTAACTACATATCCTCTTCCTATGTTCGACGGGATCACTCCATCCGAGATGAGATATACAATTGCCCGCATATGGTCCCCTATAATCTGCACAAAAAAAAAAACACATGCAGGAGGATCATCAGCACTCCTTGGAGAAAAGGATGATCACCATCCTGTAAACAAATTTAGAAGACTGAATGGCACTTAAGAATTGCTGCTGATACAAACTTTGAGCTTCAATTTTGTTGGATCATCTGCAAGGCCATATGAAATATTAGCCAATTCTGATGCCTTCTCAATTATAGGATAAATCAAGTCTGTCTCATAATTGCTGGGAACCTGGAAGAACAGTTTGCACAGCAATTAGAAAACATTTGGACCAAATGGAGTATTTTACATGTTAATTATGTGACATCAATTGGATATTTATCAGTGGAGATGCTTGTGGTATTTACCCTCTGAAGAATACGAGCAACCCGCTCCAATCCCATTCCAGTATCTATGTTCTTCTGCTTTAACGGTTCAAGTGACCCGTCATCTTTTTTGTTGTATTGCATGAATACCAAATTATAGAATTCTATAAACCGACTATCATCTCCAAGATCCTGCAAATGAAAATAATAAGAAAAAAAAAATTAAAGTAGGGAAAACATGGCAGCAATAGTCATGTTCTTGAATAGCAATCTATCGCAGGGACCCCATAGACGTGTTAGCAAAATACTCGATATACAAGGAATAGTACCGCATCCAAAGTTCCCCTCTCAGGATGGAAATCATAGTAAATCTCAGAGCAAGGACCACAGGGGCCGGTTACTCCACTTGTCCAAAAATTGTCGTCTTCACCCATTCGCTTTATATGATCAACAGGAACGCCTACCTGGGGCAGTGCCAATGCATACAGATCATGAACAGGTAAACATCTCAATAATGTTATCACCATTTCCAATTCATTTCTAGCAAAGATGCTGGTATGACTTAGTTCAATTATTATTCCTTATGGCAAGCATAGCTCATGTGTTTTTCAACATCAAAGTCGCCGCGACAGTGCGGTTAGAAGAAACAATAATGCTTCAAGCATCATAGCTGGAGAAAGAATAGAGCAGTATGGACGATACATTCATCATCTCTGTGATTGTATCAACTGAAAATAAATAGCGGTAGCAACGAATAACAAAAACTAGACAAAAAGCAAGCATTCATGACAAGTATGTCCAATGAATTTCAAAAGACAATAGTTTTGTATAGATAGAGTTGAAGGAAGAGAATAGCGTTGAACGGAAGGGATGGTGTTGCAGATGCTATAATCCCGAATTTGACAAAAAGCAACCTCTTTATGCCATATCTCAAAAGCTTCATCATCATCTTCAAATACACTGATCCACAATCTCTCAGCTGGCAATCCTAACCTGCAGGGGGAACCAAGCTGCAGATCAGCAAGTCATGGTTTTCAACAGGCACATTCATTTAAGCCTAATAGGCCAGTAGCCAAGTAAAAGTTCAAGCATACTCTGCTGTAGAAAGCTCCCACGCCCACTTAATCGCTTCCTTCTTAAAGTAATCACCGAAACTGAAGTTTCCAAGCATCTCAAAGAAAGTATGATGCCGAGCTGTTCTGCCCACATTTTCCACATCATTTGTGCGTATGCACCTTTGAGCAGTTGCAGCACACGGCACTTGTCTGGGAACCTACGCACAATACCCACAGTTCTACATATAAAAAAATATATCGAACTTCACAGAAGCAGGTTCAGATTTTCCCTGGAATGAAAATTGTGAAACTTAAGTTTCAAGGATATTTACAAGGAAATTCATACATACATATGTACAAGCTATAGATCTGTGGTATAATTACTCCATTCTTCTGCTTCTCATTATCTATCACAAGTGTCCATTACCCGTTCAAGAACCATGAAATTAAAGTATGTTGTGGTTGTGGTAACAAGTAGGGATCTTTGCAAAGGTGGGTCATAATTGCCTAAAAGTAAAGCTATCCATCCATTGATCTGATAAAAAAGCAGGTTATACCAGTTGTTTTCCGGATAAACCTTTAATACCATTTAGCATATCACTCAAATAAAACTAATTGTGCTATAACATCTTCACTGTAGGAAAAGATACAACAATGTTGATTCAAACGGTTCAAGACACATTTTGAAATTGTTCAACTAGATACGGCTGACGTGCCTTTCCAAGGAATATAGGCTTAAATTGAAGCATTCCGGCAATAGTCAATAGCACTGTGGGATCATCTGGCACCAGAGAGGCACTTGGAAGTACTTTGTGACCACGTGAAGCATAAAAATCAAGAAATCGACGTCGTATCGAATCCCCACTGACTGAAAGATCATTGGGTTTATCCTCTATTAATTCCTCTGTTACTGGCTGCGCAGATGCTGAAAGAGGCATGATCAATAAGTGGATGATGGAAGATGGAGAACAAAAGACAAAGTCAGTAGTAAAGTTCTGTATGCAGAGAAATGCAATCTAGCACCTTTTTTTATAATATGTGAATCGCGCGCTCCCTTCAGATCAAAGTATTTACATGATATTATACAAGGTGAAATGGCAAGAGATCTTCTGATGAGGCCTGCACAACAAACAGCTTCAAATTACTAGCTGTTGTGTAATAATTCAACCAGGCACAAAAACGCAAAAGTAAGTGTATGACAAAAAAAATAGTTAGTAAAATCCCAACGATGAATCTTCATAAGCAGGAACAGCCGCTTGAATTACATTGCCAAAGCAATGGTCAAAGAAAAAGAAAGGAGAGAGATAGAGAAAGAAAGGCCTCAGGTTCTGCCTCACTTCCCAATTCCATCATATTCATCATCAATAGCAATAATACCGCTGCTACTCAGCCTTTTCATAATGAAGCCCAATTCGCAGAATGTTCCTTTCCATTCCGCATTTTTGAGTCAGACTGGTAATCTCATTTACTAAAGAAAAAGCTTGCATTATCAGATGAGCCCATCATATCCAAAGACTACAACTGAAGCTAGTTCCCAGCTCTCAAAATAATAATATTTCTGGACTTGCGAAGCACACACTCTTTAAAAGTCATTAGCAATAAAACAGTTCAATATACCAGTCACCAATGAACGCACAATTATACTGGCAGTATTGATATATATTCAAAACCTAGGCAGGAGATTTTTAAATCACTTCTGAAGTACAACTCATAACATGACTATCAAGATGTATAACATGTCTTCTTCAACGAGCTTAAGCTCCAGCTTTTGAAGTAATCGGCTACTCACTTTTTTACTCGATATATTCGCGGTATACGGGCACATGTCGTTCATACTGACAATGATACAAGGCCAAAGAGCAAACAAATTCCACGCAAAGCAGCCAGATAAACTGAAGGGTTCATCGTAAAGTCTTGGCTCATGGAAATTTGCTGCTTCGGGTAACTACCCACAATTGTTATGCTTTCACAACACCCCTTTTCATCAAGCGAACTAGTAGTTGATTCATAGCAAGTTCAGAGAAGAAGTAAAAGCAGGGTATGAGTTCCGAAGGCAAGAAATATACCCGTCGAATAGACCGTACGAGTAACGGGTCGAATGGGGAAGGTGAATTTGGGGAACAGACTTGTTGTGCTGTGCCCAGATGAAGGCAGCTTCAACCCTTCCATGGCCTCTCTCCCTGTCGCTCGCTCACTCACTCACGATGGACTCATATGCTGCTTCAGTCCAATTCAAAGTTTTCACAGGGAAAACGAAAAATGCAGCTTCCGGTTCGTCGGGAGTTGAAGGGGGAGAGTGGAGAGAAGAAGATAAGCCTATTCTGAGGTGGACGTTCGCCGTGATGTCTGCTGAAGGAACGAATCCATGACCATGACCCGAGAATTGTGGGCTCAAGTGAACCACAGAGGCAAAAGATCAAGGTGAAGGGGACGACCCACCCCACGATTCTCCTCGAAGAACTCTTTTTCTTTTCGACTTAAACGTTTTAAGTCGGAGAATTTTTTTTTCACATCTAATTACTTTCTTTTTTTCGTGAGAAACAATTCACGAGATTATGTCGCACGCATTTCTATTGGTTACGAATTTCTTCAAGTATATTTTTTCTTTTTCTTTATAATCTCTTGGACATTTTCAGATTTTATGGACATTGCGTGAATGTGAAAAATAGTGGATAAAATGAATGGAAGAAATCAAAGAAAATCTCAAAAGAAAATCTCAAATTATGTTTACCATGACATATTTATCTTGATTTTTTTTAATCATCAAAAATTTCTAATCCATACTTTTTTTTGATACATTTATATCTCGTCAAGATTTTATTAAAATATGAATATCGAAACATAACCAACATTGACATAAACGTCTTTTATATACGACATTATTTTGCCAGAAAAATCAACCGGTGAAACCTTGATAAATAATAAATACATCACATAAATACAAATTTAAGGTTACTTATGTCGTAAAAAAATTCATAGTGAATTCGTCATCATAATTATGATTTTTGATATCACAAAAAAAAATTTGGACCTGTGGCTCACGATCGCCAAGACCACATGAGGCTGGCCTCAAACTTACTATGCGACTGGCCGAGATAGGCTCGTGAGCCACACAAGCTCCGCGCCATAGCTCAGCCATTGCCATTAAATCGAGGTTGGTTCAAGCCTCGAGTTGGTGCAGCAATTGTTGCCGGCATCGGATCTCAGGCTGGGGACGGCCTTGGAAACAATGGCGCGCACGGTGGAGATGCGGTGGCGGCAAGCCTCATGGGTGACGGGAGAGACCATAGGTAGATGCTGGTTTATTTCTTTTGGGGATGCAACTCGAAAAATAAAAATGGGGATAAGATAAATTATTTGTCGTTGGAAGATGTAAATCAGAGTTGTATTTACAAGTTTTGAGAAGGGGAGAGAAAGGCAAAATGTGACCAAGTTAAGTCACAAACCGCAATTTTTGGACAAGAAAAGGTCACAAAACGTAGGAAGTAGAGCAATATATGATGATCCATAAGAGATAGGATAATTATAAAAGAATAACAATCCCAAACCTATGGTACGAGTATCAAATTAATCATAAACTTTTCAATCTGATCAATTTAGTTCAAAATTTTTCGACCATTTGCCAGTGTAGTGCTTCCGGTCAATGTAGGGATTGTATTGATAAATTATCAAAAAAATTTAAAACTAAATTGGTTAGATTAGAAAGTTAAGAACTAAACTGGCCATCATACAATAATTGTAAACTTTTTTGGCAATTTTCCCCGCAAGAACCTAAGAATGTCTCTGAGGTTTAGGTTATGTTCAGGTTTGTGACTCAAAATAGAAATATGGAATCACAAAACTACATATATATATATATATATGTATATATATATAGATATACCCACAAGGAGATAGTTTATGAATTAAAAAACTTCAACATTTTAGTCAACTTCGTCTTTGTTTGAACTTTTACGTAGCTGATTGGATCCATGATTTGGATTCTTTCTTTGTAACTTAGCTTGTTTATACCTATAAGGATGCAATTAGAGGGTATAAGTTCACAGAATAGTGGGTCTAATTGACATAGGAATTAACTGGAATCGAAGAGCCTCCGCTCAGCAGAGAAAGTACGCTAGTAGTCAAAGGAGTGAAGGATCTGTTCTCATTAGGATCTGTCGAACTACAAATCATGAATTGCATTCAATTATCTCGTTATGTATATCCTAAAAGCCTCTGCATACGAAGCTTCAGTAACAGCACACCAGCAATTTTTGTCCAGTATGATTCTGCTGGAGAGAGTGAGATAGTGAGCATGTGTTGGTTGTAATAGAGGTGAGGAGAGCCTTCTCGATCTCCGCATTTGGACGCTGCAGGATCATTGAAACCATGTAGTCCATGAACATGGCGTTGCACGGCAAAGTGATTGGTCCATTGCTTGACAGCCCGAACTCGTCCTCGGATAATTTGAGCAGCTGTCGAATGACGCAGTTGTTCAAGTACCTGATTGGGAACATGAATCGCTTTCCATCGATTGAGTAGACAACGAAATGTCCTCTATGAGCTAGCACTTCCTCTTCTCCATCGACTTGGGGAAATGAGATCCTTTTCCTTCTCATGGCAGCTACTCTCTGCCATTTTCTTGCAATCTTGACCAAGTGCTTCGGGCTGATCATTTTCCCTGTGTTGGAATGTGGATAAAGAAGAAAGGAGATTGTTATTTCTGATCTTGAGGGCTTTGAAATGCCAAAGTTGTTGAGTTGAAGATAATGGACTAACTTAGTTCTGTTAAATAGTGGTGTATTAGGAGGAAACTGCATTAATGGGAGTCACCTCTGAAGGAGCAGATCCATGTGATTTGTCTTGCAAGAGAAGGGTAGGGGTGGTGGTGATGTCTCTTTCAGTTAGGCCGTCAATTCATCTTCCGGCACTGACAGCTCCGTTGCTGGAGATGATCGTAGCACCAGTATTAATGATGAAATGGAATTGCAGACTCCTTTTATTCACATGCAATGTTCTTTGCTGGGAAGACAGTTTGGTGGTTTGTGAGTGAGTGGACCAGGCAATTTTAAGGCAGGTGCAGTACATTACTGCTGGACCCAATATGTCTAAAGCTCGCACCAGACATGCCTTGTATTATGTGGCTCATACTTGCCAAGTCTGATGTTTGTTCCTAGCTGTTGGCATTACTTGATGCCATATCTGAAGGGCTCGGATTATCCATACTTTTGCTTCTCATGGGCTGTTGGCGGTCCCCTTACAAGATAATGCAGGCTGATGTCAAAGGTGTTAAGATTCCGGATATATAAATCACACAAATATGGAGAAATTTCTAGAAAATTCAAGTAGCAGCTTGTATCTATAGCTTAAATGCAGAAAAAGGAAAAAAAAAAGAGAGAGAGATCTTTCATTGGGCTATTCATCCCCTTGGTGAATGGTTTCTTTCTTCCATTCTTTATATTTCGATAAGCCTAAACAAGTGCATGGTGTGTATATACACCTGGCTTGTGCCATTGGTGCGAATCATCAGTTCATTCTGCTATTTAATACGTCTTCTTGCAACCCGACATAAGGTGGGAAGACACGACGTATCACCTGTTTTTGTGCTTGAAATTCCTGAATTTTCTGGGTCCAGCAGAATTGCTTGCTAACATGTGACCAGGCATTTGTCATAGACATTCAATTGTCCGCTGGTATTGACAATAAAAAACCGGCAGGAACCGATAGTGGACTACTGTTATGTGACCTTCAACGATTTGTGGTTGATTCTGTGAGTCATGGATAGAATGTGGCTAAACAAGTGGACAACTAAACCGATCTGTACCCTACTGTCTAGCTACTCACTTGCAAAAGAGTAAGAGAATCCTTCTCCTGTCACGCAATCTTGTACTCGTGAGCCCACAGAACCAGATATCTTGACCCTCTTTGAAGATTTTCTCAACATGATCACATGGGTTTGCTTACCATGTGACTTCGCATTGGAAAGAGATACATCGAATGCCAATTCAGTAGCCCTCTCGGTATAAAACTTGGGAAAGGTCGATGCTTTCTGCACCACCAGAAATAGCACTCAAATTCAACAAAAAGCAAGTTCTCTCTTCTGTTTAGACTTATTTGGGGTTGAACAAAATAATAAGCACAAAGAAGCTGATCAAATGGCAAGGAAGTGGCAGAAGATGGCCGCAATTGGAACAAAAAGAACTTCGTTCCACCAGACGAACAGCAAGTCCGCTTCAGCACATTCAAATCGATCATCAGCCGCTCAGAAGGGTCACTTCATCGTCTATACAACAGATGAGAGACGCTTCGCGATCCCTCTCTCGTTTCTTGGCAATGGCATAGTGAGAGAGCTCTTTAGAGTGTCGGAAGAAGAGTTTGGGATTCCATGCGATGGTCCAATCGTGCTTCCAATCGATGCACTATCTATGGAGTACATAATTTCATTAATTAGAAGAGGCTTGGCTAAGGACCAGGAGAATGCTTTGCTCCTGTCGTTCACCAGACAAAGCTGCTCTTCATCCTTAGCTTTCAATCAAGCGTTAGAAAACCCAGAAATTCTTGTTTGTAGCTGACAGATGTAACACATAACAGTGCTTAGAAGATGAATGAAAGTAGTTTTTCCACAATCTATACACCCTTCTGTTTCGTTTCTACTTGGCTTAGATCATCATAGCATTTAGCGATAGCTGATTTTAACTGAAGATAATTATATCCTGCCCTGCGGATCTGTGCAACCAAAGAGTACACTGGCTAGATTTTGCTGTATCTAATCGAACCCTAGTGTTGCTATTCAAATGTTTAGGCCTAGTGTGCCCAAGTTTGGACTAGTCAGCTTGTTTGCCAGCTTGAGTGGCCAAAGATCCTAAGCAAACAGTTCGAGATTATATGAAGCTTTTGAATTCTCAATCAAAGTCAATATGTATGTTATTCTCACCACCTTGAACTCCTGATTAAGGATCTAGAAACGTTCGCTAATTATAAGTGGGTGCTTTATTGTTACAAGCCACAATGTAAAGCACAATCTGCCGGTCTTTCCATTACAGTTACACGTTGATCTGGGAAATCAATGCAGATGATTCTACAATTCTCCAGGGGGAATGACCGAACAGAAACTGTTCGAATTGAAATTTTTACACCGCATACTTTAACACATTAACATGCAAACTGGATTAGAAATAGCATGCGAAATTTGACTAACAGAGCTTGGCACACAAGGAAAAAAGGCAAAATCTGGCTCTACCGATTAGAATGAGACCGCATGTATGTAAAAAAGCATATAAATCACATTTCCAAGCTTTGCGAGATGCTACGCTAATTGATGAGCAAAAAGATCGGCCTTATGGTGATTGGTGATCGGCTATCTATACCTCCCACCTGAATATTATCGGTGACTTGATACCTCACTATATTAAAATGCAGTCCCTGCAGATGTTGGCTGCACACACCGCTTCAATTCTTTCTCTATAGCAGATGCTCAGGGTGGACTAGTTTGAGGCTTTAAGACACGTATGTTGCTTGTTCAGTAGCCTGTCCATTACTCTTGGAACAGCACTTCGTGTCCTGCGCTTGCCTAAATTGCTCTAATGTGTCATTCTCTTCAGTCGCATGGCCAGAAGCTTTTTTCCTCGATCATTGGCAAACTAGACCAGAAAAGCATAAAATGCATTAGTTCCACTCCAATGTACAAGGAACATGATACGGCTGTCCTGTTTGGAAGGACAGGGACTCGTACACATAATCAATATTGACCACTCATAAAATTATATATCCTTCTATCTATCTTATGATAAACTAAGTTAGCTATAGGATCGGAGTTTTGATGCCCATCAAAAAGAATATTATCTATTTGGAGTAAATAACAAGCTATCTCAACTTATACCAAAATTCAACTCCTAAAAGTCCCCCGCCAATGCAACTCTTTAATTTTGAAACAGAATCATGATGAACAATTTGAGTAAAATCCTCGATCGATGAGTAGTGCAATCTCTTAAAAGCAGATCAAGCATCCACTAAGTGCATTTATAAACGGTGTTGGAAAAACAATTATTCAAATCCGGTATAAATATACGTACGAGATCAAAGATGAGATGTATAACTTCAACAAAGCTTTATACATATTAAAAATATTCATTCGATCAAAAATCTTGAAATAAATATCAACGGTCTAATCTATTGATCACCCTGATGCTCGTTATTACATTTTGACTACTTAATGACCTGTGACAAGGCATACAAATACTCCCCTTGCTTATTTTAGCCCGTGGTTAAGCCCAAACATGACGTCTTGAGAAGAGTATGCATACTCCCAACCCTTCAATGGGTTCAGATCATGGCGACAAGTGAATAAAACCATCAACACAATCCTCAACCTAGCCATAAAACCATTTCAAAATTGAAATTGTAAAACAGGTCCACCAATCAGTGGTTATATATACATACATAATCTTTTGAAATTCCTTCCATAAAAAAGAATACATTTCGTGTAGGATTCTTCATTTGTTCTACGGATAATCAACTCAGCCACTATTGTAGACGAAACTTTATCATTCAATCTCAAATAATCAAAAGGTAATCAATGTTCGATTCCAATTTTATGAAACAAATATATACCCTAAGTATCATTCTTCCTGCTTATAAGTATCATTCAGTACGATGTCTCTATTTTAATCTATAATTTATCTAATTATTATCATTTGTAAGACAGGAGCTTACAAATAATTGAAATATATATATCACTGCTCACCTAATTAGAGGAATCAAAGCTTGGAATTCTTACGGATCGGTTGAGATGTCCGGGGCTTTAGAGAAAAAACCTCGCTTTTCTCTCGCGGGGTTCTGCTCTATTTTTGTTTTGCCAACTCTCTTCTCCCTCTTATTTCTTCTGTTTTATTTTTCCTTTGAGAAACTAGCTGCAGAAGAAACAGAGATGGGCTTCATGGACTTAACCCATACATGGGCTTATACTTATTGGGCCTGATTTTTAAGGTGGCCCATTTTCTTTAGGTTGGGAAAAGAGGCCCATTTGTTATAGTAACAGTTCTATCTAGGGGTGATTGGTTTCATGGGCAGTCCAGTTTCCCTCTGAAACCGGGAACCAGACCAGCTAATCCTAGGACTGGTCTAGTCCGGTTCGATTTTCGAGCGGTTAAATAGAACTGGAAAAATTCAAACAACACAGTGACTAGTCAAACAAAAAAATTCGTGAAGCGCTCCTTAATCTCATTTCCTATACAAACAGGATGCGATATGTCAAGTTTTGACAATGGATAGTTGTTAAACTATCAAACTTCCCTAAGGCAAGCAACAACACATGGAAATTCTCCTAGAAGAATCGGTTCATGTAGAAAAAATAGTGCCAACAAACCAAATGATATATATTCACCTTTGAAAAGATTCAGCCCAGTTATGTATTGATATGCTTTGCCTCTTATTTGAACTGTCCAACAAAGAAAAATAGTGAAGGATTGCAGTGCAAGAATCATCTGTCACTCATTCATTACACTAAAGTTTAATCAGTCCGATCCAATTCCGCCCTCCTAAGAACCGGAACCGGACTGTTTGGGAAACAGTTCCATTATTAGGAACCACGGATTGGATCGCAACTGCAAAGAACCGGAGTAACCCGGCCGATTCGGTCCGCTCCAGGCTGTTCCCGAATTGGGTAGTTCAACATGCTCAACCCTAGTTCTCTCATAAGGGGCAGGACACCAGAAATTTTAGACTGCTGTCTCTCTAACTGTGGACCTAATTTTTAAGGAGGCCCATTTCTTTGGGTCGGGAAAAGAGGCCCATTTGTTACGATAACAGTTCTATCAGAAGGGGCAGGACAACAGAAATTTTAGGCTGCTGTCTCTCAAACTGTGGAAATAAGTCCATTTTCCTATTAATGAAGGGTTACGCTACGGCTTTGCAAGGCATGAACCGGCTGTTGAGACGATGGACCTGCTTTGTCCATCATCTGCCAGACAATAGTCGGTTATATCTCATTCGAGCTCTTTATCTTTGATACACCTAATCACGTGGTTTTGCCTAGGAGAAGGCTAAAACAAAGAGAACTCCCTCTCGTGAATGTTACCTCATAAGTTGATTATAAAACCCCCTTCCCTTGCATTAATTCTCATTAGGCATAACATATCAGTATCAATCATTCAAAGCACGTCAATCAGTCTCAGCTAAAGCCAACTCGATATAAGGAGCAAGAAACGATGATCAGCCCCAAGAAAATACTTAGGATGGCGAGGAAGTGGCAGAAATTGGATGCCACGGGAAGGAGAAGGCTTTCTTTTCCAAAAACCAAAGGGAAGTTTCTTGCGGCATCTCCAGTGGCGTACAAGGGACATTTCGTCGTCTACACGACGGATGAGCGGCGGTTCGTGATACCCTTGTCATATCTCTGCAGCGACATCTTCCAAATGCTCTTGGAGATGTCTAAAGAGGAGTTTGGACTATCGAGCGACGGTCCTATCATCATGCCTTGTGATGCAGCTGTTATGGAGTACATAGTGTCCCTAGTCCAACAAGGCGTGGCTAAAGAACTAGAGAAAGCTTTGCTGAATTTAATTCTTTGTAGACGGTGCTCATAGATGGCGTCTTGTAATCAAAGTCAGATTCCAAGTTCTTGTTTGTAGTTAATGATAAAACTCCAATGTGTAATTAGGCCACGCCACAGAGATGAAGCTTGTAAATAAACGCAGCCTATTATTCTCAAACGTGAAGTCTGTAAAATCTTAGATAGCATATTTTTCCAATGGCTTTGTCCGAGAAAAACTTACGTGGTCATGTTGAGAAAAACTTCATAGAGGGTCGATAACTTTTAGTTCTGTGGGGCTCGTGAGGACGAGATTGCATATAGCAGAAGAAACGTATTCTCTTATTATTTTGCAAGTGAGTTTAGCTACACATTAGGATCCATATTCTCTCCATGAATCACAAGATCAACCACAAATTGCTGAAGGTCACCAGAAAGTAGTCTGCTATCAGTTCCTCCTGGTTTTTGTATTTTCAATATCTACAGGAGCGTTGAACAATCAGAAAGTCCTTCAATTGGCCAGCAATGCTGGTGGACCCAGAAATTTTTGAACTTTCAAGTACATAGATAGTGATATGTTCCATCTTTCCACCTTCTGTAGGGTTGCCTAAAGACATTTTAAATAGCAGTATGAACTGATGAAAGTGAACCAATTCCACAGGAAAAGGTGTATTTCCACACAACACACTACTCTAGGCAAGTTGAAAAATAAAAAGGAAGAAACAAGAAAGAAGCATTCAGTGGGGACAAATTGGCTAATGACAGATCCTTATTTCTATTCTTGCGTGCGAGAATGTGGACATAACCTGCTTCTTTGAATTTCATTGTTTTTCTTTTATTATAATTCGGAAATTTATCATTTTGTTTTTCTTTTGTTATAGTTGGGGAATTTATCCTTTTGACATTTTCAGAACCTGGAGACCCTGCATTATCCTTCTAAGGGGACCAGAACATGAGAAGCACGAACTTGGGTAGTCAGAGCCCTTCAGATATTGCGTGAAGCTAGCTTGAGCCGCATACGGGGCTTGTTTTGGTTTGAGCTAAGGCTTCTTGGGTTCCAGCAGTGATGTCTTGCACGATCCCTGAACTTGGCGAGTCCATTCACTCAAAAACCACCAAACTGTCTTCCCAGAAAGGGACACGTTACTTTAGTAAAATGAATATAATAAGGAAATTTTTCATTCGCTCATTCTTATGCGGTTGCAACATATGGTGCTATGATCATCTTGAGCCACGGATATCAACTCGCCCGTAGACCAATTGACAGCCTTTCCAAAATAGACATTGCCGCCACCCCTCACTCTCTTGCATCCCCAACTGGTACAGCTCTCTAGACTCGCATTAATGCTGTGTCCTCCTGATGCACCGGTTATTTGACGGACCCCAATATCTATCATCTTCAACTCACCACAACTTTGGCGTTTCAAAGCTCCTGGAGTTGGAAAAACAATCTCTAATTCTTTCTTTCACGTTCCTGTGACATCCCAAGATCAGATGGGAACCGTTGTGTTGAGTGATAAGTTGATGGCCATCACAAAAGGTCACCGTCTTGTTTCTTCTCTCAGGATAATCTTTTGGGCTTGGCCTACGTGGAACAAATTGTGTCATAGATGCTATCAGAATGGATCCATAAGGAAGTGGCTCAAAATTGCAGGAAAATGGCAGAGAATAGCTGCCCCGAGTAGGGAGAGGATTAAATTCCCAAAAGTTAGCCGAGACAAGGAACTGCAGCTTACTGATAAGAGCGCACTTTGTCATATGCAAGATTGACTGAAAGCAGTTTGTGTTTCCATTAAGGCACTGGAACAATTTTGTTGTTCTAGAGCTATCCAAATGATTCGAGGAAGGGTTTGGTCCACTAAGTGACGAACATATGAGTTTGCCATGTGATGCAATTTAATGGATGACATAAAATGATCCAGCAGCGTGCTAGTGGAGAAATTGAGAAAGCTCTCCTCCTCTCTGTTACAACCAATACATGCTCATCATCTTACTCCCTCCACCAAAGCCAGACCGTACAATAATCGCTAGTAGGCAGCCAATTGATTCTTTGCGTACTTCTTCTTCTCTTTTTCTTTTTGTTGAGGCTTGAAATGTGTATATTGAGAGAATTGCAGAGAAAACTTGCAGTTTCTAATCTGTAGTTCTACAAAGTTCAATAAAAATATACCTTTCAATTAATATCCTAGGCTTCAACTAGCTTTTCATGTCAAATTTATGAATAAGTCAAGAATAAATATTTTTGTCTTTGATAGTACAAATTCAGAAGGTCATAGTAACTTGGGTGATTGAAAATTCGAAAGCTATCCATCACTTTTTACAACACTGAACATTTTGCAGTTGCACTTCTAGATTCTTTCAAATGTGCTCTCATTAGGAATGCACTCTTGATCAGATAAGACAGTTTCTTAAATACCAATTTTCATAATTCTTCACTCTTCAGTTTCTCTCCCTTTCGATTTAGGAAGGGGATAAATGACAATTGGGAGAATTTGATAAAAGCGTGGTTAAGGAACCACATAATTGAGCTCGACAGATATTTTAATGGGAATAAGCACCTCATGAATGGTGATTGTCTCTCAGCATCTATCAGATGCACAGAGTGCAGAAACCACTGTAGTTTGTGTTTCCAGCTAAATATACTGCCTCAGAGAGAGCAGACACAATTTTAGTATTGCTCTCGTCCTGGCTACTAAGGATGCAGGTTGTTCATCCACTTCATCTTTAACATAATCCCAATGATCAGATAGCAAAATAGGCAATTAACGATGAATTTTTAGATTCTGGCAACAGACCTTCCGTTAGTCCTGTGAATAGTTCGCCAAATGCTGAACAAATTGAATATAAGGAGCAAAATTTTACTGACTCTATCAAAGTGGCCTTATATACTTATCAGGCTTATATATTAATTTTTTGTTGCAGTGGATATGTTGACAAGATATAATAATCCAAGTCAAAACCAGCCATCAAGAACCGCTAGGATGATCTAAGCCAAAGAGAAACGAGTTAGATCAATGCAGATACTGTGGCAAAACCAATTTCATATCTACCGAATACTGGTATTGTTACATCTGTCAGCTACAAACAAGAATTTGTGAGCTCTCTAAAGCTTGATTGAAAGCTGAGGATGATGAGCAGCTTCCTCTGGTCAAGGACATAAGCAGAGCATTCTCTTGGTCCTTAGCCAAGCCTCTGCTAATTAATGAAACTATGTACTCCATGGATAGAGCATCGATGGGAAGCGTGATTGGACCATCCCTCGGAATACCAAACTCTTCTTCCGATACCCTGAAGAGCTCCCTTACGATGTTGTTGCTGAGATACGAGAGAGGGATCGCAAAGCGTCTCTCATCCATTGTATAGACAACGAAATGACCCTTCTGAGCAGCCGATGATCCATTTGCATTTGCTGAACTAGATTTGCTATTCTTCCTCTCAAACACAATTCTTTTTCTTCCCATTGCAGCCATCTTCTGCCACTTCCTTGCCATTTGAATCAGCTTCTTGGTGCTAATCATTTTTTTCATCTCAAAGTAATTCTTAACAGATGTTGAACTTGCTTTTTGCTGTGGATTGGAGTGCTGTGTCTGGTTTTGGAGAAAGCACTGGCCTTTCATGCAATTTATATGGAGATCCAACAACTTGACATTCAATGCATCTTTCCAATGTGAAAACACATGGTAGCAAACCCATGTGGTTATGTTGAGAAAAATTTGATAGAGGGCTTGGATTTTTGGTTCTGTGGGGCTCATGACTACATGATTGTTTAACTGCAGAGAAGGATTCTCACTATTTTGCAAGACAGTCCAACTGCAAAGATGGTCCAGATCAGCTTGGACCACATTCTCTCTTAATGAATCACAAGATCAGCCACAAATTGCTCAAGGTCACAGGTAAGCAGTCCACAATCAATTCCTGCCGGTTTTTGTATTATCAATGTCGACAGACACTTTGAATAAGATATCAGAAACTCCTGGTCACATTGGCAGGCAATTCTGCTTGACGCAGAAAATTTATAAATTTTAAGCTCATAGATAAGAGATATGCATGTCTTGCTATCTTCTGTAGGGTTGTTGGAAGACATTTCAGTACGAACTGATGAAATTGAACCAATCCCAAAAGGAGGAAAGAGACCATTCGCCCAGAGGACAAATAGTCTTTTGACAGATTTTTTTTCTTTTTTCCATTTTATGCATGTAAACTGTAGACATAAGCTGCTACTTGAATATTCCTTGAGTTCACCATTTTTTTTTTTTTTGGTAATTTGAGTTCACCATTTTCTTTTGTCAATAAATCTGAAATTCTATTCCTTTGACGTTTTTAGAACCTGAAGACTCTCCATATGCTTTTAAGGGGACCACAAACATCAGTGAAGCTTAAAAATTCCGAGTCATTCAGATATTGCATCAAGTGATGCCCAGATCTAGGGACAAACATCAGACTCGTCTAGTCTGAGCCACATATTTTAGGGCTCGTTCTCAGTGAGCTTTAAGACATCCCGGGTCCAGCAGTGATGTCTTGCACATGCCCTAAACTTTGCCAACTCCTTTCACTCACAAACCACCAAACTGTCTTTCCCAGCAAGGGACACTTCGCGTGAATAAAGGGAATATGTCAATTTCGTCATTATGTCATTCTTATGTGGTTGCAATACATGGTGCTACGATCATCCCAAGCCGCAGAAACGTACTCACTGGAAGATGAATTGACGGCTTATCCGAAACAGACATTGCCACCACCTTTAAGATTCCCTACCATACCCAAGTCACATGGCTCTGCACCATCACCAGGTGGCTCAAATTAGTGCAGTGTCTTCTGATGCACCATTATTTAAGTGACCCCCATAGTCCATCATCTTCAACTCACCACAACTTTAACATTTCAAAGCTCTCAGACTAGAAGAAAGATTTCCCATTTCTTCTTTCTTATTTTAGCACAGAGAAAATGATCAGCACCAAGAAACTGATCCAGATAGCAAGAAAATGGCGGAGAGTAGCTGCCATGAGTAGGAAGAGAATACCATTTCCAAAAGTTGGTGGACACAAGGAACTGCAGCTTGCCGATAGAGGCCACTGTGCTGTCTACACAGTCGACCAAAAACGCTTCACGTTTCCGATATGGTACTTGAACAATTGTGTCATTCAGGAGCTGTTCAGATTATCTGAGGAAGAGTTCGGACTGCCGAGGAATGGACCCATCACTTTGCCATGTGATGCGGCGTTCATGGACTATATAGTTTCAATGATCCAGCGGCATGCTA
The DNA here is from genome assembly GCA_030064385.1 of Melaleuca quinquenervia. Classification (NCBI taxonomy): domain Eukaryota; kingdom Viridiplantae; phylum Streptophyta; class Magnoliopsida; order Myrtales; family Myrtaceae; genus Melaleuca; species Melaleuca quinquenervia. Next base: position 3,833,416 of record CM057726.1, on the reverse strand, counting down.
ATGCGGAAATCGAGAAAGCTCTGATCCTGTCTATCGCAACCAATTCATGCTCATCATCTTGCTCTCTCCAGCAGAGTCAGACCGCACAACAATTGCTAGTCTGTAGCCATTGATGCCTTGTGTATTTTACTCTTTTCTTCTTTTGAGGCCTTAGAATGTATATAATGAGAAATTTGCAACAAAATTGCAGTTCCTACTCTGTATTCCAACAGAGTCTTTTTTAACTCCTGTCTGCATTAGGTCATATGCTTCTTTTGTCTTGAAAATAACGAAGACAATAACTATGCCTTGGATTCTTGGCATTAGTTATTGGTAGTAATGGCCCAGCTGGACCGTAACACTGAATTACTGAACCCAATGATGTCACAGTTTGCTGATCTCGCACCCCCTAGCAACTTCGCCTCTTTATCAGTGCGAGAGACACCAGTCCAAACCGACCATCGTTTCGTTTTCTCCTAACGAGCACAATCACGCTCACCCATAACACAACACGCCGCTCTTTCATTGTTTGTCCGTACGGCTCTGCACAGAGACACAGTTCCCTCTTCTCAATGCATGCTCAATGCAAAAACCCTGAACTGTCTTGGAATCTTCCAAATTTTCAAGTCACCAAAAGACAGAGGCTTAAGCTCTAATTTGGTCGGACATATCCAAGCCCTACCTCCAATGTAGGAGGATGAGACCTCCAATTGTCACCCACCGAGTATCTTCAATCCACAGGCAAATTATTTCACCCCCAAGATGTTTCCTTGAAACATGTATGAACTTGTTCTATCATCATGACATGAAGTTGAAATGAACCACAACGCATGAACATTCGAATCCATGTTTTTAATGGCGAGATTTGACGTAATCTCAATCGTTGAGTTTTTACACTATGATGATTGACCTAATCTATTACAATGTGCATCAAGTTAATCTTTTTATTTTTTTGGACGGGAATAATTTCCATCTGCTAAAATTGACTCATGATGTAACTAAACTGAGCGTTGGGTATCGTTCTCTAAAACTGAAATGGTAAGCATCGGCTTCCTCTATAAATACCAGTTCAGAGAGCTGGCTCATCGCAAGTTTTACTCACTACAACTATAACACAGTTCAAAAGCATTCCTTGTGCTTCATCGGTGAAAGCTACACAATGAGTCATCATCAACCTCAAGCACCCGGAAATGGCAACGCCACAAATGTTTCTGTAGAGAAAACACAGCATGAGATGAGCAATACCGTAGTGGATGCGGAAATGACACCTCTGGTTAGGGATGAAGACAAACTGACTCTTACCCAGGAATTACGATGTTCCAACAGCAACTCGAGATCAGTAAATGTCATAATAATTTCCGGTTATTTTGCAAGTAGTAAATGATGTCAAGAAAATTAATTTACTTCCCAGAAAAATGTACTGAAAAGAAGGAACTATTTATCTTTCATGCATAATCAAATGCTTAGTGATCGTGAAAGAAAACACGAGGTGAGAAAGTTTCAGCCATCCATATGCAAATGACTCATTATGCTCGCTTGTTCTCAAAACTTTGAAGGCTGGCGATGATGAAGAAGAAAAAGGAGGCAGCTAAGGAAGAGCTCGAGCACAAGATAACAGATGAGGAATTAGAAGCAGGCGGGGAGCTTGCAGAAGAGTCCATTTTGGTAAAAAAACCTGATGAAGCAATACATCCAGAGGAAAAGAAGAGCATTTTGGAGAAAATAAAAGTAGACATACTCGAGTGTGCTCCGGAGAAGAAAGGGATCCTGGAAAGAATCAAGGAGAAGATCCCCGATCTTCACAAGGTCGAAGATGATGCTAAGAAGGACGAGTGACAATAATCTATCTACTTGCTAGTTTGCGTTGGGTGCTCTTACTTCCAAGCGATATTGTTGCTGTATGCTGTTAGCCATTGTTTTTCTACGTGTAAGCCAGTTTGAAATGGGACTTCAAAGTAAATTCTATCACATAGCCATTGAGTTTTTGGATCTAACCCCAAGTGTTTTTTATTCTAAAACAAGGAATGATTGTGTCCCCTTTGGAGAACATCAGAAAGTTTTGATAAAGCTCCCGTCTGTGCAAGTATGTGTTGTTAACAAAAAGCATGAAAATGTGTTTACATGTGTTTACGAAAATCCTAACCAAGTATGAGGGACAACAAAGACGAAAAAGATATCTCGCACTAGCAGAGAGCCTAGCTCGTACTCACAGTAAGAATCATTTCAAGCACAATAGCTGGCTGGCAAGATACATTGAGCTTGTTTGCTACAACTTCTCCCACATGAACATGCAGTAAGAACATCAAAAATAAGAGCCACGATCGATGTTGCACTTTTAGAAAGGCCACGTGAACTCTACAATGCATTACACTTCCCTTTTTGTGCTGAAGAGGCAAATCTGTTTCCCGATTTGCTTGCAAACGAAGGACTGTATGATTCAGCAATTGATACATATATCATCAGTGATAGGTACACATATCAGTCAAATCCTGACGCTTGCCAAGTCGGTTGCCTCTTAAGGTGACGGAACATCTGATTCTCCTATAAAACTTGGACTTCACCAACTTCCCCAAGATATATGCTCTCGACCTCACCATGAATGTCAGGTTTAATGGCACGGCCACATTCTCACGGTGCTCTCTGGCCATGCTGAGGACCGAGATCCCACCATAAAGGGGAACCTGATGCCCTGCCACCACCGTCACCACCGGGCACTGGCTCTTCCTCGATTGATAGAACTTCATCATCTATTTTTTTTTTCACATTTATTGCAGATAAACCAAAGCTACGTAAAGCTCGCATAACCATGATGGAGTAAATAGAGAAAATGGTAAGGAGACAAAACCTCGCTGACATATTGTCCCATTCACAGCTCAAAGCATTCAGATTCTTACATAGAGTTACACATCGAAGATGTACAAAGGAAGAAGATGCCTTATGTATTCAAATTGCCAATACAGAATTTGCAACCGATACTCATACAGTTGAATGACGGGATGCAAGAGAGCTAGAATATCTTGTTAATCTCGCCGACTGAACAGTATTAGTAAGGTACTTTAAGTATGTGATTTATATATTGGCTAGGCCAAACTGAAAATGACATCGCCAAGTACTTTCAAGGATATTTGAGCGTTGTCAAGTCTATTATTTAGCAAGTCCGAAATGCGCATGTAACGGCATTGCGCACGTAGAAAACAAAGCAGTAGATGATACCACTACCGAGTTAAATAGCCATGAAATCGTACATGCCTCGGCATTCAATTAAGGGGGAGTAGTAGCTACATTTGTACAAAGCCTAAATTAGTTGAGATGATAAAATCTAAACCTCGTCACTCTCCCCACAAGTCTACCGACTGAACTTTTTAAAACAAACGGCTGCTCGTGGAGCTTGGTCGAGACCACGTCTGTCCATCTTCTGAAAAACGAGGACGGTTTTATGAGAAGATATGGGGTGCGCTGGGCCCATTGGTCCCCGCCAATCGGGGGGCCGCCTGTCGGGTGGGCCCCGCCCGCTCTCTCACAAGGGTGGGCCCGCCCAACAGGTGGCCTCCCTTGATTGGGGGAGACCATTGGGCCCGGCGCACCCCAAATTTTTCCTGGTTTTATACCGAACACCATGCAGTCCAGTCGCGTCCGTACAGCGTCCCGACCGGATCGAGGACTTGCCCGCCCAACGGGCCAGCCCAAGCCAAATGGGCCCAAGACTGACCGGGCAGGCCCAGAAAAACGGGAGCGAGGTCATAACTCCGGGCCGATCCCAATTGGAGACGAGCCAAGCCCACCCAATCCAAAATGCTTTTCTATTTGTGTTTGCTCACGAGTGGACCTGGCAACGAATTACGGTCCGATCCAACGGTCCGCCTACAGGTAATCGACGGGCGGCTCTATGCCGGCGGCCCGCCAGACCCGAGAGGAAAATGAGTGGGGACTGAAGCGATGGTTTTACATGAGAAAGCTCGGCGCATCCATCCTTGGCCCGACCCGACCCGAGTCAACCCTGGCTAATGGTCATTTCCAAACCGCCAAAGCCAAAAGGGGGTAAAAAAAAAAAGACAAAAGGCTGGTTGGATAAGCCAACCGGAAATTATCAATCGGGGGAACCGAGACGAATGCGACGGCGGCGCACAAAGCAAAGCAAAGCCGCCCGAATGAATCCAACGGCTAGCTCAGGCGCTGCGTATTTTAAATGCAAGCTGCAGAAAGTGCAGAACAGTACAGAGAGTGGAGGCCAGACAGAGACCCCCATGATTTTTCCCCCAGTTTTTCTCCTTCTTCTTTTTTTCAAAGTTCATCCTCCCAACGGATTTAAAAAGACATTTTTTTTTTGACAGGGGATTTAAAAAGACATAATCGGTCGGAATTCGCAGCTTTTTCGTACGACCACCGATACTGATGCCGTCAGGTCAAGAAAGGAAACGACCCTCGTTCCCGCCCCGATCACTTTTTCGATTTCCTAATGTCGCGACACACGAGGACGACACGGGAAATGACCGTGCTACCCCCCCCCCCCCCCCTCCCCTTGCGACCGTGAGGCGGACGGGTCAAAGACGGACAACATGACATTCATTCTACTAGAGAGAGAGAGAGAGGGGGGGGGGGGAGGAGAGGGTTTCGCTTGCTTACGTGTCCGGAGGCGACCTTGAGCCGGAAGTAGTGGAGGTCGAGCGGGGTGGAGGTGACGTGGACGCCGAAGAATGTCGCGGGGTTCCGGTACGCGATCCTGACCGTCGAATTCAGCGTCAGCATGTCTGTTGGCACCCCGCTCGGGTCGTTCCCCGCTTGCACGTTGAAGCTCTCGAACACCACGTTCTGCCACCAAAATATCCATCGATAACAGGATTACGACTTTTCCCCCAAGAAATTTTCAACAATGAAAATTCTTGAAATTTCGTGTGTGGTCACATAATAATATATGATTAGAGGCAATCTCTTTTAGCAAAGTTTTTTTGAAATTTTATTTTTGATGGGAATTTCAATACATAACTTGGGAAAATAAAAATTTTACGGTTCTTACTTTTTCCGGGACCAGAAGCGATAATAACTTTCCATGTTTGCAGTAAACAACGAAGTAAAGACGAACAATCAATGCAATCGAAACGGAAAGAATGTTTCGCTGTCCTCCCCTTCAATGCCGAACCGGCAGAGCGAGTCGACCCGCCGAGTCACCAGCGCCAACTCACTCCGCCTCGCGAGAACGCTACACGGTACCAAAGAACGCACATTCTGCATTTACCTTGACGACGATCTCAGGCCTGTAGCTCTTGCTGGCGCCCCACAGAATCAGCGAGAACGTCGTGAAGAGCAAGACGAACAGCAAGACGAAGCACGCGTAGAGCCTCGCACCCTGCCAGGCCGAGGAGGAGCCGCGGCCGTCCTCCTCCTCGTCCTCCTCGTCCTCTTCGCCGTCGGTTTCCTGCCCGCGGTGGAGCTTCCGCCACGCGCCGCCGTAGAGGTGGCGGGGGTTGGTGTTCTTGAGGGAGGCGGAGAAGCGGGAGGTGGAGGACTCGCGGGAGTGGTGGATGGGGGAGCAGTGGTAGTAGGGGTGGGTCGGGGAGCCCGCGGGGCTGGAGCCGTAGGACATCTTCTCGGCGTCATGGTTGGAGGGGCTCTGGACGTAGTAGAGAGGCCGGCGGGGGGACCGCGGCGGCGACGAGGCGGCGTCGATGCTCGTCACCTCCGAGTCCGACTTGGCGTGGATCGCGAGAGGCATGGTGCGGGCGTGCGCGCGGAGAGGGAGGGGGAATCTGCAAGTGCGAAGCGAGAGAGAATATCGTTGAAGAAGGTGATTCTTTTGGAGGGAGGAGGAGATGGAGGGCGATTTCAAGGAGGGAGGTGGCCGGTCGCCCTGAGGAAGAAATGAGAAGGTCAGATGAAATTGAATGGGCAGGGGGCTAAAGCGTGATTTCGGGAAATTGAGGCACTGAATGTTGAATAATGATAGTTTTGGTCACCGGAAACGATCGTGCGTAAGCTAGCGCAAGTTGACTCCCAGTCGCTTATTAGTCATTAGTTTCATCGATAACTTTCGGTTAAAGTCAGAAACATGTCCCCAAAACATGGGTACGCATTTCCTAGGAATGTCTTTCCAATTTCATCTTACCAAGACGGAGTCTCGATAGACGTCAATTAATTGCATAAATACGATTGAAAGGAAATTCCGTGACTACTATGCACACTCGTCTTGATTAACATTGCTTGAAAAACTAAAGATAAAAAGTAAATTGCGTTTGGTCGTCCGGATGTCTAATCGGAATAAGAGTAGATAACTTATGATATGAGATCCATGAATTTTGTTATATACTATCTACTATATTGAATATCCTTATAATGAAATATAAATAATATCATTTTAATTGTATTAACTCAAGAAATTTGTTATTCAATGAAAATAGATTCTATCAACTGTTATTCCTGAGGTATTTTTATCCGGATTATATCCTTATTATATATGGCAATTAAACGAAAATCAAACACAAATAGAATACATTTTATCATATCTTAGACTTTTATGTTGACTACCAAAAGTGGGCTTAGATTTAATTGAGGTGTTTATTATGGAAACTATTTTCTTCATGAGTGTCTAGGGGCAAATGTTGAATGACAATTAAGGAAAATTTGCGATTTCCAATGCAATGCAATGACTATGTACATGACTCTCGTGAAAATATTTTTTAAAACCTCGCCGGTGAAAGAAAAACTTTCATAATTATCTAGGATTTGCTTTCATGGGTTGGAATATGAAAATCTTACCTTGTATCATCTTTCAACAATTTTAGTTGGTTAAGCATTGATAGTATTTTCACTCGCGAGGTCAATCGTTATAATCCTACCGATTGTGTGCAAATTGCTTTAGATTAAGATCACCTACATAAACAGAAGATCTATACTTAACTTATTTACGGGGCACGCAAGATATTTTATCCAAATTACCGAGCCTCTGTGCCCACCCTTGCTTATTAGAAAAGGTTATGAAATTTATCGATCGTGATTTTTTTTAATATTTTAGATTACCCTATATCGATGTCTAAATATCCATACTTTTGCTTATTGTACAGTTTAATGCCTTTTCTTTCTTTAATCTTTCTTTTTAGTATCAAATCTATCTTAACTTTATACATACGTTTGTCATCTACTAATTAGACAAATACTCATCACGGCATCAGAGTCAACCGACGAGTTTCGACATCCCAAACCACTATGCTCGTTCAATTCGCATCATTTTCAAGCTTTCAACGTTCTTTTTGAACTGCACATTAGATTCAAAATCGATATGCAGTAAGTATTGCATTCTCTCTTGTCAAATCCACGTGCAGTTCCTAAGCCAAGTTCTGTCCGGGACTGGAGGCGCGACGAGAGGTAATAAACCTACGCACGCGGCGGGAGTCGATGGTCCAGCCCCCCAACTTTCCAAGGCGTTTTGATCACGTAAAACTTCCCCCCGGACTCGGCCATTGCAGCCTCCTGTTTTCTTCCTCCCTTGGGTCATGGTGGGGTCGTCGTCGGGCTGACGACGTTTGCTTAATGAGATTAAGTACGTGCGATGATGAATCGAGTTTTTTACGTCTTCATCGGCCGCTGAGGAGGATTAGGAGATCATTTCCATTACGGTTCGAATGAATCCATTTTAGCGATTTCTTTATCATGATATGTTCATTTGAAAAAATCGCCAAGTTTGAGCTATTATCGATGTGTGCTAAATTTAGCCGGTGAGAAGAAAATTTGGTTATTTATGGATAGAGTTATTGGTACTTTAAAAAAAAATCGAGACGACAACTTGTAAGTGAGGTGATTGAAGACGTGCGGGGTAAAGTCATCGGCGAGTGCCTTGAAGTTGATCAAAGAAGGCATCGATTTTGAGGGCGAGCAATCGACACACGATGACATGCGCCGAATGTTTATTTCTATTGCTGTTGTTTTAGGATTGTTGTAACGTCGCACACCTCTTACGAGTTATGGTTTGATAGATTCGACAGCGGTTTTTTGTTCATGGAGCATTGATTTGTGACTCCGCACCGTTCGAACTATCCTAAGTGCTAAGTGAAAGGAGATTTAAAAAATAAATTGGAATGACTTTGCGGGTAAGCAAGTCAATAAAAATGGGAAGTTCGTGAGGACTTGGAGAATTCAATAGGTGAACAAGGCTATGGAAGCCTCGTATGTGCTCAGGAGAACCGGTGCAGATGACAATTATCGAAAAAGTCTAAATCTTTTGCAATTTTGTCGATTTAGTCCTGACTTCTCCTTTTTTCCAATTCAAGCATAAACCTTTTGAAATTTTACTAATTCAATCTTGGAAATTTCAAGATTTAGGATTGAATTGGCAAAAAAAAAAAAGAATTGTGACTCAATCGGTAAAAGAAAAGATTTAGGACCGAACCTATAAAATTACAAGAGATTTATAACTTTTTCGATAATTGCTCCACCGAATGCGGTGTGTTAATTGCCAACTTGATGACTAAGAAGGTTGATAGAAGCTACTGCTTTATATCACGTGGCATAGTAGACAAATGACCTAGATATTATTTTTTTTTACAATTGTTGCTCATATAAAGGAATTGGACAACCAATCACAAGTCTCAATTTGGAATTTATTCACTCCGAGGAGAATCTAATCAATTATCCCTTCGGCCGATAGACATGGATTATATCCTAATATGGAGACTCTATTCTTGGAGGCAACAAGATTGTCGAGAGATTTGTTCGTATGGGCAAACGAATCTCTGGCGGTCTTATCTAGAACGGCCAAATTGATTTTTTTCGAAAATCATTTATCGATCAATTTGAAGACCGACAACTATATTGTATCTTTATGTCGTCGCACTTTATTGTCAATTAAATTCCAACAAAACTTTTTATGTCGTTGAGTTTCATCGTCGATTAATTTAAACTAAAGTATATTCATTGCTCGTGTTCCATCGATACAATTTCCATCCAAAATAGTCATAGAAACTCATCTTCCCACATTAATTTCAATGACAGATATTTCATTATCGATCAAATTCCGGTGAAACGTGAGGAATAACTTTTCGAATTGGAAGAGTATGCATATGTGAGGCTAGCAACGACTAGGCGAAGGCGTGTGATTTTTAACTTAACAATAAGAATTAGATAAAAATAGAGCCCTGTCAACATCGTCTTCTTCACGACACAAAATCAATTCTTACAATGCCGAAGCAGAAAAAGGAAATAATTGGACCCAAATCCAATCCGATTTGGGCCCAAACTCCCCTCAGCTAGGCCCACTCCCGTCCCCTCCTTGGGCCGCCTCGAACTCCGCCACGAGCTCGGGGTCCACGTTCTCCTCCGGCTCCCACGTCGCGTCGTCCATGTCCGCCCATTTCACCAGGTACTCCATCCCCCCGTCGTCCCCCACGCGCTTCCCCGCCACGGCCTCCGCCACCGCGTACTCCAGCCCCGCCTCGTAGTCCCTCGCCAGATCCTCCGCCACGAACCTCGCCTTCACCCACTCGTTCTCCCCGCCGTCCTTCCATTTCACCAGATACTCCACGTTCTCTCCCTTGCCCCTCCTCTCCGTGATCTCCTGCACCTCCGCGTACTCGAACAGCGCGCTCTCCAGCTCCCGAATCACCCCTTCCAGCCCCAGCCTCCTCGCGAACTGCACCGGAGGGGTCGCCTTGAGGACCTCCCGCGCCAGGTCCAGCGGCGTGCGCCTCCTGTCGTCCTCGGCCTCCGGCTCGGCGCCCAGCTCCACCAGCAACTTCACCACCCCCGGCCTCACGTAGCCGGCCGCCATGTGGAGGGCAGTCAGCCCGCCGCTGCCGTCGCGGTGGTCGAGGTTGGCGCCGGCCTCGGCAAGGAGCCTCACGCATGGCTCCGAGCCGAGGCCCGACACGAAGAGGAGGGCGGTCCGACCGTCGCCGTCCACGGCGTCGACGTCGCGGAAGTCGCCCTCGGCCTCGAGAAGGCTGCGGAGGGCGGATTCGTCAGCCTTCTTGGCGGCCGTCCACCATGGGGACTCGTACTCGGCGACGACGTCAGCGGCGATGGCCGCGGCGGGGACCCAGGAAGGGTCGTGGCCGTCCTTCCACTGGATTAGGTACTCCATGCCCGGCCCGCCATCCGCGGGGGCGTGGCGGCTGCCGATGATCTTGTCAACTTCGCCGAATGATTCGTCTTCGTCGCCATCGGAGGCGTTCTGGTCTTGGAAGAAGGTGGGAGGCTTTTGGGTCTGTTGATTTTGTACGGCGTGTGCGACGGTGGTGGTGAAGTTGGGCCCGGCGGTGGGTTTGAGGGAGAGAGAGTGAGAGAAAGGAGGGTGGAGCGATGGTCTAGGGGTGAGTTTGAGGCGAGACAGAGAGGAGTTGATGAAGAGAGCGTCCATGGAGGAGGAGGGAGGCGGAGAGGGGTGGTGGCGAGTGGTGGCGCGGGCCGTGGATTAGAGTGGAGTGGAGGGATGCCACGTCATTTGCGGGGTCATCTTAGAAAGCACAGGTTGAGGATAAGGTTACCCCCATCCGATCCCATCCATCAGATTGTATATATTTATCGTGCCGAAATTTAGTCATGCGATTGTACATGAGATAATAATTATATAAATGATATTTTAATTTATTTAATATAATATATAAATTTAATATTCAGTATAATTCCTAAAAATTTAAATATATATTTAATGTAGTCCTTCAACTATATATTAATGTTTAACATTTTTTTTTGTAACCAAGGTGTCCAGGCCAGCTTACGCACACCTCGACTATTCCTCAAGAGAGATTAGCACAACAACCTACTACCATAGCCCCCACTTAAATCACAAGTGCTTTCCTGGGGAATCGAACCCGAGACCTCAAAGAAGTCCAAATTCGCCCTAACCAGTTGGGCTACCCATGGATAGGTTATTAATGTTTAACATTGTTCTTCTGTAAATTCAATATTAGGGACAACATTAAAAAATTTTGTATGGTTTAAGGATTAAATTGAATAAATGTTGAATAAATTAAAACTTTATGAATTATGTTATGCATTGAGTTAAAATTCATGAATTATATTAAATAAATTAAAAATCCGAATGCCACTTTATATATTGAGTAAAAATTCAATGATTATTTGTGTCATTTTCTTATTTTATGTTTTATCCTTTTACTTGTGATTTATGACAGCAAAATCATGGCCACGAGATCAATTGATTTTGACATTGACTTCCAATCCGAAACTATAGTCCACAAAGAAAGTAGTGTATTAACTTGAAAAGCCCAAATCAGTTTCCTTTTTATCTTTCAAGGGTAATAAGCCCAAAATGATATAAGATAAAATGGACATAGAACCACACGTCATCCGACTCATTTGCCAATCATATCGAACAAATTGATACGTTTTGGACATGAAGGTAATTAATTACCATAAATTCAAGCTCACTAACTTCAAATATCGTGTTATCTACCTTGTACAAAACTACAAGGATCTTAATAAAACTTTGCGAACATTTCATTCTAACTCAGTGATAATTAATAGTGAATCTATCCTTTTCAAGCATTTCTTGGGGTTGGACTTAGGCCTCATTCGGTCATGTCGTGGCGAGTAAAAATCGGTCCCAACCATTCAATCAAACCCAATCATTTTTGGCGGTTTGAAAAAACGGTTGGTAATTTCCTTATATTCCCACTTTAAACTACGAAATCGTAATGTATAAAATATTGATTCCTGTAATTACTTTATCATCGATGTATGTAGCAGCTTATTTTCTAGAATCTGGAGTAGGTTATATGATGTGAACTTATGAAGGTTATGAATGTAGACCATAGAATTTGGTTTTTCTTCATGAAATTGATGTTCCTTTTAAGCTAGCTTGCTAAGTTTATGCACGTGAAACTAAAAAAAAAAAAACAGAAGAAGCTTGAAGATCAAAATTTGATTTGTGGATAGACAACCTTATCTTGACCAATAGGAAGTAACAACGTGGACTTGGTCGGCTCTACTCTCCATTCACTTTGTAGTTATTGAAGACAGGGTAGTTTTATATATCAAGACGGTCTCGAGTATTAAAAAATTTCGACACCCCGCGGACCCTCTCGGGCTGTGGCCGTCAAGACCTCAGTAATAAGTCATTAGGGATCACACGATCAAGAAGGATCGCAGCATCAAGGCACTCGAATCGGCTTTAGAATTTAAAAGGAAAAGATTTGGAGGAATTCTTCATTTCATTTTGTTTACACTAAAAAGTATCTAACTCTTCACAATCGATACGCAACGAGATTTAATCGATTAGTTAAATAATGTTGTGTGGGGATCGATCGAATGAAGTATTAGAATGGACAACTATGCTGAAAAGTCATCGTGACGAGGAGTAATCAATGAACATAATGGCTGAGCAACAAAGCTCGTGGATGACCGATTATTGTGAATTTTCCTAGGCTCGCAGTGATCAAGAACGTAAGATGAAGGCATCAGTGCCAAGCGACGATTAAATATGTCAATGGTCCCAAAAGTCGTAACTTCTTTTTTGGATAATGATTATCAACGTGCAAAAAGCGCGAAGGGAATTTCAAAGGATGTGAAATTGTAACCGTGTTTAGAGTAGCACTGATGTGGTTATAGTTTGTGAGTAAAAAATTACACATTGTGAATGTATAATCAGGTATCTCAAGCTTTTTTTTTCTAGACACGTGAATTTATGAAACTTATTTTTGTCCTTTCATCTTCTTCGCCGCCTTTATGGTTTCAGTACCTTTAATCTCTCTATCGACTTCCAATTCGCTATCCGAGATAAACACAGATACATTTTCATAAAAAAGAACCCAAATCGGCTTTTTCGGTGAAAGACATTTCACCTTCCGGGGTGAAACCCCATTTTTGGAAAAACACATTTGCTCCGATACCATTTAATACTAATTTCATGCGTCAATTCGTCTTCCGATTTGACGTCGTGGATTTATTAGCGTGTAAGGGATCTTTCTGTCTTATATTAATCGCTAGAATTTTTTTAGTGATAATATTATTCGAGAAATTGCATATATGATTATCAAACGAGCCTCGTTTCTTCTCCGATGTTCAATGTGCCTCGTGTCAGCTAACAATTCGAAGACATGGATCTCTGCGTCAGCTAAGTAACTAGTGTACATTGCATGATCCAATGGCCGGGATGAATTGCTTGCTCGCCGGTCGCCAAAAGTGGCTTGCTTGCCTTTCACGACGCAAAAAAGAAATGGAGGACAGAAAATGGCCAGAGTGCTTATCACGCGGTGCACTGAGAACATGTTGCAAGACCCCGGAACTTTCCCCCGGTGGTTCAGCTCTTTCCCATGATAACGACAAGATCTAACTCTTTCGTTCGGTCAAGACCCGGATCCTGGACAACGCTGTCCTTCGAGAAGCAGCGTGTCCACACCATGACCCAAAAAAAGACTGTCGATATCATCGACGTTAATCCCTCCCTCATCACCGGCTAGCCGCTCTCCTCCTCTCTCCTCTTCATCAATCACCGAAGGAGACATGAGATCGGGGGGACGTCGTTTCGAAGGGCTTTCCGCCTTTAATGTTTGACCGCTTCGAGCCGTCACCGCCATCCCCCGCTTCACAGCCGTCGACACCCAGCACGGGGTCCCACCGGGAGACTCGATCGGGGCCGTTGATGTGGTCAGTGATCCCCCGATTCATAAGTTAAGACAAAGCAGCAACACATGGGGGTTCCGTGTGTCGCGTCAGAGATCACGGGCTGGCTCGCTCGCTTGCCTCCAGCTAACATGCAAGTTAAGCTCTGGAGAGAGAGAGAGAGAGACAGAGGATTAGGTTACGCGTTTGGTCGCCTTCAGTTTGCTTAACTTATTATAAAGACTCTGTTGTTTTCACTCTGATGTTCACTAATTCTTTGATATTATTCCCTCGCTCGTCTGTTGCTTTTATGCCGCACTTAATGAGCGCCTCCTCTTTCAGTTACTGCTGCCAGTACAGTAGCCCGCGTTAAGAAGCACCTCGCTCTGCCTCCGCCTCCGTCTTTCTCCATTCTCTTCAATCTTGATCCTCCATCGTCGTCCTTTCGCATAGAATATTCCCGTTACGGATCGCCAGGGTGCTACGGAGATGAAGTTGGATGGGGGTTATTACAAATGGCGAGTTCTCGCCGTCTTCCTCGTGCTGGGCATGGATGCTGCAACTGCCGAGAGTCCCTACAGGTTCTTCAACTGGAACGTTACGTACGGCGACATTTATCCTCTCGGCGTTCGGCAACAGGTTTCGTGTAACACGTTGCCTTTGGCTAGGGTTTTATTGCGCTCTCTTTCTACGTCCGTTTGGATGAAACAATGACCGTCGTTTGATGTACTTCAGGGGATTCTGATAAATGGGCAGTTCCCGGGGCCCGACATTCACTCGGTCACCAATGACAATCTCGTCATCAACGTGCATAACAGCTTGCCTGAGCCTTTTCTCTTGACATGGTGAGTGATCAAACACAGTCCGCGTTCGTCTTTTTTCATCGGCAAAGTCTGTAGTCTAGGAATCCGCTGTATAGGATTTGGATTTCATTAAAGATGGAGAAGAAGATGAATGTCCATCCCACCACTCATCAGCTTTCATCTTTTTCTCCGGCTTAGTGCGACAGCAAGACGATGATATTTTGTGCGAGTGTGAATTCGAAAACAAGGTGACGGTCGGTCCAAATACACTGTGAACATATTTTTCTCCAGCTGACTGAGATCTTGACCGTTTTAGTTGACAAACTTCAGCAACTAAAGATGACCAAATGAGCAATGTAACAGTGCATTTTCCTGTAGTGTCGTATAGTCAAGAAATGAACAAAGACGAGTATGGATCTTCATTCCTGAATCATAACACAGTATGTAGAATAGGTAGATGGGCTAGTAGTACACTACACGAGCTCGACCGGTACGAGGTAAACGAAGCATCGGTGCGACAAGCTGGCCATGAGTTGGTTAATCGCGCGATTCTTTCAAGTTTATACGACCAAGTTTAACGCGGCGAATATGCATATCGATAGGAACGGAGTCCAGCAGAGGAGGAACTCGTATGAGGACGGAATGCAAGGAACCACATGCCCGATCCCGCCGGGGAAGAACTTCACCTACATTCTGCAAGTGAAAGACCAGATCGGCAGCTTCTTCTATTTCCCGTCCCTGGCTTTCCACAAGGCGGCCGGCGGTTTCGGCGGCATCAGGATCCTTAGCAGGCCGAGGATCCCCGTCCCGTTCGACGAGCCCGCCGGGGATTACACCGTCCTCATTGGGGATTGGTACAAGGCTGATCACAGGGTAATTATTCTCAACACGATTGCCATATATTGATTTCGTGAGAAAATTGTTGATTTCGTAATTCGTTTCCTTTTTTTGTTTCAGCTATTGAAGGCTATTTTGGATGGTGGACATAGGCTTTCTTTCCCCGACGGCATACTCATCAATGGCCGCGGACCCAACGGTGCTTCCTTCACGGTTGAGCAAGGTATAGTCATCAATGATTACTCATCATGGCCTTCAGTCTTGTACAAAGTTCCGAGTGATGTCAATTTCTGCTTAATTTTATCAAATTCTCAGGAACATTTTTATAATTCAATTCAATTCATTGAGTAAATTCACGAAATTACGATGATTATTATGCACGCCTAAAGATATATTTATGTATTTTACGAAATAACATGTATACATGCAGGAAAGACGTACAGATTGCGAATATCCAACGTGGGGCTCCAGAACACACTGAACTTCCAAATCCAAGGGCACAAGATGAAGCTGGTGGAGGTGGAGGGGACGCACACCGTGCAGAGCACCTACACCTCCCTGGACGTCCACGTCGGCCAGTCCTACTCCGTCCTCGTCACCGCGGACCAGCCGGCTCGGGACTACTACATCGCCGTCTCGACCCGGTTCACGAGCAAGGTCCTCAACGGCACCGCCCTCCTCCGCTATGCCAACTCCGCTAGTCCCGCGTCCGGGCCCATCCCCAGCGGGCCCCCAACCCAAATCGACTGGTCCCTCAACCAAGCCCGTTCCATTAGGTAAAGAAACAAATACCCACGTCCATTTCAGGTCCATTTTTTATCTTTCGCAATTCGGCCATTCAATTTTAGTCAAATTGACTATTTGCTAACGCTAAGTTTTCAACAATGACACCCTTCAAATGGAAATCTAATCAATTTTCGACTAGATGGTGTCCCAGCCATTCTCGTGCTAACATTGCATATCCTAACGGACATTTTATACCTACAAATATTTACTAACACATGTTACTAGTGATGAATCTAGGAAATAATATCATACAAATTCAATCCGAGTGTTTGTGGCAACCTCTTCTCATTCTTTACTTTGCCTTGACTCCTCGTAATTCGTGCTATCTTCCTAGGACTAATCTAACGGCAAGCGGACCGCGGCCGAACCCGCAAGGCTCTTACCACTATGGACTGATAAACATCACCAGGACCATCAAGCTGGTGAGCTCAGCTGGTCAGATCAATGGCAAGCAGAGATACGGAGTCAACAAAGTGTCTTTTGTCCCTGCGGATACGCCTCTCAAGCTGGCTGACTACTTCAACATCGGCGGCGTCTTCAGGGTCGGAAGCATCTCGGACGGTCCGACCGCTGGGAAAATGTATCTGGATACGTCCGTGATGGGCGCAGACTACAGAACCTTTGTCGAGGTCGTCTTTGAAAATCGCGAGAGCATTCTCCAGAGTTGGCATCTCAATGGCTATGCTTTCTGGGTCGTTGGGTAAGAGTCCTGGATACTTTATTTCAAGTACTTGGTGGGTTTTAAGCAGTATCACAGGGTTCAGAGGGATAATAATTGAACTTGCAGAATGGATGGCGGACGATGGACGCCGGCTCGTCGTAATGAATACAATCTTCGGGACGCGATTTCTCGCTGCACCACACAGGTTATACCCAGAACTTTAAGTGACGTAGCTATACAGAAGAGGATCATGATACTCTTTGACTTTGAAGTGAATGACCCGATCTCTTGTTGCAGGTCTATCCCAGATCATGGACTGCAATTTACATAGCGCTCGATAACGTGGGAATGTGGAACATGAGGACGGAGTACTGGGCACGGCAATACCTCGGGCAACAATTCTATCTGCGAGTCTACACGCCATCCAAGTCCTTGAGGGACGAGTACCCGATTCCAAAGAACGCTCTGCTCTGTGGCAGGGCTCGCGGCAGAAGTACAAGGCCTCTATGAACAGGATGCCGATGAAGAACATACATTCATTAGAAGCATGCACAAAACAACCCTACCTCAGGGTTCAATTCTTTGTTTCCGAAAACTGCACCTGTTTCTCAAGCACTCTACCATCGATTCCCGTTGCTTAACCAATAAGCTAGACAAGTGGGTAGTTCTTTCAGTTTTGATAACAAAAGCATCTTTTCTTAAAGCAATTATTCACGGACTGTCAGCGACCTAAATATCTGTGTACATTAGATTGATGCGTATGTTAATTGTTGAAATAAACTAGTGCGGATGAAGAAGCCGTTCTTCATACTTAATAGCCTGATCACAGAACTGACTGAGGCCTTAAAAGGATTTTCGGAGATACTGAAAACTCAGGAATGTTTCGTAGTGTCCTTGGATCTGCTATATCTGGATTTTTCTTCTTGAAGAACACTTGCTTGACAAATGCTGCGTATATTCTCTGGAGAAATGATGAGTTTCTTATTGGGGTTGGCTGGACTCTTGGAAACTGAATGGCCGAATCCACTGAATATGCAACAGAACTCCAGACTTAAAAATATGCAGTATTGACTGAGTCTCGCTGAAACAAAGCTAAATCTCAAACTCCAAAGACAAATTAGGCCCTTTGTTAATTAATGACAATGACAAAATTATTATATAATCATCTAGTGACGCAAAAGAAGTAACTTTTCCTTGTCATTGAGCTTCTCATCTTTCTCGATAAGACCAATTCATGAGAGACGAAGGGCGACCGGATCATTAATCGACTTACATTCGATCCGGCACTAGCCGGATCATTAATCGACTTACATTCGATCCGGCACTAGCCATGCATCTGGGTGTATCCGCCAAGGAGGTGCGTTGTGTTTAGAAGATATGCCCCTTGCTGAGAGCGACCACCTTACCGGCACTTTCTTGGACCATTCCCCAAACCTTTTGCTAATAACTTGCTTATAAATTGTTGAAGATCTTTAAGTCCTGCATGGTTCTCTATTAATTTGTTACTTTAGTACATTCTTCATTAGAAATTGAAAAAAAGAAAATTTGGAAGCAAGATTTGTTGAGCTGATCATGGCAAAGACAGGTGGTTGGGCAGTGCTCTTACTCTTTGCCGTGTTTCTAACCATGAAGGGTGGCTCGGCCAGTGAAGAGAAACCTGCGGTGTTCATATTAGGCGACTCGACTGCTGATGTCGGGACTAACAGTTTCTTGCCGGGCAGCAATGCAAGAGCTGACTTCCGTCACAATGGAATTGACTTCCCGCGTTCAAGAGCCACCGGAAGGTTCTCCAATGGCTTCAACAGCGCCGATTTCCTTGGTAATTATGATAAATCAAATCTCTCTTCCCGGTCCATACTAACAAGTGCCTCATTCTTTTACGTTACCAAGTCTACATGAACAACATAGTCTACACTTGTCCCTGACATCAACAGCTTTTGCTCATCTTAGTAATTTATGTTAGCACTGTATCATTTAAGTTCTCGATCATATTTTCTGATAGTTTTCCTTTTCAACAGCGAAGCTACTGGGGCACAAGAGGAGTCCACTGCCCTTCCTCACTTTTAATAGTACAGAGGCCCTGAAGAGGCAAAGTGTAAACGGCATGAACTTCGCCTCAGGAGGTTCAGGACTTCTCGACATAACAGGGGTAAAGCCCCTTTTTCATCCTCCTCCAATTATTTCTCTTCTTGTTTCTCTACTCTGCCTCATATATCTGTTGGACATTTTCCCCAGGTAACAATGATGGAAGTCAGTCCCTCAGTCCCCTCGGATGAAAAGATAAGGAATGTGATCACCTTACGAGAACAGATAATGCAGTTCTCAACCGTTTGTGATACTGTCACCGCTGTTATGGGTCCAACTGAGACCGGGAATTTTCTTGCTAAGTCTCTCTTCTTCATCAGCATTGGCAGCAATGATATATTGCTTTACTATCACTCAAACAGTACAGTACCCAAGGAAGAGTTTATTGCCACTCTAGGATCTGCCTATGAAAATCACTTGAAGGTGGCAATCCTCTTCAAATTCTACTTGCTCAAGGACTTTATAGTTGCTTTGGTTCTCCTATATTCTCTTGAAATTGATTAATCATTCCTTTTCTAGGTTCTTCTAATATTGAGTACATAGGAACACTCGCATCCCTCTCTTTTAGGCTTAGATTTGAAACAAAAGCATATTATGTGCAAGCCTGAAAGCCTCACAGAGAACATTGCCTATATCGCAACACCGCACTCATTAGTCGTATCTGCTGTTGATGTGGCAGAGTCTACTGGGTCTCGGGGCAAGGAAATTTGGCATTATAAGCGTGCCTCCTATAGGATGTTGTCCATCTCAGAGGGTTCTCAATGCTACGGGGGAGTGTTTGGAGGTCTTAAATGAACTCGCACTAGCTTTCCATTCGAAACTTGGAGCTGTGTTGCAGAAGCTCAGTTCAGAGTATGACAGCATGAAGTACTCACTTGGGAATGCATATGACATGGCCATGGATGTTATCGTTAACCCTCTTCCATGTATGTTACTCACTCTGAAAATCCTGCATCGATGATTGTTAGTTTTCTTTTCCCATTTTTTCTAGGCAAAAAATTACTAATCGAAGCAATGAAACAAAATGTACTATTGCCATCGCTGGCAATCACGGGCTGATCTTCGTTTCTTTTGGATTTTGCAGACTTTAAGGATGTAAAAAGTGCATGCTGTGGATCAGGAAAATTAAATGCAGAAGGAATATGCGACCCAAAAGCAAGTCTTTGCTCAAAGCGCCACGAGTACTTGTTCTGGGATTTATTCCATCCAACACACGCCTCTTCAAAGTTGGCCGCCGTAACTCTATTCACTGGCGGACCGAGATACGTCACTCCGATGAACTTCTCTCAGTTGGCTAGAGCTTGCTGATTGCCAACGATACATCTTCATGGACACTACAAGAGACTTTCCCCATATCCATCCACTGTTATAAAGATATAGCGTTCATCACTATAGTTATACTCCCCGTTCGGACCCATTATTTCTGTTTTTCCTGTTCGTGCATACAATAGGCACACACTGCTTATCAATCTTACGAATTTCATACTTCGCTTCACCAAGAAATGTCTTTTCACTGTGCCGTCTGCAGGAAAGATTTCTGGTCTATCTAACGATTGACAAGAAAGAATAGCGCAAAATAGTGTAGTCCTCACGGGGGTGAATGAATACAATGCAGAGACTGCATTCAAATTATCGAACGTTGTCATCAAAAGTATTGTATCTGCAGACTCCTACTTGACGTTTGAAGCAAGTCCCCCAAGAACTCGTCTCCTCGACCTATCTAAATCATCTTCAATCAGTTCTCTGGCTTCTCTAGTAGCCTCAAATCTGTCACAACAAAAGAAGAATGCAGCTTAAATACCATCTGCGGGACCGGAAGTCTCGACTTCACAATCAATGACAAATCTAGAGAAGGTTCTCAGATGAGCTATGTCTCTGTGACATAAAAATCCTGAGAAAGGTGCTCTAATTTGATGCCGACAACAATGGTTTTGCTCCTTGAGGTTTCCCCCTCGGCAATGATAACATTCTCCTGTTGATCGGTACTAAACTTCTGGTCGCCAATTAGAGCAATCTAGCCTAGCCATTCCGCCGGCCCTTCTCCCCTAAGTTAAATGGCTACATCTCAGGTCGTCATCATGTAGACCTGTGGAGTTTGGCCCCTTGCATATTAGTAGCAACTACGAACGACCAACCGGTTCTTGCACAAGCTAGTGGTGCATGGGAAAGAAAGCGGTAAGAGTGCAGAAAGTTGCTTCTGTCAAGAAACAAGAACTGGGGAACGAAAAATAGTTACTGAGATATCTTCGACCGTGCACAATAGTTCCTAATCACATCAATTGCTGGCTCAACCATGCTTTACCTCGCCAGGATTTGATTTTCAGTTTCAATTTACCCGCGGCAGCGGCTTAGACATTTGATATTATATTTCATGACATTCCATCGTTCCGCCCTCTCGGTCACATTTGACATCATATTTCACGACATCCCATCACTCCGCCCTCTCGGTCACGCTTCCCAGATGCACAAGATATTGGTTAGGAATAATGTGAAAACCTGCCCTCTATCTCGTTGTTTTCCTGGGTCATGATTTTGACAAATGACGTGGAACCCAAGTAGCGACTGCTAGCAATGGAGAAATGTTTATGTCGATCAGGCATCATCGTCCCACAATTTTGCTTGGTTTGGTCCAAAACCACCACTACGAAACGACAGTGCTATCCACCAATTCAGTTTATGGATGAGGATGAAATTAGCAACATGTGACTATCGCATTGATAGCCTCACCAATTCAATGTTGAGTTAAAGAGGAATCAGTATCGCCTCATGAGCATTAAAATTAAATTAAAAAATTTCCTTGCACAAAGTCAATTTGCCGATCCGGATAGATTTACAACTCACCAAGGAGTGCTGCAAAGTTTGCAAAGACCACTCCACTGGACTCGTGAAAATTAGAAAAGATGCTCACAGTTAAACCTCGGTACTCCTAACACGAGCATTTCATTCATTTTTACCATCGCTTGATAAGCAATAGAGATGTATAAGACAAAACTATCGTGATGTGTCTGAAACTCGGTATTTGGCAAAGAGAGACCATGATACAACACTGGAATTAAATTTAGGATGATAGGAAACAAGACAGAAGTATCGCCCTACACTACCCAGCAATGACTATGACAATAGATATCACTTGCCATTAACCAACTCGCAACTTAACCAGTGCGATATCTCTTGCATATACAGTATTCACTTGTTTACAGGCCAGGGAAGTGAAAAGGAAGAAACACAGCATGCAGAATACTAAATCAAGTAAATAGATGCCGCAAATAACGAGCTCATGGAGGATAGAGAATGGACATTGTTTTAGACACAACTCTGCCTGTCCCTGGGGAGCGAATCATCCACTCAGTGCCCCATTATACATCAGGATTCAACAGTTGATAGCAATTAGGTTTATAAGAACCCATTAACATCAAAAGCTGAATATAAGCGGCAATCACTCCGCAATCTGCACAAAGAAGGTCACATATGAGCCATCTTCTTATATTAAAACTAAAAATAAACATTCTACAAGTGGGTTTCAGTGCAATCTGGTCAAAACCATGTTTCTCTGCCAGCCGACCTTCATGGTCAAACTGTTTACCATAAAGCGGTCATTCTATGGGAAACACAAAAGCCTTTTTAAGTTCACAATCAGAATGTGTGAATCTTATTTTGTTCCTCAAAATGTCTTATGAAACTTCACCTGGAACCACTTCCATTTTCAATTTACTTTTGCACTATTTTCATTATAGAAGAATAATGAGGAGAACTCTTAGAGGTTGACTATGAGAATATCTATCCTTGAATCGTCAAATTATGAAAGTTCAAATACTGTAATGTTGAAATTCTGAAAGTTAAGGAGCTGTAGTATGTAACTCATGGCAGATATCAACTGGCCAACAGTTGTATTCCATAATATACAGAAGCATGTAAAATAGGTAATCACACCTTGCTTGAATATATAAACATCACACGTGTTACAGGAGAACCATGAACTAACCTGATTAAGAGGATTATCAGGAGATTTCTTCCAGAGCTTCCATATCATGTCTTTGTACTGATTGTGAGTTAGACCTGGCTTCTCTTCCTTCAGTTTCGGGAGCTCAGCTTCTTCAAAAGCCTAAAAAAGGAAGGAAAGGCAGCAAAATTTATACCGAGAACAAAAATCACACACCAGTCAATCAAATCTTCCAGCGCAGAAACAAACCATGGAAAGTAACAAAATAATGTCTGAGCAAGGGTCGTAAAAAATATAGAAAATGTTAAGCAACAATTATCTGCCTATAAGGATGATATGTAATGGAGATATCCCAAAGGACTCCCAGCACACAAAAGCATTGAAATATAACATTAAATCATTGCCATTATTAATATACAGCCAAGCAGTCCATTTACATTAACAAACAGTAATCACAGGCCAGATCACAACGACCAACAAGTCTGCAGCACCATGCTCAATTTTAAGGATAGACTGTCCTGAGAGAAAAATATTAGGTCCAAAGGATTAAGTACAAGAAAAGGGATTGTGCTCAAGTTTCGCTATTCTTTATGGGAAACTAGCAACAAAGATCACCACTTTTCCTATAAGCAATAATAACCATTTCAGTGGAAACCCATCACCCATCTCAGAGAACTTTGGAAATAATTCAGCTACAAATGCAAACTCTCTACTACCTGTTCCAAAGCATATCAACATATAGCATTCCAAAAGGAACTTCAGAACTTCACAGCATTGTATGATGAACTAAGCAGTCAAACTACAGAAACACCTTCAATAATACAAAAGAGAGCAGTAAGATAAAGCTTCAATCCATGCCATCGCGAATAGGTTTACACAACTTCCTCAACTTGTGAATGCTGTGAGCTTTAGTCCAACCCATAACACCCACCAGTAATCTTAATCCAAATTCATTCAAGTCCCACAAAAAAAGCTTGCTTTGGCACTTCTACACATGGTCAATACCCAAGCAGACATCCGAATGAAAGGTCATTTGCAATCTCTCCAGACGACGCCCCCCGGCCCCACCCCCCCCCCCCCCCCCCCCAACCCAAAAAAAAAACATCGTTGCATCTCAGGATCAAATTCCCTACTTCCAGCTTCGGAAAATTACAATCTCAAGCCTTCTTGCAAAAGGTCTACACAACACTGGCGCAGAGCGCACATCTATCGGCCAAGGAAATTCCAAGAAAGTTTTTGGAGAACAGGGAAAACCATCAAAGCCAGACTAAATTAGTTTTCCAATCCCCCGAGTGACAGAGCTTGTTCAGATATATTAGGATGAATGAAACAGACTCTATTTAGTGAGAGAACGCTCAAATGACAACAATGATATTGTCGACCGCCCTCTACAACAAAACTCCGACGATTGTCAGAAGCATGATCCATGCCAACCAAATTAGAAGCGTTTATTTCCAACAGCATTCACACAAAATGACCAACTCGATCCAAATAACCTCACCTTGAAAGAAGCCTTGAGCCTCCTCTCCGGATGCCTATCGACAGGCAAGCTATCAGCAACCGTCATCTGCGCTATCGCCTCCTCCACCGTACTTGCTTCGATGATCGAATCGTCCCGATTCGTATTGCTCACGAGCACCATCCTCTCATACTCCTCCTCCGCCGCTGTCCTAGCCTGCCTCCGCTTCCCCTCCTCCGCCTTCCTCGCCATCTCCGCCTGCTCCTCCTCCCTCCGGCGCCGCAGCTCCGCCTCCGTCACCTTCGGCACCGGGACAGAGACGCGGGTCGCCTTCTTGTCCGGCTTCCTCATCGACTTCTCCAGGTCCTTCTCCTCCTGCTCCGCCAGCCGGCGCGCCTCGGCCTTGCGGGCCAGGGCCTCGGCCCGCTTCTCGGCCTCCTCCTCGCGCTTCTTGGATGAGCGCGACTTCTGGCCCTCAGCCTCGCGCCAGTACTGCTCCTCCTTCTCCCGCGCCTCGCGCGCCTTGCGCTCGGTCTCCGTGGCGGACTTGCGAGCCCTAGCCTCCTCGGCCTTGCTGTTCACGCCCATCTTCTTCGGCATGTTTGCGGGGACCGGCGACCGATTCGGCGCGATCGAGGTTGAATTGGTGGTTCTCGGGCGCCTTCAGACGTCGAAGGAGAGAATCGAGGTTTCTCCAGGATCAAGATCGAGAGACGAATCGAATTGAATTGAAGTGAAGTTTCGAGAGCAGAGAGTGAGGGTTTTCGTTTCGGAGACGGAGACTCTTTTCCGTGCGCGCGTTACAATCCCCGGTGGCGATCCAGTGAGACGCCGGATTTGCCCATCTGGATAAACAATCAATCACCGACGTCCGATTCTCGGGCCTGAAGAAGTGAATCCCCATAAGGCCGAGGCCCGTGCTATCGTTCGGGTCTGGATCGGGTATTGTGAGTTTTTTTTTTTTGGACACCGTCTTAAAAATGTGAAATTATTACAAATCACAAACGTATTTATATCAATTCAATTTTATACTTTTTAATTTAATCAATTTAATTCTAAAAATTTTCATAATTTTTCGAATTTAGTTATTTTGATCACATTTAACTGAAATTCCTACATGGACATTCATTTCCAATTTTTAATATATATTTTTTTATTTTTCTCTTATTCCTCCCAATCAATCCGTGGCCACAAGCGAGGGCAAGGACACCCTCGTTGCCTCATTAAAGAGATAAAAGGAATGAAAGGAAAAGAAAAGAAAAATTAAAATTGTATTAAAGTTTTGTAAAATTTATCCAATCGATGTGTGTTGTGCCCCGTAGAATGTTCAGGGCACATATGATAACCATTTTGATTTTTTTTGTTTTTTCAATTTTATGAGAATAAATTTTAAACATAAATTCATTTGGAAATGTAATTTTATTTTTTTATTTCTAAAATAAAAATTTAACCCATGAATAGGTTTTGCAGCATAAATGAAAATTTACTTTTTATTTTCCACTTCTAGAACAAAAATAAAATTGTTTTCATTGCTTACCGCGGCCACCAACCATCACACGCCATTGCTATCGCCTCACTACCGGCCACCGCCCACCCCCACTAAGCATCCACCGCTATCCACCACCTCTCGCTATGGTAGTCAAGAATAGAAATTAAGAGAATTTATCAAATGAATTTTTCTCGTATCATTATCAAACGCATTTTTTTACTTAAAAGCTTGTTCGAGTAACATAAACATAAATATCTATTCTCGGCGAAAATAATAGTTATAATTCGCGAGACTAATGTCCGAGTTAATATCGACGATTTCAGACCAAAATTAATTAGATGGATTACATCATTAAATTGTCAAAATATTTAAAACTAAACGGGTTAATTAAACGATTTATGATTGAATTTATATAAATATAATAGAATTATGAAATTTCCTCGTCCTTTTCTGCCTCCGACAAAAGCAATTCCTTGTCTGGCAGACCGGTACATCTCGCCCTTACTTTTGTAGCTTCTGGTCTACATTGGTGATTCGACTGTTCGATCAAAGGCAAAATGTCGACGTGGGGTATTGTTTGGGAAGCACCCGAGAGCGCCCACCGTCACAGAACATGAACAGCAATAGTACCAAAATGAAAGACCGTGAATGCGGTGATGGCTTGTTTCACAAACAAATAAAAGATGTCCAGTCTCACGCAGAACAGATATAAATTTGTCGACAAATGTATAATTGAAAAAAGCTTATGATCTTGCGATAGTACACCATGAGGTCGACCCTTCAATACCCGCGTGCGAATGCACAGTTTCGGCGCACTTAACACTTTGCGGGCTCATGAATCAGAATTCGTACTAATTTTACATCTGTCGCGCAAACATAACTTTTTGCTATTATAGATGTGGTATCTACTCTTGAATTATTTCTTTTTGAGAGCTCTTGGAGAAATAACGTAATACATTTGGTGTTCCTATTTCGAAACTTTGTTATATTCCGTGGGGCAAATGAAAGGCGGTGTCTTTATACACCAAAATATGATTCCATTCTTCCCGATATATTTTTCTCCAGCATATGAAATTCAGGCGTGATGTGCATTTGGTTGAGTCAATTCGATCCATCACAAGGGTCGATCTCCGTTGACATGCCGCACATCAATGGAACGTCTATAGAGCGAAAATCACTCATTGCATCAAAGTTTTATCGCGAGTGCCGAACAAAGATGTAGCAATTTTTTGTGACTGCGCCGAAAGCGCTCTTTTCGGTAGCGTTTTTACGGGGAAGTCAAGACTCGAGAGCTTCGAAAAACAGCCAACACAAGCTGTAACTCCTGACCAGAGCGGATGCTCCACCATGTGCATCCACAAATGTCGTTCGAGATCATCACGCGAGATAGAAGCTAAATGCAGACTACCTATGGAGGAGGAATGGGAGTGGTTGGAAGGCGAGGGGGGACAACAACGTTGACTAGACCTAAGAGAAAAGGGAGAAAAACAGGGGAAAGAGCAAGATAACGAGTTTGTGGAAGCTGGAGCAGCCCCCTGTCCTCTGGTTTCTTGCTTTGTTTTAGGTCCCATCATGCCGCTTTATGAATGAACAGAGAGAGAGAGACAGAGGCCCCGCCAAGCAATGAATCTTTCCTGCAAGTCCCCCACACCCCGCACCGAGTACTTTTCCGGACCGTCTGGGGCACCTCCTCATTCATTGCTGTCCTCTTTCCCTGTTCACCGTTGTTCCTCTTCTGGTTTTGTGACGGGTCGGACGAGGAAAAGAAGGCAAGACCGTCTCCTTCCTGATCGACTTCCTTCCAGTTTCGATCATTTCCCTTGTCGTGACGCGATGAGGAGATGGACCGTTACCTCCTCGATAGGGTGAGCCGAGCTCTAAAAAGCTAGGGCTTGACCGTAATGATGATTTGAATTATTCTCTATTGGAATGAGTTAATGGTTAGTTTATAAGTGTAAGAGAAGATCTTATCATTTGAGATGGCGTTTTGAGTGAATGTGGTTCAAGACCATTAAACAAGAATTACATTAGTGGCTTCCTTAAATCCCACTTGAAGCGAGACGGAAGTTGTGGATGGATCACTCTTTCTCGATTAGCAATCCTCATAGAATGGATGTAGGACATTACGGGCGATGCACATCGTAGTTGGAATTGCTTCGGCAAGTGTGTGATTTGTGGATGAATATCGGTTTCTAAAATGACCCGACAAGATCGGTGAGTTATCGTTATGGTTCAATGCCACATATAACATGCAGCTCTTTACAGACTTTTAAGATGATAGGAATCGGTTCTCATGACATCCACTTGTTAAAAAGGTTTGCTATTCGGAAAATGGCCTGATTGTGTACCTCTAGTTCATTAATCACTCTTTACTAGCACAGAAAGCCTTGCCATGCACCATTCTTTGTTCGATTTAGTGTTTTTCTTGAAAATTAATATTCATCTACGTTTTCTTGTTTTCTTGGGGCCCATTATTTTTATATATAATCATGGATAAATTTAGGACAATAAACACATCGAATCATATTTATATATAGTGGATATCATTCAACCATCGATACATAACATACTCATGTTATCGGAACAATTTATGATGGCTATCCTTGCCACACACGCCACAATATTCTATAAGCATACACGATAAGAATGGAAATCAAGCACCGCGCTTCAATAATGGAATCCAGCAAATTCGGACTATTCATCTTGGCTTTTTTAAAAACAAAATAATATATTTATACAAGTTTGCGCTCATTTTTAGCAATTCCATTGGTTTTAGATTCGATTCAATTTCCATCTAAAACATATACTTATCGCGTTGAAACCGGTTCCCTATTTTTTGAAATTTGCAATATGTCACGTATGCTCTAGAACCTGCCTCGTCAATCAGTTCCACAGTTTACCCCAAAACTAGCCAATTTCTTATATTTTTCAATATTTTTATCTCTTTTTTTCCCCTTTCTAGCTAAGCAAATGAATTGAACGCAACAACAGAAATACAGATGAACATGTAGTATAAGATAATAAAAATTTCAAAACATCTAATGACGTTTCATAGAATCCCAATTCGATTATTACTCAGAAGCTAATAATCGAACCACGCAATACCGATTTTGCTTTTTTTAAGAACCGAGGACCAAACAAATAATTGTGAGAACTTAGAACGAAACTTACTCCTATAACCAGTTCGGTCCCGACTTAATGCCGGATCGGTGCTCGCTCCTAGCTCTCATCGCCATGCGCGAGTTGGAATAAAGCGGGCACGATCCTCGATCTTAGATAATTGGGATTTTCTGAGATCCGTGATCAAGGATTCGAACCGGTAAGTCAAATGGGTCCCACGAACAGGAAACGCCGTCGAATCGCGTGATCGCCGCGCCGGCGGGGAGGGGGAAGACATCGGCCCGACGCTGGAAATCGAAACGTCAATTCGCGCGAACGCCGTGGGAAATCGACCGGCGCACGTGAATCGACATAACCAAAAAAGCAACCCCCCGCGATTAATAATAAAAGAAGAAGGGGAATTCAATTAATGATCGGAATCCCGTAAACGCCGTTCGAGAACGTCAGCATTCTCTGCGCGCACTCTGTTTAAGGGCAACCGCTCTGATCAGCGGCACCAATCAATTCCTCCCCTCGGAGCCTCGGATTGATTAGTCGCATCTAATCACGCACTAATTCTCAGACGGGCGGGTCAAACTTTCCCATTCCGGGACGGTCGGCTCCAGCGACCGATCGAATCCAACCGCGCCATCTCCACGATCGGGGGCGATCGGGCAAAACGATGAGACCCCGTGGTCCCCACCCTGTCCGGTGGACGGTCGCGATAGGCCCTGGTGAAGCGGGAGGGACAGCATCATGAGGCCAACCGTGCTCCCGCGACGACAGGCAATAATTTCTCCAAATCGATGATGATAATGGCGATGATGAATCGATGATGATGCGGTAAAGTACTGTTTGTGTCATAGATTCTTGCGTGGAGCGGACGGTTCGTGACGGCGAGTTGCTGTTTTGTGCTTCGCCTTCCTCGTTTTGGCTTCCCAGGCGCCCTTGCACGGATGCCGGAGCGCCGCCGTGCTCAACCGGCCGTAGCCGACCGTGTATCGCGGT
Organism: Melaleuca quinquenervia; assembly: GCA_030064385.1. Classification (NCBI taxonomy): domain Eukaryota; kingdom Viridiplantae; phylum Streptophyta; class Magnoliopsida; order Myrtales; family Myrtaceae; genus Melaleuca; species Melaleuca quinquenervia. The sequence goes on along the minus strand of CM057726.1, from coordinate 3,803,725 downwards.
GGTCCCATGGCTTGTCTACACAAATACAGATCGGAGTTCCATTGACTTGTCACGGATCACACAGGATATTAATGCGAGCATGCATTTGGACTAAATATTATCCACATCGTATTCAAACGATACCGATAGTTAAAGTTTTCTACTTTTCACTCACAATTTGCATCTACGAACTAAACACTCCATTTAAAAAAACTAAAATAAAGCCCTTACACTCTCGTCTTATTTATCTTTAGCAAGACTAGATTTCACCAACCCCAAAAATCCAAGATTTGAGCTGGTTGGAGATGGCAACGCACGATGATGACGATAGTGAACAAGACATCATAGATAGGGTGAGGATTGCTTTTCGAGATTTTCTTTAAGTGAATGGGTGTAGAAAGCGAATTTCGAGTGTAATAAGAAGTGCCACATTAAAACTCGAGACATGAGGTGTCCAAATCGAAAGGTCAAAAATACAAATCAATATAAAAGGCATCCAATTTCGACGGCAGCTTTTTAAATTTCCTCATGGATTTCTTCGATGAGAATTCTTGGACAGCATTTTAAATTTTGTCACTGGCTTTTTAGCAAGAATTCTTAGACACCGAATAAAATTAGATCTTGCTTTGGTGTCTCATGAACTCTCTCTCTCTCTCTCTCTCTCTCTCTGTGCCCCGTTCCGGAATACAATCTCTCCTCGAAAACATGATCGCATCGCATGCCAAAAATAAAAAGGGGTGAAAATCGAACCTTTCCAAGTAACTCCGTCACAAAACGGTTGGGCTGGCGCGAAAAATTAAGAAAGAATATTAAAATGGAAATGGAACGTGAAAAAAAAAATACGAAAAAGAGGGGGGAGAGCAGTAATTTAGCGGGTCCCAAAGCAAAAGGGCGGTGTCGGGCGCAGAAAAAAGAAGAAGACGAATCTCTGCAGACGCCGTCCCGCTTTTGCCTCGCGCGTCCCTCCGTCACCGTTGCCGTCGCCGTCCGTCGCCGAGGGCCAAACCCCCACGGGCTTTACAGCATCAATCACGACCACTTGCGCCAGCATTTCCACAGAGAGAGAGAGAGAGAGAGAGAGAGAGAGAGCGCGTGGGCGTCAACTTTCAATCTCTACAGTACGGTTTCAGAGAGCGAGAGAGTACCTAACCTAGCACAGAATATCGCCATTAACAATAATCATTCACTCTTCCACACAGAGAGAGAGAGAGAGAGAGAGAGGGTGGGCGAGCTTTATCTGCTTTTTCCTCCTTCGCTCACTCCACAGTCCCCACCATCATTACCACGCGAGCGACTCTCCCCCCTCTCTCTCTCCCCCCCCTCTGTGCGGTTCTGTTTGTGTCCACCTGCTCGGCGTCTCGCATGCGCGGCTGAGATCTATAGCCTTGCCCCCCCCCCGCGTCGCCCGTCGGATCTCGGCAACAATGGCGGCCACGTCGTCCGACGACGACTGCGACCGGCGGAGCGAGGAGCGCTGCGGGAGCTACAGCCTGAGCGCCGACATCAGCGAGTCCGAGAGCTGCAGCAGCTTCTCCTGCCACCGCTTCGACGGCGAGGGCGCCTCGAGCTCCATGACGTCGTCCCCTCGCCGCGCGGCCGCGTGGAACTTCAGCTTCCCGGCGACGGTGATGGCGCCCGTTATCGGCGGGAGAGACGTGGTGCTCTGGGACGAGAAGAAAGAGAAGAGGGATGGTGATTTGTCTGGTAATTCTCCGACTTGCGCGTTTTTAGCAATGCTGGTCACTAGGTGAAGGACGCTAGCCCTGGAGTGCTTAATTCTTGACTTGCTTGTCTAATTCCAACAACGCGCCTCATGATATTTCCGGTCAGTGAGTCCCTTGCGATTAACGATGAGAAGTAGGCATAGAGGCACAATTTGCGGCTTTTCGGACAGCCTGGATTGTTTTCGCAGTGTTCTCGGTCTTCTCTCTCTTTTCTTTTTCGTGTTTATCTGAGCATGCTGGAGTTATGGGATGTTCGCGTAATTTATGTTTTCCTTCTCAGTTTTTGCAAGCTCTAGCATCCGCGACCTGCCCATAATAAATTGGTTACTCCTTGCATTAAACTTTTCCTAGGCGCTGCTTCTTCGGTTTTTCATCCGCTTTTTTTCGGTCTCCCAGAAATCGAGATGATGAAGGAAAGATTTGCTAAGCTGCTTCTCGGAGAAGACATGTCTGGAGGCGGTAAAGGAGTGTGCACTGCTCTTGCGATCTCAAACGCCATAACCAATCTCTCTGGTAACAGTCCCCGCCGTTGAGATGCGCCTACTTTTTTAATTTTCTATTTTCTTAGTTCAATTTTTATAGGGGTGACGTGTGTCAACGCATTTTAGGAAATCCTTCTTACTAAGATCTACATTAAACTGGATTGCAGCTACTGTCTTTGGTGAATTATGGAGGCTAGAGCCTTTGGCACCTCGGAAGAAATCGATGTGGCGAAGAGAAATGGAATGGCTCTTATGTGTGAGTGATTCAATCGTGGAGCTTGTGCCATCGATACAACAATTCCCGGGTGGGGGCACATATGAGGTCATGGCAACTCGTCCTCGCTCTGATTTATATATAAATCTCCCTGCACTTAAGAAGCTTGATGCAATGTTAACCAGCATGCTCGATGGGTTCTCTCAGACGGAATTTTGGTATGTTGATCGTGGGATATTGATGGATGATGGTGATGACCATGATAAGAATTCTTCAGGTGTGTCCAGCGGTAGGCCGTCCATTAGACAGGAAGAGAAGTGGTGGTTGCCTTGCCCGAAAGTGCCATCTAATGGATTATCTGACGAAGCTAGGAAGAGTTTGCAGCAGTGTAGGGACTGTGCAAATCAGATACTGAAGGCAGCTATGGCAATTAATAGCAGTGTCCTTGCTGAGATGGAGATTCCTAATGCATACTTGGAAACCTTGCCCAAGGTACATATATCTATCACGTATATGAATAATAACCTTTTAATGAAACTTGACTGACCAAAATTGTGTTTGCTCATTTTATTGATCTTAATTTGATCAGCTAATATTCTTTTCCAAGTGCTAGGCATGTGTGTTAACATGCATAAGCTTTTCTTTTGGTGTCCAGGAAGGCCATCATACTGCAATGAGTTGCTTTTAACATTTTTCTCGAATTCTTGAAAGGCTTTTGTTCTCTCTTATACTTTTCTGCTCCTCCACATATGATCTGTTTCATTAAATATCACGGTCAATCTATTTCCCCCAGTTCTATTTTATTTGAAGTTGGCGTCTGACTGCCACATTGCTAAAAACCTGTTGGAAAAGATTCTCAGATGATACAAATGACAGAATGTCTAAAACGGTTACTTGACCAGTTTTTCCTTTTTGTTGCTATGAAAGTGCTTTCTGTTGCTCCATGTTCTGTCTGCTTCATTGGATATGATGGTTGCTCTAGTTCGTCGAGCATTGGATTTTTTTGAAGTTGGTGGCCAATTACCGTGTTGCTAAAACCCCAAAGGAAAAGATTGCAGATGATGTCGATGACAGAATTGTATTACAGTTACTTGACCTGGCTTTCATTCTAATAATTTTGATCCGATTGTTGTCCACTTTTGAGACTTAAGGCCCTAACAAGTTTCATCTTTTTGACCATGATGAAATTGTTTCTTTCTAATTAGCTAGTTCATCCCCACCACTTCTTGAATAAGTTTTTACAAATTTTTCACTAGTTTTTTTTATTTCTTTCCTTTTGGTCAGGAGTTTTCATTACTTATCTATCCAGCACATTGTAACTAATGGAGTAAAATACTCTAGTAAACATGCAGTTTCTTCTATTAAGCATATGCTTTGGGAGGGAGCACTTTTTGCTTAAATAGAGTTGCCATAACCAGATCTTGTAGCCACTTCAAATGCAAATTATGCAAAAGAAGATCTATTATGTTGTAAAATAAACTTTCATCAGCATTTAGTCTTTTGCTTCACTGTAAAATTACTGATTTTGACGTTTTTGTTTACTTGCCAGTCTAAAGTGACTGATTTGATAAATCTGAATCCATCCCCTTATATATGTTTGGTGCGAGGAGCGTAATCTGTGCTACAAGATTTGAAAGAGAGAGAGGGAGAGTAGGTGCTAGCAGAGTGACTGGTGACACAGAAGTTTTCCCTGAGTGGATTAGCTTGATCATAAGCTTTCTCTTTTGGCAGAGTGGAAAAGATTGCCTGGGCCATATTATATACCGCTACATTACTGCTGATCAATTCTCCCCGGAATGTCTGCTCGATTGTCTTGACTTATCATCTGAGCATCACACCTTGGAGGTGGCTAATAGGATTGAGGCGGCAGTCCATGTCTGGAAGCAGAAAGACCAGAAGAAACATGTAAACCGCACAAAATCTAGGCAGTCCTCCTGGGGTGGTAAGGTTAAAGGGCTAGTTGCTGATGGAGAGAAAAATCATTTTCTAGCTGAACGAGCAGAGACCCTGCTGCAGAGCTTGAGGCTTCGTTTCCCTGGCCTTCCTCAGACTGCGTTGGATATGAACAAGATCCAGTATAACAAGGTACATGAGCTCTTCGCTTTCTAGGCTTCTTGCAATTTCTCATAATTAAGCATTCGTGAGGTGGAAAGATTAGTTTAGTTAATGCATGCATGCCACTTTAGGCATCCACTTGATGGCTTGTACAGATAAGAGTGTGAGCTTTTTAAAACTTTTTGATATTTGAAATGGTTTTTTTTTTATCTTGCAGGATGTCGGACAATCGATTCTCGAAAGCTACTCAAGAGTAATGGAGAGCCTTGCCTTTAACATAATAGCGAGGATTGATGATGTTATATATGTAGATGACACCACCAAGAGATGTGTGGCAGTAGAGTCAATGCCCCTCTTTAGCCGGGGAGGTCTTGGCTGTCTCCCCATTCAGAAGAGGATGTCTCCTAGCCCCTTCTCGATCAGACACACACCTTATGGCTCTCCTTTTGCGACCCCATCTTTCTGTTCTTCTCCCATCGGTGGAAGCCCAGGAAGGACACCTTCGTCCACAAACAGGAATAATCTCAAGAAACATGAGAAGAAACCCGTGGCGGCAGAATCCGAAAAGGTATGGTCATATGCTGGGAACGTTAGTGTGAGGCGGGCTTCTGGGGATGCACCCGAACGAGATTGATGATGTGTTGGCCGGTTGGGTCATGCTGGAAATATTAGCAGCATGTAGTTATGGCATGCGTCTATATGAATGGGAGAAGTAGAGAGAGAGGGGGGTTTAATCATGTACATTTTTCTAGGAGTAAATGAGTAGGAGGAGATGATACTGTTTTAGAGTTTTTCTAGTATCATGTTTTGGGAAAATGACTGAATTGGCATATGAAGATCTGGTAACCAGGCATTTGTGCAATTCTCTTTCGTTGCCCATTTATCTATGCGTGCGCGTTCAAGAAGAGATTTTTCTGTGAAGGCGCCGAGAGCGACGAAAAGGGCCATGGTTATGGGAGTTGACCTTAGTCGTCTGAATCTTCCAGTGGTACGAATATGGATGGGCATGGATTCTGTCTATGCAATTCAATTTAAACCTTAAAAGATAATGGCACATGGAGAAATATTCATTCACCTGAAGTGAAAATGGACGCTCTATGAGGCTCCGGTGAAAAATAATTTTAAAACGAAAATATTTTTCAAAGGATTCATTCTCAATGAAAACACCCTCAATGAAAACCTTCCATAAAATTATTATTCTCGTTTGTAAAATTATTCCAAAACTCTTCAAATCTCCCTTTTTATGTGTCACGGTTTAAGACAATTGCCTACTTTACCCAATAGACTCTCTAGATCCAAAATTTGTTTTTGAGAGTGCTTTGACGCTTGGTTCAGCTCTCAGCTGCCTAATAGGTTGAACTATGCCTTGGGTAGGTTCTCTGTCGTCAAAAGGGTCAACATACAAACGATACCAGTTCATGCACTTCTGGACCGTACAACAGGCGTCGTAGTCGATGGTGCTTTGGCAAGTGAATGACATCCTCGAAGCTCAAGAAACAACTTCTACAAACACAACGCAAGAAAAGTATCCACGAGAACATCCACAGGTGAATACAGAGGGTGAAAATAGTCAGAAGACCATACTTTCTACAGCTCAAAAAAGAAAGGCCTTCCCTATCTATGTACACTGAACTGCTCTCTCTGCCTCCGAATCAATTAACAGAGACCGCAGATTCCAGGGAGCAGAGACGCAGCCTTTTCCTGTTATTCCGGCTGCTTAATAAACAGACAAATATATAACTATACCTGTGCAGTGATGCAGGTCCTCTATGTGGATCTGAGCATCAATTTCATGACCAGTTATCCAGAGGATGTATGGTCCCTAAACCAGACTTAACCTTCTTGCCATCGTCCAGAGTTGATAGGAATTGCCTTGGTCCATCCAGTCGGCTGAATCAACCTTTCTAGTCCTTTATTGGCGCTTGATTCCATCGAGGCATCACCCCATATCCAAGAAGACCAACCTTCGCATTACACTGCCAGTGCTTCCATTCGATTTTGAACCTGAGTTTATCGCCAAGAGAGAGTGTCAAATAGTTTATAGGAAGGAAAAATGGCAGAAAATGTTCAATAAAATGTGCTTTATCAGCAATGAAGTCAACCATGATAAGCACGTGGAATCTAATGTTAAGATCCAACATTTTCTTCCAGAAGTGACTATGGTCCATGGTTTCCCTTATGGCAAAAAAATAATCAATGCCTCCAAGGAGGTAGCTTTGATGTACTTTTAGAACTTGATGATAGAATGTAGCATCAGAATATGTGACAGAACAGAGGAAATCTCTAGTGTGCTACTACAGGGACTCCTAGGACTGACAAACTGAAAAGTCCAACAATGATGCAAAAATTAGACAATTAATCATAGATTATTGAAAGAATTCCAGAAAACGAAGGCTTACTTCCGAGGTACTTGAAGCAATCCAATCTGGAGGTGGCCAGAACAGCTCCGAATAACCTGCATAATCTTCTAAAGGTCCAATGATGCCACTATCCATATCATACACACCAATCTCAGGGCTCTTCAAAGCTCCTTCCACTTCCCAATTATCCGCAAAGAATATGCAATTCCCTTTACAAGCCCTTAGATCTGCAGCAGAAGCAGAAAATGTACAATCATCTCCCAGAAACAATACCCTATCCCCTAAATCCTTCACCTCATTCCATGCCTTCTCTTCTCTGTCCAACTTGTAGACCTTAAATCGGACTGTCCTCTCCCTCATAAGGTAATCAAAACCGTCCGCTAATTCCACAACCACACCATCATGATCGTTTTCCGTATCCAGGCTCAAATACATATCGACCAACAGCAGTTCACCAACAGATTCCACCAAGAACTTCTTGTCGCCCCCAAAGTTCGACTGCGCAATCAAGGTCACACCTAAATCCAACCTGACAACAACAGTCCTCCCAGTGCCATCGACGGCATAAAACTCCCCCTTAAACAATATCACGTCATCATAAGGCGACGGCATGTCCTGAATGATGGACCACCGTTTTTCCCCAGATTTAAACATGGCCAATTTTCCAGACACGTGAATCGTGAGCAGCGCAAAATCATTTCCATTGTCTAAACACAGAAAAACAACCTTCTCCATGTAGAGATGACCATCATTACCGCAAGGGCGATAGCTCATGTACTGCAACACATACTCGTGCCCTAACTCTAGCACGCGCAGATTCATCAAATCCAAAACTCTCGGTAAATCCTCAGGGAGAGGAGTGAATTGGCACCTGGAGAGAGGGTTCAGTAGATTCATCCTCTGGGGGAGGTCCTCCTTGACTTTAAGCAGCCACCCACTGGGGACCGTTTGGTCGCAGGATCGGGGCACCCCGAGGAGGAAGATGGTGCGCTTCGAGAGGTAGAATCCCCAGGCGGCGTCGGAGATCCCGTCGTTCGGGAGGATCGGGAACCGGCCGCGCCGGGAGGGGCTAGGGCTCGGTGCGACCGAGGAACGCCACGAAGAGCAGACGGATCGGAATCGGAGGACGTCGAACTGCGTCTCGAGGCGTCGCGCGATGAATCCGAGGAGGTCCTCGGGCATCTGGCTCCATTCGGCCATAGGGACGAGGGGCGTAGGATCTGGATACTCCCAGTAAATTGAGCAGGATCGGCGAGAAAATGCGAGAGAAAGTCGCAGAAAATATGCCGGGAAAATCTACAGGGGAATGGAGTGCGAGCTCCGGAATTGCACTTGCAGGGAAACGTGGATCAACGTACGCTTTCCAGGGATTAATTACATTTTGCCCAACTCCCTTAGTGCTCTTTGAACTTATTGTGAAAACATAATTAAATTCTCAAACTTTTTAAGAATATAATTAAATCTTAAAATGAATCGAGTCAGTGCAATAAAAACTTTCATCAACCTCACAATTCCGTCTAACTTAAGAAACGAAAAATCCTTAGAACTTAATTATAATAATCTAACGAATTTGAAAATTTGATCGTGCTTTTTGAAAGTTTCAGTACTTAATTACCACTTCCTTAACAAATTTTCAATTGTTGATTATATTCTTTTGAGGATTGTAGAACTCAATTGGGCCGGATCAGGGCTTGGGCCAACACCTTTCCGATGCCGGCACGGATCTCTGGAAACAGTGTCTTACGCAAGCAATCTCCTGAACGCCGCCAGTTGTCTGTCGCGAAGTGAAACGAAATCGGAGAAGCTCATCTCATCTGCTCTTCGGACAAAGATCGAGCGATAAGCCTGCCCCGTCTTCCTTCCGAGCGAGAGAGAGAGAGAGAGAGAGAGAGAGAGATTGTGCTTGAAGGTGCAGAAAGTGACATAAATGGCCGCGGTGACGAGAGTTGCATGTCCCCGTCGCACGACCTCACACGGTCCGAATCTTCCAGAGGAAGGAATCAGGATGGGCACGGGTTCTGTGTAAAACCTTAAAAAGATCGAGGGATATGAACATGAAGATTCGAGAATTCATCTAAAAAGAGAAAATGGACGCTCCACTAATGAAGGCCACGATCCTTTGAAGTGCGTGTCTTGTGAGATTGTTGTTTCTGCTTGTTAAATTATTCTGAGTTGGCCAAAAGGTTGAGCTCTGCCTTGGGTAAGGTTCTCTGTCGTCGTCGAAAGGGGCAAAATGCAACCGATACCAGTTCATAAGCATCTGGACTGAACAACGGGCGTCATAGCAACAATAAGAAAAGCATCCATAAGTGAGTACAGAGGGTAAAAATGGTCACAAGACCGTGCTTTCTACAAATCAAAGAAAAAATGGCCTTCCCAATCCATGTCCAGTGGCCAACAGGCATGCGGCCCTGCTGGTAAAGGGATTGGGGATGGGGGCCGGATCCGGGGTTCAAACCTCATGAGAACTGCACAAACATGTACATAGAAAAGAGGAGAGAAGAAGAAGAAATCTATATATGTACAGTGAACTGCTCTGTCTGCCCCTGCATTAACATAGACCGTCTCGCAAAATCCTTAATGAACAGTCGAATATATAACAAGACCTGAGCACTAGATGGATCTGAGCATTACTCTCGTAATCAGTTAATTCGGAGGATGTGTTGTCACCTTACGAGACTACCTTCTTCCCTTCCTTCAGCATCGATAGGAGTTGCCTTGTCCTTTATTACTGCATGAGCCATCTACAATACTGCGAACATGCGGGTGTGGCAACATCCCATATCCAAGAGTCTCCGATCATTTTGAACCTAAGGCTGTTGCCAAGAGAGGATTAAATGGCTTAGAAAGGACGAAAAATGTTCGACGAAATAGGCTTCATCAGGAATGAAATCAACTATGATAAAGCATGAGGAATCTAATGTCCAGTTCCAACATTTACTTCCAGAAGTAGCTATGGTCCATGGTTTCCCTTCTGGCAGAAAACGTGACCAATGCCCGCAAGGAAGGTAGCTTCGACATACTTCTAGATCATGATGATAGAATGTAGCATCATAATATTCGACAGAACAGAGGAAATATCAAGTGTGCTCCTAGTATACGGATTCGCAGGACCGACAAACTGAAAAGTCTAACAATGATGCAAAGATTGGATAGTTTATGATAAATGTTGAACGAATTCCAGAGAACAAATGCTTACTTCTGTTGGTCCTCGAAGCAATCCAATCTGGAGGAGGCCAGAACAGCTCTGAATAACCTGCATAATCTTCTATAGGTCCAATACTGCCGCTGTCCATATGATAGACACCAATGCCAAGGCTCGAAGCTCCTGCCTGTCTCCAATGATCCAAGAAAAATATGCAATTCCCTTTACAAGCCCCTAAATCCGCAGCCGAAGCAGAAAATGCAGATGCATCTCCCAGAAACAACACCCTCTCCCCTAAATCTTTCACCTCGTTCCATACCTTCTCTTCTCTGTCCAACTTGTAGACCTTAAATCCGACTGTCGTTGGCCGGATAATGTCGTCCAAAAACTCCTCATTGAAAAACTCCTCTAATGCTGCTAACACACCATCGTCATCGTTCTCGTCATCCAGGCACGAGTACCTATAGACTAACAGCAGTTCGCCAACAGATTCCACCAAAAACTTCTTGCCACCGCCAGAGTTCGACTGTGCAATCAAGGTCACGCTCAAATCCAACCCGACAACCACAGTCCTCCCAGTGCCGTCAACGGCATAAAATTCCCCCTTAAAAAATATCACGTCTTTGTACGACGATGACTGCATGTCCTGAACGATGAACCATCGTTTTTCCTCAGATTTAAACATGGCCAATACCCCAGACAAGATAATCCGGAGCAGCACAAATTCATTTTCATCGTCTAAACACACAAAAACAACCTTATCCGTTTCCCGTACATCGTAAAGACCGCCATAGCCAAGATCAAGTAACTCCCGCAACACATACTCGTGCCCTAACTCCAGCACGCGCAGGCTCATCAAATCCAAATCTTTCGGAAAATCCTCAGGCAGAGTAGCGAGTTCGCATCTGGGGAGAGGGTTCAGTAGATTCATCTTCCGGGGGACGTCCTCCCTGACTTTGAGCAGCCAACTGCTGGGCACTGTTTGGTTGAAGGATCGGGGCACTCCGAGGAGGAAGATGGTGTCCTTGGATAAGTGGTCTTCCCCGGTTAAGCCAGGGTTCGTGTAGATCGGGGGGATCAGCAACCTGCCGCGTCGGAAGGGGTCAGGGGCCGGTGCGACCGACGAACGCCAGGAAGAGCACACGGATCGGAACCGCAGGAGGTCGAACTGCGTGTCGAGGCGTTGCGCGATGATTCCGAGGAGGTCCTCAGGCATCTGGCTCCATTCGGCCATAGGGCCGGGAGATTGAGCACGATCGGCGAGAAAATGCGAGAGAAAGCGAGGGAAAATCTGCCGAGAAGATTTACGGGTGATTGGGATTTCGAGCTCGGAATTGCAGTCGTAGTGAAAGAAACGTGGACCCACGTGCGCGTTTGAGGGATCTATTACATTTCGCCCCAGTCCTAATACTTCTGCGGTTATTTCAATCAAACCCCTCAATTTACAGCTTTCCTTCCATTTTAGCCCCGAATCTAAATTTCCAGTATCAATAGTTGGGCCGGACCGCGCTGCTGTTGGGCCTGGGCCAACACCTTCCCCACGCAAGATGGATCTCTCGAACGGTGTCGTCACGCGAGCAATCTCCTGAATGCCGTGAGTTTGTCTCCCACCATGGGAGAAGAAATCGAAGAAGCTCATCTCGTGTCATCATCTGCTCATCGAACCTAGATCAAGCGATAAGCCTGCCCCGTGTTTGCTTCGTAGCACGAGAGCGTGAGAGAAATGGAGGAGGAGAAGGAGGAGGAGGCGGGCATGGTGGGTCTGGACCAGCTTCCATCGGCCCTCCTGGCGACGATAATGATGAAGCTGGACGTGTCGTCGATCTGCTCTGTCGGTTCCACATGCAAGACCTTCCGCCACTGCGCTTCTCACGTCCTCTCCTTCATCCCCAGTATCCATCTCCTGGTATGTTCCAAAGCTCTCTCTCCCTCTCTCTCTCTCTGGTTTCTTTGTGACCTGGCTCGATTTGGTGGTTCTTGACCGAACCCATTGATCTTAATGTTCATAATCTCACCTGGCCGTTCCAATCAACATAGCGTGGTTACGAAATTGACGGAAGCAGTCGAAGTCTCAGACTTGCGATTGTGGAAGACATCAGGGGGCAAATGATGGATCGAACTTATGACAATTTTGTTTTTACTGTACTTTTTTGGTACAAGTCGAACTTGTCGATTTAGTTGGTGGACTTCTGTTTCAGGAGATCGCGCCATCTATCGAATTGCTACGGCCTCTGTTGCCGCCCAATCCTCTGATGAGGAGCTTGAAGGTGGACTGTGATCAACTCAATGACTCGGCCATAGGGTTATTAATTAGGCCGTCTTTGCATGAGCTTCATCTCCACAGTTGTGCGAATTTCAGCGGCAAGCTGCTCTCCGAGATAGGATCGCAATGCAGGGACCTAAAGTTTGTACAAACAATCTGTCTTTTATTTCTGTTTGCGCCTGCTTCTCGTGTCGGTTATGGTTAATTTAGTTATGTGCGGCTTGTAGAGGATTGGCTTCTCTTAACACAGTGTCGTTCATTTCATGGAGGTCTCTTTACTTGGGTTCTGTTGCTGAGAATAGAGGGCGAGCGCTTCATGTTTCCGATCTTGAGGAGTTGTTGAAGGGTTGCACTCAGTTAGAAGTGAGCTTCATAATCTTGAATCATCGTTAGAACCTTAATGCAAATAATGCTTACATTATCAAATTGTGAATGGGCACATTATTGCTATGGTAAATTAATGATGTGTTGGGTTGTGCTTCCTATTTACCCTTTTAGCTTGATAGAGTCTGAGAAAAATCGTCATATAATGACCGCTTCATATCTGTGTCTTCTTCTAAGTTGCTCCCTAGATCTGGCTGATTTTGTCACCTATCATAAGTATATGGATTCATAGTATAAGCTGCTCTCTTCAGCTAGTCTGTTTGCGTCACTTATGCATATGCATTTTCTTGTCTTGCAGGCACTATTCCTCATGTTTGATGTGTCCATTTTCATACGTCATAATTTTGCTCGAATCTGGGCATTGGCTTCAACAAAACTCATTTCTCTTGAAATCGGATATATCTCATCAGTGATGATCACTGAGCTTTTGAACCCTAATTTGGAGCAGCCACATATTCAACCATTGGTGCTTCCTAGAATTCAGAAGTTAAGCCTTTCAGTGGACTATATCACTGATGCTATGGTTGGAACTATTTCCAGGGGTCTTGTGTCACTTACCCATTTGGATCTTCGAGATGCACCAATTATTGAACCGAGACTTACATTTGACCTCACTAACTCTGGCCTTCAACAGATTAATCAGCATGGGAAACTGAGGCATCTTTCACTAGTCAGGAGCCAGGAGTTTCTTGTTACTTATTTCAAACGAGTTAATGATCTTGGAATCCTACTAATGGCCGATAGATGTGCAAGCATGGAAAGTATATATCTTGGTGGCTTTTGTCGTGTCACTGATACAGGTTTCAGAACGATCTTGCATTCATGCTTGAGCTTATACAAGCTGAAGGTTGCTCATGGCACTTTATTAACAAATCTGGTGTTTCATGACATCCGTGCAACTTCACTATCCTTGACCCATGTTAGCTTGAGATGGTGCAATCTTCTGACAAATCTTGGTGTTAAAAATTTGGTGTCAAATGTGGATTTAAGAGTTCTCGATCTCAGGGATTGTAAAAACCTTGGAGACGAAGCTCTCCGAGCCATTGGAACTCTTGCGAAGTTGAAAATCTTGCAGTTGGACGGTTTTGATATTACTGATATGGGGTTGTCATACTTGAGATGGAGAGTGATCACTTCACTCACGTCACTGTCTCTGAGAGGCTGCAAGAGACTTACAGACAAAGGCATATCGCTTTTGTTTGAGGGCTCCTCTAGGTATGAGCTGCAAGAATTGGACCTATCCAACATCCCTAGCATTTCTGATGACGGAATCTTGTCATTAGCAAGAGCTCGCCTTCCAGTTCTTGAACTCCGCTTGAGACAATGCCCCCTCATCGGTGACACTTCAATAATGGCATTAGCCTCCATGCAGGCTCGTGAAGAAGGGTGGCAAGGAAGTAGGCTGAGGTTGTTGGATCTGCACAATTGCGGTGGCATTACCCAACTGTCATTTAGATGGTTGAAGCGACCTTACTTCCCGAGGTTGAGGTGGTTGGGACTGACGGGAAGTGTCAATAGGGATATGGTGGATGCGTTGGCCCGGAGTAGGCCTTTCTTGCATGTGGCTTGCCACGGGGAGGAGCTGGGGGCAGACCCATCTAATCGATTGGATGATTCATACATGCGTGAGTACGATGACGTAGATGAGTTTGAACAGTGGCTGCTAGGAGGAGAGGACAGCGGTGACGACGACGACGACGACGACATTGACGATGTTGATGACGAGGATGTCGCGGTGGAGGTGGCTGAAAGGGATGCAGATATGGAAGAGTAAATCTCAGGATATTGTTGTTGTACGATAGGTATTGTTACTTAGTCATCCTCTGCTTGTTCAGGGTGCACTGAATGTACATATTGGATCCTGTTTATTGCAAACTCCAGGTTGTGGCGTGTCTTTTCGCACTCTTTTTTCGGCACGGTTGATGGCTAGTTGCATCTGTGCTGAAAATTGTATGTACTCCAATGCTGAACTCGTTTTCATTTTGTCCTTATCTTTGTGAGGAACGCAAACCTTGTTCGATGCGGAGGGTTTGATTCTGGGGATGGCGTATTTGCACAATTTTGTCAAGTGTCATGAGGGTACTTATGAAGTACCTAAATGAAGAAAATTTGGAATTTTCAATGTGCTGACTCTTTTTAAGATAAAATAATCATTAATTTGATATTCAAACTTTTTCCCCGAACGAGTGGCTTGAGGCATTTGTTCTCATAATCTTGGAGTGGGATCCTCGTCCATGAACGTTATTCACGGTGTGTTGCTCTTTGATATCTAGTCCGAGTCCTTTAATGTGGTATTGGACATGGGACATGGGAATTTCTTACGTGCACTGGGTTCAGAAACCGGACTGATCTGATTCTGAGCCGTCGGATGACTCCGAGGAAGAACTGGTACAAAACGGGCTCTCATTTCCTATGACATTTTGTCCACGCGAATGTTTGCGGTACCTCACATGAACTGTTGGCCGTGTGTTGTTTACGGTCCCAGAAGGAATCTTGCTTTTGGGACCTGTAGTAGCCATAAGAATCTTCAATTCCAATGTCTGTCTTGTCTTGAGCCAATGGCCCTTGGTTGAAAGCTCTTGCACTTTGAAAGGCCAAGGAAAATGGAAAAAATTATCGGAAAAGTTTTAAATCTCTTGAATTTATGTAAGTCTAGTTTTAAATATATTGCATTTATGTCGATCTTATTATAAATATTTCAATCATGTCAATTTATTAGTAAATCTTTTAATAATATAGCAATATAGTCATTTGATTTAATTTTGATGGGAAATAGCCAACATCACCGTTTAATCGACGTTAGTCGTCCTATAGGGCACAGTCAATATTAACGTTAATTATTTTTTAAATAAATTCAAAACTTCTTATTACTATCTTCTTCTTTTTCTTTTTTACCTTGGTCGGCGACCCTCGCTTGGTCAGGCTAAGGACCTTTGCGTCCTCACTAGCCTCAAACAAAGGTGTTGGACCTTGCCTATTTTGGGCAACGGCGTAATAACCCTCCTTTGGATCTGGGCAAGGATCGAGACTTTTGCTTAATCCAAGTGCAAGTGAGCATTGTAGTCTCTCGCTAGACTAGGGTAAGGAAAAATAATTAAAAAGTTCATAAGATTTTTAAAAAGAATTGTCTTTGCCATCCTACACGGATAATCGATGTTGACTTGATTGTCGAGTCGGCAATATCAAGTAACGAAATGACTAAATTGACGTATCGTCAAAAGTTCATGATTAAATTGGCAAATCACTGAAATGTTTAAAACTAAACTTGTCCAATTACAAGGTTTATAAATAAATGAACACAAGTGCATTAGGTTTACGATTGGATTGATCGAACTGATTTGGCACGGGCGTAATTAAGGACAAGGACAGCCCGAACTCGCGCGCTCATCTCGTCGCCAATTCCAACTCCAAGATGCGATTTTCAGTGTCCCTGGGTTGACGTTGGCAGCGCACAAGAAAACATCGGCACGTGAACTTTCGCGTGCGGGTATGGCCCAATGGGCCATTGGGACAGAAGTGGGCCCGAAACTTGGAACGGCGCGGCCCGTAGGCCACCCACGCGTTTCGTCTCCCTTTGAAGAGGAAGGCCGTACCGGGCGGCTCTTAGTCTGACGAAAGTACGATTATCGTAGCTATCGAGGAACATTCTCTCGCTCAGACAACGAATTTTCGGAGGGGTTAGTAAACACCGAACACGCGGTATGCCATTTGCCTCTTCTGTAGAGGATGACGACGAATTTTGTTTACGTGGATTAGACGTGGGTGGGTCCGAAACCACGTCACGATTTTATGAACTTGTTTATCGCCGCCATTTGATACGGTCTTTCCTTCATCGTTGATGAAATACCGAGTTGTTAGGTAAATCGGGAGTCTCGACCATGGGAAAAAACCTCGAGTGAAATCTTATATGCTTTGGTATAATATGTCCATTTTCGATGTATACTCCTGATGGCGTCTAGATTCGATGAACAGGGGCTTTTATTACTTTGAAAAGAGAAGGAGATTAGCCATTGCGATCGTCTTGCACGGTACATTTGATTTAAAATTCGAGAAAAATATCGAATTAAATTTACCAAAAAAAATATCGAATTAACGGAAACTATGGTCCATTTTTTGCGAGTTCATTTCTCTCTCTGATGGTGATTTCGATTCTTCTTTTCATTGGTCAAATACCGAGTTCTTAGATAAATCGGGAGTCTTGAGCCTAGGAAAAAACCTCGAGCAAAATCTTATATACTTTGGTACAGTACGTCGATGTTCGATGTATACTTGTGAAGGCGTCTAGATTCAATGAACAGGGCTTCCATTGCTCCCTTAGTCATGATGATATTAAAAAAGGAAGGAGATTAGCCGGTGTGATCGTCTTGCGCAATACGTGTGATTTAAAAGTTGAGAAAGATACCGAATTAACTGAAACTATGGTCCATTATTTGTGAATTCATTTTTTCTCTATGATAGTGATTCCGATTCTTCTTTTCATTGGTCAAATATCGAGTTCTTAGATAGACTGGAAGTCTCGAGCATGAGAAAAAAACCTCGAGCGATATCTTATATGCTTTGGTATAGTACGTCGATGTTCAATGTATACTTGTGAAGGCGTCTAGATTCGATGAACATGGCTTCCATTACTCTCTTAGTCATGATACTATTTAAAAAGGAAGGAAATTAGCTGGTGTGATCGTCTTGCGCGGTACATGTGATTTAAAAGTCGAGAAAGATATCGAATTAACTGAAACTATGGTCCATTATTTACGAGTTCATTTCTCTCTCTGATAGTGATTCCGATTCTTCTTTTTATTGGTCAAATACCGAGTTCTTAGGTAAACCGGGAGTCTCGAGCACAAGAAAAAACCTCAAGCTCGATGTTCGATATATACTTGTGAAGGCGTCTAGATTCGATGAACATGGCTTCCATTACTCTCTTTTAAAAAAGGAAGGAGACAAGCCGGTGCGATCGTCTTGCACGATACATGTAATTAAAAAGTCGAGAAAGATGTCGAATTAACTGAAACTAGGGTCCATTATTTGCGAGTTCATTTCTCTCGGTACTAGCGATTCCAATTCTTCTTTACTTTACTTTTAACTGATTCATCTAAGTTTATGGTGCCCGGCGAGCTAGTGGGCAATGAATACATACTTTCACAGTAGTTGCTAGCAAGAATTCGAATGCTGTCGATTCTTGTTTTTCCCGTCGGCCATATTACATGAGTATTTAGGAAAGAAGGAAAATGTCTGCTACCAGCTTTTAGCTTTTATTTCAAGGTTCGACACTGAACATCTAACGACTCCCGCATTAAACGTTGCCTCGAGATCCACGTGTATACCTAAAAGGGAAAAGTCGCATGTGTCCGTGACATTATTAATCATGCTTATGAAGCGGCATCTTATTTTTTGAAATTTCTTTTATTACGCATATGACGAGCAAAAATCAGTTTATTCAAAACTTGAGAATTTCCTTACTTGACTCCTTAATACGTGGTTTGCTCAATAAATTTCAGAATGTGTTGCCTTTGCTTGTCGTTCTCCGTATCTTTATGATTATCTTTTCAGGGTGATAAATCGATAATCAATTTGTTTAATTACCTACTAATGATTTATCCTTTCTTCTTCTTCTTAATCTCGTAAACCGCTACTCTAGAGTCTTCTCACCGGACGCGGAGAGAACTTCCTAGTCTAGATAAACGCAAGCTGATAATGGTCTTGCTATAAATTTTGATTGTTCGATCAAGCTCGAGCTTGCTAATGGGTAGCTTGACGGGTTAGCCAACCAGCTCGGGGCTTCTATACAATGTTTTCAATATTTAATGGTTATGAAAATCGATGTGATAATCCTAATGTTAGAACGGATGTGCATATAACTATACATGTAGAGAAAGACGATCGAGCTTAATCCGCTGGAGCTCGAGTTCCGTGCACTTGAAATCAAGTTCACTTGTGACTTGATCGACAGGTTTGCAAACCAAGCTTTTATGCAATCATCATCACATCGAATTTCCCAATGACGGATATGTGATTCGAGTTAAGCTCGATCTCAAGTTTGGTATTCAAATGACTCTATTGGCTTGACTTGGCTCGGCTCATATATTACTTCAAACTACGTTCGTTAATCCACTGATGTAACCGTTCCCCTTGCTAGCATGCTCATGTCGCATCAATCAGGTCCGATTCAACCAAATACGCACCTTCTTTCTTCTTCTTTTCTTCTTTTTGGGAAAGACCAAATCATTTTTATGAATTCAAGTATAATTTTTCTGTTGATTAATTTTTTAAAGTGAACTTAATGTCCGAAAATGAATTTTTTTTTGGCAAAATAAACTGTACCTAAGAGAGAGAGGATAAATCAATCACGGGAATCGCCCCTAGGAACAGGAGTAGAATAATTGGCTTGTTAAGGAATATGCTGCTGGAGCAAGGAGGTCGAAATCAACGGCCGATATAAATGGATTAGGAAAATCAACAATCAGATCGTGGCAGTGGGTGAGGCCACGCGTATCGCCCATGCATTTGTTATTTATTTAATCACGTAAAGATAATATCTTAATTTTTATTTTTCTCTTTACAGGAAAAGCGATATTAGTTTACTCTCAACTCACAGAAATCACGATTAATGTATTAAAAAGGTTGTCATGCTCGTGGCGTCGCGTCTCCCCATTTGCTTTCTACCAGAGAATAAACCGGGAATAAACCTTCCATTCTCGAAGCATCTACTCTATTTCGGTTCCCATTGTAACCTTTTTGCGATGGAAACATGCAAAACTAGGAGCTAGACAGGTAAACGCTCGATGATCCGGCATTTTTCTTAGAAATTTACTTCGTACCATCTCATTTATTTACTAAATAAGCGTGGAATAAGCTCCTGATCGCATGACGTATGAACGTCTCGTTTGAATCGATTCGGGCCGTGAACGTCGAGTTCAATGCACCTGTCGTGCATATTAGCTAGCATTGACGAGCCTATTCTAATTGCTAGTTCGGTTATTGCCTGTCAGGATCCGACCGTGTCTGCCTTATCTTTCGAATATTCGAGCATATTTTTGGAATAAACCTCGAAACACGGCGATAACAGTTAGATATATTATAAAAATAAACCTAGTAAATTCAAATGCTATTCTTGTCCTTTTTCTTCCTGTCAGTGATCACCAACTCCAAAACTTCTCTTTAATTGTCCTAAGCATCCTATAATCATCGTCCGATGTCAATGAGCTCTCTTAGTCATCGCCCCTGGATACGTGACATTTTCAAGGCATTTTGTTCCTTTTTAAGGATTTCAGCCATGCAAGAACTATTCGATGTGCTAAAAATAAGAATAACGAGTGAGTTATTGGATGAATTCTCGAGAAGTAGAAACATATGCTCTGCAGCGACCCAGTTAAAACTTTATTTCCTGTGATTTTATTTTGGGCAACCTCTTCTATGGGATGTTTTAACCAACCCCATCTTTGCCTTCTTCTTTATACCCAACCTTCTTTTAAAGAAATCTGTAAAACTTATGCTATTACACGAAAATAAAATTATCTAAATAGTTGATGACCATGGAGAAATGTAGATGGATGGGGGACGTGGGGATCGGTTGATCTAATATTGTTTTGATTATATTTCAAAAGGGGGTAGCGACCGGGAAACACGCGGCAACCCAATCAGGGCTCGAAACTCGGGAAAGTCGCACGTTGTTGCGCGCTTCGTCTCGCCACAACCCAGCGGCTCCCACTCGCCGCCTCGCTGGCATGTCAGGCTTATCCCCATCCGCGGCCACGTCTGCATAATCAGGTGCGGCCCCCGCCCACGACCTTACGGTGAGCTTCTCCTCTCATCTCGCGAGTACAACCCTTTTCGAACTTTATTTTCCCTTTTCGGGCACGACAGTTATCGGGACGAAGCTTCTCATCATTTGATCATGTCGGGAAACTGCAGCGGGTCCTCATGGACCCTCCAGCACCGTAACCCAGCTCCCTCACCCCCTCGAACCCGGCCCTTCGCGACCTCCAAGGGCCGCCGCCACGTCATCATTCCACGTTGGGTCCACGTGCCCACCCGTGCCGACCTGCCGCGGCGGGTTCATAGCTCTGGAGCAAGTCAGACCCGGCTGGTGGAACCGATTTTCCTCGTCGCAACCAAACACGTACGCAAATCCGATTCTCGTCTTTCTTGACTTTAAAATTGCATTCCCCATGAATAGGGGCTCGCCGCAATTGGCCGGCACATTGGTGTCTCGCCACTGAACGATTTGTCTAGGAAATCAGCATCTTATCTAATGAATTGAATGAGCGATTTAAATACTAACGTGGGTTCCGGTGGGTGCAGCAACCCGATGTCCTCATTCTGAAACGCTTGGAATAACATTAGGACACGATGCGTCACGTGCAGAGATGGAAGAAGTGGACCGCCGGGACACATGTGGGCCCCGAATTTAGAGCGCAATTAGGTAGTTCGGATTTGGATCCGAATATCTTATTAAGTGTTTGGAAATATTCTCTAAATTGGATAAGATGCTAGGTAAAAATTATGGGCTAAGAATTGGAACAACACAGATTGGATAACAAAAAATAAAAAATGACTTAACAATTTTCCTTTTAATGATAGAGTGAGGCATCCGGTTTCGTTGGCCACCACGCAATGACCACATCTATGGTAACTAATACTTGTCACTTTCGACTGTCGTGCCTTCGTCCTTACCTTCGACCTTCGTCGACATCATTAATGTCCTGCCAATTGTGCTCCAGCAATTGAAAAAAGGAGAAGTCATGCGTCACATAGTTATCACTATTGAAGAATTCGAATCCTTTAATGAGTGTGTTCGAAGCATCTCTTTGTCCATTTTGAAGCTCCATAATGTCATGTGCGACATGTGTCCTTTTCGTTTATAACTTGTATCTATTATTGGAATGCATAGGCACAATAAAACACAATCACATTAGAAACGTAATTGGCAATTTCTAATAAATTAAGTTTTTTTTCCATTTTATCATATAAGGGGCATTAACCCTGGGAACAAGGCCAGGTATTTTTTTTTTTATATACTAGCTCATACTCTTGCATCCAAAAAATTGCCTATATAAAATCACATACTAAACTGCGGATCAACAACTTTGCCCCTCGATGGTCCAAATAATCTCATTTTCGATGTCCGGATCGCCTCTAATGTGATGAAGCTGAGTGAGGACTACAGTCTAGAGGTGGAGATGGCGGTGGATATGTTGAAACTAGCAGTGAAGGAGACGAGTCGAGGGAGCAAGAAAAAAGCAGGTCTGTGATGCTGGTAGAATGAGTTCGAGCAACGAAATCTTGATATTGTCGGAAATTGTGCTAGGCAAGAGATATTTCCAAAGAATTTTATTCTACCTTTGGGTTATACCAAATATGCGATGGGATTTTCTATAATTCGAAGAATTTTTTAAAGATTTCTAATTTGATCTTATTTATACTATCTCAATCTAAATCCGAATGATCAAATGCAGTTTGTGAGGAAGTGAGCGATTATTACGAAAGCACGACTATCATAACTATCGCAGAACATTTTCCCGTTCAAATAGCAAAATTTAGAATGGGTAATACCGAAACTCAGCATACTATTCGCTTGTTGTATAGAAGCTAACGATGTACATCGCCATCATAACTTAGCTTATCAGCTCCATTAAGTGAGGCCGTCTGCATCGTCACTGGTTAATTACTAAGTTCTTAGATGGACTGCGGAGGATACGAGGCATGGAGAAAGAACCTCCAGGGAAATCATAGATGCTTGCATAAACCGGGAAAGTACGCAGCTGGTGATGATTGCCAATGAACGTTGATATTGTGAGTGACTTCAACACAGTACGTCCATGTTCAATGTACGGTCACAAAAGCCGTCTAGAGTCAATGAATTTTCCTTCGACTTGGGTCAACTAAAGTCAAGTTATTTAACATCCTGGAGAGTGCTCGCGAGTGGTTTGATTGATGCATACAAGCATAAGCCTCGTTTTAGCGGATGTCCAGTGTCCATGACATTATTGATCGCGCTTGTTAAGCGGCAATTTGAGTTAAACGACGGTAGCGGATGAGGCCACGTGTGCAGCACAGGCCTTTTAGTGTTCTCTAATTCTGCAGCAGAAGATAATGATTTACTTTTCCCAACGACTTAACTCTCGAGATTACGATTAATTAATAAAAAGAAAACTAGAAAAGCAATGATCCCGTGGGACGCGTCCACGGTCTCGCTTCCACCCATTCGCTGCTCCCGCTAGCGAATAAACTGAGAATAAACCATCCGTTCTCAAAGCATATGCTCTACTTGGGTCCATATAACGTTGCGCCGTGGAAATACGCACAACTAGGAGGAGCCTGGCTAACTGTACCTTCGAAGATTCCGGCAACTTTTAATTTCTTACTATTATATATATTAAGTTGTACCGACTTATTTATGGAATAAACGCGAAATATATATCTGATCGAGTGACATGTGAACGGGGGGGTGAACCGATGCAGGTCGCGAGTGCCGAGTTCAGTGCATCGTAACTAACGCGGAGAGCCTGTTCTAACTACTAATCTGATTAATGTCCATTGGAATTCGAGGAAGTCCACCTTATCTTCGATTATTTTAACCTTCTTATTTCGGAATAAACTTCAAATAAACCTCCGAGAACAACGACCCGCTGTTTTGAAATGTTATCGGGATAAACCTAGTAAATTCAAACGCTGTCGTCGTCCTTTTTTCTCATGGCCAGTGATCACCAACCGCGACTTCTCTTTAATTATCCTAGACGCATCCGGTAATCATCATCCAGTGTCAACGAGCTCTTTGCTATCATCTTTGGACACTTGACATCGTCAAGGTGTTTCATTTCTTTCGAGGATCTCGATCACTTAAGAAGAGTAGTAGAGGCGAATTATCGCAAGGATTTTTTAGTATCCTCTCGAGAGGACCTAGTTAAATTGATTTTTTTTCGTGCAATTTGATTTTCAGTGACCCTTTCATTATATTCTACAAAAGGAAATCCGCGATTCTTGCTATCCCACGAAAACGAAAAGGAAAAAGAAAAAAAAAGGGGAGAGCGTGGAGAAATGCAGCGGAAAGGAGGGGGCAGTGGGGATAAGTTAATTTAATATTTTTATTATAAAGTAGAGAACGGGGACGACCAAGAAACATTGGGCAGGCAACCGGGGGCGAGATCCGGCGAAAGTCGCACGTTGTTGCGTGCTTCGTCTCGCCAGCGGCTCCCACTCGCCGCCTCGCTGGCGTGTCGGGCTCATCCCACACGTACGAATGATCAGGTGCGGCCCCCGCCCACGGGCTTATGGTGAGCTTCTCCAGTGAGTGCGCACCTAGTAGATTCTGATTGGAAGAAATTCTTCTCTCTCTATATATGTTATTATATATACAAGCAAGCTTTTCCATCGTTCGATTACAACTTCTGTTCATAACGAAGGCTATAGCCGCCTTAACCGGTCTGTACAATTAAAAATCGCAGCTACCCTCTGATTATTTTATTTTTCAGGCCACCAATAAGCTTAATTATTCTATTAATAGAAGGCAAGTGATAAGATAGAGCAATTTGCTTTTTTATTTTAAAAAACATGCCGACGATCACATCGAGATGCAAAGAAAATAGGATAAGATTCGCAGCAATGCCAGGAGACTACAGGGAGTTGTCATGGACCCTGATGCACCGCGACACAGCTCCCCTCCCATGCCTGACCCTTCATCGCCACCAAGGGCCGCCGCCACGTCATCGTCCCACGTCGGCCCACGTGCCTCTCCACCGGCCTCGGCCTGTTTATTCCTACGTGGACGCGACGCGAACTCTCACCGCAAGTCAAACCCGCCACCGTGGAGTCGCGTTTCCTCGTCGCAATCAATCACGTATTCAGATCGGACATTAGTTTCTCGGATACATAAACTTTGCGATTCCCCTAGAGCCGGGGCTCCCACGATTGGTCGTCAAAATTGGTAGTTTACTGCCGGACGAATTGCCTTTGAAACCAGCGTCTCATCTAATGAAGCGAACGAGAGGTTTTAAAAAAGGAACAATGGGTGTGGCAACACGATGTACTCATTCTTGGACACTGGGAATAATATATTCTAGTAGTCGGATTAGGGCAAGATCCGCTGTTAAGCTATCTTAAGACCATTTGTCACGTTTGACGAGCTCGTGGGACTGGGAATAAACTGAGAATAAACCTTTTGGTACTACCGTTTGTGTCACTTTTATGACGTAGAACTGTACTATGTTCCCATCCACGAGTGAGAGAAGTACCGGCTCGGTTGCTAGGCTGGCGAGAGCGGGCTTATAATACTTAGCTCCGTCTATCGATTCGGCGTTTCCATTCAACCTCAAATGGGTTCGCATTAGATTATTAGCTCGATTGAGCTGGGCCCGAATGGCGTGTCTGACGTAACTCAAATCCGAGTCCGAGAAGCGATGCGAATATGCTTCTCTCTGTGCTTCAGGTTGCCTATCGCATTCGCGTGGAAGCGAGATTTGTAAAAGATCTTCCTTAAAAACTCTCTTGCTGTCATCATACTCCATATTCGACCGTATCGATATTGGAGAGATTATCACGTTCGACCGGTAAAATATTGTTCTGAACACTAACGTTGGAGCGGATTTATGTCCCTTGTTATATAGCCCGAATCTACGTTGCAAACTATGAGGGAATCGACAAGTAATGCTTTTGAGAAAGTGTAGGAAACTGCACGAGAAGCTCAGGTGTATCTTCTGCATTGTGGAGGGCTTATCCAATCCTTTCGGCTCGATCGATCTCCCCACTGTCATCTCGCGGAAACTCCATTCATGGAGCTCCATCATCGTGTGTTCCGCGGTCAAAGAGCGCAATGATTACGTACCTTGATATAAATATTTTGTGCGCGACCGGAATGCAGGCACTGTCGTGCCAGGGACGACCACGGCACTCGGAGAACCTCGAAGACTTGATCAAGATCAGGAGATCTTAGGAGTCACGGCCAAAAAGGCAGAAGAAAAGGACAAAAAATAAAGAGCTCCAAGGTTGAGATGCGATAATTATTGGAGCGTGATTCATATTTCCCTGCGATAGAGCCGTTCCGATGGGGTCTACAGGGAGCAGCGCCCCCTGGACAACGGATCCTATAATTTTTTCATTAATAATTTGGGTTATGGTTCACGAATAATTACGGCTATCTATACTCTTTTTCGTTTCGCTTCTAAGTGAGTGATGTAACGAGAGTTGTGAGGTGCCGATATACTGAAATCCTCTACCGAATGTAACCATAGTTTAAGGGTGAATTTGGATAAATTCTCGTCTATCAATTTTCTCATTCTCGCTCGTTTTACTTCTTTGCGATTGTGCGCCGATCTTAATAGTAATGAATTTTTAATTCACGCGTGATGTGACATGCAAATCACGCATGGCTTGATCACAGAGGTTTTCAATTTAAAAAGAAAAACAGTTCGGCACCTAACTATTGACTAATGACAATAGACCGTGGATGATCAGTGGCTAAACGCGAGCTTTTTAAAAGCACTTATTCCCCAAGCCGATCACGTTTAGCACACCAAACCCGCGAAAACAGAAAGTCAAAAAAAAAAAAAAGTAGAAGATTCTATTATTTTCGTGCTTGATATGTGTCAAAATACTATCGGTTGTAAAGTGACCA
Source organism: Melaleuca quinquenervia (assembly GCA_030064385.1). NCBI lineage: Eukaryota > Viridiplantae > Streptophyta > Magnoliopsida > Myrtales > Myrtaceae > Melaleuca > Melaleuca quinquenervia. Next base: position 3,777,510 of record CM057726.1, on the reverse strand, counting down.
TTTCTTTTTTTTCTGGATAACTTGTTAATACCTTACCGAGTTGTTTTATGAGTTTGCCAATGACGAAATTTTCTACTAAGTCATAATCTTTTATTTGTATAATTAACTAAGCTTTGAATATCTAAATTATAACGATTTATGAACTTTTATCCGATTGGTTATCCATTGATTTCGGATTACCAGCTCTTGTTTGAGTTAGTCGCCAACGTTTAATTTTCAAATTTAACAACGATTACTAATTTTTAGTACTAACTCTTTTTAGATATCACCTGTATTTAACTACCACAATTACGTGGGTTACAATTTCATTTATGTTACTTATCATTTTTTTGGTTAAATACCAACTTGTCTCGTCTTTTGCTGAATTATATTTACTTCTTACATATGCCTTGAATTTACTAACACCTGAAATTAGGAATTCTGGTTTAAGTGATTCATCGATTTTTTTTAGTTATATTACAAACTCTCATTTTAGTTAGCTACTGATGTTTTTATTTATTTTTATTTATCAACTTTTCTATTTCGTCACGTAATTGAGAAAAATTGCACATTAATGTTGGTACTTACATACAATAGTTAGTAAATTTAAGGAGCTGGTGAGAAAAGTGAATGAAAAATTAGTAAAAGATATAAGGATTTTTTTTCTTTTCATTTAAGACAGGAAATTTTGGTAATAAGAGGATAAACTGCATAAACATAGATAACTGACTCAGATAAAGGTTACTAATGTGAAACTAGTTGGCAACTTAATCATAAAAATTGGTTGGTATTTAAGGTGAATAATAGTCAGAACCACTCTTACAAATCAACATTAGTCAGCGGCTCAAATGAGAGTTGGTACCAAAAGTTCTTTAAAAAGGACAAAAAGTTGATAAATCACATGAAAATACTGGCATTCATAGGTAATGGTTGATAATTGGAGGTACTAGTATAAAGATATATAACTGTTTTAAAAAGATAAGATAAGTTTTTTCATTGTAAATAAGGGAAATTGGTATAAAAGAACCAACTAAACTCCGGTTATTGACTAAAATAAGAGTTGATGATGCAAGTCAAATAGTAACTTAATCGAAGAAGAGTTGCTAATCACTGTAATTAAGGTTGGTAATATCTAAAAAGAGTTAGTAAGTTTAAAAATTTAATAAACAAGGTAAATAAAAATGGTAACTAAAGAAAATTTCATAAGTTTCGGATAATGAACATCGATATTTATAAGTTACTCAAGTATGTTAGTAGCCCAAAACTAATTGGTAATATAATTGATGAAAACTCAATAAATTATATAACAGTTGATAAAATTGGGATATTGATAAGAAAGGTAATAACAACTTGTAAATGACAAGAAATATTATTTATTTATTTATTTTGTAAAAGCTGAGCCAAATAAACATTGGCATAAGCAACTCAAATAAGAAGTGGTAATGCAATATAATCGAAAAATAGTTGGCAATCATTCCAGTTGAGATTAGTAATTAAAAAAAATGGTTGGTATGTTTGAAATTATAGTAAGGTAAATAGGACCGGTAACTCCATACAAAAATTGATAATTGAAAAAATAACAACCGAATCTTGGTAAGCAGCTCGAAAATAGTTAGTAACTCAAAACCAGTTTATAACTCAATCGAATAAAGTTTGGTGTGCACTCAAATGATGTTGGAAGTTCTATATAATAGTTAATACTATAGAAAGGAAGATTATCAACAAAAGTTTGTAAAAGATAAGATGCTCTTTTTTTCCTTGTTGTTAGCAATTTAAAAAAAAATGAAATAACCATAATGTATTAATTGAAACAAAAGTAAAAAATGTTGAATTACTTAGTAATTTAATCAAAGAAAACTTGATAATAATTCTAATAAAGGTTAGTCGTAAAATGTGTTGAAATGTGATTCATACCCTTTGGAAATAGGAAATAAAAGGGATTTTGCTCCCGGGTGAGTAGGTGAAATTCGATGGGCCACCCTGGCAGGGGCCAATCAAGACAAAATCTCGTGTTTCAATTGTTCTTTTTCATTTGTTTTAATTTATCTTATTTGCGCGTCAAATCCTGCCAAACTATCTCGAGAACGTGAAAACAAATTATCACGCGGATCTTCAGCTTCTGCTATTTGAGCATGAGACTTGAATTGTACTTAAAGGCGGCATTAGAATGGGAGGGACACGATGTGGCGAAAGAAGAAAAAGGGGGACAAGAGGGAGAGGCGTCCCGCGAAATAGTGGGATTATCGTTTTTGCTGCAGTTTTCGATATCAAATCTCTCGATTTATCTCACGGTCCTCCCGATCTAACCCAATTCGGTATTGCCGAAAATTGTCCAATGATGCGATTAGCTCGTCCTGTTGAGACATTATGTGCATTATTTGTATCATCGACCATTTTGCACTATGAAGAGTAATTGAAACGCTTGGATTGATGTAGGCATTGTGAAAATACTTAAATATTAATCAATGCATTCACTTAACAATTTGAGCTTTTAAGACAATTTATAGTGGTATTACAAAACCTTCATATGATATCAGAGAAAGAGATCACGAGTTCAAATCTTATATTCTTCACTTAACGGTTTTAAGCTTTTAGGACTGTCTAATCCCACGCCTTTACTTAACGGTTTAAGTTTTCAGAACAGCTGGCAATAGTATTGCAAAAACTTCACAGGCCTCTCCTTGAGCTCGTTGAATGTAGGTCATTGATGAAATGGCATACTCATCCCGACAAATGTGTTTTCAATAAGATTACCCGAGGATGATCGCTTGATTTTATTTTTCAATCAAGGTCTTAAAACGATCCTCGCTCATCACAGACGACCGAAGACACGAAAAATCGTGCTTTCCAATATATCTTGTCACCGATAAACGATATTTCGAAGCTCGAACAAACGTACGTACTTAGGTGGCCTCGTTAACAAAAGGACTTTTGCTCGAATCTCGATCGGGCGGATCCAAATCGAGTAGGAAAAACATGAATTTGCTTCCAATTCAGCGGCTCGATTCAATTTTTCGTTTGCTTTTGTTTTGTTTTGTTGATGGCAATGTCGGGAATCTCCCCCAGGATAAAACGGGGCCCGAACCCGAAGGTTTTATCGGGGGAGTATCCTTCTCGGACCATAAAGATCTTATCCAGCTGCAATTACCTATTTCTCCTCGTGGACCGACCGGTTATTCCCCCCTTTCTCTTCCAGCATTTAGGGAGGGACCGCGGAATTTATTCCGGGCAATGCAGAAAATGATTAAAAAAAAAACACCATTGCATGTCGCCTTCCAGCTCGTGCTTCGGATCCACCATGAGCGACGACCCCTTTTATATGCGATCATTTTCGCTGCAGTTGCTGTTGTTGTTCAGGGGCATTATCGTCTTTGCATCGCGAGCTTATCCGGATCCTTCCTTCGGCACTTTCTAGTGGGAGTGCTGAGCGAAGCAAACCACCTTGTTTGTCGGCCGCGATGAAAGTTGGACAAACGGCATGGTATGGAATTTATGTGCCGGGGATTTTAGGATCCATTCAATTCATGATTAATGGAAATTTTAATTAGTTATATTTATTTCAAAATAATTAATCGATCATAGTTCATTTTCATAGACGATACCAACGATTAATTATAATAAATTATCTTTCAAATTATTCTTTTATCTTGAAATAAATGTACCCCGAAATAAAAACATTTTGAGCCCGAGCACCTTATAAAAATTTTATTTTTACTTCACGACGTAAAGTCGCCAGCAAAATATCGATTCAATGGATAATTCGTGTTGTTCTACTCTCGTCAATTTTTTTTCGAGAGTGCTGATGCATTCCATCGCCGTGTTTGGAGTCATTTGAATTCATATATATCACATGAAAACATGCAGTTGACGGGAAGAGAGCCTATGTGTATATATTTAGAATCGGACTTGTTTGTTTTGTTTAGTTATACAATCCACTTTCGAATTTTTATGTTGTCAAGTAAGCAAATTTTTTCTTTCATTTGACACAAAAAAAAGTACACGAGTTTCCCTATTTAGGCTACCAAGGAGATTTAAATTCACGTTTTACTTTATTCATGTAGTTAGTGAGATAATTAAAAAGGTGCAAATTTCTTCTTTTATGATAAGTTTTCTCGTAACAAGGGAAGTCAAAATCGACCGGTCGATGTCCTAATGAGAAGCCTCGCAATGTCCTCCATCGGAGCGAAAAATAAACCCGCCATGACTCATAATTCGAAATCATATAAATATAATCTATTCGATACAAACTGATATTTGTCCAATCACACGATAAACACGAGCATGACTCCATACAATTTGTTGGGAGGGTTTTGAAGGTGATATTGTATTTAATGACTTAAACAATCTCTACTTAACTCTAGGTTTTCCTCATGAATGAAGCGATGAAACAAATCCCGAACCAAATTAAACATATCGGCAATCGGTAAAAGTATCTGATAGAATGTCCACGTCAGCGTCCACCCACCCAAAAATTACCTCCGGAGGCACGATGCCTGTAGAGAGAGAGAGAGAGAGAGAGAGAGAGAGAGAGAGAGCATCCTCACGGAGGCGCTGCCTCGTCCGATCTTACTGGTGTATTTACGTTTTTGCACGCGCCACCGTTGATCCTGCCTCGTATAAACTCGGCTGTAACCTGCTTTAACGTCGTACCTGGAAATAGCCCAAAAAAACATACAAAGCGCGGAACCGCTCTCTGTCCGTTTCCGCATTTTTGTATTTTGGTTTTTTCTGTGTTTTTGGGTTTTGGTGGTTGTGGGTGTGGTGTTTTCTCTGCGCTGTCCGCTGTTCCATGGTGACGATGGAGGATAACGAGAGCTGTGGAAGCAGGGTCCAAGAGACGTCCTCCTCCTCCTCCCCGGCGAGGAACAGGCGGCAGAGGCAGAAGCAGGAGGTGTACAACGAGATTCTGCGGCGGCTCAACGAGTCGGGCCTCGAGGAGCCCCATCGGCCGGGCTTCGACGACGAGCTCTGGGCTCACTTCAATCGGCTTCCCACTCGGTGACCTCTTTAACCTAACTCGCTCGCGTCTCCCGTTCCGTCGCGTCGCGTTTCGTCGCCCGGTGTTGTGCCCGCATTGTGGGTAGGGCTGTGCGCGGTCGGATGTTTCGCGCGGCACGTTACTGGGGCGAAAAGAGTTTTTTTTTTCTTTTTGCAGCTGAATATTTCTTTAGATTTTTGTTTCGGAGATCCGTATCTGGTTCGATGAGTTTTATCATTGCGGATTCTTTTTATGCTTTGCTCTATCGTCTCTTTGATCTCTTGAATTCGCCTTTCGGTTTCGCGAGTTCCCACCCGCTGGGTGAGCTCTAGTTGTCCGTGGTTTGGGTTTCGTTTCACGTGAATTGGTGGGTGAAGTATCGCGCACTAAGTTCTGGAAAATGGAGAAGATACACATGACTCGCTTTACTCATTTTATTCAACTTTTCTCCTCTCACCCTCTACTTTACTCTTTCAAAGTACTGGCTTGTGCTCTTATTTTTCCCGTTTAAATCCTTCAGCCACTTCATACGCCATCGGGATTTTGACACTGGACTTCTATTTTTCGAATCTCCTTCCTTTTTGAGGGCAAGAACATTTCCCGTCTCTTTTGCCAGTAGTGGTCTTGATTTCTCCGTATTCAATAGTCCATCGGCTTGTGTTCATGCTCGTGCCGATAATAGATGCGATTCCTTTGAACGCATGCAGATATGCCTTAGATGTCAATGTAGAGCGGGCGGAAGATGTGCTTATGCACAAAAGGTTGCTGCATTTGGCTCACGATCCTGCTAATAGGCCGGCCATTGAAGTTCGCCTGGTGCAGGTAAGTTGGGTCGACCGTCTCCTGATTATTAGTTGAAATCTGCTTATCTTCGGCAAAGGACCCAGACCATGATGGAAACGCATCTATAAAACTATATCGAGGGCATGCGACATATGGCGGGTCATGCATGTCGATTGAGAACTCGCGAATGCTATGTAGCCCATTTGTTTTTGACTAGTATTCATAGGGTTCTATAACCACAAGCTACCGAAACCTTAGTAATTTAGTCTACAATTTTTGGGACATAATTGTATCTAAGCGACCCAGTAGAAGTTGCACCGCTTTCTGCTATTTGCTCGCTAGCAGAGTAGTCTTGCCTCTCTTTAATCGATGAGGATAGCCTGTTCTCAAGTTTCGTCTTTTCTCCTCCTCTCCGTTTCCTTTTCTATTTCTCCCATCTTCTTTCAGCATCAAAATTTCGGTACGGTAAAATCACGAGAGTAAAGGTTGGCTTTATGATATGTAAGGGATCTGCATCCAGTCTCTCCTTGTTGGCCGCAAACTTTCTCGGACCTATCGTTTTCATGATGTTTCTTGATTGGTAAATAACTGGCGGTTCTTCCAGGAATTACTTCCATCGACAGATTTATCAAAGTAGAAAAACTTTCTCCAGGTTCTTCCTGCACCTGAGGCACATTCAAATGATTCCGTCTATTCAGTTCCTTACTCAAATGCAGAAGCTACTACCGTTACTTCAGTTAATCATCTCAGTAGACAAAGGTATTCTTACAGTCCTGTTAAAGAAAGAACTGAAGGACTCAGTGATAGTATTTCCTAGATGGATTGATGTCTTTTTGCTTTTATCATTTAGATTTTATTGTGTCATTGATACTGTTGAGATCTTGCTCTAATCTTTCAATCAGCATTCATCCACCACCTGCATTTGGTTCATCACCAAATCTTGAAGCTCTTGCACTTGGAGCTAGTAAATCCCTTGCTAAAGATGGCGATAATTCTGTCCATGCTAATGCACAGTTCTCTCGGTAAGTACTGCTGTCTCAAACTAGTTCAGTCATTGTGAATTCTTAAATTGGTTCCCACTGCGATAATGTTGAGGATACTTTCTGGCTCATAGTGATGTTTCTCCAGGAATGATGATTGGATTTTGCTTCTGTCTTGTATGCACATCGCACATGCTATAGTTGGCTCTTCTGTTATATAACCCCCCCTCTCTGCTCAATTTTATTTTCTTAAGTTTTTCTTAAGAGACATCAAGTGGCTTGTATAAGCCCTTTTATTGTCCTGTTAATTCAATTTAGTTCGTTAAAGCTGAGTAACTTAGGATTATATATTTCCAGAATGACTGAGCTTGACAAAAATCTTTCATTGTAGCTTTCCTAATCTTTCCTGTACCCCCATCAGGTTATTAAAGTGCCTCAAAATGCCTTTTGCAGCTGACCCACTTAAATGTGCTTGCTTTTTCAGTGCTTCCCGAGCTTAAATTTGAGTGATTAAAATAATTTTGGACACATATGATGGCTGGATAATGTATGCTCGATTTGTTCATGCACATTATGCGCGTTTAACTGTCCCTGTGATAACCAAGATGCAAGGGTCCTTTTTACTGTGTTCGTAGTTCTAGTTCAGTCTCTGGAAATATTTTATGGTCGACTCTTTTGTGTGACTAAAATGTGGAGATGATCAACAATGTAGGCCCATGCATGAAATCACCTTTTCAACTGATGACAAGCCAAAGCTTCTTAGTCAGGTACCTAATTTTGGTTCTCAGAGAATGTTTACGTTCTTTCTATCTTAATTTTAAAAAGAAATGTGGAGGATCTTTACTGTGTTTCCTTTCACATTTACCATGGGCTGGCTATACTTTTGCTGTAGTTTTACTGTCACTCCACCATTCATCTATGAAGGTGATGTGTCAACTGTAGCCTGGAACTAATATTTTTCCCTCTCATGGTGGCTTATTTCTGAAAATGCCTTGAACACAGGCTCAGTTGTTGTGGTCTTCTTACTACTTTCCTGTTAATATATTTATGTTCTGTTGCTGTCTTGATGGAAAATACATTTCATTAAGTTCTTGCATTACATCAGAGGAAGCTTGTCAAGTCCTCTAAATATGATTGGTTAAAACTGTAGTATCATACTGAGTATTCAATTTGTTTATATGATATTGTATGATTAATTGAAATCTCATCAATAATGGTTTAGCAAAAGGGGATCCAGCTTGTGAATCCAATTGTTCAGTTTTGCTTGATGAATTTGCTTATCTGTGGACCTTGCAGTCTCAGTGTCGGTTTTCATTGAGACAATGCTTCTAACATGTGATGCACTGTGAAATTACTTTCTTGGACATTGTAAGCGATATCGCTTATTCCTCAAGCTTATTGCTTTTGTTAAAATTTTGCAGTTGACATCCTTGCTTGCTGATATTGGGCTGAACATCCAAGAAGCACATGCCTTTTCCACGGTGGATGGTTATTCATTAGATGTCTTTGTAGTTGATGGTTGGCCATGCGAGGTATCTGTCCATGACGATCATCTTTTAAAGTCTATCTCAAGCCAATTGCATTTGTGTTGTTGTTACATCAAGTGAAATTACCCACCTTTCATGGGCTTGTCAGGTTTAGGAGCTTTTGCTTTTCTGTCGATAGATATTTTAACAGCGTCTTGCCCCTGGAGAAGGTTAAAGAACTCCTCTAGACAAGCCTTACAAAAATATATACAATTAAAGCTGCAGAATGTGTAACTGTAAATTCTGTGAAAAAAGGGCTCATCTGTCGGTGTGTTCTGCCTTAAATTTTTTCATTCATTTGTAGAAAGTAGTGGAGTTATTGTCACTCATTTGAGTATCATATTGGATGATATTCTTAGGCTAGATATCCAAATTTAATGATCTTTTTGACTATGGATAAAAAGCACGGCATGATTTTCAAGGGAATGCTTGGAATTGCAGGAGACGGAACATCTAAGAGCTGCATTAGAAAAGGAAGTTTTTAAGATTGAGGTAATTCTCTCATTTTTTTCATACCATAATGTCGATGAAAAGGAAATACTGAATGCTTTGTGCATCTAAAATGTCAGAAAATCATTCCAATTGGCAAGTTGAATTTTGGGTTCAAAATAGCGTGAAACAACTCGTCACAAAAGGAAGTACATTTCTGCGCGTGGCAACTTCATTGCTCAGTGTTTCTCTACATTGTCCTCATTTCTGCATATTAGTTCAGGTGTAGTAGACTTTGCTGTTGCACTAGAGGTATGTAGTGAAATTACCACTGATCAAACGGCTATAAAGTCTCTAATCAAAATCAGGTTCATACGGCTTTGTTGCCATGCTCTAAGCAGCTCTTTTTGCAAAGGCAAAAGAAATCGGTTTTCGCTTGTAGCAAATTTGTTTGTTTTTGATTGAATGGAGATGAATATTCTCGGTTGACTTCTTACTATGGATTCTCAAGGGAGAAGCCTCCATCTGCTTGCAACTCTGGGTACTCTCCTGGTGACATCTTTAAATACATCATTTTTATTGGTCATGTGGTTGGGGTTGAGAATTTAGCATTCTGGAGAGGACCCCATCAGTAAGCATGTCAGGGATGTTGATGTGATCGTTTTTCATTGTGAGGATGCTAGATAGCCAAATGTTCAATTTTGTAGCAGTGGAAGGTCCATGGCTGTTCTATGACATAACAAGTGGTTAAAACCAGAGACATGCCTGATTCAGGAGTTATTTTTTTCCCTTTGAATTGGTGACTTGGAAAGCTAATACATTGAGTGTAAGTGTGAACATCCTACTAATTTTTCATTTTGCCTTGCATTAAAGAAACATTCTTGGCCAGAACATGGTTCTCCCAAGGATGAGCTTCCGCAGACTGCCATCAAATTGGAACCTGATCATGTTTCCATACCAAGTGATGGAACTGATGTTTGGGAACTGGATCCAAGGTGTCTCAAATTTGAAACCAAAATTGCTTCTGGTTCATATGGTGACCTGTAAGTAAATGAACTTGTAGACAGATAAACTATTGTGCGAAGTTGTTCTCTGACCTTTGTTGGAACCTCAGGTACAAAGGCACATATTGCAGTCAGGAAGTGGCTATCAAGGTTCTGAAGCCTGAACGTGTAAATTCAGATATGCAAAAAGAGTTTGCACAAGAAGTTTTTATTCTAAGGTTTGCAACTTTAGCCTGAGGGTTCATTCGATGGGTTTTCCAGTTGGTTCAATTATAATTGCCATGGATTTTTTATGAATGCCTTGCATGCATAACTTTTTTGGTGCCCGAGCATGAAAGGAATTGCCTGTAATTTTAACATGTGGATTTTACGCAAATTCCATGTTTCTGGAGTGCTCTTTGCATTTTCTGTTACACCATGGTACTTACATGAGCTTAAGTATTGAGATGTCATTGTGCATTGTGTGAATATATGGTTGTATTTGTTCAAAATCATCACAATTAAGCATTGGCCAGAACTTTTCCTAGTTTCTCAGTAATTAAAATTTTCTTTTCTTTTTCTCCTTCTCATGGGTCTTGTGAGTGTGTCCATATTGCATGTTAATTGGGGAAGTTTCCCTCTATCTTCATCTCCTTTCTGCACACACTTATTTGGTGGCTCTCATTTAGATATATATCTTGACTCTCGCCACACCTTCTCATAAGCCTGTCATCATTCAGGAAAGTGCGGCACAAGAATGTTGTGCAATTTATTGGTGCATGCACAAAACCTCCGAGTTTGTACATTGTGACAGGTAACAATCCAGAATGGGAGATTTCTTTTCTTTTTTTGGCTAACTTTAAGATTTCTTGTCTTCTCTTTCTGAGATTCCTTTTTTATCTTTCATTGTCTCCCAGAATTTATGTCTGGTGGAAGTGTATATGATTATCTTCATAAGCAGAGAGGTGTTTTCAAGCTTCCTGCCTTGTTGAAAGTAGCAATTGATGTCTCCAAGGGAATGAATTACTTGCATCAAAATAATATTATTCATCGGGATTTGAAGGGTGCCAATTTATTGATGGATGAAAATGAAGTAAGGCACTTGATCACGTCAGCTTTTGTGTGCTCATCATTTATTGTTAAAGAGTCTTATTGCACTTTCTTACAATGTGGATTGTCCATAGAAACAAAATTTGAGGACCATGAATACCTATTATCTGTCATTTAGGGTGTTTTGGTCTGATAATATTCTTTTCTGCCCACATCAGTGTCAGGTTTAAAGTAATATGAAATTCTCTTTAATTTTTTAAGGACTTTGTTGGGCACTCTTTAAACGCCCAATTAAGAAGAGTTTTTCACTTCCAATGCATTGTCTGTCTTGTTGTGGCTCTCTCTTGGCAGGTTGTTAAGGTTGCTGATTTTGGGGTTGCAAGGGTGAAAGCACAATCTGGAGTCATGACTGCAGAAACTGGAACATACAGATGGATGGCTCCCGAGGTTATTCCCTCGATGTTTATTGATGTCGAGCTGTTTAGCAATGATTTTTGCCTCCATTGTGTTGATCTTGTTTATTTCTCCGGGACTTCTGTTCTGTGAATTTCTTTACTTGTTCCCAACTTCTTAGCATTCATCGCTTTTCAGTGGTCGTTCATTCTGGGGTTTGTTAAAATTTCACATTCTTTGAGGATCTTCAATTTTAGAGATCATTTTAATCGTCTAGTTTTCTTGGACCCTCAGACTTGGGGAATGGAGAGAGTGCTGCTTTATTTTTTCCAGATATGCTGATGCAGTATTTTCTTACACCCATGCTGTTTTGAAGGTAATAGAACACAAGCCATATGATCATAAAGCTGATGTATTCAGCTTTGGAGTGGTGTTGTGGGAGTTAATAACAGGGAAGGTAATATGAGTTGAGTTCATTTAGTCTATGCAACATTCTTCAATCGTTTCCTTGTCATGATATGTTAGCATTTCTGTGTTCCAGCTTCCATATGACCACTTAACCCCATTGCAAGCGGCTGTTGGAGTGGTTCAGAAGGTACAATATTGACAGTTGCCCATAATGTTCTAATGTCATATTTCCTTTGGATGAGCCTGAACAGCTAGTCAGTTTTTATTTTCTATTAAGCTCTTGTGAAGTTCTTGAGTTTCTGCAATGAGTCCCTTTATCAGGAACTATTCAATGAAATTCTTAGGCCTTAGGTAAAACTTTGTTTATGAGTTATGTGTTGACATCAAGATTCAGTATGCCAAGTTCTCACTAGCCAGAAAATTTCGCTGTTACCGGTTAAAATTTTAAGGGAGCGGAATTTTTGTTTATTGATGAAGCTTGTGTTTTATTTCAAATCAAATTGCATTTTGGGAAGCAAGTTATCACTAGCCAGAAAATTTTCGTCATTACCTGTTGTGCTAGGGAGATAAACTTTTCTTTATTGATGAAGCTTGTGATTTGTTGTCTTATTTCCCATGCGTCAGGGTCTTCGGCCTATGATTCCAAATGACACTCATCCAAAGGTTGTGGAGTTACTGGAGAGATGCTGGGAGCAAGATCCTGCTTCAAGGCCCGACTTCTCTGAAATAATAACTATATTGCAGAAAATTGCAAAGGAGGTGAGTTGTTAGTCTGCATATTGCAGTGGTGGCTCCTAGCGTGATTACTTACTGATGCTGAACGTAAGTGAACACGGTTATCTAAACAAATTTCTAAGGTCGCATGCAAAAGCATGTGAACTTGACCACATTTTTCCAAGAAAGCAACTGGACATTATGTGCTTTCCACCAAAACTTCGCGTGATTCATGGGCCTTATTTCCCTAACCTTGGCTTTGCGCCCTTGCTGCAGTCTTGGCTTCTTGAGATCCTCACCTCTTGCCTGAGAGAGCTTTATTCCTGTTTGGGCAAATCTCAATTTAAATTGTGATGTGAACAGGTTGGAGATGATGGAGAGGATCGGCGGAGGGAGAAATCTGGGGGGTTCCTGTCTGTGCTCAGGCGAGGGCATCATTGAAGGACGCAAGGGAGATAGAATTTTGTTACTCATCGGCTTTGTACAGTATGTGTACACATGATAAGATATCTTTCCATAATCTTTTCCATTTTTTTTTCTTCTCAATTTTTGACTGGTTAATTTATAATGCCATATCGATCCTAGCATCATCTGAGAAAGGAAGTGATGTTGAATTGGGAGGTGTAGCTGAAGGTTTTTTTTTTTTTTTGGGTGCGGCTATACAATAATCATTTTCTTTTCTAATGAAAAAAATTATCGGAGAAGTTTTGGTTTTTACCAGATAACAGGTCTTTTGGAGCCTCCATGATATTGAGTATTTAACGTTGCATGATGCATTTGGCATATGAATGGGGTTGATGATCCCATGCGAAGCCATGCACACCTGTTCGGTCCGATCTCCTATTGCTGCGGTATGAACGTCGGGTGTCGTTTGAGCTAGTTCGCTTGTGCTGAATCGTGGCCGTCGACGATAGCTAGATATCATGCATTGTTGTCTATCGGCGTGAGGAGACTTGGGCATCATAGCTTCCGCCGAAGCTGAGGTTTGGATAGACCAGCTTAACTGGTAGTCATGGGAGTGTAGTCGACAATTACGGAGGAACGCCTTTTCCAGTTATCAGGAAAATAACTGAAGCTGTCATTCTCTATAGATAGGCGACTTCCATCACGATTATCTAGTTCAAGTCTCGATGAAGATTGACTGGACTAATGGTAAGCAAAGCTTACTTTTGTGTTGAACGAGACACAGCTGGAAAAAGCACGAATTTCCATCGGAGCTGCACGGTGGCGCTTCTTTTTTCCTTGTCATGTGACCTGCACCGCATGGGATCCTGCGGCCGTCCTCGTCGTATGTGCATCGCCTGTCTTTGACGAGGTCATGAGTTTGATTCATCTCGCGATTGAATCTCCCAATAGCTCTTGACGCATCCAAAAAATGAGACTACTTCCGCTATTGCATGAACAGGTTTTGAGTAGATGCCATGGAGATCAGGCGATGCGTCCCACCCGCTGCCGGAACTTTGAAAAAAACTCAAGCACGAGTTCTGGTCGAGACGATGACTTCGTTGCTGAATCATGGCCGATGTGAAACCTCGGACCCATTAACTTCATCTTCTTTTGCTTGCCACAGGAAAAAATGGGGAGGCTCTCTACGAGCGGTCATCACATCGGGGTCCCCTGCGGCGAGGGGCGAGCTACGTCCAACTTGTGTAGATATGGAAATATTAACTTTTTGCATCCAAAGTCTTCCGTCATTCATTAATCATGGTACTTTGATCCTTGAAGAGAAATCATGAGTATGAAGGAGCACCCATCAAGAAAGGCTGCGGAATCCGAGCAATGGCATAGATGTTTACGATCGGCTTTATTACCCATCTGGCTCTGAATAGTAATGAGGCCGATGATTATGATTGGCTCTAAATCTTAAAAAGAAGATTTTTTTAGTTGGATTTAATATTAAAGTGTTTTAAGAATTTGATTGTATTGTATGTTAATTGGTAAAAATGTATTCAATGTATCAATATGAGTTGGATCATAATCGACTCGACTCCATCTGTTTGACAGATCTACCTTAATTTGATTACTTTTGCGTGGAGGCCTAAGATTTCTCACTGCTTTGTCCGTGTTTCCGATTCCATCTTTGCGAGCGAATAGCGAATACGGATACGCAGTCCCCCGTTTACGTGCATGGATGGACCGTCATGCATGCGCGAGTGCGAATAAGCCGCCCTTAGTTCGCCGAGAAATTGCTTCTCCTGCGGATAGGAAAATAGCAAAGTGGCACGACGTTAATGGACAAGGGCTGACGGGAAAACCCAATTCTGCAGCAAATTTTTCTCCCAACGCAACACGTCCAGAAACTTTTTCTCGATCCTAAAGCACGGTGATCGTCGCCATTTCTGGGACGATGTAAAGATCCCTCTGGGAAAACAAGATCGCGTTCTTTGACATGGAGTCCTTCAAGAAGTCGTTCAAATCCCACGGTTCGTACAAGCATGCGAGGAGGCTGTCCTCTGGAGGGACCCCTAGCTCTTCCACAAGCCACGAGGAGCTCCCCATGCTCTCTGATCTCCCCCTTGACCACGATGATGGAGATGTCGACCGCCATCGCCGTCGGCAGGCCCCCGATCACCCCGACCGGAGCGATGTCATCCTCAAGATCGTTGATGGCGTTGAGAGCAATCGCAAGATTTCGAGGGAAGCCAGCGTTGTCATGTGGCGGGACGCGACGTCGGAGGGGGACAAAGTCGCGACAAGCGGTGGAAGCGCTAACCCGGTACGAGGGAAAGAGATGGACGATCCACCATCGAAGCTGATCGAGCAGTTCTTGACGAAGCAGAGCGCTTATGGTGGCGAGGTCTCTCTGGATATGGACTTGGAGATGGACGAGTTGCGCCAGGAAGCCCGACATTATAATTACAGCAACAAGCTGCCTCTGGTTTCCGAGTCGCCCATCAACCCTATCCGGTCCAGAGACCTCAAGGTCTCCTTCGACCAACCCTCGGGGAGCCTGGCCGATCCCCAGCCTGAGACCCCCAGGATGGGCCAGAACGGGGATAAGAGCTCACCAAGCAGTGGGGGTGACGACGAGGATTGCCATGAGGTCTTGAAATGCTCCTCGAACGCGTCGTTCCAGCGGAGGCAGAGCCTACTGCGGATGAAGACCCGTTCCCGCCTGATGGACCCTCCTGAGGAGCCTGAGCGAAGATCGGGCCGGATACCCAAATCGGGCCAGTCCAGATCCGGGCTTCTGAGCTTGCTTGGGGATGACGAGGATGATGACCTGCTATCGGAGGAGGACTTGCCGGGGGAGTACAAGAGGGCCAATTTCAGTGCAATCACTCTGCTTGAATGGGTGAGTCTGATCATGATCACTGCTGTTTTAGTCGGCACTCTCACTATCCCGGCATTGAAAGAAAAGAGTCTGTGGAAGCTCAGACTGTGGAAGTGGGAGGTCATGATCTTGGTCTTAATTTGTGGTAGGTTAGTCTCAGGCTGGGGAATCAAGATTATTGTGTTCTTCATTGAGAGGAACTTTTTCTTGCGAAAGCGGGTTCTGTATTTTGTATATGGCGTTCGGAAAGCGGTTCAGAATTGCTTGTGGTTGGGGCTAGTCCTGATCGCTTGGAACTCGCTGTTTGACAAGAAGGTTGCTAGAGAGACGAGCGGCCAGAGCCTGCTACACGTGACTAAGGTCCTGGTGTGTTTTTTGGTAGGGACTGTGCTATGGCTTGTCAAGACCCTGATCATCAAGGTGCTTGCTTCATCATTCCATATGAGCACCTACTTTGATAGGATCCAGGAGTCATTGTTCAATCAGTATGTGATTGAGACACTGTCCGGCCCGCCCCTGGTTGAGATACAAAGCAGGGAGGATGAGGAGGAGAAGATCGCAGATGAGCTCCGGAATCTGCAAAATGCAGGAGCCAATGTGCCCTCTGAGCTCCGGGCAGCTGCATTCTCTACATTAAAGAGTAAGAGAGTGATTGGGAACGGTGGGCTCCAGAGGAGCTCGCAGCTCCACAGGAAGAGCAAGAAGTTCTCTCAGGTTCTGTCAAAGAAGGGGAACGAGGGGATCTCGATAGATCACTTGCACAAACTCAATCATAAGAACGTGTCAGCCTGGAACATGAAGAGGTTGATGAAAATCGTGCGGCATGGGGTCCTCTCCACTTTGGATGAGCAGGTGGTTGATACTGTCTATGAGGATGAATCAACCAACTTGATAAGGAGCGAACACGAGGCTAAAGCTGCTGCAAGGAAGATCTTCCAGAATGTTGCGAAACCTGGCGCCAAGTATGGCTTTTGATGTCTTGGATACATTTATGAACAAGAGATGAGCGAACTTAAGATATTCAGTGAAGCCTTTGACAGTGACTATAGTTTGACATTTGATCTTCATGAGGGGGTCCAATAAACTCACGCATATTCATTCATCATATCTTAATCTGACTTCTTCTTCCAGATATATAACCTTGGAAGATCTTCTGTGCTTCATGAAAGAAGATGAAGCCTGGAAGGTGATTGATCAGTTTGAAGCAGCTGCCGAGAGAAAGAGGATCAGCAAATCTAGCCTTAAGAACTGGCTGGTAATTATTAAGCATAATCAAAACATCGGCTCACAAGCTTAATTAGTTCCTAGGATCCTCTTGATTAGTGTGTCGGATATGATCCAGCTATGCCTCATTGTGTTAGGTCAATGTTTTCAGAGAGAGGAGAGCCCTTGCCTTGACCCTGAATGACACGAAGACAGCCGTCGACAAACTGCATCACGTGGCCAATGTGATCGCCGCCATCATCATTTTGGTAATCTGGCTTCTCATACTCGGGATCGCGACGAGCAAGTTCTTGCTCTTCCTCAGTTCTCAACTTGTCCTCGTGGCGTTTATATTCGGGAATACCTGTAAGACTGTCTTTGAGGCCATCGTCTTCTTATTCGTCATGCACCCCTTTGACGTCGGTGACAGGTGCGAGGTTGATGGGGTCCAGGTGAATTAAGCTAACTATTTGCGTATAAACCTAACTTCTTTTTCAGTCAATTTTTACTGTCTTATTTGTGTTTCGATGCCTTTCCAGTTGATTGTGGAGGAAATGAACATCTTAACAACTGTCTTTCTGAGATATGACAATCAGAAAATCATGTATCCGAACAGCACTCTTTCCACAAAGTCCATTGGCAACTACTATCGGAGCCCGGACATGGGTGATGGGGTCGAGTTCTGCATCCATATATCGACTCCAGCGGAAAAAATCGCTCTTATGAAACAAAAGATAACCAGGCAAGTGAAAGCTAATAAGCAAGATCCCGATTTATTATGACTTGCCTGTTCATGTTGTCTTCTTATTCGATTCGATTTAACGGTTGATTGCATCGCAAGTACGGCACAGCAAATTACATGTTTCATTTTATATATTACTCGGTACAAAAAGGGGTTCACTGATCATTTCGTCTTCGTTTGGTCACCGCAGCTACATCGACGGCAAGAAAGAGCACTGGTGTTCGTCTCCACTGATCATAATGAAGGACTTGGAGGAGCTGAACCGAGTGAAAATGGCAGTTTGGATCTGCCACAGGATGAACCACCAGGACATGGGAGAGAAGTGGGCAAGAAGGTCCCTTCTGGTGGAGGAGATGGTCAAGATTTTCCAAGAGCTCGATCTCCAGTACCGCCTGCTGCCCCTCGACATCAATGTCTGCGCGGTGCCATTCGTGAGCTCTACCCGTCTCCCCCCAGCTTGGACAGCAAGCTAAAAAATGACCGAAGTGGGAAAACCCCGAGATTTTTGCAAACCAAGTTTTCGTTCTTCCAAATTTTTGTCCCTGGGAACGCACGAACCCCACAGTAGAAACAGGAATAATGGAGTAGAGGTTTAAGGGACACTCTTTCAGTAGCCATTAGTCCCGCTTTCCTCCTTTGTCAATCAACAATGCTGCTGCTTGACATTGAGTTTGTAGATACTTTTCTGGTGACTGCTATGCTACGACAATCTTCTGCGAGGTCCTTTTTACATTCGAATGGTATGGTCCGACAAGTAATGCCTAGTTAATAGGCTTTGGCCTTCTGTATACTATCTGAAACTGCGTCTCGACGGTGGCGGCGGACTTTTTTGGGCCGCCAGTGGAGTGGAGCTCTTGAACTATCCCGCTCAGTAGGATGCTCTGCAGCTGGCAATGGTTGCAGCCTGATTTGGTTTGGAGCACAGGACTTCTCAGTCATCAAGTTCCCCCTTTCACAATTGAGAACCTTGGCAGAAATTTTGAGCCGTCTCCGGGACCATCATGCCTCGGCGGACCTCCGCATATCATCTCATGCCCATCTACGTCCCCTTGGCAATGTAGCAGAGTATCCCAAAATTGATAATAAAAAATCGATGTTTTTGTGTTCCTTAACCCCGGTTCGTGATTCCAAAGATAAACTGCAATTTGAAGCTCAAGTTTGAATGGGAAAAATGATTGTACTTAATTTTAAGATAAGTCAATAATATCACTTTTAGTGCAATACCATTGTGAATAAACTTTTCATTGTCTTGTTTTCACAGATAGTAAGAGAACAAAAGATAGATATAATATGATGATTAGTTTAACTAAATTTATGAATAGATTTCGACGTAATCCTTAGAAAAGGGTATTTGTTGGGAGGAATTTCCATTCGAACATCGTCTCTAGACTTTCCTCCTCTATGTCCTGTCGTTTGCTTTTATTTTATTTTAATGTTTTTTGCGAGTAGCAGTGTCTCCTTGTCGGAGGCGGTCGGAACGAGAAGCGGCAACTTTCCTCTCCTTCTCTTATTTCGAAATTGAGAGGGAAGGCACACCGCAACGCTCTGCCTCCGTGACTCCTCTCAGTCGGGACGAGAGAGGGAGTCGTGATCGCATGCTTGCGGCGGCTGCGATGGGTTCCCGTGGAAATCTGTCGAGCCTGGTGCACGAGCTCCGAGAACGCATCGCCGCTTCTTCATCGACGCCTCCCGACAGCGACAACGGCGGCGGTGACGACGCCCTGGAGATCAGGTTCCGAGCTGTTCTCCCCAATCTCCTCCACGCCTACGTCGTTCCCTCTCCATCTGGTACCTCCTCTCTCTCTCTCTCTCTCTCTCTCTCTCTCTCTCTCTCTCTCTCTCGTGTGCGTGCTTTAGTGTATGTGATTTGGTTGAGGAATCGAACCGCGCATATCATTCTCCCGTTGATATTTCGATGTGGAAGCGAAATCTTGAGCGACGCCGCTCTCTTGGTTGTGTGTTTTGAGCTTTATTCATGCTCAGGTTGACTACGGAAGTATAAGCCTAAGCTCAACACGAGTATTTAATTGCACTGATGGTGCGTATTTTCCGTTCAATGATTAAGAGAGCGTACTTTCTGGTGCTGGAGTTATCAGTATCGAGTTTTCAGCAAAATGTGGCTTCATCTCATATCACTATCAAGCTTTCACTACTGGATTGCTGATTAAGGGATTGGAATTGGAAGTCTATTTATATCGTGGACTCTCCAACACTTGAATTGTCAGTAAGCCTGCGGAACTATAGATGGAAGCTGAATAGGCCTATGTCGTTTACTTCCTTTGGAACAATAATTCAACTGGATGAAGTGTGTATAAACTGGCTTGATCAAAGGTTTTTTTTTTTTGGCCAAATTGAAAGCTCAGTTTGCCCGTTTAAATTGATATAATAGTTGTGAAGGAACATTCTTTGTCTGCATTTTGCACTTTGTATGTTGAGTGACATGAACAGCCTTATCAGCCATTGTATTATTCTTTTAGATCTCATTGTCTTTGTATCTCTTTTAGTGAATGAGAGAGAGGTAATAGCTGTATTGAAGCTCATCTCTCACACTGCCAGAAATTTTCCTGGGGTATTCTACCATGGGAAAGCGAGTGCTGTTTTACCTGTGATTGGCCGGATAATTCCCTTCTTTGCAGAGCCAGCATTACGGTGAGATATTCTGAAGTTCTTGTTTGGTAAACTGCCAATATCTCACATAAGATAATCTGCTCTATATCAGTCTGAGGTCTGCTGTTTTGTCTGTTGTTAGAAGGAGATAATTCCAGCAAAAGTATTTTTATTGCCATTTGTGCATCCTTAATGCTAAAAGGGAGCAATTATTGAGAAGCATAAATGTATTGTACAGTGTTTTGGTTCTCTCTTTTGGAATGCTAGTATGTTTATTTAAACATACTTTACTCTTTTCCTTGTGAAAATCTTCTCATGTACAATTCTCTTCAGTTTGCTTGTTTTATGTCAAGTATTTTTCCTATAATAAATCTTTGATTAGAATTATTACTTTTCCAATTATTCCAGTGGTCGACATGGAGTAATTTTTGAGACAGTTGGATCTCTTTTATCCTTGCTTCGGACTGGAGAACGAGATGCCTACCGTCAGTTTTTTGTGGATACAATGGTAGCTGTTGAAGGTACGAAAGCAGCTGCTTCCATTCATCTTTCAAAGAATAGATATGATCTCTAATCACTTGGATAGTGTTAGGTCGTCACTTCTATCTCTCCTGGGCCTGCTTATGTGACCATGCTTTGGTTGGTGTTGTATTATAGGCATCTCTTTTACTGTACCTAAGACAGTAATGTGCTTTTCTCTTACCAGATATATTGCATATAGCATCCCTCTGGAAAGATCAATCAAGCATTTCTGAATGCACTAGATTGAGTTTAAGATGTTTCAGCGGGTCCTTTACTGGTATACTTGGCGATCCAGCTTGCATATGTGATCTTCCAGCAAGTAATAAACCGAATGATGGATGTGGGCTTTTAATGAACCTTTCTACTAAAAGAAGGTGGCAGTACTTTGCGACTTGGATGGTTAAGCTTCTGAGTAAATGCTTAACAGAGGGAACTGTATTTGTAGAAGGTCTCCTTAGTTTGTCTTTTGTATCTTCAGCATGCTGTCTCTTATGTCTTGGAGATGGTGACTTGCAAATGGTAAGCCGCCATTTTGTCAGTTTATTATGCTATGCAGGTTGCATCTCAGATGTTTATAGTTTTCCTTCTAGTTCAGATATTTGCCATAGAATTTTCTGATTAGGCTAATTCTTTTGAAGGCATGTTTTGACTTCGCACGCATTATTGGATCGGCTGTAAACTATATTTTAGTTCCTTATGAGAGTCTCATTCAGTCGATCTCAGCAATATTGAGTGAGGACAAGGAAGGACTCTCTGTTTTCAGGTATTCCATACTTTTTTGTACTTAGTTTCTTGGTTTAGCTGATTTTGGAAGAGCTCACATCCAGATTCAAATGGCTCTTGGCTCAGTTTCTGAGAAGCCTTCTGGACTATACAGTTGATATTCATGCAGTACATGTGATATATTAGATGCCTCACTATCTCTCAGCAGCAGGACCATCACAGTGATAATCATTATTGCGGTGAATAGTCCTAATCCAGGGGCTATAGACTGCATTTTCATCTTCACCTTCTCATTCCTGGCCGATTTTGACCCGTGTTTGCTCGAATGGCAGCTATTCCTAATGATCTCTCCTAACGTTTCTTGGAATGTTTGGACTGGACCTCATTGCAGAAACAAAGTTTATGATGCTTCAATTGGCAATTGTCTGGATGCACTGTACCCATATTGTCCTGATGATGTTGTCAGATACACGGCTTCAGAATTAATTAGTGTCTTCCCCCTGTCAGTTTTTAGGACGAGGAGCCCAGAGCTTAAGGTTAGTAACCTCTCTTGGCAAGCTTGGTCATTTTCTACTGGCAGTTGCATTGGCCTGCATCTGCTTATTGATGAGGTAAAAAATTTCAAGAGGGATTTGATAATCTAATTTGGAAATTTCCAGGTTGCTCTATGTAATGCATATGTCAGGATTGGTAAAATTTGCCCACCTTATATATGGAGACCAGATTATCTTATTCAAATGATCTGTTCTCCAGAACCTTGCTTTCTGTTGATAAGATGTCTGCAAGTAGCACTATCAATTCTCAGTCCCGATCTTGTCGGAGGCCAAATTACCAACGAAAGCTGTCCAGATTTGTTTATCTCGTCCGATGATTCTGCCAAATTTTCAAGTATTGGAGGCAAAAGGAGATCCTCTGACGGTGTACAAAGTTTTAATGTCAAACGCCAAAAGGTTGATCATGCAAGTGAAGCTTCTGCCTCTAAGATCTTAGCAGAACACAAAGCAATTCATCTGGCTTCCTGTGAAAGTGGAAGAGGCTATGCCCACTACATTCACAGTTTGATTGTTTCTTTGCTTGACCTGTTAAAGCCACCAGCTGTTAAGCCTGGTTCTTTGGATCCGGTTGTTGCGTTAAGAGCACTTAGCATGCTTAGCATTGCCTTCTGTAGGGTCCCAAAGACCAGTCTTTCATTGTCCACCTTTCAGCAGATAATTTCATGGATCCCTTGGATATTTGAGGAGGTAAAATAACAATTTTCAGCTTCTTTTCATTGTCTACCCTTGTCTGCTGATTGAATATTGCATTTTGTAGGCAAAGCATGGAAGATCCATTGTGCTTGATATCACCAGCTACCTGGAAGCGATTCACAGCATGTTGCTTGTACAGAGTATGACATGCACCTGAATACATACATACATACATGTGTGTGTGTGTGTGTGTGTGTGTGTGTGTGTATTGGTTTTGCCATTGCAGTACAGATGCTTCTTTCTAAACAGTGAATGGTAGATTGATGCATAGTAATATATTATTAGATTTGCAGAAAAAGCAAAGGCAACATGGAACATTTTCTTTGCAGAAAAGCAAAGGCAACTGAAATTGGCTTTTATATTTCTTATGGTCTTGTGCTGATGTAAATGATGAAATTTTGAAATCCCTGGAGTCGTTTTGCACATTTAACTAAACATTGGATTTAAGGAACGCAGAAAGATTACAAAGATTCCAAATTGATCAAACACCTCATGGAACAGCACGAAGATTTGCCATCCATTGCTTGGTGGATGCTAGCTGGTGTTAGTCCAATTAATCAATGCATGGGGATCACATTAAAAAATTCCAGTTAATGTATCCTGACCGTGCTCCATACTTTGGAATTATTTGAGTGGGGAATGCCCCTAGTTATCTTGTTATTGCCAAGTGGTACATCAGTTTTCCCCGACGTGACCAAATGTGCTTTCTGGTCATATCTTGCCCTGAAATGTGTGTGGATTTAAGCACCATACATGACTTTGCGGAATCTTCTGGTCAATGCTTTAATAGTTTATATTGGGAAGCTTTGAATGACAAAAAATTGGAAGACTTTACTTTCTTTTTAGGTACAATAAACTACGAAATTTGATAGATTTCCTAGTTGGAGTGAACTATTAGTATTAATGTCATACTTTTGCAATCTGAAAGTCCATTTATCATGTTTTGATGTAAGATAGTTCATTTTCTTCTAAATTATCCTATTTGACTTTTTTTCAACGTCAAACTAGGCCCTAACTTAATGAAGAAGTTTTTGAGAGATGAGGAAGGTGATGCAAATGCTCTCATAGGAGTCCTCAAGCTTCCATGGACACATGCTCTTGCAGTCTCTGATTCTAGTTTTCAATGGAAGACAAAAGTTTACTCTGTCCAAATTCTATCTAAGCTTGGTCATTCCTTTGCTGTCGAAAGTGTTCTTGAAATTCTGGATTTATGCCTTCAAGATGAAGCTGAAGATGTAATTGTTGAAGCTATCATATCTATGCCCATCATTGTCCTTTCATCTGGTCTTGCAGTAATGTCGAGTATGTTTGGAAGGCTGAAGTAAGTGAAACATGGCGATATCTGAGCATTTTTGTGTATGTTTCAACAGCTCAACTACTTATTTTTTCACTTTAGGGTGAATAAGTTAACCTAATTATGTTTATGGAAGATCTTTGCACGATCTTGATACGAGCGATCACCTCTGTTCCAAGAATATATGAAGTATTTAGCGCCCTCCCTCCAACTAAAAAAAGAAAAAAACCTAAAAAGAAAGGATGGAGGAGGTGGGGGTGGTCTTGTAATTTTGGAGGAAGGTATGAAGGGTGTTAGTGAAAACGATTTTCATTCTGCATAGTTGCAAAGGATTCCATAAGAACATGCACTAGTGGGTTCTTCACACTTCAACTCATTTATGATTCTGTTTCCTTTATGGTTTGCAGAGTCTTGGGGAGTTACAACCTTGAAAAGGTGAAGAAAGTTATTCCTTTCTCCATTGGATATTTGTCGTGCCTTTATGAGTCTCGCAACGACTGTCCTGATAAGAGCTTATGTAAACTATTTCTTGATGTGAAAGATCAGAGAGATAGTATGACAATAGACCTCTTGTTACGAGGCTTCTCATGTTTGAAGTGCGACAGACGTGGTGTTTGCCATCAAGAATTAGATGCCAATGTCATATCTTTTCCTGATGGACATTGGAGTCATGTCTGCTTGAGTGATGAATTCATCCAACTGCAATCCTTGTTTTTTGATATTCTCTATGACGAGTCATCTGAAGAGGTGCAAATTGCTTGTGTGCACAACATCCGACGGATCCTTTTACATGGGATTCAACATACTTTGGCTAAAACAAGAACTGAATGGATAGCATGCATTAAATATCTGCTCCTGTGCAGACAGAAGGGGGTAAGAGAAGCATTCAGCTCTCAGATTGGTTATTTCACTGATAAATTGATTTTGACTCGTCTTTTCTCAGTTGAAGACACTCAAAACAGAAGTGCAGAACAATTATTCTTGGACATAATTGATAATGCATTGGGAGAAGCAATAGATTCACAGGTTTCTGAAACTCTTTTGGAGTCTATAGCAGAAATTATGATTGCTGTTGATGTCCAGAGCAAGCTTTTCTTGTCTTCCCTAATTTTATTGATCGATCAACTAGATAATCCTCGTATTACTGTGCGAACCAATTCATCAAGATTGATAGACAAGTCGTGCTATTTCCATATCAAAGGAGGACTTGAAGTAATTCTTCTAAAAGTTGTTCGTGTCAGAAATGAGGTATATGATCATCTTTCGGCAAGACTGGTGAGCCATCCAAGAATGGTCAGAGAGTTTGCAGAAGCTGTTTTTGGAATCGAAGCTGAAGATCTTCTTAAGAAGATGATTCCAGTTGTTCTGCCTAAACTCGTGGTATCTCAGGATGATGATCATAAAGCACTTGACACCTTACATGAGTTTGCTAAGTCCTTAAACATGGATTTGGTGCCACTGGTAGTTAATTGGCTGCCAAAAGTGCTTGCTTTTGCTCTCTCTCAAGCAAACGAACAGAAATTGCTTGCAGCTCTGCAGTTTTACAATGAGCAAACTGGTTCAGACAGTAAAGAAATCTTTGCAGCAGCATTACCTGCTCTGCTAGACGAACTTGTATGCTTTATGGATGGTGGTGACTCAGATGAAACAGGCAGCAGGTGTAGTTTTTCTCCGTTGGTGCTTATATGGATTTTATTCCTGTGAATTTCTTTTCAATACCATTTCTCTGTCTTCATGCTCCTGTCATATGAATCTTCATGAGAACAAGGTTAATCTGTGTTGTTCTGCTTCTTAGCAAAGGGCCTTGGCACTTTTGTGTTGTTGTGTGTCTACATATGTATATGTGTATACTGTCAATTATTATGTTTATCATGTTAATTTTTTTCTTTGAGGTGTCCTTATATGTATTGCGACTACTAGATTAAGTTTCCCTCTTCTCGCTATTAATTCTGATGATTTTGCAGTTTTCTTCAGTTTTGATTTATACCCTTTGAATTTCAAGTACTTCAGGACATAGACTGAAAGTCTTATTTTCATTTATATTCTACGTCCCACACTCACAGATTAGCAAGAGTTCCAGAGATGGTTAAGGAAGTCGCGAGAGTTCTCACTGGTGGTGAAGATCTTCCCCACTTTCTGAAAAATCACTTTGTTGGCCTTCTTAACAGTGTTGATAGAAAATTGCTCCATTCAGAGGATCTTTTCCTGCAGAAACAAGCTCTGAAACGTATTGAGATGCTAATCAACATGATGGGTTCTCAGCTTAGTACCTATGTACCAAAACTAATGGTGCTTATCATGCATTCTATTGGTAAAGAATCTCTCCAATTTGAAGGTCTCTCTGTCTTACACTTCTTTATTAGGCAGTTGGGTGAGGTTTCTCCATCTAGCATTGCACATGTGAGCTCTCAAGTTTTTGCCTCTCTCATTCCTTTTATTGAGAAAGATGGAAAAAATATTTATAATCATTTCAATAAAGTGGTGGAGATTTTAGAAGAGCTTGTCTTAAAGAACAAAGTAATTTTGAAGCAGCACATTCGCGAATTCCCTCCCTTGCCAAGTATTTCTGCTCTAGCAAAAGTGAATGAGACAATACAGGAAGCCCGGGGATCAATGACCCTGAAGGATCAGTTACGTGATGCTGTCAGTGGTCTAAATCACGAGAATTTGAATGTGAGGTACATGGGGGCATGTGAATTGAGCAAGCTACTGAACACAAAAAGGGAAGATGTTGCAGCTCTAATTACTGGTGAAGTGGCTTCGGACATGGATGTTTTAAGTTCTCTTATTAGATCTTTACTCAGAGGATGTGCAGAAGAGTCGAGAACAGTAGTAGGTCAGAAACTTAAGCTAGTCTGTGCTGATTGCATTGGAGCCCTGGGGGCAGTTGATCCTGCCAAAGTCAGGGGATTTTCATCCCAACGGTTTAAAATTGAGTGCTCTGATGATGATCTCATTTTTGGGTTGATCCACAAGCACCTGGCTAGGGCTTTCAGAGCTGCACCAGATACCATTATTCAAGACTCTGCTGCATTAGCAATTCAGGAGTTGCTGAAGATTGCTGGTTGTGAAGCATCACTAGATGAGAATGTTGATGCTTTTATGCAGCAGATGCTGCAGAACAGAAGTACTTCAAAGGCAACTCGTGCTGGAAGTACTAGCAAAAATAGTTCCGCTGATGTCAATTCCAGGGGTCAGAAATTATGGGCTCGATTTTCTAATTATGTGAAAGAGATAATTGCCCCTTGCCTAACCTCCAGATTTCAGCTTCCCAATACAAGTGATTCAGCATTGAGTGGTCCAATTTATCGCCCTTCTATGTCATTTAGAAGATGGATATACTTCTGGATTAGAAAGTTGACGACACATGCTACTGGTTCTCGTGCAAGCATTTTTAATGCTTGCAGAGGGATTGTTCGCCATGACATGCAAACTGCTATATATCTGCTGCCCTATTTAGTACTCAATGCTGTCTGTCATGGAACGGAGGAGGCGCGTCATGGCATAACAGAAGAAATTCTCTCTGTTCTTGAGGCAGCAGCTTCAGAAAACAGTGGTGTGGTGGTTCATGGAATCAGTTGTGGGCAAAGTGAAGTTTGCATTCAAGCCATATTTACTCTTCTCGACAATCTTGGCCAATGGGTTGATGATATTGGCCAAGATCTAGCTCTTTCCCAATCTCTACAATCTTCTGCGTCAAAGCAGCATGTTTCTAAGGCAAAAGATTCAAGTCCAAGTTTTTCCTCAGATCTTATCATACAGTGTAAAAATGTTTCAGAGCTTTTGGCTGCTATACCAAAGGTGATCCTTGCTAGAGCCTCCTTCAGGTGTCAGGCATATGCAAGGGCTTTGATGTACTTTGAATCTCATGTACGGGAAAGAACTGGTTCATTCAATCCTGCAGCTGAGACCAGTAATACTTTTGAGGATGGGGATGTTTCATATTTGATGGAGATATATAGCTGTCTTGATGAGCCTGATGGCTTATCAGGCTTGGCATGTTTGCGCAGATCATTAAGTTTACAAGACCAGCTCCTATTAAATAAGAAAGCAGGGAATTGGGCGGAAGTTTTGACTTCTTGTGAACAGGCTTTGCAAATGGAACCTACTTCAGTCCAGTGGCATTCAGATGTGCTCAACTGTTTATTAAATATGTGTCACCTTCAGGCCATGGTCACCCATGTTGATGGCTTAATTGCTAGAATCCCTCAATATAGGAAAACGTGGTCCATGCAAGGAGTGCAGGCTGCATGGAGACTTGGCCGGTGGGATTTGATGGATGAATATCTTAATGGAGCCAATGAAGATGGTCTACTATGTAGCAGCTCTGAGAGTAATGCTTCCTTCGACATGGATGTTGCTAAGATCCTCCAGGCAATGATGAAAAAGGATCAATTTTTGGTTGGTGAGAAAATTGCTTTTTCCAAACAAGCCTTGATTGCTCCCCTGGCTGCTGCTGGCATGGACTCTTATGTGCGTGCTTACCCATATGTCGTAAAGCTCCACTTTCTACGTGAACTAGAGGACTTCCATGCCCTACTTGTTGATGAGTCTTTTTTAGAGAAGTCATTTCATTTGGGAGATTTGGAATTCTCAAAGTTAATGGAGAATTGGGAAAATCGGCTCAAGTTTACGCAACCTTCTCTCTGGGCAAGAGAACCACTTTTAGCTTTGCGGAGACTGGTTTTTCATTCTAGTGCTCTAGGTGCTCAAGTTGGGGATTGCTGGGTGCAATATGCGAAGCTCTGTCGCTTGGCTGGTCATTATGAGACGGCAAATAGGGCCATTGTAGAAGCTCAGGCTTCAGGTGCACCTAATGTTCACATGGAAAAGGCTAAACTGCTCTGGAGCACTAGACGCACTGATGGTGCCATTGCTGAACTTCAGCAATCTCTCCTCAATATGCCAGTGGAGGTTGTTGGTTCTGCTGCAATATCGTCAATTAGCAGCTTTTCCCTGGTTCCTCTGAACTTGCCACCTTTACCTTGTGATACTCAGGCTCTAAATGAAAATCGTGATATTGCAAAGAGTTTGCTGCTATATTCTAGGTGGATCCATTATACTGGGCAGAAGCAGAAAGAAGATGTGATAAGTCTTTACACAAGGGTGAGGGAACTGCAGCCTAAGTGGGAAAAAGGATACTTCTATATGGCTAAGTATTGTGATGAAGTGCTTGTTGATGCTCGTAAGCGCCAGGAAGAAAATTTTGAACCTGGTCCCAGAACAGTTTCATCATCTTCTGCTGTTTCAATCTCTGCAAATTTAAATGCTGAGAAGTTTTGGTGGTCTTACCTGCCTGATGTCCTGTTGTTTTATGCCAAGGGGCTTCACAGAGGTCACAAGAATCTTTTTCAAGCCCTTCCAAGGTTGTTAACCCTTTGGTTTGATTTTGGCAGCTTTTATCAGAAAAGTGGCTTATCATCCAATAAAGATTTGAAAAGTGTCCAGGGAAAGGTAGAAAGTCTTTTGCGCATGGATTAGTTAATGATTCACCTTAAGATTTGAGTTTTCAATTATGAACTGATTCTGCTATGTATTGGACATTTTCTTGTTTTTTTTTTTTGGTTAGGTTATGAGTATTATGAGGGGCTGCCTGAAGGACTTGCCAACTTATCAATGGTTGACAGTACTGCCTCAATTAGTTTCAAGAATTTGCCATCAGAATGATGAAATTGTTCGGCTCGTGAAACACATAATTACCTCCGTTCTCCGTCAGTATCCGCAGCAAGCTCTTTGGATAATGGCAGCGGTATCAAAATCTACTGTACCTGCAAGGCGGGAGGCAGCAGCAGAAATTATACAAGCTGCACGGAAGGGCTTTAGCCAGGGAAATAGTGGCAGCAATCTGTTTATCCAGTTTGCCAGTCTTATTGATCATCTTATTAAGCTATGCTTCAATGCTGGGCAGCCAAAAGCAAGAACAATTAACATTGCAACTGAATTCAGTGCCTTAAAGAGGATGATGCCACTGGATATCATAATGCCTATCCAACAGTCTCTTACTGTCAGTCTACCAACATATGATCAGAATCTGAAAGGAACCCTTGCTTCAGACATCTTTAGTTCTATGGATCTTCCCATAATATCAGGGATAGCTGATGAGGCTGAGATTCTTTCATCTCTTCAAAGACCTAAGAAGGTATGTTTCTTCTGTAAAATTGGTTTTGGCAAGGTTCCTTGAATGCAAAGCAAAAACAGAAGGAATTCCCCGATGTTCTTGTTGTTGAGTTTTGCAAATTAAGGAAATTTCCCCTAGTTTCTAGATTATGTTAGCTTTGACTTTTTTTCACCATAGGATGAATGCTAGGGCCTTGCAGTACGAAACAAAGTCCTAAGATTATAGCAATCTTGGTGTAGTAGGCTGTCAATTCATGAGTTTGTTGCATACAAGGCAATTAAAGGAAAATATGATATACTTTGTAAAATGACAGGTTCAAGGCTCTTAGATATGTCAAATGTGGAATTGGGAGGGTGTGGGATCTTGTTATTATTATATGATGGAATGTTACTGAAACCAAACAAAAATGCCTCATTCTTTTGGTGGGAATCTTTCTAAATATATTGGCAAGTAAAAGCCATTCTGTTGTACATTTCAGATTATACTGCTGGGCAGTGATGGCATTGAGCGACCATTCCTTTGCAAGCCGAAGGATGATCTACGTAAAGATGCTCGTATGATGGAGTTCAATGCCATGATAAATCGTTTGTTATCTAAATATCCTGAAAGTCGTCGAAGAAAGCTTTATATTCGCACATTTGCAGTGGTTCCCCTGACAGAGGACTGTGGAATGATAGAATGGGTTCCCCACACCCGTGGACTTCGACATATACTTCAAGATATATATATCACTTGTGGCAAATTTGATAGGCAGAGGACAAATCCGCAAATTAAGCGGATTTATGATCAGTGCCAGGGTAAAACGCCAGAAGATGAAATGCTAAAGAACAGAATCCTTCCCATGTTTCCTCCGGTATTTCATAGATGGTTTTTGACCACTTTCTCAGAGCCGGCTGCTTGGTTTAGGGCTCGGATTGCATATGCTCACACTTCTGCTGTTTGGTCAATGGTTGGACATATCGTGGGTCTTGGCGATAGGCATGGCGAGAATATTCTCTTTGATTCTACCACCGGTGACTGTGTTCATGTTGACTTCAGTTGCTTATTTGACAAAGGCCTGCAACTGGAAAAACCAGAATTGGTGCCTTTTAGATTAACACAAGTAAGATAGCCCACTAACGTCTGTGTCATGCATGCAGTTGTTTAATACTGGTTAGACTCGTTAATATGCTTAATTAGCTATGAAATGTCCATAGGTAAGATTTTCTCACACGACATAATTAAAAATCTGCCTGGAGTATGCAGTTTCATATGAATGTTTCTGTCGGAGAGTATACAACATGATGGACATGCTTTTTTTATTAGCTTGGCGGAGTCTGCAGTTCTGCCCTTGAAAATATTTAACAGGACTTCTTCAGACATGTACATAATGCATTATAGCATGATGAAAAAGTTCGCTACTAAGTTGTCCACTACATACTATACCTCGCTGACTCTTTTTTCATCTAATTACCGTGTCCAATAAACCTTTCAGAACATGATTGATGGATTGGGCATTACTGGGTACGAGGGCGTCTTTCTGAAGGTTTGTGAAATCACTCTTTCTGTGTTGAGGACACACAGGGAAACATTGATGAGTGTGCTCGAAACATTTATACACGATCCTTTGGTGGAGTGGACAAAATCTCATAAATCTAGTGGCACAGAAGTTCAAAACCCACACGCACAGGTTCGCATCTCATTACAAGCATCAAATTTG
Source organism: Melaleuca quinquenervia (assembly GCA_030064385.1). Classification (NCBI taxonomy): domain Eukaryota; kingdom Viridiplantae; phylum Streptophyta; class Magnoliopsida; order Myrtales; family Myrtaceae; genus Melaleuca; species Melaleuca quinquenervia. The sequence goes on along the minus strand of CM057726.1, from coordinate 3,745,858 downwards.
ATATATGGCAACGTGCATGCCTCAAAAGGATATTTCTATTCCACAAAAATGAAGATTTAATTTTCTGGGACAATTGCTAAACGTTTTATAAACTTAATTAGTAGTTGAAGGCTTGGTTTAATACTTAAATGATTTTAACTCACTCCTGCACTCTTAAGTTAGATTTTGATACAACACTGAAGCATGGAAATATATAATTAGAGAGCCAAATAAGGGGCTTGCATAGATTTGAACTTGGGATTTCTTATTATGATCATGTAAAGTTTTGCGAAACCACCGCCAATTATTCCTAGAAGTTTAAGCTGGTTAATGAAGCTATATATTTGAAAGCTAAAAAATGTTTAACCTCTCAATTAATTCAACTGAAATGAAAGCTAAAGATTTATCTCTCCATTCCTTTCTTGCCAAAAGAAGAAAGAAAGAAAAGAAAGTTAAAGAGAGTTGATGGTCCCAATTTTGTTGCTTCCTAGAATTGAAAATAGTTCAAATTTTTGTGCAGGGAAATGAAATATATTATTAATTTAAAATAAATGCTGCGTTCAGCTATAATTTGTTGACACTGTCAGGTCTTGGAATTGAATATTGATGTGGACATGCTGAAGGACCCAAAAATTGACGTTAAAACCTGAAACATTCATTTGCTGGACGGAGAAATTGTAACCTGGGGGAACAACCAAGGCACAATGAGCTATGGACCTTAGTTTAAGGCATCTAAAGCATGCTGCAATCATTTTTATCTGTACTAACCAGTGACTTTGAGATAGAACTTTGAAAATTTGGCAGGCAGTCAAGCATATCAAATGGACCGTTGTGGAGTAATCTGAGATGTCTACTTTTAGGAGATTGTGTTTAGCACCACACTTGATGTTGTAAACAAATTGTTTGGTTCTGTTACAGCGAGCCATCAGTAATATTGAAGCTAGGCTGCAAGGAGTTGTCGTAGGTGTTGGTGCTGCCCCATCTTTGCCTTTAGCCGTTGAAGGTCAAGCACGGCGCCTGATTGCCGAGGCAGTTTCGCTCAAGAATCTTGGGAAAATGTACATATGGTGGATGCCGTGGTTTTAGGAATGACTGTTCTGAGAAACTACTGCTAAATCTGAAGCAGGTATCCTGCATTTTATCTTCTAAATTATGAGTTCTTCTATGTTCTTAAACTTTGATTTTCAGAGTAAGCCTTCCTCAAGGATTTTCCCAGAGAGATTGTACAAGCAATTCCACCGTTCCATACACGCAATCTTGTGCAATCTTGTGCAATCTTTGAGATTGATGCCTCCCCCATATAATGGTTGTGATCCGAGTGTATTTCATTATGACCAACTCATTCCTTCTTACCATCAAAACTAGCTTGTCTTCTTTTATAGTGAAATTGGGTGTCTTCGACAGTCCATGATTACAAATTTGACTGAGTAAATTGTATCATTTGACTCACCTTCTGTTTTGTGATTCCTTCCCTCACTTTCTTTCTGCAGTGAATTTGACAACAATGGTTTTAATCGTCTGTTATGTGATGACATGTTTCACTTTCTTTATGCAGGTTGCTATTATTTCTTGAATTTACAGCGGCTTCAAGGTCGTTGGCTTCTCCATGTTAACGCTGATCTGGATGCTACAAAAGAAACACAATCAAGGAACATAAAGTTTCTCAACCTGATGTTGTGGCAACTCATTAATGCTCGTAATCGGAGGATGGATTGCTAGTCTGTGTATATCTGTGTCTATCTACTGTGGTGATTGAGAGGTTATGCTAAAGCTGTTTGAGCCTCAGGTAGCCGCTTTTACTTCTGACGGCTGTCGTTTTCATATTGGTGAATTCACAAATGGCCTGTCTCAGAAGGGCTTAGCTTTTGAATGTTGAACAGCTAAATGATATGTTACATGAAATAATGCGGAACATGTCATTGATACGACATGTACTAATTAGTGTCCCACAATATGCTATCTGTAGGTATGGGTACGTGCCATGGCATCAAGAGACGAGATGGGAGCATCTCCAGAATCATTTTTTGCAGTAACAGGCCATGGAACAGCATTTTGTGCCTCTGTCCTCTCTTTTGAACTTTCACGTACTAGCCGAAGCTTGTGCGGTGCTAGTTTGAATGAGAAAATTGAAGTCCTGAAATTGTTTTAACCAAGAATGGAATCTTGGAGAATTGGGTCTGTACATGATAATATTGCTGCGGATGGACTTCTAGCCCAGCACTTCCATAGGCATGAAAGGGGAAAGAGCCTCCTCTCCTCGAGCGTGGTCAGATTGTCTGGAGGACAAGCACCTGTATGTCCAACTCAATCTCCTGGGTCCTTTGGGACACGAGTACGAAGGGATGGGAAGCTTTTGAAAACTGTCGGTTATCACTGTATATGACCACCGCGGTTTCAGACTTGAAATCCTCGGAAGATATGCGACTGAAATTGAACCGAACATGAGTACCTCATGAGAGAGACTGCTGGAAACATTCTCGCAAGTCAACAAGATTTCTGCGTGGAGGAAGTGGCTTTTCATTCTCCACATGTCTCAATCAAGTATGTCCTTCGCATGGTACTTAGTTTTGTTATGTAAAAGATTATTTACCCGCTACATCGATGAATGAGAAACAGGCAAATGTAGTCAAAGGAATTCGCAGATGACTTGGGCTCCTGAAAAAAATGAAAAGGTGCTACTTCGCTTGCTCCCTATAGCCTCCCAACACGCCTTCACAAATCTCCCAAGAGACACTATCATGCCATGAACGGTCTCAAGAGTGCGAGCACAGGATATTTGATGATCACATCCACAATTCTGCGGGCGTGCAGTCACCAGGCACATTCATGTGACGTACATGCCAAGTCAGAAGAAGAACTTACCATTCTCATAATTTTCCTTTATTCGGACTACGGATGCTGCTCACAACTTTCCTCGATCCTTCATGATGACCTAAGGTACTTCTTTGACATTCTACGCCCTGGATTCTACTCTCCTGCTGTCTTTATCCATCAATGGCATTGACGACTGAGAAGCACATCCTCCTGGACCCCCACATAACCAATTCTTGAGAACTCTTCCTTTGGCGACGAAACAACCAACGTTCCTCCTATCAATCCTCATCGGACTTCTCAGCCGACCAAGCATTGCTTTGACTATCTGCTTCACCGGTGATTCCCCTCGGACAGCACTATGTTTCCCTGACCCACAAACCACTGTGACCTCTGCTGGAATCACATATTCTCCACCATTGAGCCTGCATTGCATCTCTTCCATCCACTGCAACATGATCAAATAAGCAGAGCCCAGGTGCATTCCGTGCAGATCCAACTTCGCCTCCAAAGGACCCCACTCCATCGCCTCGCTCAGAACTGGCGAGTCGACCAGTTCCTTAACCAGCACGACTTCTGCACTGCCCAAAGCCCCATTCAGCTCCTCAATCGAGAGCGGGAAACTAGACGAATCTTGTAGCAGTGACGTGATCGTCGGACAAGAGTTTGAGACAGTGTTGTAAGTTCTGATCGAGAAGGGAATGGCTGCCGTCTTCATTCTGCGAAGCCACAACAGCATTTTGGAGAGGTCGTTGCTGTTCCCGTAAGACGAGAGAACCATGTTGGCGCAAACCGTGTCGATCTTGAATCCTTGTGCATCCATCTTGTCTATGTTTCTGCTCATATCATCAAACAACCCAAGCTTCCCATATCCGTACACCACAGCTTTAACCTCAAAATCAGATAGTTCAATCCCTCTTGATCTCATTTCATCCATCAAGCACTCCGCCTCCCCTGGGCGTCCCATCTCGCTTAAACCTTTGATCATAGACTCGTAACCTCTGCGTTTTACATAAGTCGAGGAGGAATCAGACACGATGTGCTTCAAACGAGCGAGGTAAGTATCGAACCCTCTCTCAGATTTCAACCCGGAGAGGGAATCAATCAAATTGCAGTAGAAAAGCGCGATCTCTCTCTCTCTTAGCCCTAGTCTAGCAACTGCTTCCGCAGCGAGGCTTTCCGACTCTGCAATCAATCCTTGCTTCTCGAGTGAGGCGATGAGGTCCGCAGCAAGCTTGGTGTTCCACCTGAACCATGGCGCTTCACGTATCTTCGCGTAGAGCTGCGCAAAGTCCAGAAGCTCATGATTGATTCAGAGAGAGACAAAAAATCGATCCTCTTGTTTATTACCATTTTCGCAACATTTGGGAGCGACTGAGATCACGAGGAATAGTGATTTCGCCATGGGATTATTCCTTCGAAGACCCGAGAGAGAGAGAGAGAGAGAGAGAGAGAGAGAGAGAGAGAGAGAGAGAGAGAGACTTACAGGGAGAGCGAGAGGGGAGAGGTGGGGATGAGGGAGGAGGTGGGAGAGAGCGTTGAGCGAAGCGGATTTGGGCGAGCTCGCGACGAACTTCCTCATCAGGCGGTCCGTCGTTGCGGCGTCTCCGGCGGCGGCGGAGAGGTTGCGGAGCAACCGCTGGCCTTGCTTGCTCAATGCGCACCGGATGTGCGGGGCCGCCGGTTGGTGACGGTGGATGAGGTTCGGCGGGAGCGGCCCGCCCAGTTGCAGACTCCCCATTTTGGATGAGCCACCGTCAGTCAGCGTGAAGCGCGAGCGGCTCAGTCAAATTGTTGATAACCATTTATGTTCTTCTTTTAAGAAAAAAATCAAAAAGAAAAACTTAACATTGTCGAGGGGTCAAGATAATTGCTTTTAGAATATTATCGATCTCCAAATATTACGACATTCAATTGAGAAATGTTTAGAAAAAGAAAGATATAATGGTTTTGGAGAATTTTACTCTACTTCCTTGTTCTATTATTCACTTATCGGTGAGTTCATAATATAGATTCCCGTCGAAATTTTCATCTGAAGTAATATTTGGTAATTAGGTAATTTCAAAATATGATTATTTGAAATATTATGAGTTTTGGGAAAATTTCATTGATTATCTTTAATTTTTCCTTATTCATTTTATTCACCTGTGGATGGCATTGCTGGAAGAATAATATGCTAGACAAGGATTTCATGGCTTTTTTTTTTCTAATAATTACTTGATAATCAAAATTATTGGCCGGCTTTTATGTAATTGATATTTTTTTTCCTTCTTGCTTGGGTAACATCAATCTAATAAATATGAAATGAACGTGTTAATTGTTCTTGGTTGTCAAAGCATGTATCACAAATTCAGTTACATGCCCTAGGGGAAAAAAATAAAACATTGTCTTCTTAGAGTGCACTTGAGCACTTGTTAGGAGTGACTATCATGAAATAATCCATTTTTCAGATTGTTGATTATATGTGACACGAGAAAAAATTGATACTTATAAAAGTGTTAAGTTTTTTTGTAATTGATTGCTTAATAAGTATTTTCAACACTTCTTAAAAGAAATTGAGGAAAAAAAATTTCACACCGTGAACACGAGTAGTTAGGAAACAGTTATCATCAAAATTAGGCAAAAAGTCTTTATCCCATAATTTTTTATTATACAATTCAACGTACATGTAAATCGTTTGTTTTTCGAAAAATAATTATTCGAAATGTAGTTTCTAAAAAATAATTATTTATATAGCTTCCAAAAATGAATTTCGCTGTGCACACGAAAACCTTTAAATATAAATTGCTATCAATAATAAAATCTCTTTCACCAAGTAATTATTTTAAATTAATGTAAGCGGTTATTTAAAAAAAAATAAAATTTGAGATTATTCATTTACGTTTTCGTCGTTCACCTTATATATGCGTCTGCCCGATATCGTTAAAACCGGGTCTAGAGGATGGTGATGACTCATTGCTTTGCTTCGTGTTAGGGAGGAAAAAGATATGACACGGAAGCCGTCGAATGCAAAATCGCTCGTTCAAGCGGCGAGAGCCTCGAGGACTGACCTCTCTCTCTCTCTCTCTCTCTCTCTCTCTCTCTTCACTTCTTTTCTTCTTCTCGTCGTTCGCGTTCTTCACTTGTTCGACTCAGATTGTTGATGACGCTCCCATCGAGCCGCTGATCGTCCCCCGCCACCTTTGTTCCTACGCTGTCGGTTGATCGGTTGTCCGGCGGGGATGAAGAAGAGGCAGAGAACCAGCCTCGATCAGGCGGTCGTTGATGTTTGGCAGCGAGAGGTCGGCGGCCTCTCCGCTCGGAGCTTCGCTCGCCGGCTCGCTGCTTCTGAGGTTCTTCTTGCTTTCCTTTGTCATTTCACCCATGCCGATTTCGCTTGTTTCTAGGATGAAGGTGCTTTTCTAGGTGCGGTTTTTGTTTTCTTCCCCCCGGTGGTGCATTGTGCTATTCTGATGTCATGAAGTAATTAACGAGTGTGACGGCCAGCTGCTGTTGTAGGTCGGCTGACATTGATGCGTGTGTTTGCGCTTCTTTTCTATATCTCTTGGATGTGGTAGATGGTTGTCTGGAGGAAGCAGCTGTTCGATTTAGTTGATTAGGCTAGGAGTTTATTTACTTAAATGTAGCTCTGAAGACCAGAGTCATCTCGCTCATTCGAGTTATCTTATTCTTTTTAGGATCTTGTATTGAGGTTCGATATCTATAATAAACTGGAAGGGCATAGGGGATGTGTCAACACCGTGGGTTTCAACTCCGATGGTGACATAGTTATATCAGGCTCGGATGACAGGCATATAAAACTCTGGGATTGGCAAACCGGGAAGGTCAAGTTGTCATTCCATTCGGGTCATCTACAAAATGTCTTCCAAGCCAAGATCATGCCATACACTGATGATAGGAGCATAGTCACTTGTGCAGCTGATGGGCAGGTATATATATCGGAATCAAAGTGCTAACTTAAGTGCAGTGATCTGACTACTTTTAGACTTCAAAGTTACTATTCGACTTTGTGTATTCTCTATAGTGGTCATCATAGTGGAGCTTTAGGTTTAGGATTGTGTTTATTAAGTCAGCAGTTTACCCAGTTTGATTCAAGAGGAGGGACAATAAAGGTTTAGTTCTATTAATTGCTGTATTATCATATCAGTGTAAATGCCACTTTTGAAGACAATCAATTGGTGCTTTTGTGCAGACGTTATTTCTCATCGATTTGTCCTGATTTCTCTCTGATTGGATAATCATGTAAATTGCAAGCTGCAAGTTCAATAAGAACGAAATTCAACAAAAAATAATTATGTTGGATATGTATGGAATGATGTTGCCAAATTCCTGAGGGTTAGACTGCCTAGTCGTCATGGCTAGGAATTTGATTATTTAAGATTTTGTTGTTTATTCAATGAACAATAGAAAATAACCTATAAAAGAACCACAGAGTGACAAGAAAACACTAACATTATAGTAAGATCAGAGCTCAGAGTCTGCGAGGGCTTAATATCATGAAAATGGAATAATGTGCAGTGATTTGTACTAATATCAGTTCAGGAAACTGACAATTTCTGAACTGTACTAATTCAGTGTGAGAACAGATGGCTAGATAAAGTTCTTTTACCTGCACAAGAACTTTCGATACTATTTTTAGCTTAGTTAGTTATGTATGGGATAGAAATACTGTGATTGCTGTAGAATACAGACTGGCATGCCTTATAATTCTGTTATAACAGGACAATGAAAAGGAATGAAACATAATCGTACAAATTGGATAGTGACATGGTCATAGGTATCCGTTGAATGCATTTTACTTGAAAAGAAAATGTTATAAAATGAATTATGATTACACAAAGTAAAAAAGTTATGTAAAGAATGTTAGTATTTATAAATAAGATTTTGTTACAATTTCTTACTTTTGAAATGAAATCAAGCATGTGATATCTTCTTTATTTGAAAGTTTATGTATTGTTATCTATTTTATCAACATTCATGTGAAAAATAACATGTTTTTGTATGCTATGAAACTTAGAATAGATTTCAGCTGAGTTAAGATTGAATTATTTTGTAGTAAATATAATAGAATGTATGTCTTAGATATAAATTGTTTTATAGAAGAGCATGTGTAGTTTTGTATGCTTATCTATCATATAGAAACTGAAAGTTTGTAAAATTACCTCCATGTGTGGATCATTTCCATTGTTCATGGGATCATTTTGTCATGAGAGGTAATGAAAAGATTTATAGAATGGACTGCTATCTATGTCTGGATCGAGGATAAATGGAGATTTTATTGATGAAAAGACCTTTTCAATTATAGCCAATATCTTGTTACGAATAATTCCGACAACTTCAGGAGAAAAAGAGGCATTTTCCTATTGCAGAGATGGAGTGATTTGATTATTATTATTTTTAAGTATCTTTTTCTACTTTATTTACCTTACCACTTTTCTTTCAGTCTTAGAAGAAAGACGCACGATTTGGGACATCAAAGATCAAAATTTTGTGTTTATCGCCATACATTGTCTTATCTGGTCCATTATCAAGCTATATCCTTTTGTTCCCTTGCTTTTTGGCTTGATAAGAATAATCCCGCATCTACAAGCAAGCAGCATGCTTCTTTTTCTGGATTCTGCGCTGGCTTTTAAAGACTGTCCCCCCCCAACCCAAATTGTTTGATGTACTCGACCTTGTATTTCTTGTCTTGAATCTGAATTGCATTTATTATACTAAATGTGTTTGTCAATTCAATCAGATATTGTAGTTACCACCTTCCTAGGGACGAAGCCTTGGAGTACTGAAGTTTGCCATTTGTAAACTGATGACTTAGTTGTTGATGAGGAAATTGCTTTATTTCAGGCACGGCATGCTCAGATTCTGGAGGGGGGACAAGCTGAGACAATATTGTTAGCCAAACATCAGGGAAGGGCTCACAAGTTGGCTATTGAGCCTGGAAGTCCACATATAGTTTACACATGTGCTGAAGATGGATTAGTTCAACATGTGAGTTTTCTTTATCAAGATTATACAGCAATAGCCATCTCGTGTATGATTACCGCCGTAGCAAGACTGTAATGACTCTTGAGGTCCCTTTGAAGAGTTTCACTTTGCTGACTTTAAGCACTAGAAGTAAACATCCTTCCCCTTCACCACTATTAAATTGCAAGTGGAATTGGTAAGTTGTTCCGTGCTGGTGAAGTCTTTGAGGAAGGATTAAATGTAATATTGGATTTCGTTACTCATAGATCAATGCTCACATAACGGTGCCATTTCCTTTTTTCAGCTTGATCTCAGGAGTAATACTGCCACAGAACTTTTCACTTGCCGAGAAGTTTATCGGAATCATGCGGCAGTTGTTCATCTGAATGCAATTGCAATCGACCCAAGGAACCCAAATCTATTTGTGATAGGTGGATCGGATGAGTATGCTCGGATATATGATATTCGCAATTATAAGTGGAATGGATCACATAATTTTGGCCGACCTGCTAACTACTTTTCCCCTTCTCATCTGATTGGTGATGCATATGTTGGAATAACAGGCTTAGCCTTCTCTGATCAGAGTGAACTTCTTGTCTCTTACAATGATGAATTCATCTATCTCTTCACCCAGGAGATGGGTTGGGGACCTAATCTTCCCTCTGCCTCTGCTAAGTCCGTGGACAGTAATTCCAGTGAAGTGACATCTGCCACAGCTGTGAATGCTGATGAGAATGTTACCCCCCAAGTCTACAAAGGGCACAGGAACTGTGAGACGGTGAAGGGTGTTGGCTTTTTTGGGCCTAAATGTGAATATGTGGTGAGCGGGTCTGACTGTGGCCGCATATTCATTTGGAAGAAGAAAGGGGGACAGCTTATCCGTGTTATGGCAGCTGATAAACATGTTGTAAACTGTATTGAGCCTCATCCCCATATCCCAGCTCTGGCCAGCAGCGGAATAGAAGCTGACATCAAAATCTGGACTCCATGGGCTATAGAAAGAGCTATTCTACCAATGAATATTGAAGAGGTATGCTACGTCATTGTCAACTGCTATTTAAAGAGCAAATGAAATTTGTACGTCTTTTACTTCGTATATCATGTTCACTAAGTACATTTATCTGGACATCTATATGTCCCGTTTCCTTGAATACGAAATTATCTCTCTTCCCATCTTCTAAATTTATGTTATTTGAGCCACTGCTTCTCTACTTCTCACAATAAGTGGACGATTCAATTAATGCTGTGTTGGGAGGATTTCATGAAACTACAATATCTCGTTATTTAATGCATCATTTTATTAGAAAATTTCGGTCTCGAGAAATTAATAGATGCCTTATGAGGGGTGGGAGATGATGAGTAAATGGTGTATATCAGTATTTTCTCTTTGACACAGGCTGGGAAGGTTTTTCTTGATCTACATGCATAATGAGCTTACTTGCTTTTCAAGAATGTAACTAGGAGTTCTTTAGTGACCTTCACCTTTGATGTAGTATGTTTTGGCCTGCTTAGGCTGTGTGCAGTTTGGCAGTTGTCTAGCTTTTAAAAGGTTATTAGGTTGTGCTGTTGATGGAGTCTGGTTTCTTTGGTGAACTGTATACAACTATATGTAGATATTAGCTTTGCAAATGTCAGGTGGTTTTTTTCTTTCTAGTTGCAAGAAGGAGGGTTTAGTTATATTTATCATCTGAATGAGATTATAGTGGCAGTACTCTTACGGCATTGTACCTTAAAATGCCACACCTGCACAACTTTCTCCTGAGTCCTTTCTCCTTGTTCATTAAGTGCTATCGATTTTATTTTTAATTTCTGGATGCTTTAGTTGCCCTGGACCTGCATAAGGTGGCTGAAACTGAATGCTAGCTCCACCCTAACAGAAGGGCAAGAAACACCTATTCTTGACCGAGTTTTGGCATTCTGCTCGTGCTATCAGTTCAGTCATAGGGGTGATAATAACCCGTGATAGACCATATGACAGCAGAGGAACTAATTTCTGTACTGTAACTTGTTTGGAAGAAGGTTCCCTCTGACCACATCCCATGGTTTTCTGGCGATGAGGTTGAGGATTATTCTTATGATGACGACTTTTATGACGACGAAGACGAAGGCCGTGGAGATTCTAGCGATGTTGATAGTGAAGATGACAATCTTAACGAAGATGATGACGATGACGAAGATGGCGATGCTGATGACAGTGATGGTGGTGATAGTTTTTCTGGAGATTATGGTGATTGTGGTTTTACCCTTTCCATTCCCGGTAAAACCAAAGGCTAGGGAGTGGATGTACAGAACATTGTCTTCCCAGTAAAACCGAAAGCTAGGGAGTGGATGTACAGAACATTGTCTTCCCAGGACCTGTTGTTGCAGCTGCAATCCTTGCAAAGTTGGGTTGCAAACGCGTTGGAGCATGGTGGGGAGACTTCATCTAGCTCAGCTGCTGGGCAGGAACTCATGGAACTCTTTTTCACGCTGAGCGCTAACGAAGACAGTTCTTCAGATGGCAGCGGCGATTCTTCTGGTCCACTCCTTTAGCCTGACCGGCGTGACGTGCAATTAGAAGACGACTAGCGACTGTACACAATGTTAGCGCAAAAATGTTTTTGCTTCCCCATCTTCTCTCTTTTCCTTTCTTATTCTTTCTTTGGCTTTCTTCACCCCCTCCTCTTCATGGATACATTTTCGTTCACATAATACATATCCATGCTTGCTTACATCCTTTTTCATTTATTCTTCTTCTCCTCCGCTTCCTCCTCCTCTTCATGGGATTATTTACGTTCATATAATTTGTTCTTCATGCAGTGCAGCAGCGGTAATTCTGACATGCTCGTTTCTATGTTCCGTCCCGTCTCCTTTCATTCGCTTTCACCCTAACATGTAGAAACTCGGTCAGCAATTCTGCGCTGTCGCACTTAAACAGTCAATTTGGTTTACGCAATAGAATTGTGACAAAAAGTAATTAAAATTTTTATTGAGAATAACGAGAAAAAAAAAAAAAAAAGGAGCGCAAGATTATCTGTTTGACTAGCGACGGAGCAGGAGACACAGACGCGCGGCTATAAATACTCGAATTAGAGTTCCAGAAGGTTACCTCTGGACTTCACCACGCGAGAGACGTGAAGCAGTGACCGTCGTCGTCGCCCGATAGCTCCGATGGAAATCCTGACGGGATCGAAGGTCGTCTCGTCTTCCTTATCTCCCCTCTCCGTCTTCTCTCCCAAGAGAAGCTCCTCGCCGAGGCGCCTCTCTCTCCCGCTCGCCTCCTCCCGTAAGTCCCGACCGATTCCGAGAAGCTCGACTTCGCGTTCGATCCTTCGTATTAGGTTGGGTTATCGACTCATGGTGGCTTGTGTTTTCTAACGTATTTCGTCTATGCCGCGGTTAGATGACGAGAAGAATGAAGCTGATGTTCAATCGGACTCGAGGGATGCGAGTATAGCTCCGGTCAGGAAGGATCTCAGCCTCTCGATTTCGCCTCTCTCCAAGGTATTTTGATCTCTCTCTCTGTGGCTGATTGCTGCAGTTATTTCCACAAATATCGGATTGCATGAGTAGAGAACTTGCTCGGTAGGTAGCGTTGCAGGTTGTGTTGCTTTTCTAGTATTGCTACATTTTCTTGTTTAGTTATCATTTCTATCTCGTTTCGTAAACAGGACGTGTATTCACAAATGGTATTTCTCTGGTGAGAATTTGATGCCAGGAATAGTGAGCAAAAACTTGAGAGTTTCACAAGTTCTGTTGTTTATTTAGAGAAGGTTCAGAAGCACAACTTGATAGAATGATTTTCAAGATTTTTCGTCTTCACGTGCCAAATAGAACAGTCAGTTTTGGAGCTTTGGTGCTGCTTCGTGCTTTCATTTGTCGCTTGTGTAATCCTTAGGAAACAGCAATGGGGCTGGTACTGAATGCGGCTGTGGGGAGGGGATGGACAACTGGTTCGGGAATGGAAGGCCCTCCTGTTCCTGCAGAAACAGAATCAAGCTTGGAGAACACCACCCCTTTACCATTTTCGCTGTTCACCAAGTCTCCTCGGAGAAGGATGCTTGTTGCATTCACTTGTAACATCTGTAGTCAACGAACAACCCGGGCGATCAATCCTCATGCATATACAGACGGGACGGTCTTCGTACAGGTAATTTGCTAATTGCTCCGTATATAGTTTGATGGTGAAATTTTCCTGCCTAAAAAGGCTAGCCGAACGTTTGAACTAGCTTTTTATTAGTGCATTAGGATCCACATTAGTTGTAGTTTAACCTGTACACATTAAGGTTTTGCAAAGTCCATTTTGGTTATTTGGTTACGATGCTTCAGCTTGATATACATATTAAGAGAAGCGAGTGAGTGTAACTTAAGTCTGAGCTTAGACATTGCTCGTACAGGGAGCCTGGTGGGTATTAATTGGTAATGTCTTAGTAATTATTGTTTTCCTGATTCTCATGATCCCTGTCTTGGGCGACGATAGATATTCAGAATGACTCAGAAAATGGAGAAAAGACAGTGGTCTAATTGTTTATATGGATAGACATACTTAAATCAGGATTTAGATTGTCTCTGAACCCCGCATAAGCACACATGGTTCATGGGTTCCCCAAGCTTCGCCTAATTCCCAAATTTGTGTGTTTCCGATAATTATAGTCATTACTCACATCTTAATTTCTGAAACGTGATCAACCTCCCTGTCGTGCTATGACATTCCTAGCTGCCTCTTGGTAAATGGCATTTTTTAAGTTGCTGTAGCAAGGTTCTCCAACACCCCCCACCCCCGCCAAAAAAAAATCAATCTAATTTTTAGCAAAATGCAATTAAGGTCTCTGAGTCAGCAGTTGTTTTCCCACAAATTATAGATATGGTATTGATCTTCAATTCATGGGCGGTAGGTATGGCTACAAAGTAGGCACGAGGAAGTCGCCGATGATCAAGTATGCTATCAATAAATTTTTACGTCCTTTTCTGTTTGCTGCTGCAGTAGGACAATGCAAAGGGCCAAAGTTTGCTGCTTTAAGTGATTATGAATACCAAAAAAGTCATGCCACGAATGAAGATTGTGTTGCTGATGAATCTCTTATGTTCTTGCAGTGTTGTGGATGCAATGCATACCACAAGCTTGTGGATAATCTCAACTTGTTTCACGAGATGAACTGCTATATTAACTCCAGTTTCAACTACAGTGGTCCAAACCTGGATGTAAAATTCAACTTTCTTGACAGTGGTGATGCCGAAGATGACTCATTCTCTCCTTGATGAGGCAAGTTTCATGCTTTGAACAGCTGTATAGTCTACAATACACATGCGGAAAAATCTGAATAGCTGTCATGTCTAATTTCTTGTGAATAATCATTATATATTTATATGATTATGTCTTTTGAGTAAAGCTAGAACCCGCATGATGTTATTATTATCTTCTTCATTCTGGATCGATATAGAATGGAAGGTGCTTTTTTGCCAAAGATTTATATAAACGCTAGTATGTATCTGGCTTGTAGTTAACAAAAAATTTAAGCTTCTTGAGAACTATAAAACGAAAGTTAACTTGCTTTAAACATAGACATTCTTTTTTATTTTCGTCGTTGTGTGGACTCCAGTAGTGTGTTCCCCAGGATCCACCCCCAGCGCTTCTTCGACTAAGCCATTTTCCTTGGTCGTGTAGTCCTTTTAATTTTCTTAATAACCAATTTATCTACGGCAAACTATTGTTCAATAAGAATCTTTTCCAAATTCAGAAATTTTGAGTCCAGATATACCTAAAGACATGCTAATAATAATGTTTTACGCAAATTTAAAACAAACACATATATAGGTGGGGAAATGGGACGGAGAAGAGACTTCTGAAATGAATAGACCTGATATGTATGGCTTTTGATACTATACGAGTAATGTCGATGTAGATAAACACAGAAAATTCAGCTGATGAGACGTTTGTCTATAAGTTTTGTTCCGACGGACAAAGTGTTGGCAGGTATTACCTAGACAACTTTTTGTCCTTATGGAGTATTCGTTTCCCTTAACCTTTTCTTTTGCTGAATCTACAAGACTGCCAGTCGACCGCATGCATGGAGCTGTATGTTTTCTCTAATGATACGGAGTCACACAACCTCCTCCTCGTGCCTCGCATGTCTATTGCCAAATTTGAGACTAGGAACTTTACAATATACGGATTCGGCGGGCTGAACGTTATCCGCCACTTTGAAACTGAATGTATCTCATTAATCAGTTGTCCTTTCTCCTGTCTTTTTTCGTCTTGCCCAGCACTTCCTTCGCATAAAGTACTTTTCGTGTCGCTCCCACAAATTAGGCGTCTTCACTGAAGGCTTCCTCAACTGTACTCTGTGGTACAGTCCTCATCATGAGACTCTGGACGAAGGCTATCATCTGCACAAACAAAGATTAAAACAAGTTTGCTATTTGCTTCTGTTACTTGATTTTACTGCATCGCCTTGCGATCTCTGAGATAACTAAGGTGATGGCGATGAAGTTCATACCAGAGCTTGCTAAAAATAAGAAAAAGAGGCTCTTACCATGGCTAGTCCAATGCACATTAGACTGAAACCAGGGTAAGGAAAAGGCGCCGCTTCTGATAGAAATAGTGCTGGATGGAAATGGAAACGAGAGTAGATTCAAATCCTAGATTAGCATGAACAACACCAAGAAGTTAAAAAAAAAAAAGACAGAACAATTGATTAGCGAAACCGTTACCTGTCAGAGGACTGAATATCAGTGGAGAAATGATGTTGGCGAAAGAACTTATTCCTGAGAGGCATCCCTGAGCCTTGCCCTGTGATGAAGTTATTCATTTAAGCACTAGGTGGGGGCAAGATGCATACATTCAGTACTAACCGGGGGGGGGGGGGGGGGGGGGGGGGGGAGCTGGCGAAATAACCTGTTCAAAAGGGCCAACTTGTTTCGATGCAATGCTACGTATCTGAAGGTGCAAAAAGCTCGTATCAACGTATGATGATAATTGAATTAGCTGATAGCGCTTTCCAGTGGTAAAAGCCGAAGAAACTCACGCATGGAGAAACGAAGACGACGAAAAGTGAGAACACGGTGGTTGCGTAAGGAACCTGCATGTTTGGTTAACTCGACCCATTAGCCAGAATCCATGGACTGGTAGAAATGGTATTTGAGAAGTTGGACATTCTACTTGCTCTCTTAATGGGAACCCATATGACGCGCATCTCATTTCTAAAGTAGTGTAAGCATTTGTAAATTTAGTTCAACTGAGCAAGAGATGGATTACCCAAGCTGCCCACGATATGCTGTAGAGAAACATCTGCAAGATAATAACAATCTTTTTGTCATTGTTTCGGCAACGTTTCTCATGAGCAGCAGGATTACATTCTTTGTAACCAGATGGAACAACAGCAAGAAGGTTCATACGTTTGAAAAACCCACAAATAGCCCTATAGACAGCAACCTCTCTTCACCCAATACCGGTGCCAACAGGGGCATGAAAAGCAGCTGTAGAAGTCGGAGATGTCGCGTTATACTCGCTAACAATGTGGTAATACGATATTAAAAGTTGAGTCAACAGCACATAGTGGCAAGAGAAGAGATGGAAAAGGATTGCAGACATACCTGAGAAAGTGTCCCCGCAACTCCAACGATGAGCATGAGATCAGCAAACTGAGTCTTATTGAAATGAAAACGGGCCTTGAGGAAATACTGCATTGGTTTGGTGCCTTGTGTTAATCAAATTCTCAAGAGAGACTAAGGGAACGCGGCTAAAACTTAAAAATGATAGAGAATGGACCAGAGAGGTTCTGGAGAATGCCATCAGTGACGTCGACATGCGATTTTTGATTAATATGTTCTGCTTATTCTAAACATACATCTTCCAAGTTTATCAGCATTTGCACAAGGATATGACAGGAGTTGGGTTGAATAATTCGATTTGCGAGCAGGTAGATGCTAACGCAGATACCATCTATCTAGAGAACTTGTTCTTCTTGTCAATGACCATCTTCTTTCTTCACCCACAATATCATGTAACGAGTTGATTTTGTCTTTCACGCGCGCTCTAATGGACTGCAGTCCAGATCTCAATTGAGGTAAAGCGTCAAACCAATGCCGTAATTATGAGTTTGTGAGCTACATTCTTATTACTCCACGCATTTTGAATAGGAAACCCACCAACAAGGAAGCTTGCAGTCCTCCCTCTGCAAGATTGTTGAAGAATGCAACCACTGCAGCTTGGGCAAATATCTTGCTGGAAAACAAAATCGTACGAGTTGACTGTAGCAGCTTCAATTTCAAAGACCGTAAATCTATGTAACCAGAAAAGAAAAAAGTAAATTTTGTCAACTTTTGCTATTCCATTTGCTTGAGCCTTGAACTAGAGCTAACTATTCGTGAATGATCTTCAATCCCATTCCTGTGGTCCTCATGAGCATCTTTCTTCCACATGGATTTGTTTGATTTAGGTAATAAACTATAGTTAGCACGCTTAAGGTTCCATCACATATACCTAATCTTAACTGCAACCTTAGTCACGCGAGACAACACAGAAAACTTTACCTGGTCCTCAACAAGCTAATGAGATCTCCGATCGAAGGAATCTTCTTGAATATGTGTTTCTTCTTCATGGAGTCGCTATCATTTTGGTCAATATCAGTTTCTGATCCCTTTATGATTGGCTGTGCCAATTCGTCTGCTATGGGTATGCTGTCCTTGAGAAAGATCCTCATGTAGACGACTGCGACCATAGACACAACTGCAGCAACCTGTCCATAGCATGCCGCTTTAGTGGACAGTATTAGGACTTACATGGGAAGAATCATACACGAAACAGACAGGCAAAGAAAAGACAGAACCTGGAATGTCAAAGCAGTCGAGATGAAACGAGTGGCCAAGGTCCCAAAAACGAATGCAGCTGAGAGCACACCAGAAAGAATCCCAAATGCCGATATCCGCTCCATCCCCGGAATGTTGTCTGCCTGATCGTAAACAAGCAAGCAATCACTCAGGCACAAGCATATATGCCGAAAGGTGGCAGGCACGAATCCTAATTGTTGTTAGTGTTGTTCCAGGTCTCCATCGTAGAGTCTTGTTATGTATTCTGATTGCACGGCGAGTGATTGTCAAGCCAAAACCTTCCATGACGTTTCTGGGGTTCTAAAAATAATAACTTGATTTTGTTACTCTTGTGAGATATGCACCCTTAAATGTCAATACCGATCCTATTGCTTTTGCATTTTTGAGGTTATGTAGAATTTTTATGTACTACTGTTTTTTAGAGGCTTACTCACATTAAGTTTACTTCTACAAAAGTAATAGATGCGGTAGGCATTCCCACAGCAGATATCAGGGGCAGCATAGGACGTGAGAGTTACCACGTATGCAAGGGCAAGGCAGTTGATGGCGCCTTCGCCGACCATGGCTGCGAGAGTCCGGAGGACAAAGTATGCATAGAAGTATTTCGTCTCCCTGCTGTATGCCATTATCGCTGCAAGACGTAAAAGAGTTTTGCCATTGTAGAGTCCTGACAACAAATCTATGTGCTTTCTTTTTCGTTTACTGTCGGGGGAAAAAAAATAGAACAGGCAGTCAATCGTGTGACAGAATTACTAAGTAAGGTGGAAAATGAGTTCTTCCCTTTCTTTGTTCAGAAGATCCTAGGACTCTGATGGTTCAATTTCGATCTATTAGATTTGCAAAACGAACACATTGCTTCTAGCTGGTTTAACAGTGAAAGGACCCCTCGACCTAGTCAAACTTACACGGTGTCAATGAGCGGATACAGAACAAATATTTGGTGATCCAATAGAAGGAGTGAAAGCTACCTCCGGAATTGAATTTCGAGAACAAATCATGAAATCAACGTAACAAAAAAGGGGGACAACTCTTGCTTTCTTTTTTTCAAACAACTCCCTTTAAGAAAACATGACACGACAGCAGCATCAAATTAAGGTAAGAAAAAGAGAAAAAGTCGAGGTGACAAATACACATAGCGAGGCACGATGTGAAACGAGCGCACCAAACGATCGCCAATTGAGTTAACTCTAGTTCAAAAGTTACTATCACGAGTTGGGGCGAGACTGGACCACTGCGAAACTCCCCCAATGGCGCCAAAGATGCTACGTGACAAAACGTGATGGGTGGTCCACTAGAGTACCCACGATCCATTCACACCATCATGAAGATGCAAAATGAAAATAAGAAAAAGAGCAGAAGAAATGGAAAGTAAATTGAGAGCATGCGTACCCAATGGCATGATGGAGGCTGTCATGGGAATGGTGAGCAGAGCTTTCCTTCCGTACTCATCCGACAGGTTCCCAATTAACGGCGTCAGAATCACCGTCCCAAATCCTATGATCTGCGACAAACACCACGCATTCTTCAATTGATTTCGCTCTGATGTTAATTCTCTTGCTAGTGTGTTAGCAGAATATCCGCTCTAGTATCTTCAGGCTTTTGCCAAGTTTAACCAGCTCTACTAATGGCCGCTCATATGAGAAGTCTTCCTCACGTCTCGCAGTGACCCAAAGCAATCGTGACTGCAACTTAGTAAGATGTGCAAGGACAAGATAAAACAGAGGCAAATAATTACGCTCTACTATCTCTCGATTAAGCAGCGAGATAAAGCAATTTGTGTCCATCGAATGGTGAATTATCATCATATATCGTGAGACACACGACGAGATTAATCTCAAATTAATTTAAACTATAGTAAAATTACGACGGTCGGGAAGCGAGAAGTCCAAGATGAGCTTCTTTCCCTCCTTTCTTCAGCTAAGATTTATCGACACCATCAGCGTAAGCCTTGACAAGGAGCGAATTGGCCCAAGACTTTCCAAAGTTTTCGTACTCTCTCTCCCCCTCTTTCCTCAGATATGGCCAAGCAGCGCCATCGTGATCGAGTCGAGAGATGCCAGATGGGTAGCGTCTCGCGGACACCAGTCGAAGGAGACGGAGGATGGGGAAAACAATATCTGGAATTGCATGGACATGAGGACCCCGTCGCGGTAGGTTTGAACTGTAGGTGTGCGCTAGTGGAGGCACGGCGAGGAACTTGCCGCCCTCGCCTTCGTCCACGTGTCCCTCGCACGAGCGCCCGGCGGATATTGAGTTCGTTAGGATACGGGATAAGCGAGGATCAATGAACATGGATCTACCGTTAAAGTTACTGTTTAATGTCTGTGGCCCCGGTCGCTAATCCTAATCATTCTTCAATGGGCTAAGCGGATCTCCAAGGAGTTACGGACCGGAGAGCGGCGGCGGGAGATCGTAGCGCTCGAGAGCTTCCTTTCTGATTCTGCTTCTGCTTCGCTTCCTCCTACTCCTGGAGTTCATTGCGGACGTATTTGAAGAAGGAATCTCCACGAAGCGAAGCCGCGACTAAGCCCCAAAAAAATGGATGAAAACGAAGCCGAACTGAGATTTGAGAGGTGGACGACGTCCCGGCGTCGCGAGCGCGCGTTTTTGAGTGAGTGTGAGCGAGAGAGAGATTTGAGAGCTGGAGCAGTTTGGATTAGCCTACTACTTCATCTCGTAACCAGAAGAGACAGATCGACAGAAGAAACGAAGCGAACAAAGTAAGAGCTCAAGAAAAGCGGGAGAGCGAGAGAGAGGGAGAGAGAGAGAGGTGCGTACCGCCTGTTGGATGCCAGAGAGGTAAATGGCGAGGGAACACTCGTCCTGGCCGGGGCAGAGGGCGGACATGGTGACGTCGGTGATGGCCGGGACCACCATGAAGCTGGCCATTCCGTACAGGAACACCGTCGCGAACAGATGCCCTAGCCCTCTCAGCTTCTCCATCGATCCCCCCTCCGTCTCTCTCTCTCTCTCTCTCTCTCTCTCTCTCTCTACACACCTCACTACAACACAGCGGAAGAGAGAGAAACGTGAGCGCACGCACCGCGTCGGCTCTGCAAAAACCCCCGCTGCCTGGTGCTGGTCTACTGAGCGAGAGCGATTCCAGAGAGAGAGAAGCGAAGCGAAGCGCACCGCCCCTTTTTGCCTTTTGCTTTATAGAGGCCGACTTGCTACCAAAACACTTACAAGCGGAGACAATGGAATGGTGAGGCCAAGTCTCGGCACAACCTGCCCCACCCGCCCGACCCCACTTCCCCCACCCAAAAATAAAAAAATTTAAAAAAAAAATCAGTACAGCACTCTAATTTGAGGAAGCCTTCGTCTTGCATCCGATATCTCATGTCCATACATCGAAATGTCGATTCGCGATTCATTAGAATGCCCCACCATTCGCTTCTCTATTCACATTCCGAAACTCCGGCGCTCGCCTCCCACCCGAGAATCATCCTCAGTCGCCGTCGCCGTCGCCCCATAAACAAAGTGATCCTGGTTTTCCGACTCTCCGAGGTCGACATGCTAATGGCGTCGAGCGCGTACCCTCCCGAAACGTTCGCAATCGCCGCGGCGGGCGGGTCATGGGAAACTCGTGCGCCTAGCGCGGCAATCGGCACCGCGGTCCGTCCGCAATTGGGATGGTCGGCGAAGACAAGTCCCGATGCCCGCGGGAACCGATGGATTAGGAATTGCCCGGCGGCATCCTTGACGGATTAAGAGGTCTTGCCAAAAAAGAGAGCACACGGCACAAGTTCGGAATCTCCGCGGTCGCGTCTGGTCTTTGAAGGAAACGAAGCTTTTAGAAAAGGAGCTAAAACGACTTCCGTCGAGAGTAAAAGAGAGGAGGTCACGACAGGCGTATAGTGGACAGTATCGTTGACATGACGAAGCTCCCATGCGGACCTGAAAGTTGCTTTTCTTCTCTCTTTCATCATCGATTCCTTCTCCACTGTCATCCCCCCTCTGCTTTGTCCTATACAGCGACGCGAAGGTGGACGAAAACAGGAAGCTACGCCTACCTGACCCCACTCGACAGGCCCGATTCACCGGTGCGCTCCCGACACGTTTTCATCGTGAGAAGAAGCTTTGAGAGGATGAAGAGTGTGGCGAGAGAAGTCTTAGTGGAAGGAGGAAACCAGAAGTTCATGGCCGGTGAGCTTGGGGTTGTCGCTTCCTTCAAAGTGGGCAGTCATGTAATGTCATCTTCCCAACCTTCTTTGGCTCTATGATTTTTGGCAAGAGGATGTTGGCCAGGCCTTGGCAATGTCCCTTTGAATCTTCGGACTGCTGTTCTCCATCCATGCTTTAATACGTTATTTTCCTGAAGTGATTTTCTTCACCATCAGCCATGTATATTTTTTCTACTGATTCGAAAGCTTTAAATAAATTTACACTAGCACCACGCCATGCGACGTTGGACCAACTCGTTGCAAGTTTGTGTTTTGGTCTAATTTAAATTCGACGGAATTATAGCGCCGCATTATTCTTAAGTACATCGATGCATCATACTCAACATATAGTGAGATAGTTTCGACAAATTATTGTAAGGACGTTACAATTACGATAAGTTTACCATGCACTTCACAAAAGTAACGACATCTTATTTGCTGCGTGTAAAATATACTAAAACGATTTGTTAGTGATTGAATGAGCAATTCATTTTATGTACCTCGTAACTTGACGAGGATTTTGTATGACTATGTACTTTATTCTCATTCCCGTTATCATTTCGAGCGTCCATTCACCAATCTCATCTTGCGTGACTGCTATTTTAATATATGACCTGCTTGATGCTTATGTTACTCCTCGTAGTATTGTTTTCTTGTTTTATTTTGAATATTTCTTTGTGTTTGATCTAATAGTTGTCGGCCTATATATTCGAAATATGTTTTTAAGATTTGGGCAAGTACCACAAAAAAAAGCCTCAAAATTACTACGCCAAAACACTCCAAACTCTTTTTATTTCACCTAAGACCCTAATGTTGTTTACTTTGACACAAATACCCTCTTCTTTTTGTGTAATGTCATGAAAAGCCTAGACTTATACATGTGTGGCGTATATTCTATTTCAATTATATTCATCGTATATTTGTCATAGTTTGAGATATTTATATTATAATGGGCACGTTTATAATTTTTAATAATACAAAAGTAGTTCGAAATACATATGTCACGATAAACATATATTGAGATTTTTTTATGATATCCACTCTTTGAACTTCAATTAAATGAAGCAAGATGCATGCATGCATGCATGCCCCATATTCACTCATCGGTAAGTCCATAAAAAAGTTATGTAAAACTTAGGGATAATTTCCAAATATATATAACTCTATATTATTTTTAACATAATGAATTACTATAAACTTTTCTTGTGATGCTGCAAACCTCAAATTTATACTGGTATGACATATTTACTCTAAACTTTTTTATGACACTAAAACCCCAAATTCGTACATGTGAGATATATTCACCTCAAACTTACATTCATACGACATATTTACCCTCTCCCAATGCTGCTAAAAATCTTGTGTGACTGCCTACATAGACAATGAATAGTCACGTGGCCAAAACATTTTAACTTTTTGTATTTTTTTTCCCGTTTTCTTTTTTCCTTTGTTGAACTTCCTCGTTGGTTTTCTTCCTTGGTTTGACAACTGTGAGGATAGTGGTGACCGCGATGATGGTGATGGTGAGGGTAGCGACAGTAGAGAGGGAGGCGGTAAAGACGAAGAAGGAAGAAATAAAAAAACGATCTTAATGGAAGGTAAATGTGTGACACATGTCTAAGTTTGAGATTTTTTGTGTTATAAAAAAATTATGATAAATATATCACATTGATACAAATTTGAGATTTTCTTGTTCTACAAAAAAATGTATAATATATATGTTAGGTGGGTATAAGTTTGCGACAGAAAAAGTTTGGGTTAAATATGTCATCAAAAAAATTATAATATATATGTTAGGTGGGTATAATATATAGGTTTTCTAGTGATTCGTGCCTTTACCCCAAAAATTCTTAAACCTATTGTAATGGCGATTCAATCCTAAACTTTTAAAATTAGTTAATTTAGTAAATCTTTGAATGATTTATTGATATTATCATTCCAATCAAGTTTGGTTGAAAATCACTAATGTAGACGATAGTCATACTACCTGACAAGATCAATGTTGATGTACACAATTTTTTCATTTTTAGTTTTCTAAGTTTCTTTCATAAATTCCATTGCAATTTTTGTATTTTTCCTTTTTCTATCTGTTCCTTTCTTTTCTTTATTCACCCGGCTGACAAGAGTGCACAAGACCTCGTCCGTGGCCAACAACCCTTCACAAAACGATGATAAACATAAATCAAAACAAAATAATAGAAGAAAACTTTTTTTAAAAAAATAAAAATATTCATGAGAGACCTTAAAATTTGTCAATATTAATGGCAGTCATGATGTATAAGATGACTAACGTCCATATTAGCAATTGTTTGCCAAAATTGATAGAGATGACGATATTGACAGATTGTCAAAATATCTTTAGAATTGAGTTAATATCCACCTAATAAATTTGTGACTTTTTTGATAATTTTATCATTAAACTCGATCTTCTTATTATTTTTTGATAGATTAAAGTTTGCACCCATAAAAAAAAGAAAAGAAAAGGTAATGGTACAACGTTGGACTTACCGCTGTTACTTTTCATCTTTTTACTTTTTCCACGGGATCATCACCCTTGGTCATGAAGTGAATGAAATCTTCAAAGTGGAGGAAAGCCCAAAATGACTTCATAAGTGGACAGTGGAGCATGTCAAAATGACACGACAAGGTTCAAACGGATCTGAATTCCCTTTTCCCTCTCTTACATCATCGATTGTCTTCCGCTTTGCTCTTCCGCCACAATGACGGGAAAGTGGACGAAAGCCCCCCACAAAAATGAATGCAGCAATGCCTGCCCCACTCGAAACCCGATCCACAGTTCATTCCCAACATGATTTCCTCCATCTTACATCCTCTTTTACGCCGGGGTACCCACTTGAGATGAGAAAAAGGAAATCAAGAATAATTAGATCATCATCTCGAACCATGCCGGCTCGCCGACCACGGATCGCATGTCTTACTATTGAACTCGTTCGTCGAAGAACTTCCCGATTGCCATTGACATCGATCGAATGCGTTAAGGGGGCCTAGTCAGGTGCTATTCGCGCAGATGTTGATTCTGATATGATTTCCTAAAGGTTTTAGCCAGAATTTCAGATTTGGGATGGGGTGATTTAAAAAGGGCAGCAGATAGCTTTTGTAGCATGACCTGTCAAGTTGGGAGAATTTTGGACCAGGTATAAAGCAGCTTCATATTTCCCCCACAGCATGCTTTATCAGCTGATGCTCGATGCCAAACGAGCACGAGCCTGCCCGTTTAAAATCGCCCCTGAAATTACCGAATATCTTGGGGTTAATAGTTTTTATTTTTCAGTTTCTTTGATTGAATTGCTGCACATAAATAAATTTTATTAAAAGATTGTACGAGATCCAAGCAGAGAATCTCATGTGAAACAGTAGTAGGTTACCTAGTAAATCACCTAGACAGTAAAGGCGAAGCTCAAAACTTATACCTCGACATGGAGATGGCGAGTTTGACTTCAAAACTTGAAATATATGTGCAAATCGCGATCGAGAGAGATTTTCTAATTCAAAATTAGAGGCCCAAAACGAATTACCAAATTTTTTTCTACAATAAACTCTATTGGACCTTTTTCTTTTGGGGACTTTTGGATTCTTTCCACACACTAATCCTAGTCTACCTCGCCAAAAGGTCTAAAAGAAAACTCCAATTTTAAATTTAATCCGCAATCTATGTCGATTTTTTTTCATTTGATAAAATTTCACCAATTCTCATTGGAGTTTAGATTATGCTTTCATAAATCCTCTGTCAAAAAATCGTTGCTAGTCTTTTTAAAATCATCAATCTCAGGAGGCCGTTGTTGTTTTCTACAAAATTGAGGGTGCTAATGAAGACCTAAGTTTTGATAATGAACGTAGAATTATCTCTTATGTTGATGAATCTGAAGAAAGTAGTGGCGATTTTGAACAAATAGTTAACAAGTAGATTTTATTCTAAAGTTAAAGTCTATGGTTGATTCGCAGTAGAATTGGGAATTGACTTACGTCTTTGGTGAATTAAGCCCGTGCTAAACCTAGACCTGATAGCTCGCTTTGAAAAATGGGATTTTGGTGAACCTTTTTTAACCAGCAAAATAATAGGGTCAACACGAATTGGAGCTAAAAACTTATGGATCTCAACTTGACCCGACATGTGTGTAAAATCTTTCTAAAAATGCTTGAATCATAGTTAGAAATTTATAATCCGCTATAGGTCCTGAAATATATAATTTACCTAGTCTCTTATATCCAATAAATGAATCGAAATAGCTTGATTGACGTTGTATATATTGAGATTAGTAAACTCAATTTTCTTACTTGGTGATATATGACAGATTTTTAATTAAATGGGTGGTGATATATGACAGTTTTTTAATTAAATGGGTGTGCTAACTTAAATAACTACTTACTTATTATCAAACCACATAGTAAAACAATTTTTTTTACGAACCTTTGTCTCTCTAACTCATATAATTTAAGAAATGAGTCAGGTCAATTTAGTTTAACCCGACTTCACTGTGAACAATCTTTTCTTGTTTGCTTGAACTATAGTTAATCATTTGAAATAATCAAAATTACCTAATTTTACATTATTATCCAAGTTATTATGTTATATCCTAAGGAAATATGTGATTCGTATAATTTTTTAAATGCATCATTTTTTATATTTACATGCATCAATATCTGATTAAGAATTGAAAATTTATCAAAA
This sequence comes from Melaleuca quinquenervia, assembly GCA_030064385.1. NCBI lineage: Eukaryota > Viridiplantae > Streptophyta > Magnoliopsida > Myrtales > Myrtaceae > Melaleuca > Melaleuca quinquenervia. Next base: position 3,719,443 of record CM057726.1, on the reverse strand, counting down.
AAGTTATAAACCTATAATAATTATATCAATCCAGTCATAAATATTTTTTAACTAATTAAATCTTGAAGCTTTTGTATTTGTGTCAATTCCATTAGTCAAGCTAATTTTGACAACTTACATTGACGTGAACAATTAATAATAATATTTTTTTATTTCTTCCCCTAGTGCAGCTCGACCTTACTAGATTTAGCGAATTCATACACTTTAAAGAAAAAATAGAAAAGAAAGGGAAAATGAAAAAAAATATTAAAGTATTATTAAAAGTTATCAACATGAGTGCTAGTCGTTCAAAATTGATGGGATGGAAGGTTTAGAATTCTTTTGGTAATTTTCTTGATCGAGAATCGATCGAGACCCCGGGAGGAACACCCCACCGTACTTCAATCACCATGGCGAAATTAGCTCCACCAGTTGCTTAACAGGGCGAAGATCCTCCGTCACCCAACGGGCTCCAGCCAGCTGCCCCACTCATCACCTTCTGCAGTCACGTCTCCATCCCAGCAACCTAATCAAGAATTCACGTAACCGCAAGGATGTATAGCTTTAGCAGATAAAGGAGGAGCAAAACCCCTGAAATCCCGAATTTAAGGGATGGCATGTGATGCACAGCTCATACCATTGACATTTTCAGCAACATATTCTCGCTCGCTACCACCCACTCAATCATCAAGAACTTCCTCTCGAGAATTTCTTGAAAGAAATGATTAAAGAAAGAACCTCCGAGGATGTCAGATTATAGAATGTCCATGCCCCATGGATCGAAACTTCAGCTTCTCCAACAGAAGAAATATAGAGGCGCGGATGATCTCCTCTCTTCACGTTTGCGCGTTGCGGTTCGTCAGCTCCACCGCCGCAACAACAGGCGATCGCATGTGAGCCGTCGGCGAATCTAATCATGCTTTGACAGCACGTTTGACTTTTGTTTTCAATAAGGAGAAGGTCCATACTTTAATCAGGCGAATGGAGTCGAAAATGATAAATCTAGTGAAATGATTCGAGACCCGGACGATTGGCTTAACGAAGTGCCTGTTTATTTTAGTTGGAGGCACAGAAGATGAAACTTGTGTACGTGGTCGGCGTAATTCATTTATAAGAACCGTTCCTTAACCACCAAGCCGATTCTTTCCACTTAGAATATATATCATCGCTTTAGATTTCAGATAAAAGTCAGGTATGATGGCTAGATGCATGGACATTTGTGTGGTCCATCACCCCAGGAAAAAGTCAGGTGGCCACCAATCTCATGATTGGAAATTCTCAGTTATATAGTATAGAAGATATCCCATTTCTTAATCAACCGACTTACCTACATTACTTGTATTTGTCATCAAGATTCGGTGCCCATTTCTATATATGGTCTTGAGCCGGAGCTTGTGCTCACAGGGAGAAAACAAGAAACAAAGGCAACCAAGCGAAAGAGAGAAGGACAATGGAGTCGAAGTCATCTGCAGTAGAAAAGAGAGATGCTCGCCATTCGAAGCATCGCAGCCCAAAGGCATCGTTGACACGGACCAACAACAATGTGGTCGAAGCGATCGCGATGGCAAGAGCAGGAGGCCTAGACGTCACCGTGTCACAGGTGAGAGAAGACGGGGTGGTGAGGATGAAGTTGGTGGTGAGGAAGCAGGAGCTGAAGCACATGTTGGAAGCGATAGGAGGCGGGAGGAAGAAAAGCACGCATCAGATGGCGACGTTCGGGCAGTTGTTGTCCGGCGAGCAGAGACTGAATCTCTTGCGCAGAAGGAAATTCATGAAGGACGGTCGCTGGAGGTCGTCGTGGCAGCCTGCGCTGCAGAGCATCCCCGAAGAATTGCAAGTCTTGCAACCTTAGAAACTTGTCGATGACTTCCAAGTATGAACTGACAAATCAATTCTAGGAGGATCAAACTATTCCCACTTACCTCCTTTTTGGCCGTTTCTTTTGTGTAATGTGCAGCTTTGGTAGTCAAGGCGAGAAGCAATCAAACATTTCATGATGATTTGCTTTGTCACCCATAGGCAATGACCATACTTTACTTCACATACTTGTGTTCCTGATGATCTTATGCATGCATATTCTCCTTTTTCTTCTTCGTCGAGCCATTATGCTTTCTTCTGACGATTGGACTTAGGGTGCGTTTGGTTGGGCTTTGAAAAAGCCCTTTGAGGTCCCAAAGCCCTTTCAAGCAAATGCCGGGGTGTTTGGCAAACATTTCCAAAGAGCTTTGAGAAGAAAGTTAGCTTTAGGAATGCTGAAAGCCCAAAGCTATTTAAAGGAGCTTTGGGCTTTCAGCTTTTTTCGGAATGCTGATGGCTGGGATTAATGATATTTGTTAGTTTTCTTTTTTGCCCTCAATAACTTAAGAGAAACCCAACTTTGCCCCTTTTCAAAACAAACCCTAAGAGAAAACGCACCCAGAGCGAGAGGGTAGAGGGAAGGCTCCCTTCATCGCTCGGCCTTGGTGGCGCTGCTTGGCATACCCTCTCCGCCGCACCGGCGACCGTAAGAGGAGACGATTGGCATCCCCTCGGTCTCAGTTTCAGTGCTTCTCATCGTGCTGATCGACAGCTCTCTCCTTTCTCTATGGACTCCTGCTGAAAAAAGGACCTGAAAAGCTCCGATTCGATGGAGGATGCAAGGGTTTTCCCCGAGCCTCGTCACTGAGGATTCAGCAAACCCTTTGGGGGATGCAAGGGTTTTCCCATACCTTAAGGTACGTACTATGCCTCCTCTATCTATTGTTCTGTAAAGCTGCTTGACTAAGTTTTGACTTTCTTCTTGTTATTCATTCCAAACTGAAATGACAAAAGGTGAACAAGAGAAAAAGAGGGGAAGCAATTGATTCTCCGATACTGGCCAAGCCCCATAGACAAGCAATGTGTGATACTTTAAGAATGATGATTGTTGAAAAGAGAGGGCGACGCTACTCGGCGGAGCTCCTCCCGAGCCAGAGAAGATGGAGGGTATCGGCAGCTGGGACGTCCTTAAATGGACTAAGATCGAGGTCGGTCCTTCTTTTTCTTCCCGTGGCTGTGATTTTCCAATTGATGCAGTGGTGCTTGCCTGAGATTGAAGTTGCAGTTTTTTTTTTGGATCGATTAGCGTGTTTTTTTTTTGGCAGCCAATTCCGTGGCCTTTATCAATTGCGATTTCTTGCTCGAGGCCAGAGAAGTTGTTGCGAAGGTAAGTCAATTTGTTTTCCTGTGATGTAGAAATTGATTATTGTGGGGATTTTTTTAGCATTGTTTTCTATTGAATAGGACTCTGGTTTTGAGCTCCAGGCTAGGATTTTCTATGTACTTGTTGGTGCATCTTGCCTAAATCGAAGGGCACCTCGGAGCTGTACAAGAACATGTTCTTGGTCATGCCCCTTCGCTTATGTCTCATGTCGAAGCAAGAAGAAGTGTTGCTGATGAAGATTGCCTTTGGGTTTTTGAGAAGTTGCTGACCATGGCAAAACTATCCAAAAGATGAGAAGATCCTTGGTTGAGTTTTTGAGGTGTAAGAGGCAGAGTTTTTGAGGTGGAAGAGGCAGGTCTTGATCAAACTGAGCAGGGTATCTACTTGGCAAGCTCTTAGAAATGGTCATTTGATGAAAACTCAATTGGTACTAGTGCTGCAGATATTGATATGTCCAAAGCTGCTATTGTTGTAGTTGCAAGATTGGAGCTTATTGGGGGTACAAACGCAGAGATATATGCAGATTGTTTGGATATTGATTGGCCTTTGCTATTCGTGAAGCTTTAGAAGTAGCTTGAAATGCCAGTTCTTTGCTTGTGATTGGAGGGCTTTACCATGGATTTTGGAGGCAAGATGCTGTAGTATTTCTTTCAACTTGGTCCAGTTGAATCTTGTGGGTGGACAATTTAATGCACACGCTGATATGCACATTCAAGCTTGTTCTGCTCTCATAGGCAAAGGGCTTTTTGATGTTCTTGGATGGATTGCTCAAAGGGTCACCAGTAAGGCCCCAAGTTGAAAAACGAAGAGGAATCTCAACTTTTCTCATGTATTTGCTGGAGTTGGATAAGGAACTCTCTTTTGTATTGATAATAAATTTGTAGATTGATCCTCTTTGTTTTGCCTACTCTACCTTGAAATGATAGATTTGTTTCATCAAATATTTATCGTGCAGAAAATTTGCTAAATGATACTCACGTTTGTCAAGAGCTATCAAATATACGTGAATGATTCACATTTCGTAAGAATAGATTTGAATTAACTTATACACCATGAATTCATATATTGTAAATGAGAAGAATAGTGTTTCAAATGATGATGCAACATTTGACATGACACGTTTACGTAATCATATGGCTATAAATTAAGAAAATGTTTAAGAATGTTTGTAATTTTTAAGGATGGTGAATTTTTTCGACACGGCACATGTTACAACATGTAGGTTATAATGAAAGTAATATTTGTAGATTGAATAATTTAACTATAAATAAATTTTATTTTAAAATAAAATTATTTACATTATGTCTTTTGACATTGTTACGAAAATCTAAAATTAAGAAAGTTCCAAACATATAATTTTTCGACAAAAAAAGCATAAGTTAATTATTCAAATGGGCTTTTCAAATGTGTTTTCTACCAAACAACATTTCTCTCAAAGTTGCTTTTCAAAGTAGAATTTACCAAACAGTCTTTACATTTCCATCAAAGCCCATTTGCAAAAAAAATTACATTTGCCCCAAAGTCTATTTGCAAAGTTGAACCAAACGCACCCTTAGTCATTACCCCGCCACGTAGAACAGCTCAGCATTGAAAACTTGGAGACGTTGACGTACCGGAACAGCTCAGCTTTTATAAAACGTCTGTTGAAGCAGATGCGGATGCATATCATGTGAATGAAGGAAAAGTCGTGCCCAGTAATTTAGGACCTGTTTGGCCATGTTTATAAACAGATTCATTTCCGTTCTTTTGTTCCGTGAAATAAGAAAATAATATAAATGCGTTTATTTATACATTTGTTCCTGAGAATACAAAATATGTTTTTTTGTTCCTTGGAACACATTTGGACCAACAACAATAAATAAATAAAAAAACTTACTTTTTATTCTTGAACAATTTGTTAAAAAACACATTTTTTTCTTTTTTTTCTCTCTTGCTTTTGCAGCCTTCGATCGCCCGCCTGCCGCCGATCGCCAACCACCGCAGCCAGTCATTGGCAGCAGTCCGGGGGCGGGGGGCTGGTCAGCAGCGATCGATGCCCATGAACAAGAAGAAAAAACGAGAAAAAACAAAAAATTTATTAATCATAGCAAACGTATTTCTATTCTTTTTCTACTTCAAGAACACTTTTACCAAACGCTCTATTTTACTCAAAAATTGTTCCATGAGTAGAAACATAAAAAAGTGTTTTTGTTTCAAAAATATTCCCTGAAATATAAATATTACCAAATGCGCCATTAGTGGGCGTACTAGATTTGACATCACCATGCAACGTTATTCTATGTAGATTTTCTTGATAAACTAGTTAGGTCGAGTCACGTTCAGCACGGTTGACAGTCTAATGACATTGTCACCAAAATGCTTTCATCTCAACTGCTCCAACGATCTGTTTCAAATGGTTGTCCATTTTTCTCGACCTTGTACTAGGCAGTCCTATTTAGGTTGACTCACACTTAAAATAAAAGAAGAATATGTAGATGAGCCTCTTATACTGTGGAGAAAATGACATGAATAGATTAACTAAATTGTACAATTATCATCGGTTTAGGGGATCATATCGAATGTGTTCAAGAATATCATTATGCATTGAATCAAAATTCATGAATTATTCGTGCCATTTTTTCTAAGGTTTGAAGGGTAAATGGTCCTTAGGCTCAGCTTGCTTCCTGTCTAATCAGGAACTTAAAAGTCAGACCGATGGGAACCAATCCAATTTCTTATTCCAAGGTATGTAGGATAGGTTTTGAATTTCGGAATCTGGGAAACTTGTTTCAATGAGTAAATACTAAATTCTTGGATTTGAAATCTAAAATCCGAAACTCGTAATTTAAAACAAGTCTCTGTATTTTTCTTGATATAAATTTTCGCATAATCCTGTAGTACTTTATTATATTCAATGATGAGTAATAATTTACTACTAATAAATTAAGCTTTATTTTTTGGCAATATCCATAACTAAAATTTTTCTTTATTAAAATTTTATATTTTTCGTACATCTTTGAATTGTGGCAGCAATTAGTAATCATTAGGTGCAGTGATTCACTGCTGTCATTCAATTAGTTTCAGGTTTTAGAATACACGGGATATGTATCATATTCAAAAAAAAAATGAGGATCATATTTTAACGGATAAATTCTAAAGCTCAGGTCGGGCTTTGCATCATCCTAAGACTCCACGAGCCCGCCAGGACCACGAGCCCACGAACAAATCTCGCAAGCCTCACCGCTTTCTCCCTTTCCTTAAGCTCTCGATCCCTTCGAACATGGCTTGTCTTTGTCCGTCCCGTCTTCAAAGACCAAAGCGCCAGCCGACATTGGAGACAGCCGCGTGTAGTTCGTCAAATGGGACAGCGACAGATTCCCCGATCTGGGAGATCCAGTCTCGCGCGACTCCACCTAGGAACGAGCCTTGCCCGGTGGGATTATGGGAACTCCCCCATGTGCACCGTCTTTCTCAAGAATCCCACCCTCGGAGAGCTAACCAGGGGATTAGACAGAAGAGACAAATGATTAAAGCTGTAAGAACACAGATTGTTCTGTCCGTGATTTCGGCGGTTGAGAGAGATGGATCGGCCACGCCCCCTGCGAGGATTAGTCTCTTCTCGTTGTCGTAAAGTAAACAGAAGGAGGAATTACTCTGCAAAGCACACGCTCCCTCGGGCGCGTGGAAGATTGCGTTTCTTTTCTGGCCAGCACCCGCTTTAATTCGACTCACGGTCCGTTCAACGAGGAGGAGCCTCCTTCACCTGAACTTCCGGGCCCCCGGGACACCATGTGAGACGATGGAAGTCAACCGTGCTAGCCGGTCGTTCCGGTTCAGAAACAGCCAAAGCTACGTGTTCACTCTTCTGGTTGATGCTCCTTCTGCTGCTGGCCAGATATGCTCTTAAGGGTGTCGGCGTTCTGTTCAAAAGGCGAAAGACGGCGAGTCCCTCGCTGTGATGATCATCTGGGGAGCGCTTCAATTAAGAAATCGGAGAGAAAACCAGGCGCAATATGACGTCGAAACCAAATCAAGCGAGTCAGTTTCTGTCGGGACACACCTGTACGTACGATATGAGATCGTTTCCGTGATATAATAAATTAATGATTCGATGAGTGTCCTTCCTCAGGAAGTTCACCCGAAATGTATTTTAATCGCCGAGCGACAATAATGGCGTCGAATGTTTACAGCTCATGAGCTCGCCAACGATGGCACCCAGATGCGACGAGCATAACCAGCCCAACAGAGCCGCTGCATCGGAACAAATTTATTAATTTTCTGTATGGAACCTCTTTATTACTTACAAAAGAATCCATTGAAAGCAAATCTTCACTATTAATGTACAATTCCAACTCATCTACCAGTCAAACCTATGAAACTCCCTCCTGGCGACCAAAAAAGAAAAAAAAAAGAAAAAACAGAGGAAGAAGAAGAAGCGGAAGATGGGATCTTGCTCAGTCAATTTTCTCTGTATCTTCATCTTCCTCGTCGTCCTCGAAGTACTCGAACCACCCTCTGTCGTCGTCGCAGAGGAAGCTCCCGAAGACCTCCCTCAGGACCCGCGACAAGATGTCGCCGAGCCAGCAGAAGCACCCGCAGCTGTCCCTCAGCTTGCCGAGTAGGCCCTTGTCGCCGACCTCCGGCGGCGACGACATGGGCTGGAGGTAGGCGAGGGCGGCGTGCTTGACGAGGGGGTTCTTGATGGGGATCTCGTACCAGCTGGAGTTGTTGGTCGGAGAGGCGACCGACGGCGGGGGCGGGGAAGCGGGGAGGAGGTCGCGGAGGCTGGTGTACGTGACGGACTGGAAGGCGATCATCTCGATGTCGGAGATTTCGAGCTGGGCGGCGGTGGCAAACCCGTTGTGGTGGAGGAAGGCGTGATCGAGGGCGGGGGACTGGTGGGTCTTGGTAGTTATGGGAGGATCCATTGAGATCAAAAACTCTCCGTGCTACAGAGAGACGGAGAGAGAAAGAATTTGAATGGGAATGGAGTCGGGAAGAGGAGTAATTGCTACCTAAATGGGGAGGAAATCTCGGTGAATCTTCATGGATGGAGGGAGAGAAGAGAGAGTGATTAAAGATTTTGATCAAGGGAATATAGAAGTAGAAGGATAGGTTAGCAGCGGCAAGTAAAAGTGAGAGGAATCTGGAAGGAGATTGCATTAAAGTAATTAAAAAACGCTTTTTTATTTTATTTTATTAGGCTGGGCATGATGATGGCTGATGACTGGCAAGATAGAGAGAGAGAGAGAGAGAGAGAGAGAGATTGATTTTACAGCAGCTTTGGATTTGGGGAGTCAGACAGAAAATGGTGGTTAGTCAGAATGGAAGAGAAGGTGAGATGAGGTGAACGAACACTGGACAGTACAACACAGCATGGGGAAGAGAGAGTGGTCGCACGCGCGTCAGGGAGGCGTTGGGTGAAGGCGGGGGGGACCAGAATGAAAAAGAAAAGAGAAGAAGTTGGACATTGGACGATAGGTTAGAGACAGCGAAATGAAGGGGAAAAAGGAGAAAGAGGAGCAGCAAACGCGGTCGTGTTGGTCGCTCGTTTGCATCCCTTCCTTTTTGGAAACATCGGAAACAAAGTCAGCGGCTCGCATTCCCTCTACGACCTTCGACCCCTCGAGCCCTTCTTCTCTTTCTCTGAAGCTGAACTGCGAATGTGCTCGTGCTGGAGCTCGTTGCTCGTTGCTTCGCGCGATGGGGGCTCGAGGAGCGGGTACGCGATCGACGTTTGCATTTGTGGACCTGGGTACGTGACGTGGGGCTGGGCCCCGGCGGCACACGTGTTGGGATCTCTGGGATTGACTCCCTCTCGCATGGTTAACACATGTTGTCTGGTCGTTCATCGGCACCGCTTCTTCTTGCTGCTGCAACTGTCTTACTCCCCCCTCTCTCTCTCTCTGCCCCTCCTCTCCTCCTTCAATGGTCAGTAATGTTGATGTCGTTTTCTGCATTCTTATCTTCTCGTTCGTTTAGTTGCTTGCGATCGCCTCCCGAGGTCTGATTTTCGCTGCCTTTGGCAACACCAATCAAGAGGTGATGATGTTCTCTGGTACCTGGTTTGATTCTTTGTGTACTGTCGTTGCTAAATTGGGGCAAAAAAATTGGGGCTAAATTGTGTATTGTCGTTGGTTTGATTCTTCTGATTTTCAGGGTTTGTGTTCGCAATTGGTCTCTCTTTTTCTGCAAACGGAGCAGATTCATGTGCTCAATTTTGTGCTGCCGAATGGGTTCTTTCTTTCTTGTTGGCCCAAAAGGAGAAAAGGGGTTCCTTCCTTTAGTTGATAAAGTGCACTCTTCTTGGCTGCATTCTCTGCACTACCTGTGTTGTGTCAATGAGTAACCATTGCTCAGAATTTGCTCGAATGCGAACCAGGTCATAGTTGAAGAACGTAAGAAAAGAAGGAGCTTAGTAGTGCACTTATAAGAACTTTTCGTTGCATAAAAGTACGATTAAACTTTTCCGGCTTAGCATAGCAGTAGCTTAGTAGTGCACTTGGAAGAACTTATCGTTGCAGAAATGTATGTGTAAACATTTCCAGCTTAGCATGGCAAGTCTATTTGTATTGAGAAGCAGCTTGATCACACGCGTGGTTTATATATAATTAATGTATATGAAGAGCAAATGCGTGGATAAGGATTCTCAATACGTACTGCAGTAATATGTGCTTTTTTGCCCTCGCTGAAAGAATCAACTTCGCCCACTTTCTTTTAAGGCGTTCAATATTTGTTACTCTTGCTTGCAGAAACAGAGAAATCCAACTATAAAGCAGACTTCTCCAATGCCGGGACATGACGGCACCTCAGACTACACAGTATTGGGAGGCGAATCATCCCCGAAACTGGAGAGATTCCAAAAGGTTTCAATCATACCACTCGTTTTCCTCATCTTTTATGAAGTCTCTGGGGGTCCATTTGGTGTAGAGGACAGTGTGAAAGCAGCAGGTCCCTTTTTAGCCCTCCTTGGTTTCTTGATATTCCCAATTATATGGAGCGTCCCTGAGGCTCTGATAACTGCAGAGATGGGCACGATGTTTCCTGAAAATGGAGGCTATGTAGTTTGGGTTTCATCGGCTTTGGGGCCCTATTGGGGCTTCCAACAGGGCTGGATGAAATGGCTGAGTGGTGTTATCGACAATGCCTTGTACCCGGTTCTCTTCTTGGACTATCTTAAATCGGCGATCCCGGCTCTTGAAGACAGTTTTCCTAGAACTGTAGCCGTGCTTGTACTGACTCTTGCGCTGACTTATATGAATTACAGGGGTTTGACTATAGTGGGTTGGGTTGCTATACTGTTGGGAGTGATATCCCTTCTTCCTTTTGTGGTCATGGGACTGGTGGCCATTCCTGATCTGAAACCTTCGAGATGGTTGATGGTAGATCTTGGCAATGTCAACTGGGGGTTGTACTTAAACACTCTCTTCTGGAACCTCAATTATTGGGACTCCATCAGTACTCTCACTGGTGAAGTAGATAACCCGAGCAAAACTCTCCCGAAAGCTTTGTTTTACGCTCTCATCTTGGTCATTCTCGCATACTTCTTCCCTCTCCTGATTGGGACTGGGGCTGTTCCAGTTGACCGCGAGCCGTGGTCTGACGGATATTTCTCGGACATTGCCAAGATCCTCGGAGGTGTCTGGCTGCAGAGTTGGGTCCAAGCTGCTTCTGCTCTCTCTAACATGGGGATGTTCCTGGCTGAGATGAGCAGCGACTCATTCCAGCTGCTTGGCATGGCCGAACGCGGGATGCTTCCCGAGTTCTTTGCCAAGCGATCTCGCTATGGGACTCCGCTCACCGGGATATTGTTCTCGGCATCGGGTGTCATCATGCTTTCGTGGCTGAGCTTCCAGGAGATCGTAGCGGCAGAGAATTTCTTGTACTGCTTTGGGATGATCATGGAATTTGTGGCGTTTGTGAAGTTGAGGGCAAAGCACCCCGCGGCTTCTAGGCCTTACAGGATCCCAGTTGGGACAGCCGGGTCAATTCTCATGTGCATACCCCCGACCTTGCTTCTCCTCGTGGTTGTTGCTCTCGCACCGAAAAAGGTCATAGGCATCAGCCTTGTGGTGATGATGATCGGGCTTGTTCTGGAGCCCTGCCTCAGGAAAGCGGAGAAAAGGAGATGGCTCCGGTTCTCGATCAGCCCCAATCTGCAGGATTACGGCCCTGCTGATCACCAGCACAATGACTACCCATAGATGGCTGACTTCCAACGTGTCTTGTAAAATCCAAGATGGACGTGTCATTGTGAATCCAAGTCGGTCTTCTCTCAGCGTCATAGTTGCCTTTTTCACCCAAGTGACCGTTGAAGTTAGTTTTCTGTGGCTGCTAATCCTACGAGTACTGCTGATTGTACATTGAGTTAGGCCTATCTGAGTCAACTGGTACGTTTCTGTGCAGTTAAATGCTCCTCAACATCCTTGTGAGTAATAAAAGTTTGTGTTCAGGGTGCCTTTTTTCCTCTTTCCTGCAGCAGTTACCTCCATAGCATTACAAATCAGGAGATTAAATAGTGATTCGGTTCAAAATGCAATACTTGCAGTGATCCGAGAGGGATTCTGATTGAGTAGGGAGGAAAACTCACCGTCTGTAGAAAAATACTGGGATGCAGCTCGTCTCTCAAACAAAGTGAGGGAAGAGTCAACTCAAGCAAACTGGAGACGCATATTGGATGATTGGCAAAAGAAGGCCATGGAATAATTTCTCCCATCTTAAGAATTTCCAGCCAAAATTGATCGAATGAACTATATTGAGAAATTATATAAAAGTCTAGAACTCTATTGATATAATGGAAAATTTTAAAATTGAATTAATATAAGGAGAATAGATTTGTGATTTTTTAATATTTATTCCAACAAATATATGCAACCTTTCGTACTTGTGAAGCTGTACTCAAAGCTACACTTGTAAGTCATGAGTACAGATCCGTCGGTGTTATACAACTTCCAGGTGTACCAAGACACTATGTTTATGGACTCTCTCAGACAAGTACCATCACGAGTGCGATGTCTTCTACATGAACCTGGTCGAGCTTCTTGCTTGAGGACGATAGGTTTCCTCGGAGTGTGCCTTGCACGAGCAAGTTAATAACGTGCAGCTCCGAAACAGAGATTGAGATGAATGTGTTTTATTTTGACAGATTAGATGATATAACTCGATGGGCTTGCCTCTGCGTGAAGGATGAATTTACGAGGGATTTCAAAGATGAGATCCGAACGAAACTCTTTTGAAGTGGCATACTTCACGACCGTGACGCGGACGTTCCACTAACCTCGCTTAAATACATCTTTTTTTTTTCTCAGATGCCTAGTTTGAGTAATGTCAAAACTAGGGGCGTCAAATGGGTGGGTCGGGTCGGGTTTGGGTCGGGTCAAATATGGGTCGACCCATATTTGACCCATTTAACCCGTTTTGACCCATATTCATGTAGTGCAAATATGGTAACCCATACCCGACCCGACCTGTATTGATAAACACTTACATATTTAACCAAGTTCAGGAAATTTTGTTTGGCGATTTTTTTTTAAAATGTATTGTTAAAATAATTTTATGAAATACGATATGATACTTTTTTCTAAAATTTTTAAATTTTTTTTCGAAATTTTAATTTTTTTTATTTTTAAAATATATTTTTTCATTTTTTTCATTTTTCCTTTTCCAATCTCCGGAGTCTGGTGAGCTCATCACTCGCTTCTTGGCCAACGACCAACTTAGAAAGAGGAAAAAATGAGAAAAAAAAAAGAAAGAAAAAGATGGGAAAATAAAATAATCAATTTTTTGTTTTTTAAAAATAAAATAATTAGAATAACATAATTTTCATGGTCTAAAAATGAATTATTAATAATATTTAAAATTATTTGTTAATAATACTTAAAATTAATTAGGTAATCCGTTTATGACCCATTTATAACCCATGAGGTTGGTAAGTGACCCATTTAAGACTCACTTAACATTTTAAGCTGACCCATTTATGACTCATATCATCAAATATGGGTTAAAATATGGGTCTTTGACCCATTTTGCCACCTCTAGTCAAAACTCATGACAAGTATGACTTAATGAGGGTGTTTTTTTTTTTTTTTGCACACGAGAAAATTCAAAATGTCCAAAGTAACACTCGCTTGAAGCTTACGATGGACGAAAAAGAAATACTTTTAGCTTTGACGTAGATCAATCAAATCATTTCAGATTCAAGCATTTTAATAAATTTAACCATTAGATTCTTATTTTAAAAAAACTAATAAGTTACATATCTTTACAATACCTCTGAAATTTAATTTTTAATAACTCCTTGTAATATTCAGTTCTTTAGTTCTAGGATTTAAGGGAAATTCATTGGTTAAGATTTATTATTCAATAGTGTGATCCAATAGTCACCAGCAAAATAGAATCACTAGCTTTATCTTTCAAAGAAGTAATTTTTAATCTCAAACTTCTCCTGGAAAATACAAGAGTATAATGTTTTGATGACTGCATAACATTACAAAATTTCTCGATTATTGAGTGAAAACTTTGCCGAGGATTGTAAACTGTTCGTGCACACCCACATCAGTTGGTCGAGTTGCTATAAAGGCCATTCTTTCTAGCCGTCATTTGGGGTTGTGCAGGACACACCGAATTTTTATTCTCCCTCAACAAGTACTAGCAATTCACGTAAAGAAATGTTTTCAGGCTCCTTGGCGATCTACCGGAGTCAAAGAGACGAACTTGAGTGCAAAATGCAATAGTGAGTCAAGTATATCGATATAGTGAACAAGTTCCTTCACCAAAGGAAGTTGCTGGGCAGCGGGAGTTGAGCTCTGATCTCGTTGAAGCTTCGGTTGAGGCCACGAAGTGCTTGGATGTGCTGTTCATCTTCCTCGACAGGTATGATTTTAGCGTAGTCTCCATATTCGAGATGGTCCACCACACGGTTGGCAGCTTCGAGCCCTGTGACGTAAGACTTCTCCTGTTTACAACCATGACATGTCCACCGTCATTATCGTCGGCTGCCGAATCTCGAATAGGAAGAAGAAAGCAGCAGCAGATCACCTGTGACCATGAACCATGACGGTTGATAATCCAGTCTCCCGCCATGAACAAGTTTGGGAAAGAGGTCGAGCCACGCATCATGTAATCATATGAACCTACCACACAAGGGAGACGAACAGCAGAGAACTTAATTCATCATACATAAAAGAGGTATCCATCTTCACGTCAAACGCACCGGTTACCAAAGAATTAAAGATCTAGCAAAATGCATCTTTTCATTAATTGTAGGAGATTTCAGATAACTTTTGTCTTCTGATGGTGCAAATCATCTGTTGAGTTCTCGAGCATCTGTAACGTGAGATCACCACGAGACAAGGTCTAGCATCAGCTTAAAGCATAAAGCTAGTAAAGAGTTACCTGGGAAGAAATGAGTCAAGGACTTTGGAGATCTCCTAATCTCCCTATCCACCACAGTAGAATTCCCAAACTCCTTCACAACATCCATGAGGTATGACATAGTTTTTCCAACTACATGCTCATCCTCGAGCACCAGCAATTCATTAGCATAATACTGCAAAAACCAGGGAAAGTATATCGTTTCTTCAATAATTTCTTTCACAAAACTTGTCCCACCTAAAACAAATAAAGATACTTGAATACTCACGAAATCAGATTGTATGACTCGCATAGGGTCACCTTTATGCTCATCGTGGAGTACATTCAAGTCAAAGAAGGTCCATCCAAAGCAGTTGTCATCCCCAGAGCAAACATTGGTAGCATTCGGAATGGTAACCTGATATTTGTCAATTTACATAAGCTCTCATTAGTTTTCATTAGTAAGGGCATTTAGCACCTCACAAGGGAGGAACAAAATATCAACAGCTTTCCAAGACACCCCGGAGAGAATGAGCATAATCTTGACCAAAACAGCTTGGTTCTTAGTAATCACTATGCATTCAAGAGTATTACTGTACTTCACAAAATACACTTATTCAGAAAAGACAAGAAATCATCAAATACACAGAGAACTTTGGCAGTCATGTGAGGACTATTTGTCGTAAAATTTCGAAATCATCAAATTCACTTATTAACTGTCCATATTTCCTCCCCTTTATTGCGTTACTTTCAATATAAATCGGAAATGTTAGCAGAAAGCTGGAGAATTTAGGATGAAGAAATCCATTGGCACTTACTTTCCCATCAAGTCGAAGCTTAACGCTGAGTGCATCAACACCGGCCATGTTCATGACTCTCAAAAACTCATTCCTTGTGCGTAATACTGAGCTACACAGAACTCAACATCAAGTTATGAAGAAACACGGAAGAATATGATGCTAAAATCAAAGATCCGACATGCATAGACTTACTTCAGTTAATATTAGTGAACGAATACGCATTATCTCAAGTAGCAGTGATTTTCAGAAGAATGAGAACTGACTTTCACAAAGTAAAACATGTTTGACTAGTTCTTTGATATAGAGATTTCACTCATCTGTAAGAGTGAAGACTTAAGTAATATTAACAGGGTCAGCCTATTAACGCTAACAAAAGGACATAATCAGAAAATAGTTGCTGATTGAATGAGGAAAGGAGCGATATATATGCTAAAAGTCCAGATAATTGATTTGATTTGACTGCCAAGTATTTGGAGAGAGAGCTAGAATCACCTGTTCTTAATAATTTCCTGAACTGTGGAGATTCTGACAGCTAGAATGAATGCATCCGCATCAAGGCTCTCTTCCCCACAAGCTATTCCTGATATGCAGCCTGTCACCTCATTGAACAAAAAGTCCGTCACCCTTCGACCCTCCAAAAACACGCAACCTTGAGTCCTCATAAATTCCTTCCATGGCTTGAAGATCCTTTCTTGGACTGTCCCCCGACACCACACAGCATCAAAATCTTTCTGCATCCACAACAAAAGGGGAGAGATACACTTTGATGTGCCCAATTCATAAACATGAATTGTCAGTCAGAATGGCCTGGTGCACTTAGACACTATGTTAAAGCCCGGTTAAAGGACCATCTGATCCATCTTGATTAAGATCACACCAGTGCTGCGCATTCAATAGGCCAGGATGGCTGACAAATAGGTTCTTCTTTTTTCACAGAAACTTCACATAACAGGAGATATCTCACGGTTCCCTTGCTTCCAGCTGTCATATTCAACCGCCCATGATCAAGTGCACGTATTACAAATGAGTCTAGAGAAGAGAGCAAAAAGACCTGGTGAGCAAGGATGAGGTAATATAGCATTGCCAGAGTTGCAGCAGCACTGCACTGCTCCGGTGGCACATAGAGACCTACTTGAAGCATTGGGCGTAATACATCCTGATAAAGCTTTTCTGAGCAGCCAAACTGTCTGAAGAGCTCCCTGGCAGTAACTACCAGTTGAATATATTATAAGAATTTGTCTTATGACTTTGGCTAGAGAGAAGTTCATCCATAGACAAATTTTCTTTCAACAAATGTGGTTGGATCTTTACTTGGATCATACTTTCTCCAGGCAGTATCGGTGTTGTCAAAGTCCACCACTGCAAGCATAACGCACACATTAGCCGTTGATAGGAGGATGAGATCCAGCAAGAGTCATAAGACTAGTAACTAAATGCTGTTGATGATCTTCTCAAAAACAATCCTTCAGGACTGCCAAATTTAATCTGATGCTAAATTTACTCTCTTTCTTACGTGCTCACCTGCTGGAAGGGGGTGGGGGTGGGAGAGCGATAGAATTCAAGGGAGATCCATCTGCAAATACCAACAATGAAGAAGGTTCTCCACTTATGTCCTACAATAACTAGCTGGAAAGTTCTTTGAACTCAAACCGATAGAATTTTGCAATCCACAGGGTTATCATAATGTTTATGAGCCAACACATTGCCGTAAATTTTAATGTATTAGACTTAACAGCGTATCACATGCTTCATTTACTTCTTCATTATCCATCGAAGAGGACAATGCAATGCTTATATACTTCATTTACTCGAATTCTCCTTGTTAATTCTTCACATGATTCATTGCCTTAGTTGTAGACAATTTTGCATTTAACTATCCCAGATTAAAAAACAAAATACTGGAAGAAGAAATATCATCATATAATCAGGTACAGATACAGCAGAACCATTTCATCAAGAAGTCGCAAAACAAGTCATGCAATCCAATACTTGACTGAGAAACTTTAACATGCCTGCAGCCATTAAAGAAACTGACGTCAGTCTATCCACCAATTCCAGTCGAAGAAACTGCATGTCACAAAGAATGATTTAGCATCAGCAGAGTACTTGTTTGGTCAAGCTTTGATACATGTCGTATTAGAAGACAGTGTCATGTAGCTTCAACATGATGCATACTTGAGTATGAACTAAGGCTCCCAAGGGAGATGGCAACTGAGGGAGATCTTGGTATATCGGAAACTCCACCTGCATGAGTACGGATTTACATTTAGAAACCTAAAGCTAAAGGTCTCCAGATATGCAAGACCTATGCACTTGTCATAACCGCTTAATGGTCACCAAAATTTGACTGCAGAGAAGCCAGTGCCACATATGAAAAACAATGGCTCCATTCAATAGCATAAGATATGCAGGAACTTCACCATCCAAACATACTTAATGTAGTCTTTTTATCATCATTTTCACGCGCTTGGATGTATAATGGAAAAGATATGTAAGTACCTCTAGCCCCTCACGGGAATAGAGAGCAGACTTCATTGAATTTGTAAAGGGCTTGATCCCAAGCTCATTGACAAGGCTGAAGATGTTCTGATAAGGGTGGTAAAAGCCTGCATGTTCAAAAGAACTCTGTTTGGTTTCTTTTTCAACTACTAAGTTGTGGGAGACACCTCTGCGTATGATGCAAGTAAAAACATCGTTTAGCTAGCCCAACCATGGAAAAGAAAACTTGAAGCTTATCGACTTTCTACCATCCTTGGTGAATACTCACAAGTAATGGGGAGACATGGACGCCCATATGCACTAATTACAACAGCATCTGTGACTCTAGCAGAATTACCTTATGAAACATAAATAGTATGCCTGCATATGCAATTCATATATCAATATCCAAATAACTTCCTTCTCTCATTCAGCAAATAGTGTAAAGGATGGTACCAAAAAAAAAAAAAAGACTTAAACCAATCCAGTTTGACAAGCCTGTCTAATCTGGTCATACATTAGAATCTACGAGATTCGAATAAGCGATTTGCCATATCAACACATCCACAAAGCAGAAGAAGAACCAACGAGGTCCTGTTCACATAAAAGAGCCGTTTCGAGTACCTTGAATACCAATTGCATCGGGACTGCCATAATCATCTGCATCTTCAAGAACCGTCACATCAAAACCCTGAAAAAGAAAGCGGGAGAAAAAACACGAAAGGCACTCCCTTCGAATTCAAACCTCCGTATTCGGCACAATCACCAACTGGGCACAATCTAACCCCAATGGCACATTCAATTCAACGATCGAAAGAAAGCAGAAGACGGAGGGATACCTGCTTGCAGAGATGGTAAGCCGCACCGAGGCCGGCCCAACCGGAGCCCACAATCACCACCTTATTGTTCTTCTTGTTACCGTCCTCGCCATTGCCGCTGTTCTCTGCACTAGCGTGGACAATAAGAGAAGAGCTGGCTCTGTTGCGACACGGTCTCTTGGAGAAATCAAACGGAGAAGAAGTTGAGAGTGCGAGACTCTGCCTCCAACTCCAAGAGGAAGATAACATGGTTCAACTGTTATTCACTTCACCCTCTCCCTCTCCCTCTCTCTCTCTCTCTCTCTCTCTCTCCTGATAATTGGAAAACGGTTGAGATCAGTTGATCGGTGGCGTAGGCAACTGGCAGACCAACCGCGCGAGATTTTTCTATTGGTGGCCTGAACTTGATCGTGGGCAGGCCTAGCGGCCCATTGAGCCACGTCCAGCCCGAGCAAGCCCGAAAAGCGAATGGACGGGTCCGGCTTGTAATTTTCGTTCTTGGGTCCGAAAACCAGCCCACTTTTCTCGTTTAAAATCCAAGTGATTAGCACCAAGTCCAAATAAGCCCAAGTCAAGCAAACTACTTTACCTGAAAATTTGAAGGAACTAACAGCGAGAGAGAGAGAGAGAGAGAAGAAACATCTCCCAAGAAACGACACTTCCTAAGTAGACATTCGGTTTGACCATCAACCAACACTTTGCCCGACTTAGCTCAGATATATTTGCATGTAACAATGCTTGAGAGTAGGCAAAACTCTCAAAACACGTATTGCCAATAAACAATGAACGAAGGGGTGACCATAACGGAGCCCCAAGGACATCTTGATAACCGTCCTCAACAAAAACCCACCAAGTAAAAAAGAAAGAACAAGCACACAGATCATGTCTCAGCGAGGCGCTTCGACTCGAACTGGTAATGTACAGCCACGACCCAATGAGCTAGACCCACGATCGCCGGATCCAAGTCCAACCATTATCTCCTTTCACCATCTCCTCCAGCTTGGGAGCCTTCTAAACGGGTCATGTTTTCGGCTCTCTCTACGTTCTCGCCGTGAGCAACCATATCACTGTACAATTTCTGAGAAGCCTTGGAGAACTCCGTCAGGGACTCGAAGATCAACGAGAGCCCCGTCTGAAACCCGTTTAGAGTGATCCTCTGCGTTTCTTGCATGCAATTATGGTGCCTCTCCTTCTCCATTTCTAACTTTCTCCTCAATGTGTCCAAGTAGTCCCCATTGCCTGTCGTGAGCTCAGGATGGGTGCTCTCGAGCTCAGTTTTGTCCTCGGACGGCCTGAACTCGAGAAACCGTGTCTCTGCCTTGTGGAACGACGGCGACATTGTCCTCCTCTCGACTTCTTTTGCCAGTGCATCCACTTTCCTCTTCTGGCGCTGCTCCTCCCCTTGTTGGGCCCAAAGAGCTCTCATGTCCTTGGCAAAGCTTTTCAATGCGAACACCACGGCCTTATCTGGCAACATATTTAGAGAGGCCGACCAGTCGTGGCAGATGGGTAGTAACGGGGGACCATTGACACAGTAAGGGGCAGAAGAACTCCTGCCCTTGGAGCAAAATTCAACTTCAGGTGCTACGAACTTGGTAAGCCAACCATGAAGCGCTTCAACATACGCCTTTTGTGATGTGATGTAGTCGGTGAAGCATGAACACCAGTTCTGGAGTTCAGCTTCAAGCTGAAGTGTCGCAAGCCGGTGGGAGTCATTACAGAACTTTCCATACGTTGGGCAAGCAAAGGTACCAACTTCAAGAAGAATCTTGTTCTGGGTCTCGTGAGACTCCAGCATAATTTTCCATGTTTGAGTAAGGCTGCACAATGGGAACAGAATGGCAAATCAAGGAGCAAGATCATGAAGCTCTGAAAATACATCTAATTACCTTCAAGTAACAGAACTAGACTGTCAAAAAAACATGGAGCCAACACAAAAAGATGCACACTTTTGGAACGTGAAAACAGGGTTTTTCCTAGGTGTTCGCTTACCCTTTCAAAAGCTCAAGAATTTGAGGCTGCAGTTCATCGTCGCGAAGCTTCTGAATCTTTTTGGAAATTGACTCGGCACTGTGAACTGCAACCAAGATCCTAGCATATAAATCTTTCACTGCAGCTCTGGTTTTGTCCATCGTGGGTCCATCGTCTCCTTTGACGTCTTGGTTTCTCAGCCGTGTACACTTGCTCTCGTACAATTTTCTTATGTTGTCTCCAGCCTGGGCATATAGGATCGGAATTATCAAACCAAAATAAATGAAAGTAAACTAGATGAAACTATGTCCCCATTCATAACATACAGATAATACAGAAATAAGCTAATCATCAAGATTTCATTTTTTAGCACAGAGTAAGAAACATTTTCAAGAGCATACCATGTTCAGATGAGATGTGAAGATATAGGAGATTTGCTTTTCACAGTATGAAACCATGAAAGCAGGCAAAAGGAGCTAATAAGCTAAAAGGAATCAGAAGATATCAGATACAGTAAGATTAAAGCATTTGAGTAGTTCTTATTTCTCAACTTCATCCATGAGAATGAGGAGAACTTGATAGTAGCTAATGAAGCGCATGAATTTTGACAGTTGCAGCTTTACCTTAACTTCTTCATAGAGCTTCTTCTCCCATGCATATAGTCTTTCCAACGTGAGTGAATGACTTCCTGAAACCATCCCTCCATAGTCATCAAACAATTCATTCGTATATGCAGTCCATGTAGAGGATCCCTTTGAACTTGAGGCCACCAGACTTTTGCATGAGTTAGTCTTAGATGAAACTGTTCGGTGCCACGTTAACGATTGGATAAGTTTTGTAGAATTTTCTGCATTAGAATTAGAAGTTACAGAGTGCCATAGATCGCCAAAATACAGAATATCGGATCCATGCACTAAATCCAAAAGATGCGGCGCTTCTTATTTATCTCTTAAGGAAGAAAATAGTCATCGTGCCTCGTCAAGAAAAATGTCGCCTTACATAGTAAATAGAAATGAAGAAGGGTGAATGCCACGATATTCTAGAATTGCAACTTGCTAGAAAGAGGTTATTTAAAAGAGAAAGCGCCAGACTAAAATGATTCACAAAGCTCCTATAAGAACATGAATGGTGAGGGTAAGAAATTCACTTAAACAATAAAGAAATACAAAGAGTCTAATACAAATGTCAAAAACGATGTACCCTGAAATAAATAGGAGAAAGCAACTCCTAAGTTGTCTCTCCTCTTTCTCCGGTTGCATCAAAGTGGGTTGCACCACCAGTGAGAAATTAAGTGCTCCCCAGGTTGTCTGAGCAAGCACAAAGAAAAGCCTAGGCAAATCTATAAGACAACATTGTGGTCCTAATTAGCTACTGGGACAAGATAAGCCCCACCGTGACCTTTATTGAGAAGAGAAGAAAGAATGCACGACGACATAAAAGGGACCACCGATAAAAGTGAAACCACAACACCCAGCATATGTCGCGCGCCAATCTGCGATTAATCCCGGCAAGGGAAACAAGAACCTTTTGGGAGCTAGGGATAGAAGTTTTCCAGATTAGATGAAACATACCAACTTTTTAGATGGGTTAAGAAATCCGAATCACTGAAAGGAAAATAGAAAAGTATAGTTGAATTGCCTAGGTCATGATTGAACCAGCAAAACTAGCAAATCCGTTATTAGGAACATGAGAACCCAAGATTACAGCAGAGAAAGGATAACACAGCAAGTTTCCTCAACACAACTGAGAAATTGGTCTGAAATGCACGCAGACAAGGTGACCTTTTTCATGAAGTAATTTTTAGACTCCCTTCTGCTAATAGTTTAATAGGAGACAAAATGGGTACTTGGGGGTCGAAGTAAAATTTGATTCAATAATATTGTAATGTAACAGCAAAATCTATCGACCCGGAAACCCTAATCTCACCTTTTATTTCCTCTAATCCAGATTGCAGATGCACTCTGTTAGCTTCCAACATCCTAGAGACATCCTTGCCAGAATCATAAGCCCTTATGAAGTGGTCTTCAATGTCCTTCAATGCTTCCAAAAGCTCTCGACCCTTCTCTGGCATGTCAATCACTGTTAAGCCCTTGTGCTCACCCTGGCCCAAAGAGCCGCCATCATCCACCACATTCACCATTTCAACCAAACCGTTGTCTTCCTTAGCCTCCCCTCCACTCACAATGTTCTCTTCAACAACCACCTCCTTTTTCTCTTCTCGAACCCCATTAGCTTCAGCCTCTTCTTCCAGCTCCGGTATTCCTTCCTGTTCCCTCACAACCCTCAGATCATCCTCAGAGTTCTGCCTATAACCACTCATGACGTCCGACCGCATGCCAAAGAAGGGGTTGAAGAAGTCCCACCCAAAATCCATCTGAGGAGATGGCATGGGTGGTGGCACTTGCATATAATAGTACCCGCAGGCTGGTTCTTCTTGTTCTGCATTCACTCTCTTCTGAGTTTCTTCCTCTGAAGAGTCATCTGACGAAATGGAGGAATCACAGTGCTCACAAGGAATGGACTCTTTGGTGGACTCAGAAGGCCTCTGTTGGAGCAGCATAGGGTTGTTGGTGACATTCTCGGTGGGGGTTGATGAGGACGTGCAAGGTGGAGAGAAAGTTATGAGGAAAGGTGAAGAAGGTGAAGAGTGTCTGGCAACAAAGAGCTTAATGGCGGCTGCGACTGCGTATAGAGATTGACAGTATCTAAAATGAGCTTCTGCGAGAGCATACCTTCTCTCAACGGCTAGCTTGAGCTGATGCTTTCTCTCCCTACATATGGATATTACTTCTTCTTCTTCACCAAGCTTAGAAGCAACACATCCCATCCTCTCTGCTTCTTTTTCTTTTTTCTTTTACCTGTACCTCAAGTCGGAGATGAATATGGGTTACCAGAATGTAAAAAGCTCGGCTTTTTGGGGGTATCTCTTCATCCTTTTATGCTTCAAAGGAGGTTGGGTTTCGCCAAGACAGAGAATGTATTTGCTTGAGCCTCGATTTCAAGAAAGCAGCGTCCAAAATGCTGATCCATTGGAAGTTTTAGGCCATGCCCATATCAGGATTTGCTCTGGCACGCCAGCTTCTGGTGGAAACACATCTTTTGAAGGAGCTTCCAAACTACTCATTTCCTCATTTCCAAGCAAAAGACCTTCAAATAAGAGAGCGAAAAAAACAAAGAGCTTCAAAGAAGCAAACACGGAACAGCGAACTTTTCTGGAGGAAGAGAGAGTATAGAAAGGCTGGAGGCAAAAGCAAGAGTAGTTCTTTCCCCTTCTTCTTTTCCATTCTTTTCCCTAATCCCGTCATTTTTTTTAATGATCTGAACTGCGAAGAGAGACTGCGAAATAAGAGAACGGAGGTTTATCTTTTAATATAAGATTTTAGAGGGGAACATGGACAGAGAAAGAGAGATTACATTACGACAGAGTAAAAAGCAGCTGGAGCATAGGTAGAGTGAGTAAAGGTAAGGGGCTCGAGAAAGAGCGGGAGTGAGAGAGAATCCTTGAGCTTGCTGTTCGGTAATCTATAGGAATGAGTTAGCGAGGCACAAGTACACGACCGTGGTTTTATCATTCCATACGTGACTCTTGAAAAGAAGAGGAAAAAAATAGGGAAACTACTAAAGGGCTCTGCGTGATTTTGCAGAGATTTTAGAGGGAACCAGCAGAGAGGGCCAGAGAGAAGAGCCAAACGTGGTCATTCAGTCACTGTGGCCAGTGCAGAGAGACTGGTCTAGAGAGAGAGAGAGAGAGAGAGAGAGAGAGAGAGTGGTTCATTAATTGTCCTGTCTCTGGTGGTATTTTCTCCTGTCATTATACAAATCTGACTGCCATTACTTGCCTCGTAAACCACTCCTAACTAATGAAGGGTGTAATTGTGCTTGTCCCAAGCATTATTTATTTATATTTACGGGGAGTTTCTGGAGAAGCGAGTCGCCTCGCCTCGCCGCAACCCTGCCACCGTCATTTTCTTGAGGGCCAGCTAGGCCAAAAAACCATCCCCACCTGAAACTTCAGAGCAAAATGGCACTGAGATCCTGAATCTAATGTTTCAATATTCGTCGTAGATTTGGAACTGAATATATCGGCGTGTCATGTGACAGAAGGTTTATAACCTATGAAAGGGAACAAGAAAGTACCCATCTTATTCTCTCAACTCTTTTTGATTGACTTCTGCTACTGCCAGCTTCTCACCTTGATTCTATCGGTCCTAATGAGATAAAGGGAAATAAAGATAAATAAACAATCCCTCGGTTTACTTGGTTCTCCCCTTGGAGATAACAGAAACAATCGGCATGTGCACAAAGGGAAGAACATGGGCATTGCCTGGGATCAAAGACATTTTAGATCTATGAGTTGCTTATGTAGCATCCATCGTGGTTAACATCTTTCAAATTAAAAAGATTTTGAACCATTTTAATGTGTTCGTGAAGTAATTCATTTTCACTCCGAGCTTGCTTCATGTAAATAGCTCAATAATTATTGAAGAATGTTTGAGAATATAAAAGTCTAGGATTGAATTATCATATCAAGTTATTTTTAGATTTGGTCACTTATTAGAGAAAGTCTACGTAATTCTCTTAGTCACGATAAAAACTCTGTAAGTTTCCTGCTGTCGGACCACTTTCTGCTCGTGGACGTGGACAAGATACCAAAATAAAGAAGGCTGAGAAATAGAAGCAGACTAAATGAAAAGAGGAGTTGGGTTGCATGACCTCAAACTCTGCGCTGGAACTTCATAGGGTCATGAGAAGTACAGAGAACTCATTTACTCATGAAGATGAGTCAAAGCGTCAAACCATCATTGAGATACAATACAAAATAAAAATGCTAGCAAAACCTGTGTCCAAGAAGACACCCATCTCATAACTAACTTCACCCTATGCTAGTGAGAGGGATGTTGGAATTTTAGAGTAAAATAAGGGTGAATGAGAAATTGTTCTCAAGAAAGAAACCCTTAGTGGGATGTGGGTCCCACATGTGAAAAGCAACCTTGTGAGTGGAAAGTGTAGAACCACTTATCCCACATAGACTAAAAGGAAGGCTATGGAGGGGTTTATATGTGATTACACTCATATAGAGTGTTAACTTAAAATCACAAGTACTATGCCTCGCGCGCACGCGCAGGGGGGGTGCAAATCCGGTTCCCGTCGAACCTGAACTTGTGCGCGAGCGTGCGACCTGCGCACACGAATGCAACCCCGGAAAACTCCGAAAAGTGGGCTTAGAAATAAGTCACTTTTTACCTTCTTTCTATATTTTTATGTTCTGGATATGTTCAGAATGTGGGATTCGTCTGGGTCTGGAAATGTTCAGACTTTGTACAGTCTGAAGAACACCAGACTTAACGGTAAAGTCTGAAACCGCCAGATTTGGGTTAAATGATGGTTTTAATCCAATAATTCGTAACGGCTGAATTAAAGCCGTATTTTTAAGGTTGTAACGTTCGTATTAATCATCGTTAATGCTTGTAACGGTTGATTAATGACGGTGGTTAATTCCTAAACGGTAAATTGATTACCGAACGGTCTCCCACATTGTTTTATTATCTTCGATCATTCTTTTTGCCCGGGCTAGAAAGTTTGCATACGTTTTAGCATTTCTTCGGAAAAAGCTCTGCATAGATTTCGAATTTTTGAGAGTGTTCAGCGTTGTTCATTGTTCAAGTTCGCCGAAAACTTCGGAGATCTACTCTTCCTGGCTGTCAACCGTTGTATCCTGGGAGACAGACGTCCACGCTGCCTCACGTGTGCTGGAGATTTCCTCATTGTGTACTGGAGGGGGACGAATCTGTTTTAAGGAAAACTGTGATTAGCACAGGCCTCGGTTTTTACTTGTTCTAGTGTTTGAGTCTGTCTGTAATTACGTCTTTCTATTGAAGTCCATCTGAATTTTACTTTTGCTCATTGTATTCGAGCTTTATTTTCCAACAAGGGAGGCAGTCGAGGCACATGAAACACAAACATTCAGGACTTCAAGTTGACAGAGAGAGAGAGAGAGAAGGAGAGAGACCAAGTTCTGGCTTAACAAGGGAAACGAAGTGATATATGTCCCTATGTTCCTTTTTCTTCCACATTTTTGGCTCGGAAAAAGGAGCATTTCAATAGTCAATACCAAGAGAGCTGATAAAGATTTTTGTATGGACGGGTGAAAATTTCATGCTGAATTTCAGTGAAGGATAAATTCTCTGATAAAAATGAGGGGATTGACGCTGGGTTGCCACCATAACAGAGTGTTCTCTGTCGATAACAGAAACTGTCTCCTTTATGGAACTCCAAAATGCTGCAGCCACTCTCCACTTGGTTTCGACCCATGAAAAATAAAAGGAAAGCACATAAAATGAAGGAAAATGAGACACGAAAATCCTTCTCTATTTCAGATATACAATCCCCACTTACATGGTGCATGCATATTGTAATGAAACACTGCCATATGGAAACTGAACTTCTGGAGCAAAGCTGACAACATGTTATATTTAGGTGGGGTCATGCAAAACTTCTCTCTTTTGTCTACAAAAAAAGTTCAGCATCTGAGCAAATTGCATTGGAAGCTGCATGCATGCAACCCAAATTGCTATGTCTTTGACTAAATCTTCAGGAGAAGAAATTTTATCATATGCTTATTGTCATCTGCAATGCACTGACCTAATGCTAGGTTGACAAGGAGAGGGGATCGGTGGGGGGGGTGGGGGAATACTCGCCTTTAACGTCAGGAAAAAATATGAGCTTGAAATACAAACTTATTCTTTGGATTGTCGAGTGGTCTTATTCATTCACATATTTCTGCTCCCAAAGAAAACTTAAAAAGTACTTTGAGGTGCCCCACCTGCATTTTTGGGCTCCCAATAGTGGCGTGGAGGACCGTGCAGTTAATCTAAAGGGCTGTGACTTGTTTACGGACATGTAATAATAACAAATTGCGAATTAGACGACAAGATTTTGGTTTCGTGGTGACCGAGAATATGCTCTGACAGAGCCTGACCAGTGAGAGGGAGAAAAGACAAGTAGCCTTTCCCTTGCCTCGTAAACCCCTACTTCCTCTGTACATACTCAAAATGTTTAAAAAATGCATATTTTTGTATTATATCTTCTCTTGCTCTAATCTTATGCTCGATATATGTTATTTTGGAAAGAATGTTTAAGGCTAGCCCTCCCAATTTAATAAAGCATGAAGCTTTTGGAACTCCTTAACATTTTGCAGATAAAAGTATTTTCTCAGGGATTATGGTCAGCACTTAGGAAGATCACTCACATATGATACCCAGTTGATACACAGTACAACAATTATGACCATGACCAAGAATCTGTACCTATTTCTCATTATAAAGCTTACATGAACAGAAACGAGCAGAAAACCAGAAGTCACCCCCCCCCCCCTGTTTTGGCACTGGGAATCATAGGATTCCGAAATGAACTCCAACGGATTATAATCGGGTCAAAATACCCAACAGAGTATAGAAAAAGGCAGAATATTTTACAAGTAACATCATTTATAGGGCTGATGTACCGCTGAAATAAATGAAGGCAAAAATTGCTCCAGATAGAGGCCTGCAGAGGAGCTATCGCGCCACACAATTGAAAACTATAGTTACGGAGTTATTGGCTTTACAAAGACCATAGTTTCAGTCCAAGTCCCAGTTCACATAAAAGAGTTTTAAGAGCATTTCTTCATCTGCCAAGGAAACTGCCTGGTATACAACAGAAATAAAAATTCTAAAACAGCATAATGACAAATATAGAAATCCCAAGAGCAGCTTCTTCAATTATCACCGGCCTCCGTGGGAGTAGACCAAGGAGCCAAAGTATTGGGCGGCAAGTTGACGCCGCCTCCTCTAATTGATAATTTAGTTGACCTGACAGAGCTGGCTTTGCTCATCATATTCCAATCGAGAAACACAACGACGACTGTGATGTCATCGTGGAAATGCCGGCGGACTCCGCGGTCGATCTTTTTCAAATCCGAGAACCTCATTTCTCTTTTCTTTGCCGCTTCCTGCAAAGCGGCTTTCACTAGCCGCCTTGCACTTCCCTGCAGCGAAGGTTGGTGGATTTGAGTGCACATACTTTTCCTAGTCAAATATGATATTGCATTCTCGTATCCTTTGTTCATGGCTATATCAGCGTGTTTCTCAATGCATATCAGCCCAGAAGTATAGCAGAATGAAATATGATTATTCTAAACAGCTAATGTAATGCACCCATACTTTCCATGATACAGCATGCTAATTGAATGCAAATTAGACGGTTAGGTTGCTTTAATGGAAATAAAGAAAAAAAAACAAGTTAAACTTACATTGCGTGCGTGATTCTGAACTATATCTACTGCTTCCTGGTTGCTGAGCTGCTCCCAAAGTCCATCTGATGCAAGAATGACAAACCGATCGTGTGGCTGAAGCTGTTGCACCGAGATTGATGGCTCTGAACTTAGCAACGGTTTTTCAAAAGGTTCATGGAGGCGAAACTTTGCATACAAAGGCTCTCGGTTGAACTCAGCCTTCTTCAGATATACATCTCCAATGGATCTTGAAACCTGCAAAACCAATCGCCCTGATCATTACTTTGAGACCTACAGATTTACCAGTCAAATTCTAGCGAAAGAAATATTACAAGCAAATGACAAATTGAGGAACCACTATATGTTGGTTTCTCAGGAAAGTGCGCTATGATACCCATAGGACCAAAGGCTACAATTTCAGACCATCTCCGATTACACCGAAAAGACAACATGAAAACTACTGAGAGAGAGAGAGAGAGAGAGAGAGAGAGCAGAAGACAGGAAAAGCCGACTGCACTGCTGCAGGCAGAACCAATTGATTTTGATGAAAACAATTTTGTTGTTAATTTTGGTAATATTTTCTTTCCATAGCCATGCCAGAAACAAGTTCATCCTTTTGCAATTGCTGCGGGCTGTGGCTTGCTGGTCCAACTTGTTCTAGGAAAAGCTCCATAAACTGATTCATGTTCCCACTGGAAGTTGGTAGTGTTTGTTTTACGTTCTAGCAACCTTTTAGAAAGGCCTCCATCCCAAGCATAAAAACCCAATAACAAAAAACGTTTACTGAAAGCAAAGCACTTTCCCAGCATGTACCATCGAAGATGTCAGGAACTTTCCAAATTTAATATCACACTATGGATTATTATCTGAATTGATGTAATCACAAGCATATACAAGCAGATGATCTGCGGTAAGAGCATATTCTAATCGACCAGTCCTACTGGCTATAAGTTACCTGTATGAGCCCCTTCACCCGCCATACGTTGTGCTTTAGAACTACAATCTGTGAGTCTTCAGGGTGCATGGAACACAACTCCTGTCTCACGGACTCTATACTTGCATTGTGCTCCGTCGACAGCTGGATGGCCAGTACCTCCCCGGTCGCCTTCACCGCTCTTCCCAGAACAGCTCTTGAGTCACCAAGATTTGCAATGTAAAGGGTATTGTCAGAAATAATGCCAGCGAGGCAGCATGATCCCACTGCTGCGATCTGTGGTTTTACCGGCCAGAGTTTGGTAACAATAGACATAAACCCCTCTTCTGTTGCTTGAAATGCCTTTCGTATAACATCAGCAGACAAGGAGTGGTGCTCCGATGTCAACCCTGAATAATTAATTAACCAATATAGAAGAGAACCGTGATCAATTGAAAAGCATTTAGTCAGTTGAAGAAACGAAGCATTTCCTTGGTCGAGCATAGAACACGTATTAGCTTAAACTAGCAACACAAATTAGACATAATGAAATGATTAAAATCATTGTAATCAAGCTACTAGTCCTCTTGGCGATCGCATTCAGAGTGAGAGCTTCCACAAGTTCTGCCCAACTTCAATAAAAAGAATATCTTTTGTCAAATAAAATGTAGTTTATCAAAACAAAGACACAGTTTAGTTCGAGATTTTACATAATAGCAAACAACGGTATAACTCTCCATAACACCCCCTAGGACTTTCCAGCCACCACCAACGACCATCTAGCCATGGCAGTGACAATAAAAATCTGATAATTTCTTTTAAGTTTATGTTCCCAGTACTCTGCCAAAGCCATAACTTTTTTAACATTTCAATCATCAATAACCTCGCTTCTTCAGAAGCAGCGAGCTTCGTAAAACACCAAACTACGTCATTGTAGCTCAATGAAGAATTAGAAGGAACTCTCTGGTGAAGTTTGAATCCACTTACTCTTGAGATGCTGAAAGAGGTGATCATTAACATAGCGTGAAGTCTCTGGTCCCCCGTGCCCATCGTAGACACCGACAAAGGTACCGTGGGGGCCAGACTCGAGGGAACTCAAATTGCCCGACTCGATCTGGCTTTGATCTTCTAGCAAATTATTGGCCTGGACAACAGCCATTGAGAATTCGCCATTCAAGTGTTGCCCCAAATCTTTGAACCATAGAAGCCCGTCTTGGCGCCCTCCAGCGTCCGAACCTGTGTGAATATATTGATCTGACCTCGACCGGAAGCAGGCCCTCAGTAGATTTATCAGCTCTGAGAACATGCTTCATCTCAACTGAACAGTCCCCAGAATACTCCACATTTGATTTACTGTTTATACACTCAACTCGACTAAAATAACCCCAACAAGCCTCAAACAGCTATTTGCAGATTCTCTAATTCAAATGCCCTGTTAATTAACGACCAAGAAAATAATGTATCTGCCAAAAAGGAATCAATGATATAAAAGGAAATCATAAAGGCCCTATAACGCGGATGATGGTATATATACCTCGGATAAGTCAGACCCGGACATCCTTCCCCCCTCTCACGTCAACTGGGAACAAATTCTCAGACCGCAGAAAACCCAGATGCTGAAAAGACAACACGATCAAGATGATCTACAAAGGCGAACAAGAAATTTGGCACCGCCTCTGTTACCCTCAGACGGGGAAAAAGAACAAACTGAACACGTATATGGAGTGTTGAAAATCAAGCAGTCAAAGTCACTCTTTGCCCCCTCCTCGAACCAGAGTTTTGTCAGCCATTAGACTTTGGGATTCCAGAAGGAAAGGCCTAGCCGTACCTTGCTCGTTAGTCTTCGTGTTGAAAAAGTTAAAAGAACCCAAAAGCCCGTTAAACCAGGAAAATTCGACTTCTTCTTGGCTCTGCACATTGCACTAATAGCGTCGGAAGAGAGCTTTTGTCCAATGAAAGGAAGAAAGAATAAACCGCATTTACCCACCAATATTGGCTGAGAGCAGAAAGAATGTGGAAAACGCAGCCAGCTGATGATAGATGGGTCACTGTGCTGTGTGGTTCCAACGAAGAACCAAAGGTTGGACTTTGGATTTTGGTGGGCTTTTCTGGTTACTCTCTCTCTCTCTCTCTCTGTGGGGGAGCATATGGCAATATTGATCAGAGATGAGCAGTTAAGACGAGAGGCGGACGGACGTGTTTTTGAAGAAGGGTCTAAAACTCGGGCCAAAGAACTGAAATAAAAAAGAAAAAAAGCGTGAAGTAGACAAATTCCATAATAGACCAACCTTTGAGAGCTTGGAGACAGCAAAGCAGAGATCCAGCTCTGGGCTCCACAATTCCGCAAAACGAGAGAGAGAGAGTCCATGTAGTAGAACTACTGTAAATAACACCGGTTTATTTCATAAAAAAATAAAAGGAAATGACTTTACCCAACATGTTTGTCTCGTGAAAAAGTAGTTTTTACCCAAAAAAGTAAATAAAGGAAATGACTTTACACCGGTTAATGCCCAAAAAATTAGTTTTTACCTGAAATTCATTCTGAATAATTGAATTCCGAAGGAAATAGTGATTCCTCCGAAATACTTTGAAGGGTTTGTCTCGTGAAAAACTGTATATAGTACATATATTGAGAAGTGTTCTGAGCATGAAAATGAGAGGGAAGTAGTAAAGAGAGGGGTGCTCGCCCTTAGTATCAACAGTGCCATAGTGGCATCTCTTAGGGGAGGGAAAGTGACTTCTCCCCATTTACGGGATGGTAATTCATCTTTGAAACTCTTAGAATGCCAAATTTGATGAATGGAAGAACGTTTTATTGTCGGTTGATTCATTTTTCGCTATCTAAATTGGTGAGGAGCGTGAAAAGTTTTTCTTGCAAATGATTTTTCCCTAAACAAATGTACCCTAAATTGAATTTGAATTGTTAAAATTGTTATACCTCCGGAGGGACTATTCTGAATAATCTAGATTCCATTCAATGCATGTAGATGTTATATTTAATAATACCTCTTATTTACTTTTTCTATATGGTTTTCCATTAATGAAGTCATCCAAGGAGAAATACAGTGAACTGGGATACAATGGAAATTTCGCAAAATGCGAACAGCTGTTGCCTATGACTCACTTTGTCAAGATTCCCCACCATCGATCCATATGAGGCGCGTGTGATATTGTATGTGATTTTCCAAATCATAGGTTAAAACCACATAGATTTAATTCTTTTATTTTAATATTTTGTATCATAGTTTTCTCATCTACATACTCAATAACTTGATACAATGAGTGTAATTTAAGGAAATTTGAACAGGAACGTGGTACTTCAAAGTCAATATTGATAACCAAAGAAGAAGTTCGTGACCAGTTAGGCCTAGTCAATCCAAAGGGTAAGAAAAAATGAGTTTGGACAATTAATTCCTTCACAAAAATAATTTATTAACTTTTATGAAGCACGACTCATTCTACATCTACCCATTGATTTGGTCTATTTAGGAGGAAATTTTGCATGTCCACAAAGTACAGCATTCGTATTGTTCCAAATAAATACTCTTGCATGTCCCGTTTTGCCTTCAGAAACATTAGCTCTTGAAAAAGGGCTCCATATTTTGTCAAGAAGCACACTCACAATTTTTGTAGGATAGGCATCGTCGGACACAACCTATTTACACGATACGACCATGAGTAGGAGATACAACGACAATACAGACACAACATGACACGAAAAGCAAAAGCATATTGCTCAATTTATACATTTATTTCATAAATTAATCTTCTTACTTGTGATTTAGAGGCGACAATATCCAAATATTAAAATGAACTAATTGAGATACGATCATGATCACGATACGTCGGCATAAATTGTCGCGCTAGATTGCGTGGATTGGCAAATCTTCGTCAAATAAGAACAGTTCTTCGAGTTATTGTCGCGTGTACTGTGAACGAATCGAGCATGAAATTCGGTTTACGCACTTGAATTCGATGTGTCCGGTTCAAAAAGAATAAATGAAAGGAAAGAAAGAAAAACGAAGGGCTTCGTTCATGGAGGATGAGGCCTTATCTGATTCCGAATCAGACAACGACATTTTTAGGTACTACAGTTAAAGCGATGAGTGCGACAGCTGCGATTGGTCCGCCCGAACACAAATCTGGACAAACACTGCTTTTTCCCCGAGAGAAAAAGGGCCCGAGGCCACGACAAGAGACGGGAAAAAAGGTCGTTTCTAGCCCAATAATTCCCAAGGTTAGTTGTACCTAGTGGACGGAAATTGCTTAACGTGCGCAAATTGGAAAGTATCCGATCGATTTGATCATTTACGTGACACTTGATTATTAGGACATGGGACGTTGCCCATTGATTACCAGCTGCAAATGTTTGGTCTATGTACCATTGGAATTGACGGGTCCATCTCAAAGGTCAGCATTCCATTTTTACCTACTCACAATCGAATGAACAAACGACAGATGAGATCTCTTTCTTTAAAATTTATGCTCGGTGGTTAAGGGTTTGAACGATTCATAGTTACCCCAATAAACTTAAGTCGGGGAGCATAAAGTGTTCTTCACGCACATTCAAATATGAAAAGTAGACATCCATTTTTCTTCAAAAGCACGAAATAAGCATGCGCACTGCATTATCACCATATATTATCTTGATAAGTTTCACGTTATCTTCTTTGTATCGTAGATATAGACAAAGTCCATCTTCATTTTTCCGCCAGTCAAAGCTTTCAATTGTTCAGTTGCACGAGTCTTGGACCGCGATGTCAATGGAAGGAAAGAATCCCTCCAATCGGGGGATTAGGAACAAACACGACCCTTGCTAAACCGAGTTTAAAACGGACCATTATGGTCCATCGTGCCTAATCTCCACGGGGTTAACTTAGGAGGAATTAGTCCTCGCGGCTGTCCTATCTAAGTTAGATCGGGGGAGGTCGAACGCGCATGGGCGACGCTCGTGGTGCGACGAAGCATGAAACGACGACCGCAGATGGTGCGACGCAGAACGATCACTTTCCACGAGCGGTGAGGATGGTATCCCGCTCTGCATATGCTCCCATGGCCTCTCCCTCTCGGCCCACGGCGGAGCATGATCCGTCGCTGTCCCAGCACAGTGCCTTGACCTAATTCGTCCACCAGGTGGACGAGACGTTTCCTCTCCCCACTTGGGTTTATCTTTTTCTGCGTTAAGCTGCTGCCCAACTAGCCCATAACGCTAAACATCGACTGTTCGTCCCACATTACTTCGCGCGATGCATTTGTTGGAACGAAACTCTGTTGCATTCAAGCACGATGAGAATTCGCACCGAAGAGGAAGGAAGGAGAATGACCCCTTTATAATCGAGCTCGAGATCGAACACAAAATGTTGTTAACAGTCCAAACTGTTGAAGTTTTGTAGAACCGTTGTCAAATATTCTAAAAGCTTAAGTTGTTAGGTGAATACGTGAATTAATATTTAAGTACTTTCACACTCTCCCTCACGCTTGATCTGATCTTCTTGTCTAGTACCAAACATGAAAATATTTGAGGAAACAAAATAAGAGTCTAGTAAAATTTGAACTCTGATAT
The DNA here is from genome assembly GCA_030064385.1 of Melaleuca quinquenervia. Taxonomy (NCBI): domain Eukaryota; kingdom Viridiplantae; phylum Streptophyta; class Magnoliopsida; order Myrtales; family Myrtaceae; genus Melaleuca; species Melaleuca quinquenervia. The sequence goes on along the minus strand of CM057726.1, from coordinate 3,684,137 downwards.
TATCTACATCGTTCATCTTAACAAAATGTGATCGACAATAGATGCGACTTTTCGGTCACGTGCTTGTTTCATACGCATGTTACCATCATATATGAATTTCTCTATGCTCGAAAAGTAAACTCGATGCGTTTTTCTATCGTGAATTTTTGCCCAAGCAATCTGGTCACATTAACATCCTTATCAGAAAAATGCCTAATCGATTTTTTATTAAACGGTCGCATGGTATCTTTGAATGGTCAAAGTGAGAATCATCGCTGCTATGCTATCCTATGAACCCCTCGTGGACCTTGAACTCAAATTGAATCTTTTTGGCACCACTAAAATTGGCAATTTTGTACGGCAATCGGAATCGGATTTTCCACTTCTCTACGTTGGTCGAGCATTTCCATTCCAACACACGTGTGTTGACCGAATCACGGTATCACTCGTGATCGTTTGACCGGCTGGATGCATGTGATGATAAGAGCAAGGGATTAACTGGCGGTTGTGCCAACCAGGGAGGGGGCATCGCGCGATTATGCCTACACGGGAACTTTCCTAGAAAACCAATGAAGATGCGCTTTACGGTATCGCGTGATTTGTGAATTAAGCTTCTGATTTACATGCGTTCTTGATGAGTAACAGGAACATTAACCCAGAAATAAAGAGCAGTGGAAATAAGCTTAAAAGATTATGTTCCGAAAATACTCTGCATGAGGATCTGGAAGCTAGATGTTCTCTCTAATATCCATGTGAGAAACTTGGGGCACGGCACGAGAACCGTGAAGATTTATGTAACAATCCATTCTAATGAGGGTGGGAAGTGATCCCCGAGGCAGATGATTTGAATAAGGAGCGGCGTAGCAAGCTACTATTGGGATTTGGACAAGGCTTGCTCGCGTGAAAACTCGTGGATTCGCAAATTCAGCACGTCACTCGATGATGACTTAACGGGGGGGCAAACATTGCCCCGGAAAAGAGAGAACATGAGATAAAGCCTTCCTCAGGCGACCCGGTTTAGGAAACATCGCGACGCATTCGTGGACCGGGGTCGTGGCAATTTGGGCTCTGTTGTTTCTTGGGTCAATCCTTATTACATCGCCATTGACGACTAACTTGGACCATCCCAAGTGCTCAAGTCTCTCTGGAAAGCTGCGTCTCCACCCGATTCATTGCGATGAATGCGGAATAGAAGAAAGCTCGGAAAGAGCGGCTCTCTTGAGGTCTCGCGGATGACGCAAGCTGTGATGTTGGCGATGGGGACTCTTTTATTTTTGGATCCGTCCCGGTCAAGAATAGTCGCTGGTCAAATATTCCGAACGTCAAGCGTGACGCGAGGGCGCCCCCGGGTTCGATTTAGACGTAATCGATGAACTTGGTCCAATATCAAGAAAAATCTTGATGTAGGTGCGACGAAAAGTCCTTGGAAATATGTAGTTTTGGACGGAGATGGCAAAATGGGTAAAAAAATTCATATTTTAACTCGTATTGGGATAATGTGGGTCATAAATTGGTTGACTTAAAAGATTAAATAAGTCTTAAATAAATCACTTACTAACTAAATAGGTCATAAATGTATGTTACATAATTAATTTAAGGCGTTATTAACAAGTCGTTTTTAGAGTATGAAAATTTTGATATTCTAATTGTTTTTATTTTTTAAAATAAAAATTTAGTTCTTTTCATTTTCCCTCTTTCTTAGCTGGTTACTGAACATGAGGCGATGGACGAGCTCACCAGACTTCGGGGAGGCTGAGACCTCGCTATATTAGTGAGCTTGGGCCTCGTTGAGGTTGGTGAGCTCAAGCTTGCCCTTGGTCGGTAAGACTCGATCCTCACCTCAAGTAAGCTTAAGAAGTCATGTCATAAGGTGTGAGGTGCCAACTCAACTTTGTTGGATCCGGTGGCAAGGTTGAGCTTGTCTAAGACCACCGAGCTTGAGACTTGCCAAATTCGGTGAGGTCGAGCTTGCCTAGGCTACTGAGATTGAGCCTTGCCGAATTTCTATAAGCTTGACCTCATCTTAACGAGTTTCAAGCATTGTTTAAGGTCGATAAGGTTGAGCTCATCAAAATCTAACGAGATCAAGCTCGTTAAAATATGGCGAGTTGGAGCTCGAGCTAGAGCCTTGTCGACGACTAAAAGAGGAAAAGTAAAAAATCAAAAATAAATTTTAAAAAATTTCACAAAAATAAAAAAGTAGCAATTAAATTGTATTACATAAAATTGTTTTAACAATACATTTAAAAAAATCATGAAGCGGTTTTTTCTAAACTTTGTTTAATATGGAAGGTTTTAACAATATAGGTCTTTGGTGAAACCCATCAATGGATAGTTCAGCTAGTTAAAGCGAACTTAGACTTCGTTGAAGTATTGGGTTCGATTCTCTAGGAAAGCACCTGTGATTTAAATGAGGGACCGTGGCGATGGATTTCTGTACTAGTCTTCCCTTAGGAATAGTCGAGGTGCACACAAGTTGACCCGGACACATCATTTACCAAAAATACAAAAAAAAAAAAGGTCAGGGTCGATATGAGTCGAGTTTGGTATGACTTATTAGAATTGTATCCGTACAAAAATGGATCAAAACGGGTTAAATTAATCAATATGGATCGTACCATTTTTTATCTACCCAAATCCGACTCGATTTACTTATTTGACGCCGTTAGTTTTGAACCATAGATTAAAGAAATGGTAACGACAGGTTTATATGGGTGGGGTGAAGGGATTGGAATTGACGGGCTACGCTCGGGTGCGCACTCATTTCTCGATGGAGTAATTTATTGATTTGTCGAGTTCTCTTCTCTTGATGATTCAATGCGCTTGAGTGTTATCGTAAGATGAAAGTACATCGAATGTTTGACTCGGGGAAAACCAAGACAACGCGACCGGTTCCTCGAAGGCCACGGTTGGATGGCGAACGGGCAACAAACCCGATATGTTTATCGATTTCGGGAGTTTCCATGCGTCGCGCGGGTCCAAAGTTGTTCGTTGCAGGAGCAATGATGGACCATTGACTTGGAAAGATATCCGATCTTGCTAATCTCCGGAAGCTCTAGAAGCTTGATTTAGATTTAATAACAAAAAATGGCTATGCTCTTCTTCCTCCAACCCAACGACCGTACTGCTCTTATCGGCTATTTATGAATGTAGGCGTTGCCAACTTTGAGGTTCCGTTTGTTTCATGGAAAGAAAAATATTTTTTGGGTTTTTCGACGTTCGTTTTACGAAAAATAAAATAATCAAGAATTCCAATAATGAAAAAAACACATTCAAAAGTTGGGAAAATATTTTCCGCTTTTTAGAAAGTGAAAAATATTTTCAATTTTTTTCTTCACCTTTAAACATTTTTCATCTCCTTGTGTAGGACATAAAAAAAAAAGAAAGAAGAAGAAGAAAAAATCAAATTTTTAATAATCTTTCATAAGTTTCAAAAAACACTTGAAAATATTGTCATTTTATCAAGAAAATGAATTATTGGAAAATATTTTTCAAAAATACTATATTTTTCGTGAAACGAATAAAGTCTCAGAATTTTGATTGAATTTATATGCGGGCAGTGTACATAACTTGTGAGTTATAGACGATGGTTTACGGAGGCTTGGCGGTGGAGATTACTAACTTTTTGAAAGTTGTACAAGTCATGAAAATATGTATTGCGTATTACCGTCTTCTTAAGAAGCAAACATATCCATGCATTTTGTGTATCTAAAAAAATTTATATTTTGACGATCAAGGAAAAACAAATTTTTTATAAAAATATTTGAAATTGAATAATCTAAAGAAACATATCTACCAAAAAAAAAAATAGAAACACCTACTCATGAATAGCCCAGTTGGTTAGAATAAACTTGAACTTCGTTGAACCAAAGGAAGAGCCTGTGATTTAAGTAGGAAGTCATGGCAGTGGGTTGTTATGCTAGTCTCTTCCCCGCGCTAGTTTCTGTCGAGGAATAGTTGAGGTGTGCGCAAGCTGATCCGGACACCTTAGTTACCAAAAAAAAATCTAAAGAAACCATTGAACAAAAAAAAAAGAGGTCGAGACAGAGTGAGAGGATTGAAATTTTAAATGGAGACGTTTTGGAGATTGATAAGGTTATTTACTTACACATTCTCAAGTCAACTTACTTTAATATAAATTATTAATTATTCAACTCCTTCATCTAACCATGAATTGTTAATTAGAAGGGGAGCTTGCTTCTTTGAAGCGGCAGGCTTTCTAACATCAATTCGCATTTACATAGTGAACGATGCCAAGATTTTTCTCGCGTTGCTTTCTGACTAGAGATTTCTTAACTCAAGTAAGCATTTGTTAGCGGTGTCAAGAAAAGCCCGAACTGATCCAACCTGAAAAATTCGAGTTTTTCGAGTCGATTTTCCTTTGGTTTTAGACAGTAGTTCAAAAAAAAAAATTGTACATGCGATGCTTTAGTTCTTTTCAATTTGGTTCCGGCAATAAATCAAAAGACTTTGATTTTTTTTTCTTCTTTTTCCTCGAAAGCATAAACACTTGTGTACAATGTTTTGCAAGACATCATCCATTTCGCAGAGTTCAACCAAACTATGCTCCGAAATTCTCTAAAAATCTTAATTGAGAATCAATTGGAGGAATGGAGAGCAAATCCACAGTAAATTCCATTTTGAAACCCCAACAAAGTGATTAGGACATGTCAATGTGCTTATTCAAGTTTTCGTTTAGCACTTTGCCTGGAAAAGCCTAGTCAACAAAGCCTCGGGAGCCTCTGGGTTTTTTCGATCGCGAGAACACACGAAGGCAAGTTGTTGATCCGTTTTGAAAAGTGCGGTGAGAACGAGTTTAAGAAAAGGAAAAATGTTGGATCATTAGGAGTAGAATCCTGGAGCGGTGAATCGATGTCGACAGAGAACATAGAGTTGCATACGAAACGTCGAATGGGACTAAGTATTTCAGGCATGACGTAATTCAGCAAATCAATGTTGATAGAGAACACAAAGTTGCATACGAAATATCGGATGGGACTCAGTACCTTGGGCTGGACGTAATTCAGCAAAAGGGGATAGAGACTTTGCAAATAGTTGTTTCAAAGGTTGAATCTTCTTCTATAGCGTTTCTTTCAGAACCCTGGTCCCATTGCTCTATGCTGGCCTGACGTCTAATTGCCCAGGGGGAAGGGCCCTGGGGAAAGGCTGATCAATGATTGAAGGAAGAGTTAGAGAGAGTTCTCTGGATAAGGTTTGGGTCTGCAGTCACGTGAGATCGTCTTGAGAAGAAGACGAGAGAGACTTCACTTGGCAAAGCCTTAGGGCAGGGTGAGTAGGCCCAATGGCGTCTAAGGCTTCGGTCGCAATATGCTTATGATCTTCATAGTCGGGTCGGTCGGGTCGGGTCGGGTATCAGTGAGATCTGGCCCGACCCGTCGACACCCCTACGTGCAGCCGCAATGTTCTCAAAACGGATCCACACGGATGACCGCGGGCCGAAACAAGCATCACTAGTCAAAGGCCGTACATGTCATGGTTTGCTTTCCTAGCTGCCCAAGCCTCCTCTGGGCTTGGGCCTGGTATCGATGAAATGGGTCGGACCCGTTTCTCAGCGCGGGTTTTGCTCGCTCCAATTTCAAGATCGTGCTTCCGATAGGCAAGTGCACTCCCCTGCTCCCGGTACCGGTATCCACTGGTCAAGACCAAAAATTGGGGGAATCGATCGGTTTGAGTAGGGTTTCCGTCTACGAATCCCGTCTCGTCGCTGCATCACTCCGTTGATCTGTCTATCTAGGTTGAGGATGCACTAAATTTCTCTGTAGAGAGAAGAGATGGTGTTCTGGTGTCGGCTTAACCAGTCTAAGCTCCGTCACGCGTCGAGCTACATCAAGTCATGCTACGCTCAATCTTTTTATGCTTCGGCGCATGATTGCGCCACTTCAAGTACGTCCATCGGCTTGAAGCCGGCACCATTCGCCGATATCCGTCGGCGACCCGCTGAATTCTGCAGCAACATGAGGTTCTTCGCCGCGCCAGTCCAGGTAATGGGGGAAACTGCATAATTCGGGTTTCTTCGATGACATTTGGGATGGTTTTGTTGTTTCGTGCGATCGAGATTCGTTTTGCGAATCGAAAGGGATTTATTTTCCTGATTGCGATCCTTTAACTCCATATCGAGTGAGGCACTTTGGCGTAGCTATTGGCGTTAGTGTGCTTGTTGCGGGCAATATTAAATGCGCCATATTAATGTGTTATGGAGGTTTCGTATTTGTGATAATAGCAATGCAGACATTGTTTATATTCAGTACTCGAGCACTTGCCTTTTCCCCCCCTTTTTTTGTTTTTTCTTTTTGGGGTCCGAAGCACCTGGGTATTGACTGACGTGCTTGTTGGACAAAATGGCAGGCTAGGCTGAAAGAGGAAGCTAGAGACTCCAATGCGCCGTGCCTGAATGAGAAAATTAGAGCAAGCGTTGTCAGGGTTGTGACAGACGAAGGTACATCTCTTAGGATCAAAGTCACAGTATCACTCTCAGTCGTTATACAAATGAGGAATGCTTTGCTAGTTTGTTTGTAGCATGCCATCTGCATAGGTTGCTTTCTCTGCAAAACTTTGTGCGGAAGGGTTGTGTTGAAGGGTGTTGGCTCTGGAGTGGTAGGAGTGGATGAATTTGGATATCCAAGTCTGAGTCATCCTTGAAGCTGGAATTTACTCATGAAAGGCCTAAAATGGGTTTGGATATAAAAAATAAAAAATCCATCCGTCTTTTTATGGGCATGTAGAGAAGAAGTCATTCTGTTTCTGTCAGCTTATGTGTCATCTCATTTTGCTTGCATATTTTTGTTCTATCCTGAGGTTTTGATCTCTATGTCCACTTTTAGCAGCAGCAGAAAATTGGAACCCTGGAAACCTAATGACCAATCTACTTCCTCATGATCTATGTTTTGATGTCAACGATAAATATGATAAAAATATTACTGTTGTGTACTGGTACTGTGTATCTTTATGATTTTGTATCTGGCCATCTATCTATGCCATCTCTTGTTATTGTTAAACAATGTTACTGGATGTTCATTAAATGGTTTAACATAGTGGTAATTCGAAGCTCTTATATGACCATTCTCATGTGCAGGGCATATTGTTGTCTCAATTCATGAAGCACTTGAACGAGCGAGGAAACTCAATCTTGATCTAGTCGAGGTAATTTGCTGCTTCAATTCTCTTGGCTTGAAGTCCTGGACAGTGTATTTATCCGAATGAAGTTTCAAATGTGGTAGATTGATTATGATCTGGTGCAGTCGACAACATATGTATTCCTCTGATTGTTTATTATCTTCTTCTTTTTGTATAGTTGCTAATGATCGTCAATGGGTCCAAAGAGATGTCTAAAAATGGCGATTTAAATGTTATAATGGCACTATCAGTCTTTAGCAACTGGCAGACAGTCACTTATCACAGCTTACTCCATAACCTCCTTGCCTGGCTAGGCATCGTCTAATGTACATGGACTCAGCTGTCTTTATGTCAAGAGTTGGATGTTGGTTATGTATCATGTTTGGTACTCAGCCCAGCCTAACGTTGGGAGTCAAAGAAAGATCAATTTTATGTAGACTATTTTTGTTTGCCTAGTTAGTGTAGTCTCCTGGAAGCATAAAGGCTTGGTTGAGCGATTAAATAAGTGGACACGTTTTTGGTAACAAGAAAGACAAATTGAACTTCTAAATCCATGCAATATGCAGGTTCAGAAAAATGCTAATCCACCTGTGTGTAAAATTATGGACTTCCATAAGGAGAAGTACAAACAGCAGCTGAAGGAAAAGGATCGTGCTAAAAGTCAGGTAATTATTAGCCGAAGAATTCTAAAGTCTTCCTCTTCCAAGTTAGTTTTGTCAGACATTTTTTTATCTCTTGGTATGTGCTACCTGGTTTGTAAAATTGTGTTTATGCAGTCAGGGGTCACTCTACGAAAAGGAGATTGCAAAGAAGTTCGTTTTACGGGAAAGACAGTGAGTCACTTTTGCTCTCTTACTCCGTACTGACTGATCATTCCCTTTTCTTTATTTCTGATTGGACTTGTTGCCACAAATCATGATAACACACACAAGTGCATGCATGAGCGCGCATGCACTCCTCCCTAATTAACTCTTGATTATTCGTTGACTATCCCATGTAATGTGCGTGTGCATGCTTATGTGGACAATTCATGAATCATGAAGACAGATTGATTCTGTGTTTCTCCTTGTTGCTTTCAGGAACAGAAGGACCTAAAGATGAAAGCAGAGATGGTTAAAAGGTTGATGGAACGTGGCTACCGTGTGAAGGTACCCAAGTGTTTGCCAGCATGCTTTAATATACTTGTACCGCATTCTTTAGTTCATTGCCCATGATGCTTGTTGGCTCATTTTGCTCTCCAGCCTATGAGTCTGGATGAGGATGAGTTTTCTCTTGGTTAAAACATTTAAACTTGTCACCTGTATAATTATCTAGGCCTTGTTTCTGTGGTCATGCTAAGGGAGTTTCCATTCTGATAGTTTATGGCGATTGTGAAGGTTGCATGAGAGTTTGACTGGCATATGCTCATGTGTTTCTTCTTCAATTTGCAATAGTGTCCCACGTTTATGTGGATTCTGCTTCTGTATGGAGAGTTCGACTTGTCTCGAAGCTTAGGAAGGCTTGTTTTTTGCTATGAGTATTTGTGAACCGTGATGGATATTATTTGGAAAAGATATTTTGAAGATGTATAGTGTTCTTCTCCTGCTTAAAAGGATTCCAACAATATGTTCTGATTGTTTATCCTTGTTAGAAACATGCTATGGAAATTGCAGCAAGTCCCAATCTCCCTTCTTGACACCAAATCTTAAATTGGGCATTATATTGTTAGGAGGACACGAATATGGAAGCATTCTCTTTTCATTTTGGGCAGGTCAGTTTGTATGCATGTGGAACGTGTACTAGTAGCACTAGCAACCAAGAGGTCCCTACTTTGGTAAACCTTGCATAAAAAAGTCTTGCTTCAGTCACATATTCACTGGATATGGGCTTGTGAAGTGTACAGACAAGGCTGCATGGGATTTTCCTCGTGTCTTTGTTAAATTGCTCTCTCACCTGTGGATCTTACAGTGTAGGGCAATGGGTACTGAAGATCAGGACTTGGGAGGATTATTAGCTCGACTTTCTGCATTGGTCAGCCATACAATTTTAAAGATTCTGATTCTCATTGATTCTTAGTTCTCATGCTCAATTACATTTAACTTGCTATTTGGTTTAAGTTTCTTGTACTAACTATCTGTGCAGATTGAAGATGTAGCAGTCGTAGAAAGTGGACCAAGGGTGGAAAAGCAACAGGCTTATGTCATTGTCAGGCATGCAAAGTTTGGTCCATCTAAGAAGGGTAAGAAGCTATTTGGAGATATGAAACAAGACACGGCAACTCAACCAAGTGGAGACACTGAAGATGAGGACATTGACGAAAAAGGCTTGGAATCTGAGAAAGAGATACTTTCTGAGGGTGGAAATGCTGCGGGCAACTATGCTGGCTGGTCAACTGGTTGTGCGGACTCTGCTTCCATAGTGAAGGATAGGCCTGGAAGAGCTCCCTCTTCTTCAAACCCTAATTATTCAGTGAACATAGGAGAGCCTTCCACAGAAACTGAGAACAGGTGTAGAACGGGAGGAGCAAATAATAGGTTTCCACAATCTAGGAGCCAAGGGGCAAGATACTCTCACAGGTTACAGCCTGAGGTTCTAAGGAGGCAGGAGGTCCCCAATCAAAGGAGGCAGGAGGTCCCATATCAAAGGAGGCAGGAGGTCCCCAATCAAAGGAGGCAAGAGGTTCCATATCAAAGGAGGCAATCTCCTTCTGATGCATATGCCTCACATTTAACAGGAGAGTGTAAGCAAGTTGAGACTCCTCCCAGCCCCTCGCGCTCGAGTTATGGGTTATTTAGTTCTCCCAGAAATAATGCTTCCAGCAATCACGGCGAGGTACCAAAAGCTTGAAAGAAGTAACAATGGATAAGCTTCTAAAATTACAGGGCGATCTTCTTGCTCAAGAGATATAGCTAGGGCTAGTAGGGACTTTTGTGAGGCGATAGCTGCTTGTTGCTTAATCAAGTTATTAACCTGTTCAATGCACTGGATGAGCAGGATGAACTCAGACTCTGGCGGCGGTCGCATGTTGAGACTCCTTCCAAACTGCTGAGAAGACATTATGCTGTTGAGATTAAGAGAAGCATTAGTTAATTCTTAGGCTGATTATTATCCCGTGTTGTATGCTTTCATAATTTCATACTGCATGGGAATTTTTGGGAGGACTATTGTGGTTCATTTTTGAGATTATCCTCTCATGTTTTCCATGTATTTGGGTATATGTGATTGAATAAGGCTCACGCCCACTTCTATTTTTAGCTCGTGAGAACCGTTCAGGTATGATGTTTTGTCATATTCTGTTCTTGGATTGGTGCTGGATTGACCCCAAAAAGAGATTGATCGATTGAAATGACAATCTTGTCGATGTGGGGTTTTGTGGCGAAGGCTTTCGAACTACCTGTTGATTCTTCATATCATAATTCGACGTTGTTTGCAGATGCATATAACTCATGTAGGAAGTTAGAAATCAATATCAAAGATCTTGAATCTGTAACTTGAGCATTCTACTTATGAAACAAAAGGGAGGATTGAGAAAAGAACAGGGATAGTCTTCTGAATTTGACTTGTCGGCCTGAGGCAAAAGAACATGTAATCATCTGAATTAGTCCGAATATTTGCGTTATTAGCATACCTTAAGCAGCGATCGTAGGCAAATATGCCTCCATGCCCTTATAAAACCGATCTAGTTATGGGTCGGGCTCAGACTTTTCGGGCTCGGCGTTCTGTGCAAAGCTGGAGCGGGGCCGCCCGGCCCATTTGGACGGAGATGGGCCTTCTCTGTGCGTAGCTGAAAGGCCCGCGAGTTCTGACACATTTCTAGTGCGGGAATCCAAACGAATGGCCTTTGCCCTAGCAAGGCAATTTAGGGAGGGATTGGAGCCTCGGTCTTTGAAATTCTTACTCGAAGTTCTTCCCTTTCTCTCTTGCGGGACTCCGTAGTCACCACCACCACCACATCACTTTCTGCTCCAATCCCCTCTCTCTCACGTCCTCTCGGTATTAAGGTTCGGGTTTCGCTTCGTCCCTTCCGGGTGGAGGGTTTTCTTCCTTTTTGATTTCTTGTGAAGTTTTGTTGGGTTAGTGCTGATTCCGGGACAGGGGTTCGGTTTCGCAATTGTTGCAGTTTAGCATTGGTGGGTCATCGTTCACGGGTTTTGCGCTATGGATTTGCACATTTGGCTTAGGTTGTGTCGGACTTTATGGCTTGGTTTTTGTCTTTGTCCGGAACCAAAAATTTCCCGGGAAAACTCTTTCCTTCGGAGTGATGTTAGTGAGGTTCTAAGGATTTGGCTTGCTACAGTGACTTGTTCTCGGAAACTTAATTGTAGTTTGTGCAGTTAGTTTTGCGATTGAGCATGGGTGGGTCGTAGCTGTTACTTTTCTGCTGATTCCTTGATTGTGTTTTCTCTTGTCCAACTCTACTTGGGCTCTTCCAAGCTTGGCGGCAATTATTCATTAGTTTCTGAATCTTCTACCTGAATTTTTCGACCTTTTCTTGTTTTTCTAAGAAAAGAATGTCTTGTAACTGTATCCCTCATTTTTCAGACTGTGGCCAGGCTCACTGAGGATTTCCCTTAACTGGCTAATTTAGATCATGGATTTTGATGAATATGACTATCTGGAGAAAACAGTTGAGAATCCAGAACCACAAAAGATGAAGGAAGTTGCAAATGGCGGTGAAGAAACCCTGAATTCAGGAGACAGGCGTAGAAGTCGGTCTTCAAAGCATAAGGATGAAGGGAATGAGGATGATGCTGATCATCTCTCCAAACGCTCAAAGTCTGGGGACAAACCCCGAGATACTGATAGGCGTGGTTCTTCAGGGCACCGGTCGCAGTCAAGGGATGTGGAGAGGGAAGGGCATAAGACTAGCCGTGGAAGAAAAGAGAGGGAGAGAGACAGGGAAAGGGATAGTGAGAGGGAGGACAGGAATGGGGGAGAGAGAGATCGAGATAGAGATAAGCGTCGCGATCGAGACAGGAGGGATCCTGACCGGGATAGGGCTAGGGAAAGGGAACAAGAGAAGCCACAGAGAAGCAGGAGCCCTTCTGGAAGGCATCGAGGTGGTCGAGATGAAATGGGCAGAGAAAGGAATCGAGATCTGGAGCATAGAGAAAGAGATAAAGAGAGGGAATTGAGGGAACGAGAAAGAGAGAGCAGGTATTTCAATTTAGTTTTCTTTTAAATGGTTGCATTTATGTCAGTTAACTATCGGTTGATGGTGAGGGAATTTTGACATGCTTTTTGAAGGTTTTCTAGTGCTAATTCGTATTTGGATATTATGTGTTGTTCTCTTCTCATGGCGCCCTATTTATTTGGTTGGTCCTTTTTCTAAAAGATTCTGTGCTTAAATTGCTCTGTATCTTTCTTCTATTAAAAGACCAAAGCACAACTATATGGAGGAAAGGAAGCTATCGACCAATTATTTATCAGTGCTCTAGTTGTGGTTACCCAGGCTAATGCATGTGGGAGCAACCTGGTTCTAAACCTTGTGATCTATTGATCTGTTTGGAGTGTCTTTTGCATATTACATTTACTTTTTCGAAAATCTTGTGCCCCTCAACTTTGACTTTTGTTTGATGCAATAATCTGCACATATTAATCTATGGAATTATATAAAATATTCTCATAAATTTTAGTGTCTAAATAGCTTTTTTATGTTTTGATGAGAATGCAGCATTTTGCTTAAAAGAGGTTAAGACAGATGGGCCTTAATGTTGTCTTTAAGCCATTTGGATCCTGATTTTGCTTGAAAGAGGGTTTTTGTTCTATGCAGTTAAGAGCAGTTTACCACTGCTCAGTTTTGATAATGATGAGACAATTTTTGGATATGTATCGTTCAATGTTTAAGTTTGCAAGTACTGCTGTCTAAATGGACCATGATGATACTGAATTGGGGCAATATGTATAAATTTGTTAGCGTGTTCATTATCTGTGGCAGCTTTTCGCCTGTGTTGTTGTAGGACATGCTGAGCTCTGGAAGGAATTGTGACGAGTCTTTGGGTCCTTCCTCAACTAGTCTATAGCTTAATTCGGAGTATACCTGCATGTCTAGATTAGGTTCTTATATCTTTTTTTTTCCTGCTTTTTCTTGCACCGTATCTTTTAGGTTGATCTGATAATCGGTATTGGATCTTCTACCTCATGAGAAATTAGCTGCCTCTCTTTTGCTATCTCTTGGTTATTTTTTGGTCTTATATATGCTTTATCTTAATGTACTGTGTTCTGCTGGAATCTAAGATTAACAGGTTCCAAATTATCCTATTAGGTTCTTTGGCACGCCATCTATGCAACTTGATGACGCCGTTATCATTTAAGATTAAGTTGTTTATAGAAGGTACAATATTTGATGCTAATCTATTGCTTGAGGTCAGATTATGTACATAAATTACTTGGTCTCCATGTTAATGATCACATTTAAGATGATAAAGTCTTTTAGATACCAATCTGTGTGGGTTGTCCTTTCATAATAACTTTGTGTAGTTCCCTGCAGGACTAGGGCACATGGGTTCGGCCTTATATCATAAGCGGAGAAATTTTGGCTGCCATTTTGGGATACTTTTGTTCTTTGGTTTAGTGATTTTTAACACTTCCGCCATGTCAAAAATTGCTCTGCTTGACAGAGCAATACTTCTGAAGTTCATAAATTGACTGGTCCCATGAAGGTCTGCTCTCTTTTTTCTTGAAAACCATGAATGATGGTTTGATTTTTCTACATTTTGCAGGCCGCATAAAGAAAAGAAGGAAGATGCCAAAGAGCCAGAGGCGGATCCTGAACGAGACCAGAGGACTGTATTTGCCTATCAGGTAATGTAAATGGTTTGTTTCATGCATTTGAATTTGTGGTTGCCGCAAAATGACTCTTCTTTACTTGGCAACTTATTGAGCTGTGCCAACATTTTGCAGATTAACTTGAAAGCAGATGAAAGAGATGTTTATGAGTTCTTCTCAAGGGCTGGCAAGGTAGGAGGTTGAGGTTATGTACTAAGTATTATGTACTAAGTATATACTTTTACTTTCTTAACATCTTGGGAGCTCTCCTGATAAACAAGAATTTTATCCCGATCTGTGTCTTGTATGGTAGCAAGTACTTCTTATGTATGTTGGTTTTTCCTTTCACTCTTCATTTCGTGCAGCTTTGACATGTCTGTGAGTGGACTGCTATAGGCATGCTGCACGCCATAGACATGGCTCTCACCTGCTATTGTTTGTGCATTCTTCATTTCATGTTATATATGATGAATCTTCAGCTCAGGTTATTTGGCTTGGTATATGAACAATTGACTTTGCTCAGTCATTTTATTTTTTCCATAAATTCTCCAACCCCCTCTCCTTCCTTCAACTCTGAGAAAAGGGGAAAACAAAAATCAGCACCAGCAGCTCCACGAATATGCATCTATGTATGTGGCCGGATAAAACATCAAACAATTTGGATCTCTTTATAACTGTCAAGTTGGTGGCACAATTTCAGGTGCGAGATGTACGATTGATCATGGATAGGATCTCAAGGCGCTCCAAAGGGGTTGGGTAAGATTTATATGGCATTATGACAAAACTGAGTCAATCAGTATGCTTGTTTGTGTATTCTACATTAAATTTTCATGAGAATTGTTATTTTGAAAGAACAGTTCATGCCAATCTTAGCTTGTTTACCAAATTAAGGCTATTTCACTACTCAAGAGAAATAAGTTACGAAGTGCACATTGTTGATCAAATCTTGGTGTTTCTCAGGCAAGAGTGGCTGTGTTTTGACATCTTATAGATAGTGTAACTGATGAGAGTTGATGAGGCAATTCGAACAATTATTTAAGTACATTTGTTTGCTTTTGTAGCTTGTGTTAAGTAATTGCTATGCTTGAAGTAATAATCATGAATAGATGCAAATACGACTTCTTGCAAATGATTAAGTGTCCAGTCTAAGCTTAATACACTGGGAATTACATTATATACTGATACACTTCGATATGTTGATTGCTGATTTGAGAGCTGGATCCATTGTTACCTTATCTATCACAAGATGTGGGGTCTTGCTGGAAATTATGCGGAATATATGGATAGGGGACTTGTTAAATGATATCCTTTTTACTGAGATGAGTTTCTTCTTTTTGCTGAGTCATGTGAAACGACTTTGTTCTGCAGATATGTTGAGTTCTATGATGCAATGTCTGTTCCAATGGCTATAGCACTATCTGGCCAGCCACTTCTTGGCATACCAGTGATGGTAAAACCTTCAGAAGCTGAAAAAAATTTGGTTCAGTCAACTGCAGCTGCGGCTGGAGGACCGGGTGGATCAATCGGTCCTTATTCAGGAGGGGCTAGAAGGCTTTACGTTGGTAACCTGCATACAAACTTGACAACCGAGCAGCTAAAAAAGGTGAAGTCAATTATTAAATATGCCATTCATATTATGTGTCTTTGCAGGGATTCTTTTGTCCTCTTTTACCAAAGATTTGGTTATTCAACTGAAGAAGCACTCATGCTTTCTGAGAAGAACTTTTGGTTTTTTTTCTATATTATGTGTTGTACATAGGTGATGTTTGGCTTTATCTAGGCATTGTCGATATTCATTCTATCTGATAAGCTTCAACTCCTGGCTCTTTTGTGATGCATAGATATTCGAACCATTCGGTGAGGTGGAGCTTGTGCAGCTACCGCTTGATGAATCTGGTCTTTGTAAGGGCTTTGGTTTTGTGCAGGTGAGTATGCTCAAATATATAATGCTTGGCTTCTATTTTGTGTAAAATTTCTTGCTTTTTGTAGTTTTTGCTTTTCCTTTTTCTTGTAGTGTTTGGAACTTGCGGTTTATTGAAGGTTGGATGCCTGAATTTTTAAGAACGTACAAAATATTGACATATTAGAGCCATTTAAAACTTCTTATAAACTTATTAGAGCTTGAAATGTATATGTTCTTACGTGTATATATTGTTTTTTTTTTTGAAAATTTGATAGGAAAGCAATAAGTGCTTGGTTTGAGTTTAAACAGACAGTTGTATTTTGTAATAGGATTAACATTGTGGTTAAATGTTAAATAAAGGAATTTCAAGAGGCTCTGATGGCAAAATTTACAGAACAACAATAGGCTTCATTACCACAGAAATGCTAAGAAGGGTTTAGGGCAAAGAGGTTTCATAGATGATTAGCTGAATTCCTTTTTAATTATGGTTGACTTCTTTTAGTTACGCTCTAAGGATGTTGTTTGACAAAAGACGTGGAAGAGATGTATTAGAATATTGGTGTGTTCAATAGAAAGCAACATGTGTGGATTTTGAAGCTCAAGTAATGGTTAGAATGATAACTTCCTTACTGTACTCTACTCTTTAAAATCACCCATCTAAATCTGTTCTTAGAGATTGATTTTTTCTTATGCAAAGCTGTTTTATTTTGTTAGTTTCTTTAGATATTAATATTTACTTGTGAGGTAGGAGTCCAATCTTTTTGACTGAATAGGACATGTCTTGACTTGACTCTGAATGATGATACTACAATCGCATTTGTCTGTGCATGAAAATTGCAATGGACTATTGTATAGGATGATTTTGATGGGTATATTTTTTCCATTGCAGTTTGCACGTCTTGAGGATGCCCGGAATGCACTAAGTCTGAACGGATTGGAAATTGCAGGACGGACTATTAAGGTTAGTTTACTTGTACTTGCGGAAATTGCTTTGCAGGTTAACGAATGGGGAATCAGAGATGGCGTGTATAGGTTTGTGGTGCGAGCAAAGCCATGTAGCTTATATCTCTGTAGAAGAAAGCTTGCAAATCCATCTTGAAACAATAATTCTTCCATAAACTCTTGAATGTTAAGTGTAGTTTCTTCCTCCATTTAGGTGTCAGCTGTTACTGATCAAGCAGGAGCACAGGATGTTGGGACTAATGCTGGAGATTTTGATGATGATGATGGTGGTGGCTTGGTGAGTGAAATTCTTTGCATCTCTCATGTATAAATAGTCCGTCTACTGCTTGGGGCTTTCATAGATATCCATTGATTGACCTTTAGCTTTACTTCCCCTGTCCCCTGCACTGCAGTTTGATAATTAGATATGTGCATTGCCTATGTCATGTGGACTTCCTGTAGTTACATCTTTTTGAATTTCATGCCTTTGGATTGGGTTTTATTCTTTTTTTTTTCTTTGGTAAATATTGGGTTTTATTCTACAGTATTTCATTTTTACAATGCCTCCTGCTTTCTGTTCATCATTGTTATATTCTTTATGTTACTCAAGGTTTTATTCTTAAGCAAATGTAGCTTAATCTGTACGTTTCACTGTCAGCATCAACTCTTCTTTTTCATTCGGAGAAACAGATGATTTGACCACATTTTGGCTGAAAGGTTTTGGGCTGGACGCTCAGCAGTTCAGCACATGGTCTAATTGTGTTTTTCTTTCTTTTTTCCTTCTTTCTTTTTCAAGAGGTTTCTTTGAATGTTGATTATTTCGGCTCTGGATTGGGCTCATCAAGCTTAGCTGAAAAAATCATGACATTGGCTGTGTTGGTATTCTTTGAGTGGTGACTTTAATGAATGGCCAAAAGGAAGTGACAACTTTCATGGCATACGAGTGATGAAGAGAGGAAGAGTTGCTGGAAAATAAAAGACATGAACCCTAGAGGCCTAGAAGAGTCCTTTTGCAATGCGAGTTATGATAGAATTTCATTGGTTATTCTTGTAAAAGGAAAAGCAATTTTGATTTGTACATACTTCATTTTTGGTTGGAAGGTAAGTCTTAGAATCAATACTGTTTCAGAGCTATGTTTTGGTGATGTGCTATTGCTTCAACGAAAAAAATAGCAATGATTTCTCTTAATTCACAACCACACGCTACTGATTCTTCTTTTACCTGTCATGCTTTCTCTTAACTCACACTGGTTTATTTGTGATCAATTTTTTTAAGAGCTTTTGCATGATTTTCTTGTAATTTTTGTTGTTGTTGTTGCTCATTTCAGTCCTTGAATGCGTCTTCTCGAGCAAGTCTTATGCTGAAGTTGGACCGCAGTGGAACTGCATCAAGGTTGACATGAAACTTCAATTTTAAATTTATGAAGTTACTTTGTTTGTTTGTCATTTGACAGTATGATCTGCTATTGCAGCATGGCCAGTTCTGTGGGCTCTCCTGCCCTCAACAGCACAGGTGCTGCTCTTCCCTCGGGACCAATTCTTGGTGCAGCACCTGTGGTTCCTCCGCTGGCTGCTTCTCTTATGCAGTCGAATATTCCAGCCCTCAGTGGACTTCCAGGATCAGGTCTTCAGGTCACAGCTACTACTGGTCCTACAATCGATACAGTCGGTGTCCCAAGTGAATGTTTGTTATTGAAGAACATGTTTGATCCAACATTAGAGGTGAATTAGATTTTAGACTTGCGTTGGTGTTATATTGTATTACTCTTCTTCTCTCCATTCTTATTTGAGGTGTGATATGTCTTGGCAGACTGAACCAGATTTTGAGTTGGACATTAAGGAGGATGTTCAAGAAGAATGCGCGAAGTTTGGAAATTTGAAGCACATTTTTGTAGACAAGTAAGTCTTTGGCAATTTTGCTGTATTAGAATCTTTTACACCTGAAGCATGTGCATGATTCTCAGCATGACTTAGAAAGCTATACTTACGGCTTGGATGTGTCCAGAGAAACCTCTCTGAAAAATTAGGACGAGTTTTTTATGCATAAACCTGAATTAATCTGATCCCTACTATTATTGGTTTAACTCGATCATCCTGGCAATTGTTAATTCACACGATGGGAAGTGTATAGTCCTCCCTACCTGTCAAAATATTGAAATTGGTCACCCTGGTTCTGTTGTTCATTTTTTGTGGCTTGTGCCTCTTTTTTTACCTAAAAACAGGAATAGCGCTGGTTTTGTATATCTGAGGTTCGAGAATACTCAGTCTGCAAGTAATGCGCAACGAGCTCTTCATGGAAGATGGTTTGCTGGGAAGATGATAACAGCGACGTTCATGGTATCATATTTTGAATTGTTCTCTCGTATATGCGGGTTTAAATTGGCACCCTGCCTGTTCACCTTAGAGAAATTAAAAAAAGTGGGCATGAGCTGTTGCTTCGCTGAATGCAGGTCCCCCTAACCTATGAAGCTAAGTTCCCTGACAGCAGATAGGATTCACGGGCTGCTCATTTGTGTTTGCGGCATTCACCGCATACTGCGGACATCACTGGCTGAGGGTTTTGTCGGGGAATGAAGTTTCTTAATTTACACAATCTATAGGGAGAGAAAGAGGGCCTGTCTAGCGTCTTGCTTTTCCTTTTCCTCGTCCGTGTCTTGTCCTAATTTGATGGAAGCCTCTCCGTTTCTTGAACTTGTGTCTTTGTCCTGTACTCCCAGTGGGCGGGTCTTTGTGGGGATCGTTGTACCATATGGAGTGAAATTTTCAGGTATATTTTCCAAGCGTTTAATAGATTTGATTTTCCATGGCAATGTTTCTTTTCCCCATGAACCCGTCAGATTTCGAAGGTAAATGCGTGCTTTTTCATTCAGAATCAGAATATGCCTGAACGGCGCATTGAAGAGTCGACGAGAATTGCATACATTTCTATGAATTTTTGAGGGGTGGCACCAAAGTGTTTCATTTCTACCGAGCGTGAGCTAGGCCTTACTGACGCAGGGAGACGTGTTCATATGGAATCATACCGATACGGCAAATAAGCACTTTGTTCCACACCTTTGCACTACTCCCGAAGATTAAGTTCATCAAAGTTTCCAGCAGACTTCTGTCGATCAAACGACGGTTAAGAATTTTTTGAGCGTGCTTATTTCTCCTTAGGCTAGAGTACTAGATAATATATATATTTTAAAAGAGAAAGGCTAAAGAAGAGGAAATAAGCAACTAAAAATCTTGAGCATATGGTGTCCCTGGCCTAATCTTGCAGTATAAGTGAGAGTTGTGACCCTCAGGAAAATCTAGGCAAGGTTCACCGGCCATTCTGCACCCTCATTGTCCTTCCAGATGATGGTGCGGCAGCAATGGCAGCCCTTGTTGATCCTTGCTGATCCTTGCTGGCAATGACGGCAACCCTTGTTCCTTGCTCTATCTTTTTATTTAATGTACTTTTAAATTTATTTCAAATACATTATATAAAAAAAAGTCACATAGGATAAAAATATATAGCAGTAGATTTATATGCATGGTTTTTCTTCCTTATTTATTGTTAAACATTGTTTGGCAACATCTATGAAGGATTGCTATAGAAATCTATAGTACATGTAATATTACGATATGTCTGCAGTCTATCTATACTACAGTTTATCTCTTCTATAAATGTATTAGTTAGCTATATATAAACATATTTAAAGACTATGTCTCCAGGCTCTACAATATTGGATGTATAATTCTTTCATGCTTAAATAAATCTTAAATACATATTTACTATAATCAAACAGTCAGTACAATATTATAAATAGTGAAACTACAGAAATCATACAAATCGATTTAGTTTCCAGTGATACAAAAACACAAGTTTTCAGTTTTGAAGAGTTTCCAATATCATCTTACAACCACGCTAAAATTAAATACGAGTGCCAAATCGTACTAGCACGAACCCTAATACCGACTAGTGCTTCAAATGGCAATGTGCTAATGCAATCCTCAATAAAGCAACGTGACGAACAGAATAAAATCTAAGTACCTTACTAGTTTAGACAGACAATATAGTCATGGTTACAATGAAAAGAAAAGCACATTTGATTTAGGTATAAACTAATATGTCAAATGAGAAAGAATAAGCCTATAGCCGGGGTGGATAATAAGAACAAGAGCTACAGATACAACACACATATTTTAACATTCGCTAGTTACTATTTGACAGAACAATATCCCGTGGTGGCTTCCGTCATCTGTGTCCTATTCGTCCTTGCGTGTATCTTTCTACAGTCTGTCTTCGTCGTCTTTGCGTTCTTTATCTTTCTTCTTAAGCGGACCTCACCCCCGAGAGAGAGAGAGAGAGAGAGAGAGAGAGCTGTTGATTCATGGAAGCAGTTGAAGACATCGTGATTGTTGGTGCTGGCATAGCAGGCCTCACTACAGCTCTAGGACTTCACAGGTGGTTGTACTGGAATTGGAGCAGTTAGAGCTTGAAAATAGTAGTTCTCTAGAAGTTTCCAGTTCTGCTCTGTCTCATTCTCACCCTCCTTTATGTTGTTAGTGCTGATAACTTGTGTGGTGTAGGCTTGGCATTAAAAGCTTAGTTTTGGAGTCGTTCGATGGGTTGAGAACCACAGGGTTCGCCTTTACAACATGGACAAATGCTTGGCGGGCCTTGGACGCGGTCGGCATTGGCGAACCGCTCCGCCAACAGCACAACCAACTTTTTGGGTAAGTGAAGAATATCCTCCTCCATTTGCTGTGGCTAAGATGAACATGTTTCTTATTCTTACGATCACTTGATTCATCATTTTAGTTACAATTCGAATGTATTGTGCAACATGACATGAAAGCCCAAACAAACACGTGAGCTTTTTAGAGATTTGGCTTGGCCTACTTGGTTACTCGACCACCTACTGTTTTTCACACGGCCGAGCCTGTGTCAATGGTACGGGGCAGACATGTCATGGGCTGATCGTGGAGAAACCATTGTCACGTTTGGTGTCTTTGGATGGTGATGTTTTCTTCTAAAGACTTCTGTCCGCGTTTTAAAGAAGGAATGCTTTAGGAGAGGATTAGACAAATCCTGATGTTGCAAAGTACCCACGCTAAAAGTGCGTGAGCACCGTTACATGAAATCTGCTATGCGCCATAGACACATCAATTTCAGATGAAAAAGAAACTCGCCATGATCTCAATTCAACAGCTGGTTCTTTTTGTCATGGCTCTGTGCCCGACTTGAACTGATGTTTGAGAGGTTCTGGTGCAGGTTGACGACCTCCTCCACCGTTTCTAGACTTTCTACAGCTGAGGGACAATCCGATGCTACAAGGATACAGTTAGTCGTTTGAATTGATGAAGATCTATCTGACTTAAAATTGCATCTGGAAAAGATCAATTCCTCACATTTCTTGTGAAATCGAATGGACTCCTAATTTCCTTTGTTAAAGGCTGCTATATATGGCATGTCTTATTGACTCGTGCATCTATTGCAGACAAGACCATGAAATTCGTTGCTTGCGGAGGAAAACCTTGTTGGAAAATCTTGAGAAAGAACTTCCTAGCGGCACTATAAGGTATTCCTCCAAGGTTGTGTTGATCGAGGAATTGGGCTACCTTAAGTTGTTGCATCTTTCTGATGGGTCAATTCTCAAGGCGAAGGTAGGACATCGTAATTACCATCAATTAGGGAATTATACTTAGAATGACGAAGAGATATTTTATGCTCAAGAGATGCCCTTTGTCTCTGCAAAAATTTGCTTGCTCGTCTGAACAAGATATCTATATCTATGGTTTTACTTATCTATATGCTTATGCACTATGTGAAAATGCTAGGTGTTAATTGGGTGTGATGGAGTGAACTCGGTGGTGGCAAAATGGCTAGGCTTCAAGAAGCCTGCTTTTGTTGGCCGATCTGCGATAAGGGGCTTTGTGTATTATGAGCACGGTCACGCTTTTGAGCCTAAATTCTTCCGGTACATCGCTGAAGGAGTGAGATTTGGTGTCGTCGCTTGTGATGACAAGTCTATATATTGGTTTTTCACTTTCTCTTCTTCCAGCAAGAGTGAGTTTCTGTACTCCCTTAAATATGAGTTGGATATTTGGCAACGGCTAGATTCTGTTTCTCTGCTTTTCACATTATCTACAAGCAAACTATGTCGCCTTCGTTAATGCAGATGAAGAGATGGAAGAGGGTCCGGCCAAAATGAAGCAATTTGTGCTGGGCAAGCTCAGAAAAATACCCGACAACGTCAGAGCTATTATCGATAAAACAGAACTGGATAACATAATACTGTCGCCGCTGATATTTCGACCCCCGTGGGAGATTCTGCTGGGAAACATAAGCAAAACCAATGTCTGCATAGCCGGAGACGCATTCCACCCCATGACTCCAGACATTGGCCAGGGAGGCTGCGCGGCTCTAGAAGATGCCATCGTCCTAGCGAGATGCCTGGGCAAAGCCTTGAGGGACGAGCGAGGCATAAGCAGTGAAGAAGAGCATAAGAGGATTGAGATGGGCATGCAGAGTTATGCCAAAGAGAGAAGATGGAGAGCATTTGAGCTCATAAGCACCGCTTACATGGTGGGATACATCCAACAGAGCAATGGCAGGGTACTGAAATTCTTGAGGGACAGAGTGCTGGCGGCCTTCTTGGGCGCGCATCTGCTGAAGATGGCAAGTTACGATTGCGGGAAGCTGAGCGCTCCTTGAAATTCCCCGTTCATTCACTTACCGATGTGCTCTGTGCGGGCACTCATACGAGCCGCCCTCATCGTATACGCAATGCTGATGCGTAATTCATACAGGTTTGTGAAGTGAAGGATAGAGTCTCCCTTAAGCCTAAGGGCGCTCTTATGGGTTTCAGGAATTTCAAGGAGGAGTCCTATTCACATAAAGAATCATCAACTACAATTCAGAACTCAACTCAAGATTTTGTATTTGCTTTTTTGTTTTGTGGCAAATTTATTAGCTCTTCGCTGGCGAAAGGCCTTAACTCATCGTTCCGTATGTGGGGCCGCTGTAAAGTCAACGCATGGGATTGACCATTCAAAATTCCAATTTCGCAACTGGAGAGCTTCTTCCACGAGCAGGGAGTTTCTAGCACGTAAATGTACAAATTTGACAATTGGAAATGAGCACGTTTGGTAAATTGAATGCACTCCGTTCCCTTCCACTTCTCTTCGCATCACTTTGAAGCAATTACTTTTATACCAATAAGATTAAACATTGATGTTACTTAAAAATATGGGATAAATGTGTTAAAAGTCTTAAAACTTATCATGAAAGTTTAACCAAACCCTAAGATTTACATTGAAAAAATATTAAGTTCTATAACTTGTCAAATTGATAGAATCAAATCATTCCATTAACTCCGTCCAATTTGAAAAATTCTGACTCGAATTTTTTTTCTCATTCGCCTACATGGCACTAAACACAACTGGAACACGAAGGGTGAGGCTAAAATGACGCTGTTTTAGTGCAAATATGATTTTTTTAATCTAGATGATATAAAGTAGACTAAAAATCAAATAAATCTTAAACAATTGAGAAGGAAGGAAGGCTCAACAATGAGGCCCTATAGGGCCTTGTCCCCACTGCCAGATCATCAGTTGTTGATTGCATCAATTTGATAAATTTTAAGATTTGATTAAACTTTTATGCAAGTTTTAGGGCTTCTAATACACTTATCTTTAGAAATATTATAACATTTATTTGTGTAATATATAATGATGTCATTACTAAATTATTATATGTGTGGAATAATTTGTAATTACTTAATTCTGTATGTTGACAAAAAAAAGATGTAATTATTTCGATGGCTTCTTTTTGTTCTTTTGTATCGCCTAAAATCATTTTCCAATTGATACATACGTATGAATTCTCTTCCTTATCAATTTCTTTGAAAAAAAGTTTTGGAACATAACATAGACTCTAAATCATACATATCAATGCTGTTTCTAATGCATATAAAAACACAAGCTTCAACTTTTGAAATGTTTTTAACGTTATATATATCTTTAAAATACCTTACTTACAACCATGCTAGAATATTGAGAAAATTATCCGAAAAACTTTAAAACTGTTGTATATTACTTTCATTAATTTTGGCCAAATATTGACAATGGGTCTAATCAAAGCTGGCTTTCCTATATCGTATGATTGGTGCTAACATGGATGAGTTTTGCAAACTTTTTTTTTCTGAATTTTTAATTTTTTATCAATTTCTATTTTTTCTATTTCCCTTTGTTGGGCCTCAGCTATTTCCCATCGGCCATTACTAAGGCCTCGGCAATTCGTGGAGGAAAATTTAAGAAAAAGGAAAAAGAAGAGAAAAGAAAAGAAAAGAGAAGAAAAATTTAGAAAATATAAAAAAAATTAAATTTGTTCATGTTAGTGTTGGTCTCTTCAATCGTGTCATATAGGATGATCCGCATTGACCAATCGTCATCTCAATGATTTAAGGCTAAAATTTGGTGGGAAGCACTACATTGAAAATTCATTAAAAGGTTTATGATCAAATTTGTGATACTTGATAGTTCAGGATTTAATTGATGGTTGTACATTAGGTTTGGGATTTCATGGACAATTCTCTCACAGACTAAGATATGCGTGCGGTATGAACAATTGTATCAAACTAATACTTGAAATTTTTTTTTTTGGTCGGAGCTAATACTTGAAATGACAATGTGCTAATGGGATCCTCAACAATGCCATGTGATGGAGAAAATAAGAATCAATTACATTACTTTTTAGATCGACAATTGTGTTGAATTCAATCAAGCATAAACCTTAATTATTATCACAAAGGAAAAAAAAGCACATTGGATTTTGGTACCACCAAGTACATTGCACTAGAAAGAAAACAAGGCAATTGCTATGGTGGATAGATGAGAACAAGAGCCACGGCAAACCGCTTATGTTTTTACACTCGGAAGTTACTATTTACCACACCAGTTAACGTATTGGCTTCCGTCATTACTGTCCTATTTGTCGTTGCATGCAGTCATCATCTTTCTACAATTTGCCTTCATCGTCTTTGCCTCTTTATCCTTCTTTATATAAGACGCCTCACCCGCGAGAGAGTGAGAGAGAGAGAGCCGTCGATTCATGGAAGCAGTTGAAGACATAGTGATTGTTGGTGCTGGCATAGCGGGCCTCACAACAGCTTTAGGGCTTCACAGGTGATTGTTCTGTAATTGGAGCGGTTAGAACTTGAAAAGAGTTGTTCTGCAAAAGTTTCTTGTTCTGCCGTCGCATTCGTTCTTACGACTGACGTTTCAGGTCCGTACTGATGATTTTATTTGGCGCAGGCTTGGCATCAGAAGCTTGGTTGTGGAGTCGTCCAATGGGTTGAGAGTCACAGGGTTTGCCTTAACGATATGGACAAATGCTTGGCGGGCCTTGGACGTGCTCGGCATCGGTGAACTGCTCCGCCAACAGCACAGCCAACTCTTCGGGTAACTGATGAGAATACTCCTCCATTTGCTGTGGCTAAGATGAACATATTTTTTGTTCTTAGGATTACTGCGATTGATAATTCAAATTCCAATTTGAAAGCATAGCGTGACGTAACATTGAACGCACAAATGAAGATATAAGTTTTTTGGTGATGGGCTAGGCCTTCCTGGTTACTTGGCCACCAATCTCTTCACGCAGGCCGACCCTGCATTGAGGGTATAGAGAGGACTAGTCATCTTAACTTGGAATGATCACGGAGAAACATTCTCACATGATCATGAAATGGCTTATACTAACTGTCAAGTTAGAATTTGAGCTTGTTATCGATGAGAGTGATTTCGGAGCCTTACGCTCCCGTAAGTGTGAGTGTCTGTGGAAGGTGATGTTTTCATCTAGAGACATTGCCTTTGGTTCGAGTTTTCAAGAAAGAATGCAATGGGAGAGGGATTGGATACATCCTGATATTGCTGAGTAACCCCGTTAGGATTGAGTGTGCGCCTATACATGACATCTGATGTGCAACATAGATCCATCCACTTTGAATGAAAAGATATTCGCCATGATATTTTTTTAACGGCTAGGTCTTTTTCTCATGGCTGTGTGTCCGATTTGAATTTTTGAGAGGTTCTGGTTCAGGTTCCAGACCACTTCCCCAGTTTCTGGAATTTCTTCATTTTAGAGACAATTTTCTGCCACAGAGACATGGTTAAGTCGTTTAAATTCATGAAAATCTACGTGACTTAAAAATTGCATGCAGAATTAGCCATTCAAATAAATCAGATCCATTCCTCACATTTCTTGTCCAAATTTCGAAGTGATTCCTAATTTCCTTTGTTACTGGTTTGTGCCGTGTACGGCATGTCTTTTTAACTTTGTGCATCTATTGCAG
Organism: Melaleuca quinquenervia; assembly: GCA_030064385.1. Classification (NCBI taxonomy): domain Eukaryota; kingdom Viridiplantae; phylum Streptophyta; class Magnoliopsida; order Myrtales; family Myrtaceae; genus Melaleuca; species Melaleuca quinquenervia. The sequence continues at coordinate 3,657,110 of CM057726.1, read as the reverse complement.
ACACGGCCATGAAATGCGTTGCGTGCAGAGGAGAACCTTGTTGGAAGCTCTCGCAAATGAACTTCCTAGCGGCACCATAAGGTATTCGTCCAAGGTTGCGTCAATCGAGGAGTCGGGCTACCTTAAGCTGGTCCATCTTTCTGATGGGTCAATTCTGAAGGCGAAGGTATTGCATCATGATAACAGTTGTTTAAGAAAATCTGCTGAGAATGACGAGTGATATTTTATGGTCGAGAGGAGTCCCTCTGTCTATGCAAAATTTGCTTGCTTCTCTGAAAAAGATATCTATGGTTTAATTTCTGTTGATGCTTATGCTCCACGTGAAAATTCTAGGTGTTAATTGGGTGTGATGGAGTGAACTCAGCAGTGGCACAATGGCTAGGCTTCAAGAAGCCTGCTTCCGTTGGCCGATTTTCCATCAGGGGCTGCGTGTATTTTGAGCACGGTCACAGTTTTGGGCCCAAATTCTTCCAGTACTTCGATGGAGTCAGATGTGGTGTGATCCCTTGCGATGACAAGTCTATTTATTGGTTCTTCACTTTTTATTCTTCCAGCAAGGGTGAGTTTCTGTACTTCATTCGACATGAGTTGGGCTTTTGGCAACTAGTGAATTATTTTCCTCTGCTTTTCATATTATCCACGTTCAAAAGATGTCACTTTCCTTAATACAGATGAAGAGATCGAAGAGAGTCCGGCCAAGGTGAAGCAATTCGTGCTGGGTAAGCTCGGAAAAGCACCCGACAACGTGAGAGCTGTCATTGAGAAAACAGAATTGGATAACATCATAATCTCTCCGCTCAGATTCCGACCCCCATGGGAGATTCTGTGGGGAAACATAAGCAAAACCAATGTCTGTGTAGCAGGAGATGCATTCCACCCCATGACGCCAGACATCGGCCAGGGAGGCTGCTCGGCTCTGGAAGATGGCATTGTCCTAGCGAGATGCCTTGGCGAAGCACTAAGGGACAAGCAAGGCATGGGCAGTGAAGAAGAGTACAAGAGGATTGAGGCAGGCTTGCAGAGTTATGCCAAAGAGAGGAGATGGAGAGCATTTGAGCTCATAAGCACAGCTTACATGGCGGGATACATCCAACAGAGCAATAGCAGGGTATTGAAATTCTTGAGGGACAGAGTACTGGCCACCATCTTGGCCAGGCAGCAGCTGAAGATAACTAGTTACGATTGCGGGAAGCTAAGCGCTTCTTAAATTACCCTTGTTTGCTCCCTTATCAATGTGTTTTGTGCGGGCTTTTATACGGGCCGAGCTCATCATATGCGCAGTACAGATAGGGGAGAGTAGTAGTAAGTCTTAATAAAGAAAAGGTTCTGACTATGCAGATACAGGGCACTTTTACGTATGGTTCAGGAATGTTAACGAGTCCTATTCACATAAATAAATCATCAACTCCCATTCACAACTCAAGATTTCACATTGTTTGGCAAATTTGTTAGTTCTTCATCGACAAAAATCCTTAACTTGCCGTTATCGGGCCGCCATAATGTTGGCACATCGAATTAACCATTTCAAATTTCCAATCTTGCAACAGGAGAACTTCTTCCACGAACACGAAGTTTGGTGCAATGGTATCAACCGTCATGATTATCTCAGACTAGCATTTGCTTTAGAGTTCGCAAGATCGAAATGTGTTTTCACTATCTCATATGGGTTTGAGCCCATTTAAAGCTTGAATTTATATGTGAATTTAAAAAGGCCCATATCAGAATGAAACCACAAAATAAAATAAAAAAGACAATATCAATACATAGAAAGTTTGAGTCCTATAAGAGGATGACGAATAAGGCCGTGTTTGGTTATCCGAATTTTTAAACGGGATATGACTGGATAGGATATGATAATAAATCTATGGATTTCTTTATATTCCATCAATTGTTTGGTGAATTTTAGATTTAAAGTCGGATATTCTCGTATTTTATCAAATCTACTGTTTAATAAATTACAGATTTAAAGTTTAAGAAAGAAAGACACAAAATAAACTCAAGGCTTTTTGTGAATTTTTTTTTTTACTTTCCCATGCTGCTCTTCAACTTATCTTTGCCTGTTCTTCCAATCAAATAAACCAAAAACTTCTTTTTTTTTCCCCTTGGTCTCTCACCTTCTCTTTCATTCATCTCTCTCTACCTCTCTCTCTCTCTCTCGTAGACACATTTTCATCCATTTTCATGAGCTTGGGAAGCAGTTAGAGTGGGATGATAAATTCTCTTTCCTTGAAAATTTTCCGTTTGAGCCTTTTTTACCTTTTTTTTAATATATTTTTCTAAAGAGAGATTTGACGAGAAGTTCCACACACAAAACGGTTGACTTTTTGAAGGAAGATTCAAGTAAAAAAAAAACCTCACTTCTCTATTGGGTTAAATCATAATTTTTTTGGCTAAAATCAATTTCAGATCTTTATGATTTGGTTGGGAAAAAATTATAGAGTTCCAAAGCATAGAGGATTCTCTCTGATTTGATTGGGAGTTAAAACTTCAGAGAGAACCGACATTGAGAATCCAAGATACATGTGAGAAAGAAAGAAAATCCACAAAGAAACCTAAAATTCAATTTGAGATATTTTGTTCTTAAGATTTACCCTAGTTTTTTTGCTAGTTATGAATTTTTGATGAAAATTGTTCACACTCTAATCGCCGAAATAAGTCGATCGGTGAAAATTAACTAGTTGGTGAGTTGAGGCCCTTATTTGCGACTAAATGAATAATTTTAGACTCTTATTTGATCAAATGACTTTTTGGGCCATTATTTGAAAATTCGGCTTTACTTCATACCCTTATTTGAATTTTTCTTTGAATATAATCAAGCTCAAGCTTTGGTCATGACTACTGAAAGTGAAAGAGAAGAATAATATGTATTACGGATTACATCAATATATATATATATATATATATATATATATGAGTATTATGGCATACTTACAATAAAAAAAAGATTAAACTACCCTTCAACACTCCCCTCAAGTTGGGACATAAATATTAAAGAGCCCCAACTTGTTACATAGAATAGTGATTCTATTACCCCACAATAATTTAGTGAAAAGATCATCAAATTGATCTTCAGTTTATGTGTATTGAAGTGTTATGTCTTTGTTTCGAATCTTTTCTCGAACAAAATGACAATCCACTTCAATATATTCTGTATGCTCATGAAAAATTGAATTTGAAGCAATATGCATAGTGGACTGGTTATCATAACACAAAATTGAGGAAGTTGAAGATGGCATGATAAGTTTGGATAACAACATTCTCAACCAAAGCAATTCACTGGTCGCATGAGTCATGGCCCGATATTTCACATCTATACTTGATCAAGACACATGTTGCTTTTAACTTTTCCAACTTACAAAATTGCCTCTTGAGAACACATAATAACTAGTAGTTGATCTCCTATGAAAAGGACATCCAGCCCAATTAACATCAGCGTAACTAGTGACATTGAGATGTCCATGATTGTTGAATAGATCCATTTACCTAGTGCTCTCTTTAAGTACTTAACAACATGTAGCACTGCCTCCCAATGTGTAGTGCGAGGAACACTCATAAATTGACTAAATATGCTAACAGAAAATTTTTTTTTTGATCGGGTAACAGTTAAAAAGTTGAGCTTACCCACTAAACCCTGATACTTACTTGGATCATTAAGTGAGTCTCCATGTTCTGCATTAAGCTTTACATTAGGATCTATTGGAGTATAGACATGCTTATGTTGCGACACGATGTTTTGCACGTTCTCATGTGCCCTTGTGAGCGGAACTAAGGGTGCTATCATGATGGGATAGAGTTGCAGTAGAGAAGATATAACTGGTTCGTGGAAGTAGCGTTAGGGTGGTTTGTACTAGAAGTTCATGGATAGATAGATTATATCTCTAGGAGCTCTAAATGTGAGTTTGGCCTCCCATGTATAAATTGGTCGGGGGCTAATGTTGCTCTCCTGATGAGGCCGTCATAGGCCGAAACCGGTTGTTGTGTCAGAAGGATGCTGCGTGTTGCGTTACGAGAGAATCCCTTGAGTTAGGTTTAACATGCCATGATTCGATTTGAAGTTACTATTCGTCGTACTATTCCTTATAACAACTACATGAGAGAAGGCTGGCCTGGAGGCCTCGACCATCCCAGGCGCCGCACGAGCCTTTTAGACTATGGAATCTGTCGGTCTGTGACACTTAGCTCCAAGAAAACTAACCTCACTGAGGATATCCAAAACATATTTTCATTGTGATAATGAGATACCATCACATGGGTAGGCCACCTCAATGCCCAAGAAATATCACGAATGACCCATATCTTTTGTAAATATCTCAAACTTTTGTATATCCACAAAATCACTACCGATGATAATAGTATCGTCCACATACACAACTAGGAGGACACAGCTTGCAGAGGAAGAGAAACTAAACACTAATGATTTACGGTTCAACATCGCAAACCAAACCGAATGACTACATCACTAAAATGACCAAACCAGGCAAAAGGAGGTTGTGTCTAGTCTCTCGCAAAGAGTAGTAAATCTAGAATAGTATTTGGATATAGCTATATCTCTTGCACGTAGATGAAAGAGCTCCTCTCAAACATCATAAATATGAGTCATGTTGTCTCTTCCTGAAAACATAAGAGCACACTTATCTCATATAGCTTTGGCCGATGTGCAACTCATAAATTGAGAACTAATTTTGGAATCCATGGTGTTCCATAAGAATGTTCGAATGGCAGCATCACCACAGTGTCAATCATCCAACTTCGTTTTGGAAAGATTAGCAAAGTAAGAAAAGACAAAGGGAGTGGGAGTAGCATCTTATTCTCTTTGCGGTAACTTTTGGATCGGAGAAGCATTCGGAATGGGCTCCGTGTTATTCGGGAGTCCTTATGTAATACTTAGTCAATGCGGGATTTAAAGAACTTAACTTCTCAATGAAGCCTCTCAATTGTTTGGTGGCCAACATATATGTTTCAACCGCCATGGATTATTGGTTCCATCTAGCTCGACAGAACTCAACTTTAAATTAGTAAGACTAGTATCCATGCTCAACAACAAAATCTCTCAGAAACGTATATAAATCTTCCAACAATTAAAATATGATGGCATTCGCTGGACCCACAATCTTCGGCCCCCTCTATTGAAAGCATGGTGACAAGCACACTCCAAGTGGTCCTACCCAAAGGAGGAAGACAGAGCAAGAGACGGGCTTGCACTTGAAACAGATTAATGATTGGTTTATAAACCAACGAAAAAGAAATTGGCCCAATGACCCATCGCTGCTTCTTCTTCTAAGAGAGCACAGTCATCGCCGACACCAAGAGCGCGCAAGTCTCTAATGAAACACATGGAGAAGGAAGTGTAGGCTCCGCTCATGGACACCATCCGCAGAAGAGAGAAAAAGCAATGAGAACAGGGAAAGTGGCTAGCGATGTTCTGCTACGGCTGTTGCTGGAATCAAACGTGAAGGAAAATGTTGGGATGAGCCTCCGCAAAATTTCGTGCGTACGGGCACGAAGGAATCGTCGAGAGAAAGAGTAGAAACGCCCGGCTTTCCATTGGTTTCTTCTCCTTTTGCAGTGGAGCAGCGAGTATGCAGAGACTGCGGCGAGGGACGTCCCTCTTCGGTGGCTTAGCGGCGCCCCAGTTGAAGAAGAAAAATCTGAATTCGTGGGCCGCGATTCAGGACACTTTTTTTTTTCTCCACCAAGGATAGTGGGTGGTGTTCACCGTTGGAACTTCGATAGCTTCGGTGGCTACGGCATGGCAGCAGTTTCTCCAGCGGCGGTGTAGCGGTAATTGATGGCGGTTAAGGTTTAAGTGAATAGCTTTGATACCATCAACGCGAAAGAAATATAGAAAATAATAATATATATTATGAATTACTTATATGTAGTAAGTATTATGGCATACTCATAACGATGAGAGAGACAAACCCTTCAACAACTACAATGGAAAAAGGAGAGAGGCCCGTTTGGTTTTGGGACCACCTAACATATTAAACTGGAGAGAAGGCGGCAATTGCCGTTGTCGCGACCTCCCCGAAGGTGCACCACCTAAGGTTAGGCTAATGGTTTGTTAAGTGTGACTTAACTTGAGTTCTCCCAAACTCGGACCAATTCACGACTTTGGTTTCACTTTCTTTAAACATGCAAGATATTCAATTTGGAGCCGCCACTAACCTATTTATGGTGGGTTGGTTAGAAACCCATGTAAGGCATCGGGAGTCATGCCTTACTCCTACGAACCAGAGATCTAGGACTCGGGGACTTGGTTACGCTAAATTACTCTAACGCCCTTTCGGTACCTTTTCATTATTTTCAAAGCTTCGCAGGCAGTTCGAATTCATTTTACATCTACTCCTATCATGCCATGGTGATCACTCATAAACTCAACATAGATAAAAATTCAAGAAAGGAATGCAGTAATGAAACAAATCAAATCATCTAAACAAAATCAAATAAAATCAAACCAAAATCAAATCACATCTAATTAAATATCAAATAGAATTTAATCAAATCAAATCAAACCAAATCAAATCTAATCTAGTAAAATAAAATCTAATCTAACAAAATAAAAATCTAATCTAATAAAGTATCAAATAAAATTTAATCTAGCAAAATCAAATAAAAATCTAATTTCTAATCTAACGAAATCAAATAAAAAATCTAAGTAAAATCTAATAGAATAAAATAAGATATGCATGAAAATCAACAAATCTAATGCAATATATGAAATGCAATTTTTTTGGAATTTTTATGATTTAATTAGCCTAATTATCCATAGCTAAATATTACTTAATCTAAATTAGGACACCAAATATATCAATTCCTAATTTAAACTAAATCTTATTCAACCAAAGATAATATCCTATAATGCAATCTAGCTTTAAAAAAAATCTTAACAAGAATATCTAATATGCAATCTAAACTAATTATGCCAATTTTACCTAATCATGCAATTAATCTAAACATGCGATTATTTAAATAAACGTGCAATTCTAAATCTAAAAAAAATGCAATTCCCAATTTAAACATGAAATTAATCCAAAGATGCAATTTTTAAACCTAAACATGCCATTAATCTAATTATGCAACTAACCTAAATATGCAATTAATCTATTATGCATGCAATGCAACAAAATTAATTCAAATATGCAAAATTATCTAAACATGCATAAAAAGCAAATTAAACAGAAAATAAGCAACCAAGCACCCTAAAGTTAAATTCTAAAAAAATGATTTTTTTTAAAGAAGGAAGCTCACAAAATAAAAAGAAAATAAATGCAACCGGGTCGGGAACGACGGAGAAAGAGCACATTCAAACAAACTTGAGGCAAATCATGGCTTGTCCGTGAGATGCTCCAGACCACGATCCTCGCGAAAACCACGGACAAAGTGAGCGTGACGGGACTTACCAGTGAATGGGTAGACTGAGGACGTGTCGCCGGAGCTGAGAGCTTCAAACGAGAGAGGCGTCACGGTCGGATCGTCGGAGTCAAAAGTCACGGACCACCTCTTTCCTCGCGTGTGTTCTCGTGTGTGTCCCCCTGTGCGTATTTTTCACCGAAAAAAGGTCAGCCCCTGTGTCTCTTTTTCTCCAAGCCCAATCACTTCACTATTTGCGTAGAAGAAGCGCCCCCTCCGTGTCAGAAGAAATCTTCCCCTCTTTCACCCCTCTCTTTTTCACTTTTTCCTCTCTCTCTCTCTCTCTCACTCACGCCTCTCTTTTTTTGCTCTTTCCTCTCTCTCTCTCTCTCTCTCTCTCTCTCTCTCTCTTGCGCTTTCCCCCTGCACCCAAAAGAAAAACTCTTCTTTTGTTCAGTCAAAGTTTCCTCACGTTTACCGTGCGTGGAAAATTTTCCAGAAAAAGAAAGCTCTCTCCTCCTAAAAGAGGTCAAAGTAAATTTCGGTCCAGTGTTCTCAAAAAGCCCCCTTTTCCAATTGACCGAGGAATCCTATATATAGAAGTCTATATTTTTTCAAAATCTCATCACCTTGGCAACTAGGATAAATCTTGGTATAAAAAAAAACTGAGTCTTTATCCAATCAACTCAAAAGTTTATCTCAATGTTAGATAATGACCAAATCAAAACCAAAGAGTAAATCCTTATCAAGAGAATTTGACTATGAAATTTAAACATCTTCTAGACGCACTCCTCAATCACACGTGTGATTTGATTTAAATGTCATGCAAAAAATAGAAATTATGCAAATTATGCAAATAATGATTTTTTTGTTTAGGGGTCGAACCAACCCCTAATTTTTATGCAATGATTTTATATGAATTTGTCAAAATTTAGGTGTCAACAGCCGTGGCAGCTAGATGAAGAACAAGAGCTACAGACACAGATCACGTACATATTTTGAGACTCCCTAGACACTACTTGCCAGACCAATATACGTCGCGACTTACGTCATGAGTGTCCTGTTTGTCGTTGCATGCAATCATCATCTTTCTACAGTTTGTCTTCGTCGTCTTTGCCTCCTTTATCTTTCCTTATAAGAGGCCCTCACCCGAGAGCGTGCGTGCGTGCGTGCGTGGGTGTGTGTGTGTGTGTGTGAGAGAGAGAGAGAGAGAGAGAGAGAGAGAGAGAGAGAGAGAGAGAGAGAGCCGTTGATTCATGGAAGCAGTTGAAGACATCGTGATTGTTGGTGCAGGCATAGCAGGCCTCGCTACTGCTTTAGGACTCCACAGGTGATTGCACTGGAATCGGAGCAGTAAGAACTCGAAAAGAGTTGTTCTCTAAGAGTATCTTATTCTGCACTGTCTCAATCTTACCCTCCTTATGTATGTTCGTATGTCTCAGATATTCGACTGAGTGCTGATTATCTCGCGTGTTGCAGGCTTGGCGTCAGAAGCTTGGTTCTGGAGTCGTCTAGTGGGTTGAGAGCCAAAGGGTTCGCCTTTACAACATGGACAAATGCTTGGCGGGCCTTGGACGCTGTCGGGATCGGCGAGCAACTCCGCTCACAGCACACCCGACTTTTTGGGTGACTGACGAAATCCTCCTCCACTTGCTGTGGCTAAGATGAACATATTTATTATTCTTAGGATTACTCTGGTTTAATTTACCAAAAAAAAATTACAATAATTCTAATTGCCATTTAAACGTAGAGGGCGACATAACATTGAACCCTCAAACGAAGACATAAGCCTTATAGTGATTGGCTTGGCCTACCTGGTTACCTGACTACCTATTTTTTTTTCAAATGGCCTAGCCTGCATCAAGGCTATAGGGCGGACACGTTCTAATTTGGGATGATCATGGAGAAACATTCTCACATGATCCTGAAATGGCTTCTACTGGCTGTCCGTTAGAATTTGAGCTCGTTATCGAGTAAGAATGATTTCCAAGCCTCACGTTCCCAGAAGTGCGAGTGTCTGTGGATGGTGATGTTTTCATCTAGAGAGTTTGCCTCTTGTTGGGGTTTTAAAGAAGGAATGCAATATTAGAGGGATTATACACGTCCTGATATTGCTTATACCATGCCAGAGTTGAGTGAGTGCCTTTACATGAGATCTGATACGCCACTTAGATCCATCAACTTTAAATGAAAAAGACATTTCCCACAATAGTAATTCAACAATCAGTTCTTCTTCTCATGGCTCTGTTCTCGATTTGCATTGATATTTGAGAGGTTCTGGTTCAGGTTGCAGACCGCTTCTGTAGTTTCTGGACTTTATACAGCTGAGAGACAATTTGCTGCAACAGAGAAACAGTTAAGTCATTTAAATTCACGACTACCTATGCGACTTAAAATTACATGCGAAATTAGCCATTTAAATATACCAGATCCATTCCTCACATCTCTTGGGAAAATTTCAAAGAATTCATAATTTCCTTTGTTAATGGTTCGCGTTATGCATGGCCATGTGTTTTTAATTTCGTGCATCCATTGCAGACGAGGCCTTGAAATTCGTAATCTGCAGAGGAGAATTTTGCTGGAGACTCTTGCGAATGAACTTCCTAGCGGCACGGTAAGGTATTCATCCAAGGTTGTGTCAATCGAGGAATCGGGCTACCTTAAGCTGGTCCATCTTTCTGATGGGTCAATTCTCAGGGCGAAGGTATTGCACATAATGACCAGTAATTAGGAAAATCTGTTTTGAATGACAGATATTTTATGCTCGAGAGAATCCCTTTATTTATGCTTATGCTCGATGTGAAAATGCTAGGCGTTAATTGGGTGTGATGGAGTGAACTCTGCAGTGGCAAAATGGCTAGGCTTCAAGAAGCCTGCCTTTGTTGGCCGATCCGCCATCAGGGGCTACGTGTATTATGAGCACGGTCATGATCTGGAGCCTAAATTCTTCCAATACTTTGGTGAAGGAATTAGATATGGTGTCTTGCCTTGCGATGACAAGTCTATTGATTGGTTCTTCACCTTTTCTCCTCCCAGCAAGAGTGAGTATCTGTACTTCATTCGATATGAGTTGGCTTTTGGCAACTATTAGATTCTCTTTTTTTTTTAGGTAATGTAAGTATGTATTGACTTTTACCAAAGTATTTGTACAAGACAAGAGGCAACTATTAGATTCTTCAGCTCTGCTTTTCATATTATCTTCAAGCGAATGTCATGTTCCTTATTGCAGATGAAGAGATGGAAGAGAGTCCGGCCAAGATGAAGCAATTCGTGCTGGGCAAGCTCGGAAAAGTACCTGACAACGTGCGAGATGTTTTCGAGAAAACAGAACTGGATGACATTCTACTGTCACCACTGAGATTTCGACCCCCGTGGGAGATTCTGCTGGGAAAGATAAGTAAAACCAATGTCTGCGTAGCTGGAGACGCATTTCACCCCATGACGCCAGACATCGGCCAGGGAGGCTGCTCGGCTCTAGAAGATGCGGTCGTCCTAGCAAGATGCCTCGGTGAAGCCTTGAGGGACAAGCAAGGCATGAGCAGCGAAGAAGAGTACAAGAAGATTGAGAAGGGCATGCAGAGTTATGCCAAAGAGAGAAGATGGAGGGCATTTGAGCTCATAAGCACAGCTTACATGGTGGGATTCTTCCAACAGAGCAATGGCAAGGTACTGAACTTCTTGAGGGACCGAGTACTGGCCGCCTTCTTGGCCGGGCAGCTGCTGAAGATGACGAGTTACGATTGCGGGAAGCTGAGCACTTCTTGAATTACCATGTTTGTTTACTTACCAACGTGTTATGTGAATGCTTTTGGGTAAGGGTCCTCATCACAAAGACAATAACTGGGGATATGGTCATGTTAAAATGGATCTCGATCCCGCGTCTCTTTCATGGAGATACATCCCTTGGCTCTGTGGTGCAAAGTGGGTATGATATAAAAAAATGGATAACTTTTATACCGTGCCACATAAAATAGCCGGCCTCCATATCAACAGTTCCCTGCCTAAATTGGCTGAATTGACTTAATTGATACTAATGCGAAAACATTAAAAACTTAATCGGTCCAATTGAAAGGTTTATAATTAAATTGATATTTTTCCAAAGTTATCAAGATACCTAAAGTAAACATGATACGTCATTTAAAATTATTCAAAAATTTGACAACTATTATCATCGTTGAACAATTGAAAATGGATTAATCAAGTCATGGTATCAGATTTGTAGTGTAACGAAAAGATTGATAACGTTGTGATTGTTAAATTTCTTCAGCTGCACGGCAATGCCCCGAGTAAAATGGTATCACGGTATTTTGGAGATTCATGGAGGCCTTATGTAGAGTCATCACGTGGCACATGGCTGGTAGCTGAGGCGCTTCTTGAATTACCTTGTTCATTTACTCATCGATGGTGATTGGTTTGCGTGGCCTTTCAAATGCCAGAGGAAAAGGTTCTGGTCTATGCGGAGACATCCCATATTAAAAAAAAGGGCTTGGCAAGTGCGGGACGAAAAAGTCCCGACTTTCACGGACAGTTTCTGGGATTTCAATGGAACGCCGACGTGCGTTTGTCGTCTTTCGTCGGCGGATAGGCATTTCTTTACGGTGAAATATCGCTTTCCATGTGAAGAGAATGATTAAGAACACAGTCGTGTCCTCGAACGCAGGGAGCACAAGATCTTGGGGAATCCTGTGGCAGAACCAGCCACCCCTCGTTTCTCAAAGTTCTCTCATTTCTGTCTGCATTCCTCGTTTGCTGATTTGTTAATCATCGATGGGTCCTCTCCTCCTAAGGCCAAGTTCGGGAGGCTTCCTTTGCTTTGGCGTCGGAGGCCGCCCAAGGCTGGTCGTAGAAACTGCGCATGCATTTGTCTTTTCAACCCGTAACGGACGGAGGGAAACGTACATCTTGGTTGAATAAAAAGACAACACATATGACCCCCTTTAAAGCTAGACATTAGTATTTGAGAAGGCCAAGATAAGAATGAGACCCCAAAAGCAAAGAAATAATGTCTGGAAATATAAAGTTTTTAGTCCGACCGCTTGGCGCGTTACAGCTTGGCACCGCCTCGTGAAAACAACAACGTAAGAAGAAGATACAAGAGAATGTACAGATTTGACAAATAGGAAATGAAAATATTGAAACTTGTGAATTGAATGGACGTGGGGAGTTTATGATGTCATTCTCTCTTTGAATGCCAAAGTCTGTGCATGCATCGGTGGTCTTGAATGGGCGAGGCAAGGAGCTAGATTTTGATGATCTCGTCTCTCTCTGTTCGATTTGTCGTATTATCTTTAGCTATTCTACTATGGAGGACAGAGTTACCTTCATTGCTCCAAGAAAACTACCCCCACTGAGAATATCTAAAACATATTTTCATTGTGATAATGAGATACCACCACATGGATAGGCCACCTCAATGCCCAAGAAATATCGCAAATGACTTATATCTTTTGTAACTATCTCAACTTTTGTATACCCACAAAATCACTACCAATGATAATACTATCATCCACATACACAACTAGGAGGACACAACTTGTAGAGGAAGCGAAACTAAACACTAGTGATTTACGGTTCAACATCGCAAAACAAACCGAATGACTACATCACTAAAATGACCAAATCAGGCAAGAGGAGATTGTGTCTAGTCTCTCGCAAAGGGTGGTATATCTAGAATAGTATTCAGATATAGACATATCTCTTGCACGTAGATTAAAGTGTTCCTCTCAAACATCACAAATGCGAGTCATGTTATCTCTTCCTGCAAATATAAGAGTACACTTATCCTATACGGCTTTGGCTGATGTGCACCTCATACATTGAGGACTAATCTTGGAATCTATGGTGTTCCATAACAACATTCGAATGGCAGCATCGCCAAAGCACCAATCATCCAACATCATTTTGGGAAGATTAGCAAAGTGAGAAAAGACAAAGGGAGTGGGAGCAGCATCTTATTCTATTTGCGGTAACTTCTGGATCGGAGAAGCATTCGGAATGGGCTCTGCGTTATTCAGGAGTCCTTGTGTAATACTTGGCCAATGCAAGATTTAAAGAACTTAACTTCTCAATGAAGCCTCTCAATTGTTTGGTGGCCAACAAATACGTTTCAACCGCCATGGATAATTGGTTCCATCTAGCTTGACAGAACTCAACCTTAAATTAGTAAGACTAGTATCCACGCTCAACAACAGAACCTCTCAAAAACATATATAAATCTTCCAACAATTAAAATATGATGGCATTCGCTGGACTCACAATCTTCGGCCCTCTCTGTTGAAAGCATGGTGACAATCACACTCTAAGTGGACCTACCCAAAGGAGGAAGACAGAGCAAGAGACGGGCTTGCACTTGAAACAGATTAATGATTGGTTTATAAACCAACGAAAAAGAAATTGGCCCAATGATCCATCGCTGCTTCTTCTTCTAAGAGAGCACAGTCATCGCCGACACCAAGAGCGCGCAAGTCTCTAATGAAGCACATGGAGAAGGAAGTGTAGGCTCCGCTCATGGACACCATCCGCAGAAGAGAGAAAAAGCAATGAGAACAGGGAAAGTGGCTAGCGATGTTCTGCTACGGCTGTTGCTGGAATCAAACATGAAGGAAAATGTTGGGATGAGCCTCCGCAAAATTTCGTGCGTACGGGCACGAAAGAATCGTCGAGAGAAAGAGTAGAAACGCCCGACTTTCCATTGGTTTCTTCTCCTTTTGCAGTGGAGCAGCGAGTATGCAGAGACTGCGGCGAGGGACGTCCCTCTTCGGTGGCTTAGCCGCGCCCCCAGTTGAAGAAGAAAAACCTCAATTTGTGGGCCGCGATTCGGGACACTTTTTTTTTCTCCACCAAGGATACTGGGTGGTGTTCACCGTTGGAACTTTGATAGCTTCGGTGGCGATGGCATGGGGGCAGTTTCTCCGGCGGTGGCGTTACGGTGACTGAGGGCGGTTAGGATTTATGTGAGTGGTTCTGATACCATAAAAGCGAAATAGAAGAATAATATATATTATGGATTATATATATATATATATATAAAATACTCACAGAGACTAAACTACCCTTCAACAACTACAATGAAAAGAGGAGAAAGCCCCGTTTGGTTTTGGGACCACCTACCATATTAAACTGGAGAGAAGCGGCGTGGCGGCCAGATGAAGAACAAGAGCTACAGACACAGATTACACACACATATTTGAGATTCGCTAGACACTACTTGCCAGACCAATATACGCAGCGAATTACGTCATGAGTGTCCTGTTTGTCGTTGCATGCAATCATCAACTTTCTACAGTTTGTCTTCGTCGTCTTTGCCACCCTTTATCTTTCTTTATAAGAGGCCCTCACCCGAGAGAGAGAGAGAGAGAGAGAGAGAGAGAGAGCCGTTGATTCATGGAAGCAGTTGAAGACATCGTGATTGTTGGTGCAGGCATAGCAGGCCTCACTACTGCTTTAGGACTCCACAGGTGATTGCACTGGAATCAGAGCAATAAGAACTCGAAAAGAGTTGTTCTCTTAAGAGTTTTTGTTCTGCCCTGTCTCAATCTCACCCTCCTTATATTTGTTCGTATGTCTCAGATACTCGAGTGAATGCTGATTATCTGTTGTGTGTCCCAGGCTTGGCATCAGAAGCTTGGTTCTGGAGTCGTCTAGTGAGTTGAGAACCACAGGGTTCGCCTTTTCAACATGGACAAATGCTTGGCAGGCCTTGGACGCTGTCGGGATCGGCGAGCAACTCCGCTCACAGCACACACGACTTTTTGGGTGACTGACGAAATCCTCCTCCGCTTGTGTGGCTAAGATGAACATATTCATTATTCTTAGGATTACTGTGGTTTAATAATTGCGATTTCAACGTAGAGGGCGACATAACATTGAACCCACAAACGAAGACATAAGCCTTAAAAGTGATTGGCTCGGCCTACCTGGTTACCTGACCACCTATTTTTTTTCACATGGCCCAGCCTGCATCAAGGCTATAGAGCGAACACGTCATTCTAATTTGGAATGATCATGGAGAAACATTCTCACATGATCCTGAAATCGCTTCTACTGGCTGTCCGTTAGAATTTGAGCTCGTTATCGACAAGAATAATTTCCAAGCCTCGCGTTCCCAGAAGTGCGAGTGTCTGTGGATGGTGATGTTTTCATCTAGATAGTTTGCCTTTTGTTGGGTTTTAAAGAAGGAATGCAATAGGAGAGGGATTAGACACGTCCTGATATTGCTGAGTACCCCATGCTAGAGTTGAGTGAGCACCTTTACATGAGATCTGATATGCCACTCAGATCCATCAACTCTAAATGAAAAAGATATTTGCCACAATAATAATTCAATGATCAGTTCTTTTTCTCATGGCTCTGTTCCTGATTTGCATTGATATTTGAGAGGTTCTGGTTCAGGTTGCAGACCGTTTCTGTAGTTTCTGGACTTTCTACAGGTGAGAGACAATTTGCTGCAACAGAGACACAGTTAAGTCGTTTAAATTCACGACTACATATGCGACTTAAAATTACATGCGAAATTAGCCATTCAAATAAACCAGATTCATTCCTCACATCTCTTGGGCAAATTTCAAAGAATTCGTAATTTCCTTCGTTAATGGTTCGCGTTATGCATGGCCATGTGTGTTTAATTTCGTGCATCCATTGCAGACGAGGCCTTGAAATTCGTTGTGTGCAGAGGAGAACCTTGTTGGAAACTCTTGTGAATGAACTTCCTAGCGGCACGGTAAGATATTCATCCAAGGTTGTGTCGATCGAGGAATCAGGCTACCTTAAGCTGGTCCATCTTTCTGATGGGTCAATTCTCAGGGCGAAGGTATTGCACATAATGACCAGTAATTAGGAAAATCTGCTCTGAATGACAGATATTTTATGCTCGAGAGAAGCCCTTTGTTTATGCTTATGCTCGATGTGAAAATGCTAGGCGTTAATTGGGTGTGATGGAGTGAACTCTGCAGTGGCAAAATGGCTAGGCTTCAAGAAGCCTGCTTTTGTTGGCCGATCCGCCATCAGGGGCTGCGCCTATTATGA
Source organism: Melaleuca quinquenervia (assembly GCA_030064385.1). Taxonomy (NCBI): domain Eukaryota; kingdom Viridiplantae; phylum Streptophyta; class Magnoliopsida; order Myrtales; family Myrtaceae; genus Melaleuca; species Melaleuca quinquenervia. The sequence goes on along the minus strand of CM057726.1, from coordinate 3,640,733 downwards.
GCACGGTCATGATTTTGAGCCTAAATTCTTCCAGTACTTTGGCGAAGGAGTTAGATATGGTGTCTTGCCTTGCGATGACAAGTCTGTTTATTGGTTCTTCGCTTTTTCTTCTCCCAGCAGGAGTGAGTATCTGTACTTCATTCGATATGAGTAGGCTTTTGGCAACTATTAGATTCTTCAGCTCTGCTTTTCATATTATCTTCAAGCGAATGTCATGTACCTTATCGCAGATGAAGAGATGGAAGAGAATCCGGCCAAGACGAAAGAATTCGTGCTGGGCAAGCTCGGAAAAGTACCTGACAACGTGAGAGCTGTTTTCGAGAAAACAGAACTGGATAACATGCTACTGTCACCACTGAGATTTCGACCCCCATGGGAGATTTTGCGGGGAAAGATAAGCAAAACCAATGTCTGCGTAGCTGGAGACGCATTTCATCCCATGACGCCAGACCTCGGCCAGGGAGGCTGCTCGGCTCTAGAAGATGGCGTCGTCCTAGCGAGATGCCTCGGTGAAGCCTTGAGGGACAAGCAAGGCATGAGCAGCGAAGAAGAGTCCAAGAAGATTGAGAAGTGCATGCAAAGTTATGCCAAAGAGAGAAGATGGAGGGCATTTGAGCTCATAAGCACAGCTTACATGGTGGGATTCATCCAAGAGAGCAATGGCAAGATACTGAACTTCTTGAGGGACCGAGTACTGGCCGCCTTCTTGGCCGAGCGGCTGCTGAAGATGACGAGTTACGATTGCGGGAAGCTGAGCGCTTCTTGAATCACCCTCTTTGTTTACTTTCCAACGTGTTATGTGCCGGCTTCGTACAAGTCTGTCCTCATCATGCGCACAATAACTGGGGATATGGTCGTGTTAAAATGGATCTGGATCCCGCATCCCTTTGCTCCACGGTGCAAAGTGGGTATGGTAATAAGAAATGAATAACTTTTATACCGTACTATATAAAATAGCCAACGTCCACATTAGCAATTTCCTATCTAAATTGGCTGAATTGACCAAATTAGTATTAATGTGAAAACATTAAAAACTAAATTGGTCCAATGGAAAGGTTTATAACTGAATTGATACCAAAAAAACAAAAAAACATAAATTTTTTTAGTACTTTCTCAGAATTATCAAGATATATAAAGTTAACGCGATATACCATTTAAATTATTCAATGCTTTGGGGTTTTTTTTTTACCACTATTACCATCGTTGAACAATTGAAAAAGGATTAATCAAGCCACGGGTATCAAATTTATAGTGAAACGGAAAGATTAATAATGTTATGATTGTTAAATTTTTTGAGTTGCGCGGCAACGCCCCCAATAAAATTATAGTAAAATAGTATCATGGTATTTTGCAGATCCACGGAGGCCTTATGTAGAGTCAACACATGGCACATGGCTGCTAGCTGAGCGCTTCTTGAATTACCTCTTGGAGACTAGAGTGTGTGAATGAGAAGTGGAAGTGGGGAGACCCACAAGAGTGGGACAATATGAGTGTATATATATATATATCAATAGGCCTCAAGGTGTACCTCACTTTTGTGGGGAAAAGGATCCTCTGATCTCAGATCAGAGTAATCTTTTCCCCTCAACCATTGGATCTGCCCCCTCATGTATGGGGCCCGCCACTTCCACCCTCTCTCTCTTGCCTCACCACCATTGGATCCTCTGATCTCCTCTGATCTGAGATCAGAGGATCCGGATCCCTTTTGTGGAGGAGAGAAGATTTATGCTAAGCCGATGATCATTACGCGCACCGCTCGTAAGGCCGGGGCTAAGATATAATGATAGTATTATTATATTTTTTCTTTGTCCTCCATTCAGCTCTCTCAACATAAAATCACCGTGGTGACTCTTTGTTTATTCATTTTTGGTTCGGTCTTGGTGACGTTTCGTTCAACATGACCATTCATCACCATTCATTCATACATGTTCGGGTTCGGGTAAAACCGAACTTCACATTATGAAATGGTGTCATTCATTCGTATTCTGGTTTAGGGGTCTTGTGCAGTATCATTCGACCATATAGTTGAGATTCGACGTTCTTCTCCTTGTTGTATCGCAATAGAGAAAATAGAGACTCGTTCTATTTTGTGAGGCTATTGTCCAACGGCATTGGCACTTGATTGAGGTAAGCAAATTCATCTTAAGACCCAATGTGCATTTGTCGGGCTCAAGTACGCCAAAACTTTGGGAGGATTAACGTTTCCAAAAAATTTCTATTCAATCGAAGCAATTGTCTAGGTTTGCTTTGATTTGCCTTGCCACGTTTTATTATTGTAGAACATTGCACGCTTGTTACTTCTTTCCTCTTATCCGAACGTTAAGTTTGTACATCTTACTTTGTTGCTCCGAACACTACTCTGCCTATTTTGTTAATTCCCCAACATTACCGTGTTCGTTTACTCATCGCCGGTGATTCGTTTGCTTGGCCTTTCAAATGCCAGAGGATAAGGTTTTGGTCTCTGCGGAGACATCCCGTATTAAAAAAAGGGCTTGGCAAGTGCAGGACGAAAAAGTCCCGACCTTCATGGACAGTTTCTGGGATTTTAATGAAATGCCGATGTGCGTTTGTCGTCTTTCGTCGGCGGATAGGCATTTCTTTACGGTGAAACATCGCTTTCCCCATGTGAAGAGGATGATTAAGTGCGCGCATGATACTCATTCTGGTTCAGAAACCTATTTCTGTCTAGAATTAGTTTTTTCTATTTCTGGTTCAGAATGAGTTTCTGATGAAAAAAGCGCGTTTGATATGGACATACAATTTCTGTTTTAGAAAGAGAAAGCTGTTTGATATGATAAAAAAATTTCTATTTCTGATTCTATTTCATTTTCTAAAATATATGATTTGGGATATTGGAAGATGTTCATATTAATAAAAATAAAGAAATTTGATATTTTTTTGCACAATTTATTGTAATCAACTCTAAAATTGAAAAATCACTTTAATTGCATTAAACATTTGTAATATTTTAAATTTAAAAAAAATAAAATCCACGTAGGCAACCATAAACGAAGAAGGAGAATGAGAAAAGAAAGGACCGGTTCTAGGAAAGAAAGGAAAGAAAAAAGAAAGGGAATAAGAAGGAAAGAAAAAAGAAAGGCAAGAATCGGTTCTAGGAGAATGAGAAATAGGTTTTTTTCAGTTTCTCATTCTTGGCCAAAAGTTGGTTCTGGATGGAAAAATTGGTTCAGAACCGGTTTTCACAAAACCGCGAAGCAAGCGGGTTTCTCGTCCAGAACTGATTTTTTTGGTCCAGAACCAGTTCTGGACGAAAAATAGGTGCCCGTTATGCAGACCCTAAGAATACAGTCGTGTCCTCGAACGCAGGGAGCACAAGATCTTGGGGAATCCTATCGCAGAACCAGCCACACCTCGTTTCTCAAAGTTCTCTCATTGCTGTCTGCATTCCTCGTTTGCTGATTTGTTAATCATCGATGGGTCCTCTCCTCCTAAGGCCAAGCTCAGGAGGCTTCCTTTGCTTTGGCGTCGGAGGCCGCCCAAGGCAGGTCGTAAAAACTGCGCATGCATTTGTCTTTTCAACCCGTAACGGACGGAGGGAAACGTACATCTTGGTTGAATAAAAAGACAACACATATGACCCCCTTTAAAGCTAGGCATTAGTATTTGAGAAGGACAAGATAAGAATGAGACCCCAAAAGCAAAGAAATAATGTCTGGAAATATAAAGTTTTTAGTCCGACCGCTTGGCGCGTTACAACTTGGCACCGCCTCGTGAAAACAACAACGTAAGAAGAAGATACAAGAGAATGTACAGATTTGACAAATAGGGAATGAAAATATTGAAACTTGTGAATTGAATGGACGTGGGGAGTTTATGATGTCATTCTCTCTTTGAATGCCAAAGTCTGTGCATGCATCGGTGGTCTTGAATGGGCGAGGCAAGGAGCTAGATTTTGATGATCTCGTCTCTCTCTGTTCGATTTGTCGTATTCTCTTTAGCTATTCTACTATGGAGGACAGAGTTACCTGCATTGCTTCATCTCTGGCTTTTCTCGCTTCATCTACTGGTTTTTTCGGAGTTTAGTATACGCGCAGAGTGCCTCTACGCGAAGATGTAGTCCGGGTTTGGGTAAATTTCGATAACAAATTTCTATTGTGTTCTTTTGATTTCGTTTCCTTTATTGTTATATTATGTATTGGTAGATCGTTTGGTTGCACGATTTTTGTGGAATGGACACACGATTCCCTAACAACTACTATCATAACCTAATCAGGATAATGAAAACTTCAAATTAACGATTATCTTTATTAGAAACATCTTTAAGGGTTGGAAACCTGAGATGGTGGAAGTGGATCCAACAGTAGAATCCTGATGGAAAATTCTTGCCTGAAACACGCTGGGTGCAATTTGTCTAGTGTTAACGAAAAAGACGGGTTCCCACATTGCAAAAGCAAAAACTACAAAAGAAGCTATTGATATTTTTATGAATATTTATGAGAAGCCGTCTACATCAAATCATGTATTTTTGCTAAAGAAATTGGTTTATATAAAATTATTTGATAGAAAATCTATGACAAATAATATTAACAATTTTACGCAGGTTATGAATCAATTGAATCTACATGCATAAATCTGGATAGAAAATTTCAAGCTTTATTGTCTTTATGTTGTCTTCCTAAAAGCTTCAAGCTTTATTGTTTTTTCAATCTTAAATTTTTTAATTTGCCTATTATAGTCCCGATAGTTTTGACAATTTTCTAAAGTAATCATTTCACCAAATATAGTTTATTTGGTAGTCCAGTCAACGTCATTAATTTTATAAGGTACAACCAGTGCTTGCATGATCAATTCTTCTAAATATTTTTAAATGTCTTAATTATTTTTTGTTTTATTTTATTTCCATTTTTCCCTATTTTCCTTTGCCTAGGCCTCAGTGATGGTTGGCAAGGTCCATGATGCCCTCGCCTATGGCTTGCCAGCCATCATTGAGGCCCCAACAATTGGAAAAAGGAATTAGGGGAAAAAAAGAAAGAAAAAAAAAGATTAGAAAATTTCCAAAAAGTTACAAAAATCATATGAGTTAGGTTGGTTACATTGGCTATGCCACGTAGGATGATTAGCGCTCAATAGGCTACCACGTCAATAATTTTAGGCCAAAATTGCTAAGAACAATTATATTGAAAAATTGTCGATAGGTGTAGGACTAGACTGGCGAAATTAGAAAGTTTAGAATTGAATTGGCGGCCGTATAAAAAGTTTTATTTTTTATGGACAATTCAACCCAAAAATAAGATATGCATGCAAGTACGCACATATATGAACATTAGTATTGAACCAACGCTCGAAACAACAATATGCTGATGGGATCCTTACCGATGCAATGCAACGGAAAAAAAAAAGAATTAATTACGTTACAAGTTTAGATAGCGGATTGTATTGAATATAAGGGAAAAATTTTAAATAAGAGCCTAAACTAGAGAAGGTTTCTCAATTAACAGTTCAAAATGGGCCTTGTCTCAAATAAAGGTTTGGAGTTGCCCACTTAGTCTTATAAAAGGGCTCTAACTAGCCAAATTTTCACCGATCAAATTATTCTGGCAATTAGAGCTTGGATAATTTTGTCAAAAATTGTAACCGGATAAAAAAGGATAAAGTCTAAGAAAGAAAGATCCCAAAATAAATTCAAGGTTTTTTGTGAATTTTTTTTACTTTCCCATGTTGCTCTTCAAATTATCAGTGCTTGAATTTTTTTTTGGGTAGTGGTGACCGGTTTTTCCCCCACCGTTCGATCTAAATCAGATAGTGGATGAAGTCAAAATATTAAAAAGATAACAACATTTTCCCTCTATTAAAGTGGAGCCCACCCCCTTTTTTTCTTAAAATCCCCTGCCCAAAACCTGTCCTGGGCAGAGGATCCGGATCCGGCAACAGCATGAGGATAGTTTCTCCGGCGGTGGTGTAACGGTGACCGATAGCAGTTAGGATTTATGTGAGTGATTTTGATACCATGAAAGCAAAAGAGAAGATTAATATATATAATGAATTACGTCTCGAAGAGACTAAACTACCATTCAACAACTGGGGAAAGGACGTTTGGTGGTGGGACCACCTAACATATTTTCTCTGAGAGAAGAGGCAATTGCCGTGGCAGCCCGGGGAAGAGCAGGAGCTACAGACACAGATCGCACACATAGTTTGAGATTCGCTAGACACTACTTGCCAGACCAACATGCGCAGAGACTTACGTCATGAGTGTCCTGTTTGTCGTTGCATGCAATCATCATCTTTCTACAGTTTGTCTTCGCCCTCTTTGCCTCCTTTATCTTTCTTTATAAGAGGCCCTCACCCGAGAGAGAGGGAGAGAGGGAGAGATCAAGCCGTTGATTCATGGAAGCAGTTGAAGACATCGTCATTGTTGGTGCAGGCATAGCAGGCCTCACTACTGCTTTAGGACTCCACAGGTGATTGCACTGGAATCGGAGCAGCAAGAATTCGAAAAGAGTAGTTCTTTAAGAGTTTCTTGTTCTGCTCTGTCTCAATCTCACCCTCCTTATGTATTATCTGTTGAGTGTTGCAGGCTTGGCGTCAGAAGCTTGGTTCTTGAGTCGTCTAGGGGAATGAGAACCACAGGGTTCGCCTTTACAACATGGACAAATGCTTGGCGGGCCATGGACGCTGTCGGGATCGGCGAGCAACTCCGCCCACAGCACAACCAACTTCTTGGGTGACTGATAAAATCTTCCTCCACTTGTGTGGCTAAGATGAACATGTTTATTATTCTTAGGATTACTGTGGTTTAATAGTTCTAATTGCCATTTGAACGTATAGGGCGACATAACATTGAACCCACAAACGAAGACATAAGCCTTAAAGTGATTGGCTCGGCCTACCTGGTTACCTGACCACCTATTTTTTTCACATGGCCCAGCCTGCATCAAGGCTATAGAGCGAACACGTCATTCTAATTTGGAATGATCACGGAGAAACATTCTCACATGATCCTGAAATGGCTTCCACTGGCTGTCCGTTAGAATTTGAGCTCGTTATCGACAAGAATGATTTCCAAGCCTCACGTTCCCAGAAGTGCGAGTGTCTGTAGATGGTGATGTTTTCATCTAGAGAGTTTGCCTTTTGTTGGGTTTTTAAAGAAGGAATGCAATAGGAGAGGCACTGGACACGTCCTGATATTTCTGAGTACCCATGCTAGAGTTGAGTGAGCGCCTTTACATGAGATCTGATATGCCACTTAGATCCATCAACTCTAAATGAAAAAGACATTTGCCAAAATAATAATTGAACGATCAGTTCTTTTTCTCATGGCTCTGTTCCTGATTTGCACTGATATTTGAGAGGTTCTGGTTCAGGTTGCAGACCGCTTCCATAGTTTCTGGACTTTCTACAGCTGAGAGACAATTTGCTGCAACAGAGACACAGTTAAGTCATTTAAATTCACGACCACTTATGCCACTTAAAATTACACGTGAAATTAGCCATTCAAATAAACCAGATCCATTCCTCACATCTCTTGGGCAAATTTCAAAGGATTCGTAATTTCCTTTATTAATGGTTGCGTTATGCATGGCATGTCTTTTCAACTTCGTGCATCCATTGCAGACGAGGCCCTGAAATTCGCTGTGTGCAGAGGAGAACCTTGTTGGAAACTCTTGCGAATGAACTTCCTAGCGGCACTGTAAGGTATTCATCCAAGGTTGTGTCGATCGAGGAATCGGGCTACCTTAAGCTGGTCCATCTTTCTGATGGGTCAATTCTCAGGGCGAAGGTATTGCACATAATGACCAGTAATTAGGAAAATCTGCTTTATATTACAGATATATTATGCTCGAGAGAAGCCCTTTGTTTATGCTTATGCTCGATGTGAAAATGCTAGGCGTTAATTGGGTGTGATGGAGTGAACTCTGCAGTGGCAAAATGGCTAGGCTTCAAGAAGCCTGCTTTTGTTGGCCGATCCGCCATCAGGGGCTGCGCCTATTATAAGCACGGTCATGATCTTGAGCCTATATTCAGGCAATACTTTGGTGAAGGAGTTAGATATGGTGTCTTGCCTTGCGATGACAAGTCTGTTTATTGGTTCTTCACTTTTTCTTCTCCCAGCAAGAGTGAGTATCTGTACTTCATTCGATATGAGTTGGCTTTTGGCAACTATTAGATTCTTTTTTTTTTTTTTTGTAATGTAAGTATGTATTGACTTTTACCAAAGTATTTGTACAAGACAAGAGGCAACTATTAGATTCTTCAGCTCTGCTTTTCATATTATCTTCAAGCGAATGTCATGTTCCTTATTGCAGATGAAGAGATGGAAGAGAGTCCGGCCAAGATGAAGCACTTCGTGCTGGGCAAGCTCGGAAAAGTACCTGACAACGTGAGAGCTGTTTTCGAGAAAACAGAACTGGATGGAATTGTAATGTCACCACTGAGATTTCGACCCCCATGGGAGATTCTGCGGGGAAAGATAAGCAAATCCAATGTCTGCGTAGCTGGAGACGCATTTCACCCCATGACGCCAGACATCGGCCAGGGAGGCTGCTCGGCTCTAGAAGATGGCGTCGTCCTAGCGAGATGCCTCGGTGAAGCCTTGAGGGACAAAAGCAGTGAAGAAGAGTACAAGAAGATTGAGAAGGGCATGGAGAGTTATGCCAAAGAGAGAAGATGGAGGGCATTTGCGCTCATAAGCACAGCTTACATGGTGGGATTCATCCAACAGAGCAATGGCAAGGTACTGAATTTCTTGAGGGACCGAGTACTGGCCGCCTTCTTGGCCGGGCAGCTGCTGAAGGTGACGAGTTACGATTGCGGGAAGCTGAGCGCTTCTTGAATTACCATGTTTGTTTACTTACCAACGCGTCATGTGCGGGCTTTTGTACGAGTCTGTCCTCATCACAATGTTAAAATGGATCTCGATCCCGCATCTCTTCTCATGGAGATGCATCCCTTTGCTCCACGGTGCAAAGTGGGTATGATAATAAGAAATGAATAACTTTTATACCGTGCCACTTAAAACAGCCGACATCTACATCAGCAATTCTCTACCAAAATTGGTCAAATGGACTTAATTGGTATTAATGTAAAAACATTAAAAACTAAATTGATCCAATCGAAAGGTTTATAACTGAATTGATATCAATACAATAGTAATGTTTTTAGTACTTTCCCAGAGTTATCAAGCTATCTAAAGTAAACACGATATGTCATTTAAATTATTCAACGCTTTGGGTTTTTTTTTTTTGTACAACTATTACCATCATTGAACAATTGAAAAAGGAGTAATCGAGCCACGCTATCAAAGTTGCAGTGAAACGAAAAGATCGATAACGTTATGATCGTTGAATTTTTTCATTTGCGGCAATGACCCGAGTAAAATTATAGTAAATTGGTATCATGGTATTTTGGAGATCCATGGAGGCCTTATGTAGAGTCGACACGTGGGACATGGCTGGTAGCTGAGCGCTTCTTGAATTATCTTGTTCATTTACTCATCGATGGTGATTGGTCTATGGCGGAGGAAAGGGTTTTGGTGTATGCGGAGACATCCCGTATTTAAGAAAAAGGGTTAGGCAAGTGCGGGACAAAAAGTCCCAACTTTCATGGACGGTTTCTGGGATTTTAATGGTAATGCCGTCGTGCGTTTGTCGTCTTTCGTCGGCGGATAGGCATTTCTGTACGGTAAAACATCGCTTTCCATGTGAAGAGAATGATTAAGAATACGGTCGTGTCCTCAAAGGCAGGGAGCACAAGGTCTTGGGGAATCCTATCGCACAACCAGCCACACCTCGTTTCTCAAAGTTCTCTCATTTCTGTCTGCATCCCTCGTTTGCTGATTTGTTAATCATCGATGGGTCCTTTGCTTTGGGATCGGAGGCCAAGTTTAGGAGGCCTCCTTTGCTTTGGGATCGGAGGCCGCCCAAGGCAGGTCGTGGAAACTGCGCATGCATTTGTCTTTTTAACCCGTGACGGACGAATTCTCTTTAGCTGTTCTCTTTATGCAGGTGTTTGGCATGCAGTTGGTGAATAGAAAGCACGACGGTAGCAGCGTCATGATTGTCAGAATATCCAGTCCAAATTGATAGATACATGGAGATCCCAAGAGGACAAAGAGCATTCAAAATCCGTTGTCAAGCATTGTGGGACAATGCCTCGAAACCTCAACCGGACGTGGAAATCGACTAATGGGACGGATGCACGTTCGCAGAAATGATAAAAGTCCGACCCAAAAGCTGGTGAGACCACATCAATACCCGTTATCAAGCAATATGGAACAATACTCCAACAACAATCAAGTTGATGCATCTATGGACGAGAATCTTCTTTGATTAGATTTGCTATAAAACATCATTATGAAGGCTGTATCAGCATGGGAGAGGAAGGTTACATGTTCAAATTGGAATAATTGTCCACGAATGTCCAAGGCTTGCCTCTGTATGAAGTACCTGTGACTCAAGTCTTCAATTTAAGTGGCAGCATACCGCGGGCTTAGACTGTCTTGCTTGATTGCTGTGTTGGGCTTGTTCTGTGAGTAGTCCACCCGCTTGGGAGTTGATGCAATTGAATAATCCATAACAGGCTGACGCATGCGCACACGTAATTGAACCCATCATGCCTCATCGCTTCAATTTGTTTTTTTAATAGAGTTAATGGCTTCACTAATCATATTGGTATTCACTTTTTATTTGTCTCAGCACGCTATGCATTTCACGGGCATCATGTCTGCATAATTTATTGGTGACCCTGATCATCATCTTTGTCCCTCCATCTTTATATGCTTTAAGTTGCTGTCTGAAGTGGAACCGCACTGCCATTTGAAACCTCAGTCGCAGATACTTCCGGAGCACGGGACATTAGTCTCCAGTCAGACCGTGTCATGGAAGCAGTTGAGGACGTTGTCATTGTCGGAGCTGGCATAGCAGGACTTGCCACGGCTTTAGGACTTCATAGGTTTTGCAAATAGTCACGAGTTTCTTTCTCGTCTTTTCCACCCTCTACGTGTTTGTTTATTTGTCTCTATAACTGTTGATGCTGTGAATTGCAGGCTAGGCATAAGGAGCTTGGTTTTGGAGTCCCATCACCACTTGAGGACAACAGGGTTTGCGTTGGGAGTATGGACAAATGCTTGGAGAGCCTTGGACGCACTCGGGGTTGGCGAATCACTCCGTCAGCAGCACAATCGACTTCTCTGGTAACTAAACTACTCCCTCCTCCGGCTGTAGCTATGATGAATATACTTCCCTGCAACAGGAAAGCACGTTGTTCATACACTAGAGGGATTTTACGATTTAAGCCTATAATATTTTCATTAATAGTTTGGACTTTGGCCTATGAATAGCTACTGCTATATATACTTCTTTTCGCTTTGAACCTAGTGAAGAAACGAGAGTTATGAGGTACTGATATAGTTGAATCATCTTCTAAATGTAGCTCTAGTTGTGTCTTAATTTTATCTTTCTCGCTCGTTTTGCTTTGTTGCGATTGTACACCGATCCTAACAATGAAGACGTGTCGTGGTCATTCAGTAGATTCAAGCAAATAACAATATGAACGAGGAGCGAGACATATACAACACCCACAAAAAGAAGACTTGATCGTAAAGTGATAACTAATATGAGACATAGGTACCGTAAAGCTCTTTTTCTCATGTCTTCTTGCAAGTAGTATTAACTGACATCTCAGAGGTTTTGGTTGCAGGGTGATGACCTCTTCCACAATTTCTGGACTTTGTACGGCAGAGATACCGTTAAGTGCCATGGGGACACAGTTAAGTCATTTATATTTTGAAATTAGCGAGTTGATTAACCAGATGTACGTCTTGTATCTTTCATGGAAAGAACATTATTTTTTTTATTTCCTTTATGTAACCAGGTCTGTGCATTGCAGGAGAGACCACGAACTTCGTTGTGTGCAGAGGAAGATCTTGTTGGAGACTCTTGAGAAAGAACTTCCAAGTTCCACGATTAAATTTTCTTCCAAGGTGGTTTCAATTGAGGAATCAGGCTACCTCAAGGTTATTCACCTTTCTGATGGTTCTATTCTCAAGGCGAAGGTATGACATTAGAATCTTCCATTAATTGGGAATATTTGCTTACAATGACAGTGAGAATTCATGTTGGAGAGGAGCCCCTTTTATCTCCTGAAAAATTCCCACTTCTCCAAACTTGAGGTTGTCTATGGTTTTACTGATCTTTATGCTCATACTCTGTTTGTACGTGCTAGATGGTGATTGGGTGTGATGGAGTGAACTCTGTAGTGGCCAAATGGTTAGGCTTCAGGAACCCTGCTTCCGTCGGCCGATTCGGCATCAGGGCATGCGTATATTACAAGGATGGTCATAGTTTTGAGCCAAAAATTTTCCAGTTCATGGGTGAAGGAGTTAGATATGGTGTCATTCCTTCCGATGATAAGACTATGTACTGGTTCTTCACTTTTTCTCCTTCCGGCCGGGGTGAGTTTCTATTTGTATCTTTTTCTTTGAAGATCACATTTTCTGATATGAGCCGGCCTCAACATATATTGAACTCTTCTCGACTGTCATGCACATATTGTTCAAGTACTTTGTGCCATTTCACTTGATGTAGATGAGGAGATTATAGATAATCCGGCTAAGACGAAGCAGTATGTGCTAAGCAAGCTCGGAAAAGTCGCCGACAACATAAAAGCTGTCATAGACGACACAGAATTGGACAACATTATGTTATCTCCGCTGAGATTTAGACACCCATGGGAGATTTTATGGGGAAACATAAGCAAAAGCAATGTTTGTGTACCTGGAGATGCATTCCATCCCATGACACCAGATATTGCCCAAGGAGGCTGTGCGGCCCTAGAAGATAGCATCGTCTTAGCAAGATGCATCGGTGAAGCTTTGAGAGATAGGCAAGTCATGAGCAGTGAAGAAAAGGAAACGGAAGAGGAGCGGGAGTACAAGAGGATTGAGATGGGTTTGCGGAATTATGCCAAAGAGAGAAGATGGAGAGCATTTCAGCTCATATCTACAGCTTATATGGTGGGATGTATGCTACAAAGCAATGGCAAGATATTGAACTTCATTAGGGATGAGGTCCTAGCCAGGTTCTTGGCTGGGCAGCTGCCGAGATTAGCAAGCCACGATTGCGGGATGCTAAGAACTCCTTGATAAAGTACTGGCCGGGTTCTTGGCCAGGCGGCTGCCGAGAATAGCGAGCCACGATTGCCTGATGCTAAGAACTCCTGGAATTCTGACCTTAGTCGCATATATTGCTGTTGCCTTTTCAGGTCACATAGCGAGTGTTTTCTCATTCTCCAATTTCTCCTCTTCCCATGTAAAGGAAAATAAGGGAACCTTTGTGTCTGTGCTAGTAAAGTAAGGATGATGAACGCATGAACTACAAAGTTAGTTTGATTGTAAGAAAATCTTGCCATCTTAAGGCGTCAATTTCAGATATTTCTTGAATGTTTCGACTTCTTTGGCTACCTCGTCAGAAAATTCGATCATTGAGAGTCAGATTAATTCATTCCTCTCTAGCTATCCTATTCAGCACTAAAACAAGCATAACCATCAGGAAATTACCATGCCTGGGTCTATTGAACAATTGGACTTAGCAGATTCCTTTAAATCCATCTAACTAATTTTGACCAAAACTTATTGATCTAGATACCAGTCGTCTTACATGACACAACTAGAGCTAACTTGTGCAATTTTTTGTAATTTTCTTCTTTTCGTTTCTTTCTTTTTCTTTTTCCTCTTTTTAATTCAAGGGGTTGGCAAGATTGGCAACTCTTCGCTAGGGGCCACAAAGTCCCTGCCATCCAAGGGCAAGGATCACGGCTTTCATCGGATTTGGCAGGGGCTCAATTTGGCAAAGGCTTGGTGGCCCTCACCTTGGGGCTGATAGGGGTTGCTAGCCCTTAGCCAGCCATTAACCCATTGAACCATATATATATATATTAAAACTTATTCAAATTTATCCACATCAACGCTTATCGGTTAAAATTACTCAAATGGACTCAATTAACAACAATTACAAAGAATTAAAGCTCAATTAGCAAAAATAAAATGTTTAAAGCTGAATAAACAAAAGTGCAATAGGTTTAGATTTTTCTAGATAATTTTCCTTGATAAGACACCCAACTTTAAATTTGACTCGTACAATTAGGAGCCACTTTTCTCATTAGTTGAGACAGGGATCCGCAAATATCTTGATGCATAAAGCCGTTTCAACTTTGCTTCGAAATGATATTCTGATGAATTGAGTTTTATAGAGTGCTGCAAATCTCGAACCAGTCAAAATCAATTGATCAAGCTAAAATATCGAATTTGTATTGCAACGAGAAAATCCACGATGTTGTGATTTGTTAATCTAATTGCATTGCTCATCAATTTCATGCAATTATAGGGACAACGATTGTTGCGCCAAACTCCCTTAATTTATCTATCTCTATAATAAATTCTCTTTATCTTTCTATGTCAATATGATCTTAATTAGTTTTCTATTTTATTTTAAGTCCTTTGATATTGAATTTATTGTGTATTCCAATCGAAAATTTCTGTCTCTCTCCCGAGCATAGTAAGACTAATGGTGTAATCCATTAGATGTAGCTCGAAGCTTAATGCAAAGACTAATGACATTATCCGTTCCTGAAACCAATGTGATCAGTAAAACATAGAATCGACAGAAGCTCAACCCTGTTCTGAGTAAGCGAGATGTCACAACCCGTTGCAGTTCCAGCAACAACGAGGAAGAGGACAAAAAGTGTATCGTTGTGTTATAAGCTGCTTCAGCCAGCTGAACTTAAGCCAAATGCCTTCACAATGGTACTGACTCTCTCCGCAAATGTTCTGGAAGTAATCTTTTTACCTGGTACATGAAACGGATTTGAAACTGCATCCACGTATGCTGCATGAAACCTCCGGAAGAACTGTTCATAAACAAAGCAGTCAGACAGGTTTCAATCCCAGGCAAAGATGATACAACTACCAGCAGGAGCAGAATATACCTAATCAAGCATCCTAAGCAAACAATCTGCGTATTGCTATGTAATTACAAAATGGTAATGGCCTCTTCATCGTACATGCCAGAGGAGATCATCATTACTAACTCACAACACCAGCCATGCACCACTGATGCATAAGCAAAACTAAACCTCACATAATTCATAGTCCATTCGCATCCAAGTACTGCTATATACTCACTTGTATAGCCTTGGATAATTTGTACACTCCCTCAGAGCAAGTAAATTGTTTTACGAAATATTGAAAGGAGTAGGAGAGAAAACAAAAAGAAAACTAAATGCAAGTGTTGCAATCTTATTCATCACAATTCAAATGATGCCTTTTTACTAGAATTGAAGCTCAAAAGATGCTCCTTATGCTTTACACCACTTCAACTACTCGAATTTTTCTTCTTCCAATGACAAGTATCTCTGCTCAAGTGAGTAAACTCTGCTTTATCAAATATCCTCACTCATGAGCCATAAACCAAGTAAAACATGAGCTACAGTTGGGTGTGCGGATGTTCCAGAGATAACCAATTGCCCTCAAGAGAATTTTGAGTTTCTAACAAGAATGAGCATGAAATTCACGTTATCAGCAAACTCAACGTCCATTAATTACAATCACCTCCAGAATATATTTTCTACTCAGCGACAAGCAAAAGTTTATGGCAAAGCGAAGGAGCAACAGCCAACATGCAACCGTTTACGGATACTAATGCAGGAGTTTCACCGAAGATTTCGGAAAATTACACCAGAAATAACTATATTCACTTAAGTTTTACTCACATTTCTCACATCGGCATCTTTGACATCTAAATCTGTTGTGACTAGGATAAACTTCACCTTTGTATTAGTCAGATAGCCATACCTGCAAGTAGAATGAGCCGCATCAACCAAAAATCACTCACAAGATCACAGAGCACTAACCATGTCTGGTTAGCAAAGTTTTTACTGATCAAGTAACCAAAAGAGGACTTACACTTTATAGTTTTCGGTTGGATAAAGGAGACCCAGAAAAGTCTCATTCAGCAGCGGCCCTGATTTTTTCGGATTGTTCACTGAACAAATTCAAATAGAGCAACCAGAATGCCATAAGATTCTGGAATAGGAAATGGCAACAAGACGCTAGCCTTATAATGATACAATGTGCCAAGATCTAAACTTGCTATGAGAAATGTCCGCACTCCCTACCACTACCAAAAGAACAAATGCAAATTCTGCATCAACACTAAAATTAAAATCAACCGGATGCTAGTAAACTTGCAATCTCAGCAGAAAGAAGAAACCATTCTCAACATTACACAAATGAAGCGACTCAGATCAAAGTTCAAGCAACGAACTACCCCCGCGGATACACGTAAGAGGAACTACGAACTACCTCGCTCGTCGACGACGTCCAGAGAGCAGTGGACTATGTGGTGAAGCCTGAGCGCATCATCCCCTTCCGTGAAGCTTTGTATGTAGAGCGGGTTGTTCTGACCCCGATCGGAGATCAGAAGTCGCGCGATCAAAACAACAAACGAACAACCGTAAGACTCAGGCGATCTGGAAAAAATCGAAGACGAATTACGCGAGCAACGCCATTTCGCGCAGTGGGCGTGCGCCGCGGGGAGAAGGCGTACCTGATGGCCGACGACGGCGACGCAGACGATCATCTTCCCCGATTTCGCTGCTGCAACCGCTGGAAGCTGACGCGGGGTCGAGTTCTTCAGTTCGAGGTAACGAGTCGGGCTCGGGTTTTACGCCGGATCGGAATGGGCGGCCGGCCAGGTAAGGCCCGTTGCTGTTCCCTTTCTAATTGGGTCGGGCCTGGCGGGTTCTCTCCGAACTCCAGATCCGGGCCGACCGGCCCGATCTCTTGACCCATTGATTGTTGCAGAGCCCATTGGGTTTCCCTTGCCTTGTCCCCGCGGACTCTGCCATCGCATTACATATCCGTTACGTTCATAACCCAGGAAGGCATCATCCCTTTTCTTGACTTCCACGATGTTCGTTTCATTGCTTAGTAATCTCAATCACCCCCACCAAAATGGATCACGAAAGGGATAAATTTTAAAATTTTTTAAAAAAATTTCAAATGAGGACATGAATTGAGATCAAATTTCGCGAAAGAATATCCCCTAAAATGATCTCGTAATCAAATGAGAACCTAAAATGAAAAAGATTTCAAATTTATCTCAATTTTTGAACTAAAACGGCTTCGCTTTATATTTTTATTTGAAATTGTCCCCTAAATAATATTCCTGTCTTTATTTTGGTTGGAAAGAGAGAAAAGTGGAAAACAAGAATTGGAAGGGTAATCTGGGCAATTCGCTGACAACTTTTCCCACACGATTGCCTCGTCCCCGTCTCCACCCTCCAGCACGAGCAGATCGCCGGCTCCGGAATTACGATTATACCCCCGTTCAATATTCCGATTTCTAAAGCCCGAAGAGCCGTTCATTTGAATATATATTGGAGCAAAACGGGGTCGGCTCTTCTTCTCCCCATCTCTCTCTTGTCGAAAATAATCTTCCTTGGCAAGGTGACTGTTCCCTGTTCTTGTTTTCCTTTGATTCTTTTTCTGTCTCGCGACATGATCTCGTGACGAGGCGGTGGAATTAGGCGTAGCTTGCTTTGGATCAATCATTCGGGTGTTTGTGATTGGATTATCAGACGATCGATTCGATGAGGAGCTGATTGGAGCTCGTTCACGTGTGCTCTTTCTTTCTTGCATTCCTTGCTCTTCTGGGTCTAATCTGCGGCTTGTTCTTCAGCTGCTTTAGGGTTTTAATAGGTGGGTTAAGTTCGTGGGATGAAGATGGGTAGCTCGTTTTGTTGATATCTACATTTATTGATTGTGTGTCGATGGGTCATTTTGTGGGTTCTGTTTAAAGCTGGTGATCGTTCGTTGTTCGTTGAAGGCGTGCTTGCTTGCCCCCTGATGCCTGATTTAACGCTGCTCCGGTGGCTGAAAATATTCAATCTGTTTGAATCTTTCAAGGGCTTAATCGGCTTAATAGGTTCCTATTGCTAAACGATATGTTTTGCTTTTACTCTTTTAAATTCTTGCGAATTGGATCTTCTCGTTTGCGGAAACATAAGATGATAGTGTACCATAGAGAAATCATTCTTCTTGTCACTCCTGAATCTCTGAGGTTTGAGAGATATGGCCCGTAGATTTATAGGACTTAGTGTTCCATTGTGACGGTAAAGAGTTTATGTTTGTAATATTTTTTTGAATGATCGATGTTGTCTGGGAGTTCAAGCCTCGGAGAACGTATGGTGTGTACTTATACTGGGGTTAAGAGGGTATATGACCTTATTTCCCTTTATTCATTGTTTCTATAAATCCTTCGTCATGCACTTTTAATGTTGTTTTGGCGTGTTTTTAAGATATTATGATTGGTTTGTCATATGGGTGACGATTTTTTCAAAGGTGATGTTAAATTTGGATCTTATGAATTTTCAGATGGCATTGCAACGGAAGAATGTTGCTGCTGAGGAACCAACCACAATTGGGCACAATGCTACTCTGGAGGAAGCTGATTCTGCTATCAGTGGTTGTCTTTCTAACGTGAATAATAATGGTGACAGCAATGAAATGGCAGAAGCAGATAGAGACATCAAAGAGACTCAGAATTTTCCTGGCATATACAGACAAGATGTGGTGAGGAGCAAGAAAAATGGAACGACCGGTATAGTGACTGAAGTTGCTGGGGACTCTGATTCAGATGGCAGCATTACTGAAGAGGAGGATGAAGACGAAGACGAAGACGATGAAGACGATGCTGAAGACAGTGCAAACGAGGAGACTGATAGTGATAAAATCAAAGTGTCTCAGGAGAATTGTGCCGGAAGCCAAGGCGGCGAGAAACCAGGTCCTCTATCTGCCGACCAAGTTCGAGTGCTCTGGATGAATGACGTTGAGAATACTCAAAGTCTTAACGAAGTAACAGTTATTGATCGGGGATTCTTACACGGGGATTATGTGGCTTCAGCGTTAGACCCTACAGGTCAAATCGGTGTCGTGGTGGATGTTAGTATTAATGTCGATTTGTCAACTTCTAGTGGATCTACTATAGAAGATGTTCCATCTAGAGAACTAAAGCGTGTGACAGAACTTTCTGTTGGAGATTATGTCGTCCTCGGTCCATGGCTGGGTAGAGTAGATGGCGTTCTAGATAATGTAACTGTGCAGTTTGATGATGGTTCTGTCTGTAAAGTAATGAAGGCTGAGCCACATCGCCTCAAACCTGTTACCAAGAATCTACTTGAAGATGAGCATTGTACTTATTTTCCTGGTCAACGTGTCAAGGCCAGCTCTTCTTCGATTTTCAAGAATTCGAGATGGCTATCTGGGTTGTGGAAAGCTAATAAGTTGGAGGGCACCGTGACAAAAGTGACGATAGGCTCAGTGTTTGTATACTGGATAGCTTCTGCTGGACATGGGCCTGATTCTTCTACTGCTCCAGCAGAAGAGCAGAACCCGAAGAAACTGAAATTGCTGTCTTGCTTTTCCCATGCAAATTGGCAGCTAGGTGACTGGTGTCTTCTTCCATCTTCAACACCAGCTTCGTCTCATCTATTAGACAGGGGCTTGTCAAGACTAGAACTTGATGATTTACTCAACAATGAGTTAGATAGCTCTCAACCAGAAAAGGAGGTTGAATTGGAGGAGTCAATTGACAACGGAGAGTCCAGGGATACTGATGCAGAAACTGTATTGGACTCAAAGGCTTCATTGGAATTAATTACACGGTACACACCTTCATCTGAGTCGAGCTCATGTAGTAGTTCATTGTCGGTTGCCAAGGAAACTCTTCATGAACCTTGGCCTCTTCATCGTAAAAAGATTCGTAAAGTTGTTCTGAAGAGGGACAAGAAGATTCGAAGGAAAGAGGAAAATTTTGAAAAAGCTCTTCAAATTGTCAATACCAGAACAAAAGTTGATGTGGCGTGGCAGGATGGTCATATTGAACGCTCTCTGGACTCAACAAAATTGATTCCAATTGAGACTCCTGGTGATCATGAATTTGTTGCTGAACAGTATGTGGTCGAAAAGGCTGCTGATGATGAGGATTATACTGGTGAAGTTCGGCGTGTTGGGGTAGTCAAAAGTGTAAATGCTAAAGAGCGAACAGCTTATGTCAACTGGTTAAAACCAGTTAACAGGCCAGAAGATCCTCGTGAGTTTGAGAAAGAGGAAGTTGTTAGCGTCTATGAGCTGGAAGGACATCCTGATTATGACTATTGTTACGGTGACGTCGTTGTACGTTTGTCACCTGTTTCTGCTTCTTTGCAAATGGATTCTGGTATGAACTCTATAGAGACAGGAGTGCAACAAAGCATGCCAGAGGAGGATACAAGAGATAATGAAGAAGAGAGCTTGGGGACTCAAAAAGTCAAGGAAGTTGCTGACAATGAAGCCTCCTCTACCTTCACAGATCTTTCATGGGTTGGTAATATAACAGGGCTTAAAGATGGTGACATTGAAGTCACATGGGCTGACGGGATGGTTTCGACGGTATGCATGACATCCTATAGCTTTTATATCCCCCTTTATTCATGGTTACTCTTAAGTGCTCTTTTAGCACTAGTCTGAGAATGGTCTATGTGCAGTTGGCATCCTTACTATCATCAACATTAGCGCCTCTTTTGTTTTTCTTCTTTTCTCTTTCAACTGCAAAAGCTATTGATAAAATAAGGTTGAAGCCCTTCTATTTTCTGCACGAATTATCCCAGTGCGGTGGTAAATCTGGTGATTAACAGTTAGAAACTCAACTTGAGCTGTAACAACTGTGCTGGCTTCAACCAGTGAGATATTACTTGGGAATCATTGAATAATGAGCTAGGAAAGCACTAATTCCAAAGATTCGTCATGTCTAAAGTTCCATGTGTCGCTAGGTTGGATACAGGCCAAGCTTAAATTTTATTGCTGTGTTCCTCCCTCTGGACAGGAAATGACCTTCAACTAATTCCCCTCGTTTATTCAGCTTTGTTACAATGATGTAACTTGTTCTTGCTCGCTTTCTCCTTTTATGAACTAGATTTAATATCTAGCCATTTGTTGTCATTTTTTTTGGTTTATAGGTTGGACCGCAGGCCATATATGTTGTCGGTCGAGATGATGACGATGGGTCGATTGCTTCTGGCAGCGGGGTTAGCGATGCTGCTAGTTGGGAAACTGTAGATGATGATGAAATGGACACTGTGGAGAATGACAAAGAGGTTTGTATCTCCTTATGCCTAGAACTCGAAATGTGATGAATGTAAATGCAGAGACAACCTTTCTGCCTGGTGATGTCAGGCATGTGCACTTAACACAATTGTCACTAGAGTACAAGGAGGAGATTTTATCGGGAACAATTTGGACTCATTTAATTTAATAACTGCACAAGTTAACACGCTATTTGAATCGTGCGGTGTAATAATTGATATATGCAATGTGTGGAGTGGATAATGAAGAGAAATACAAAGGGTGGTTTACGAAACTGGTTTATGAAGTTTGTGAAGCAGAACTCTGTCAGGTGTTTAAATGTGACCTACTTGTTTAATGTTCCTCTAACAATTTGATGTTCAACTTCATTATATATTTTTAGCAGTGAAGTGTATTTACACAGGCATTAAAAAGCTTGTCATGCTGAGATAATAGTCAATTTATCACTAAAGTAGATGCTTTTCTTAGAAATAAACTCTTTTGTTTTTATAGACTTCTTAAGTGCTTTGCATGGTCGCAAAATTGATGTTTGCAATGTCTACCTTGAACATATTTTGAGCCAGACTGCATTACCTCCCAGTTCAGTGTTTTAGAACTTACACAGTTGGTTGAATCGTGACACCTCTCTTGGACTTTGAAGTGGGACCAGTGGTAGCTCTAATGAAATGATCTTGTAAATAAACTGCCATTGAACTTAATTTGTGCTCTTGCAGTAAACATTATCTTCAAGAATTTTTCGTTTATATGGTGTATGTTAATCGCCCCTTCTCTGAATAATGATGCTGAATTATTTTTAGGAGGTTGGACTTGCAAATGATGCTAACAATGATTCTGGAGAAGAGAGTGTTGAAAACAATGCTGGAATGAATTCAGCACTTTCTTTTCCAATGGCAGCAATTGGATTTGTTACGAGATTGGCGACCGGAATATTTTCGCGAGGCCGGAAAAATCTGGACTCTGGTTTGGATTCCGGAGCTGAAAATGACGGTCATTCCCAGATGCTGATGAAAAGTTCTGAGGGATTATATTCAAGCGATGAGTGTAGCTCTCAGAAATCTAATATCATGGACTGTACAGGAGCAGACACAACTTATCCTATTGGGGATCAAGATATTTCTGGGGTAGTTCCTGATCCAGTAGATGCAGCTCAAAGTTTATGCAATTCAAGGTCTCAGGAAGTGGATGCTCCAACTTTCTATGAAGAAACTAGTTACACTTTTAAACGTTTTGATACGGCTAGAGATCCTCTAGATCACTATTTTATTGGCACGAATGGACAGGTAATGCCGTGAGTCTTATCTAAAAAGAGTGCAGTTCCGTCATTATGAATTATATGATATTGAGGAGATAAATGAAAGGCTGATGCTCAGTGCTTGAAAGGGCAGCCCAGGTGTAGAATTCGTTGCTCCCTTTTTCTCTTCTCAGTGAATGAATAAATGGAGGTGTTTGGGTGGTTTTTTTTTTGGCGGGGGTTGGGGTTGGGGTTTGGATCTTTATTTTCTGATTCTAATTCTCTCATGGATAAAGTTGAAATCTGAACTTTGTAATGACATTATATACAGGCCAATGTCGGAAGAAAGTGGTTCAAGAAGGTACAGCAAGACTGGAATATCCTTCAGAATAACCTCCCTGGTAATCATAATTGTATTAGATGTGTAGACTCACTGGAATTTTTAGCTATCATTTCAAGTCAAATGGCCTTGGATCTCATTGCAAATGAATTCAACAGATGGGATCTATGTACGAGTATATGAAGACCGAATGGATCTTGTGAGGGCAGTAATTGTCGGGGCATATGCAACACCCTACCAAGATGGTCTTTTTTTCTTTGACTTTCACCTTCCCCCAGAGTATCCTGATGTTCCACCAGTAAGGAATTGTGAAATTTTTTTCACAGTGCACTTCTAGGTTCCAAAATTATGTCTCTTATCTGCTTATATTAAAGGTTTAGTTTTCAGTTTCTTTAAAGAGGGCTTTTCTGTAACATGTGCTTCAGTCAGCATATTATCATTCTGGTGGATGGCGGATTAATCCTAACTTGTATGAGGAGGGGAAAGTTTGCCTTAGCCTTTTGAACACCTGGACTGGCAGAGGGAATGAAGTGTGGGATCCATCATCTTCTAGCATTCTTCAAGTGTTGGTTTCACTCCAAGGATTGGTGCTCAATTCCAAACCGTACTTCAATGAGGCAGGGTATGATAAGCAAATTGGGACAGCTGAAGGAGAGAAAAACTCGTTGGCCTATAATGAGAACACTTTCTTGCTGAATTGTAAGACAATGCTGAATCTAATGCGAAAGCCCCCCAAGGTAGAGTATCACATTCAATGCACCCTGCAAATCTATTTTCTGTTCATATCAAAGATGTTGTCCACTGATATTTGCTTCATACTTGCCTGATCCTACTGTCTTTTTCTGCCTCAAGGGCGAGGGCATGGAACCAACTATGATTGATTTATTCTTTAGGAATTTTACAGATTCAATTTCTAAAGCATCATTGACTTAGGAGATTGATGCTTTATCGAAGGAAAGAAAAATTATGATGTTGATGATACCTCACTGTTCTCTTTGCAATCCTCCTCATCGGCTTTGATGCTGTGGGATCGTGGATGTTTTGAGGATTAACTTTCAACTCATGTATTATGGACTATCATGTTGGATGTAAGCAATGCGTGCTCCTTGTTTCGGACATATTTGGTTACTCAATAAACCCTCTCGAAGTCCGTCTATGTTTTCTTATTCTGAGAAATTTCATGTTTAGTTGTTGATGTTCAGGCTGCTAGGCTGATGCTTTCAATGTTTTCATTTCTCTATTAATGTTGAACTGGAGAACTTGCCTCTTAAAACAACTCATGCAACTCTTCATCAAGTTAGGCTTCTTCATTCTCTAATGTAGATGCATTTCCTGCTAGAAATGTCATAACCAGAATGTTTTGAACTTTTTCCTGGAACAAATTAGGACTTCCAAGACCTTGTCAAGGAGCATTTTCAGAAGCGTGGTTATTACGTCCTCAAGGCATGTGATGCATATATGAAGGGATATTTAATTGGATCTCTCACTAAAAACGCCTCTGTAAGCAGTGAAAACAATGCTAATTCAACTTCAGTTGGCTTCAAGCTTATGTTAGCAAAGATCATACCAAAGCTTCTCTCGGCATTGGATGAAGCTGGAGCTGATTGCCATGAATTCAGACATTTGGGAGACTGTAGCACATTATGAAGTCTAAGCCTCTGCCTCTTTCTAGTCAAAGAGGTTTGCTTTGCAATTCACTACAATTTCGCTCACCATCAGATATTTGTTGATGTAAAGACTTCCATTCTGTGCAAAAGAAGAACACATGATTTGCGCACACAACATTCTTTGCCGATTGGCAAATGATATGTTTTAGAAGCTTGGTTTCCTTTTGAGCAAAAAGTGCGCGTTTCCTTATGATTTTCCCAACACTAGTGACAAATGTATATTTGGGGTGGCCATATCATTTTTTATCCTGCTGAATTTGGCCTCCGTGTGTACTGACTTTGATTTTTCTTGTTTTTATAGGAAAAGTTTTGAATGTTGGAACGTATCATTCACCTTATTCATTGTCAAGTATCAAAAAATGTACATTTGATTTGATGATCACAATTTGCATCTGAATATACATTGATCACTTGTTATTTTCCCGTCAAACCCTAGTATCTGATGCTGGTGTTAATTCGGGTCTCATGGCCCACCATGCCATGAAGGCTAATACAGTTGTATTTGATTGCTCATCAATCAAATGGAACTCCAAACATGCTGAGTAAACCTTTTACGGAGTTACTATGATGGAAAAATTGGCCATTCGCTGCCAAGAACATCTTAAGAGAAACGAAAAAATGTGATTGCTGGGGGAAAATCTCACGCTAACCGAGCCTTGAGGTACGGAGTGAAGGCCTGCTAAATAGTGAATTTCGCGGTCCAGGTCGTGCCATTTGCAGCAACATGCCTGCAAGTATCTCCTCTGATGTAGTTTTGGATATTGGTGGACTTAGTGTATTCATGCACAAAAGGACTCGGTCGGGCATTTTGGGCGGTACGGTGAGGCTAAACCAAGACTTGGGGTGTTCTTTAATAGTATTTGCGGTAGACTTTTGCCTGTCATTTGAGACCCTACTGATTTTGATGGGCACGTAATTTATGCACAACTGCAAAGAGAAAGCGATCCTCATCCACTGCTAGCACAGATGTCCTTGTCCATGTCAGATTTGTTTTGTTGCCCACTTGCTAGGGTACTTCTGAAGACTGGACTAAGTCCAATCCAAGTGGTCAATAAGTCGTACCCAACTCATTGGCAGGCACCCATTTCAGAATGATAATGAACAAGAAACCGTAGATTCCCTCGTCTCTTTCCATTTTCTCTAGAGCAAATATGGAGGATTCGAAGCTGTGCAGATATTTCAGCTTGTGCATGATCCTCGTCGTCCACAGTTTGCTTGTGAGTGGCGCCGCATCAGAGGTTTACACAGTCGGCGACAGCGAGGAATGGAACAGCGGCGTAGATTATGGCGTATGGTCTCAGAAATACAATTTCAGCCTCGGCGATGTTCTTGGTGCGTCCTGGTTTCATCTCTCTTCTTACCTGAATGCCTCCGTGAAGCAAGTATCCGTCAAACTGCTGTCATTAAAAATCTAAAGGAGCTTTTAGATTCGTGCTTTGGAATTTTGTACAGATTCTTCAATGATGGGATGATATGTTTAACAACAGCGATTTAACTCGTAGGGATGGTGATGTAATCCAAGATTATCCTTTGTCCTTTTATTCTTTCGGTGAGAAAAAAAGGAATTGCTGCAACGTTTCTTGATTAAACCAACTTTGAAGATAGCTATTCTCCTCAGTGACAAAACATGTCTCTCTCGACGGAGACATTTATCTTGCCAGCCTACAGCTTGTAATGTTG
Organism: Melaleuca quinquenervia; assembly: GCA_030064385.1. NCBI lineage: Eukaryota > Viridiplantae > Streptophyta > Magnoliopsida > Myrtales > Myrtaceae > Melaleuca > Melaleuca quinquenervia. The sequence continues at coordinate 3,614,676 of CM057726.1, read as the reverse complement.
GTTTGTTTCCTTCCCAATGTCGGTGTAGTCTTCAAGTACATAAAGGGCCAACACGACGCGTACGAAGTGACCGAGTCGACGTTCCGCTCATGTGACACAAGCACCGGTGTGCTGGCCAAGCACACAAGCGGCAATGATCAGGTCGCTCTCACCGAAGCCAAGAAGTACTGGTTCATCTGCAACGTGGCCGGTCATTGCCTTGGTGGAATGAGGTTCAGTATCGTCGCAAAAGAATCGAACACCACAGATGTCCCAGCTTTGGCTCCGCAATCAGGGCCTCTGCCTCCCTCGCAAGTCAACAATAATGGAGCTTATGCCTATAGGGTATTAAGCACGCGGGATTACCTGATCCTGTTTGGTTTGTGTTTGGTATGGTAATCGAGATTTTGGGACAAACGGTGGTTGTTCCATGAAAATGTCTGGTGTTTTCTTGTGCTTATGTGTGAACTTTCTTTTTCCTTTTTGTTTTGTTTTGACACGGTCAATAACTTCATTCAACGAGAACAGGCAGCAACTTGCCTGAACCTCACTAGTTAAGCCTTTTCAACCTGCTAAACACTCATGTTAAACCAACTCAACAAGTCATGCAAAGAACTTTATGCCCTAATTGACCTCGAAAAACATCCTATGCCTCATTAAGATAGCTTGGCATTGACAGTAAAGGAAGAAATATGTATGATCTCTTATTGTGTATCACGATTTAAACGAAAGCGATACTATTGTTAATGATGATTATATATAACATTAACAGTAGAGGTTGTTTTGTAGTAGCAATTCTTTTTTCAAAGATAAATCATCTGACTTGTTTTTCGCATGAAGCTGAAAAATCATTGTCGAGAGCATAAATACCGATATTTCTTGGCCTTTCAATATACAAGTACTCCTTCCCTCGTTGACGTCAAACGTGTTTTCTTATGTAATCATTACTCCTAGTCGCTATTGCCCAACTTGAAAGCATCCTCTCTGTCTCAATGGTCTTAATACTCTGTCACCCACATTGGCCCAAGTCAATGATAACAGTTGGTGCATAGTTAATAACATCAATTGCTCATAAAGTTCAGCTATTCGACATCGAAATTGGCCTCTTCAGGATACCAACAGTTTCTTACTGGGCCTTTGTTCATGTTTTGAGCGTCCTGGGTCTCATGAGACTTTCGCTTCCGGTTGTGCTGCTATCGGCATGGGCCTCGTGGTCTTGTTCTCGTCAAGCTGTTCTGGGCCTTTTCTCTCGCTCATGTATCTAGATTAGACCCTTGTTTGGCTATAAACACGGACCTTATTTGCTTGGGTTTGTGCAATATACGCCTGTTCGTCATCGTCCAAGAAATGATCAACACCAGCACATGGATCTAAAAGGAGGACATTTTAGATATTCAGTTGCTAAAAATTGGAACTCAAAGACAGTGACAACCAAAGCAACAGAAACCACGTCGAATTGTGAAATGAAAGCCCGCAAACATCCCCGTTTTCTGGGGTATCCGGAGACTATCGTAATTGCGGGAGAAATTGTCTCCTCATTAGTGTGTGGCCTGCAGTGATCCCCTTGTCATGTTCAAGAATAGACCCTGAAACGATGTCACTGTCCTCTAACCAACTGGAAGTCTATTGCAGAGAAAGAAACAACAAATGAGGCAAGAAGTCGTTTTCTCCCCCTGCATTGGTGCGATGTCGTATACATTCCAATTCCTAAGCACTCCCCTGACTGGCATTTTGAGTCGCTGTGTCGATGACATTAACATCCTTCCAAAACTGATAGCGCACTAACCACGATCGAAACAAAGTAAGAAGTCCTTGTGCAAACACACATACTGCGCATTTTGAGGATAGATCCTATTTTTCGGATGGATTCTCACTCAATTTCAAGACAAGTCAAAATTTTCCAGGCCTAAAAATTCTGAAGGTTACGTTTTTGTGTCCTAGCACCCGATAGTCTGATTGAAATCAAAGATGATGACGGCAATGTTTAGCCGGAAGCAAGTTGGGGAAGATGATTTTAACTGGCGGTTGCATTCGCTGCACTTTTCAAGAGGAATTGCTGAAGTTACGGAAACCATTGTTTGTCAAATACCATTTGGATTAAGTGGTGGGAGAGTTGGAAACTGTCAAAAGATGCCGGAGGAATCTTCCAAAAAGTGTGCGGATCCTAAACCATTTTCAGATCTCTTATGGACTTTCTACAATGGTCGGCAACTTCCTATGCTGTATCCTACCTTGACTTTAACCCATGTGATAATTTCAAATTTAACAGTCCATCCATAATTGTCTTCGTCTTCCTTGTAGACCAGAGCAAAGAATCCTAGTATAAGGCGCCGAACTTCAACTGGTGTCATGACGTGGTCTGACGTTTCCCCTTTCTAATGGGAACGAATTAAAGGAGGTGGGGAGCTAAATGATGACAGATGACATTGATAAGAACTATCTGGCAAAGGAGATACGCGGACGTGGCACTCTTCGCAGAGCTCAACACACAGTCTGAAGGCAATCTTTCTTGAAAAAGAGTCGTCGTTTCTAAAGCAATACCTTTAACATGGTAATCTGTTCTTTTGAATGATGTCCAAGAGATTTTTCAAGCAAAATCATCCGTTTAAGTTGGGAGTTTGTCCGTATCATAATAGGATGTTGATAATGCCATTACGGTTCAGTCCTTCAAAACCAATTCGTTTAACCTAATTTTTTCTTTATCCGATGAGTCGGAGTTTGTTGCAAAGGAACAAGAGCAGGTGAGCAGCCTGCTCTATGCCCAAGAAGCTAAACACCAGCAAAGCTAGATCCTAATCACGACAAAAAGCTCTCCACAATAATGCATCCTCCCCCTAACAGCTGTTTTAGTCCTCTGGACAATCAGACCAGCATTTGCAATGAAAGAAGAATCATGAATGCATTTGTTCCGAATGCCGCTAGAAAGAACTCTACCTAGATCCTTCCTTGAGAGCGGCGCAAGCTTTGGTCTATACCTTTTGTATTCTAGTCATTATGCAAGCCAGAACTGTCTATGAAAGATGCTCAAGCTCCGGCCTAAGTCCACCAATCTTGTGACAATGCAAGCATTGCAAAGAGACGTCACGTAAGTGAAGCGTCAATGTCCTATGAATAAAGACGCGGCTTGACCGAAAGCCACGGAGATTCTCTTGGGACTCTTCCTCCGCCATTAATCTTAAGAAGTCCCCACGACTTTATTTCACCTCCACGACAGGTCACCTTGATGGCACCGGCAAGTCTGTCCTATTTGTTGTCTCCACGATGTGGGGTCGGACGATAGATCCAGTCACTTTTTAGGCTGCGCTGTTTCGAAACAAGCCGGGACTATTGTATTGCAATTGAATCTAGTCCCTCGAAGAACTGGTCAATCGAGTCTTGAGGCGACCGGGGTCGTTTCTGCTTCTAAAAGAAAATCATTTCCATGTCTGTTGCTTCAGCTTTCGTGGAATGCGAGTCTGTATAACATCGATCCTCCGTTTTGGATGACTTTGAACGGATTTTCCTTTCTTCTTCTTCTTTTCTTATTTTGTGTTACGTTGAGAAAATTCAGCCTAAACAGCAACAATCGTGCCTGTTCGAGAATATTTCTTCATTGATTTGATGATAACAAAACTTGTTTGAGTATTTAATCTAATCGAGTTTGTAGCTTTGTCATAGTAAAGTGAATATGAGAAGGACCGGAGGTTTTCCTAATGAACAATTCATTGGCAATCAAGATCTACATTCATATACAAACAAAAGTGTCGAGTAATAGAATACACAAACTACAGAAGCAACGAAACAACACACCTTAAATTCAGATATTTTATTCGTACTTTTGATGACCGTTAAATTGTCCATATAGAAGAATCAGCTTATATCTCTGAAATACACATGTCCAAGTGTATCGCAGTCAAAATGTTTCGAACTAAATTATTTGGAGATCGACGGATCAGATGTGCTCAAAACCTGCCTTCTGCAGAAGATATATATAACTAAGTGGCCAATTGATTGAAGGCTTTGAAACATGATTTCCAAGGACTTTCCACGAAATTTCTATGCCAATAGACAGATGTGCATGGCGGCCGGTAGGTGCATGCTTAATGTGGAGACCTATGTGAGGACCAAACGACGAGCGGAACTGAGCCTGCAGCCAAATGCTCGAAAACCAAGAAATTGAAGCATATTTAGAAAGTCATGAAGTTGAAGCAATTTTAGAAGTTTATCAGGCCTGTGTTTGTGTTTTTGCATTTTTGGTCGGTTTGAGTATTGTTTCTTGGAGTTAGCAAGGACGACGACTCATTTATGAACACATAAGCGAACGATTGCACTTTAAGGAAAAGGCATTTGTCTGGGCGAGAGCGACTGAATGCATGTAAAACCCTTTGTTAATGCTAGTGGTGTAGTATGTAGCCCAACTTAGGAATCGCCCGAATTGGACAGGTTGGTTTCGGGGAGGGGGGAACTAGATCGCCCTGGACCGTGCACACCCCTTCAGTACATAGTTTGATCCGTGTATCTATTGTGGTGAGAAGAGCTACACGAGGGTTCCGATATGGCAGGATCTACTGCGAGGGCACTATAGGGGTCTAATTTTGGGCAGCGCTGGCTTTTGTAACTATAGGTAGGCAATATCATACATTTGGCATCGCTAACGGAATGTAGACCTAGGCTATGATAGCTAAAAGAGAGGGTGCAAGTAAACTCACCGACTGGGTGAGCCATATTAGATTTAGGTTGGATCCAAGATGGTCCAACTTAAATTGATTGATTTAGTCCGTTTCGACCCATTTTCATACATTGCAAATCTAATAGTGCATATTCTATCCGATTTTATACACAACTCTTATCCGACCCACCTATATTACTAAAACGCTTCTCTATTTGATCCACTCTAAAAATAAAATAAACTAAATCGTACCCAAATCGAGGTAAAAGCTTAGAGCGAGCGAGCGAGCGTGAGATCAAATAAGGGCGAGAGAGAGTAAAGCAAAGTTCATATAGAGTAAAACGAGTTTAGATAAATTGTGAGTCCATTTAACACCTAACTTTATTGCTCTAAAACTCATTTATGACTCAATTACTAAACACAATCTCATATAACAACTCGAACCATGAAATGTGAGTTGAAAAAAATTCGATAGGCTTAGACATAGGGAAGGAGCGTAGAAACCTCGATATAGCGGGCTTGCGCAATTTCTATCTTTCCGTGACTTTCTAGCTATCGGGTTTGCTAGTTCACAAGCAAAGTTCTTTTCAAAGGGATTGATCCAACGTATGGTTTATACAGACACGAAAAATCAATTCACCATCACTCTCTCTTGATTGCTTGTTTAGACCTGCCGGCCTCCGCCGAATACATCCAAACGCTGGGGCCAATTAGAAAAGGAAAGGGCAGGCATCAGCTCGACCAAATAATTTGAGAGTAATTTCTTGTTAATACTGCGTTCGTTTCACGAAAAATAATTTTTAGAAAAATATTTTCTAAATTTTCCGGCATTCATTTCATAGAAAATAAGATAGTTACCAGTGAAAAAAACATTTTTCGCTTTTAAAAGAATGAAAAAAAAAGTTTAATCTTCTTTCTTCACCTTTAAATATTTCTCATCTTCTTTCAAAAGTAACTTGTGACCAACAGCTAGTCAATATAGAATAAAAAATAAAATAAATTGTTTTATACATTTTTTTCCTAAATTTCAAATAAAGACCTTAAAAAACGACTTCTTATTTTCGCAAAACGAACGGAGTCTAAATTTCAATCATTCCGGTTGGCTCTACACATTTCGCGATCCCGTCGCTTCCATTGGATGAACAGCAATGTATGAAAGTGCTGGAGACTTCGTGAAGAAGAAATCATCGGTTTGCTTGAGAGACTGGCAAACCTCGGATGTCAAAGCGTTCACGTTATCGTCGCAGGTGTCACGAGAAACGGCTCCTAAGATGCTCTTAATCTGTCATAATCACCCGTTGACCTTTTTCCTCCTCGGCCATAATGAAACCTTGACCTTTGGACGCTCGACCATCCATACACATGGCGTAGAGATTGTGAATTAGTCTCTCGACCGTTCAAATCAATCGCTGTGCACCATTGTTGACGAGGATCGGCGAGGGAATCGAATTAATATACCGCATAATCCAATTTCCAAATCCCAATACAGTAATTACGCACTTCACTGGATTGGCCGATGTTTAAAGAATTATAATGATCTTTTATTGATTTGATCCCTTCGAACGTGCTCCATAGACACCCTTTGACAGATAGTTTCGGTAGATGAGAAGTAGTTCTTGGATTTTGTTTTTGTCTAAGTAGCATAAGATTCGCTAATACCAAATCATTTGAAAAAACAAAAAAGCAACTAAGGATTTGATGACAAGATGATGAAAGATAGCAAGATGAAGTCGGTGGATGGGGTTAATCATGTTGTGATTGTAAGTCCATTAGTCCGTGATAGCAAGTTCCCTCTCGATAAAATTGTCGGGTATATTTCAGTTGAAATGATTCGATCTTGAAAAAAAAAGTAATCGTGAATAACATCTCAATGCATAAGATATTGCAAAATTTGCATTATTAGCTAGTTACCTAATGCTTACAACATTCGTTAACAAAATCTCTAGATAAATAGGATTTTTTTAAACATGCAACACATGTACGAAGCAGTATTTTTGAAAACGTTAATGCGATCAAAAATGCATTTTTTTAAGATATATAGATCGCTAGTTGCAAATCGAAGATTTTATTATAAGGTAGATTATTAGTAACAAGAATTCTAGAAAAAGTGTAGAATCCAATTTATTGAAAAAAGAGGATGATTTCTTTCCTAATTAGCAAGAACAAATGAAGATGGACATTAGACCTATCGGATCTCGTTAACGAGCGATTCAAAAGATGCGACGTTAATTACGCACGACACGAGTTAAATCAATGCTGTAAATCTCGCGAAACTGGGGATGGTTTCGCGGTCGGCTCGGCGTAAGCGGATGGGACAGCTCATGTTTCGAGTGCGCCCAAAAGTCGTACGCCGCATTGAATTCCCGGCCTCCCACCCGCCACGGCTAAGGCCTCGCCGCGATAAACTTCGTGTGGCGCCGATTGGTCCCACGGCGCGCCGTGACCACCATGCATATGCATCCCCGCTGTCATCCACAGAAAATAACCCGCGGCCACGTGTCGATAAACAAGCCACCCGGTATTTTATAATCTTTTTAAAATGACCTCCTCTTTGTTTCTAGTCTGAGCCCGTGAGCCGCGTCGTTACTTTAACGGAATTTTCATAGCTTAGCGACGGCTCTTCCATCTTCTGCTTCACCTCCTCCTACCCGTCGCCATTGCAGAGGAGTACAAAAGCAGGTGTGCGAGCAAGAAATTGCACCTGGGTTTGTTTGTCGCATATTCTTCAAGCCCCGGATAACAAGTTGAACAACCTATAAAACCTCGGGGACTGCAGGGCGCGCTAGAGAGAGCGACGATCCATACGGGACTTCGCTTTCCAACAGGTCTGTTCTGATTACTCTGTTCTCTTTTCCCCTCCTTTACTCGTCTTTTGCTTCTGGGTTTCTGTTTCCTCCTCTGGTTTCCAGTTGAATTCTCGCGCTTTTATTGCCTTGGCTTTATCTCGTCTCTTGCTTTCTCCGTATTAGCAAATCTTATATTCTTTCTCGCGCGTGCCGTGCGTGTTCTCTGTTTCTTGATGGAAAACAAGATGTCCTCGCATGTGGTGAGTGCCTGAAGCTTTATGGGACGTGCCGATTCAGGTGGACGATGTGTCATTAAGCGTGGTAATGGGTCAGCAGAAACTAAAGAAATCGTTTGTCTTTCTGGTTGCGGCTATCCTTTTCTGATGATTGCATGGTCAAGATTATTAGTTTTTTTACTCAGAGCTGCCTAACAGAGCATAAGCAAAAAAGAATTCATTCCAAAAAACCAAAGCTGCTGATCTCCTTGAGTCTATTATGGTTCTAGAATGATCGAGAAGATAATAATTTGGAGTAGTTGAAATCTTCTTGAGCATAAGCAAAAAAGACTTCATTCCAAAAAAAAAAAAAAAAAAAACTGCCGATCTCCTCGAGTCTGTCATGGTTCTAGAAATGATCGAGAAGAGAATAATTTAGAGTAGTTTAAATCTTCTTGATCATATCATAAGATAAGAGGTTTTTCTTGAATTGCAGGGTGGTTTTCCAATTTTTTGTTGCCTGCTGAACTAGCGAATACGCATTTGAAGGCAGCGACAGTATGGCCGAGAGGAAAGTGCACCAGGACTGCGTAAACGCCTCCAATCCGTATCACGAGTGCGTCGAAGCTTGCTACAAAAAGATAGCCGAAGGACAGACGGGAAAGAAGTTGTCTAGTAAGAATTCCGGTGAGTCTCACTGCGGTTCAGTCGCCGTTTAAATTGGCCAAGTTCAAGGACGAGAGAATTAGCTTAACGTGCTTGTGAAGTGATTGAAGGATTAGACAGTTCTCCGTTAGTTGCTGAATCACAGGATACCTCAAATGGTTTTTGATAAAACTGATTAGGATGCATCACTCTTGGAGCCACATAATCCCTTATATAGCATAGCAGTATTCTCCATGCTCTCTGATCTTCACTTTTACATGGGTTCATCCACTCTTCACTTAGTTGATCCTAGGAGTGGCTATCTTTGGGTCGATTAAATTTATTTCTCCTTTCTTGTTCACACGACTCTTTTAAGCAAACATAATTTGTTTTTATATGTCCTGCCAGGATCCTTCATTCTCTTTCTTCCCAGAAAACTCAGCATGCCGAAGAAAAAGGAATTGGAGCGAAAGCCCTCCAACGAGGCCGTCCTCAAGGATTTTAACCTCTCTGATAACCTATCCCCAAAAGATCTTTCTTTCAAGAAGGTAGAGTCATGGGATGCCGAGCTCGTGTTTCCGAGGGCTCGTTTGAAAGCAAATCAGCTTCATGATACAGGAGACCTCCAATCTCCTTCTCCTGAGCTTATGCAAAAGCCCTCGAAGCATGAAAAACCCTCTAAACAATCCAATCCTACGGAGCTCGATGAAGACAAGGTGGATTCTGCTGCAATTGACCGCAATGCAGAATGTGGAAGGGATGCAGCGTTTGGGTCCATGGCTTCCACGATCACGATTGTTGACCATCCTTCTGAGGGGAGCAACGAGGTGAATGAGCAAGACCATGAACCCGTTGTTTCTGATTCACGCATCCTTAGTAATTACCGTGTGCAAGACAGCTTCTCCTCGACCCTGAAGTCGGTTATTGACAAGTATGGAGATATAGCAGCCAACTGCCACCTCAAGTCAGCTGCGATGCGGTCTTACTGTTTAGAATGCCTCTGCTCCGTGATTCAAGAACTACAGCGCACTGAGATCTCGCAGCTGAGCAAGTCAAAAATCAAAGAGATGCTGGCCATTGTGAGGGATGTGGAAGCCGCAGGGATTGATGTGGGCTGGCTCCGCAACGTGCTCGATGAGATTGCCGAAGTGATTGAGCTCAATAAGCAGTGTCGTGAAATCGAGGTCTTGAAGAGAAACCGTGATGCAGACATAGGAACGACTAGGCAAGAGCTCGAGCTTCAATTGGAAGATTTGGCTGAGAAGGAGAAGGCAGTGGAAGCTGCCAAGGCACGAGTTTCTGAGACCAGAGCCCGGCTGAGCGAGCTCGAGCAGGAATCGTCTAAATTGCAAGAAACTATGCTTTCCATCCAGAATAAGGCCGATAGCGTAGACTACAAATCTTTGGTAGCCGAAATATTGTAAGTTAGTCACCGGTAACTACTCTGAGGACATTGTCAAGTACCTTAAGTGCGTCCAATTTGCTAGTTGTTGAAGCATTACTACTGTACATGATGATATTTGAATCATAGTCTCTAGTTGAATTTCCAGGTTCTTTCCAGCGTTGTGCTTGGAAACGGATGAATCTGTGTACCAAAAGTCTTTGCTTAGTGCTTTGAGAGGTGTTCCATACGAAAGGTCCTCTTCTAAATTCAAAGTCAACCGAAGATTACTTGATTGTTTCGCGACCAAGCGCACTGAAAATTTTTCAATTGTCAAATCATTCTAGAATCTAGGTGCCACTATCTGTGATCTTCCCAAAACGAGAACCATGAAAAGGTTGGAATTCTTTCTTTTCTTTTCTTTTTTCTTTTTTGTTTCCCTGGCCAGTATCCACTGTGAACCTTGGTGGTCCAAAATGGGCTGCGCAGAAGCACATGCCTTTGCGAGGTAGCTTTCATGAAAGTCGATACATCTCTTCCTAGGTCAAGAAAGGGCGGCTGCTCCGATCCTTCATAGTCCATTCCTGCAGAAAAGTTAGCAGCCATGGTTTCCCGTCCTTGTCAACCACCATCATCAACTGCCGACAACAGTTCATGCCAAAGACAGAAACCAAACCCATGACCAACGTGCTTCTGGGGGCGATCCCCAAAATGATTCTCGCACAAACAATCTCAATCACCGTGCTTTTGGTGGCTCTTTCATCAGCCATAGGTTTGGTTTGCCCTGTCTTTGCTTTTGGGTTGTGAGGGCTTGGGCTGAGCTAGTCCTTTCGTGAACTCGGCCTTCCCAACCCTGCCGAAATCCCTTTCAAACTTTCGTAAAGAACTTGATATATGTCCAATCACGGGCCAACATGGGCCAGGATGTTAGGCTCCGGTACCGAATTGGCCCCATCACTCACGTCTAGCTGAGAAGTCATGTGACTTCTGTTTCTGGACTTTGGTGATGCATGCCTTAAAGTCGCAGCATCTTAAAATTGGGCGGGGGCAATTGGCTAGGAGCCGTTATGGCCTACGAAGGTGTTGCTAACTGTGATACGTCTGCTGAGCATCTCACGGATATGCAGAGCACAATTCCGTGCTCGAAAGTCAATGCGGAAAAGCAATATCGGGCGATATTCGAGCTGCTAGAGTCCTGGAAGAAAGAATGGGAAAGCGAAATATGACAATTGGAATCGGCGAAATTAGAGTGTGATGTCACTTGGCCTCCGAGACCAGGAATGGAGGTGATTCTTTATGAATAGGCCAAAAGGAAGCTACTGTGGGGTGGGATATACTCTTTGCATAGTGGCCACAATCGATTTGCTGTCAAAAGAGATGGCAAGAAGGGGTTAGGTGAACTGATCCAAATGAAGGAGGGATCTACACGATTTGGTCGACAGCCCCAATGCAGAAGTACGACAGGGGCAGTTTGCCTCCGCAAACTCAAGGATGTCAGGCAGGCATTCTCGTTTTTGGCTATCTTTAGATTGATAGGCGCCAGGGGATGGCAGGTATAGAACTCGAATTGGAACTACTGTGTGGGACATAGAAGAGAGGTTCATAGGTAAGCATATCCTTTCCAGCTGCCTCCTCTCCATTTTGAAGGATAAATTCGATAAACTTTCCTAAAAAGCATAAGTTGTGAGATGACAAAGTTTCATATAAAGAGAAACAATTCCATGCTTATATAGGCTTATTTTAGTGAACAAGGCACCTAACAAAACATAACATATTCAAACTTTCAGAATAGCCTAATTTCTTTAAAGATATCTAACTCTAAATCCAATCTCAATTATGTGCTGAACTTTTTTTGTGTCTAAAAATAAAATAAAAAACACTTAACTTTTGCTCTAGTCGCTATTTGTTTCATCAAAATGGGATCAATTGTAAAGGTTTATTATTAGAACCCGCGTCTTTTATCAATACCTCACGTTTGTATAAGGCAATATCAATCCCTTGATGTCTGTAATTTTGAAGAAATCAGCGGCGGTTTTTTTTTAACTCATCGGATAATTTAAGATTGAAGTAAAAGTTTATGAATTTTTAAGAAATTGAGAGTCAAAATGAGAGAAAACCTAAAATCAGTTTTTCTTTCTAAAGGTATTCAGGCCACGTCCGGCCACAACAAGAACAGTACCCACGTGCGACAAAGTGATTGGTGTGTTCAGCATGGAGGATTAAAGCTACCCGATGGTCAGTGTGAAACGACGGCAAGGGGCCATTGGGAAGTTGGAGTGAACGGCCCAGATGCGTCCGAAATTGCAAACCGGAACCGGAACAACAACAACAACAACAAAAGATCCGAACAGTTCCGCACATTCGGGGGGTCCACGCTACGCCCACCTTATTGGCCACGTGTCTGAATTTGGTCAGAAGCTTCTGTGCGACTTTTATGTCGAAAGAACAGAATTTCTCCTTCTTTCCTCCTTTGTTAATTTTTATTCGCTGATGATATAGAAGAAGATTCTTCATTTTCTTTTTTAATTCGTATTTTGCGCGTAAAATTTTAGACTTTCTGATGAAAAGGGTCGACGTTGAATTTTAGCTTTCAAAGGACGTCAGTCAAATTTTGCAAGCCCCGAGAAAATATTTAAAAAGCAGAAACTTTTTCCAGCACCTAACTCTTCGGATTTGAGACCCCTCCATTTCGTTCGTCGCCCTCCCTCCGTTCTCTGGTAATCTTGTCGTCCTTGTTTTGCTTTAGCAAAGCTCTCGTCGTCTCTCTTGCAGTGTACAAGCCTGTTTTGCCTCTCTGTTTCTGCCTTCATGGGTGCTCTTTGATTTGACTGAAGTGGGTTTCTGTCTTGTCTCATTACCTTTGTGCTTGCGGCGAAATTCACGGGTTTTTGTTTTGGGATCGTTCTACATGTGCTGTAACGATTTTCTCTCTTCTGGGTTTATAGGGGGCGAGCATAGTTCTGTTTTTTTGTAAATTTGGGCTGTGATGTTTGCTTGTTTCCGATCAGTTGGATTGACTGCTGAGTTTGATCGAGCAATTTCATTTTGGGTGATCAATGAAGTGAAAGTGTTTGATTTGGTGACTCTGTCGAGGTGATTGATTGTATTGGTGGTTCTCTGCATGGAAAAAGACTTGGGTTTCAACTTGATGATAGTTACTTCCAGGTCGTAAGATGTGAATGACATTTCTTCTGTTGATAATGAAGATGTCTTTGACTCTTAATCAAGTTGTTGGCGTAGGAAGAGGGTCACTGGCTAATTGTTTTCATCTGATTGAACATAATCTGCATGCACTCCTGATTGCGACTGTTAATATGACCCTGAAAGAAAAAAAAGTGATTTTTGACTGCTGCGAAACATCAGGATAGCCTTTCGCTTCAATTTCGCTGAACTTTAAATTACTCAGGATAATTATTGGTAGGACGAAACGCAAGCTTTTGTTTGTAATAGCTGGAAAGCATAGTTATGTACATTGAGAATACTGCAAAGTTGAAAACATCTGACTATAAATAGGATATTTATTGATTTTCTATTCTGCAGTTGCCTTAGTTATCTCTGCAAGATGTCCGAGAACGGAAAAGTGCACCCAGGTTGCGTTAATGCATCCAATCCTTATCACCAATGTGTTGAAGAGTGTTATCTGAAGATGGGCAAAGGCAAGCCTCACAAGAGTAAAAATCAATCAGGTGACTTATTTTGCTTCATTTTCTTGGTTTCGTTAGTTTGTGTTAATAGAGCATGTAAACTTGAAAATTTGTCTGTTTCATCCTTTTTTTCATAAGGCTAATTGTCTATGAGTAATCACTGCGCATGCTAGATCAGGAAAGTGATGCCAGATAAACATGGGATTGGTATATGTGAAATATGAAAGGGAAACCTCTTCTTATTGTTGCTTAGAACCTTGTGGGAATTTATATTTATCAGATACTAAAGTTTTTCATTCTTGGCCGTAATGATAGAGAACCATTGCTCCGTTGCCTGATGATTTTTTAAGTGAGCATAATTCATTTGATGATTAAGCAACAAATAGTGATGGAGACAGCTAACCATGACGCTATCAGATAATAAAGTTGGAAAATTACTCATCTTGTGTCCATAAGACACCTGTCGAGTTTGGTGAGAGATAATTTGATGGGAGTAATTTTGCATATTTGTTCCTCTCTTCCTTGCTGCATTTGAGGATTGGAAATGTCTGGAAAGTTTATCTGACACCTTTCCATATGGTTCCCTGGAAAGAGATATGTTTAGCTGATTCTTCTATACTAACTCACAATGCACAGGCTGATCCTCGTGTTAGATATATTGAACTTTGAACTGGTGTTAATGTTGTCTACAAAAGATAGACCACTTTGATGGGACTTTGGCTACATCATGCATTCTGTAATGCGCATCGTTTTTTAATAGGCAGGCATAACCTAACCAAGTTATTCAAGTAAAGCAATTCTTACCTGTTAATTTGATGTTAGTAACATTTATGCTGGTAAAATTGCTGTCACTTCATATTAAGTGAAATTGAAAAGTAACTGATCGTGACCTCCAATTGTTTCAGTCAAAGTCATTACATGGAGGATATTCTACGTCTGAATCACATATAATTTTTTCTTCTCCGAAACTTGTTTTTCAGACTATCGTGGTGCTAAGGAGGAGCGTAGCAAAATTGTTCCGAGAGAGAGAAGGGTGAATGGTGCTTGTGCTAAGGCATCGAATCCTTACCATGAATGTGGTGAATCCTGCTTACAAAAGGTAGCTCGCACAGAGGCCAGGCAGTACAAGAAAGAAGCAGGTTATTCTCAGTATGACTGACTACTGCTTCAGTAAACAGGAGGAAATCTAAAAGAAACATGTCCTTTTTTCCCTTGCATAGCAGAGCCGTTTGTTTTATCTTTCTTTATCCGGTTGAGAATCCTCTATTTGCATCTCCCGTTGTTTAGGACACCTGCTCATGTGGTCACACCTTGTCGAAATTATCGTGCATGCATCTGCAATGACCGAATATTTGAATCCGGTCCAAATTCTGAGTGTCCAATTCTACCGCTGCATTACTAAACCCGGGGATATTTTCCTCAATTGCAGGATCTAATGGGGTTGATGCTTCCCAGACTTTGAGCAGGAGAACAAAAAAAGCTCTGGATCCTCAGCCCATCTCTTCCCACGTGCAGGACAAAGTCGCTAGCCCTGTTGTTTCTACTACCCCACCTATTGCACCATCATCTCCTCTACACTACACTTCTGAAAAGAAGGACTTGGAGAACAACTCAATTTCTGCTATTCCATATTCCGGAGAAATTCACACTGAAGATTTCTCTTTCCTTAAGGGACAAGTCAGGTCTTCTCATTCAATGCCAACTTCTGGAAATGTCACCCCGGTGCTTCACCTCTCGGTCCGTCCCCCCCCCCCCCCCCCCCCTCTCTCTCTCTCTCTCTCTCTCTCTCTCTCTCTTTGCGTGGATGCATATGTATTTTGTACAGTTGACTCTTTCAAATACTATGGATTTGTTTACTTTTTCCTTCCTGAGCAGCCTGATCGTGCCAAGGACCCTCCAAC
The DNA here is from genome assembly GCA_030064385.1 of Melaleuca quinquenervia. Lineage (NCBI taxonomy): Eukaryota > Viridiplantae > Streptophyta > Magnoliopsida > Myrtales > Myrtaceae > Melaleuca > Melaleuca quinquenervia. The sequence continues at coordinate 3,599,477 of CM057726.1, read as the reverse complement.
AGAAAGCTTAGAATATGCTGCCAAATCTACACCCTCCAAAGAGATAGAGGAAGAAAACTTTCATGGTTCTCTCGTGCACGAAATTGTTCTAAGTAGTGTCATTGATGACCCAGCAGAAGGTGCTCCGCACTCCAATCATGGTTCGATGAGCTCTAGCATCTCAGATGTGGGTCACTCCCTTGAAGACAGTGATGAAGAAGATGTCCAGTCTGTGAAGGCCGAAACCCGTGTGGCAGTTGGTAAATACCATGTGAAGTCCAGTGTCTCCTCCATTCTGCAAGCGATTATTGAGAAGTATGGAGATATAGCAGAAAATTGTGTGCTGGAGTCGGTCTCGATGAGGTCTTATTATTTGGAGTCTGTCTGCTTCATCGTTCAGGAGCTGCAATCCTCTTCATTCATGCACCTGAAGGAGTCCAAAGTCAAAGAGATGTTGGCTATTCTCAAGGACTTGGAGACTTCACATATTAAGGTGGATTGGTTGCATAAGATACTTGATGAAATCTCAGAAGTCATTGAGGTGATTTCTGAGCATCAGACTGTCAAGGCAGCAAAGAGTAAGTGTGATCAAGGCCTTGAGTCCATGAAGAAACTACTGGAGTTCCAGACTGACGATCTGGCCAAGAAAGAAGCAGAGCTTGTTGAAGCAAAGTCAGAACTGGCCGAAACCAGAAACCGCTTGCGCAAGCTCGAGGCCGAGTCCTCTGAGTTGAACAATTCCGTTTTGTCCGCGAGCTCCCAAATCGACAGCTACCATTTTACATCATTGTTGGAGGAACTCCTATGAGCCTTCTGCGAGTAGCTGACTTCCTGGAACGTTATGTACTATTAGCCGCATAAAACAACTTGGGACATAGGACAAACTTTCGATCTTCTGATTCTTTTTCTTCATACTCATGCCACAAAATATACAACATCATTGTACTTAAACCGACGTTTCCTTTCTGGTTTTGTACCGTTTTGTTCATTCGGTAACTGCCGAATGAACAAGTGTTCTCGTTTACATCTTTCTTCTCTTACGCTCGCTCTCTCTTTGGTTCATTCCGGTCACCTCCCTTTTCTTTTGTGTGCTTCTCAATCTGAGACGCCCTCACATTCCTATCCAGGATTATCACATGACTTAATTTACTCATGGTTATGGAGCACCAGAGCGCAAAAGCAAAATGGATTGGTCAAATGCAGCGTGTTGATTTGCATCACTGGTGCACAAAGTATCACTGTAACGGGCGCTGACAGATTCAGGAGCTGGATCTTGTTGGTGCCTCTAAAATTTGCCCGATGGATTTTCTCGATCACTCTTGATTTTGATCGAAGCAGGATACTTCCTGTGCCCATCCCATTTGCTCGGCATATATCCGATCCAACCTATTAACCTGAGTAAAGTCCAAGGACCATCCCTCCCATGAGCCCAATAAAGCTTCTGAATCAGAGAACCAGGGATAGCAGTTTTGGGCGAGGAATATAAGAGTAAGAGATCTCTTAAAGACAGAAAAGTTTATATCTTTGAATTATATAGAAACAGTATTAAGAGATGATCAACAGCGGGAGGAGAAAATATTCAGCGGTTCAAAACACATCGATCTGACCTTCCACCCAATACGCACTCGCCCTTGATCATGTCTAGTGATAATCGTATCTATTTACATAAAAAAATTTATATGACAGAAAAACTCAAAAAGACAAGAAGACGAATAAAGATGATGTAATATTACAAGATGTTTGACAAACATTATCCAAAGTTTTTATGCTTATATTTAGCTATTGAATGAAATTTAAATGATTACATTTTATGTGAATTGTGAACGCACAATCTTCAATGGAACAATAAGACGAATGATTTCTGAACATTGATCAAATATGTAGTGCAATCTTGAACATTTAAATATTTAAAAATTTAAAATTAGATTGCACATTTGGTTAAAATTTAAGGATTAGATTGGATAAATTAAAAGTTGATGAATTGTGTTACATCTAGAGTTAAAATTTATTATTATTTGTGTTTTTCTTTTCGCCTTCAATTAGTGGTGTTTAATGTTAATTCCGGTATGATAAGAGAGTTTCTGGATTTTTTTTTCTCCCCAAAAAAAATGGGATAAGACGCAATTCTTCTTTTTCTTTTTCAGGAAAAGATGCAATTTTGCAATGCTTATCTTAAACTCGCAATCAAATAGAGCCCAAACACGAGAGGCGGTCTTCCTCTTCCCTCAGCTAGGGCTTGAAATCACTTACTTCCGTCCCTTCTTCTCTCGCTTTCAACCTCAGAATTGCTGGCTCAACGCTACGTTCGGCGATCCAGATCGGCGGCGATCGTGGGCTGACGAGCGCGATTTTGGTGTCCCCGGCGGGTCTTTGCTTGAGAGGGACCTCAGCAGGAGCCCAGGAGTATGTCTGAAGAGAGGAGGGTCCACCCGGACTGCAGGAACGCGCCGAATCCGTACCATGAATGCAGTGAATACTGCTTCCGAATCATCGCTGAGGCCAAAGCTCGGGATAGGAGAGATTCGGGTAGGTGTTCTCTGCACGTGCTTCTGAGTTTTCCGCCATATCCAGTAGCTCGCTGTCAATCACTCTTCTTTTGAGCTCGTATCAAATGAAAATCCATCGCGGCGCAATCTTTGCTGATGGGTTTGTACTGGTGTATAGGTTTTCGTCTTTTGGAGAATTTCGGAGGTGTCTTGTTTTTGGGCAATAGAAGGTTGCCCCCGTCTTCAGTTACTTGATTAACGAATTGTTCTAGCCCTTTCGCATGTAATCATTTTGAAGTCTTTTTTTTTTTTTTGGCTCTACGCTGGGGATCGGACGATGAATGATCATACTTTCATTTTAGCAATTCCGGTTTCGAGTCCCTGCAACTTTTAGGGTCAATTCAATTACTTCAGTGATGTCGAACTGAGTCTATTTGATTGCAGAAGTATCAGAAGCTAGCGCAGAGGGCAGCCATTATAAGCTACCTTACTATGAGGTTGCAGCTTCGCGTGATGAGGCAGATGACACTGAAGAACCTGCTGGGGATGATAATAAACCTCCGGTTGAGGAGAATGTGGAGGGGGACATCACTAAGCTTACAGGAAGGAAGAAGAAATTGTTTGAGTTAAGGCTTAAGATGGTGTGTAACTTAATTTAAAACAAAAATAATCTCTTCTCCTGCATGAATCATTTAAATTTTGTTTGTTTTATTTTTCAGTTTCTTACTCTTAAGAAAATCGATAACCTCTGTTATTTCTTTATTTTATTTGGTAGAATGAGGCGAGGAAGGCTAATCAAACTGCAATGGTGGCTGAAAATAAAAAAATGGAAGCTCCAACTGAGTCGAGGGGCATCTCTAAGCAAAAGTGGCTTGAGGATAGGAAGAAAAAAATTGGGAAACTTCTTGATGCTAATGGTCTTGATATGTCAAAGGCATATATGCTAGATACACAGGAGACGGCTGAGACTAAATATAAGAAATGGGAGAAGGATCCTGCTCCTTACGGTTGGGATGGTAGGTATTCAATTTGCTGATGAACCTGTTATATTTGTACTTCTATTTGTTTGTCGCATGCATGTCTTCATAACATACTAGTTTCTGTCATACGTACTCTAGTAGCTTTCTTCTTATTGTTTTTGTTGTTGTTATCGAGCCACGGGCTGGTTGCTTGGTGAAATTTGATGTATGTAGTACTAATAAGAGTGGGTGATGTGCTGTATTTCCATTTTCCCTATGAGTTTTAGTTGAAGCACAGAAGCTTTTTTTCCCTTTTTTTACCGTGTTTGCATCAAATGTTGTCAGAGGTTTTTGCTTTACCTAGAGCATTTAGGCTTGGTCATTCATCCTGATACAAGGAATCGTCACTGAAAAATAAAATGCATGATGGAGCATTATTAATAGAGAGATGAGTAGTAGCTAGATTCGATGGACTTGTTCTTCAAGGACTAATGCATTTTCTCCAACAGTGTTCAACCAGAAGACTCTGTATGATGCATACAAGAAGCGCACAAAGAATATAGATATTGACTTAGATGAATATAACAAAATGAAAGAAGCTGATCCTGAGTTCTACCGCGAAGCTTCAAGTCTTCAATATGGCAAGGTAAAGTTTCATCGAGGATGATCATCGCCTGCTGATATGCTTATTTGAAGTTTAACTAGCTCATGTGACATTATTGTGCAGGCACCTAAGGTTTCCGAGGATAAGATTGACAAAATGGTTCAGGAACTCAAAGATCGGGACGAAAAGCGCCAGTCCTTTAGTAGGAGAAGGAGATTCCGTGACGAGAAAGACATTGACTCTATCAATGACCGCAATGAGCACTTCAACAAGAAGATTGAACGTGCCTTTGGTAAATATACCCTTGAGATTAAAAACAACCTTGAGCGAGGAACTGCCTTGCCAGACTGAGGTACTTGATGGTCGTTGCCTTGGAATTTCTCCTGGATCTAATTCCTAGTGATGCAAGTGCACTGAATCGAAGCAAAGAACTTTTGCTGCTTTTCTCTGCTATTGCAGTCTGATAAATTGTATCATTATCTGGTGTAAAAGATTCGTTTGTAGATTACTTTGACTGCAGCTTGACGACCTGATGTTGGATTTTGAGTTTAAGGCTCATTTTTGGAATTTGATATTAGAGCGCAAACAGAGTTATTTGGAGCCTGGTTGAATGAATCCCACATGCCTTGGTGGGTATGAAAGAGAATTACATGTCTGAATTGTTCTAGAGGTTCTCAGACTGGTTTTCGAAAGTGGTCTAGTAGTTACTTTACTTTTGCAAATTATAATGGGCTAGCTGAGCAAGAGGACCATAACGGAGCATCCAACTAAAATCTGCATTGTCACAAATCATCTTTTTAGATCAATATGCTATCTCTAATGTTTACCCGTATTGGCGCAAGGACAAATTTCAGCATAGTAAAGAGGTGGCCGGTCTCTCTTTAGCAATGGTGTGTAAATGAACGCTCGGGTGCAGAAGTCATCACGCACAAAAGTTAAAATCGAAGTCTCATTTCAGCTCCGTTTATACATTGGGTCTGGGATTCTAGAAAGTGGAGCCAATTTTTGGTGATATCCAAATAGTGATCTTTGAAATGACTTTTGTCAAAAGCCCACAAATTGGGAAGGATTCATTACGCCGGTGATCTAAGAGTCGCCAAACTATGGAAAAACTAGAAGTTCTTTTCCACTGTAAGGAATGGGATTCACATGGAGGATAGGGAATTATTGGCTAAGGATCGGTGCCAGCTCTTTGGATCTTCTCTCTAATTCCATTTTACCAAAGTGTGTGGGTGTGTGTGGCAGCGAAATTCATACAGAAATGAATGAGCTCGTGTGGTCGTTGATATCCACTGGCCAGTCCCTTGTTGCCGGACAGGGCCACTGCATCAGAGACTCGGAACGCTTACAAAACATATCATTGGAACTCTTTCTTTGGAGAGGTCAAAAAGTTTTGAGTCAACACTCTTGCTTTTGGGCTTGGGGGAAATTGGACCCCTGACGAGCCCGACTTTGATCAGAGAGAGGGGCCACTTTTAACCCAAATGGTGGTGGTGGTCACGACCGGCAGGTGTTGCAGGTGGTGAAACTTCGTAAAAAGAAGCAAAAGAGACCCCCTTTTCACCATCTTTGCTTCAACCTCTTTCATTCCACTGACCTGTAAGAATAAAGAAAGGAGAAAGAGGAAAAAAGAGGGACTTGCAGCCTTGCAGGTACAGCCATGAAACTCTCTCTCTCTCCTTCTGGCCCCGACCTCGTTTGGGCAGTGCAGACACACTGCACGTCAACCCAAAGAGGGGCTAGGGGGAGCCCACTACCCATGTGATGAAATGGCCTGCGACCCCGCGAGTGGAGTACACGTGGCACATGGGTTGCTGGCAGCTCTCATCGGATCCGCACTCCGTTTTTTTTTTTCGGGTCTTCTCTACTTTTGATTGGCCGGGTGGAGTGTTTCGCGTCCGTAAGCGAAGAAGAGAAAAGTAGAGAGCGAGGCGGCACTTGTTTCAGAATCCTCACGTTGATCGGCGTTAGTTTGTACTTGAATGAATGTCTGCTTATCATTAGGAGCAAGGTTTAAGTACCCCACTACACTCCACGCTTGACTCGTTTAGGGCTGAGGAGTGTGTTGTGTCTTAAGGAATGGTTTTACCGGAGCGCGCGCAATCATAGGGGTCCATGAACACGAAAGAACAAAGGAGAGAAACACCACTAATCATGAACAATAATCACAGCAATAATAACGATACAAGGTCCAAATTCTTACCCAACCACAGATTACGAAGCATCAATAAGTTAAGAGGAGGGGGTCCATCACCACCCACCATCACCATCATCATCATAATTCTCTCATTCACACAAACCAACAAATGGGATTAAAAAGGGCAAAGGTAAAAAACAAAAAAAAGATGAAAAAGATTTTAGTTGGTGGGGTTGCTGCGGAAGGATCCGAGGGCCTTGATGGCAGCTGCTCTGAGGATGTACTGGTGGTATGCTGCTGCTGCTAGTGCCCCCACAAATGGTCCGACCCAGAAGATCCACTGTTCATGAACGTTCACATCCAGAGACATCAATTAATACTGGCCTAAATCATTATCTCTTCACAATAATATCAAACCCAAATGCGCTTACAACATCTTTCAATTAAACGGAGTCACCAAACCAGAGGGACCAAAGTGCTCGTGCCATAAATGGTGTTTTCATGGAATAAAGCCTGCTCGAGAGGGCTTTACCTGGTCATCCCAGACTTTGCGGTTGTCGTAGATAACAGCAGCACCAAAGCTCCTAGCTGGGTTGATGCCAGTGCCAGTAATGGGGATGGTAGCCAAGTGGACCATGAACACTGCAAAACCAATTGGCAATGGAGCCAAAACCTGCACACCCAAGCACAAACCTCATCAGAAAGGCTACTTCATTTGTCCAACGAACAGCTACAAGCAGAGCGCACAAGTGGTAAGTAGTACGTACGGGCACGTGAGAGTCACGAGCGCTCCTCTTTGGGTCAGTGGCCGAGAACACGGTGTAAACCAACACGAAAGTGCCGATGATCTCAGCACCCAGAGCCGTGCCCGTGCTGTAGCCCGTAGCCACCGAGTTGGTGCCACCTTCGTGCGAGTTGTAGTAGGGCTTCATAATTGCCTTCACCAGCCCTACACCACAGATCGCGCCCAAGCACTGGGCGATCATGTACAACACTGCCCGGATCAAGCTCACCTTTCTAGCCAAAAATAGCCCGAATGTCACCGCCGGGTTGATGTGCCCACCTGTGTTGAAGCAACAGAAACATTACAGAACACACACGTAAATCCCCGAAGACCCATCAACGTAAAATGCGAAGTTCCATGAGTTCTTGAGCTATCGCTTGAAGGAACGAACTCTAGGAACTAGAGCGTGAAAATGAAAGCCACAAAAATGAAACAGAAAGAACGAACTTAAACCCCATCAACAAAAAATGCAAACTTTGAAGAGTTCTTGAGCTACCATCCGCCAAAAAGGAAGGGAGCTTTGTGGACCAGAGCATGAAAAAACCAGCTAGACTGAACAAGTGAGAGTCGCATAACGTACCAGATATGCCCGCAGTGCAGTAAACGAGGATGAAGATCATGCCGCCGAAGGACCAGGCGATGCCGAGGAGGCCGACGCCGTCGCAAGGCCCGGTCTGCTTTTTATGGCCGATGACAGTGGCGACGGTGACGTAGAGGAAGAGGAGGGTGGCTATGAACTCCGCGATGAGGGCTCTGTAGAAGGACCAGAGCGTAAGCTCGGCTATGTCGAAGAGAGGAGCCGGCGGGGGGTCCACGTAGTCCTTCCCATGGGGGTGGGCGTGTCCTTCCACGCTCACTTCCTTCGACATCTTCTTCCTTCTTCGAAGAGCTCGGTGAACAGCAACAACGTCAACAAGAGCTGCTCTGGTCTCTTGGCTTTTTCTGCAGCTTTGCGATGTCTCTCTTAGCCTGAGGCTAGGTATGATTGCTGGGGGGTGTCCCTTTTAAAGGGCGAGAGGAAGAAGGTGACGGAGAGAGATGGCGGATTATGGGGATGACACAAAGGGTAATTTGGGAACGGAGGTATTTCGTATTTTTCAGTGAATTTTTGTTCGAGAAAAGAAGACAAGAGGGGTTACCAAATTTACCGATAATGAAAACATCTCAAAAAAAAAAAAAACCAAAGAGATATCAAACGTCGAGCTCCGACATTACAGCGGTATCACGGCAAGAAGAGAGCATCTCCCGTACATTTACGATTTCGCCTACCGATTGCTTTAAATGCGATTTCTTAGCATTTGTTAATCATTTTTGTCCCGAAAATAATTTTTTTTATAATGATTTTTTTTAAAAATGATTCTCGGATGACGTGTTTAGTAAAATCAATTTTCTCTTTTCTCGTTTGAGACGAGAGTAAAAACTGATGAAAAAAAATTTATTTTATCTTTTTTGTACTGTACATTTTCGTCCGAGAAACAAAAAATTGAAAAAAAAATTATTTTAATTTCTCATTCAAAACACATCCCCAACCTTTTTTTTTCATTTCGAGAATAAAAATTTTAAGAGTATCTTGCCAAACAGATTTCTCGTCTCAAACTCGTTCGGAATAAGAAATTAATGAACAGAACCGTTACCAAACGCAGCCTTAGTATCATGGCGGCCAAATGGAATTTCGAGCTATTCCGTCCGATTTATTGTCCCCCATGCGTGGGCCACGGTATGGATCACGGGTGGAGTCTTCACATGCTGCTGTAGAGACGTTGATGAAGAAGGCAAAGGGGAGGGGAGGGGGGAAGTGGGGGGATCCAGCGAGACCACGTGAGGATCCAATCATCGGGTCGGGCCCCGGTGGCGAGGACGGGTGGGATCGGGTCAGCCTGGCATCGTAACCCACAGCAGCTCCAACGGTTATGTGTTGTCTTCTTTTGCTTTGGATTTTTAGGTGGGACTTGCCGCTTATTTTCTGTGCAACGTTCGAAAGATTTCGGCGCTGTCGACCCTTTCCAGAGATTATCGTATAAAATACTTCTGAATTTCGAAATGATACGCAGATAGATTAACACTCGGACATGCACAAATTTCTAACTCGATGTCATTCCCGCATGCACATCGCCCCCGTTTGCCATATTTCGTGTGTTATGTCTACTACGGATTTGCACTCGAGAAAGGTATCGAAACGTCTCGTATCGCTTTTGACTATGAAATCCGTAATTTTCTTTTTGTATATATGCGTATCCGTTCCGTCCGTCGAATTTCACATCTTGATTCTAATCCGACGAATTAAAATCGCCCCAAAAAATCGGGATACTCGGCTACTCCGAGTCGACAGAATGTTCCTCCGTATGTTTTACAAAATCCGAGAGGGGGCGACGGAGGGATTGGATTGTGAAGCGGTAACGTTTGAATAATGCGGCGTTAAGGCGACGGCTCCGATGAAGTAATGTTAGTGGGGGACCAAGGAAATTATTTTCGAGAAGTAATGGGGGAAAATAATGTGTATAGATTTTTCCCATTATCGGCGGAAATTGAATGCCCCCGGGACATTCGTCCTCCCGTATAGGGATTCATCAAGAGCAATTGGCTTCCGGTGGGGGTACCTTAGCATTCTCCTCATTCATAGTTCATGAGTCATGACTAAGACTATGTTCATCTCGCGGAAAATATTCTTCCGGAAATTGTGGTGTTCGAGAGGCAGAAAATATTTTCCAATCGGTGAAAAGTTTCATTCTAATACTAAGGAAGATGTTTTCATTTTTTCGAAAAGACGAAGAAACTTTTTAAGTTTCAAATGAACACCGAAAAATACATCCTCAATAATATTTTACAAAAATACTTTATTTTCCACAAAAAGAAAATTTCATGTACGGTTTTGTAGAGTGGCAGTAAGAGTGACTTATCTATCAACTTTTCCACTATCACCCCAAAAAAACCAAACTCTGCCTTATGTAAAGTTGCTAGAGTACGATTAACCTCTGGATTTGAAAGCGGAGCTTAAGTTCGGCTAGAAATTTCTAGGCGTAGGACCCTCTTTGATTCTTTAAATTGAGTGGCTTAAAGATTGTTCTTTTCTTGGGGAATCCATGTACGAGATAAGGCCATCCCCCTTTGCTTCTCATTTGTTCTCGAATGTTGCATCTTTTACTTGGAAACATTATCGTCCGCTCTTTGCTTGCCATGCCAAACTTCTTCTTTTTTCTTTATATATTCTCTTGTCGGTTGAAAAGACTCGATTATGTTCACAATTATAAGAAATTACTAGGAAACCCTCTCTCCCACTCTCCTGTCGACACTCCCTCACATCGTGGCACGGCACGTCAACCGTCTAGAGCCACCGCCACAGCGTCAAGCCATCAGCCATAAGCCATAAGCCGACACCATAGCCTGCCACCTTTGAAAATACTTAAATATATATTTACGTCTTCACTTAACAGTTTAAAAACTTTTTAGGACAGTCGGTAACGATATCATAGCATGAGGTTTCAAGTTCAAAATCTCACCATGTCTTTATTTTGTCTCCCTGCGTATAGTCTTTGAAAACGAGGATGAGAATTCTGATTTTTATTACTATTATTATTATTAGTATTATTTAGCTGATGTGGTCCCCACTCCTACTGCGGGGTCAGGGCGATGAAGAACACAGACATGGCATGGCAAAGGGGTCTTGTCAGCAATCACGTGGCGCCAGCTGGCAAGTATCCCCGCTTTGGGTGCCGAGGCACACTGTCGTTGGGCGCTTACTTTTTCGCTCATACCCTCCGTCGGATAAACATGCAATTCCACCTCATACCCTTCAATTTGGTTGCCCTAAATTTGCACTTTTTTTCTAAGATTTTATGTCGAGGCACATTCTCGGGAAGATTGTGCTCTTCATCGTGCCCTAGAGAGAACGTGATGAGCATGTTTCCTTCCGTCGTTCGAGCGGAACTCGCAAGTCGAAACGCATCAGATTGTGATCGCGGGTCGCTAAGCGACTGTTGCGCGGGATTCGCTCTTTCTTACGACAAGGATCTTTGGCGAGGACAAGAAGTAATGTCCGATTAGGTAAGACACACCATCTTTCTTGGTAGTAAAAACGACTAACTCTGCAGAACGAGAGGTCTGAGACAGATGGTGCATTTCAAGAACCGGACCGACAATGGAAACCTTTAGATGCAACGTCACTAGTTGCCGAATTCTGCCATGCTAGACGGTGAAGGTCTTCATCTCACCCAGATGAGTAAAATTACACCGCAGTAAGCAAGGAAACGACAGATTAATACGATGTCTGACGGAAACCGAGAAGACGACTCCGATGCGTTGCCCAAGTCTAAGGTTTTGCGTTCATGGTCTAGTTCACTCCGGCGGATCATCTTCTTCTCTCTACGAGATGTTTCCAGACCATTCTTTCATTATCGTTATCATTTTTCTTTGTCAGAGTTCTTTTATTATTGGACCGTTGGAATTGGCGACGGCTCTTTTCCCTTTGTTTCTCTGGCCTGTGGCCCTCCATTTCATATTGCCTCCTCTCTCTCTCTCTCTCTCTCTCTCTCTGTCTCTCTCTACTGTTTCTGAAGCTTTATCCTCCATGACCAACGGGGTCATGACTGCGGCCATGGCTAAAGCTGCCAACTCAGATGCGTTGGTCCACCACGTCTCGCCAACCTTTTCGAAAGCAACCCCCCGTTTTTCGAACGGTCTTTTCTTCTTTTTTTCTCGAAAGAATTCCGAGGACACCAGCTCAATTATAGCTCTGTCTCTGAGATGGGACAGGATGTTGCCCCATTCTCGAAAAAAAAGCGGTCTCGTGCTCCATTTTTCTAAGGTGACGGGACTGACCTTATCGTTATCCCGAGTCTCCATGCGTAATCTTGTCTTTCCTTCCAAGACAGTGCTTTTCGCTTCCCCTTTCCGAATTAACCGGGCCATTTTCGTTTACCTACTCGCCCTTCGCCTCTTCGCATCTCTTATTTTGCTGGGGTGGGATTGTTGTAGGTTTTGGGAGAATCTTGGTGGGAGAGTTCTTCGTTAACAAGCGAAAAGAGCCTGCTGTGCTGTTCTTCTTCTTTGCTTGAAGTATCGAGATGGCGGTATGCTTGGGAGTAGTGCAACGAGAATATAAGAGCGAAAGTTCTGTCTAACCAACCAGTTACCGCACCTCGAGAAGCGGGGTTGCAGGTCTGAGTCCTGTCGTGAGAACGTGCAACGCACTGACGGAAGAAGTTATTACTGTATGTCAAGTGGCGTTGTCTAGGGACTTATGCTTTTGTTGTTAGGGATGAGCCTCGGAAACGCTTCTTGACTATGGAAAAATAGATAATCTCCCAATTCTTACCGGACTGCAGTTTATGTCCAGTCAATGTGTAATCCACTCAACATAAACAAAGTCGCGCCATATGTCATCTGTAACACGAGCACGGTCTTCATCGGCGGTGACCCAGGGACAATGTCTCAAACTCTAAAACACGTTCATCTTTGGCATGGTTTCAAGCGTGGAGATTTGCAGCATTGGTTGCGTATTTCACTAAGGTCAGTCGATTATTCTCTCCTTCTTGCTCATTACACCGACGGATTGCCTACGTAACATTTGGGAGGCGCATGCAAGTCTAAATTTGTCGCATTGATTTGGAAACAATGTTCAATCCCTAGACAAACTTTCGAATGTGTCAGAGGACATGAGAGAACCGAAAAACCCCGGAACTTTGCTTTGGCTCGGCTCACCCCCGCTTGCCGATGTGGTGACGAGCAAGACAGAGTCTGAGGGTACGACGCCACAGATCGCGAAGTTGATTATCCAGCGTTAATAAAGGAAGACGAAGTACGAGCATCTCATATATGTTTTTTTCCCTCTTTTTGGGCAAGTACGACCATGACAATTGGTGCCTCCCCAAGAAGGAAAAGGCATCACAAGCCTCCACCCTCCGAAAACAAAACAGCCAGGGAAAAGATTAGAGAAAGAAAGGACACAGCACAGCTCTAATAGCAGAGACTGTAGTCCTAGTTGTCCCGCACTAAGGAACAATCTGTCTTGCTTGGTATAAAGCCAAGGCGGAGACGCGAGTTATCGCCAGTCATCATAATTCACCTACCGGTGGAAAATATAACGTTGTATTTGCTCCCCACTCAACCTAACAGCCTAGCAAGACCAGTGGTCCTATGTGTTCTTTAGTAGATTCTCTTCGCTAGCGCCTTTAACGTGAAAATGCAAGCACGATGAACATCTTTAAACTCTTGCCTTAATAGTTAACAGTGCCAACAAAGAGACGAGAAAGAAGTGAAGAGAATAATATGCGCACTAACCTCAGCAAATACAATATGGATTCAAAGATAGTACAGGAAACAAGATCAGCCCGGTAGCATCTGCTGTTCATGTCAGAGGATTTTACGAAAAAAGAAAGAAAGAAAACTTCCGCATATTGCTAACCCAAAAAAAGAAAACTTCCCCATATGAAAGAGTAACTAGACTATAACATTACCCCGACAAAATTGCACCTACTTCAACTGTTGGCTGCCACGAAGGCAATCCATCGCTTGATTAATCCATCTCTGTTGCAAATTAACACATACGATTAGTGGAAATACAGTTGCCTAGATTTACTTGGAAGCAAGTCACACGACATAAAAAAGAGCTTACCAGGCAGTCGAGCTCCCTGAATTTAAGTCATGCACCCACTATGAGTGTCACGATCCAGTGAATCTGTCCCACAAGAGTGTGTTAAGTTCACAAGGTAAAAGGCTTCTTTCGTCTAGCTAGTCATATGTATAAACTTGATCTGTCACTGAATTTTTACTTGTACACACGTGAGAATGCAACTTCAAAGAATGTATATGGTGCGTCCTGAATGTAGAAGAAAATAATTATTGGCACTCACAATGTTATTCTCAGGGACCTTCCAATAAAATCCCTGGAGGGCAACAACTGCAACATTTGAAGTTACCAGAACGAAGATGCTCAGAGAATGCCTTCCCATCCACTCTAACAAAGAAGTCAACCGCCTGTAACCATAAATATCCACCTGTCCAAACAGATAGAATATGAAATTCGAAAAGGCACAACAGCGATTTGAACAAAGTATTGTTCAAGTCAGTGTAAAATTCATCAGAAGTGTGTCTCATAAGAGTCCTGATAAGTATTCAGATATGGCAAAACTCGTTCCATCACAGACGACCTATTCACAAAGTTTGAAGTATAAAATAATATATAACCACATTTCCTTCCTCAACGTCCCTTCCCGACAAAAAAAAAAAAAACTCACCAGTAGATATAAAGCACAAAATGTGACTCCTGCAGCTGAAGAAGTAATCAACATGTAGCTGACCGTGTACAGTGATTTGTTCACTGGAACTCCTGTAATGACAGAGGTTTTTCCAAATTAGAGAAGCACAATTATTCAATGCCACGTCATTCATAAAGAAAAAACTTGTTTCAGCAAGTGAGCGTCCTGTACATCAGAACTTACTGAAGGGGCCTAATTTTAAGTACAGTTCACCTAAGAATAAGTTCAGATCTTTTCTATCTAGCTAGTTCGGAGAAGCATGCGCAAGAAAGTTGACAAACTGGGCGTACGTAAAAGACGTTCTTTCATCTAGTATATTCCATACCTACTAAAGCAAGGAAAATCCCTGGGACAAACAACGAAGTTGTAAATTGGAACCAGTTGTCTAATCTCCGTTTAGGATCCTGACAAATGCACAAACAAAAGTTGCTCATCAAATACACACGTAAAGGATTACAGGCTCATAAATCTACCAAGAAACTATCATCATCAACTGGATTTCAGACAATCTTTAGAAATATTAGAAACTGACACCATGAAAAAGTTTGTGGGATGAGGAACAGAAAGCACACTAAGCAAGAAATGTACGCCTAAAGCTTACCTGTAGGTTTGCTAGGACATGGCCATATTGGAGTCCAATAATGCAAGTTACAGCAGCTGTTAGGGAGCTGCAGTAAGAGATGATAATGTAAATAGGATGTTGCAGAACTTTGACGGAGAAAGTATGTACATAAGGACATCTCCAAAATGGATCAGATGCAAGATCTACCAGATATTGTTTACCTCAGTCTAAGCAACTAATTGTGTGAGAAAGAGAAAAGAAGATACTAGGGTAACCAAACAAGTTCAAATTTTATATTCTGAACAACATCTAGTAGACATAAAGTTTGTTGAACTGACTTTGTGAATTTTTTCTTACAGCTTCATTAGTTAGCCATGTTATTGGTTACTCTAATGCATAACCCTTCTCTAACATCCTTATTACTTCTCCCTGTAGTCAATCTGCTAAATATTCGACCTAGCAGCTACCATAACTAGATGGGAAAAAAAGGCATTTGCCAACTTGAGGATGCAGTTTTGGTTTTTCAAGCGCAGAGTGCTCCTTAGCAAGCCTTGCATACACACTTGTCAGTAGCTTTATAACAAATAAACCAGCTTTTTATGTTGCCATAGTATTAGTAAGATATATGGTTGCACATGGAAATGGAATACTCCATCATAACAAAAAGCTGACATTGAGGTAAATGCTAATACATAACATGACAATGCTGTATATAAGACCACTATAACAGGATAGACCAGAGAGGAAAGTTGGGCACCTTAAACTACCTTCAGGGTCAAAAGGAGCATGGCACCATGATGGTGAATTCTCGGAAACTTGGCCACCAGTAGACATGTTACAGTCCTGTGCTTAAATATTAGAACAAGACAATAATGCACGGTAGAATTTAGAATTCAAAATAGCAGCAGCAGACAGATACCTTCAAATTCCGGTAAACAGGTTTCGCATAAAGATGATTAATGCCAATAACATATCGATCAATCATTGCAGCTGCATTACAAGCTGGTCCAAGATCACCTCTCACAGAGCAATTCACCTGTATAAGACATAGCCAAGGTAAATCCAGTGAATCACTACTTTCTTGAACATTTGATTCAGCAAAGGAACATGTTTTTACTTTTATCGAGTAATTGTCTGCTCTCTGTAAGCAGCTAGTCTGAAAGAGTCGTAACGTGAATAGAGAGCTATGCCGCTTGTAAAGATGCATTTTTTCACCCAAGGCGCATTTAGAAATCTGACAAGCTGTGTAAACACTAAACAGGTTCGAATGGGGAGAAAAAGCTTACATAGACAATCAGCTAGTCAAACTAAAACTGGTCTAAGCAAGATATGGACCTCTACTCATGGCAAAAGCTGGAAAACAATTTCAAGACACAGCAGGACATTAGGGGCTGTGTGTTTAAAGAAAATTTTCACATGTCCATTTTCATTTGCAATTGAGAAGGAAAACCACATTAAAATATGTCTGGTGCATTTTGGAAGGGGTGTTTTCCTTTTCAAAACTAGAAGAGTGAAAACAGATTTTAGTTGTCCTCTGAACTCACGTGGAAACATGGCTTTTCTCCGTCATTCTCTCCTCATCAATAATTCACCTCTTTATTCAGACTTCTAAAACTATCCATTTCATGATAAAGCTTCACTCGAAGTACAGGAGCTTCAAGCTTCAATAAAATTGTAGATCAGCTTCAACCAATGAAGCTTTCAAATATGACGAAGTCCAAAAGCTTCACTGAGGCTTCTCTTTTTTCTAGTCCTAATTTGTAGCTTCATAAAGCCTTCAAAGAAGCTGTAGCTTTGTTGGAGCTTCAAAAAACAAAGATTTTCTGAAATGGTAAGAAAGAACCAAAAGAAAGTATAGGAGAATATAGATACCTGATTTGTAATTTTTTTTTGCAAACATTTAATGGACTATGAGGGGACAGTGGATTCATTAATCTTTCATTTTGTTCTGTCAGACATGCTACGAGTGTGTCCAATTGGACATGTATGTGGGTGATTTTTAAGATGGAGAACAGAGATGTGAATTCTAAAAGTCTGGAGTATGAGCTGCATGAAAGTGAGAGTCTTGATGTTTATTAGGTAACTACCAAATATCGATTTTTAATTTGCTTTTTTATATTAAGAACTAAAAGTATTTTGGTAATTTGAAGGGCGAATATGTATGCTTTGCATATAGCAGAGATGGATACACAGTGCATCACAATTCCTTTCATTTTGAAAATGACACTGCAAATATACTATCATAAAATTTGCAATTTTAAGTACCAAGCGGGTCATCAAGAAAGCATAAAAATGAGAGCGAAAATGTTTTTGCCTACCAATAGCCCCCACCCAGTACATGTCTCCAAAAGTTCGTTTCAATCACCATTTTAACAAGCCAAAGGATTCCCCACGACCCAATAAAGCTATTTTTAAGTGTAAGAATGTGCCTGTGTGACTCTTGTGAGGCAAAAGCATCAAATCTACTAATCCAGGGCTTGCCAGGAGATAAAAAGCATGCACTAAGTAGTCGAATTCTTTGTCCAGATAAGTTGCTTCACCAGTATGGATAATCAGAGATCCTAAACAGCCAAACCTGCTCGGACAAAATGGCTTAAGGATGAAAAGGTTTCTATGAAACTTAGTTCACTATTAATGAATTCAAGAAGCTGGATAAGACGAGCATATGTCCAATTGATAAGCCGGGTGCAGGTCTCACCACAGGGAAGGAAAAGAGAATAAAGTAGAAAAGGGGCTAAGCATGCTCTCACTGAGTAAACGGTGCTAGCATTTATTGCCAGCAAAGAATCTGATGAAGATGAAACCTCAAACTGCCAATCTGGAACATATAAACCGTACGATAAAGCCACGTATATTGCTGAAAGAAATATTGCAAGAGACCTGCAAGACACATGGCAAAGTTACTTCACATTTAAGAAATAGAACTGTGCTTCTTATTGAAAAAAGAAGGGCAGAAAAATATAGAGAGAAAGTTGATAGACAGAAAACTTTCTGAGGCCCAATCAACTTACATCTCTACAGGACACTGATATAGGCTATTTAAATCCAACAGTCCGATTTATTCTACATTTATTGTGAACTATTTGTCTGGGAAGAGGCTGTATCTGCCAGTTGATTGCTCTCTGTTAAGCAGTTTGACCAAGTTGTACAATCCACATGCCGATGGGGGGGCAGGACATTTGCTATTCTAACTAACTAAGGCAGGAATGAGTATTTCTGATGTTCAGGCAGACACATTTGTCTTCAAAGCACCAAATCGGCATTCTTTCATTTGTAAGAGAAATAGCTGTTGTGGCAATCTACTTCTTATGAAGATATGCTAACCGATAGCTAAATATTGCTAGCACGTGGCCTTACAAGAATTGCAAATGACAAGATCGTAGTGGGGCGGAAACTCTAATTTTTGGCTATTAAAGGCTTGTTTTCCATGACACGTTTGGGCTACTCTATTCTACATATCTTGGAATATGTACCTAATGAATAAATATAGCGAAGAAAGTCTCCGTTTTGTGAGCTGGTAAAAAGGACACGACCATAAAATCTAAAGAATGGACCTTACCAATGCCAATAATAACTCTTTACGAAATGCCATTGTTGCCATGTCCTTTGTGAAAGCCAAATCTCGCAGATAGCCGTGACAATGTAGCCAATGGAGATTCTCTAATATTGAAAATAATTGAAAATAATTCTACTTCATTAGCATTTCCATCAAAAAACATGCTTCACAGAGGCTATGTTCTTAGACTTATCTTAGCACAAGCATTGTGTGGAAGACCTATTGATAAAGGAACTCCGTATATATATATATATAAACTTGCTACATGTTCAGCCACAATTTCCAGCCATTTCATATATTTTTGAATCAGTTTTCCGTGATCAACAGCTTATCAGTAAAACTAGCCCAATATGGCAAAGCCAGACTCCAAGGGAAAAAGCAGTGAAAGCATTTCTAGAAGAATGTCAACTGCATTAAACACACGACAAAGTTCCTGATAAGTTCAGATGTCCAATGATTACATCTGTATCATGTTTACTTCTGACCTCAAAGAATTATATAAGACAGTATCAAACAGACAGACCTGCAAAATCCCAAACCACCGTATTCTTTCAATATCAACTCCGTATGTCAGGGAAGATATCCCATGCAAATAACCACCTGAAATTAATCACATCATTTCAATACTTCAGCATGTAAATCAGCATAATTCTTTTGCAATCCTGTTAGCACTCGTACAAGAAGTATAAATGTTATCATCACCAGAAAAACTTCAATTTACCTCTAACAAATAAATCTACACCTGCTAGCTTGAATCATGAGTAGCCCCAGAGGCTGTCAACAAGCCAAGGCATTTACCAAGTGCAGCCTGTAGCTATAAATATGTTACCTTGAAGAAGAACACCCAGAAGAAAAAGTTTCGCTGCTCTGACAACTGCCTTCCATGTAGCTTCTACCCGGTTCGTTACTTTCTGGAATCATGAAAGTGGCACATTCTCAACAGCCGATAGCATCAACTAACTTGCGTATTCTCAAATCCATAAATGCAACCACAGACGAGTTTGGTCCAGAATTACTCAGTTTTCAGTAATTCAGCACAGAATGTCATTAATTTGCTTGCGAGAAACAATCGCCTGGCGGGAGAAGTTGGCGGCTGTACCTTATAGACAAGAGCAAGAGACACTCCGACGATGAAAAGGAAGAAAGGCATTACAAAGTCGGCCAAGTGAACGCCATTCCATGGAGAATGAGCAATGATTGGGAAGATTGATCCGCCGTAATCAACAAGCACCATCAGCTGGAAACCGAAGACGATATACACAATCAGCACTGCCGCTAAGTCTCATACAATGATGCTATAAATAAACAGAAACGCCCCGGGGTCGTCAAAACAAAGAAAATCAGCCCAGTCAAACTAAAGTCCCCAGCAATCAACGAATGCTGACCAGAAAATGCGACGACGAAATGAAGCAAGAATTTGCGACAAAGCAGCGAGACAGTAGACATTGACGCGACCGCTAGTGTTGTAGGGCAAAGCCAGAAGGAGAAAGAGATGGGGAACTCACGAAAACGCTGAGACCGCGAAACACGTCGAGCGAAGCGAGGCGCGGACTGCGCCGACCGGCAGACGGCTCTTCGCAGTCATTGTTCAGAAGCGGGATGCGATCGGCCATCAGTCGGCCGAACCGGAGACGGGGCGGAGGTGGAAACTGGAGCTCTTCTTCGCCAGAGAGAAGTCAGCGGCTTGCGCCCCGACGATGTCGAGCTGTCGCCACGCTCGCCCGCGGGCGGAGGGGATCGGCGACGTGGCGTCAGCGCTCAACCGTATGGGCCAATGCAGGATCGAGTGATGTCCACGCGCGCTACTAAAGGTTGGACCTAGACGGGCCTTAGCCTTTAGACGGGGCGGGGCGGGGGGGGGAGAGGATCGCGCCTCGTCTTGTTGCCTTAAAGCAAAGGGCGCGTTGACTTTGAAAGGTCGCTGGACGGAGGCGACAAGGCGCGATGACATCTTCTGGGGACAAAATCGTCCGTGGCACCTCAAACTCACGTCGCCCCAAAAAAGTGAAAACGGATCCACGTAAGATGCAATGGACGGCTGGCAGATTTTCTTTTTAGTAAAAGATGAAATCCTGGACCGTCCGATTAATTGGACGGTCCTCTTTTATGTCTCGTCCAAGTTAGGGGATCTGGTAATCATCATTTGCTAATGAGATTACCATGGGCATGCTTCCCCGCACACGGACTGCTGCACAGTCGACGCACGAAACACCTCTAACACTCGTCAACCCTCTGCGGTTTTACATGTTAGGAAGAAATATTCTTTAAAAAAATACAATATTTCGGACGTAGGTTTGAAATTTATGAAAAATAATAGAAAAATCAAAATTTTAATTTTTCTTTTCTTTTTTCTCTTTTTTTTTGTTCTACCTAACCGCTCGTCATAAGCCACTTTTAAAATAATATGAAAAATGTTTAAAAGTGAAAAAAGAAAACGAAAAATATTTTTACTTTCTAAAAAATGAAAAAAATATTCCCCGCTTTTTGAAGGTGTTTTTCCATCAGTGGGAAATATTTTTCTTGACTATTTTATTTTTATGAAAAGAACGCTAGAAAATTGAAAAAAATATTTTCCTTTTATTTTTTGTGAAATAAATAGAACCTTAAGACTTTTATCTATATATATACACATGGAATGCACAAGAAAGGCTCTTATTTTCATGTGCACAACGAAGAGGTGCCACTCGATGCATGAGCCACTCGGTTGCCATCCATCGAGCAACACTTATGTCTTGAATTTTGAGTATTTCGATTTGTCACGGTAACATTAATGGATTTCAATACATATTATCTAAACTTGTGACTCGGAGTAACACAACAAAAGGAGACATGAGTGTTCACGATCTTATCTCATCCAGAGTTTTAACCTTCATCATTGTTCAGTGGTTTTGAGCCTCTCTCATCTCGAAAATTAATTTAAAAGATGAGATTTTCCCTTACACTTATAAACTGTCCATCAACACATTCTCTAACAATGTTGTCGATTAGGCCAATCAACTCATGGATTGTGTCGATTGGATCGAGAACTCCAAACTTGCTACCCATCACATCATGGACCTTAAGTTTGTCATTTTTTTTTTAAATAATCAAGAACTTCACCACAAGCCCTCGTGCTCGGACGGCACCAAAGGGTCGAGTCCCTTTACCTTGGAAAAGATTGATACATGACTCCAATACCACGACTCTCCACTTAAAACATTAACAATACGAATTTCAATCCATAACCTCAGCAATGAGGAATAGACTATTAACCAACACAGTTACCTACCATTGAGTCTTAAGTTTGTCGTCCATGTTCACCTATCTTGATATTGCAAGTTATATTAGAAAGTCACATAATGGAGAATCAATATGACATGAGATAATTAATATACCACGGTTGGCTTATAATTCATCGGTCGAAGCTTTAACTTTCAAGTGAAGGTAAGTTCAACTAAATATGGCAATAGATTAAAACTTAACCTCTCTCTCGACAATTTCCCTAAGCAAATGGTGTCGGATTTGTGATTTTCGTGAATATAGACTTAACTCTCTAAAAAGGAAACTAAGCTTTAGATTCAATCCCCATTTTGCTCCGAACTTCTTCTTTTTCTATAAACCAAAACGTGTCCGGTATCTGAAAAATCGTCACTACTTTCTTTAGAACTATCGGCATCCAAAAGTCGCCACCTCATCAAAATGCGAACTTTCAGTTGACTCTGAAAGGGCATTGGACCGAGGCGACAGGTTCGATGCGAACTTTGTGATAGACCCTTCTTCGAAGATGAACATATATCTATCTTAGTGACATTCGTTCAGATTTAATTTTTTGAGCGAATTTTCGTGTAGGCGTGCTTTGCCATGCGCGTGCCGAAGGGACTTCGTCACCATCCACGCGATACTTTCGTCTCGAGTTCTTGAGCCATTCGACTTCTTATACTACGATCGGTTGATTTCAAGACCCGTTCCCTATCCTTGTCACGACAGGCCTCCTCGTTCAAGGCAAGGGTCATCATCCTTTGCTCGAGCCATCAGCAACGCCAACCCACCCACATTCAGGACGAGCCAGTATCTGATCCGGAGTAGGGCAGCGAAAGAAGCAGAACTCCCTTCTTCTTTTTTTGTCAGCATAAGACGAGAGCCAGGAATTCTCTGGGGATTTTCATTCAAATGCCCGCGGGTTCTCCCTGCGCACCTCTTCTTTTTACCCTTGATCATGTCAGATACAATCCCCAAGGCCAAGTTCAGCTAGGTTGTAACTTCCAAGAAACTTGCTGCCTGAATGGATGCAAGGAAAAACTGATCAGCACCAACATAAGAAAAAGCAAGCCTCCTCCGCCTTCGAGTCACGAATCACATTTCAAATCTCTTTCGAAGTTACAGATTGATTGGACTTAAGCACGCCTTTGACCTTATGTTTTCCATTGGTGTTGAGTTATCTGGGTATACATATATATATTATACTGGTAAATGATAACAGCAAAAAGAAGAAGAAAAAAATTGGATCCCATTGAAGATCGAAGGAATTTTTTACCGTAATAATCAATTGTGTGAATTTTGAAACAATAAATCTTTTGATGAGATTTGTAAAAAAAAAATTATGAGACTGAGTGATTGTTTCACGAGAAATTATAAAAATAGACATTGTGTAATTGTGTAAGCGATTGAGTAACTCAAGTATAATCGTATAGTTTTCATTATGTGTTTGATCTTTTCTTATATTTTTTCATACTCACATTGACTGAACCACGTAAATGCATGCGGTCTCACATTTATTTGTTTTAATCTTTAGGAATTTGCTTATTTCTCAAAACAAAACTTTGTTTCTTGCAACAAAACTTACAAATATTGAGCACCAACCATTCTTAGAAAGCAAATGAGCAGCAAAGCGAGCACTGCGTAAATGCATGCGGGGTCACGTTGACTGAACCACCGAAATGCATGCAGTGTACAATTTATCTGCTTTTATCTGTAGGAATTGGCTTATTTCTCGCAGCAAAACGCTGTTTCTTGCAACGAAACTTATGAAGATTGAGCACCGACCGCAGTTAGAAACCAAATGAGCAGCAAAGCAAGCACTATGAAACAGAGCTCCACCACGAAGAAAACCTACAGTTATACACTGACGCAACTTCTAATTCACAAAGTCCTCACTACGTGCAAGAATGCGCTGCAAGATCATACCTTCCCTAAGTATTGAATCTATGGAAATTTCACTTAAATATTCGTCCATGTCATGTCAGAAAAACTCACATAAGAGTTCACTTTGCCAGAATTAAACATTTAACAAGCCAATGTCTCATACGTAGTAAAGCAGCAAAAGATAAAAAACTTCTTGACGATATTAACATTAGACGACCCGGAATATCTGAGGCTTCATTCAAATGCCCACGGGTTTTCCCTACGCACCTCTTCTTCCTCTTCCGGTGATATTATGGCATTGATATTGAAAGTTCTGCGTATCTCTTCTGGAGTTTTACCCTTGATCATATCTGCCACAGCCGCGCAGGTCAAGTCCAGCAAGGTCGGAATTTCCAGGAAATTTGCAGCCTGAATGGATGCAAGGAAAAAACTGATGAGCACAAACATAAAAGAGCAACACGTCGTAAATCATGTTTAAAAGCTCTTTCAGATGTTCAGGTTGATTGGACTTGAGCACATCTTGGACCTTATGTTAGCCATTTATGTCGAGTTATCTAGGGGTATGTAAATTATAAGAGCAAAAAATAAACAGTAGATCCCGTTGAAGATCAAATTACTTGACCCGATTCATCAGCCAAATAAATGAGATCTATCTGGAACAAAATTGACGCCAAACTAGAATAACCAATCAACGGGATAATCCAGGTTTTGCAGGAGCTGAATGCGTGTTTCTAAAAGGGACAAAATTATGAGGTTTTCAGGTTTTTGTCTGTTCCTCCATCATCCTGCAGGCAGGACTACAGCTCTCCAGTTCGGACTTAACCATGTCTTGGCTTTTGCGTTGTAGAAGGATTATTGTCAAACTAGACTCATTGTATAGTGGAGCCGATGAAGGGGACGACAAGAGTTATAGAATGCAATGCTCATCTGACGAGATAAATCAGCTGAGCCATGAGTCCTTGACCTCAGCAAATGCAGAGTTGCGATGCTCAAGAGAAGGAAATAAAGCTGCCTAATGGCTCGCCAAGCATAGAATAGTCTCTGCTGGAACAGAGGATTGCGTGCTTCTGCAAATTCCTGAAGGCGTATCTCATCTTTCGTGCGGAGACAAAATTGGCATCTTTTTAGTTTAGCACAGAACGTCTTAATATGATTATCTTCTTTGGCCCTTTGGCCCTCTAATCTATCAAAAGAAGAAATGGGTCTCATAATTCTGGTTTTACTACTGTCCATTGTCAGCTCCTTTGAGTTCTGATTGTGCGTTATGCACAAGAGAGGCTTCGAAAAGCAAACCACGATGAAGGAAAAGAATCAGATGCATAGAGGTCAGCACTCGAAGAATGCACTAATTGCCAAGTCCTAGCACCCAATCGAACAATACTCCCCAGAATCTTAGAGAGAGAGAGAGAGAGAGAGAGAGAGTGAGAGAGAGAGAGAGAGAGAGAGAGAGAGAGAGAGAGAGAGAGAGAGAGAGAGAGAGAGAGAGAGAGAGAGAGAGAGAGAGAGAGAATCAAAACTTTCCAAGATTGAGCATCGATCGTTCCACAGAAACCAAAAGACCAGCAGAACAAACATTATTACCCATACGAAACAGAACTCTGCCCCAAAAGAAAACCATCGAAATCGAGGAAGGGCGATAGAAGTACGAACCAGGATGTAGTCAAAGAGAATAGCGTGCTCGACGTTAACGAACTCAGCGTCCCAAGCGCGGAGGCTCTCGGCGTCGACGCCGGCCTCGGCGTGCTTGTTGCAGAACTCGACGACCTTGGCCAGAATTTTGCCCTTGACGTTCGGCAATGGGATCGGAGTGCTGGCGCAGTTCTCGTCGATCATGTTCTCGAGAGTCTTGGACTGTAAGGCCGCGATCTCCTCGATCTGGAAGGTCTCTCCGTCGGAGCTCTTGAGAGTGACCATCTTCTCAGGGCACGACGGCGAGGACGAGGATGAAGAAGACGACATAGTTGATTGGGGTTTCGTTGCCGGGAAACAGACTTGCGGAGAAAATCGTTGAGAGAGAGAGAGTCTGAGCTGGCGTTGTTGACTCGTTCGATATTCTGAAAATCCAATTCATTTTTATATTCAGAAAGAATTCAACTTAACTCTCGGTTCTTTTTTTTTTATTTATGAAAGCAATATTTTTTCATATACGTATTAATTATTAATTTAAAATATTAAGATGATATATTGCGTCTTCAAATAACTCGAATATCAGGAGGATATATTAGAAGAATCTAATTCTCGATGGTACAGCCGCATGATTCGATCAATATTTTAGAAGAACAAAACTTTTTGAAAAAACATTCCATGATTTGAATTTCAAATGAAATCGTATAATGATATCAAAATTTATGAGAAGATGAGGCCATCAATGCTTTTGCAATCTACATCTGGTTCCAGCGCAAGTTCATGTTTCCAGTAATGGGTTCTTTAGAAATTGTTAGCATCTAAACTTGATCAGATCGTTCACCCTCGACAAATATATGATGTTTTGAAGGACTTACGCTCAGCGTTAGCCTCTTTAGGCGACTCTCCATCGGCAGCATGTTCAAATTCTACACAGCAATGTTCAAGTCGCGGAAATGTACGTACTCGGGATAGTCATTGCGATGCAGTTCTTGTGCCATGAACGGAAAAATGGCGTCTGATGGGATCGAATGACTGTAAATGATAATACTAAACAGTCTGTCACAAGCTTCAATGGGGGTGCGCCATGAATGATATGACAAAGGGCCGAGCACACATTACTCCCATAGAACCATGACTTCAATATAAGGATCAACTGGATCGGAAGAAAACATTTATAAGCTCTCGAATCGACAGAAACTGGCATGTGCATTACGGTAGAAATGGAGTATGTGCTTATCAGCACTTTTTGTGAGAGAGGACTCATATGCAACATCTCCTAGCACTATGAACCATCAGAAACTGTCCGTCATATGATTCTCTCCGGAAGGCTGTCAAGAATCGAGCTTCAGGCTCACAGCTTTGAAACTGGCAAACCTGCAGCATTTCACGAGTTTATCAGCAGACAAAACTTAGAAAGGGTATCGCCTTTCAGCAAAGTTCCAAAGAAGGCGATTCATACTTAAGGCTTTGGCATTGACAATGCTTGGACATGCAGCTGGAGGTGGCGCATTCTCATTCAGAAAGGGTTCAACTCGGTTTGGGTCTGACCAAACGGGATACCCTTTAATCTTTCCCTGAACACATAGAATTGGTCGACAAGTCAGTGAATTCATCAAGTCAAATGCGGTCAAGCAAGCATATAGTGAGGTTGTGTTACTAGTTTACGTACCAGGACGTTTAGAGCAGCCAGGGTAGCCATGCCTTCACGAGTCCACTGCACAATTACCAGGAAAAAGCCTTAGATGGTCATTGCAAGAAAATAGACACTGGGATTGTCGTACCAGTCATTACCTTAGAAGCTGAAGCAATATGAGGTACCACAATGGCATTTTTCATGTCCGAAAGTCCTGGCTTCATGTAAGGTTCGTCCTGCCCAGATCACGTTTACAAATGAATGGTGCAACAGCATATCAGTGGTGATGATAGTAGAGAGTAGAGATGGAGTTGAGGGATGTACAAGGAGGGGTTTTGGTTACCTCGAAGACATCAAGACCAACCCGGAACATGGGATTCTGTTTCAAATGTTCCACGAGCGCAACTTCATCAACAACGGGTCCCCTACTGCAGTTCACAAGAATTGCTTCCTGTAATGAGGATATCAATTAAATTCTCGCATAATAAAATTATAAGAAGAAAAGAAGAAAGGGGATAAACAAACTATAGTAACCTTCTTCATGGTTGCGAGGCTTTCCTTGTTGATGAGATGATAAGTTGTTTTGTCCAGGACTGGGTGAAGACTTATCTAGAAACACAATCCAATTTCATGATCAAATGCGGATCAATGGAAATTAATACAGTAATCCGGATGTAAATTTTTTGGCAACAAAATCCCACCACATCGGCTTCCCGGAGAACCTCATCCATGGTTGCAGCTCTTCTCCAGGTAACTGGCTGTTCGCCATTAGCTTTTAGAAACTGACCATAAGCTGAACCCACGAATTTTGTTAGCAAAAATTAGAGTCTAGGGATAGAACTTGACTAACATCAATAGGTTGGTTCACTACATGCCTGTAACGAACTTCTCGAGGCGAGTGGATTGGTAAAGATCATAGTAAATGAGGTTCATCTTAAATCCCTCAATCTGAAAAGGAAAAAATCATGATAGCTAAGTAAACCCATCCAAACCACTTCTCATTTTATAGGTGAGCGGCTAAGATCACTACATGGCCATGTAAAATTAAACAGAAAACCAACTCAGCGATGGGACCAAAACATTCAGAAAAGAAATCTATATGAACTCTTAAGAAAAGGGTAGATCAAGTCCATTTCACCATCATTCTTGCATATGCAGATCCTATACGACCAGCTCCAATCACTCCAACAGTCTGGCCCTTGAGCAAATTGCCAACAAACCTACCACATGAAACGAAAACTCTTGAGGATGTAAGCAAATAATAAAAACTCTGAGAAGTGAGGATCGCAATCATACAGATGAGGAAGCCATCCATCATATAAGCCCGCCCTCATGAACTCATCTGCCTCAACAATTCTTCTTGCAGCTGCTAAAGAGAGCGAGGCTGCCAGCTCTGCGGTTGTCTCCGTAAGCACACCCTATCCAAGAAGTGGACAAATGCTTAGATTGTATTGATAAGTAACAATTGGTGATTGTAGTTAGAGAAGTACACACTGATAAAGATGTTTTGCTTATATGACTAACTCTAAATCACACGTACTTCAAGACATCTCATAACCTTCTTATTGTATGTCTAAACAATCAAACCCGATAAGGCAGAGCTGAAGTCCATAAAATCTGGCAATCTGATATATCTTTGGGTATTTCAGGACGAAGCAGCTATCACCATATGACGGAACATTAAGAAGGTTCCCTCAAGCAGATGCCGAGATAATTGTACTCATCCTATACTCTTATTCCATGATCCAAGCTTGATCAGTCTAGTCCTGATATTCTCAGCTTTGAAAGGACGACGTCTGCTGATTAGTAAACCCCAATTGCAACATTCCTTTCTTTTTTGGTCGAACAATTGCAGCATTCTTAACATGCTCCATCTTGCAACTTTTTCCATGCATCGTTATCTGATGAAAGCGAGGATGATGACAATTCTAGGGGTGATCATCGAGCCACGAACACACTACTGAACTAGTACCTCATCAAATCAGACAGATAAGAAGAAAACGAAGGAAGATGGATAGTTTCTCGATCAAATGAGCAACATCAAACTTACAGGAGTGTTTCCAACAGCAACACCGTACTTGTTCGCAGCATTGACGTCCACGTTGTTGTAACCAACCGCCATGTTACTAAATGCTTTTCCACCTGCCCTGCTCAGCGCGGAGAACAGAGTCTCTCCCCAATCTTCCGTCAACTTCAACACAACAGAAACCCAAAAAACACCAGAGACCCATTTAAGAAGATTATGGGGAAGAAGCAAACATCTTCGAGTTTCTGTCGGATAACCCAAAATCGACCCAGACAGGAAGGGATAGACAGACAGACAGAGAAATTACCTGCCCAATGACTCCATCGCACCTGTCGCCGATGAGGGCGATGATGTCTTCCACGGACAAGATGGTCTTCTTCTGTGTGCAAATCTGATCAACAACATAAAACAAGAAATGCCCTTCAGTGATGGAAAAAAAAGGTACGATCGCTGTATGGTACGAACGAGTAAAGGTCACGAGATTTCAAGGGGTTCAATCCACCTCGACGCGACAGTCTTGCTCGATCAAGAGATTGATCCACCGAGTCCCGGGCATGGACTTTGTGCTGACCACCCTGTATTTCCCATTCGGGTTCCACACTTCGATCGAAACTGGCTTCGCCATGCCGAACCTCTTCGCTTCACACTTCAGCTCTTCACACTGTTAAAGACAGTAAAGCCACTCGAATGCCCGGCCATCCGGTTTTGTATTTCGCGGCCGAATACGGGAGACGCTGCGATTCGCGCTTATTTGGCGCTCCCGAATCACAGCCGTTGATCAGTAAGACCGTTGACCAGGTTTATTTTGGGCGACGGTGATTGGATGGGGTTTTATCTGGAATGTGTGATGCAATCGAAGGGGGCTACTTTGGTGTTGTGGGGTTGGCCCTTTTGGACCTCACGTTACCGCAAGAGATAGGGGCTGAAGTGGCTTCACGTGAGGGTGACACGTGTGGGGGCATTTATCCTTATTTTTGTGTTGGTTTATGGCCCCACTAAGATTAGTGGGGCTCGTGAGAAGATTGCAGCAAATTTTGTGATCCGAATTGTCCTTGATATGAAGCCATTGGTAGAGTTCGAATGCCATCCATCGTTATCAATTATATTTCTAATTTCAGGATCGAGGTCCATTTAAACTAACACTCGTTGAGTGTGATTCTTTATAACGTGATAAGCGTGTTTTGATAATTTATATACATTTAATCGATTGATTGATGGAATATCTTCGGTTACCCGAGCTTCGAGCTAGCTTTTATTGCCTTTGATGTCGGGAATCGGGTGGATCAAGGACCCAATTGGACCTGGAATCGGGTCACTATCCGATTAATGGTGCCCGAACAGATTAGCCCGTCCCGATGGTGTTCGGGTGCCCGACGCCTCCGGCGATGGGCTAAGGAAGTTTTGGCATATCGGGCCGTCCGAACTTCAAAGCAATTGGGTCCACCCGGCTCATATTCTCAAGGAAAATGGGCCACTCTTTCACTACCAAGGCCCGTTCGGTGTATGGGCTTGTCATCTGAGCTTAGAAATTATCTACCATCCCGGTCGTTCGTAGACGGGCTTATTCTTGTGGAGCAAGGCCCGGTGAAAGAGGCCCATGAACAGACTTCCTGGCGCGTGCCGGGCACAAGGCAGCACGAAGGGTTCACGTGTTTGGGTTGGCCGGGCATGCGAAGGTCTCGTGCTCTTGGGTCCAGCCTGACCGTCGTGGTTGGCAAGGGTTGTTGAAGAAAAGGCTTTGCCAGAGGAACGCACACGATCATTAATCAATTCGTCAAAAATGAGAATTTGAAATTCGTGGCTTAAACCCCTTTTGTTTCCTTTAATTGGAAAAAGTCTTAGGAAGTCGTCCACAAACGTTCGATGAGTTAACGAGACGATTATTATCTAAATTATATCAATACACGTTTAAACAGAGAGATCAACGTCATGCGTGAAAAGTACATTTAAATATGATTCTTAATCGATGTCTTATGTTCATTTAGTTGTTGTAAGAAGGATTGTCGGGGGATTTTTTCTATGGAAGAAGGATTGGCCATTGGAAATTGGGAAATTCAGTGAGAGGATGATGAGAACCGAACGTGGAAGGCTCCGTTTTGATATTGTGGCTTCAATTGAGACCGCAGGTCATCATTTGACTAATACCTAATGTGAATGGACAGGGCAACCATGTTTGGAGCGTCGGCCTTGACCTAAACCCGTTGACCAAATCCGGCCGAAACGCGCAATCACATGCCCTTAATTCGAATTATAATTCGCCAGGAGGAGAAAGAATTGGTCTCCCTCCCCAACATTTACCCAAGGCGACTTGTCAATGAGCTTTTGACAACAAGCTAAGCTAGCACGACTCATTTAGAAAGAAAATATATAATGTTAGGGAAAGTTTTACGATGTTTTAAAAACCTTACAATGCTCGAAATCTACTCCACATTCATTACTATCACAAGCTATGAGAATCGATAGCACTTAAGTTAGCTAAGACACAACGCGATTTGCATCCCATCACTTAAGTAAACAATCCTTGTGCATTGACGCAATTGCATTGATTCCCTCGGGGGTTTGTTTAGTGTCCAATACTCTATGCATTCATGGGAGCATAAAAGATCAGGAGAATTACGGCTTATTGCTGTAATTTTGGGTTCTATCCACATTAGAATCCGTTCAAAATGGAGGAAGAGAAAACTGTCGCTATGCACAAATCGAAAAAGGTACGAACTCCCACTCTCCAAAGGGAGATGATATTTGGAAAATGGGTTGTTTTCTTAATTAAGTTACTTGCTTAAGTACCCAATGGGTGAGATTTTAAAGTAATAATTGGTCAACATTATCTGTTTACCCGCGGACCATTATGGTCAAGCAAGACAATTTCGGCACTGTCTTTTGGTCAAAAGAGACAAATTGGAACTCGAAATCTAAATCCGAATCCTCAGGGTCTCAAGATGCCGTGCTCAACCAGCTCCCACCTAATCTCGACCAAATTGCAATTACCTGCAAAACTCGACCCATCACCCAAGATCACCGACGAAATCAAAAAGGGAATTTAAGAAGAAAGAAGAATCTCTTATGATAATGTTTAATCTCTGATTAGGGAGAATATATAGTCATGTTTAATCCAAATTAAGGAGTGCTAAGCTCGATCCCCCTCGCTCCATTTTCATTTCTGGTAAGATATTGGAACTTTAAAAACTTCTCTCTCTCTCTCTTTGTGGGTATCTGCAAAATTCCTCCTTTTAACCTCTAAAACCCACTCCGGAGAGATAACACAGAGATAGATAGAGATAGCCATGGAGAGGCTTCTCTATTCTTCTCCTCCTTCCCTCCCTTCCCGAATTCCCCACCACACCCCTTCCACCTCGCTCGCCGCCCGGCTCGGCCGCTTCGACTCGCCCAGGCTCGGCTTCTTCGTGCCGGCGCGGTCCGATTTGAGGCAGACGGGTTCCATCTCCTGCAATCATGGGAATTCGCCTCCGTCCCCGTCCCTTTCTTCGAGATCGCTGGGTAGATTGCCGTCTCCGTCGGCCCCCTCGCCGGAGGAGTCGCCACCGACTCCTCGGCCATCCGAGCGGACCGTAATTGGAGATTCCCAGACACTCAAGGTAATGAATTTTGGTGGAGATGCCTGGTTCCGTTTCGCCTCTCCAGTTCGATTGTCTCGTAAATATGGTCACTTTGCGAGTTTAATATGAATGCTGTTTGATTTTGGAAGGCTGCGTTACCGTTTCAGTCTTCCTTTTTCGGTTCTAAGTAGGCGATTCATTGTGCGCATTTCTGTTCATGTCGGAATGAATCATTAGCGGCTAGGAAAATGAAGAAACGGCCGATGAAGAGGTACTATCTCTAGACAATTATTCCGGATTCATACGTTAAGAAGGAAGCCGGAATATCTGACTTTACCAAGGATAGAGTTCGGATATCTTTAAATTATTTCTTAGGAGGAATTCTGGGCATAGCTATGGATAGTCGCACTATAGTATTCAACAATGTACACATACCTGACTATTCTATCTGAGCAAAGAGCTCTATGGAATTAAATTTGCAGTAGGGAAGAACTTTGGGGTGCAATGGATGTTGCTATTGATTATATTTGCCAAGTGAGGAAGGAGTGGTATTTGCAGTGGAAGTGAGGTGAAGCAATGATACCATAGAAGAGGGAGTCCTCGAGCAGCAGTTCAAAGTTTTTTTTTTTTTTTTCACGCTCCTTTGTTACAATAAGAGTTGCAATTGGATAAGATGGTTAGATGCTGTTAGTTTATGGAAAAGATTTGTGGTGGAAGCTACACTCAAAGCAGCGATTATTGGATACTTTCCAACTAATATGATTCAGAATTCAGAGCTGGCCACAAGGAAAAGAATGTGGCCAATCACTTCAGAGGCTTTCTTTTCATTATTTTCTGTAGCGTTTTGGATAATGTTGATATTGGCTCTGGCACAACCGTTGTGATAAAAAAAATTAGGCAGAACTTCTCTAAATGTGATGCGGTTGATTCTGAGGAAGTTTATGCCAGGTTTCTCTCAATAAACATGAAAAGATCTGGTGGTCATCTGCGGAAATTAATGGGGAACTTCTCTAAGCTATTTCAGTTTATCTTAAATTCATAAAATTTTCCAATTCATAACTTGAAAAAAGAAGCAGATAAAAATGGACGAAATTGTCAATAAGGTCCAGAAACTTTGGTGTTTTTCCAACTTAACTTGCTACGCGAACCAAGGACAAGTTATAAGGACATTAAACAAGTGCTACAGGTTGTTTAATACCACTCAAACGTGCTTATTTTCAGTCACATCAGAACTCCAGCTAAGAACGTATGGTTACGTGGAAAGTACCTTCTGTCATGCAATGCTTGCTCAGTGTCAAAAGGAACAAAAAAGTATGTTTTATTTTATGCTGACACGGTGCTAAACGCAGCATGAGCTTTTGATTTGGAGTGCTCTGGTTGTTTCAGCTAAGATTATAGCAGACATTGGCCTTAAAGAGTGGGCTCCTTTTAGTTGTGCGAGCATGTGGTTTTCTCTATAATGATACCCTCTGGTAGGAGGAAAAGATGCCCGCAACAACTTGTTCGAAACTATATTTTCTCATTGCTTGCGGGCTACGCTCAAGTAAC
Organism: Melaleuca quinquenervia; assembly: GCA_030064385.1. Lineage (NCBI taxonomy): Eukaryota > Viridiplantae > Streptophyta > Magnoliopsida > Myrtales > Myrtaceae > Melaleuca > Melaleuca quinquenervia. The sequence goes on along the minus strand of CM057726.1, from coordinate 3,565,646 downwards.
AACAGTCCTTTTATTGTGTACTCATATAAAATTTTAATGGGTCTGAAATCTTTGTTATAGACTGTCTGGACTACTTCTTTCTAGTATCCTATTCAAAGTTCTGTGGTTTCATCTGCATGAAAAAAGCTCAAAATTAGTGTTCATTTTCAGGGATTAACTGCTGGAACTTTTGTGCTACTATCTGCCCTTATTGTGGCCTTAATTCACCCATTCTTTGCATCACCTGCCTTTGCATCCTTTCAAAGTGCTGCTAAGACAGGAGGACCTGCAGCAGCTGCTGCTGTTGGGACGAGACTTATTCGCACGGAATTACTTAGTAGTGCCTGGACAGGTTTTTTCGCTGGGTGCTTGCACACTCTATCAGGACCCGACCACCTTGCTGCACTGGCCCCACTCTCTATTGGTCGAACCCGTATGGAAAGTGCTGCTGTAGGGGCCCTTTGGGGCTGCGGCCATGATGCAGGACAGGTACTATTTGGCTTGTTGTTTCTACTACTGAAAGATCGGCTGCATATTGAAATAATAAGAACATGGGGCACGAGAGTTGTGGGCTTCACGCTACTTGTTATCGGTGCTATGGGAATTAGGGAGGCTTCAGAAGTCCCCACCCCATGCGTTGCCTTGGAAAATGGGGAGTGTGATGTTAGTCTCTATGAAACACTCGAAAACCCCAAGTTGGGGAAGAAGAAGAAGATTGGCTTTGCTACTTTTGCCACAGGAATTGTTCACGGTCTACAACCTGACGCATTGATGATGGTCTTGCCTGCACTTGCTTTGCCTTCTCGCTTGGCTGGTGCAGCATTTCTACTCATGTTCTTGGTCGGGACTGTGGTTGCAATGGGAAGTTACACGGTGTTCATAGGCTCGTGCAGTCAGGCGCTAAAGGATCGGGTTCCCAGGATAACTGAAAAGCTGACTTGGGCCTCTTCCCTAGTTGCAATCGCCCTCGGACTTGCGATCATCATTAGCCAGTTTTTTGGTTACAGCCTGTATTGATCCAGCCTCTCTTATTTGCATGAGCTTAGAAGCTTCTTCTGTAGCATTAGAAAGATCTGAGAAAGGTTTAATTTGTTTTTGGCGGAAATTCATCATTGCATCATATGGTTTAACAAGCATTGACATCCTTGGTTTTGATTGTTGTGATCTCATTATAGAAGCAAATTTACTAATCTATCGTTCTTTGTTTCGGTGTGTCGACATGTTTGATTGTAATGATTATTCCTCGTCTCTGAAGATGGTTTTATATAACAGGAAATTATTGTAATGCAATCTACTTATTGTCATTTTAGTCAATACACAATTAATTAAATCGGCCGCAGATTCTATATGGACGCAGACATTGAAGAGCAAACTCTGTAGCGTTCTATATATCTCGCGAGACAATCTCCTCGACCTACTTTGTCTTTGCTCTTACACCATGTAAAATGAGATGTACTGATTTTCTGCATGAACCCCAGTGCTTGAACCAACCTAAAAAAAGGCATCGAGAAAAATAGTTTTGTTGTGGATAATTTACGTGGTGTCATCGTATTTACATCAATTGCTCAGGAGTGTTTAGCTATGTTTTTGTTCTTAGAAATAATTTTTTTCAGATATAGTTTTTTTATTTTATTTATGTTCTCTGGATAAGTTTCTTTGCAAAAAAATACATTTAATAATTACTATTCCTGAAGTTAAAAAGGAAAAGACGTGCGCTTAGTGCGAAATTAATTTTTTATTTTTCGTTGGTTATTTTCTTTTTTTTTCCTTCCTCAAGTTTGTGAGGTCGACCTTGTCGGTTCTTGATAATGTCAAGGGTGGCTAATCTCACCGGTCCCTTGTGATGTTGATGCCATAACAAGGCTTGACCTCGTGGCAACTGAGCGAGGTCTAACCTTGCCCGGTGGTGGCGTGGCTCATTGAAGACTAGAAAAAATTGTTAAAAAAGTCATAAACCTTTATCAACTCTGTCATTTAAGTCATAAATCTTTTTTTAAGCCAATTCAGTTCAAAATCTTTTGACACTTTGTCATTTAAGTTCTTCCGATGAATTTTGTCCGGAGAATGCATACGTGGCAACAACGGAGCTCGTCAATGTTAACGAGACGACAACATGTCCAAACTAAGTTCTTCTTCTTTTTTCTTTGGCTGGAGCTTGCTGGTCACTCCAAACAACGGCGAAGCCCTTGTCGGTGATGGGCGAGGGCTAAGGAGGCCACTGCCACCCTCGTCCATTGCCGGTGAGGGTCGGGTGAGGCTGCCCTAGCCCAGATCGCCGAAGGATTTGCCGCCTTCTGGAGTGCAAAGAAAAAAGAAGGAAAAAGAAAAAGAAAAACCTAGCTTTGAATACGTCATCGTCCGATCAGCACCGGCAAGTTCCATTGTCGCCATGTATGTATTCTCCGACAAAAATCTGTCATAAGGACTTAAATGACAAAGTGACAAAAGATTTATGACTGAATCGACTTAAAAAAAGGTTTATGACTTAATAGCAAAGTGGGTAAAAGTTTAAGACTTTTTTAATAATTTTCCCTCGGAACTAACATGGTTGACCTTGTCCTCATTGGGCCCAGTCCTAGCTGGTCATCTGTTGGTCAATTGCGGGTCTTTACCTAGGCCTAGCAACCAGTTAGAGAAAAAGGAAGATAAGAAGAGTAAAGAAAAAATTATTCCAAAAAATTGTTTTGAAGAGCAATAATCAAATTTTTACTTATGATTTCTCTTTCAAATTTATTCCCTAATCAGTTTTCTATTTTGAGAAATAGAGAAATCATCTAACGTATACAAACGGATTTATACACTTTTTTTGTTCACGGGAATAAAAGAATATAAAGATAGAGGAAATAAAAATGCTACTAAACGCTAGCATCATAAATAAAACGTTTCTACGTAATTATGTAGTGTTAATTTGTGCCGGTTTCGAGTTACCGCGTTGGATTGGGCTAATGTCTCACTTAATAACGTTGCGTCGCGGTGGGAATTGTCACAGATAGGTGGAGTAAACTCCTGCTACACATTCTCTATTCGCATCCACTTCATTCAACAGCAGCTCCCAGACTTCTCACTTCCCATCTGATGCAACTGAAGAATAGCATCTGCAGAAGGTTTGAATCAGTCTGACCTGACTTTCCTGTGGCGAGCTCTGGAAGCATTTGAAAACGTCTAGAAGGAGCGTTCTACTTGAACTAAAATCTCCATAACAGACAACCAAGTGAAAAAGGCACACCAAGCAATGAGACAATGAACCAATGCACGAGGGTTCAAATTGCCGAACAACAATGAAGGGCCTTCTGTTTAGAAGGGGGAGTAGATCACAAAACCTTTGATTAATCATGTGCCTTAAAGAATCTGAGCTCCCTAAAGAACAAACTACCAGAAGAGATGACGCAAAAGTTGCAATGAAAAAATTCCTCAAAAGTTTCAGATCTTGATACTAATGCAAATTCAGCGTTTTCCAGACAACAGAAGCAATGAAACACACGACAGAGGAAAGTTCACAATTGCGATACGAATGAGGCAATTAAAAAGATGACTATGCTCATAAAATGGGGACTCGTGGCATCCACAACACATCCATCTGGTATATAATCGTTCATAATTGAAAGACAGTAAAATATAGAGCATTCCGAAAGGAAGTTGAAACAGACAGCTGCTTCCAAAAAGAGAGGAATCTGTACCGAAACAAAGCTCAGTATTCACAACAGATGGACATTGACAAGTTGCTGATTATGCAATTAGCAAGCCACTGATGACACGAGAAAGGCATTTGTTACGCAATACTGAGTAATCTGTTTCCGAAGCTTTCTAAAGCATACAAGTTTCTTGGCCAAGCAAAGAGCATACAAGAAAGACATTGTTACAAGACAGCTCTCAAATGGGCAAAATTGAGCATGGATCAGGGGTAAAGCTTCAGAAAACTGCCCCCTCCCCTCATGCAGGGAAGGGAACTAAGAACCCTGCTTTTTGTTGATGTCGTAAAGCACACAAACGTCTGCTGCTGTCTTCATCTACATAGGATGGAAAAAAGGACGCAAATTTCAAACACCAACAATAAGTCAAAACATCAACAGAAAAAAAATGGTGTGATTTCTCATATCATGCTATCACAACTCAAATACAACCAGATTAGAGCCACAAAAAGGAAAGGAAAGAAAAGAATATAATGCCAGTAGAATTGGATTATGACTGCTAAAGAGAAACTCCACTTAGCTGCAGAGTCAGGTGATGAGACTTGAGGGGTACGGTGCTATTGCATGTGATGCAGGCACTAGTCCAGGACCATGTGTACATGCAAAGGTTCATAAAAAGGAAAGGAACAGCCAAACAAATTGGATAACGCTATGGCTCCAGGACATAATATATCTAGGTTTGTTTGGGCTTTGACAAGAAAACAGAAATAGCAAGGCACAGGATAAAGTTCTAATGTGATGCAAATTTACCAAGGAACCCAAAACAATGATTGCATAGTCAACAGACAAGAATAAAGTCACATCACTCTATCATAAAACAATTGTGGAAATCATAGATGAATTGGACAAATACTATTCTACCTGTATAACATTGACAATTTGTTTTATTGTCCATCCAAATAAGCTTAGAGCCAGTAAAACCAAGAGAAAGGGACTCTGTCTGGCTGAGGTCATGAGTACCTGAAAAGACAAAAAAAAAACAAAGCTGGGAAATAAAGAATGGCTTCAAGAGAATTTAGTGCAACTCACAAGGCAAGGACTTACATCTTTCAAATCTTCAGTTTGCTTCTCCGCACAAAGGAATAAAGTGATGTAAAGCACCTACATGATTTTGCAGAAACATATCAGGAAATTCAGCTATTATTTGTCTAAATCCAATCACAAACCCATCACAAGTACCTCACATGCCACACAACAAAATGCCATAAATGTTCGATGTCCATAGTAAGCTTTGAAAAGCCAGTTAGTGCTGTCTTTCACATCCTTGTGACTAACTTTTCCTGTCAAGAAAGTACTGTTGTCTGAAGAATGAGAAAACAACAAAAGCAGACAACCATTGCACAATACCATTAGACATATCAAGAGAGCCCAAATTAAGAGAATGAATAATTACCTGTACATTTGCAGCCAATGGCTAGCAATATCTAGTGCAAGCAATAACAGAAAAATCAAACCAGGCCTGCATAAACATACCACCAGTAATCCAAATGCTTCCCCCAATTAGTCGGTAATAGTTTGTGTAGCAAAGAAGATCAGAACAAAGAAAGTCCGCTATTTACCAAAAAATAGAAATCCACTTTTTCTTTATTCCTCACAGCGAGATGTTTGGGTTCAATTACCTGTACACTTGGGAAAGCATTACCAGGAGACAAGCGGTGCTGATCCTGGAGTAAAAAGAAGATCAAGCCAAACAGCTTAATACAGTTAAATGAAGAAAGATAATCAAACCTCCTGGTTCTAATGACGGGATAGAACAAAATTAGTGATTTAGTAGCTCAGAAGAAAATCGCATTATCAGAGGAAAGAGCACTAACCTGTCTGTTACCATGTCCAAAACAGCTCCAAAAGTTGAGACTGAATATTAACAAACAGAATGAATTCAATGCAGTAATAAAGGTAGTGTTTTAATAACTTCTGAAGCATGTTAAATTTAGCAGGATGAGAGCATCATGATACAAGTGTTTCAGGAATATGCACACTTTCCCCTCTCCTCCCGCCCCCCTGGCCCAAAAAAAAAAAAGAGGGAACAAAAGCACTCGACATGCACAAATAATAAATGGAGAGGCGAAGAAACATCCAAATGGCGGGATCTTGATACTGCAAGGAAATGGTCTGAGTATGAACATTTAAAATGTATTATATTGGCAAAAAAGCATATACCCAAAGTTAAGGCTGAAGAGTGTCAACTATACTTCAAAACAAGACTGGCAACTCCATTCCAAGGTTCATGTATGAAAGATTTTCCTAACAGGGAAAAGAGAGGGAAGAGGAAGGGGACTTTCTGAGAACGGATCCCATTATTAGCAGCAGTTTTAATGGGTAAATTGGCAATCACCCCCGTCGCTTTGAAATTTTATTGAGCAAACATTATATTTCAACTTGCAAGAATGGAATTATAAAGTAAAAAGCAGGAGACTCCAAGAGTGAGCACCTTGGTTGAATTTGCGAGCGCACCAACCATCCACGCCATCACATACAAAGCTGAAACAACAGACTTGTCAATTCACTCCAACCTTTTGAATTCCATTTTGGTCGACAAACATAGACACAGCATTTAAATTCAAGAAGGCCAACCTTAGAAAATAGAGAACGGAGAATAGCCTTTTATTGGAGAAGCATATTGCAAATGCCACACAGTTCATGAGCACTCTTACATAACCTGGCATTTGCACCAACAGGAGTCACTCAATAAGTCTATTCTTCCAAGCTCCCATGGATCACTTCAGACTTAGAATTTGAACCAGCAATCAAAATTTACTGAACATCAAAAGCAACACAAGTGACGCCACCCACCGATTATATTTGGAACGTAAAGGTACACAGACAATTTCCCAGGTCGTGCCGCTGATTTTCCCGCCATCACAGCTCCTCTACCGTAACTAAGACGGCATAAAACGGGTCCTGCACTAACACAATTCGTATTGCAGCACCAATTAACCGCATCCTCAATACACTTCGGTATCTAATCAATCAAGAAGCACACCAGACAATACCGCGAGTAGACAGGCGCGGCGATTGCAAAATGCAATATCATATCAGCATAGAAAATCCATCAAAACCTACTCGCTAGATGCGACTCGCGAGCAAATTCAAAATACACTGAAGCAATAGAAGCTCGTTCGCTTAATAGATGAAGTGAGACGATCAACTTTCGCGTAGTAACCCATTTTGGAGAAGGCGTTGAAGAAGAAGAAGAACAAGTTTAGAAGTACCTGAGACTCGATTTCAAGAGTCGATTGCGGAACAACTGCTGATGCCTCTCTCTCTCTCTCTCTCTCTCTCTCTAATGCGTAAGTAATTGTTTAGCTATTATTCCTTCAGGGAGACTCATGGAATTTGCTTCTGGACCCGCGAGTCCTCGTTATTTAACAATATCCCCACAAAGGGGGATGGACTTTGCATACGTCCCCCTCCAGGGAGGAGGATTTCTTCTTCTTTTTCAAGCATCGGGCACATGTGCAGAACATTTTTTATATTTTATTCTTTTTGTGGAAGAAAAATTCGGTGGTTGACGTGGCAAGCGGGGACCCCAGGTATAGATCTGCAATTAAAAAACAGAGACACTAGGAGCATCCTGAATGCTGCTCTGACAATGCCAGAGCACGCCTGTCGTCATGAAGACGCTGAGCTTTTGTTTCGAATCTGCCATAGGGTATCGCGGGAGGCGAAGAGATGAACGTACGCAAAGATTGGGAAAGTGGGTCTCGGCTTCACTAAGAGGACTACTGTTTTCTGTAACCCAAAGAAGGAGATGATGCACCGAACTTCACCAAAGGTCAATTGACATAACCGTGACCATCCCATCCTTGCAACGGAGGGGGGGGGGGGGGGATATACTTCTTCCCCGTACATTCAGAGAACAAACCGTTGGAATGTAATCGCGAGAGAGGTGTAAAATGCTAACCTGATCTCGTCGAGCGCGGACGACGAATCGGAGCCGCAAATGGGGGCTTCAGGAGGTGACAGCGGAGGCGCCCTCGGGAGTGAAGAGAAAGACACTACGCGGCAATGGGAGCGAAGGGGTCGGCGAGCTCGGTTGGACCCAGGCCACGGAATGCAGGCGTAAAAGGGTCGTGAAGAAGGACGCAGAGAGAGATAGGGGGGGTGGGGGTTTCGCTTCGCGAAAGAAGAAAAACCCTAACGTGAGCTGGTTGGACGCAGATGAAAAATCGAAGTAAATGGGGCTCCAGGAGGCGACGGCGTGGTCAGGATCAGAGGCACAAAGGGGTCGTGCAGAGGGTTGTAGGCGGAGCAGGAAGAGGGACGGAGACGACGAAGCGTTGGTTGCAGAAGCAAAGCTGAAGGGAGAAAATATTGGGTGATGGAGGGAGAGGGTCGTGTAGAGGGTTGGAGAGACAGAGCAGGCGGAAGGACGGAAGAGGAAGGGAGAGGAGGGAGAAAATATTACGTGGTCCGGAAACTCCACGTCGGCGTGGTCCTCTACCACTCAGAATGCGACAAGTGGATCCACGTAGACGTGTGAGGGCGGCTCGTCAGAGAAAATTTTTATGCACTGCGCCCTGCAAACGCTAGCCCTGCAAGATCTGATGATTTCTCTTCCTTCCTGGTTTTTGGATTTCTCATCCAACGAATGCTCCGCCTAGGCTTCCAAAGTTTGAATCTTTTTCCTCACTCGCGGATTTTGTCGCTCGATGATGCTCCGACGTTCCGCGCACCGCACAGTTTTTCCCCCAGTTGAGGATCGTAGCCCCGTCGTTTCAGAATCCCCCCTCGCACGAAGAAGAAGGAGGGAATCTCTCGAACCCCCTGGCACAATCAAAGCCCCTGCTTTTGGAGATCTCGAGCGACGTTAGGTTCTCTCTCTGCGAAATCGTGGCGATTTCCCTTTTCGTCGGCGAGTTCGATGATCAAAGGCTGTTGCTGTAAGTTCTTCCCCATCCACGAGTTTTCCGATGATCTTTGACTGCTTCGGAACCGTTCGCCGTTCCTTCTTCTCATTTTCTTTCCCCCCCTCTTCTCCTTTTTTTTTGCGTCGGTGAAGCTCGCGTGCGTGGATGATCTTCTTCGTGTATTGATTTGGTGATTGGTTTCGATGTCATTTTTGTGTTGTCTGCTTCGAGTACGGAGTTGTGGAATTAGACATCATCTGCTGGCAAGTAGGATGAGCTGATTACTTCTCCAAAGCAAAAAGAAGTGTTACTGCAAATATATTGAATATCTTTTTGTAGTTTATTGGAAGGTTATGTATAATGGCACACAAGAACGTATATTTGCTGACCATGAGTGGTTTACAGGAATTGATTGTGATGCAATGGTTGCTTTGGACATACATAATTTAAGAGAGGAGAACCTAGAGAAGTTCTACAATCAGGTAACTTCAGATATTGCTGAGATTATGAAGAGCTTATGTTTCAGAGAGAATCCTCATTGCCTATTGTTCAGGCATGTATAGAGTAATCTAGGTGTTGTTTGCGTTACTTTCTGCAGTAGTAGTTGCTTTGTGGCCAAAAGAGAATTGTAGAGCTGGTTTTAGTGTTAAGCGAGGAGTTTATCAGGAAACATATGCTTTCTTGTTGTTGCGGGGACTAATCGCTATGATCTACTTGCTAAATTTTCTTCCTCGATTTTCCTTATTGTTAACTTGCTGAGTGAGTACAACTCGTTCTTTCCTTTTGTTCATTGATGGATTGTTAAGACTTTTACACGACTTTGAGTACAGGAGGCACTTCTTGAATGAATGACCCCTTGTGAGCTTCGTGAGGTAGTGATGATAATTCACAACACGCCATATAGAGGGAGATGTCCGCGTGCTGCTTTCCAGCCTCAGCATGCTCAACGAGAATTAAATACGTATGTTCTGGTGGAGAATTATCCATATTCTCGTCAATGATTCCAATCTTAGAGTTCATGGCTACTATTTCAGTTCATGAACAAAGTTATTTATGCAAGAGAAGCAGCCAATAGTAAGAGACCGGACACTGTAAGATTTTCCTTGGCAAATTCACCTTGTTGTAGGTGGTGTTGAGTTAGAATTCGTTGAGGTGCGTATTATGAATAGTTGCATGATATATCAATGTGTGGCTCAGTACCTCACTGTTCTTATTGGGGGCTATTGATTTGAGCTAAGCGGCGCTTTAGCATCTCTCGTCCAGCAAGCACAGGCTAGTTTAAGTCGCTTAGATAATTGATCTTATGATGATCGTAGGATGCGCAGCCAACAAAATCTTTTGCTGACAGAGGTCTCGATGTCCGCATGTTCTGTAAGCAATGCAACCACGTTGAGGAAGACGTTTTGCGTTTCTTGAGAGAGTGAGGAGGCCAGGGTCCTGGGTCGACCCTGGACCGGCCCTGGACCGGTCCATGGTCCCAAAAATTGATAACCGACACTGTACGGGTCGGTCCTCGGATTGAGCACGGGACCGGCCCAATCCGGACCATGCACACCCCTAATGAGAGCAGTGTCACGGTGAATCAATACGGACTCCCGGATTCTATTTCAGCGTTCAGAATATCTTTGCTCGAACGTAGGACGTCGGTTTGAGGATTCACATGACGGAAAGCTCTGGCATGTATGCGCGGACGAGCTGGCCGAGATGAGGGAACTGAATTAGGAGGCCAAACTAGATTTTTATGCCTGTCCCAGCAGAAAGTATGCATGCATTTGGTCATCATCATTAGTTAAGATGGCGGACTTATGCAACGATCGGCTTCACGTATCCTCGAGGGTTAACTCTGGACCAATGCCTGAGGATAGGATTCGAACATGTCGTGCACCTGCGCGATCAGAAGGGATCATGTGGGGACGTGGCCTGATTGCATCACTTGTTCCTTTCTTTTTGCCGCTGCAGCAGGTTTTACAGAGAATTCGCATCTGACCAAGGAGCTCGATTGGCGAATTCCGTTCTGTCGTCTGGTCTTTTTGCCCCCCCCCCCCCCCCCCCCCCCCCCCCCCCCCCCCCCCCCCCCCCCCCGGGGTTTAAATCCATCAGTGCATCTCTATTTCGCCGGTAACAGCATCTTGTCTCGTGGACCCTAACCTATTGGGCCAGGAAGGGCCCAAATTGATTCGCTGAAATTTCTCCAAAATTGAATTCGGGTCAAAATTTAGAATTGCAAACGTAAAAACCCATGACCCACTTGCGATGTTAGGGTTCGTTCGTTTGGCAAAAAATAAAGCATTTCCGGAAAATGTTTTTCAAGAAGTCATTTTTCCCGAGAAATGACAATATTTTCCGGTGTTTGTTTGAAATTTAAATTTTCCAGAAAAATATTTTCACAAATTTTTTTCTTTCCTTTTTTTCTTATTCATTGATGCCTAGCTACCGCCGCCGCCGCCACCTAACCACTGCCCTAACGGCAGTCCGACGGCCAACGGTAGATTTATAGTAATTTGATCAATATTGAGGATTGGTTGGTTTCCGGAAAATATTTTCCTCTTTTTTAAAAGAGAAAAACATTTCCTTAGTTTTAGAAGGAAATTTCTCATTAATTGGAAAAAATTTCCATAATAAAATATTTTTCACTCCTTGAACACCGTAATTTCTAAAAATTATTTTTCGGAAGAATATTTTCCGCGAAACGAACTAACCCTTAATCGAACCGTGTCGTATAAAAGATTTTATGAAAGTGCAAACACACGTCGAGATGTAAGATCCCACGTGATTGGAGATGGGACGGGATACTATATTATAAAACGAGTCATTGGACAATTAAAATCTAATATTCTTTTTAAAAGGAAAATGACACAATGATTCATGAATTTTGGTCGAACACGTAATGTAACTCATGAATTTTCAAATTATTTAATGCGATCCACAAACTTTAATATAACGTTTAATGAGATCTTTAAATTTTTAATACATTTTCAAATTCGTTATTGAATTAAATTATGGAAATGATCACATTAAATATTTTCACATAATTCACTAATTAATTTGAACATATATTAAAAATTTAAAGATTATTGATAGTTTAGATACCACATTGCACGTCACATCAAAATCAATAAACTTTTGTGTGGTCGATTTTTTTTTTTTTCGAATTGGCAATCACTTGCAAATTTGAGTTTGCTTTTTTCCTCACGTCTCCTTCCTTTTCCCGAGACATTTTAGGTTTCTTCCCCCCTCCCTTTCTTCCTTCGACGAACCATTAATGTTCTCTTATCGGGTGCTGTTTTCAATAGTAGCGAGATTCTACCTAATTCCCGAACTTGCCGGGGCTCCAACGCGGCATTTTCCCGAGCGAACAGTCCCCTTTTTCCCGGTCGGCCGAGATTTCCCAGAACCCATCAGTCGTCTCGCCATACGTGGTGAAAAAGGGAAGATATCACGAGGCGACGGAGCCACCGCCACCACCGACGCAGCCACCGCCACCGCCACCGCAGAACGAGCCAAAATCCCTTACCCTGAAAAGTGGGGTCGGGGGGGAGAAACCGCCGAAGCGGGGCCCACGGGGAGCGTGAAACATCATCGCCCTCTGTCCACGTCGGATCAAAGAAAATAGAATTAGAAAAGAAAAAGGACAGAAAGATTTGTACGGAGGGGCAGAAAATAAGGATCGCCGATCTTCCCCTGTACTCTCCCGTCTTTCTACCCCACCAAAACAAGAACGTCTCTGTCAAAGCTCAAATCTTCGAGATTCAATTCCAAACAGCTGATTTCAGCCCTGATGAGATGGATGGGCGTTGGCAGGACATCAAAGCCCCATTAATGGTGCTTTGTCCTGTATTATCATCTGCTCCGTCGGAGCAGATAGCAAGCTTATTGATCCGGGTACTGCATGCGCAATTAATGCAGAAACGAGTCGCTGCAATTTAAGAAGTCGGGTCAGATTTAGCCGCTTTTGTTTATTATCATAACGGGTCTTCATTAATTTGGCTGCTTGCTCATTAGCTTTTCAGATGACCATTACCTTTTTCTTCCCCTCTCGACCAGCTCCATTAATGGTGGATGATGATACGAGAAATTCTGCGGAGCAGAAAAGGTCGAAACTTTTTGTTCTTGGAGTTGATTATTATAGTGTAATTAGATGATGTGCCTGTCGACACACCCGCATTCTGGCGCAGTTTCTGCCGCTTCCAGTTTCGTAATTGCCTCTTCTCCTGTCCCGAGAAAAGCCCGATATTGACAGAGTAATCGATTCACCTACAAGAACCTAAAAACCAGAGTTAAGAAATAGCAATGAATCCTGGAAAAGGAAAAGATGCTCTCTGTCCTAGAATTCTGTTCATTGATCTTGTCCCCCTTTCTTTTAACTACACATTTTTCACTCCTAGAAAGCAGTGACATCAAAAAAGTCCTCCCTCCTCACAAAAAAGAAAAAGAAGAAGAAACGAAAAAGGAAATCCATGCACTGCACTTCTGCCACTGAAATTAGTGGGGGGTTCCCTAGCCTCCTCTCACCGTCGTCGTCGTCACTTCCTCTTTTACATTTCCGAGAGAGGGGCGAGAAAATCAGAGCAGAGCCTCCACAGTGCCCGCCTTAGCCGTTGCACAGACGGGGCAGTGATCAAGGAAGCCCTCACAGGCCTTGCATGAGCACAGGTGCCTGCAAGGCAGGAACAACACGCACGATGCTCGAGAATTGCACGCCTTACAAGCCGTCGTCGTCGTTCTCTCTGTTCGCCATCCTCCTTCGGCCCCACTAGTTGTTACTGCCCTGTTCTCTTGTTCCTGCACGTCCTCTGTTCCGCTCCGGTCCCTATTCGCGCCGCAGCAAAAGGACTCTGCGTCCTCTGCTCCGTCGCCGTCGTTGGAACCCCAAGAGGCCCTTTCTCTGAGCTGTTGCTCCAGGGCGATCTTGAGGGACGCGACCATGGCCTCTTTTTCTTGCGCTATCCTCTGCCACGTCTGGGACTCGAACTCGAGCTTCCTCACGAGGTCTTCGAGCTCCACCGCTTTCTGCGACGCTCGCGCCATTTCTTGATCCTTCTGAATTAGCAGGGCCTGCGTTCTTGATTCGAGCCTCTTGGCCAGCGCCAGCACCTGGAGCCTCCGCTGTTCTTGCAACACCAATCTCAGCTTCTCGTTCTGCGAGGAGTCCCCAACATTCGAAAATGAATCCAAACTTTCTTCCCAAATAAAAAAAAATGCGATAGAACAGAACAAACCGTCAGGCTTCAAATTAACCAACCTGTGATCGGAGTAAATGCTGTATTTCTTGACTCTGCCGATCAAGCAGCGTCGCGATGCCTTGAGGATACGCCATTTGACTCTCGATCAAGCTCTTCTCCACGCCGTCCTCGACCGGGGGCACGCTCCGGAAGCAAGGACCATGATGATTCTGCAACTGCTGCATGTAGAGCTGCGCTTGCTCTTGCAATTGCCGTCGATGTATCTGCACTCTCTGTCGAACGCCGTCGAGACCAGACTGGCTGAACCCGCCACACCCATTCTGACTCTCGACGATATCCTGGGATCCGAACAACGGAAAGCCCAGATTTTCCTGGTGCAGCTGCGCTTGAATCGCCATGTAACAACCCGCAGAACCAGAACCCAGGAAAAACAAAAGGAACCGACCGATCACACACGCCTAGCACGAATCTTGCACCGACAGATCAAGCCAAGCCAAGCCAAGCCAAGCCAAGCCAAGCCAAGCCAAAGCCCTGGAGAACTCCCTGAGAGAACGTGAAATATGGTAGACGAAGGACCGCCGACCCCTTTGGCTTTAAAGCGGTAGAGCCTCCTTCATATGCATCGTCTGGTCTAACTATCGATGCATGAATGCGTTTTGTGAGTGGCGGGGGTGCTATGACTCCAAGGAACGCATGATATAATAAAACGGGGAAGGTGGAGAGTGTGGGTGAGGCAAGTGGCGGTATATATAGTAGAAGCAATGATGTTAGGATTGAAAGAAGACGGGAGAAATGAATGTTAATATTTTCAATACAGAGAGAGAGAGAGAGAGAGAGAGAGAGACCTTATCTGTCGTTACTTTTTCGTCAACTTTTTTTCTGCATCGTGGAAAAGGGAGCAAAAGCGAGAATGTACGTACACATGCAGGATTCATGACTGAACCATCGGGTCAGAGATTTCAGAGAGAGAGAGAGAGAAGGAGAGAGAGAGTGGCTTTCTTTGAACGGGGAAAATTTCCTCGTCTCTGCCATTCAATTCCAAGTGGGCAAGCGAGAAAATTTCGTGAAGACCACTCGTCTTCTCTTCTCGCAATCTTAATCTTTTCCTGCCATTAGGGTGTTTTGTGGCGGTGAAGCATTGGCGCTAGGTCGTACGATAATTTTAGGACAATGAATGGGTGCTCCTCCCGCTGTTAGGACGACAGAGAGACAGAGAGACAGAGAGAAGGCGACAAGGCCCCGGAGGTTTTCTCAGTTCTTTCCTTTTCTTTTTTCCAGTCCTTTTCAAGTCTGGATTTCCCCTTTTCTCTTCCCACCAAAAGAAAACTCAACCCATTTCTAGTGTTCGATGCATCGCCCTTCTTTCCCCACTCTTGGGAAAACCAATTTCAGTTCGGTCGTGCCCATCAATAAACTTTCTCGGGAAAATCATAAAGAAGGAAAATTTGCCTTTTCCAGCATTTGCCCTTTTTTTTTTTTTGTCTTCTTGGCTGTTTTCCAGGACAAGAGATTTGGGCACTCCCTTTTAAGCCGATCGCACCAAGGGTCGGCATTATCATCGGTCACGTTGCCAATTTTCTCCCCCCTCGGATCAATTTTGCTGTCTGGGTGTCTTTTCTGAAACGGCAGAAATGAATCACTTAACTTAATTTTAAGTGATTTATTCCATTTCCACCGTTCAATTCAAAAAATTGTATAGACAAAACACTCTTTCACACCTCTATACTTGGATCTTGTAAGATCCTCTAACTTAAGTTAGGGAATCCAAATTTGTCTCGAGCATTTCCGAGATAATGACCATAATAATTAGCAGGCAATGGTAATAAATGGGCCACCGTTTGGTTTCTATTAGGCCATTAGGTCATTGATAAAGAGTCGTTAGAGCTCGACTAGGACCGCATTAGGCTCGGATGAAACGCCGTGGAGCCTACCCAGTGGGACAAATTTGACCTAATTATTAACTTCCACAAACTTCTTTGGACCGATGTGTTATGAGCATGATAGCGTCGACTGGGTCGTGTGCTTCCTGGAACGTCGCAACTTGAACCCGAAACGTGCACGGGGTTAAGCATGGAACAGGTTCTAGTCAACAGACAATTTGGTTGTTGCGACCAAATGAAGACGAAGAAGAAGAAGATCAGTGGATTTGCTTCTTCTTTGAACGACTGGTTTTCGTGATGACGGTCAAACCACATCGTCCCCGCATCATGTATAGATCTGTGCTTTATGAAATTATCGATATATTACTTATTTAACAACTTAACGATTGTAATCGTTAAGGTGAAACATGAGCTGAATGAGTACGTTAATATGTATGGATTTTGGCTTCCTTTGCATTAAGGTTAGGATGATAGGATGAGCTTCTAAGGCGCTTCGCTATTTTTCGCATATCTCTCCAGAAATGAATCTCGTGACACGTTGTTGAAGATTCTCCTTTGCGCGGCGTAGTCCGCGATAACGGAAACCTCGAGTGAAACTAGTGTTGCTTTAACTTGCGCTACATATATCTGTTTCGTTAGAAATATTGAAAGAGATTGTCAATAATTTTTTAAGACTACAAACCATGTGCACAGATTTCTCCTTTTCTTTTGTAGAGAAAGCTAGGGTTTGATGAACACGATGATAAGGTCAACGAGCATGCCAACGTTGCCTTCAAACGCGGGTGTCTCTGGCCATATTTATTCAAGCCCAATGATCTGAAGCGCTTCGGAAATGTCCTGGCAACTGCAGATGATATTCAAGACGCTCGTGAGTACTTGCAAAGAACAGTATAAACCAAAACGAGTTGGAAAGTCAAGCTTGGAGCTGCCCCATTGACCAGCAATAATAACTCGTGTGGACAAATCTGATGTTTTGCAGCTGGAAGTTTCACAGAATCTCCGATTTTAATTATAGAGGCATTGAAGGATCAAACATATACGAGCATCCAGCACAATAACAGTACGGATCATGGCCTTCCGGTGCTTAATAATGGCATTAATGATTCGCTTTATACAGATCGGCGATGGTAGTTTGATGGCAGAAGGTGACCTATGTTCCCTTGCAACGCCAACTCTACTGATGAAACGAGAATAATGTTTCGCTTTTCGGCTACATTAAGGACCGATGTCTAGACCCTCAGGAGATGAAAACGATCCATCCAAACTATTTTATGAGGATGGTGCTGATGAGTGCCTCAAGAGAAATCGATGGGCAATAATAGAGTTCTCTGAGATGATATTCTTAAACATGAGTAATTTTACTTATCAAAACGAATGTGAACCTTCGAGGACATTCCTTGACGACATCCAATCTTTTATTAGTGAGATTGCATCGTATCCGAAGGTGATGACTGCTGGATATACCTTGCATATGCATTGATACTGCTCATAATAGATAAGGTCAAGAACCGCTTTCTAAAGCTTTTAGGATCCCAAAATCATGGCAACATCTCCTCATCAACCAAAAATGCTTTATTCCAGTCGGAATTCCCATCCTGCACTTTACTTTTCAAAGTGTTTTTTTCCCCTTTGCTTTTGGAAAGTGTACGAAGAGACCCCTTTTTGATAATCTGACCATAAAAGCCAAATCTCACAATAGACATGCACCCGAAATTCTCAACATTCAAGCGGCATCTTGGAAAGAGCGATTCTTTCATATTTCGAAGCATATGAGCATTTTCTCTTTCACACTACCCCTCTTGATCTTGGTTACAACTTCCCCGTCTACTCTGTACAATTCACTCTTTCGTTGCCTTACTTCTTTTTATGTCTATCATATAATAAAGAAAACCTTTCAAAATTTGAATATTGACCCGTAGAACCGCATGCATATTTGAAGAGAAGCAAAAACTTCTTATAAAGAAGTTAAAATATAAAGATTGACAACGGGCCTAATTATTCCGTGACCCCAAAATCGAAGGGTATTCCGTATTGATTTTCTGCCTAAAATATAGGAATATATGGACAAGTGTCTTAAGAGTTTTTGTCAACCATTGCCTAATTATGGAATAATTTTCAAATATCCGGAGCAGGTGCATCAGAATAGATTCGAGGATTTCAAAATCGATGATTTTCTTTGTCAATTATTTAATCAACGGTCCAAATAAATTGTCCATCAAAGAAATTCAGAGTATCATCATATAGCGAACGAAAATCTTATTGGCCTCTCCAGCGAATTCAAGAAGCACTCTGGATGATGGTGGGCTCGTGTCGTGAACGTGGCAGTGGCAGTGGTGGTGGTGGTGGTGGCGGTGGCGGGCCATGCAATGCCCCCATTAAACCCCACCGCCGCCACAGTCGTGCGAGGATCCTCGGCGGCGGATGGCGCGATCCATGTGAACGCATGAAAAGAGAACCTCCCAACAACCACCGTCGCATTCCGCCACCACCTCTCGCCCTCATTGACTTGCTATTTTGTCTTGATATTACGCACTAGGTTTCTCTCGAGGCGGCAACTATGGCTTTGAAAAATAAACAGAACACCCGATCTCGGAGGGTGCCCAAAAGTCTTCCTCGTGCAACTTCCCAACCACTTTCCCGTTGACGCACTACTCGAGTCTTCTCTCGACTCTTGATTCGCATCGCCCAGGTAACCAAAGAGGGAAGAATCCCACGGAGAAAACTACTCTTTATCGGATGATTTCATGTTGTTCACTGGCCCTCTTGACCCCATGAACCCCATGACCCCATTGTGAATTTGAAAGAGTGGGTTTCAGATCCACTTAACAGCTAGCCTTGATTAGAAAATGAGCAGGCATTGTTTCCTCACGAGTCGCCCTTCGCACGGCATGCTCATCGCATCACCGCGATAGACCTAGTTTAAGAATCAAATGTTGTACAAACACGGCAAGAAAATTTGTCTTTTCACTCTTCTCTGATAGTCGAAAAATAGAAAGTAGCCAATTTATGACGTAAACGTTGGGTCATGCATACGGTGTTCCTCCTCTGTTTTCCCTTATCTTCCTTTAATATGGCAAGATCCTTTTGGATTATAGCCTTAGCTTAGCTGGATTCCCAGTTTGTCCACCAACGTGGAAAATAGGGTCGTGATGCAGCTCGTGAATATTACTTTCTTCTGCCAACGTAATTAGTTATTAAATTTAAGATGCTATATATAGTTAGGATCAACGACAGATTGAGGGGGGGCTTACAAGAGATGTACTAGAAACCCTAGTTTTTCATGTGAATGACCTCTTGATGTCTAATTTCTGTAGCTGCGCATTTGTTTATGTAAGTTCTGTAGCTGCACTATTGTTTACGGCTACATTCATTCGCTTCCCCCACCTTCCCCCCATATGCCGTCGGCTTCTTGAGTACAAACTATGACTTTGGTTTTCCCGATTTCACTTCACTCCCCTACAAGGACCAGTGAATTTCTCTGTGTTGGACAGAGCTCGTCGACTGAATCTGGGCCATCCGTCGACCTTGACCCGACAAAGAAGAAAAGCTAAGAATCAAACGAGTCGCACAAACTTTTTCTTCGGGTCCAAACTACGCGTAGGGACTTTTATCTTGGGAGACCAAAGATTTCGATTCGCAGGTCATTAACTTTCTGCGGAAGGTGAGTTGTTCCATCCGTTTGGTCTCGTTCAGGGACTTTGGTATTTGCTCATCGGTTTCAGTGGCCCCTGCGTGATAGGGAGCTTGATTGATGCATTGGGCGATACGACGTCGGTCTTATTTGTCGATACAAGTCTCTTGAGAAGGAAGAATTATAAGTCGATCGCCCATGAGAAAATATCAGCGCCAAGTTCTTCTTGAGATGGATGTTTGGACGTCAAGATAGGCAATAACTGGCTCCTTAAGGAGTCAATAACGTAGGTGGTAGGGTTAGCCTATGTCGACGTCCCAACATCCATCATGCGGGCTTCATCGTGGAGCCGTATGTTTAACGATCGAAACAACGTTGGTCTCCACAGGCTGAGTTGACGCAATTTCCTCTCCCGAGTCTCTTTACGTGCATGCTTCGTGACCCACCATTAGAAGGACCCCAAGTTCTTCTTGAGATGCGGGCTCGGACGGATCCAGAGTGGTTGCTGCCCCTACCGCGAGGTTCTAATCCCCATGCATGCCGAACTATACGGCCACGTTAACACGATGCGCCATATAATTCGCCGACTCGATGCTGCCATAAAGAGTAATCTCGTATTTTGTCGGGAGGCGACGGAAGGCGTAATGGACGTCGTTCATATAATTCAACGACCCGGGTGAGCTAGATTTTGCTCGTTCCTCCTCCCCGCTCCTCGTCTTGACTAGTCGAATTTTATGAAATAACAAGTGGGACCGGCCATCTTTAATGAAGCTTATCTCCTGCGTTACCTAGAAAAGGAAGAAGATCACACGAGAGACGAGACAGGCGCTCGACCACGTTCGCGCGATGGGCCGGATGGTGCGAGGAAATTTCTCTCCTCCTTCCTCGTGATCTTGCGACCCGATTGGCTCGATCGAGTATAGCTTTCACCAGTTCCCAATCCAAATCGAAAGACCCTCGTCGGTCGTCTCGCTGCGGCAAAAGCGCACACGTGGAGGCAATTCCACGTTCTGAGTCACGAGTTCGCGGGGAGGGAAAGTGGACGGAAGGCGAGGGGAGATGAACAATGAAGATGGGGTTAACAAGAGAATGGGAGGGGAGCATGATGTGTGAAATTAATGCAGGAGTGCATGTGGACCATTTAAGGGCGTCAGTGAAAGTTCCAAAGACAGAGCATGGAAGTCTGGTGCCATCAGCAGAGGAAACCGTGAGGGCTTTCGACATGGGATTCTCCTTGTCGCCTCGCACATACATCGAATGTGATCGATTCGGTCGATTTAGGTCGAAAATCACGGACGCAACTGTCTAATTAGCATGGCTGCTCCATGTGGCACCGCCAGAGTTTGACATGAACGATCTCAAATAAGACTGTGTTATTTTATACTTTTTTTTTTTGTTGTAAGTTATGAATTCTTTTTTCCTTTTCTTTTATACCTATTCCATTGTTCATCTTCTTCTCCACCATTCCCCAATCACGAGCAAGGATCGCGGTGCTCGCCCAAATCCTTGCCGGCCACTACTGAGGCCCTAGTAATCCCTGCCTGTAGAAATTTGGCAAGATGAAGGAAGAATGGAAAATGAAAAAATTCCTCGAGCGATGTCATTTTGAGCCCCTTTTGGATCATGGATCGTGCCGCGTAGAAGGGCTAAAGGTCGGTCGACCCCCACGTCAGCAATTATTGGCTTAAATTGACCAAAATAGCTACCATGGAAAATCGTCAAAACTAAAACATTTAAGAGTAAATTGGCGGTCGAACAATAGTTCTTGATTTATTGGGAAATTCTCTCTAATTTTCAAACCATATGCATCATGCGTCTGCACACGACCAAAGTATACACTGTATCACCACGATCATCATTATCATTACATGACCCATCATAGTGGGGGGACCAGACAAGCTCTTTCATTTCCTGGTTCTTTCCTGGGGAGGGTGATCACGACGATACAAGTGTAAAGGAAGTGGCAAATGGCGATGATTCATCCGTCTCCAACTTCAACGCTCGCGCCCATTTGGCACAGAAACAAAGAACGCGCACAAGCAAGACACGTTCCCGACCCGATAGACGAAGAGAAGGGAAGAAGAGTCAAAAGCGGGGTCGACGGGTGATGCATGCGGACGCGACTTGGGCCAATGCACTGCGTCATCGTGGAAATCATTCTGAGTTGGACACCAACACACGCTAATATTGCGCTACTGTTGGTCGTGAATCCGCCATTTTTTAATGCTTCAACAGTCGATGTGGGTACTGTGCAGTTGCTGTCTTTTTTCTTTGGGCTCTCTTCCATTGAATCTGTACGAGAAAGCAGAAGGCGAATCCGTTTCTGGTTTCTGCTTTTGGCCGCTCTGGGTTTTGGTGAGACCGCGTGGCTGACCCTCCAATAGCATTGCGAAGTCTCCACTTTTTGGTCTGTTGTTGGGGCTGTCTGGTTTCTGTTCCGTGGCTTTTTCGCTTTGCTTTGGCTTGTCTTTCAAGCAAAATCATCAGAGACTAGTCTCCACCTCTTAGTTCCTCTACCTGCTGTGCTGTTCATCCTTCGTCGGCTTCAATGCATACTAACCATTCACTGTTCTTGTCCCGTTTCTTGTCATCTGGGAAGAGCTTTTGCTGCTCCTTTTTTTAACAAAGGAAGAACGGATTCTACTGGTGATTTCACCTGATCGCGTCGGAAAAGGAATGCGAATCCAAGAACTGCGAACTGATGATGATGATCCCACTCTGATTGAATTTAAGTCCGATGTCATGATAGATCTTGTAATAACAGGCGTGGAACGGGGTCGATTCGTGCATGAAATTGCCCCGCCTCGACTTAGCAATTCTCGCAGCACGACGTTTCGACCGGGTGGGCTGAGCAAGCTTCTTAGGCAGACTTTCCCCAGGCTTTCAGGCCCATTTATGGGATCGCGTCTTGGGCCTGGCCTTCTTTGCCGGAGAATACCCCATCCCAACGGTCTAACTAACGACAAATTAACGCTTGTTCGTTAAATTATGGGGGGCAGACTTTCCCCAGGCTTTTAGGCCCATTTATGGGATCGCGTCTTGGGCCTGGCCTTCTTTGCCGGAGAATACCCCATCCCAACGGTCTAACTAACGACAAATTAACGCTTGTTCGTTAAATTATGGGGAAAAACAAAAATTAATATAAAAATATAAATGAAAAGTCACCAAGAGAAAAAAAAGTAAAGAGGATCATTCACTCAACCAGGCAGGGGATCTGTTACGTCGTATGTCACGTGTGTTAGAGGGCTTGGGATCGGACGGCTCCCACTTAATAAAGGGAATTATTTTATTTTATTTTTATTTTTGAAAAATCATAGCCGTCCGATCTAAATAGGACACCCCAAGCAACGTTTCCATAGGCTAGTCTTGACCACCCCATTGCCCAGAGATAGCAGAGATTTTTTTTATGGGGATTGCGGCTTAGATTTTTGTATTAGAAACCCGATATTCGGACAAATTCGACATACATGTATTAATCTAGTTTTTAATAAATATACATATATATATATGTGCTATTGGGCCGTGTAGCTGAATCCCAATAACCTCGCCCGAAGATAGCTGAGCAAAAGCTCGGTAACTTCATCAGAAGGCTAAATCCAAACCCGTCAAAATATTAACTTGGTGAGCTGAATTGGCCGTATCAATTACGCCGCGAAATTCGCAGCACGTACGAGGTTTCGGGGCTAACTAGGACAGAAACGCGAGTGAAGGCCCATGCGGAGCAAATGAGCTTTGCGGAGTACGAGAATTCGCGAGATGCACGTGAAGACAATGGCTCGTTAGTTACGGACACCGAAGGGCCGCGGCTCCACCAGCATTGACTCCGCCTCCTCCTTCCCCCCTCCTCCCTATCTCGGCCGTCGTCCTTTTGCATCGCGTCCACAAATTATCTAACTACCGACAGGAATGCCAATCCCCATCTCCCAAAAATCGACGTGACCGTTTTTGGTTTTATTAGATCCGACGATGAGAAGGAGTCGAACCTGAGATAAGGCACGGACGGGTCGGATCGCATTCAGGCTTTTTCGGTGCGTAATGACAGCAGTGATGAGCGCGTGTTGTTGTCGGCATCGACATTGGACTAATAATTTGCGAACACGTGAGATGCGGCCTTGATGAGCTCTGTCCTGAGCTGACATTTCGATCCGACGGAGAAGGAACGTTGGGGGGACGGGTGACGGTCCAGCAGGGCAGGCGCTGCTATAAGCAGCTTGCGTGCATGACATTGTTCCGAGAATCGTTTCCTTATTGTAAAAAATTATAGCATGTGCCGTTATATGTCTCATATGTTGTTGTGTTCATGTGAGGGTCTGACGTGATTTGGATCGGATCGGGATGTATGAATGCATGTGCGTGAGATGAACACACCGGCAAATTGCTATGACAACGGCCGGATGACGAGAATCTAGTTCCTAGTGTGGAGCGGTGCTGTGTAGGATGTCGGTAATGACCAAATTCTCGCATCGGCTACTTTCAGGTAAAAATTTGACTAGAATGCCTACATTTCGATTTTGTACGTGCAGATATTTAAAATTAGATTGTTGGAATAAAAAAGTGCATGATTAAACTGGTATCTGCATAATAAATTTATGACTATTTTGGGTTCTCTAATGTCTCGATGGAAGCATGGCGACGAAAAAATGACTTTTTTCTCTTGAATGTTAAATTTAAATATCTCTTGATAGATATAAGAATCTCGTTGTAATATCCAGATAGAATAACCACACATGCTAGCACTCGCCACCCTTCTTAAAAAAATGTCACAACAAGAGAGTTTCGCACGATGCGTAGGTCATGGAACCTTTCTTTTCCACCACAAGCCAACTCGACCATCGTCGATGTGCTTGGTTAGTTAGCTACTAAAGAAGCACCGTCCATGTCGCTCTAATAGAGATGACATTCATAAGTTAAGAATATCGCAATCTTAGTTTACGTAGAAAGGTGGTAATCGAGATTTGTCCAAAAAAGGAAACAATACATATCTGAAATTATAGAGATTGAATCGAGTGCCGACATCACCACATCGAGTGTGAACGTATAATAAGAGTCAAATGCACTGTAAAATACTTAATGTAACCCTAGCAGATATTTCAAGATTCTCTAATGTGCAATTAAATCATCTTTAATTGAAAAGGGATCCTGAGTAATTAGAAGGTAAGTGAGAGTGGGCTCCCCTCCCACGTTTCTCAATTCTCATGAGGGCCCCCAGGCCCAGGAAGAGTCAAGTAACAACGAGCATCCCGACGCGCGTTACAACGAGCGTGGGCGCCACCTTCCACTTCCCTCCAAAAGCGACCGGGGACCCGCTCCCCGCTTGGGCGGTGCAGGTTGTGGACATCCCGAAATCCATCCCTCCGAGGAGGACACGTGGCGCGCGGGCCATCGACCCAGCCGGGCAAGGCCAACGGTCCAGATTCGAGCGCGTTCCGGCTTTGGGAGAGTGGGAGAGTTCGGGACTTCAAATTTTCCTTATAAGAAACGGACGGACCCGCCGTCAGGATTGAGACAGGTACGGTCTTCCGTTCCATCATTGCTACCTGTTTTGCATCCTCACTCACTGTGAATTGATAAAGCACTCGAGATATTTGTCTCGTGGGTCGTCTTTCGCTGTGATCGATTCGTCTCGCATCGAGAAGACGCACGCGCACGCATTTGAGCAGAAGGAGGCGGGAGGAATGGGAGCTCTGGATCACTTCTCCAACCTCTTCGATTGTTCCAGCGGCGGGTCCAAGCTCAAGAAACGCAAGCAGTTGCAGGTACTCGCACGCACCCGACACCATCTTCTTGTTAGCGAGTCACCCATGTTTGTTAATGACGATGTTGTGGAAAAAGAAGAGGTCGGTTTTGTCGGTTCTTTGTGTTCGGTGGTTGATGGATCTCGGTGAGCTCAAGGCTTGGCTTTCGCTTTAGGCTTGGCTTTCGCTTTGCATCGTGTTCTTGATCCGTAGATCTAGGGAGTGCCTGTTGATCTGGACTAGAGATTCGAATGACGACGTTGGTCGATCATCTCGATCATTTGCGTTGCGGTGATCAGTGATCTTGTTGAATCTGGTTTTGCTTTGCCAGTGAAGCGAGTCCAGAATCTCGATGGCATGTTTCGCCCTTTCTGGGTTTGATCTCTTGGTTGCATCTAGGCCAACTCATCAACGTGAAAAACAAGTGCCCACGAATTTGCCGCTTTCCACTCAGAACTCATGAGACTTTCCGACTATGTTGCTGGTCTCAGATTGGCTTTTGGGATTAACAGTTTGGGCAAGTGCCCGCTTAGATTATGTTTCTATGACTTAAAAAATTGAGGAAGAAGGAGGACTTCCTCCCCTTTCACTACACAAGAACAAAAGTAAAACTTCTCGCTGCTTTGGATGTTTCCTTCCCTAGATAGAGCCTGAGCAGGAGCGGAGTCCACCTGCTGGAATTAGATTAATCCTTTCCCCATACTTAAAAATTTAATACTCGACACGGAAGTGTCTCGTGCCATGTGCGCTTGCGGGTCGCAGTTCTATTATTGTCTGGGAATATGGATGGCTCTTTTCCTTGTGTACATGTAGCACCTGTCAAACACGACTTCGGATTCAAGAGTTAGTTCTTCATGATTAACCACGAATCACATATACATCGAGCACCCCATTGGCATTTTGGCATCGGAAATTCTAGACACGTGGGAACTCGGATGCAACTTCATCTGTAGCATTTGATTGTTCGATGTACTGATCCAATTTATCCGTTCGCTGCAATTTGAACCAGACCGTGGAGGTCAAGGTGAAGCTGGACTGCGAGGGGTGCGAGAGGCGGGTGCGGCGCGCAGTGGAGGGGATGAAGGGGGTCCAGCAGGTGGACATCGAGCGCAAGGCGAGCAAGGTCACGGTGGTCGGGTACGTGGACCCTGGCAAGGTGGTGGCGCGCATCAGCCACCGCACGGGCAAGAAGGCCGAGCTGTGGCCATACGTGCCGTACGACGAGGTGGACCACCCATACGCGCGGGGCGTGTACGACAGGAAGGCGCCGGCGGGCTACGTGAGGTACTCGCACGACCCTAACATGAACCAGCTGGCCCGCGCGAGCTCCACGGAGGTCCGCTACACCACCGCGTTCAGCGACGAGAACCCGACTGCTTGCGCTATCATGTGAGCGCCATCCTGAGATCAGGTGCCGCTGACATTGCTGTTCGGACAGGGAGGATTCTTCTGTCATGCGAATCTGTAAAGTGGCGAATGATGCTGGTTTGTACTTTTACCCCGTGTTCCTGCTTCTGTCGTTAGGTTATGTAGGATTGAAATACCGAACAAGCTCGTTCCCACCGGAACGGGGTTCTCTGCAAATGATATATGTTCTTGGCATCGTCTTCACATCAACGAGAGATGCACGTAGCTCACGGGGCCATGAACACACAGTTCAGAGATGGCCACCGTGTCGTGGAATGTTTGGTAGCAATGGGAAATATCCTCCGTCGCTTTTCATTTGGTGGAATCTGACGAAACCCGAGTGCGTCGACTGCCCAGTTTGGACATAATTACCACTCAGAACTTGACACGTCGAACTTGAATATCTTCAATTACGTATCGGATCATCAAAACACGATGATAAGATTAAGAATGTGGAGTTGATAAACATCCCTTGGATATAAGCGGTCCCCTCGTGATGATGGCATTTCCTACATGGGATAGATCTTAGGATGGCCAAAAGAACAAAAAAGAGGTGGTTTTACAGGAGAATTTTTAGAATTTAAGTACACAAAACCCCAAGCGCTTCGATATATATGAATTAGAATTAAGATTGAAATTTTAATGATGCATTTATTTGACGCAAAATGATTTAAGAGAATATTTTCTTAATAATGATTTGTTTGTATTGCTAATAAAAATGAACAAACAAATAATATTTTCGTCTTCTATGGAAAATATCTAATTATAAATTGTTAGTAATGATGGAAATATTTTTCATCGATCAATTATTTCAAGTAACGTAAGTAATCGTTTTTATAACTTTTTTGTTTTAAATCATCCAATGAATGAACCTTAAGTACTCAATCAAATGGAAAAAAATCGCGATTTAGGAATTTTTTAGTACTGTATCGAAAAGTTTTCCAAGCTAGAAAGTCAAAAGGGAAGAAATATTGGCAGGGCCTTCGGCGTTGGGCCTTAGTAGCCGAACACTCGGCCCATCTCTGGTCGGCATAAAGGCTTCACCAACAAATTTTGGCGGGAAGAAGCGGCGCCACAAAAGCTCGAGCACAGAGAGAGAGAGAGAGAGAGAGAGAGAGAGCATCCATGGCGGAAGAGGATAGCGCCGGGCTCGAGCAGCTCGAGGAGGAGTTCACGGTGTGGAAGAAGAACACCCCGATCCTCTATGACCTCGTGATCTCCCACGCCCTCGAGTGGCCGTCCCTCACCGTCCACTGGTCTCCGTTCCCTCCCCAGCTTTTCGCCGACGACCCTTCCCTCGCCGTCCACCGCCTCGTCCTCGGCACCCACACCTCCGACGGCGTTCCCAACTTCCTCATGCTCGCCGAAGCTCTCCTCCCTTCCGATTCCGATCGTTCCAGCGAGAACGCCGCGCTCCCCAAGGTCGGTACCTCAACACTGCAAAAAAAAATTTCGGTTCTTTCCGGTTGAAAAGTTATGCGGGTATTGCTTGCTGAATCACGTGGTGAGATGAAACTGTTGGATTTTGTGTTATTTTTATCTGAAGTTGGTTGATGCGCTCTAAGTGTTTGATGTAATTCCCACTTTATAGTTCCTTTCGTCGTTGTGACGAGTATGAAGCTGCTACAGTTTATGACTGTTCTCTATGTAAAGCTGCTGTATGCTGCCGGTTTTAAAACTTTGGTCAATCTCGCTGTTGCCCATGCTGGGATTCTTGAACCACTGTCTTACGTTTTCCCTCTCTTTCTCACTGGTTTTAGGTGGAGATATCGCAAAAGATTCAAGTGGACGGGGAAGTGAATAGGGCACGTTTCATGCCACAAAATCACAATATAGTGGGTGCTAAGACAAATGGTTGTGAGGTTTATGTTTTTGATTGTTCTAAGCAGGCTGCGAAGCAGCAGGAGGGTGGGTTTAATCCGGATTTGAGGTTGACGGGTCATGATGGAGAAGGTTATGGATTGTCTTGGAGCCCCTTGAAAGAAGGTTACCTTCTAAGCGCGTCCCATGATAAAAAGATCTGTCTCTGGAATATATCTGCTGCGGCACAG
Source organism: Melaleuca quinquenervia (assembly GCA_030064385.1). Lineage (NCBI taxonomy): Eukaryota > Viridiplantae > Streptophyta > Magnoliopsida > Myrtales > Myrtaceae > Melaleuca > Melaleuca quinquenervia. Next base: position 3,537,241 of record CM057726.1, on the reverse strand, counting down.
GATAAAGTGCTCAGTGCAATGCATGTTTTTGAGGTAACCTATGACAGATAGGAGTTTGGGCTTCCCAGTTGTCGTAGGACTTTGTTAGTTTAACCAAGTATTAATTTGGAGACGAAACTGTCATTTTAGGCTCACGAGACTGCGGTTGGAGATGTGTCTTGGCACTTGAAGAATGATAGCTTATTTGGGTCTGTTGGTGATGATTGTCAATTGATGATCTGGGACTTGCGAACGAATAAACCACAACAATGTGCCAAAGCACATGAGAAAGAGGTTAGACAACCATGAATTTCCTCCATTGGTTTTTGCTCTTGTTTTCTTGCAAAACGCCTTATGTTTATTGTTAATACCCTCACACATGCGATTGGATTTCTTAGCAATTTTATACATTACATAGTGATTGTCGTGTGGCTAATAGATTTGCAATTAAATTGCCTCTTGGATGCTTTGCTCCCAGGTGAATTCTGTATCTTTCAACTTGTATAATGACTGGATTCTGGCAACCGCATCTTCAGACACGACAGTTGGACTATTTGACATGCGGAAACTGACTACCCCATTGCATGTTTTTAGTAGCCATGAGTATGTTCTCTGCCTATGTGATGGATCTGAGATTTTACTGTATCATTAGTTCTCAAAAGATTGCAGTCTTTATGTGCAGCCTATAGAACTTAAAGCATATTTAGTTACTCTGTATTGGAGCTGTAGAGGATGTTATGTTTCGTTAAGATTATTTTACCATGACCAGCTTCATCCTTGATGCACTAATGTTCTCTTTGATGGCAAGAAACTAGTGCTTGATGTCTCCTTTCCACTTAAAAACTGTTTCTTGCAGAGGAGAGGTCTTGCAAGTAGAATGGGATCCTAATCATGAGACTGTGTTAGCTTCTTCCTCTGAGGACAGAAGGGTGATGGTTTGGGACCTCAATAGGTACACCATCCACGTGTTGGTTCTCAACCTAAAAGTTACTCATTCTTTTGGTTTCATTTTATTCTCTCCCTCCCTCCCTCCCTCCCTCCCTCTCTCTCTCTCTCTCTCTCTCTCTCTTGTGCGCGCGCACGCACAAGCACACACTCAAACACTCTTCTGCATGAGGTTAGAAAATTCATAGAAGAATACTATTGTTTGGAACATCTACATTTTGATACTGGTTGCGTAGCTATTAGCAGTAGTTGCAGCAACTCGTATTTTCTAACTGTTTTGAATGAGGTGTGTAGAATTGTCACATTTGTGTGCTCAATTTAGGATTGGAGATGAACAGCAAGAGGGAGATGCAAGCGATGGCCCTGCCGAACTGCTATTTTCTCACGGGGGTCATAAAGCTAAGATCTCAGATTTCTCATGGAACAAGAACAAACCATGGGTTATCTCAAGTGTGGCTGAAGACAACTCTGTTCAGGTTTGGCAAATGGCTGAGAGTATCTGTGGAGACGACGACGACATGCAGGCCATGGATGGACATCTATGAGATTTGCTACAAATGCTTCAGAGAAATATCTTTCTCTGATTTCATATTGGGTCCAATGAAGAATTTTCGCTTAACTTGCTAATTCTACGATGCTTCATGAAGCATTTTCTTTCACTCCTCTTAGCAGCTTAGATGGACGATATACTCGTTCGTGTAATCCATTTGGTGTATATCAGCTTTTCTGTGAAAGGACGAGCTCTTTGGATGGGGCGAGTTGTTCACCATCTTCTATAGTAATCGAGGGTGTAGGGTGGATAACTTGAGGAGTGATGTGTGTCCTTTAAGGTGGCAGAAAGGCATTAATCTGAGACCCTGGATTTGGATGAGTACAGAATCCTCGTAATTATCTATTTCTTCCTTGGTTGCCTAAACATGAAATTTTTACTAAGAGGCGATGATCAAGTACAGCATGAAGGAGCGGCCTTAGATTAACGTGATGAAAAAGGATCTGAACAAATTTCTAGGTGGTTGATTGAACTTGATAACATGTCCACCGAACCGATTGATCAGATATTTTTGAGCTTGACCGTACTTTTAATACGATGAGGCCTTTGACAGATAGCCTGAAGGAGGACGCATCATGCAGTGACTTGATATCGTTTGTCTTAATAAACTGACAAGGCTACCTGCAGATCTAGCAAGAGAAGCGCTATAAAGAATTCTTCCTACGCATTAGCATGAATTATCTGCCTCATGGTTTTTGAGTTTGTTGTAAGAACTGAGATAGGTTTTTGAGAGTGCTCGGATAGTTACTTTGTTGAACATAACCCATTGCGCTCTTTCATCTCAACCGACTCAATGAGTTGTACCCAGTTATGAACAGATCTACTAAATGAGTGAGCTGTATTGAGAAATGATCTAATTTAAATTTAACTACTTGACTCGTTTTCAATTATCTCTATACAATATAAATATAATGATTGAAACCCAATTCTCACACCCAAACTGAGATGAAATCACAAAATCAGCGAGTGCGAAATCCAAATAATCAAGGAGACGGATTGAATCTAACTAAGTCGTAAACTTATTTAACAACCATATTAAAACCCATTTGTGACCCATAGAGTTAAATTAAATTCACTTATAATCCATAGACTAAATATATAACAACCTGAATTAAGAAATCAATCCATAGCTCATTTCACCAGTCACAAGTCATCCTACTACTATATTAGTTCGGTCACCAGCCCGATCAGTCAAGCCACTGAACTGAACTCTTTGGGTCGGAGTGAAACATGGCCCATCCGGCCCTCTGACATCATGACCGGCGACACCAGTGTCCCTTTGCCTCTGGATTGATGCCCATTTCTCTAATCTCGACTAATTAATGCACGATCCTAGTCCTAGAGAAAGCACTTGGAATATTATTTAAAAAACTTTCCATAATGATCTATCCACACACAATGTTCGCTCTTCCCTAGTTGTCAAAGTTCATCATAGAATGAGACTGAGCTTGAACAAACTCCTCATCCTACTAAGGACGACATAAAAAAAATTGTCAGATATCAATGAACCCCTCCATAGCCAAAAGTAAAGATTTCCTTAGCAGTTCAGTGAAAATGCACCTTCCTTTCTCTTTATTCTCTCTTTGCTAAAAAGCCGTACTCACACCATCGCCAGGGGCAGGTTCACCGGCCTAGCTCCATTACATAACTTAGAAGATGTGCATCATCATCATTTGCATGATGTAACGTGGAAGGCAACTTCTGAAAACAAACAGATGACGTTCGTCATACAGTGCTCCCAACCCCACATCCTCTATAGCAAAGCAAAATAGTGCTCGCAAAGATCATTCAGAAGAATCCCAAGCCAACTAAATTTCTTCGCTGTTAAACAAGCAAACCTAGTTTCAGTCCACAAATGGAAAAGCTTGACCCTCGAGAGCGAGAGTACGCTCCTCCACATTAAAAAAAATATATTCTTTTGAAACAATCCCCATCTTCCATAAAATTATGTACTTCAACAATCAGGAATTCATCAAGCATACAAAAAGGAAGCGTTTCTAATAATGAGAAGAAGCACTACCTGCTGCCACAGAGAAAGTGACCCCGTGACTCTGCACTGCAAAAACAATAGACCTTAAAGCCCTCATAAGAAACCAAGTTGTCCTCTATTGGAAGGTCCACTGGCTATTCATCCATCGAGGGTCCAGCTTAAGCAACAGTTAAAGATGTAGCATATTAAGACATCACCCTTTGAAAACACAACTAAGCCATGCCAGCTCTGAACCCAAGTTCGGTAGAGAGACTAAATAATAAACAATCTGACAAAAGCCACCTCTGCCGCTCATGAAGACCATTTATTGAGTTATAGGTCTTCTTGCAAGATGAAGGTGATTACAAAAACAATTCTCATCCGGTCGTCACTGCACGAGACCCTCCTATAATAACAAATCAAGATGAAGTCAAATGGTAGTCAAAGAAATATATTCAGCTTATTTCAGAGAAATTAAATACCAGAAGACTGATGGAATAGAACCCAACATTATAATGACCATCTAGCAAAGTGAGAAAAATAATCATCAAAAGAACTTTGTCCTCAATTCGATAGAACCCATGATTCTAAATCGCCACTGTAGAAAGAGAGGGCGAACTCAAGTAGAAAAGAGGAAAAACGACGCATTCACTCATAGGAACAGTTGGCACGTGCAAAATAGAAAGCAAAAACTATTGTCCCTCATACTCTAGGAAAATATCCAAAAGTAACCTTTGCAGCAATGCGACTGCACATCAACACCATGAGCATCGCACCTCCATCGGCGTAGTGCATATTAAGAACAAATCTTTGTTGGAAGGGAAAGAATTAACTTCAAGCCCAGACTCAGAAGATGGATTGCATAGCTATAACAGCCTAATCTGACGAGAAGGAAGGCAACATAAATGACATTTACATTTCTAAGACGAATACATTTATGCATTTCCCAAATAGATCTACAAAGTGACATGACTAATTTTAAGTGGGTATTGCAACAAGTTGACCATATTCATACATACATTAATAATGCACCACATAATTCTGTAAACAATTTGTATGTGCGACAATTTTCTTTCTACAGACAGATAACACATGGCATAAGAATACTGCAGAAAACACAGGAACTCACAGACAACATATGCAACCATGTTGAATAACCAATATGAGCTGGTAACAAAAGCAAACCAGTGATCTAGTTTTCACCTTTTTTCTTACTTCCACCAGAAGAAGCCACATTTGATGCTATTTTCTCATTTCCACACCCAGGAAGCGTTTTGGGCCCTGAACCATTCTGATTGGCTAAGCATTGGACATTCTCAAATTCACAATTGCTATATACCTGCCCATCCAGGCTCGTACCACCTCCACTCCTACCCTCTACCCCCGGATGCAGGCAATAGACCTGATCGTTACACTGCATGTTACAAGGATTCACCACATAAGCACCGCCAGGCATTGCCGTTCTCTGATACGGAAAAGATCCTATCTCTCCTTCAATCCTGCCCCTTATATCCACAAGCAAACACTTCAATCTAGCAATCTCGGCCTCCAATGCAGCCTGACCCTGAAGTCTCTTCATCAATTGCTGATTCACGGCCCTCAATCTAATGACCTCATCCTCTAATGAGGCAGCACGGGCCTTCTTCTTTTCACGGTATTTCCTAACCGCCTCCCGATTGCCGAGCGGGCGCTTCTTCGATTTGTCCTCCGTCGACTCTGCGGTATCATCGGTAGAAACCTTATCCTCACTGGCAGCAGGGACAATTTTGGTGTGCACATGGAAACATGTGTGAGTATGTGAAGAGTCCGGCCCCGGCGGATTACAAGTGTGAGTGTGAGTACAAGCATGGGTGTCCCTGAGAATTTCGTCGAGGAAACTATCCATCGAGCGACTACCAGGAATATCTCCTAAAACCGAACTTGAAAACACGTCATGGTTCGGAAAGACTTCCTGATTCGAGAATTCAAGCTCCCCGTCATCCATCTCGGAAGAGAAATCAGCTCAAAGAACTGCAAAATCCGAAGGCGCTCAATCTCTGATGGCAACCGACAAAAGGCGAAAGATTTCCCAATTAAAATTGACAACACCAAACGCGTCCAAGCACAAATTGGCGCAACCCACCGCTCGATGCCCTAGATTCCTACGACCACAATACACGATAAATCAGACACGGAAATAAAAAAATCACACGCAGAGACAACAGCAAATTCAGCTAGACCCAACTGCAAAGCGTCGGACGCCGAAGCGCGAGCGAATTCCACCACGAGACTCGGAGTTCAGGTAGAGAGAGAGAGAGAGAGAGAACAAAAAAAACAGAGCATCGCGAGCAGAGAGAAAACGAAACCCTAGGAGACTCGAGGGAAAACAAAATTGCAGCTTTCGAGAAGGAACAAAGAATTCACAGAGGCGAGATGCTTATACAACGAACGGGCGATCGCTTCGAAGATTCTCCGCCTCCACCGTGAAATCGCAAGGAAGCCGCGGCGTCGCTTCCGCTTTCGCGCTCGACTGGTGACTGCGCGAAGAACGAAAGAGACAGGGAAAGAGTACAGGGATGGCGTCACGACTCACGATGTACGACTCAGGAGCGAGATTCCCCCCCGATTTAATTTATACTTTTAGTTGCTGCCATTACTTTTGGGGGGGCGCGGAAAAAAAGATTAATTTGGGAATCGACATTATGAATTTGGACCGACTTTGGACACTGAGTTGGAATTTCATGGCAAATTTAGATCCTGTGATCTTGACAGTTCAATATATTAAATATTAAACCGGATCAAGCATATAAGATCAGCTATTCATCGATTTTTTCTCTTATCGAATTTTCGTCCATTGTTACTTATTCATATGTTTCGGATTTTTTTCTTTCTAACTTCGATTCGATGAATTTAATTAGAGAAAGTAACCAAAATGATTTAATTATTTTTTTCAATGATTTTACAATAGACTTTTCTTTTGATGTCGTTCCGATCGTCCTCCATATTCATTGCGACGCTTGTAGCACGCCTTGCTCTCGATAGGGAATATCTCATTAATTCCCAATCTACCCTTGATGGAATAGTTATTTCTTCCGTTTGGTCAAATAATAAATTCGAAATAGGGATGTCCCCATGAAAATAGTTGCTCCCTCAAAATCAGAAAGTGACATTTTTGATGCACCCTTTTTTAACAAATGCTAATTCTGTGAAGTCGCCACGAAATTTCACACCAAAAACATAAAGAAAATGACAAAGAAGAATCGTTGTTGTTTTAACGTTAACTTATTTACTTGTTTAGATAACATTTTTCCCTTATTTATTAATAAATCGACTAAATAAATTCATATTTCTATAATCAATTGGATCCTTCGATTGGATCGGAGGCAAACGCCTAGGAAAAAGATCAGCTTGGATTTAAGAAAAAGTCAGCACCCACATTTGATCCATTCACTAATGCTAATGGCTGTCGTCATCTTGTGATCTTTCGATGAAAGCTAATCAGTTGACCAAAAGAAACAGGTGCCAAACAGTTGTCGGTTAATTTCTCCGCGAGACAGAAGTCGACACATATCAAGTAGTTTCCTGAGGTTGAAAAAAGGGTTTTCTTGGGACCTTCTTCTGACAGAAGTTTCCTCGTCTATGTGCTCTTGTTTTTTTCCTGTTCTTTGTTGAATCCATCTGGGTGACCGTGTATCGAACTGAAATGTTCAAGAAAGCAAGCGCTCTGTTCTGGGCCAACACTGTTTATTACTAGAAGTATGAAGGTCGACCCATCAACATGAATCTATAATATGATCTCATGCGAATTTGGTCTTGATCCGAATGGATTTAGCAGTCATTTTAAGCTGCTGGGCCTTCGCAACCGGAGGCATTAGCTTGAGCTTTGCTCTGTTGGGACTTTGGCAAAGAAACCTGCCTCCGATCCAATTAGGACATGGACATTGCCAGAATTGTCTTTCCCTTCGATGAACATCTGTGGAGTCTGCTTACACCAGGGATTTTTCGTTTCCTCTCGTGACAACGTACATCATTAGTCAGTCGAAGCTCGATGATCGGCTCCATCTTTCCTTCACGTACTCTTCCACCGAAATGCTGTTGCGCTGTTCCGTGCTGCTCAACGTGCTGCTGAATGATGTAAAATCATCACAAACATCCCTCAAGGCAAGGCTCAGGTGCGACTCCGTGCTCGAATTCGGATAAACTTCATCGTCGTTGTCATCTGAAATTTCTGAATCCACCCAAGGATCGCTCTTAGAGTCGAGCCACTCATCAACATTTATATCCCCATTTAGGATCTTCAGAACCTGAAAACGCAAATAAGGCTCACGGTTCATTCAAGGGAACTTTTTCAAATCGACTATAAAAACAACATGCGCTGGTCTCTCAAAAGGCATCGCCCAGATGTAATATTGTGTTTACCTGATTCGTGTCAGGGCGAAGCCTAGCTGACCGCGTGATGCAAAGTCTAGCTGCAAGAACCATTCTTTGCACTTGAACCTCGTCGACATGTCCACCGAGATCTGGGTCCAGAATACTTCTTGCATTCCCGCTCTCTATGATGGGCTTTGCCTAAATTTGCAAAATTAGGGAGTTCATTCGATAAACAAATTAATGCAGTGTGAGGATATGCATAAGGAAGGCTTCTTACCCACATGACCAGGCTTTCTTGTCCCTTGGGAGCGTCAGAATTTATCGGTTTTCTTCCTGATAAGAGTTCGAGTAACACCACACCAAAAGCATAGACATCAACCTTATCACTCAATTTGCCGTACATGAAGTATTCCGGAGCTAGATACCCAAACGTTCCAACCACATCGACTTTGGTCAGAAAAGCTGCAGCTGGTGGTCCCCATATTGCGAGCCCAAAGTCAGACAACTGCCACCGAAAGAAAATACCAGTCATTTATTGCAAAATTTTACTTTCTTCAACATTCTAGCTAATCTCATACGAGCCGTAAGCACACCTGCGGCTCAAACTCATCCGTGAGAAGAATGTTCGATGTCTTGACATCCCTATGAATAACGGGCCGAGGAGATTCGTTGTGCAAATAATTTAGGGCTTCTGCAATTCCCAAGGCAATGTTATACCTTACAGCCCACGACAGTGCATGTTTGTTTCTTCGATCACCTGCATCGCATGCTAATGTCATCTCAGCATGGAAGCAAATGGAGACGAAATAAACAACGGTGTTAACTCTCATTGAAGCATTACCATGTAGGTTTTCCTCCAAGCTGCCTCGGGAGAGGAAATTATAAACGGATAGTAGACTGTTATGTTGGACACTGATTCCACGTAGGGGTGTGATGTTTTTTTGCTTCATCGAGGAGATAATGTCCAGCTCCAGCAAAAACTCTTTCAAATTTGCTTCGACTGACGACTTCAAAACCTTTACTGCCGCTGTCGTGCCATCTGGAAGAACGCCTTTATATACACAGTTGGAGCCGCCTTTTCCAATCAGATGCTCTGCTTAAAGGGAAAAAAGAGCTAACAATGATGTTGCTTGCAATAAGAAACTGGAGGCAAAAAGCTAAAACCAATAGAATGAAAAAGCGAACCTGACGAGAAATGCAGAGTCGAGTCTCTAAGGGCATGATAATCAAAGAGTTCACAATCAGACGATTTTGTTCTCAACAAAAGCTCTATCTGTTTCAGTAGCTTGCTTGCCTCCGATGAAGTACTTTTATGGCTTCCATCCACAGTCTCGGTACGATATTTTGGTGGTGGGCTTTCTCTGGTATCTGGGTGTAGAGAATTCAGGTAGAGAGACCTATCTGGCAGGCTCATGACCCACTGAACAACAGAAACATTCCTTCCATTCAGAGTCCGTGGAGGATCGGCAGTAGCTCTCCTTAGCAAGGGCCAACCGGCTCTCTGCTCCAGGTCGCCTTTAGCATGTTCAGAAGTCGATCTTGAGAGAATTATCCTATTTTCGCACGCGACACCATCTTTCACATCTTTATAATTAGCAAGTGATTCCTCTCTCAAGCTCTGAATCCTTTCCCTGGCTGAAATTTCAGATTCACCAAATTCAGAGGAGGTTTCTTGAGTGCTGGCCTTTGCTCTTTGACAGAGACTGGGTCTAGGATCTCCTCTGACTCCTGAAGTTCAACTAAATCAGATGAAGTTTGAAGTGCTAAACTAAAAGGTATTGGTTTCAACAGCGCTAGCAGCTAACCTGGAAGCTGGATATTGGTGCACCTCCTGAAGACTATTTTCCCATTATGGATGGCCACCACATCAGTAGAAGATGGCAGCCGCTTGGCACAATATTTGGCCGTCGCAGTATGTAACCTAAATCGATAAAATCCATTTAGAGCAATGGCAATAGGGAAAAGAAAGATCCTGACAATTACAACTTGTTGAAATGAATTCAACTCTCAATCATAGTACCCGAGAGCACCTTGCTTGTCTATCCCCACGAGTAGGGCCACAGCAGCATAACTTTTTGTCTCTCTCACCAGGACCTTCCTAAACGAGCTACCTCTCAGCACTTGGCCTGTGAGATTTACCTACAATTTAAAACAAACATTTAGCAACATTCCCAAGTAAGCACAATGAAAGAGTTCCAAAATTCTACATATTAGGTCCGTACCTTCTTTGCTTTGCATAAACCTTCATAGTCCTGCAGATAGTTATCCAACATGGATCCATCTCGTGAAGCATCTGGACAGCATATTGTAAGTACCCTCAGCTTCAGATATTCGAGATATGAATTTAAACTAGTATTTCACCCAATAACATGATGCTGAGAAGGCTTTGCACAATATACAAACCTCGACAGACATGGATAGCAAGTACTCGATCTCCTGGTTCAGCCACTTTCACGATAGCCCAACTCAGTAGCTCTCTGCTATGGCCGTCGAGTCGAACACCAACCAACACGTACTTCTGCGCCACGGTCTTAACTCTCTCAGCAGTCATCGTTCCTTCGGAATAACCTCGCACCCTCGGTCCTTTCGTGGGGAAAAACCAGAGATTCTTCCTGGCGAGACAACCCTCCAAGCTCTACCACTTATCATTCGGTTCTCTGCAGCACTTAATCACGCATGTTAACCACTCACTACTCGTACCGGATAAAGAAACCCCGAAAGCCCCCACTTCGTTTTCTCATGCACTTGCAGAAAGCAACACCCTCGTGGTCATAAATGATGCTCATCAATGGGTTCCCCCATCAGCAAATTTAAACCCCACGAATCCCCAATAAAAATTCGCTACGCCCACGTAACACCCAAAAAGAATTAGAGCACAAGCCATCCGCACAAGCCATTATTATACACGCACGAAGCCGGTAAAACCCACGACGCGATGAGGGGAAGAGGACAATCAAGAATTGTACCTAAACTTTGTAGCCACCCGGGGCTCAATCCCACCATCTTCATTTTAAAAATCGCGAGATTGCCGCCATTACAACACCAACCCACCTAACGCCACCTTCTCGGCTCGTCAACGAGTGAAAAAACAGGGCATTCATAGCAGAGGATGAGGACGTGACGTCGATCTGATCAATCGTGAGAAATGAGGGCCGCGGGGAGGAAGAGTTTCGCTTGGCTAAGCAAACGGGTTTTGTCAGCTTTTGTTTGAACATTTGAAGAGAACGGATGAGGAAGTCCGGGGTCAAATCTTGGGGGTGATAGTGTCGGCGAAGCAAAAGGAATTTACCTGGAAAAAAGCAGGCGATGCCTTGTCGTTTGGGCTGTCGAGAGAGAGAGAGAGAGGACGACATGCTTTAGTGGAGCAGTTAACTTCGTTGGAGTCATCGTCAACGGAAAACCGGCACTTTTCGCGGGAAACCCCTGATATCCGGTCATTTTTGCAGGGACCGATGCGGTGGACTGGACGAGCTTGCACGGGCTATTACGGGTCGACGGACAGGAGTCCTTCTCGTTGCGTGCGATAGGGGAGGGGCCATCGAAGATTACCTTCAGTCAACGGCTAGGTGGTTGACTTGTGGGCCACGATTAGGACCGGAAATTATAATTAACAAGAACAACAGGGGTTTACTGTAATGCGTAGAATGCCAATGACTAATGAGACGGAAGGTGTTCCATTCGATACCCAATTTTAGTCCCCAAATCACGTGCTCGAGATTTTCGACAAATTTGTCGGTGACGATGCGGTGATGGCAACAATCCCAATAACGATTAAAATAACTTGAGTTATCGTAATCGATTGCCACATGTTAATTACGAAGCTCATAATCCGACCAGCCATGGTAGTATTAATTCACAGGATTAACATGCCGTCTTCGGTACTTTTCTTGATAAAATTACTCGTGTCGAATCGAAAAATGAAGCCTGATATTATCTTATGTGAGCACCCCTGCAAAAAAAGAAAAAGAAAAACAGGTTTTCGCATGGAAAAGATTGTCATTAGGCCTCAGATCCATCGCAATTGGACAGTGGCGGATGCATTTCACGACACAATACCCGGTCCGCATGGGCGTCTAGATTGAAGCCGCACTTTTTTTCTATGTAAAAATAGTTGCCACGGTCGTGATCAGCGTGCTAATTATCTAGCTCGGACAAAGAACCTTTGACTTGACAATCTTGCTAAATCCAATGCCGCATTTCGATGCAGACACCGATGGAGATATATTGGGATTGAAGGATAATGTCCAGGGAAAATTCCACTCAAGTCGACATCGACTAGAAGATAATTTGATAAGTTTTAGGATGGCTAGAATTATTTGTCAAAAATATAAGAGAGAAAGAGAGAGTTTCCACGTGAGCATGGGGATTTCTTTTTTGCTAAAAGCGTATGAATACAAGGATACTAAAATTATAGACGGCACAAACAAGCCTGTGGAAACTCGTTAATTCTAAATGCCGATCAGCCAGTCGATTGAAAAGACGAGATTGTCGTTGTCGACGTCACAAGTTTCGATTGCCGAGGATAGGAATACGTAGCCATGGAGAAGCCGTAGCTATAGCTTCCTCGAGAGGGATACGTAGGGTAGACGCTCCACGCTGTACGTACGGCAAGAAGTAAATACGATTCGTCGCTAGCGTTCGACATTGATTAATTAAGTTGGGAACACCGGGAATCGTGAGGAAACTAATTCTTAGATGCCTTGCCAACCAAAAGTTAAGTGAAAGTTGATCAGCCGCACCGTAGACCCATGCGCATAAAAAATAGTAAGGAGTTGGTCAAAGGACATTTCTATCCTCCCAAGAAAAAAATTGAATGCCTCTTTTGTACTAAGTAAATAAATAGACAAAACATATTATATTTTCATTCATTCCACTTTTATTCAAAGGTGAGGGTGGTCCAGAAAGCGGAAAAAAAAAAAGGAGCCGCTGACCTGTCTTTCGACCCCTCGTTGGAAGGCATGGACCGTGCTCACTCCAAAGTGAAGAATATTCGAGGCGTGTCGGCCTCGAATTACCCTCATAAAATAATCTAGCAATCTTTGCGTCAAAGAATTGAAACTCGGAGTAATGACTACTTTCAACTTCTCGGTTATGACCGCCTCCCGATAATAATAAGAAGAAAAAAGAAAGAGAGGAAAATTCAACTCTTGAGTAATCCACGGAATGGATCTAAAACTATTAAGGAAATATTAAAACTGATGATTATAACTCGGGTGTCTCGGGCATAATCGATAGGGAGGACAATTGTCGAAAAAGTCATAAACTTTTTGTAATTTTAATTTTTTTGTCAATTCAGCCTTAAACTTTTTGAAATCTTATCAATTTAATTTTAAATTTTGAAAAAGATTTCAAAATATTTAGGATTTGTCTGTGGACAGTCGACGCGTGTGTGATCTTGGCATCAGGAAGATCCACCGACGCACTGTTTCTGGTGGGACACTTCGGCCAGGGGATGACATGGGATCAGTGTCCGATTTCTCGCGAGGCCCAAAGCAGGGCGAGATCACTGGAACCGGAGCTTTTTCCGTGCAGAACGGATCGTTGGGAAGGGAATAAAGAGAGGGGGAGACCCCATCTTCTCTAAAGTCGACACCTTTAAAGAAGGAAAGTAGGGATAAAAATGAAGGGAGAACGAGAGGAGCTGATGAATCCTCGCGTTTTAAATTTCAAAGACGAGGAGGGAACCTTTGGTGGGAAGGGGAATGAGGTCAATGATGGCCTACCACGATGGCCAACCACGCTCTCTACCTCTGTTCTCTTCTTTCTGCACCATTTTCTTAACCACATGCACGGACATGCGGAAATGGAAGTGGGTCTCACTCCCTGGCTCACTCAGATCTACTTGTAATGGAGTGAGGAATCGCATCTCTCTTGGATGCTTGGCCCCACGATGGCAATCGTCATCATCGGCCACTGGTCCTCTCTCTGGAAAGACGCAGATATCAGCACTCCATGCACCTTCAGTTCCCTGATGCATCAATGATTGAAGTGGATGGGAAGTAGCATCTGGTCACTGTGAAGCTCTTGGTTACATTTTTCTTTTTCAAGTCGCACGATTGTTGACATGCCAACCACTCCGATTCAGTTGGTGGCTTACGATCTAAACTGCCTCTTGGGAGAGCTAATGACTGGAGCCCTTGCTGACACTGCCGATAGTGATGCGGATTCTGATGCAGCAGATGCTCTCGGACCCACAAATTAGAGGGAGTGCATAGTTCAGACTGATTTGAATTTCTGACAAGAAAGTTCTCATCTCCCTATTTTTTTTTCTTTTTCTTTTTTATTCTTTATCAGATTATCAGAATGTCGATCGATTCATTTCACTGTCCTAACAACATCCTTTGACACGATGCAATGAGTTTCTTTCCCAAGCACGACGGCGGAGGGATTGAAGTTCTCCAAATTTATGCGGATTGTCTATCAAAGCGGGAGTGGAGATCCGCGTTCATGCTTCATCACTTTTACTCCATTTATTTTGTACGAGGAAGCTTCCACAAGGTTTTAGACACCAAACATGTAGTCTGGTCATTAATCCTTGGGCTGTGGAGTCCCCCACTGGTGCATGTTGTTGGGGGACGGCCAAGCACATCTATCTTGCTACTCACTTCCGTATATTCAAACTTATAGGTATTAGGATGAAGTAACTCATGATTACAGAGTCCTCCATGACAGGAGAAGGACAACCACCCCGTTGTTCTACGCTAGCCTTGTTCATGAGCTAATTAGCGACCGTAGAATTCCACGCTTTATTGTGACAAAAATTCATGGATGCTTCCGGTGTTTATGGGCGCAATGCATCTCAAGTGTTGACTTCTTGTGGAATTTATGTGATTTAACGACAGAGATTGAGAAAACTCACGTGCGCCTGTTCATGCAAGTATCGCTCCTTGGCACGCTTGAGATGCATTACATGTATGGCCTCAGGCTCATGCTCGACTGTTATGAGGCGTGGCCGAAGCCCTGTTCAGCCCGCGCATTGTCGTTAACAAATCCTTGTAGCCACGACTTGGACCGTTTATTTAATGGGAAGTTCTTGACAGGTAATTGTGCGCAGGCCCCAGCACAAAGTGGCGAGAGATAAAGACTAAATTAACATAGGTGCCCACAGCTCGTTCTGTTGAACGTCCAACAATTGCATTTTTTTTCCAAACTACTTCAACAACGAAAGCGAAGAGAAAATGAATGAAACGCGACTAATACTACAAATATTAGATTATGCGAAAAGGGCTGGTCTTGCATACATGGCCATGGCAATGGCATTGGACACATTTAAGCCCCCTGAAGAGAAAAAAAGACAGGAACAAGTTGAACATCAGGTCTTAGCAATCTGGGTAAAGTAGATTACATAAGGCATGGAGCGTCAGGATAGTTGTTCTAGTGCGGTAGGAGATCGAATCACATAAACACATATATGACCATGCCTTAACAATCTGGGGAAACAGTAACTTTACGCAATGTGGAACCCGAGCTGAACGTGTCCGGGTTACAGAACATGTAACTGAACTAATATACAGTCTGCATCATAAACTAACATCCATCAACAAACAAGTACAGTGCCTATGGCAGACAAATCTCTGTATCTGGTTGTCAGCGAAGATTCCTAACCGTAGCCAGCTTGCTTCTTCAAATTTGGTAGAAAAACTACTAATTTCTTCAGGATCATAGCTTTGAATTTTTCCCCCTTCGAGATCACAGTATAGAGCATGCCTTATGAGACTTTCTCTTCTTCTTCTTCCTCTGCTTCGGAGGTTGGAGAACCACCTTAATGGCAGCATCGAAGACAGCTTTCACATTCTGCAATTACAAACAAGAGAACTAAGCGAGAAGGGTATTAAAAGTTCTGTTCCGAGTATACAAATGACAGGGAAAACATCTAGACCTGCTGAGTCTTTGAACTACACTCAATATAAGCAGCAGCTCCAATAAGCTTCTTTAGTTCCTCTCCCTACCAAAACCAGAACATTGAGAACTCCATTTTGGTCATAAGAAAACCAACCAAGACTAATGAGGAGAATAAAAAAGGGACAGTATTTAGCAAGTAAAAATGATCACCCACCTGTGATGTGGTTATGGGAACTGCACCAGGATGGTCTATGAAGAACTGCTTGTCATCTCGAAGATCTACAAGAAGTGAAATATAGCTGTCGTTAGATCAAACTCCAGTTCATGATTCATGTGGTCGCAAGAGATAACACCAGTTAAATAGGTATATGAATTAATTTCCAAATACAGAAACCGATAATGCTTGGACCATGGACACAAAAAGAAAGCACCTTTTCTTGCTTAATCGTGACATTTCATTTCAATATTATGCTAAAATAAGTACGGGCATAGCCACATTGTTCCTGCAAAGCTGGAAACACAGCGATAGAAATCAACATGATATCTTTAAAAAGGTCTCACTCACTGATCAGGTCACTACCTTGTTTTCTCCTCATAGAAATCATTTTTACACTACCATTGCGTCGATATGCAGCTTACATATGGGGAGGAGTGCTTTTATATAAGAAATTAAACATTCGCATCACAATGAAGTTTCGCATATGGTAAAACACCAGGGATATAGATGGAATAGATTTCCAAAGAAAAGATTTACTTACATCTTCACATGATTGTAACAGATTAATTATCTAAACTCTCCTATGACAGGAGTGGGGAAGACGAGAAAAGAATTTGTTCACCATGTCAATTCGAGTTACATGCCAGCCCATACAAAAACAGGTTATTTTGTTCTCCACGTCAATTCCAGTAGCAAGCGAACTATCTTGTCCTTTTCCTCTTATACAGGCTGTTTTCCAAGGAAATTATTTGCAGTAGAACCCTTAATAGAATGAGATGATTCTCATCCAAAATAACACTATCTACATCTGCAATTACGCAAGTCAAGAGCACCTAAAAATCATTTAGTAATATAAGCACCGTATTCAAGAAGCAGATAGAAACTTCTTCTTGTGGGAGTTGATCAGAGACTAAAAGCCTCACGTGTGAAAACATATGCTTAGCAAGGTAATCCAGTTGTGGACACTTACCAAGTTTTGTACCAACGAGAATAATTGGAACGCCAGGTGCATAGTGCCGCAACTCAGGAATCCACTAAACATCCAAACAGAAGATGAAAAAGCTTTCATCAAGAGCCCGAGAAACCAAAACGTGATATTATGCATCAGCTGCAAGAATACTGAATAGGTAAAACAGATATCGAATCAATAATATTCACCTTTTTGGCAACATTTTCATAGCTGGCTTTGCTAATGAGAGAGAAAGCGAGCAGGAAAACATCGGCCCCACGGTAACTAAGAGGTCTTAGTCGATTATAGTCCTCCTGTCCTGTTCTATTAGAATTAAAATGTCAAACCAACCCGAAAGAAAACTCTAGCAACATAGAGGAGGTTTCCATCTGAAATTAAGAGAATGTACCGGCTGTATCCCACAAACCCAGGTTAACAGTGCTTCCATCCACAACGACGTTTGCACTGAAATTGTCGAACACAGTTGGTACATAGTCCTGTCCAAAAAATAAATAGTGATTGACACAATAGTTATCTTTCCAATGACCCATCAGAATGACAAGGCTCCGAAGAGGTTATCAAAAGATGTGTTCCCTCAGTTTGGTCCATGGAAACTAATATCATAACATGGGATGACAATTTCCCATATCTCATGCCAGACAGAGAATTAGCGTCACATCCAACAGCACAAATTGGAGGTCCCATGGAAGATCACTTCAGAGACAAGAAATGCTTTCTCAAATTGATACTGCATATCCAATTATCTCATGGAAAATATGGATTGCATACATTAAAAGATAACTAGGTACCACTTCTTCCTTTGGCATTCTTTTAAAGCAAAATCATAGAGCTGAAGTTATTGCAAATACTGAAAGAATGGAAACGAATTTTAGCTACTTCCAGCACCGCATTCCTAAATTCATCTTCAAATATTTTCTATTGTTTTAACCTCACCTCACAATTAGGGACAGAAAGGAAGTAATGTATTTCAAGGCAGTGAAAAGAATTCAAATTGCTATCTACAGAAAATCCTGAAAAATATCCGTATAGTCCTTTGAAAGCTTTATAACAAAAGAATATCTAACCTTTCACCGAATCATCAGTTATAAGTCTCTACTTTTGGAAATACCAAATACATATCTGAACTTTACATTGGAGACTACTTTGTACATCAACATCAGTTTTTCTTGTGTTTCTATTAACAAAGATATCATTTTCTTTTCGAAAATGTCCATCTCCAAATCCTGAATTCTCACACCCACTCAAAGTACTCAAAATCAGATAAAAACCAAACCGCCCAAACCCTAAGCAGGATCCTAAAATGAGTTTGCAAGGAAGGTCAATTTGATCTTTTTGATGAGGGGTTTTGTTAAAGATATGTAAATGGTATACGTAAAAACAGAGGTTTGCATATTGGGTCCAAAGTTATCCATGTTTTTGGTATTTTCCCTTATATTTCACAAACCCATCACAAAACAATTTTGAAGCAGCATGATAGGGCACGAATTTTTCGCGAACCCGTCACAGAAAGGTTGACATTTTCATGAACAATATCCCAAATCAATAGGGCAGAGAGCAACGCTTCATCTTCAAGAATACTCGACTCGATTGCAAGAACCGACCCAGAAAGCAGTATCTACTTTTCTTGACCCTCTTTCTTGCTCTAGATGAGGAGTAACTGAAATTGGGCACCAATTTGTTCGCACAGCAACGAAACGAACTCAAGAACCGAACAGAGGAGCGTTCGATTTTGCTTTTAAATTAAAAACCCAGCACAGTCCAAGTCAACCCAGTTGCTTAGAGCCCCAGAAAGAAGCCGAATTTCTCGAGTCGCCCAGCATTTCCCGGGTAAACAAGAGGACTGGCAGGAGCTCGAAGGCAGAAAAGGCGTACCGTAGGGAAGGTGTTGCTAGTGTAGGAGATGAGCATGCAAGTTTTGCCGACGGCTCCGTCGCCGACGGTGACGCACTTTATGAACCTTGACGCGCTCATAGTATCCCTTCTTCCTAGTACGTCGGGAAACCGTCTCCTTCACCGGCTATTCTTGAACAGAGATGGCGGAACTCCGGGTCTGTGAAACGAGGCACATTGAAACCAGGAAAGGAGCGAAAGTGGAGTCGTCCGGGAAGAAAACGTACTCTTGACTACCCACAGAGAGAGAGAGAGAGAGAGAGACTTTCTTTCTTCTTTTCTTTATACGGGGCTGGATTGAGAGAGACAACTCTTGCCAGCTGCGATGAAGGGTTTATTTAAGGAGAGCTGGGCAGCAAGTTTGCTTGACCAGTAACATACCCTCACCCGCCTGTATTTTTCAAGAGGTAAAGGTGAGAACTTTATGTAAAACTCGTAGCTCCTCATGAGTCCTCTCAACGAGGACGATGGATTGATTATATAGATCAATATCACGTGAATAGTTGACCATTTGTGAATAATATAATTAATATTTTTTTATCATATCGACTCGCACGACTTATAAATCATGCAACGACTTCTTCTTATTACAAAACTTGAAGAATCGTTTAATTTTCAAATGATCAGTTATGCTTAACACGAAAATAACTACCGTGAAAAACTTCTTTATATGATTATTTGCCAAGTGCTAAAGGATCACTCTATAGCAAAATTTCTTATGGAAAGAGACGACAACGTAATTATACGATTTTCATGTCCATTTAATTTGAGCCATATATATAACTTATTAGAGCAAAGATGTGGTCATACTTTAATGTCGTTCTAGTGGAATTGGAGCCGAAATTATCTCGCGCCCGATATAAGCCGAAGCAACACCTCATATAAATCAATGCTTGTTTTATATCAAATCACAGTTGAACAAATTGAACTTTCGACAAAAAGGGACTTCAAACTTAACGGGAGTAAACTACCCGCAATTAAGCCAATTGCCTTGGCAACTCTTATTTCTCGCCAGCATGAAGCCGAAAGTGCTAGTAATTGTGGGTCAGCCATGTGGCTTTGAATTTGTACTCGGGCCTTATACACATCACCCATCACTTGCACGACCATCGCGGTGATGGATGAACAGGAGGGATAAATTGATCATGGAGAGCAAGGCTGAACGATTGAATCCGCTCGCAACAACTATGTGATTTGTGTTAAGCATTGGCCATCTCAATGGGCCTATCAACAAACGTCACCCACCTCGAATCAGTAAAGTCAGGATTCACACTAGCGCCGATCAAAATCTCTCCGTAGTGCATAATTCGAACCCAAAAGTAGGTTGGCGGTGAATTCGGTCCATAAAGTAAGTGCAGTATTTCATCTGTACGTCCAAGCAAAAAGAGTAAATGCATGATGGCACCCCGTGTGCTTGAAGAGGGCAGTCACTTCGACCCTTGCGGTTGTTGCGGCACGGCTCGGAATCCTTAAACGAGTCAAAACCTACAGTCACTGCCCTGCGCGAGCCGCCAATGGAACACGAACAGATCGAGCAATGTCCTCTTCTCACTCCATCTCTCCACGTCATGTCGGACAAAACAAGAGCCCGTGCAGGTGCTGGTGCAGCACTCGACAGTGATGGACAACGACATCATACCATGCTGATGTTCTTTAATCTCGTGTCCACTCGTAAGAAAATGTTTGTCTTAACTCATCCAGATGTAGAAACCACCGGATGGCGTTTACGTACCCTAAAGAAATCGGACCGGAGGCAAGTCATGAAGAACTATACACATATATATAGAGATAGGTTGACCTAACGTAACTAAAAAATCGAGCTCTAGGTACGCCACCTAACGAAGCCACTCTCTCCTTCTTATCTTCTTTCCCTGTGATTATACAGACGAGCAAATCTCAATCCGTTCGGATTTCACATTGCTTTTCTAAATTCTCAATCAGAAGAAATCGAGGTATTATAATTGTTAACTTGCTTTTCGTTTTGATATTTTGGGAGTACGGATGTGGAGATCCGACTTTGTAAACACTCATGTAAGAAAATAAAATAATCAATATGATGTCATATGGGAAGCGTGAGGAAAGGAAAAAAAAATTAAAAGTGGTTAAGGTAGATTATGCTTCAAGATATGAAAAAGCAAAAAATCCTTCGCCCAATTATTTATGTGTGTTGGCATGAGTGGGTGATCGAGTTCCTCTTCCTTGCATGGAGGTCCGCATGTGCTCAAATCAGCTCTAACTTGGGAAATACTATCAAATCATTCCTAATCTTATAGTATGGATACCAATTTTATCATAAGCTTTCAAATTTTATCAATTTAGTCTCGAACTAATGGTTTTTTTGGTCAATTTTCGATGGAAATTATTAACGCGGCAATCTAATCATTGTCGACCTTTCTATATGGCACGCCGACTTTTACGTAGTGTTAAAATCAAATGAGATTAGAGCAGGAAGCACATGAATAGTTCTTTTTCCAAACCCTTCTTAAAAAAGGCCCACCACGACCTTTGTTTTGAGTTTAATTTCTTATGCAGTTAAGAGTGAAGTATGCTAGTAGGAAGTTCGGAACATATATAAATCCCTCACTTTATTTTGTTATTGGGTTGTTTGAACCAATCAAAATGGCGATTTCCTCATATAAATTTACCCGAATGATTATATTGAAATGTAGCACTAAAGATTTTAGACTCGAGTAATAAAAATGAAAGATTTAGGATCAAAATAACGTTCATATAATTAATTAGGAATTGATGAGATAGTTTCTCCGCTCTAACTTCCAAGCGAAGGAAGCAACAACAATGACGGTAATCGGAAATAACCCCTCAAGAGAATCAAAATATGTAGGTGCGGGTCTTTTTTGTACTTTATTGACTGACGCGGGTTGGCACCAAGAATTGACGCCACATCGCGAAGCAATTCATTTGGTGAAAGATGTGGGGCTCACATCTCTTATTGTTTTAGAGACCAAATTGACCCCTCCGCCCCACATTCAATATGCCATAATGCAATGTACGTGGAAAGGAAAAAGAGGTGGTGGTTGTAGTTGGTGAAGGAACCATCATCACTCTACCGAATCATACTATTTAACAACGAGTCTGACCCCAATTTAGGGACACATTGCTCGAGCCGACGGTGCCGGACCCGAACCTATTTTCTCGTGAATTTCTTAGGGTTTGCATGGACATTTCGCATAAAGTCCGATATCTTGTTATGTTTCGAAGAAGATATATGATATTTAGGTACAACACAATGTCGTCGCGTGCATACTAACACCGTGCATGCACTGATAGTTAGAGAGACCTTGCTTCGCTAACTAAGCATCCCTCGTTGATCATCTTCACGATGAATCAACAGCACTAGACATGGCCCTTCTCTTCTATTTCTTTGTCCTTTTTGGTGGCAAACCGCGGAGATATCATAAGTAATTGACGAATGTATAGCGGTAAATCATTGCCATCTGGTTCATTTCTTTGGTCAAATGATTTGCTCCTGACAGTGGCCTAATTCAAATGGTTTGAGAATCTCATCAACACGTCAGTCCAAGTACTAAGACAGGAGTATCAAAACTCTCTGAACTCGACGACAAATCGTGATCAGCAATCTGCTGCGCGATGCCGGGACTAGGAGTCCAATCTCACCATCTTCAAGTCCCAAAGATATCCCACCCAAGGCAGGCTAACCAATTGTTGTTTTCTGCGAGTTTCGTGGTCGCCATTCCCAACCATCAAGAGTTCACATTCAGACATACTCCCAACTGGTGGCATGCGACTAGACCCCGGCATCTGAGGGATCAATTGACAATGTTTATATTTCGTCATCTGAGGTGAAGATTTCTAGTTCGATCAGCTTCCCAGCGCCCGGCCTAATTTTCTTAGCGTGATCTTCTGTTTTGCTCCTTTTCATGCCCATTCGATCGTTTCCTTGGACTAAAGGTGGATCCAGTTTGACAGCAGATGATTTCCTGACGAGTAACAAAAAATATCAGTTTGACCAAAAGTAGAGCCTTGCATGGGATGTTTTTAAGTACATTTAATATCGATGCATGAGATTGGTAGGAGTAAACCTTTTGTCCTTGCTGGCCAAGGGTTCAGCTTTCAGAGAAGATTCCTTATTCAAACTTCTTGGCTCCATCTTTGCTGGCACACAGGAGGGAATTGGCTAAGATTATCGGCTTATAGAGAGTCTACACCAAAGAGGCTAATTATATCTAACCTGTTACTTCAGACAGAAATCTTATTCCCTGTGAATGTGTGTTTGTTGTCACCTTGCCTGCACCACTAGTTATTCATGGTATTTGTCGGTATGATTGCATTAACAAGAAAAATAAAGACCACACAATAATTAGTAAACTTTAGTATGCAAAGACATCACCAAACTGCTTAATTAGGCCCCAAAATCACCAAAAGCAATGAAACGTATGAAACAATCGGCACTATACTTTTCTTCCTCACCATGAAACCTGTAACTTGTACCTTATTTCTCATATTATCGCTGCCAGAATTAGGGTCATCCATAACCACTGTGGATTGAGCGATAAAATTTATTTTGCTTGTTTCAAATGCCAAAACAAGGTTAAAGTCAAAGCAATAACTTTGACTTTCATGATGCATCTGTGAGACCTATCAGGTTTAACAGTAAGTAAAAACAGCACTCCAAATTTATACTAATTTCGAGTATGCTCATATGTACCTTAAAGCTCTTTTCAGCCCTTCCACTGATAACAGTTTCACTGGCTGTGCTGTCTTTTTTACATTTGTTCTCTCAGAAAGACGATCAATG
Source organism: Melaleuca quinquenervia (assembly GCA_030064385.1). Lineage (NCBI taxonomy): Eukaryota > Viridiplantae > Streptophyta > Magnoliopsida > Myrtales > Myrtaceae > Melaleuca > Melaleuca quinquenervia. The sequence goes on along the minus strand of CM057726.1, from coordinate 3,513,752 downwards.
GCATAGATTCCCTCAGCACGAAGGTGATTTCTAAAGGCTGTTTGGATATTCCTGCCAAAATAAAGGAAAGAAGGGGGGGAAAGAAAACATTAGTCTAGGAAGTTTGGTTTTTTCCCTTTCCTGCCATTTTGAAACAAGTAAAAGTCATGGAAGTCATGTCTAAGCATTTGTAAGTCTTGAGAGCTAGTTCTCTGGAAGGCTATTGCTTACCCCCCAATGAGCTCAGTTCGTGTCCTGGAATATTTCTCTGAAGCCTTCTGTCGTGTGTAACGGGTATGTAGAATTAGATATCGAGATTACATTGAAAATAAGATCACCAAAGAAAATAGTTCACAGAATCACTCACCGACTTATGGTACCTGCAATATATCCCATGGCGCCTGCAAAAACACATTTTACAAGGTTTAATAGCAGATGCAATTCAGAGAACAACAAAGAACTAGACACAACATACAATGCATCATGCCATAAATTACCTTGTTTAGAGACACAATCAGAAGAAGCGTAAACAAATGATAGTTAGTCATCTTCTTGGCAAATTAAGCAATGATTAGAGATGCTTTCGAAGTTCACAAACATCTAGAGCACTTCAAAATACAAATTTGCTAGATTCTTAGTATAAAAAGCACTTCTACAAGCTACAGCTGAAACCTTTTTCAACAAACTGAAAGGATTGGAAAGACACCAATTGTAGCAAACCCTAAGGCGTGATCAAACGAAATGAGGCACGGAACAAAGCCACTGCAAAGCAGTTCTCAAATGTCTCGTATGAGCATTGACTGCTGCCCTCGATGGCAAAGAATCCATGAGGGGTGAGCCATGGCACCACTCATATGCTAGTGGAATAAGACTCCACAGTACAACACTTGGTTCATGAGCGCTGAAGGTGGATGAGAATTCATGCCTCAGCCTTATCCATTAGGTCCATAACTTTGGTGGTATGCATATCTGAATTATGTTCGTTAGAACATAGCAGTTTTCCTTCCTTCATGCTGCAGATAGTCCACATTTCAGGCAGGCTATCTAGAAGATAGCCTCTGAAAATGAACCGTCTTATTACTCGATTTATTTAAATACAAAAAAATTGTAAGTTTGAATTTAGAAGTACTGTTGATAATAGAGACCAAAAGGAAAGAATGACTTTGTCAGCCAATGGGAATGTTTTCAGGCTAGCTAATAATTGACCTAATTGGGATTAAACATCAGGTATTGCGTATCCATCAATGAACAATCAGACAAGATTTTTTTGTGATGATGCTTATAGTTATATAATAACTCAATCACCATATGTAGGGAATTCTTGTTCCACAAAGCCATCTATGTTCTAGAACTGCTTTAGTTTGAATCCCTTATTTCTCATTCTTTTTCCAAAGGAAAGAAATTTAATGGTATAATGCTGAAGTTCACGAGGAAGGTATTGTTTAAATACCAACATCAGTCTGCAACATAGGCCACAATTTGGACTAGGGAAAGGCCAGATATCTTAAGTGCAAACTGCACAACCTCACGGTTAAAAACCATGAAGATGGACAAGCCACAAAAAAGTTGGAGACCTATAGAAGGAAATTTCAGCAATGTATATTATTTTGCTGATAAACAAGAAAAATTAAGTGAAGATCATTTCCAGAGAATACTGAAATGACATCAAATATCTAAAGATTTTACTGTCTGCATTATCTACAAACTTTATCTTCATAATAAAGAAATCATGGGACATGGATCATACTTGTTTATGACCAATGTACAAGACATTCCATCCTTCCTTTTACCCTTGCAAACTCCATAATCAGCCGATGTACCAATTTTCAATATTTGGCTAGGAGAAAATACGCTTAGAGAAAACCCTGCCTGAAAAAACAGAAAAAGGAGAACATAAAAAAGATGTGCCTCATGATATCCTTCTATTAAAAGAAAAAAAACGGCACAATGTACCTATCTCAAGATTCCATACCGTGTTGTCCTTTCGAACATTGCAGTTGAACAGGGCAAAGATGGCACCGACCTTCTCATCTGAATTCCTTTGATAGGCATCACCAAACAAGAAAAGGGAAATAGCATCTTCATTTAGGCTTCCAATTTTCCATATACAATAGTTCTTCCCCGTAGAACTAGTCTTTGGACTCCCCTTCTCAGTCAGCACAGCAACAGTTGCCCAACAACCTGAAAGAGTATCCCCCAGTAACAAATTCCTGGACAACCAAACACAGAAATTACAAATGACGTCGCCCTAAATACTAGAATAAACAAATCTTTAGTCAGCCTTTTGAAGTAAAAACTAGAAATCACAAAGGTTCAAAGTAGAAATAGATTTGCTTCCAAAAGTGAAATAGAAAGATGTCATTTGTAGAGTACATTGACAAGACAACGCCTTACTTTATCACTGGTAAGCGAACAAATCTGATGTCCGAAAAACGATCATGAAGCTCTTTCGGGGTAATTAACTGATTCCTGAAGGACAAAAAAAGATGTCAACACGAAAATCCCTTGGAAGGAGACTTCTACGAATAAAAACTGAGGAACTCCATTCCTTGATTCGACAAAACAAGCAACAGATATCCAGATCTTCGCAATTTGTAACCCTGATACTTTTTCTGAGTGAGTAATGTAGAATGTGCAGTAACCATTCAAGCATTGCCATAGAAAATTTAGCAAATGTCTCCAGAGTAAAGCTGGAGCTACGCAATGCAAAGTCCAAAAGAGCTCCCAAAAGAAGATATTGCAAATAAATTGTGTGACAGGACAATTATCCGAGCAAGAAAGTGTCTAAAATGTAGGAACATAGAAGCATGAACTAGAAAATTGAGGCACAAACAACCTTATGCGCAGACCCGAGAACTTCTCGACATCAGGCTCTGCAGCCGCCCTCGACCGGGTTAAGTTACCGGATCCTTTAGTTGGTTCAGGCATGTAATCCAAGCAATCTTCAACCGCATTTCGGAAAACAGACATATCCACCTGTTCCCTTCTCTTCGGCGTTCCACCATCCGAAAGATATCCTGGGCATTACTGAATGAGATGAGCTAAAAAAAAGGCTACAGAATTCAACTAACAAGCAAATTCTACTTAAATTGAAGTGCCACCATGAGTAAAAAAATGGAAATTGTAAGAGCTCAATAACAAACATGGAAAAAAAATCAAATCCTTTTCAATTCAAGATAAAACCTGGGGAAGAAGGGGAGTGAGAGTGCGAAGGAGAGGCGGGAGGGGTTTCCAAAACCCTATCTTGGAGAGAGAGGAGAAGGTCGAGATCTTCCTGGTTGCTCTTCGACATGGCATCTGATTCACTCATGTCTGTGTTCGTTTCTTCAGTGAAGAAGACGATCTGGTTCCGATTTCCTCGGTAGAACTCTTTCTGTTCTTAGGCACTATTGTTTGGAGGGAGGCTTCGATCTTCTTGGAGGGAAATGCTAACCCAAAAGAAAAGATATGTAAATTATGTACATTTTGTTCTTGAAAAACATATTGGGCCCATGTGTCAAGGCCCATCCATTTCAATTGGGCCTGAAGAAATCGACAAGTGAAGAAACGAAACCCGCCGTTTCCGAATTTCCGTTATGTACCGTTATAAGGCAATCCATGCAAGAAAAAGGAAGCAGCTTTCCAAGGAGAGAGAATGAGAAACCATGTTTCAGTTCAAGAAAACAGAACAGAAGGAGGGGGGGAGAGAGAGAGAGCACAGGGAGAAACATCTGTAACAAAGACAGCCTCAACCAGTGAACCGAAACAGCAAAAAAAGGAAATCAATAAAAAGAAAGAGCTGTCCTGTCTCCGAGCTTTCCTCCGGGTCCTTATATTTCCCAATTCATTCTCTTATAACACTAAATTTTCATGGATTTCCCGGTTCAGCTTCTGGGCACCTCCTCCCAGTAAAGGAAGAGGCCCCATCTGAGCTCCAGTTTTTTTAGCTTTTCGTTCATTTCATCAGAGCAAAAAAAAGAGCCTGGTTTGCGACCTCGTTGTCCTTGTCGAATTGGGAAAAATGAGGACAGCAATGAAGAGACTAGTAATTTTGTCAGCCCTTTTCTCATTGTTGCTCTCGGTGGCGTATGCGAAGAAGAAAGCGCAGGGAGTCACTTACGATGGAACATCTTTGATCATCAATGGGAAGAGAGAGCTTCTGTTTTCTGGGTCGATCCATTACCCTCGGAGCACCCCCGAAGTACGTCATTTTGGATACCAATGAAGAAGATTCCGGCCATACTCATGCTCTTTTGACATTTTTTATTTTTTGGTTCTCGTCGGATTCATTAGGCTGTTCTGCTTATGGGATAACAATGGCATTGGATGTGTACTGCAGATGTGGCCGGACCTCATTCGGAAGGCAAAACAAGGAGGCTTGAATGTGATCCAGACTTATGTTTTCTGGAATGTTCATGAGCCAGTGCAAGGCCAGGTAATTCATGCTCTAGTACTGACGCAAACTTTAAATATTTGTGATATGCCAAGCTAGCTAAGTTTTTGGCTCTATAGACGAAGATGATGAAAGGACTGTACGTTTTGATTTTGCAGTTCAACTTCCAAGGGAACTACGATCTGGTGAAATTCATCAAGTTGATTGGAGAGAACAAAATGTATGTAACCCTCAGGGTTGGACCTTTCATTCAGGCCGAATGGAACCACGGGTACTTTTTTATCTGACATGTCTTTCTTCATCCTCAAAGATATTGTGTCTGCGTCTCACGTGTATGCCCGTGGGCTGACATTGTCTGTGTCATTTTGTTATTAAATTGAATCCAGAGGGCTTCCCTATTGGCTGAGAGAGGTTCAAAACATCACGTTCCGTTCCGACAACCCACCATTCAAGGTAATGTGCCGCACCGAATTTGGGAAACCATATGTTCTGCAGGAAAAAAGAGACAAAAGCGCTCTGCTAACTGGTCTATGCCTCCTCTTCTGCAGTATCACATGGAAAACTACGTCAAGATGATCGTACAGAAGATGAAAGATGAGAAGCTATTTGCCTCTCAAGGGGGTCCCATCATTCTATCCCAGGTATAGACCTTACTACAATTTCGCCACCCAAAATCACGTATGGCCTTTATTGAACATAAATGACAATCTATTTCCAATTTGCAGTCATAGTGAGTTTCTTGCCTTGTCATGCAGATTGAGAATGAGTACAATAGCATCCAACTCGCATACAGAGAAGCAGGAAGCCGATATGTTCAATGGGCTGGAAACATGGCCGTGGGGCTAAACACAGGAGTTCCGTGGATCATGTGCAAGCAGAGGGATGCTCCTGATCCAATTGTACGTATTTAGGTGCATCCATGACATATTTACGCTCCTAAAATGCGAATGGACTTGCTTAGTGTGCACTGAATGTGTCCTAAGATTAATCATGCGCATGGGTTACACCGTCTTTGTAGATTAATGCATGCAATGGAAGGCACTGCGGCGATACTTTCACAGGCCCAAATAAGCCCTATAAGCCATCTATATGGACTGAGAATTGGACTGCTCAGTAAGCATACTGCACCATTGTCATCTCAAACCTTCGTTTTGGTCATCCTCAACAGACTTGACAAATATGTGACAATGTCGGTTCTTTGTATTTGGCTGATGATGACTGTTGTTTGCTTTGTTCTTAAATTATTGCAGGTACCGAGTATTTGGTGATCCACCATCGCAAAGATCAGCAGAAGATCTTGCGTTCTCAGTTGCTCGTTTCTTTTCAAAGAATGGGACTTTGACCAACTACTACATGGTATGGTGTGGCTTCTCCGCATCCAACATCAGCTTTTGATTTCCTTACTTTTGGTTGACGGCATTCGTTACATGTAATGAAAATGTCCTCCATATGTTTTACAGTACCATGGTGGAACAAACCTCGGTAGAACAAGCGCTGTATTCACAACGACTCGCTACTATGACGAAGCTCCTCTCGATGAATATGGTAGCTATAAAATTTTCCTTGTCCCTGAGAATTATTTCTTAGGATTTCTCTTGTAAATATCTGACTGGATGACATTGCTTAAAGGCCTCCAAAGGGAACCTAAATGGGGCCATCTCAGAGATCTGCATAGGGCTCTAAGGCTATGCAGGAAGCCATTGCTGTGGGGAAGTCCCAAAGCCCAACGTTTGTCCAAGGATCTCGAGGTAAGAGCCAAAGATGATGTTAAAGCAGCACTAGGGAGTTCGATCAGTAACAGGTTGTCTGCAAGAAGGGTTCTGTGCTTCTCATTATTGACAAAAAAAAATTGCTCCATGCAGGCCAGGTACTACGAGATTCCCGGGACTAAAGTCTGTGCTGCTTTCTTGACAAACAACAACACTGTGTTGCCTCAGGTGATTAAATTTAGGGGAGAGGAGTACTACCTTCCCGCACGTTCTATCAGCATTCTTCCCGACTGCAAAACCGTGGTTTACAACACTCAAAAGGTGAGCATGGCTTGTCTATTCTTTATCTTAGCCTTGCACTGATTGATTTCGTAAGGAGACCTTGTATTCTTGTCGCTATCAATCTTTGAACCACTGAGCGCCTGATGTGTGTTTTTCTGTTTTTGGCAATAAGCAGATTGTATCACAACACAATTCGAGGAACTACGTCGAATCAAAGAAGGCGAGCAAGCTCAAGTGGGAGATGTCGCCAGAAATCATTCCAGACACCAGCCGAGTGCCTGTCAATTCCAAGATACCGGCCGAGCTCTACAGTTTGGCTAAAGACACCACAGATTATGCGTGGTATACAACAAGGTGAGTATTGATGCTTTTTCTTCAGTCAAGAGAGAATTTTGGTGATAGCAATTTACTGAAGCGAAGAATTGGAATGCTGCACCGACTCATTGCAGCTTACAGTTAGGAATCCGTGATCTGCCGATGCGAAAAGATATAAAGCCTGTTCTTCGTGTTGCCAGTCTCGGTCACGCAATGCTTGCATTTGTAAATGGAGAATTTGTTGGTAACCAATCTCATTCTCAGCATAATAACTGACTTTTAGGCACACAACACCAAAGAATGGTAACCGTAAGCCATTCCTAGGCAAACTAATAGTGCGTGTTGATGATGTTGTTCAGGATCTTCCCATGGCAGTCACATCGATAAGAGCTTTATCCTGCAGAAGCCTATCGAATTGAAGCCTGGAGTGAACCATATTTCTCTGTTGGGTTCAACAGTGGGACTCCCCGTAAGGAGCTAATCAATTCTAATTGTGCATTTTCCTCTAACTCGAGAACTAGGCTGATGAATCTTCCCCAGTCGTGCAGGATAGTGGAGCCTACATGGAGCATCGATTTGCAGGGCCTCGTATGGTGACCATCCTAGGTTTGAACACCGGGACACTGGATTTGACCCTGAATGGCTGGGGTCATCAGGTACAGATAAAATTTTTGAGACGGATCTTATGTCAAATATATACGACTCAAGAAAGGAACATTGGCTGGGGTCAGAAGTAGACAAATCATCCTGTTTCCGTAAATGATAATGATTGAAATGAGGTTGGTTTTGTGATACAGGTGGGCTTGGATGGAGAGAAGGTCCGCCTATACACACAGGGAGGTTCGCACAGAGTGCAATGGACACAAGCTCCAAAGGGAGCCGGGCGTGCTCTTACGTGGTACAAGGTAAGGGATAAATGATCTCTCTCTAACGGCATACCATGATCATGTCTCGGTATCATCATACGTTACAATTCAGATAGTTGCAAGATTGGAATTTATTAGTAAATGCAGAGAATATGACAATAGATCCAACATTAGCATCCCATCAACAACACTTGGCTAGTTTCTGAATTCCTGAGGAGATCCCATGAAAACTTCAATGTAAATTTCACTAGCTACATCCTTCGAATTGTCTGAAAATTCGGTAGTCATGTATAAGGTTGTCTAATGCGTTGCCCATCGATCATTGCTTTTACAGACATACTTCGATGCTCCAGAAGGAACTCAACCCGTCGCAATTCGCTTGTCTCAAATGACCAAGGGAATGGTTTGGGTTAATGGCAACAGCATTGGCCGCTACTGGTACACTTACCTTTCTCCTCTCGGGCAGCCAAGTCAGTCGGAGTAAGTACCTATAAACTTGCACCCAAGAAAGATACTGCCAAGCAAGGTAATACGATTTAGATTTATCCGCTCGACTCCTTGCATTATCAGGTATCATATCCCAAGATCCTTCATAAAGCCGACCGACAATCTACTCGTCGTGCTGGATGAAGATGGAGGCAGACCTGACTCAGTAGAGATCCTAAATGTCGACAGAGACACGATCTGCAGTTACATCTCCGAGTACCATCCCCCCAATGTGAAGTCATGGGCAAGAAAAAACAGCCACTTCCGCCCAGTCCTGGATGATGTGAGACCAGCGGCGCACTTGAAGTGTGCGAACCACAAGAAGATTGTGGCCATCGAGTTTGCGAGCTTCGGTGACCCATACGGCATCTGCGGGAACTTCGGACATGGAAATTGCACTTCACCCATTTCCAAGGACATCGTCGAGAAATATTGCCTGGGGAAAACTAGCTGCGCAGTTCCGATCGAGCGAGGGCTCTTCAACAAGGGCAACGACGGCTGTCCCAGTATCATGAAGACATTAGCTATCCAGGCCAAGTGCTCTCACTAGAAGCACAGATTCCTTTCCAGATGGTTTAAGAGCATTACTTAGCTAACATTTGTAATACTTCACGACACATGAATAAATTTTCATCCTTTGTATCCACCCAGAGACTTCATCCTGATATGAAGTAACATTCATGCTCCACGCTTTTCAAGGTGCGCATCCGTGAAGATTTGAAGGAATATTGCTAAATTACATCAGCTTCAGTCCAAGTAATGTCTTGAGTGCTTGAGTATGATGAATTCAGTTGAGAGTTTACGAAAGAGAAAAGGCTGGTATGATGCTGTTCAACAGAGGAGACCCTAAGACATCCAGATCCTCGGATCATGGCACAATTGACTACATCATCCTGCGTACAAAGTAGATCTTTTTCTCCTCCGAAAGGAGATTTTTTAGTTCTCCTGTAAAGTCGGCTAACATAGGTCGGGACTGCTGAAAACATTCAGCAATCCATGAATTAGTAAAACCATTTATTGGTCAATCCAGTCAAAATCGTGGAATAGGACTTGGTGATGGTGTAGGTTCACGCATCGTTTGTTGACTGAAAGAGAGACAGGTCGTATTTCCAACCACTTAATCAGTTCATTTTCATGCTTTTTAGCATAAATTTAACAGACAAGGTCTTGTTAGGACAAGTTCGATTGTACATGGAACAATTTTGCCAACAGCAAAGGCTGGGAAGGACATCTTTTGCTCCCAGTACCACGAAAAACGACTGAAAATACTTCTTAAACGTAATCTGCAGTGACTGCAGCTTACCACCTAACATGAACCTCGGGCAGACATCCTCATGCGAAAACGTTCCAAGCACAGCACCACATAGTGGCTCCATTGGCTAAATCTTTTGGCTCATCAAAGGGGATTGGAGCGGGCATACCATCCCCATCGCAAACCATGGAAGCATCTCAGAAGAGGTTTGCACAAAGATTGGACTCGCCCACCACCCATTTTTCAAATATGAAATGGCAGACATCTCACGTAATTAGCATGGATGGCACCGAACTAAATCTTCTCTCTACATCAGAAACCTCAAATGCAGACACTACAAATCCACGAGCAAACCAATTGAACTAAATTGCTTCCATTTGATCACGTAATAATAGAATAAACATTGAAATTAGGTATGGAAGAGGATAAAGCTATTTGTGTTGTTTCTTATTCCCTTCAAATCCATCTTTTATGGCATACATGTATGATAGTTAAACAGCGCAAGTTAACAGGAAAGGGGGGCAAAAACAAATGGGCACTATTTATTTACACGCTCTAGCAGGCTGAAAGGGCAGGCTTCAAATTCTGTCTCCTTACAGCTCCAGGCTTCCTCAACAAAATCCAATCAAAATCTGAAAGAACAAGATACAAAGACTTAGCAACAGTAGTTGAGAAAAACAGAAAGCTGCCAAAATAACCAGACTGAAAAACCTTACATGAGATGACAGAGCCGACCTTAGGATTGCCTCTATGTAGGACAATTAAATGCCATTTCTTGGGAAAACTGCAGAACATGATGCTACTTCCAACACCAAGATCATCGAAGACCAGATATTGCCCTTTGTTCTAATATAAACAGACCGTTTTGTTAGTCTTAAAATCTCACGACAAATCAAAAGATCCTTGGCCTTCATTGATAGCGTAAAGCAATTTCTTGCACATAATCTCCTGTTTAAGATGCAGCAAATAGTTAGCAATGCAAATGACTAATGACAGTACACAGACAAACAATGAGCTTCTGTGATTATATATGGTACCTTTGAAGAATATGGGGGAAGTTTTAAGTAATTAGCACAAGTCATCACACTTGGCAAGTCATCGTCTGCCGACTCTGAAGGACCGGTTCCATTAGGTGGTACAGTACTGGCTGTAGAAGAATGCTGCACAAATGAGAAGACAATAGTTACAGCTTGGGTTACTTAGTGATCCACAACTAAAACGGCACATGCAACTAGATCATCACAATATTGAGCAATTGAAAAAACATGAATACAGAAATTCAGGTGACACAGTAGCCACATGATCTAGGAGCCTAGTTGCACCAAATGCTATTGTAAATCCTTATCTGATGCTACTTGGCAAGTTAATAAAGTAATGAAAAAATTAAGAGTGCCCCTTGATATGAATCCATGTTATCTATTACTTTTCATACCTTCCGCACAATTGTCAGCTTTGGATTCAGTACAGCCAGACCACCTGGTGGAAGTCTTGGAGCCCCGGTAACAAACTGGCAGAAGGCCCGCTGCTGCTCAGGTGTGAACTCTCCCATGATCTCAAGTAACTATTATTGAAAAGGAAAATAAATTTGTGAGCTATTAATAAGATGATAACCATGACCAAAAAAGAGCTCCAGAGATACTGAAGAAACACACATATAAAACTGCTGGGCTCTTAGCAGTGTAGCCATGATCAAATTTTATGTGCTCCGCAAGTGTCTCCGCCTGCAATAGAAGAGAAGGGGAGAGAGGTGAGACAATTTCTATGGACAACAAGTCTTGTAAAGCTTGATGATAATGCCAATGCCAAAGTTTACCTCCCACATCTCTCTACGGCCACAGAGCAGATAGTCCAGCTCATGTGGAGTAAAAATTTGTAGAGATGAGATGTCAAAAACCTGATCACCATTGAAGCACAAATCAGGTAGAATTCTAACGCAAGAAAAGAGAATTATGCTCACCATTATATTTAAGTTTAAAAGCATAAGTCAACTGAGTTGCAATGTAAGAACAAAACCACAACAGACACGTCAAATCAAGATTTTTGATATAAATGCATTTTTATCTCATTCCTGTCAAAGCTGTATGGCCTAAAGCCCTCTTGTTTTCACATCACTTTTTTTTAAAAGAGAGGATGATCCCTTTAAGGCAAAGAAGTTGATGACGTTATAACAACAATGGTTCCATTGCACATGAACTTATTTCATCAAAGACCATGAAGGCAATTAACCTGATTGAACCCTGCTCTGAATGCTTCCATCTGTCGAGCAATTCCCGTTTTGACAGTTGCATCAACCACCAAGGATAAGTATTCCTCCAGGTTATTTACGTCAACCTGAAAAAGATAAGGGAAATAAGTTCCAAATAAAGAACAAAAGCTCCAGATATAATTAGTAATGTAAGTCATAATCCCATACAGTTTCGTCCCCTGACTTCAGGGCATAGTCTGGATAGCCAGGGAGTGTAAAATCTAAACAGAGATCTTCAATTCGAGCCCCGCGAAAACGTAAATCAGCAATTGCATCATGATTGTTGTCACCGCTTGATACCATAAACTGTTTACGGCAAACAAGAGCATGCAACTCTTCCAAAACCTTCCCAACCTCGGCATCAAAGGAGATGATATCGTGTAAATCAAGCTCCTGGATCAAATGAAGTAAAATTATGTCACTTTATGCAAAATGCAGCTTTCATGAAAGAGATTATGAGGAAAGTACTAACTTGTCCAAGCACGAGCTTATAGAATGCTGAAGACATTGGCAAATCTAAAAGCCGTCCATCTTGAAGAGCTTTTGCCATTACACGTCCCACCAACCGGAAATACTCAACAACCTTGGAGAACTTACTGCCATCAGAACTATCAGCATTTGGAGGCCAAGGACGAGGGAACAACCCGAGAGGAGCCACGACTGTATCTCTATCTTCCACAGCAGTGTCTGTACTGGTGCTTTTACCATTGCTCTGTTCATTCAGATCAACATCCACTGCAAGCTTCTCTGATGAACTTGACCTCCACATCTCCAACCCAACTTTTTGCAGGTCATGACTTAAGAGAGTGTAAAACTCCAGGGTTGGACCCAGACCAGTTCCAACTTCACCAAAATACTCGACTTCAAGCACAGCTTTCTGGCTAGAATACATCTCCATAACTTTCGCAGCAGAATCCAAGATGCGGTTCCGAGATACACGAACCTTCTGGCGCTGTAATCTCCCAACTCTTACCTCTCGCTCATTTGCTGATCCATGGCCATCAGCACCTTGTTGCTGCTGGAGACGATATAATGCCCGGGATAATCCAAAAGCAGTCGAATAGAAGTACTGCCTCCGGGTCTCAAAAGGAAACAAGAATGGGCATGATTTTGTCAACTGGGAGCACCATGATGGAAGACTCCCACTACACAACGCAAGGGCGTCTTGTATTTGCCGGGACAATTTAGGTGTAAGTTTGCTATTAATAAATTCTTCAGGAGAAACTTTGGCACCAGATGTACTAAGTCGATCCAGACTAGATGTTCTTCCTTCAGCAAAATCACTGCGAACTATCTCAGCCCTCAAACGAGGTGCTAATTGATTTAATCCCTCCAATACCCGTAAAAGTGCCAAAATATTGTATGTTGGATTAGATTTTTCTAGATCACAAGGAAGCTCCCCTTGCAATATACTGTCCAAAAGGGACATTCGCTGTGATTGGACATCAGAATAGGAGACGGAAGAACCAGATTTTGCAGACTTCGAAGGAGCACTACCACCAGCTGCCCTGTCAGCCTGGCCATCTGCTTTCTGATAGGTAATCGTATATATATCACTCCACAACCTGCTTCCATCACCAGATGCAAAATCGCTGCCACCAAACCTATCATCGTCATCCTCATCCAACACAAGCTGCCGTTGGATGGCCTGATAAATGGTCAAATGCCTATTAAGCTGCTTCCCTCCCGCTGTGAATATCAATTTTGGAGGTTCACTATTACTGAGGAAAGGACGTCCATGACGATCTCTGCCTCCCCTAAAACCTCTACCATTAGCAGATCCAAGCCCAGCCATGGCAGCAGCAGCAAAAGACATTGCACCTCTAGTACCAAAGGTATTACCACCCCTAAAATCAGCAGAATCGGAGGGCCGAGAAGCAGCAACTTTACTGCTAGAACCAGAAGCTGGGTTGGTCTGGCTATCACTTGTGGCTGGATTTGCAGCACTATCCTCAGCAGAATCACCCAATTTGACATCGTGTACTTTGTCAGTCAAGCAAACAGGAAGAGAATCATCTCTTAGAACCTAAAACAAAGGAAATGGCTGCCTCAGCACAATATCCAAAAACTAATCAGCGAGCCTCAGAATTGCAAGTACATTATTGCATCATTGAATGCCATCTTTTTACATGCAGCAAGTACAGATCCTTAAACTTTACTAAATCCTTGTAAAAGGGCTCGACTTTTCTGTGTGAACCAAAAGGCTAATTCAGATATTTACAACCAAGCCATAATCTGGTATGCTAATGAGAAAAACAAAAATTATCATCTATGAAGAATAATAAAGATGAACAAATAAAAAAATTTAGATGACATACATCTTCATGGTCGTCATCGTCGTCGTCAGATATATCATCATCTTCAATAACCAATGCATCATCAATCTCAACAGGGGATATGTCCAAATCCTCATCCTACCAAAAAACAAGACATTAAAGTGGAGATAAACAATAGATAAAACGCAGCGTTTCTCTAATAAATAATAATTATCAAGACATTGAACATCTAAGAATCATATAAGATAGCATAGAACCTTGAAAAAGAGACAATCGACGGACTTGACCTTCAAAAACAAATATGATATTTTTAAAAAATTATTAAAGAATGTTAATTTGGCAAATACTGGGTGTGACCACCTCAGCCTTAATAAGCAAAAGATGAAAGACCAACATCAGACTTGACTGAAAAACCATCAAAACAAAAAAAAGAAGAGAAGGGAGAAAGAGAGGCAAAGAGCCCTTTTCAGCTGCCGCCACTGCATAGGATAGCAACCCTCCATCCACGGTTGTGGAGGGTCATGCCACCCTCTGCCACAGCCATACAGGATAGCTCTAGTCTCTGCCTCCATTGCACTGGGTCCCATGCTATAGTCTGTGAAAAGGTTAGCACGTTTCCCAGCCGCCATGGAGCCACCGCCACACCAGCAGGCAACTCCACCCTTTTCAAAAAATTAACCTCTCCCATGTTTCTGATGTCTATCCAATTCTCAGATAAAGTCAACGTGGCCACAACATCCGCACCTCATCAGTCATGTGCCACACCAGTATTTTTCATTTAATTTAACTGTTGGAAGGATCACAGTAAATTTTCAGAATTGAGGGTGTGTGAGAGTACTTCACACAAACCCAAGGGACATCCCAAGTGACAACAGCTCAAGAAACTCACTTCAACCCCCCATCATGGAGAAGACTTCCGAAGATAATGCTTGTTCTAATGGTAGCTATGCCACAGAGGTCTATTTGTTCTCAAGCCAGCTGCCTCTAGAGATTCTAAGATCATAAACTTCAAAAGGAAAGAGAAAGGAGAGGACTATCAGGAAATAGAACTGATGCAAATTCTACCAGTGAGGCTCAGTTAGCCTCCCTGCCAGTCCTCTACAGTCAGCTATGCTAGCCTGTACAAACTAATTTCCTCCAAAAGCTTTATTGAAATAGCTTCTGCAACTCAGATATTAAGAATATATCAACTCCATTATTAAAGACAAACCATCCACTGCATACATATGATCATTAGGAACCCAAGAACCTCAAGCTCAAGTTCATAGCACCTTGCATCCATGACAGGTAGAAAAATCTTACGCTTCTGTTATTTACCTCAGAGCTAGAATCCCCATTTTCAGCTTTCATCTGAGCATCTTTATCCAAAGCAGCCCTCCTGCGAGCAGCATTTCTTGTTTGTGGCCCTCTTCCCTCCTCCTGAGTGGGCTTCAAAACAGCTTTACCTTTCCCCTTTGATGAACTCGAGCCTTTCTCTTGAGAAAGCTCTTTTTTGGCCGTGTCCCCTATATTGACAGATGATCTAGATCTAGTTGAATGACGACGAGTGGTGGATGCAGGTGTAGAAGAGGAAGGAGATGAAGCACCAGCACCAGCAGGAGCCGCCCCTGATTCTGAGTTACCTCCAGATGGAGAGGGCTTCTGACCAGAATCGCTTCGCTGAACTCGAGGCCAGAGAAATTCTTCAACAGCAGCCAAACTTGCTAAGGGATCTATAAGCACCACGTTTGAAGAATAATCTCGAAGAGATTTATCTCCTTGGGCACGGCAAAGACGCAGCTTGAAAGGCTGAGATAATGCACTGAGCCCAGAAGAGATGCGACCACTTCCACTAGATGACCTTGATGAATGACTTAGGACCACTGGAAAGCGTTCTAAAGATGACAAAGCATTTTGAAGCTTCTGAACTAAAACAGTCATAGGAGCCACGGCCGCCTCACCATTACCATATGGAAGAGCAACTGACACAAATGACTTATATCTCCTTAAAGCTTGCTGGCGAAGTCTGGAAAGATTAGCTTCTGTAATTCTATCCTTCGAATAATAGCCACAGGAGAAGTAATTAAGCAAAGCTCCAACAACACCACTCCCTATAAACTCAAAAGTAGACACACCATCTCCTTTGCTTAGCTCTGCCAGCATCTCAGATATGATCCCAGTCAAGTATTCATCCTTGTTAGCAGAAAAATCAGGTAGGCGAGATCCAGAATTTTTTGATTTTCCCTTGGCTTTCGTCTTCTGATCATCAATACCAGCATTTAGTCTCATACAAAGATTTTTCAAGTGCAAGAGATCGTCCGTAACTCCAACATCGGTGGCTCCAGGATCAGAAGGAAAGTATTTGTCTTTGAATGCTTTTGCACATGCACTTACTGTTGAGCGTAGGTTGGAATTAACATTCGGAATTTCTATAGAACCTGGAGGTGATCCAACATTTATGGAAAGCGAATTTTTAGATTCTTCTACTGAAGTCCCCTCAGGGTTCGAGCTACCACTTCGTCTTCTATATCGCCTAGAGCGTGATGATGTTCCAGTGACAGAATCATTATCCTTCTCAGCAGAAGCAGAACCAGAATTTGGATTACCTGCCAAGATCAATTGATCTACCGCATGAACAACGCCTTCCCTGACAAACATCTTGGAAAAAGTCTCAGGAAGCTTGTCCATAAGAATCTCTGCAATCTGTAACGCAGGAACCAAGACATGCGGATCTTTCCATGCTAAAATACCAGCCAGAAAACTACAGAAGGTGTAGAACCCTGTGTAAGCATTAGCTTATGGAAGAGACCAATGCAAATCCTTTTATGAAAAATAAAGTACCTTGATATGTTGGTCACACTTAAAAGTGATTGGATCATCTCGGAAGTACTGAAGTACATCAACTTCGCTATGACAGAGAGACACTTGTGACGAACAGGACCATTCACACTAGAACCATAGATCTGCCAAGCATGTCAAAGCAACTCTGTGTTACTAACCAAAGCAAACAGTATCCAAGCAATAAGTACACCAAACACTGACCTGTATCAGAACAGGAAGCAGATCCATCCCAAATTGCCTCAACAGCTCAGGCTGCTCATTCAATAATTTTTCTCGAGTAGAAACCTCCGGAGCATTTCCATTAGATTCTTCTTGCTTCCCCGAATTGCTGGTAGGGGACTTTCTCAACATTGGCCCTTTCACAAATAAGGAAGAACTAACAGGAAGGGAAATCGTTCCTAGAGGCAGCGGTGGAAGAAGCTCATTGGCTAGGTTTACAATCTCAAAAATCTGCACAACAATTTAAGTAGCAGGACCAAAGGATAAATAATCCATACATAATCAAGTGATATGTATACAAAAGCCATAGAAATCTGACAACAAGAAAGGGCATGATAATCTCCTAGGGGCCATGTCCAGTGCCAAGGACACCCAAGATTACCACAGAGCAAAGCCCACCCTTGCGAAGAATGAAAGCGAGGAGATCCCAGAAAAGCCATAATTTGGACAGCAAAGATGTAAAAAATGATAAAAAGAGGACTTGTAAGTCAAAGTTGACAACGAAAACAAGCTCATTGAAACAATTAGCGAGATGATTCTACGCTATAATTGCAAATGATAGAGGAGTCCCTAAAATGTAAATTTGATTTGAGTTATAAAATGATTGTTTAAACCACATAAGGCTGGACTGACTTGTTGTGCCATAATTACATCCCTATTTTTCTAAGCAACTAATGTACAGGTTTGAGTCAATAATTAAAAAAACCTCCTCCTTCCATTTCTCCAAGATGAACTTCCACATTTTTCTCCTGGTGATAGAGAGTGGGATGATTACTTCACTGACTATCAAGCCTCAGCACACCTCCCCAGGTGAAGTACCAATCTGGCAACACAAAAGCATCACACAAGTTGATGCATTGTCTCTTGATGAGGATACAAGTGGTACCACAGTGAACCCGGCCTGACTGGAGTATACTCGAGTTATGAGGATCCTATACCACGCGCATAGCGGTAACTAGAATATGTCTATATGTCTACGATTAACTTATTGGTAGTCATGAGAACTGGCAGAAACCATGCTCAGTCTGATTTGAACTCGAAAATGATCAATCCAACAGAAACCTGAAACTAGGGTGAAATGAAGACAAGCAAATATGATCCCAACATATATTAATTATTGTTTTGCAGTAACTACTGTGAAGAACTCGCAAGAACCAGAAGCTTAGTTAAGGAAATGTTCAAATTTACCTGCTCAGGTGGCCTAGTCAATGCAGGCGGAACAGACCCATTAGCAGACACACCAGTTCCTGAGAGAATATCTTTAAGGATGCCGCTTATTCCTAGGAGAAGCAATGTTTTAGCTCCTAAATGGGAGCCACTTGAACAAGATGAAAGCAGCCGGATCAATCCCTGCATCCATGACAGATCAAGATTTGCACAAACTGAGCATGGGAAGTGGAAGAAAAGGGCAGCTACTGAGCTAACCGTGTATGTAGGTGTGCTGAGAGATGCCTGGGCACCACCAGAATTATTAGTTGAGATAAGGGACGCTGCTTGTGTTACTAGTCCATGGTTGCACAGATCATCGAGCTTATCTGGAGATGAGGCGAATGCTTCAGCAATCCGAGTCAAGCACACAGAAGCATGCTCTAGCACCTGTTCACATTAAAAGTGAAGATGAAGGAACCAACCATGAACGCTGTTGAGGGATTTCTTATTCTTTTCATTATGCTACCTTGTTAAAAAGAATAGAAACTGATGTAATTGGCAATTGAACATAGACACAACTTTCTTCACCAGTCATGTAAAGAACAAGCCATTACCTTGGCATCATGGTATTGAAGAAGGTTTGTCAGTAATGGAACAGCTTCCATCACAAAATCAGCTGCATCAGACGGGAGTTTCTTACACATGTTCGCAGCAGTAGACAATGCCACTCGCTAAAAAGCAACGACCAAAGACGTGTTTTGATTAGATCTAGAGAAGTATAAAGAAGTATAAAATGGTGGCACTATCGCCTCGAAGTTAGAAGCTTCAGTTAATCAATCACCTGCACTCCAGTGGAGAAGAAATCCAGATATGAAAGCACTGCCATGAGAGCACCGGCTCGTAAGCAGGCAGTAGGGTGCTCTTGGGAGATCTTCTTAAGGGCTTGGAGAGACTGCCTCATTTACAAAGACCATTGTGTCAATTTATATTGCACGAAGCAAACAAATTTCACAAAGGTAAAGCAAATACCAAGCAGACTTAAGGCCCTAACCAACATGGGCAGCACTTTGCCACACACAACAAATTACCATACATAATCCACTTAGTAATGCTTTGATCAGACCACAACTAACCTGTTCAGCAAGGTCCATGTACTCTATAGTAAGCAACCTGGCAACAAAGCATGAAACAGCACCATAATGCACAACAGCTGCGCAAGATGAGGGCAGCACGTCACATAAATGCGTGAGTGCCCTCGCAGCAAGGAGCATTATGTCTGGATTACTCTCGTGATTAAGCAACCCGACAAGTACTGGAACAAAGGAATCCACGGAGAATGTGCTGAGCGAGTCCTCAGTCCCAATTGACAGCATCTCACATAGCTGTGTCAATGCCTCCACCTGCCTCCCTTCCTCGCCATCTGCACGCAGCCCAGATAAAATCTTCTTGAGCCGACCACTCTGGTGCGACGAAGAAGCAGACGCAATTGCAGATGATGGAAGCAGGTCATCTAATCCAGCACCCAATTTCCTTAAAAGACCTTGAAGAGCGCTACTGGCTGAAGTCAGATTCTGGTGCAAAATGCCAACGCCGCCCTCACTGTCGTTATCATCATCCTCAACCCCACCGTCACGGTCCATATTCAGCCCTAGGCTCCTCTCTGCATCCCTTTCCCTGACCCTGACCTCGTGCTCTTTCTCTTTACCTTTGTCGGAGTTATCTGTATTGTTCCTCCTGCGGTCGCGGCGGGAGCCTGAAGATTCAGTGGACTCCATCGGAGCCGGGGCGGTAGGAGGTGGGGGCGGCGGGGGGAGACTGTCGCGAGAGCGGGTGGTGCGAGAGCGGGTGGACACGGAAGGGACAGACGAGGAGGAGGACGAGGCGGCGGCGTTAGAAACGCGGGCGCGCTTGGTGGAGCGGGTGGCAGGACCGGACTGAGAAGACGAAGAAGGGGCTGATGAGGTGGCCTCCGCCCGCTTGCGGCTCCGAGTTTCCATACAATTACAAAACCACCCTCAAAACGGATGGTTCCCGATCAACCGGCGGCACGCGATCGGATCCTGGCCTGCATCTCACCGCACTGGATCCCTAAAAAGGAAAAACAACAACAACAACAAGAATAATCACAACCCTTGTCGCATCGAAACTACGCGACGGGAAACCCCAATTCCCCAAAACCTAAGGAAAGTAAAGATTTTGCAATCGCCCACCAATCGTACAGACAGCAAAGAGAATCCCACAAATCCCGCCCAAGAAGAAACCCGCCGGACGCCCTTTACCTGCGAATCGGGGGAGAACGAGACGTTTCTGCGGCTCCGAACCGACGGAGCTGGCGCGAGGGGGCCGCGGTCGATGAAATTGAGGCCGCGGGTTGGTAGAGTGTGCAGGAGTTCGTCTGTGTGTGTGTGTGTGTGTGTGTCTGTGTCTGTTCGTGTGTGTGAGAGTGAAAGAGAGAGAGAGGGAGATGATGGGTGAAAACGAAAACCCTAATTGGAGGAGGGGAATAAAGCGGAGATGGCGGGGGAGGAGCCGAGATTTATTCGCTTCTCAGAGAGAGTGGAGAATATAATAAGGTGAGGGAGCTTCCATGGCGGTGAACGCTTCCTCCCTCCAGCTCGGCCGCGTCTCTTTCGGCGTTGCGGGGGTTGTAAGGGGAAGCGTGAAATCTTTGTCACGTGCCCAACGCTTATGGTCTTTTCCTTTTGTCGACGGCATTTCCTTTTTACTTCCGTCTCTTGGCGATCCCCCCCTTTTAACTTTCCGTTGCTTCCTTCGCCGTGGTTTCGCAATCGCCTCGTAGACTCGGGCCCCCTGAAGTTTCTCTTGCGGACCAAGGACCTTGAATTGGGTAAGTCAATGCCGGCAGATGGGTCTAAGATTAGCGATGATTGGTTCGCAAAAGTTTTAATTTCTACACAAGAGCCGAGAACGAATCGGAAGAGATGTTTGTAGATTTGGGCCATATGATCCTAGAACCGAACCGGATTGGACATTCTCTTTCAACCACTCATAACATTCGAAAATTTAACACGTCATTCTATTTGGCGTAGACACCTCTAGGTCCGTAGGCGACGGTTCCTCTATGGTCATCAAGGATGAATAGTATGGCCGATCATCGAGATTCACAGCGAGGCCACATATCAAACACATTGAGAGAGAGAGAGAGTCGCTGTGAATGGTGCAAAGGTCGTATTGGTTGCTGGCATGATAGAGGAGACAGCAGATGAAGAACTTCTTGTAAGCGAGGTGGGGTGCTTCCTCCAAGCAAAATTGAATTGCGACGTGCAAGGGTCTACGTGTGATGGAACGGGGATTATATTTACCTTTTACATATTTTTAAGGAAAAAAAAACAGCCCAACATCGATAAACAATACCGTATGTGGAATCAAGGACCATCCAAAATCAATTGGGTTTGGTGGTTCCTTTTGCTCATCCCTACCTAACATGATCTTTTGCTTGAATGCTTTCAAAAAATGAATATGGAGACTGAGACACTATTAATACGTGTACTTTCCAAATAATGTACGATCAGATCTCTAAATGTTATGTCATTTTATTCGGTCCTTACATTGAATTTTTTTCTTGTCTAACATTATTTATCCTTATGAATATGATACCGAGAACACTAATGCAGACGGTCATGTTGAATCACCGCGACCGTAAAAATTAAAATTTAATTAATTCACATTGACATGAAATTTGTTTAGTGCCCATAATGATAGCTCGGATCACAATATGAGAAAACTCGAGAAAAATGCCAATTCACTCTCCCACGAAACGGGGGAGGGTTTATTTGATTATTTTTTTTTTCATGGCATTGGTTGGCTATGGCCATGATGGTAGTTCGCCAATCATTAGCAAACTAACAACGTCCCTTGTCAAGCTTACGCGGAACCATCGACGCCGTCGGATTTGGGCGATGCACGGCCACAAAAATACTACATTGAGAGTGCACGAGCACTACACAGACTAAACATAAGCACCGGGCATGCTCCTTTGAGTTGAGCTTATATTTTGACACGAAACTTTTTTATTACTAAACGTCATTTCCTGAGCCCGCCCAAAAATTTTCTATGCCTGTGGTCCAATTTACGCCTGGATTGGCCCATGACAATTGTACCTATGATCGAATCTAATACGATACATAACGACACGATCTCTTATTTTAATGTCCAAACTTTCTCTCGTACTTACATGATCTCACATCTTCCGTCATTTGTTCTTCAAAAACTCGAGATTATGGTCGTCAAAAGTCGCCATCGCATTGGCAATGGAACCGCGAAAATTATCATCACTCTTCTTCTTTTTTTCTTTATTTGGTCTGTCGTGGCCGCCGCCCATCTCCTCCTTCTTTGCGGCCAAAGCCAAATCTGTCGTGGACAGGCGGTGACCCTCGGGCCGAAGCAGGGACCGCAGCCGCCTTCCCTCCCCTTTCGCTCGATTCTCTTTTCAATTCTCTCTTTTAACTGTGTGAATATATATATATATATATATATATATATTCCTGATAGCCATTGAGGATGCCAGCGTGGCACTCAGCAACTTGATAATCACCTTAGCAGTCGCTTATTTAAGAGAAGTCCTAAAGCAAACAGAAATGCACACAACTCAATTGTCTAATCAAACAAAGAAAAAGCTTGAGGAACCTAGATTGGACATTTGGAAAATTTCGAGAGTCCAATGACAGTTTTACCTCTTAAAAGACGTGAAATTATAAAGAGCTAAGCACGGTCTTTTAGTCCTTTTAAGTTTTCGCTTTTGTGATATTTGGTCCTTTCAACTTTTATTTTGTTGAATTGAGTCCTCTTATTTTCAGGATTTGTGCGATTTGATCTGCCAGATTTTACTTTGTGCAATTAGGGCCTTTGATGTTATCCATATGTGCAGGGGTAGCGAATTCTAAAATTATGGCTGAATTATTTATTGTACGGGTGATGATTTAGTCTAATTATTTCAATTTTATCAGTTGAGTGATATACCTTTGCACAAAATTTTGATGTAGACGTCCTGACCAACTTTTCATATCGAATCGACGGCATGTGACTTAAGCCAAAACGGTGATCATGAATGTTGGAAACTGAATTGAAAATGGGACCAAAACATGAACCAAATAGAAATTTCACGAATTTTCGGTTCGATTTGGTTTTCAATTCGAAACGAAAATTGTTGAACCGAACTAAAAATGAACTCTCCTCCTTAATATTATATATTGCAAAATCACTAATCTTTTTCACTAAACCTCTTTTTAATATTACAAAAAAGAAAAACTACAAAAACCAAACCCAACCGAATTGAGCCCAACCTAAAATTCGGTTCAATTTATATTTGCTTCAGTTTGACCACTCACACTATTGGTTCAAATTTCTAAAAAAATCATAATCAAACTGAACGATGGACTTCCCCACCAATGATGGCTGCACTTCCATATCATCGATTTCTTATGAAAATTAACTAAAAGAATTTTATTGAAATTTTGTGCAAATGTATAGAACTAGATTAGCACTTATGAACATTTTATTATTAAATTGGCATGTACAAAAAAATTATGACTGATTGGATTCTTTTCCTTATATGTCTAATTATATCCTTTGATAAACCATTTTGACTAAATCGTCAAATTAATTAACAACGTGATGTAACTTATATAATAGAAAACGCCAAATGACAATATGTGGTGCCAAATAAGCATATGATAAATGAGAAGCAACGTGAAAAAAAAATCTTAATTCGAAAGTATTAGTTACAATGTGTCTACAAAAGCACTTGATTATACCTATCAATAAAATTGTAGGAGTTGATTGCACGAAACAAAGCTCAGAAGATTAAATTGCATGAACCTAAAAAGTTTTGAGGATTTGCCTGCACAAAATAAAAGTTAGAGATCAAATTGCACGGTCTATAAAACTTCTACAGGTAAATTCATGCTTGAGCCATTTTCTAATGTAGATGATTTGTATATACAGGGCTAACTTGGTGAACTAAGTCACGCGAAAAAAAAAATTATCCACTCTTTCTCAAATGTGCAACAACCATCAAATGGATGGTTTAGATTGGGTAAAATGATCTGTTTTGAATTGATCCATTAAATTATTCTGACTCATTTTCATGAGTACAAATTCGGTGATTATATCCAACCATATTGTTAAAAGTCTTTCATATTTAATATAGTCTACAAAAACTTATACTTATTTTGAGGTAAGAGTGCAGAGTAAGTAGATGTAAGATTGTTGAATTATAGAAATTGATCGAGTTAAAGTAAGTTGTGGACACATTTTATACTTAGATTATTTCAGGCTCACTTCGCCATTTTAGATCACTTTGGGACCCTTTTATAGAATATAACCAACTTGCATAACAAGTTAATCCATCGAATATTAGTTAATAAATAGGCACATGTACCATTTTGACAAGTCTAATTACAACCTACATAGGTCAATGCAATTTGCCGAGCCTTAGATTTGGCTTTGGATGGGGTGTGACTTATTCAATTGTTTATCTTTTTTATGTACAGTCGTGTCAAAGCACTGTACATGAAGATGGATAGACATGTTCGTATTCACCTGTTTCGCTGAAATTTAACTGACGCTGAATGCCTTTTACCAAACTTCGTACTTCGATTTTTATTGAGGAGATGGTTTATACGACGATTTCAAAAATGAGTTACAATAACATAACAAAAGTAACTAAAATGCTTTAACAAAAATTAGCCAATGATATAACCGGATGACATAATAAACTTTTATGTATTTAATTGACAAGAAAGCGTGATGACATAAAATTACAACGATTGAAATTTAATTGATGATGATATATTATGATTAAAGTGCATGATTGAAACAACATTGAAATATAAGATGTTTATTAAGAAGAATCGAAAAATAAATTGACAAAAGGTGATAAGTTTTTGCAATGATTGTTAGGGGCATAAAAAAGAGTACAGTGATTGAGCTCACAATTAATGTTACAAACGGATATCACAAATGATTAGAGTTTAAAAATATTACCTCATAATCCTATCTTCAGAACAAATACTATCATGATCATCTAAAAGAATTTAAATATCCAAAACTATCTTCAATGAACAATTACACATGGATGTCAATGACTTTCTTCTCTATAACTAATATTTATTCTCGAGAACTTTTTCAGTTATTCATGCTCTTCAAGTTACCGCGCTCATCTAAAAGAGCTCAAATATCCGAAAAATATAATTATCCCATAATTAAATCCATCGCATGTTTAGCAGTAATCAAAAGAGGGTCATTTTTTTGTAAATATCACAAATGTTAGCACGTCATTGGTTAAAATCGAGGATGTGTTCATATTTGAAATTACGAAATCGCTATTTCAATGGCATTTCTCTTAGTCCAACTTTTTAATGAATAATTAGTTCCCCATTAAGTTCCTCAAGATGCACGCAGCCGAGATAGAAAAAAAAAAACCGACATCATATATGATCACAATATATACAAGTCGAAAATTCAGATTACCGCGACTTAGCGAAAGGGATCAAAGTTGCGTCGAAGAAAAGTATGAATCGGACTGGCTGATCCGATTGGCGGGTCCAGCCGACATACGAGTCGGGGGGAATTGGGAAACTGGATTTTGACCCCGGCGCCAACTTTTCCAGCGTTCCCGACGGGCGAATAAAAGTCACGAGCTCGCGGATCTTGACACTTAGCCCGACCCGATTATTTCGGTCCGTGGATCTCCTGCGGACCCCACCCCGAGTAACGGGCCTGACTTCAACCTCAGGCCATTCCCACCGCGAAATTTCGAATTCGAATCAGGTCGATGGACCCGACACGGAAAGACCCGCCACGCGTCGTGACGGGAAGTCCCCGCGTGTCGGGTCAAGACCCGGCCCCACTGAGGACAGACGGAAGCTTGCCGAATAACGGACCGAACCACGTCGCGCGGTTCGATGGGGAAAAGTATATCACCTGGTCCGCCGCATCCGCATCGAGCTTCGCCTTCTCTATGCGTCAACTCCGATTCCCTCTCTTTCTCTCTCTGTCCAAAGCTCGTCATCGATCCCCTACCGACTTCTACGCAAAAGCGACGAGGCGACTTCTCCGATCCGCGAGGACGCCGGCGATCCGGTCCGTCGCAAGAGTAACTCCAACCAAATAACTTCGCTTGCCGCCTACGCTCCACTGCCGGCCATTCTTCTTCTTTGTGTTGTTCTCATTCCGGTTTCGCCGCCGCCGCGCTTGCTCGGATTTGCGATCCGGAGGAGGAGATTGGTCTACTGGTCTTCGCGCCAGTTCCGAGCGGGGATTGATCGTCGGGGGAGCTTGATTTTGCTTTATATCGAGAGTGCCGAAGTTGGCGTGAGCAAGGGGCGCGATTTGGAAATGGGGTTTGTCAGCACTATCTTGGGGTTCTGTGGGTTCGGAATCGGAGTTTCTCTTGGCCTAGTGGTCGGATACTACCTTTTCATTTACTTCCAGCCCGACGATGTTAAGGTTCGCTCCGTCACTATTAGAGATGCTGGTTTTGAATATCATAGCGGATATTTCGATCGGTTAGTTGAACAGATATCCAAGTGCATTTTGTAGTCGGTGACGTGCTTGCTATTCTATCGTCGACTGTTCTTTTTTCCTACATTTTGTCCGAGTTCTAGACTTGTTTGTTTCGTCTTAGCTGTTGGAGGCGGTTCAGGTGCGCATCCGACGTTATGGGTAATTTCTGTGCCTGTGTTATACCAAATCAAGCAAGTCTGAGATTTCGTTCTGATTTTCTTTTTAAATCTTTTTTGGTGTCAGAAACGAGATACGAAATTGAGCTATCGACTTATTTGTTGGAGATAAAAAAATTGATCTAATAGAGTTATTTATCCGACCTCTTCATTCTTGCAGAATTGGCCCCAGTGCTACATTGAAAGCAATGAGTTCATAGTTTATTTGAGGTGGAAGATTTAGGTTGCTTACACTGGTAGCTATATTATCGAGATATCTATTGCATGCTTCGAGGTTGATGTGTCCTAGAAATCGTTCGGGGTGCTGGAGAGCAATTAATCAGTTCTGGATGTTTAGTAAAACTCTTATTTTTTTTCTCCTTGGTCATGGTTAAAAAATGAGCTTATAACACAAGGACCAACTCCAAACGGTCGGGTTGCATGTAAAGGTTTGTATTCTCCCTAACAAGTAGAAGTGGTCAGCAGTTGAAGAGAGTTCTACATGCTACAACATGTAATTCCGGTGATAAAGATGAAACACAGTTCATCGATTAAGAGAATTTGGCAAATTCAATTTTGTTGATCTTTGTGTGCTGCATACTATTATGTTCAGGATCCCACTATCCGTCCACTGGTCGAGCAAGATACAGAAACTCTGCAGCGATTGCTTCCTGAGATACCTATTTGGGTGAAGAATCCTGATTATGATCGGGTAAGATCTGGGTTTAACAAGATAAACTGCTGAAGAGTGTTGGACAGCTCCCCCAATTTCTAAAGAAGAAGAAGCATTCGACCAGTTCATTTTCACTGAGTTTCTTTTTATAGGTTGATTGGCTTAACACATTTTTGCGAGATATGTGGCCTTATCTTGACAAGGTTCGTTACTATGATATTTTGAGTTATGCATTTCTTATTCTAATGCTTGTGTTATTATTTATCTTACTTTTCTGCCTCTTATTTCACTTCAAGCAGGCAATCTGCAAGACCGCAAAAAATATTGCAAAACCTATAATAGCAGAACAAATTTCCAAGTACAAGATTGACTCAGTTGAATTTGAAAAACTCACATTAGGGACACTACCACCTACTTTTCAAGGTGAACATCTCTATAGACTTTGCATATGTTTACTTTGCAGTGCAAACTTGCCTTTTCAGCTTCTCAGCTTTCTGGGGGAGGATTCCTTTTGTTGCCTGTCAGTGCTGGAAATTCTCGCTGAGATGTTTTTTGCACACTAACATTTCCAGCAATTTCCACTGAGAATCAGGAATTCTCTTTCAGGTTCTTTTTAAGCATGACCTAGAGTTTATGGCTGATTCACCTGCTAGTTTGCTAGTTGCGTGTTTATGAGAAATCATATATCCTAGGCTTTTACCCTTAGTGATTTATTTTTTAGGGGAACACTTCACAAATATATAGCGTGTCAAAGAATGAAAGAATGTCCTTATATTTATTGAGTGGTCGGAAGACTTTTGTTCAGTTTTCTATGAACAGAGACTTACTGATAACTAGTAGTTCAATTTTCTTTTATCAGAGTATTAAAAATCCAACCCGTCAATGAATCTGCGCTATGAAGAGCTATATAAACATTTCTGTGGAAGGGCAATCATCTGTTAATGGATATAATTAAGCATCCATGTGAATATGAATATTTACTGTGTTTTTATCATATTTGGTGGTTATTATCTGTTCAAAAAATTCTCTGTGGCTTTTTCCATACCGAAGAATAGGCATTTCCTGTTTATGAGATAATTTAGCAGCTTTTTGGACAAGATATATCAAGTTAGCAAGTTTTTGGTCCTAGATCTGTTTTCTTGTATTAATAACTGTCGGAGGTAAATTTTGGAAGTTGTCTATATTTTCTGTTTTCGTTCCATCGAGATAATATGTCCCTTTTAGGTATGAAAGTTTATGTCACTGATGAGAAGGAGCTGATTATGGAACCATCCTTGAAATGGGCTGGAAATCCTGATATCACTGTTGTTGTTAAAGCATTTGGCTTGAAAGCAACTGTTCAGGTAAGTGACTTGTCTCCATGTAGAGGAAATATTACTTGTATATAGATGCATCTCCTATCTTTGTTCATTTTACCTTTGGTGTTGCTGAGAAATTGATCTTTTTGTTGTTGCCTTACAGGTAGTCGATTTGCAAGTTTTTGCTTCACCACGAATTACTCTGAAGCCCTTGGTTCCCAGCTTTCCTTGTTTTGCCAACATATTCGTGTCTCTCATGGAAAAGGTCCGTCGATGCATGGGTGTGTCCACATGTAGGATTTGTTGAGAACATTCAGATAATTGGGTACATACAATGTGTCTCTTTAAATTATGTCTACACTTTTTCTTTGAAATATCTTTTCTTTTGCAGCCACACGTTGATTTTGGGCTGAAGGTTGTTGGTGCTGATCTCATGTCAATACCTGGTCTTTACAGATTTGTTCAGGTGCCATATAATGTCCTAACAAATTTTACGAACCCATAAGATCAAATCCCTCCCTCCCCCCTTCCTCCTCCTCAACATTAAAAACAGAGGAAAAAGAAACTCTTCTGCTGGTTCTTTTTTCCTTGGGAATAGGGGAGTGAAACCATGTCTCTTATTTGTTTTGTTTGTGAAGATGTCTAAGAAAATAGACTGGCAACTGTTTGATGATCTAGATTGCTAGCATTCTTTGCTGTATGCACTTCCAGTTGCGTGAAAACACACAAGTTGCTTTGGAATGAAGAAAAGCAGATAGGTAATTAAAAGAGTAAAAGATAGCATTGTCTGATGAGGAACTTGCAAAAGAGTAAAAGGCTGTCACCTTCTGAGGTTTCCTGTGGTTTTCCAAGTCTTCTTTGACCACTTCTCCGCTAGGTGGCGACATTTTATGCATGACTTTGAGCTTTTTAATCTCGACTTGGGACATTTACTTTACTAAGTAATAAAGTGTGCTACTTTTTGTTGTTGGAACCCTAGCAAAGGCTATGTGACATATTGCAAGCTTGCTTTTTGTTGTTCTTGTTCTGTGTATTTCTCTATTGTTCTTATCAAATGTAACCGTTCTTTGTTTCTTAGTCAACCCTGTGCTCTTATAAAGATTAATGGAGATGTAATTTTGCCTTTTTTTCTCTAGACAAAATTTAAAGTAGTGTCTACATGTTGATCTCATACTTTAGAATTTAGAAGTTTTTAATTTTTATGCTTATCTGCAGGAGCTCATAAAAGATCAGGTTGCGAACATGTATCTTTGGCCCAAGGCACTTGAAATACCTATACTGGACTTAACAAAGTATGCACATCTGGACTTATGTGATATCCATAAATGTGATCATGACTAGGCTGATTTATGAAAGTTGAATTTGCAGGGCAATGAAGAGGCCTGTAGGAATTCTGCATGTGAAGGTTGTGAGGGCAATGAAGCTGAAGAAGAAAGATTTGCTGGGTGCATCAGATCCTTATGTGAAATTGAAGCTTACAGAAGATAAGGTTCCTTCAAAGAAAACCACTGTGAAGCATAGGAACTTGAACCCTGAGTGGAATGAGGAATTCAATTTTGTTGTTAAAGATCCAGAGTCACAGGCCTTGGAACTTAATGTATATGATTGGGAGCAGGTAGAGATACGTGGAGATACTAAGGTTACTCATCTTTCCTTTATTTTTTGTTATGTACTGGATACTGAAACTGTCTAGCATCTTGTATAGGTAGGCAAACATGAAAAAATGGGTATACATGTAATTCCACTGAAGGAATTACCCCCAGACGAGCCAAAGGAGATGACTCTTAACCTCCTCAAAACAATGGATCCAAATGATCCTCAAAATGATAAATTACGAGGAGAGCTTGTTGTGGAGCTTACATATAAGCCTTTCAAAGAAGAGGAGATGCCTGTGGGTTTTGAGGAATCAAACACAGTTCAGAAGGCCCCTGATGGAACACCAGCTGGTGGAGGTCTGCTTGTTGTTATAGTTCATGAAGCACAAGATGTTGAAGGAAAGCATCACACCAATCCATATGTACGGATACTTTTCAGAGGAGAGGAGAGAAAAACTAAGGTGGAATGCCCTTCCCAACCTCTTTTGAAATACAGTTTCTGACTTTGGGAGTGAAGCATGTTCAAGTTCCCACTGTTGATTGACGCGATTCATTCTGTACCTTGGAAATCTTTGTCTAATTTTTCTCGTGCTTTGTGGAAAAGCAAGACTTGCGATATTGATACTGAGACAGGAGACTCTCTTCAAGAATGGAGAACTCCTTTCTTTTCAGTGCAACAAATTATGAAGTTCTACATAGCCGCACTTGTTAACTGGGAAAATATTTTATGCCTTAATTAGTTTTGTTAGTCTTACTGGTCCCCATTAGAATTATAATGTTCATGCTTGAATTTATGTGGTCTCTAGATACTGACTTTACTTGAATACTTTTTTTTAAAATTGGAACTTACACAGCACGTGAAGAAGAACAGAGATCCAAGGTGGGAGGAGGAGTTCCATTTCACACTGGACGAGCCTCCTACCAACGAGAAGATGCATATTGAAGTTCTCAGTGCCTCGTCAAGGATAGGTCTGCTACATCCCAAGGTATATATAGACTACAAAATTTACCAAGGCATTTTATACTTTTGTCATGACATGGAGATTCTATCTCTCTTGTGCTTGTAGTCTTTGAAGGATATCTTAAATTGGGGTTGCAATCTCCTGAATATCAGCCATAGGAGATGAGATTAACGAATGTCTCTTGTCAGCTTCATATCACGATCTTGAAAGATTGGAGTATGCCCATTATAATCTTAAGCTTGAGTTAAGCAATTGAGTAGCTTCAATTTAAAGCGTGTTTGAGTATGGGATACTTATGCTGTTGAAGTCGTTTAAGTCTGTTCTGGAAATATGATTTCAATCATTATCTAAGCAAGCGAGGAGCAAAAGCCCTATCTGAAATATAATTTTTCTGGTAATAGTATATATATTAACCTGAATATATGGTTGGAAGTACATGAGCTATTCGAAGTCTCTGGTTAAAGGTAGTATATGCCCAATTACTCTTACTCAGTTGTTCCTTAGCATCATCCCTGGCTAAGGTTTCCATCTGTTGGCAGTGGATAGCTTATGTTAAGATAAATGAAATATGTGCAGTTTGTGCATCCTAGCCTTATGTGCCGTCGAACTAATGAAAACCATCTGTAACTTAGCTGAATGTAAATCATGAAACAAATTTGATGTGTTTTTTCTTTAGTTCGATAGGAGTTGATGTATCTAGGCAGATTTCTACACCAATCTTCATTTATCACTATTACATGTGACTAACCTATCATCCGGCTAGTGCGGTTGAATTACTTGTTTTCTTTTCTCTTACCAGGAATCACTGGGCTATGTTGACATAAGCCTTGCTGATGTCGTGAGCAACAAGAGAATCAATGAGAAGTACCATCTGATTGACTCGAAAAATGGGCGGATCCAAATAGAGATGCAATGGAGAACTTCCTGAGTTTCCGTTCATTTTCTCTGCTCAATAAGCACAGGCTTCAGAAATACAAGACAGCATAAACAATTTCACAGTCACCATAGAAACCTTGCAGATTTGTTTGTTGTTGTACACATCAAGAAATGAATTCTGCAACCGACGTGCAACCTTGGATCGTGTTTGCGCGGCATTCTTTTTTCCATGTAAATTAGCTATCTGTACCGGGCGGGCCTTTTCTAGCTGGTGAAAGGCAGATTTCTCTGCTGTTACCCGGAGGAAACAAAAAGGGAGCAGTTGTTATGGCGATGCTATTTTTGTGCTTGTTTGAGGCCTCGTGGCAGATCCGCCACAGTCGAAGCGGGGCAGCATACTACATACAACTGCCTGGGGAGATGGTTGTCGACTTATATTCAATGTTGGACCGTGCCATTCTCTTGAACGATCGATTGTTTGTTGTCTCTGCCCATGGTCCTTATCGTTCTCGATATGGTTGGGGTCCACTTGGATCCTCATTCCTCTCCGTGGACATGGTCAAACACCAGATTACTCTATAATCGCGAAACCAGAACCGGTTGCTGTTTCGTGTGCTCCATCCATTCCTATCCATTTCTGACATTTCTCCCACTGGGTATCATCTAGAATCATGATCCGGATTCATGATAAACTCCATCGCTTGCCTCTCCACGATTTATATGGATCTTTCTACCTCGTACCAATCGCTTTTTCCTATTCATATGTGCCATGTTCATGAGAACGCCATCATTAGACATAAAAAAATGATCATGAATTCATTCTTTAATCCACATATATAATGAGATTAGGTTGTCATATATATTAGCTATATTCATTAAATGGGCCATGATATCCCTTTTCTCTTACCCTCACCCTCTTTCATGTTAATCTACTCTCATGAGTTTTTCTAAATTTGATTAGGTATTAAATATTTTAATAATTTAAGTTGGGTTAGGTACATATTATTTAATTTGCATGGCATAAAAATAGGTTAAAACCTATTAAATGAGTTTATTTAAGTCGATTAGTTTCTGGTTTGACCCAAATCTGATTTAACAAATCTATATAAGTAATTATTTGAGAAATACTTCGATTATAAACTTCACGACTCGTTGCTCCTCCAAAATTGGTTCAAATGGATCGAATGGGCTTATTAGGGTCAGATTATTTTCAATCCGATTCAAATTTAGTTTGATCTATCAGTTTGACGAGTATAGCTATCACGTAATTATTTGAGAAATAGTTTTAAGTGCTCAGAAGCAAATAATTTTAAAACTCCCAGATTTATTTTCGTTGCTCCTCCAAGATTTTTTTGTTGATTATCTAATATTCCGTGAGCAACCGATCACGCTGCATCCTTTTTCCTTTTCTTTATCTGCTGAACTTCTGCCCTCTCCCTTCTCTTTAAAACATATGTAGATTAGAATAAAAAGACGAGCCGCAAGAAGTTGGCGTTGAAGTGCGTGCAAACTTCCGAAACGATTGAATAAAATAAAAGCACCCAAAAAAAAAAAATTTACGGCCTTATCCGATCCGACGACTCTTTTCCTCAGCTTTCTCCAGGTGGCGGCCTCTAGAGAGAGGAGCACATGTGACCGCCCACAGCCTAAAACTATCCCCGCAATTATCTCAAGACTGAGAAAGCCGCAGGAAAATAAATAAGAACGAATTAAAAAAAAATGCGATTGGTTTATCTTTTCCGTTCCGAGCCTGCGCTCTCTACCAATCACGCCGTCTCTCTCTTCCCCTCCACTCTCCCCTCCATTTTCGCTCCCACTCGAAACCCACTCGAGCAGGCAGGCCGCCGGAGAGAAGAGAGAGTCCGGAAGCTCGGTCTTCAATGGCGCTGCCGGTGGTTGACACGGAGTACCTGAAGGAGATCGATAAGGCCCGCCGCCACCTCCGCGCTCTCATCGCCTACAAGAACTGCGCTCCGATTATGCTCCGACTGGCGTAAATCGCGACTGCTCTTTCCCCGCCTCGGTTGGCGATCGGATTGGCTCGCGGTAACTGATATTTGGAGGTTTTGCGATTCGTCTTGTAGGTGGCATGATGCCGGGACTTACGACGCGAAGACGAAGACCGGCGGTCCCAATGGCTCGATTCGGAACGAGGAGGAGTACTCCCATGGCGCCAATGCTGGCTTGAAGATCGCTCTTGAATTTTGCGGTGAGCGCTCTGCCCTTCCTGAGCTGCATGTCTTTAGTTCTCTGCCTTCGCGCTCTGATTCCTCTGGCGGAGCGGCGTCTTCATCTCTTCAGCATCTGTTCTGAAGAAGTTTCTGGAGTTCATCTATTCACGCATTGGCAGCAGTTTGGAGGACGAGCATGCAAAATTAGGTTGTGATTGTGCGAGCCCGTTGCATGCCCATTTGATACTAAATAGATATAGGTGCATTTATGTGCAAGAGTCCAATTCCGAAGGACGCCTGTCTTCTAACACAAGAAGTCTGCCTCAATTATAGCTGTTGTTCACTTGCTGCTGTAGGAGGCCTTCTTTTTTTCTTATGTTTTGTGTTATTTGATAGGTAATGGTTGACTTAATCGAGTAGCTTACCATGTTTAGTACGCGCCCGTGAGAGAGGGTGCGTGTGTTGTCTGTTATATTGAAGACATATAACAAGTTTGTTGATAGATGCTACTTACTTACGAGTTCTTGAAGGGCCGAGCAGTGTGTTTGCAATTTTAGTTGGCTTAACCTTATCCTGTTGCCTTACCAACGGGATTTAAAATGCATACTCGGATTTACTTTTGTCACTTGCCTGGAGCGCAGTGCTAGGTTCATCTAACCAAGTTTAGACATATTTGCAATATTCATCACTATAGAATGCATGAAGATAATTATTACTCCAGACATTGATGCTTCCTTTAAAGAAATCCCTACAGTTTTCATAAAGTCGATGTATATGTATTATGTTATGTTCAGCTTTTGATAGCATGCTTAAGATGGGTGGTTTACTATTCTGTCTAATGCTTCAATGATTTGGTCACCAAGGAAATCCTGAGACTGTTGTATATGTTTTCCATGATTCAACCTGTAGAAACCCATCATGGATGAAGTCATAGCTTTGATGTATAGAGTTTTTGCAAATGGAGTTGAGGTGTAACTTCATTCAGTATATTTACGTTTGCCTTTCTGTTGTATACAGAGGAGGTGAAGTCCAAATGTCCGAAGATTACATATGCAGATCTATACCAGGTGAAAAGACTGTTTAAAGGATTTGTTCTTCCGTTTTACATATTACAAGTCATCTTTCCCAATAGGTGGACGAAATCTTTCTTGATATGACTAACTAAGTTTGAAAAAGAATTCTTGCCTTTTAACTTTGAAGTTTTATGCCTTCCAGCATGCAATATCTTCAAAACTATATGCATGCACGTATTGAAGCCCTTCATTGGCATAACCCACATATTTTCTTTGTTCAGATGCCATAGTAACAATCTTTATCTATCTTATTTTCAGTTCTCTGGGAATTTAGTTCTTAGTTGCTCATAGGAAATCTCTTCTGTCTAGTTCAACTGGTATTTTTCTTGGTTGTTTAGTGTTCGAATAATGTTATATATATCTGATTGGTTCTAGTGGTTACTATATAAAATGGTTTGGTTCTACTGGTTACTATATAAAACGGTTTATCCATTTGTGCGTGTTGATCATGATGAAAGAAAATGCCTGTTTCAGTTAGCAGGAGTTGTCGCAGTGGAAGTCACTGGAGGTCCCACTGTTGAATTTGTTCCCGGAAGAAAGGTACTCTATTTTAGCTGTATGCCAGCAAGATTATTCTTGCAAATTCCTTATTCATTAAGTCTTTTTCTGCCTGCAGGACTCCAAAGTTTGTCCAAACGAAGGAAGACTTCCAGATGCTAGTAAAGGTATTTTATCGTGTCAAATTTCCCTTTGTTGTTTGGCCTCCCTTCATTTCCCTCTAGCCCTCCCTCCAAATATTATGGGCCACTGTTTTTCTTATTGCTTCAGGAAAAAAAGTTAAATAGCTATTTATTGTTATTCTTAAGGTTGCTGCCTGTTAATCTTGAAATGTAAATCCTTCTCATCTGAGTGTTAATTGGTAAGTTTTCAAATGAATGATTTGAATGAGATAAGAAGCACAGTGAAAACAAGGTAATCAAGCTAACTGACATTCAGATGATGTCCATCTCATCTCATCTCAATGTTTAGTAAGTTTCCAGATTAAGAGCCTCTCATGCAAAATGGGCATAGCGACTATTTCGCATGAATGCCCATTTTGCATGAGTCAGCTGATGTAAACCCCATCACGAAGAATGAGTCGAGGGAGTTGTGCTGGGAAATGAACTCTTGATCTGTCATCTGAAACAGTGCTAGAATATTTAGCCTGAAGGCTTAAGCCATGAAGTTGAGAGAGACAACACATATATAAGAAAACTTGAGCCATTAGGCGAGATAGATTATATGTGTACGAGACTCATCATAACCACGTATTTACGGGATGCCTGACGAGAACAATATTTCTACTAATGCAAACTTAGTTTGATATTTTACAAGATATTTTACATGTGCAACTTACTTTAGCTGAGTGAAAGGAGGCTCAAATGAAAGGAGGCCTTCAACAGCAGCTTAGTTAATTTTGTCAATTTGTGATAATCACATTTAACGCTCCACTGCCTCCCCACACTTTATCATAGCTCTAAATTCATAGGAGATTTTTCATGCTATATGATTTACATGGTGGTAAAATACATGCACTTAAAAGGGTATATCGAAATTTTTCTAAACTTGTCACTGTTGGATGTAGGTCCTCCACATCTAAGGGACATCTTTTACAGGATGGGTCTCTCGGACAAGGACATAGTAGCCTTATCAGGGGGTCATACACTGGTAATTTCTATTTCTGTCTTGATTACATTCACAGTCAGCTGGGGATGCATGACCGCATTTGATTTTTTTTTCTTTGTTACTAGGGAAGGGCACACCCGGAAAGATCTGGATTTGATGGTCCTTGGACTCAGGAACCCCTTAAGTTTGATAATTCCTATTTTATGTAAGGTTTCATCTTTTCACTAGGTGCATTTTCCAAGTTTCTGTTGGAGCATTATAGAGCCAGATACTAATTGATCATTTTTGACGCAGCGAGTTGT
The DNA here is from genome assembly GCA_030064385.1 of Melaleuca quinquenervia. NCBI lineage: Eukaryota > Viridiplantae > Streptophyta > Magnoliopsida > Myrtales > Myrtaceae > Melaleuca > Melaleuca quinquenervia. The sequence continues at coordinate 3,476,546 of CM057726.1, read as the reverse complement.
TGAAAGGGGAATCAGAGGGGCTGCTGAAACTGCCAACTGACGTGGCATTGTTGGAAGATCCTGCATTTCGTCCTTTTGTTGAGTTGTATGCCAAGGTAATGTAGGCTTTCTGTGTGTTGGTGGTGACTTCATCAATAAGTTCATAAAATTGAAATGCAGTTATAAGGTTTCCTTCACTAAAATTGGTTTTATGAAACTAAAACTTTGGCTGCCTGCCTGCACCACGATTTAGTTTCCTTATGATCATGGTTTACAAACCTTTGATGCTACTGTCCTCAGTTTTGCCGAGACTGAAATGATAAGTGTTTTTGATGGAGTTTATGCTGCATAGCCTTGTGATGCTACCTGGAACGTATCCAGTCTGCTCCATCACTATCTTCTATGCAGAAATTCTTCTTAATGAGATCCCACGTCAAATGTTGGTTTGATGCATACATGTGTTGGTGTAGATATTATTATGTGTTTTATCGAAACCTCTAGGCTAGAGCATCATCTGTATGCAACTGTGAACACCTGATTGAACTTGAATTGCGTGTTGTTCCTAATACTGTCCCATGTTGATCGGCATAATCTTTGAAAAGAGACAAACGCACAATTTACTATTCTGCATCTTCGCTTCCTAGTTTTCTTTTGGAATACTATGTTTTCAAGCATGTGGCAGGATGAGGATGCATTTTTCAGAGATTACGCAATCTCCCATAAGAAGCTCTCTGAACTGGGGTTCACACCAAGTTCTCCAGTCGGCAAGGCAGTAGCGAATGGTGCCGTACTGGCACAAGGGGCTGTTGGAGTGGCAGTGGCTGCGGCTGTGGTGATCTTGAGCTACTTCTATGAAGTGCGCAAGAAAATGAAGTGAATGCCTGCCTTTTCGATTTCCCTATTGTGTACCCCGCATACATTCTGGCAGCTTAGGCGCTGCATGCTCCACATCTCTTAGTCCACAATAATAGTCGGGGCATTACCTTTTCCAGTCGCTTAGTAAACAAACATGCTGCTTTGAGCGGGGAGTCACATATATACGTATTAACACCTGGCATGTGCATTTTATTTGTGGTGCTCGTTACGAGTGGGTACACGTGTAGGCAGTCCGACTTCCGATTCACCCGAGCTATTCCTTCAACCGAGAATCCAGAGTACTTGCGATTCACTCGTTCATCTCTCACCGCAATGACCCCCCACGCTTATATTCTCCATTTGAAATCAAGACTTTGAGGGCAGGTCCATATTTATTTTCATCTTTGTGGTACTTTTGCTCGGTGAATTCTCGCTCTAGTCCTTCGTTTTATGTAGGGAGTCCCATTATCTGAGCTGGCTCTTTGCGCTTATTCTCCACCCTGGACAAATTCACAATGAGCCGATACAAAGTGAAACTAAAAAAAAAATCAAAATTCCCAATGATCAATAATATGCTATATACTAGATTGTGTGTTTTTCTTGTTAAGATAGATGATAAAATGCATAGGTTGAGAATGGCATAACATCATTTGTTTTGTGTTGGGGACATTATTTCTCATTTGAAAAAAAATTGTGAGCGAATTATGAAAATTACCATGAGAAAGGACATCGTATTATCAAATTAAAATGAAAAGAACGAATTACCAACTTTGACACATTATTATAAAAACATCCGAACGAAAATATTTTCATGATAAAATATAAATATAAATTATTATCCACAATGAATTTTTTTTTTCTCTTTTAGACTCTAGGAAAGCAATTTACTAATTTCATAATATGAAATCCAAACCCTAAACTGAAAATGGTATAATTAAAAATAAAAAGAAAGAATTGAAGTTGAGTAGCAATTTTGATCATAACTTTTTTTTCTCATAAAAATTCCGAAATTTTTTAGTTAAGGGTTTGAATTGAGGCCATTTTTTCCAAAAAAGAAAAACTCTAGCATAAACTTTGTTTTTAATAAGGTTTGAAGTGATCGAGCAAGTCTCAAATAAATGCTTGAGCTCCTTGGTCGGCCAAATCTTTGTTGGCTATATTTTTCTGGCTATTAGAATAAGGGGAATTTCGTTCAACATTTGCAATTGGCCAAAAAATTGGTCCTTCCTTCAATTTTTTCACAACTTTTTTTTCATCTTATTTGCTCAGTGTGGTTCTTGAACTTCAGCCAACATGTATAATTGTGATATGTGAATTTTTAATTTGTTCAACACGACCCCTGAATGATCAAGTAAACATAAGACGGTTGAAATCTATGTTAATTATTAAAATTGGTCAAATGGACTCCATTTGTAAAACATAAAAATATTTAAGACCCAGTCAACATATTTAAAAGGTTATAACCGAATTGACAAGTGCAACAAATGTAACACCTTTCTGGTAATTTTCTCGAATTTTTTTCTTGAAAATGTTTCTTTCTTTTTTTGAAAAAAAAGAAGATGCTATCTGTATGTGTGTTTATATATATTTCAACTCGAAGGTTGTGAGTTTTTTAATGGATTTTGTCTATGTGCATTCTTCATTAATGAATAATAACCGAGAATTCGTAATAACATTTTGTAATTCACAATATACTAAATGATATCTTTTATCTGTAAAAGTAGATTGTAAAATGTATAGATTGAGAATTAAAGAATATAATTTGTTTTATATTGCACATCGCTTCTGACTTAAAGAACAAATGATTTTGTAAGTCAACTAAAGGGATCAACATGAAAAAAAAAAAGAATAATGAATTGTCGAAACCAATATGAAAAGCACGAGTTATTTGGTTTAACATATCAGGCTTTTACCGTACGTCAACCACCACCGTTCAAAAAGCTTTTTAGTCTTCGGGTAAAAAGGAGCCTTTCTGCTTCATCGCATGCTAAGGTTTTACTTAGGTTAAAAACCAGTTTCTGGTCTTCAGCTTTTTCGAAATTCTCCTTTCAGCTTGGAGAGCTGGCTGCCTTGATCCGTCTGCTTCAACGGAGAATCAAGTCGGAGACCACGAGGTGTCTGCCTCTCGTGAAGTTGCATGGGACGCTCGCGCATCTCATCGACAAGATGGCTCTGCTAATTTATGTTTTACTCTTGATGACGTCCTATGTTCTCGTTGAGAAAGTAATGTGTTGCATGTTTTTCATTGAATTGTTAGAAAAAGGTGCTAAATGGTGGCTTTAGATCATCCTTTCTTTCTTTCTTTTTTGTCTCCTTGGCTAGTTGCTCTTTGATTAGTATTTTTTTCTCTCTTTAGGTGAACATCTTAGAAGCAGGAGGTGCGCCATCAAAGCACGCGGATGTGATTGTTTCGGCCATTGTTGAAGCCTGGGAGGATGGTTTGCACAGCGCGGCTCAATCTTTCGCGAAGAAAGAAGACCTGGAGACAATAATTATTTTTTTTCAGCGTGCCAACTATTCCTGGATGTGAATGTATGGAGAAAACTTTAGGGCTAACTTGATGGATCATATTCTAACTTATATATGTTTATATGCTCTGTATGTGCCTTGTAGATGCAAAACACTTCAAGATCGTCGCTTTTCAAACTTGAAGTTTGAAGAGGAGGAGAGTTTGGTATGCACCTTTTTCTTCATTTTGTGCCGTGTGCATTTAGCAATTAGCAGCTCGCAGCACAATTCTTCTTTCACCATTGAAGACAAATGGAAAACCAACCGAGTTTATTCAAATTTCCACTTGAGCTTTGAGATAGCGAAAGGTTCATTTAGCATGAACAACTTTTGGAACATTTGGTACAGAAACCTCGCAATCCAATCTTGCAACGTGAGAATGACGAACTCAGTCATGAGTTGGAATACAAAATTTTGAAATTTTATGGTGATGTAGAGATGAAGATCATTGACTTGAAGTCAAACTGCATATAAAAATGCACCGCGGTGAGAGATGACGCGTTTAAGATCTGTTTTGGTAACCTTACTGCTGCTGCTGCATTGACAGCACTCATGGCAGTGGCGGCTAAACTCTGAGATCAAGGTTGGAAGGAGAGAATAACACTTCTCCTTTGCCTTCGTGCATATAGCTTAGAGCAGCACATTCCGTATCTTATAGTCCGCAATAGCAGTCAGGGCTTGCCGATGCTTTGCGCAGAACAAACCAGCTAATCAATAAGAAACGCACAAGAAAAATCTAACCCCATTTTCCACACGTCCTTTGTAATGCGATATTACCTTTGTTCCAGTCGTTTAGTTAACAAACATGCTGCCTTGAGTTGGGAGTACATATCCGTATAAAAGTCATGGTGCTTGCATACAAGTGGGTGCTTGTAGGCAGACCGACTTTCTTTATTGAATACGGATTCGAGCCATAGCACACGGTTTCATAAAATCGTACAATTTTTCCGATCTAAATCAAGCAGGTTTTACATGAAGAAGATTTGGCTCAGCAAGCTGCAATTAATAGGATTTTCCTAATCCTCCCTTCGCGAAAGGCGCAAGAAAAGCACTTCGAATTGTTGATTCATCGCCAGAGATATTGTGCTATTCCTTCAACCTCGAGAGATTGTTTTGCTAGTACTTGGAAAGCTTTATACTAGATCTTGATCGATTGACTTCAAGTGCCAAGGTATTCTGTGCGTATGTTTTGGCAAAATTTGACCTGCAGCTCCTCTCAATGACACGATGGTTGTTAACACGTCGTGCTCAAGAGTTTAAGATCACAGTTATGATCCAATGGATTGGTTTTCAATTTTTGTCACGCAGTTTCCTTCCCGCCTTCCCTGGAATGTATTATGAAATGACAGGCTCTCGTTAAAGAATTCTCATTTCTGGAGTCGAACCGCTGAACTTCTGTTTCGCCTGGAAGTTTTAGATCGTCGAAACTCATTGCTCGATTCTCATATGAGTACCAAACATGAGGAACTTGACATGCCCGATCGTCCCAAAGCGGTGTGTCCTCCGTTTCGTTGGACTAGATGGGAAGCCATCAGCTACCACTTCTTTACTCAGGTTGGCCGACCATTGCGGGCGGGTGGCGCGTGTAATGGTGAAGCCGAACCACAACTCGCCTTTCTCGAACGAGAAATCCAAATCCTCGCTGGCGCGGGCGGAGCACGCCGAGTTTGGCAAAGGACCCAAAATCGGATAAACCTCAAATCTGCCAAAGCGATTCTCTTATGGCCATGAAACCTCCAACCATGTCGTTCCTGTCATCCCCTAATTCTCCAAACCATGTCGTTGTGGGTCCTGGGACACAGGCCTTGAGCTGAAAGGCATTTCCTTTTAGGTTCCAGGACAACCACATGGGACTATCCGCGAGGGCAGCAAGTCCACCCAATCCCCACAAAAGAAGGTAGGTACAAGGCTTTTTAGGACAGTGTCATCCAGCAACGTTGCTTTTTAGTTCCAGGAGCCCCGGTCGTTTTGTCTCGCACGTTAGGAAATTCGTTTTGCACCTAAGCACATGATCGCCCCGTCACCACGTGTTCGTGAGCTGGACATCACCTTGTCATGTTTCTTCACAGAATTTTTCTTGCCAAATCCCTAGGCTAGCGCCATGAATCCTTACATGGTTATGCTATTCCAACTTCCAAGAATATTTGGACGTTAAATAATGTATTCGTCTAATAACTTAAAATTTTAAAGCGATTAATCGTGATCACAGGATTTTGTAACATTAGGAGATTCCAAATTCAAATCATTACAGCCTTTGGGATTTTATAATTACCTAATAGTGCAACTATGCTCGAGCAATTGTAAAAATGGTTCAAACTAATTTCACTTTATTTTCTACAGGCGATCGATGCGGTTGGATCAGACCTCTGTAGTGGCACCTTGATCGGGTTTTCCAGACCAACCGATGAGACCCAACATAACTTGTGGCCATGAGAACTGATGCGATACCATTCGAGCTTTTGCTGCGCCGATGAAGTTGTTTCAACTTGTATTAGGGACAACTTGGTGAGATGATAAGAGATGCGGTGAATCCTAGGGACAAGAATACGAGAACTATTGCTTTCTAACAGGCTTAGCCCATCAAAACGCTCTGGAAGCATGATCAGTGGATGAAACTGCTTGTAGTAACCTACATCGTAATCCCATTCCTACATGCGTGCCCCAATCGAATCACCCACAATCTAGATAAGTTCTTTAATGTGGCACTTCATGAGCGAACTAAATTAAATCAGATAGGACTTGATGGAATTACGACGTGGGGTCAGTCCACGTAGAATCGTGGATAGGATTGGGGACACGTTGAGGGATTGGTTGTAAAAAAGAGAGAGGTAGGTAAAATCATGTGCGAAACGAAGCTATAGAAGAGAGCTTCACCCTTGGAATAATTGCTCCCAACACTATTCCCACTCGATGATTGGAAGAGGTAGGCACATTGAAACCTTTGGATGCAGATGTCAAAGGCACTATGAATCATCATCAGGAAAACGGTGCATGCGCCAAGCCAGTAGCATAGGGGGAGCTTCTTCTCGACCCATTCACAGTAATTTCTTCTGAAGCGTATTGGAGTTGCTGAGTTTTGTTTGATGGATTCCAGAAAGAGAGAGAGAGAGAGAGAGAGAGAGAGAGAGAGAGAGAGAGAGAGAGAGAGAAGGCGGTGTGTGGTGGTAGCAATTCGAGGGAGATGTAATTCGCCTTGTCCATTCCTAGAATCTCCGACCCTTTCGCCTAAACTTGAGCCACAAGGTCTGGAGGGAGGGGAGGGAGGGGGACTAGTGGAAGGTGAACCAAAGCCCACATACAACCACAACCACAACTACAACCACAACCACACTATTTACTTCACCTCTTTCCATTTTCTTTTCATTTTCTTACATCATCCTCTGCCTCGTACCCAACCTCCCACACCATCCCCCACCTTCTAGAAGCAGCCCCCTCTCTCTGTCTCTCTGTCTCTCTCATGTGCATTATAAAGATAATACCAGGCCAGCCGTAGAATAAAAAAGACCACAACTACCATCTCTTTACTTATGGACAAGAATAGACAAACCACTACTTCCTTTTCTTCTCCTTCCTCCCCGATATGCCCATTCCAATCAACTTACTCATCTTGGGAAGATTCATCGACCCCATCGAGCTAGGGCCAGCCCCAGTCGGCCTTTTCCCTTTCCAACAAGTCGTTTCTCTCGTATGGCAAGCCGCACACGCATGTCTGAGACAGACATTTCCGTGGCAAATTTGCGCTCTGGAAACCAGATGAAAATTCTACCTAATGATCATGGGGTTTGAGCAGATTTTGTAATCGAATCGCTGAACTTTGATTGTAACCGTGCTCAAATTTACTTTTCATTTACCTATGATCGGACTCTAGTGCAAAAAACCCAGACAAGATGCGCCCTCATAATTTACTTTTAATCTACTTTTGAATCACCTCCTTTTGGGTTAATCAGCAGCAAGGTGCGCCCTCATGCTTTTCCTTTTGGTCTCTCCTCCATATGAGTATGATGAAGAGAGCATTGCATCCGAGACCAACTGGTCATACGAAGCCCATTTGTGGACCAAGCTGGATTTACATATAAAAACCCAGATTGGTGTTAGTTCCAACAACAATACAAATAATGATCATTATTATTATGCCCGCTCTCTGCACTTTATATTCTGGTACTGACTAGTGAGTTGGGGAAGATTTTGAGAGCTAACTGAAATAGTTAATCAAGAAGGTTGGCCAGTGCTTAGACAAGCAAAGGGCCACAGATCACGCGCTTGTCTTTGCCCCAGCTTTAATTTAACATTATACAAACTTTTACACCCACCTGAAGTTTACCCTATATGTAGTTCATTCATTATACAAATATATATAGGTAAAAGTTTCTGCCTTCCTCTCTTTTATCTTATTCCCTTTTGATGATGCAAGTATCATCCCATGCCAAGAGAGAGGCCACCAGCCACTCCCTCTAACCGGTCTCACCAACTCACATCTAGAAGCAAATATTATTACTCTCTCTCTCTCTCTCTCTCTCTCTCTCTAAGCAAATATTATTACTCTCTCTCTCTCTCTCTCTCTCTCTCTCGATCTCTCGATCTCTCGAGTCAAAATGCTATAAAATCATACCTTTAGCATTCGCAAGGCCGGCCTTAATGGTCTGGCAGCAAGAAAACAATACTTCTCTCTCTTCTCTCTCTCTCTCTCTCTCTCTCTCTCTCTCTCTCTCTCTCATGATTTCCAAAGTTCCCATTCGAGTACCCAACTATATATAAGAACAGTAGTTGCAACTAAAATAGCTTGAGTTCATAGCACTTGGGGAAAAATTCTCTCCTTTTTTGTTTTCTTTCGAGTTTCTCTGATAGACTGAAACATGGGAAGGTCCCCTTGCTGCGAGAAGGCTCACACAAACAAAGGTGCATGGACCAAAGAAGAAGATGAGAGGCTCATCGCGTACATCAGGGCCCATGGCGAGGGCTGCTGGCGGTCGCTCCCGAAGGCGGCGGGCCTCCTCCGTTGCGGCAAGAGCTGCCGCCTCCGGTGGATCAATTACCTGAGGCCTGACCTCAAACGCGGCAACTTCACTGAGGAAGAGGATGAACTCATCATCAAGCTCCATAGCCTTCTTGGTAACAAGTAAGTGGACTGCAAAAATAAACTTGATACGTTGTAAATCATGATCATGCTACTAATTTGTTTTTATGATACCACGAAGTAACACAAGAACAAGAAGCAGGAGACTGATTACCCAACATGTCTCCAAATCTGTTTTCTCTAACTAAATGTTCTCAATACATTTAATTTTTTCCCTTCAAATTAGATCAAGTCAAATGGGTTTTACTTTATAACCATACAGGTGGTCTTTAATTGCTGGGAGATTGCCCGGGAGGACGGACAACGAGATAAAGAACTACTGGAACACGCATATAAGAAGGAAGCTCCTGAACCGAGGGATCGATCCGGCGACACACAGGCCATTGAACGAGCCTGCACAAGACTCAACCACCATTTCGTTCGCAGCCGCTCCGGCAAAACAAGAACCGCGAGACGACGCCATCTCCGCCGCGCTCGGCTACAAGAACGAGAACAACCCAACAACAACAACAACAACGCCCGCAACGGTTCATGAAAGGTGTCCAGACTTGAATCTTGAGCTCAGAATAAGCCCTCCATATCAGCAGCATCGTCAGCCTGATGCGCCCATTGGAATGGTTGAGAGCAATCATTGCTTTGCCTGCAGCCTTGGGTTGCAGAACAGCAAGGAGTGCAGTTGCAGGAGAGGAGCCAGCGGGGGGAGCAGCGTCCATGGCGCCTACGACTTTTTGGGGTTGCAGACGACCGTTTTGGATTTTAGAACTTTGGAGATGAAATGAACTCGAAACTCATTTAAGTGGGCGGTTTTGGATGTTCAAGCGGTTCTACAAGAGAGATGAGAAAGAGATTTGCTATTATTTTTACAATCTCTCCGGTGTTTCTCTTTTGTTTTCCTTCTCTTTGGGGGTCTAATTTGTAATCATTAATGTAGCGCATAGTTTCTATATACTTAATTCAATTAGTACAGATAGCCATTGCTGGTACTTCACCGTGGATTCTGGTTCTTGATGGGTATTCCATTTCGTATACGCCGGGATTTCAACAGGTTTTCCCCTGGAAAGGGAAGAATCTTTTGAAAGACCATTTCTAATTCCATCACATGCACTTATATGTACATGGAAATGTGTGTGTGTACTAGAGAGATCTACATATGCTGTCTCAAATTTATTTAGTATGTCAATCATGCGGCACATACCTTTGGAACTCCACATAGATATACACCTTGTTGGCAACTATGGTCTTCGATCATTGATAACGTTGGTACACACAGCTCGTGATCATCTGAAATTTCTTTTTAGGAGCAACATGAATAAAAATTCTTCTATCCTCAAAGCTAATCCCGGCAAACAGCGAGCAAGAAAATGTTTGCACAAAAGGTAAGGTCTTCTTAGAACCAAAGATTTTCCCTTTAAGCATCCATTAATCTTTCATGCAGTGAAGAAGCTCTCCATATCTATGCCTTTTGATACTTAATGATAAAACAAGGGCATGAAAGCATTTGTTTCTTCTAAATTTCAGCATGATTAGACGTTTCACTTCCAGATTTTTTTTCGGAGGGTCGTTTGTCCTTCTGACAAAATGCAAAAAAGGAAAAAATAAATAAAGTTGATATCGATATATGGAGGAAGTGGATAAGCCGTGAGAGGAGGAGATAAGAAGAGAGGATGGGGTGGTGGGTGACCTATCAATAGCATCACAATAAAAGCACAAAAGAAGGCTATTAACCTCATGACATTACTCACATATATATAAAAGGCGTGAAGGAACTAATCAACCGTGAACTGTCGTTAGTGCAAGTGTACCATAATTCTACCAACCCAAGAACATTTATTGTCTGTTCTATCCTCTGCGAACAACCACCATTTTGTCTTCTTTTGTGCATCCTTTCTCTTTTCATTTTCATGCACATTGCGAGAAATATAACGGAGTGGATGTGTTGTGTACGTAGAAAGTCGGATTGGGTTCTCCTTCGCGAAACTCCACATTTGTTGTCACACTGAACAAGCTACATGGTTTCGAAGGGATTGGTATGATCTTACATCGACTGTGCGGGTTACTAGATGATATGAGTGTGCATTTTACGAGAGAGAGAGAGAGAGAGTTATCTTTTATATGAAGCTCATATAATGCACCCGTTGCCCTCATGGCCTCGCTCAGATTCGCGTGACACTTGGGGAGGGCCGTGATCCTCACCTAGTGACCCCTCATAGTGGAAAGAAATGAAAGAAGAGAAGAAAAGGAAAATTAAGAAATTCAAATAAAATAAAAAATTATTCTTTTTAGCCAACACCAGTCAATGTCCACATCAGCATCAGCCAACCAAATTGGCCAGATGGATTGGATTAATACAAATGCAAAATGTTTAGATCCCGAACGGTAAGAATGGATATTTTGAACTGAATCGACACAATTGTAATATGTTCATATATTATTTTGGTAATTTTTCCAATGAATAATTGATACTACGTGAAATGTATCACTAACTTCACGAACTGTGTAATTGCGGGCATAAACTTAAGGTAGCCCAAATACGACGAGATCGTTTTAACTAATTAGCTTGGCAAATCTAGCCTATCCCATATCCATACACCACGCATACCCACCGAATCTTAACCCTGTAATCCGATTTTGGAGCTGCAGCTTCATTTAATCCTTCGACCTGACTTATGCAGGATACCTCGAGAGACTGAAACTATACTTTGTTAAGCTACAGATCCAAAAGCTTCCTCTAATAGTTTGCTTTCTATAGTTAATTTCCAAACTTTCAACCTTATACTCGTCTAAGATGACTCTTAACTGGGAGCAGTTATCAACTTCACCTCTTTTTTCTTAGCAAAAAGAGCGCCCCCCACGCATGCTCGACATGCTCGACCTCTAAAATCTTATTTTTTTTTCGTACTTTGACAAAACACTTTTTCTTAGGTCAAGGTGTCACGGCTCCATCTTCTCATTAAATGGTAAACTACCAGCACTTAACTTGGTGGGGTTCGTCGTCTGGCGTCCGAACGATTGACTCATCCTATCATTGAATGGCTTCATAAAGGCGGCATATAAAGAGTGATGTGCCTACCAAACCATATGGTATAATTAAGCTATGTGAAGACTTTAGCCTTAGATGCCCGAATTGCAAGCTAAGGGAGGCGCTAAATAGGAGATATCAAAGCATCACCCAACAAAGAAAAGGGAAAAAGATGAGTGAGTGAGTGAGTGAGTCAGTCCTCGATTGATGATGATTCAGAAGCTGTGGAAGATCCAAAAAGGACCCGTGGATGTGGTTTGGCTGCCCCGAGAAAAGTTTCCAAAGATAAGAAGATGGTCATTGTGGCTTCCCATATTGAAAAAGGGACCGTCTCTTTTTCACCGTCTCACTCACTCTATATGAAATAAGTAATCTTTAGAGAATATATATTTTTCAAAGGTGTTAGGTAGAGATTTTGGAAGCTTCCATAGGATATTTTTTCTCTTCGTGTCTAAGAAAATTGTGGAGCAAGGGTGATACTTTTTTATTTGTATTGCATCTCTCACCATCAATGACGGGTAATTATTGCCCTTCCTCTCCCTTGATAGTCCAAATGGATCGACTCCAACCAAACATCACATGCAAGAAATGCAAGGAAAGTAAAAAAAAAAAAACCCTAATATGATGGTGGTGGTGGCGGGTCCCTCTCTTACGTATTCCTCCCCCCGCAGTCTGGATCTTGATCCCCACCCTTAACCAATCAACATGTCCCTTCAATTATTCAATAATTAAAGGGACATGCCTAGATCTGATGGATCATCTTCCTGTGTTTGGTAGGAGATTACATGTATCCACTGACATGTTTATGGCCCCTTTCCCTGAACGTGCATATGTCGTATCGTGCATCTAATCTCCCCTTTTATGGTCGAGAAACGACGAATTGTGCATGATAAACCATGGCCATGTGAGAATTCGATTGGTTACAGCAGATTCTCTGCTTTGATATGACCATTGAACATCAGGGAATTATTTGAGCGAGTAAGGTAACTGAAGCCCTCGCTTTTTGGGATCTTAGGGTTTTTAGAGTTCTTTGGGATTTCGAACTCATTATCAAGTTCCTCCTAGCGTGTGTATGATCTACTAATCTTGTCTTGGTCATGAATTAATGAAAGCGCGTTGCTTATTGGAAGGTGCCCATTAGAGGCACTTGTACATCAAAAAGTACGTGATAAGTACCATACAAAATCTTACAATTGTTTGATGGACGAGAATGAAGAAAGGCACTAGATAAAATCTTCCCGACTTTTGACTCTTGGTACACTCTTTACAAGGAGGATGGACATTATAAATAATTCCTTTCGTAGCGTTAAGGAACTTTCTCTCACACTTCTTTTTGAGGCACGCGGGGCACTTAAAAGATCCCTTTCTGTAGGACTTCCATTTCCCCCCTCCTTCACAAATCATGTGTAGGAATTACTATATTCATCGATTTGCTTCTCCGTCCTATTTTATGCCACCGTGTGATACCACGAAAGATGGATAGAGAATGCTGTCATATCAAGGGAGGTTGATTTCATTCGTGTAAAACGTACGTCACACAAGCATAAAAATAAGGCTGAGGCGGAAAAAAAAAATCCCATTGTGGCTTACCTCACATAGGCATATTAAACATTACAAGCAAGACTTTTTAAGTAAAAAATTTTCCAAAAATTTTGAACTTTTTAATGGGAGTGAATTAGAGGGATAGTACAGGATTTTCTTCACTGACCCGTGATTTGCCTCTCTCTCTCTCTCTCAGACAAAAGCATAAATTTCGGGAGTGGGGGATTATTTAATGACCCTCCTAAAATGATGGTACCTGTACCAAAGGGTAGGTATACCCTCTTTTATAGTGGCACCATCCCATTCCCTCCCCCAACACTCCATACAATCGGAGAGAGAGAAGGGATTTTCTAATTTGAATTTAAGTTTCCATGCGAGTATCATAACATAGGTACAGAATTTAAAGCATATATTGTAGGGGTGTAATCACATTTTTGATTAATCTAAGCGGTTGGATGGTAAGTGGGGGCGGTGAGATGGTTACTTAAATTGCACCTAAATTGTATAGCTTTATAGGTCTTGCGTGGATCTCACATGCTATTGGACAACGCTCTCCATCACATTCCCATTCATCGAATCGCTCGGCAAGACGTCACGAGGGCAACCCGGTTTTCTACATCTAATGATCGATATGTGTAGGGTCTTCCATTTAGAGTGATATTTGGGTCAATATTTATCGCCTTATCGGTGGAATCTCATCTAATGTTCATGGACGGGCTTTGGCTTATGTTCATAAGGTTCAAGAAGCAATTGGAAGGCTTGAATATTACGTTTTACGAAGGAGAAGAAGTAGAAGAAAGAGCAGTCTCTCGCCTCGCGGAGGGTTAACTTTGGGGAACGGGTGTGTCTAATGATAGCAAGAAATTGGAGCCACAGTGGCATGTGTGTAAATGAGGACGTAGAAGAGGGGCAAAATGGGGAGAGGAAGGTTTTACCCTTCTGTATCCCTCCCGCTACCAACTCCACTCTTTTCGGGGAGCGGTAGTTGGCAGCAGTCCGACGTAGGCCCATGTGCGCAGCTGCGGCTTGTGGGCCCCCCTCCGAACACGAGCATGTCGGGCCCACTTCCTCCTCTAATCAAACTAATCTCTCTCTCTCTAAAACCTTCCTCTCTTTTCTTTTTTCCAATTCTGCCCCCATTGACTTTCTTTCACCTTCTTGGTGGCAAATATTGTCGAATTACGAGTCACGAATTCGTGAAAAGACCCATTAGCCTACATGTCCTCTCGATGATTCCAAATCAAGGAAATTTTCCTCATCCAGCAGCTAGGAAAGTTCACAATCAATCTCCCCATTGACCCCCCCACGTTGCCTCACCAAAGAACATTTCGGATCGCAACGGCGCCCCGTTTGTTCGTGCGAGCCCGGGAACGGGGTCGATCCCGGCCATGGACTCGGATCGGGGCGGTTCCACGTATCACGGGCCCCCGTCACATTCTAACTTAACTTCATTCCTACTCGAATGTTGCACCAAATTGAAGCCACTTAGTTGACATGGCAAAAATTAAAAAGATATTGACAAGTGAAGGGTCTTCCTCCTTTCACGGGTGGGAGAAGGTCACGAATACTTGGAGAATTCTCGAGAGACCCACGCGACATTTTGGCCGCCAACCCTCTTCGTTTTCCATTGCCCGACCCCCCCTTCTAAATGCACGTCGAATCAAAATCTTTCGGAGGAAAATTTACAACAACTGCGCGCATTATATGCAGAGGCTTTTTGACTTCTGAGGGAGTACTGCAGAGTTCAGACTTACGAAAATAAACTTTTTTATGAGGAAGAAAGAGAAAGAGAGAGAGAGAGAGAGAGAAGAACAGTGACGTCTCGTAGAATGGATGTGCGCGAGGAGTTAGAACATGGGGATTTGGTAGGTGACTTGGGATCCAGCTCTCTCTCTCTCTCGCACCTTCTCAAAGATCCACAAAAGCGAAAGTGTCGAGATCTTCACGTGCAATTAAGGGTGACGTTGTACGAGGCAACAGGCCTCCTTAACTCTTTTAACTACTCATGCAGCTTACCTAAATCCCTTGTTCTTTATATATATACTATTGAGGTTATTGTGCTTATAATATATATGTATTTCATACACGACATGAAGTTGCGGTTCGGTTGGGCTTGGAAGATGGAAAAAGGGGGTGCTTTGCTTATGTGTAAAGTGATGACACCGAGTCATTGACTCCCTGGGCTCAATTATTGGTAGGCCAATGCGGATGGGATGGGCGCATGTTCGTTCCCCCCCTTGTATTCTGATCTCGGCTGCTCGAACATAGGACTCGATAATGTATTGTAATGAGGACCCGGAAAATGGCTACGTGGGATGGGGATCTCATCGGTTTCGCGATGGCCCAAAGGGTGGTTTGCGATGTTCGAATCCGGCTTTTTCCCGGCTTGTAGAGCTTGGCTCGGACGGGAATGAATGTGCTGTGTTTATGCCGGCCGGGAAGAGGAAATTGAAGGAGGAAAATAGCTTGGAAAGAGGAATCTCTGGCTGGGTAGGGTTGGCTTGCTTGCTGCCTAACATGCCTATGCAAGAGGTGATGTATTGGATCCAACGGCGTTCCTCCGAGTCCATATGCATCGAGTCAACTCCTTGCCTTCTTTCCCACTGCACTCGCTTTTTTTTTTTTCCATTTATCTATTCGTTTTTTTGCTCCCCACTCTCCATCTTATGATAAACTATTCAATTATTTGGCCTTGTCCATCTTCCCAAAAAGAAAAAAAAAAAAGAAGAGGGGGAAGAAAATAAGAAAAGGGAGGAAGAAATGTTGGCACCAATGCTGTACCTCCACTTCAGTAGCAATTTCACCGATCACCTACCTACCCACCATCATTCATGTCTTTCTCATATGGGGATGCACCCTCGTCGACGCATTAAGTAAGCGTTGAATAGGCTTAAAAGAAACGGCACGGACATTAAATATATACGAGAGATAGGGAGGGAGAGAGGGAGATGTTCTTGTCTCCTGATGTGAAATTGCATTTTTATATGATGCAAAAGAACACGGAAAGGAGTGTAAAGACATGATCTTTTTCCCGTAATTTTCATCGAGGAGAAGGAAAAAGACGGGGCCGTCGAACTTATCGCCGTAAAATGCTTCTGTCGAGACATAATTGTTTCCATTACTTCTGATCCCCGAAGGTCTGAGATCAGGAGTTTGCTGCCACAGTACAGCTATTGGCGGCAGAACTCAGTAGACGCTTTGCCCGAGAGGATCAGATCAGAACCGCTCGCGAAGCTCCTCCTCCTCTCGAATTCGCATCGACGTGAAAGGCGAACGAGGGTGGGAGTCACGGGCTCAAAATGACGCAATGAATAGTATAGCGTTGAGTGAATGTATGTGGGGATAGGCTCTAGGCTTGCCAATTTGCAAGTGGAAGAAAAGGCAACGCCACGCGAGAAGGGATATAGGCCCACTTGACTCTCTCAAAGTTGACCTGGTCCAGCTTGAAGATGAGCCGCTGGGGCAGGTTAGGCGCGATATCAAAAGCATGCATTGAATTCCTTTCCCATTTTGCAATATAGCCCCTCGAATTTCATGCTCTATGAGACGGAGCTTTCACCGGTTTAAATCATCTATGCAACCCCGTGAATGGACGAAATAGTGGACTTCTACACAAGTGCTCGATCATAGATAACGTGATGCGTTTTCACGGGTGAGAATATAGATGCAGGGTCGATCGAATTAGTTCATAAGACAATGCGATGCGGTCGGTGTTTGATGCGTGTATGTTGGTAGCTAAATCATTGTGCCTTCAATCGATCGAGTGGAAAGGGAGAGGAAGGGAGCTAAAAGTGCCCGGCAATCATGGAGTGAATTCGATGTTTCTGAATTTGAACGATTGGATGGAAATCCGAGTTTCCATTAATGGAATGGGTGAAATTCGGGTTAGAGATTCCGGAGGCCAACGGTTATGTTGTCCCTAATGATTAGGTGGGCTAGTGATAATTCCATGTCAATTGGCAGCGGCATTATTGATCTTACTGATATTTCATGATCAAAGTTAGCTAGCAAATCCTACGGGTTTTGGATCTAACTTAAGTAGTTAATGATGCCCCGTGGGCCCAAAACGTCCTCTCATCGACTGGTGGCATGTGGGATCGAAGTGCTTACCCAAATAAGAGCTATTCTCGATATTCCACTCCTTCTTGAGGATGCCTTTTTTCTGTTTGGAATGGATGATCACTCAATTCGTCTCCCATTCGTGCTAACTCATAAAGAAGTTCGCCTGTATTACCCGCTTAGGGGAGTTCCACTCAAGATCTTCCAATCAGCTTGTGGTCGACATCGTACTCCAGAACCCTCCTAAGCTTTTCTTTAGCTGACTTGGATACGTAGAGAGTGAGGTCTCGAGTTCCATTCTAATTTCACGGACATGATCCGAATAATAAAGATGAAATCGAATGTTGAATTTCAAGCTCATAGAGGAAAGAAAGAGCATCCGAATTTCGGGTTCCTTCAAGTTTGCTTCAGCCTTACCCTCACATCACCCCAGCATCCGAGTTCTATCATCTTCCTATCCACAACCAGACGCAAACGATCCTAAAACAACCTCATTCGAATCAAGCCCATGCAGAACGTAAGTGGGCTTTCCTCGAGGCCGAAAGAGCCCGATCCAACCGATGGAATGACTGGCCCATGATCAAACAGAGTCGACGGTAGCTATTCATTTCTCGCCGCATTGATGATCTAAGCCCACTTTGGCCATCCACGAAATGAGAAACACGTTATCCTCTTGCCTCGCGAGTCACGAACGCACTCGCATTCCACGTCCAAGTCAACTTCGTCTTCGCCAAAAGACGGGAAGGGAACCGAAAGAGTAGGCCTGCGTTCAGCAGCATCGATGGCGTCCACTAATTAGGCATTGTTTATCTTTCGCCGGGCCAATAATTCTGATCTTCTTGTTTCCCACTTTACACGTGCTTATCTGAACGCTCGCTATCGATATATACGCGCACCTCTTGCTTTTCCTGCTTATTTGCGAGGTTTATTCCCGTCGAAGGGCTTCTGTACTGCTCATCAACATCATTAAGAAGCCACACAATAGCTGATGTCAATATTCCTATGCAGGTATACTTCCTAATAAATGGCATAGATTTCTACGTGACAGTAGCCACGTAAAGAAGCGCTGTAAATGAGTATAGAGATCACATGCGTGAGATATTGAACAACCCCAGTGAAATCAAAAGAAGGTCACGTGTGCTTATCATCTCTTCTCAACAGACGAGGTCGTCTGTCTTCTGGTCTATCTCGAGTCAACCCCAGATTTGATTTTGCTGTAGCTATTTCGGTGGTGGCGTTGCAGAGGATACTCTAGAACATTTCAATTTCCTATAGATGAGTGTCTCCCTTTTTCTGCACTAAGTGGTAGTTATCGATCACGATATCGGTTGAAGATATGTAATGATTCAAAAGTTATAACCGTTTTTTTTTCCCTTCTTCATGCACTCATGTTGTTACATGATTCTATTTTAAGAGAATAACTAAAACTGTTGCCAGTATACCTCATAAGCACATAAAACACATACGAGCACGCACGACATGCACAGTATACATTTTTGAGATATATGTGAACTGTCATTAGCTTCTATGTATGTATGTATGTATGTATGTATGTATATGTCCAATTATTAGAACCAACATAGAAATCTAGACCTTGAGTTGCACATACTCTTGTCAAAGATTAGTTTCATTGATCTGATACTATTATATATACATGCACATAGATACATATATACACGCCTGTACATGTATAGATTCTTGATTGCACCAACTGCGAGTGAACATCAATTCACATGTATTATTGGATGTGGTACCCATCTGATCTAACTTTACATATAAACAACTTATGTATGATAGATGAACCACCCAAAAAATATCCATTGTTAAGAGTATGAAAGGTAGGTATAGAGAATGAGGCGAATGATAGGGCTTCGAGGCAACAATCAATTGTGGTGGGGAGAGTCAGCAAGCATTGCAAGTTGGGAGTGGAAGATGAACAACCTCTGATATGTTTCTCCTTCTTTAACGATCTCAAGTCCTACCCATTCGCACGAACCCCAGTCCACTAGTGGAAGACCCCACTTCCATCTTTTTCCCCAAAAGCATCTCACCAGTACTCTTCCAGGCTTGTTATGACCTAGCTTAGCTCTCTCTTCCCACCCTCCTTTTGGCCAAAACAGAAGACCTTTCTTCATTTGGCAATAGCTCATTTCATCTGACATTGCATACAATGCGATGCTCAGCTTTGTGATCCCCCCTTTTCCCTGCCGGACGATGACATAAGCACCCGAGACGAATAGTCATTTAGTTAACCCATTGGGTTTATTGTCTCTAATGGCCAGGACTGCAGATTTCCCAACGACAGGAATCTAAGGCGTTGGACTTTAATTACACTTAGTAAAAGAAATCCCACAAAAAGTGAGAAAAAATTATTGGATTCATTTTGTAAGTTTGGATGACCATGCATTGCATGGCCATTGTCAACTCATTTTTTTTTTGTCACGCACGTTTTGATGATACATGAAGCACTAGATTTGACAGAAATAGTCGTTAAAAATAGTTAACTGAAACCCTGCAACTTGGAGAATATGTTAATCTATTGAAACTTTATTCAGATGAGAAAAAGGAAAGTAGAATGGGAAACCTTTTGAATGCTTGCATGCATTCTTTTCGCGTCCTATGCTAGAAACTTTACATTTAGAAGCGAATTTATAGCGTATGTCTTCAACATAATATATAAAACTTGCGTTCAACGGGATCATCTTTGCGAGGGTCTAGGGATAAGACAATTGACAAATGAATCATCATTAGCTCCAATGAAAGAAGAACAACTTGGGAAGCACTGTACAACGTTGGGACAACCCGGTGCCTTGTCCCCACCGCGAGCACTGAACATGGTTCACGATTCTCACCCGATCCCGTCGCTATACTCACCATCTCTCTCCTACTCCACATAGAATACGCTCTGAAACCCTCATCTTTACTTCATCATCTTCCTCCTATAAAACCCCCCTCTCAACCCTCCCCTTTTAAAACCCAACCCCATCATCCATCACTCTATGTACCTGTCTCTCTCTCTGTCCGAGAAGAGAAAAAACACGGTGCAAAGAAAGAGAGGCGACTTTACATCTCCCAAATCGAGTACGGAAGCCGGCGCGGTCTCTGATAAACAGTGAAAAGGGTCGAGTTTCGGCGATATACTATGTTGCCGAGGAGCCGAACTCTTCCGTCGAGGATTCACAATGGAGTCGTAAAGTTCAAAACTACATGAACTCTCTTACCTAGAATGGAATCGCTGCGTATTGCTTCTTTTTTTTTTCAGCTTTCCATCATTATGGCGCGCCGAGTAATGCTAGTGCCTTACCGTTAATACGATTCAGGTGGAAGACAGACATGACATAAGGTCGTATTTTGAAGTGGAAGCCCAGCCTAAGCCCCATGCAGAGAGCGAAGCCATAAACCCTCAGTCCAACTACTCCAAGTGTTTCGACGATGATGGCCGGCTGAAGCGAACAGGTCGCTCTAGCCTTAGCTACCTAGTCATGAGACTTTAGCTTTGCACCAACTTATTTTTTGTTCATATTTATATATTCTGACAATTCGCAAATGATGTTATTTTGATGATGCTCTCGAGCACTGTTCTGTAATCTATTATGTTTTGTCTTCTCATGCAGAACTGATTTTTTTTTAATTTAATAATGAAAAGAGGCTGTTCGTCCAAGAATGTAGAGCAGTAACTATCGCATAAATACATTCGATAATAGACTTTGCCAGCTAGCAACGACAAAAAGTAATTCATGAAAAGAGACATGGACCTCACATATATACCTATCTACTGTAATTTTTTTTTATTGATCATGGTCGACGATCCCATATGTCTGTCCCTAGTTTTTCCTTTTGGAAAGAAATATTTGAACATACAAGCCAAAATATCTATTTCATGGACCTAAGTTATAGCTAACCAAGTCTGTTCAGCATATGATTTTTTCATCCAAATTAGTCCTTTCCTCGTAGAGAAAAGGAGTTAGTTAATTTCTTTAAAAAAACCAAGTGCTAAAAATTATCACATCCTTTCTTAATATATGTTGAGAATTTGCAGGGACATTTTGGACGGCAACGTCGCACATAATAACAGCAGTGATAGGGTCGGGAGTGCTGTCGCTGGCATGGGCCATAGGGCAATTGGGGTGGGTCGCAGGCCCGACGGTGATGGTTCTCTTTGCCTTTGTCAACTTCTATACCTCCAATCTTCTCTCGCAGTGTTACCGTACCGGCGACCCCATCACCGGCCAGAGGAACTACACTTACATGGATGCTGTTAAGGCCAACTTAGGTAACCCTTTACTAACACCTTACTAGAAAAGATGGAATGACATGTTTTCTTAAAATTGTTTCGGCTATTGAATGCACCTTGCAGGGGGTAAAAAGGTTATGTTATGCGGGTTAATCCAGTATCTCAATCTGTTTGGGGTCGCGATCGGGTACGCTATTGCTGCATCCGTGAGCATGATGTGAGTTCCATCTTATTCTTTAAGTTTTTAGTTCACTTATTTCAGTCAAAACTTACGTCTTGATTGAATGTATGGCGCAATGTCAGTATGATGATATAAACTTCAACAAATAAACCGTCTCTTGCATGGTTGCCTGAAGCTTACTTTTTTGTACACGTGATACAGAGCTCACTATCATGCTCTTCTACCTGATTTTAGGGCAATAAAGAGATCAAACTGCTTCCACAAAAGGGGCAGGGAAGATCCGTGCCACATGTCAAGCAACGGGTTCATGATCACCTTCGGAGTGATGGAGATTTTACTATCTCAGATCCCAGATTTTGATCAAGTTTGGTGGCTCTCCATTGTAGCAGCCATCATGTCTTTCACTTATTCCACAGTTGGTCTAGGTCTTGGGATTGATGTGGTTGCAGGTGAGTCGACTCTCTCCTGTTCGTAGAGTAGATACATACATACAGTTATGCATACATGATACACACAAAATCATCAGATACAAGCTGCTCTGAACCGTCCTCCTGTATATAGTAGAATTGGTGTCTGCAGATGCAATCTAACACTCCACAAATTGCAGAAACTGGGAACTTTAAGGGAAGCCTGACTGGCATAAAGATAGGGACTCCAACACATGCTGGAGTTGTCACTTCGACACAGAAGTTATGGAGGAGTCTCCAAGCTCTGGGAGCTATTGCTTTCGCATACTCTTACTCTATCATCCTCATTGAAATACAGGTATTCGAAAATGTTAAATAGGAAGGTGATGTTTCATACCTTCTCTTGATCGATTTGAGTTGGCTCCAGAAGTATGATTTAGGGAGTAACAACAATCTCCTTTCCCTGTATTGTCAGTTTGATGGTGTTGGTGCTTGTGCAGGATACAGTCAGGTCACCTCCTGCTGAGCACAAGACCATGAAGAAAGCTACTCTGTTCAGCGTCACGGTAACCACTATCTTCTATTTGCTTTGTGGATGCATGGGCTATGCTGCTTTCGGAGATCTTGCTCCAGGAAACCTCCTAACTGGGTTTGGGTTCTATGACCCCTATTGGCTTCTCGACGTTGCTAATGCCGCAATCGTCATCCACCTCGTGGGTGCATATCAGGTAAAATTTCTACTTCAAGCAAATTTTTTTTTTTATTTCGCATAATTTTTCTAGAGAAATTTTCTCATATACACGAAATTACTTAAAAATCAAGTCGTTGCAAGAAATTTTAGAGGGCAAAAATTCGAAAGAGCATATTTCATTACGAAAGGAATCTTTTTGGGGCGTGGGCGACCTTTTTTTAATTCCTCAGAAACTTTAATTTGAATATAGAGTATGCACATGATCATAAGCTGACCTATAAAAATTTTCGTGGGAACTACTGTTGTGAACAGGTCTATTGCCAACCTTTGTTTGCATTCATAGAGAAATGGAGTGCACAGAAGTGGTCGAAGAGTGACTTTGTCACTGCGGAGTACGAGATACCGATCCCTTTCTACGGCTTGTACCAGCTTAACTTCTTCCGACTGGTATGGAGGACACTGTTTGTTATCCTCACCACAGTCATAGCCATGCTTATGCCCTTCTTCAATGATGTTGTCGGGATCCTCGGGGCCTTCGGGTTCTGGCCTTTGACGGTGTATTTTCCTGTGGAGATGTACATATCCTCAAGGAGGATCGGGCGGTGGACGACCATGTGGGTGGGACTGCAAATACTGAGCATGACGTGCCTCTTGATATCCGTAGCTGCTGCCGTTGGCTCTGTGGCTGGAGTCGTGCTTGATCTGAAGACATACAAACCTTTCAAGACTAGCTACTGAGAATAAAGATTGATCTGCGTACGGTACAAGCTTAGAAGGTACTCAAAGAAGCATAAATTTTCGACTCTTAATGTTTGTCAAGTACGAGAGAACGCTAATATAAATCTCAAATCTTCCTCAAAAGGAATAAAAGACAGGATTTCTCCCGTTGTCTTTTTACACAATAACCTTTTGTCGTGTTGGCCTTTTCGAGTCACTCCTCAAATGTCCCGACAAAACCTGAATTTAAAGTAATTTCTCAGATCACGATTGGACAAGTTAGGCGACACCAACGTCATCACAACTGACAACTGGTCCAGCTCAACAATGATTCAGCTAATAATTCCCTGAACTGCAAAAGAAGAGCACCGAACAGATTTCAGAAGAACTGCATAATCCCTCTGTTACAACCACCAAAAAAGATCATACCACTAAATATATTACAAATAAAAAGAAAAGACAGAACTCTTCTATACAGAGATTTGCAATGTTTCATCTCCCCCCCCCCCCCCCCCCCCCCCCCCCCTTTCTTTTTTCCCTACAAATGTGCCTGTTCTCCCTTAAGATAAGCAACCATGAAAGAGACAACTCTTCTCAACTGCCATTCTTCTTGCCTTTGGCCTTTACTTCAGCAGAATTGACCTCAGCGGCAGCTTTAACGAGAGTTGTGGGTTTCAAAACGCTCTTTGGATTAATGGCCTTTCTTATCTTAAACACAGCCCAAGCAGTCCCGATAGCATGTCCTGCAGCGTCTAGGCCTTCGTTTGTTGCATGAGCCGCTTGTTCTCCATACCTGCGTTGAATAACAAAACAAAGCTAAAGCGCCATACTACCTAGACCTTCTAACTTCAATTGTTGGAGTAAAGAATGAAGAAACGTGGCCGTGGAGAAAATATCAATTCTTATGCAGAGCAAATCTACATTTATCTCGAGCAGCAATACGTTCAACTCATAGCAAGTAAGCAAATAATCTTGGTACTCCCCATTGGTTGTTGGGTCCACTTGGCCTTTACGTGACTACTAGCCAAATGATTACAATTAGGAAAGGAACCATCTCAAAAGCAACAAAATTATTGCCACAAAGACGTTTTCACAAAGATGGGACGCTAGTGCAATGCAACTTGCCCAACAATATGTATGATTACCCGAAGGAACATAGCCCCAATTATTCCAGCAACACCGACTACTATATATGCGAGTGGAGTCATTAACTCAATCATATTTCGCCAATATACCTCTGTGAAACAAGTCCTGTTGTCACCACTGATGTAGTTGACATGACATTCTTTCCAGCAACTTCAACAGCATCGCAAACCTTATCTGCAACAATTCCAACAAAAGGGTAAATAAAATGACCAATCAAAGAACTATAGGATATAGTCTCCAAAAAAATAAAGATGTTAAAGAATTCTGACCCAACTAAGTTCTCAACAAATGAGATAATGAATTCGGAATTCTACTACATAGAACTTTCACCTGCAAGTTAAAGCTTGTTCTACTTACAAGCTAGCAGTAAAAAAAGAAAGTTGAAGCTGCTAATGATTGGTCCTCCTTTCAGGCAACTAATGCATACTTTTAGGCGCCTTTTTTATCCCTTTTAAAGTCAATTCCACAAACTCAAAGTGTGTTTTGTCAATTGCAAGTATCTATCAAACTTAGCAACTTAAATTGTTTCCCATGAAAAAAAAGATACGTGAAGAAAGGCGACACAAACCCACAGCTATGGGATTCAAATATGGTGCCTGGTGATGATGATCTATATGAAGTTCACAGATAAGTGAGTAGCAAAGGTAAAATTATGAAAACCATACTGAACAGTAAACACCCATTAAGTAATGTTACCATCGCAATAATTGTCAACTTTTTATATAACTGAAGCACGAAAAATATGCAGACAGAAGGGGAAAAGGCAACGGTGACCTTATTCAGCAAAAGGACACGTAGTAAATTTGGTGAAAATTAAGAAATACAGTAATGCTTCAGATGAAAATTTTATTTCAATTTTATAATAGAAATAAAGACCGAAAGAAGATGGAAGGCTTACTAAACCCATCCAAAGAAGCAAGCACAATCTCTCCTGGAAGAAGGCTGAAAAATTTCTTGCCGGCTCTGGAATTTACAATTGAACCAGTGATGAAGCCGGATACTTTCACAACTCCAGAAAGGATTCCAGTCGCCACATCCTCTGACATCTTCGTCAGCTTCTTAACCCTGAAAAAGTTTAACAGAATTACACTTCCTCACAGAAAGAAACTAAATATACTGACGTGATCAAGATCCAACATGGAAACCAAGCGACTTAAAAAGTTGTGAGCTATGAGGTGAAGAGACACAAATTATCAATAGAAGTGACGATAGAGGTAAAAAAAATCCACTTTGACTTTCACAGAGAACGCCAAACTTCCAAAGAGGACGAACTATCATCTACCTAGGGAATAACTAATATTGCTGACTGCTGCAACCTCACCCACTTCTTACTAAAATGGAAATATCTTCGCTTAAAACTGATCTTACAACAAGCCATATTTCCATATGATGTAGATCAGAACATTCAAGCAGCTCTGCTTCACTTCAAATTGGTCTAAACTTAGGCGTGTTCACATTGCAGGGAAGCACAAACATTGTCATCGAATCCATGCCAATTGTCCACAAGTGGCAAGTCCCTAAAATAATGAAGTGTCCTTCTGCACAATCTGTAGGCAGAGACTACAAAGAACATTCTGAACAACTAACCTTGCAACCTAACCCTAGAATATTATAATGTCACGCATCTAATAACGTTAATCATGCATAAGCAAAACCCATCTACAAGACCTACATCCCTCGTTGGTAGAACTTTTGGAGTATTCAGTCAACTGGTTCCAAGCAAGCTAGTGAAAACAAAAGCATAAAACGTGACATTACCAATATATTGGTAACCCTTAACTCGAATCAAGTTAATTGCGTAAATTTTATCTTTGAAAGACTAAAGAAAGTGAAGGAGACGGAAAAGAGTAAACCAACATGCCAAGTGGACTTCTATCACCTTTTGATCCTCTCCATAGCTCCTGCACTAATCTCTGACTTAGAAGCAGGGCCCAACCTCCTCCTAAGGAACTCATCCGCCCACTTCAATCTCTCCACAGTTACATCACCACACCACAGAATCCCCTTAATCAGCTGCCCTGACCCAGCCGCGATCAGCCTTGCGACCCGCCCACTGTATTCCTCCACGTTGGGCGCAAGCGCGGTCCAATACGCAGCCGAGTTCTCCTCCACCAACTCCTTCTTCTCCTTCGACCTCAAGTCGTCCGGCGACAGCTCCCTCGCCACCATCTCCCATTTCTCCATCTCCTTCACCTCCTGCACCGAGAAGCAACTGTACATCTCCAAAACCCTATCCAATTCCTTCAGCAAACCATCTTGCCCTTTCGCCGCAAAAGTCAATCCATAATTCAGCATTTCGAAATCGCCACCTTCCGCGCGGTCATCCTCCGAAGCCGCATTCGCCGGTACACGCAGAGTGAAGAAATAGTGGGTATCGTCGAGCTTAACCGCCGGCTCGTCCTTGGCCAGAGGCCACTGGATTTCGTCGCCAACGCGTGCGAGGACCGCGATCACGTTGTCGCCTTGGCGGAGGCCGACTATGGTGAGTTCGCCGCACGCAAGTTCGATACTTTTCTCGGTTTGGATGAGGTGGACTATTGCGCCGGGAACCTTCACAATAGTTTCTTCGGATGGCTGGGCATAAAGGTTGTCGCTTTCCGGGAAGAGGTTCTCGGTAACGTCTTTCATGTCGACAGGAGGGTACAAGGACGAGGAAGAAGAAGAAGAAGAAGTGGGGGTCGCAGAAAACGGTGCGGTCGATTCTGGGTTGGACAGGATCACTTCTGGGTAGAGCGGGTTTGTGGGATTTTCAGAGCGTTTTTGGGAAGACATGGCAATAGAAAGATTCTATGAGCGGGCGTGCGTGGGGTGAAGATTGATCGGATCAAGCAAGGTGACAGGGAGGGTGCTTATGAAGATGGTGAGACTTAAGAGGGAAGAAAAAGGGTGGCCGTGTCGGTTAAGCATTGAATTGCACAGCCAGAGAGAGAGAGAGAGAGAGAGACGTGTTGTGAACAGAAGAGGCCGCGTGACGACGGTTTTTTTTTACTGTTTTGTAAGAAGAGGAGACTCTGTCCCGCGCTTTCATACAATTCCTTAGTCGCGGTTCCTTTTTTTTGGCAGTGTTCCCGATGGGAGAGTTTGATTTCTGCAGATGATGACTCGAAAAGAAAGAAATTATTATTTTTCATCTGATCGATTTTTTTCGATTTGATTGCAACACTTCTTAGCAATTTGCAGTTATGCGCTACTGGATGGTCGGTGTCCAATCCAGAATATCTGACCGAGATTTTCTTCGACTCTTCGTTGCGTAATCCTATGATCTTCAGGAGCTATCGAGTTCATTTTCCCCTGAAGAACATTTTCACTCCTTGCCCACCCTCTGTTTCTAGCATCGCCAACCACTACAAATCCACGAAAATTTTGAGCAGTCACTTCAAGTTGGGTAATATCAGCGCAGCAGAGAAGCTGTTCGAGAAAATTCCTGAGAAAGATGTAGTTTCCTGGTCAATCATGGTTCACGGGTATGCTCAAAATGGGCATCATCAAAGAGCCATGGAGGCTTTTTCTCAAATGAGAATGTCCAGTGTGGTCCCGAATTCTTTCACCATGGTCGGAGCTGTCCTCGGTGTAGCAGGTTTAAGTGACTTGTGGCTCCAATGTGTTCATGGATTGATTGTTAAGAACGGGCAAGAGCATAATTTGATTGTTGGAACTGCATTATTAGATGCTTATGCGAGATTTAGAAATATTGGTAACTCTTTAAAGGTCTTTCAGGGACTAAAGAACCCCGGTGTGATTTCCTTCAATGCTGCCATAACTGGGTTTGTGTATAATGATCTTTTCAAAGAGGCCCTTGTACTGTTTAATCAGCTTAGGATGGTTGGCATTATACCTGTTACAGCGACAATGGTGCCCGTTGTCCGGGCATGTGCTGCTTTTGGATCACTGCAGCTAGAATCTGTTCACACCTTCATTATGAAGGTTGGTCTTTCATCACATGCATCTGTAAATAATTCGATTCTGAACATGTATTCTAGCTTACTGGATTTATCTAGTGCCACAAAAAATTTTCATTTGATGGAAAATAAGGATATCATTAGTTGGACTACGATGATGAGTTTATATACCCGCCTTGAACGTGCTTCTGATGTGATGAAGCTTTTCCATGAGATGAGAGATGCCGGTGTGAATCTTGATGAGGTGGCTGTTATCAACCTGATCACTGCTTGTGTAATATTAGGAGATTCAACTAAGGGTAGACAAGTACATGCACAGGTTATTGTCTGTGGTTTTGCTAATGAGGTTTCTGTTTTGAACTCTCTTGTTGCAATGTATTCGAAGTGGGGTCAATTAGATCTTTCAAGAATGGTTTTTGATCGCACATTCAAGAAAACAGTAATTTCTTGGACAGCAATAATTTCTGGATGTGCACATTTTGGACATCCACAAGAGGCTTTGGGCCTCTGGGTAAGGGCGCGAGAGGAAGAAAGCTTTCCCCTTGATTCAATTTCATTGGTTGGCATTGTAGTCGCTTCTGGGGAGCTCGCTGCACTGGATCTTTGCGAGCAGCTTCACTGTCATGCATTTGGATCTGGTCTTTTGCCTTGTAGAGCAGTCCAGAATAGTCTCATATCAGCATACTCGAAATGTGGGCTCATGGAACCAGCACTCCATGTGTTTGAGGAGATGAGTTGTCTTCGTGATATAGTCTCCTGGAATGTAATGCTGAAAGGTTATGGACTTAATGGTGCCGGAGAAACTGCAGTAAGTTTCTATGATGAGATGAGGATGCAGGGGGTGGTTCCTGATAGTGTGACTTACTTGATTGTCTTGAATGCTTGTAGTCATGGCGGGCTGGTGGAAGATGGACTGAGGATTTTCAATGAGATGGCTGAAGTAAGCGGAATTAGGCCTCACAAGCAGCATTTGCGGTGCTTAGTTGACTTGCTTGCTCGTGCAGGATGCTTGTCAAGTGCACATGGCTTTGCCAACAATGTTTTGGAGCAGGCGGGCCCAGATGTTTGGAAGTCTCTGCTTAGTGGGTGCCTGGTCCATGGGAATTTGGAGCTTGCAGAACTGGCAGCAAAGAGGTTATCCAACCAGGAAATGGGAAAATCTGACCAAGTTGTGCTTCTGTCAAATTTTTATGCATCAGCTGGGAGATTTGAGGATGCCGAAGTTTTGAGATTCAGTATGGAAAATAAAGGTTTAACAAAGAAAAGAGCTGTCAGCACAATCCATGCAGTGGCGATTGATTTTGGATGAGATTGCTTATATGAAGAGTTTTATCTTGTCGGTCTGGATGGGCAGGTTTTCATGTTCAAGTTCATTGAGGATCCTATCTCTCTTGTTTCTCACTAATTAGCAATTCGGTCGAGTGTGTTCAGTCCTCTTGCTATAGTATTTTGCTACGAGCAGGGGGGTCTTGGGAGAAGCATTCAGAGAGTTACTAGAGCAAGTTTTCACACTCCATTGTATTGGACAATACTGCACAAAAGTTCCTCCCCAGGCTTCCAGGACTATTAGCAACTGATCTGAAACCTTGCCTGATGCTCCCAGGTGGTTTGGCAGCACCATGTTCACTCAGAAGAGTTGATCAGTGAAATTAACCCAGATGACAATAATATAGTAGCTTAACATCTCAAACGGGAAGCAGGAACGATGTGCTTCTGACGTGACATATATTGCACGGAGAAGCATTTGTCCAACTGGGTAGTTAGGCATTTGATCTGAAGACGGTGGGGCACTTACAATACTCAAGAATTGTTGATTTATCAGAACTGAGAGGCTACCTTAACGGAAAACAGTGGAAATCCATTTGGAAACTCCCGTTGTTTTGTCCGGATGTAGTAGGATGCCTTGAAGTTATGACCTCTTCATACAGAAAGAAGTGTCTCCTAAGTAGAGCTGTTATAGTCTGAAGGAGAAAGAGGGTAGTCCTTATCAGATGATGACGAATAGAGTTTGATCTAGTATTAACTTGGTGGTTACCACTGCAGCTCTAATTCCATTACTTTTTCTCTGGATCGATTCGCTATAAACCTGAATTACGGAACAGCGCTGAAGCCAAAGGAGTGGATTGAAACTCATGCCTTCTATTGCCAGATCCAGGCCTATTGCATTTGCTTTGGACCCTGGACGAGTGCTGTTCTGGTGGATGGTGCGAGAGCAAACCATCACCAGGGCTTGACGGGTGATAAAGATGATTTTCAGCTTGGTGTCGTTATTTTCTCGTAAATTTTGTTGTTTTCTTGACAACACATGGATCCTTTTTTTTCTCCTTTTTTGTAAATCTCCGTATTAAAATTTAGTCAATGCGGATACTCATCGAGGTGTTCTTTATTCATATCGTTGATTTGTTCTTTTATTCACTTCGATGGATCGTTATCTCTGGCAGCTTTTTCTCTTTAACCAGTAGCCTAATGGAAAAGTAGGTTAAAGTCATATCAAGATGAGATCTGGCCAGCTGCTTCTTGCATGTTCCAGATAAGTTTGTAAATTAGTATTGATGTGTGCTACCCAAGTTTTGTGACCCCGAAAGTTTGCAATCATGAGCTCCCTCTTTAATTCTTTAAATATAAAAAAGAATTTCTCCCATTTCACTACACTCAGCACATCTCTCTCTCTCTCTCTCTCTCTCTCTCTCTCTCTCTCTCTCTCTCTCTCTATGAACAGGAAGTCATTAATGAGAAGCCATGGCTAGATTGTTCCTTGGCTTTCTAGCTCCACAATCATCTCTCTCCCTCCAACTTGTTGCAATGAACCTCCATCATTCCGAGTTATATATAAATGCTCTTCTCCATTCTTCAAAGTGCCCAAAGTTCTTTTTCTTCAGAAAATACTGAGTTATGAGGATATCGGATTATCTAGCATCAAACTGGAAATGTCTCTGGCTCGCCATTGTGCTGATCATGAAATCACTCGAGCTGGTTGAATTGTGCTGTCCTCTGGGATGTCCTCTGGGATCCAGACGTTCTTCTCTGGCCTTCTTCTTCTCTCTGCGACTTTGACCTTCACGGTAGTATCCGTTGCTCTAGTCATCGACGTGGCAGCAATCCTTCGACGACGTGATGTCGGCACTCAATGCTCGAAAAGCTGCCGGAGAGGCATATGCTGGCACGAGATAGCTAGCTGCAGAATTCTCTGCGAGGAGTACCATGTCATGATGGAGTCGACATGATTTCCAGCCTTTAGAAATACGTGTCCGGCTTCAATTCATTAGACTGCAAATCCTAGTGGCGAATCATCTGCGTACGTAATTCCCATAATGCATGACCGTGAATTCTCCTGAATAACAATAGTTATCATATGCACGTTCCATGTTAACAATGCACAACGCCATTGGGCTTCAGCTAATAATGGAGGAAAACACTCAGAATAAGTAGGTTACTTTGTTCTCAAAGCTCTGAGACCGGAGCCAAACGTGGTAACGTTATGCAGAAAACTTTGCCATGTCAAATGGGTCTCCTCACTCTAAAAAAGAGAATTAAATTCTCTTTAATAAACAAGATTGTGCAAGACATGTAGGACTCCAACTCCATCAAATGCTTGCTCTCTCTCTCTCTCTCTCTTATATATAAACTCGATATTTTTTACTTTACAATATCTAAAACGTGACCGATAAAAATATTTGATATGGTATCAACCGATTCGTAAAAATCATTGATAATATCTTATAAGTCCCAAGTGTTTTTCTTTTCGAGTGAAAAGCACGTATAATAATGGACGAGTCGGTTTCAAACTTAGACGGATTGAAAAGCGCCTAACCACTTGTGCATTAACTGAAATTGCGTCAATCATGTGTCCCCTTTCGGAATTGAATAATTGGAGGACGGAACAATTATTGCATTTGTGGAGGGTTCTTGGTCGCCTTAATGCGATATAGCTTCCATTAAGTATGGTGACGAAGAAGGCTAAGGCAAGGTCCTACCAATTCCGTCATCTTTGCTTTCCAGCACAGCTGGGACCGATCTTTTGGTCATTTTTCCGGGGATCGTGATCCGATGATGGTTTTAGCATCCACGATCCATTAACTTGAGAACTTCATACGCCTGTGGAAGAGAAGAAGAAGAGGAGTCGCCTCTCCACAGGCCAATTTCGTATCATGCCAGAATGGTACGAGCCTCTATTGGATGTAGGGCGCGTATAAGTTCACATTGCCATCTAATCAAGAGCAGACGATTCTAGATCGCTTGATTCGCGAGGCTAGCGAAATCATGCGCGTCTAGAATTCTTGCCCGTGGTCCTTCCTGTCCATGTTAGGAACCAAAACGCAAAAATCATATCAGGTTAGAAGGAGAAGATGGAAATGGAAAGAGCAGCGTCTTTTCTCAGTCCGACGAGACGATCGAGACTCTCAACGGCTAGTGAATCTTCTCCTCCCGAGACAGCAGACCGTTGTTCCACCCCAGACAACAGCAAGACATCTATTGCAATGCAAAACGAATCAACAAATCAGCTTCCATTTGTATTATACGAGTATCTTTCGTATTTGAGGCTTCTTCCCGCTAATCAGACTTGCTTGTGCTAAGCTTCGGAAAACCAAAAAGGTGCGACAAGACTGCACGCAAGAGAAGAAACACCCACTTCGAATTCCCCAGTGAGAATGACTATGGAAGAGGGAAACACCAGATTGGGTTCACCACTTTTGCCTGAATCAGTTTCAAGCTTCCTTCGCATTCTTACTGTTTCACATAACGTTACTAAGAACATAATCATATACATACGAAGATTGTGAAAGTTCCATCTCTATATGCATCATCAGAGTGGAAAGGGGAAAAAAAAAAGAGTTGCAGTTAAGCAGAACAAACTTCAAGATGCATATTTTAAGACTACGGCAGAAAGAGAGCTCTTCCATGGAAGAGCCGAATCCTACACTTGGAAGACGTTCCTCGCTCTAGCTTCACAATTGCACTTTCCCTAAGCAACTCTTCCCAGCAACTATAAAACATAGCTAAAAACTTCTTCTGATCAAGAACCACCATTTGATCAGCATCAAATCTACAAGCCTAACCGTTCATATCATGGTTATTTCCGTAACCACGACGGGGCTCCTCACCACGTGCTTCCCATCAGACCAAGAAAGCGACCCGAAGACCGCGCCCGTGTCCCCGAGCTCCAAGTTCCGGGTATCCGCCGTCACAGTCACCACGAAGCTCCGCTTCTTTACAGCCTCCGTAAACACCAGCTTGGCTGGCTTCACGCTTATGGTGACCCCTTTCGGCACCGACTCGACCCTCACCCGGTAGACCGCGTTTGGTTGGCCGACATTTGTCACGGTCCGGATGAACACCTTGCTCTGGAAGCCTTTTGACGATGTCAAGAAAAGGGCGGACATCGACGGGTAATTCAGGTTCTCTGGTAAGGGCTTCTTGGCAGGGCAATCCGTCGGTGATCGAGTGATCACCTGGATGACCTTGTTGGAATAACCGATCCCACACAAGAAGCTCACATAGTCATCGTTAGTAATGTCATATACTAGTCCTGGGTCCATAGCAAGATCAAGATGTAGATGCCCAGCACCAAAATCATAAGGGCTTGCAGGCTTCCCGGTGGATTCATCGCTGATCAGCTGGTTCCTGTTATCAACCAAATTGGCTGTGGTCATCATGGCCGATCGGATCACAGCAGGGCTCCAATCTGGATGCGCTGACTTGAGCAACGCAGCAGCGCCGCTTACATGGGGACAAGCCATCGAAGTCCCTGACAGGATGTTAAACTCGGTCCTCCTCTTATCTGAGGCCAACCCGGTAGGACCGACTACATCAGTCCAAGCTGCCAAAATGTTCACTCCAGGGGCAATCAAGTCTGGTTTCAGGATTTCTGGGTTTAGCCCATTCGGGCCACGACCCGAGAATGAGGCCACTACTGGAGCCGGCTTGACCCCGAGCAGGGTACCCCGGAAATCGATGGTGGCAGTCGGTTTGGTAGTCGATGCAATATACGACTTCACTGCATCACCCTCATTAGCACCAAGGGCAGCAGTAGGAATGACATGAGCATCACCAACTAGGCCTTCACCATTAGACATTCCATTCACAAGAATCATGCCAACGCCACCGGCTTTCTGAACCACCAGGCCTTTCGTGACCCGGGCGCTGCTGCCACGGTCGCAAATTACAATCTTGCCCTTCACGAGATTCGGATCAAGAGAATTCTCCATACACAGTGAAGTAGACAAGACCCCTGATTTGCCAGGATAGACCAGAGGATACATTTTGCCTTCCAAGTGCGGTCCAGAGTACAGGGACACGCCAGATAGCCTGACTCCATTGCCGAGGGTCACGTCGGCAGGGAAGTTCCGGTCGATAGTGCCAGCGCCCACTGTGGTCAGCCACGGGGCGAGGTTCGTTACCGACATGCCGTTTGGCCCGTCATTGCCGGCCGAGGACGAGACAAAGACCCCATTCGCGACGGCCCCATACGACCCGATTGCAATAGGGTCGAGATAGTATGGCGAGGAGACTCCATCTCCGCCACCAATCGAGATTGATATCACGTCAACACCGTCCTTGACGGCCGCGTCGAAGGCTGCAAGGATATCAGAATCGAAACAACCAGAATCCTTCCAACAGACCTTGTAGGACGCAATGCGTGCTTTCGGCGCTACCCCCTTGGCGATCCCGGAAGCGTAACCGGCCATCGAAGCTTGGAACGCGTATCTCCCAGCGGCCGTCGACGCCGTGTGCGTCCCGTGCCCGTCGGCATCTCTCGGCGACCTGTATTAGGAAAATTCGATCGAGTACTAAAATTAGCTCAGTGTTGCCCAGTATAGGACTAAATCGGCTCAAGAGCTGCCAACTATGAGATGAATCACCTGAACTCGACCGTCTCGTTGATGCCAATCGCCTGACCGGCAGATCTTCCGGCGGCCTCGTTCCCTTTAGCGAAAAACCTCGCCCCGACGATCTTCCGATTGCAGCTTCTGGAAGAGAACCGGACACCCGCCTCGCAAACGCCCTTCCAGCGTTTCGGCACGGGCCCGAGGTTGTGGTCCGAGAAGCTGCGCCGCTCGGGGGAGATGCCCGTGTCGAGGACGCCGACGATGACGTCGGAACCGTAGTCGGACTCGGACCATAGACCGCGCTGGTTCCGGAGGCCCACGAACTGCGGGGAGCGGGTCGTGTGGAGGTGGCGGCGGCGGTCCTCGAAGGCGGCGAGCACGTTGGGGCGGCGGAGTAGGGCGGAGGCCTGGGGCTGGGTGAGGGAGGCGGAGAAGCCGTGGAAGACGGTGTCGTAGGTGTGGAGGATCCGGGCCGCGTCGGCGAACTCGGAGGTGTACCAGTGGTAGTGGGTGGGGAAGATGGAGGGCTTGGAGCTGGAGTCCACGCGTATGATGTAGGTCTTCGCCGCCTCATCGGAGGAGCAGCGGACAGATAAGAGGAAGAAGAAGAAGAAGAAGAAGCAGAAGAAGAGTGAAGAAGCCATGAGTGGAGTGAAGCGTCAGTGCCGACAGCAACTGGAGTGATATAGGAAGGAATTATTATCTTTGTTAATTTTTTTTAATTAAGTTAATTCTTAACTTGGGAACAATATCGTTCTGAATTTTCTTTTTTCACCCCCGTCCCTCTTTCTCTTTTTCTTTTCTCCTGCAACTTTTATCAGCTCCATCCGAATGGACCCACCACCTCTCCTTCTCTCAATCTACCAATTCGATTTCGATTTCGATTTCAAGATTTGCGAGATGCCCTTTTGCATCTTCCAATGGGAGCGCGGCCGGCCTAATATTCTTTCCCCTATCCTTTCGTCCAATCTCACATGGGAAGTTCGAATCCAATAATCAAAATTATGCCAGACAAGAATCCAATCGTGAACAATAGCATATTCCCGTTATCTCCCGCCCGACCGACGATGCCGTGAGAATTGGAATGCCGGAAATTTTGTCATTATTACCTCTTATGCCATGAAGAAAAGATGTAACGAGTCGAGGTTGGGTCATGCGACCGTGCATGCCATTCGAAGGACGCAACGGCTTCAGAAAAGTTGGTGAGAAAAGAGAAAGGGCGGGGGTGGAAATTCCAAGCTCACGCAGATTCGACCGTTCCGTGTTTGAATTCGCGCATCCATGAGCGTCGCATGCGGTGCCCAATGGCTGGAAACTACGAGCGCGCCACCCTCCTCTCAGCTTCCGGCCACGTGCCCCGCGAGCGCGTGGTCCCCACCGTCGCTACTTGTCCCCTATGAATCCTTTACCCTTCGTTACAAATGTCGTCTTTCATCGTGGGGGGTCCCCCCTACGGTCCTCCAACGGTCCGTATTCCTTTGTTTTTAGCCGGCAAAATTTTATAAGTATCTGCTCCGATATTTGTGACGCGGAATTTCTTTCCGAGATATTTATATCACCGGGCGCAAATTTAGAATTTTTAGCTACATAAGAAAATATTTAGGATATTTATGAAATGTTGAGTAAAGTTTAAAACTTTTCGTGACATTGTTCTCTTTTAAAAGATAGAAACCCTTTCTTTTTAAATCATGCTTGACTCTTGAACATTTAAAAGGTGGAATTTATTTAATTTAT
The DNA here is from genome assembly GCA_030064385.1 of Melaleuca quinquenervia. Lineage (NCBI taxonomy): Eukaryota > Viridiplantae > Streptophyta > Magnoliopsida > Myrtales > Myrtaceae > Melaleuca > Melaleuca quinquenervia. The sequence continues at coordinate 3,439,674 of CM057726.1, read as the reverse complement.
TCCGTTTCTCGAAATCCTTAAAGATGCTTTTTCTGGTAAAAAATGGCTAAAGCACTTGCTCAAAACGCTTGCATATATACTTGGACTTATTGACTTCACGTGATCGCGGTCATTTTATCATAAGTGTTTCGCATATAAGTTTATGCAAAACTCGTGGGATCAGTAATTCTAATCGATCTCTCAATAGTTGGTAGCTTTATTGGTTGAAAGTTTCTCCCTCGTTGCTGAAGCCGATGGCATATTAAGTGGGAGATTATGGTGTTAGGAAATTATGCTAGTCTTCCTCAATGTATAAAGGCTCTGCCTTTAATAATTCTAATTGATCTAATCCACTAAATTCAAACATAAGTAGGTCTTTCTCCTTCTTAAATAAAAACAAGAAAATCAATGTTTCTCATTTGGATTTTTTTTATAACTCGGGAATCCCCGGCAAGCTCGACAACAAGAGAGGTAAACCCGAAGTGACGCTAATGCAAGACCCACCACCACAACATTTGGATTTTGTTGCAGAGCAATTTGTTAAGGAAAGCATGTGATTTTCAATTAGTGATTATACTCACGTCATCTTGCTTCAAAAATTTGAATCACGCGCCCAATGAATCGTGAATATATTTTCACATTTCATTAGCTAATAAGCATTAAATGAGAGACACCATTAAAAAGTCGTCATTATTATTAGGGAAAAAGACATAAAAAAAGTTATGAAACATGCTCTTCATAACGTATTTATTGCAAATTCTTTCATGATATCAAAAATCTTAAACCTGTACTCGCGCGACATATTTATCTCAAATTTTTTATCATAAAAAATCCTAAGCCCGTACTCGCGCAATACAATTATTCTAATTTTTTTTCATTCCACAAAAAACTCCAAATTGATATCCAATGTCATGCATTTATCCCCAAAATTGTATTCACGTGATCCATTTGCTCCATTTTTCGAGGTAAACATATTACACATTACGCTGATGTATTCAGAATTTTAGTGTTATAAAGAGGTTTGAGATAAATATACAATCTAGAGTTTTTGGTGATTTCTCTATTATAATTATTGTTATTATTATTATTATTGCTATTGTTATTATGAGCATTACCACTATGGTCACTATCATTGTCTTTTGGCTTTTTGTTAGAAAAAGCGGGGAACAGATTGACAGGCTGACGAGTCTCGAGAGGCTGCTTCTTTTTACCTCCTGCTTGTCAGGCCCCACGTAGACATGATAGGTACAGCTGGAACCGCGAACCTTTCGAGCCCTTTGATCCAACGGCAGAACCCGATCCGCGAGCCTGGCCCGCACTTGCTGGACGGTCTGGATGCGCGCGTGCGTGGCCCCCGAGCAAGAGGAACGGAGAATGATGACGACGGGATAAAGCAGGGGCGGTCCGATGCGTGCCGGGGCTCTGATGGCCGTCGATGTTTCGACGGGCGAAAGGACGAGGGAATGCCGGGGCCTACTGCGGGCGCAATTGACGGAGAAGGGGGACGGACTGTCGAAGGGCACCGGTTTTGCCCGTGTCTTTTAGCCTCGTTTTCCCCACTTCTTCTACATTAGTGAAAAAAAAAAAAAAAAGATAGGCTCTGACCTTTGCTTCTTTATTGAAAGGAAAAAGGAGATCTTTGACCCAAAAAAAAAAAAAGAAAGGAAAAAGGAGATGACAATGCTTAGTACCTCGTCTGGAGAATGAATTTGGGTCCCTCTAAAGATTAGTGATTGTTCTTTTTGTTGAATCACGAGAGATTAACGCGTTAACACGACGTAACTTGAGCATTCCGAATGAAATATCCATTCTTTATTTTGATCTTTTTTTGTTAAAAAAAAAGTCTCTTGTGATTTTTCTATCTTTGCCTACTCGATTGTTCACGGAGTGAACACCTAAAGCGAGGCGCCATCCATTTGCCACCGCCATCGCGCCCTCGTCGTCCTATCATCACTGTCGAACTCTGCACTAGTTGTCGGACACTTCCGCCAGCGACGTCGGCATTCGCCACGGCGCTTCCACCTCTGTCTCACAGCCTTCCTTCTATCTCTCCGCTCATCTGTTCAACATAGCTCGACCCACTGCACCTCTGGCAAGGTTGAGCACAACCCCTTTTTGTCTTTGTGGATCAAGCTTTTCAGATATAGAGAGATAGGTCATCAACGCGACGATACAAGATGGGGGCGGGATTTGAACAACATCCAGGGGCGATGGTAGCGCGACGGCTAGGCTCGGAGCTCTTTGTTATTGGAGGGCAATCGGGAAAAATATTAGAAAAAAAAAAGTCATAATCCTATCGCGCCTGTATAAGTTTAGCTCCAAATATTTCAATCATACCAATCGAATTATAAATCACCACCGTACTAAAGTGGGGGACGCAATCATTCTCCACATCGCAATCCACAACAAGCTTGCGATTCCTGCAGATCGTCGGCGGCTGTTGGTTTCTCCCGGTCGATCGCAGGTGAAAAACGATCGACTCGTCTGACGTTGGTGAATATCGGGGGAACATGCGGGTTTCGCGCCTTGATTTCGGTAGAATCTCTCTTTCTCGGACGATATCTCTCGGGTCGACATCGAGATCTCGTGACCTGTTTCGCCCCGACACATCATTTTGGTGGTTGAGTTGGTGGCGAATGCTGCATGGAGCAATCAAAAGTCTCTGACTATTTTTTCCTCTTGCGTCCTTTTCGCTTTCCCCCTCCCGTCTTTTTGTCGTGCTAATTTCCCTTTTGACGGAATGCGCGTGGTTAAAATACGGCTTTTCTCGTGATTAGAAAGGGTAGGTTTTAATAATGACTAGATCTAGCGATTTTATGATGGATACGAATTTCTTGATTTCCTTATAAAGAAAGGGATCCGGATCAGTTTACGTGGACTATTCCGCATTAGGTGATCCGCACGCGAAAGAAAGCGGAAGAATTCGGGTTAATGACGACAGAATAAGGGAGTAGATAAACGTAAACTACGGCAAAAGAAGATGAAGGTATTTTAAGTTAAAGAGAAGAAGTAAAAATTTATGGGAATCATCACATTGCATAATATGGATTATAAACATTAATGATCTGGATGTGAACGATTCGAATTACTTATCTCTCGATCTATCAATGAACTATCTCTCAAGGGATTGTTTGAAAGATGTTCCGCTCGAAATATTATTGTTATTGCTTCGACTCATATATTCCCAAAAAGTGGATCCCGCTCTAATAGCTCCGAATAAATTAAATACATGCATTAAGATACGAAAGCCTCTTATTCCACAACAACAAAAATAACTTTTTCACTCTTTTTATATACTAGGAGATTTCACTTGGAGAAGAAAATGTTCCATACCGATGAATTGAGGTCCATAACCATAGATTCCAATATACGAGATCTTATAGCATTTACCAATGAGACCCTATCGATTAGTATTACACGGAAGACATCAATTATAGACACCAATACAGTTAAATCTGCTCTTCATAGACAAACTTGGAGTCACCATACTCACGTTTTCATTTAAAGATACAAAAGGGAAAATGCAAGCCCATTTAAGGATGCGTGTGAGCCAACCGATGGTTTTCAAAATAAAAGAAAAAAAATCCACGGTCCATATTATCACTCATTTCGCGGCGTAACTATTTATTTTCCTCTCCAATTTTCCGTCTAATTTTGGATATCGTCGTCATAAGCTGGTGCCGCAAAAAAAAAAACATAAAAAGAAAATCACAAGTCGGCGAGATGATAGGCTTGTCCTTCGGTGATGGGCCAAGACATCGTTACATCATGGATGAACAGGGTCCATCCTCGTCCTTCGATGGTTTTCTTGGTAGGGCGCCTCGTTGGCAGATGTTTTCTTTTTCTTCTTTTTTCTTTATAATTATCATCAATTATCCTGAGACGATGCTTTTCTCGTCCTTCCTTCCCCACCAATAATTCGCACGTGCTGCAATCACTTTCCCTAAGAATTGAAAGCGGGGAGTTTCGTAAATGGAGGCCCACAAGTGCCCAAAAGCCCAGCCCAGTCGATACGCCGGGAGCCCAGTGCACCTCTCCATCGAACTCGCTCTTGCAGGATTTGCCCTCTCCCGGTCCGGGGATGGGACAGGGCACGTGCCGGGTCGCATCTCCTGTCCCCCCGCCAGTCTTCGCCGGCCGGAGGCGCCCCACCACCACGGCGTGCACGAGCGACACGTCGTCTAAGTAAAAGCTAGGGCGGCGACATCTAGAGAACGACCGTCGTTTTGTCGTGATGCGGAGCTATTGTTCCGTACTGCAGCTTCAAAACGCACATCGCTTCGTACGCATACTCACGCCTCTCGAAAAAGACGCCACCAAATTAAGCTCGTCGGCACGTCGCCGCCGTTTGCCACGCCAGCCGCCACGTAAGCCCAATCACACAGAAAATACGGTTGATGCGCTTTTCTGTTCGGCATTCAGCCAGCTTTCCTTACTTAAGGAAAAAGGCCCTCCTAATAATTTTCGATGCAAGGTGAAAGTTGATAAGGCCTCGCGTCCTACCTCAAAGACAGACGTTTTACCTCGTCCAAAGCTTCTTTAACAAGAATAATCCTAAACAATGACATGTCACTTCTTCGTTCGATTATGACCTAATTCAAGGTTAAATCGAACATTACTCGGATCTATTCACAAGGATCGAAATATTTCTTGATTTTCTCGATCTCGATCGTCGTTACCTTCCGCATCGGCCGACAACAGTGGAAAGTCGAAAATGTTTTAAGTCGCTTTCGATAGTTAGTGAAATACAAATGAGAAAGACAGACGTTTTTCGTCGTTAGGTTACTGAACGCCATTAGTGAAATCCTTATTACGAGATTAGAGGAGGAAAAGGGGGAAAAGGGGGTGGGGGGATTCACTTACATTGGTGCGCCAAGAACCCTAGAAAAGCGCGAGGGGCAAACATCAGGGGAATCAAGCACATCTACTTAGAGGTTATTAAATAAGAGGGGGGCCCAAAAAAGAAAAGTGAGATTAGGACAAGGCATCCTCGATGATTAAGGTAATTAATCATGGTCGGAACTACTTGGCCCGGTCCCTAATCACATCAAAGCCCATCTCGGTCGGGTCGGTCGCCTGTAGCTCGTAATGGATACCCTCCAGCGCCCTCCTCAGCCCGTCTTTGGACGTCGCATACAGTATCTTTGCTCTGATTCTCGACGCCGTCGGCGACCTGAGAAGCAAATGATCCACAGCCGGAAAAAATTAGGGTCGTCAGTTAATCATCGATCGGAAGAACTAGCTAATCATTGCTCGACCCGGCGCAAACAATCTCGTGTTTAGATCGTCCGCGAGGGCGCATCTCCTCATCAAACTTAACCATCGTGCAAGCGAGCTTCGCGTCCCATGACCGTCCATCGGCGCGACTGTATCGAACCCCCGTGTTTTAATGAGAATCGGGTGTATCGGCGCGGCGCCGGATCCGACAGATCTCCGCCTCCGGACCGGAAATTCAACGGCTCGAGACGGTGGGATCCGACTTTAATCACCATTATTAAAGCTAACAGCAAGATTTAGGAAATGGAAAGAGATGGAAAAGTTGTTGCCGCACTTGCTAATAGAGCCAAATTATATAAAGTATAATGCACGATAAAGATTGATTAGCACCTTTCCCTGTTCTCTTTCCGTCCCTCTCGTCGTGCTACAAGACAAAGTGAGGTCGGATTTGAGATCTAAGAATTGTGTGGCACGTCTCTTATCGACTTACTTAGCATAGTAAATCTGCCTAACTTCAGTAAATCTCAGGCATTGTACATGATTGACTCGCTACGTGCAATCGATACGCACCATTGACTTTATAATTGCACCAAGCTTAATATGTACGCCGTCGTCAATAATTGATCTTAAAAGGCAAGTCGGATTTTTCGCAAGAGGCTGATTAATTTGTCCCGCCGGATCTTATCTTGAGATTAATTAATGACAATCATAAGGTAAAGAAAGAATATAATACGAAGGTATTGACCGTTTTGAGAGAGAGAGAGGGACGGACCATGCAATGAAGAAGATCTTGCTTTTCCGGCAGTTGTCGACCGTGACGAAGTCGAAGTCGAAGACGGCGTACCGGCAGTCGTCGTCCGGGAGGGAGGCGGCGAGCTCGTCGAAGCCCTCCCCGGGCCCGCCCACCTTGTCGACGGTGACCAGGCGCGACTTCTCGTCGATCTTGAAGACGATGAACCGGTGAACCTTCTTCCACTTCATCTCCATGAATGAGTTCTTGCACTCGTCGGCGACCCACATCCCCGTCGTCGCCTGCGCTCGCCCGACACACGAAGTCGATCAAGCCCCAGAGACCCAAATCGGAACAAACGCGGCGAGTTCATGGGGGCGGGATAAGAAACGAACGAAACACACAGAAGGAATCGAAATCAAGTTACCATCTTGAAAGCCATGGCCATGGTTGATGCTGATGGGGAATGCTGCTCTTCTTCTTCTTCTTGTTGCTTTTCTCGGAGAGAAGAGAAAAGGGTCTGACTAGGAGCCGGGAGTGCTGCTCGATCTTATATAAAGATGTGGGGGACTACAATACCACTGAATTTGGTGCATTATTACAAGTCTGTCCGCCCCATACTGGTCATAGATCTTGTGCTGTTACCTTCTTCTTCTTCCTTTCGTTGTTATCCTCTTCATTGAAATTTCTTTTTCTAACTTTAAAAAAGTCCAACTTGGTCTCTCCATTTGGTGGATTTGCTTTGTCTTTGATTTGGCATCGTCCCGGAGGTGTGTCTCCCCCATGGTACAAACTCTCTCTCTCTCTCTCTCTCTCTCTCTCTCTCTCTCTCTCTAATGGATGGACCACCTCCTCTTATTTAGCTCACATTTCCCAATTTGTACCCACCAAATCAATCTATGAATATAAAATATTCCCCGGATGAATTTTTTATGTACTTATTTTGGCAAAAAGGAACCTGATTAGGGTTTGCCAATAAGCGAATCATCATATCAATTTAAGAGATTGTAATTCAAGAATTATCTTTCTTCCCCCCAATTTGTATCAAATTTTGCGCACCATCATGCTTAAGTTAGATTTGACAACTTAAACATGATATCGATTGAGAAGATAACTAATTGAAATTCTTTGGACGTCATTATGGGTTAAGTTTAACGTCGTAGCTCAAGCATGATTAGCACCACTACTAGAGTGAGGAATCAATGGGGGTAAAAGCGTTAGAAATCATCGATCGCATAACCAAAAGCAATGACTTTCTTGAAACATTTCTCGAGTATCAAAAGATTTAATCCAAGCATAGGAAATGTAAATGAGATATGGTGATATGGAGTGGTCCCATCTCGGAGCTTTCACCCGCATACCCGACTCTCTGACTTCCTGCTCCCCTTCTCCAAAAACCGGTAGCCTTTGCGTGAAAGCAAAGGAAGATCAAAAGACAAAAAATTTTAGAAAGTAAAAAGCAAAATGTTCTTTTTGGGGGCCAATTTCAAGCATGGACAGGATAGAGAGGAGGCCAGGTTGGTGAATGAATGCTAAGGCAAAGTTGTGAATAGGCCTCGATAGTAATGAATCAATATGCATTGCATGTATTTCTTGCATACAGTGCCTCGAATAGCCATCTTCCCTCGATTGCCTTGATTGCTTTGTTTACCTATTCTTCAACGTAGACATTAAACTTTTATCCCCAAGATTTCACATCCCCATGAGGATGTGAGCATTCCAATGGTAACTCCATGTGGAAAGACGGGAGAGACATTCTCTTTGATTATGTGATAAAATACTAAATTATATATTTATAAGGTGGGGTCTCAGGATACACGGTGAGTGTATAATTGAAGCTTCCATCATCTCTACAAAGAGGTGAGCCTGTTAGAGTTATCGGTATGCACGGAAATGAACCCGTCGTGTGATTTGAAAAGTCAAATTTCGATTGATCATATCGTCATAATAAAGAAATTCTCTTTTGACTCACACAAGGGTTGCAACATGTTTGATGCATACGATATTGCAAGCTCAAGTGAGAAAGAGAATATGAGCACGGAAAAAGTGTGGGAGGGAAGGCGTACAAGCACAAAAGAACGAGCGGAGGAAGGTGAACGGATGTGGCTGGAGGAAGACAAGGCACTCATGTGGGATCGAACCGCTCCTTGACAAAAACCACGATCAATAGGCCCACGACTGTCTGAGCAGATTGCATTTGTTCCAAGAATCTCATACAGTTCTTCAAATGGTCCAAATCCCACATCACACATGTACCACTGAAATCTAGGGTGTGATCATATATGGTCATGGTTGATCTGCTTGTACCTGCTTTGAGTTTGGTTGTTCAACTTCTTCCTGGTGGAAGCACTCTACTTCCTGTTCACCTTCATTCTAGTAATGTGTCCCTACTGACTTTCGCAATCGCTTGGATTTCCTGGCCATCTGTTAGTGATATCACAGGATTCTGGGGAATTGCTCTTAGATGACATAGTAATATCTGAATCTGTAGATTAAGGCACGACTAAACGTTTTCATTTCCGAATGCAATATCTTGTTAGCGGTGCTGGTCAGGACTGTGAAGTCCTCTGCCGAATGCCAGCTTCTCTTGATGAATCTACTTGGAAAAGTTCTCTGTTTTTTTCCCCCCAGTTTCTGCTTCGACCAGGATTATAGGTTCTGTCCAACTTGGAATGCCGGGATGACTGGTTTAAGTTATAGACCGCAAGACATGTTTTCCTGCCTACGAAAGAAAAGAGAATTGACACAGCTCATGATACGTGCGTAATTACGAACATTATTAAGAATTCTGTGCCATACCATGCCTGATTTTGGGAGGTGACGCCCGGGACACTTCCTCCTCAATGAAGCGACAATCGATAAAGCAATTTCAGCTCATTTTTCTGCAGTTCTGTATGTTCTATCTAAGGTGAAACGGATTTGTATCATGAGTGGAGATGAAATCAGCTAATGCTCCTGTTTACCTTTGAAAGCCAAACACTGCATGACAAACTTAACTACCCACCTTGCCAAAAGAATCACTCTCTATATTGACAGCCTCAAAATTGTACAATCTGGCAATTGAAGGCATGCACTTGCCAAGTGGGCAGTTACAACTTTCACAGAGAACAAATTGGAATTACAGAACTACAGAATTTTAATGCATGAATACTCACACAGAAAGGTTCCGCGAGATGAGAGACGACCTATTGTTTCTACTAACGGGAAGATGAACATAGACCTCATGGACATCCTGTTTACAGACTTCCCCTCTATCCCTATCTACAGCATAGCACACATACACAGTGTCGATCACATTGTCCAAAACATGAACAAAGAAACCCAGCACCACAATCAGCAGCACCCATGCCAGAAGTGCCAAAAAGTAAGAGTCCACTCCAAGGTCGCTTACGCCTTCTAATATAGCCCAGACCTGAAAATTCACAAGATCAGAATACAAACACCAGGCTATCAGCAATCTTGAGAGAGAGAGAGAGAGAGAGTCGCCATACTATCTAGGGGTGTTCAAGTTTCCATTCGGTTTCTTGTGGAGGAATCTTAGTCCAATCTAAACCAAACTTAGTGGTTTGGGAAAGCATCAACCCAAACCCAAGGCAAACCAATAAACTCACAACTCAGACCAAACCAATGACTTCAGTTTGTTACCGTTACCATCAAGTCAACATACAAGTGAGAAGATCAATACATACTCAGATCATCAAACTTCAGTGTGCAATGGAAATTAACAAAAGAAAACAACTATTTCTACACAAATCTTGAGAAAATGCATATCATCAAATTAATTATCAATAACATTAAAAGCATTATGTAACTAAAAATAAGAACCATAAAAAACGATGCAAAACTATTATATAAGTACTATTTCGAGATTCATAATCAATCAACAATGGCCAACTTGAGAACTAGAAAACTTTCATTCAATAGTTTAGAGCAAACTTTAGATGGGAAGAATTCACTTGGTTAGGTTAAACTACAAAAATTATTTAATAGAAAAGATAGTAAATTCACCAATCAAACTTACTGGTTTGGTTTGAATTTAGTGGCTTCCAATGCAATAAAACCAAAACCAAACCAATGAACCGGCAACCAAAAAAAAAAAAATACAAAACGAGACCGATAAACAAAACCGGCCGCTTTTATTTGGTTTGGTTCATTTAGTCTCTCAGCTCATCGTTTTTAATTAACACCCACCATCTAGAGCAAGCATTTCAACTCTTACAGACATCAGAGTGGTGCCACCAATTTTAAAAGTCAAAGGAGGACTACCTATGTTGAAGCAAATCAAGAGAGATTCCATGATTTACACCAAAATCTACTCATTCACATTTTAATATGATTGGGCATTGATGAGGGTAGTCTGTACATTCAGAGTTCTATGCTCAAAAGATAGGGTGTTTGGTGTTGACTCAGTTGATTGATCAGAGGGCGATAAAAAGGGAAACTACTCAAAGGCTCAATATATATGTTCTGAACGCCTTTGACTACATGCCCACAAATGTCTCAAGTAGTGCATAAGTCATCAAATTGGAGATGGGGATCGCAAAATCAACAACTTGAACAAACCTAAAACCATTCTCTCTCTATATAGGATGTTCAAATGAAAGATGTGATTTCAACTACTCACCGCAACTGCATATATTGCTGAGAATACGAAAACAATCCCTGCTAGTAATCGAGTTGAAATAGTCTCGACAAAGACAGCAGAGAGGAGATTGCGCTTCAAAAGCTCATATGTCATCCTAGCAGATGTGCAATAGGCTTCACCTGTTATGGCCGCAAAGTTTATAGTGAACTTATTTAAAAATTCAACTGCAAATAATAAGGTGTTAACGCAGCAACGGAGCACAAGGTTCACGAATCCAGGGGCATCTTCCCGTTTTGCACCATCAACTGCGGTCCGCACAATACGAACTACACAAATAATCAATCCAGAAAGACATATTGTTCCGGAGGAGGGACCAAAAGCATTCCTGTATGATCACAAAGGAAAGGCATTTTACTTTAAAATGTCATTAATTTTTATCTTTTTCCAAGTAAAAAAAAAAATGTCCCTAGTGACTTCTAATATATCTCTCCACCAGCTTAGAGGAATGTTAGAACTGCTCAACTAAGATAATAGCTATAATGCTAGAACTGCTAACGGCTAACCCACCTGTGAGACATTAACCAGCCATTCATGCAAGCTTGTAAAAGATGTCAATTACAGATCCTATTTAGCAAAACTACTAACAAAACAAGAGAATCATATGGGAAGTAGCGGAGCCTATGAGGAAAGAGAAATTAATCCAAGAGAAAAAAGGGGATGATGAGATGCAAAGCCAGAACGAGAAGAGAAAATTGGTGAGAGGACATTCTATCAACCAGACCATTCAAAAAGAGTTCAAGGCAGATAGAAAGTCCATATTTTCAAGAGATCAGCAAATGACAAGCCAAGATAGTACTTCCAATGCTCTTTGGTGGCTGCTAATAGAAAGAGAGCGCACTGCAGTCTGAGCTTATGTAACTTAAACATGGTTTTTTACGTTTCTGCGTTACAGGGATGAAATTGCTTGAGTCTCCTCAAGCTTAGATCACATGTTACCAAAGTTTCATATAGCATATGTTAATTGGCTTTTCAGGAACAGTGGCAATGAGCAGAGGTGCACCTCACAATGTTCATACAAAGAAACTTGGGTCACCGAAAATGGAAGGTATTAGGATCACATGTCACTCTAATGTTGCATGAACTCGAGTAACATTGATAATTAAGGATTTGTAAGATGGTGTAATAAAAAATTTTAGAGAGGCTAAAAGCACAGCAGAGCTACGGTGACTACAAGTCCATTCAACAGCCCCACAAAATGTTCGAAGCTAAGTGAAAGGAAGAGTTCACGCAACTAAAGGATAAGAGCAAACCTTCAAGTTGATTGATAACCACCAGATACATTTTCTCCAATTTCTACTGTGGATATATGGTAAATTGTTCACATTGATGTATCCGCAAAGGTGAAATATTGCACAAGTCCCATTCTACTTCCACTGTCCCCAACAACGTCTCCAATGACTCGAGTCAGTTTGACAGAAATTTGTCATGGTTATAGTCATTCTAAAATATTGCTTATTAAATATTTCCCAGCTATAATAGAATATGCAGTCGAGAGCAAATCCACTCTATACTAAGGTTGGTGCACTCTGTGTCTATGACTATGGCACATGTGTACATTTCTTGCCGACTTGCAGCATTATAAGACTACCCATCTAAATTGTGAACATCAACAGCTTTTCTGGGTACAGTACAACATATTGCTGCATATAATGTTCCAACCTAATCAGGAACCATCTTCTTTTCCCTGAACAAGAGAGAGCACAAGAACTTGTAGGAAATTACCTTAAAGAACTTCTAATACTCTTCCTTGGAGCTGTATCCTCCTTGGAGAAGTACCACTGGGCAATGGTTCCACTGATCACATAAACCTGAGCTTCGATTGACACCGTCAAAGACCACAGCATAGTAAGGATCGCCAATGCAAAATAAGCAGGCACCCAACTATCTTGCTTCCATTTACAGGTATATTCTCCGTCCGACTCGCTTGCGACTATCTCACCATTTTGCCTGGCGAACACCAAGAACACAACAATTGGAGCATAGTAAATCAGCAAACCAAGAGTCATACATGGCAACGCCCCAAACAAGGCCAAATTCCGCGACAGAGCATCAGAGGCGACCCCAATTATCTTTACGGTGAGCTCGATTCTGTGCCAATTAGCCACAAAAATCCAGACGATCACCGCAATGACCAAGAACACAAACACCAGCACCAAAATTCTATAAACCAAGGGAAATTCGTCGCTGCAGCTAGAGCTGACCGTGCAAGCGACGAACCAATAGACATTCAAGAAAACCGGCATCAGCACGAAGAAGGGCAGCGAGGCGTAAACGACCTGCTTGGTGTAGTGCTTGAGCAACAAGAGGAGCGAAAAACAAAACGGCACGCTCAAGATCAAAGTAATAACAAGAACCCATATCAAATCCGTCAGAGTAGAAGAAGATAAAGAGGACGATACATAAAGGGCGTCGCGCCGAGCGAGAGAAGTGGAGTTCTTGACGCAAGACGAGGAAGTAGAGCTGTAAGAGTAGGAGGAGAGGTCGGAGTATTCGGTGTTTCTGTCGAAGATGGAGAAGATCCCGAAGGCGAACGTGAGGAGGACAAGGAGGACGAACAAGACGAGGAAAGGCAGGTCCTTGAAGGGTCGATGGCCGTAATTGTAGGTGATCTGGAGGTACTGGGTCGGGTCGGACTCGGGCTGCGAGCCGGCTTCTGGCGGGGGCGTGGAGAGGAGCGGCTGAGAGGGCGAGGAAGAGTCGTAGAGGGCGGAGGCGGAGTTGCCGGGTTCTTCCTTGCTGCCCATAGCTGGAAAGAGAGAGAGAGAGAGAGAGAGAGAGAGAGAGAGAGGAAGGGAGAGAGGGAGTCAGAGACTCAGAGAAGATGGAGCCGGACGAGGGAGAGGGAGAGCATGTGTGCTGGGGTGGTGCGTTGACTGGTACCAACCACGGAGTGGTGAGATGAACATGATGGGTTGGCTGGCAAGGTCGGTTGTCCAGTGCAGGATGGTGATAAAATTAAAGACGTAGCCGCAGTTTCTTCTTTCTTCCCGATTTCCTTTTTCCTTTCTGCGTCCTCGTCGTCTGCTGGATTGGTGGCAACTAGCGGGGACCATGAGCAGCAGTCCGTCTGGTGAAAAAGCGGAGCCTTTGCTGGGGTAAAACAAGGGAGGGACCTTTTGAGGATGTGATACAACGTCATGCTTCTATAGTTGAGGCTGATTCACGAGTGATTAGGATTTACTAGGGAAGAAAACTTAAGAGTTTTTCTTTCATTAGAATAGAGAGGGCTTTGTTGCGAGATGGGAACAAGAGAGTAGTAATGAATCATATCTTGTTCCTAAGTCAGAAACTTATCTTGTTTTTAGTTTAAAGCAAACGACTCTAGTACAGCCAAACCACTGCCACCGAACACCGTCGGCATAGGACCAAAAGCAGCATGCGCTCCCCAGCGGATCATGAATTTTTCCCCTTGGGACTCAGTAATTCTTTCGCTCGGCTCTCCATTTGAAGAAGGGCATAGATCTTATTACTGAAAGAAAGGCTTTTTCCCCATTTATTTAAATTCCTTTCTTTTCTTTTTTGTATCGATGACAAATCATTTTAGATAGTTAAATCTCAAATAAATTTATGAATCAAATAAGATATAAATCGAAATCTGAGCTATTGAACCGAACGTAAAATTAGTTACGTGTGAAAAAGCTCATAAGCCTTCGACCAAAAAAAAAAAAAAAAAAAAGCTCATAAGCCACGTTGTTTTCCTCGATCATTGATCATAGAAATCTGCCACCTCCCATCCAATTGGCGGATGACAAACACAGGAAAACTATCAATTTATCATTTTAATTAGGCTTGCTTGCATATAAAATCCATTCTCATCACTCAAGGACAAGATCTTTGGAAATCCTCCGACCAGAGATAATTGGAGAAGATGGCTAATTTCCGCAATTCCCTAATGAACACATTTAACGTGGCATCACGTCCTCATCGCCATTCCATCACTTTAATATATTTTTTATTCCATCGTATCTCCATTTGTCTTGTACTCAAAAATAGCACAACGAGACCAGGTCAGATACCCAAACCAGGCAAGATATTCCCCTGACGCGCACGCTTTGATTTGACAAAACTTTGTATTGATCACATCGATCGGGAGGTGAAATTGTCATCGAGACTCGCATGCCGTGGACTGAGTGATGAAGACCAAACTCCTCTAGACTAGCTTCTGAATGGAAGAGCAGACCCAAAACAGAAGGCCAGAAAAAAAAGTTGAGGGAGCCTATTCATCTACAAAGAATACAGACAACGTAGAAGTCGGGGACAAAAATAGCAACCTATGGCACTTCCAAGAACTGTGACATGGTGAATGTGAGCATCGGAGTCAGCCGGGTAGCCAGCTCTTAGGACAAAAGACAAGGGGCAAAGAATGTCGACCAAAGAAGAGAACCACGCTTCCAAGTCCTGTGTATGCGATTGGGCTTTCGTGCTAGTTATCCTAACCGCGTGCACCCGAAAACAAAAAGCGGTCACCTTTCCTCGTCCCACTTACTTTTCGGAATCTCTCCAGAGTCGGCGATTAAGACTTTCTTTCTGGGCTTTCCGTTGTATGTCCCAGCTCCACCTTCGATTGCATAAACAGTGTCCATTCCTTGGATTACCCTGCCGAAAACAACATGCTCTCCATCCAACCTGATACATTCAAGAAACGAGACAAATTAACCAAAGAAAATAAAAAAAGAAAAAAGAAAAGAAGATAGAAGAAATCAGATGCATTGATATGAACTTGGAGAGCGAATAAATATTTAGTCACACCTATTCAAGTCCTTTATTTCACAAAACTATGTTTTGGCCGCAGGCCATAACCAGATTGACCAAATAACCTCAGTATTTAACCTGTGGATTAGTTGAGATCGCAAAGGGCTATATTAAGCCCATAAGGCACTACAAATTTGATTTTTCTGCATCACATTTATCAGGTGAATAGAATACATGTTATAATCCACGCAATTTACATAAAACTTACCAGCTGGCTTTGACCGTGGTAATAAAGAATTGTGATCCATTAGAGTCAGGGCCCGAATTCACCATGGAAACAATGCCTGTAGTTTAAAAAGAATAAAGACATCAAGATTTTTCAATCTTCATGATATTCAGAATCAAGCAAGACTTATGACAGCAATGACCCAAAATAGACTACTCAATCAAAACAGAACCGACCTGCGTGGGAATGCTTTATCCTAAAATTCTCATCAGCAAAGGTGCCACCATATATAGATTCATATCCTCTTCCATCACCGTAGATTATATCTCCACCTTGAATCATGAAGCCAGATATTATACGGTGAAAAGGTGTTCCTTTGTAGTAAAGTTTTTTCCCACTGTCACTCTTGCCCTTTTCCCCTACAATTATAGAAATTAGCCGAGGTTAATTAAGATGACGTAAGGGCGCTCTTCTCTGCAGTTCTTGGTACACTAAATGGAATTCTGTCATACTGCTAATAAGAATAAACCACATACCTGTGCACAAAGCCCGGAAATTTTCTGCAAAAGAAATAACTAAAAGTCAGGCGAAGCTGTTAAATGAGCATATCATAAATGGCCAAATATGAGAGATAGTTCTGAGAAAAATATGAACATCTGGATCTTTCATAAAAAGGAAAATAAGTGTAGAGCCTCAAAGAAGATTAAGATCAGGGTGGTTGAATACACATCTAAGCATCTGTCATCTAAGCAGTGCCGTTTTTTAATTTCCGGATCATCTAGCTAAACTGGTAGAAACAAATACGTCCATATTTCTAGCTGCCCTAATACTGAAACAACAAATAGGAAATGGTTACTCTCGAGTTCATGATTAACAAATAACAAGGCAACATGACTTTGGTAGAGACACAATCAGCACTTACGAACCTACAGTTCTTGGTACCACCTCACCATATAATCCAATCACAATTCTACCTGCATAAGAGTGATCATAAAAAGTTTAGATCATCGATAAGAAAACATGCAATATAGCAAACAGATGCTCAAATTGTTTAAGTTTTCTATGGACAATCATTGCAATTGGACAAAGAAGCGTATGTAATTAAGTAATATCTATGTTGAGAAGAAGATTTCAAATTCCAACAGATATTGAACAAGCATTACATATGATGGTGATTTGTGTCGCCTTCAAGGTAGCCTCAGGAGAAACAAGAACCACCGAGAACCAATATATTTTGCTCGACAATATGCAGAGAAATGATTATCATGCTTTTAAGGGAAGAAAAGACTTTTTCGAAAAGTTCGAAAAGGAGGGGAAGGGATTTTAAGAAGAGAATTATGAAACCTTGTTTGGTTGGTTTGATAGGAGAGAAAAGAATGGATTTGGAAGGATGTGCTCTTTCCCTCAAATAGTTGATTTCAATAAGTTTTTGATCCCTCCGAATCCCATCGAAAGTGATAGGATGATTTGGAGAGATTTGAGAGTGGCTATTGTTTTTGGCGTTCTTTTTCTCATTTCCTTCCTTTATCCTTCAATTCTCTTCATCTCATCTAGACAATGAAATTACCATTACGTTTGTTTTCATTTCTTTTCCTCTTCCAGTGATTGTATGAATCATTCTTTTCCCTTTCATCTGACTCCATCCAAACAGAGTGTAAAAAGAGGGAAAAAGAGCATTTTGCTCCGACAAAGAGAAAACAGATAGTGGGATGTGTGTGTGTGTGTGTGTGTGTGTGTGTGTGAGAGAGAGAGAGAGAGAGAGAGAGAGAGAGACCTAAATGCTGTTCATCAATGTCAACATCCAAGTATACTCTGTGGGTAATTTCAGGCTCTTCTTCTACTCGGTCTCCTCTCTAAGCATTAAAGAAGCAGCAATTAGAAAAATTATCCATCAGTACAAGAACTACAAATAGCAGTTTCCACCCAAGAGGATTAACTAACATAGGTAAATGTAAAACATTTATAAGGCCAATAATAATGTCGCTGCCATGGGTGTCAAAGAGACTATCAGCGAAATAGGAAGCTATTATACCTTCCCAAATAATTATAGAGAGATCTAAAAGAGCAAATTCTCATTTTAGTTCCATGCTTTTCTTTTCATAACTCATAGCAAGCTGCATGATGTTTGTGAAGCTAGAATACCCTTCTCCCTTTTGTACTTCACACGATAGGCACACTAGAGGATGCTCCAGCTGTTCAAGTAATCCAATTGGTTTAAAATACCTGGCCCTAAGACAATTCATCTATTTACATGAGTACTTACTTCACACACTCTACTTACTTCATGCTTTCTTTACTTCTCTTTTCCCACTCACTGTGGATCGGTCAACAGTATACCCTATACAGTCCACTCCAGTCCAGTCCAAGTAAATGCCAGATCAAGGACTGAGATATGTGTTAATGTCTGGAAGCAAAATAGCAAGCAGCAAGATCAACTTCTTTTACCCAACCATGGATGTAATATCCATTGCCTGGATAATATATAGTCCATCTATTAGATTCTCCGGCTTAATACTGAGCTGAAAGCCTAAAGCTGAGTGCAAGCTCTTCCCTAAAAAATGCACTGCTCTACTTATTTCCTCTCTGCATGTTCATCCATAAGCATCTCCTTCAGATGCGATTGCCCTTGAACTAGATAGCTAAATTCCACATACTCCTCCGCTAAGCCATTCCAAGCATGAATATGAAAAACGTAACCAGTCCAACACAATCCAATGCCTAGCAAGATCTTCCCAGCTCCTGTTCTTTGAAGCCAACTAGGGGCAACATGCAGGGGAAAAAAGGTCTGCCAGCTAACTCTCCGCACAAAAGCACCTGAAGCTCAATACCCTCTGAATCCACATCGAAATCAATGCTTGCCAATCAGAGCAAACCAGAGAATTATGTAAAGTTCCGTTGAAACTCTCATCTACCGTAGAAAACGTTAGAACACCCATGTTACATTTCTGCTGCAGCCAAAGGCACACCGTCTAGCATTTCAACAGCATCGGATCAGCCTAATCTGAACGCTCAAAGAAAGGCTCACAATAACCCCCCCCCCCCCCCCCCAAAAAAAAAGAGAGAGAGAGAGAGAGAGAGAGAGGCATTCTATATCAACTTGACAACGAGCTTCTTCTCCATAATTAAGAAACTAAAAACCGAAACAAAAGGCTTATGATCGCGAACAATTGCGAAATGGTGCTAATGTCTAGAGCACGCTAGGGGCAAAGCACAACGCAAGGACTCCAGATGCTCACGCTGCAACATCAAACGCCGTGTTCAAAGTTCCATTTGACAAGACCTCTCCAACAGAGTAGCCCCAACAACCGACACTCGACACGGCTAATTACTAGCGAGATCCGAATAAGCTCAGGACCTAGTTTCGGCGATCAAATCCACATAGACAGGCAACACGCACGCACGCACCGAACAGGAGATCGCACCTGTCTCGAGAATGAGAAGGCGAAAAAGAGGAGGACGGAGAGAGCGACGAAGGCGAGGATGAACCGATGATGAACCAGAACCGAGATCCCTCGACGCATCATTCCCGGGTCGGGGAACAACACATGAAAGCGCTTCGAATCGTCAAACCGCGTCCCCTCGAACCACCATCGAGCTTGGGAGTCGCGACTCGCGGAATCCTCAGCTTCGATCCGTTCCTGCAGGAACCGCAACCGAGCGCATGCTGATCGATGGAGAACTCAGCGAACTCGCGGACCGTACTCCCGTTCGTCAGTGGCTTCTCTCAGAGCATTACCAGCGAGATCGGAGCGCAGATGAGAGATTATTGTTTTAATACGGGGAAATCAGTCAAATGGTCCTGAATTTTGATTCAATAGCAAACATAGTTTCCAAAATTTTAATTTATTTAACGTGATATTTAATATTATTCCTCGTTTTTTTATGTATTTAAAGAAGTATCTTAACTTTAACATATTTGAACTATATATAAATATTTGATACATTTCTCAACTTGAATTAACGGAAATATAATACAAAACGTTTTTATTTAATTCAAAGACCGACTTGAATTTGTGTTAAAAATCTAGATAATGGTGAATGTTACCAAAAAACTAAAATTATACCATTTGCGATACATATTACATTTACCCGAAATTTTTTCTTGCGATACCAAAAAATCCGAAGTTGTGTGACACATTTACCCCAAATTTTTTTTGTAACACGAAAAATCCCGAACTTATATTCTTATGACACATTTACCTTAAACTTATTTTTCGTAACGTTAAAAATCCTAAACTTGTATCGTTGTGATGCATTTACCCTCGATTTTTTTTTTTGCATCTAATTTGACTGATGAGGGCCACCGGTGATGGCCCTAGAGGATGGGGAACTTCGGCACTCCTCGCTGACCTCAACTCATCGAAAAAAAGTGAATTTTCAAAAAACATAAAAGAAAATAAGAAGAAAAAAACTAGAGTAATTAATGTTACGTTTAAGGTAAATGTGTCGCGATGAGATAAATTTGGGGTTTTTTGTGTCACAAAAAAATTTTAATGTAAATGCATTACATATGGTATAGTTTTGGATTTTTAATGGTATTATACATTAAGCATATTAAAAATTCATGCACGACATCACAAATGAGACTAACAATTAGATATCACACTAAACATATAAAGTTCAGAAAAAAAAATATTACATATTGGGTGAATGATTGGAGAATTGTTTGTGTTATTATTATTTTTTAATTTCAGAAATGTCGAAGTATGAGCTATCTCGGTTATTTTGATACTTGTTTTAATCAATCGTCAATAGACCGGGCGTAACTCGTGAAGTGGATATGGGCTAACTAATTCGGGCCCCATTTAATGATTCAAATGGGACGGGCCTGATTATCAAAGTGGGTCGAGCCCGACTAATACGAAGTTTTAGTCATTGGGCCGGCAGAAGCCCTTAGGATGCTTCACCTGCAATTCCAACTGGATCACCCAGCTTTCGCACTGATCTTTTCTTGAAAGAAGATAGCTCTTCGACATATGTTAAATTTAAAGCACGAAATGCCAATGTCGATGCCGAAAGTTGTGACTCAGTTCGAATCGTCAATATCTGGCCTATCGATCGAGGGATGTAGCGAGCGAGGCGTAGATTTTTAATGCGGGTGGAAATCCTCCGTGCTGCACGATGCTTCTATTGGTGACTCGACCGATCCTCTATTATCGATGAGTGTGATTAAAGTATCGCCATCGACGAGTGGCGCATGTTGAGACGGGCCGTGAGAAATGTGATACATGGTAGATGATCCGAGTTCATTTGAAACGTTTCTGTAGCTTTTACTTTGGTGGAATGACTTGAACTAGATTGGGAAAACTGTCGAAAGAAAGATTGAAAGAAATGTCGAAATTAAGAGGGATAATGACATAAATGGTACATGAATTTTGATCCAACGTGCAATGTGATTCTTGAACATTTAATTAGTCTAAAATAACATATAAACATTAGCTCAACATGCAACATCATTCTTGAATCTTTATTTTGTTCAATGCAACTTATAGACTTTTGATACATATCAAATTTAGTCTCTGAATTATATGAAAATATTTAATATTATCATGTTGTCTATGAAGGAATCGACGGAATGACAATAATTGCAGCTCCGGTTATATATTGAGCCAAAATTCATGAATCATTGGCATAATTTTTCCTTCAATTAAACAACACGTCGCTCATGTTGCACCAAGATGACCATGAAAGTTGGCGATCGCACCAATGATGTCAGGTTCATGTCGAGATCCGTTTGTCCTTCATCAGGATCTGGATCTGATGCGAAGGATACTAAAGCAGGGCTTAGTTTAAGGCTGATGATGCAGCAACCTCCTTCATCAGGATCTGGATCTGATGCGATACTGAAGCAGGGCTTAGTTTAAGGCTGATGACGCAGCAACCTCCTTCATCAGGACAGGATCCTGTCCTCTTTGATTTCCTACCAATTTTCATAGTACTCATTATTACCTTGACCAACCTTTTATTTATCATTTTTCTTTGATCATGCAGCTCTGAATCCTCCGATGATCAAGTAGGTGCATCAATCGAACGTATGACCGAGCAATGTGTTTTTGACCATTTGATCGAGAGTGTATCCCATTAATCTTCTCATGTTAGAAAAATAGTTTCGCATAACGAATCCATCGAACCCAGTTCGTATGCTAAAGTTATAAACTCTTGGTCATTATTAAACACGACCCTTTTTACCTCCGGCCAGCCACGAATGGGCTCTGGAGCACATTCGTTTTATTTTCTGATGCTTGAGATATGTATCGTGCGGGCAGCTATCTTATTGTATAAGATAGAAAAGAAAAATGGCCCACTTGAGCTTCCCGTCACTTGCGAAGAATCCTTCTAATTCTCCGATAGTTGAAGGCCCTCCTCCTAACTTTCCGAACCTCCAGTCAACGAAGGCGAGGCGAGCAGCTGCATCTGCACGTCCCCGAACGTACTGTGATCTTGACTCTTCATAGTTATTAGCTCGACCCTAGAAAAAACGTACAACATTGACCTGTACTTATGCCTGAGTTTCTAAGGGACCCTGCACTGAAGACGCACAGCTTCTTTCTTCGACATAACGTGCACTGAAATGAAAGAGGGTCTAGTCCACAGAACTTTCTGCCCCTTTCCAATTCACTGGACTTTTATGCAGCAAGCTCAGACATTCCCTAGGCGCTACTCATGCGCTGATCTTGTGTTCTTCCGTCCTAACCATAACTTGGGACGGGAAGATTTACATATAAACCTTGTACGCGCGCGTCCCTAAGTGTGCAGAAACGTGCGATGAAACGAAAGGTTTATGGGTATGCATTATCGTTGGATAGAGACTGCATGTCACACGAGAGAGATTTCCACAAGCGAAAGATGCTTGATGACTTTTTAGCTCGAGGTAGCTAGTTTTGATTTCACGAGCAACTGACAACCTGTCCTGTAAGCGTAGAGATTTCTGTTAGCTGTACTTCTCCGGAGAGATAAAGATAGACAAGATCCTAGTCGAGTTTCTATGCGTACGGAGATGATAAGCTAGTGCCTGTCTCAACGACAGAAACAATTTTCTTACCCACCCGCCAACTGTTCAAACCCTAGAACTCAGGCACTGTATCCATCAAGACGGAGAGACGACAGAGAAAAACTACCGAAACGGAGGCTCTTCATTAGATTAATGGATCGCCGTGCGATTAAAGTAAGCTCGAACTCCCTCGGGGTCGTAGATTTTTTTTTATTCTAGTCTTTCTCTCGATCTCTGATTTTTGTATTTATTACCTATCAGCTTGTTTTGTTTATCATTCATTATTGTTGGGTTCGTCTTTTGATCCCCAGTACTTTATGGTGTATATAGCAACACTTTTGCTCCTGAAAATGATAATAATTTTGTTTCATTTCTATCTCCTAGAAAAATTTCTTTGTAAAAAAGTCTATGCCTTGTCGATTGTATATTAAATCATATAAAGAACATACATCGAGAAAGCATTAGAACGCTTCATCAGCTAAAGATGATTTTTTTCCTTAAGATAATTGTAACCTTAGGTCAGCACATTACGAGATATTGATTCAATTAGACAGCTCCAAAGTTTGCTCTATAAAAACCCTTTACTTTTCAAAGCGACCCCCGCCCCCCCCCCCCCCCCCCCCCCCCCCCCCCTCTCTCTCTCTCTCTCTCTCACATAGCGTTGGCTTCTTCCCCTTCCAAACGCCCCATGGTGTTCCGGCAGCACTCCAAGGCGAACGCCGCGAAATGGCTGGGGTTGGTCACGGCAGTCTGGGTGCAGGCCATCTCCGGCAACAACTACAGCTTCTCCAACTACTCTGACGCCCTCAAGTCCATCATGAACCTCACACAGGTCGAGCTCAACTACCTCTCCGTCGCCAAGGATGTCGGCAAGGCCTTCGGCCTCCTAGCTGGACTTGCCTCAGACCGGTTGCCTCCGTGGCTCATCCTGCTCATCGGGTCCATTGAAGGGTTCGTGGGCTATGGCGCTCAGTGGCTTGTGGTCAGCGAGAGAGCCACTCTCTCTTATTGGCAGGTATACATAACGATAAATTATTCGTGGACAAGTTGCGGTTGATTTTCGAGGGTACAACGCATTTGACTTTTGGCGTACTTTGCACTCCTTTGTGGGATGATTTTTTCATGTCTGCTCGTCCTTGAATTTAGTGCGACGCAGCTCTTTGTGGAAAATTCTTGTATGAACCCCGTCAAAATCATCATGAGAAACACTCAATTTTAAGGCCTATATGGCTTTTGAGTGTGAATGCATTCGATCCACACAAAAACGACCCTTTCTTTGGGGTCACTTTGGTCTTACTACTTGGGAAGCCAAATAAGTCAAATGACATTAAAGTCTCGAATTAATATTGTCTTCGAGCCACAAAAATTTTGAATTTTTGTCCTGCCTCCCAACATTTTTCTACAGGGCCCTTTGGTCCTCTTACTTTGATGCTAGTTCTTCATCTTTGCTCTGAGTTATTAGTAACCAAAATGTGTCTCGAAACGCACAGAACGAATAGGTTCTTTCTTCAATCTTCCTGAAGAAACAAATACTGAGAGAAACAATGCACTTCAGTTCCTGTTATTGTCGGAGGATGAAAAATAGCATAAGTTTCAACTAAGCCAACTCTCCATGTAAATCACCTTTTTAGGCTACCTAATCAATTGATGTTCACAAAAGCATCTGTAGAAAATCATGTTAATTGAGAAGGAAAACGGTAATTAGACATGTTAGTTTCTCCCAGATTCAGATCAAGACCGATAAAAACTAATCCTAAATAACGTCGTTCATATGTATTGTCCGAAGATTATTCAATGTTATCATTTTTATGCACGCAGATGTGCATATTCCTGTGCATGGGGGGCAACAGCACAACGTGGATGAACACGGCCATCCTGGTCACATGCATCCGGAACTTCCGGAAGAACCGGGGCCCAGTCTCCGGCATCCTCAAGGGCTACGTCGGCCTGAGCACTGCAATCTTCACCGACATCTGCACAGCCCTCTTCTCCGACAGCGCCGCCTCCTTCCTCCTCATGCTCTCTGTCGTTCCCTTTGGCGTCTGCATCACCGCCATGCTCTTCCTCCACGAGGTCCCACCGTCTGCTGCCGACGAAGGAGCCAGCAAGGACGAGTCCTGGTACTTCAATATCCTCAATGGCGTCGCCGTCATCGTCGCGTTCTATCTCTTGGCCTACGACTTCATCGGGTCGTCCTATGGACAAGTCTTCAACCTCGTGTTCGTGGGCATATTGCTAGTCCTGCTGGCCTCGCCATTGCTGATACCATTGTACGATCTGTTGAAGAGCTTCAAGAAGAGCGGCTCATTGGATGCCGAGAGCGCCGAGGCCGTCGACGAGCCGCTGCTTGCGAGTCAAGAAACAGCGGATGCCGAGGTGCAGTGCCAGCAGGCGACGGAGGAGCCGGAGGCAGCGGCCGGTGGGCAGGCGGTGGAGGTGAAGGGAAAGCCGGTGATCGGAGAGGATCACACGATATTTGAGGCGATGAGGACGTACGACTTCTGGATACTGTTCGTGTCGTTCCTTTGTGGAGTGGGGACGGGCCTGGCGGTGCAGAACAACATGGGCCAAATCGGGTCGTCGCTCGGGTACGACGACGTGTCCGTCTTCGTGTCGCTGATCAGCATCTTTGGGTTCTTCGGGCGGATTATCTCGGGTACGGGCTCCGAGTACCTTATCAAGTAAGTTCCTCCCTCCCTTTCTTGAGGTCCTGTTTAACCCAAACTTGAAATGGTCAAAACGAGGGAGGGGGAAAACGAACTAGATTAGACAGATGGACCGGGACAGTAGCGACGAATGACAGCTACTCCTGACAATGTCGCTGTTTCACTTCACCGTCGGTTCCTTGGCCCGAACGGAAAAAATCGCGCATCCCGATCTTCTTGTACTTCTGAGGTCGAGGGGGGCTTGTCTTTAAGCCGAGCGGCACCGAACTTTCAGTTGATTTTGAAGAGATAAGAGCGAGACCAGGTTGGGGCCCACCTGATCTTGTCTTCGACGACTGACGTGCGGTCCCCGATGGGACCATTCGGCTCGGCCGTCGCTAGCAACTACCGATCTCCCCTCCCAACTGGAAGTCTGCCTGCGCATGGAATTCTTGCTTCTTTTTCTTCTTCTTCTTTCCCCAACTCTTCTCGATCCATCCGGTTGCAGAAACCTATGGAAGTGCATTCGAACGAAACAAAAGGTTAAGGATTCTTGCTCGGCTCAGTAGGCCTCGCAATGACTTAAGAACTTGCACATCGTTACCTCGTTTTACCACAAATTTTGTAGTGTTAAGAGCGATGATCTCCATTGAAGACGAGTTTCCTTTCTTCGTGCAATTTGGCTTTGCTGCCGCTGACCAGCACTCTCGCTCGCTCGCTCGCTCTATTATTGCTTTGAGAGTTCCAACACAACATTAATTGCGCTGAGATTTTAGCTGATCTTTTTGCAGCATCTCAACTCGTCGTTACTCGCTGGTCTTGCTTTTGCATGTGAACCGGTCACTCAGAATCGAATAGTTCAATCCTCTAAGCGAAAGATGTTTAGTTTGTGCAGCGCCAGCTCGGAACTCATCTTATTTATTTTCCCTTCAGGAAAAAAGGAACACCGAGACCTTGGTGGAATGCGGGCTCTCAATTAGTCATGGCCATAGGGTTCGTCGTCATGGCCTGGGCATTCTCGGGATCTTTATATGTTGGCTCGATCGTCGTCGGCCTATGTTACGGCATCCGTCTGGCCATCACCGTCCCCACAGCCTCCGAGCTCTTTGGCCTCAAGTACTACGGCCTCATCTACAACGTCCTCATACTCAACCTCCCGCTGGGCTCCTTCCTCTTCTCCGGCGTCCTTGCTGGCCTGATATATGATGCAGAGGCGACGTCGACGGCTGGGGGTGGTAACACTTGTAGCGGGGCTCATTGCTATCGGATTGTTTTCATAGTCATGGCCGTCGCATGCCTGGTCGGTTTTGTGTTGGATGTGTTCTTGGCGATTAAGACCAAGGCAATTTATGCTAAGATTCAAGCTAGCAAGAACTCTAAGGAGAGTTCAACTTAGAACCGAGGCTGGCAAGAGCAATAACTGGAGCCAAACTAATTGATCATCTTCGGCGTTCAATGGTTTTTAGCAAAGAAGAGGGCATTATTTTTTCAGTCAATTGAGGTATGATTAGTTTGCTTGAATATGATATACTATCAATTCTTTCTCAAGATATCTATTTACTCCAAAAAGTGACAAACATTTAATTGTTAGCAACGAGTGATAAATTAAGTTGATGAAAGCAGAGTTTCGACAATCATGAATAGAACTATCGACGCCTCGAAAAGAATTGACAACTCTCCACTAAAGTCATCCACGACACATAATGTGAAGTTATTGGCAAGAATCTTGAAGTTGATCATGGAAGTCATTGATATTGATAGCAAGCAATCAACAAGAGGATGATCATCGCTCGGTAATTTGCTAGTATTTAGGATTGACGTCATTTTTCATAACCACTATACAATTATTTTCTTTAAAGATCTTTGTAACATTTATTTGTAACCTCAATTTGTAACTTTTGTTTATAACCGTTGATTGTAAGCATTTAATAGCCATATTGTACTCTTCCAAGAGCCCCCTGATAGAACAAACGAATCTTGTTATCTTTCAATTATCTCTCCATTCCCGCAGCACAGTCATACCTGTAGTTTCCAAATATCTTGTCGTCAATTAAATTCTAGCGTATACCTTTTGATTTAGTTTCTAGATGCTTCATCATCGATGTAATAATGAAGTTATGTCTTTACCTTGTGCACTATAACATTGATTAAATTATGGCAAAGTATATCTATCGATTTTCTTGCATATATGTGGTATCTTCTATCATGAGTCATCATAGAACCTGTCACCTCTAATGAAATCGAAGAACGACTTTCAATGGAAGGTATTTTATCGTCGAGGCAAATTTGAGAGAAATAATATCATAAATTTTGAAACTTTGGATAAAGAAAATGATTCAGGTTGCAATCCTTTCTCTGTCCCCTCTAGCTATTGCGACTCAGTGTTCTTGACATTTCGACATGGTTTCGAAGTTGAAGAGACGTCCATGCCGAGAAGGATTTCGCTAACAAGTAACTAATTGAAGGAACTTTTGCAGCATTTTGTGCATTGATTTGTCTCGTGAATACTGTTCATCTTCTCCAATTATGTCCTAGGTGAAGCTCAGCCAGGGGTCACACGAGGCTGGCATAGTGTCGTCGACATCGACCAACCTTGGCTTGTGGTCATTGACAGCTAGTGCCCTTCGCCGGAGCCGACAAATGGTTTAGGTTATTTTTTTCTTAAAAAAAGTAAAAGTCTTTTGCCAAACATAGCTCAAACCAAAATTATTTCTCAATGCATTTTTAAATCACATTTTATCAAACATAATTTGCATTTCGAAAAATCCCTTTAACTTTTCTTTGCATTTCTCCATAAACTTTCCCAAGACTTCAACCAAACACGGTCTCAAACCTTTCCGATGCATGCAATTATTGCTAGAGTAATTCAGATGAACAACCTCAGTTTATAAAGCTTTCGAAACTCCCAAACTGTATACTAATAAAGTACCATGTGTCGTTAGTTTGTGCGGTTTATATTCATTCTCTTTCCACTTATTACTTTAACAATTTAGGTCGAATATTCTAACATGAGAATAAAATTTGGTTTTCACCCCAGATGCATGCCGCAAGTGAGGCTCTTCGTTCATCAATTCCATGTGCATCATCAATCCGGTTTGCACGCGGGAGGTGGGGAGGGAGGGATGTGTGAAATTATTTCATGTGTTGTCCACGGAGTTTGTAACGAGCCTTATATCGATGTTGTCCCTCCCCATATTTGCTGTCAATTTTTTAACCGGACCTTCTAACATTTACGGTTTCATCACCTGTTAATCTCACATTTAGCCGGAAGTTAGTTTTTTTACTAGAGAATTTCTATAGAAGAAATCATACGGAAATTTGAATGATAATAGCCATAATAGAGATGAAGTTTTAAGGAAGAAGAAAAAGAATTTTCTTTTACGGTGGCTAAAGTACTAGTGTGCTATCGAGTTCTCTCACGTGAACCACCTTGGCTTATGTAAATGTGTTGCAATTTGCTTCTATGTTGCCGACAATGCAGAAGGGTTGCTGGCCACTTGATTAACTTTAGAAAAGTATCTCAGAATCCATTTGTTTATCTATTTTTTAAGGAGGAGGATCGCTCGATTCTCTCACTTCATACGGATATTGAAAGATGTGTATGCGTAAAGAAAGATAATCCACCGCCACTAGGCGCAAAAAGACGATTGAAGAAGCTTATTATATCTTCATCCACCTTCTCGTTTCGGGATCGTCGACATTAATTTAAAGAACAAAATGGCCATCGGACCCAACTTGCAACGTCAGGACAAGGAAAACCAAACGGGAGTCATGTTCAAGAGCGGACCCCTAGGGTTTTGTCCATCAATCGGCCGAAAGGAGAAAAAGAAAAGGCCCGACGAATTAAGACAAATTGAAAATCATGGCAGATAAGAAGCTTGACAGATCCCATCCCCCCCCCCTCAAAAGTTATTTCGCAGACGAATAGATTATACAAACTGCATCAGTCACAGATGAATCAACATGCACTGATATACATATACTAGACATTTGACTCAGATCCATCAATAGTGAACATCGACTACGAAAGTTCAGAAAAGGCTGAGGAACTTATCCCTCGCGGGGCACCAGCGAACCGATTTGCTCACCAATCATTGGAATTTGACCATGTAATACTAAAGATCGACTTGCTTGATCTCGAGTTTGAGTTACTTACATAACTTGTTGAGCTTGGGCTCGCTGATAATCAAATCAATAAGCTCATGAGTTTTATTGGGTACCTCTAATATGAAGTGACACTTCAACATTAATAAAATTAAGCAAGGCCCTCAAAGTTAGGTGCCGTACATGGAGCTTGATGGTTAGGTTAGGTACGGTCGAGCTTATTAAAGGTGCTAAAAGAAAAAAAGACAAATGAGCTGCGACAATCGTCAATTATATCAGTCTACGATAGCCACGGCGGTTGGGTGGCCACCAGAACACGACGGCCGTCGCTCTTTGTCTTCGTCAATACCGATCAGCACACCTGTCGACATTGTACCGATAAGTCGACGGTCGTCTTGCCTGATGAGTTGATGTCTTGTCCTTTGAATCAACAGGCCCTCCCGTTTTGGCCGCAAGCGGAGGAGAGCACGCACCACGCGGTTCTCCATTGTGATATTTTTCACGGAGCCCGACCTTTCCCCCATTTCTCCATCGATGTTAGCTCTCCTTCTTGATTACGGAATCGGACCATCGAAGAACGCACGAGGCTGTCTGGTCGATCACGTGTGCGGACATCGATAAAAGAATCCAGAGACAGGCTGTACGAGAGACCGTACCTACCACATGCCGAAAGCTTTCGGCATCTTATCAGCTTGCGGTGCCTGCGTGGTGATATCTGATAAGCGCAGGTCCCTCTCTGTTTGGAATTTTCTTTCCGGACAAGATGCCCATCTTCAAATCGAATCTCACCATCTTCCCCACCGAGAATTCCGGCTGCACCGACGGATCGATGGCTAGGTTTCTTGATCGGTCCGTTCGTAATCGGAGAGGGCGCCGCCGGGTGAGTCTTCCCCCTTTTGATGAAAATCCCTGTGATTTTTTAAACGGGATTTTGTGGGTTTTTGCAAGAATTGCTATCGAGAAATGGTATTTTGTGATGGTGGAACAATCTTGATGGCCTTTCTTTCATAATTTTACGTAGAAAAACAAGTTAGAAATAGATTGACGATCCTCAATAATTATCATTATAGCAGTCCCACACCCATAATTAGAAAGTTCAATTTGAAACATAAAAACCATTTAGTAGTCTATTGTTAATAGTATTTGCTGATTACATCAGAATAATCTCTTAATGACTTGTCTTTAACAGGACTTTACTTTTTTTCTCTTTAAACAAGGTTTTGAAGTCCCATATTCCGTTTATATCGATCACTTTAGATCTTCGAAATAGTTCAGTTCTGGCATGTAGAGTCATCTAAACAACTTCTCTTCTTGAAGTTCAAGGATTCCACGCCACTTACTTGCGAGGTCTGCCGTCGGGTCATGTGCATGCAATGTCTCTGCAATTCATCTGCCCTTGAAGACGATGGGCCTTTCAGGTGGTCAGTTTCAAGCTTCAGATTCAAACAAAAAGCTGGGGGCCTCACTAGGTTGACACGCTCGATGTAATGTGCAAGCGGCCAACGTGGTCGGCCATGGCAAACACATGGCCCGCCATGCTACACATACAGACAACAAAGATGTGCGATGCCACACATGGGAACGTCGTTCGTATCAATCGCCTTCCATCGTCCTCACCATCGACCCACTAATCGATTCCAGATCGATGTACTGCGTGCGATTGAACTTAAAGTTTACACCAAATATCAGCCAAGTCATTACAACGACTATTTGTTAATGGCCGTGTTTATCGATGATCGTGATCAACTATTGATATACCACAGCAGTTGGTTGATAATTGTCATATGATAAAATCGATTGGCGGAGATACAGCTTAAAAGAAATCGGTTAATAAGTCGAATGAGAAATCACTTGATAACCAACCATCTTAAGAATAGAGGAGGCGTGGAGTCTGGGAACACCCCCATCCAAATTTGAGCTGCTTACAGATAAAGTGAATGAAATAATGGAGCGCAGCATATCGTGATCAAAGTGCGAGTTTCAAGAAATAACAGCTTGGATGTAAGTCAGCATGACGACGGACAAACGTGGAGGATCGGGATGCGATCTTGAAGGAGTAATTGCCTAGACGACGAGGTGGGGAGACGAGATGCAAGCATGAAGTCCAGGACAGGGGAGATATGGAGACTAATAAGGTCACGGTGGAACTGCTGAAAAACCTTCTTAAAGCAGTTATGTTGCAGATACCACAAATACTTGTACTTGTGCCTCATAGGAACTCCCGAAAGAACAACAAAACAAAACCTATTATCTTTCAAATTTGACACTTTAACTTTAGTTTTACCATTGAATCCAATTCCAGCGGAACAGTATGCTACTGGAACAAAGTTGACCCTTAATATCTATGAGATTAGTCGCATCGCCAGAGCGTTTCCAGATCGAATCTTCCACTCTCGATCATTATCGGAAGGTGGGCGAGACCATCATTTCAAATCTGGTTTGTCTGTCAAAACCACATTTCATTTTCACGAGGGGGAAACTCAACGAGAAAGAAAACAGACTTCAGAAATGGAGCTGATGTGTATGTTTGCCTACTTCTCCAGTGTCTGATTTGATCCGTACGCGCATCCAAGGCATATGCTATGTTCGCTATCTCATATCATTGACACAACTTATCACTCATGTAAACAGCATCTTCTCTGGCAAGATCTCATTCTCCTTTTCTTTTATTTTTCTTCTTTAGCTGAGGAGAACGATTCGCACAGATTATTTCTTATTGAATGCATCAGAATTATTTGATGAAATTTTTATCATTTGACAAAGATTTTATTCATGTGTGTGTGATCTGGGAAGTGAATGGATCTCAGTAGACAGCAAAGTTTCAACTGGTAATAACTATGATTAACATATCCGGATCCCCTGCCCTAGCGGCAAGGGATCTGACGGTGAGGGAGAGGGAGAGAGAAGGGGGGGTTCTCATGTGGAAAAGGATCCCCTATCCTAGCGGCGAGGAGTCCTAGTGATTCCCACCATTAAATCTTCTACCCCATGCATGGGGAATTGCCCCCTTCTCTCCACCTTCATCTCACCATTGGATCCCCTGTCGCTAAGGTAGGGGATTTGGATGCATGAGGGGCAGATGATTGGATGGTTGGGAGATAAGGATCCCCAGGGGATCCTTTTCCGTAATTCATTTATTGAGCTCCACTGTGGATTTCGAAAAGAACAATAGGTGAAATGGTTTATTTATTTATTAATAGGATTAATCATTGGTTCCCCACGAAGGCAAACTAGAAGTGCTTGTTTTGTCTTTTCAGTATTATTAATTCAAGTGCAATTTTAAAATTTTCCTTTATTTTCCATAAAATTTCATTATTAAAAAATATTTCTCATGAAAATTATTTTCAAGTAAATTGGTTAGTTTCAATCTGTTTAGTAATTAGGGTAAGTGATTTTCTCCTCATTGAGATAATATTTATCGTAAATCGACTGGCTTTTCACCATACATATATAAGAGAATTGAAAAGTAATTTCTTGAAAATAGTTTTCCTTAAAATGAACGGACATATATGTTCATTTTTAAATGAGCGAAAACCTCAATTTAATTGATAGTTGGTCCTCGAGATATTTGAGCATATATAGACCAATCAATTATCGTCGGTCTAACAGTATGCATATCAGGTGGGTCCAAAATTTCATGTCCAAAGTTGTCCTCATCTAAATGAAATATCTACCGGCATGTTATTTCATGTGGATCATGCGTGTCTTCATCCACTCAAAGCTGGGCATAGCCACCCAATTCTCATCTCATCAAGGTCCCTTCAGCAGAGTTAAAAGGAGTTTTGAGCAGTCGATGATGAAAACAAAAGATATCAGTTCAGATCCCCCTTTTAAGTTCTGACAAGAAATTCAAACTGAACTTGTTGGATCCAAACGCATTATGCACCTAAAACTATTGGGTCTTTTGGGGGAATATGGGAGCTACCATCATCAATGAAAGATGGGTGTTTTATGAATAATGTGGACATAAGCTATACGTATTTCTTGCTCTCCATCTAGGGTTTATATCTTTCTGGAAGGCAGCCACATCAGTTCTATCCTTTCCCACTCTAGCAGGGTTGTATCATAAGTAGCACTGCCCAAAACTTGCACGGAACAAACATGACGTACAACCCACCATGTAAGGAAAAAAAATGAGACTTGATTTTCTTGTCATGAGGGCGCTTGCGGACCATTTTTTCTCTTCTGCTACATATAGTGTCTTGGTCATCCTCGAGAAAACGAAAGACCTGATGGCGGTTTTCGACTTTGATATCAGATCTAGCAATTTGGCCTGCGGAAATTGCTTCCCGAAACCAACAAAAGTAACAGCACCAGGAAATTGATCAGCTTCAGCCATTTTCCTTGCGATTCTCTGAGCGCATAGGTGACTGTTCGAACTAGAACTCTTCTCATTTGCGCTTGCGCATCGAAGTATTTGCTGAGAATGTCAGCCCCTCCAATTCCGGTCATTTGTAACAGCCAACTTTGCCGGGATATTGGACTTTCCTAAGCATAGGAGATCGTTTAGAAGGTTTTTGTAGGTGATGTAACCAAGACAAGAAGAGCGATAACGCCTCAATTTTTTAAAGAAATTGTTTTTTCCTTGGCAATAAATATGTTGAGATTTAGAGTATAATCCATGTCGTTGTGGTAGCTTAAGCTTGTAGAGATATAAAAAAAGTCATAGACTTATCACGTTTGTTTCAATTCAATCATCAACCTTTTAACTTGATCAATTTAGTCCTAATCTTTCGGATTTGTACCAATGGAATTTATTCATGAATTTTAGCTGGAAATCGATGACTTGGACATTTTGATAACATTCAATATTTTTATGACTCTTTTCTTTTCTTCTCCTTACTTTTTTTTTAGAGGGGGCTAAGGGCCACCACCCTCACCAACCACAGCAACGGCGTTGCAACCCTCGCCAGACACCCTCATTATGGCCGATGAGAGCTTGCGCGAGGGCCGCTATAGTGAGTCTCTGTGAGCTCCTTGCCTAGATTTGGCAAGGGTCATGAGCCCTTGCCTAATGTCGGTGACTTTTGTCGATCCTCAACCCCACCAAAAAAATAAAAACAAAGAGAAGAAAAAAAATTAGAAAATCATAAAAAAAAATTATCAAAAAAACTCAAGATATCCGGCAAAAAGTAATTGGATAAACTCAACTAACACAAATCCAAAAAAGTTTGTGACTGAATTGATTTAATTGAAAGATTTATTTTTGAATCAGCATCAACGTATTAAATTATGATTTTCTTGGTACTTCCCTAAAGATACGAATGCACATCCAACTTTATGTGGTATAAAACTTTAAAGTCTCAAATTTGATTTCTCCCATGCTTTTTTTTTTCTGGATGGTACGGGTTCATGTCATTTTGTCACCATTCACATTCTATCTCCTGTTACCCTCATCAGACTTGGACACATTTTCATTCACTGTGGCTTTTCACCATTGTGTCTTCAACTCTCCGGTCACCGGTACAACCCTCGCCAACCTCTCTTTGGCCAGCCGTCACCGCATATTTGACCGTCGCAATCTAGGGCAAACCCAACGAAGCCCCCTTCTTCCCTAGCAAAACTCTCTGAGACACGGGCGACGAGGAGGGAACAGATGGCTGAGCAGCCGGCGGAGACGACGACCAAAGGACTCAAAAGCAAATGGACACGGCGCGATTTATTGAGCAAGACAGACAGACAGACAGACAGGAGCACCGAGCATGGCTGATGATGGTTCCGCATCCACGTTTGAGAGTTTTCCCTTCTATACATTAGTCATTAAGTTCGCAAACATGCGCCATTCGCTTCTCTAACAGTTTATTATTTTGGGCAATTAATCGGTCGGGGATCGTGATGATTCGCCGCGGAACGCAACTGTTCGTGCGTGCTATGATTATGAATAAAGCCTTGTCCCACTCGTTTCTCTACATAAAAGATGAGAACCTCTAGTGGCATACAGGAAAAAATTTGTCCAAGAAATTCCTAAAACTCAATATACGACAACCAACTCAAGTTCTGCATCTTTTACTAATTTATCAATTCATCCCTGGCTGCCGTGCGTCGCCCGATGGCTGTCGTTGGCCGGGGCTCAACCGCCATCGGCTGCAAGACGAGGCGGTAGTGGGCGAGTGGCAATAGGAAGCATGCTAGGGCAATAGGGGTTGGGCAACAATGGGCGGGGGCCAGCGGCATTCGATTGTCCATAAGTAAAAAAGAGAAAAGAATAAAAAAATTAGTATATGTACTAAACACATTCCTATTTTTTTTTTCAATAATTACCAAACGCCTTATATTACTTATAAATTATTACAGGGAGTAGAAATTGGAAAATAAACATTCATCAAAAGAAATTATTCCCCAAAACAAAAACATTATCATTCGCATCCTTAATTCTCCCCTTTTATGTCTCATCACCCCCATTCCCAACCCAATCCCCACCCCATGTAGTGAAATGACTCTGGAGCCTTGACTATGAACAGTAAAAAGAAAACGCGATCTTCTTGGATACTTTCCCACCGATACGTATATTCACAAGCGACAGGAGTTCTCCTACGAGACAAGAACAAGCATATATGCCGACGACGCTGCTTCGTTTTCAACCTTAGAAGGATGAAGAGATGGACGGGAGCATTCGATCACGGACCGTCAATTAGGAGAACATCTCAGGAACCTCCACCGTACGTGTCAACTTCGCCCCCAGCATCCACCCACCAACGTCAAAACCCTTCGAATGTTGAATTCTCACCCAAAAAAGAAAAAACACGAAAATCGGAAAAAGAAAAGGGAATTAAAATAATGCGGAAATACCTCTCCCTCCTTAAATACCCGCTGCCTCCGCTTTCAAAGCAACTCCCCCACCCACCATTCAAAACCCTCTCTTCTCGCCCCCCGTCTTCCATCCCCTGCTCCGGCTCGGACCCGGACTCGGACCGTTCGTTCGGCTCCATGGGCTTCCGACTCTCCTCCTCCTCCTCCTCCTCCTCCTCCGGCTGCTCCGCCTCATCCGCCGCCGCGTGGAAGTGGCTGGGCTTCGTGACGGCGGTGTGGGTGCAGGCCATCTCCGGCAACAACTACACCTTCTCCAACTACTCCGACGCCCTCAAGTCCCTCATGGGCCTCACCCAGCTACAGCTCAACAACCTCTCCGTCGCCAAGGACGTCGGGAAGGCCTTCGGTCTCCTCGCAGGCCTCGCCTCCGACCGGCTCCCGACGCCCGCGATCCTGCTCATCGGGTCGGTCGAGGGTTTGGTGGGCTACGGGGTGCAGTGGCTCGTCGTCAGCCAGAGGATTCAACCCCTCCCTTATTGGCAGGTAACGCAAACACGCAACGCCCACCGATGAATCCAGAGAATATTCGACAATCTTCCTCGTTGCCCTAAGGCACAAGCTTAACTTAGAGATATTGCTTTTCTCTTCCTTCTTATATTTGGATTTCTGGAGGCTTTCTCTTCATGAACATATGATTTCCGGGTCAAACTAAATAGTAACCGAGGCTGTGAGTCTTTGCTGTTTTTAGTGCACCCAAAGCGAAGATTTCTATGTGGGTAACGGGAATGAGCCGAAAAAGGTCTCCATCCCATTACGAGATGACAAGAAATATTGAAAAAGCAATGGCATGCTTCTATTCACTCATTAAAGAAAGGATGATTTATATTTTTAAGTCATATGATTAACTTCTATTCTTAATTGGAAATCTTATTTTAGAGGGTATCACATTAGTTAGTGGATCTAGGCTAATTTTTTATTATATTTGGTATTGCTTTAACGTGGGAGATGACTATTTCCTCGAAGTTATGAACTGGGTGCAAGCAATATACCCACTAGCACCCGTTTGTCAGCTTGCTTAGGAAGCAAGCTTCCTTCATCCCTAATAATTAACCTTAATTTCAATGGACAAAGGAAAGGAAATTAGCGCAAGACAGGAAAATCCCCCTCTTGCCCCTCTTTTCCTTTAACTCTTTCATTCCCGATATTATCGGTTGACCTAAGACGAAAGAAAATAAAAATGGTGTAGAAGAATTTACCTCCTGCTGTACAGTCCACGTTTTCATCTCCCTCTGTCGCTTAACTGCTCGGAATTTATGGGGACAGATGTGCATCTTCCTGTGCATGGGAGGGAACAGCACCACGTGGATGAACACGGCGGTCCTCGTCACTTGCATCCGCAACTTCCGCCGCAACCGTGGCCCCGTCTCCGGCATCCTCAAGGGCTTCGTCGGCCTCAGCACCGCCATCTTCACCGACATCGCCTCCGCCCTCTTCTCCTCTTCCCCCTCCTCCTTCCTCCTCCTCCTCTCCCTCGTCCCCTTCGCCATCTGCCTCTCCGCCGTCCTCTTCCTCCGCGAGTCCCCTCCCCCCACCGTCTCCGATGACCCCAAGGACGAGTCCCGCTACTTCGGAGCCTTCAACGCTGTGGCCATCGCCGTCGCCGTCTACCTGCTTGTGTTCGACGTCACCGCCCCCCACGGCCGCACCTTCTCCCGCGTGTTCGCCGCCGTCCTCCTCGTGCTCCTGGCCTCGCCGCTGGCCGTGCCGGCGTACTGCTTCCTGAAAAGCTTGTGCTCCGCGGGCCCGTCTCTCGGGGGGTCCGACCGGCCGTCGAGCGCGGACGTGGAGAAGCAGCGGGGCCGGGGGGACCTCGCCGAGCCGCTGCTGCGTCA
The DNA here is from genome assembly GCA_030064385.1 of Melaleuca quinquenervia. Lineage (NCBI taxonomy): Eukaryota > Viridiplantae > Streptophyta > Magnoliopsida > Myrtales > Myrtaceae > Melaleuca > Melaleuca quinquenervia. The sequence goes on along the minus strand of CM057726.1, from coordinate 3,401,803 downwards.
GGAGATCGTCCCCGAGAGCCAGCAGAAGCCGGAAGTCGTGGAGGCGGCGGCGGCGGCTGAGAGGAGGAGGCCGGTGATCGGGGAGGACCACACGATAGCGGAGGCGATGGGGAGCGTGGATTTCTGGATCTTGTTCGTGTCGTTCCTGTGCGGCGTGGGAACTGGGCTGGCGGTGATGAACAACATGGGGCAGATGGGGTTGGCTCTGGGTTACACCGACGTGTCCATGTTCGTCTCGTTGACCAGCATCTGGGGATTCTTCGGCCGGATCGGGTCGGGTTCTGTGTCCGAGTACTTCCTCAAGTAAGTCCCCCTTGGCTCTCCCCCCTCTGTCATTTTATGGTTCTGTTTATATTCCTAAACGAGGAAAAGCAGTAGACGATGTAAAATCTATTGGCGTTTCATTTATTTTATGATTTCGGCCTCCACAGCACTTAATAAACTAGTCGAATGTCATGGATCTTTTGTTAATGTCGTTCTCGCCGAAGTTGGTCGGCCACTGGTATTGTTAGTCTATCTGGGGGAAAGATCTTCGGGCACGTCGCTTTTGTTGTTGTTTTCGACTAATCTTGTCCTTTTTCGCCCCCGTTAATGACGGCCCCATTGGTTTATTGGGCTCTTGAGAACAGCTTGTGTGCTTTGATCAACTTTATAAAGAGCTCATCAGTCAAAAGCGGGCTCGCCCGGTATTGGACACTTACATTACGTCACGGGTCACTTTTGTAGGTTGGTTCTTGGAATATCTACCTTGGCGGTCGAATTACTGTCTGATCCCCTTGTGGGTGCACGCTGTGACGAGAAAGTCGTCGCACGTTCTTGCTATGCAGATTGATTTTTGTGAGTTTTGAGGTTTCCCCCGTGGTCTCATGACTTGTTCAATGTCGTTCTTTCCAGGAAAGCCGGAACTCCAAGACCGCTTTGGAACGCGGCGTCCCAGATTCTAATGGCCGTCGGCTACGTAATCCTGGCCATGGCGCTGCCCGGCTCCCTGTACATCGGCTCGATCGTGGTCGGGATCTGCTACGGCGTCCGCCTGGCCATCACGGTCCCCACTGCCTCTGAGCTGTTCGGGCTCAAGTACTACGGCCTCATCTACAACATCCTGATCCTGAACCTCCCGCTCGGCTCGTTCCTATTCTCCGGCCTTCTCGCCGGCCTGTTGTACGATGCACAGGCGACCAGCACAGCTGGGGGCGGGAACACCTGCGTGGGGCCGAACTGCTACAGGCTTGTATTCGTGGTCATGGCCATTGCATGCATCGTGGGGTTCGGGTTGGATGTGCTGCTTGCGGTGAGGACCAAGAAGGTCTACGCCAAGATTTACGCCAGCAAGAAGTCCACGAAAGTGGGATCTGATGGTCAATGACACATTAGTAATTCGATAAGCTGCTAGGTTTTATAGGGCAAGGGACTTGTCCCCTTCCTGGGTTATTTTTTCTTTAGCCCAGCGACAAGTTCATATACAGAAAAATATGCAGATTCTTTGTGAGAGCACCCTAGGTCAACGTCAACGAACAGTCTTAGAACCTTCATGTGCTATTTGGGAGGGTTCTAAAAGGTGTAAGGGAACTGTCCGCAGTTTGTATTCTGCATCTGCGAAGCAATTGCATTGGGCAATTCTTTCTACGAGTCTTAAGTCAATGGATCTTAGTTTGATTTGCTGAACTTCCTGATTGGAGAATCTTCATTTCCTTCTGTTGTTTCGGTTGTTTATCCAGAAAAGGAAAAGATCCAAATCCACGTCCATAGAGGCCCATCCAGAATGCAGTGCATGCACAGATAATCCCCCTAGTTTTCTTGCCTGATTCTTCATTTGGAGATTCTAAATGGCATGCCATAGTCTTACTCCTATCCCAGGGGCGATCGTCCTCCGCAGTATTCATGCTCCGACCGATGTCAGAACCGGACAAATTCGCGAATATAACCAGAAGGCAGCAAATGGGGAAGACGTCTATGCACAAAACTGGTTGTGGAACTTGTGGCTCCACTAGCTACAGACAAAATAAGAGTCAACTTTAGCTTGCGGGATACAAGAAAGGACCCTTCTTCGTCTAGGCGCGGAAATGCTCCTGATAAAACCTCTTCGAGATGAGCTATCTGCCTGGAAGTGTCCAGGCCAATGTCAGTCACGAGGATCATAAATAAGGCCATAAGAGCGTAACTGATGTTAGAACAGAGACAGCAAAACCCCAAGCGAATTGCACTTGCATCAGACCTGAAAATGAAGCGCCATTTGCATACTTGCTTGTGATATACATAGTTGTCTTGTTCACTAGAGGTACCTGCGCCGAATCTTTGCGTGCACTCAGGACCTTTTGGCTGCATATTCAGGCCCAAGTTCTTGGTCAAAGACTGATCGGTGAATCGAGCAGATAAAAAATTGACAGGCTGAACATGGCTTGATTGAATAAGTGATGGCATTATGAAACAAAGATCAAAGAGTTCTGGACTCCTCAAGAATATAATTATCACATTCTAAGCACACATAACAGTGGCCAATCGAGGGTGGATAGATGCATTTAAGAAGGCCAATTTGTGTGGGAACCAATTGCTTCTTCTTTTAACAGTGACAAGCTCGTCTTTTTAACCTTTGACCCAAAGGTGACATACTGGCAGACTGCAAGTACCTCTTATAACTCAATCGAGGTTTGCCCTCTTGCCCTTTAAACTCCTAAAGCTGGTCTTAAAAGCTACCAGAAAAGGTTTTAAAGTACACTTTCTCCAGGGGGAATATGTAAGCTTTAACCCTGGCTAAGATGAAATGTTGCCATTGATAGACACAGTAAAGTTCTAGCTTTTCATTATGTAAAATCACAAAATTCAAGCATGATCGTGGCTATACAGAACTAGGACATTGTCATAGCAACAGAGTTCTTCGCCACGGCAGTAAGAAGACACAGAAGGTATAACGGACGAAAAAGGAAACATGTATATACCAAAGGATATATAGATAACCTCTCCTTTACTCGGAGCAGAACAAGAATCCCCCAGATCAGACAAATTGTTTAGAAAAGCCCTTTTTCTCCTTTTCACCTAAGTTCGCCAGATACGCAACTTGACTTTGAACTGTGAAATCCACTGCTATAACTCCTACATCAACAGCATTACTAGTAATCTAGCCCAAACAAAGGCTGCATCTAAGACAAAACAGCTTCTCAATGACGACTATGATGTTTTGCCAAATCTGCTCAGCATAATATAGCTCATTCTACAATGAATCACTACATATTACTAGGACTGGTACTGTGTAACTCTGTTTTCATAGGGAGGACTCACAAAAAAAAAAAAAAGCAAATCGATTCAACATCTTGAAAAGAACCTATAGAACAATCAACTTGGCATAAAAAGAGATACTAGTGTCATCAACTCTCTTAACTCTCTTACTCGGTATTCCCAGGATTTGATTACTTGAAATTCAGGCATCACTTAAAGAGTTTGATTCACTTTAAATAGACCATAAACATGACAGCTACAGCTATGGGTAGTAAACCGAAGAAGCGGTGGGGACAGTATAGCAGGAGCATAGACATTTCTTCACACCAACAAAATAGCAACATTGATGAATGAACAAGCACCCCACAGATAACCCTGGTGCATTGCATCTTGAGGTTTATGTCGACCACAATGAATCCATCCTACATATCATTGCCTATTTGCAAACCTTTTACAAAATTATAACTGCTTTGGCTCGAAATGATTTTCAGGTCTTCCTACGCTCAAAAAGCATGAATCAAGTTACTTCAAAAGCCTCGTGATGGAGTGTGGAATCTAAGAATGCCTTGACTAATTGTTTCCTATTACTGCTGCGAGGATACCTCAGTGAATTACGCTAGTCCAACTTCCTCCTAGCATTAGCACTGACAAATGCCTAGAGAATTTCAGATTTTCATAATTTTCTCAAGTAGATGATCAACTGTGGCTTCAATTCCCTGAAAGAAAACACCAACGTCAAACCTCTCTCTTTCTGTTTTTTCTTTTTGGCCATATTTCTATGCACAGGTGCTATCAAACATTGTTTAATAGATGGTGAGATTGATGTCATCTTGAAATGGATCTTCATCACGTAACTATCTTACAGTCATGATGGAACCACGATTGGATCGTATGCCCCTAAGCCGAAGACATGGCCTCTATATGATGCAGAAAGAATTTCATAAAACCCACCTCGCCACTTCACCTCTCACGTGAACAAAGCTCCACTTTTGCAGCTCAAACCAAATAGGAAATAGACAATGACCTGGAGTAATCAAGAAATGCATCTCCACTGTGACACTCTCTCACGCTAGTGTCGCATTCTCTTCCCAGAAAATACTATTCTCTCAAAATGCTCCCACTTCGAATGCGAAAACACATCATCTTTTATCATAGCACGGGCTAAGAAAACCAATTAATAACAGGCTAGGAAATTAAGAAGCAGCAAGACAAAGAAAATTGAAGCTGTGCAAATTTTACCTGGAGTAAGGCAAGGGACAGAATATGATCATATAGTCGGCCCCGGCACACGTGTAGGTGCTCGTCTTGTCGTCGTATGCGTAGCTATACGAGCGTGGGCAAGCGTTCTTGAAGAAGAGCGAGAACGCAGACGGCTGACAGGTGTCGGGCGTTGCGTACGCGCCGCTGCAGCAATACTGAGGGTCGCCGAACGCTTCGCAGGCGCTCCGGCACGCAACGCCCCTCCCCGTCCCGTTCCCACTCGCCACCCTCAGCTGCGCCGGGCATACGCCATTTAGGTCCACCAGGCAGCCGGTGGCGCTGCACCCGCCGCCCTTCCCACCCCTGGCCACCACGAGTATGGGGAGGTTGTATCCGTCCACCAGGCTGACGTCGTAGAAGTCCAGGCCGTCAGCGCCGTTCAGGGTGAACTCGGCGAGGGTGGCCGGCGGCTTGGCGCCCCCGCCAGCGCACTCCAGCTTCCCGGAGCCGCAGTCGCCCGTGACGCAGGCGAACCTGCCCTCTGAGTCCTGGCCGCAGAGGGTCCGACCCCAGATCCGACCCGACCAGGACCTGGGCAAGGGGACGGTCCGGGAGGCGCCGCTGGGGAGGGCGAAGCCGGTGGAGGGGAGCTGGGCCGTGTTGGCACCGGAGAGAAACCCGGGCCAGACCGTGTGGCGGCACTTGTTGATGATCTTAAAGGAAGTCGAGTGTACTTCTGCAAGGGCGTCGAATTGAAAATTTGTAGGAGAAATCAAGAAAAGGGTCGAGAGGAATCCGCATAGCGATACAAGTAAAACGAAAAGACGGTTCCTTGTACTCGGTTTGTATGTTTACCTGACAGAAGAGATAGGGCGAGGAGACAGAGAACGGAGATGGTGATGACGAGGCCGCGATCCATTGGAGAGCTCTGTGCACTCAAAGATTGCAGCTTTGGAGCTGGGAGGAAATGAAAATGGAAGTTTCCAGGCCAGGTGTCGCCGTCACTCCAAGAACTTTACTTTTCTGGAGCGAAGAGAGAACCGAACGCACTAGTATATGACTGAACCTGTTGAACTGTAAACTTTTTGTGTCTTCATTCTTAATTACAACGCAAAATACATTTTCTCCAGACCACCTTCGAGAGCGACGGGCCGACAGTGAAATTAATAGCATAAAAATTTGCGATGAACATTTCAAAGGCGTCGGTAAAAGAAAGCCATTGCATAGGCTGTCGAAATAAAGGTCAAGAGTATCTTTTTCAGTATTGCGAAAATGACTTTCGCTCTCGCCGAGATTGCTACGAGTACGCTGGCCAGGTTGCTTGAAGGATCAGCTAACACCAGGACCACTCGGTTCCAGTAAAGATTCTTGGATATACAGTGACCGCGGCATCTACACGAGCCTTGTCTGAATCAACTCCGGCTCGTCTCAACTTCGTGATGACTCGGGAGCCTTCTTGGAGAACCGATTGGGCATCTGCAAATGCTGGAGCCCAGTCTACGGAGCCCAAGTCTTCAATGGGAGAGGCCCATGAAGGATGCTGCGATTTTTCTGCGAGCTGCGGTAGCTATGAAGAGGCAAATCATAGGCTTCAATCCCCTTTTTGTGTGATAAGAACATCCACTTTACATCGGATAAATTAGGTCGCGCTTGTTAGTAGGAGAGGAGTGGATGGGCAAACAAGACAGTGGGTTAGAGTCGCGGTCCTCGTGTCTAGCTTTGGAACCATCTCTAGGAGCATGGGTAGTAACTCGGCGCGAATTCGACGTTACAAAAGTTATGGATACAGCATTGGTATGTTTAGCAGGATGAGATGCTACATAAAAATTACAACCGATGCTCAGTATATGGAATTTTTTTTTTGGTAATAAAAAAAATACAGATATTTGACACGGAATTAGTGGCATTACATGTGAGAATACAGATATTCGACGTGGAATGATAATGAGTATGTTTGATGATTGCTTTAGTTTTTACGTTTAATGGATCTCTCGTTTGGCTGATCGTCACTCGGTTTCTTGCTCTCATGACTTTGTCGGTGGATGTCTAATTTTTCATACATCCGATGATTTCATTTGTTATACGAAATCCCATGGTCGCACCCCCTCATGCTAAACCTTTGATGCTCTTCTCGAGTTTTCGAGTTGGAAGATGCCCATGAAATAACGGGTTCCTCCTAGTCAATGATCCAGTTTGAATCATAACTTACTATGATCGCGATATTATCGTACCCTGTGCAGAGGAGCGGCCGCCCACGAGTCGAAAGAGGAGGAGGAGCACGATCAAAATCTTCGTTTTCGGTCGGATACTGTAGTTAGGTTCCTATTTGGCCGATGGGCAAAGCACGGCAATTTCCCACCAACCGCCACCGGCACACCACCGCACCTCCGCCGTCCCGCCACTTTCATGGTAACCCAAATTCCCAGAAGTTTTCCAAATCCGAACAGAGACATTGACTTCTTAGCCATAGGCTTAGGCTTCCACCGAAAGGGGGCCTCGTCACTTTGATCTAGGCCCATGGCTTGGGCTTACATCCACTACAACCGTGAAAGAACTTTAAGATCGCGACACTTGACAGTATTGGGAAAACAGGGGGCTGTTCATGAAATCTTGAGATTCAGGTTAGTAGCCTTCACCATAGAAATTGTTTTCTTTTGCTTCTTTTCAACAACGGATATATATGCATCTCTCTTTTATCCGCTCAGGTATATCCAGGGTGGAAGTCGACGCGACCCTACAATAAAAGATGCATCTTTTTTAAAGCGTTACCATGTGAACAGAGCCAGGAGCAAAATGACAAAGAGGAGACGAACTTGGACCCAATCGCTATCTACCGCATTCAATTAAATAGCGAAACAGACGATCGACAAAGGGGGACTCGTTTCTGACTCACTCCCCCCTAAAGCCCTCCCCCCCCCCCCCCCCATTAATGCCTAAACACATCCGCGCATAAACCGCGGTCCAAATCACCCACGACTTTTCGGCAAAGCTAATCTCCACTCCTGTACAGAGAGCAAGCTCTTGCTCAACGCCTCATGCAAATCGTTCGATCACTGTAGCCCCAGGAAAGCGATGGACTGGAACACCCACCCACGCACTCCTTCTTTTCTTTTTTCCCCCACTCTTAAAAGTCAATAAAGAGAAGAGAGACAGCACAATGGCCCCGAAACAGAGCGTGTTCCTATAATTGGTGAGCTCTGTTTTCGGCATCATTCTCGTGAATAAATCCCCACCCTTTACTCACGCCCATGTTCTCGTGACTTTCGCCAAAGCAATAATCGACTCAGGATCCAAACATGGGCATTTACCGCTTCTATTTTTAGGACGGCCAATCCGCCATGATCACGCCCCACATGAATACCCACTTTGCATCGCAGAAAAACAGAGGGGACGAATCGTCAATCAGATGGTGCATTTAAAGGACGAAACCTAAACCATCTCCGAGCCCTACCCTGCACATATAAACTTCATCGCATCCCAACAGCATTCAACAAAGCAAAAAGAAAAGGGGGGATTAAAGGTGAAAGATGATTTGCCAAGAGAAAAACATGAGTCCCAAGCACAACTACAAGATTGTCACATGAAACGCATGCAGCATTAACAAAGACCCTAGCAGCAAAAGTCACGCGCACACAACCGAAGGATTAAAGATGTAAAATGGAGAGACAGACGCGGGGGAGAAAGACAAGCGCCGGCCACGCGCTTTATTCGCCGCCCTGAGGGCACTCCCTTGCGAAATGCCCTGGCTCTCCACACTTGAAGCAGTTCCCACCTCCTCCTCCTCCGCCGCCGCCGCCAGATCCTCCATACCTTCCGCCGCCGCCGCCGCCGCCCCCGCCCTGGTAGCAGTCCCTCGCCAGATGGCCAGTCTCCCCACAGTTGTAGCAAGCACCCCCTCCGCCACCGCCGCCGCCGTATCCTCCGCCGCCCCCGTATCCTCCGCCCCCTCCGTATCCTCCGCTGCCTCGTCCACCCCGGCTGCCATAACCCCCGCCGTACCCCCCGCTCCCGCCATACCCACCGCCGCCCCCGCGAGCGCCCCCGCCGCCGCCGCCGCCGCGGGTACTACCCTGGACGGCAGCCCCGCCGGGCCCGGTGACGTCGACGGCCTTGGTGCGGCCCCCGTCGGTCTCGATCTTGAACTCGACGGACTCGCCGTCGCCGAGGCTGCGGAAGCCCTCGGTGCGGATGGAGGACTGGTGGACGAAGAGATCGTCGCCGCCGTCGTCGGGGGTGATGAAGCCGAACCCCTTCTGGTCGCTGAACCACTTGACCTTCCCCGTGAGCCTCTCTCCCATCTCCCTCTCCTTGAAGAAACCCTAGAAATCACAGACCCTCCTCCACAGAGAAACACCGCCCCTCCTACACACACCCCCACACACCCTCTCTCTCTCTCCCTACTTTCTCTCTCTGCGAAGGTTCGGAATTTTCTTCCTTTCCTTCCCAGCGACAGCACCGGGCTTTCACTTATATATATGCAAAAAGTAAAAAATAAAAATAAAAAGAACATTTTTAAGGAGAGCGACCCGACCCGGCACGGGACGAGAGGGCGTGTGTAATTAAGCAATTGCCCTTTCCCGGAGCCTCTCGTGGGGCCCGCCCACTTGCCCTTTTTGGGGAATCCCAAACGACGGCGAGAATTGCGTGAGCACTCTTGATCCAACGGTTGGGGCATCGTGTCAGACCGGGACCTTCCCCCAGGAGATTTGAGCACCAGTTGAATAGGTCAAAAAGCTGTTCATTACTCTTTTGTGGGCAAAAAAATCCCAAAAACTATTTCATCCATTTCAAGATTCTCGTTGTCCTTCGACACATTTTACTTTTTGGCAATTTTCTCCGAATTTCTTCAAATTTATTATTTCTCCCAATTGTTGGTATGGAAATTACGTGATGTATTTTTTTTTGGTACTTTTGAAATTAGGTCTAACTCACCTAAACTCATGTGCTAACATTATGCTTTTTGGGGAATAATTATTTTTTAATGTCGATGATAAGTTTCGATACATACACCGTATTGTACGATCCGCCGCAAATTAGGCTAACGGCTCGAATCCGACATGAATTCTTCTAGAGAATGAACCGAAAAAGGGGTCAATTATTAGTCGGTGAATGTATAACGCTCGGCTAAACTGCACAGCCAATAAATGAGTTCCAATCACGAGATGTCTCGAAATCATCAAAACGACGGGATGTCGAACTGCAAATTAAGCTAACGGCTCGAATCTGACATGAATTCTTCTAGAGAATGAATCGAAAAAGGGGCAAATTGTTAGTCGGTGAACGTATAACGCTCAGATGGACTGCACAGTGAGGAAATGTGTTCCAATCATGAGATGTCTTGAAATCATCAAAAAGGCGGGATGTCGAACCGCAAATTAAGCTAACGACTCGAATCTAACGTGAATTCTTCTAGAGAATGAACCGAAAAAGGTGCCTGTTGTTAGTTGGTGAGTGTATAACGCTTAAATGGACTACATGGCAAGGAATCATCAAAACGGCGGGATGTCTCACCGCAAATTAAGCTAACGGCTCGAATCTAACATGAATTCTTCTAGAGAATGAATCGAAATAGGGACCAATTGTCTAGTCGATGAACGTATAATGCTCGGTTGGATTGCACGGCGACAAAATGAGTTCCAATCACGAGATGTCTCGAAATCGTCAAAATAGTGGATGTCAAACCGCAAATTAAGCTAACGGCTCGAATCTAACATGAATTCTTCTAGAGAATCCAAAAAGGGGCCAATTATTAGTCGGTGAACGTATAACGCTCGGCTAGACTGCACAGTGAGGAAATGAGTTCCAATCATGAGATGTCTCGAAAGTGGTGGGATGTCGATGGCCAAATTCAAAGAAGTATTTATGAATGCATATATTGTTTCCTATTTTAAGATAAATATAAGTTTTTATAGCTGCAAAAGTTCACGTCACTTGCGAGAAAGACAGTGAATTTCCATTTATTTGAAAAGAGTTTTCATCTACTTTTTTAAAAGGAAAAAAAATGAAAAAATCAGATCTATCTTTAATCCCATCAAAGGGGCCAAAATGCATATCATAGACATAACAACGTCTAAAATAATTATATAGTCAAAATCAAGGAATTAAGACTTATATAGGAAATGTTTAAAAAATGAGTTGAAATGGAATATATACCCCATATATCATGGTAATGCAAGTAAAATTAAGACCTCTATTTCATTTGCTTATCGAAAATTGAACATTTTGAAAAATATTTCCCTAAAAATAATCAATTATGTCGCTTAAAATATTTTGTCAATTGGTAATATTTTTATTATCAACGATAATTCACGTTTAAACATTTATTTAGAAGACAAAAAAAATTCATTCATTTATTTCTATAAGCAATACGGTGATCACTTTAAGGAAATTACGTTCGAAAACCATTCATTTTCTATTAAACAAATGGAACCTAGAAAGCAAAAATGAAAAGGTAAGGATACACATAACATAAATAAATACGCACTTCCATAATTTAAACAAAAATCCAAGTAATGGACTTCCATAATTTAAACAAATAATTTTTTTAAGGATTTGATTAAAATAGAAAAAAGAAATGGTTCAAACGATCAAAGGTAGACCATTCGACCTTTCTTGAAACGATCAAATTCACATTTTTTACTACTTCATGTAAATATAAGAAGATTAGCCTATAACATGACGGTCAATTTAGTTATGAACTTTTTGATTTGGCTAACATAGTTTTACATTTTTTGATAATTCACTATTCTATAATTTCAACCAATTTTGGTTGAAAATCACTCAAGCAACGGTTCGGCTAGTGCTAATGTTTCATGTATTTTACAAAATTTAAATATAAATTTACCAAAATTTTTTCCTTTTTTGGGTTTTTTTACTACTTATTTCATCTTGTCGGGTAGGAGGATTTATGGTCAAAATTGATTAGAATGACCACAACGAAAAGTCGTCAAAGGTTCGGGATTGAATGAACTAAATTAAAAAGGATTCATAATCAAATTAACTAAATTGAAAAGTTTGAACTAAGCTACCTAGAAATATTAGGCTTGTAAATATTCATGTATGCTGACAAATTTGTTGCATCATTTATTGCGAGAAGGTTATTATGGTAATGACCTCCAAATCCACGTCGGCAGATGTGGGGCAGGGCAAGGCTCACCAAAATGGATTTGGATCCCCTACATTTAATTAGGATATCTTAGTTTGGGAGCCGTCCGATTCAAAATCGAACGGCTCTCATTTACTAAAGGGGAAATATTTTTTTTTTTTAAGTCGGATTGTCCGGCGCAGATTCCCTCTAAGATACGATGAATGCACTTACCTCTAAGGTAGGTAATCCTTTTCCCATCAAAATAGCTAGGGATAAGTTTTTATTTAATTTTTATTTTCGGGGGGAAATGGCAGGTGCAGCGCATCGTCATCATGATCATCGCTGGGACGGATACTCACCGATCACAGCAATTCGAGATTCGAAAAAAGAAAATTTAATAAGGAAAAAGGAAGGGAAAAAAGGAAGGGAAAAAAAAAAGTAGGTGGGGCCCGGAAGACTGGTCAAAGGGTCAAACTGGGGGAGAATCTCTACGGAGATGGGACTCGTCGATGGGGTGGGGTGCCCCAGAAAAGTGGAAGCTTCCATGCGTCCTGTTGCTCTCCCGAGATCGGGCGCCAGCCAGCCAGCCAGCCAGCCAGCCAGCCAGCCATTCCCGGTGCCTCACGAGGCTCGTGTCGGGTGCGTGGCGTGAACGGATGGCCACGTCACGATCCCCGCTCTCAAAGGGAGGGGAAATCACGCCTCCCTCGCTACAATACGAGCGTTTCGTACGTGTCGTTATTAACATATACTAGTTTTAAATAGTTTTCTTGTAAAATCCCATAAATAAATTATTTACCCGCTCTTTCGTGGATATCGAGGGCTTGGTTCGTTTAATGGAAAATAACTTTTGAGGAAGATATTTTTCGGATATTTCGGCGTTCAATTCACGGAAAACAAGATAGGTAAGGAAAATACTCTCCACCAATAAATAAAAAACACGTTCAAAAGCGGGAAAAACGTTTTCCGCTTTTTAGAAGGCGGATAACATCTTATATCTTGTTTATTCACCTTTAAATATTTTCCATCTTCTTTCAAAAGTAGATTGCGACCAACGACTAGTTAAATGTATAAAAGAAAAGAAAAGAAAAGAAAAATTAAAAATCGATATTTTTATAATAAATTTTCATAAGTTTCAAATGAATACCGGAAAATATTATTATTTTCAAAGAAAATGATTCCCTGAAAAGTATTTTCTAGAAATGCTACATTTTTCCGTGAAACGGACGGAGCCGAAATACACCTGAAATTTACATTGGTCAATAATAATAAAAATAAAAAGGCGCGGGAGATAAATCGCGGGATTTCTGTGTAAATTCCGGTTTGAAACGGGCTTGATGGCATCATCCACGCATGCCTCCTCCTTAGACCGTGACTCGACCCTCTTTTGACCTAATTTTAAATTCACATTGCCCCCCCCCCCCCCCCCCCCCCCCCCCCCTCCTCTCTTCAGTTTTCCCAAAGTCACGTGGTGCCTCGTCTCGCTCGTAACGTCGCCGTATCCTCCGCGCGCAGTCCCCGCGATGGCGTGCCGGGGGGCGTGACCCTGGTGCGCTCCGCGCACCGTTCTCAAGCCTCGCGCGCCACGTTTTGCACGCCGACGTGGCAGCCTCGCCGGCGCGTGTCCCGGAGGACTCGCGGGGCTTTCGGTTGTCTTAGATAAGGCGTCGCTTGGGTTTTGGCTCCCGAAGCCTCGCGCATCTCGTTTGACGCCGCAACGTATGGCCCGGAGATTTCCGTCCCGTGCTTTTGGCACGCCCCGCCGTCGCCGTCGAGACCGGATCCCGAGGCGACCGTTCGGTCCGAAGGGGGCCGGCGGTGGGGATGGTCAAAAAGCTGGTCCGTGCAGAGCATGGGACTGATGCGGAACGCAAGCGGGGCAGAGCAAAAGCGAGGGGCTGCGTTCGAGTGTCTGTACCGGTTTCTCCTCTGAATTACTCTTTCGCTTTCTTGTTTTCTCTCGAATTTTTTTTTTATTTATCCTGATTTATTTCCTGCATTTTCCCCTTTTTTGTTTTTGTTTTACTGACGCTCGTATCAATTTATTTTTATTATTCTTTTGGAAAAAGGATATCAGTGGGACTAACTAGGGTGTACGGTAGGAGTGGAGGTTCGTGCTTGGGGTTCAGAAGAGGGAGAAGCATTTGGGCCCAGCAGCAGAAAAGGAGTGTCCAAGAGATGGTTTTGAGCTGGGGGGCTAACATTTGTAGGTCCTCGCCGTAATGGGCCCCCACCAAATCCAGGAGGATCGGATTTCTTCTTCCACCTTAAAAGCACTCTCAAAAACTTGTGATCATATAATAATGTCCGCACCAACTTTATATATTTCTTTTTAGGATCGGATTTCCTCTTCTAACCCAAGGGCCAGCTCATACAACATCTGGTCCTTAATTTTTAGGATCGAGGACCTATCTTGTTAAGCATAGATTGAGGACCGGATTGACTCTATGGATTTGGTTTGGTTCCAGGGTCAGCCCAAGGTGAGCAAAATCGATGCCAAAGGCGAGGCTAGATTGAGGTGAGTGAGGTTGAGACAAGCGGGGAGCTGCACGATCAGCGAGGTGAGCGAGGTCGAGATGAGAGATGAGCTGCGCGAATGAGGCGCGACGAATTTCACGAGCAGTGGGAGCAACACAAGTGAAGCCAGGATGAAAGTTGAGTTAGCGGAGTGAGGCCAAAGCAAGTGACGATCTAGGCGAATGGTGACGCAAGGTGAGCAACAAGCTAGGCGTGCGATGAGAGAGGGCGATGGCTAGGCGAGCAAGGTCCTTCTGTCAAATTAGGGCTTGGCAAGAGAAAGAAGGAATAAAACTCCTATTTGCATTGTGCACAACCAATATTATATAAGGCGATGTGGCCAATTTATCTCATTTTTAATATATATTATATATAATGTATAATATATATTGAGTTGGTTTGAGTTAGATCAACTCAAAATTTCAGGATTAATGACTAACATTATTTTAGGGCCAATGACCAATCCGATTGTCTTAAAAATCCAACTAGGACAGGCTAGGTGGGGTTGGTTTATGGTTAGTCCAGAGTTGACCATGGAGTATTTCTCACCCTTATTAGTGTTGTGCGTTCCTTGCCCACCCAATTTTTAATGGCCTTCTACGATCATGCGACCACATCACGGTGGTCGCCGGAGGTAAGAGATCTTAAGATGCTTGTTGCTGCGGTATGGTCGATTTCTTTTTTTCTTTTTAGCTGAATGCTTTGTGATATATTCTCCTTGTCTCTCACCCCGAGTCAATCCTTGCGGACATGATGAATAAAGTAATTTCCTGGGTTCGGCATGTTAGATTGCGTCAAGTCCCCAGACACGTTGAGGTCACAAGGACAATGACATTGAGGTGGTGACTCGACAACACCAAAGTGAAAAGTGGGCGGAGTTGAGCAGTGACTTCAGCAATGGAATCCCATCGGTAAGTTTTTCGAGATGTTTAGCATTGGGTACGAGTTTGACTCGATTCAAGTGCCCCAGAGAACTTTAACTTTCTAATATGGCTTAAGTTACGATCCAAATAAAAATCGATCCTGTTACTCTATAAATTTCCAAGTGACCGAGCTAACAAGCAGCTTGTTCAATTCAATTCTTCCCCCTCCCCCCCCCCCCTCCTTTTTTGAACGAGTTTGATAAATGGAAAACCCGTGCACTGTTTCCTCGTCCGGCCTGGTGATGAGACTCGACGACCAGTCTCAGTTGTTGTGTAGCAATTGAATGAAACGAAAGAGAGAAAAAGAAGGGAAAACGGGGATCATACCAAGGAGGTAATGGAGGACTCTTTCCCGGTCTCTTTGCTGGAGGGGTGATTGAATTTGAGGATTCTATTTTATATACATTTAACGTTGATCACACAGCAGAGACAGACTAAACCAAAATTTCTCTCCGCCCCGCAGTTCTAATCTCTAAGCACTTGATGCGTCGCGCAGCTCCTGATCCAATCAATGGAATCCTCTCGAACCCCTGGACTGATAGAGCTCGAGCCGGCTCTTGGCCTCCGGCAACAAGTCCTTGATCGTGAACTCCTCGCTCAGGTGTGCCTGCTTCGTCGACCACTCCAGGACTATGAGCACCTCCTCCTGCGCCAGCGTCTCGCTGTCGGGGACGTGTAGCGCGATGTAGCACAGGAGTATCAATGCGGGAATTTGGATCATCTGTTCCCCGAAGTAGACGAGCTGAATCAAGTGCTTGACCCCGCCGGCGCTGATTATGGCCTTGCAATGATTGACGTGGAGGAAATTGTCCGTGCACGCGAACTTATTTAGCGCGATGGTGGACTCCATCGAAACCTCGGGCTCTCTCTCGTCGAGCAGCTTCACCAACGGGCCGATGATCCTAGTTTCCGTTGCTCGGAACGTCCTCGCCAGGCTGCCAATTGCCTTGATGCAGGTCAGCAAGAGGTGCGACTCGCCCTTCTCTATCACTTTCAGCAATTGGTCCACGACGGCCCTGGCAGCCGGGGATGTCGGCTTGAAGGCGGAGCGCCTCAGCTCCGCGTTCTCCTCGGCCACGCTGGCGATCTCCATCAGCGCCATCGCTGAGTAGGACTGCACGTCTTCGGGGCCCTTCTCGAGCAAAATGGCGAAGCAGAGGAGTGCTCTTGACTCCGTAATGCTACGGCAAATCCCAACGTTCCCCTTGGAGAGCTGCCAGAGGGCCCGAGCGGCCATCGCCTTCATCTGGGCCTTGGTCACGGGGTCTTCAAACTCTCGCCCCTTGATGCTACTTCCGGCCAACGCCACGTGCTGGGGCTGGTGGTGGTGATGCGGCTTAGCGCCGTTCTGGGAGGTCTTGGCATTGTTGGGGTGATGATTTGGGCTGTGGCTCTGCGTCGACGTGGGTGACTTGGTATGCGAGGATGTTTGGTGCTTCATGGCCATTGTGTTGGCCACCACATTCTGCATTTGGCTTGGGGTTTCATTGCCCATCGGATGAGCGACTTGACCGACCAGAGCTTGCTTGTCGTGATCATCTTCAGGTCCATGCGCATCATCATGATTGCTGTTGCTTGCCATCACCACCGAATGTATCGACATCTTCTGTTTGCTCGCAATTGCGTACTTGCTATGTTCTTGTACGGTCTCAAAGGCTAGATGGCTCACCAGCAGCCTGATCACATTGTTCTGGGCAAAATGGTCCTGGCATTTCGGGTAGTTCGCGGCCAGCTCCGACACTGCCCACGCCACCACGACCTGGACCTTCATGCGGCCGTCCTTAAGGATCTTTGCAAACACCGAGCACACGCCCGCGTTCACAATTTGCTCGACGCTCTCGGGGTCGCGCCCCAACAAGCCGATCGCCCTGGCCGCATTCTCCTGCCCTTCCAATCTCCCCTCCTTCGCGAGCTTCAGCAGCGGCGGCACCCCTCCTTCCTCAATGATCAGCTTCCCGTACCGGTCGTTATCCCGGGCCAGCGAGACCAATGAGGCGGCCGCGTCGGACCGGTCCTCGACCGAGCCCGTGTAGAGGATCGCGATTTGCTCCCATATTAGACAAAGGATGGGCTCGTTGGAGGCTATCGGCGGGAGGCCCAGGTACTCGTCGTCGCGGTCGTCCGCAGAGGCCGACACCCGCAGGAGCCAAGAGACGTCCCCGATCGAGTTCTCCAGCTGCATGGAGGTCTTCCGGAACGCGGCGGCGGGGATGATGGTGAACACGCGCTTCATCAGGCTATTGCCCCGGCACTTGACCACGAGGGCGAGGGCCTTCTCGAGGACCTGCTCAGTGTCGGCGACGATCCGGCGCGTGGGTCGCTCGTAGAGGTCGTTGCTGGCGCGGGCCGCCTGACGGAGGAGCGTGGCCAGCTTCTCCGTCTTGGCCTTAATCTCGGCGCAGTCGGGCTTGAACGACACGTGGACGTCGTCGGCCATCTTGGTCACCTGATCGGCCAGTTGGATGGGCCTAGCAAGGATCTGTTTCACTATGTCCGCCATGGCCTAATGAGCGGACTAGAGAAGGAGAGAATCACAAAGAGAAGCCGAGATCAACCGCACCACCAGTTTCCGGAACAATTCCGGCGAATGTTTTGCTAACTTCTGAGGCTCGGGGAAAAGGGCATAATATATATATCGGGGTTCCTGGTGACAATGAGGGTCCCAATTGAGAAGGTGTGTTCTTTAAAAGTATTTGAATGTGGAGACCACCACCAGTAAGGCGCCGATCAAGGCTTGGAAATTGCAAGTTCTTGGCCGTTCTTCTAGCCCCCTCCCCCTCTCAAGATGGTGGTGGTGGGGCTGGGAGTTGGGTTTGGCTTCGTGCGGCCGGTGGAGGCGGCGGAGCAAGGTGGCGGCAATGGTGGAGAGGAGGAGGAGGAATTGGTCAAACGGGCTTTTCTCCAACTCCTTTCGGACATCATTCTTTAACTAACCGTTGCTCCTGCGGTTATATATAGGAAGTGGATTGGTTGGTCGAAAAGCCTCTCTCGATTGCGAACCTAAGCCCCAGGTCCCCACGCGCCTGCGGAGCCACGCGACCTACATCCGACGGCCACGAGGCTTGGTGTCGCCAGGCGAACGTCGGCGAGCTCGGGAGTCGCGGCGTCGGATGAGCGGTGTGGGGTGCACGTGCTGGATTCCGCGAGTGGCGAGCAGGCGATGACGTCATTCGACGTGATTTTCGCAACGGGGAAAATTGCCTCGTCGCCACCAAATGACATCGCTCCCGTGCCGCGGGGACCGCGGGAGATATACGCATTTTTCTCAATTATTGCTGTTCACCTTTGCTTACGTAAGATTTATCATTATTTTTTTTTCAAGCTCCCGTAACATTTTCTATATTTAAAACTTAGGTTGGCAAAATGATAAGTGAAAATCAGAAACAACCGACAAATTAGAAACCGGCAAAATTGGAAACGATTAACCGATGGTCTTTCTCATGAATGTCTTTGAGAACCGGCATTATCATACTAGATGGGTTGATTCGGTCTGGAGCCATGAAAAGCAGGTGTGGTCCCTGATTTCATGAAATTGGAATCGGTAATTTTTGGTCCTATCAAGCTGTCTGGATCGGACATAATATTTCCTTTTTCTCTTATTTTTTTATATAAATATATTATGAATCTTATCATCCAACACCTAAACCGCAAGAACATCGGTTGATTGGTGAGAGAGAACTTTTGAACCCATAGGTCGGCCACCTTCGGTTGATTAATGCATCAGATGAAATCCGAGCTCGTGATTGGGGAAAAAAAGTATTGGTCGGTTTGATTTTCGGTTCTTGAATGGGACTGGACTGGATCACCCCCTATTCGCGATACTAATTTAGTATTCTTAGTTGTAGTGACTAAATTTTCAAATAGGCTCATAGCACAAGGGCAATCGGGATATTGGGAATTGAAGAGTTTCCTTAACTGATTTGTTAACAAATGTCTCCGCAACGCTTTGTTATGTCCCATTGAGTAATTACTAATTAGGCGTGCATCGGAACCGAGTGTACTAATCTCGAGCTTTTGCCGTGAAGTGTAGAAGTTAAAAATATGAAGCTAAGCAGAATCAAAAGGCTGGAAATGCACGATCCCTCCGTTACCCCCAAAATGAGAAAGGGGCAATCTCGTAGTTCTTAATCCCTGTGGGAACAAGCTTTCTCCATAAAGGTAAGAATAATACCCCTAATCTACGTACTGTTCAAGCTTGACCCCCCACTCCCTTTAGAATAATTCCTCCGTACAATTCATTTTCGATACGATTTGAATAATGCGTATTAAAGCCGTTGGAGTGCTAGATGTAACACCACTCTCGATCGACCAACATTACAAAGCCAGGCTCCAGCTTCAATGAATCTCTTTTCTGTTTTTTTTATTAATCATAATAATTTCAACTGGATTACATCATACACTTGCTTTTGATTAAAGCCCTATTGATCTGTACATATGATTAACAATCCGAGTCGTGTGAATATTGACCATTCGCGTTCTATCTCGATGTCTACACGCCAGTAAGATATGGTAAACGTGGAGGAAAATGAAGTGCGCCCAACCATCGATTGAGTACCGATCGCCCGTTTGGATACGATGAACGGATTCTTTATGCAAATTGGAAGCGTCTCCGATTTAGTCCATGGAAAGAAGGGACGAAAAGAGATGAAGTTGTGGCAAGCCTTTTGCTTTTCGTGTCATTCTATTGTCTTGAGATTTGGAGTCTGTGGGCTCTCTCCAATTGGGGTTTGCTGAAATTTCCTTTTAGGTGAATTAAGCCAACAAAAGGGAGGGTTGCTTTCATGGGAATTTCCCTTCTTGAAAGGGGTATGGCATCGGGAGTATAAAGCACGGATGAACTAGCCCGCTCTAAGGGAAGATATCAAAAGCTTATTGGATCTTTTAATTTGGCCAAATTAATCCCCAATTTTTTCATAATTTGCCAACTGGGTCATCCTGGCTAATTCTGGATTGAAATCGCCGATGAAAATGCTAATTGCTTGACGCGGTACGGCTAGCGCTAACGTGAATACTTTTATAATTAGAAGAATGATTCTTTTAATTTCCTTTAATTTTCTTTTCTATATTGTACTAGGGACAGTGATTGGCGACCTTTGTCGGCCGCGAAGGCCTTATTGGCAAGGCCCTAATGGTCCCGATTGAGGTCATCATGACCTCACCAGGCTTGAGCGAGGGCGGGTGTTGCCTTGCCTGTGGCCGGAGGGTCAGAGAAGGCCCTTACTCGTTGGTTGCGATGCATTTGCCTAGGGCCTTTGTTGTGGCTCTTGTTAGATTCGGGCAAGATCCACCATGGCCTTATAGGTTGTAGGGGAGACCTTCTCAGCTAGCGAATGTCACTTGGCCACCAAGAAAAAAAAAAATCAACGTTTTTAAGAATAACAAAAATTATCTATATCAACATTGATCATCTAACAATAATGCCACATTGCCGTGTGGCATAACCGGTATCTATATCAATGATTTCCGGTTACAATTGACTGGACCGACTCAATTGATATATTATCAAATTGTTTATGACTATATTATATGTATTGAAATGTTCAGAATTGAATTGGTACAAGTATAATAAATGTATGATTTTTTGGGTAGTTTTCGTGCCTAAATGTGGCAAAAGTAAGTTGAATTGATTAAATGGGGTTTCTAATCATAGTAGAGATTTCAAACTGCTCCCTTGTCTTTTGCATTTAATTAAGATTGGTCCCCTTTCACCTTCTCCTTCTTAGGTCTTTTCTCAGTCTGACGATTAGGGTAGCATTTCGGACGAGTCCGTATGTTCTTCTAAATCCTATACAAAGGAATTCGTGCTTTCCATCGTACCTCACCATGTTACGTGCAAGAAAACCTGCTTCGGGTATTATAGCATGCTGATCAATACAATTGAAAGCGAAATACGATGTCATACTTGCCTAAAAGAATAGAATGAATGGAGAAAAATGAAAAAAAAAAGATATGTGGAAGATTGCATCTGGAACTGTGGAGCCTGACGCATATGTTCCTTCCTAAATGCTGCAAGTGATTTCTCTAATGAGTCGGCTGGAGATAAGATGGGAAAGAGCGAATCAATCTCCTTAAATTGTTTGGAGTTGTTGTAATAGATGAGTGTGCGAACCGGTCTCACCATGACCTTTTTGTGGTCCCGTGACAAAAATATTTCATATTTTCCTTTTTAAAGCATTGTTTAGGGTAAAATCTAGACGCATGTGAGAGTTGAGATCTCATCTAATTCCCCGCTTTGTACACTTGATGTGACATCCTAGTTGTGAAACTGCGAATCGTTGTGACGTGGAAAAATTGCGTGACCACATCAATGTATGCTATCCTTTATACTTAATCATTTCTGGATATTTTTTCGGTATCGTTGAGAGCAGAGCATTTCCATTTCTTTATTTAGCTTGATCCATCGAGATGGATGGTTGGTGCGTAATTTGAATGATAACCTTTGTTGCATAATCTTTATAACTATGGCATAAGATGATTTGGCGTTGTTTATTAGAGGGTAAGAGAGATCGAAGAGTTGATGTGGGGGACCTCCATGTTCGATGAAACCAGAAAAGCTTATCCAAGGCAGTTCGTCCTCGCACATAGACGTCGATTTACTATTCTGCATCGCAGACTCGGACAGTTCAAAGAAGGGACTTTTAAAGTCTCCTCATCATCCAGATCGATAAGTGGTCCTTCTCTGATCTCCTCTTTTCCATTCACGGCGGTTGTGGTAGCTAGGTTGCACTGTGCAGTACCGCCATGGCGGTTCCAGCGACAGAAATGGGTAAAGCTTGCGTGCTTCCGTTGAAGTAGCCGAAGGGTTACAATCTAGTCGCAGATATGCTGAAACTAGCATTACCCTTTTTCTTTTCTTTACTCCTTTCTTCTTGTCTTTGTTTGAGTACGGTTGAGCGTGGTGGAACCATCAAGTACCCAGTCATCCATCAATCCCCAGTGCAACATCTCCACCAAAAGGAAAACGAACCCGTTGGTGGATGGACAGGACACGCACAAATGTTGCTTGATGTATACTAACAACCGAAGAAAAATAAAGTGCAAGCCTCCAAAGATATAGACCCTGGCTCCTCTGTTTGATATAAAACTTGAGGGCTACGGTTACACGTCTAGATGTCATTCTAGTGTCAAATGCAGCGCGTGTTCCGCTCACTTGTGTATCTTCTTTCCCTTCAGAAGTCCGTGAGAAGGTGACAAGTCAAATCCCAAGTGCACTGCATTATTGAAGATGGCATTCAGAAGGAACAAAAGTTTCTAGGGTTTTCGTTGAAATTGGAAACATATGCTTCATATGCAATGAAAAGGTCTACTGTATAACTTCCGTCCCTATGTTTCTGTTTTCGGGTGGTCGTTATAGATTCTGCAGCTTAAGAAAAAACTCTCAAACCTACCCATGGGTAGCCTAACTGGTTAGGGCGAACTTGGACTTCTTTGAGGTCTTGGGTTCGATTCCCCAGGGAAGCACCTGTGATTTAAGTGGGGGGCCATGGCGGTAGGTTGCTGTGCTAGTCTCTCCCGAGGAATAGTCGAGGTGCGCGCAAGCTGGCCCGGACACCTCGGTCATAAAAAAAAAAAAAAAACTCTCAATGGAGCCTTCTGTGTTGTCAAATCTGCAAATCTTGAGAAAGGTTGATTTGATTCCGTCTCCAATAAGCAGAATGGGATTTGAGTGAATTACCCTCGAGGTCCGTATGATAGACATGCATAAGAAGCTAGTTGCAAAAAGATGGTTCGAGATGCTATCCAACGGTGTTTTATATGATATGATGTGAAAATTAATGAAGGCAGTTTATAACACAAAGTAAAGTTATGAATATCTACATATGGTATTTTTTATCTCGAAGTTATTATAATCTTTCTGTAGACATTATAGAATGAACCTAGGCATAAATCGGTTCTTGTTGGGTTTCAGATTCTTTGTCTCCATCTAGGTTGTTGCGTGGTAGGTTAGTCATGCAGAACCTCAAATTAGTCAGGAAAATTATGATAAAAATTCTAGTTCTATTGCATTTAGGTCAATTTAGTCCTAACTCTATTGTAGTTGTGCCAATTTAGTTTTAAATATTTTGACTTTTTTTCAATTTAGCTGTAAAGTTTTCGAGAATTTTGTAATTTAGCTTTATCATTCAATTTTAGTTGGAAGTTACTGATGCGATGATCTTGTCAATGTTAACCATTTTATGTGGCACGGTCGATATTAAAGTGGATATAAAATTTTATAAGCTTATTATTGTTTTTCTTTGCCTTTTCTATTCTGACCCTAGGCTAGTGAGGTTGCCCAAATTCAGCCGGCCCTTGTTGGCCTAGGATTAGGAGAAAAAGGAAAAGAAAAAGAAAAAAATTTAGAAAAATTAAAAATCACCTATATTAGCATCTGTCATGTCTCATACTACTCCTGGTGCCGATTAGACCGCCACATCAGCAATTTTGGCCAGTAGAATAAATTGACAAATCATCAAACTGTTAAGTGATTACATTAGTTAGATTTAAATAGTTTATAATTGAATTGATACAAATATAATGAGTTTTCATTTTTTTAGTCAGTTTTTTAAATTAGCATGATGCGGAAATCCACTTCAACAAATGAATTTGTGGTTCAGTGTTTCCTCTATCAATGAAGCCCCGAATTGAGATTGGTTAAAACTTATAAGGGACAAGAACCACCGGTAACGAAAAAGAAAAAAGAAAAAGAAATGGACAACAACCAAAGCAAGAGGTTATTCCCATGGCAAAAGGAAAAAAGGGTAAAAAATTAGGGCCAACTTCGCTGTTTCTTTCTTTGTTAGTTCTTTCTCTACACAGTATATGCTTCTGCAAATGATGACAAGATATAAAAACATTGGGGATCAACCCATTCGACGCCGCAGTAAAGAATTAACGACAATATTTGGTTCATCGAGAGCGGTCCATGTACTTCATGACGATCAGAAAGAGTGTGGACGTTTAAGCAGATGGAGAAGGATTGGGGAAAGGCCAGATCGAGGTAGGATAACAGAGGGGCCGCTGGTTTTATTGCGCGATGGCTTGGAAGCTGAGTTGTGCAAGCAT
Source organism: Melaleuca quinquenervia (assembly GCA_030064385.1). Classification (NCBI taxonomy): domain Eukaryota; kingdom Viridiplantae; phylum Streptophyta; class Magnoliopsida; order Myrtales; family Myrtaceae; genus Melaleuca; species Melaleuca quinquenervia. The sequence goes on along the minus strand of CM057726.1, from coordinate 3,377,818 downwards.
GGACAAGACGGGGCAGGTGGAACTTGCTGACGGAAGTGAAAGCTGCAGCTCCGGTATCCACCAAGCGATTTTTTGAGCGTGATTCTAAGGTCTTAGTTGATGCCATTGGCCTTGGCTTATTCAGCTTTTGGTCTCAGACTCTCGCTTTCTACTTACGTAGGATGGAGTTTGATAAGGACCTGTAGGCCCAACGATGGCGCTGCCCATGAGCTTGCACATAGGGCGTTTCATCAGTAGGAAATGGATATTCCTTTCACTTTAACAATCTTTCATCTAGAGTTAACAAATACAGTGTTGGTGGAGTCTTCTTTCGCTTTAGCGTAGGCATCGGATCCTTTCATAATGTTTTGACCTCTTTTGATCGAATGGAAAGTTTGTTCAGGCGCATAGAAAAGAGGAAGAGCTGGCCGCATAACTTAGGACATCGAATACGTACACCAGTCTGAGCATACTTGTAATCTATCGAAGTACTTAGTTAATACACACACCCACCCGTAGAATCCTGCTGCATGTGTTAGCACGAGAATGGAAATTCACTGAGTGGTAAAAATCATTCACGTGCTATAGATGTTAAAATCTGTCGGTTCATATCCACATGGTGGGTTCGCAGTGAATTGGGAGAGACCAGCGTAAACGACTGGGGACGAAAGTTTGAGTGAATAGGGCTCGAGCCATCAATGGGGGTTGAAGTACTCTTTGTCCGCGTTTGCCCGCACCGAAAATCCATGGAAACCGCAGTGAAGATTCCAATTGATGCAAGGACAAGCCAACATGAAGTCTCTCCGTCGTACCACCTCCCCCTTCTCATTGACAAGTGACAAGAACCCTAATTCGTCCTTTTGTCCTTCCGGTACCCGCTCACTTCTGCCCCTCGGCATTGTCAACTGTTCGGAAACAGCTCGAGAATCATCTTTTGGAAAGCCCGGATCGACAGGGCCGATTCGGCACGTTTCGCCTGTCGGGCTCATTGATATGGCATTAGTGTTTCAATTAGCTAGAGCGTGTCGAAATCGTGATCGCACTTCGGGTTTCACGCTCGGGTCGAGCTCTGTTCGCATCCCACTGCATATGGGTTCGGTAAATATGTTCAGAGAAAGAAAGTATGGGGTGAATCAATATCTATTTTATTCTTTCGGAGGCCACAGAATTCATGGTTGCGAACAAAAACTAGCTCTTCTTGTACGGAACTTTCCTTGCAAGCTTCATGCTGCAGTGACGTCCAAAGCTCCTTGCGGCCTTCTTGAGCATCGGATGCTTCATATGCACAGGTTCCGTAAAATGGATTGATTGCTAACATCAGTTGGACGAGGCTTGTACTACTGTCAAATCTATTCGCTATACTGCGGTGACGAACCAAAGCTTCTTCTGGCCTTCTTGAGCATAGGATGCTTCATATGCACGGTTTTCATACAAAAGGAATGAATGCTAACATCGTCGAGATGATTTGCGCCAATGTCAAATCTTTCGCTTCGAGAGAATTTTGTCTAAGTTCACTGCTGCTGAAGACGCAGGATGCACTATTGCCAGCGAAAAAGTCATATACTTCAGTTATATAACATAGTGATCCTCGTACATACACGATATGCGCTTTCGCCCAAGTAATAGTGAGTAGAAGATAAGTGCTATGGACTAAATTTGATAACTTTTTTTTATCTCACTTAACGAAATTAACAAATTTAATGGTAACCTTAATTTTCTTTGTGCTCCTTTAGATAGGCGTCCTTCATTTTTGACAGATATTTAATCTAATTTCTTCTTTTGCCTCATCCAAATATTACGTAGATTATGTATGCCTTTTGTGAGATTAATATGAATATGACAATTATTTTGTTTTTAAGTAGTAAATCATGGGTCTATTCTTGTCTTTCTAATGAGTAAGCATTGAAGTCGATGTGCCCAGAGCAATGACTTAGGCTGCGTTTGGTTCAACTTTTTCAAGGAGTTTTTAGCTTCCAAAGTCCCTTGGAAAAAAAAAATATAGGACATTTGGTTCATCTTTTGGTGATCAGATACTGGTTTTGGCAAAGCTGAAAATTCAAGGTAAGTAGGGACTGCTTTGGGCTGTTAATACTTTTAAAAAGCCCAAGAAATATAATTTTCTCACATTTACTAATCTGCTAATATTTGAACCTTCAAATTGTATAAATCGCGGTCATTGTTTTTTCTAATTTTAAACAAATTAAAACTTTAAAAAGTTTTAGATTGATCACCCAAATGACTCTTCAAATGTATTTTGATCGCATAACATTTCTCTCAAGGTTACTTCTCAAAACAAAATTTACTAACCATGTTTGCCATTTCTCCGAAGTTCTTTAGGATGAAGTCCTTTACATTTCCCTAAAACCTAGGCAAAGCCGAACCATATGCAGATTCATATAATTGTATCTATAGCTTGAGAATATTATGCATCCACATAAATATATGACTCTGTAAACTTGATACTTTTTGCCATTAATTCAGATAAAAAGATTTTTTCTTATTAGATAAAACATATATCTTAAAGCTAATGGCGCGTTGACCGCCACTTTTAGTGTCACTAATTACTTTCTGGAGCCCGAAAAAAAAGGGCAGAAAAGGAGGTTATAATATAAGGTTTGAGATTCGCTACCGTAATCACAAAAGTGATAATCCCCTGATAATGTCTTTCATGTTTGGAAAACTTGTTTTCTCATAAGTCTTAAGTTATCACGAAGCAAAGACAAACACAAAGATAAGAGGAAGTGCTAAGATTAGCCTGAACTCCTGGCTTTAGTACCATATATTTTCTTTTGGTAAATGCTTTAGTACCATATTTGACACATTGATTTTCCTAAAAACTTAAGCTGGTGGAGAAATTAGCTAATAGAATAGGGATTATTGATTTCTTATCCTACAATATTTCTCTTGGCCAATTTCTTGTTCTAGAGTATAGAATGTGGAGTACACACAGCAGAAGAACTCGCTGAGAACTTCAAGCGGTTCATACAGGTCTTTAAACACTGAAATTGATCTGCTAAACACAAGTTAGGGCCATTAATAAGCAACCAGCAATAATTTATTGCCTTGATTTTGCAAATCTGACTTTGTATCTCATATCAAAACATCAATAATGCTTTGTTCTAGGTAATTAGTTGGCAACGTGCCGATACTTTATATTAATTTTATGTTACTGACTCTCATTTGAGTTACTCACTAGCATTTAATCTCTCTCTCTCTCTCTCTCTCTCTCTCTCTAACTTGCCAACTTTTTTTATTAACAACCCCTTAAATTACTAACCCTTTCTAATAAATAACTAACGTAAATATGTTTGAGTCAGTGACTTTTCTCCTATTGAATTAATGCGCTTGGGGTAACAGAATCTCGTTTATGTTACTCAACGCCAATTAAAAAAAATTATTTACATCTCCTAGAACAGAGCCTTAAATTTAATAATTCTTTTTAGAAATTACCAACATGAATTAAAGTGACTAAACAAACTTTTTTTGATAAAAAGGACATTGACTAATGTTACGTTGCCAACTAGAATTGGGGCTACCAACTCTTGTTTGAGTTAGGATTAGTTAGTAAGTTCACAATGTCGCTGCGTTCCATAAACAAAATTAAAATCGATAGCTTATTATTTTTTTCAAACAATTGAAAAAATTGGTAACTTCTTAACAGATACAGTATACTTAATGAGATTTCTTAAATCTTAGCAGCACCGGACAATAAAATGAAAAATCCTCTTGGGGACACTGAAATGAGCACACGGACGCACATCTTCTCCATGCCCGACAAGGGGACACCATGGAAATGCCCTTGTCCTAGCAACCTCCGCAAGACCACGATTACCGCAGCAAGTACCGTGAGGAGATGATGCCCTCTTCCTCTTTAGCATGCACCTGTATGCATGGCGCAGGACCGATGAGTAATAAGCAAATGCCCAACTGGATGATCTGGGTGTCTCGGTTTGCGTGCAGGCGAGCTATCGCTCTCGTCTTTACTGTCGACTCAGGCAGGGCTCGAAGCTCAGAGACAGCGCAGCGGAAAAGAGGAATCCATTCGTGTGTTGACGGGTGGCTGACTTTAACTTCACTTCCTTTATCCTTTTTTCCTTTTTGGGTTTTTCTCTTCTGGTTGAGTTCGAATTAAAGTCGAAAATGGATGGAGGAAAAAAGGGCACATGCACAGACGTCCGAGTCGGGGTTGCATCAGCTGCATTTATGGATCGATCCTAGTCGTGATCTCGTGCTCTCTCTGTTCATTTCCTGCACAAAACAGTCTTGCAGTGTCCCAAGCCGTGACGTATGGATTTCTGGGAGATTCAGCTCTTATCCCAGATGGCAAATCGACAGGGTCCATTAAGGGATCTGGTGCTTCTCTGATACGATATTGCTTGAGGATGAATTTTCTTGCCAAGGGCCATGCTAAATCTACCTCCAGATGGCTCCATCCACTCCAAGAAAACCCAAAAGAACGGAATTACCCGAATCATGGGTCCCCCTCCCCACCTTCTCCATCTCGAGCTCCTTGCATCCCTCTCCTCCTCACCTCCCCTCTCCTTATTGCTCATCTGCGCCTCTACCCCGACCCGCCAGACCTTGTCGCTTCAAGCTCAAAGCCTGCATTCCCCGGCTTGAGGTCCTTAAAACTAGAATCACACTGATTGTTTTCTTGGCGTTCCAACTTCCAGGAGGATGCAATGCAATTGAAGATGCTTTTGTGATTGGGCATTCTCAGATTACGATTCCATTGGTGGAGAGTTTGATTCCAGTTTTTTTTTTTAATAGTTGCTTCATATAATTATCTTTTGGCCGCATTGTTGGCGGTGTTAAAAATGATCCTCGGTTGCAAACCCAAATGAAGAATGACCTCATTTCCTTAAAAATAATAGAAAGAAAAGAGAACGTAAGGGAATGACAGAGGAGGGGGTGGCGATGGCAAGGCCAGGTACGCAGTCGCAGGATTGAAAGTCTAGGCGTTGAACTCGTGGCTTAGAGGGCGTGACATCTAGGGAAATCGATTGGGATCGATCAGTAAATTTAAGACGAGATCGCGGGTGACGCGTCTGGGACGTCATAGAGGGGATGGAGTCGGCCTTGACAAAGAGGGTAGCAGCACGCAGAGTGCGAGACCAAGTACGCCCGGTGTTGTGCAATGCTTGGACGAACGTGGAGTGCGAGACCGAGCACGCCCGTCTTGCCTTCACGAATAACTTCATTGCTCTACAGTGAGACGTCATTTCTTCTCTGTTTCCTCTCGAGTAACGAGCTCTGAAAAAACACCCCTTTTCTTGTCCAAAATTTTCTCATTCTCCTCTCATTTGCGGGTGTTCATTGCATTTGGTCAAGCTACTTCCTCCATTAATAACGGGCACATTTCTCAATGTTCAAGCTCATCGTTGGCAATTTCAGTGGGGGGCTCGACTTTGGGTTGCAGACTCAGTTTTGTTGATCAAGCACTTTGCTTTAAGTGCAGTCAGAACAGCTTTAAAACATCCACAAGAAGGAAATAGTAAGACAAGAAAGAAGTTAGCGGGTGAAGCAGAAGACTTGGTGGAGAGAGAGAAGGTGAGGAATGGGATCCACTAAGTTCATGGATAATGGTACAAATGGTCTCTAAATTTTGGGCTGAATATGTAATATGGCGTTTACATTTTTTATTTATTCAATATGATTTATAAATTATAATCCAATGCATAATGTGATCCATGAACTCTCAATATGCCTTAAACTTTTGGTACATAATAAAACCAGTCCCTAAACTATATGAAAATATTCACGTCGCCATTCCATTGATTTAAGTTTATGGATCACGTTAAATATTTTCATATGGGCATATATTAAAAGTTTAGAGATCACACATTAAATAAATCGAGAATTCATGGATTACATTACACATTAGATTAAAGTTCATGAATTGCATTAGACAAATTAAAAGTTCATGACTTGCATTGCATGTTTGATTAAAGTTCATAAATTATTTGTGTCATTTTCTCATTAATGTTAATAAGATAAACTATGTTAAACAATGTAAAAAAAGCATGCAATTTATCTCAAAAACTCTCCTTAAAATTGAACATGGTATACAATCATATCAAGTTGATGATACATTTATTGTTCCCGGAAATAATTTTTTTTCAGAAATAATTTTTTTGTTTTTATTTCATGGACAAGTTTATACTTGCCAAAAAAAAAAATCTAGTATGCAAAACAAAAGAAAAAGGGAGCCAACTAGTGCCGAGGACATAACCCGTGACGAGTATGTCCGAATGATGCTTGTTTTCTAATCTTTTTCATACACGTAAAACTAAAACTTAAGCAATTACTCCAAATACCATGAAAGTGTCTCCAGATTGAAGAGCTAATTTGACTGTAAGACCAAGCATGCAGTAAATCAATTTCACCAGGAAAAGAAGAAGAAGAAGAAGGTATATTAGATAGACTCATTCTACGGACAATCAAATATTGGACATATAACCAATCCCCGAACATGAGCAACGCGCGAACTCGTCTCGTTTTTCTTCATCAAGTGATCGAATTGATTTAGTAGAAATTACTCGGTTCTGTTTCGAAACTTTAATCCGCCATGGGAGAACGCACAAGGAGGAGAGTTTGGGGGGAAGAGTCGACGCATCTTTCCTGCATTCGACAAGAACTCTTTTGCGCAGTAGGGAGTAGCATCGTCAATTTAAGTCCAGAGGACAAATGGGCTGGAGGACTCGTGGCCCAATGGGCCTCACTTCGGCCCACTGGAGAGTCCGCGACGCGCGGGCTGGAGATGGGCCGGCCGGGGTTGGTTAACCTGCGTCACTTTCAGTTCAAATTTGACCCGCTCTAGTCTTTCAGGCTGTTGCCCTTTTCCACTGTTGCTGCCGAGTTGGGCCCCCGGGATCCAGGTGGGCTTGACCACAACCCGGTCCGACCCGGACAGCAAACAAACTCGGCCGGCGAACCGCCAGTCAACCAGGAGGCTGTTTCCATCCATCGGAGTCAGACATACTTAAATTAAAAAAAAAAAACAAATAAAAACGGCCCAAACTTCGGCTGGATGTCGGTGAAAATGGGCCGATGTCGCTGTCGATGCCTTAACCTTTCTCACCTATTGCTTTATCCAAATTTTAAGAAAGGGTCCCACTCGAGAGTCACGGACACGTGGCGCGCTCCCGAATCTTGTTGTCCGACAAGTGTCACTGCTCAAATTCAGAAGCTTGGCACGTACCCAAGTGTCTCCGGCCCCAGAAAACCAAGGCATCTTAGTTTTATCGATTCGATGCGTGAGAAATGGAGGGTGTCCCATGTCCCGATGAGGCTTTTATATAAGTCGTTGAATTTTCTTATTCTAATACCGGACCGGACAACGGACGCGGGAGGTTTCCTAGATTCGAGGCGGTTCATTCGATTGGTGACCGATGACCAATGACCATTCTCGAATTGTCCTCTTCCCGATCGATTCTGGACGGAAGGTGTAGCGTTTGATGTGATCGGTAGGGTTTTGCTAGCAATTTATAAAGTAAGGAAGGGATTCTATGTCAGGAATGATAGCATAGTAATCATCGACCAATTTAAATCCAGATTCAGAATGAGATCGTGTAAGAACGTCTGATCGATGCTACGCTCATTGAGAATGATTGAATCGCTCGACGTGTAGTTCCGTAAATCGAGACCTACATCGTGTGCGAGGGCATAGTGACCGGCATTGCGAATGTTATGGTTAGTGGATCGATGCGCGCTCCAAATTGTTGATATGCTGACCTAATTAGAAAGATAATATTAAGTTAACCCTTCGGAAGATTACCATAACTTGTGAAACCCCGAATTCGGAGGAAGAGGGCGACCGTTAGTTGGTTCGTCATTTAGCAACGAATATGTTGGGTGGGGTCGAGGTCGGATCATCCACTCTTTGCTTCATCGGAATGGCATTCACTCTCCTTTGTCAGCGAGCGCAGGAACTGTTGCACGTGAACCCCAGCCCGCTCCTTTCGCCTCACTTCCGACTCAGCTTCTGCCAAGCACACGTTGGAGCATCAGCTTCCCCCGCCTTGTTCTTGTCTCGACGTGAGAACCCCGTTAATTTAACTTCTGTCATTGGAGTTATACTAATAACCTCTGTACTTAAGTTCGAGGGATGCTCTGTCATGTCCCAGACAGTTTTCATGCAAGCCGGAGGACCTCGGAATCTATCGAAACATTATTCAGATTTTAGGCAGAGCTTGCCCAGTTGATCACCGGCAGACGTGTTATCCGATGCCTGTAATTTAACCCACGGGTGGAGTTACCCGTTGAGGAATTGACTCATACGATGTTCAGACTTAGCGCTTCGTTTTATGACGATGGTCTGAAGCTTAAGGGGAAGCGTGTGGTTTAGTTTTGGCGATCGATGAGAGTCCATTGCGTCAATCTGCGGAGGAACTTACTCATGCGGCGTTTTGCACAATTATCTGCTCTTACGTAGCAAAAAGAAAAGAGTCGTTTTCATTGGGGGCATTTTGCTCATATACACGAAGTTGCTGGCACGTTACATCTCCCCTGTTTCTACTACTCTGCTTTTCTAACTGAAGAACAGGATTGTCCCTTCCTACCTGCTATATGTATTTGTCTAGTCTTGCATCTACCAACACTGATCAGTCTCCCACTTCTTGCAAGTATACCCCGAAAACCGGGACATTGATGCCGCGGCCGCTGCCATCGTCGCGGAACTGAGGGACGACCCATACAGCTGGTTTTGCCTGAAAAGATCCTGGTCATAGTTTGCTCTCTTCTCTGGGTCAGACAGGGTCGAGTACGCTTCATGGATCTTCTTGAACTCATTGGCCGACGTTTCTTTACGGGTCATCCCCACAACGTCAGGATGGCAGACTCTCGCCAGCCTCCTATAAGCGACCTTGATATCATTGAACGAAGCGCTCGCGGGAATCCCGAGAACCTCGTACAGAGATGACGCCGACGCTGCCATTTCGGATTTTGCTCTTGGTGGCCTCCTGAAATCTGTGGAAGTGGAAGCAGCCACGATTTTGGGCCGTGGAAGGTTAGCAGAAGATGAGGACCGAGTGCAACGCGCGTGGATGATTGTGGGTTGAATTGGGGATTGAGGGAAGCTAGGAGAAGAGGAAAACATTTGATGTTCGTTGTTGTGAATGGGAAGATGATTGGAGGGGGGCTTGAGAATTTTATGGTGCTTCATGAGATTATATAGGGAGAGAGAGAGAGAGAGAGAGAGAGAGGGAGAGGGAGAGGGAGAGGGAGGGAGAGTAAGTGAGTTTGGGAAGGGAAGCGTTAACCATGGTTAAATTCGAATACGGTTGACATTGCTTTGAGGCCTTTTTTTCTTGGAGGCTTATCCATATAGGATGCTGTCCTGAGCTGACTCAGCCTACTGTTTTCATGGATAGACCTGAATTTCTTCCAAAGGTCCCACTATTTCATCGTCCCCCTTAGTTGTAGGAACTTTGGGTCACCATGAGTAAATCCACTATTTACATGTTCATACACATGCTCTGAATCGATCATACATCCAAAAATCATACCTGTCTGCTGAAAAAAGGTCTAATAAGTTCATCAAATGCACTTTCCACTTGAACTAGTTGCTTCTCTGCTGTATCTTGCGTCTTCAGGCTAAAAAAGGAGAGCCCCCGTCTCTGTTTTTATCTTCTCTGTCGTCCAGCTCCGTTGTTACCCATATGGATTAGGATTCAGGACGACAGCGGCGACAGATAAGAGATAAGCCCACTAAAGTTGAGAACACGGAATTCGCCTCGTCATAATCTTTATGTCTAGGATATGAATGGATCATGTCAATCTACCACCTATGATGCCACATGCTGAAGCAAACATCTACTCAATCTAATGCGGTTATTTAATCCGACGTCCTTCTTTGGTAAACAAATGGAATGACTACATCTGGGCAACAAGTGAAATTCCTACAATACCATCTGTCCTCTCATTGCATTGGTGTGCTTGATAGATAAAATAGGGAGCGTTTGTGGTTTTTGTTTTCAAGTAACGTTACTATCCTTGTCCCCTCTGTTCAGAAGATTCAAAAGGGCGCTCCTTAATTTTATTCACTCTTTTGTTTTTGCCTTTTTTGTTCATCACCTTTCCCTTTGCCTCTTTTGCCCTGTGCCGCAGATCAACGAGAACGTGGGGTCGTGGCCCAGATACCCAGCTTCAAGCTGATCTCACTTTAATTAGAGTGATGCACACTGCGCGTACACAGAGACCCAGTTAGATGCCTGGCTTAAGAGTTAGTACCGTGCTTAGTTGTTTAATACAGTGCACGAAGTGATTTCCTTCCTCTGATTCTCATCGTCATCGCTATGCATTTTCCGGTCTACTTATTGGTGTTCATTTTGAATACAAACGATGATTGATTTCCAGTAACAGAGAAGAGATGGTACTCCTAAAAACAAACAAGAAAACAGAGTCCAACCGCAGGTCAAGATCACCCTGCCACCACAAAGAGCAAAGAAGAGGGAGATGCTTCTCTCTCATATGGATGTTCATGAACAGATGGTCCTGACTGTACACTAATCAACTTTGGAGATTCTAGTCTCGATCTTCATGTTATGTTCCATACATCAGAAATCTTTCAACATTTACACTTTCACTGTTGCCCTGCCCTCGCTTTCTCAAGAACGAGATAACAATGATGAAAGGACAATAATATTAATAAATTGTGAAAAGTATGATGGGAACGCCTGTTCATGTTCTTTTCTCCATTGTTATGATGGGAACGCCTGTTCATGTTCTTTTCTCCATTGTTATACGCCGCCACTTATAACAGCCCACTGTTCATAACTTTTCACTAGCAATTATCATTCTAAATATAGCTACAACTGCACTCCCAAGAATCTAGGCCTCCTATTCGCATGCCGATTTTATCAGCATGCGGTGATAAATCCTTGCCTTTAATCAACATCTTGATCCACGTGTTCTCCGCTTGTCCTCAATACCCAGCCAAATTTCGTGATGGCTAACCTCTCGCTTGCTTCGTTTATGAGTTTCACTTAATACCTCCTGACTACTTTTTGATGTTGATTCCACATAACTGTCGATGACTCTATTTCGTAGGCATTGATTCCATGCTGTATTTGTCGATTGTTCTATGGTTTGGACAACTTTTGTTGATCAGTCTTGTTTGATCGACCAACCTTGATCACAATGAGTTGGTTCTGTTTTTGCGTAAACAAACAGTGAACTTGTGAAAATGGGTTTTGGGCAACTTACTCTTTGCTCCAAGCAGAATTACATACATTTTCAAGAACTCCAACCGGGAGCTTCTATGCAAGTTCTTAGGTTTTCCCACCAATATAGTGCTCTTGAATCTTGTTGATGCTGGCCTGTGTACCATCATGAATCCTCCTTGGATTATTTGGTCTCAGCTCATTTGAAAAGAATGCTGGAGCATTTAGATAAATAGGGACCAAATTGCGAAGCAATGAGCATAAGTAATCAACAATTCGTGCAACCTAGTATCTGACTATGTTCTGTTATCTATTCTGGAAGCAAGACTCCTTGCAAGATAACTTGGTTCCCATAGGAGTGGTTTTAGATGCAAGAACAGTTTAAACTGCATTCTAATGATGATCGGATGTGACATGATGACCCAGAAAGCCATAGCATCTCTAGCTGCAAACGCAAATGCCAGGTAAAGACATTGTGCTTGCACGGTACCATTCAATATCCTTCAATGAGAAGTTTCAAACGCCAGGCTTTGACATATTTATATTGTGGTAACAAATTCAAGGTTTTATGTGCAACTGTTCTTGAGGATATTGGTAATAACCTCTCTTTGTGGAGTTCAATATATTACTCTTGGTTATGATTTTGTTTGCTCTCGGCTGTGCGCGTTCATTACGCTTCAGTGCTTCTGTGTTAACCTTCTTGTTCTTGCCATGCCCAGTGTTAAATGGCTTATATATATTGGACAACATACTTGATGCTGCATTATTTAGGGTATCTTAGGATGCATTGATTCAGAGATAAGGCAATGGACGATCATTCATGCCAGCTTTCCCTCGTCATTTTCTAAATTGCGCAGAGAGAAGCAATCAATAGGAATAAATCGACAGCACAAGCTGTGTTTCACCATCTGCCTATCTGAAGAGCTGTCTTTTCCCGAAGCACTTTCCTGTAATATTCTAGCAAACTGTAGCTTGTCCTCACTTCGAAGCATTCTTGTAGTCATTACAATAACGTCAGTACTGAATACCAAATTAGTTGTGAGCAAGGGCTTTCACTTCAGGGCTGTTTCCCAGTGAAGGATCGGGTTTCCACATATAGGAGATAAAGGGCCTTCATCAGTATATGCGTTTCCCAAAAATTCCACAAGAATTATTAGCCACAAAATGTTGATACAAAACAGGATTCTCAAATCTCCAACCCAATAAATTTTCAAGACTTGATCTACTGGTGGTGTTCTCCGTTCTCCATTTGTTTTAGGATCTTTATCTGAAACCGTTGAATATGCAGAATTGGATTCCTAGTTCTTTGTTGTTATGACACATCCTCGACCTGACTAAGTTGCTTTAGTCAATCAGCAACAGGATTGTTCCATTCCCATGTAGATCATCACCAACCCAGGAAGTGACTCCAACCAACACCGATATTCTGAACTTGTGTCAACCCTTTCATGAAATTTCGTCATCTAGAGTTCTTCTTCCTTCTATCTGGTGCTAAAGATTTTCCAACACTAACTGGCGCTTCATTAAACGAACCTGGTGATTTGCATGGTAATTGAGCTGATTCAGTTGGTTCGTGCATGATGATTTGAGTGCCCTGACATTTTTAAAACAGGAATCTGAGCTCAAGAGGGGAGCTGATGGCCTTCAGTATATATCATTGTCCTGATAACTCCCTTTCAAAGTTTAGAAATTATCACAGAAAGACATCGCGTAAGTTATAACTGACATCGGTACACTCCAACCCTATCGAAAGCTGACTGTCAATATCTCCATGGACAACGACGAGTCTATACTATCAAGTGTACAAAAGTGAACCTGAAACAAATGGATGATAAGCTTCACAGAGACAACTGAATACAAACAAGGGCACATTTTACTGAATACAAAGAATGGCACATTTTAGGCTTTCCCTTCAATCCTTGCAGATGTAAGGCCAATACAAGCATCTACAAAATCTTCATCTATGAAGTCCGTCGAGAAGACCTGCAACTTATTAGCTAGCCCTTTAGAGAAGCACTGAGATATAAATAGCCTAGCATATCCATGAATGCGATTAGTCACTGGCTTGACACACACAACCGGATTGTCAGCTTGCGGTGTTACTGTGTTCTCGACCCTGTAAAAGTATTTCCTCATGGAAGCTGGCGGCTGCTCGCCCAAATGCTTCATATTGCTATCAAACTTGGTTGATGGTAAATCGGTATCGATCCAATCATCCTTCAAATAGCCCTCACTCCACAATGGGCCACCCGCCCGTGGTTTGGGCGAGTTCCTAGGCTTCCAGACACAAATCACTCTCTTTGGCAACAAATCCGCAATCGTCTTACCCAAGACACTTTCTTCCTGGTCAATCAGGTACTCCCCGAGTTGATCAACCAAGTACTGTTCAAACTCAGGCGGGTCCTTATGACCAAACTCAGTTCGGATTTCTAGTATTATAATCTCAGACTTCGTCTCACCTAAAAACTTCTTGACATCGTTCAGGACGACGTCTACACCATAAGTCAGTAAAATCCCATGGCATACCCGGCGTTCCTCCTGGACTCGAATATCGAGAACGCGAGTGCCTCCCACGAGCTGCTTGTAGATACTTAGTGATTGGCATTGGGCGAAAGGACGAGACACGAACGGGATTCCAATCTTGTTGGTCGCGGAGTCATGAGTTCCTGGCCAGACAATCTTGAAAAGAGGAACCTTTTCGGGAGCGAGGCTGCTCATCCAGTTCTTCCTATCCAAACAGTGGTAGTCGCAGCCGGGGAACTGCGTCCCGCAGGTTTCGCTGAGATCGCTCAGAATTTTAGCCTCTCGCAACACATCCTTCCTTCTCTGAATCTGCTTCGAGATCTCAGAGCCCATGCTTGATACAAAGAAGAAGCAGCAGCAGCAAAAGTTTGACTTCTCAAACTCTCCTTTCTTGCTGCCTAGGAAACTATTTCTTGTTCCTTGATGTTTCTTTCTTCTCAACTAGAGACGGATTATATGCCCAACGCAATGCTAATGCAGGCATGTAGTAATTTAATTTATGAAACCTCGTGGATTATGACGTTAAGTCATTGTTTATGTCATCGTGTAAGCTACTGCCTGCGTTTGATCTTATCGTTAAGCGCTCAAAGATGAAGAGTATTGAAGATTAGTTGGGGGATTGGACGTGTCGGGTTGGAATATGATTGTGGTGGACCACCCCGCTTGCGCGATTGATGGAATATTACCCTATGATTCCGGGGGAGATGATTAGCTACCATACTTTTAAATCTTTTATTCATATCGAGCTATCTCTGAATTTCTTATAAGCTGGGTCAGAATATGAAGCAACTCAGAAGAAGAACAGGTATATCAAGAACATATTCCGGATCTCTGGACGATTATTGGAGGCTTCGTGTCTTGAAAATCTATATCATATGTCCTAGAGATAAGTTTCTAACAGTGAATGCTGCGTGTTAGGATTTTGTTGAAGCGATCGAGCAAAAATAGTATTGGAGTTTCTGATATAATAGCTCTGCTTGTGAAATCCGGAAACAAGAATTTGGAAACCGGATGGCTCTTTAGGATTCAGGATGTTGAAGTCCAACTTGGGCTTGGAACTCACAAAGCGAAAAACGAGGACTCATCGTAACGCAGAAAGGCAACAAAAGACAACCTTAGCACTTGATGTTATCCCATGATCTAAAAGGGACAAAAGACAAATTTACAGCATGAAGACTTTCAACACTCGATGACGCAATGACTAATCGAATGACAATGATTTTAGCAATTGAATTCAACCCCCACTAAAAATTCAGTATGGCAGGTTTTAACCATAATCACAGGTGTGAAAATGAATCTCGTTTTCTACTAGTTTGAAATTTCAAATCGAACTTATAATCAGTGAAAAAATGACAGAAATAGTCCTTAAATTTTGATCCGATATTCAATGTCATGTTTGAACTTTTAATTTGTTGAATTAGTCCTTGAACCATTCCTAAATGTTCAATTATATAATCCATAAACTTTTAATTTATTCAATATTGTCCCTCAACTTTGTCCAACAAAATAAAATAAGTCTTTTGATAATATACTTAAGTTTTTATAACCTCACTTTGAGTTACATCATTTTCATATTCCTTTTATTTTTAAAATAACTGTTTTGATAAGAATATTTAGTTATTATAGTTATTTATTCATCGGTTTAACAAACTTATATTAATCTAAATCTTGTCACTATATTTATTAAATGGATAAAATTTTTAAGTTTTTGTATTTCGTGTTTTCTTAACAATCTTGCTAAATCTATATGTTGAGAAATTGAAATAGCAGGAATGTCAACCCGGCAAAATTTAAAAAGAGGTTCCAATCTTCCTGTTATAAATATCATCAGCTAAAGTATACTTAAAGAGAATCAAATAGGTTAAAAAGTGATAAAAAGATAGCAGTATATTTTTTTCTTAATTTGGGAAATAGATTTAGAGTAAAGGATATCCTAAAATCTGCATGCGCAATAATGTAATTATGATAACACTTGTAATTTTTCATGAAAAATTAAAGGACTTGATTGAATGTTTAGAAATAGGGTAATGACCATATTGAACGAATTAAAATTTCGAGGATGACATAAGATATCGCACTGGAGTTCATGGACTACTTGTGCCGATCGCTCTAATCTCGAATGCCCCTCCTATTCTATAGCACGAAATTCCCAAAACCAAAAGTTGAATTTCGTGTCGATCACTTCCAAATTATTCAGAATTATTGAGTGGGTAGAGTCGTTGACATGTTCAGCAACTTCTTCTTTGCAAGATGGCGAAACTTGCACATCACCTGTGCTTTCTTCGTATTTCCGATCACCTCATCCAGTTCCAATCTCCACCACGAATCGATGCGGACAGCGCGTAGTGATCATTACCGACCGAAGGACAAAACCTCATCCACACACAATCTGACGACGGAGAATAGTTGCCCCCATGACCTTTGGCCCGCACAAAACCAACTGGTCAACACGAAAAGAAGAAGTGGAGTCTTACGAAAAAGAATTACATCTTTAGAGATGGAAGCAAAAGAAGTTGTTAAACCTTAATTAAGTCATCGTCTTTGCAGTTAGCGATCCGGAAATTGACACCGATAATATAAGATTTTATCAGATATAAATGACGCGTATTTGCACGTTTTAGTTTAAAAAGAAAAAGCATGTCGTGCTTTGCACAAGAAGATGTAAGATGATACTCTTAAGTCACGTCGTACTTTGGAGTCATAACTTTTTAATCGAATTTTTTGAGCATTATGATTTATAAAAATACATTTACTCACTATAAGAAGTATCATAACTTAAAAAAGTCGCGAGTGCCACAAGTTTTAGATTTTATCTGGGAAAGTCATTCCCAAAGCCCCAAGGTTAAAATAGGGATGTTTGGGAAAGAAAATGTTTGAATCACTTTGAGAAAAAGTGAGCCTCGAGAAGTTTGAAAGCCCACGGCAGATTTTGGGGCCCCTTGGGCTTTCAGCTTTCTTTTGACATTCCTTCCAAAAGCATCGTCACGAAATTTTCGATTTTCCGATTCTGCCCTCATTATAACTATTCGTCGCCCTCGGCCCTCGGCTTTTGCTAACTCCTCTGAAGTGCTTGAGATTTTTTTTTTAAAGACACGTCCTTTGCAAAAATAATTTTTCTAAACACCATATTACTCAAAATTGCTTTACAGTAGGCTTTTAAATTACAATTTAACAAACACAATTTGCATTTCGAAAAATTCCTTTAGCTTACAACATTCCTTTGTATTTTTCCAAAGGCTTTCCCTAAAAGTCCACTCAAAACGCAACCTTAACATCATATTGAATTTTTTGGCAAGGGAAATCGGATTTGAAAAAAAAAAAGTCATGGCATTTAAGTGATTTACTAAAAAAAATTATGGCACCAAAATGAGTGCCGCACAAAAGTTTTGACATTTGTGGTGTCATTTCCCCAAGTTTGTACATAAGTAGGGTATACAAAGATATAGTAATCTCATTTTTTTTCCAACTTTTTAATAGAAAATTGGAATGTAGGGGTTGATTTATATTAACACATGTTGTATGTCAAAATAGGGGGATTACTAACGAGGAACATTGCTTAAGAAAGTTACTACTCCGATATATATATAACATTAAACTCAAGATGGCTATACATCACCTAGATTCCCCAAAAATCGACACCTAAATGATCAAATGGACAAGGCGTGAATCAATTGATCGATTCTCGTTGGACCATATTTATACTAGAATGAGATGTGCAAAGCCGAACATAATTCAGTAATGTCATTGCACCTAAAGTTTTCATGCATTTCTAATACTTTTTAATAACCTGTATTTTTGCAAATATAAAGCGATACTGTATTCAGTGCGTATTAATATAATTTTCTTGCCAATATGCTCTATTCTCTCGCATCGAGGTTTATAATTTGAATTCTAAGTATGGGACCCAACAATTAGTTTGTTTGCGTTTGGTATGTAGTAAAGTTTTATCAAACCAATAAATATATTGGTTCGGTCAGTCAGTGCTATCCCCGTGACATCATCTACAAATCTTGTAGCACCACGGGAATATTGAAGACAACACTTTTCTACGCCGCTTTCTTTTTCTCAGGTTTCGGTAATTATAAAATAGGAATTCCAAAAAAATAAAAAATCATGCAGCTCGCTTCAAATTTCATGATTAATAGGTGGGTAAAATCATTGACGCTTTCATTAAGTTTTATTTCACAAAGGCGAACATTATAGGTCACCTACTTGTGATAAATAGTTAAGGAAAATATTTTTCTCTAATGAAAAAATACCTTTAAAAGTGGGTAAAATATTTTTCGCTTTTTTAAAAATATTTCCATCTTTTTTATTTACCTTTAAATATCACGGCCTTTAGTAGCGTGCCTTGACCTTGTTGCCTTTGACAATGAGCTCGTAACCTTTAAAGATGAGCTCAAGGCTTGCCTTGGATTGGCAAATTCATGATCTCTGGTGGCAAGCTGGGAGCTCGTAGGCACCTGGCGAGACTTATAGCCGGCGACATGTCAATGCATTAAAAAAAATAAAAAAATCTATACGTTATAATTTTCCTTAAATTTCAAACGAACACCTAAAAAATATTATCATTTTTCAAGAAAATAATTTCTTGAAAAATATTTTCCAGAAGTAATATGTTTTCCGTTAAACGAACGGAGTCTTAGTCTATCTAAATCCACACAAGAAGATTCCAAACCACCGAAGTTAATGGAAAAATCACAAAGCACGTATAGCAATACCAAATTGGAAACGACAGTACATCGACACACGACTACGACAATGTAATTGCTCCTTCACCTTCGGACCGCACAAAATCGAAGGCCTAAAACACCATAAAAGAAGGAGTGGACTCCAACATACGCCGCGACATATCCACTCGGTTGTGTCTAGTAATGCATAGCTATGACCTTATATTCAACTACCGCATCGCCGGTGGTGAAGTTGACGAAGTATGTCTTTGCAGTTGCGATTCCGCTCGCCAGCCGGAAGATGCCGGTGCCGCCGATGATGGGCATCTCCCGATAGGTCTCCACCGCCGGGTTGCGGCCCATTATGTTCAGAGTGCTGCCGCTGTACTCCGGGCTCGTGAATACGAGGTTCATGTTCACGTGCAGGCTCAGCGACTCGAGCCCGGCGTATGCATAGAACCCCTGAGCCCGGCCCATGAGGGGGGACTCCGGCTCGGGCCCCTCTGTCAGCGGGTCGTCCATCATGTTGACCGCCCCGAACTGCGTCGGGGACTTCTCGGTCATGGCAGCCTCGGCGACCCTCACCGCCGTGGGGCTCTTGCCCGAGAACGTGTCGTGGAAGTAGAAGTGGAGTCGCGTGGTCTTGCGCTCGGCGTGGCTGAACCTAGCAAACCAGGCGTCGACCTTCTCAGGGTTATCTGCCTCGGCACGGGCGAGCGTCGCAGCCATGGCCACCAGAGCAAGAGCAAGAGCAGGAGCAGCCACCACCATTGCCGTTAAACCTGGCTTTGCCATCTCTCTCTCTCTCTCTCTCTATCTCTCTTAATCTTTGTGAAAAGGGATGCTATTAGAAGGAATTCATAGGCGAAAATGATCAAGAGGGAGACTCAGGAAAAGAAGACACCTTTAGGTTGTCGAAATCAATCACTTAACTTGTCGTGCTTTTTTACTAGCGACGCACTCCATCGTTATGTCTCCTTCATCAAGCGCGAGTGCAACATGTATGGACAGACGTGACTGATATCGCAATCAATGGTGATGCGATATTAATATAGAAATCTTCCAATAAAAGCCCTATATTCTCGCATGAACGTCTATGATTAGAATCGGCAGTAATGAAATGTTGTGATTCACGTTAATGGACCCAATCATTGGATATGCGCAATTAGTTTGTGGTAAAGCTTCTCAAAGCAAACCAAGCATGTTTTCTAGAAATTATGAGCCGCCCAAAATGGATAATTATGTCTTGTGACCACTCAAAATGAGCCAAGCTCAAGATAGGCCATAAAATGGATTGAGCCCATAACTCACCCCATATCCACTGTCTTTATGATGTACTTTTCGATTAGCGTAACAATTGATTTTTGGGTATATTTTTCGCATATTCGTCATCGGTATTTATTCCATTGCAAGGATTTCATTAAACCGAAAGACTCGACAGTGTTGGTTGAAGTCAATTAGCGCTATCTCCCTAACATAAGCTAGTGGGTGCAATGGAAATGTTGACGATATACTTTTCTAAGCTATGTTCCTTATTTCTTGTTCGTTTAGTGGGAAGTAGGTGTGGGAGCCGTCTTTGATTACTGAATCTCAATAATAATCATTTAATCACCTGTCTATACATTGAATCAAGGGTGGGTGATTATGAAGTCAATTTTTGGAGAATTCATATTCAAGTCGTGAGTCACTAGAGTGATCCATATTTTAATCCATTTTTGGGCTTTAACTTTTCTCAACCTATTTTGACCCATTTAAAGAAAAAAACGAATTATCCACTTAATTTTTGGTCTCTTGAAAATGGGTCACCAATGGGTCATGGACCCATTTTGCCGGCCCTAATTTCAAGTAATACAACCTATTATTTTGTGAAAAATAAATTATAAATCATTCTTTTTTTATGAAATAAGTGAAACATTTAAATTAAAAAAATTCCTCTAAGGTTTTTGGGTTAGTCGAAAACCTATCAACTTCAAATTATGTGCCGAATTATCCTAAAATCATCTATATGTGGTGGGTAAAATCTTTGAGCATTTTCAGCAAAGTTCTACTCTCTCTCTCTCTCTCTCCGTTTTTTTTTTTTGGGTGGCAGAACAGAAATTTCTATTTCAGAAAGGCGAAAATTGTACATGACTTGTACATCGCCTGCTCTCTTCGTATTTCAGTTAGGTCACTGTATCTCGGACCCGTGATGAACCCGATGTCCAATTTAGTTCACCTAAAGCCACCCAAGAAGATACGATAACCTCCAACTTCATCATAAAAGCATGTAGAACATTACCAAATCAGAACAATTCATCCACACGCAAGCTTCAGCGATATCATGAGGCCGTAACCTTTGGATCCCCGCAAAATTAAAAGGTCAAAAAGAAAGAAGGAACGGACCGCAACATCTGCCATCACTTGTCCCATGACTGTCTAGTAATGCATAGCTATCACATTATATTCAATCACCGCATCCAAGGTGGTGAGGTTGAGAAAGTATGTCTTGGCCGTCGCGATTCCGCTCGCCAGCCGGAAAAAGCCGGTCCCACCGACGACCGGCATCTCGCGATAGGTCTCGAATGCCGGGTTGCGGCCCGTTATGCTCAGAGTGCTGCCGTTGTACTTCGGGCTCGTGAATACGAGGTTCAGGTTCATGAGCAGGCCCAATGACTCCAGCCCGGCTGAGCCATAGAGCCCCTGGGCCCTGCCCACGAGGGGGGACTCCGGCTCGGGTCCCTCGGTCAACGGGTCGTCGATCATGTTGACCATCCCAAACAGGGTCGGGGACTTCTTGGTCATAGTGGACTCGGCGATGCGTACCGCCGTGGGGTTCTTTCCCGACACCGTGTCGTGGACGTAGAAGTGGAGGCGTGTTGTCTTGCGCTCGGCATGGCTAAGCCTATTGAACCACTTATCCACCTTCTCAGGATTATCAGCCTCGGCCCGGACCAGCGTTGCGGCAGTGGCCGCCAGAGCAAGAGCCGCCACCGCCATTGCCGTTAAACCTAGCTCTGCCATCTCTCTCTCTCTCTCTCTCTCTCTCTCTCTCTCTCTCTCTCTCTCTCAGTCTGATATTGTGTGGAAAGTTGATGCTACTTGAAGGAATTTATAGGCGAAAATGAACTCAAAAGGGAGGCTTACAAGAAGAAGACACCGTTAAAGAGAGAGAAGCGACAGAAGTTGTCGAATCAAGCACTAATTGGTCATGCTTTATTATTAGCGACCGACGCCATTATTTTGTTGATGTTATGAGGTTTGTCGTCTTTGTGGTCCTCGACTTGCACTTGACGCTTATGAAATTAATATAGACAGCATCTTTGCACGTTCTAGCCAAAAAAAAAAAAGGCATGCTTTGCCCGACAGAACATGTTAAAAGAGGCTTATAATTTTATGAGAAACTAACACCACCAATACTATGAGTTTTGTATGACTTACCTTGATGTTATAACTTTTTCATCAATCATTTAAGTGCTTACTTTTTAAAAATGTTTATTTGGAGAAACATTGGCAATTTCCCTCGAATTTCTTGACGTTGAAATTTATGAGACTTTTATAAAAGTTATGATACGCCAAAAAGACTATTGTACTAAAACTAGGGCAATCTTGGTGTCATTTTATCTAATTTATCACAAATCCGTGGCACATAAAGGTACGATAATTTCATCTTGCTGTTTTTAGTTGAAAATTTTAATGTACAAAAAAAACATTTGCATATTGCATTTATTCAAAATATTAAGATCACCAATGACGAACGTTCTGTAAGAAAATCGCTAATTCGATGGAAACAAAATGTTCAATCCAAGGTCACTGTACATTATATAGACTCAAACCACCTAAATGATAATTTGAATAACGCTTACCTAATAAACCAAATTGGCATTGCGTAGAATCCCCAGATTTAACTCTAATCGAGCCTCTTTACTTAGGTCAAATCATATTAACCCATACTAAATATGTCGATTCTGGTCAATTATTCGATCTCTCCCTAACATCATCCAGTCGTGCAATGTGAATGTCGACAACGCACTTCTCTTCGCTAATATTTATTTCCTCTTAGGTCATGGGTTGGTAGGTGGGGAAGTCCTATTTTATTAGTAAATCTCGATAATAATTGTTTGATCACTTTTGTACTCTTTAATCTACGAATAGATGGTTGTCAACTCGTTCTTTTCCCTAGAAACTCATTTTTTAAGCGGGGAGTCACGAGGGTGGGTCGTTGTGTTATTTTTCCTTAAGTTAATCGGCTAATCACGATTAAAGAAAACTCAAAAGATAGGGCAACTGCAGTGGGAAATTCGGAAAAGTTCTTAGTATAAGATACGCATTTTAAGGAGAAGAAAGAGACAGAGCTCAAAGTCCTTTTTTTTTTTCCGAATGAATGAATAAGTAGCCGCTTGTTCATTCAGCGTCTCCCCACTTGGTCGAATCTCATGGTGTCATAGAACACGATATTAAAATCTTTTTGTCGTTCATCATTTGTTTTTTCAGTGGAGGATGTCCCATTAGGTGTATGCGGAGCATCTCTTGATGGTTCCATTGGGATGCTATGTTCATTCCTTGACACGATATCAAAATCCGGATCCGTGTTTATAACCTAATGATGTGCGCTGCATAGGAAGCTCAGACCAAACCGGTTAATTTTTTATATTTTATTAAAAATAAAGATGTAAAAAAGTTAAAAAAACTCAATTTAAATTTCTAAAGTTTTAATCTTTACACAACTTTACCAAAATGATTTTTTTTTCTTAAAAATAACTAAATAAATTCAATATTTTTAGATTTTTTCTAGTTTCCAACCGATCCATTAGATTTTATAGAATCCGGACTAAACCGGATTGGACTCTAGGACCGTGGACCGGACCGCCTAAGTCTTGGACCGGGCTAGACTATGAACCGGTTCCATCAGCCCAGTTCTCAGTTCCATGGAGGAATCGGACCGCCCTGAATCATGCACACCCCTAATGAGTAGACCCATCAACTCGATCCTCGCCACAAGTGGGGATTTTGGCTTTGGCACTTTTGCCAGATCATCCATCATTATCTTTATGCTGAAAAGACTCGGGGACTCATCAATCGAAAAGGATCCCCTCACTTACATTATGGCTCGGCCGTCCGATTTCAGATTGAACGGCTTCCAAGGCCGGATCTCCTGTCATATGTTAAGAAATCCGGATCCGTCGTTATAACCTCAATAATGTGCGCCGCAGTCATGCCCTTCTTGAGTGTCATCGGCCAGGTCAAGAGCAAGCGGTGCACTGGCAATCACCATAGCTAGAATCTCCACTAGTGCTAAAACTAGCTAGCTCGACGGCTCACATGTTCTCAAATTAGCTCGAATCATCGTTCTATTAAAGAGATTTTATAGGAGGAAGTGATGAGCAACGCCTCTAGTCACCACACATTGTGACCTTGTCCAACTCAACTTCCACGAGTCATGGGACATATGTTTCTATTGCATCGTCTTAGATCCTTTACTTCATGTAAATCTTCCTCTAAGGTTGCTGAATCAGTCCAAAACCTCTAAACCTTAAATTTTCCATTTCATTATTTTAAAACCATCAAATTTTTCCCCATGCAAAAATTGAAATGAAGCGCTTTTTTTTTTTTTAAATTCTATCCTTTCATTGGAAAAGGTGCACTCCCGAAGTTTTAACCGATCAAGCTATTATATGTAGTTAGAGCCAATGTTAAGATGATGTTTGTTCCGATGCTTACTACGTGGCACTTCACTTTACCTTTATGATGGTTATGTGGCACCACGCATAACCCGATTTTGCCACCTGAAGCATAGCTGACTAGCGAACTTTTAGCTTTGTGTTTGATCATCCCTAAGGCAAAATCTGAGGACTGGATTCATCTCCTCCGCGGACGAGTTAAGCTTCTTTGAAAGCCCTCAAATCTTTCGAAATTGAACTCCCTAAGGCAACTTGACCGTGCTGTTATTGCCTTCCAAATGTTAAACTCGACCAAGACTTTTGATAGTGAGGTATCTCTTTATCTCCCTCTTTTTACGAGTTACTCATTCGCCCTCCAAACTGAGATACCCGCATAAATCTTAAGCGGTCAACGCCTGATCTTGGTGGCTAAGCGGTTTCCATGAGCGTAGGTTCGGAGCCTTTCCACACAAAGAGCTTGTTATCTTTTGGTTATCATTCAATTTATGTACTATAATAATGGCTGGAGTTCTCAAATATTTCATGACCGATTATATTCTGGCATGTATCTTAATTATACTTTTTAGAACCAATTAATTGCAAGGAAACATTCTTCTGGCACCAATAAGACCAGTGCGGTCAATTTGAGGAAATACAATGTCGAGAATAACAAATTACTTAAACCTGATGACCTTTTGGGTAACAACTGCAGTGAATGGGTTACTCAATCGGAGACTTCAACCGTTCCTCCACATATGACTGATCCATTTTCTCAAGAATGTAAATTTCATGAAGTCTACTTTACAACATACGGGTGTCTTAAGACTCACTCTGTTCACCATGCGATTTGAATCTCTTCAACTAAGAATCTTTTCTGTGGCCAAAACGGAATCTGTATTTCAGGTACTCTATAAAACCTTGAACATAATTTCTCAATTCTCGATTGACATGCCTCACTTTTTGTTTTGCCAGGAAAGCTGTGAGAAGGCTTGGATGGACTAGGGGGGAGTCATTGGTTCATTGGTAGGTGCGTCTATGGATATAAGAACAGGATCGAGTGAAACACCGCATGCCAAATCATTATTGTTGGACAGTCTCGCTTCTTATTCTTTGAAACTTTCATTCCCCGTCAGTCGGTACGAATCGGGGTGCTTATTGCTTTGTTGCGTCATCTCTTGGATCTAATCCATTAACAGAGAAGCAACATACACGCAAGAAATGGGACTGCGATACAAATTCATAAGCTCGATAATCATCAGCGGTCAATGCATGAACGAAGGAGGCCTCCTGATCTTGGTGGCCTGCTCGAACCCGTAAGCGATTTCGATGAGCGTAGGCTCAGAGCCTCTCAGGCCTCCAAAGCAAATCCCAAAGGGCGCTCCATCCTCGTCATATCCAGCGGGCACGCTTATTCCAGGGAAGCCTCCGATCGCGAGAACCGTACTGACCAGGGAACCAGGAGTCACCAATGCATCCAACTTGTTCTGCCTCATCAGCTTCTCAAACCCTTCTCGGCTCAATCTGTCCATGTTTTGCCATGCTGATTTCACAGTCGAATTGATCCCATTTGTGGCTTGCGCTGCAAGGAACAAATCCTGGCCATATTCATCGATCTTTTCCTGCAAGAACGACCATTTTTGTAACTAAAATTTACACTTAAACAGGGTAGAGTAGATGGATCACGATGGGAAGACTACATGATATGCATCACAAGGTTCGCATGGAGAACTTGAAAGTATTCTATCCAGTGTCCCATGATATCTATGCTGCAAGCTGCAGATGGTGAAAAGGGAGAAATTATTCTCCGCATGCTTGGTAAGGTTTTCTTCCCTCTTGCTTGATTATGCTATATGTTCCGCGACCATTATGTGATTCTACTACGTCATTTTAGTCATTTAAAGATGGTGATATAATTCGCTATGTGATAGTACTAACCACATGCTTGTGCTTGGTGTTGAAGGCAATTACGTCCGCAAGGGATCGGACTGGCGAGATGACCAAATCTCGAAGGTAAGTATTCAGGGCTAGCTTGAACTCGACAGATATCGCTACATCTTCACCGCTTGCATCAGAGTAGATTTCATTGATGTTGGCTAACTCCAAGTGGTCCACCAATACTGCACCTTGTTTCCTGTCCACGAACGGGATGAAAATATATGCACATTATATGTCAAAGTACTTCATTCCAAACTTGAGGAACTAATGGGTATTAATATCGATATTAACTACCTTAAGGTGATAAAATGGCTATCAAATGCTTTGGCGACCCATCCTGAAAGGGAGTTGAAGTAAAGGTCTCTAACAATTCCAAGTCTCTTCCCTTTGAGCCCGTCGGCTTTGAGAAATTGCTTGTAGTCCCCACTTGGGATGTACTTCAACGCTTCTCCAGTGGCTTCAGCATCATAAGGATCGAATCCTGCAATGACGTCGAGGACATAGACGGCATCGGCAACGGTCCTGCACATTGGCCTAAAGATCCCGCATATAGAGGTTAATACGTTCAGAGTGACTGCCGTGAGTATGAGGAGTGACTATGTGTTTCGTCGCGACTTACCCAACAGTATCCTGTCTGGGAGTGATGGGCACAACCCCGCCTCGGCTCGTCAAGCCAAGGGTGGGTTTGATGCCCACCAATGAGTTAGAACTAGAAGGACACAAGATTGAGCCGTCCGTCTCTGTTCCCAATGACACCGCCCCCATATTCGCTGCTACAGATATGGCCGACCCGCTACTTGACCCACAAGGATCTGCTGATAGATTGTATGGATTCTGTGTTCATATGCATTAAGTGTAGTCATCGGATAAACAGATTCAAAGGAAGCTTTCCTTGTATTACTATGTCAAATATGCCTTTTCTAGGACAAACAGCTCTAGTGCTTCCTAAGCAGCTATCACGGCGCATTCACTAGAGCATGATTTTAATATTTCCCACAGATTCTTGTAATGATTTATCCATGTGGCACATGTGCCACTTTCCGAATATTTTTCACAAAAGGCTACTATAAATATGGAGGTTCAATTAAATTAATAGCCTCACAAGAGCATTCGAATTGTTAGATCTTGCAAAGATAGATAAGAGTACAAAGGAGGATCGGTTGTTCGGCTGACCTTTCCCTGGCCGCTCCTGGCACACCATCCATTGGGGTCACCAGGATAGCGATAGTGAGCCCACTCGCTCAAGCTCGCCTTCCCCAGCAACACGGCTCCAGCCCTCCTCAGCCGAGCCACCACGCCAGCATCACGAGGCACAACGGAGCCGAGAAGTGCGAAGGAGCCCGCTGTGGTGTTCATCTTGTCTTCGGTGGCTATGTTATCCTTGAGAAGTATAGGGATCCCGTGCAAGACAGAGAGAGAGCCATATGGCTTCGCCTTACGTTGTTGGTCCGCCCTATCGGCTTGGCGCAACGCATCCGGGTTCACCTCTATGACCCCTCTGAGGAGCGGGTTGAGTCTCCGAATCTGGTTGAGGTAGAACTCAGTCAGCTGCCTCGAGGTAAGTTCGTTTTGCCTGAAAGCAAGCTGGAGATCGTGTACGCTTGCTTCCTCGAGCGAGAGTGTTTGAGCTAGAGCGACGGCTCGGAGCACGACTAATGCAGTGGCTAAGAGAATAAGAAGCGCTCGTGATTGGAAAAAGGCAAGGGGAGGTCCGGTAGCCATGGTTTAACTGCTCGTCGAGGTTTGGGTAAAGTCGTAGAGGAACTCAGAGCAGAACTCAGAGCAGATTGGAACAACAAAAGAAGGTGCGAGCTTCCATATCTCTCATTTCAAATAGAATTCAATCAAGTACACACCATTGGGCCATCCGGGTTCGAGTCTTATGCTCTGCAAGAGGGAGAGGAAATTTCAAAATCGAGCTGTTAACCATGATCTATATAATTCTCAGTTGCTGGACTGTATGGAGGGTTCGGGATGTTGTTAAGCCGCGGGATTTAACAGAAATCGATCCAGAGCTATGGTTTGGTCGGAGCGAATTTATAAAGTTTCGGCATGCAAACTGTGCGATGCTTTGGGTGAACCTTTCATAAGCGCGCAGGAGTCGTTTCATCACTTAATGATTATTGTTTAATTTGGTGTTAGGTAAAGAAGTTATGTACTCCATTCTTTTTTATTTTCCATTCTTTTTCAATTGCAATGATTCAAGTCCGTTGGCTCGAATAGTTTACTTGTTTGTTTTTGGTGTTTTAATGTGAGTGGTGCTTATCTTTTCTACAAATTTGTAAGCCCCCTCTTTTTTTGAAAGTGATGGCAATTTAATATACATTATGAATTATGAAAGAGCAAATTCTTAGATAAGTTGGATTGGGATTCAATTACCTTTTAATAAGTTAAAATTGCATCGGAAAGCATTGTTTGAAATAAATTTTAATTTTGTGGTTGGAAATTGTTTGAAATAATCATTTATGAATGTTTTTGGAAATATTTTATGAAACGAATTGTCAGAGTTTATATGTATTGATTTATGAAATACATGCTATTCGATATATTTAATTCGAAAGGTCATATGTTTAGGTTTGCGAATTCAATTTATGAGAAGGATTCTAAATTTGATTTGTAGATATTTGGAGGATGAGTTCATGGTTTGATGCTCCTTGTCACTACATATTATGTTTAGGCTGTCTTTCTAGCCTGAATGACTGGATGTTATAGTTGGAGACCTTGCCAAGGGAATATTCGTTGCCTTTGTCTTGAGGCTTTAAATACGACTTGTAGTTGGATATCGAAAACTACATTGATTAATTGAATGGACAATTGATATTTGATCTAATATTGTCGATTGATTTAACATATATTAAAGTTTTGTGCAAATGATATAATTGATTTTTAATATTGTACATATATTATATAATGGATTTGGGTTAAATAAGTCGTTGGTACGGTTTCATAAATATGCATAGTAGATATTCAATCTATAGAAAGGATTTGTACTACTCCATGAGCTAATAACTGCTCTTACCATTCGTTTGTGAATCCTTTTCTGGTTCTTTAACTAAAGACAGGTAAAATAAGAGCGCTATTAACGAGAAACTATTCATAGTTGGATTTTTGGTTGTCAGTTGAGATGGATGAATATGTCTAATGATAGTTGTAGGGTCTACTAGAGTTTGGAAACTTACATATAATCTTTCCGATGGATTTTAAAATTATGATCTTGTAACCAAATTATTGTCTTATACTTTGGGGCTGTGTCCTTTGAAAGAAGGATGGTCATGTCATTTCCTATTCTTATTGAAGTTGAGGTGTGATGGACGCACATCTCACGACAAAAATTCGACGTGCTTGAATTCCAATGGTCGAGTCTAACTTCATAAGCAAGATCCATTATCTTCAAGGTCAGCGAGAGCGACCAAAGATTTTTATAGCATAAGAGCAGAGGGAATGCCCTCTTTACCACTTAATGGGGAAAGCATATCCTCTTTCCTTTTCAATAACGCATCAAGAACGTGAGCAATTCCATGGGCAGGGACCATCATCTTCATTAGCTCCTCTCCACTAAGGGAACAAGACAACACGCGAGAAGTCTGTCCGATCTAATGTCCCGATCACCGTGCCACTGATGGGATCAATCGGTCACCCAAAACCATGAAAATTCAGTTTACGGTGTAGCTTTTTAAGTGTGCAAGAGGACGTGTTTTTAAGTTGCAATCCTCACTTACATCCCCTGTTTTCAATGTGGCTTTTAATGTGCTAGTGAATTGCTGAAATTTCGAGCCAAATGTAAAATTCTGCGTTAATAGGTGCTTAGCACTCTTTATATATAGGCGTCATCGTCCCACCAAATTAGGATGTGTATTCATGGTTAGAACCGTTAAACTTGAGTGAAGATCGTCAATTGGAAGAGCTAAATCAAAGTAGCATCCGTCAGTACCAACCAAATTCGAATTGCATGCAGTGTTAGTTTATACCAAAGTTAATGTTTGTCAAGACTCCGACTGTGGACATAGGATCTTAATTTGACTGATTAGGAGCAATCACGAGAATCAAAGACTCCCTCATTCTCTCTATAGATAGGATATAGTATTTGCGAATCTATTCGACATCTTGATCTCTGCGTCCCCCTCTTTCGGTCCCAGCACTCAATCAAATATTAAGATGGCTAATTCTTCGCATGCTCCGCCGATGAGCCATGATGCTTGCTGAACATCTTTTTTGACTGCTTGTGTATTATGTAGTTGTCGATGACCACATCATCTAGCTGTCGATGTTGGCGTAATTCTCGATGTCCCCGTAACTTGAATTATTTCTCATTAGTGTGAACAAGGTGTTTGGCCATTCTCTAGTGTAAACACCAGCACTCAGTTGAACAGTGAACAACGTTAATCAAGCCAAAAAAGAGAAGCCGAGACCACTCACTTAGAATCAGGAGAGGATCTGTCGTTCCTCATTGGGGAGGGAGAAAGCCAAATGATACGAAGAAAGAGGTGGTCACGGTTATGGTGGCCAGAAAGAAATCATTGGCCATCAGCATCAACCTTGAAGCTGCATCGACCTAGCAACTTCTAATGGCATCTTTTCCAAATGTGCATTGCCGCATGATGACTTAGGGGTCCGGTCATGGTACTTTTACTTGGTCGAATCGAGATTGTTTATCCATAACTAGAATTTTGATCAACATTTACTTCAATTTGAACTAGGGGTGTGCATGGTCCGGGTTGGGCCGGTCCCGTGCTCAACCCGAGGACCGACCCGTACAGTGTCGGTCCTCAACTTTTGGGACCGTGGATCGACCCGTCAAGCTTGAGACCGAGGACCGGACCGACCCTATTGGTCCGGTCCGGTCCCAGGGTTAACCCGGGACCGCAAAATTTTTGCACAAGCATCGCAAATTACCCGATATATTAAATGCAAAAGCTTGAGACTTGAATAGCTATAAATATTGATCTATGCAAGGAAAACACACAATACACATTTCCGAAATGGAACTGTTCAAGTAGCAATTGAAGAAACATCAGAAATTAGAAGCAATCTTGGTACCTCTTGCGATGAGCACACACGAACAACAATGGCGATAATTTTAGCAAACAACATACCACTAACCACATTGAGCAGCGAGCACACAGCTAAAAATGAAACCAATCATAACGAGGGAGAAATCGATCTTTACAGAAGAGCGAGCTACATGCTCCATGATTCGGTTGAGTTCACCAGTAAGGCAAACCCGAGCTACATGCTCCATGATTCCCTTTTTGTTCCTATTTGCCCTAAGACAACTTGTCCCCAGCAAAGACGAAACTGTGTGCTCTGCCACGCTAATGCTACTCAAGGAACTCTCTGCAGATAGAAAGTTACCGAATGACGAGGTCAGTCGGTGGCTCAGAGAATTCGTGATTCCATAGACACGCCCATTTCTCCACATCTGGGAGAGGACACCGAAGTGTGGGTGACAAAGAGAGTCGCGGGGGTCGAGGGCAGCGACAGCGAGGCGGCAGCTCGACGTCGACGGCAGCTCGGTGAGACGGCAAGGGGGTCGACGGCAGCACGGTAGCTCGGCGAGACGGCGAGGGGGTTGACGGCAGCTTGGCGAGACGGCAAGGGGGTCGACGGTAGCACGGCAGCTCGGCGAGACGGTGAGGGGGTCGACGGTAGCTCAGCGTCGATGGTAGCTTGGCGAGGGGGTCAATGGCAGCACAGCAGCTCGGCGAGACGGCGAGGGGGTCCACTCGAGGGCAGCGACGGCGCGGCGCGGCGAGACGGCGAGGGCAGCGATGGGCGATTCTCTGGTGGGCAACGCAGCAGCTGTGGAACTCCAAAGAAGAGAAGGGCACGCACGGGCTGCACGCACGGGTCTCACTCTCAGCCCTTTTTGCTTTAGGTGGACCTTGGAGTGGACTTGCGATGGCAAACCGTGGACCGTGGACTGTGGAGGCGTGGACGTGGATAGTGGGCTTCGGCGTTTGGCAACTTTGTGGCGTGACATTTGGGTTTTGATAATAATGAATTAAGGGAGGTGAAAATGCCAAATGGAATGGACTTATAAAAAATATTTCATATTAAATATATATATTGTCGGGTTGGTCCGGGTTGGACCAACCCGACCTCATAGGACCAAGGACCAACCTGTACAGTACCGAATTAGGGATTTTAGGACCGAGGATCGACCCGTTCGACTCAAAAACCCGATCAAGACCGGCAGGGTTGGGCTGGTCCAGGGCCGGTCCAGGGTCGACCCTGGACCGTTGCTCACCCCTAATTTGAACACGTCTCGAAGGCTCCTTCCATCTTTACTATACATAGATGAGGAGGAGTGACCCAGTGTTGGATGAGGTTCCGATTTCCGTCGGCATATGTGAAGTTGAAGAAACCGTCAAGACAGCAAAGTCAATGAATCGTCAATGTAATCGTCCTATAACATCCGCTAATAATTGTCAACTATAGCGCTCATCTTTTGGTTACCATTCAATTTATGTACTATAATAATGGCTGGAGTTTTCAACTATTTCGTGACCGATTATATTCTGGCATGTATCTTAATTAGACATTTTAGAAGCAATTAATTGTCAGGAAACATTCTTCTGGCACCAATAAGACCAGTGCGGTCAATTTGAGGAAATACAATGTCGAGAATAACAAATCACTTAAACCTGATGACCTTTTGGGTAACGACTGCAGTGAATGGGTTACTCAATCGGAGACTTCAACCGTTCCTCTACGTATGACTGATCCATTTTCTCAAGAATGTAAATTTCATGAAGTCTACTTTACAACATACGGGTGTCTTAAGACTCACTCTGTTCACCATGCGATTTCAGTCTCTTCAACTAAGAATCTTTTCTGTGGCCAAAACGGAATCTGTATTTCAGGTACTCTATAAAACCTTGAATATAATTTCTCAATTCTCGATTGACATGCCTCACTTTTTGTTTTGCCAGGAAAGCTGTGAGAAGGCTTGGATGGACTAGGGGGGAGTCATTGGTTCATTGGTAGGTGCGTCTATGGATATAAGAACAGGAACGAGTGAAACACCGCATGCCAAATCATTATTGTTGGACAGTCTCGCTTCTTAATCTTTGAAACTTTCATTCCCCGCCAGTCGGTACGAATCGGGGTGCTTATTGCTTTGTTGCCTCATCTCTTGGATCTAATCCATTAACAGAGAAGCAACATACACGCTAGAACTGGGACTGCGATACAAACTCATAAGCTCGATAATCATCAGCGGTCAATGCATGAACGAAGGAGGCCTCCTGATCTTGGTGGCCTGCTCGAACCCGTAAGCGATTTCGATGAGCGTAGGCTCAGAGCCCCTCAGGCCTCCAAAGCAAATCCCAAAGGGCGCTCCATCCTCGTCATATCCAGCGGGCACGCTTATTCCAGGGAAGCCTCCGATCGCGAGAACCGTTTTGACCAGGGAACCAGGAGTCACCAATGCATCCAACTTGTTCTGCCTCATCAGCTTCTCAAACCCTTCTCGGCTCAATCTGTCCATGTTTTGCCATGCTGATTTCACAGTCGAATTGATCCCATTTGTGGCTTGTGCCGCAAGGAACACATCCTGGCCATATACATCGATCTTTTCCTGCAAGAACGACCATTTTTGTAACTAAAATTTACACTTAAACAGGGTAGAGTAGATGGATCACGATGGGAAGACTACATGATATGCATCACAAGGTTCGCATGGAGAACTTGAAAGTTTTCTATCCAGTGTTCCATGACATCTATGCTGCAAGCTGCAGGTGGTAAAAAGGGAGAAATTATTCTCCGCATGCTTGGTAAGGTTTTCTTCCCTCTTGCTTGATTATGCTATATGTTCCGCGACCATTATGTGATTCTACTACGTCATTTTAGTCATTTAAAGATGGTGATATAATTCGCTATGTGATAGTACTGACCACATGCTTGTGCTTGTTGTTGAAGGCAATTACGTCCGCAAGGGATCGGACTGGCGAGATGACCAAATCTCGAAGGTAAGTATTCAGGGCTAGCTTGAACTCGACAGATGTCGCTACATCTTCACCGCTCGTGTCAGAGTAGATTTCATTGATGTTGGCTAACTCCAAGTGGTCCACCAATACTGCACCTTGTTTCCTGTCCACGAACGGGATAAAAATATATGCACATTATATGTCAAAGTACTTCATTCCAAACTTGAGGAACTAATGGGTATTAATATCGATATTAACTACCTCAAGGTGCTAAAATGGCTATCAAATGCTTTGGCGACCCATCCTGAAAGGGAGTTGAAGTAAAGGTCTCTAACAATTCCAAGTCTCTTCCCTTTGAGCCCGTCGGCTTTGAGAAATCTCTTGTAGCCCCCACTTGGGATGTACTTCAACGCTTCTCCAGTGGCTTCAGCATCATAAGGATCGAATCCTGCAATGACGTCGAGGACATAGACGGCATCGGCAACAGTCCTGCACATTGGCCTGAAGATCCCGCATATAGAGATTAATACGTTCAGAGTGACTGCCGTGAGTATGAAGAGTGTCTATGTGTTTCGTCGCGACTTACCCAACAGTATCCTGTCTGGGAGTGATGGGGACAACCCCGCCTCGGCTCGTCAAGCCAAGGGTGGGTTTGATGCCCGCCACTGAGTTAGAACTGGAAGGACACAAGATTGAGCCGTCCGTCTCTGTTCCCAATGACACCGCCCCCATATTCGCTGCTACGGATATGGCCGACCCGCTACTTGACCCACAAGGATCTGCTGATAGATTGTATGGATTCTGTGTTCATATGCATTAACTCTAGTCATCGGATAAACAGATTCAAAGGAAGCTTTCCTTGTATTACTATGTCAAATATGCCTTTTCTAGGACAAACAGCTCTAGTGCTTCCTAAGCAGCTATCACGGCGCATTCACTAGAGCATGATTTTAATATTTCCCACAGATTCTTGTAATGATTTATCCATGTGGCACATGTGCCACTTTCCGAATATTTTTCACAAAAGGCTACTATAAATATGGAGGTTCAATTAAATTAATAGCCTCACAAGAGCATTCGAATTGTTAGATCCTTGCAAAGATAGATAAGAGTACAAAGGAGGATCGGTTGTTCGGCTGACCTTTCCCTGGCCGCTCCTGGCACACCATCCATTGGGGTCACCAGGATAGCGATAGTGAGCCCACTCGCTCAAGCTCGCCTTCCCCAGCAACACGGCTCCAGCCCTCCTCAGCCGAGCCACCACGCCAGCATCACGAGGCACAACGGAGCCGAGAAGTGCGAAGGAGCCCGCTGTGGTGTTCATCTTGTCTTCGGTGGCTATGTTATCCTTGAGAAGTATAGGGATCCCGTGCAAGACAGAGAGAGAGCCATATGGCTTCGCCTTACGTTGTTGGTCCGCCCTATCGGCTTGGCGCAACGCATCCGGGTTCACCTCTATGACCCCTCTGAGGAGCGGGTTGAGTCTCCGAATCTGGTTGAGGTAGAACTCAGTCAGCTGCCTCGAGGTAAGTTCGTTTTGCCTGAAAGCAAGCTGGAGATCGTGTACGCTTGCTTCCTCGAGCGAGAGTGTTTGAGCTAGAGCGACGGCTCGGAGCACGACTAATGCAGTGGCTAAGAGAATAAGAAGCGCTCGTGATTGGAAAAAGGCAAGGGGAGGTCCGGTAGCCATGGTTTAACTGCTCGTCGAGGTTTGGGTAAAGTCGTAGAGGAACTCAGAGCAGAACTCAGAGCAGATTGGAACAACAAAAGAAGGTGCGAGCTGTGAAAGTACATAAATATTAAACCACGACTTCACTTAACGGCTTAAGCTTTTAGGACAGTTGGCGGTGGTCCTTCACAAAACTTCACATGGCATCAGAGCAGGAGGTCCTGAGTTCAAATCTTACTAGGCCCCTAGTCTCCCCAAAGTCCTTCCACGCTTAGTACTAGGCAGAGGAAATTCCAAAATCGAGCTCTTAACCAAGATCTATCTAATTCTCAGTTGGTGGACTGTAAGGAGAGTTCGGGATGTTGTTAAGCCGCGGGATTTAACAGAAATCGATCCAGAGCTATGGTTTGGTCGGAGCGAATTTATAAAGTTTCGGCATGCAAACTGTGCGATGCTTAGAGTGAACCTTTCATAAGCGCGCAAGAGTCGTTTCATCACTTAATGATTGTTGTTTAATTGAGTGTTAGGTAAAGAAGTTATGTTCTCCATTCTATTATAATTGCAATGATTCAAGTCCGTTGGCTCGAATAGTTTACTTGTTTGTTTTTGGTGTTTTAATGTGAGTGGTGCTTATCTTTTCTACAAATTTGTAAGCCCCTTTTTTTTGTTTTTGAAAGTGATGGCAATTTGATATATATTATGAATTATGAAAGAGCAAATTCTTAGATAAGTTGGATTGGGCTTCAATTACCTTTTAATAAGTTAAAATTGCATCGGAAAGCATTGTTTGAAATAGGTTTTAATTTTGTGGTTGGAAATTATAATCATTTATGAATGTTTTTGGAAATGTTTTATTGAACGAATTGTTAGAGGTTACATGTATTGATTTATGAAATACTTTCAATTCGATATATTTTAATTCGAAAGGTTATATGTCTACGTTTGCAAAACCAATTTATGAAAAGGATTCTAAATTTGATTTGTAGATATTTGGAGGATGAGTTCATGGTTTGATGCTCCTTGTCACTACATTTAGAACTCGTAGAGGGTTTGAGTATGCATATTATGTTTAGGCTGTCTTTCTAGACTGAATGACCGGATGTTATAGTTGGAGACCTTGTCAAGGGAATATTGGTTGCCTTTGTCTTGAGGCTTTAAATATGACTTGTAGTTGGATATCGAAAACTATATTGATTAATTGAATGGACAATTGTTATTTGATCTAATATTGTCGATTGATTTAACATATATTAAAGTTTTGTAGAAACGATATAATTGATTTTTAATATTGTACGTATATTATATAATGGATTTGAGTTAAATAAGTTGTTGGTATGGTTTCATAAATATGCATAGTAGATATTCAATCTATACAAAGGATTTGTACTACTCGATGAGCTATAACTGCTCTTACCATTCATTTGTGAATCTTTTTCAGGTTCTTTAACTAAAGACAGGTAAAATAAGAGCGCTATTAACGAGAAACTATTGATAGTTGGATTTTTGGTTATCGGTTGAGATGGATGAACATGTCTAATGATAGTTGTTGGGTCTACTAGAGTTTGGAAACTTACATATGATCTTTTCGATAGATTTTAAAATTATGATCTTGTAACCAAATGATTGTCTTATTAGATGTGACGAATCAATGTTGGATATTTTGGGGATGCGTCCTTTGAAAGAAGGATGGTCATGTCATTGCCTATTCTTATCGAAGTTGAGGTGTGATGGACGCACATCACACGACAAAAAATTCGACGTTCTTGAATTCCAATGGTCGAGTCTAACTTCATAAGCAAGATCCATTATCTTCAAGGTAAGCGAGGGCGACCAAAGATTTTTATAGCATAAGAGCAGAGGGAATGCTCTCTTTACCACTTAATGGGTAAAGCATATCCTCTTTCCTTTTCAATAACGCATCAAGAACGTGAGCAATTCCATGGGCAGGGACCATCATCTTCATTAGCCCCTCTCCACTAAGGGAACAAGACAACACGCGAGAAGTCTGTCCGATCTAATGTCCCGATCACCGTGCCACTGATGGGATCAATCGGTCACCCAAAACCATGAAAATTCAGTTTACGGTGTAGCTTTTTAAGTGTGCAAGAGGACGTGTTTTTAAGTTGCAATCCTCACTTACATCCCCTGTTTTCAATGTGGCTTTTAATGTGCTAGTGAATTGCTGAAATTTCAAGCCAAATGTAAAATTCTGCATTAATATTTTAGTGCTTAGCACTTTTTATATATAGGCGTCATCGTCCGACCAAATTAGGATGTGTATTCATGGTTAGAACCATTAAACTTGAGTGAAGATCGTCAATTGGAAGAGCTAAATCAAAGTAGCATCCGTCAGTACCAACCAAATTCGAATTGCATGTAGTGTTAGTTTATACCAAAGTTAATGTTGGTCAAAATTCCGACTGTGGACATAGGATCTTAATTTGACTGATTAGGTGCAATCACGAGAATCAAGGACTCCCTCATTCTCTCTATAGATATGATATAGTATTTGCGAATCTATTCGACATCTTGATCTCTGCGTCCCCCTCTTTCGGTCCCAGCACTCAATCAAATATTAAGATGGCTAATTCTTCGTATGCTCCGCCGATGAGCCATGCTGCTTGCTGAACATCTTTCTTGACTACTTGTGTATTATGTAGTTGTCGATGACCACATCGTCTAGCTGTCGATGTTGGCGTAATTCTCGATGTCCCCATAACTTGAATTATTTCTCATTAGTGTGAACAAGGTGTTTGGCCATATTCTAGTGTAAACACCAGCACTCAGTTGAACGGTGAACAACGTTAATCAAGCCAAAAAAGAGAAGCCGAGACCACTCACTTAGAATCAGGAGAGGATCTGCCATTCCTCACTGGGGAGGGAGAAAGCTAAATGACACGAAGAAAGAGGTGGTCACGGTTATGGTGGCCAGTAAGAATTCATTGGCTGTCAGCATCAACCTTGAAGCTGCATCAACCTAGCAACTTCTGATGGCATCTTTCCCAAATGTGCATTGCCGCATGATGACGTAGGGGTCCGGTCATGGTACTTTTACTTGGTCGAATCGAGATTGTTTATCCATAACTAGAATTTTGATCAACATTTACTTCAATTTGAACACGTCTCGAAGGCTCCTTCCATCTTTACTATACATAGATGAGGAGGAGTGACCCAGTGTTGGATGAGGTTTCGATTTCTGTCGGCATGATTTAAAGCCGGCAGCGTTGGCGTAGGCTTGATCTTTTTTCTTCTTTTGTGGTCTGTTTTTTTTTTTTTTTTTGCTGACATCAATCAGATGAACCCAGCAACTAGTTTAACGGTGAACGAACTCAAGCATAAAAAGGAAAAGCCGAGAACCGCTCATCAGAATCAGGAGAGGATCTGTAATTCCTCATTTGGGGAAAGGCAAAGCTAAAAGTCATATGGTGACCAATATGAATTCGTCGGTTATCAGCATCGACCTTGAAACTTTTAATGGTATTTTTGCAAGTTAGCGTTCCTGCATGATGATCATATGGTCCGCTCCTCTGCTCAAGCCCTCCTGCCGACAAAGGCAATGAGTCTGCTTCTGTGTGCACGTCAAGATGCAAGAATGGCTGAATAATGGAGGTGAGAAGAACAACAAAATGCAAAATGCGTGTGCACTTTCAATCAGAAAGGGAAAAGAAGCGAGACAACCAGGCACATCATGATTGCTAAGCATAAGTAATATACGGATTCAAGTGAAGAGTGAGACAAGCGTATATAACATCCAACTGCAAGAATCATCGACGTATTTCATTTTCCCATTGATATGAATGCAGGCATAAGAGATTCTGAACCACTTCCCAGGACATTTGTAGAAGGGCCTTGTTTTATGCCGTAAAAGCGTATCAAGCATGGGCTGACTAAACTGTGTCCTCACAAGAAAAAATTATACTTAGCAAATCAACTAATTAGAGCTTATTTACATAGCGGTGGTTATTCGTCAAATCTCCTCAAATAACAGATATTACAGATAGCATCTATGGAACAGTCAGACCAGATAGTACGAACCATGATTCTCCACACTAGCTAGACCACAACAAGAAGACTATTCCTGAAGGTGAGAAGAAGTGGAGAACTCATGTATCCACATTGTTCCATTGCTTTACTCATAATACGGATAGTGAAATTCATAAGAAAATGATAGAGGAGGTTTACGCATCCTCGTGGCTTGTTCAAAAGAATAGGCTATCTCAATCAACTTGGCTTCTGATCCCTTCAATCCCCCAAAGCAAATCCCAAATGGCATTCCCTTGTCATCATATCCAGCGGGAACAGTTAGTGCCGGATAGCCTCTAAGTGCCATAACTGTGGCAGCACGTGCACCTAGTGTCACCATCGCGTCCAACTGGTTTTCCTTCATTAGTTTCTCAAATCCCTCTTCTGCCAACTTTTTCATCATAGTTTCTGCGTGGACAACTTCCTCGTCAAGTATGTTTGTCATCTGTGCTGCAATTAACCCATCCTGATTATACTCTTCCATCTTCTCCTGCAGTATTTGAGGCTTGAATTAGCGAGTATTAATGAGAACTTTGATGAAACAAATTCATCAATCTTTTTTCCAGCCAAGACTGGTGAGCTACATCTTGTTACGTAGTGGGAGAGAGCTCAGAGATAATCTTAGACCTCCATCATTGTTGCTACGATCTAATACATACCAAATCTGGGTTGTTGGAGTTGAAAGCAATAACTTCTGCTAGCGACTTCACTGTAGAGTTGCTCAATTCTGCTAAGTATTCATTTAGATAATGCTTGAACTGAGCTGGCAGTAGAGTCA
Organism: Melaleuca quinquenervia; assembly: GCA_030064385.1. Lineage (NCBI taxonomy): Eukaryota > Viridiplantae > Streptophyta > Magnoliopsida > Myrtales > Myrtaceae > Melaleuca > Melaleuca quinquenervia. Next base: position 3,337,515 of record CM057726.1, on the reverse strand, counting down.
TTTCACCACTGTGATATGGATTTAGGATGATGTCAATGTGTTCGATCTCCAAGTTATCCACTAAAATTGCACCGTTGTTCCTTCAATTTACCAAAAGGACAAAAAAAATGATCAGCGTAACATAAATAAGACTTTGGATTACAAGCACTTCCATATCAACTATTCTAAGTAAATATACTGGTGAACTAGGTCCTAATTCAGAACAGGCAGTGGTCTGCATCGCTAATTTCACTTTATGCTCACCTGAAAGTCAGAAGATGTTGAATAAACATGGAAGCAGCTGTGGATCCCTTAGAGTCTGAAAAAGGATTTCTCACTATGCCCAATCTTTTTCCGGTAAGACCATCTTCCCTAAGAAACTGCTTGTAACCGCCCATTGGTATGAATTTGGCTGCTTCCCTTGTAGCTTCATCCCTTGGATCATATCCAACTATCGCATCAAGCACATGGACTGCATCAGACACAGTTCTGCTCATGGGCCTGTACAGAAAATAAAAATTACAAGGTGACATGTATATCATGCAAATGCGAGCATGGATTAAACACAGTACAGAATCTTAGCAACTGGGATACAGGATCACGGAAACACTAGCCCAGACTGCAAAACTTTACCCAATTGAGTCTTGGTGTGGTGAAATTAAAATAACGCCTGCCCGACTAGTCAGTCCAACCGTGGGCTTGAAACCGACAACCGAATTATGATCAGCTGGGCAGATGATGGAACTATCAGTTTCAGTCCCTAATGACACAGTAACCATGTTTGCAGCCACTGCTATTGCTGAGCCACTGCTGGAGCCACATGAGTCCCCCGACATCACATAAGGGTTCTGCATATATGCAAAGTAAAAGCAAGAACAATCAGTAGATAAAACTCTTAATTTGGACAAGGTGGTCAACGAACAGTGTGTTAAAGGACCTATCGAGAAGCATGCCTTCATATTTTTCATCGGCTCTGCATATATGCAAAGTAAAAGCAAGAAAAATCAGTAGATAAAACTCTTAATTTGGACAAGGTGGTCAACTAACAGTGTGTTAAAGGACCTATCGAGAAGCATGCTTTCATATTTTTCATCATATTGTTTTGCATGACAAGCGCGGGACATAAAAATACCAACGTTAATACATAGAAGTATCTTTTTCAAGCCAACATAGTCAAAGGTCACAGGGACAGCATGTAGTGTTATGCAGTGGGTGCAAGTGCTCCCACTGAACTTCCAAAGCCTATATCATACTTTGTGTATTTTGCGGGGAAGAATTCTTCTGACAATTTTACTTTGGAGATTGAACCCACTGTCAACCATGTTAAAGACACTATTAGATATCTGCAAAGTTGCCAAGAAAATGCAAATGAATTTTGAAACCTTGAGCTGAAAGAAAATATCTTGTGCGAACGATCCAAAATAAAAACACGATGTATCATATAAACATCATCAAGACTTTCTTAATGAATGATTGTCCTGTTACTTGATAAGAGGATATAAACATGGTTATCAAAGCAATATTACACTTTTCTAGAAGAGGAACATGTCATGGAATATCATTTGTATTATATATGAAGCACAAACAAGTATGGAGAGGAAATAATGTATGGACCCCAAAACTCCAGATCAAGAACTTGGAATAAGGGGTAATGTTGTGTTCTTTTCACAACTCGTGACAAACAACATGAAATGATAGCCCAAAGAAAAGAAGAAAGAAAAACGAGATTGCCAAATCAAATCACAGATCATTGTGCTTTAAGATTTTTCACATGCTTCAATCGATATTCTAAAGGAAACGAAGGAATAAGTACTCACAATATCAACAAAATATATGTAAATTCCTCATGTTCTGCAATGAATTCACTGAGAAAATGCTCATCCGTCCCTGAGATCAGGATACCCCTTAAAAGGACTAAACGAGAAGCAGGCCTTCACCTGAATGGCCCACATAACCTTATTCATCAAATCATTTCCCCATGAGAAGCGCTAAGTAAAGTAGAAAGGCATTCATTTCCCTGTTCTTGACAGGGAACACGCCATGAAACTGAACATCTGTGACAACCTAAATGACTACACAGATAAGTATGCGCACTTTGATATACGCACGGTCACTCGCCTGTCCTGATTACGGGCGCATTCATCCTCCAAAACATGGAAAATCTACGTGGCCCCCTCCTCATCACAGCTTGCAATATCAACATCAGTCATTTACCGGTCCCCACATCTTCCCTCGAAGCAGGAGTTAATCATCGGATCAATCACCCGACACGTGCTCGGATTGAACGATTAATTCATTACAAGCATGTTAAGTGTTGAAACAATCAAAACATCGTCATAACTCAGTTGCATAGTTGCGGACAGACGACCGATACACACGAACACACTTACCAAGCCCTGTCCGGCTCGAGCGCACCATCCCCTGGGCATCTTCGGGGACCGGAGCGAGTACCACTCGCTCATACTCGCCTTGCCCAAAATCACGGCCCCGGCGCTCCTCAACCTCTCCACCACGAACGCGTCCCTCGGGACGCGAGCCCCGAGCAGCGCGTACGATCCGGCGGTGGTGTTCGTCTTGTCGTCGGTCCCGATGCTGTCCTTGAGCAGGACGGGGATTCCGTGCAGATTCCCCAGGGCTTCGTTGCCGCCGGCCTTCGCTCGTCGCAGCCGATCGGCCTCGTCGGCCTGATCGAGAGCGTCGGGGTTGACCTCCAGGACGCAGCGGAGGGAGGGGTTCAGGGCCTGAATCCGGTCCAGGTAGAATTCAACGAGCTGGCGGGAGGTGATCCTGTCCTGGCCGAAGGCGAGGTGGATGGACTCGATAGTGGCCTCGAGGAAGTTGAATTCAGAAGCGGCGATGGCGTTTGTGAGGAAGGCGAGGGAGAGGAGAGCGAGTGAGAGTGAGGAGAGGGAAGTCATCGCCGCCGCCGCTACCGCCGCCGCCCAAGTCGTCTCGGAATGGAGATCGGTGTCTGATGTCCCAGTCCGTGGTCAACGTTGAAACTTGAAGAGAGAGAGAGAGAGAGAGAGTGTGTAGCTCCAACTCCAAGCGCAGCGCAGGTGATGAAGAAGTTCCCTCCATAACATTTCTTTTCTTGAAAGGAGAATGGAAGTTGTCACCAGTAGGCGGAACGTTGGGCGGTAGCAGCCTGCCAGGCAGTAACTTAATAATAAACTTTGCTTTGCCAACAGGTCTCAGCTTTCTTCAGACGATTTTGACAACCAGGGCACAGCTATTCGGAGAAGAGTTGCGGCCTCAAAAAGCGACCGGAAAACAAAGTCCTTCCTTCCAATCCAAGCCGACCAAGCCGCCGCCATTAGCGGCGAACTTGCTTTGGGTAAAAATGTATTAGTAGCTTATTCACGAAGACATTGATCAAGAAAAACATAGAGACTTAAAAAATCCGAAACTTACCTGTTGAAATAAATTCCTCAAATTTTAAAATCCAAAACCTACCGTGTATACTTTGGAACTTAGAACCAAATCAAATCTCATTTTTGACCTGATTCTTAAGCTCTACCCAACAACCATGCTCATCACCAATTAGGATTAATCAAGCTCATAAATTCAGACTACTCCCCAGTCCGCTCACCCGTCCGTTTAAGAAAAAGCAAGTAAACGAACAATACTATGCGCAGCTACTACATCTTCAATAAATGACATCTTTCAACCTTCTCGTTAATGATTTCAACCAATCAGTTCTGTTTAGATTGTTCTCATCAACTCATAAAGAGTATATTTAAGGTGTGCTATAATCATTTAGAGCTTGATCAATTCCACGAATGAAAAAGAGATACAAACAACTTAAGATGGCGATAGCTAGGGTTGTGCATGGTCCGGGTTGGGCCGATCCCGTGCTCAACCCGGGGACCAATCTGCACAGTGTCGGTCTTTAATATTTGGGACCGTGGATCGACCCGTCAAGCTTGGGATCGAGGACCGGACCGACTCTATTGGTCCGGTCCGGTCCCAGGGTCAACCCGAGAGCGCAAAATTTTCACACAAGTATCGCAAAATGCCTGATATCAACTAAATGCAAAAGCTTTAGACAGAAATGCACCACAAGTCCTCACATTTAACCTTGCAGATCGTAATTTCTTCCCCAAGTAAAATTGACTTATTGAGAGCAATAGCGCTCCGCCGAAAGATTAATTACGTCTAAAAGTCCATTCTTTTCACTCAGATATCCTAACACAGATTCCCGGCGAAAAATCGAACTAATCAGAGCAGAAAAAAGGGAAACGAAAGTAAGCACCCAACATCCAAACGTTTCGAGCGAAGAAGGGAAAAGGGTATCTATCAAAAGGAAGGTTTCTGGGACGAGAAGTTGAAACAGACCCATTAGGAAGCCCAAACAAGCTCCGGGAGAGGACGCCGAAGTGGTGGGTGATGAAGAAGGCTGTGGGGGCCGAGGGCAGCGACGGCGAGCCAAGTGTGAGCCACGCGGTGAGCCAAGTGTGAGCCACGCGAGCGAGCGACAAGCGACTCTCTAGAGGCGGGTGAGCGACGGGCAGCAGCAGCAATTTTAGAGAGTCTTCTAGTTCCATATGTGGTCTTTAAGAAAAGAAATTAGGGCGTTGTCCTATTACGCAACACGCAAGCCCAACTCCAACACAGAAGAAGGCAAGCAAGACAGAGAAGAGAAGGTTTCGGCCCTTTTGGCTCTAGGTGGACGTTGACTAGACTAGAGGGTCGCGTGTGTTTTGCTTCTGCGTTGGGCTTGGGCATTGGGCAACTTTGGGTTTTGGTAATAATGAATTAAAAGAGGTGGAAATGCCAAATGGAATGGGCTTATAAATTTTTTTTAATATTACATATATATTATCGGGTTGGTCCAACCCGGACCAACGCGACCTCCTAGGACTGAAGACCAACCCGTACAATATCGGGTTAGGAATTTTAGGACCGAGGACCGACCCGCTCAACTCAAAAACCCGATCAGGACCCACCGAGGGCCGGTCTAGGGTCGACCCTAGACTGTTGCTCACCCCTAGCGATAGCTTGCGGTGAAATCCAATCGATCAGCACTAAGAGATAGGTCAACAGCACATATAGAGTCCTGGAGCGTGCATAAATTGGAAACAGACGAAGAGAAGTGAAACAGCACCAGAAGACAACGCCATTTATTTGGTCACTGTCTTAAACTTACGGTCTTTCTCATCACTGCCTTCACAGTGTCGGAACAACTACATTACAGCCATAAAAATAAACTATAGGGAAGGTCCATAATCGTATATCCGCTGCCACTAAACATGCACAGCAACAAGCGAAACCCGACCAAAAAGGTCCTTCGCATGATTGATGGATATGAGAACTCACAACCAAACACAAGATGCAAATAAGTAAAGCTTAAGTCAACCAGATCAAAACTGCTAATCCACTATAAAGCAAGTGCTCTTCCTCTTCCTCTCCAACTATCATGATGCAAAACTTCTCCGCTGTTTAGTTTGCTTCGTCTCCATTGTCATCCTCCTCGATGCTGCAAGATAATGAATCCACGTGAGTTTCTAGGCTTTTAGAGATGCACCACATGATGGAAGAATCGACGCATCTTATTGTCTCCCATGATATCCATAACTTTCAACCACTGAAAGGTTGAGAAAAGTAACCCTATACAAATAAAGACACCACTTTCTAATGAAGAAATCCGCAGCTTTAAACTAACCATTTGCCTGTCTAGACTTCCCGGACCACATACTCTACACATTTTAACTTATATCGGTACATGGTTCCTAGTAATTTCTACCGATAACTTAACAGATGAAAAGGGCTGCATCATATTCAAAATCATTGTATGAAAGGACAAAAAAAAACTGACAAATAAGAGAAAACAATGGATACAAGATACGAATAAGCAAACATTAGTTGCATCTAATACTACATCACACCGACAGTGAGGCATTCAAAAAGATAAGTTGGCATGTCAAGTCGAAAGATAAACCATGCTTTAAAGGGAATAAACAAAAGTTAAAGAGTTAGCAAACTAAGTCATCAAACAAATTCACAAGATCCATGTTAACTGGGAGAGAACGAGATGGGAATTCTAAATTTGTTCAGAGAATGAAAAAATATTGGTTCCCTGACGTATCTGCAAAACATTTGCCCCTTTTTTATGGGCACATTTAAAGAAAAACAAGTCATTACTGATGAAGTTCTCATATCCTTCAGAGTTTCCCCAAGATGGCAAGAAACTTCAAACAAGTTAAGTTTGAGTCCAAGAGAGAAAGGAAAAGAAAAAGGAAATAAAAAAGATTTTCTGCTATAGAACTCCATAGAAATGGTACTTCTTTTCCACCAGTGTAATTGTCACACCAGTAAAAATCATTCAACACTCTCTATCATATCGATACAAAGAGCAAGCTAACATACTTTACCGATTGACTAACATCAACCATCCCTTCATGTTTGTTAACACACTGCTTCTTTCTTACCATGGCACAGCCAATGGAACCAAGCAAAAATTAAATGAACTATGCTATATGACGTCCTTTTGAATGTCCAAAACTAGAACCATCCAGAGCTCACAATTGCAGGGTTTTACAGTTACAACAGCAAGACATGCCATTGCCGTATTTCTATTAAAGTGAATTATCTCACTGTCTTCATTTTCGAGGGTTATGGTGAGTACTATCTCCAAACATACACAATCTCTAGTCCATCAAAAGGTAGGATTTCCCTAATGGAACGCACTAATATAGACAATCTAAATACTAAGCATCAGCCAGAACACTTTTCTGATAAGTACCTATCCACTAAATCGTGCAACAGAATCATCAATTTAAGAATGTCAATTTCCTCTTCAAAGCAAATACAGTTCAATTAAACAACAAACTGAACTAACCTTGGGGAAGGTACCGCAGTGATCTCATTGGAATCATTCTTCCTCCAAATCGTCTCAGTCCTGTCCTCCTGCAAATTGACCCTTCCGTTTCCACTCCCTAAGCTCCTCTTCCCAAAAGACCCTTCTCCCTTATCTCCTGTCTCCACTTCCTTAATCCTCATGGCATCCAACTTCTCATCAATCTCCTTCCAGTCCTGCCCCTTTTCTTTCAACACCTCCTCTCTCGGCCTTGCATTTCCAAAGGGGCTCCATGCTTTCGGCTTTGCCACTGCGCCTGCACCTGACCCCGCCCCATCACTAGCAGCCAACGTCCTGGGCTGCAAAACCAGCCTGGGCCTTGAACTACCAAGACTACCCTCATCTTCCTTCCTCTTGCCCCATTTATCAGCATCTGCACCGCCGCCAAAACTGCCCTCATCTTCCTTCCTCTTGCCCCATTTCTCAAAATCTGCACCGCTGCCGAAACTACCTTGATCCTCCTTCCTTCTGCCCCATCTATCAGCAGCTGCGCCACCGCCATTAGAACCCTCAAAACCCCCCATATTAAACCCTCTCCTCTCTCTGCCCGCTTCACTGCTGAACGGCCGCGGCTCAGAACTCTTATTCGACACCCAACTATCCGATTCATCAGCTTTCGACTGCGAACTGAAGAATCCACCCCTCTCTCTCCTCTCAAAACCAGTTCCCACCATCGATTTCTTCGCAGCAGACCAGTCATCAATCTCATCAGCCCGCGAGGACAAGGAATCCCTGCTCGCTTCCCTACTGAACCCTCCTTGCCTCGTCGGATCGTCCGAAGCCCTAGACGAGCCCCACCGCGAGTTCAGGGGATCCTCCCCCGAATTGCTCGATCCATAGCGTCCAGAGCCATACGATTTGAAGCCCCCTCCGAGCCGGCCCCGCTCCAGCTCCTCCGCGGACCGCTCGCGCGGGCCAGTGGGCAGCATCTGGAGATCCTCGCGCGTTAGGCCTTTGGACGGTTCATATTTGGGGGCAGAGTTGTAGGTAGAGAACTCGGCCAGCGAGATGGCCTGGGCCTTCTTCTTCTTCGGCTTGGTGGCTATGGCGGCGGCGAGGGAGGGGAAGTCGGCGAGAGGCGCCGCCGCGGGGCCGCCGTCGGACTTCTGCTGCTGGAGGAGCTCATCCTCGTGCTCTTCGGAGTCAAGGGCCCACGAACCAGGCTTGGTGGCCCAAGGGGAGACGATAGCCGCCATGGTTGTCGTGCTTGTGTTGTCTGGGGGGGAGCTTTCTCTCTCTTCTTCGCGCTCTGTTTCTCTCTCTAGAACGAGGGTTTCTCCTTTTTTATGTAACAGAAGATTGCGTCCGTTGGCAGCGAAGCGAGGATTAGGGGGCTTTCCGGCGTGGCGTTTGACAGCCGGGATGATCCGACGGTGGAGAGTGACTCGGACGGATTCGGTCGGTGGTGGGGTTTGTCGGATCGGATTGGGCGGACGGTCGAGATTCGGCGATGATCTCAAATGCGGAGAAGCGAGCTCGGACACGGCATCGTATGATGGTTTTTCACATTCCGGTCCATTCCGAATTGGGGAATATTTAATGTCGCTTTTAATTTTCAGTTTTCTTTAGCCAAAAAAAAAAAAAAAACAGCGCTTCCATTCGTTACCGAGAGAGCATCCCAACCTTTTAAAACGTTACGAAAAGCCCGAGGGGAGGTGAAAGGAACCATCGTTGGGTAAAGTATATTTCTACGGCCCATGGGCCTTTGCTACCTAATCTGCTAGTTGATTGGCGACGGATCTCGGGCTGGGCCATACAAATCTGAGGCTCCTCCATAATGTCACATAAGGCGGCCCACGGGCCTTGAGACCGTCCCATGATGGTTTCCACCGCCTGATAAGGATGTCTCGGTACATATAGAAAATGTCCCAAGGTCATCCAACGATTGTCTAGAGGTCCGATATGTGCAGATCGAAGAATTTCCTTGTCAGGGTTAATATGCTCCCTCGCACAGGTTATCACTTCTAGAGTTGCCACTTCATCCCTTATCCTTAATGACTTAATTCCCTACAAAACCCTAAACTTTTAAGTCTAATCTCAAATTTATTCCGAATTCTTTTTTTGTCTTGAAAAAAATTCAAAGTTTAAGGCAAATCTCAAATGGATCACGATTTTTTTTATTTAAGAGGAAAATTATCGCTTTAAATTCTAATCTCATATTTACTCACGCCAGCTCTTGATCTAAAAATCATCAAATCATCATCGGTTATTCTTGATCTTTATATTGTAGGACAATTTTCTTTTTAAAGATAATATTAATGCCATCTTATTAATATGGACACATTATGGATATGAAAAAATCAAGTCAAAGTAAAAAAAACTAAACCATTTAAAAATGGATATAATTTTTTAGATAAACTAAAACTCGGGACAAAATAAGATCTTGACTTAAACTATGAAATTCTTTCTGATGAATTTTAAAATAGAACTTAAAGTAAATGCTTTTTTTTTATCTTATAAAAAAAATCCCCAGATAAAATTAAAATTAGATCTAATATTTTTTTTTTAAATGGAATTGGGCACATAATTACTGTGATCTCAAAAGCACGCCTAGCTTTCGAGTCGACCAGGCAAACGCACGCTTCCCACGTGACACTTTCTAAGGCAAGATCAAAGACTCTCTCTTTTTTATTCTTTTTCATTTTCTCTGTTTCCTTTTTCTTTTCTTATCTTCTTTTTCTTTTCCTTGTTTTCTAATTGGCTAGCCAGTGAGTTGGAGATGTGCATAGAGTAAGTCGATGACTTCACGATATTTACAGGAGACTTATCCACACCGAGGACCCTCTGGAAAACCCGTCGCCGCCGCCGCCGCCGCCGCCGCCTCTCTCTCTCTCTCTCTCTCTCTGTGTGGCTCCCATTCATGGAAAGTTCAAGCTAGGCAACGAGGTTGTAAGACTTGCTCATAGATATCAAGTTCCTATAAGGTCGGGGACCTCAAATCTATAACGGATGCATCAAAATCTTTGCTCAAATGGTATGCCCCGGTCCAAGAGAAAGCACGCGATCCAATTTACAGAAGACCCCGTCGAGCCCATTCAAGAACAGAACTCTGAGAAAGTTCAGGGACTGAATTTGAAGGGAAAAAGAAATTCCAAGGACTAGGGTGCAAAAAAGCATAAAAGCCCATCCAAGAACAAGAGAACGAAAGGACCAAAGCAGAACGATCACTGCGCGTGCATGGCGATTCACAAACATGATCAGAGTCTTATTTTATTGCTAAAGATAGGGAATTTAGAGGTAGCTCGTCACGTTAAAAGCCCCAACGGAACCACCACCAACACCACGTTATTAAAGGTCAGGCCTTAAGCTGACGTGTCATATTACTACATACATATACCCAGAAAGCGCCGTCGCCCGCCGCCGCCGCGAAGCGCGGAACCATGCGGACTTAGGAGAGCTGACCGCAGTCAGCGATGACGACGGGCTTCGAGGTCCTGCCGGAGCTGGACCCGACCTTCTCTATGGCCTTGACCACGTCCATCCCCTCCACCACCTGCCCAAACACCACGTGCTTGCCGTCCAGCCACGGCGTCTTCTCCGTACATATGAAGAACTGCGACCCATTGGTCCCCGGCCCCGCGTTCGCCATGGACAGCACCCCAGGCCCCGTGTGCTTCTTCACGAAGTTCTCATCCTCGAACTTGGACCCGTAGATCGACTCCCCGCCGGTCCCGTTGCCAGCGGTGAAGTCGCCGCCCTGGCACATGAACCCCGGAATCACCCGGTGGAAAGCCGACCCCTTGTAGTGGAGGGGCTTCCCGCCGCGGCCGGCGCCCTTCTCGCCGGTGCAGAGCGCCCGGAAGTTCTCGGCTGTGCGCGGGGTGGTGTCAGCGAAGAGCTCCATCACGATCCGGCCGGCCGGCTCCCCGCCGATCGTGACGTCGAAGAAGACTCTCGGGTTCGACATTTTCACGAAGCCTATGAGCAGCCGTAAGCTTTCTCTGGTACAGAACGAGGGGGAGAGAAGGGGGTTTATGTAGAAAAGGAGACGTCGCTGGATTGCGGCACGTGGGGAGATCGCCCAGGTCGACAGGTTAACTCGGGTTGGGTTAACCCTTACCAGGGTTAAGTGGTGGGTGCCGGAAGACAAGCGGCGTCGGGTCGGGTTCATACGTTCGTTTCCGTGGGTAATCGCAATCGGGATGGGAAAAGGTGGGACGAAAAGTCCAACGTGACGTGAGCCCGACTGAGATTACTAACGAAGTTTTGTGGGCGTAAGGGAACATAACACCCGTCATTCATGCTTCAGCGTCTCGAGCCTTCAATGCCCTTTTGTTTTTTTTATTAATATTTCCTTTTGTCGCTTTCACTACTCTCCTCTTGTTTGGTGATAAAAATATACACGTCACGAGACGAGAACAAGAGAAGGAGCATTTGTCAAACGGCAGGAAATCTGAACATCTCGACGCGGCGCTTCATCGAGAAGGGCACGAAGGAATCGCCAGAGGGGGACCCCGGCCTAGTTCGGCGAAACAAGCGGAACCCGATTGAAGATCCTCGGGGAAACACCGTTTCGACCCCGCGGTTGTTCTGTCCGTTAACCCGGTTGAAAATCCTTTGGTGACTTTCTCTGTATCGGTCCCCCCAAGGTTCAAGAAGACACTAGAAAACAACAAAGAGGGAAAAGAAGAGAGAACCCACGTTGTTTTGCGATCCTCGTTCTTTGTCTCGTCCATCGTAAAGATCGACGGACCCACCAGATCAAAACACGAGAAACACGCGTGTCTGGGGGCATTGAATTCGTGCAGGCGCAGGGGCCCCGCTGGGCACCGCAATTCGACGAAGACGGGATACCACGTGACGCCCCTCCTTCATCGACGATGTTTTTTACGCACGAAGTTAGAAAACGAAGGAAAAATCTGCACCGGTGATGTCCAAAGTGCCCGGGAACATGTCCCGGGGAGAGATGCTTCGATGAATTACAGCCAAACGAGAATGGCCGGAAGAGATTTGGAACAGTAGGTGGGAGACTGTACATGATCTTTTATCTGTTTAGCCCCTCGCGCCAACAAGATAAAAGGTGATGTAATTTAAGGTTCGGATGGAGCTACGATTTAGTAGTGTACGGAGATTCATATCACAACAATCCCTCGGCCTGTAACAAGCCCGGATAGACGAGCGCGATGACCTGTTTCAAGGAGTTCAACGACGCTTTTAGAAATGCATGTTCCTCCGCCGCTGCACAGGAGATCGGAGAAGAAGGCGGTTAAGATTCTTCCACAAGCAACGATGTCGGAAGTCTAAGAAAATAAATGGAAGTAGGGGGGCCATGTTTTACCTCCAATGAACGACTTGAGTTCTTTAGAGAAATCCTCCACTCGCCCTAATACCGGCCTTATACCGCATATGTGCAAAACGCAAAGCTCCAAATACAAGGCCATCTCTAATATCTGCAGCAATAGCTCACAGACAGTCTGGATTTCGGGATGCATCTGCCTTGTTCTATTGGCATTCCCCAGCTCTGCGATGATTAAGAGTGCTTGATCCTGGACCCCCAAGCAGTAGCAAGTCAAAAGCCAGCAAAAGCAATGACCACAAACAAGAATATGGTGTAGTGGGAAAAAGAAGAATCTACTGCGCGCTGTATCACTTTGAGGAAAGGGGGAAAAAAAAAAACCCATAAGAGCCACGAGAGTGGCTTAGATTATGAATAGCTTTCAGCATATACTGTCAAAATACGAGGACTAGTTGCAGTGGTTCTCACAATACCTGTAAACCATGCAAAATCTCAGGCATTGGAAGCTCAGGGAAATGAGCAAGATCAACAAACCCAACCTCTTCAGCCCTTTTAGCTGCTCCCTCAGCTTGTAAACAGAGAAACTTCAAAAGAAGAAAGGCGACTCTATAGATCTGCAAGGCAACACTATCTGAAAATCTTGTCGCAGAGATTGTCTCTAAGTTTCCAGCAGCTCGATCCTTGACGATCAGAGCAGTAGAAACAGCAGAGTAGTTCGACTTGTAAACACATCCACGAGGCGCTAGGGCAAACCATCCATTTTTGCTGTTGACAAATGACGGTTTCTTGCAGAATTCAAAATCCATTGTCTCGATAGGAGGACAAAGGAGAGGCACATTCCGACTAAAACTTTCCCCGAGACGTTGAGTACCCCTGCTTATGAATGCCAACAGATGAATACTCTTCTCCCTGAAATGTGAATCCATTTCTTTCATAGCCTTAACCCATGAATTCCACTGTTTCACTAAAATACACATCAGCATGAGGGTGTGCTCGGTTTCTTTCAGAGCAGTTAGAGAAGTTTGTCTCCTTTGAGCACGGGCTCTCTTTCTGTCCGGATCATCAGATGGAAAGTCTGGAGCACTGAGATAATAGGATATTAGATCAGCTTTCTCAAAGAAGAAGTAAGGTACCTCATTGTTCACGATATCAATAAAAGAGGAGCCATCTCCTAAAGAATGAACCATCGCCGTAACAACAGCTAAGCCTAGTCCCCAAATATGTTGGGACTCTTCATTTTTTACGGATATGTCGGAAACATCCCTAACCCTATTAGTTGCTGAGGAATGCCTCCCATCTTCTATGTAAGAGAATAACACTCTAAGACATGAAAAGAAAGCCGCATTAAGAAGCAATTCAGCCCCTCCTCTCACACGCGCAAGGGTTAAGAAGAATCTCAGCAATATGCAAGATGACACTGGAGAATTTTTATCCTGGAGCATGCGAACAATATGCTGCAATTGGAGATGTTCTTTTATGACAGGGAACCAACTAGTTGGCATCAAGACTGTTCTCAGTATCAAGTCTGCTGTAGTCAAAGAAACAGTGCAAAGCTCAGGCATCATAAGACAGTCACAGAGAACTGGTAAGTGGCCCAGACACAGACTAGAGAACTCAGCTCCTTCAACAAATTCCGAATTTTCCATAGAATCTTCACCTGAACAGCAGCGACTGATCTCCACGACCGAAACCAGGACCAAGAGGGAGAAATTGATCATAGTCTTTAACCTTGTAGCTGCTGGCCTGGTGTCTTTCAACATTTTGATCGCGGGAACACACGTCCTTAATACAAGCAGGCAAACAGGAACTGAGGGCCTTGTTTGCAGTTTCCTGATGAGATAAATAACCAACTCTGCCTGGCTTGCAAGAAACTCAAAGACATCTGCTGAAGCTTCCATGGTGGGCGCCAATCTCTCCAGTGTTGAATGAATGCAATTTGATATGTGAGATATGCAGGAACTAATAAGTTTCTCAGAGATCATGCTTCCACTAGTAGCCTTCTTTTCGCCAGACTACATGAACAGATAAGCAAATGTTAGATTAATATTGCTACAAATGGCTGAACAGATAGGCACATGTTAAATTAATAATGCTCCGATTAGAAGAGTCTCTCACAAAGATCGTGTTGAGTTGTACTGTATTTAGCACAAGAAGTCCATTCGACATCATAATTCAGAAGTCTAAGGGAAAAGGATATTGCAAATCTCTAGACTGAGTTACCTCATTGTCATGAACGCACAGGAGAGTGATGAGTGCTTTCAGTGCAGAAAGCTTAGAACTTGAAAACAACAGCATTGAGTTTGCATCCTCTATGCACCGCACCATTGTTTCTGCAATTGCTGTAGATGTTCTCCAGCTCGTATAATTCCATAGATCTAGTCTGATATCAGCTCGTATGCGTACAGCATCATACAAGCAGATCCTACTAGTATAGTCTGCAAAGCTGCCACCTTGCTCTTGTCGGTAATTGTGCAAAAAGTTTGATTCCGCAAGATGAAGGAACAATTCTTTGAATGGTCCAGGACTGATTTTTCGACCTTCAAACTCACCTTGTATTTGATAATAAAGGTCACTAAGTATTAGAGTTTGCAATTCTTTCCCTTCACTGAACAAAAAAATTAAGTATCAGATGCTATTTTGTGTAATTGTAAAGGGAACTAGTAACCAAGAGATGAGGTAAACTGTAGTGGTAAAGAGCATGGTATATTTACAGATAAGATTCCAACACATAAAGGATATGCCCTGACTTACCTTCTACACAACATCCAAACATCATCAATATCAACAAAATAACTGAGACAGCATCTAATTAACAAAATATTTCAGTGTAAAATAACAAAGACAGCAGCACTTTCCCCAATAGAAAGACTAATTAAATCTGCCTTGGAATACTAACAGAAAGTAAAACTTCAAACAACTCAAAACAAAAGGATAAGATTGTTTAGGTAACAAGGTCGGGTCAAATATTTTGGACAACCTGCATTCTGTGAAATAATTGAGATTCTTTCTGAGGTCTCCTGCCAGCCTTTTACTTCTCTAGTTAGTGCAACCTCGATTTCAATAAGTACTCTGTAGTTTCTATTCTGCATCGCGTGGAAAGGTGACTTAAAGTTACAATATGGAACGTGCCTACTCTGAGGGCAAGATCCAAGTTTACCACGCTTCTAGCTTGCTTCATTAAGCATAAAATGTGAGAACCAAGTGCCGCAAACACTTGGAATGGAACTTGTGCGGAATAAAGGTGAGAGCAATAGCTATTCTGAACTTCTAATTAATCCTTTTCGGGCATGACATATAAAGTTTCCAATCAGGTATTCACAAATAATCTCGTTAGGGACACACTTTAGATGCGGTAGCCATGCAATATGGACATGTTTGTAATTTAACAAGACAAACTCATAAGGATTAAGATACCTAGTGTAGTGATGACCACCAGAATTCCTCAAATCTCCACATCTTATGTTATAAAGTTATCCTATTGGCAAACCAGCCATATGTTGGATAAATATCCAAGTCTCATATGTTGTGACGAGACAATCGAAACTAATGCACAAGAAGTGTCCAAAATAGACGTTGCCTATATAGGTAAATAAGGCAATCGAACCGTGGTCATCGCAGAAACTATCCACTCGTTAAAAAATCTCCACCATCACAAAAAGGACAGTTTATTCTTACCTATAGCCATGTTTTCCATATAGGGCTAAAAGTTCAGAAAAAGGAGGTTGGCTGCTCATCTGCAACACAGAATTCACAACATGGTGGAATCAGACAAAAAATCAGCTCGAAAAAAATTGTGCGATAAGAGAAAAGCTTTGTGCTTGGCAAGGTCACTAGGTCCTGTCAAATGCTTTCCTAAGATAATATGATAATTTCACCATTCTCAAATCATCAGCATAGCGCCAAAATAATAAAAACAGTACAAACCTGTTTATACATTAGTCGAATTTTGTCAATTAAAGATACTGACAAACTTCCTGTGTCACCAGCAGCTAATCTTGCCATGACATGCACTGCGAAGAGAGAGGCAGCAACCTGAAGAGTTTCACATAATTGTAAGGAGCCACAATCATATGGTAAAAAGAAAACCATAGTGTTTATACTTCTAAAGAATGTCATCCCTCAGAATTTTTTAAAATAAATTATAGGATCAATTTCTTGGTGCACAGTGGTCACATGAAAAGCTTATTCCCTGAACGATTTTGTCCAAGACCCCAAGACCTCCCATTACTACACTGCTCCATCATCAAAGAGGGTTTTCACAGCAAAAAAAGTGTGGACAATGAACCTTGAACGACAAAAGAGAGAGTAATAGCACATCAAGGCAGTAGAAAAAACAAAATCAATACAAAATGAGAAGAAAGAGCACAAATTTCAATTGGGGTGGAACAAACCTTCATACGGAACCAGATTTCACCATCATATCCGCATGAAGTATATGTCTTGACCAGGCTTTCTAAAACAGAGCTCTGACACCAGGTAGATAAAACACTGGTAGGACCTTGGATATCAAGTGATTTTGACTTTTGAGCAGTTAGAGCAGATCCATCGTTTATTTTCACCGAATTTAGTTCTTCCATAGGTAACTTGGCATGTGACAGCTTCTTTTGTAAGAACACATCACATGCCATTATTTCCAATATTGCACTTTGACATTGATATTTATTTGCAAGGTTTTCACCTTCCCTTCCAGCCAACTTTCTAGGTGGATGAGCTTCCATGTCTGCAAGAGATATGAAGCCAGATAGATGTTTCCAGAAACCTTGAGATCTTTTGAGCCAATCCAATAAATCTTTGTAGTGGCCAGCTCCTTCCCACAAAGCTTTCAGGAAGTTTAGAACAGACAGTGCTATTTGTGGATTGCTGAAAGAGAAAAAACAAACAACATCAACAGTTGCAGGATGCGAAGGGAAAATTCTTATTCCTATGACTCAGTAAAGAGCAACATGTGATCAATATATATACGTTAGTAATTAGTAACAAAATAATCCCGAAGGATCCTGAAGACCACTTTATTCTGTATACTTCTGACACTCCTCCTCAAGCTGGACAACAGATACTAATCGTGCCCAACTTGTTACAAATACAATCTATCCTCCCATTAACCAGAGATTTAGTAAAGATGTCTGCAAGTTTTCCGCTGGTCCTAATATGACTAGGAAGAATCACTCCACTCCGCAGCTTCTCTCAAATAAAATGACAGTCAACCATAATATGTTTTGTTCTCACATGAAACGCAGGGTTGGAAGCTATATGTACTGCTGCCTTCTTATCACACCAGACACATAGGAGCTGAAGCTTTAAAGTCTAACTCAGTCAATAGTTGTTGAATCCACACTAATTCACTCGCTACCATAAACTAGTCACTAGAACAGGCAGCTCTGATACCATGTGATGGGAAAATTCTTATTCGTAATATTCAGTACAGATCAATATATATACATTAGTAGTCAACCACAAAATAAAACCTAAGGGTCCTAAAGGCCACTTTATCCTTTATAATTCTAACACAAAAATTAATTCCATCAGGCGTAGGAACCAAAACGTGAAGCCTAGTGCAAATTTAAAATGAAGTGACCAGAATCAAACCAGGACGAAAGACCATGATGAAGAGCATACCTTTGGATGAGCTCGCTAGACTTTTCAATCCGTTGAAGGAGTAAATGAAGTAGGCTTGATTTTTTTAAACTTGTTTGAGATGAAATATCATTTGTTGACTGCTCGACACTTTCAGGGCTGTGCTCTTTGGCAGAAAATATAGAAAGAAGAAATGCTGGCTGCAAAAGAAACCAAAGAAACATGCTGTCAAAATCAACACTCAACAATTGAGACAAACCAATTTGGAATTTCGAAGGTTCCCTTCTCAGATACAGTCCTTGATTCAGCAACATGTCAGAGCACCACATTTATCCAACAAGATTTTGACCCAAAAACAAACCTGAAAACGTGCAGCAGAAGTAAGCAGGTTTACTATTGCTAGGAAGAGATCTTCATTCTTAAGCGCATTTTCCTGCAGAATACAATTGATGGCATGCCTTAACTCTATCATCTGCAACCAAATTAGAGAAAAAGAGTCAACCAGAAGGGAAATGAAGGGGATTTGCAACTTGAGGATAAAATAAAATAAAAGCAAAAGCCAGATCAACTGAGAATATACCAACCTGCTTATCATCCACACTAAAGCATGCGATACCAGATATCATAGGCTTTACATAATCTGCTACCATAAATAACATGGAGAGTAACCTGGCAGCAGCGATTTGTAATCCCTGCTCAGATAAAAGGCATCCACTAAATCTCTTAAAAAATAAAAGATTCAATGTAGTGAATAGGAAAGAAAAAGGCTGGATATCATGTGATCAACCAATTGACCAATTTAGGAAATATCAGGTGGAGATTATAAGCAAGGTAAGCTTTCAGACAGTTTCCATCCTTAAAGAGTCCCCGCTGTGTAGCTTCAGTTAACAGGTTTTCGTTCAAATACATGCCCAATCAAGACAAACTTATCAAATCATACATACTGCTAGCCAAATGGTCCAAAAAATTACAGTAATTTGTCCTCCCGTAACATCTAGAAGGTTAATAGTGGCGAGTTGATTCTAAATGTGACTCTTTTTTCAAATGAAAATCTGAGCAATGTAGGTCTGCAAGCACCAAAACTCCACCCTCAAACAATATCCTCTGTTGTTTATCGCTTGCGACACCTTGTTTTACTCAAGAATCGACAACTATACTATATACAATATTGCGGACAATTTTCTTTTTGGAAAAAGGAAAAGGATGCAGAAAAAACCATAAAGAATTATCTAACAGCTGAGCACTTCAAAGCAGTTGGAACATTTCCCATGTATGGTGATCCGCAGGAGTCAACATTAAAATTAATGACATGCATGAAATTTGAATATTTCTGAGAAAGAGGTACATGAAGAATCTGGAGGATATCTGCAGATGGCCAAGAAGCAAGTGATAGAGAACGTGGATAGAGAGCTGTCAACTGTCATGGTTCATGACATTTGTGTGTAGTGAAAGGTCTCTCTAAGAGGTTCTGACAAGCATTTATCACAGTTTCTTAGATGAATGAAGTGTCTCCAAAAGAGGAACAATCTCGGAGTGTTCAAGCATCAGATGTGCAAATTATGAGAGTAAAACAAGGTTAATCATAAACTTAAATGGAACCCATACACAATTATGGAAGTATGATCAATTTGTGAGGATAGAAGTAAAACAAGTCAAAAACTTAAACGGAACCCATACAGAGTTACGGAAGTAAGATATCAATGACATGACAGCTGTAGTGACAGGAATTGGCTTGGTTGTAGATGATAGCACGGCTTGGTGAAAGACAGGAAGGCTAGTAGACAGAGCCTGAAAGAGAACATACAGAAATATTGGTATGAGAAAAGTCACACAAGCAATGTCAACTAACATAAGTAGAGAGAAGATTGTCATGGAAACACATTAAATGCAAAGATGCACACAATTTGAAACTACAATATGAAATGACTCGCCTAGGCCTTCAATTTAATGCTCTGTTTGGATGACGAGTAGGAGAGGAAAGTGGAGAGAAAATTTTAAATCTCCCTTCCCTCCTTGCCAAAAACTTCAAAATTGAACATGCTTTCCACGCCCATCCACCCATCTTTTTTTCCTTCGTCCCCGCCCCAGACAAAGAACACAAGTCATACGTAAGGTTTTGAAACTATAAAACTCGTGACAAGCATGTAAAAGAGTGAAACTGTATAACTCTAAGTTTTCTTTCATGAAATCACTGGGGATGCCATGCTTGGAGCAACAGCTTGCTTTTATAACTGTACACACTTTCCCCTATGTCTGGTTTCTGTCTATCGGTGATTTTTCATCCTTACAACTCCCACCCCAACCCCTTTTGAAATCATGAGATGAAGCTTTCCTCCATCCCACTGGTCTGCATGAACTCAAAGAAAGCGGCTTCACTTCAGAAACTTAAATACCTAAGCATGCCATAAAGTAAAGAATAGCACACTTACCTTCAAGGATTTGGACAGCATGACAGAAAGAATGTCTAGAGCAGAATGGATGGCAAGCTGTAGTCCTTCAATGTCTGATAATTCAAAGAGACGGCTCACGTAAAGATTCTGTAAAGAAATGTGATCAGATCAGTTAAAATACACATATAGGCTATCTCTTTAGTCTAGAACAGCAAATAGACAAAATCCCTCACCTCCAAAGTTTGTGCTGTCGTACAAGCAACTCGAAAAAGCATGCTGTGGATGGAAGAATCAGACAGCAGTAAATCCCAGACAACCTCACCATATTTTGTAAAGTATGAAATTGACATGATGCATGTCCGCATCAGTTCAAGCACCTAAATCAGCAAATGCATCAATTAAAAGTTGAGATATTGGAGCATACTCCCTATATATAAAACTCCAACATTGCGGCAAACCATTTTTATTTTTATATGCATTTCCATTTTTTATTGCTTAGAAATGATCAGCCAATCAATATAATTGGAGGCAAGTCAGTTATCTACAAAGACAGGGTAACAGAGGAACATAAACCATTTCATCTTCCAGGCAAATATAAACAAGCTCAAGATCAGAAGCTGCAACTTCGCAGAGCAGAGGCGTATATCATCAACTTGAAAATTCTTAAAATGCACGCCTCTGATATCACATGATCACACAATATGCCTCAGTCAAAGAACCCTATAATCCCAACCACATCAACTTCTCGACCCTTTAATTGGCTTGCCCATACATAAACAAACATTATTCTCCCAAAGTCACAGATTTTGGTGTATTTGAGGGGATTCTTAGGGGCATTTGACACAATATATTTTGGTAACTAGGCAAATGATATCAACAATGGGAAACATAAGCCTTGCCAAGATAGATCAATAATCTTGATTAGACACGTAAAGAGTAAACTCAAGCATCACAATAGCAGCTTATAGCCTTATAGTCACATAAAAAAAGGTAAAGATGGGAAAACCAAGATACAATTATAGAGCACCTCCACTTTTTTTATGGTTTAGAAAGCAAAACTGGTGAAAGAATATTCTTTGAGGAGACTAGCTGTGGCTTTTGAGTCAATAACACCCTAGTACACCAAATATGTGACATTATTGCAAACCCACACAATTCTCCAACATTGGACTTTCACCAAACATCAATGCCAAAACGATTGCTAACAACCCTATTCCTGAAACACCTGCACACCCTGGCATCAGAAGAGAAGAAATGAAACTGAGGCAGCTCAAGCTACAGTTTGCACCTTAATTGTCACTTTCCAGCGACAGTGCTTGGCCTTATATTTGCCAAACTCATGATTGACTAGAATGTACTGCAAGGAGAAAACGAGCAAAGCTAGGACAGCATCATTCTCCAATCCACTTTCCACAAGCTTCATAGTGAATTCCAGCACTGAAAAGGTTCCAGAGTACACATAAGAACAAGAGGATTAGGATAAAGAAATGCACACATAAGCATTGACATGGACACACTAATTATAATGCCCAGACAGATGGTCAATCGGGTGACTTATCTCTGAGATATGACCATTATACAAATACTTGGCACCATTATCAAATGCTTTGCAAAGCCAAGGTTGGAAGTTGATTGTTGAGTATAAACTGAGCATATAGACAGGTTTGGTCCATAATCTCAAGCATATAACAATATCAGAATTGATTGAGAAAGAAACAAACTAAAAGGCATTTAAGCAGCACATGCTCTGATACAACAGTCTAGAAACATAAAACAGCTAACAATGAGCACTAACTGCAAAAGAATATGCCAAAGCGAGGGAAAGCTAAAAAAAAAAATAGAGCAGAAGAAAAGGCCAAGGCAAAGAATTAGAAAAGAAAACAGAAAAAAAAGATGAACACGTCAATAATTCAATCTTTTCTTTATACCTGATACTGTCAGTGAGCAGTCATAATCATTCTGCTCGTAATCAACGAATAGCATCTTTGCCAGTCTCCCAGAAAGCAAACATGATCTGCTAGGAGGAGTAAGTGGTGCACAGGAACACAAAAACCAGGAAAAAAAAAGGCAATTCAATATAGTCTTCATCTTCCAATTGATTTTCAGAGGTAGAAGTAACAGTAGCAGATATATGGGACACATTAAAATAGTTTGAATGACATTCATCAAAAAACAAGCAAGTGCAAGCCCACAAAAAACTATGCCTAAGCAACATAACACACGTGACCTAATTGCATACAGTATTGGCACCATGATTAGAAGAAAAAGTGCCAAGGCCAACAAGCCACTGGTCCAGCAACGCGACAAAATCTGAATCTAGAACTTCTTCAGAATTATAGGGAAAGCAGTCATCTACTAGTTACCTGGATGAACCATTACAGTCACCATCAAAGGAACTTCTACTCAAGGACAAATCAAACATATCTGCCTTCAGAGCCACCTCCGCAACACTAGACGGGGAACTGCCATTAAACAGAAGAGAACAAGATGCTTATGAACAGGGGTAACTAATATTGTATGCACCAGCACGAGCAGATGCAATCCAAGTTCTTTTCCACTACATATATCATCAGAAGTTCCAAACAAACAACAAATCTATGAATGACCAGATTCTTTAATCTATTATGAACTGAGAACAGGCATGAAGGTCACAAAGAGACATATAAGGGCAAAAGATTGGAGGTACCTCTCTATCATCTTTGCTAAGAAATTGACACCCATGCAAATGGTTGCGGCATTACTAGAGGTGGGATGCAAATGTCTGATCAAGGAAGAAATCACCTCAACCACCCTGCAGGAAAGAGAAATGAAGCATTTCCAAGATTAAAGAAGGAAAATACAACAGAAATAGAAGGAGAGAGGTTTCTAATAATCCTACGACAACAAAACCAACATAGCCAGATCAATTCAATGTACCACATGTTATCTGCTGTTACTGCATTTGTCATAGTTGTTTGCACATAGGATTCGTTCCTAATGTTCATCAAAGCAAAACAAATGCCCTGCAAATAATGGACCAAGTCAAAAACTTTGCTAAAAATCAATCCTAAGACATAGTAAAAATTTCATAACATGCATCACAAATGTGTTCATGCAAGTGCTTGATTCACCAACACCCTGTACTGTGCCAGATTGACAAATGGTTTATAGACACCCAAAATAGAAATGTTCAAGTAGCATAGAAGTCCCAAGGCTACAATGGTGGAGACAAATTTATGAGGCAAGTAAAATTTAGACAACAGAAAACATGGCAGCAACAACTACTCCTGCCAGGCAAAGGAAAGCAAACATAATTGGTCAGCATGGATATTCATCCCCATTAATCATTTGGGCATCAACCTAGGAAGGACCCATTCTAGCCAAACTGATAGTCGCAACAAACTTCTTCTCACGATCCTCTTCACAGAAAATTTAAACACCACCAACAAATTCTTATGAGAATTGGCAACGCACAGGCTCTAGAAAGCCTGTTTTATGGAGTCCTTTTAAAGGGAAAATGAAAATTGATGCTTTCTAGAAGGAAAAGTTCTCCTAGCCTAATAAAGTCAAGAGTTTCTGATCATTGCAAGGTATTAATGAGTACCTTTGTACGACAGCAAACCATCCCAAAGGTGGGAATAATATACGCTTAGTATGCATCAAGGCATTGTAGCAGCAGAAACTTCTTTGGACAGAATCAAGGCATTCAAGAAAGAAAATTTGTTCTAGCTCAATATAGCCTAGAATTCTGATCATCGTGAGGAACTACTGAGAATCTTTTTGTGACAGCAATCCATCCAAAGGTGGGGGGAATAGAGATTTAGTAAACATCAGAGCATTGTTATGAAAAAACCATCTCAGTGCCTGCTTGATAAGCCCGCATGTCCTTCAACCAGATTTACTCAATGTTTCAGTTCATTTACCACATAATTATGGATCTCATCTCGTCCAGCTGGTTCTCACAAACCATAAGCAAAAGGCATAACCAATGATAAATCAGGCGTAGACTATCAAGTCCAAGCAACACTTACTGCAACACCAGAAGACAACCAAAACACTTCCAAGAAGTTACCATGTTAAAAGACACCATCCGATTCAGCAGGTCAAGAATATGAATAATCTCCTCAGTGCATTCCACGTACAGCCTCTGAGCCAAATGGAGGAGCAGCACAGAAATTCCCGATTGCCTGTACTGTACCAACAATGGCTCTGTCAGCAAAAGGCAGCAACAACATCAATTGCCACTTACATAACAATAGTGTTACTTGCTGAAAGCCCAGGGAGAAATGTTATCCAAATGGCAATATCCTCACCAGTAGTTAAGGGAAAAACTTAATAACTGTCAGTGAATTATCATACTCATAGAATGTAATTGCTAAACGTAAGTAATCTCAAAGTTCCAGCTAAGAAACCCATTATAGAATTATCATACTCATAGAATGTAATTGCTAAATGTAAGTAATCTCAAAGTTTCAGCTAAGGAACCAAATAATGGGAGCAGCGTCTACAACCACAAGCTGCAGAACCTTAGGGGTAACATAGGAACACTACGTCTTTTTTTTTATGACCGAGGAATCCACCACGGCCGCCCCGTGCTCGGACAACACCAAAGGGCTAGGCCCTTATACCTAGGGGGAGACTAGTGCAGGACCTCAACACCATAGCCCCCCATTTAAGACGCTAGCAACTGCGAGTTTCAAACCCTCGACCTCGGCAACAAGAGAGAAGCTTTCAACCAACACAACTACCCACTGTTGAGTGGAACACTACGTCTTTTATTCACACAAAACTTGACAAAGCAAGAGAATACTAGCATTTACAATAAATATAGACACACCAATTACGAAGCTCAAAAGACCACAGGTTGCTT
Source organism: Melaleuca quinquenervia (assembly GCA_030064385.1). Taxonomy (NCBI): domain Eukaryota; kingdom Viridiplantae; phylum Streptophyta; class Magnoliopsida; order Myrtales; family Myrtaceae; genus Melaleuca; species Melaleuca quinquenervia. The sequence goes on along the minus strand of CM057726.1, from coordinate 3,312,628 downwards.
CAACCTATAAGAAACTTCTCAATACCACTCACTTCTTCAAAGGAATTACCACCCTTCCATGGACAAAGTCTTTTCACGGCGGCAATGTCTGGATTGACTTTTGCTTTTTAACTTTTGCTAAATCTAATTTTTGTGGCACACATACCATTGACTTTTTAACCTGAAGCACCTAAAACTTTCACAGTATTATGAATGTTGACATGTAGACTTGCACATAAGTTTTTCCAGTGTTTTTAGATTTGGCTAATATTTAAATTTTGGGAAAGCAAAAAACCCCCTTTTTACTTTTATTACAGCAGAACAAACAGATCCGTACATCAATAAGAATCTCCCAGTTAATACGCAATCAATGTAAGAACCATTGAAAAAAAAATACTCTGAATGATTTCTATTTACGACAGCCTATACAAATATGAACCCCACTCTAATCCATTGTAGAAACAGCAATGTCCTGAATAAGGGATTTAGGCCATCCAGATCTAAGTTGGCAATGGCCATGCTATATGCAAAAGTTAACTCTTAGACTTATAACTGAATCACATGGTACATACTCCTGATGGAGCAATCAAGTCATGGTGCCAATGTTCCTGTTGCTATTAATGCTTCAAAGTTAGAAATATTTTGAAAGAAGAAAAGGCATCATCCTCAACTAGACATGTGGGGACATCACTCACACAGGAATTAACATGCAATGCTTTCATATAGTTACCTCCCAGCGTACAAGTGCAGTATTTCCACCAATTACTCTTAAAACATGGCCTCGAGTTTTAGCAGGAATCAGAAGGCCTTCGATTCCAGGAACCTGCAATGGTAAGTGTGTCTCAACAGTATGGGAGGTTTCATCCACAAGAGAATGGTCATCAATCTCAAAAAATGATGATATGCCAACAGATTTGTCCAGAAAGTTGAACCTGCCAAAGAATTGATCACGTAAATTGGAATGATCTAAGTGGCATGGTGATTAGAAAGTAAAGAGAATAAATAATAAGAGCAAAGAATATCTTCCAAAAAAAAATTAGTGTTCTTTACCAGCTTAAATCTACCGTGATATAAGCAAAGCCAAGTTTACGCTCACACTAAGTTGCATTATTTGTGAGGTGACATTGACTTTGGAAGATTTGATTGCATCCAACATATTCTGAAATTTATGGAACAGATTACAAAACTAAAATAGAAGTGAACAGGATGAAAGAACTTTCTCTAACTGAGGCAAAAGGACAAAAGAGTATTAAGACTTGATTATAAAGAAAGTGACAAAAAATGGAGACATTCTCTTATCCCCTTCTATTTCATAATCTATGACACTCTTTCATCATTGTCTTTATATCATCATCATGTGTTGCAGAGCATTAATCTCTGTCACAACTTAGGACATTCAAGTGAAACGAATGAAAACATATATCATGTATCCGACGATGACACATACAAAAGAATTTCACCACAATATCCAAGTCTCAAATATGTAGAAGGAAAAAAGCATCTAATTGCAGATATTGTAAAACTCAAAGAATTCTACTCACACGCATTCTGCAGGCCAATGTCCTTCACAAAGAGATGATAGTAATCGAACAAGTTCCACAGTTCTATAGGGGAAGTCACCTTCTACTGTACAAAGAAGACATCGAATTGGACCATCAATAAAACTTCCCCTGTCCCAGAACTGCATACAGAGGGACTCCTACATTAACACGGAAAACTCTCAATTATGGACTGGTTAACTTCATGCACTAAAGTATCCATAAAGAATACAACACACATCCAAACCTCTCCACGGAAAATTTTGCAAAGAATTTCCAACATTAAACTCAAAGCGCTATCTTCTAGCTGCACATTAGTAAAAGTTGTATAAGTAAACCATGATTGACTATCTCACTTGTCATCAGCTTAGCTATTAAAAAAATCACACAACAAATACCTGATTATTGATATCGTACGATGCAATAAAAGCAGAAATGAAAGTTCTCAAGACACTTCGATAACCTGCTACTGGTCCCTGCAGAAGGGAAATTTGTACAAGTAAGAATAGTGTAAAAGAGAGAATCAAAACTTAAACATACAGTTATTGAACCAGAAATGGCACCAAGATGCCACCAAAATACACATCCAACCAAATTAATTCTTTAAAAGAAACATGAGCAAAGTCTCCAGAGAGAAAAGAGACAGAGCAGACAGGCAATCTGGTCAGTATGCACTCACAGGACAAGAACTCAGAAAACTCACATCGAATTCTTTCAACATATCATTTAAAAGAATTTCAAGAAAGTATTCCAATGATGCAGCTCCAAAAGCTTGACGAACGTATCCCACGTCATCAATATCCTATAATCAAATAAAAGATATCACAGTCAAGATAATTATATGAATACATATTGACCATAGCAAACAATTAAAGGGCATACCTTTAGCGCACTATCATTCTCATTCCCAGGAAGTGATGCAATTAGCCGAAGAAACACTGCCCAAGTAAGGAATAGTGCGCCCGCTTCTTTAATTGCTAAAGAACTGAAACTTGACACTAGCGCATCCATCTCTTGAATATCAGTCAATGAGAAGACAGAGATGCCCTGCCTGAGTAGCAAAAGGATTTCCATTAGACCAAGCAAATAGACCAAAAAGACCAGAGAGATAATTTGCCAATAGAACCATCTAAAAGATGTACACAAAAAGCCCATTACAACAAAACATAGAAAATCTGTGCTAGCAAAAAGATTTAACTTGCCAAGGCACTAAAACATGCGAAAGAACACAGGCAGAAATGCTTCTAGATTCATTTTAAACACATGGCATAGTGTTTCAGATTAAATCCAGCACTAGACAGTCTCACCATCTCTTATAGATGAAACATATAACCAAAAACAAAAAAACAACTTCCGCTGTGGAAAACCTATCATTGAAGAGATTTAGAAACAGGCACTAGGCATTAACCTCAAAGGCGTCCCGTCATGAACCATTTGAAGAACACTTTCCAAGTCAAGAGTTTCTATGAGTATTAGAAGCAGCTGAACTTTGGCATGGTAAGAAGAATGCACTGCTTCAGCTGACACAGCCAGCTTTTCGAAGTTATAAGAACCAGATAAGGTATCCTGTAACAGAGCTTCACTGACTGAGGGAAATTATAGGAATTTGATTTTAAGAAATCATGCTATAAAAGAACCATAACGAACCTTAAAGAGGTTGCACAGCTTCTTCCATCTTTCACCATTACATGTGCAGAAAGACTCATAATACATAAGGAACAAGATGTCCAAAATCAGATTGACTTCTGTTAGTGTCTCCTCAGCCCACAGAGTGAAGAGATCAACGTCCTAGGGAAGACCAGCCATAATGTATGTGAATTATCAACAAGAAGAAGCGTCATAAAAAAGCTCTTGCCTTGTCAAGACAGTTAAAAAACTGGACACATCTCCAAAAATAGGTAACAAGTAATGAAGATGCAAAAAAAGTGCGCAACAAACCATCTGCTCGGGGTGACTGGAAGATAGAAGTGTGTCCAAGGCCGTTAAAGATTTACTCTCCAAACCAATAGAAATCAATTCGAGTGCCTCTTCCCTAATAACATTACTTTCCCCAGAGCTAACTTTGATACATACTGCACAAAAGGAATAGAGTTAGGCAGGGAGCATGCAACTTCCAATGTAGAATGATATTAGTACCACAATGCAATAAGCTTAATGCACCCTTAAGTGGTTCTGTAAATCCATGTCTTCCAAAGTTTGCTATACGACCAAGACAGCCAAGAATTAGAGTCAAACAGGGATCAGAACAGCTTGTAACATACATGCATGTGTCAGAATCCTCCTTGTGCATTTCAGCAAGCACTGCCTCTCGGTGTAATATTGAAGCAATATCTGCGCATGAAAAGCAATGCTTGTGATTAATAATTGCAAGATGTCAAAAAAGTAGAGGGAACAAGAATATACCGTCAAGAATTCATACTTTAGTAGCTTAAGTCCAGCAAGCCTCTCTCCATATGTAATACCTAGTACCCTAGTCCATTAATTATAGCGCCTGATTTCTTGTAACACCATTGCCGCAGCTAGCTCATTTTTCATTAAGCAACTTAGCCAAACACCAGGCAACCTAGGTAGGCAAACACGTGCAAGAAGTTCGCATTGTAGCCATCTAACAAGAGAGATTTCAAGCAAGAAAAAAAAAATATGGTGCACTGGATGTGCATATGTGTTTTATGGGGATAAGGAAGGCTCAGAGTACAAGTAGACTATTGGAAACTGAACCCTGCCAAAAATGTCACCCGTGCATATTTAAAAAGGAAAAGGAAATCAGAAGCAATGTTCTGGGGTTAAGGAATGCATCATCATTAGCACTAGCACATGAAAAAATCTCATCCACTATGTTCAACCAAGGTCGATAGGCTAAAAAGTGAAAACTGAAACTGGATCGAGTTTTAAAAGAACAAGCTGTAAAGTAAACAATTTTCTAACGATTCCAAACCGGCAAATGCCAAATCGAGAAAATGATGACTATACAGACGGAGGAACAGCCAAAAGCCTCTCACCGCGTGAGGAAACTCTTGAACCAATGAATCAACAGCCACATTCTGGTGCTCCATCGACCTCTCGACAAGAATGTAGGACTGCACCTCATCCAAACCCTACAACGGGAAAGTACAATCCATAACGCATCAAACCGGGAAAACATATTGCACCATCTTATCCAATTTTAAGACCTAAACAACATTCAACTGAAAAACATAAACGAGGGCTAGAAAACTCAATCGGTGAATGCCGATAGTGGGCCCGGTCGTTGGCTCACCAAGATGGAACTAGTAGCCAAAGCCTTGTCTCTCAATTCAGGCTTCACGGTCAGCTCACAAGGACCCATCTTAAGCCGCTGCGAGGCCAAAGCCTCCTTCGATTTCGCGTTCGGCGGCCTAAACAGCAGCACGGTGTCCAAGAGCCAAGCGCGGTTCTCCGCCAGCTTCTTTACCTGCACGAGCAAACGCATTCGGAGCCTCGTCGCACACACTACCCTCAAAACGCAAGAGATGCCCAGGAGAGGAGGAAAGGCGTCTTACGAGAGAAGGAGGCAGGGCGGCGGAGAGGGGAGCTTCTTCGAGCTCGGCGAGCAGGGAGGAGAAGGAGTCCCACCAGAGGGAGGCGTCAACGGACTTGACGGTCGCCATTGGGAGTGACGAAGGAGAGTTGGTGCCGACTATTGAATCACATGGAAGAGGAAGGAGAGACGAGGAGGGAGGTGGTATGATTTTGGCGCTACGGTGCTTGGAACTGAAGAATGTTGAACGAGACGACGAAGGAAGGGGGAGAGTGCCCGCTCAAGATTCCGACTGCTCGAGAGGTTTAACATGCGGGTCTTGAAATTGGGCCAAAAGGTTTGGGCTTTGCTCCTGGTCTTGGCATATTTGGGCTTCGACTTCAGATGTGGAAGCTCAGCTTCCATTTTGGACAGTCTCGGAGCTTATTACATGAGAGCAACTTCAGTTGTCAGCATTTGGTCGTGTGCTGATGTGTTGGTGAGTTGTATTTGCTCAGGAAAATCCGTCGACGGAGAATGCTTCGATCATCGTCAACAATGATTTATGCCTTAACATTTTCGTCCATGATGAGAATACACACTTTTGGTCGATGAGCTTTTGAAGTATTCGGTCTTAAAGCTCTCTCCATATATTGATTGTCGGTCGTTCATTGAGCTATTCACCTCTTAAATTCTAATGCTTTGAATGGCAAACATGACACTGCCTCAACAGACCAAAACTTCATTCAAAGTGCAGTTTGTCATGGACCGCAACAACCTCCTTTAATTGGCGGACCGAATTTGTAGTTAATCGTGTCCTTGAGATCTTGGCATTTCAGTTTCCAAAGTGAGCACGGCACATTGATTCTGACGGGCTCTTTTTTTCAAGCTTTTGCATGCTTCCCATCAAATGTTTTGCAAAAGAAACCTCACCAAACTTCAAGGCTTAAATGCACCTTGAGAGAAAAAACACTGTACCCTTCCTTTGTTGGCCTGCAATTCTCCTTTGTGACCTAATGCTATTTCCAAGCAATACCGGCAATCAACTTGGAAGCCAGGCGAACTGATTTAGGCTCCGTTCATTTCACGAAAAATAACTTTTGTGAAAATATTTTTCGAATTTTCCGGCGTTCATTTCACGGAAAACAAGATAGTCAAAGAAAATATTTTTCACTAATAAGAAAAACGCCTTCAAAAATAGGCAAATGTTTTCGTTTTTTTCAAAAAGGAGAAAACATTTTATGTACTCTTCATTTACCTTCAAATATTGCGGCCTCTAACAGCATGCCTCAACCTCGCTTAAAGCTGGTCAGTCGGCGGCCTTTGACAAACAAACACCGGAAAATATAATTTTTTAGGAAAATGATTTTATGTAAAACATTCTCTAGAAAAGCTATATTTTCAGTGATACGAACGGAGCCTTAATATTATGTATCCGACGAGACGAGAGGGATATGCTATTGGTGATTATCTTGACTGATTCGTGCTAGTAAATCTATTTGATTTGTGCTTGTAGCCCAGCAGGCTTGACTTCAAGGGAATATCACTTTATTATACGATGGTGAAGAACCAAAGCTATTGCATCAGGCCATTTGGAAGATCATAACAGAGTTGATTCTAAGCTTGGAGAGACCATAGGTGGTTCGAGTCACTTGGAGAAAAATGGAAGCTCTTAAAATCGTTTACATTAGATGCATGGTGCTCGGTCTCATTGACAATCGCTGTAGAATGGAGATTAACACTTCTCTTGAGGCATAATAGCTTCGCAATGCGAGGTTCAAAAGCTAAAAGGGACTGGAAATGCAACAAGTCACACACACAGACAACGTATATGTTGGCATAAGCTAGTAACAACAGTACACACTGGTTTTTGCTATTTACTCGTCCTCTCATCTCATTATTCTCCAACAACGCAACTAATAGTGCTCCTATTATTGAGGCATCATGGCAGAAGCAAAAACTCTCAAACTAGCCTTCATTTTATTGAACGTGTTCCTCCCCGTAGACCTGAAGATCATGTTTCAACACTTCTCAAGGACGCGGCACAAAGGGAGGCAACTCCGTAAAATTGGGTTGCTCGGGAGGGATCTCGGGGAACGGCTTTTTGTAGAATGGAGGAAGGGGATTGAAGAATGGGAAAGGCGGTGGCAGCGGCTTCTCGAAAATTGGATATGGCTGTGGCATCAGTTTCTTGAATGGCTTTTTCAACGTAGGGATGGGGTATGGGAGCGGGTTCTTGAATATTGGTATCGGTGGGGGAAGTGGTTTCTTGAATCTTGGGAACGAAAATGGAATTGGTTTTTCAAACTTAGGGATGGGAGGTGGGAGCGGCTTCTTGAATATCGGTATCGGCGGCAGAAGCGGTTTCTTGAATTTAGGGACAAAAGGAAGAAATGGCTTCTCTTCCAATGGTATCGGTGGCGGAAGGGGCTTCCTGTACGTCGGGATCAGAGGTGGAAGCGGTTTCTTATATATAGGTACGAGTGGATGGAGAGGCTTATAATATACTTGAGGGAAGACCTTCGGTGGTAGAGGGGCAAGCTTCTTTCGAGGAAATAATGGAAGACCGAAGCCCTTCACGGGTGGTTCGAACTTAGGCATTGGGTGCTTGAAGTAAGGCCACAAGAAGGCAGAAGCGCACGTTTCTGGCGAAAACTTAAGCTTATCAGCCAACTCATACGTATGTTTTCCATGAGTGATGGACTTGAAAACTATCTTGGAGGACTTGGGACTGCCATAAGGGGGACACGGTCTCGCGGCTGCGCTGTGAAGCTGTGCGTAGCATTCTTCTTTTGACTTCCCATCTACTAAGATATCAGGAGGGAGCAATACCCTGAACTTCCCTTCTGCATTCAGTTCTCCTACTCCTCTCCTCTTGTATTCTCCTTCGGGCGTGAGGCAATCGATTGACACACGAATACCTGAAATAAAAATACATCATTGAGTTGGCCTTCTTTAGCTTTGGATGCTATGTTATGGTTTTATGATGGATCTGCGGTGTGATGAAGTTATCTGTGTTCTTGGGTTGCCTGAAGGAACGCGTTTCCGTCTGCACATCCTGCTCAACATATTCTTACGTTGCATGCATATGCAACAACAAAAAATATTTGAAATCTATGGTTAAGAAAGCAAACCGAGAGACAATGCCTATCATAGGATTTTTGTTTTTTTTACTGAGATTCCAGAAATTTTGATCACTAGGTTTACTTTCTTAACCGTATGCAGATGGCTCTGTCCAACTAAGACCAATATAGATTCGATCAAAGAAGAAATGAACATGATTGTCCACAGATGATGTCTAATCATGCCCTCTTCCCTAAGATTGCTCGTAAATCCCAGTTCTAGAACATGAAAGTACGGAACATACTATGACATGCGGACATCGACTTTAGAGTATGTCTTAATGAAAGAAAATATATCTGGTTATATCTGGTAAGTATGTGACGCAGTCATGAGCACTGTGGAAGGACACCGTGATATTCTTGTCGCGGGGGCAGTCAAAGGATGGCTCAAACCAACTTGTAAGCTGAACACGTTCAAATAATTTGCTTACGAGAAGGTTCAAACTGAATTAGAAACTCACTTTCTACTTTGTCTTAGTTTGATTAGGCAGGCGAAACGAACCCAAACAATTTCATCTTGACCTCATCACAAGGCCAAAATTTCCGGCATTGGATGTGTAACATGCAAAATGCTTATAGTGACACGACTAATTGTTGTACCTGAAAAGGCTTTCTTGGCATCAATGTTACGTAGTTCACAATCTGTGCATTCTCCTACGCCAACAACCTCGACCTTGTCCCCATCTCCCCGGCAGAAACTTGCAGCAAACAGCAAGGACACCAAGCAGCATAGCAGCGCCGGACAAATCCTCATCGGGACTTTACGGTGGAGTGGCAGATAAAATTTTAGTTCTGGATGACCGAACTAGCTACCGCTAGACCATGTTATATAACGTGAGAGTAGAATGCAAAGGCCTCACACCATGTCACAGTTATTGGCCTCACATGAGGTTAGGGACCCCTTGTACAGTCCCTCCGCAGTAAATAGGACAGTAATGAGCACATACCATTTTCCTTGCTTGCCCCTAAGTCTCCATAATCTTTATTGATTAAGCCCCAGCTGCCCAAAAAAAAAAAGGGCTGTTCCTTTTTTGGTTGAACCAGCTCAGACACAGGACAGCTCACTTGCTGTCATTAATAGCATGCTTTTTTTTTCCTGGAAGAGATGGGGTTAAGGGAGGTATTAATTTCTCCGATCTTATGGAACTTGAAATGTCTGACTCTGTATCTTCATACTTTGCTGACCCGAAACCCCACAGCCCTCGAAAGTACACGACCATTTAAGCCATTTCGAGAGAAACAGATGCAGATCAACTTCATTCAAATGTGAATCCAAGTGTGTTGAGCCGAACCAATTTTCTTGCCTTTGAGATATGATTCGACACCGAGCTGCCAAAATGACAGTACGTTGCCTTTGAGATATGGATCACATGCAGACTACATGCGGAATAGGTTTCCTCATCCTAGTATGCAATTGGACCGATGGACAGAGGCTCGGTTACTGACGCAAAGGTTCCCTTGCATCGTGGGCATGACTACGTTAAGGACCGACGGAGTCTTAATTTGGCACCTCTATCGTCCTCAAGAGTCACGTGAGCGGTAAGTGCTACTTTTACTAGAAAAATTCAAGCCTTTCCGTATCACCAGATCGATTTCTCCCCGGTTGTTATATTATCCACTGCTTTTCTGATCTCTACTGTCCCCGGCTAGGATGCTATATAGTCCACTGCTTTTCTGATCTTTACCGCTGGAATTAAATAGCCACTTCATGTGATTTTTCCTTCTATCTTCGGACTGGTCGGCCAGTGACAAGTTATTCAAATTTCGAGGTGTCGTGAGCATACATCTCGAAAATCCTGATTCCGTTCTTTGTACAATCTCTTCTTTAATTACTAGTTAAGTACGGTGCGGTCTCCGCCTCATGTGAAAGACGTAGTAAAACAACACGGGACCATATTACGAAGAAACGTCAAAACCATAAGCACGACAAAGTTCCATACGGTGGCGAGTTTTGTTATTAGGCTAAAGCTTCTGAGAGGTGTTAAGAGTCCCCACTCTACCAACTAGAGAGACTTGCACAAAGGGAATTTAAGAAAAACATTCAAAGCCTGATCTCCCAAGTGCGTGTCCTAATTGCCACTTTTTCTTCCCAATTCATTAGAGAGCAACCAAAGTCGCTGATAAACATGCAAACCGGAGAACTTTGGCACCTTTCAGGTTTTTTTTTTAGCTCAATTGCTCCTTGCCCTGTCATTAGTCGAAAGTAAATCAGCTGTATTACTATCCAGATGGCGAGACTGACCAACAATAGCAATAGCACCTCTTGGGCAATACTCGCAGAATACTGACCGCCAACATCATCTGCTCTTTCAACCTCTACAGCTCCACGAGATTGTCATTCACTAAGAAAGAAACTTTGCCCATAAATTTACTCAACAGCCCCAAAACTCTGGGTGCAATTTCTTGAAGGCTGCAGGTCCGGATTCAGGTGCCGTTACAACTACTGGTTATGTTTTGATGCATGTCCAAGTCCAACAAGAAGTTATGCTTTCATTTAACAATGCTTGCTAATGAAGGTGGGTTATGAAGCAATTCCTCCAAGTCGTCTTCACCACCAACCATCAACATCAGGCCTCCATTCCCCATCAGTACCGCTTTCCATATTGACGGGTGAATTAAGAGTGCCACCCACTAGTCATTACGCTCACTTTTGCAGATAACAGTCAGAACTGATGCAATTTTTTTCCGACCATACACTTTTGAGCACAAATACTAGTTAGTTTACTATCTGATACACTCTCGACCTGCTAACGAAACAAATCAGTTGGCTGAACAAAATGTGATGGCCATAGGCCAGCACCATATTAGTTAAGACTGACGGGAAGGCAGTTAGCAAAACAAGCATGTGACTATGAAAAACTCTTGGCTCTATAGCAACTGTTTCCTCCCTATTTCAAAAATACAGGTTCCCGGTGAGAAGCCTCTGACTTTTAAGAATATCCAATGACAAGAAATGTCAAAAAAGTATTTTTCAACATGCTACAGTAGCTAGGCAAATTCTTTGTAAATCTAACTCCGAGAACTAACTCAAACTCCTGCTCTCACAATTATCCAAATCCCAATGTTTAGCGCAAGTCTCACTAGCCTGCTCTTCTTAAATTATCATGCTTTGCGCACCTGAAGTTGCAGAATGCCTATCTACTTCTTCTTCTTGGACTTGCTGGCTTGAGACTGCGTATAAGCAGTTCCCTGCAGCAAATTATTACAAGCTCTTTCAGAAAACTATATCGTGCGTTAAAAAAGTACATCAACAACAGGAGGTACACATTCATTTGTGGACGAATTTCTCATAGTAAATCAATCCTAAGTACGACCTCATAGTTCATGCACTAGATGAACAACAATTAAATGTTATCTTAGTCTGCATCAGATCTGCCAACAAATAATCATAATATAGCTAAATACTTGCATGAGACTCATAACCTTTGAGCCCTCATTTCCTCGAAGTTCAGGGTGAATGATCAGCATTTGCTCACGATACCTGTTTTAACCCTAGGCCATTATCTGGTACAACAATTAAATCAAGTCTATAATGCACATTGTGCTAAATGCATTACTGATCCATCTGCCAATTCACCTACTATGGCTCAAACGACATTCACATAAAACCTACACAAAATTTCCGGAATAACTATTCTGCTTTTGGCACATAGAATCGGATCAACTTTTCTTCCAGTTAATTTGTAGGTTCAATGATGTCGATAATAAAGGTACACATTTTTCCTCATCAATTTAAGGAGTCCCCATTTCCCCTCCATTTAACAGATTTTTGCAGTAAGCATGAGACATAGACTTATTCTCTCTATCTCAGTTTCCCGGCCAAATAGTTACCTCTGGGTGTACCCTACTCTAGAATCATGCATTATTTACCTTTTCAAGGAAACTCACTAGCATCAGGTTCTGAACAGCAGACTCGTCCCGCACCCTTGGAACTATTGGGTCGTCTCCATGGGTAATTAATGGAAACAACAAACGAAATTAATCTAGCGTCGTGAGACCACCCTTCCATACTAGGAAGAACCAAGCCCAAACCAGTTCTACTGCCGATAGACAATAAGTTTACACAAACTTACAATGTAAGAGAACAGGGTAAGGCCTCTTGTCTACATGGATATATGGCTACACAACACTAGCAAAGTTCGTTTAGGGGGTTTGAGGATAAAATAGAACCAGGGGAATGAGGACCACAGCCTTTTGATCCAAGAAGAAACAAGAGACTCTAAATTTGATATGTGGGGAAGAGAGCAAACACTCCAACTCTATGACTAGACAGATTAAGCACACTACTGTTTCAAACAAGATGACTAGGCAAATTTGATTTCACTAGGGTGAGTAGAACCAGAGCAGAAGAAGGGAAGGGAGGCACATTCAGGTAGGGAAGTTGATCTGCCCATAGCACAGAACACAATCCAAAGGTGACAGCACATGCATGGCCATAATGCAACCATTATTATGTTCACACCCAATGGCTAGCAGTGTTGCTGTATGTGCTATCAAGACATTCCCAGGTTGATATGTGTCCACAACACTAGCAGTTCTCTCTAGCTCCAATATTAGGAGTACTGAAAGTAACATCTTCAAACAATGTAGGGTTCAATTTTCAACAAAAGACTATCGACATGAAGAAAAAGTATTTACAGGAAAAGAACTATAGATATGAATGCAATCATGCAAAACGCACCTGAAGCCATTCATCCAATGAGGCATCAGTTGTCCCAGTTCCCACTTCAACCTTAGGTGCCCTCCTGGTTTTCTAAACAAACCCGAAACCAAGGACCAGTTAAGACTTTTGAAGTGAGTCAATAAACATAAAGACCTTAATGCACATATGGAGTTGCAAGGATCATGATATAATAAAATATTTATTTGTCATCACCCTTGGAAAAAATAGAAGGGGTCAAAACATAATTGGCATTTCCATTATCTCACACAACCACAAGCACACTTAAATAACAGCGTCGATAGTATCATCAAGGAGTAGATGAAAACAAAATAAAAAAGTTCTAGATTTAAAAAGCATATCACAAAGGGACAAGAGTAGATTAAATTATGAAATAATTGCATTATCCACAAACAAGATATCCAATAAATAGATTGTGATTGTCTATAGACCATATCTATTGTGAAGGAAAAACATACTCCAATATCTAGTACCTTTGAGAGTTGCTGTATCCGCCCACGGATCCATAAACCAAGGAGGACAAGAAGGGCAATTCCCAGAGTAACAAGAAAAACAGATTCGATGCTGAGAAAACCGCCAGCTTCAACAACTTCAATCGTTCCATTGTAAAAGACATTTTGATATGGTTGCTGGTCTATCTCATAGACAATGGTGCCCACGAGATCAAAGTTTCCAGCCTGCACGGAAAAAATAACTGCTTAAACTCTGTATACTTTCAACTTATAGATATTTAAATGGTTGCAGTAGTGAAAAAATAAACACACAAGCAAGGAGCACAGCCAGCATTTAACCATTGGATAGAAGAAAATACCAATACATAGATAATCCAGATATCTACCTGCAAGAACTTGCTGACAGCGAAGATATAGGGAAAGGTAGCCTGAGTAGAAGTTGGAACTGAAGCATTGTTGAAACCCTACAATGGAATGAAACCAATAAATGAATTGCCTGACCATTGAAACAACTTGAGATGTAAAAGCCAACAGAGAATTTTGCTAGGAAATTTCAAATACAGATAGAAAGCAAATAAATAAACCAAAAATTGTATCACAAGCTTCAAAGACAACATTCTTCTTTCCTCAAGTGGCGGATTCCAAAATGATCTTAATGTTTTCTTTCTTCTCTAAGGAAGCATACTGAAATCCGAAAAAAGAAGCATAAATGCAGATTATTTACATAGATGATTTAGGCATGAAACACAAAGTATAAGGAATGTACAATAAAAGGAGGAAAAGCAGCATCTACAGCTTTTCAGAAATTATCGATAAACGGGATTTTGCTTTTCCTTTTGCGACTAAGCAAGACTAATTCAGTGAGATATGACACCAAGAGATTTCAATTTCTTTACAAACCAGTTAATCAAGTCAACAAGCTCTAAGATAGAATTGCATTAAGAATTGAGCCTAATGTTCAAGCTGAAAAACCATAATTTCCAATTGTACAAAATGACTCCAATTTTCATGTCAATACATTTTGAGACTAATTAAGCAACCAGCTAGCAGCAATCAGTGATGAGGAGTAAAAGATTAAAAAGAAAAGGGTTTCACAAAATAATGAAACTCTCTCTTTCTACTTTTTCAGTCATCAGCAGCACAAACTTTTATAGTTTTCTACACAGGAATTCAGTGGCAGATAGATGCGGAATCGGTCAATACAGCATCTTGCACTATTTACAAGCACACAGAAATATACCTGAGTTGTTAGATTCTGAACCAACATGCGATGATCAAATGGAAGATGAACACTGGCCCTAACGGCAATCACGTTGATATCTGAATGTGCTGTAATGATTCACAAAAAGAAAGTGGAGTTTGAGGATCGAGCTTAGGAAAATCAAAATAGGAGAATTATTATATATAGCAAGACAACCCCATGGCTCCCAACTGAACACAACCTCCAATGTGATTGATAGGAGCCAAGGGTGTCCCTTGCATTGTATGATCCACATGGACATTGCTAAGTTGAAACAACTGACACAAGATAAAGCATGTAATCCATCAAGATAATGGATATGATACATCAGAGAAAGAAATGCACTACCATCATTTTTTAATCCAACAAGTAGTTCAGCCTCTTCTCCTGCTGGCACCACTGCAAGAGGGATTTAGGTTAAGATAACCAATCTTGGTCGCATGGAAAAAAAATACACAATAATTCTGGAAGATTTTCACATTTTGCGCTGTTTTTTGGGAAAACACAAACTGTGTCTACACCGGGAGCTGGACTGAAGTTTTCATCTCCAAACTCTTGGACATCTTCACCGACAATTCCAAGTTCACCACCTTCTTCAGCAGCCTCTGCAACATCGACTTCTTCTTCCGATTGACTCCTAGCAACTATCAAGTAGACGATCCATGTGATAAGCACAACAAGCTAAAAAGCTTTTGTCCTAAAAGTTGATACCAACGAGAAAAAAGACATGATGCAATCCAATACCGCGACAGAGGATGAACAATTTGAACAGACATGGATAAAAAAAAGTCAGAGGGCAGGAAAGTCAACGATATCGATCCCATTAGCAACATCAACGCACAAACAGTAAAACAGAGATCCTAACGATCTAACGACATGCAATCGCGCAGTGGATTTACCAAATCGAGACGATGAAGGCAGGTGTCATAAGACGCAGTGAACAGTAAAACCACGATATCATTAGTCAACAATTCGAGATCGCTATTCCACTAAAACTGGGAGGGAGTTGAGTGAAGCTCGTGCCTGCGCTTTGACGACCCCACACAGGCCGACGCCACGAATCCGCGCACGACAAAATAAACAAAAGAAACTCAAGCCTACTCAGAATTTAGCTCCTGGAGAGACACAAATCGAAGACGAAGGGCGACGCGACAAGGATCCGAACGACGCGCGCGAATTTCATCGAGAGATCGCGCCTCTCGCACGACAGATCGAAGCCATCGCATCGCGCTAACAGGAGAAACGGCGCATGCACAAAAATGCCCACGAATCCAAATCAGGGAAGAAATCGACGAGAACGAAGGGCGCGAATCACAAATGACGCCGGATCTAGAGCAGGAGAGGGAAGGGGCAATCGAGCTAACCGTGGAGGAGAGGGGAGGCGAGGAGGAAGAGGAGGAGGGCGAGGAAGAAAACCCTAAAGCTCGTCATTGCCATCTCTGGAGAGGAGGCAGCTGCGGACGGTCAATGCTCTCGCTGCTTCTCTCTCGTTATTCGTGCTGTCAATTTTCCCCAGAAGTTCCCTCTGCTCGTTTCTATTTATCGACGGAATATCGCACGGCGTTCTTTTTCGCTCCGTCTCTTCCCCGACAAATGAGAAATTGCGAGATATCACCCGGACAGTCACGGTTCGCGATCTTGGACATCGTCGTACCGGCCGCGCCTTTCGTCGTCCAAACTGGGCCGAAGCCCAGTAGAAATCATCTACCGCAGTTCTTTGAAGTAAACGTACTTATTTCTTCTAGTTTTGCCCTCAATCAACTTTGATAATTTCGAAAATATCCTCGAAGATCCAAACTCGCCCATGAAGGCCTCAGCAACTAGTGATGGATTGAGGTTGCTCGACCTCATACAGGGCTAGGAGAAGGTTGTCTCCGGCGACTGAATTCTACTAGCAAATAATTCAAGATATTTTAAAAAATTAGCAAAATTCATTTACTAAGTATAGTTTTAATCAAACAAAATTTTAAGTCAAAATTGCTTTCTAATACATTTTCAAAACAAACCTTATCAAACACTTTATTCAGAGACATTTTCCCAAAGCGAACCAAACAAGCCTATATGTCATGGCTTGCCTTTGTCTCGGTTGTTGCCTGCAATCGAACTCTACCACTAATCGACCAAACATAATATGCCATGAAAAGTTTGACCTTTTCCAATCACATTTGATCCAACTAGCGTGAGACAAAGGGCTGAGTAAATAGAACGTGTTTGTCTTACGCAAAATGCTTAATTTAAAAAATATTTTTTGAGACTCGCTTGTATTGTTTACAGAACTAAATCAACAATCATCGAAAATATTTGGACATCTCATAATAAAACCCCTTTCTATTTTCGATAAAACGTTTAATTTCATCATTATGTATAATGAAATCACTTTTCATTAACAAGCGATCATTTTATAAAAATATTATCTAAATTATTCAATTTTTACGCAAATAAAATAGCGTATGTTTTCAAAGTGCAAAATCATGTTAGAAGCATCCATAAGAATTTTAGGATAACTTGTGGACACCGTTTACGTATTTGCCAATGAGCCATACTCAATTCGCTTTTTAGAGGCATCCGTAATTTCAAGTTTTTCTTTTTCACAGCATTCCTCAATTCGTGAAAAAACTTAATCAAAAAGGAAAAGAATTTGCCTCACAAGCAAAAGTTCACCTCCGTCGGGGACTGCGCTCGTAATTTCTGCCATTTTCGACGTCCATGTTAAAAGGATTTACACGAGACGAACTGCCAAAGGGGCGGAATAGATAGCTCAAACATAGTCAACTCAGGAATCCCAGTGACTAGAATAAGAGGAGTTCACCTCTAATGTAATGTATTACTAGCACGCCATCAAAAACATTTGACTCAAACTCAACCCAGTGTCAATCTATAATTGCATGAAATTAAGCCAAATAATCTAACAAGTTAGAGATTGCTTGCCAAACAAATTTGACGCCCCGACATCAATCCACCTTCATTACATCAATCACCATGAATTGTATAGCGTTCCCATTTCTTTGTTGGATCATATATCTGCACAAAGAAAGCACAGCAGCAAAGTCGGATGAGAGAATCAACCTTGTTTAGCAGAGAGACAGAGAGAAGGAGAGAGAGAGAGTGCCAACCTCCCATCTTGAAGCAGGAAAAATATGCTTGTTCTTTTCATACCAGTGTCTCTCCACAACTTTCCCCGCATGGGACTGCAGACACATTATACGATATAAAAACCCATTCTCCTCCACGTGTTGCACAAAAATGTACAGACTTAAACTTGGGGTTGCACATAATACAAGACTGGAATCATTTCAGCAATCTGGCTTATGATGAAGACAGACTAATAACAAAAGGTGTCCCCAAACAATCAAAGTGCAATGAGTGATTAATGACCACATATATAAGGATAATCTGTCTCATTTGAAAAATAATTAAGGCATTAAACATTTCAGAAACAAACTTCCCACAATGCTACCTAACTCAAGCTTGCAATTGACGTCTCCGAGCACCTCAATAGTCAAACCCATAAATCAAAACCCACATTAGGGAATCGTTAAAGAACTGATGCAGCAGCTGGCATTTAAGTGTGCTAGTCAAATGTTGCTAAGTTATAATGTTTTAATATCACAACCAAAGAATCAACGTTAACCACTTCCAACCATCTGCCTCATGATCCAAACTCCTCTCATGCAATACCATAGATTAATAAAAGAAAGGCAGGGAATGCACCTCATCCTTCTCTATTGTTGCATCCGCAATGGTACGCACATCTTCATGCACATCAAAGTGAAATAGCTGTGTAAGATGACAAAAAACATCAGTCATTCGAACAAAAAGGACAAGGCAGAAATTTTAATTAAGCGAAACCTCCTCATAAATCATTCTAATAACAAACTTAATCAAAAGAAAGAATCCAGTGACATGCAACAAAAGCTCAATGCAAAAAACAAATAAAGAAAGATTTCTCAGATCAATCTAGATGAAATCATTCCAATTTGATGCTTACAAACCATTTGTTCCCACAATTTGAAATAAAGCTGCTTTTACCATAATAAATTACCCACTGCTAAAGAGGAGCCAACTTGGAGATAGGAACAAAGGACTCCAGCATCATTTAAAATTACTGCCATGCAACTAAGTGCATATGATGGTCCTACATAACTGATAAACCATATCTCTACTACTTTTCCAAGACCTATCGTAGAAACTCATTATCAAGCAATGCATTATTAATCAGTAGATGTAAAAAACGTAAGGCCTTACCGGACCACTTTTGCCCCTAGCCCTATTCACAATCAGCTCATAGAAACTGTGTTGCTGAAATTCAACAAGAGAAACAGATTATAAATCCTCCTAGCAGAAGGAAGAAGCCAAATTTAAATAGATATGACCACCCAGATTCCAAAATGATCTTACATGTGGAATGATTAGATCTT
Organism: Melaleuca quinquenervia; assembly: GCA_030064385.1. Classification (NCBI taxonomy): domain Eukaryota; kingdom Viridiplantae; phylum Streptophyta; class Magnoliopsida; order Myrtales; family Myrtaceae; genus Melaleuca; species Melaleuca quinquenervia. Next base: position 3,293,723 of record CM057726.1, on the reverse strand, counting down.
CTTTCACGTAAAGCAAATTTTCCACAGAAGTCGTCCGGATTTCTCTAAACTCAGGTGCGAGTTGCTGCTGAACAGCACGAAGAAAATCCCCAATTTTGTCACCCTTTCTGACCTGAATACAAGAGAAGTCAGCCCTTAGCAAATGAAAAATACCGAAGAGCTGCAAAATACAAAAAGACACAGACACACAAACACATAAATAATAATATGATTTTAAAAAAGATCTACTAGCCTGGATCACTCGCCTATGTCCTGTTCCATCCCAGTAGCTGTAAGTAATCTCGAGGGCTTCATCTGTGGACGAGGACAATGTCACAAACCAAGACTGTTTCACAAGTGAGAGTTTTAGTTGAAAATATTAAGAACGGAAACTTACTTCGAATCTGCTCCTGCTCGCGGAGCCACTGTTTCCGCAATCTCTCTCGCTCAGCTTGTTCCTCTGCCTCCCTCTCACTGAAAAAGCATCCTCAACGTCCCTAAGCTTAAGTGTTAGCAAGCAGAGAAACTCCAACAACCACACTATAGATATCCAATGACTCACATGCACAGGCAGAGAGAGAGAGAGAGAGAGAGAGAGAGAGAGAGAGAGAGAGAGGTGACACCTGTCAGGAAGAAAGCTAGTTTCAACTGTGGGGTCTTTGCCAAGTTTTCCATGACCCAACCCCTTCGTCTCTTGTGTTTCTGCAGGAAAGAGGTTTTCTATCATAAGGAGAAAAAATAAAATATCCAGATTCTTTTCCTAACTTTTATTGCAAAAGAAATCCCTTTTGAGGTAAAAATACATGAGCGCTACTTTTTTCTTTTTTCTGGTCTGGCTGTTGAAGTGCTACTTTGCTCCTTTAAAATTTACATCAAATTTAGGTGACCCTGTCAATAACTAGTCAGTCCTCTCCTCCACATCCAATCATGCTGCAAACATGTGATATTGGGTTCTCAGTTGCTCCACAATTTCTAGAGGGAAATGACCAACACATTCTCTAGCAAAAGAATTCCTAAGTTTCAACCAAAATCCACTCCTCGCTTGTGGCTTCTCATATACTGGATAGTCTTTGCTCTTGTCATTTAAAAACCAGGAATACAACAACAACATTGCTGTTAAATTCTTCATAAATGCTCATGTAAAAGATAATCTAGCTGCAAAAGTCTGTGGTCTCTTACCCTAGATGAGTGCATCCGCCAATCAACAGCATAAGTTAGATCAAATCTCAGCTTACATAAATAGACACCTCACCACAATTATGACAGTGATGGCAGATTGCTGCACCCACCACGATTTATCACTAGACAATCATGCAACATGGCAAGCAATCTCCCAATCAAGAGTTTGGAAAAGGTTAGAAAAAATTCTTACCCATGTCCCCATCATCCTCTTCACTTCCATTCTCAATATCATCTGAGAAAGACAACCGAGAACTTCCCTTAATTTTCCTCTTTTTACGCTTTTGCAACTGAAGAAGCTCCTCCCTGAAGCATACAAACAGGAAACCCAAAGTAACTAAACTAGATCATAATTAACCACATCAACTATAAGAAATGGCAAAAATCGGACGTGCAACGAACACCAACGATCCTAAAGTCCTAACATCTGCACTTACTCTTCTAGTAGCTTCTGAAGTTTCTCCTTCTCTTCCTCTTCGATTTTGTTGCGAATATTCACCCTCTGCAGCACACAATACAAATATTTTCACAAAGCGTGTACGAATCAAACACTGGCCAGGATGGACTGAGTTAATAACAGTACTACTCACCTTCTCAACGTACTGCTCCCTTGTAACCAACCCTATAGTCTCCTTCTTGAACGCGGTCTCGAGAATCTAAAATAACCCAACATCGAATGAGCACCAATTACATCACAACGCCAAGTAACGAGAGCTTCCCGAATCACTACACAGAGAAAACAACAGAACCCTAGAAAAAGAAGAATACGAACCTCGGAAGTACCGGAGCCGAATTGGAGGAGGCCCGGCTGGCCCTTGTCGGAGGCCGACTTGGTCTTGAGCTCCTGGATCTTGCGGCGCTCCGCTTCTCTTTGCTTCTCGAGGCGGCGTATCCTGACGGCATCCTGGGCCGTGCCCACGTACCCGTCTCCCATGCCCGACATCTTCAATTCCCCTTCTCCTTCCTTTACTCGTCGTCGTCTCCTCCGGCGTTTCTCGCCGCTTGGGCTTGGCTGCGAATTCCGGCGATCGGGTCAATGGAGAAGTTGGCTCCGGCTAGAAGATTACTGGTGGGTGACCGCCTTGAACCGCAGCAAACTGGTCGTTTGCCGCTTTCCGGGCGCTCTTATACGGAGCGGAGGGATAGTCGAGTGGGAAGGATTGGCTAATTGGGCGGGCTTTTTCGGGCTCGGGCTTCCCGTACCGGCCTGTGCTGGGTTCGAGACAAGCCCGTCGAATCCCTTATAACAATAAGATAGTTTATTGTCCATATCCGATTTTGTTTTCTCATCCTCCTCACGGAGTACTCCTTGACCCATTAAGTTCTTCAAAGATAGTTTTATCATCCACATCCAAGATTTTGTTTTCTCTTCATTGGACAATATAAGAGCTTCTCGCACTACAGGGGTTTTGGCATGTAAAATTGAATCACGGAGAAAGCTTTGTGATTTTCCTCTTATTATCTCTCCTCGGTGAACTCTACTAGTGAAAGCCCAAGCTCCTTGTTTCTCCTCTACTGAGTTTTATTTCTCCGAGCTTTGGTGCTTACTATACGTCCGATCATGATGCTGAGTTGTAGCGTCTTCTCAAGCCCTCGTCGAAAGCTTTCAAGTCTGAAGACGCAGCTTGGATCACCGAAGAAGGGGAGATCAGTTGACAAAGGACAGATCTCTTACGTTCCTTCCACATTTGCCAGAGAGTTGTGGGAATTTTCACCTTGACCGGGTGATCATCGGTACAAGACTGCCTAATTGCATTTTGGAACCGATATTCTGTTCTCGCTAATCCCAGATCCGTCAGCTATGATTTGCGGGCAGGCCATTGTGCGCGCGCCCGATTTGCCTAACTGCAGAGGAGAAAGAAAGAGACATTCTAGAGTTTCTGGTTCGCAATTGCATGTGGAGCAGAGAGGCAGAAGGTAAAGATCTTTTCTCCCATGAAAAATTTCCGCTATCGATGATGCACCTTTGAAAAGAAAAATCCATGTAAAATGTTTGTTTTCAGCTGCACATTGAGAGACCATAAGGATTTCCACTGAGTAGGAGGCGTGCGGCGTTATCAGGGCTTGGGTCCTTTGCCTTGTTCCCTTTGTCCAGTCCTCACTACGCATTACTGCGTCCGTTCTCCGTTGGTGTCCACACCAGTTTTCCCCTGAGTTTGCATGCCCAAGAGATCTTGTAGAATCTCTTCGGCCATTTCTTTTGGAAAAGTTTCTCTTATCAAAGGTTCATTCCACATCTTTGGTTAGCATAGGCCTATTATTCTTTAGTTACAAGGGCTTTATGAACTCCGGAATTCAACTGTCTATCCTATGCTTTCGAGTAGTTCGTGTCAGGAAAATAGAGAGGTTAACATAGCAGCATTGAACTTTTGCAGCTCTTGAAAGCCTATGCCACCTTTATATTTGATTTTGGTTCACCACACCCAACTTTTCCAGTGGATTCCCTTATGTTCTTCTGTGGATTTCCACCAAAAGGACGCGATTTTTTTCCTCAATTGATCTACAAATAGATCTAGGTAACAGGCATGAGTGGGAATGGATTGCACCACACCCTCAACGAGCACTTCCTTCTCAGCTTTACACAACATGTCTTCTCTCAAGCTTTCGTCTTTACCGTTAACTAGCAAATAATTCTGCCTTTTACCAGCCCCAATTCGAAGGTATATCCAAGTATTTGCCTGTATTTTGGATAATGTGCATTCCTAGATGATGTGCCATTGTTGCTTGTAGAATCTCAGGGCAACTTTTACTGAAATATATGCCAAAGCCGGTTAAATTGATGGCCTGACCGGAAGCTCGATAGTACTAGTTAAGCGCAGCACCAGTATTCCGGCTCCCCCTCACACACCCGTCCAAAAAGAAAATCGAGTCATCAGCAAATGCTAGGTTTGATTGTACTGGCCATGAAGGGACGAATCTTACGCCTTGAGCGAGCCACTGTCAACAGCAATGGTAGAGAGGACATCTGCAAAATAAGCTAGCAACAGCACTGTCATGGATCATTTTTATTTTCAACCAAGGCATTTTATTTTAAAGCCCATTGGCTAGAATGCCAGATCCCATTTTATAGCTAAAATCACATGGATTGATGGGTCTAATGATGAGCTTTCTAAATCTGAAATGTTGGGAATCCGAATCAAATGGGTAGCACTCAGAGATAGATCCAAAAGGCGATACGGAAACGTATTTTGCACCTTGGTAAGGAGATATCTTTCCAAATTTCCCAATTCTCCCGAAAGAAGAGGCAATTTGTGCCATCGTTCCGAGATATGATTTGAGGATAGGCTTAAAACTATGAGGCCCTTCTAGTGGAAGTACACGTGATTGAAGTGCAAAACAATCGTACATTTTTTTTTGAATTGAACGTTTCATTCGTTTCTAAAAAACAATACATATAAATCTTTTAAATCTAGCAAATTTTAAAAAAAAAGTACATATATTAAAGCATAATTTGTAGTTAGCATACTCTTATCCCTCAATAAAATCATTATACTCAACGATGAGCACGTGCCTAAATCTCAATTTTTAATTGCACTAGTTTGCGGTGTACGTTTAAATTCAACGTTGTCATCCTCGTCACCAACCAATAATATCAATATCATATGTGACAAGAACACAAGATAAGGAATATTTAATTCAGGAGTCGTAAATCTATATCTAAATTTAAATCGGGAGAGAAAAGTGGTCAAACTACGTCACAATTAACCTCCTCGATAGCTGTCCAAAAATGGAAGACCTAAAGTGGAAAATACAACTAGAAGTCGTTGATCAGCTTAAATGCGTTGATCCTTCCAACAAGATCGCTCGCATCGTTGACGAGATGATCCCATCAGAGTTTCCAAAGCCAAAAATTGCCCAGCGCACCACCGTCTGGTCAGATCGACAGCTTCCGATCGGACGGCCCCCAATCCACTGTTCTTCCGGTACGAACTCCACATTTTGTTCCTCGATTCATTAATTAATCCTAATTTTGTCTCATGCGCTAACTAAACCTACGTCCGCCAATAATTCTGCTGGCAAAAAATTGGTACGGCGAGACCGATGACAGCAGCTGGCCTCCGGTCGCGGGCCAAGGGACCGCGAGATCGGCTTTGTTTGGCCTGACCGGGACACGTGTACGGCCATCCGAGCTCCTTCGACGGAAATACTCCGAGCCCCGCGGCACTTGATCCGTATTTGTCCGGCTAGACTTCTGTCGCGCGACGTGACGTGGCAAAAGAAGGGGAGAAGCCCTCGGATTATCCGTCCCCAGAAGGACTTCCTGAAACGGCGTAGTTTGGCCACCCTTTTTACCTCGCCAAATTGTCTTCACGTTGAAGGACAGCGACACCTACAACCGCGAGTCTTCATCTCACTTGTCAGAAAGCTAGGCCAAATCCCAGCGTCTTCCGTGGCGCGTTATGTCACTCTCCGCTCTGATATTAGGAAAAACAAACCAGAAAAAATTCGAGCCATATCTACTTTGACACATTTAAACTCAATTTCTGTTTTGAAAAAACCTCAAACTATATCTAGTGTGATAAATAATTAAATTTTTTTTGTTGTGGCAAAAAAACTCTAATTTCATATCTAAATGACATATTTACTCTTCATTAAAGTTATATCGGATTATTTACCAGTCGAAAAAAAGGGTTGATTTATTTCACTTGAATCACATAGACGTCGTATCAATGCACTTTACATTTAGAAATATATAGACATGTTTTTAACAGTATTCATTCATAAAATCTTAATCAAGAGTAAATATGTCACGGACATATGAGCTTGAGATTTTTTTTATATCACCGCAATTATGGGATAACTATAATAAATTAGAGTTGTTTGGGACTTTTACCCGTTATATCATGGCAATCTTTCGCCTTTTGTATATTAGAATTCAGTTCCATTGCCCCGGTGAACATGACAATCCTCTAATCTCATCGGGAAGTGCAAATTATGAAGTCTTATAATTTTCATGGTATTATATAAAGGTGGTTTTCGAGAGGTTTCTATGAAGATTTTAAACTTGCGATTTCCCGTTTCATATATTCGTTTGACCAAAATTAATTGCACATTTTTTCAACTTATTAACTATGTTTAAGAAACTGGAGGAAATAAATTATTACAAGAAAGTGAACAAGTTTTAATTTTTCTTCATCCCATATTCATAACAAAATTAAACAATCCCCTCATTTTCCTTCCGATTTAGGGAAATGGCACAGTTAATTTTTAGATCTTAATTTAATATGTGATGTCATATTTAAAATTTCAATTTGTCTGCACGTGATACTTAAATTGTTATTAAATGCTCAATACAATCTTTGAATTTTCCATTCGTTCAATCTAATCCCTCATCTTTTTATAAAGTAAAAGGAAAAAAAATTTCATAATTATACTTTTATCAGAATTTCGAAGTCTCTTTCTATTTCAATTCAAGAATAATATTACGCGTCGACAGAAAATTTAGGATTAATCTTTGTGCTTTTTTCCTTTTCCACTCAAATCAACACAGAAGGTCCGCCACACTCTCTCTCATCGCGTGAGCCGTCAGGCTCTCATCCGGAACCGAGAGTCCAATAAAACTCGACGCCACTGGTTAAATCCCCTCCTCCCCTCACCATCAACAACCAACCGGCAGTAGGAGCACCAGAAGGAGAGAGACGAGTCACCGCCACCACACGCGGAAAGCCAGAGCTGAATCCTGCACAGCCGAAAGCTCAAACCTCGAACCCTTCGCTCCGGCCATGGCGGTGGTTTCCACTTCCCTCACCTCCCATTTCTCCGGCCTCCGCCGCTCCTCGAAGCTCGACCCCTCCCTCTCCTCTGTCGCCGCCCAGTCCTTCACTCAGCAAGTCAATTCTCGACTCTGCTTCTCTTCTTCTTCTTCTTCTTCTTCTTCTCGCCGCCAGAAGCCGTGCAGAGGCGTCGTTGCCATGGCCGGCACCGGCAAGGTAGATCCCAATTACCACGCGCATTGCGTTCTATTCCTGTTTCTCGCGTTCGCATTCCCCCCCTTTTTTTAATTATTGCTGGTGATTCTATTTTTTGCGGGGTCGTTTGATTTTGGTACTAGACGCTGCGTAGGCCTTGATTCTGTGATTGGTGCTCACTGGAATCGTCCATTCAGTGAGATTTGCGAAATTCCATTCCGCGCATATTTAGTTTTCGGGAGTGGACAATTAAGCTGCGTGGAGTTTTCTGAAATGCGGATGAATGATTTTGTTTTCAGACATGCTGTTGACTGATTCTCTTTGATTCTGTTTGGATAATATTCCATCACTCACTTGGTAGTCAGATACTAACGTATCGTTTCTGTCGTTATTGCAGTTTTTCGTTGGTGGAAACTGGAAGTGTGTAAGTGCTCTTTTATCCTGTAAGCTGCAATGGAGAAATGTCGTAATCTGAGTGTTGATGGCATTTGAAGTCCTAAACTGAAAGGCATTGGACAGACCTGTTATCTTGAGCTGTTTTGTCTAATTTAACTCGTGGTAGATGAAATTGAATGCATAGAAAGATAATGAAAGTGGCCCCAATCAGAATTGCCTGCATTAGTACTTCATGGGGACCGCAAATTCTGGAAACTCTAAATTCTTCTTTCATCAACTTCATGAGAGCTGCCTTTTTTATGCTACCATAGCAGGCTCCAAGTCCGTTTTCTCTGTGTACCATTTCATTTTGGCCTAACTAATTGTTGCATCTTTCAACATTTCTTTTATGTAGAATGGAACTAAAGATTCCATCAGCAAGCTTGTTTCTGACTTGAACAGCGCAAAATTGGAGCCTGATGTCGGTGTGTCCCAGTTTCCTTTGACCTGATTTTTGTCATCATATTTTGTTTCCTCCACAAATTGCTGAGGTTGCTCTATTCATTTTGAAGACAATTCAAACTTTCATCAAGTTTTTGGTATATTGATGCAGTAATAACTAGGCAGTTAGAATTTACCAAAAAAAAAAAATAATAACTAGGCACTTAGAATTATACTATGCGATGTTGAAAGGGAATGACAGAATACCTGTCAAATGTATTCTCTTTTCACCATGTTCAGCTAATTTCCTCCTCCCCAGCAAATTTACTCAGAACTTTGCAGTTGTATGTCTAAAAAGACTTGTCTCACATGCTATGGTTCTAGCTTTTGCATGAAGATGGGATTCATTAACACTGAATTCTGGAGTCATGTTGCTTCCCATGGCTTAAATGTCTTTAGTACTTCCCACAATTAAGGGAACTATAAGAAAATAGAGTTACCTAGGTTAGGTTTTTTTTTCTTTTGAAAGGAATTAAGCAATTTAGAGAGATGTATAGGAGTGTCTGAATGCACAAAGCCCGGAAAGAGAGGGCAGAATGCCAGAATCTCAGCTCCCGTCGGTCTCAGTGTATTCTTAAATTTGAAGAAGATTTATCTAAGTTTGCTTAGATTCTTAAATTTGAAAAATTGGGGTTCAAGACAATTGCAGCATTAATTATTTATACCTATACAGAAAAATTTGACTATCACTCCCATGGTGTTGATGTATGATGCTTAAATGTCCATCCATTTTGAGATTGTCTATCGCTAGTAGAATGGTAAATGCATAAGATTGAGTTATTGGGAAGCACCTTTTGCTCCTCTTTATGGCTGTAGTTGGTGGCTTACTGCCTGCTAATAACTTGTAGTGAGCGGATATGTTTAAAGGTGATAATCAAGGGCATCGCCACACACATGTGTGCACATCGCACATGCACACACACTCTGCTAAGCTAAAACTAACATATGCACTGTTCATCTTGCTTGATATTCCTTTTTTTTTTTTTTGGGCCTGTACAGATGTCGTTGTGGCGCCTCCCTTTGTATACATTGACCAGGTTAAGAACTCATTAACGCCGCGGATTGAGATAGCTTCTCAAAACTCTTGGACTGGGAAAGGTGGGGCTTTCACCGGAGAAATCAGGTAGCTTGCTGTTACCTGTTGATTCACAAGATGCCAGAATCAAAATCTTCTCCATACTTTTTCTTTACCTTTATTGTCTTCTCTTGCTGGAAGTTCATCCTGGTTGAAAGAATGCTTGACTGCTAGGTTCAATGATATCATATGCATAAGTGATAAAGTTGAAACGTCGTGTCTTATGAGCGATAATGTCATTCGTGTTTGAAGATTCTGTTCTAGTAAAAAAAAAATTATAAATAACAAGCCTAGTACAAATTAATTCTGGGGGCTCTTTTCAGTCAGGTAAAGGACGACACTAGTAGAGAGGCATTTGACTCCATACTGGCATGACTAAATTTATTGGAACTTTTCTTGATCCGTGATTAAAATCTGTTCAGCTGCAATTTCTCGTTTAAAAGGGAGCCCAAAGTTGCTAAAGATATTCTAGTAAGGATGAATTAATACTTGACTGCTAGGTTCAACAATTTCATATGCATAAGTGATAAAGTTGGAACATCATGTCTTGTGAGTGATAACTTCATTCATGTTTGAAGATCCTGTTCTAGTTTAAAAAAGAATTATGAATTGCTAGCCTACTGCAAATGAATTCTGGGGGTTCTTTTTGGTCAGGTAAAGGACAACACCAGTAGAGAGCATTTGACTCTATACTGGCATGACTGACTTATCCGAATTTTTCTTGATCCATGAGTAAAGTATGTTTGGCCGCAATTTCTCATTTAAAAGGAAGCAGGAAGTTGCTAAAGATACTCTACTTCTGCTTCCCTGGCAAAAATGTTGACGATACCAGCAGTGGTGACTATTGATTAATTGAAAATGTTGTAACTAAACTGATAATGGGAGAAATTATGAGTTCCAACTGGATAGAATCACAGTTACTCTAAAAGAACAAAGTTTTTCTCATTACTAGAGTATTTAACCAAAAAAATTGAACCATATTGTGGCTGGAGTTGCTGTTTCAGTTTTTTCCTTCAAGCGGATGCCCAGGATCTGCAAAATGTCTGGCATGCTTTGCACTTGACATTGATAAATGTTGATTAGCAAGTCAGAGAAGCGATGGACATGCTGGAGCCACATTTTAAAGAGACTTCTTGCATGTTGACATAGCTCCCACTAATTTAAAAGTATTAAAAGTTCATAGTATGCATGGTGGACACTAAAAAATAACTAAGATAATCAAAACTGAGGCGGCTTAATTTTAAATGTAAATGTAGTATTTTTGCATATGCAAAGATATCCCCGCTTCATTTTAAAGGGAAGGTAATGTGGGCATTGCAAGTGATTAACAAATAACTAAGGTAGTTTCTTTTGTTCGCACACTGCTGCAGTATGCCTTGTAATGATAGAAGTTTGGAAATTCTGTGAAACTCTGTTCTCTTTTATTCTTCCCTATTTCAAGAAAATCTGGTTTTTCTGATCTGTGCAATTCCTGTTTCTTCGAGTTGGTTTGCAACATTTTTCAGGATAGCAATCGATATGTTGAATGTATGACACGTGACTATTACAAGCTTTGCTACTTCTTCTGTGTGTGTGTGTGTGTGTGTGTGTGTAAGGCACTTTGCTTCCTTCTCTGCTTTTTATTTGGAATTACAAAGAATTGTGCTGATCTGGCTTTAGGTAAGGTGGGTGATTCAACTAGGAATTTGGATGTCTGGTGTCTAATGGCTGTTTTATGGAAGCTTTAGATGTTGCACGCAAGAGTCAGCTTTGAGGCAATTACATTACTCACTCATTGCTCCTTGATGGAGCTCCATATGTGAAGATCATAGGATTGACATGGATTAATGAAGTTCTACTTCTTAGTCTTGATCTTGTGGCTGCTTTGCTTCTAGAATAATTACTAAATGTAATTTGGCCATTTTTAGTGTGGAGCAACTGAAGGATATTGGCTGCAAGTGGGTTGTTCTTGGGCACTCAGAGCGGAGACACATTATTGGTGAAGATGACCAGGTAGAAGCAAGCTCACTGTGAATTTATTATGTGGTGTTTAAATGAGACTCAGCTATTTGTGGTACTTTCATAATGTAGTTTATTGGAAAGAAAGCTGCTTATGCTTTGAGTGAGGGTCTTGGAGTTATAGCATGCATTGGGGAGCTTCTACAAGAGAGAGAGGCTGGGAAAACTTTTGATGTCTGTTTTCAGCAATTGAAGGCTTATGCTGGTAACTTTTACATTCATGCTTGCTTAATGTATAAATTTGGGGAATTGTGTAGTTATCATCCTCTTCTTGCCTGCAGATGCTGTGCCTAGCTGGGATAATATTGTTATTGCCTATGAGCCCGTGTGGGCTATTGGGACCGGTAAGGTGGCCACCCCCCAGCAGGCTCAGGAAGTCCATGTAGCATGCCGTGATTGGCTGAAAAAGAATGTCTCTGCAGAAGTTGCTTCCAAAACACGCATTATTTATGGAGGTAGGTTAACTGAAATAGTTTTCTTCTTTAGTTTTGTCATAGAGTGCCGGATAGTGATTTGGTTTGGGCTTGGAGTGAACAAGCTGGGTAGTTCAGTCTTTTTGAGAGCTTTTACTTGATGCACATTCATTGGCTAGAGATAAAGGTGTCCTGTATAAGCCTACGTTTTGATTAAATCTTGTGTAGCTTGGTTGTACTTTTGTAAGACCAGGTAAGGGAGAAATTATACTGCCACCCACATCAAAATGGTACATCAAGTCCCTAGAGCTGGCATCTGTTGAGTTCAAATTTTGATAAAAATTTGCTGATACATTGAGTCCTCTTCTTTCTTAACAATTTAGTTTGACCCATCTTCAACAGATTTTACTATGATATCAAATAATTTCATTTACAGGAGCTCTGTATTCTTTCTGTTGCTTGGATACTGTGCCATCGGCCATTGTGGTTTTTGTCTGTTATCCTCGCTTTTAAACAAGTATTGTTCCCTTGATTTGTGTGGCCTAATGCAAGATACCACATTCTGCAGGGTCTGTAAATGGAGGCAATTGCGCGGAGCTTGCAAAGCAAGAAGATATCGATGGTTTTCTTGTTGGCGGTGCTTCCTTGAAGGTATACTTCAGCTAAATCATTTTGCCCAAAAATTGAAAATCGCATGTTTTTGGCCTAAAAAAAGAAAAGAAAAGAGAGACATTATCACAGTGCTGCTCATTTCTGTATGATTTGACATGAGATGCAGGGTCCTGAGTTTGCTACAATTGTCAACTCTGTGACGTCCAAGAAAGTAGCTGCTTGATGAATATAATTGTGGTTTCTCACAAGAAGAGCTAATAAGGGGTGACCAAAATACATTCACACTGGAGCGCAGTGCACCGAAGTCATGAGCCGGTTCTGCACAAGTCGATTTTTCTCGGTTATCTAATTTCTTCCCTTTAACGGGTCTTAGAAATCTGTGATTTTGTTGATTTTGCATCTGCCGAACTTCTCAGAACTAGATGAATAGTGAAGACGATATGTCTCATGGTTGTTGTATTTCAAGAAGAGTCGGTCTCCCTGAAACTCGGAACCCGTCGAGGAGTCTTGTTTCCCTATTACCTCCTAAATGCTGAAAAAGGGGTCGAGTCTGGTGGATGGAACAGAATAATGTATGTGATGTGATGATGGCTGGTGTTTGTTCTCATCCGACATGTATCCATACCCACCTCGAGTTCTACAAGAGTTAATATTTATTTGGATCACAAATTCACTTGCCCACCTATACGGAGAAACAGTCGTGGAGTGGTATCTGAATGGTTTTCCTCATAATGTTGAGTATGTGAATCATTTCCAGATTCTTTTGGTAGGTTCATACTTCTTCAAAAATTTACCCTTTTGCTTTTATTTGTTTCGTGAAGAATAAATAATTTAAAAAATATTTTTAAAACAAACGAAGCTTTAGAAGATAGAGTTTCATCTTCACGAGCAATATAATCGATAATATTTTTCATGGTATTTAATTTTTATAAAACAAATGGAACTTTAGGAGATAGAGTCTTATAATCACTAGACAAGATGACGAAACGACAAGGAGGGATTAAACGAGAGGTCGGAGGCTTCGACCGTCGGCGTGACTTTGCCTTGTGATTTAGAGGACTGGAGTTGGCATAGACTGCAGAAACTCTCAAACTTTTGATCAATTAGTTAAGATTTGGAGCACTGGCAACATGGAAGCACCAGTGGTCTAGTGGTAGAATAGTACCCTGCCACGGTACAGACCCGGGTTCGATTCCCGGCTGGTGCACCCCCCTCCTCTTTTTATCTTTTCTAAAGTTTTACCACAATTTATGCTTTTGCGCCATCACCGTTAATGTTACCCTTCTTCATCCGTTGCACATCGTTGTGATTTCTCTTCTTGTCTCTTATTTTCATTTTTAAGTGAACCATCGCGATTCCCAAAGAGCAACTAGCACTCGTATCAGGACAGAAGTGGGGGAGCGGTCTTCGTACAATATGGGACCGGGGCAGCACTGAGTCTTGGAGATACCTGGGTAGGTTTGACGATTTGGACACACTTCAGGCATCCGTGTATCCTGGGCGCTTCGGATTGCTTTCAGAAGCCATCCTTCTGTGTCTCATTTGCCATAGAGCATATAATGAAAAAAAAAGTGAAGAAACAGGCGCGGCTTTTACTTTTGAGGACCAGAATGATGGAGATGATCACGTCCCGTGATTTATGCGGCACTGTCTGTCTTGACTTCGTCTTCCTTTTCCTGTTTGAAGACTCCCCTCGGAGGACCCGGGTATTGGTCAACGCTTGTCCCCTCAAAAGTTTTTCAACCCGAAAACCCGTTCATAGGACGAGGACGTGAAGAAGCTTCACTGGTTCGGGGGACTCATATCGTGCCATCGGCTTTTCGATTTGAAGCGGTGAAGATTCGTGTACGCGACATGTGTGCGGTCCGATGAAATTCTTTAGCTGATATTTTTGCCTAAGTTGGTTTCTCCATCAAGTTTGACCTGTTGCAAGCGGAACTCGCAGAATTTGGAGCAGCATATTGGCACATCTTAATAGTGTGCAGTATCTCGTGCTTTCCATTCTACCGAGTAAAGATGAACAGATGATGCAGGACGCCAGTCTCTGCACTCGCCATCCAAAACAATAACATGTCATGATGATGTCAAAATTATACACTGAGTTTGGCGCATTGGATTACCCCAGGGGCATCTTTGACTTGGAAGAACGATTAGGGCAGGGACGCATCCGAGCCTAAACGCTAATCATCATCACAGGTCTAAATGAGTGGCTTTCACTGTAGCTTTAAGCTGCGGTCTCCATCAAGTTTTCCACGTACTCAACTTACAAGATTAAACAACCGAGTCGTTTAAGCAGAGCTCCACATATTCAAGTGGTTTCTTGTTCCAGAGGTTTCTTGTTAATTTGACAATGGCTAACTTAAAACTTGGGTTTACGGAAACTTGAGAAACTTGCAAATCAATTATAATTGATTAAGCCAGATGAAACTGCCTATCAAGCTTATCTTCAGATTTTCCCTGCCGGGTCACTCCAGAAAAGATGAAGAAAAGCAGTAGTGAAGTTTGAATCCTTTGAATTAACATAGCCATTTGAGATTGAGGTACTGAGGTTAAGAGTATCATGTTGCTTGCCTCGTGTTTCTCATCAGCCAAACCACCCAAAGCACTTATGTGCAGGATTGAAGTTGTCATGCAGCTAAAACTTGCCACAAATCTCCACAATATTTGGCCAAACGGTTTCATTATATCTACACAACAGAAACAAGAACAGGTCATGCGGTATATACACCAATTTTGGCACTCTGCACTGAATACCCTTTTTCCCCCTAATGAAAGTAAATGAAAGACTTGGCAGAAATGAGAACGTATCTCCGTTAAAAAAGCTAAGCTGTGATTGTTCAAAAAGGGTTGAACCAGCTTTCTTGGAAGGCAGATTGGTATTGCATCAAAACAAGCAGCAAAACTATCAAAGCAGCAACCCCCCACGGCGAGCTTCCCTCAGCGGGCTGGCGATACCATCGGTGCCGCCGGTCCCACGGAGACGTGGCAAAGAAGCCCGTCGGGTCTTCCGGGTATGTCGACAACCAATGGACCAGGAGGAGCAAAACCAGCGGCATGGCAAGTAGAATCCAGCCCATTTGCTCCTCGGCACTTTCCATAAAATCCTCGAAGCTGAAGTACCATGACGTGCCTAAGAAGATGAAGATCACTCCTAGGATGACCAAGACCGGGTACGGCAGAGGATAGAGGTCAGTGAAGGCCTCGGAGATTGAAGAGGCGGTGCTTCTTCTGCCATAGGCCATCGTTTATTTTCAGGAAAAAGTGTGTCAGGAGAAAGATAGAAGATGATGGAATATGCAGTCTGTGCTTATTTATAGTTAGAGAAGGGCTTGTGGAATCTTATAAGTTAGATCACCCACTACTGAAATTATATACTTTCTTCAATTACTTTACCAACTTCTTGACAAAAATCTCCAGATTTGGAGAAAATATTCAGTGGTTTGTAACCACCACGTCACTAGCCTACATGGCATGCGTGCTCCATTAAAAATGCGACACGTGTCGATGAGTTGGATATAAATGAATAATGAAAAACATAAAAAGAATTATTTTTCTCTCTCTCCTCTGACAGTTTCAGTCACTCCCGCTTCATATTTTCCCTATCTTTTTCAATTTTCAAATGTTTTTAGCTTTTCCCAAAGAAGAAGAAGTACAGGCTCTCTCTCTCTCTCTCTCTCTCTCTCTCTCTCTCTCTCTCTCTCTCTCTCTCTCTCTCTCTCTCTCCAGACTCCATCTCCACCCCCTCCCCCTCCCCCTCCCCCCCACCCCCAGCTCACCAGTCGCATATGCTGCGAAGATTTGCAGCACCGATGGTCGCAGCTGTCCTGGCCGCCACCACTTCCCTAGCCCGTGCGCTCAACACCATCACGAGCATCCTCGCTGGCCACCCGAACTTCTCCACCTTCAACGACTATCTCAGCGTCACCCACCTTGCGGCTGAGATCAACAGCCGCAGCACCATCACCGTCCTTGCCGTTCCAACGCTGCCATGAGCGACATCCTCGCGAAGCACCCTTCCACCACCACCCTCAAGAACATCCTCTCCCCGCCGTCGGCGCCCACTGGTCCTCCTCCTCCTCCTCTTCCCCTGACGTTGGCGGCGGCAACTCCTCGGCAAGCTCGAGGACGTCATCCGAGTGCTTGATCCGGGTTTAGGATTTTTCAGGACGTTCAAAGGTGACTTTTTCGTCCATGGTAGAGTTATTCCCGGGCAGATTATGGGTATGATGAGAGGCAGCCAACGAGGTGGGCTGGCTCACCAAATGACAGTCGCCGCGAAACAATGCAGGTTAAAATGAGAGATCCTGCAAATAGAGTGAGCTAGGCGTCCTAGAGTTCCGCTCATGCTGGAGGGGTAAGCGTTAACGTGGGAGAAGTTAAAATCTGAAGGACAAGAGATATGCTCAGCTCTTATATGTTGCTGGGTTGCTAACCCCTCATGTAAAACTTACGAGAGTGGCGTGAATGAAGTTTTGCTATTGTGGGCATGACCTTGCTTTCTTAGAATCTATGGCTGTTCAGAGGTTATTTGTGCGAAATTTTAGCATTTTTGGCTAAATTGTGGTTAATGTATAAACATATGATGAAGTTGCCGATGTACTTGTTACTCTTCAAGCTTCTGACTATGCAAACTTGAAGGCACAGACCGTGAAGCTGACTTTTTGCATATCCCACGTCCAAGTTTGGATGTTTTCAGTGTTTGAATTTCCCTTGTATTGTAACTTATACCATCGAAACATCTTCAAAATAACTTGAGGAGTTGTTGCTTCAGATGCCTTCGATTTAATATTGTCATATTGAAATACTTCTGCATATGCCCAAGTTCATCTTATGCCTAAAAAGTCCATAAACCAAACGCTTCATGGTGGACTTTCCCAGCAAATTTAGGAACATGTCAGCCGTTTGGTATAAGTTTTGAGACCCTACCCAAGAAAATACACCCCTCTCGATGTAAACAATACAAAAAACTTACTTGAGATATTTCTTCAGCCTTCCAAATCTCCAAATTAAAACGAAACATTTTCTTTTACATTCAATATATAAGGGGTACATGATATTAGGCTGAGAACAGCCAGTCAATTGCCTTTGAAATACTTCACCGTAGCGAATTGGCTCTTGGCTGCTAGTTAAAAGAAAACCGAACAAATAAATTGACATGGGTTCTTCCGGCGAAACCTCAAACCCAACCATATCACCACAAAAAAAAAAAAAAAAAGCCGAACAAACTCAGCTTGAACAAGGAACAAAAATTAAAAGAAAAGAAACCTAGCATAAAAATCGGTTCTTCTAAGAAAATGGAGGAGAGGAGCAAAGTTGGGGTTCAGCGAGCTTTCGGGGAAGCCAATCTTCTCAACATGGTCCTCTGTATCCAAAAGCAGTGTCGGTGCTGAAGCAGCGGTCATTGGAGTGAGGTCTTCTAAGAAAAAATAAAGCAGGGACCGGCAGTTCAGCGGTGATTAACCAGACTCTTCGAGCACCTTTGGACCGCGGAGTTTCTGAGCGGAAATGGAAGGAAAGCTACTGCACAGAAAGTCAAGGATGAGTTTTCTTCTAGTCAAAAAGTAAGTAACTAACAAAAAACAAATACAAATCCTAGAGGGTGAGTGCGGAAGAGGGTGGGTGACGTCCTCGAGCTTGTGGAGGGGTCGCCGCCGCCGACGTCGGGGGAAGAGGAGGAGGACCAGTGGGCGCGGACGGCGGGGAGAGGATGTTCTTGAGGGTGGTGGTGGAAGGGTGCTTCGCGAGGATGTCGCTCATGGCAGCGTTGGAACGGCAAGGACGGTGATGGTGCTGCGGCTGTTGATCTCGGCTGCAAGGTGGGTGACACTGAGGTAGTGGTTGAAGGTGAACAAGTCTGGGTGGCCAGCGAGGTTGCTCATGATGGTGTTGAGCGCACGGGCTGGGGAGGTGGCGGCGGCCAGGACAGCTGCGACCATCGGTGTTGCAAATCTTCGCAGCATACGAGACTGGCGAGGTGGGGGTGGGCGGAGGGGGAGGGGGTGGAGATGGAGATGCAGATGGAGAGAGAGAGAGAGAGAGAGAGAGAGAGAGAGAGAGAGAGAGAGAGAGAGAGAGAGCGCGCCTGTACTTCTTCTTCGTTGGGAAAAGCTAAAAACATTTGAAAATTGAAGAAGATAGAGAAAATATGAAGCGGGAGTGACTGAAACTGTCAGAGGAGAGAGAGAAAAATAATTCTTTTTATGTTTTTCATTATTCATTTATATCCAACTCATCGACACGTGTCGCATTTTTAATGGAGCACGCATGCCATGTAGGCTAGTGACGTGGTGGTTACAAACCACTGAATATTTTCTCCCAGATTTGACCCACCTGAGTTAAGGGAATCAAAGGAGCAGCGACGGGAGAGAAATCCAGAAGAAGAAAACGATTTCCTAGTTGTAATAAGACAGGGCTTGGGAATTATGTTGGGACGAGAGAAAGTAATCATTGAAGCCTAAATTTATTAGGAATAAGTTGGATATAGAAAATAATTCTATATCGAGAGATGATATTAGCCACCTAAATTAAGATTAGGAAACTAAGATTTGCACAGTAAATTTTATCAGAGTATATGCATAGTAAAGTAAATTTTTCATGTTTTATCGGAGTATGTCCAGGAGGAGAAATTAAAAAAAAAAGATTTGCACATCGGGAAATATTTTATCCTTCACTCCTGCAGAATTCGAGTGCTAAAATATGTTATCTCCAACAAGTTTTTTTTTCCCCTTAATTGATTTTTCACACATTGATTCTAACAAACTATACTTGATATCACTATCGAGTGACTAGTCCATTAATGATTAAGACAATCTCATAAACATGAAATAATCAGGTTGAGTTCGAGAAAAAAAGATATGAATTTATTATCTACATTGGTGTATCTTTGTCGCTGATATACATAATATAGATAGTATGTATTGCTACTTTTGTGAAGATTATGTCTGGAAGATTCCACATAATTATGTTAAAACATGAAAATATTGTTATCTACACTGAATTTTAGTAAACATTTGTATGCAGGAATACACTTATTTTAATTGGAATCATTTATATAGTTATCTTGAAAGTTAAATTTATTGTACTATATAAGGATTTATTAAAAGGACATTATATTTATTTATGTGAATATGAGTTGATATAATCATATCTTGAGTATATATGCGCACGATATGTGATTAATTGGCTAACGAAAGGGTACCATAAGTAAAATACCGAAGCACTTTTATCCAAGTATAACTCGGGATGTGTTTTATATTGGTAATACGTTTTGTTATAAAGCGAACAATAATTTTCCTTAAGTTAAATAGATGCATGGATTATGAGCGTTTTATGGAAAATCACATACGTACAAGCGTTATTACGTAAAATACTCGTATTATACTGGATAACTACATGTATAAATAAGTAAGACATCTTTTTGACCGAGGGCACAGGAAAATCACTGAAACTCATGAGCTAAGTTTCCATCCATGGCACGACACTATGAGAAAATAATTGTATAATTGGATTCAATATCAGGCTCTTCTTGTTTTTCTTTGTTTCTCTTTTTTCTGGGTTTACTTTTTGATCTCGCGCAAAATCCAATTTTCCTCTTCAAAGTGAAGCTCCAAATTCCTCTTCAACGGAACCTGAAACACACGGCTGATTTCTCTTCCGATCGTTTCTTGGTCGACACAGTCGCTTTCCCGAGAAAAAAGAGGGAGGGAGAGAGAAGAACACAGGGCGAGATCAAGCACTTGGAGAAAAGTTTCGATTTTGATGCAATATGAGGCCACAGAATAGGCCGATCCACGCGGTGGCCACATGGGTGAGGAGGCAACCCCCCAAAGTCAAGGCCTTTTTGGCCGTCGTCTCCGGCATGGCGGCTCTCGTCCTGCTCCGGTTCGTTGTCCACGACCATGACAACCTCTTCGTCGCCGCCGAGGCCGTCCACTCCCTTGGCATCGGCGTCCTTATTTATAAGCTCATGAAGGAGAAGACTTGTGCTGGTATTTCCACGCAATATCTGTTTTTGTTTTTCCTTCTTTTTTTGGTGTGCGAGTGGCTTGGGTTTAGGATGGTATCGTATGGTGCGTATGAATCGGCTTGTGTGGTTGGGCTTTGGACGTTGCGGTGATTGTGTTGATATTGGACAGGGGCTCTTTCATGAGGAGGATTTGCCCTGGTCACTGATCAGGTTGGGTTTAATGCTTGCTAGGGTTTTCTTCATTGATCGTTCATGTGAACTTGTGTTCGTCAGGTCATTGGGATTTTGAGGGAGAGAGAGAGAGAGAGAGAGAGAGAGAGAGAGAGAGTACTTTATCCTGTCTGAGCACTACTGGCTCTTTGGCATAGCGAGAGAACCTACTTAAGTTTCTGCCTGTGAAAATGTTATCAAGAGAGTGGAACTCCATCATTTGAATCATCCCGTTTCATTTTATTTGCATCCTTATGCGTAATTAGCAGGCGTTTTGATCCAGTGTTTGCTCAATCGCCAGAACGATTCTCAAAAGGACTTTTGCTGTCTGTCAGTTGTCCAAGCATTGCAGAATTGGTCTGGAACGTGCAAGACCGCATTTTGTTGGTTAGATAGTTGGACTTGGATCACCACATGATTTCTCTGCTATTTTTCTTGGTTTAGCATCTTGCAAGCTGTTGTTTTATCGAGCCTTTAATATAAATTTAATATTGGGAACCCTAAGACCACCTTTGGCACTGGATTTATTGAACAATATCATCAAGATTTAGATATCTGACTCATGTATCTATGATATATTGTTTAGAACTGTAATTCATTGCATATAAATAAATTAATTAAGTGACATTTTTATTATTATTTTTTGGCTCTGCTATTTTTACTGGTATTACAATGTTTTGCATATGTTGACTGGAACAATGTCCATTTCAGGGCTATCACTCAAATCCCAGGAATTAACAGCTATTTTTTTAGCTGTTAGGCTGTACTGCAGTTTTGTAATGGAATATGACATACATACAATCCTGGACTTATCTACATTGGCCGCAACCCTGTGGGTTATATATATGATCCGCTTCAAGCTGAAGTCCAGCTACATGGAGGACAAAGACAACTTTGCTAACTATTATGTGGTGAGTTTGAGAGGTCATCTAGTCTTTCTGGTGGGTAGTCCACGAATGGGAATGTCACCTTAGGAACTATAGCTTTGCAAGTTCTCTCCCTATTTAGTAAGGAAAATTACAGGAATTAAAGGTATTAGGTCTGAATTTTCACGTAGAGAAATTTCTGTTGCAAGTTCTTCTCCATAAGGCTAAAATGGCTTGTGCATATCTTCTGTCTAGAGGACAATGTCACTCTTCCAAATTTAATTGGCAGAGTTAATGGAACATGTCTAGGGATTGTCATGGTTTTGCCATCTAAGTCAACAATTTTTATGGTTTTATTATTTGGGAAGGTTGAAGAGAGTGTGAAATGCAATAATAACCGCACGTATATACCTTGCCTAAAAGTAAGTAATCTTTCTTCATTGTGGTTACAGTTGATACCTTGTGCTGTGTTGGCTTTGTTTGTCCATCCGTCAACTTCTCATAACCTAGTAAACCGGATTTCATGGGCATTTGCTGTCTACCTAGAAGCTGCATCAGTACTACCACAGCTGCGTGTTATGCAGAACACAAAGGTAAAAGGAAGGGCATTGCTTTCCCTTGAACAGTACTACATAGACAGGTCAATGTATTACTTCTTTGATGAATGACATCTTTTTTTCATTCTTTCAGATTGTTGAACCATTCACAGCACACTATGTATTTGCATTGGGAGTGGCAAGATTTTTGGCCTGTGCCCATTGGGTTCTTCAGGTTTGATCTTCTAAAGTATGAAATTTCCATTTCCTTTCAATAGTTAATTCTTGGAAAAGCTGCTCCTTGCACTACTATCTTTAGCATAGTAACACAGAGGCTTTAGAGCTTTATGAATAAATTTGAGATATTCTTTTCCCAACTTTTATTGTACATATACCATTTACTCTGCTCTGAAATTTTAGAAACTCTCTTTTTGTAATCTTTCTGAAAGCTGGAAACTTCTATCCTGTGTTATGGTCTTCTTATATTACCATCATATCTCGTCACCCTATATTTTGAGCCTGTGGCTCATTATTTCGTGGGAATACTACTGAGGATATCAGTTACAGCTCTGGACTTCATCAATTGGATATTTTAGATTTCTTTAGTCTCTGTTCATAGGAGATACTGTTCAAAGGTGATATTCCTTGGCTATGGCGGAAGTTTTATACAGTTTTTTCCTGTTTAACTATTCCTATTCCAGCTGAAAAAAGGAACATTCTGGAGCAAAGCCCAAAAGTTCCATTTAATGACTCCCACCGTAGTATTTCTTGATTTATTACCTTCCACATTGTCCAGCTCCTTTTCTATTGCATATTCTTGGAATAATCTGTAAGCACTAAAGATGGTGAGCTCTCCATATACTTAGCATGTTTTCACAATTGTTGGTCCCGATGGTTAATGTACTTCACTGTTGATTGTTGCATCAATGACTTTACGGTATGTCAAGGAGTACTCATATCTTGTATTCCTCTTAAAATAGGTTCTTGACAGCCGTGGGCACTTACTGGTGGCACTGGGTTACGGGTTATGGCCTTCAATGGTTCTTATCTCTGAGATTGTTCAGACATTCATTTTAGCAGATTTCTGCTACTACTATGTTAAAAGGTCAGTTTGGGCTTTAATTTGCATCTTGCATGTACTTAATCTTATAGTGAACATACGTAATTCTAGAATCTTCTTACAGTGTGCTTGGAGGACAGCTTGTTTTACGTCTTCCCTCTGGGGTTGTGTGAACTGCGAGTAGAGATGCAGACGAGTAAATGGGGATTGACATTCATTGTCCTCGTAGTCTTGCTCTCTCTATGTCTTCTATATTCCAGAAGAAGGTTCTGGTTTACTTGTTATGGTGCGCATCCGGCAGATTGCTTCTAGTAAGAATCAGGTGTCAGCAACTTTGGTTGGATGTTTCTTAATGTATGCTTGAGGTCGAGAATGATATAGGATGGATTTTGCAGCAACAATTATTTTCTCATGGAGCGACTCTCTCTCTCTCTCTCTCTCTCTCTCTCTCTCTCTCTCTCTCAGAGCACACGCACACAAAGAAATATTGGAGCTAATTTGCATAACAAATATTGCGTCAAGTGTGTATCACAATGGATGTTGAATCTGGAAATGCGGTCTTCTATATTGTCGGAAGACACAACCTTCTTTGTATAATCTCTCAACTAAAAGCTATCATTTCTCATGAAAACCTGTCTGGCCGATGAAGCTGCAAAGATTGATAAGGTGATAAATTCTATATATTATTTATGAGGGTATAAGTGCCCACAAGTGGGGTGGCCCTGGGTTTCGTTCAAACAGTGAGGTTTCTTGCAAGAATACCTTCAAATGTAACCCCAGGTCCAAACGCCAGAATCAAGCCGAACTCATTACGACTTTGGTCTTCCTTTTTCATATTTTTGCTCTCTTCCAGCATATAATCAAGAACATACACGATGGTATTGCTACTGGCGTTCCCATAGTCCTTTAAAGCTTGCCTACTCGCACTTAATTTCTCTGGCAACAGGTTGAGTCTCTTTTCGAGACGATTCAAGATTGCTGGTCCACCTGGGTGGACTGCCCAGAAGAGTTCGTTATAGTCGTTGTCGGATAAACCAATAGGTTCCATCAACTTTGTACAGAACCCTTCGATGTTATCTTCAATGATCTGAGGAAGCTCTCTTGCCAGTTTAAAGCTTATTCCCTCTTCTGTCAATCTCCCGTCTATAATTTTCTCGGTATCTGGTAAGAAATGCTGGATGGCCGTATTAAGTTCGAACAGAGGCCTCTCAATGCTTAAATCCGGGTCAGCCCCAATTATCATTGCGCCAGCACCATCGCCAAATAATGCAACCCCAACGAGATCATATGGCCTCTGAGCGCTTGGTGGCTTGTACCCAATAATGGTAGTTTCTGATGTAGCAAGCAAAACCCGGCTACCGGGATTGTTTTCTGCTATATCCTTTGCTACTCGTAGCCCCGCGACACCTCCAGAGCAGCCAACGAAGTAGAGCATGACCCGGCAGGTTTCTGGGCTGAGCCTGAGCCCCTTCGCGAGATAAAGGTCTCCCCCTGGTAGACGTGCTTCACTAGACGAGACATAGACCAAGTGGGTAATGTCTGACACGGGTCTACCCCACTTCTTAAGGCAAGCTTGCGAGGCCTCGATAGCCATCTCTGTCACTGCCTCATTGCAGATATCTAGTCTTTGCTTTACCGTGGGGTGGCCTTCCATGGCAAGCTCTGGATACTTCTCGAGGATCTCTTCGGACATGACCACATACCTCGTTTTGACTGTGGTTGTTTTGCCTGAGAGAGCCACAGAGAAAAGTCAAGAGTCATTACCTAGCATATAGTAACCCTAGCTGTGGGCATTCAGGATAACGTGAAGGAAATCAAACAGGGAAGTGTACTGAGAGTATCACATAGACGAGTCAGCTTCTGTTTGAGGTCAGGATCATCACAGTTGGTGTTCCTAAAATACCCATCAACCAGAAACTCCTGCATGACAAGCTGGTTAGGAAAAGCCTTGCCTAGGGCCAAGATGGTGGCTTTCCCACGACCGGCCTTCTTCTTTGCAAAAGCTCCCTTAGCTCTCTCTCCGTTCTCCATCTCTCTCTGTCTCCCTTACCTCAGTTACTTAGCACGCATTCACGAGGGGGAGCTGTGCTAACGCCTCTTTACCTTGGACCAGACAAGCGGGTTATGATCCTATATATAGAAAACTAACCTGAAACTAAAAGTTTCGGCTTGAGCTGGAGCAAATAAATCAAGCTAGGTAGGAATGATGCCCCATGGGGGAGATATGATTTGGATATGGTTTTAGTTGGGGGGAAAAGATTGGTTGAGAAGCAAGCCATCCATGGGGGTCATGCTCAGTGATGTTGGTGTGAATCAGGTAAGATATTGGTTACGCACTTTCTTAAACATGAACACCAATTCATAAATGTCCCTCTGAAGTTAGCTACCACAGCTGTATCACCGGCTCTTTTCATAATCATGAAACACAATATCTCAATGTAAAGATTGGCAAGGATAAAATTAGAGGAGCGGCCTATGCAGCTTTGCTTCTCAGAGCAAGAGGAATCCCATTTAGTGTTTTCTTATTTTTTTAATCCTAATAGAGCAAACCCGACTAAGCAGCTGCAAATTATTTAACAATCTGAAGGAACTTCTTCAACAATTAGAGGCCTTTGTAATGAAGTGACTAGTTTCATCCTACAATCGATATGTAGAGAGGAAGAAACAGAACTCTTAATCTTGTCTGTGGTAAAGTTTACTCACAAAGGTTTTGCTGTCAAATATATTTGCATTACCTAGGTGCCTTGTGTCAAATATAAATGATTTAGCAGTAAGATTACTTGATCTAAGAGAGACAATTTAGAAGAATTGAAGCAACAGCACAACATATTGGCAAATTCTGTCAGGAATCATAGCAAATTTATTATCATTCTCTTTCAAGAAGTAAATCTCAATGACTACAGGTAGTGAATACAGAAGGAACTAGTCTCGTACAATTAAAGATAAATTATTGGATGTGGAGTAGGGATAAAAAACTCAACACTCCTTCATTCCTGTGCAGATTTGTGCCATCCCTGATAGGATCTGAGATGGATAAAAAATAACTCAAGATGTGATGACCTGCAAAAATTATTTATCTGATTCAGGAATTCACTATTTTGAGAGTTGACATGATTGCCAGCAGAAGGAATAAGTGAGAAATGGGATTTAGACTCGAGCTGCCACTAGGCAGCATCGGAAAATTGTCTGGAAGAGGCATTTGGCAGCTTTCACCGTTGAAATATATTCTTCGAGGGAAAGCCCAACCATTCCCTAGAGTGAATGATTCCATGTCTTTCTTCAGAAGTATTTCTGTCGAGACTGAACCGAGTTGATCTTTGCCTGCCTGCACAAGTTCAGTGTTGTAGTAGTCTATTCCCCAGAAGATAGCAACCTCATCTGCAAATATTTTTTACAGATGCAAGACAGCAACCGTTAATTCTTTTGGGTGTTCAAACTTCTCAGCCGTATGATTTCTTTACTCTTCTGATCCATGAAATTTCATTAGGAAAACGTTGAATGTCCATTAATTATTCTATTGGTTAAGAATTCTCTCCTGTCCGTATGTGGTTATTTGTATCCTAGTTAATCTAACTTAGCCCTGAATAATACAAAGATAAAAATATCAAATTGCTCTCTGAAAAAATTTATAAATCATAATTGGTTTGCTGACAATCTTCAAGAAGGTAAGTTAGCAGTCACCTTCCAATCCGACGGTTGGAAGAACTGAACTGTTGAAGCTATATGTCGTCATCGACTGGCCAAAACCGGGATGTTGGGCCAAGACATTCCAGTTGGAGTAGTTTCTCTTGTAATTATAGTTAGAGACTGTCAGTTTCACCCGCCAGTGATCTAAATAGTTGTTCTTAAGGTGCCAATGAACACGAATTGGGCAGTTATGATCTGTGCATTGCACAACGTCTGTATTGCCGAGGGCATCTGACTGAGGCAGGGCAGTTCCTTCACTGTATATACTCGTATTAAGATACTTGAATCATCAGATCGTGGTGCACTCTTTTCTTTCATGAGGATGAGCAGTTGACTATGACTTACCTTATGCAGGAAGAAGTGTTGGGGCCCGCTTCTTTACATCCACAGCTGCATGTAGGACAAGAAGTGATGTGGCGGTTATAAAATGTCGACAGTGACAAGCAGCAGACTGGTGCTTTGTTAGCCAAAAAGCTGGAATACATGCAAGTTGATTTCCATGTTCCTGTACATCACAGTTTAGATGGTGAGACCCGAGACAAAATCAGGTAGAATTTGGTGTGGAAGCAAAGTTACCGATGATCTTGTTGAAAATTACCCTGAAGGACCAGGCCAAAAATTTCTGTAACCGATACTCCTCCACACAGAACACACACTCAAAGCAAAAGAATCCTCGACTGAAAATGTCGTTTTCAATTATTTTCAGCAGAAAAAGAAAATAGCCTTACTTATTAAGGCAGTCAGAAGCATGAAGAACGACGATGAGTACTCCCATTCAGGGTCATTTATCTCTCATGAAGGCTCAGGTAGTAGGTACAATACAAAAAGGACAAATTCTCAATCATTCTATCGACTTTTTACCCGACAAAATCATGGTATCACTGATCAGAATCCGGGTAACTTATCCAAGAAAAGTGCATTTTTAAACTCATCTACCCCTTTTTCATAAACAGAAGCTAATTGCAAGGATTACTACTGCTAATATGCTACATCAGTAATCTATATATCACCAAAACCAGGCACATCAGCCCTTTGGCAATGGAATTCTTTCTGTAATATTTGGGTATAGTTTCTTCACAGCAAGTAGTACTTACTGAAAACCTGAACTTCTCTCCTCCCACCAATGTCCGAAGAAACTGTTGGATCAGCGTCCACGACTGGGCCACACATGTAACCGGGACCTGGTGCCATTAGAGTAAGATTTAGAGGTGCATGTCCAGTAGAGTTTCCCTCTGAGTTTCCAACTTGAATCTCAAAAGAAGAGAATGACTTGGAAGGGTCTATAGCCCACGCCGATAGGATGCCGCCACGACAACAGTCTTCTGACCTGTTCTGTAGTGAAGCCTCTGGCATGAGATCGAGGATGACAGGATCTTTCTTGCAAGAGTGAGGGATTTGGAACTTGAATGATGAGCAATTTCCTTGTTGGGTGGCGAAAGCACCCGACATTGACCATATGACTTCGTCCCTTGCCCACGTCCATCCGAACTTCCAACCCGGTTTTTCAACATGGCGATACTGGTAGTAGTTCTGGATTGTCACTCTAGCCTGAAAAAAGAACATGTTAGCCAGAGAAAGAGGAGCCTCACCAACTCTTGTAACATCTTAGAGTTGCAGCACTCCCTTCATGTGAAAAGTGACCACATTGCATATCCATTTTAAAAGTTCCCATATGGAACTGTGTCATGCTATCCAGAAAATAGCAGATGATATCGCTACGTTGCTTTTTAAGTACAAGGCATAGTATTCACAATTCAGTTTTGTGTCAGCATCACTCCAACTACAACTGACCATATCGGTTGTTTTTTTTTTTTTGGGTGTTCAGAGACCTAATAGTATTCAATCTTAGTAAAACTGTGACTTATGATAATTTCCTGGCGTGTACTCAGAAAAGTTCCTTGGCGAATGTTGGAACTCAATCCTAGTAATTGTGGGATAAACTACCCAGAGCAGCATAATTGCCAAAATTCTAAGCAGAAACCAAATCACAGTTCTTCAAATATTTAGGAGTTTGCATAGTGATCACTGACCATATATCCATCTGTCGTCCACCTATAAATGTCAAAAGTTACTGTAATGTTTCCATTTGGGTCCATGGGATCATAGCAATCTGCAAGGACGATTCAGAAAGAAGAAGAAGAAGAGCACATGACTATCTATCTAACATCTACTGAACTTTGAAAGAGTAACAAATCAAGAATAGGGATTGTTACCTGATGAACTGCACAAAGTGAGTACTATTGCAGACACAAGAGCTAGTGGACTAATCCGACCGAAGCTGATTAGCTTCATCTCCACTATGCAGATAACCAAGTACTGAATGGTGCTGTCTAGACTAAGAGAAAGGCTTCAGATTACTCGGTCTTATAATCAACATATAGGAACCCAGCTACTTTCTTCACCGGACCATGCCTAGTTGGAGCAAAACAAGAATCATAGGAAACTTCAACGTGATATATTACCAGACAAAAAAACATGTAAAATGGCTAAGCCCTGCAAAAGACTCATCTAAAAGAAGATTCCTGATAGTCCCCTACCTACAAAGCAACACCAGATGAGTTCTTTCTTAAGGCGGTTTTTTGGTCTTTCCTTAGCATCCGACATATTTCCTGGACGGCACACAGGGAGGGAGTTGATAGTGACGCCGCGAATGTCTGTAGTATGACACAGTTCGTTATCCATTGTAAGAAAATTGGCAAAGTGGGGAAAAAAAACCTATGCACTTATTCTATAAAATGCGGGATGTACAAAACCAAAAAAAAAAAAATAGATGCAAAACTAAATACACTACACATAAAATGCGAGAAAAAAGAAAGAAAGAATGGGATCCTTAAATTTGGTGGATGAACAGCGAACATGTATATGAACACCTAATCAGGCCTTGACCTATAGTTCATGAGATTAGCGGAGTGCTTCACGAATTTGAGGTTTAATTTTGCCTAAAGTTGATCTTCCTTGTCGTATAGTGTATACTTGAATCTTCGTTTATCCAACATATAAAATTGGCGATTGCGTCTAATTTTGTGTTTCTCGGAAACAGAATAATGTTCTGTTTGGTTCTAGATCCGTAACGTTTGATAATAAGCTCTAAATCATGCTGGTAAAATAGTGCAATTGACGACTCATTGGCCAGAGCCATCGATGTAATCTACACACGACCTTAGTGACTCACGGCCATCGATGTAGTAGTAACTTACTAGCCATGTTTATGTGATTTCTACACAAATCGAAGTCACATCAGCGAGAATAGTAACTTAGGGAAGAAGCTAATAGTCCTATCAGAGGAACATAAAAATTAGAAGATACGTTAATAATTTGTTGCGGATTTGCAGTGGTACAATATCTATAGGGACTCGAAAAGTTTTGAGAAATTGATCGTAATTTACTATGAATTTGCAACAGCAGAATACTTCCTTCTTTCGCAAGTTACATCTGTCGCCGAACACTGCCACTAAAGTATATCAACATTTGGTAAACTTATTTAGAAAAAAAATGTTAATAGTCCATTGATTGTTTGTCTGTCAAACAAATATAGTGGAGCTTTTCCTCGTTCTACATAATAAAGATGAGAGTATGTGGGCCAATTTATGAATATCTTCTACTCTTGCAAAGGAAAGCAATGGACTAAATGGGCTTGATCCTATCATACCCACATGCTATGTGCGAGTTTAGATACACTAAGTGACTGTGCATGCTCGTGGATCACAATTGGCACTAATCATTGTTTAATTTTTTTTCCTTAAAATTTGGATTCATGATTATAAAAAAATTAACTCTCTACAAAGAAGTTATGGTTATTTATTATTTATTTACTTTCATTTTTATTTCGTTAGTTGCGACTATTACATCGTTTCTATTCAGATATAACTACTTAACCCTTAGAAAGTTATCTCATGTAACTCATTATTTTTTTATTGATTACCAAAAAGTGTCTATTCAAGAATCGTCTTTTTCTTCCAAATTTATTATCTTTCCATAAGAGATATACAACCATTATTTCCAATTATTTCCTTTTGGAAGTTCTCAAATGTATATATTAGAATTAATATTTAATATTCTCTTCAGAGAAATTATTAAATAATGTAGGATATTTACTAGTAATTATTAGCAATGTCACAGGGGCAAACAATTCCTCAAGGCCTGTTTCCGTTGTTCTTTCTATTCTCGAAATTATTTGCCGACATAATCTACCTTAAATTGTGGTCAAAATAATTCCGGCAAAAAGTTCAAACACTAATGACAATGGTCGCGCGAGTGGCACAGCAAAGCTTGCCTTTGATGGTCTTTCTTAGTCATTGTTGCTCGTGCTTTCTACTAGAAAATTCGACATCCCTAGGGAACTCACTCCCGCTTGTTTTCATGACGAGGGTTTTGCAAGTTTTTAAAGCCAAGAGGCACGTTTTGTTCGAGCAGATGCTTCCGAAGAACCCTTTTCAATCTGTTGACATTAAATAGAGCCATTTGGACTCGTGTCATTCTCTAGATCTGAAGCATTTACGAAACCTATCGTACGAATTAGGAAAAGCATATCCCACACATTCCCGAAACCCTCCTGCATTTTCTAGGAAGACCAGACCGAAACATATTCGGATCTCTGACCCCATCGATTTTGCTTCTTGCTCGCGCCGCGTTCAACTTTGCCAACTGGTGCGGAACATCTTATCCTAGGTCATAGGTGATGTCTCCTAAGATTATTTACTTGGTTTAACTAATGCCTTACATTAAGATTTAAGGACTGCACGTAAGTCTCCGACAAACCAAGAGTCAGGGTAACGCGTTCGGTCTGGAAGTATGTGGCTGAGGATCGAGACAATCTTTGATGGGGTCGACCCACCCCGGTCCCCTGTGCCAGAACACGGTGCTCGATGCATTCCATTAATCAAGCCTAAGCAATAAGGATTCCGTGCCTATGGCTCATTATCATCTGCCATCTTCGCATCTTTAGGACAATGCATAGGTCATTATCTGGCATGCCAGGATCTTGTAATTTGAACGTGCAAAGTGATTGTATGTCCTCATAAAGTCAAGGTGAAAGAAGGTTGTATTGGCAAGACAGTTGACACCCGGTCACCATTTCTTTTCCCCCATTTATTGTCTTCTAACTTATCCGGCCAATCAATAGGGATGCCTCAGCCTCACCGGTTGGCGACGACCTTTTTGTGTCCTGGGCCTTGATCAAGTATGCTTCCCATGATCATAGGTCCCTCCCACTAACCCTTTTAATCACTACCCACCCCATTGTCTTGGGTCAGCAACCGTTTTTGGCTCTCATCGGGTCCTCATGTAGGACACCACAGATATTAAATACGTATACGCAAATTGGATGAGATCTTTAGGTTTGGATCGATGTTATGGAGCAGCAACGAAAACCGAAGCATGCTCGCTTGCCATGAGATCTATGACTTTGCGCGATCATCTTTGTACACAACCGAGAAGTGCGAGTTTAGTCGGGGTAGTCACGAGTAGCTCGGGCTTGTCATGGTAAAGCATGCAGAGATGGACAAACTAGCAAGGCTTTAATGGCACCTGGAATGTTACACAAACGATAGTTAGTATTTGTAAAATTAGACATGAAGCACTCAATATAAACCATTGACCAGCCAGGTCGAGTCGAGCTAGAGTTTATCTAGGTATTACATTTCAGGTCAAGTTCAAGGAGGATATGTAATACTTATCAAAGCTCGAGTCTAATTTCACAGCGCGCCCTCGATGAACGACTTCATATCTCTGTTCACCAGAACGAGTGTAGTGGCTCCTCGTGCCATGCAGTGCTTGGGTAGATAAGGGAACATTTCTGGCAGTTTGGCCTTAAAAGCAAAACAAAATAACAACGTGAATATGGCCACTTGGAACCATCACGACATAAATCAGCAAGAGACTACTTGCAAGGAGTTGCCGCTATTGCAGTTAGACGTGCATTAATTCATCCGAATTAAATGCCCAGTGTGATATTTCCAAGCACGGTACTTTTGACATCTGATTAAAAGCTCCTCGCACTTGATTTTTCAAACTATATATACACAGCGAGGCGAAGCCCAATTTTAAGAAAGCGGAAGAAATCGAGGGATGGCTGGACCTGGAGTCATTGCAGAAGATGAAGAGAATGTTCTTAGTGGAAGCAAAGTGCAGCCCTTCTCTACCCCAATGTAAGCATCAAAGCGTTCCAAGCTGCTCTTCAACATTAATTTGGCACATTCTTTTAAGTGATTTTAGCATTTTGCTCCATTCATGAGTGCCTTGATGTGATTTTGCAGTGAGGAACGGAGGAATGTGAAGGACGCAGGAAGGCATAAGCCCTCTTCCCTGACGGAGATCTTGGGCTTGAAGGACCTCTTCTCTTTGGAGGTCAAATATGTGCTTATATGCTTAAACCTTCTCCCTCAATGTTAAAGGAGAAATGATTCGTGGTACTTTGAAAATTGTAACTCGCGTTGAAATTGCCAGGTATGGCGAGCATCGTTGGCGGAGCTCGTAGGCATGGCCGTGCTTGTGTTCGCCTTGGACACCATAGTGATCTCCTCCTATGAGACCAAAACCAAAACGCCTAACCTAGTCATGTCGTTCCTCATCGCCCTCACCGTGGCCATCCTCCTCCTGGCCACGTCGCCCGTCTCCGGCGGCCACATCAACCCCGTCATCACTTTCTCCGCCGCGCTCACCGGCCTCATATCCCTCTCGAGGGCCGCCATCTACATTCTGGCCCAGTGTGGTGGCGCGGTACTCGGCGCGCTGGCGCTCAAGGCCGTGGTCAACAGCAAGATCGAGCAAACCTTCTCCCTCGGAGGCTGCACGCTCAACATCGTCGTACCCGGCCCCGAGGGGCCCGTCACCATTGGGCTCGAGTTGGTGCAGGCTCTATGGCTTGAGATAATCTGCACCTTCGTGTTCCTATTTGCGTCGATCTGGATAGCCTTCGATCATCGCCAGGCGAAAGCCCTTGGCCGGGTTGTCATCTTCAGCATCATCGGGGCGGTGGTCGGCCTCGTCGTGTTCATCTCGACCACCGTCACCGCGACAAAGGGCTACGCCGGAGTGGGGATGAATCCGGCGAGGTGTTTGGGCCCGGCCCTTGTGAGAGGAGGCCATCTTTGGAACGGGCATTGGGTGTTTTGGGCTGGGCCAGCCATCGCTTGCGTGGCATTCTATCTCTACGTGAAGATCATTCCAACCAAGCATTTTCACCATGCCGAGGGTTACAAGTATGATGTGTTGAACATCTTGAAGGCCTCATTTGCTTAAAATGAGACAAGACTTTCCATGTAACTCCATATTATTGCATCTTCAATCCTGTGCACCTAAATTATGACAAACAATATGTCAATTGTGCGTAGCATTAAGGATTGCGAATGTGTTACTCCTTGAATGTGTCAAAACTAATCATAAATCAAATCACCACATGGTCTTTGCTAATGAGGCAGAGACTCTTTGACTCTAAATGTGATGGTTGTTCTTATTTTTTATGAATTGGGTATTGTTGTAAAATTCGGAATTAATGTGACTGTGACTCTGGAGTAAACGTGCCGAATGTTCAGTTATAACTGTAACATTTGCTAGACTAATTATTGGCTACACCTGATGTCAAAATGTATTGATGAACTTTAATCTCTAAGAGTTTGAGTTTCGTTCGAGATTGAAATTGAAGGTCATGAAATAAGTGATTATCGCTAGAGAAATCAATTTGAAGAAATTTGTTAAGAAGGGGCTTTAATTCCGTAAAGCTCTAAATTCGAGAATTATCTTGTAAGCGATAATCATAATTCTATAATGCGGAAATTGATTGTCAAATGATCTCAGATCTTCACGATTTTCACAAATAACAAGATCGTTGAAGACATGCCTTTCTCCATAGCGTAAAAATTTTTCCTTTGACGGAAGAATTGATGAAATATGATTTCTCTCCTTTAACCCATTTTAATCTTAATGCGATTTTCTGATGGAGAGAAAATACTTTTGTTATTCCGTATGGGTGGAGAGAGAACCAAACATTCATTCCTATACTTCAAGGTGCCTTTTATCATAGTACTTCATTTCATAATCGCATCATTTCGTATAAATGTCACTTCATGAATAATTGCGTCTTCTCATAGCCAATATTTGTTTTAGCATTTAGATTGTCTTAGTAATATCATGTTGACCACACTTATTCTTACATTCTCCCACTTGATCCATGTGACATTCCTTTCATGGTTTAATAAAGACTATAATATGCACAAAATTTAATGCTAAAACTTTTCTTAAATTGGCTATCATCATAATAATCACAATTAAGCAAAGAAAACTAATGCAAGTCATGACGATTGTATATCACTTAGTCGACATAGTCCTTTCCATGTACTACAACTATAGTTCTTTACTTAACACGATCTATAAATGAAAAGTATAATAACGGTCAAACAATAATGCTCTTTTAAGAACTATCTTGCTAAACATTAATCTATTTTTCATAATGCGTACTAAATAGAGAACATGATACAACACGTAAATGAGCTCTAAATGTCAAATGAATAAACATAATGTAATCATAATATAATATCAGTAATGACGTCCAATAATGCCCATCCTTTCAATGTGTTCACTAAATGTTTTGGGCAACGGTCCCTTTGTTAAGGGATATGAAATTATGAGATTTGTGCTAATATGCTCAATTGACACTCTTTGTTCCTGAACTTCTTCTTTAACATGCAATTATTTAATTTTCGTATGTTTAATACCCTGAGAATACTTGTCATTCTTAGAGAAGAAAATTGCTGTAGAATTATCACAATAAATTTTTACAAGAAGATACTCACACTTTAGTACTTTGAGAATATCACGTAATCATATTCAAATCAAACAATATATGTACATCATAGTTCTCCTTTGGGCGATCCTATAATATACAAACATACATTAAACTATAACGATGCCAATAACTTTTATTTGGTAATTATAAATGTACCTATTCAAACTTATTTGCTATCTTTGGATATACAAACAAATTTAACGAAACATGTTAATTACCAACTATTATGTTCATGAATTATAAGAAATTGATTAACCTTTGAGTAAATTCCTAAGTTCTTATAGTAAATGAACTTCAATGCAACCATGATATTAATAATGATATGAATATATCATTTCATTCAGAGTATCAATTATTCATGGATAATTGAGTAAAACATTATAATTTAAAAAATCCATACCTTAAGGTTAGGCCACTTTGGTGACTAACAAAACTTTCTTAATTGAATTTCTAAAATTGTGACGTACAATAATTATTACTCATAATTTGATTATTCTAAACACTCATAATCAAAAATATTATAAAGATATAATAATCAAATTATACATAATAATACCTAAATAATAATTTACGTGCAATCACACTAAGTAGGGGCAAAAACGTAATTTAAACAATTAAGGGCATAAGAGGAAATTCACGTTGCAAGGGCAAAACAGTAAATTCGTGACCCAGAGGGCAAATATGTAAAGTTAAGGCATGAAGGGCAAAATGGGAAGGACGCAAGCGAGAGAGGGGCAGAATCGTCAAAACAACGCAGGGCGTGTGTCAGGCGCATGGATCCCGCGCGCAGGCACATGACAGGCGCGTGCTGGCACGCGCTTGCGCGTCGGGCACGTGAGGACCACGCGCTGGCGCGTGTCATGCACTCGCCCCTATCTCTGCTCGGCGCGTGTACCCCACGCGCGGCATGTGCTTTGCACGCGCCTGAGCGTCAGGAGCGTGAGGCCACGCGCCGGCGCGTGCCATGCACGCGCCCCCTTTTCCGCTCACGCCGGTTCGGAATTTCTTCCTCCGCCGTGCGTTTCACAGCCTAATTCGTCTTCCACAGCCTCACCCGTCGATTAGCTTTTCGTCACAGAGATCTTTGCAGCTTCTGGTTTCGAAGCCATTGAAGCGTCGGGCACGTGAGGACCACGCGCTGGCGCGTGTCATGCACGCGTCCCTATCTCTGCTCGGCGCGTGTACCCCACGCGCGGCATGTGCCTTGCACGCGCCTGAGTGTCAGTAGCGTGAGGCCACGCGCCTCCCTTTTCCGCTCACGCCGGTTCGGAATTTCTTCCTCCGCCGCGCGTTTCACAGCCTAATTAGTCTTCCACAGCCTCACCCGTCGATTAGCTTTTCGTCACAGAGATCTTTGCAGCTTCTGGTTTCGAAGCCATTGAAGTCAATCGGCTGCTCAAATATAGAGTAGGATGCGGTCCATATAGTTTACGCATGAAGATGGATCGCATTGAACGGATTGCCACTACATCGATGCTTCTGATAAGACAGAATGAAAAAATGATTCGAACAGGAGAATTTGCTATGAAATCGCTCGGAGGTGGAAGATGCATGCTCTTCTCCAAATTTCTCCTTCTCTGGGGTTGATTCTTGAAGCAAGTGAAATAACTGATGTTGTTTTTCTTTCGAAAGACAAAGAGTATACTCTTCTCTAGACAAGAACTTCTTATAGCACAACAATACAGACAGACTAGACAGTACATTATTTGCGTCGACACGAGATGTACCTTAAAAGCCTCGCTGCTTCGTTTCCATTTTAAAACCTTTTTCGTTCCTCTACGTGTCTAAGAGACCCGACAATCTAGGAAGACGCCTGCAGAAGCGATGACGAAGAGTCGAGAGGCTCGTGCACGACTGAATCCGACGAGACTGAGACGGGATTGCCCTCGAGTTGCAGCATGACACTCCCCAGTATCTCCGTGAGTATCTTCTTGAATTCTTCTTCCTTCACCAACGTCCCATCGTCCGCGTCCATCATCTTGAATGCTTCATTTACGATGGTGTCCATCTGTGGCACCATCGATGGTCAGTTTCCTCTAATACACATAAACTAAGGCATTGTGGAACTAGAATCAATCATCAGCTGAGAACAAAGCAGTCTTTCATTCAGTTACATGCCCTGCAATCATTTGGATCATATCTCCCCTTGGTAATGGCTTAGTTAGGTTTCACGGGGTGAAGGAATGAATAAATAAACGTGATTGTGCATGTATAAACACGGAGATTGCCTGATCCGTTGGTTCAAAGCCAAATCTTGGGTTAGCATTGTTGAAACGAAAGGACAGTGCTTTTTTGGTTAAATCTGATGTTGTTAATGAGATAAACATCTGGCAAAAACGGGGGAAAATGCAGGCATTGACCTGACAAGTATACACAATACACTGAATGACTTCAATTTCCCTAAACTGGACAGTCAATATGATGAGATTGCTTATTCTTACATGCAGGTGGCCAAGTTGGTATACTATCCCATCCAAAGTCGAAGCAGCGAGAAAGCTAGACTAATGATAGATAGTAAACTTGCGGTAGGTTAGCTAGTCCTAAATTGGAGCAACATAACTTGTGACCAGGGATTTTATTTTTTTTCCCAATGATAGATCTGTCAACTCATGCAAATGAAATGACATTTCCAATTTCAGAATAGGCGGGAAGGCTAACCTGATCAACTGCCCCAAATGGAGGTAAGCCAGCAGACGGGGCCAGTGCATCCAACGCCACACGCAGATACTCTTTCGAGATCTTCCCATGTTTATCTTTTGGCGCATTCTCTGTGGCTGAATTTAACGACTGCAAATGCAGAAATTTAAGGTATGTTGATTCCTATCCGATGTGTATATCACCAGAAAGAGAAGGGAAGAAAGTGTACATAGCAGCACGTTAGACGAAATAAGAGACCTTGTCTAATTCGAATTTATTGGACAACAGTTTCTTAATTCCACTTCCATCGAAGGTATTCTCACTATGAGCAACGATCACGGGCAGCTCCTTAAGACGACGAGCCACTCGCTCTGCTACTTTCTTGAATTCCACCAAGAATGTCTCCTCAGAGACAGGCTTGTCTAAATTATCATCTGCTCCAGACTGCAAAGCAGGTTCCACAATGTTGCTGACGACCTACACAAAATTTAACTATAAGAACATTGCACCCTACCAGAAAGGAAGATTTCAAGGGCAAGAAGTGACTAATATCTCACAGGATGACTACAATTTTTATATTTTCTTTGCTCATTCAGTGCTTATCACTCCGGGATGTTTTGAAGATAGTTCTAGGACACAAAAAATTAAGTCAGTTATTAAGAGATCAACCAGCTATTTGGTGTATCTGATCTCAAATGCCTCAACTGGATTCATTTTGAGTTCTTTCTTCTCTCGTTTTTCTTTTTTTTGCCACTTCAGTTTCTTCCTTGGTTGCACTTCACAGGAAAGAAAAATAGCAAACTGAATAGAAAATTAATTACCCATGAGTCGGAACATGGGGGCATCCCTTGTTCAACTGTCAATTTCTCCAAGGCCTTGACAGTGTAATCTCGAACTGATCCATCAGGCACTTCTATCTGTGAGTAAATGGAGACCATTTCCGATTCAAAACTCGGGCCATTGATGAACTCTAGTAGGTCCTCCCCATCAATGCGGAGGATGACGATAGGGTCTCTCTTCAAGCCAGCAGCCATGCCCAACAGGATGTCAGATAGCACCTCCTTAAACTCAGTCTTGTTCACTTTCTCTTGTTTCCCATGGGTGAACTCGTTCAAAACCTGTAACATCAGCCAAACGAAGCTGAGCAATGGATTTCCTTTCAAGTCGATCAGCCTCAAC
The DNA here is from genome assembly GCA_030064385.1 of Melaleuca quinquenervia. NCBI lineage: Eukaryota > Viridiplantae > Streptophyta > Magnoliopsida > Myrtales > Myrtaceae > Melaleuca > Melaleuca quinquenervia. The sequence continues at coordinate 3,254,759 of CM057726.1, read as the reverse complement.
AGAAGCAGAATTCATAGGATAAGTAGTATTGCCAACAACATACGTCCACAATTTCTTTCCCTTATAGTTATGCTGCCATGTTAAGAACAGCTTGCTTTTCTTTACTGGTTTCCTTACTACTCCCAATTCACAAGCTATATGTCTTTTCAAATTCATATTTAGGTATGGCAAGTTTCTTCTGCCTTAAGATGTTAAATTGTTGCACCAGATCCATGATCTTCCTATCCTTTTCCCCTCTTGACACTGCTTTTTTCTTATTGAGATGTGTTGGGTCGTTCAGGTGGGGCTGGTGGTGGCTGTGACCTACCCAAGATTTTTAAGTTTTCGTCTGTCCATTGGCGTCATTCCTAAGGTTCTTTATTAGGTCCCATCTGGGCGCAAGAAAAGAAGCCACCCCGCTTCACAAATTTATCATTCCCCCAACAGTAGCAGGTACACTGAAAAAGACATGAATTTGTTTTCCATGGTCATTTTTATTCGTCTTTTTTCCACAATCACATGTTTCTCTACAGCCCGGACAGCATTACAACCGGAAAGTATCTTTCTTTGCGGAGTTGCTTCGTTCCCATTGTCCCCACCACCGCCGCCACCACCACCACCACCACATTGGCTTTGGACCCGATCATATCAATCTACCATGCACAGCACGTGTTCAGGATGACGATCGAACTCGCTCGTAGAATATAATGACTGTTCAGGCGGGCAACTACTTTCTACAACGTTCGCCACTAGATTCCTGGAGAAAGCGCGCGCGAGCGCCACACAGAGAGAGAGAGAGAGAGAGAGAGAGAGAGAGAGAGAGAATGAAAAGTCAATAAAGATAAAGAGAAAAGCCCTCCCAACCCCAGAAAGCTTTAGACCCACCACACCGACAAACGTTACTCATAGGCTGGGGCTTCCATCTGTCTCGACCGACTTACTACAAAATAAATGATTTCACAGATCCTTATCAAGGATTTGGTGGGTAAATACCCTTGTCGCTTGCGAAAGCGATTAAAATAATTGGAATTTTTCCGCCCACCGATATTTTCTTATGTGATTGCGTCAACAAGTGTTTCGATGTACTTATTAGCGGAACAGATATTATTTATTTTTCCAGAAGTGCCCATCAGAAGTAATGGCAAACATTCGTCACCCTTTGGGAAATCCGAATGTAGCATTCACATTGCGAAGGACTCATCCGAAAACTCTTTCGTCTCGTCTGAAGCTTGCACAGGTGACACCTGGTGCAGGCGGCCCATCTTCGAGATGAAACAACAAGTTGTTTTATTGGGAGATTAGACAAGAACAACAGGATCAGAATGAAAATTCATCATCAAAAGACCGATCTCTCTACCCTCTTTCTTTTTTACGTTTATTAGAAGAGGCAAAGGGACTGGTCAGCATCTACTATCCCCCCCCCCCCCCCCCCCCCCCCAGTACGAGCGGCCAAGTCGAAACATTGGTCACGTTATCTCAATGCTTATCTCCTCTATGCTTCATAAATTATCACATTCGTTCGTCCTCTACACTGGCCATTTGCGCCCATGATCGCCACTGAGAATATGCGTCAAAACTCAATGTTTTTTTCACCTGACGGCCAATTCTAGTTAAGGTATGGGCTTTTCATTGAATCGCCAAAAACCGGATCCGAGTGGGATGACTGAGCACCGATAACCACAAATTAGGTAGCAAGGTCCTCATCCTCAAGTTTATCGAGACCTAAAGCTCAAACTTGGTTCATTGCTACAAATTCCAAACTAGGCCAACAAACAATCGATCTTGTCACTCTGATAACCTCTTGAATGTATTTAAAGACAAAAGGTAACATTGCGGAAAGTATGTTATGTTGGAGGCCTCTCTAGAGTCTAGAATCTCACCTACCGATCGATATTAACTGCGACATTAATGTTATAAATGCGGGAGTTCATGGTACTCGAGAACACATCCGCTGGAAGAGACCTTGCCTAAGTGTATCGGGCCGAATCATTAAACATGGATTATGAATGATCCAATTCTACTCTAAACTCGTACTGTATGATGACGATGAAGGGTTCTTACTGTGGGACTGTATAAAGGCTTGCGCGACAGAAGTCGATATGCATGAGCGAATGAGTGTAGAAAAGAAGAGAGTAACCGGCTCTGACCTCGGAGTAGATGTGATCGGAATCAGGGGAAGAGCCTTGAGCAGGCAAGCCGAGGGCAGCACCAATGTCGGCGACGGCGGGCTCGAGCTCCTTGACAGAGAGTTGGCCGTCGCGGTCGCGGTCCAGCTGCTCAAACTTATGATCCACGAAGTTCGCGAAGACCTCCTCGTTCCCAACCAACTTCATTATATTGGAACCATCCAGGACCTCCCCACTGCTCCCACTTTTCCTCTGCCTTTCCATTGGGCGCCTTCAAGCCTTTCTTGTGAACTGGCGCTCGTGAGGCGTTCGCTTTTGCTTTTCGCAGTCTTTCGAGCGCCTCTCGTGACCTTTGTGCTCGCGGGTTTGATCGGATGAGCTGAGCCGCGACTCTCAGGTCCGAGGGGATGGATCAGTTGATGCTGTCACGGGCTTCTCTGAGAAGATAGAATGCAGGTGGCTAACGAGGATGTCGTCTGCTCTTTAAATAAGGACAGCTGAGGAGACGAGGGAGACTCCCTGACGCTTAAGCCAAAAGATTAGGAAGACGAAAAAGTAAAGAAAATGACGGTAGAATTGTCTATGGTTTGGTTGGTTCTGGTTCTATATCCGGTCGGTATTCCCAACAATGCTCGCGCAGAAAGAAATGTCAAAATTACCGACGACACGGAGGCGTGCGAACAATGCACGTGTACCCTCCGACTCATGCCTTACTTCACCCGTGACATCGGCGCCACTTCTTTACGTTGCCTGGGTTTATCGCAGACGGGCCTTTTCTATTCTATTTTCTTCTTCCCCCGCTGTGCAGATGCGGAGAAAGAAAGGATCCCAGCAGTTACTGCCGGGGAAGTGGGGGAATCTAAGGGAGAGGTGGGGATTTTCCATGTAATAGTGGGGAAGAGTTCTAATTCAATGGAGGGGAGGGTCAAGTCACTTGCAATCACTGCAGGTGATCTTTTCTCAGAAAAAAGTGCTCATCTGACAAATTACGCGAACGGCAGGAACACCGCCCAATGAAAAGGACTTGGATCGTCTGCCTTGGGATCAGACGGCGTGGGGCCTCACCTTTAATGGGTGTGGGCCCGCAGCCGTCCGATCAACGATCGGACGGCTGCGGGCCTTAGATCAGGTCTGTCTTAGGCCGTACCTCATGGCGACGATCCAAATCCCGATGAAAATGATGGGATAGATTCTCGATAGATGTTTGACTGCTTCCGCTTTGCCCAAGCGCTCGCAGTTCCGTTTGTTTCCTAGTTTCATGGGCAAGCGAGCCGAGTTGGCCGCAGCACCACTGTCAATCATATACGTGCCGTAACATATTTCAGCTTCCAAGTGAAGAGAATAGAGAAGCAAAGAAATGTCAAGATAGGAAAGAACTATGCCGTGGAGGTTTTTTGATAGATTATGCGACGTGGGTATCGAATTCCGATGCTTGAAATGCGCTCGAACACATCCATCTTTGTCTATTACCGATTGCGTTGGTGAGTCGAATCAGTCCCATTGATATGCCGACCGTTGTGTTTAATATATGCGGTCCATTACTTTACTTAGAGGAAATAAAAAAAATGAAAAAAAATGAAAAGAGAAAAAGAGTTTAGACCAAAACCATAGGGGGAACCTTCGAGAGGGAAGAACGTTAGGAACTTCGAATCGAATAGGACAACTAATCAAACGTGTGGCTGTGGCGAGACTCGGACACGTGGGACAGCGTGGAGGTTGTGCCGAAATGCAGAAAGCGATCGAGACCCTCCGCCCCAAATGGTCGGCCAGCACCTTGCACGACTCAAAATCGTCCGCATCTTATCTTTTATTGGGTTTCTTGGGCGACGTGGCTCGTGCCTAATACACGTTTTGACTATGGGACATTTGGGGTCGGTCCGTCGCCACCCGATAGTCTTCATCCAACGTCAGCCAGTGTCCGGAAGAAAGCGAATATGATATTGTCAAAAGAACACGCGAAATGCAGTGATCTGCTTTGTGATGGTTACTTCTTAACAATTTTTCTCATCTCTGTGCATATATCCATCTACGCATGCATTGAGATTCTATCTTGACCCTTAGGTGGATGTTCCTTTGTTGATTGTTAAATAGATTCCTCCCTGTCAAAAATGCCTTAGTCTTCATCTAGATTTATTAGATCAACCAGCAAAACGGATAATGGAAAGAGAGAAGAAGAAGAAGATCATGGGTCATCTTGTTGTGCTGACTATCTACTCCGGCGAGTTGCTACTCTTCGCCGTCTCAGGCGATTGATGGCGTGCTCGAACATTCTCCATTTGGAGTCCTTCTCCTTGTGCGGCGCCTGTTTGACATCTTCAAGTTGGGGCGCATTCGGTTTGCCATTTCCCGAGCATGAGCCGTTGGGCACCACATCCAGCGGGCTTACCCTAGTTTGGCCAGAAGAATCGGCGATGAGTTGACCTGCGGCCAGTTCACTCCTGCTGTTTCTGACAGGCGCTGATGACGGAGTTTTAGACGATTTGTCTGCTTCTATCTCTTGCTTAGCTTGATCATTATTGGCTTCGAGATTGGCCTGCGCAATTTGGCACGAGCCAGCATGGAATAGCTTATTTCCTCAGATAACTTACTATAACTCCAAGAATTCAGTAGCATAATAAAACAGGGAAAGTAAGGATACGTGCAGTGCTTGCCCTGAGTTACGTCTTTGACCGTTCAATAGGGGCCAAGGTCTTGAAACAAATGTACAAATTTCCCAAGGGTCCATTAGGTGCCGACCGTCCTAAGCAATCGCTTTCACAGTTGACAGTGCAAAACTATGGCATCTATAGTGCCGACCGTCCTAAGCAATCGCTTTCACAGATTACAGCGCAAAACTATGGCATCTATAGTTCCTGTCTAGTGGGTACTCAATCCACTTAAAATCACTTCGTACTTTTTCAGTGTGTACTTGATCCCCTAGAACTGTTTCACAACCTCAATCTAGTCCTGCTAAGCAAACTTGATGGAGCAGCTGATGATGTAGCACTCAATTGTTCGAGAAATCAATCAATTCCCTCCTCTCAGCAAATCTTCTGCTAATAAAGAAAAATACCTGATTGGGGCATGCTGGTGACATCGATGGAGGATTAGCATGCTGCAGAAACTCGAAGAACCTCATCTGACCATAGCTCAATGCCTTTTCCCACATCAGAACTGCTGAATCCCCTGCCGTCTCCTTCAGCTCCAGCAAGTTACGGTCGATAACTTTCTCGTGGGTTGCCAAGTATGGCTGAAAGAAGTAACTGTAAATGTACAGTGTGCCCTGGAAATTTCAAATATAAGTAAAGAGGGCAAAAAGATCATCAATTCGAAAAGAAGTTGTCAAATGCATTGGGATGAGCCGTAGAGTAGACAAAACTACTCAGTGCATACCTTTGTCTGTGGATGCCATAAATAGATGAAGAAAGCAACCTTCGCTTCGCCATACAATGGTAACCTTCAAGAAAGCAAGGCTTGAAAGATATCAGGCATGGATAGCTAGAAAATCTGTTACTCCAGGTTATTGGATAAAATTCTTCTGCTGTATTGAGTTGGAACTGTACCACGATATGAATGCATCGCCTAGTCTCTCGCAGACCGAAAGTAAAGCTACTAAAATCCTGCGGAAAATGATCGGAGATAATGCATTTGAAGTGTAATTTCCAACAATATCATTGCATTGTATGAGGACCAAGACATAAAAACCCAGACCAGTACTGGCACCAGAAAAGAAGTTGCTGGGCCTCCGGTTCCTTGTCCTCGATAGTTTTAAAACAGTTGTAAGCAGGATAAGCGTAACCAAATGTCATCCTGCACTCGCAGACCAGACTTCCCAAATGAACGAAATTCATCGCCGGAGAAGAAATGAGAGACATTGACAAAACCAAAGCATTAATTAGAATGACACGATAGAGACTAGATTTGATTTAAAGTTAACATACAGTAGAGCCCTCGAAAGAAAAGATCCCATCATTCTGTGCACTTGAATAGAGGACGATCTTGCTTTGTTAGTTCCTCTTTGTCAACCTAAAACCAGGCAAAGAATCATAGAAGATAAGAGCCTTAACACGAACCATAATATGCACTTCCAAACATATAAAACAGTGGAGACACTCAAGACGGACAACTCGACCATCTCGAATCATCATCGTACCAAAACGACAACTCGGGTTGCCCTGCAAAAGAAAGCAAAACTAACTTGTTTCCTTGTTCTCAAGCGGCCAAAGCTGATTAAATGCGCTGCCGGGTCTTGAAATTAAGCAGTTTAAGCACACGACATTGCATTGAAAGGGGTTTCCTGAAAGCTATCTGAGACCGAGGAACTCAAAGAAACTACTCACTATGACAAAACAACAAGAAGAGGAGATGCGCAGACGGGGATGATGGAAGAGATTTTCGCGGAAAGCCGGTCCGTTGGAATGGCGCCAAACGTTCAAGAAACCTTGATAAAGGGGGCAACGAACCGGTGCACGTCGCGCGGGACGCCGCGACGCGCCTCAACGGTAAAACGACAAGGCGGTTTCATCCTCGCAACCGGTTTGGGCTCGTAGCGCCCCTCGCCTGGTTTTTTCGGCCCAGGCCCAAGGACCTCTTCTTTGATTTTTTTCGGATTGTGATCATGGTTGTCATTTCCTTTTCCTTTTTAGAGATAATCCGGAGTCTTCAGCAACTTTTGAGGCGGCTTTCGACTTTTCTAGTGTGTGACGAGCCAGGATTTCAGGGGGTTGCTCGTTACTATAATCAAGTTTGTAATCTTGAGAGAAACATATCAGCCATTTTGATGGCCTTTTGTGATCCTATTTGCATAATTAAGTCAAGTTCAAGATGAATTCAATATATAATCACATCTTTTAAGATTAATTTTGTTAGCTCGATTGGTTCGATTCCGCTCCGGCAGAAGTTCCGCTTCAAGCTCCTAAATAGAACTCTCCTTTCAATACTTTGGATGGTTAGATGGTCTCTTTTGTTGAGACTTCTCTTGAGATGGATTCACGATGCATGCCTTGATTTCGAATATATTGACTAGATTGGTTCTCAAATTGTGTATAATTTTGTACAAAAAAACATTTTAGATGAGTATGTTTATTAGTAATTTTCATCACATGAACCAAGGATGATCAACATGGCTTGTGTAAACAGTTCACACAACCTCTCACAGAAAAAGAAGGAAAACCACTCACATATATTTATTTTTGCAAGTACCAGTCGCATGCTTCAAAACAAAATTCTACCTTACCAAGACCAAATTCCCCTCATTGTAAATCCATTTTTAGCATCTTATTCAGAATTTAAGAAGTTCAATTTTTAAATCGGTCTTGGGTGTTTTGGGAGGGTGTAAGGACTTAGAATCGAAGGATGTCCAATTAAAAAGAATATGATATATTGATTACAACAATTCGTTAGATAATTAATGTGAAAGTACGGAGTAGTCTTCATTTGCAAAACTCACCTATATACTTGGTGTTTTAAAAATATAAAAAATATATAAACAATCATTTGATTAAAGGTCGATTTTATTTGGCCCGTAGAGAATGGATGATTTGCAAAATATTTTTTTAAAATGATTATTTATATTGCCCATAAAGATAATGGATGGAAAATATTTTCATCGTTTATTAAAATATTTAAATACGAATTATTGTTAATAATGAAAATTATTTTTATCGATTAATTATTTCCAGTAACGCACGTGTTCGAGTATTTTTATTGATGGGTCATGTCATTCTTTTGTTTTAATGGATTTATTTGGAACATTGCTACTTGCGCCCAAAATTGATAAGCCGGAAAAATGAAGAGTTGGACGGCGGAAAGGCCACGTCACCCACGTCAGCAACGGATCGTCAAACGGGAGGAGCCAACCAATAAATAGCGCACATCGTTTCGCTCGTCATCTCTTAACCTCCACTCCTCTTCAACTTTTATCCATTCCCCCTCTCTATCTCTGCAACTCCAACTTCGAAGCTCGAACCTCCATGGAAGCGAGCTTCACCACGAAGCCGCAGAGGCTGGTGCTCGCGCCATGCGCTTCCCCGTCCCACTGCCTCTCCCCTGCTAAGCTCAGCTTCATCAGGACGCAGTTCCTCGGGAGCTCCCATAATCTAAGGCCCCCCGGTCCCCTCCTCTCCAGGAAAAGATGCCGGCGACTGTTCCAGCTCCGCTCCCATCAGCTCGTCGTCAGAGGTTCCGGGTCTTCGCACGCGGTGGTCGTCGTGATCGCCGTCCTCACCCTCTCTGCCATTTCTTTCTTCTTCTTCGATCACTACGCCAGGAAAAAGAGCGACAAGCGGGTCAGCGGTTCCGCATCTTCATACGCTGTTCTTGAGTTTTTGAGTGATTTCGCTGCGGTTTCCCAGAGAAGTGCTTGTTCTGATTTATATTCTCGAGGATGACGGTAGATTTTGAAATGAGGTGGTTGATTTGATTTTGATCCTCTGGATTGGTCGGCGCGGTGTCACTCTTATTTTGATGGCATTCCTATGGAAGTTGCTTTCTGCTGAAGAGTACGGAAAATCGTCCTCGTGAAAGAGTTTGGAGGTTTTTTTTTTACTAAATTAGATAGACCAACAGCTCACTAAGTGATACTGACACCACATTAAACAGTATATCAATTTCGTAAATTAGTTTTAACATGCCTACCATTGCTAGTGCAGCTAGTATTTCAGAGACTTTGTTCTGCTCCTCGGATAATGGCTGGTTATGGTTTTTCTTTGATGTGTCAATATTCCATGCTCGCTAAAGCAAATGTGGAGATATATGCTTACTTGATTTTCTCATTGGGCATGGCTTTATTGATTCATTTTGTACACGTTTAGTGGCCTTATCATGTAATGACTGTGACATGATAGGAAACGTGTGCCGTGTGCATTTGTTTTTTTGACATATTCTTCACAATTCGCTTCGTTGTATTTAGGGTATACATTCAACTAATCCATCTGTAGTCATTTTATCGGGGGTCAGGTTACTAGCAAAAGATGTATTGCTGATGAAAAATGTGGAAAGATTGAAGGCACACCGCAAGAAAAACTAGAAGAAAGATGTGTCCTTGAGGAAGAACAGCCGCTGAATTCTATAGAATCTACTTTAGCTAGTGAGGAGATTCCTGTGACAAGTTTAAAGTCTCCTCCATCGAAAATTTTTGCACCTAATGGAAATGTGGTATTCTTCAGTGAAAGAAAATTTGAAGGTTGCTCTCATTCAGCTGGGGTTCCTGAGTCAAAGGCATCGCAACCTCTTATCGCTGCCAGTGGGTTGATAGAATTGCAGTCACAAGAAGACGAAATGGATGAACAATGTGATGCAGAATCACCTGAACTGGTGGTGGACTCATGGGTTGCTGCTCCTAATCATGGTTGTGATGTGCATGAAGCAGTTGAACACAATGATCAAATAGAATCAGGGGAGCATGAACCTGCCAGCTACAAAAGCTTTTTCATGGAAGCTGCAAGAATGGAGCTGTATACATTTTATGAGCAGAAGCAGTCCGAAATGGGAAAAGAAAGCAGCTTGAATTCGCCAGCAAGACCAGTGCCTTCACAAGGCACTGTCCTTGATGTAAATGGGTTCTCTTCATTGACAATGCACGTAAAACCCAGAGAAGAGAAATTGTCATCGCAAGATTCTACTATCACCACTGGTCGTGCCTTTTTAAAGCTGCTAGTTGGTAATATTCCTCTTAAACCACTGAAGCCATTATATGCCCTTTTTTAAAAATTATTTTTAGTTTGCTTTTCTTTACATTAAAATTTCTAAAATAGATATTACATTTCTGCAGAAGATGCTGAAGGTACAATACCTTTATCATGTTATAACGGAGCATCTCCAGGCAAGAAAAATGGCAGAGAATTATCTAGAAGCAAGGAAGTAAAAAGCATCCAACCAAACAAGTCCATAGAGCTACCTGCATTGCCTCACCCAAATGGCATCCGAGTCAACAAAAGACACCATCTTACCGAGCATTCAACTTCTTATAATCATTTACTGAAACAGGGCAGGTAGTTTCTAATTTTCTAGACTGAGAAAATATTTGCTTTGATTAGTTATAATCTTCACTGATAATGGTCTACTAGAAATCTGTGACTTGTTGATCACTTTGATCTCATTACTAAGTCCTTCTCGATAGGATAACTGACTGCATAAACTTGCTTGAGGACATGGAAAAGTTGGGTACACTTGATATGGACAAGGTTGGTGAGAGGACTCTGGTACTCGGTGCCCATTTTATAACCTTTGTAGCTTCTTCTTGTTGCACTATTCTTCTGTGGATTTATTCATTAAGTTCTCTTAAATTTCAGATATATCATGCAAGGTTTTATAATTTGTGCAAAGGTCGTAAGGCTGTTGATGAAGCCTTCCGCTTTACCAAGTTGATTTCTAACCCGACCTTGAGTACATTTAACATGCTGATGTCCATATGTGCAAATTCTCTGGATTTAGAGGGTTAGTTCATTTCCAACCTGACCTCTGGTATATATGTATCTTGCATTTCCCAAAGTATCTTGTCTTTTTGTCCCCCTTAACTCTTTAACACATTGCAATTTCATTTTTTTGTTATACTTCTAGGTGCTTTCCGAGTTCTACAATTAGTAGAGGAGGCTGGACTGAAGGCTGACTGCAAACTTTATACTACTCTTATTTCGACTTGTGCTAAGTGCGGGAAAGTCGACAGAATGTTTGAAGTATGGCAACTTCTTCAGATTAACTGGAGTTTTTGTGTGCTTTCTAGAGGGGTTTTTACCTCGCACTATACTTTTCTAATCATTTGTGTTTTTTTGTTGACGTTTCCTCAATGTTACATGCTGTCTTAATCTCTTCCTCATCGTGTTATGAATAACTTAGTTAGACTGGTATATACGCGTATCCAGCTAGGCCCGGTTTTCTTCCTTCCTTCCTTTTCTTTTTGGTTTTTTTTTTTGGGGGGCTGCTCTGGAGGTTCTCTAGAGACTTTTTAGAGTATGCAATGAGTTGTTAGCTTTACCATTACCCTCTAATATTTTGGACATGATACTTCTAATTAAGTTGTGTTCGTTTGTGTGAATTTGCATGAAAAAGCTCGCCATTCATAATGGTGACATCTCCATTTGGCTCCTTATATGGCTGATATGTTATCTGAATGATTTTCATCTGCATCGAACTAAATTTTTTTGGATGTCTAGTCCACAAAGTTTTATGGTTTTTGACCTTGGCATGTGGTCGCAGGTATTCCACGAGATGGTTAATTCTGGGATTGAACCCAATGTTCATACTTACAGCGCGCTTATTGATGGTTGTGCCAAAGCTGGACAAGTTGCTAAGGCCTTTGGTGCCTATGGTATTCTGAGGTCGAAGGTACAATGATTTAAAATGTTTTTCCTCCTCTTGCTGTGATCCTTCATTTTCCATTTTTGTTGCCTCCAGACAGATTGTGATATTTAAAACTGCTTTTCTTTCAGCAATTTTTTTACTGTGGATTATGGTCGTGACTGTATTCTATGTGCAGTAGAATGTGAAGCCAGATCGAGTGGTATTTAATGCACTGATTACTGCTTGTGGACAATCGGGAGCTGTGGATCGTGCTTTTGATGTCTTAGCAGAGATGAAGGCTGAGACGCATCCAATAGACCCTGATCATGTCACTATAGGTGCACTGATAAAGGCATGTTCAAATGCAGGTCAGGTAGGGCAGCTATTTGTTAGTATTATGGTTTCATTCGTTTTATTGCTTTTACAACTTCCTTATGGGATAATAAGAATTTGGAATTGGCAATCTTGTGAATTCTTGCTGGTAGGTTGACCGGGCAAAAGAAGTGTATAAATTGATGGATGAGTACAAGATCAAGGGTACTCCAGATGTTTACACTATTGCTCTTAACAGTTGCAGCCAGACCGGGGACTGGGAATTTGCTCGGGGTGTGTACAATGACATGAAAAAGAAAGGCATTGTTCCTGATGAGGTATTTTTTATCATAATTTGAACACATTAAACCTGCTAATTAAGGCTAGGTAAGAAAAGGAATCTTGAGTGTTTAGTCTCAACATTGTTCCAGAGAATGGGGTGTGTTATGTTCCTGCTTTCTCTAGTTTAACTTAATTATAAAAAAGGGAGGTTTATTGATTATGCCATTGGATTTGTATCTTCGGCCTTTTAAAGAGCCACTCATGGAAGTAGCTAATTCTGTCTTCTTTTCCCCTGTGCAGATTTTTCTCAGTGCATTAATAGACGTTGCAGGGCATGCTGGGAGGATTGATGCTGCATTTCATGTTCTAGAAGAAGCAAGGGCTTGTGGGATGCGTCTTGGAATTGTATCATACAGTTCTTTGATGGGTGCTTGTTGTAATGTGCGACTTTCTCTGTTTCTGAAATTTTCGACAATTTACCTGCTGGAATAGAACTAGTTACTAATTGAAGTGGATGTTCATTAATTGACAAAGTACCTTTGGGGACTACAGCTATCCTCTATAGGTTTTGATAGTCCCTTGAAGTCATATATGTGGCAATGCTAATTTCTCAGCATGACTGTCATGAGTAGTCTTTTCTGTCAATTATCTATATGATGATCAGAAAAGTGGGCTTCTGAAGAACTCTGCATGATGTCTCAGGCAAAAAGCTGGGGGAAGGCTCTAGAGCTATATGAGGATATGAAGTCTATTGGGATAAAGCCGACAATCTCAACAATGAATGCTTTAATCACTGCCTTATGTGAGTTTAAAGTAGATTATCTCTTTAACTTAATCAACCTATGGTTTACTCTTTGTGAAAGTTTGACCTAGTATTTAAGTGATTGAGAGAAGAGGATCAGCTTAACTCCTTCTGCCAGCTTGGCATGTTAGTATAGTGGGCACTATAGGAGTGAAATGGAAAATATTCTAAATGTGGTTCCTACAAGTAGGAGAAGAGAACTCACATGCCATTGTCTTTTTTATTCAATAAAAGAAGACGTGCCGGAATTGTTCTGCAATTAGAATACTGGCTACCCTGTACACGAGTCAATTTCTATTTCGTTTGAAATACCAAAACTGCAATTAGACAGCTTTTTTACTACAGGTGAAGGGGATCAGCTTCCAAAAGCAATGGAGATATTCTATGATATGAAGAGGCTAGGATTATGCCCTAACACCATCACCTACTCAATTCTCCTTGTGGCAAGTGAAAGGTAAATAATTTGGCGCTTACAAGATAGTCTTTATTTTAATAATGTTCTTTGGATTATTTTTCTCCAAATGGCAGTCTTTGTTATTGTCTTTGCAGAAAGGATGACACTGAAATTGGCATTGCACTCTTTTCACAAGCTAAAAAGGACGGGGTTGCTCCTAATGTTACTATGTGTAGATGCATGATTGGTAAGTCTGATAAATTTGATTAGTCACAAGCATTGAGTGCCTCTGACATGATTTTTCCTTGCTGTTGCTTGTGTTTCCTTGTCTAATTTCCATAACTGAAATTTGTTAGTGTTCCATAAGATGAAAGCTACATTCCTTGATAACATTCCAGTTAAGAGATAACACTGATGAGTAGAATCCTGATGTTCCAAGATTATTTTATTTCAGAATACAAAACCTGAATTTGGAGTGTCATTTGTGTCACTGTTATGTGAGGCTTTGGTACATTGATGAAGTAAATGCCATCATGGCCTTTTGGTATGCTACTTTCAATATACTGCAGTTTAAAGCAGTAATATTTATCCATGATTCTATATTATCCTTCTGTTAATTTACCAATCAAGTGAGCTATAAGTTCTTTTTAAGCTGACATTTGAAACCTGTGACAAATTGCCCATCTACACTTGAATTAAAATTAAACGTTTATGTGATGTCTTGTTGATGCTTAAGGGTCATGGGGGTTTGTTTCATACATTTATGTATTTATTTTTTGGAGGGTGGATGGATGGGGTTTCGGTGCCAGGAGCTACATGTGGCACCTAAAAGCTGTTTCACCTTTTGGTCACATTATGTGGCTTCTAAAGTACATATAATACCTAGTGGAGACAGAATACTATGTTTGTGATCTTTCTGCTAGAGATACAGACGTGCAATTTGCATTAGCTGGGGGGAAAATTTGTTTATTGAATAGTAGAAAGATAGAAGTCAGGAGGTTGCGCCCTTATGTTCTCATCATTTTGATAGTTTCTGCATATTCATCTGTCTTTGGTTGTATCCTACATTAGGAAAGCTTTCCAGCTGACCAAATGTTTGAGCCATCATCTATTTAGATTGTGATTGAAAGTGACTATGACAAACTCACGATTTATCTAGTTTGAACTCCTTGAAGGAATGTGTCGTCAGAGATATGTGAAGGCGTGCACGCTTGGTGAGAATGTTTTATCTCTTAACTCAGGACGGCCGCAAGTTGACACTAGATGGTATGTTACTTGTTCTATTGCCGTATTGTTATTATAGACATACTCCTTTTCCTATGGAAGAAAACTTCCAATATTGATCTTACTTATGTAGTGATAAATATGCTGCACTGGAAGCACTGTTATTTTAACCTTTCTGATATGGAAGACATACTTATGTACTCAATAGAGCAGCTGCTTATTCGTTTTGACATGCATGTCCTTTTAATGAATGCAATAAGCCACAGAGAGAGTCCTACCTTGTCTAGTACTTTGACTTCATGCTTCCCTTTAAATGTTACCAAAATTGGTCACCATAAGTGTTAGGGCTCTTTTGCTAGAAATTGTTACTAAGTTGACTCTTTCTGCTGATTTTGACCCTAGGACCTCAATGGCCTTGACAGTCTACCGTGAAAGCATTTCAGCTGGTTTCACTCCTACCATGGAAGTTGTTTCAGAAGTATTGGGTTGCTTGCAATTCCCTTTTGATGTTTCCTTGAAAAGTAAAATCATTGAAAATCTGGGAGTCAGCGCTGACACGTCAAGATACTCCAATCTTTGCTCTTTAGTCGAAGGATTTGCAGAATATGACCCTCGTGCATTTTCCCTACTAGAGGTCAATAATTGTTCAGCATTTACCTCATTTTTGGAGTGAGCTTTTTTTACCATCAAAATGCAGCAGAATAGTCTCAAGTTTTCAATTTTTTCAAATAGGAAGCCGCCTCACTTGGAGTCATTCCATGCGTATCTTTTATGAAAAGTCCTCTCATTGTCGATGTAAGGACATTGCAGATTCATACGGCTGAGGTGCGTTTTGCTCTGCTGTCCGCAGTGAATGGTGCTTTTGCTATGTTTGGACTGCTTTTTAGCATTTCAAGCATCTCTGCTCCTAAAAGACCTTTCAATCTTGTATAAATATCTTCTTAAGATACTTCCATCTGTTGGATGTGATCTGCATTCAGCTCATGTGCCACTTTAAACTTGTGATTATAAATTTTTGTGGCATTTTTGAATGACTTTAACGAGTTTACATGATAAAAAGCAGATCAATTGAACCTGCATTAGTGAGTACCTCTAACCGCTGGTTAGCTAGGTGCTTTTTAAAAGCATATCATTCTCCTGATATTGTTTATGGGCATTTTCTTATGTGCATCTATTTTGTCTGTGTTTAACAAAGCAAATAGATGGAAATGTTTTTTACGCATTGGGGTCTTTTTGGTGCTTTCCAATGCTATATCCTTTTATTTTCCTGGAAAAAAGGAAGAAGAAAGAATAATACAGTACCCATAAATTGGTGTGCATAATTTACAGTATTGGTAAGTATTTCTTTTGAATTTCTCCTTTTTCTTTTTGTCGTAGTCTCATTCTCTCAGCCAACAGCGGTCACGCTTTTATTTTGACTTTATTCCTTCATTTAACCTTTCATCCTTAACCGTGTCTCTGTGGTACATATTAAACAGTATCACTTGGTTAACCAGAGAAAAGTATTGCAAGGAGCACTACTCATTGAGCTATTTTTTTATATCACCATGCAAGTTGTGAAGCTTCATCATATTGTCACTGACTGTCTATTAAATTTTGTTAGGTATACATTCTGACAGTCTTAAAAGGCCTAAAACACCGACTTGCTGCTGGTAAATAATTTATTTCATTTTTTCTTCCTTTTTAACTGTCGTGTTGAATTTGTCATGAGTTTCTTATTGAATGGAAAATCTGATTATGTAAGTGGTAATAGTTTGTCCTCTTTCATATAAAGTCATGCTGGTAAAATATGCTAAGGAACGCAATCATCAGGCAGGGGATAACAACATTTGACTTGCGCGATCCATGATCTTCCTTTAGGAAAGTCCCGTATGCCAAGCATACTATTGGAATTTTCCATTTGTTTAGATCAGTGCTTTCTTCTGGGAAAAAAAGATAGAAGAGGAAACGTTCATGTAAAACATAGCGTGATATTTCCTTGGACAGGCAACCTTGTGTGTGTTCTAGTCAGTTTGGACATTTGGTTGCCCATCATGACTTTCAGTTGATGCACACTTAATTTTACAAATATCTTTTGGAGCTATTGTCTGCATATAAATTAAGTGGGTGTGCAGTACGACAGATTGTAGGAGATATTTTGCGAGTTGAATAGATTTTTGCTTAAATTGCATTTGGTTGATTCTGTTGCCCCTGAACCATCCACAGGTGCAAAGTTGCCCAATTTAACCATCTTATTGCCTGTTGAGAAAGCTCAGATGGAAGCTCCTCATGGAGAGAAAACACTTCATGTTGCAGGAAGGTGAGTTGTATCTGATTTACAGGGTACTAGTGGGGGATGTGAAGTTTATAATCATGGAAAGGAGATACAGTTAGGTTAAGTATTAGCTCGACTGCTCTTGACTGAGCCAAACTCCACTTCGAAAGACCTAGCACACAGCATTTTCTGGATTACCTAGTTGAAATTTTCATGCCATATTCACATATTTTGTGAGCCCAAATCCTCTTTGTATTTTCTGTCAACTTGATTTTATAAAATATAGAACTGAAAAGCTTAATAGTTACCAGTAATTAAAAACTAGTAACTGCTTTTTTCTACTACTTTAATTTTACCTTTTGTGAATTTAAAAAAAAAAATCTTGCAGCAGTAAAGTTTTTAGATAGTCCCAACCTGGTAGATGCCGTTGGAAAAATAAGAACAATCTGCTAGATTGAGTAATTGAGACGGAGCTTCAATAGTGGGTACGTCTCTGAACAGGTTGAGCCAAGCAGTTGCAGCATTGTTAAGGCGGCTTGGCCTACCTTACCAGGGAAATGAATCATGTGGGAAAATCAGGGTAAGTGGGCTTGTCTTGAGAAGATGGTTGCGGCCAAAGCTTGCTTCTCCTTTTAGTGGAAAACCAGGAGACTTCGGTTTGTCACAGCTACGGCTTGGCAGTGGGATCACACATCAGCAGCGAAACATTAGAACTGGTAATCTCTCTTTGGAATAGAGGAAGGTCACACTAACGGGAAAAACAGGAAAAACCGAAAAGCGAAAGTTATGCAGAGTCTGTGAATGTAAACCGATGCTCAGAGATTCAAGTAGAGAAGCGCGTTGGGAAATGCTGGAGATTGATCCTTATGGACTAAAAGACGTGGCCCCAAGATAAATGAATTGAATCAGGCCTCCTTCTGCTCTTCTTTTGGGTAGACTGCAAAGTGAAGTATCATCCATGGAAATGGCATGCTTGACCTGTTTGTGCAAGACGATAAATGTCCTCTGGCTGCGCACATTTGCGGATGCAGATTTTAAATTAACCGCATCAAGAAGTCATGAAGGCTACTGTTGTAGGGTCCCTTCCAGTAAATTTGTATGAGAGTGCTTGAAATAGCTTGGTAAAAGAGCCACACACGACTTGGATCTGTTTTTCTGGCTTTCTTATGTAAGAGTTTGTCTACCGCTGGGTAATATAATTTCCACGACGTTGCAGCTTCTCTTCTGGGAGATGCATCAACTGAGACGGTTTCCAGCTGAATTCTGGAGCTAAAATTTGCTGAAATTTGAACTTGGTACCACCCTATATGCAAGCGTCATCGCAGAGTATCCATTTGTCGCGATACGCATAAGGATCAAAACATCTGGAGGAAGATCTTTGTAGTCAGGAGTTGCTTATACTGAGTGAAACGTAACGCCTGCATCGACTAGCATATTTTTTGCACTCTTGTTCGCACTAATTCACGCCGTGTGAGGTAAATTTTGCCTAATAGCTTCCCTGCCCCTGTCAACTACTTCCTAATGTATGAGAAAAAGTAAAACATCGATCATAGAATCTGTAATTGGCATCATCGGTTGATCAATAGTGCTTGTCCTAGTACCAGTAACTTGAACGTGAATATTGTGAATGCTCTATGTCTTGGTTAGAAGCACGCTAGCTTCGTTTAGAATCTCATCGTGTTTTCCATTTGATTACTTCACCTAAAATTTTGCCTCTATAATTGCTGAACGTCAACCAGCCCATTGCATGTCTGGCAAGAACTAGATGTTTGGTCTGTTGACACACATTGATACCTACTTTTGCTTTTGGGGTGATAATGTGTTGGTGTCATGTGCCTTTGCTCATTTCGCGTTTGAACAATTGAAAGAAAGAAATGTAATGGAAATTGAAGTAGCTTGAATTTCACATCAAATGGTGATTTTGGGAGACGCTGTATGACCTCGCTTTATAAAAGTGGCGAGAAGGAAAGGGAAAGAATAAACTAAAGCAGTGGTAAAAACTATGAATGCCCTGGTTGCATAACATACTAAAACTTCGTAACTCATGCAACCGAGATGTGTGATCAATGAAGGCCTCTTCTCTGCATGGAATTGTGAGGCCCCCCGTTGAATGCTTGAACCTGAACTCTTCTTCTTCCTGGAGGAGCGACTCTATAAGAACGAAGGGTGGTTCAAGAACGAAACTGGAACCAGAAAAAGCTTTCTTCGGATCTCGCTAAGTAAACTGCCACATGGCCTTTCCGAACTTCTGATTGATTCCCTGCGCCGAGAGGCTGCAATTTGAGAACTTGCTTGGCATGAGCAATCATGGTTGGCAAAAGAAGTTCCATTACTGAAGAAAGAACAAAGTCCTGAAGCAAAAAGCTTAGATTTTTTTTTCACAAAATAAATGAGAGATTTTGTTTTGGATTGGTTTCAATAGATGACTCAAGCTGATACTTTGACCTCTGGTTGTGAAGGTTCTGAGTATGAGTTGCTTGTACATTAAGATATAGATGATATTGCAGAGAGCACGGTGCGCCATATTTTTCGAATATGAGAAATTCAATGAGCGTGTGTGGCCATGATTTGGCAGATAAGAGTACTGATAGGACCCATGTCTCCTTACTCAAGGTGATGTTTTTGCTCAGTTGGCAGATAAGAGTACTGATAGGACCCATGTCTCCTTACTTAAGGTAATGTTTTTGCTCAGTTAGCTCAAGGTTTCTCATCATTTATTCTGGTCGAGGCCCAATAATACTAAAAAGTCACAATTCCTTCGAAAACAAATGGCTGTACCCTTCAGATTGGAGTTTGTCATAATCCTTCTCTTGATAACCGTGCAGAGTGATGAAAGTCGGAATTTGAAGATAGAGAAGATAGGAGCCAGCAAAAGGAGGGACGTCGGGAGTAGCATTTGCAAGACTAGGATTTTCAATCAAGTTATATTGCTTAGACTCTGTTAGGAAATATAATGAAGGTAAATCAGTCATTTACATCAATAGGGTTATGCAGAGATATATATATATATATATTCTTGTCCTTCCCAAGATCAAGACAATACAATATGTAGATTTACCCTCTCAACAGACTCCCTGCTTGTTGGATAAGAGGAAGGTAGCTCGTCTTGACCCACTCTCCTGCAAGTTTTCTTATAAGACAATGTAAGTGCGTTGAAGAAAGATGAACTTATCATGCTCAAGTTGCTTCATTAAGCTGTTTCAGTGGCTTGATTCTACTGAAGTGGACGGCAAGGAAGGAGATTTTGCTTTTTTCCGTTACGGATTGAAATGACCCAACAAAGTACTTACTATATCGAATGCCCAGGCATTAGGACCCCATGTCACATGGTGCTCTCATGCTGCATTCGCCAGATTCCACGACAAGATGGATTAGGGTTCCACTACTTTACCAGGACATGCAACCTTGCAGATATTAATCTATCTGAGGTCCAAAATACATTTATGAAGCGCTTAACATATATCCCCGTGTAAAAAGTCCATACTTTCAGGAAAACATTAAGAAGTATGGAAAAACAGGATATAATAAGATGAGTAAATTGCAATATATAGTTCTAGACATAACGAGACATGAACTCATCTGTTAAGAACTTTCATTGGAAATGTTATCAGCAAACAGGAAAGATTTTCACATCTGATAAAATCTACTCCTTGACATAGCAGTGCTGGGGATCTCTATATGAGGAACAATACAATTTTCATTTGGATGTGTGGACTCGGATGATGGACATCTTTTTCTGGTCTTTCTGCAGCAACCAAGTGTGAAAGTATTGCCTGGTGATTCTTTTGGTCTCCAATTATTCGATGCTATCATCGCCTTGACACAACCATGTAAGGACCTATTTGTTTCATTTGTAACAAATTCTTTGGACTTACCAAGAGAATGAAGTTGTACAGTCAAATTAGTGATGCTAGTCACTAAAGATTTTTATACGATTTATTTATAAAGTAAGGTGATGAATCGCTCAAGTAGCTGAAGATGATCAATTTCAGAATTAGGGCATGTTTGTTCGAGTAAAAGAATTCTTCCCAAGTTAGTTTTCTAGACTTTCATGCGTTTGGTCTGCTTAAAACAATTAATCAATAGAAAATCATTTTTGAAGACCGTACTTAAAATAAGGAAAACAAATTCCCTAATATGAAAAGGGGAAAAAGTTTTTCTTTATAATGATTTTCATGAAAGTATTTTCTTTTATTATGAAATTATCTTCAAGACAATCACATCCAACATCATGAATCAATTCACCTTTTTTAGATCATAGCTATCTTAGATGTATAGAGTTAAGAGAGTCAACGTCCAATTGGTGATTTCATATTTTAGAGTGTGTTAAGTAATGTGCAATATACACATCAATGACTGATTTCATAAATTTTAACATTTGAAAAAAGGATTTATCTAACAAAGAAAAACTAGGGATAAGTATTTTTTTTTAACAGAGGACGATACACCCATTATAAATAATGATAATTCATCATTGTTTCCACAATTCAAGTTGAAAATTAAAGTAGTAGAAAAATGCGAAATTCTAAAGGCCAAGCCATTACAAAAAGGTGGAGAGAATTATTTGTGTGACACAACAGAGAATTAGAAACCATTACCAAGAATCGAATTAATAAGGACGGCTTAAAACCTTATTGCTAAAGACCCGTTTTCATATCTTGATCGAAATCTGCAATCAAGTTATACAATAGTTAAGTTTCCTTTGACTTGCTCATCGTTCACTAGAGTTGCTAAGCTCAGCATTCCTCTCGATTTATCGCTTACTTGTTCAGTTGTCCCACCCTGGATCATGCAGTGAAACTCTGTATTGTAGGAGAGATAGAGAATATTGCGTTGCTCTTCTTCTATTGGATTGTATTGTGAATTTTGTGATTAAGGGGAAGGAAATCCAATGTATACATTATATATTACCTCTAAAGTAATAACTATAGATATTTCCTCGATCTAATTATAGATATTCCGTCTCCCTATCTACCAACTACCCATACTAAATACACAAATGCTATTGAATACAAGTATACAATTCCAATGTTGCTATTAAGAATATTATAGAGTACTCCAAAAAACCCCTAGAACCCTAGAAACTTCAACAAATGTCCGATTATCTTACTCACCTCATCAATCTACGTGCGTTGAAAACCTTCCCGCGTGGCTCCTGAAGATCTTTCATGAATGTCAAGAAAAAGTACCGGGGACAGATCTCTAGCTTACTAATGACATTTATTGAGGAGGGTTCACCTCTTCCGCTGAAGTTGGCTTCAAGTTCTGATCGTTTTATGCGGATGCTCTTCTTCGTATGTGCCGGCCCAATTGTGATGGCCAGGTGCGAGCCTGAAAATGATGGAGCAAAAGACTCGTAAGTCTCATTAAGAGCTTTTCCTCCGATAACTTCTTTGGGGACAGCAAGAGCACCTGCAAGTGCAAGGACGGACCGTTTATAGTGGCCGTCCCTGAGAAGTGGTTAATTGAAGTTAGCTTTTAGCAGGGTAAGCAAAAACTTTTGTATTTGGTTTTCATAAATCGAGCTCTGCAATTGCTTAATATCCTTGACAGTACTTTTCCTAAAAAATTACCAAGTCCCAGATCCTATCCCAGCGAGGCAAAATCCGTCGTTCATTTCCTCCTTGAAGAAATGGCAAGAACATGAAGTATAACAGAACATGACTTATAGGTAGGTGAAATTTCATTCAAGAATGAAACACATCATGATTCTCTCTTCCAGAGCGCTATAGTTTACATGACCTCGCTTTCTACATGAGGCAAAAGGGAAAGGAAAAAAGGATGTCAAAAACTGTGAATCTCGTCTCTACATGACTAAAACTTTCATTGTCCACGCAACTGATTTGTGAGATCAATGAAGGTTTCTTCTCTGCATGGAATTGTGAGGCCACCCATTGGATGCTTGAACCCGTACTCTTCTTCTGCTCGGAGTAGCAACTTTTGAAACGTTGGGTGGTTCAAGAATGTAACTGGAACTAGAAAGCGCTTCCTTTGGATCTCGCCAACATATACCGCCACATGGCCTTTTGGGACATCTGATTGATTCCGCGTTCCGAGAGGCTGCAATTTAAGGACTTGCTTGGCTTGAGCAATCACGGATGGCAAACGAATCCCCATTCTCAGAAAATCGTGTAGTCTCGAAGTGAAAGGGATGGAAGTGATTTTGTTTTGGAGTGGATCTGATAGAATAATTCAAATTGATGTTTGAACTTGGCTGTGAAGGTTACACCTTCGAAATGCTTGTATATATAGACAAAGAGATAATGAAAAGAGAGTATGGTGCTTCATAGATAATTTTTCAAATACCAGATGAATAATGGCTGTGTTTCCATGAGAATGGCGGTTAAGAGTACTGATAGGACCCATATCTCACTCATTTATGACTCAAGTGGCTTTTATGTTCAGTTAGCTCTAGGTGAGTGAAGCGGTTTTCTGCCCAGTCAGCTCAATGTCTCTCATTGTTCTCATCATTCTTAGACCCACTTGTTCCTTTTAGGTCATGGCCAGATGGAAAACAACTTTCACTTGCTTCAAAAACAAACGGCCGTACACTTGAAATCGGAATAAATTATACCCTTTTAATGTCAGAAATAGCATATGCAAGATCGGAGAGCTATCAACCAAACTGTGTAGCTTAGGGTCCCCACATGTTGGATGAGGACAAAGAAAGTGTTGGCTTACTCCCTCCGCAGCTATCTTATTGTACAGAAAAAATGCATTGAAGGAAGACGAATTTATCCTGCTTGCAAGTGGTTCTTGAAGCTGCTTCAGCAGCTTGATTTGTTCTAGTGAAACTTCGGGTAGTGATGACGGGACTGTTTTTGCTAGGGGAGACGGTTTTTTTAGGTGTCGGTTTGATGACCCACTTCAGACCTTCACAGGGAATGGCATTAGGACCCCATGTCACATGGTCCTCTCAGGAAGCATCTGTCAGTTTCTTGAAGAAGATAGGTTAGGGTTCCACCACTTGTCATGAGATTCTAGTATATCTCCAAGTATATCCCTCTGGAAAATGGACTAATTGTACTAAAAGTCTATGATTTTATCCGCCAATCTTGAATACAATGCTTTTTTCCTGGTGTGCATTGTTGACCATAATTCAACACGTGTTCCCTCTATCTTAAATAAAAATTGATTTTCATGTATTAAAGCATGACTCAAAATGAGTCTATCTTCTCAACGATCTATTTCTAAAATAAAAATCACCCTAAAAGGTCTATTTCCAAAACCGCAATTTGGCTTGTAATTAGACAATAGAATACATATGATGTGATGACAAATATCAATGTGAGTTAAATTCCAAATTACAATACTGCACATTGTATTCTTATTATGGAACAACAATACTATTGCCATCCATCACTAGAAATTACATTCGGGGAAGGGAGCGGGTAAGGTGGCTTTGGTTTTTTGAGTGCATACACAAAGATAGGAGAGCAGTGGGGAGGTTTAGAAAGGGAAATAACAAATGATTGATGCACTTTAATTTAATATGTAATGTTAGCTGTGAATTTTTAATTTATTTAAATCATAATATCACGCGTTAATTCTTTATTTCTAAAGCAATAATACTTCTTGCAATCAATCTGGGGGGAGAGGGGGAAAGTTCATGAGAGACCGCGATCCAATGTTGCTCTGGCTTCGAGTGCACATGCAAAGAGAGAGAGAGAGAGAGAGAGAGAGAGAGAGAGAGAGAGAGAGAGAGAGAGAGAGAGAGAGAGAGGGGCGGATAGGTTTAGAAAGGGAAAATAACAAATGATTCATGCACTTAGATTTATGTGTAATGTCATTAGTGAATTTTTAATTTATTAAAAGTGATATATGAACATTTGGTAAATAGTCAATCTAGTCAATATATGAAAACATCTAAGTTATCATTCTATTAATTCAGGTAAAAGAAATTTGTGATTTGGCTTCTAATAAGATAAGTTTGAATAGTGGACCAAAGAAGAATAAGTGTCAAGCATAGACTATTCACGTAAGATATTAATCTTAAATTAGAATATAATAATCCTTTCAATTTTCTTAATTTATTCAATTTGGAAAAAATAATTACCATGTTATTTGATAAGGTCGATTATTATATTTGGAATTGAGTTGAACATCTCAGGGTTTCAATTAAACATATATATATATAAAAAATTCAATGACCACATTGGATAAAGGAACAATGACATAAATGGTTCTTGCAATTTGTTTTAGCATGCAATGCAGCTCTTGTAATTAATTTGTTCAATGTGGTTCATGAATTTTACCTTAATGTGCAATATGATCCCTAAACTTTTGTAAATGTTTGATTTGGTTTTTGAGTTATATGAAAATAATCAATATTCTCCTCCATTCATTCAAATTTAGGGGCTATATGTAATATTTTCATATAATCTAGGAACTAAACTAAACGTGTAGCAAAAATCCAAGGATCACATAGAATAAATAAAAAATCAAAGATAATATTGTATATTGAGCTAAAGTTTAAAGATTGTATTTTATAAATTAAAAGCTCATGAATCACATTATACAATATGTCAAAGTTTATAACCATTTGTGTCATTCTTCCTTGAGTGAAATTAAAAATTCAAGAACAAAATTACACATTAGATTAAAGTTCATGGAACACATTAAATAGACTAAAAGTTTGTGGATGATACTATACAATAAGTTAAAGTTCATGAACTATTTGTATTATTTTCCTTTTTAGGAACTAAGCTTGATAATTGGGTGGCAAAGAGATTAGTTTCTAGATGTCGCCACTTTATGTCTTACATTGCTTCCATTGTGGGTAATATATTATGTTTAAGTGAATTCAAATTGGGCTTTTGGGAGATTTGAAGACAAGGGAATCTCGAAAGTTGCTTTTCAAAAAAGGGTAATCTGATTATTTAATCGTCTGTTTCTATTCGAAATCAGCAAAATTATAACCTTAAGATACAACTTTCAAAACAGTAAAGTTGCATGTTGCTAGGTTCTTTTTTTCCCTTTTTCACCCTTCTACTACAAGTAATCATAGGATATCCATTTTTCCTTTGACCTAATTAATTTTTAGACCTCCAAAATTTGATCCTTCAGACATGAATGAAAGGGGAGGCAGAAGTGAGTTTGATCGCAAGATCCATGTAGTCATAACTTTTTTTATAAAATTCTTCTACATCTCAATATGTGCTTCTATAGGAAAATACAAGGGAAGAGAGGGGAAGGCTTTTCAAAGCCAACTGAGGCTAGAAATAACATGGGAATCGGATGATGCTCTTGGCTTGGTATTTTCACAACACCATTCGCTCATTGGTACAACCATTTATGGGAGGACCTATCTGTTGAGTGTTTTCACTTCCACAGAGTATTTTGGACCTCTTAGAGCATGAAGCTATTCTAAGATTAGTGGTAAAAAGTGAAGTACTCAAGTACCCGAGTACAATTGAAGTTTGACTTATGGAAGTGAGCATTTTATATCAATTTAGCTATTTCAAGTTAATCCCGTCTCAAATGTAATATAGTCGAAAAACTTAATTCGGTTTGCAGCTTCTATATATATACAGAGGAATTCTAGGGCAGCAATAATTTCACAAGCACGCCAAAAATATGGAAGCAATTTTTTTTCCCACAAGTCATGCCTTAAAATGATAAATTAAGTATATTATTCTTTGTAAATCAATCTTTACATTTATATTTTTAGCCCTCTTTCTCAGAAATTATTAAGTGATGAAATTTTCTATCCCGTGGAACACAACGCACTGCTGATTTCATAATTGCAAAATGGGGAAAAAACAACAATAGAAATATCATCAAGATGACTTAAATAGGTAGGAATGTCAGAGAAGTTTCGGAGATAGAACTTGAACAGTAATCATTTATTCTTGTGGTATGCTCTACGTGACCTCCATTCGTACATGAGGCAAGAAAAACAAAGGGGACCAAAGCTAAGAAAAGATTTCAAAACTGGGAATCTCGTCCCATGACAAGATGTACATACTGAAACTTTCACAATCCATGCAACTGAGTTGTAAGTTCAATGAAGGCCTCTTCTCTGCATGGAATCGTGAGGCCACCCATCGGATGCTCGAAGCCATACTCTTCCTCAGCTCGGCGCAGCAACTCTTGGAACGAAGGGTGGTTCAAGAAGGATATTGGGACCAGAAACCGCTTCCTTTGGACCTCCCCAACGTAAATCGCCACGTGGCCCTTGGGGACATCCAGTCGAGTACTCCGAGTGCCGAGGGGCTGCGATTTGAGGACTTGCTTGGCATGTAAGATCACGGATGGCAAACGAATCCCCATATCCGACAGACAGTGGAGTCTTGAGGTGAAAGAATCGTTTTGAATAGGTTTTGATAGATGACTTCAAACAGGTAGTTTACCTTGTTTGCGGATGGTTCGGCGTCCGAGTGCTTCTATATAGAGACGGAGAGGACGGTGACAAATGTAAAAGTAATTATTACCGAGTGTGTGTGGCCATGAGGTCGGCTGTTCAGAGAGCACTGAGAGGACCCATGTCCCTCTCATTAATGACTCAAGTGGTGTTTCTTGGGCTCAGTTTCAGATCAAGGGACTCTGTTCTTCTCCATTCACCTACCCGTGCAATGAAACATGACATAGACCCACCACTTGCTTGAAAAGAAAACTCGGTATGTTCAAATATTGGAGTCAAATAAAACCCTTTCAATAACCAAGTGGAGTAACCGACTTTGAAGCCTGAAGGTAGAGACAAGAAAATATGAGACCTAGTAAGCGGAGGGATGTCAGAAATAGCGTGCGAGATAGATAAGCGTCGGCTTACTACATTTCCACGCAGTTTTCCTGTTGACAGATGACTTATCGCAGTTGCAAGTGGAATTTTAAGCTGTCTCTTAAGGGGTTCATCATTCTACTGAAAACTGTGGATAGTGAGGAGGCAGGATGTTTTGCTCGCGGAAATGGTTTTTTCTGTGTTAAGGTTTGGATGACCCGATTGAGTATAAATATCGTATGCATTGCCCAGCATGGGGACCCCATATCACACGGTTCTTTCCTGAACCATTTTTCCAGATTCCGGGGTCGAGATTAGGTTAATTTGATCCATCGCCTCTTGTAAAGGGATGCAAGCGCTCACTAACATCAATTTATAATGCTATAACTTTGGATATAACTTTAGTTGTACTTCCTGTAGATTATCCCATCAAAATGATGTATTCGTTTTATTCTTTTAAATTAAAATGTTGTTAAGTAATCACATTTTAGAATAATGATGCGTGTTTTTTGGATAAATTAACGTGTCATAATGTGGTGATTATATATTACTATCGTCAAACTATGTCAAGACCGGTGCTATGTGCATGCTAAATCATCGATAGAATGTGCATGAAGACAAATAAATCATTTTCGTTTTTAACAAATAATTGAGTTTATGTAATTGTGGATATAGTGGTGGTCACTAAACATGTGTGAAGAGAGATAGTGGTCAATTTTAGTTTTCATACAACTCAATGCCATATTAACAGTTGAAAATCCAATAAATGAGACAACTGAGGTTTTGACATAAATATATAGAGGATATAAATTTAATTTGTGCTCCAAGTTTGGCTTAGTATAACGTTATGTGCTTGAATATCATATATTGGCAGAATAATTAACAGTAATAATTTCGTTTAGCCATCTCAATCCCATGGCAACATAGAGGGATTACCTGGTTAACATTTACCTTTGAGCAAAAGGAGTGTTTGATAATGACATTTTAAAGAATCATTAACCAAGCTCCAAAATACGCAAGGTAAGGAAGGGCATACGTTAATATAAAAGATTATTATATCGAGATGAATGGATTTATCTTTAGGTCCATTTAAGGAATTTTTTTGCATATCCATAATTGTATGAATGACACGTACACATGTCATCTAACTAGTTATATGAAAGAATATTTAAAAGAGTTTTTACTAGAAAAGTTGCTAGTTAAAATATAAAGAAATATTCTCGCGTAACATAATTTTTATGTTTGATCTTCTTAGGACGACTAGACATACTGTGTCGTTTCCAACGCTAATCCCATATGTTGTTTTCGAGAGAGGATATGTGGACACTCTATTTGTGCTGACCCAAACCAGATCAAAGCCTTTCAACCAACCCTAAAAGAACCCCCCCTCTCTCTCTCTCTCTCTCTCTCTCTCTCTCTCTCTGTGTAAACTCAACTCCGGCGTAGAGCTTCCAAGGCCGGCCAGAGGTCCAGGCCTCCAAATATGGATCCGTCTCTAAACCACAGGGGAAAGACGGGAAGATAATAGCGGCCACAGTGGTGGACTGTGGCGTAGCTCGATGAGAGGTGGTAGCTGGGCCCGAACCGAGCACCGAAGTTGCAGACAGGAACGCTTGGGAGGGGCGGTGGTCAAGCACGAGGCGGCTGAGGGGTGAGAGAGGAGAAGAGAAAAGAAGGGATGTGCGTGCTAGGGTTTTAGATGAAGCACAGTGAGACCTATAATTGAGTGAACACGTGTCATAATCTTATGAAGGGGACACCAGGAGGGTGTCCA
The DNA here is from genome assembly GCA_030064385.1 of Melaleuca quinquenervia. Taxonomy (NCBI): domain Eukaryota; kingdom Viridiplantae; phylum Streptophyta; class Magnoliopsida; order Myrtales; family Myrtaceae; genus Melaleuca; species Melaleuca quinquenervia. The sequence continues at coordinate 3,225,634 of CM057726.1, read as the reverse complement.
CATTAGGGAAGAGCATGTCCACATTCATGTATTATGTATATACCCGAGAGATGGCCTTACTTTCTCGCTGGGCCATGCGATGATGCTCTCATCGTGCAGAAAAGAACGTGCCTCATTTAACATTGGTCATTGGGAAAAAAATGTGTCATATAAGATCGAAGCTAACGTTAGTATGGTTCCTTACACTAAATTGGTAAGACCCCTACCAGTAAAGCTAGGATTAGTTATAAAAGTTTAATTGACTGTAAGATGACATGATAAATATTAAATGCCTAAGTAAAGAACCGGATACATTCAACTATCCATTTAATTATTCAAGTTCCAAGCTCGTCCATTTAATTATTCAAGTTCCAAGCTCGTTCTTACTTCAGATGTTCATTCCATTAAGTAGTCTATGGTATGCATAACATTATTATCCATGTTGTTGTTGAAACTCGAAACTGCGCCATAGAGCAAGTAACAGCAACATACGCATCGCATGAATCCCAAACTGATGAACGTGCAAAATCAAGAACTCCTTTGATCAAAATAAGATTGATATTCTGGTGCTGAGAAGTTGACGTACGTACGGTGACAGCCGTCGCTACAGATCCAGCTATAGTATCTACACATATTTTCCGATCCGTATAAAACACAAAATAAAAAAGCAAGGCATTTCCCACAAAAGAAAATCGCCATCTTCATTTTCTTGATGATCGCCGCGAAGAATGCAACTGAGAAGTGAGTTCGATGAAGGCCTCCTCTTTGCAGGGAATGGTGAGACCGCCGGTTGGGTGGTCAAACCCGAACTCCTCCTCGGCCCTGCTGAGCAACTCCCTGAACGAGGGGTGGTTCAAGAACGTAACTGGAACCAGGAAACGCGTCCTCTGGATGTCCCCGACGTAGACGGCGACGTGCCCGTTCGGCACCTCCGAGAGAGATTGGCGGTGGTGGTGAAGGTTTCTCCTGGGGACGAGAGACTTCAACTTCATGACTTGGGTTGTGTTGGCAATAACGGATGGCAAGCGAAGGAGACCCATGACTCGACTGATATATCCTTCCAAGCTCTGTGTGTGCGTATGTGTTAAAAAAGGGTCGTAGAGGCAACGGTCTAAGCTCTTTTTGGCGGTTCTCTTTTCGATGCTGAAAGTGTGGAGTCTCTAGGTTCTGTATATATAGGGGAAGTTCTCCATCAGAGAGGCAGATTGATGCCGACGTTGTGGGAGATGAAAAGATCGAGGGCTGGGACAAGTGGAGGTCCCACCTCATCAAGAGTCTCACATGGCCTTGCTCATTCGCTCGACCTCTCTCTCTCTCTTTCCCTGTGAGTCATACGTGAATAGGTTGGACCATGCGCGAGTTCCCATGCAATTGTCAGGCCCAAGTGGTTTGGGAGAGGAGGGCGGTGACTCAAAACCGAGGGCCGTCCTCCGGTAATGAAATGGAAATGTCTGGTTTCCGATACGACACAGAAGCGGAAGTCTCTGAATCTGGACGACGGATCGCATTTTTGCGGGCATGATTGGACCCAGTGCCCTCCATCGGTTCCAGGTTTTGTGCGACACTCGGGACGCCCAGTCTCGGATATCTCGTGATTTGCGCCCCACCTCTAGCTAGCTAGCTACTGCCTAGTCCCTACATGTATCCATGCAGATAAGTTTACTGACATAAAGTAGAGGTGACTGAGAAGGTGCTGGCTCAAGCAAGTTGTGCACTTTGATTCGAAGATCCATTGGAGGATGTCTTGAGAAGCGTTTCCCTCGACTTGACGTCCTTTTCTTTCCACATCAGGAAAAGTGCCATTGGTTTTGATAGGATGTACATGGACCTAGAGATATCATACATCTTATGATGTGATTGATTGCTTGGTCAGACCTAAGGAAATAATACCTAATTATAAAAAAAGATGTTAGCATTAGTTCAGAAAAAAATGAAGTGTAAAATCGCATTTTTCTAAAAATTTAGGTAAGTAGAATATGATGCAAAGGCCGATTTGACGATGCAAGCCTCAAATGTCCAAGCCTGCTGAGTGCTTGGGTGAAAGGACTTCTAAAACTCATTGCACGTTATTAGGGAAAAGGAAAAAAATTATAGATAGAGTAAAGAGATGCGTTACAAATATGACTTGATACCAAGTTGAGTGTGCAGCTATCTTCTCTATAATGTTAAAATGTCAAATTGGTATGATGTGATGTGAGACATACTTTAAATATGTAAAATTGTGAATCGATCTGCTTACAATGAGTAAACCAATGTTGTATTTCTCCTTGTATAGATGTCATTAGTTTAAAGGTAACAATATCATTCCTACCTTCATTTAGTAGACTGATTAACTGAGTGGAAATAGAGCACCTTATCATCTTAAAAATCATCGAATTGTGTACTACTATCAATAACTAGGCTTAGCCCTAGTAAATGGTGATTCAACGTCTCTTTCATTGGGCTTAACATTAATGTGGCTTTTGTCCATCTATTATTTAAATTTGTGGGTTGGACTTTCTACCAACTACGATGAATGTAATTACCAAAGCCAACCTTAGAAGAGATCAGCCAATAGTCATTTCTCTAGGTAATGTAAACAGAGCATTTAACCCATTAGTTGCAAGGATTATGAAAATGGTGGTGACGCAAGCTATCTACTTTATGTATGCTTATTTAAAATAATTCTACATTTGATTTTGTCACATTATTATATGCATTGTATGTGTGATGATGTATCACGAAACCTAACAGATCTTGCAACTTAATCTAATGTGGGAAGCATAAGTTATCAAAGTAATTAATGGTAAATAATAAAGAATACCGAAGATTTATGTGATTCAATTCGAGTGTCCACATCTAAATATAAGTGTTATTTCCTAATCTATCAACAAGTAATTCACTCGGAAAACTTATAAAGAAAAAATCTTTATGCCATCTTATTTGCTATGATGTGTAATCATTGAACAAAATTTATTTTTACATCTTTTATGTGAATTGGGGATTCAAAATAGAAAATCGTGATTTTCTTTCTTTCCTTTTAATCCTAGATCAGGCTTTATTATACTAGGGACTCCATCGAATTTGCTTAGAGATAAAGTCCAAGTTGGAAGACATCAAAACTATGTGCCGGTTTCTAGCAGATTGAATTTTGTAGATAAATTCAAATTCGAGACATCGATTAGCATGACAAAACAAATCTTGAACAGTAGATCAGAAATGGGCATATTTAATGCTCTGATATTTTTTTTGTTGGGGGGGCCGGGGAGGGCTTTATATCACGTTACAAAAATGGTGCATGGGCCTAGCTTTCGACTTTGATTATGTTTAGTCACATCCCTTACAGCTGCTCTTCATGTGCTCGCTGTCAGCTTCACACTGCGTGTCCAGAAACAGTTTGAAATGCTTCTTGGCTTCATGGGAGCATGTTTTGTAACGAAAACCGCCTGGATCAAATTGGACCGATTAATTTGTTATAATTCTCAAGAGTACTGGTCATTCTCGAGTTCCTTAATGTGGAATTAGTATCTACGTGGTTCGGTTCCTAGTTGATAGGTGTGCAGACTAAACTGCACCCTTTGGACTGAATCCACTAATTTTTTTTAATTTTTAATATTTGCTTAAAGAAAAAGTAAATTGAAAGAAAAAAAAACTAATTCTAATTTTTGAAACTCTTATAGTCAATCTTGACTTCCGCTTCTCTAAATTTATCCTCACCTAAATTTACCAAAATAAAATCGTCGCCCCCGCCATCCTTTCACTCAAGCTCGAGTCTCAACCCTTGCCCATTCATCGATCCTCAAGATTCAAGGCAATATATATGAGACTTGCCTCTTTGGTGTCGCATTTCCCGTGTCTTATCATCTTGTTTCATAAGTACTTTCAAGTTTTTGTTTTAATTTTTCCAATCTCAAGACTAGTTGGTACGGTTCTTGGTTTTAGAGATCAAGGAACCAATCTTACTAGTCTAGTTCCTAGTTCCCGAGGGGGAGGATTGAATCGTTCGAGAATTGATTACCCCAAATCATTAAGTCGATTCCAATAATTATCTGACGGAAGCTACTTAAAAAACTTGCCATATTCATTTTAAGGAGAAAACTAATTGAAAATTACAATAGCATACCGTTAACCAGTCCCATAACAATAAATAAATAAATATAATTTTTAATAAACCGTCTCCCTAGTGTCATATATATCAATGAATTAGAAGGAAAAGTATTGTCTATTAAACATAGACGGGGCACTCATTACCAATAAGAATAAGATTACGTCGTCAATAGCTCGTACATCCTGGTTAGTTTTTGTCGTTAGAGTCACGAGGTCAACAGACAATGTAGTCATTCGTGTTGGGGAGTACAAAACTTCGTGTAATTCTAATAAACAAAAGTTTCGCCTAGTTTTCATACACTGAAGGGTCTAAAAGTGTCATGTGACCGGTCACTTTTGCGGCCGTCAGACCACATCTATGTTTTATTAATCTCGTCAAAATTTCTTTTTCCGTAAAACAATGATGAGTGTCGACGAATCTCAGCCCCATCCCGGAAGTGAAGATCCCGAGAAATAAGGAAGAGCACTTAGGAGAACTAGGTGATTGCCCACCGGTTTCCACAAAACTACCTCTTTCTAAGAGATTTTTGAGGTAGCCCTTTGTGTCGGAGAATATTATAAGAACAGTTCTATGGTAATAAAGTTATTCAGAGCAAGACTCGAGATAAGATGCACACGTTCATCAAGTGGATCAATAATTGCACATACCATTCTCATGTTTGAAGCGGTATCGGAGCTTATATTCTTATTAGATATTATTGGATCAATTCAAGTATTATACAATCAAAATGACCTCAAGGCATGGCGTACTTCTTATTTTAGGTTTAAAGGGTACTAGTGGAAAAATGTATAGCTAAATCCGCTCTCTCTAATAGCTAAACTTTTAAGAATATTATTATGATCTCTTTTTCTTTCGCTTTCTTAATTTATTAGAATGTACAATGTATATTGCCGATACATATGGATATGTCACCGCAATCAACTTGCAACATGCAAGTTCTCGTTCATGTCAGTGCTCCAATGAGTAGTGGCAGCTCAAGATCCAGAAACTCATCCTTCAATTCTTCTTTCTTTTCTTTCTTTTTTCCCCCCTTGTTATTCGCATTTTAATCTGTATTATCCTTGAATCCATCTACAGCTGAGGTGGCCTCCTCGTTGTTCCTTTTAATGCCCATGCTGCCTCATAATTTCATAAACCATCCCGACTGTACTTCATGGCCTCATATCTTTCGTACGTGTTCATGTCCTTCCAACGAAGTAACAGATTGGGTTCTTGTTTATAATAGTCAGATGCATGTGAACCTCAGTTCGGTTCCCAAACAAATAGCAAAATATCCGCATTTTACGCTGTTGCTGTCGGACAATATGAGTAATTTTATGTAACTAGGGTTCCCCGAGATAGGTGGAAACAGCCGAGATGGTGCTAACTGCTAAAATACTAACCGATTTTTGTAATTATGGGTTTTGTTTATTTATCTTTTTAGCTTCATTCGTCACCGCTGACCGGTTTTGTTTGCGGCAGAGCAGTTAATGTCATGTTTGGTCAAAAGTATTTCTGTTCCCCCGAACAAAAATTTCTGTTTAGTTATTATGGGGAATAAAAGAATAACAGAAACACGTTTGTTTATACTTTTGTTCATGAGAACAAAAAAAATCTTGGGAACATAAACAATAAGTAGAAAAAACTTGTTTCTTGTTCTCCGGAACACTTTTTAAGAAATAAAAGAACGAAAATTCAAAACTTTTTTTTTATTTTAAATACTTGGTTAGCTATTACTAAAGAACACTTTTCAAGAAAAACTCAACACTTCTTAAGAAATAAACAAAAGAACACGCTAGCTATTACCAAACACGTTTTTTTGTTCAAAATTGTTCTTGGGAACAAAAAATAAAAAAAAAACCATTTATATTAAAAAATCATTCCTCAGAACAGAAACGTTACCAAGCGCACCCTAAGTTGCTATTAATCAGACAAATTAGGGTTCATCTTATTGGAAACATGCCAATGTAACCCGATTGGGTACTTAAATGATCGAAAGATATATTATTCAAATACCCTGAAAGTAATATTTGCCACGCCATTTTACTAACCTAATTTCTAATTTTTTTTATTTTAAAAAATTGGGTCCTATTTAGACATCCATGGGCTTCTGCAAATTCTGATTTTAGAAGATACAGAATATGATGCTAAATGTTGATTGAGACTTAATATTTGCCACGCCATTTTACTAACCTAATTTCTAATTTTTTTTATTTTAAAAAATTGGGTCCTATTTAGACATCCATGGGCTTCTGCAAATTCTGATTTTAGAAGATACAGAATATGATGCTAAATGTTGATTGAGACTTGGAGTTTGTCTTATATATCCGCCTTGAATTTTTTCACTTGGCCCGGCATATCTTCATGACAGTCCAAACCGAGATATTCTCCGCTTATTATTGCTCCGCAAGAGCTTTACACCCCTTCTCACAAGAGCCCACAGCGGGGCACCCAAGCAGTTATCATTCATCTCTTTGACAAGTAGTAGCACCGCACAAGAAAAATCCCCAGAGTTCCTGAAGAAGTATGTTCTCTTGTATCCACCAACTGCGAATTCACGATTCATATGTGATATTCATGTTCCTCGTTCTATGACTACTAACGGGTAAGATCTCGAGTACGACGAAACATGTCAAAAGCATGACGGTGCATTGCGTATGGAGTTCATTCGCCGATGTTGGACGTAAGGGAAACTAAGTTGAAGATATTAATTCACAGATTAGCTGTCCCCATAACATTAATTGTTGGGACAGTAACCACGTGACAAACCCTTTTTGAGCAAAGTAGATTAGGTTTAGAAATACTTCACAAAAGTGCCATAAATGATAGGTCACATGGATATGTTGCAAACTGATTGAACGGCTAGCTATATATAAAATGCATTTCATCGCAAGAGATCAATTATTTACAAACTTTGCAAGAAAGACATTGTACAGGTGATTATCAAAGAGTCGTCAATATGGCAAAATTTGAGAGACTCCTTGGGGAAAGTCTCCTGGCCTTGGTAGAGAAAAAAAAAACTACAAATCCTCCAGAAACCATGTAAGAAAGGAAAAAAAGCTGCAAAGGCGTGTTGCCATATCCACTTGCAGCAATCAACAACTCAAGGCAGAAGTTAGACTAGTGAAGTAGTCTACGCTGCACGGTATGGTGAGACCGCCGGTCGGGCAATCAAACCCGAACTCCTCCTTAACCATGTCCAACAAGCTCTGGAACAGCGGGTGCTTGAGGTACCACAGAGGGATCACAAACCGCTTCTTCGACTCTCCTACGTAAACCGCAAAGTGGCCCTTTGGCACGTTGGATGCAGCTGACATTGCTCGGATTCGGGCTGACAGAGTGCGTTGGAACTTTTGCTTCGCATGAGCGATTCCCATAAGTTGGATGCCCATCTCTCTTATGATATCTGGAATAATACTAGAATGGAGTGCTGTTGAAGATTTGAATGAGAAGACTTTGGTTCTCGAATGCTCTTTGTATGGTTTTGCTCCAAGAAGAAAACACGCACATATATATAGGGACAGAGGGGGGGAGAGAGAAAGAGAGGGAGAGTTTAATATGTCGAAGTCTCGGATAAAATATTGGTCAATAGAAGGCAGTTTAGGAACACGTCAGGTGAGTGCATAGGGTAAAGTCCACATGCTTATGCCCTGCGTTTTTCAGGACATCACGCCCTACCAACTTGGGGAAACAAGCAGGAGGTGCTAAAAATAGTTATTTCATGTGGATTGGTTGCCCTTGTGTTTTCCTATATTTCACTAATATTTTTTTGGGGCTGCATGTTCTTGGCACGATGTCCACTTCCTTCTGATAAAAAGCGATGTATGATCACAGAAGCCTTGAACTGACCCTCATTTTAGTCCTCTGCCTTTTCTGTTGGTGCCAAACAGCCAACGCCAACCCTCTCCCTCAGCTAGCTCTAAATTGATGGCCGAGTCGTCTCCCGAACCATTTGATTTCGGTTTCAGCATGAGATGTGAACAGACGGCGTAGTTGCCCTCAACAGTTACATGGATAAATTTTTATGTAGACATGCAAACATGTTGCGTCCATGAATATGTATATGTATCCCTTTAATTGTTTGCGACCAATTCTTCACTACGCAAGGTGGATAAACTTAACAATCTTCCCTGACTAAAGTCGTGAAGTTGAAAGCTGGGTTAGAGAATAAGTTGGCTAATATGATTATATTCAATGAAGCAAGTAGGAGACAATCGGATAAGGGAGTCAGAGGAGCAAGGATTGGCCTACCTCGATCATACTAATTTGCTGACTTGTCCATGAACCTTGAAGTTCATCCACGAAGAGAAACCACTGTGAGGAAAAATAATTGAACTTAAATAATGCATGAGTAAAACAAGCTACAAAACAATTAGATGTAGGTCGATCTTCATATAAATCGTGGAGGATTTAGTTTCACAAGAGTTGTTCGGCCTCCTCACACGGCACTTTGAAATCTGATCTTTGAAGAAGGAAACTTTTGATTCAAATGATTCCCTTTTGTTAGAGATAATCCTACAATGTTTCGCAACAAATTCTATTTCATTTTTGGTAATTATAGTTCAAAAGCACTAAAAAATAATATACCTGTCATTAAACTTCATGTGTTAAATCCCTTTGTTTTTATCAAAATTTTGGGAAATACGATTTCATTTTTCCAAAAACTCAAATGGGAAATAACAGAAGGCGTGTGATAGGAGAGTTAGAGGAGGGAAAGGAAAAAAAAAAGGAGATATTTCTGGAGAAATAAAATGCTAGCAAATCTAAGGTAGGTTAGGCATTACTACAATTCACATATCCACTGAAAGGAAGTTTTTTTTTTTTGGGTAATGAGCGGCCCTCGAAACTATAAGTGTTGACATACGGCATAGATCCATATGATTGAAGGAAGAAACACCAAACATATCCCAAACTTCTCGCTCCCATTGTCCGGCTGATGAATTTATTCTAATGGATCGTGTAATGACATGTATAAAGTGGGCCGATAGGCTTTGAAGCTATGTTTGGACAGAATTGGAAGCCCATAACAAGCCCCACGAGTTCCTCCTCATGCCATGGCTCAAGCCCTTAAGGCCGAGAGTAGCGCACACATGATTGGTTTCTGGGTTTTACGAGACCGATCCATTTCTGGATTAGATTTCGCTGAAGTCTGTTTATCTGTAATTTCAGTGTCCAATGTTTGAAAGCTGGTATCACTTGGATGCGGCAAGTGCTGTTTCTGCTCCTCCTGAAGAGGGAAGAAGTTGTTCTGTTAACAGAATGATCACCACTTCAGCTGAGCATACGTTTGATCACCCATTTGTACATCTATACTAAACAAGACTCCTCGATAAATTGATAGTTTTCACCATTAAAGTCTGACGGCCTGCAGATATCTGAAGCTGTCACTTTGGACTCTACTGGGCATCGTTCATCAGCTAGTGTGAGAAGTGGTTTGTCCAGAACTATGGAAGGTAAGGCCGGAGAGACGGACGACATGGATCTAAGAATGCCATATTTGCTGGAACAGGGCATTGAATGGTAGGCGCATGGAGTCTGACCGTGACCGATTTCTGCAACACTCTTCATATTCACCGTGGCATTTTCTGTCTTCTTCGCAATCAGTTAGTATAGTCCGAGTGTCCTATGACATCAGATTAGCTGCCTCTTTCCTTTTGGACAACAGATTTCTGAATAGATTTAGCGCGCTCTGATGAAGACTGAAATGTGCAAAGACAGATTGTATCTCCGGTTGTACTTGCATTCTGTTTGGTTTGAAGAAACCGGGCACATTCCATCATTCTTAAGTTTGGTGCTAGTATTAACGGATCGAGGAATCATAAATCCATTCTTCATTCCTTAAGAACTTATGAAATTAAATACTTAAAAAGTATAAATACAAATATCGAATAAATATTGATGAATATAAGTTCGAGGTAATAAATTGTAGTTATTGATCAATATATTTCTCAAAACAAATTACATTAAATGTTGACAATGAACAACTCTTATTTTATTAAGAAACAAACTATAAATGATAGATAATAATTCTGAATTATAGTCAAGTTGATTATTATCAAGAAAGTACCGTTAAATTAAATCTATTCAGCTCACAACACCCGTTCCATTCTCCCGATTCACTAAACAAAGGTGTTGGAATCACTATTCCATTTCTCAATTCCATTCTATTTTGCTACTGTACCAAGAAAAGTAAATAATAATATGTGATCCAGGTAATGTATCCTTACTTTTCAATTATACCCCACAAGTGGAATAATTGGTTGCTGTCTCCATCAAGTCAATGAATTCAAACATATATTTGCGAGAGTTTCTCGAGCCAGCTGAGACTTTTATATTGCCTGATGTCCTCATAGTTCTAGTAGGACCATTTAGAAACCTCTCTTGGGAGAGGTGGGGGCACTGTGTTTTTCTTCCGGTACTTACTCTCATTATCTCCACGATGATTTGGCAGGCAGACACCTCCATGTGATCTCTCATGAGGCCTTGTCCCTCTAGCTTGGCCCTGCATGCTGATACCTCCTCATCACTCATTCAAGTTAGCCCAATAATGTTCTTCTCATCTAGTAATCTATATATACATGCACACGCCACCCAGTCTGCCACCAAAAGAGAATTTCAAACCTTGCTCTCAAAGCTTCCATCTTTATAATCTCTCATTCTCAGCCCTTGCAAGAAAAGAGGAACACAGCTTTTCTTGAATTTATTTCTAAGACCAATGGCCATTCGCTTCCCCAAGATGGTTCCTGCTAAGAACGTGCTTCGCCGTATTCTTTCATCAACAGAAAATGCAGATGTTCCTAAAGGACACTTGGCTGTCTATGTTGGAGAAAAGCAGAAGAGATTCGTGGTACCAGTTTCTTACCTGAATCACCATGCATTCCAAGAGTTGCTACGTCAGGCTGAAGCGGAGTTTGGATTTAATCATCCTATGGGTGGCCTCACAATCCCTTGCCAAGAAGAAGTCTTTGTCGATCTCACTTGCAGCTTGTAGGCTGATTATTTAGTGAAGGATTGCTTCTTGAAGGACATGATTGACTCTCTAACATCATTGACAAGGATGATTTTAACCTGAGAAATGTGTAGATTGAAATTTTCTCAAATAGATGTGAAGTTTTGGTCTTCAAAGTGAATATCATGTCAGCGATCATCTTCGTTTGATCATCGATTTGCTTTCTATGCTTCTCCATCCACCTTGAGGCTCCAAAATATGCAGCGGATCCAGCATAACATTGTACAATGCCGTCTGAAAAGGAAACTGATGCGACATCACAGCAATGTAAAATTGAGCTCTACAGAATTGGAAAAAAGCACCTCAATTTATGGATACAAATTGGTTTCAATATTGATATGTGCATTAAATCTGCTTTTCTACTCCCATTAAACAAATACCAAAATGTCAGCTATTACAGTATATCTTAAACATGGTCTTTTTATAATCTTCTTCGAATATGCTACATCATATAGAGGAGCTCAGGTGTTAACATTTGACGAACTATCGTCTTTTCTGGTTAGATGCTTGCCGTAGTTTATTCTGATATCTATCTGCACATAATCAACAGAGGTGGGGAACACTTCACATGAGCTTCATGGTTTTGTCTGTCAACTTGCAAATAGATGAAATGATGCATCAAGAAATAAAGACCTACTCAAGCGAAGTGATCATTTATATTGCTGTATGCCTCCATTTGCAGACTTGAGCGCATGTGCCAAATGGTGTTAGTCTCATTTCAGCATCTCTAATTGCTGGTCCCAATCATGTTTCTCACTTGTTTATGCAATACTTGCTGCAATCATTTTCATTGCTAATAAGTAATAACTCAATAATTTGATATGAGCACAAGCACTCCCAGTTTTCATATATTTTGTCATTTTTGTGACCAAAAAAACCAAACAGCAGTTCACGTACAAATCCCTATGTTCTCAAGCAAATAAACATGGACAATAGGCAAATTCAGCTATAGGTAACCTGCTTGTTCATATTAGGAATTACTTTCTGACTCCTAAAGTTAGTTTTGCCCAAACATCCAAATATGTAGCAGCACGGTGGGTAAGTCCATTGAGAATGATCGTGTGACCTTTAAACTGATTATCTAATGATTACACCTGCCTGTCTATATGGGTGGATAGTAACAGAGACGTCTAGCGTACGATTAGACTCTGCCAGTGGTAATTAGAACTTCAACATCCTGATCACGTTATTCTACATGTACTTAAAAACATGCGGTGGTTATCTTGATTTTCATAGTATGCCTAAACATGACTGATTTGGCAGAAAACTATTAATAGTAATGATAGACTCTACCCCATGCCATGTGGCAAAATCGGCAGAAAGTCTCCAACACGCCAATGAGACGAATGGTTTGCATCAATCTTTTGCCAACTAACAAGAGGCTTTTCACATCGACCAATCTATTCAGAATTTCAGTAGGACCTTTGAGAATCCTCTTAGGAAATACCAGGCATGATAATTCTCCAATAACGAGCTTGAATTTGTTCATTAGTTTTGGCACATACAGACATCGAAACATGTGAATATCAAGACTCCAGGCCACCTCGGCCCTGTTCCTCTCAACTTAGCAGATAAAGTCAATTGCCATCCACTCACCTATGTGTGCCATTAGCAAGTTATTTGCTTTTGCAACCAAATCAGAAATCACAACTATTTCCTAGTTCCTTCCGATGAGTGCCATGACATCCTCTTTGAGTCTTTTCTCCTGAAAAAATTTTAAGGCCTTACAGTCATGAGGATCCGTTTTGCCCGGATCCATGCCTGCCAAGAAGATTCTGGAGCGATCTGTATCTTCTTAAAAGAAGCAAATTCAGCAGCCTCAGATATGTAAAGGCACACTTTATCGTTTGCAGGAGAGAACGAAGAGCAGAGAATTGTCATTATTCTGTCATACTAGTCTCTGCCCCATTCTGGGACCTGCTGAATCAAGCTGATGAAGAGTTTGGCTTTGATAACCTGATGGCATGCCTCAGAGTAACACGTGTGGAAGAACTTTTTCCTCAATCGGATAGATATATGATCAATCATCAAGAAAACTCCTGGAAGATTAGTTCAAACTCTAGACAATTTTGTAAAGAAGTGGACAAACAGTGTTAATTTTTTCTTCCACTTGTTCTATTGAGACTAGAACTAGGAGTACCAGTTTGAGGAGATAGACATATGTACTATGCAAGAGGCACTTCTTATGAATGAAATCAATTCATCTTAATCCGTGGATAATTCTTTGGTAAGAGCTTTTTGCTAGAAGAAAATAAAATTGATCTGTCGATATGTAATCATCCTGGCCAAAAATGCATCTTTTACACAATCACTTTGTACTGGGAACCTAGATTCCCTCTTGTTTCTCCTCCCGTTTCATGTGGACAGATGATGTTTTGAAGTCTCTAGAACTTGCTCTCATGTTGCTGTCCATAGTTGTGGTAATCAATTTATTTCACATGACATGAATAAGAACTGGTGTAAAGCGTGAAATGGAGATCAAAAGATCTATCAGATATGGAAAACCAAGTAAATAGAGTGGAGGTAAAGAACAGTGTGCGAAATTTACAGCTCTACAAAATTTGTGAAATTTTGCAGGCAGTTTGAATGTTAATCAAAACTATGCAGCTTCAACTATAAATCTAGCTTTACTAACTTTTACATCTGGATTTGATCGTAACTTGAAAGTTTTGATGCTCTCAAGTCCATATAAGCTAGGAAATAGCTGGCTGGATCTGGTAAAATCCCACAAGCAAGCAGATTACAATTCTGCAATTCAAGACTAGCAAGAAAATTTCAATTTCGAGGCCTGAATCTCTAAAATTTGCACTTTTTCTTCAGAATTTTGATTGTTTTATCTTATACTGTATACATTTTCTCATTTATTACCTATTGCCAAACCTTATCTTAATGAAACAACTACCTAGTGGTGTAAAGAAAACCTGCTGTTTGCTGATCATGATTCATGTGACCCCACTTGACATGTGATAACATTGGTTTGGGTCTCGAGCATGTCTGTAGTGAGTGTCCTTGCCAATGTTCAGCCAAAGTTAACAAGAGGCTCTCATGCTGCCCGCTCTCTCCAGGAATTTATCAGGGCCTCCATTAAATGTTGCGAAGTGGGGCATCATGTCTTCAATATCAGTCCTCAAATAGATATCATAAGCTGGCAAACAATATCATGTGACCTCTCAAGTGCCCCCGTCTCTTGCGTGGGCCATGTATGTCAGATACCTCTTCCTTCCCTCCTTCAACATAGAATACGAAACTACGTGCTGCTTATAGACATATAAGTAGAGCTTATCAATAGGTCTCACAAGCAACATAGAACTTAAATCTCATTCTCTTATCAATCCATTTAAGGCTGCAGTCTTCTCTTCTCAAAGGTTGAATAAAATTATAGAAATGCGAATCTATTTGCCCGTTTTCTCTCATGCTAAGCAGATTATTCGAGAATCTCTGTTCATTCAAAAGAAGCCAGCTCCAGTGGCCATGGATGTACCAAAGGGCTATTTCACAGTCTACGTGGGAGAAAGCTAGAAGCGAAGATATGTAGTTCCATTATCTTATTTATCTCAGCCGTCATTCCAAGACTTGCTGAGTCAAGCAGAAGCAGAGTTCGGATTCAATCATCCAATGGGTGGTCTTACAATTCCTTGTGAAGAAGAAGTTTCCCTTAATCTGACATCTCACCAGAAAAAATCATGTGATAAATAACAAGGCAGATTAAGAAGATATTAGGTTCAGATTTGTAAAGCAGAAATCGCTCTTTTTCATGTAATGATTTGCCTTTCCTTCAATGTAGAACTTATAGACGATAATGTCGGTGGTAATTTAACTATCATCAGACTCAGTTTTTAGTATTGTCTCTGCTTCTTTCGGTAAAATTTTCCTTTGTATCCTTTTCTGATCTCTTAAGAAGATTGTCCCTGATGAAAGAGGAAGGTACAATACAAACGTTATGTCAAACTCCTATCTTGTAGCAGGAGTATATCTTGCTCTATTGGGGGCTACACTTGCTAAGATATTGATGAAGTGGTCTTTCAGCAATGCATCTACATATGGAATGGTTGTGAGCCTTTTGTGTGTTCCATGGCATACTTGCTTAATGCAATTTAAGCAAGAAGAAAATAAAATTTTATCGCATGCAATAATCGGTTTCTACTTAGATTTGGATGTCATTCAGCTCTAGGTAGTTACACAAGCCTGTCTATATCTAGGCACTCAATAACAATCCATCACATAATTTTTTTTAAAGTATTCAACACGGGACTGTCTTATAATTAGGGTGACAAATGGGCAGGCCCCCGTGCCATTCATTGTAGCAAGCCATGTTGGCAAATCCCAACATGTGAGGCAATGTGCGATGCTCGAGCCCATCATTTTAATATTTTTTTCAAATTTCATTGATTTCACAAAAAATGAATTATTTAAAAAGTATTATCTTAAAAATAACCACTTGTATTGCATACAAAATAAATAAATGAAAAATATTTTCATTATTGAAGAAAATACTTAGACATAAAATATTGTCGATGATGAAAGTTTTTTTCATTGACTAATTATTTCAAATGATATACTGATAAGCAACCCAATTACTAGGCCCATTGGCCCCTGAGATATAAAAACTGGCCTCACAGAATGGGCTAGGCCGGCCCTAGCATGTTGAACGCGGGAGGGTTGTTATTACTTACTATACAAATGGTTTGATAATAGTCCAATCCAACCAAGTAAGAGGCTGTTCACATCAATTACAATCCCTTCAGATTTCAGTAGGACCTGTGAGGATCTCTGTTCAAGAGACACGGGCCACGATGTTTTCTCCTATAATGAGCTCTAAAGTTTCACCAGGTTTGGCAGGCAGACATTAACATGTGAACTCCGAGCAGTCTGTGTCTCTCCTTTGGCCCCATATGCTGCAACCTCCCATCACTCATACAGCTTAGCAGATAAACTCACTTGCTATCCACTCACCCTATATATACATTACCAAGCCATTGCTTCTGCGCAACCAAATCAGATTTCATATTTCCTCCTATTTCGTTCCAGTGAGTGGCATAGCATCTTCCTCAAGTCTTTCCTCTTGAAAAAGTCTTCGGGCACATGATCATGGGCATCCGTTTGCCAGGGAAAAAGTTGCGGCGGTCTTTCTCTGGTCAGAAAGAAGTAGATTCAGCACCCTTAGACGTTCCAAAGGGGCACTTCCCAGTCTATGTGGGAGAAAACCAAAAGAAGAGATTCATCATTCCACTGTCATACTTATCTTGGCCTTCGTTCCAGGACCTGCTGAGTCAAGCTGAGGAGGAGTTCGGCTTCGATCATCCCATGGGAGGCCTCACGATTCCATGCAATGAGGATCTTTTTCTCAACCTCATAGATGGATGATCAATCCTAAGTAGAGAACTCCTAGGCAGATTAGTCAATACACTTGACCCAATCTTGTAAACAAATTTTATAACCGGTGTTGATCTTTTTCCCTCTTCTTTTAGGGAGTACTACTTTAAGGAGATAGACACATGTATAACTGAAGAGCAATTTTGATCAATAACATTAATGCTTATGAATATGTGGATATCTGGTTTTCTGAGAGATCGATTCGTACTTTTGGTAATCACTATGTGCTGAAAGCAAAGAAGCTCAATCTCCATTAATCTACCTTATTACGGCTTGATCTTTCATGGGATCAGTTTTAGCAAAAAGCAGTCTCATTTTCCCCTCTTGTTTTATGTGAACTGACTATGGTTCATAGAAAATTAGTCTACAAGGCTTGCTTTTATATGCTACTGTCCAGATTTGTGGTAATCATTTAATTTCTCGCCATGATCTAAAAAATAATTGTTGTATGACAAGGAATGGAGACCAAAAGGTCAATTAGATCTATTGTAGGTCAAGTTAATGAACTGAAGAGCTAAAGAATAGATTGCAAAATGAAATCCGCATCTACATTGAAAATTTTTTCCTCATGAAGTTTACGGGGGTGTTACATCTGGATTTAGATGTTGTTTCCATTTTTGTCACCCTTTAACTTCATATAAGCTAGGAATCAGCTGGCTGGATCATGTGAATTTCTCCATGGAATCAGCAGATTACAAGTCTGCCACACACCAAACTTGGAGGCAAATGTTTTTCCTACTCTCCCAACTTTTCACCTTTTTAGCCCTGAATCTCTGTTATTTCTGCTTTACTCCCCAACATTTTAGTTGTTTGTCTAATCCAGTACGTGGTTGCACCATTGATTGCTTCGGGGGCAAAGGACAGCAAGTTGTGCAACTTGGGCATAATTTGTGGCCAATGGACACAATATAGATTAGACCTAACAATTGCTATACAGTTAACAAGAGTTGTATTATCCAGGGCGTAATATGCCATTTCGCCAAACTTTATTTTCTTGATAAAACAACCACCCCATGATATAAAACCACTGCTAAGCGATGATCATTTTCAGGCGACCCTACTACTCATGTGGCAACATTAAATAATGTCTCAAACATGTCAGTTGTTAGAAGTGGTATGCCTGTCGCTCCGCCAAATCTTAACAAGAGGCTCTCATACCACCACTCTCTCCAGGAAATTATCAGGACCTCTGTTTAATGTCTTGAAGTGGGGCATTACGCCTTCAGTTTCATTCCTGAAATGGACATCACTGGTTCATTAACTAGAAAACAATGCCGTGTGACCTCTCAAGTACTTATGTTTCTTCCCTGGGCCATGCATGTCAGACGATTTCCTCCACATATTCAACATGGCACACGAATTCCACCTCCTGCTCATCTATTTAAGTAAAAGTCATCAATGAATATTACAAGCAACATAAAACTGAACAGTTCACATTCTCATATCAGAGAGATAGCAATACAGTAGGGGTCGGTCGATCTTGTTTTCCCTTCTCTAAAAGTTTACAAAGAAACATAGTCATGGGAATCCGTTTGCCCGTTGTTGCTCTCGCTAAGCAGATTCTTCGAGGATCTCCATTCACTCAAAAACAGGCAGTTCCAATGGCCATGGGTGTGCCCAAGGGCTATTTTGCAGTTTTTGTTGGAGAAACCCAGAAGCGGAGATATGTAGTTCCAATCTCTCTTTCAACACAGCCTTCGTTCCAAGACTTGCTAAGTCGAGCTGAAGAAGAGTTTGGGTCTTAGAATTCCTTGTGAAGAAGAAGTTCTCCTTGATCTGACCACTCACATGAGCAGATCGTGATATATACCGACAAGACAGCTCACGGAAAACATTCGGTTCAGTTTTGTAAATAGAAGTGACTCGTTTGGTGTAAAATTTTTCGTACCCTTCAATTTGGGAAATACAAAATGTAGAAATGTACAGTATAATGTCAGTTTTTTAAAGTATGTTCCACCGTACTTTACGCATCTTTTAGATTTGAATTGCTTCATCCTTTTTTAATTAATAAATCAAGAAGATAGCACATTTACTATGTGATGAATGACAAAGATACAATCTAGACATGAAACTCTTTTTTACAGCAGAACAAGTGGCTCACAATGGGGGTCCGTATTTGTTACACTATTGATCGAGTTAATCTTGCGGGAGGAAGGAGAAAAATGGCGCCTACTCTGTCAGATTTTCCTACTGCAAAAGCTGATGCTGTTCAAGCTCTTGGCATTTCATAATGGCAATCTGTTGGCTTCTGGCCTCCGGGAATGCTTACGGACAGCAAATAATGATGATACTTCTGTCCATGTTCTATGCGGTTGACAGAAAATAATATGTTTTTCTTACGTAAAAAGGTTGGTCTCCAGGGAAAAGTTGCCTGAAAATTTTCCTCTGTTAAACTAAAGAAGGTAAATTAATCAAGAGGTACAGATCTTGATTGGGAAGATTACTTAAGTTAGTAGATTAGGCACTTTCTTCACCATGTGAGTTCAGGATGACACGCAAATCATGCTTTTTTCCTGTCTATTCCATCACATTCTAAAGTGTAATTGTTGTCTCCGCACGTATGGGCCGAATTCAGTTGCAACAAATTCTGGTCCAATGGAAGATTTCTCGACAATCATGTGATTCTTCAAGTAACCTGCACATTTTAATCTTCAACTTACCCTCCAGACAGCTTCATTTCAGGCCAATGTGGATCTGCTTCTGCATTAGACAAGGGCAACCTCTAATTCCCGGACAAATGCCAAAACATTGATACAAATGGACTACAAACAAAAAGAAATGATATGATATGGTTGTGAAATACCATACTGCTTTACCGGTCTTTTAAGTTTTACATATTCGATTTACAAAAGTTTTGATCTCAGATACGACAAATTTATGAGTGCGGCCTGCGGGTTAATGTCCGAGTATTTTTGGCTTCTTCAACATATAAGTCAATTTCGTCCAAAAAAAAACATATAAGTCAATGATTTTGGAGGCACTGGCCAATGACCACGCAACCAGAGCTCCGAGTACAGCTAATTCTGGAAACTCTCAAAGAATTTCTCCTCTGCTGCAGAAACGATTCACCATAAATTGCAAGTGACCCTCTCTTTTCTTTTTTTGTATTCACCCTTCTTGTCTTTCTGGTGGTCCCTTGCACAGGTTTCTTATGCTGGACGTGGTAGGACATAGAGTGCACTCTAACAAACATTGAATGTCCCAGTCAATATCAAAGTTCCTGATGATGAGTTGAGGACAGGACCATGTGAACCTTCAAGTGATATGTTTCTTGCTCAAACCGGAGAATAAGCACCTTACACACCACTCATTCTAACATTCCCATATCGTATATATAGATGAATTTTTGTTTTTCAGTCATAGCTAGCCCTCTCTCAGCTAGCGACATATTTCCTTTCTGCATCAAGGAATTTTTCATCTTCATTTTCTCGGGAGAACATATAACCATTCACTTGTCGAGTATTATGCATGCGAAGCAGATTCTCCGCCAATCTCTTTTCATTGGCAGAGTAGCTGTCGCAGTCCCAAAAGGCTACCTTGCAGTCTACGTTGGAGAGAGACAGAAGAAGAGATATGCGGTATCAATATCGTGATTGAATCAGCCTTTGTTTCAGGACTTGCTCAGCAAGGCTGAGACAGAATTCGGTTTTAACCATCCTATGGGCGGTCTTACAATTCCTTGCAAAACAAATTCATTGCCATCACTTCGTGGTTCAGTCAGTTGTAGGTGCAGATAAACAAGCCAAAAACAATTGAATAGTATGAGATGCCAATCCCATATACAGTCCTTTATGTATCTCTGTAGCAATATTCTACTGAATGTACCATTCAAAAGAGATCAATGTAAAATTTGCTCTTTCAATCATCTGAACTGCAGAAGTGAGGAGTCACTCAATTCCAATTTGCCAAGCAATTTAGTCCAGAAGTCACTGGTAACATATCCGTCCACAATTAGTATTTAACACATGCTATATAAACGCAAATCAAACATCACGACAGCTGAAACTTAACAATTTCACTGTTGGATAATAGGCAGTGCTGATGCTTATAATCCTATCTTCTGATAGAAGAGATTACAATAATTTAAAGTGAAAGCCATATGCACAAGCAAAATCTACATAGAAGATCCTAATGCGGCAGTAAATGTCCATTGAGGCAGTTGGAATTTTACTCCAACGCTCGTGACCTTGTTGATTCACTCGAATGATGAATAATTTATCTGGTATTATGGAGCAGATTCAATGACATTCAGCAGGTCAAGGAATCAAAATGCCAACCATCATCACAATCTTCAAGGGTTTGCAATGGGTGTGCAATGGGTGTGGCATTTATCTGCTCAATAGAGAGACTGGTGAAAAAAATGTTATCCAGGAAGTATTGCCACTACCCTCAAATTATTTAGCATAGCAGGAAATATTTGCAGTGGTTCCTGTGTCTTTCAGTGAGTCATCTATCGGGGAGAGCCAACCAGCTAAAAGTAGACATTTACTATGAGCTGGAGTAACTTACGTCCATTCGATGACACAATTGGAATAACAAAAATTCTTTTCTGTCTTCATCTGTATTTATTCTTTGTAGGTAATTCAGGAGATAGGGTGCACTGGGCACCAAATTAAGCAGAGAAACTTTACATTATGCATCTCTGTCCAGTGAGCATAAACAAGGTTAGAGGTATTACTGCAGTTCGTGACCTCACACTTACATCGAGATTGATTATTCAATGTGGCGGAAATTGTAATGAGTCATGTTGTTAAGGATGAACGTACGAGGCATCTTGCCGCGCCCAAGCATTTTCATATTTCACTTAGGCTCCGTTCATTTCAAAGAAAATAACTTCTAAAAAAATATTTTTTGAATTTTCCGACATTTGTTTTACGGAAAATAAAATAGTTAAGGAAAATATTTTTTATCAATGGAAAAAACACTTTCAAAAGTGGGAAAAATATTTTCGCTTGTTTTTCTGTCTTATTTATTTATATTTAAATATCGCGGCCTCTAATAGCGTACCTCAACCTCACTCGAGATCAACGACCTGGCGACTTTTGACAAATGAACACACAAAAAGATATTATCATTTTTCAAAAAATTGATTTTTCGGAAAGTATTTTTTAGAAATGCTATAGTTTTTATTAAACGAATTGAGCTTTGGGTCAAAATCCATTTGATCAGCTATTGCGCCCAAAAAGTCTTACAAATGACCCCTATTTTCTATTAACATATAGAAGCCCAGCGCAAAATGGGCCAGACCGGCCCTGACACCTTGAATTTGGGATGGTTGTTATTGGTCCTTATGCAAATGGGTCCTCTCCAACTAATTAAGGGCTGTTCACATCAACCGCAATCTCCTCAGATTTCCGTAGGACCAGTGAGGAATCCTGTCTACAGGAGACGTGGGGCATTATGTTTGCTCCTGTCATGAGCTCCAGAGTTTAATGAGGTTTGGCAGACAACAACATGTGAACTCCCAACAGTCCATGTCTCTCTTCACTTGCCATCCACTCTCCCTATATATATATTACCAAGCCATTGCTTCTGCAACCATATCAGAATCCACTTTTCTTCCTATTTCCTTCTAGTGAGTGGCATAGCATCTTCCTTAAGTCTTTCCTCTTGAAAACAGTTTTCAGACACATAATCATGGCGATCCGTTTGCCAGGAAAAAAGTTGCGGCGGTCCCTATCTGGCCACAAAGAAGTAAATTCAGCACCCTTAGATGTTCCAAAGGGGCATTTCCCAGTTTATGTAGGAGAAAACCAGAAGAAGAGATTCATCGTTCCACTGTCATACTTATCTCGACCTTCGTTCCAGGACCTGCTGAGTCAAGCTGAGGAGGAGTTTGGCTTCGATCATCCAATGGGAGGCCTCACGATTCCGTGCAATGAAGAAGTTTTTCTCAGCCTCTTAGATGGATGATCAGTCCTGACTAGAGAACTCCTAGATAGATAAGTCAGTACACTTGACGTGATTTTGTAAACAATTGTTCATGAATGGTGGTGGATCTTTTTCCCTCTTGTTTATAGAGTAACAGTTTAAGGAGATAGAAAGCTGTACAATTGATGATGCAATTTAGATCAATAACATTGATTCTCATGAATATGTGGATATCTGTTTTTCCTAATGATCGATTTGTCCTTCTGGTAATCACTTTGTGCTGGAAGCAAAGATATTCAGTCTAAAGATATATACCTCATTACCGATTGATCTTTACTGTAATCAGATAGTGCTAGAAGAACATTTGTTTCCTCCTCTTGTTTTATGTGAACTGTAGATGGTTCGAAGGAAAGAAGTCTATAAGAGTTGCTTCTTTGTGCTACTGTCCAGAGTTGCAGTAATCATTGTTTTACTCACGGCAACCTTACTAAGAATTGGTGCATGACGAGGAATGGAGACCAAAAGGTCAATGAGATCCACTGTAAATCGAGTTGATAAACTAATGAGCAAAAAACAGATCGCAAAATGAAATCTGCATCTCCTTCGAAATTTTTTCCCCCATAAAGTTTGCAGGGCTGTTAGATCTCATTTAGCTGTTAACTCTCATTTTAACCACCCAAAAAGCTAGGAACTTGCTGGCTGGATCTTGTAATTTTTTCCATAAAATCAGCAGATTACAAGTCTTCCACCCAACAAACTTGTAGGCAAATTTGAGTGCGAGTTTTATTGGTGCCGTGTCTCTATCTTGTAAATGTGCATTGGCAATATATCTACTTACCTTTACCAAAAAAAAAAAAACTTGTAGGCAAATGTTTTGCCTACCCTCTCAACTTTTCTATTTTAAGGAATAAATCTCCGCAATTTCCAGGCTTTTCCCCAACATTTTGATTTTTCGTCTAATCCAGTACATATTTCCGTATAAAGCATTGATTGATTTGGAGGTGAAATACAGCAGAATGTGCAACTAGGACGCAAATTGTGCCAATGAACAGTATCTAAATTAGACCTAACAATTGCTGTAAAGTCAGTACAAGGGTTGTTTTATCCAGGGAAAAGTAGGTGAATTCACCGAACCTTATTTTTTTTATAAAACAACTACGCCATCATATTAAACCACTGCTAGGCAAGGGTCATTTTCAGGTGACCCTACTACTCGTGGCAACATTAGCTGATGTCTCAAACATATTGGTCAGTGCAAGTGGCACGCGGATGTTCTACCAAATGAGTGGTACACCGTCGTTCCACCAAATTTTCTAAGGCTCTCATACTACCACTGTATCCAGGAAGTTATCAGGACCTCTACTATATGTTCTGAAGTGGGGCCTTATGTCTTCAGTTTCTTTCCTGACATAGACATCATTAGTTCATTAGCTGGAAAAGAATGCCATGTGACCTCTCAAATGCTTATGTTTCTTACCTGGGCCATGCATGTTAGAATACTGTTCCTACAAATGTTCGACATGCCACATCAAATTCCAACTCCTGCTCATCTATATAAGTAGAACTCATGAGTTTTACAGGCAACATGAACTGAGCAATTCACATTCTCTTATCAGAGAGATAGCAATACAGTTAAGGGTTGATCTTGTTTTCTCTTATCTAAAAGTTCGTGAAGAAATGTAGTCATGGGAAACCATTGGCCCATTGCTGCTCTTGCTAAGAAGATTCTTCGAGGATCTTGATTCACTCAAAAGCAGGCAGTTCCAATAGCCATGGGTGTGCCCAAGGGCTATCTTGCATTTTATGTTGGAGAAACCCAGAAGCGGAGATATGTAGTTCCAATCTCTCATTTGATTCGGTTTTCATTTCAAGACTTTCTAAGTAAAGCTGAAGAAGAGTTTGGGTTCAATTATCCAACGGGTGGCCTTAGGATTCCTTGTGAAGAAGTTATCCGCGATCTGACTGTCTTACATGAACAGATCGTGAGATATACCAACAAGAGAGACCAGGGACGACATAAGGTTCGAGTTTTGTAAATATAAGGGACTCGTTTGATGTAATATTATTACCGACCCTTTAAAACGGTGAGAAGAAAATGTGGAAATGTACGGTATAATGTCAATGATTATTTTGGAAAAGCAGCATCAGCTTATTTGAGTGTGTTCTGCCAAATTTTATGGCATCTTTTAGATGTGAATTACTTCTTCCTTTTCCAATAAATCAAGAAAGCAAGCGTGGTGTATGATGAATGCCAAAAATTCAATCTACAGATGAAACACCTATCTTATAGCAGAAGCACAAATTGTTCACAACTTGGGGTCTGCATTTGCCACAAAATGGCGCCTGCGTTGTGTGAGTTTCCTCCTGCAATAAGATGATGCGGTTTAAGCTCTTCGCACGTCATACAACCAACAACCTATTGGCTTTTGACTTCCATGATGCTTATAGAAAGCAATAGTGATGAATCTTTATCCATGTTCCATCACATACTAACATATGCAGCTAACAAAAATAAGAGAAAAATGTTTTACTTACGTGAAAAGGTTGGCTGTTTGTTGTAAGCTGAGATATGATCACCCTGGCTCTTTCGTTTTTTCTTTTCCCTGAGAAAAGTTGCCTAGCAAAATTCCTCTGTTTGTTTAACCAAAGTGGGGTGATGATCCAGAGGTGCAGATCTGGATTGGGAAGATCAGATAAATTTAGGAGATTAGGCACTTTTTTGGCCATCAAGAAGTAGATTATTTCTTTCATTAGCTTTTTCAAGGCTTCACCTATATACTTAAGTTCAATTATCGTCTCCAAAACAGTTGGGCAGAACTCTTTTGTGACAAATTCTGGTGCAAAGGAAGATTTCTATTTCTCAATAACGTGACACGTCAAGTAACCTGCACCATTTAATCTTAGCTTATCTGCAGCCTGCCTCTTGTTAGGCCTTACAGCTGCTTCTGCATTTAAAAGAGGACAATCGCTAATCAACAGAAGAATGCCTCAACGTTGATGCAAATAGAGTAAATGCCAGGGGCAAAAAATTGATATGGTAATCAGTCCTTGAGTTTTATGTATGCTAAAGTTTATTTATAAAATGTTTCAATCTCAGATATGGCCAGCTGATGAGTGCGACCTCCGGGTTATGCCCTATTAACTTTGGCCTCTTCGACAAATAAGCTATTGATCCTAAAAACGTTAGAATATTTCCTCCCTCTGCTTCAGAGATGATTTACCATAAATTGCAAGCGACCCTTCCTTTGTTTTTTGGTATCCACCCTTCTTGTCTTTCTGGTGGTCCCAATACATAGGTTTCTTATGCCGGACGTGGTAGGGTATAGCGTGCACTCTAACAAAGAACAAAAGTTTCGATCAATATCAAAGTACCTGATGATGAGTCGGAAGACAGGGCCATGTGAACCTTCGGGTGAATGTCTCTTGATCAAACCAAAGAAAAACTTCCTCATACGCCACTCATTCTTACATTCCCATATGTTATATATAGATGCCCTTCCTTCTTCACAATCATTCCAAGACCTCGAGATCTCTCAGCTAGCAAAACATTTCATTTATTCATCAAAGCATTTGCCATCTCCATTTTCTCCAGGGAACATATGGCCATTCACTTGTTGAGTATTATGCATGTGAAGCAGATTCTCCGCCGATCTCTTCTTATCGGCAGTGAAGCAGTCTCAGTCCCAAAAGGCTACCTTGCAGTCTATGTTGGAGAGAGACAGAAGAACAGATACGTGGTGCCAATATCGTTTTTAAAACAACCTTTGTTTCAGGACTTGCTCCGCAAGGCTGAAGAAGAATTTGGCTTCAATCATCCCATGGGCTGTCTCACAATTCCTTGCGCAGAAGACACCTTCATTGCCCTGACTTTGCGATTGAGTCAATCGTAAGCAGGGATAAACAAGCCAAAAACAATTTTCTGTAATAGGAGCCAATGCCATTGTACAGTACTTTTACATATTTCTGTAGCAAACTTATACTGAAAGTACCATTCAAAAGAGATCGATGGAAAAAATGCTCTTTTAGTCATCTGAACTGCAGAATTGAGAAATGATTTAATTCCCATTTGCTAAGTTGGATTAAAAGTTATTGGATAACGTATCAGTCTGCAATCAGTATTCAGCAGATGCAGCCCAAATAAATGCAAATCACACATTATGAAAGCTAAAACTTAAGGATTTTACTTTTGAACTGTGGACGGTGCTAATGTCTATAATCCTATCTTCTGATAGATGAGATTACAGTTTTTTTTTTAAGTCCTATTGACGTACAAATTCTAGAAAGAAAATCCTAATGAAATAGTGAAAACTCCATTGAACTCTCCAACCCTCGTGAACTTTTTAACTCGTTAGAATGCTGGATAATTTTTTTCATGTCCCATGGAGCGGATTCATTGGCATTCATTCAGTAGGTCATGCAACCAAGATGGCAGCCAACGTGACAATTTGCCCTTGACTTGCATTATAGGCCTCTTACGGACGGCCTTCAAGGGTATGCAAAAGGAGTATCATTTATCTTCTCAACAGAGACACTGGTGAAAAAAGATTATCATCCAGGAAGTATCGCCACTCTCTCCGGAGCCGGATTATCCTCTGATTCTTTAGCTTAGCATGAAACATTCACAGTGGTTCCTGTATCTTTCGGTTTGCCATCTGTCGAGGAGAGCCCACTTGCTAAACCAACATTTACCATTGGCTGAAGCAACTTATATCCATGCGGTGACCCATTTGGAATAAAGAAAAAATAACTCCTATCTACATCTCTATCTAATCTTTGTCTGTAGTTCAGGAGATAGTGGGCACCCAGTAAAGCAGACAAACTTTGCCTACATTATGCATGTCTGTGGTCTCCGCAATGGTGAGCAAAAAGAAGGTCAAAAATCTAAGAGATATTCCGGACCCATGCATCAGTTGGCCTGACGTTTACATGAAGATTGATTACTCAACCTGCACCTTCAATTCTTTAGCTGGTTTTCCATTGGCTCGTGAACAGAAAGGACACTATGTACCTCAACCACTAGACATCACACAGATTTTCAGCCTCATGATTCTTGATCAGTCAGAAGAACCTAACCATGTGATATCCTCAATGTCATGCCCTCCCTAGACCCCAGCGCTTATCTATTAAATCTGGAGAGCATTTGTTCTCGAAACCTTCTATATATGCACTTTACCAGAAGAGGATTTCATGAAGAAGCTAAAAACTTTTTGCCTTCACGTCCTTTATGTCACACAAGCGGAAATATTTTGCATTTTCCTTGTCCTTGAGCAAAATCATGGGTATCAGATCGCCCCGTTCTCTAGCAGCAAAGAAGTTTTTCAGTCAAACTGTTACGGCAGCAAGAAAAGCTGCTTCAGCTTCACCGAATGTGCCAAAAGCTTTCTTCACGGTCTATGTTGGAGAAACTCAGAAGCCTTTCGTGGTCCCAATGTCCTCTTTAAGCCATCCTTCATTCCTGGGTTTGCTAAGCAGATCTGAAGAAGAATACGGCTTTGATTATCTGACAAGAGGGCTAAATATTCCTTGCGAAGAGGAGACTTTCATCAGTATCACTTCTTGCTTATCATGGTCATAAAAAGCGGACATCCTGAGACAATTCCTGATGAAGATTTTTTTTTACTTCACCTCTGGATGCGTGACGCCTCTGTTGGCTAGCTGGTCATTTTCCTTGACTTTGACAACTATAGGAGGATCTGTTTCGTCCTCATAAAGAATTAGGAGATCCTATGGAATGTGAAAAGCTAAGACCGGGAGGATTGTATATTCACTTGGCTTGACCCCACTGTGCAGTTTTCTTCTGATTGATCATGTGTCGATCTCAGTATTCTATCATCGTGCAAATTCCACTCCGACAAAAGAAGGCCGTAGAGCAATCCGGCTGCTTCTGTTGAACCATCGTCTCCTCGAGGAATTGGGAGAATTTTAGATGCAAAAACCAGAAGATAAAAGGAAATGAAACACGGTTTTTGGTCAGCATGGAATTTTTTATGCTCTCATCATAAATTTCATTAACTTATTCCAGAGAATATTTTGATTATATCTTGGGTGACGTATAGTCCGGTACTTCCGAATGACACGGCACATAAAAGTTTCTCTTTAGTTATCGGGCAAACAGTCGTGCAAATATAAATTCGCATGAATAGACCGTAAAAAAACCTGCTGATAGCATTACCTATGTCCAACCAAAGTGCACGGAATGTTGACGCGATCATTCGCTTCTTGCACCATTCCCCACAGACCAAGACCCTGAAATCGATCAAGAAATTGCATGCCCACCTGCTCACATCGGGTTTACTTTTCCTGTCCCCGGGCATTGGAGCAAAACTTATCTTTTCGTACGCTGCATGCGTTCCACGAACCAGCTTTCAAATTTTGACTAACTTGTGCAAGTTCTTGATCCCCAACAGAGACCCAGTACCCTTCAATATACTGATATCTCAGTTTGCTCGAAATGGGTTTGCTCCATGTGCACTAAAGACCTTCTCTTTCATGCATTTCAATGGTGTTCTTTTAGATTCATATGCTCTGTGCAGCACTTTGGCGGCTTCCTCCGATGATGAGGATGTGATTTTTGGTAAACAGATGCATGCCCTCGTCGTGAGGTTAGGTTGGTCGTCCAGCGTTTTCGTTAATGGTGCTCTGATTGATTTGTATGCTAAATCATCATTAGTTGATGATGCGGCACAACTGTTTGATGAAATTCCTGTAAGGAACACCGTTTGTGCCAACGCTCTATTGTCCGGTTATATTGATGCTAAGATGTGGTCAGAGGGGCTCAAAGTGGCTACGAACATGCCTCTCTTGAATTTAGATCATGATCATTTCACATTGTCAGCAATGTTAAGGGCATCCACCGGGCTGTCTGCAGTTGAGTTGGGTAGGCAGGTTCATGGCCGCCTTGTTCGCACAGTTTACAATTCTGAGAATGATTTGTTTTTGCAGAGTTCATTGATCGAAATGTATGGTAAATGTGGCTTAGTAGAAAAGGCTTGTCAAGTATTTGCTATGGTTGGATATGGAAGACAGGGAATGAATGACCTTGTTCTTTGGACTTCCATGTTGGATGCTTATGGAACTAATGGTTGTTACGGTAAGGTGATTGAATTGTATAAAGAAATGCTGATAAAAGGGATCCAGCCAGATGAGGTAGCCTTTGTGACTGTTATCGCAGCTTGTGCTCGCACTGGTCAAGTGGCGCTTGGGATTGATTTTTTCGAATCAATTAGAAGTGAGTACAACATGAAGCCTACCCAAGAGCACTACAGTTGTCTGGTGGATATGCTTTCTAGGGCAGGTGAGTTAAATAGAGCTTGGAAGGTGCTTGACGAAATGCTTCAGAAGGGGTTTGGCGGTACTGATTCGATGTGGGGGGCTCTTCTCAATGCTTGCTTGGACAGTGGGAACATTGAACTGGGAAAATTGGCTGCTCAAAGAGCACTTGAGTGGGATCCTCAAAATGTTGGAATTTATATATTGCTATCAAACTTATATGCCAGATATGGCATGTGGGATCAGATTGGACCGTTGAGGGAATTGATGAGAGAAAGAGGGTTGAAGAAAGATACTGGTTGTAGTTGGATTGAGGTCGCAAACTAAATTGGTCTTTCTATCTGGATAAACTATGAAGAAGTGGTTTCTATTTTTGCTTGGAAGATGACTATGCTTAGATAAGCATAATTCAAATGGCTTTTCTTGCATAAGAGATTGAAATTGGAGGAATGGAAGCATGTATAATATACAGAGATAGACTGCAGCTCAAAGAGAAAGCTGATAGGAGAAGTTGGCATATGACTTCGGAATTAGACGACATTCTTAAAAGTCAAATGTTTTTTTTAAGGTTTTTGTGAATCATAAGGCTAGAGATAGCCAAATGGAGTGGCCGGAAAATTGTGATTTCGATCTCAATTTGTTTGAAGATGCTTGAAAAGGATTTGCATAGTGACATTGTGGCTGTTGTCCCATAATGGTTCTTTGCATGGCAAATGTTGCCAATGAAAAGGAAAAAAGGTGGTAAAATGGAGCATACTCAAGCCTTAGCGCTACTTTTAGAAGGGAATAAGCAATTACAACACGCTGCTGCTTGTGAGGTAGTTAAAATTATTATCACGCTTTTCATTATGATGTTTAATAAGCTATTAGCATCTCATTTATCAGTTAAGTCGCATGGATGACCGCATGCATATTCTTCATTATCTCAAGGTACGGATGTGTTATTAGTTTACTATTTCGGGTAATTAGTAATTATAAACATGCGGCACTTTCATCTCTTGTGGTAAGAACTACACACAAGAGACACTTATGGTTTATGCCTATTGTTGTGTAAAGCCATTGCCATAGGACCCTGAATGAGATGCATCATGCTTCACCCATTCCTCCCTTCCATTGTTATGATGTGATAATTACTGGCTTCTCATGGATTGAGCTTTCTACCTCATCTTTGCACTTTGTAGTAACTCTTCAATTTTCTTTTTAATGCTTTTGTTGAAAAATCGGAAGTTCTATCTCCAACTTTATGGGTAGTCATTTGAAAGCCAAAGTGGACTTTGAGGAGGAGAACAACCTACACCCCACTCTTATTTCTGGTTTTGTACTAGACCGCAATTATTCTGAACCATAGACTACTCAAAGCCATTATCAATGTTGCAGGCTCAGTCTATTAAATTGAAACATCAAGTTGAGCGAGTCTTCCCAAATGGAAAAATGATTGTCAATGAGCCTGCTGCAACCTTGACAAAAGTGCCATGGGTGGTCATCAGGTGCTAAGACATCTGCCTCCTCATATTACAACCATGGTAACAACAATACTAGTGTTGATAATTTAACCATACTAAAGAGTTATCATCCTTCATTTACTTAAATAATAACATCGAAGTTGGAGAACAATGCATTTTGGTGATAAAATATTGAGAGTTAGAGCATTTTACCTTGAAAATTATTTAACACTTTGTATGTTAGTAGAACATAAATGCAGTGGTCTTATCATAAAATGTCAACCAGAAGAATCTCCATATATAATGACTACACTGAATCTATCGAAGATGAAAAAGTAATATCTATTTTTGAAATATCAAATACTGTTTTGCCTTTTAATTCACCTCTGATCTGTGCTGTGCTGCTACTCTGCCAATGAACCATAAGAGTTGCCAAATTCTTGTGGCACACTTGTGATTCCTTTTTCTCCATAAAATAAGGGGGGCAATGACATTTTATGTTGATCTTTGCATCATTTATTAGGCTTTAATACTCGCGATTTTTTCATGGAAGACAAATGACCAAGCAGACGACAGTCATGAATCGCCGATAGTTCATTGATAATCCCTTTGGTGTATGTGGACCTCTTGCTGCTCCAACTTCAATATTTCAAGCTCGACAACTCTGCTGTGAATGTGTCTTTGCTTTTGGAATTCTAACATACCCTGAGTGGCATCGCCAATGGGAAATACGACAGTTTTTCTGCAATTATAACACCCCACATCTGTTAACTCTAGGTATCTTCTCAGGGTCTTTACATTTAAAATAGAGCAATTTTAGCTCATAGTTCAAGCTTTGAGAATGAAGTGTATATTGTTGCCTCCATTTGATTTCATGTTGTTTAACAGCGAAATTTACCTATGGTTTAAAAAACGTCCAGCAGACAGCTTGTGGATGGCTCTTTTCTAACTTTTAAAATAAGACAAGGCACTGCTTTTGCAGTTGCCATATTTCACAAATTTGATGTGGCTTATTGTACCCCTATTCTCTCTATTCTTTCTGTGAAATTAGAGTATGGTACTTTTTTAATTCAATTATTTCTGAGCATGTGGAGAGCGGGAAAGGCAATTTAAGCTGATTTAGACACAATTAGAACGTAAAATGGCCATGGATTGATGGCAATTCCATTCATACAACAAGTGTTTCCATCTTAACAAAATTCCTTATCTGTCATAAAAAATTACAAGAGGGAAAGGAAGCTTGAAAAATCTAGCTAATGGAATCATTGAGATATTGACGGCAATTCACTCTGTGCTTTCTTAGGCACCCTCTTGAAGGAAATTTAAGTTTGAAAGGATAAAAAGAATTGAGAAATCCAATGGGTTCAGAATCCCACTCTCACCTTTGGTGAGGACACCGACAGTCTTTAATTTCTAGTTTATTTGTAGGTAGAATGTCAATCACTTAGAATAACCACTTCTCCAAGTAGGTGAGTTATTATATGCGCACAATGGCTACGCTTGAAAATTAGAAAGTACGGATGGAACTATGAAGTGGTTGTGTGCTTGCCTCTCACTTTTTCGCGAAAGATTCTTCAGTTTATTCCTGGAATTACAGGTGCAATTTCCAGTGTTGTTTGTATGTTCTTATTTTGTGTCATGTTTCTCCCTCTTTGTGTGAATGATTCTGCACCTTTGGCATCAGTGTTCCTTCATTTTCAAGAGATTGCTTATAACATCGAAATGTTCAAACAGGTACTGACTGGTGCGGATGAACTGCTGATTCATGTTCTATCCGAACTTAAGCAGAGCTACCAAGCGGTATCGTGTGGAGGACACGTCACCACCAAGATTGCTTTGAGAAGCTAATGTGAATTAGCGT
This sequence comes from Melaleuca quinquenervia, assembly GCA_030064385.1. Lineage (NCBI taxonomy): Eukaryota > Viridiplantae > Streptophyta > Magnoliopsida > Myrtales > Myrtaceae > Melaleuca > Melaleuca quinquenervia. The sequence continues at coordinate 3,192,764 of CM057726.1, read as the reverse complement.
GCATTCATAAATCTTATTGTGGGATCTTCTGTCGAGTACTTGACCTTACAACAGTGTCCTTACCTTACGATATTGTCCTTGAGAGAAAATGTCTGGTCCATTTCAATAAAGCTGAGGACCCTCTTGGAGGTACTTCCGTTAGTCAGTTTGATGCTCTGAGGAAAAAAGGACAATGAAACGCCGATGGGGTCATCCACTCTGGTTTTAGTACGGTTGTCCATGTGCTGTCATGGTCATGTCACCATAATTCCAATTTGTCCCCGTCTTGGGTTCGGTTGTTCTAAATCTTTAATTGCCACGGTCATCTCGGTTTGGCTTGCAAGACCCGGATCATTAGTCCTCTCGTCCTGTTCACGGCGAGGTAACGACCACTGTGCCCCTTCTAACTTCAAGTTTTTCCTTCCCAAGTGAAGCAAAATTGTCAAGCTCATGCCGTTACCGACACATTCGAAGTTGAGATGGGAAGTTTTCTTCTTCTTTTTTCAAGTTGATGGAATGATCTCGTCCTTTCAGAGGACATTAGTCTGTTGTCCGCATTGGCTGGTTTTGGGGGCAAGAGTAACATGGCCTTCATGTGCCAATCGCAGCCTTAGTCACAATCAACTCCAAAAGGAAGAAAAGAATTGCGCTTGTCCTTGGTTATGGTCCTCCGGAGTCCGGATCACCCCAATGGCATTGGAGTGAGAATGGTGGGACTATGTACTTTGTTTCTAGTCCCAAAACAATGTCATTCACAGAACATGAAAGCCTTCATATTCTCTCTCTCTCTCTCTCTCTCTCTCTCTCTCTCTCCATGAAAACCCTTTCTCATGATTTGCAGTAATCCGTATGAATCTGAGTTTTTTACGTGAAAAAGTTCTAAATTTTTCTTTTTTTCTTTTTGTATTCTTTATAGCTGGCTAGTTCAGACAGAAGAGAAAAAAAATCAACGCATCCCATAGATGCTGGTCATTTCACCAACTCCCCCTGCCGAATGTCGCCTGCGCCTTGAGGCATGTAGGGACTCTTTATGTGCTGTACTGGGCATCACTTGAGCCTCTGGACAGAAACACTATGAGAAGACATAAATGGCTGGAATTCGCCATCATTCAAGCCTTTTCACATATACTGCACATCCCTTTCTTAGCCTTAGAACATGGATAGTCATAAATGTTCCCGATTCTGGTTGAAGATATCTGTGGTTCTTATTCAAGGTTCTATAATATATTATTCACTTTCATCCCGCTTCATCATTTTTTTTTTTTGCTCTTTGGCGGTGCCATTCAAGCAACCATGCAGGATTCTGTACCTTACAAATTATAAATATATCATGTCCCTTTCTTTGCATACTATCCAAATTCCTATTGCAAGTCACTGTAGCACTGAAGGATCAGATATTTAGGGCAAATATGTTATAGTATCCAGACGCAACAATCTTATGTGTCTCATTCGTGAGCTACGGATTGTATGCTGTCTCTATGTAGCGCGTGATCAGTAACTTAAGACTACAACACAACGTTACTGTAGGTTATACTGATCTTCCTGATATGGCGAACTCGATTAAGGAAGACCAACTTGTTGCAGAGGCTGGTCACAGCCAATCTTTCATCGATCGGCCCTCAGATATGTGAACTCAAGATTTCGTATGCGTGCGAACATGGCTCAATGATGATGATCTTAAATCCCATCTCCAATTGCCAACTTGACAATATATCGAGAGAATAAAGTCTTGTTATCCGCATCGAAATGCGATTTGCAATGTACATTCACATGCGGATCTTGACGGGCAAAGACAAGAAATTTGTCTGTTCTGCGAGTCTCTTACTTGGTGAGATCTTCTCATGACCTAATCACGATTTTGACTCTTTTGACCTTCAGGCCTAGAATTAAAAAAGGAAACATTGATTTTCTCTTTCTTTCTAGATTGATTTTTTCTTTCTTTCTAGAAATATCGGTTTGACATCTTTGGAAGAAGAAGAAGAAGAATATGAGATCATGTGATGGAACGTCGTCGTTTCGAGGGGTCACGAGTGAAATAGTCACGTCAAAGTCACCAAAGCTGCATCTGCAGACACCGTCTTTGGTTTCTGATGGAATGATTCTGGACTTCATTATTTGAAATAATCATGTCGTTACTTTGGTGCGGTGCTTTCACCCTAATTCATTAATTTTGAAAATAACAGTAGACACATTCTACAACTAAGTAGAAGAATACGTACGTAAATTTGGCAATCGTCCGACTGCTTCCGAGATCAATTTCTACAGATGATCCTTTGTTCGACCAATCAAATGCATACCAAGATGCTTTTATTACTTGCAGGTGTTGGCTGTAGCAGTATCACTTAATCTTACGGCCTAAACTGTCCGAGCGTTGCGTCTGAAGGTACCGGCTTTAATCCAAGGAAAATTTTGTCAACCGTCAAATCTTCCCTTCAAAATGTGCATACAAGAAATCTGAAGTGGCAAGCGGACGCTAGCATGGCAAGGCCACTGGTATGTTAGCAAAACTGGTTTCATATAAATAATCAAAACCACGTTAACTCTCGTATACAGTAAAACATAGCGTTATTTCTAAACAAATCAAGGAAAGAGAACCCTGAGTTGCATGAAATTACATTGTTTGTACTAAATAAGCGACGTTGTTTCTAAGCCAATTTTATGGAGTTTAATGAATGAGATAGAGAGAAGCTCTAATATTTGGCTTGAAAAACCACGTCATTGATTATATATGTCCGCTAATATAATACTCATCATTTGCCATGTCGTTATCCAATGACACCATATAGACACATTTTTGGCAAAATTATCTTTTGGATGAAAGCTAACACCTTCTTATTAGAGACTTAAAAATTCAGATCAAAATGATCTGTCGGGGGTGAAAGTTAACGCCATTTGAAAGTTTGAACCAAAACCCGTCCCCTCAAATAAGTCGGTGCTGATTTTTAGTAAAGAAATCCGGTATTTGAGTAGGAAACTTTAGTAGGTCCTAACGTCGATACCAAAGTAGTGATGGCAATTCCCAAATTGCTGGCAAGAAAAGAATGAAAGTGACAGGGGAGAGAGAGAGAGAGAGAGAGAGAGTTCATGGTGCCCTTAGGAGGGCCAGCGTAGAAGAAGAAAACGCAAATGGTCATCGCCCCCACCATGTCCTTCCACACTTGGAAGACATACCCCATCAAACCCGTGCCCCATCCTTCGTTCATGGATCACGCATTATGCAGCCGCGATATCATAGGCCAATTTTGCTCGCCCATTTAACGTGATTCCCAAACGATAATTGAGAAGAGAGAGATCAGTTCATCTCTGTTACATTACGGAGCGTCAGTGAGTCACGCCTCGAGACCTTTCTTTGTCCTTGCCACTCTCGTTACTCAGTCTCATAAATACCCCTCCATCCCCTCTCTTCCGTCCTCGCACCACCTTCCCTCCCTCCCTCCCTCTCTCTCTCTCTCTCTCTCTCTCTCTCTCTCTCTCTCTCTCTCTCTCTCTCTCTCTCTCTCTCTCGATCATCATCGATGGCTCACAAGAAATCCCACAAGCTGCCTCAACCCGCGGTCCTCAAGCAAATCCTCAGGCGGTGCTCGAGCCTCGGCAGGAGATCGAACGGCGGGTACGACGAGGACGGCCTCCCGCTCGACGTGCCAAAGGGACACTTTGCGGTCTACGTCGGCGAGAACCGAGCCCGGTACATCGTGCCAATCTCCCTCTTGACGCACCCCGAGTTCCAATGCCTCCTCCGGCGCGCAGAGGAGGAGTTCGGGTTCGACCACGACATGGGCATCACGATCCCCTGCGAGGAAGTCGTCTTCCGTTCTCTCACGTCTATGTTCAGATGACGAAAAGTGGGGAGAGAGAGAGTCTTTGGGAGAAGGAAGGCGTCAAGCATTGAATGTTTCGTTGATGTGGAGAGACGGGCCAAGAAGAAGCAGCAACTCCTCCATTGATTCGTTATTTTGCTTCTTCTTTATACGTTGTGAATCTTGATCTTTCCATTTTCTTCTTTGGGTAATTTTTAGCCATATGTGTTCTCATCTCTGACGATGGGAGGACTCTAACCCGAATCTGTGTCCCAGGAGGATTTTCTAGGTTTAATCACGTAAAAACGAAGTTCGTGGCTTTCCTCATGAAGGTGGATTGTGTAGCACCTTTTGAGAGAAGTTGACGTTTAAGGATGCAATGTAATTGCCATGGTGATTTTCCAACATAAAGTTATTTTCGCGATCGGATCATCTATGGGAATTTCCGGCTTGGTCTTATGTTGAGAAATTTCATGGACCCGGAACTTACGTAAGGACGGACTTACGTCGTCTTGCATGCCCCTATACACGCATCATTCCATGCTAATTAAATGGACTCGAGTTGCGTCCATTAGTCCATGCAATGAGAGAGAGAGAGGGGACGGGGATAAACCCATCAACATGTTATATGGATTAATTTAATTATTGGCGAATAGTAGACTTCTGAAGATTAGTTTGCAAATTTGATTTATTGTATCAATATGATCAATTTATTTAAAGCGTCACACTCGGATCCAACACGTCACTTAATAAATCAACTTAACAAGATGGTTTTGATACATGCCTTGTGCATCCATTACGGATAGCCGATGCAACATGGTCATCAAGGAGAGTGGATAGGTATGCATCATCGATCACAAGCAGGAGCACAACATGTCCCATTTCAAAGCGTTGGAGGAGGGGTTAGTGAAAACGATGGGGACTTAAGACATGTACCCTTTCTTCTTAAAGCTCCTAGATATCCCGCTTTCAGGAGCACAACATGTCCCATTTCAAAGCGTTGGAGGAGGGGTTAGTGAAAACGATGGGGACTTAAGACATGTACCCTTTCTTCTTAAAGCTCCTAGATATCCCGCTTTCAGATCAAACACGGGCCTTAAAACATAAAGACTTCCCAATTTTCATTCGACGAAAAAGGAACGGCAAAAGCCAATGCACTTTATTTAAGCGCCGCGATCGTAAGAAAAACTGGAGAAAGAAAGAAACTCAAGCTCTGTCGTGAGTTCCACGGCCCTCTCTGTCTCTCTCTCTCCGTCTGAATGACTTTTGGTTAATACGGGCAGTTTCGGATACCGAGGTGATCATGGGTTCATTGAACATATCTGCGCAATCTGTGAAATGCAAGCAACTTTTCAACTTGTACCTTTGTGATGAAAAGGGACGTAGCAGAAAAACGTGTACTGGTCCTGCTTTCATTCTCGATATTAATGTCGAATGCGGGAAGATTGTAATGAATTCGAGGGTGTCTTTACCTCACAGCCACAAGCTCCTCTCTGACAATTACGACTCTTCAACTGCATTCTCCCACTCCATCTCTCTCCATCTCTCTCTCTCTCTCTCTCTCTTGCCCCTAAAAGAATATCTCCCCTGCTGCCACCCAAAAACTCCCACCCTTTCTCTCAGGGAAACTCCCTCCACACAATTAAATATCTCTTCATGCACATATTATCATAACTCTCTCTCCAGTCTCAATAATTCTAAATGTTTGGACTATTAAATGAAGTTGGAGTTTAATATTTGACCGGTTTAACACAATGGACAGGCTGAAATTCGGCTTAACGCTAGAGTATTTTCACTCGAGTGAATTGTCAAAAAAGAGTCCGAGTCAACAATTTATTCAATTGAGTTCACTTTTACTCAAATCAATAATTAATTGGTCAATTATGAAATGTATTAACTGCTCCACACGACATCATTTCCCTAACATGAGACCTTTTTAACATAGCCCATCCGTACATGCATATGAACAATCTCCATATCATGTGTAAGCTCAACATGAAGTTTGCTCTCCCTTAAATCAAGTATCTTTCTGCATCAAGATGTTTCAACTAGAATTTCTAGCCTGATTTAGGTATCCTTCTACATATAGATGTCTCTACTAAAAATTGTTTATGTTATCGCAAGTTACACCATGTCATCATTGGTCAGCCAAAATTGATTGGATAGACTGAATTGGCATAATTCCAAAAGGTTTATGATTAAAGTGACTAAAAAAAGGTTTAGTACTAAATTGATAAAAAAAAAAAGGTTTATGACTGAATTGATACGATTACAATAGGTTTAGAACTTTTTTTATAATTATTCCACTAATAGAGACCTTACAATATATCAAATGGGACCCACAATCACTCAAAACTTAAACCAATGACTAATTGGCCAATTAAGGATATCAATTCCTCAACACTGGACATTTTAACACGATTTACATGTGCATCTTCATATGACATATATATGGTATTCTAACAATAAGCAAAATGAAGCATAGAAATATATATTAAGGGAGATAAATAAGACATCATGAAATATTATAATTCAAGGTCTCATTGTGATATTATATGAATTTTTTCAAGATCATTATCAATTATTCTAAAAGGTTAAATTGATGTACAAGAACGAAATTTGGTATTTGAATAGTTAATAAACATGCATGCGCACATACTCGTGGATCTATCCGAATTCTGCCCAAAGTGTCATAAAACATTGTTCTACCGCCAAAAAACCAAAAAGGAGACGATAGCGCAAGTTGTTCGACTGACAAATATAGCTTTTCCGGAACCGCATAAGTCGAGCTTCGTTGCGGAGGGAATTCAATTGGGCAAACAAGTTCAAGGGAAATGGCGTTGCTACCTCTACTTTCCATAAGCTTTCTTTGTGGGGGCATGCCGTATCACACAGGAAAAGCTAGGAACCTGAAATTGGATCGGTCTACTTTCACGTCAGTAGTAACTTTGCCTTTCAATTGATTATCTTCGACCCAATATTGAGGTCTAACTTTCACAACGAGTCAAAAATGAATGTTATCAGTAGACTGTCACGGATTGGTTTGAGTCAGGAGTCGTGAAATTCATGTACTATGTACTATGGTTATGTGTTTCTTATAGCGGGTACTAGTTTAATCACCATCCAAGGGTTGTCTTAGTTCATCCGCCACCCACATCCTATGCTCGCATTCCCACCTGTGCACGTAGGAGATACCTAACACCCACAATCCTACGTGATACATCGACTTTACATGCACTTGGATATAACAAACAGGGTGTTTTGGTTTGGTGCTTTCTTTCTATTTTACGTCATCTTGGAAGCTTATTCATCCTGGCTACAGAAAGAAGTCAAGCCCTAGACAAGAAGATGAGGTGGGGTAGATCTTTTCTGCATGTTGGGGCTGCAAAATATATTGCGATAGATTTCCCTCTTAGGGTTTTGTCGCTCTCTCTCTCTCTCTCTCTCTCTCTCTCTCTCTCTCTCTCTCTCTCTCTCTCTCTCACACATCAGCCAACATGCGTATGCCTTTTTGTTCTCTAATAAGTATACTGTTCTACGAAATTTCGACTATCTGTATGGACCTTTGACTTCAAAGGCCGAAGTCCAAGCAAATTGCCCTGGGATGATCGTGAATGCATCCTCTCTCCTGCTAGATATAATCCAAGTGGCCTGCACATACATATAAATACATAATAAAACAGTACCCGAAAATCAACTCGCGAGATAAATATATTACATATGAAATCGATATGTACCATGCGAAACGTCAAAGTTTTATTGGATACTTAGTATGAATCTCTTTGAGTCTTACTCGATCATCTTGCATAAAAATCATACGTTTAGGTATAAATTAGTTCGATAAGGCTAGCCATCATCTCTCCTCGACTAAATAGTTCGAAATCGGGAGCAATAGGGGTATCGTGCATCTAAATAGTTGATGCTGTTAAAATCTATTTGGCAGTCCATAAATTCGGTAAGGGAATGTCGCTTTCTCGAAGGAATATTCTCTTTTTATATTTTCTTTCCGAATTGTTCTTCTGAGGCTAGCCTTCAAACACATAGGACAATACCCTAAAATCGATTTACATAATTAATAGATACCACGTGAAACCAATATACACCGTCCGAGACGTCAAATTTCTATTGGATATTTAATATGGACCTCCTTGACTCTTACTCAATCATCTTGCGTAAAACAATATGTCTAAGCATAACTTAGTTTGATTAGGCTAAGCTACCACCTCTCCTTGACTAAATAGCTCGAAATCGAGAACGGAAAGGGCGTTGTGCATCTAAACAGTTCGACGCTGTTAAACTCTAAATTTTGCAGATCATGAATTCGGTAAGGACAGGTCGCTGTGGCGGAGGAATATTCTCTGCGAGTTTGTGTTTCACTTTCTTTCTGAATTGTTCTTCCGAGGCTGGGAAGGAAGGATGAAGCCATCGAAAGGAAGCATCCAAGAGGCAAAAGCCTAGCGAAAGTTCGAAAGGAGCAGACAGATACGCATTGCCCTAACATGGTACGAATCTTGTACCCCAATGCAATGCAGAGTCGCAGGCCTCGCAATTCTTGTCTTGGGCTTCGTTTTACGTATATAGTAGTATAGACATTGAAATGGAGGGAAAAGAATATTCTTCCGATCACTAAGCATCGATCGATCATGGCACGACACCGTACCACGCGTGAATGCATGCATGCATGCGTGCATGTGTACGAAGGGACCGCCAAACTCTCTTGCCATGTCGTCTACCGTGGCCTGATATCTACTCTCTGTTTATTCCTCGCGTCGCTGTCCTCCCGCGTGAGGAGCACGTGATTCATCAGGGCCCTCTCGCCCCACCTGGCGTTAGGCTATTGGCCGGGAGATAGTTGCGCGAGCGATGGCCATGTGACCATGTCGTGAGGGCGCCCACATCGTGGGACTCATCTTGTTAGGTCGAATCCATCGCGTGTCAAGAGATAGCGAGTTTCATATTGAATTTTCCAAAAGAGAGAAAACCGACGGCTCTACGATCGATTCCATTCGCCGTATAACTCACGAATAGGTCTGTCGCCTAAGCTACCCCATTCACGTCAAGCTGCGAGCTTAATTGAGCTCGACTTGGGCATGCTCGTCGCTTTCGAATTCGCTAAGTCTAGGGAGTGGATTGTACTTTTCAAGAAACGTATAGGCTTGAGTAAAGGTCGCCATCGTTTGCGGTGAAACCTAAATCCATCCTTCCTTATCCTTAAAACCATGCGAACACCCATTCTCTAGGGCTAATCTGGACAGCTTCTAGACTGAATTTCACCCCAAAAGCAAAAGTCGGAAGCCCTGATTAGGATCGTCGCTCTTTCGACCTCCTTACTTGTGGTTTCGAGAGAGAGATATTGCGATGCCAAGCAGCTCGGCCCGGTTCAATATTGACTTCGAGGTCCACTGCTTCATATATCTTGGAAATTCGAAATCGAATATCGTTTTCGAGGTTGCTTCTTCTTTATTCACTGTTTTTCTTTGGTCATAAAGACATTTACGGAGCACTAAAATCCATCCTAAAGTTTCAAAATCGCTCCCTCACTAAATGCTATGGAATGCTTCGTATTGTTCTCAAGCAATGGGAAGCCCACCAAACGAAAGTTTTTAGAATTTTCACCGAAAGTGAGAGGACGCGATTGAGGATTTCGTCCGGATCAAATCAACCTCTCGGGTCATGCCATGAACAGAAGATTAGCATGCGCGAGCCTTATCTTGACAATGTCCATCAATATGTCGAAGAGCCTAGTAACATGAATCGACATCCCCAATCGCATTCTTAAGTGATGACGACGCAAATGATCCATAAACGTTAATTACATATGCAACGTGATCTCCAAACTTTTACTTTGTTTTAGTATAAACCCTGAATTTTTAGTGCATTTTTAGTTCGATCCGAAAATGTTCGATACTATTTTTCCATCAATTTAAGTTGGAGGATAATATTGAATATTTTCCACATATTTTAAGGATCAAATTGAACATACATCAAAAGTCCGATGATCACATTAAAATGTCAACGATTGCATCACACATTGAGATAAAATTCATGAATCATATTGTACAAATTAATATCGCATGAATCATGTCGTAGATCGGGCCAAATTCATGAATCGTTTTTGTTGTTGAAGGAGGTATATCTTGGCTGGTTCTTCCACCACCCTCTTTGTATATCTTACTTTTTCTTTATACGCAAAGTCCTAGAACCGTGTAGCTGACACTTGAGAGTGGCCAATAGATGGATCGACAGTCGAACACTCTAGAGCTTTTCCATTCGATGGACCCATCGCTAGTCCGAGAGCAATGGTTACTATATATTATATATATATGGCAATAGTCTTGGCCCGCTCCCGAAGTCAACCATTTAAGAGTTCTCTTGTTACTACTGCATCAGGCAAAAATAACATCGAAAACCCCCTCAATCTTTTTTCTTGAGGCGCTAAATTTCAATGGCCGTACCAATTACCGATTTGACGGGATTCCCTTACTATCAAACATCAATCAAGGAAGCTAGCAGCACCCGTCCAGCACGTCCTTCGATCCGCCTATCGGATGTTATTTTGGTTGAGTGCTGGACTTGTTAAGCCTAATTTAAACCCCTTGAGAGAGCGAATCGCGCACTCAAAATCGACTAATTCGACGGCGATGCTTCAAGCCGGAGGAAAAAAAAAAAAGCAAAGAAGAAAAAGATCGAACGTTGCTTTCATCGGGTGACCCCCTCCCTTTGGCATAATGGGATACCCTCTTTCATGATTGCACGAAAGAGCTAGCGACTGGAAATCATTCGGTCCTTTCAATTTTGCACCTTCTTCTCTTGACCCGATGTGACCTTTGACGGATTCCCTTTCGAGAAAAATTTAAGGGGACATCACGTCCACTTCGAGCTTTTGCTTAGCCGGAGGACGTCGAAATCGTCTTTCATCGGATTCCGTCCATCGGAGGGCTTGCTGTGGGCGCAGGGCGGTTCGATTGGCTCGTGCCGAGACTCGGCCTTAAGCCGCACATCTCTTTGGTTTGTGCATTCCATATAATACCAACAGATCACATCAAGATCATATTATGTGATTGGAGGAGACTGTTTCGTAATCCAGAACGCGAGCTGTTTTTATCCAAAGTTGACCATAAAATTATCGCACTCGAGGTCTACCTCATAAAATAAAATAAAAATTTCCAAAAAGGGAGTCGGAAAGTAAGGAAATAATCCCGTCACGAATTAATCATTCGGCATTAGGAAATACAATCAATGAGAGCTTTCTCCAGGCAGAAGAAGTTTTGTTGGGCAAGTAAGTGGAAAAGAAGCATAACCATGATCCAAGTAAATTTAACCCTAATCACTGTCTTCCTTGACTGTGCTTGGCGCCTTTGTCAAATCACACCCTACGGGCAAATCAATTAATCTCGAATGCCTTTGTGGATTGTTGGGCAGGAGACCATCATCATGAAAAGGGTGGCACTTTAGGAGTAAAGAAACATATCATTCCCTCAATAAGGGCCCCCACAATTCACTAAGAAGACAGTCCAAGCCACAAAAAAATCTTTGTTGCTGGCTTATGATTAAACATCCATTATCATGCTCGGCCCAAAAGCAAACCACAAAATTGTCCTCAAACAAGTTTCCGTAGATCATTAGTCATACGCCAAAGGAGGAGGCTCTTTCGCTTTTGTCAAGTATGAACCCCCTATTTAAACCCGCGCCACCCCTAACTAATCAAGGAAGGATGTCACGCTTTCGAAATTAATTGACGGTCGTTTTACGAAATTTCACATAATATCGGAAAAGTTTCTAAATATTGAGTCGTGCCGTCTAATTTAAAACGGTTAGCATCCCACGAAATTTCCCATGCTCTGATAAACCAATTTCTGGAATTTATTTGTGTTTCTCTAATGATGATCTTTCACTTTCTCACCTTTTTTCCTCCCACACGCATCCATGAGGAGAAAGCACCTTATCTCGACCCTATTCTCCTTGAGATCAAATCAATCATGGGTTTGCACCACGCGATATGTGAGATCAACGGACGAACGGCCGGTTATAATTTTCGGCTCATGGTATGAGTTCGTCTCCTTCTCCTCCTCCTTTTTGAACGTGGGATCGCGTTATCTTTTCGAATTCCTCTTGAACATTATCTTTTGGCGACTTCTTCTACTGCCCAATACGTACAATTGAATTCCGCCCTTCACGAGGTTGGAACCCATCAATAAAAGGGAAAACGGGGAATAAAAAAAAAGGGATCGCGATTTGAAGCGACGGATGCGAAGGAAAATACCACCGTAACCCCCCTGATTCGAAAATTCAATAATTGATGATTGAAATAAACACGTCGCGAAATTATGAAGACGGGAAACTTTGGTTAAAAACATAATATCCCTCAACTAATTCGATATTATCCGAGATTTCCTAGAAATTAGTCAACCACTGAATTTACAAAAGATCTTGACCTCTTCGGTCTTTTCACCACCTAATAATCCTACTAGAGCTTCTGATGAAGAACAAAAAAATTACTCAACAAGCCCATCATACTAATATAGAAAAATAGGAAAACCAAAAAAAAAAAGGGGAAATCCGTCCCGGAAAAATCAGGCCGCGCGCCTCTCGGGAACGTTCAGCCTTCAATCAGTCCGCGACGCCGTTGAGCAGCGGCCTCGACTCGCTCAAGAGGCCGTGCGGGCCGCCCCGGAATCCCACGTGGCAACAACGCTGGAGCTCCTCGGCCCGGGACACGGCCCGGAGGATCTCCTCGAACGCCGCCTCGTCGCAGGGGATCGCGAGCGGGCCGTGGTTGGCGAACCCGTACTCCTCCTCCGCGCGCACGAGGAGGCGCCGGAAGACGGGGTGGTTCAGGTGCGTCGCGGGGACCACGTACCTCCTGCACCCGCCCCCCACGAGCACCGCCACGTGCCCCGCCGGGACGTCTGGGGGCGGCGCCGCCGCGGCCTGTGAGGCGGCCTTCCTGCGCCACCGCCGCAGCATCTGCCGGATCGTCACAATGCGGCGGATCTTGTTGGAGCTCCCGAAGTCCGACGACATCCTTTCCTCCTCGTCTTCTTCTTCTTTAAATTTTTTCTTCTACCGGGGAAAGCGAAGGAAGATGAGTGGGAGAGTGGAGTGAAAAAGAGGGTTGGGGGCGACGGGAGTGCGCGAGAGAGAGAGAGAGAGAGAGAGAGTCTTTTGAGGAGAGAGAGAGAACGGGTGGGTGAGGATCTCTATAAGGTGAACGGGCTGGGCAAGTGCCACTGGAGTTGAAGAAAATCACGGAAAAACCAGCGACATTTTAGTTGATTGTGGGGCCCCCTTGGAAATATGTCAGACAGGGCCGCAGGTTCCTCAGATGCACTTAGTAAACGCGATCTACGTCGTCATTCGCCCGTTTACAAACAACTCGACATTGACTGACTTGAGCAAATACCAACAACCAAAAAAAAAAAAAATTATGACAAACATAACTCTTTTTTTTAGAAGGTAAAAATATAAATAAAATAGAATCACAAATTTTCTGGTGAATTGATACGTTTAGATTATTATTCCACGTCTATGATAATATATTTCGTTTTCATTGCATTTAGTCAAGCCAAATAAAATTTAGAGCGATATTGATAAAAGAGAACAGGTGTCGAGCTAGGTTTGGCGATCGGTAATTAGAAACGCGGTTGATATTAGAGCGAGGGCGTCACGGCCGGGTTTTTGCTCTCTTTTTTTTTTTTGTCATTCAAGATCCTAAATTTAGTCATCGTAACATCAAATATCATCGTCTTATTTTTTGACATCGCGATCGAATGCAAACTTATACGAGCATCACACACATATCTCCCTCTATTTCAGTTCTATTCTGGTATATATATTGTACCGATATAAATTCTCGATTTTTTACGATTTAGGGAAGGGGGGATAGATTAACTCTCGATCGAAAAGGATTTGAGTGAATTCATGAAAGAGAGCGATTGATATGGACGGACGGGATCATCGCGCACGTCGGAACCAAGAACGTATCGCGTACGGGGAGGGAGGACTGGCTGGAAAGAGCAAAAGCATGGCCGTGGCGTGCTTGGCGGTGTGGCTGGACCCGGCGGTACCAATGAATGCGCATGGAGCTCATGAAAATCACTTCTTCTTCTTCTTCTTCTTCTTCTTCTTCTTCTTTATCCTTTTTTGTGGCAATCGTTTGAGTTCGATGCATGTAAATCACTTCTTCCTTGAAGTACATATAAATTGATTGAACGTGATCGATTTATCAAAAACCGACCAGATCAGGGAATTGCGAGGGGAGGTGTGGATCGTGTTGACCGAGCATTAGGAGGTAAAAGATCCGATTCGATTCGACCCTCTCCATCTCCGTCTCTAAACATTGAACGGCGTGTGATCCACGAGCTTTCGATGGTGTCGCCATCGAACCTAAACTGCCGGACCTGGCCTTTCCATTTGAACACCCTTGATAAAACCTACATGCTTTTGGTAAGATCGACCCAACAGTATCTAGTTGACCATATGAAATTTGGATGCCAGATTTAGCTAATTCTTCCAAAAATGGCAAGTGGATTAAACCATCCTCAATCGCTTCCGCTCGCCGAATCAGTCTTATTTTGCATTTGAAATACTCTTTCGAATATCATAATATCTTTTTTTTTTCAAATACTCAGATTGTCAAATAACTTTTTAATCGGTCGCTTAAGTACCAAAAGTATTTTTTAAAACATTCAACACAAGTGCCATGCAATAACGAATTCCCAACACTAAAGTAAATGCTATTGAAAAGTTATGGTGCTCGAATGATCGATTATAAATTATAGCATTCGAATGAACGATTTCGGAAAAGTTACGTCAATCAAGCAGTTGGAAAAAAAAAAAAACAATGCTGATATTTACATGAACGCCATATAAGAATCACGATGATTAGGATGTCTCTGTCCCGCATGAAAGAAATTGATCCCGTTGGCCTCGGCCAATCATGAATTCATATGCACGACGATTCAACAGAGGCCAAAAAGCTGTGGCTGAAATGGACAGATCTCGCGAGTTTCTTTATCGGGTCCGGGATAAGTATTCCCTAACCCCATGATCTCTTGTCCCCCAACATCTCTATGAAACGGTAATCCTGATTATTACATTACCTAACTGTGCAAGATCAAGGGGAATATATGCTGGCCCCCACCTAATTAATTTGTTAGACGAGGCGATTCATCCGGGCAATCGCTTGGGTCCAAGATTGTATCGTCCCAAGTCAAAGATCCGTAGAAATAAATGCCCCGATCGAGATGCCTGTCGAGAGCGACCTTCGTTTACTGTAAAGCGGGCCTCGTTAATGGGTGCATTTGAGGTACCTTCGTAACCATGCCGAAAGAAAAATGAAATGCTTTTTATTCTCGATGCATGGACTACACATGATTCGAGAGAGCGCGCGCATCGATAACGATGGGACTCGGCCGCAATCCTTAACATGATCCTTCTGAAGTTTACCGTGGAGATGGGAAATAAGATAGGGTTCTACCAGTGAGTTAGTAAGCGCTATGGAAATTGTGATAGTGGACTAAACATGCCTATGTTCCGATGTTTCGGGGACTACTTTGCGATATTGAGAAGTTGTCATTCGTGAGGTGGATCGATTGAATTATACCGTTATTCCGATTCCGAGGGTCAACTGGTGGACAAGCTCCACCCACAGAAAACTTCCCCTAGAGTCGGTCAATCTTCGATGGACAGTTTCAAGAGCGAGACGGGATTATGAAGATCAATACGTCGAGATTAACTGGACATCACAAACGACAAGAGAAACTTGTGGGCCGTACGTCACGCGGATCAATTATCAATCGAGATCTTTCAGAGATAGCGAGAGAGGAGAGGGAGAGAGACAGAGACAGAGAGATTAATTAGTCCTACTAACTCCCATGCCCATTAAACAAATACTGCATGATTCAACGAGCGAGCACGAGAAAGAGAGAGGCCAAGCTAGGAAGGGAACCCCCCGTTGGCTTCAGTTGGATTAGTTTATCGCAGCGGGAGGAGAGAAGCATTTGATGGAGCGTCAATGGAAAGCCCGGATCCTGTGGCCAGCGTGAACTAAGCCACAGTGCGCTTCAATCATTGACTGATTCCATTAATAAATAAAGAAAGAGCGCACTTTGATTCTCTCTGGAGAAAAGACGGACGCGGAGGACGTGGTACGATCACATGCGGACCGTACGACTTCGTTTCCCTGCTCGGGCATCGAGGCGTCTCTTGGGCCAATCCCGGTTCAACCGCTCGATGCTTTTTAGGCTCATCAGGTCATGACTGGGCCCCCTCCCTTGTGAAAGTGTAGACGGTCCACGTGCAGACTCATGGGCCTACCGCCCCAGACTCCGTGATCTGTGGCTCAAAAAATTTCTGTTCTTTTGTTTTTTCGAAATAGAAATGGAACAAGAACTAATTTAATAACGTGAATTACTTTTTCTATTACTCAAAATAAAAAGATAATAAAAATTTAAAAAAACATTTCTCCAAACTAACGGTTTCCTGTTTTCTCTTTTTTTTTTCCCTTTCTTTCTGTTTCTTCTTCCTTTTTTAGTCCATTGCAAGCTTAGTCTCTGGTTGATTGCCAACAACCACCGAGGTCCAGCGATTAGCTAGAAGGGAAAAAAAAAAAAGGAGAAAAAGAAAAAAAAATTTGTACCAAACAAATTCACATCATCTTTCTATTATAAAAATAACAGTTATCAACGCATTATTTTATAAAGAAACTGTTCATGAACTGTAAATTTATTCCCAAAAACAAATTGTTTCCAGGAATATAAATATTTCCAAACGCATTCTTAGTCGGCCGATTTCTAAAGATTCGGAATGCACAACAAGGAAAAAATAAATGTCTGACTTAGAACTTCATAAGTTGAAAAAGGAGAGAAGAAAGAAACAACAGTCATACCCCGCACCCACTGAAATTGATTGAAATCGTCATAATTCGATCTTAGCATCCGACCGAAATTGCCCAGAAGAACCACGTCTTCCGAAGCTAACTTAAGAGGATGCTCGCCGATTGGTGTAGGTTCCTTCGATGATCCCTACGTTTCGGGAGCTGAAAGAACATCGGCTGGGCGCGTGAATGCACCGCAGTAAGAACTTCCGATGAATATCCAACATGTATTTTCCTAAGAAACGTGCAAAGAACAGCTAAACAGAAGCCAAGACTGAGGTCAAAAGACGGAAGTCAGAGAGGCGAGCGATTAATAACCAAGGAGAATTATTGCCTCGGGATAAAGTATGAGACAACCAGTGAAAAATTTCTGATGTTGCCCATTGCCATCAAGTGGCAACGCCCAGATCCAGTGACTCTCGAAAATAAAACGAAAAACGGAGATCTACAAGCATTTTGGAAACACCCCAAAGATATATCTATGCCAAGTGAAGATGGTAAAATTCTACCAATCCATTATTGTGAATCTTCTAATCCACAACATAAAACAAAACCCCAACTCTTCAATGATGAGCCTTCGCTTCAGCTTTTCTTTGGGACTTCGCCTTTGCCTGGTAAGACAGAAGGATGCAATGAGCTTTCGAAGTTGTCTAAGAGTTAGCACAATTTCGCAATTCATCCAGTCCTAGGTAAGACAGACCTTGCTGCTTAGTTAGTGCACTCTAAACAATATCTCATCTAAGTGTTGGCAACACAAATATAACGTTTTCAAGTCATCCCATTGGATGGTAACTTTGACAAGCAAGCATACGCATCTGATACTTCTTAAACATAATGTATAATTATCACCCAGCGTTCAACTCTTGAGCCTAGAAAAACATAGCAGAGACGGTGGCATTCCTGTGGCTCAAGGTACAATTTCATGCTACCCCTACATGATCTTTTCAACTTCCTCGTCATGGTCTCTCTTTTAAGTGCTGGCATATGAGATGTACAGCAACATAGACAACAGAAAAGGGCAGGATTAAAAGCATTGCAGGGCAAGTAATGAAGTATCTCAAGCATATAGACAGCTCCATGTCTAACTGAATTTGATCTGCCATCTGCTATACAAGAGGCTAAATCTAACAAAGCAATTCTAATCATCAGTAACATTCTGCCTCTACGGTCATATGCCAAACATGTGCAAAAAGAAAAACTTGTAAGGTGAAGCCTATGCTGACGGAGTCCACAACTTATGAATAATCTTGCGCAGCAACAACTTTACGACTCGCAACCAAAATGCAAGGATGAACATGTCTCTTAAATGCACACGCACGCCACATGGAAGCACACACAAACGTGCACAAAATACACAACATGTCAAGAAACAGATCAAGTGCTGACTTTTTGAGAAACAGATCAAGTTATTAAGGTAAAGTAATGCGAGCATCAATGATATAAATCTCAATGGGCGAGGTCAACGCCTCACTTTTCTACTCGCAAATAAGAACCACACAACCAAGACACAGATGCATCGCCGCAATAATCGCATTGACTCATCAAACCAGAGAAGCTCATATCAGTTCTCCCACATAACTTTGCCATAGATATTCAAGTTGAGAACTAAATCCTAAAATCATTCTATCCTTCCAAAAAGCAAACACGGATTCATCATGAAAAGTTGCATTTGCAACAGGAGAATCCTATTTTCCTTGTTTCATCTATACTGAAAGAAATAGGCTGAAGCTGAAAGCATACAAAATATGACTATACTCAACAACGGGAACCATCTTCTCGTCACTGGAATCAGCTCCCCTATGCCACAAGACTCTTCACAGATTCAACAAATAAATATGTTCAAGCAAATTAACTCAATGACGGCCTTCGTAAGAAATACTACTGCACAAGCAAGACGGAAAATTTAATGCAATTTAACACGATCACGTCATTCCATCAGCCAAAATCGCCTAATTTAATTTCGATCGGACGGTCGTTACGCGCTCGTTTGCAAGTCCTCCTGCACGCAAAGCGCAATGGCACAAAACAAGAACCGAACCCCTAAAAACTCAGGGAGACTTCATGAAAGCATCACAGATTCGCAAGTTGTGGAGGCGCTTCGTTAAATAAAACGCGGCCTTCGAAGAATCGGACGGGATAATAGTACCTTCAGATACTTGAGCTTCATGTTCCCGTACACGACCCCGAAAGTGAAAGCCGAGACACGGGCGACCTGTCGCCATCCAAATCCACAAAAAAAACCCCCAGATTCAGAGCACGCACAATCGATCACCCATTCAATCAAGCTAAACGAATGGAAAAACGTATCGAGATCTAGAAACATCGAATCGCAAGCCGTGGTCGCCCGATTCAGAGAGAGAGAGAGAGAGAGAGAGAGAGAGAGAGAGAGAGAGAGAGAGAGAGAGACTTACCAGAGCGAGAGTGCTGGTGCCGGAATAAGGTCCAGGAGGCGGAGCCATTGGTGCGATGACGTCGCTCGCCGGACGCGGACGGTGCTCGGCCGAAATCGAGAGTAAGCGACTGTGTGCGCGCGCGCGTTGGAGAGAACGGCGCCCCCGCTGTTAGCCCTAGAGTTGGGACTCGAGATCAGGTGCGGTCGAGTCTATGGTTGAACGTGGACCCTTGAATGTGGGACGGTTGGATTTGACTCGCCGAGGGCGGATGCTTGCGTAGTTGTGGACCCCCATTTATACATTTCACGCTCTCCAAAAATATGGATTTTGTTGACGACTATTTCGAAAATACTTATTAAATAAATCACTAAAGGTGTTTGTAATTTCCGATATAATTATTTTTCATATGGCGTCTCATCATTATAATGATAATCAAAATACTACGAATTATTAATTCGGAGCATTCGCTAATTAGATCAACGAAATATTCTCTGTCCAATGGGAATTGTGATAGTGGGCCGGGCCCCATTTGAACGTGGGCTTTGTGTTCGGCCCAACGCAAATCCCCCGTGCAGAGTCATGGTGGAGCGGTTGGCGGGGTTTTGCTTTTCTTGTCCTCACAATCTCTATTGTACTAAATACTGATAGACCAAGATACGCATAAAGGTTGAAAACGAAGGACGACAATATTTAATCATGCAAAAATGCAACTATTCATAACCCAAAAAAAAATTCTGTAATTCCAGCTTTACTTTGGATAAAGAAAGCTACCCATAGTCTAAATCACTTCAATTTTTCAATAGTTCGATTGGGTATTTTCCGGTTAGCTATGGAAAAGAGACCGTGCGTGAATGTATGTTCAAGTCGATCTCCCTAAACCACTTACGATCGTGATCGCTTTCAATTGTCGAATATGCCGGATTGAGCACGAAGGCCTACATCTCATCTGCTTCAATGGTTGTTGTAGCCCATATGGTGCCCGAGGCAGCTGCGCATGTAGAAAGGTTTCCCGAAGAAAATGTTTCAAAACTGGAAAAGGAACCTCCGGTGCTCCAAAACCAGGTGAGACATGTGGAGTTTGGACGGTGTCACGAAAGAGGGGAAGATGATCCTCATGAGAATCGAGAGGGATCTCGTTTGCCGTGTTGCAATCTCGATAGGTGGATGACAGGAACCGTGGGAGTTTGAGGAGCATTCAGCTGATCCATTGCTTCCCCGAGCCAATTAGTAAACAACCCGCTTCTTCCGAGGTGATGAAGTCTTACTTGGGCGATGATGAGCTACTTGATCGATTTGCTCGAGAGAACTAAACCACCAGTCAGCACCCTTCGCAGGCTACCCAGTCTACGATGGTAAGTAAAATAGGCTCGTGGTCGGACAAGAAGCTGCCTCACTGGCCGGTGGTAAGGTTTCCATGTTAATGGAGTTATAAGAACCAAACTGGGACTCAGATTGCTAGTGTTTGTGAGCAGCCAATACCCCCGACGCCATGTTGATTGAGGAAAGTGTGGGGATCTTGAGGGAAGATGGATTGATGACCAGGAACAACTAAAAAGTGTGGCTGTCTCTGATTTCCTAAATCTGTATGCAACAAAACAGCCAAGGGTTGTCTCTGGCTCGACCGCTTTAGCACCTTATCCCAGATTCAGCTCCAAAGTTTGTCAAGTCATCTAAGTAGGATGAAATTCTAAATGCAGTGTTTGGAATGGGGTCCTCTAACGCGTCAGGACCAGATAGCTTTCAAGCAATGTCCTATCAAGAATGATGGGCAACTAGGAAAAGTTCAGCCAGTCACGAGCTTGAGAAAAACTTTGGCTTGGTGCGGAGAATTTGGGAAGCATTAACCAAACTGTAATCACTGTGATACCTGAAGTTGATTTTCCAGGATGGATCACTTTCGACTTGTCAGTCTCCGCGATATTTCTGTCAAAACAATAAGTAAGAATACCCGCAAACCCACTAAAGGAAGAAGTTATGCGAAATTCGGCTTTGCCCAACCACGTGAGCTTCATTCCAGGCTGCCGAATTTAATATAATATCATCATTCCTCGGGAAATCAATCGTTTAATACGCCAAATGAAAGAGAAGAAAGGCTACATTCTAGTTAAGATGGGATTGGAGAAAGCATGTGATAAGTTAGAGAAGGAAATTCATTTGCGAGACCCTTCACATGGTTGGAATTCCCAGTCCATCGATGGATCTTATCATTCGATGACTAACCGGATGCAGCACCTTTGGAATGGGGAACCAACAGAAGTGTTTCTACATTGAAGGGCTGGGAGAAAAGGGGATTATCTTCGCTTCATATCTCAATCCTTTGCATGGAGCGGCTTTCTCACTTAATCGTGGATTTGGTTGAGAAGGATGACCAGAAGCCGTTTGGAACTCGACGAGGAGGTCCCATGATCTCTCATTCGATGTCTGCAGATGATTTCCTTTTATATGCTGAGCTTCTATTGATCAAATGCAAGTTATTGACTAGTGCCTTGACTCCTCCTGCGATGCTTCTGGCCACAAGTCAGTGCCGCTAGCTTTTAGCTTCTTTTGTTTTAAGAATGTCTCTCGGCACAAAATGCTCCATACCAGTACTATGGGAGACTTCTCTCTTGCAAGCAACCTTGGCAAATACTTAGGAGGGCATTTGGTTCGTGAACTAGTGATTCAAAGAAGTTATCGCCCTATTGTCAATAAATTACATGGTAAATTACATGGGTGGAAAGCTGGAAATCTATCTCATGCTGGAAGTGTCGCCCTAGTTCAATCTGTTGCTCCTGGTTATATGATGAAGCAAGCAGCCGAGTTGCCTGCTATAACATGCGAAGAAGTCGTGCGAAATTGTCGAAATTTTATTTGATGAGATGTTCGAGTAGAAAGAAGATGCATTTAGTGAGACGGGCAGAAATAGCAATGATTTCTTTTCACTATTAAAGAAGCTTACGAATTCATTTCAATGAGACATCACTTGCCTACTGCTAAGCTCTGGAGTTTAGTGCGGAAATGGAATGGGCTACAGAGGATCAGAAGCATTTTCTTTGGCGGGTTTTTTGACCGGTGTCTACTTGCTAATTACGAAAGATCTCAACATAAAATCACTTGAGATTCCTTTTTGGCTTCTTGTTCACAATCCTCTAAAAAAATATTTACACGTGCTTAGGGATTGTAAGTATGCGAAGGTTGCTTGGCAAAAGATTTTGCCAGCAAACTTAAAGGGTGAATTCTTTACCAATGATCTTGACAAAAGGAACAGATTCCGCTTGCGTTTCTTGTACACTATCCTCTTTGAAAAGGAAAAATTATTACACGTCCTTAGGGATTGTGAGTATGCAGAGGTTGTTTGGCAAAAGAATTTGCCAGCAAGTTTAGACAGTGAATCCTTTACCAATAGATATGGACAAGTGGTTATTGTCAAACTTATCTGCTCAATAACTCTAGTACAGGAAATTGACTGGCAACCGGTTTTTGGTGTGACTTGTTGGCATCTCTGTAATTAAAGGAACAAAAGATTATTTCAGATGGTCTGTTCTTTCCTTAACACACTTGTGAGTCTGATTTTTGGTTAAGGACATAGTATCGAGAGAAACGTGATGAGTTTCCAGACTGGACCGTCCACCATTCCGATTGGGTCAAACTCAATTCCAACGAGACTTCTAAGGGCAACCCAGTTCAACTTTGGTAGGTGGACTTCTTCGTAATTAATCAAGCTACTGACTCGCTTTGTTTGCGCAAACTATGAGAGTGTGCTCCTCGCTCAAAGCACAACTTTCGAGTCTCCAAATGATAATCTCTTTCGGCATTGTGAAGGTTGAAGCAGCCTTATCTCCTCTTCATATATCAACTCCCTTTCAAGAGGTCAAGATTGTACACTGCGAATCGATTAGCAAGTTGATCATTCAATCCTACAAGGTCAATGACCCTCCAGCATTAAATAGGCTATCGGAAGGTCTACTTCCTTCATCGGCAGAAAATCAGACTGGATCAGATTTTATTAAGAGAGCATCAACGTGTCACTCTCGAACTTTGCTCAATTTCTTCCAAGAGCGAGGAAAATTGGCATACTGGGATAATTTAGGCAGAGAACAAATTCAAACGCGCGATAACGATGCCCACGGATATTCCAAGAAGATGATGCTTTTAAGAAAATCCTGGGCAACTTTCTGAATAATTGACGACAATGAATGGCAATGTCCCCATCGAGATGGGGGGCATTGACTTGACCCGACGCAACCGAACCGTCTGACACCATTGGCCCACCACCACCCTGCATACGTAGTGATCGCCATAACTATCCATAATTTCAGCACGTTATTGACTTTCCTCCGCTTTTCGTGCGTCCATCATGGAGCGGAACCAGAAAAAAGTATCGGCATCCCAAGATTTAGGCCGCAAGAACAGGTTCAATCTGAATATAAGGGAAGCACGGGACTCCTTGGACTTGGTTCCAACGCCGTTCACCGCAAGGCAAACGAGCAAAGCTGGCGATGGTACTGTAAAAATGGTTGGATATATATAGCCAACATGTCGAAGTACAGGAACATATATTTATGCAGGCGAAAGAGTCGAGCTTTTAACTCTTCCAAAGCAACAAATCAAATCACGTCTACCCAGTGCTTATATTCTGACACAGTTATCTCCATGAAACAAAACCGAAAAAAAGAAAAGAATGCTGTGGACATAACTTAGATATTACAGCCTGTATTAAGTATATGACTTCATACCTTGGGACAGAACTACAGATGCAATGCAAATGGAGCAATATATTGAACATATGTAACATTACCATGCAAAGGACTTGGGTTGCATATGCAAAAAACTAATGAATGAATGGACGCACTAGAAGAACTATTGCAGGGTCTCAAAGAACCGAGACAAGTATGAGGTGCCGGAGTTGTTGGACCACCCACATCCTAATGATTCGACTCCGATTTTGTGGTTGTGTTACCGTTTTGCTGCTGCGGCTGTTGCTGTTGCTGTTGCATCTGATGGAGCTGGAACATTTGGGAGTTCACAGGAAGCTGTGAAACCATGCACTTTGAAGGATGAGATTCCGAGTTTAGCTCCGCTGTTGCGAGCTTCAATCGTTGCACCTCAGCAGTTAATGCTTCATTCAGCGCTGTCACATGCCATGAGAACTAAGTTAGAGCTCTTTCTATATCATATGATAATCGTTATAATAAACACAAAATAAGTGCAAGGAGACTTCCATAGTAGATTTCTACTCTCTGCATAAGATAAGATTGGGGTATGATAGATTCCAACATGTATAACATCAATTAAAAAATTTCATGAGAGCTGGAAAATGTTAAAGATGGCATCAGAAACAAGATAAGAAAACATTAAACTTGGTCATACACATGCATGTTTATACCCAGAAGTCAAATGCAGTTTATTGGAAAGGAAGACAGACTCGGTACTTATGATCCACCTACTGGTATCCCATAGAAAGTAAGATCCTTGACATACATTATACAGAGGGCACAACCAACTACACATGAAACGTGGTCATGTACATGCATGTCTAGACCAGGAAGTCAGGTGCAATTTATCAGACAGAAAGATAAGACTCGGTAATAATTATCCACCTACTGATAGCACAGAAGGAAATACCTTTGACATACAAATGCAAACTAAGAAAAAAATAATTTGTCCTTCTGATGCAGCATTTCCTTTTATTATGTCTAGCATGTCGTAGTAGAACTCAAAAGAGCTACAATTTAGTGTGTAGTACTATTCCGATGGGCCACTCTACCGCTACATACTTTTGCCAGGATAATCAAAGAGGCAGTTGGACAAACCACCAGCCATCCAACCATCCCATTCTACTGCACCAATGGTTCCTCTTTATAAGTACTCCCTCTTTAATGCAGCAAATTTAAGTTAAAGAAGATACAAATCAAATGCAGTCAACCCCATAGAAAAATTCAACTTCAGTATATTTAACAGACTGCACTAAAAAAACAAGTTACATTATAAGACTTTGAGCTTGTTCAACATCCGCAGCCCATGCAATGATGAAAAGGGTGAAAGGAAAGCAAGCAATTAAATCCTCTACTTTCCAGAGGATAAGCATGTTTGGGAAAATTTTCAGTTTGGTCCCAGAAGTCTAAAAATGAGTGTAGAAATTTTGATACTATTACCATTTTCCAACATAAATTGCATCAGGAGACATACACCAAACTGATTGCAGATACCAAACAAAATGTGAAAACTCAAACTGCATATCATACCATCACGTAGTTGAGCTTGTTGTTCCATGGCTTGAAGACGAAATTTCAACTCATTATTTTGGTTGGTAAGGCCAACAGAGTCTCGCTAAATAAAAAAAAGGTAGCACAATATCAGTTTAAGTAGACAATAACCACTGGCAGAGTAAACTATACTAGAGAATGTGAACTCATTACTTGCAGGAGCGTAAGCTGTGCAGACAATGTCGTAGCTTCTGTTTGTAGAGTCTGAACCTTGTGCTCCAACTCCTGAATATACCTCATCTTTCGCTCTTTTGAACGTGCAGCTGATTGGCGATTTGCTAGTATCCTGAAGTAAATACTTTAGTCAGTAAATGAAAAAAAAGACCAATTTTCTAGGCCAATAATGAATTTGATTGTGACTTGATTACTATAGTTCAGGTATGCCTCACCTTTTCACACGCTTTGGATCAGTTAGGGCAATCTCAGCAAGTTTCTCATTTGCCATAATCTTCTTCAATTCTGCCCCGCTAAATTCACCATTCCCAAACTCCAAGCTGAAAGTATTAGAATTTGCATCAATTGAATCTCGGGGGGAGAGCTGTCCAGGCCGAACCCCAGGAGAAGGAGGCAATTTTGTCGACTCATCAGCGAAATTCAGCTTCCCCATAAAACTATCCATGGAAACACTCCTGTAGTGCCTGGAAGCTGGAGCAATATCTCCTCCAGCAGTCCTTTTGATTCCCTCCCTCTTGTCACTTGAAGAATTCATTCCAAGTCTCTGCATGCTATTCCCACATTCATTCACGCTGCTCTCTACTTCATTATCACTGCTGTCGCCTCCATTCGTCTTTGTCCCACTTGCTCTACTATCCAAATCCTCACGAGTTTCAGTACCGTTTTTCTCATCAGTCCCAGAAGAGTTCAATGCATCAATTCCATCCAGATTCATATAAGCGGAAAATAAGTCATCCACAACTTCTCCTTCAGATTTACGCTCACCCATGCCTTCTGCATTGCTGTAAACAACCCTGTCCCAGCTAGATTCCTTTTTAACCAGCTGAGCTGGCTTAGCTGAACTCATACTCTCCCTCCCAGATACCAAGCGCTCCATCGCACCCAATCCTTTCGATGGTATAAGAGGTGGGGATGATTGCATAAGCGATGATAGAAATGGAATGTCGCTGTTAGACCGTCTATGTGCCTTACGCGGAGGCAGACTCTCACCAATCCGCGAGGGATTTCCCCTAGCAAACGGAGAGGGTGGCAATAAAGGATGCGAATTTCCATCTCGATCCTCCATCGACACATCACCCGAAACATGGTCCGAGATTGAGGCCGACGGGGAGTCTCGGAAAGGAGATGGGCTCAACGGGGGCAAATTGTCGAAATTAAAAATCGATGGCTGCGACAGAGACCTCGAGTGAGTCGGGCCATGGTTGAAATTCGGAGAACCCATCTGCTGGTTCAGAGGCCGTGGCATTGGGATCTGGGAATATGGCGAAATCGGAGGGATCTGGTTCGGATGCGAAGGCGGCATGCCAGCTCTTTTGTTACCATCGCCTCCAAAACTCTGGGGGAATTGCCGCATAGTTGTGCGCATGTCCGGAGCACTCAAGTGCGGTATATCGAGCTGGTTCATGGAGAATGCTTGCTTGGACATTGAAGATTGCATAGTCCCAAACGAGGATTGAAGCCCTCGCGATGTATCATTACGAGAATCTTCAGCATCGCCCATGTCTCCCCCTCACTCTCTTTCTCTCTCTACAATGCCCTTACCGAAACCTCGTACTTACTCCCACCACGAACAGCTCTAAACAGCAGAATTCAACTCCCGATTCGCTTCACCTATCGTCGAAGACCACCCCCAAGAAAAACCAAAAGAGAAAAGAGAGAACCAG
This sequence comes from Melaleuca quinquenervia, assembly GCA_030064385.1. Lineage (NCBI taxonomy): Eukaryota > Viridiplantae > Streptophyta > Magnoliopsida > Myrtales > Myrtaceae > Melaleuca > Melaleuca quinquenervia. The sequence goes on along the minus strand of CM057726.1, from coordinate 3,165,635 downwards.
ACAAATCAGACTCCAATCACCTGCCGAGCAAGTCAAAGCAAAACGAACAGAGAAAGAGCAAAACGGACTGAAGCTAAAAACATCCGCCCCGCCCGAGTGCCGAAGGCGAGACGGGCACCGACCCAGAGGAGCATTCCACTTTACCTCGCAGCTCGACCCGGTCATCACAAGCGGAATGCCCGAAGACGCGCGCGCGCATCAAGGCATCAGCAAATCCAGATTCTCTCTCCCGGACGATCCTTCCTCCTACACGCAGAGATTAGGGAGGTACTTCGGTGACGGAAATGACAAAGGGAAGCAGGCGCTCTCTCTCTCTCTCTCTCTCTCTCTCTCTCTCTCTCTCTCTCTATCGCTAAAAGCAAGAAGCTTTCTCTCTCTATCTCCGCCTGCGCTTTTCTCTCTCTACATATGGAACGGAGACGATGAGGAGTACATAACTAGTAGCGGTACTATTACACGGATATCATGACTTAAGGCCTCCGCGTGAATTTAGTGAGAGAGAGAGAGAGAGAGAGAGGGAGAGAGGGGAGGGTGTTCGTCTGAGGTGAATTTGAATTTGGGGCGAATTTCAATTTCATTCCGACTTCAATTTCCCGAATGGCGTCACTTTCCTCCTGCGTCTCCGCAGCTCATTAAGGCAATAAATTTCGGGCCGAGATTATTTGCCCGAAAAAGCACGCGCCCCCTGTCTAAATCTACTACCGAAAATAAGGGAATAAAATTAAAGAATTCCTTTTCCTTTTCTTTTTTTTTCTTTTCCCTCCTCTTTTTCTCCCCCCCCGCTCTCTCTCTCTCTCTCCTTTCTCACGCGCTTTTTTGACCCGTGGAGATCAGTGACGCCGATATAACATGGGGAGCACATCGGAGTCAACATGGGTAGGGGCAAGGGAGGGGCGTTTCTCTCTCCTCCCTTTTTATTTATGCCTTTTTCCGATTTGATGCGAATTAATTTATTAGCCAATTGAGAGATTACTTATATGCCCCGATGATTTTACGTGCTTACTTATATTATATTACGAGAAATAGGTGTAGGGGTGATCGATCCCCCTCCCCTCAAAATCTCTTGTGAAAAATTTCATATCGGAGTTTTGGGTCGATTTTTCGATATGCCATGAATAAAATTATCTATATGCCCTTGTTTGTATAGAAAAGAGCAATAGAATTAATCGATAAATAATAGAATTTGGCCATTGATGAATAGAATTTATCCATGACCGGAAGAAATGGATGAAAAAGCAAAGTCGAGATGTTGTCAAACGCGACCGTCAAGATAGTGTGGTTAATAATAGAGCCAATGTAATTGTCTGTTATAACCTCCATTGATAACCGTTGATTATACGCATTAAATAGCCCAAATCGTACTCTTTGGAGGCCCCCGCATGCACACATATGAGTTTTCTAATTTTCAGTTTCATCTCTACATTGTAATTTCGATTTTCAAACTCGCAATTTTCGACTAAATTCCAGCGTGTTTCTTACATGTAGTTTGCTAATCAACATTGTCAATTAAATTCCAACACATATTTTCGTCCCGAATGTCGTGTCGTCTATTAAACTTCGGTGTTGCAACTCTATATTCTCAAGTTCTATTGTCGATTAAATTGTGACATAATTTTGTCTACCTTCCATGTTGTCAAAGTGATCATATTTTCTAAGCTTTATAGTCGATTAAATTCCAACGTGGATTGCATCCCTACAATTTTGTTCGAAAGTTAAGTTATTATTATTTTTATTTATGGCATTTTCTTGTCGGAAATCGCCCCATGACCTGTCTTTTTTATTAAAAATTGAAAAATGACTTTTGATGATAAAGTATGTTCATCGCAAGATCAATTACCGCAAGACACCTCTTGACAGTTTGAGTTCTCGATTCCTCATCACTGTAACTAAATTAGACTCCAAACATCATTTGATGAAAGATTTTCACCTACGTCAATTGATACCATGCATTGTACAACGTAAGTTACCGCAACGTATCACTTAACCAGGGACAAAAACGCCGATTGATGTGCGAACGTCATATATATAAAATTCCGTAATGCAATTTATATTGACGTTTTTCAATCCCACGTCAATTAAAATTTATTTAATGAAACGACTTAAAAATTAGTCAAGTTTATCATACTTAACTATGAAGTGTGAACAAGCAATAATAAAAAAAGCACGGGGAAAAAGCCAGTATTATTTTTTTTATATTTACCGAGCTTGTGTTTTCTTGAACTCTAACCATTTTACCGTCGATTGCTATTATATTATAATATGCGAGACCATGATAAAATCAAGGTCGCATCGTAATTACCAAAGAGCCCCTATGCTTGGCTGCATCCGGTCCAGTCGGATCGATTAGGTGATGTCGTTTCAATTAGATACTTACTTGTGAACATCTACTTGTGAATAGATGTTCACGATATGGCGGATCCGATTGGCCACTTGCTTCGCGGATTTATTGAGAAATCAAGGAACTTCATTGGCCTTTTTCGTCTTCGTAGAGTAGAAGTTCACGTGTATTCATGAAAATCAGTCCGATGCTCGAATTAAAGGACGTAGTTTTATTTTATTTTCCTTCGACAGCCTTTTTGTTTAGGTTGCTTTTTATTTCGATGGTTACATAATCAAAATTTACACTCCATATTCGAGCAGTATCTTAGGTAAGGATTTTGATATTATCTTAATATCTCGTATCAGGAATCGAATAGAATTATAATGAAGAGATTGATTTATGAAACGACGATATGAAAACTCTTTCCTCTTTCTCTCAATCACATCATTAAACGAACGAAAATCAATCATTCTCCTTCGAACACCATTTTTCGCGGGATTTCGTTTTTATCTTTCGAAGAATTTCTCCCGGCCACGAGCACGTCCAAGGTTTTTCGCGATTCCTAGACTAGTCAATGGAAAGTGCTAAATTACGCACCAAGGACGAGAAGCTTTTCGATATTTACCTACTAATGTCTGTCCTTTTCGGCAAGCAAGAAAAGGAAAAAGGAAGAGCAGAACAAAGTCAATATTTACCAAGCAAAAAAAGAAGAAGAAGACTTATATATTGATTAATTATTATTATTATTATTTTGGGTTACCTAGTCGAGCTGTCTTCGTGGGCCCCCACCTCCGAGGACCGGTCACGTTCGCATAGTTTACTTGCTTGCTCGAGGAGAATTACTGGGCCGTCGATTGACCTGCGATGCGATCGTATTTTTTAATTTGAGCTTTGGCATATGGAGCTTTTAGGGCGATTTGGGATTAGATTGATCTGTCCAAAGAAATAAAGTGGAGACTCCAAAGTTGGGAAAACGCGAGATGAGAACGTCGTTTTGCTCGTCGGGGATGGGTCGGGGTCAGGGTTGAAGATCGGATGTCGCATAAAATAATACCGAGATCTTCCTCAAAAGAACGACGGATCATTCCTTTGTGCCGACGGAGAGTCTAGTTAGAAATTAATCGCTCTCTGACTTTTCGAGCTCGAGTGACCTTTTGATGTCCCGAAAGCAACATAAGATGAACTCGTCCGAGAAGGGTGGTCTGATTTTCGAACAATCGCTACTATCGTTTCAATTGCATGGAACTTCCGGTCTATAGGCAAATCGGGCACGATCGTTACGAGATGATGTCGCGACATCGACCACACGTACGAACATTCTAATTATGTCGACCTCAGTGATAATGGAGGATCACGAGGGATGCCCTTTTCAACTTTACAATTTAGCAAGTTAAATGCGCTAAATTAGTTTAGCGGGAATATAAACCAAGTAAGAACACGGTCGGGGCAAATTTTTCTTTGATTTGTGTTCTCTAAACCAGATTTCAACACCTAATTACGACGTCGATCCAAAGAGGAGCAACACCGGCGCCCGTCGCTTTTCTCCATGTGAAAAGGGCAGGATCTGGTCATCTAATCAAAACCCTAGAGAGCCACGGAGAAAAGCTCCCACTAACCTCCCCACTTTTTTTTTCATTTTTCCACCTTCCCTTTTTTGTCCAGAGCTTTACGACAAGAACGAAGGCGCACGTAACCAAGAACACGACCAAACCCTAATCAACCATCTCTCCTTTTTAATCAAGATTAACAAGAAAGGAACGAAAGGAAAAGGAGATACAAAAAAAAAAAAAAAAAAGACAGGCCTTTTTCCTCGGCACGATTTGACCCCGGCTTTTAGGTAGGCAGAGATTCTTAGAATGCGTACTCGACAATGACTTTTGAGGGCAGCGAATCATCAAACAACTTATGTCCTAAGCTTCTTCTCCCGACCGCCACGGCCGGGGACATGCGCTGGGTTCTCGACGACCCTGAGGTTGCTTGAGCGACCTGCTTTACGCAAAAAGCTTCGTCGCTTGTCATGGCGATGCTGCGTGCTGCGTTCATGCACGCATGGATAGAGATCGACCGGATCGGATTAACGTAATTCACGACGCAGGAATCTAATCAGACGGGTCGATCACGAACGACGAGCGCTTCGATCGGTTCGGTGCATGAATGTCTCTCGCCATTCGAGCGTCAAAGATGTTGAGTGCCGTGGCGGAGTTATTGGCGGAGTCAAGCCTGTTTGCCTCGGGCATGTCTCGGTCTTGGTTGGGACTTCGAGGTGGATGGAATTTGGTATGTACCCACGTTATAACATGGTCGGCAAAGTGACCCCTCGCTCTCATCAGTTCTCCTTGCGAGAGTATAGAATAAACAGCAGGCATTTCGAGCGTAAAACTGAACAGAAAATGGTGTTTTGGAAATGGATGCGTCCAACTCGCCGGAATGCCTACAGAGAGTACAAATTGAGATCGACGAGTCGTGAACATATTTTCGTCGCGAATCGAGGCGTGTGAGCATTAGAAAATTAGATATGTTATTTTGTTGCATTTTCATTACCCGTGTGATTGAATTACGTGACACACGTCCGTATTGATATAGAAACTGAAGGGCCGACATCACATCGGATCTCCGACTATAATTAGTTTTAATGCTGGTCGCGTTCAACATTATCGACTCATCCATAGCGTCGGCAATCGATTTTAATGAAAAAAAAAGGAATATATAGGGTACGGATTAAATTCGCATGTCACCCTCCGGTCAAACATCGCGAGAAAAATGTTGACCGGCTTAATTACCGGCAGCAAAGGAAAAAAAAAATCGGAAAAAGAAACCCCCCCAAAAAAATAAAAGAATCGGTGCGGACCTCTAAAGTCGCCGCGATTCCTGTTCCGTGGGCCGGACGGCCCAGCGTTGCGCGATGCCTTACACGTGGCATCTCCTCGAGCCGTCGATGGAGGCCCTCGTGTTGACCGGATCGGAGCGGGGCCCGAAGAGGCGCGACACGTGGTGGCGGATGCCGCCGAGATTGCACTGTGAGCACGTGGGGTCTTATCCACTCGCACCGGAACACATGCATTTAAAAGAAAATAAAAAAGAAAGAGGGGGCGGGTGGGTCCACGTAATAAAAGGTCGCCCCATTAATGCGAGAGAGAAATGCCCCTTTCATCTTTATGTGAACGAGGCCTAAGAAACGGCATCGTTTTTATCCCCGCAGCAAACGTGGGCAGCACGATGCGAAGGGCCGAAGGGCCGTCGTTTTTATCCCTCCTCACCGGATCCGGATCCCATAACTTGAGGAAAATATAATGGCAGCCGTTCGATTTTTGATCAAACGATAGGACAAGATTTTTTTTTTAAACAAGAATTGCCAGCATTGCGTTACTGATCGAATGACTTACAGCAACGGTTAATGAAGGTGCCGGCGATTCATCAGCCGACGCATAAGATACAGCACGGTAAGTAAGTGGAAACAAGAATTGCAAGCATATGACGCTGGCGAAGGAATGTCATTGAAATAATTTGAAAATCTCGAGAAAGTCAACCCGAGATCGTTCCAATCCTCGAGCATAGGAAACCACGAATCGTAAAGTCAACGTTGGACCTCACCTCTCGATGTTAGCGTCCCGCGGAGTTCTTGCGAACGAAGCGTGGAGCTCCCACCCGTCAAGAAGTAAAGAACAAAGAGAGAGAGAGAGAGAGAGAGGGTCGTCGCGAGGAAAACTCCCGAAGCGACAATCGACTTCTGGCTATACGTTTTCTGCAATGGAACGCGGTTCGTTTACGGATCCCCCCCTCCCTCCCTCCACATGGAGGCGGACAAGGACATTTCTTTTTAGAGTTGTCCGTCTGAAACAATCGACATAAAACTATCCGGAAATCAATCATTGAGGGGGAGGCGATGTGGAGAGGAGATCCTACCGGCTATTATGACGATACATGGCTAATCCATTTGGACCGTCTCCGAGCTTCGAGCCATGATGATGTCGTCTGATGGCGAACACGCCAGGTCGGTTTAACCACACGTTGACCAGCGTTAGCACGTTCTGTCTTCTTTGGAAGATTAAATCGAGGGGAATACGTTGGGATGTCAATTAACAAATCGGCAGATTTCTTTTTTTCTCTTTCCCCCCTCCTGAACAGATAAGATTAATTTCGAAGGCTACGGCGTGAATCGATGCGCGAGCTCACCCATTTGTAGCTTACGGATCACGGCACGTCAAAGCACTCACGTCTTCGACTCCTCAAGGCGTAACAAATTGGATTTTTACCAAAGTTGACAACACTTCTGGAAAAATGTATATGCGCGATCATAGATGGCATCGGTGCAAGATCCTAATTTCCTTTTCATCCGAATTGAAATATGGACGCTCGAGCAGAAGAATTCAAATGCTAGATTACAGTTTCTCTTGTAATAGAATAATCTTCTCCATAAGCGGGACCGTATTCTGAAAATTTTGCCGAGCGTTCTCTGTATAAGGCACGAAATATTTCGCTTCCTTCATGCGCTCCGGTTAACTCCTTGCGTAAAAATTCGGAGACCATCTGAAGAAAACTCGAGAAGAAGGCCGAACTGTCATGCGAGAATACGGATTTTAGAATGATATTGAAAGCAAAGTAAGTTATGAATTACAGAAAGACTTCTTGCTACCGCCGGTTGCCAAAAAAGATAGCGCGAATGACTAGACATGCTAATTCGTCGTGCCGACTTCCATCATTCACGGATCCCATATAACATTTACCGACACGCATTCGGTCGAAAAGTTCTTGTGCACGTGTCTGATGTTGGGTACAACATATGAGGTCGCTCAAAATTGGATAGATGCCGAGACTCCATTTCAATGGTCAAAACGGCAATAATGAAGGACAAAGAAGGGACAAAGAAGGACAAAGAAGGGAACACAGAAGCGGTTCCTTACATGGACTCATGGTTGTCTGAGTAGATATGGATATTATAAAAGCAGGACTTCCCTGAGGCCCAGAGTAAGATGAGAAACGAAGGAGCGTTCCTGCACTTTGCCACAACTCATCGCAGTTCAGACAAACTCATGCTAAAGGCTCGAACTAAGCACGCAGCCAAGAAGATACTTTACATTCTAATTGAAAGAAGCTCCTCCATCGCGGGTCGGACGAGAATCTTCACTGATCCTGCTTATTGATTCTACAATCAGCTCTATCTCGGAGGTGAACAATGCTCTTGTTTACCCACCCAATTGCCGGGCAGAGAGAAGTAAAACGCATCACTCCTCTTGCCATCATCGAGACCGCTGAACAACAGATTGCCCACACAGAATGCTAACCATGCAACACCCGGTCGGCTCCCAGGCATTTCGAGTTGGGTTGAAAAACAGAGCAACATTTACGGAAAATAACACAAGTTACAATTTTCAAACAAAGTTAAGGCTCAAATATAAACAAGTCTCGTCCAAGAGATTTCCTGGGGACCTACTTGATGGTGATGTAACGATTGGTTCCGTGCTTGGCCCAGTAGTCCTTTAGATCTAAGGGCATTGACAGATCCTGCCCTTCAGCCGCCAACCGATTGAGCAGTTTCGTAAATACACTCCCACTCATCTTGCGACCACTCACCCGTGCATGACGCTTCTGCGGAATCTGCGGTAGTGGATGCATGGAAAGGGTGGTAGTGCAGCAAGACGACTGCCACCCACCATTTCCCCACTTATAGCAATGCCGAGGAATGCCCGTACAAGAGCAAACTGGAACTGGCATGGTGGAACCGTTAAAAACAACTAGGTTCAAACAGACATCCGCACTATCCCACTTGGATCTCACCTTCTTTCCATGTGATGTTACTTGCACATTCAAGTCCTCGCCTACTCTTTTCCCCTTTCTTTGTGTAATTGAGCCCCTTGATGCGATTCCCTTACCCTCTTTTGACCGCTTTCCTTGGCGTGGTTTGACGGCATCGGCAGTAATGGATGATATGGGGTAAGCATCCGTTATACGTACATCTGCGCTAAGATCTTCAGTTATGTCAGCCTGAGAGTACGGTGGGTGGTGGAGGCGCTTCAACCCGTGTTGATTTCCCCCAACCATCGTAAAGTTGATGGCATTTTCCCAGTATTGAAGTGCTGCTCTGGCATTGTCCCTCTCCATTAAAGCCTTATCGCGCTCAATTAGTGCCTCATCACGCTGCCTGAGGGCCTCATTTCGCGCATCAATTGCTGCCTTCGTTTGAGCTTCTGCATCTTTGCGTTCTTGAATAGCCTGCTCCTTCTCTCTAAGGATGTTCATTATCTTCTGATTCATAGCTAAAGCATTCTTCTCCTTCATTTGATGCTGGGGGGCCATATTCCACTACACATTGCATAGGCATAATTTAAGCAAGGATCATTATACAGATCGAAATTGATTAAAGAGCAACTTCTCCACTGGCTAATAAGATATCATCGCATTAAATTACCAAATTGTGCGTCAACTTGTAAGGATATTCCACCTTATGTCTAGTATTTCCATGTTGCCCACTGTCATCCATATCAGCTCCAGATTACTCGCAACTACAGCATAGGCCACTTCTCAAGGTAAATATCAGAATGCTGCAGGGTTAACTTCTTTTTTCGTAAAGGATGTTCCAGAAATCCCTGCTTGCAGAAAACAGAAACCAAAGCCTCAACTTCAACTTATAGCTCTCTAGCTAACAAAATACATGCTCCCAACTATGACAATGATAGAAAGGCAAAAAAATATAGAGAAAAAATGTTGCTCATAGAGAATTCTCTTTCGATAGAGCACGAAAATAACAATCCAATATTGGTAAAGCTCTAACAACTCAAACCTATTAAACTGGTAAAACAGGGGTGACTTTTTTTCTTTCTTTTTGTTCTTTTTTGTATCGTTTCAAGCAGCAAAAATTTCTAACCGCAGAAGGGAAGCTGCCACCACCAGGCGGGCATAATTCCAAACTAACTCCAAAAAAAGAGAAGGCTGGATAACATGTGTCATTCACTAAAAGATAGTACAGATGGTGTCAAGAATTCAACTGCTAACCAGAAGGAAAAGGTAACGTCTGCAGAGTGGTAAGAGCTACTACGGCTTCCTACATAAGGAAGGTAGGGTACCAATTGGCAAGAAACAATCTGCATTTAAGGCCTGTATCCAATCAGCGGTTCTCCACACTTACAACCAAACCAGGAAAATCTCCCAGAAGACAAAAAGGAAAAAGAGAGAAACATTCAATTGACAAGTAGACTTAATTTGTATGGCTAACGAAAGCAGGAATCAAAATATCACTATCAACAAATGAAATTCAGACAATTCCAGATGCCAAACGCGATGCGTTAAAAATAAAACCAGAAGAAGGGCATTCAAGTAGCATTCCGTCAACGTGAAGGAAGAGATGCAATTCATTTTTTTTTTGGTAAATAAGAGATGCAATTCATTACAGACAACATACTCATAATTTGTGGAAAACATCACAACAAGTGCCACAACATGATTAGCAGAGAGCCATAAATTCACACTAACACTAGTCAAACCACATAATAACTTCCCAACACCAAGAAGAAGCAAGCGCCTTCCACATCCACTATACGCCTGTAACCATTGAGATAAAGTCAAACAAATTTCCTTATCCCTTGTTCAGTGTCTGTAAGAAAAACCCTACCATACCATATTCCATGCCAAAAAAAAAAAAGAAAGCACTTTTCTAGTATTAAAGATACTTGATATGGCATTTAAACCATACAGTTAAACTTGGAGATAGAGACAAGCCTAGGCATTTGAACCATACTGTTAAACTTTCCTAATAAGGAACAATTCAACCCTCCAAATACCATAATCTGTGCCTGTGACGTTAAAGGCCCGTTAAATTACCAGAAGCTGATCTATTTCCATTGTGAGCACGTCGAAAACTGCATACTTTGACAGGCCAAGCACAATATATTTTGCAAATATCAATATTCACACTTTAAAATGCTCTTCATGATCATGAGTCAAATAATACCATTAACCAAGTCTGTGAAATGCAAACGTGCAGTCGCATCACTGACAACCAATGCATTGCACAGTGCTGAGATCAACTCCTGGGAACTCTGTATAATTAAGACGTCCTCCACTATCCTACATGTTCCTCATTAAATTCCAGCAATTTTAGAACTTGCAATGCAAGTTGTAAAACATGATGATTGACAATCATAAAAAACCGGCCAATGCAAGATCTTCCACTGTATAGAGCAATCCCTGCAGAAGCTATCACTGCACCAGTGACCTCTGGGACAAGGCATTTTGCTTGCGTCTCCAGTCTCAGCTATTTCCATGCAAACACTTGATTCAAGCATCAATGATGAAAATCATCCAGTCAACGCTTCTGAATGCTCCCTCTCAAAATTTGGCCCAAGAAAAAGCTCCACCTCCAAGCAGAGCAATCGGCCAACCACATTCCTAAACAAGTCACCTACTACCACCACAATTCCGCCGCCATTCCCTAAACACTATCCATATCATTCCTGCGAAGCTTCAGAGCAATCTATATGACATCTTCGAGTTCTCTCACAGCGTGTGCGTCTATACACACGCACGCAACGCGCACACACATATGCACGCACACAGAGCGAAAGAGAGAGAAAGAAATCCGCTCTACCTATGACTGAACCCTACTAAATCCGCGATAGTTCCCAATAAGATCAAAGTCGCGCAGCTAAGAGCAGGAACTCGACAGGCAATCGAAACATGAGCGAGCCAAAAGTCAAACCAGAGAGCAGATATCACGGCCGATAACGTACAACACTAAGGATATTAAGCCTGAAGCTAACGAGGAGGAACAGACTGAGATCAAGCGAGATCAATGTCTTACGGCGAAATCAGTTCCAGTGATCACGGCGTCGCAGATCACAACCACGCTTCCTTGCAGATGCATTCACTCCGGGAGAATGCCCAAAGATGGAGGTCGTGGCCACAGAGAGAGAGAGAGAGAGAGAGAGAGAGGGAGAGGGAAGGAGGAGATGGGAAGAGAGAGAGAGAGAGATAGCGATGGGGAAGAAGTTGGGGGATGCCCGTACATCTGAGATCTTACCTTTGATACGGCGTCGTTCAACTGTCTCTCTCTCTCTCTCTCTCTCTCTCCTGTAAATTTATTTCATGAATTCAGGGTGCATCGAGAAAAAAGCTATTTTTCTATGAGCGATAAATTGTTGTACTCACGGATATAAGCTTATATTTAATCAACGAATCATGGGTATTCAAATTAAAAGGATAAGGTTCCACATCGCCGTCGTAGGCTTTTCTAAAGCTTTAGAAAAGGATCGGAAAGGTTTATATTTGAGATAGAAATTATAAAAAGCGACCCTAAAGCACAGATTCTTTTTCAACAATTAACTCGGAATCCAAAAACTAATGCCGTTTTTATGAAAGAAGCATATTATTCCTTCTGCATCGAACGCTGAGGCTCCAATCGACCACCGCTTCCACGACCTCAAGTCAATCGGTCACTGGCCTTCACCCATCGCTTCTCACACTACCGCCGGCAACTCAAGGATAGCCACGTCACTGTGAAAACACCATACAAACACCCCTCTTTGTGGCTGCCATAGATGTGTAACTGATCGGGTAGGTGTCCACGCTTTCTGAGATTGTAAATCAGGAGCTGCTACTCAATGAGACCATGTTTTCGGATCTTTGACTGTGGTTAGTAACCGCCCCTAACTATACCATTGCGTCATCCATTGTTCTATGCATAATGCATTCAAGCAGTTTCTTTAGCAGCACAATGCAACCATCAACACCAATCCGAGTAATCTCACCTCGAATTTCTCTGCATTTCTATATGGTCAGTGCAGATTATAGCTAGAACAGAAGCACAGTGACTGTACTTCGTTTGCCCCATAAATGTAGCAAGAGAAGTCCACTAAAATTACCATGGAGAAGTCGTCACGACACCTCGCTTGGAAACATCAAATCCAAACAGTTTGTCCAGGTAATTGATACAGCATGCTTGAACGTCCACAGGAGCAATTTAATGAGAGACGTGGTGCACAAGTGTTTCGACAAGCTACACGTATGCATTGCGCCTCCCTGATTATTATTCTCCATATGAAGCAGCAGCATCAGTGCGTATCATGCTTCTGAACATACTCAAGCATACAGGTTTATGCCCCAAAACTTTGCAGGTTGATTAGTCCGAGATGCCCGGTCGATACTCTTGATGAGGGCCATGTCTTCTTCCGTCAGCGTGAAATCAAAGATGTGAAAGTTCTCTTCCAACCTCTCCACCTTTGAGCTCTTTGGGATGACAATGGTGTTCCGTTGGATACCCCACCTCAGTACTACCTGTGCCACTGTCTTCTTGTGCTTTTCAGCCAGACCCTTGAATCGATAGAGAAATGAGGGGAGCTCAAAAATATAGCAAAGCAGCAGAAACAAAAGGGAAGAAGGAAAAGATCACCATGAATGATACAGACAAGCATTACCTTGAGAACTGGATCTTCCAAGCATGAAACGGAACCAAACCATTCTGTATTTGCGACCGAGCCCCCGAGGGGAGTGTGTGCAGTCACACAGATACCGTGTTTCTGACAGAACTTAACAAGGGACTCTCGTTGGAAATATGGATGGGTTTCGATCTGATTAACGGCAGGCTTCACTTTGGCGTAGGCCAGGCAATCTCTGGTTAGGAAGATGTCGTAGTTGCTGCACACAGTTTCCGCACAACAGTCAGAGCAATCAGAAGTTCAGTAAAATGGCAAGGCATTCAAAATTTCTATTTTGAGAAAAGAATTGTAACACATTCCCAGCCTCTTTTGGTACTTATTACTTCACATATATAGTACTACTTAAGAATAAGAACGTCATTTTGGACCAGATGTTGGGCGCATAGTGTTTCCATGGTGATTGACATATCTTTTATGGAAAAAGTATCTTTGATGAAAGGATTGCACTTTATTATTTTTTCTCTGGGAAGATTTGACAATGATAAGACTCTTCAGATAATTCTGTATGCTATGCCTGGTGAGCAGGGAGCAGTCTAACTGCATCATAAGTCTAGGTTTTCCATTATGTTCATCCACCTTGGAAGAGCGTCCATCACCAATTACACTCTCAAAAGTAAGCTCTTGTCATGGACTTCAAACTATGAAGGAGCACTATATTTGCCAGCTAATTCGTTTAACTATTGAAAAAGGTCACCTCTCAAGTACTACTGCTCAGGGATAGAGAAGTAAAGAATATTGCCTAAAGAATGGGGAAGTTCTTGAATTTACAATCTCCTTTAGTGTCACATTGAAGCTTCACCTTCCAAGTGAAAATGCTAAATATTTCCTGAGAGGTGCTTTAGAAGATGTTAAACTATCCAGAAAGTTCTCAAACCTGATCCCAATGCTTCGAACTAAACCCATTGAGACAAGATCTTCCATGGCACGCCATGTTGTTTCCAAAGATATTGTCGTGTCGATATCCAGCACCCCCTCATCGTCCAGAACACTAGCAGTTGTGCCAACTCCTGCATGCATTCACATTAAAATCAAGGTATCTAGCATCCAAAACAAAATGCCTCTGGTAGAATCGTAGACACTAGTGAAGGGTTGACGTACTAATATGAGCAGAGTACAGATAAAGTGCTAAAGCTTTGTGAAGCAATGATGAGTGGAGAATATGGGACAAATGGAGAATATGGTATGAATGATTTTAGGCAATCAAAAACACATCTAAGTTTCCAGCAGTCGACCATAACACCATTCTTAACAAGAGCAGCGCAACAGGAGCATACAGAAAGTGACATGCCAATATCAAAAGACTTGGTCCACGAGAGACACTTAGTTGATATCATCTTGTCGGGATAATTGATTTTATTATCATTAACGTGATTACCACCTTTTGACTTTGAGCAGAAAAACAACTTTTGGACAAAGATGTAATGCTCATCAGCTCATTGAGTAGATTGTAAAGTTTGGACTGGGATCACAGTTTGCACGTAGAATCAGATGCTAGAATGATGGTTTGGGAATCACCAGTGTGTCTAGTTGCTATAGGGAAATGAATAAGGTAGAGATCCAAATAATCAAGCCGTAACTTCTTCAGACTGTCTTTACAAGCCTCTATGACATGCCCGTGATCTGAATTCCAAAGCTGCACGAGGAAGGAACATTCAGAAAATTAGACAGTTCATACTTAATGTGGCATAGATTCAAAGCTGTCGGAGGATCAATCAACCCACCTTGGTGGTGATGAAAAGTTCCTCCCTCTTGACAAGTCCTGTCTGCAATGCTTCCGCAAGCGCCTCACCAACTTCCGCTTCATTCTGATAATCAGCTGCACCAACATAAAGTGGTTAAATACTATAAAGTAAATTCTCAGAGTATATAGCTTGCAATGCTTCACTTGAGAAATGTACAAAGTGCTATTAGAATTCGACTTTGAGCAAATCGCGTGAATGAACAATAATGGTTTCTATATTCAACATAATTAGAAAATTCTCCTCGCATGAGCAATGACCAATAGGGCAGGTAAGACCAGCATAAGCATGGCAGAGACTTATCATCCTCGCAACTTAACCCAAAAAAGCATTTAGGGTGACAAGCCTGTAATTTCTTGTTTACCATTCTCGAATTAAATTGATATATAACTTTCACTAATTATCTTACTGCTTAAAATCCTCTTCTCTCCCAACAGTTAAAACAAGAGGAAATGCGCCAAAACCATTCCGCTCAAATCGTTGATCATGGGCTAGTCAAGCGTCAATCATGTTCGCCAACAAAAGGCCCGAGAAACTCACCGTTCACACCACTTAACACTTACCAGTACCACATAATGGACGAAACAAACAGACAGGGCCACACTAAATCGACCAGAGGAGAAATCCACCAAACCCTAGAAAACAAGGATTTCTCGGTAGCTAAAGAAGACTTCGCGCGCGTACCGGCGCAATCGAAGTGGCGATAGCCGATCTTGATGGAGTTGATGATGAGGTCCCTCATCTCCTCCTTCTCCATTCGCCACACACCGAGACCAATCACTGGCATTTTGAATCCGCTGTTGAGTGCGATCGCCATTTTTCCGCGAACACGCGCAATCTCTCCCGCCTCTGGTTTGCGATATCAGCCGAAGAGTGAAGACGCTAAGCTCTTTTGGGTCTGCCGGAGCGAGAATGAAAGCCAAGCCTTTTGTCATTTGGCTCCTGGTATTTTCCTCCCTTTCTATTATATTATTTTTTCATTTCCTTTTTCCGTTTTCGCCCTCCGCAGATATTCATTTGCTCGTCCGGTTTGACTCCTTAAGTTAAACCGGACACGTGGCAAAGCCCTGGACTGCTAATCTTCAGGCTTCCGGTTCGGCCCAAAAGCGAGAAACCCAATTAGTGGAAGCCCATTAGTCATTTCTTTTCATTTTCTCCTACACATATCTTGTGAGATGCTATCAAGATTCCGATGCCTTGTGATCTTAACGTGTACGATCCATCAAAGTATAGAGTTCATGGTACCAGTTATATTCAATTTTCATCTTCTTTTTTTCTTTTTCTGTATACACACGTGAATACTTTGCGTTGAAATCAGCCACTATTTGTCCCCTAAATTAAGCTCAGATGATGGAAAGCCCATTTTGTAATTTGGTCACTACCAATCAGCCGATTTAGGATGTACTTGATCATGTTCGTCTTGCGTATTACATGAACCATAGTTAGCAACATGTAGTGTCGCAAATCAAGATGTTACCTCTGGTAACAACTAAACAGTCTCTTTTATTGGCTTGTTGATATTTTTATGGTTGCATTTAGAAAAAATCGGAAAGGTGGCATTTTCAGAAAGAATATTCTCCGTCGTTTAATATGAAAAAATCTGATTTTTTTTTCTTCTCTTTCCTTTTTTCTTTTTCCGTCCACGGGCGAGCTCCAGGCTTCGGGCAGCCCATTTGTATAAAAAAAAATTGGCCCAACATTTCTTAAGACTAGCATGTAAGAAGTGGGTTTATTTTGCTATTTTTCATGTGAGTTAGAAATGAGTTAGTTATTAACTAAAATGCCTTTTTTAATAAACAAACATATTGTTCCTTCCACCTTCAGCGCCTCAGCTCCAAGCAACCGCCACTTCCATCGCCTCTGATGGATCAGTCGCCCGCCTTCGCCTATCGCCTCTCACAGCACCACCGCCAACTCGGGGCTAGCCATGTGGCCATGACAACACCAGACAAGCACCCCTCTCAGTGCACATCGTGCAGCTACCAAGACTTACATCTTTTATGGTCGGGTAAGCGTTCACCCTTCGTGCTGCTATTCAATAATATTGAGTTTTCTTACCTGCGCAATGCAACCGGCAACCCCAAGACGAGTAATCCCACCTCGGATTTCTCTGCATTTCTACGTGGCCAATGCAAATTATGGCTAAAACAAAGGAGGCAGAGTGCCTGTACTTTGTTTGCCCCAGGAATGTAGCAAGAGAGAGTCCACAAGAATAACCACGGAGGTGTTGTGGCTCTGTTTTGCATCGAAACGTTGAACCAGATAGTTTGTCTAGGTAAATGATACGACAAGCATGAACATTGACAGGTGCAATTCGATAAGAGGCTCGGTGCACAAAGTGTTCCAATAAGCTACATTTATTATTCTTCCATGTTATTATTCTCCATATGATGCAGCAGCATCTGTTTCTAAGCAAATCATGCTTCTGGACATACTCAAGCAAACAGGTTTATGCCCCAAAACTTGGCAGGATTATTAGTCCGATATGCCCGGTCGATACTCTTGATCAGGGCCATGTCCCCTTCCGCCAGCTCGAAATCAAAGACCTGAAAGTTCTCTTCCAACCTCTCAACCTTTGAGCTCTTTGGGATGACAACGGTATTGCGTTGGATGCCCCACCTCAGAACTAGTTGTGCCACCGTCTTCTTGTACTTCTCAGCCAGACCCTTGAATCAATAGAGAATTGAGGGGAACTGAAAAGTATAGCAAAGCAGCAAAGACAAAAAGGAAGAAAGAAGAGATCACCATAAATGATATAGATGAGCATTACCTTGAGAACTGGATCTTCCAAGCACGAAACGGAACCAAACCATTCTGTATTTGCAACAGCACCCCCAAGGGGGGTGTGTGCCGTCACGCAGATACCATGTTTCTGACAGAACTTAACAAGGGGATCACGTTGGAAATATGGATGGGTTTCAATCTGATTAACAGCGGGCTTCACTTTTGCGTATGCCAGGCAATCTCTCGTCAGGAAGATGTCGTAGTTGCTGCACACAGCTTCCATACACAGTCAGAGCAATCAGAAGGTTCATAAAATGGGCAAGGCATGGCATACAGCACTATTTGAAGAGTCTTACTATTGTCATATCTTCCCGTAGAAAAAGTAGTCCAAAATTACAAATTCCAAAGAGTGCGCATCACCAAAAACATTCTTGAAACTAAACTCCTGCCGTGGTCTTCAAACTATGAAGGAGCACTATATCTGTCAGATCACTCGTTTAACTAATGCCAAAGGTCACCTCTCAAGTACTATTGCTCAGCGATAGAGAAGAAAAGAATGTTTGCCAAAAAATATGGAAAGTCCTTGAATTTACGATCTCCTTTACCCTCACATTGAATATTCACCTTCCAAGTAAAAATGCTAAATATTTCATAAGACGTGCCTTGGAAAATATTAAACTATCCAAAAAGTTATCGAACCTTAGCCCGATGCTTCGAACTAGACCCATTGAGACAAGATCTTCCATTGCATGCCATGTTGTTTCCAAAGATATGGTCACGTCAATTTCCAGCACCCCCTCATCGTCCAGAGGACTAGCAGTTTTACCAACTTCTGCATCAATTCACATTATAACCAAGGTACTTAGCATCCAAAACAAAATGCCTCTGGTAGAATATTAGACTCTAAGGTACTGATGCAAGTGGAGTACAGATGAAGTTATAAAGCTTTGTGAAACAATGATGAGTCGAGAATGTGGGACGAAATGATCTTTGGCAATCAAAATCACATTTAAGTTTCCAGCAGACTTTCCCACCGTTCTTAACTTGAACAGTGCAACACGAGGGTACAGAAAGTAACATGCCGATATCATAAGATTTAGTCCAGGACACATACTTAGTCATTATCACCTTGCAGGGATACTCGATTTTATTTTCATTAGTACTTTACCAACTTTTGATTGGAGCGGAAAAGTACCTTTTAACCAATATGTCATGCTTAGCAGCTTATTGAGTAGCTCCTAAAGTTTAGAATTGGATCACAGTTTACTGGTCGTATCAGATGCTAATATGAAAGTAGGGGAATCACCAGTGTGTGTAGTTGCTATAGGGAAGTGAACAAGGTAGAGATCCAAATAATCAAGCCGCAACTTCTTCAGACTGTCCTTACAGGCCTCTATGACATGGCCGTGATCTGAATTCCAAAGCTGCATGACGGAGGAACTTTTAGAAAATTACAGTTGATACTTAGTGTGGCATAGACTTAAAACTGCGGGAGCATCGCTAAACCCACCTTGGTGGTGATGAAAAGTTCCTCCCTCTTGACAAGCCCAGTCTGCAATGCTTCGGCAAGCGCCTCACCAACTTCTTCTTCATTCAGATAATCAGCTGCACCAACATGAACTGGTTAAATACTATAAAATAATAATCTCAGAAGATATAGCTCGTAATGCATCAATTGAAAAATGTACAAAGTGCTGTTAGAACCCAGGTGACTTACTTTGAACAAATCACGTGAATGAACAATAATCGTTTCTAACTTCAACGTAGCTATTAAGAAAATTATCCTCGCACACGTACGTGAGACTAGCACAAGCACGGCAGAGACTTATCATCCCCACGACTTATCTGACGAGAGCATTTAGGACGACAAGCCTGCAATTTTTTGTTCTAACATTTTCAATTTCAACTGATAAATAAGTACACTGATTCTCTTACTGCTTAAAATCTTCCTAGAAGACTCTCCGGACAGTGAAAACAAGAGGAAATGCGCCAAAACCGTTCCTCTCAAACCGTTTATGATGGTCTAGTGTCAATCATGTTCGCCAACAAAAGGCTCGAGAAACTCCTAGTTCACACTTAACACTTGCCCGAACCAGACAAAGAACAAAGCAAACAGACACGGTTGCACTAAATCGACCAAACGAGAGATGAACCAAACCCAAGAAAACGAGGGCCTGGAGATAGCTCCCAGAGAGTTCACGTGCGTACCAGCGCAGTCGAAGTGGCGATAGCCGATCTTGATGGAGTTGATGATGAGGTCCCTTATCTCCTTCTTCTCCATTCGCCACAGACCGAGACCAATCACTGGCATTTTGAATCCATTGTTGAGTGTGATCGCCATTTTCGTAACCCCGCGCAACCTCTCGCACTTCTAGTTTGCAATATCAGCTGAAGAGTCAAGACGCTGACAGACGCTTGACTCTCCTAAATGTAACGGGGCTGACGCTTCGAGTCTTTTGTAATGGAACTCTTATCGTTTATCTTCCTTTTTATAATAATTTCAGCAGTGCTATTTCCATCCCGCCAAATGACTATCCATCTACTTTTCATAAAAAGACAAAACTGATCTTAATTGTTCAGCTGCAATTTGAAGCGGTGATCCCAAATTACTATTCACGTAGGATTTACTTAGCCTAATTAAGAATTTGACATGATCCCAAATTACTATCACGTAGGATTTACTTAGCATAATTAAGAATTTGACATGTTAATGTTCCTTCTTATAATCATTTTGGATAGAGCTATTTCCACCATTTATATCATTAAATCCACCAATTTTCACAAATAGACAAAATTGGTCTTAATTGTTCAATTAATTGCAATTTAAAGTAGCCCAAATTACTATTCACGTAGGATTTACTTAGCATAACTAAGAGGTTCACATGGTAATCTTCCTTTTTTTATAATCCATTTTGGGTATTGCTATTTCCATCCTCTATATGACTAAATCCACCCAATTTTCACAAAAAGACAAAATTGATCTAAACTGTTCAATGACAATTTAAGGAGGTGGTCCCAAATTTACTATCTATGCAATGTGGCTATCATTTTGGGTAGTGTTATTTTCATCCTCTATTTGACTAAATCCACCTATTTACTATTGTTGAGAATTTCATATGTTTGTGTTCTCCGTTTCTTGTAATTTTCCATGTACATTAAAGGTATTTCTTTTTCATCCGTTGTTAGATATTACTTTCCCAAGTTTATTGACTTTCCTCACTTTTTTAGTTTTTCTTTATCCACATAGGATCTGTTAACCATTATAAAGAATTAATATTTTTAGTTTTCTTTTCTTGTAGATTTTCCATGTAAACTGAAGGTACTACTTTTTTTTTCTATTGCTAGATATTACTTTCCCAAATTTATTTACTTTTTTTAATCTTTTTTAATCCATATATGATCTACTTACCGTAATTTTATAACTTTCTATGTTTATTTTCTGTTTGTAGATTTTCAATGTACATTGAAGGCCCTATTTTTTTAATATTGCTAGACATTACTTTCTCAAATTTATGTACTTTCCTTTTTTTATTTTTCTTTATCTATATATGATCTATTTGTCAGATTTAAGAATTTAATGTATTTAGTTTCTTGTAGGTTTCCCATGTACATTAAAGGCATTATGTTTTTCTTTGCTATTGTTAGATATTACTTTCCTTTTTTCACTTTCCCAAATTCATTTAATTTCTTTATCTTTATTTGTATTCTTCTGTATCTATATAGGATCCAATTACCATAGTTAAGAATTTCATATATTTGGTTTCTGTTTCCTATAGATTTTTCATGAACATCAAAGGCAATATTTTATTGACATTTTAAGATAGTACTTTCCTTACTAATTTTACTTTCCATAATATTTATTTTCTTTTGAGAAAATTGCCCAAAAAATCATAAACATTTACTTACTTTGTCAATTCAGTCATAAATCTTTTTTTTATGCCGATTCAGTCATAAACCTTTTTCACCGTTGCCATTTAAGTCATTTCAACGGATTTTAGCCGAAAATTGCTTACGTGGCACAATCGGACTTCACCGAAAATGACATGGCAATGACAAGACAACATGTGCTAACAAACTTTTTTTTTCTTTTTTCTTCCTCTTGCCACTCTAGAGGGCGGTGAAGCTTTCACCGGCAACGAGCAAGGGCGGCGAGGGCTAGGGAGGTTGCCGCAGCCCTTGCCCACTGTCGGGGAGGGATGGGTAAGGGTGGGGCCGGCCTCACTAGTGGCCTTGATCTGGGCAATGGTAGCCTTGCCCTCGCCTAGATCTTTTGGTGGGGTGGGGGGGGGGGGGGGGGCAGCTCCGCCCAACTTAAATCTAGGAGAGGGCGGGGCCGACTCGCCAATGGTCAACGGAGGCCAGGCGAGATCAGCCCCGTCCTTGCTTGTTGCCAGCGAGGGCTTCGCTGCTCTCTAAAGTGGCCGGAGTAAGAAAAAAGTGTGTTGTCATGTCATCGCTATGTTGTCGCCAGCGAGGTCTGGTTACGCCATGTAGGCATTTTCCAGCCAAAATCCGTCAAAAAGACTTAAATAGCAAAGGTGAAAAGAGTTTACAACTGAATCGGCACAAAAAAAAATGTTTATAACTGAATTGACAATGTAAGTAAATGTCTATGACTTTTTTGGCAAATTTTCCATTTTCTTTTCATATCTTTTAGTTTTATGTATCTCCATAGGATCCACGTACCATAATTAAGAAATCCACATGTTTAGTTTCCGTTTCTTGTAGGTTTCTCAAGTACATTAAGGGCACTTTGTTTTGCTCTTCTATCGTTATAAATTATCTTCATTATTTTCGTGCTTTCCATAATTTATTTACTTTCCTTATTTTTTTTTTTATCTTCTGTTACTTGCATATTTCTCGAGTACATTAAAGGGATCATGACCAAGGGAAGCAATACGATAAATATTCTAAGATGTCATACTATCTTTCAGCACCTGTTTTATTTTATTTTATTGTATTTTATCGAGGCAACCTGCTATTCTATCTTTTGGTCTTTTCGAGTATATTGACGATTGCAACTCTAGCAAGCTAATCACCTTCAAGCGCGGTCCTCCCAAGCTTCAACAAAATTACCATTCTGGGCTTGTTCAACATCATCAAGTTCTACACACCTTATAGAGATTTTTTCAGCTTATAAACATCTCTATGCCCAATATCTTGCTCACCTTGATGTCGGCAAAGCATTCTTGATTACAACTGAGTACTCAGCATTACATCATATACTAATTACGACACCATATGCAATGCATGTACTCACCAGAGATACTCACAAATATACACATTACTAGCCTTTGGTTGTTTGTTATTATTATCAAAACAACACAAGGGATTTTTCCAACACTTGGTGCAAATTTTCCTATTATAGCATCTTCATATCTGAAGTACTTTCACAACAGCTTTCACAAAACCGTCGCTATTAATTTTGAGGTACTTAACATTTAAACATTTCCAAGACTATGGTATCCTTGCAAAATCCCTACTCCTTTTCTCTTGTCCTCCAATAATAAGTGCCCCCTACTTCTCTTGTAGCCCCACACCATATAACATAATTTTATAGTAGCAATATCCATAAACATAAAATATATAGGATATCCTATGATCATCATCTTTATTACAATGACGATGACATTACTACTACTACTACTTAGACGGTAACGACATCATCATCATCATTCTTATTTATGGTGAAAATGATATATCGTGAATGTCATAGATTTTTTCCCATTATTTTTATCATAGAAAAATGATACAAATAATCCTTGAACTTTGACAAAGTTTGTAAAGTGATCTCCGAAATTTTAATCTGTTTAATATGATTTTTGCAATTATGGTAAATGTTCAATTTAGGCCATGGACTAGATTAGACATTTATTAAAAAAATTGAGACCACATTAAATAAATTAAAAGTTTAAGGATTACATTACAAATTCTACTAAAATTCATGGATCATATTAAAAAAATTTAAAATTTATGAATGACATAGTATATTGAGCCAAAATTCAAGAACTGTTTTGTATAATAATCCATTTTTATGACCATACCACTATCGTAGCAGCTTTTGTTAAACGCGTTAATCTTTCGTAGTCACAAAGCGATACCTTTAAACCAGTGCGCCACCCAAATGAATGGATTTTGGACGCTACAAGACTAACTATAATACAGCTACTGCTGTACCAGAAAGATTAATCATATGTTTCTTGACATGGAAACTGAAAATATTATCTTTCAAAATCGAACCAAATCCAACGGTTCAGTTCAATTTTTGGGCCGAGTCCGACAAAAGAAAGCCCAATTGAATCATCAGGCCCATTGGGCTTTTGTCAATGATCGCTCGCGATCGGATAGAGCACGGTCCTGCCCCGTCGGAAGTTGCTCGGCAATTTCTCTTCCACGAACTTCTTCTGCGGCTCAGAGAGAGAACGAGAAGTGAAATTTCGACATCCCCCCAGGCGAGAGCAAGAACGCGAAGGACCTGTTGGCACCAGATCCGGCGAACGACGTCGGAAAACGACCGACCGAGGATGTCATCGGGATTCAGCGGCGATGATACTGCGCCCTTCTTCGGCTTCCTCGGCGCAGCGGCCGCGCTCGTTTTCTCCTGTAACATTCTTGTTCCCCTCGAAATTCTATTTCTTCCCTTTTGATCATGGTTCAATTTTGATCTCCAATTCATCGTTGTCGCTGAGATCTGCATCATTTCGATGTTGGAAAGATCGGTGATGGCTTGTCTCAGTGTCTGCCTGTTTATGTTGTGCCCCGTGCTGACAAATGACCGAGAAAACTGATGAATGGCCCCTCTGGCAAGAATCAAATAATCGTGTTATGTGTCTTAGGTCGTTCGATCGACTCCTTCTATTGCTTAGCATTTTGGAATTACCAGAGGGTAGCTAATGATTCTCATTTATCTCTATCTTTCTGATCGGCTCGTTGTTACGAACTTATATCTTTTGGATTGCATTTAGAAAATCATATTCGATCATTTCCATTTTAGCTTTTTGTGCCCAGGTGTCCGAAAGTTGCCTTTTGGCTCTGGCACCATGTTGCGCACGCAGGCTTGGAAGCCGTAGCTTGCCAGGGTTCTTTGGCACTAAGAATAATGACTCATGCATCAAAGGAAGTCTGAATAATCGAATTTTCCATTATATGTAGAATGGAGATGATTCTGATTGCCATTCTTGGGACGTTCATGTGTGCTTATGATATGGGTCTGTCTTCGATTTCGCTGAGCAGGCATGGGAGCTGCATATGGGACAGCCAAGAGCGGGGTGGGTGTAGCATCTATGGGTGTGATGAGACCTGAGCTGGTTATGAAGTCCATAGTGCCAGTGGTTATGGCAGGAGTGTTGGGCATTTATGGGCTGATTATCGCTGTTATCATTAGTACTGGGATCAATCCCAAGGCGAAATCATATTACCTCTTTGATGGCTATGCACATCTTTCATCTGGCCTGGCTTGTGGTCTTGCTGGGCTGTCGGCTGGAATGGCAATTGGAATTGTTGGAGATGCAGGTGTCAGGTATGCGTCACCTGTTTCTCCTACACTTTTTTCACAATAAGTTTTTTTGCGATAACATGCCAACATGATTGTTCTGCAGAAATCACCACATAAAGCTTACCTGAGATAAAAAGTCAAATCTCGTATTGCCTTTTTTCTTTTTAAGAAGTTTGATTTTAGACTGCATTTATTTAATCTAGGGCTCCATTATTCAATTGGTGCACAAAGAACATCAAACCCTCTGTGAGCATGTTTTGGGTCATTTATCTCTGACTTTCATGTTCCATGCATTTCTCAAGATCGTCTTGCATTTGAGTGAAATAAAGTGCCTAATGCCTGCAATGGTGGAACCTCATTGTGAATCACGGTATCAGATGTAGTCAAATGAATGTTACTTTCTGTTTGTTTGAGCTGGCAGAGACTCAAATTGTGAGTCCACACGATTGTGGAAACATAATGCTAATGCCTCTGCATACTGACTAGTTGGAATGGAATGAAATTTTATCAACGATGCTTTGCATGGATTGGTCAAAATTATTTAGTGAGTGGGTGACCAAGACTGACTCCTTTGTTGAGTTGCTTTGCCGCCTGATACGTTAAATAGTGTTATGTAAGTTGCCTGGAGTAGCACAGGGAAAATTGCTTCTAACACTCTCTAATGCAAACTACAATATAATGTTAATTTCGGCAGCGCATTTATGCAACGGTGTATATTATTTACAGTAGACTAAGTCTAGGACACATGATGAGTGTTTTAAGCAAGAAACGCCATTATCAATTTCCAGTAGATTCTTAATCATACTGACTGTATTATTAGAGCAGAGGTTAGAATCTGTTGCCAACAGGCTCATCTCGTTGCCATCTTGAACTTTGATTTGCCTGTTTTCAAAGAAAAAAGAAGTGAAAGTTGTACATGGGATATTAAAAGTCCCTTTTAAAAGAAAAAGGACCCATGAATGAATGTGATCTACTTGTTATGCAGAGCTAATGCGCAGCAGCCAAAGCTTTTTGTTGGGATGATCCTTATCCTCATTTTCGCTGAAGCACTGGCTCTCTACGGCCTTATCGTCGGCATCATCTTGTCTTCTAGGGCAGGCCAGTCCAGAGCAGAGTGAAGGGGACCAGGGATGCATTACTGAACAGATCAAAATTGTTCCGCTGGCTCTTTGCGGAAAGGTTGTGTAGTCTCTCAGTTTAGCATTAGTTGGATAGCCCTCGCGAGAATCTGATTCCTTGTAGCCTTTCCGAGATGCGAAAAGAGCGTCTCTGCATGAGAAAGGCTCCTCCACTCCTCTTTTATTTAGCTTGTGTATTATACGTTGTAAACCTTGATTCTGTGACTGATATTCTTGTGATTTGTGTGCATCTCATACAGATTGCATTTATGTGAGAGGTTGCGGTGCAACTGTCTTTGTAGGTTTCTGGTTTGGTTTGGAAGCTGATCTTTTTTCTTCGAGTTCTCCATTCTCTCTCAAAAGATAAATGATTTAAAAAAAAAATTCCTGAAATTGATCATTTGTATCATTTACAAAAATAAATTAACTAAAACTATTTTCAGCGTCTTGACGTATAAGTTTTTTTAATTTACAAATTATTGTAAACGATATGAGTGATTTAAAAAAAAAAATTCCTTACTCGTAGGTAGAAATATCAAGTCAGTCAATCTTGATATCCGGGGCAATTCTATTTGAACGACTTCACATAATTCCAGAGTCGGTGCAAAATGCCAATAATTCAGTCATCGTCCATTGGGTGGTTGATCGACATATGGAAGAATTCGGCAGCTTCAAGTGTACGTCCATAATGCTAATTGGGTTTATTGTTCTACACAGGTTGTGCACATAAAAAATAACCCTTTGACAGTCATGCGAAACCGTTGAGTAAAAGGCGAAAATGAGATTTTTTTTATTTTATAAGATTAAGGAGTTTATTTTCTTAATTAATTGCATTAATCTAGTCACTGAGCAGAAATTATTTTCGGTCAACCAAATGGGTGAAAATTTGAAAAATTTATTTTCGAAAAACTCATCCTAAAAAGAATTCCCGTAAAATATTTTCGGGTATAGTTTATGCGGAGAAAATAGGAATCAAATGGGCCCACTGGACTATTTGTTCGATTTTGAGCCCATTGAACTGCCCTTGTTGAGGCCCAATTACCGATCAGCACCTTCGATCCATCCGCACGCTGCTTTGCATTACGGCAGCTTCGAAGGTGCGGGGAGTGCAAGGATTGTGCGCGCGCGAGCGTGAAGAATGGCGATGATGCAATTGTTCGGCGCCGTCGCGAGACGAGCTACGACGATGGTGAATCGACCGTCTCTGGCCTCTCCAATCTCTTCGCTGTCCTCGGTTTCGTCTCCTTCTTCATCGTCGACCAGAGCTCCTCCGCCGTTCCCGGTGCTGTGCGGGAGGGGCGACAAGAGGACGAAGAAAGGTAAGAGGTTCAAGGGATCGTACGGGAACGCGAGGCCGAAGAAGGAGAAGAAGATCGAGCGCATCAAGGACAAGGTTGAGGTCCCCAGGTCCACTCCTTGGCCTCTTCCTTTCAAGCTCATTTGAGATTCATCTCCCTCTCTCGCTCTCTTTTTTGAGTCTCGTTCGGGTAGTTGCAGTTGTACTCTTGATTTACTAATTGGCAGTGGATGGAAGCTGTTTGTGTAGATTGCTGGCGGATTTTGAGTTGGGATTGATTCACTTTATATTTCGGTCCCGAGATTAGAGAGGTTTGATTATCTTCGAGGTCGATAGTTCTGCTGATTTAAAGGTGTGCATGGTGATACTTAGGAACTTTTGGAGACGAATGAGCATTATTAGCGGTTGGATTCACGGTGTTTTTAATCGGCAGTCCCTCACGGTTTGGTGAAGGTGAGCGATAAGATTGTTGATGACTGGAAAAATTGGAGAATAAGTCCATCCTTGGTGCGACTTTTACTCCGCATAAGCAGTTGAAGCGTGTACATAAGCAAAAAAAAGCAACTAAGATTAGTTCTTCATGCTGCAAATTTGCTGCGACAAGTAGATGATATCGGTTAAGTACGTTGTTTTGATTAGCTGAGGGTCTGAGCTGTTAAGAATTGAGGAATCCGACATGCCAAGGTACGAGACAACTTATCTGCAAGACATTGATATGTGAGGATGTGGCAAGTTTCATATAAAATGACAATTTGGCTACAGCTAATCTATCAGTGACAACGCATCATTAGGCGGATGGAGATCGTGGCCATCCTAAGAGTTTCAGCATTAAAATGGTAGATTATGCTGCCGACGAAACTTGGGTCTTTGCCCTTAACACATCAATCGTCATTAGTGCTTCTGCTGGTGAGAATTGTTTGTAACACAATTAGATTGTAGAAAGGAGATATTTGGCATCACTGCTGTGATCATCATCAATGACTCCACATTTGCAGTATTATAACTTGCCTGATCAAATCCAGTGTTAGCTCCACAAGAAGGTCAAGTCCAATAGTGAAAATGGTGGCCACCCTGATCGAGATTGTTAGAGTATGTTATTTGCCCCTATTTCTAGGTTCAGTTGCAAGCTTGTGTGCTGTGTGAATGACCCATTTGAGGATGACCATTGTGACTGTAGTCATGAAGATTCTGGCAGCAAATTTATAGGGTGCCTTCCTCTCCTTCGCTGCTTTATAACTTGTCCCATGAGGTTTTGCGGGAATGCAGGACAAACAGAATAATGCGCGGCATTGACTGGAGGATATGGATGCTGAAATTCTGGTAAAATGCAAATTAATTGGTTATAGGACTGCATATCAGTGAATGGGAGTGGATTTATATACCTTAACTTATCAACTTATCAAATCTGTTTTGTTCTCTTCTTAGGACTGAAGGGTGTAACATCCAAATGCTTTTGTCTATAGTATGAACCCTGTCACGTACTTTGCACGTGTGCTTATCCTATTCTAGTCATATGTAGTGCATGCGTGTGCAAGCTTACGCAGGTTCTTATAAATAAGAGTCCTGGGAAAGATACACAATCGATCCAACATGCGAAGCAGAGCTAAGAAGTTTGAGAAGAAAGATAATTTTTATATTTTCTACTGAGTCTTTTGGTGTGGGTTTTATTGGTGTCTACATTCTGATAATATTAGCATTTGAATCATATAAAAGTGTTGGATGATAGAGATGATTTCACATTTATGAGTCCTCAATCTCTAACCTAGGCTGTGGATATGTAAATCATGCAAAGTAGGTGTCTGGTCCAACCTTTTTTAGCAATGGTGAAACTTCATCTGCTACTACTTTTTTAGGCTTACGGTCAATAGAGAATTGCATTAGCTTGTTTGAAACTATTACACTGTCAAAGGATGGACGAATCTGAGACTCAAACTACTTGGTCTTTGAGATCTTGAGTGCATGACGTAATTGATATTATTGCAGCAATACACTATCAGGAGGTGGTAAAGAGAGGATCGGTGCTGTTAATCTTTCTTTGCCAGAACCCTCTATGAGAACTTCATGGAATCTTTTTGACAATCATCAGAAAAGAAAAGTTCCTTTATATTTTTTAATTTTGAAGAAGAGGCATCACGCCGCCTTGGTGCGATGCACCTTTTTCTCATTGCAACTGCAAATTCAATAGCAACTCTGAGATGATGGCAAGTCCAGAAATCGAAGTTGGATTAGCCATGAGAACGAACAATCACCAGCCTATTGTAGGATGCCCAAGCGCTATATTCAGTAGCACTGGGGACCATTTTCTTTGGTGTAGATCTTCTTGAAGAAAATTCATTGACGAAACATGAAAGAACTCTGGTGAGGGCAGAATCGCTTAAAGTCCTTATTCAGCTGCCTTGTAGATTCGAGTGCTGCCCGGACTCATGGGTCCAAGCAAACTCCAGATCTGCGTAAGAATGTGCTTTTACTGGGTCCGTTCCAATTAGAGGAAGTCCTTTTCTGTCAAGTTGGTTGTGATCTTTGATGCTTGGAACACAAATTTGGCGTGAAATTCGTGGACAAGGAAAGGCCAGGTGGATTAAATCTGGACCTAATGCATCAATTTGACTCATGCTACTATTATACTCGTGACACAAGCTGACTTATTTCAAGTTTCACGTTCCTTCATGTTAATTTCACAACCGAGAGATCATCAACTCCTCGGCCTGACTAAGACTATGGCATCATCCATCTATTTACGTGGTGTCATCCTCGAGTTCATCCTTTCTTCCTTTGAAGAAATCAAAGCTTGTCATTGCAGTTTGCTAGGAAACTGCAAATAGGCAGCGAATGCGAATACGTATGAGGAAGTTACTTTATGGGTTTCTCTCTTCGTCCAATGCCGAGGAGAAAATCCTTTTTGAAGAGGTACTGGACTTTGGCAAGAAAGGAGTTAAGATAGAAACCGAATAAATTGATACTCTGATGGAGTCATTACAATGGCTTGGGAGGAATGAGTTGACAAATGAATATTATGCAGGCACTTGACTACTAGCTCATAAGCTCCAAATGGTTTTACACAAACAAAATGGGTTTGGAGGCTGCGTAGAGAGAGATAGAGAGAGAGAGGAGTTGAAGAAAAGAAGGTAAGATATCAGATGTGGCCGCCATGACTCTCGTGTGACAAGTTAACCTAAATAAGAAATTGAACTCCTTTGCCTCCACCCGGAGGATCTCCTTCTCATGCTGGGAGAACTAAAGCTAAGCCCCAGCATCCCTCGAAGAGCCTTTCCTTGCTCTTCAAACCGAACGAGCTTAGCGACGATGGAAGCACTCTCCATGACACGTTCCATGTCTTCCGTGTCGCTCCACAAGCGATTGGCCAGTTGAAGCCGCCTCCTCTTCGACCCCAGACTGATACCCCATTTCTGGAAGAGTCTCTCCCTCTCTCCTTCCGAGAGTCTCCTGCGCATCAGCTTGCTCAGCTTCTCCCTCTCCCGATGAAGAGCCTTCAGACTGACCCATCAAATAAATGCCATTAGAATTCTGTTTCTAATGGCTAAGGCATGGTATGTACAGAGGCTAAAGGCTTAAGCAATGAGTCCTTTTCTGGCCACGGAAAAATGCATCAACTGAAAGCATCAACTGAGAGCCCCACATCAACAACTGTAAACCGTTCTAGGATCACTTACATATGACAGACCTATGTTAAGGTTAAAACTCCTTATCTGCGGCACAGAGAGAGAGAGAGAGAGAGAGAGAGAGAGAGGAACCTTGAAGCGGGTGTAAGAACTCGTCCATCTGCCACTGCCTGCCCTCCGCTAGAAAACGTTTCCTTCAGAAAAGTCAAACGTCGGAGCTCCACTTCCATGTAGATGGAATCTGCTGGATCGCCTCTGAAGAGCAGAAAGAAGTATGTTCGGTGAACCAATGAAACGTTGCAAATTTGCCAGAGCCCCAGGATTGATCTTTGCTTTCTCTCAAATTCCTGCGGCCAATCTATTGGATTTATCATTGCGTCTGAAGCTACTTCTTTCGCATTATTTTGATAATTGTTAGATCTCGACTCCGCCCCCTGAAGATATTTCGAATTCATGTCAGTCAGATGTTTATGAACAAATGCATGTGAAGGATGTCTTCAGCGACATTTTCAGAATAAGTAAATAATTTGACCAAAAATTTGATGCATGACTGTGCGCAACTTTTTTTCAACATTTTTAGCACTAGGAAAGGACAGTAATGAAACTACATCTAGATGCCAGCCGCGACAACTTCTAGAAGAGGCAGAACAAGTCGAATGCTGATGTATAAATTAACAAAAAGCAACTGGAAATTGCACCCACATATGCACACCGATAGCAAATGACAACTTTTACCTGCTCATCTGCTAGTTGCTTCTCATAGGCGCTGGTCATTTCCTTCAGCCCGGCAACAAAAGTATGAACACTAGTAATATCTTCATCTGGAGCTGCACCAACACTTTGAGCAACGGAACCACTTTCCAAAGAAGATTGAGAATTATTTCTTGAAAGCCTTGCATTGTCATGGTCATAATTTAATGGAAGAAACTTCCTTGGAAGTGCTTCAGGTCTTCCAGGAAAGATCCTCTCAAACTCATTAGGTGGGGTTCTGTTGATTTTTTCTGCCTCCTCAAAGCTGGGAGAGGAGGAACCAGCTCCAAGATTTGCTCTACAGCTCAAGCTCCTACTTAGCTTGAGATTTGTAGAACTTGAGATATCCGCTGCTGGGACTCTTGGGGATGTATCACCATGAGGAGCGATAAAAGATTCAATAGTCCTCTGCACATCATGGAGTCTCTCTTCAAGGGCCCCATATCTGGAGAGATTCTGGATGCGACTCCGTTCTCCATTTTCACTGAATGTGGTTGATAATGGAGTCTGACTAGTTCCATTATGGTCTTCTGCTTGTCTCAGAGCTGATACTTCAATTTCACCAAGCGGGCTGGAAAGGGCTTCAACATTGTTCTCCCTGCTTAATTCTTCCATGTCAACACACTGAACATCCTTGCAGTAATCATCATATCCATGACCAACTGCCGGTGGTGCATACATATCATCTGCTTCAGAATGTTCTTCAGTGTTCTCCCATAACAATTTCTTTCGTTGTTCAGAGCTATTTCCATTCATCTTGTTGTGATACATGGTTCCGTTCATTTTTCTAACACTCGAATCCAGAGAGTGAGAATAGACAACGCCTTCTGACAATGAACAATCATCCTCCCATGTATCATTTGTTTTCCCATTATATTGATGTCCATTTCCAATCTTCGTGGAGAGAAGACAGTGAGAGTTAGAAACAGTAAATACCAAAGTTCCACTCAACCTAAAATTCCAACAGAGAGTCGAAGGATACCAGTTTTTTGGGATCCTGATCATTTTCAACCAACTTCAGCAACTCTTCAACCCGAGATTGTGCTACATCCCTTTGTTTCTTCAATTCCCTAATCTCCTTCTCCATCTGCAAAAGATTATCATCAACAATCAACGTCTCCACAACCACAAGTAATAAAGAGGATGCACCACCTGTCGAAAAGGCTAGGTTTTCTGGATGAAGCTAGCATTTAGAGGGTTTACATTGTCAGCAAAACTCATCCACAATAAAATATTCTCCGCCATGCAAATGATCAATGCATTTACGAAATCAAAACAGATTTGGTCGAATAAACGCTTCCATGTAACTAACTTCTCCTTAGGACATTGAACAGTTCCTGGTAAACAATATGCTCATGTAAGATAACTTAGTTATAGATGTCTCATCAAGGCACTGATGTTGCCAGGCTGAGCCATTCCAAATTGTCGCAAGTAAAACATTGCAGCACTCTTAAATAGGAATCGACAAAAGCTTACAGGCTAATTTACTCAGTCGATATTTATTAACTCCAGCCACGACGTTAGTTGAAAATAAATCTTCTTTAATTAGAGATTTGTAATTCTCAGAGTTCACAAAGTAATTTACCTTCTCAATTTGAACATCTTTCTTCTTCAGTAGTGCTACATAGTCACAGTTTGATGAAACAGGAACAGGAGCTCTCAATTCATTCTCCAATCTAGCCAACTCTTTCTGCAAATGTTTGACCAGGGCCTTATCAGACATCACCACATTAACTTGTGCTTTGGTAGTCACTTCTTTTGCACAACAGGCAAACAGAAGAGTGTTTCTAGTCTGCTCGACATGACTTCGAGCAGGGCTCAAAGTGCAAATAATGGCAGTCCTAGCATTTCCACCTAGGGCAGGTTGCAGTATGCGTGTCAGCTTTGAATCTCTGTAATTGATATGTCCATGTCTCCCTTTACTGCATTAATTAATAGCATCAATCATGAACTACATCAAAATTCACCGTGCTAATCACATTTCAAATCCTGAGCTACAAGTGGAGCCCATTTTATAAATTGATTGGAAATAACAAGGAGCAAAAGAAAGGGTAAAAATACATGCACACGAGGAGAGTGCCACACAAATACAGGAAGAATGCCCACAAGCAGGCCCAGAAATCAGTGGATGAAATATTATACAGTCTCTTGACTACCAGACAAGTAGAATAAACTATGTTTTTCAACTCTCATATGACGAAACAATATCATCTGAATTGTCAATGCATAATATCTTAATGAAGCTGTGAAGAATCCTTGATTAATCTGAGCTCACTTTTGAAATTTAAGAATCTCTAGAAGATATATGGCAAATTACTGTCACGGAAACATCACTTGAGACCATATGCTTCATGTTATAGCCTCCAGGAGCAGTAACTGTTATATCCTTTTTTTACTGAAAAAAGAGCATTGCTATAATCCAAGTACTCAAAATATTAGTCTATCTTTTCTTCCCTTGGTGAATGGTCTTTGAACTTTGAAACAACCAATGACCACAATAAACATACAAAGTTACACCTCAATGTGTGTGATATACAATAACTTTACACAGACATGCAATGACTACAGTAAAAACTGAGTTTATGCGTGCATATGATTATTGTGAACTACTATAAAAATTAAACAATTACTTGCAAGAAGCAACTTCATAAAATTGGCAATAGGGTTAGGAAAGCACTTTTCCCTGAAAAATCAATTTTTGCTGACCTTAGCTTGCGAATGACAGTTCCCAGAGTCAGTAAACTGCGATTTATGTGGCAACCTTCTTTCAATCTAGCTCCAGCTGATAATGCTTGAGATGCACGCTCGCTACCAGCCAAATCTATGAAGTTCTACATTTTCATGCATGACAAAACTTATTGATCTAGGCAAGAAGGAAGAATTTAACATACAAGCAACAGCAGAAAACTAGATTAACAGACATTACCACACTGGCTGAAAGGGTCGTGGAGTTGTCCTTGCCTAAAAACTCACGAGCAGAACTTTCAACTGTCTGTAGGAATCAGCATTCAAAGGTTAACTTAATCAAGTGAACAGACAAGTTGTATGTAAGTCTCACCAAAAATAATTGTTCAGATGAAGGATGAGAAAAGATGATGAACCAATTTGAGAATTTGATGAGATCTGGAGCTTCTCTCATTCAATAATGTCTCCCCAATTTGTCTCTGAGCTGTGAAAATAAATGCTTAACTTAACCCAAAGATTTATATTGTAATGGCAGAT
Organism: Melaleuca quinquenervia; assembly: GCA_030064385.1. NCBI lineage: Eukaryota > Viridiplantae > Streptophyta > Magnoliopsida > Myrtales > Myrtaceae > Melaleuca > Melaleuca quinquenervia. The sequence goes on along the minus strand of CM057726.1, from coordinate 3,130,923 downwards.
CACTGGTAGATGATTTACCTTCACAAATGGATACAAGCTCGTTAAAATGGTTCCAGTCCCGCAGAGTTTCCTCAGTTACTTTTTCCACAATAGTCCCTCTCTACTCAAACCAAAAGTCATATTACCAACTCCCACACAATGGACAGATAACTCGGGAGACAAAAATGAGATGTACCTCTGGATCATCCAGCAGCCGAAGAGAAGTGCTATCTGTGCTGAGGAGATCTCTAACAACTTCATTGTAGATTTCAATAGCAGATAACTTCAAAACAAATGCTCTTTCTTCATGCTTTCCTCATAACAAGTAGCTCCAGGTCATTAAGGTTTACAGGAGAAAAGCAAAGGTGAAATAAAAAACTGTTGAGCTGCAGAGATACAACTTTAATGGATAGTTTTCCTTACTTTGTGTATATAATCAAATATATCAGCTACAGTGAGCTCTGTTATTCCATTCATGGTGTATGTCTTTCCACTACTTGTTTGCCCATAAGCAAATATACTAGCTGTAGAGAGAGAGAGAGAGAGAGAGAGAGAGAGAGAGAGAGAGAGAGAGAGAGAGAGAGAGAGTATTAGACAAAATACTTCTCTCTTTCAGACGAAGAAACTGGAAGCATACATCACACATATAGAGAAAGGGCCCAAGATAATAAAAATTGGCAGGATTTCCATACGTACAGTTAATGCCATTGACAACTGAGAGAGCAATTTCCCTTGCTCCTTCTTCGTACACCTCCCTCGTAGAACAGTCACCACGATATACCCTGTCTATCACACAAAAGCATATGCAGAAGAAAGATTGCTCATTTAGATTGGTCTCAGAAATCTAGCCTAACGAAGACATAAATGTGTTGAAGAGCGCGAGCAAAGTCAAAATAGTTGAGTTTATAGCATTGTTCAAAACAATGAATCCACTGCTGTAGAAAACGAAGTAGATGCTTTTCTAAACATCACCTTCAACACAAGTTGAACTCAAAGAAAAAGAGATTCGATTCAGAAATTAAGTAAAATTCCAGAACTTTTTATCACCTTCAATACAAGTTAAATCTCAGAACTTTTTTAAGTAGACTGGTTGTTAGCAGTGATGAACAAGAGCGCGATCAGAAGTTGAAATATAACACGTGCAGAAAAACTAATGAAATAAAACTTTTTTTAGGGAAAAAAGCAGATAGTTCAACATTTCCTCACCAAATGTGTAGGCAGAAGGAAAAGTACACCCTTCCCTAAGGGTGTTCCTGTACAAGATCGTGGTGTCATTGATGCATTCCCAGTCCGCTGCTTCATTGGCCGCCGCCTCCTTCTCACTCAAGGGCCTCAGCCTCAGCAAAACAAGAATCTTCTCCTCACGAGCACCCATTCCTTGCATTTTTTCCCACTTCAGTAGCTCCTCCCCACTAATTGCTCCCATTTCTCACACTCCTATTCTCTAGGCTCCTTCCTTTCAATCCTACCATCAATAAGAACAGAATGTCTATAATATCAAGTTCCTCCAAGAGTAAAACATACTGCAGGCACTGGTCAGTTTTGCTTTCCTGCAGGTTTGGACAGTTTAGATGTTAACAGCAAAGTGGTTGCACTGACAATAGTTTAAAAATAGAAAGAAAAAAAAAAACAATAAGCCTTGTCATATCTGGAATAAGCTCATCATGGCGTTTATCCAACTAACACAGAAAAGGATACTAACGAAGGGAAAAAGATGATTACGGTTTTAATAGCAACAAGATGCCAATTATGAAGCGCTCCAACCACCCCGAGAAAGTTGAAGATAGAAAGAAAGGAAAAAAAAATCGTGGTTAGTTAAGATTAGCCCCTCTTGCTTAACTTTTAAACCTGTTGCTCTCTTTCATTGTCATTTGCAGAGAACATCAACTATCGACATCCATTCTTTTCCTATTCAATTCCTGCAACGACGATTCGTCAGAATAGGAAACTTTCCTTCGTGGCAACCTCACCATGCTTGCATATGAAGTAATAGCATTCCACATGTTCTTAATCCCACAGCGAGTTCCAAAACTCCGTCGAGACATGGTCCCAGTCATATCATCACGGTCTCCCTCCCTGCCACCCGCCCTCCCTCTCGTGCATACAACGCTCGACGAATCCATCAGGTTCGGCTCATTCTTATTGAGATAACTCCTTCGCAGAACACATACCTCCAAAAAAAACGCCTGTGGTTGGAACGCCGCTACTGACATCCGATGAAGCTCCTCGCATGACTCCGCATCGCTCCGCCGTCTTGGCGACTCCTCAATAGCTACGTGTAACGCGCTCGGTCGCCTAACGCTTTCAATCGCTGCCTCTCCGATCCATTTGTCTTCAAACTCCAGCTTCAAATCTCGAGCTCAGCCTACACGAAAACCAAAGCGAAAAACAAATTATATACTGAACAAATCCCAAATCGCCAGAGCCTCTCTGGCATTCTTCCCGTTTGCCAATTAATGAAGATAATCGACCGCAACGGTAAGCACCATTATCAATGAAATCACATTAATCTCCACAATAAATCCGCGATTAAGGCGCAATTACTACACATCATCCCACGAAAAACCGCAAAATATCCAGCTCAACATTTTCCGCAACTGAACCTATGGAGCTGAAAACTTTGCCCCGACATTAACCGAAACCTTGCTTGAAAGACAAGGCTGAGCACGCAAAACACAGCCAGCACCAGCTTTACGCGTCGAATAAAGTGTGGAAGAGCCACTCGAAAAAGGAGCATGCGGACTTAAAGGAGCTGCATCTAACGCAACAGTCCAAAAAAAAAGCAAAAGGAGAAGGAGACGAAGAAGAAGAAGAAGAAGAAGAAGAAGAGAAGGAACCAGGAAAACTTCTCGATGCAACAGTGGAATCGGCGAAAACTCGCAAGCCACGATCTCTGAGCTCGAAAACCACCGCCGAAATTTAAGAAAAGCGGATGGCAAAAGTAAAACAGGAAAAAGAAAGGCGGAGATTCTCTCTCTCGACCTCGAGCTCGAGCTCTCGGAGAGAAGGAGAGGCGAGCGACCGACGAAGCTCCAAATCTGGTGCGGCGTCAACGTCGTTGAACTTTCTCTGCACCGAGTCCCAGTCCCAGTCCGGGCGACGTGCAGTCGAAATGACCACGTTGTCCTCGGATTCAGGCGCCTCCTGCGTCGTCGAGGGTAGATAGTGAGAGAGACAGCAACGAACGAGCGCGTACCGGAAAATGGGGTTGCTTCGGCTTCGCGCCACGTGGATTTTCCTGATTGTTTAAGTTACGGGAGGCGTCAAAAATATCACCGCCGTTGGATCTAAATCGGAGACGGCATTTTGCCCCCCTTTTTGCCCGTTAGGATGGCCATTCTTTAATTTCCGATTACGATGTCTTGAAGTACGTGGGAGAATACTATGACAAGTACGTCCCAACGTATCATTTTTTATTTAATGAATATTTGGATCGATTTTCAACTATACAATATAAAAATTTAATTCTCTTATCTAATAGACAGATATAATTTTTTTTTTGGGAAAACTTGCTCCTTTTACTAACCCTCCCATCTTTTTTCTGTCAAGCGCACATGAAAAAATGCCTCATTTCTTTAACCCCCAAAAAAAGCATCATTTAGTGGTTTATACATACACACATACATACATATATATATATATATATATATATTGTCGCCATATTATCATGCACGAGACACGTGATGACTCTATCCGCTATCGCAACATGTGAAAGCTAACGTTAGGTCAATGACGATCTACGGTTATTGTTAACGTCAAAATAAGAAGTACCTTTCGTCCATTCAACTCGAATAAAGATGTCATTATCATTTGGTTGATCGGTCAAATTGAAAAACGCATTTGAGAAGAATCAAAGGAGTGCAATTTTGGTGGATTGATTTGGGTCGATTTATTTTTTAGCCCTTTCGCAAGAGATTGACAAATTTGGCAAAGTTGTCACTAGTCTTTGAAATTACTTGTAGAGCACACTATAGTCTAAAGTCAAAACCTAGTGACCGCGCTTGCTAGTGGCTGCTAATCTAGGACAGCTCAACTGATAGTGCCACTGCTATTGATCATTGTAATGTGAGTAGTGATGGATTTACCAATATATTTATCTTTCGTTTCTAGAAAAAAAAATTAGCATCGGGAGATAGTTTGTTATTTGATGATCGATATACCAGCCGCTCGATTTTATCAGTGTTGATTGATCAGGTTGGAATATATTTCACCGAAGCTCGTTTGCAATGTCCTTTTGTTGATCTTGTTTTCAAATTGGTATAGAGTGATGCACATGTTCTTGGATTAGAGATGATGTTTAAGAGATACCCGATAATGTCTATCTTTTAATTTTAATCTTGAGTTGTGAATTCATTTCTCGATGTGTACCCACGGAGAGTGGAATATGAGAGAATGAAAACGAGAATCAAGATTTTTCCAAGATCCAAATTAATATACCCGATACCCGCGATGACAAATAATTAGAAGTAAATCTATCTTGTTAAGAGCGAGCAATTAAAAAAAAATACTAGAGAGTCATGCTAATGCAAATTGTAGCTTGCGGACACTCAACATAGCAATAGTTGAGTTTAGATCACCAACTGCACTTAACTATACCCGCTTTCTTCCATGCTTAAAACTTAATATAACAGATGAAATTCATTGATGCGGAAATTTGGCCACCAAATCAAACTTGATCGACTAAAAGCGTTGTACTTCTTGATCATCGATACTGCTCTGCTTCTCAATTAGTCTAACGAAATAAGCAGGACATTTCATGAGTTTTGAGTGGTGTTTTCTCATTTTGCAAAAAACCAAAAACTGATGATCGCTCTTGCTGGTCATCAATCCATGTCAGGCAATTCGGGGTGTTATCTGATGGGGGCTTTTCTTTAGTTGAGAAAAGTGACTTTTATTTTCAACCGTTCGATTTCAGATCAGACGGCTGAAAACACGTCACCTCTACCTCATGGCCGTCCAGGTATCATCGGCGTTCGTGAAAAGCGGCCTTGGAGGACGTCACGAGAGCATGTGAAAAGGGGTTAAAGAGGTGAAAAAGGTGACCATCTTTTTATTAGATGTCATTCCTGGTAGAAAAGAGAAGAGGGCGTTTTAATGGCGTCGATCACGGGTTCCCCTTTGCAATTTTCCAACTAGCATGAGTGCGATCACGTTATTGTCAACGAGAGAGCCAACGGTAGCGAGTCATTTGCGCCGGTCAGACCGGTAAGGCTAACTACGGGCCGTACTTGGGCCGGTGGGCGGAGTCTGGTAACTCACGTGGTTCTCCTCCGATGAAAAGTCTTTTTTCTTTGAATTGACGATTCCAACCATTCCAAAGAAATGAATAACGTGATCTCTCTTTCTAATGACATTGTCTAAGAGAGAATTATTGTAGATGCTTGTCTTCGTGTCATTAATGCGTTGAACTATATTGAGAATTCTCTATATAATGATTATTCTCGATTCAAAAAGAAAAAAACGCGAGATGTTATACTTAATCACGTGATTCACTCATTTTAACATACTCATCCGAATTCGTTCTCGTCAAAACTTACGGAACCAATCCCTAAACTCTTCCACTCGCGTTTAGTGCTGATTTCATCGATTTGGAGCTCCGTATTAGAAATCACTGAGCTCGTGTTATATCGCGAGAATTGTTATTAATGGGTGACTAAGACTAAGAGCACGGGGTGCTCTACCTTTCGATCCATCCTCGGTCAGCTCGAGGATTGGCCACATTGGGCAATGATGGGAGGTCACCGTAAGTGCGGGACATCAACGTGGACTGCACGAACTCGGACGGTGGCGACATCGAAAGTCAAAGATCAGTGCGTCGCGATTCCGATGCCGCACGCGGAGTGATTATTAGATGGACCGCCGGATGTCCTCCTGCCGAGGGGCTAAAGGGAAATGGAGCATCCCGAGATTTTATTAAGCATATTTAGCAAAGAATATCTCGATTTTCTAAAGAATCGACTGTCGAGCCTTTAAAAAAAAAAGGAAAAAAACACTGTGTTGGAAAATTACGGATTTTCCTCATTTGATCGTTGACAGTTACCGCGACAATCTTTGCAAGAAGGAACATATGACGATGACGACGTTGATGGTGCGACCCTAACCAAGTAATAGATGGCTCAAGTCACGGCAAAGAAAGAGTCACAATGGGTTCGGATCTCATTGTCGCAGAGCTGGATAAAATAAAAATAAAAAGAAAAGAACACGCAATCCAAAATTCATATTTGACATATCGCGCTCTTAAGAGGTAAATTTGAAAATATCTGCCAATCTTCAATTTAGGAATTGCCCGCGAAACAAGAGTGGGAAAAGGAAGAAAAAGAGGGACTCAAATTAACCAAATCCCCTGTTTCTCAACCTCCGATTCAAGGTGGATGTTTACATGAGAACTTGGATGTTCTTCGGGTAATATTTTCAGATCTCGAGAGAGATGGCGAGAGGAGAGAGTAAGGTAAGAAAAATTCCTAGATTCCTCCTTCTGATCAAGTACAAAGAAGACAGAAGCTGGACACATCATTAATTTGGACGGCAGTACAACAAACACTGGCTTTTTCTAAATAAAATAGAGAAAAGGAGGAAGAAGATAGACCAGCTTAGACCAGGCAAACGGATGAATGGAGGTAGATTTAGGTATGGTAAAAATTTGGTTTAACATAAATTAATCCATTTTCGTATAATACAAATGTAGTGATCTATAATTTATCAAACTCATACCTAAAACATACCCGACCCAATATGTATTGATAAAACAATGTTATTTTTATCCCAATCTAGACAAATCGGATTCGAACTGAGTTAAGAGCATGTAATGAGTGAATGTGACATCGGATGAGAGATAGAGAGAATGGAGAGAGTTATAGAGATGGATTGGGTCTAAATAAGCTATGGACCCATTTAAAAAAATTCATGTTATTTCGGGTTTTACCATTCTGAACTCATTTTATGACATGTTCACTGAATATAACCGGTCCATAGAGCAACACAGCCTATCAAACACAAATTAAGAAATGTGCTCATGACCTAATTTGATAGGCATAGGTGACAAGCTAAATTCATAGGCTCAAAAGCATTCCTCGGGTTAAAACTTAAAATCGGAGTAGGAAAAAGGTTGCCTAAACAACAGTATCCGACATTGTTGCATCACATGCGATGCAACTTTGGTCGAAGCACTTTACTTTAATCATTGCTAAAGCACCGAGCGCCAGTAAAAGCTGAGCTTGGCGAGCACAATTCACGGAGAACGAGAGAGGCAAAGGACAGTGACGGGCAAAACCTCTTAAGGTAAAAGTTGAATTGGATCTTTCAGACTGGTCCTTTCCCAGCTTCCGGCCCATTAGCCCAAGCTCAAGAAAAGCATTGGCCCGTTATGGCCCGATTCTCGAGTGGCCCGAAAAGACTCACTCGGACGAGAAAGCCCTGCGCCCGCCCAACTATCCCGGTGAGTTTTGAGCTGAATCGGGCGGGTGGCTTCATGTCATTTTACGGTTGATTAGTCCGACCGTAGTCCCACGCGGATCGAAACCGACCGGCGGACAAACAACACCAAAGTGGAAGTCGGCAAAAGTGTTTGATTAAGATCTAGGAATGAGATAAGCCGTGTAATCACCTGACATGTTTTTAATGGAACGGTTTTCATCACATCGATCTTACTCTGATCACGGTTGAATGGAGAGTTGTTTCATGTGGGTGTATCGCACGTCACACATCATTGAACGCTCTGCTTTGCGGGATCAGGAAAGGAGGAGCAAGAACGGGAAGGAAGAGGCGGGAGGGGAAGGGGGGGGGGGGGGGGGGGGGGGTGGGGTGGGGTATGGAAGATGTGGAAACTGGTGGCCGAGGTTGCCCTGAGATGACGTTTCATGACACGGAAAGACCAATGTTGTGGGAGCTTTTTGTCTATGAACGAGTGGTTGAGCCGCCGAAAAGAAGAAGAAGGACACGAGTGTCCGAACGTGACCTTGCTACGGTTGCTTTTTGAGTCTCACGAGCGGTGTTCGGATAAATTCCTCGCAGACCCGCACCTCGCTATTTGGGGATTTCGCGACTCGGGCACGACAAAGGCTCGTGGGAGCTAGAGGGTCCGGAGCGTGGGACATTCTTCATTGACTTTCTCGAAAATCTGCAACCCAGCTGCCATTTTCTCCTCTCTCTCTCTCTCTCTCTGTGCTGCGTCTGCCGAGTCAGAGAGGGCTGACAAATGAAAAAGAGGCGGAGGAGGAGATGCTGGTGATGGAGCAGATTAGTCCGTAGGCGGTCGGATTGTCTTTACCAGAAATCGAGGGGACGGGTAGGAAGAAAAGATGCGGACGATCTGCGACGTGTGCGAGAGTGCTGCTGCGATCTTTTTCTGCGCCGCCGACGAGGCTGCTCTGTGCCGGGCTTGCGACGAGAAGGTCTCGCTTCATTTCGTCGTATTTAGGTGATCTGCGGTGCTCAATTCGGAGTAATTCCGACGGAGTTTCTTTTGCACGTCCGACGCGTGACGATCTTCTACTACCGTGATGGGTGGATATAAAGATTGATTTTTTAGGTCTCTTGTAATTACGTCCGGGAATTGCGACCGTCTGATTAGTCGACTTGTGCTTATTGTTGTGCCAAAGCTCGTGTGCGATTGGATGATCTCGTGTTTGCCCGTAGAATTGGTGGTGTGGGTTTGTTATGCATACGTAAGTATGGACTTGATGTTCTCAAAAGTGTAAGTTGCTGTGCATTGGCGGTGCAGGTTCATATGTGCAACAAGCTGGCGAGTCGGCATGTGCGCGTGGGGCTCGCCGACCCCAGCGAGGTCCCGCGTTGTGATATATGTGAGAATGCCCCTGGTATGAAGTCATTCTGTTTATTTTCGTCTTATGATTATGGGATAGGCGATTCATCATGAGTTCCTGACCTGAGGTTTTCTATTTGCTGTCTGTTTTGGACACTCTGTGTAGCTTTCTTTTACTGTGAGATAGATGGTAGTTCCCTCTGCCTGCAATGTGATATGCTTGTGCATGTTGGTGGCAAGAGAACCCACGGGAGATATCTCTTATTGAGGCAGAGAGTTGAGGTTTGTATCTTTTTCATTAGAGAGAGCGGGTTTTGTGAATTTGTTCGCCCAAAGCCCCTCAGATTTCTTAATCTTTGGCTGCTTTTATAGTTTCCTGGGGATAAACCTGGTCGATTAGAGTTTGGGTTGCAAATGCCTAATCAGATTGAGATGAAGAGGGAAAAAGATCAGCCACCTCAGATTGCAATGAAAGAGAAGCAGCAGAATCACAAGGCGTCTCCAGTACCTGTCCAAGATGCTAGTTCTAGCGGTGATGGCAAGATGGAGGACGAATTGATTGATCTCAATTCTCGGCCTCAAAGGAGTCAAGGGCAGACTTTGATGAACGAGGTATGCAGTTTATCGCGATCATTGCTGGCCCCCATGGTTGTTTGTTCTCTGAGAGTTGAATTATGTGAGATAAACTTCGTTCTGCATGATGTGAAATCTGATTTCCTCACTTTAAGTTGTGTTTCTCAACTGATGGAACAGCATACGGATGTAACAAATGGCTCTAATCATGAATCCGCTGGCGTTGTTCCTGTTGGATCGTTTGATAGAGAGCCCGAAAACTAACCAAATGTATGCTCTCTCATTTACTTCCTTCTCCACCTTTCATTTTTGTAAGTGTCTAGATTTTTTATGCTCCGAAAATCCAACAGTCGTTTTCAATTTGTGGAGAAATTTCTATACCAATGGAGTATGATTTCATAGGCGTTCTCTTTTATGTTGATCTATGTTCACTAGGACATTGCTTTTCTTATAAGATGTCGTTAGTTTTTATGAGTTCAATTTAAATTCTGCATAAGATAAACAATGCTTGGAAATCATATAAAATTCACTCTATATAACATTCATTTTATAACAGATATGCTGGGTACGTGGGTGAGATAGCCTACGACATGCAGGACAGTATGAAAAATTAGTTAAAATTTGATGACAAAAGTTGTATTTTCTATAATTAAGCCAGGTGATGGTTCAACTTAGAATCATTGTCTTTCAGTGGTGATCTTCTCATGCCAATAATCCATATCCGAATTTTAAGTTTGCAAATTCATACATGCTGCTGGAATTAAGCCAGTTACTCTGGGTGCACTGAAAGTCAATTATGCGAGCAAAGTGGTCAGCAATCTGAAGCGTAATTGGAATCATTCTCTTGTCCATAGGTATCTATGCGATGTACCTCCAGGATGAGTGGATGGAATTAGTTAAAGAAGGCAACGAGATGACTTCCAGGGAAATCTTTGGTACCCGTATTTACTCTTGCCAATTGGGCTGACTCTTGCTTTGGCAGAATTATGTCAGGAAGCAGAAAGCTCATGAAAAAATTTTGCAGCCTGTCGGGCAGCATCTCCACTATGATTTTCTGCTTGTCCTATTCACCATCTCTGCTCTTTTAGGTGTGATATTCGCTTAAATTTCTGAAAGAGCAAGGATGCATGTGTTTTGGTGAGAGAATGGGCTTCAGACAAGATGTGTGTCACTGAATGTTGTAATGTACTACGACCTAGTCCACGAAGTCGACTCTTAGTGCATGGTGGCTTTTGTCAGCTTCATCGTTAATAGATTCTGTAATGATAGAATGACTTATGGCATCCGAGAGTGAGTGGCAAACACAATTAGTCAACCAATTCTTTTACTGGGACCCACTTTAAGGTACTCATTTGGTGAGAGATTTTTCTCTGAAAGTTGTGTTTTGTCTGTCATACTTGTTTCAGTTGGTGTGGGGCCTTTTGAAGGGACAATCTGAGAGTTTACCTTAGAAGGAATTGGTGGGATGTTGAATATCACATTGCAGACAACTTTCATACTTTTGGGATTCCTTCACCGCATATAAACTTAAGGATCAGCATTGCTTTCGACATCAGTTTTTGCATGGACAATTGATTGATGATCAGGCAATGAAGTGAATTATCTAATTGGATGGTGAGGATTTTTTTTAATAGGCTAGTTTGTGAAGTTAAGGGAGAACTTAGATTGTAAGTTATGTTTCTGCCCATCCTTAATGCGGAGATGTTGAGCAAGCTTCTCAGAGCAGGAAGGCGCTCAAACTTTGATGTGAAACCATATAAATCCATTAAATTTTTTAGGTCTAGTTTGGCAAGTTTGCTGCTACAATCAGTCAAAGAAACAGCAAACGGGCAGTGCATTATGCATTAGATGTTCAATGTTATTGCTTTTAGGGCTTATTATGCACCTATAAGGTTGTCCAAAGGTGGTTCGATCGGTAATGCTTTTCTTTCACGGTGAAAGTGTACTTGTTGGCCTGAAATAAGAAAATAAGAAAAAGGAGCAAAGATGCTAGACTGTCATGTGTGTGTTCAACCGTTTTATCTACTGATTTCAAAATTGCATATAGATTCATTACTTTCGATGTCCAAAGTTGATAATGAGTTGCGTCCGGTCTGCCTCCTTGTAGAATGGTCCTCCAGGACCTCCCCTCAAATATGTGGTCAGAAACAAAAGTTGCCCTTGGGTATCTCAGGAGAAATGTTTGTGAATTTTTGATAAGGTGATAGAAAAGGTACAATGTGAGACCACCTGTTCTCTTGTAGGAGTCATCGGAAAAAGAAACCAGTATAAGTTACCACTCTTATTTGAAGTGGCTTATAATCTATAATAGTGTAATTGGGAGCTCATTGATGCCAAAGACTGGGAAAGAAGTCAAGTTGTTAATCCATCTTCATTTTACTTTACAGCTACAGAATGTATTGGGCAAGTCACTCTCATATTGCCTTTTTCTTGTTCTGTCCTGCTCTTAACACACTCTCTCTCTCTCTCTCTCTCTCTCTCTCTCTCTCTCTCTCTCTCTCTTACTTTTGTTCCACCTTTTTGCGGCACATGGGAGTCGCCCCACACCTAAAGCTAAATGTCCCCACACAATTCCACTGGGCTGCGTGCCCAGCGGGTCTCATGCCGCCTGTTAGCGAGTGAAAGAGTTCATCTTTTTTCTGGAGACATTTCTTCAAGTTTTATAGACTTCCACATGTTTACTTAGAAGTTGGAACACTGAAGTTTCTACAGTTTTTTTAAAAGAATTTTTGTGTAAAGCGCAGCTGTAATGAGTTCGTCATTGGGCTTCATTATTTTAATTATTAGGTAAAACTTATGTTCACCATAGGTATAAAAGTTGCTGAACTGAGTGAAAGTTTGTGCATCCGTGTGCCTACTGCTATATTCGCTTGTGCCATCTGCAATTGATTTAAGATAATCCTTTTCTTTCTGTAGCAATTAGAGCGTATGCTCGTGGAACAGGGTCTGCTATCCATATTGGGAGTATATGGACATTTGTCATGGTAAAAAGAGTCTATGTAAAACGATTGACAGTCATGCCAATATATTTCTGCAGAGCGGTGCCAGATAGACATTGAATTCTCCAGTTGTTTCAGATTAGAGATGAATGTGGATGCAAGATTGAACTTTCTTCTGTACTTGCTAAGTGCTGGTGATGAGCAGTTTAAGTGCGGGTCTCTGCTGAGTTCTATGTGTACTCACAGGTCAGTAACCGAAGTCAACAGTCTCGATCAAACCAGGATCTTAGATTTACTTTAGATTCTTTTCTTTAGGTCAAAGACTTCAGATTCTGATTAGTAGCAAGTCGTGCTTTAAGTGACCAAGAATTAGCTTACCTCACTTCCATGCAATTCAAACTGCAAATAAGCAGACACGAACTCCCTGAAGAAGAAAAGGCTGCCGGACATACTCATAGATACAGAAGTACAAACCAACCGATCTCGTCATCAGGAAGTTTTATTAAGCAACTAAAAAGTGCCAGACCATCAACAAACAAAAATAGTCACCATGCATGTATATTCATATATAACACATTTTGGTGAGAGAGAGAGAGAGAGAGAGAGAGAGAGAGAGAGAGAGAGAGAGAGAGAGAGAGAGAGAGAGAGAGAGAGAGAGAGATTAGCAGTTCTACTTCTTCATAGCTTCCAATGCTTCATCCTCCAACATCACGGTCAAAAGTAAATCTGTGATCATCTTCTGAGCTCGTGGAGTTTCAATGCATCGCCTTAGTACACGTATCCCTTGACGAACATTCCCTTCTTGGCCTCCTCGGACTCACCTTCGCCAGTGTACTTACCAAGCTGGGCGAGGGAGTTGGCCTTGGCACGGGTCAGGAGCGCATCCTGAGCGGCCTTCACGTTCTCAGGCCTGCCTCCCCATGTCTTCAAGCAGGTGTTCTGGAGGGCTCTAGCGTAGGAGAAGGACACGTGCCATGGGTTGGGGGCCTGGTTCATTGCGTTCAGGTTCAGGGTTGCTTCGACCTCGGACTGCCCACCAGACAAGAACTGCACAAATTGAAAAGATTGACTGTCACACGTGATCACAGATTTCTCGGACTCATCTGTCCGAAGCACTTGTCATAGAACATGAAGACAATCAATAAGCGAACGCCTTTTACTAGGAAACTAGGAGAGACTTGCCATGATTCCGGGAACGGCAGGTGGGATCCTCCGGTGGAGGAGCTTGAGAGTGTACTCGGCCACTTGCTGGGGAGTGGCCCTCTCTTTGCACTCGGCGCCGGGAGTGACCATGCTGGGCTTCAAGAGGATGCCCTCGAACAGTACATTGTTCTCAGCCATGTAGTAGAACACCTCGGCCCACACCTTCTGGGCCACCTCGAATGTCCTCTCGATCCCGTGCTCTCCATCCAACAAGATCTCTGGCTCCACTATTGGGGCCAATCCATTGTCCTATGCATCATCGTCGGTCACAAATATGTTGTCACTAAATTGACCATCGTCCAACCAAACCTTATCCCATGCTTCTGAAGACAGACAGGCGAACAACAAATGTACACATTGACTCTATCCTATGATTGCATCGCTTGGCCAGCCGGCTTTGACATGGGTGAAAACTCAAAGTTATGAACCAATTAGATAGCCGACCAAATCCATCTAATTTTAAGATCGCATGAACTGAATGGTTGGCGTTGACATAGGCGAAATGCTCCTAAAATTATTAAATGAACTGATTCCGGATCATCAGTGGCTTACTTGGCAAATGGCAGCATAGCGGGCAAGACCCCAGGCGGCTTCCTTCACGGCCAGGGCAGATGGGCCATTGGGGATGCTCACCACAGTTCTCCTGCAGAGTTTCGTCTCCGGAGTTGAGTTTTGGAGTTTTCAATTAACCAAAGACAATGGAACTAATGTGACACGATATTCTAGTTTAAATTCAATAATAGATATAAGAAAGAGGAATGTCCTGATACCATTTAGCGAAACGAGCACCCTGCTGGTAGTAAGCAGCCGTGCGGGAGGCCAATCCGTCGAGCCCTTGGCACCATGACTCGTTGTTCGACCCGGTCAAAGGCACCAAACCCTTTTGTCCCGAAAAGGCAGACATACGTTACATTCTTCCTGAGAATAATCAAGACACCAAGATATACATGTCCAAACGAGCCTTCTTCAACATGAATCAGCTGCCATATTGTCAGCGTCACATTCTATTTTGAATCCACATGATGACTCTATTAAAGCCTAAAGCCTAGCTAACACTTTGATGCAACAAAGGACTTTGGAAACATATCAGGCAGTTGGCACACACTGTTAAGGGAAGCCAGTCTAAACAGGAACTCACCTTGTCGACTTTGATACCAGGGACAATGTTCTGCTCAACGAGGACATCGACCATTTTGCGGCCCTCGGTGGTAGATTGATAGAGAGTCTCCTCAAAGAGGATGGCACCAGAGATGTACTGGCCGAGTCCTGGAGCGGAGACCAGGAGTGTCCTGTAGGCTTGGCGGTTGGCCTCGGTGTTCTCTAGCCCGATCGATGCCAAACGCTTCCCGCAGGTTGCGTTTGACTCGTCCATGGCCAAGATTCCTCTCCCGGGAGATGCAACTGTTTTCTGATATGATGACCCCAACCAAGAAAGAACATGACCGTTAGCTTGTAGCTTTTTGTTATCTTAACTTTGATTGTGTCCATTTCCACTTCGCAGACTTCATGGGTACTAACATTCTTGTTTCCAGCTTTCTTGCAATCAATGTTTTGGTGGATTCGCTGAGTGACAGAATACGACATAACAAAAAGTTGCATTGGACCGGGTTGGAGTACTTACAATATCAGATTTTTTTCTCAGCAGGAGGTAGAGTGTGGCATCACTATGTTCCTAAATGAGTAGTGCAATCCCTTTGCTAAGGTTTTGAATGCCTAAGGTGACAACATTTGTATTCTCTATGCTCTACCGTCGAACTCGTATCAGCTCTCTCAAGTTTCCTGACTCGTGCACTTGTGAGTATTCTTAAAATAATGAAGGAGACAAGCGAACCACTTACGGCAGTCTTGACAAGCTCATCGGCATAGGCACTGGCCTTGACAGTGAGAGCGGAGGGGGCGGTGGTGGGGTGGCCGCGGATGGTGGCAAGAGATGGGATGCGAAGAGTCTGCCCGCCCCTCACAAACTCCGACTTGTCGAGTACAGGAGATGACTTGAGGAGAGAAGCTGAGGCCATTGTTTTTTCGCTTGTACAGGCCAAACTCGAAACACAGCCCAACAGGCAGAGACTGTGTTATCTTATCTCTTCTCAAAGCCTCCCCTTCTCTCTTTGGCCTCTCTTAACCACACATGCACACATTCAACTGATCTCTTATATAATTGCTCTGGGTGTATTTCCTTAGATGTCTCATTTGAGGCTGGTGTGCACCGACCAATCGAGCCCCGCCACGTGGATGATAGCCTTCGCTTACTTGGCAGGGCTCGCATCAAGTGGCTCAGATGAGAAGTTCAATCATAACCTCTTAACAAAAACGATTTTTTCTTCTTCATTGAAGACCTCAAAATTGTATGATATTTTTTGGTTTTTCTCTACTTGCTGTTTGGGGAATTGGACAAATTGCCATCGCATGTTCACCAAAATGAGGTCATCTCGACTTTGTGCGAATTGGACAAATTGCCATCGTAAGTTTCCCCAAAATAAGGCCATGTGAACTCTCTGTGAATTGTTTGATCGCAAGAGATTCTTTCTGGAAAGTGAATGTGAGGCTTCAGTTTTCTTCCACGCTCTATTTTGGCTGTTTCCCTCCCTCTCACGGACGGATGGCCTTGGTTTCACCCCGGACGATCTCGAGGTGATCTCAGGATCTAGACGTCGACGGCGCACAGCCCGCCAACTCAGAACCCGCCACGTGATCGGGGGCGATATTTTCCGGCCACGTAAACATTCGCAATCTCCCGGCTCCGGTCTTTGCTGGTCCACCCAGTTCATCATGCTCACGATGCAACTCGAAGGGAGAAAAGGAGAGAAAATGATGGGAACAGAAGTGGTCGAAGGAGGGCCTTCAAAGGATCCCACGTTACTTTCGAAGCTCACTTATTATGAACTCTCTGTCTCTACCAAGGACCCTGTTGCTTCTTTGCCCTTTTAGCGGAATTCGAGCACCTTTCAATAGAGTTTGCATCTGATTCGAGGATCGGTAAAGTTGGAGCTCAGAATACTATTTCGAAAAAGGAAAGAAAAAACTGAATCAGCTATAGATTGTAACGCAGAGAGAGGCTTAGGTACATGCTCGGATGTCTTCTTTTTAAGGCGGGTGGTCCGTGAAGCGATCGTCCATTTTCTGCACGTGAAGGATTTGTTATATGAAGTCCAAAACGGGGCCCCGGAAAAAGGGAATTTCCGTTGCCGGGACTTGAACCCGGGTCTCTCGGGTGAGAGCCGAGTATCCTAACCAACTAGACTACAACGGATTTCGGTATATGTACTATCGATAATTTATTTAAAGAAATATTAATCCTCCTCATGCGCACTGCATTCCACTTCGGCTATCCTGGAGCAGGAGATGAAGGCGTGAGCCAAAACCAGTGAGCGGTGGAGAGTTGCTTACAGTGCTCGGTCGAAATCAGAATTTTTGGCACGATTACTCTGGAGAAAAACTGCGTTCGTTGAGAGTCGATGTTGCTTCTTCGATAAAATTTTCTTGTGGGGGCCTTCCTGCCAAGCCTAGACCCAAAACCTCTAAATTAATTAAAAAATTATTCATGTGATTTCTACCCGTTGATAATATGATTATTTTGTATTGAGGTCTTTTGAGATATGAAAGAATTAGATGAAAACTCTTGCCCGTTTGGACTAAGCAGCTCGAGTCCCCTATCCTACCACCACACTAGAGAAAAGCTACGCCAAAACATAAATCATTGTGTTCAGTTGTTCACTCGCAATCACCTTGATTGTGTCGAATACAAATGATAACAGGAGAGTCTCATGACAGAGACATGACAAACTTGACATGCTTATATCCCCCGTGCTTGTTTCGAAGCTTTGCGCCTCAATGACAAGTAAACGCTAAATTTAATGAGAAACAAGAGACAGAACCAATGCAGATCACTCTCCAAGTCATAAAACAACTTCAAAAAAGGGCAAAAAGGAGATAGTCTCTTCCTTCTTTGGTATGCCCAAGATGAGAGACGTGTATAATTCCCATGCCCTGAACTATTCCTGCAAAAGAAAGGAGCTCCTAGAGTTGTGATTCTTCCTGTAAGTCCTCATCAGCTAAGATTTGGGTTGGCAGCAAAGTATGCAAGCACGCCAACAAATGGCGCATTGATGTAAGTGGTCGGCTCGGACTTCCTGAAATCGGCTCTGTCATCCTCAAACGCATCGTCCTCGCCAGGTCCTCCCACTAGAGCCCCGACAAGAACATTCGGGTTAGGCCCCGGCGAATTGAAATAGACCGATCCTTCCTTGCATCCAATAGACTCGGGCTGGTCTTTGATCGACGGGAGAGATGACCCGCGGTGGTGGATCCTCAGTGGGTACTGCTCACCGTAGCCCACCATGTAAGACATGCCCTTTGGATTGTCACCCAAGATGTAATCGACCTGTTGCTTCGCCTGCTGCCGCAGCTCGGCCGGGCCCACGGTCACACCATCGCAGCTGGCAGACTGTGAGGTCCGCTCGAGGTAGTTGGCATAGACGAGGAGGAGGAATGAGATGGAGGTCGAGTGCTGGAGGTTGCTGCCACCGGGCTTGTAGATGAGGCCACCAGGAGTGAAGTCTATGTGGGAAGAGGTTGATGAATCCGGGATGAGTGTGCACATGAAGCTGTCCGCTGATGCCTTGTAGGATTGGAGCGCGAACATGCCGCCTTCCAGGAATTCCTGAAAAATACATACTGATTTATTTCGATATGATAACAATAACCGAAGCCTAATTCCGCTAAGTAAGGTCGCTTATTTAAGCAATCAACATGAGATGCGGTTGGATGTTCAGAAGAGTTTTAGGGTTCATATTTACCTGGGAGACGAGTACATTGAGACCGGCGTGTTTGTTGTCCCACCCGAACTCATTGATATTCTCTTCGGCGCCCAGCGTCTGACCGTTGTTTTGGATGTAATCGAGGAACGAGTTGTCCTGAGTCGCCCTCCTGAGCCACGCCGCACCCCACAGCAACTCGTCCTGGTGCAGCAAGACAAATCACAAAAGCCAAATCATTAAATTGCTTAGTCTCTCGATTATGGTCTTAATTGACAACCACAAGCGGAGGGCGAAGCACGCAATTCTGTCATTTTGCGGAGTCAAGTGTGGATAAATAAATGAGGGTTGGATATGTTTTATCTTTCTGATGGATTGCTGTTCTTGGTGCATTGAATATTCGAGACCAAACTTGGGATTTTCCCGATGTCCCTCGTGAATATATAATCTAATTAAGTGATTTGATCCGTGCAAAATGATTCACCCTTACTATTGACGAAAAGGTTTAGTAGATTAGGACAACGGTAGCTCGGCGATGGGTTCATTGGCCATCCAAATTTCACCCACATTCCTTGATTTTTATGTTTGTAAGAATGCGGATGCACATATTCCCGCCTATGAAGTAATTGATGATTACCGAGATTCGGAGTTGGAAAAGGGAGACAAGTCATTGCACTCACTTTATGCAACATTTGCATTACCTGGTAGCCATCGAAGTCGCAGTAAAATGGGCAAACATCGTCTTTGATGTTGGCATTGTCACTATAAGCTCCCCTGTGTTCGTCAGCGTACTCGAATGCCTTAATGGCGCTTCTCAAGAGGGTCTCGGAGTATCCTGGGTCTGATGTCCGGAACGCCATGGATGCCGCTGCTAGAGCGGCTGCGGTCTCCCCGGCAACATCAGAAGCCGGATTAGGGGCATCGACAACATAAGCTGTTCTGGCAGTGTCCATGTCCTCCGGTCTTTCCCAGCAGTTATGGTCAGTGTTTGGATCACCCACCTGCGTCAAAATCGTCCACTCATTGAAGTCATCACTCGATTCACCAGCCATTATTATTGAAGTTGCGATGCTGATCCTAGAAAGATCATCGATATTTTGCCCTGAGACTGAATGTAAGATTGAGGACCGAAATTTTCTCCAGAGAGACGGTCCAAGCATGCTTTTATCTCTTCTCGAATAAACTTTATTCAATTGTCGTTGCCTGCTAAGTGAAGACGAGAATGACGGTTGGAGTTGGACAACTTCTGCAAATTCCCAAAAGGGTCAAAAGAAATGTCCCCGCAGAAGTTAGGGAGGCGGTGTTGGAGTTTCCGTGGTTTATGGCCGATTTCAGACTCCTTGGACGAATACCCGACTGAATGGACCCAATGCGGATCCGATTCAAACGATCTGATCCACAACAAACCCGATCCCCAGGATGGGCCATGATTTCAAAAGGGCATACCACGAACGCTTTTAGTAATGTACCTATTGATGATGTGCAGTGCAGCACAGACTCTCTTGCAAATGAAGTAAAATAATTGCAGTAAAATATTAGCATTTTCTCGCAAGAAGATTATGTCGGCGTCTTCTTTCTGCCAAAGCAAGCTCCATTAGTATATCAAAAACGAAACAAGGAGCGTCGGTAGCTTCTCCCTAGGCTGCTAGATTTCCGGACAGGATAGAGAAAAAAATATAATAATAGAGGAAAAGAGATGGGACTTAGCGTGTTGATACGAGACAAAACACATCAGCTGTTCCTCGTCGTGAGCGAGAAGGCAGTAACCATATTCTTGTCTTCTCGCTAACCAATTCGCCGAACCGGGTCACTCGCCCAAGAAGAGAGTGATGAAACAGTGGGTCTTGGTTGGCTCAAAAAGAAATGGCGAATATTCGACTCATTGCTGCTTACTTTTATGAAACTCACTAAGCTACGTCTCAAGAAAATAGCGAGGCTCGCACTGAGCTTCCCCTGCCTTGAAACTCCACAAGTTTTCTCCTTTATTATGATTTTTTTTGTCTTCCAAACCGTCCACGGACGAATCGATGGAAATGTACATCTTTTTGTCTTCATGAACAATGCGGATACTGGACGGACGATAACTCACATTACCTGAGCACAAGCATTTCTGCATTCTGATAGGAGGAGGAGACCCGGCGTGGATAGCTCTGTTTAGTTACTACAAACGATGAAGAAAGTGAAGAGATATAGCCTTCATTGTTACCTGCACAAAAATCCTGTTAGGCAGCTGAGAGATGGACTTGAGGAGGTAGTCGGTGCCCCAGCGGACCGCCACCAGAGCGTTCCGCAGCTCGGCCGGGGGCATCATCTCCCCGAACTCGATCACGCTCCACGCCAGCAGGGTCGTCGTGAAGGCCATTGGGAAGTTGAACTTGACGTTGTCGCCCGCGTCGTAGTACCCACCGGTTAGGTCCATGTGGTGCGTCCACCCGTCACCAAGGCCCGAGCTGGCGCGCCACGCCATCCGCTGGTCCAGCGGCAACCACCCGGACCTCTGGCCCTCGAAGAAGAGGATGGACTTGGACAATGCGTCAACATAGTCGTGGCCGGCGGCACGGTTAAGCGGGAGTTGGGCAGCGAGCAGGAGGAGAGCGACGGTGAAGAGGACGAGCTGCTTCATTTGGCCCATTACGGCCGTGAGGATTTTCAGCGCGTGTTTCGGTGGTTGTGCTCGACACTTTCCCGTCGCGATTGGTGGGTACGTGATGTTAGGATGGTCTCTGGGTGATGTTTTTATGCGCGAGGAACGGGAAAGAGAGAGAGAGTTCACGGGAAGATTGGGAAGACGGGATTGGCGGAGAGGGGTGGCGAGTGCGTGCGATTTGCGGCTTCTGTGGACTGTGGAATTCTGTCAGTGACCTCACATGCTTGGTGTGTATGTACATTGTTTATATAGACAGAGAAATGCGATGCTTCATCTTAATTTGTGGATTAGGATTTGGTGCGCAATCCAGCGTAAAGCATGCTGCTTCACCCATGCTCGCCACGAGAATCTACTTGCGGCATGGCGTGACATTGCACGGCAGTTAATTGTGTAGCCTAGCAAGTGTCCCGGCGATGCCTTTCTTTCTTTTCCCGGGAGTCAAAGGTCGTATCTGCGAGTAACGAAGCAAACCGTCCGGAGATTGAACCGCGGTGAATGCACTGGATACGTGGGGCAAACCATTTACTTAGCGAAAAAAGTTAGGACGTTCGCGGTTAAGTTTTATGGTGATCAAGGAAGAAAAAGATCAATACTATGAAATGTCAGCTCGCACTAAATAACCTAAGCCTTATTACCACGGTCAATTGCAGCTCCGGATTGTAGAACAAATGGAGAGATGATTTATCCCATAATGAAAAGATAGTTGTGGATCAATGTATAAGTGGAAAGCTTCTAGCTATACAATCGAAAGATCACGAGCTCAGTATAACTGCGCCCTATCATACGTGCGTGTGGGTGCGTGAGCTCGTCGATCAGAATTGGAACTAATCGATGGTTCAAAATCCGAATTTATAGTTTTTTAGAACGTGAAAAGTTATAATTCTTTTAGAGTGTTATAACTATTCACGGTATACTTTTAAAAGGATGCAATATTTGTAAGGGATACCAAGGTTATATCCGTTCAAATATAATTTTTCACTATTACATATTCATCATTGCTAACTCAGTAACTTTCACTTTTCAATTTTCCATTCTTTCTTAAAATACAGTACTTATCCTCCAATAGTACATGAGAAAATATCGGAATTGCTATGTACTTATTCTCATTTTGAGGATTTTGTCGTATCTTAAAGAATATTTTGTCAATAACCATTAGCAACCTTGCGGGGCAAACAATTGCACAAAGGCAATGTATTCGGGCATCAAAATCTGATTCCAGTCTTCCCAATTATGTTTTCTAATGCATTGAAGTTTCCACCATATTATAACATGTGCATCGTACATTGTGTTCGATTTCTCAAAATGTCGGAAGTCCGACATGCGAGAAATCAATCGATGGAGATAGTACACTTAAGGGGGAAACAAATCCCTTGATTTAAATTAGGTCCCAATCGTTCGATTTGAATTTGACGGCTGGGAAAAAAATCAAATTGAAATAATTTTTTTCATTTTTTTTGTAAAATCTCGGCCATCTGATCTCAATTAAATGACTGAAAATCTAAGTCAGGGAATTTGGATGCGCTCAAAAAACACATCGTCCTATGCAAGTAGTCCACTTTCGCGAGCGATGATCTCAAGACCAAATTACCCTTGAAGTCTCATGCCCGGCTGAAGCATCACGAGCTGAGAACACGCTACCCTGGTGCGAATCAAATCAGATAGCGAAGCAAGCCTCTCCTTTCTCGCCTTCCTTCGGAAAGATGAAAAGATTACGCCAAGGCTGCGGACAAATCTGCAATCGTACGCTGAGAAGATTAAGTCGGTTAAAGGAGGAAATGGGAGAATATTCTTACCTCTAGTCCCAAGATAGCTTAAAAGAGCCCCAACCCTACTTTCTCAGAGTTGTCGTCCGCCTTGCTTTCATCTCAACCAGTGAAAGTGAACTGCATTAGGTGGTACTCTTAAGTGACCATGGCTGAGTTGAAGCGTGTGCTTGACGAGCCAAAGGATATGGAGACTTGGACAGTCGATTCCCGTGCTGATATCATTTTTATGGCGGCTTTTTTTCTGTTGTCTCGTGATAAACGATTGTTCTTTTTATCATAAGTAAGTGAGAAAGTGCAAAACCATGCGAGTTTTGAATTAACCGAGTGGTGCTAGGTCTCGTGTCTCTAATTAATTCCCTCGTGTCTATGTCGAGAATCGTTGCTCAAGATAGGACCTGTGAAGCTTGTATTGTAATCTCTGCAAGTCTTATCTTTCTGCATTCTTACCACACACGAAAAAAAAGGAAAAGAAAATGTTCTGCTCTTTTGCAAGTTGCAATTGCATGCGGCTCGAGGGCAGTCGCGTCGTAATGAGCTTTTAGGCGGTTTAGCTTCTGTGAAGATAGAATCTGCAATCGCCTCAGTTGCAAGAATGCGACAGGGAGGCCCATTTGCAGTTGCCGGGGGGGGGGGGGGGGGGGGGGGGGGGTTAACTGCCTCTCTCCCCAACCGTTTTAACTGTATCCGTTAACCACAGTTAAGGGTAGGTGGGAGTAGTTGGGTGGCGGCCTGTGATCCCGAAAGCTATCATGATGGGGAGCACGCTTTTCATTGGGACGTGTGACACTGCCATTGTTTCACAACTTCGAGGATTTGGCAGTCGAGAGATTGTTATTTAAATTTCTTTATTCTCTTGTTAAATAATCAAATAAAAGAACGTGTGATTTTCCGATAGCTTGTCTTTCTCGGGCCAAATTGAGGAACTAAGTTTTTGATAACGTTGATGTCTCGTATCGTAAAGCTAAATCGTAACATCTCGCTGAGAATAGTTTTAAAATGAAGAGCTGCGTAACTAATTAACCTCATAAAAGATTGTACATTTACCAGATCAATATGTGTTATGAATATTTCAGCTCACAAAAGTGCATCTATCAAATTATTTCAGAAAAAAAAAGTTATTTAGTGAAATGTTCATAATGCGTTCTTTATTTTAAGATCATAACATTTGGGGTTCTTTCAAAGTGACTTAAATGACCAAACCAATAAGTTTTTGGAAGTTTGGTTTTATTTAGTATGAGATAAACAAAGGAAATCATAAAGACTTCGTCCATAAATAACTTGCTATCGAGAAACTTATGCACTTCTCCGATTTCGGTCAAATGGGATCCCCCCACCTTCTGGGTGGATTAAACTAAATAACGATGGGGCCTCTAACAATGATTCAGAACTTGCTAGTGCAGAGGATTTATTTAGAAACAAAAAGGGTTACTGGATTGGTGTTTTTGCCAAATTCAGAGACATATGTTCGTTAACACAAGTAGGAATTTGGGCTTTGTGGTTGGGACTTAACTTTGCAAATGCGACTTGAATTTCATTAGATCATCATTGAGATTGACTTTAAGGCAATGACTAATCTTCTTAATTCAGAACTTATAATTGATAAAGGACGGCCTCCTTTGCTTACTACATATATCAATAAATTGATGCACCCTCGCTTTGAGTTGAGAGTACAACATGACTTACGAGAAGGAAATCGTTGTTCCAACTAACTTGCTAATTAATCTTGGAATCGACAATGCATGGATACTAGCTTCTTTTAATTGCCTCATACATAATTGCTTCATGTTTTATTAGGCAATAAGATATGGATCGTAAATATACAACATTAAATTTTTGTATTCGGCTTTCATTTAAAAGATACTAGAAAAAGTGAGAAAATCAACAATAACACATGTATTTTTTTTTGTGACCGAGGACTCCACTTGGGCCCCTTCGCGCTCGGCAAGCCCTAAGAAACCAAGTGCCTATACCTCGGGCCAATGCAAGCTAGCCACCACACTCACATCAGCAGTTAAGTCATCTAGCGACGTCGCTGGAATTCGAATCTGCATCTTTTGCGAAAAGCACAAGGCCCGAATCAACTACGCTACCACAGTGGGTGGTACCCAAGGTTTCTAAATTTGCAAACATATCATGGCGGCCCTACCGAGATGTTGTTAACTATGAAATCTCTTCACATCATATATGTTGCAACTTGGCAACGTAGCACGAGTCATACAAAAAGTCGCTCATAAAATAAAATCAAACTCGCAACCTCGGGAAAGATGGCACATCTCTTATTACTGGATTAATAATTTGTGTAGTTAAAATAATTCAAAAAAATAAAAGAAGCCCTCGCTTTATCTATTTTCTAAGCACTGATATGGAGATATTAGTTCTAATTCGTTCTCTCCTGTATGGAAATGAATATTTTTATATTTCCTTTTCTAATATTTCAATTCGGATTGCAAGTTTTAGATTTTGATGAGACGGTCCACACTGTTATTAAATGGGCCAAGGCCCAAATGACATGTTGGGCTTGGGCTTAAACCCCCCCAAACAGTTGCATCCGTCTCTCCTACAGATACGCCTTCCATGGCTTCCCTCTGAGGTTCCTTCGAAGTGTCGTCCTCGCTCTAGCCAATCGCTTCACACATACCACGCCCATCAACCTCCTTCGTCGCCATCTCAGCTCGCTGATTGAAGTCGAACCAGACCGAGGTACGACCTGACGCTCTTTTCCTTGGCTTTCGATGGGCGCTTTATTATGGTTCTAGGGTTTTCGTTCAGGGACTCGTCGCGGTTGCGTCTAGCGTCTAGCGTCTAGCTTCAGTTAACGGGTACGGTGTCTGGGTGTGCTTGCTGTGAGGCTGTGTCGTGAAATCGAGCTCTTTCGTGGCGAAAGCTTCGGTGTCCGTTGGATTCGCTGGCATTAATCGGCTGAATTGATTCGTGGCGATGGCGCAACTGTTCTTGTCAAGCATTTGCCCATTTTCTCTTTGGATGCTACTTTTGGACGATCCGTTTGTTTGTGCAGATTGTCCTGTGTGTGTCGCAGGATGGATTCCCCCTTTTTTGTTTTCATGGTCTTGCTGTGTTCTTCCTTCTGCTCAAAAACGGTGTTCGGCTAAGGCTGATATATGAAATAAAGAAGAGGAGGGACAAGGAGGGTGCAATGAGGTAATATTTGTAAGGGCTTGATATGGATCAGCGGAAGGGTTCTGACAAGTTGATCCTGATGAAGGTAGTGCAATGTCAGACATGCTCGGGAGCATGGATGAACCTAAGGAGGTTTTTACCAATGGGCACAATGAAGTAATGGCTTCATGTGCTTATACACCTAGAGACTTAAATCATTTTACTTATTATTAATAAAAAAGCATATGAACTGAACTATTTAAAAGGTAATACAAGGCGGAAGATATGATTACCTCTTTCTTTTACGATAGAGAGAAGTAAAATGAAGGTCGGAGCTTCAGTAGGGCAAACTTCCCTTGTTTAAATTGTATTGTAGCTTGAGGAGAGCATTTTCGTGACCTCATTATTGTTAAGATCCCAATATAGTGGAGATTTCTTCCTTTTTTCTTTTTCTTTGTCCCCATGAAGCATGGTCCAACAGTTCTGAATTTAGTCAGATTCTTCGACTATCTTACTAATTACTTGCGGCATCACGAGCTAAATCCCTGTAGCGATGGCAAACCCATGACAGTTTATTTTCCCTCTTGCTCCCAAAATTTTTTTGAATAAGTCCATCTTGTAAAGGGAGGTTATGTGTGAGCTGGACAACAAGTTCAAGATGCATATATGCCTATGTAATCCTTGGGCACTTTCATTGCAATGGATACGGGTGTGGGATAATGAAGGATGTGGCTGAGCTGTGGAAAGAACTGCTACCTTTTGCTTCTAAGCGCATGGTGATGTGATTGTATTAGACGGATTTCTTGTTGAGATTTTGATGTTAGGAATGTGGTCTGTTCCGTTTCTGAAGAGGAAGGATGGAGGTGTGGTTGGACTGACAGTTGTGACATGTGGTGTGATATTGTGATGTGGACAGGGAGCAGGTCGGCGCTGTGTTGGTCTTGGTGGCAGCTAGTGCGGACTAGTGGTGGTGAATATTGGTAAGAGGAGTTTTGAGAATGACTTCAATGAGCAGGAGCCCTAGCAGGAGCAGGTCCAGGAGCCCAATTGATCGAAAGATCCGTTCTGAGCGCTTTTCATATCGTGATGCGCCTTACAGGAGAGATGCTCGTCGTGGTTTCAGGTGTTTCGACATTGGCTACTTTCCTGTCTTTGGATTCGATCTTACTCCTCTGTGGAATTGGAGCAAATCATTACATTGTATTATGGCTTAGATCTATGGAATCTTGCAGTAAGATTAATATATTTAATGAACCTTAATAGTCTTCATCCCAAAAAAAAGAGAGGAAGAGGTAGCTTTTTTTTAATGTATATCGCATTTGATGAGGTTTGCTTGTTTGATAATATTTATTTGCTTGTTGAAAGATAACGAGATGATTATCTTTGCTTTAGCATCGACCCTTTCCCTATTCTCCTTTGCTTTTTGGGTTATGTGCGTGTGTGTGCGTGTGTGTGTGTGTGTGAGAGAGAGAGAGAGAGAGAGTGGTAGCCTCTCTTTGGGGGGGAGAAAGGGGTTGTTCTTTTTTTTTCCCCCCTTTTTCTAGTTAGATATCAGGATTTCTGATGGCATTGCTGTAAGAAGTTACCGTCCATTGCACTAAGATGTAAGGTATATAGAACTTTGCTGGATGGATGTGCAGGATGTGCAGGATTTGCTGCTTTTCTTTTGCTTTTGCTGCATTTTCTCAGTTAGAGTCTAGGGAAGGAACCTTAAAAAGGGTTGGGATATGCTGATAGACATGTGAAAAGGGGACATGCTATACTTTAGATTATCTAATTGCTGTGTTGGATTTGTATCAGTATGCTTTTTCAAAATTCTATTGTCTTCTGTGGCCACAAGAATCAGGTGATTGAATTCTTATAAGATTAATCGAGCATGGATACTGTTCTGTCCTTGGTTATGCTTGATCGGTGTTTTTTGACTTTTTCCAGCCGGGATCTGTGCAAGAATTGCAAGCGTCCTGGGCATTTTGCTAGAGACTGTCCCAATGTGGCAATATGTCACAATTGCGGTCTTCCCGGGTGAGCAACTCTTTTCTTGAGTAGTCACTGTGATTTGTATCGGTTGCAGGTCCATTTAGGATGCATATATTTATTTGAAACTTGATGAGGATATGCTAACAGAGTAAGTATGTTGCGTTGGAAAGGGAGTTTTTTGTGCATAAAACATTAGCTGGGGTTTTTGCTGTAAAATATTCAGTGGAAAAGTTACTTGTAGATCTTGCTCCAGTTTCTGGCACATTTCACACGGCCTGAATGGATTTTGAAATATTTAACTTGATATGGATCTGCATGTGGTGGACTGTTACAAGCATGATTCTTTTTAAGGATTCAGTTCAGTAAGTGAATGTCAGGTGGCTCTTTCCCCAGATTTGAAACTCCAATAATTTTTTATCCTCCTTTGATTATAAACAAAATCCAGTTTTGTTCGTGTCTAGTAAATAATGAATTCACTATTCTCTGCTAACCCAAGGAGTGATAAGCCCTTGCACCAAGTCTAATGACCTGAGGAAACCAACTAATCTTTAATACCCTATGCCAGAATGAAAAAGGAAAATTGTTGAAAACAGCACCAATCAGCGTAGAGAATCTTTTCATGTTATTCCTCTCTAGCCTGATAAAATGTAATGACTTGGAACTACGGTGAACTGTTTAGTAAAACTAAAGCAATGCCACATAAAAGTCCCATGCATGGGCTTTTCTCTTGTTTTTGTTACCATCATCACATAAGCAAATGTGTATTGCCAAGCTTGCTGTAGAGTGAAGATATTCTAATCTTATCTAACCTGGCAGCATTACTTTTTAAGCAGATGGAAGGGGTTTGTAGCGCTACTGATGTGCTTCCATTTTGTTTAATTAATTTCCAATGGCTTGCCAGGCACATTGCTTCAGAATGCACCACCAAATCGCTATGTTGGAACTGCCGTGAACCTGGCCACACAGCCAGCAACTGTCCAAATGAAAGCATCTGCCATACATGTGGTAAGGCTGGACATATTGCCAGAGAATGCACTGCTCCTCCTGGTGACTTGAGGCTGTGTAACAACTGCTACAAGCAAGGGCACATTGCAGCTGACTGTACGAATGAGAAGGCATGCAACAACTGTAGGAAAACTGGCCACCTGGCACGTGATTGCCCAAATGAGCCGGTCTGCAATTTGTGCAACATATCTGGGCATGTTGCTAGGCAGTGTCCTAAAGGCAATGTTATGGGAGAGCGAGGTGGTGGTGGTGGTGGTGGACGCAGCAGCGGTGGTGGTTTCAGGGATGTTGTGTGTAGAAACTGCCAGCAGGTGGGTCATATGAGCAGTGAGTGCATGGGAGCTTTTACAATCTGCCGCAACTGTGGAGGACGAGGGCACATGGCGTACGAGTGCCCATCAGGGAGGTTCATGGACCGTTTCCCTAGAAGGTACTGATGGATGGCAATCTGCATCGGTGTTTGGCCCCTGGTAGATTTGAGATGTTGATTCGGCAGTTTTATGTGGCGGCCATTGTCATGAGAATTTGGAGCTTTTACTTTACGTGTAGTGTTGTGCCCCTTTATTGTGAACGAAAGATTTTTGCGACCTTGTTCAAGCCAGCAGTAACCGTTACGTATTGAAATCTGGAATCTTTTTTGAACTTAGAAATTTATATGTGAGTTAAATAATCTTCAGGGAGGTGATCAGAGTGATGAGCACAGGTGCCAAGTTGCTGAAGATGTTATCTCTAGTATGTCTAACAGTCTGCACTGCTTATGGTAGAGATGTTTCTGGTTTTGGCTGTAGGTGGCGGGTCATTTGGCGGGTTGCAAGGTTTCTTGGAGTGGTGGTGTTAATATTGATAAAGAGTCACAGCAGAGAGATCGAGTTAGGTGTTTTTGTTTCAACGCTTGAATTGGGAAGATTGTGATTTCTACTACCCACGTGCATGAAAAGATTATTCAGGACCCGAGATATGTGACGTCCCCATTTGTATCTCCTACGGCCAAAAACCGGCCATGCAATGATTGAAGTGCGGATTTCTTGTTCAGCAAACGATATTTCTTATCCCGTTTGAAAACTTTCATGGGCAGGCTATATTTGTAGATTGCCATGGCGTTCATTGAATTTTCGCTCCGGTTCTTCTTTCGTTGTTGGCCAGCTCTTTTCTTCCCGTAACATGAGCACATTGGGTGGGCCGGGTTGGGTGGGTAGGGTTGTCAAATGGATGGACCGGGTCGTGTGGAAACTTAATTTTTGGAAACTTAATTTTTGTCGATTCGGTCGTTTGGCTTTATTTTTTAAGTTACAAAATTCTCAAAAAAAATGGGAAAAAAAAGAACAAAACTCATCATGAACAAAACTAAGAATTGAAGACCGTCATCTGTCTTATATGAGATAATCTTTCTTAATTAAACAAAAAATGAGATCGTGAGTGCATTAAAAGACGGCCGAATTATAACCTTAAACGCAAGTAAAACGGGGCTTCCGCAGCAAGTCAGGGCCGTCCTCGAATTTGCTCGCTTGGAAAATCGAGTCTTTGGGAACAAGCAATCCCTCGCTTGGGAAAAAAAAGATTTAAGTATAAATAAGGGGTGCACGTAGATTAGCAAAATCGTCCTGTGCTAATCCATCCTCCAAAAGATAAGAGAGTAGTCATCGTTCATCATCCATCCTCGTCATAATCCGACGCGGAGGAGAGGAAGAAGAACCCGCCTTTCTTGCTATCTGGGCATTTCCTTCATGGCTGCATTGAAACGCGTGCTTCGACTGGCAAGTGTCCGCGCTTCGAGCGCGTATCTGACCTCGAGCTTGCCGTCTTTGTCGATTCATAGGTTCGAATGCAGGCAATTTTCTCAGTTCGTGAAGTCGAATGGAACATGCGCTTGTCTCGCCGACAACTTAGCTCTGGTAATTTATGTTTTCACTCCTGATTCACCGTCTTCATCGTCGAGTAGGGAGAAATTGGATTGCATATGTTGTGTGCTGTTTTGGCTTTCAGGTGAAGCGTTTAGAGGCGCAGGGCGTGCCATCGAAACAAGCTGAGGCAATAATATCTGCGATCATTGAGAGTTCGCAGGTATGCATTATTGTGCTATTCCTATTGATGTTCCCTTCTTTGGTGAAGCCGGTGCTCAGAATAAGAATAAAATAAGAATTCAGGGGATGTTTGAATCCCTTCATCTGCTCTTGAGCAAAAATAATTTTTTTCTTCTGTTGGCTTGTCCTGTTGTTGAGGGGGATTCGCATGGGTCAGAGCACGCACGTGTCTACCCCGACGTTGACCCCATTCAGTGTTCAGTCAGATAGTAGGAGGGCTTTTTATCCTATAATCTTGTTCTGGTGTATTAATATTGATGCGACTAGTTACATAACTTGAAAGCCAGTTTTACATAGAGGTGGCAAAATGGGTCAAATACCCATATTTTAACCCATATTTGATAATATGGGTCATAAATGGGTCAGCTTAAAATGCTAAGTGGGTCTTAAATGGGTCACTTACCAACCTCATGGGTCATAAATGAGTTATAAACGGGTCATAAACGGGTTACCTAATTAATTTTAAGTATTATTAACAAATAATTTTAAATATTATTAATAATTCATTTTTAGACCATGAAAATTATGTTATTCTAATTATTTTATTTTTTAAAAACAAAAAATTGATTATTTTATTTTCCCATATTTTTTCCTTCTTTTTTTCTTTCTTTTCTTTTTCTCATTTTTTCCTCTTTCTAAGTTGGTTGTTGGCCAAGAAGCGAGCGATGAGCTCACCAGACTCCGAAGACTGGAAAAGGAAAAATGAAAAAGAATGAAAAAATATATTTTAAAAATAAAAATACTTAAAATTTCGAAAAAAATTTAAAAATTTTAGAAAAAGCATCAAATAATCGTATTTCATAAAATTATTTTAACAATACATTTTTTAAAAAAATCGCCAAACAAAATTTCCTGAACTTGGTTAAATATGGAAGTGTTTATCAATACGGGTCGGGTCGGGTACGGGTCGGGTATGGGTCACCATATTTGCACTATATAAATATGGGTCAAAACGGGTTAAATGGGTCAAATATGGGTCGACCCATATTTGACCCGACCCAAACCCGACCCGACCCACCCATTTGACGCCCCTAGTTTTACATGATTTTGAAAGCCAGTTAAAGAGTAAACTGATATAAATCCGAAGTTGAAACTTTTGCCTTTGGCTTTTGTCTCATGCATTTTGCTTTTGAATGAAAATGAAGTTGAGATTTACCAAAGATATAATTGATGATGTGGAAAAATAAAATAAATCCAATCCCTGTTATGTTGGGAATGAAATTCGAGTATTTTATCTGTATTTCTTTTCACATCAAAATGGAGAGATGATTTAATTTGTTTTTTGAGCGTACAATGTACTTATGCATATACTGTAATTTATAAGTAAAAAAACTGAATTTAGAAAGCTATACGTTCCAAATACACATAATCGGAGGCTACATAAAAACAAGCACTTCGTCACACGTGTGTGTTTGGGTGAGTATTGTTGTTCAGCATGCTGTGATCAGTGTGGTTTTCGATTGCTTGTCTAGTAAAAGTGGCAATAATTTTTGCCTTTTGGTCGTGGTGCCTATCAACTGCGGCTTGTCTTGATTCTTTCATGGCCTGCATGAGTGTTACCGTATTGAAGAAGTATTGGCATTATTATCTAACTGGAAACTATCGTGCTTCTCATTCCTACATATCAACACTATCTGTTTGCCATTACATTTCAAGAAGCTTTTGGTCGAATTTAATGAATTCTTATGGATTCAAATTTGTTGAGTTTTGTCCTTTTCTTGAATATTTCAATCAGAGAAATCCATTCATTATCATCTAGATTGGTATCACTTAACACATAAATTTTTTTATGTCTGTCAAAAGTAAATTGTCACATTATGAAGTATATGAAATCTGCCATGACTCTTTTTTTTTTTAAATGCAGGAACATCATTTATCTCTGTTGCAACGTCAGACTGAAGAACTTTGGGGTGATATAGATAAGATGTGTAGTGAATTGAAGTACGTCTTCTGAAAATTAAGGATTAAGAGGGTCGAATTTGGTTTGTCGATTCTAATTCTTGTATATGATCTTTTGATAAGGCATGAGATAGACAAAGCTACTGCTAAGCAAAGACTGAATTTATATCCTGAAAGGGGGTAAGGAGTAAAAAACTTTCTATTGCAGCCTCATCGATGAAGCATTTTATTTGTTTTTCTTTGATCATACAGTCATTCTGCTATTTTTCTTACACTATTGAGCTGAAACTTGCTGCAGGCGAACACTTGATGAATTAGCCAACCGAAATGCTGAAATCACCAATCTCACAAAACAACTTGAGGTCAGAGTCTTCATTTCATGAGCTTATGACTCTTTGAAATGTGTTACTAATTGTGAGACTCCTTTGCAGGAAATTCGTGCCTTGAGAGCCCAATTGGAAACAACAAAAGATTTCGTGTTTAAATTTTGCATTGGTATTCTTGTCTTCACAGCTGTTGTTGGTCTGGCTATTGGCATTTTGATGTAGGAGATTTCGAACCTCAGCGAGACTTCGTTTGTGATTTTTAAAATAAATTTGAATGCCAAGGACTTGGAAAGATTCAATTTTAGAGGGTCTAAATGTCCAAAAGGCAACTTCTGGTTAGCTGGAGTTATGGTCATTATTTTCTTGGGATTTCTACTAGGAATTGCTTTCAAATCTGTGTTGTAGTTCTCGGCAAAAAGTCGATCAATATTTGCAACAGTCAAGCTTATTTGTTATACTAGCGGTTAAAATTATCGTGGAATAGTAGACTATAGTTGGTGTAGCTTGAGAGGATGCGGTCTCTACTCATAAGAGTAGAAGAATGTGTCATTTGCGAATCAAGGCATTCCATGATTCTACATGAAATAGAATTCCTTACAAGTTTATGTCCTGTCAACGCTAAGAAATTTGCAACAATTACAGTGAGATGACTGCCGGGACTTACCTTTCAACCAGAAATAGGCTAGGAATGAGGATAGTGTGTCGATTTTATTGTCAAACGTTGCATAAATGCAACTACATTTGTTTTTTAAAAATGTATATGACGGTTTTTTTTTTTTTTTTTGCAATCAATCTAAACTTTCTTTTGTTCAATAAGTAACTTGACTTTTCATATTTGGCAGTTTGGAAACCGGTGCTGTTAAATCGCCATTAATTGTTCACGTTATTATACGACGACTTCTTAAAATGATGTCGCATAGTAGGCTTATAAGTCAATACTCTCTTTTCTTCCTTGTTACCGAACCTAACTGGAAAATGACATATTGTTGTCATGAATAAGAGAAACATATCGCCTATTTTGCTTTAAGTTGTTCTAGCTAAACGAGCAGCAAAATTGCCTATCATGATAAATTTTCTAAGTAAATTTCGTGTCAAGTCAAATTTTAAAATTTAAAGTACTTGATTGAAAAAAAAAAAGCTTTTAAGTATTCATATGTAAAACATACAAAATCCGTATACTTATTTTGCCATTATTCCTTTCATATAATCGCTACAACTCAAGGGAGAATGATCATAAAATTATGCATTTGATTCGTGTTCGTACATGCTCAAAACCAAGATGAAGGTGTTGCATTTCGGATACAGATCACTTGCACTAATGGCAAGTGATTTGATTCTTTTTTGGGCCGTCCAATTCAAACATGACGTCTCAGATTTTATAATTAAAACAAAAAAAAACAAAAAACTTGCTGCCCCTCATTAATGAAAACCGTCTGATCATTCTGAACGCATGAAGGACCCGGTCAAGGTGATCCAGATCCGTTTCCTTTGCTACCAGGAGACAAAGGGATTATGTCATCCACAGTCGTTGACTCATGACATAACGCTGAGCTTTATGTCTCTTTTATCTTCTTTTTTTGAAAGAAAAAAGTGTGCTGTGGATGAACGTTTCCATCGGGATGTGCAGAGGTCAACCTGAGAGCAAGAAATATCTGCTCATTGTCTCAGGATGGTGGAGAGTATCTAAACCCCTTTTGTTGGTCGAATGATCAAGTTCAATTGACAAATTCGTTTGGCATTATGATTATTGCCTAAAAATGCATGAGATGGCACGTGCATCAAGTTTGTGCATGAGATGGCACGTGCCAATGATGGTCTGGAAGACCAATGGTATCTGCTCTTCTTGCGATCTGTCCTTCCAAAACAGATTTGCGAAACGAGTATGTTCCCTGAACTTTCGGGTTGATTTTGGAGGAGCAGAATTACGAAATTGATGATGGATTCTAGCATAGAAAGATACGTTGAGTGGCGAAAATCAGTAAGTCCATTATGCATGATATAACTTGACTAGCATCTTGAACCCCTTTTCTTCTCTCGTTGTTGACGAGGAGCCGGCGATCCCGCCGATCATGATGGGGCAACGGCCATAGGCGCCCTTCCCCTGTATTTTCTTTCTTTTTTCAAATTTTTTTATCATTTTTCAATATAATTTAAATAAATTTGAAGTTGAAATTATTTTTTTGATAAAAATGCCTTTATTCAGCCGGAATATTGAAGTTGCCGATGAACTAGCGAGATGATGTCCTTATTTGAAACGTTTCACATCTTTATCTGAAACAATATTCATTTTGAATTTTTATTTGACAAAATCCTGTCACTTTAGGTTTTTATTTGAAATTTTCCCTAAACAAAACTTAGAATTGAAGAACTTAGAATATATGTGTAATATACATATACATATTAATAATAAATTTGTTCGCATGGAAAATCAAGTCTTTGGGAACAAGCAATCCCTCACTGGGAAAAAAATAATAAATTAAAGTAAAAATAGAATAGGGTGCAAGCAAATTAGCAAGATCGCCCTGTGCTCATATAGGCTTTTTCGTTTTTTAAGTCTTTCCTTCCATTCTCACCATCGTTCCGCCAAAGGAAAGGGAGTCGTCGTCGTCCGACGCGGAGGAGAGGAAGAAGAACCGCCCTTTCTTGCCAATCTCGTGTTCATTGCGAAATGGGGCGAGATCCCCGCCCCGCCTCTAGTATTGTCCCCCTAGGCCGTCCAATTCCGCTCGCAGTTCTCTGATTTGTTTCTCCCCTGTTCTTCGAGGTCTCTTGAAGAAGTTTTTTTTTTTTTTGGGTTTGGAGCATCTTGAAGAAGTTTTTTTTTTTTTTTTGGGTTTGGAGCATTTCTTTCATGGCTGCATTAAATCGCATGCTTCGATTGGGGATCAAGTCGGAGAGTTGTCGAGTCTTCGCGCTTATTCGAGCTCGCCTATTCATAGGTTCGATTGCAGGCAGTTTTCTCAGCTCGTGAAGTCGAATGGGACGTGCGTGTGTCTCGTCGACACCTTGGCTATGGTAATTTATGTTTCCACTCCTATTCACCGTCCTGGTCGAGTCTTTAGATCTCATGCTTGGAGAAGAAATTGGATATTGCTCTAGGTTTTGCCAGAATCAAGAGACCAAAGCATTTGTCCATAGATATTCATCGTTCATCGTTTGTTAGTTGTGTGCTGTTTTGGCTCTCATGATCCAGGTGAGGAGCTTAGAGGCGCAGGGCGTGCCGTCAAAGCTTGCTGAGGCGAATACATCTACTATCATTGAAGTTCTGAACAATAGTTTGGAGAACGTAGCTCATTCTTTCGTGTCGAAAGTAGAGATGCAAAAAGTAAAAATCCAGTCCATACAAGTTGTCTAGTTTTCCTGTATGCCATCTGACTGTTAATATTCCTCAGCCTGGAGAACGAATTCCGGCTTATTATGGTATATGTTATATTTAAGTCCTGACTCTAATCACTCTGTCTGCAGACTGAAATTCTTCAAGATTCTAACCTTTCAAAGTTCAAGTCTGAACCCATTCCCTGTTCAGATGGTAGCCGGATGAGCTGCAAGAGGCAGGAGCAAGAGAGAGCATGGAGCTTTTAGCATTTATTTGTGAAGAACGACACAAAAATAAAAAAAAAAATTTACCAAAAAAAAAAACGACACAAAAATAAATAAGAGAAATCCTTGTGGATTCAAATGTTTTGACTTTTGTTATTTTCTTTTCAATCATATAAACCCGTTCATTATTTTCTAAATTTCACTTAAACACATGAATATATTTATGTCTATCAAACATAAATCGTCACATTGTGAAGTATATGATATATGTCATGACTAACTTTTTTTCTTTTGAACAACATAGGAACATCATTTATTTTTGTTGCAACATGAGATTGGAAAACTTCGTGGAGATATAGATAAGATGCATAGTGACTTAAAATACGTGTTTTGAAAATTGTGGATTGAGATAATCGAATTTAATGTCTCAATTCTAATTCTTATATATGATTTTTTGATTATGTACGAAATAGACAAAGTTACTATTAAACGTAGATTGGATTTATATCTTGAAAAAGGATTAAGAGCAAAAAGCTTTATTCTACAGTTTCATCGATGAAGTATTTTTTGATCATACAGTAATTTTGTTCTCTTTCCTACACTACTGAGCTTAAACTTACTGCAGACGAACACTTGGTGAACTAGCCAACCACAATGTTGAAAACCACCCATCTCATAAAACAACTTGTTCGGCTAAAGTCAAGGTCTTCATTTCAGGAGCTTATGACTCTTTGAAATATGGTTATTAATTGTAAGACTCATTTGTAGAAAATTCATGTATTAAGAGCCCAATTGGAAGGAACAAAACACGATGTGATTAAATACCACAATGATACTCTTGTCTCCAGGTCCTTGGCATTCAAATTTGTGAAAAATCACAAACAAAGTCTCGATGGGTTCTAAATCCCCTACAGCAAAATGCGAAGAACAGCTAGGCCAACAATAAATAAGGAGACAAGAGTACAAATACAATATTTAATCACGTCATATATTGCTGCTTCCAGTTGAGCTTTCAAAACTAAATTTCCAACAAATGACTCTCACAATTAATAACCAAATTTCAAAAAGTCATAAGCTCTTGACATGAAAACTTTGACCTTACCCAATCAAGTTTGTTTGTAAGATTGGCAATTTTAGCATTTTGGCTTGGCTAATTCATTGCGTATCTGCCTAATGTAAGTTCCAGCTTAGTAGAGCCAGAAAACAGAATGACTGTACGATCAAATAGAAACTTATAAAATGCTTCATTAATGAGTTTGCAGTAGAAAACTTTTAACTCCTTACCCTGTTTCAATATTTAAATTCAATCTTTACCCAACAGTAACTTTGTCTATTTTATATTTGATTAAAAGATCATATACAAGAATTACAATCTACAAACCAAATTCGATCCTTCCAATTCACAATTTTCAGAAAACGTACTTCAATGCATGATGCATCTTATATAAATCAGCACGAAGTTTTTAGTCTCGCGTTACAATAGACATAAATGATATTCATGCATTGTTAAAAAAAAGTCAATCATGGCAAATATCATAATCTATATGACAGACATAAAAATATTCAATATCAATCTAAATCATAATAAACGGTTTTCTCTTATTGAAATATTCAAAAAAACGACAAAAGTCAACAAATTTGAATCCACAAGGATTCATTAAATTCGACCAAAAGCTTCATGAAATGTAATGGCAAACAGATAGTATTAACATGTAGGAATGAGAAGCATGATAATTTCTAGTCAAATAATAATGCCGATACTTCTCCAATACGGTAACACTCGTGCAGGCCATGAAAGATTCAAGACAAACAGCAGTCGTTGATAGGCACTACGACCAAAAGGCAACCGTTATTGCCACTTTTACTAGACAAGCAATTGAAAACCACGCTGATCACGGCATGCTGAACAACAATACTCACCCAAACACACGCGTGCGAAGGGCTTCGCA
Source organism: Melaleuca quinquenervia (assembly GCA_030064385.1). NCBI lineage: Eukaryota > Viridiplantae > Streptophyta > Magnoliopsida > Myrtales > Myrtaceae > Melaleuca > Melaleuca quinquenervia. The sequence goes on along the minus strand of CM057726.1, from coordinate 3,092,407 downwards.
GTAAGTGCGTTGACGTACGTCAAGGTCCAGCGCCATCCTCGAATTTGTTCGCGCGGAAAATCAAGTCTTTGGGAACAAGCAATCCCTCGCTGGGAAAAAAATAAATTAAAGTAGAAATAGAATAGGGTGCACACGAATTAGCAAAATGGCCCTGTGCTCATATAGGCTTTTTCGTTATTTAGGTCTTCCCTTCCATTCTCACCATCGTTCCGCCAAAAGAAAGCGAGTCGTCGTCGTCATCCAACGCGGAGGAGAGGAAAAGAACCGCCCTTTCTTGCCAATATCGTGTTCATCACGGAATGGGGCCCTCCAGTATTGTCTCCCTGGGCCGTCCGATTCCGCTCGCAGTTCTCTGATTTGTTTCTCCCCCGTTCTTCGAATTGGGGATTAAGTCTAAGAGTTGTGCGGCGAGTTCTCGCGCGAGTCCGACGTCGAGCTGGCTGATTCATAGGTTCGATTGCAGGCAGTTTTCTCAGCTTGTGAAGTCGAATGGGACGCGCGCGCGTCTCGTCAACACATTGGCTATGGTAATTTTTGTTTCCGCTCCTAATTCACCGTACTTATCGAGTCTTTAGTTCTCATGCTTGGAGGAGAAATTAAATATCGCTCTAAGTTTTGCCAGAATCAAGAGACCAAAACATTTGTCAATCATCGTTCATTGTTTGTTGGTTGTGTGTTGTTTTGGCTCTCATGATACAGGTGAGGAGCTTAGAGGCGCAGGACGTGCCGTCCAAGCAAGCTGAGGCAATAACATATGTGATCATTGAAGTTTTGAATGATTGTTTGGAGAATGCGGCTCATTATTTCGTGTTGCAAGTAAAAATGCAAAAATCCAATCATTTATACTTTCGACATGAAAAAACGAGCCACGTTCTCCAAACTATCATTCAAAATTTCAATGACTGTAGATGTTATTGTTTCAACTTTGCTTCAACAGCATGTCTTGTGCCTCTAAACTCCTCACCTGTATGATAAAAGCCAAAACAGTACACAATCAACAAACGATGAATATCTATGGATAAATGCTTTGATCTCCTATTCTGGCAAAACCTAAGAGCAATTCCAATTTCTTCTACAAGCATGAGATCCAAGATTTAAGGAAGACGATGCATCAAGAGCAGAAACAAGGCAAGATGTCGACGAGACACGTGCGCCTCCCATTCGACTTCACCAGGTGAGAAAAATCGAACCTATAAATTGATAAGCTCGAGGTCGAAAACGCGTGAAGACTCGCTAGACAACTCCCCGACTTGATCTCCAATCGAAGTACGGATTTTAATGCAGCCATTAAAGAAGTGCTCCGAACCTAAAAAAGTACTTCTTCAAGAGACCTTGAAGAACCGAAAAGGACATCAGTCTACCACCACCTAAACAATGCATGCCACGATTAGTAATATCATCACCACGCTAAGGCTCAACAAGCATAGATTTGGATAATCTAACATTTAGACTATTAGATTAAAGGTAAACATCAAATCATGTCGAACCTAAATATACATCTAGCATTGACATTCAAAGCTAAACGAGGCACACAAATAAAGCTAACAAGCATTTAAAATCACAAGACAGAGCTGATACTACATGTAATCCAACTAGATAACACTAAAAGCCAAAATCACTTTCTTTGATTTCCTTTTAAAAGGTGTCAATTAATTAGCCTAACCCATTTTAAAGCTCGAATGTGATTTTTCAAGCAATACTAGCCTTTTAAAACCAAACCTCAATTTTTTTTTTTATCGGAAATAATCAATATTAATTTTTTGATTTGTTATTAAAATATTACATTATTATATCAAACACGAGTCGGGCTCCAAACCGGGCCGGGCTCGGGCCCGACCCGGACTCTTGAAGCAAGGGTGAAAGGGCCCAGGATCAGGCTCCGAAGCGAACTGGATCAGATTGGATCCAGCCCGGCCTGGGCCCGATCCTGAGGACTGGGGGCCAATGCGTTCGGGCGTCCCGGTCCACTTCCCTAATTCGAACTCCTGCTCACTCTGGACCTTTTCTAGTCGGCCCATCCACGCGAGGGAGAGCCCGCCCAGCGCGCATCGCAGTTCGGACAACCTCCCGACCTGCGACTTCGCTGACCACGAGCAACGCTCACCACCGGAGACGACAACAGGCGGTGCCGCTGCCTCGGCTCGACGCCACGCCTTGCGCGACGGCCCATGGCTCGACCACGCGACGACCGAAGTTCCCATACAACGACTGAAGTTCCAGAACTAGACCAAAGCAGAGAAAAATATTCGGATCTCATTTAGGCATTTTAACAAACATTCCGTGTACTAAGAAGACCAGTGGATCTTCATTGCAAAATGAGACTAGATAACTATCTATGAGGCACAGCAAGTAAGCAGGGATCGGAGACGACGCATCACAAGCCAGAGGGAAGGTTTCGAAGCACACAAAAGACAATGACCAACCATCTCAACTCGAGGGCCTAGGAAAACAGGGCACTAATTGGGGGTGAATACCAGCGGCTCCCCTCGTCGGTTCAGGGAGTTTGCGGCTGACGGGCGCACTCGAGAGACTCGAGTCAGCCGCTACTAGCTCGCGCAAAGTGTCCTCGCCGAGATCCTTGGGGAAAGGGGGCGAACGGATTCGAACCGAGGCTTACCGGGAGACAGGGAGCGGTTCGGCGAAGAGGCTTCTCGCTGGGTGCCGCAGCTGGGATCTCCTTTAGGCGCTCAGTGCCCTCAGTCGTCGAACTCCGGTCGCGAAGCGAGGCCTCTCTTTCTTCCCCCTCCATTCTTCCTCTTTTTCCCCTCTTCTTCCCCCCTTGCGTCCGCTCTCTTCCTTCTTTTATGTTTTTGCGCCCAGACCTCCCTCCTTCCTCCTGTCCTCTCTGCAGGACCTTATCTCTGCCTTCTGCTCCCTCAACCACTCCAGCCTCTTGCGTCCCTATCGCGTGTTGTCAGGCTTCTTGTTCATAGGGAAGTCATGCTTTTCTGGCAACCATCAGGCGGCGTCAGAGATCCGCAGCTGGGGAAGCGTCGCGCGCGTGAGGAGACTTGCCTTCTGTGGTACTGGGCCGTGGAGAAGCAGAAAGGGAGTGGGGCTTCGCGAATTGGGCCAGTGAAAAGGCTGGGCCACAGAAAGGGAGTGGAGCTCGTAAGATGGGTAGAAGGATGGGCCGAAAAGGAAACGGGACCAAGGGAAAAGGCTTCGCCCGCTCGAAAGAGGGTGCGGGCCCGGTCAGTCGGGCCCAGTCCGAAGTATTCTATTCTTCTTCTTTTTTTTCCAGAAAGTAAGATAAACTTTTAAATTCTAATTAATGACAACCTTTCTTTTGGCGGAATGACGATGAGAAGATGGTAACCGAATGAACCACAACAGGCATGAGCAAGAAGAGAGAGAGAGAGAGCATGAAGCTTTTAGCATTTACTCGTGAAGAACGAGGTAAAGTATAATACATCATGAAAAAAACTCATAATTGAAGAATTTAGAATATATATAAAACTCAGAATTGAAGAACATCATCGTAGAGACAAAATGAAATCGGGAGTGCATTAGGAAGATTGATTTGGAAAAGACGGCCGAATTGTAAAATCAAAACCTAAAGCAAAAGTAAAGCCGGGCTTCGCAGCAAGTCCCTTGACGTACGCCAAGGTCCAGCGCCGTCCTCGAATTTGCTCGCGTGAAAAATCGAGTCTTTGGTGGTGGTTTCGGGGATGTTGTGTGTAGAAACTGCCAGCAGGTGGGTCATATGAGCAGTGAGTGCATGGGAGCTTTTACAATCTGCCGCAACTGTGGAGGACGAGGGCACATGGCGTACGAGTGCGCCCATCAGGGAGGTTCATGGACCGTTTCCCTAGAAGGTACTGATGGATGGCAATTTGCATCGTTGTTTGGCCCCTCGTAGATTTGAGATGTTGATTCAGCAGTTTTATGTGGTGGCCATTGTCATGAGAATTTGGAGCTTTTACTTTTCGTGTAGTGTTGTGCCCCTTTACTGTGAACGGAAGATTTTTGCGACTTTGTTCAAGTTGGCAGTAACTGTTACGTATTGAAATCTGAAATCTTTTTTGAACGTAGAAATTTATATGTGAGTTAAATAATCTTCAGGGAGGTGATCAGAGTGATGGGCACAGGCGCCAAGTTGCTGAAGATGTTATCTCTAGTATGTCTAACAGTCTGCACTGCTTATGGTAGAGATGTTTCTGGTTTTGGCCGTAGGTGGCGAGTCATTTGGCGGGTTGCAAGGTTTCTTGGAGTGGTGGTGTTAATATTGATAAAGAGTCACAGCAAGGAGATCGAGCGTGGTAGTGTTAATATTGATAGAGAGTCACAACAGAGAGATCGAGTTAGGTGTTTTTGTTTTCACCCTTGATTGGGAAGATTGTGATTTCTACTACCCAAGTGCATGAAAAGATTATTCAGAACCCAAGATATGTGATGCCCCCATTCGTATCTCCTACGGCCAAAAACCGGCCATGCAATGATTAAAGTGTGGATTCCTTGTTCAGCAAATGATATTTTTTATCCCGTTTGAAAACTTTCATGGGCAAGCTCTATTTGTAGATTCCCGCTGCGTTCATTGAATTTTCGCTCCAATTCTTCATTGGTTGTCGGCCAGCTCTTTTTTTCCCGTAACACGAGCACATCGGGTGGGCTGGCTCAAGTAGATAGGGTCGTCAAATGGATGAATTGGGTCGTGTTAACACCTAATTTTCGCCGATTCGGTAACTCGCTTTTGGCTTTATTTTTGAAGTTACAAATTAAAAAAAAAAAAAAAGAAGAAGAAGAAGAACAAAGGAGCTTCAGTCAGGGTCCTCTTCACCCAGCCCACACACTTTGCCCGCGCGAGCTCCATGTTCGTTTTCTGGGCCCTCGACGCACACCAGCCTCTGTCCTCAGCTCATCGCCCATCTTCCCTCATTAAAAGAAAGAAAACCCTAAGACCTCCCTTACATAACAAAAGAAGAAAAAAGCCACCGGGGACCCATCGGTCAACAGAGGGCCCGTTTGGTTCAGCATTTTGAAAGGGCTTTGGGGCTGTAAAGGGATTTGGCAAAATGTAAAGCCGTTTGGTTCGGCATTTTGGAGAGCTTTGTGGAGATGCAATTGCATCTCAAAAGCTCTTCAAAGGCTTTTAAGCGAAGGGACCTCCAGAGGTGCATTAGAAACTTGCATTCTCGGGATACAAGTTCCCTGGTTTAATGAAATTATTTCATTTTCCCATCTCACCCTCGTTTATTTAACATAATTCCATTTTTATCCCTTGACAGCCCTAGAAACCCTTCCAGCTCTTCCCCTCTGCCTCTCCCTGTCCTGTCGCTCTTCCTCTCTCCCATCGCTCATCCCTCCCGTCGATCTACCCTCCTCCCCCGTCGCTCTTCGTCACTCTTCCGTCCTCTCCCGTCACTCTTCCCTCACCGGCAACTTCGGTCGCCGTCACCTGCAACTTCCTCGCCGTCTTCCTCAGTCCCCAGACGAAGCCCTTCTGCGACAGCGGTTTCGACCCCCTCGATGCATTCTCAGGTTCCTTCCCTTTTCAATGTTGATCGGTTTCCTCAGCCGGGGGATTTCACTGCTTGGTTTGTGGGTCCGTTTGTTGTTGCGGTTGTGTTCTTTGTTTTGTTGATTGCATCGTTAAGCTGCGATGAGAAGCATAAACGGCCGCTTGAGTTCGAATTCGCTTTCATATAATGTAATTTTCTTTCTAGCGACCTCAAAGTAGAATATTTAGTAAATTAGGTAGCTGCTCTTACATGGGTAAGTTTTGATCATCTAACTGTTGGCCCACTTGGTGTTTGTGTTCCCTTCAATGTCGGAATACTGAACGTGTTTTTCTTTGGCGCATTGTGCTAACGTCCCATTTATAGGCATTTTGATGGGTTGTTTTCTTGAAGGTGTTTCGGTGTTTAATTAGGCAAAGACTAATTGATATTTACCCAAAACTGTATGTCATGAGAGTCATTGATTCTGCTGTACTTATAGTGCTATTTCGGTTGGATGTGATATCTTGAAGTGGATTGTGTAATTTATCATTTTGATTTCAGTCAGAGTGTGTTGAAAATCATCTTTGTGAAGCGAATGCTCAGCTCCTATGTTATGGGACTGAGATAGCTTGGTATGTTCTTGCTGCTCATCTCATCCTGTGTCTCTTTGGGACAAACATCCTTATTTTAAGTCTCATTGCTTTTAGTTAACTTTCCAAATCACTTGTTTGCTTAAACAACTAACTAGGTATTGTCAGGTTCCAACTGAAGAGATACGAAACTATTTGGATGTACACCTACTGATGAAAAACTTTGGCTGGGATATAGCTATATTATTTACACAAACAGGAGGCGGTAGAAGTTGCTGGGAAAATAATTAGAGCAGTACGGACTTCTCTGGGTAAGACATATAAGGAGGATCCTGCATTTATGTGTTTTGGTAGAATATGTAAATGGTTTAGATTATTTAAAGGTTTAGATGGGTCATTATTGCGTGTAACTAGTTTGCTCTAGGAACACTCTTAACTCTGTTATGCTTATATATGGGATAATGGGTATAATAACTCTTTGAACAGATCTTCAAGCAAGCCAGTATCTAATGGATGAACACAAGGCAGTCCACTCGTAATGAAAATCCGCCCTTCATCATGTGGATATGGGCAAATACTGTCAATATGATGAGGTGAATTTACTTCCAATGGATTGTGAAGATGATGCTGTCAAGGGCAAATACAAGTATTTTCCGTAAAGATGATGCTATTTAACTATTTTCTGTGAAGTTTTCTTAAGAACTAGAAAGTACAATTGCAACTCCTTGACAGATCTTTATTCTTCGGTCTTTCAAAGTGTAAAAGCATTCCAGCTAGTTAATCATTGGTGGTTTGTAGAAAGCAAGCAGAGGTTTGTAGTATTTAAGAACACTGTATTACTTTCCTTGAAATATATGCTATCCATGTTTATTATAATGAAATGACTCTCTTCTTTAAAAAATAAGTGGAAGATTCTAACTAACATGCCAAGTTATCTGTATGCAAAGCAAGTGCAAATTGTCTTATATACGAAGAAATCTCGTGATCGATAGGGATTTCGAAGTAGCAAATTTATATCCGGAGTATGACTATTCAATTGAAGTTGATGATGTTGCAGATGATGGAGTAAGTGGTTCAAATGACAATGCATCACTTGATTTGTCATATTTACGTGATCAAATAGCTATGAGTTTAACAAATTGTTGAGAATGTTTGTAATATTTAAGGACAATGGAACCAATTATGTGGGACTTATGTTTATAAATGAAATGAATATCTTCTTTAATTGAAAAGATATTGTTTAATATGATTTTTTTTTTATAAATTTGCTTATATGCTTGTTTTACATTACTCTAGACATGAAAATAAACATACTTTTTTTTTTCAATTTCAAACAAATTAAAGCTAAATATTTAAAAAATCCATTACAGTAAACAACTTTCCAAATATAAGTTTACCAAACAGTATTCCCTCAAAGTTGCATTTCAATTTCAATTTACCAAACAATATTTGCATTTCCCCAATGGCTTTCAAGCTAAGACGTTTGCATTTTCTCAATGGCTTTTCCTGAATGTTGAACCAAACGGGCCCAGAGATGCTCCCCTTCCCCCGCGTCTTTCTGTCTTCTTCTCTTTCGCCTTTTCTTTCTCTTTTTGCTGCTTTGCTTTTCACGTTTTTCTCCTTTTTCCCCTTTTGGCTGCCTCTGTGTTGACCGATGTGTCCCTGGTGGCTTTTTTCTTCTTTAATTATATAAGGAAACTCTTAAGTTTTTTCTTTTCTTTTTTAACGAGGGAAGATGGGCGATGAGCCGAGGAGAGAGGCTGGTATGGGCCGCAGGCCTAGAAAGCAAACATGGAGCTCGCGCGGGCGAAGGTTATGGGCTGGGTGAAGAGGGCTCAGACCGAGGCTCCTTTTCTCCTTTTTTTTTTTGCTTCTTCTTCTTTTTTTATTCCTTTTTTTTCAGAGAAATTTGTAACTTCCGTATTATTAAATATTTAAAAAAATCAAAAATTATTTTAAAAAATAAAAATTTTATATTTTAAAAAATTAAGTAAAAATAATATAACATTTTCCTATTATTAATTTAAAATTTTTAAAAAAATATCAATTAAAAAAATAAATCCAGGTTTAGAACCGGATTCCTACTCGTGAAGAACGAGACGAAGTACAACGCATCATGAATTGAAGAACATCATCTATCTTATATGAGACACTCTTTCTGAATTGAAGAAAAATGAGATCATGAGTGCATTAGGAAGATTATATATGTAACTCAGAATTGAAGAACATCATCTGTCCTATACGAGACACTCTTTCTTAATTAAAGTAAAATGAGATCATGAGTGCATTAGGAAAATTGATTTTGATAGCATAACTTCACGTGACTTAGTGACGATTCGACGGTTGAGAATGGGGTATGATATCACCTTTTAATATGGGATAAAAGTTTAATGGATAGTTAGATAGGATCAAGTCACACATTTTCAAGTCACTAAATTCATTTCTCGAATTATAAATTAAAAGTGGCTTTGGCAGCAAGTCCCTTGACGTACGCCAAGGTCCAGCGCCGTCCTCGAATTTGCTCGTGTGGAAAATCAAGTCTTTGAGAACAAGCAATCCCTCGCTGGAAAAAAAAAAGTATAAATAGGGTGCACGCAGATTAGCAAATTCGTCCTGTGCTCATTAGGGTTTTTTCGTTCTTTAGGTCTTCCCTTCCACTCTCACCATCGTTTCGCCATAAGAAAGGTCGTCATCGTTCATCATTCATCCACTCTCTTCCCTCTTTTATGTTTTTGCGCCCAGACCTCCCTCCTTCCTCCTGTCCTCTCTGCAGCACCTTATCTATGCCTTCTGCTCCCTCAACCACTCCAGCCCTGCGTCCCTATCGGGTGTTGTCAGGCTTTTTGGTCGTAGGGAAGTCAGGATTTTCTGGCGACCATCAGGCGGCGTCAGAGATCCGCAGCTGGGGAAGCGCCGCGCGCGTGAGGAGACTTGCCTTCTGTGGTACTGGGCCGTGGAGAAGCAGAAAGGGAGTGGGGCTTCGCGAATTGGGCCAGTGAAAAGGCTGGGCCACAGAAAGGGAGTGGAGCTCGCAAGATGGGTAGAAGGATGGGCCGAAAAGGAAACGGGCCCAAGGGAAAAGGCTTCGCCCGCTCGAAAGAGGGTGCGGGCCGGGCCAGTCGGGCCCACTCCGAAGTATTCTATTCTTCTTCTTCTTTTTTTCCAGAAAGTAAGATAAACTTTTAAATTCTAATTAATGACAACCTTTCTTTTGGCGGAATGATGGTGAGAAGAAGGTAGCCGGATGAACCACAACAGGCATGAGCAAGAAGAGAGAGAGAGAGAGAGAGAGAGAGCATGAAGCTTTTAGCATTTACTCGTGAAGAACGAGGTAAAATACAATACATCATGAAAAAAACTCATAATTAAAGAATTTAGATATATATATAACTCAGAATTGAAGAACATCATCGTAAAGACAAAATAGTGCATTAGGAAGATTGATTTGGAAAAGACGGCCAAATTGTAAAATCAAAACCTAAAGTAAAAGTAAAGTCGGGCTTCGCAGCAAGTCCCTTGACGTACGCCAAGGCCCAGCGCCGTCCTCGAATTTGCTCGCGTGGAAAATCGAGTCTTTGGGGAAGAACCGAACAAGCAATCCCTCGCTGGCAAAAAAGAATAAAAAATGAAATTAAAGTAGAAAAGGGGTGCACGCAGATTAGCGAAATCGTCCCGAGTTCATTTCGGTTTTTTCTTTCTTTAGCTCTTCCCTTTCCTTCCCATTTCTTACCATCGTTCCGCCAAAAGAAAGGGAGAAGTCATCGTTCAATCGTTCATCGTCGTTATCATCCGACGCGGAGGAGAGGAAGAAGAACCCGCCTTTCTTGCCAATCTCGTGTTCATCGCGGAATGGGGCGAGATCCCCGCCTCTAGTATTGTCGCCCTGGGCCGTCCGATTCCGCTCGCAGTTCCCTGATTTGTTTCTCCCCTGTTCTTCGAGGTCTCTTGAAGAAGTTTCTTTTTTTGGGGGGTTTGGAGCATTTCTTTCATGGCTGCATTAAATCGCATGCTTCGATTGGGGATCAAGTCGGAGAGTTGTCTGGCGAGTCTTCGCGCTTATTCGACCTCGAGCTCGCCGATTCATAGGTTCGATTGCAGGCAGTTTTCTCAGCTCGTGAAGTCGAATGGGACGCGCGCGTGTCTCGTCGACACCTTGGCTCTGGTAATTTATGTTTCTGCTCCTGATTTACCGTCTTTGTCGAGTCTTCAGATCTCATGCTTGGAGGAGAAATTGGATATTGCTCTAGGTTTTGCCAGAGTCAAGAGACCAAAGCATTTGTCCATAGATATTCATCGTCCATCGTTTGTTGATTGTGTGCTGTTTTGGCTTTAATGATGCAGGTGAGGAGCTTAGAGGCGCAGGGCGTGCCGTCGAAGCAAGCTGAGGCGATAACATCTGCTATCATTGAAGTTTTGAACGATAGTTTGGAGAACGTGGCTCATTCTTTCGTGTCGAAAGTAGAAATGCAAAAAGTAAAAATCCAGTCCATACAAGTTGTCTAGTTTTCCTGCATGCCATCTGACTGTTAATATTCCTCAACCTGGAGAACGAATTCCTAGCCAAGCCGTGCGCTTATTATGGTATATGTTATATTTAAGTCCTGACTCTAATCACTCTGTCTGTAGACTGAAATTCTTCAAGAATCTAACCTTTCAAAGTTCAAGTCTGAAGTTACGAGTTCGCAGGTATGCATTATTGTGCTATGCCTATTTAGCAATTAGCAGCACATTCTCTCTATATCCATCATATAGTAGAGAATTTGAAAACGCATAAAATAAGTCGGTGCCTTCTGGATGCTCTTGCTGAAATCATTACTCTTCATTCTCCCATGCTGTATCAATTGCGCTCCCAATCCAGGAATGAATGGGATCCCTGCAGTTGCTTCATCTCATTTTTGAGAAAATCTGGGAGAGAACTCCGCCCATTGCCCTATCTTTCTGTAGTCGTAGAAATAAGTGAACTTCTAAGACAGCTTTCACATTTCCATATGAGCTCTTGTCCTTTCCAAAATTATAAGCGGGCTTTCATTTAAAAAACTCCAGCTTTACTTTAGTTATTTGTGAATATGGTCTCGTACCTTGGTAAATGCTCAAAGTTTCCATTTGCATAGCATGAATAATTGCATCTGCATTTACTTACCAAAAAATAATAATAATAATAATTGCATCTGCATTTATGGTCATAATGTTTCCCCTTCTTTGGTGAAGTTGGTGCTCAGAATGGAAATAAAAGAAGAATTCAGGGGATGTTTGAATCCCTTCTGCTTTTGAGCAAAAATAATTTTTTTCTTCTGTGGCTTGTCATGTTGTTGAGAGGGATTCGTATGGGTCGGAGCACACATGTGTCTTCCCGATGTTGACCCCATTCCCTGTTCAGATAGTAGGAGGGCTTTTCATCCTATAATCTTGGTCTGGTGTATTAATATTGATGCGACTAGTTTCATTACTTGGAAGCCAGTTTTACATGATTTTCAAAGCCAGTTAAAGAGTAAACTAATACAAATCCGAAGTTGAAACTTTTGCCTTTGGCTTTTGTCTCATGCATTTTACTTTTGAATGAAATGAACTTGAGATTTACCAAAGATATAATTGATGATGTGGAAAGCAAGTGTACAATGTACTTATGCATATACTGTAATTTATAAGTAAAAAAACTAAATTTAGAAAGCTATACATTCCAAATACATAATCAAAGGCTACATAAAAACAAGCACTTCGTCACATGAGTGTGTTTGGGTGAGTATTGTTGTTCAGCATGGCGTGATCAGTGTGGTTTTTTATTGCTTGTCTAGTGAAAGTGGCAATAACTTTTGCCTTTTGGTCGCAGTGCCTATCAACTGCTGCTTGTCTTAATTCTTTCATGGCCTGCATGAGTGTTACCGTATTGGAGAAGTATTGGCATTATTATCTGACTGGAAACTATTGTGCTTCTCATTCCTACATGTTAATACTATCTGTTTGCCATTACATTTCAAGAAGCTTTTGGTCGAATTTAATGAATCCTTGTGGATTCAAATTTGTTGACTTTTGTCCTTTTCTTGAATATTTCAATCAGATAAATCCGTTCATTATCATCTAGATTGGTATTACTTAACACATGAATATTTTTATGTCTGTCAAAAAGTAAATCGTCACATTATGAAATATATGATATCTACCATGAATGACTTTTTTTTTTAACAATGCAGGAACATCATTTATCTCTGTTGCAACGTGAGACTGAAAAACTTCGTGCTGATATAGAGAAGACGCGTAGTGAATTGAAGTACGTCTTCTGAAAATTATGGATTAAGATGGTGAATTTGGTTTGTTGATTCTAATTCTTGTATGTGATCTTTTGATCAGGTATGAGATAGACAAAGTTACTGCTGGGCAAAGATTGGATTTAAATCTTGAAAGAGGGTAAGGAATAAAAAGCTTTCTACTCCAGTCTCGTCAATGAAGCACTTTATGAATTTTTCTTTGATCATACAGTCATTTCGTTCTTTTTCACACTACTGAGCTGACACTTATTATAGGCGGATACGTGATGAACTAGCCAACCAAAATGCTGAAACCACCAATCTCACGAATAAACTTGATCGGGTGAGATCAAAGTCTTCATTTCAGGAGATTATGACTTTTTGAAATGTGGTTATTAATTGTGAGGCTTGTTTGCAGGAAATTCATACCTTGAGAGCCCAATTGGAAGCAGCAAAATACGATGTGATTAAATACTGCATTGGTACTCTTGTCTCCATATCTGCTGTTGGTCTGGCTGTTCTTCGCATTTTGATGTAGAGGATTTAGAACTCAGCAAGACTTCATTTGAAATTTGTATGCCAAGGACTTGGAAAGATCCAATTTTAGAGGGTCTAAATGTCCAAAAGGCAACTTCTAGTTGGCTGGAGTTATGATCATGATTTTTTTGGGATTTGTACTAGGAATTACTTTCAAATATGTGTTGTAATTCTCGGCAAAAAGTCAATCAATATTTGGAACAGTCGTGCTTATTTGTTATACTAGTAGTTAAATATATTGTGCAATAGTAGACTATAGTTGGTGTATCTAGATAGGATGTAATCTCTACTCACATGAGTAGAAGAATGTGTCGTTTGCAAATCAAGGCATTCCATGATTCTACCTGAAATAGAATTTCTTACAAGTTTATGCCATGTTAACTCTAAGACATTCGCAGCAATTATGGTGAGATGACGGCCGGGACTTACCTTTCAACCAAAAATAGGCTAGAAATGAGGATAGTGTGTCAATTTTAATGTTGAACATTGCATAAATGCAACTAAATGTGTTTTTTAAAAGTAATTTTAAAATGACAAGTACATGAGATTTTTTTTTTTGTAATCAATATAAACTTTTTTTTGTTCATTAAGTAAATCGACTTTTTATATTTGGCAGGTTGGTCAGTGGTACTGTTAAATAGCCATTAATTGTTCACATTATTATATGATGTGACTTCTTAAAATGATGTCGCATTAGTAGGCTTATAAGTCAATACTCTTTTTTCTTCCTTCTTGTCGTGATCTCTTCAAAGGTACACCATATAAGGCTCAGCTAATGGATTGCTAAATCTAACTTAGCTCGAGCTTTCTCAAGCTCATACTAATTTGCGATTTATATTTCATTTCTTAACATGCAAATTGATTTCAAATGAGTCGTTACTAATATATTCATGGTGGGTCGATTAAAAATCCATGTAAAGTACCGCGAGTTGTACTTTATCCCTACAAATCAGAGATTCTAAGTTCAGGAACTTGATTAAGTTAGATTAATCTATCACCATTTCGATACATTCTCATTTATTTCAAAAAATAGCAGGCAGCTTGAATTGATTTTAAACTAACTCCCTAACATACAAAGTGATCACGCGAGTGTGCAAATATTTATGTATTATAATAAAATAAAGCAATAAATAAAGAACTAACAAAACAAGTGAAATGATTTTTTTGGATTTTCAATATAATATGCAATGCATGTGATAATTTAATGCAATTCTAAACTACATGGAATGTAATTTTTTTAATTTATATGAATTTAAAATTTATTTAATTAATAAAACTAATTTTCTAAAGTTAAGTAACATCTAATTTAAACTAGGAACTATCCTACATTAATCCCTAAAACTAAAATCTGATCTCTACTAAAGTTAATATCCTAGAATGAAAAATCTAACTAAAATTATGCTAATTTAAAGCTAACAACATTAATCATGCAAATTAAGCTAAATGTGCAACTTAATCTAAACATGAGACATTTAAATTAAACATGCAATTCAAAATCTAAACATGCAAAGAAAAGAAGACGCATCAAATTAATCAACTCAAATATGAAAATAGAATCAAAATTCACCAACAAAAGTTCATGCATAAAATCGATAAATTGATCTTAAGCCTTAAAGATCAAGTAATCAATTTTATAGATTCCCACGTAATTACTTATTCCATCTAAAACCTTATAGATAAAATAAAAATTGATGTGCAGTTGCGAATTAGGAAATAAATTTCAATTTAGAGGCTATTCAAAATCCCACGGATCTTAATATCGCAAAAGATTAAACAAAAATCAAGATATCATGAATTAGGCAATGAAATATGTATGAACCAAACTAATGAAAATTCGTACCTAATTCGCGATATTACTCTAGTAGAGTTTCTAAATTATGACGGGATTTGCTCGATTTGGGCTGGCTTTGGACCAAGGCAAAGAACGGCTGTGTCGTTGGGAGCCTCGCTATGACTTTCCACCAAGTCGGGTGCAACACCGTCCACTTTTTTCTGAAGGAAACAAAATGGATCTCTCCATGAGTTGAGTAAGGAGTCCGATGATTTTGATATGAGAAGCAATCCAGAATGCTCGAAAAGATTCCTGCAAACTAGCTTAAAAAATCAAATCAATGAAGAACACGAAGTGGGGTAAACATGGACACCCATCATCCAAATCTATAACGACACATGCATTGAACACGAGACTTCACACTTATAAGAAAAAGAGCTCTAGGAGCACTGCGTCAAATCGATCCTCTTTTTTTTCCGTGGAGGCTGCAATCGTGTCATGATTACACCTCCTGAGACCAAGCCATCATCATCTTCATATTGTAAAGCTTCGGAGATTACTGGACCGTAACCGGGAGATGCTGATAACGTAGGTGGTGTTGTGCTGCACACACGAGCAAGTGTGGCTTATCGCGGACTGAGGTGCCCGCTGGGAAGAACGCACTTGCGCCAGAGAACGGATCAGCCAAAACGACGAGAGACTTCTTCTTGTACGTCCTTGCGTGACCTGCCAAAAAAGAACAAAGACTTTCCTCTCCTTTGTGTGTATTTCTTTTGTTTCTCCCTGGGCGTCCTCCTTTCTTGCGGCTCCTCCTACTTGGTTTTGACCCTTCTTGTTTTTGCCCAGAGACCACCAAGGACTAAACTTGCCGCTTGACCAAGGCTTAGTTGACTAGATTATTGTTGCTCCGGCAGTGAGTCTCCGACGAACAAGTCGCTAGCAATGCTGGCGATAATGATCGATGGTTGTGAGACCTGCCGGGACGATGCGGAGGAAACGAACAGGAGAGGCCGTGGATGAGTCGTCGGAGAGGGAAGCTTCAGACGAGGGAGGCGTCGCGGATGGGTCGTCGGAGTCGAAGGTCTTGGGCGGACGTCTCCCCTGTTCTCTCCCGTTCTCCCTTTCACGCGTATTCTTTTTTCCCTGAAGACCGAGTCCTCCTCCGTGTGTCTCTGTAAAAAAAAAAATTCCCCTCTTTCCTCACGTTCTCCAGCTTTTATCAGGATCAACAAAAATTTGGTCAAATCTTTTCAAAGATTTGACCGGATTTTCCACCATATTTGCCAAAGATTTGACCGGATTTTCCACCATATTTGCCCCCTTTTCCCTCTCTGTATATAAAGATATCTCTCCTTTCTTTTTACCGAGAAGTCTTCTTTATAAAAGACCCCTTGGGTCTTCTTATGAGATCATCTTTTTTTCTTTCAAAAAATTAGCAACTTAGCAATTAGAATATATCATAACACAAAAATTTTGCTAAGTTATTATCTATTTAATTCAAATCCTTTTGTGTCGATAGTTATAGATAATGATCATTAAACCAAATAACGACCAAAGATTAAAAACTTATCAAGAGAGATTTGAGCGTAAAACTTAAACATCTTTTAAAAGCTCTTCTCAATCACACGTGCGACGGGGCATGGTCCATGATTTAAATATGATGCAAAAAATATGAATCATGCAAATAATGCTTTTGTTTAGGGGTTGGACTAACCCCTAATTTTCTTATGCAATTAATTTTACATGATTTTGCCAAAATTTAGGTGTCAACACTTGTTATCCGACACCTAACTGGAAAATGACATAATTTTGTCATGAATAAGAGAAACATGTTGTCTATTTTGCTTTAAGTTTTTCTAGCTAAACAAGCAGTAAAATTGCCTAGCATGATAAATTTTCTAAGTAAAATTCCATATTTAGTCAAATTTTAAAATTTAAAGTACTTGAAAGAAAAAAAAAGTTTTTAAGTATTCATACATAAAACGGACAAAATCCATCTACTTATTTTGTCATTTTTCCTTTAGTATAATCGCTTTTGACTCAAATGAGAATGGTAATAAAATCCCGCATTTGATCCATGTTTGTACATGCATAAAACCAAGATGAAGGTGTTTCCTTTGCTACCAGGAGATAAAGGGAGTATGTCGTTCACTGTCGCGGACTCATGAGATAACGCTGAGCTTTATGTCTCTTTTATCTTCTTTTAAACAAAAAATAAAAAACCAATTGTGCTGTAGATGAACCTGTCTATCGGGATGTGCAGAGGTCAACCTGAGAACCAGAAATATCTGCTCATTGTCTCAGGATGGAAGAGAGTATCGAAAACCCTTTTGTTGGACGAATGATCAAGTCCAATTGACGAATCCCTTTGGGATTATGATTATGCCTAAAAATGCATGAGATGGCACGTGCATCAAGTTTGTGCATAGAAATCGCCAATGATGGTCCGGAAGATCAATGGTATACGCTCTTCTTGCGATCTGTCCTCCCAAGACAAATTTCTGAAACGAGTATGTTCCCTGAACTTTCAGGTTGGTTTTGGAGGAGCGGAATTGCGAAATCGATGGTCGATTCTAGCATAGGTGCTGATCGCTGCTTTGACGTGAGTGGTGCAGATAGAATTTACGGGATGGACAATCGTAACAAGTCTCGATAGGGTCAACCGTTGCTTTAGATTGGGAATGACAATGGAAGGCAGGTTTATGAGGCAATTGCTTGATTCTTTGCATTGGTGGGTATCCCTGTCATTGAGCTCATGGCACTGCTGTTGTGGTCCAGGAAACAAAGGAACCAAGCATAATCTAACATTTCTGCGCGGTAGACCTGACGACTGGATTAGCCGCCCGCCCTGTTGGCATTGACATGGCCGCCTCCGTAATGAAGTGCATTGGCCGCCTCCGCCGAGTTAGCTCTCCGCAACAATATTTGGGCCGTACTGATACTTTGTGGAATCTGCATTACAACAAAGGGAGACGCTGAGTGGTGAAACTTTGGCTTCGCCAAATTAGGACGCGAACAGGTGAATTCTGCGTAATATCTCTCTCCCCTTGTTGGAAAACTTGAATTTGGCCTAGATGCGTTATGACTCATAGCTACAAGCATCAAGAATCACTCTTTGGTTTTTATGGATAATAATGCATTAAGAAAGAAAATTTGATGATTGTGTAACGTATCCAAAATGCTTTTTGGGAAGCAATGCGCGCGCGCCTCTCTCTTTCTGACTTTGTCATTTGAAGCAACCGAAAGAAAAAACGGGACAAGAACTTATGGTGACTAATGAAGACTTAACCATAGCAGGAGACCACGACGGATGGATCGCTTTAAGAAGCGCGACAATGACAGATATGTAGGGACAAGAAATTTGAAAAGGCAGTCACATTGTTCAGATGAACCTTTCTGCAGAAACTGTTCATTGGGTATTGCAGAGGTCAACCTGAGAGCCAGACACCAGTGCCCATCGCCCCAGGACAGTGGAGAGTTTCTAACCCCTTTTGTTGAACGTATGAATGAACAGCGTTCAAATTGACAAATGCCTTGGACTATGATCATTGCCTACATATACATAAGATGGCATGTGCATCAAGTTTGTGCATAGAAATCGTCGATGATGGTCCGGACGACCAACGGTATCCGAACTTCATGCAATCCATCCTCCCAATACAGATTTCCAAATGAGTATCTTCCCTGAACCCTCAGCAATGAATTGAAAATGACTCTGAACTTCAGCTTGCTCATGGAGGAATTGAACGACAAAATTGATGGCTTAACTCTGACATTGGTCCCGACCGGTGCTTCCACGCGAGCGGTGTAGATAGAATTAATGGGACCAACATTTGTAACTATTCTTGATACGGTCACCCGTTGCTTCAAGTTAGGAATGACGATAGAAGGCAAGTTTAGATTTTTGAGGCAATTGCTTGATTTTTTGCACTGGGTGGGTTTCCCTGTCATGGTGCTAATGGCAGTGCTGTTGTAGCCCATGAAACAGAGCAAACAAACATAATCTGATATCTCTGTGTCGTAGACAAGACCAGGATCCACTGCCCGGTTAGCATCAACATGACCGCCTCCGTAATCAAATGCATCGGCCTGCTTGTGAGGTGCTCCCTCCGCAACAATGTTTTGGTCGTATTGATCCTTCGTGGAAGCTGCATTACAACAAAAATATATCCTGAGTGGTGAAAATCAGCAACATAAGCATGCAACAAGTGCATTATGCGTAATATCTTTCTACCCTTCTCAAAAATTTGAATTTGGGCTTGGATACAAGTAGGCACATCTCCTAATCAAAAGAATCAAGAATCGTTCTTTGGTAATCGGATTTAACAGTGCATTATTCAAAAAGACATGCTTGGGTAATGTATCCAAACTGTTTCTTCGGAAGCAATGTGACTCTCTCTCTCTCTCTCTCTCTCTCTCTCTTCTTTGAAACTTTCTCATTTGAAGCAACTGAAAGGAAACATAGGATAAGAACCTGTTGTGACCAATGATGACTTTATCATAGCGGGACTCCATGATGGATGGATTGCTTTAAGAAGTGCAACGATGCCAGATACATGTGGACAAGACATGGATGTCCCCGATTCTATTTTAAAATTGAGTGGCGGATCCAGCTCAGATGATGCAGGAGACCATGAAGCGAGGATGTTAACCCCAGGAGCAGCAATGTCGGGCTGCGTATTTCTTCAGATGTTAAGCACTCAGTAACAAAGAAAGTACGGTAAAAGAACAGGGGCGACGGATATATACCTTCAGCACAGAGGGAGATAGAGAACTAGGCCCTCTTGAGGAGAAGACGGCTACTTCAGGGGATATTTGTTTTCCGGTGACAGTTCTTGAAGATGTAATCTTGACAAGCGGGTATCTGTTAGAGAAAAACTGTGAGGCAAGACATTGAATTTAATCTAACATGCCACACATGGAACGATAACTACAGTGAGTTAAGTGACAGTTGGCATTTTGGTTCTTTAGAAACTGTCATAAGTCTACTCAAATAAATATTGAAGCATCATAAACCGAGGAATATATCAGAATGCTAGAGACTCGCCTTCCTGTAGATTCGCATAAAAAAATTGTTTGTTTACAGTTGTGTTACGTTTGAAATCACTTGTCCCAAATAAAGTTTTGTTCAAAGACGAAAATATCGCCAAGGGGAGGCATCGCCGTTTGAGGTAATGAAGGGTGCAGGAAAACAGGGAGTAGTTCGACATATATCATCATCATTTTTGCATTCATACGCTTCAACAAGATGTCATTCTCCACTCTTGATGAAGTACTTGTCGTATAAAACTTACCGACTTGCCTCCATGTAAGTAAGCAAAGAAGTTGCGATTGTAAAATCCACCTGGACACAAGGGATGCGCGAGGACACAGTAACATCTTTTGACGGAAACTGCGCAAAGATCAATCCAACGCCCTTCACTGCAGTGACGGTGCTTATGGCAACTGTGGCTGACCTCTGAGATCGAGATTGGAAGCAAAGAACCACTTTTCCTTTGGCTAAAGTAGCATTTAGAGATCCATCCTCACAGCTCCTGCAAAAACGAAATTCACATCCCATTATCTGTTTATACTACGTGAGAAGGACTTTCTAAACCAAAAGTTGCTGACTTGTCAAGAGACAGACAGTGGGACAGGATAGATGTTTGACCTTGCACTATCTTCGTCAGAGTACACAGATGCAATCTTTTCTGCATAGACGATGGGGTAAAACCTGTTCCTGAGCCCCTTTGTATAGAAAGCCTGACCCTGTATGAGAAAGCAAAACATGCCTAATTCTGAACCAAATTAAACAAGAACATCAGTCATGTTTCATGGATTCTATCTGAAACGTTTTTACATTTCATCCTCATCTTTGTCATTTTTCCTCCTCTGGATCCCATCATCTTACCCTTCTAAATAACTAGTTAGCCAGCACTTTCTTTCCAATTATGCCAAAGCCCACATGGAGATAATACTGATGCACTTAAACTATGAATAGAACAGGACTGGAATGAGAAAAGTACCATGAAAGTCTGGTTGTTTCCCAATGTGACTGCAGTTGGAAATGCTCTATCAATTGTGCTGGCAGCGACAGTTATGATCCACGGAGCAGTATTTATGACGGTTTGTAGGTAAGGGCCCGAGTTTCCCCCCGAGCAAACCACTGTGATTCCTTTAGCTACAGCATGGAAGGAACCTATCGCCAAAGTATCATCAACATAACTAGGGAGTGGAGGAGACGCGCCAAGAGATACTGAAAGAACATCTACACCATCAGAAATTGCATCATCAAATGCAGCAAGAAGATCAGCTGAACTGCATCCACCAGTAGACCAACAGATTTTATACACAGCCAACCAAGCCGATGGAGCACCCCCTCTAGCCAGTCCTCGAGCTAGTCCGGCAAAGCTCGCATTTTCCACCAACGATCCAGCGGCAGTCGATGATGTGTGTGTTCCATGACCAACAGCGTCTCGGGGAGACAAAAATTCAACTCCATCGGTCAAGTTGAGCTGGCCAAATTCAGCTTCATACCCTTTGATGTACCAACGTGCACCGATGATCTTCCTGCCCAAAGTGTGATAGTAAGATTGTTATGAGATCCTGGTGATATCTTTCCCTCCAGAACTTTCTTCAACAACAGAACACATGACACCATCGTAATATTATGAAACACACGGACCATTGAGGTCACAGACATGTTGGGATTCATATTAAGCTACATCTATAGTTGCCTCGCCATAAGTATTCTATTACCATGTCTATCAGCTGACGCTAATGAGTTCATGATCACGGAAAAGAAGCAATGAATAAATCAGATAGCTACATACAATTAATGCACGTAAAGTAGACCAACCTACTGCAGTTGGTTGCATTAAATCCTTCTCCTTCTTGACATATCCCCTTCCAGCGAGTCGGAGCAGCCGCCATACCGTCATCTTTAAAGCTTTCAGATTCTGGCCAAATCCCTGAGACCGAAAAAAGGGGCAAAAAAGAAAATTAACAAAGAAAAAGAGACAGGAAAGACAAATCAAGAGTCAGACTCAAAGTTGACATCGTCACATAGAGTCTTGACGACTAAACCATATCCCAGTGCAAACCTGTGTCCATCATGCCGATGATAGACCCTGCTCCAGAGCGACTCTTTGAAAGAATACCGCTCCGGATACGAGGGTTTACATCAAGAAAATCCCAGCTGCGAGTGGTTTGCACACTGAAAATTCTGTTGGGAATCACACGGACAACTCCAGGAAGATCTGCATCAGATAATTCATTTCGCTAGACTCTCAATTACACCACAATGGCAGAGTTCAATGCAACTCCAAGCTAGACAAAGAAAAAATCAGAGTTCACATTGCACTGCACCAACATTAGTGACACCTGCGATAAACTTAGCTTGAGAATGAGTTAAGATCGCTGCAAACCCGGAAAATCCATGCTTGTAGCTGTACAAAATTGACTCCTTGGCAGCCTCTTCACTATCAGATATTAAACATACGCACTCTTCAGATGCTGCTACAAAATATTTCGGTTCATTGTATAAACAATTTAACACACTGAAGGATTATGCTGAACATTCATTCAAATTGCAAGAACGAACTGAATGAACGTCATCCCGTCCAAGTGAGTGTCGATATTTTCACATAAGCACAAAGGTGCGTCAAAAACTTAATGGAGCTTTGCACGTCTACAGGAGAACTCGAAGTCACCCAATAACTAGATTCTCAAATAGTGAATTGAAAACAAAACCCATTTATGATATGTCCTGGCAAGTTGTTGATGTAGTATAGAAATGAGATGCTAATGATGCACTTTTACCGCAGCACAAGCGTTTCTTTTTCTTCCGAATTTGACCCGTGAATTAGCAGATGAGAATGCAGGAGAGAGAAATCAAGGAAATAACGAAATCAAGACCTTCCCAGAATGCCTGATAATATCTCATGATGGAGCTCCGGAACCAGCTCCGGTTCTTCATGTTGGCGAGCACCCATGTACACAATGTAAACCTACAGGAAAACCCACATATCAAAACCACAAAGAAATTCCATCAAACATTAAGTCCGCAAAAACACACTCACATTAGGATTCACTTACATTACTGGAGGCAAGAACACTGGTACTGCCAAGACATTGCACGAGGAGATGGTACACGAGAATGCCAAACATCCAATGACAGGCCATTCCTACGCTCATTGTCCGAGATTGAGCTCAAAGCAATACAGTCAAGAAGAACACGGCGAGCGTGTGGTTTTATATGTTTGACAGTCAAGGAGAATCAGTGATGGAAGCACAGTGAAGTGTGAAAATGGATCACATAAGTCCCATCCGGCCGGGAAAAAAACAAAAATTTAAATAATTGTTTTAAATTTTTTTATAAAATTCCAGCCGTCTGTCAGGAATCCGGCCCTTGTGATCCGGATCCGTGAAATGTGCGTCTTAGCGCGTGGGGACAACGGGATGTTCCCCTGCTCAACTAGTTTAAGTGCAACTGGTGCTGCCCCTTTGATTCTTACGCTAAAAGGGTTGACTGATTGGTGCTCCAAGAATGCAACAGAAAAAGGAATATGGTGGAAAGTTAAGGTACTTGTTCATGGACATGGACAGGGCCACTTCAGAGAAAGTGTAGGAATCATATGTGGTGCCTGTCTACCTAAACAGAAGGCAAAATGATAATGCTAGCGACACCACGATAGAGTTACTAAATCATCCGCTAAAATATCTAATTTTAAAACTTAAATCTCTTTCAGCTTGTACAGAAAATTCAGATAAATTATACAAATAAGCGTTATGGAATATCTCTCATATGTTGACATGCAAAATAACATAATTAAATTTTGTTGTCGAAGACTGCGGCATCTGTTGGTTATGTCATTGTTTTCCTCGGTAAATTTGTAAATTAAGGCTTATATTTCTCGCGTTATACGTTAATTTTCAGAATTTTTTTCTCTCTCTCTCTCTCTTTCAATCGAGGAAAGAAAATGTGGGGTGTGGCGTTGACTGGAATTTTCTCATGTAGGACAAGAAGTGGTGCGAGGTCTTTTCATTTCTCCCCCTCTTAAAAAAGTTTACTGCTTGTTAAGTGGAAGACATCTCGATCGTTGTAATCAGACGCGAGTGGTGCACACCATCCCTTCGTGTATTGCCCATAGCCATGATCGTTGACCGTTGACTTACGTAGTGTGTGTGGTGATGCTGCTGCTACTTTTCGTGTGTTAAGCCACTGTTCATCCAAATTTGAACTCATGCCCTCCCTGATTCATGATATTCTAAATATACCCTATGTGATCTGTCGTAGTAGATATA
This sequence comes from Melaleuca quinquenervia, assembly GCA_030064385.1. Classification (NCBI taxonomy): domain Eukaryota; kingdom Viridiplantae; phylum Streptophyta; class Magnoliopsida; order Myrtales; family Myrtaceae; genus Melaleuca; species Melaleuca quinquenervia. The sequence continues at coordinate 3,068,541 of CM057726.1, read as the reverse complement.
ACATGTTGCGGAGGTGCCTTGTGACCTACTCTACTAATGGATTGGTACATAAGTAAATACTTTATAGATCATTAAACGGTGCTCTCGCAACAAAATGTAGTGAAGAGATTTAAATGGACAATATCACGAATAAAACGTATTGATAGGCCTAATTGAATGTAAATGAAACGAACAACAATTCTATATTTTTTTGCTCAATTTCCTGCCAACCCTTCGTATGAAAATCCTCACTCTTATCAGTTGACTCCGTGAACATATGCAAATGAACATCGAGGAATTCTCTACCAATCAATCTTTTGACCGGTGGCCACCAAACATATCTAGCAATTAATTATTTCTAATTAAGTTTATATGCGGACGATGTCGTTAGTCATAAGCCAAAGTTTGATTAAAGGTAGCCCAACAATTAGGAACCAAAGAAGCGAATATCGATCCCATTCAACAACGCTGCTAAATGGTGACGGTTTTAAGCAGAATAGCTCCCATGGTGAATGTCATTGATTAGCCATTAGGCCCATTACATCCTAAAAAATACTGATGTTTCATGACACTAATGATCTCCCTCTCAATTACAAGTAAAGAAAACTATTTAATTTGTCGATTATCCTGTAATATATCCAAAAAAAGTAAATTCCATGGAGTCAATAGGCCTGAATGCACTATACGATGCATGTACTATGTAGTTTCCCCACTCGAAAGAAGAATCCACAGTCCACGATCCGATAGGACACTTAAAAAGCTTAATCATCTGAAAAGTAGAAAGTCGCCAAACAAATCATTACCATCATAAGTGCGTTTGAACTTTGTTCCAGTGCCAAGCACTAAGTTTGCTGACGGCCAATTCGTAAAGACAAGACAAAATAGGTAAAGTTAATGTGTTCCAAGGACGAGGAAAGGGTTTTTTTATTTTATTTTTATTCTTTCTTTATGGGTCATTTGATTAGGGAACATTTTTAAATATCGTAAATTCTCTCCCCACTACTTCCATGGGTCGGTGCCACTGTTTCAGTCTCTTGGAGGGATTAAAAAATTTCAAACTTCGCTCCATCAGTCTCGAATTTAGATCGAGATCAAAGCCTGCTAATGACTAATGAGGGGAGATGAATCATCATAAGACATGCACAATTATGTTCAAATGATTAATAATGACAGTCGGGAAATCCGAATGTTGATTATGTTTCTCGTCGATGGCCCGCATCAGGTGCATATCTTGTTGACTAAGGGCCCATTAACGGGTTGTGCCCATTAACGGGTTGTCTCCTATCTCCCTCAGTCTTTCCAAAGTGGAAAAATGGTGTGACGTTCATCGAGTCATCTCACTGAAAATCGAAACGCGCAAACTCAAAGGGCAATCTTATCCTCTTCCTTCTCCGTTTAGCGCGCGTACATGCAGCAAGAGAGACGTACAGACTTCTCACTGTTTCGCGCTCTAGTATTGGAATCTGCAACCCAAAGAGGAAAGCGATACTTTGGGTCGATTGTTTGGAAGAGGAGCAAGATTATAGAGCTTTGGCTCAATATGCAATATAATCTCTGAACCTTTACTTTGTTTAATGGGATCTCTAAGTTTTTTTTGTACATATTCAGTTTCTTCCATAATTATTTATGTTATTTCAAGTTCAATGACAACATTATACTTTCTCATATAAGTTATTGATTAAATTAAATATATATCGAAAGTTTAGAGATCACGTTGAATAAATTAAAAATTCAAGGCCAAAATTACATATTGGGACGAAGTTGAGAGACCACGTGGAAGTAATTAAAAGTTAATGGACCATATTGTATATTAGGTCAAAATTTGTGGATCGTTCATATCATTTTCTCATTTTTAATAAGTGCGATGGTAAGGTAATAAATAGTTACGTTACTTATGATTTCAAAAAAGAAATGAATTGATACATTTTCTCATCAGACGAATATTCTGGAAAAATTAGATGTGCACGATAGCACGATGTTTTTACCTCTTTAGGGAGTCTGGAAATAGCAATCATTTCATTGCATTCAACTGGGAAATACAAACGGGCCTTGCAAATGGGCTTCAGACACAAAAGGTTCAAAAGCGTTTGAAGAAGTGGAACAAACCCGATTTGAAGGTAGTAAGTCACTTCCGTGAGCTTTATAGCAGCTCAATCCGGAACGATCTTGGCCTCCCTTCCCGCATTTGCGAAAATCGCACGAAATAATTATCTAAAAAGTCATAAGCATATTACAATATTATCGATTGAATTGTAAAACTTTCCGATTTTGTCAATCGATCAGCACATCAAGAGATAAAAATTTTCGACTTCCCACGATTCTCGAGCTTACAACAGCATAAGTTTATCCACACGATCGGTCCAAATTATCCTCTCCATTCCCGGATCGATTACTTATCCCGACCAAATCATATTAATGCAAATCACTCCTCACGTAGCTTGTGCGTGAATTCGTTGGGCCAAAGGCAGGAGGACAAAACAAGCAAGCCTAGAGGAGCCCGACAAAGTAATTTGTTTTTCGGACAACCAAGGGATCGAATGTTCGGAAATGTAGCGAAGAAGACTCGATTTCAGTTGAGCATCGTGTGAAATCGGGTCTCTTGCCGTGTATCAGCCAAGCAAAATGCAGAGATCCGATTTGACACGATGAGTTTACTTTGGTCAAAATGACTAACTCTGGTCCAACCATGGCCCTAGATGACGCGCAAACTGCGGTTTTTTTTTTTGTCGGAAAAAACTGCGGCTTTGGATAGGGCTGCTGCTCGGTGATGCCAACGTTGTGGTGTATTTTTGTCTTCATGCTCTAAATGGAGAGTAGCATCTAAATGCAGTGGCAAAGATCGAAGCATGCCGGGAGAAAGGCTTCAAGAAGTCCAAATCAATCTCTAAAAATCAACATCTTGTCCAGGTTCATTAGGACCAGAAAAATTTCATAATCTGGAAACTTAGGGATATCCAAGGGAATCATATCTAAATTTGTTGACGCCTAATTTTTTGCTGATCTGGTAATTTACTTTGGTTTAGTCTTAATAAAGTTGTTATTAATTAGGAATTAGAAGTTTCTTATATTTTTTGAAAAAATAAGAAGGAGAGAGAGCCCTCTCGGACCGGGCCTAGGCGGCCTGACACTCACCCACATTCGCACGGGTAAGGCCCGCACAAGAGAGTACATCTCTCTAACTCGTGAGCCCAGCCGGCACAGTTCTTTCCCCTGATTCTCCTCTTAAGCCCAGCTTCTCTCGGCCCGCATCCACGTAAGTCCAGTTTTCCTCACGGGCCCAATTCACTAGCCCCATCTGCCCTCTCTCCCTTCGCTTCCCGCCCGGTCAACACGCCAGAAGCGCAGGTTGCCTGCCTGCACAGGTAAAGACAGCAGAGGGGCAGAGAGAGCAGAGACAGAGCGGAGCAGGAGAGAGAGAGAGGCGAGAGAAAAAGACAAAAAGAAGTGAAGCAAGAAGAAGAAACGGAGAGCAGAAAGAGAGGGGGTCTTCGCACAAAAAAAGAGAGAGGCGGAGGGAAGCGGGGGGAGAAGGAGGAGAAAAAAAAGAGATCTGGGCAGGGGTCTTCGCGAGAAAAAGAGGGCGAAGTGGGAAGAAGGAACGGAAAAAAAGAAAGAAAAACAGAGAAGAGAAAAGGAAGCAAATGGAGGAGGAAATCAAAAGGGGACGTTGCAGAGGAGAGGGAAGAGGTCTTCGCGAATACGAACTTTAGGGAGAAAAGATGATGGACTGACTTGTGTTTCTTGTGTGCGCAGGTTATCTGCACCAAAGAAAAAGGAGGAAGAGCCTGAGGAAGAGCTTCGGAGAGAGAAGGAGGAGGACCAGAGAAGAGGAAAAAGAAGAGGGGCGAACGGCAGAGAGAAGGCGAGGAGCAGAACCGAGAGGAAGATCGGCAGAGGGGAAGAAAGCGGGGGGACGGGGGGGGGGGGGGGGGGGGGTACGCCCAGTCGATCTCAGGGGCCTCCCGTTCAAGATCACCACCTCCAACGTCCCGCCCTCGACTCGCTTGGTCCTCGTTCGTTTCCCCGGTAAGCCAGACCCTCTTTTCCTTGCTTCTTTGCACCAGGAAGACGTCGCCCTTGTTCTTGGGTTCCTCGGACCGAGGTGTTCGCGCACCGGTCCGAGCGAGCTCCGGGCCCCTTTAATGGTTTGCTTTGTGTCGTTTGCTTTCCCTCGCTTGTTCTTTGTGCATCATTACGTAGATCCAACCCCTTTTTGGCTCCGAAATTAGCTAGTTGTCTCCGCTCACCATTTACTCTACTAAAATGCCCAAGTCAAACCGAGTTACTGTTGCGCTAGATTCTGGAGTCTAGGTCGTTCGCTGAAGTTTGACGCCGTGGCGAGGAGTCACTGGAGGAACCGGTCTCGCCCGGAGTTTCTCCGCTTGTCGTGCCTCTGACCACCGGAGCCGGTGAAGACGGACGGAGGCAGAACTCCACAGAGACGGAGTCCGCCTCGGCCGTCCCCACTGCTTTTGGGCCGCTCTCTCCCGAGTGGGCCGCCCCCATTGGAGTTGGGCCTCCGTCGCTTGAGGCCCGTTCACAGGTTCAGTCCGATTTGGGCCCGGTCTGTCAGATCCCGGACCCCTTTTTCGGCTGGTTCTTCCAGCCCGTTCGTTCCTGCGCCTGGGCCCGAAATCCAGCCCACGGACTCGGCCCGTTCGTTCCTTTTCTCTAGTTCCTTTGAGTTTACGTGCTACATGTGTATCCTTTGAGGAGAAGTAGCATTTAACTATCTTAGCTATTACACTAGGCTGTACTCATGCACTTTGGAGCAGGGGGATATGGAGCTTCGGATAGCATGATTACTGATGATGCAGAAATCCAGCAACATCAGAAACTTGAGAAGCTTTACATATCAACACACGCTGGCAAGGTAGCTCATTCTCTCTTAACAGTGATAACTTTTCCATACTATACATACCCCCTTAGGAAGATATGGCTTGTTTGTTGTTGCATTTTTCCGTATATCCAATGCTCACATGGTTGAATTCATGTTTCAGCACTTCCAAAAAGATATCGTACGTGGAGCAGAAGGGTACATAGTTACTGGGTTAAAGCAAGTTGAGATTGGTAAGTTAGCTTTACTTTTTAAAACTAGAAATTTCTGGCTTTCTGACTCATTTTAGCCCATCATTTTTGTGCATGTGTATCTTATATAACAGGAACAAAATTGTCTGAGGACAGTAGAAAATATGGTTCCGAAAATACTTGTACCAGTGGTAGCACTCTAACAAAAGCTGCCTCAAGTTGTGGAAAGGCTCGTGCTAAAATTGAGAAAAGAGCATGGGGATCTCTTGAAAGCTCTAGGGACACAGGTTTGGCTAAATTCTTCTCTGTGCATGGATGATGCTTGTATAAACAGGATGTGGATCATGAGGTGGAGCCTTTGGAGTCGTGTATTTAACTGTCATTTTTTTCTGGGGTTTCATGTATGGAATAAAAATGTTTGTAAGGGTTGTGTGAGTCTTGATGTGCTTGAGGTAAAATTATGAAGATAAGAAAGTTACTTTATTCGTGCAAGTGCTTTTTGTCAGAATAATTTCTGATTTTAAGAACGTTCAAGAATCAGATTCTGTACCGTTCTGCTTCTTTAGCTTCGCATCATCTGAATACGTATGGAATCATAGATGCAGGGTCCATATTTGAAATTCTCATCTACATCTGACATGTGTGGTGATAACCTGATCCTTCCTACCCTTTTATAGCACTTATTGATCCATTTATAGGTTGCAGAACCATTAAGAGCAATGGTAATGGGAGCTCCCTTGGAAGAAGCAAGGCATCTTGCTCAACGATATCACAGGATGAGACAGGAAGCTGAATCTCAGGTATCCTTGAACATGTTGTCAGTTTTTAGCATATATATGTAGATACACACTTTCTTGAAGCAACTTGACATTAATAATATTTTTGGTAAAAGATGCTTTATATGCTTTCTAATAGCATCTTTCCTTAGACAAGCACCGAGTTTCTCCTTCTATGAATAGCAGACTTGCATTAATATCACACTAGAAAATGTGAACTGAAGCCTTCCCTGGAACTTGGACTGGCTACTGAAGTTTCCAAGCGCCAAGCAAAAGTAGGGGAAACTCCAGGCAATACTGAGAATGCTACGAAGCTGGAAGCAGCAGAAGCAAAGCTGCACAATCTCAAGTCAAACATGGCAGTATTAGGGAAAGAAGCTGCCTCTTGTATGTCTACTGTTGAAGCTCAACAACAGAGGTTGACACTCCAGCGGCTTATTGCCATGGTAGGCCATTTGGAATCTGACAAGGATCTGATCTTTATTTGCTTTTGTTTATAATATCAAACTGCAAATCTTACCTCTTTTCTGAATGAAGGTTGAAGTGGAGCGCACTTACCATAAGAGAGTTCTCTATATACTTAAACAGCTTGAAGGCAAGGTATGCTTGTATTTCCCCAACCTTGTCTTACCTTATTCTTAGGTGTATTGATTGATAGATGTCGGAAAGACGACACGTGACTGAAAATTTCGTGGGGATATAGGTAAAACACGTAGCGAATTGAAGTACGTTTTCTGAAAATTGTGGATTGAGAGGGTCGAATTTGATTTATTGATTCTAATTCTTGTATGTGATCCTTTGATCGGGTATGAGATAGACAAAGTTACTACTGGGCAAAGATTATATTTAAATCTTGAAAGAGTGTAAGGAGTAAAAAGCTCTCCACTACAGTCTCATCAATGAAGCTTTTTATGAGTTTTTCTTTGATCATGCAGTGATTTTGTTCTCTTTCTCATGCTACCGAGCTGAAATGAAATAGCCAACCAAAATGTTGAAACCACCAATTTCACAAACTTGATTAGATAAAGTCAAAGTCTTCATTTCAATAGCTTATGACTATTTGAAATTTGGCTATTAATTGTGAGAATTGTTTTTAGGAAATTCATGCCTTAAGAGTCCAATTGAAAGCAGCAAAATACAACATGATTAAATACTGCATTGGTATTCTTGCCCCCATATTTGTTGTTGGTTTCGTTGTTTTTCACATTTTGATGTTGGTGTTTTAGAACCCAGCAAAACTTTACGTTTGTAATTTTTCACACAAGTTTGAATGCCAAGTACTTGGAAAGATTCAATTTTAGAAGGTTTGAATGTTCAAAAGTCAAACTTTTGGTTGGTTGGAATTATGGTCAAGAAATTCATGACCATAACTCTAGCTAATCGGAAGTTGCCTTATGGATATATAGACCCATTAAGATTGGATCTTTCGAAATTCTTGTCATTCAAATTTGTGTGAAAAATCACAAACGAAGTTTTACTGCTGTCCTAAATCTCCTACATGAAAATGCGAAAATTAGCCAGTAGATATGAAAACAAGAGTATCAAGGTAATATTTAATCGCATTGTATTTTGCTGCTTTCAATTGGGCTCTCAAGGCATGAATTTTCTCCAAACCACTATCGCAATTAATAGCCATATTTCAAAGAGTCATAAGCTCCTGAAATGAAGACTTAGACTTTACTCAATCAAGTTTGTTCGTGAGATTGGTATTTTTAGCATTTTGGTTGGCCAGTTCATCATGTATTTGTATGTAGTAAGCTTCAGCTCAGTAGTGTGAGAAAGAGAACCAAATGATTGTATGATCAAAGAAAAACTCATAAAGTGCTTCATTGATGAGACTGCAGTATAAAGCTTTTTATTCCTTACCCTCTTTCAAGATTTAAATCCAATCTTTGCTTAGTGGTAGCTCTGTCTATCTCATACCTGATCAAAAGAATACATACAAGAATTAGAATCCACAAACCAAATTCACCCTCTTAATCCATAATTTTCAGAAGACATACTTCAATTCAATACACATCTTATTTATATCACCAAGAAGATGTTCCTGCATATTGTAATATTGCCGATTGAATCATAAATCTTTCAATTTTGTCTATTAGTCAGCACATCGAGAGATAAAAACTTTTGGCTTCCCACGATTCTCGCGCTTCCAACAGCACAAGTTTGTCCACACGATCGGTCCCATTGTCCTCTCCATCTGCGGATCGATTACTAATCCCGACCAAATCATATAAATGCAAATCTCTCCTAACGTAGCTTGTGCGTGAATTCGTTGGGACCAAAGGCAGGAGGACAAAACAAGGAAGATTAGAGGAGTCTTGACTTCTTTTTTTTCGGACAATTAAGGGATCGAATGCTCGGAAATGTAGCGAAGCAGACTCGATTTCAGTTGAGCATCGTGTGAAATCGGGTCTCTTGCCGTGTATCATTTGCTCGGCTAGCACGTACTGTGGCGACCGATCATTTTCAACCGCTTGATACGTTAATAATTTTGCGAATTGCAATTGAAAGACGTTTCTTCGCTTTTGCTTGATACTCCAACTTCAACTATTCCCTTAGCAAAGTAGTAGATGGAAATTTTACTTATGTGTTTACCGCTGATTTGTTTCTATTTTCCGTACACAATTGTTTTGGGGATATAGTAGGGAAAATTACAAAAAAAACTCATCAATATATATTTTAATTGTATCAATTCAACCATAAATCATTTTTTCTATATAAATTTTAATTTTTTTTGTATTTGTACCAATTCAATATTTTTTATTATTTTTTATTGAAAATAACTAATATGGATATCTATCACACATAGGGAGGCCAATGCTAAAATGAATTTTTTTTAAACATTTAATGTTTTTTCAACTTTTCCTTTTCCTTTTATTTTTGTTCCTCCACCATGGCCGGTGAGAGGCGTCAGCCACTTGACCAGGATCATGAAACCCTTGACAACCTCTCCCAGATCTAGGGGACGCTTTCACATTCACTAAGTAAGGTGGCTTTGCCTGTAGCTAGCAAGGTCATGGCTCTCTTCACTCGCAGTTGATAATACCTCGTCCAAATTTGGGCAAGGTAGCCTCACTTGGGCCTCACCGACCACGGACAAAGGTGGCCATTGCCTTGCCAATCATGGATGAGGCCGAGCAAGGACCGCAGCCCTCGTTGATAGCTAGCAAGGGCTTTGCGACCCTCACCCAAGGACAAGCAAGATTCGAGGACCCTTGCCGACATGGTTGGAAATAAAAGTAGGAAGAAAGTAAAATAAAATAATATATATGTAGTATATACTATTAAAATATTATTGAGAAGTGTTAGTAGTGTTCACATCACGTAAGAGGGTTAAAGTCCTTGTTAATAATTCTCCATCAAAATTGATCATAACGATTGAATTGATCAATTCTCCATTAGAAAAAAAAACCAAAAAAAGGTTTGAATTAAACCTGCATAATTGTAATAGATTTAGAAACTTCTTTGATAATTTTTCCGGAGATAAAACCAAAAGCTCTAAAGCCAATTATTTTGTTATAATCAATTAGAGCAAAATGAAAATTAATTCATTAGATTTGGACAATGGCAATCTAGTTAAAACACACTAAATGAATGGGGCACCCCTTAACCTACTCTGCTCCACCCGCAACAGATTCACGCTTTTATCTTTCTTCGATCCAACCAAGTGAAAGTCACGATCGACAGCGAAGAGTCCATACCGTCTTTCATAAGAATACATAATCGAGTCATGCCTGAAACGTATCTCTGACCATCTTGTGTACGGGTACGTGTTATCTCGTATACGGAGACGCCTTAACCAATCTCGAATCTTCCAACTTTCGAATGTAATAAATGGTGACAACTAATGTATTGTCCGACATGTGTAAATGGTCGTGTTGGTCGCAAGCTTCAGGAGTGTATGATCCCGCAATCATGATGACGCAAAGAAGAGACTCTAAATCATGATATTTCACGTGTGCACCAATGATGATGACCAAACACCATGATGATTTACGCAAGCCAAGAGGGAAATGAAAGGGAAAAACCGATATATCATGCGCGTGCTTCGGATAATTTATTCACAATGCTTTACGGCCTTTGCTCTTGTAAAAAATAAGCCGAATAAGAAGTGATGGTCGATCTCTTGCCACATTAGAGAGAAGGGTTTTTCTTTTTTTAACTTATTCATTTTATTTTTATTATCTATCTAATTTCAGCCTAGGTTATATCCAATCACCTCCCAAACAAGATTTACGATATGAAAAATCCCCCACATTTCTTATCCAATCAAATTCCATATCAATTCCAGTTATTGTCTTGGCAAACTAGGGCAAGGGTGGCCATGTTGGCTCATAATCACAATTTGCTAGAGATGAATTTGCTCCAAAGGGTTAAAATCAATACTGGAGATTGCAGCATCAGGCAAAGTCAATTGAAATCACATATAGAATTAATAATAACCAAACAGAAACGTGTGTTACGCGAAAATAACACACTTGACATATAATTAAAATATTTTTTTGACTTTATAATTAAAATATATTGATTGAAAAATTTATTGACACTTTATATAGATGGAAAGTATGAAAATTAGTGATTTTATTTCTCCATACAAGTTATGACGCATAAATTCATATATAATTTGTTTTAAATATTTAAACTTTTGAGGGGAAAAAAAAATCTACTCCATCAAAACAAACAGCGAGGATACGACGTGTCGCCTGATTCCTTCGAAGTTCACGGTGGCTACGTGGGAGCGTTCGTAGAGTACAATTCGCTCTACACCAAGGACATCCAATTTGAAAAAAGAAAAAGCAGGGCGTAGGACGAAGGGACCGAAGCTAAAACGACAGTCTAATTTGAATGCAAATCTCTCTCTATCTCTCTCTGGGCGGTGGAATACTGAACAGTGGAAACCATAGCTCCGGAGCAGAGAGATCAGAGAGCCATCCGAAGGTGAATGGAGGCAATCAGAAAGCAAGCCACTCGACTCAGAGAACAAGTCGCCAAGCAGCAGCAGGTTCCCCCCCCCCCCCCCCCCCCCTCCCGTCCTTCTCCTCTCTCTCTCTCTCTCTCTCAAGCTCGTCGATGACGTTAGTTTTGCTATTGATGATGCGGAGCTTGGTCATTGCGTTCTCTCTTTCAGCTTAACCCTGCTGGAATGCGTCAAATGCCACGGATTCTGACTCGTCTCTGTACCGATTGACGCGTTGCAATGCAAACCTGTCCAAAGTTGCGTTGGTAGTGGGCCGTTGATGTGTCGGTGTCTTTGCACAATTTTGGTTGAGTTTGCGTTCGTCAGTCGCATTACGCGTTGGATTTGAGGGACGGAAATGTGTATTTTTTTATACATTTGACGTGAGGACGAGTAGAACAAGTCAGGGCGAAGGTAACCGATGAAGGTTGGCAGCAACCCTTTAATCAGTACGGGCACAGTCTTGAACGAGATAAGTCAGCAGGAAAACTATACTATAGACAATAGATGACGCGCAAACTGTGGCTTTGGAGGAGCGCGATGGTTTTTTTTTTTGGGTTACAAATGCCGGTGAATTTTGAAGATAAGGATGAACATTCAGCCAATAGGAAATAGGGCTGCTGCTCGGTGATGCCAACTTCGTTGTGCTGTATTTTTGTCTCTACGCTCTAAATGGAGACTAGTATCTAAATGGAGTGGCAAAGATTGAAGCATGCCAGGAGAAAGGCTTTAAGAAGCCTAAATCAATCTCTAAAAATCACCATCTTGTCTAGGTTCATTAGGACCAGTAAAATTGCTGAGTCTGGAAACTTAGGGATATCCATGGGAATCATATCTAAATCTCCAACATACTGATGCCATTTATTCATAAATTTTCTTTTCACTCGAGGGAAACAAATGCTTTGTCTTTTGATTGAATTGTTCCGTCTTTGAATTGAATTCCTGTTCTCTAGTGTTTATCCTTTGAGGAGAGGTAGCATTTAACTATCTTAGCTATTGCATTAGGCTGTCCTCAAGCAGTTTGGAGCAGGGGGATATGGAGGTTCGGATAGCATGATCACTGATGAGGCAGAATTCGAGCAACATCAGAAACTTGAGAAGCTTTACATATCAACACGTGCTGGCAAGGTAGCTCGTTGCCTCTTAACAGTGATAACTTTTTTCATACTATACATACCCCCTAGGAAGATACGCCTTGTTTGTTGTTGCATTTTTCCGTATATCCAATGCTCACATGGTTGAATTCATGTTTCAGCACTTCCAAAAAGATATCGTACGTGGAGCAGAAGGGTACATAGTTACTGGGTTAAAGCAAGTTGAGATTGGTAAGTTAGCTTTACTTTTTAAAACTAGAAATTTCTGGCTTTCTGACTCATTTTTTCCCATCATTTTTGTGCATGTGTATCTTATTTAAAAGGAACAAAATTGTCTGAGGACAGTAGAAAATATGGTTCCGAAAATACTTGTACCAGTGGTAGCACTCTAACAAAAGCTGCCTCAAGTTATGGATGGGCTCGTGCTCAAATTGAGAAAGAGCATGGGGATCTCTTGAAAGCTCTAGGGACACAGGTTTGGCTAAATTCTTCTCTGTACATGGATGATGCTTATATAAGCAGCATGTGGATCACGAGGTGGAGCCTTTGGAGTCATGTATTTAACTGTCATTTTTTTCCGGCGTTTCATGTATGGAATAAATATAAATTTTGTAAGGTTTGTGTGAGTCTTGATGTGCTTGAGGTAAAATTATGAAGACAAGAAAGTTACTTTATTTGTGGAAGTGCTTTTGTTTAGAATAATTTCTGATTTTAAGAATGTTCAAGCATCAGCTTCTGTACCTTTCTGCTTCTTTAGCTTCACATCATCTGAATCCGTATAGAATCATAGATTCAGGGTCCACTTTTGAAATTCTCATCTACATCTGACATGTGCGGTGATAACCTGATTTTCCTTACCTTTTATAGCACTTATTGCTTAAATTTATAGGTTGCAGAACCATTAAGAGCGATGGTAATGGGAGCTCCCTTGGATGAAGCAAGGCATCTTGCTCAACGATATCATAGGATGAGACAGGAAGCTGAATCTCAGGTATTCTTGAACACGTTGTCACTTTGTAGCATATATATATGCGTGTATATATATGCATGTGTGTGTGAACACTTTCTTGAAACAACTTGACGTCAATAATATTTTTAGTAAAATATGCTTTATGTGCTTTCTAATAGCATCTTTCCTTAGACAAGCACTGAGTTTCTTCTTTACTCTAGATTAATAGCAGACTTGCATTAACATCACGCTAGAAAATGTGAACTGAAGCCTTCCCTGGAACTTAGACAGGCTATTGAAGTTTCCAAGCGCCAAGCAAAAGTAAGGGAGACTCCAGGCAATGCTGAGAATGCTACGAAGCTGGAAGCAGCAGAAGCAAAGCTGCACGATCTCAAGTCAAACATGGCAGTATTAGGGAAAGAAGCTGCCGCTTCTATGTCTGCTGTTGAAGCTCAACAACAGAGGTTGACACTCCAGCGGCTTATTGCCATGGTAGTCCCTTTGGAATCTGACAAGATCTGATCTTTTATTTGCTTTTGTTTTTAAAATCAAACTACAAACCTTACCTCTTGTCTGAATGAAGGTTGAAGTGGAGCGCACTTATCATAAGAGAGTTCTCTATATACTTGAACAGCTTGAAGGCGAGGTATACTTGTATTTTCCCAACCTTTTCTTACCTTATTCTTTGGTGTATATTGACCTAAGTAAGGATGATTTCTGCTTCTTCTTCTTTAATCAATAGATGATGTCAGAAAGACAACGTATTGAAGCGCCTCCTAACCCAAGTTTAGATAACATGGGTGCACCTTCATCATATGAAGAAGCCAATGGCATCTATGCATCGCATATGCGAAATGGTTCTGCTGATAGAATGAGTTACTTTCTGGGAGAGGTTTGTGAATGACAGTAAAAAGTGTCACTCGATATCCTTAAGATATTACATTACTGAATGAAAATCTAATAGACATCTAATTTCTTGTAGGTTACTCATCCATACCAAGCTGAATCTGATGTAGAGCTGAATCTATCGATCGGTGATTATGTTGTTGTTCGAAAGGTTTACAGCTTGCCCAAATATATATATAGAGTATTAATCGATTGATTATTTCTAACTTGATTGTTCCGTTAGCTTAAGATGTCTCTTAATCCATCTAATTCCACAACACATTTGGTTTATAAAAACGCAATTAAACTCAAAAGCTGCCTATAATTAAGATATTAACTTACGTTTGCATTGGAGTTAGCGAGTGCCTTTTCATGCTTGTTCATTGAGATCGATCTTTTTCCATCATGTTTATCCCTATTTAGTTTGCTCATTTCCCTACTGAGGTGTCCAGTAGAGGCCAGGGTGTAAATCATGTTTGTCTGTGCTGTTAAACTCATATGATGTGGCTTTGCTGTATCAATTCTAAAGTGCAGTAGGCAGATAAGTAGTTTGGCTGGTTGCAAAGGCAAATTCATTCAGTAGATTTGGTTTCTGGAACAGGTCCATTTCACACGCGCTCTGCCAAAAGATATTTCCTTTGATGAATGGACTGATATGTGAATGCAGCTTGAATGACAACAGGATTAAAATGAGGCAAAGCTTTTATATTCAAAAGCTAAAGGTTTAGTCAATTGGTGTGTGGTAGAGGGTCCTCTTCATAGTTCTTGCGACTTTATCACTTTTATGTAGCTTAATTAGTGTAAGTGAGTTTCACCATCCCTTGACTTAGTAATAAAACAAAGGCTCATCTTCATTTTCTATTGAGGGGCTATGAATGGTTCTGACCTTTTTTCACTACTTATTATATACCATTTCATCTGACAAATACAGTGAACGGAATATGTCCATTGATTTGCTCTTTCCATTAATGTTCTCCTTTAGTGCTTGATGTGCGATGTAAAGGGGACAGTATTTTCCTCCCTGTGGTGACTGATTGCTAAAAGAATTTTCCCCTCAAGTTGTTTTTTTTTCTTACATCTTTTCATTTGACTATATCATCAAAAGGGAAATTATCTGTGTGCTCTTTGCAGGTGACTAACAATGGTTGGGCAGAAGGTGAATGTAAAGGTAAAGCGGGATGGTTCCCATACAAGTATGTTGAAAGAAGGGAGCGTGTTCTTGCAAGCAAAATGGCTGAAGTGTTTTAGATATCTTTATTATTCTTTCTGTTGGGATCAATGCTTTTGATGTGTACAATATGTATTCTGGCATATAATTGATGCGTTGATGCAATTTATGGAACACCTAGCCTTCTTGTCTGGTCAGTTTGATGCTCCTAGTTTGTTAGAACGACTCAAATTGCCGTTCTGAGGAATCTGATCGGAGTGCTTATCAATACTTGTGGGTAGTGGATTGGTCGTCGACAAGGGAACCTTTCTGAGCTACAATTTTATGTTAAGGACAGTTATCATTTCATTGAAATGGTTAAAGGTAAACGCAGATAGTTTTATTGTTAAGGACAGATATCATTTCCTAAGCGAAGGATACAAACTGACTTGAAACTTCTTCAATTAGCCTTAACATGTGCAGTGTTCCCCCAAGTTCATCGGAGTCATTGGATACACCAGGATACCCATGATCTGACCATCTCCACCAGGACTAGCTCAAACGTGTCACATTGATTAGTTTTATTGTTAAGGACAGATATCATTTCCTAAGCGAAGGATACAAACTGACTTGAAACTTCTTCAATTAGCCTTAACATGTGCAGTGTTCCCCCAAGTTCATCGGAGTCATTGGATACACCAGGATACCCATGATCTGACCATCTCCACCAGGACTAGCTCAAACGTGTCACATTGATTCCATTTTTAAGAATGGTATATCGGGGGCTATAGGAAGACAAACCAAAGGGACGAGCCATTAGAGAGCAATCCCCGGCAGCTTCGTTCGTGTCCACTGAATTTCCCTTGCCGTTAAATCACTTTCCAGTCAAAGCACTGAATTAAACTGGCGAGTGTAGTTTGAATCACTTGTAGAGTCAGAAGTCCCAGGACAGCTTACCCTTCCACTCCCGAATATCAAAAGCTCGTAATGGTGTGTCCCCTAACATCTATTTGGCTCCTTCAACTTCCATTGATGAATCTCATAGGCACAAAATCCATTAAATTTTCCCAGTAATTGGGGCATCTCCCTATCCACCACACTTTGACAACGAGCCTTGTGTTTGCAAGGATGTCATAGCCTCCGATTTTGCCGTGTCGAGTTGATTCTCTTGTAAAGAGAGGGCCTGATGGGGAGAAGCCTCAGGAGTCTACTCGACAATTGCTTGGACAAAATGAAGATCAGGCACGTCTGACTCCTTCATCAGCCTTCCGTTGCTGTGTTCAATATGTTGGGATGGTTGATGAGCTCCGCAAGAGCCCACTGTGTCACCCTTGCGGGATGTGCCCGTTACTTTCGTGAACCTCTCCTGCCAAACACGAAGTCGAAGTTTTCATCACTTGTCCTGTCATTGTGAAATTCATCTTGCGGCTTGTGCTTGGGAACTTCCACTTACAGTTAAGACTTTCATGAGCATGGCATTTTAGACAAGTCAATGAAAGTGCAGCACAGCAGGTTGTAATAACTAAGAATGTGAGAAACCATACAAAATGAATGCTTTGACGCACTCTCGGCTAAGCCTCATCTCTGACTTTTCGTCTTCCATTATGCCGAGCAGCACATCGACAAGATCCTTGCTCCACATACCAGAATCACAATTCTTGTTCCTAGCCTCTTCATGCTCTTTCAAGACGCCTTTAGATGCAACAAATGTAGTGTTACGTTTCGCCATTCAGTTAATGACACGTGTGGTGAATTACCCCTAGATATCCCTTTTTTTCAACGTTTGCCTAGAGTATCAAAATGAGTTCCAAAGCCACATTGACGTTGATCCTGACGATTTTTTTTTTATCTAATCTCCTGGGGAGGTCAAGTTAGACTAACTAAGCAAGGGTCATCCTGCCTTCACTCGATACATGCGCATGGCTATGGTTTTGTCTCGACTAACAGTGCGATTACCACATGCTAGACCGCTCTACCATATCTCTGTATTTCTTAAAATTTCTCATTTGTTAGTAGAAGTTATTACATGATTTTCTCTGATTTATAAACACTTCGCTCACACAAGAATTCTTTGAAGTATGTGTAATGATTTGATATTTTCAACAACGAAAGTTGGCATAACGTTGCGTCACATCAATACTATTACAAAGCAATAGTAGCACATACCTTGACGAACAAAAGAGTTGACTTATAGAGACATCAGTTAATTTGTGAGAATAAAGAAATTGTGCCGATTTGATCGTGTCTTGCGATGATAGAATTGTTCTCTTCAGTAAGCCCTAAGAAATCATTCTTTGAAAATGATGACAAAATTTGGTTGATTACATGATGATTTCGAAAAAAGACGAAGTTTGGAGGCCATAATCAAAACGAAATATAAAGTTTGATTATTTCACTAATTACTTTTAAAATACGGGCTAGATTTAAAAATGTAATAAAAAGTATAAGCCTTTGATGAAACTTGGCCAAAGCAAACACCAACTGTAAAAATTGCAACCAATTTGAAGACTTTGACGGAACAAAGCAAAATGTTAGGGGACAACTCGAAACAAGTGGAGGAAAGCGTTGTTCACGTTTATTATTAGATCAATTTGCTTTGTAAGAAGGCTAACAGTTGCGTAACAAATGCATGATTGAAGCTTCAATTCAAAAGTGATCAAAGTTTACGATAAATGGGACAATGCAATTGATTTACATTTTAGGGACACGTTGCAAAAATTAAAAAGCCAAGTGGTGATTTGAAAGTAAGGGTTAAAACCTCATTGACAAATGTAATTTGGCCGGGGAAAATTGCTAGGAGTAAGTTAGATGTACTAAAATCAATTTGAACCATTCGAAATAGCGGATTACATTCGTGGGTTATATTAATTTCAGTGTATATAACAGTCGCCAAATAATTATCTAAATTAGGGAGTGTCTTTGCTTTCTGCAATAATTTGAGAGAGAGAGAGAGAGAGACAGAGAGAGAGGTTGGTTGGTTGGTCTGGTCGTTTTCCGGTAATGCCAACACGCCAAGCAACGCTTTCGGGCTCATTCCAAGTCTGCACCAACACCAACTGAACGAACGGCATACAACTACCTCTGTCTTTGCACTCTGTTCTGGTTTCACGGTGCAAATATGAAGCTTAAAACCCTAGCTCAACCTCCCCTCACTCCTCTCCTGATCGCTGACTTGAATCTTCTTCATCATCGCATAATCCTTCCCAAGAAATGGCCTCTCTCTCAGCTTAAGTCCAACTCTTTTCATGGTCGGGCTACTTCAGATTTGCGCTTTCTCGGTCCTACAGATTTCACCAACAAGTTTATCACGGCTTGCCTCGGTTCTAGTTCTAGCGAAAAACTCGGTGATACTTACAATTCAGAGACAGGAGAGGACGATTTTGATGAAAAAGGGAGGAATGACAAGAGGGCAACGAGAGGGGAATTGGCGAATCAGAGCTTGTGGAATCAAATTGTAGAGATTGTGAAGTTTTCAGGTCCTGCGACAGGTCTATGGATATGTGGGCCATTGATGAGTCTCATCGACACCGCGGTCATTGGCCAAGGAAGCTCCATTGAGCTTGCTGCTTTAGGTGATTTCTCAACTGTCACCAATTTGTTCTGGGTTGTCAGTTTAGCTAAAGGAACTATTTGTCAAGGAAAAGCGGTTGAAAATTTTCAGAAGAGTTAAGCTTGCATCAGGGTCCAAGTACAGCAAACTGGAAAAGTTAATATATTGGAGATTTTCAGGATTTCATTTAAATTCACACCGAAAATGGAAACAGAGGATATTATAAGAAGAGTTCCAAAGGCAAGAACCTACAATACAGGCATCATTTGAACCAGATATTAGGATATGTACTTGTGGTCTCTCCTGTCACCAGTTTATTGAACGATTTAAGCTGGTGCCTTCACAATCCTTTGCTAATCAGAAGGTCTTTTAAGTTGTTCGACTACTGCACAATTTTTAAACTTTATATTTGGATAAACAGGTCCAGGGACAGTGCTCTGCGATAACATGAGTTATGTATTCATGTTCTTATCAATTGCTACCACAAACATGGTTGCCATTTCACTGGCCCGACGGGTTAGTCTTCCATGCTGTTGAGAGGTATCATAATTTTTAACATCGAACCGATGACAGGGTCTCCACCATTATATTACTTGGTTTTGATTTTGTTTAGTGAACACAAGGGTCTCCACTGTTATATTATTTGGTTTCAATTTTGTTTAGTAAACACTATCAAGGAGCTCTTTTTTTGTTAAAAGCTCGAACAAATTTTTTCATTGAAACATTTTATCTTGGTTATCTCACGCTAGTCAGGTCCATTTCCCTTTCTTTTTTTTTCTTTTGTTTAGAAGGTCCGTCCATCTGGATCTCCATTCTTTCCATAAAAGAGCACTGGCAAAAAGGTAATATTGTGATCGTTTCAGATATTATTGAATGAGATTCCCAGACCGGTTAATCCTAATGCAGGACAGAAATGAAGTGCAGCATCAAATATCAATCTTGCTCTTCATTGGGTTGGCATGTGGCTTATCAATGCTTTTGTTTACCAGATTTCTAGGGACATGGGCTCTTACAGGTACAAATATGTGATTAATGGTTACCTGATTAGAATTGATTCGCTGCTGCTTTTTTTCTCTGACCATCTAGTTTTGTTTTCCCATCTGCCCTTTCCATAAGATAAAAACCCTTCTGCTTTCTTTTTCATCTAATTGTGCTAGGCAATTGGGAGGAAGTGAGATCTGTGGGCCTCTGTTAGAAATAAGGAAGCGTGGACTAATGCATTTTTTATTGTCATTTTTCCAGCTTTTACCGGACCCAAAAATGCACACATTGTCCCAGCTGCCAACACATATGTCCAGGTTCTTTTTCTAGTTTGCCTTTTCTGGGATAGATTGCTTCACTCTTGTTAGGGCATCTTAATGAACCAACCTGATCCAATGGCTTATAATTGCATTTTGAGTATTTTTCTTTACCGTATCTCATGGAATGCCTCTTCTTAATTATGGGCTGATAGCTGCTTGCAAACAAGTTCCGCTGAGGCCGCCTTTGTTTTAATCAGGATTCCTTTTCTTCTTCTTTTTTTGTCAGATACGAGGCTTGGCATGGCCAGCTGTCCTTGTTGGATGGGTTGCTCAAAGTGCAAGGTACTGTCTGACCCTCAATCACTGCACCCAAGAATGTTGCTTAAATTGCTAATTGCTAGTTACCAGGCACTTGGTCCCTACTGGAATGACCTAGTGGTCAATTAGGGACTTTGTTGTCCACATAAACTGGTATACAGTTATTTTTGTATCTTGTCTGATTTCAAGTGGCACACTTGATCATTCGAATCTTGTCCTTCGAGTTCTGACTGATCTTTTATTTTTCCCAGTCTTGGCATGAAAGATTCATGGGGACCTTTAAAGGCTCTAGCCACTGCTACTTTCATAAATGGACTTGGTGACATACTCCTCTGCAGCCTTATGGGCTATGGAATAGCTGGTGCTGCATGGGCTACCATGTTATCACAAGTATGTAAGCTGCATTATGTTGTGCTCTTGTTTGTGCATCCTCAACATTTTCAAAGTTGTTAGTGAACTCATCTGTACCCACTTATCAACTCACCTCTTAGATTGCTGCTGCCTATATGATGATTGAAGCTCTAAAGAAGAAAGGATATGATGCTTTTGCCCTTAAAATTCCATCAACCAGTGAACTTCTGACGATAATTGGGCTGGCTGCTCCAGTTTTTGTTTCGTTAATGTCAAAGGTAGGTTAGAGTCTATCGATGCTGTTATGTTGTTAAAAGTATACTAGAATCAAATTGTTCATTCATTTTTACTTCATCTGAGACTAAATACATTCAAGATGCTTTTGACAATTCAGGTGGGTTTCTACTCCCTAATTATCTATTTTGCAACATCCATGGGCACGCATGTTGTGGCTGCTCATCAGGTGAGGACAATAGTGTACTCCCGCGAAATTGTTTTCTATTTACAGGATCCTGTACACGAGGAACTGATATAGTGTACCTACACTTATCATTTCTCATAGGTCATGATTCAAATTTACAGCTTGTGTGTTGTATGGGGTGAGCCTCTGTCTCAAACAGCCCAATCGTTTATGCCTGAGTTGATGTTTGGAGTCACTCGAAATTTGGCAAAGGTGGGTGATGGCCTATCCCAACTGAAGTAATACGTTTTCCGTCTAGGAGGATAACAGCTGCCTTGTATTTCTCACTACTTTATTTTTTTAAAATGTCTTGCATAAGTTTATGCAGTTGTATTTATCTTGAAAAATTTTCTCTCTACTCTTAACATTATCAAACAGGCCAGGTTACTGCTAAAATCACTTGTAATTATTGGAACGATATGTGGATTGGTCATAGGAAGCATTGGGACATCTGTTCCTTGGTTCTATCCTACTGTATTTACACCTGATCAAAGTGTCATCAAAGAGGTTAGTCGCTACTTTCGAATATTGGGGAGTATGCTTCATCTTAAGCCCGTTCTTTCTGATAGATCAACCTTTGTCTCAGATGCACAAGGTGTTGGTTCCATTCTTTATGGCATTAGCAGTGACACCCTGCACTCATAGCCTTGAGGGCACATTGCTGGTACGTCAACAGTAATCTGACCGAAATTCATATTTGCACTTGCAACTCACAGTTTTTGCTTTAGTGAACTGTACTTATACTCCCAGAAACTCATTATACTCCCGAAGCTCCGTGCATTAATATCACGTCGCACCGAATTGATGTGAGACTTTGAGGACAAAATAATAGGATTGAAGATTAGAGAGGGGAAAGGAAGCTACATAATTCACATTTTAATGACTTGCCAAATTGCTCTATCTGTCATTTATAGAGCTAACTTCTTCATAAATTGACCCGTTCGTTTGCTTGATGCAGGCCGGACGAGATCTTGAATTCATAAGTTTGTCAATGAGTGGTTGCTTTTCATTGGGTGCCTTGTTGCTCTTGGTAGGGGTCTAGAGGTTACATTCCTACCATCAGATTATACAACGTTTTCAAAGTTTCGGGTTATCTGATTGCCCTGACATTGCTCACTAATTTTTGTCGTAGCTCTTGAGCAGCAAAGGATATGGATTGCCAGGTTGCTGGTGTGCACTTGTAGGATTTCAATGGGTATGGCTTTATTCTTCCTCCTTGGCTCCTTCTTTCCAGCTTTAATCACTTGCTTGGAGACTGAATCTGTTATGTGGAACATGCGCTTATTCGGACTCGGCTTATTCATGCGATAATGTCAGGCTCGGTTTTTCCTCGCTCTCCAACGCCTGCTGTCTCCACATGGCATGCTTCGTGACAACGATTCAGGCAAATACAAGCCGAGCGACCTGAGAGCTACATAGCATCACATCCGCGTCTAATTCACCCCGCCAACAGATTAGCGATCACACAGCGGGAAGAAGTCATGGCTAATGAAACTGGTGGAGGAGAGAGTTACATACACAGATGAGCATGCTACGTTGGGACAAAGTGTTGAAACGCCTGGTGGTCCATTGCCGTTCGGCCGTTTCTGAAATTCTGGTGTTGCAGTATGGAGGAAAGGGGCAATGATTGGAAGGGCTGGGGCCCCATGACTTGGTCCGGCATCCTTAAAGTCCAAACATGTGGGCCCCGGCACGCTGAAACTTCAGACGTATTGACGGAATTCTCATTTCGTCGGATCGTAATTTCTTTTGACGGGTCGGGAAAGCTAGCCCGTCCATGCTTGTATGCTTTTTGGAAATCGGCACATGGAGTAATCATTCTGTTCTTGAAAAGGAAAGAATGTTTTTCAGCAAAGGAACATATGAATTGCTACTCGAATGGGTAAATTAGGGTGTTGTGATCCGGAAAATATTTTTTTAAAAATAATCGTTTATAAAGCCGTCTCCACAAAAATATCTAGGTATAATTTATCGATACGGATAATAATTTTAATTTACTAACTATTTTAGGTGAAATTGACGATTATATTTTAAGAAAATATGTTTCGACTTATTTTATTTCTCGTGAAACAAACGGGGCATTAACGATAATGTGTATGCCTCTCTTCCATATTCAATAAGCGGTTCAATCACATGGAAAGATCTCCAAAAGACAGCCGCGTGTTAAGCTTGCATTATCCCGACACGGGGAAACAAATCCACTTGAAATTTAAAAAAAAAATTTACTTCTCTCGAGACAAAAATTTGCATATCTACTCATGACCTTTTTATGAGATTTCATCCATTCTATATCAAGTTCTCTTTAAATTATGAGTTTCGTATAACTTGATTGACCATATGATTTTGATATCGACATGGCGACATCAGTTCTTTCTATGATCTTCAAGAGGCAACGTGCCATTTTAATCTTTTACAGTTGACTTGATACGTAGCCTGTCTCAATCGTTCCAGCTGGTCTTAACCTAAAGGGTTAGTTCGTAACCTTTTAACTTTACGTTTCGACCGTACAAAATCCCGAAGGCCTGACTCCTCCTAGGAGCCTTGGATTTATTCCTACCACGTCCCACTTGTTGCTACAGACACAAAATACATTCCGTGCTGTAAGCCGAAGGCTCCTTCGTCTGGGAAAGAAACTCGGGGTTGGCAAAGCTTGTAGTCACGGCTTCCTTCGAAAAGGACCGGCTTCTCGAAGACCGGTCGAATCGGAATATGCCGATAACATAAACGTGTCGAACATCTTCGAGAGTAACGTCGGAAGACGCGGGAAGAATACTTTTCTCGAGATCGATCGGGGGGGAAGGCAGGTGAAAATTGATCCGGTCATCGACTGATTATAATTGAAAAGGACCACGCAAGAAGAAGAAGAAGAAGCAATCAAACGGGGCAATCCCAGTCGAAGCAAAACGCCAATATGATTTGAGCAACAACGGTTAAAATCGAACCAAGTGCAACCTTCTCTGATTCCTGCGCTTTTGGACTATATCTCCTCTACTACGAAAGGCCTCTTGGCCATGAGAAGAGAGAGATATAATAGAGTGAGGGCGCCCCCACGCAAACACGCGCGCTCTCTACCCGCCAAACATCGTCTCCTTTTCTTGTGGTTCCCATAAAGGAGGATTCAACACCACCGGCCCCCTCTCTCTTCTCAGCTTCTTCCTTCTTCCTCCTTCTTCTTCTTCTCCGTCTCCGGTGGCCGCCCAAGCTGACCCGGTCTAAGCTACAATGCAGATTCACTCTCCTCGCATTCCCCTCCGTGGCCCCGTCCCCGGACGCTTCTCCGATCGCTCGCCCACCTTCCTCCGTCCTCCTCCCTGTTCCCGCCCTGCTCGCTTCCCAACGCCTCGGGTCTCGTCGAGCTCGCGCTTCCTGGAGGCGAAGCTCTCTCGGGATCGGTTCGCGACCGCTTGCGTTAGCCCTAGCCACGAGATTGCCGAGACGTCCATTGGAAGTGACGACGATGTTCCCCTGCCGCCGTCGTTTGGGGAGGAAGCGGAGGCGCCGGTGGAGGCGAAGGGGAGTGGGTTGTCGGAGCAGAGTTTGTGGGATCAAATGAAGGAGATTATGGTGTTTGCGGGCCCAGCGACTGGTTTATGGATTTGTGGGCCGTTGATGAGTCTAATCGACACTGCCGTCATCGGTCAGGGAAGCTCGATTGAGCTCGCTGCGCTTGGTAGCTCGCTAAACTATTTACTTTTTCATTAAGAGTTATTTGCTGGAGAGAAGAAATTAGTCGACCTCCTAAGCTTTGTCCTTTTCGCTCTGAACAGAGAGGATTCTTTCTGGTTTTTCACAACTGCAGAGAGGTACTTAAATGCATGAACATGACGCCGTGCTTTCAACTGCAGGTCCTGGAACAGTTCTTTGCGACTATATCAGCTACATTTTTATGTTCCTCTCAATTGCTACCTCAAATATGGTAGCTACTTCTCTGGCGAGACAGGTCATTTTTCCTCGGAACGAATGGAACTTATTGTAGCGTCGTTGGTCATTGCTTAGGTGTTGCCATGCAAATTGTATTTGTTGGAGCATTGGTTTGTTTCTGGCTGCATCCTCGGGAGCTAATTTTTAGATATCGAAACATTGCTTTCTTTGTTTGTGGGGTGAGTTCGAAGTCTGGCTTTGAAATTTATATGTTTTGCTGTAGAATGCGGGAATGAAAGCATATTTCCCAGTTTTGAATCTTTTGGCAAGCATATACAGATTATTGGGTTGGATGCCTTTCAATGAGACGTGAAAGCTTTCATTATTTAAAATACTCATGGGCAATAGTCTGCCATGCAGGATAAAGATGGGGTGCAGCATCAAATATCAATCTTGCTCTTTGTTGGATTGACTTGTGGTTTCTTGATGCTCTTCTTCACGAAATTGTTTGGTTCATGGGCATTAACCGGTACTTGACACTGCTTTGTCCCGCAATTCCTGTGATATTTTTCCTTTTTATCTGTCACTTTTTTGTTTACCATTTCGTACAATGTGTTGCTAATTAGAATATTATAGAAGGTAGAGAAGAGGCAACTAGTTGACTCGTTAATTTTTTTCGCATGTTTGCAGCGTTTGCTGGGCCAAAGAATGTGCATATTGTTCCCGCAGCAAATACTTATGTTCAGGTTCACTTACATTTTTTGCACCCTGTTTCCTGACTCCGGTATAGACTGGCCATTGTTTCAAGTTGATAAATTTCAATGCGTTTTGCTCTTCTAATCTGCCCGAAAATCATAACATCAAAGTAGGGCCCAAGAGGCAGTCTTACTTTAAATGTCTAACTTCTTGTTTGCAACCATTTGAAAGTCATGGATCATTGGACGATTGGCAGTATATATCAATGGAAACCTTGAGATCTTTGAAAAGTATAAATTATTTGGCAAAACAAGTATGAATCTATCAATATCTGTTAGTCAAAGATAGCTAAGTGAAACCAGCTTATCTGTGCAATCCGAAAATGATTTATCCTGCTTGACTAAGTCAACCTCACAAGTTTCTCCCAATCATGCTTGGTACATCATGTCGATGATCTTTTAATTTGCTATACCGGACTATTGTGATATTTTAGTTTAATGAATATGTTCTCTATCTCATTATAACCAAACAGAATCCTTTGAATTGGTAGATTCGAGGCTTAGCATGGCCGGCAGTTCTCATTGGTTGGGTCGCTCAAAGCGCAAGGTGCAAATAATTTTGTCCCTCCATGTATTTATCTATCGGATCATCTCTCTTTATTGGTCTATCTTTTAATTCCAATCTAAGTCCCTGACCTGCTAGTACATATCGTCTTTGATAGGACTATGGTTTCAGTTAAATCTAATCAAGGAAATTAATGCAGTAGTTATGTAGACCTTATAGTTCGTACACAAGTTTGAGGTGATGCTCGATCGTTAGCAATGAGGCATCTGTATGGTTGGACTCATTTTAAAGTAAATGCAGTAACTGAGCAATCAGACTACTGAGGCTTACCCTCATATACCCTGAGTTATGCATACTGTTCTTGCACTGTTTTCTTAGTCTGGTATATAATAAATTAGTGATGCAACTCTGTTTCCTCTTCAGCTAAAGAGCCTGAATGTATCTTTTCTTATTTCTCTCTCATGGAAATTCTAGGCATACTTTTAGGGTAGCTTTTTCCCTTTCCTTCACAACTTCATTTCCCTTTCCTCTCTCTTGGAGATTATAGACATATTTTATAAGTTAGCCTTCTCATTTCCTGAAGCTCTCCATTCTTTTGCAGCCTTGGCATGAAAGATTCATGGGGACCCCTGAAGGCTCTGGCAGTCGCCAGTGCCATAAACGGAATTGGTGATATCATCCTCTGCAGTGTGTTAGGTTATGGCATTGCTGGTGCCGCATGGGCAACAATGGCTTCACAAGTATGATAAATTCTAAAATACTCAATAATATGCCTTTTAAAAGTCGGGGATTGTAATCTCATCTGTGCAATCTTTATTAATGAGAATACTTTCTAGGTCGTTGCAGCTTATATGATGATGGCTACTTTAAACAAGAAAGGATACAATGCGTTTGCAATCTCAGTACCATCAGCTGATGAATTTTTGTCAATACTTGCGCTTGCTGCTCCTGTGTTCATAACAATGATCTCAAAGGTTTTGTCTTGCACAATATGTGGCTTTCCTGGGTTTCACATGGCTACTTCAGTGCATATAAGAGAACTTACCTTTTCAGGTGGCCTTTTATTCACTTCTTACATACTTTGCTACATCTATGGGCACAATCACTGTGGCTGCTCATCAGGTACAATTGTTATCTTCTCAAGTTTGGCTGCTTATTTGTGAGAAACCAAGCGTTTCTTGTTTTCACTAGTTGTACTCAATTCAGGTAATGGTTCAAACATTTTGCATGTGTACGGTATGGGGTGAGCCTTTATCTCAAACGGCACAATCATTTATGCCCGAGCTAATATATGGAGTCAATCGGAATCTGGAAAAGGTAACTCACGGCTAGCTTACTATGATTTTTGTGTCATATTATTTGCCCTAGTGCAAAGATGCGCTCTGCGTTCGATCTTAGTCAATCCCACTCTGCCTCTTTGAGCTAATATTTTACCTTTGTTAGTTGAACTATTCTCAAGATATCTTGGTGTCAAAACAGGCAAGAACATTGCTGAAGTCTCTTGTGATCATTGGCTGCATACTTGGAATCATTTTGGGAAGCATTGGAACGCTTGTCCCTTGGCAGTTTCCTAACATCTTTACACCTGATCAAAACATTATACAAGAGGTTAGCTTGCAAACTTTCAAGGCTCTGGATACATAGGCTTCACCGGAGTCAACTGTTTTAATATGTCGTCATTAGTTAGCTTACATGTGAACAATATCAGCAGGAGTAGCCTGCCTGGTATAGTGAAAATATTAAAAGCACTTGTTAGTATTGAAATTTTTTGGCTCCACCCTTAAATAATTTAGGGTTTAGGGTTTAGGATTTAGTTCTCAATAGCAGATTATTTACTATCATAAATTGTAAATAGGGAAGTCATATTTATCATTCTGTATAAATTGTGGTAGCATATGGCCCAGAAAGTTTCAGCAAACTAAGGTGCGGAAGCCTGAATTCGGTTTTACAATTCTTTCTTACTGTTGAATATTGAAAACAATGTCAGGAGCTGTTGGACTAGTAGCACTCTAGTTTCCTCATAGCTATAACAAGCAAATAAGATTTTAAACTGACTGAATGGCTGCATTTGTTTCGACACATTTGCTTATATTTAGAGATCATATGCATGTTATTATCGGAGGCTAGAAAGTTTGTTCTGATTACGGTGTAGCTTCATGTATCCGAATAAATTTGCTTTTTAAGCTACCGAAGGTTGCCAAAAATTGCTTCAGGAAAACTCATCGATGAACAAATCATAAATTCCCCATCTCTTGTGGATATCATGTATCTGATTTTCTTCAAATTCCTTGTTTATATTCAGATGCACAAGGTCCTAATTCCATACTACATGGCATTAGCTGTCACACCCCCCACTCACAGCCTTGAGGGTACATTGCTGGTGAGAATGTTATCATTATGTAATTTTACAAGTTCTCTTGTGCCTTTTACGGTGAATCGATGATCTCTACAAGTTACTGTAAGATTCATGTTGGTCTTATGTTTCAACTCTTCGGTTATTCAGACCTTGTCTGGAATATGACGTCTTATCAGTTAAAAAGGCAAAGTTAAGGCTCCTTAGCAGGCAAACTTAAGGCAAAATCTTCTCTCACCTTCTCATGATTGAGCTGTAGTTTTATTATACTCTTTAGGAACTACAGAAGTGTAGTTTCTGCTTTTTAAGCATGTTGCCAGTTTTTGGATAGGGTGTAGGCATAGACTGGTCATTCACCTCCTCAACAATTCATGGACTGTGGAGGTCCTCCATATGGGCTATTTGAACAATGTCTGGGAATGGTCCATGTAGACCTTGATTATGTGCTTGTTAGGTTCTCAGGTTCCTATGGATGTCCCTCTGCCTTACCCATGTTCGTTTTGCCTAGAGCCTCATACATGAGCAACAAACAGTAGCATTGCATGTATATGCATGGATCTATCAGTTTCACCAAAACGTTATAATATCACTTGTATGCCTGCTAGGCCGGACGAGATCTTAGATTTATCAGTGCATCCATGAGCGGATGCTTTACTCTGGGCGCTCTTCTGCTGTTGGTAAGCTGATATTTCTTTCCCATACATTGTTACAGGACTAGGCCGTTTGACAAATTCACTGACATTTTCTTTTGGTTGACAGCTCGTGAGCAGCAAAGGGTTGGGTTTGGCAGGATGTTGGTACGCACTATCAGGATTTCAATGGGTAAGACTGACACTCCTACTCACCTTCATGCATTTTGTCCGAGGCACATCTCAAATGGAGAATAAAATTTCAGGCTCGGTTCTTTCTCGCTCTGCGGCGCCTTACTTCTCCCAACAGTGTACTGTACACGGAAGATCTGAGCCGTTTTAAACTGCAGAAGCTAAAAGCAACTTAGCTTATAAGTCATTCAATAGGGCTTGTGCTCCGTATTAATACTTGACTGATCAGTTGGATAAGGTGTCGCCAAGTGACTTCTCGCGCTTCCTCAGCCATCTAAATTACCAGATGTATGATGCCTGTTTAATCTGTTTGCTTGCATTGGGCTAGGGTTATTCTCTTCTTCGTTCCTCAAAGAGGCCAAGAGCATCAAGCAAGGCAGCTTCTTAAAGCTCTTTTTTGCTTCTTCCACAGAAAATGGGGGTCGTCTGTATCTTATTGTAATTGTATCATAATAGTATACACAATTAGATTACCCTCTGGGAGGTGGTACAGCTAAATTAATTCTCTTTTAATTGTAAAAGATATTTATTCAAATCCGGCTCTAATCTTGATACAGTGAGTGCGATTACTTCTTTCCCTCTTATCTTTTAACATAACCTATACTTTAGAAATGTTATTGACACTAGTTGCTCCATCTGTTTGGCACATTTTTGGGTTAAGTACCAGGCATTAAAATAAAAGAAAGCGTTTTGCAAGTCATTATTCTCAATAGCTACAAGCATTCGCTAACATTCAGCAGAAGAGCACAGTAGCACCTGTTTATGCTTGCACTTGTTGTCGACAGGTTTGGAAGTCTTCTTCTCTCATTTTTGGCGGGGGAAGGGTATTGCGTCCACTCAATTAATAAAATAAAATAAATCATCAGAAATTCTATAGTATATTCACTGTGATATATTTTATCCTGTATCTTTTATGCATTTATCATAAGCTCTTTTTCATGATACTAAAAATCTTAAAACTTGTATAAGTGTGATATATTTGCTCTCAGTCAATATTCTTCTCTCTTTTTTTCCCTTTATTCTCCCTTCCTCTTTCATCTTTGCTGCTACCAAACCGAGGAAGAAAACAATGGAGAAAGGGAAAATAGAAGGAAAAAAAGGTATGCGATGATTCGACATATATTTTTTTTTCAAGTAAGCTCCGTGTTAGCATCTTTGCTTTTTCTACCATCTAACTAGATAGCTAAATAGTAGTTGTTCCAACATTTGTCAATAGAATTTTAATGAAGGATAAATTCGTCACACAAGTGCAAATTTGAAATATTGCGAGATTTGGTGTAAGTTTGTTATATCGGCACAATCTTATTATATTTAGAGCTATAAGAAAAAAAAATCTCGAATTAAATGTATCGTGTAGCTACATGGTTCGGATTTTTGGCGTCGAATGTGTTGAGGATTGATAAGTTTTATTTTAACATTGTTATATTATTATGATGCCAACACTCCCAACATCGGGTGTTTGGTCTAGTGGTATGATTCTCGCTTCGGGTGCGAGAGGTCGCGAGTTCGATTCTCGCAACACCCCACCCGCTTCTTAGCTTTTTTGGCTCACTCACATACTTTCTCGTTCCGGTAAAAAAGCCTCCCCATTCATCTTTTGCCTCTTCTTCCCGCAAGAGCTTGACCTGTGGGTCCTTGATCATCTCCTTTTTTAGTGGAAGTTGTGCTCTGGTTGAGCCTCGCCTAATTGTGGACCTCTCTCCCTCACTTCATCACGTGAGAATCGCAATCGCCGCACGGAAACGGACAAGCTCAGTTTGACTTCGGAGGTGAGGGACAAGTTGTCCTTGATCTCCTATCTTCCGCATCTCCTTCGAAAGCATTCATTCATTTCACACGCGCAAAGGCAAAACACCGCGGTCCCACCACCTTTCCTACTCGTACTGCAATTAAGGTCTCTGCGGTTTTTGGAAATTCTCAAACTTCTTAACCGAAACAATCGAGTTCCCTCGTGAAAAGCGAGCTTTACAGGTGATTTTGAGTATTTCTATCGTCCACTTTCTGTCCTGCCGTTGCTAGTTTGATACTTGGCTAAGTGTTTCCCTCCATACCCTTCAAAGCCAATAAGGCAGCTCCGTACGCAGCTTCCGTCTGGATGGCCCGGCTCACGGGCACACCGAGCACTCTCTCCCTTATCTTTATCCATTTCTCATTTTTCGAGCCACCTCCAGCTGTGAACACTTCTTCCACCGGAGTCGCCCCCAGATCCTTCAGCAAGCTATACGCCTTTCCCTGCACATGTGCAAATCGACATCATGGGTCCAAGCTTGCACGACAGAACCTCGTTGCCACCCTTGACGGTGCAAAAATTAGGGAGGGAGTATACGCAACCAAATGTCTGTACCTCGATGCGGGAAATAGATTCTAGAATGCCATGTAAGTATTGAACATCGCTTTCTGGGCGTGGAAGTAACCTGCATTAACCATGACTATGATCAGTAATCCCATATGAGGTGTTTAATGATTTTTCTCAAATGGTTATCAGATAAAGGAAGCTTCACAATCAGGTTTAGCCTTTCCTTGTTGCTGCCTCAATTTCAAATTTTGGTTGGCTAATGATCCAGATGATACGATAACATCATCCACAATCAATAAATTACACCAAGGCAAAAAGCTTAAGATATCGTTACTCGATACCTGGGCATCATATTCGGATCTGCCACAGGAAACCTTTCACCGGCAGCTTGAAGAGGGTAATAATCTAGAGGTGACGCTTCCGATGGATCTATCTGCTCACTCAATTTCTCTAATTGCTCGTCAGTAAAAATTTGTCTCAGAACAGCTCCGCCAGTATTTGAAGCGCCTCCAACAAGCCATTTATCATCAAGCCGATGGCTATAAACACCATACCGTGCATCCTCAATCCTCCGGGTGCTCAGCAATTTAATAGCAAGTGTTGAACCCAGTGAAGTTACCTAAACATAAAATATAAGAACAAAATCTTCAAGCATCTAGAAATAGAAAATTTGGCATACAATACAAACAGTATGTCTTTGAAACTATGGATTTATGCCCAGAAACCTCACAGCTTTTCCAGGTTGTGATGCCCTTGCAGCAAGAAAGGCAGCTATGCTATCAGTAGTCCCTGTACACACTATGCAATCATTTGAAAAACCTGCCAAAAAATGCCATCGCTGAACATCAGTCCCGATGTCGAACTTCAAGCCTACCAGTTCAGCAGGAGCTCAATATAGCGGAAAGGGAGTTCAGCAGGATCTCATGTCCGGCAAATTCCCAACACTAAAATCAAACCATTCGTAGATCAACAGGGAGGAAGATCACCTGCAAACAAAGTTTCAGGCTAGCTAAGAAAAGTAAATTATACCGTGTTTTTGAGCAATGTCCTCTTTCAAATGACCAATTCGTTTTCCTGGAGCTATAACAGAAGGTAGAGCATTAGAATACGGCTGAGATTGCAGCCAAGAAGGGTAAGACTCAAGTTCTGGATCATAACCAACCTGTGGCACAAGAAAAGCAAAACTAATAATACCTACCATGAAAATTTGTTCACTGAGGAAAATAATTCGAAAAAAACTGACAAACATGTAACTTGAACAAATAGTACTTTCAATGCATTATTATAGTCAGAAACTCCCAGCTTGCCATGCAGAAGCCACAATAACCAATCTGCCTGATGCATTAGAACCACAGATCCTTTATCAGTATGAGTGGAGTTCCACCATGACACAAGCTTGCAT
The DNA here is from genome assembly GCA_030064385.1 of Melaleuca quinquenervia. Classification (NCBI taxonomy): domain Eukaryota; kingdom Viridiplantae; phylum Streptophyta; class Magnoliopsida; order Myrtales; family Myrtaceae; genus Melaleuca; species Melaleuca quinquenervia. Next base: position 3,035,810 of record CM057726.1, on the reverse strand, counting down.
AGAGTAGATGAACCAGAGCAGACTGTGTGATTTTCTGGAGCGATGGACTTCACTATAGGTAAAGCATCGGGACAGCTTTCATTATAAAGGAAAGGTCTTCCGAGGGTATCTCCAGACTTGCTGCAGCAACATGAACGTCAGAGACCTTTTATGAGGAACATTACAAAAAAAAACTCTATCCCATAGGGTGTTACAAGATTCACCTGTCAATTATCATAGTGGTTGCAGAAGTTCCATCTACCGACATAGAAGCAATGTGTGAGCGTAGATGCACCGGAATGTCTTCCAGGAGCTTGAAAAGAGTAACTTTCCACGAGGAAACCCAATCCCTTGCGTCTCCACTCTTTCTAGACAAACAAACGAACTTCTCAGTACAAAGGGAATGGAAGGTTTGAGATTAGAAAAAACTAGCAGCTCGACAGGGCATGATTTATTACACTTTCCAGACACATTATCTCTAACGTCACTGCACGCGCAAAAGGAGACGCTCGTCAACAAATTGTGTAAGTTTGCAATAAAAGGCCCTTCATGTCTTTATTGGTTGATGATATTAGGGGTACAACTGACGGTGTTCAAACCACTTTTCACAGTAATCCTTCATTGTGCATGTTATGTCCCAGAACCAACCCCATTTTGCAGACACGAGTATTATAAATTTTGTACAAGCAAGCTTTACATTCTCGATGCTTGTTTTGTTCATTCACCATAAACTGCTGAATAGCTCACTGTTGTGATCATCATTCTCCAAGTAAGAGGGAAAACAATTTGGAGACTGTGCATTGGATAAATAGTTCGTGTAGCACAACTGACAATGGACGGTCTTCCAAGCGCATCAGCTAAATTGGATAACGAAATAATCATAGCTGAAATGGAGCCCATAAACGAAGCGTGATAGTGCAATGACTCCACATTCCAACTGAATGTCCCGTCGACCCTAAAGCAGAATGGAAACTGGGTTAAACTAGCAGAAGCCGAACCATGTATTCAGGGTACTCCCTTTTTCCTTCAGCATGGATACTGCCTTGCTTGTCTATAAGAGCAAATCTGGCTCCTGAAGTACCAAAATCCATCCCAAGATACAGCCTTTCACCATTTTCTGGGTTCATTCCACTGCTTCCGCGAGCCGTCATTCCTCTTCTTGGTTTAGTTTTAGTTGCAGAGTTGAACAACCCATTTCTTGAAACCTGCGTCCTTGGGCACCAAAGGCCTAATAAAAAAAGAACAAACACTAGAAATCATACTTCATCAAGTCGCTATGGAGATTGATCCTAACATGGTGGATTCATTGATTTGAGAGTATTTATTCGACAACCACAAAATTCTCAACACGCATACCCGTGCATTAATCTCTCTCTACAAGGGTAAAAATAAAGAAAGCAAGAAAGAAACTAATGGCAGCACCGGCAACAGCAAAACCGGACCGAGATGTAAACTAGAGGCACAGTAAACAGACATGAAGTGGAAAAAAACAGGAACAATTTTCACACGGCCCAAAATGGCCAGTACGTCTGACATGGCGCAATTCACAAGCATCTGCAGTTGATTGCTAAATCGTGTGAATATCACCGAGAGAGAGAGAGAGAGAGAGAGAGACCATGAACCGAGGGTGATCGTAGAGTAAAGGAAAAGCATGGAGGATGATGGAGGGAGCAGGACATCGTGAAGCTCGCTCTTGCAGTGACTACTCCAAGGATAGAGGCCAAAAGAAGCCACAGAAATGGATGGTCCTTTTGACGGAACCATCATTTTCATTACCCCCAAAAGACAAGACAAAAGAGAACAAGAAAGAGAAAAACAGGGACGAAAAACTAAAGCAACAGAAACAGCAGACGATCGATGAAAGGATTGTCTAAGGATAAAAGGTTTGGTCCTGAATCTGGCGAAACCATTTGGCAACAAAAAAAATAAATCATCAGGGCAAAATGCGGGCAGCTTATCATCTCATGATACGCGGCAAATGTGTCGAAGAGGCATTGACATACCCACGACATATCTTGTCAACGGTCGATACAGCAGAGCAAAGAGGAAGAGCAGAGAGACAGAGACTCGCATTGCTTCCTAAAGCATTGATATTTTTTAATCTAAGAGCGATGGGTATCAATTCTCGCCTAATCAATCCGACGGTGCAAATCCATCTTGATCTAACTGGGGTCGATGTCGATCCTCTCCAAACAAATGTAGATGTAAAGATCGAATCGAATCCACTTACTAATCCAACGGCTCTAAGGAACCTTAGGCTTTTATCTGTTTGTACAGATGACGTGGCGATTATCCACGACAAAGACCGTGGTGCTGGAGAAGAGAAGAGAGAGACATTTGAGGAAAGGTAAAAGGAGACTTTGGACCATGGCACGGCTCCTTCTTCCCGACATCTCCCTTCGGTTGCTACAGATGACGATGTTTGGAAGGACAGAGAGAGAGAGAGTGTGTGTGTGTGTGTGTCACGTTGCTTCCTGGAAAATATTATGGACAGTTCCATTGAGGGACCATCGTTTTCATTACCCCAAGCAATAAAAAGAAAATAAAGAGAGAAGGATAAATTTGAGTTTTTGCCTTTTAAAGGGATAAAATCTTCAAAATTAGAGGTGCGATTGCTGCACCTGCACATCATTAAAAAAGAAGACTGTAAATTTGATCTACATAAAGGACCATTCATGACAAACTTTGGTTTCTCGACACGACCAAAAGAAAAAAAAAATTGCTTCTTATTTTGGAAGGCGAACGTATTTCAAGGAGGCTACATTGGATTGGACCATTTGTTAGTCAAACAGGCCCACCCTTATCTCCTCCATAAAAAAAACTGGGCCTATTTGACCCGTCATTCTGTGGTGAGATCCGGCCCACATCTCAGATACATTGACCCGCAAATCCAAATGCATTGACCCGCAGCGCTTGATTGGGCGACTAAAGGGAAAAAAGCACCGTCACGATTTGCAGGATCAATAAGCAGGCACGGTATCAATTGACACTGTCGGACTAGTACCTCTAAGCAAATGCTGTCTACTGCAGCGGACCTAAGGAAAACTGTTTCATCCACTCGAACCAACCTCGGCCCCGCTCATGTACTATCAAATTAGCGCGGCGTTTGGCCCCGAAAGTTACCAAACTCTAATCTGCCCAAATCCCTTATGACATTTAACATTTGCTTCCCTTTTTTTCGCAAATGAAGGACACGGATAGGATCGAATTGACTGGAAATCATGAAGCCACGCCATACTCACGACCACACATCAGCCAGAATCGGATCATTTATGCTGAAGGAAATGTGGTACGGATCGTGGATCAAGCTGGGCGAGGAATCTTACGCATGTGGAGCCCCACCCCGCCCCACGAAAAGCAAAGATGAAGGAACATCGCATGAGCGCCTGCAGCTGGATCATCGCACGTGACCCACTTGCCCGCACTGAAAAAAAAAAAAGGAAAAAGCGGAAAGGCGACAGCTATTTTAGCTTTGCTCCTCCCACGTCTGCTGGTCATACCACCAATTCCTTGTTTAGGAATTCGTACGAAGATCGGTTGATTTTTATCCGTAGCGGATGAGCTATGCACCCGTACGAATCCATATCACTAATCTCGTGAATTACGGTTCTAGCAAGTGATTTGAACGTTGAATTGTCTGTGCTCGATAGTATGAAAATCGAATATGTATTGTGCGCTTAATCCGTAATTTAAAAAAAAAGGTATCCCTCTTGATTGAATTAATCTCTGATTTTTCGCCGTATCTTTGTTTAGTTGACAAGCGAAGGAAAAAAAGACCGACGAAGTGCTCGTAGTTGCTCGAACTTATTGACCGAGCCGTCGTATCATCTTACTACGCCCGACCATACATAACTTATGGAGAAGCGATGAGATTGTTAACGCCGAAATCCGTACGTTTCGATTGAATTCGCCTCTTGCATTGCTCACGAAGTGAAGGTAAATAAATTTTTTCTCTCGATTTTCTTGAGCAATCGGCTGAATGGTCTCTGGCCCCCTCGAGTGGGGAGAACACCGAGAAGCAAGGTCGGGAACTTTTCGCATGTGCATGTCGACCCCCCCACGAAAAGAGGAAGGAAAGCGGAAATGCGATGGACTCCGCACATCTATTATTCTTTGCTTGCACTCCTCCTCGTTTAAAAGGGCCTCGCGGTGTGCATGGGAAGAAGCCGTCCCAACCAAAAGGAGGAGAAGACAAGATTCAACGCCACACGAGTAAAATCTCATTACATCTAGCCTCGGCAATTTGCTGTCCCCTCCACTGAATGTGGGATGTTCCACTCCATCCGGTTGGTGGCCGCGGTAGACCCGTTGCGTAAGAGATGTGCGTTAACTTAAGCGCCACTTTACTCCTCACCTTTTCAATTTCTCTTTTCCAATTCAAGGTTCTTACTCCACATCATTGGATCGCTGGCCTTTAAGGGATAATCCTCGTTGGCTTGAGGGAGGGGGAAAGGAGAGGGGAAAAAAGAAAAAAAAAAAAGAACAGTAACATTTGCAAAATTCAATTGAATCCTAACTTAGAGCAAAATTACCGAAAAACAAAGGAAAGCTATTGTAATTATGTCAATTCTAAAGTTTTTAATCGTTGCATTTCACCAAGTGCATGAATAATGATAATTCTATTCCTATTAATAATTTTGGTCATAAATAGTTTTTTCTCATTCTATTATTTATACGAGATTTTTGAGCAGAATGATGTGTTTAATAAAGGCACGAAATTTCTATTTTGGAATAGACATTTATTTAATAAATAAATTCTCTTAATAAGCCTTAATTCACTTTTTTGTATTCGTGCCACCGGTGGATAGTAGCGGCTAGCAGAGGTCGATGATCAGTGGCAGAGGCAATGGGTGGTCAGTTGCACTGTCCAACAATGTGTGGTAGGGGCAGGTAAGCAGTGGTGGGCAACCGGAATTAGCGATTATCGATGGTCGAAAAGCGGTGGGAGCAGCGGGCGACAAAGGCAAGTGACGAGAATGGTTTTTATTTTTTATTTTGTTTCATAAATAGAAAGATGTGAAAATTGTAGTTTTGATTTCTATTAAAACATCTTTTTAGGCTAAAATTTTGTCCCGTGGATAGAAATATAAAATTGCCTTACCAACGAATTTTTATTCTAACTTGTTCCTGTGATAAAATAAAATAAAATAGAAAAATAGAATGGTTGTCGTTTGCGCTTCGGACATTTTCATGTTTATCCGAGCAATTTTATTTAGAACTCGCCAGCTCAGGCGACGGGGCAATTGACCCTCCCGCCTTATCGAGATTTGGAAAGCAAAAGCCTTCCTTCCCAAATTGGATTCGTGATCCGGTCCTTTGATTTGTCCTCCAATTCACGTTTGTCCGCGGTCAACTAAACTCAACAACTCTTGGTCTCTGCCATTGTTAAATCCCATAGGGCCACGTCGCAACATTATTCAACGAGAGCTAACGCCGCCCGCGTCTGTCGGCGAATATAGGATTCCTCCCCAGAGCCGTCCTTTATTTCTAAAATGACGAGATAAAATGACGGAATTAGGTCGTGATTACTCTATATAGGCACAAAAATGTAATTAAGAAGCAACTTGATTTTTCGTTGTCGCGAGTCAACTCGAGCGAGGGAAAGTAAGGCTGAGCATAATAGACCCCCCAACCTGAGAACAACTCGGACCGACCGAGTTGGTCTGATTCTCTGAGGTTGGGGTTCCTAAAAATGGAACCGTGTCCCTATTCTTGGTAGGGCGGTCCCAAACTGACCACTTGTGTAATCCATTTTCTCTCACGACATAAATTGCACTTACTTCATTTCTTGGCGAAATTATGGTACATGAGTTGCTCCGTGGAGTTAGATTTTTGCTTTGGGTTTATGATTATTGGTATTGAGTAAAATAGTACGTGCATCAGCAACTGGGTTGTGTTTTACCCACCTGGGATTTTGTGTGTTGTTGATTGAAGAGAGACAGGCTCGTGTGATGACATTTGAAGTCAGAGCCGCACTCGAGGATGTCATTTATTAGTCCTGGTCTTATTGGACCATTGAAGAACCGGACTAGACTAATTGGCCCGGTCCTGTCTAGTCATAGGATTAGTTGGTCCGGTCTCCGGTCCTAAAAATCGAGAACCCGTCCCATCGGTCTGGTTCTAATGGGGAATTATTGGTTCCAATGGGGAACCGATCATTCCTAAGGGGAAGCTCGTCAATTCTCTTTAGTATTTCTTGTGCTCCATAAGTCTTGACACAAACCGACTCTTTATCTCCGCCCAGTCAAGTTCATCAAGGGCGATTTTGCAAATACATGGGCAGAATAACCAATCCCATGTCTATGAATATCGTGCAATTAGGCGAGGAAAAATCGTAAGGGGGTGTTCATCCCGACGGCTTAATTATGTATATAACTTACGAAAGAGATTGCAATCCTGTGAACCAAAAAAGAAAGAAAAAAGATATCGCAATGTAAAACAATGACACCCGACACTTGTTTTCCTTTCCGCAAGGTATAATGCGGACTTCACTGGTTTCTAACTTAGCTCACGTCCGAAATATTTTACTAGATCGGTCGAAGTGGTTAGAAAAAAACACGGACTATCAAATAAATCCTACTTTGGATTAGCCAATCAAATTTTTAGAAGTATGCATTGATTTCGGCATCGAGAATCCAAATTCAACGTAACAAAATGCGTTCAATCGAGAATTCATGCGATAATTAAGATGGACGCTCCAAAATATTGGGACATTTTTGCTCTTTTTAGTGATAATGTAAAATAGAACGAGTCAGGAGCATGAGATGGCGTAGTTCTCACATGACAAGCAACCACGAGCATGGGGAAACATTAAATTCCAAATAAATTGTTCATAAACGAAAAAAGATTTGTTGGTCGATCCGTCTATCAACCCCTCACGTCCTATCCTTAACCAAATGACGTAAAATAAATATCCATGCCGACTGCTCGAACGAAAATTCTTGCACAGATCCACCCTTTTTTTATCTTTTATCACCATTGATATTCTTGACAATTTTAAATTATTTGTCGCTTGGCTGAGGTTTGGCTTAGTCAAATGCACATAAGACTAGTATAATAATATGATTCAATGCACATAAGACTAGTATAATAATATGATTCATAATTTTTTTTTCATATTTTGACGTGCTCCTTGGCACTTATCCTGTCATGCAAATATTGGAGTGATATTGTTTTTCGTATGGTCTAGTGATTAGATGAGGTTTAGCTTAGTCAACTGTAAGCGGAATCAATTTAATATTTAAAAAACGACACAAGTGATTCGTAATTTATTTAATAAATGTCTAATTTGGTCTCTTATTAAGAAAGCATTTAATATTATCCTTCAATTAACTTTAGTTCAGGAGTGGCATTAAACATTTTTGCATGATCCATGGAACTAATTAAAATTTATAGACGACATTATATTATTTGAGTTGAAATCCATGTATTATTTGTGTAATTATTCCGCTAATCTTTATGCCGAAGAATGCGTACGAAGCGGTGCCGTTTTATTTTAGAATAATCGACAAAAGGAGAAAACCCCGCGTAGTTTCGTTTTTCTTAGGCTCACGACGCAGAACGAGAAGGTAACCAGAGACAACACAGTGGATGACGCCACCGAGGAGGATGCGAAAGGACAATCATGACCATATCAAGGGCTCCCCCTTGTCACGTCGCCATCCTCGAATCCTACGTGGAAAGCTGGACAGGTAGAAACACCCATCACATGGGAGAGCATCTTCCCATCCCACCGTCCATTGCAGCTCTCTTGGTCTCCGCTGCTTCACCCCGCGCGTGGGTTGCACGCTCCGGAACCATCGTTCTCCGGAATGGTTTGGATTTGCTGTACGCGACACGGTCGAATCTACGAAAAGGCAGCATGAATTTTACACGGCACGCTTCATCCGTATCTTTACAAGAATTGGCCTCTTTTCACCGTATTTAATTAATAAGATCACTTCAATGTATCGCCCAAAAATTACCACGCGTTATATTGTTAAATTGCAATTATCAATGAGATTTAACTGTACCTTTAGTAAAATATTTTAGGCAGTAATCCAACTAGTCAAAAGGTCTATAACTTTATTATAATTTTCTATAGATGATTACGATTTTATTATCAATTTAAAATTTTATAATTTCAATTGTACTGTGCATATGAAATATGGGGCTTGTGGTCAATGTCCCTGGATCTTGATTTTACTTCATGAAAACCCATATTGGAAGTGACATTCCTTTTGTCGTTACTTCTATTTAGGTAGCTTGTTTTCAGTCTCTCCATCTATCCCTCTTATAGTTTGTGTCGCGGCAATTTATTGAAACTCATGCATCACTACTTTCAATAGAACGGTCATAGCTGCGGAGTATAAATTTTTGGAAGTTTAAAATGGGACAAACATTAAAAATCTACAAGTAACCCGACCTAAATAAAATTTAGGCTTGAAAATATAGATTTGCAAAAAATCACAGCGTCATAATAAATTTTTAGTTAGATTTACAGAATTATATAAATAACCTTAAGTTATCGATCAAGAATACTTTTGTGAAAGTCTTATTAAGATATATGTTTCAATTCATTGAATCTCAAATGTTTTCCCAAAAATAGGATAATGTAAACATGATTTTCAATCTATCTCAAAATCCAATATGTGCTTTTGATTTATTGGAATCACAACAAAGGATCTTGTTCAAACACGATACACTTTAATTCAAGTCCTTCTTCACTCTCGATATGGCAAAGAGTACTTGCAAGAAGATTGGCATTTGGTCAAACTTGCACTTCAAGAGCCCGACTCTGTTAACGAGTGAGATCTAGCTCGATCGTTGGTGCAAATTTAGATTTGGATTTTGTTAGTTGCAACAAATATTAGTAAACACTCCTTACCTTGGTATAGAAGAAGTTAACGAAAAGACTTGATAAAATGATTTAAAATATTGAAGTTCAATTAAGCTTTTTTTATACTATGAAAAGCATAACTTCCCATCCAATTATTATTGCAGTAAACATTTGTAGACAAGTTTGCGAAGACAAAAATAAAAGACTAATTCAATAGAGAAGAACACAAACTTTAGATTGAGTGATGATTATAATAATAGTTGTTTTTTATATTATATAAAAACACAAACTTTATTTATCATCCAAAATACCGTTCCCACTGACTTTCTATTTGAAGTAACAATTGTTTCGTATAAAATGTCTAGTCACGAGCTTAGTAAATTTTGATGGGTGATGATTTACAATTTCAAATTATGACAAAATTGCGAATCTAACAAGAAAGATTTATTATGATTTAATTTTTTTTTAACTTTTTGGTGAAATATACTAGAAAATAAATTATTTTATAGCTACTCTTCAAGCCGTTTCTCAAGAAGAAAATGACAATAATGCTTCACAGCTAATAAGGTACTTGAATTTATTGTAAAGATGAATTAGTCAAGTTAGATAGTTAATGGCTCTTAGTCAATAGGGACATTTAAATAAAAATTAATGTTATAATTGTCACTCAACTTAAAATTCAAGTTAAACAGTTAATAATTCTAAGTTAGTCAGGACATTTAAGTAAAAATTAACGTTAGAATTGTTGCTCAACTTAAGATCTATTTATTTTTTCTTGGATCCAGACCCAAATATGAATCAGTAACAATTTAATGGACGAACTCCTTCGTCCAGCTGTGAATATAGTCGCAATCATCTCGCGCTCGAGCAGTTGCCACCTTTTCGTCGGTTTCACAACACACCTGCGGACACAGTTGCTCAATTAACGTTTACGCCAACTGCTCGCACGCGCCCCTCCTCCTCGTTAATCCCACTTATACGTTGATCGCGATACCCAACCCGCGATTACTGGCGCTTCGAGGCACAATGCGTGCTTTCTCACCGCGAGTGCCGTCTCCGATCTCACGCGCGCGATTGGGGGAGCTCCCCTCCCTCCCTCTCTCTCTCTCTCTCTCTCTCTCTCTCCTCTCTCGGGAGGTTTAAAGTTTTGCCGTTTTTCAAGTCGCCCCAGGCGGCGCCACTGTAATTCCCGCTCGTCGCAGCGGTTTATTTCCCATTTTTAAAAAAAGGCGTCCCGTCTAACCTGCGCGGGCGGGACGCGATTATTTTTTGCCCATGTTTAAACCCGAAGCAAGCAAGCGCCACGTCACCTCACTACAGTGAATTTTCCCGATTTTGTTTTTTTATGAAAATTCTTTTGAAACCCCCCTGTCTGTCACCCGCAACAATGAAGAGCCGATCATTCGAATTCAAAATCGAATAAATTGGAAAAATAAAATTACAGAAAAGGACAACAAGACTCGGGAAATCCTCCATCGCTCTCTCTCTCTCTCTCTCTCTTCCCCCCCACCTCATTTCTCTCTCTATACTGCATATCAGACCAGACCCCTCCCCCTGTCTTCTCTCTTCCTCCGAGCATCGCTCTGCGAGTCTTTGTCTTAAAGAAGAAGAAACGCAGAAGAGCTCGCTCACTCTCGTGGACAAGCTAGCGAAAAGTGTTCGCAGAGCGAGTTAAAAAAAAAAAGAGAAGAAAAAACCGAAATGTACCTGGTCTCCGCTTTTGTCCGTCTAGCCATGTGAGCTCACTGACACATTCCCTTCCCCCTCTTCTTCTTCTTCTTCCACTTCTTCTCCTTCCCCTTTTCCTCCGATTTCCTTTTTTGTAATCTTCCTCGCCGTTTGGTTCCGAGTCGTCGACTCACCGACTCGCCCGAGTTGACTGGCTCCCCTATGGCTTCCTCCTCTCGAGCAAGGAGCAGCTCCCCATTCTCGTACCGCAAGCCTTCCAGCCCTTACTCCTCGACCTCCTCATCCTCCTCGCTCTCGAATCCGAGGCTCCTGCCTCGCTCCTGCTCCTCCTCCGCGACGTCGTACTACAACTCCGGCACCGGGTTCGGCGCGCGATCGATGACGCCTAGCCGCTCCCGGCCCGATTCGGTGTACTGCGGTGATTCGCGCGCTTGCAATAATCGCTCTCCCGTGGGCTTCCCTTCCGACGAGCTAATGGGCGAGCCTGTGGATGCGCCGCACTCGGCGGATAGCATTTCGGTGACCATTCGGTTCAGACCGTTGAGGTAACGATAGATCCGTCGTCATCGTATCAGATCTAAGGAGATTTGAGTCAGCACAAGTTTACTGATATGGTCTCATTGTTGCTTTTCACCGGCGTGTCATTAAATGCGGTGGATTTTGCAGCGAGAGAGAGTACCAGAGAGGAGATGAGATAGCGTGGTCTGCCGATGGGGATAAGATTGTCAGGAATGAGTACAATCCAGCTACTTTTTATGCATTTGGTATGGTACTGCCTCTAATTTGCTTTACTGCAATGTCAACTCATGTTTTTGGATACAAGACGGAGGAACTGTGGACTGAAATTCGGCCGCCTTTTTCTATTTGAGTAGATGTGAATAGATTACTATCGAAGTGATTAACTAAAGCTAAGTTATTATGTGTATTTTGGACTGACGATGGTTTGTTATGACAGATAAAGTTTTTGGGCCGCATACTACCTCACAGGAGGTATATGAAGTGGCGGCAAAGCCAGTGGTCAAGGCTGCAATGGAAGGTGTTAATGGTAATTTTCAGCTGCACTTTGAGTCTCGGTTGTGTCAAATGGAAGACGTTTTTGAAGAGGAGTATTGCAGTTGCTATTATGATTTGCTTATCAAGTGGTATGAAGCTCCATTACTGGTTGATTGGACTCTGCTTGATCGAATGCAGGAACTGTTTTTGCTTATGGCGTTACGAGTAGTGGGAAGACGCACACTATGCACGTAAGTTTTGGCTGCTAACTCCAATAGATCTCTCATGCTCTCTCTTAGCATTTCATGGTGTTACCTGGCGACAAGAACTCTTCTACTCACGAGCATTCATTCTGACAGAATTGCTCTTCAGAACCCAGTGTCTACTCCATTGGCTTTTCATTGACTTATGTTATTCTCTCCTTTCCATCTCGTAGATATACCTATTTGGTACCCAGGCTGTTGTATGGCCGAATGATGACAATATAGGAGGTAGGAACTGAGAGACCTTTGGCATAATTTGGACCACTTAATGTCTCGAGTCAGGTTTCCTTGCGAATTCAAATGGATGGCTGCTAGAAATGGTTATTCACCCACTTAGACAGTCAATTGGGAATGTAGGCTATTGTTACATTCGAGACTCCCACTGCCCATGTTTGATTAGTGAGTCTATAAGGGATCTGTGGTTATCCTTAGACTTTTGAACTTGGTGCTCCGGATTATGGATACTTATGTTTGATAAAAATGGATAGCATTTATCTAGAGGATTAAGTGTATACTGCATAGTTGTTGGGTTGTTTAATCTTGTCCATTCTCTAGTTTATTTTGCTAATTCCATTCAGCTGATGCTTACATCATGCTTATTTTCTAGCGAGCATAACATCTCATCTGAAGATTTGGTGAAAGCTGAACTTTTCCAGTCTCAGCCTCTGCTATGTGTTCTTTTAAGTTGCATCCTCTATGCTCATTCTTGGCGTCTATCATAGGATATTTGTTCACAGCCTTTTGAGTTATGCTGCCTTTACCTTATGTTAAATTTTCTGCCATCACATATCTTCAGGGTGATCAAAATTCTCCTGGTGTCATACCACTGGCTATCAAGGATGTTTTTAGCATGATCCAAGATGTAAGTGGCTTTAAAGTTTACTGCATCTTTGATGCACTGCATGTTCACATAGGTTCTCTTTTTTCTGATGGAACTAGTTGGATTCCTGTAATGCGCAAGTACTAAAATCAGAGGTCTGGTTTTGAGATCAAGATGGCACGACTATTTTGGCACTGGTTCAACATGTTTGATGATTAAGGTCATAGGATAGTACTTGGTTTCAAGGGTATGAGTCTCCAAACTATGTATTTTACCATCAAATCTCAAGTTGAGAAATTACATAACATAGTTTTCCAGAGAGCAGTGTGATGTTTTCTTGTTTTATTTGTGTATCAGCCTTTTGGTTGTCAAATGACAGTTGCTGGGTACTCTTAATTCCATGATAATGGATGCTGTATACTTCCGTACTATCATTTATCCATGTTTTGTTGTCACAGACTCCAGGCAGAGAGTTTTTGCTCCGAGTATCATATCTTGAAATCTATAACGAGGTCAGTAGCATTGCAATTCATCTTAGCTGATTCATATTTTTGGCATTACCTGTTTGGCTATTGTGGAAGTTATCTGAACTGTATCGCCACTTACATTTATTACACCAGGTGATCAATGACTTGCTTGATCCAACTGGTCAAAATCTGCGCGTTAGGGAAGATGCACAGGTTTTCTCTTCTACACTAATTGTTGGCCGTTCCTCGACATTTTCATATCGGAACATGTTTTGTCTCCGTTTCTCAGTTTTCACTTTTGTTTGAATTCTGTTTCCAAGTTATTCTCCTCAGCTATCTTAATTCTGTCATATGGGCAATCACTGTAAAGTGCAAGTTTAAAAGCTTTTGCTTGGAGTTCTGTAGACGTTTCATTTTTCCCTGTCTAGAGTTGAGCATATCTCTTGATTTTTATGATTCTTTGTTGTTATTCCTGTCTCTGCATGATTATAATATACATTATTCTCCATTCATTCTCTACATATCTATGGCAATACAATTTTTGCAATACTTCTGCTAAGTCAATATTAAAACTTCTCAGGGAACTTATGTTGAGGGAATAAAAGAAGAAGTTGTCCTGTCTCCTGGGCATGCTTTGTCATTCATTGCTGCTGGGGAAGGTACTCTATTCCCTGCCTCTATTTTCTTTGTTTTCTTCAGGGTAATTCCGAGAGATGTCCTGGCGAAATGTCTAACTTGTATTAATGTTGGTTTGGCAGAGCATCGTCATGTTGGATCAAATAACTTCAATCTTTTGAGCAGCCGAAGTCACACCATTTTCACTCTGGTAAACACCTAAAAACATGAGTTAGAAAGGCCCATAATGCTTTAATATTCAAAAGAAGTGCTTATTCTTGTCATTCACAGCATTCCTTCACAGTGTAACCTGCTACCATTGTTTCCTATTTTTATTTCCTTTAGTTTCCCGAGATTTTTCTTGTTAGTGGATTGTCTTATTGCAGCTCTCTAGTACATTCGTTGAGCGATTTTTGGGTATTTCGTGAGCTTTATTTATTCCTTTTTGTGTATTTCTGTAGAATTTGGCATCCGTTTCATTGTTAATCTGCAAAAGACCACAATCATATTAATAGAGTCAAAGCTCTACGCCTTGCCATACTTGTAGGAAACAATTCAACAATTTCTTTAGTGGGATTTTTTTTTTCAATTTTTGTGTTCATCTTGGCATGGCTGGAATAGGCTTTGTGTCAATTATTATTGCCTATGGTGGAAAATATTAGAGAGCCCAGTGCTACTTTACTATATTTTTACAGCAGTTAAGCTTTTCTTTGCAATTTAAACTCCTGGCAGTCATGTTTCTGTAATCTTCTGACGCTTTGCATAACTACTGGTATTCCTGCAGATGATTGAGAGTAGTGATCATGGCGATGAATATGATGGAGTGATCTTCTCTCAGTTGGTAGGACAGGAATTTATTACTTAATGGATCAATCGTGTTTCAGCAGATAGATATCTCTAATTTTGTTTTGGATTCTCCCCTAGAATTTGATTGACCTGGCTGGATCTGAAAGCTCCAAGACTGAAACAACCGGACTGCGGAGAAAGGAGGGATCTTACATAAATAAAAGTCTCCTGACTCTTGGAACTGTACGTTCCTTAAATTTTCTGGTGATAAATTCCTCAATTTCTTCTAGGAATTCAGATGAAAACCATCATTGTGTGACAATCATAGTCCGTGATATATTATACCTCAAGATTGTTATTCCTTTATAATCCAAAGTTTGAAGTGTGTTCAGAAAGAGGTCTTGTGCTTATAATTTGATGATCTGCCTGCTTTGTATAGGTGATCGGCAAACTGAGTGAGGGAAAAGCTTCTCATGTTCCATATCGAGATTCTAAACTCACTCGCCTTCTCCAGTCTTCATTGGGTGGGCACGGACATGTTTCGGTAAGTTCTATCTTTGGTAAGCCTAGTGAAATTGTATAATAAGCCTCTGCTGACCTTTCCTTTCATATCGAGACTTTCTGAAATTATCTTCTGTTGTTGCTTTGATTGAGCCTGTTTATCAGTAAACAATTTAAGTTTTTCTAATCTAGGTTAATTTTTGTGATATGGAATTTTTTGCATGTGTTGCAGGCTAATATAATATATTTTCCCCTTGACTTTGGTTTGCTTTTGACAGCTTATATGTACTGTTACTCCAGCATCTAGTAACATGGAGGAGACCCATAACACATTGAAATTCGCAAGTCGGGCAAAAAGAGTGGAGATATATGCCTCACGGAATAAGGTCTGTTGTGCCATGATGCAATTGTCTGGGCACATGTAAGAAAGTAACATAATTTATAGTTTTCTAATTGTGCCTCTCTGCTTGTCTCTCTTTCAGATTATCGATGAAAAATCTTTGATTAAGAAGTATCAGCGAGAAATTTCTGTTCTGAAGCATGAACTGGATCAATTGAGGAGAGGGATGCTAGTGGGCGTGAGCCATGAGGAGATCTTGAGCTTGAAGCAGCAGGTTCTTTTCATAGACAGTTTATTTGAAGTCTGCTTTTATTTACTTTGACATGGTGACAATATATCGATGTTTCACTTGATAGTTAGAGGAAGGCCAAGTGAAAATGCAGTCAAGATTGGAGGAGGAGGAAGAAGCCAAGGCTGCTCTCATGAGTAGAATTCAGAGATTGACGAAGCTCATTCTCGTCTCTTCAAAAAATACGATTCCAGGATGTTTGGGTGATATTCCTAATCACCATAAGAGCCATTCTGGTGGTGAAGATGAGGCAAGCTTACTTTCTGCTGTGGTCCTGTAGCATGGCCTCTGTTATCATGCATATTTCCTTTTTTCCACTCCGAGGCCTTTGTTCAAACATTTAAGTAAACCATCTCTAAGTTTAAGTCTTCTTTTCAATTTCCTTTTGTTTTGGTCTTCATGCACCTGCCAAAATAATTGCCACTACAGAAGAATACCGGACATTCTTGAAGAATTAGGTGGCATATCTTATAGTCCAAAACCTCTTCCTGATAATATTGCAAGTGACAATTTGATTTGTCCTCATCTTTTTCAGAAATCAGATGGGCTGCGAGATTGTTCTCTGCTTAGTGATGGAGAGAATCGGAAGAATCTGCTATGTTCTGCCTCTGTTACTTTGTCCGATCCATCTTATGATCCCACACATAACCGGTCTTGTAGCAAATGGAGTGATGAATTCTCGCCTGCTGGCAGTGCAGTTACGGAAATAACTCAGGCTGGCGAGCTCATAAGTGCAGACAAATCGACAATGGTGCGTTTTTCCACCATTGTCATTTCCTTGGAAATGCATTATCAAAATATATTGCACGGTGTGAAAGTAGCTCTAATATTCTTTTGGCCAGTATTTGCCATGACTGACGGGAGTGTTTCTTTTATACACGTTAATGTAGGATTTAGATGTCAAACTTCTGTGTTAATCTCAGATGGGGTGTAAATAAAGAAACTACTTGTATCTGATCATACTTAGCTCACCATCACCTATGAAGTGCATGCATAAACTATCTGAGTGCTTAAATCTGACTTCTGCTCAGCATTTGTTGGTCTCATAATAATTGATCTCATCCTTTTATCTTGGCATTAGGGTGGGATGTCAATGTCAGATCAGATGGATCTTCTTGTTGAGCAAGTTAAGATGCTTGCTGGGGAGATTGCGTTCAGCACAAGTACTCTGAAGCGCTTGGTAGACCAGTCTGTGGATGACCCTGAGAGTTCAAAAACTCAGGTACATTTTGCTGTTTTACGCTCGACTTCCTTTCTGTTTATTGTACTGTCCCATAGTGTTCTAGTTTATCATAAGGAAGATGCTGTCTGCTAGTGCCAATAAATAGTAGAAAGTTGTTCGCACAGTAGAAGAAGCTGATAACTAGCAGAATGTACTCCTCTAGAAGGGTATGTTTGGACTATGTGAGAGGATGCAGAGAATGCCAGCCTGTCCACCACAAATCTGCATTCTTATTTTGGATTAACCAGTGCATAATGAGATTCTACATGTAGCATGATAAAATCAAGAATTATTAATTTTTGGTATTAGTAGTCTGCATATTTATGCATTTGTTGCTCCCATAAGTAACTTGGTTGACCAACGTGTCTTCTTGTGTACAAGATTTTCTAATGAATATTCACTTGTTGATTCATAATCATTCTTTTTCTGACATAGATTGAGAATTTGGAACTGGAGATTCAAGATAAGAAGAGGCAGATGAGGGCACTAGAACAGCGCATTATTGAAAGTGGCGAAGCTTCTATCGCTAATGCATCCCTAGTTGAGATGCAGCAGGTACTCTCTCTCTCTCTCTCTTCCGTGCCCCCCCCCCCCCCTCATGTGCCATATCCCAATAGATTTTGACTCCATTAATATATTGTAACAGACAGTCATGAGATTGATGGCGCAATGCAATGAGACAGGTTTCGAGTTGGAGGTGAGTTTCTTGAGTGCTAGATTAATTGGAAGGATGGTGATAATTTTTCCTTCCTGTTTCCTGCAACTTGAATTAGCACTATCAATAGGTCTGTCCATTTATCCTGCCATCTTATGTAGATGATGGTAATGTTCTTAATGATTGATATATTTTTCATCACAAATGTAGATAAAATCAGCAGACAATCGGATCCTGCAGGAACAGTTGCAGAATAAAGTATGGACCTCATTTTCCTATATATAAATTTTGTTTGACAATGCATGTTTGCGTCTGCTGAGTTCTATGAAATTTTTTGTTTGTCTTTCCTGGCAGTGTGCTGAAAACAGGGAACTACAGGAAAGAGTCAATGTATTGGAGCAGCGATTGGCTTCAATTGAAGGTGATAAGACTGTGAAGACATCGATCTCTTCTGAACACAATATTTCTGAAGGTAGTAGCAACGAGCTGAAAAGGAAGATTCAAACTCAGGTGATTACTTGTTCTTTCCTTCTTTCTTTGGAAAGTATATAGAAGCATGATGGAGTTAAGAATCTTGTGCTCAATGAGTAAAAACTGGAACAGCATAATAAGAATTGTCATGTACTGTCAAGAATTTAAGATAGTTAAGTGAATTTGTTGCGGACCTATGTTTTGCATTGTACTTCACTTCGTGAGATTGCTCCGTGCCTTGGCAGGAGATTGAGAATGAGAAGTTGAAGCTAGAACATGTCCAGCTTTCAGAAGAAAATAGTGGCTTGCGTGTCCAAAATCAGAAACTGGCAGAGGAAGCTTCATATGCAAAAGAGCTTGCATCTGCTGCTGCTGTTGAGCTGAAGAATTTGGCTGGGGAAGTTACGAAGCTTTCCCTGCAGAACTCAAAGTTAGAGAAGGAAATCTTGGCTGCACGAGAATTGGCACATTCTAGAGCTAATGGTTTAAACCGCAAGTTCGGAGATGGTGTAAGGCCGGCCAGAAAAGGTCGTCTATCTGGTCGTTCCCATGACATGGGATCTGCCTCCGATGAGTTTGATGCCTGGAGTCTTGACCCAGATGATTTGAAAATGGAGCTACAGGCAAGAAAGCAACGGGAAGCAGCTCTTGAAGCTGCATTAACTGAAAAGGAGTTTCTAGAAGATGAATACAGGAAAAAAGTTGATGAGGCAAAGAAGAGGGAGGAAGCTTTAGAAAATGACTTGGCCAATATGTGGGTACTTGTTGCTAAATTGAAGAAAGATGGGGGAGGCATAACTGGGCTGAACTCAGATGACAGATCTTCTGAAGCAAACAACATTGATGAACCGAAGCCTACTGACAGTGATAGCAATGGCCTCCTAAAAGAGAGGCAAATTCCTGATGTCTCAAAACCAACTGAGGAACTTGTCAAGGAGGAACCTCTTGTCATTCGCTTGAAGGTAGTGTCTGTGGATGTTCTTTCAGCATCTACGCCTGTACTTCTGTAAATTTATTTGACAAACAGACAGTTCTACTGAATATCTCTCCAAAATGTACATTGGTTCCGTTTAGTTTCTCAATCAAGTCAGCAATATTTTCCTTTTTGAATTTATCGCTCACTGTAGTTTGACATATATCTGCGTGTGAGCTGTTTAATTCTACAGGCGCGTATGCAAGAAATGAGAGAAAAGGAACTTAAATCCACGGGGAATGGAGATGGAAACTCGCATATGTGTAAAGTTTGTTTTGAATCACCAACTGCAGCTATCCTCCTACCCTGCAGGCATTTTTGTTGTAAGTAATTGAGGATTTTGCCACTTGAAATTCCATATCTCTGCTGATCTTTTTTTACTATTTACCGTACTTCCCATCTCTTTTGCAGTGTGTAAATCCTGTTCTCTAGCTTGTTCTGAGTGTCCTATTTGTCGTACAAAAATTGGAGATAGGCTATTTGCATTTACTTCTTGACTCTGCCGTTTATTCCTCCTAAAGGTATGCAAATTGGCTCCATCTACATACTTTTCTTCTTAAGTTCATGCTTGGCGGATCATCAAATGGTTGTTTTAAAATATAATCTGTGAAAGAGCCAAGCCAAGCGTGAACAAGAGACTATTCGGAGGCTGTCTATATGTAAATTGGACTTAGTAATGCCACATGATTTTGTGGAGTTCTTACATGGTCTCATACTTGTCTGCTTCATTTGCAGGGTCTTCTTGCTATTGATAGCTATTTTGCTTCCAATAGCTGGTGCATTCTTTTATTTCTTTCTCCTGTACGTAGCTCCTGAAAAGATATATCGGCCGTTTATTTTCTGGACCTTTCCCAAGAGATGTAAAATAAGCAGGGAAAAGTTCAGAAAAAGAAGCAAAACATGTCAAGAGAACTATACAATTTCAAGTTTCTGGGGTAAGATGCTGCTCCATCATTGAACATGTAGCAGAATGTGGCGACACGTTTGAAGTTCTGAAACTTCGGTTTGGTTGGGTTACATATACAAATGGTGTAAGCCTCTGTAAAAAGAATTTTACCCTTCCAAGTGTAATTTCTATTCTGAAAACGAAGAGGCTACTTGTGCTTTGATTATCTGGAAATGCATCATCAACTATCATGTGTTGATGATCCGAAGTATAAAGTTGATATTCTGATCACTGGCCATGTTCTCTAAGTGAGGTCAACAAGGAACTTCCATGTTTTGTGCTTGAGTCATCGAAAGCTCGGAACCTTATTATCTTGGTTCCATGTTTGCTTAGAGTAGCACCAAAAAGAATCTTGTCTAAGAATGATCGATTTACCTCGTATATTTTGCCGTTCTTCTCAGCTAAGTTCGATGGGATATGTCAGCCTACGCAAGAAAACAATCTCATATCCTTTGCCCTTGTGATGTGATGCGATTAGAAGTGTCAATGGACTCTACTTTGGATGGGTCTCCATCATTTGGCTGCCTGGGCATGCTGAACTGGAGTGTGCCTGGTCTGGTCCCTTGGAGGTCGACTCTATTTCTGATTAACGGCTTAACTATAAATCTGTGTTTCCTGTTGAGCACTCTTGCGGGGATTTCACATTCATAGCGGACCATGAGAACGTACTCTACCGTGTTATGAAACCGAGTGATGTATTTTTGTGATGACGTGGAATTTTGTGGAGGGCGTAATTATCTATTTCGTACTTTGTTAATACGTGAAGAATGAAATTGTGGTAAAGTTGTCGTGACACGAGAAATGTTTAGCAATCACATCAGCATATTCAAAAGCGGTAACAAAGATGCCACTATGCCAGGACTTCCTGAGAGGCTTAGAGCTGACATCTAGAACTGTATAGTCTTCACTCCCAATCCAATGATTTCGTGCGTTGTCATCCTTCTCAGATACGTTACTTCCCCGTTGAGACTGGGAAAAATTTGAGCGCGTCCCAGTGAGTAAAAAATTTACTGTGTTCTGCGGACCTTACAGTGACCATTAATGGGAGCTGATGTAGAATCGAGGAAATCATCTACTTGCCAACCAGGCAGCATCTCGGTGAAGTACTCCCATACGCTGCTTGCTTGGAATGAGCTAGTGTCAATGATATGATTCTCATCTTGGTGAGCATTTGAAGAATTTAATAACACCGCAGATCGTTGATCTTCAGCTTTCAATGAAGACGGCGGTTCTCTTGTTCGGGTACTGATGGATGTGTCAATGGTAGGCGATGTCGAGGAGGAAGCCTGGTGCGGTGAGGAAGAACCGGAGATTTGGACTCCGGTGAGAAGGAATCTGCTGTGCTTCTGCATGTGCTCATTGGATTTGTGTAAGGGAGGGTCGCACTCTCTGCAAAGAATTGCTCTGTCTTCTTTGCAGAAAATCAAACCAGGCTGTTCCTGCAAGATTCAAACCAAATGTCATCAGAACGAAAGGATGAGATCCGATGACTTTGGTGAACTTTTAGTCATACCAATATCCGATTTTTCTCATAATGTGCCTTTAAAGTCAAATCTGTCAAGAGTATCCCACAATTTACTTGAAAATGTTTACCATCATTAGGACTTTGATAAACATACTCCAGACGACTCCCGGCTGTTTGGTGATGATCCAAATACCTTTTCCTAAGCAAAAAGATTGAGCCAACTTGAATTGCAGGAGGATAAATTTTCAGGTATTATGTTCTTTTTAGGTGCAGAGTCTTCAAGTATTAACAATGGGATTGTAGAAATCACTGGTACTATCATTAAGTTAAAAATATTCTCAAACGGTACCTCAGTCAAACAAGAGAGCCACCATTTTCCATTATTGAACAATTATCGGTCTTGGAGGTTTCTGAGAAGAATGAAGGGATTGCAGTGAGCACCTGGCAAATATCGCAGGGTGTCAAATCTTGGAGGGTGCGGCGAAGGAGGGAGTAACGCTCGTGCTGGCTAGCGAGCTTGTTCGCACAGTGGACAAGCCGATCGCAGCCATCACAAAGAGCAGCTTCATCTGCCGAGCAAAATACAGCAGCCTCTTCTTTTTCGCACACATCACATTGGATCTTCATGGTTGAACTCGTCCCTCTCTCTCTCTCTCTCTTCAAGTCACTCACTAAACTCTTGGGCTCTTGAATTAATTCCAATGGGTTGAGCGCTCAAAGAACTCTCGACTCTGGAAGTACATCCAACGGGTTCGAAGAGAAGGTTTCCTGGGTTCGAGTCCTCGCTATTCAGAGCAGTGGACAGACGACAGAGAGGAAGCGAGCTCGATATGGTTCAAAGAGTCGAACGGCTACATGGGGGTACACATATGACGGCTTCTCTTGATATATATTAAGAGAGCTCTCCCTCTGAGAAAGAGAGAGAGAGAGAGAGAGAGAGAGAGAGAGAGAGAGAGAGATGGCTCTAGGATTGTGCTATGAAATGTCAAAGCTTTGAGTCTTCTTGTTAGGACGGTGTTTGAGGAGAAGATTGCAGAGCCAAATTGGCATTTGCGGAATGCTTGGCTTTGTGTTTAGGACGGTGTTCCAGAGAGGTGACTGGTCTCGAGAAAATAAGAGCCGACTGAAAAGGCTCCACTTTCGGTCGTCCTATTTTGGCTTCCTTCGACAGGCAATTCGCTCAATCCTCGACCGCCCAAAGAGATGCGTGAATTGGAGCCCATGATCCGCGCGCTTTGCGGAAAGCGTGATTTTACGTGTTCTCAAGGTCCGCATTTTACTTTCATCGGGCAATTTCAACATGAATTACATGGCTACACATAGCAACCCACCTCAACAACCGCCTTTTATTGTTTCTAACTTTTGCTGTCGTAAATCCCCCGAAGGCACCACACATTCATTTTTTTTTAGCGTTTCGTCGCGTCACCATGTTGATTTGCTTGCCGTTAGATTTGCCCTCGCGAGATGCCTCCTAACTGTTGGTGTAGCTATCGAATCTCGTTGCATTTCTAGTGTTGTGTGGAATTAGGGATGATTACGAGAATCGATGAAACCACAGAGGCGCTAATTTTGGACTGATGCCGGCTAGTTAACAAACGATCTCATGCTTCGATGTAGTGTCTTTGGCAAAAAAAAAAAAAACAAGACAAGCAGATTATAGTTCGGTTTAGCATACTAAAATGTAGAGGGAGAGTAATGGTAATTCCCTAAAATAACACACTTCACTGTGATATTTGCATTCATATGCGCATGGCAAGTAGGAGTTTGATCATCTTCCCTGGCATGTGTAATTAAAAGGGGCGAGATGGTTCCCACCACTTAGTAATTAAAAATTTAGTACCATAGTATCAAAATTTACATCTATTGTCACAGTGAAATGCTCATGTGACTATTCTTAATCCACTGTAAGATTAGCAGCCTATTTTGGAACATAAAAGAAGAGAGAACAAGTAATTCGTTATTGTTGTGAGGTTCACGTCTTCAAAAATTCGTGACTCACGACCATCTAATACTCTCACGGTGGTTCAAATACTGTTACGTTAGCAAAATCCACTGTTTTTTAGATGCCTCGTACTAATTATCACTTATAGTTGTATTGTACGGTGACCGTAGATGTTGGTTTCTTGATGTAGTTTGTTGCGTCGATGTTATGCCCGTGGGGCTCCAGGGTGATTAGCCAGAATCTTCTTGGATATTGGGGAAAATGATTTCGAGGAATACCCACGTTGCAATGCGAGTCAAGGCATGCAATAATACAAGTGAGCAATAGCGGAACACACGGCAAAGTCACATGCGCTTTCGAAACGTGAAACGACCAAAGGAGAAAGATTAGACTATTTTAAGGTTTGACAATCATGCCGGAGTCCCACGCGTCGACATTGAGGCACGCTACAGCGAAATGGGAAATCAAGAAACCTTAGCTGGACGAAAAGGAGGCCGACATTATGCTACGCGACAAGCTTTCGCTTTTTCCATGCGTGGATCTGGTCGTCCCCGGACGATGCCTTCGACTCCATCGCTCGGGAGCAAGAGAGAGAGAGAGAGAGAGAGAGAGACGGAGAAACCAGAGATGTCAACGTTTCCAGAACTTGAGGCTGTCTCTTACTTGGGTCAACGGGATATGATGGCCTAATCCAAAGGCCGTAATCTATCCATGAATCGCGACTAGTGGGCCTGAGCTCCAATTTAAACAGGCCCATGAACCGGCCCATGGACACTCCTCGTAAGAACATTACAGCGGTACCGCATCGTCATGACTAGTTTTGCAGGGGTGAGGAGCTCTGTTTGCGTGTGTCGTGACGGGATTTTTCGGTCTCGCGTCTTTAGCCTCTTAATCGTCTCGATCGTGCTCTCTCTTTTGCCTTTCGCTCGTTCGCTTTTGTTTCCATCCAAGAAATAGTCCTCGCATAGCCCTCTGAGGATGCTGCGATGTCGCTTGAGCCGCTTATTTTCGAGCTACCATTGTCATCCTGTCGATCAACTGAAATCGTCGCGAAGCGACTTACCTCGGATGCGAGATCGGACAAAGAGGGAAGAAGAAAAGCAATAGGGGATGATGTGAGATTGGAGCTTCAGTGGGCAAAGAAGGAAAAAGGCGGAAGTGCACTCAAGCTTGTTCCTTTTTCCTTCTCGAGGAAGCATTAGGTCGGATTAACTTGAGAGATAAGATGCCTCGGATTTGGTAGGATGACAAAAGTTGGTGAAGTTGAGATTACCAAAAGTTGTTGGACGGTAAAAAAGATTGGCAATATATTTAATAGATATCTTGATCGCTCTAAGAAAAGGGGCGTGACTGTAAATAAAGTTGCGAAGATGATAGTCCTTGCAAACGCCGGATAATCAAATTCAAGGATGGTCCTCGGTAATTTCGAATTTTAACAGTGTCGTGTATTCTTAAATTAATTGCTATATTATATTTAGACTAAGTAATTTGTTAAACTTACCGGTGTCATTGGACGAGGGCAGCCTTCGAGTTATAAACTTAATCGACAAGTTTTTATAAACTCAATTTGTTTCGTGAAACATTCATCAATGGCAGGACACATTATAATAACTGTAATATTGGTGTGCTAATATTATTAAATTTATTGTTAGTGTAAAAAAGAATTACAGAATTACAATCAGACACGTGGTATGTGTTTTCGAAATTATCTTTTTAACGTAAACCGTCTACATATTGAATATCTAATTAACGAACGCATAAGCTATATTTTATATCGACAGTTCATGTAATATAAATGAACTGTCATAGAAATCTTTGTTAGTTGACAGAATAACTATTGTTACTAACTTCTTGTATTTTGAAAAATTTGGCAGACGAGTTGAACGGCTAAGATTCTCGCTCCGGATCGACGGCCAAAAACTAAAGAGGGCCAGTTGGGAAAAAGGAAAACCAAAAATGGGAAAAGCAAGAAAAAGGAAAAAGCAAAGCGAATTGTTCGCATTAGAGGCCTAAACCCAAAGCTGACGTGTCGAGAAGTGATTGGGGAAATTCACGTGGAGCAAACTTCTTCTTGAGCGACACGCATCGCGATCATCTTCCTTCCCATAACCTCCCCTCGCCAAATCCGAACTGCATTACTGAGCTCTCTGCGAGACATCGAGAGAGAGAGAGAGAGAGAGAGAGAGAGAGAGAGAGAGAGAGAGGGGAATCGGAAGCGTCAGCGTCTGATCATGGAGTTGAAGGTGGAATCGCTCTCGTACGTCGAAGAGGAACTCGACTTCGGTTTCTTCCATGTCGAGTCGGATGTTGAAGACGCCATTTCCGCTCAGTGGGAGCTCGTCAACGCCTCCGATGCCGACTCGGATTGCTCCGATTCTGATGCTCCTGATAGCCCCATCTCCGAGGGGTCTGTGTATAATCTCAGTCTTCAAGACGGGATCGCTCGCATCGATGATCTTGATGAACGGGGTTCGGGCGGAGATGGCGATTCTCGCGTTTGCTGTCCGATTCACCTTCCTGAAACCCTAGAGTTACGTGCGCACAATTACGTTGTGAAAGAGAATGTCGAGGACAATTGGCGCCGAGATGATCGTAATCATGATGAAGATGACGATATTGAAGAAGAAGAAATTGACGACGACGACGACGACGGGCTGGACGACGAGCTCGTGCCCCGTCACCTGAGCGGCAAGTTTGGAAGGCAGAGAATAAGGAAGTTGGGGAAGAGAGCCTGCTCGAAGATGAATTACTCGAAGAGGTCGCCTCATCTGTTTGTGAAGCCTGGCTGTGTGCATGGGAAGCACGGGTTGGGGTTAAAGCACAGTCTTTGATTTGAGGTAAATATGGGAGATCTAAAGAGGTGATCGGTTGTTGGGTTTGGGTTTGATGTAAGTACTTTGATTGATCAGGGTTGGGTTTGCGCTCCGATAACAGTAGATTGGGGTTAGTACTGCTTGTTGACGCATAGACCTTTTAATGCCGATGACCTTTCTTTGATTTTTCTCTTGCCCGTCTTTATTTTGTCTTCTTTTTTCAATATTCCAATTGCCATTTTCATCGTTTTCAATAGTTTTAAATTGCATCATTGCATTTTCTGTACATTCCAAATTTTTCCTTGGGCTGATATCCATACAAGAATCATTAGTTGTCTGTGTCGGCTAATGGAAGAACGGGAAATCTTTCATCGAGACGGTTAGATCATCGGTTAATCTTGATTTGTGACCATGCTAAAATCGAGTCTGCCTGCTTTTCAAAATTGGGTAAATGTTGCACGATGTAGTAATGGGAGCCATAGAATGAAACAGGTCACATCACCGTGCCTCTCTTTGCGATTTGCATAGGGCGTTGGCCTTTACGAAGGGACATCACTTGGTCAGACAGCTCACTCTATTGACAGAGGTCCTTTAAGCTCTGACAATCTGGCTCGGTGGAGTTTCCTGGTTGCAGACGGAATCTTGTTTCTAACTGAAAATGTTGATAACAAATTGAAAGAAGTGTTTGCTATGGGGGCTCTCTGTTTAGATTAATTTGATCTTGTCTCCTGTCATTCTTTGGAGTTTTACCCTGTGTTGCAAACTTTTAAAGAATGGATTCGGTTATCTAGATTAGGTGAACATCAATTGTGGCAGTAGTGGTTTCTTAAACATCACCTAATGGAATTTAAGACTTGGTCAAGACGGAGAAGGTTTATATCGTCTGCAACATCTACGCTGCTTACTCTTGCCATGGTTAGTGGGATTAAAGCGGATATACATGTAGTTTTCCTTTCATATTGTTCATTGTTCGATAGAATGCAAAAATGGTACCAAGTATGGTCTGCTCTTCAATTCAGATTAGAAGAGAGCTGGTTTCTCTGCTTGCTGCCTTACCTTTCTCAAAACCTGGGATTTCTTGATGGCATTTGGATTTTTAACAGCCTCATTTTGGCCATAATCTCTCTCTCTCTCTCTCTCTCTCTCTCTCTCTCTCTCTCTCTCTCTCTCTCTCTCTCCCTGAGATATCATATTGACTCTAGATATTCATTTTTTTAATCTTGAAAATATCTGTGTATGTATGTGGCAGGAAGTTTTTATTCTCGACTTCGAGTAAGGATAGGCTCTACTTCCTTGTTCCAAGTAATGCTTCTTTAGATAACTTCTGGATTTAGCAGTCATGGAGCAAACAGTTGTTTGGATGGTTTGTGAGTACCATTAAAATGAAAATAAATTGATGACGGTACGTGGGTCACTCGCTTGTAGAAAAGATTTATGGTATCAGATACTTCTGGTTCTGTGTTCTAAAGATAACCATAAATTGGTGATTGATGGTGCAATACTTGCTTGTAAGGACATAATTTGAGCTCCTTTATGGTTAAAAGGAGTTGCTTCTTCTTTTCTTTAGTGGAATTTCTCAACTTCCAATTGCTCGAATGTCGTATGATTGCCATCCGATGAGAACAGCTGCATTTTCCTTTTCCCCTTTTCTCATCGGATAACTTCACGTATTTGTGCTTTAGACGACTGTCAGGCCTCACATCTGCCATACATAAAAAATCTGAGGGTTGATATAAGACTCCGCATAGTCATTGGAAAAGCTCACAACCTGACTGTGGAGCCTTTAATCATTCTAAGGTAATCAGCAATTAATCAGAGATTTGCGACAATGATCCTATTGAGAATAGTGGCTAAAATATCAGATTCATACCAATCGGGCATGCGCTTATTGTTTAAAGTGGCCATCTTTAAGGCGCTTATCCGAGCCTCTATCCAAAAAAAAAAAAAGAACAGTAATTATGGGGGTGCAAACAAACATTGTTTTACAATTAATATAACTTGTGAAAATGATGTTACAAGCATCTGTATGGATAACTAAACAAATGAAATATGATCAACTAAAATTTGTCACGTTGTCATGTAACTCAATTAGAAAGAAAATTTCAAGACGCGCTTAATAGCAAAGGAATACACTGTATGAACGGGACTAGGTGGTCAAGTTGGCCTTTGATGATCCATTTCACTGAGCGAGCTTTACGGCAGCGATCGCAGTGTTATTCCGTAGGGAACCAAGTGGAGTTTCAAATCATTAAACAAAGATGGAATACAGGAAGCAATCCCCACCGCCCCCTTGACGTCCGAAAGAAGAAGGAAGGAAGGGAGAAGAAACGCGGGTCTTTCGGCAGAAGGACGAATAAAGAAAAGCTGTCAGCACGCATCTGTGGGCTTCGCTGTAAATTTCCGCTGTGTGAGGCCTTTGATGTGAATTGTTGACCATCATCTTATCTCCTCCTTTTCTTTTTTTTCTCTCTCTCTTTATTTCTTGCCTTCTTTTCATGCGGTTGATTTCACCACAACAGCTCTACCATCCCTACATAAGCTCTCAATTCTCAATTTCTATAGAAAACAAGCCGATCTGCCAAATCGAGGCAGTTTACCTTGAGCTATCGCCAGCTTGGTGGAATCAGAGTTGATGAATGACGCACAAGAGAAGTGCAATTTACTGTTAGGAACTCCATGTCGGATTCTGGGCAGCGTTCTTTTGCCTGAAACAAGTACCTTAATTGTTCTGCAAGATGGTTGATCAAAATCTCCAATGAAATGCTGCTATGATCTCCAGAATGATCAGAACAGAAAATATCTCCGCTTGTCTCAGGCGCATCATGATCCTCCGGAAAACTAAAAGGAAGAAGAAAAAGCTGGGAGAGAAGAGAACCTTTCTTTGAGGAAAGAAAATTAATATAACACCACCCAATAATGGAGTCACTTACCATAACAAGCAGAATGCCCCCCTCAAGCCTAAATCTTTTAAAAGCTAGCAAGTGTCCTCAACACACACCTCATAACTCCCGATCACCCATACTTTCTTCTTCTTGTACTCAACTTTCTTTTATGTTTTTCCGGTACCCGACTCAGGGAATCCTAACTCTTCTCCACCCACAGCGCACACGATAAATAACCGAACGCAGAAGGGCAAGAACAAGAACACATCGAGAGAGTTTTGTGAATAGTGTTTTCACTCTAGCGTTCTTTTTTTTTCAATTATATGTTGTAATTTGTCGCGTTTCTGGGTGGGAGAAGATGATGATGATGAGAGGAGGGCAATCCGGGATGAGCACAAGCTCATCAAGGTGTCAAGACTGTGGGAACCAAGCCAAGAGGGACTGTGTGTACAGGAGGTGCAGGACTTGTTGCAAAAGCAAAGGCTTTCGCTGCCAAACTCACATCAAAAGCACTTGGGTTCCTGCCTATAGGAGACATCAGAGATATCAACAGCAACAACAGCAGCAACAACAACAGCAACAGCAACATCAAAATCCCCTAAACAATGTTCCTGTTTACCAACAGCGCTTTCTCCAACCCCAAAACCCTAAAAGGCACAGAGACACTTCCACATTTCCTGGTAGGATCTCTCTTTTCTTGGAAAATACAATTCAAAGCACTGTTCAAGAACTGAGCATCACACAGCGAAAAAATCGTTTGCGTGTGATGAAGGTTTATCTTCTAATAGTAACCTAGCAGCTTTTACTTATTATTGTGGCGAAAATAGCATTTAATTTGAATATGTTATTAATTTTGTGAGATTCTCTTCCCTCGAAAATCTAGGTTTGGACGCTGAAGGGAATTTTCCTGCAGAAGTGAGGTCAACAACCACATTCAGGTGCGTTAGGGTGAGCATTGAAGATGATGATGCCGCTGAGCACTATGCATATCAGACATCCGTGAACATCGAAGGGCATGTTTTCAAGGGCATTCTCTATGATCAAGGTCCCGAGATCCGTTATGGCGCTGCCGCTGGCGAGACCTCTTGTGGTGAACTCGCAGCCCTACCGACTAATAATGATGACAATGACCCTCCCATATGCACTTTGACTCCATCTTCAGCTCCGGCGGAATCGATCTATCCTTGCTCGTATTCTTTACCTCTAGGTGCTTCAATCTCGGGTACGCACTACATTTTCCCGAAATCCTAGCCCTCACATGCAGCTAAATTTTTAAAGAGGGAGAGGAAATACAGAAGTAGGGGGCCTGGCAGTAGCTGCGGTGATCGAGACGCTCATGATTGACTGATTTCACTGGAGAAGCACTAAATGATGTTAGTAGAACATCCCTCATGTCACTCGGGTGCATCATCGTAGGAGACAATAGTGTAATTCATACATCTTTCTCGCGTGCTAATCACTCTAATGTATAGTGCATCTCTCCTCCTCCAAAGAAAAAAAGCTGGACTACTCTTTAATCAATTCATTTGTCGTTAGGCATATCTGTTTAGAAGCCGCGCGTGTTTGAGATAAGTTCCATATTTTGTCCCATTGTCTAAAAGTCTAATGATCTTGTCTTGCGAGTTTAAGTTGGCCTCTAAGTTCTTGTTGTTTATGAACTTCGAAGCTGCTTTGCTCCCTGTAATCCGCTTCTTTGCCTGCTTGGACATTAAAAAAGTTAATTAGTCTAATCATAAACTTACCTAACACGAACGTCTCAGGGTTGCATCTTTTGGCAACTATATACCTACGTTGTCTCTCTATGCTGTCATAGACACAAAACCCCATTATTCAAGGAAAACATGTTGATCTTTGCTTGTCAACAAGTTAGCCCTTTCGGTGCATTGATTTCCAGGATGTGAACTTTGTCTAAACACGACAAAGATCCAAATTAGTCACTTTGCGGACGCGTATTGAAGAAAATGGAAAACAGGTTTTGTTTGCTTATAATATCGTCTACGCTACGCACTTTCTTCTCATGCAAATGCAAAGCTTCTCTTTTCCCATCTTTTAGCAATATATGTGTATTGACAGAACTACATTGCAATATATTATTAGGGTGTTAAGATGTCGAGGGGAATCACCCTATGACTAAAAAGCAGAAGCTAAAACCCTAAACCTGATTAGTTTAATTGGAACAGAGAGAGAACATTTGGAGGGGTGGGGGGCATCTTGCGGATTTTTACATGATGATGACACTTAGCGAAAAGCTACTGAGTCTAACATATGTAGTTTTTCTAGTCCCTTTTGTGTTAAAGTGACGTGCATGCTAAAATAGAAAAAGATAGATGCCCCAGATATGAAAATAAAACCAGCTGGAATATATACCTCTGTACTCGAAAGAAATATACCAAGTACAAAAGCCATTGTTTGCAGTGGTTCTATTCTTTCTACTATACCTAGTGGGAGGGGATCACCACTGAGAAATCCATGCAAGAAATTAATAGGCTCAATTCACTAAAGAAAAACTTAATAACTTTAGATTCAATTTCAATTTTGTGCGAAACTTGTGTCGGTCTAAAAAATAAATAAATATTGTGAAAAACCTTAAACTATGCTCACTAAAATACAAATACCAAAAATTTTTATTTATCACTAAAAACAATATTTACCCAATGTAATCCAAGTATCCCAAACTTTTTTGTGCCATGAAAAATTCAAACTTGTAAATGTATATATATTTGTCTCTTTCAATTCTATCTCGGGTATATTATTATATAAGTATAAGTCGTGTTTTTTTAAATGATAAAAAGAAGTTTGTGGTACTTGTATCACAATAGGCAAATTCATTGAGAGCGGAGATAGTTTTTTGGTGGTATTAACCTTTAGAAAAATCAATTGTACTTTACTTCCAAATTTACCTCAACCATCATTCTGTCCAAAAATTGCCATTGGTTTCTTTAAAACCATCAATATCAGGAGGTGGTTATAGTTTCATATGTAAGTGAGGTATTGATGAACATGAATGTAACCTTTGAATGGCCTTGATATTGATAATTTTAAAGAAATCAATGGCAATTTTTTGATGGAGGATTAATGAGGGCAGATTTATGAATAGAGTGAAAGTTCATAATTTTTTTCTGGACAAAAGAAAGTTCAGGGCAAAGTTGTGGTTGGTCCTAAAGTTGGGCTTTTTTCAGGAAACTAGACATAAAATTGGTGACTTTTCCATTCTGGACTCAAACTGACTTATTAGAGCTTCATTTGTTGGAATTCTCGGCAGCACAAAAGGGATTCTCAGTTAGAAATTAATTCATATAAGTGGCCTAAAAATTTATCATGTGGACTAAATCAATTGGTGTTGGATACAGTCGATTACAGTGTAAAAGTGTGTGGAAACGACATGCTTTGAAGGATTTGCCGGTGGGTACATCACGGTTTGACTAGAATCCTACAATAAACTTCTTGGAGCCCAAGCTCGGTTAAACTCAACCACCCAAATATTCAGATATTGGTCCAACTCGGATGGAGCCCAATGAGCATTATGTTGATCCCTGTGTTTTGCATATCATTTTTTTTTCAGGCTACTAATTGAATTTCCGGTCTCTCGCATTTCTTATTCACCTAAAAGTTGTTATGTAATAATAATCACATCTACTTACTCTCGCTGCAACATTGGGGACCAACGCTGATTTAGAGCTGTGGGCTTGATAGATGGTTGTGCTCTTAGCTCTCTTCCTCCGTGCTGTGTTGATCGGGACATTGTCATGGAATTACTAGGACACACAAGCAATCGGAACGAAATATTTGGTAAGCCAAGATCATGAAATGATGGCATGGATTCGCATCTTTACATGTTCATGTAAGATTATCGCTGTTTCTCAAACTTCTCCACCTTAGTATTTTCGGACTTCTGTACAGTGTACATTTTCTATGCTCCTTTTTGTACACAACATATACTTATTACCATCGATTGGACAGTTATAATTCGAAGTATCCATCAGCTATTGATGTGAGCGGTGAAAAACATGGGCTATGTGCGGAAAAAAGAGTACGGAAATCATGTAAGATGTCGTTTGTTAACTAATGTCTCAATGGCACTTGTGAGAGGGACACTTGCTAAGTGAAATGTATAATTTACTATTAAAAGTAGGAAAAAATTTGTACAGCATCTCTTTATTGACGATGACTCGAGATATTCGTAAACGCGACCCTTTATATTTTTTTCGCTCCATTCTTTGGCTTGATGGTGTTCTCTTAATAGAGTGACGAAGGCTAATGAGTCGTGGTCACCGTGGGGCTAGTACCACAGCACTTGTTGCTTTCCTTCAATAAGGACCAGGTGTTTTCACGTCTCACTGTAGTGCCCGGTTTTGTCTTGATTGGATTGGAAAGTGGAAGGAGAGGTCTTGGAGTTAGCTTCCCCTTTCCCATCTAATAAGCTCATTGAATGTGAATGCAAATCCGTACTAATGGCGCTAAGTCCTTCAAGCCCACAAAGCAGGCACCCTACTAACGGTCCGCTGCAAAATATGATGTGAAGCAAATAAAGGCCAAGAGGCATGATAACCGAGAGTTTGCGATGTCTCTAGATGGTGTACCATTTCGGTTTGGCCAACGGATTATTAAAACTAAATATAATTTGGGCTCTCCCAAACCTATACAAATTCGTAACTTAGAGTTCAAGTTCTTAACATACAAAAGGTTTTTAATTAGAAGTTGCTAGTAATTTCTTTATAGTAGCTCAGTTAGAAACCCATATAAAATATTGCCACTACAAACTAGAGAGCTTGGAATTGGAAGTTTGATCACATTAGATTAATTTAAAGTCATTTCATTACCATTTATTTCATGAAAATACTTTGTAGGCAATTTAGATTGATTTTAATTCTAGAGGTGATTGTGTGAGTGCACAACTATTATTTAGTACTGAATAATCAAATTGTTAAATAAATTGAACACGCAGTTTAAATAAATTGCCGGTTTACCTCGAAAGTAACATAAGTATTATAATATTAGTAGAAAAATTGACCAACGATCCTAATATAGTTTTCACTAACACGCATTAACAAATAATAATTTTTTAGGTTTTCGCTTTATTTAAATGAAATACAAGGCATGAACATTGCAATTACGCTAAATGGACTATGCTAGTAATGACATGCATAATATTTGAACTAGCTTAACAGGAAAGGAATTTATTTAAATGATCTAATTCTAATGATGCACGACATGAGCAAGCACGTAATTATTAAATATCATGCAATCTCTTACATGCAATTCCTAATTGACATGCAAATTTATTAGAACTAACATGCAAAATATGTTACTTGACATGATTAATGATTAATGAACCTAGCATGCAGTTCCCAGTGATGAACAAAACTTAATGGAATTATTTTAGAGAAATTTAATTATTAGACATAACATGCAATCTATGTGACCTGCAAGAATAATTAAACTAAACATTAAACTACGTGACACATTTATTAACTAAATGACATGCAATATGACACGTGCAAACGTCACATGCAATAAGACATGCAAATATGGTGACTTAATTTATGATACAATGTATGTGGCATGCATAATAAATTAGACAACCTAGACATTCAATTCTAATGTAATGCATGCAATAATACTACGACATGATAATGTAATAATGTAATTAGATTAAATGACATGATGCATGTTTTTATGTTGTTATGGAAGATTCAAAATAAATAAATGGCATATTTTAAATATGTATTCTAAATTTAAAATGCAATCTAACATATCCTAAGAAAACATCTGTTGATTATTTTTCATCAAATTCAAAATTATTCCATATTCGATCTAGATAAATGAGAAAACGAATCTAGTCTTAGAATGGCAGTTTTTATGATTTTTATTTGAAAATTCAGAATAAACTTTATTTTAATTTTAAGCTAAAACCTAGATGAAGTAGGAATCTAATCTGTCCCATCTTAGAGTGCATTCTAAAAAATTCAGTTAATCTATATTATCCTAATATGCATTTTACTAAAGATAATGACCTATTTTGAAAAGGAAATATTCTTCTTATCTTCTAGGAAATGAATCAGACAAAAATAGCAATTGGCATATGTAAATCAAATAAAGATTATTTGCACACAAAAAATTTGCAATAAAATATTATTTGCAAGAGGTAAAAATCTTAAATTTGGATGACAAAAATCAACGGCTCATCCACAGCTCGTCCCACAGGGTGGTGGAAGGTGCATAAAATTTTACGTGCCGTTACGGATTGGATCTTGGGGTGGAGATTGATTCGGCAATCCGAGACACGTTTACTTAACTAATTTAAAATGCTACAAATGAATTTTACAGATACTATTTCACACAATTTTTTAATATTCAATCAAAGAAGTATGAATTTTAGATCAGGAAATTATCGTAATAATACTGGATTTGAAACCGGATAAGTACCTAATTCGGAAAAAATCATGCGGACCATGATTCGAACTTTGAATTGTCAGCACAGAATCGGATGAGGTGGTGCGGCGGCGAAGCGGAGGAGCTATGGCTGGTCGATGTCTAAGCAGAACGGGCGGCTGGAGGGTTGATTAGTAGCGGCTCATGCGAGGTAGCAATAGAAACATGGTATTGGGCGGCTCGGCGACACAACTGTGGAGGCGCGGCCTTCGGCGGCTCAATGAGGAGGTGCAATGTCGGGCAGGTTTGCAAGGTAGCAGCGAAGGCTCGTCATCGGTTGGAGAGCAATGGCATGGGTGGTGTGTAGGTGCGGCATGGGCGGTAGTGGCTTGGGTAGGAGGCGGCTACTCGAAGGCAGAGCTGCAATGGACTCTTGTTTATTTAGAGCGTTCTCGAAATTCTAATTGTCGGTCCCTTGAAAATGAGTCGATTTTTTTTTTTGTAATTAAGGACCTCAAGTTTTTAGTATTTACAAAATTGATCCTAAAAATTTGAAAATTCTTTCAATTAAGTTATTGCAAGGCTAAATTGCAGGAATTCTCTCTAATTAAAGGCTATAATTCGACCAAGCCCTCTCCTAGAGTGGGCCGGCTGAAAATCCTAGTCTTTCGGGCTAGGGCCAAGCCCTCTCTAATTAAGGACCTATTTCTAATGCTTATTCTAATTAATTTTATGACCTAATAGATTAATGGGTTAGATTTACTTCAATTAAAGCTCGAACCATCACAAATTAGGGGTTGGAAAATTCAATCCAATTCTCCTAGGTGCTAGCTAAAATCTCTAGATCGCGGGCCGTGTCTGCGCGATTAATTTTAGTTAATTCTACGACCAGTTTGATATTAAATGTTATCATGAATATTTAAAATTATATTTTATGCGATTTTTTTGAGATATCCTTGTTTTATGAACTAAAAAAATTTAATTTCTTAATCTTTTATATAAAGTGAATTTAGATGGGTCGTCAACATTTACATGTTAACAACAACTGATAAATAGAAATAATGACAGCGGATGATAAATACACGAGCCCGACAATATATTCTAGTGGGTGGCCCATGGCCTTGCCTTGCTATATTTACCATTCAAATTACGATACATTTCCATCTTACTATTTATTTTTCGCAAAAAGTTACATCTAAAGTTTTATGTCAAATTGGCATTACCATATTTCGAGAGTCACGAAACGGGAAGTAAAGAAGAAAAAGGGTAAAGAAGAAAATGAGTGATGCCCGGGACCTCACCTCTTTCCCTAGAGGCCATTCACTTTCCCGACGTGTCTCCATCAGATGAAGTTTCCAGCCGCTTCGCTTTGTCTCGGGGGAAGATGAGGCCGGTGCTGCTCGGGGCTGGCATTTTTTCTGATCTTTTAACGTGGGAACCAATTTTGTGTTTCCCAGAAAGTGCATCTCGGCGTAAAAGAGAAAACTTCATCTAAATTCTGGAATCATTCTGAACAGGAAAAAGGTGTTCTTTTAATCCGTCCAAAGTTGGGGCGCCCTCCTTAACTGGTGAGGCAAGTTCGCGATGAACTAATAGGTCGCGAATCTCTCATCTCTTGCCCTCCTTGGCCTTGCAGTTGCCGGAATTCACCGCCCAAAGGAACGACGAATGGGCGGATTTGCCTTAGTCAATTACATGTTGCGGATGGACGTGGGTCGTGTAAATAGAGATTACGCGAGCTGTCTATTCAATATTAATCCTAATTCTCAGCGATTAACAAGCGCGGGTTTATACTTTTGGTACACAAAACGCCCTTGTCAAGAAAAACTTAAAAATTGGCATAGATAGACCTATCAAAATGGGTTATAAACTCATTTCTTAATTGATATATATATATATATATATATATATACATATGTGTGTGTGATGGATTGATTTGTTATATGGTTTAGATGTACTCATTTAATGAATGATAAATGCGTCTAAACGTAATATTTATATCAAATGGGTCATAAAAGTGAGTTGTAGATGAGTTCATAACTTATTTAAACTCAACCAACCTCTATAATCTTTTTAATTTCTCTTGCCCTCATTTGATGTTGCTTATATTCACTCCATACTTTCGCATTAATGTGTATGGGGTCATTCTGCTTGGGTTATCAATATGAATCGAGTCACGTGTGAGTCATTGTCAAAATGAATTAATTGGATTTATATGGATCGGATTACTTTTGATCCAATCCAAATTCGATCTGACCTTAACCACTATAGAGATCAAAATCTTCCTGTAATTACCTGGGATGCTAACACCATGCCCGGATGGTGATGATGATGGGGACCCAAAGATACCAGCCCCACGCGATGTGACACACGTGTCGGCCTCGGCCCGGTCCAAAGATACGAAGGGAAAAACTACACGTAAAAGTGCAACATGAGAAAAAAGAAGAAGAAGAAGAGAAAAGAGAAATAAAGAAATTAGAAGAAGATATCAATCAAGGAGTGAGCCAGAGAGGAAACGTGGTGCGGTGCTAAACTCCAATCCATCTCAGTTCCTCGTGACACTGAGATCGATCCCATTCTCTCTCTCTCTCTGCCTGCTCGTGTACGGGACGGTGTTGATATTTATGCTCGCGCGGTGTGCGTAGTAGAGCCGTGAGAGAGGAATCGAGAAGAAACGAAGGCTGAGGACTTGCGGTAATGGGAGATAGGCGCGGCGGCTGCGGCGGCGGCGGAGGATGTTGTCCTCCGATGGATCTGTTCAGGTCGGAGCCGATGCAGTTGGTCCAGGTCATCATCCCCATCGAGTCCGCTCACCTCACCGTCTCCTACCTCGGCGACCTCGGCCTCCTCCAATTCAAGGATGTCCGTACTCCTCCCCCTCCTCCTCCTCTTCTTCTTCTGCCTCCTGCTTCTGTTCCTGGTCTCCGATTCGTACTGTTTGTTCTCTTTTGGATTGCTCGTTCCCTCTCTTTCTGGCTTTGCCCTTTGGATTCGATTTGTTTTTCCATGTCCTTGCTGCTGATGGTTTTCGCGATCGGCGAGGGTTTTTGCTTTCGCCTCCTGTTGCTTGTGAACTTTATTAGGTTTCGAGGTGAATTTTGGGCTTTTGGACGCTTTGGGATCGATAATTGTTTGTTTGCAGCTGAGTTGATGCACTTGATTTGCTGCAATTGAATTGCTAGTTCATTCACTGCGGTATCCGGTTGTGTGGCTGAGGGCGTTTGATTGAGCTGCTCTAGGAAATCCTTATGTTTGGTAGTAATCTAGTCGTACTAGGAGAAACTGTTGGAGTACTATTTGAGTACCAGCATCTTAGATGTGTAAAGAGTTTCTGGACAGCACACCATTCGATAAAGACACAGGTATCTGCTGATTACTTCAGAACAAAGATAGCAAATGTAATTTAGACAAGTTGAAACATCATCCATGTGTGATTCGGAAATGATGGTATGAAGCAATGAACGATGGATACATCACACATGAGCTCTGATATATCCAATTCCAACTCCATTGCTGTTTATGGGTGCAGAATAGCTATTAATCATGATGCCTTAGCGTTTTATATCCTATGGCTCTGAATTTAGGAAAACGGAATCTCATTTGGAGCGAGAATTCGGGAGGATTGTTTACTTTACTTTTTGGATGATATCAATTTTATTGAGCTTATGCCGAACAAGTTACAATCAACCGTTGTCTTTGATTCTTTTGGTTATTAAGTGCCAGACAAGCAAATGTGAGCACAATGTTTAGTGGAGACATATGATCTCTCTTTTTAATGTTATATCTGAAACTTTCATATGTATGAATTTTGACAATTATTCATCTCTAGCTGATTATTTTGATAAAATTATTCTTTTCAGCTCAATGCAGACAAAAGCCCCTTCCAAAGGACTTATGCTGCTCAGGTACAGAAGCCGTCATCATTTACAGCTAAAATCATTCTTGAGTAATTTGATTTCCTTCACCTCTTCTTCTTCTTTTGAGCAATTGTTGTCCATTGGATTTAGAAGTTTTGGGATAAGCTGTTAGAAACTTTGGTCTAAGATTCTGAACTATGTATTAACTTTCTTGTAAGATTCGCGTATTTTCCTTTCTCTCTCACAACAGTTTATTTGTTGTTCACAAAATACTCTCTTGTTCTTTAGATAAATAGATTATTAATCTAATTGTTTCCATCCATGAAGATTAAAAAATGTGGAGAGATGGCGCGCAAATTACGCTTTTTCAAGGAGCAAATGTCAAAGGCAGGTTTAGCACCTTCTGTCAAGTCTACTAGCCGAGCTGATATCAATGTGGATGACCTGGAGGTATATTGGATTTTCATTGGTGGGGTGAACTATGAATCTTCCATTGGTACCATAAAGGTAGTTTGTTTGCTGTAGACAAAACTTGGAGACCTTGAGGCAGAGCTGGTTGAAATTAACGCAAATGGTGAAAAGCTGCAGCGTACTTATAGTGAGATGGTGGAGTATGAGCTTGTCCTGCGGAAGGTATTGCTTCGTCCTCCTATAAAATGCTGACTGTGCTTGTGCT
This sequence comes from Melaleuca quinquenervia, assembly GCA_030064385.1. Lineage (NCBI taxonomy): Eukaryota > Viridiplantae > Streptophyta > Magnoliopsida > Myrtales > Myrtaceae > Melaleuca > Melaleuca quinquenervia. The sequence continues at coordinate 2,995,976 of CM057726.1, read as the reverse complement.
GTTACGTGTGAAATTTGAATTTTCCTTCCTAAGAGAAAATTTGAACTGTGCAGATGAATTGGTTCTTGTGTAATTTAGTGTTCCTTATTGATGTGCATGGAGGAGTAACTGTCAATCTGATCTTACTTCTAGGAGGAATTGGTTGTATATTGATTTTAAAGCTGCCTGCATGACAAGCACGATTGCACAGACGGAAATTTGGTGTTGGATATATTTTTGTTGCTGTAGATCCTTTCCTGACTATTCAATGAGATGAGGGTCTTGACACGTGTGCATATATAATTAATTTTAATCTCAAATTACAGGAGCTGTAATTCTGTTTCTTCCAGGTCGGTGATTTTTTTCACTCAGCTCAAAGCAGTGCCACAGCACAGCAGAGAGAGATAGAATCACAGCATGCTGGTGAAGAATCCATAGACACACCTTTATTACTTGATCAGGTATATAAAGCTCGGTTAGGAGTTCTTGGAGCCATCTTAATAATTAAACTTACTCTTCCATTGTTATTTCGTTAAATAACTTTGAAGGAAATGGCGACTGATGCATCGAAGCAAATGAAGTTGGGGTTTCTCTGTGGACTTGTCCCTCGAGAGAAATCCTTGGCATTTGAGAGGATCTTATTTCGTGCTACCAGGGGTAATGTGTTCTTGAAGCAGGCAGAGGTTGAAGAGCCTGTTATGGATCCTGCTTCAGGTGAAAAGGTGAGGTTATGATCAGTTGAGTCCTTGCTTGCAATTGAGGGAAATCCAATGTTTCCGGTGTCTCACTTTACTATTTTCATCACTATGGAAGGGAGGAGGGAGTCATAGGAGATGAAAAAAAGAACAAATGCCTCAAATTTAAAATTTCTCACCACACCCTTAATGCAAAAATTTTAAAAATGCTCCAATCAAATGTTCTTTCTCCCCATTTCCCTAATTTCCCAAACATAGAATTAATCAGATATTAAGGTATCCACTGCTATTATGATTAATTTTCTACATTGTTATGTCCAAATTATGGGTCATTGACAGTATATCTCTTAGAAGGGAAAACAACGCTTTGCTCGAGGATGGTAATGGCATGCTTTTAATTCCACTTGACTGTAAATATTTGATTGCGTTTTGAAGAGATTAGTTAGATAAAAAGTTCTCTGAAAATTTAATTTGGTCTGGGCATAGGGGTTTGTGGACTGTGGGCTGGAGAAATGTTCCTGTAGCTTCAGCATATAGACAGGCTTCTGTTTAGTTTTTTCAGTGTTTGGGAAGGATTTTGTTTAATACTCCTGCATGATAAAGTGTCCCTGTGTCACGTTTAATTAATGGATAGTTTAGGTCATGTCCTGCTGGGCATATGTACTGGTTCGTACTGGTCCAATGGAATTTCTTTCCCCTGACTCTAGATGTCAATTTTCAGGTTGAGAAGAATGTTTTCTTGGTTTTCTATTCTGGAGACAGAGCAAAGAATAAGATCCTGAAAATTTGTGAGGCTTTTGGAGCTAACCGCTACCATTTCAATGAGGACTTGGGAAAACAAGCTCAAATGATTTCAGAGGTACTATGAGTGCTCATATTATTTTATATATTTATCACTTAGAATCATCTTCTGTCCTGTGCACTGCCATTTATGGTCAATTTTACTAGGGCGGCACTGCCAGATTGACATTCATATTGCTAATGATAATTTTCCCACTATATGATGCTTCTCTAATGCTACCTGTTGATTGACTTTGTGTTGTAAATGGCTTTGTGAGATTGTGGTTCAATTCGCTATTTGTTGAATGATTGAAACATCATCTTCTTCTGAAGCAATAGCTCCCAGCATGCAGTTGTTCATATTCAAGTGTGATCTTGATTACAGGTCATGGGGAGACTTTCAGAACTGAAAACCACTATCGATGCTGGACTTTCACATCGTGGCAACTTGTTGCAGACCATTGGAGATCAATTTGAGCAGTGGAGCTGCTTGGTAGGTGCAATTATTATTACGAGGATATAATTAAGTAATTAGAAAGCTAAATAGTATTGTATAAAAAATGTCTTGTTATAAATTGGGCACGGTTAATTGACTGAGATTGTTATATTGATTTGTCTCCCCAATTTTACATTAGCACTAATATTTCAGATCATTGAAGAGAAGTTTTGTTCTTTAGGATGGACAGATGGGTATGTTGCCTAATATTTATTTTTAATCCTGAAGGTGCGGAAGGAGAAGGCTATCTATCACACATTGAACATGCTTAGCCTTGATGTGACAAAGAAATGTCTTGTTGCAGAGGGTTGGTGTCCTGTATTTGCGACAAAACAGGTCTTTTTGGCACTCTGATATGTCTATTAGTGGGTAAAAAACAAGGTAATCATCTGAATGTTGGTACTGGGCAAACTTTGGACTTGTTGCAGATTCAGGATGCATTGCAGCGAGCTGCATTTGACTCCAATGCTCAAGTTGGAGCCATTTTCCAGGTTTTGCATACAAAGGAGTTGCCACCGACATACTTCCGCACAAACAAATTTACTTCAGCATTCCAGGAAATCGTTGACGCATATGGGTGAGTATTCAAAAACTTGGAATGGCACAGGGACTAACTGATGGCATTTCTGAAGTTGGAAATGTTATTTGACTAATAGAATTGTGATAGTATTCTCATGTTGTTTTTGCTAGTTGAAGTCTCTCCAATTGTCTAATTGGCCCTGTGAAGTTCAGTTGCATGCTGATGAGGTTTCTCCTCTTGATTATGCAGGGTGGCTAGATATCAGGAAGCAAATCCTGGAGTATATACAATAGTTACATTCCCTTTTCTATTTGCTGTCATGTTTGGGGATTGGGGACATGGAATTTGCCTGTTACTTGCAACATTAGTGTTCATATTTAGGGAAAAGAAGCTTTCTGGTCAGGTAATATTCAAATTCAAATTATATCTTGTGTCTTAGTTGCAACAAATTTCCAGAAATATTCCTTGTCTCTGCTTTTTGGGAGAATTATAGGAAGAGTTCTCAAGTGGGAACTCATTGAAGCTTCTTTAATTTCCTTTGTTGACATGGGCAAGGTTAGGTTCTTTAACTTTGAGATAAAATACAACTAAAATTTTTCAGATTTGGAGACTAGACTTATCAGTGATGAACCAAACCAATAGGATGAATTGAAAATATTTTCTTCTGTCAACATTGAATCTTCTATTCTAAAGACCCACTAGTTTCTAAAGCTTATTCCGGAGATGTTTATCTATCTGCATTGATGCCTTTTGGAAAGAGCCGCTAATTAGTGTTGTATGTTTTGGCAATGTTAATATAATTGGTATTGTGAAAATCTCAGGACAAAATGTCAAATGGTACTTTCTCTTCTTGGATCTGATTTTGCGAAATATCCCACAAAAGCACAAGCTCTGCGCTTTCTATAAAAATACCATGCTGAAAGTAGACTAGCAGATGTATTATTCCATATCAAATTAATCTTTCATTGGTTCGTCCATCAAGAATGCCATTACATCATGGAAAATCAGCTGAAGTAATACTTTTTGTGTTCACATTGATACTTGTCCTCGATTGTATTGCATGATTGTTAATAGTTTCACTCCAATTGGCAATGACAGAAACTTGGAGACATCACAGAAATGACCTTTGGTGGCCGTTATGTTATTCTGATGATGGCCCTCTTCTCAATCTACACCGGTTTGATCTACAATGAGTTCTTTTCAGTTCCATTTGAGCTATTCGGTCTCTCGGCGTATGCATGCCGAGATTTGTCTTGCAGGTTTGTGGATGTATATTTTGACACCAGTGACATCATAGATTAATGGTCTTGCTTCTACTTTGTGGCGCATGTTTGCTTTTTCACATCTAGTGTCGTTTCACAGGGATGCTACAACAGTGGGCTTAATTAAAGTTCGTGACACATACCCGTTTGGTGTGGATCCTGCCTGGCATGGCACAAGAAGCGAGCTGCCGTTTCTTAATTCTTTGAAGATGAAAATGTCGATTCTACTTGGTGTGGCCCAAATGAATCTTGGAATTATATTGAGCTATTTTAATGCCAAATTCTTTGGCAATTGCGTGAATATCTGGTAATTTTAGTCTTTGATATTTGCACGCTTCAAGCTTGATCTCTTTTATAAATATTTTAGCTCCGATGCATCGTACTTTTTACAGTTTTGGTTATAAATGAAATGATGCTTTGTTAATGCATTGTCTCAGGTTCCAATTTATTCCCCAGCTGATATTTCTGAATAGTTTGTTTGGGTACCTATCCCTCCTAATCATTGTGAAATGGTGCACTGGTTCACAAGCTGATCTATATCATGTAATGATTTACATGTTCCTTAGCCCTACTGATGATCTGGGTGAGAATAAGCTTTTTCCTGGCCAGAAAATGGTGCAGGTAATCTTTGTTTGAACCGGCACCTTTCATTTCATAATAATTGACCTATCAGATGTTATCAGATGTGAATATCCTCATTTATATTGTTTTGTTGCCAGCTCACGCTACTGTTGCTGGCACTTGTTTCTGTGCCATGGATGCTGCTTCCAAAGCCCTTTCTTCTGAAAAAGCAACATGAAGAGGTCTCTTTTTCTATTTGCCTTAGCCAACTACTTTTAGATTTTGGACTCTGCACATATCTTAGTCGGTCCTGACTTACATTTTGCAGAGGCACCGAGGCAATTCTTACATGCCACTGGAGACCACAGAGAACAGCTTTCAGTTGGAAACAAACGATCATGCTCATGGGGACCATGAAGAATTCGAGTTTAGTGAAGTCTTTGTCCACCAGCTTATACATACCATTGAATTTGTACTCGGGGCGGTCTCCAATACAGCTTCATATCTTCGTCTGTGGGCTCTTAGGTATGCTGCTTGGACCCGTGTCATTTCTTTGTCTCCATCCAGGAATACTCTGAGCCTGTGTGTTCTGTCATATCATGTATATTAGAATATTTTTGGTGTAGAAAGTTTCAAATTCCTGCACACAAAAATAGTGACTAATTTTACTTTTTTCTTATTGTGTATGTTGTTCAGTCTTGCCCACTCGGAGTTGTCAAGTGTATTCTATGAGAAGGTTTTGCTGCTTGCTTGGGGGTAAGCTTGCTCTCATCTGGCGAGTTATAGTTTGTCATGAGATTCACTTAGGATTTTTACAGAATAAATAGGCAAGTGACATGGGTTGATGCTGCTTGTCGACTAATTTCTGCCCATTTGATTTTTCTGCACTGGTCTGTTTTTGGTGGTGAACTCTATATATGGTATATAAGATCTTGTGGACATTAATAACACTGGAATATACCTTACATGCCCCTGGGAACACGAGGGGATAACGTGCTGCATGCAATGAAAGCAGTAGCTGTAGCTGAAATAACATTGACGGGTACTTGAATGAAGAATTTCTTCCATCCGATTCATGATCTTTCGAAACTGATGTGATGTGTTACAGGTTCAACAACGTGATCATTCTCATTGTTGGCGTCATCATCTTTGTCTTCGCAACTGTCGGCGTGTTGCTGGTGATGGAGACTCTCAGTGCTTTCTTGCATGCCCTACGACTTCACTGGGTGGAGTTCCAGAACAAGTTTTACGAGGGAGATGGTTACAAGTTCCATCCGTTCTCCTTCGCATTAGCCAGTGATGAGGATGATTACTGATTCCTGCTGTATCTTCCAATATATTAATGATGGATTGGTGTGTCGCATACATCACGCGTGTTCGGTTGGGTCTGCGTCGATTCTTTTATTGAAGGTGATGGGAGGCCATAGTCGAGTTTCGCCTGGAACCGTCTCCATAGCGCGAGCCTTCCTTTCTTGGTTTATATGTTATTAAAGAAATAAGTTATGATCGGGCCGATTAGTGTAATGATATGATTGCCATCACCGTCGGTAAATTCTTGATGTATGTATTTATTTTAGGTACTCAGAAACCTGGAATGGACGCGGTAAACTGTTGGTGTAGCATTAGCTTTTATCAGGTGGGAAAGTCAAGGCGGAGCTCGTTGGGGCCCCAATAAGGTCTGGACCTGTCGCTCAAACGGCTTTTCGGATTAACAGCATGTAAGTGAATAATCTATGTGCCGTAAGGCCTATTATTCCAACCCAGCGGGGGCCTCATGGTCACAAAGGCCCAGTCTTGTAAGCAGACCGTTTTTTCGAAGATTTTAATTACGTCTGTAATGTTGGTACTGGCCTAAACACGGCCTGTTATCTTAAGCCCGATATACTCTAAGCACGATCCATCAGGCCCAATGAGGGCCCATTTTGGGTCCATATTCCCGCCCCTGATCCAGGCCCAAAAAATACAATCTGGCTCATCTATGCATACGCAGGCCCAAAAGGTTGCCTTTTTCAGCCCATACATATTCAGTCCATTATAGGCTGACCTGAAATTGGCCCATTAAGTCTGCCTAACTTCACCAGCCCGGAAAGTGGGCCCCTAGCTGGGCCTAACAAGTCCAATCTGGGCCCGTTTATACCTGCCAACGTCCGGCTCGTCAAGGCCCAACCCTGGCCCACATATGGGCTCAACCTGCGAGCCATTTCGAGGCCCCATAGGCGTGGGGTTATTATCCCTAAGTGCTGCCCATCGTGGCCCACTTATAATCTCAGCCTATAACTTATTTTGAGGCCCCATAGGCCTATGATACGGCCCAAACTGATACCTACATAGCGGCCCATTAACATCAGTAAGGGCCCAGGCCCAATTCACGAGCCATTCGAGGCACAGAAAGCCCAAAGCCCGGCCTTACTATCCATGTCTGGCCCATTTAACTAGGCTCGAGTACGGCCCATCCGAGCCCATTAGCCCAAAGTAGGGCCCATTAATGAGAAGAACAAGCTAAACTGAGCCCATTTATGCCCAAAATGCAGTCCGTTTTGCATACGGCACTGGCCATGATCTTCTCCAAAAAGGCCTGAACGGTGCATGTTGTCTTGGCTCGAAAGGCCCAAACTACGGCCCACCAAGTCAGCCACGAAAGCCCAAAGGCCAGAGATCAGTCCATACTGTTAGCCACGAGGCCCAGGACGCATTTTTCGAAGATTTCAGGCGTTTAAGCGTCAACCTCAAATTTCTTCCTGTTAATTTTTCGTTTTGATCCCCTATACTTGTGCTTTCCCCAGGAGGGCCCACTTACGTGTTTATTCCCAACCAGTTCGGCAATTGAAGTTATATAGTATCTTTGTAATTCCAAGCTTGCTTTACATTGTGAAAGAACAATTACCTGAGGGCCCTATTCGAACCAGGCCTAATGCTGCATGAGAGGTATCCAATCCCGTCCAAAACAAATCGGGTAGAGCAGGGTCATAAAGCTAAATTTTACAACATTTTGACACTCACACTTGCAGAACTTCAGATCAGACCGACACTAGAAGCATAAAGTAATATTTCCATTTTCCTAAACGACACGAGATTGGCGAACTACACTTAGAAACTACTACAGCTTTGACAAATGGAGTAATTATGGCCCCCTTATATACAAGACAATTACCTCTAGCTCAGAGTCTAGTGGGAGCCAGGGGGGGTCTGAACAGCGGCCACAGTAGAGACCATCGAGTCTACTCCACAGATATTGCGGCCTCGGCAGATTTTATAGTATCCATTCTCCCCCCAGTTCGCTCCCCATGAGTTCTTTATGATCCAATACGGCTTATCCTTCATCCTAATGGGAGCATAACCTGCAGAACCGTACCCAACCAACAGCACCCCATGGTCCAATCTCTTGGAACATATGTATGGGCATGAAACCCCTCCAATGTATGTCTGCATGAACACCGCGTTGATGGCCACTGTTTTGAGCAAGGAAGAGAGTTACGTGAGTTACCATTACACTAATATAAGCAGCAGCACATTATGCGAGTCGAAAATGAAAAGAAAAGCTAGATTGGGGTCAAGTGTCATGTACCGGCAAGAGGCCCATTCTTCACAAGATTTGCAGCAATTTGATCTTCATCAAGGGAAACAACGCTGAAGTTTGCCACCGATGCAGCAATCTTGGACTTGTCAAATTTGCAAGTTCCACGATCAGTGCCGGTATAGGGGTAGTCGCCCTCTTGCATGAGCCCTCCTGATTTAAGAGTGTACTCAAAAGCACTGTTCATCAATCCACCATTGCATCCAGAGTCGCATGAACCAGGTTCATCTGGATCACACTGCCCAAAAGTAGAAACTCCAGTTGGTATATTCACATAGGTCAGACAAAATGAACATTGACGACTGAATCAACATGGCATGCGCACAGAACAGAGTATTAGGCCTTTTAATGCTAGGGAAGAATGAGGTACTCTTATTAGGAGTAAGCATCATAGATTTTCAGCTTTCATGACAGAATCATATCACTAGTGCTATTAGAGAGTTTTCATAAATCGCAGCACAATTTCACTTGATCCAAGAGGCAATAGAGATATAGCACACAACACCCAACAACATACTACTTCAATGGCTGACACAGAGGGTGGCGGTGACGAAAGTTCCCCCCTCCCCCTCTCTGCATGCTCACAGAGGTGGTGAGAGATCTATTGCTCCACATTCACAGAGAACACTCTTCTCGCAAAAGAAACACTTGCAGATAAAAAAGGAAATGCAATACGACAAAACCTCTAATCATCGGTTCACTTTAGGAAGCTTTATTGCCAATTTCATTTTTCCTCACCCTCTGCTAGCTTTATATCCTACTGATGAAACCTCAAGTTTCTCATTTTCGGAAGCTTGCCCGCATTCCCATTCCCACATGACTTGGCTGGTTTCAAGATCGACATGTCACTTTTTCTTCTAGCTGTACGAAATTAGAAATTCTTTCACTTACATTATTCAAGTAACTTTCACAAATTGAAATTTATTCAGACACTCCTTATTTCACTAACGAATTGACAAAACATTCTGTCCACAAGAATTTGGGAAATGGTTTGTCTGGTTGCAAACAATGCAAGCATCTTATGCACCATTCAAGCTGGTAGACTACTCAAGTTTGAGATGATTTCTTCTCTAATTTAAGCATGTCAAAATCATTCAAGTAGAGATTGACCCAAATGATTCAAGCTTATAGCAACACTGGACTCAAATAGCTCACCTTTATATTGAGTAATAAAACTTTGACACCTATCCTAGTGCGTTTTTATACATTACAATAAACACATGATACATATCAATAGTTTATTAGTGTAATGGTTCTTTTGGAATTTTGAGGATGAGTTCTGATAATCAAATTGGGGTGATAGAAGTTCAAACTTATTACGTAATTGAATCAATCGACTTTATGTAATGAATTGTGTCACTCGAGTGGGTTACCCTCCTAATTAATTATCGTCTGCTCGGTGATGGTTAAAAAAATCAATGGATGTTTCAACCTAATACCTTCATCTTGAGATAATCAAGATCAATCTTACCATCCAAGATAAATCTAGGAATGTAAAAAATTCATGAAAAATCCAATGGGATATGAAGAATCAAAACAGAAATTTAATCTTTAATTAAAAAGATCAACAGTTCCATAGCTATTTATATGGGATCGCTTATTAAGTAAATCGGTTGTGTGTGTGTATGTCTTGTTGAGTCACATAGGAGCATACATGAGACCTACAAGTCTTCTTCTCTGCTTCTTTTGATCATGGAGATAATATTTTTTCAAATGAGTCAGTGGTTCATCAACGGCTAAATAAAAAAAAAAAGAAATTCATCACTGCAAACATTTCACAGTAGGTGGCATTATAGTTGTTCAATTGGATTTTCACCAATACTCAATCTACATTAGGATTGATTAACTGAAATGTTTACAGAAATATTAGCTTAAAACAGGTATATTTGGTATGTACATACTTGTAAGCTTGAGGATACTCAGTAAAGCCAAATTATTCCATTTAAATTCTTTAATTATCAAGAAATGCTCCCCCCTCACTCAAAGCCTGGGTCCGCCATAGCACTACATTGAGATCCACAAGATCTGAACTGTCAATTAACCAAACTCAATTACCACGGATGCTACGCTATATTGTCAGGGCTTATGCAATAATGCTATGCATAAGTGAGAATCTTCGTTATAAAGCAACACCTGCCTATGAAGCATTAAAAACAACTAACATGGGTTGCCATCGTTCTATGAGGTGAAAAGTTGCCTTTGTATTTGCAAAAGTATAGCGCGTTAATTAAGGTACTCAACGAATCTAACTTGTTGCTGTTTCCTTGGTGGAATTACCTTAAGGTCACAAAAATGTAGTGTTTATATCCTAAACACAGGCACATGAATTGCACAGAATCTGAGTGATGAGATATGTAGCAAATAGGACTTCTGTCTCAATAGAAAAATCAAATTGACTAAAATAACTCCATGGATTATAGCATCTCTAGACATGATCATTCAGGATGCAGATAATCCCATGTAGGGAATAGATTAAAACAATATCCGATTATATGGCTCCCACTCACATTCCTATGCCTAGCCCCACTTTTTACATTGGAACGGCATTATGCAGATTGCTCATCCCCTTCGGTGAGTGAAGGATTGCCCATCCTGTTAATATCACACGATTCTTCCCTAATATATCTCTTTTTTTCATACTCCATACATTATTTCAAGCGAAGCTTTTTAATCTCTCATTGATGAAAAAAGATTAACAAACGGAAAAACCAAATGCAAATGAATCAACCGAAAGAAGACACAATGACGTTACCTCATGATCACAATCCACAAGCTGTTGCTCACTGAGGCTAACTAGATCTCCAGTAGCAAGGTAGTGTGCACCTTCCAGTGCTCCGGTCGCGCTGAAACTCCAGCATGATCCACACGAGCCCTAATCTCAGCAAAATAAAGAGCAGAGTTGGCACTTTATGAGATTCATTGAGGATACTGAGCATGGAGCAATCCAAAATACCTAATCAATTAAACGAAATGACAACAACGATCGATTTCCATTTCCTAGGTTACTTCTCAAAAAACTAATTTAGATGCATTGGTCTGACGAGTTACGAACACACGACCTTATTGTAAGCACAATTGACGTCACGATCCAACGCATTTGGGAAAAAACTCACTTGATTTTTGACAGCGGTAACAGCTCCATGATCTCTCCAATCGAAGTCCTCGGGCAGCGCATCAGTCGGCAGCAGGGGAGCCTGATTCGCATCCTCCGGCAACCTAAGCCCGCTTCTGATCCCCAAATAACTCCTCCTGAACTCGGAGGGCGTCAAGTCGGAGAACTGAGTGACGCCGTGGACAGCCGAAGGATCGAGCTCCTGGTGCCTCCTCGCCCGACGCAGATTAGCCCTAAACACCCTGAATCGGTGATCATGCTCTTCTTGGGAGGAGTACGACTTGCCGAAACGCCTCTTGAAGAGGGAGAAGTGGCGATGATCGGTCGAGAGGTCGCCATTCGCGGCGCCTACGACCTGCCGGATCAGCGGATCGCCGTCGACCTCCGAGGAAGCGCGAGCCGAGACGAAGACGAGGGACAAGAGAGCGAGGAGATAGAGAGATCGATTCATGATTGGGGAAGAGTGCGACGACGACGAAGAAGAAGAAGAAGAAGAAGAATTGGAGTGATAGAGAGAGAAGAAGAGGCGCTGTTTATATACACGCGCGTGAGTGTAGATGGTGCCTTCAAGCGAGAGAGACTGGGAAATTGCTTGCAGCGGAGGGGAAGGAAGAGCCAATCAGCAGTTGACAAGTGGCAAGGCTTTTGAGTGATGGAGTTGATTGGGGAGGTTGCTTCCGAGTTTTGAGCGTCTTTGTCCTACTCTTATGTCGTCTGTGTCTTGGCAAGAAAATCGTCATCACTTGCCGCAATTTTTCTTTTATTTTTAATTTTATGAAAAGCCTGTTTGGTAGCTAATTAATGAAATTTTTATAAATCTTATATCGAATTCATAGATTTATTTATAAGAAGGACTAATTTTTATAAATGATTGAAATTTCATATTATTTAATGTGCGCATCAACTTATGTTGTGGCGATCAAGTTTTTTTCTCATATTAATAGCACAGTCATTGTTTTTACGCGATTTTATCTTACAAAGTCTCAAGCATTTTTCAAATTAGAGAAAAGAAAGTTAGGTAGGATAGTCAAAATATATTCACTTTGGAATAGTCACAAGATCGTGTCTTGATATCAATGATCAGATTTCGGTCGGAGCACGTGCGTTTGTGCTTGGACTCAAATAAAAGCTTGGACAGATGTTCGAATCACTAGAGAGATGGGTAATGCTCGTCTCAAAGATCATTGAAATTGAAGTACGAATCTAAAATTAAGCAGCTCCAAATAGAGTTCATCTCGTATGGGCGCAAAATGGAGCGATGGAATGAATATGATGATCGAAAGGACTTCTATTTTAAGTTCTCGAGAGACTATCATTGGAAGGAAAAATAATGCAACCTATGCTCAGGCCCGAAAAGCAACACAGGAGATGAAGCCTCTTTGAAGAGACCATGAGGAATCGGTCCTTACCTTGTTAATCTGTTAAACTGGCTTGTCAATTTATAATTGGGTGAAGTTCTCTTGAAAGTGTCATGTAGATTTATCCTTTGATTAAGTAAAACAATAACAGCATAAAGTTGCAACATTTGTTAAACAATAAAATGAGTACACGCAATATCATGAAAATACGAATTAATGAGAAGCGTGATCGCATAAATAAGAACTTTTATCTTAAGGCTTTTCTTTTCATTTGTCGAAATCCTTAAACATATCTTATAATCTTGAACATATTAATTAATTATGAATTAAGGATCTTACCATCTACTTGTCTGAGTAGAGAACAAATTAAACATGGACATGTGCTGCGATGAATGCATGTAAAACAAACCCTTTGCCCCCCTGGCGTACTAATAAGTTTTATCTGATCAAGAAATACGACGTAAGTTCCTCGTGATGGAAGACGACACGTGACCCCCTGCACCTTGGAGAAGTTTCCTTTCGGAAAGCACATGCTTTCTTGCTGCGAGGTGGTGTTACTGTAGGTTAAACAGTCAAAGTCACATCAAGCCTAAGATCAGAGGCCCAACTCTTCCTTCTTAAGGCAAAGTCCTACTCCCAGATTCCATAACATTACGACCAGATCACGTCGCGACATGTTCAAATTTCAGTCATTGGCAGTGGCAGACTCTTTGCCGCATCTACGGATGGTCCGACCCAGTTGCGCACGAAAGAAACTGGTAGTGGCGACACCCTATTATTATCCAAATTTCGAAATCTCGTACGGTTGCAACGTTAATTGCATACTTGGATCATGCTCATCAAGAAAGGAAAGAATATCCCCTCAAAAAAAGCTAAGCCTCTTTCCATATTTGATGAGATGCGGAATTCTTATTTTAGCGTTCAAAACGTATAGTCCCGTGGATATTCCCCTTCTTTCATGCAAATCCCTCCTTTCTATCTTGAAAGGGCGTGTTCCTCGGTATTACACTCCCCAATATAAGGGGCAGTGCCATTGATGTTCGACTTTGTGGTGGTGTGTCGCATAGGACCTTGTGCTCTTCCTTATCCCAGAATAAGACCGAGATGGCTGTTCTGGGATCTTCTTCTGGCTGTTCCGTTGCTGCTGTTGGGGCTGTCCTTGCTCTTGTTCTGGTTTTGAATGGGGCTGAACTGTGCAATGGAGGGAAGACCAGCACTTTCGTCCGTAAAGAGGAGAAAGCCGTGGACATGCCTCTAGATAGCGATGTTTTCCGAGTGCCTCCTGGCTATAATGCCCCACAACAGGTCTCAACTGAGCTTGTGATTCTTGCTCTTTCACTTAGTTGCACAAGATTTTTCCTCTGTTCTTTTGTGGCTCGTGAAATAGTTGACGTAGAGACATGCTGGGATGAGCTTGAATCAAGTTAATTTGGTTTCGGATTCTGCTAACGTAATGTCAGAGGTTACTACTGTCAATTGCGTTCTATTCTTTGTAGTTTCTGATTTGGGTTTTGGGTTTGGCGCGAGTCTTTAGGTACATATTACACAAGGAGATCATGTGGGAAAAGGAGTGATCGTGTCATGGGTGACTGAGGATGAACCTGGGTCGAGTGTAGTGCTCTACTGGAGCAAAAACAGCAAGCACAAGCAAAAAGCGAAGGGCAAAGTTTATCGTTATGAGTTCTTCAATTATACTTCTGGTTACATCCACCACTGCACCATCAGAAACTTGAAAGTAAATCTCTTGATTCCTCCAGAATTTTTAACTTTTTGTTGCTTGGTCATAAAATTTGGTAAATATAGCTTCCGTTTGTTTCGCTTGCTGGCAGTACGACACCAAATACTATTATGAGGTCGGAATTGGACACACGGTCCGAAAGTTCTGGTTCGTTACTCCTCCTGAGATTGGCCCCGATGTTCCTTACACTTTCGGTCTCATAGGTAAGTAAATGAAACTATCACGGGAACGTGGTAGAGTAACTTCAAAAGCTCATTCCTGCCCATGTAATATAGGTCATTGCAGAATCATTCAGTTTGGCTAATCATGTTCATGAGTGAGTCGCAGCCACTATAGTTCTACAATTAATTTTCGTGCATCCGGGTATAACTCCTTTCTACGCTCACCATGCTGATGAACATTGCAGGGGATCTTGGTCAGAGTTTGGATTCAAACCGAACGCTCACCCATTACGAACATAATCCACTGAAAGGACAGACTGTATTGTTTGTTGGAGACTTGTCGTATGCTGATAATTATCCCAACCACGACAATGCGAGGTGGGATACTTGGGGAAGATTTGTTGAAAGAAGTGTAGCTTATCAACCCTGGATATGGACAACAGGAAATCACGAACTCGACTTCGCTCCTGAAATCGTGAGTGCTAGCACTATTCTACCACCAGGACATATCTATTTCATATTCAGAGTCACATAAGCCTTAATCATTTGATTTCTGTGATAATTTGTTACAGCAAAAAATCGTTACTATCGGATCAATTCGTAATTTGCTTTGATACTGGTTATTAGATCAAACAATCCTCTGCTGCTTTGGTAGCTAAGAACTTCTATCTAAGGTCTGAGTCATCATAATGCATTATTCCTCTTCATCGAGAAGTCACGGAACTGAAAGAAGCAATAAATACAATTCTGGAGGTTTATTTAAGGCGAGATGTTGGTAGAACTTAAGACCGTCACCCAGTGTAATTTCACGAAACATGTGGATGCTTTAAAATGTCAGTGCCTTAATGTTACAGGAAATATGCAGGGGCCTAAGTCCTCGCCCTTTCATTCTTATCCTGAAGTTTCAGGATATACGAGTTCATATAAAGACGCGACTGATGATGCTGTACGTTCTTTTCTTTTTTTTTCTGCAGGGTGAAAATAAACCCTTCAAGCCCTTTACGCACAGATACCACGTCCCTTACAGAGCATCAAGCAGCACCGCTCCTTTTTGGTACTCAATCAAGAGAGCTTCGGCATACATCATAGTCTTATCGTCATACTCTGCATATGGTATGATTTCTCAATCCTTGACAATCCTGCCAGTATAGATGAGAATGAGATGCTACTCTCCAGAACCTCCCATGTTTTCAAGAAAATTTCGTTAACATAATGACAATATTAATCTATGTGCGAGGTGGAATGTAGATAAAGAATGACCAGGAAGTTCTTTTTTGATATCTGTGGATGAAAATGGATCCCTTCTTTTGACACTTCGTTTGACATAATAGACTGTTCCTACTTGCGGGAGAAAATATTTCATCGATAAGCTCAATGTCTTGTAATGGAAATATAAGGTCGTCCAGGTCAAAATCTTTTACGCCAATTCTTGTAGAATGTTGCTGCTCACTTCTGCTTATTTCCTTTTGCCTCTGTTCGCTCCTAAGGTAAATATACTCCCCAGTACAAATGGCTTGAACAAGAGCTACCAAAAGTTAACAGGTCTGAGACACCGTGGCTGATTGTTATGGTGCACTCTCCGTGGTACAATAGCTACAACTATCACTACATGGAAGGAGAAACCATGAGAGTGATGTTCGAATCGTGGTTCGTGCAATACAAAGTAGATGTGGTGTTTTCAGGGCATGTCCATGCCTATGAACGATCTGTAAGTCGAGACATTTCCTCTTCCTTATCATCTAATTTATCAGCTTTATTTCGGTTATAGCCTTCCCATAAAAAGATGCAGAGAGCCAACTCAGATGAGTTTGTCCAATCGAACTATCAATTTCAATGTTCTCCACGGAGATAACATTAGCATTTGGACGGCAATAGTGATTTCCATCTGAGGAAATCAAAACACGAAATTTATTCTTTCCATGTACGAAGTTGCGAGGACAAGCAGGAAACCGCAAATTCTGTTTATTTGTTTGTCCAGTTTGAATGTAAGAACTGGCTGGCTGATTGATGAGTGTCACAGGAACGTGTGTCCAACATTGCATACAAAATTGTGAACGGCTTGTGCGTCCCCGTTCACGATCAATCAGCTCCAGTGTACATAACGATTGGCGATGGAGGCAATCTCGAAGGTTTGGCCAACAAGTAAGATGAACTGCCTCACAAAACACTGCCTAGCTTATTCATGGGTTGCCGTTGGATCATGTCAATATCTGATATATACATATGTTTTATTTTTATGCAGCATGACAGAACCCCAGCCCAATTACTCGGCCTATCGCGAAGCCAGCTTTGGCCATGCGGTGTTTGATATTAAGAACCGAACCCACGCATATTATAGTTGGCACAGAAATCAGGATGGATATGCGGTGGAAGCTGATACTATGTGGTTCTTCAATAGAATCTGGCATCCGGTTGACGATTCTACAAGCGTTTAATGGTTATCACAGGATAGGACACGTCTTCTCTGTGGATTTCGGCATTACATTCACAAGCGAATAATGTTCTGCGACTAGGCTTTTTCGGATCTTTATGGTTTTGTAACAGAATTTTGGGTTTTTTTTTTGTTATCTTTATTTTTCATAATTTGAATGAAGGTTCATACTGTAATTTCAGTAGGCTGCGTGCATGTCTTTGAATTGCTGGAGTTCCTAACAAACATGCCTGTAAAACTTTTGCCAATGAACGATAATTTTGATTTCTCAGTAACTTGGTTTAAGAAAACTAAAATTGAAGATAGAATCAGGTTTAGCTCTAGAGTATGGATAAGTGTGTTCCAGTTATCCTAGAGAGCATGTGATACGATGCGTGTGTGATAGTTGTCGTGTTTATGAATATGAGATTGTAGATTGATACATCACCACAAAACTTTACTATAGACTAGGAAATTTTATCAACTGTAGTTTTAAAGGTACAGATACTCGGAGTTGATATCGACGGGCTTCCTGCATCTCAAGGAAGTAAAGATAATGGAGGCAAATAATACCTTAAGAAGGACGATTGTCATCACACATCATTTGTAATCGCCGTTCTATTTTCATCAGCAATCAATTTCCCTCACAAGAACAGACCCTTGGAGCCCTACGTGCACATACTTCATATTCCTTGAAGAGCAGCAAACAACACTGTCCCATTTTGGTCACTCAATTAAGAGAGCTTCAGTGCATATCATCATCTATCCTCGCAGAGCAGCAAACAGAACTACCCGTTTTGGTCGCTCAATTTAGAGAGCTTCAGCGCATATCGTCATCTATCGTCATACTCGGCATACAGAACATGCCTATACATCCTCGAGCTTTCCTATCCTTATCCATTTCAGCACGGAGATCACGAGTAAAGCACATGACGAAATTCGAAGCTGTCAACTGTTCAAGATCTCCTCCTTGTGTCGGAAAAATCTCTGGTTCAATGAGGTATTGTCTACATGATGGGTTAATGGGGTCGAAAGGAAAGGATTGCACGTACTAGGAAAGGTTAATCTATAAGTCCCTCTAGTTCAAGCACATCCACTCTCCTCCAGACTAGTTTGATTACCAACTTCTGCGATCGGGGAAGCAAATTCTTCGTGAATTTACTGAAGCCCCTAAACCGGTTGAAACCAGCGAGGTACTGAGCTGCCAGTTTGTTCTTTAGCTAACTCGGCTTTAGTTAGCAGGGGGAGATGCAAACCGTTTCGAGGGCATTGAGGAATATTCAGCTGCTGGCGCAATATGCATTCCTAGGATTTGAAGGGAAAAATAAGCGGGTAAGACTCATCTGTCATACTCATTTTAGCTCCGCTGTCGAAAATGTCTTACATCACTTAACAGTAGAATCATATGCTTTTCACACGAATGTACTGTTCTTTCTCTTATGAACGGTATTGAAAACGTAGAGAGAGGGGGAGGATAAACAACGAGGACGATATGTGATAGCGTGGCGGCCCAACTTCAAGAACAATATGATGACTTGTTGTTAGAACTTAATCTACACTTACGAATAAAATGAATACGATCCCATCATTTTCTCCGGCCCGGATTCAATTTACCCCGTATGCTAGTTTCATGTAAGAATATAAGAATTTTCTCGATGACATTCATTGTTTAAAGTAGCCGTATATTGTGGACCACTCTCTTCTCCTAATCTGAGAAAAGTCAAAGGCAGGCTGCTGCGTCTGTGGTTTCGGAAATGTCAGAATCTGCCTTTTGAATAGTTAGATGAGCGTTACACGAACCTACTTATGTACTGATATCGTGCATAAATTTAACCAATTACTGATTAACAATCGACACTCTATTTATCTCGTGAAAAATTGATATAAAAATATTATTTAAAAAATATAATTGTTTTTGTTACTTATAAAGGTGAATGTATTAAACATATTTTTATTATTCATAAAAGTATATGAACATAAATAAATGACGACAGTGAAAACTATTTTTATTGACTAATTATTTCAAGTCATACAAGTTGCCATTTTATTTTTAAAGTCTAAAATTATCCATCCTTCCCGAAATAAAGTAGCCTGAGATTAATGAGAAGGCCAGCAAACAAAAAAATAAAAAACGAAGAATAAGGGGAAAGGGTGGGGACTTTGACGAGCGCTAACGCTGGCTTGCAGAGTTTTAGACTAACTCTCGACTCTCAGGGCATTCACACAATTGTCATTGGCGATCATTCTTGGAAGATCATAAGTCCTCGTCCACAGTCTACCGGCGAGATCTCAGTCTATACTTTGTTGTCGCATTAGGATTTTTGTAGGTGTGCATATAATCATCTCACTAAAAATTCAATCGATCGATCGTATCACGTGAATTTTTATCGATAGATAAAATAATCTATAGAGAAAAACAAAGGAGGCACGTTGTATTTGTTTGAGTACATATATGTATCGGATTATTGTCTTTTCTAGTCATGCAAAAAGGGTGGCGCTCGCAAAGATACTCGTGTATGAAAGCTGCTACTTAGCTTGATACTGGCTTTTGGCTTGTGTATTTATCTCGTGTCAATTTGATCATTCGGGGTGTCTGTTTATTAGCAAAAGCGGGCTCAAGCGTAGTCAGAGGAGGAATTCGGACCTCTTCCTGGTTTGTTTGGCCAATTCTCTCATCGATTCTGAATCTTCGTGGAATGATCTCTTTCTAAGATACCCAACAAGTAATCATAACTCTCCCTCTGTGGGTCTCGTGTGCATACTTTCTCAATCGAGGGAGGAAGGAAGTCACTGATGCGATCAGGTTAAATTGAATATCAGTGACTAGTTGAAGTGCTCATGATTGTGCACAATTAGCAGACCTTCCTTTTCTAAATTAGGGTTCCAAATTTTCACTGTTTGTGTTCACGATGCCAATCATTTTTCTTGCACCCCTTTTGCATTGGAGAAATAATGACATGAGTATCACTGATAATTGGTTTTCATCACGTAAGTGACGCGAAATCAGTTACTAAATCTTCTTAAATAATGACATGACACGGCAATATGTCACTAATTGTCATCCACGTCAACCGTGATGTAGGATTGAAGATGGCAGATTCTAAGAGATTTTTTTTAAGGGAAACGTATAAAAAAATCTCAAACTTATTATATTGATGTCAATTTAGTTATAAACTTTTTAATTGTACCTATTGAATTCTGAACATTTTGATGTTTATTAACGTAGCCCATCGTTGATAATTTTTTACCGGAGATGGTTGACATGGGCATTGGTTATTCTACGTGATATGATTGATGTTGATGTAAACAAATTTTACAAGTTTGAACTTTTTTAATTTTTTTTCTTAATTTATTTTTTCTTTTACACTCTAGATTGATAAGGTCGCACTCGGCCATTGTTAGCCATAAGTAGCGACCAGTCATTAATAGACCTTTTGATTACCATGAGAATTGGTTATTTTATGTAATACAATTGATGTTCATGTGGACAAATTTAATAAGTTTGAACTTGTATATTTTTCTTTTATTTATTTATTTTTTCTTTTACAACTCTAGGTTGATGAGGTCATGAATGGGCCATTGCTAACCATAAGCAACGATCGGCAACCCTTGTCTAGTCTAGTGAAAGCGTCTGACCCTTGGACAATTGTCCAAAAAGTTTTAAATCTTTTAATTTTGTCGATTTAATTATAAACCTTTTAGAACGTTATCATTTCTATTCTTTCGATTTGAACTTTTTCTATTGTTCTTTTCTTTATTTATTTTTTCTTTTACACTCTAGATTGATGAGGTCACAAATTGGCCATTGCTTTTCATAAGCAACAATCGGTTATTAACAAATCTTTTGATGTTTATTAATGTAGCCCATCATTGATAATTTTTTGCCGAAGATGGTTGACATGGGGATTGGTTATTCTACGTGATACAATTAATGTTGATGTGGACAAATTTTATAAGTTTGAACTTTTCTATTGTTCTTTTCTTTATTTAATTTTTCTTTTACAACTCTAGGTTGATAAGGTTGCGAATGGGCCATTGCTAACCATAAGTAATAATAGGCAACCCTTGCCTGGTCTGGTGAAGGCGTCAAGCCCTAGGATGATTGTCTAAAAGTTTTACACATTTTAAAACTTTGCTGATTTAGTCATAAACTTTCTTTTTGCCAATTCAGTCTCAAACATTTTAAAACGTTGTCATTTCAATCATTTCAGCATGAACAATCACCCCCTTAAGCCCTCGTCAACCCTCATCTTGCCCAAATCATGAGAGGGTGACAAACGTATCTTGGATTTGGGAGCCCAATGCCTTTGCCCAAGCCTGCTAGTCCACAACTAGGGGTGAGGGAAGATAGGAAAGAAATTTCTAAAGTAATAATAAATTTAAAAATTATAAAATATTGTTCATGTCAATGCTAACAATCGTTTAGATTGACTAGAGTCGGTATTAAGGGTTATTGGCCAAAATTGGCGGGGTAAATTACATTAACTATTAAGGACCGAATTAATACAAATACAACAGATCTAAAAAAGTGGTGTACCTTTTTTCAAAATTTAATAAATAGCAAAATCATTATACAAGTATAAAGTTTTGCTTTTTTCTAAGCAATCTGAAAGGTGATATGAAACGAATCTTTAAGTGTAAAAAGGTTCGCGATTTTAGAATATTTAAAGGATAAGTAAAGTCAACAATTTCAAACGATAACATTGATAACCATGAAAGTCCAAAACCCTTTGGCTAGTTACCAATTTCAGACTACAACATTTTTATAACGGTGATACGGGTTGAAAGAGGATCTAAAAGATGGGGTTCACATGATTTGATACTGATTGACATGAACATGGTGATGAACATTCCTCTAGGGGAGCTTCTATTGGTGGCCTTTGACTTTAATGACAGAAAATTAGTCCCTGGGGCAGGTCCCATGCAGTGACGGGATTGGAATTGGTCAGGTGCCACATAGTTTTTTATTATTATTTCGATTTTTTCGGCTAGTCCATCGGGTTGCCTGCCTCCCTTTCACACACATGGCCGGCCTCTTGTCCTAGCTAATATTATATTTATCACATAACTGATGTTAATCAAACTCTTCGCTGAAGTTTGCGTGAAGCTTTATCTAAAGTGGATGCGGACTCCACCGTATAGATTTATCCTCTGATTTAAAGAAAAATACAGTGAATGAAGTTGCGGTATATATTGACTAATAAGACAAGTACATGTGACGTTTCGAGCGTGTAAAATAATTCAAATTGATAAGAAATATGGAAGCACAAATAAGAACATAACTTTCTCTCTCTAGCTAGTTTTTCTCCAATTTGTCCAAATTTTAAGCACACCATGTAGTTTTGCCCTTGTGATTAATCATGAACTGCTGGGTTTACAAGCTACTTGTCTGAGTAGAGATAAAGAAAATGGACATGTGCTACAATTAATGCATGTGAAATAAGTACTATTCATGGACTTTGGAGCAATTTTCTTTCGGCAGTCACATGATTTCTTGCTGTATAGTGGTGTTACTGTTAACTAACTAGTTAGTCACATCAAATCTCAGATCAAAGAGATTGGGATTCCCGCGTGTCGAGAAATCCTGAGAATTTGGATGGTGGGGATGGGGGTGGTTTGGAAAAGGAGAGCCATGATGAGAACAATTCCCTGACATACGATTAGGGTATCCTTTTTCAGATAACTCTTTCGTCTTCAGATAAAGTGCTAATCTCAGATTATATAATGTCGAGACCAAATCACGTCGCCACTTTTCGAATTTCGACGTCGTCTCTCATTATTCTATTCCTTTACAGAACATGGTAGTGGCAGCTTCTTTGCCGCATCTATCTATGGTCCAAACCAGTTGCACGCGAAAGTAACTGGTAGTGACGACACCCAATTACTGTCCGAACATCATTGCCGTCTTCTCCTTGTTGGGAGAAGAGTCAAACGATGCGCTTTTTCGTCGCTTACGAAATCTCCCTTGGTTTCAGCATCAACTTCATGACTAGCATCGTCCTCATCAAGAGGGGAAGGAACAACAACTAGACAGAATCATCTGCGTACTCCCTTGATACAAGCAAAGCCTCTTTTCTTATTCGAGGAGCTGCAAAATTCTTATTTTAGCGTTCAAAAGAGTTGACATTTACCCTGAATATGCGTATAGTCCCGTGGATATTCCACGAAATGCAAATCCCTCCTTCTGTCTCGAAGGGCCATGTTTATCGGTATTCCATTCACCAATATAAAAGGTAGGGCGATTGATGCGATAACCTGTGGGGGGTGTCTCCTGGAGGTTGCTGTGCTATTTCTCCTGTCAGAATAAGACCGAGATGGCTGTTCTGGGATCTTCTTCTTGTTGTTCCGTTGCTGTCCTTGGGGCTGTTCTTGTTCTTGTTCTGGTTTTGAATGGGGCTGAATTGTGCAATGGAGGGAAGACCAGCACTTTCGTCCGCAAATTGGAGAGTACTGTAGACATGCCTCTGGATAGCGATGCTTTCCGAGTGCCTCCTGGCTATAATGCCCCTCAACAGGTCTCAACTGAGCTTGCGCTCTTGTTCTTTCTCTTAGTATAGCACAACCTTTTCCTTCTGTTCTTTTGTAACTCGTCAAATGGTTGACACCTACGTTGTAGAAACAAGCCGGGACGAGCTTGAATTGAATTAGTTTGGTTTTGGATTCGATGTGATTTAATGTTAGAGGTTACTGTTGTTAATTTCACTCTATTCTTTGTGGTTTCTGATTCGGGTTTTGGGTTTGGCGCGAGTCTTTAGGTACATATAACGCAAGGAGATCATGTGGGAAAAGGAATGATCGTGTCATGGGTAACTGAGGATGAAGCTGGGTCCAGTGTAGTGCTCTACTGGAGCGAAGGCAGCGAGCACAAGAAAACAGCAAAGGGCAAAGTTAATCGTTATATGTTCTTCAATTACACTTCTGGTTTTATCCACCATTGCACCCTCAGAAACTTGATGGTAAATCTCTGAATTCTTCCAGAAATATAAATCCTTCGGTGCTTGGTCCAGAGAATTGGGTAAACGTAGCTGATGTTTGTCTGGTTTGCCGACAGTACAACACCAAATACTATTATGAGGTCGGAATTGGACACACGGTCCGACAGTTCTGGTTCACTACTCCTCCGGAGGTTGGCCCTGATGTTCCGTACACTTTCGGTCTCATTGGTAAGTACACTATGTTACCATGCATATGTAGTCGGTGAGTAACTTCCAAAGTTGATTCCTGCCGATCCCATGTTAGGTGGCTGTCCAAGATAATATAAAGTTTGATATAAAGGGATATAATTTGTATAAAATTATCCAATGGAGGTGGCGTCATAGAAGTGTATAGGATTTCTAATATCCATAATATAAAAGTTATTTTTCATGAAGAACAAAATTTTAATTAATAAAATTAACATAATATTTGCATTATAGTGTTCAAATTTTAAAATAACAATAATTTCGTTTTTATTTATTCTATTTTTATTTATGTATTTGAAGTTTCTTTCTATCTTCTAACACAAATTGAATATATATACATATATATATATATAGATACATATCTAGTATTTATATTTATTATATTTTAGATATTTTAGTATTTTAGGTATATTTGTATAGTTTCAAGACTGGTGGAAGAGGAAAAAATAATTACAAAAGAGAAAATTTTATAATAATAAAAATCAAATAAAAATGAAGTAGGCAAAGAATGTCGTGACAGATTCTTACCCTTCGGTTTGTGCTTTTTTCATATGAAACAATGAGCATGTCACTAAACCTTGGATAGGATATATAAGCAAGCTTATCTTATCCAATCTAATCTTGTCCTGTCTAGAAATCAAGATAACCAAATGTAACCTCTGCAGAATCTTTTGGTTTTGATAATCAAGTTAGGGAGTCGCGGCAAATTTAGTTCCGCAATTTAATTTACATGCATCCGTGGCTCTACCCCTTTCTGTGCTCAGCACGCCGATGAACATTGCAGGGGATCTTGGTCAGACTTTTGATTCAAACCAGACGCTCGCCCATTACGAACATAATCCGCTGAAAGGACAGACCCTATTGTATGTTGGCGACTTGTCATATGCGGATGATCATCCCTACCATGACAACGTGAGGTGGGATACATGGGGAAGGTTTGTCGAAAGAAGTGTAGCTTATCAACCCTGGATATGGACAGCAGGAAATCATGAAATCGACTTCGCTCCTGAACTCGTGAGTGCTAGCATTACTCTCCACTGCGACACATGTAGTTCATATTCAGAGTCACATAAGCCTTAATCCCTTGAATGCTCTGATAATTCGTTACAGCATAAAATCTCTACTATCCGATTGATTGGTAATTTGCTTTGATACTGGTTGTTGGATCAAACATTATTCTACTTCTTTTGGTGGGTAAGAACTTCTGTCCAAGTTCCGTGTCATCAGATTGCATTATTCCTCATCGGGAAGTTGGGGAACTGAAGGGAAAAATAAGTTCAATTCTTGAGGTTTCTCTAAGGCGAGACGGCAGCAGAACTTAGACCGTCAAACAGTGTCGTTTCACAAAAGATATGGACGCTTTACGATTTCAGTGCTCGTGATGTTACAGGAAATATATATGCAGGGGACGAAGTCCTCGCCCTTTCATTCTTATCCTCAATTTCAGGATGTACGAGTTCAGATCATGACATGAGTCATGATGTTGTACATTCAATTTTTCTGCAGGGGGAAACAGAACCCTTCAAGCCCTATACGCACAGATACCATGTCCCTTATAGAGCATCCAACAGCACCGCGCCTTTTTGGTACTCGATCAAGAGAGCTTCGGCATACATCATAGTCTTATCGTCATACTCTGCATATGGTATGATTTCCACATCCTTGACTGTCCTGTCAACATATATGAGAACGAGATGCTACTCTACGGAACCTCCCATGGTTTCAGGAATTTTTTTTAAGACATTACCACAATATTAATTTATGAGCAAGGTCGAATATAGATGAATAATCAATAGGAAATTCTATTTCGACATCTGCGGATGAAAACGGATCCCTTTTTTCAACAGTTCATTTGATGTAGTACGCTGCTTACACTCAGGAGAGCAAAATATTTCATCGATGCACTCAAACATCCAGTAATGGCAATGGAAGTTTGTCATGCCTTAAAATTGCTTGGATTTGATGTTGTTATCACATGTACGGTTATACCGAGAAGAACAATTGAGGCATGTCTTTCAGGATGTCAGTTCTTATTGAGTGTCCCAGCTTACTTCTGCTTATTTCCTTTTCGCTCCTAAGGTAAATATACTCCCCAGTACTTATGGCTTCAACAAGAGCTACCAAAAGTTAACAGGTCTGAGACACCGTGGCTGATTGTTCTGTTGCACTCTCCGTGGTATAATAGCTACAACTATCACTATATGGAAGGAGAAACCATGAGAGTGATGTTCGAATCGTGGTTCGTGCAATACAAAGTAGATGTGGTGTTTGCAGGGCATGTCCATGCCTATGAACGATCTGTAAGTCTAAATGTTTTGTTTTCCTCATTATCTAATTTTTCAGCTTTATTTCGATAATAGCTTTTCCATAGGAAGATGCATGAAGCCAACTCTGATGTATTAGTCCAATTATCTGTTTCAATGTTCTCCAAGGAGATGAAATTAGCACGTCAACTGCAATAGCGATGTCTGTCCAGCGAAATCAAAATACACAATTTTTATCTTTCCATGTTTGAAGTATTGTGAGGATGAGCAGGAATCCGGAACTTCTGTTATTTGTTTCTCTAGTTTGAACGTAAGAACTCGCTCATTAATTGATGAGTGTCACAGGAACGTGTATCCAACATTGCATACAACATCACGAACAGCTTGTGCATCCCTGTTGATGATCAATCAGCTCCAGTGTACATAACGATTGGCGATGGAGGCAATATTGAAGGCTTGGCCACCAAGTAAGATGAATCACCTTGCAAAACACTGCCTAATTTATTTATGAGTATTCTGAGTCGCCACTGGATCGTGTAAATATCTGGTTTTGCTATGCAGCATGACGGAACCCCAGCCCAAATACTCAGCCTACCGCGAAGCCAGCTTTGGTCATGCGATGTTTGATATTAAGAACCGAACGCATGCATATTATAGTTGGAATAGAAATCAGGATGGATATGCGGTGGAAGCCGATTCTATGTGGTTCTTCAATAGAATCTGGCATCCATTTAACGATTCTACAAGCGTTTAATGGTTGTCACAGGACAGTACTAGTTTTCACTTTGGATTTCCTCGATACATTCCCAAGCGAATAAAAGGTCTGCAATTAGGCTTGTTTGTGTCTGTTGTACTATGATTTTCTAACAGAGCTTTTTTTATTTTTCTTTTTTTGTATGTGAACAGAAGATTCACACTAGAATTTCAGTAGGCTGGATATCTTTAAATTGCTGAAGTTCCCATTGATCATGTCTGTAAAACTTTGCCAACGAATGATAACTTTGATTTCTCTGTATAATTTTGATGTTGCGGGGATGAGTGCCTGTCATATCCATAAAGCTAAAACGTGAAGGACATCCTTTTCGGGTCATCCTCATAATACAGTTTTTCAAATTAACATGCAATAATTCCTGGAGTAAATTCCTTCTAATGGACAAAGATATGCTTTAACAGACCATGTAAACACATCAGCGATGATCCACTGAACCGCAGGAGCTCGTAGTTTCAGATCAGATTGAGAACCATAGTTCAAAAGTATAAGATGAAGACAGAATCAGGTTGAGCTATAAAGAGAGGGGTTCATTGAAACTTCTAGTTCACGATTATCCAAGTGCAGATTTATGAACGCATGGAAGATCTGGATAGACCCGATCAAAAAAGATCTTTTCTGTTGAGTTCACTGTTTGAACACGATCAAATTCAGGTGAACTAGGTATCCCTCAAATTCCTGGGATGATCAGAATACTTCCCACATATTCAGGTGAACTCATTGCTCGTACAAGAGCACCTGAGTCTCCACAAAAAGTTAAAGAAGAATCACGGGCTGAGCAGCGATGGTTTCGCGCCTGGCTCGTTCGCCTTGACATGTTGTTTATTCAATCACAGAGTTTAAATTCCTCCAATCACTGTTTCATCCTGGGAGATCTTGGTGCGTTTGTGGCGTAGGCTCAATTTGTACACCAAGCATCGGATGGCTCTGACCTTATCTGAAAGCTGCATCCGTTAGTGTGCTGGTGATTATATATATATATATATATATGCTTTTCATGATTCTTAAATAAAAGGTCTTGTAAACCATTTATAGCAATCAACTCAAACCATAATGAATGTGTAGTTTTTCATTTCAAATAAGCAAAACGGTAGTAAAAGTGTCATCCAATTTACGCAAAAAAAAAAAAACACGCTTCTTTATAGCTATTATATCTCTACTAAGTATGAGTTTGTAAATTCATAAGAGATAGTACCATTTACTTGGAAAAATCACAAACCAACCTACATTAGTTACTTGAGTTGATGCACGCAAATTCCTATCAAATATTCAAAAAACGATATCAGCTACCAAATAAAACAACACCATTCTCGACCAAATCATACTTTGGAGTCCATTTTCGTCGATTTATATAGCTCCACAACGCCCTTATCTACTATTTCCATATAAACCTACAGCTCAGTAGCTCCTCAATTGAATCTCATAGTTCAAAATCGAGATAAATTTAAATTTAAGACCTAATTTCGGAAATTGCTTCGATTAAACGAATAATAGGTTTCAACACTGATCCCGGCGTTGCAATTCACAATTGATTCGGAATTCGGCTTGGTCCAAACGTCCGGATCGACTACGCACGAGAATTTTCCCTTTTTCCCCCTTCTTTTTTCTCTCTTCCCACGAATGACGCCTTCTTCTTGCTTCGTCCGCCGACTTCGTTGGCTTCAGCGTATAAATCCGTGAAGGAAATGGAGATGGGTTGAGGCTTGGGCTTTGGGCTTGGGTTAATTGGGCCCCTATGTTACCCAATTAAGAGTGGCATACGGTACCTGCCCAAACATCCTTGACATACTCGAGCTTTCCTGTCCGTATCCATTTCAATGCGGAGATCATGAGCAAGCACATGACAAAATCTGAAGCTGTCAACTGTTTAAAATCTCCAATTTGTGTTGGAAATATCTCTGGTTCAATGAAGAATTTATGGGGTCGAGAGGAAAGGATCGTAAAAAATTAGGAGAGGTTATCTATAAGTCCTCCTTGTTCA
This sequence comes from Melaleuca quinquenervia, assembly GCA_030064385.1. NCBI lineage: Eukaryota > Viridiplantae > Streptophyta > Magnoliopsida > Myrtales > Myrtaceae > Melaleuca > Melaleuca quinquenervia. The sequence goes on along the minus strand of CM057726.1, from coordinate 2,967,135 downwards.
ATCATAAGCGATATTGAAAATGTAGACTTGGGATATTTTCGACAAAGACGATATGTTATACGAGCGCGGAGGCCCAACTTCAAGGACGATACGAGAAATAAAATGAATTCGATCCATCACCTTCACTAGCCTAATTTCAATTTACCACGTAATACTGCTTTCGTGCAAGAACTTTGGGGATGACATTGATTGTCTGAAGTAGACATAAATTGTGGACTACTATCTTTTCCCAACCCGAGAAAAGTCAAAGGAAGGCCGTTGCGTACGCGGTTTGGGCAACGTTGGAAGCTCCGTCCTTGGACCGTCGGCCGAGTCTTGCACAAAAGGAGGAAGTAAGGAAAGGAAAGATGAGTGAGGAGGCGAGCGAAAGGAAGTAGGGGAGAAAACGAGGAGAGGGTGGGGACCCCTACGTGCACTGATGATGGCTTGGAGAGGTTTAGGTCAGTCAACTCTCGAGGCATTCACACGATTCACATTGGCGATTCCACTTGATTGGTCCCGTACCAAGATTCCTCGTGGTCGATCGGGGATGATCGGAAGTCCTCGTCCGCAGACTCCCAGCGAGTGCGCTCGTGAGGATGTCCGTCCGTATGCATATGGAATGCTTATTAAAAAAAAAATTAATGTACGGATGGTACCACGTGTCATGCAAATAAGGTAGTGATCGCTACGATGTTGCATATAGGAAATCCGAAACTTGGCTTGACATTGACCCGTGGCTTGTGTTTGGATTGTATAGATTGGATCATTGGGGCCATCTATTTATGATCGAAGATGGGCCCAAGCGTAGTCAGGAGGTGGAATTCCAAATCTCTTCTTTGATTCGTGTGGTCAATCCTCTCATCGATTCCGAATCATCGTGGAATAATCTATCTCTGAGGTACACCCAGCAGATGAAGTACATTCTATAGTAGCAATCATAACTTCCTCCGTGGCTTCAACTGTGGGCACAAGGGTGAGGGGACACTGTCGTTGTGCATACAGTCTTAATTGAGAGTGGAAGCAAAACTGTAACGTGATTAAAGCTAGATTCAGAATCGGAAGTACGTCATGATTGTACAGAATCTAGCGGATCTTCCTTTTCTTCATTATTCTTCGACATTTTGAAAGTTTGTGCTCCCGGCCCGAATCATTTTGGGCGCGTTTGGTAACCATTCTCGTCCCAGAAATAGGTTTTTTTGAGAATGGGTTTTTTTGAGAAATGGTCTTTGGATGAGTTTTAGGGAAGAAAAACGCGTTTGGTAACTGCACAAAATTTCTGTCCCTGGATTTTTTTCATTTAATTTAAGAAATATCAGTAAATACAATAAATTAATACATGAAACACTTTTCTATTATCTAAGACAATAACTTTTATAAATTAATTTCATGCCTTCATAATAAATAAATAAAACTATTAAGTAAATGATTTGTTAGGTGAACAACCAAGATGAAACAAAGTATAAAAAGATCTAACTTCATTTCTTGGAGCTGATCCTATTTGAAATGGAGATTGGTCTAGTTTTAGACTCAATTACTCTTATCATCATCTTTTCTTCTTTCTTTCTTGTACTTGATACGATGGAGTTGTGCTGTACGAAGAACTAATAAAGTGAATTGTGGTTTGAGCGAGATCTCATCTTGAGAGTCGATTCCTTTGGTGGTGTGAGCGTTGTTGGAAGGATATGACAAAAGTGAGAGAGAGAAGGAGCCAAGCTTTTTTTTTTTCGTTATTTTCAATAATGAGGGATGTAAATGAACATTTAGAAAGAAATACCGTAAAACATTGCACGTCGTGAATTTGCTATGGTATACACACAATATATAAGGGAAAGTATTAAGTACAAAAAAAGAGAGAAGAAATGCAATCAACTTGATCAAATGAAAGTTTGATTGTCATTTAAAATATACATTTGTAATATCAAAGAAAGAACTTAAAAAGATCAAATGAAAATTTATTTCTTCTTTTGCACTGTTCAAACTTGTCCGAGAAACTGAGAACCAAAAAATTTTTGGTTCTGATTTCTCGTCCCTGGCTCATCCCCAGCCTTTTTTTCATCCCGAGAACAGAAATTTTAAGGGTATTTACCAAACAGGTTTCTCGTCCCAAACTCGTCCAGGGACGAGAAACCAAGAACCAGAATGGTTACCAAACAGGCCCTTTATCTCGCACCCTCTTTCTTTCTTCGAGAAAGAATTACATAAGGATCACGCATTACCGATGATATAAAATAAGCACATTCCATTATGTTAACCATCGCAGGCTTTGAAACGACGTCGTTGCAAATTATCATACACTTCGGCTGCCGTGTAGGTTTGTGGATTGCCAATTTTCAGCGGAAATTGAATGAATGGTAACATCTTCCCACTAACATAAAAAAAAAAAAATACTTTTTATCAGAAATATTTAATATGCCGTGTTTGTTGATAGTTTGTTTGTAAAACAAATAATGAGATGCCTTGTGCTACAGCGAAAAGATGTGAGTACGTGAATCAATAAATAAGCACGGAGGTCTTTTAACATTATGATTCAATACCAAGGGCTAAGTGGGCTCGAGCATATAGTATCCACATGAAGTGCGCGATTTTGGCACACTTGGCTCACTTGCTTGCTCATGGACCAGAATTCGCACCTACTAACGATTTTTTTTTTTACTTCGAATTTATAATCTTGAAACATTAATAATTGTATCCTAATAATATGTCTATTTACAAAAAGGGTTTAGCTGGTATATGCTCAACATTTCTCGTTAAACATTTTATTTCGCGGTTTAAATTTTCATTTCTTTCTTCAAATGCAGTCTTTGTTTTGTAATTGTTTCCTTTTGTGAGTCCATAGAGAAATACCATAACTGCTCTATGGTATTGTCACTTTCAAGACTTTGTTGTATCTTAAAAAATTTCTGGCAATGGGGCAAATAATTCCTTAAAGATCATATGTTCACACCTCAAAGTCTGATTCTACTCTTCCTAGTCGTATCAAAGTCATGAATCATGACATGGTGTATTTGCACTGGTTTGATAGCAACAATTTTGCTCGTTGGAGGGACAAGATGACATTTCTTCTCTACCTTGAAGAGTTTTTATATTTTGGATCCTAATCTTATGCTTTTAGAGGATCTAAAACTTATCGGTAAATAAGTGTAGCCAGATGCATAAACCGTTGTAGGATTAGAGGATGAATTGCTTTATCGTGGGCATATTCTAAACACATTTTTCATCATTTTTTATAATTGAAAATCATGGGCTAGATAGGCTGAACCCTACAATATCCGCATGTGAGTTTGTCAATAATTGCGCGATTTTGGCACACTTTCTTACTAGAATTGGCATTTATCGACATGGTTATTTTTTCAAAACTATGGATTTAAAATTCTAGAACATGAACAGTATAATTGCTATTTAATAATCTCACAATTAATACTTTTATCGTATCATCAAGGATTTTTATCCGTAAATAATAACAACTTTCTGGGGGCGAATGATTGATTAAATACTCTATGTTCATGCATCAAAGTCTAATTCTACTCTTGTCCATTTTTTTATATCAGCGTTAAAGGTTTTTTTTCCCCCTTCATGTCCAAGAGGCTGTACTTTTTTTTTGGTCGAAAGGAAAGAGGCTATACTTTATTGGAGACGCTTTCAAAGCAAGGCCGTACTTTTCCGAAACATCTTCAGAGGTCGGTAGAAAAGTGTCACAGGATTGCGTTCTCATCCGGCATTGAGCTCAAAAGGGACTAAACAATGGAGTTTTCACATGGTTCGATACGGATTGACATAAAAAAGGCGACGAACATGTCCACACGAGAGCTTCCATCGTGAGGCTCTTGACTTTCATTAAAAGAAGTTTGGTCCCTTGGGCATATCCCGTGCGCCAACTGGATTGGAGTCCGATCGGTGGTAAGTTGGTCTTTTAATATCATTTCGATTTTTCCAGCCATCTGCTCGGCCTCTTGTCCTAGCTTGTATTATATTTGTGACGTGTCGCTACATTATGATATAAATGTACGACAACATGGATATTCATGTTGCTCAAATTCTTCCCTAAGGTTTAAGTGGAGCTTTGTTTGAAGTGGATCCAAATATATGTATTGAATAATAAGTTCGGCACACACAATATGTCGAGCGCATAAAACAACATGAATTAATAAGAAAGATGGAAGCACAAATGAAAATGTAACTTCCACCTTGTTAGTAACTTTTTTAAGCGTACCATTATCGTCTTCACCTTATGATATCATTAAGAACAGAGGAGCTCATAAGCTATTTGTCTGAGTAGAAGACAAGAACATGGACATGTGGTGTAATCAATGCATTGTCATAATTTTTTTATTTTATCTGATTAAAGAAACAGGTCTCAAGTTCGTGGTGACGGGAGAAGATCCATGAACGTTTGGACTTTGGAGCGATTCCCTGTCGGAGAGCATATGCTTTCTTGCTGCCTGCCTGGTGGTGTGATTGCGTCGATTGAACAGTTGAGTCACATCAAAGCTGAGATCACAGGCTCAAACTCCTTCTTCTTCAGACAAAGTCCTAATCCCATATTCGACAACGTCACGACCGAATCATGTCGTGACCATTCGAAGTTCAGAGTCATTTCGGGTTGTTCTATTTCTTTACAGACCTATCGATGGCCAAAACCAGCTGCACACGAAAGAAACTGGTAGTGGCGACACCCAATTATTGTCCAAAACATCATTGCCTTCTTCTCATTGTCAGAAGAAGAGTCAAATATTCCGCTTAACGCCGTTATCGTTACGTAATCTCCCGTGGTTTAAACGTCGGCTGCCCGCTTAAGATCGTCAAGAGATAGACAGTCATTTGCGTGTTTCTGTAAATGAAGTCAAGCCTCTTTTCATGTTTCGAGGAGCGGCGAAATTCTTATTTTAGCGATCGAAAGAGTTGACATTTACCCTGTATATGCGCATGGTCCCGCGGATATTCCCCAACGTGTAATGCAAATCCCTCTCCTCCTTTCTATGTTGAAGGGGCGTGTGCCTCGGTATTACCTTGGCCTATATAAAGGGTAGCTCGAGTGATGTGAGACCGTGGGGGGGTGTTGCGGCGGATCTTCTGCTCTTCCTTATCCCAGAATAAGACCAAGATGGCTCCTCTGGGATCTTCTTATTGTTGCTCCGTTGCTGTTGTTGGGACTGTTCTTGTTCTTGTTCTGGTTTTGAATGGGGCTGATTTGTGCAATGGAGGGAAGACCAGCACTTTCGTCCGCAAAGTGGAGAAAACTGTCGACATGCCTCTGGATAGCGATGTTTTCCGAGTGCCCCCTGGCTATAATGCCCCTCAACAGGTTTCAACTGAGCTTGTGTTCTTGCCCTTTCTCTTAGTATAGCACCAGCTTTTCCTTCTGTTCTTTTGTGACTTGTGAAATGGTTGACATCTGCATGTAGAGATATGCTTCGACGAGCTTGAATGGGTCCATTTGGTTTCGAATTCGATGTGATTTAATGTTAGAGGTTACTCTGTTAATTTCGTCTATACTTTGTGGTTTCTGATTTGGGTTTTGGGTTTGGCGCGAGTCTTTAGGTACATATAACGCAAGGAGATCATGTGGGAAAAGGAGTGATCGTGTCATGGGTAACTGAGGATGAAGCTGGGTCCAGTGTAGTGCTCTACTGGAGCGAAGGCAGCGAGCACAAGAAAATGGCAAAGGGCAAAGTTAATCGTTATAAGTTCTACAATTATACTTCTGGTTACATCCACCATTGCACCCTCAACAACTTGATGGTAAATCTCTTGATTGCTCCAGAAATTTTAATTTCTAGGTGCTTGGTCCATAAAATTTGGGAAAACGTAGCTGATGTTTGTCTGTTTACCGACAGTACAACACCAAATACTATTATGAGGTCGGAATTGGACACACGGTCCGACAGTTCTGGTTCATTACTCCTCCAGAGGTTGGCCCTGATGTTCCATACACATTCGGTCTCATAGGTAAGTAAATCATTTTTAGCATGCATACATAAGTAAATGACTCAGAGTAACTTCAGAAGCTCATTCCTGCGTATACACTATAGATCTTTGCAGAATCATTTGGTTTTGATAATCAAGTTCATGAGCAAGTCGCAGCAAATTTAGTTCTGCAGTTAATTTGCATGCATCCATGTTTCTACTCCTTTCTATGCTCAATATGCCAATGAACATTGCAGGGGACCTTGGTCAGAGTTTTGATTCAAACCTAACTCTCACCCATTACGAACATAATCCACAAAAAGGACAGACTCTATTGTTTGTTGGAGACTTGTCGTATGCTGATAATTATCCCAACCACGACAATGTGAGGTGGGATACATGGGGAAGGTTTATCGAAAGAAGTGTAGCTTATCAACCCTGGATATGGACGGCAGGAAATCACGAAATCGACTTTGTTCCTGAAATCGTGAGTGCTAGCATTATGCTTCCCCCAAGACATAGCTATGTCACATTCGGAGTCGCATAAGCCTTGATCCCCTAATTTCTGTGGTAATTCGTCACAGCATAAAATCTCTAATATCCAATCAATTGGTAATTTGCTTTGATACTGGTTATTAGATCAAACAATCCTCTGCTGCTTTTGGTAGCTAAGAACTTCTATCCAAGTTCCAATGTCATCATATTGCATTATTCGTCTTCATCAGTAAGTTGGGGAACTGAAGGAAGCAACAAAATCAATTCTTGAGGTTTATATAGGGCAAGATGATGTAGAACTTAGACTGTCACCCAGTGTAATTTGACAAAACATATGGACGCTTTACAATATTGGTGTCTATGATGTTACAGGAAATACACATGGGACAAAGTCCTTGCCCTTTCATTCTATTGCTGAAATTCAGGATGTTTGAGATCATGTAATGACACGACTGATGATTGTTGTACATTCTATTTTTCTGCAGGGCGAAAATAAACCCTTCAAGCCCTATAAGAACAGATACCACGTCCCTTACAGAGCATCAAACAGCACCGCGCCTTTTTGGTACTCGATCAAGAGAGCTTCGGCATACATCATAGTCTTATCATCATACTCTGCATACGGTATGATTTCTACATCGTTGACTATCTGCCAGTATAGATGAGAATGAGATGCTACTGTCCAGGACCTCCCATGATTTCAAGAGATTTTTTTTTACATAACGACAATATTAATGTGCAAGGTGGAAAAATAGATGAAGAATCAATAGGAAATTCTATTTTGATGTCTGTGGATGAAATCAGATTCCATCTTTCAAGATTTCATTTGATGTAGTAGGCTGCTCATACTTGGGGGAGAAAATATCTCGTCGATGAATTCAATAGTCCCGTAATGGAAATGAAAGCTTGTTATGCGTTAAAATCGTTTTGATTTGATGTTATTTTGACTGTAAGGTTATACCAAGAAGAACAATAGAGGCATGTCTCTCAATGCCAATTCTTATTGTCACAGCTCACTTCTGCTTATTTCCTTTTGCCTCTGTTCAATCTCAAGGTAAATATACTCCCCAGTACAAATGGCTTGAACAAGAGCTACCAAAAGTTAACCGGGCCGAGACACCATGGCTGATTGTTCTGATGCACGCTCCGTGGTACAATAGCTACAACTATCACTACATGGAAGGAGAAACCATGAGAGTGATGTACGAATCGTGGTTTGTGAAATACAAAGTAGATGTGGTGTTTGCAGGTCATGTCCATGCGTATGAACGATCCGTAAGTCCATATATTTCCTTTTCCTTATTCTCTAATTTTTCAGCTTTATTTTGGTTATAGCCTTTCCATAGGAAGATGCATAAAGCCAACTCTGATGAGTTAGTCCAATCAAACTATCAATTTCAATGTTCTCCAAGGAGATGGAATTACCATGTGGACAGCAATAGCGATTTTTGCCCAAGGAAATCAAAATACGCAATTTATTTTTTCTCCATGTACGAAGTGTCGTGAGATGAGCGAGAAATCAGATATACTGTTTATTTGTTTGTCTAGTTCGAATGTAAGAACTTGCTGGCTGATCAATGAGTGTCACAGGAACGTGTATCCAACATTGCATACAACATTGTGAATGGTTTGTGCATCCCTGTTGATGATCAATCTGCTCCAGTGTACATAACAATTGGCGACGGAGGCAATCTCGAAGGTTTGGCCACCAAGTAAGATGAACTTCCTCACAAAACACTGCTGAACTTATGCATGACTATTCTGGCTTGCCACCGGATTGTGTAAATATCTGATTTTTCTATGCAGCATGACAGAACCCCAGCCCAAATACTCGGCCTACCGCGAAGCCAGCTTTGGACACGCAATTTTCGATATTAAGAACAAAACGCATGCATATTACAATTGGCACAGAAATCAAGATGGATACGCAGTGGAAGCCGATTCCATGTGGTTCTTCAATAGGTTTTGGCATCCGGTTGATGATTCAACAAGCATGTGATGGTTATGACAGGACAAGACAAGTTTTCTCTCTGGACTTCCTCAATACATCTCCAAGCAAATAAAAGTTCTGCAATCGGGCTTGTTCAAGTTTATTGGACTATGTTTTTGTAAAAGTTTTTTTCTTTTTTTTTTGGGGGGGGGGGGGGGTGCGGGTGGTGTGAGGTGAATGAAAGATACGAACTAGAATTTCGGTAGACCGCATTATGTCAATTGCTGAAATTCCTAAGAAACATGTCCGCGAAACGTGTGCGGATAAATAATAACTGTGATTTCTCAATACAATTCCTGTGTTGCGGCAATTGAGTGTTTGTCCTATCTAAAAAGATACACGGGAAGGCATACTTTTCAGGTTATCATCGTTCTACAGTTTTTTAGATTAACAAGCCTTAATTCTTAAGAGTAAATTCCCTTACCAGACCTGTAAACAGATACCCAATGATTCACTGAACCAAAAACATGTTAGGTAGTCCTGAGCAGGAGCGTGCAGTTTTAGATAAAATTGAGAACTTTAGTTCGGAAAATCTAAGATGAAGACAGAATCAAGTTGAGCTCTAGGATAAGGATAAATGTGTTTCGTTAATCCTAGATGTGATAGTCATCGTGTTTATTTATATGAGATTGTAGATTGATACATCATCACAAAACGTAACCATCAGTTAAAAAATTTCATAAACTGCAGTTCTAAGGTTAGCGATACTTGGAGTTTGATATCGATTAGCTTCCTGTTTCTCAAGGAGAGAGATTCACGAAAATCTTCTACTTCACCATTATCCAAGTGCAGAACGCTTGAAAAATCTTGATAGACCCAATCAAAAATATCTTTTCAGTTAGAGTTCAGTGTTTGAATACGATCCGGTTTCTAAGAGATCAAATTCAGGTGAACTAAAAATCCCTGAAATTCCTGAGAATGTCAGAATATTCCCCACATATTCAGGTGAACTCCTCCCCTATATGAGAGCACTTGAGTCTCGACTGAAAGTTAACGAAGAATCACAGGCCAAGAAGTGATGGGTTCGCACGCGTTAGCGCCTGGCTCATCCGCCTTGACGTATTGTTTGGCGGTCCTTGCATGCGTCCTGATCGTTGCTGTGTTCTGCGATGGAGGAACGACAAGTCCTTTTGTTAGGAAAATTTGGCCATCTGTGGATATGCCTTTTGACAGCGATGTCTTTGCTGCGCCTTCAGGATATAATGCGCCGCAACAGGTGGTGACTTCGCTTTTCTGCTTTTCCTCTTGACAAAAGAAAAAAGGTTCACGTTCTGCAGGATCGTTGGTTACATTTAACCCTGACTCGAGCAATGTGTTTCAGGTTCACATAACACAAGGAGATCATGTTGGCAAGGGAGTGATTGTGTCATGGGTGACTCCTCATGAACCCGGCTCCAATAAAGTGCATTACTGGAGCGAAAAGTCCCAGAAGAAGAAGCACTCGGAGAACACCACTGTCACTACTTACAAGTACTACAACTACACTTCTGGTTACATTCACCATTGCACTATCCAAGATCTAGAGGTGAGTAATAGCTTCTTGTCAGTTTGCTTAATTGTCGCTCTTCCCCTACTTCTGTTTGAAGCATGTCGTGCAGTGATACCTGCTTTGGCGGCTTCTTTTTAATCCATCTACATGATTGCAGCCTGATACGAAGTATCAATATATAGTTGGGTCTGGACACGTACGGCGACAATTCTGGTTTATGACCCCTCCTGAAGTTGGCCCCGATGTCCCATACACTTTCGGTCTAATTGGTAAGTTTCCCTGTAGAATATCTGGTGCCAGGGTAAAGAGTTGGTTCTGACGTCAAAGTCAATATTTGGCTTCAAAGCAAGGCATGATGATGACTTGGTAGTGAAAAAGAAAATTTCAGTCAAGACTAAATTACAAACTTGATCTCTAATAGCTTTGTATATAACGCGATGCTACAACGAGTTCCTGGTTTAAGGGCAAGCACTGCTCCATACGAAATTCTTAGGATTCTCTTTGGAAATTCGATATTAGCTCTTTAATTCTGTCTATCTCGTTTATCTATTCATATTCTCGCAGGGGATCTGGGTCAGACACTTGACTCGAATGTGACACTGACTCATTATGAGCAAAACCCGTATAAGCCACAGTCGGTGTTGTTCGTCGGGGACCTCTCTTATGCAGATGATCACCCACTGCACAACAATTTGAGGTGGGATAGTTGGGGGAGGTTTGTCGAGAGAAGCGTGGCTTATCAGCATTGGATCTGGGTTTCAGGAAATCATGAGATTGACTATTGCCCTGAAATTGTAAGCTGCTTCTTAGAAGTCCCCGAACCTTAATTCAAAAGCAGACGGTTTTTGCTGTTGCTGATTCTCCCAGCGATTTAATATTGTGAACTGTTTGATTCTGAATCATCACTTAGGAGGGTTAGTTGTGTTTCAGGGGGAATATACACCATTCAAGCCGTATTTGCACCGGTACGAAGTCCCATACAGGGAGTCGAACAGTACCAGCCCTTTGTGGTACTCGATAAAGAGAGCTTCTGCTTATATCATAGTATTGTCTTCTTATTCGGCATATGGTAAGGATCTTTACAGGTCGTATTAGTGATATCGGATTATTTTCATCTAAAGCATGGCATGTGGTGAACTTCTGAGAAGAAAACCCCTTATCTTGTTGGCTATGATGATGAGGGGTTAGCACTCGTATATGGCACTGTATTGCTTGTCGCTCTAATGCTCCATGCCTCGTCCTTTCAGCTATATACACTCCTCAGTACCATTGGCTTAAAGAAGAGCTGCCAAAAGTGAACAGGACCGAGACACCATGGCTGATCGTCCTCATGCACACTCCATGGTACAATAGCTACAACTACCACTACATGGAAGGAGAATCAATGAGAGTAGTTTTCGAGCCGTGGCTTGTTGAGCACAAGGTTGACGTCGTGTTTGCCGGACACGTACATGCTTATGAAAGAACTGTAAGTTTCACACCGCCTTTGTGGTAAAGTAGTGACTCTACCCTCGTGGTTTCTTGACATATGATGCATTTTCTATCAACAGGAACGCATATCGAACATAGCATACAACATTACAAATGGCCTGGCTACTCCCGTGTCTGATCCAAATGCGCCTGTCTATATAACCATCGGTGACGGAGGGAACATAGAAGGCCTAGCAAAGAAGTAATAGAATGAAACACTCGAATTTTTCCCAATCCAAAGTTTATTTGCCTGCATTGTGTGCCGAGAAAACTGATTGTTTGATTTTGTCTGGAGCAGCATGACAGAGCCACAGCCAGAGTACTCTGCTTACCGTGAAGCAAGTTTCGGGCACGCCATTTTCGACATCAAGAACCGTACACATGCATACTACAGTTGGAACCGCAACGATGATGGAATTGCTGCAGAGGCGGATTCTTTATGGTTCCACAACCGATATTGGTATCCGGTCAAAGAATCTAGCTGATCTCCAACCTCTTGAACTTGCTTTGGGGTTGCATTAGCTTCTTTTGATTGGACTTCCATGGCGTCAAATCCCTTAAGCTCTCTCATATGTGAATTTTCATCTCTTTCAGGGCAGGTTTTGTTAGAATAATAGCTACCTTTTTTCTCTAGTCATTCAGGTTTCTTTTTTGGCCGGCACAAGATTCTCTCTGGCGTCAATTCCTCTTTTACTTGTTGGCTCTTCTCATATGTGAATCATCATCTCTTTCAGAGTCGCTTTTGTTAGAATAAACCCCATTTTTACCTCTAATCATTCAGTTTTCTCTATAGCCAATATAGAAGCTTCTGCCTGAGTGTGAGCGCAGGACCAACTCGTGCCTAACCATAGTGATATTCACAAATTAACTTGTCTACAATTTGCGAGAATGTCTTTACACGCTTTGCTCCATGAAAGCACGCTTACAAGAAGTTCAAGAGATCGACAGTACCTGTGCTTTGCTCTATGAGAGTGTGTGTTCAACACAAACCGTGTGAGCTTAAACTTAACTTGAGGTCGACTCAATGAGGTCACCCTTGCATCGAACCTAAGCCTGACGCCACACAAACTATTGCATTCTCTTTTGCTCAGATTAAGCTTTCAATTTGTAGTTCCCCTATACACACATTTGATAGTTGAACTTCACAATATAAGTGAGAAACCGACAATTGCTTCATAGACCAGTTAAAAAGCAATACTCGCTGGAAAACCTAAGCTTGCAGTTAGTGAACAAAGATATTAGCTTAAGGGGTATAAGAGCAAGGAGCAGTAAGCCCTTTAAAAGAACAAACCTACATTTTCCCGTTAGATCTTTCATAAGTAGGTGATTACCAATTTTTCGCTTTTAGTGAGACCAAACCATCAGCAATTTCCTTTCTATGTTGAGTATACTCCTTTCTGAACTAAAAGGTTATTAAATCCTACCCATTTCACAGAATAAACATCAATCTTTCCGTTACTTATATGAGAATCATGACATTCACTGCGGTTCCTAATCAGAAAACTAGAAATGGACAAAACAAGCTACTGCAGCAATTTCAGTAATGATACACCGCATAATTTTATAACTTAGCACTCTTACCTAATCAGATATTAATATCATGAATTCCTCAGTCCAAGAGTGACTCAAACTTTAGAGGGATCAATTACCTCTTTAACCCAGATGTATCTATTGCTCTTACATAGAGATAAGTTTACTTGTCAGAATAATACATAAGCTACGAGGTGAGATATAAACATAAAAACCAAAAGAAAGGGTATCTACATAATTACAGATGATGAACACATTTTCTTGACCTAAACAAAACAGGGTTGACACCCAATCAAACCAAGTACAGACCACAGATTTTTCACACCAGTTTATCCTCCTACAGACTCCCAAACTAAAACGGCACATTTTGTCATGGGATACTTTAGAATCCAAACTTAGCAGACATCTACCCATTTTATACAGTAGTCACCTCCGCCGACGTTTCGTATCCACCTGAAAATCAGTAACAAAAATGAGTTAACCTTGGATGCTTTAAACACCAGGCAATAATATCATTGAACAGATTCAATCCCAAATCACACACAAAGATAATATAAATGATAGAAGAAAACATCTCAAGCATCAACCTATTGTAGGGTATCACTTGTTCAGGAGGGCACTGAAGTCAAACTAGTTTGCGCAATAATGAACCAAGATGCAAAGAGACAATTGGCGAATAACTCAGCTAACCTTTGTATCTGCCACGAGCCTGGAAGCAGAGTGAGAATTTTGCAGCTTCTTTCCTTCTGCTGAGCAACTTTCACAGAAGAAGTGGTCAAGTCGTTTGGCTTCGTCTACTGACATGTCTATACAAGTAGGATGAAACCTGAATCAAAAGAAGAGCATGCTAAAGTTTGCACCGATCATTTTCTTAAAGTCACATGCATACTTCATCTTTACAAGTTCCTTTTGTGAAATTGCTAAAGTGACTATTTTTTTATCAAAATAGTTAAGCAACCACTTGGCTTTCTTTCTTTGCTTGCTTTTGTGGTGGCACAGTGGAAGAGGTGTTAAAGGATGAGAACCCAGATCCAGACAGACAGAGAAAGGGAGAGAGGGAGAGACATGCAGCAGGCTACTAAAGCTAAAACACAAGAGAGAAGTCACTACTCCACATTGTCTATTTCATCTGGCTCCAGCTATCAAACCAAGTATCAGTCTTATCTTCTGAACCATATCAAGAGACTATAACTGCTTACATGAATATCTGACAGACCAGTCGGAAAACAAGGGTCCAACGATTTTTGGAGAACTTGATCAACCTTAAGTTACATATGAGTCCTTACAAGATGGTTACTATGATGGATGCCCTACTTGGATTGGATCAGGCAACACTGTTCACTATATACGGTAACGCCCGTAAAGGCTATTATTAACCTGCACACTTAGTACGGAAGTGGTTTATCTATTGACCGCTTGTTATAATTGAATAATGATAGCACTCAAATGATAATATTCTAATCTCATCCACTAATATCCACAGAACTTTAAGGAATGCAAGTAGATGATCGCTGTGTCCACTCTGGCGGTGGCCAAAGTAACAACAATCAAGAGATCATGCACCAATTCCAGTTCCAACAATACTGGGAGATCAGTAATTTTCAAAATGGGTGCTGAATTACTTAGCTTTAATTTGCCAAAATGACCGAATAAAAAACTTGACTTCTAATAGTAGAATCATCAGTGATATATTAAATTTACATAAAAATCACTCACAAGACTTGCTCAAGAAAACTACACCTTTTTCCTCCTTCCATCAACCTTTCACAAGAAATACAGTATTCATGACACTTAATAACTCATCATGCCAATATTGACCATAATTACCCTGGCATGAGCTTCTCCTACATAATAAAAAAAATCCACACATCCCAACTGCCACAGAGATATTTGGATGTTCCGAACTTACCTATATAATTTACTTTTAGATATAGCAACAGTGGGCAATACAGAAAACCGAAAGAATGTCTGTTTAGGCATATCATAGAAAATGACAAGTATTGGCCCATGGAAGAGTAGGACGCTCCACTAAAACTTGAAATGGCATGCTTAATAACCATTTCTCTGTTTACAAGCAGTTTATTTGCATAAATAGTCATATCCAAGACATGAACATAATCCTTGGTAACAGAAACATTGAACACTAACTAGTGACCACGTAGAGCAGCTTAGTCAGGATTAACACTGGCAGCATGACAAACTTTAAAACATAAAGTGAGAACCAAAACGTTTAATATGGACAAGAACATAACAACCATGAAATCTTGCATTTACTGTCCTCAGATTCCTCCAGGTAATCCTTTCTCTCCCTCTTGCATGGATAATGCAAGTGAATGTACACGCCAATAGATGCATATTGCCAGCTTGTGGCATCTATCCTGAGTGCATATAATGATGTGCAAGATAAAAGGCCACATCGCGCTGCCGGGGGTAATGTCAAGTACAATTAATACCCAATGGAAAAACCCACTGATACGTACAAAAGTAAGTGAAAAGAAAACCTGCTTTACATGCTCTATTTTGTGTGTGTGTGTTGGGGGGGGGCGCAATTGTAAGCATTCAAATATGAAACTGGATATTGTGCATGAGAGTATCAAGGAGGGCTACGTAAGGGCTGACAGTTAATCTTCATCGACCCATGCTATGAGTAACTTCTTAAACTGACAAAAACGTAGTCACGGTTCCTTGACTGCCGCAAGAATTGTCCTATGCTTTATTAGGAGACAGAAGGATTTTCTGTTGGTATATGTGGTTTTATGATTTCACCTTGCACCCTTTTTTCACCCAAAAAAGAAAAAAAAAAGTTAAAAGAGATACAATCCATAATGTACCCTAAAGCTTCATGGACATTCCTCCAACATATAGCCCATATATATCCCACCGAAATGCTACTTCCCTTTTATGATTTGGTAGGTGTGGTTTATCAGGTTATCAAACTAAATGATTGACAAACATCATTAATGAGACCTTATAACCAGGTCAGGTGGCACCTGTAATACCCAATCATTATGATACTCCCCGAATTTTGAAGACTTTTGCACTTCTTATAGCATATCTAAATTTTCTAGCAATTGTCTTTTTATTAAAGAGCAACACAATCCTAATGAACTGATACTTGCCTAGTTACAACATAATCTGCCCAAGTATACACGAGACCTTTCCGCAACATTCCATTCATGACTCACAAAAAACAAAAGAAAAATAAATTTATCTATATAAAGTCCATTTTCTAATCCCTCCCCTTGACCAACCACCCAAAAAAAAAACAAAAGAAAGTTAGATCGTGGACAAATTTGTTCATGTGACAAACTTCTTAATCCTCCTCTGCTAAGCCAATACTATCTGATGAAAGTTTTGAGATGCGGGAAGTAGAAAATGAGAAGAAGCATTCCCAACTTAGACTTTCAAGCAAAGTCGAGAACAAAAAGCCAGTACCATTATACAAGCACCGCGCATTTTTTTCCCTCCTTTTTTCTTTTTATGGGCCAGCCGTCTCAGTGTTAATTTGGCTCTGCCCTCATCGACTGAGTAAATAGTACCACCAACTTGAGCCATCGAGAAAAAACCAAATGAACCCTATATATCAAGTAGCCTCATCGACAAGTAAGGTTCTATCTAGAATGGATCGAGGGACATGTCCCAAGGCTTCCAGCTTACCAATCAGTGCATCCTTCACACTGAACCATTAGATCGTCAGGATTATAAGGCATTTCGCACTTGCAATACCTGCCAAGTCAACATGAGCCAGAATTTAGGGTCACGTCTCAATCCAGCACCAACACTCAAATCACTAGAAAAGAACATGATTGATGAAGATACACATCCCGGGTAAAGGCATTCTTCATTGAACTTAATAAGACACGAAAACAAGCATTTTTGTCATATGCACGGTGATCAATATGTGCTTTAACCATTCCGCATTTCTGCATAAGCCGATAGGGGGAACATAGTTCGCCAAGATATAATAAAATTGTCGCAAGAAAACCAAAAAAAAAGGCACATTTTTGCTTTCCACGGTAAAACCGAACAAATTCAAACAAAAACAAACCTAAACTCATTCAACCAGATAAAAAATAGAACGAGGCACGAGCTCAAAAAAGAAAATTTCTACTCAAAAGAATCATTTATGGCAACTTACACGGCTACTCTGTCGGGATTAAACGCTCCAGTAGATGAATTATACTCGAAACGGCAAAAGAAGTCCTCATTCCCGACGGCGTCGAGCTTGGTGTAGCTCTTGAAGGTGTGCACCGTGCACTTGCCCTCAATCGTGTCGGCGCTCTGTATATCGTAGTGATCGGAGAGGAACACTTCCTTCGAGCCGTGAAATTGCCTCCTCCCTCCGATCGACTCCTCGGGCCGGTAGTACCACCTCACGTGCACCTTCACGTTGGCCCCACGCCCGTCCGACTCGATCCGCTCGATCCTCGCAACGTAGGAGGGCTTCGAAGGATCCGACGGCCGCATCAAGACGCAGTCGCCGGCTGATCGGTGAACAGGGGGAAAACAATGAGGAGCCGAGGCCCAACGAGGAGCTCTCCCGGAAGAAGAGCGAGGCAGAGGGGTGAAACTTTCTCGGGAAAGCGAGGGAAAGTGAAGGAAAGCTTACCTCGGATGGTTTTGTTGATGGATTTGACTGTGTAGGAGTCGAGAGTGCGCCTCGGAGCTTTGGCCTTGGCCATGGATTACAGTACAGGACAAAGAGAAGATGGACTGAGGGGAGGGGAGAGAGAGAGAGAGAGAAAGAGAGACCGGGGGAAAAAATATTTCGTGTTTTTTCCCCCCCTTCTTTCTCCAATTTTCAATTTTTTTTTAAGGTAATGGTTGGTTTCATGTTAACGAGTGGGGTGACGTGATCGGGTGCGACGCGTGTGGTCGGTGTGAGGCAGTATTCGATGTAATCGACGTTCGCGATGGCATTTCTATATCGGGCATCCGCCCACGTGGAAGGAGGTGATTGGTTGGGATGACGCTGCGAGGTTGCTCCGGGGCCTGGATGAACAAGGAGAGAGGGAAGAGAGTCCACGTAAGTCTGCTTCCTCCTGTCCTGATTTTATGTCGACCCTTGTTTTGTCCTTCGATAACGTCCGAACTTTTTCTCCTCCCTTTTCATTTGGATTTTCAAGGCGAAAGTGATACGAATAATTTGCAAATTGTATTTCGACATATACGGTGATTCTTAAATTTTTAATTTATTCAATATTAATTCATTTGATGTGATATTAAACGTTTAGTACATAGTAAATTTATAAATAATTCAAATACTATATTGAATTTCGAGATATAATAATTCAGATGAAATATATAACAAAAATTTAGAAATCATGGACCACATTATGTACTGGGTTAATATTCATTGACCACATTATATATTTGATTAAAGTTCATGTACCACCTTATGCATTTCGGCAAAATTTAGGAAGATCGTCTCCTCGATTTCTTAAGTAATCATATGATATGACCGTTCTATCAAAACCGTCGAACGATAGTCGCCATTTACTTTGGAATTTCATTTGTTCAATCTCTCTATCTCGCGTACGCGCGCGCCAAGTACAAGACGCAAGGTCTCTCGTCCGGCGAACTCCGATTGGGCACGACCGAACCGGATCAGAAGATCGTAGAAGACAACCAGGCTGCGGAGCGTGACTTCCGTTGATGAAAGAAGGTCGATGGAGAGAAATCCAAGAGCGACGAGACGTTAATTGGATTGGGAGGGACAGGAAGGACGACGATTGAGGCTGCTGGCGATTGATGTCGCTTGGCAATGTCAAAAGGAGATGGTCGGCTCGTGTCGAGCAAGAGCCCACGAAGGGGAGATTTTGGGGGTCGGAGAAGGGGGAAGGAGAGATTCCTCAATGAATGTGCTCAAGATTTGCCGAGTTTTGGTCATCGTGGTGGTTGGGGACTGGCTTTTTGACAAAGTTGTTGCATCAATCATGGATGAACTTCAAATAAATATGTAAAGACAAGTATTCATGAAGAAAATTCTATACCATATCCATCGTCACGTATTAATCTAGATTTTTTTTTGTAACGTCGAAGATCAAGGTTTCTCTGTCAGATGAATTTTCAACCAGATTAACGTCGTTTTTCTATTTCGCTTAAGCTATATGGATGGCACGTCAATATAGTTTGCTTTTCGGCATCCATGTGGGTAGATTTTTGACGGAGCTCATTGATGGAACTTTGATGGAGAGTAGACATATTGCACATCTACAAGTTTGAAATTTTCAGTGACAAAAAAAGAAGTTGAAGATAATATGTCTCGATGAGTATATTTTGGAGTTTTAAGTGACTTTATTTTTCCTCAAAAAATAAAGGAAAAATCAGTGCGGGATCACATCATAACAAGTGAGTCCCTTCTTCAAGAAGACAACAAATTCTCGTGGAATTCGATTAATAACCTAAGTTCAATGATATAATTGAATATTCTTGTATAACTTATGAATTAACTTTAATACGTATAAAAAAATTTACGGATCACATTAAATTAAATAAATGAAATATTCAGGGACGGAATTGTAAATCAAATTAAAATTCAATAATCACATCACACGTTAAATTAAACACTGGGAATGATTATTAATGTCATGTGTCCGGGCACAAGGGGAGGAAGCCTTGGTCGGTTCCGGGGGCCAAGAAACGAAGGAAACGGAAAAAACATGGAAAGCGACTTGTACGGAAAGGGGGGGTGGTGGGGTCCGTCGTGATTGGGTACGATCGACCATGGAGAGTGGGAATCCCTTCTCTTTTCTCACAGCCAACGTCTAGAAAGTAGCGAGCTGTTAGTGGACGGGGGACCATCATGGGAGTCTGACCACGAAGCGAATCGTTGACCTTTTCCTTTTCGTTCGGCCGTTTCCAGTTCATGTCCCCCAGGGTCGGTAGGAAGAGAGTCGAGTTGCCCCCCCACCCCCAAGAACAGGAGATCTAGATGGCATACAAGACCAGGCGCCCTCAAATCGATCGGCCGTATCTCGTCGGGCATTCGGGCCGTTTCTCTTCTCCAGTAAGCAATTCCTTCTATCAATTTCGATGACATTCTCCTTCTTCTTCTTCTTCTCAATCTAGAAGTTGGTAGAGCGTATTCGATGATCCAACATCATACGTTATTAATGCCGTTGTCCATTAACACTTCTTTGTTTTGTGTGTGTGTGTGTGGATGTATCAGTGAGGGATTTCTTAAGTAGACGGATGCTATCTTTAGATAAAAACCCTTGAATAGAATCCAAAAGTGGGTTTTGAACCTAGTTTCTCGGGAAGCTTCCACCCACACGAGTTTACATGGACCATTTGAAAATGGAGTGCCTCGTTTCGTTGGTCCTGCGCCGCTGCGGTGGTCCATGGAACATACAGAAAAACGAGCAGAGCCTCTTTTCTTTTCTCTGCTCATGGTAGGCACCTTCTTGACTTCTGAGCCTGCAATTCCAGGACCGTTGCAATTTAAAAGCGTCGGCATGCGTTTCTTCCGAGGTGAGGGTCGGCGTACTTTCCGCCTAGATATGCAAATTGCATTGGAAGTCCGTGGGAAATTTTAGGATTCACCGGGAGAAGAGACTTTTCTTAACTATAATTCCTGTACAAAATGCCATAACGCACAAAGGAAATTTAAAAGATTTTTACGAACGGTCGAGATCTGTTCTGCTGCTTTAATTTTTCCGAGGGTCCTGGGGGGATTGGATTTTCAGAGACGTCGTCTTAATTAGAAACGACAACAACGTTCTTGAATTAAAGCCATATCCTTTTGCGTGGGCGAGTCCCGGGGAAGTAACTCCGGCGTAGTCCTTTTGATGACGTACCCTTTATCGAATTCCGTCTTTAATTAGCAAGAAGAAGATAACCTGCAGAGGAAAGAGAGTCCAATCGCCATTGAACATTGACAGCATGATTACAGAATCGGGCCCAGACGCCCCCGGCACAGAATGCACGACCCAAAGTGTCGCTGGTAATGAATTCGCGACTGAGACATTTTGAAGGGATTCAACCAGTTCCAGAGAACATCGACTGTCGGATTGATTAATTCAAACTCGATTAGGGGAGGAATGTCAAATGGTGAACCGGACCGCAGATCTCAAGCTGCGGCGAACCTCTTTTAGCTTCGCGATGGAGGGACGAGATCGATCAAAGGGATGGATTTTGGGACGTCTTCATATTTCGATAGTTCGTGGCGACCGCCACTGACCCATGAATTTCAGGGGAGTTCACATGGTGAAATTGAGGTTTTCATAGCCGCACAAAGTTTCGTGCAAAAAGGAGAATGCTTATACACCAAAAGAATATATGAAATGCTCCAAAACCTCAAAACAAAATTAAGATTCGAACCACCTACTTCGCTTCTTAGAAGCATCCTTCGGACCATCGCCTTTACCAGATCTTTGCTGCGAAAACTTAGCTCTATATTGCTCAATTAGCCGATCAAGTTTGTCTACAGCCTCTCTCCCAGGCGGCTCCTTGATTTTCTTCGGCCTTCTACCTTTCTTTGAATTTGCATTGCCATTTTGTTCATCCATTTGTTCGGGCAGCTTTCTCTTTCTTGTTACCACCTTTGATTCAAGCGATTCACGTTTTCTGTTTCCTCCGGGTGTGACCTCGCCTTTGAACAATCGTCCGCCGTCAGTTTGATTCAGTTCCAGTTTACCCTTCAGTTTCCTTTTTGATCCTCGCACGTGCTTCTCATTCGAATTCTCCAATTTTTCTGCAGATGGAATTGCCTTTTCCATCTTATTTGCCAGATTACGATTCCGCTTCTTACTAGTGATATGTGCTTTAGCAGCAGCTTCACCAGGTTGCAAACTTTCATCCCGATAAGCCCCCTGCAAATCTTTCTGTGATCTATCTTCACCCCTTAACTTCCGATTCCTAGGCTTCTTGGGTGGAGGGGCATTGTTATTATCCTCTGGCCTGACACCTTCAGGAACATTTGGGAAGCTTTGTAGTCTACCTTTCCTTTGCTTTAGTGTTTGCACATTGTTAAGGGCGAACGCAACAATTGGCCGGCGTTGGGGTCCAAAAGTCTCTGGAGGAAGCACGTCACATTAGAGGTAATAATATTAGATCCAGAGCACAAGAAATTAGTGGAGGAACATTATATTAGTCTGTGGAAGGACAAGCTCCTTGATGCTCTCTCTCTCTCTCTCTCTCTCTCTCTCTCTCTCTCTCTCTCTCTCTCTCTCTCTCTCTCTCTCTCTCATGTGCGCGCACTGCACGGACGCACCCGCACCCGCACCCAGAAACCTACACATGAAATCGGTGGATGACCTTACCCGGATTATTATTCAATACTCTCAGGGCCACAAGCGCATGTTGGTGCTCCATAAATTCAACGAAAGCAACTCCACGTGAGTGATCCTTCGTGACAGCTTTACCTTTCTTGATGTTCTTCAGAAACTTTATCTGCATGAGAAATATAAATACTAACTACACTTAGTAGACAAGTAATGTCGACAACATGCTAAAGCGTCCTTATTTGATTGTTTATTTGTTGTTTTCCCAAAAGACAAGGGGAAACGCTTCAATAAAGAAGATTTACTGACCTGTTTAATGACAGGCTTTTGCTTTGTAGCTCGTGAGGTAACTGCTTCAATGCAGAGCTTTTTAAGTTCGTTTTCAGTCATTGACTTTGGTAAGTTATAAATAACAAGTCTAGTCCTTGAAACGTGAAAATTTGGAGATTGCAGCTTAGTCATCTTCTCCCTCTCCAACCTGGCAAGGACCAGAATATCACTGACACTATTGCTGAAGACATTCTAGAAGAGTCACCATCATTAGCATAAACTAAAAAGTGCCATTGTTTCACCATCAAGCATCCTCTTTTACACATACTTCGGGAAATAATTCTATAAAACGACACAGGATATAAGATGCAGCTTGCATGTGACAGATTCAACTAAAACCAAAAAAAATAAGAAATAGGCACAATCACCTGTCTTCATATGTTCGAATTTGTAACATCTATTCTTTCAACGAATAATTAAAATCACAAATTAATTATCACAAAAATAGTGGAAGATCATCTACCAAGATGATGCAAATGAAGATCCAAGTTTCAAAGAGAATAAACTTAGAGCCTAAGGAGTAGTTTTGCCAAAGAAAATAAGTCAAATTGTTGCTATGATAGTTATAAGACGCTTCTAACAAATAATTGTTCGCACAAATTGGTAATTGACCATGTAATCAAGAAAGAAGAAGCAAAAGAAGAATAAGAAGGCTGGGTAAAGAGACAAGTTGGTGGTGAAGGTCCAAAAATACAGTCAAGCAGCTCGACAACAGGACATATGACAGGCACAAGAAAAATACAGCTGCAGTCCTGATTCAGAAGGGAAGATGCTTACGCTTTACGTTTGGCCATATCATTCTCTGAAACACCTTCAGCTGCAATCGTTCCTTCAACAACTATTCCTTCCTGTTTACAAATTAACAACAATCTGTTAGCCAAGCTTTTCAAAATTATGGCGCACGAGCACAAAAAAATGGGGGCATTGGAAATCTGGTTGAGCAGTCGACCTTTGCCAGGTAAAGGTTGCGGTGGTCGTGATCCTCAGTTTTAGCCTTGTCCAACTCCTTCTGATGGGCTGACTTCTTATCCAAGGCCCTCAAAATAGTTAGTTGTCTACCCTTGAGAAATATCCCCACTCCAGATGTTACACTTGCTGCTGATATTGCAGCATTAGCTGCATCCACTGTTTTAAATTTGAGGAAACCCGTGCCTTTCGGCCGCCTGCCACAAAGAATCATTTGTAACCACAGACGTACACTATAGAGAAGCAAATTGAAGAAAAATGGAGTCCATACTGGGTAATTTTGTGAAGCACCGGAACAAATGACTGCACATCCCCAAATCCAGAAAAACGTTGCGTCACTTCTTCAGTGTCAACATCAAAAGGCAGGTTGCTTATAAAAATTGTTCTCAGCAAATCATCATCTGAGTCTGTTAGCTCTGCATATTTCCTTTTATTTTTACCAGAACTTTTATCTTCACTAACAGATAAATAACTGACAGCCTTAATTGCAACATCATTGGTTTCATTAGAGCTTCCATTTTCCTCTGTTTTAAGCTGCTCCAAACTCTCGCTGTTAGGGTGACTTCCCCCACCAGAAGATGAGATCAAGTTCTTAAGAACTTTCCTTGCAATGTCAGCTTCATCATCAAAGTTTAACTCGGCAAGAGTATCTTCTTTTCCAGTTGCATCCGAATTCTCCACTACAGCATCATCCTCATCGGATAGCAGGGTTCCTTTTCCTTCATCAGCAAAATCATCCTCCAGATCTTCACTACTACTACCTCCTTCCTCTTCTGTTCCTCTCTCCTGTCCTGCAAAGGCCAGCAACCACATCACACTGAATGTGAATTTACTCTTATCTAGGAAAGTAGATCATAAGATCCCATGCGAACGAGCCCATGAGATGACAAATTAAGACAAAGGTTTCATCAAGTTCCAGTTTTTTAAATTCTCTTTCTCAAAGAATAACTTCAATAAAAGTTAAAGGTAAATGTTCATCAGTCAAATTCAAAAGTTAATGCCAGTTCCTTGAGAAAAACTCCATAACACGGAGCAAACCAAGTATGATTAATTCCACCGTGGAACACTTCCATGCTACTGGATGTACACCATGGCATCAACCCCTTGATAGGCACCATAAACACCTAGGCATCACAACTTCCAAAACATGATGAGAACAAGGGAAACTAAATGAACTTAAATTTCCGGCATCTGCAACAATTACGTAGAGTTCCCATGACTTTGAGGGACAACAATCAGAATATACAGCAAAAGACAAGTTACAGTTTCATGGACAGACAATGCAATGGCTGATTTCATAATTCCTCATTTAGCATTGTTGAGAAAGAAATCATTCCCAGACTATTTTCAGCGTCTCACATGAATTATGATGAGCAGAAAGATCTGACAACCAAGTTTTAAAGCGAATGTTCACTTACCATCTGTAGAGGCAGCAATAACAGCACTGACACCATGATATACCTTCTTCGGAACAGCCCAATCAACTGCTATAGTTCTTTTACCCAACTTATTCCCATTGAACTTTAGGATGGCCTGCCCAAAAGAATAGATATTGATTTTCTAATGCCAGCCTCAATAATCATAGAAAAGGTAACATGAAGCCATACATTTTCTGCGTCGCTTTTGCATGTGAATTTCACGAAAGCAAAACCTTTAGACAATCTGCAAAAAGCCAATTATAGTCAAGCAAAAGAGCATAGTCCTAGTCATTTTTTACAACAGGTGATGAGAATTTACCCTGTCTCAGAATTTTGAGGAATAAAGACATCCCAAACAAACCCTGCCGTAGAAAACATCTGTTTTATGTCATCATCTTTGACCTGCACTGACCAATAAAGATTTGCTCAGAAGGCAAGCTCCGCTCACCAAGAAAGCAGCAGCAGGGCTAGGATAATGTACATAATGTCACCTTGAATGGAAGATTTCTAATAATGAGCTTCCATTTCTGAGTTTTTGAGCCCTGGCAAAGAAATTAGACAATGAGTCATATTTCTTCACAAAAGAGGTAGGGATCGGAACAGCTTAGGCCAATTATTTTTAACATTCTCACCAAAGAAAAAATTATTCACAACATAAATACTGAGATATTGCTGCAATATCACCAAGCACTACACACAAACTTATCTGTAGAGTATACACTGGGAAAACTACAAACTACAGAATAATATACAGTTATGCTTTTACCTCACCACCCAGCTGTCGTGCCCATACAGCTGCTCCATTTATCTCTTTTTGATGTAACATTGCAACAACACTTCGAGCCGATTTAACGCTTGTAAAAAGAACGGCAGAAGCATCCATTCTACATCCATCTTGTGCAAGACCTGGAATGTTACAAACCATGACTGGTTTAGAATCCCAACTCAAGAAAGTTATATTTCCAAATCACAACATAAAATAACTTCAATCAGTTAGGTGTCCTTGATAAGAAACATTCTAAATCCCATCAGCAACATAGCCCATACTTCTCAGAGGCGTGCCCTTTGAGACATCTCACAATAAGAAAAAATTGCAATAATCTATTCTCATTAATTCTAGAATAGCAAATGTAAATCCAGCATTTCCTTGCCAAATGCACTTTGCATCATATTAAATGTGCTAATAACAGAGCCCGAAAGTGATATTTACAACTCCCCTCTTCACCAACGAAGCACTTCGTCATTCTTGAAGGCACATATCTATCATTCTGTCCTCTACCATAGTAGATATTCACATTACGTCAATGTACTAACTGGTCTCCTGGCACCACAGTTCTTTGTTAAGTTGTGGTTACAAAGCCAGCATTAATGGGGTACTGCCAGCAACATTGTGGCAAAGCAGGAGATATTCTTGCTGGTGCAAGAATTTCTGGCAACAGAGGGCTTACAGGGCTGGTTCTGATAATCATTGCGACAATGAAATAGTAGCATGCACATACAACACTTGGCTTAGTGAAAGCAGAAGAAGAGCAGGTATTGGCAAAATCTAGGTTGTGAATGACACTCCTATATTTGTGTCCATCAGGAAAGACAAGCAAATATGTTCTTAAATAATATGTAGATTTACTTGTCAAGTTATTTTTCCCTTCTAAGTTAGTTGCGGACACATTGATTGACAACATCAGATAAGGTGAGAATCTTATAAGGCCCATTAAAATATTACTATTCAACATATTTAACTGAAATACGGGAAAGGGAAAGGCCAGAAGGTGAGTAAAAACCAATCATGATGAGAAATGGAGAGTACCACCACAAAAACAAGAAAAAGAATGGCATGGCAAAGGTGCACTAACCATGTTGTTCAAGATCCTTTTCAGAAAGAGGATAAGACACGGAACACACTGTCCCAATCTCCTTTGCCCTACTATGAACCTGGCCCGCCATTTCAGCACTTATAAGACCACCAAATATGACGGTCCTTGCAACCCTTCAGAACACCAACATACAAACTGATGTCATTACATTCACATTAACATAGAAAGTTCTACAATTCACTGGGACCGGAAACTATAGAAAATCAAAGAGCTTTAAAAGTATTTATCAAAGGGAAGTCCACGGGTAGAAAATTTGTGCTCCTCACACAGTTGAATAAAATTTCCTCTCCAGAAACTACCAGCAAGATCGTGTGTACCAATCATCTGATAGAAGACGCATAAAACCATTGTACCAGTACAATCAAGGGAAAAAAACATGGCATTCCCCAGTACAAATGAATATGTCACGCCCTAAGTTTAATTCAAACTTGAGATCTACCTATTATCAAGTCCTTTACCCGTAATCAACAGCTGATGTCCATCTTGAACTTCTGGGAGATGTTATCAAAACAAAGGTCAACCCAGCTCACTACCTTTTCACAATTATCAGAAAGCACTCACAACTGTGACTTGCCCCAGGAAAATGTGATGTGGGCTACCAGTGAAATGCAAGGGACGCTGATAACTGCCTTTGGGACAAGTAGCATCCATTGTCCAAAAAATGTGTAGCAACTTGATAATCTTTACAGTATTTATTTGCACAAAAAATCCGGGGAACAAATATTTTATGAAACTGACCCAAATAAACAACTCAAATTTGTTCCTCTCCCACATGATCTAAAAAGCTGCACAGACAACCATCTTATTCAATAAAAGGTCAATAAGCTTAACAGAAGAATCAGTACCTTTGCTTCTCCGAGCATTTCTCGCTATCAGATAAACTACGGCACAACGTAGCTCCTTTCTGAGATACAACAGGCCTATCTGAGTTCGAGGGAAAATATATGGTTAATGAACAATATGATAACGTATGATGCATGACACTATAAATAATGAATCATCAGAGAATGGAACCTTTTTCCTGTAAATCCAAAGGAGGCTCAATTGTCGTGTGAGATTTACTGTTCTTGGCCTTTTTTGATTCCACAGCATCATCTGAGAAAAGCAACAAATAGGAATGAGCATATCAAATGCACGGTGATTGCATTACAACAAAGGCAGCAGCGCATCAACCTTGATTGACTTGTGCTCGACGCTGTTCAAGGGGAGCCCGATGCATAGCATGTTTTACTCCGATTTTACGACCCCCAACCAACGAACCATTCTTACTCTCAATAGCACGGTTTGCGTCTTCGGCAACAGCACTATAAGGCAGCAATTAACATTATAATGCATATAGAGACTGGGGGCACGAAAGTAGAGCTATTTACATTAAAAAAGTTAAAAACAAAGAGGTAAAGATTCCGGCATATAAAATCCATCTGAACAAATAATCTACGACTCTAAACAGCAGATGTGAAATTAACAGATATTTCGAAAATTACTAGCATATGGACTTTCAACAAAATTCCCCACTCAGAATAGAGGGAGCATTGTACAATAGCTACTGCTAAATTGCCATTGATGTGTTCATAGCAACGACATGACATTGGCAATTTGGCAAATTGTAAAGCAGTATTTTTGTAATTTTGCAGTTACATTTTTATCATTTAGATATTTGAATCTGCATCAGAAACTATCAAAGTGCATCTTTGATGCACTAAAACTGCAAAATATCTTGTCATGCGCATCATTTAAGGCATGTTCAGTTTGCACTCAAATCAGGATTGTCTCGACATGCATAAAAGAAAACTGCACACTGTCTGGTCTTGATGCATTATGCAAGTTTTGTTCAGTTTTTATTCAAAGATGAACATATCGACATACATTTCCTTCAATTATAATAGCAACCAAGTGTCATCACTTTCATAAGTTCAGGCTCTACAAAGTTGATCTACACATCATGATTCTCATTTAAACCTTAAAATAACTATCTCTCTTGTTCCCAATTCATGTAGTCACTTTATGATGGCCAGAATCATACCAAACTTACCAAGCATAAATTACTAATCAGTATCAGAGTTCAAGCAAATTGTGGATAACTTCCAATGTGTTGTCCCAAAATTTTTAATTTTAGATGAGACCAACATAAATATTCCATATCTGTGGGCCGTACTTAACAGGAAAGTTAGCAGTAAATTAGCAACCCTGACTGGAAAACTAACTAAATTGGAAGGAGAGCTCATCAGCAGCATCTAGAATCACAAAGAGCTATGCGAATATGCAGAATTACAGAAAACAGTGCAGTAATTGCTTCAGAATGCATCTTCTATTGCTCGTATTCAATTAAGCTACCGCACCATATGAGCTTGCTAAATCATGCTCCTCCACATCCCTTCCACATTCAGGAGAAAATAATCGAAACGACAAGTTGACAACGAAGCTCATGAACAAAATGAAGAAATGCGGCAAATTCTAGGTCAATGAAGATGCAGCCACATCATCAATTAACGGCCAATAATCGAATACATCAAGTCTTCCAAGGAAGGCCTCTCCGGAGGGAGACTTACAATTGAACAAATGCAAAACCTCGATGCTCACTGGAACCTGCAACAAGAAACGAGTCAACAAAATCCGTCTCTAATGTACTCAACACAAGCACGCCCCAAAAGCAAATATCGCGGTCCCTCACCTTTCTTGGTCACCATGAAACAGCGCCTGACCGGACCAACGTCGCTGAACGTCTCCTCGAGCTGAGCCATCGAAACAGAGAGCTAGGATTAAAGCGACGCTCATCGCTCCGCCAACGCGCGCGCCGGGGCACGCGTGGAGAGGGACCGACAGCAGACATCTTCCTAGAGGGAGGGGAGGGAGTACCTGAGCGTTGGTGAAGGAGTAGGGCAAGTTGGAGACGAAGACGGTGGAAGGAGAGTGAGCGCTGGGAGCTCCATCTTTGTTGGCTCGCTTGTTCTTCCCCATCCCCTCCGTCGTTGCAGAAACCCAAACACAAACACTTCCCCGAAGTGGCCAGGGTTTAGCGTCCGGCCATGGAGGGAGGGAGGGAGAGAGGGAGGGTTACCCGCCCTTGTTATGAACGAGGCGGGTTTGGGCTTATGGGTCCTGAATTTGGGCCTATTCGACCCCGATGGGAGATGGAGGAAGCGAGAGGAACGAAAAGTGTGGGTTGGGCTTGGCCGATCGGTCGTGAAAGAACCTTTTTCTGGCCCAGCATGAAAGAATCTGAAATGTAGCCTTTTGTTTTCTGTAGGCAATCTATAACGTTGCGTTGAGGAAAAGAATATTCGCCGGCCCAAAAAAATCATTTAGTGCACTTCCTTTTCCTAGAGAATTCCAATTTTTGTTGTCAATTTTCCTTTTATTTTCAAAAAAATACCACCAAAACCCTACACTATGCCATATGTAATGCATTTGCCTTAAATTTTTTTCGTAATACCAAAAATCTCAAAGTTGTCTCATTATCACACATTTACCCTAATTTTTTTTGTGATACTAAAAACTCTAAATTTGTATATTTATGATACATTTATCTTCAAAAAAAATTTCTTACTTTTTAAAACCCACTCTAGCCAGCGAGGGCCACCAAAGGTTGTTGGCCACTAGGTGAGGGTTGCAAAGCCTTTAGTGCTATGCCCACCTTCACCCACAGCCGGCCAATCCCAAGCAAGGTTGGCCTAGCCCAAATCTAGGTGAGGCAACCTCACCCTTGCCTTACCTTGTGGATTATGGGCAAGGCCCTTCGTGGGCATGGCCAGCCTCACCGACAACTAGCGAGTTACCTTCGCCAACCACTGACAAGGCTCTAGTGGGGCAGCCTCCCCCACACCCGCAAAGGGCCTAGGCAAAGGCCCCAAAGCCCTCGCTGGTCTTAGCTCGTCGACTAAAGTGGATGCCAACAAATAAAGAAAGAAAATAAAAAGAAAAAATATTAGATAAATGTGTCACGAGAAAATAAGATCAGGATTTTTCATGTTATCAAATAAGTTTTAGGATAAATATGTTACACAAGCACAAGTTTGAAATTTTGGTGTCATTAATAACATCTAGGATAAATTTGTTCTCAACAGTATGGTTTAGGTTTTTTATGATATTTTTCCTTTTATTTTTCTAGCAGTATGGTTTCCTTGATATTCAAATACTTGCTTCGGGTTTGCCAATTCGGAAAAATTATCTCACCCCCTCTCCTCTCTCTCTCTTGTCTTCTTCAACATTCAGCCATGGGCAATGTCGTGCTCATTCCTGACGATGATACAATATTCAGTAATCGGCCATCAATTATTTTACTTAATAGATTCGTTCTTATGGAACGAGTGTATGCTTAACCCTACTAGTACTCTATTGATCCTACCCATTTCTTGGATTTGACTTTGTTTTGTAGTATTGTGGATTTTAGTTTGCTTTGATTCGCTTTGTTATGGAAATTTATTTACTTTTCACGTATCATTTTGAGCAATAAACACCGATTTCTTTTGATAAAAAGAAAATGCAAGCTCATTTCAAGATTATTGTCGCTATCTCAATGGAAATGAATAAAAATATATTTCTAAAAATATAATGTGCATCGATTTTATTCTAGAGTTACTATTTTTCAAGTTTAGATTTTTATGTAATGATGAACGACAATATATCTAAGAAGTGAAAATATGAAGGACCCACATGTAATTTCAGATCAAGTACATTTTGCTGTGAAAAACGAAGCAGGACAAACACGCCCTGTTCCAGTGTTAATGCACCGAGGATTCACGATGTTCTCTGCCTCAGAGGATGACGTCTCCGTAAACCCGAAAGAAAAGTCCAATTTCTCGAAGAGAGCGTGAAAGCTCGTCAAAACATAAGCAACCTAAGAAATTTCGAGGAAACCAGTGCCCGGAAGTTGACTTTTTGCGTTGAACTTTATGAACTGATGAACAAACATTTGAACACGAGATCAGATCTGACCACTTTATGAGAACACTTCATATCGTGTACGTATAGCGAGAAACCAGTCACGGTCTCAGGAAAGATTCACCATACAGAAGCACAAAGCGGCAACCATGGCTGACATAACTCACAGAAGAGTCCGGACGAATGGGATATGGATGCACATCGCAGAGAAAGGAGATGGCCCTCTGGCTCTGCTCATCCATGGCTTCCCTGAACTCTGGTCCACATGGAAGCACCAGATCCATCACTTGGCTGAACACGGTTACCACGTTGTTGCGCCCGACATGAGGGGCTACGGGGACTCGGACTGCCCCACCGACCCGGCCTCGTACACCATTCTCCACCTGGTGGGCGACTTGGTTGGCCTTATCAATGCGCTCGGTCAAGATCAGGTGCGTCACATCGGCGCACGGGATGATTAAGTACTTGCTGCGTGTGCATTTATCTTCTCATATGCTAATTCTGGCAGGATTAGAATGTGCACTCTTCATGTTGCTTGCTAGAAAGTGAGGTAATTGTGAATCTGCAGGGTACTTTTGGCCAGGAAAGCTTCTTGTTCTAGTAGGTTTAGCGTTAAGATTCGAGTGTTCATTCTTACTAAATTCAATGCTGAAAAATGGCCAGAGAGAAATTTATGCTTTCCGATATTATATTTGTACATCAAAAACTTGTAATTGGATCAGCAAATTGCTCGAAAGTAAGCACAATTGAGTAAAAGCCATCATCACCCCCAAGGACTGGAAAACGATTTATGCAAAGATCGAGCTGGACAGACTTTTCTGCTCCAATTTAATCGTCATGTTAAAGTCGGTCGCAGAATTCAACTCAGAAACCGTGCATGAGTACATATTTTTTTGAACAGCAAATGGGGACATAACCTAAACGTTTTGATTCAGAACACGTACCGAGCTTGAGTAGCCTGTGCGCTGATGCTTCTGTGCTGTGTTCATTCTTCTGTCAAAAAGCTGATGTGGGTTTGGTCGATAGGCGTATGTGGTTGGTCATGACTGGGGCGCAGAAGTAGCGTGGCACCTTTGCCTCCTCAGGCCGGATAGAGTAAAAGCGCTCGTTAACTTGAGCGTGCCTTATCGGCCACGGTCCCCACAATTGAAGCCGGTCGAGTACATGGCCGAAAAGTTTGGCGACGGGCTCTACATTACTCAGTTTCAGGTGAGAAAAAGATGTCCGAACTTCGAGCTCCGGCATGGTCTCTGAAGTAAGGAGGCAACGACAATTAAACCATGGCTTTGGCAAGTTGTTCAGCACTCGAGTTTGTATATCTAGTTTTTCTCTGCTGTGGCTGATGCAGGAACCAGGAAGGGCCGAGAAGTCGTTTGCTAAGTATGACTGTTTGACGGTAATGAAGAAGTTTTTACTGGTGAATGCTCCCGACCTTCTGGCCGCCCCACCGGGTGTCGAGTTCATCGATTTCCTCGAGACCCCGGATTCATTGCCGCCGTGGACCACCGAAGAGGAGCTCCGGTACAAGGCAGAGAAGTTCCAGAGCTCCGGTTTCACCGGGGCATTGAACTACTACCGTGCCATGGACAGGTACGTCAGATCAATACCGCGTTCAATTCGACCCTATGGAAAACCCAAAAGCATGGATTTAGTGCAGTCAGCTAATATAACCAAAACGCAGCCAAGATTAGCCTTTAACCAGAGTTTACATCTATAGGTGTTATATGATCTAAGCAAAGATCGGAGGTGGCAATGGAAAGCGATATCTAGGATTAACTTTTTCCACATCCGTGCCTCTTGCTGTGCCAAAATTCAGTTATTTCTCTCGTTCGTGAAAATTTCATTGCGAAGTGAATGCATCCATCTGCTTTGATTTGATTATTTGCTGGTCGAATCTTTAATCTATCGAGAGCGGCAAGAACTGACATGTACATTGAACTTAGGAATTGGGAGCTGCTTGGGCCGTGGCAAGGGGCGAGAATAAGTGTCCCAGCGAAAGTCATAATTGGGGATAAGGGCGTCGGTTTCCAATCATTCACCAAAAGTTACATAGAGAGCGAAATCTTCAAGGAGCTCGTCCCTTGCCTTCAAGTTATGGTCGTCGATGGCCACCATTTTATCCAGGAGGAGAGGGCGGAGCTGGTCACTGCCGAGATTCTTTCCTTTTTCGGTGAACGATCTGGAAATTGAGTGTTATATGTCAATCGGGTTCTATCCTTTTTCGGTGAACAATATGGAAATCGAGTGTTATGTGTCAATCGAGTTTGTGGGATTCGATCAAATGAATTCGATTTACGTTACTTGTATGTAGTGATCTTCGACCATTTGATGATTTCACATGGATGTTGGGATTATATAACCTTATTTAACACAATTTTCCTTCGTGGGCAATGTTGATTTAATGCTTTAAACATGGGTCGTAAGACATATGCTAGATTCTAGGACGAGCAATTATTTAGAAGTTAAGAATTGGCCTAGGAGAATGATGTGGCAAACAAGCGACAAAGAAGAAGAGATCGTCAGGGGGAGAAACAAGAAATTGGACGAGCCCCTGTGCTTTTAGAGGGAGCAATTGAAGCTCAGATGGCTCCTGTGCTGTCCCTTTTATGGACCAAATATGCAAATATTACACGGGTTAAGGTCGACGTGCAAGCGTGTCAGAAGAAAGAAATTCCACATCGGATCGAGACTGAATTCATTGACAGACTCGGGGGGAAAAACTCTTCCGGCAACGGGTTTTGCGAAGGCATCTACCGACGATGTACGTCATTATCTTCGTGCATGAAACGAGTGCTGCTGCTGCTGCCCCTCGATGGCTTTGCCCCCACTTCTCTTTTTTCCCTTTCTCCCTGAGTTATCTGTCGGGGAATCCAGGCGTGGGAGCACGAGAGGGCGGTCAAAAGAACAGGAACGTAAGACAATAGGCGGAGCAGCCTTTTGTCTGAGTGTCCTTTTCCATCTCCAAGTATGAAAAAAGCCTGAGCCCCACGGCAAATGTCTGCAGACCCCAAAATGGGACAGAGCTGCTTTAAATGGCAATAGCAAACAGCAAAGAGCACGAGCGTCTCGTGGAACCCCCCTGGGGATAAAGGACGTCCTGGTCCGGAACTTGGATGGGCTGTCTCGATATGGACCGTCCGATCGTCGGATCGGCGAGGATTGCGGGACCTCATTGATTGATGATTGAGATCCGCCCGAGCTGTGTGAATAGTCCGTGCGAGAATTTAGGCCGATTCCCTGAAGAGGGGGAAAAAAAAACTAATTTGAAATTTAGGTCCCATTACTGCTCCGACCTTCGTTTCCGTGAGTGGAATTTACAACGGCACGAGAACGCATGAAGGTAAAGAATATTTATAACGCTAATTGGAAATTCGATTTGAATGTATAAAACGATCGAACGGGACATGATTCTCACAAGACTGATGACGGTTTTAAGAGCATTACCTTGACTACAATTGAAGTCGAACTCCTGTTTCCGTGACGCGAAAACTTTTGAAGATGTTGAGTATTAGAATGGAACTATGCAATTGAAGCGTTAAACAATTTTTGGACCATCTTAATATGTTGACTAATGAAATGAAATATTATTAACCAAGTTTTAATATGGTACCAGAGTAAGAATTCATAAGTTCAATTTTTTTTTCAAACTCCAATTTAGCTCCTCGATGAAATATTTTCACGCTTAGTACTTGAGAAAATAAATCGAACTAAACATGAAGGAGAATATTAGGATGTTCGGTGTTATACCGCATTATCATCTAACAATTTAAATTTTTCAAACAATCGACAATAATTTTATCAAGATCTCACATAGTATCCAAGTCCATAATAGATCGGTAGACTCCAAATTTACTATGGTAGTTAGTAAATATCCAGAGGAAGAGATCTAGTGAGGTTGTAATGCAGCAACACGGGTCTAATAGCAAACTTCATTTTGGACTTGAGAAGGAGAACAAAGACGAATCTAGGAGTCGAATATTCAAATTTGAGACGAGTTAGTGCAAAATGATACATGGATTAAGGAACCTAACACTGTACTCGTATGCGAGCTAGATTGCTGAAATACAATTCACAAATACACGTGTGAATTGTCTTAGAAAAATCATGTACCGAAAAATTTGTATAGTTAAGAGAAATTAATATATTTCAACCGATCCATAACTTATCAGTTCAACTATGAATAAGATTTTGTTTTGTTACTCGACGTGCGAAAAGGGTCTGATTTTTTTTTTTGTTTCATTTTTCGGAGCAGTTTTAATTAACTATTCATATCTTATTAAATTAATATCAAGCGTTTACCTGACATTTTGCATAGATATTTTCTCCCTCCACGAGAAGCATGTTCCTGCACAAGCAATCGCGCGTCACGAACCACGATCCCCTCCGTGGGGCCCACCCTTCCTCCTCGTCCCACGTCATGATGACACGATCGGATCCCGTGGAGCCGATCCCAGAAGATCCTCCCCCTCGGGATCAGCTTTTCCTATCATCGTCTGGTTCTGGAACATTTTTTTACCAGGCCTCACCCGTGGGTCCCACCAAGTTTGATTAATCGCGCAACAAGGAAAAAGAAAAAAGAAACCCGCGACTGCTATTTCTTCATTAGGTCTCGAACGCCATCCTTCGCCATCCCTGCCAATCACCTAGCGCCACGTACTCCCCGTCCCCCGGTTCATCCGTCGCTAATCAATTGGACGATTAAGGAGAGGCCCATCAATAATCCCTAATCAAACATTAATCTACTCATTACCGACTACCCTACGCGTTATGAACTCACAGCTGGCAACCTCGTCGCATTATAAAATGTTTAGCTCCGATTTGTTGCGCGCTAATAATTTTTAGCTAATGGATATAATTTGAATAATAAAAAAAGAACGAACGAAGGCGCATGTCGCGCAATGCGAATGGTATTTCGAAGACGTTAATTTATTTTATTTGTCTTGATTCTGCGTGCCGGCCCCGGGCGCACCTAATTGGCCCCCATGGCAATTAATGTATGTACGAGACTTTGGAGTAAAAGGCTCAACCAACATATTTTTTTTTCAAACTTTGAAAATCGGTTGATATTGATGTGTGGCGTATAATATGTAGACAACGTTGCTTCCCTGGACTTCTCAATTCGTTCTCTTTGGCGGGTCGAAACGGCTCTTTCGAGAAGGGTTTGAATATCTTTCTCCATCCCCGTGTTATTGTTTATTTATTCCTCTCTTATCAAGTGAGTACGAGACAATTTTTCCTTCATCAAAGAACGTAGAAGTCCCGCTACCTACAAATTTACAAAACATCTGACCGTAGAGTAACGCTCTTTAGTATCGTTTTATACCGCTAATGGCGACAGTTTAAGGATAACTCTCGTCTTTTCATTTAACGGCACTTCTTGTCCTACAACTTTTTTTGGCATTTCTTTATATTTTCTATATACATGTGTTATTTATCGTGATACTTGCAAGTTAAAAATAGAATCGTAGACTATTTCTAGATGGTCGGACAAAGTAAAATATTATTTATATTTACCATTTTTTGATATGCACAATTTCTTTTCCTGAAGTAAAAAAGGGGTTTAGTCCACGTGGCAGAAATTATTGCGCGCATCTAGCTTGTGTAAAGCCCCTTTAATCTTTAATTTGCATTCACTTTATGTAAAATCGAGTTCAAGGACAATTTTTTAGGAGCGCCCAAGGAAGACGGTGCGAAATTGCAAAACCAAGTCCTTTGACTTTTAACTCCAGTATTGTCCAAAATTTACGAAACTACCTCGGCATCGTTAGTAGATTGGATGGATGCCTTATTAACTTTGCTCTCATCTACTTGATGGTTGATTTTCACAGAAAGCCCCTGATAAAAGGGGAAAAATGTACAATAACCCATAAGGACGATCAAATATCCAAATAATATTTGGAAAGAAACCCGTGAAATAAAAAATAACAAAGAAATCACGGATTTGGCCAAAAAAATACAAGACTTTTTGCTTTCTCGTAGAAATTTTGAAGGAAAAAAAAACAATCGTCTAAACTTATATACGTTGCCAAAGCTTTCATATATTATGGGATAAAAAGAAGTCGATGCACATTCCTTGCGAAATCCGAATCAAGCAAAAAGGTTACAAAACAAAATATCTGTTCGGACACGTTTCGGGGATTGCGGTCATTCGTCGAGTCGGGAAATAAGTAAAAAAAAAAACAAAAAACAAAGGAAAGGAAAGTTTCTCGGCAGGGGGCGTCCGACGACTTTTTAAGGAGGGGAGGAGGGGATAAATTACTTGTGAAAGTCATGGAAGAAACGTACATAATAAACAAGATTATCACGTTAACCCTCGTCATTACGAGCCAAAAACCAGGCGACCCACCCGATCCCAGGACGAATAAATGCTAACCGACAGTAGCCTGGCCAGGCGGGTCTCACCTCTGTCGTGTCAGAAACCAAAAACTTATTTTTCCCCAATTTTCATATTCCCCCCCTACTTCTTTTCCCTCTTTTTTAATTGCCCCCCAAAAACCAAAAATTCGTCCTTTCGCTTTCCTCGCCGATCCGCCAATCGGAGCGCGCTCGTCCTTCTCCGCGAATCCCCGTGTCGCCTCTCCTCTCCCTCTCTGCAGACGTAATTTAGATCTCGCCTTCCTGCGGGCCGCTTCTGTTCTGTTCCTCTGATCCTAGGCAGCTTTTTCGATTTCCCCGGCGTTTTCCCTTTGGGCCCTCCGTTTCCGCCGTTATTTACCGAGACTGCCCTCCTCCTCCTCCTCCTCCTCCTCCACGAATTCCTGATTTGGTAGGATTCGGCGGGGGGAAAGAGGGCGGGGGGGCGGCTGCTTAAGTTACAATTATTGAACCTTTTGGTTTGTCTTTTAAGCAACTCAATGAGGATGCATGCATCGCGTATTAGGTGCCCCCACCTAATTCTTTTTTAGACCAACTTGTGGAAAATGCGGCACTTTGCAATTCCGCGGATTGGATAGGTGAGGAAAAAATATCGGGTTAATAGTATAGAAAGTAAAAAATTATGCTCACCGTGACGTAAGTATCGCGAATCATTCCATTTCTCGTTTCATAAAGAACCCTTGACTTATAACAATATAACAAATGTATCGTGACGAAACTGAAATCAAAAGCATACATATGTAATTTTTTTGCGGCATAACAAAAAATTGAAGCATTTATATCACAATGGATAAATTTAGGATTTTTCACGATAGAAAAAAACCTGAGGTGTTTGTATCATAGTAAATATAATTTGGGATTTTTTTGTAGTAATAATAATAAAAATTAAAACGATGGGACGAATTATGATGAGATGATGATAAGTTGTGAAAGCATTAGGAAAAGGTTCGATGACTATGCGATATATGTGTGCCCGGAGCGAGATAGATATTCTTCGCGTCACCTCTTGAGTTCCATGGCTATGATCGATGGGGCATCATATTTGGGAAATTGGCATTTGTGAGGGATTAACCTAGCCGCTCGGAATCGTTATTGTCATCTGATTAAGGGTAGCTATAGCTGCATTGCTGATGGTCATCTTCACCTGCAATATCCTTTTCACAAGTAATTTGAAGGCCTCTATAACAGGTGGTGCAAAGTTTTTTAAAAAAGGAAGATGCCTAATCATCTTTATAAAAGCTATAATAAAATTTATGGGTATATTCATTTATTTATTTTGATGTCCCGAAAAATCCATACAAAATACTCAGCAAATGATTGAAAAGGCTTGAAATTTTCCATAATTAGCTAGCCACATCACGCAATCATATTTAAACTATTTAAAAGCACGTGCATTTGATCATATATCGTCATCACTCAATCAATTGAACTGTACATTTCGTAAAAATCAATCATTCTCGGAGTAAGTAGAAACGCCGTGCTTAAGTACTAACCGATTTGATTTAGAATACAAAAAAAAGGACTAACCACCGGAAAGCAACTCAACAAGAAGCGGTGGTAGGAACAGCAAATCACGCCCGTCCCTATCGAAGCAATCATGCGCGGTCTCCTTAGAGCAAAAACAGAAGGACAAAAACGTGGGACGTCGTCGTGCCTAGCAGCATCCGTCGGCATCTGCCCGGGTTCGCATCTGTTCTCGTAACTCTCTTCCTTCCTCGATCTTCATGGGCTTGCTTAGGTTTGTAACCTTCCGACGAACAGAGAGAGGGAGAGAGACAGAGACAGAGACAGAGACAGAGGGGTTTTGCTCGTCGGTCTGCGTTTCCTGAAGCCGCATGCATATCTCGGAAGGAACGTCGCCGTACAAAACCACCCGACCGGTCATCATCGTCCCCGGAAAAATGCCTGACATCGTCTTTTCCGGATCGGGTCCATGCATCCAATAGAACAGTCTTTACATCGACACTTCACATCATCCATACAAGGACATTTTATGCCTGGGAAGCAGGAACAGCCTTGCTCCCCCCCTCCCTCTCTCATAGTCATTATACCTCGGAGGCAGCAGATGCTGATGTCGTAGAATGACATCTTCTCATTTTTTCTTTTCATTTTTCAAATGGGGAGGGGAAGGTGCCTTCACGGTATTAATTAGTCCTAAAGATTCTCTCAACGTGACGGTTGCCGAAAAGGCGATGTGCTCATTCTATAACCTAATAGCGGCCGCATGCTAGTCATGACATGCCGGATCGATTTTTATTTTCAGCGGCTTCGAGTTAGGCGAATTGGTCGCTGCTTTGGTGGGTAACCTGAATGACCATATCGCCTTCGTGATTTAATGGCGGAATACCGTAATTACGGTGATGAATCATAATATCTAGCTAGCCTTAATGTGTGCGCTTTCTCGCTAAGGATGGCTACGAGATTGAACAATCTAGGTTTCCATCTGCAATTTATTGCATTTGTTACCTACTAGACTCGGCACGTGCCCCGATCGGAAAACGCACGCATGCCCGCACGTGCCACCAGATTTTTCCCTCCGTCCTCTCAAAACCCCCGTTTGATTACGCCCCAAAAGGGGCAAGTGATTTTTCTTCTTTTTGGAGAGCCCTTTTTCGATCGAAGCGCTTCGGACTTGAGAGCGTGAGGTGTGAAAAGCAAAGAAAAAAGGACTCCCATCATGTTGATCGAACGCCAACTGCGGACTTTGTGGTGTTCTTCATGATGGTCATAGATTCTGCTCGGCAATCATCAGAGCGCCCATGGAGACTTCACATTCATGAACATGAAAACGATTGTCGTTCCAATTTCTTAACTTGGTTCGGCCGAACATTATAAATAGCACCGGATCACAGAAAATTTTCAGATTCTTTTTTTGGGACAAGTGGGATTTTAAACACGAGGATGTTAAAGCTTCATATCGATGAAACTTGTCGGCAGAGCTTCTTCTCTCTTTTTTTTGGGTAAATGAAAATAATACCGTCAAAATGAGACATTTGTTTAACTATTATCATTCTCATTTTGTTATCGAACAGTCGATTCTCAAGACATCACTTGCTATTTAATCTATTAAATACAAAAAAATGAGATTTTTAAATAGGGAAAAATTCGCTTTACTCATCTTGGCACATTTACTATATATAATTTTGTGAATTAAAAAAATCTCAAATTTGGACCATTGTGACATACCAAATTTTCCCATGATGCTAAAAATTTCTAACTAATATTTGTATAACATATTTATCTTGAATTTTTTCGTGACACTAAAAATTTCAATTTTTTTCCGGAGACATCAAACTTTTGAGGCAAATATGTTATACTATAGACGTTCGAGTTAAACACGTCATGATAATCATAATTTAAGGTTTTCTGATGACTTTTATATTTCAAAATATGTTAGGCCTCTTATCCGGTGATTGTGCTGAGTTTCACGGCTTTCAATTTCTACCTCGAAGTTCTCCGACGTACACGTTACATCCAAAGCCAAAAAAGGGGTTTTAAATCGAATTGTCAAACAATGTCGTCTATTAGCTACGGCGAACGTGGATTTCCTTCTTCGTTTTCTTTTGGTTTTCCTTTTTATTTTTTGCCCTGCACAGCTAACAAGGCTGTCCTAAGGATCCTAATCTTTATCCACAAGGCTGTCCTAAGGAGCAATCGGGCTTCCAACCATCGGGTACGACAACAGTGAAATGCGTACTTGAGGAGTATACAAGCACGACGCTGACTCCAGGGGTTGCTAAAAAGGCAAAAAGAAGGAGAAGAGTATGATGCTTGATGCTGACGCGTGAGCAATAATATTTAGAGTAACTTTAGGCCCATCAACATTGACGTACGAAACTCTCGTGCCAAGTAATGAACAAATTCATGCTCTCGTCTCATTAAGTAGGTCGATTTCGTAAATTAAAGTGCAAAAGCACAAATAAGAAGGGAGGGTACAAAGAAAGGAGGAGGAGGAGGAGGAGGAAAAGAACAGGGGAAACAGAGCAAAGAAAAAGATTGAGGAATGAGGAGACAAATGGACACCTACTGTTGCGCCTCCTCCCTTAACAAAAACATTTTCAAATGGGAATTAAATAATTGGGCAACTAACCACAACAAACAAATAAAACCAAGTAGATAAAAGGGAATAGAATATGCTCATGGTTTATATGGTGGATATTGAAGCAACCAGAGAGAGAGAGAGAGAGAGAGAGAGAGAGCAGAACTTCCATGCTCATGGATGAGAGAGACAGCCGCAGGTAGAGCGAGAGAGATGGTGTGAGAGAGAGAGGGGGGGGTTTAAGAGAGGGTTTAGGTCCACCAACTGGTGGTTAGAGATTGAGCACCTTAACCAAACACCAGCCACGAATTTAGAGGGAGGAAGGAGGAGGAGAAGCAACATTGCAGGTTAAACACCAACTACTACTATTCGCTGCCTCTGTTTCAAGCAAGAACCCGAAGCTAAGCAATCCACGGAGCTTTAAAAGCAGTGACTGTTTCGGAAAGAGAGAGTTTTTGTGCGGGTTAAGAGCAAAAGAACCGACTTTTGCGGAGAGAGAGAAAGGGGGTCTCGTGTGGTTCTCAGGTGGGGATCGCTGGATTTGATGGTTGCATGCTAGTATGATTTCAGCAGGCAACAGAAGTGCAAACTTTGTTGTTCCTCTGAACTATGGAAAAAGTTATTTCTCTCTTCTTCTTCCTCTTTAGCTTTTAATTCCTCTGGGTTTTGGGTTCTTGGAGGTGTGGACTGGTCTCTTCAATAGTCCAATGCAAATTCGAGTCTTTCTTTCTGCTGAATTCTTGGGATCGGTGGAAGCTTGGGTCTGTTAGAAGAGTTTTAGCCCGTCCTGTTGCATACCCTCAATTGATACAGGCTTCAGAGGTTCTCTTTGTTTCCAGTGATCTTGACTTTTCTTTTTCTTCAGTTATTTT
Source organism: Melaleuca quinquenervia (assembly GCA_030064385.1). Classification (NCBI taxonomy): domain Eukaryota; kingdom Viridiplantae; phylum Streptophyta; class Magnoliopsida; order Myrtales; family Myrtaceae; genus Melaleuca; species Melaleuca quinquenervia. The sequence goes on along the minus strand of CM057726.1, from coordinate 2,924,296 downwards.
TCTCCCTCCTCTTCCGTGGATGAGGGGAATTTTCTTTCCTTTTCTGCTTTATTTATCTTTGCATATGCTTCTCCAACTCTGGAATGGAGATGATGGAGCCAACAAGCTGTCATACTTCTCTTGCAATTATCCTTCTTTACTGGCCAGTCCTTGTCGAGCTAAATTTATCCTATGAGGCTAACTAAGCGGACCTCTCACTTGCCGGTTGCTACCAAGCTTGTTCTCGGGATTGTGCTGTCCGACATAGCACGTCTTCCCGTACTTGATTGGATTATTTGATCTGTTGGTGTTTTGGCGTGTTTATTTGCTATTTTGACTTCTTCTCTTCCTTCGTTTAATCGGAGAAACGGGACTTCTCTAAAATTTGTCAAAACCTCGTCCTTAGATATTTGATTTTTTTCTGAAATTCCTGTTTGCATCTCATGCCTGGAGGTCGTCTTTTGATCGTTGAGTTTTATGTCAGACTGCCTATTTGCTTCGGAAGGCATGACCTTCAATTTTCCGATTGACTTTAAGCTGCTCTTGCGGTGGCATCTCCATCAAATCATCCAAAGTAATAGTCAGCATGTGGCAAATTGCTGGAGTAACCATATGCATATCAGACACAGGCAGGGTTGATCACTGGTCTTGAGTAGTTATCTTGCCTGGCCCATAGTGATACACAAACTTTAGGAATTGAATTTCGGTTTGCAGTCTCATCTTTGAAAACTTGTCTAAATGTTCTTTTTCTCATCTTTCAGCTCTCTCGGTGATTATGAAAGGTTTACTCAGATAACCTGGTGCAATTAGCATGTCGACTTACTATACCAGTTCCAGCGATCAAAGAGATGCTGCTCCTGTTCTATACTTACGAGAACACGCCCCCACATCACATGCTGAGGAACCTCTTCCTGGCAATAATATGATGTATGTAAGTTCGGGATCCTTCTCGAGTGCATTGACCGGGAATCCTCAGCAGCAAAGTATTGGCATGGATATGTCATCTGTTGGAGGTCTGGATTCTATGCCACACCACCAAGCTATGTTTTCTGGCCTCAGCGGGTCCCAAATGAGCGATCATGGTTTGGCTGGGTGGAGAGATGGGAGGAATGAGATGCTCTTTATGCAGCCAATGGCCGGCCACTCAGCAGTCCTTCAAGATGGTCAGAACTTGCAGGGACAGGGGCTTTCACTTAGTCTTGGGACACATATTCCCTCAGGCATCCACATTCCTTCGAGTCAATATCGGAGTCAGAACTTGGGTTTAACTGCGTTCTTAAGTCCTAATTCATCGAAATCGGCTGAAAGCAATAGCAGAAATGGCTCTACAGTTGATGATCAACCGAGAAGTGTTGAGTTCTTCCCTCAGAGTCTAGTGGGAGCCAATCAAGACTCTAATGCAGGGAACTTTTCTGTAAATGGAATGTCAAACATGTCAAGAATGATTCCGAATTCCAGATACCTACGGGCAGCTCAACAGCTGCTTGATGAAGTTGTCAATGTTCGGAAAGCTTTGAAGCAATCTGATAGTGAGAAGATTAAGAGGTCTGAAGAGGGAGATGAGGATTCCAAGAAAGACGCCAGTTCAAATCCTCAAGAGTCAGATGGTAATTCCGCTGGCGAACTTTCACAGGCGGAAAGACAAGAATTGCAGAGCAAGCTGGCTAAACTTTCGTCAATGTTGGATGAGGTATGTTTGTTGATATTGCTTAGATTTTGGTGTATATTCTCAGTTGTGGTTACTCTGCATTTGTTGTATCATTGAAGCCATTTACTCATTCCATTTCTCTTGAACTGCGGTTTTTGCTGAGGAAACTTTTGGTTCACTTTGTCTGTGTTTGTTGCCTTCTTTCACTTTGTTATTTTGCTATCCTATTAGATAGAGGCGTCATCTTGAATTCAGAATAGGCCAGATTACAGCCATAAGAAGTATGTTCGACCATAAGAGATATCTAGCATTGCAAATTTGACACTGACTACTTAAGGAACTAAGAAGTCAAAAACAAAGGTTGCCGAGACCTTGGTCCGCTTACTGATTTGAGATGGAAGTACATATGCTCTCTATTCACTCCAGTAATTCAGCGAGATGAATGCAAAATCCTGCTCATTTCTATTAAGAATCCCTCTTTCTAGTCAAGATGCTGAGTTGATGATCAACCTCTCATGCATGGATAGAAGTTCCTTGTGGCTAACAGAAAAACTTGGGCGAGCAGATCTAATGCCCGCCGTTTTTTAATGTCATAGGAATGTTGCCAACACTTGACTTTAAAGTTTGTCATCTAGCACTGGTTTAACACAAATTGTTGATTGACATGCTTATGTGCTCCTTTCATCACAAGTAGATCACATGTTCTAGTAATCACGTGGAGACTGGTGGTCATTGTGCCTTATCCTTCTGTCTTCTTTCATTAATGTGCTGCAGATGGTTGAATTCTTTCTTTTTTACATCCTGGGTGATTAATAGCATTGTCTTGTTGATCCTTATCCTATAGTGCACGAGAAACTCTTCTTTTCTCCATCTTGGAATCGATGAACCTTTCATGGATGCAGGTTGATAGAAAGTACAAACAATATTACTATCAGATGCAGATTGTAGTGTCGTCCTTCGACATGATAGCGGGACCTGGTGCTGCTAAAGCATACACGGCCCTTGCCCTTCAGACTATATCACGCCACTTTCGGTGCTTGCGAGATGCAATTGCCACCCAAATCCAAGCAACCCGTAAGAGTCTTGGGGAACAAGATGCTTCTGGAAGCAGTAAAGGAGTGGGAATACCGCGGCTCCGATATTTGGACCAGCAGCTCAGGCAGCAACGGGCCCTACAGCAGCTTGGTATGATGCAACAGCATGCATGGAGGCCGCAAAGAGGACTTCCTGAGAGTTCTGTTTCTATTCTCCGGGCATGGCTGTTTGAGCATTTTCTTCATCCGTAAGGCAGCCGTTATGCCGTTATATGTCTTTTCTTTTTATCCATCGATTGTCACGGAATGTTTTCCATGCCGCATATATCTTATTTAAGTCTTGGCCTTTTGCAGTTACCCCAAGGACTCTGACAAAATCATGCTCGCAAGGCAGACAGGGTTGACAAGAAGTCAGGTGAGAAATAACTCAAGCTTAACCAGAGAACGAACTTGAACTGGTGAAGCATGAGCTAATCGAGACATCCTAATACCTGGAGCACCATTCCAAAACATTGCGGAACCCAAAAGGGCACCCTGATATCATCGATTACGTTATTACTGTTCAACAATGATTAGGTTGGGATGGGAGGTGGTTTAAAATTAAGAAAAATTGGACTCAAGGAGCAACAGTTATGAAAATTTTTGTTCAGAAGGAAAGGCTTGAACCAGAGGCTAACAGCGTAGCAAACGGATGTGGCGGTTTTAGAGGAGAACAGTCATCTTCATCCTGCCATGCCACTTGTCATCATTATTCACTAACCATGCCGGTGCTTGCTTTGTTGTATTATAGCCTGTCATTTAGAGGAAACATCTACAGAATCCCCGATAAAAGCAGACACTAGTTTCTCCTATGCATTGACAAACAGAGATATTCTAGAACTTACGATCACCAAATAACATTAGTTTCTTTGCATAGTGTAAGATACATCGGACCAGATACGGTAGCTGTTTAGGGCTGACATGTCGTGTGTTTAACTGATCAATTTGGTTTTGCCGTGTGCCACAGGTCTCGAATTGGTTCATCAATGCAAGGGTGCGTCTCTGGAAACCCATGGTCGAAGAAATGTACAAAGAAGAGATTGGGGACGCGGAAATGGACTCCAACTCATCCTCTGACACGGCCAAGCCGAAAACTGGCGATGTCAAGTCCTCCATGGAGGAGCAAGTGGAAGAAATGCAACAGAGTTCAACAGCAACACAGAGATGCAGCTCGGGCCAGCTTATGGACGCGACGTTTGAGCGCACTCCAGATGTCGAAATGGCGGGCCACTCCACGGGATTCAACTACCTAAACGGGAGACATGGAGATGTTGAAGCCGAATATGGCCAGATGAAGCTAAATGGAGAGCAAACGCCTGGCGTCAACGATTGTGGTCTCTTCCAGAATTCCATGGTTCAGCCCGGCGGCAGCAATGACAGGTTCATGGCCGCTGCTGCAGCCTACCAAATGGCCGAGCTGGGGAGGTTCGGGGGACGAAGCGGGGTGTCCCTTACTCTGGGGCTGCAGCATTGTGAGGGAGGCGCCTTGCCCGTCTCCGCTGGGGCCCACAGCGGCTTCCTGGCCATGAGAGGGGACGACCTGTACAACCAGGCGGCTACTTCTATAGATCCCGACACGACGGAATTCGAAAGCATCAATATCGGGAACCAACAGCAGAGGTTCGGTTCCACGCACTTGTTACACGATTTCGTGGCGTGAGACCTTCGCGGACCATCCTCACGACCAGAAGGCCTCCGAGACCGTTTTATGCAAGCCTGCGGTGAGGAAGTTAGGAAATGACAATGTATTGGGTGGCACCAGGACACAAGTCTGTATGATATTGGTTTTTTTGGAAGGGTTAGTGAGATCTGTAAAGATTTAAGATTCACACACTATTTGTTAAATATGTGAACTGGGAATTGTATAATTAGGGCCAAGCCAAGCTTAGTACAGAAATAATGAAAGGGATGTTGGGGTTGAAACTTCGAAAGGGTCTGTGATTGTGGCAGTGAATTGAGGAAGAAGAACCTTCTTCCTTGTAACGGGTGTGAATGAATAATAAGGCCCCATCTTTTCACGCATCACGTCATTGGCAAGCCTAGGAAAGGAAAGATCATTCCGTGCTGTCTCGATCTTGGTCACATCACAACATCGGGAAGCCTAGGAAAGGAAAGATCATTCCTTGCTGCCTCGATCTTGGTCGCAGATCTCATTCTCCATCTGGGTCGCTGAAATTTTTGTCATCACTGCACTTAATGATATCTCAAGCCCAGTAACTGGCTCCTTCGATGCGCTCAAACTGTAACTCTGTAATTCGAATCTTTTGTCCAAAATCCGGCCCATTAGTGCGGACCACGCGGGGCAATCGTTGCCGGAAGTGGAATGGACCAATCGTGGGACTCTTGCAGCCTCACCGGCGGAAGAATTTCCCACTTGAAGAATTTCTGCTCTCACTCAAGTCTGGAAATCGAGCCACGCATCGGTTCAATATTTATCCGACATTCTCCAAATAGAATTCATGAAAATCGAAGAGTACTTGACATTCGACGACCGAGAGAGACCATTACAGGACAGCCACGGAACCTCTCAAGACCGTAATCCAAGTCTACCGCCACGGCAACAAAGCGACAAGTCAAACACCATAACGTGATACAAGCAAAGCACATGCTATGTTATGCGCATTATTTTACAACAAGGGCAGCTCTTTTAATGGCTATGGTGGCCAGGCAACTTCTCTTTGATTTTCTCCATCATGCTTTTCTTCTCGTGATGCTGCTCGCCTTCGGCAGTGGCGGTGGTCTCCGTGGTGGCTGTGGTGCCCTCTGAGCGCTCATCCCTGGGCTTCCCTCCGGTCATCTTCTCCTTGAGCTTGTCTCTTATACCTTTCTTCTTCCGCCTCCCACCTTGTCCATCGTCCTCCGACTACAAGCATTTAAAAACACTAATATCAGTTCAATCGTGATACCCGATCCCTTAAAATTTATCTGATCCGAAACAGAACTCGAAATTGGAGGCGCGGTTACGCATGCACTCCTCACTTTCCGGGTCTTGCGAAGACCGATGGTGGACAGCAAAAAGCTGAACTCGCCATCACTTTTGTGAGATTCATTTGATCAATGTGTTCGAGGATATTTACTATTTGATTTCAACCAAGGAACAGTACTTCTCCTACGCCAGTGATAAAAATGGAAGTCCAGACGGGGCTGTTATGAATCGCCCTTCAAGTAGTTCGATTAGTGCTCGCACCCTTTTGGTTTATCGTGCTGGTGACTTTAGCCCATGTTGTACTACTCCTAACGGAAGACGGATTATGAAAAACCTAAAATTTCCCAATAATCGAGAGTGATGAAAGGGCTGCTCATGAGAACGTTCGATAGTTGATGAAGAGTGAGTTAGATCACCCTCAAATCAGGGGCGAGTGAACTGTTTTACTCCACGAGATCACGGCCCGACACTCACCGAGCTCGAGCTAGAGCTGCTAGAGCGGCGGTGTTCTCCGGCCTCACCGCCCTCACGGCGCTCCTGCTGCTGCTTATGTGGGTGGTGCTGACCCCCGGCGCCGGTGATGGAACCGCTGGAGGTGGTGGTGGCGGCGACGCCGGAGAGGTGCATGGGGCGGCCGAACTCGTCGGTCAGCTGCACGGGGTTGCCATGCTGGTCGGCGAGCTGTATTGGATTCCCATGCTCGTCTCTCAAGTCAGCCATCTCTCTCTCTCTCTCTCTCTCTCTCTCTCTCTCTCTCTCTCTCTCTCTCTCTCTCTCTCTCTCTCTCTCTCTCTCTTCACTTCACGAAACAAGAAAGCTACAAAAGCCACCTCTCACAAGAAAATCTTCATCAAACACACTACCATTAATTCAAGGGAGGAGGGCTTGCTTAATAGGAAGAGGCAACGACGGTGGAACATGCAAACTACACGCGTGTTGTCGAGGGGGATGAAGGCGACTAGATGACGCCCCGAAACGTGGCAGGACCATGGGTACGTGGCGGCCTGGCTCGTAGGTTTCTTCTCTTTCAGCTCTGCTCTGAGGGGCCAAGCCGACAGATCACGATGACCAGAGATGGCAGAAGTTTCAGAGTCATCCGATCGGAAAGGATGTCGTGCAGACCATTTCCTCAGCGACTAGCACGCATAACTCGAGGGATTTTGACTAAATGAACAGGCGGGCGCTCGCTTACTTTTCTCATTCGCTGTCTCGGCATTACATGTCTTCTTCCCAACTCCCTTTCTCTTAGCTTAACCTGTCTTAAAAACTTCATCTTAGAACGTAAACCTGCGACAAGAGTGAATACAGTCCCACTCTCGAGCAAATTATAAGTTTTAGAATGGGATATGCGATGAATAATTAATAACTAAGTTAGATTGCTAACATATATTGCGGAACTCAACTTTTCCACCACAGAAGAAAGAATAATCTGACTTCATGAACATGGGTAGGTAAGGGAGAATAGAATGCACCTTCACCTACCCCCTCTATCATTCTTTTAGGTAATTTTGTACACTGAAGGTGCATATTATGTTATTTACTTGCATGATAATGAGTAACTTTGTCAAAAAGGTCATAAACTTATTTTACGATGACCGTCAATTTAATCTTAAATACGATTTGCCAATTTAATCTCAAACTAACTTTAACGAATTGCCAAAATGACCCTTCCACCTAATTTTGACCATAAATATGTGACGTGAATGACTCTCTTTTTTTAAAAAAATTTCCATTCTTGTTATTGATTTTTTATCTTTTTAGTTTTCTTTGTTTTTTGTTTATTTAATCTCAAACAACCTTAACGAATTGCCAAAATGACCCTTCCACCTAATTTTGACCATAAATATGTGACGTGAATGACTCTTTTTTTTAAAAAAAAATTTCCATTCTTGTTATTATTTTTTATCTTTTTAGTTTTCTTTGTTTTTTGTTTCAAATGATTCGGCAGGGTAGCTCCTGAGTGGGGGTTGCCCTCTTGGGCTTACAATGCACTAGCTAGCCACTAGCCATAGAGAGGGCTCTCAAGCCCTCGTTAGATCTAGCATAGCTGCAACTAGGCAAGGGCCATGAAGCTTGCCATGATTGGTGATGATTAGAGGTGATCAGTTCCTAGTTCTTAGAGGAACCAAGAACCAGACCAAACCGGATTCGATAGTCCGGTCTGGTTCCCGCCCGGTCCGGTTCGGTTCCTGGGTGGATAATTATAAAAAAATGATTTGAAAGATATAATTTTTCTGCTTTATATGAACCATTTCACAGGAGGCGCATTAGTATTCGATCAGGTGAATCTGGTTGACTTTGTTCACGCATGAATCCAATCCCTCTCTTTTCCTTGCTCTCTGCCATTCCTTTTCCCCAAAAGCATCAGAGCCTCTCGCTTTCTCTGTATAGTCAAACCCCCAAACATAGAGAAGTGATACAGGATCTGTTACAGCATTTGGAATACAGTTGATCAGTCCTTCCCAAATACTGACGGGTTATGGGATGGCCGCGAGAGAAATTATGGCATATAATTTTTTTTATATTTTATTTTTTTAATAATTGGTGTCGGTTTGGTCCGGACAGTTCCCGGATGGGCGGTTTTGACTGCTTAGCCCTAGGCATAATGAAGAAAAAAAAGAATAGATTGTCCACATCAACACCGTTATAAATTCTTGCAAAATTAGCTAGACATCTAGATTGGTAATTCGCTAAAAAGTTTAGAATAAACTTGGCAAATCCCAAAAGATTTAAAATTAAATTGGTACAATTGAAGGGTTTAGGATCAATTGATTACTGTATAGTAGATTTGAAACTTTTTGGATAACCTCACAATAATTGACATAAGGGAGAACGATACATTATAGTGCACTGTTGATAAAATTTTGGGTATGTATTACAATGCACTTATCCTTTTAACTTTCATTCAACATGCATGTGCCGTTAATTCTTAACATGAAATAAATAAAAGATAAAAAATATGTAGCCAATTCCCGGCTTTCCGGTCTTCCTAGCCTTCTGCTTTCAGACTTCGACGCTGTAAACTAACTCCTTACCTTCTTGCCTTACTAACTATAGCGCTAGCTGCACCAACTGAACGAACCAATTGCTTTTCAAATTACATGATACAATCTATGTAGACAAAACCGAGAAAATAAAATAATTATAAATATTATCCACGTCAGTGTTGATTGTCCATTGACCTTGCTGCGGGATGGTTGTCATGCGCGTCGGTGATTTCCTACCGAAATTGATCAAAAACTTTAAATTGATAAATTGTCAAAACGTTTATGACTCAATGGCATAACTCAAAGGTTTGTGATTATATTGGCAAAACCAGATAATAATTTTCAGACTTTTAGGAAAATTATCCTTGAATTTTTTTTTTTAAAATGGCTCGCATATTATAAAAGTCTCGTTAAAAGATCAAAATAAGAGAATATGATCAGTATACGTGTATTGATCTTGCTTCTAGAGACAAGATACACATCTTAGCAGTCAATGCATATCATCGCCTATCGTATGCAAGCTGGATGCTCCAGCTTAAACGAGATTGTTGGAGTACATCTACGATTATTAGAGAATATTGTTAGAGATATATGAAGCCGATGGCTCGCACGACACGCAAGAACTTTTCTACAATTCGATGTTCGATCGAGAAAATAAGAATAGCCCACCCCACGCCTTCACTTGACTAGGGATACACCCTTAGTTTCCAATTTATTAGATACTATGAATATTTTTGGATATCGCGACGCTTTATGTAATACTCGACTTCCTTTCCTATGCATATTGTTTGGGTTTGCATATCCTTCTCTAATAGAGCGTAAAAGTCAAGTCAATTGAGTAAAAATGTAGTATTTATTGATTTTTCTCTTCCTCTCTCTTGAAGATCTTCAAATGCTGAATACATATTTCTATTGTTTAGTAAGATGTTGTTCACCACGATACATCTTTTAGCTTTCGAAATGAAATGGACGGAACCATTGGTACCGATTACCATTCTAAATGGGCCGAAGGCCCGAGATTGTTACAGTAGAGTGTAGAATTTGACTTTAGGCTTTTGATTTTTTAGTCCGGCCCGCAATCACGGCCCGAGATTAGTACTAGTAGAGTGTATAATTTGACTTTGGGCTTTTGATATTTTAGTCCGGCCGGCCCAATTGAGCTCTACGCTCAAATAACATTCAAATTCCAAATCGACCACCTTTTTTTTTTGTCACATATCATTTCCAGACACTTAATCAAATATCATTTGAATAAAATGTAAAAACAGAGTAGACGCTCATGTCTTTTTGCTTAAAAAATCATAATTTGCAATATAAATGGTTGGCTAATGATCAATGGGGATTAATTTTTTTGTTAATTTGAATTTAAAATAATCATAAAATATTCCGTAAATGTCTTTGACAATTAAAAATTAGTGTTGAGAAACATGTAATAAGGAATTTACATACTATTTTAAACACTCTTTCCTTTCACTTTTTACTCTTGACACGCAACCTGTGCGGCCTTTTTCTAGCATAATTGGCCGCACTTTGAAGTTTAACAAGCCAAAGGAGCGCACATCAAGGCAATATGTGGCCCTATATCATAAAGATGCAAAACTTAACTTATGATGAGACCATATTATACACTAGCACGAGATTGTATATTACATGTGTATATATATAGATATGGAGGCATACGTTATGCATAATCAGGTAACTTCTTACACATCACAGCTTGTTGATTTTGCACCAAAATAGTCGCCGACTCTCAGTTGGGAATGAGCTTGAAAGGAGGCCTAACAAGAGCTGGCGCAGGGTCGTACTGGCCATAGTCGTGGGAATTCGCTTTCAGAATCCTTTCATGAACAGCAGTTGCCTCATCTTCATCCTGTGATCCCTCCTAACAACAACATCACCCGCTAAACCATCAACTAATAATCAGTCAGAAAGACTATAACCATAACAAAACTCATTGAACATTTTGAGCAACTGGAGTAGACGATCCTGCATAGAGTTTCAAACTAGACTAGAGCTCGGTGAGAAGAAAGAAAGAGAAACAAGATTATTGATGCCGTTTCTGAAGGGTGACGCAAAAACGAGCTGGAAGAAGGTAGGAAAACCTAGACAACACGCGTGAAGATAATTTTTGCGGCACTTAAGAACCAACCGAAATGTAAGAAATGATAACCTCGTAAGGAACAGCATTTGGATTCCCATCCTTGGCCAACCTACTCATGATATTGCACCGCCGGCCTGAAAAGTTCACGAAAAGAAAAATGATCACAAAGCAGACGGTTCGTGAAGATGAGCTTCAGGATTTTCGCTTCCCATGCATGCAGACACGTAGAACATTGACATCTCTAATTAGTAATTAGAATGGTAACAGGATTCTCCAATCCTGACCTTCATGGTGCTTGGTCACCTATCATTTGATAACTTAGGTTGACAAATGAAAGATTAATGAGACTATGAGTAGATCGTGACTAAAGAAAGCCGCGAAGAAGAGACTTAAAAAGACGAACCTGCCAGAGAAGATGATAAAAGAGAAGCTGAGAGGAGGAGAAACAGAAGACTAATCTTCTTCAGGAGCAAGAGTCCCATGTTTGATGTTTCCTTTCTTCTGAGATTCCCGAGTCCTTTTGGCACTCACAAGTGTATAGACACAGAGAGAGAGAGAGAGAGAGAGAGAGAGAGAGAGAGAGAGAGAGAGAGAGAGTAATGTTTCTTTTCCTCTACATCTTTGAGAAACATTGCAACAACTCTTAGTGGAAGTGGATGGGAATAACGGGAAATTAATAGTTTATTTACCTTTACAAATGTCGTCTTCTGTGCTTTGTGTTATAAAACTTAAAGAGAAAAGGTGAAAAGAGACCACTTTTCCCTTGGAAATGAGCACTATAATAATATCCAAAGTCTAAGAAGTTAGTGGATTGATTTATTTAGTTTACAATGAAGCTATTCTTGAGCGTGATGTCCACTCAAATCTAATAATATCCAAAGTGGGCCATTAGTCTGGGTTAAACTCGTACCCCCTAATTCTTGATTATGGTCCAAAGATCGGCATGCTCTTAGGATCCCCAGGGAGACTCTTATGGTATTATTCAAGAATCAAGCTAAGAATGAAAGTTTCGTAAATTTTGTCTAAACTCTTGCGTTAGCTTTGCAATGACCCGAATGCTTGCCACGGAGAAGTAGCACGTTCGAGAGAGAGAGAGAGAGAGAGAGAGAGATCCGGATTAGATCAGAGTTCATCGTTGATTTGGACTTTGGAGTTCTAATATATGTCAAACTGAAAGGCGAACACGGAAGGACTGAAATTTCCAAGAAGAGAATGTATCAGCATTAAGATAGTATTAATCATCGTTGGCCGTGCTGGTTAAAGGGGATGATTAGGTTGTCCTAAAACCAATGTGGAGGACCTGGGTGCTTCCAATAATCCTTCCACGACAGGGACAACGCACCAAACGTCGCTGAAAGGACATTGGTGGGAAATAAAGAGAAGCACTTGGGATGAAACTCGAAACTTAAACTATTCACGCCAGCGTCTCCATTACTTGGAAAGAGATCAAGCGGCGTGGCGTTAGTTTATAGACACGGGCACCTTTTGCAGACAAGACATGAAAAGAAATGGATAGAAAAGGAAAAGGAAACCTCTATTATTCCTCCAGCTTATAGCGTTCTTCTTCTTCTTTTTTAATCAGGTCGGAGAACATGGTTGGCAGATTCGCATGCCCATGAGATGAACAGTCAGGGTCTTCCTTGCAATGAATTGCTCGACGCAAGTAGGAAATGAATGGCGAACAGATAGGTCATGCACGATGGACTTATCGCAAACCCTAAGAAGTCTCGAACACGTCTGTAACTATTCGCTTGAAAAAAAAGGAGGTATTTTCCTTTGTTCAAGTTGGTAAATTTCAACGAGCTTCGACGAGCGCAAAAAAAAACTATTAATGGAAAAATGACCAGTGACTTAATTTCCATTAGTTTGTTTGCGCTTATCACTGCTTTTACCAAATTATCAACTTTTTCTGGATAGCCTGCAAATTACCGACTTTTGTACTAACTTGCTAACTCGTATTTGAAATAGCTTACTAATGTTTCGAATTTACTAGCTCTTATGTTATATCTCTGTACACCTATTCAAAATTGGCCAAAATGCGGATCATGTCAAAAACAAAATTCAGAATGGAGAGAATTACATGAGAAGTTTGAGGTAGATTCGCACATGCACGCACGACCGTAGGTCGTGTACTTATGGAAGACGAAGATGTTCATCTCTCTTAGTTTAAACTAAGAAGCGATTATGGGCTTATTTGTTTGGATGGATCAAGCCCAATTCACAATTTCTGATCACCATGGCCATGGCCTAGCCCAGTAACACTAACACTAATGGGCCGGGCTAGCAGATACTCGTGTTTTTTCTTGCCTGAATATGTTTTAGCGGATTTTGCAAGAAGAAGAGAAGGAAGAAGAAGAAGAAGCAGAGACGACGACGAAGTAAATTCGTTTGCGGATGCCCGATGGAGATCACCACGATGCCGCAGGCCATGCAACTCCATGCACAGATCCTCAAATCGCCCGCCGCCACCGGCCCTGACCTCAACCTCTCCAAGCTCTTCACCTTCTCGGCTCTCTCTCCCAATGGCGACCTCAGCTACGCTCGTCTCATCCTCGACTCCCTCTCCGTCCCAAAATCCTACTACTTCAACACCATGATCCGCGCTTACTCCCAGAGCACCGACCCCGACCACCCTGCCCTTGCTCTCTCGCTCTTCCTCTCCATGCTTCACGACCCGGCCCGCCTCACGCCTGAACCCGACAAGTTCACTTACCCTTTCATATTCAAGTGCTGCGCTCGCTCGAGGTCGACCCGCCTGGGAAGGCAAGTTCACGGATTGGTTGTCAAGTCGGGTCTCGCTTCGGATCAGTATATAGAGCATGCCCTGATCCATATGTACTCGGCTTGCAGCCAGTCGGCTTGTGCGTGTAAGGTGTTCGATAGAATGTTGCAGAGAAATGTGGTCTCTTGGACTTGCATGATCGATGGGATGGTTGATGATGATAGTCCTGTGGAGGCAATCAGGTTGTTTGTGAGGATGAGGAAGGAAGGAGTCGGGGTTAATGATGCAACGGTCGTCTCGGTATTGAGAGCATGTGCTGATACTGGGGCATTGGAAATGGGGAAGAAGGTACATGAGATTGCTAAGGAGATAGAGATTGATTCAAAGGCTAATGTCAGCACTGGACTCATAGATATGTACGCAAAGTGCGGTGATTTGAACAGTGCTAGGCAAGTTTTTGATGACATTGCAGAAAAAGATGCTTTTGCTTGGACAGCGATGATATCCGGTCTGGCCAGTCATGGAATGTGCACAGATGCTATCAATCTATTCCGCGAGATGAGGAAAATGAGCATAAGACCAGATGAAAGGACGATGACTGCAGTTTTATCGGCGTGTCGAAACGAGGGCTTGTGTAATGAAGGTCTGCAGTACTTCAAGAACATGAGAAGGAAATATGGGGTACGACCAACAATTCATCACTATGGATGTATAGTGGACATTCTCGCTAGAGCTGGGCAATTGGAAGAAGCTGAAGAGTTCATAAGAAAGATGCCTATCGAGCCAGATGCGGTCATGTGGAGAACTTTGATCTGGGCTTGTAATGTTCATGGAGACATAGAAAGAGGTGAACGCTTAATGAAGCATCTCCAACTCTTGAAGACGAATGCTGATGATTGTGGGAGCTATGTGCTCATCAGCAATGTCTACGCGTCAGCTGGAAAATGGTGTGATAAGGCGAGGGTCAGGGAATTGATGAATCAGAAGGGACTCAGGAAACCACCAGGATCCAGTAGGATTGAGATCGATGGTTTAATTCATGAATTTGTGGCGGGAGATTCAAGTCACCCTGAAGCGGAGCAGATATACAAGAAATTGGATGAGATTGAAGAGAAATTGATTGCCGAAAGGTATAGTCCTAAGCTTTCGCAGGTACTGCTTGAGATAGACGATGAGGATAAAGCATTTCAATTGCGCCATCACAGCGAAAAGCTCGCCGTTGCATTTGGGTTGATTAAGACCAATCCGGAGTCCAAAATACGGATAGTGAAGAACTTGAGGTCTTGTGAGGACTGCCATGCGGTGATGAAATTGCTGTCCAAGATATACCAGAGGGAGATAATTATGAGGGATCGCATACGCTTCCACTATTTCAGGCACGGGGAATGCTCTTGTGGCGACTGCTGGTAATGCTGGATTATTCCAGTTACCTGGAAAGTGGAAAGGATCAAAGAACCCATCTTTAGGAGTCCTATTGACTGCTGACAAGAGATGGAGGAGACTCGGAAATATTTGCAGCTGAGATTGTGGACAGATTCTATACCAGAACTTGGGGAAAGAAACGTTGGGGCTGCCCATGTAGATGACTGCTCTTGAAGTCCTCTTGAGCAAATTTTTTCATTGATTTCAGATCTTGAAGAGATGGCTTGCAATGCAGTGCAGCCTCAGAGCAAGCAATCACCAACGCTTAATAAGCGACATAGGAATGAGGTTGATCTTTTCATTGCCGGATGACATTCTTTCAGGCATGTCAAAAGCGAGCAACATCCCTTTTGTCGTTTCAATGATCATGAACTGGGGCACCTTATTGGGCCCAAGAGAAGTTGACAACTTGACAGCAGCTGCCAGGTCCGGCCTTACCGGGGTAGCCCTAACTATGCGGAACTGTTCACAGCCTAATTAGAGATGTACGAGGCACGAGCTAACAGCAGAAGTTTAGGGCCCAATTTCTGGCCCCTTTTGATCCGGGTGAAAATTCACCTGCTTCCTGATGGCGCTCCTAAACCAATGATAGAGAGTCATCTAACCTTTTAAAACCCCATTTGTATCGTGAAAAATAAGTGATTTGGAAAGTATTTTTTAAAAAATGATTGATTTTACTAGTTGAAATAATTAGTTGATAAAAAATACTTTCGTTATTGATAATTATTTGCGTCTGAACATTTGCCTAAACGTAAAAATATAATTCATTCATTCATATTCATGAATGATATGAGGAATCGATTTTAGGAAAATGGTTTCCAGACTATTCATTTTTCGCGAAATAAACAAAACATTAGTTCGGTCCGTCATTTGTAAGTGATGTAGGAGCATCATCGTGTGGGGATTTTTTCCCGGCCCCCAAAAATGGGAGAGTGCCCTCGTCCGAGTTGGCCATAACCCTCTTTATGTACCAAACTTGTTCGATCTTGGCACGCGCGACATCCATACTTTTAGCTGTCATTGATTTGTATCTATGAAGTTAATAAAAAAAAAGTGGATGAAGTTGATGGTTACTTAAATTTAAAAAAGACCCGCCCTCTCCTTTATCTAATTGTTTCGAGGAAGTGGATGGAGTTGGTAGTTGTCAAAGAATCGTGAATGAACTTGTTTTAGGTATAGCACAATGATGCCCCCGAATGTGCTTTAGTATATGGAATCATTCCGTAAAATTTTAATCACTTATTCTCCAAAACATCTTAACTTTTGCGATGAACTTACAATAGATTGATTTCGGTTTGTAACCCGAGCAATACATCGGGGCGTCTCTCGAACATTACATGCATGAGAACGCATTATTATCGGCTTTGTTTTTCTTCCAAATGGTCCGGAGGCATGATCTAAATTACCTGGCTTTGCAAGCGAGCTCATTTATCTTTGCGAATGCTGTTGTGATCTTCGGATCAAGTAACCATCAGAGAGCTCCGAGTCATTCCGCCATTAACGCTACATAAATGGAGTAAACCTTGAGAGCATACCTTCGCTCATTAGATTTAGATTTCTATTTTGTACTTTAGAGTTTAAAGAACAGAACCCAGCATGGCTGGCCACATGATCTCACCATCTCTTAAATAATGTGTACTCTTTCTCTATAAAAAGCAAAGAACCTAAGGAGTTCTTTTCCAGCTTGCAATCGGATCCAAGAAAAGGGAAATAAAAATTAAGAAAGAGAGAAAGGTGTGATGGGTGCTTTCGTCATCAGCGTTAGCCTTTCGTGTGATTCGTCCTTTATTAAAATGAGTAGAATGCTTTTTTATATATTTTTTTTTATGTTTTTCAAAAAAACATTAAAAATGACTTTCCCATGCTCTTGATAAATTAGATTTGAGACCACCATCTACCTAATTGCACTGGCCCTTTTACTTTCCTCGGAGCGTTAGTGGCTGTCTTTTCTTTGTGATTTGTGCAAGGCACATCTAGAATGGATTCGGATTCCCTGACCTGGTGGCACCAGGTCAGGAGATCCGGCCTTGGATCGGACGGCCCCTATTAATATGACGATTTTTTTTGTTTTTAAAAAAGGCATAGCCATTCGATTCAGATCGGACGGTTGTGGCGGGAAACAGATCACCTGCCCCATTTCTCATCTAACGTGTAGTTGCACTCTTTTTTTTTTTCAATTATTCTTTCATTTTTTAATGAACAATTGATCGATCCTTTCGAGTCGTGGAAAATCCCACATTGAATTATTGTTTTTTGTTGTTTTTCCTGGACTCCTATGCACTTACATCAACCAAGTACAACTAGTTGAATCATCGAATAAACCGATAGCAATTCATTTCGTATAATCTTTTATTATATACTGTATTCCATGCCTAAGATAATTTTCTTTTTGATATGTATATGTATATGTATATATATATATTGACGAGACATCGCCATTCAGGATATCCTTCTATTGTCATAATTCTATTCGAGACGGTTCGATCGTTTTTAATGATATGAATAACTTGTAAAACGGAGCAGCCAAGGTTAATTAGCCAATAGAGGGGGGAAGAAAAGATCGGCATCAAGATTGCGACTCCTTTCTAGCTTGTTTAGCAGCATAAGTACCTAGTTGTGTCAATGTAGGTCCTATATCACGAGTATCATGTGAGTTGGATCGCGATTAATTATTAATAAATCCATCACGTCCTTGTCGAGATAGGACATTGAAATCTAGAAATAATTATAACGTGGTATCAATCCCTGAAAATCGAACCATCACACCTACCAAGCAACCTTTCTCTAGCATGTACAAGATGAATGACTAGACACGCACATTCTCGATTGGTTCTCGAGTCTCGACATCCGCCTAATTAGGACTAGAACCGTGCCGCGTTTCTTGAAAGGAAAAGGAAGATGACGCCAATCAAGCCAAGCCCTATGGCCACTTAGGGTTTTCTTCATTTCAAAATACGTGCCTGCGTGTGATTGGGGAGGGAATTCATTCTCGTGACGATGCTCATGGCTTAATTAAAGTCTCTTTCCGTCGTTTCACGAGCAGGAGAGAGGTTCCATTCATGGCTCGGAATTTCATCTTTCGTCAAGTGGGAGTCATTAGTCCATTCACGGAACTTCAGTATAGAAGATTTTTCGACATTGATTGATTGATTTTGAGAGAGATCAAATCAAGATTCTTTTTTCTTTGAATTGAGAGTCTCCTCCTTATAAATGTTTAGAACGTAAATGTTTCAATTTTCAAAATATCATGTATACGAGACAAAGCTACATATGTAACGAATTTCAAGAGTTTCGACAAAATCCGTGATTTTACAAGGCGGAGAAAAATCAAAGCAGAGGGGGAGGGGGGGCAAAGTTGTCATTTCTTGATTCTACAACTTTGCTTCCATGCGACCATTCGCTTGATTGACTAAAGTTTGGAGTGGAACTGTTGACCCTCGAAACAAGGGGAGGAAAGTGAGGAGCAATTGCATATTCTTAAATGCTTACGAAACTATGATTCCAGTGATGCTCTTTGATCCTGAATAATTAACATGACACCCGCCATCCGCCGGCGATGGTCACCATCGACTTTGAATACAAAAAGAAGAACATCAATTAACGCGAAGATGACGGTCGCGTCGAAGGACGAAATGAGTTATTTGAATTTTAACAAGAAGCCTTGGAACATTTGTTCCTTATCTTAATAAGCTCAAAAACAAAAGATGTGTCTTGACCCATGTGAGGTCTTGATTTTTCAGAGAACACTTTGCCTTCATGCCTTCAAATTAATGCGTGAAATATTCTCGTTTGCCTGGAATCTGTATGTGGAAAGAAAATTGGGGAGCATGTGGTCATTCTTGCCTTTGTTTAATCATATGAGATACGAAAAGCTACAGGGAATCTTAGGAAGACAAGAGCCTCCGCTGTCTTGTACGATATCTAGTTGGAGCCCATTTGCGATGTCCCTCTCTTTGGCTTTTGTCGTCACTCGCGCACCAAAGTGCTCTCTCCCTCTCTCTCTCTCTCTCTGTCTCGGCCTTTTGCTTTTAAAATCCGGTCGCTGTGACGAGGTCTAGGTCTACTTGTATGGCGTGTCGAGGCAACTTCCTTTGGCCCATCGCGTGATTCGGTTGCCTGTCATGATCACTTGTTCACGAATGATCTTGCAAGCAAAGTGTTCGCGCTGCGATTGACCCAAATTTGTCCCCGTTTTTCTCATGAGCATGATGGAAAGGAAACGTTCCCCTAGGGATTGACTTGCAAGGTTCGCTCACATAATGATGGGAGCGCATTTCGAAACGGCGAGATCGCCGCCGCCGCCGCCTCCGCCTTTTGTCGGAGGACCCGCTTCTTTCGAATGGTAATGGAACGGGAAAAAGTTCACCTCCCAAGGCATCTAAACCTTACACGGGATCCGAGCGCAACTCGTTGTGAAGAAGCTTGATGTTAATCTCTTGAAGCTTTCAAAACTGAGAAGTAATTATTATCAAGTTCTAAACTTGGGGGGGAGCACACATGAGGGGTGTTGTTTATAGGGGGGGTAAATAGTTGCATTGATAGGACGGCCCACTTGGATTGAAGATTGGGGTCCAACATGCAAGGCCGGCCATCTGTAATACATTATATCAAGAAAGTGACATCTCATCTATCTCGATTTACAGGTTCCTGCATCTTCTTTTTTTTTTTTAACTTTTCAATCCTGTACCGGTTGGAGCCTTCATGCGTCCATTTGTAGATAATTGAACTTTCGATTTTACGGTATCCTTTTGCTTTTTCCCTGCTGGATTGCGATGAGGCCTTTCTTTGCCCACTGAAAAGTTGGAATTGATAGACTGAGGGGAGGGAGAGAAGGGAGAGAGAGGAGAGAAGGAGAGGGGAGGATTGGCATGGAACTGTTGAGCTTTCCTTTCATCGTTAGACATTAGCAAAGCAATGTTTATCTTGAGATGAACTGATAACAAATGACTGTCCCCCCTGTCAAATCATCGCTTTTGGCTTTAATTACCAAAAATCGGACAGAACCAGAACGTAAGATAACGCGCACGGTTCGTACGGATGATCATCCGGTAAGTTAATTTCATTAGCTCAATACCATACCAAGGTGCGCAGGCAAAAATCAACTCCCAGTTCCAAAGTCAGAGGAGAATGACTCCAACTCGACAAGTAATACCCAATAGAAGAGGAACTACCTTCTTCTGAAGCTAACCCACATTGCCTTTGACAATGCTGGTCCGACGGGGATCTTATGAGATCAATTGTTACACGTTTCATGTGGACGAAAATTCATTGGATACATGCAATTTATTATTATTATTATTATTATTATTATTATTATTATTATTAATTTCCCGGGTTATTATTTAAAGTTGCTCCTATATTGTAGTTCCTAAATAATTATCATATGATTTGAGCTCTTAGATGGAGTCATTGACCTTGACTTTCTTTGGCCTTTTTTTCAGATCTGATGTAGTTGAACACCGACCCCAGATGAAGGCTGAATAGACTGAGGAGAGCTGTGCTAGAGCCGAGCCAAAAGAAGTTCCACTCCTTCACTAAATGATCTGATGCGACATGGCATATGCTGAGCTTAGGTTCAGCAGCATAAACTTTGAATTGTCTTTTAGATCAGGATTCTCAAGATGCGGCTGGATTGCTTTTCTTTTCAAACCACCGATCTTAATCACTTGGCATCCTTCGGTAATTAGGGAGAATATTTTTGTCCGTGACTGAAAATAGCTTGACAACTCGGGCTATAGTGCAAAAATATGGCAACTACTCCGAAACCAGGTACTGCATTTAAAAGCATATGCTTCGAGAACCATTGTATTATTTAAGAGTTCAATGTTACTGTTTTCAAGAATTTGGCTGCGCAACTTTCTCGGTAGCTCAAGACTAGCGAGTCCTCTAGATGTTTTCAAATTCAGGGTCTTGTAAATGTTTTATAATTCAACCGAAAGACAAAACTCGAACCCTCGCTGAGGAAAACAAATTGGTCTCCTCCTCCTCCTCCACCTCCTCCTCCACCTCCTTTTTAACAGGTGAAAAGGGGATTGAAAAGAAAGAACTGAGTCTAAGGTAAGCTGAGATCAATGAGTTGTGCAATGGATGGTGATCGAAGCATAGCAGAATATGGTCAAGAAAAGGGAGGAGTAGATGTGTTGATTTAGCAAGAAAAAGCGAACAATTTAAAATTAACATCTAGTAGTTATCATTACTCAACTGGCCAATTATAGAGACAGTTGTTCAAGCAATAGCTAGCAACCCCAATGTACAGCCCAAATCCCATTTATCCACTCACACGCTTACCACACAAACTAAAAGTCACTGCCTAGCTGCTTCATGAAATAGATCAGATCTCAAGCGCTGTCTCTCTCTCTCTCTCTCTCTCGCTCTCTCGCTTTCGTCTGAGATTAATACTGAAACATGTCTGCAGATGCCAAAATAGGCTGGTTGACGACATGACCACAACTCATTGGGTTGAAGAAGCAATCGATCGGCTGATCTGTCACGCCGCCACCGCCAACTTCCTGAAACGATCCGAACCCGCCATTTCCTGCATGCAGGAAACCGAGGATCTCGTTCAAAGAGTCCAACCTGTGGGTGAGCTCGTTCATCTGGACTCTCAAGATGGAGTTCTCGGTCTCCAGGTTCATGTAATGCTGGCTCACGACGTTGACGTTGTTCCCCAGTTGGTGGTTCTCTTTCCTGAGCTGAGCCACCTGATCCATCAGATCGTCCAGGTGCTTCTGCTTCCTCATCCGAGACCGCCTCGCCGATTCGCGGTTGGAGATCATCCTCTTCCTCTTCCTCTGATCCATCAAGGCTTGCAAATTCTCCTCTGATCCTGAGTTCTGTATCAGGGTGGACCCTGAAGATGTCCCGCTCGAGGAACCCATGAGATTGATTGCCAATAGTTTGTGGCTTTGTGCAGATCGTTTGAGACCCAATATTTAGCAAATAGTAGATTAATTCTAAGGCTTATAGCAGGACCCAGCTAGTAGTTATGCAAATATTTCTGATTGTTTCGGGAAATAGATATGGAGATATAGTAGAGAGATTGATATAGAGGCTAATTAACGGAGATTTGCAGCAGACGTTATGAAACGTAGTACAACCAGTAGAGGAAGACGACGGAGAAGGACTGAACTAGGTGGGTCCTGCGCCTAAAAGTGGAACTTATCATACAACCTGAGAGGAGGATCTCACAAAGAATTGGAGACATGGATCTCAAACATCAAGAACAAGAGATTAAGCATGAAGGCAGAAGAAGAAGAAGAAGAACCGCAACTTTTTCAAGAAATAGAAAGGTGGGGTGGGCGTACGGACTGGGCTCCGAACCGTCAACCCAGCATGGAAATCAGTTCAAGATTCAACTTTTCTGAGTCGAGAACGATTTTTCCCAGGAATTTGGAAATGCCCAGAAACCAAGAATGGGTAAAAAGCTTAACGGAGCAAACGGGCGGCCCGATATCTGATTCAAGAGACCAGAATCGAGACCCTGAATCCGAGAGATCAATCAGAAAGCAGAAGAAGCTCGGCCTTTTCGGCAGAGTGGGAGCAGCAGAGAGAAATAGAAGGACGATGCTGCAGATCAACACTGGGGAAATGGAAAGAGCAGAGGGGAGGGTTAACGAGGTTGTAGCTGGGATTTTATAGACAAAGCCAAGGCCAACAAAGTCATTCGGATGAAATTATTAAGGGAGAAAAAGAAGAGAGAGGTGGGGAGCAAGAATTTTGTGAAAATGAGAAAATGATGGGGAAAAAAGAAGTTTGGAATCTATTGCGAGGAAAAGTTGTTGGCAAAAGTTGATGGGACATGTGAGGTCCGGGGGGGGGGGCGAGAAGACTCCACAACCGTCCAGATCCCAGCTGGTCACCAACAACGACGCCCTCTCAGATCACCACCACAGCTGGGGTTAAAAAAAACAAAACAGAGAAAGATCTCTGCACCAGTAACTGTCGACGGGAAGCCACCGTGAAAAAGTTGTGAGAGCTCCATCGCCCCTGTTCTCCGACGTGTCTCGAGATTCCTCCACGAAAGAACAGGAACGGATGCTAGGTGCCGACCCATACCAGGCATCGATGGCACTGTACTGGTGCATAAAGTCTTCACCTTTATGACTGAACGCACCTTTTCCATCGATGTTGCAGAGCTCGCCTCCATCCTCCATGATCTGGGGATGGTTGCCGCCAAGCGCTTCGGGGCGTAATCTATCTCATTAACGTTTCGCGACGGTTATCACGGTTCCGTCCTCGGTGGTCCGACCCACGGGTGGACCGCCATGACGACAGCAACAATCATGTCGTCAAATACATTTGCCAGATTGTGACGTCGTGCCAGATTTTTACGTCCCGTTTCGAGAATCGCGTTCCTCGACTGCTAGTGCTGATCAGCAGCAGGACCCATGCCATGCCCTGCCTTTTTCTCTTGGAGTTTGGTGTATGTTGTGGTGAGCGCTGTACGAAGAGAAATAATGGCACGTAGGGTCTCGGATACGTACAAAGTCATGTATTAGAGAAAAAGTAAAGGTCGGCATGAATTTTCATTTCAATTTATTTCATTTTCTGGGACTTCCCAACCTTTCCAATCCCCCAGGGGGCGGGGCACGGGCACAGATTGCGCGTATTTCATTTATTGGGTCTGCAGCTTTTTGTCGAGACACAATCAAAAAAAAAATTCAGGACGTACGTAGCCCATTATTTAATTCATTTTAACCTACGCCAGCATGTTTTCCCAAGTAAACGTAGAAATGTGCTGTTACCGTGTGATTCCGGCACTTTCAAGATTTCTACTTGTTATCTTAAGGCGCGCGGCATATTAAAGAAGGGACAAATCATACACGTATGTATACCCTTGACACATAAGTTTGATGTACATATACGTAATTTGGAAAAAGGCGACGGCTGCTTTTCACCGCAACTGCACCAGATTAATAATGCAGATATCGTTGGGCGATTGCCTTAGCCACGTACGTTGCACTGAACCAATGACGCCAGTCACATTGGGAAAAGCAAAACTCTAATGGGATGGCGCGCAAGTTGGTGTTGGTGGCCATTGATTTCTCGGAATTCGTACCAATCCTGGATCTCTGGGCCTTGATTTCTACCCAATGTTAATGAAGGGGTCACCTTCGCAAGTTAGAATCTTTTTTCGGAGCGGCCTGTTTGATCACCAAATCCTGAGAAAATGCATGGAATCATAAACAAGGTTAGGGCTTCCCGTCCAATGTAGGTTTGACGTGGTTTAACGACGTTGATGCGTGTGATCGACATGCCAGCATGGCCAAACAACATCGCTTCCACTCGCCGCTAAATCACGCCGCTCTTTGATCTTCAAACTCGAGAACTCATTTTGTTCCGGCGAGGAGAGAGAGAGAGAGAGAGAGGAGCAGCCAGGAATCGACGATGTTGAGCGAATTAGGGAGCCTTGCTCTGAAGGAAAGATCGAGGGCCGACAGAAATTGTACATCGAAATAGAAGTCGGTACATATCTTCTTTATCTTTTAAAAAGCGAGAAGTATCTTCACCCTGCGATTACGAGGAAATGTTCCATTTTTCAAAGGGTCAAGAGAGCATTCAAGGCATGGACATATGGAAATACCTTTTGCTTTCTTTTTTTTTCCCCTGTTGATTTGGTTGCTTAAAAGATGCGCGGATAACACTCCTCAACGATCTCCTATTTCGATTTTTGGTGCATCGATGTACCGCAAATAAGGAAAGATTTGAGGAGCATCTTGAGAATTTTGAGCAACTATAGGAACTTGGTAACGGGGACTTGTCGTTCCCGTGCCCGGTTCTGAGAAATAAGGTTTGGAAAATCACAAAGTCGTCAACGTTACGTGAGGATTCTGTCCTGGATGGACCCTTTTGCGGTGGTATTTCATTGCACGGACTCGGAGGTTGGCAGGAAACGCCCCAGTGGGGCGGTGCCGTCGATGTCAGTCTCGCCGTCCTCGTCCGTCCCCCTACTCCCCTCCTTTTTCACCTTCCGGAATTACAATTCAACAAAAGGAAAAATGAATGACGATCGCCAGTTACCATGGCGGTTAAAAAGCCGCCGAGTCTTGCCCTCGACCGGCCACGTCGATAATTGCAGAAAAAAAACGTAATAAAATTTGATGGGAATTTAAAATTGAATCGGCATTTGTATAATTATAAATTTATGATCGGCCGTCCAATTTTTAACTTGGTCAGAAGAGTCTAAGTTTGTTAGATCCAAAGCTTATATGAAGTTTTTTGGTCTTGTTTTCCTATCGAGATCATGAGTCTAGTCATTGTGCAAGCGATCATTGTCCTATAGTCCGGGCGGGTCGATAATCTGAATGAACTCGATTTTATCGCCATTTTTGAAAATAAAGATTTTGATTCCGATATCGAGGAATTGGTAATTGGGTACCGTGATGTGCATGATTATATTTTCATCTATGGGATTGTAATGCGAGGTTCGAGGCTTGTGAATCTCTACTCGAGATTTGGAGATTTCATAGCATGTATGATTCGTGGGAAGATGGATCACTCGAGTCTAGTTGAAATGGATCCAATGGCATAAGTCACTAGATTCGCGAATCCCTACTAGCCGTCCATTCAGAAATGGACAGCTGGCACATCTTTTTAAATAAAAAATAAATCATGCTCCTCAAAAAATGGGGCGCCGTCCGATCAAAAATTAGACGGTCCCCTTTGCATGTCACATCCAAGTCACGGATCCCCAAGTCATGGGATTTGGATTCGAGTCTAGTGATATGTTTGGCAAATGCACATCGGTAACTTGACCAACAACAAATAAAAAATCTGTATCCGATTTGATTAATTCAATTGCTACGCAACTTGCGCGCACAAAACACATAATTTAATGAGTTGGGCGATCGTCACTTCGCTTGGCATGCGGGTATCTTGACTAATCAGTGCAGTGGCGTGGATGCACCGTTGGTATTCGACATAATAGATAGAAGAAAGGGACATGCCCACGTTTATGCCAAGTGATTTGGCGATGCAAAGTTGAACTTTTTCGTTTTTCTCTTTTTTCCGACGAGACAAGGAAAAGCATGTTAACGTGCTTACTTCTTTGGAGTATTGGTATTGACACCAAGTCCAGCCAGTCGTCGGCGCAATACCCATTTCTTCTTTCGCTTCCCGTGATCTCGGAATTTCGATTGATTATCGAGCCCGTCAGATAATCTAGATCGAATCGAATGGAGTCGCGCGGAGAGTTTATCCGCGGTAGTATATCGTGGCACGAGCTATTATAGTCAGCAGCGAACATGGAACGTCTCTCGTTGGAGACGTGCTTTCGACACGAGCAATTCGTGTCCGGAAAAATCTAATCGGACATCAAGAAAAACGAAGGAGGGATATCCCCAAAACCGGAGAAGATGCTGGGCAGCGAAAAAGGGGCCCACAGATGGCCCAAAAGGGGCCCACATGGGGCCCACCTCCTCTCGGCTTTGGAGGTGCACCATCGCCCGCCCTGCCTTGCCTCTGCCTCTTTTCCGCTGAGCTTGGAGGCGACGTTCTTGCTTTTCTCTTTCTATCTAAAAACTAAGAAGGAAAAGGAAGGAGAGGAGAACGTTGTGCGGATGGGGTGACGCGGCCGACAGGAGTTTGGTCAAATGAAATGAGCACCCTCCAAAGCCTGTTCTTTGTATTCTGCCCTTTTGATTTTGTTGGTTTTGCTTTTTAGCTCTTTATCATCCAAGGTTAGGCGGTCGTCATCGCGAAGGAATCTGGAAGAAATCCCGCGTTGCGTCTTTTCTTTTGTTTTTTGTAAAAGAACAGCGGACACCGCCAGCTTTGTTTTTGTACCAGAAGTGCTCGAATATTACGAGGAAACGAAATGAACTTGGGAAATCCGCAGTTCCGAAGATCTCTCGTCTTCTTTATGAATCTCTGCACATCTGCAGAGGATCCGCAAAACATCAGTTTTAATCTCTCTCTCTCTCTCTGCGGGTGTCGTAAAGTCTGGGGATAGAGCGGATTAGATTTGGAGAAGGTGTGTTCTTGGTGATGCCTCAGTGGAGAACTTATCTTCACGGTGAAGAAAAGTATAATGGGGCACCATCTGGAAAACGAAAGCCGCCATCCCTCGTGACTTTCTTGTTTCTCTCCCTGTTCTTTTCAATGCCAACCGGCAATTTCTTCCTTTTGCCTTTTCATATACTTTGGGCAGCACTTCCCCGTCCGAGGCAACGCCAAGCGCCAAGTCGATTGGCCATCGAGTTTGGTAAAATGACCGCATCATTTTTTCCCCCCACCAATCTGTTTCTTTAGGAGGCTTTTAGTTCCTTCACCATTGACAGAACACGGATTTTTTTCCTTATCAACAGCGTCGAGGACTGTGACTTGCACACATCAGGTGGTCTTCAATCTATTAACTCACGGGGTGGATTTGATGATGAAGGAGAGGATACGCGCTGTTGATTCAGGCGCACAACATGGGTCCGGCCGCACATGCCATTGGTTATGAATAGTTATATCTTTGGGACGATCATTCGGAGACTTGCTTACGCATTATTGGCTACTTGATAGAGTAAGCTAAGTGATAAGTCCTAAAGTGGCTTCTTGTGTTACTAATTTGAAGTAGTCTTTTGCCTCCTCCGTCCAACCATTAGACCGCTTTTGCTTTTGGTGTCTTTAAAGCTTCAAGCTCCAATAACGTAAGCTGGACCGACCTAATGGCTCAGCCTATAGAGGCCTAGTGCCAGCCTCTGTAATTTTTGGCCCCTAATGCTCGAGTCTGAACCCTCTAGTCATTTTCTACTCTCGCATTACAACACCAGTAGACCTCCCTTTCTAGCAGTGAAGTGAGCTCTGTCCTTCTCTTGATACTGTAGTACTAGACAGTGAATAAATGTCGTGTCGTCATCTCATGTTGTATGCGATGCTAGCTTATGCCATCTTGGAGGAAATGGAGATGGTAGATCCAACCAAGACAAGGAGAGGAAAGATGAGATGATGGTCTTCTGTAAATAACCAAATTTAATTGGTTGCCGTTCAAGATATTAGATGACGATGTTGCGTGTGGCTATCTCTTGATATTGCCTTGAGAGAGAGAGAGAGAGAGAGACAGAGAGAGACAGAGAGTGGATACTTCCATGATCTTTACAGATCAAGAATATAGGGTGACAAAATCTTGACATCTTCATATTTGCCGTAGCATGTACAGAAGATCGAAATTCCTAGTTCCATCATCACCAAATCGTATAAAATCACGAATACAGATTCGAAACATTTCTTTTGTTCTATTTCCGTGCCTTTAGGGTCTGGTGGCACAAGTCCGGGTGGGACAGAGTGACTACAGTAGTGCATGCTAGAAACATTTTAAGATTTGTTATTCCACATCTGTCACGAATCCATTTTCCAGTCATCTTCGTCATCTTTCTGTAGTCTAGACACCTCAGTTTTCTAATGGACTCCTGTTGGGTTTCTCGAAAGTTATAAAAACAGTTTCCCATATGCAAGATAATCAGTACTTGTAAAGATGAAATTACCCAAATCCATATCTAGACGTGTTGATTTTTTCTCCGACCGAAGAATGTTTTCAGGCGAATGTTTCAGACCTCACGCAAAGCCTTCTTTTTCCAGGGTTCAAGTGCAGAGAAAACCATTCACAAAGGTTGGAATAGCGGCATATGCTGTGACTTTATCCAAAGTCTTGGTCAAGTTGCTCGATCAGGCGACCAACGACTCCGCCACGACCAGTGGATGGCTCGTATACATGTTAAAATTCTGTCTGTGATGGAGAAAACTATCTTCTACATAGCTGTGGAATGGAAGCAAAACTCTTTTCCGATTGCAGTCACAGAAGAGATCTGTTTTACAAAGGTCCGACGCAGGAAAAACCAGGAGGCATGGCCTTATGAAATCCACGCCTTTAACAATGGAAGAGGTTCATTTACCCAAAAAAAAAAAAACAATGGAAGAGGTTCTGGCATTATGACCCAAAAAAGAAATATCAATCGAAAGCACGAGAACGAATCTGAAAGACGCAGTGTCATATTGGAGGTGTCTCTCGATTCGCCAGCTTCTTTTTTCCTTCCATTTCTCGATGTAGGCCAAGAACTCTTCTTGTCCGGCAATGGAATCCTCCAGTGCCTGAATTTCAGTGGTTAATGAGAATTATATTCTGAATAAATTTTGCCAACGCTATGATTTTCGAACAAGGAAAAATGGCAAGCACTCAGTGCAGATTTTTCACTCATGAATTGGTTAATTAGGAGGCATGCATTTGGCAACAGGCAGAAGATTGAATATCTATAAGCTAGTAGTGTATATTAACTTCTTGGTTGAAGATAGCTCCTGGTCTTTAACCGAAAAAAGAAAAAGAAAGAAAAGAAGATAGCTATAAGCATTTCCTCCTTCTCAGGTGGCATGGATGCTTGCTTTATGATAAATCACTTCCTCTTCTAATTCAGCCATGCGCTTCATCATGTTCAGGTAATGTAGCGGGAAATCGAAGGCTCCAGCAACTGATGACCTTTTTCATCGTGTCAACTGATGGTCGCTCGTAGCTTCGGGAGATTTGCGAGTACTGGGCGTGGCAAAACAACCTGGTTAAGGGGCGACATATGATTGGCTCATTAATTTCAATGAAGGCCACTCTGAAAACCGATGCAGCTGGGTGACCTTGGATGATAGAGAGCTCCCAAGCTCTGCCCTCAATTAAACTCTTCTATCGTTTTATGATCTTGTAAGATTTTTGGAAGCATGTAAATAGAATTTCCTTGGAGCATGCAGCAGATTGCATACCTTTTCCTAGTCTAGATCTGGAAGTTGGTAAGCTATTAATCCAATCAGTGTCGGAAGTCTCGTCAATTGTAGGTACAAAGAGATCGATAAGTGTTCTCAGCATCGCACTCTTTCGCAAGAAAAACCTTCATAGAAGGAGATTTCTAGCATTAAAAGCTCCAGTGTCACCCACATGCAATGAAACGCCATAGAACTTAAGTTCATGTACAGGAGAGAATTTTGGAGGCACCTTCTCTTCTGTCACACATGGAGGTTTTAAATAACTCACGAAGGATATCTAAACCTAATAGTTACTGCTTTGTCAGTCGGAGGATTCTGTTGAAAAAAATAGACTAGGGCTATTCAAACCTTTGAAACTATCTCACGCAGAACCGAGACATGGACAGGCAAAATTGACTAGAAAATAGTGAATAAAAAGCTGCATGTGATTCCCATCTAGAGCTCCTTCCTACTTACTCTATTAGTTTAATTAGTAGTTAACAAATTATAGTTTGGGAGGGTACATATGCTTAAAAAGGAGTTCTAGTAGCCCACCCGTCAGGCTTCATTTTCAATAATAGATGGCTTAGGTCTTGCCCGAACTTCATTCTTTAATGGGTGCTGATCGAACCTCATAAGGGCGCACACAAGGCCACTCACTAGACCCTATTGTTTGTATGGACCGCTACTATGGACTTCTTACTTATTAAGTGGTAGAACCCAGCGTCTCCACAATTAACCTTACTACAGTGTCGGGCTATCGAACACGAAGTCATAAGTGAACTACTTATCAAATTTTTTTGAAAGGGAAATCTTGAGAAATTCATCAATAAATGACGAATCCCATTATAGAGATGATAAAACAGGGCTAAGGCAGTAATCTCGACGGGGATTAGGATAAACTTTGATGAATAAAAGAAGAATTGGTAGAAAATTCTCATAGGTGAAGTAAATCAAACCTATTTTAAGATAAAGAAGATATGATGAGACACCTCTGTCGAAGGATTTTGTTGGGCCTATATGGAGATGGGGTCGCATGCTTCGGTGAATTTCTAGTTAGGGTCAAGACTCAGACCGTTGGCTCGTAACCAGGGTGACACCCACATACCGCATATGCCAGTGGTTGTAGTACATGTAGTTGTGTCTTGAATCGACAGTGATGGGGTCAGCCTGAGGAAATTGAACACAATAGAGGAGTTCACTCTACCGCTTAAGATCCTGGAACCTACCACAACCACCATCCGCGGTCTATTTTTATTCTCTTTCCTGCCCGAAAAGGATGATAAAATAAAGGTAGCTTGCTTCTCTCCCGGACTCCAATATTGACTAATTACAGAATATATGTATTCCTAGATGCCCCCCAAGAGATCTTCTTTCGACTTCGAGAAATTGGTCAAGCAGGAGGCTACCCTTGACTCACCTTTATATCTAAAAAAACCCTTCCCAGAGGAGAGCAGAAGCTCCAGGAGAGTAGATGCACGGAATCACAAAAGACTATTATTGTAGGAAGATGGCACTCATTAATTAGGGTTTAGATTTTAGGTTTTAGGGTTTGGGTATAAGGTTTTAGGATTTTGAGTTTTGTGGTTTTAGGGTTTAAGGTTTTAGGATTTAAGGGTTTAGGGGTTGGGGTTTTAGGGTTTTAAGATTTAGAGTTTTAAGGTTTAGGGTTTTACGGTTTAGGGGTTATAGGTTTTAGGGTTTTGGGGCTTTAGGGTTTAGGGTTTAGGGGTTTTAGCATTTAGGGTTTTAGGGTTTAGGGGTTGTAAACCCTCCTTAACCCAAAAATACTAAAACCCCAAATCCTAAACCCTAAAATCCTAAACCCCAAACCGAAAATCCTAATCCTTAAAATCCTAAAACTCTAAACCCTAAACCTAAAACCCTAGATCCTAGACCCTAAATCATAAAACCCTAAACCCAAATATCCTAAATGCTAAACCTCAAAGGGGAAAGGATTTCTTTTTCTTTCACAGTAGCATGTAGAGAAGATCGAAAGATTTAGTTCCATTTTAATCTGAATATAGTATTTTGGCGGGGCCTAGGAACCTTGGGAAAGACATGTAGTTTCAGATCTGTCATGGACCGCTATTTTCCAGTCATGCTCCGCAAGTTTCTGAAGTCTAGACACGTCGTTTTTTCATGGACTGTTTTTTTTTTTTTTTTGGTAAATTTTTCATGGACTGTTGTTGTGTTTGTCAAAAATCAGAAAAAACAGTTCCGTAACCAAATCCAGCTCCATGTATGTCGATTCATGCTGTGACTCGAAGCAAAGTCTTGGTCGAGAAACTCGAGCAGGCGAACAACCACACCGCCACCAAAGAGCGGATGGCTTGTATGCATATTAAACTTCTGACAGTGATCGCGAAAATTATTTTCCCCTTTCCGAACTGGCAATCACAGACAATCTGAACATCAAAGGTTCAAAGCACCAAAACCAGGACACACGGCCTTATCTTTGAAGTATAGACTTACAGATGATACAAACATGAACGGATGAAAGGTTGTGTTTTCATGAATCGGGAATACATAAAGACAAACTGAGGTCAGACAAGACTTAAATTTCAGGACAAAGGACTTGTGTGGGAGCTCGGACTTCTGAGATCCATGCCTTCACCAACGGAAGAGGTTCTGCAATTACGGCCAAAAAAAGTATCAATTAAAAGCACGAAAACAAATCTGATAGATGCGTAGATCCTATTGGACGTGTCTCTCAACTCACCAGCTTCTTTTTCTTCTTCTTTTTCTCGATGAAGGCCAAGAGCTCTTCTTGTCGGGCAATGGATTCCTCCAGTGCCTGTATGAATTCAGTAGTCAATGCGGATTATATTCTGAAAAATTGTCAATCCTATGATTTTCGAACAAGCAAAAATGGCAGGCACTCAGTACAGATTTAGTACTTGTAGCTTGATGGATTAGGAGGCATACATTTGGCAACAGACAGAGGACTAAATATTTATAAGCTCACGCTATGCATATACCTTCTTGGTTGAAGATAGCTCCTGTTCTAGAGCTTCAATGCGACCGACTGCAGCAGTAAGCATTTCCTCCTTCTCAGGCGGCATGGATGTTTGTTTCGTGCCGAGAACAACCACTTTCTCTTCTAATTCAGCCATGCGCTTCATCATAATCAGGTAATCATCGCGGGAAACAGAAGGCTCCGGCAACCGATGGCCCTTTTTCATTGTGTCAACATAGTAAGTGGGAGTAGAGTAGAGGGTTCCATCTGTGAGCTTTCTTGGCATGTCACGTGTCATGCGGACCATAGTGAAAATACCCATGACGAAGGCCAAGACACCATTGAAGATGTGGCTGCGTATAGCTTCAGGAGACTTGCAAGTATCATGGGGAACAAAACAACCTGGTTTACAGGCGACATATGATTAGCTCAGAAACTATAATGATTGCCACTTTGAAAGCCCGTGCAGTAGGGTAACCTTGGATGATAACAAGCTCTCAAAGTTTGCTTTCACTTAAATTCTTAAAGCATCTGCCATCTTGTATTAATAAAAAGTTTCAGAAGCATTTAACTAGAATTGTTCTTGGAGCATCATGCATCAGATTGCACACCTTTTTCCAGTCCGGATTTGGAAGTTGGTATTGTCTTAATCCAATCAGTGTTAGCTGTCTTGTCAATAATAGGTACAAAGCAATCATAAACATTTTCAGCATCGCACTTCTTCGTGATGAAATTCTGCACAAAAGGAGATTATCCAGCATCAAAAGTTCCGGTGTCACCTTCAGGCAATGAAATGCCATAGAACTCACTTCATAGACAGGAGAGAGTTTTGAACGCACCTTCTCTTTTGTCACACATGGAGGTTCTAAATTACTCGCATCGGGAACTGCTGCTAAGTTGGAAGAAATGCACTTCTGCATTAGGGGACACATGCATATCGACGTTATAAAGAAGAAATAAACGCCAACTTATTGGCATGAGGTAGGAAAAGTTTCATATCCAGGAAGAAGAGAGGCCCCCTACTAAATAGAACTCAGAAATTGAGCCTGATTCCCCTGGCATTAGTTACCTTTTCTTGAGAGATTGTCTTTTCGTCAATGTCTGACAATTTCCTCACACATTTCGTATCACCATTGTGAGCCACCTGAATATAGATGAATAAATTCCATCATTTAATTGCAGTGACATGGATAGTGGTACAAATGGCAGGAACAAGAAAGCAGTAGCGAACCTTCAATATGTCAGGATTGTTCCAGGGGCCCTTATCAGAACGCATGCAACCACCTTTGTCCGCACAAGTGCATGAACCACCAAGGAACTCTGGCAGCTCACTAGTCAAAGCCAAAGAGTTATAAGTCAAAAGACTTAAATTTTGACGAGTTGAAATTATTAGAAAGCATGGATATTGATTGCACAACAGAGATACACATGACAATGAGAGGACAAATTGAAAGCATATAGAATAGACTAAAGAAAGTCGGACCTACCTTGGGTCGATTATTTCAAGCAACTTGCTCTGGTATTTGTTCCCCAGAACCTAGCAGATAAAAGCCACCAACATGCTAAGGTCAGCTAAAGCAGAGACGGAGCACTCTTGTGCAGCTTTTCTGTGAAAGGTCCTTACATGGATTTTTGCAGTAGTTTTTGGGTCAAGGAAGGATTTAACCGTGTTCCATAAAAGCCTGAATCCGGACCCCGCATTAATGATGAACATGCGGTTTAGAGTCTAAAATTTATTGGACACCCATGAGCATCATAATAATAAGTGAATCGAGCCAAGAAGGGAATTAGAGAGCTCAAGGGGGTTGAAGTTTGAGGTTGCAAAGTACCTCAGGATAGTTATCCCCATCTATTTTTTGAAGACACGTGACAAGATCCCTTGCAGCTTTATTGAAATTTTTTAGCCCCTGCATATGCAATGAAGCTAACATTTAGTTTCTCGTCAAAACCCCCTGTATCGCAGTTCAACCAATCATGGTACTCCAAATTCCTAAAGACGGTGTCAAAGGTCTATTCTGCCTCCTGGAGACGGTGCTGTATTGATGATCTCCATAGTTGCTCGACATCATTCTTTTGCCAAGGTCTAGAAATCCGGAGCTCACAGCAACCATTGACAACGTTACGGGATGATTTTCTATGGATAACCAATATTGTAAGGGTGTCCTAGTAAGAAAATTAGGAAAAGGTCTTACTCACCACTCCTTGGACATCCAATATGGTTGTGCTCTGATCTATATGCTTTTTGGCTGCGACCGAACAAGCTGGGAACTTAACAGCAAAAGTCCTCTCAAACTCCCGCACGTGATACTTAACATAGCGATCCATTGTCGTCACTTGCATCAGTTTATTGGGGTCGACTTTACCCAGCCTCTCAATGTAGACAGGTCTTCCATCCTTGTCCACACCATGGTGTCCTTGTGGATAATATTCTAGGACATCATCAATTTCCTTGAAATCGAAGTCCTGGGCAAAGAAACCGAAAAAAGGAAGTCCAAGAACCGGGTATAAACGTTTTATATCCAAAAGTATGTACTAAAGCAGAAGCATTTGACACAGGTTATTGAGTTTTCCATTGGTACCACCATGATTGTGTCAGCACCAAACTCCTTCCTCCATTGTAACATGTCAGCCCACATTTGCTTTGTCTTCTCTATGTCGAACTTTCTGGCCCTCAGAAACCTGCGTCAAACAGATATTACACTGACTAAATTCCATCTGTGATGGGCCCAGAAAAGGAAATAAAAGCACAAACTTCATCCAGGATATATCTACGTCACTACATTAGTATGCAATGATGATCATGGAGAATTGGCAAGGCGTGTTGCACCATCTCTCTAAGGCGTTGAATTCCACATTACAGGGGAAGATACATGCCAAGAGCTCAAATACTAGAAACTGGAGCATCTATCGAAGTATCTGAAATCTGACATATGTACGTGACACAGACATGGTAAAAACAAAGCATTTTCTTCAATCATGCAGTGTGGGTCGTTGTGAAAAGTCTCAGATGGGAAAGCGATTTGCTGTCAACAACAAAATTTCACATTGGCAAATTCAGCCGTCAATTGATTGATTTCCTCTGCTTTTTACTTCTATATGTGAATACCATGTGTTCATATCCAACGCAATCACACTAGACACATCAAATATTCAGTGCGAGAGCAAGGAAGAGACCTGAGCATCATATGAGGATCATCATGTCTAGATGGTAACAATTCTTCAAGAATGAGAACTTGGCGAAATGCATCGACTGCCTGGAGTTCTTCTGAGTCAATATCATCATCAAATGAGACAGACATGACTTTACTGCTTCTTCGACCCCGCTTGGTCCAAGAATGCCTAAACTTGGTTGAAGCATTAATTGCCTTCTTTTTAAGAGATCCGAGCCTGGTCTTCCTCTCATCCTCAGAGTTCTCCAAGTCGGTCTTTTCGAGAACTGTACATTGAAATGACAGAACTATTAAAGTAGCAGCAAGAGAAAAAAGGTGAAGTTTTCTTTGATCTTCACCAGATGCTACAAAGCAGTCAGTGTTTTTAGTAGGTAAAAATTTCCTCTATCCTCGTGACAGGTTGCCATTGTGTAGACAGAAGCACAGATAAAGCAACTTGGAAGAGCAAGCATTGCTGTTACGGTGAAAGTATATATTTGAATATATCAAGTGAAGAGAAGGATCCGCATTTTGACAACTTTGAGATCACGACTGTTAGCTCTGGTTCCTCTGATAATAACATACTGGGTGGATATGGGGGGAAACTCTCAAGTCTTCTAGAATATGTAAAGCATGCAGTTATTCCAACCTTCCATTCACTTTCTATAATCTTATTTACTATATGAAATGTCACATGCTATAACCACATAATCTCTCTTCGTTCATCTTCAGTCACCTAGAAAACGAAAATGTGGAGCCTCACAATTTGTTCACACAAACCAAAACCAGAAATGAAAAAGCCTCCTCTCAATTTTGTAGCTTCTGATGGCTACCATAATAAGTTCACAGAATTCAATAATTGATAGAAAACCTCTGTTCCTGAATATTGATTCCTTCCTTCAATACTTTTCCGTAAATTTTGCTTGTGAAACTATAGGTCCATAACATAAGTAGTGAATTTAAACTTGCAGTACAACTGAGACCTTTAAGTCTCCATTTTAGATGTTTGTCAGCTTAAAGATTCATAGGAAGGCATTGGAGGAGGAGAGGCAAAATGGTACCTGGTTTAGCAGTGCGATCAAGAGGTCCCGACATTTTGTCACACATGGTTAATCTATCAATGAGGGCACAAGGCACACAAGAATCAATCAATCAATGGATCAACGATTTGTGCCAAAAGGGGGTAAACTTAGCCCCATTTACATGCAATATTGCCTGCATTGCAGCATGAAACACCTTAGGAATCCAAATTTTATCTTGTAATGCATAAACAACAACTTTACACAAACCAGCACATTAACTACTACGGATTACTCAAACGCCTTCTCACATTCACAAGATTGTACGGAGATAGATTCCCCATGAAAGGATCAAGTGGGAGTTCTAAGCAAACGTACCAGCTAAAACAATCCCCAAATGGGTTGCTAAAAATGATGAAATATCTGGGAATTATCTCCAACAAGAAGATGCACATAGATTGAAAGACACAAACCACAAGAGGGAGATGCTTTCTTGAGAGAGAGAGAGAGAGAGAGAGAGAGAGAGAGAGAGAGAGAGAGAGAGAGAGAGAGAGAGAGAGAGAGAGAGAGAGAGATATACCTGTCTGGACAGGAATTTAGGGAGCCTGAAAGAGAAGTATATCTACGATCCCGAATATATCTCTGAAATTTTGAGGACGGCAAATGTGTCACAGGACAACCTGTACATAGAGAGAGAGAGAGAGAGAGAGAGAGAGAGAGAGAGAGAGAGAGAGAGAGAGAGAGAGAGAGAGAGCGAGCGAAATGCAAGCCACTCCGTTCGAAGGTTTGTTTGCCGTGCTCTCTTCCGTCGCAAATTCACCAACTAACAAAACCGGCGTTTCTGTTTGTGAGACTAGAAAAAGGAGTAAAAGCAAAAAAAAGCTAAACCGTGTCTCTTCCCTGACCATCAGCAGTTGCCGAAAATACCATTTTCATTCTCTTTCGGGAACTATTACCAGAAAAAGAGGAACAACATCCCATGAGAACCGTCACAGTGAAGTTAAATTCGGTGATCTGATCACGCCCTTAGTTGGCTTGTTCTCATCATCTAAGTCAACGATTTGTCCCACTCAATCGCAGAAAATTTCTGATGCAGTTGACTTGTTGACACTTCTTGATGCTTGGAGGTTGGAATATTTATTTATCTTTCCCTTTGTGGCAACTTGAATAGGTGCTCAACTTTGAGTTATGGTGCTCCACTAAGAATTGGTACGTGGATCTTTCAACTACTACTGGTAGATGGTGTTTATGCGTTCTCTTGACTGTCTCGATTGCTTTGAAAGATAAAATTGCAGAAAAAAAGAGTAACAGGGAAGTTATGATAAAACATTAGTGATTGTCACACGTTGGTTACCAATTGAGATGATATGGGACAATCTATCATAAGCAGTGTTTATAAAGTATTCGTACTTTCACATAAAATACACGTGCATATATGATTTTCAATGAAATTTCGATCTTCCCCACTTTTGCTGAATTTGAAGGAAAATACCATTTTTCCAAGAGTAAAATGCACCAGACAACATACATGCACACGACGCATTAATACATGGCAAATGACACAAATGGTTATTGAATTTGAGTTCAATATGTAATGTGGTTTGTGAACTTTTAATTTGTTCAATAGAGTCCATGTATTATAGCCCAATATTTGATGTGATTTTTGAATTTTGAATTTATTCAATATGATCCACAAACTTTAGGTACATGTTCAATTTAGTTCTTGAACAATATGAATATGCTTAACTATTGTCCTTCCATCAATTTAAAACTGAAATATTTTCACATAGTTCAAGAATTAGTCAAACATATAACAGAAAATCCATGAACTATATTGAAAAAATTAAAAATTTAAGAACCACATTACATATTAAATTAAAGTTCGGCGACCACGCCAAATTAAGTTAAGAGAATATTTGTTTTATTATGCCTTTTGTATTAAACTCAAGTTAAAATACTTCAATTTTTTTTCACTTATTTTATATTGTTTCATTAGCCAATTAATCACGTAACATGTCGATTATCATATGTATAAATATTGTTATGTATTTATGATTACTTCATGTCGATGTCGTCTTCACATAAATAAATATAAAATCCTTGTACCAAGTCATTAGATACATGAAATAATCACACAATTACAATTGCGTGACTTGTACCGGTCCGAATCCCGTACTACTTAATTTTCATCACGTATATTACTGACAGAGATCATTACGTGTCGTATATGGTAATCACATGACCAGTTCTTTCCACAAGTTGCGTACTTTCGCTTGTTTTCATGCATCACATTGGCTGATTATGCAGTGAATGAAGCCCTCTGAATATTTTCTCGCAGACTTAATCCTCCTAATTGGGATGTGCACGCTCATTCTTGATGACTGATCCTATATGACTTATCAAAGAAGCCTTCTAAATCTGACAGAGAGTTCTGGACTTTTCGCTAAAGTCAACTCGAGTTTATCTTAAACTACTTTCATGAATGGGAAGAAAGTTGCGACTAGAACGATTGCTTATTTGAAGAAAGTGCAATTAAAAAGTAAGCGAGCGGCTAATTGGAAATTGAAAGAGTTCGTGCAGTATGAACGTACAAAAAAACACAGTGATGCGTTTTTTGCTATTTGCTGCGCAAACTCACACGTAGACAAGCTGGATGATGTGGTCATGGAACATGCATTTTGTACATGATGAAAACTCTGGACCGTATGCAAAAAGACGAGCAATGCCTCCTTCCCTGCGGCTGTCGACGATTTTGAAGAGTCTGAATCCACATTAGAACCGTAGGCTATTAATTCCTGAATCAACTGAGGGCTCGCCTTGCAAATGTCAAACTTATGACGGCTTAAAAATTTGAAGAAGTAGCTGCAGCCACACCTTTTTTTCTAAATAATCGATTTGACATGGTCTCACACACAATTTTCATTTAGTCTGTTCTAGTTCGCTAACTTTTCTTTGCCGTCTCTTTGAAGGTCCTGGTCATTCTCCTGAATTTGGGAATTTTGCATTCTCTTGGTATGGAGAAATTCAAGCAATCCTTGCAAGGCAATGTCAGGATCATCATTCTTCAGCAGTTGCTCCCCGACTTCAGCCGGGGTGACCATTGCAGACTTCATTAGCTCTTCGATTTCAGGAAAAAGTGGGTGGTCAGTCGAGCTAAGATAATTACCTGCCAGAGTTTTGAAACCACAAGGAGTACAGTATGACATGTGAATGTGCATGTCCATTCGTCCCGGGCGCAACAAAGCAGGGTCAAGCTTTTCTTTGTGATTGGTCGTGAACACTATGATTCTTGCATCACCGCAGGTTGACCATAACCCATCTATGAAGTTAAGCAATCCTGACAGTGTCACCTGTGAGCAAGAAGAGACCTCATTAGATGAGGAAATGTCCAGGAAGAGGCGATCATTTAGTGATACAGCCCTTCGAACAACCATTGAGTGCATTTTCTAGAAGCTTATGGAATATGTACCGAAAGAGAAACCTGTAGTCTGCATTTACCTGGCTTTGCCGAGGGGAGGGACGTTTAGCAAATGGAGCTGACGTGGTGTTGTCTGCTTGTTCATCTTTCAACTCGACGCTGCAATCTATGTCCTCAACAACAAGTATGGATTTATTTTCAGTTGCCAACAACACTTTACGCAGCTGAGAGTTATGAGAGATATTTGAAAGTTCCAGGTCATAGATACTGAAATTCAGATAATTGGCCATTGCAGCCACCAAGCTCGATTTCCCTGTGCCCGGTGGGCCATACAGTAGATACCCTCTTTTCCACGCCTTCCCAACTCTCCCATAGTATTCCTTCCTCTGCACGAACCTATCAAGGTCCTCCATTATTGTCTTCTTGAGGTCCGAATCCATCGCCAATGTGTCGAACGTAGATGGATGGTGAAGGTTCACGGAAAGCCATGAATCTTCCCGAGTAGGGTATCCTCGAAAGTAGTCACTTTGCAAAGTGTGCAGTTTTAAGGTTTTTCTTGCTTCTTGCACGTTATACCCCTCTTTTAGTATGAAAGGAAAGTAAGAATTGAAGACCAAATCCTTGTGCTTCTTGTGAAACTTCAGCTGATAATATCGCACTTCCGACACCTTGAATTGCTGGCCATGTGTCTTCTGTTTCAATTCAACATCTCTGGTAATCTGTCTCCATTTGAAGTTCACTCCTTGGAAGACATCTATTACTTCTTGATTCTTTGCCATGAAAATAGATATCTCTGTCTCTTTTACTGGCAAACAGACTCTATAAGACCGGGTTGTCGGAGATATTTTGTTGCCCAAGTAAAGTTCTGCGGCCTTGTATATTTGGTTGCCGGCTAGGCCATCGAATTCTTCAATGATTAGAGTCACTTCAGAGGAAAAGGACTTGAAGAAGCCCCGGATGCTCCTAAATAAGTAATACTGCAACTCATATGGTACGAGATCGCGAAGTAAGGACCGAACAACCATCGTTGAAGCAGCGACAGAAGCTGCGGTGGATACAACAGTTTTGGCAGAGGGCAAGTTAGCATTAGAAAACATTGTTTCGGCTGGTGGAAGAAATTTGAAAGTTTAGAATGGGGTATTGATTTTTCACAGAAGACTGTGGATATTTATGGTTCCCCAGATCGCAAGAACAAGCTAGCTCCGTGCACAAAAAATAAGATTTGGCCGAGACGTTGTATCCTTACTTATCTTAGGGGTCAAGATCGAGTTCGATTCTCCCTAAGGAATTTGTCCTGTCTTAGTCAATCGGGCCATAGCAATTATTTCATATTGCCTTCAACAAAGCATGACAGGCTAAGTGCATTTGGCAGCGTTTTGCACCTCAGTGAATAAGATCAGAAGCAAGCAACCACACCTGCGAGGCTGTCTCAAGAGGTTTGTGCATTTAGTTTTTTCAGTTCTAAGGCACTCTGACAAGTTACAGGTTTGCAAGTTCGGATACTTTCATTGATATGATCGATTCAGAGAGAGAGAGAATGTCAATTTTTAGGTTGGTGTTCACGCCTCAAAGCGGCTTCAACTTGGAAGTTGACGGTTTTTGTCCAGACATATCGAGCAAACTTTCTAGACCTGTATTCAGAAATTCGGCCGGCACATTCTTAAGGAGGGAAAATCTAATAGGACATCATACGGTAGATTTGGAACTGACCCTTTGATCCTGTGCCTGGTTGAGATTTTAGCCCTCGCAGCCGAATTTGGACAGTAATATATCTATTAGAACTTTTAATCATCCAATGTTCTACTTCTACATACAATAGCAGTAAAATTCTTCGCTTGCTCCTCCCCTGTTTCGGCTTTGATAATAAGTCAAGCCCAACAAAAACCTGGCAGCACTAAGTCCACGATGTGGATTGATGGCGAACTTAAATTATCAGTAGAGAAAAAGGACCAACTTCACGGGTAAGAATCACAGAAACTCGAGCATAGTTTTAGATTGAATTTGCACTGTCGACGAATCCCACCCTTAGCCTCTGCTATAAATCGCATGCCTACCCACAAGACCTTTCAAGAACTGTGACTATTTTTTTCTGCCATAACTCTTTTGCTCGTGACTCTGGGTCCAAAGGGCAGAGCCACCCTTCCAGAGTCCCGATTCAATCCGCATCAACGTGCTTCTTATGGCCCGACAAGTTTAGCTGGTCATTATATAAAGCGAATCCACTAGAGAAAGCAAACCCGGGACCTGTAGGTGCACATACTGGAAATAACAAATCATACGCTAAGCTAAAGGTGAACCTAACAAGATCTCCAAGTTGGTCTGTAAAGTCAGGTGTGATTCATATAAAAATGGGCGTTCCGACAATTCTTTTGGTCACTTATCCTACATTTCACTGCCCGGATGCAGCAAAAAAAGTCAGCAATCAGATGGAAAAAAGGCCTCGAAATTTAAAATGTTTGTACCGGGAGAGTCTCGTGATTATGTTATTAGCGAGTGCAGCACTAGAAAGAAAGCTAATAATTTTCTTGATTGTGTGACAATCCACCGGGAACCAAGCACAGTACGAAGATCGTGTTTTATTGCTCCATGAGCTTTAACTTTGTAGATGGATCTGTGAGCGATCTTACTAAAAACTATAAAATAGCAAACAGTTTTATTGGCTTTGTCTTACCTTTCGCTCATTTGCTTCTACAATACAGGATGATTTTGCAAGCACACGGCATCTAAGCATACTATTCCTCAGAATTACATTCCAGGGATATATTCCTGCCTATTAATCCATATTATTCTCTCAGAAAGAGTGTCGCTTAATTCTATCAATTGAAGTACTGCCACATCACCGGCTTGCGACAAAAGGCAAGATCTAGCTATCTTTGCAAATTCGAATATCTTATCTTTGTATCCAATGTCAAAGAAATTGATGCTCTGAAAATTGTATCACTGGATAACAGCCGGCCCAAAAGCATACTTTAAAAAGTTGTTCACATTCTAAGAACTCGGCTTGTGCGCATTCTTTGTATCAGTAGCAGATTAGACAGAAGGAAACCAGTTGCTCGACATGTCCTACCCTATGAAAGAAAACTTGGGCAGAAGTCATATGGCAACTAAAACAAATAGAGGAAAAGGAGAAAAGACACACATGGGGAAATTGCATATGATTCGCAAATACAGAGAGTTCCAAAACCATGGAAAGAGTAATACAGAACTATGTACTGCTGCCTTATGATTTTATAAGCATTTTACAACACAGACTACTCCTCTTCCCTCAGACACCTCTGTTGCCGAGCGATGAAAGCCTCCACCGTGCGACGGAACTCCTCATTGCTCAAAGAATCCTCGGGGAAAGAACTTTTATCTGATTTGCCGGTCTCAGCACAAATAGCGGTCTCTCTCCATTTCTCTGTCGCCGAACGCCTTAGAGCTCGCTGCAATTTCACGCGGTTCTCCTGGTGCAACTTCTCTGACTGGCTCCTCATATAAGTCTTCACCACCCCATCCCTATGAACGACATGCTTATCGCCACTAGTTTCCTCACATATAATTTGCTTGTCCTGGATTTGGGTTTCGGGTTGGCGGTTGACCCGACTCTTTTCGCTCTTCTCTAAGAATTCATCATAAAGATCGTTCTTTATGGCGGACTCCCGAG
The DNA here is from genome assembly GCA_030064385.1 of Melaleuca quinquenervia. Classification (NCBI taxonomy): domain Eukaryota; kingdom Viridiplantae; phylum Streptophyta; class Magnoliopsida; order Myrtales; family Myrtaceae; genus Melaleuca; species Melaleuca quinquenervia. Next base: position 2,880,541 of record CM057726.1, on the reverse strand, counting down.
CAGAGAAATGTCCAGACTTCGCAAACAGAGTGATGACTATTGCATTTCCAAGGATGAACACGAACTGAGGACTCACTAGGACCACCTTCAAGTCCCGGAAATACTCACCCGAGTTCTTGACGGCTATCGGCAGTCGAGTGGAAAACCTCGAGAGTAACACCAACAGGACACATATCTCGATGATCCTGAACAAACTCGCAATCTTTCTCAGTTGACAGTACTTCTCAGTACCTCTGGAAGCCCTTTTCTCGACCTTGATGTTCTTGAAGTGAAGCGAATCCATCGGAAACAGTGACTTGGGAACAATCAGTGATCTCTAAAGTACCACTAGGATTGCAAAACTAGGCGCTCTCACTCGCAAGAGAAGGGATATACAAGGAAAGCTTGGGCAGAGGCCCCTTCCCCGATCAGATAGAACAGAGAGAGGAGCATGATCGATGTGTTCACGGAGAAGATACTTCTGCAACAATTCATTGAATAAAGTGGTACAAGTGGATGCTGAACAGAATAATCAGAGTCTCAGAGAGAGAGAGAGAGAGAGAGAGAGAGAAGATTATTGAAGGAGGAGGATGGAGCAAACAGAGTTTGAGAGGTACGAATTGTTGCTCTGGGAGCAGAGTGTTACTTCCCTACAATGTGTTTTCTTGAGGGAAATGATTAATGCTCTTGAAGCATGAGTTACTTATAGACTCTAGAAATTAATTCTTTTTTGCCTCTTTCATGCTTTTGCTTTCCCGGAAGACTTGCCCGTTGTGGGATCAGCACTATAATATGCTTTATCTGGCCTCAGGATTCTCTCTCTCACCACTTCCAGAGGATTTTTTTCTTTCCTTTAGTGATAAAGGATATATCTTTCGTCTAAATTTCAGCTAGATAATAAGATGGTGGAGGAGAATATAAGTCTTTTCGACCATATGAGTCAGCATTGTTCCAATATTATTATTCTAATCCTCTCGAACTAACTTGGAATCGATCGAGCTCTACCCATCTTCTTAGAAGGATAAGTGAATTAAGTTAATCATATCCTAGGAAGAAGAAGATTCCTAACATGATCGAAGCCTATAGTCATCATAAATGACGGTTATGTCTTTAAAGACATGTCAGTCGATCTGTTTGTACATTATGAGAACGGGGTTCTACCAATTACCCCCCATCCTGATGGGGCAATGAAAAATCCGAAAGATCCTCGCATCGTGATCGAGAATCGAGATGGGTTAGTGCGGGAATAATCGCTCGATAAGTACCCGGCGGATGTTTTTCTTGATGAACATGATTCCGATGGCGGATTTGGGAAAAAAATCTTAGTGCAATACGATTGATACCATCGTCTTCGCACGGATGTACCAATAATGAAAAAAGGCATCAACCTTTAAAGCAGAGAAAGAAAAGGAAAAACTGTGGATCGTGATATTGACAGTGATAAAACCAGAGTGAGGCTCCGCGCAGGTGGCAAACCCACAAGCCCATCAATCACCATCAATTCGATTCCCGTTCCCATTTCTTACTCTCTAAGAAAAGGCCACGTGTCGCCCCCTCTCGATCTCCCTCTTTCTTGCTTTTGAAGTTCACCCCGATTAAAAAACGGGCTTTCAGTTATTACTGTGTGTCCTAAGGCCCACCAGGCTAATAATTATCTAAGGCCCACCTTCTTTTTTTTGTTTTTTCAATGTTTTGGCCTTCTCTTTTCCTTTCTCTTTTAATGCTGAAAGTAATGTTTGTAGCGTCGTTACTTCGAGATTTCTCTAGAGTTGCATACAATGTCCAGCCACATCAAAATTGCCTTTGGCCGCTTTTAGAATGGTTATGTACGCTGCGGTTTTAGTCGTCTCATTAGAAGAAAATTAGAGGGTAAAGACTAAGAAATCGGGCAATAAAAACAATTCATCGACTAAGGAAAATGATAAATAATCCTCGTGAGAATAGTTAGAATCATTAATGACAGATGATCCATATACAAGAAATAAGACCGGGGGTACCCAAGGCAAGACTTTATCGAGGCCTTTGCCACCGGTTAAATCAAAAAGGAAATGGAGCGGAACCTGAAGAGCAACTTGCATGAAAAAACGCTCAAGCTACCAAAAATCATTTAACCGGATTATGTACAGGGTCGGAATCTCGGTTCTCGGCTAATAAATTAGACTAGACCTGCAATCTCAACTCGACTAACCATGAATGCTTATCCGATCTTCGGCGTTTGCATATTCAATCACGCGCCCAATTTTCATCGTGCATCGGCATAACCATCGGAAAGATTGCGTAGAAATGGAAGCCAAGGTCGCATTGCCAAATTAGGAGGATGGTCATGGGGAGAGTACTAATCTCTAATGCCAATCTAGATTTTCCAGGGAAAAAAAGAAGAAGAAGAAACCCGACAAAAGAGCCAAGGTTGTCGACGTATTATGCGATTGGAATGAAAGACAAATCTCGAGCTAATCATCGACGCCACCTGGCCCATTTGGGAAGAGATGCCTTATCGAAGATGCTCGCGCCATCCCCCATCTTCCACAGTCGCTCCGACGAGCATCCTGGTCCTTTTTCTCACGCTCCTGCATCCCCCGTGCCGATCAAGAACTTCGAATGATCCGCATTTTGTCCGCAGAAGTTTGTGTCGGGACGGATGCTCGTCGCCCGCCCCGAATCCGATGCGCGTCTCGAGTCCAGTACGGTTTGTGGAACACGTAGCGGATAAAGAGCCGAGCCTTAAAGAATGGCTGGTGCGCACGGGATCCGGATCCCCTGATCCGTTTTCACGGGAGCCGTCTGATCGGACGGGACGGCTCCCCTTTTAATATGGAGTTTTGTTTATCCTCTCCGTCCAATCTTAGATCGGATGGCTGCGATCGCGTCAGGATATTTCTATCCAGAAAAGTACCCAAGCAAGGAATCCAAATGTACGAGCGCACGCGGAGGAGGGAGACGATTGATGCTGCGCATACGGTGCGTTTCGAACCATAGATTGTCCGACTTTCTGCGGCCTTGGGAGTAATTTTTCACTGACGAAGCATTATTTTAAGAAAAAGATTGTCCGCCTTATTATATCATTAGAAAAAGACCGTATTCTCTGGTTAACTCGTGGAGCCGGGAGATCCAGTGACGTCACTCGGGAACTTATGCATACCTAATTATTCCCACGTGAGAAGGTTCTCCAAATTATGCGCTCTTAATCTGGCCGAACTAAGCATCAACAAAACTAGGAAAATTACCAAGTCGACCCTGAACTTATCCCGCACGTATTGATTCATTCATAGACTTTTGAGCGAAATTTAACGTGGCCTTTTTAGCCAATCTTCTAATTTAGACCCGAGCCCCCAAAACCAAATTAATAGAGATTGAAAATTTTGAAACCGAATTAGCATCCGTATAATATAAAACTAAACCAGCTAGCTCTCGGAATAAAAATAAAAGAGCGTAAATTAAATAGAACATGCTCGAGCATCGGTCCACACAAACCGAACACGTAGGAATCGGTGCTTGCTGAGTCGGATTCCATCAGAGTTCTTCGTCACTTAATTGTGCACGACTTTTTCTAGGCACGAAAGAAGGAGAATAAAAGGGGCGTGCCACAAAAAAACAGGAACAAAAGACAAGAACGGAAGGCATTCATAATTATATAGGACGCGTTCAGTAACCATTCTCGTTTCAGAAATAGTTTTTTTTTTTAGAATGAGTTTTTTAGGGTATTTACCAAACAGATTTCTCGTCCAAAAATTATTCGGAGACGAAAAATCAAGAACCAGAATGATTACCAAACAGACCCATAATCTTGCGCACCACGCACTGTTCACTCCTTGCTCTAGAAGTTCGTGAAAAGCAAAGGCGCTCCTCTGTTTTCTTCCCCCCCCCGGCGTGTACCTCGTTTCCTTTTTCTTGGCTTATCTCTTTTCTTATGTCGTTTTCTATATTTACTTTTATGCGCGAAATGAGACTTGAGAAAATACATGAACCGACTCTCACTAAGAAAACGAAAAGCGGAGATTGACTTGACGAGAGCACTTTGCGTTTGGTTGTCTCTTTTTGAATTTTTTTAACTTTTCGATTAACTGTGTCGGTTTGGTCATGAATCGATAAATAATTTGTTAATTTAATCATAAATATTTTAATATTATTTCGATTGTGGCAAAAAATAAGCTACGCGACAATCTAGGTAGCATCGGTCGTCCTACACAGTACAACCAATGCTAACATGAATAGTTTTATAAAACTTTTTCTCTTTTCTATTATTGGGCCTTGTCGATGGTCCAACATTAGGAGAGGCCCTCCATGCCAAGCGAGGGCTGTCGTTGCTAGCCCAAGCACAGGCGTCCCTCACCCAAGGCTGGTTAGGACCAACGACCTTCATTGGCCATCAATGAGGTCCAGCGATTGCCAATGGGAAGGGAAAAGGAAAAAAAATTATAAATTATAAATTAAATAAAAATTTTGTTAATGGCAAATTTTTTTATCAAAACAGGCCAAAATGAATAAATTAGAAAATATTTAAATATTTAGGGCTAATTGATAGATTATCAAAATATTTAATATTAAATCTATACAATCGAAAGATTGAATTCCAAATTGATGTAATTAAAATATTTAGGACTGAATTCGTCGCCACCACACTAAAAATTCAACGAAATTAAATCATTTAAAAAATATTTTCGATGCTGCGGCAATTAATCCACCGTTTTCTTTCTTCTGTGTTGGTCCTTTTCTTGCTTTTATATTAGTTCTAGCATTCTTCTCGCATTTACTTCGCTCAATGTTTTTTTTAGTCTTTCGTCTTTGTTTAAGTATGGGCCTCAGATGGTGGCCGGCCTGGTCCAATGATACGGGCTTGATCTTGGCGAAGCCCAGTTAATGCTTGAAACGCTGTCGGTTTGGAGACAAAGCTAGCTGCCCTCGACTTTTGGGTGACCTGAAACCCTAGAAAAGCCTCCGTCTTCCAATTTTCCCTAGCTCCCCGCCGCTTCCGCCATCTCTTCTTCGTTGCCGCCGCCGCCCATCGGATTTCATGGTATTCACCACTGGACTTCACCGCGTCTTTTTGCTCATTTTCCTCGTATTCGATGGATGATTTTGTTTCTGGGTTCAAGTTTACAACACTCTGCAACCGATTGATCTCCTTTTTGGTGCACGGGAATCTGAATTGATCTTGCGTTTGTCGACAGGCTCCTAAGAAGGATAAAGCTCCTCCTCCGTCTTCAAAGCCTGCCAAATCTGGCGGTGGCAAGCAGAAGAAGAAGGTTAGCCTTTTCACGCCATAGAAGCTCACAAATTTTTTCCTTTTGTTCACTTGGTCTTAATTTATGGCTCAGTTTGGTTCGTTTTAGATGCTCTATGGGATTGGTTTTTTCCTATCGGAGGTAGAATGGTAGTTGCGAAATGATTTAACTGTGTTGTTCTCAATATGCATGGATTCGTGGTAATGCTGGATAATGTTTCTGCTTTCTCATAGCCGCTATTGCTGGTTTAGAATTGTAATTTTGTTATTTGGCGACGGGATGTGTCTGAGGATGTTGGTACTCTGTACATTTCTGGCTCGAAAGATTAATTGTGTTTTGTGGGGGAGCAGAAGTGGAGCAAGGGGAAGCAGAAGGAGAAGGTGAACAACATGGTGCTGTTCGACCAGGCGACTTACGACAAGCTTCTTTCCGAGGCGCCGAAGTACAAGCTCATCACTCCTTCCATCCTCTCCGATCGCTTGAGGGTATTCTTTTTATTCTTATTCCATAAATGTGTTTCTAGTGGCTTGAATGGTGTGCTAATGTTGTAATTGGTTCCATTGGACTAATGGGCTGTTGTTATCTTCAATGGTATGTCTGAATGAATGGTCATTGGGGATGAAGACTTAGATTGATATGGTTTGGAGGGAACCTCTATATCTCTTTAGATCCATCAAGGGCAGCTGATTATTAAGGCTAAGACTTTCTGTTTGTCTCTGATTAAGTTCTTTTGAGGGTTATGTGTGGGGATTCGTTGTGCTTGGAACTGGGGTAATAAGTGGTCAACAATTCATATATATTCCATCAAGAGCAGCTGCCTCTTTGTATGCTTTTTTTCATTGTTTCATCATATAATAGTTTCTTTGGTGTGAACTTTTCTTTGACTTTTTCGCTGGCTTCTGCAATTCAGAAATGCTCCCTGTCGATTGATCATGAAAGTGGCTTTACTATCTCTGTTCTGACCAGAATTTAGCTTATTATTCTTAATTTGATCTAATGGTGACTAGTTCTGATCTTTGAAAATATAATATAATATTTCAGCATTCTACAATGGGAAATTCGACATGCTTTTCTCGTTATGCCATAAAACGCACACATACTAACTGCTATTTGGGTTTGCCTCACCAGGTTAATGGTTCTCTAGCAAGGAAGGCCATAAGAGAACTGATGGCGAGAGGACTGATCAGGATGGTTTCTGCTCATGCCAGCCAACAGATCTACACAAGGGCTACAAACACATAGATGTTTTGTAATTTCGACTCACTTCCAGTCGGTGCTGTACTCTGCTGTTCTTTTTATGGGAATTGTTAAGACTTTTTAGAGAGTGAACCTTATTACTGTGATTTAACATTTATCGTTTGTATTTTCCTTGATGTGCTGCGCTTGAGATTTGAATCGGCAATTCTGGGTCATGATTGACCATCGAAAGAGATTTTGTTTGCTAGAGCAACCAAGTCGTAAAAAAATTGTTCAGAGCAGTTGCTAAAATGGGTGCAGTTCTGAGATCTATGTGACTCGTTTGCCAATGTCTGTACTGCAGTAGGTTCCTAATTCGAAGATGTTCATGGACTTTTTGGTATTTACTTGTTAAGGAACTTTCTCTTCATTACTTTTCAAGGTGAGTGTGCGATCGAGGGTGCTATAAATTGAATTCAACTTTTCTTGGACGTAGGTTTGGTTAAAATCTTACTTGAAGGTCAAAACGTATTCCTTTTTTCTTTCGTTACTGCAATGTCTGTCTTTATCAGTCGGGTTTCAAAACATTAGTGCTCAACAACATTCTATGAATCTGAGGGGATAGCGTGTTCCTTTGTTTCTGAAACATCTGTGGTTAACAATCAACATTCATGTGTCTAAGGTGGTAACTTCCCTGCTCCTCGTTAAAAGGAGCTGAAACAGAACAATTCTAGTTTCTTCGCCAGTACCCAACAAAGGGTATCCTCCACCAAGCTCGGCTCTAAATCGATGCAATCTCATTGAATCCAGACCTAAATCATTGCAACCTCATTGAACCAGGACATAAAACGCGCGTGAAATTTCTTTTCCTAATCAAGTCTACATGTGATGGGACGTGATACATCTACCCTATATTTGTCACCGTCTCTACTAACCCAAGCACGTGCGATCCTTCCTTGTTCTACGCCTGTGTCTTTGGACTCTCTATAACTCAGTGACATACACCACGTGAATTTTTGTCCGCGAGCACATGTCCGTTCCTCCCTTTTCTTCCAGCTCTTTCATGCATTTCGATGGTTGGAATGCATCCACTTCTCAAATCGGTTCCTTGGGATTAACTTATTGCGCCTTGCTTTTTCTATTATTGTGCTCTCTTGACGTTGCCCTTGGGGATTCTTGTCCGCTCCATTTCTTTTCTCGGGTCAAGTTGGTATTGGCTTCATCCTGTGATTCAAGAACTGTCCTTCAGCTTCTAACTCGGATTTTGATGTCCCATTCCCAATCTGATCGTTGAATTTTTGTATGTTAAAGTATTTGTTTTGATCGAATTCGGCAATAGATAGATCGATCCTGTATAGTTAGCTTAAATGAAAATTTCACAAGAAGGATAGATTGAGAGGGGCAAAAATTTAATGGTGTTTCCCCATTTTTGAACGGAGTGTATATCCTCCGATCATGATCGAAATAAAAGTAGAATACATTTTCTCTAACCATCTTTTTGATTGATAGGTTATAAGTTGTGGGCATCGACCTATGAAAATTTAAAATGTAACTAAATTATAAGCTGATTATGTTTCTTATTGTAAACTGCCTATCATAATCATAAGGGCGATTCACAAGTACCCGTACCCTCCCACCAAAACCATAGCACTTTTTGTGGATGGATGGTTTTGCAGCAGAAGTACTGAAACGGTCTGCTCGGAGCACACTGGACATTTACACAAACATTGGAGACATTTTATAAACTTAAAGAGATCAATTCAAGAGAAGACTAACCACTCATTAGATCATTCGATATTTTCTTTATCCAAAAGTACAAACGCAAAGATCTAGCTATTAGGAAAACTATCGAAAGATTCATAAAATCTTTCTCAATTCAGTTATAAACATTTTGGTAATTTATCAATTAAGTTAGAAATCTTTTAACGCTTTACCAATTTAATAATTTTGATCAATTTTAGCCGAAAAATCACCGATCTAGTGGTCTAGTTACTACGATCATCCCATGTGGTATGATCGATGTTAAAGTGGATAATTTTTGAAATTTTTGGATTTATTGTATTTTTTTTCCTTTGTCCCTTGCTTGTTCCTTGCCTAGGAGAAGGGTTGCCATCGTTAGGTGGGCCAGCCTCGCCAATGACCGACAAAGGGAAAAAGGAAAAAGAAGGAGAAAAGGAAAAAAAAATCATAAACAAGATTATACGTTGGTTAATTAAATCTTAAATTTTTTTATTGTACTAATTTATACGGTGATTAATTGGTTTATCATTGTACAATCAAAAGGTTTATCATTGTACTCATAGACCTATTATACGGCAATTGATTCAATAATAAACCTCCATAATTCTTTCAATAATTTGCTAATCTAACTTAAGTCTTCTAACGATTTGTCAATTTAGTTATTCCAACTAGTCTTGACCAGATATGGCCGGGCCGGACGATTCCGCGCTTCTTTTAATATCATGGGTTTTATTTCCTTCTATTTTCTTTCGTGATTTCCAATCATTTACACATATATGGTGAGATTAGACTCGATTGACCTCCCGCTCACCCTACCGGTCGCGCCAATCCCGAAGAGTTCCCAAAATTTTTCATCTCTCCTGACTGCTGCCCATTTGTTTTGGAACAGGTGTACGGTCCAGAAAGCCCGGTGAAAACATTCTTTAATCAACCGGGTCACAAATCGAAGTGTCCGGCGTCCAACTTCTGCCCGAGAGTCAAACAAATAACTCAATCGGAATCATTAAATCCGATTGGTCTTGGATCGACATTTCAAATTGGCCCGAATCACGACATCGGTACTTGGTCGGAAATCTCGGGGAGTGGCTGGATGGCAAGTTGGCAAGTCTCTTTCGTAATCTCGATCGTCCATGGCCATTGTCGTCTGGTCCCGATGCTTCCCTCCGTTCGTGTCGGCTTCAAATGAAATGTCTGATGGGACTGCATCGTGCATCATGAGTGAAGCTGGCGAGTCGTTGCTCGGTGAAACAAAAGCCATGGGAAATCCTTTGAGATCTGTTCATGGGTGAATATGATCTCGTAAACATCGTGTTGGGAAAGCAAATTTCCTGTGAGAAAAATGTCGGGCTTTTGTTTAAGACACGATCCGACCGTCCTCGTCATTTTGCGTTTGGCTCGATCAAGCTCGACTTTACGTGACCATGGAATTATCGCGATAATCGTATTTTCCGCACGCCACTAGCCGAAAGAAACTTTCATTCGATAAGATCGATAGCTAAATATGACAATGGTTGGATCGGATATGGTGGTGCGGGGCAACTGTGATGAGCAATGAAATGGCTCGATGAAAGGGATAAAAAGCGAGCAAGGAGTTTACTTTTCCACATTTCGTGCGATTTTTCTTTTGCCTGTCGGTAAATAATCTTATGAGCGTACCAAATGATTTGAGTTGTCGAGTATCCGAACCCTTGGATACATAAATCATGTTGTAAGGTGGTCCGACGGCACCATATAAGACATTGATGAGATATCATTACGTCACTTATATCTATTTATAAAAGAAAAACGATGATTCCTTACTTGAGTTTTGATTGGCTCGGTATGGCGCGATTGTCTTGCAAAACATCTTCAAGGATCCATCGGATCCAATGAACCGCAAGACTCATCCAAGTCTATCGCGCGAGATTTTCACCGATTAGGAGAAGCCATCCTCGAGCGCACGAGTTCCTTTAAAAAGCTCAACCCATCATGGCCCTCGGATCGTGGAGCCACAAAGCCTATAATCCAGCAACCATGATGAATTGTATACACATCCATCAGGCGGTGCACCGTAGATTTGGATTTGATTTGATCTACGGTAGAGTCCAAATCCTAACAAAGTAAGACAGCCGACGTCGACTACATCGCCACATCAATAATTATAGGTCAAAATTGATCTGGATGATTAGAGTGGCCGATCATCGAAAGTTTGAAAATTGAATTCGGATCCGTCGTTTATCGGGTAATTATCCCACGACTTATCACGTTACGGATTGCGACGGACGAAATGCGAGTGCGCCTATAATGTTCACGGCAAGAGAGTCTCTCCAACGGTGGGAGTCGGGCGAGGGGGGCCCCACCCCCACAAAAAGAGCTCGCGAGAAGAGGACATGCGCTGCCAGACGAGAGGAGGAGGAGCGGTGGGGCGAGTCGGGTCCCCATCACAGACGGCGGGGTGCACCACCCGGATCGCACCGCAACCGTCCATGAGGCTTCCTTGGTGGCGCCTGCCTCTAATCAAGCGGGACCCACCACGCCCGAAATGATTGGAAGGATCCTCTCGTCCGGACGTGCTCCCGTGGGCCCCACCCGCGCGTAAAATAATAATAATAATAAATGATGAAGATTATTTTTCCCACGTTAATTATACGCGAGTTGAATTTTAATTTAATTGGCGCGGGCTTTTCTTGACATCGATCGCTGGCTAATTCCACCACGATCTTTCCCCTCGCGCGACGAGCAAATGTTCTTCCCCGGTAAAATCTGTTCCGCGGATTGTTGTCCGAAAGGCCGTTTTCCACATTCGACGGCCCATATGAATGCACGGACGCGCCGGTTTTGGCGATGTGGCTCGTTCGATGGTACTTTGATTACTCGCTCGATGTGTGAGGACCGGCCGTATTTCCGGCGAGACACCTTACGGGGTCGCCGGTTGTACGAATCCTTGAACGAGTTTCTTTTCTCAGGCCGTGATTGGTGACTTTTGGAGAGCGTCTAATGCTCCGTCGTGTGTCCCGACGATTTAGTCTCAATTTACTCTAATATGCGATATTGTTCGTTAATTTTTATTTTATTGAACGTAGTTTTCCGAACTTCTGATATGCGTCCAATCTAATCTCCCAATCATATAAAAATATTTTATGTTGTTTTCAGACTTCAATTACTGGAAGGACTATATTGAATACTTTTATGTAGCTCAAATATCACACCAAACATTTATTAAATGTTCAAAAACCTATATAACAAATTAAAAATTTAACAACGAAAGTTTATTTATTATATTTGAATAAATTAAGAATTCGAGGATCCTATATCGCATGTTAAAGTAAAGTACAGAGATTGTTGATGTCTTTTTTTTTCATTAATTTAATGCAAGGTGAAATTACGAAGATCATATTATATAACAAAAAGGCCAGTGGGTAAAAATGTCAACCGACTGGTTCGAATAGATAGTATACAAAGGTTGACTATTTTAATGGAGCGATGGTGTGAAATGGACGGGCCTGGAAACTCGGAAAAACGGAGCGCCGTGGACTCAGGGTCACGGCCACGTACGCCACCTCATCGTGGCGTTTTTCAAGGAAACGCTCTGATCACAGAGCAGAGCTTGACAGTTCCATCATCTTCTTTTACTTCTTAATGGTAAAATCGTATGCCACCCTCGAGCTTCTCCGCTCATTTTCTTCCCTTTCTAGTCACTCCATCTGTATAAGTACTGGCCATGAACCCCGGCGTTTCTCGTGAGGAAGCTCACGTTCACGGGCCACTCGAAAGCAAAGCAAAGCCACCGTCTTCCACGTTACTTACGCGCCTTTCCCTCCCCCTCAACCTCCTCCCCACCATCTTTCTTTATTGAAGTCCCAATCTTTCTTGATCACTCGTTCAAGTTGCATAGTACCGAGGCTTCAAGTTCATAGCTTGCTCTTGGGGCTGTCATCATCGCTTGCTCTCTGCATCAAGATTCGTTATCTGGGCGCTTGAAATTTTTTTGTTGCCACCTTTCTTTTTGATTCCTCGGTTTAGGTTGGTTATTTAATATCTCTTTTTCGGGTTGCTTGGATCTTGCTTATTACATAGATTGTGACTGCTCTGCGACTTTTCAAACATGTCACTCAACTCTGACTCCGCTGCTTTTTGATTTCTTTATGTAAGGCGCACTTTACTCGCTAGCTTAGATCGGGTGGTCTTTATATGATCAGTTCCTTTTGTTCTCGCGGGCTTTAAGAACTCGGTGAGCATCTGTGATTTGGTGTTGCAGTGAGAGGCGACGGCAATGGATTCTTGCTGTGTGGCCCTCAAGGCCAATACCCCTTTGGCTCAATCAAACAAGCGTTGTCTGAAGAATGCTGATGATGGATTCTTGGGCGAGAGAATCAGAGGGAGCCTAAATAACAGTGCTTGGGTTAATCAGGTTGCTGGAAATCTGAGAGTTGAAAGTAAGTTCAAGAAGGTGAAACCCGGCGCGGCTTTTGCTGTTATTACATCGGACAATGCCACCGAGACCTTGGTGAGTTGATCTTTTTTGACAGAGGAAGCGATGGTCTTTTAAAGGAGCCACCGTTTGATAACAATAATTTCTTCGACTCCATTTTGCTGTTAGAGTCTTGCGTTGTTCCATAATCGGGATCAAATGAATGTATTCGGATTCTGTGTTGTTGATGTCAGACTATTAAATCTCCGGTGTTTCATAGACCAAAAGCAGACCCGAAGAATGTGGCCGCCATTATACTGGGTGGAGGTGCCGGGACTCAACTCTTCCCACTTACCAGAAGAGCGGCCACGCCCGCTGTAAGGATAAGTTTATTCCCTTGTACCGCACTGTACTATTTTTACCAACATCATTAGTGCATAATTGCTCACGCACACAGACCTTCTGTTTATATATTTTTCTGTATGTATGTATTTATGCATACTCAGGAATTGATGATATGTGTAGGTCCCGGTTGGTGGATGCTACAGGCTAATAGATATCCCAATGAGCAACTGCATTAACAGTGGCATAAACAAGATTTTTGTGCTGACCCAGTTCAACTCTGCTTCTCTTAATCGTCATCTGGCTCGCACTTACTTCGGAAATGGTATCAATTTTGGCGATGGGTTTGTCGAGGTATGTTTTCCCGTATGCGAATTCATTTGGATTCCATGAAAAATGCTTTGTATCTGCATCCCCGAGAACAATAGTCCGGTTGTTAACTTATTTGCTCGGCAATGTTTGTCTTGATACCTTTTCTGTCTGGAAAGTGGTTCATATGAGGATACGTTTTCTGATCAATCAATGTGCAATATCTATCCATTGCTGCAATATTTAAGGGCTTTTACGGTTGCTGTCTAAAGTACAGTCAATGTATAGGTCCTGGCTGCTACTCAGACTCCTGGAGAAGCAGGAAAGAAGTGGTTTGAAGGAACCGCGGATGCTGTAAGGAAATTCATTTGGGTGTTTGAGGTCCGTGTCTCATTGTCCTGGTTTTAGACACTACCCTTTCTCGTCTCAGTGGACTGCATAACTTTGTCTCTTCTTAATCCATTGGTTTCTGTATTGAATTTTGAAGGATGCCAAAAACAGAAATATCGAGAACATAATAATTTTGGCAGGGGATCATCTTTACCGCATGGACTATATGGATTTTGTGCAGGTAGTTATGGTGATTTCCAAATGAAACAAGCTCTTGATCGAAAACCTCAATAATAATTCTTACGAATTTGCCATTGCTTGACAGAATCATATTGAGAGAAACTCTGAGATATCTGTTGCGTGTACTCCTGTAGGGGAAAGGTTGGTTGTGATCCTTCCCGCAATTTGTTACTAATTTTAAATTCCATGTTACTGTGTTTATTTATCTTAGGCATTTTATGTAATCTAATTTTGCTGGATTGTATATCAGCCGGGCATCTGATTATGGATTGGTGAAGATAGATAGCAGAGGCCAAATTGTCCAATTTTCTGAGAAGCCCAAGGGTTCTGATCTGACAGCTATGGTGAGCGTTTGGTGCTAAGATGATCCATTTAAACCTTATCTATGTCTCACCTTTGCCCAATGACTGGAGTTCGTAATATTTTAAAAATTAATGATTTTTTCCCTTTTAATTTGGTAAGCCGTTCCAACGTCGATTTATGATTTGAATGTTGTATGAATTTCTTTCGATTTGGTAACAAGCTATCTGCTGATTCTTGTAGCAAGTAGATACCACTGTGCTAGGATTGTCTCTGCAAGAAGCTACAAGATCTCCTTATATTGCATCAATGGGAGTTTATGTCTTCAAGACGCAGACTTTACTGAATCTTCTGAAGTGGAGGTACCCTACAGCCAATGACTTTGGATCTGAAATCATTCCTGCGGCTGTGATGGAGCATGACGTCCAGGTAAGCAAGCTCTCTTATCCGAAAGAGACTCTCCACCGAAAGCTCTAATCGAAAGCTTAATTTCTCTTGATTGCTAGGCTTATATTTTCCGCGATTACTGGGAGGATATAGGGACTATCAAGACCTTCTATGATGCTAATTTGGCTCTCACAGAAGAGGTGGGTTTTTTTTTTTCAAATGCATGCCTAATTGTGCTCTTGCTTGTATATCCGTTACAAATCAAATTCATGTGCTTGAGATTCCTGATTTAAACATGCCATCCAATTTGTGCAACATATGGACCCGCAACTATGATTTTTCATTTAAAACAAGACTAACCGATGCGGATTTCCCTATCGTCCTTTCTGCAGGTTCCGAAATTTGAATTCTATGATCCGAAGACACCTTTCTTCACGTCCCCTCGATTTCTTCCACCAACCAAGATAGACAACTGCAAGGTGTGAAGCTCTCTCAGCATTACTTTCTGTCTTTGGTCCTTTCGACTTTTCTTAACTTCTTATGCTTGCTTTGTCTATTATAGATTAAGGATGCAATAATTTCCCATGGTTGCTTTTTAAGAGAGTGCAGCGTTGAACACTCCATAGTGGGTGAACGCTCACGCCTTGATTCTGGAGTTGAGCTGAAGGTAACTCATCTCGAATTTCAACTCTTCCTTCATCTGAGTCGATGTTGTGGGTAAATATATAATTCTGATTACCTGTGGTCTCTCTCCCTGATAGGACACAGTGATGATGGGTGCGGACTATTACCAAACAGAATCCGAAATAGCTTCTCTGTTAGCGGAGGGGAAGGTGCCTATCGGGATAGGGAAGAACACAAAGATCAGGTAAAGAGATTGATTAAAAAGCTGTCCATTTTTTGAAGGGTGGGATATTAATTCTTTGAAAGGTGCTATAACGTATTGCATGATCTGACACCATTTTACGTTTTAATCTTGCAGGAACTGCATAATAGACAAGAACGCAAAGATTGGGAAAGATGTGGCCATTGTAAACAAAGATGTAAGTAAACTCCCCCGCAGCGCTCTCTCTGTAGTTCTGCAGTTTAATTTCGTAGCGATTCTCTCCTCCAAGTTTGGCGTGCCTTTAACAGACCGAAATTGATGTATTGTTCAGGGCATTGAAGAAGCGGATCAGCCACAGTATGGATTCTACATACGCTCGGGAATAACCGTGATACTGGAGAAGGCAACAATAGAAGACGGTACCGTCATATAAGCGGGTGAAATTCGAGTTCTATCTTCAGATGTTTCAGAGTGGAAAAGTACTGCAAGAGGAGCAACAGGCATGGACATCGAACAAGTTATACAGAGGTTTTAAGCAGTTTTCGCCCCGGAGAGTTGCGAGCTCCTCTCTGCTGTATGTACAAAGATATATATATATATCCCTAGTCCTCTCCATGGTAATAAGGACTAGCCTACTAGAGTTTAAAGATGAGCTCCTACACTAGAGCTGCTACTCATTTTGTAAATTAGTTGATCCGTGAGAAATGGATAAACTTGCTGGTTGTATCGAACTTTCAACACCATCATGGCAACGGTATCTAGTGAAATCAATGGGCTGTTGTTAAACAAAGTAAGTAGTAATTCTCTGTCGACGTCTCCTTTGATTTACTCGAGCATGAGAACTAGCTAGTTCTCTGAAGTGGCTGCTGATCCGCCGCGTTGGAGACGTCGAACTAAATTTCGTGGGTGCTTTGTGTCCGCCGAAATACTAGACAAAGAAGGAATTGTACTCAAGAAGGTCATGGCAGGTCATTGAACTGACCGGCAGGATCATGGTAGAACTTCAGCTTTTTCGATCGACCGGCATTGGGTTCCTGCCTAGTGATAATTCAATAGGCTCAACGATGGAAACTCGCCACGGTGGCCGGAAATATTACCGCTGACTTTTTGTGTGAAGACCGGGCATTCCGCAATCTCACAGTATGGTCTGGTGACAGGTAATTGGAATGCAAGATCCTGTCTGAATAATTTATCCACCGTAGAGGCAATTGATCCAAGAGTTCAATCCGGGCAAAAGTATCTACTTCGCCCAAATCCATCCTACATCGATGTAGTGATCTGAACTAAACCAAGAACTCGAGGGTTCCATACTTTCACCTTAATTTGGGTATTAGTTTTTTAAATTGAATTAGATATAAAAAAATTAACAATAAAGTCGGACTATTTTCGACTCGATCTTGTTTACCCGTTTGACAAGCTTGGCGCGGCCCGTTCGGGGCATTTTCCCTTTTTATCCCCTAGAAACGGTAAGTCGCGCGTCTGGGGCGGGGGCAAATACGTCAAGTCGTGTAATCGATAATCACCCGCGCTTGCAGAAAGGAGAAACTCAGTACAGCTTCTTCATAAAACCCTAAAGTGCAACCGCTAAAGAGCGAAAAACCTTGGGAAGAGCTGCCATGGGGAAGGTGAAGGGCAAGCACCGACTGGACAAGTTCTACCGCCTCGCCAAGGAGCATGGTTATCGGTCCCGAGCCTCATGGAAGCTAGTCCAGCTCGACTCCAAGTTCTCCTTCCTGCGCTCCTCCCGCGCCGTCCTCGACCTCTGCGCCGCCCCCGGCGGCTGGATGCAGGTCGCCGTCCAGCGCGTCCCCGTCGGCAGCCTCGTCATCGGCATCGACTTGGTTCCCATCGCCCCGATCCGCGGCGCCATCTCCATTGAGCAGGACATCACCAGGCCGGAGTGCAGGGCGCGGGTTAAGAAGCTGATGGAGGAGCACGGGGTCAGGGCCTTCGACTTGGTGCTTCATGATGGCTCGCCCAACGTCGGTGGAGCGTGGGCGCAGGAGGCTATGAGTCAGAACGCGTTGGTCATTGATGCGGTGAAGCTCGCGACTCAGTTTTTGGCTCCGAAAGGCACGTTTGTGACGAAGGTGCGTTTTTGGTTTCCAGCTCCGCAGCTTGCGGTTCTGAAGTTTGAACTGCTCGTAGGTTTTGATTGGAGTATGTATGTTATGGGATAAGAGAAATTTAGCTGGTGAATGATAAGATATCGAGTGGATGATTGTTTGTGGAAATGAGAAGCTTTTAGTGCTTGCAGCTTCTTCAATATTTGAAGAAAGAAACGAGATTGCACCTACCATGCATCTGATTGCAAATTAAACTACAGTTTCTGCATAGGATTGCTCTATTGCATCGCCATACCTCATTACGCAAATGGAATTTTTTATCTTTTGCATCTATCTTCTGCTTCTTGGGTTTTAGCCTCCAGAAGTCACCATAACTAGTCCAGTCAGTACATGAGTATTGTGATACAATGCAGATGAATCCATTTTCGCTCTACTTATGTTCTACTTGACCTCTATCAGGTTTTCAGGTCGCAAGACTATAACTCTGTTCTGTATTGCCTCAAGCAGGTATTCATACCATCCTGTTATCTAACAATTGCATTATATTATCCAGACCTGATCTAATAGTTAGCATTGGAATTTGCTCTCCAGTTGTTTGAAAAGGTTGAGGTGGACAAGCCAGCTGCTAGTCGGTCCACATCTGCTGAGATATTTGTTTTGGGATTGAAGTACAAGGCCCCTGCAAAAATTGATCCACGACTTCTTGATGTGAAGCATCTATTTCAAGGATCTATTGAGCCCCCTAGAAAGGTTCCTGCTGCCTAATTTTACTGCATAGTAGTGTACAACTTTCCTGGGGACGTTTGTCTCATCACAAATTACAGTGCCTCTTCTTGACTTGGTCTTATGTCTATTTGGCATAGGTGGTCGATGTACTCAGAGGAACAAAGCAAAAGAGGCACCGTGATGGGTAAGCATTCTCTGGATGATGATGTTAAGCTAATAATGTCTGTTTCACTTAATACATACATACATATATATATTAAGGCAAATTGGATTACTTCAATGCTATTGGTCAGCTATTAAAATTTTTGAAGTAATCCAAGTTAGTGGCAGTTGAAGTATTCAAGGAATACTTCCGTTTTGACCTGAAGTTGAAGTGACCTCCTGTTTGAAAAGTGCAGCATCTATTCCATGCAGAGCATATTGATGATTTTCCAGTTGCCTCTTGTATGCAGCAACACAAGTATTGTTTTTCTCTTTTGACTATTTTATTTGCTCGCAGTTATGAAGATGGAGAAACAATTTTTAGGAAAGTCTCTTCAGCTGCAGATTTCATTTCGTCTGAGTCTCCTCTCGAGATACTTGGTTCAGTAACTTCAATATCATTTGATGATCCAGCTTCTTTGCCAATTAAGGAGCACTCTTTAACTACCGAGGAGGTGATTTCTTGTTCTCGTTTGTACAGTTATTTTATATGTGGTCTATTACCTCATAGAAACTTGAATGCTGTTGTTTTCTAGGTCAAACATCTATGTGAGGATTTGCGCGTCCTGGGGAAACAAGACTTCAAGCATCTGTTAAAGTGAGCAATCTGCATCCTTCTTATCTCTCTGCTATCATCAATAAATTCATTTTCAAAATTGTGCATACCATTTTGTTGTTGGAAAGGTTGGGTATCCTCACTTTTCTCCATGACTCTATTACCTCCATTCAATTGTGAAAATGATGAATTTGACTTGATTTATTTTGTTCATTTAATTGATGGAATTTGTTTAATGTTGCTAGCGAAGCTTAATTATTACTTAGTTTTTCTTTCCTCCTGGAAGTTAGTATAGGGCTTAACTAATTTAACTACTAAATCAATGTAGGCATCATTTCGTTAGTCTAGGGTTTATCTTTTGATTAAGTCATTTTAAAATAGATGACCAGGTGCATCTGTAATAGGAATAACAAGGATGGTGAGGAGCTGACTTTGGATAGCATGAATTAATGCTTGATGAACTATAAAAAAGGAGCTCACTTGTAGGCAAATAACCCAAAAGTTATTGTTGACTGACATGTCTGTTCTAAATAAAGGGCCCGAGTGTAACATTATCCCGATTTGAAAACTTCCATGTTGACATGCAGATGGCGGATGCAAATAAGGAAGGCTCTTTCTCCTACAAAGAAGGCTGATTCTTCTAGTGCTGCAGTCAGTGACAAGGAGGAAACGGTGCATGAAGATGATAAAATACTCAATGAGATGGAGGAGCTGACATATGCTATGGAGCGCAAGAAAAAACGACAAAAGAAGCTTCTTGCCAAAAGACGAGCTAAGGTTTGGCTTTATTGTGATGGAACAAGGGAAAAAAGCACATCATCTGCCATTTGAATTAAAGAGCCAAACTGACATTTGGTTTTGCTAGGACAAGGCACGGAAGGCCGTAGGGATGCAAGTGGATGCTTTGGAAGATGGTTACATGGATCATGAGTTGTTTTCTCTTTCTTCCATCAAGGCAAGTAGTTAGTTTTGCATGCTCTCTGTTCGAACTTTTTCATAAGTTCTCTTGCTTGTTCAATGATCGTGCTTGTGAAATTAGTTTCTTTGCATCTACTGGAACTATGTATATGAGCATCCTCATCCTTCCCCTGCTTTTTGGTTGGAGAGGGGTGGAGGAAGGGACAATGTGGATAGATACCTGAGTGTTTTCTGCAACTATGGTTGCGAGAAAACAGTGGTTTATGTATCATCCTGCAGTTTTTGTTGTTTCTTTTCCATGGGACTCAAAAGTTTCCATTGACCTCAATTCATGTCCTTTTTCCCTCCCTGTGTTCATCAGTGAAATGATTTTCATCCCCCCCTTCCTCGGTCCATATTTTTGCTTATGTGTTATAAGTTTCTCTTTATTAAAGCACAGATAATAGAGCTTTGGCTTTGAAAATGGCTCTTATCTTTCCCAAGTGATGATTTGTCAAATATTATGGGAAATTGCCAGAGTGGAGTGGATCTCCCCCATCCCTTTCTTGTTTAGAGTAAATTACTGGCTAGAGAACTTTTATCAAGCCTCCATTTTTTGTTGAATGCTTTGTAATGATATGGAGGACAAAAAGTTTAGAAAGAGATGCAAGCTAAGCTGGTCTTTCTTCGACTGTAATTTTCTGACCAGTGGTCATATTCTGCTTCTATAGGGTAAGAAAGATTTGGTAGCTGTTGATTCCAATGAACTTGACGAGGAAAATGTGGACTCTCGGAATAGTGATGATGAAGGAACTTTGAAGGAAAGTGAGGAGCAATCTTCAAGTGACGCTGATTCAGAGGAAGAACGCAAAAGGTAAAATTCCTGACTCTCCATGATTGCTGATTTATCAGGCATATTTAAGGTTGTGTTTATCTCGTATTATGATCTCATGGCAGATATGATGAAAAGATGGAAGAGTTTCTCGATGAGGCTTATGAGCGCTTTGTAGCCAGAAAGGAGGGTAGCACAAAACAGCGGAAGCGTGCAAAACAAGCTTATGATAAGGACCAACTTTTAGAGGTATAGAACCTCGAGCTGAGTATCAATACGCATGGACTTTTGTATGGATCTCTTTTTCATTTATGTGATTCTGCTTTCGGGTTAAACAGACTTCACAGATTGCATTCTAGTGCTACAAAGTTTCTAGTTGTATGGTGGTGCTTGTGTAGTTACAGGCCTAGGATAAACTTGGTTGTACACATTAGCTTGTATTGGTAGTGCATAGAATTTTTCATAGCATACGGACATTGCTGATTCTTTCTTTTTTCTTTTTCACATTCAGGGCAGTGAAAATGAGGACATGATCCATTATGATGATGATTCAGACAAAGCTGAGGGTGATAATGAATCAAATCCACTTATGGTAAACCTTGATAATGGTGAAGTGCCTACCCAAGAAGAGATGACCAATAAGTGGTTCAGCCAAGATATCTTTGCAGAAGCTGTAGAAGGAGGAGATTTGGGGAAGTGCGAAAGTGATGATGAGATGCAAATTGATCAGCACAGAAAAGACCTTGCGACATCATTGAAGGTCAAAACAGCAACTGAAGTTGCAGCATTGGATACTGTCCAAGCTTCCAAAGGGAGAGATGATTTTGAGATAGTTCCCGCGCCAGCTACTGATTCTAGTGATGACTCCTACTCTGATGACTCAGAGGATGAAGATATTGACAAAAAAGCTGAGATCTTGGCTTGTGCGAAGAAGATGCTAAGAAAAAAGCAGAGAGAGCAAATCCTAGATGATGCCTACAATAAGTACATGTTTGATGATGAGGGGCTGCCTGAGTGGTTTTTAGATGAGGAGAAGAGACATCGCCAGCCAATTAAGCCTGTGACGAAGGAGGAAATTGCTGCAATGAAGGCACAATTTAAGGAGATAGATGCCCGCCCAGCAAAGAAGGTGGCAGAGGCCAAAGCACGAAAGAAGCGGGCTGCCATGAGGAAGCTAGAGAAGATTCGCAAGAAAGCGAACTCTATATCGGACCAGACAGATATATCTGATCGTTCCAAGAGTAGGATGATTGACCAGCTATACAAGAAGGCTGCACCCAAAAAGCCTCAAAAGGAGTACGTGGTCGCAAAGAAGGGGGTTCAGGTCAAGGCTGGGAAGGGGAAGGTCCTTGTTGACCGAAGGATGAAAAAGGATGCTAGGAATCGTGGAAAGGGCAAGGCAGGGAAAGGCAGTTTGAAAAAGGGAAAGAATGCAAAAGCTCGAGCCGGTAAAGGATCTGGGAAGGGCTCTGGAAAGGGGAAGATGGGAAACAAAGCAAAAGGCGGGCATGCGTGAATGAGGTCATTAACAGCATTTTACTGATCTGCACTCTTTTTGAAGAAATTTTGCCATCTGTTTAAGTTACGACTTGATTTATAGAAGGGATCTCAGTTCACAATTTTGCACCATTCGAAGCCTCTTCTGCTTACAGGCATTCTCTTTTCGCGATTCTAGAATAATACAAGATTGAATGAGGATAATATTCTTTCATAAAAGGTTAGATATATTGTTCGTGTGTGGAGGAGTATTGGAGGGACAATGATATTTCGAAATGTAAGTTTGAGAGAGAGATTGATTTTGTAGTTAATGGTGTTCCGAACATGGTGATTTATTGCACAAGTGGCCAACGAAAGAAGATGAGAAGTTGGCGTAATGACCCAGAGATGTGTGTGGTTTGGCTGTTAGTCTAGACTCATGGCCTGAGGAGTATAAAGTAAACGAAAGATGAGAGAAAACTATCTTTGAACGATGCTCGAATTTATCAGTTTACTTTTTTCGATTCTCGAACTGATGACAAAAGGGAAAGCATCACTAACTCCAATGGGTATCTCAATTAACTGCGTAGGTTAATTATTGAAATGAGTCAAGAACTGGATCGGGTCCACCAAAATTAAATTTTCAACTTTATATTGACAAATGGTAGCAGTAGAACACTGCGATGCTGATGCAACTTTTGTGCCTTTCGCAAATTCTAATCTAAAGCGGATGTCATGACTTTGGAGACCCACCCATAATTTATAGATCCCATTCAACTAAATTCTATCAAAAAATCTCGAAGGGTATGATGAAAAGGGTATCGTCTTTGAAGTATGTCTGTGCCTTAACGAATGTTTCGAGGTCCTGTAATGAAAGATTTAGAGTGGTACGACCAGTGGCATGGGGCTTTTATACTTGTTCTTCAATTTTCTGTTCCTTTTCTCATAAGGAATCATATGTACTGTTGGTTCACTTTCGTCTCAATTTGTCGATTCCCCTCAAATAAAAAAAGGAGGACAGAAGCTTGCAAGTGTTATGACCTAACCAGGACAATTAGTGGAGTGTTTGTGTTCTTTCTACATCCAAATCCAATGAGGGTGGCCTGTGTTTGTAGGCCAGTTGATATTTACAGATGTCATTGCACTCTGCCCTCGAAGGGGGGGGGGGGGGGGGGGGGGGGAGGGGTATCTGTATTCGGGGTCCTGTAATGAAAGAGTTGCAGTGGTATTAACGACCCACGGGGCTGTTGTATTTATTCTTTAGCTTTCTGTTTTCTCTCTCTCTCTCGGAAAGAGCCATATCAACTTCGTGGTTCCACTTGTTATCCCTAGCTGTTGATTCCGCATAAGAAGGAAAAGGACAGAAATTTGAGTATCTGACATGTATAGAGCGAGGAAAATGTATCTGCTACATGGGTTTAGTCACAGAGAGAGAGAGAGAGAGAGAGAGAGAATGGGGAAATTGCTGAAAGTTGACGTTGGGCCCAATGAAAGGGAAGAGGCAAATTCTTCTCTCAACATCCCATGGAGCAAAGAGAATCGAGGAGATCTTGGTTAAGGGATGTGGCCAGGTCCATCCCTCTCACTCCAACCTATGGCTTGAAAATGAAGGCCGAGCCTGCGGTTCCTCCCATTTGCGATCCCACTAGAGATGATCAACTTCCTTCGCAGGCGACTTCTCGCGGTCCCCCTCGCCCTCCCCCCTCCATTGAATGAGCAAAGTCTGCTCGCCTCTTGTTAGTTGCAAGACAGTGAACTTTTCGCTCCATTCGCGCAAGAAACATTTTCATCATCAATGTACTATTGGGTACGATTTATTGTCAATTAAAGTGCTTTTGGATATTAGAATCGCAGTCGCAGCTTGGAAAAAAAAATGCAGGCTTTTTGGTATGGTAACGTGGGAGTCGGAGTCAAATTGTCAATTAGATACAGCAGCACTGTCCCCAACAAGTTGGTAACTTGCACGATGGTGGGGTGAAAATGATGGGCATTATCTCTACTTTTCTTCTCACAAATTGAATTGGTCCCTCTCCTCCATCACCATCATCTTTTTTAGCTGAAATTCTTGTGCTTCGAGGTCACTTGAGCAAGCTTGCGTCATACGATAAAATGATCATAGCGCAGGTAAGCAAACAGTCTCTGAGCGACACAGAGGGCTCGTGCTGAGGACCTCTGAGACAATTCTACTTGGAATCCATTATTAATCAAAAGTCTTGATAGATTTTTGTAGTATAGTTTCAAGCACTTCCACGACTTTCCTCTGTTTATTTCTCGTATCAAATCTCAAGTTTTTTTCTTTTCTGCTGCTGGTCATCCTCACCCTCTCCTGACATTTTTCATGTAAAAGAGCGCTCGACCAGTCGTGAGTGCAAGGTTCTTGGCTAGAGAGAGCCGAGGGAAGTCTGAGACTCTGAGACTACTATTATTCATAATATTGGCGTAAATGTACGTACAGTTATATCTTTCTATACATAGACAGAAGAAAAAATATGGATGCCAGCAATTTGGAATGAATTCTTGGACGTTATGAGGATGGGATACTGGTTCACATCTCCATCTTCAGATTACTGCCCGCAACCGAACCTGCGAAAATTTGTTGAAGCAATCATTAGATTCAAAACGGTAATTAGAGTAGCAGTTTGCTTCATAAAGAATCGACCACCATTGATAGATGACAAGCTCGGGGTCGACCCGCTTCAAGGTTAATTAGTAGCGTCATCTAAAATAATATTATGTTGGTGCTAATTTTATCAAAAATCTGACATCTGTGGATTCTGAAGAGAAAAAAGGGAGAGCCTTCAAGAATTGCCAGTCTGTTCGACGCTTCCTTGGTTGAGAAAGTCAACATGCACTAGAGGCTTTATTGCCTTACTTCAGAGATCAACTCAGTGCCATTATATGGCCTTTAGGTATCCACTGTTCGGATGACTTTCAAGAAAGAAAAAAGAAGCAATCCAGGAAATATCTCTGTAATCCACTACCCTTCATCACAATTAGAAAGATACCGCTCACTGAGCACAATCATTATAGGCAGGTGGGGTTCCTTTTCAGCTCCATCATTAATAGTTGATATCACTTTACTAATTCTCTCACGATCAGGACATTAGGTGATCATTACGAAGAAGAAATGTTACCTGTGAACTGTTCAGAAGGAAAGGCCATTGTTTTTCCTTGGTGGAACTCCATGTTGTAGTACAAACTGAGATCCCATGGCGAAGGCTGCTGTAATTGCTGTGGAGTCGAAATATGTAAGTGAAAAGATTGATCAATTTATAATGGAAAACGGGAAATGTAGTACAGAGTGCAGCAGGAATTACAGTGAAGCAGGACGAGTTGACAAACGCGTCGGGGATCGACAGGGGGGCGCTTATCGTCCTTCGGACCCCCAAGTCTGGATTGCTTCCTATTTCCATGCCGGAGCATGACACTACTGTTTGTGTTGGACTAAAAGGAAGGTAGGCTGGATTTGTTATATCCGACAACATGTCAATTGTCGGAAAGCTCGCTGTGCATGCAGGAATCATCTGCAGTATTAAAGTAAAAAGAGCATGAGGAAACCTCCAACTCGTGAGAGAAAGTCAAGCTTGCTTTATTTTAGTAATGCAATTCGATGTTCAGGAGATGGCTCTAAAAATGAGCTTTTAAACAAACAAATATTCCGGCTTTCCTCGTATATGCAGGTTTACATCTCTCCTACATGGTGGCTAATTACGTCATAATATTATTGCCGGGCTGAGAAATGCTCTCAATTATGCTGAAAAATGTTACAGTCGACCCACAAGTTACCAAAAACCAGGAACATTACAAGTTACCAACTTCTCAAAATATTGATCTCTAGAAAACCTCCAGTGATTAAACGATAAGAAAGCAAATAGAAAATCTCTAAAGCAAATTGCGTCTCATAATTCCTTAAAATGTTATAACTACCTCTTTTGCAAAGATGTTGTCAAGGTCTAGGTCGAGTCTTGGATTGACGGCAGCCAGTTTCATGGACAAGAACTGCGCAATGGATTTAAAAAATGATTAGGATGCTCTGAGAGTTACTAACTCCAAGCAAGAGTGAAGAGAATTACATCTGGTTAGATCTTTACCTCTACTTGTCTTTGCAGAGATTGGACGTAGTTAATTATTTCATCAAGCATTCCCGCCTTTCCGGTTATCTTGTTACATCCAGGGACTAAATCTTGAAGGAACTTCATTCTCTCGCTAATTTTTTCCCTCCTCACCTGCGATTAAAAAATTATGATAACAAGAACTCTCGTATTAGGTCCAATGAAACCCAGAAATTTCTGAGTGTAACATGAGCTAATATGCCTAAAGGAAAAAGAAACAAGAAAAAAGAACTTTCGAACTCCAGGCTTACTCTTTCAGCTAAGCTGTGGCTATCGGTGGCTTGACCGCGACGTGCTCGCACATGGATATAATCGGGCTTCGGGACATCGGAGACCTTTGAGTTTTCCTTCGAAGTGCTTGCAGATGCTTCTTTGTTGCTGCTGCTGTTGTTGGTTTTGTTGTTGCTCTCCTCTGTGATCTTTGATTCTACCTCTTCAGGGCACCCTTTGATCCTTTTATCTCTGGAATCATCTTCAATCTACAAATTACAACCAACATGTCAGCTAAATTATCCATCGCGGTCCTCACAAAATCACCCCATTTCTTGAAATTCAGCTTTCTCAAAATCGACCAGACTCCTCGGGTAAAAACAACCGTTTCTTCTTAAGGAAGAGGAAAGATATATTATGAAACTCATCTAACGTTAGAGATGCATATTTTAAGATGAGAGTTCAAGAACCAGCAACAGCATTTAACTAATGGGGTTAAAGTACCAAATAATGAAAAGAAAAAGAAAGAAAGAACTGATCAAGCACCCAGAAGGCCACATGATGATATAACCTAAAACGGCACACTTGGGAAGAAGTTTGGAAAATTCAACAGAGACAGAGAGAAAGAACACACCTTTGTGTTGTGCACTTTATCCACTTTCCTCTTCTTGGAATTCTCTCGCCCAGCTTGGCTTATCTTCTCCGAGACCACCGACTCTTTACATTTCTCGCCAGTCACCGCTGGCGTCGCCGCCGAGACCGCGGCGGCAGCCACCGCCGGAGGGCAGCTCAAAGTCCTATTAATGGCGAAATTCACCTCCAACCCACTGCCATCCCCAAAGCCACACGCCCCATAGCCCAAGCCAGACAGGTCGAAGCCACTCAGCCACCCGCTTTCCACACCCGGGTCGGGCTTAATCGGATGGTTCAGCACCTCCCCGAACACCGCCTCGTCGCCGCCACCCATCAAGCACTCAATGCTCTGTCCCAAGCTGAACGCACCATTTAACTCGCTCCCACCGCCGAAGTAACACCTCTGCCCCTCACTCTGCACATGAAGCTGAAGCTGGTCCTGTTGCCACTTTATGCGAGCTCGCTGCCGTTCGAGGACCGTCATCTCCGTGCAATGAAGCATCTCAGGCAACGACGACGGCGTGTTCATCACGTGCGAAGGTCCCGAGAGCGACGGAAGCTGCTTGCGGGGAGCAAAAAGAGAAGCGAGAGATGCGATGTGCGAAACAGAAATAAAGGTGGTGGTGGTTTCGGGTACTGTGGGGGGAGCTCTCTCTTTTTTGTGCCTAACACGAGCTCTCTTTATCTGAAGGGTGATTTCAAAAAGTACGATTCTTGATATTATTATCGATCGCTTTATAATGCGAACCTCAGTGTATTGGTATTGGGTACTCTGTACCGTGACTACGAGTGCCAGGGGGAATGGCGATGGAAAAAAGGAAGAGAAAGAGATGATGTTGAGAGAGAGAGAGAGAGAGAGAGAGGTGAGGCTGCAGAGTACAGAGGATGTGAGGATGCAGGTATATATAAAGAGGAACAAATTATGATTATCCAAATCCAGAAGACGTTAATGACATGTGTATTTATCTTTTAATTGATTAAATGAAGTCATCAGTGCAGAAAGAACCTGCAGCAGCGAACCCAAAAATGAAGTTTTCTTTCCCACTCTAAAGTGCCGGATAATCAGTCATTTGCCATTGAGCAAGGGACATCCTTAATTACATGAAAAGAACGCTTCTTGATAAGCATCTGCAAGATCGCCCTAATCAAGGAGAAGAAGAGAGAGAAGGGAGGAAGGATAGACCAGAGAGAGAGAGAGAGGTGTGGAAAGAACAAGTGGGACAGGGAGCCATCAAAAATGTATCCCCCGGTGACCAGAGGCCATGGAGTGTGGGCCCCAGCGTGACATGACTGCCACGTGGGCGTGTCCGGAGCTCCGAGAACGGGGTTGCAATGCGGGCGGGACGGGGCGGGACGGGGCGGGGCGAGGCGGGAGTCCCGTTTGCGGGGTTCTGGGGACCGTTTCGGTTCGCCGTCGCCGCCTGACAATAGTAATAAACATGCCATGTTGTGACAAGAACCCCTTTGATGGGTGCCCTCAGCCTCTTCTCATTCCTATGTTTTAGCCTTGATATCTTTTCTTGGATTTTCGGACGTGAAGGAAATTTCCTATCCTAAAGCATTCGGTCCGCGTCAATTATAGCGACCCGAGGCATCCGCCATCACCACATCCCAATCGATCCACGACTCCGGCTCCTATCTGTTCTCTCTTTGCACCCCAGCCGAACATGTCGAGCCTTTGTCGGAGTAATCTGTCTAGTGCGCTTCTGTTTAGATATCTAAACTGCTACGCCACGTTTTATCCTAATGTCAATGAGTTGGCCTACTATAAATCAATTCTATTCGTCCGATGACTTTGACTCTTTGAGTGAATGAATGTGATTTGGCCGAAAAACATTTTCTTGCTGTTGATTGTGAAATCAACTTAAGAAAGGAGAAGTTCATGTCTCGTTCGGAGTATATGGAATGAGCCGGGTCATCGCTTTCAACCTATGCAAAACTCTAAAGGAGGGTCTGTCCACAGAGTCAAGAAATCTTAATTTGATTTGGGCTGCCGAAATGTTCCGAGCCAAAGAAGATGGAGGAGCTTCCTGCTCTGAAGTAGGCATGTTTGCATGGGCAAACCCTCAGCAAAGAGACTCAACAGAGCGGTTTAAACACGCGAAACAAAATTAAAAAACGAGAACAGAGAAAAACGTTGCAAATGCTTTGCATGGGGACTTCCAGCCGGGGCCCGAGAAGCATGCCGGGAGGCTCGCTCAATGGTCTGCCTGCTCCACATGGGCTCCTCACACGTGGCGCCCTATGGTACCCTCGATGCCCCACGTCGGCACGATGGCGTGGAGGGTGACGTGGAAGGGACGGAACGGGGTTTTCTTTCCTCTACGCCCTGCTCTTCCCCGTCCAGGTTCCTCGCAGGCGTTCGGTACCAGAAAACAGGGGAAGCTCAAAGCCTACCCTAGAAGGCCAGCTCCGGGGAGGGGGCAACTGCCCCTGCAATCATGGGACACTCGCCCTCTCTCTCCTCCTGTCCTCCTCCTCCTCCTCCTCCTCCTCTCTGTTTTTGCTCCGAGATTCTGCGTGAATCACGGCCCCGACCTCCTTGCCTTTTCTATATTTAGAATGCGACCATTCAGCCCATGAATGGTTTGGAATTCTTTCCTTGCTGTCCTCGTGACTGTAAGTCGTTTTACCAAACCCCTCCCCGTGATGCGATAAGCTCGCGGGATCCCATGCTGGGGAGGAGAACGTTCTCCTCAAATCCTGACTTTGTGTAAATTCGCTACTCCGCGTTTGTTTGTTGCGGTGGATAAGGATGGTGATGTTTTCTTCCACCTAAAAACATTGTATTTGAGACCGAAGAAAGCGGTTCAAAGGATGCATCAGCCGGGGAACGCTACTGGGCTAAAG
Organism: Melaleuca quinquenervia; assembly: GCA_030064385.1. Taxonomy (NCBI): domain Eukaryota; kingdom Viridiplantae; phylum Streptophyta; class Magnoliopsida; order Myrtales; family Myrtaceae; genus Melaleuca; species Melaleuca quinquenervia. The sequence goes on along the minus strand of CM057726.1, from coordinate 2,850,741 downwards.
CTATTAGCTATTACTTTACTTCGCGGGCAAGGAAGCGTCCCTCCTGCGATCGTGATTTGACCATAGTTAGTCGTTGCTCTTCTGTGTTGTCCACTCACCAAACTCCCTAGCTAGCTTGAATTCGTTCTGCAAACTGGACAATTTAATAGGCCTCGTGACGCTGAAAGCAAAGAAAGACAAAAATCAAAAGGAAATTAGTTTTAACTATTGCCCTTTCCTCGGATCCGGTCGGATCCAAACAATCTGTTTTAGGAAACAGTGCGGCCGTCATCCCCAACTCTTCCATTGGTCTACTGTCAATGCGTTGGTTTAAACGGATGTAAGACGGCCTTCATTGTCGTAATGTCGCGCTTAGAAAGTGATTGATGGGGAATTAGCGTAAAGCCACATCGGCAGGACGAAGCAGTCAAAGAGGCGCTTGCTGGCTGGAAAAGTTAAATCAGTCAATTTAATTAAGATGGAGTCGAGGTATCAAGCATGCCACTTTTATTATCAGTGACCCGATAATGAACCATGAGCCTGCCTTTCCACCAGTAAGCATAGAATGCTTTCAAGCCATCATTGTCTACGATGTCGTAAAACCTAAAACGGACAAATTAAGACAAGCTGAGCTGGAGTTCGGCAAATGGGGTTTAATCATCAATTTATGCCCTAATTGCAGTACACTCGACAGCAGAAGCCCTGTAGCCTCCTTTTATGTCTCGTATCTACAAGGGAACAGTTTTGTGGACCGATTGGCAATTATGTTGGATTGCCTCTTGGCCTTTGGTTCGGTCGATGTCACCCCTAGATAGGATCCCAGAATTACCCATTTCTTAAGGTCGAATTGCTTCTGTAATGAAATGTTATTTTATGTGTATATGAATAGGTAATCGTGGTCAAAGCTTATATGTGTTGAGTGACATGTGACTAATGAAGCGAAATCGCAAATTTCAATTTTGATTTTGATTTTGTTTTCTTCCTTCTTTTTTTTTTTTTTGAACTTTAGTTGCGAAGAAAGCTCTAGGGTTTTGTGTATTGCTGGATAGATTGAAGCCATGCCGTATGTACGACAGAGCCGTTCTGCTTGATGCTGGAGGGGATACGGAGGAGCTTGCTTTTTCAAGGAACAATGATTGTGGGAAAGATAAGAGCAGGTCCATTTGAGGACACACGAAGGCTACTTCCATTATCACCTAACGAGGGCCCTCTCTCTCTCTCTCTATTCCAGTCCCTTTTCTCTGATGTCTTGGTCAACATAGTACTATGCTCCATGCATGTATCCCTTCCTATTCATTTTGATTTGTTTCTAAGCTTCTCTCCTGCATTTCAGATCTCTCTTTCACCCGCAAAATCCTGCTCGACTAATCCCTAGAGTCATGCAAGGGTTTGCTTCTCTTTCATAAAATTGTGCAAGGCGTGTTAGTAAACCGGGCCGCTTTATGCATGCCATACCATTAACAGACGCGCGCACATTTAAACGTGCAAACGCCTTTGTTAACCATTACCACTCTTTAGAGAATAACGTGTACGGAATATGAAATTAGTATGTGCCTATCTTGACGATGTATTTGTCATAAGCTTACGAGGTTTGTTTCGAATACAAAGGAAGAGATTTATAAAATCTCAAACGGAATAATTGATTATATTAGGTCAAAGTGAAGGTTCAAACACGTGCGGTCGGGACATCATCAACTTGAGGAGCATGTTATCAACCCATATTGTTGATTGATCAGGTTTCTAACCAAATGTCTCCCATCTAGGGAAAAGTGGGAAGCTCCTGTTGAGATTAACAAGGAGAGAAGCAACCAGATGGTTTGCCAAATGGTACTAATATCGTAGACCCAACCCAACCTGAAATGGCACACGATTCACCAGATTAGAGCAACATGGTTCCGCTGTAACAGGAAATTTCGGGCCTTTTCCAATACTTTTCTTTAAAAGCTCCATCATGAGGCAACTCTGTATTGGGAGCGGCAACCTTCTCAAAAAGACTATAGACTTCCCAACTTTCACCACATCTCTTTGTTTGGAAGGTCCATGGTTTCTTGCATGGATCGCTAATGCAAGATACTAAGGCGATAAAGAAGGATGCGGTGCATGGTTTTTCTCTACGGCTTTCAAAAAAGAATTATGTAGGGATAAGACCTGCTTCTTGAATCTTGATTCACCGAAGGACCCTACTCGGTCCAAGCTTGCCTCTCGTTGCTTCATATTATAAAAAAATTGTACCCCAGAACACAACTCTCTTATCTTATCTATCTTGGATAAATGAGCCCAGATATAAATAATAGGAGGGAGAGAGAGAGAGAGAGAGAGAGAGAGAGAGAGAGAGAGAGAGAGAGAGGCGGATTCCTTGATTGGGGAGGCAATGAAGATTGCTGCAGATTCGATGCCATCTAAGGAATTAGTGCTTCTCTATGCATTCCATTCTCTGGATAAGGAAAAGAATTTGAAAAGAAAGAGATCGAGAGGGAATTCTCAGATTCCAGGTGTTGGACGACCTGGGCTTAGTTGTTTCCTTCTTGGTTTCTTTATGATCACATACGGGGAAAAGTCGGGCCATTTGAAAGATAAATCAAGTAGAACTGTTCTTTTGAAGGGAAAGAGACAGTTCAAATCACACAAATAAATAAATAAAAAAAAAACAGCCAAGAAGGCACATTTATTCGTTTATTCAAGACCTACTCATGGAGTTTGTGAGAATACCAGGGGCTTCCTCATGGTCTTGAATGGCAATGTGGAAAATCTGCTGGCTGCTGCTATCTAACTTCTCCTTTTTCGCGATATCTTTAGTGGCAAGTAGGCAAGCATTTTGGTTGCATTGGTCGGTCTACATTACACTTTAATCTTAACACAAAAGGAAAAATCAAACATTTAGAGATAGATTAATCAAACCTGAGAGATTAGCCATGACCCAACTTCTCTTTTCTTTTCTTTTTTCTTTCCATTTTTTGCCTCGTGAATGAGCTATGTCTGCGAGTTGCTGTTTTGCGAGACAGAAGCGATGCATTACATCACGACATTGCTAAAATAGGCAATGTATTTTTTGGCAGGATGCGACTTAGGTTTCTGATCTATTTAGGTAAACAACTATGTTTTATTTTGCAGACTTTCAAGGAAATTCACATTTAAAAAGAGAAAAAAAGGATAGAAAAAAGGCATTGGGAACACTCAACTCTACCGTAAGAGCGAGATTATCATAAACAAGTAATTCTCTCTCTTTCTTTCTTTCTTTTTGTTGGACAAAGCGTGACTCATGGTATGGAGAAACCCACCATCTCCAAATTGAATATTATATAAGTTCATGAAATATAAAAAGAATTAACAACTAGAAAGAAAACCAATGTGCAAAAGTGGCCCTTCTAATTCCCATGTCCATCCCTCTACCCCAAAGTTGGTCTTTTTTTTTTTAATTGGGAAATCTTAAAAAAATTAAGAAAATTTTCGATGGCTAGGGATGCCAGTTAAGGCTGGGGACCCTAGGGACATTCCAGTGGCACAACAAGTAGACATACCAATGACTTAATCAAGTTGCAAGAACAGCGTTGAATCCATAGAATTGATCACGTCTATGGACAAAAGAAAAAACCCGGTTCAATTGTCTATGTGTAATAAGCAGACATTTGCTTATCTCGCTCATCAAATGAGTTGACAAAACCAAGGTGGATAGCCCATGTATGAAATCGTTTCTACCCGGTTAGCATTGAGAATCAAAACCCTCTCTCTCTCCGGGTCCAATTCAGACACTTGATCCGTTGTTTGATCGATAAAATCAATTAAATGAACATGGACTCGTTGTGAGTATGTTTCCCAAAGTGATGGCCAGTTCAGATAGTCTCAATCTCAATCATGGTGCTCAGAAATCCGAAGCAGTCGAGTTACGAGGAAGCTTAAAAAGCACGCCCACTGCGCAGGCCAGCGTGCGTATGAGCAGATCAAGCTCGTGAAAGTCGCAATTACAGCACTAAAGAATTTAAAATTTATGGTGTGCAGAGAGGGACAAACTGAAATAGAAATGGATCTCGAGTAATTTAATTGCCCGTAGCAGCAATTTGCATATCAGGGAGCAACAGATATGCGTCACATGTTTAACTCCACGGTCACTTATACTAATAAATCCAAAGCCAGGGTCAATCGAATCGTATTGGGCAATGTTGGATACTATAATTATATGGTACTTTATGAGTCACTATCTGTTAAATAACTCATTAATAGATAGAAAAATGAAAATCGAGCCGTCTTGACCTTTCATTTTTTAACTAAAAGAAGTGTTCGGCGACTCATCCCGGCAAGAATTATAATACCCACCTCATGGATTATTTGCGAGGGTCGACTAAAAGAACATTGCATGAACTCATCTCCCATGCTTATCATGGTGGACAATAGTCTTACTTTCTAATCGAGGGTTTTATATTTATAGAGAGTAGGTATGCATTAAATGCATGTTTTATAATGTCATATGGATGATTTCTATCAACAATATGTCAGTCGGGTTTATATATATTATTATTACTTGGAGATTCACAATTGAACTGCTATTTCATTCTTTCATATACATAAATACACACACAACAGCAAATCAAGGATAAACTTGTGTTATACTGTCAAAATTCATTCTCACACACAGTGTACTTTGTCCAATAAAGTATAAAAAGAAGGCTGAACAAGGGAAGAGAGATCGTTCTAGGGCTTGGACCTACCGCTTTCTCAATCTTCAGATGCAAATTTCTATTTGTTCTTAGTAGGAATCAGCTGTCATATAAGCTAGGGGTGATCGGTTCCCCAGGCAGTCTAGTTCTACCATGAAACAGGGAACCAGACCAACAAGACTGGTTCTCAATTTTTAGGACTGGGGACCGGACCAACCAAATATAGGACCGAATTGGACTAGACCAACCAAATATAGGACCGGACCAACCAATCCGATCCAGTTCTTGGGCGAACTAAAAGACTGGCCTCGCCTAGCCATTTTACAGACCCCTCCGTCGTCACTTTCACTGGTGAGGTTGTTGAGACCTTCGCCCACTTTCGATGCTTTCGATGACACCCACAATGAGGACGCCGTGAACATAACACACCCATCACCCACCCCCATCGCTCACAACCTCTCTCTCTCTCTCTCTCTCTCTCTCTCTCTCTCTCTCTCTCTCTCTCTCTCTCTCTGGGGAATAGAGGGCCAAACACTCACCTTTGATTCCCCATTTCTTGGAATGGCATGCCTTCTCCAAACCACCTTCATACCTTCTTCGCCATCCTTGTACATCGCCCGCAAGAAATCGCTCCTCAGCCACCCCCACAATGGACCAAGAACCACCCCAATTCAATCCAAGATCTGGGAGATCTTCATGCCCGCCTTCAGCTCCACAATGACGAAGGGCAAGATTGTCTCCTAGGTCAAATCCGAGGGCGACAAGCTTGCCTAGGGCGAGAGTGTCGTCATTGTCGAGTCCAACATGGACATCGAGATCTTCTATGACAGTTACTTAGCCACCATCATGGTGGAGGAAGGCAGGGTCGCCATTGTTGGCCCTGCCATCGCCCTTTTGAAGTGAACTTAGTGAAGTAAAACTGTAAAAAGGACTGGGCAGGACCGGTTCTTCTAGTTCGGTCTTGGTGGTCCGATACAGTCTAGTTCCACCCAGGATCCAAGAACCGGTTCCATTTTTTAGAACTGTGAACTAGACCATCAGTTCAAAGAACTGGACCAACTCAGCCGGTTCTCAGGTTAGGCGATCCTTCATGTTCACCCCTAGTATAACCTTCAGAGTCCAACTGTTTCTATCTTTATACCAATTATATATCCCAATGTCAGACATTTCTTTAATAATATAATGTACATTCATTGAATTTCGTCATCCTTAAGCGACGACCCACGCCACAATCCATTCATTGGAAATCGAAACGAATCATTCCATTCTTCTACATTACTATCTTAGTTGTTGGACATTCTTTTTTAGGTAAATCTTTGGTGTTTAGGAGCTAATCAGTGCAAATAGACCCAAACAAGAGAGAACATTATCATCGTTTTCATTGTCTCTGTCTTTTCTGTTATTTTCTTTGTACTTTCGTCGAGTCAATTCAATGGTTAAGTCCCAACTAATATCCAAAATCCGAGCATCCCTAGTTGCATTAGGCACGAGGCTAGTGGATACCGAGAGTGGCATCTATGTTCTTTGTATATCTACTACCATGTCATTTTCTTCTGGTTGATGAAGTGAAGTGTCAGCCAATAAAGTATGTGAAAGCGACGCCTCTCTCGATGATTGCTGGTGGCAAAATAAAAATAAAATTACATGACTGGCTTCATTTATTCACGGGAGTTGTCGGTCCCGCAGAGAGCACTGAGAGCACACGGCAGATTCATGCAGATCTCTGTTTTACCTTCGAAATCAAAGGAAGGGTTTGACCGATGACTGAAGATTTATGTGAAGCACGATAAACAGTTGCTTGGTTGATGATATAGATTATTCAAATGCGAAGGATGCTTCAATACTAAAAGAATTTGGGGGAGATTGACAACAATATGTTCCCGGTAGCAATGTTGTCTCAGGTGATAGTTGGGGATAGGCTGGGGGAAGAGTAGCTTTGTCAAATGTATATCTTCAAAAGAGAGAGGATGAGAAGGGGAATCAGATTAAGCAAACAAGGAACAGTGCGATGATAAGAAGGAACATTGAGTGAACAGTGCAAGTGCTTCGAGGGATTCCTGTTCATGCATCATGTATAAGAGAGAGAGAGAGAGAGAGAGAGAGAGAGAGAGAGAGAGAGAGGGCAGTCAAAGGACAAGGGTATCGTGCCAGGCTGCAACAGCAAAAGAGACAGCATTAGATACACAGGTTCCGTGTCTCTACACCTGATCCGCTATTATTTCTCCTTCCCCATTCACACCCTCCAACCCTAACCCACCACCCATAAAATTGCCCGAATCAAGAGCTCCGAAAAGAATGGGGGTCCCTCCAAAGGTTTTTGGTCTGAACTGCCTTTCTTTACAGTACTCGAGAAGCCCTTTCTTGCACAGAAGGATACAATGTCAAGTGCAATTGGCCTTTGAAGCTCCAAGTCACCGCGTGAGAGTTATTTCTTTCAAATTCTGTAATCTCCAAAGATCAGGGTCTATCTTTGGTTCGACTGAAATGGTGCACATGAAGCAGTGGCTCAACCCCCCATGCGTAACACAAGGAAAACTGCGACCGGTTATATCCAGCTTTACCTAAATCAACCGAAAAATGAGATAAATCATTCGTAGTATTTTAGATATGCATCATAGGAAGACAAAATATACCCGCATGTGCACGCAAGTCAAAAGTGCCAACATATGCATCTTGAAGTTAAATCATAAATATCTTATTAATCAAGAACAAATTGGATATCTACATCGGAATTAGATATATACATGTTTGCGCCATGACTTTACCAATGTAAAATAAATCAATACGACTTCGCTTGAAATTAAAATACTAGATTTTCCTTTTTATGACATATTTTTTATAACAGCTTTTCAATGAATAAAAATAACGAAACCTATTTTTTTTATAGGTTAAATAGATGACCTAGCAAACTCTAACATAAAATGTGTCCACTGGCTTTAGCTAAACATAATTGTCTACACTTTGTTATCCAACCAGACCCGTTATCGATAGATGTCAAAGCCTAATTTAATACGATCATTCGGGGTAACCCAACTTATTTAAAATAAAAAATTGATTAATTAACTATATTTTAAAAATACTTCCAACAATCCAATCATTCATTTAAATGTCGTTGATCCTCAACGCATCGCAAATGTACAATCTTTTAACCCCCCATGCTCATTAACATGCAGAACACACAAAGCTGGACTAAACAATAATAACAAACGACTTGATGAAACACATACGAATTCCATGATGAAATTTGCATAAACAGATGCTTAAGGATTTAATTCTCTTGCGAACATTTTTTAGGGAGAACCATTGAAAAAATGATGGGGAAAAAAAGATCGGAGGTAACAGATGACTAAGCAGGCAAACAAGAACCGAGGATCTAGGGCGCGGTCTGAAGAATCTGTAAATGCAACGCAGTTGTACTTGCTTCTGCTTAGTTCCTCATATGGAGGGGCACTGGTCATTCAATCAATGATCACGTGGTTTGAAGTTAGACTACTTTTGTACTCCATTGAAGGGACGGCGCGCATGATTATCACTTTTGTGTCAGCTGGAAAAGTTCGATGGAGACCATATAAGCTGTTGGAGAGTCCTCTCGGGTTTCAATAATGACCCTTTCTTCAGTCCATCAGAACATAAATGCTGATCTTGAACATGAAAGATACGATCTCTAATTGCACGACACTTGCTACTTTTGGGGGTCTACAACGTAGGATTCGAGAGGCCCGCTGTCTTTACCCGATGAAATGATGGCGTTTGGTTGAGCTTGGAGGGGTAGTCAAATATGGCATTTGAGTGGGAAATCTCTCCAGCGTCTCGAGATGGCATCATGGCAGAGGAGAAGGAGAGGCGCGCGCACAAGCACGTTAATTCAGACAAGGCCAAGTCCAATTTGTGCTTCGATTTTCCAATGGCGGGTAGTTTCGCTCTTTCCTGAATTCGATATGCCGAGTCGTCATTTGCGCATCGTTCTGCTCTTCTATAGATTCAATTTACTGAGTTGTTGTGCGGCGCTTCGTTAGCTGATATGATATGTGATCATCCCGCTCGACCCGTCACGGACATGGAGATAAAAGCTCGAATGATATGTTGATCATATTGGAATGAGGGAGACCGATGGATGTTTTGTTGTTGGTGTCACTAATCTTGGTCCAACCAGAAAGCCACAGGAAAAGAGGGCACTTTCGATAGATAAAGCCCAGCCCAGTTAGCCAATATAGTTTGGTCCTAATATTCCAATATGTGACCTAAATGCTAGATTGTCACCTCGAGTGCATTCCAAAATAGTAACCGTTGATTTTGCTTGAACTAAAGCCTTTTCTATAATAAGGTTTTCAGGCCGTATCAACGTGTTTGGACACTAAAAAAAATAAATCAGCCAATAGAAAATATTTTCTATTTATCAAAATTGGCAAGCTAGGTCTATCCGTCTCTCTCTCTCTCTCTCTCTCTCTCTCTCTCTCTCTCTCTCTCTCTCTCTCTCAACTTGTGCATCGTGTCTGAGAATCATCGGTTTACGCTATTTTAGCCACAATTTTTATGCAGTCTTTTGCCTTCCTACTATGACCTTAAATAATATAAGAAGAAATAACTACTAAGCTAAGTTAGACTTTAATAAGTTGTTTGTTACTTTCATTATATCCATAATTGAAATGAGAATTTGACCAATTTGAGCATGAAATTTCTACTAAGGGTCTCTATAAATGTTCTAATTATACTTGAAAAGACTTACATTTCGAAAAAGTACGGTTTAAACACCCAAAAACCATTTCCTCAATTTTTTAAGTACATATGCGAACAAAAGAAAATTAGTCATCTCCTTTGAATATGATCTTGCAAAAGATATTTTCATCTTGCACAAGTTTTTTGAGAAATAAACACATCCTAAAATAAAAAAGGAATGATTTACCTAATGCATATTGGATGGCAATTGTCCTATTTTCCTAAGCAATCATGTTAGTGAAATCCTATCTAGACTCGATCTACGGCGGACATAATGAACTTGACTTTTGTATTGGGTGAGTCCATATATCCGACGGCCATATACCTTATTTAAAGGTGGCATAATGGGTCAAAAATCATATTTTAATTCGTATGGGATAATACTAGTCATAAATAACTCAGTTTAAAAGATTAAATTGGTCAATTGCCAACTTAATGGGTCTTAAATGGGTTCCAAATATGTTATAAATTGATTACCTAATTAATTTCAAATGTTATTAACAAATCATTTTTAGACTTTGAAAATTATGATATCTAATTATTTTTTATTTTTTAAATAAAATTTGGCTGTTTTCATTTTCCCTTTTTTCTTTCTTTTTTTTTTCCTCATTTTTTTCTCTTTCTTAGTTGGTCACAGACTAAGAGGTGAGGGACAAGCTCACCATACTCTGCGGAGGCTAAGACCTTGCCAAATTAGTGAGTTTAGGCCTCGTTGAGGTCAGTGAGCTCAAGCTCACCCTTGGTCGGTGAGGCTCAATCCTCACCTCAAGCAAGCTCGAGAGGCCAAATCATAAGGCACAGACTGCCAATCCAATTTTCCTGGATCTAGTGGCTAGGTCGAGCTTGCTTAGCCAAATTCGGCGAGGTTGAGCTTGCCTAAGGCCGCTAAGATTGAGACTTGCTAAATTTTGATGAGCTCGACCTCATCTAGACGAGTCTCGAGTATCGTATGAGGTCAGCAAGGTTGAGCCCGTCAAAATTTATCGAAGTCTAGCTTGTTGAAATCTACCAAGCTAGAGCCTCATCACGACTGGAAGAGGAAAAGCAAAAATTAAAAATAATAAAAATTTTGCAAAAATAATTAAAAAGTTGTCAACTAAATTGTATTGCATAAAATTGTTTTAACAATACATTTAAAGAAAATCTTAAAGTAAATTTTATAGACTTTGTTAAATATAGAAGTGTTTTAACAATATGGATCGGGTCGGATATAAATCGCTAAAAAATTGTATTGTTCGAAAAATGAGTCAAAACTGATTAAATTAGTCAATATAGGTCGGACGCCTTTTTTTACCCCGCCCACCCATTTGACGTCACTAACTTTATTCACCTCGGATGAATTTCAAGAGGCATGGACGTGTCACCATCTTGAAAGCACCTTTTCATTTTCTCCTTCCTTCTTTCACGAAGGCTTGTCACACCCATTTCGGGATAAGTTGTGCATCTTTGAAATCTACCCCCAAAAAGTTTGCATGATCGACACCAGATAACGTTTGGGAGTCGTTCATCTGATTGGTAACCCGGGACTCATTATCTGCTCTTATCCTCGAATCTGATACGGGTGCTTCACTTTTCAATGGACCTTGATCGAGTGGTGGGCTTGGTTTCTTTAAACCGATGAGAAAGTCGCGGCTTATCCCCCCTTTCCAATGACCCATGAAAGGACTGGACTGAAGGGCCTGCTTCAAGGAAAGTCATGAATGATTGTCTGCGAAGGTCGGCTCTTGAAAACGAGGCTAGAATCATGGTGACCACTTCGCACCCACTTTTAGGGGATCTTCCAACTGGTTAGGGTTTGAGGACCACCGTGAAGTGATAACACCATCCATATACTTCTTTCTTTTTGGGTGTCTTCATGAGGACCACCTAGGATTTCTGTTCAATGATATCTGCAGACTTTCACATTCTAAGATAATACGGCTCGACCACAGGAGCAACACCTCTAGCCAGATTTAGCTCGTAGATAGATAGGTGACGGCCCAAGGTGCACGACGTAACACGATTGATTCTGATCTTCCGGGCTTCTAAAAATAGGATAAGAAGTACACGGCACCAGTTAGCTGAAGTGCAGAGAGTTGGTACTCGGTGTTTGTCGCGGGTCTAGCTAACTTTTCCCCTCCTATGGCTTCCTTTCAGCAATTGGGACTAATCAAATGCATTGTGGAGAGTTCGGTCGAGACCTTTGAAAACTCGACGGTTGAGATGGGCTCGAAAACTCGCGAACGGACAATTGCTCAGCCACCAATGCACTGACACATAAGCATCCATCGATGCATCAATTTCCAAAGTGAAGAGAGAAAACCAGGCTGCGCACCTGATTAAGGAACTCCGGCCTGCTCAAAGATGACGGAATCGTTAAGTGGTGTCATGTACGCTTTGATGGCACACCTTATCGTCAAGTGAACCCAGCTTTTGATCTCTTGTCTTGTACCGAAACAAACATCCGAAGCTCCAATTCCGATGATATGAAACGAGAGTGAACTTGGTCTCTTGGCTCATTCTTTTACTAGCTGGTGATGGTGTCAGTGATCACCACCACTCACCACCAGTCCCCTCCCTTCTTGTGCCTGCTTTTACAAGACGACGAGACAGATGATGCATGATGATATTGGATTTTGTCTTAGCCACAGACGCAGAAAACATGTGGCTCATGTATCTAAGGTTCTTCAGAAGGGCCACAATTATATGGAAACTTGAAGAAGTTGTTCCCTAATTAGCGTTTTTCTCCCAAATAACCTCATTTGCCACACACAAATGCATGCTCTATAAATTCCCTAATTTTCTGTTGGTTGTTGATATATATGCTTTCCTGTAGAAAGTAAGAACAAGTAGAACCAGCTTGTGCATGATCTTGAAAATGCCAACGTTATACATCATAAGGCCACTAACTGTAGGTGAAACAGAGAGAATCATGCCCGACACAGGCAATCCAAACTCTACTTTGTTTTGTTCTCATTAAAACCAAATTATGTTCATCTCTTTGTTCTTCGTGTAGCCAGGAATCGTCTGGTGGTTCAAAAGGAGGCCTACCTTTTGGGCAATAGTGAATTGACAAGTGGCTCCATTCTAGTGCCACCTTCAGCTGTTTAAAGGCCTACATGAAGTCAATTTTTTGTTGCAGAATCAAAGCAACTACACTTCTAAATTTTCCCCTGTGAAGCTAAACATCTCGTTTCTTTTCTTTTGATTTCCCCTCATCTTTTACTATTTCATATGGCATCAAGTTCACTTTATAGGAACCATGGCTCATCCTGGACAGCAATCCAGAACAAACAGTTTGAGAGGGCTCTGGCTCAGTATGACAAGGACACACCAGACCGTTGGCAGAATGTTGCCCGAGCTGTGGAGGGAAAATCTGTCGATGAAGTGAAGAGACACTATGAGGTACTTGTGGAGGATCTCAATCATATTGAGTCAGGTCGTGTTCCGGTTCCAAACTACAAGTCGAGTGGGAACTGTAGCAGCGTTCAAGTTGAAAGTGCAGGTAAAATAAGCTAGAAGCTTATTCTCTTATGTGTGTCGTACATTCAACTGAAAGGGATTTTAAGCATAGTTAACGTGTTCAATTTTTCATGAAACATAAGGGATGCGCAAACACATGAACACGGACTTAGTGCAATCCACTTGCATGAACGCTTTAAGGGCACCTTTGTCAAATTCCGTCTCAAATTTGTCATGGTCAATGTCTTATCAGACCATTTCCAGCAAAAACTAACACTGATTCCTTTGTGCGGATTGGACAGGCTTCTGAAGTGTCTTACGCTGCAGTAGATAACAGAGTAGCTAAATTGACTCAGCTATCGATACCATCTCTCTCTCTCTCTCTCTCTCTCTCTCTCTCTCTCTCTCTCCATGTTCTTGTACTGGTACTATGTAAAAGGTTTGTCTGCAGCAATGGTTTGCTCTTTGCATGCCGTCTGCACATTATACCAGCCGTTTGCATATTAAAATGGTGAAGCATAATCAAAGGGTGAAAACTGAGACGCAAAGCATGTGTAAAGCCATTTCTCTTACCATGCTACTTCCACTCACAGAATCAAAATATCACCAAAATCTTCGAATCAAGTCCTAGAATAGTGAGAAACACGGTTCTTCTAATTTGATTCTTAGCATCACGTCCAGTTTGTTCTCTTGTTAACAATGTGGACTCTAAACTAGAGAGAATATGACAAAGTGAGAGCAAAGATATGCTGCTTTTGCCCTGTTTCCTTCTTGGACAAGTACTTCCGCACCAACCATCATTTATTAAATGGAGCGTCATTCCATCAAAGCAACAGAAGAATTAAGCAGAAGATCTAATTCCATCTTACCTTTTCTACTCCGAAAAGCTCTTCAAAAATTCCTTTTAAGAGATTCTCAATGTCCCTCCACAAAAATAATGAAAAGATCTCGCACCAACAGCAGTTCTCGAAGAAAGGCAGTGCATATGGGCCCTTCAAGTGAGAATATGATCACACAAGCTTTTATTTGGAAATTAAAGGGAGCGTGTTCAAGAAGACTTCTTCTAACCGAAGTAAAGAAAGAAAGGAAAAGAATTTGATCTGTTCTTCATTAAAGCCGGCTACAAGAAAATGAGAACGGGAATGAAGAACGACATATAAACATAAAACTTAAACTATTTTAATCCAAATCAAATTGAAAAATAACCTAACACCAATTCATCCGATTAAAAACCATCATGAATTTCAATGAAGAGAGTGAGGCATATAAGCATAACTTCAAACCCACAAAGCTTTTTCGGATAGCATCATTACTGTTTTGCTGGTAAACTATGAAGAGCTGATACTTGCAGTCCTCCAGAAAAAAACATGCTACAATTGACGAACAAGCTGTACACCTGCCAAAAATTCATGACCCAACGGCAATAAATTCCCCTGTACTGCTATGCCTGCTCAGTTGAGCTAACATTGCAATAGCATGACCTAGCGGCTGCACGTATCAGGGTTATCTGGTTGTACGACATCCGAAACTCATTTCACAAGTTCAAATACCCGATCTTCACACGCAAAAGCACCTCGAGCTAACGCAGCATAACACTCAAAAAGAAAAAAAAAAAAAAAGGGGACAGCTCTTAATGGAACCATTTTTAAGTCGGGGTAGAGCCAGTCGAAGTTTATAGCAGTTTACCACAGAAGCGATATTCTGGAAACTGTGCGTGACTCAACTCGGAATTCAGATGGCTAGGAGAGAATTGCCGGACTAATTTGTTTGTACTTCAATTAATAGCCTCTTCGGGACATTTCCCCTATCGTATGTGTACTTTGCGTGCCAAATTAGACTAGGAAATTTCCCACTGGCAAACATCAAAGATAGACATGCCTCGCTACGACTAGTGCTTTCCTAAGATCTATCCACTCCTCGTCTGTATAATTGTTCTAAGCAAAAAATCTCTCTTCCCTAGACTCAGATTGCTGTATAGAACGATAGCTCACCCTGCAAAAACAACGTTATTTGCAACTTCGAGATGCGAACGTAATTTTTTATACTGAAACAACGGTATTTGCAAAATCTCTTTTCTTTGTTTTGTAGGAATGGTAGTTGAAGCTTAGATGTGCATTGACTACTTACCTCCCTCAGTGAACAGTCCAACTTGAGCCCGATCTACAACTCAGATGTAGATGTACAGGAACATCTACTCATTGACAGCCCACATTTCAATCAATGTCCCATAATTTCCTGTCCTCGACAGATGACAGCCAGGCTGTAGAAGAGGATACTCTATATTAATGCCGTATTTAAGACAATACGATGTGCACGTCGGTCCTTCTATAGATTAAAGACCCAAAAATCGCAGATTTTGCTCTTGCAATACTTTCCATCTTCCAATGCCATACACCCCCAACACATCCTCTTCAATCCTGCCGAAATATAATGCATTCACCATACATGACGGTTCCTCTTGGGCAATCAAACTCGCAAAATCATGAGCAGCCACACATAGGTGCATCATGCGCAATGATGCCCATTGCCAAGTCTCGTTCGAACCATAAGAACAATGTAAACGGCAGAAAATAGAAACACCAACAAACTTGGCATGGAAAGAGACCCTAGCGGTTGGCAACATGCCGTGAGCACAGAGAGTGATTGCCAGCAATGTAGGCTGAACGTCTTGGGGCGAGATCCTTACATCATTACTTGCTAAAGCCAACAACAGACTATTTGACAGAGAACAGATGCAGACCAAGTCCGGCCTTGATCAGAGAGGAGTTGGGTACCAATCACCAAAATTGAGAGCAACCCTTCCCTTAATCGGCTAAGTTAGTTCAAGCGCTAAGGTATAAGCTACTTACAGTTTGAGGAAGACAATATCCCGACGCAGCTTTGCGTCGTCCTTCACTAGAGATCCAAGTATTCCCATCTAAAAAGCCAATCCCATGCGCCCAATTAGGTTTAGAATGTTATAGACGATTGTTTTCCACAGCTATCAATTAAATCCCATGAATCCCAAGATGTCATAAAACCCGAAAAACATATTATTCCATCCGCCTCAAGTATTAGATCATGTAATGATTAAAAAAAAAAAAAAAAGATCCAAAACCCAGAGGCTGAAGGTTTCTAAAAGTGACTAGATACACTGACGTAAGTACAAGAACAAGTTCCTCAGTAACACAACATCAAACTACTGGGGAAAGCATTCAAATTCCAAACTGTTCAGAAACCTCAGAGCAAAAGAAACTAAAAACCCGGCTAATGGCTTTTGAGCCTAAACAACACATACACAAACCGGATAAATTAGACTCTCTGACGCAGTAAAGACAGAGATCTAGATAACTTTTTCTAGCTAACCCTTCAACGGTATCTTCGCATAAATTAGGAAACCGCCAACCAATAAGTTTTTAGCGGTTATAGCATTAACTGCACAGGATACTTGTGAATGCAATCTTCCCAGGGACTATTACGAGAAGGGGTCACGTTCCGGAGTGCCTGCCACACTGCACTGTTACATTTGAAGCCACTTCCAAAAGCAATTTGCCAAACACGGTTTCCCCTTCGCATCCTCCCCTTGGCCTCCATGTAAGCCAGCTCATACCAGATCGAGCTCGATGAAGTGTTACCGAACCGGTGTAAGGTCATTCTAGAAGCTTCGACGTGAATCGGGAGGAGCTGCAAATTCTTCTCCAGCTCATCAATCACAGCCCTCCCACCAGCATGGATACAGAAATGATCAAAAGCGAGCTTAAAATCCGGAATGTAAGGCTTGACTTTAGCATTAAAGAACTTCTTAGCTACCAATGTAGCGAAAAACAGGAGTTGCTCGCTGATCGGCAAAACAAGAGGACCCAGTGTAGTGATGTTGGTCTTAAGCGCCCCGCCAGCAATGGCCATTAGATCCTTTGATAGCGAAACTCCGGTTTTGCCCGCATCGTCCTGCTCCTGGTATACACACCTAAAGGCCTTATCATCGGCCCCGCGATGTGTCCGAACCACATGGACAAGCTTGTACTTAGCCCTCCTCCTATCAGATGACTTGTTGGACAACAAAACCGCAGCTCCTCCCACTCTAAACAAGCAATTCGGGATCAACATTGACTTCTTGTTCCCAAAGTACCAATTTTGTGTAATATTCTCAGTGCTCACAACCACAGCATGAGTGTTCCTATGAACTTGTAACATGTCCTTGGCAAGATCAACAGCTATCACACCGGCACTACAGCCCATCCCCCCCAAATTGAAGCTCTTGATATTACCCCTCAGCTTGTACTTATTGACGATCATAGCAGACAGCGAAGGAGTGGGATTAAACAAGCTACAGTTCACAACAAGAATCCCAATATCCTTGGGCTTAACTTCAGTATTAGCAAACAGATTATCCAGAGCACCAAACATCACCTGCTCTGCTTCTTCCCTTGCGGCTGCCATAGAAGGCCTTGGCGGAAGGTAGTGCATTGCCTGGGGGACGTAAGTCTCCTCCCCAAGCCCTGATCTTTCGAGAATCTTCCTCTGGAACTCGAGCGACGACTGGTCGAAATCGCCGGTGAGCTCGGAGTGCTCCATGAACTGTTGAAACTTCACCTGCAGATGCTCCGGGGGCTTGTAACAGGAGTAGTCGACCAAGTAGACGGATCTGGGGCGGGTCATAATGTAGGCGGTGGATCCGAAAACAAGGAAAGCAGAGCAGATGATGACGCTCACGAGGTTGTACTTGAGGTGGAGCCACAATTGGTTAATCTCCTCCGGGTTCATCTGCGAAGCCTGGACGACGATGACGGCCATCGAAGGCACGAGCAAGAGGGTCAACAAATGGGTCATGAGGTAATGATAGCCCAGCTTGACGTACTTCAAGTTGACGCTCTGGAGGAAATCGGGCAGCCTCCGGGACGGGTGGATCTGGACGCCGCCGGCGGGGGTGGACGACGCGTCGGAGCTCATGGCGGGCGGCGGGTTCCTACCGGGTCAAAGCGCGGAAGGATCTCGAGTCGATTGGGGAATACGGAAAAGGGAGGATTCTGAAGGAGGGTTTTATACAAACGGCGGAGGACGGGAGGCGTACGGATCTGGGGAATTAAATGTACAAAGCCATGGGGAGGGAGGGAGGCGGGGAATGAGTTTGGTGGTCGGACACAAGGAAAGACGAGGCCATTATCGACCACGTAGAGACGGTGTCGTGCTGTTGAGGAACCCGGGAGCTCGACTGCGCGCGCGCGTGTCTCTGTCTCTGTCTCTGTCTCTGCGAGAGAGAGAGAGAGAGAGAGAGAGAGAGAGAGAGAGAGAGACAAGAGGTACAGAGTTTTGTCTTCTGGTATGTCCTTCTCCCTCCCCGCACGCTCTCCCGCCCTCTCCGTCTCTCCCTCTCCCTCTCTCTCTTTCTCTCTGTTTTGGTTCTCTGTGAATGGCGATTTGAGACGGGGCAGGAGAGGGAGATAGAACCAGGAGGAAGAATGCGAATCTCCTTTTATAAATCCTCTTCACCTCAATAGATAGATAGAGAGAGAGAGAGAGAGAGAGAGAGAGAGAGAGAGTGTGTGGGGTGTGGAGGAGAAAAATATGAAGGAAAGGGGCAAAATAGGATAAAGAAAAACTCCTTTCCATAAAATTACAAAATAAAGAAAGAAGAAGAAGAAAAAAAAAGTGGGGGTGGCGTTGGAGTCGAGCAGAAGGAAGCGGAAGCTTCAAAGTCGCTTCCTCGCACGCCATTGACTTTTCCTTCTTTAATGCTTCGTCCCCATCCCATCTTTAACCCTCCCCAAATCTCCCTCTCCGACCCCAAACATCGTATAATTTGACAGTTCAGCGGCTCCCCTCCGGCTCCCGATCCCAGTCGCGGTGGCGGGCGGGCGGGCGGACGGACGGACGGACGGACGGACGCCCTCCTGATCCCGGCTCATCACGTCGCCGTCCGTCCCATCTCCCCGATATCGTATTGAGGGAGTGGCGCTCGAGGCCGCATTCGGTGACGGCGCTTTCCTTATATTAACCGGATGTTTTTGTCCCGGTAGTCGCCTAGCTCGAATGTTGATTCCCCCTTTTAATTCAATGCACACCACTAGACCATATCCACTCTCTGGTGACGCCGGTCGAGGTATAATATATGGACGAATCTTTTTGTTGTTTGACCAAGCTTTCGATGATCGCATTCCGTTCCCATCTTCAACGGTTCGGATTTCGAGTAATGCATAATCGAACTTCAAATAAATAAATATGCGACGATATTCTATCCTCTCCGTATTGTTAAGATACTAAAAAAGATGTCTCGATTTTCACTCGCTCTTAAGTGTTTACCGACCTTTAAGCACACGTCACGTGCGTGCCCGATTTACAAATCAGCGTGGACCGTCATATATATTAGTCAATAAATGTATTCTCCTTTGTTTTTTTTAAACGATTTTTTAACGAGATGTTGGACCCATTGCCGCCATCTCCTGTTTTTCCCAACCTCGAGCGTCCTCAAAATACGGAGCTCTAATCGTAAAAGTTGCGGAAAAAGTCATCGTTACCCCTTGCCGATTTTGCTTACTTGACCTAATGGTCGGACGTGAGGGGGGTACGAGAGTAACTAGAGTGATGGACCCCAAATTTCTAAGTTGGATATATATACTTATCTCGACTTTAGCATGTACCATCCTCTCCCCAGCAATAGCATTCACTAGTCACGTCACTGTACAAACAAGCCATTTGTATCGTGCTAAATCCCCGAATTAAGGACTCTAATCTCTTGGGCATAGAAAAGTCATATCGTATCGGCTACATAACAACCGTGTTAATTATTCTATACGTCGTATGCACGTAAGAGTTTTTACTTTATTCTCCAGATATACATTGTCCAAAGCGAGGTCGTTTCTCGGGAAGGTGGATCTGCTGTGCATGAGAACATATATCTATCTGTCACTGTTTGGCCTTTATTGAATAAGCGAATGTGTTGGCTCCACAATCCCCGAAGAACCAAAAGAAATTAGGGCAAAATCTCGCATTTCCATGTATTTGTTACCCAAATGAGGCCACCCCACCTTTTTCAAGGAACTGCTACATCGTTTTCATCGGCGAATTCTTGTTTAGATCTAGCGACCTCTAGCGGTAAAGGAGGAGGTGCTAGTGAGAAAGCCATGTGATCAATAACCGAGACCCACTCGATCCATGAACCCTAAGTTTAGGCAAGGACAATGGGGCATCGAAGCTGGTTCCTTGCCCTTCTTATCTCCAATGACATGTTCCTTTCTATGACGTCCCGCGTAACGTGAGATAGCTTTCGCAAGGACTCTTTGTGCATCATGGGTACCGTCATTAGGTCTAGAAATCCATAGATATGTTGATTCGAAATCGATATTGACATAGAAAATTTCTCACGAAGTTGATGATGTATCCTTGTGGGTCATTTTGGAAATTTTCTCCAATAAAAGCCATTTGATCGATTTGCCGACAAAAATATATAAATTCAAGTCTTTAATAAATTACAGGTGGTGAGTGTTATCAAGATCCCTCACGCCATCTAAGTAAGCCGCTAATCAAAATACATAATTAAGTTTTTTGGCAAATTACGTACGGCAATTATTATCAAGGTTCTGTTTGACATTTCCTCGAAAACTCTAAGATGGAGTTTTACAAAATTGATTTACTAAAACGTGCATCAAAGTATTATTGCTTATTGGGGCATCGAAGCTGGTTCCTTGCCCTTCTTATCTCCAATGACGTGTTCCTTTCGATGACGTCCGGCGTAACGTGGGATAGCTTTCGCAGGGACTCTTCATGCATGATGGGTATCGTCGTTAGGTCTAGGATCCATAGATGTGTCGATCTCGAGCCGATATCGACATTGGAAATTTCTCACGAAGTTGATGACATATCCTTGTGGGTCATCTTGGAAATTTTCTCCAATAAAAGCCATTCGATCGATTTGCCGACAAAAACATATAAATCCAAGTCTTTAATAAATTACGGGCGGTGAGTGTTATCAAGATCCCTCACACCATCTGATTAAGTCACTAATCAAAATACATAATTAAGTTTTTTGCCAAATTACATACGGCATAATTAAGTTTTTTGGCAAATTACATACAGCAATTATTATCAAGGTTCTGTTTGACATTTCCTCGAAAACTCTAAGATGGAGTTTTACAAAATTGATTTACTAAAACATGCATCAAATTATTATTGCTTACTGGGGCATCGAAGCTGGTTCCTTGCCCTTCTTATCTCCAATGACGTGTTCCTTTCGATGATGTCCGGCGTAACGTGGGATAGCTTTCGCCGGGACTCTTCGTGCATGATGGGTACCGTCGTTAGGTCTAGGGAACCATAGATGGGTCGATCTCGAGCCGATATCGACATTGGAAATTTCTCACGAAGTTGATGACGTATCCTTGTGGGTCATCTTGGAAATTTTCTCCAATAAAAGCTATTCGACCGATTTGCCGACAAAAACATATAAATCCTAGTCTTTAAAGATCCCTAGCCCCCATCCGATTAAGTCGCTAATCAAAATACATAATTAAGTTTTTTGGCGAATTACATATGGCAATTATTATCAAGGTTTTGTTTGACATTTCCTCGAAAACTCTAAAATGGAAACTCCAAAATAAGTTTTACAAAAATGATTTACTAAAAAATGCATCAAATTATTATTGCTCACTGGATATACAAGCGACTTGCAATATGACAAACCGCACATCAGGTTAGCAAACCGATTTCGTAGACCGGTCTCGATAAAATTTATCAGGGCTCGTATTGGAAAAAAAACGTTTTTTTCCTTCAGCTCGAGCTCTTTAATTTTATACAAATTCGTAATTCCACGCGATGCCCTCGTGATTATGTCACGAGAAGAACAATTGTTTATAAAGGGTTCGCGTAGATAATTACAAAAGACGAAAAGTTTACTTGAATATCTTAAAGTTTGGAAGATGTAAACATCACAATGAGATAATCTGTTGAATATTTTTTTTTAATTTCGTAATTGATTCAATGTATCTCAACAAAGATAAATCTACAGTGGTTATCGTTAACCAACAGTGCCGATATATTTATTGAACATGCTTAATAAATAAATATTTGATATTTAAGATGTCTGATTTTTTACTTTATTCCGCAGACCAGTCGGTCCATCGGAAGTTGCAACGTGTAACTTGCCCGTGAATAGCGTCCCTATACAGTCATTTAGGCAGATAGAGAGAGTAGAGGGAGGGCGGAGGGTAATTGGAGAGAGACGGCCGGGAAAAATTCATGTTCAAGCTACTCGACACGTGGCGCACGCTCAAGGGGCCCGCCACACGCGTGCCGCCACCGCCAGCTCCGGGGGGTCAATGGTCAGCCTCCGTAGGTGCTTCCAGAATCCCACGTACGTCCACAGGCCGTCAGTCAATTTTCCCAGCCCTACGATCAATCGCGGAAAAGGCCAAAAAAGAAAAAGAAAAAGGAAAAGAAAAATAGGGAAGAGGATGATAAGGGCGTGTTTGGACACGCGGCCACACCGAACCCCGAGATTCGACCGGAGCAAGCACGTCCCCGTCGTAGGTTCGGCATCCTCACACGAGCAAACGCCGCCGCTAATCGCCCTTTTGCTATTCCCGTTCGGAAGTTTTGTCACCGCGCTTTTGCATATCTTGCTTCAATTTCGAGTTTCTCTGAACTCGTGTCAAATTCCAATGGATTTCTCGACTTGTTTGGAATAACATTACGGACTCTATATAGGCCCGACACTCGTGATATAATTTTATGACGATGAAAAGTCTAGTTCAAGGGAAAATTTGATAATTGACTGCTAAACATAACTTTCACTTCTCGGTAACCCATTGACCTTGACCAGGTAGCATGAAATCCGGTCCCCCAATAACTTATCTTTGGATTCCCTTTATTTATTTGGACGTAGAAAGCTCGACATTAAACAATTTATGTGGGGTTGAGTAATTAATACATCTTAATCGATTCACAACTCATTTTCGACAAAATTCCTTAGTAAAATTGGACATAATTGAATATATTAATGGGCTCGAATTTGGACGTTTCAAACATTGTTCTCCGGTCCCTTTCTTCCGGGTCGAAAACGAAAGGCCTAATTAAAGAAACGGAGGACAGGAGCATTGAAGCATCTCTCAGCGCGGTAGGAGAAGGCTCATTTAATGTGAAGTACTGATTTGACCGGTCTCTCAATCGTCATAAATGAAGGGAAGCAAAGATCAATCGCGAAGCCCCAAAATATTTTAAAAAGACACCCCCACAATTCACCTAACATCATGCTTTTGCCCCCTCGATTTTCTCGTCATACTTTTGGGATCCACCACGGGCGTACCTTTCGCATCAAATCATCGCAAAGTCAGGCAGTCCGCATCCAATCGGGAGAGCGCTGCAGCCCTCGCTTTGCAACAGAAAGGAGGCGAGCCGAGCGGAGCGCGTCGTTCAACGCCACGATCGATTTTCAGAAGCATCGCGGCGAGCGAAAAGTCAGAGGGTGTCCCCGGGCATCCGCCGCGACCCACCATCCGTTCAGGGGTGAATCGTAATTCCGCGGGGGCCGCCGTGTATGGAACGAAGATCCTCTTTCGAGCCCGACAAGGAGCGGGGTTCCCACGACTCGAAGCAGAGGTTGACGTGCCCGAGGCTCGCCGTCCAGCGACAAAGTCTCCGACAAAGGCCGTGATGTTTCACGTGCCGGAAATGGAGTGAATCCGAGGCCCTCGATGTTCCCGTCGCTTTGTTGGCTCGCGCTACCGCTGATCGTGCTGGTCATATTCATAGTTGCTAACACGAAAGAAACGGAGAGAATGTGATTGGACGTGAATATTACCTACGGCGAGTGTTATGACGGATCGCTTTCATCTTTCACGATGTCGTGGATTGGATTATTGAGATGATGCGTATTGAATGTTACTGCAAAAATCGATCTTATACGTATCAGAAACCTTCTTCAAGTACATTTTGATTGCACCATACCATAGTGGGAAATGGTAATTTTTGCGACATGCTTTAGATTTGAGATCTCACGGTCAAAAGGGTGGGGTTTTTGGTAATTAACGCATCTATAGAAGATTTTGTAATCAAACAGGTAAACAACACTAAGCAGCAGATCCGCATCTCACCTTCCAATATATAAAAGAAAAATGGTAAAACAATCACTTTTGAAAATTCCCAAATCAACCATGGGCTGAAATGGATACAGACGGAAGAGTAAAAGCAACACATGAACGAGGTTGGGCCTTTTATCTCCTATTGGCCCGATCAAGCCCACATGTGCTATGGGCCCAATTTGAGAGCCTTGTCCCGTAGATATCCGAGCCTGACTTGCGCTTCTAGGGATGAGCAATCGTCCACCGCGGGTGCATCCACTTTCTAGCTCCGGATCTGAAATTGAATTTTCAGCCCCGTTTATTTTGTAAATCATAATTAATTTGACAAGTATCTTCTTAAACATAACATCTTGTCCCCCTTGAAATAACTAATTAATAAAAAAATATTTTTATTATAGATAACAATTTATGTTCAAACATTTCTTCAAACGATGAAAATATATTACTCAGTTATCTTTATAAATGACGTAAGCCATCGTTTTTAGATAAATATCCTTGTTTTTATCATTTTCAAATTGTTAGAGGAATTTTTTAAGTAAAACCTGGAAATACCTGATAAGTTATACCAAATAAGTATGTGGTCAAATTATCCGAATTAAAAAAGAGAAAGATGAAAGAAAAAGAAAAGATTGTACAATTCATGTAGTTATAACACAAACTTTTCATATTGGGAAAATTTATGAATGATGCTCAATGTGTATATTTAGAGTTAGTATTATGTATACAAAGCTTAGGTATGCCATGGCGGATTGATTTAAGTATAGAAAAATATTGCGCGACTATGGTGGATACATACAAAACATAAGTACGTGGTTACTCAACCGGACGGCGCCCAAGGCACGTCAGGGGATCCTGATCCGCTGCTCCGACTCAACAGCTTGTATTCCCCAGTAAAATAAACACACGAACCGTGTTGGGCCTTTAACACATGGACCGAACCCACGAATACTTTGGGCTGAATCAGTTGGGTTGGGCCCAATTTCGAATGCACATGCCCGGTCCTTGTCCGAGCCTGACTTGATGCTCAAGGCATAGGGCAGTCATCCAATGCGGGTGCATCCAATTTGCCAACGCCAAGATCTGTAATCGAAATTTAACCTCCATCATCATAGCAGCCGTTCAAAGGCGCGAGGTCAAGCGGTCAATACCCCCCCGGCTTCCCAAATGTACCAATAAGGTGCCGACGCGTGCCGAGTACACAGTCGGGTGCTTCAGGGCTCTAAAGGCGAGGGGCTATATATACCTCCGAGTCGGCGTCGCGAAAACATCGCGCGCTCTGCCTTCCCACGTTTGTGATCAATCGAGGTGCGTCTTCGGCTAATCTCGCTTTTCGTCGATCGCTTTCATTCGTGAGTTACTGTGATTCGTATTTCGAAGAGTAGTTTCCGTAGATTCGAGGATGGACTAGGTTATACGGTTGAGTTGTCGGTGTGCGGACGGCAATGGCCAGCTTAATTAGCGATATTCGAGTGTTTAGTGAAGCGAATGCGTGTTTTTTTTTTCCCGGTTGGAGATACGTTAGAAAAGATGCATAGCAGTAAGATTGTTCGCTTCTGCTCTTAGATCAGTGATGAACTGTGCGGGTGAATTAGGTTTCGTTAAGTGGCACATGGTGTATGCAACTTTGGGCGGGGTTGTTAGTTGGTGGCAATGTAATCTGGTTACGAGTTCATGTTTCTTGATGGGAGAGGCCCGGGACCAGTTATTGTGATTGTCGCCGACCGGATTTCGTGCTGATGTTTTTACTGGTGATTAATTCTTTGGACTGTTCTTTCTTTTTATTACCACAATTTGGATTGTTCTTTGATCGGTTGAATTGATGAGGAAAGTCGAGAGGCATGCAGTGCATATTAGGAAAGGGACTCTCGTTGTTTTAAGTGGTAATTCGCTTCATTGTTCTGAGTTTTCCGAAGAAACTTTTTAGCATTTTGAAGCATCTGGTGATAAGTGATGAGTTACGCAGAAGAAGCAAAATATGATGGAGTTGGTTGGGCTGAAGGCGCCATTTCTGGTGCTTTGGTGACTAGGCATGGTGTAGAGAGAGACAGGAACAAGAACGCGAAAGGGCGGATAACTAAACCTTCTTGCTTTTTCTTGACATGAAGATAATATCTCTTTTTGGCATGTAAAGGATCATTTGCCTTTAGCGTGGGCTGTTTATGATGTGCAACTGTGCATATCGTTTGTGACGACATTTGTCTGGGTGGTGAAAAATGTTGCTCAAATTGGTATTAGCAGGGAAACGCCATTATTTGTATGGGAAGTTGAGGAAATGCTGCTGCTGGTTGTGTCTCGAAGTAACCAAATGCATACTTTAAAAGCATAAGAAGGGACATTGTCCTTTAGCATTCTTGGCTAAGCACAGAAGCCAAGAATAGACGAGCTTGCATATATGGTTGCATGATCTTGTTTCTCTATCACCCTGTATTCCTGAATTATTGAGCTCATCATAGATTAGACTGGTGCTATGTGATCTGGAGAGTGCAATCAGTAGGTACTCATGTGAGTGATGCACTTTAGAATGATGCCTTACTTTGATCAGTGGACCTTAAATTTTTATTACGATGTCTTTACATGTGATGTGGCATTGTGTGTCGTGATTGAATCGCAGCAGCATCCATGGAGACCCCAAAAAGCCAACAGGAAAAGCCTTCACCTCCGCCTCTTACTTCATGCCGGAAGAATAAGAAGGATGATGCCACTTTCTTGGAGGATTTGAAGGACCACATTGATGAATTTATCAATGCATCCATGGAAGAGCATAAAACTTGTTTCAAGAAGACTATGCAAAAGGTTGTTCGCTTGGAAATGTGCATAGCAATCCACTTCTTGGCGTTATCATCCAGTCTAATTCATGATTTTTCTTTTTTATGTATCAGATGTTTGGAATGTCGAAGGTTGTTGCCGAGAGGAGTTCTGCCACCCAGGAAGTTGAAAGTTCTCTGCCGCTCCAGACAACTGTGGCAGAGTAAAACATCTCTTAGTGGTGCTAGTTCACTGTACATATGGGTGAATTGTTCTCTTTTTTATTTTCCAGTTTGACGGTCAAAAGTTTTGAATGAATTTTGTTAGCTCTGGTTCATTTTTTTCTTCATTAAATTATTCTCCAGCTTCTGAGTTGCTAGAGTAATTGTCGTTTTAGATCTTTCTGCGGGCAAGTCGAGAGTGACGAATTGCGCTATGCTGACTCACCCTTTTTTTTAAATTTCTTCTGGATGGAAGTGCGAGCATGATATAGGTACAGTATAGATGCCTACTGAAATAGCGTTCTCTTATTTTGGTCGTTCTTCAAGCAACCCGAAAAGGGGGGAAAAGGGTGCACGGTGCGATCCTACGTGAGTTTTCGACTCGATTGTCATACACATTAACCATAGGTAACACTGTCTCCGAGGACCACTGGGCATGTGAAACAGTTGAAAGTGTAAACCGACCAACAACTGACCCAAGTTAATGACCTTTGGTGTCAAGCTTGGAGAGAAAATGCGGGACAAAACCTATGAAAAGAGTTAACCTACTAAACTTGATCATTGGCATGTCGGCTCACAGGCTTGAGCAGTGAGGTCTGTCATTGGCGGGGCTTTGGAAGATGGCTATGCTTGTGGTGTAAGTGATTTGTGAGGAAAGGTCTGGCTAAACGACCATGATTTCGAGAAGCCCAGCCAAGTCCTGTCCCATGGATAACCTGCAGGATCTACGGATGAATCTGAGATAAAAAGTTCGCATTCTTAATGCTTTTAACTTTAATAGAGAGATATCTCGTGATGAGTAGCTTGCATAATTGTTCTAAAAAGTACTTCTGAATCTTTATGAATGTTCTCATATGAACAAGGATTGTACTTCTCTATGCTTGGGGATGGATCGTTTTAACTAGTATTAGTGGGAAAGTGAAGTATGTATGCATATGAATTCTACAAGCTCATTGAAAATTCTTAGTACGGATGCTTAGACCAAATTCGATTTAATTGAAAATGCTAAGTATGGATGCTTTAGACCAATTTACGAAACTGGATAATGACGTGATGTTGTTAGCCCCTATTGAGATAGGATGTACCAATTTGTAGATTCATTTACGAAGTTTTGTTCATGACTTCGCTCCTTTTGAATAGAATTATGAGTGGCCTTGTGTCAAGCTCATTATTGTAGAATGAATATCGAATGCCCTAATTGCACTAATCAGAATATCTTTAAAATATTAACAGCATATATGTTGAGGTATGTAATTCTATTTGGCTGGTGAAAATGTTTCTTAAGCCGATCTTTACAGGAGCATTTATCATGCGAGACCTATATTTGCACTTGCAAAATACCCGATTCTTTAGTCAAGTTTAACTTAGCATCTTCGTGATAAGTTGGATGTTTTTTTTAGCCATCTGCAATTTGTAATTCGATCTGGTGCAATTAATGTTAACTTAGCTGCAAATGCGCTAAATTGTTAAGTATAAGCAATTCACTTTTTGAAAGAGTTCTTCTTCAAACTGACCTCATCAGTTCAGTTCACGGAGTGTCTAAAATCATTCTTGTATGTCTTGACTCTTTTCTCCTCAAGACCTTTTGTTGATATCATGATCGGAGGGTGGAACCGTGGAAAGATGACCGGATGGGCCAAGAACAAGACAATGAAATCTCTCAATTCTCGCCAAACAGGCAGCATGGCCAATGTCGTACGAGACGAGACGGTGCTCGAGGCACGTGCCGTCTCTCGTACGTCGTGAGAAGTAGGTGAACTAACCAACCTAACCCAACCTCGCTAGGCACTTCCAATTTCTACCGTAGCCTCCTTAATTAATCCGGTCTTGAGCTAGCCACGCCGCTTCTTGTCTTGATTCTTGTCGCTTAAAAGAGATCTTTCTGTACTTTTCGTGGGATTAACGATGTCTTCGTCCCATATCTGTTAGCTTCAGACAGCATCCAGTGGCGTAAGAACTGGTGAACACGTGGAATGCTTTCATCTTGTCAAAAGGTCTCCGGAGAAAAGGGATGGAAAAGAGTACTCAAATCTGTCGGTCCAGCTTCTCACTTTCGAAGTTCTTTGTTTACAATCATGACTCCGTTAAAAAGTTAGGCACCTTGATCTGTCACTTTCTAAAGGCACACGTCATAGCAGAAGTGATTACAGTAAGGACATACATCTGCAATTTAATCCTTCTAGGAGAGTTTACGAAGGGAATTGGGTGAGCGGGTGATTTTAGTTATGATTGTCTAGCTGATGCTTACCTTGAACGTTTGTTTGGATCTTAGTATCAATCAATCAGAATTCATGGTTCTTTAGACACAGAATTCCATGTTCACCTTAGCTCACCTCATTCTATGAGACAGTAATAAACTTTAACGGACGCATAAGATGCTGCGCAGCTTCTGTTTTTTTTTTTCACCGAACTGTCAAGCTTAGTACTTGGCATGAGAACGCAATCAATGAAGAGCCAGAAACCAGCAAGTTAATCCCTCCAGAGATTGCGTTTAACCAACTTCGAGCATCATTGTAACCATGACGCACGCTTTATCACTCCAATTCTCACGTGTGGCTCTCACATCCTTTATCCATCTCCCAGCCCACCTCAGAAGAAATGTTGAAAAAAAAAGAAAAAGAAAGGGGATATATCATATAATAGAGCAAGGCTCCTGAACTGTCTGCGTTGGAGCATCGATTCTTTGGGCTTTTTATTTTCCTTTTCATTTCAAAATCTATGAGTCATTCCCATCGAGTGAATCTTGGAGGGTACACTCATATTCATACCGTCATGTACGTTACTCTCTATTTGTGCATGGACCTATCTCACAACGTGGGGATATAAAGAAAATCGTATATAAAGTCATACATGAAGCTGTAGAATGATCATAACATGGGCAACGATATAACTAATACTTTGAGAATTTATAGTTGCGGAATGGAAAACACACAGTTGAGTACGACTCTAAAAGCACGTAACTTGACGATATTCAAACACTTAAATCACTGCTTGTGATTATTCCTAAGCTAATACAAGTACTGGTCTTTTTATCTTCTATCCGCTGCTTCTTTAATATATCTCCCTCTCCCGAGAGATCACGCTTCAATGGAGCTTTAGATTCTTCATCCTGTGTGACAAGAAACGTAGACATGAGTTACAGGACGTCTACTCGTGCGTCGTCATCTTTGTAATTGGTCAGACTTGAGATGCTCTTTTATCGTATGCAGGGGGAATGATAGTGGTAAAACATAAGGTTTGTATCTTTGATGCTTTTTGACAGATGACTATGCTTGCGAGGAGCGGGAAAGGGAGAGAACATGGTGATGATTGATGAGGATCCAAGAAGTACCAGGACCAACACAAAGGATGCACGCAATAAAAGTCAAAATCATTCTAGAAGGAAAAGCAAAAGCCTGGTGGAGAATTTTGGGCCCGTATGTGTTTTACTTTTTGTAAGTTTGCTCTGCCGGTGGATTTTCCAGCCACTTTAAAGCACACCCTCTGGTTTTATTTCAAGAAATTCTTCTGGGGACTTCAGAAAAGCATCGCACAGAGAGAGAGAGAGAGGGGGGGGGGGGGGGGGGGAGGTTTATTTTTATGTAGTAGTGAATATTGTTTCTTAGTCTAGAGTGTTAAAATGCTGTTTCATAGATGTACGTTTGATGATGCTAAAATTGTTTGACATGTAGTCAAAGTAGTTAAAAGCTGATCTAGCTAATTGACTGACATTAACTGGTTTAATTAGCAACCATATGCTGTATGGAGAAAGAAAGGCATGTGCAAATGGAATAGCCATCTACCTGCCTGAGTCAAAAGCTGATCTAGCTACTTGACTGACAATAAGCTGGTTTAATTAGCAACCATATGCTGTATGGAGAAAGAAAAGAATGTCCAAATAGAATAGCCATCTACCTGCCTCATAATAGTATGTTTAAAGAGGAAATATAAGAACTCTTTCTTTTCGGTTGCTGTCAATCTAATTTAGGTCAAAAGCTGGTCATATTTATGCTCTACACGTATTTAGTACTACCTTTTGTCCTCATCATTAATGTTTCCATGACCTGCTGTCCTGTAATTAGGGAAGGGGACTTGGCCAGAGTCAATATGCTTCACATCCTCCACAAGCAACTCATAATGCCTCTTCACTTCCTCAGCAGTTTTGCCACCCACGGCTTTGGCCACATTGTGCCAACGGTCCGGCGTGTCCTTGTCATACACCGCCAGGGCCTTCTCGAATGCCTTGTTCTGCTTCACCGTCCATGAGCTCGAACCCCTCGACATCGTACTGGACGCCATTGCTCCCTGACCCGATTGAGAGATTGAAACGACTAGTTTAGATTGTACAGAAAATGCTGGGTTGCCTGTGGTGTCTGTGATGAGGAGAAGAAAGAAAGATTGGAGGAGTCAAAGAAAAGAAAAGAAATGGACCATCGGTCGAGTGATGATATGAGCAGAAGAGGCGGCAGAGGCCTGCTCTTTATAAGCACTCGGAAAGGAGTGGGGGAGGTGAGGTGGGGTAGAGCCAGTTGGCCAATAAATCTTTGCTAATGTTGAAAAGGGGATCTCTAATGATTTGTCTCCTTAGGAACCACAAAATTGAGAGCGAGGACAAAGGTGAAGAACAATGACGTATGTAAGGTGATAGGGAGAATCAGTATCTCCAACGACTTTTTAAGGTTGTTTATTATATAAAATTGCCTCATTTATCTGTGATGAAGCATGTGGATGTATTAACAGCAAAAGAGCAGATTAGCCTTTGTACAAGGATATCAAATTTGTGGTGTGGGGCTTGTATGATCCCTCGAAGGATCGATTCACCGTCCTAAAAACGCTACATTCAAGTCCATTTTATGTCGCACCTCACACCAAACTTTTCAAGTGTGTTTTAACGAATGGTCAGAATTTGATCTTTCATGATCCGATGGGCACAAATGGTCGGGGGTTGGATCTTGAGATATTTGTAGAACTGCCCCTTGTGGCTGATCCAGGAAGCAGGTACCCAAGAGATAAGCATGCATTGGAAAACAGAGGGAAAGGCAAAAGAGGACAAAACAGAAATCCCAGAGACCAGGGTAAATAATTTTTTTCCTTCTTTTTCCCAGCTACAAGGGATTTTGTGCAGATTTGTCCCTCTTGTTTTTACTCTCTGAATTATTATACAAATTGCATCATTGCATGCCATGTAGGTGGGCCATGCAAGCTCAAACCCATATTGGTGCAACACTTTTCACGTGTGCACCACGATCCATATCTTTTGCTGCTGCAAGAAAAAACTTTGATGGACTTCAGCTTCATAAAAGCTGCCTCTGATTTGTGCTGTTCCGATCTTCACGTTTCGGGAGGAGAGATCTCTTATGTCTTATATATTCTCTGCCCTGAACAACATTCCAAGCAATTTCTAGCTGGCCATCTGAGTCCGTACCAACCATGACTTGCTTACCAATGATCTTACTTTACCCTTTGTCCTTCCCCGTGACAGGTTCAGCATATTTGTCTCCTACTTCTCTAGCAGTATCCGCCACTTTGTTGAATTCAAGTTTTCGAGATTTTGCAGTGAAAAGGTCCGTTGAAACAGATCTCGAGTCCAGACCCTGCATCATTTTCATTAAAAGTCTCTCAAGCACTTAGGTCCTGCATCATCGAATAAAAGATCACCTCCTGATGCATTGGGAATTACTTTTTTTAATGTCCAAAGATAGCTCTTTTTTTTTTTTTTTTGTCTATGGTCAGTAGCAGGGTATGCAAGATCAGATTAGGTCAGAAAATTCGACATATTCTGTCCGAGCCTCAGGAGATCAGGGACCAGAGAGCAGGATTTATGAATCCACCTGTCAAACAAGTGGCATAAACCCAACATGATATTCTCATGATAAATATAAGGCAGAATGAGGCAGTGTGATATCTGGTATATAAAGGTTTCTTTGGCTCTTCTTCAATTACTAATTAGAGTATAAGTTGGCCTATCAGATGGCTAATCACTTCTAAGATTACCAATAACTGCACTCTGCACAAGGAAAAAATATCTTTGGTATGACCTGTTCCAACTCTCTGTCTTGTACTGATTTGGGCTGGGTCATAAAAATTGGCATTGAAGTGTCAGCCCACTTGTTTATTCGAAACTTAATGTAGACACAAGCATTGTGCAGTTTACTATTTTTGGACATGACTCTTAGTAAGAGATGAAGTCTAGTAGGAGATGAAGTCGTCGGAAAAACTTCTTTCGTGGTGAACAGATTGCTCGAAGCTGGACTTACCCATGTCTCTGTCTCGCTCTCACTCCTCCTTAACGATAAAGATCCTATCGCAGTACATCTGCTTGGCCACGGACAGCCAAATTGCAATAATGCACCAGAATCTTTGCATGGTCCATACCCAAAGAGTTCTTCTGTCCTTGTTGGGTAGATTATTAGTATTCTTTTCCTTGATAACCGCAAAGAAAACAAAAAAAGGCCCTTGGTAATTTGCCTCATTAGAATCCAGGCCATCAAGATTTATGCGTGCATCTCTCCGGAAGAGATCAATTTCTTCTCTTTGAATGCAGGGCATCATTATACCATCGAAAAAGTTCATAGGGGGTGATTAGGGGAATTCAGGGAACTTTGTAGTGCTGCATCCCGACGAGCCCCTTTCTTTGGTCTATTCCCGCGACAGTCACACGTACAAGTTCATGTTATCAATGGTTACTAGAGGGCCGTTTGAGATTGTGTTTGGGACAGAATCTCGCACGGCATCCGACCTGGCCAAATTGAATTTCTGCAAGAATTTTCTTGTGGACCCTGATTGATTGAACAACATATTCCGTGGAATGAAAGACTAATCGAAGGAAGCAGCCCACCACTGCAGCAAATCAAGATCCATGGGCATAAGAATGTTAAAAGAGTACCTACTTTCGGACGTTGGCGGTGAGATATTATGCGACCCCTAGAGCTGCAAGTTGGCTAGCGTTGTCCCATTCTAGAGACCTATTTTTGCATAAGAAATCTTACAACTAGGCCTGAGCTCAGTCCATCGATCGATCCAAGAATCAACAAGAAACGATCCAACTTTGATTTGGGAAGATAATTTCGAACTCAAGATTGCCGGGAAGGGGAAGGTTCTGAGAAGAAAAGTTGCAGGCAGCATCTTTCGAGCTGGAGATATAGATGCTGTAGCACGTATCGTGTCCACTTGCAAAATCAACAAGAGCCAAAGCAAATAATGGAGGGTAAAATTTTGCCAGACAAATTCTTAATATCTCCGTACCTTACAAGAGCAGAAGTTCGCAAATATGGCGACATATTCAGCTTCTATGTCCACTTAGTCTTTCCCTCTACTAACGATTACGTATTGAGATTAACCTTTTTGGGCAAATTCATGTTGTTCTAGGACAGTTGCATCGTATTCTGTTAGTTAAACCGTATCTCGTGTACGCGGCCCCCCATGTCAAGTTGCAAACGTCCTGGTCATTGGATTCTGGCCACAGGCTAATGGGGCACGAAATGATCATTAGTTGAAAATAACTTGTGAAGAAATTTTCGGAGGAATCTGTACGGGAAAGAAAAGAAAGCGTTGCTTTAGATACACCTTCCTCGAATCCTTATCACTGAGCCTATCTCCCACAAGAATGTATTATCTGCCTCTCCTTCCTCTCTCGTAGGAGTGCTCCTTTTCGTCCCTGTGGTCCTACCTTGCAAGTGGAAGCAAGTCGTCATCTGGGCTCCCGATCGATTAGTGGCTCTAGCTTTGATTCGCATATTAGTCTAATTTCCAAGGTTCTAGTGTTGACAGCATTCGTTTAGACAATTAAATGCACCTAAATGAAGCCTTTCTTTTAGCATGTTACGGATCAGGGAGCTGGAAGTCTGCCGACTTTGCAGGAAGGCAAAAATTAATCCACATAGACTTGGCCCACAGCAGCTAGAAAAGCGTCGCCTATCGCTTTCTCAATGGAATCTTTGAAAGAACAATGCAAAAGAAAGAAAATAAGGGTGCTTGGTGGATCTAGTTGAAGAGAGATTCTTCGTTTTTTTTTTCTTTTTCGTCACGAAAATTCGACGAAAAATATGCAGAGTTAAATGTTGCTTGTAGAACCTCATGTGGGTTTTGATAAGCATTTGTTTTTTGCTTTCACGGTTGCACTCCTGCCTCTCTCTGACATGTGATCCTAGACTCTGAACGGGTTGAACCCATATGTAATGGACACTGAAACTCGATAATACTTTTGTAGCATGTATTTAACTTTGATGAATCAGACCGAGCCGTAAGTAAATATGAAGCAGACTGCAAGGATTATGTGACTCGCTTAATTAAGAGGAATAAATCTCTATAACTTTTAGAAGATCGCCAGCAGTTTTCGCTTGCAAGTCTTCAATTTTCGACACCATCGCTAAAATCCGAAGTGCTCAAACTGTAGTCTCATCTAAATTACAGATTCTGAAGGCAAGTGTTGATGGATACCAAGAGTCTGTCGGGCCAGGACGATCATCTCGATTTATCGATCTCATCTTCTGTTTTTATGGTCTCCAAATTGCACTCAAGAGCCAATTTACCGTTCTCTAATTCTGCTTGTTCATCTGCTTCATGTCAAGATGCGAAGAAGTTGCTGCCACACGAAGCATTTTGAAATTTGGTCATCAATTTTTGGTTCTTGAAATGGGAATTATTGCTTTTGCGATAAGAACGAGCCAACTAACATATCCCGGTGAAGTGGCAGAGCAATCTCTCGTGACTTGACAAGGATGGTTTAAAATCAAACAAATTCCATTGCCCTTTCCTTTTTTTTTTTTATATTTATTTACAACTTCATCATAAAGACACATTGAAAGGAAGGTAAGAACAGAAAATGTGGCTCCAAGAAGATGTGTGTAGATATTCACCAGAAACATGTGTACTGAATCATCTCACTACTATTGAACCAGAAAGCTGATTCTCGTGTGTCCCGATCCAATGTATATCTCGTACTTCTGCAGCCAACAACCATCTCAAATGCAAGAATCAGAACGGATAAGAACAATCTGAAATTCAACCGATCCTTTTTCAGGACATCTCTTTCTGCATCTGAAATTTGCAAACTCTTGACGTGACCATGGTTGCTTCTTACAATTCATAAGCACCTCAAAACTTCCCATTGATTCCAAAGATCCTTCGCAAGCAATGCATGCTGGCCAGTGAGATGAGGTCCACGCATCAAACACGTACATCCGAGGACAATGACGAATCTAGCTCTGCAACCATGTATCTGACCAAATTCATATACGTCGATGCATGCACGCACCCTCATATGTCAGATTCAGAAGACATGCATGCACCCAGATAATTACTTTGTGGCTCATCTTGGCCCAAGTTGACTTGCACAGAAGACTAATCGAAGACCTGCAAAATGTGGCCTACTCATCTCTATCGTGGCTTCTGGGTCCGGTAAACGAACCTTTTGCACTACAGATGTATCTTAATTTGTCAGCCCAGAGAGTCAAAACTCCTTGGACACGAGAAGCTTGGTGGGCCCGAAAGATTTTGGGCCTGAATATATGGGCTGAAGTCTCTTTCTGGTCGCAATGACCCAGATTCTATCCTCGATCTTTCGTCCGTGAATTGATGGATTGACAGATAGTTCCATTTTCTGGCCATCTGAAACTATGATGATGACTACATATCGTAATCTCATAAGCAACCTGTGAGAAACAGAAAATTCAAAGCATCCTGAGATTGCGGCGTAAGTAATTTGCATAGTCAAGTTGATGAAACTGCTCTTTAGGTCTTCAAAAACGGTAGAAGATACGATAGTAACAAGTAATGGTGATAGTTATAAGGAGGCATTAGAAAAATGAGATCCACAAAGAAAAAAAGTGGTGAAGCGTATGCTTTTCGTCATTCATGACCTCAAAAGAACAATTGACTCACCAAAATCCGACTCTTCTTTGATGATTTAAGTGAACTGGTGAGAATGGTTTGAACTAACATCAATATGACGTGGGTATCCGCATTTTTTTATGGGAATTATTCGCCTACCAAATAAGTTAATCGGCCGCTATAATTTTATTAAACCGTTTATTTAGTCTGATAAAGAGCTTGTTTCAAAATCATATCTGGCGACGAAGCCAACGATTCATTCTTTAAGTTTGCTATTTTCCGCTCAACCTTTTCGGCCGGAATCGTCATGGATCTATAAGTTGATTATATGAATTCGATTAGATGCTAGACGGCGATGAAATGTCAACGACATGAAGCACATTAGCAGCACGAGTAATAGATGTAAAGGAAAATATAGTAGTACTTATCAAAGAATTTTCTGAAGAACATACCTATCGAGCCCCAGATGTTGACACAAAGTGTGTACATAGAACCGGTCAAAGTCAAAAACAAGCACTGTTCAGACGGGTCAATTTTTGAAAGATATAATTATATGGGGTTTTTTTTCTGGATGTAATCCCTCTTGATATCCACATCAAAATATTGACGATCATTGGCTTCGAAGTTTCTCCTTTTAAAAAGTTGTTTGTTGTGTTCCTGTTCGGTAAGAACTTTCTCCTTCCTCCTTCCTCCTTTTAATTTACGTTACTTGACATTGAGGTAATTCGAAAATCAATCACATTAGATAACATTTCGATAAGGATGTTGATCATTTCAAGCAAATGTATAATGTCATCGTCATACATATATCTCGTTGCAATTTTAATGACTGATCCGTTGCGATCGATTCAGCATAATATCATATCGACAATTGTATGCGATATCATTTTTCTCTTTTCGTGT
Organism: Melaleuca quinquenervia; assembly: GCA_030064385.1. NCBI lineage: Eukaryota > Viridiplantae > Streptophyta > Magnoliopsida > Myrtales > Myrtaceae > Melaleuca > Melaleuca quinquenervia. Next base: position 2,813,223 of record CM057726.1, on the reverse strand, counting down.
GTTCTGTGCCTCCTCAAAAATCACAGATCATTAACAGCAATTCAATGAAATGCGGGGCATCGCGTAAAAGTCACTTCCATTCCAATCATCTTAACCCTTTTGTCTTGAGAATCAAGGTTGAAGCCGAGGTTGTTTATTCTTAAAGTAGAAGTAAACTTTGGGGCGGGGCAGTGACTTGCCAGTAACTCAAGACCAGACTTTGTTCCTTTCGATGCATCCAACGATGGATGCAATTCGTTCCCTTTGATTATTAACTCGAGAAAAAAGGGATACATATAGACACATTGCCGAGACGGACATCAACCGCCACGATCAGTTTGGCTTCTTCTTCTCTATCAGAACCGATGTTGCTCCTCTTGTTGCCTAGTCAGTTGTCGGATATGAAAAAACTGCCCCGTTGACTCTGCCGGATCTAATGGACATTATCGAAGCTCAAGAAACGGAAGTATCAGTGAAACCCTAGATTTGAAACTCTCGTCCAGATGAATGACCGTGCGTGTGGTGGCACTTCATGGAAAGACAGCATCGAGAAAGTGGTTCACTCATTCGAACGCGTGCCTCCCACCAAGCGACTCCGTATGGATCCTGGACGTGTTCTCGGGGGGTTTCAGAATACAAAATTGCATCCATGGCGTGGCGCACGATGGGCGTCTCGCGTTCCTAGCAACAGCAACAGCAACAGCAACAAAAAGAAGAAGAAAAGAGGAGGAGGAGGAGGGTTGGGACATGTGAAGACCCAAGAACATGATGGCGACTCGCCAAAATAATGCAGCGTCGTTTACTTCCTAAGATTCCTCCAATCAAACCCAACCACTTCTTCCATTTTTAATGCCCAAAGAAATCGACAGCTTGAATCTTCTAAGATAATCTAATTGATTTGATGAAGAGAAGTTAGGGCTGCGATGGGAAGATGCAGCTGGGTCCTAGTTGTCGTGTCAAGAAACTAAAGGGAAATAGACCGAAAGATAGAACGGACAGAACATGCGGGGTCGATGAATGCCGATATCGACCGACTAGGTTTTCTCTTCCCCCCATCGCTAAGAGCGTCCCATCCGTGGGTTATGTGCAAGCACATGGACAGACTACTAATTAATATAATTAGACACTACTTAATCTCCATCAGTCAACAAATCAAGTAGTCAGTAGCGCATGACTGAAGGCAACAATAGAGCCCTATAAGAAACCCTTTTGGAGTAAGATCCGTGTTACCCACTACTTAGTCTTAAAAAACAGAAGGAATGGGAGAGAAAAGAAAAGAAAACGATTGAACGCTAGTGGAAGACAAACCGGTGTGGTTATCGCTCAGACGAGAATCTTAATCAGATGCTGATCTTGCACCGCATGCCGAGGTGGTAAGACCTCCCTTCCAATGCACACATACTTAATTTAACGACCACGAATCTCTTACAGAAGCTAGAGGAGACCAATGGCAAATGGGCACCCGAGAGCCACTTGAACAATTGCAAGAACCTTGCTTAGCTCACAAGCATAGCGACACACTTCCAATCCGACACTTCCACCGGTAGGAAGCAAACAAGAAAAAGAGATGAATAAGACGTAAAAATGCAATCACTGGAAAGGAGAATCGCGATCCCACTTCCAATCGCTCTTCGTGACTGAACATTCTAAATTATTTCGCGTTCATTGGCCTTTTCTTGTCCATCTCGTTCTTCTTTTTCATGCTCAAATATGGTCCTTACATTCCTCCGGCGAAGAGGGTGTTGCCGATTCTACAGTATGTCGATATGATCAAGCAAAAAGCTGCTGAAAGTGGGAAATTCAAGGAGCGGACCGAACCCCCACCAACCACCAAAGATTAATTTTGCGAACCATGGGACTCTACGCTTCAATAGGATAACGTGGCGACCGACAATTGACGATCGGGGGAAGGCAAGTGGCACACATCAGCAGCTGCAACTGGTGGTTGACCGACTCGGTTTTGTACTTTTCTCCTATTTTTTTAATAATTTTTTTGAGGTCTGAATAGTTTTCTTAATTTGAAATTAGCAAGGAAGAGGGAAAAAAGAAGGCTAGAGGAGTTGGGTCCCATACCATAACCATACCATAGAATATCGCGGATAGCATAGGCATTGCCACTGCCGTTGATGGTGAAGTGAGAAAAGGAGCAGAGCTTCTTCCTGCGATACGATGAGCTAGAGCTACAGCTAAAGCTGAAGCTCCCTCCTTTTTTTCTCAGCTTTCCGTAGGGCTCTCTGCCCCTGGACGGGGTCCACAGCGTAGGATCATTGATGACTCCATCGGCTCCATATGAGATAAATGAATGAAGAGTGTCGCCTGGGGTCCGCTTGTTACTATTCCCCACGATGCACATGAAAACATTAGAAAACTCAGGTCAAGGTCGAGTGATCAATAATGGATCGGCCCAAATCCCACACTCACGCACACAACATGAGGAAAGCGACCCGGGTGCTTAGCTCCTTGACTCACCAACCACGTTCCTGGGTTCAAGGCGTGAGGACAAGGGTGGCGCAAGGCGACATGAAGGAGGCAACGTCCCAAGCCTAAGGCAGAGAGAGCACATCACATGCTTCCCCCGAGATGGTACATGCTCTGTTCCGGGGATTGTATTGGAGAGAATACGTGCTCCCCCCTCCGCCCGGGGGGGCGACCGTGGCGTGCTTTTTGGGAGCGGCTGTCGTCGTCTCTTCTTTAATGAAGGGGACTGGACCGTTGTGGGGATGTTGCAGGGTGCGCCCCCTTTAATTTCCCCTGCGTTGTTGCCATCGATGTGACGGGGAATGGAGATCTGACTGGGAAAAATCCGAAGCAGGGGAGGGAAAAAAGAAAAGGCGCGGAAAAGGAGAGCTTTGACCACTTAAGCGAGTGGTTGACTCCCCACTACCTCCTCCTTTATTCAAGCGCACCCTACATCCGTCCCTCCTTCCTTTTGCCCCCCAATGATTCTCGACGGGCATAGTTTTGTTTCCTTGTCTTCTTCGCCACGAGTTCGCTGCTTCAGTACACTGTTAAAGAGTCTGAGTCAACTCAGGCATTTTCATCCTGCTACTCCTACCCCTGTTTCGCGAGGACGAGAGAATCCTCCCGTCGCATGGCGTTGCATTGTTCGATCCTAGAGAAAGAACGATGAGACGTTGCTCTTGCAATGGTCGTTAACCCCCTCTGCCTAGTGCCTATATTTATTAGTGTGCGTTGACGAGATGTTATTAAGGTGAGCATGTATAGTTTCGAGATTCGATAAGCAGGTATGTTTATAAGATTGGGATATGGAGTTTTTTTTTATGACTCTTGATGTTCGTTTAAGTATATAACTCCTAGAAATAAGGAAATTGGGTGAATTGACGTAAAGTAAAATATGATTTATTAGATTGACAAAATCTATATGAAAAACTATTACCGTTACTCAAGCTAATCATTTTATGAGTGATCCGATGATTAAGTTCCAACCTTCTAGAATCTTAAGGTGAAAGCCATCGCAAACGGAATCTCCACATAACTCCATGGAAAATAGTGAGCTAGCGATTCCATTGGCAATTGTGACTCTATTCCGTTGAATAGAGTCACAATCTTCCAACGATAAAGCATCATTCTTCCTCCTCCGTGCCGTAAGAAAAAAGTCACTCGAATCGACCATCGCTTCGTACTTTGTTGCTAAAATTTAAATTTTGCGTCTTAAGCATTTCGCCTTTCGTAATATTCAAAACACTTAAAATTTTCACAACACTCAACTTTTTACGCCTAGATTCGATTTTCTCCCGTAATGTTTTAGAACTTCCATAAAATAATAGATTTTCTTTCACCCAAAAAAAATCCTTGACGAACACCTGGCCAGCAAAGTAATTGAGCTCCTTTGCCACCAAATAAGAAAGAAAGAAAAGGAAAGCAAAGTAATCAAATCCCACAGAAAAAGTAATCCTTCAGAGGTGACAATCACCGACATGTATCTCTCTGTAATAGAAACAATGCTTCATATTTTAGTAGCCTCGCTGAAAACAGAGCACACGAGAAACCTTACATCATAGTATTTTTGGTTCCCCCTAATCATTCGACAGCATCATAATTCGCGTCGAAAACCCCGTTTTCTAATTACTTTCGCCCTCCCTACTTAAATTCCACAAGAAAGTTCATCTAAAGGCCGAAAGAATCACAAGGCACTCGATGCAGGCTTCCCGGGTTGGAAAGCGACGAGGATACAAGAAGTTCCCTAATCTTTTTTAACGTATCTTCTTCCAAAAGTGCATCGAACACCTCGTAAAGGAAAGAGTCTAATCTTTACTATGCCAAGCAAGAGTTTAGCTGGATCATTCATGAATCGGGTGATCGCTCGGAGGAGATCAATCAAGGGGGGGCCACTGCTCATTTTCCGCCTCTCTTGACGATCCTGATTAACTTAAATTTACCCAATTAGTCTGGCCAAAGACCCCTTAATTTGAAAAGAGACCACATCAAACTTTGATACTCTCCCCATAATTAACCCACCGTCGTTATTCCCACAGCTGCGAAGGCCGCACCGGCTCGACCCGATCTCAGTATCATCGCCCAAAGGCCGTACCAAAACAGCAACCCCACCGTACTTTTGCCATGGCCACCCTCTTTTGTCTTTCCCATTGACCAGACCGGGATCGGCAAAGTCCCATTCAATGCCAGCGCCCCCATTAAAATAATCGTTCGCAATCTCCTGAACTTAATCAATTTTAATTATAGTGTAATTGCAGCAAGCAATGTAATTAGGCGGGCTCGAGCGCGGTCCGATCGGGTCCGATCCTATCCGGTCCATTTGTCGGGTTATCTGTGGCGCGCATCCATGAGTTATCTAATCTCCCAAGTGGCCTCCTGACCGACGATTTTGTTATCGAATGTCCATGAACAATAGCAAGAGGGTTATAAGAAAATTTGATTAAATAGGACAGTCTTTTATAAAATTTACCTTTTTTGGGTGCAAAGGAGTAGAAAAGGAGTACTTTTGCTCTGGTCCTCATCAGCTGCAAAGATGACAACAGATTACTACAGCTGTACAGCCCAGAACAGTGCCGTTTTAGTACTTTCTTTAAACTGTCGAGCGACATAAATTCATTACCTTTACCATCTCTCTTTCTCTGTATATCAGATTAGGCACATTTTCTTTCACAAGAAGGAAAAAGGAAGAAAATGAAGGAAAAGGAGCTCACTTTCCTTTCTCAAGAGTCGAGACAAGAAAGAGAGTGAATCCAGAAAAGGCCAATTTAAACTGCGCCCTCCCTCCTGCCATTTTAAGAGAGGGAAAGAAATCGGAGACGTATTTATTTATGGACATTCATATGGAGGGAGAGGGGGCGAGAGAGAGAGAGAGAATCATAAAGTAATGACAGTAGTAGTTCAGGCTTAGCTGGAGCACGCGGGATTACCGGTGGTCAAACCCTTCCCGTCGCCGGAAATCGGTCGCCATCACTCCCTGACTTCGATCTCTCTTTCCGGTCGTTCCCCATTTCTTTTGCTGCTTCCGTTTTCTTCACTGGGTATTTTACAGAGCGTGGGTGCGTGCGTGAGAGAGAGAGAGTGGCAGAGAGAGGGAGTGATTGGATATTAGAAGGAAGAACCCCTCTTTTGGCTTGCGTGTTGGGAAGCAAAATAAGCGCATTCGTGTCAGAGAGGGAGAGCAAAAAATAAAAATGGAGATGGGGGGCTGTGTTTGAGAGTCTTGACCAGTCGTTTCTCTCTCTAGAATTATTTTCTCTCAATATTTTATTGCTTTTTTGGCCGTCTCCAGCTCTCTCTCCCTCCTTTGTCAACCGAAGAAAAAACTGGAGAAATCTGAGAGAGAGAGAGAGAGAGAGAGAGAGAGAGAGTTGGTAGAGAGAGGAAGAGACAGAGCCGCAAAGAAGAGGAGAGAAGCAAAAGGAAAAGACAGTGACGCAGATTTTTCACCTCTTGCTCTCTTTGAAGGGCTCAAAGGGCTTTGGCTTCTGCTCTGTGATTGAGGTAAGCAAGCTCTCTGAGAAGGCAAACGCATTTCGCCTCAACCCATGAAGTAGTTTCGTTTTAGTTTGGAATGTAAAAAGACGTTTCTTAGTGGGCGGAAAAAGAAGAAAGACGAGGTGATGATGGTTGGATTATCAGATCAATGTTGTTTGTGAAGCATGAAGAAGCATAGGAGTGAAGTGCCGTTGTTTCTCTTGCTTCTGGTGTTGCTTTTTAGCGAGCTGACGATACAGCAGCAGCCGCTGAGTTCGCGCACCGAGCGTGTTGCTCTGCTTCAACTCAGATCTTCTTTAGGGATTCGAAGCCGGGAGTGGCCTATTAAGGCGGACCCTTGCTCCTCGTGGCAAGGTATAAAATGCGAGAATGGTAGTGTCACAGAGATCAACATTTCCGGGTTTAGGAGGACTAGAGTTGGTAGGCAGAATCCGCAATTCGCTGTTGATGCGCTTGCCAATTTCACTCTGTTGACATCCTTCAATGCCTCCACGTTCTCTCTCCCTGGTCAAATACCTGACTGGTTCGGGCAGCGGCTCCGGTCGCTGCAAGTGCTTGATCTCAGGTCTTGCGGGATAATTGGCATTGTGCCACCTAGTCTTGGTAACCTGACCAATCTCACTAGCCTGTATTTAGCTGATAATAGCTTGAATGGTACAATTCCATCGAGTTTGGGCCAACTGTCACACCTTTCAGTCCTTGACCTCTCAAGCAATGCACTTAATGGATCTATTCCTTCATCCTTTACATCTCTTACGAATCTCTCCACTCTAGACATTTCCTCCAACGCCTTATCTGGGCCGATTCCTCCGGGCATTGGAACCCTCTCAGGCCTTCAACGTTTGAATCTTTCGGGCAATGAATTGGCTGATTCTTTACCTGTGCAGCTTGGGGACCTGGGGAATTTGGTTGACTTGGATCTCAGTTTCAATAATTTATCTGGGTCTGTGCCATCGGACTTGAGAGGACTCAGAAGTTTACAGAGAATGTTATTAGGTAACAATCTTCTCGGTGGACCTTTGCCAGATGACTTGTTTTCTAATCCCAGTCGGTTGCAGGTTGTTGTCTTGAGACATAATTCCTTCACTGGTTCTCTTCCTGTATCAATGTGGTCAATGCCAGGACTGGCTCTGCTGGATATCTCTAGCAATAATTTCACAGGTCTTTTGCCAGACAAAGGGTCGAATGCCACTGTCGCAGTGTTTAATATTTCTCAGAATTTGTTCTACGGTAATCTCACCCAACTGTTGATGGGGTTTGGCTTTATTGATCTGTCAAAAAATTATTTCGAGGGCAAGGTTCCTGATTTTGCCAAATCTAATTCATCTCTTGGCAACAATTGCCTCCAAACTTTATCCGATCAAAGAACTGCGAGTGAGTGCGCATCATTCTATGCTGAGAAAGGTCTAGTTTTTGATAATTTTGGACAGCCGAATGCCAACCCGCCTACTTCTGCTCCTGAAACTAAAAAGAATAGCAAGAGGACGTTAATTATTTTGGCAGGGGTTTTCGGTGGGCTTGTTGTTGTGGCTCTTCTCTTTGTGCTTCTTGCTTTGGTGCTTATATGCACCCGTAAGAGGGGATCGACGAATCAGAGAGCGGTTGTCGTTGGGTCAGCTTCAGCTGGTGGAACCCCACTGCCATCTGGTACATCAGCTGACTTCTCAAATGTAGGCGATGCATATACATATCAGCAGCTGCTTCAAGCCACAAATGAGTTTAATGACTCAAACCTCATTAAACATGGACACTCAGGGGATCTCTTCAGGGGTATCCTGGATGGTGGGATTCCTGTTGTCATAAAAAAGGTTGACCTGCGTTCGATCAAAAAGGAAGTTTACACTGTCGAATTGGATTTCTTTGGTAAGATTTCGCATGGAAGGTTTGTACCATTTTTGGGACACTACCTGGAGAGGGAGAATGAGAAGTTCTTGGTTTACAAATACATGCCAAACGAAGACTTGGCAAGTTCTTTATTTAGGAAATCCAGCTCAGAGGACGATAGTTTGCAATCTCTGGACTGGATTAAGAGACTAAAGGTTGCAGTAGGAGCTGCAGAGGGTCTATCATATCTTCATCATGACTGTATTCCCCCTCTTGTGCACAGGTACTTCAGAAATCACTTTCTTTTGCTTCTATTTCCATGTTTTGCAAATCCCCCTAGGCTTCATTCTTTTCACGTGATAAATACGGTATGACTACCTTGAACTCTTTCCTTTGTGAATTAGATTAATGTTATGGGACCGCCTGTTTGATATTGACGTTGTGAGGGTGTCTTGCTTTGGAGTGGGAAGTTACCATTTGCATTTGCCTCAGTTCCCGGGTAGATTTTGCTCATCTTATTCTAAGTCGTATTTTCCTCGTGCTCGATAGTGATGAAGTTAATAAGCATAGTTTGATATTAGTGAACAAGCATTCTGGATCACATGCAATTTAACACGCTTTGTCTTGAGTTGGGTCCTATGGAAGCTGGTCAAGGTTCACTAGAAGACGACTATATACATATATGTGTGCTCGTGTGTGTGTGTGGAGAGCTGGTGCAGACCCTCCAAAACTTTTACCTTAACAAAGTGAAGAAAACGTGTGATAAGGCAATGCATTGATGCATTAGGAATGACATGTCCTCTTTTGTGAATGAAGGGATGTTCAAGCGAGTAGTATACTTCTTGATGATAAATATGAAGTGCGTCTGGGAAGCCTCAGTGAGGTCTGTGCTCAAGAAGGGGATACTCATCATAGCAGAATCTCTAGGTTACTGCGCTTGCAACAGTAAGTATAAGCATTCTGCCATCAGTTGCTCTAATTTTGTGAATACATGCCTATATGTGGAACTGGGTGTAAATAATGTTTCTGGACGTTTTGTATGCTTAGTGCGGTCCAGATAACTGTAGTATTTTCTCATTATAATAATGTATATATGCACTTGCTCTCTTTTTCCATGGCTTTATAGTAATTTCCTAGAGTTTGTCCTTCAGTTTTGGCAATTTATAGGATTTGTCCTCTGTCTTACGGTCTTCGTTAGGAGGCCTTCAATTCGAATTAAAGCATATTCTGATAGTCTTTTTTCTAACTTCTTTAGGAATGCCTAATTATTTGATCAAATTGTTCTTTTGATCAGGCTATTATTTCAGAATATTTGTCTCCTCAATAGAATCTTGTTAGGGTCGACAAACACATGCTTCATATACAGTTTAAAAGAAAATTGTGGTGCTACTTATATGTACCAACTAGATGAGAGCAGGGCCTCAACTAACAGTTAACTAATGGTGATTGCTGCCGTGGATGGTGCTCTCATATAATTAGAGACTGGGGTATGGTTCTGATTTGGGTGTTGCTGACATTGGTGACTGTAAATCTTGAAGAATTTATCTAAAAAGGAGACAGGATATAACTGAAAGAAAGCATGGTGTAAGCATTTTAGGAATGCAGAAGAGGCAGACCGTCAGGTCTGTAATAGTATATGCAGATTCTATGGGTAACTATAGACTTTAGGGTATCCTCCAATTCAGTTTCACTTTTAGCATCTTCTGTGCAGCAAACAGCTGTGAAATATCAAAATTGGATTTTGTCAGTTTTTTAAGTACACAATATGACTAGAACTTTATTGTTAATTTGGATAATGCAAGTCCAGAATGTCCATATTAAAGTACCTGCTTGAAACTGCTGGTATAATGAATCAAACTAAACAGAAAAAACTAAGCTATGCCAGCCAAAGTGTCCAAATCTTTATTTTACATCTAGCATCTGTCCCTTTGAAGAAATGTTCATATTGTTAATGCCCATGCCCAAAAATAACAGCTCACACTGTTAATGCCATTATGTAGACTGCTCCTACAGCCCATTGCAAGGTTGCATTTCTGATGGAACTGCCATAAACATCAGTTATATCTGGATTCCTTTTTGTATGGAATGGTCATGCAGTTCGAGCGTAACTACTATATAATTTCAATCGTGATTATTTTTCACCCGTTTTATTCTCCAGTAGACGACGTGAGAATTTTTAATTGCATATGTAGCAACATATAGAATACAGAATCTTCTTGATTTACTATATTTTAGTGGTATAATATTTGTTTTATTTTGTCTTTGGCAGGTCGTCGGAGCAAGGTACTTCTGGTAAGTGCCTGTTACTTTGTCCATTAGTCGTTTTTCATGAATTTCACTTTCTTAATATTTTCAAGACCAGGCCTTCATGATAATATGCTTATCATAGAGTCAGTTACCACATACTTCACTAAAAACTTTCTTTAGGTGTTTCTTAGGCAGGCTACAATTCTCTATTTTCTGCACTTCGGCTTTGTGGGGACCTGAATGTTTCCGACTTTTCTTTGTATGTGGGAATTTCAGATTCTTCTACAGCAAATTGTGCATACGATGTGTATTGCTTTGGGAAAGTTTTGCTGGAGCTGGTGACAGGTAAGCTGGGTCTCAGTGCATCCAGTGATGCTGAAACGAAGGATTGGCTGGAACAAACGTTACCTTATATCAACATATACGACAAGGAACTGGTCACCAAGATTGTGGACCCATTGCTAATTGTGGATGAGGATTTGCTGGAGGAAGTGTGGGCCATGGCGATTGTTGCGAGATCCTGCCTTAATCCAAAGCCATCCCGGCGTCCACCCATGAGATATGTATTAAAGGCTTTAGAGAACCCCCTGAAGATCGTAAGAGAAGAAAACACGGGCTCAGGAAGGTTGAGGACTACATCTTCAAGAGGGTCATGGAACGCTGCTCTCTTCGGTAGCTGGCGGCACAGCTCATCGGATGTGGCAGTTATTCCGGCTTCCTCCGCCGCCAAGGTGGAAGGAACAAGCAGCTTTAAGCAGTCGGGAACATCTGGTTCGCAGGGAAGTAATCATAATGGCTCATCCTCGCACAGACGACATTCTAAGGAAATATTCCCCGAGCCATCTGATGTACAGGATGTAGAGAGACAAGATCAAGAATAGAGGGGAGAGGTCAATTTTTCTTCATTATTCTTTGACAATAAAATGCGGGCTTCCCATTCGAGTGCCCGGTTCTTTTGGCATTGCTTTTTGGAGGGGAAAAGGGGTTCCAAGCAAAGCAATTCTATATCTGCTCGAGCAATCAGCTTGAGAATCTAAGAGAATCCGAAGCTGAGGAGCAGAGGAGTTGTGGAAATCGAATGAATCCGGTAGCTTATGGTGAAGCTATTTTGAATGTGTGGATGGACAGGAACAGTTGGAACTTAGCGGCTCGCCTCTTTCCGATTGTCGTGAGAGCTTGTTGGCGAGAACAGGACGACGGCGAGCTTCAAATTCGTTCACCTAATTGTTTATGGCCCTTTGGTAGTTCTCAAAATGTAAATCGCAATTCTTTGTTTCCCTTTTTTATTTTTGGAGGTATCTTGTTTGGTGGCAACTCGAGAGACTCGGCTTGGTTGAAAGGAAACATGAGGAATCCATTAGCATGATCTTCACCGCACAAGGTGAAGCAATTCCCTTTGAAATTTAGCGTAAGATTGGAGTGATGATGAACGGCTGTTCCGTTACCGCTCTGCCATGGACGCACCGGACCGAGTACGGTCTCGTGAATCCCCATTGTTTGCATTGATCCTACATTTCTCTGATGGATGTGGCCCCGGTTATCTGTCCATTTTGAGGGACAAGTCTCATGTACGCTTTGTTTTCCGGTCTTGATGGTTAATTAGAAGTGGGGAATTCATCGATTATACTTGGGATGATATAGCAAGAACTCGTATTAGAATCATAGCGTCTCGTGGTAATATCGGGATCGTGCGGACCACCCCGTTGGAGGATGGGATGATCTTTGTAGGATAATTGGTACCTCCAAATCTAAAGAGGTGCTTGTTCCATTGGAATGAATGATTAGGTTTCCTTTGTGCTGAGAGTAATTTTCCTTTTATCAAAAAGGGGAATTGTTTTTCCCTGATTTAAGCTCATTGTCAGCTTATGGTAAATGCTTTTCGTAGATCTTTTTTTTTTTTTTTGGTAACCAAGGTGTCCGGACCAGCTTACGCGCACCTCGACTATTCCTCGGGAGAGACTAGCACAACAACCTATCACCATGGCCCCCTACTTAAATCACAGGTGCTTTCCTGGGAAATCGAACCCAAGACCTCAAGTTTTCGTAGATCTATTTATCTTCATCAATCACCAAAAAAGTTGAAAAATGATTTTCTCAAAATAGTTTATGGTTAAGTGAACGGACAGAGTATATCATCAACTTTGGAAGGAAAAAAAAAAAAGGAAGATGACCTTTTCTTTTAGCAGAAAGCATTTCTCCTAAACTATCAAACAAATGAAACTTAATAATTTTTCTTGAAAATGATTTCAATGAAAATTATGTTTATTTATCATCGAACTTTTGATGAAACGTACACATCTTGGTGAATTATTTGGAAGATACTTTCTTCGAAATGATCGCTTGCAAAATGGATAAATGATAAACATTTGCATCATTCACGAAGATGTTTAAGAATAAGTTGTTGTCGATAATGAAAATAATTTTCGTTAATGAATTATTTCAAGCGATATAAGTGATTATTTTAAAGGAAATATCTTATTAAATAATTTATTTTCGTGAAATGAGCGGAGATGCTCAGATGCGGGAGAATAAGGCGTACATCGGACCTGATTTGGACTTGAATTGGTCCGTTCCTCGAAGGAGATATAAAAAAAATGTCTTATAATCTGGGCTCAGACGGAAGGGCGGGCCTGAACGGGCCGAATGGGCCGCCAGGGCTGGATCCGTGAAACGACGGCGCCTTGCTTCTTATTTAACTTCTTCTTCCTCGTCCTCCGCGTCTTCCAAATTTTATCTGCTCCAAAGACGAAATGATCCTGCACTTCAGTTTATTCCGCTCGTCACTCCCTCCAAGTCGTCGTCATCAAAACATGCTTCTTCCACTTCCATGTTCCTCCAATTCCACCACCTCCTCAGGATTCTTCTTATGTTTCCACCACTCCCGCGAGAACGCCTCCTCATCCTCCGCCGCCGCAGCCTTCGTCGCCGCCGCGGCGAAGAACTCGCCGGACCACGACGTCCTCCGCACTGACAACTCCAAGTCGACCTCCCTCCTCCTCGGCCACCTCTCTGCCCAAACGCTGGAACCCTCTCCAAACCACCTCGACATCCCGCCTCAAGACAAGATTAAGCTCCTAGAAACTTCTCTCTCCGCCAGACGAACGCCTCAGTTCCCCGGCTCCATCTACGTCCGTTCTCCGAGCGACGCAGACGGCGCCTCTTCGCGGCCGCCCCCGCGGACTCTCTTTCGTGGCGGAACCGACGGTGGGGGCGATGTCGGTGACGAGGAGATGATAGTGCGTGCGGTCGAGATTCGGAGGAAGGTGACTGCCGAAATTCTCAAGGGAGCGATGAGGAAGGGCAAGTTCGGGATCACTTACACTAACAATCTGGTGGAGAGGGTGCCGGCATTCATTGATTACGTTATGATTGAGGCTGCCGATATGAAGCGGTTGCCGGAATTTAAGGAGTCTTCCTTTAATGTTCGCGCGAAGGCCGTTGTGCAGGACTCTAATTTTGTGCCGCTTATAAGGTCGAGCGTCCCAGTACTTACTTTTCTTTGCTTGTATTGCAGCTATTGCTTATGTGCCTTCTGTGCTTGATCATGTGTTGTTACGCGCTTCCTCTTGTGATATTCTTATAGAAGTTTTGGCGCGATGTGAGGAAGGCATTGTGTTGTGTTAAAGGATTGTCTTGAGAAATTCATGTCATTGTTAAGTTATTTTCAAGTTAATTGTATAGTAGCTAATAATACATTTAATTGCTTCGTGCATCCTCGTGATCTCTGTTCCTTAGATGTCAGAAAGAAGGTCTCTCCCTTTAAAAACGTCATCGGGAGATGTGTGAATAGGAGGCTACCGCTTCTGATGTTTGATATTGGTGATCACTTAGGTGGTTGAAACACAACTCTCTGTCATACCCACAGATAGGGAAGCTAATATGCATGTCAAGGGGAAACCTTGAGTCAATAAGACGACTTGCTGAGTGGTTGAAGTCCATTAATGTTAAGGGAAGATTTCTTGGGGTTGCTCTCATGAAGGCAGGAGATAATGTACTGGAGCGAGGGAATGATGAGCTGGATGAGATGGTACAGTATTTGGAGGACCACGGGGTCAGAAGGGAATGGATGGGCTATGTCATGAGCCGGTCTCCTCAGCTGTTGTTTTACAGCATGGAAGAAGTGAAATCTCGTGTAGGCTTCTACTTGGACATGGGGATGAATGAGAAGGATTTCGGGACGATGGTTTTTGACTATCCCAAGGCATTGGGCTACTTTACAATGGAAGAGATGAATCAAAAGGTACGTGGCTATGCGCTTATCTTGGCATAGATCGTGTGAATTTTTAATTGGGGGAGCAAAGCAAACTAAATTTATGGCTTAGGAATGTTGAAACTTTTTCTTGGACATTTTGTCTGTACTTTGCCCACGTTAAACCTCCCAGTTACTGGATGTTGGATGTCATAATCAAGCCAGCAATTTAGCATCATGAGCTGGCTTCCATGCTGGAGCTGGACTACAATGGAATTATGTTGACTGACTTTGCAGCAAAGGCTTTGTATGATGTAATATGCGGTTTTTTAATTGGTTTAGTGGTTATTTCTACTTGTGCAGGTGCATTATTTGAAAGAGTTTGGTCTCAATATTCAAGAGGTGGGCAAATTACTAGCCTTTAAGCCTCAACTGATGGGTTGCAGCATCGATGACCGATGGAAGCCTTTGGTAAAGTACCTGTACTATCTTGGAATATCCCGCGATGGTATGAGGAGGATGCTCGTCATTAAACCAATGATATTCTGTGTTGATTTGGAGAAAGTTATTGCACCAAAGGTTCGCCACTGCAAGTTAGCCTTCTTTATATGAACTGCAATCCATCGTGTCCATGGAATTTAGTTCTTCAGTGATTGTCTTGATTTATTTTGTGAAGAACTCGAAATGGTCTGCTAGCGCTGGATAATGGGAACTATTCATTTCTACTTTGTTCTTGTTCCTCTTTAATTGCCATATATGGCATTTTAAAATTAACAAATTCCTTTTGTTATGAAGGTGCGGTTTCTCCGGGATATAGGCATAAGAGATGATGCTGTTGGCAAGATGCTGGTTAAGTTTCCACCTTTACTGACGTACAGTCTGGACAAGAAAATCAGACCAGTGGTTTGTTCTTTTTTATTACTAATAAAGTCTCCTCAACCATCACTTCTTTACTGTCTTTTCCTGTTTTTCTTTTATAAATGAGCTTATGCAAAGACATTATGTGATACAGACATTGAGGCACTTAATTTTACCTGTCTGATGCGGCATCTTTCCTGGTTCGTGAAGTGGTGTTGCAGTATGAGTAATAGATGGGCATGGTTGCCTTTATAATCTTTAATTTGCTTGCATTTTCAACAGCATGGCCAACTGTAAAGGCCTTGTTTCAGTTTTTAGGTGGTTGTGCAACTGTAGTCATGTGAATTTTTCAGATTTTCCCCTAAATGAAAGCAATGCTGAGAGTACTGCAGGAATGATCTAAACATTCTTGCGTACCCAAAAAGAACATTTCTATCGTTCATGTACTTTTTGGGCAGGTTGAAATCAAAATGTTTAATTAGTGAGAGGATATTTAGGTTCTCCATGTCCAGTTGACTGTTATTTTGGCTCTCGTCAAAGGGGTCATGGTATTTCTTCCAATTTGTCCAAACCATTTTCTTTAAAAAAAATTCTTATAAAAATCTCTTTTTGATGATATATTGTCCTATTAATTGACTGGACAGAACTTTTTTATTTAGATTCCACTATTTTTAGAAAATTGCGGGCATGACTTGTAATAACAACTATGTGAAGACTATGAATATTATCCCTTGACCTGAAACTCTTGATTGTTATGCAGGTTATTTTCCTAATGGCTAAAGCTGGAGTTACTCAGAAAAATATTGCCAAAGTAATAGCTCTTGGTCCGGAGCTTTTGGGATGCAACATAGCAAACAAGCTCGAGATCAGTTTAAAATATTTCTTATCACTTGGCATTAGAGTTCGACAGTTAGGTGAGATGATTGCCGATTTCCCCATGCTCCTCAGATATAATGTAGACATCCTTCGTCCAAAATACCGTTACTTGCGAAGAACTATGGTGCGCCCTTTGGAGGATCTTATTGAGTTTCCAAGGTGAGCTGCATCATCTGAAGCTGTGATATGATTTACGTGGTTATTCTTTGGTTTCTTTATCTGGTTGCACAATATGTACTTGGAGAATGCCTGTTAATGCCATTAAAATGATAGCGAGTGTTCAGTTTTTGCAAGAAATCTCCATGCGCAACCCCACGTACTTGCATTCTCCCTGAGATCATTTTGGATAACCTTAATTTGAGTCAATTATTACTGACTGACTCTAAACTTCTTTGCAGGTTTTTCAGCTACTCTCTTGAGGGTCGCATAATTCCTAGGCACGTTGTTCTGGTGGAGAATAGGATTAACATGAAACTACGCTACATGCTAGCCAGCACTGATGAGGAGTTTGAGCAGAGGGTTAGGGATGCAATCGAAAGACGACGCAATTTCGAGTCCAGGGTTTCAAGCGAGAATCTGTCGAATTCTTTTATGGCAGATCGACAATTAGAGATGACTGCGGCGGGCTATACTCAAACTGAGACTGTATGCTCAGATTCTCAAGAATCTGAACTGTTTGAATGCTCAGACAGTATCAACAGCTCTAGCAGTGATGAGCATCATTCGAGTTCATTACAACATCAAAATTAAGATGTTTGTTCTCATTGATTATAGTTCTGATGTACATGATGCAGATTACTGTTTTAATTTGTACAGAGTTCAGGCTGAAGAGCAAGATTGGTTATAGAGAGAACCGATCACCATACTGTACTAATTCTCTCCTAAAATTAATGAGCCAAAAATAAACG
Organism: Melaleuca quinquenervia; assembly: GCA_030064385.1. Taxonomy (NCBI): domain Eukaryota; kingdom Viridiplantae; phylum Streptophyta; class Magnoliopsida; order Myrtales; family Myrtaceae; genus Melaleuca; species Melaleuca quinquenervia. The sequence goes on along the minus strand of CM057726.1, from coordinate 2,796,390 downwards.
AAAACAGTTCTGAGATAAAAACCAATCCGTAGGAAAGAGGATTCCCGCCTTCCATTGTGAATATGTGAATGTCTTTCCTTGATTTATTAATAGGGAAGCAATGGAGAGTTCTATCTCAGGCAATTCGACACACAATGTTACAAAATCGGAAGCTCTTTTCACTCCATTCATGACGATGGCGTTTTTATCACTTCTACAATCTGTAATTTAATTTGGGATGAGTCTACCGACAGTTTTAAGATTTGAAATGAATGTGCAATTGAATTTTAAAACTTTTTAGTAGTGCAACGAAATTTGGGAACTCATTAAATTGGTCAAATCAAGTTAATCGTTGGCTACACATTTCGAAAGTTTCTAAATTTGATTGTACATATGTGGCAAGTTTTAAAATTTGTTTGCACTTTTCGAAAATTCATGACAAGTTTAAAATTTTGATTACACTTTTATAGTAGCTCTAGTTACTACTTTACCGCATTAATATGTGTAAACTCTAAATGAATTTGGGAAAATGACATAAATAATTTAGGAACTTTGACCAAATGCATGATATGGTTCATGGGTTTGCATATATGGACTAAAGTCCATGGATCAAATTAAATTAACTGAAAGTTGGTGATGATTTGTCTCATTATCTGAATTCCGATCCAACGGGAGGTTAGGCGTTCCTTCAAAACGACGTAGTTCGTTCAGGGTTTAAGGTCTCTTTCTTGCTTCTTGCTTCCTCTCTCCTCGATCCTAAAACCCCATGACTCGTGCTACTATTTCCTGGAGGTAGGCTCGTGCACCGTAAAATCAGAAATGGCTTCTTTCTGCAGACAAGTGCTGACGCCGAGTTCAAGGTCAATTGCCTCCAAATCCAAGTCCTCCCTCCAGAGATCCATAGGAGAGAGGCGTTCCTCAGCTCTTCTCTGTTCAACGTCCACATCCTCGCCCCGGGCTTCCAGGTAATCGCCGTCGTTTATTGCACGCTTCTTCATATTTGATTCCGGTGCAATGAGAGCTGTTTGTGTGCAAATCGCGATCGTTTGTTCTACTCGCAGCGATCGATTCTTGCTCACACTTTTGGCTTGTTGATTTTATTGGTTTCAAGGGTGGTTTCGGTTTTGGGTAGTGTGGAGTCGCTAATGCCTCTCCACAGTGCCATTGCCGCGGCTCGGCTTAAGTCGAACATCGCCGTCGATACTCGTTGTTGGAGCTGGCTTTCTCAGGGTATGCATCCTCCTGTTCCCTCTGTGAATCTCTTTTCTTTTCTTTTTTAAGGGAAAGTCCGGTCTTTTGTGTACTCTTGATGTTCTTGATTTTGCTTCTTCCTTTTTTCATGGACAGGAAAGTGATCTTTAGTTTGGTTTCTTCTTCAAGTGATAATAAACTTGGATGAATGATTTGGTGTTTAGGACTGAGATTTAATTTACTGTCTATGGCATATTTGAGGATCTAGGAATGGCTGAACACATTTCTGGTGGGATTTTACTTTTTAGTGGGGTATGCTATGGAATTTGATATTCTGTTTCTCAACTGATATCGTGCGACTTTGTCAGCCTTGAGGTTATCTTGTATGATGCCTACACTCACTTGTTTAACTGGTTCATATAGGAATGGCCGTACCATTGTGACAGAGTTCATATAGGAATGGCCGTACCATTGTGACTGAGTGTTACCTGGTTTACACAAGGCGGGCGAATGCATGCGATCTTTTCTTTTGTCAATCTTTTGAAAGGGAAATTGTCATCTGGTTGATTCTGCAATGCAGTGTGTTTACTGTAGCAACGAGCTACTTAGCGCATTAAATTAATTTCTCTCTTGGATTTGTTGTTGCCCCTCTCCTGGTGGTTGATTGTAGATTTTTTTTCTTCTGATGACTGCACAGAATGACACAGATTGGAGAATAAGCACAACCTTGTCTTTTCATAATGATTATTTTGGCTAAGCATGGGTGTGCCCCTGACCTATGGAAACACATGATTTCTCAATTATTTGGACGCGTACACATATTTCCAAACATACATGCACGCGATCTATCTAAAGTAACTAATGACCTATCTGTCCCTCTTATTGTAAGAAGTTGATATTTGTCCGCTGGAGGTATTCCACTGAATTACACAATTGGGAGAGTTAGGAGATGGAGTTTGTTGTTTATTATCATTTAGCCTGCCTAGGATATCAACCACTTATCCCTGTATTCTTAATTTCACCTTTACAATCAACTTGGTTGTCCATATCTGTTCAAAATCTTTTGTCCTCTTTTTGTTCTTCCCTCCACTGATTGTAGTTTATGTTTCTTCTATGGCGTCTCCTAGACTTTGCAGTTCCTCGGTGACAGGGCATCTTTCTCTTCCAACCATAGGAGCTCGCCTCGAGCTGCTCTCTTTCTATTCATCTTGGTCCTTCAACTCTTTGCCATTTCTTTCCAGTTACGGCCACTGCCTGTTGTAAGTGATCAAGTTGTTCTGAGCAACATGTCCAGTTTCTCTACAAGGTCTTCGCCTCCCTTTATTTACAAAGAGAAGATTCTTTGAGTCTCCCTCCCCCCCCCCCCCCCCTCTCTCTCTCTCTCTCTCTCTCTCTCTCTCGCCGTTTGTTCCAAGTTTCCTGCTTCAAACTAAACAGACACATTGCAGCTTGTTTCATGCTGAAAGATACGACTGCTGTCGCTTGCCTGGATGCTCTGATGGCCTAAGTAACTAGGTTGTATTGTGAAAGGAGCTCAGTATAATTACTAATCATGCATGTGTCGGCATTTTAGCTATCCCGAAGCAATTCTGCCTAATTTCACCATAAATTTGCCATAACTATTAGGAGCTCAAGCTACTGGTTTAAGAGGATGAGCCGCGAAAGGCCCTTACCTTGATAGGCAATGGAATGAAGGTCTGCTTGCTTGCTTCTAGGGGATGACTTCATCTGACGTATATGATTCCTAATACAGGAGTTTGCGCTCGACATAAAATTCTTGAATTGCAATTTTGTGGGAGGTCTAATTCTTATCAAGCTCGCGCCTCCAGAAAAGTATTTTATGGAGTATACTTTCTACTTCTTTAGGACTAGAAGAAAGTAAGAGTTCACGAGAAGAGGCATGCGCGTGTGCTTACTGGAAATGGGATCGGCGTATCCATGGGCTTACTGGAAAGTCCCCGAAATTGCAGGAAAGCGTCCTCTCCTGAACACACCAACTCTGCATTCCCGATCCACGCGTCCCCGTCTTTGCCCTTCATGCAGCGAGCCACCTTCCGAGGCATGCTGTTTAGGTTTTCGGTTCTTTATCGTCTGCCTCCGACATGGAATATCTGTGAAAGCACAGTGGGTGAATCGGGGATCTAATTGATCCCGAATTGGATTGCCAAATGGACGAACTGTCGGACAACTTATTCGCCAGCATATGCCACGGAATTTGATTCCCCGTTCGTAGATAATGGTCTTGTGACGTCTAATTATCAACTAAGCACGCCTAGGATTTTTCTTACCGACCTCTGAGGACGTCACCGCCCACCTAAAATCATCTCTGCGTTGACTGTATCGATTAGTTGAAAAAGACTGGATAACTTCAAAATATATCATCCGTCCTTCGTTTATCTAAAGCTCTAACTCTCGAGGTAATTGAATGAGATTCGACCCTAAAAAAAAGGTAATTGAATGACAAGCGTGCTCATACTCCTTGCTAAATTTCTAGGTCCAAATTGCTGTGTTTGTACATTTTATTATAGCCCACTTCACTGGGGTCAATTATTGAAAAAGTTCTAAATATTTTGTAATTTTGTTGATTCAGTTCTAAATTTTTCTTTTTTTTTTGTCAATTCAGTCGTAATCATTTTGAAAATTGCTAATATAAAAGGTTTATGACTGAATTGACCAAAAAAAAGATTTATGACTTTTTCAAAAATTATCCCCACTTCACAGGCATAAAACTGTGTTATTATACATTTTAATTGCCTGTAAAAATATCAGTTGTTCCCTCGCGATTAAGGAAGTGACTGATAAACTTTGTTTTGATGTTGCTTTGGTTGTAGTCGAAAAGAGTTACCTTTTTTTCAGCAAAATTCGGACCGAGGACCAAAGGAACAGCGAAGATCATTTTGTCATCTGCTGGCGTCGGGTAATGGGCTGTCACCTGTTCCTCATCGTTTTCAATGCATCGGCCTTGTGGACCCTGGACTCGCTCATTTTCGTGGATAAGATCTGCGGAGCATCAGACACGCGGTGACCCCACGGCCCCGATCTAGTCGTAGTTAATTACCATAAACGCCACCATTCCATCGCAAGATCTCCACGCACAACACAGGATTCCCCACCCAATCCGACCAAAACCCATCGGCGTCTTCGTCAATAACAAATGAGCAAGTTGAAGACTTGATTCCTTCCGTGGCGGAAGGAAGCAGTTATCTCAAAAACCCATCTTCTCATCCGGAATTTTACGACTTGGGTTGTCCTCGAATTTTGTCTTCCTTCAGCGTACCTTCGCGTGTCGTTGATCGATCGGAGCGTATATCAAGGGAAAAAGAAAGAAAGAAAAAGCCTTGCTGTTTCCTTTTGTTTGGGGTGCTCTTGTTTTTCCTTCTCCTTTTACCCCCACAGAGGCGGAGGATTAATTTAGACCCATCATTTCGGATTCTGGAAGTCACGAGGTAGCGGCAGAGGGCTAAGGTAACGTTAGCTATTTGTGTCAAGCTGCAGCGTATTGCCTTGTGGTTTTTGTTGGGGATTCTGATTCTCATGTCTCCATTGTTCTTTGCTCGGGTGCTTGTACGAGAGAGTTTGTGGGAAGTCGACTGGTTTTGTCTGATTATATGACGTGACTCACGCGTCGTTTATTGCTAGCTTTTTTGGAATCTGTGGGTAATCATTTCGTATTCATTATATGCTCAATCTCTGTCACCGATAAGCAAGATTTTCTTTTGCTGTGGAATTTCAGCTGGTTTTTATTTCTGTAAATTTACGAAACAAAACTCACGCACGCTCTCTCCCCCTCTCTCTGAGCAGGCAATACAGAGACTTTCGAGACTCTTTTCTTTTTTTAGGTGGAGCTTGTTGCTGGTTCATTTGATCATCTCTCGTAGCCCTTCAGACTGGTAAAATAACTTTAGCCGGTGCCCTTTTTCAGCCGTCCCGTATTTGGGGTGGTTTCATTTGGGAGCAAAACTATTTAATCTGAGTTAGCTGGGAGTATATTCTGCGAATATATTGTTTTCTCCATATTATCCTTCTCTATGCCTGGCTTACTTTTTCTTGTTTAACTTCGGTGTGGTTATTCACTCTGCCCTGATGGTGGTGGATTGGTTCGTCTGAATGCTTTTCCTTTTGGCTAAGTGTTGGTTTAACTGAATTCATTTTGAGAAAACGACTGCATTTTAATGCCTCCATGTCTAACCGCTCATACTTTCTCCAATCCCTTGCCATCTGAACTGTTCATGGCTGCATAGTTAAGATTGTTCTCTTGTTGGACTGCGTCTTCTGGGGAAAATGTTCATTTATTTGGTGTTACATCTGTTAACGAGTGCTTGGTTCGTGGGTTCTGCTTTTTTATGGTTTCTGATGCCCGTTTGTGCTGAATGACTACATTCTTTGCAGGAATTCTGTGCTCAATTGACTATTACTTATATGGGTTTCTTGAAGTCACGAGCAAGGTGGAAGGACTTCAGGAAGGGGGAAGAGGAGAGAGATTAACTATTTACAAGCCATGGAGAATTCACATGAGAGATCAAATGGGCAAGGACCGACTGATAATGGTCATATGAACCTTCTGAGGCACACTTCGTACCAGCCCAGTATAAATCCAGCATTATCTTGGTTGGATATAAAAGTCTTTTATGTCCGTATTAGCAAATGTGAGGTTGATGATTTGACACCTGAAAACCTCACTCTGAACCATATCCCTCTGAACCGTGACACTCTATTAGAAGTAAATGGTGTCAGAACTGGGATTTATTCAGATGGAGTTTCGACCATTCTTAGAAGGGATCGGTTGGATAAGAAGTCTGAAGAAGTTATATTTGTGTGTACTGATAGCATACGGATGACAAACAGTGTGAAGTATGAGGTTTTTAACGGGGATGCTCTGGTGTTGTCCGGGGTTCTAGAATTGTGTAGCACAAATGGGTTTATCCAAGAACCGAGAAACTTTGTCCAGGGATGGAGCTTGACTTGTGAGACAGATATAATAGTGGACAGTGGCATCTTCCAAGGAAGACAGCTCATGGGTCCAGACTCAGGGTCGCCCACAATTGAAGTTTATGTGGCAGGCTCGTTCGCAGGCACACCCATCATAATGACTAAGACTTTGCAGATTAGTTCCCGCAAGAAGCACGCAAGGAATGGGATGCTAGATACAATTCCAGAGTACGAGTCAGCCGAATCTCAGAAAGATGTTGCTTCTGCGCTTACTTTGCAGGTATGCTATTGCGAAGTATTTATCATTCTAGGCGTGCCTGTAAACTATTGATGTTTAGTGCTGATCAAAACATCAAAGAGCTTTGTTTTCTGGGCACTTACACTAATTAATGCGAACACAACAGAAAACCGCTCTTCTTCCCTGCTTATCATCTTTTCAAGCTCTAGACAGCTCTTGGGATGGCCTTGTGTGTTGGGGTTCCGGAGAGGTTGGTTTGTTTTGCAGGACTTTCAGAGTCTTGGTATGTTATTCTCTCGTGTGCAAAGACAATAAGTACATGAAAATTTTGCACCCTGAAATTCTTAAGATAAAAAAATGACAGTTTCCCTGTACTTCTACTAGGATTAAAAAAGATCAGCACTCTCTCCACATAAGTGATATCATCACAGCTTTTCAATCGCTTGATATTGACAGATTGATTACTGAATAACCACTACTATGTACTATCTAGTGCTCCAGATCAGTATTTCCGCAGAGTGCTATGCACTGGCATGTTAGTACAATGACTTTAAGGACACCAAGACTATATGAAAGAGGTCTAGCTGTGTTTTGATTGCTATTTAATCCTAAGTTCCACTTCGACTGGCCTGAGACTGTAAGACTTTTGAAGGGAAAAAACTGCCATTTTGTTTGCAGTTCTTATCGTTAACTCTGATTGACCAAAATATGACTTGCCGGACACATTTTGATACAATGGTTTTTAATTCATAATCTTCTAGTTGCACATTGGCTTCTTTAGGATCAGGTCACTTCAGTGGGAACGACAATTTATATAGCATGTTGTGTAGCGATGAATATGACCTGCTGGAACTTGGCAATCTACTATTTTTTACTTCTTAAGTGATATGTGATTCTTGTTAGTCCCTTGTTCCAATGATTTGCTCTGGATTTCACTTATTTTATTCATGAGCTCTTTGAATGTTCAATTTATGATTTGATACTTTGATCCCATAGGTTACTTGTGAACAGATATGATGGTTGAGATAATGACTGCGGATCCTTCCCTCTCATTGTTCTTTATATTCAGTATTTAGCAACATGTGAATTTGAAGTTGCTCATTCACTGTTATTCTGGAGAAATGGAAGTACCATATGCAATTCATGGAACTGCTGAATGCTTAGCAATACTTCTCGTTTTCTCTATTGATTTATCTACCTTTCAATGGCATTATGTCCCTGCAGATGGAGGAGTACCCATACTTGGACCATAAACCGGAATGCGAGGAATATTGCGACCACCCGTACTCAGGTTCGGAGTACTTAGAGGGAGAAGATGGAGAGCTCTCATGGTTCAATGCAGGCGTAAGGGTGGGCGTTGGGATTGGTCTTAGTGTTTGTCTTGGGATAGGATTAGGAGTCGGATTGCTGGTGCGAACTTATCAAGGAACAGCCCGCACCTTCAGGAGGAGGTTACTCTGAATCCATCGCAGTGCCATACAAACTGCTGTGCAGGATGATCTCCGTTTGTTCGTTCACCCCTCGCAACGTCAAGCATCCTCTCGCTCTGCAATTTAGGACATCGCATTGCTTGACTTGCAGTTCTTGGTTTCACCTGGTTCGTAACATGCTCTCACGCAGTTTCCATCACATAATTTTGTAGAAATGAGTTGACTCGTGTTGTGGAGATCCTCTCCACGAATCAATCGTCAGATTGGCACTGTGAAAATTTTAGTGTTGCTCTATTTCCGACAGTAATCATTCTGGGATAATTTGTCTTTGTGACTGATCCTGCATCCCCTTTTTTACTCGATTCACCAAATTTTCGCTATTTCGGCCAGATATTGCCCTTGCTGATCACAATCAGAATGTTCTCCACGAGCGGTTTCAAGCCTGATGACCGAGACTATAAACGGATCCGGATCAGCTAACGTGGGATCCGGATCAGCTAACCTCCCATTAAATGCCCTCCCCTCCCCTTATACTGGGGGGCATTTAATGGTGGAGATGAACTATTCCATGTCAAGTGATCTCCATGCATCAAAGTAAACACGGGTGCGGCACTCCACTCGAGTTCATCAACATAAAAAGAGATGAACAGAGAAAGCACGAGAAACCGCATTTGTTTCCAACTTCAGCTCTGTTTCCCAAGACAAGATGCGAGTCTCGCAAGTACTAAGGACATTCAACTCTATGAACAGCATAACAATATGTACAATCTATATCACACGAACCCACAAGATATGCGGCAATGGTACCAAGAGCGGCAAGAATCAGCCCATAGTCATGCACACTACTGTGGATTCTCTGGAGGTATAGTTCGACTCGCACGGCGGAACCACGTGTTGAAGGCTGTTACCAAGTGAGGGCAATCGTCGGTGCTACGAGTAGAGAAGCTGAGGCATTTTTGCAGCAACAACTGCGCGTCAGACATAGGCAGCGTCGAAATTATCGACAAGAAAGTTTCCTCCAGATCTGAGTACAGAGACTTTGGACTGCCAAGCGTTGCCAAACCACTGTCCTTGCATACAATAACAACCGGGAGCCAATCTTCTACAAGCTTTGTCCGGACCTGTGTTGAAACAAGACCAATCGGCATAAGATCTTCACGCACAAAGATGCATTGACTAATTACAATGAAATTGAATTTGATAACAGAGATTTTAAGTCTAAAGTCAATTCTATCATTACCTAACATGCATAGACGTGATAATAGATGAAGGTTCCCTGCCTTCAAACAGAAAACAAGTAGCTGTACTGTCATCTTATTACTAGATTTCCCAAGCAGTGAACTAACGAAAAGTGGCATCCCCAACCAGTTATGGTGTCCTTAACTCACGGGTAAGAAAATGCTTACAAATGTTGGAGTCCAATTTGTAGCAAGTCATTGTTCTTTCTTTGTAACGAAAGCTAAAGAAACAAGTACCTTCAACTAATACTAAAGAAACTCCCCTTAGAGGCTCGTAACAACAACCAACTACCAAGCAGGTTATGCTTTCTTCTTCAGAACTTCTATCAAATATCCTGAGGTTTTAAGAGACAGAGAAGGCTGGGACACGGACATGGGGTGCAGCGTCCAGCAAAACCTTGTTCAGCAACAAATGCCTCATGACAATCCATTTCAGATTATATGTATCCATTAGCTGTCGGGTCGACTTATTTTTTAAGCAAATTGGCCACCCATATATCCACTCTCAATCCTATGGCAACGCTGCGACACTCTTGAACAGTAACGAGCATATGACCTGACAACAGAAGCTACGTTCGACCAATGGAAGCTGGATATCAAACAATTTAATTATGCATCGAGACCTAATAGGAGTACCCAACTATCCTCGGTTGCAATAGGAAGACATCAGAGATCCCAAAAACCACAACCTAAAGTCACAAACTTTAACTAATTGCCATCTCAACATACCACCACTATGCATTCGAAAAGATTCAGGCAGAGTCCCAGGAAAGCCAAAACATATTTATAAATCAATCGAAGAATTTCCATGAACCCACTTCCCCAGTTGAAGAAGGTAACTTTCTGATGAGCAACGAGCCAAAACATATTTATAAATCAATCGAAGAATTTCCATGAACCCACTTCCCCAGTTGAAGAAGGTAACTTTCTGATGAGCAACAAGACAAGCAATTTGAATCCCCATAGTCGTAGGCTCTGATTAAGCACGCATTTCACAACCCATCAATTATGTATAAGATAACCACAAATTCTACAGTGCAAAATGGCATTTAACATACCTGTCTAGCAGCCAAAATATTGCCGGCAGCAATCGCTTGAGCAAGCTTCAATGTGCATCGCATCATCACAGCTGGGAAGCCTGGCACGATGTACCTCCACGAATCGTCCGTGAAAGCCTTCTGCAAATCGGCCGTGAAATTTGGCTGCTCACTCCACTCCTTGGCTGCGGCCTCCGCAACTCGCAACTCGATCATCCTCTCCACCAACCACAGCAAATGCCTCCCATACGTCGTTGCCTTGTGCAAGTTCAGCCTCTGTATCGCCTCCGTCTCGTCATGATCCTCTCTGAAGTCCGGGCTCGAATACTCCTCCAACGACTCCTTCACGACCTTAAGCCACTCCTTGAACGCTCTCTCGAGAACTCTCCGTGCCACATCGCGGTTGGAGATCTCCCTCAGGATCTTCGCGACGAGGGCCTTGGAAAAAGCCATCCTCCCCTGGTTATTGAACGCGGTCTGGATTAATCCGAAGAGCATTTCCTCACAGGAATCCTTGTCTTCAGGCGAAACCCTAGCGAGGAGTTCCCTCGATTCCTCGTCTTTGAGGAATGGGGTGAGGTTGATGACCCTGGATTCTTCCTCCTCGGTCCACGGCACGGCTTCGAGAAACTTGACGCAGGATTTGACGCAGTCCTCGAAGAGCAATTCGAGCGCGATAGGGAGGAGATCGAGAGCGGTGGAAGCGGAGGTGATCGCCAATGAAAAGTCATCGGTGTAAAGGAGGCTGAGGACGGTCACGTACGCGTCGACCGGGCCTGATACGGGGAGGTTCCAGCGAAGGACGTCGGCTGAGGGGGAGGAGGGATCGCGGTTCTGCCATCGGCCGGAGAGGAGAGCGTCGAAATATTGGGAACGGTGGAGGATGGAGGAGTGGAGGTGGATCTGTACGGGACCGGAGTGGTCCGAGCCCAAGCTGGAGGAAGACTCCCCGGCATCGAGTGGCGAGAACTGGGGGTTGAGGCTGAGGATGACGTCGGCGGTCGAAGAATCGTTGAAGGACGGAGAGGGTGAGGTGGCGGGCGCGGGGGTGGCGGAGGTGAAGGAAGCAGTGGAGGAGACGCGCTTGATGGCCGAGGGGGAGCCGGGACCAGTGGCAGTGGAACCGGAGGCGGCGGCCGAATTACGGGGTCGCTTCCTCGCGTTGGTAGCCGGCGCCATGTGCGCACGTCGCGCGTAAGAGAGAGTGAATCAAAAGTTGTGGAGATATTGAAGGTCGGCAAGTGGAGGGAGACAGAGAGAGAGATAGAAATGACGAAGATAAAAACCCACCCGCAGAAATCAGGCAGTGGGTGGACACGTGGCAGAAAAGCAAGCATGGTCTTTTTTTTATGTAATAAATTTCCTCTCCTCAACGAGATCTACCTTATCCTTAAAAAATATCATGAAAATATCGAAAAAACGCTGTTCTTTCCTGTTCTTCTTCGTGTCATTTTGTCGCGACGGATGTTGTTGTGCTTAATTTATCATATTCATTCGCTAATTGGAGATGCCCTTTAATGGTGACGCGGATTAAGATCAGTGATTAGTCATAATACTGGGGATCCGACAAGACCATAAGCATGATAAATGACCCCACGGATCCACACGTTCTTTAGGTGCTGATTTCTTTGGTTGAAAACAAAAATGAGAGGATAAGGCCAGAGCGACGGACGTGACGAAGTGGGATTAGGGTTCCAAGATTCAATGGCGATCGCTGATGTGATCGCAAGCCTTATTACTTTTTTGTATTTAATTGGGAAAGTGTTATGGGCCTAGCCCGTCTGATGTTCTTATTTTGGGCTTTGTGGCCCATGATACTTGATCGACTTTGTATGTCCAGGCCTGATACATCGCATATTCCTAATTATCACTAACGCTCATGTTCATGAAAGCTGCGTGAGAGCTCCACCTAGGTGGATTATTTCCTACTAAACCGGTGGTTGGTCGAGCCGTCGACAGCTTGATTTGTAAGAAATTGACTTAGAAATGTGCTTATGTGGTACAATGTTTCCAAATTACGAGTAATTATCTCTCGTAACAGTGAATATGCTCCATCAATATTCTACCGACATTTTATAAGTCCTAAATAAAGTTATCCAACTCGCAGAGAATGAGACCGATCGTGGCAATGTCTTTCCAGTCGTTCTCATTGTCCCAACGACAATGTGCGCGCATTACATGCTTATACGCGCGAGTCATGGATGGAGAAGTTTTGTCGTCTCTATCCTCGAAAGAATCGATGATGGTGCATCGAGGACTCAAGCATCTAACCCGAGAAGTCCACAAAGGGAAAAGGTCGATTTCTACGTGGATCATCAAAGCACTACGTGACAGGTGGAGACTCGTTCTTGGGGTTTAAAGATAGAAAAGTATCCACTTCGTATAGAGGGGGGCCCGAAAAGAGAGGGGAAATGATTGCCAATTGACAGACTAGACTCTTCATGGGATGCCAGGATCCACGGCATGAATCGTGGGCAAAATGCTAGACCTAGTTAAGGATATGTTTGTCCCCGGGATTGATTTCCAGTATGCTATTTTTTTTTTTTAGAGGATTAGGCGTACGTGCTAGGAGTCCATTTTTAAGCTATGCATTTGGCAATAGTATGTATAGATGGACATTACAATATCTAACCTTTAGCATTCTATTAGCAATGAGGATGACTGCTTGAGAATTACAATCGTAGATACACCTGCATAACGGGAGGTCGTCATACAATGGCCTTGTGCATAAGATCGCCAATTATCGTGGTGAGATCCGTGGTTGTATGGAAGAGGTGCCCACCAAGTAAGCATTGCAAGTTAATAGCATATCTAGATTTTGAATTGTGAATATTTCATTTGAAATTGGTGTGCAACCTTGTATAGGTCCAATTAGGAACGCAATGTGGATTGAGCGTAGAAAATGACATATATACTATTACAACCCTTACTTGCATGTCCAAGCCATGAAGGCCTGTACTCAAATCAAAACCTTATATATAAGTAAGCCCTTAGTCTTGATCATCATTCAGTGCAAGCACATTCCTATCAATCTAGACCATGAAAAATATATGGCCTAATGCCCTAAAAACCTTCGATTTTAGCTTTTGTTTAAATTTTATCTTTCATCTTATAAAAAAACTCAAACTTCAAGTCCAGTTTCAGTTATTAACCTAAGTTTTGTTTTGTCCTATAAAAAGTTCAAAATTTAGCTCTAACTCCAATTATAACTTAAAACTATTTTTATCTCATAAAACCCCTCAAATTTAGGTTTAATATCAATTGCATCTTCAATTTTTATTTGTTTCGTAAAAAATCCTAATTTAGGTCTAATTTCAATTTTATTCTAATTGTTTTTGTCTCGTAAAAAATTATCGACTTTTGGTTCCCTTGAAAATTCGCCTCCATTAACCCTTTTATCATAATCTATCTCAGTGATTTTGTGCCGAATCTTCGATCTCTCTATGCTTGGGAATGTTCTGTAATCTTCGATCTCTCTATGCTTGGGAATGTTCTGTATTTTACGGTTGGAGAGATCGCGCTTGGAACACTTGAATAGCTCGTGCTCATTCATTTTTCTTTCTCTCAATAAATTTTGGATGGAGAATTAATGGGATAGATTGGTGACTCAAGTAAAAATTTGTACTTTTTCTATGAGCTTGTAAAGCTTTTAGGCTAAAATGGGGAATGAACAGTAAAATTAGGATAAAATAAAGGATTTTTCAATGGAAAAAAAAGTTCATGGTAAAATTTGAAGTAGGAACCAAAGTTGAGATTTTTTACGGGACAAAAAGAAATATATTGGGATTATTGGATTTAGAGCTTGAGGTTTTCTAAAAATAAAATGTAAAATAGGGATACAAGATAAAGTTGGAGGTTTTTCAAGGTATTATGCCAAAAATATATATAGAGAAGAATAATATATTTTTATGATTGATATACAATAACAATTCAGAAAGCAAACATGCCGTATTTACAAACCACTCGTCATTCGACACATGTCTAAGCAAACAAATTCGGCAGCCCACTCCTTTTTTTTTTTTGGTCGGATTTGTAGACCAATGAGGGCGATTTTATGGAAAAAGAAAAAGACTATATACTCCCTGGTCTTTTGCCTTTCGGTTTGGTGGTGATGGTCCGAGTTGACACTCCACAAAGGCCGTTCCGTTTTGCGTTTTTATATAAATCAGCCAATCAGGTTCCAGTCGTGCGTTATCAAAAGAAACGTCATGTCGTCCTGGAAGAAAAACAAGGGTAAAAGTAACGGAAACAAGGGGGATGACCGTTGCGTTTATCCCGCTCTCCATTCGGTCATGGTCGTGAAGTTTTTATAGGACCATCGTCAATTATCCTAAGACGCGATTTAATATTTATATACTTTTACACTCATCATCAAGCTTAATCTGATCTTTTTTCTTTTTGTCTAGAACTAAGCGTGGAGAGATTTGGAAAGACAGAGGCCTGGTAAGATTTGAGCTCAGAACTTCCTACTCTGATATCATGTGAAGTTTTTGTGAGATCATTGCTAACTGTCCTAAAAACTTAAACCGTTAGGTGAAGACGTGATTTAATATTTATATACTTTCACACTGATCCCTAGGGGCCCATCGGTCCAACCGTGACAAAGCAAAAAGGTGTCACTCTCGCACATCGCTTCGGCGGGGACCCTCCAACTCGAACTATGTATGATCCATCGGGCAGTTGGGACTTTGCCTCTTAAAAGCGCCCCCCCTCTCCCGATCTCAATAAATTCCAGCGACCCCTCCATGAATGCCCGTTAAGTTTTTCAAATTCGCATTCACGCATGCGTGCGCCCTCCTCTGAAAATCTCATGCACGGACCGACACTGTCAGCTCACATTAGTAGGTAGATTTAATCGAGAGAGGCGCGGATGCAGACGCCAGACGGCGGGACGAGATCTGGTTCGATCACCTTCGTCGTCGGAGATTCATTACAAGGTCCTTGCATGGTTCAGAGAGAGAGAGAGAGAGAGAGAGAGAGAGAGTATGTACGGGTTGGTCGAAACAATTGTACAGGGGCAATGCTTGAGATAGATATAAAGGCGGGTTTACGGAGTTTATTTTAAATTTCTCGTCATTTTGGATGCTTGAATATGGTGGCGTCGCTCTAGTGTCTTTGTCTCCCTCGGTCTGTTTCTCTTGCATGCTGCGGAAAGCTAAATCGAAATACATCCGTTGAATGGATGAGCCGGATTAAAAAAAAAATGGCACAATCAAAATTGGCCCATTTTTGTGTAACGTAAATTTAGTTAATGATGACGATGGATCGAGTTAGGTTATGTTGAGATTCTATAATACCCGATCCAAAACATTATAAACACGTGCCATTAGGTTGGCCCGAACTGGCTTTAGCCAAAACCCTATAGGAATGTAATTTAAACATTTGGGTCTGAGTTGTGCAATTTTAACAAAGACTAAGATAAATACGTATGTTTTTTTAAGTGGGTCCGAACCTCACCTAAGAGAATTATAGAGCACAAAAACTCAAGTGATTACCCGACATGATGTGTATTAGAAATTTGGAGTCGGGTCAGTCTAGGTGTATTGTTCGGTTTTGACACTCAGAAATCTAGTTACTCATTCCCAAGAGAACATGTATTCGGCTTGATCCATATTAAGTGAACATTTCCATATTTGACAAAATCAAGAAAAATTCATAGTCAAACCAAGGTGAGAGCACAAGATCAAGTAAGGACAAGAGAAACAGAGAAAAAATTATAGAAGTGAGTTGAATGTAAGTAAGTTATAAGCTTATTTAATATTCTTATTATTTTGTATTTTGCCATTTCAAATTTATTTATGACTCGTTGCCGAATATGACCGACTCATGTAATAACTTAACATATTAAACATGAGTTAAGAACCCATTTTGGATTGTCTAAATCAGAACCATATATTCTATATCGTCAGCTCTTGGACTTGATCTGTTTCAACGGCAACAATGATCGGGTTAAGGAAAATGTCCCCATAAGAATTTGGTGCGGCTTCCAAGGACAGCGAGCGATGGGATTACTTAGCAAATTTGAATTAGTTGGCAGGTAAACGTTGGGCATTCACTCCAAACTGGTCGATGACAAAGGACATTCTTGAAGACAGGTTAATGTCGAGCAAAGATTTGTCCTCTACGTCAGACGGCCGATTGGGCTTATCTTGACCAGACGTTGTCTTTCATCAGCATCCCTCGCTTGTACCGTAGCGATTCGAGAGGTTTTAAGGCATGCGCGCACGCACATTAACTCTAACTTTCGCTCTTTAACTTTCTTCGGTTTGGCTAATTAGAATGTGTTTTCAGTAGGCAATGTCGATGTGCAAATCCAGCTCTATAAACGCCGGAGAACGCACAAATGACCGAAAGATGATTCCGCATGATTATGAAAATGTCACTTCGGACCGAGTTTTCACTTCTCAATCGCGTCGAGGACGGTCGGGATACGCAGGATTTTGTATTGCGTCCGGCTTATACGCAACGCGACCGGGGCGACACAGGAAAGGCTTCCTTAAAAGACGGTGGATTTTCTCCCGAGTGTTGTTGCGACGAGGACAAAGATTCACCAAACTCGAGTAAAGATCTCACGCCAGCAGCGAAGGAAAAGAGTAGTTTAACTGCGCTCAAGAAAAGCGAATCTCACCTTCTTCTTGTCTCCATCAGCTTTTGGTTTAGTCAATTAACGCTCAAACAAACTGACTCGCCCTTGTTCATCACCCACGCCGAATGTCAAAAATGCCATCGGCGCTTTTTGCCTATCAATTTAACGCCTCCTCCATCCACACATCATAAGATTAATCTCGCAAAAATTACATTCATTGAGATACAAAACCTTTTTCTATATTATAAAAAAATATCAAATTTATATTAAAATAAAAGATATTGATGTTTTAAATATATAAGTTTGGGATTTTTTTCGCAACGCAAAAAAAAAAAATAGGAATATTTATGTTATAGTGGGTAAATTTAGAATTTTTTTATGAGCATTTATATTATAATGAACATAGTTTGGATTTTTTTTTTGGCCCTACATCAGAAGTAAGGAGTCACCCATCCAAACGCGATGGCAATTTCGTAATAAAATTGCTAAGCGAGGCCCTTAACAACGAGACGAAGCTCCTTCGCTCTCTCGCTCTCTTTCCTTTTCCTTTGTGTCCGTTAGAAGGTACTGTACTGGTCTCTCTCTCTCTCTCATTTTCATTCTTCAATTCTCACGCATTCACGTACTCCGTCAGCCTTTTTCAGCTCTCTCGCTCCTCGCTCCGCTGGAAGCATGGCGGTTTCCGACGAACCTCTCGACAGCTCTCTCTCTCACGAGCTCACCTCCAAGACTCCCTTCCTCAGCCTCAAGCTCTACGTCCTCATCGGCGTCCTCGCCCTCTGCGCGCTCTCAGTCGCTCTCCTCGTATACCTCTGTTTCCGTCTCAGCCGGACCTCGAAGAAGCGCAGAGCGCTGGCGAAGAACAGCTCCGGGCTGATCCCGCTGGTCTCCAAGGAGATCGTGGAGATCAAGGCGGTGGATCGAGCCGACAGGTGCGACAGAGAGGCCGAGAAAGTCGAGAGCGTCGTCGTGGTGGAGTTTAAGCGAGAGAAGCAGAGCGACGCTGAGGTAGCGAGCGGAAGCGGAGACGGAGGGAAGAAGAGCGGAGAGAGCGACGGCGTTTCCAGCGGAAGCAGGAGTGATGTGGCAGCCGCCGAGGTGCATGCGAATATCGGTTGGGGGCGTTGGTACAGCTTGAGGGAACTGGAGGTCGCGACGTGCGGGTTCGCGGCGGAGAATGTGATCGGAGAAGGAGGTTACGGCGTTGTGTACAGAGGGGTTCTGGATGATGGCGCCGTCGTTGCCGTGAAGAGCCTTCTCGACAACAAGTACGCTAAAGTTAAAACTTGCCTGTTTCGCAACTGCAGTATTTCAGGAGCATTTCAGTGAGCTAGTTTAGCGATATAAACGACAAATCTAAATTTAATCTCTCCTGTTGGGCGTCTTCGGTCATGGTTCACCAACTGACTAGGTTCATAATGTCTAGTAAAGACGATTTGGATCATCTCTACTGTCTCAATTTAGATCGAACGCGTGTCCCGTGGATCCGGAGAGGTTTTTCAGGTGTCGGTGGAGACTTGGGAGTGTTTCTTCGTTAGTCAAGGTGTAGGAGCGTTTGGCAAAGTAGCTGGTTGCTTTGTTCTTTATTCTCTCTCTCTTTTTCCATTATTACTTTGCTTTCTCTTCTTTTCATCACCATTTTCTGATCTCGGCTATCCAACTTTTCTTGCCTTTCTTCAAGTAACTGTGGGGGAGCATGCTCATTCACATTCTGAAAATCGATGTAGCAAAAGCAAGAACGGCATCATTCTTCATTTGTAATATCAGACGAAGCCATTACTTGTGTTTTTCCCTATGCAATGCATATCTATTGTTTCTGAACAATGAATATGAAATGTCATCTGACAAGCCGCTGAAACAAGTATTTTGGCAGGAGGACAGTCGAGATATGAGAAATTAACTGATTAAATTGTTTGTTTATATCTCAGGGGTCAGGCAGAGAAAGAATTTAAGGTGGAGGTAGAAGCAATTGGGAAAGTAAGACACAAGAATTTGGTAGGTCTAATTGGCTACTGTGCAGAGGGCGCTAAAAGGTAGTTCTGTACTCATTTAACATTTTCTTTCCCCAATGATTTCCATGCCTAAATGGGTTTCGACAAAGGCAGCGCCTCATGTTGCGTTCTGGATTCTGACTGTACAGAATCCTGGTTTATGAATATGTTGACAATGGCAATTTGGAGCAGTGGTTACACGGTGATGTTGGGCCAGTTAGCCCTCTCACCTGGGACATTCGAATGAAGATCGCTATTGGAACAGCCAAAGGGTATGATTTGGTTGCCTTCTCTTGCTATCAGCTTCATCTTGTTTGACTGCATAATTTATGGAAATTCGAAATAATTTCGGTTTCATTCTTTTTATCTGATTCTGTTCTCTGGAGTCATAATGTCAGCTTTCCGCCATGTAATTTTATTTTGATTTACTTGTTATAGAGGTACTTCTCTTCTTCCATCTATGTGCTTATCACTGAGTTTGAAAATATGAAAGAATAGCGTTAGAAAAGCTCTCAAGTCTTTCGATATGGAATACGCTTCTCCTGCCAAAAGACACCAAGAGGCCCACAGAGACCAGAAAATTTTTGAATATGTACTTTGGACTGCAGTGCTCAACTCAATTGACACCATTGTATCATCAGAAGTCCTGACAAAATTTCTTTCTCAGATAAATAAACCTCTTAGTGTTTCAAATCCTTGATGTTCATTATAGATCGGCTTTCATTTTGAATCAAATTCTTAATCCAATTTATTCTACTTTGCAGGCTAGCATACTTGCATGAAGGTTTGGAACCCAAAGTAGTGCATCGAGATGTAAAGTCTAGCAACATCCTCCTAACTAGAAAATGGAACCCAAAAGTATCAGATTTTGGATTGGCAAAGCTTTTAGGACCTGAGGCAAGTTACGTGACTACACGTGTAATGGGCACCTTCGGGTCAGTTTCGTCTGAGTGATTTAAGTTTATTCTTTATCCATCTATTTCAGTGAGGTAACAAACTGCTATATATTGCTTTGGCTACAGCTATGTCTCTCCTGACTATGCAAGCACAGGCATGCTTAATGAAGGGAGCGACGTGTACAGTTTTGGAGTTCTGCTCATGGAGCTCATTACTGGAAGGAGTCCTATTGACTATTCTAGACCAGCTGGAGAGGTAAATACAGGACTTGCTCTGTCGCTGCTGCTGCATTTAATATATCGTCAATCATTAATCTTTCATACAGCCTGAACTCAGCCTCTGCTGAATATTTTTCAGATGAATTTGGTGGACTGGTTTAGAGGGGTGGTAGCTAGTCGTCGAGGAGAAGAAATTGTGGATCCGCTAATTGCAGATCCACCATCTCAGAGAGCTTTAAAGCGCGCTATATTAGTTTGCCTGCGCTGTGTAGATTTGGATTCTATTAAGAGGCCAAAGATGGGGCAAATTGTTCACATGCTTGAGGCAGATGATTTCCCTTTTCGTGCAGTAAGTCTATTTCATATTTCTTGTGTTTATATTACATTTTCATTAGCGGAATTACCATACCGTGGACGATGTAGTTGCTTTTTGAACATTCTACGTCTTCAGTTGAAAGGGCTCGTCAAAGATTGTCGTACCAGAGATGCATTACTGCCCTCTGGTAAACAAATAATCACGATAATTGTCCCAAAAATGCCTTTGTAAATGATTGTAGAACATTCAATGTCACGTGAGAACTTGCTGCATATATGGTTCATTCGCTGCTGCAGAGTCGAAGGCGTCTAGTTATTTTCCTTGATGCATTCAGCTTGTGGATAAGCTCCTCAGGCTGGCCTAATCATCATTCTCAATTTGCTTATCAAACTTAAATAATTTGTGAGATTTCATTCTTTGAACGTCAATTTGCTTGTCAGATGAGCTGCAGCAAAGTATACTTTCTCAATGTTTCGATTTGACGTTAATTGGTTCTTTTTCACGCTCTACAGCAACAGAGATTGGCTGCAGACAGGGATTGTCTCCCATCGCAGGAAGCTCAGCTCAATAGAATTCCAAAAGTCCCAAGGCCACCCAAGCATGCCGGAGCCAGTGATGCGGAGAGATGAAGGTGGCGATACGGATAGCGACCATGTGATTACAGTGTGATAGCAGCCGAGGTCAGATCATATGCTATAT
Organism: Melaleuca quinquenervia; assembly: GCA_030064385.1. Taxonomy (NCBI): domain Eukaryota; kingdom Viridiplantae; phylum Streptophyta; class Magnoliopsida; order Myrtales; family Myrtaceae; genus Melaleuca; species Melaleuca quinquenervia. The sequence goes on along the minus strand of CM057726.1, from coordinate 2,775,641 downwards.
ATAAGATTCCACTTGGGGTACATAGGGAAAAAGATGAAGCCGCGGATGACCTTATTATATCTCTTTCTTATATTGTTTCATTCTAGATCGCATAGTTTTTCTTATGTAATGACGAGGTAGTCTTATAAACAAATCCCTGTAAATATGCAATCATATCTGGAGCATCGGAAGGAATTTTTCTTCTTAATCGTTTGCTGACCCAAAAAGATAAAAAGAAAGAAAATCATCCAATTTCACGGAGTGGAGTCCCATTTTCGGCATGGGGAAGGTCTTCATGATTGAACTCCGCCACTCCCCGTACAAAAATAACCCCATTGACATATATTATGGGCGAGGATTGAGTCAAGACTTTCTCATGAAGTGCTTCATCTGGCGGAGTTCAATGTTTCACGGCTCATAATGATGATGGGCAAGAGTGATTTCGTCCACTGGCGACTCGTCTTTGGGACAATAAACAGAGACAACAATCTCCTCAGCTCCCATTGAAGCGATGGCGACTGAAATACACGTTCTGCTCCATTCGCTAACAGTGCGGCTCTCCTCGACGGTTCTTTTGTCACGAACGCATTGTCAGAGGATGGCAAAGAGTTCCAGTAGAGCTCGACCTTTATTTCATTGCATGGAAGTCATGATGAATAGAAAACCCAGTGAAGCAGAAGCAGCCCGTGCTCACTGCTCGCGTGTTCAAAATCATTCTTCAGTTTAGTTTCGGGCTAGATCTGCCCGGCCGTCCGCCAGTGGTTCCATCATGAACCACAATCATGATTCACGCCCACGCCTCCACTCCCCTGGGCTGGCCTTCCTTATACTCCCCACTTCCTCGAGCGCCTGTTGTCAGGGACGAGCGGCGACGCTTCACATCATTGAACTAAAAATGACCAATGATGAGACGAAGTGGGCACCAAATCATCAATTAACCCCGTCACACTCACTAATCGTGTTTTAATTTACTCCGTAATCAAGTCACTGTAATCTAAACTTAAATCGCCTTTACTGACTTGCCAACGTAGGATTTTCTCCATTTTAGCTTTGTTGGTCTGTAAGATGGGGAACCTTTTCCAATTGGCCCTGTCTTGCAAGCGTCCTCCTTTCCGTTCCCTTTTTCATTTGCCCCCCGAGGAACAGACCATTTTATGGTCAGTTCCACTCGACACATCAACCGCCAAATCCTCAGGTGCGGACACGTGTCCCATTATCCCGCTTAAGACCGCGCAAAACCTGAGGAATTTCACTATTCGCTCACTTTCGGCGATTTTGAAACAGCGCAAAAAGGGAACCACGAAAGAACATTCTCTCCCGAGCACCACCGTAGCCATCCCTTTTCTCTCCTCAGATCCAATCCATCCAGAGAAGAACCCGGAGATAGCGGAGTCGTAGGATCTCGGAAGCTGAGCTCTTCTGAGTTACGTCCGGATGGAGGAGAAGCTGATACAGCGGTTGGAAGCAGCGGTCGCGCGCTTAGAGTCGATATCTGCCGCCCGAGGCGTTTCCGCCGCGGGGGACGCCGGCGGGGATGCGTCGGTCGCGACGGATCCGGCGATTCTGGCCTTTGACGATCTGATGGCGCAGTACATGGCGAGGGTTTCGAGCGCGGCGGAGAAGATTGGGGGGCAGGTGTTGGACGTCACCAAGGTTCTTCAGGAAGCTTTCAGCGTCCAAAAGGAGCTTCTCATCCAAATCAAGCAAACACAGGTGAGTTTGATGCGGATTAGGGAGGATCTTTTGGACCTGTATTGAGTTTTGTGAGCTAAGAATCGGTGATCGGTATTCTAGTTCTCTTTCCGGATGTTCGTGTCCACTTCTTCAATCCGTATGTTGATATGAGGTTTGAGTGGCCCCCTTTTCGTGTTTTTTGGCCGTAGATGGGAGCTGGCGTAATGATCAGTTGGTGAGTTAACTTGTTTAATTAAAACTCGTAGTACTTGACTAGTGATATGTTTAGATCTCTTACGTTAGGTTCGTTAATGGCTTGTCTGGCGCTGAAGCACTTATTTGTCCTGCAATGCCTCATACGTATTGGGTACAAGTGACCTTTCGCCTCTCTTTCATTATTAGCACTATCATATCCTCGATTTTCAGCAGGAGGAGATTCTAATATTTTCCTTCGCTCATAATGAAACTTTTTCTCTTCAAGTTAATTTCAAATGGTTGGGCAAGGACAAAGATTGTTTTGATTGTTTGGCTCATGCCATGAACTTTCGATTTCAAATTTTGGGATTTACGACATTGCCTATCACTGCTGATAAAAATTTCAATTCTTATATGTTTAGATTGAGGCAGGAGCTGGGTTTATATAATGAGAACTGGGTAGTGTGAGACACTCAATTAAGCCTCTTCAGTAAAATAGACCGATGAGATGAGATGGGTGATGAGTGCTTATATTATGTACATACCGTTATGGCATCTGTTTGCACCCTGGTAAGTCTATCTGATGATTGGCTTGTATTTGTTTACATGGCTTTTTGTGTTTTATGCAGAAACCTGACCTAACAGGGTTGGGCGAGTTTCTTAAGCCACTAAATGAAGTGATAATGAAAGCAAATGCATTAACTGAGGGAAGGCGATCTGCTTTCTTTAACCACTTGAAAGCTGCTGCTGACAGTCTCGCAGCGTTGGCATGGATTGCATACACAGGCAAAGATTGTGGTAAGTTTAAAGACTTTATGCATGACTACAACAGATGATCGTGGAAAGTCCCTTTTTGATTTTGATTTTCCTGTTTTCCTAAGGTATGAGCATGCCAATTGCCCATGTGGAGGAAAGTTGGCAAATGGCAGAGTTTTACAGCAACAAGGTACTGGGAATATATGTATGCTAAACGTAATTACCTGACTTTGGTAGTCAGTGAAGGATCCTACTGCTGTAGTAAGTAGTATCTAAAGATTTGGCAATCAGTTTTCCAGTGATTTTTGCTACTAGAAGTTCACTTAGATGCTATAATCTTCCTTTGAACCATTATTCCGGAGCAATAACAATGGAAAGTGTGAAAGAGCTTTCGGTTTATTTGTTTTGTGTGGAGATTATATTACTTTTCATTCCATTGTCATGTGGATAGGGTGGCAGGAGATATACCTTGTCTTACTAGCTGTTGCACCATTAGCTAAGACTTTGACTCTATATAACTTTAACTGCTTTAGCTTAGTGATAATGTGTGGTGATCTCGTCTCAATATTGTAGGTACTGGTGGAGTACAGGAACAAAGACCCAGATCATGTGGAATGGGCAAAAGTCCTGAAAGAACTCTATTTGCCGGGTTTGAGGGAATACGTGAAAGCTTTTTACCCATTGGGTCCAGTGTGGAGTCCTAATGGAAAAGTAGCCACTTCTGCTGTATCAAAAGCTCCAGCAAAAAGTGCACCTGCACCTGCCCCTCCTCCTCCTCCACCCGCATCACTCTTCAGTTCCGACTCTCCACAAGCTTCATCATCACGCCCGAAGCAAGGAATGGCTGCTGTTTTCCAGGAAATTAATTCGGGGAAGCCTGTAACTGCTGGTAATTGCGTCTTTTCTCTGCATTCTTGTCATTGCATATAAAAATGGTGCAATGAGGGTTGATATTTATGATTCGCAGGGCTAAGAAAGGTCACAAATGATATGAAGACAAAGAACCGTACTGATAGAACTGGAGTTGTTGGTGCCAGTGAAAAAGAAGGTCGTACTGGTTCGCAATCTTTTTCAAAAGCTGGACCTCCAAAATTAGAGCTGCAAATGGGTCGGAAGTAAGTTACTTCATTTTTTTTTAATATCCAAAATTGCATTTAAATGCAACGATATGATTAATGTGTTTGTCACTGTGGGCAGATGGGCTGTTGAAAATCAAATTGGAAAGAAAATTTTGGTTATTGATGACTGTGATTCAAAACAGACTGTCTATGTGTTTGGATGCAAAGATTCTGTCTTGCAGGTTCAAGGTACTCTATGCGCTTTGAAATGTTTGTTGTTGTACTATTATTTGACTTTTAAGTCTTGGCTAGCGGTTGCTGAAGATTTGAGAGCTCTTCTTACTGAGCAGTTGAATGGAGATGCTATGGTTAACTGATCTATGTTTGACAAATTGCAGGGAAAGTTAACAACATAACTGTTGACAAGTGCACTAAAATGGGAGTTGTATTTACGGTAAGTATTGGCCTCTTAAGTATGGGTATGTATGTATTGTTGTGGAAGAGATGCATACTGAGGCACATGTTATCGTGCTCTTTACTTATTGCAGGATGTCGTTGCTGCTTGTGAGATTGTGAACTGCAGTGGTGTTGAAGTGCAATGTCAGGTACAAAGTTTGTGTGAGCATGTGGATTCAGACACATTCCAAATTAACGGAGATATTCTATGGTCTTTTTTGCTTCCGAGAATTCGATAGCTTCGCCAAGTGGAAAAGATTATCCTCCTTGGTAACATTGTCCATCTTGCACTTTCAGGGATCAGCTCCATCGATATCTGTGGATAACACTGCTGGCTGTCAGTTGTATTTGAGCAAAGATTCGTTGGGTGCATCCATAACAACAGCTAAGTCGAGCGAGATCAATGTTCTAGTACCCGGCGCCGAGCCTGATGGTGATTGGGTACGTTTATGTCTCTTAGAAATTTTCTTCTCTAGAGCTTAAAATTGTTGAAGTGCTTCCATTTCTTTTTTGATCTGTGTCCTTCAATGGTTTGTGTATACAGCACATCTTGGCAGTTAAGTAGGAATATTAGGGTCTAGTGTTTAAATTTTGTCATATGCAGACGCCCTCTTCATGAGCTTGTCTCCCATTGAATAAGTGTGGCAGGAAAATGGTTTGTGACAAGCACATATTCATTTTTAGTTGCAATTGCCTGGATTAGGTGGCTCTGCAGATCTTTCCCAGGGGAAGACCCCTTTATGTCATTAGATTAACTCCCCAGGCCATTTGTTGCCCCATAAAAGGCGGTCTTGCAACAGCTGGCCAAAAAAAGAGAAGCATTTACGCATGAATCAATTTTTTTCATGTCACTTGCTTCCATGACATTTGCTTTCTTTGATAGTAGTCATTCAGTGCATCATCCGATGCCTTTTCCCTGTGGTGGAGAAATAAATTGGTAAATGATTTGGTAAGTTAGCCACGAGTAAGCATAGAAGAGGTTCTGAGCGGCAGATGCGTGATTTTGGTCGGGGGGACAGATAAATTGAAGGGGCAGTGGGAGAGAGAGAGAGAGAGAGAGAATGAGGAGGGGGAGGGCAGGAGGGAGAGCGGGCTGCAAGTGAAGTTGGTGGATTTCTGATTTTATCTTCTATTCTGGTTAATATACCGAAGCCATTGTGTTGCAGGGTGAGCATGCTTTGCCGCAGCAGTACATTCATGTATATAAAGATGGGCAGTTTGTGACGACTCCAGTCTCTCACTCTGGCGGTTAAATGAGATTTCCTGGCTGCCTGGCGCCTTCCATGATTCTTCCATTCTTTTAGCTGTTGATGGTGGTTTTATATATATTTTATGCCAGATTGATTTGTTATCAGAACTCGACTATATGGTTGTATGCTCTTCTCCTTGGTTCAGCGAGCTTTTTAATCTCGACATATGGTTGTCTACATGGGTTTGGTTGTTGTGAGCCTTTTTGTCTACCTCCTCATGTTGTACAAGAACATACACTCTTAAGGTGTTCCTCAGATCAAGTTCTGCTCATTTCAATCTGTAGACATTGTGATTGCGTTAACGTGTGGGCATGAAGTTTGTGTAGTTCATGCCATGTATGTAATTCTGACACGATGCATCATCCTTGGGATTCGGGTCCCCTAGCTTCTCTTTTAGTTTGTAAGTTCGCTCACTTGTTGTACTTTTTGTGTCGAGCTAGTACCTACTGGCCATAATTAAAAATTTGAGCACTGGGTCCCGTCAAAAATTTTTCGCACATTATCACGAAAACTTCTAAAATTTAGTAAGCAGATCATGTAGTCAAGTGCGAGTAATATGAATACATGTTAATATTTGCCTTCGGCATCTTTCCGGCATATCTTTTTGTATGGTAGTTTTATGCCGGAACAATGCCGAAGGAAAGTAGTGAAACTTCAACTCATAGTACTGAAGGACTAAAAAGAGATGGCATACAGAGACTGACACGTGGAGATGAGGGTAATCACGTGAAATCCAGGAAATTGAAATTGTTTATCTTGGTGAGTACCCTTTCCAAATAAAATCCGGAAGCCAGAAGTTGCCGAAGGTGATATGGAAGACGAGAATTCTGGGACAACTTCGCGACCAAAAGAAAGAAATTAAAGGTCAATGCAACATCAACATCGCCAAAGATCTGTTTCCTAATTGCGCCCTCCTCTCAATAACCATTGAACTAAAAAGCACTGGTACGAAGGTGCACTGCATACGCTGTACTCTGATGTTACGAGTCGACTTGATTCAAATGCTCGGACATGGAGAACCGTGATTCAGGCTTCTGACGGATTTAAAGTTCGGTTCAAACACCCTACATCTCCAGCAAACAATGCATGAACGCGAGGCTGAAAACAACCGGGAAGGATGGGGACCATACCAACAATTCCTTGTCTTAGGTCCCTTAAGATTACGAACATCATTGCATGGTCCAAAGTTTGATTAGGACGGATCGTGGGACTGGGTTATGGAAAGGGAAACGGATCACTTGATAGCCCTTCATGGCATCCTTTTCTTCACCGTTCGATTTCTCTCATCTCCATGATCTGAGATCAGAAACCCCAATCGGATTCTGTGCAATTAAGAACGCAATCGGAGCACCAATTAAAACGTGAAAGCAAGACATTAACTCCACGAGCGCCTGTTGACCCTTTGATCCCGAAAACGATGCCAAGCGTCCCCCATGCCCGCGGACCCTTCTTTACCTTCTCATAACTTCAGGTGTGCCAACCTCAGCTTTCTACGAATGGGGACACCGAGATCGACAATGACATACGTGGGCCGACCATCTCCCATCGGTCATCAGTATCTATTCGCTCCCTTATGCATAAAACTCTTCGCCCCAGCAGTTGCAAGCTTCGACACCACCTCGCTTCTTCATCGTCTCCATCCGGACTCTTCATCATCTTCTTCTTCTCCTTCTTGCTTAGAAGGAAGGAATTATCACACTGGTAGTGGCTAAGGAGCGAGGTGATCTAAATCCCCGAGTTCGACGTGATCGTTAAAATTAATTATTTTCCGGACAAGGCGTGGGGAAGCGAATCAAGCAATATACATAATTATTATAGTTATGATCGCTGGCGGGAGGTGTCAAATCCGTTGTCGTCCAGCGGTTAGGATATCTGGCTTTCACCCAGGAGACCCGGGTTCGATTCCCGGCAACGGAAGCTTTTTCTTTATTTCCTCTCCCTCTCTCTTTTTGGCCTAATGAGGATTTCACTCGCGTCGCGCACCTTTTCCCGAATCTTCTTGGTCGATGAAGTGCTCGTGAATTGCTTCGTGGGTAGAATAGAAATTCAGCCATCGACTTTTTATGGAGAGAACAGAAGTTGCAGTCGTTGACTTTTGAAGCCCACGAAAGAAAATACATCACGGCATGACTAAACCATTACTATTAGGTAACACCATATGCGTTTACCTTGTTACTAAATACACCATGTACATTGCATTTACCTTTTCAATAAGTGCATTGCAAGTAAATTGCAACTTGTGCTGGTTGAAACTTTGTTACATCGTTGATATCGATTCTTGACATCGGCTAGTTAAGGTGTTACGACTTTTTTAATGCTCATAAGCCTCGTGAATCGACGCATCCTAAGTTTGTATTTGTACAGAATCAAATCCATCTTACATTGAGCAAGAGCCGACCCCATCACTCAAACTTCTGTATAGGTATTGCGATTCACATGATTCAGTTTGATCTAGCTGGTCGTGCAATTTGGCCAAAGAAAAGGTGCGATGCTTGTCAAAGCCATAAACATAGTTCCGAAGTATGTAATATCGAGAAGCATTTAAAACATTACCACAGGACATATTTGTTAAGATTGGGGAAGCGTTTCGAGAATCTGTCGCGAAGGCCATTTTTCCGGGATTGCATTCGTGTAAACAGATCATACGCTCGTGCCCAAATTCTAACTCGCTGGGAATTAAATTTGCGCCTCTATCTGTGGCGAGGCATAGTGTTTATACTATTATATTTACTACTTCAAAGGAGTACAACTATTTATAAAACACTCTAAAATCTTCTTACTTTCTAAAGTGAGATTAGTATTTTTCCACTTCCCACTTCCAACTCAAGGATATTCTTTGAGCATCAATTTCCAACATAATCAACTAGAGGAAACCATTTCTTAATTAACTATTTCCAACATAATTAACTAGAGCAAACCATTTCTTAATTTGGATAATCAGAATCTAAAAATCAATTGCGATCGAGCTCGCCTCAGTCAGTATAAATTCACTCTTTTTCCTCTCATGCTTTCTTGACATCGGCAATTGTAACGTTGGAGACTGATTTTATTTCTTCCATCATAACCATTCACATTCTTCTTCTTCTTCTTCTTCTTCTTCCATGGCATCCTTTTCACATTTCCGGGTCCTTACCCTCTTCTTGGTCACAGTGCTACGAAATTCTCAATCCGCAAGTAAGTTTCACCATTATTTCTGTTAAGACAAAACATGTGCCTGAAGTGATGAACGAATCGACTGCGGCTAACTTGGTGGCTTCACTATGTTCTCTAGGCTCTCATGGAGGCGGAGGGTGAGTCGCCGATGGTGCATCGTCTTCTTCGTCGGCCTCTAGGAAGCTCCTCGACCACCCCACCTTAACTGGCAAAGTAAGCTACGAGGAAATAACATGAGAATAAACCCATCGAACGACACTCTTGCCAAAATAGCAATGAAGCCTCGATGAAATTCCCAAGATAATGAATCCTTATTCTCTTCCTGCAGAATTCAGTGTTGGCCATTGGAGAGTGGTCTGTGCCAAGGGAGGGCATCCCAGCCCCTCAGTTGCAATTCAATCTAGACTACGCGAGCAGCCATGGCGCCAATTGCCTCGCGATAACGCCGGGCCACCATTGCTTTCAACCCAACACCCTGCTGTCTCATGCCACTTTTGCCATGAACGACTACTTCCAAAGCCATGGCAGGACTCTTGAGGCTTGCAGTTTCGGCGGCACCGGAATGCTTACGAACAAAGACCCCAGTAAGCCGTCGTCCCTCTTGCTACAAATATTGGAAATCTCCATTGTTTTTTATTCCTTTGTTTGGACACGAATCGATCTGACTGACGATTGAGATGTAGATAGTCATTGCGCATTCGTTCGGCTGATATACTCGGTTCTGTGAATTGGTTTCTGCCAGGTTATGACCACAGCATATATCCTGGTTAAGTTGGGTCTGAAGAAGGATCGACGGTGTTCTCCCGTCAATGCTAAATAAAAGAAGAAGAAAGAAGATTACATAGCACTAGTTGAGATCTTTACAATCGTTTCAACTGTGCAAATTTTAAGGGCTTCATTTCTTCATGATATGGTGTTATGGAATCTGAACGTTTGATCTCCAAAATATCCATCGCTCTTTGATATAGCTCTTGAAAGGAACGATTATGATGGCATCAAGTAATAACTGTGAATTCCGTTGGATTAGGGGCCGTGCCAACCCTCAAAGTCTAGTGTTATGCTTATTCAATAAGAAATTGTTCGGACTTCTAAACATTCATTATACTTAATACGACAGAAATTGATCCACAAAAAAGTTAATGCAAAACTTTACCCATCTGAAAAAAAGAACATGAGCCATGAAATAGATGTCAACACTATGTAGTTTGATAGATGTTACACATTAAACCAAAGCAAATTGCATGAATACAATTGGAGGAAAATTGAGATTATAACGAACTAAAAAATGCAACGAGTTCAAGACTTTCTAGGTAATTTTCTGCTTCCATACAAATCTTTGCCATAGTCTGGATTATGCAAATGTAAAGAGCTTCTTCTCTTCATGATACGGTGTTATAAAACCTAACATCTCTAAAATGTTCATCATTGTTTTATATAAGTTTCGAAAAGAATGATTATGATGCCAAGAAGTAGTAACTATGAAATTTCATTGGATTATGGGTCACGGAAACCCTCGACGGCTAGTATTATGCATACTCAACAAGAAATCATTCAAACTTTAAAATATTCATTATTTTTGAACAAAAAAAATCGATCCCTAAGAAAATTAATACAAACTTTATTCATCTGAAAATTAACGTGCCATGAAAGAGAGATCAGCACGAATACGATTTGAAGAAAAATGAAATCATATCAAACCAAACTAAAAACCCTGCTTTTGGCAGTATTTTCCTTCTTCTATTTTGCCTTCCTCTTGTGTAGTTTCATTCACTAAAATAGCTTAGAAAGACTATTGATATCATAGAGAACCCAAACCCTGTGCTTATAATAAGTTCAAAAATTACCAAAAACGTCTTAAACATATTATACTTGTGCTAATTCAATTCCAAATTTCTCAAACGTGTCACATAAGTCTTGAACCTTTTGCCAATTTATCAATTTTGACCGAAAATGACTGACATGGACTTTGATTGTCTTACATGGCATGACCATGTCAACATAGATATATATTTTCAAAATATCATGTTTTTTTTATATAAATTCTTTGTTTTATATTCTTTTTTCTTGTTCAACATTCCTCCGTTGACAGCCGATGACCAACCGTGAGAAAGGCCACCTTGCTAGATCCGACGAGGTTGAGCTTGCTCAATCGACAAGCGTCCATCTTGACCAATTTTGGCGAGTTCAAGCCTTATCATATCTTGAGGGCGAGGCTCGTTTGAGGCCAATGAGCTTGGTTCTGGTACGTGGCTGATCGCCCACCGTTGTTGAGGCTTGCCTAATTGATGGAGAAAGAATGAAAAAGAAAAAGAAAGAAAAATAAATATACTAAAAATTTTGATTATTAAAAAAATAGTAAAACATCACATAGAATAGATGACATTCATATCGGAATTTTCTAGCCAAAATGAGTTCGAACGAGTAAATTGACAAAACGTGAAAATATTTTGAAATTATTAACATATCTACCAATGCAATGGATTTAGGGAGTTTTTTTGGTAGTTTTCCAAATAACAAGTCAACATCCACTCAAGATAGATAGGTTTATTTAAATATAAAAGTGTCAAAATTTTTAGAAGAATTAACGGGAAGCTTGATTTGGGTTGCAAAAATTCAATACCCAAGCCAAACTCTACAATAGTGTGGTTTTTCCCCGAAATATTCCTCTTAAATTGAACCAAATCATCAAGAGCAACGGTTAAGCCGAGTTTGATGGTTTAAGCCGTTTTTTCGCACTCATTTAATAAGATCCACCCGATATTTATATGAAAAGATAGAAGAGAAAAAGATGATGTTTTCGACATGAACAATGAACCCTTCCTTGTTTACCATTTGGCTCTCATTCAAGAGATCCGGTTCGGTTCTGCGACAAAGGAATTTACTTTTCTTTGAGGAAATGATCAAATGATCATCTTCATTCGACTATGATAACGACATTACATTATGAATCACAAAAAAAATGAAGAATTAAATATTATTTGGGGGTTGATTCTTTCAAAAATCTGTAAATTCGCTTTGTTAAATATCTCTCTAAAATAATCTATTTGGTTTCGTTTGTAGTATCGCATCAATTAGATAAAAATTTATCAGTAATTTAGTCATGGAAATTGCTTCATTTAAGGTACATATCTCCTTTTTCACACCACGATTAAGGGTAGACCCAGTCAATTATAGCTCCTACTAATGATTGGATGATTTGATTTTCGCGATTTCAAATTCCTGGTGGGTCAAAAATCTAATCCTCTTGACTTTTTAAGCGGCGAACCCCAACCACCGCCACCACCCGCAAAAAGTAAGAGAACATATGATAGGCTCCACGACCAGGTCACGATTCGGCTGTGTCTATATCGAGTCAATCATGAGGCGAGCAAGGTATGAAATTTCCTGCAAAAGTGTGAACCTCCCGACCACGGCGAAGCCAAACAGCCATGTGAATCTACACATTCCCTGTTTATATTTGGGCTGAAAGTAGGGGCGAACAACTTAGACCACTTGAATCGAGAATTGTCCAGACTGGTTGAGAATCGGACCGGACCGGATCGGAAGCGTCGGTCCGGTTCCCAATTTTCAAAAGTGGAACCGGTGTCCAGGCGGTTTGGTTCTTGATTAGTGATTCCTAAGAAGGCCGGACCAGACTGGTTAAATTTTTTATATTAATATGTAAAAAAGAGAAAAAAAATCAATTTTAATTTCTAAAATTTTAAATTTTACCAAAATAATTTTTTTTCTAAAAAATAAGTAAAGAAGTTCAATATTATTTAGAATTTTACTATTTCTTAACGGGTCCATTAAATCTGGACTGAACCAATAGGTCCGGTTTGATCCGGTCCCGGTCCAAGACTTAGGTGGTCCGGTCCACGATCCTATAGATTGGGAACCAGACCGCCCACCACCCTGAATCATGCACACCCCTAATAAAAAAGTACATCTCATCAAATTTCATAAAATTAAGCAAGTTTGATCGGGCAAATTAAGATGAGCCGTACTTGTCAATCATCTTCCGCATGAATTAACTTTTCCCTTAAAAAGCTTGTTCCTTTTTTCCGTATTACTTTCATATAAATCGTGATCTTACTTTTGAAATAAGGTGCTGATCGAATGTCAAAATATTCACGAGGAATTATTTAATATGAGCAAGTGTAAATTTATAATTTTTTTAATTATGTGGGTCTTTCGAATAGTAAAATGAGAATCAAAGATCATTGACTAGCGCGACTTATATATATATAAAATTCGAAATTAACCGGGGTTAAATCAGTAAACCGGTTGCCGGTGAAGAACATCTTGTGACCCCCGCGCGACCCGGTGATCATCGAAGTTTCCACGGTGGAAAAGAGGTGGGCCCGGCGGCGCCGGTCAGTCATTTCCGTCCTCCATCTCCATCTCCATCTCCATCTCACGCACTTGTCGCAGTTGTTCAGACGCCCAAATCCAGTCGCTCAATTCTCTCCGATCCCTCCCTCCCTCCCGTTTCCGTACCTCTCGAAACCCTAAGTCTACCGAGAGAAGCTCGCTCCCCCGATCCTTCGTCGCCGTCGAAACCTGGCCCGTAGTTCTCGCTGATGAACCGAGCCGGGCGATGACGGCTTCCGTTTAGGGGAGGAACTTTTGCGGGCGACGATGTCCGTGGCGGAGCTGAAGGAGCGCCACAAGGTCGCGACCGAGACCGTCAATTCTCTGCGGGAGCGCTTGAAGCAGAAGCGAGTCGAGCTGCTCGACACCGATGGTTGGTGCTTTCGTCGATCGGTTTCCTTTTTCTCCGCGCCTTCGAGCTGTTTATGTAGGGTTTCGCTTTGCTTTCCGTGCGGATTGTGACCGAGTGCTTCGATCTGTTTGGTTTGTGCGGTTAATTGTGTGCAGTGGCCGGGTACGCGAGGGCTCAGGGGAGGACTCCTGTCACTTTTGGGGCTACGGATCTGGTGTGTTGCAGGACCTTGCAGGGCCACACTGGCAAGGTAATTTTGGATGCTTGAGATCTGTATCTGCATGTTTAGTGTGTTTGATCTCGTCTGGATGTTCTCGTCCCTTTTGATTTTGAAGTTTACTTCTTCGACCTAGCATTCTTGCCGGTTTTTCTTTATCGTTGTGTTGCGGAAATTTATTAATACTCGAGGGTTGAACTCTCGGCGAGAATGAACCGCTATGTGCTGCCGAATTCCCAATCTCTGTGAAACTACCACGTCTTAATTCTTAATTAGTTCATTCGGACACACACGGTTTGTTACGGTCAGTGTTTTTTTCCCCTTTTGAATTTTCCCTTTCCAGGAGTGGAATCTTGCAGTCCACCAATTAGTGCTGAGAATTTCCCGTTAAAACTATCTCTTTCAGACAACTCAAGCATGCTGTTGGTCTCGCGTTGTGCTTCTTTTACGGTTTCATTGTTGACCGTGAGTGATTTATAAGAGTGCTACTTTGGAAGGAAATAATTAAATACAATAGCACTAAAACTCCATGATTAAGGTGAAGAGTGAAACCTGTTGTCAATGCTCCTTAAGAGGTTCTTTGGGATATTTTTAGTGAAGTCTCATCCTGCGCTTGCATAACGGAAGTATGGCCTGTCCAGCTGACAGGTGGTGTCTTGTAATAGTGAGGTTTTATAATTGCATCGCCTGCTCCCCACACGTGTGTGCAAATGTTTTTGTCTTTGTTTCTTTCCTCTCCTTTGTTTGGTTTTTGTTTCTTTATTTATTTACTTTTGGGGGTGGAGGTTGGGGTGGGTGTTTACATTCCTGGTCGAAGGACAATTTCTCTGGCTCTCCTCTGTTTGAAATTGATCCGCATCCTCTCCCAACATACCTTGCAGGTTTACTCACTAGATTGGACTCCTGAAAAGAATCGCATTGTCAGTGTGTCTCAAGATGGAAGATTTATAGTGTGGAATGCTCTGACCAGTCAGAAAACTCATGCCATAAAGCTTCCTTGTGCATGGGTAATGACATGTGCTTTTGCACCGAATGGTCAGTCTGTTGCCTGTGGCGGTCTTGATAGTGTTTGCTCTATCTTCAACCTCAATTCCCCCGTTGACAGGGATGGGAACCTACCCGTATCAAGAATGCTTAGTGGGCATAAGGGTTATGTGTCATCATGTCAGTATGTACCAGATGAAGACACTCACCTGATTACAGGATCTGGTGACCATACATGTGTCTTGTGGGATATTACTACGGGTCTCAGAACTTCTGTTTTTGGAGGAGAATTTCAATCAGGGCACACTGCTGATGTTTTAAGGTACCATATCTGTCTATGCTCAATTTCTTTTCCCCTTTAATCCACCGGAATTAGGATAATCTATTCTATCTGTGGGCAGTCTTGCAAACTGAGACATTTCTTGGGAATGAACTCATAAGTCTGTTAATTATGCTAATCAAACGAACTTTGTCTTATACACCGAAGCATCCGATGTGGTGTCTGCTGTCTAGAAACCTCACATTGATTTAATAAGTTCCAATGGATTGTGTAGTGCCTAGAAACTTGTGCATAGATTTGTGATCGTCATCTTCTCAATCAGAGTAGCTTAATTCATGTGTGTATTTTCACCATGCCTGTCACCAAAGATGTATCAATCCCCTAGCAATCTCGTGCTGATCGCTAGAGAGTTAAGCTTATGTAAATTCTACTACTGAAGCTAATATATGTTTGTACTTTTCAGCGTGTCAATCAATGGATCGAACTCAAGAATGTTTGTTTCTGGTTCGTGCGATTCAACTGCCCGGCTTTGGGATACTCGCGTTGCAAGTCGAGCCGTTCATACATATCATGGACATGAAGGCGATGTAAATGCCGTAAAGTTCTTTCCAGATGGAAATAGATTTGGAACTGGGTCTGATGACGGTACTTGCAGGCTCTTTGACATCAGAACAGGGCATGAACTCCAAGTCTACTATCAGCAGCATGGCGTCAATGATATCCCCAATGTCACCTCAATTGCATTTTCCATCTCAGGGAGGCTGCTAATTGCTGGATACTCAAACGGTGACTGCTATGTGTGGGATACGTTATTGGCGCAGGTAATATGTTATGGAGTTCAGAGTGGGAAGGTCTGATTTAGTTGCTTTAGATTCTTGCATGGAATCCCATTAAACCTATCAGTTTGGGGAGAGAGACCTATGCTTCCTTGTTAAAGGGCATTGTCATAAGTCATCCAAAGTATTAGTCTTAGACCTGCCAAATGGATTCTTCTTGTGAGTCATCACTAAAGTCTTTGCAATCAAGTTCCTTTGCTATGATGGGACATGATGCATGTCCTGTATCATCTTTTAGGTTGGAATGAAGTAAGTTTGATTAAGTCGTTGTTTATGCAGGTGGTGTTGAACTTAGGATTGCTGCAGAACTCACATGAAGGTCGGATCACCTGTTTGGGTGTGTCTGCTGATGGAAGTGCCTTGTGTACTGGCAGTTGGGATACAAATCTAAAGGTTAGAAATGTGTTAAAGCTTCACCATTTGACATCGCTTTAGGCCAAACTGATTCTGATATTAGGGATAGGAACGCAGTGATTCGTCCTGCCTTTTTTTTCAGTAAATCGGCGTCTGACTGCATTTTGGTTGAAGTCCTCCACTCTGCTGTCATCTGCCTTGTCAAAATGATAATTGTCTGGGGTCTTTTAAAAAACTCCGGCATCTGATATACTATAGTCTGTGGTGCTTTGTGTTAATCCCAGTATCAGCCTTGTTGAAGTACTCCTCCTTTCTAACATAGTCATGTATTTCAACTCCTAATTATCTGGAATGTTTAGCTCTCTGTTTTGTTGAACTTTTAGAATTTGGTCTTCTGTTCATGGTTATTCTGCAAAGTGCATGCAGCCTGTGTCGCCAAGGGAGACCTCCGAATGGCCTTTTTGTTAATTTTCTGAGTTACAAATGTTTGGCACATACTTATCGTTGTATTGCAAATCTGTTCATGGATTGAGCTTTATGGAATTTTCTGCGTGTTTAAAAACCTGGGTCCAGTCTGTTATTAACTGCTGGGTTTGGGACAGCTCATGCAATTCATCATTTCATCCTTTTGATGAAGGGGACAGTAGCTGAGAACATTTTGTTTTTCCCCTGACAGATTTGGGCTTTTGGAGGGATTCGAACGGTAACTTGATTTGTCCGGGAGCCGGAGCCTATGATTTCCTCAAGGTTTCTCTCGTTTCATGTCTTATAGTCTGTTTTGACGTGCCCATAATTTGTGGAAAAATAGATTGAGAAGCCCTAGTTCTGTAATTGCGTTGTTGTGATGCTCATGATGAAAAAGAAAATGACATGGATTCAACCAATCGTCTCATGATAACTAGAACACGGTTCACGTCGTTGTAATTTTATCCTCATTGTTTCTGTGCTTACTCTGTTCCCAAGGTCATTCTCATGAACGTCCTGTTTCTCTGCTGTACATTTGTTTGCTGCATTTGTAGTTCCGCTTGCCTGTAATTGAGACTTTCATCTGTGGCAGTTCCTGTAGTAGTAAAGTTTTGTAGTTAACGACAAACCGCACGGGGGTGGAAAATGGCCGCCCCGGCTGTCGTCTGTAGCCGCGGGCCACTCGAACTCTACTGTTATTAGCTGGTGGGTTACTGAACTTTCGGCCCAAACTGCTACAAAGGCTCCTGGGGCCACAAAATTGGAAGAATGGTCGGGTAACAATTGGTTCGGGCATGGTCTGTCACAGCCCGCATCTTTCGAAACCATGCTCGTTATGCCATGGGCCGGCTAGTCACTGCTCGGTATAAATTAGGCTAGGGCCGCTTGTGATAGCCGATAGGCCCGGGCCGGCACGTCCTAGGACAGGCCCGTGACGTGATGGCCGCCTGCTACGGCTATCGTCGCCTACACTCTGACCCGATGAGGCCCAGTTTCAAGCTAATAAAAAAGGCCCAATAACTAAAGCCAACGTCCCAGATTCCAGTGCATTGAGGGCCCAAAACAACGCCCATTACGAAAGTCACGAGCCTGGAAGGATAAAGGCCCACCGACGGACAAAACAGAAAATTACGGCCCACCGTAGAGCCCAACGGGAACCCATTTAGAAATCGCGTTGGGCCCAAATTTGGGCCTTATACAGGCCCACCCTGCATCAATAAGGCCCAAAAGAGAGCATAACTTTGGGCCAATAAAGGACAACTTGGCCCATCTTTAAGACTAACAATGGCCCAAAACAAAGCTCATAAAGCAATTCGAGGCCAGGGCCCAGAAGGCCCAATTAAGAACATAGGCTAAGGAGGCCCACAGCCAGGGCCCAGAAGGCCCAATTAAGAACAAGACAGCCCAAGAAGGCCCATGCCAGAGGCCAACTTCGAGAACAATAAAGGCCCGAGTTGGGCCCAAACCAGGGACTGTACATGGCCTAAATTGGAAACAACACAAGCCCAATAAGGACCAAAACTGGGCCAGTAAGCGTATCCCAAGTCTGGAGCCACAAGACCCATCCCAATTAAGGTCCATCTGAGAGACCGACTTCAAATCCAATAAAGGCCCACGTAGGGCCCTAATATGGGCCCAATAGGTCCGCAACAGGGACTGGCAAGCACATCGCAAAGCTGGACCAAAAAGGCCGACTAAAAGACACAGCAGCCCAATAAGGACCACACTATGGCCCATTATGGGTCCAAAGCTTGGCGCTATAAGGCCCGACTTCAAACCCAACAAAGCCCAAAACGGGACCCAGCACGTACATCCCATGCCTGGACCGATAATGCCCATTACCAATTAGGCCATCCCCAGATCCCAACTTCGGACAAAATAAAGATGCACATCGGGCCGTAACCTGGGCCCAATAAGGTTCACATTGGGGCCCAACTTCATGCCCAATGGGGCTCCTAACTTGGGACGGTGCGGCGGCCATGGGGCTCCTAATGAGGCGTGCCCATCGTCACAGCCTATTTGCCGGGGGACGGCGTGTCCCAACCCAGGGCCGTGAAGTGAAGTGCGCTCCAGCCTTCCTGCCACGGCCCACTAACAATTGGGCTAGGAAATTAAAAATAAAAGAATCTGAATCCAGTAAAGAAAGGCAAAGACTACCAGTTGGGGAAACATTGAGCTATACCTAATGGCTCGGATCTCATTACATTCCGCATGAATAGTTCAACGGGGACGAAACTTGCTTGGAGCATCCGTTTTTCCTCCCTGGAAGGAGAACTTACCCATGTGCACGTCCACCTGAAGTGAAGTCTCTTTCGATGTACAAAATTGCAAAGGTTGAATTTCTGACAAAAAGTGCCTCCACGATAGCAAACTAGCCACTTGCCACGATCTCGTGAATGGTGTCGCTGACACTTTCATCCTCGGACCTGACCGCTAATTTCATCGCGACCTCATTTTGACCACTGATTCCAAACGATAATCGCACAAGAACCTTCACGTTGCCGATGAATACGCCAGACAACAAGCACGTATGTGACCTAGAGTTGCTTGGGACGGCCTCGGTGCCCTACGAGAAGGAGAAGAACACTAATTAAGTTCACTTAGAGAAAAAGCATGAAAGCCTAGAGTGAACTCCCTGTGCACAACTAAAGTAAAGCTGACAGAGAGGTCCTCGCACGTGACCATTCAGCCCTATCATTATATTTACTTTTTCTTATTGAATGCAAATTTTTGACAGACATTCGTATATCTAATTCTATTCTAGTACAAGTTCCTTAATAGTATAAGCGGATTTCTCCAAAATCACCAGCGCATCGCCTTTTACAGGTCAAAATGAGGTAGAAGTTCTAATGTTCTGTGAATAAACCCTCCATCATGATCATGCCATTTGAAAGACAATAAAAAATAAATCGCATGACCACCAAGAGACGCAATTATTGCAAAAACTAATACCTCGCATGGCTGCATTCCAAGAAGGTTGATGACGGCATTCACAGCATCAGCAAGACTATCCCTTGGGCCCAAGCCGTATTCGTCTACCCGCTCACACTCTGGGTCCATGCTTTCCCATGCATTACGAAAATTGGACACCGCAACTTTTTGCATGTAATCTGCTACAACAACCTCAAGATCCTCCAGCTGATATTCATCTTCTACACCATCTTCCTCGGCCTCACCGCTAGCTGGATCCACCTGATTCAAAATCAAAGTTTCATAATGTCGAATTTGACAACAAAAACTGAAACCTGGTTACAGCCAAAGATTAATAAGCTTTTGACTAGAGTTTTCCACGAGTGACAAATAGAAAGCCACCAACAGCTTTTTTTTCCCCTTTAATGTAATATCGCTGCGTGAGAGCAGATAGTCTAACATGACTTGACAATAAATCTATAAAGAACCATGCATGCAAAAAATCCCTGAAAAAAATGACAGCTAAAACAAGTTCAAACCGTTTTCTACCATGAGTTCTATCTACCTAAGTTCAATTCACAGTCCTCATGCAAGCAATGGATCTGGTAAAAATCTTTTACTGTATCCTTGTCCAGGACAATGTCTTTGCAGAACCTATACCTCTTTAACGATGAACTTCAACACATTAGAGAATTTTCCGACAGCAGGAACTCCATCTGGCTTTTCAAATGCCACAAAGGTCTGTCCCGGCGAATCATAAGGAAGAGATTTTAGTGGCTTGGATGCAACTTCAGAGAATTCCTCCGCCTCTGAGGCATCTACAACAACTATGACCTGCAACATATGAAAAGAAATAGGTCATAATCACAGTCAATCTTGTGCAGTCTGTAAACAAAAGAGAGGCGGTAACAGGCTGAACATTACGTTCTCCAGTAATTGCTCTGGGATAGTATTTGTGCAGTTGTACTGGAATACGACATGGTGATCAAAAATGTGCTTAACAACATTAACGGCATACTCGGTTTCTGCTTCCGTCAGTTCAACAGGGGCAGATGACTGGCAAGAGAGAATGACGTTGCATGTTAATTTTATTCATATGAATTTCAAGTTTCAACACTTGCATGCTTCAAAGAACTGCCAAAGAACCTTAAAGAGTCTGCCATAGCTTGCAAATTCAGGAATTGAAGAGAGCAGCCTGTCATAGGCATCGACGGCAGCAGAAGGGGCAGCGGGAGGAGCACCAAGACCGATAGGCTTTTTCCCCGGTGCTTTCTTTTCAGCAAGTGGCTGAGCCTTTATCTCCTTGGGTACAGAATTAATATCAAATGGCTCATCTGATGGCTCCTGTGTTCAAAATACACCTTGAGCTGACATTTCACAGCCAACAAAAGTAAGAGGGGAATGTAAAACTTACATAATTTCTCAAACTTGTTTCTAAGTTGACAAGCGGAATGTCCATTGAACCAAAAAGGAACCCTTCTACATCATTATCGGATTCAACAGCTGAACCATCACCTCCAAGCGTATTCAAGTATAGTGTAGCCCTATCGCGAACCTTCAGAGGAAGACAAAATCGTAAGAAAAGTTTCCAAGTAATGTGATTCTTAATGAAAAAAGGACCCCAAATAGAAAGAATTACTGATTAAGGTTGCAAGGGTGAAGGAAGTAAGTACCGAGAAAACATACCTCATCGTCACTGTCAAAAAGACAACGCCTCAACAGGACAAGAATGCGAGGCTGCAGTAAAAAAATTCTAAAATGTTGAACAGAGAGGTCTAAGATCCCAAATAAGCGAAAAAAAAAAACATGAGGAGAAGAAAGCAGGTAATTGCACCTTCAAGGAATCAACCATAGCACCAAACTTAGCCAATGTGCTTACAGCACATGCACGAACAGTTGCATTCTCAAGATGCACACGATTATAGATGTACCTAATAAATTTGCTAGGATCTGAGGTTTTTGGTCCTTCAATCCCCAGGAAATGGAGAATCTGACAATTGCAAGAATAACAAGATTAAATTTCAAAACAACTAACAAAACAAGGGAAAAACCAGAATGCCTTGGCACAAAAAACAAATGCTTATTGACACCTGTGTTGAGAGGTAAGTAAATTCACAGTCTTCAATGAATTCACATAGATGAAGCAACCCAATTTCTTTTGCCTCTTCTATATCTCTTATGAGAATCACAATTGAATCAACAATTGCCTTTTTATACTCAAATCCACCTTCTTCCCTGAGAATATTACTAAGGAAGTTCATCCTGTCAACATAAAGCACCAGAGAAAAAGCCATTAGTTTGTTCGAATGTAGAAAGTGAAAAAGTATGGTGAGACCTAATTCAATTGTTGGGAAAGGAAGAAGGGTGGAAGATATAACGCACAAGGATCTATACTTCAAGGGAAATTTCATGCACAACGATCTTATGGCTTCAACCACAACAATTTTGAATTCATCAGCAATGTCTGACATGAAGTTTGTGATCTGTTTCATCAGACGATCAACACTCGATTCATTTCCAGTCTTCAGAAGAGTGGTGATTGCAAGTGTGGCAATGCTTCGGTTCTGGTCAGAAATTAAACTCTCCATATCTATGTTGCAGTTAGTGACAGCCATAGGATGGGTCATTGCCACCTGCAAAAAAGTTCTACCATATTTAATTCCCTTACAGAAAAGCAAAAGTCAATCAGAATTGCATGGGGAAGAAATGCAATGTATCTCAATAAGCATGGTTGCTTGGATATTCTGTAGCTTTCCTTCGCATGTGTTAATAGTCTGGTTTCAAAATATTTATTGAAGATATAACAGAAAAATTAATAGGACAAACCCACATAAGTAACAAGTAGAATGGTCTCAAAATAAGAGTCCAAAATTAACAAGTAAATTTTCATAAAAGCAATCATTAGTTGCTTCTCTATTCTCTTTTTCTCTATACTTTGCAAAAATTGAAAATTCCATGCTCAAGAAAGTTATGACTAGGAAGGAGGACTTTTTCGAGCACAAAGGAAAACCAGGTCATACCTTGTTCAAAGTACGGACAGCTGCAAATCTCAAAACTGGCTTGGAAGAACTTAAAAAAAGCTGGAGGACGGTAATTGCAGGAGTCAATTCACGGTTTGTCACACCACTAAGCTCCGTAATTGCTCTTGCAGCCTCTAAAATAACCATTTCAGCCTTATGGCGAAGACAGCTTTCAAGATAATCATAAAATGGCCTTTCACCAGTTTGGGAGCTATTGGCTGATTCACGAATAACCTGTTGCAGTATTGTCAGTAAGATAAGGACGGGAACCCAAAACTGTATTTCTATGTCTTGTCAGAGGACATACCTGACTAGCATAACGAACTAACAGGCATTGTGCCAGAGGAGAGCGAACAGTTCCCCTAGTCAAGCTGGTGACTAGCTTGCTAACAGCGAGTCTGTCATTCTGCCGAATCTGCAAGTTATAGGAAGATGTGAAAAACGTTCCAGCAACTATTAAATCTATGAGAAACACTTATCAATGCATAGTATTCATTCAGTCCATATTTTCTCCATTCTCACGAATAATATTATAGAATTCACATGGTAACAAATTCAAAAGCCAAAAATAAGACTAAGCTAAAAGTCAAATGAGAAGATTAACATCTTTGTTTCCATACAAGACTACAAAAAGGACACAATTAAATGAACTGTGGGAAGTTTTGTGGTCCATGACTCTGTTGAAAACTATACAAAATTAATAAGAACAACCCAGAATTAGTGAACCTATCACTTGCTTATCAATTTAAGCAAAATCTTTTATTCATCCGCCAACCTTTTTTGTATCTCATCTATTTCCTACATAATGCTTAGTGTAAGCTGTGGTCATATTAGTCCTTAAGTTATGCTGTGCCCACAACAAAACGCGATAGCTACTTTTAAATGTTCGAAAGCTGAGAAAGTGGTTCATTGTAGTTTGCGGATCTACCTAATGGAGACTCAAGACTGCCTTTAGACCTCCTCTAATGCGGAATAGACTAAATTTAGTTTTATGGTGGCTACTCACAGTGGTTCTTAAAATAAATATATGAAGGGATGAAACATGGCATGCCAAAAGAGTTCCTGTAGATCTTTGACATTTTACAGGAACATCATAGTAAAGGGGATATCCTGAATAGTTGAAAATGAGGAAACAAGATGTGCCCAAGAAAACAGAAAAAAAGAAGAAAACAATACACCTAGCTGCCACCGTTAATAACAGTCGTCACTACTACTATTCTGAAAGAAAATCAGCTCAAGGAATCAGGTTGTTCGATAGTTGATCAGGCTTCTGAAAATGAGTGGTCTTCCGGTTTTCATAAGCAACGCAAAAAAGAAGTTATTGAGGAGAAGAAGGTGTCAAAAGGAAGTGTGCCAGTTTCATTGCCAATTATGCCCAATCAGATGCTGCAGACATTCCCTTACACCAGAGAGGAACAAATACTACAGAGACATCCAAAAACTTCCATTTGCTCATACAAATAGTGCACATGCAGATCTGGACACTACAAAATATAAAAGAAACCATCCATCAAATTGGATGTGACAACCAGGAACCAGTATCTAGCATACCTGATGAAGTAAAGCCAAGGCATGGAACTGTACAAGGGCGGCTCTTGATTGGACAGCTTCCTGAACTTCATTACTCCACCTTTTCACAATCTCGGGATTTGTCTATAAATACAAAATAATTGCTAGTGAGCCACTTCTCTTGAGATAAAATCGTGTAAACATGTATTATAGTTGGTGTAAATGTGCAGAACATGAG
Organism: Melaleuca quinquenervia; assembly: GCA_030064385.1. Lineage (NCBI taxonomy): Eukaryota > Viridiplantae > Streptophyta > Magnoliopsida > Myrtales > Myrtaceae > Melaleuca > Melaleuca quinquenervia. Next base: position 2,751,602 of record CM057726.1, on the reverse strand, counting down.
ATGTAAATTTCTATGATCAGAAACAAGACAACAACGGAAAGAACCTGGAGTATATGGATCCCACTGACTAAAGCCGCACTAGCAACCACAGGATTCTTATCAACTATAGCTTGTTTCAAGTATCGCTCAATCTGGGCTAGAAGGGTTCCATCTGTTATCCGACATAGAACACGAATAGCATTGGCTCGGTACACATCAGTCCTGCTAGTCATGTCTTTCATAAGAGAGCTTGTCACCATGATGACCTTTGATGAAAAAATAGCTCGACCAAGTTAGTAATACTGCACAAGATGATATCATGGCATTCAACATCAGGCCTGCTGAAGCATAAAAAATCACGGCACCTCGTCAGAGGAAGGAGAGATCTCCTTGATCATCAGATAAACCATTCTTCTCAATCCAATATCTCTAGATTGGAAAAGTTTCGTGACAGCAAAAAATACTTCTGTGGCTTCTATCTGCATATCAAATCCAGATTTTAATAGAGAAGAACAATTTCACCCAACAATAAGATGAGAACGAGCGTACAAACACCCAATGCATGAAACTTGAAAGTCACGGGAAAAAAAACCAATATCAAACAAAAAACGAGAATCTGACCTTTGTGAATGTTTCCCCTTGGTTCAGTAGATAGAGAAGCTTCGTAATGACCTGAATTTTGGGAGAAAAAGGGCCACGACAGTTAGCCTCCACCCTATGAAGAACCACAGATACAACTGCAAACATGGAAAGAAAGCAGGTTTGGGCTCGGACCTGAGAGCATCTCCTCGGATCTAGCTGGGGATCGTGGAAAACCCTAGCTTCCTGAAGAACAGCTCCTTTCTCAATCCCGAAAAATGGAGAGTATTCAGCTGCATCACATTCGAGCAACACAGTCAAAAGCAGTAGAGCTGACCCAAAATGAAGAGCAAGCAACGCATAAAAAATAGAAAAGTAGTCCCAATCAACAAAGGACGGTTACAAAGTCCCAATTCCTTCGCGAGAATTCCAAAATGAATTCCAATTGAATCAACAGTGATTCCGACGATCTTCAACCACCTAACCCGCAACTTCTACAGATCGAATGGCCTAAAGCAAGGAACTCGCATCAAATACCAATCGGATCGATGAAGATCCATCAGATCAGCTGCAATGACTCCGGCAGCTCATCAAACCGAAACCTCCTCCAAAGCACGCGTCTCAGAAGAACACGGATCTGGATGATAATCGGGAAAGCTACTCTCGCAAGCCCAAGCAACACTCGAGGGAAAGGCAATTCAGATCGGAAACAGTATGGTCTCCGAGCTCACCTTCTTCATCGCGGTCGTCGTCCTTCTTCACGAAAGGCTGAGCCATCACCGGAGAGAGAGAGAGAGAGAGAGATCCGAGCGAAACGCGAGAGAGAGAGGTGAGAGTTTATGAACAGGCTCGAAGACGAACTGCCCCAAGCTCCGATTGCTTCGGTTCCAAAACGCGCTTGACTGAGTTTTTCTTCGCCAAAAACAGAGTTAGCCCACTCCTTTTCCTTTTATTTTCAATGTAATATCGAATGACATTTATACAATTTTCATATGAATATTTCATTAAACTTGGCTGCGTAACCCGATACGAGAATATGACTTGAGGCTGACACATAGCTCATGGAGTATAGTTTTATGTCAATTTTGTTTACGCTAAAAGAATAGCTTTTATTTATTTAACATTACTCTTATAAAATATAATTTCGCTGCAATATAAAGTGGGGAAATCAATGTCGTATAATTGTTTTTGCGTGACGTATATGTGGTAACTCGATGATACGAAGACATATTCTCATCTTGATGATAAAATTGATGAAACGTTGATTTGTGTTGATACATATTGCAATGTTAAAAAACTTGTTTCTCTAGAAAGATGAGATTGTTCAGCATGGACCTTTATCCAGGAAGAATCTCGGAAGTCCTTGACATATCTTTTTTTCACTTGTGACTACTTAGGTACCTCTATTTATTTATTTATCTGCATGCTTATGAACAAACCCAATCATTGAAAAGACTTTTATCATACCTCCTTGCAAACCCATTTTAGCATCTTAGATCATAAGTGGTTTCCACCTTTAGTCGATTTTGAGCGAGGTGGATTTGAGAATTTAGAAACTGAAGACGGACATTTTGGCAAAGATAATGGCAAACTTCACCTATACAAATCTGAACTGCACGTCGTCTTACAGAACACCATTTTTGCACACGAGATCTCTACGAAAACGCCAAGGGTTTCTTCGATGATTGGGGTGGGATGTGGGTCGCTTAACGAAAGAGGAAACAGAGAACTTGGCATTGATCGAGTAACTTTCTCGGGATTCGAAGAAAAGTGTGACAATTTCGCGTTACCGAGTCTACCACCGCATCCGGAGATGCTCTCGAAGCAGAGATCAACTTCGTTCAAAAGTCCGCCTTTCTGCTCATTTCGCGTGAATCGCTGCCGGCCGAAGAATTAGAAGGGCTGCGTCCGTAATCACTGCTGACATCTATCTCCCCATTAAGAGCGCTTTCTCTAAGCGTCTTCATTTCCGAAATGTAGGAACCCATTTCCATGCTGCCGCCGCCGCCGCCGCCGAAAGTCGAGCTGTCGCTTTGGTTCGCCCACTCGTGCACCTCGTCTAGTGATACATTGCCTTCGAGCGCACGGACGATCTGTTTCGAATATGAGTTCCGTTAGATAGCATGATAATGTAATCATCAGTACCTGCAGTTTGACACATTCGAAGTATTTCTTCCGCTTTTGACGGTAAATTATTTAACCCTAGATACTCTACTGGCACGATGAATTATGGAATAAGCTTGGACAATGAATTTTTTTCTAGTTAACCAACCCTCAATAGTTATTGTTCTCCTGTAATCACCTGACTCATCCTGGGTCTTCTCTTAGAAGCGCGTCTAATGCATGCACCGGCACAAGCGACCATGCGCGCCATCTCCTCGGGGACATAGTTGTCCTGTAAACGTGGATCCACCAGCTCACTGAAATCTCCCTCCGCCAGAGCGGTTGTGACGATCGGTGTTGCCTGGCCATGCAGAAGCACAAGAAAACTGGTCAAGTTCAGTCTCCCATATGAGCAAACACATCACACGCGAGTGCTTATTAAGCCAATGAAGCGGGAGGTTTGCCAACCCAATCCACGAGGCTGTCGTCCATGTCGCTGTTGACGGGGCGTTTCCCAGTTATTAGTTCCAAGAGCATCACTCCGAAAGAGAAGACATCAGATTTGTCGGTCAGCTTGCCGCTCGCCGCATACTCCGGGGCCAGATATCTGTATTAGGAGACTACTCAGTGAGATCAATGCACAGACCGAAATTGAGTTTATCAGTTGATCATAACTAAAACAAAGTAGATGCTGCGCTGATGAAGTCTGACAGCTATTTCATGAGATGTGTGTGTAATTGCGAGAACATAGATGAATGCTCATTCTCACCCAAATGTCCCCACGACCCGCGTCGACACGTGAGTATAATTGTCCGTGGATAGCTTGGCGAGGCCAAAATCAGATACCTAAAATACGCATCGCATGAAATCATCAGACTGCCAGCCCGAAGCTGAAAGGCATTGCACCACCTTCGAACTGGTTCTAGGACACGAAATTCGAGTTGAGCAACCATTATTCCTACCTTGGCTTCAAAGTTAAAATCGAGAAGTATATTCGCCGCTTTGATATCCCGGTGAATGATCTTCGGGTGGCCTAATTAATATCAGTCGAACAAATTAGATACGACTGAGGAAGAGAGCGCAAAGAGAGTCAATTTCTGAGTTCTAACAATCAAGCAAACTCACAATCTTCATGTAGGTAAGCAAGTCCTCTGGCTGCACCCAATGCTACTCTAAGCCTGATCGGCCAGTCCATGACGGGTCCATCCTTCACTATATAGATTTTTTATTTGTCGAGCAAGAGATCAATGATATTCATCAATTATCTTTAAATTGTAACGGTAGAAAACATTATAAGTGCATTAGCACCAGGATACGTAGGAATTCGTGGAACATACCATGGAGATGATATTCGAGGGTGTTGTTGGGCACAAACTCAAAAATCAATATCCTTTGGCTCTCCGCGATGCAATAACCCACGAGAGACACGAGGTGGCGATGATGCACGCGGCTGATTATCTCGACCTCCGTTTGGAACTCATGGTCGCCATGCCCGATACCGTCCTTCAGTGACTTCACCGCTATCTCCTTCCCATTGGGCAACACCCCTTTGTGCACGTAGCCGTACCCGCCTTGTCCCAACAAGTTCACCCGCGAGAACCCTCCAGTTGCCGCCACTAGCTCATCGTACGTGAAGGTACTCTGTGTGAACCCTAGCGCAAAGGACGGAGGTGGCGGCGGCAGTGGCGGGCCATGTGGGCCAGAGAACTCCGAGCTCGCCTGGCCACTGCTTATCGACGGCGGTGGACGTGACCAACCGCCATACCCTGCGTTCATCGCCCCAGGAGGTGGAGGTACCTTCACCATGTGTTCCATGGGTTCATTGTTTTGCCAATTCGCCTGTTGATGCTGTGGGCCACTGTAATATTCATTATCTGTTTTCGGAAGGGTGCCAAAAGTGAGGAATGTATTACTTAACTCGGGAAACTTAAAAGCATTTGAGGACAATGTAGAGGTGAGAAACACAGTTATGATTTGGTCTGAAGAGAGATCTTACATTTGGATCCACTGGAGTGGTCCCTATAATAGTTCATTTGATCGTGCGGCCTCCTCTTCTTTCTGCATGACCAGAGGAACCCAATCATGACTAGTAGCAACAATCCCCCTCCAACTGCTAACCCCACAATGACGGATACGTGGGGAGCTGATGATGAGCTGGAGCTTGAAGAGTCGGATGGCGTGTGGTACGATGGCGGTGCTAATGATCGTCGTGAAGGAGGCGGCGGCGGCGGCGGCGGAGGTGGGGGTGGTGGTGGAGGAGGAGGGGGCGGTGGTGGAGGAGAAGGTGAGGATGAGTTGCTATCATCAGATGGGGAGGGAGGAGAATCGGATGATGTAGGAGGCGGAGGGGGCGATGGCGTGGGTGACGATGTGGGTGGAGGTGTGGGTGAAGGTGGAGGTGGAGGTGACGATGTGGGTGGAGCCGGGGGTGAAGACGACGGTGGCGGCGATGATGAGGACGAGGATGATGGTGGGGGTGGCGAAGCCATCGGGAGAAGACTCCGATCGAGAAAACCGTGGCGGAGAGCTCCTCCTCCTCCTCCAAGCGATGAGTCCTGGTGATGACAAAGGAGAGATGAACGCAGGAACTGGTCTCTAGGATCCTGGCGACGTGAATATGAATGCCCTAGCCGTCGACCAATCCATTCCAACACAAATAATCTGTTGAATAGGCAGTAAATGAACAGGTTGGAAGAGAGTACCTGTCGAGAGAAATTCTCAAAGCAGTGAAAAGAGGCAATGCCTGGCTGGAGTCTCGTCAACGAAAAGGGGAACCCGCGTTTGTTTCTCGTCTCCTCAACTCCTGGAAAAGGGGTGATCTTGGCTTTCTAGTGTTTGCTATTTTTGTGCAACTCCCAACATCGGCATTCTTTGTCTCTCCACATCGCCCATCTGACACCCTCTTTTCTTCCCTCTTCACGCCTTCTTCACCTGGCGTGCGAAACGATTCTAGCCGAACGTTTTGACACTAGGGAACTTGTTGTGTTGGGTTGAATCCATGGTCCAACCTGGAATCCGTTAGCTCTCGTTCGTTGTCTTCTTGTTAACTTGGCCACTTATTTTTATTGTTAGGACAACCGTTGCCCTGTAATGCGGCTAATGCCTTCTTCGTTGCCCAATGTCGTGACGTGACTTAAAAATAAACTCGAGGTGTGATAACCCATGTCCTTATTTAGGATATCCAATTGTTTCTAACATACCCTACAGATATCAATCAACAACATCAAAGTACTAATTCTAAACTACGAAATTCACAAACCACGTTATATCTCTATGAATGTAGAATGGTATGGATGAATATTTTCAATTCATTATGAGCCAAGCATTTTTTTTCCTAATCTTTTTATTTGCCGCGGAAAGATATATGGTCGCCTCTACTGTTTACAAACTAAACACAATTTTAATCGCCGACGAATTATAACAACAAATTACATGAACGGAGGCACATCCATAGTCATGTATAGTTTCTCAGTTTGTTGAAGAAACCAAACTTAAGAATATGTTTTCGGTAGATTTTTTCCTGCGGACTTTTAACTCATGTCCCAACACTCCAAAATCATGCACGTCAAGCCTTTTAATCATATTACAATCAATGCGAGCTTATCATCTTTAAAATATTTTATGATGGTACAAATAAGAACAGTTTGAGAGAGAGAGAAAAAGGAGTGAAGGGGGAGTTGTCCAGAGGAAAGAAAATGAATGGAAGGCGAGTTCTTGAGATGGTGACACATGTTCCTCTCCCTTACCTCTACTTTGATAAATAATACAGATACAGATATGTTTCTCACAATGCACATAACTTTGCAGCCCTACTATAATGGATTGGGTACATGACTACAACTTCCACATCTCAGATTCAGATACAGATGTAACCTATATATCAAGGAAAACAAAGGAAAAGGATCTGTAGCCAAAGGAGTAATACACGGACATTCCTCACTTGATCTCGTGGAAGTAGATTAATTGCGAGAACATAATCACATGCACATAAACTTTCATTGAAATTAATTCTGTCGCCGCAAAGCATGTTTACATCCTAACAGATTCAGCCTCCTGCGGTTGATGTGGATACAAATGGGTTAGAAGGGTTGGGAGCCACATTTCCCGGCGGTCTCAGAAGAGGTGGTCTTTGGGAAGGCATGTTTATTGGGGCTCTTGGAGCCAGGTTTGCCATATTCATGGGAATTCTATTGGCAGGCAGTGACGCTGGGCTTGCTCTAGATGAGGAACCTGAATAACCTAGCCGAGCTGCAATTATCTGCGCTCTCTCATGGTACAACCTCTGTCTTGCCCTCTCCAATTGTTCTCTCACTCTCATCGTCACATTCTCTACTTCGTTGTAGAACGCCAGCTTCATCTCCACTTTATGCAACTATTTCATTAAGGAACAGTCAGAAAGAGATGCCATGACAGATTGCAAAAGGCTACAGCCCATTAACTCATATGATAAGAAAATACCTGCTTTTCTGCCAATAATATAGCAAGGTGTTGGATTTGATCTACCTCGCGGTCTGCAAGAAGTTTTGCCTTCACTGCAGCTGCTGAAAGAGCAGAAGCTGCGGCACGTTTTAGTTTGTCCATAGAGTCATATTTTGTTGCTGTATGCTCATGGTCCCCTTTTTTCCCGTCTCTAAGTTGATCCTCAGTTGCTGAAATAAGAATAAAGATGCACAATGAATAAATAAAAGCATTTTGCAACTCCAATACTGAATTAACAAAAAAAAAATCCACTAGTTCTACTCCTCACTAAAAATAATGATTACCCATTAATTCTACTCGTTCCACTACTTTTAGCATGCTGAACAATCATCCTAAAAGGATTATCATAAGTAACTGCATGTAGCCCATAAGAGAAGGCCACTTTCCCCAGACCACCATTTACGAATTCCTAACATTGGAAAATGCTTCTGACTTTCCCACTTTATGCAGTAAGAAAAGACACGTGTGCGGAGAGAGAGAGAGAGTTACTTGATCCATTTTCCACCACAGAAGGTGTCTGCTTAGTTCCAGTGGTCTCAGAATCAGAAAGATCCTTTGGTTTATCCTTAGAAAGGGATGACTCAGTAGCTGCAGATTTATCCAGCAGCTCAATCTCATTTGAGGTGACAGGGTGCCCATCGTCGTTAATCATTGGATGTTCGGGGCCCGCGCCATTATTCCTTGATGCCTCTTGAGATGATGAAGTTTCTCCAGCTGAACTAGTTTCTGGCTGTGCGGCCTTCTCTGAAGGTAGGGATTCATTAACCAAGTCCCCATTTGGAGAATGAGAAGGCTCCCCGTGTTTATCATTCTCTTGTGATGGTGCAGAACTGGGCAGAAGCTCTTTATCTGATGCCAAGTCGTTTGATTCCTTCATGACACCTGATTCAGAGTTCTTTGGCACATCAGAGGAGCCCACATTAAGGTTACTATGTTTGAGTTGCTGCGCTGTAGAATCTAGCTCTTTTGCAGCCTCTACACAATCTTCTGCAGCACGATGGTTGCTATTTTCACATTTCTCACCATTGTTTAGATCCTCATCACTGGCGATTGGAGGGATTATCTCCTCTTTCTGATCCTTATGTGTATCATTCTCAGGAATGACATCGCTCGTTTCTTTTGAAAGACTGCACACGTCTCACAATGATCAGACACAAACAAGAAACAGAAATTTCATAACAGAAAAAAGCATTCCTTGCTACTACCTACCTCCGAGACCCCGCCAGCTCCTCATGATCTGGTGGGTCTTCCAAAATGAAGCAGTGTCTCATAACCAACTGCAAGCCAGGAGAATTGCTAGAAACTGATTTTAGAGAACCACGTGCAGAGGCAGCTGCAACATCAGATCCTACCAACCGTGCCAGGAATCCAGCCTGCAAAAGGAAAGCCACACAATTTTCCACTCATCAGGACTCAGGAGTAATTTGCATGTTGTTCAAGATCAAAAGATGAAAGTAATAAAGCAGAATGAGGTCATAAAACATTCTGGTGCTATACGAAAGACACAAACGGGATATACGTTGGGCTGCTTTTATTCCGAGAAGATTTAGAAAACAATTGCGGAGCAATGTAACAAAGAAATTCCTGAAGCAGAAAGCAATCCAGAATTTTGAGGGGCCTTTGATCATGTCAAGAATGCAGCAAGGTGCAATTGTTTTCTCATTATTGTCTACTGGATCGGCAATTGCCAGTATTATCTGGAATATACGAAGTAACGAGACAAGCCAACTCATACAACGACCTGTTTAATTTATTAAACAAGACATTGGTCAATTTAGAAACAAGAGATCAAAGGTATGGGATGCAAAAAAGAAAAAGGAAAAAAATTTGGTACATAGAAAGCTGTACACATTCTTCCGTATCTCATTCAGCCTAAAATGTGTAATTTAATCAGTTTCTACCACTCTGCTGCCTTACACTTCTTTTCAACCGAAACTATTAAGCAATTTAAGTAAAAGCAGCAAATACAGCTAGGCACTGCGAAGAGACAATAAATGAACACAAGTACATAATAGAGGACATACTAAAAAAAGCAAGCCCGGCTCCCACCTCCCCCTTGGCATAACATGTAAAGAGTAGACATTTCAAAGGGATAATTGTTAACAAAGTTGGCACAAAGAAAATTCATCACCTGACACTGCATCTCTAAGATGAAGCCGGCAATGAAGATTTTGCAGCTAATGTAGAGGAAAATGTCAAGTGATACCCACCACAAATTATCACAGGACAGAAGCCAAGAAGGGAAAGAAAAGGAGAGATATATAATGGTTTTGCTTTAAGAGAAATGCCAAGTTGCACTGGAGGTGCTCACCTTGGGCAACCTTTACAAATATAGGTAAACCTCATCTTTTCAAGGACATTGCAAAATATAAGACGAGATTCAAAGTATTGCTTACACCTACTGGCCCTCATGGAACTGGTAATGCCCTTCTCTCTTTCTGGTGCCCTCAAAGTTCCAACATACTACAGGTTCATTGCACTAATTTGCAAACTTACTAACTAAATCAAAAGTTGTTTTCACTGCACATAATCAAAACTCAGGCATAGTCCAATCAACCTAAAAACGAAATTTATAACCATTTTTGTTTCAGAATAGTCAGATTCCATAAATATTCCAAATCTTAGAAACACAGAGTCCACCATACCAGGGCCATGACAGGATTTCCCACTTCAGCAAATGAAAGAGAACTTTCAGGTGTTGAAAAATAACCAAGAGCTTCAAATGATTCTCTAAGAGCCTTCAAAGCGAGATTTTCCTTTACATCCTTCACTTTCACTTCCGTGTCTTCAGGCTTTGGAATATCCTGATCAACCTTTAATTTATTACCTTCTTCTTGACTTGCAGTTTTCTCATCAGCTTTCCCTTCATGAGTATCTTCTGCTTTTGATATATCCATAGGTGAAGTCTGGGGCTGATCCTCAACCGGATCGGTCCTACCTTCTGTTCTTTCTGGGGTATCTCTACTAATAGGTGCATCATCATTTGTCGGAGTAAGATCTGTATTTTCCTTAGAAGTCGCATCAACATCATCATTGCAATCAAGAAAAGCATCCTGAATTGGCATTTGAAGAAAGTGCAATATGCATTGAGCTTTTGTTTTTGTTGCTACATGCTCAGCAATCTCGCTCCAGTTTTCTTTGTAAAGTTCCAATGCTTCCAGGAGAAGCAGTGTCTCCTGATCAGTCCAATTTCCACCAATTACACCATGTAACTCAGCCGGTTCCATAAGAATGAAGTCTGATGAAGACATGCCTGACCCAAACTTACCGCTACTAAAGCAGTCAGTGCACAAATCAAAGTCTGCCTGCCATATAAAAGCATAATCATTGAGGAAAATTTAAAGATAAACATGTAAAGCGAAAGCTAAAATAAATGATACTAGTCAACAGAGTTCCCATTCCGCATCAATATCATTTAAGTTGCAGAAGAGTTCCCAGAGCTTGTTGAAGCACATTCAAGGCACTGCCATTGTAAGTAGCAAATTTTGCATTTCATTAGATGCATTCCTGTTTATCGATAACATTCTGATGTCTATCGAAAAGAATTAACTCCAAATAAGGGCAGAACAGACTTTTATGTCCTTAAACCACACAGATAATGAAGCAAGTTCCAGAAAATTTGCCATGCAGCAAAAACCATATATTCCAGCACAAGTGAAGACAGAGAAGACCACATTTTAAGTATGCTACAGGCTATAGACTGGCAAGAAGATAATGGACCATCTCTTCCCATGATACATGAGAGCAAAGCTCAGTAAGATTCACTGTGTCATTCAGTCAAATGCATGGACCTATGTACCCAGATCAGTAGCCATAAGATGTATGAATAATCAAATTTAAGATTAGTAAGCAGCATGGTAATCGTGCCAAGTAAATGCAGGTAATTTTCAACTTCCACCCTCCAACCTAGTTGGAGGCATCACAATGCCTCCAATCTAGTCTTTGATCGGTGGGCAACACACTCGAGCATCACCCATGTGTGACTTATAACAAAAAATAAAAAGAAAACCCTAGCCCCATCTCTCTCTCTCTCTCTCTCTCTCTCTCTCTCTCTCTCACCCTCATTTGTCGTGCCAAAGATTGTTCAACATGTAATTCTAGATCAATTCCTATTGCATTTTTGGCAGATCATGTGTTATTTTTTAATTGCATAAGTGCATTGATTCTTGTAATGCAAGACGTAGAAAGAAGCTGCAGCAGTGGCAGTTTAAGGGGGCAACATATACCAAAGCTGGTAAACGGATACGAATGGAAAAGCACAGAATAGGAACTCACAACATTAGTCTAGACACAAGTGACGGTGACCATCCTTTGTGTAAAGACTCGATGGAAAGGAACATATACATGCACCCAACCCTCCGTGCACTAAGAAAGTACCTGCTTTTGACAATGGTAACGCTTCCGAGAGCAATCAGCAGCACAAGAATTGCAGTGGTACTCCACGGCCGGCCCTTCTGGTTTTACTAAATCTTCAGCAATTGCAGATTCTGAAAATAACCCCGACGGCATGGGTGGAGCCGCTTGGTTATTTCTTGGGACAATAGGAAGACACGGTTGTGTTGCCTCAAAGCGGTACAGTTTTTCAACCACAGGATCCTCCTTTGCAACTCCAACAACGTCGGCATCAGTCTTCGATGAGTCAGATGGTAGGAAGGGATGGAAATTAATCAAACCCCAGTAATCCAGAAACTCTAAAACTTCCTGCCTAGCTTCCAAGTCCCCCACTTCAAGATCTTCCAGGTCCTTCAATTCAATCACTGATTTTGGGTTGGCACGGAACTTCTTCATAATTTTATTGCGTATCTCCAAGTACATACTATGTGTTCGACTTTGAGATTTCCCATTGAAAAAGGAAGCTAATGCACGCTCCTCGAGAGGATGAACTTTTGTCCATGAAAACCAACCTATAAAACCCAAAGAAATGCTTGACTAAACAAATCTTTTTTTTCTAGAGGGAGGAGCTTAATAACACAATATGACCTCAAAAGTTAGCACATTATCATTCATTCTCCAAACTTGCAGAAACACAATGAACAGTTTTCACCTTGAAGATATGAACTAACATGAGACCTCATCAAGAGGGCTCTGCTACATTCCAATATAGTGTTGCAGAGAGTGGCTCAAAAGTGCTCTACGCTGCACCACAAATCGCATTCAACATGTTTATTATTAAAACGATGGGAAGGGCCGAGGACAAGATAACTGATCTGAATCAGAAAAAAATTTACAAGTTGGTGTATCTTGTGAAGGAAGGAAGAGGCAGGCAAACGAGAGTACTGTTTTGAGGCAATGCATCTGGATAATGAATTAGAAAGAGATAGAGGAAGAACAGATATATCCACTGGATTAAAACCAACAAGAAAGAAATTACACTTTTCAAATTTTGCCCTCATTACCAACAAGACATTAGCCTTGACCACAAAACAAGAATGGATTTATGGCAAACTAATCGCAAAGGACAAACCCAAATTTCCTCATAAACGCCTGAAAGAACACCAGAATCCAACTGAACTAAAATTAGAGACGCAAGTGAAATTCAGATTTACACATTCCACTCCTTCTCAGAAGAAACCACCTATCCCCCTACTAAGAATTACTTCTATATATGACGAATAATCTCGGGCAAGACTAAGTCATCTGAACTGAACTCACCACAGTGGTTAGGAACTACATGAGCATCAGCATTTCGAGATCTAATCGCCTCGAATTCAGCTTCAATGGCCGCCTCCAGAGCCTCCCACTGTTCGCTCGCCCTCCTCGCCTCCTCGGCCTCCAAAATCTCCTGCGCCGCCTTCTTCTCCTCGCTCTTCAAGGCGGCCAGGCCTCCGGCCGCGGAACCGGAGCCGGGGCCCTGGCGAGCTCTGGTCAGTGGTCCGTTGTGGATCTGGGCGTGGGAAATGGAGCTCTTCTCGCGAGTGACTCGCTTCGACGGCGCGGACGAGGAGCCCGAGGCGCCAAGGGCGCTGGCTTTCCTCTTGTGAGTTCCCGCTCGACGGCGCGTCGAGGCGGCGGAATCCGCCGACTGAGGCTCGGACGCGGCCACGCCCGCCGGTAGGGTTCCGGCGTCGCGGCGTTTCTCTTCCATTCGGGAGGGTAGAGCTCCTCGATCAGTTCGGTTTCGGGTGGGGGAGGGAATCACTGCGAAAATAAAGTTGCCCACTCGAAGAGTTAAAATTACTGCGAGGGAGACTTTGTCGGTAACGCAACGGCGACGGGCATCTCCGCTCTGCAAGTGGTTCATTGACTGGCCGTGGCCGGTAGGTACCGATAACGAGTACCGACGACAGAGGCCATCTTCGGACGGCCCGGGTCGGGCCATCTCGTAGGAGATCAAGCCCGCCCAATTGCGGGGCGGACTTGTCAGACCGGAACCGGACGCTCGGGCCGGGCCATTATGAGATCCGTTTGCCCATATCAATTGGACGAAGGTTAATCCTAAAACGCGGAAGAAGGTCCAATGGGGAATGCAAGCCACGCGGAGCCTTTTCTGTTTTCATGACTGAAATCAAGTCGACAGCATGAATATGACTAAAATCCATTAGTTTGTGAAATTATTTACCCCGACGCGATAAATATGGAATTTATTTATAAGTAATTCATGTCATCTAATTATACTCTTTTCTCCTTAATTCGAATAGATTTTTAGATAATATGTAATTTCAGTATATGGGCGACATGTGTTTTTATCTTAATATATTCGTAACTATATCAATACAATTTGGGGCTTCTATGCACCTTGAGGGCGGAATTTGGGTGCCATGAGCGGCAAATGGTATAATAACTCAGGAAAATGTTTGGTACTTCCTTCATATCAAGAAAATATACGGGACAAATTATTCAAAAAAACTTATCCCCTTCAGTCAAGAAAGTTATAAGCTAAATGTCGTTATGACGCCGGATTAAATTGTCTTAAGAGAGTTAACTAAAAATGCCTGAAAGGCAAAATGTGGTTTCCGCATATCAACGAGGATGACTAATTTTGCAGAGCAAAGGTCAAATCGATGTCCGAAGGACAAGAAAACAACCTAAACAGTTTGGGTAAGAAAGATATATAAATAGGAGACCTGGGATCATGAACAGGGACATCACTGGGTACAGTCCAAGACTTTTATCTTTCTCTAGCATGTAGAATCGCAAAAGCCTTGCCTGCTCCTCCTCCTCCTCCTCCTCCTACAAAGTCCAGAACTCGGTAGTTTCTCCGTCTTTCCTGGGGATTTACTTCAGCAAGTTCGAGTCTTTGGACCGAAGCGTGATATGGGTGTCGTCGTCAGAGACGCCTCTCGGATCATCCTTCTTCATCTGTTGCTTCTCCTGGTAAAGTCCCTCTTCTACGATTGTTTTGTTCATGTTCTCTGTGAAAAAATCCCTTCACTTTTGAAGAATGAACAGTATGGCGCCATTGATTCAGCTTTTGCTCCGATCTAGCCCCTTGAGAAGCGGTGGAAGACTCCGAAGACTCGAAGTTTTTCTGAGACTGCTCTGCAATTTGGATAACTTTTTAATTGGTTTCGACAGAGATGGTGGATTAATTTGTACTGCAATAATTTCTTAGTTTTCTTTTAACTTTGCAGAGCTCTCATTGCCATGGATGTTGGGCTAGACTGTTGAGTGAGAATCATGGAGAGAGATTCATGGACCAGCGTCTCTCTGGATTTTCTAAAATTGACGATGATGGTCATGCTCATGCTAATGGCATGTCCCATATGGATCATCTCATGATGGACCCTCAATCAATGATCTTCTTCACCTTGGATGACCTCAAGCTAGGCAAGACCATGCCCATCTATTTCCCCAAGAGAGACCCATCATTATCCCCTCACTTCTTGCCCAGAGAAGAGGCTCAATCTATCCCGTTCTCATCCAGAGACCTCCCTCATCTCCTCGATCTCTTCTCATTCTCAAGCGACTCTCCACAAGCCAAAGCCATGGAAGATACCTTGAAGCACTGTGAGACCAAGCCCATCAAAGGAGAGACCAAATCCTGTGCAACCTCATTGGAGTCCATGCTTGACTTCGTCCACGGCATCTTGGGAGGCAAATCCCAACGTTTCCAGGCCATTTCCACCAGCCACTTGATCGAATCGAGCACCCACTTCCAGAACTACACTATCCTAGAAGCGCCTAGGGATGTGCCGGCCTCAAAGATGGTGGCGTGCCACACCCTGCCTTATCCCTACGCGATCTTCTATTGCCACAGCCAGCAGAGTGAGAACAGGGTGTTTGAGGTTGTCCTAGGGGGCGAGAACGGGGACAGGGTAAAAGCCGTCGCGGTCTGCCACATGGACACGACACAGTGGAACCGTGACCACCCATCCTTCCGTGTGCTCGGCATCGAGCCTGGGACTGTGCCGGTCTGCCACTTCTTTCCCGCAGATAATCTTGTCTGGGTTCCGATGGCACCTACTCCGAGCATGATGTGATTATGTTGTGTGTTTGGGAAATCTACTTCTAGATCATTAGGCATGTTGTTTTGCATCTTGTTCTTCTTTAACTGTCTGGAACCAGTGTGCTCTGCACAGTATATCATATTTATAAGGAACCCTCTATCCTGCGACACTTATTGCGATTCCAATTGCCTCTCCAATCCACAAGATCCTATTAGCTCTGCTGTTTTCTTCGCCCAAAATTGAAACTTAACGAGCTCAGCCGTGGATAAGGCTATTTACAACATCAAGACTTGGGGGCTGGGGGCCTCTCACGCGCGACAGAGAGAGAATGGTAGTTCAGGGCTGCGCGACGCAGCTTGACAGTGGTTCAGGCCCGCCTGAGAAGAGAGAGGTTGAGTGAACGGTGGCCGCCAAAACGCTACAGAGCTGTGAGCCCAAGTCAATGCTGCCGGCAGCGGTGTTGGTGGCGACAGCATGCCTTTCGGAGCGGGCGAATACGTATCACCTGTCCCAATACAGCGTTGATATTGAAGATCGGTTGCTGCATAAACCTCTCCTAGAAAAGGAACGATGTAGAGGAGCTCCTTAGCGCTTTAAGAACTCTTTGACCAACATTTAACCTTGGGTCCATCCCCCCTCGTCCTTTTCATATTGATATGGGCAACCATTTCCTTGACTTTTCATAAATTAAAGTTAAAACTGAATGACATCTTCCGCCCAAACTTAGATGGTCAGCAACAATCCATCAAAGCTCACTTAAAAGGGGATTGCTTGAATTTCAAGCACGTTCTTTTCCCCGTCTCCCCAGTAGACCTTAATTGGAAGAGCCCGTGGAAACTGGAAACTCATCCTTAGGAAAAGGAAAAAAGAAAAAAGACAATCAAACTCATTGATCGACAATTCAAATCAATAGAAAAAATCAAGATAAGAATATCCAGTCTTCGGAGAATCTAATTCATATCAATAGGAGCCCAAGCATTAGCATATTTCTCTCAACTTGCCTAGATAGTTTTAACTTTTATTCTAATATCATTGGACAAACTCTGCTTTTCTTCTATGTCTCATTGTATCTTTTCTGGTCAAGTCCTTTAGTTTTAATGTATCTAATCAAATCGTCTTGTTAATATTCTTTGTAACGTGAATAAAATCTTTGCAAAAGGACCAAACATGTGGCGCAGCATCGGCGAGAAAGCGAATTTTTCTTTTCTCTCTTCTTTTCCATGATGGGTAATCGTTTTGTTAATATCCTTTGTAACGTGAATAAAATCTTTGCAAAATGACCAAACATGTGGCGCAGCATCGGCGAGAAAGCGAATTTTTCTTTTCTCTCTTCTTTTCCATGATGGGTAATCGTCTTGTTAATATCCTTTGTAACGTGAATAAAATATTTGCAATATGACCAAACATGTGGCGCAGCATCGGCGAGAAAGCGAATTTTTCTTTTCTATCTTCTTTTCCATGATGGGTCCAAGTGGCACCTACACTAGCAAAATTTTATCTGTGCTATATTCCGACATTGTGCAGCAGTCACGTTAATTGAATTTGACCGGATTTGATACTGAAGAAACTTGATTAGATAAGCTGGAAGTACAAGAACTTGATTTGAAAAAAGGTATTTAAAGTACATGCATGAGAAAATGGATCTTTCCTCTCTCTCTCTCTTTTTCTTCTGTTGTAAATATCACTAAACCTGCATAAATAGTTCGGTGTAAACGTAATATCCGTGTGAAGAATTATCAGAACCTGCCAAATTTGACACTCTGAAATTCCATCGTCCCAAAAATCTGCTGCAAGTCTCAAGCTTCCCCAAGCATTCTTGTCATTTTCAATGCCTACGCAGGAATATGGATGAAGATTACTTATTTCAGATGGATTTTCTTGACCTTTTCTTTTGACGTGGAACTCTATCTTAGATGGATAGACCTAGATACATGCAACGATTCCACTGTTTCCGTGACGGTTTCTTTGACCCTTTCCACCAGCAGTACACTCGAAAACCACGCCAAGTCTACTGCATAAACACCAGCATTCAGATCAAATCAGATCGAGCTGACTCCATTTATTTTGTCTGTTCGTTGGCTTCTTTCTACAAAAAAAGAAAAAGGAAAAAGCGCTGAAGCTTTCCTTGAAGAAAGGTTTCGTATCTATGAAGAAGATCAGAAGAGGGGGTTTTCCTTGACATACATAGTACGCCCTTATCTTATTTGATATATCGTATTAATCGTCCATTACAGTGATCAAGAAGTAAATGAAAGATCAGACAGAGATAGCGAAATGGATAATAACCTTGACATGCTCCAATTACAAGCATATGCATAATACTACTGTAATAAAAGAAGTTTTACATATGCATCTGCTCCAGAAAAGCATCTACCACTTTAATTTTAATCTTTTTTTCCCTTCTCTAGTATCAAACTAAGCAGATGTCCTCTTCTTCTGATATTGATCATCAGGCATCTTCAAACGCTCATCCTCTTCTTTCTCAGCATTTTCCCCACAGTGCTTCTTCTCCTTGGCATCACCACGGCTGTGATATATGATTGCATTGGGTCTCATGTCGAAATCCCTCACAAAATCAATGCTGTTCTTTTCATTCTTGGATGAAGAGTCTGGGTGAATGAGATCTCTAATTGACTCCGGCATGGGCTGGTCCTTCATTATCTTCTTCCAGTAGTCACGTGGACTCTCTCTTGCATCATTGACTTCGGCAAACTATCAACGCCAAAGCAAGGGAACAAAAAGAATCAGAAAATCGAGTACCAAGAAAGAACAAAACCGAGTAATCAAAAAAGAAAAAAGGAACACTTACGAAGAGAGAAGAGAAGAGGAAGATGACAGCAAAGATGAGCTTCCTGGTCTCCATGCTTGCTCACTAAGCAACGCTAGAAAGATGGATTTGGCTGCTTTGTGACAGTTGTGGCAGGCTTGTCCAGGTTCTGACCCTTCTCTATTTATAGTCCTATAACGATGACCGACATGGTAAGATTTTTAAACTCACAGCTGACGACTCTTCTATTTGATTTTGGAAAGAAAATGGGCGTCGACATGTGTATTTACATTGTTGCTGTTGATAAAAACAAAATGAAAACGAGAAAAATTAATATGTTTGTTGACAAACAAGAGACGCTGTAATGGTCGGTGACCCCATCAGGGCATTTTAGTCAGACCAAGGGAAAGAGAGATATATGCCCATGAGAAACCATACCACTAGTCAGGTCAATATCCATCGGGCATTATGGGACCTGTCCAATCGCACAGTAAAACAATTACGTAAAGGACAGCAAACCACAATCGAAAAGAATTGTGACCTTGGATGCGCCTAACATTAGAAAGATTATTGCTCAATAAACTATACCGATCACACACTATTTTGATAACGTTGAAAATCTTGCTTGATAGTTTCAAAGCAACTGATGGGCTAGAGTAGGTGACAAGCGACGGATAACATGCAATTAACTCTTGCTCGGAGCCCCACTAATTGCAATGGGGGGGAAAGCACCAAACGAGTTTTCTTTTGTGCAATTATGTGGTATGCTAATTAGTTAAGGAGAGGGTTGTGACTCTGCCTCACCTTGCTTTGACTCTCCAACACCTCGAAGTTAATAATTCCTTCAATGTCATAGAGAGAAAGTTATCATTTCAATGTAAGAAATCCACGTATATAAACTAACAAAATAGAGGAAGAACTAATGAAGAGTGTGCAAAATAACATTACCCCCTTGGTCCATCACTTATCGTCATATCTATCCAATGGAGAAACGCTGCCATACTCGACAAGTTAACTAGGATTTTGTTTATGAAGATATGCTATCAAAGGGCAACCATTAAAACAAATATGCCATTTTCAAGTAATGTAACAATCGCGACATCTTTCTTGTTGCTGTATCATAATGTGAACCTGCTTATTTGATAAAAATAATGAAAAATCGTTCTCGTAGCTTCTCTTTAATTACACAAGAGGACGCTTCTATCTTTGGATCTCGAAAATCTTTCTTGTTTTTTCTTGTCGCCCTGCCTTGCCGTGAACCTTCTCTATGTGAAATCTTCCTTTCGTTATTTGACCCAAAACGAGGTATATTATAGGGTTGTCCCCCTCCCTTAGGCTAGTTTTTCCCTAGTGGTAGTCGTAATAGTCGGAAAGAGTTGCTAGTCAAAAGGCGCATTTCATGCATGCTTTGAGACCTTTTGGACATAAATGCTTTCCCTCTTTTAAAATCACTTCCTCCTAAATGGGACATGCATGGGTGTAAAAGAATAAAATATAGAGAGAAAAAAAAAAGAAGGAAACGAAGAAAGACGGTGCATCGCATGCAGCTGCACTTAGGCCATGCTTCTCCACCTGCTCTTTCAGAACCAGACAGTCACAAAATTATATTTATATTGCAATTGTCAATCTGTATGTTATTTAATAGTGCAAGTAACAAGCTGAACCATTGTCAACGAGAATACTAAAATTTAATAGCTAGCCAGCCAGAAGGCAGAAAGTAATGAAGTAAGACTGCTCGAGACTAGCGATGTGGTACTAAACTACAGGGTTATACACATCCATACATCTAGTGCCTGGTGGTTTGGATTTTCGTTTGATAAAGCTAAACAATTAAGCACTTGATCACCTTCTCCAGTATGCAGCAAACTCCTCGACATGCTTGCCAGATATACAGCCCCAGGTGCTGTATTACCAGATCTGACTTGGAAAAGGTGAGGAGTTGGAGTGAGAACCTCGAATCATGAAAAAATAAATGGAACCCTTAATCTTGAAGGGTAAGCTTTTGAATAGGCAGATCGATTTGTTTTCATGACAACAAAACTTATCTTACTGGTGTAAGCCTTGTCCTTGAAATATTTCGTCAAACGTTTTTTTGAGGTTTGATTTTACCGAACCAGAAGGAGAAAACCTACATGCATGTGTAGTGATATGGCAAGAGAGAATAAGAATAAAAGCATCTTTAAGGTAGAGTAAATGACACTTTTGTGATTGAATCTGGCCGTACTTCAAAGGGAGATAAATGAATTGAATACACATGTGAAAGCTAGTCAGACTACCACTTTTCTCCTTTACAAGGACTTGAGATCGATTCACAATCTTGTCTCTATGCTTAGCGATGAAGCGGCTCAGATATAATTTTTACATGATGTGATAAACATGGAAAAACAAATTAAAAAGCCTTAGTTCTTTTAGGATTTGAACACTGAAAAGATATGAATCTTTGCCGACTAGGTGCGATTGTCTTGCCGCCAAGATATGCCATTTTGACCTAAATGTACTCCTCTGCCATACAGAATAAATGACGCAAGACAACAATAAAAGCGAGAAGCACTAGCTCAGCTACCTTTTTGAGTCGGCAACATTTCCCAATTATTCGATAATATATATATATATATGTATGTATATATCAAAGACTAATATTTCACACATACATGAATCATCATGATTGTCCAAAATTAGTCTGAACACTCTCAAAGGTTGTGTAGCTTGCAGAGAAAGGGTCACTTTCAACCGTCCTTATTTGTTTTATTTATGTTATTTTTTATGGTAAGGTCTTAAAGGAGATCAAGATTATAAAACCCTACAAAGAACCAAAGGGAGGATCGTTTGAGATCACGTTGACTGAAGGGCAAGAATATGCCAAGAACTGCTTTTTTGACTATCCATGCATGGAAAGCCTCACGTTTAGGGTTTCTTTTCTGTAGAATTTGTTCAAGACAGTCTTCATTAGACCAAAGTAACATGAACCATTCGCTTAAAGTGGCCACCCACAGGATTAGGCATGAAAGCACAAGCCTACAGCACTTTTCTTGTTTTCTCCATTTCCCATTGCTTTTGGGGAAAGTCTAGCTAGTATTCTAGAATAATCATCTCTTAATCTCAAAAATATTCACTCGTTTATTTAAGAGTGTATATTCTTGAGTACTCGCTCACTAACTCCTGCTGAAGAGGGATCGATCAAAACCCTTGCAGCTGGGCAAGTTCAACAATCTTCATGTGATAATCTCTTCTGCATAGGAGTGGATGATGCAAATTGGAGTCATGCTGACATCCCCACTTCAAAAAGTTTAAAATCTCCTTCTTCTTTTTTCCCTTCAAGTTGACCTTTTGACATACTTTCTTGTTATTATGTTGTGATGTGGACGAATCTGTCCTCATCCTACCCACTCATATCGTATGCACATATTTAATATCACATGAGAGCTGACTTCGAACACATACCAAGAAATATGCCAACCAACATGTCAAAACTTATCTTACACGTACTTTTCATTTCCCATCAATATTTCTATGGGCGTGATGATCGATTTGTAAGAAAAGGAAGAAAGGTCAAATCCAAGCTTTATAGGGTTTTCTTTTCAATGAAGTTCCTTGGTGTGGGTCAGTCATGTGCTACTACTTTAGTGAAGATTCCGCAGTTTGATCATCAGCTGACTGTCTAGAAAAAGCCAGTGCATGAGAAAGATGGTGGCCGAACTGTGCATGAGAGAGAGAGAGAGAGAGAGAGAGAGAGAGAGAGAGAGAGAGAGTTGACTCCGAAAGGCGAGATATCGAGATTAGATTCTGGATTCCATGACGGTGCTAGGTTGGCGCATTACCCGAAAGTCAAGTACAGATGTGCGTATATCAGTTTTCTTTTCTACAGAGATGTATCTAGTTGGGTATTAATAAGTTCAATATCTAGGTGTGTTTTTTTGTTTGCATCGGCAACATGCATGGTATCTACGAACTAGCGCTGTATAAATATATCTGTTTCTATGCCGTTCGCGTGCATTCGTTTGCAATGGTCAACTCATGACGTGCAAACCAGGGTGGCAATCTGGAGGTTTGCGTTTCCCTTTCCTTTCGGGCCGGGGGTTTCCATAAGATGATGGCTCCATACACGACCCCTTAACAACTTTCTTCCACGATAAAATTGTGTACTTGATATGTTACGTTGATAATTAATTTAGACAGTCACGATGCTTGGAAAGCCTATGTGAGGATTCAAATGAACTAAGCTGGACACGCTCGTCTTTTCTACATCGGTTAATGACAATTAGAAAATTCGCGTTGTGTTTCATATCACACCTTTAGCGTCTTCATATCATTATGCAAGTACTGACGAAACTGATGTTGATATATCGAGGCAACGGAACCACTTAATATATCAGACACGTGTACTGATTTTTATGGATTTGATTTAATTTCGAAATAAATTGTGTTGCCCGCGGTTTTCTTGCCGGCAGGTTCGCCACCCATGATTCAAAGGGCTAATGGAGCTGACCTAATTAAAAACACAGGCGACGCTAATTATGACGGTGACTATTCATGTGGACATAGATTGATGGTCTTAACATATGTTGTGTGGAAGATATTAATTCAATGTGTAATCATGGTTTTCATAAAGCAGTCCCTCGTGGGTGAGTCATTGCTTTCCCGGACTCCGAGTGATCTTGCAATCCTCTTTGTCTCTCTCGTAGATGTCATCTTCAGTTGACTTCGCCACAGAGCCAACCTCTTTGGCTAGTGAACCACGTAACTTTGGGATAAAGATTGATTTAATATGTTTTCCATCCCACATTATTCACACTCAAATTCATATATAGGTAACTATCCACTGATTAACTCAAAATTGTCAAATCTCAGTCAAAATCAAACAAGTAACGATCGAAAAAGACATGCTTTCGACATTGCTTTAATCTTGGTGGATAAGCAAACGCATCTTGTCAGGGCAAACGAAAGTTACAGGAGAAAAATCCGCAACGTGAATTAGGCAGCAAAATCTGTTTGATACAAGTCCAAGAGAGAGATTGCTAGCGCTTTTTGGCATCCACAAGTCAAGCATGTCAAATTAATGGAGTATCTATCTGAAGATCGTATCCTAAGAAAAGACAGTATAAAGTAGATGATACGGTTTTTCCAAGGCCTAGTGCTCATCATTGTGTGCTTGTGCAGAGTCGTAATGGAAATTATTCTCACTAGATAACTATATATCTGGTTCAGACAAAAAGAAAAAATTATATATCTAGTATCTTTTAGTGAAAACTGTTTGTAATGAACTCTTTGGTAGAATAATTTTTAAAGATTTATACATCGCTAGCTAGCTAGACATGAATTGGATCGAGTAACAATAGTTTTTGGACTGTTCACTAATAGTAATAGCAAAAGTTAAGAGGTGCAAACATGAGATATCCGATTTGTCCAAGGTCTGATACTATGGGGCTTTCAAGAATATCGCACTTATGAAGATGACCCATCTCCTTAATTTCTATGAGTTGTGGTTTCAAACCCCGAAATTAAGGAAGCAAGTGAGGTCATAGATCAAATATGACGCGATTGGGCAAATTCATTGAAACACGGGTCCATATCGCGGGCATTGAGTTCAGGACTGTATTTTTCCCCTATATGTAGTTCTCACGCCTTCGTTTTGACGAGCCAAGTAATAATCATATGTTTGATTAGATTAAAGGTGATGATTTTCAATATCAGCAATTCTTTCTTGAATTTGATTGTGGGAAGATTCATTCCCCTCTCAGCACAATCTCATAAAGACAGTAAATTGAATCTTTCTCAATAGTAAGCTTGGAGGTTTTGCCATCATATTTAAAATTAGTGTTTGAGGTAGCTACGGTATTTCAGCTCCATTGCTCATGAGGAGTCCATATCTATTTAGAAGTGTGGTTGAGTCTACGCATTGGGATATACAAGAATAGTTTTAACTTTTTCTATTTTGGCTATGCCATGCTCAAATTTACTTACCATAGATTGTTTTTGGATAAACCTTATCAATATCTTTTATACTCCGTATTATTATGTACATAAGGAAATTATACAAGGTTGCTTAAAGCTTGTGAAATTGCGGTTCTTTCATTTTACTTGTTTAAAATGTCGTGGATTGATCAATCTCGTAGTAGTTCCAACAGCTAAGTCTCCTAATTGATAGCGAGTCTTCAGCCTATTATCTTGTTCCCCACACCAAAACGCAGCATCAAGCAACACGTAGGAACAAACTATTACATTATATAAGAAGTCATATTATATGGTGAAAAGGATAACCCGGACCCATGGTTGCACGTAAGTGTCTTAAGTATATATGTAACTCGTCAAAGACATGTTTTCTAATTAGAACTCAATTAAGATCATTTCGTTTCATTAGATTGAACATGTGAAAAAGGTATAACACAACCAAAGTTATCGAAAAATCGCTGGTTTCTTCCAAAACACCGAATCTTAAGCGTCTTACAAGCTTATACAGAAATTTACCTGACGAGTTCTCAGTCGTAATACAGACACAATAAATATTCTAGAAACTTTATCTGACCTTAAACCCTAGATTCCACTAAACGGCTGGTTCCTAACAAAACTCGTACTACATGTATCCCAATAAAACTCGTACTACATGAACCCTAGTAAAACTCGTACTGCTTGGCCATCGCAAAACACCTGTTGCATACACCTGAGTCTGTAATAATCTCGGACGGCGACCTTTTATGCATTGAAAGGTGGCACGATATTACCCCACTTCCTGTCTTGAGTGCGACGGCCAGATAGATGTCACCAAGACAAATTAAAACTTGGTTAGGTGTGGTTGTACATCCGGTCAAAGCATTATCGACGAGAGGTTACCCGGAGAACATGCGGTGCCATCTGCGAGATTTGACGAGCAAAAACTGCAAATTATAGAAATGGTGGACTTGTTATCTTCGCCAAATGCAACACGACTCCATTAAGAACACTCCAGAGTAGGATTAATCAAGCGAGCTTACGAACTTATAACGCTCTAATTTAATGATGTGTCTAATAATCTAATGCTTGACATTGTTTAGCCGCACAAACACACAATTGCTCGTTTTATATTGTGTTGTCTCCCCCTGCCTTGGATCAGTGGGCATCCTAGGCAGCAAGATTACTGCCCTATCATCCAATCTAAATGCATTTGACTAAAATATCAACACTGTTGCCATATAACAGGGCGTCTTCTTTATTTTAGTAAAATAACATCTTTTGTCTTCCTCCACTTATGTTGTCGTCCTCGATCTAATTTGATAAGATGGGCCGCGGTATATTGTTGTTCCAAGAAAATTATGGTTCTCCCACGTCTTGCTTCCCTGAGCTTCTTCTTCTTCTTCTTTGTGCTCGCATTCCTGGTATTTCTCTATCTCTTCCTTTCTTTTGTTGTCGTCTTTGTTGGCTATTCACGGGTTCTTCACTACAACTTTTTAACTCTGGCAGAGTTCAAGAGATTGCTTTTACTAGTTGTCATGTCATGATCATTTAGCAAGTCGGGACAAACAAGGATCATTAATTAAGCTAGAGCTTAACTTGTTTCTTTGGACTGATTATACTTAGCTGGCTTCCAAGTAGATTTAACTTCAACATCAGATATAAAGCCATTGACTTGTGTAGGGTTCTCGTGCCCATCTATTCTCACAATTGAAAGTGAATTAATCTTTTTGGATCTTTACCCTCTTGTTTATAATTTGCATGTTGTTGATTTTCAGTGTTCTCAAAGCAGGGTGATAGCAAGTCGGCATCGAGGATTAGACGATGACCGTGAGAGAGATAGGCCTAACATCCAGAAGCAGATCATGGACGACCATGCTCTTTTGATGAAAGCCTAAACAAGAATCCCTCGTTGCTCACGTTAAGGACCCCGTTGATCCTGCCCTGAATGTCTTCTTCACATTGGACGACCTCAAAGTTGGGAAGCAAAAGCCCATATACTTCCCCGGCAAATCAGAAGACCCTTACAAGTCGAGGCTCTTGACCAGAGAGCAATCCGACTCCATCCCTTTCTCATCGGCACGGCTCTCGCATTTCCTCTCCTTCTTCTCCATCCCCGATGGCTCTCCTCAGGCTAAGGCCATGATATACACGCTCAAGCAGCGAGTGCTGGAGCCCATCGAGGGAGAGATAAGGTTCTGCGACACCTCCCCAGAGT
Organism: Melaleuca quinquenervia; assembly: GCA_030064385.1. Taxonomy (NCBI): domain Eukaryota; kingdom Viridiplantae; phylum Streptophyta; class Magnoliopsida; order Myrtales; family Myrtaceae; genus Melaleuca; species Melaleuca quinquenervia. The sequence continues at coordinate 2,725,165 of CM057726.1, read as the reverse complement.
CCATGCACGACTCGGCCCGCGAGGTCTTCGGGCCAAAAGCCCAGTTCAGAGTCTTGACCACCACTTTACCTCTCCACCAAGAAGAAGGAGGCCGGAAGCAGATTGATGCGACTATGGTCATGGGTAGCCACACCATGCCAAGCCCATATGCAGAGTTCTATTGCCACAGCCAAGCAGCGAGTGGGAACAGAGTGCATCAGATTTCATGGTGGTAACGAGGATGGAGGGGTAGAGAGATCGGCGGAGGCGGTGGCGGTTTTCACATTGGACACGACTTTGTGGGACAGAGACAACGTGCAGTTCCCAAGTCCTCCCCGGTTTGCCACTTCTTCCCCGCGGATAATCTCGTGCGGGTGGCCTCTTAGTATGGTCGTCTAAGTCGCCGTTTAACTATCTCAGGACATGCTTATGTTCGCATATGAACGTTAAATTACGTCAAGTGTTGTATCTTGCTCATGTATCAACCTCTACATATGACCCGGTGTGAAAAATGGTGGGCTCTTACATGGTCTTACCCGGGTCTTCGACATTACCTTGTACACACCAAGTCTTGCTTCACAGTTTCTACCCACGCTTCGACTGTGATGTTATGAAGAAATGGCAAAGAGGCAAAAGATATTGATTGTTTCCCGAAAGAATCTTAAAATGTTATATAGCCCTCTTTTCAATCATTTCTCGAAGGAATTTTTGGAGAAATACCAAAATTGCTATCTAGCATTTTCGTTGAAATTTTGTTGTATTTTAGAGGATATTTGCGGAAATCATTAATAACTTTGCAAGGCAAATAATGAGAATGTTATCGTGTCTCAAAATCTAATTTCGTTATTCTTCTTATTCCTTACATTATTTTCGAAAGGTTTGCATGATCATAAAAAAAAAAAAAAAAAAGGATGGAAAGAATTGGACCCAACTAAAGTTTTGATAAGAGGTCAATCATATTATTATTCTCCGAAGGGCCTTTTTGCCTTGGGGAATGTACTGATTGGAATCATTCTCGATGCCAAAGTCTGATTTTTCATTTTGTCCACCATAGTTGGACATGGCGATACTTTCATCGTGGTTTCGTGTTGATTCTTCCTCAGGAATTGCGGCGCGAGAGCTTATTGTGCATAGGGGCATTTCGTCTTCGGGCACACAAGCATTTTGTTAAACATTTCGGAATTTAGCTCTTGTTGCGACACACTATCTTCCCTTTCCGATTAGCAATAGGTTTGATGGGTCGCACGTGTTTTGGATCCCGAGATCGGAACCATAATTTGTGAAAGAGAAATCAAACCTTTTTATGAGAGAAAAAAATTCCCTCTTTACTTGAAGTGGCTGGCCTTATTAAAAAGAAAAAATTTATACGCTACGTTTATTTTTCCATAAGAAGCTATACAACCCTTGTCCGAATAAAAAAAATACGCGCAGGAGATTAGATTTTTTTAGCTCAAAAAAATCGATCACTCTAAACAATCGATCAACTTCCACTTCTAAACCATTTAAGCTATAAACCGATCGAGTTCGAGTGTCATTTAAGTATTTGAATTATCGAATCGAGGTCGTGTGATCTCAGGCTCGAGTACACCGATTAGCTTAATCATTCAACAATTCGGACGTCGAACTCGAGCTCCATTCAAAATATTGGATTTTGGTGGGTCGGGTCGACGAAGTGGAGCTCAAGCTCAAACTACTTAAATATCGGGTTGATCCGAGTTCCACTACAGGTTGCTCGACTTGATGAGAAATGAGAAACCCTAACGGCCCGATGAGATCTTCTTTTCCATCCCGTCTCGCTTCCGTCCGGAATCCCATAACTCTCTCTCTCGCGAAACCGCAACAAACAAATAACAAACTCCCCCGATGACTTCGAACGAGAATCATAACAACCGCTGTGCAAACGTTTCTCCATCGCCATCTCTGCGAGATCTCCCTCCAGAATAGCCACCTTCTTCCTCCTCGACAAACCCACATCTTCGACAGAGTAATTCGTAGCTATCCTCGTCGTCCCATCGTGACCCGAAAGGTGGTGGTTTATGGCGAGATGATGATGAGCACCGACTCCGAATTCAACCGGAAGAGGAAGAGCAACCCACTCGCCAACCGACGGTTCTCCGACCCCGACGGCGAGAGCGAACCCGATCACCACCACCACCTCGCTCTTTCGCTCTCCATTTGTCCCGCCCCGCAGGACCAGCGACACTCGGAGCTGCTCTCCGCGAAGTCCCTCTCGTCTCAGCCCAGCAAGATCGCCGTTCCCCCGAGGCGCCGGAGAGCCGCCCCGCGCGGCCGCGGCAACAGGCTCCTGCCGCCTCCCGGCGGCGGAGGAGACGGCGGGGAGAGCATCCCGGCGCCGTTCCCGTGGGCGACGACGCGGCGGGCCACCGTGCACAGCATGAGCCACCTCCTCGCCAACCGAATAGACAGAATCGCGGGAGAGGTGCAGTGCAGGAGGTGCGAGAGGGTGTTCGAGATCGAGTACGACCTGAGGCAGAAGTTCCTGGAGGTCGGGGCCTTCATCGCCCGGAACAAGGGGAGTATGCACGACCGGGCTCCGCAGGAGTGGATGAGCCCGGCGCTGCCTCGGTGTGGGTCGTGCGGGCAAGAGAACGCGGCAAGGCCGGTGATCGCGGGCAAGGACGGGATCAACTGGCTGTTCCTGCTGCTAGGGCAGATGCTGGGTTGCTGCACGCTCGAGCAGCTGAAGTACTTCTGCGAGCACACCGGGAACCACCGGACTGGAGCGAAGGACCGGGTACTGTATTACACGTATCTCGGGCTGTGCAAGCAGCTCGACCCGACGGGGCCGTTCGACCCGTAAACCGACGATGAAAAAGGGGGCGACGTTGACGAGAGCTGGGACCGATTTGATTCTCACCGTTTCGTTTCTGATCCACCCTCCCGGGACTGCGGACGAAGTGTTTGTGATAATGACCGCGTAAGGAGATGGTTTCCTTGTGGAGCTCTGCGTGCTTTTTTGCATGGAGAACTTTCCAGAGATTCTGTAATCCGTTGGGCATCCAAGGCATGCATGTGTACGCTGCTAATGAATCGATGAGACTGTCGCATGGCGCAATTAGTCACGTTACATGATTTGGAGACTCGAATTTCATTACTTAAGAGTCATTTGATGGACCTCATCGCTAGATTATAGGATTGGATGGCGTGGATATCTTAGTATGCATGAATTGAATTTGCATGTAGCAATAGCAATAGCTTGACCGCCATCCTTGATCCACATCTCATCGTATTTCCATACACTTTTTATCAACCTAGACTTAAAAAAAGGAGAAACAAAGAAATGTCAACCGAAATCCTTTTATGCCGATAAATTAAAAACTACATTCCGCACTGATCTAGGACGCTACTTCGTCACATATCCTTTAGACTTCTTTTCGTATGTGAACCCAATTCTCGTGCCTCGGCCATATTCATTATGATGGGTGCTGAATAGGAGCAATAATGAAACGCTAACTTAGCCAAAAGATGGCCTTCCATCTTCATCAAGGGACATCCAGTTGGTCTTTTCCCATGAGCATTCGTAAAGCTGCAATGCCTTCTCGATCTCGTAATCGTTTCATTTAATTCCCGAGCTCAACACGACCGATGAAGGACTGCGGTTCACATTTCCAAGCAACATACGCACCAGATTAAGTCCCCATGCTTTTGTATCAGGGACAAGGTTAATGTATAGATCCTCTCCAGGGTCTCCTAATTAACAACCTCAAGACAACCTACGTTATTATCGCCGGGAGTTGATTATCCGGTTATTCTTTTTCTTTTCTTTCTTGGCCAAGAATTAAACCCCGTTTGAGAAACCAAAAGTTCATTTATTAACTAGAAGAGAAGTGGTAATGATTATCCCAATCTAAATTATGGCACTTATCTGGAAAAATTATTAAAAAAGTCATACATTTATCTAGACTTATGCCAATTCAGTTTTAAATACTTCAATTTGGCCAGTTTAACCTTGAATCTTATGACAATTTGTTAATACTGTCTTTTCGGCCAATTTTGGCTATCAATGTAAATACTAGCCATCTTATATGGCACGATTAGCTGACATAGACAATTTCTGCATTTTTTCATAATTTTTTTTTATTTTCAAATTAATTTCTTTTAATTTTTCATAGTGTCTAGAGGCCCTCACCAACTGCCAGGGCAGCCCTCCCCCAAATCTAGGTGACGCTTTCATGGCCGGTGAGGGCGCAATATCCTTGATGGTTTGGGTGAGGGTCACAACCCTCGCCATCCACAATTAAAAAAGAAAAGAAAATGACAAACAAATAATGATTGAAATAATACATATGCAGAAGGCTTAGAATGCTTCCAGTAATTTCCCCAACCTATTTTCATCAACACTGATTGACCTCATAACTATCACGGAAATGGGTATATAATAAGTTTTTATAAACTTGGAAAAAGACATAACTGTTTCGTTAAAATTAATCAATAAAGGATACTTACGGTATATTTATATACCAAGATGATCGATTAAAAAAAATCCCTAATCGACCTACACGAGCGTATTTGGACGCCACGAATTGATGCACAATATAAAAAAGGATAAGGGTTGGAGGAGAACTGCAATTCATAAGAGCCAAAATTGCGAGATATATCGGGGATTTGATTCTTCAATCTTCAATTCCACATCTCTGATCTCCCACCCCTTCGTTCGAATCGTTGAGTAAACAAATGGTCGCACCCCTTTGACCGTAGTTGACTGATCCCCAAGCTCTCTCTCTCTCTCTCTCTCTCTCTCTCTCTCTCTCTCTCTCTCTCTCTCTCTCTCTCTCTCTCTCTCTCTCTCTCTCTCTCTCTCTCTCTCTCTCTCTCTCTCTCTGAATTCAACAAACTCTTTCACACACTTCAACAAACCCTAGCTAAAGACAATTCCAACCAACCAGAAACGAAGAATTCGGATGGTCTCCTTGCTTTCAAATCCGGAAGAAATTCTCATAACCGGGTCACGATGACATTCCTCACGCTTTGAGTCTGTTTCCCGATCTTTATCTCTCCATTTTAAACCCTCCTCCTTCTTCACATTCTTGCCTCTTGCTTTCAAATCTTGAAGAAATTCTGATAACCGGGTCACTATGACATTCCTCAAATCTTGAAGAAATTCTGATAACCGGGTCAGTATGACATTCCTTACGCTTTGAGTCTGTTTCCCAATCTTTATCTCTCCAAATCCAAGTGCTGTCTCCATTTTAAACACTCCTCCTTGTTCACATTCTTGCCTCCGAACCTCTCTCTCCCTCTCTCCCCCCAATACCTATTCGCCTCCACAAACTCTCAGAACCGCTTTCTTGCACCATGAATGTCGACTCGGAACTTAGTAGAAAGAGGAAAGGTGAATTCGAGAACAAAAGCAATGATCGAAAGTTCCGCGAGTTGGACAATGAAGGCGAGGACGACGATTTCCTCACTCTTTCGCTGTCTTCTCGGCCCTCGAGACCTCGAAAGCATTCTCCGCCTCCACCTCTGCCGCCTCCTCCTCCTCCTCCAGAAGCTAATCATGATACACACACGTTGCCAACTAGGGTGATGTATGGATCTCCGGCGGTGTTAGTTCAAGAGTCATCTATGGTGATGTACGAGCCTCCGGCGATGCTTCATGAGCCGGCCTTGGCGGCTGTGCTGTCAAATACCCATCAAGAAGCCCTACCACACCTGCTTTCACATGGCGGCCGCCGAAAACTTCCTCAGCCTGTGAGGGATGGCAAGAGCGAGACCATCCCGGTGCCCTTCCCATGGGCGACGAACCGACGGGCCACTGTGCACAACATGAACTACCTCTTGTCGAACAGGATCTTCACCATAAGTGGGGAGGTCCAGTGCAAGAAGTGCGAGAAGGTCTTCGAGATTGAGTATGACCTGCGAGGCAAGTTCCTCGAAGTCGGCAACTTTATCGCGCAGAACAAGGCAACTATGCACGATCGGGCTCCGCAGGAGTGGATGAGCCCAGTCCTCCCCAAGTGCAGGTTCTGCAACCAAGAGAATAGCGCGAAGCCCGTGATCTCAGTCAAGAAGAAGAAGATAAATTGGCTCTTCTTGCTCTTAGGGCAGACGCTGGGGTGCCTGACGCTGAAGCAGCTGAAGTATTTCTGCGCGCACACGAAGATTCACCGGACGGGTGCAAAGGACCGGATCTTGTATTACACCTATCTAGGGTTGTGTAAACAGCTTGATCCTACCGGCCCATTTGATATCAGCCGATGAAATTTCTTGCATTCCTAGGGCTTTGTAGGGTTTTCTCAAGTGCTTAAACCACCGTGAATGTTTCCAAAATGGTGAAGAAAAGAGCGGATTCAGATATCACAGTCCGTTGGATCCGGTTACATGTGTAAGTCTTTTCTTTGGGTCGGTAGATCTTGCAACTCATTTTGGATCAAAACTCTGATTTCCAGCGATTCTCATCGCTTATAGATATGATAGATGTTTGTTAGTCACTTCGTTATACAATGGAGTCCATCGTGATCTCATTCTGCGTATTGTTCCAACTTCCAACTTCATGATGAAATAGTTGGTTGATGTAGGGTTATTTGCGAATTATTTCCAAGGATCGTTTCTTTGTATTAATTTGTTCGTTTCTTGATCGCCATAGTCTTGTTCACCGTGATCTTGCAGTTGTTCACTCGTGAAAAACAGAGACTGCTATTTTCACTTTCATATGAGCTCGGTTAAGGATAAAGCAAATCCATCCGGGAATATTTTTGTGTCGCAAGTTTAGCCTGTGGCTGCAATCGGCATAAAATAGACTCGGCCATGATTTATTAATCGACAAAATCTCTGATCAATCCCTCACGTAATTTGAATTTTAGATTACCTGATCTCCAACCATTTAGAACTCGAATTTCAAAGGTTTTAGCCTTTTTGCATATTTGAATTCTCATCTTTATCTGTTTTGCGCACTCATTCTTGCAAATGTGCTCTTGTGCAATTCATGTTTTAGGGTTGATAAGGCTAAGTTAACTAAGTCTGAAGAATCATTCCTCCTCCTTCCTCAGTCACCCTCTTCTTTTTCTTCTTTCTGTCTTCCTGTATGTGAGATAAAGCCTCTAATTACAAGGATTTCAAGAGTTGGAACTAACTAAGATGAAGAGAGGATGCAAACCGGATTTCCACAAACCCTAACTTTCAGATTTGGTTCTTAAAAAAACAAAGAATATATTTCCGGGTCTCTCTTAATGTCTAAACTTTTGGATAAATGGTTGTGCACTCAACCTCATGCTTTCTGGTAAATCAATTTTAGCTCATTGGTCCGCCTCCATAGTTTAAGTAATTTGACATGGATTTTTTTCTGTATAGATCCAATGCTACTATTGCTCATAGCGCATCCTAAGAGGTTTACATGGATCCAATTATTGTCATGGATTTCATGAAAATTACCACTACTCAAAATAGGAGAATAACAGGCGACAGATAAAGCCATCCCTGATAGTCAAGACACCAGTCCCTAGTGATGATTGAAGACGGCCTGGTTCGCGTCATTGTTGTCTGCTCGCCGCGATCGTTTTCTGTCGGACCACCATCTTTCACCACAGTAGAGGTGGTGCCTGGTGTCCCTAGTTGTGTCTGTTCAGTCTTTGAGAATTGTCCTATTCTTTTCATAATGGCAAATCTTAAAATCTGATATGGTCAACTCGCCAATAATCACTCAAACTAACGTTTACAATAAAGTCCTACTCTCTTAGCTATATGTGTGAAGATGATCAGATACGAATTTTCTCCGAACTCTCATAGTCCTCAAAATTTCCGACGACTCCACTTGTAACAAAAGCATAATTGTCTAAAGTTATAATACAGTGGGATAAAATAGAAAATCGATGGAGCAAGCATATAATCCTAAGATAATAAGCCCCACATCTTCATTACAGGCTTCAATGGCCACATTGCCACAGTTCCAGAAAATTGCATAGTGATGGGAGTCACTATACCCCGCTTCCTAAAACGTGACTAAAGAAGTTAAAACAAGATGGACGACAACACTGAGATTTTGATTAAGCCAGTCAGTCAAAAATTTTAGAGAATAAGTCATTAAAAACTTCAAACTATGCCCATTATGAAACTCAATTTTTCTTTTTGTGACATGAAACCTGAATTATGCCTAGTATCACACGTTTACTATGCACTATCCGAAACTTATATCTTGTACCCTTCATCAAGGTCATGCCTGATGATTTCTTATCAAACAACTTCGCTTTTATTTTACTTAAGTTATGTGAGTGCCATCTTAAAACTATTTGCTTTCTAGTATCTATATAAGCAGATTTTTAATAGTACTTATTGACAGAAGAAATGATAAATATGAAATACACACAAGTTTAAAATATTTAGTGTCATAAAAATTTTTAGGATAAATGTATCATGGTGAACATAGCTCAGAATTTTTTTTATTATCCTTTTGCTCCAAATTTTCAAGATGTGCACGGTTAACCTACTCGGCCTAAAATCTGTCTGGGCCTTGTGGATCTTTAGCGACACATTGGATCTTTAGCATGTCAACCAAGAAATTCTTCGACAAATAAAAACCACGAGATTTCAAATATGCAACGTGTAAATTCATTGAACTTTTGGCGTCGGTGGCACTCCTTTTTTTTTTCCCAATTATTGCATCCCGCTCTCCAATCTTGTTCTCACTTCCCTCATGATTGGACCACTACGAGCACCGACCCATGGTCTGAAATCCACAAATTCAAAAGCTGTCGTGCGCTAACATCTTGATGATGGAAGAGAAGAGAATGACCCACTTCGGCCCGTTTGGGCTCAATGGAAGATGTCAGGTCCTCGAGACACTTTACTGTATCATGTTATTACTGTCGTTTTCGCCTTGGATAGCTGAGACGGAGCTAAATCCTCGAACCAAGAGAACGCATGTCGGATTAAAGTAAGCACGAAAAAGGAATCGCATGAAAAAGAACGATGGGATACATGGCTCGGCTTAGTTGATAGGAACCAAGAACCCGTGCCATGTTATCATAAGATTGTGTAGTAGATCTGGCATCATTATCAAAGCAACCAGAATTTAGTAAAGGCAGAAGAAGAAGGGGTTTACAGCTGGATTTGTCGGAGATAACTGGTGGATGAAATCATAAGCATGAAAATTTTGAAGCTCTCTCTCTTGGTCAGGTCCAATGGTCCATGAGCGACGTCAAACTGAAACCAATCAGTTCCTCGTGGACCATCCTTTCCCCGGCACCACACAGGCCACAAAATCATTAGTTTGCTTTATCCTAGTCGCTTCCACACATGAAAGGGACTGAAAAGAGTCCGAAAGGAGGACCATACCACGACGTTCGCTACTCGAAATTGGCCACTCATGCTCGGAAGACAAAGATATCACCGTCCATGTCGCAGACGCAGAATTTAATCCGATCTGACCTTTCGTCCCGAGAGCGGTAGTGTCATCCTTACTACCATTCTTTATTAAGAAGGGTTGAACAGTGTCCGGATCAGCTTTTACACACCTCTATGGATCCACATCTTCAAGCGATATTGAGGGCACGATTTCCTTCTCATTTGGTAAATCGAAGTATAGTATCTTTTGCCGGTGATGATCCGATCAATCGATGTCATGTTCCCTCTTTGGCATATTGGATCGAGTTTGATTATTTCCATATACTGATCGGGATTACGCTACCCGCACCAAGGCCATAATATTTCCACAGGCATTATCATGATGTGTTTGCCATTACGAAAGACAACGCTAGGGGGGAAAGAAGCCAAGCAATTTGCAGAGAGGGAGTTGCTTCAATTTATTTCCTTTTCTCCCCCCATCACCGTTATAATTGGAAAGTTTGGTACTTTTACAGTACTCTATCACCAATCCAATTTGACAACTCTACACATTACTCTTGTTAATACCTAATAAAAAGAGAGAAAAGAAAAGACAGTAGCAGAAGATCTTTGTCCGAGTAATTTTTATGTCTTGTTAGAGTGAGCATGCCCATTGGTCGCTAATTGAACGTGACCTTTACCACCGTCGTGATTACCATTGTCGACGACTTCCATCTTCAACTTTCTCGCCACGGCCCTCCACCCCGTCAAGCTACCGAAAAGCCCTTGCATGTCCTCGAGGGTCCGCCCCTGTGTCTCCGGGAGCACCGTGAAGAAGAAGGCCCAAGCGACCGCCGCCACCGCCGCGTACAGGAAGAAGGCGCCTCCTATGGTGATCCCCTTCGAGAGTGACAGGAAGGTCATCGTTATGAGCCCGCTCGTCGCCCGGTTCACGCTGACCCCAATACCCGCGCCCTGCGCGCGCAACCTCAGCGGAAATATTTCTGAGCTGTAGACCCACGCGATGGGGCCCAACCCCATCGAGAATGATGCCACGAAGGTCAGTGTCAGGGCGATGGACAATCCGATGGCCCACATCAGCTTGTGGCTGGAGTGGTCGATGATCGTGAGGCTGCATCCGAGGCCCGTGAGAGAGAGTATCATCCCCGCCACGCTGGTGAGGAGCAGCGGGCGCCGTCCGACCCGGTCGAGGAAGAACGTGGAGATAAGGATGAAGATCGTCTTGCAAAACCCGACGGCGATCGTCGCAAGCAGCTTGTGGTCCGACGACGTCACACCAGCCTTCTCGAATATGCGCGGGCTGTAGAGCACGACCGCGTCAATCCCCGAGGCCTGTTGGAAGAAGTGGATCCCGACCGCAGCAATCAGCACGTGTCGGACAGCAGGGGTCGGGTGGAGAAGAAGCTCCCGCCACACTCCCTCACCGTGGCTTTTCCTGCTGGTGACAGTAACGACGTCGTCATTGCAGGTATCCGGGATGCCGGCGGCGGACTTGATGTCGGCGAGGCGGAGGTCGGCCTCCTCAGAGGAGTCTGAGGTGCGCTGAAGGACGCGCTTGGCGTCCCCAAGACGGCCCTGCATGACGAGCCAGCGGGGGGACTCAGGCATGGCAAGGACGCCGACGGCGAGGAGGACAGAGGGTACGGCCCCGACGCCAAGCATGAACCGCCATCCAAGTTTGAGGGGGAGCTTGGAAAAAGCATAATTTGAGACGTAGCCGAGTAACACCCCGGAATTGATGAACACCTACAAGTGAGTTAATGCATTAATTGGGCATGCATCATGAATGTAACAGAGATAGTAAACCTAGTTAAACTTGTTCTGAGTTTGCATGATTGAGGTACTTCTTGTCAATTATGAATCGGCAACCCTGTCCTCGAGAGTTTGACGATGATCTCTTGTCTGGACCACGAGACTTTGGATAGCTTTTCCTCGAGGATGAGCTATCTAATCCGCTGTCGCACTAAAAATTTATGTCCTTTTTTCCGTTAATTTATGCATTTGTTCGTTACATTCTCATAGCCCAATTAGCCTAAAGAAGGAACAATAATAGGAAATCAAGCGCGGGATTGATTAGAAAACGACCAACTTATCGAAACCCTGTTGCGATAGTAACCAAAACGTAAACGTTTGAGGATTCCAAGTTACCTCGGGGAACGAGGTAAGGAAGCCACGAGCTGACGCCGGCGAGACTTCAGCCGTGTAGACGGGAGCAATCATGAGGGCGTACCCAACGCCGATACCAGCGACGAAGCGGCCGAACATGAGGAAAGCATAATTAGTGGCAAAACCCATGAGGATGGCACCCACAAAGAAGATCGCGCCGGCGATGACCATGGTGTACCGGCGGCCCACCCAGTCGGAGGTCCTGCCCGCGACGGCCGAGCCAAGGAGGGAGTAGAGGTTGATGATACCGACGAGGACTTCTACCTCCACGTCGTTGATGTGGAGGTCGTCCTTTATGTAAATAGCCGCGCCACTCATCACGCCAATGTCTGAAACACGCACGCCATCCAATTACAGTAATTGAGCAGCCCAATTAAAGAATACGAGCCGAGATTAGTCGAACTGAAAAGGTTAACAGGTAGAGATGTTTACCGTATCCAAGTAAGATGGAAGTCATGGAAGCGAGGATTGCGCAGGCGAAGGCGTACTTGTTCCGGGGAGGGCGTTTCTTCGGAGCCTCGACATCTTCGGCCGGCGAGTTCGCAGGCGGCACGACGTTCAACTTAGGATCCGCCATAGCCTTGTGCTCGGCCATCGTTCTCTCTCCCTAGTTCAAAGCTTCAATCAGAGAGAGGATCAAGTGGACAAGAAGATGCGAACAGGAGAGTACTTATAAAGAGTGCTCGTGGTTCGATGCCAGACTTGTAGCAGACCACGATGTTTTTTTTTTTTTTTTAATTTGGAGGTTCCGTAGATAATGAAAGATTCCTCTATTATAATAATTTCCTACATTAGAAATATTTGATAATTCCAGTGATTCTCTGCATCTTTTAAATTGATATGTAATCTTAAATAGTTATATGATAAAATCTATCCATGTATTCTTATGTTGAAATATATTAAAAATTCAATAATCATTTCTTCCTCTTTATCATTCTTAAATAAAAGGATTGTTTCGCGTGACTCTATAACTCTCTACTTTGACAGAATCCGGATGCCCTAACATAAAATCAGGGGGTGTATCCTTAACATAATATCCCAACCATTCGATTCAGATCAGATGATTGGATGTGACAATGTCATCCTGACTAAAGTTAGGGAATCCATTTCCACTTTGGCATGCTTCGACTTCTCTGAGTGGCTAGTGAGTGCGACGTGGTGAAATCTTCACCTTAAAAACCATAGTCTACGCCCGATTTTTATGGGCTTTGTGATGCATACGGGTCCTCAGTCATGATACATGCCTATCTACAAGGATCAATTCTGATGGTGATTTGATGCAACTAATGGGGTGTGACAGAATCAATCTGGTCATTCAACAGTGGGCAACCGTGTTGGTTGAAAGTTATGGTTTGAAACCCACAGTTGGTAGCGTATTAAGTGAGGAGTTATGGAGTTGGGATCCTGTGCTAGTCTCTCTCCAGATATAGGAACCCGAGTTAGTGCCATTCGAGCATGAGGGGCTCATGGTGAATTCATCGATCATCAAAAAAGAAAGAAAAAAAAAAGACAATCAATTGAGCGAAAACGTCTCTTATTTGCTTATACACAAAGAGCCTATAGCATGCAATCCCCACGTTTGATGCGTGCGTTTGATGTGATGATGAGTTATACTTGCTTTACATAGATAAGGAATTTCCGATACTAGGATGCATGCGTATGCTCTATCCAATTTTTTTTTCTTTTTTTCATGAATAGGAGCTATCTTACACCAAATAATTAAATTAGGCTTTTTTTGTACTTTTTTAAATATTTTCTTCTTTACAAAATTAGGACATGATATCGACTTGTTGATAGATTTAGAACACCATCGGAGTTAAAAAAAAATATTAAGACGACATAGATTTACATTAACACCATCGGACATGAGCAAGTCTCTTTAAACCACCATTCCCGTACATAATCATGTGGCCCTTTCTTGATTATACTTTTGAAAAATTTTACAATTCGATTGCACTTATTTGATTAAGTTTTGGAATTTGATTATACTTAAAGAAAATTTTAGGATTCGGTCGCAATTCACGACAAGTTTTAGAAATTCCGGCGTGCCTTTTTTTTTTTTTATGAAGGAAAAGAAAATGGACAAAAGCACACCCTTGCCCGGAAGCTGCACCCGAACCTCGTCGGCCGATGACGCCAAAAGCCAGTCGCTGTCCTTCAATCAGTGCCCCCCTTTGAAATCTTTCCTTCTTGTGGCGTTCACCAGGAGTCCGGAAAGCACGAATATTCAGAGAAGCTGTTGGGAAACCAACAAGTCCTGATCGACCCTGACGCAGTTGTTGTTTCTCCGGTCAAAGAAGGCGTGCTGATCGCAGTCCCAATCTCTATGCCTTAGCCTCGTTCGCAACCACCGCGACTCATGCGCTGACGGGCCTCCATTATTGTCCCTTGGTTCTTCTCCATGACGTGTTGCTCTCGGCTCTCGCGATGGTCATTCGCTCGCATCGTGGTGGATTTTCTCCATGGTAGTACCAGGAGACGCAGAGTCAAAGAACCGGCGCAGACCATTGCGATCCGTACACTCTGTTACTTTGGCGATGCATGTGTAACGATGAAGGTGCACGTCTTTTCCCTCCCCCCTGTATCTCCTCTGGGAGCAATTGATCTCGGGTAGAGTCGGGTCGGATCGGGTCATGCCCTCGAACCTCAAAATGGACGGGATAACCGAAAATTGGCTCGGACCGGTCCCCAATAAGTTTCGCCCCCGCTCATCTCTCGTCTTTTGCTCCTGCGGAGCAAAGAAGCCTGCTTAATTAGACGAATCCCGATACATGCGGTATGGGCTTAATTGGATGTGAAATTTGCAATTGACACGCTGCCTTGCTAGACCTTGGACTTTTCTTGTGTTGGGGTTGGCATCCGAGGTCTATGTGTCTATCCAATTCGATTCGTGTCTTCTTTGTATTTCCAAAATTCCTCTTAAAGGGTTCCCAAAAAAGGATCGAAGAGAGGATATTTAATGAAAAATTAGATGACAAAATGAACTCTACAGAGTTGCCACGTGTGATGCCCGCCGTTCATAGACTCCTAAGTCCCACCCCGTGCCAAGAATATGTTACTCTTCATTATTATAAACCAGAATTTTTTTTGTGGCTCCCTTCTTGACTCTAGGTAGTCAAAGATTGACTAAGAGACTGTCAGTATAATCGTGCCACTTGCCCTTATAAAGTCCGAGATACGACGCACGTGCACCGCAACTTTGAAATTTGAATACTCGAACCCCGATTTCCGAGAAACCTCCTCCGATAATGATGTAATCAAAGCTTACCAAACAAATAACCGCCACTCGATTCGATTCGATTTGATTTCCCATTTCTCCTTTCATCCCTCTTTTATTGTTTCGGCAATTGAGAGTCTCGTTCGCAGATTTTTCGTAGCGATGAAATATTGTTATACATTCGAGAGGACGAGGCTCTAGATAGTTAGGTCTTTACGTCTCTGTCTTGAGGGTCCGATCATTGCCGCATTTCGACCCCGATTTGCCTTAAGCTTTGCTTGATCGAGCGCACGCGCTTATGTTACCTTAGATGAAATGCTTATAAAGAAAAATCTCTCGAGGATGCTTGTATTACTCAAACACTTGGATGGTATAATTGAAAACTTAAATCCGTGCGGGGCACGGGCTGTCGATCTGGCTTTTCTTGGGGACCGGGAACGCCAAGTAAGATCAAAGAAAGTAGCGGACTAATGAAACTAAACCTTCCTTGTTCGGCCTAAGCTGAATTCGGTTTTGTACGGACGCTTCCAACCTCGAAGGAAGGAATCTTGACTAGGATCGCTGCTTCCGAACATAAGGAACTTTCCACGGGGATCAAGTAACAAAGATGGCAAGGTATTGACAAGCCAAAAGACGAAACGATTGCAACATGCGTCATTTGCGAGGTGTGCTTTCCGCACTCTTATGTTCCGGAAAGACGTTAGTGGTCCGACGGTGTATTACATCGGTAAAAAAATCTGCCAGCCGTCCTTTCAAAAATGGAAGTCTGGCAGTGTTTTACGGATCCAGTGACTTGCGTCAATCGATCCGTTTCACCAAAATACTTGGGAAAGCGAGCACATTTTCTTTAGAGAGAAAATTATAGCTCAAGGAATCCGAGCAGAATCGCCTTCAAAAGTGGAAAAACCTAGTGCGTACCGTGCGTACGTCTTCCCCATGCTCGTGGACTTCATGGTGAGTCGGTCTTAGAAAAGGAAATGTACGGGTGCATGGATAGTCGTCGCTTAAAATGGGGATCATAGGGCTAATCCGCATATTGTTGCCAAATTAGGGGTTGTGCATAACTAATCCTTCTTCTTTTATTTTTCTCATGAAGATGAGGAACTAAAAGTCATAAATTTACCGTATATTCTTCAGTCTAATCCTAAATTCTTCAATTTTACTAATTGGGCCGTACACTTTTTCATCCATTTATCGATTAAGTCCATCAAATTAATTTTGATCGACCAGAAATCACTTACATAAAACGGGGGCTTTCTTATACAGCACGGTCAGTATACGTAGGACAATCCGTGTTGACATGAACAATTTGGCGATACGAGACGTGCTAATTTTTCTCTCAGTGGTCCAATTTGAGTTGCCTTTTGCTAATTAAGCATCGTCATCCACGATCCTTTCGACACGAAGACCCCCACGAGGAGCTGACTCGACCCCAACGCGAGCTCCCAACACGACAAACGCAGAGCCGGAGCTCGTGGGCGTAGCTTCCCCTGCTCCTGAAGATGAGGAGTTCGGTTCGAACAGAGCATGCGATTGCGGTCTTATTGGGGGAGCTCATGGTCCAAGCACGTGTCCTGGATTGAGGACGTCCGTCGGTTGCCTCCTTATCGCAGGGTGAAGATGCGTGTTGGTGTTGATGATGGCTTTGAAATCATGGGCGTACCTCTTCTTCTTTTGTCAAAAGAGCTGCTGTGTATCTTTGGCGGGGTGGTCCAACACATGACAGGGATCGCAAGGTCTGGGTCGGTCCAAGGGATGAATTTGGCCGGCGTATGTCCAATGAAACACCTGTCCATCGAATTGACAGTCACTAAGACTCGCCTCAGTGAACGAAAGGGTGCTTCTTTCCGCAATGCGCTTTCGAGTAGAGTCTCGATTGATGCTTCCGGTGGTCTTACTTATGACGACAATGCACAATTCGAGATTTCTGATTTTCGTCGTCTCGCTTTGTGCGTCGTGATTTCGAAAAGAGATGGTATGATTGATATGGATGGATAAGATATGCGGGGTACCAATCTCGACCAAGTCTGGGCATTTGGTCTAGAAAGTAGCTGAGTATCGCTTCAAAAGGTTTGAAAAACTGAGTTGCAATTGTTCATAGGAGGATTAGGGAGGGTTGTTGGTTCGAGGGGCCACACTCCTCTCCGATGCGACCCGCGTTGTAAACGGTGGAAATAATAAATGGGTCTTTGTGAACCTAAGGTTTGAATTAAGTTAGAATAGAGAGGAAATGACACCGCGAGTGACTAAACTTAATTTCGCCCATTTCACAATTATGTGCCTAAATTTCTCTATTCCATTCAATGCCCTGATTTTCGGATTTGGCTCAATGTGGGACCTTCATTGAATAAATTGTCATATTATATAATATGTTAACATGATTCGCTTACGTGGCAAAGATTGAGCACAATTTGGTGATGTGACTCGCCTATTTGACAAAAATTGTGTCATCTCAATTTAGGTGTTAAATGAGGAGGAGTAGAGAGAGAAGAGAAGAGAGGGCTTGCGTGATTTTGGTTGTTAATATATCTCTATTGACGTGATAGCAAATCACGCATTAAACAGCAATACGAACAGTTAATGGCTACTTAACGGAGTTAGTGTCCACATTGGCATTTTCCAGACACAATTTTAAAGGAAGCCTCACGTTCCCCCATATATTTGAAATTTCAGGCAATTGATACAATAAAAAAAAAAACAGTCAGGTAATCGATTACGAAATAAATAACAGTCCCAAATACTTGTCGTTGTCATTATCCGAAAATCCATGGAAAAAAAATTATTTTGACTGAACAAGTGCCATGGAAAAACATGTAGGCACAT
Source organism: Melaleuca quinquenervia (assembly GCA_030064385.1). Classification (NCBI taxonomy): domain Eukaryota; kingdom Viridiplantae; phylum Streptophyta; class Magnoliopsida; order Myrtales; family Myrtaceae; genus Melaleuca; species Melaleuca quinquenervia. Next base: position 2,707,680 of record CM057726.1, on the reverse strand, counting down.
TTTGGTGCTGCATGATTGGCATCTATTTCTGGTTCAGAATGAGTTTTGAACCAAAAAAATTTATTCTGAACTAGAAACTTATTTGCTACCCGATTTTATTTTTTTTTATTTCTGAAACAGGTTTCTTGTTCAGAACTGGTTTTGGTTCTCTCTTTACCAGTTATGAGCAACCTTAAAAAGAAAAAGAAAAGAGGAAAGTGCTTGAGGCAAATGAACAACCCAACATGATTGAAGAATATAAGTCTTAGGTTATCACCATTTTCTTACTTTATTTTTTTAATAGAAAACATGCCTAACACTGACAAAATAAGTCAATTTACAATGAAGTATTTGATTTTTATTAATATGAACATCTTGCAATCTACAAAATTATATTTTTTAAAAAATGAAACAGAATCAGAAATAGAATTTTTTTGCCATATTAAACAGATTTCTATTTTTGGAATAAAAATTATATGTTCACATCAAACGTTTTTTTTTCGTCAGAAACTCATTTTGAACCAGAAATAGAATCTAGTTCCGGACAGATTTAGGTTTCTGAAAGAGAAATTGAATCATGCGCGGCCTTTGCATTCTTAAAAATTCTCGATTCACGGTGGAACCAGAATGTCTGGGTCGACAATGAAATTGCAAACCGAAGGCCTCATAGATAGCCCAGCAATTTAAAAAGAAGAAGAAGAAGAAGAGCAGAACAACCTCGTACGGCCTAACAAGGCCCACGAATTGCTTTTTCAGGGCTCACAAAGCCCACGTCATAATCGTTAGGCATGTGCAGGACATGAACTGTTGTTCCAGGGGTAACAGACAGCTGCCAAACGAGCAGCATGAATGTGGCTCGAAGCCTCAAACTAGTCCCCTCCGAGCATCTGTGGTTTAGGAAAAAGAAAGTTGTAGAGATGCCTGCAACCAACATCTGCAGGGACTACTGCATTGCACAGGACCCAGTGGGATACCTATCAAATCAAGTCACCACCGATATTCAGGCGGGAGGTAAGCATAGCCTTTCAGCACCACAAGCCCAATCTGCTCACTTGGCCATTAGCATGTTAACTTGCTCAAGAGGTTGGTGTAAAAGGGCCATTTCAGGCCATTGGTGTAGACTTTCATCAACTTGAATGGTCGCTATCCTGTCGCTGCTCCCCCCTAGTAAGGGTCGTCGGATAATCTGCACTAATTTCCTTCTTTTCTCAACATGTAAGGGTAATGTAAAAGAGCAGCAGATTGTGCTTCAATTGTGGCTTGTGACAATCGATCGCACGTGTATGATAAGCAGATTGTGCCTTCATTTTTAGGACCTGAAGACCCTGCGTTAGGCTCTTGCGTGGACCCCCAACAACACATGACAAGCGAAAAGCTTTCACGATCCGAGCCCTTCAGATATTTCATCATGTGATGCCGAGATCTAGGAACGACCATCAGGCCTGGCAAGTGTGTGAGCCACAATGGTGTAAGCTTTAGACATCTTGGGTCCAAGCAGTAATGTATTGCACATGCTCTAGACTTGCCAAGTCGTTCACTCACAGACCACCAAACTGTCTTCCTAGCAAAGGACATTCCATGTGAGTAAAAGGAATCTGTAACTCAATTTCATCGTTCGCATGTTGTTGCAGTACATGGTGCTACAATTATCTCGATCGGCAGAGCTGTAGTTGCCTGGAGACGAATTGACAGCCTAAGCGAAGCAGATATGGCCACCGCCCCTAACATTCTCCCCCATACCCAATTCACATGGCTCTGCACCATCGCCAGGGGACTCCCATTGATGCAGTGTCCTCCTGATGCCAGTTAGTCCATAATCTTCGACTCAACACAACTTTGGCATTTCAAAGCCCTCAGGTTTAGGACAAAACAAAATCCTATTTCTTCTTTAACCACGTTCCAGTACAGGGAAATTGATCAGCGCAAAGCACTCGGCCAAGATTTCGAGAAAATGGCAGAGAGTAGCTGCCATGAGAAGGAAAAGGACCTCATCTCCACGAGTTGATAGAGATGAGGAAGTGCTAGTTCGTAAGAGGGTATTTCGTTGTCTACTCTAGCGACCGAAAGTGGTTCGTGTTCCCGATGAGGTACTTGAACAACTGTGTTCTCCGTGAGCTGTTCAAATTGTCCGAGGAAGAGTCAGGGCTGCCAAGCAGTGGACTGATCACATTGCCATGCGACGCCATGTTCATCGACTACGCAGTGTAGTTGATCCAGCCGCATGCCAATGCGAGGCTCTCCTTAGGTCTATCACAACCACGACAAGCTCGCTATCTTACTCTATCCAGCGAAATCACACTGGACGACAATCACTTATCTAAAGTCATTGAAACTTTGTACATACATACATACATACATACATATATTGCCTTTCTTCTTTTGAAGCTTTTAGGATGTACCCAATTGAGTGAATTGCATGAAAATTGCAGTTCATAATTGTAGGGCGCGCATAATATAATTTCTGATTAGAAATTGAATTCTGGAACAGAAATAAATCTTTGTAACTATGTACCCAAATAAGCTTTAGAGAAAAAAAAAGTGTTTGATAAGGACAAGTAATTTATATTCTAGAAATAGAACTCCGTTTGATAATAAAAAAATCTTATATTTCTATTTCAATTTAAAATAGATTTTTCATTTTAGAGTTTACAAGATGTCTATTTCTATAAAATTTCAAATACTTATTATTTAGTGCAAAATATTGACAAATTTCATCACATTTTATATTATTATGTAACTCCAAATTCACTTTAAACTTGCTGATCTCTTCGTTGGAAATGATACTCGCACAAAAAAAAATTCAACCTAAAATAACTCTATTATGAATACATTATAAAAGTCGAAATGGGGAGAGGGAAAATTGTGATAAAATTGCATCAATTGCGTGTATGATGAGCAATTCAGTAAGAGAAACATTTTCTTGATTTATCATTCTGAAATAGAAACCAAAAATTTTTTAATTCTAATTTGTTGGTCAAACCTATTTCTAGAACAAATTCAAAAATCTATTCTAGAATTAGAAAAGAAAATTTTCTACCAAATGAAAATTTGTTCCATAATGAGTTCTGGAATAGAAAAACTCATTTTAGAACGGAAATTGACCATTATCATGAAGGCCCGTAGTTAGATAAGTTTTCACGAAACTAGAATTTTCCCTCCCAGGATTAGCATACTTTTCTTTGCAAACAATGGATTTAGGGCATGAGTCAAGTGGGAGTAGATGGCTAATGATATTACAAATGTCTTGACTTAATTTATCTTGTTAGTTGAAAAATAATTTTTTTCCTATCCAATCAAGTATCTCGGCTTTTGGAATTTGGCTCAATATGGGGCCTTCCTTAAATAGATTGTGCTATCATGTGATTTTTCCAGCTAGACTCGCTTAATCAGCAAAAGTTAAGCACAATTTTTCGTGACATGACTCTCGTGCTTAGCAAAAGCTGTGTTGTCTCCAACACATTGGTGATACCAATGCGGATAGTTAATAGTAATATAGCGGCTTTGGTTCCACATTGACATTTCACATATACGATTTTGCCAGGGTCCTCACATTCATCCACATTTGAAAAATTGGAAGTATTTCATACAACAAGAAGGAATGTTGGGTACTCGATTATAAAATATGCGACGGTTCCTTGTATTTTACGGTCACTTGTTTTGAATGGAAAATTCACCATTTAACAGTGAAAACATAGTTGCAGACTAGAACCTGAATTCCTGGGTCTGCCTTTGCAAACGAAAGGCGTCTTACCTGGCCCAAAATCAAAAATAAGAAAAAGACGAAAGCCTTTAACGGCCCAACAAGGCCTACCTCATGCTCTTTCCCGGCCCATAAAGCCCATGATGTCGTACTCTTTCAGGCGAAGCGAAAGCCCTCTTGCGCGGACATGGATTTCCGAATCTGCTTATTTGGAAAATAAATTCAGTGGGATTTCGATCCCCCCTCTGTTGCTTGCTCTCCTTCATCGTCCCAGTGTCAGTTGAATTGGTAGCGTTTGCTGCTGCTTCAATGGCTCTTGCAGGCGAGGTTAGCACTCTTCCTTGTTCATGAAATCATTCAATTTGCTTTTGGGTGGATCGCCCGTGGATGATAACCGATTTTAGCCGAAGAAATTGTTCTGATTCCTTGGAAATCTACGTTTAATGGGAGTGGAGATTGCGGACAGATGGTCGTTCGTAATCACCCCTAAGTTCGTGCACTTAGCGATTTTCTACATCTTTTGAACGCGGTGTTGATATCTAAAGTCCAGTAGCGTGTGAATCTTCTTGCCTGGCTCTTCGTCAGATTATGTGCTGATTCTGTCTTTCTCGAAAGTGCCTCCCCCAAGTTCATCCTGCACCGGAAGTAACCATGGTTTCTGATGCAATCCGAATTGGAGACGAGTCGCGTGTCAATTGTTTCACTTCTACTTGCATTGCTGTAGTGATCAAGTGTATGGCTTTGTCACGAATCCTAATGTCTCGTGTCCGGTTGGATCCCTTGTTTGGAGAGAAGATGTTCCCATTGTGCTTTGGTGATTGGAATTTAAAATGCATTTATTCGACCTGCGGTGGATGCATTGAGTTTGTATTGATGTTCACATTTATCTGAATCAGGTTGGGCTACGTTTGCTTCTCTGCCCAGTTAGCTCCAATATTGTTGTCCGTACTGCATGGTGAGTGCCCACTCTTTTTAGTTTTCCTGAACATGGTGATCACTTACATCTGTTGTCGTAATGTGAGTGGAGATTTGTGCCGAGAAACTTCTTATTTCAGTTGTGTACTTAACTCCTTAAGTTTACACTTCTACGCTGGGTGAGTGCAATGCTTCATAAATTGCTAGACGATATCACAAATGCTACATCATTATGTTGCTCAAGCAGCTGTTCTGTGGGAACTGTGTTCCCTGTTTACTCAACATTCAAAGCCATTGAGGAGAGGGATCAGAATGAGCAGCAGAGGTGGCTTCTTTATTGGGCAGGTTGGCACCTTTTCCATTTTTACATCCTTAAAATTCTTCTAGGTGAAAACTTTTAGAATTTTGTTGGAGTTGTTTGGGGACTCGAGGCATTTAGCCTGCCATTTTGGAAAAAAAGTTGATCGGAAATCTTTACCAATAACTGTGTATTGTGTGGTTAGCCTGCCATTTTGGAAAAAAGGTTGATCGGAAATCTTTACCAATAACCATGTGTTGTGCGGTTCTAGAGATACTTTACAAGTATGGTTGTAAAGAGCAGGATGGGTGGGTAGGTGGTTCTGCTAGTCTCAGCAGCATATCTAATATGAACATGAGGCTATGCATAGTGGATAAGTAAAGTGATTGAACACTGTCCATCTAACCGTATAGTCACCAGGAACTGTGGCTTCATTGGGAAGGCTGACAATCTGAATTGTATCCCCCCCTCCTTGTCATGTCTTACATTAGTTGTCGACTATTGCAGCTTATGGAACTTTTAGCGTTGCAGAAGTGTTTGCAGACAAAATTCTCTTTTGGTGAGTCTCTGAACTCCAATATAATTATTTGGTTTTTTCTCTCTATGTTTATTGGTTGAAATTACAGCCGAATGCTGGCCTTTTATATAAGAATTTTTTTTCTTGAATTTTGTTTGAAACTAATTAATGTATACTACCTAATTATTGTCCAAATTGTGGAAATGCAGCAAAGTTCGACTGCTGTTTATGTCAAAGAAAGATATTTTACCTGAACTTTCTGTATACATCCATGCTCTCTGAGGTTTATCAGTAATCCCTTGTGCAAACAATTGATGTTCTCTGGTCAAGGGCTTATTCTAATTGGTGAACCTACTTATGAACATGCACTGCCAGAGCTTAGTAGCATGAAAGAGTTATCTGAGATTTTTCCCCTCTGTGGAAGCTCTTTCAGGTGTAATTACAATACAGGGTCATGAGCATGTCTAGAAAAAGTCTGGCCTACTTTTGACCGTTGAAAAATGCTGGATGGACCACGTTCATTGTATTTTAACCTTTCCTTTAGTGTCGTCCTTTCTGCAGTCGAGCAAGATTGTCTTTTACTTGTCTCATGCTTACATTCTTGTTTTGCTCAATGTCGTGTCGCTATTTTTCTTTTGAGTCAAGCATCTGCTTTTTGGCCTTATCTGTTGGATGGCTTATATCTAAGAAAGCTATTTCTGCTCTTGTTAGGTTTCCAGCCTACTACTACATGAAGTTTGCATTTCTGGTCTGGTTACAATGTCCATCGGGCAATGTGAGTTTGACTTTCTCATTTACACAATGAAAAACCTGTTGCTAAATCATATATTCAGTAGGTGGATTCAATCAGTCCTTGATCTCATGCATAAGATGACTTTCTCTTTAGTTTATCACATCTAGCCATTTGTTCTACATGTACTTTTTGTCTCAAAAGATACGAGCATTTATGGTGATTCAATCTAAACCAGGTTGATTAGAGTTCCCGTTATTTATATTGAAATACATAATGTGTCAATCAAACCACTTAAGTGCTCTTTGCTTTCCTCAGGGCGCCAGGCAATTATACACCAACTGTCTACGTCCTTTCTTGTTGAAGCATCAAAGAAAACTGGATCAAATAGTTGGACTGATATACGGTGAATTGGTAAGTGTTATACTTTTTAGTGACAGTGTAGCGGGATAATGCTCGGTCGGGAACTCTTACTCTTACTCTTACATAGTTGCTCCCTAATGCCAACGGTCGGCTCGGGGATTGGTCTGCCCTCCCTGCACGACTGGGGTGGCAGGGGGTTGCATAGTGCTCACTTAATGCTTATAGAGGTTCTGTATGATCCACTAGTTAAGGGTTTATTGGAGGGAAAGTAGAGGTACTACCAGTGAACTGATTTTTCACAAAGGTCTTGTTTTCTCATGCTTTAGACATCCTAAATCGAAAAGAATTAGGAGGCTGAGAGTCATTTTGATTCCTTTTTTTTTTCGGTCTGTTTTTTTAAAATAAGAGAATGGTGTTAATAGGCGTGATTCTTACAATAGTCTATTGCTATCCTGTCATTGTCTCACAAAGATAGAACTGTAAACAGTTCTCTTCAAGTTTGTTTTCCTTTCTCCTACCATGCCCATTTTCTAATATGTGTCACCCTTCAGCTTCTTAAACTGCAGCTAATGGGTTTTGGGAGCAGAAATTGCCGCTAAGAAATTTGTCAACAATAAATTTATACGTATCGTTAATTTGGTGAAAACTCTGTTTCCATTTTGCTGGCTCATTCTGTAAAATGGACTTTAAAAAATATTTAACACCATGTGATGCGAAATGCACAGCTCTGATAGATATTTGAACTTGCAGAACAAATTCGTGAGTGCACATCAGGAAGAATTTCTCTTTGCAAGAAGACTTATTACAGGGATTTTCATACCAGGTTGTTACTTCTGCCAACTTCGACTATGAATTTCTGTCTGCTATTAGCGAGAAGCCTAGAGTTGGGCTGATGAGAACTATGTAGCTCTAAAGATCTATCGATTTTTATTATATGAGTTTTACACTATTTGCTTTTCATATGCTTCTCATCTGAAAGCATATGAATTTATATGAAGTTCTTATCGTGACACTGGTTTATACTTTTTGGTGTCTAACACGAGTTACCTTTTTGTGGCCTTGGATCAGCAAACGGGGTTCTGAGCAACAGTGCGCATCCTCGAGAAGGGCAAGATATTGCTGCTATCGAGGGTCCGGGGAACCAAAATCAAGAGTCAGAATCAGGACATGAAGATTGATGCTTCCTTGCCTAACACAGCAGATACTTGTTTGATACACATAATGAAGTTCTAGGGTTTTACAGCTGCCAGCTATGAATTAGGATATGAGCTTGATTAATCTAGTCTAGTGAACATTTAGTGGATTGAAGTTGGAAGTTGGGAAGTTTAGCTTCATGAGCACTTCCAGGGTTGTGTATCCAGAATTGTCCACGCTTTGTAAATATTGATGTTTGCTATTGGGAAGGGTATATTGCAAGTATTTATGACTTCCACAGAGAATTATCTCTAAACTGCTAGATCCAGCTTCTCTTTTGGCTCTTCAAGTAGCTACCCTATACTCAGCGTCAACGATATAAAACATGGCTCCTTGAAGTTCCAACACAGTAGTGTCATTTGTGAGATGGTTCAAGCTCGGAAATTGCTCAGCTTTGTTTCTCAATGAGAAAGCGAAGGCATAGTCTTTTTTCTTTTCCCTGGTAAAAGCCAGCAATGAAATGACTGTCGTTTAAGGCCAGATTTGTGCATAATTGTAGCTCATGGTATCCTGGATTGTTCCCAGCGAAACACATCTACGATCATCGATTTTCCTCGGCCTAAATGAAATTATTAAGAGTTTAGAAGCCACTCTGTATTAAAGGACTGGGAAATTTTAGTTGTCACAATCAGAATAATTGTCATTTAAGTCATAAACCTTTTGAAACAATTATCATTTAAGTCATAAACTTTTTGAAATTTTATCAATTCAGTTCTAAATTTTTTTCCAAATAAGTATTAAACTTCTTACAACTTTACCGATTAATTATTTCAACAAATTTTGATCGGAAAATGTCAACGTGATCGCCCATAAAAACGACGTCTTGGCATAAAAATTCGATGATCTCTTTTTCCCCTTTTTCTTTTTTCTTTTTCCCCGGGCACTGTTCACTTTCTTCCTTCTTCTTCCCCAGAAACCCTAGCCGCGCCCCTGGAAGTCCGAGAAAAAGCCATGTCGTCTCGGCTTTTCGTTAACAGTAAATTAATTATCTTCAAGTTTGCTAACACGCGTTAATCCGGTAAAAAATATAAAAAGGATTAAGGCGTTGGATCAGAACGACAACGATGTTTTAGTGTTTGTTGACAAGAGGGGGGATCGAGCTTTTTTTGTCGCGTAGTGGAGCAGGGAGGGGCTCTCCTTCTTCTTCCTTGACGCGAGAGTTCTCATCTGTTCCCGACCTTCGCCTTCGTCGCGAAGTTTCTCTTCGAGTCCCTTCGGAGCCCAATACGACGTCGTTTCTCGACCTCGCTCCCGTCTCTGGAGTCTTCCCGTCGTGCGCGCTGGGTGAGAGAGGCTGCGTGCGCGCTGATGGAAAACAGGGGAGTTGGCCGTGAGCAGACTTCGGCGTGGGCAATGGCCGGGAACCGTGTGGATGGCGTTCGGGCGTCAAAACTGGGGTCGAGGAGGGGTTGCCGCGACGACGAGCCGAGATGACAAGGCTGTTTCTCGGACTTGCAGGGGCGCAGCTAGGGTTTCTCTGGGGAAGAAGACGCGCGAGGAAGAAAGTGAACAGTGCCCGGGGAAAAAGAAAAAAGAAGAAGAGAAAAAAGATATCGAATTTTTATGCCAAAATAAAGTCTTTTTTGCCATGTTGTCACCACATCATCGCCGACGAAATCCGATCGTGCCACGTGAGTATTTTCCTGCCAAAATTCATCAGAAGAATTTAATTGGCAAAGTTGAAAAATATAAAAATATTAAGAATTGAATCGATAAAATTACAAAAAGTTCAGGAATTAAATGACACTTATCTCTGTCACAATCCTCAAAATTTTTATACTCTCCCATCTCTAGAGTTCATGGACTTTTTGTTATGTTGATGTCACTTTAATCAATTGAGATCCATTATTTAAAAAGTCATAAAATTATCACGTCTATGTCAGTTTAGTTGTGATCCTTTCAATTTGGTTAATTATTTCTATATTTTTTATGGCTAATCAATTTAGTCGGTCAAGCTAATCTTAATTGGAAATTGCTAACATAAGTGTTGTTAGTGCCACGTAGGATGGTTGCATTGATGTTAATGTTTTTTTATGACTTTTTTTTATTTCTTTTTTTTCCTTTTTTATTTCTATGAAGTCCGGTGGGGGCTCACCAATCCTCACCAACCACCAATCACGGGCTGTGAAGTCCTTGCCGGATGTGGGTGAAGGCTACGAAGCCTTGTTGGCAACTAGCAAGGGTCATGGCCCTTGCCCAAACGGTCATTGGGTGAGGACCGCAAAAGTCGCAACTCTCACCAAGCTTTGAAGAAAAAAAAAAAGGAAAGGAAAGGAAAAGCAACAAGAGAATGAAAAAACAACAAATGACAAATCGGATTTTTTACTATTGCAATACCTCCAATTTTGTCCCATTTCAATATAAGGTGGGTCAGGTTCCGATTCCATATTGACTCTTCTTCCTCTATTTTGAGTTCTAAGGCGGAAAATTGACTCACCATGAAATTAATCAACTACACTTAGTTCCATAAATTAATAAAAATCGAACTCGATAAACTACATAGAAGAAAATTTCTTTTTAATTTCGGTTTGTATGCTCATTTCATAGTACTTATTACTCTATAGGCATGAATTTCTTATGGGTATAACGAGTGACAATTTCTGCTTCCTGCACTTCATTCAATCATGGGGAAGATGGGAGAGTCAAAGTGTATATTTTATTCGACAATTGAAGTAATGAGGTTCGCACGGATTTTGCCATCATAATGTGTGACTACGGCAAGATTCATAGATTTATCTCCTATACAATCTTCATATATGTAGTAGGCAGCGAGAATTTCAAACTACTTTCCCTATAGCTAGTCAACTATTCACACTGAATTTGATGCCCATGACTCGAGATCGGAAGAGATTGACTCGGTGGGAAAGACTTTTTACCATTAAAATTGACCGTTGCGATTGACTCAAGTGTGTGCTCATTCACCGCGAAATGTGCGGGCGTTGAAAATATAACCTTGATTTTCCTGCTGGCTGGCATTATCAGTACAATCTATCCTACCAAACGCCGGCTTCAAAAGTTACCCACCTGAAAAGGGCGGGGCTATTCGGTGAAAATGGACAAACTCGAGGGACCGAAATTGAAAATATAGAAAAGAAAAGGGGCGGGGGTGAAAGCAGCGGGGAATAAATGGCGAGAGTAATTGAATCCAAAAAACAAATTTTAAAGAAGAGTCATAACTATGATTTTGGAGTAAGTTATGATCCTCCATGAACGCGAGGTTGTGACTCTCACAGTCTCAGCCCACGCTCGATGATCCTCAACGCGGTGTGCGGCGAATCACAGCGGATCTTGGAAGCTGGTCGGCTTCGTTCTGGCAAAGTCCTCGCCGGACTGTCCTATTCCGGCGACCGGAATCCACCACTCCCTCTCTCCTTACGCAACTGCTCGAGCTTTTTGTTTTGGAGTTACTAACATTTTCTTGTCGTGTTCGTTAACTTTCTTAATTCAATATGAAATATTTATCCAAAGTAATAAAAACACATGGCACGTTTAAAGTGCATTAAATAAGTGGGTACATATTTTCATAGGTTAAATTTAATATGAGTGTGTTTTACTAATATGGATCGGGTAGGATCACTAAATTTGTATAGCCCCGAATGGGTCAACAATCCCAAACATCGATCTTTGAAGTTGCAAAGCACTAGTCTTTTTTTATGAGATGGTGAGCTCGGAAAAGAGTTGGAGCCTAGTTTCTCAATGAGAAAACAGAGAAATATAGTTTTTTTCTCTTTCTTCTCCCTGACAAAAACTAGCTACGAGATCAACGGTTGTTTAAGGCCAGATTTGTGCATGGTCGTAGCCCATGACATCCTGGATTCAAGATCCCATCATGATTATACTAAGTAAATCATCTCCAGATCGTTGACTTTCCTCGGCACTAAGGAAATTTTATTGGCTTCAGATGCCAACTCGTCACCATTGACTGGGAAAAAGGATTCATCCTCTCCTCTCGCTTATCTCTTGACATGCTTCTGCTCTGGCGTTGGAAGAGGATCCGAGGATGAATGAGGAGATGGGGTCATGAAAGAGTTTACAGAAACTTCGTAGCAGCTCAGCATGTCCAACACTTAGAAAAAGTTTAGAGATTCTCGACGATTTTTGGATTTTCGGGTCTTCGATGTGATCTGGGTTACCCGCTTCGTTCAGTGAAAGATTGAACGATTCCAACGTACGAATTGTGGGCCCCAGTTGTCGGGCCGAGCTAATTTAATGTAAGAAGTTCCCGCAGACATGAGATGCGTGTATTGGGGGTCAAATCCGTCATTTAGCCGTCTACCTGCTCCTCCTTCGTCTGCTTCACGACTCGAGCAGCACGAGATAAAGAAGGACAAAGGGGAGAGAGAGAGAGGGAGGGATCAAGCTCGTGTCTTCTCTTCTCTTTTTCTGTTTTTGGGCGACTGGCATTCTTCGGAAGCGTTCGGCGAGCGACCAAGTTCGATCGCTCTCGGAAGTAGAATCGAAGCAGACTTTTTGTATGGTTCAGACGTTAAACCCCTCGGAATCACTCGGCGGTACTAAGGTTGAATCGATTGCGCATTTTCTTGAACTGGGAAACACGCATCTCTCTCGTCTGACCCCCAATTTCGTTGCACTTGTCTCTTATCCTGAGCCTTGAAGCTTTTACATTCAGTCGAGACGGAGGGAGAGAGAGGGAGAGAGAGAGAGAGAGAGAGATGAGTGGTCGAAGAGACGGACCCTTGATGCGAAGCGGCAGCTCCTCCCACTCGTTCCGGAAATCAAGAATCGCCCTCGCCATTGCCATCGGCGTGGCTGTCGGTTGCGTCTTCGCTTTCTTGTTCCCCGATGGGCTCTTCTCCGTCGCTGGCCCTCTTCAGAATCGCCGCCTTATCAAAGCCGATTCTCAGGTTTTTTTTTTTAACTGAACTGCAGTCTCTGCGAATTTCGCTTGTCTAGTTGCTCTGAATCGCTTTGTGTTGAGTAACTTCCTTGGAGATCGTGAGGGTAGGTTGATAGTGACTGTTTTATCTGATGTCACGGCAATGTAAGGACAGGACGATTAGGAGAACAAAAATGTGGAGATCTTTCATTTGATGCCCCTTATTTGATAGAAGCTTGAATTTCTCTTGGTTCTGTAATGTTTTCTAATTTTACAATCTGGATTTTGACTTTTGAAGGTTGAGACTTATTCTTTGGAGATTCCTCTGTTCCAATATCGCTGTGATTTTGCATGAGCTTTAGGTTAGGAGTGCTTGAGTTAAAATTTCAGTGGAGGTACACTTCATCAAAGAACTGAATATGTACTCAAGACACTTTTTCCCGAAGAGTAAATGCGCTTTCTTGTAAGAAATGAAAATTCTGGGCTTGTTTTTTATCTGATGGGAAGAAGCGGGTTCTGCTTCAATATGCATGTCTGTCATCCCCTCACTTCCTGAGTCATTCTTCATGTGCTGCAGACATATTAGTTAAAACGGTCCCTTGTTATATTACATCTTTAGTTTTCGGATTGAATTATGTGAACGAGGTCCTGAGAGGTGTGAGTGAGAAATGAGCTTGAATGGACATATAGTTCATAAATTTGATGGAATGATGTGCAATAACTTGTTTCTCATGGTATCTTGCAAGTGCCTTAAGCATTTTCCTTTTTTTATCTGCCTGCTAGGGAGGGTCCTCTTCCAGCTCTTGTGAATCATCTGAGCGAATGAACATGTTGAAGTCGGAGTATGTGGCTGTTTCGGAGAAAAATGCTGAGCTTAAAAAAGAAGTTAGGGAGTTGATGAAAAAGCTTAAGTTAGCTGAACAGGGGAAGGATCAGGCTCAGAAGCAAGTTCTTGCACTGGGTAAACAGCAGAAAGCTGGGCCATTTGGTACTGTTAAGGGTTCAAGAACCAATCCTACTGTCATCCCTGATGAATCTGTGAATCCAAGATTAGCAAACATACTGGAGAAAGTTGCAGTTAATAGAGAGGTCATAGTTGCCCTGGCCAACTCCAATGTGAAGGAAATGTTGGAGGTTTGGTTCACCAACATTAAGAGAGTGGGCATACTTAATTATGTGGTTGTTGCTCTGGATGAAGATATTGCTAAGTTCTGTGAGTCGAACAGTGTTCCTGTCTACAAAAGAGATCCAGATGATGGCGTTGATTCTATAGGAAGGACAGGAGGGAATCATGCTGTTTCAGGATTGAAATTCCACATTTTGAGGGAATTTTTGCAGTTGGGATATAGTGTCCTTCTCTCTGATGTCGACATAGTCTACTTGCAAAACCCATTTGACCATCTTTATCGGGATTCAGACGTGGAGTCTATGACAGATGGTCATGACAACAGGACTGCTTATGGGTTTAATGATGTCTTTGACGAGCCAGGAATGGGATGGGCCAGATATGCTCATACGATGCGCATCTGGGTTTATAATTCTGGTTTCTTTTATATCAGACCAACAATCCCTTCAATTGAGCTCCTTGATCGTGTAGCTGCTAGGCTTTCTCGGGAAAATGCCTGGGACCAGGCGGTTTTCAATGAGGAACTCTTTTTTCCTTCACATAATGGTTATGATGGTCTCCATGCTGCCAGGAGGACGATGGACTTTTATCTCTTTATGAATAGTAAGGTCCTCTTTAAAACTGTCAGGAAAGATGCCTCCCTCAGCAAAATTAAGCCCGTGATTGTTCATGTAAACTACCATCCTGACAAGCTTCCGCGCATGAAGGCAGTTGTCGAATACTATGTTAATGGTAATAAAGATGCTCTAAAACCCTTCCCTGATGGTTCGAATAGGTAAAATGCCGTTCTGGTATTCAAAGATGCTTCTTAGCACCTGTTGTCTTCTAAGCTGAAACTTCGCTTGTTGAGAATCGACGGAATACCATTTGGATCTGAAAACTTTTCCTGTTGATCTCATTGGTTTCCCTCCAATTTTTTTCTCTGAGAATATTGCAATCTTTGACAGGCTGTATCTTCAAGTAGCTTAGAAAGAGCTGTCTTGTGTAGTTTGTATCCGTGGATGTTTTTTCTAATCATCTGGTTGTGTAAAAAGCCTTTTCCTCAATGAGCTATGGTTGAACTTTTCGGGTCAAACCTACTGATCTGGAAAACCTTTTCTTTTGTTTCTGAGTCTCTTTCATTCTAGTAGTAAATCAAACTGGAGTCGTGGTCTGCACGTCTCAGTGTAGACTTTCGGATGTCAATTATAATACTACCCCGGAGGTCGTCTGATTGAGATGAAGAGAATTGAAAAATGACAAGGCGAGACAGAATGCCTTGAATTCTTAAAAATTGACTGTGTTTGTTTAGTTTCGCCGAGTCCCCCTCCTTTTCTAATGGCCTCATTCTTTGTTGGATGTTGCCCTGCTCTGGTCATTCATTCCTAGCTGAAGTGAAAGAGAGCACGTAAATGCTGGAGTTTTACGAGTGAGGCTCTTCCTTTCCAAAATGCAGTGGAAATAGATGGATTCGCATTACAGCACGACTCTGAATCAAGAAGAAACATTTCAATAAGTGGGATATCAGCGTTCATTTCTAGCACCTATCCTCAAAACGATGGCTGCCATAACATTGCTTAAAGTCTGTCACTCGTTCTTTGTTCTAATGATAGTCAAATGCTTTGATAATAATCACGGTACAGCACGCCACCAGTTCTTTGAAATTATATCCTCCGATACTGTGCAGTATGTACTGAGCTAAGTAATGGGTTTTGTGCTTGAATCCAAATCATGGCAATTAATTGCACAGCCCCACTTGAAATGACATCTGTGATTGAGATTGTCCAATGGACGATGTCCATTAAGATCTTAATATATTCGGAAGTAACTGAAATTTTTTTCTCATGATTAGAGCAATTGTCTTTCGAATGTCGGAATATTGAATAGCGATTCAACTACGGAGAAAGATGAATTGGACAATTTATATTCAACACTCAATTATGACAAGTTCACTCTTTTTTGTTTTTGGGTCAAGAATGAATATATTCTTTTTACTCGACAAAAAAAAGAAAAGAAAGAAGAAGCAAGAAGGGATATGTCCTAAATTGACTTGCGAAATTTATTTTGCCTGTGGATAACCAGTTTTCCCTTTTTCTTGTTAAGAAAAAAGAGAGAACGATGAATCCTCTGGGGAAAAAGTCTCCAGTGGGCGAAAGCGTGTGATTTCACGGAATAACGCAATGATTCTCCCGAAGAAAAAGGTGAATAGCAGCTTCTTTATGCATTTCTCATGTAGATAAAGGCAAGGACAACGTGCGAGCTTTTCTGCACAATCGACTCAGTCAACAGATGAATTCCCAACCCGGTCTCTCTCATCCATCCTCTTGTTTATTTTATGCCAGAATGCCAGCGAATGGTCTTCCCCGACTTCCACGCAGCGCACAACTGAGCTCATCTTCAAGGACAGAGCTAAACTCCACCCACTAGTTGTTCCACTCCTCATTCTTTAATTCCCTGTCGTCCTCCTCCTCCTCTTCTTCGTCTTCTTCTTCTTCTTCTTCTTGATTTTCAGTACTACCCAGTCGACCAAAACATGTTTAGTGAATCACCATTTCACGTAGTGTAGCTCCGGCATCATTCTCTTTCTAAGAATCCTACACTTGTCAAATCGGGACTAGAATATTTGGAAACTTGGTTTGCAATTTAATGGGTAAAGGAGGGGGTTGTGTGCCAAGCAAGAAAAGATCAGTCGAGCCCGCTGATCCAGATCCTCCAAACCCAGAAAGGGACGGTCCTGTTCCTGCCCAGGAACGAGCCCCACCAGCAGCAGCGGAAGTCACTGCCCCGGTCACAGAAAACAATGCGCAGACGATCAAGAAGCTGAGAATTTTCATAATCTATTACTCAATGTACGGACACGTGGAGCTTCTGGCGAGGAGGATCAAGAAGGGTGCGGATTCAATTGACGGGGTTGAGGGTGCTCTTTACAAAGTGCCAGA
Organism: Melaleuca quinquenervia; assembly: GCA_030064385.1. NCBI lineage: Eukaryota > Viridiplantae > Streptophyta > Magnoliopsida > Myrtales > Myrtaceae > Melaleuca > Melaleuca quinquenervia. The sequence continues at coordinate 2,691,103 of CM057726.1, read as the reverse complement.
GACGCTGACGTCAGAGGTTCTGGAGCAGATGAGGGTCCCACCGAAAGATGATGAAGTGCCCGTTATATCGGCGGAGAAATTAGCGGAAGCTGATGGGTTGTTGTTCGGGTTTCCGACCAGGTATGGGTGCATGGCGGCGCAGATGAAGGCCTTCTTCGATTCGACAGGGGGGTTGTGGCGGGAGCAGAGGCTTGCCGGAGTGCCTGCCGGGTTCTTTGTGAGCACCGGCACTCAGGGCGGAGGGCAAGAAACCACGGCGTAAGTTTTTCGTTTCGTTGGTTTTCATCGCTGTGAAAAATGAGTAGCTTTTGCTAATAGTCGAGTTCAGTGGCTGCATGGAAAGACTAACTTGAGCTGGCTGATTTCATATGTCGTGTTCGTAGTTAACTCTCCGATTGGTTGGTTTGATTGGTGTTTTGATGTTTGTCATCTTGGCATGGCTTGTTTTGAATGTGTTTAAATGGGTTGGGTAGAATCAACTGGATAAACCCAACTGTATCCATCCCCTGGGTTGGCTTGTTTGTTCGTAGTTAACTCTCAGAGTGTATCCATCCTTGAGCGTAGAATCAACTGGATGAACGAAGAAATCGCGGTGCTCGAAGAGAGTCCAGAGATTAAATCTTCCCATGGGTAAAATTACTGCTTTAACTCGTGCTACGCTGATCAGGTACCTGTAGGATAAATTCTGAATTAGAAGACACCTTGCGGCTAAAACATCTGTGTTTTCCCGAAAGTCATTAATCAATGCAAATCCAGAGTTAGAGAAAGATGACACCTTTGTATTCTACGGATGTTTCGATTAAAGGAGTGTTTACCGAAGTCAATCCCGGGGCATTATTGTAATGGTAAGTTCTAGACTGCAGAATCAAACATCGCCAAAAGTATGCATGACTAGAATTAACTTTGTGATGCATGCTTCCATTTTTCCGTATCAACTTTCTAAAGTTTTCTGCTCTAGAGCACTGCTAGGTTTATTCCGTCAGTTCAGTGGCCTTATGTAATAACCTTGTGAAGGCTAATTGGGTTGCCTGGGAAGCCAATGAAAAATCTGATTATCGATGCATTATCTGAAGTGTGCTCAACGGGTTTGAATACGTTAATACTGGGAAAAACAATGTGGCTTCACTCATTTGAGTTCTGTATGAAGTAATGTCTCTCGTTCGAGTGCTGTATGAAGTAATCTTCAAGTAGATTGCTTAGAGGTTTTCTTTATTGTTTAGGTAACCAGAAAAAAACGATATTCGACCGGTCAAGAGGCCACGTGCTATTTTATATCATTCTTTTTTCTTTTTCTTTTATTAACTTCTTAAGCATCTAGAGTCCTCAGCAAACCTAGAATCACATGTCCTCAGGTCCAGAAATTTTTTTGGTCGATATTCTCAGGCTGAGTTCACACAGTTGTTTCTGAAATACTGGAGAGTCTGCTTATCTGCACTTTGCAAAGCTGATTTGGTCCATTTCAGCAAGAGATTCTAACATCCCATCTATGGGAATCTCCTTTTTGCGAGAGGTGATACAGTAATCTTAGTTTAAGAAAGACAGCAGTCTTGATTTGGCCGTTGTCATATCGAGCATTCCTATTCATTTTCTAGACTAGAAAATGAAGAAAAAGCAGAGTAGCAAACCATTGGGGCAGCTTTCAAATGTTACCTTAGCAGTGTTTAACCTTGCAAATCCAAATAGATCCTCGAGTTCTAGCCATCCTAACCTTGGTACATGGATCAACTGATTAGTACTTTTTTTTAAATCTAGATGCAACTCAAAGAAGCTGTAGCATTGGGAACAATACGGCAGATGAAACGCAGAAGAGTTATTCAACTCTTACTTCCAAGGATATGTAGATTTACTTTGAGTTCTTGCCTGACGTGAGTTCTAGATTAGATCTACGATGGCTTTCGTGTTTTATCAACATTTAGGGCTTTATTTCACTAAAGGAAAATATGTTTTATGGAAATCATTTTTAAGGAATATTGTTAGTTTTCATATGTTTGGTGGTTTAGGAAAAATGATTTCCGTCTTATCAATATGAGAAGTCGTTCTCCTCAATCTAAACTTGTTCTTTTCAATTTATAGAAAACTTGTGTCCATAAATCAATTAGTTTTCTGTCATCCATATGTCGAAAAATCAATAAATAATTTATTGGAAATAGTTTTCCTTCAAACAAACATATCTTTAATATAAATGCTCGACCATGTTGCAGACCGGAGTTGTGTCAGCTTTAGTTCATCTATCCCAACGACTCTCATCAAGTAAACAATGAAATTATAGTATGAGCTAACTTTGAGAGAACGTACTTTCATGCCATGGCAAGAGTTCGATGGGAAGAGTCTCTTAAATTTCAATTTCCATAGGGTTAACGATGTGGGTACATGCCTCGCAGATGGACAGCAATTACTCAGTTAGCGCACCACGGAATGCTCTACGTGCCGATTGGATACACTTTCGGGGCCGGAATGTTTAAGATGGAATCCATAAGAGGAGGTTCTCCATATGGTGCAGGAGTATTTTCTGGTGATGGCACAAGGGAACCGAGCACAACCGAGCTGGCTCTTGCCGAGCACCAAGGCAAGTACATGGCCTCAGTTGTTAAGAGATTCGCCGCACCCTGTTAATGCATATCATTCAAAGCACCTTTTTGTAACATTGTAGTCTCTCGTGCGATGTGTGTCTTTTTCTTGGGGACCAGAAATGTATTATTTGATTCTTATTAGATCACCTGTTCCACTCACCTGGGTATGGAAGTCTGTTTGATGTGGTCCCTCTGTAGCTCAGTAGAAAATTTTTGTGCTTGATTTATTGTAAACAGTTGAATTAAAGAGCTATTCAGTATAGTTTCCAATCGATATATGCTTCCTTTTTGTCAATAGATCAAGCATCTCTCTCTCTCTCTCTCTATGCGCAAGCTCAGCCGCGTTGGTCTTCTGAAACCAGTGTGGAATTTCTTTTTGTGCCATGGATATTGGGTTCTATGAGAGCTTCTGTCTCAAAAAGAAACGAAGGACGTCACTTCCACGATAATAGCATTACATATGTAGAGGAATCCTAGAACGCTGAAAAGGGCTGAGCCAATCATTCTTTTTTGTCAAATAAGTGATCCAGGAAAGAAAATCGTAGAATAAATTTAATGAAAGTCCGCCTTTGCGGAGGCGATGATCAGGCATAGCTAATTGAATACTTCATGTATAATAGGTTAGGAACTACCGTGAGTAGTCCTATAAACACTCGCCTGATCACAAGAACCAGGAGTAAGCAAGGTCATGACAGCGCACCGGACAGATGCTTAAGAATAGCACCGTCAATGGTTTCCATACAGACTTGGAATGAAGCACTGGGGCCAAGACCAGACACAGCCTTGCTATGCTATCTTCTTTACTTTATCAAGTGAAGATCTTAAACACTGCTCTGTTGTGACTGTACGATCTGTATCCCATTTGACATACGACCACGGAGTAACAAATCTTTCAAGAGGCGGAGGTCCTGGAAAATGTGCAGTATACAAAGTCCGAACATTTGCACTGGCTATGTAGCACAAATTTGAGCTGCAGCAAAACTTGAGCTCCCCAAACTGGATTGATAATGCACATTCTTGTCCAACCAAAGAGAAGACATTAGTCTCCCCCCAAGATTCAAATCAACAGACAGGAAAGGACACAGATAAGGAGAACAAGTTGAATTCGGACACACTTTCATGTGGCCTTCATCCTTGGCAATTCATGTTTAGAAAATACAACTTGACAATGGAAGCACTACATCAAGATAACAGCCCTTAAACCCTCAAGCCTTGGCAATAAATTTGATGATCGGCAGACATAGATGATGGCTACATACATCGTGGGAAGAAGGTGTTCCCTACATACCCACCAGCCATTGCCCGTCTCACATTAGACTCAAACATCCTTGGATTGTCCCTCAATACAGCAGCCGCATCATGATTGAGTGGATCTTCATAGTTGGGTTGCTGCATGGGAGCAATGGATTGTTGAGGAAATGATAACCATTTAAAAAACAAAGAGTCATTGAGAATAAATCCAATACCGTGAAAAGATGGAATAACCCATAGATTATGGTGTTAATGTTCAAGACAGGCTTCCAGTCTTCTCTTAGAATATTGAGGCAAACGTTTCCTTCCAAGTCGATATTAGGATGGTATACCTGCATGAGCAAAGCCATATCAATACTCAAGAAAATTAAGCAAAAGACCACTCATACTTACAGGTGGGGGCCAACTTGCCTTAGTTTTACACTTGACTTTTGGTGCCTCATGAGGGTAGACGGAGGACACTTGAAAAGTAAAAACAAATGTACCGCCACTGCCACAAAATGTGCCTCATTAATAATTTATATACACCAGTACAACTGAGGATAATGAACAGATTCAGCACCGAGGGAAAAATAACATGACCATTATTATATCATCCCCAAACACATTCAGTTGCAGTGCTGATCTGGCCCAGAAGGTTCTGACTTCTAGAGTCTCTAGACCAATTTTATTCTAATTTTAGAGCACCATCTGAAAAACTATTTTGATACGAGCCACTACGAAGAGATTCTTACTGCCAAATTTCTCTTATGCAGATATAAAACTTACCAGTAATATCCTTCATCTGGACGTATGGTCACCTCGAAGTTCATCAAATCATCCTTGCCATTGGGAAACGATATGCAACAAGTTTTTGGTAAGTTAAGCTCACTAATATCTGTGAAAAAGAAATCCCAAAATTAGCTTAAGACACAAAGATTTACCGCTCAATATGGCGCCAAAAATCCAAAGTAACCACTAAAATCGTTCCTCGGACACCACGCAATATAATCAATAAGACCAAGAGACAGATGACCAAGCTCAAACTCACTAAACCCTTGGAATGGAATAAGACATCTTTGGAACCAGGTAATGCTACAAGTAGAAACTATTTTGATTCTCTCTCCAAAGAGGACCCACTTATTACTTATGCAGAGTTGAAGATATGTTAATCATGAGGGCAGCATCCAATGGTTCTGTAGCATTACCCATTTCAAGCACGAGCCAGCAATAACTTTGACAAAACAAAGAAGATACAAGATAACATGCTCAATCTGAATTAGGGAAAAGGGAAGAAAAGGGTCCCCTCTTATTTTCATGGTCAGAAATGTGGCTCGTGACATCAAGAGATTCAATTATAGAGAAGTATAAGATGATAAGACCATAGAAGACCCATCAGATCTTTACTCTAAGCCACACATTCTAATGCAGCAAACATCTAATCAGGAAATAAATGCTAATACTAGGGAAATTTTGACAGAACATGGTGTAGAAGCAAAGATATATATATTAAACTACAAGGAGGTGGACACAAACCTTTATGGAGACGTAGTTCACCAGCAGTTTGCTTCTTGACAGGGGCCTTCCCATTAGCATTTTCTGCGATCTCTTTTTGCTTTGCCTTCACTTTGAAAAGATTAATCATCTTGGAAAGTATAAACTCTAAAGACATGAAGCAGGCTCAATATTAGGGAGTTTTAATAATTGAAATACTATGAAACCAAATAGTTAAAAAGGTCTCAGCACTTGACAACATGTGTGAAATATGAGGAAGCAGCATAAAAGTTTCAAGCACAAAAAGGAAACTAATTTCTCATCAGCCAAAGCTTCTACATATTAATTTAATGGAAAATTCATCCTCAAATTGGCCATGCGTGAACACTATCGCTGGTGAAAGTCCGAGACCTCCAGGCCAAAGAGCTTGACGTCCTCAGCCAAGTTGGCTGCTTCCATTCAGAGAAATTGAGGAAAAAAGAATCCAGCTAGTTCACCAAGTCCTTAGCCAAACTAAGCACTTGAATTTTCATTGGAAGCATAACCAAAGATAGCACAAGCAAATGAGCAGATAACCTCATCGACCATTACCCTGAGGTTCTACAAATCAGTTGCTCAAAATCATCACCAGATAGCACACTTTACCATAAGAAAGTACTCATTCGAGCTGAAAGCTAGCTATTCATCATGAATTCAAATACATCCAATCGCCAGCAATCGCGCAGTCAATCATCTTAACAACACAACATATCCGATTAAGCCGATTGGCCAAAGCCCTAGACCAATCACAGCAAAGCGGCGAGCTAAAGAAGGCGACAACCGAACTAACACCCGAGCTAATCAGCTCAGGCGTCGACCCTACCACTCAAAACCAATCGAACCGCAAACACCAGCAGCGACAAACGCCGGTAACACACACGGCGAGCCGCGACCCGATTCGATAGACAAAACGCACACGCGGAATCCTATGCAAGCCGCAGATTCAGCAATCGAATCAAAGCACGAAATCGAGCAGATCCGGCGTGGAGCTCACCTGCTCGAGCACAAGAACGAAGCTTCCGGCCCTTTTCGCAGAGAGACGGAGATCAAAACGATTTCGAAGCGATTAAGTTTCTCTCTCTCTCTCTCTCTCGCTCGCTCTATCTTTCTCCTTATATGTACGATGGAGACGCGCAGCGAAATGCGTTTGCTTTTGCTCTTCTTCGCGTCAATTGTCGTCATCCATCGCGGGGCGCATTTTTTGGGTTTATCGTGTTTTCGCTTTCGACACCGGCGACGAGGGGTCTCAATCGCCTGCTTTTGCATGGCGTGGCGTTCCGGCCGGGGACAGCCAATAGGAGACCGCCACGTTCGCACATATAGTCTTTTTAGTCAAATACTTGGTGGAATCGGATGAATGGATTGACACCTTTGGCTTTTTTCCGTTTCAGGCAATAATTGCAGTGTAGGAAAGACAGAAAATCTTTAAAATGCTTACATTTTAGAAAGAGCAATTATAGAATCAAGGCGTGAGGGAGTAACAGGATTTGTCGGACAGTGATCTTGATGAATTTTTCTTTTGTTTTGGGTTATGACGACTAGAAATTCCACTTGGTATGCCAATAGGCATGCGAAATCAATGGATTGCTTCCATAAAAGTTCAAATGTTGGCAATTACTTTTGAGATGCTTATTATCATTATCATTATTGAATCTAACTTGTTGATTGGTAACCGGATAATAATGCCTCGGGCAAGGTACACACCAATTTGATCAAGGCTTGGAGCTCAACACGGAATGAATCTAATGAGCAACTCAATTGCATCTCCTCTACCATTTTCGCTCCAATTTCAAATAAACTGGAGAAGATGAGATTATTGAAAGTCTGCTGAAGCTAAACTTGATGTCAAAGAAGCGGATGGAAATTCCACACTCCAATGTGAAAGATAAAGTCGTTGGCATCTTTTGTTAAATTCATTCAAAAAAGGCAGGTGGGTATCGATAATTAGTAGATTTGTTCATAGTTCTTGGTCGTCGATGATGAGTCCAGCAAAATGACCTCTGATCGAGAAAAAGTTTAACTCAACTTGTTTTGGCTCATCATCAGTTATATCGGGAGATGACTCATGCGGGTCCATTAGAGAACACATGTTCAATTCCAAAACGAAGTGCATTCAAACAGGATCTCATTACATGACATCTAGTGCTTGGGGGGAAACAAAAGAAGCAACTGGTAACAACAGCGTTACGTCATTCCAACACATAGCAAAAGGCACACGGACATTACACACGATACGAAACAAGGAGCACGCAAAATGCTTAGGCCTGCTGTTTTATTTCAAGTCCCCATGCATCCACGCGGGTGCCGACGACGTCCGTCTTCAGCAGTGGAAGGAAGGGACGAGGTTGCACTTGACGGGGAGCTGAGCCGCCAGGTCTGGGTTGATCTGGTAGGTCTGCAGCAACGTCTTGGCGTACTTGAAGAAGCAGAGGCAGTTGAGGTCGGCACCAGCTAGAGCCGAGCAGCACCCGCGGGTCGGTTCTGTCGGGTTGGAGATGCTCACCGATGGCCTGCAGGCGTCGAAGCCCTCTTTTGACATGCCGCACATGGCTGAGCCTCCGGCTGCTGCGGGATGGCTCGCCACGGCCGCAACCAGGACCAGAGCCACAAGGGCAAGCGTAGCGCGCGACTCCATGATGATTCTTCTCTCTATATTATCACTCGCTCTCTTGCCCGGGTGAGTGTCTTGAGTGTGGGGTGTGTGCTAATGAAGGGGCTTGAGCTTCGCTTATATAGAAAGATTGGCACGTGGGTTGGTGGTGAAAAAGTCGAACGACCCGGGTTTTCTCAATGTCCGATTCGATCGGACGGCTGCCAAGGGAAGCAGATCACCTGCCGCTTAATGTGCACCTGGGCAGGTGATTTATTTCCCTTCTCAATGTGCACCAAGCATATATGCCCAAGTCTACGAATAAACAACAACGTTAGGGATGTCACGAAAGATGATTAGCATCGGTTTCTTTCACGTGGCGACACAGATACGATAGGTTTGTGGCTGTGGATCGTTGGGGGACAGACGGATTCGCAAAGTCTCCGAGGATCACAGGCTATCAGTAAAACTCCAGCCCCTCGTGACATGGAATCAGCAGATGGAGAGCTATCGGTTTAAGCGCTGATCCAAATCAGAGGATCATTAAGATGGGCCACGGGAGGGCGTCACGGGCGGACCTCGGTCGACGATAAAGACACGGTTTATTTGTCCGCCGGTGTGGAATTGAGGGTAATGCTATAGTTATTGTCTGAAGAGATCTCTTTTTAAGAAAGTGTTTTTGACAGCAGGGCGTGGCATGTGAACCTCGTCCGGTTCGCGCTTTGTTCTTCTAACATCGCCAGTTTTTATATTGATGTATGGCAGCGTTACCCCGGGGGGGTTGCTGATCGATATAGTATAGTATACGGTACTTCGAGCCGGAACCCGATGCATTGATGTACTTCTTTTGACTTTTTTGTCCTTTTTGCCGTAGAAATAGACGCGGAAGGCATTGGATTATACTGAGTTTGCAATGGAATATGAGTAGGGGTGAGCACAATAGACCGCCTGAACCGGATCAAATTAGCCAGATTGGTCCAGTTTCTGAGTTTTGGTCCGATCTTTGGTCTTGAGTGGTAGGGCGGGACTGGAGTGGATCATTTAGACCAATCATTTCTCTGAGTTGTTTAGTTGTTTAGGGCCGAGAAAGAGAAAAGAAAAGTAACACAACTCATGTACAATCTTGATGGGCCTAGTGAATATTTCTCTTTGACGTCTCGCACTCAAGACCCCAAGCTCTTTGCTCTTGTTCTCGTTCTCGTTCATGCGAAGCAAATAATACCAAAAAGTCAAAGTTGAGCTCTCTTGTGAGTTTCTCTTTCTCGATATGATCAGAAAACTGAGAGACGATGGAGTGCTTTTGAGTCTTTGTATAAGATTTTTATTTCCCTAACTTAGGAGGATGTTGCATTTGTGCGTGTCATGTTGAGACAAAATACTTATTTTTCTTTAAATTTTTCTTGTTCATGCAAAGCGAATAACACCAAAGAGTCAAATTTGAGCTCTTTTGTGAGTTTTTCTTTCTCGATCTAATCAGAGACCTGAGAGACGATAGAGTGCTTTTGAGTTTTTGTATGTGATTTTTATTTCCCTAACTTAGGAAGATGTCACATTTGTATACTTATTTTTCTTTAAATTTTTCTCATTCATGCGAAGCGAATAAAACCAAAGAGTCAAAGTTGAGCTCTTTTGTGAGTTTTTTCTTTCTCGATCTGGTCACAGAACTGAGAGACGACGGAATATTTTTGAATCTTTGTATGTGATTTTTATTTCCCTAACTTAGAAGGATGTCGCGTTTGTATGTGTCATGTTGGGATAAAATACTTATTTTTTTAAAAAAAATTCTTGATCCCATTGGATTGCCTAGGAACCCTATCGGACCAATCAGTCAGGTTCGATCTAGTCCTAAGATTAGTCGGTAAAAACCAAGGACCGATCTCACTGATCCAACTCCCGATTTGAAGAGAGAACTGGACCGCCCTAAACAATGCACATCCCTAAATATCGGGACTGTTTGATTAAAACATGGATCATTTGTTTGATGGCAAACTTGGGGTCTTTTTATTTGAGCGAAAAAAAAGTTCTCAAATTAGTTCTCTAGATTTTCATGCGTTTGATTTTTTTTTTTGGAAAATATCATTTAACATAAAACTATTTACGGTAAAAAAATATGCACGTTTAGAGTTAGAAAAATGAATTCCCTAATCTGAAAAGGAGAGAACATTTTCTTAAGAAATTATTTTCTAGAATGTGGTTTTCTTTATCGTGAATTTTTTTTTCAAAAAAAGCACGCCATTGGTTCTCGTTTATTTCATTATTTACGTATATGACATATGTAGACAAATTCTAATGACCAAACACGTGAAAGTACTAAAGTAGTAGTTGGTCACTAAATATGCTTGGGTGGGCCAACTCGATTAAGTAGCCTACGAAGATCGAACCACGCCTACCCATCATTTAAAAAATACTTTAAGAAAAAGTATACAAAGTGAGCTGATATGGACAAGCCCGAGTGAGTCTTTACGAGCGAGCTCGAGCCCATATATGAAACCACCCACCCGGGCCGGTGCAGTCTACATAGACCATGCTAGAATTGATTCCGTAGGGAAGAAGGACATTTTGGAAAAAGAACAACCTCCCTGGGTTTTTTTTCCTTTTTATCTTCAAAGATTGGTACTCAAGCCCCGGAAACAAACTTGATTCCTAAGTTTGGGGAACTAACAAAAGCGTGTCGTCCATCATCGGAAATTGGCAACAAGGGCGGTCACCTTTTGCTTCAAACCGCCCTTGTGAAAATCTGTGATGATGGCCTTGGCTAGCTTGGCCGGTGGCTTATCTTTATCCAAGCTAGGAAATCTTAAGGAGGCCTCTCTTCTAATTCTAAAAGGCTTTTTGCTGAAACGATGACCCGTAATTTCAATTTATTTTAACATCCAAGCTAAATGCGATTCATAATATTTATACATTGAACTCACAAGATCTTAGTTTTCACGCAATCACAATTGAATGACTAATATATTTGTTTCGGGCCCATTCTATTATACACGTTGTTGGATGCAAATATTAACAAGATATTTATGATTGTTTCTTACAAAATTTTCATAGCTGATCTATAGTATTGGAAATAATAATAATAATAATAATTCGTCTTTTTAAAGGTAATTATAGAAAATTTGGAATGATCAACATGATTGTAATTTTTTTTTTTGAGAAATTCATTCTATGCTCTTCTTTTGGAGCATGACAGCATGAGAGGAGGTTGATCACGATGCCTTCATAAAGCACGTGACAGCATCCATCTAAAATTCCCGACGACTTTGACGTGGCGTGGAATGTTTTCTCTGTTTCCGTTGGGCGGTCACGTACGCCACGAGTAGCGAGTAGCAGGCCGACACGTGCTTGGACACGTCATCGCGAATCCGGTGACGGACGAGAAACAGCACAGCTTGCTCGTGACTCGGCGAACAACAAAAGTCGTTTCGATCTACGAATGCAGAAACGACGGCGCTTCGTTCACGCGCTTTTTCTCCTCCGCGTTGGGAATTCGCCTCCCATACAAAAACACCCTTCACAGGACCGGGAAATTGCGAGACTGCCATTCCCCTTTTGCGTGCGACCACTTACAAAATCTCGAACGAACTGACTAACGACTTCGGATTTGGGAAACTTGCGGAAACCCGTGGGCACTTCTCATTGGATAGGGAGAGCCATCACCAAAGTTTCTGTCGACAATCTGTATTCCGACGACAAGAAGAATAACGGAGTACATATAATCACAGCACTTGTACGAATGTTAAACTTTGGGTGACTGATGTTCTCCAAGGAATCAAAAATTTGCTATTTTTTAAATCACTATCTACGATAATAGAAATTGTAAATTATACAAAACGCGGAAATTAATTGACATGAGAGAATTTACGTGTATTCGCTCGATATTTATATGAAAGCGTAAATTTACCAATGTTTCTACCGCCATATGATGCAAATCTGTTTAGTCATTCTCTCATAAACTACTTAAGTTGCACCATAAACTACGACTAATTCCTTTTGAGCGGAGTTTCATTTCTTAGTAACTCACATATCCATTCGAGTCAAGCTCAAACTTAAAAATAGCCTGAGTTATTAACAAGTTTCAGTAAGCAATTGGAATTTTAATAATCGCAATCATAATAATGTAACCTCTTGATGCAAGAATTAGGAAACCAAGGTGATTTTACTTTGTAGGTGCTTGACTTATTCGAGCTTAAGTCTTCTCACGCTTTTAACTAGAGCATATGTTTTGGAAATCTAGGTAAATCTATTTAAATTGAGTTAAGCCACAAATTAGAGTTCAAAAAATTAAACTCAATCAAATTTGATTGCAAAATGTCAAGATGCATATGAAGCCTACATAATCGGGCTGACTTATTTCAAGTTGCTATGAAAGAAAACAAGCGGTTGAATGACAAAACAGAACAAATAAACAAATAAATCGAACACTAGGGTTTATGTGCTTTCATACAAGTGACTCATTCCACAAAGATAAAGAATGGTTTTGTAGGCAACTTTCGGACTTATCCGAACTAACCCATGTTTATGGTACACAATCACGTTTTTTGGTAGGCAACCTTTGAACTTACCTAAACTAAGCTTTCGCGTTCTCCTTATGTACTTTCAGAATTACCCAATTCGGCAACCACGGTCCAACTTTGGACTTTCCAAATTCACGGCTTTCCTTTTAATTTCTGGATTCGGATGTCTCTCAGACGAAGCGGAACATTTCAAGTAGGAAATCTCTCGTGCGGATTAGGATTTTTAGGCTCAAATTCGAGACAAATCCCAACAAATCTCTAGCAGGTTGCACTCTTATGTGCAACTGCGAATTTGGCAAAATTGATGGAATGGAGAGGCAAATATGGGGTTTTACATGGTCAACTTGGGTAGATGTGTAAAGGCATTAACAAATATGACTGCCTTCTCTATTTGCTTTTGACTTTCTTGCGCAGCAAGTCTCTGTCTAAGGTCAAGAAGACCCTATAAAGTGGATGGCCATTCCCTCCTCCATGCTTCACTTCAACTCCTCCTCCTCCTCCTCCTTCAGGTCCTCTCCTTGGTCACACTAAGCAGCGAGCGATCCGAAGTTCCACATTGTTTTGGTAATGCCCCTTCCATTCTTTCTGTGCTCGTATCATATCAAATTCTCTTCAATTTGTAGTCGATGCATCGCAAGTGCAGCAAACTTTATTCTATCGATAATGAGAAATTGGCCCATCGTAAATTTCTTTATAATCAATCGCTCTATTGCCGAAAAATGTTTTTATAAGCTCGCGGTTAGAATTTTATGCGTAAAATGTACATTTGTCTGACTAGGACGGTAAACTGGGCGATTGGTATATCTATTCGTTAATTCTCAATCTAGCACAGCAGATTCCCGGGCAGGGATTTTGCCGAGAAAGGATGGAGGCAGTTCATGAGTAATTTCTTATGGCCTACGATGATGGCCAGAAAATTGGAAATTTAGAGGTGGTTCCTGTGCAACTTCCTCGGGGGATCAACTTGATGAGAACGCTCAAGGTGGAGGAGGAGAAAGATCCACGTCACCGGTCAAAGTGAAGACGGAGTCCATCATTCTTGGATGAGCTGAAGCTTCTGTAGCAATAGACAACGACGGCAACCTAATCCACCGCTCGGATACTTAACCTCGTCTTTCATGTTCGTTATTTTGCGCGTCTGAACAGTAAACGCGACAGCGGGACAGCAAGATCTTCCAGGAGAGAGAGGGGGCAGAGGAGTCGAGCGGAGCAGTACATTGCTTCCCGCCTTTCCATGCCCTCCCACAATCCTCATTTATTCCATGCGTGCAAGCTATCGTCTTCACCATCATCATCATCCCCTCAATCCTTAATCCTCTCTTCTCTCTCCACCACAAACCTCCTCTTCTTGGCTCTGAACGGTTTGAATTATCTTCAAGCTCCCTCCAATTTATAATCAAGTCTCTCTCTCTCTCTCTCCACGACTAGGTCTGCTGATTTTCGAGGAGCTTTTTGGATCCAACCCGACGTTCAAATTTACGCATGGGGAACACTCACGCCAGGACTCCGCCGGACCCGCCCCATGCATCGGAGCTGAGCGCCTATGAGGCGGTCTGCCTGGTGGACCCCGACCTGCGGTCCTTCGACTCCAACCTCCAGGCCCGGACCAGCCATGCGATCGGGGCGCTTGCCGCCGGCGTCGAGGTCCGAGCTCTCTCCTTCGACTCCCTCCGGGAGATCACCGGGTGCCTCCTGGAGATGAACCAGGAGGTGGTTCGGGTCATCCTGGACTGCAAGCAGGACATCTGGCGGACTCAAGAGCTGTTCGAGCTCGTGGAGGAATACTTCGAGAACAGCCTCCAGACTCTCGACTTCCTCTCCGCCCTCGATAAGTGCCTCAAGCATGCCCGCGACAGCCAGCTGCTCATCCTCGTTGCGCTGCAGCAGTTTGAGGATGAGGACCGCCAGGTTGGAGGGGATGAAAGGTACGCCAGAACGCTGGAGGAGCTGAGGAACTTCAAGGCTGCCGGTGACCCGTTCACGGAGGAGTTCTTCCACATCTTCCAGGCCGTCCACCGGAACCAGGTTGCCATGCTCGAGAAGCTGCACCTACGAAAGAGCAAGCTCGACAAGAAGCTCAGGTACATCCACGCCTGGAGGAAAGTCTCGAGCATGATCTTCGCCGCCACTTTTGCCGCCATCTTGATTTGTTCTGTTGTTGCGGCCGCCATGGCTGCACCGCCGGTTGCGGCGGCTCTCGCGGCAGCAACCTCTGTTCCTGTTGGTTCTGTGGGGAAGTGGATCGATTCGCTGCTGAAGAACTACGAGAGTGCGGTGAAAGGGCAGAAGGAGACCGTCGTCACGATGCAGGTTGGGACGGGCTTGGCCATCAGAGACTTAGAGAACATCCGAGTGCTGGTCGACCGATTGGAGATCCAAATCCAGTCGATGCTTCAGAATGCCGGGCTTGCGGTCGAAGAAGGGACCGTGAAGATTGGGGTGGAAGAGATCAAGAAGAAGCTGAGCGCGTTCATGAAGAACATCGACAAATTGGGGGTTCAGGCCGACAACTGCAGCCGCGACATACGGCGGGCGAGGACGGTGGTGCTTCAGAGGATCATAAGGACTCCCAACCAGTGAAGCCAAGAAGAGAGCTTCATGTAATTTCCTTTGGTCATGAATTGAAAAGATGGGAAGCATTGATCAAGAGGACAAGCCCCAAGTGAATAAATTTCTGCAAATAATCGATCTATTTATTCATCATCCTGTTTCGGCGTAGACCGCAGCAACTCCCTACATTTGTCCATGATGCTATCCTTCGACATTTCCATCGTAGCTTTCGTTTTTATCTGTTGGATGCCGAGGTAATATCCGGCGGACAACGTTTGGTGACATTAATACCCGAATTAACGCAGTTAACTCTCTAACTAGTTTTGGGCCGGGGTGTGTTATCTGAGCTTTGCACATTGTTTTCTCGTTTATGAACAATTGTCAACTTGATTTGAGATCATTCTAGGATAGGAAGTTTAACTTTTCATCTGATTGAAGATTATATGTGCTAATACTGATCCATGCGTTAATTAAAATGGAGACCATCTTAGGTCATTAGAATTAGATTGACAGGGACTCGCAGTTCCCTAGCAAGTGATCTGCAAGAGAAAATTCAACGGCGTCACGTTCAAGCATAGAAAATTTAACCGTAGTTGGTCACGAGGAATGGCCTTTCTAACAAGAGCCAAGAGTCAAAAGGAAGCTGGCTGACCGGGCAATTAATGGATCAGATGGCGATGCACACTAGATTCGACCGCGACGGTCAAAGTCAAGCTAGGAGCGTATGCGAGTTCGTGTTTGACTCCCTCTCGGGCTCTTTATGGCGTTAGCAGATCCTCTCTTTGAATTCTCCTGGTCCTGGCCACCCGCGCCAGATCGGATCCAGATCACCTGATCTCAGATCAGTTGATCAACCGTTCAATTTTCATCGGACGATCCCCTTTTAATAGGAGGTAAATGCGTTGGAGGGTGCAATTTTTTTTATACAAAAAACCAAGGCCGAACGGCCTAAAAAGGAACCAGATCAGATTAGGTGATATATTTCCCACCCGGTCACGCCTTGAGAAATTTAATGCCAATTGCCACGGATTAGTCAACTCTGTCTTTTAGACGGTTCAGGGTTTGCACTTTAATGAATAAAAATGGACTCCCTTTTTACGTGAATCTTTTTTTTTTCCCCTTAACCCAAGTGACTTCGTATCCCATTGGGTGGTTACTTTAACATATTGGATATATGATTGATCACAAACCACTTTGACTAAAGAAAAAGTTTACCCTGGACAATTATCTTTTAAGCTATGTATCTTAGGATAAATTATATCCCAAACTATCCTCTCAATGCAGTAGTTGAGATTAGGAGATGTCATTCAGAAAAAAAGAGGGGAAAAATGGTCTCATCAGCCTATTGATATTTTCCCGATGACATGTTAATTTAAATCCACGAATTGGATTTTGGGTCAAAAGAGGTTTTTAAAAATTGATTGGGTAGCTCTCATTTGAGACTCATTAAAATCTCTTAAATCGTGCCAATTTAACTTTGATGAGCTTGGGAAAGTGAAACTTTCCATTGTGTTAAAAGATAGGTGGACTCTGAACACAAAATCATTCGATAAGTGATTTTGAATCTTGATCCTCATTCACTGTTGTCAATAATGTAAAATAATAAATAACCTTTTCCTTAAATGCCGGAGGAAAACTTTTTGAGTGATTAAAAGATGACTTCACGGTTTCTTGCTATCCTCAACAGCATGTGCGTTAACCATGAGATAGAAGCTTGAGCAAAGGACGTGACGAGTGCAAGTACATGCCTTTCCTGAGTCTTTCTTCGGTTTCAACCTCTCATACCAGAACAGCTTCATGTGATGAAGCATGTTTAGGGAGGTTCATGCTTTGTCCTGTTATATAAAGCAAGTGATTTCCTCTGGTAATTAGTGGTGAATGTGAGTGACAATGCAAATCGGAAGGGTGGTAGAAGCACATTCGAGGCTGAAGAAGCGTGCATCAATTGCCCCTCTGGCTGTCCTCCTCCTCGTTAGCGCACTGGTTTTTGCCGGTTGGATCAACACAGTAAGTTGTGCTAAACATGCTCCGATAACATTGCTTCAATTGGAAATACTTTTCTTGGATAAAATCTAAATCATTTGAAGCAGCTACCTAACATTATTGTAAGAAATTAGCATGTCCCAATTGAGTTTCAGCTACAGTTCCAACTTCCAGAATCTGATGACTAAAGCAGGTGAGGCATCGTGCCTTCAAGTCCATCTTTTCAGGTCCTTCGCAGATACCAATATTTACACCATCAAAGGCACCAGATGTTCCTCTTAAATGCACAGAATGGAACATCACCCACACTTGTCCCGTGATCTATCGAACCAACCAGACCTACGATCGCCATCCCCATCATCATACACCTGGCATTGAATGCCCGTCGTACTTCAGATGGATCCATGAAGATCTACGGCCATGGAAAGAGATTGGGATCGACAGGGACATGGTCAAAAGAGCTCAACGGACTGCACATTTCCGACTAGTGATTTTGGATGGCAAGGCATACTTGGAGAAGCTTAGGCCAGCTTTTCAGACCAGGGATGTGTTCACTCTGTGGGGTATATTACAGCTTCTCCGATGGTACCCTGGAAAGCTACCTGATCTGGAGCTGATGTTTAATTGTGGCGATCGGCCTATCATCCGATCAAGTGACTTCCCCCACCCCAAACCGGGCCCTCCACCATTGTTTGGATACTGTGGAGACCAGAGGACAATGGACATCGTGTTCCCAGACTGGTCTTTTTGGGGATGGTAATGAATTCTATCTCGTCAAAATTCAGGAATTCCTCCGCCAAATTCCAATTCTACACACTCCAATGGAATAAGAACGAGGTTTTGTACAAGATTGCACCATGTCAACATAAATGTACTCGAATTCAGGCTGTGGACATTATTGCAGAGGGGCGCGTTCCACTTCATTAATAGTCCTAGAGTCCAATTTGCCGGCAGTACTCACAGTATCGAGTTCTTTTCACCTTAAGCTATCCCTAACATTATGATTTATCTTTCATTGCCTTGAAGTTCGATTTAGTTGCGTATGTTTATAGGGATGGTTGATCGAAAGGGTTATCTAACTAAACTGTAGGGTCGAGACAAATATAAAGCCGTGGAGGTGTGCGTTGAAAGACATAGAAAAAAGCAATAAGAGGACTACATGGTCGGACAGAAAGCCACATGCTTACTGGAGAGGGAATCCATACGTGGCTCAAACCAGGAAAGACCTTCTCAAGTGTAATGTTACCGAGAAACATGACTGGAACACGAGGATTTATATTCAGGTAACCTTTCGACAACATGATTTCTCGTTAGAGAGTGTCCAGAAAGCTGAAAGACTGTCTTCTCCAGATCCAGTATTTTAAAACTGGGAACTTGAATGCGTTTACCATGCACCCGCCAAGGGATTAAGAGATTCAACTAATGACGGCTCATTAATTTATGCTAGGACTGGGGTCAGGAATCCAAACAAGGGTATAAGCACTCCAATTTAGAGGATCAGTGCACTCACCGGTACAGAATGCTCTAAATCTGATGCTGTGTCTGAAGAATATGTCAGTTTTTGTTATGTTATCAACCTCAGAGTTGTTACTGTAATGGTTAACTTACTATTTTCAACAGATACAAGATATACATCGAAGGCTGGGCATGGTCCGTGAGTGAGAAGTACATCTTGGCATGCAACTCGATGACCTTGCTAATCAAGCCTCAGTACACCGATTTCTTCACTAGAGGCCTCGTTCCGTTGCAGCATTATTGGCCAATCAGGGACAACACCAAGTGCGCCTCCCTCAAGTTTGCTGTTGAGTGGGGCAACAATCATACCGAGAAGGTTCGTTCTCTCTTCCTTTGTCCCGGTCGCACGGGCCTAATTAATCTGCATGCCAATCTTGAATTGATATGTCCTCGATGTCTGATTACAGGCAAAGGCCATTGGAGAAGCCGGGAGCCACTTCATATATGAGGATCTAAAGATGGAGCATGTCTACGATTACATGTATCACTTACTCCATGAATATGCAAAGCTTTTTAGATACAAGCCCGCCATACCAAAAGGCGCCGTGGAGCTATGCTTGGAGACGATGGCGTGCCCCACGACCGGGACATACAAGAAATTCATGTTAGATTCGATGGTGAAGTGGCCGAGCCAAGCATTGCCTTGTTCCCTGCCCCCTCCTTTTGACCCTACTTCACTTGAAGCTTTCACCGAAAGGAAAGCCAACTTGACTTGGCAGGTAGAGACGTGGGAAGATAAGTACTGGCAGGGCATTAACAGTAACAGCAAGAGGCAACAGGGAAAGAAAACATTGGAGAGGGTTGACATAGAATGACAATTGTGTATGCCAACTTGTAAAACTTCTCGGGTACCTTGGTGCCAATAAATCAAACATATTAGAATTGACTTCAAGGGTGGTGCAAATGGACTAAATTTCTAGCAAAGCACTTTGATTTTGTGGGTCTATCTACAGTTTTTGTGGAATCATTTGTTGTCAAAGCATTAATCGCCGTGTCTTAATAATTGGACTCAAAATGGGAAGATTAATATCAGGAAAATTAATTATTGACAATATGAAAAAGCTCCTTCGTTACGTGGACTACTCTAGCAAAGATACCCTGATGGCGACCCCACTATCGGGCCTCTTGACAAAGATGGGGCATGTATCAATTCATAGTTTCTACACCTCCTCCCAGAAAACTCTATCTTCCTTCCACAGACTCCCACTGTAAAGGTGAGGGGCAAGACTTAGCTCCAAATAATAAATCATATTGTGAGAACTCATGATATTCTAAAATTTCCCACTCTTCCTCTAGGATGATTTCTTCTCATTAGGATTATGTTGTTAACCTGGTAATGTGATATTGTTAAAAATGCTCTCCACTTGCCGGGTTATGTTATGGATCATGTAAATCAAAAAGTTTGAACCTTAGATTCAAGGATTCAGAGAAATTAAAAGGTAGGGCCTAGGTGAGCCATTTTGCTACTAGGGTAGCATATATATTTCTTTGAGTACTTGAGCTGTCCATTTTCTAGAATGAAACAAGCCAGCTTAGTTTGATCTATATATACACTCGCTTGTTTACATGATATTAGAATTTCATGAACCGTCAGATCACTCAATTGACGAGACGGTATTAATTTTACTTAAGCCTTATCTTCAAATTGCATGTTGTCATAAAAAGGATTAGCTAAATTATTGTAGACTTTTATGTCGAATTTTGGTCAGATGGAATGTGATTTCCATGAAAGAAAGAATTTTCTTAGCTTTGTGATCACTTCGGACTGCCGATTGTCCTAACAACTTGGGTCCCCGTCGGGCGGCCGCCGATGGTTCGCATCGCACTTTGATACGGTTCGTTTGATGCTGCCGGCGGTTCGCTCGATAGGCCGTTCTTGGGCTCCGGTTCGTTCGATATAACTCGACCGGCGGTCCGAACCGAGTTCTGGCTCAATGCTGCACCTGCGCTCGAAGAATTTCAAGAGCTTGGACAAGTAGCAAAGCCTCAGACGCTGGGTTTGGTCAGCTTCACTTCCCTCGCTCATCAACTCTCTCTCTCTCTCTCTCTCTCTCTCTCTCTCTGCGCGATGGATGTCGACTTCAAAGAATATGGACTTCGGTGCGAGCTTCATGGCCACGAGGACGATGTAAGTTCGTACTTCCTTGATGGAATTGTGCCGCATTCCTCGTGAAAATATCTCATCTTGCGTTCGCTTAGAATTTAATCTAAAGGCTTGATCTTGATGGACTGTGTCGACCTTGTCATCCTTAGGTTCGTGGTATATGCGTGTGCGGGGACGGCAACATAGCGAGCTCGTCGCGGGATCGAACCGTGAGGTTGTGGACTCCGAATTCCAGCGATAAGCGCAGGTACGAGGTGTCGAAAGTACTGTTAGGGCACAAGAGCTTCGTGGGCCCCGTGGCGTGGGTCCCGGCGAGCGACGAGCTTCCGGAGGGTGGGATCGTGTCCGGTGGGATGGACACTCTTGTGATGGTTTGGGATTTGATGACTGGAGAGGCGCGGACGTTGAAGGGCCACCAGTTGCAAGTTACCGGCGTCGCCTTGGATGGCGGTGACATTGTTTCTGCCTCTGTTGATTGGTGAGTCGAAGTAGATGATAATGTTTTTGGTATCCTAGAGAAATTGTACATTGTTGGTATGTGTCTATATGTTGCGAGATTAAGTGATGGACATTATGATATTGCTAATATTGGTTCAATCCATTCGTAGAAATCTTATCTGCAAATTGTGTTTTTTTCGAACATTGTGACTTGTAGGTGTTGAATCAATCTACTATCTAGTTTCCATTATTACTTTCCTGGCTCAAAAGAAGTGGAAAAGTAGAGTACTCCATCTTTTCTGGTTTTTAGTTGTGCAATGCAATTCTGAATTTTCTTCTCAAGTCTGTGCTTTCATGTTGCGAGGGACTTACCAAATCCTTCATTTGCTATGGTTCAACTTGCTTTGAGGCGTAGTTAATATAGTCGACTTTAACTTTTCCATTGGCACATTTTATCAATTTTTGCTACATTTGTAAACAAGTTGAGTAAAATGGCCTTGGCTTGGTTTCATGTATTTGGCTGCTTGAACATGACATATTGCCTGATGGTCTCATGCTTATCTGCAGTACCTTAATACGATGGAAGAATGGCCAGCCTACTGAACACTGGAAAGCTCATAAGGCCCCCATACAAGCAGTCATAAGGTTGCCCTCTGGGGAGCTTGTTACAGGTTGGGCTCTCTCTGTTTGAGGTCTTTCATTTACATAACTTCAAAAGAATAAGGATTATTCTTCTAACCATTGGGAGCTTAAGGAATCGGAAAGGTTTGGCATATCCTTCCCTTTTTTGTCATGTTTCCCCAAACTATCTGCTATTTTTCGTTGTCAGAAGCGATGTTTACTTTATTTGATCAAGTTGGTCAAATTTCAGTCAAGCAACTGTTCCTCACGCAATTTAGACTTTAGAGTTTCCAAAAGGAGATGTTTCAAATAACCCTGTTTACTGGGTCGTGCTCCCAAGGAGTCATCAACAAATTTGGTAAAAGTTCCAGAAGTGCATTCCACTTGAGACTGGACTTCAGTACTTAGGGGAGGTCTAGTTGTTTTCCATTTATGTTTGCTTTGATTTAGGTGCGTCTTGGTCTGTTACAATTTTGTTTACAAATGATTCTGTGGTCTGTGGTTGTAGACTCACGTCCTCTATACATTTTGTTGCACAAAACATGATGGATTTTTTTCTACTCCCAATTAGCGGCAGTTGGCTATCAGACTCAGCTATAGATTTATTGACATGTGTAGTAGATCAAGAAGAATCTTATTGATAAGCTCTTCCTTCTCTTCATCTAGGGTCAAGTGACACAACCATACAACTTTGGAGGGGAAAGACATGCACTCAGACTTTTGTTGGGCATACAGGTTAACCTTTCTCTTTTGTTCTGTTTCTATCTGCTCCAACTTGCTAATTTAACAAATTATAACGAAAGCCTGCTAGAGCTAGCTGATTGCATTATCCTGGATAGTTAATAGCAGTTTAATAGTTTATGGTGCTGCAAAATCTGCTATGTAGCCGTTGAATTTGATAATACGCAGTTTGAGAGAAACCCCCTGTTATGCTGTTACTTATCATCTTAACTGTTTAAAAATTGAAGCAGTTCTCGTTTCATCTCTTTACCGGTTCCCTATTGTGTTTCAAGGAGTCCTTATGGATTTATATAAGCTATTATTCAATTTTTTGAAGCTGAACATTTTGGGCCTCGGCTGGTGCTGTACTGATATTACTTTTGTTTGAAAAGACAAAACTTCCTTCCATCATGCTCTTTTTGTTTTTATTTTATTTTTTCCTTCATGCATTCTGCTTTTTGACAGAAATGAACTAGGTTGATGGCTATTGTTTTGTTCCATGTACTTATTCACTGAAGGATGGTGCAGATACCGTTCGAGGCTTGGCAGTGATGCCTGATCTGGGCATTTTATCTGCATCACATGATGGGTAGGTTTATTTTCTTTTTTCTGTTGATTCATTGATTTTAGTTGATAGTATAGAAAGATTTATCTGTTAGTACTCAGTATGTCTAAATTCCATTAAAGTAGTTAGTATATGCTCTTGCTTCTTTGCAAGTTTTGAAGTTTCTGTAGGATTAAATCAAACAACAGAAAAAAATCACTTTTCAAATTTTCAAGTCCCTTAATGGTTCAATCCTTAAGATGCCTTCTTAACTTAAATGAGGATTTTAAAAATATCCTACCAGCTGGCAGAAAGGTTAGCTGATGGTGGAAGCAAACTTAAAGTTATGCCATCATTTCAACAATTGAGAGCAAGAGAAATGGTCTCCTGTATAAGTTGTCAGGAAATCTAAAGTGACGCAGGAGATAAGAGGATAAGTAACTGTGGAAAGGGGGACCCAGTTGAAACCCTGGATTGCTCAAAGCAAATAACTTTTGAGAAAAATTGCAGCAAACGAATGAAGTTAGTCCAGATCTGCTTATAATAATACTAAGTGCTTTAAGATGTATGTTTGTTCCAACTATTTGTGGCTGGTCTGACCAATCTTGTAGGGGCTTGGAAACTTACATACCATGAGAACACCTAGTGAAATGCTTAAGCTTTTTGGTGATGCCTTGTCCAATGTTTGCCATTGAGAAGTTATCTTATCATTCATAGGCACAGCCTAGCAGAACAGGTCTGAGCTTCTGATCATGGGCTAAAGAGACTCTGTATTTGGCTTCTCATGTCTTTGAATAAATCATATAAGTATGCATATTGCTAAGCTTATTGTATTTAATTTCAAGTCTAATTTTCTAATTCTATTTTGTCTAATTATGTTTATGTAGTTCCATAATTTGCCACTTGCTGTTGGTGAATAGTTATTTGTCCCTTGACAACAGGTCTATCAGGCTATGGGCGGTGAGCGGTGAATGTCTAATGGAGATGGTTGATCATACTTCTATTGTCTATTCTGTTGATTCACATGCTTCAGGCCTTATAGTCAGTGGCAGTGAAGATCATTTTGCCAAAATATGGAAAGGTAGTTGCTTTTGATTTTCACTTTGCCCTGGGGTTGCAATGAGTGTTTAACCAATCACTAGTTTTTTTCTCTTCTTTTTTACTCCAGCTGTTCATTGCTGGTTCTTTTATTTGTGTTAGAATAAATACATTATAGTAGAGTTGCAGAGCTTCTCATGCGTCATGGCTTGGGTCCTTTACACTTCTGGTCGGAAGTGTTCTTGTCTATTGCGGTTGGAAGCTTCTGGGTATCAACTAGGTTGCGCACTGCTTCTTTTGAACATGGCGTCTGGAGTGTAATCATGTGCAGCTGTTTTTTAATGTGGCTCCAACTCTTTGTAGGTTCTTCATAATGAAATTGACTTCCCTCGTACAAACTTTTAATCATTTCTTCAAATGCAATAATTCCTCCTTGGATTCAATGTGGGTGCTCTTTCAATGCAGTCAGCCGCTTTGTTTGCCTCCATCTTTGTAAATGTGCCTGATTGGTAGTAACTATAGAAATGGTTCAGCGAGGCGACTTGAAGTTGATGATCAGTAGAAATTGAAAGTCATTGTCCTTGTATCACTATTTAATTTTTATCGAGAATTAACTTATGGAATTTGGGAACTTATGATCTTTCAGATGGAGTTTGTGTTCAGAGCATTGAGCATCCTGGTTGTGTATGGGATGCCAAATTTTTGGAAGATGGAGACATTGTGACAGCATGTTCAGACGGAACCATACGTATATGGACAAATCAACAAGACAGGATGGCTGACTCAACTGAGCTCGAGTTATTTGATTCAGAACTATCTTCTTACAAGAGAAGCAGGTATTGTAATTAATTAGATGCCAATGTCTGATGTATACCAGTTCCTTAAGGTGATATATGCATCATGAAGTGATGAATAAGAGGAAGATTACTAGTTTGAGTATTTGTCTGTTCTTTCTCATTCCTCTTCCATTTTTTTCTCTGAATTCTGAAGATTGGGGAGGTTTTTGTCTCTTCCTCTTTCTAAGCTGTATAAATAAGATGATATTAGACTTTTTTTGGCTGGTACCCACAATTGGCAGGCTGAATGATTGCAAGGTCTTCAATTTTCAGTAATTTGATAGATCTGTATCGCAGAACAGTCTGATCATATTGCTTCTTGAGAGAGGTTATGGTGAATCATTTACTTTGGTTAGGTAGTGAATTTATTTAGCTGAAGGGTTAGGGCAGTGGTTCACCTTGCTTTCTAAAGCTCAGGTTAAGACACTTTGGAATCTAATGTATGTGGGCACTCCTTTTCGCATTTTTCTCTCTATCTTGTCTGTTTCAGGAAAAGGGTTGGAGGACTGAAATTGGAAGAGTTGCCTGGGTTAGAGGCTTTACAAGTGCCAGGTAGGATTTTATACCTCTTATTCCAGTATGAACCTTCAGTTGTTTATCTTCTCTATTTTCTGGAAATTACTGTTGAATGTGTTCACTTGAATATGGTCATCAAGCTAGAGAAGCTAAAAATCCCAATTACATGCATTTTTAGGCCACTTGTTAATTTGGTCGGAATGCTATCTTCTGTTTATTACTTAATTAAGTAAAGAGAAATAGTTAATAAAGTGGACTGAACTCTAACTATTTAGTTAAAATGCATCCTTTTTAAAACACGTCTTTAGGAACGAGTTGTTAAGGTGGATTGAGCTTCCTAAGGAGATCATTACTTTGACTCTAACTGTGATTGCATATTTGATTCAATGAGTTGCAGATAGAGTGGCCTAAGTTATGGTGCTCTCAGGAAAGTACCACATCGGTGTCCATTGTCCTTGACAGTAGATCTAGAGTTCTTTAATTTTTTAACTGTTTAAAATTTTTATCTGGGTCAGTTCTAGCTTTGCCATTGACTTTACATGAAGCTATCCATATGTCCTGGATTTTACCAAATGAAGATCAGATAATGAGGAAAATTCAGGGGCTTTGTCATCCTATCTAATCCTGTCTTATTTTGTTTTATATACCAGCAACCAAATGCAACCTAAGTAATTGTCAAGCTGTCAAGGGTGGATTGCAATATCAAGCTGCAAGCATTATTAATCGTTTTAAATGCTTTATTTATATTGTGCATAGGAACTAGTGATGGCCAGACAAAAGTAATTAGAGAAGGAGACAATGGGGTGGCATATACATGGAATTCAACTGAACTAAAGTGGGATAAGGTACTTTTCAAATTGAAGTTTATTTTTGTACCTGCATATGAGAGATTTTTAGTCTAGCACTGCATCACGCTTAATCTTCCTAATGCAGCATTAGATCATCGTAGTCACATAAACAATTTGTCAAGTGACTTTTTTAAGTGTGTGGGCTTTGACTATTGCAGAATATGCACCACTTGGTCAATTAACTTCGCTGACAACTAAAGGCCTGTTTGTTTAGCTTCTCAAAATAACAACAATTTTTTTGTGCTTTCTCAACAAAATTTTCAATGTCATCCAACAAAATTTTAAAAGTCCACAAAATAGTTAGATGCAAATCTATGTGTCAACACTTTATATTTTGTAAAAAATTCATGTGTTTCAGGTAAAAAATTAATGAAAGTGTGTGCATAGTAAGCTGTAGATTAGCAAAAAGTAAAAGTTAATATAGACACAACTTAAATATACAAGCTAGACATGCCTTAAATATACACATCATACTTGAATAACTGATTGTAGTTATATATGTCTTGTTGTTAAAGCATTAGATATACATTGGCATTGAATAATTTATTGTTGGGTGCAAGGTTTTGGAAATGGAAAAAGATGATCTCTTTAGACAAATGTAATAAAAGAAATGTACTCAATGAGTGAGCATTATGTTGTTCTCTTTAATTTTCTTGTTGTTAGAGATAGCTCCTTTTTCCTTTCCTTTTTTGTGGAACATTCATGGAGTCTAATTAGCTAAGTGATTTTGAGGAAGAAAGCCCTAGCAGCATCTGCTCAGACAGGTTGCCTTCTGACATCTCACTTCTTTTTCCCAGTTCACGCAGGTCTTATAGAAAATGTGGCATGTATACAGAAGAGTAGCAGTGTACTCTGCACTAATTGAAAGTCTTGGTTAAATTGATCTTCTGTCTTCCACGTGCATTGAAGATTTTTTCCTCTTTTTTTTTTGTTTGACTTTTTAGTTTAACGAGATAAGTATTCGTGCACGTCCCCTATGCGACCTTTTTTCTTTATATAGTTATCAATCTTGTTGCTTCTTTTAATTATTTTGAGATAAATATTTACTTTGATTACTTCTATAGATTGGCGAAGTAGTTGATGGACCAGAAGATAGCACAAAGCGCCCAATCTTGGATGGTGTTCAATATGATTATGGTATGTTGCTTCTCCTCATATTTAAGAAAGTGCTTCGGTATTATGTGTGTATATTGAGTGAAATCAATGGATTTGATTGTGCAGTATTTGACGTTGATATTGGAGATGGTGAGCCTATCCGCAAGTTGCCCTACAATCGATCAGGTATCCCCATCTCTAATACATTTAGATTTCTTAATTGCAAATATAGCTTTGGCCTAGGACGGGTTTATTTCGTTTCAAAAAATTCTCTAGTATTTTTTTTTTGAATTTGTGCCAAAGCAAACCTACTAGAAAATGCTTATGGTTGCCATTTCAATTTATTGAAAATGCAGAATCATATCTTGATAGTGGGGAAGTCAGGGAGAGTTTCATTTCGTATTTCCAATGTAAATGCCAAAAAAAAAATGAATTTTGAGGAAGAATATTTCACTATGAGGTCCTCCAACCCAAATTAGGCTAGAAGATATGAAAGTACCGTGAACTTCGGAAAATAATTTTTTTTGTTTCTTAGAAGTGGGAAATGAAGATGTACAACATTTTTCAAAAAAATAAAAATAAAATAATACTAAGAGCTGATGACAAGTAAAGGCAGAGTTAAGTCTTTTGGGAAATTGATCCTTTCCTAATATTCATTCATGCAGAGATCCTCATAGTGGCCTTAAAGAGTGAAGCTTAATGAAAAAAATGATTATCGATGGTCATATTACCCTTGCTATCAATTGCTATTTGCTATTCTCATGACAATTTATAGCATCTAAAATATTTTTAGTGGAAGAAACTCTAAACTGTCTGCTCTTTCGTGTCTTTATGGTACACTGCTACTCAGTCAGAAAGGACATTGATAGTGGCGTTAAAGAAATGGATAGACAACCGTTTCCTTAGTCATTTCGGATAACTGTAACACCTAAGTCATGAATCCAGCAGGGCAAGTGGCTACATTTCTAGGGATGCTGCCACTTTGTTACCTTTCCAATAAAGTGTCTGGCGCTTTTAGGATTGATCTAGAAAAACATATCTATATGTATATGACTTACTGTAACATTTGGTATTCTCTGTAATATGATCTATTGCATATTGTTGATTGATGCATTTCTTGGAAATCGTTAGTTCTTAGAATGTGAGATTTTTCCAGATAATCCATATGACGCCGCTGATAAGTGGCTTCTCCAGGAGAATCTTCCTCTTTCCTATCGCCAACAGATAGTGGAGTTCATACTTGCAAATTCTGGGCAGAGGGACTTTAAACTTGATTCATCATTCCGTGATCCCTACACTGGTTGTGAGTATATTTTATTGGCATTTACTGTGACAAATTAACATTGCAATTACTGAGGCTCCATTTTCATTGGTCTCTCTCTCTCTCTCTCTCAGCCAGTGCATATGTTCCTGGTGAGTCTTCACAGCTGGCTGGTATGCTGTTCAGACAAAATTTGTTTGCTTTAACCTCTCGTCTATTGAAGTCATTTTTTAGTTCTAACACTATGCGAGTTCTTGTTACATGTCAGCTAAACAAGCAAGACCTACTTTCAGGCATATACCCAAGGTATTTCGGACAGAAATATATTTGTGATTTTACATTTGGTATGAACTCTTGAGAAGGAGAGTGCTTGGCCTGCTAAAGGGCATGGCAGCATGGGAACTGTATGAATAGATATATAGAGATAGCTAAAAGGGCCACCTAAATAAGGGAAAGAGCAAGTAAGAACGATGTCAAGATTTAGTCTTGAACTTGTACATTCTTAAAAAATTGAATAGACAGAACTAATAAAACTTCCTAATTCATTCTGATGACTCCAACAACCACTTGTTCCTTTCTATATGCCCTTCAACTTTTTCGTAGGTTAGCTTGAGTAGTCTGTTATTGTTAATTTAGTGATATGGCCACCTCAGGGGGACCATATTCTGCATTTTAATCTCATTGGAAAATTATTTATCGGCTCTTTGATTATATAATTGGTTGAGTGATATCTCCCTTCAATTACTTTTTCATCCAGTTATTTACTCTTTAATTATATAATTAGTTAAGTGATATCTCCCTAATATCACTTTCTTATCTGTTCTCCCCAATTTCTTTTCCAGAAAGGAATGCTGATCTTTGATGTGGCTCAGTTTGATGGAATTCTTAAAAAGATTAATGATTTTAATAATGCCTTGCTCTCTAATCAGGTATTCAATTTCTTTCTTTAGTTTTCAACCGTTACTTTGCTGCAGTTTGTTTCAAATTACTCTTTGGTGTCGCTTCATTGTAATTCTTTTACTGCAACTTTCTTAGATGTATTTCTTTTCTTCTGTACTTTTTAAAGATCAGCTTAGACCAATTGTTGAATTCTGAAGTCCTATTCTCTTGAGACAGAATTGCCTTTTTTTATCATATTACGGGAAAATTCTCGACATTACCTTTTGTCTATAAGTTCTTGATCATATATCATTACTGTGCTGATTGATTGTTATCCCACTCTCTTGAAGGAGCAGAAGAACTTATCATTGACGGATATAGAGATTTCCAGATTGGGAGCAATGGTCAAAATTTTAAAGGACACATCACATTATCATTCTAGCAAATTTGCTGATGCTGACTTTGATTTGATGTTGAAGTTGCTAGAGTCATGGCCATATGAAATGATGTTTCCTGGTTGGTTCTTTAACCTGTGTCCTTCTTCATGCACATTTAACTCTGGTGTTGATACTGATGACTTAGTAAATTTCATTCTAATTTTTTCAAGTTGCATGATTTGGTCTTTCATCTGGTGTGTCCAACAACCAATCTTGCAGAAAGATGCTTCTTGGATTTTTGGATGTAAAATAGATTTTTGCTTGTGGGGCCAGCTGAAAGGGGGTTACTAATAACAGAGTTAAATGGACCAGGAAGAAGCAAATCTTGATTAGTGCTCCACCAGTGATTGTTTCAACCCAAGCAAAGACGCACTAAGAAGAGAAAAACAACAGAATGAATTTGGACAAACAGGAGAAATGGTTCAGCTAATCAGCTGCATGGATGACTTTGACACAATGAGTGGATCAGCAATAAAACTTTGGTCACTTCACCGGATGTGTTAATGTGCTTCAACAACTGAAATATTCTCCATTGTCATCAATTTGTTGATATTTTACTGTTTTTGCACTCTGTAGACTGTAGCATCATATATTTGTGTGGACTTAACGTGTCACTATCTGTTGATTTATCGTGCTCATTCTTTTGCAGTTATTGATATTTTCAGGATGTTTATCCTGCATCCAGATGGGGCAGCGGGACTTCTGAGGCATCTAGAGGACAAGAAGGGTATTGTCAATTTCTTCTGAACTTAAATGTAATTATTAGACAATTTATAGAGTGGATGATTTCTCAGACCAGATTACCTAGGAATTCAGGTCTATTTTGTTGCAAAGCACTTTACTAACTGCTGGAAACTAGAGAATATTTCGTTCTGATGGGATGCTGATTTTGCACTGTGATAGATGTTCTTATGGAATCAATCAATAGAGCAACTGGAAATCCTTCAGTTCCTGCAAATTTCTTAACCAGCATCCGGGCTGTGACTAATTTATTCAAGAATTCAGCATACCACAACTGGTTGCAGAAGCGTTGCAGTGAGGTTATTGCCACTTTGTCATGTTTCTTTTCAGATGTAAATGTGGATATCTTACGTACAGGCAAGCAAACACGCATGTAGTGAGAGGGAAGTAGCTGACCAAAGGATCTGTTTCTTGAAGCTGATAAAAGTGTGCCGCTCATGAGTCCTTTCTCTTAGTCTAAAGAATTATTTTAAAGTTCTTCAATCCAATCTAATATAGCTGGTGGAACTTTTGTTCTTGATGCATTCTCATGATACAACACAATTCTTCGCTAATTGAGTTACAAATAACTTGATGCTATGAAATTATAGGTGTTCAAGCGTGGCTTATTGTCAACTCCTTGACAAATATGTCACCTAATTAATTAGTTGACTGAATATTCTGTAACTTTTTGGTTGTCAAATATTATGGCTCAGATTCTTGATGCTTTTTCGAGCTGCTCTTCATCTTCGAACAAGAATCTACAGTTGTCTTACTCTACTCTATTACTCAAGTAAGTATATTCTAACTGCTGTTAAGGGCATCTACTTTTCCATTCTTGTTTTAACAACTTATGTCCTTGATAATTCCTCTCAAGATTTTACCTGTAATCTCTTTACTTATTACCATCTTTACAATTATTTCTTCATTTTCTCTTTGCCCTTTGTTTAGAAGAACCTATTTCGTTTTCAGTGTATATTTGATTTGAAATTGAAAAAGACGGATAACTAGTTTGATTTCTCTTTTTTGATTCATGTACATTTACTTTAGAGGTTGTTTGTTTTGCAATTTCTTTAGTATAGAAGTACTACTCAAGCATATTCTTCCAAAAAATTTTCTTACTTATATTCAGAATGTCTTTCCAAACTGGAACTCATATGATTATGCTCTCATGGTTACTTGTCGAAAATAGCTAAGACTATACTTGAAGAAGATAATGGCATTGCAATATATGGATCATTGATCTTAATGGAAAGTGTACATAGACTACTAGCCCTTGAGATCTTATTTGCTCTCTTGAGATCCCGGCAATATGGCTTCTCTCTTTTTTTGTTTGTTGTAAGTATACTAGCGAGGACATGTGGTTATAGTATAGGACTTGGGCTAACAAAGGCAGGAGAAGACTTGGAAAGACTTGAAAGGAGACTATATTAAGAAAATTGCATGTATATCTTACAAAAGGGTTGACGCCCAATCAAGTGAAAATTGGTGTAAAGGGGGTCCATATAGCCTTAGTGTAGTGAGGCGTAGTTTGTTATTGCTATAAAAGTATCCCGGTGACTTGAGCACTCATCTTGTTTAAGATGTAAGTAGCTCCAACTTGTTACCTTTTTGTCATGTTAGCTTAAAGGACACACTATTTCCTCTTTGACTTAACACTATTCGCAGTTATGCTGTGCTATTGATTGAGAAGAAGGATGAAGAAGGTCAATCTCAAGTTCTTTCAGCAGCACTTGAGGTAGAATTTGAACTTCTGGCTGGATAAAATAAATTGCTAGAAAGCATTTATTTTTGGTTTTTTGTTTAGTGGCTGAAGTGCTTCATTTTGATAATTTGCTGCTCCCTTTTTTCAGCTTGCAGAAAATGAATCTTTAGAAGTTGATGCAAGATTTCGAGCTCTAGTAGCTATTGGATCATTGGTACTAGCAGACCTCTCTTTTCAACCATGATTACAATTTATCTTGATCCAGATACTTCTCTTTGCTGGCAATAAGAATAGGAAGGGGTTTTCTAGGGCTGTCCTTTAGACTGTCCAGGAAAGAAAGTGTTGTTTCCTTGTGGTATGCATCTCTTAACAAATTCAAGTTAAGTCAATGGGTTCCTTAATAATGCCGAGTGGCTACTGAAATTTTCATGCGTTTTACATCTGTGGGTGCTTCCTTATGATGTGTGGGGCTTGAAATAAAATGGAAACTTATACTATAGTGAACGGTCATTATGCAGCTTGGTTCTATATAAAGTGAAACAAATGGAGACATTTACGAATGATGATCTAGTGCTTGACTTAGGAATCAGATTTTTTTAATGCCAGGTGAGCCTACGACTCTGTTGGTTGTTGTGGAGCCTTGGTCATGATTTTGTTAATTTTCTTGAACAGATGCTTGATGGTCTTGTTAAAAGAATCGCTTTGGATTTTGATGTTGAGCACATTGCCAAAGCTGCAAGGACTTGTAAAGAAGCCAAAATTGCTGAAATAGGAGCAGATATTGAACTTCTAATAAAGCAGAGTTGAATCAGTGTTTATCTGTGGTAAGTGACAATTTTTTGTGGTTCCTGTCGACCTTAAACATGGCATAGCAATTTACACGAGATTCCTGGGTGAAAGCATATGACCATTCCATCTCTGGTTCTCACAAACATAGAGAATCAGATCATGAATTACATGCATCCCATAGATGCCTATCAGAAAATGCTAGATGCCCCGGGTACTTTGATCAAGTCCTAAGCATCAGATGTTGATCTTTCATTCTCACAAAGAAAATGATCTGCGCCTTTTCCTATAGGCTATGAAGTGGTTTTCCTCTTCAATTCATCAAACTCTATGCAAAATATTGGGCTTATTTGGCTGCTCTCTGTTACTGTCTTCTTCTGACAGCTGTGCAAATATTGAACCGCTTGTCATTCCATCGTGGGATTGGACACCTGCTATACAGAAGTCTTCAAGAACAGTATTTGTTTGTGCTACCGTGGAGTAACAATTTGTCATTTGGACTGACAGATGGCCACATTTAGAAGGCAATGATTGGCCTTGAACTATCATTTGTTGGGAATTGTATACTTTGTAGGAGATTACATGATCACATATTGAGAGTGCACGGGTCTATAATTATGTTTTTTCCAGCAAAAGCTCCGAGACTCTGGTATGGACTAAAAAAATCGCCATAAGAAGCATGGAAAAGGGGGAAAAAACAGAGCCAGGTGCCCTGCAATGCATGTCTTTCAGTGTTGCGATATTCCATTCTTTCCCAGTCCAGAGAAATGCATGTGGAAGTGAAATAGAGCGCCTGTCAATTTTAATGTGGGACGCCAAATGCATAGTACTTCTAAAGATTGGTTGATTCATTTCTTGGGATAGACAGTCAACTTTCAAACATGGTCTCTCTCTCTCTCTCTCTCTCTCTCTCTCTGTCTCTCTCTCTCTCTCTCTCGTTCACTTGTTTTGATGTACTCCATCCTGCGTTGTAATGATGAATTTCTTATGCCAGTATTGAAAGTCTTAAGGTTCTGTTTAGCCGGATTTTGATTCTGTGAGGATATATCTTTTATCGAAAGCTTTCTTTTTTTCGGTTTTTGTTGAGGGAGATAATTTTGACAATTCATGATAGAAAGTGTCGTAGGTAGATGGGAGAATCGGTAACTTCACTTTAAATGGAAGTAAATGTATACAAATTGAATTAGAATTTGACAGCGTAATCACTTTGAATAGACCTAAATGCGCACGAACCAGGTTGAAATTTAATTGACAAAAAAATTGAGAAAGCAAAGACGTCGATGAGGCACTCTGGAAAATATAGTTCAGAAACAAGTTGGAATGTGATGATGCGAGCTTGGAAATTCTTAACTGTTGTGCAAGAATTATAACATGTTATTTATTTGTACGCGAGGAACCCTGTAGGCAAACATGCGTTCATCCGTCGTCACGTTCACTCCGACTCCACATGCTTTATTCACCAATGATTTTAAATTTTAAAGTTTCTAACTGTATCAAGATGCTCTATACATATCTAGTCTTCTCTCGATATTTCAATTGGTAATCTATCAACTCTTTTAATTCTTATTCTTATCGATCAACTATGTTGCGAAAATCGATCAACTGCACGTACCGGTAGTTGAATAATAATCATCAACATACATCAATATTGTCAACATTTTATTTTATATGATTGTTAACTATGACTCGCGTGTTTAATGGTAACTTATACTTCAGTCGCATACCTATCCGTATTGATGACTTTGCTAATTTTCGGAGCAAACATATCATTATACCAAGCTCTTGAAAGTGGAAAGAGTCGCGAAAAAGAAAAGCTGAGATGCCATATATCTCATTATCACCAGGCTGTCTCATTCTCTGGAAAAACAAAAAATTCTGACGCATCGGCGGTATTGGAGCAGAGGCTCAAATTTTGATTTGATAAATCTCAACGCTGTTATCATCATCCACTAGTTTATAAATCTTCGAGCTTCGACAAAGGGGACATGTTTGATTTTGGATACCGCGGCATGATGGCGAACGTTTGTCTTGGCGGACGGCTGGAACCTGAAGCACGTCAGGGGTGACGTACCCTATCTTGTCGAGCTTCCTGTTTTGTAGGTCATCTTCTTGGATCCATACCCCATCTTCTTGGCATTTCGCTGCCAACTCGAGAAAATCTCTACCGATCCTGAGCCGTACTTTCATGTCTCGATATGCTCCGAGCAGATCCTAATCCCAATTTGAAAGAGCGTCTGTGGCGTGAAGTCCACCGGAGAAGGTTGAATCAAGTAGTTGGTGGGTTGCCATCAAGTCTGAAAACGGCCGAAAATTCCTTATTTTTATGGTGAGGGTTATGAAACGCCAACTTGCTCGATGCAGATTAATAAACACACAAGAACAGGCAAAGAGCAGTCGAGACAACTCAGAAAGGCACCAACCACATAGCGACCTCACAGGCAATACAATCATTCATGAAGTCATGAAAATATGGCGGATTGATGTACTTTTAAACTAGAAAAGAAAATGCTTCTTTATTGCCACGACTGACTTTGTTCATGGTAGGGGTGTGCAACCGGATTGGATAAACCGGATTGGATAACAGAGTCGGGTATAGTGTCTAGGTCTTGAACGTACCCACTCTGGAGCCGATCACCCCTAGTTCGTGGGGGCATGTCCCAAAAGTCCACTCAGCCCATGAAGAAAAAGCAGACATACATCGTGGGTCTCACATTATGCAGATGTTGGGAATTTACATTGTATTAAAAAGACCATCCGTGTTTTGGGGGTTCAATCAATGCTTTCAAAGAAGGCGACGCTCCCCAGGAGATGACAAGAACTGGGGGTTGTTAGAGGATTTGGATCGCGCCTAACGTGGTGTCACCACGTTAGGCGATCCAACTGGGGTTTGTTAGAGAGGAGTTCCCTCAGATAGCACCTGTGTGAGTATTTCCGCGTCGGTACGTGAGAAAAGAACGGAAAACTTCTTGTCCTTGTCTGGGAGGAGTTAGTATGGGGGTCAGTGAGGACAAAATTCAAAAGACTACGTTGCTGAATGAGAGACAATTGAAGGCAAAAGCCTATGCAACAGAAGGAGAAGAGTCCTCTGAGATCTGGAGGAAGATGGCAAGGTGTCTAAGCGGTGGTAAGATGACGAAGAAATGCATGAAAGAGTCCAAGAAGACATGGGAAATAGCTCTGCCCGCTATTCTCACAGCAGTTGCACAGTTCTCAATCGGGGTTGTGACTTCTGCTTTTGTTGGGTATGTGGGAAATGTAGAGTTTGCTGCTGTCTCTATTGTTCAGAATGTGCTTGAAGGCTTTGTGTATGGCGTCTTGGTGAGTCCCTTTCCCCCCTGCTTTTCCTCTACTGAATTCAAACTCAAACATAACACGGTTTGAGGCAACACTGGAGAAAAGTTTGGCTTTTGATCATAAGTTTTTTGTTTTTTAGGGTATATGATCTCTTACGATGTCCAAGTAATCTGGTTCGATTATTCCCTTCCAATCAGAAAACATCAACATTCGCCTTCTTTAAACTAATTTCATTGTGACCGTGAATTGCATGCTTTTACAGAGTGTTCTTGTGCTTGACAAACTTGGAATTCCTACTAGTAAGAATGTGAAGCCTAAATTTACTCTATTTGAGCGAATCAATGTCTTCATTGCTACAGCCGGATCGTGTATTTGACCATACATATACTGTATGCTTCCTGCATGCAATTGATTTTTAGCCCAAAAGAAAAGTCAATCCTGAGATTTATAGAGTTACAAATATTTAAAGTTATAGCGTTACTCTTCGTCCCAATTTGATGTGTTGAACTTTTCTAGTAGCTAGGGATGGGAAGCGCCCTCGAGACGCTCTGCGGTCAAGCTGTTGGTGCAGGGAAACTGCACATGCTGGGTATCTACATGCAAAGATCATGCATCATCACCGGCGTCACAGCCTTGCTTCTAACCCCTGTCTATATCTTTGTATCACCAATACTTCAAATCCTTCGTCAAGACAAGCATATTTCTGACCTTGCGGGGAAGTACTCTGTGTGGGTAATTCCACAATTATATGCTTATGCCTTAAACTTTCCTGTTCAAAAGTTTCTGCAGTCTCAAAGTAAAGTTTGGGTCATGACCATCATCTCCTTAGTGGCTCTGGCATTACATTGTCTTCTGAACTGGGTGTTCCTGCCAAAGCTTCAATATGGCCTTCTAGGGGCTGCAATAGCTGGAAATATATCATGGTGGTTCTTGGTCGTGGCTCAAACAATATATGTGGTCGGTGGTTTCTTCCCAGTGGCGTGGACTGGTTTCTCTATGCTTGCTTTCAAGTCACTAGCCGGCTTCGTGAAGCTTTCGCTGGCCTCAGCCATTATGTTATGGTTAGATGCCATACATACACAATCCACAGACTCATATTCAGTCACCTATCTTTCTTCTTATTCTACTATGGGAAGCATTTTTCCATGCTGACAGCATTTATGTGCTTATTGTGGCAGCTTGGAGCTATGGTATTACACAGCCGTCATTCTCATGGTGGGAAGCTTGAAGCATCCAGAAATTGCAGTTGATGCTGTATCGATCTGGTTAGACATTTGTTCTTCCTCCTTTATTGAGATTATACCCATAGTTTTCTCTCTATCAAGAATTTATTGTACTTAATTTGATTCCTGTCTATGGCAGCATAAATTTGCAAACCTGGGCTCTGATGATTGCCCTAGGCTTCAATGCTTCTGTGAGGTTAATATCTTCACTTCCCAATCTCCCTTAACATCTAGACCTGAAGGCAGCATGAGATTTTAAGTGGAGAGGTCTTCTTCTCTTACTCCCATTAACTTCACCAATCCTTTTGCATTTCTGCCAGTGTGCGAGTGTCCAATGAACTTGGTGCTGGAGATGCCAAAGCAGCAAAGTTCACAGTAATTATCAATGTTTTCACATCCACGGCAATAGGAATTCTCTTCACAGCAGTAGTAGCTGCAACAACGAGTGAGTTCCCCAAGATATTTACCAACCAAAAAGAAGTCATAACAGAGACGTCGAAGCTCGGTTACTATCTCGCTGCTACAATCTTCCTCAATAGTATCCAACCTGTTCTTCATGGTACCCTTTCATCATGTCTCCATATATAACCTGAAATGTCACATTTGTATATCTAGATCTTGATCAAGCATTTGGTTGAATCATGAATACTTGTCCAGGCGTGGCGGTTGGTGCAGGATGGCAATTCTTCATTGCCATAGTGAACATCGGATGCTACTATGCTATGGGGCTTCCAATTGGAGCCTTGCTTGGATACAAGTTCAAGTTGGGTGCAACTGGCATTTGGATTGGCATGCTGGTTGGCTGCTTAATACAAACTGTCGTGCTTCTCTTTATTATTAATCGAGCGAATTGGCAGAAAGAGGTACCATACGCATAATCTTCTTTTACTACCTGACCACTTTGGCGTTCGTTGGTTCCAACATACGTTAAAGTCTCTGCAAAATGATGTGCAGGCTCTGAAGGCCGAGATACACATGAGAACTTGGGGTGGACCATCAGAACCTCTAGAGGTAGAGGCTACGTCAGAACCCAATGAAACAAGCTAACTGAATACATAATATACACATACTGTTAGTGATTTTGCGATAACACCTTGCTGTCGTCTTCTTTTTTTTCTTAGTTTGAATCACATATAGAACGGTATGCACAAAGATAAATAAGTTGATACGAGATGGTTATATCCGCTATGCAGTCAAATGCACAATCATAAGATAGCAGTTACCTTACAATACCACAAGAGAGCCCTTGGGTTAATAATTGAAGCAATAGCCCCAAAAGGCAGAATATGAAAGCAGCGACGGCATAAACTGACCGTGAGGTCCATCGCAGAACTGTCATGTACTAAAGCGTGAGAAGGAAGCGCATGACCTCCAATTTATCAGACATTATGGAGGCTACCACATATCTCATCCCTTGCTCTCACTTCATCTCAAAAAGGGATTGACAATATACCCGCTTCCTTTCTTTCCCCAGTCATTAGTCTTTTTGACCCAACAATTGTCGATTACTGCGTCCTCGCAGCTAAAGATCCATCCCTTCCTATTCGTATTTTGTACTGTTTTGAATGTGACATATAGCGGGGAAGCGAGCAAGTGTTCGAGAATTATAATATCGCGTCTTCATTTTAGCCATGAAAAGCCACAAGAAAGACAAATTCTAACATATTAACAGACTGCTGACAACCCAAACAGAACAAGTTGAAATAAGGAACTATGGCATCTCATTCTTTTGTAGATCAATAAATATGTCGAGTCTGCACAAACTTATATCACTTTGTTGAAGCTCAGAGATGAACGTATGTTTACATGCTACTGTAAAATCCAGTCAAATTGAAGCCCTTGCATCACATCATTACAAGAGCAGACTAAATTTCAGCAGCAGATAGGCTATAATACATCAAAATATGCAGGGCATTTGGCCATTATACATCAAATCTGCGAAGCTTCTCATTTTTATTCTCACAAGGACTGGCTGATAACTAAGCCACGGTCTTATATCGTGATCTTATATCAAGCCAGCTGCAAGGCCTCTTCCCTTTTAATGTCAAAGACCTTCACTAAAACATCCTCAACGACCTGGTAAGGAACAAAAGCATCATTACTATTTCTGAAGGATTGACTTTCAGAACAAAGTACGAGTAAATATGCAACATATGAATCTTTAGAGCCTGATGTAGTTATCATCTAACTGCATTGAACGACAATGCTAAGGAGACAAAATTTTCACTGCATAATATTTGGACAATGGGCCCAACGTGATAACAAAAATACATGGGAAAGGCTTAATAGAAACCTCCTATCCTGATCCAGTAAATCATGCATAAGATGAGTACGCAAAGGAAAACTCAGTCACGCCCATAATATACAGGTACCACAGATAGATAAGAGGTCAATGGGAAAACAGCCAAAGGGAAGGACTCAAGGAGAAAAAAAGCTGTTCTCAGAATAGAATTTCACCAGGCTAGAAGCTTACCTTATCAGGGGTAGAAGCTCCTGATGTTACTCCAATTGTTATGGGACCCTCTGGAAGCCAATTTTCTTTCTCAACTAATTCCCCATGCTATCACAGCAACAAAGTATACAAGTCAGCAAAATAAGGTATAAACACTAAAATCTGCTGAAGGAGTGCAACTTTGAAGTCTAGACTTACATTCAATTTGTAGGCTATTCTGTTGCCAGGACCTATTCTCTGTTCACTGTCAACCCAATACGAGGGAATGCCACGTTCTTCAGCAATTTCTTGAAGGTGAGATGTGTTGCTTGAGTTCCACCCACCAATTACTAGCATAAGATCCACCTTCTCCTCAACTAACTTATACATAGCATCTTGGCGTTCCTGAAAAAGGTCAATGTTGAAAAAATTACATCAGCATCTTAAAGAGTGAGCAGAAGTCATGAGTTAGTAATCGACTCGAACTTCTTTCTTCTTTCTACGGTTCTCTATTCTTCCTTTCTGTAGTATCTCATCAGAGAATCGGCTAGAGGATTTGTATTATGCTCCATTCACATATAAAACTTGTCATGGAAAAAAAACAATTAGGAAAACCACCTCCCTGCCTTTTAGGCAGCAGTCTGCATTTTAGACCTCATCTCCCATCCAATCTATAGGGTACTTACAGATTAGAGCTATGAGGTCTTCATATGTGGCATTGGCTACTAACAAGAAATAGGCCTTCCTTTTCAGACATTGAGAGTCATTAGACATCTCAACTATGGCTACTCTTTTTCTTTTTGGCAAGTTGAAAAAAATTTACAGGCCAATGACCATGTCAAGCTCTAGTTATCTCGCAAGAGGATTTGATACACAGAAGAACTGAAATTGCTTGAAGCATGAGGAAGGGGAAATTACTTGAGTAGCATCACAAATTGTGTTAAAGCTTATGAAGTGCTGATTGACATTTTCCACTCCATACTTGCGCATCATAGTCCTCTCCACCAACTTCCCTGAAAATTTAACAACGCGTTCAACTTGAATAGCAAGTCGGACGATGGAGAAAATTTTGTAACAATTTGATTGCTATTTACCAATCTCTTCAGTCTCTCCCTTAAGCATTGTGGTTTGATTTGCAATGCCAACTTTAATAAGATCATTCTCAGGGTCAAATCCCGGGGATAAGGCATACTTGAATTTCTGCACCAATGCAGGATCACAATGTGAACTAGTGTTGCCTCAATCAAAAATAGGAAAAATTAGCAATCTAGAAGTACCTCTAGAAACGCTTCTTTAGTCGAGCTAGTACCATCGAGCTCACCCCCAAGAATGTAATCACACACATACATTGCCTGGACAAACGGCAAAAGTAATTGTGGATAAGACATTGAGAATTGTCCATATTACACCCCAAAGCAAATGAATAGAGAGCTTCATCTAAGCCATACCTCCTTCATATTCTTCACGATAATGTACTTTCCAGCAAACGATGCAGTAGCTATGGTTTCTTCATGAGCGTATTTACCGTGAATAATTGAAGTGTAGTCTCCTTTCTTGTGCTTCTCCACAGTGTTCCATACCTTTTGTGCAAAGATCAGAGAGATTTATACATCACAAGCAAAGTCAAGGCCACAATCGTGCTATATTATTTTGTCTCAAAGCCATACCTTGGATACCCATGGGCAAGTCGTGTCCACAATTTGTACATTTTTCTCGCTCAAAGTCAACATCTCCTCCACTGCTGCTCCAAAAGCAGGAAGAATGACAACATCACCTTTATCAACGACATCAAACTGTTTTTGGCCTTCTTCAAGGGGGATATTCTCCACATCCATTTCCTCCAAGCGCTGCCGGCATGATAAAAAATTGTCAGCAAACTGAAGCACGTAACGCGATACTCACAACGTTCAAGCAAATCAACCAAAACAGCAAAAATGATGTTATGTATCTGACCTTGTTAACAGTCGGGTTGTGGATAATTTCATTAGTAATCCAGATCTTCTCCTCCGGAAACTGCTTTCTTGCCTCATAGGCAATCTGGACAGCCCGCTCCACGCCCCAGCAGAAACCATAGGCTTCAGCAAGTTTAACAGTAACATTTCCCCAGGTATACGAATTTCCATTTTCCTTCAGAGTTTTAATAATATCACCTGGTATATGAAAGAACACAACATCACTATTTTACAATTATTTAGAAACGCCAGTATTGATGTCTAGACAAGTAATATCACAACAACAAAAAAATACAAATCATACCCACATAGATCGACAGCTAGAAATGCTCAAAACGGAATAAAAAACGCCAGCACATGAAGTATAAGATCTATATACGTATAATATACTATAGCAAAGTAACTATCTTAGCTATTAAGATTGAAAAATATGTTTTTTCTTGATACAACTACCATATTTTCTATACAATTAACAACTAATTAGTACACTGGAAGTTATTAAAGGTTAAAAAAAACTCCAATGCTCTCCTTCAATCCGAGCTGAGGCCAAAATCGAAGCTCAAAAAAGCGTACTGAGCAAAAGAAAACGAATGGATGATGGAATGAAAACGAAGCAAGAAACATACTGGTGTACTCGCGATTCATGAGCTGCAGAGTCTCGTCCTTGTAGCCGAAGCCTTTCCGATTGTAGTTCTTGCTCCTGGTCAGGTTATGCCGGAACACCTTGGCGTCGAAATCGCCGTCAGCGGCCACGGCGGAGGAGGAGGGCTCGCCGGAGCACCGGACGGAGAGAGGCCTGCGGCAGCGGACGGCCCCGGGGCCGGCGAGGCTCTCCGGCAGGGAGAGGTCGGGGCGGGCGGGGATGCGGCAGAGGTGGAGGGTGATCGCCATGTCAGCGCGCGTCGAGCAGAGAGACGGTGCAGAGCCGAGCCGAGCCGAGAACTGAACTGCTGAGGTGCGAGTGGCTTGTGATGGTGGTGGGGAATTTATCGCCGACTGACTCGTGTCCCGTGTTTTTTTCGCTATTTTCTTTTTTTCTTTTTC
The DNA here is from genome assembly GCA_030064385.1 of Melaleuca quinquenervia. Classification (NCBI taxonomy): domain Eukaryota; kingdom Viridiplantae; phylum Streptophyta; class Magnoliopsida; order Myrtales; family Myrtaceae; genus Melaleuca; species Melaleuca quinquenervia. Next base: position 2,648,129 of record CM057726.1, on the reverse strand, counting down.
GAATTTGACTTTTTGTGTAAGGAGCATCACTGGTTTTTCCTTGGGGGCGATTCCGTTGTCCCTTTCCAATTTCACCAACCCCGGCGTACATAAAAGTGCGGTAATTGCTATTTTTGTGCTAAAAGTAAATTTGATAATTCCTACTACTGCGTTAAATGCATACTTATGTTCTCGTTTGATTTATAAGATTAAACTATTTAAATTAATTATGATCTTCTTTTTTTATGAATGAGGACTCCACCATAAGTTCTTGTGCCCGAACGGTACCAAACGGTCGGTCCCTATATCTTGAAAGATATTAGCAAAGGATACCATAACTTAAAACGCTAGTAATTATTAATTAACACAGCTAATTACCGTTGGGTAAATTCATTATGATTGTTATACACTAATCTTTTGCATATTTTTAACATAGACTCTAGCTAATCGAACTCTATAATCCTCGTCTCGAAATTTTCAAGCTTTTTATATATAAAAAATTTCATATGAGGCTAAAATTTAATTTTTTTTTTCGAGTTTCGGGAAAATCAGGCCACGTGTGGAGTTTCGGCGGGGGCATGAATAGATGTTACAGACCAAACGGCAATGAGATCCACGTAAAAAGGAGAAAACCTTTGACTGCACGAAAACACCATTCCAAGGAACCCAACGTCCGTGGCCTCACATCGTTGGCTCCCGACCACAAGCTCAACGTCCGACTGAAATGGCCAAGTTCTTGGTCGTGTTCCACGAGTTCGATGTCGCTGTCCTGAAAAATCTGGCTGAGATTGAACTCCGGCTTCACAAAGTTGTAGTCCGGAGATGGGAACCTAATTAAATGACACGTGGCTCGTTCGATTGAACCAGATTGACGTTATATGTGTGTAGAAGGTGCGAGAATCAGTCACTCAGAGGCAAGGCTAGTATCATCATTTACAATACTGCGCATGGTAATATTTCAATTTATCTCAATTTTCTCTTCTTTTGGCTGCCGCCACATCGTCGCTGCCACCACGAATAACTATTCCCCACTTTATTATATTTCTTCTGTTTTGCTCAAAGATGCACGCAGATTATTGGAAAGCTTCTCTCTCTGTATTCGAAAGTGTATTACATTGTTTGCATAGAAGCTGTTCGAGTTCGCCGAAAGCCTCGAAGCCTCGTTCTTCGTTGCTGTTCAACCGTTGTATCCCGGGAGACAGACGTCCACGTAGCCTCACGTGTGCTGGAGAGCGTCTCATTGTGTACTGGAGGGGATGAATCTGTTTTAAAGAAACTGTGTGTTACACAGGCCTCGGTTCTTCAATTTCTGTTCTCATCTTTGTTATTTGAGTCAGTTTGTAATCACGTCATTTCAGTAAAGTTCATTTGAATTATTTACGCTCATTGTATTCGAGCATATCCTCTAATAAGTATTTCCAGTGAAGGCAAAAGTCTGACCACCTCAGACTTTGGCAGAGTCTGACCACCTCATACTTTCGGAAAGCGTTATTTTCCAACACTCACTACCACCGCCCGCCATCTTTGGCGGGCTGTGGGTGGCTAGTGGCAGTGATAGGGGGTGGGAGGCGAGCAACAATATGTCGTTCTTGAACATTAAAAAAATAAAAAAAATTATAAATCGTATCAAACGTATTCATATTCTTTTTTTCTATTTAAAGAGTACAAATTTTGTGTAACTACCAAATGCTTTATTTTACTCAGAAATTGTTCGAGTGAGTAGACATGAAAAATAAATGTCTCTAAAAAAAAATCTCTTCCCGAGAACAAAGGTATTACCATTCGCACCCTTCCTAACCCAATTTGACGAGAGCGAGGAGAGTGAGGGCCCAAACAAGAAGCACTCTTAACAGTCTTTTAGAATAACAAAATGGGACAGAAATCAACTAAATTGTGAATCGAAAAAGAGGAGCTATCCCTAAATATACTCAAGAAGACACACTTTGGAACTCCAAAATTAAGCGAGATAATATCTCGGGTGGGTCAATTTAAAGATGTCACGATATTAGAAAAGAAAGTTTAGTCCGATAATCGATGGTTGTCATCTTCCGTGAACTGCAAGTTAATCTCCAACACCACCAACCCCTCTGGTGTAGAGTAGGAGAGACGGTGTGAGTACCAGGAGAACGCCTAGAGGCTGATAGCCATTTCTGAAATCGTGTTTCAGACGTGCAACGCCATTGATGAGCGCATGCTCTACAGGTGAAAATGTAGCCGTTTCGTGACTCTCTCTCTCTCTCTCTCTCTCGTCTTCACCCTCGGGAGTCGGGTCAGCAATTTCTTCCCATGTTTTCAGTGGGCCTGAACTCTGATTTCATGGGCAAGAGATGGTTGTTGGGTCGAGCCCAAGGAAAAGTCAAAACCTCAGCTTCAGTGACCCAGGCCCAAGACTCCCGGCTCGCCGCCAATTTGGGGGTTTTAGGGTTTCGCGTTTGAACATTTCGTGAAGAAGAAGAAGCAGAGGAGGAGGAGGAGGAGGAGGCAGAAAGGAGGATTGAAATGGTGGAATCAGAGGGATCGAACCGGACTGAGAAGAGGGATTTTGGTCCCTCCACGGCCTTGGATTACCTCGATCCTTCTTACTGGTACAGGCGTTTATCAGATTCGCGCTTTGCCATTTCTCCTGTCAAAAGGCACACTTGATTCATCGCAGTCCATTGTGGCGCCTTCACACGTTGTTGATGTTGTTGATATTGCTTTAGGGACGAGAGGTTCTCTCGCGAGGAGCACTACGAGTGGCTCAAGGACTACTCTCATTTCCGCCACCTGATACAGCAGAATGTCAAGCCTGATTCTTCCGTGAGCACCGTGTCTTTCTATGCCTCTTGACTAGCTGATGCTCTGTATCCCGTCTTCAGACGGTGTTGTCTAAGCAAAGCTTTTGAATTTGGCGTCACAGTCTTCTGTTTATTTCACATCCTGGCATTGATAGAATTGCTGATGTGACTTTGCGGCTTAACTACATTGACAAGTTTGGCGTTGAGTTTATATCGTGTGGATTATGAGGCCGTCGCATTAACTTGCTTGTCCGATTTTGAGCAGGGGTTTATTTGCATTTGGGGCTTGTTTGTAGTTTGTCCATCTTATAAGAGTACTTTGATTGCGTTGTTGATCCGGAATTCTCTGTGGTAGTAGATGGGATCGAATTTTCCAGTGATCTTGTTTCCACTTTTGTCGTGGTCATTTTACCATAATTGTCCTTTAATTGGTTTGAGTATTTTCGTTTTAGTTTACTTTATTGCTGGTTTCTCTGATGAGGGAACTTTGTAATGAAGGTTCTGGAGATTGGTTGTGGAAACTCGCAGCTATGTGAGAATCTCTACAAAGATGGGGTTACTGAAATAACATGCACTGATCTGTCAGCTGTGGCTGTGGAAAGGATGCAGAAGCGGGTACAGTCCAAGGGATATAAAGGTATACATGCTTTCATCTTTGCAGAAATAATTACATTCCATGCCTTCGACTCACATATTCATATCAATCATTTGAGGCTTTTCAACCAATTGCGAGTCTGGATATTGAGGACTCTATTATTGTTTATGGAGCCTTTGAGTTTATTTTTCTCCCCGTGTTGATCATGCCAATCCTAATCCTAACCAGAGATTATCTGTCCAAGTCACTTTGTCCTTTCTTTGCATAGTCCAAAATCAACTCAGAAAATAGCTTCCAGCATGAAATTGGGGGCTCACTTATTTGATGCCAACCTATGCATGAGCTCATGCATATTTTGTTGCAGGAATTATGTAGTTGATTTTGCCAAGGGTTGAAACCTGTTTGCACTTGACTTATCGAGATCTCTGGTGAAGGATCAATTATTCTATCTCTGACTCTAGTCCGCCTTTCTTGTTGAATTTCAATGGACTGACCATGTTTAAAACAGAAAAGCACAAACTTTTGTATAACAGAATGGCATCTTCCTTATCGTGGCATGAATATCTGTTTTGATGAAAGAATCTAAGCCCTAAGAGATATACTTCTTACGTTTCCTGGATATCAGAAATTAGAGTGGTAGAAGCTGACATGCTAGACCTGCCCTTTGGTGATGAGTGCTTTGATGTGGTAATTGAGAAAGGAACAATGGTAAATGTCTTGCATTTTTTTTTCCAATTTCCTTGCTCCGCTCTTTTTAGTTCTAGTAAATTACTGTATCTTTTATCTGAGGTTCTAGCTTTCCTGAGATGGTGTTGAAATGATTCTCTTGAAAGGATGTATTGTTCGTGGACAGTGGCGACCCATGGAACCCTCATCCTGCAACAGTGGCTAAAGTCATGCTGATGCTTCAAGGTGTACACCGTGTCTTAAAACCAGATGGAGTATATATATCTATTTCTTTTGGTCAGGTGAGACCTCATTTTAAAGAACTCGTCCTACATCATAATTTATGATGGACTATCAGTGCTAACTTTTTTTATTTGGTCCACCAGCCACATTTTAGGCGTCCTTTATTTGATTCTCCAGAGTTTACATGGTCTGTGGAGTGGAACACATATGGTGATGGATTCCACTACTTTTTCTACATCTTGAAAAAGGTTGGCTTTAAACATCTTACAACCTCATGGGCCATGCTCTTCTGAAACAACGGATTAAATGTTATCCAGAACCATATAATTCGAAGTGAATGTTTTTGGCCATTTTGCAGGGACGGCGATCAATAGATGGCGAGAAACCTGGAAACAAGCCGCGGGTGCCATCCATTAACCTGTTTCATGAAGAACTCGATAGTGAAGATTATCTTTTGCGGACTAATATTGATGAGATGGACTGCTAAACAGACCTCAACAAATCTCTTTCTGGTCCATATTTTGACCTGAATTGATAACTCAGATGAAGAAATGTATTTTAAGAATACTATTTCACTTCTGAGTATTGATCATGTACCTGGAAAGAAGCTCAACATTTAGAATGGTTAATCGTTGCAAAACTGACTCATTCGTCAAGCCCTACTCTTATATTATTTGAGATCTTGGATGAACAAATTCCGTTGGTCCATTGGTTCAAGTTGATGTACTGTGCAGCTCTGCAAAACTAGGGCAAGGAAATCTGATCTTCATGTAGAGTAGAAATTCAGGATGCAGCTCCTTGGAGAAACGCGAGTGATGCCGCTGGACATTGTCGTCTAATCTGCAAACAGTCGACGAGCGGCAAGCAAAATGCAAAAGCTTTCCAAGGCGAGATTTGCCGAAACTTTAGTCGGGAAGGGTTGATGGTTTGGTCCTTGAAAGTTGTGTACGCAATACTTTGCTTCAGGAATTGGTATGGCCATGGGGAATGGCCATTTGCTCCTTCAGTTTGCGTTGGCTTGAAGTGATGTCTTCGGCAAAATATGAGTCGAGCGAAAGAGGGACAGGAGGGGCGTTTTCTCTTGTGTCACATCTTCGACTTCAATTCATATGTTAAGAATTAAGATGCCCCATGAAAAGGGGAAAAGGATAGGACAGGAAATTCTCCTCGGAGTTGGCGAAGAAAATGGTGAGAATTAAGAAGGATTCGCTAGAGGAAGGGCTTGAACCTTCGACCTTGTGGTTAACAGCCACACGCTCTAACCAACTGAGCTACTCCAGCTTCTGGTTTTCGCATGTGCATCCTCTTTTATTTGACTTTTGGCAAAAGCGTGATTTTGTTCTTTACACTATAGGAATGCCTCGGTTCCACTTCTCGTTTTTTCATATGTAAATATAACTAATTTTGTAACAAACAGGGAAAAAACCGGCCCTATTCTTGAGGGACCCAAGCTTGGTTGTCAAGGTTTTCGGCCTAATCGCCAATCACTTGGACACATCCAAAGGGGTTCCGGTCTCGACCTAAGGGACCGTAAGGTTGGGGGCAATAGTTGGGGTACTCAGAGTTCCTAGCCACGGGCATTAGGGACCCAAGAACAATTGCTGGAGACGCAAGCATAGCTTCTTTTGCGACCGTAGGCACCAGCATGAGGATTTAGACGTAATTTTGAAAAGTAATTTCCAATTTTCAAAACAAAAAAACTTCTATCATGAAATTATCGGCAAATTCTCCATTGGAATTTTCCTAAACAACCCAAACATCGTAGGATAAAGAAAATGCTTTTCAATTGTAAATTTTCCCCGAACCAAACGGATTCGTGGCAAACAAAGGACTCGCCGAACCGTCGGACAACAAGACGTTGACTAAAACAAAGTATGCATCACTCAATACGGCTACCTTCAATGGTCAAACAAGAAATTCAAAGATTCCTATCGAGTTTCCCTAAACTCTGTTCGTGGAAGTTTCAGTAGGAGACCAATGGGAAACGGAGAGGTTTTCCGGTGACCAAAAGCGAAACCGCCAAGACAAAAGTCCCCTTGCCTTCTCCAAAATGACCAGAACAAGACGAGTCTACAGCTCTGCTGATGCTGGCTACGTCGGAATTGTCCTTTTGTGAAATTTCCCTGGCCGGTGAGGAATAGGGGAGTGGCCAAGGAAGGAATGGAAGGAGTTCTTCTAGGGGAAACTTTGACATTGAATGCTATTCAATCATGTCGCTGAAGCTTCCCAATAGTACCCATCACCAATGCTTTCTTAATAAATTCGTGGCATCTAATGTTCAATTTTCAGCTATCGACCCAATGTTCTTAAGCTTTTGATTTCAGCAATTAAGATTGTCAAAACGCCTCGAAAATCAATGCTTGGTCTCCCATTCTTGTTCCCATCGAAGCTTGAACTACTCATCATGTGTTAAAGCATCTTGGCAAAATTGATTGAGTAAATTAGATAGAAATCTTAACTCTAAACCTTTTGAAAAAGTTTGAGAGAAAGTTCATCCCCACGGGTAAAACAAACTAGCCGTGCTACGGATAAAAAAACATTTTCATCTCAAGAAGCAAGATAATTTCTGCATTAGGTTTCATTTGTTTCTTGAAAAATAAGTGATTTTGGAAAAAAAAAAGTTTCTAAAAATAACTGCTTCTATTATTTATAGAAATAATTGAACAAAAGATATGTTCATTATTTTATGAAAATACTAGACACAAATTATGATAAAAAAGAATAACAACTTCAATCAATAATCAATCAAGCGATACAATTTTTTTAATATTTAAAAAATTCATTTTTCAAGGAACAAATTGATTATCATGAATCTATTTTCTTTCGATTTTGAACTTGTGATGATTGCGATAGTTCTACCAATTTTTTTCATATTTCTAGCATTATGACATAAAAATTCTAATTTGATTCTAAACTAATCATATGAATACTTTTTTTTATTTTGCCAATATAGTAATAGATCTTTGTGCAAAATTCAAATGCAATTATTTTAATTTATTACTACTGAAAAGTTGAGACATCGTTTGGAGCAAAGCTCTGGCATACCACGTAGGAGACCTAACGATGATATGGATAATCGCATTGAAATCTCGCGCAAGAGCATTTAAGATTATAAAATGGCGAAATTGGAAAGTTTAGCACCGAATCCACATTCGTCCAATGGATTACACGCCGATTTGGTAAATTATCTCGTCAAGAATTCATATTCCCAAAATTGGGGGGGGGGGGAATCTTCACATTGCATTCTATTCTTTTACTAATTTAAATTCGTTTCGCTATTTTGCGGTATATATTTATGTATAGGTACATGAACAAAGAGCACGCATGAATATAGAAAAAGAGCATATGTGGGAAGTAAGAAGAAAAAGCACAGCCCTTCAGAAAAACGACGCCGTGGCTTTGCCGCTTCATCTTCCCCCTCCGCATCCCTCACCTAAAAAGACTTGCAAATCGAAATTTCTTTGGGCAATATTCAATAATAATCTCTCTCTCTCTCTCACACAACACCTGTTTGTTATATTGTTCCCACTGCTTCCTCCTTAAGCTTCACTCTCATCGCCGGCAATATCTCACCCGAATTCTCCTCGATCTCGCCGGCGATCTTCTCCCGATCGGAGTGTCCTTGCACGTATTCCTCGATTACACGCTTCTATCGGTCGATCGATCGATACACGATTGACTAGTCGAGGGGGCCGCGTCGACTATCGCAGCGATGGATGATTGCTTCAGCTGCGACGAGGAGGAGGAGTACTACTGCTCGGACAGGGAATCCCTTGATGGGCTAGAGAACGAGGACTCTGAATACGACTGGGTCCCTCCCAAAGGTCCCTCCACCAAGGTGTGACCTTTTCCCGTGCTGGGATTCCTCCAATTTTGTCAATGTTCTTCCTTTTTACCCTCTTTTGTTCGTTTTAATCTGGAAAATCGAGGATATGGTTTCGTGCGTTTTCTTGTTCCCTTTGAGTACGAGGGTGTTCTCATGCTATGGTTGGAATGAGCTTTCATCGTGGAGGTTTTGTTGACGGGTAACTTATGAATTGTCTTGGCCACGGTCCCGAGAAATTTGAGTCATGTTAGAAGCACTGTTGATGAGAATTTTGGTTTAGTACTTTGCTTCCTAAAATTCTTATTCTTGGTTGATACGCAAGTTGATAGGGTTCAGTTTGTGAACTAGACTGTAATAACCGGTGAATATGGTTAAGAAATTATTGTCATTCTAATCGAAGCTGTTTTAACCCTTTTTCGTTTCAGGTCATCACAAAGGAATCGCTTTTGTCTGCGCAGGTAAGAATTTCGTTATTTTATTTTTAATTTTTTTGCAAAAACTACTATTGTTTGGTTGATGTGTTATTTCTCTGATTTGGCCTCGTCATTAAAGAAAGAGGATTTACGAAGGGTGATGGACTTGTTATCACTGAGAGAGCACCATGCACGCACTTTGCTTATCCATCATCGATGGGATGTTGAGAAGTTGCTTGCAGTGCTCGTGGAGAAGGGTAAAGCTTGTTTATTTGCGGATGCGGGTGTGCCTCTGACTGAGGACCAAGATAATGGTTTGCCCGAGCAATCGACTCCTACAATTACATGCGATATATGCATGGAAGAGATACCTGGTCACATTACAACGAGAATGGACTGTGGTCACTGCTATTGCAACGATTGTAAGCAATTGTTTCTTCTCTTTTTCATATGTTCAGTTGTGCACACTGTTGAATTATGTGGGGCCGCTATAGGATGGACAGGGGTCCCATAAAATCAGCATATGGCGCCAGAATAAGACCATCCCCATCTGAAAGTCCCACAAAAATCCCACCTTCTCATCTTCTCTTTTCAGAATCAATTTTTGTGCTTCAGGCATGCAAAAGCCAATGTGGTCTTGATGCATGCGTCAGAATATCAAAGACGGTTTTACGACTTTAACTTGCTTAAGCTTTAGATGGATTTTTTTGTCTCTGTGCATAATACAACAGCTTATCACTTGTCCCATCTGTCTGCTTGTATCAGATCCTCGTGCTAATTGTTGTGATGTGATGATCCTCTGCTATTGAGTCTGCGTTTCATTGCTAAACGATGTTGAACGGTTTGAAGTATCTAGTCATTTGAATTAGATGTAGACCCCCTTGCTCATAGTTATTACTATAAGGTCAAGATTATTATAGCCGATTGTTATATTCTACTTGGATGACTCAACTTGATTGTTTCTCGATTATTAGACAACATTTGGTTTGGCTTTTGAGGAAAACATATAGGGAAATGCAAAGAACTTTGGTTAAGGGTTTTTTTCGCATTTTTTTTCGAAATGCGAACAGTGTTTGGTAAGGTGAAATTTAAAAGTGCATTGGCCAGCAACTTTGGTTACATGCTGTTTGGAAAAAAAATTACACTTGTGAATGCAATTTTATCTTCCCAAAGCTCTCCAAAAGAATTGCCAAACACTTCTAGCATTTACCCAAGGGCCTTTGGAGCCCGTAGGCCCATTTGGAAAGTCCAACCAAGCACAGCCTATATTTCGTGCTGCTTTTGGATACACTAATGAAATGATGGTTGATCTCTTCTGTAGGCTGGACTGAGCATTTTGTTGTGAAGATAAGTGAAGGTCAAAGTAAGCGGATAAGGTGCATGGCACACAAGTGCAATGCTATATGTGATGAAGTCATTGTAAGAGATCTAGTCAGAAGAAGGCATGCTGATCTCGCTGACAAATTCGACAGATTCCTCCTTGAGTCTTATATTGAGGATAATAAAATGGTTAAGTGGTGTCCCAGTACTCCCCATTGCGGTAATGCAATACGCATTGAGGAAGATGAATGCTGTGAGGTAGAATGTTCGTGTGGTTTACAGTTTTGTTTCAGTTGCTTATCAGAAGCTCATTCACCTTGCTCGTGCTTGATGTGGGAGCTTTGGAGTAAAAAGTGTCGAGATGAATCAGAAACTGTCAATTGGATTACAGTCCACACAAAGCGTTGTCCAAAGTGCCACAAACCAGTGGAGAAAAACGGAGGATGCAATCTAGTGAGCTGTATCTGTGGGCAGGCATTTTGGTGATTATCATCTTCTCTTATTTGGCCGTCATTAGCATCTTCTTCTTTTGATTCTTTATTTTCCTTGAGAAAAGTCGGTCAATGATCTTTGAATTAAGTGCTTTCTATGAAGCACCTGTCCTTCCTTTTGGCATGACTCCAGCATAAGCTTTATACCAGTAAGAAAAAGATCTAGCATAAGCATTGTTGTATTTGTGATTCCAGTTATCATGCAAGCTGGATTTTCTTGTGACCATGATAATGGTATTCATCTTATTGTGATCTTGAAGAAGATATCTGATTTCTTCTAGTTTACTAGTTTAGCCTTTTTCCCCATTTACCATTGTCAAGGATAAAATTAATCAATTATTGCTGTAGTTTGTTTATTTATTTATTTATTGTTAAAATAGTCTGTCCTTCCAGTCTTTCTTCCTGGTGGGTGACCTTATATAGCCTTTTCATGTGGAATGTGCACTTCCTGATCTTAACCCTTCACGTAATGCAGTTGGCTTTGTGGTGGTGCAACGGGGCGAGACCATACTTGGTCAAATATTGCTGGTCATAGTTGTGGTCGCTACAAAGAAGACCAAGAGCAAAAGTCTGAGCGTGCAAAGCGGGATCTATATCGATACATGCACTATCATAATCGCTACAAGGCTCATTTAGACTCGTTTAAGCTTGAGACCAAACTGAGGGAAACTATTCAAGAGAAAGTGTCCGTCTCTGAAGAGAAGGAATCAGCCCTCAGGGATTTCACTTGGGTAACAAATGGGCTCTACAGACTTTTCAGGTCTAGGCGGGTTCTTTTGTACTCTTACCCATTTGCATTCTATATGTTTGGAGAGGAATTATTTAAGGATGAGATGACAAACGATCAAAGAGAAATAAAACAACACTTATTTGAAGACCAGCAGCAGCAGCTTGAGGCTAATGTGGAGAGACTATCCAAGTTTCTGGAAGAGCCATTTGATGAATATGATGAGAAAAAAGTGATGGATGTAAGGATGCATGTCATCAATCTATCTGTGGTTACAGATACCCTTTGTAGAAAAATGTGAGTATTGCTACTAACTTATTTTTGCAGCTCATGATGGACTGGTTTTATTAATTTAGAAGCTTCATACAGGTACGAATGCATTGAAAATGATTTACTGGGTTCTCTCCTACTTGGCACCCACAACATAGCTCCTTACAAGTCAAAGGGTATTGAGCGTGCTGCAGCCTTAAATGCAAAAGCTGACGAGTCTGATAAGTTTCTACCCCTGGACTTCAGTAAAGCTGGTAAGATTGATCGAATTTTCTTCACCAATTCCAAATGTATCTTTGCACACCATACACAGTGTTAAATAACAACCAATCAACTATATAGGAGCTCTTTTCATATCTCAGTTCTGAGAATGACCATTTTTAGATTCCATAGACTGTATTTAGTTCATACTAAGTGAACATTTAAATTTATTGATCAGAATTTATGGGGCATTCAGATATGCCGTGGGGCATTGGTATTCACAATCACGGCATTGTTTCAGGCTTTCTACCTGTTTCGTCTAGCTTTTTCTCTCGTCAAGCCAAATCTGCTTTATCTTCAGCATTCTCTCCACGAAAGCTTTAAATAGGAGAATAACATTTATCTGTTCATGTTGAAGCCCTGGTCGATGTCTTTTATTTGGTTGATGTCCTCATGTGATGCCCTTGTCGTTGTCCTTCATCACCAGAAACTTTTTCTGATCAGCATGTTTTGGTTTAGAACAGACATGCCTTTGATTTTTTTTAACCCTCCTAACTTTCCTCCGCTTGTGTTTTCTCCTGATCATCCTTTCAGATCCGGTCTGAGAAATTATGCCTTTGGCTTTCCTCTCTTTTTGTGCAGAATATCACGCAAACCTTATGGTTGGTTATATATCCACTTTGCTATTTTTAGTTTTAGTCGAGTATTAGTTTATTTTCTTTGGCTCAGGATCTCCATTATCCCCAAAGATCTGAGCCCTTTAAATGTTATAATTTCTTCCTTTGAGATTGGAACAAGCTACTGCACTGTTTGGTAGTCTCTTGACCTGTTAGGAATTCTTCTCCTTGCCGTTTGCTCTATCCGATACTTTGGGGAATAGTTAGTAATTCAAGTTGGTATTAAATGTTCGATTCTGACACATGGCTTGAGTGTCCATCCTATTTTGCTTGCATTTGTTTAATTTGAAATTGAAAGAAAGAGGAAAAACAATGTGACGCCATAATATCATGCACCACTTTTACAGATTTAGGCTCCGTTCATTTCACATAAAATATAGTATTTTTGAAAAATATTTTCCAGAAAGTAATTTTCTTGGGAAAATGGGTGTTGGTTTGAAACTTAGGAAAAATTGTAAAAAAATCAATTATTTATTTATTTTTTCTTTTCTCTTTTATTTATTTATTTTTTTGTTTTGCATTGACTAACCTCTGGTCACAAATTATTTTTAAAAGAAGATGGAAATTGTTTAAAGGTGAAGAAAGAAGATGAAATTTTTTTTTCACTTTTTTAAAAACAGAAAACATTTTCCACCAATAGAAGTGAGAAAAATGTTTACCTTGACTATCTTATTTTCCGTGAAACGAACGCTAAAAAATCTGGAAAATATTTTCATGATAGTTATTTTCCGTTAAATGAACGGAGCCTTAGTGTCATATTTAGTTCTCCCACAGAATTGCTAAAATTGTACTCGTCTTTCTGGTCGCAGTCTTTTCTAGTGTTCTAAATTTCTCGTGTTCTATTTTGGTCGTCTTCTGTATGTTGGGGTTGGAAAACTGTCGTTTGCTAAGCTGTATTCTGCTATTTCACCCGTATGGGGAACATTGTTATTATCCTTATGATTGTGGGTTCATCTTAACCAATGGATTTCAGAATGTAGCATGGCTGATATGTTGAAATTACATACTAGGAGCATCAGAATCTGATCGACCCTCGGGATCTGGGAGTTTGGATGACGGTGGACGCTCGTCAAGGAAGCGTGCTAGGAAGGAGGGTTTAGTTGGGGCACTAATCGATCTTAATGTGCCAGCAGGAGGATACTGACCGAAAGTCATGATGGGTGGAATTTGCATATAGTTTGTCTGCGTGCAGGTTGTACAGTCTAGTCTAACTAAAAGAGCCTTCTCTCCTTTGATTGGACATCGTCATGGCAGTCGCCAAATGCAATATTTTTTTCTTATTTACCCTTTCCTAATCTATTTTTGCCCTTTATTTTCCCAACCTTTCCAGGGAGGGAAGTAGGAATCTGGATTCCCCGTTGCTTTAACTCTATATTTATCTTTTCTCCATAAATCTCCTGTACAGAGTCGAAGCCATTTGGATTTTATGGGGGTATAGTCTATAGATATGTTAGGACAAGTGCTGCCTGAGGCAGCTTTCTTTCTTATTATTGCCAATATATACTCATATATGAGTTATGGTATCAAATATATATATTTTCAGACATTGTCGTTTATTAGATCGGCTGATTTTGACTTTCAGCGGTTGAGGTCCCGATAAGCGAGCCGGCATCCCTGTGCGTGTTTACTTTGCTGTTTGTGATTATACCCGGTTTTCTGCAAGAACCGGCTTTCACAGTTCATCCTTCCGCATGCCTCTTGTCCACCACGACATTCCCCCACTACCACTCTTTTCGTCTTGGCAGATTGACGCGGATTGAAACGACGGTACTCCATTGGCGTGCCATTGAATCGATGGCACGTGGATTGGGTTCTGGACCTCAGCATGAGGCTGATGGGCTCTTAAGCAAGGTGCGAGCACGATGATGGAGGAGTGGGTCGTTCTCTTGCCTTATGGAAAATGAAGAGCAGAGAAAACGATGACAGGATTCATTCTATAATTAATTCTTATTAGGCGGCTATATATACTGTGGTTGTGACCACTGATATTATGGTCAAATTATGTATACACAGATGAAAGAGAGATTAGAGATGTTCTAATGGTGGACCAGTTGTTCGCGTGCCATTCCTTTGGATCCATCGCATTGTCAAAATGCTAATTTGTTACGTGTGCCATTCCTTTGGATCCATCGCATTGTCAAAATGCTAATATGTTACGTGCCGACTCCGAAAAGGTTATTTTGTGTAAGAAACGAATGTTCAAACTCACGTCTGAAAATGAGAACTCACAATTCCACCCCCGAAAAATACCTGGCTGAAACGGTGATAAAAGTTCTATTAGTAACTTGACTCGCTATTAGGATTGCTTCTGGGAGCTGAAGAGACTTGATGGGAAAATATAAACTTCACGGGGATCGGGCGACAAAATTCATCAAATGATTACCCTTTCTCTGAATGTGGCCCGATCTCATAACTCTAACCAGTGACATTTCGACATTTCCACTGGAATGCGCTGGTGTTGAAAGTAATCACAGAATCCTTCCTAGACGAGGGACCTTGAAATTTGTTCGTCGTCTTCCGGCCAAAGCGGGGGGAAAAAACAAAAGAAACGTCTTCACTGACTGGAGCCGCTGGGTCTGGCTAGCAAGCGAAAAAGCCAATAGGAGTCATCTGCTGAGAAAGCACCAGGATCACTTAAATGACACCAGCGGGTCCATTTCGTCCTGTTTGGCGGTTTTTGTCTGCAATATAGACAGCCACCGCCCCCGCCCCCGCCCCCGCCACCCAAATCAAGAAAGACCCTTTCTTTTTCCTCTTCACCAAACCCTAGTGATGGCTCGTCCGTTTGGCAATTGAGGACCACCAGACGCACGGGCACACGCTGGGACAGAAAGAAGGGATTTTGAGGGAAGAGCTGAGCGGAAATGGAAGAAGAGGGAATTGGGTTGGTGCTGGCGAGAGCCACGGAGCTGAGGTTGAAGATCAGCAACTGCGTCCACAAAGCCACCAATTCTGCCGCGCCACCCCCCGGCGAGAAGCAAGGAGATGGCGAGGTCAACGAAGCGGAGGACGGAGAAGAAGCAGAGAGGCTCTTCAGCATATGCGATGCGCTCGAAGCCCTCGAGTCTCAGCTCTCCTCTTTGCAGGTCGCCTCTCTGGAAGCCACTTTGCTTCGTATCCTGGTTTTTCCCGCTGCCAAATCCTGCCTTTTTTTCTTCTTCGATTTTTTTTTCTCCTTCGGGAAAATGCTTCTTTCTTTATCTCTTGGTTTTGTTCTTTTCCCTTGGATTTTGCAAATGCTGGAGCTATTGTCAGCTGCATATTTTGGAAATGAGTCTGTGGGATCATATCTTTCTCCTATTTGCTCGTTGTCTGTGTTGTGGAAATTCTGCTTGCCTTTTGAGCATGGTGAACCTTGATTGTAGTATTACTGGTTTTGTATGTAAGTTAACTGAATGGCATTGTCTTGTATGAACGTGTTAGGTCTTTTCTCTGTACTAGCTTTTGAAGAAACAGGTCCTGTCGTTTCGTGGGATTGGCTAGCTTGAGATGTTTGGAAATGCTCCCATTTTGGAAGTCATAATCAACAGCTCAGTTGTTGAACTTTTTGCTCTAAGATTTGTCTAAGTAGTTTTAAGAAGGTACTGATGCCATTCCATTGTAGCAGCAACTTGAAATGGTCAGTGTAAAGCCATTTGGCAAGCATTACAGAATATTTGTGTGAACCAATGAATTCAGATGATCACTTATATTTGTCGGTTGGTCTAGGAGCTTCTTCGTAGCCTTTAGTTAATAATGGATGCTAAATAAACTCTTTAATGTGCTGTGACAGCAGAGCATTTTGTTGGCATTTTCTTCTCATGCAATATGATGAACTTTCTACTTTTCCATTGCTTGTGCAACTAGGTTTCATATGTTCCATGTTTGCACAATTGCATGATTGAACGCATAATCAGGCACAGTTACTCCTTTTTTCTTAGGTGACGCTTCCAGCCCTTCTAAATAGAGAGAATATTCTAAAATGTCTTGCTTCATTTGACTTGGCTCAAGGCTGCCTATTTTACTATTTTACTGGAGGCATAGTCTTCTAGACTTCCCTGTCTACTTCTCTGCAGAGAAGAGGGAATGAGAGAGAGGTCAAGATTTTCAATTTTTTCCTGAAGCTTCTCTTTTATCATTCTATTGCTCTTAATGTTCTTAGGCACACGAGCAATGACAGCCCTTCATGATTTGGTGCTGCAGATGTTTGTATTTTTTAACTAATGCAATGCATAACTTGTGCTTGTTCTTTTGCGAACCATATTGTTGCAATTGTCATGTGAGCATGCAGCTAAGCTTCTTGCTTTTTTTGACACCTCAGTGGTCTAGTCTGACAAGCAAGATATCTCAGAGCTTCATTGACACCTTATTTCCTTCTTTGAGCCATCTTATATGTTTCACTGTTCACATATGCTCAACAGATTTATTTAGCTCTATATTTTATTTGACCTGAAAAGGTTGACTTCAATGGCCAGGCTATGCAACAAAACCATCGATATGAGAGGGAAGCTGCCCTTGCTGAGATTGAGTACAGCCGTAAGATGCTTCTTGATAAGCTCAAGGAGTACAAAGGAGAAGATTTGGAAGTGATTCAAGAGGCCTCTGCTTTTGCTGGAGAAACAGTGGAGCACAACAACGACCTCCTGCTTCCACCATACCCTAGTCGCCCTCCACTTCATCTTTCAAGCTTTTCCCCACGCAAGTCTGTCAGAAATGGGACGATCTCTTCCGATCTCACAAACGAATTAAAGAAGAATATCAATGTGATTGAGAAGAATCAGGGGCAAAGCGGGTCAAGAAACGAGGGCCTTCGACTGGGTCATGTCATTGGTTCAGCAGCCAAGACGGTGGCTACTCTTGTTGGCATGATATCAATACTGAGCTTGGCTGGTTTTGGTGCTAAGTCCGAGACAAGCAATGGCCCCTTAAAGCATGTGGGCCTGTTTTTGAGACAAGTAGTTAGAAGCAATGAAAGAGGCGTTCAGTGTCCTCCCGGAAGAGTATTAGTTGTGGAGGACGGGCAACCTAGATGCCTTGTTAAGGAGAGAGTTGAAGTCCCATTTGACTCTGTTGTTGCTACATCTGATGTAAACTACGGGTGTGGTTAGTTTTGGTTTATGGCATCTTCTTGTACATCTTTGTTCGATGTGACACAGAGAAGTTAGATTGACAATGGCATACCGTCGCTCCTTTTTGTCCGATTTCCATATTATTTGCTTCATTATGATTGTCGTCGATCTGGTACGTATTTGTGCTTTTTTGGCCTGATAATTGGTCTTTTATGTAACTCGTAAGTTACCTGCTCTCGCTTCCATGAGTCACTCTCCATCTCTCTCCCCGTGCGTGCGTTACTCACGTCACATGTTTGAACATGATGTTGTGTTTCTTTTATTTTTTGGGTCTGAGGACCTAAGGTTCAAGTGGTGATTTTTAGTTACCATCGGCATGTAATGACCGTGTTGTTATCTGGGATGAAAACTGCAGTCATCTGAATCGACAAGTCCATCGGGAGTTATGTATGGTCTTTTTTATTTTTTATTTATAACTGTAAGCAGTGTCTCCTCTTTGACGAGAGCATAAGCATTTTACCATGTAAACAGAACAATATTGAAACTACTATAATAAATCTACCCTATTTGAATGTTGAGTTAAATAATCTCCCATCCAACATGGAAAGTGGAAAGTCATGGGTTTCCTCACAGCCCCATCGTGTATTAGGTGGGGAAAAAGCATCTTGCTCGCTCGCTCGCTCGCTCACAAAGAGTAGACAATTCAATTTGGCTCTGGCCAAGCTCCAAAGGGTAACTTTAAGCAGTCCCATAGAGGCATGCCACCTCTCCAGTTTCTCCAAGAGAACCCAACTTAAAGAAGAGCACTCACTCTGACAAAGTTCCAAGTTAGAAAAACAGAAGTACCGTTTCTCGATACAAGCAATTAACAATCAGCTCACGTTCGGTCCAGCTCTTCAGTGTCTCTCTTGTCCGCGGAGCAGCAGCCACAAACCATGTCTCTCATGAGTATCGTCCCTCGGCTGTCTTTTTTTCTGCTTCTGTGTTAATTAGTTGTCATGCGTACCTCTCATTTTGCTCAACCAAATTACTCTCGTACTGTAGCAACTGAAGTTCATGCCTTCACTTCTGGGACTATTCCAATGCCCAAGTCTGGGTCAAGACTCGTGCATCGTCAGTCCAACGAGCTGTCGTGGGTCAAGAGAGATGGATCGTCGGGCAGGCTCCGATGTAGAAATTCGCAGCCTCTTAGAGGTGGGAGAACGAGGTCTTTATCTTCCACGCAGATGTCAGTTTACATTCCCGGTTTCTAATATTACATCTTCACCCATAAAAGGTGTGGAGAAGATTAAAAAGTCGAAAGTCAGAGCCTTCACAGAGGAACAGGAAGCTCTAGTCCTCAAGTCATGGAATTCAATGAAAAAGAATGCTGCTGAACTGGGCCTCAAATTCTTCCTCAGGTGACGACCCCGGCTGCTGATAACCATGACCAAGCTTCTTCCCTTTAGTACCTCGCAAACATGCAAGCAAATTTATATTTAAAATAAACGATCGACCGTCATGAGGTTTGATTTCACGTGAATTGAGCAGAGTCTTTGAGATTGCACCTTCAGCCAAGAAGCTATTTTCGTTCCTGAGAGATTCAGATGTTCCTCCGGAGCAAAACCCGAAGCTAAAGGCCCATGCCATGACGGTATTTGTTATGGTCAGAGTCCAGTTTATACCCACAGATTATTTTTGTTAGGGATATTTCCGAATTTAAATGTTCGTTTCGGCAATCGTTCATGCTTCAGTTATTCTGATGTGGTCATTCGTTCTGCTCGACAGACTTGTGAATCGGCAGTCCAACTTCGCAAGGCCGGAAAAGCTACCGCAAGAGAGTCCAATCTGAAAGATTTAGGTGCTACTCATTTCCAATATAACGTGGTCGACGAACATTTCGAGGCAAGATCCCAATCATCTGTATCTCTCGTGCATAGTTTTTATTTGATGAAGGTCCTCAAGGCAAAAAGTGGTCTAATCAAATCCAGTGAACTCAAAGATAAAGATTGTTTTTCTCGTATATTTTTTCATCATTCACGCACTCATGGAGCAATTTCAATATGGCGGGCTGTATTTTGCAGGTTGTGAAGTTTGCCTTGTTGGAAATCATCAAAGAGGCGGTGCCGGAGATGTGGTCCCCTGAGATGAAGGGCGCATGGGGAGAAGCTTACGATCAGTTGGCGGATGCGATCAAGAGTGAAATGAAACCTCAGATTTCCAGCTAATATTTATACAACCCCACACATGCCACGAGAGAAAGAGAGAGTTGGGGTTCTACTGAAACTTGTGGAGATGTGAAAATAATGTATGAAGTTTGTCTTCCATGATCCTGCATAGGGCTGTATGTCTTTCTTCTGCTTATACAGTTTGTCAATGACCGAGAATCTGCGCCGCGCCTTGTGGTCGCCGGAATTCTTACTAGTTTGTGCTATGTTTTCGACAAATCTCATGGTTCCAATGAAGACAAATATGACTTGATCGAATGAACCGAACGGATAGCAGCAAGAGAGTAGGAACGGCAACCCCTGTCCACGGCATAGGAAGGAAGAAACATGATGACAAAGACGCACCGATCGCCCAGATGTTGATCTTTGCAGTGGAAAAGTTCAATTTTGAGAGCAGATTCGTGGATTCGGATGGCTCATGCAGTCGATCCAATCAAGCATAAGTGCGTGCAGAGAAGAAAACAAATCGTTGGTTAGAGTGAACGTTGCTTCTGCTGAGGGCAAGGGGGTTATCTTTATGTCAGATGATTAATTATTGAAACCCTACCTTCTAATGAATCAAACTAGAAACTACCCTTTGCGAGTAAAATGAATAATTTAAAAAAAATTCTAAAAGCAATAATTTGCGTAGCTTATAGAAATAAATGAAGTAAAAGATAGTTAAATTGTCGATGAAAATTTTTAGATATAAATGTAATTGGTAATGAAATATTTTTTTATTTATTAATGATTCCGAGTAATATAAGCGATTATTTTTTGGAATTTTTTTTCGAATTCATTCATTTCTCGTTAAATAAGCGGGAGCCTAATAAACGGTCATTCAAAGTATTTGGATTGTCCTAATTTCTCAGCAACTTATGAAAAATAAAGTCTATTGATTTCATAAGTGGTGTGTCATACTAAATTTTAATATAAAAATGTAAAGAAGAGCAAAATTAGAAAGAAAAAAAAAAAGAGATGGGCTGTATTTGTATGGAAAAGACATGGCACCCCCTCTCGAGCCTCTAGAAAAGTTTTTTTTAATCCTTGATCAATTTGAGTTAGACGCGGCAATCAAGGTCACGTGTCGTCTTGTGAGAAGGTATTGGGTGGTCCTAAATCAATGATCCTTAAGGGGGGCAACCTGGCGGGTGGGCCCCGCTTGTTGTGAGAGAGCAAGCAGGGCCCACCTGCCAAATGGCGCCCTCGTCCCAAACCACCCCAAATTTTTCCGTTGTCCCGTGCCTCTTAAGTCTCAAGACTAGCAAGAGCTCAAATTCGATGGTTACTCAACTGGAATTCTCGGGATGTTGTCACGACGGAAGAATATACAACGGGGATTTTTCTAGTCCTTCGTGCACATGCCTTTGGTTCGATTTAAGATAGGACTTAATTTGGTGCACGAAAAAAATAAATGAGGCATGTAGATGTAGCCGTGACATTAAAAAAATCGATTGCCAAGATTGGTTTTGCTCATTTAGGTTGAATTCATTTTGTTTACACTCATGTTGAGTCTGGCTAGGGCTGAGGGCCGAGTATAATAAATCGCCCAACTTAAGAACCACCTGGATTACTCCAGACTGGTTAGGTTGGTCCGGTTTTTCAAAGTTTTAATCCAGTCTATGGTTCCAAAAATATAATGGGTTCCGGAGCGATCTAGTTTCCAGTTCCTGGGAGGGCATGACTAGATCGAACCAGACCACTCGAACAGAAACTAGGACCGGACCACCCTTCCTTTCTCTTACTTATCTCTCTCGTTTCCCTTCCTCCCTTCCTTGGCCCTTCCCATAACAACCAAACGAAACAACCCTAATTGGCCTCCTCCTCTCTTCATGCTCAAGACTCTCTCTCTCTCTCTCTCTCTCTCTCTCTCTCTCTCTCTCTCTCTCTCTCTCTCTCTCTCTGAGTCGCTCTCTCACTCAGTAATTTTTTGCTGTAATTTGTTCTTGGAATTTTGCTGTAACTTTTTCTAATTGCCAATATTATATATGAACTTGCTCATTGATGGGAATGTGGCTGGAGGTATTGGTGAAGTGTTCAAAAATGGGTTCGCTCGTGACTTGCTCCCTTCAATAGATGACCATTATGAAGGGGCCATCATGGAGAATATGGAGAACTTGTCATTTTTCAATTTCTTTCTTAGGTTTCATAGCATTACACAACTTGTCATTTTTCAATGCCGGTTCCATTGGGTCGTACAGGAACCGGATTGGACCAGTTGGTTTGGTTTGATCCGATTCTAAGATTAGTAGGTCCATTCTCCAGTCCTAAAAATCGAGAATCGATCATATTAGTCTGGTTCTCGGTTTTGGGGGAGAACTAGATCACCCAAGGAACCATTATCCTTAAGTTTGGCAATGTTAGGTGAAGCCTAATTTAATAAAGAAAAAAAATAAAAGGAGAGGGTTAAAAAAGAGAAAAGGAACCCCTTTTTTATCAGTATTATCTATTGGGAAATTAATCTCGGGAATTGGAAAAACAACATAATTAGAATTTAAGACACGATTCACCTACGATATTGCTAATGGTTTCCAATAGAAAATCTCTATAATACGACAAAATCTCAACGATATTACTAGATAAGGATTTCGATATATCTCCAAAATCTCTTTAAGAAAACAATCGAAAATATGACTTTTTATTAAGATGGAAACCTTTTATTTGTGAATAGACATAAAGAAATACATAATTGGCTGAAAAGACAAAACTTTTGTGGCAGTCTTTTCTGTAAATTCGAAATTTAAAAAAAAAATTAGTAGCAAAGTGACCGCCGTGTATTTATATCTTTTCGACGTGAGTAAATGCACTTATTAATATGTAGCCACTCTTTTATATCTCTTTGACATGACAAACGTTACTTTTTAGTTTGTTTTCCAAACAAATCACCAACGTTATCAACACAAAAAGATCGGGAGTCCAAGTTGTCAACCAATGCCCATCACTTTGGTCAAAATCTTAAAAACTGTGTTCCTTTGGGCAGCAGACAGCCCCCGGTTTTCTTCCCTGCGATGGCTCATCGCTCGCCCCAAATCAAACATTATCGGCAAACGAAAAGAAAGAAAGAAAACAAATCCAAGTTAGACCCCAAATCGAACTGAACATGGCTTCT
Source organism: Melaleuca quinquenervia (assembly GCA_030064385.1). NCBI lineage: Eukaryota > Viridiplantae > Streptophyta > Magnoliopsida > Myrtales > Myrtaceae > Melaleuca > Melaleuca quinquenervia. The sequence goes on along the minus strand of CM057726.1, from coordinate 2,625,601 downwards.
CGGTGCCATGAAGAGCTACCCTCCATCTTCATGGCGTCGCGCTATATATACCCGCCCTCCATTTCAACATTGCTTCAACGACCCAAGCCAATTCACGCCCAACCTCTTTAACCGTTTGCTCAGTTTCCCCGAAAGAGATTAAGAAAACCCACTTTCCCTAGAGGGAAAAGGTAAGTAGAAAGACCGCATGGAAGGAAGAGTTTTCACAGAAGAGCAGGAAGCTTTGGTGGTGAAGTCATGGAGCGTGATGAAGAAGAATGCAGCAGAACTGGGTCTCAAATTCTTCTTGAAGTAAGCCCGTCTTTGCGTCTGTCGTGCGTGACGAATTCGAACGCTTTGCAAATTGTTCAACCCGATGTTCATTTTTCGCTGTGTGTTCTGAATGGAGAGTAGGAAAATGATTGGGGGCTCAATGTGCAGGATATTTGAGATCGCCCCATCAGCCCGGAAGATGTTCCCATTTCTGAGAGACTCTAGTGTCCCGCTCGAGCAGAACCCCAAGCTCAAGACCCATGCCATGTCTGTTTTCGTCATGGTAAGAGCAAAGTCCCCATCAGACAGTTTTCTGTAGATGAGCTACGAGTTGGGCCAAGCCCACCTCGGCCCCCACCTGCGGGTTGCTCAGGCCCCGTGTCTGTGATTTGAAATTGACTTTTGATTTGTTCTCTTGGGTTCAATCCTTCACATCCATTTGCCTTCGTTCGATTTCACTCACTTTGCTCTCCTCTTGATAATCAAACTCCCTTCGGCCCTCTTTTGCTTCTAGACCTGTGAGTCGGCTGCGCAGCTCCGGAAAGCGGGGAAAGTGACTGTGAGAGAGTCGAGCCTGAAGAAATTGGGCTCCGTCCACCACAAAAGCGGCGTGGTCGATGAGCATTTTGAGGTTGCAAATTGCATCCCTATGATTTACCCTTTTCTTGTTTCATTTGGAAGCTCGTTCGAGTGCCCTTATTAACTCGTGGAAAGAAGTTTTTGACCAATGTATGTATAATGGGGCAGGTGACGAAGTATGCGCTGATGGAGACCATAAAAGAAGCGGTTCCAGAGATGTGGTGCCCAGAGATGAAGACTGCTTGGGGTGAAGCTTATGACCAGCTTGTTGCTGCTATCAAATCTGAAATGAAGCCTTGAAACTTTTTATTGTTCCTTTGTAAGATCTGAACGCAAAATAAGCATCAATAAAGAAACTAAGGCTGTCATTTGCATAGTTTACGTTCATCTCTTTTCTTTTCTTTTTTCGATAAATAAATTACTTTTATGAGCACAATATAAAGAAACGGAGATCAGAGCCATACAAATACATCACCCCAAATCCTGAATACAAGGCTTAAACCCAATATGGGACAAAAAGATCAACAACACGAAATAGCCCAGAGAAGGAACTGACTGGTCCAGGCAATCAAAGAAAGACACGAATGAAGGAATAACATCAGAATCAACATGAAGAGCTATGCTTTGACATCAGAAAAGAAAAAACAAGCAATTGATTATCAGTGCTCCAAGCCATACATAGCATCTTATCTGAAAGATGGTGCCGACACAGATTCCCTTCCCTCAAGAAGTATAGCCATCACTCTGTCCGCGCAAGGAGCAGAACCATTGTGAATAGCCTCGATTCTTCCCCTCCAAAATTGGTAGATAGATCCACTCCAAATTTCAAAAGACTATAGTAAAATCACTGCCTTCCAAGTCATGAAAAACCCAATCGGATTCCACTTGCCATCCTCTATTGGGTCTTCGAATACCACTTACGTTCAAAAATTTGCCCGAGACTTCTTAGAGAAAGAACACTGAAAAATTTAAGCGTTGCCTGGGTTCCAAAGAAGAACCATTTAACACGCACCACTAGATCTATCAAGAGTCAGCACTACACATCGGCTTAGTGCATCGGATGCTCTAAGCATCGGCTTCCGGTACAATATGTCCTCCAAAAGAATGAAGAAAAGCACAGCTTTTTCCTCCACTACTTTGCGCTGGTTTTCTATCCAGGAAAGGCTGGACTGCTACCTGTATAAGACAGAAATTTCTCTGGGGATGTTCAATCGGCGAGTTTTCCATTTCTTCACAGGAATTATAGTCACCTATTTCCCTGAATGTTTGGCTCCTTCCCTTTGAACGTAGAATTGGAATAGCAACCTGATGCCGATTCTTGTTCACCTTGTTGTCGTTGCCAAAAGGCTTCACTTCAAATTCACCTCGGGTGAAGCTTCTAGCAACCTGAGCCATTGATTAGCATAAAAACAAAAAGAAAGTTAGTAACCAGCAAAACTCTTTTCATTTATCTTTAATTACCTTAAATGATTAAATCAAAGAAAAATTACGAGACGTGAGTGTTCTTGTCACAAGCTACGAGAGATGTAATCTGTTTCTAGCATGCGGCAGGTTGTCGTAACAGTAAGAAATTAACTTTTTATTTGCAGTCCTCGGCTTAATATATCGCATTGAGCCATGAAATTTTCTCCCCAACCCACGCGGACAGGAGTTCAAACCCGTCACTCCTTGGGAAGGCTGGCATGATTTGGACACTCTAAGAGACTGCCTCTTTTGGGTAGGGGTTCAAGTCAAAAGGCCTCTTTGAGAGTTAAAGGAAAAAAAAAAATTTCGCAAAAGCATTCTTTACTAACAAAAGCACACAACTAACATAATGATAAGGTCGATAGGCACAAGAATAAGGCATGTTGCTGAAACACAATTAAAAGGTCCAGGAAAGTACTTGTAATATAACCAGGATCAAGTTCTGTAACTGCAAAAAGGCCACCATGCGGCCATGATTTACATTCGGGATGATCTGTTTGATTAGAAGGGTGTAGAAGCATGCATTTAAGCCAACAGCTTACAGCACAAAGAATCTGCGAAAAGGTGTCAAATTAACTTTTTGATTATAAGGGTCTAGAAGCATGCATTTAAAGCCAACAGCTTACAGCAGAAAGAAGCTACAAAAAGGTGTCAAATTAACCTTTAGTTTACCAGCAGAAAGAAGCTGCAAAAAGACGCAATCAGGATTTATTACACATTGTATGTTAAATGACACATCATCTCTAAAAAACAGAGAATTACGATACGTTCACGTTGTATATTAAATGTTTTGACTCGATTGCACCGCTTCTTTTATTTGACAGGCAGCTTTACAAGGAGTTAGCTAAGAAGTTAAACAAAATGACATATTTTTCCAACACCCAAGGAAATTGGGAACACATCACAGATGGGCAGATGTGGCTGCTGTATAGACAGCCACATGAACCACTCCCATGATGGCTTCATTCTTTCAAAAGAAGACACCAGACAAGTAATTATCGATTCGTGCCAACAGGTGGATTCAATCTGACTATGGATCAAATCCCAGAGAAATTGTGGTTAATCAAGATTCAGTGACAGCAGCAAACCAATGATTGATAGATGATGCTATCGTGTCATCTGGTAAAACTAATTCCTTCACCATTTCATAGATTAGTGATCAAGTGGCATCCACATGAACATGGACCTATGACACATAAAATGTGCACTGACAGGACGACTAATGCGGTGTTGACACCTCAAGTACACTGGCCATTGGTTCATGGGGCTGCTACATGTGAAGACCAAGCCTAGGAACATGAATGGCTACCAGCTGGTGTACTTACAGAGCCACTGAAGCTAGTACCCGAGACACATGAGACAGACCCCAACTTAAGGGTTCACCGCATCATCACAAAATTACTAGAGGTACACATTGAAACCGCTGATCTGTCAACAGATCCTAGAGTAGAAGTCAAAACACTGCACAAGATTGGCAAAAGACATAACTTAGGTACCAAAGAAAAGGTTGGGAGGGGGATAACTACTTGGCTAATAATTCGAGCAGTGAAGTTAATACGCAAGCTCCATTTGTTTCGCAGAAAATATTCTTCTGAAAAATATTTTCCGTAAATTGTGGTGTTCGGGGGGCAAAAAATAACTCGCCAAGGAAAATTTTTTCCAAACAAAGAAAAATGTTTTTGGTTTTTGTAAAAATAGGGAAAATGTTTTCCTTTCCCAAAAAAGGAAAATATTTTTCAAGGAAAACATTTTCCGGCAACTAACCGATCTTCGATGTCGACCAAATTACCAATAAACCTGCCGCTGAACTGCCAAACCAACGCCGGCCGCCGGTTGCTAGATCGCTTGCTATCGCTAGCCACGGTCTGGCAGCCGGCAGTAGAGGTGGCGGTCCGACGGTAGTCGGGCATCCATGAACAAGAAAAAAAAAACAGAAAGAACAAAAAATTTGTGAATTTACTTTTAAGATACCAAAAAATATTGTCATTTTTCGGGAAAATGACTTTTTGAAAAATATTTTCTGGAGATATTATATTTTTCGCAAAACGAACAGACCCGTCCGTAAAGTATGTTTATCTTCTTCACCAGGCAGGTCCGTTCCCCTTGGTAAGACGGCAAATGAGACAAATGTAAAGGGTGGAAAACGCCATTATATACATTAATGAGATGGGCACTGTCATTCCCTTTACCCAGATAAAAAAAAAAAATCAGACAAAGAAAATGGATATTTGCCAGCTACTAAACTTGCATAGCAAAGGGACTCAGGACAGGATATGGTTGCTACATCAATGGTCAAAGTTGGAACTTAGATAACAGCCTCTTGTGCTATTTAATTATGCCAAGAAACAAATGAATTTCATTCACTCCCAAAAAGTCAAATGGACATGCCACCCGCAAACTATGATGTTTTCTCAAAAAATTAGCCCTCGGCAAGTCATGAACTTGCTGCTCCTGATCTTACCCCTCAGCAGAGAACAATAATGGAAAAATAATAAACCTCTTATATATTTGTCCGAGTGCCCGAGAGAATGATTGAGGAGCATGAGGAAGTGTACCACTTGCTAGTTGCTAAGCTGTTCAAGAGATGGGATGTACTAGAGCAAGAGTAGAGCTGCAGATTGAGAGTATCCAAGGAGAGAGAATTTTGACAACCACATTAAACTGTCAATACTCATTCAGAGTCAGATAACTGATCGCATACAGAAGCTTGCTACGGATGATCCTGTGGGAAGGAAGTGGATACGATCTCCAAAGTAATCATCTCTCAGAAACTAAGACAAAAAGAACATAAGAAAGATCAGGTCTAAAAGGGCTCCATGTAGATTGATCCACTAGAAACATTTAAGATCAGGTTATGTACAATCCAATCATCCTCCACGCATATGAGCACCTAGCTCACCAAATTGATCATCAGCTTCTACTGTATCTTCTGATAAGCGAACTGCATCCAGTTTTTGCTTCAATACTTCTATGGCATTGAGTACCATCTGTGAAGCTTTAATTGCTCCAGTGGATTCAACAGTGAAAATAAAACTGTCCTCCTTTGGATATATCTCCACAAGACCTGGCTTTCCCATGGCCTCAGCTTTTTTTAGTACTTCATCGTCGTAAGTGTAAGCCTCAGCATCAAATACTTTCACCTAAAAGAGAGTAGAAAATGAGAAATGAAGGGCTTAAACTCAGCCATCCATGGATATTTGCTCAAAGGAACAATTAGCATAGCGTTTAGTACACAGTCCAAAATAATCGTCAGTTTAGAATAACATTATAGTGACATGGAATGAAACTGCATTTTCATGTTAAATAAACAAATTAAACAAGCTGCAACATCAAGAGAAGCAAATAAAACATACGCTTCAACATGCCAGGAACGACACAGTTTCAATCATGCCTTAAATCCAGCCAAAGTAAAATTTATTCCTTTATGTAGAGCATCGCTATTCTCACAATATTACAGATCTAGAAATAATTTTCAGGTTAGTGTTAATTTTCAGCACACTTACGAGTTACAATTCTAATCATCATTATACAATATTTGCCAAAAAAAAGCACCTCCTCCAGAACTATTTCCAAGATTATGTATATTACAGGCACGGGATGATCAAGAAAAAAGGAAAAGGAAACCTCTACCTTTGTCAAACATCATTCCCAGCTTTCATAATGTTCTATCAGCTAGCATATAAGAGCCATATCAGACTAAATTAAAGGGTCAAATAACTCTTTCAGGCTCTCTACCAGTGAAGTTATTAGCTGAACAAATGGCCAATCTGACTATAATTTGAAAACAACTCCCAAGAATGAAAGGGTTTAGTAGCCACCCAATTTGGCAATTGACTCTGCTTTTCCCAGAAAAATACCAAAGACTAGTCCGCTTACTTGATTGCCACAATAAAAACGTGTGGTGCGAAGATCTAGAACATAGAAATAAAATTAACTTTTACTAGTGATTAAGCCTGCTCTTAGCAACACAATAAACTAAAAGCTTTCTTGCAGGCAATTCTTATGTGTATTTAAGTAAATCTACTAGCTAACAGCATATACACAGTTAAAGCCAGTGATATTTCTCAAATAGTAACAACCATCCTATTTATCTATGTGCGACTTCTTTCCTTACTCATCTGCTTAATTTCAGTAAAAGGTAAGTTTCTATTTTCTAGGGGTTATTCAAAATACATCTTTGCACTTGCCTAATGCCAGCCAACTATTGCTTCTAAATTTAATGTAAGTTTGCCATAAGGAATTACCAAAGCCAAACAACAATAATGTCAGCAATTAAAGAATGATTTTTTTTTTTTGGAAATTGACCAATGACACAAAAAGAAAAATTGAGAAAAGCATGAAAGATGAATTGACATGATAGAAAGCATATAAAGATGAACATAGCTATTCAAAAGGTTTCTTTTTTCTAGTTAGTTATCAGAAACAGTTTGCAAGGTTGAAATAATTTGGAAGGTTGAAAGCAATAAAAAAGATACTGATACTTTCATTAAGAGCACAGAAAAAAGAATTTCGAGATATATCATCGCCTTTGGTTCAAACTCAGCGCAGAAGTAATATCCGTCAACTCTCCCACATATTGAGCCACATAAGCAATTTCTATCCATTGATGAATTCTAGACCAGATAAAGTATAGTTCTCATGGGAGCGATGCCTTGGGATTGAGCACCACTTACTCCAGCAGAGAATTTTACTTTCACCAGCTTAACTAGTCAAGGCATAGTCAATGTACCCATGGACTCTACTTAAAAATGGTAATCCTCACAAATATGAGACATGGTTTTCTTTAAAAAGTCATCATCTACAAATTACGAACTCATTTTTTCAATCACAAAGCATGGTTAAGTGACCCTACTCAGCAATAGTTAACCTAAGTGGATAAGATCACATCCTTTCTTCCCCCTTCTTTTCCTCCTGCATATTTTTCATTCCAATATCTTCAAGGTAAACTACCAGCGATGTCACTTCATTCTCCATTGCCATTGTTTCACCCTTTTATCTCCATCCAAAACAACCTGCTAACATAAGACTCATATAGAATCCCTACCAACTTGGAATGCTACATGAGAGAGAGAGAGAGAGAGATGTGTGACCCGGTGATCTTCTTCTTCTTCTTCTTCTTTTTTTCTTTTGTTTGTTTTAATTGGGTTTTTAGGGGGTACCATAACCCCTTACACCATAAACATAGATCAGATGAGCTGGCATTTTTATAGCATTATACAGAAGCAAAGATTTCACAGTGATCTTATTTTTACATCTTTTGCTAAATTAGACTTTTCACAATATGTCGTCATCTACATCTACATCTTCCATCTAATAATCTCACTCTTTCCATTTATCCTGATATATTAGAGAATCTTTCTGAAATAGACTATTGTCAACCAGTATTGGCAATGCCAGATGACGAGAACTAAATTATCAGTTTCTAATGGGGCTACTCTCATCAAAACCAAAATGAAAAGCTAATGTATGATATAGCTGTTAGTTTTCGCAGCGCCTGACCACTCCAACCAAAAGAGTGTATGCACATGCAGGCTTGCTGCTGCAAGCATATCTTGTATTTTGACTGTTTCATCAGTGACAGGATACCAGTCACTATCTCAGCTATGCACCAGGAGGCTAAATGAAAGTACAGGCAGGGACTCACATTGGGACGCCTACTAATTAAATTGAACTCAGAGCAATCAATTGGAAAATCAGGTTCTACCATTCTGGTTGCAAATAAGTGGCGTCATTTCTTTTAGTTAGATAAACTCGCTATTTTACCTTTACTTTATTGGATTCTATGTATATGCTAAATTGAGTTATCACGTTCATTGGAAATTCATGCATCATGCAGGCACACACATGTTCAAAGATTAAAGGGAAACCAACCTGCTCAGTAATTGGATCAATGTCAAACACTTTGGTAGGACTGCTGTCCACCCAACTTTGTTTATCCTCAAGGGACAATTTCTCCATTAAATCTTCATTAATGTGAATTTCAGGTTCATACATGAATGTCACTGTGGCTGCAGGTGACCACTTTGCATGATCTTTGCCAATTCCTTTTCTTGCTATTGCGCGCAGCCTTAGCTCTTGCCCTCGTCGAAGTTTCACAATAGTAATTCCCCTGTTCACATAAAAGAACATATGGCAAAATATAGTGAGAAGAGCAACCATCTGTAGCCACATTCTCTCAGTGCATCACAGGCAGTAATGAAAACGATGCTGACTTTTCATACCTATCCACGTCCAGTAAGCCACCATCACAATGATATCAATAATTATCAGTCACATTCTCTATTTACTCTACAGGTATGAAGCAATTATATAATGACAAAATATGATTAGCTACAGAACATACTAACTTGTATTTAAGGCCTTCCTTCCAAAGAAATTTATGCAAGTTGGTCTAACTTAAACAACGATGTTCACCATCTGTTCCCGCCCTGAATCTATGAAGAAACCATGAAGTGATTTTACTGTATATCTCGGGAAGAGACAAATGTTGCTGCATGTAAGTGTCTATCAAGACTCATTCCACTATTAAGTTTACCACTAACCAGAACATACATCCATTCACGCACGATAACACGTATTTACCGGCAAATTGCCACAAAACTTAGGAAACAGTGCCAGCAGTACAACAAAACTCAAACAACCAAAAGCCCTCTTTATTTTTTGCTTTCATAAAGCCTCCAAAGAAGCAGCAGGTTACGCTCTGCAAATCAATCTCATACAAATTCCAAATGTACAACTCATTCTACAGAGCTTTCAAATTACATCCGTGAGAATGCCATTTAATATTTTAGCCAATACTAGGGTAACATGTTAAACCATGAAAGCGGGTGGATTTCATGTTCTCCGATAACTAGAGAAAGATGACATATCCGAGCAGAAGCCCAAAATTTTAAAATGAAAAGAATCACAAATCCCCTGACGCATTTACCTAGACGAGAAAAATAAATTGACTTAGTAGTAGCACCAGGCAAAAGCGCAAACGAGCTTCTAACAACATACTTCTGCTCGGAAGAATCGTCGCCGAGGGCGTCGGAGAAGTCGACGGGGACGACGGTGTGGTCGGAGCTGATGAGGTCCTTGCTGGTGACGTCGAGGGTCTGGTCGGTCATGCACCGGGCGCGGAGGTGGAACTCGACGGAGCAGAACTCGCACTGGCCGTCGCCGTCGCAGGCGTCGCAGTCGCGGGAGAAGCGCATGGACATGGCGCGCTCGGAGGTGAGGGGGATGAGGCCGAGGCGGTGGGCGATGAACTCGTCGTTGAGGACGGAGGAGTTGACCTCGATCTCGACGAGGTCGATGGCGATGGTGGGGACCTCGGCGATCATGACGCGGCGGAGGGCGTTGGCGACGCTGGCGTCGGTGTCGCGGAGCTCGAACTTGAGGTAGTCATCCTTTATCTCCCGGATCTTCACCCTCGGGAACCTCTGGTACGACGCGCCTTCCATGGTCGACAACGAGGAGAGCAGAGGAGAGCTCGAGCTTTCGCACTTCTTCTGCCTCGCGCTCCCCGGCCCCCTTCGTCTGTTGGTCACTGAGTTGAGTTGGGGGGTTTAAGGTGTACGGTCATGGAAAGAGAGAGCAGAGCGCGGACCGGACTTGGTGTTACTGGGCCTAATCTTGAGACCAAATGAAAGCCCATTGTAATCAGGCAAGCCCAAAGAATCTTTTGTAGTCCCAAGTGTAGACACTGGGCCCACATCCAATGATTTTCTTTTTTTGGGTTGGCTATTTCTTTTTCGTAAAAACCTTTTCACTTTGATCAAGTTGTGATTGATCCAAGTTTGTACGGTATCATGTATCAAGTTATGATTGGTCTAATTTTTTGTAGTACCATGTGTCAAGTTGTGATTGGTCCAAATGAAAAATACGCACCACATCAATCGCTGACGTAATGCTTAGCAACTATTAAATATTTTATCAAAACCCACACATCTAAGTGGGTCGTGTCACGAGTAATCCAAGACCACGCCGGCGTGGTGGTCCCCGATCACCAAATATTTTCTCCATCGTCCATGTCATATTGAGTGAAGGTGAAGCGGAGCTTTAGGAAGCAAGACAGAGCATCTTGCCCAGTGTCGTGGATCTCCAACTTTAAGGTTTTATCGCGTGGCTCTCATTTCCTCGAGGCTTCCTCTCTCTCTTTCGCTCTTCTTGGCTGTTAGCTCTTACAATTATGATGCAGAAGCGTCGGACCAGATGTTACTTTGGAGTTATCAGTAAGTTCGACGATATTGTTCATATTAGAAAAACAAGAGAAAAACATAAACGGTTTGGCGATGCTTCGTCCCCGTCTCTTCGTCTACCCATTCCTTATCTTGACTGACTGCTGCGTTCGCACCTTCACTTGTCAACGCTGCACTGCGAACTTCTCATCTCTTCACCTGCCTAACCTTCTCATTCTCCTCAGCTCATCCCCGATCGATCTCGGATTTCAGACACTATCGCAAGAGCTATACCATATTTGAAAAAATCATGGCGGACGAAGCCAAATTTACAAGGAAAATGAGAGAACATTAGCAGCTAGCAAGCACGCATGTTGAGTTAGCCTCCTTAGGTATTGCATTGCATGGCCCAAACAGATATTGGTCACGTCTGCAATACGTACCACGAAGGTACAACCATGCGGAAACCAAAACTTTGGCCCAAAAATGAGAAGTGCTATCGAGATTATGAGTCTTCCTCCACAATGACACTTAGCCTTCCCATAAAAACGCGTCCGTGGCGTCCGCCTTGACTACCGCCTCTCCCTCTTCTCTCCACCAGCAATCTTCTATCGCCGGCGCCGCCAACGTGAGAACTTCTATTGCGACGCCCTGTTCTCACATCTCTTGAGCTTGCAAGCAGCACCGGCTCGACCACTCTTTTCCTATCACACCCACATCCACGTGCACGGTACGTCCGCCTCGCTCGATCCTCGCTCATCTTCAAAGCCAAGCTCGCTTTAACGGCCAGATCTGCCATATCAGCCGGCCGGAGTGGGCTACCCAGCCAGCTCCTAGGCAGCGCAAAGTAGAGCTGCCCGGGCAAGAGCTGGTCCTCGGAGTCAATGGCCGGGACGACATCGTCGAAGTCCATGCTGTCCGAGTCGCACACGAAGCACTCGGGGTTCTTCTGAAGCACTTGCCAGGCCTTCACTGGGTACGAGAACTCCTGAAGCCGACCATCATGGAGGATGAGCTTCACGGTGGCCATGGACGTCGACTCGCTGGAGCTGCAGATCCCCATGTTTTTCCAGGGTTGTGCCTAATTGATCCGACGAAGAGGTCAAAGGTTTAGCGCAAGGATGTCGTCTGCCTTTTGATATTGTCAGTCGAATAACGATGTAATTTGTTTGTTTATATTGTCGTTAGTTTGATTAATTGCTTGACGGGGATAAGTTCGGCACCTTCCCGTAGACGCCACATCGGATTTCTCTCCTTCATGCGTCAACATAGTCAGGAAAAAAAAAATCGTATCTTATCATTCACTTGAACGACAACTTATATAAATTAAGCTATTATTAGCATAGAATAGCCAAATAGATTATACAATTTTGAGTGCGGACTGACATGGAGGTCATAATTTTTTGGACATATATGATTGACTTGGTATGTTAAAATGAGTAAGATGCAATATCTATCTTCTATATCCTCAGGTGGGAATAGTAAATATCAACGAGGATCGATAAGTCTTGCACCCCGACTTGATGATTTCGAGGCTCTCTTCTTGACGTTGTTGACCAACTTCGTGCCCTAGGATTAGTGATGGGGTCAATCATGCGAACAAGAAAAATCTAATAGAATAGGTACATACGGAACTTATACATGCAAGACTGAGATAATAAATGAAAATGCAAATGAATGTTAAGGTTCCTTCAAAGTCCGGCCATCAATTCATGCCACGCCAACTATGTGGAATAAATCCAAAAAACGATTCTTCCATTTGTCACAACACATTAAGATATGTAATGTCTTCACGCCATGCGAACCCTTTCTTCTGTCACTTCCCACGATAAAGACAGGATCTCAACTTGCGATCAACTGAAAGTGTCGTGAAAGTTGTTGGATTTTTCTTTTCTTGTTTTTGGACAGGGGCCATCATGGAAATTTCACAAGCACATGGTTTTCCGATGGAATAATCTTAATAATGACAGATTTCTCATTTATTTCGACAATCTAATAAAATAATATCTTGCTATACAGTGAAAATCATGTGGTAATTTCAGCATACGTACGTACACATAAGCTGTCATCTTGAGCAGCTCGCCTTCATAAGTTTTAACAAATCATAACATACTCCAAATCTTAGAGATTGGAGAAGAAGTAATTAGATCCGACCAACTCACCCCCTTACTCGAGTTGGACGGAGTTCGATCGAGAATGTAGACAGAACATGAAGAGAAAAATTAAAGCACGATGGATAGATCTATTCACAATAAAAGAGTACGGACACTCGAATTATGAGCTAATAAAGTTCGTAGTATCATGCATGCACGCACCATCTAAACACAATCTAGATCCTTTTGCATGCACATTCATTACATCCTCGCAAGTAAATTCTTCATCCACCCCCGACTAACACATTTCTGGTCATCATCGAGACATGAGCGAGCCAATAACGCCCGCGATTAAGGTGGTCGGGTCACCTAACACCGCGGATATCACAAATTGAAGAGCCAAACCGGCCATCTCACAGCACTTGTTCTTCTTGCTCTTGCTCTTGCTATGTGGTGTCTGCAGCGTGTCCTTCAAGCTGGGGATTCTGGTCGGAAGCCCCCTCCTAGTACCACCACCACCACCACCACCACATTTCCCGAGCCCAACATATATATCATGCCAACTCTCCACCAACATCTCCATCACGCAAGCCACATGCAAATTGTACCTCTTGCAACTGGACCTGTAGCTCCAGCTCCTCCCTTTCTTCCCACACCTATGGCAAGGCGCGCTCACCTTTTTATACAAGTGAAGCTTCACCTCGCCGTCGTCTAGCACCATCGGCAGCTTCGCGCAGCAAGGGTGGAGGTCGAACCCGCAGGCCCGGCAGTGGTAGACGAAGCCCGTCACGTCCTTCTCGCACGCGTTGCAGTAGCGGGGCCCATCCTCCATCGGCGGCCTCGACAGGAACTGGAAGGAGCACTTGGGGTAGAAGGGGTGCGATATCGTCGAGGACGGGATGGCGCAGTGCGAGTGAAGGTCGAAGTTGCAGGCGAGGCAGCTATAGCGCGACCCGATGCCGATCTCCTTGCACCCGTCGCATTTGAACGGGAACTCGGTGTACTCGAACCTCAGGATGTGTTGGGGGTGGCTGAAGTGGGAGATCTCATTATACTTCATGGTCGAATTTTGGCTTCTGGCAATGCAAAAAGAACCTCGAAAACCAGTTCTTATAGCGGTTGCTTCGAGATGAGAAATCTCGGTTAGCTGGTCATGGAAAGAGCAAGGGTTGATCAGGTATCTTAACGAGGTTAATCCCTCCTCTCTTGGCTTGCTGTTGAAGGAAGGGAGGGAATTATGCTTTTGGGGATGGTGGTGATGGTTGTGAATTGAGTGTACACAAAAGAATAAGTTGCGTCAAGGTGGCAAAGTGCAGACACAAGGCATAAGTTTTTTTTGGGTCGTGTCCCACATGAAGAATTGCAACTTTCACTTTGCATAATCCCCATTAGCTCCTCACGCATTTATATATACAAAAACGTATCCTAGATGCTTCCAAAATGAGACAAAATGCTCAGTCTTGTTCGCTCGAACTGAACTTTTGAAGATGACAATAATTGGTCCTCGATGTGTTAAGATGGCATTAATTCTTCGAAATCCATGATTAATGAAAATTTTAATTTTTTTTAAAGCCACAAAGCTATAGCACGGGAACCTTTGAAAAAAAAAACTTAATAATTATCGAGTAAATTTATTCGCCAGAGCATATTAAACTTTGGAATTTAGTGCTCGTTATTTAGGCATTTTTCTCGAGGATGAACGTGTAGTCAAGGAAATTTCAGGCGAATAAAATCTAGCATGGTAATATTCTCGGTTCAATAGTCAGTGATCTTCAACAGAGCAGGAAGAAAATAATGTTGTAATGTACTATATCCAGCAATCAATCGTTGATTAGTGTGGCCCGAGCGATTAAGGTACATCGAATCTTATCGATAAGCTAAGAATATGCAATTGCCTCGATAGTCAGAGAATATTTTTGCTTTGAATGATCTAAAAAAAACCTAGCTTAGATGTGACAACGAATGATGATCCTTGATTCACATATTTATAGATAAAAGGTCCCTCTTATTCTAACATTATCCTCTTAGAGTTAAAAAAAAACATATATATATATATACATATGCTTAAAATATCATGTGTTGTAATATATCCATACGCCAAATAAAATTACTTTTGGAATTTCTCTTAGTAATAAGAAAATCAAAGACTTCACTTTGAACGCACAATAATCACGGACCATATGTTAAGCCTACGTGTATGCTTTGTCATATGCTTTAACCTCTTCTGATGCAGCCAAATCCTAAATCGCTTTGACAAGGAAAAGAAAGAAACCCCAAAATACTTCGACTAGCAACCACTCAATCTCTATCCCAACCTCAATCCACAGGACAGAACATATTCCAAATTTGAGTTCCCTTGCAGACCTAATTTCGTGGGCTCCAATTAATATCCTCCATATATAATATAAAGTTTTATTACCAGCATCTTGGGTTATTGTCATTAGTGTGTTATCCACACGTATCTTTTCTTATGACCCGTGGTGTGGGAATCTCCTCATTTTATCTGTTGTTTTTTTTTGTCCCAATTGGTGCAGCTTCTTATGGTACCAACTTGGCATTGAATCACATATCCGAATCGATTCACATTCAATCCGTGTCGCAAAGTCCCTAACTCGATTCAACAATAAGTTCATTAAAGTTGCTTGAAAAAGCGCGGTCTATTAACCTTTGGAAGCATCATATACCGTGCGCATTTTGATCAATAATTCAAGATGCTGTTTCTGCATCTTCTCTCTTTTTTTGGTCACTAGCTAAAGTTTAGTGGTTTTCATTAGAAAAGAAAAGGGGTGACTGTTCAATGGTTTAAAAGAGATGTAGAGGCATCAGTGCCATTCGGTCAACAACAATGCTTTGTACGTATCTCTCTCTTTTCTCTTTTTTTTTTCGGCTTTTATGGGAACCTCATGAAACACCTGAAATGTTCCTGCTTAGCTGAAGTGAACGCTGTTCCCAGTTCCCTACTTTCCTCTCTATCTTGGAATAATTGCGTTGTACTTGCAAAAGGGGCGAAAGAGATTGGACAATCAAGAGCATTTTTGCTTTCTCTTTTATAATGATGATAACACAAACTATTTTTAAATTTTGATTGAATATGTAATATTATTCATGAATTAAAAATTTATATAATGAGATTCATGAACACTACTATGTAATGACGTCCTTAAATTTTTTATGTGTTCAAGATCATTTGCTGAATAATTAATAAATGTAGTTCCTAAACTTTATGAAAATTGAAAATTTATGAATGATATTGAATATTGTATTAGAATTTATGGGCCGTGCTAAACTAATTAAAATTTCATGAATGGCATTACATATTAGACTATAATTCATGCATTATTTGTGTCATTTTCCTTTCTCTTTTCTATTCATGATTGTGTTCGTGGTAGAGTAGACAGCTGGTGCTGAAATGGGTTATCGATCAATTCCTCTACATCATTCTTTTGCCTTGGTGACGCATAGTTATGATATGTAAGCACTTGGGAATTCAACAGATGTGGCTTGCATTTGATAGGGAGCACGATGAAAAGGTAGCCAAGTCAGCCCTGCCTTTATCTTTAGAGCTTAAGTCCTTTGGAACTTTGCGTCCATTGAGGTGAAAGAATTTCTTCTATTGTGATTGGTACTAATGTATGCTACTTTAATCTCTCTCTCTCCCCACTAAAGCAAACTCAAAAAAATCTCAAACTAATTCTACCGATAAACTTCATGTAAAGCCTTTACTAGTCATTATGTGAATTATATTTGTATGATACTCAATGATGCAAAAAAAGAATGAAAGAATTTGATTTAAAATAAGTTAAATCAAATCTCTAACACTTTAAATTCACGAGTTTTTCAAATTCTCTAGAAATGTTGGGATGCATATCAAATATATGATATTTCTTAACATTGATAAGCTAGATGCTTCATGTTTCTTGAACTTTTAACTTCAATTCCCGAATCTACTTATTTTTCGAACATTTATTTTGTCGTATCATAATTAAGTTCTTCCATGGTAAGTCAGTAAAATCTTGAGTTCATTGTTTCTTTTTTCAAGACCAAATTTTATGACATTTCATGTTGGCTATTTTCCTCAATCTTCAACATTACCAAAAAAAAAAAATTCCTCAATCTTCAAATTTCTCGCTATTATCCTAAATCAACCGAAATTTATTTCTTTCCACGTACAAAGCATGTGTTCTTTCGCTAGCACTCTATGAAGAAGAGGAGCACTATAGGAATTATCGGTATAGAAATCAAGACGAATTGGAGCAAAACCTCTTTTCTAAATGTTTTCTAGCATTAAGAGGGAAAAGAACATGCCAAAATATTTACACCTCCGGTCCCTCTTTTTCCCGGCGGGGGCCCAAAAAAAAAGCTTGAAGCTACAAAAAATCAAAAAAATGGGCCACAATTAAGCTCCAAAGCCCAAATTTCTTTTGCTGGTCGGCCGTCTGGCCCAAATAGCCCAATCATTTATGGGTGTCAAAAAGGCTCGAACCGATCCGGACCAAATGAATCAGGTCATTCGGGTCGGGTTCCTTCCCTTCCCCCGCCTTCGCTCGCTGGGCCAAAGCAGAAAGCGCAGACAAACTGCAAGCTTCTTCCACTTCGATGCGAACGTTGTTGACCATTTTTCTTCTCGGACGCCAAGTTCGCAAATTTAGTCAAACTTTCGAGCACAGAAACTTGCGCAATCGCGCGGAATGGCCCGTCCATGGCAAATGGCGATCGCGACTCGATTCGTGTTCCTCAACCTCCGCCACCATCTCTGCTTTCCGTTCTCCTCCTCTGCCGCAAGCTCTGGCAAGACGCTTGTCTCCGACGTCGTCTCGCTCCTGAACCACCACCGCTCCAAGTCGCGCTGGAGCCACCTCCGCTCCATGTGCCCCGACGGGCTCGCCCCGGCGGAGTTCTCCCAAATCACCCTCCGCCTCCGGAACAATCCCCACCTCGCCCTCCGCTTCTTCCTCTTCATGCGGCGGCACTCCCTCTGCGACCATGACCTGCGCTCTTACGCTACGGCCATTCACGTCCTCTCTAGGGCCCGTCTCAAGCACCACGCTCGGGGCTTGATCAGAGAAGCCCTTAGGATCTCCCCCGATACGAAGCCTGTCCGGGTTTTCGAGGTGCTTGTGCGGACTTACCGGGAGTGCGATTCCGCTCCCTTCGTGTTCGATTTGTTGATCGAGTGTTGCTTGGAAGCGAAGAAAGTCGATGCGGCTCTGGAAATCGCGAGGTTGTTGAGGTCGCGGGGTCTGAGCCCTAAAGTCACTACCTTGAATTCCTTAATCTGCTGGGTGTCTAGGTGTAGAGGTGCATTGGCGGGTTATGAGATTTATAAGGAGGTTTTTGGAGTGAGTCATGATGGAGATGTGGGGAACGCGCAGGGGGTTGTTGGAATTAGCCCAAATGTGCATACTTTTAATACCTTGATGACTTGCTTCTATCGGGAAGGCGCTGCAGAGAGAGTCGAAGAGATTTGGGACGAAATGGCGAGGTCGAGTTGTGCGCCAAATGTGCAAAGCTACAGTGTCTTGATGGCTGTGTATTGCGAGGATGGGAAGGTTGTAGAAGCCGAGAAAATTTGGGATGAGATGAGAGTCAAGGGAATCGAGGCTGATGTTTTGGCCTACAACACAATCATTGCCGGTTTTTGCGAGATTGGACTGATTGAGAGGGCTGAGGAATTGGCGAGAGAGATGGAATTGAATGGATTGGAGAGCACCGGTGTCACTTATGAGCACCTCATAAAGGGGTATTGTAACGTAGGAGATGTCGATTCAGCATTGCTGGTTTATAAGGACATGTGCAGGAAAAAATTTTGGCCTGAGGCATCGTCAATACATGCATTGACGGTAGCACTCTGCGATCAGAGTAGGGTTTTCGAAGCTTTGGACATTTTGAGAGGTGCAGCGGATAATTCTTATTTGTTGCCAAAACGGAAGAGCTATGAAGTTTTGATTATTGGGTTGTGCTTGAAGGGGAAGATGGAAGAAGCTTTAAGGCTCCAGGCAGAGATGGTAGGTAAAGGTTTTGAAACGAATTCAGAAATTTACACTGCTTTCATCGATGGTTACAGTAAGAAAGGGAACAAGGAAATGGTGGAGAAGCTGAGAAAAGAAATGCAAGACGTGCAGCAGAAAGTGGATTAGCAAAGCAGAAAAGGTATTGGTTGAACCACTTTGTGGAGAAGTTCTGGTGGAGGCCATGCTTCTGGGATTCCCATCTGCTAATGTAAGATATCACGCTTTCATAGGTAGTGGGGCCTCTGCTGACTGTTTAGTGACAACTCGTGGCAGAACTATATTAAACAAAGGTTTATGTGCTCTATGTTCTCTTTTGCTTGGAATTGGCTTCAGAAGTTGAATTCGCTGAGGAGCTGATTGGAGTGGAGGAGTTGATGTTACCATGGTTTCATGTCCCTGGAGAAGAACAAACATCCGAAGGATTGGTTTTGGGGCAAGTCAAAGTAAGATAGTACTTGGCTCGGGTTGCCAAGAACTTGTGTGCAAGTGCGTAGAAAGGTGATCAGAGTCGTGTGTTCCTTCCAGTCCGTTCTGTAAAACAAAGGAAGAATCTCTTTTGATGGATCTACGTTTTATTATTGGTTGATGATCTTCAGACAATGAAAGATTGTCCGTAGATGTGAACTCTGTAAAAATGCAACTTATTGAGGTTGATGGTCATCTCTCGTCATATTGCTTTACGGAGATGACTCTGGCCACCAAAATACTTACAATCGAGAATTGCTTTCGATGGAAGGAGAGATATAGGAGGGTTGACTACTGCACGGTTGAAAATGACTTTTCACGGGCATCATGTTTCTTCCGAAAGTGAGAGACCAAACTGAAACAATTAAACAATTTGAAATATGCGAGACTGATCTCCTAGAGATTACGATGCACAAGGGCTCAGAGCATGACAAAGCTACAGGTTTCGGAAGAATGAAAGCATGATCCTCATTGCGGGATACAAGAAAGCCAGCAGAGATCCAAAGTGGTCAGTTTTTTTAGACAATTTACACTAAAACCTCTGTTAGAGGATGAAAGAATTGCTTTTGTGATTCCTGACGATAAAACTAGGAAAAACTATGTATATTTGCACATGGAACTGGAGAATATTAAGCACCGACTGACTTTCTGCTCTACAATTGCACGCTCGATGCCATAATTTCCTTTACAGTATAGCCAGAGATCTCTTTTCCTGTAAACATGGATGCCAAACACCATCCAGTCGTGGGATTGTCACGGGACATTTCCAGTGAGCACTGCAAAATCTTGAGAGCCACAGAATTCACAAAGCTGGGAGCAACCAGAGGTTGAACAGTGATGAAGTGAGGGACAAAAACCATGACAAGAAGGCCATGGCCGCTGATATTTGATATCTACTACAGAACTTTGGAGGGCAGTAAGCCCCATTGGAATGCACCAGCAGATCCACAACGCTAGCTGTTGAGCTAGCCGCTGCTAGTGTAAGAGTGGACAGCACCTGTAACAAAGAGCCTTATGTTTATTAATCGAACATTTTAATTGTCTAATTATGCAGAGAGTATGCAGTGCACACCCAGTCTCCAATTATGACGATGAGTAGAATTCCTGGTTGTCGGAGTGGACACTTGACCAGGACGGAGTATCCATCCACCAATGCCAAGGTAAAACTCCACGGTATGTTTAAACCCATGATCGTGACCAAGTAGCTGCATCAGTAACAATTGCAGAGTTCAAAAGTAGTCAAAAGGATGCAAATACTATGGATAATATTAATTCAGCTTTAGATCATTAAATTGGTAAACAACAGTTTCAGTTGATGATTCTGATTTTGCCAAAATTGTATCGGTATCAGCAATTTGTGGTGATTAGCCATGTTACCAAAACCAACAATCAGAAAGATGTTAATCTGGCGATAGGAGGAAAATTGTTGGAGAACCGTTCTCCTGATGTTATGTCTTAACTACCTTTCCGGCTTTAAATATTGCAGGGATGATCCGTGGAGTTAACAAAGCAACTAGCTAAAGAAAGACACGGCACGCAAAGAAAAGTCCAATGTGGCAAAAGTAGATGCGTCATTCATGAAGCAAACATATGAGAAGAAGTGCCAGAGAAGGAACATTAGAGAAAATCATCTATTAGTCAAGGGCACATACGGCATAGGCACACAGTTGGCCTGCAGATGCCAGACAGAATGCAAATCCAAGCGAGCTCTTGAAATAACCCTTTGAAAGTGACATAAAACTACTTGCTAATCATATATTCTGTCACAAAAGAGCAATCTACAATCTGCGGGCACAGCTAAATTAAGTTTACAGAGTCAGAAAGCTTTACAACTCTTCCGACATCTGGTTTCTGACGGATCACTGGATCAAAATTAAGAGAGAGAACCTATAGAATCCCAGAAGACAATAAGGCTGCTCTCCTCTATAGGTTTTCTCTCCTTACAAACAACACCCCCCCCCCCCCCCCCCCCCCCCCTCCTCCACTCTCTCCTTTTTGTGGTGGTAAACTCAAAACAGACGAGCGGACAGAAATGATGATACCAAGTTTCTCACGTAAAGATACGCGTGATGAATACGACAGACCGACTGGTATGGTCTCTAAGAGAGCTCAGCAACAAATCAGAAGGAACCCAATTTGAGTTTGATTGAGATCACGAGAGAGGTTTTGGTGTGGGGGGGGGGGGGGGGGGGGGGGGGGGCGGTGGGTGGTTGTTCACAACTTACCAGAAAGATGTGTAGCTGTAGAACTGAACGCCAAGAGACATGAAGAGGAGAGAAGCCGAAGAGAAGACGGTCTGGCCCAATCTCAGAGCAAAACTTGCGCTTGTTCCCACCGAGCCAGGCACTTCATCCATCCCCTCCTCCTTCTTGCATAGATTTAGATTTGCAATCCCCTTGCTATTGTGGAACAAGTTCTCTTGCCTACGTCCTCATCGCGGTGATTCATCGTAACCACCCGCAAGCCATCACAGAACTCGACTCGTCGATCAGATTATAATGAAGAAGAAGGACCCACCCACCCAACCGCTGACAGATGGGGAAAACAAGCGTAAGGTCGTGCCTCCCTTCCTCCCAAGCGTCCTATTCGGCCATGAAAGATGGCAAGAAACCAGAGTCCTGTGGAGAACTCAAGAAACCGTCAGCTTCTGACAAAAACTCTCTCTCTCTCTATTTGTGATTATAATTTCTTGGGGGGCAAAATTTGAGGAGGGGGGGTTGGGACTCGTGGAAAGGATCAAGAGTTGTTTACGCACACAATTGGCTTTATTTATGTGGGGATTGACATTTGGGACTGCCTCAGTTCTTGGTGGCACGTCCTTGGTGCCCCCACGAAAAGAAAAGAACCCGTTCTCTCTCCTCTGCACAGAGAGACAGAGATGGCTTGTGGCTGCCTTGCGTATTGATCTGCTCTATTGCAGAGAAAACGCGAGCATGTTTTGCCGAGAACATTCTCTTTTCAACGCAGCCCATCTTTGCATTCCCTTTGCTGTAAAGTATTCTTGTAATCGAGATTCCATTGTCTGATCTCGGCTTGAGCTCCAGTAATCCAAAATTGCGTACTTTATTAGGGGACGTGATTAACTGTGCGTGGCCGGGGCTTCGATGCTGTGGCAGCGCATAGGTGTATTTGGAGGACCTGCGTAGGATGCTGACGACGCGATAGATCCACCGAACACCTGGCCGACATCCCGGCTTCACGACACGTGTCGTCGCGCGGTGCGGCTCGCGACTGTTGGTCGGATGACTCTGTGTTTAGCCGGTCGCTGATGTGTCGGTCAATCAATGTAGGCTGGCTGGCGATTCTCCCTTTCGCTGCCCCACCAAAGAAGCCGGCCCTGCCTTTTGTCACTCTCATTGGCGTCTCCTCATCACCATCTTTCCCACGATAGATAAATCTTACCGGAGGACCTTTTTTCCAACAAAATTATCTTAGGAAATTAATCTTATTTATTCTTTTATATTTGGCTGCATTTTTTTTTAAATGTTATTTTCCAACATTTGTTCTGTGAAAATTATGATACATATCGTAATCTCAAGCTAGTGTGTAGCAGAACTCATGCATGCGCTAGCTATTTGAGCATTGAGTTGGGAAAGCAAGCCCGACCACCAAGAATCGAGGTACATGTTAGGGTCCCAAAACCCAATTCAAGCAACGAGGCGTCAACTCACTGAGTAATTCAAATGCCAAAAAATGAGAAAAATATTATCCATGCAGTAGATCATTTTGCGAAACAAGTGGACTCATGACTAGAAATTCATCAGCAATAAACAATTCCGAGTTATAAAGAAATAAAAAGAAGGGTGGGGGATCCGACAATTAAGATTTCAAGATTCGAATAGAGACAATGAGATAGTATGAATCATCCCTCATGATCAAACTCGCGCGTAGATTAGTCGATCGCGTCCAATGCGAGTCTCCAGTACTCAATGAAGATCAATTGCTCCACCCGAGATTCTCCATGTGATGAAAAGACGGAACGAGGCGATTTTTCTAATCTCCCGAAAGGTGTCGAAGAAGACAACATCAACTCGCCAAAGTGGGGCCAAAAGGCGGGAGTGGGGAGCGACGACCACGAAGCCCGGCCTAAAAGATTAAAAGTGCGCAGGCCCCGCTCCTGCACTTTCGCCATTTTAATGGTTTAGAGATGAAGCGACCCTCCGATGGTGGTTCGAACAAATGGAATTGATACAAGAATTAAAGAATTTAAGGCAATGGAGCCGCTTTCGAAGGGAGGGCTGTGGATTTGCCACGTCTCGGCTAGGGAGGAGCTTCCAAGCTAGTGGAGAGCATCTCGAAAAGATTAGTCGTTACAATCATGAGTAAAAAAAGATTTAAAGAAGCACCCGTTAAAAAACCACCATCACTTTCTAAAATTCTCAATTTGCATCTCCGCGAAACGGAGGAAATTAAAATTTGCCCTCGACCCCAATATCGATGCCGCCTCATGTCGCATATCTAGTCAAGATCAAATCATGCAACCATGCTCCGGCAGCCGGCGGCGGCGGCCTTGAACCGAAGGCCGGGGATGTTGTGGGGGGTCCAGGTGGAGAGGCGGCGGTCAAAGGGGCGACGGGGATAATTGGAAGAGGAGTTCGTACATGGTCATAAGAGGCAAAGAATTAATAATCAAGAAAGAGGAGGGAAGCTCATAATTGGAATTTCACCCGTGGCACAAGGACATCTT
The DNA here is from genome assembly GCA_030064385.1 of Melaleuca quinquenervia. Lineage (NCBI taxonomy): Eukaryota > Viridiplantae > Streptophyta > Magnoliopsida > Myrtales > Myrtaceae > Melaleuca > Melaleuca quinquenervia. The sequence goes on along the minus strand of CM057726.1, from coordinate 2,601,888 downwards.
ACCTAAAACTGTCGGCACGACTTCGTTGGCGGATTCGAATCCTCGCTTTATTCTAATGAGTTGGGAAAAACACGTGCACTTTCTGGGAGCCCAATCATGCCTCCCCCCCACCCCCAAGGAAGATTAGGGGAATCGATGTGGATGCCTTGATGACCAAGCATTCCTCCACATGCAACCTCAGAAAATTCATCGGCATGTTCATGGAACTGATGCGACAACATCCTGTGCTTTGCTGCGTACTCGAAGCTGCGTCGCTCGCGCCGTCGGAGGGAAATCTTCTCTCGCCGGCGACGCTGCTAAGGTGACTGACTAGGGCGTCAAAGGCTTGGCTCGGATCTCGTGAAATCCGAGCCGAGCCGAGCCGAGCCGAACCGAATCAAACCATTGAGACGTACATTTGAATCGAACTGAACGTCTAGTCGAAAAAAAATGTAGAACCAAAACCAAATTCTGGTTCAATCTGGTTTTCTTTTTTATGCTTTTATCGTTCCTACCATTGAAAACGAAACGGGTTTTGCCCTGGTCCCACTAGTCCTGTCTCCGCGCTTCTCTTTGAAATGTAGCTCGCTTGAATTGATTCCGACTCTCCGAAAATGGCCGAAACCTGCTCAAGAGGCAAATTCCCTTCTCCTCGACCGCATTGCCTCTGCTGTCGCCACCAGCTGCTTTTGATACCTCATTCTCCGGCTCCGCCTTCTGCCATTGCCGCCTTGACATCATCCACTCGGCAAGAGCTCCTTCTCTCGCCACCACCGCAAGCCCCCCAAAAAGAAAAATCAATGCTGAATCGCAGATTCCTATCGATTCCTCAATTGGCTTTGGCTTGATAGCACTCTCGCCTTGGCTTATAGTCCCGCCTCTCTCTGCTGCTCTCTGCTGATTTTGCTGCACAGAGAGAGAGAGAGAGAGAGAGAAGGGACCAAGCCACGGGAGAAGAGAAGGAGCGCCTTCTCTTTTCCTTCTAGATTTTCAGAATGGAGAAGATAGAAGAAGATTAGGGTTTCTCAGGGCAATTTTGAAAGGGTGAGAAAGAGAGTTCAGCTTTTCTTTGAGATCAAACCAAACTGAACTATCGCAATTCGAATCGAAACCAGAATCAAACCAAACCGAAAATGTGCGAAATTTCAATTCGATTTGGTTCCGGTCTTGGTTTAGTATTTGACACCGCTGACCGTCACTCCATGAATCCTTGGCGTGACTGAGAGCCCCTACTGCTATAAGAATGGATAGGCTCAAAACCAACAACAGGGGAAACCAAAAGACAAAACAGGGCACATGTCACATTGCACACTCGATTGAGGAGAAAAAGCAACAGCCAACAACCTTAAAATGCCCGGACGATGCACTCAGACAGCTACGGGATGATTTTCAGGATACAGGGGTTTGAATTGAAGCAACAGACCCTGCTGCAATCACCGGAAGCATACACAGCCAGCGTGCACCAGGACATCAGCTTCGGCCTGACTGCAATTGCCAAAACGTAAGACTTTTCAGCTACTTCATTCCAACTTCATGCGGCAGTCAGATCCGTGATTACAAAGGTCACGGTTCTCTGGATGTTATCATCGACATGTGTAAACTATTTCATCAGTGGCTTCTCTATTGCTCCTCTCTACAAAGATCTCTCCAAAAAATCTTCATTGAAAGCCATGATGATGGTCTTACTTCTTTTTCTCAAGGGGGTTCAGTGATACCAATCATTTTCTGGCAATGGAACACCGGATTCCCGGGGACAATATCAGGAAGGGAGGAAAAAAAAGTCAGAACGAAGGGGTTGAATATGTGAGAGCAACAAATCAAACAGCCAAGTTATCACAAGCACCAAAATCAGCCAGTTTCTCCCATTCCTTTAATGATGAAATTCTAAGGATAAAAAGAGTTCCCATCATCGACTAAGACCTCACGAAGCAACTCTTTAAGGTAGATAGTCTTGTCAAGTATTCAGCTCACTTATTCGTCCATCGTAGGATGAAAAGCACATCCAAAGAGCACACTGAATTCATCAGCCATAAGACTCAAGCACAAAGTCTAGGAGGCCGACCTCCAAACAGTCATCACACCTGCAGCAAGTTTGGCACCAAAACCCAAAATGAAATCCTGCTTAGTGCTTTCCTCACCCAAAATATTTTTGTCCTCCAATCACTGGATCACCGGAAAAGGGCATCCGATAAGCAAACAAATACTTAAAATGTGCATCCACATTTAACAGCAACACATCATGTTGCCGCCAATCGCTGGCGAAAAACGATTTCACAAACTAAAAATCCCGATTTATACGGAAATTTTGGATCACTACTTGGTCAGGAAGCCTTGACTACTTCATTGGACACGCAAACACAACCCCCAATTCAGCTAAAGTGAACACAGGACAGAGATGGTTTCCAGAGGGATGATTAATCCTAACTCCTTCTTCCCATTCAGAGGTGTGAAATTGATCAACCAGAGAATGATATAGGCAGCTACATAAGCAGAAATTCTTCCAATCTGCTGTTTTATCCAGTCAGGGGGATAAAAAGATGAAATGAGGACAGAAAACGGAGCAACTGCGAAATGCAACTTCCACATCTGCTCTCGATATCGAGTCTCAGACATAGGCACTAAGCATGTCCTTGTTGTATCTGTCCTAAAGCAAGATGCAAATTAAAAGGAGGATAACAGTGAGGGCTCAGCCATTCCTCACAGCGGTCACTGAAGCTAGTTCTACACCTAGAGCAGCTGCACCATTCCCAATTCTAATGAACTCAAATATATGCAGCAAACCGAGAGAGCCCCCTCCCATAAATTACGTCGCCTCAGTCCGGCCACTGGATCTGCCGTACTGAGACATTAGAGAACAAGGTAAATCTAATCCTTGATTATTCACATACCAGGGCCACCGTTGATGGTGCACGAGAAATTGAACGCAGACATGAGAGGAAGCTTACTAGGTTTCCCTTCGATCCATCATTTCAATTTACTAAAGACAATGATGTACCCTGGAAATCCGGCGAGAACAAACGCCAAGCAGAACCGGATTCTAAAGAAACAAATCCCAGAAACACTATCAGTAAGAACAATGATCCAACAGCAACGCAACGATTACATATATTCTATGCCAAGAAAAGGATCATCTAGAACTCGAGCTTGAGCTCTTCCTTCTCGTCGCAGAAGAAATGGAGGACGTAAGGCGCGACCCGGACCACAGCGACCCAGGCGCCGAACATGGCCACGTGCGCCCTCAACTGCTTCAAGGCCTCCGCCTTGTCCGGCTTCCTCATGAACATTCCGGGGAACATGATTGATTGGTGGATCGACGGATCGATCGACTCGCTTTTCTTCTTCTTCTTCTTCTGCCTCGCACTGCCCGGCCCCTTCGTCGATTGGTTTCTGAGTTGATTTGGGGGGTTTAGGGTTTACGGTCATGGAAAGAGAGAGCAGAGGGCGGACCCGACTTGGTGTTACTGGGCCTAATCTTGAGCCCAAATTTAAGCCCATGTAATCAGGCAGCCCAAAATATCTTTTGTCGTCCCGAGTTTAGACACTGGGCCCACATCCAAGAAATCCCTTTTTTTTTTGGGTTGGCTATTTCTTTTTCGTAAAAACCTTTTCACTTTGGCATTAAGATGAAGACAAAATCCTGGGATAAGTGGTTGAAGAATGGACATAAAGAATGCGAAAAGATTTCGGGATTATCAATTGAGTCCTTTTTTATTCCATTGAAAGTTAAGTTCCAACTCTTAAAAGCTCCAAACTTGGTGGGCTCAAATCATGACATGCTGCACCAAAAGATAATGAGACAAAAGGGGAAACTGGGTTATTGTCTACAGCCCAAAGAAGAAAAAGAAAATAAAGTCGATCTAAGGCTCTATTTGTTTCGCGAAAAGTACAGCATCTCTAAAAAATATTTTTTAATAAGTCATTTTCTCGAAAAATGATAATATTTTTCGGCGTTCGCTTGAAACTTAAAAAGAGAGAAGAAGACCTCAGTCTGCGGAAGGAAAAAGAGAGAGAAAGAGAGAAATTGGAGGGGGGTCAATTGGTGGGCCCACATAGAGAGAGAAAGAGGGCGTGAAGAGTGATAAATGTCTGTACATTGGGAAGAGAAAAGGGAGAGGGAGAGAGAGAAGAGAGGAAAGGGGGAGAGAGAGAAGAGGGAGATTATTCCAAAACTGGAAAATATTTTCTTTTCTTTCGGGAAAGGAAAATGTTTTTTCCGTTTTTAGAAGGATGTTCTTCATTGATCAGAAAACATTTTCCTTGACAAATTATTTGTTGCTCTTCGAACACCTCAATTCCCGAAAAATATCTTCGGGAAGAATATTTTCTGCGAAACGATTCACGGAAAATAACTTTCGGGAAAATATTTTTTAAATTTTCTGGTGTTCATTTCACAAAAAATAATATAATCAAGGAAAATATTTTTTTCACAAATGGAAAAAAATATCTTCAAAAGTAGGGAAATTTTTTTTTAAAAAAATGAAAAATATTTTATGTCTTCTTTATTTACATTTAAATATCGCAACCTCTAACAGTGTGCCTCGACCTCGCTTAAGATTAGCAAGTCGTAGCCTCTAAAGGCAAGTTCGAGGCTTGCCTTGGATTGGCAAGGGCATTATCTCTGGTGGCAAGCTGGGAGTTCATGGGAGCCTGACGAGGCTTGTGATTGACAACATGTCAATGTATTAAAAAAAGAAAAAAAATTATAAATTATAACTAAAAATTAAAAAATTTTCTTAAATTTCAAACAAACACCCAAAAATATTATTGATTTCTCGGAAAATATTTTATAGGAATGTTATATTTTTCGCGAAACGAACAGAATCTAAATTAACATATTCTCAATAGTATTAGCAAAAGTTTGACATTTTTTCTCAAGAGAGTGTTCAAAGTTAACCTCAACTCAATTAAGATTTTGAAGTGGTCAATCTAATATCAAACAATACGTTGAACTCACTAATCATCTCAAGACATTCAAGTTGACAAACCTAGGCATGTTACATGAGATGCACTAATATTAAGCCGTACTCTCTCTCTCTTTCTCTCTCTCTCCAACAAAACAGAGATAGCTAAAGCACCAGCCGCGGCACGCAAATGTGACAAACGGATTAACTCTGAATTTAGAATTGGAAACATAAGAGCTAATGAAATCTAACCTACGAAACATTAAAAATCTAAATGGATAATTACTAAAATCAAACAAACTAATCCAACATGTAAAATAATATAATATGATATAAGTCCAAATAATTCCCATCTTGACGTATTTATCTAAAATTTTGTCTACGACACAAAAAATCTAACTTGTATAAAGAGAGATGCTCGATGCACCATAAAGGAACGAGGGCGAAGGTGGGGGGGGGGGTGTTTAATGCCTGTGCTTCCGCTACATGGTCATGCACATTTAAGACCAAACTAGCACTATGCCATGCAATAAAAAAAGTTAGTAAATACGGTGGCGTTGCTGACGCGAGCGTGACGACGGGCTTACGTGTCTTTTGTCCGAAGACGGACACCGAGGGCCGTTGCCTAAAGTCCCGGGCCGGGCCAATGGGGAAAGAAAGGGAAAGAAGACAGCGCCCCGCCGCTTCGTTCGTCTTTCTCGATTTGCCTTTCTTCTGTTGATTCTTTCCTCGTCTCGGCTGTAATTTATGTCCAATTATTATAGTGGGAATTGTTTTGTTGCGGGCGGACTCATTGTTGAACGGAGAGTGGAGACTATGCATGGCGTCGGAAGTTCCCAGAAGTTCAATTTCCGACCTCGGGGCTAGCTCGTTGACTTCATGTGGAATACTAGGATGATTTTGTCAGCAAAGATCCTTGTCGGACGACGAGATCTATGATTGTCCGTGCTCTGAAGATACGAGAGAAGGTAAGTCTTGTTTCCCCCAATTCTTTTAATCATGACATTTGAGGGGTACGAGGGCCAAGGCCGGTAGCTTAACGGGTTCATGAAATGCATTGGGAATCTTATCGATCGCTCGGGTCGCATCATGCGCACGCGACCCTTTAGTTCGCATGCAACCGGCGAGCTTCATACAAATTACTTTGGGGAGATAGGACTCTGGAGTGTTGCAAGTATAAATTTACCGCACATTATTCATTTTCCATGCATGTTTTGAACACAAACTTAGATGTACTTATTTTTCACTAAAGTGGTATCTAATGGCACGCGTTCGTAAAGTCACTGCCTATATATAACCTATTGAAAACTTAACGAATATCGAACGAGAATGCTATTATAGTCCCCGGTTCTTAACAAATTGCTCGACTTTTTTATTATAGAATGCATTAATCGAATATGGGACCATCCTGATTTCCCCCCTTCTCTACCCATAAGTTTTAGGTGGCTCGATGACCCAGCAACTTGTGCGAAAGCGTTGCTCCATTGGGGCGCTCCGCGCGAATCGCATTTATAGATCGATCGATTCGATGGGTCGTCATCTAGAACACGCACAAGTTCTACCACCGTCGAAATCTTGTGGTGCCTGATTAAACGGGTTAGCCTAAGTCAAACCAATGTATGGAGTTCATCTTTAGCGACTCTTGTTTCCCCTGTGGACCCCCCCATCAAAGGAGGACCTAAACCCTCTACTTACGGTGTGAAAACCATCCCTACATTCCCACGCAGCATAACTTTGAACAAGTGAAAAGGAACAAATGCGATGCAAAGCCCTCACCAGGGGCCCACCGCCCATCCCAAGTCCCAGCCAATAGCGTCCCGCCACGTCATAAAGAAAAACCCCCCCGGGGGGCTTCCGAAACTAGCACCACCAGGGTTCATCGCCTACCAGAGCAACAATCGCATGGACCCGAGATCGGGAGACCAGTTGATATAGCGCCGTTGAAGAGCGTGGGGTCCTTTTTGGGGCCCACACTGTACAACGGCTGAGATGCATTTGACTCGCGAGTAAGGGGGGATATGCCAGGATTAGACCACCGCACGTGCGCACGTGGCGAAGCCGGACGGGGCGCGACCATGTAGGCTCGCGGAGCAGCAGAAGAGTACCCTGGGTTCGCCTTAAATTCACCAACGTTGACGTGTCGACCACCCACCACCGGGTCGACAAATCGGAGCCAAACCCGGTGCCCCTAGTCAACCCCGCCCGCACTCATCAACAATCTCCATTCTCTCTCGTCCAGACCGAAACCAAAACCAAAGCCAAACCCGCTCGCTCACACCCGCTTCCTTTTTTTTTTCCCTCCACAGCAGCCGCCGCCGCCATGAGCTCGTCCATCACCATCTCGCCCTCGCCCTCGCCGTCTCCAAGCTGGCCCCCTTCGCCGTCCCCAGCCGCGACCCCCGTCCCCAGGACCGTCGCACTCCGGCAGCAGTCGTCCCCGCCATCGAAGTCCGCCGTGTACTTTAGCCCGCCGCTGATCGCGATGGTTGCGGTGGTAGCCGCCGCCTTCCTCATCGTCTCCTACTCCCGCCTCATCTCCCGCCACCTCCTCCGCCTCCACCGGCGCCTCTCCTCTCGCCGCCTCCGCCGCCGCTACCTCCCGTCCTCCTCCTCCTTCGACCTCAACTCTCCCCCGCCCTTCTTCGACTCGCCCGATGCCGGCGCTTTCCACGTGTACTCGCCGTACGGCCTGGACGACTCGGTCATCAAGACCATCCCTCTCTCCCTCTACACCGCCAAGGGCCACAACCACCGAGCCCGAGACTGCGCAGTTTGCTTGCTGGAGTTCGAGGAGAGCGACTACGTGCGGACTCTGCCGGCTTGCGGCCACGCGTTCCACGTGGATTGCATCGACATGTGGCTCCGATCGCATGCCAACTGCCCCCTCTGCCGCGCCGGGATATTGCTCCTGCCGGAGTCTCCGTTCGTGCCTCTGATGGCGGCGAGGATACGGCCGAGCCTCGACGAGGACGCGATCCTCCGCGACATCATACTAGAGGAACCGCTCGGCGCAGCGGAAGTCAGCCTCGACGACCCGAACAGCCACCATAGCAACGGGACGACAATCGCGGAGATCGTCGAAGAGCAGTCGCCTCGGAGGATAAACCCGTTATCGGAGGACCGGACGAGCAACGCGAGGGACTTCCTGCTGAAGCGATCGTACTCGTTCGGCTTCGAGAGGAGCTTGGCGTCGGAGAGGTTGGTCCTGGAGCCCGTAACGGCCTCGCCGTGGAGGTACCGCAGGGGAGGCGCCGGAGGGTTCTGGAGCAAGAGGCTGTCGCCGTTCGGCTCCTTGCCGAAGCCCAGGGTGTTCTCGTTCCGATACTACAGGGGGATGAAGTCACCGTTCTTCAAGCGGAGAGGAGGCGGAGGAGGAGGAGGAGTAGGCTTCTTCCCGCTGTCGGAGTCGAGCGTGAGATTCTCGAGTGGCGCGAGCGGAGGAGGAGGATCGTCGCGGCGGAGCAAGTCGATCGCGAGCCCCATGTTCGCTCGGCCGTCTGGAGCGGCGGCGTTCTCGTCGAGCCGGCTGAGGTGCGGCGATCCCGAGGCGCTGCTGTCGCCGGAGCGGTTCAGCAGGGGGTAGGGAGAACTGGCAACTTCAAATTTGGACCGGCGACTCCGGAGGCTCTCAAGTGGGGTTCGACACGTGGACGGCCGATACGCTTAGGCGGTGCGGGGGACGGACGGTCGGAGATGGACGGGGGGGGGGGGGGGGAGTGCGGGGGGAAGTGGGAAATGGGGTCAACAGGTGCTTTTAATGGACACACAGAGAGAAGAAATTTTTTGGGGGGGAGGGGGCGTCTGCAAAAGAATTAATTTTTATTTATTGAATTGAATTGAAATTTTTTAAATTATTTTTTTAATTCTCTCTTTTTTTTGAGAAGGGAGTCAAATTAATGGGAGGCATTAAATGGTGGAGAGAGAGAGGGGACAGAGGAGGAGGTGGGGAGATCATCAATGAGCCGGGAGGGGAGGGGGGACGATTGGCGCATTGATGGTCCTTTGAGGCTGACCGGGAGATGGAAATCCAAACCCAAATCCAAATCCAAATCCAAATCCAAATCCAGATCGAGGAACGTCGTCGTTTGTGAAATCGCGACGAGACGAGCGTTTTCTTGGGGGCAAACGGCGATTGCCGGCGAGATTCCGACGGAGGGGACGAACAGGCGTCGCCGACGAACGCGCGCGTGGAATGGACGCTTAAAAATCGTGCGAAACTCGAGGTAAAGGTCCTTTCTCCTCCCTCTCTCCTGGTCCTCCTGATTCCTCTCCTCAGTAGAAATTTAATGGGAAGCGAGGGGGTCGTGTTAAATTTATGTCGGAAGATGGGATGGATTTTGATCTCTTTCTTTTTTCTTGATTGTGCCTGTAATTCTCGTTGCGCCCGTGTTAGGCCCATCATTGGTCTCTCTCACGTGCTCAAGACTATAGTTAGCTTATTACCTCGGGGGGAGAACAAAATCATAGTTGGTATCTTGTTGGCTTAGTCGAGCATCTTAATTAGGAGTCCTAGTTTGGACAATCCTTGGACTTTCCAAACTCGTCACTCTTTCTAATCAGATTTTGTTTTTTTTCAAGATTGGATTAGCTTGAATTTTCGATTAATCAAACTTGGTATTTGGGACGGATCCCCTAAGTCCTGAAATTGGCAACGCCCTTCTTTCGGTGCGACACGAACGTCCCTTTCATGAATTATTGATCCCACACGCTTCTTACAGAACAATTCGAATTCCAACAGTGGTCAAAGGAGGCGCTGGACAGCGACGCCCGACGAGCGACGCCCGGTGGTCGCCAAACATGGTGGAATCGGCGAGCCCCGCGGATCGGTCTACAGGATGTCGAGCAGCAATGCCCACGCCGGGTAGACCAACAAGATGAGCAACCCGACGGTGTTGGAGACGCCGTGGGCTTTCGTGAACGCGCTGCGGAAACCGCCGGCGGCTCGGATGTGCTCCTGCAGCAAGTAACACGCGATGCCGAGGCAGATCGCCACCCCAATCCAGCTCCCCTTAATGGTGCTCGCGAACAGGCTTGGAGCCACCACGATTAGGAGAATCAGAGCGCCGGGCATCTCCAGCCAATCTGTCAAAACGGTAATGACATCAATCGCCGCGATCCCAGTACTGCACTAGCATAAAGTAATGGACGGGGATGACGGAAGTATTCGGTCCGCTCAGGAACGTGAGCGTGCTGAATGATTTGAAGAGTTGATGGGTCGAAGTCCTTGCGCACCTGGGAAGTGCCGAGGAAAGAAAAGGCGCAAGACGACGGCTACGAAGGCGATCCACTTGCCGATCTCTCCCCTGCGTCGCGGGGTCCGGAGTTTTTCGAGCAATTGCGATTGCGCAGTCCAGTACATAGTTAAGAGACAGATATACATTCATGACAGACGAGGACGACTGAGGAATCACCTGAGGATGGAGAAGAGCAATGACGGGAGGCTCAGGAAGATGTAGGGGATCAAGAGGGATGTGAGCATGTTCGTCCTCCAGTGTGTCCGATCCAAGACCAACAAGTAGCTGCATCACGCAGGAGATCAGAGTGAAATAACTACTCTCTGCTCATGTTTGCCCAAACGCGTTCAACTGGAACATTGTGGGGGTGGGGAGAGAAACCAATTGCCTCGGCCCATTAAGTTAATTTGTATAATGGTATCGATAGTTTTCCGTTTTCGACGGGATAGTGATTTTGAGAGCCGACCTAGATCTTTTATCCACTCGGGCAGGAAAATCTCTCACATGCACACTGATTCCTCGCCCGAGTATGCTGCTGTCTTAGGTGGGGAGAAACAGGGGCATCGTTTCAGACTACTCGATTCCTAACACGCGAATTTTCGGACATGGAATGTCTTCCGACGTTGGATCTTACCGGACGAGGAAGGGATTTGCAGGTCACATAGCTCGAGATTGATAAAACAAGCATTGAAAGGGTAAAAAGAAGGTTTGAAGAGCGGGTGAGGGAGTTACATACATGGCGGCAAAAGAAGCGACCCACTCAAGAATAGTAGTCCCCAATCCGAGGCTCCCCAACTTGATCGCATGATCCACGAGCTTCTTCGCAGCGTCCCTCATCTCTTTCAGATCCGAGGCTACCAACTCGCTCGCTTCCCGGTCCGTCCTCATCGCCAAGTGACCGTACTTGCCCATCCTTTCTCCCACAGAAGCAATAGAAACAGGCACTCACGCACAAAGTTCCCCAAACACGACGACTCCGTGGTCTATTATATGTAGGAGATGGAGCTGAATAAGAAGTTTGAGATCGCAGTAGTTAATCATGTAGCATTATTGTAATGGGGATTGCCTTGTCATCTGTACCACGTGGCCTCAGCGGGTCATCTCGGGGTACTTCCTTTTCTTTGTGTATGAATTTGGGGCAAGATATGTCGGCAGTTGAAGACCTATGGATGAACTCGATCCACGTTCGATGCATTGTGGGTCGGGAATCATTCACGCGTTGCCACGTCGTGTGCTCTCTCGTTCTCGAATGCCCATTGGGTCCCGGGCAAGCATGGCAACTGTCTCGCACTCCATTGGCCGATCCATTGCCTGCCTCTGGTATCTTCTTTTGGATGAAGCGTGCCAGTTCATATTTCATGTTTGTGATCTACCTTGTTTTCATTTATATTAACACACGACAAGACGATGACTGTAGCAGATCGACGACATACGTTATCTTTCTAACTTTGGTGTTAAGAGCGAGCCAATGGTCTTACCATCGGTCCTTGGGTGAAGTTTCATTATCATGTCACACGCTGTCATAGATTTTTACGTGAGTCTTAAGTAGTTCGTCTGAGATATACAAGAGGAAAATTCACTTAAAAGCCACCCCCCATGCAGCCAAATTCCCTAGGGTACTACGACGATGACCGAACGAACCCCAATGATCCCCTCTTTTTCGTTCGGTAAGAAACTTGAATCACATCTTCTATCACCATTGATTAGCATCAATTTCCCCAAGAAAGAACCGGGTACTTGAGTCAAGTCTATTACAGATGTCCCTCTTCTGTTTCAGCTTTAAAATTTCTTTTACATTTGCTTAGGGGTTTTTTGTCAGGCGTATCGTCTTGGTGTGGAAAGCATGAAGGCATATTGAACTGGATAAAGCAAGCAATTGGAATTTGGTCATGCGCGAGAACAGAGACCGTGACCAAATGAAACTCCCCATACGAATCCTCAACAACATTACAGAAACAGAATCCAAACGCGTGGATCTTACACCAGTCATTACAGAGCTAAAAAATGGATACATCAGGGGGAGGCCCATATACAGTCTTCCAAGAATATGGGATAATCCAGTCGACTGCACGACCTGCCCAAAGGCCGAAGCCAATGCCAGAAACGAATCAGCATCAGCATCTATATTTCCGTAGTTCCTCACACAAAAAAAAGGCTAAATCTTACTACTACAGTTGGGATTAAAATCTAATGTAAACAAACAGTTTTGCCGTTCTACATTGCCCACAAAATCTTAGGAATGCTGAATGACTAAAACCTTTGAACTGCTTCGGTACAAACAAACTAAGTCTAGTTGATTAATGATCAGAATATGAACATATACTTTGACTAAGATGTTAGGGTGATGATGCTCAAAATGACCAGAAAAGATAGCACATGAGCATAACCTGTGACTGGCACTTCAACATTATCTGAAATTCGGAAATAAGAGACAGCCAAAAACTGTTTGGCAACACTTAAAAAGAAACTTTTATGAGCTACGAGTAGTTTAAAACATTAGGAATCTGAAGATTGATTCCAAATTATCTTGCCAGACAGCCTTTGAAATATTATGGAAAACCATATTTTCCTAGAAAAAAGAAAGATCAAGGAGCATTATTACCTTTTGTCCATGAACTTTCAACATTTTTCCTATCGAGACACTATACTATTAATTTTTTTCTAATCAAGTCCTACTTACACAAAATATTTAAGCACATCCTTCGGCCCAATTCAGTTGACGTGGCCATTGGAGGACGCCGAGGGGTGACAAGGATTAAATATTGTCCACGTGACACCCTCCATGGATAGTGAATTAGTGGCAGAATAAAAGACTAAATTAGGAAAAGAAAAATTAAATTATTCTCTATCCACACCCCATGGTGGTATTATTCAGTCCACGTCATGTTCCGGTGTCCTCCAATGGCCATGTCAGGTTGACTCAGGCAGATTTTGAGCCAGTTGACTTGATTAGACATTTTTTTGTAAGTAGAAAGACTTGATTAGGAAAATTAAAAGTACAAGGATTTAATAGAAAAGTAGTGAAAGTACAAAGACAAAAAATAGAGTATTTCCAAAGACCAAAGGAATATCAATTATAGTCCTAGAATGACATACATGAAAAAAATTTATATGCATGTTACTGAAACAGGAAATATAGATTCTTCTTTTGCTGATAATGTGGACGGTGTCAAAAAAATGCATGGAGCGAAAATTACCACTTAAATTTGTCCTCACCCCCAGAAGTTTGAGTGCTGCTTCAGCAAGATGGAAAGCATCGGACATGTTGTCTCCTTCCGAGCAGTAACACAGTAAACAAGTGACCTTTAAACCTTTGGCCTAATCAAAACGAACGAACCTTTTATAAGTTATTTTGGTCAATGAATAAAGATAGCAATTCAGCTCATATGAGGTCTCTAAACTGAACTAAGCATGCAAATGCTGCTCTATGCTGCTCTATGATAAGATCAGGAAAAAATATAAATTGTCTATATTTTGAGAGGGCTTTGACATAATTGATCTGGTGTGCCCTAGATAATAGAGCCTAAACTTCTAAAATTTTCATCATTTCAGTCTACAAGTATCAAAACCAAGGGACAGCAACTGGAACCCCTTTTCAGTTTTCGCTTCCTCAAAGAAAGCCTACTTATATTTTTATTTTTTATTGAGAAAAGTGGAGCAAATCAAGTCTGAAGCGCTATTTGTTGGGTAAATGCAGGTTAGCTGCAGTAAGACGCACAGATCCAGGCACCTAGTAGGTTAAGGCATACAATGGCAAGTTCACAAGACACACAGAAAAAATCCAAACAAAGAATGTTTGTGCAGGAATGATCACCTTGAAGAAAGAAAAAAGAGCAGCAAAAGGCAAACTCGGGTAGTAGTCATCTTCTTCAAGATCGTCTTCAGCAGGCAAACCTTCTGGTGCCGCATTACTTCCTTCAGCTAAAGTGCTAAGATATTTCCAACACCTCTGGTCAGAGTTAAATTCTGGCAATCTTTTCCAGCCAAATTGTTCACATTGATCATCTGATCCATCTGAACTACTGCTGGAAAGGTAATATGTCTGCAAGCCACTGAAACAATTGAAGCATCAACAAACAACCAAGTCACCAGAAAACTTCTGGAGGAATAATATATTCTAGAGAAAGATTTTGTGATGGTAACCAGCCATATAAATGTTCTTGAAAGATAAAGCTAGGACAGAACTGGGAGTAAAATACATAGTTCTTGCATTTCAGTATTATATGTGGCTGCAGCTGTAAAGACCCAAATTCTGCTGATAAACCAATTACAGAGGTAGATGACAGAAGCAGAATCATGTGAACAAAAAATAATCAACACTACATTGAGATGCAGGCAGCTTAAATTGAAATAGGCTTCTATCTTCCATGAGAATCTTTCCTGCATTCCACCATAATAGGCCAATCAGATATTTCATTATTCTTTTATTACAAATATTCTACCTTTATGGACCAGTATATATCATTCAATGACGAAGGGTTCATTGAAATATGACTATACGTTTATTAGACAACTTAGAATCGCCCAAGCCCCAGTTCTTAGTTACAATTTGATAAAATTAAAGGCAACAAGGTACTCCATTCCCCATATCGTATCTATGAGTCACCAGGTAAAAAAAAAAAACTTCGAAGCCAAATAACAGTCATTCGCCATTCCTTAGTACCAAATAGCTTATAGAAGCAAAAATCTCACTTTACCTCGATGTATCAATTCTTTGCCATCTCCCAAAATCTAAGCTAGATAGAATCACGATGTGCTTCTTTCCACTTGAAACAGCAAAATCAGCCAAATTCTTTGCAAACTCAATCATCATCCCCTGTTTGAATGACCACATTTAAAAAATTTAGATAGATCTGGGAGATTTAACACGGGTTAATCGAGGAAAAAGGGGGAAAAGACACCATGGTTACCTATGAAGCACTATAATTGTTCGGATTACGACAAACAAAAAACGGAAATGGATAATAGCTTGAGTTCTCTCTTTTCCTGATAAATAGCTCATAAGTTTTCTTGTCTCTCCTTTGTGGCTGATGCCATAATAGCTCCAGCCCTAGCCAAAGTTCAGGTGAAATCCAAAACATGAAGCAGAAGAGAACCCGGTCTTTGTAAGCTTTTCCATTACAAACAAAGAAATTGTTGTATACCATTGTAATGGATAAAGAAGTTTACTCATTATGCAATTCTTAATGAGAGCCATCCTCTCTTCATATGTGTGTGTACATGCGAGCTGAGCACACAAAGGTGCCAGCCATGTGCAAGAGAAAGATCAAGCCCAGAAGAATATACAATATCTATCAATGCATTTACTTCCATGAAGATGTCTCCACTATACCAAGTCGTCATATTTTTAACCAACTGTTCTATTCAGTCAAAATATAGAGTCAAACCATATTATTAAAAGCTTGATCAATTAAAGGATCATCTATCTTAACAAATCATGTCTACAGTTATCCAAAATCTCAAAGGGTTGATGAAAGAAAGGACATTTACTGTAGAAGGAAAAAAAGCTCATATTATCCAGCATAAGTAAACTCCCTTCACAACAAGGTCACTAAAATCACAATTTCATAGCTTTTTTTTTAAAACAATAAAAACAACTCCTTTATCATAGTATAACAGAGCAATCTAGAAAAGGCCAACCTAATCTGGCCTCAACTCATGCATCTTAGATTGGCAAAAAGACCTACTCATAGATCTTCACTTCAGGTGATCAACCAACAAGGTAAACATCGAAAAAGAAGACAAGACAAAATCATAAGTTCTTGACCAGTGAACCACCAGCGATTTTCAAATACCTTAACGACTGGAGACCTTTGTTGGACAAGAGTCACAGCAATGGAAGGTGAATTGTAAGCTGCAATCACAAATACAATATCAACTGTCAAGAACATGTTTCTTTGATCTGATCCACAAAATAGAAAAGAAAAAAAATACCAGATCACCAAGAAAAACTCCTTACCAACCAAGTGCCCTCTAGTCTCTAATTTCATTTCTCAGAATGGAGGCCAAAAAAACTTTAGCAGACAGTATGAGAGGACAATCACCTTCAAGTGGGAGCGCAAGCTCCCCGGATGGAACTGGGCCGTACGCGTCATTGCCGATGCAAGGAAGGACGTTCGGATCATCCAAGAACCCGATTCTCTCTGCTCGCAACGTCGAAACCAATAAGTCCACTGCAAGCTGCCCGACATTCCCAATCGATAGCGCAGGCTGTCTCCAGAAGGATCAGAATCAATCAAGTCAAGACTCAGTTTGCTCGCTGTGAAAGAAAAGCAAGGAAAAGCAGTGCAAAACCTAACTCAACCGAAGTTCGGCGCACTAATTGAAGCAAACTCGAGCGGAAAGGGAAAATACAACAGGGCGAAATCGATATTTCCTAGGATTCAGTGGTTCCTTTCCCAGTGAACGAAGAGGCATACTTCGCAAAACCCTAGCTCACTACGACTGCACCGAAGACCAGGAAGCCAAGAAAAGAGTTCGAGAAAGAGCATTCGAGAGCCTGAAGGAGGAAACGCGAGCTGACCAGGAGGAGGGCAGTGCAGTCTTCGCGAACGGTCTTGCCCTTTTCAGGAACGAACTCCATTGCTGGCCGTCTGCGGTGGCTGTTGACTGTCAGCGTCGTCGCGAGGTCTGGACATGGAGGCTTCGCATGGTACAGGGCGCTTCTTCTTCCTCCTGCGGAAGGAGGACTTGATGGGCAAGACAGCTTTGGGCCTGTGGGCTTGGACTTGGTTGTCTTGGTTGGGATTGAGATGACCTTGGGCTTCAGGAATGGGATATCATTGGGCTGAGCTCTGAAGCCCATTGCAGCCGGCGGGGGCCGGAGGGCTGGTGTTTGAGTTTCTATTTTACTGCTCATCTAGTCATTTTTTTTCGGTAAATGTAAGTATTACATAGATTTTACCATGCAAAACTGTACAAGTTGTATGTCTTGGTACCGCAAACTTACATTCACACTACAATAAATGTGTGAGTATAAGGGTACCAAGAAAACAAAAGTATACCAAGGAATGACGTCTATTTAACATCTTTTACAACATCATCTGGTCATTGCATACCATATAATATAATTATAACGATCGCTGCTCATGTTGTCATTGCATAACCTATAATATGACTATAATAATCATCATTGAGAGGAAATCCTTAGGTACGAAAATTCTGGCTTATCGAGAACTTTTGCTAATCCGAAAAGCCAGGTGAGACGAGAGCTAAAATACTAGATGGATGGTCTAAACATGAAATTATATTACATGTTTAATGTGTACGAGAGATTTGACCAGTTTTTTAACTGTTAAAAGTTCAGAAAAATATCCATGAAAATCGTAAATATTTTTGAAATTCTATGGTAAAAGTTCAAAGGTCTGAAGACGTCATTATGGTAGAACTAATGACAAATAAACTCTTGATACTCGAGCATTGAGCGCGCTCTCTCTCTCTATATATATATATATATATATGTATGAGATAACAAAGACCTTTTCAATGTTGAGACACATATCTTGTCGCTTAATTATTAATTTAGGAAAGAAGTGCGATTCCTCTTAACGGAAGACGGGTGGCAAAGGACAAGTTATAAAATATACGAAAGAAGCTACCTAACCATGTGACTTGTCACGATAAAATAATCTGCATACATTACTACAGCTTATGCAGTGAGATTATATATAATTTTTAACCCTAGCATGCGACAAGGAGATTAGCCTAGTCTAGAAGAAACATGTTCAGAGACTTTCAGACAGTCATTAGTTTAAGATCGAAAATTATTATTGAAGAAGCGGGGATTCTTTCGCTGATTACATATATACCATATATTATACGTGAATTCTTCATTAGCGGAGAATCACGTTGAAGAAACCTACTTTTATGATCAGAAGACAACCATTTCCACGTGAAAAACGTTTGGTAAATGTAACGCTGGGCGTGGTTTCTGCCACTTCCTCATTCCATACAACATATTTGCATTGCATGTTGCCAAAACGATAAGAACTAACACAGATAGCGCGTCGGAAGGTGGTCAGACAAGATAAAGTTTGAATTGATTAGGTGAAACCCCACCATGCCAATCAGCTCTTTGACTCCAGAAGCCACGAGATCTTTCCAATCGGAACCTGCCAATGATTCCCCATATATAAAAAGTACCACAAGCGCTACTTCATTAAATTATAGCTGCAATGCAAATGGGCACTCAACATCTTTTTTGGAAATTTTTAATCAGTACAGGGAATGCGTAGAGGATAAGCTGAAGACAAGTGGTGCATGCTTTGAGCACTTCCAACCCTTTTCGAGGACAGCTGTTCTGTGTTTAGGTGTTTGGATACAACTAGTAGGGTTTCAATAATAATTTCAGATGACCAACGAAGAGCTAGTTCGGGCAAGTATCACTATAAAAAAGTGGCAGACAAACGGTCACAGTTTGGTGGAGATAATTACTAAATGGACGCGTGCGTGTCCAGGACCAGGACAGATGTTTGATGAGCTTCCATCATCAACAATTTTTTTTTTATGATTTCGATGATTAGCTAGACTAACTTGTCATTTGTCTTCCTTATGGGCAACATTTTCACTTAGTGATCATGTCAGACAAAAGATCTCCCTCTTTCTCCCTCTCTTGCTATCTCTGTCCACGATGTTTACTGATTCATATACAGGAAACCTTAATGGGAGGGATATGGAAGAATTCATAATCTTGAAGGACTCGGCTGATCTTCTGAAGCTAATGAACCTCTGCCTATCAGTGAAGACGGAGAACAAAACAATTCTTATCGACCAACCCCAAGTCGTGGTTATCATGCTGAACATTCAGCACCTGCAATATTGTCAAGGATGAGTTTGAAGAACTCAAAGCACAGCTTACCACGCAAAACCCTAATGCTTGCGTTCTTGCGCTCCTCATGCTAGCGTGCGTGAGGACTCTTTGCATTGCAGAGACACGTGTCTCAATCCACCTGGCCGTTCATAATGTAATCTCGATGACGTCTCAAAGAGACATGGCGTCGTCGTTGATACGAAGCCAATCTCCACGGAGGAGAAACAACCGATACGTGTCTGTCAACTGTGCAAGTTGAGTTGCGGTAGCCGCTTTCGCTGCGTAAGTCTTCTTCTCCTCACCCAATCGCTCTGCTATCATTGATTTGGAGGTGGCAGCCATTATGGGTCGTTGACATTTGGCGCGTGTAAGGGCTAGAAGAAATCTGCAAGGATTTTCAGTCAAATAAGAAATGGGGCTGCTGGTTCTCAACCCAACTCCAGAACAAGAGACACCTTTTGTCCATGTGAATATATTTTTTGGATTGTGCTACTCATATCCAAGAAATACCATGTGAAATTGATACGGCAAACGACGGACCGGCTCCTTCCTTCGTTGCCCGCTTATGAAAAACGAGGCAATTGATGGTCAAAGAAGGTCTTTCCTTTGAATTCTTCCTTCCTTCATTTAGCTATAGTACAATGGAGAAGGATTGATGGAGGTGAAGACTACACCGTTTCTACTTATTGATCATGGACTCGATTATTCTTTCATTAATCATTTCCCATTGTTATTTATATATAATTTGACGGACAAAGTAGGGATATATAAAAAGGATAAAATCATCAATGCACTCTAGCACTGGAAAAGAGTTGAGGGTTCCCAAAGTGGTACTGGAGAGTTCCTAAAACTAGTATTAGAAAATATTGTCATTTATACATAGTTGAAGATCAGGATAGTTACCAAATCAATCTTAAATCATTAATTTCTACGTTTGTCAATATAGTCTTATATACTTTGCGTGAAATTCTCATGTACCTTCCAATTGACCACCGCCGAATCCGCTGTCGGGGCATCTGGTCATCACCATAAACAACTCTGCTCCAGCGGACATCCTGCGTGGATTGTCAGGTTAGCGTGAATCGGTAAATAACATTATGCTAGTATTCTGTGCAAATGTTTAGGATTATATCGGTAAAACTAAAAATTTATTGACCGAATTGACAACCATCGATAAGTTCACAATTGAATTGACGATTTTTCCCCGTTTCACAATCTACTCATAGCTACATGGATTGTCCCTTTCTTTAGGGTCACGTGAAAATGTAGACCTGAATCGAAGAGTGATATGGATTGTATCATACAAAGAGGAGAGGGGACGGTGTTCGTGACAACACGTCCCGTCCCATGCAAAAACATCGGTGGTGCAACCAATCTGATTACGACTATCTTATCGCCACGCCGTATTTTATTAATTTTTCTTCGATTCGTGACACACGATTTCTAACTTCCGATCACATCAGGAACGACCAATCGTTCAGGGCATGGCTCTGGTCTTCAGAATCAGGTTGTGGGCGACATGGATGCATGCATCTGCACGCCGTGAAGCGAAAACATCAACGTTTTGGTTGCTCTGCTTGGATTTTTCTCCCAATCCAGATCAATCTGGTCTGCTTTTGACAATGATGGTGCCTTGCTTCTGGTTGGCCCTCATTGACGATTGGGCTTAATTTACTTCTTCTTTTTGGGAAAAGAAAACATCAAAAATTTCAAATTATCATTTACCAAAAAAAAATTTCAAATTATCATTTACCAAAAAAAATTAAAATTATGTCAACTACGACACATTTATCCTAAACTCTTTCTAGATCATGAAAAACTCTACAATAAACACACCGTCGCATGTTTGCCTTAAATCATTCTCTTGTAACATTGAAAACCCTAGACCTGTACACGCACGACGTGTTTACTCTCCTTCAAGATCCGGTCAGATGATTTTTCAATCAAAACGACGTCATATTTATTTCTCTTAAGCCACATATACACCATATCAACACAGTTTTGCCTTTTGCTGTCCGTAAAAGTAGACTTCTAATGATACTCACCGCCATAATATTGATAAAGGGTAAATTCGTCACTCAGGTACATATTCGATATCTTTAGTGTCGCAAGAGAAAGTTGATCGCAAATATGTCAAATCGCACATAATTTGAGATTTTGGGAGGCTTTTGCTCTCTCCCCTTTGTCCCTTTAAAAAAGAAAAAAGAAAAGGAAATGACATGCCACATCTGATTGTTATCAATATCTACGAATGTAGCAACCATTTTGAATAGCCCAAATAACAAGTACATGAACCTATTGCCGTAATCGATCCTCATAGAAGCACGCGACCTCCTCATCTCAAGTGCTTGGCTCGATTTCGGTTTCTCGGGCCAAGGAAACAACTGGACAAGATTGTACTTTGGCAAGTGATTTCGATTTCGGTTCCTCGCAGCTCGCCAGCAAATCCCTGGAAGGTGGGGATGTGGTAAAAATGCCATTCACGTGGGGCATGATCAACTTGGCGATCGGCGCGAACCATGGAAGCCTCGCGAGGCACGTCAAGTCCCGGACCATCTGAGGAAAAGTCTCCAAACCGAGTAAAAGTCAAAGGTCAATGACTTTCCCCCAAACAATTCAAAAGTCAAACCGTCGCGTCTGAACATGGTTCGCGCGCTTTCCTCACATTTATCCATAAGGCGAAATCCCCTCCGTCGTGAGCGCGTGAAGCTCCTCGGGCCGCCTGCCTTAAGTAGAATAATTTCAACTTCGCCAAACTTTTAGCTCCCTCTGTGACCGGCACAGCCGGTTCCCGGTCACCACCACGTATGTACCGCCTTCTTAAGCGCCACGTCTCCGTCCTCCACGTGTCCCGTCCTCCCCCACCTACTTATCATCTCCTGCCTCCCCTCTCTCCGCTATTTATACGCATCTCCTCCCTGGCGCTTCTCTGTTGTGTCCTTCAAATCCTTTCTCCATCGCCAAAAGAAAAACATCGCTCGACCTCGCTCTTTTCACTCTGAAAATCCTCCTCTCAAGCCTCTACATAAGTTCTCTCTGCTCTGTCTTTTTCAGTTGCCCTTCCTCGGTGGTCATTCCCGCAGTTCCTCGCCTCTCCAAGGAGTTTATCGTCGTTGTTGCCAGATGTGGAACGAAAGAGGAGGAGCCGTGCCGTTGGGAGAGGCGGCAAACGACACCAACCCTAGTCGCCGACCGACTTTCGGAGCGTTCTTGCGTTCTGAACCCACCCTCTTCCCTCGAGGCCAAGACGAGTACTACGCCGCCGCCGCCGCCGACAACCACCGCGTCAGCAACGCCTCCACCGCGGCGAGCCCTCTTCACTACTACATCGGCTCACCATCCGCGGGCTACTCCACGTCCTCCCCGAGCCCCTACCTCATGTCACCGTTGAACCAGCCGTCTCCCTACGCCAAATCACCCTGGATAGTGCCGTCGCCGCTGCTCGGGGGCTTGCCCGGGAGCAGCGGTCTCGTCAGTTCCCTCGTACGCAAGGAGGGCCATGTGTACTCCCTTGCGGCCAGTGGCGACTTGCTATACACCGGCTCCGACAGCAAGAACATCCGTGTGTGGAAGAACTTCAGGGAATTCTCGGGGTTCAAGTCCAACAGCGGACTGGTCAAGGCCATCATCATCTCCGGCGACAGAGTTTTCACCGGCCACCAAGACGGCAAGATCCGAGTTTGGAAAAAGCCCTCGATAGATAATCACCATCTCAATAATTTCGCACACAAGCGCATCGGCAGCTTGCCCACGTTGAAGGACTATATCAAGAGCTCCATAAACCCTAAGAACTACGTTGAGGTCCGCCGGCACAGCAAGGGCTTGCGCATCAAGCACTTTGACGCCGTGTCGTGCTTGAGCCTGAACCAGGAGGCGGGCATCTTGTATTCAGGCTCTTGGGACAAGACCATGAAGGTGTGGAGACTATCCGATTCCAAGCATTTGGAATCGGTTGATGCTCATGACGATGCGATTAACGCAATCGCCTCGGGGTTTGACGACTTGGTCTTCACCGGCTCAGCCGATGGAACAGTGAAGGTGTGGAGGAGAGAGTTGCATGGGAAGGGGACGAGGCATTTCTTGATTCGGGTCCTGTTGGACCAGGAGAGCGCGGTGACGTCGCTGGCTTTGGGCGAGGCCGGCGTGGTCTACTCCGGATCTTCAGACGGCACGGTCAACTTCTGGACGCGTAACAAGCACCTGTGCCATGGCGGCACGCTCCGGGGGCACAAGCTGGCTGTCCTTTGCCTGGCGGCGGCCGGGAACCTGGTGCTCAGCGGCTCCGCCGACAAGCGCATCTCCGTTTGGCGGAGAGACCCTGTGACCGGGGCCCACTCGTGGCTGAGCGTGCTGACTGGGCACGGCGGACCCATCAAATGCCTGGCAGTGGAGCAGGAGCGGACGCCCAGGGCCGATGCCGCCACCTCCGACGACGACGGGGACGAGAATGATCAGCGGTGGATAGTCTACAGCGGGAGCTTGGACAAGTCGGTGAGGATATGGAGCGTATCGGAGCACACGCCGGAGATGAGGCCGTAGTCGAGTCCCTGGCACTTGCCGGAGCGGCCGGGAAAGCAGTTATAGTTACTTCAGATCCACCCCAATACGACGTTTGGGAAGAGAATCGTAGCATACGTCACTCACGCCATTAAATAAATTTTTGGAAGCTCCAGGGTCAAACCATGCCGAAAGCGGCCAAAGAAGTCGTGACCGCTCCGGTGGTCCCCGCGCATGGTAAAGCGTGGGGACGGGAGAAGCGGACCGTTGGGGGTCGGTAGGGCGGCCGCTCCACACAGGGTTTCCTCCCTGGTGAGGAAGGCCCATCACATGTACATGGCGGGTGAAAAGCACGTCCGCCGTCGAACGGACGGCATCGTTGGAAGCGATGAACACCAAGGAAGGTGGCGATCTCACGACCACACTCAACGACGTTGCGAGATCTCGAGAAATCCAACGCAGATGTGGACCCTGCCACTTTCTTGGGGCACTTCGTTCTTGTTTTCTTGTTTTCCCCCTTTATGTCTTTTGTTTTTCTCCTTTGATCCAGACAAACGTATTGAGAGGTTGCAGAAGAAGAAGAAGATAGTACAGAAATGTATATAATATACGGATACGCATTGCCTTGAAATTGAATTATATGAACCGGAAGAAAAAAATTTACTCTCCTCTTATTTAGTTCAACCTTTGTCCTTTTTGTTTTGTTGTGCACCGGCTAATCCCTTTAAGAAATGAGAATTCTTGCTCCGAGAGAAAAAAAAAAAGAAAAGAAAAGAAAGGGGTTTACATGAGCAATCGACACTTTTTTTTTTTAGAGGAGTGATCAACTCTAGGGTGAGTAGGTTCCGAATATGGAATCTGAAATTTACTCGGAATCTGAACCTTATCTTGTTTGCCTTGAACTGATTCTTAAACCTAGCTTATTTTTCTAATCCCGTTTTAGGGTCCATCCGAGAACCCCTTTTTTTTTCCTTTTCTTTAAGAGTAAAGGAATACGAGATTACGAATAAAAAAATAATTCAAAGAATAAGATGAATAATAGGAATCCCTTTATAGTTTGTCGTACTTCCTTAGCCATATATTTTAATTCATTGAATCGAAAATTGGACCAATCAAACTCGATAACAACTTAATCAGACTCGAGCTATCCTTGTGCTTTTTAAAACATGCAAAAGGTGTACTAATATTATGGTGAGCTCAGAGAGACAGACATAGGTGGTCTCGTAAATCTTGATCACATTAGGTCCACAAAGATTCTCAACAAGAAATTAAGGTTTTTTTTGCTTTTTAGCTTATAAAACCTATTCGAATAGAGTGGTCTGATTTGGTTCCCAAGTTATTATTCACTCAAAACCTATTATTATACCAATCTCACATGGTTCTTAAAATTTAAAACTTGTTCATGAACTGGTTTTTTTGACAGGAACTAATTCTTGAATCTATGTTTCGGTCAATCCGACCCGATTTTTGGATAGAACCACTCATGTTGCACACCCCCATTTTTTTTTGTTGCTGATTTAGTGATTTTCAATTGGTGCATGTTATTTCGCGCACAAGGTAGCACGAGTTCTTTCTCATTGGAGCTATATTCTATGAAGATTTTATAGGATCACTACCAATTGTCATAAAAGCTTAAGCCGTTAGGTGAAGACGTGAATTAATATTTGAGTACTTTCACACTCATCATCACATTTAATCCGATCTTTTTTTTTTGTCTAATACTAAGCGTGGAAGGATTTAGGAGAGATAGGGGCTTTGCAAGATTTGAACTCGGGATCTCCTGCTCTGATACCACGTGAAGTTTTTGTAGGACCACTACCAACTGTCTTGAAAGCTTAAGCTATTAGGTGAATATATTGACTAATATTTAAGTATTTTCACACTCCTTCTCACGCTTCGTCGGTTTTTTTGTTTTTTGCTTAGTATTAAGCGTGGAATGATTTGGAGAGATATAGGAGCCTAGTAAGATTTGAACTGGGAACTTCCCGCTCCGATACCATGTGAAGTTTTTATAGGACTACTACCAACTGTCATAAAAGTTTAAACCGTTAGGTGAAGACGTTAATTAATATTTGGGTACTTTTACATATTCATGGGCGCATGCCTGGCCCGATCTACTTATCACACAAGGACAATTGGACGTGGAGCATCATAACGGAGTTCAAATCGTTAGACCGAACTAGATGAAGTCTTTTATTTTTCTTCTAAACTCCCGCTTTAGCTATATTATAAAATTTGATAGTACATGCGCCGACTTTGACTATACCGTTGAGTTCCCAATTGCGCGGTTCGGTTCGGTTCGATTTGCCGTCCGAATTGATTCCTCGTCACCCATCGGATTGGACATTGATCGTGTCTGAGGCCTGCCGATGGCTAGCGATGGGTTGGGCCGTGGACTCTTAATTCCTTTAATGCCCAGCATTCAAAGTCACACACAGGTTGGAGCTTTGAACTTCTAAAGTGCCGTTGACCCGCGAAAAGATTGGGTGTTGGAATGAAAAGCAAGCATGATTTTTGAGCCGAGAAGCGTAGCAAGGGTGGAGAGAATATGCCATGTTCACTTGAACTGAGCCCATTGGTCGTTAGGAAATTTCTAATTCAGTGAAAGGTATTCATTTGAATTACACACTATTAATCATGACTAGTTATATAACTTAAAAGTCAGGATTTGATTGATTCATGCAACCTATAGGTGCTTCATGAGCCTATTTGAGTCTCCATGCAATTAATGGTTTATCAATCATGCATAACAAACATAAAATTTCGTCAGCATAACCCTTTTCAAGATTTGATATTTTGCAAAAGACCCATGAAATTTTTTCCATAAAAAAAGAAAAAAAGAAAAGAAAAGACCCAAGAACTAGACCCCAATTAGATCAGCCCAAGATCATTCATCCTCGAGACTAGGCTTCACTGGGGACATAATTCACAAAAGACTTCTTGAGAAACTCCCGAGTCATCTCTTTATCTGCATCGCAACCCCATTTTCAGTGGTTAGATTCTGCTTCTGGGTGATGTTAAACACATCGGCACGACACCGGTTCCCCTTTGAAGCTATGAGGGTGCGTCAATCCCTATTGATAGAAAACATTATTAAACCGCCGAGCATGTATTAATTCGCATCGTTTCTCTAGTTAAGTGGACTCCATATATCTTTCAATCAATCCATTCTGTACACAAGCAATGCTCTGGCATCATATGGGGAAATCCTTGCCGTTCGCCCAACGATATCCCGTCTTTTCCCGTTGTTTCTACCCTATGACTCGCCGGGCGGAGCGGACCACCGTTGTCATCCGATGGGCATGAGATTTAGATGGGCTGGTTATCTAAGTTGGATGGTTTTATCATGGTCCTGGGGGAGAAGGTGCCTAGGATTTGAACCGGTCAAAGTCAACTCCGACAATGAAATCCGCACCGCATTCACAGGCTCCCCTATTATTTTTCAATGGAATGCTCCTCCTTTTTCAAACTGAGGTAGGCTCGCGCCATGCCGCGTTATTCACCCAAACATGGGGTCGCTTTGAAAGCGACGGTAGCGATCGTGTCATTCACTGATGTCCAGCGCTTTCCATCCAAATCCAACGGACGATTTTCAAAATCGCTTTCTTCATAGTGCTCAGCTTTCCCATCTCCTATCATACATTTCATAATCTCCTCAAACATTTTGGAGTTGGAGGGTCGAGACGCGATCGGTGCTGCGACCCTATTGGCTGTTGCTCCGAGAGCCTCACGTTCCATGTGGAATATTTGATTCGAGTCATAATTATTTCGAGTCAATTTGCGGTCCTAAACTTTGAGATGGCCGAGTCAATTGTTGTCGCGGTCGCAAGTAAGCAATGCAACTATTCGGAGATTTGGTCGCTGAAAATAAACAACGAATTCTAACCGCCTTGGTGATGTGATTTTGAAATTTCGAATTTATTCACTTTTATCAATTATTAACTTTTTCTCATTGATTGTCGTCTTCATCAAAAATAGAAAACACAAAATATGACACAAATCGATCGTATCGGATGGATTCTTATTTCGACGAGATGTTTACTCAAATTTTTCCGTGATGATAAATTATTATCTAAACGAATGATTTTCATCACGATTAATTTGAAATAATTATTTCGTTGTAGAAAAAGGTTGCTGACATCCACTAGCATACAACGCAATGCTTGCCAACAATTAATGAACACGTGCAAATAGCTGGTATTGACACGTGTGCAACCGTGACATCTATTCGCTTTGATCGCGCCTTGAGAGGATTGGGGTTCCCTAACCGCACGTTAGGGCGGGGAGGAGAGGCAATCTAAAAGGCGAAGAGGGGGCTCCGGATCCCGAGCGGGAGTTGTCGGATTTTTTTATCGGATGACTCTCCTTTTAATAAAGTGGAGGTGTTAATTTTTTTTAAAAAGGCGGCAATTCGATCTTAGATCGGACAGTTGCGATCGTGGCAGAGCACTCTGCCCTGAAACTGCCCTGGAAGGGGTTCCGTTTCGGTGGGGAGGGGTGGTGATCCATTTCCGCCTTGAGGCGGTAGCATGCGTACGCATGTAGACCAATACGGACGGAATACTGGTCACCCAGTCTTCATCGCCCGACCGTATGGCTGACTCCTGGAGTAGTGTCACCCTCTTTCATTGCCGTCGAAATTCCATGCATGCTCCAGTCAACACGGCGATTCGGAAGCAGGGGAAGGAAAGAACCGAGAAACGAGAAACGGTCCTCCTCCACCTCCTCGTACTCAGTCTTCTGTGCCGTTTACTTGTAAGATTTTGACCCCTGACTTCGTTTAATTTCTCCCCACTTCAAGTTTTCTTGCTCAAATTTTATATTCGTTCTTGAATGCTATGCCCTCGAGAGTTTCACGCCTCACTGAGTCTCGAACCAGCTTGGTTGTGAAACCGCTGGCTTTGCAGCAGTGAAAAACATTATTGGTTTCCTGTCCTCGCTTCTTCTGCGCCGCTTCGGTTTGGGCTTATCAGCACGCTGTTCTGAACCTCTTTGCCTCTTTTTTGTTGATTTCTTCTGGGTCTGGATTTGCCATTTGTGGTTTGTAAGGTTCTAGCGTTTGGTTCCCGGGAAAGTTGAAATGGGTGGCGGATTTCTTCTCGGTTTGGCGGTTTGATGCCTTTCGAAATCATTGATCAACAATTTCTTGGGGCTTCATACAAGTTGAGTGTTGTTATCTCGTGCTCCTAGGTTTGTTAATTTGTTTTTTAGGACGATTGTAGTTGTTCCAGCGGGATATGAATGGACTTCTGAGAAAGTTCTTGCCTGTTGTTAGTACAGTCCCTAAAAAAGAAAATGATGATGGAGATTATAGCATTGAGTACTCCATCGCTTTGGAGTACAAAGGCCCTCTCGTCTCCTGTGATATTCCTCAAGCTCTACCCGTCAACATTGATGAAATTCCAGTGGCTGCTGTTTTTCCAGCAGAATCGATGTCACTTGACAGGTCATTGCCGATCATTCAACCAATTAAGAAAACCGACTTCAGCCAGAAATTGTTCGAGGAGTTGAGAAAAACCAATGAGGTATTCTTTTCACCTTGTTCAATTGAACCTTCGGTTGGTAACACGGGCTGCGGCGCTCGCTGTCTTGGCGTTGGAAATGATACCTTCCTTAAATTAGCAGGTGAGGTAGGTAGTTCTAGAGGTAGTGATTATGAGGATGCCTGTGTTTCTGAGTCATCCGATTCAGTCGGGGGTGAGAGGAATACTATATCAGGAATCTTGCATTTGTCGAAAATACCTGATGATTTTGCGGAAGCCAATATGCAAATGCAATCTGCAGATCCCACTCCTCCCTGCCCGTCCTCGGACAATTTGTTCCAAATGGAGGAGGATTCTGATAATGAGATGCCCCACCACGTGAAGAAACCATCTACTGTCACTTTCAGAGATCCGGACTCAGCAGACATTTTCGACGAAGGATCGATCCTTAATGAGGTTGACAGTTTCCCTGTGAAGCAAAGAGCTGAAAAGAATGGAAAGAAAGGGTCATGCTACCGCTGCTTTAAGGGGAATAGATTCACAGAAAAAGAAGTTTGCATTGTTTGCGATGCAAAATATTGTAAAAAATGTGTATTAAGAGCTATGGGATCGATGCCTGAAGGCAGAAAATGCATCACCTGTATAGGCTTCAGGATTGATGAAATGAAGCGGAGTAACTTGGGTAAATGTTCTAGAATGCTAAAGTGGCTCTTGCCGGAATCAGGAATTAAGCAAATAATGAGTTCTGAGGTATTGTGCCCGGCAAATCAAATCCCTCCAAACCTTGTTCATGTGAATGGTAAGGCTCTTGATCATGAAGAGTTGCTTCTGCTGCGGGGCTGCCCAAATCCTCCAAAAAAGCTAAGGCCAGGATACTACTGGTATGATAAAGTAGCTGGGTTTTGGGGCAAGGTGAGTTTGAGATTTAGCTTAGTTAAGCTTGTTTTAATTCTTTCAACTGTTATGACTTATCATCGCATGTCATCTTTTGTCATGCTAAAGTTAATGATGTTGATCTTGGTCAATTTGACAGGAGGGGCAGAAACCATGCCAAATAATCAGTGCCCAATTAGATGTTGGGGCTTACATTAAAAAAACTGCTAGCAATGGAAACACAAACATAACGATTAATAACCGGGAAATTACGAAAGAAGAGGTTTGGATGCTCAAGGTGATTCTCTAGGCATTATTCCACTCTGCTTGACATGCAATTCATCCTATGATAGTCAATTGAATGCTTGTCCTTGAATTTTGCAGTCAGCTGGGATCCCATGCGAAGGAAAACCTTCTTTTTGGGTGAGTGCAGATGGATCCTATCAGGAAGAGGGGCAGAGGAATGCTAAAGGACGTATATGGGAGAAGGTAAGTCCTTGGTGATGATGATTGATGTGTACTTTTCTTTATAGAGATTCTTTATCTTGTTTTATTTACTGACCTTCTGGCGATGCTTGGTGTTTTCATCTACAGACTAAGACAAAGCTAGTCTGTGCAATCTTGTCTTTGCCAATTCCTCCGGATAATGCAAAATCCGGTGAAGAAACGACCAGAAACAGCCTTTGCCAGAGTGATCTTCATCACAAACTGCTTCTGGTCGGCTTTGATAAATCTGGTACAAGCACTATATTCAAGCAGGTTAGATAAGTTAGAACACTTCTAAGCATTAATTAATTAGACAAGCAGTGATTCATGCTCCATTATGTGCTTTTCTAGGTATACCCAACAGCATTGATAATTTTGCTGTCAAGCGAAGCAGTGTTAGGTTCAGGGCTATAATGCTTTCTACATGACTTGTTAGAATAATTAAATATTAATCAAAGCCTTCATTTAACAACTTAAGTTTTTAGAACTGTTGGCAGTGGTCCTACAAAATTTCACATGATATCAGAGCAAGAGGTCCCCAGTCCGAATCTTTTCAAGCTCATATTTGCCTCCCCAATTATATATTTCGACTCTTAGTACTAGACAAAAAGACCTAAGCATGAGAGGGAGTGTGCCTGCATCTAATAGCTTAAGCTTTTAGAATAATTGGTAGTGGTCCTACAAAATCTCACATGACTTTTTATCAATTATGTACTAATTGCAGGCCAAGATTTTGTATGGTGTCCCCTTTTCTGAAGATGAACGTCAAAAGATTAAGTTAATGATCCAGAGTAATCTATACTGCTATCTGGGCGTACTGCTTGAAGGACGTAAGAGATTTGAAGAGGAAACTTTGAAGGGGAAGGGGAAAAGCCCGTTAATTGATCAACCCAGTTCTTCGGGTATGTTGTGAAGAAAGCTGCCTTCGCCTCTTCTTGTATTCCTCTATGATGATGGAAATAGTCATAGTCAGATCTTGGCATATCACTTGTAGGGTGTGGACGGTTTGAAAGAGGAAGCTCAAGTGAGAATAAGAAAGGACTGGTGATTGTTGGATCCTGCTCTTCAGGTATAACATGAGTAAAGCAGCATCTCTTGAACCTATCTCTTAACTGCATTACTTCTGCTGGAGTTTGAACAGTTATTCTCGGTTCCTTTTAGAGCACTGAGCGATGGGATGCGAGTGGTTTGGAAAGTTACATGCTCTAAAATGCCATAGCAGAAATTAATCTACTAGTTTTCATACGTATTTCTTCGTCTGGATCTGCTGGACTAATTACTACTCAATTGACAGAGAGAACGTATCCGAAGGCAACTAAGTTGACCTATTCCATGGCCTCAAAGCTGAAAGGATTCTCAGATTGGCTTCTCAAGGTAATAGCATCTGGTAATCTAGAAGCCATCGTTCTTGGTGTCAGTTCTGGATACTCACCTCTTATTGAGGAATTGTGGAAGGATGAAGCCATTCAAGCCACGTACAACCGAAGGAACGAGTTAGAAAAGCTCCCTAGAGTGGCTACTTATTTTCTGGAGCGGGTGAGGTCGCACATCTTGATCTCTGTTCTGATTATCTTGCAGTTTCTAGCCTTGAATCAGATTCTTTTCCCGTCATTGTACCTTTCTTCATTTGTGGGTTCACCATTTTTTGTATCACTC
Source organism: Melaleuca quinquenervia (assembly GCA_030064385.1). Taxonomy (NCBI): domain Eukaryota; kingdom Viridiplantae; phylum Streptophyta; class Magnoliopsida; order Myrtales; family Myrtaceae; genus Melaleuca; species Melaleuca quinquenervia. The sequence goes on along the minus strand of CM057726.1, from coordinate 2,569,970 downwards.
CATATTCGATAATAAATCACTATTTGACCTTTGTTGAAAAGATCTAATTTTTTTTAGATAACTATTACCTAAAGGCATTTTCTCAATGGCCTGGACATATTCGATTCCTGCCTAGACATGTAGTCACTAATTTGACTGCTTTGTCTCACCATCTTAGACTTTCTTTCTTCTCAGGCTGTTGAGATTTCAAAAGAGGAGTATCAGCCCTCCGATATGGATATTCTATATGCAGAGGGAATCACCTCTTCTAATGGTCTTGCAAGCATGGAATTTTCATTTCCGACGCCAGCAAAATCAGGTGGATACACAGACTCTATTGATCAGCACGACAGCATGATGAGGTACGATCTTCTTTTCTACATGTTGCTTGTTGATTTTGTCAACCACAGATTTGAATATGGTTGAGTGAATTTTCTAAATCAGCTTTTATTCATCCCAAATATAATTGATGAGGTACTAGGACTAGCCTGTATAGCAATCAATAATAAGCTACTAAATGCGCCTGCAGTTAAACTAGTCTACTGTCAACACTCAGTAACTAAAACATTAATTCCGTGTTCTCTTAATATAACTCAAAGATCATTTATCAGACAAATTGGGTTATTTAGGTGGCATTTTTGTGTTCTGGACGTAATTGTTTCTTCATTGTTGCTCCTCAGACAATTGTCACACCAAGATGCACTTGATAGAAAGTCAATATGGTTGAGTGAATTTTCTAAATCAGCTTTTATTCATCCCAAATATAATTGATGAGGTGCTAGGACTAGCCTGTATAGTAATCAATAATAAGCTACTAAATGCGCCTGCAGTTAAACTAGTCTACTGTCAACACTCAGTAACTAAAACATTAATTCCGTGTTCTCTTAATATAACTCAAAGATCATTTATCAGACAAATTGGGTTATTTAGGTGGCATTTTTGTGTTCTGGACGTAATTGTTTCTTCATTGTTGCTCCTCAGATAATTGTCACACCAAGATGCACTTGATAGAAAGTCACTATCAATTACTACAACCCATAAGTTCACCAAACTATCAAAGTATGGTGAACCAGGATGATATATGATGTTTTGCAAATTAGCTGAACTATTTACTTGACTTAGCCGGATTGTACTGGCTTTGCAGAATTTTGGTAAACTATACTCTATTTAACATACCTTGCTTGAATCTGTAGGTACCAACTCATCAGGGTGCATCCTAGAAGCCTTGGGGAAAATTGCAAATGGTTGGAGATGTTTGAAGATGTTAATATTGTCTTGTTCTGCGTCTCATTGACAGACTACGATGAATTCTATGAGGACAATAAAGGACTACTGATAAACAAGATGATGGGAAGCAAAAAGCTCTTTGAAAGTGTCGCCACTCATCCAACCTTCTATAGAAAGGATTTCCTTTTGATTATGAATAAGCTCGATCTGCTGGAAGAAAAGATTGAACTGTCTCCTTTAACTCAATGTGAGTGGTTTTGTGATTTCCATCCAGTGATCAGCCATAACCACAATATTGGATCTTACATTAATCCGGTTCCTTCATTAGCACAACGTGCTTTCCACTACATGGCAGTGAAGTTCAAACGGCTCTTCCATTTGCTTACCGGACGCAAGCTGTATGTTTCCCTAGTTACGGGACTTGAGCAGGATAGTGTAGATGAATCTCTTAAGTATGCAAGGGAGATTATGAATTGGGATGAAGAAGATATCACTTTCATCAATGAGGAATCTACTGCAAGTTTGGAGGCAAGCTCCGCTTAGTTTTTTGGCTTTTATAGTTTATCATTCTCACAATTGGCGACAATCTGGTGATGTCTAATTAAGAAGGCGTGGCTTCATAAACTTTAGTCAATCTATACTGGCACACGGGTAAATCATATGAAGTGAAATAGTTTCCATTTTTGTATTCCTTCTTATGATGCATTCAGAAGATGTACTTATGTAAACGTGGAAGGAAACGTGACTCTTTAGTAGACTGTTCTTTGGGTGAACAAATGAAAGAACTATTTTGGCCAGATCGTTTTTCATATTGATTACAGAAACGGGTTTATATTTATATATAATTGCAGATTCACAATCCGAGCCTCATCTTTTAATGGGTGAAAGAGTAGGCTTCGCATCACTTGAAAGAAATGCAGGAATTACCATTTCTTCATCCATCAGGTGGCTTGATTCAGCTAGTTTTGGTTATAGATGAATTCTAATTGCGCTGATAGAGGATTAGCTATGCAAAAGTTGCTGCTTACACTTTCAAAGGGTGTTGATGGGCGCGCAACCTCAACTTCTATACATATAAATCACGCATGCATATCCCTAACATATTATCATTGAAACTTCATACAGGAAAAAACATCTGTACAATGGTTAACAGGGTGTAAAACGATCCATAAGCAAACAGAGAGTGTCCTCGGACAATGTGGTCTCTCTCTGGACGCCTTTGCCTTCTACCTCGCCTTTCTTGTCTTCGACTTCACCTCCCTCATTGGCAACTTCCCCTTCATGCTTCGGTTTGTGCAAGACCAACTTCCTGAACCAGACCTTCTCTCTCAGCTTTCCCAGCTCATTCTCCCAGATCTCCACCAATGCAGGCATGTTGAGCACAAACAAAGGAACACTACTCGATCAAAAGCAGCAGAAGTTCTCTATGGGATTGAAAGTTTGAATCTCTACCAATTTTGGGTGCATCGATCCCAGGAGAGAAGCAAATGGGCATAAATAAAAGAAGAGATAGAATGATGGGTTGGTTGAAGAAGACCATAAAAATGTCCGCTTTCGCGTGGGAGCAATAATTGAATTCCTTCGGAGGCCGTGAATACAGTCAAAACGTGAGGGACAAGGTGAAGGATATAACCCGAGAATATTCTAAACAAACGGCGTCGATTTATCTTGGGGGCAGAGACGTGATTGAATTGCGAATGCCAGATCAGAGTACACGCATGAAGCCAAGTTTTGGTGTTGATCAGTCTTTTGGGTAGCATTAGACGGAACAGTCTTGATATTGGAAAAACATCTGAAAAATTCTCATCGAGGGTCGATTACCATATATAGCAGTTAAGTTCATCCATAAGGTCAAGAGATCCATCTTACAGTAATGCCTCCTTAGTTCGAAAAGTAATGATGTCGAATGATAGCTATTAACATATTTGAAAAACTTATTACCACCCGTTGAAAGTAATCGATTACCAATTTTGAGTTTAGATCATGAATGGTTCATTATTCGCGGCCCAATTGAGTAATTGGTTGAATTCATGTTTCTTTTTAGGTGAAAAGGACATCTCGTTACGCTTTTTAGCAAAGTATAACTAAATTAACTTGCTAAAATCCTGGCTACTGTTTCTGATGCTGGTGCCTAGTCTCAATCCACAGGAATTGCTTGATCCACAGGAAAAGCGGATCCAATTCAATTTGGGATCAGCTAGGAGTAGTTGGATTCGCGCATTTGCAATGACCCGCTGACTCAGACGGTTGATCTTATCTCTTCAGCCCACCGTTTCAAACTTCCGCAATAATTTAGATCAGGATTAAGCGTCCTTTGAAATGGCACAAAGTGCTGAAAGGAACACCCTCCGATGTGCCGACAACGAATTCATCTTCTTGGAAATGTGGGGAGGTGGGAATTAGGGCGATCCTTACACGTATCTAATACGTGGAGGCTCGGACTATTCTCGCGCAGACTTGATGGACATTCCATCTACTTGTAGTTTCCAGGAAATATAATGAGAAAACCCAAGAACAATCGGCGTTATTAGTTAAAAAGAGAAGCACGTTTCTTGTTACAGCCATCTGCAAAGACAGCATATACAGAGACAGTTCCAAAACCCAAGATCGCGTGCCGTCCGCGATTCAAGGGCTGAAACACTCAACGAGCATACAAACTGAGGCCTCGGAGCGGAGGAGAGCCGGTGATTTGACCAGCTTGACACGGCTGAACACCGGAGACAGCCAGCCCGAGCCCCCGGTCTCCGCTTGACCGGCTTCGCTGGCGGAGTTTGCCGAGCTAGCTGAGAATATGGCTTGACCCTTTTCGCGTAGCTTCCTGGTCCACTTGTCCACGACTCCAGACATGGTTCGATGTATCAGGAGTATAATTCACCTAGACAGAAGCGGAGAGAGACGGTAACTGAGAATATCGAAAGTGTCTGAAGCTGTTTTGAGTTGGTAGGACGATGCTGAGATGTGAGGGGGCCTTGTTACCGGAGTTGGGATTTTATAGGGGAGTGGACTAGGTGGTTTTTGGAGAGGACATGGTTGATTTTCGTATCTGTGTGCTTTGGGAGATCGTCGCTTGGTTGGTTTTCTGCAACTCTTTTCCCTTTTCCCTTTTCGTTTTCCCTCAGTCTTTTTTGATGCTTCAAAGAGGGAGGAAGGAGAGGAAACCAGCGGAAGCAGATGGTATCTGCCCATTCATGCTGTTGATGGATTATTAAAATCCATGTACCGGTTCCTCTGGAGGGTTCAATACCGGATAAGTCTTCCGGTGTCCGAGGCGATATATTCTTTCTTTAATAAGATAAGATCTGACGCTCGTCTGTTGATAATGGCCGGTACTAGTCGAAGCGGGGAATAGAACATCGTCTCAGCAATTTGCGCATAGTTCGTGAGAAAAAAAAATGTTTTTGTCCCGTTCCGGACCGTGTAAACTCTCTGTATGCTTCGCTTGTGGTCCAATTACTAGTAAAAGAGAGGACGAAGAACATGTCAGACTTTCGATTTACGGTCGTAAGGGGATCGAATTTAGTTACCAGTCGAGATGCGGCCTTGAATAGATGCGGCGACTTTCTCGTCTCCTTGGGTAATTTAGGCAACCTCGCTGAATTCGAAGAAAAAGTGAGAGATTTATTTGAAAGCCAAGAAAATCGATCCACATTCCTCGCCAGTAGATCGACAATCTTTTCCAACCATTACACTCACTCACAAGAAGAAGAGGTTGGCATCGCAATCAACAGTTGCAGGATATGAATCTCTAGCAACTCTCTGCAATGACTGCGGATCGGTTTAAGCGAGCTTTCCATTCGAAATATCTTATAACATGGTTCAACAAGCGGGAACGATCTCCTCCAGTGAGGCGCCGGTTTGGAAAGAACATAGTTCAATGTACGGCACTCCAGTTGCTCATAACTCATAATTGGAGGGAACGTGTGGACCAGCCTAAACCCATAAGTCTCCTAATGGGGGCAGCAAACTTTCCGGCGTGATAAGATGAATTGATCTCGAGAAAGGTTATCCTTCTTTTGGCTGCTTTCCCACTGGGCTCGCCCTGAGCATCGTTCTCCAGCCGACGGAAGCATCCAAGGCTGTCCATCTCTCCAACTCTACAAAACAATCAAGAACTTGGAAGGCCCCTCCGGCGACAGAACGATATCCAGCTGATGGAGCTGCGAAATTAAATGGCTCTGCTTCAAGTCCTCGTGTACTGCCATCATCATCAAAGGAAGAAAAACCAGATGAGAACTTCCGGCTTTGAGACTCAGAGAGACCACCAGTTCCCATGGAGAGAGGAGAGGCGTGAATCACTCCCTCACATGGCATCTCTTGACGTGAGTCCGAGTATTTTGGAGTTGCACGTCTTGAGCCAGGATGAGCAGAAATTATACTCCAAGCTCAAACCAAAGTGCCAAATTGACCTGGCAATTGACGTGCTGCAACTCACTTCCCAGACGCAGAGACATTTGAGACAAGTTTGACCAGCAGTTCGACACAGCATTTGCTTATTCCCAGCGTTGCTGGAATCCATTTTGGCTCCACTGACTTCAGGAGTTGGAATTTGCACGCAAATGCAGTGTGCTGCACATTGCACCATGTGATGTTTTGAGAATGCAGCTCCCAGATCCCATCCGATTGCTGTCGTCACAAACTCAAATCCACGGTGTCCAACCCTCGTACATGTTGCAAAGGTTATCCACGCTACTAGCTTGCTTTATTAGATAATCCACCTGCTCCGCTGTGCTCACTTCTCTGAGAAAAATAATACGTTACTGTTAATATAAAATTAATACAAGGTACGAAGAATCAACAAAAATTTACCTGCTTTCATCAATATCTCGGCCATCTAGTTTCATCTCTATGCGCCTCAATACTGACAACGCGTAAGCATTTTTACCTGCAGATGACCGAGAATGTAAAAAATAAGATCATGACCCAATACAAATATACATTTTCGATAAATAAGACGCAAGAAAAAAGTAACAGAGAACTGGAGAAATATTATCACATCAACATTTGCAGATATGAAAGAGCAAATGCGACTGACTAAAATATTAGACAAAGCAAATTAGTGAAACATGGAACAATGCCAAGTGGTGACATATTGAACTTTTGCAAACTAGCGTGTGAGCCCTGTATCAGTGTCTACTGGGAAAGCCACAACCTTCTAGCACCCATTTCTTTTCTACCACAAATTCATGAAAGAAAATTATCCTGGTTACCAGAAAAAGCGGTTGAAAAGGAACCCAGTCCCTTTCACCACATTTGCGTGTGCCCACATTCTCGTGGTTAACAACAAAACACAGGCTGAAAAATTGGGTCAGGCACATCAAATAAAACTGTAGTTGAACTGTTGAAGAAACGAAGATCATGCTGAAATGCAGTTGTTAGTTTCGTTCATTTATGACATTAGACATCAAATCACATAGCCTATGCGTGTCAGCTTATCAAAATTCAACAGTCACTAGTTGACACAGCTAAAATCCCATCTTTCAGGGTTGAGATCTGGATCCAGATTTCAGTTAAGCCATAGCTAACAAATACTGTATTGGAAGTTAAGAACATTCAAGTTCGTCTTTTAGTTCCCAAGTTTCAGCCAGGAGAGGCCGACCAAGAACTGCTCAGACAGGGAAAACAAGTTGAAAACCATTGTAAAGACACTAGGAAAAAGTTGGAAGTACAAAGATGCAATACTTACCCCTGGCAACTCGACCACCAGCATGGCCATTGGAATTAGAAGCTTCACTACATCCATCATCAATGGTATTTCGGGATGAGGACATCTTATTTTTACCTCTATAATCCAGCTCCGTTTCTTTATTCGAGGTATCTACAGTGTAAACGGGGAAAGTTATATCTTGATCCCTTGTAGATGCCCCATCATTCGGTTGCTGGGTTGTCCCACCTGTAAGTGGCATTACAGGAATACTCTGGCTATATTTGGTCCCTTCATGTGTAATTTCAGTGATCTGTCGGGGATCACTTTGGGACGAAGGATCCGTAGATGTAGCCCCATCATCCCTGCAACTAGAGTTGATCTCTTCTGCTAGGTCATTTAAACTATCTGCAATACTCGCTTCATGTGAAGAAACACCGGATCCCAAACTGCTAGTGCAAATGCTGTCTGGCGGAGATATCCATCCTTTATCTTGCAAGGAAAGTCCAGCAAGGCTCACAAAATCCTGAGTCATTTCCTCATCAGGTGCTGGTAGTTCCCCCTCCCTGTCATTAAAGGAAGGGTCACTGCCCGAAAAATTCGGCCTTGACAAATCAGTTCCCAGTAAATTTTCTTCCTGACTTTCTCCTGCCCCTTCAAGAGCCTGTTGGAGAGAATGCAAGTTGAGGCTTACTTAGGTCAAGCGGTTGGAATGAATGGAAGCAAAGAGTTAACAAGATCACAAACCTAGCTGGTCAAATAAACTTTACCTTATGGAGACTTCCCGCATGAAGACTTGCAGTCCGTGCAAGCTTGGTCAAGAGAGAGAGAAGTCCCTTCACAGACGATGTAAGTGCTGGTAACAATGGTTTCAGAGATTGACAAGCTTCCCCAACTCTTGTATGATAAGACTGATATATGGCTTGTCCATGAATGGGTGATATTTCAATTTTGCTCTCTCTTTCCATTGCTATAGCATCGGACATAGCAGTCACATCTTTGGACAAAATTGATTCAAGTGGCAGAAGGATTGTATTTGCCTGTTACCCCATGGAAAAATAAAAAGAAAGGGAAAAGACAAGTCATTTCATCATTTACATATACTGTTCCCGGTCCCAAAGGAAAAATGTAAATTGAAAAATTAAAGCATAGGGTGTCAAGGAAAACCTTCATAAGGCCTTCCACTAGAGAATGGTGCATTAAAGCAGCTTCCTTTCCTAGACTGTGTACATCGTGTAGATCTTCTGTTACTGCCAAAACCTAAAGACAAATTCAAAGATCAGTGGCCACGTGAAGAATTGAGAAGATGTCTGGAAACTTACTATAGTGATAAGTTGTGATCAGCTATAAATGCAGTACATAAGGGAATTTCACTGGCTGGAAATCAGAAGCAGACATATCATTATCACTTAATTAATGCTCTCAAAAATTTAAATGCTAATCTTCATTAATTACCGATTGTCATACTCATATTGTATCAAACACTCTAAGCAAGTACGCTTTGAACAGACAGTTTTCAGTTTAAAAAATCGCTCAACTGATTAAAATAACCAGTTAATAAGCTCTTATTATTTTTACCATGGAGACTCGAGAAGCTCACAATAACTCTAAAAACTTGTTTGAAATGAAGTGGCTCATACAACGGAGGAGACGAGTACCCTAGTTAAAGATCATACGAACACAATTATAACTTCCTTTGCCTTTTCCTTTGCAACAGGAAAATATATGCTCCTAATAGAAAATTAAGTGGGATTACATAAGAATGTTTCATGCCTACGTAATTTGAAATCAACCAGCAGATATCAATGAAGCCATTCTTTTTTATTTATACTTGGCAAATTCAATATATTTGTCTAATGACTACAGGATAAAAAGAAAAAAGGGGGAAAAAAAGCAACGTGAGACTAGTTAATCATTCAGCTAGCTTTAAGGGTTACAGCTGGGGGACTTTGTCTTCGAATATCTTAATGTCAGAACAAGCGATGTTCAAGAAAAGACAACCTTCAAAGATATTCCTGCACAAGAAACAGGCAAAGCATGTCTAAAGGACTCGAGTAGAGAATAGCACCCACATATTTGGCCTTTAGAGCCTCATAATGTGCACACGAATAGCTGACATGACAGAATTGTCGTGTTCATGTAGAGATTGGTTATACTCTTAGAAAAATGTCACAAGTTATACACCACATGATGCCATTTTTTGCAGCTATGAAGAGCACTGTGGATAATTGTAAGTACTGTGAACCAAGCATCAAACCTCCTCAAGCATGGAACCACACTCTGATGTCAAAGCTGTATGGCCCCTTGACACTCGACCAAAAGCAGAAAGTGCAAAGCTGGCTTCATTTGCACAGTCCCTCATAGCAAGTATTGTTTTCTGCAATTCATCTACCAAGGAAGAAAACATACAATGTAATACTTGTATAAAAGGGTGTGACTAATTTAACGCAAGGAAACTCACAATACCTGAAGCTGACTTTGCTTCGAGAGAAACAATGCAAAGCTCGTTAGTGGCAGAAAATAAACCATTCGAAGCAGCTTCCATGCTGCTTTGTGCAAGCTTCCATTCTTGTTCAATACCTGAGCAACAAGTACAGAAAACATCACCCCTCACAATCCTATTATGATTAAAAAAGCAAGCCATATACAGAAAGATGACACAGTAATGTACGTGCGAAAGAATGATAAGTAACATCCAATCTTGTCAAAGTGCTTAAGTTTGCTTGTTGCCATGCTCTGCAATCATTGCTCGTCCTGAATGGATGTTCTCCTGCAGGAACCCAGAAAATGCCATCTCTTGATGCTTCAAATTCCAGTATAGACATGCAAACTTTGATTATTTCAGATGCTTTCTCCCTTGCATCCCACAACAATTGCCGTCTCCTTGTTAAATGCTCATGGAACTCAGGAGGAATTTTTGACATTTTAGAGGAACTATTTCCAGCAAGACCAGAAGAGCTACCACCACACGCCCATCCCATTGCCCTTTCTAGCTGTCCTTCTGCAGCAAGGGAAGTTCTTTCTACAGCTTGCAGACCCTCAATTGTCTGAGCTATTCTGGAAACAGCAGATTGCATTACTTCCAACAGTCTTTGCCTGTTGAGATTCAGAATAAATTGTCGCAGGTTGTCACCACTGGCTAGCAATTTATGCAATGTAATCCGGCTATTAGGCGAGGGGGTCAATAGAGCATCATGCATCCACTCCATCTGAACAATCTCTATGCAGTCCTTCTTTACATTCTCTTTGAGTTCATGTACCTGCCTTTTCATAAGGGATGCTGCTGACCTTGCCGCACGAGCAGTTTCATGTGCATTGCAGTATTCTTCAAGCATAAGCTGGACCTTTTTAACAGCCCCAAGGTCTTTGTGCGACTGATCAAAGACCAATTCCTTTCTCGACCCATTCAGTTGCTTAAAATGGTCATTCATTTTCTCTAACCATGCCCTAAATATAGGCAGCATAGAATCTTTCAGGTAATGACTGATTTGTTTCTCAAGCTGAAGCACAAGCTTTTTCTTCGCAGTGTTGACGAGCTGGTCAAAACCAAGCTTTTGGTCCATGGACAAAGCCACCTCATGGGTGCATACATCAAGAAATGAATCCAGAACGCATACTTTCCAAATAAAGAAGGCATATTCCTTCACAGAACCACCAAACTTCCAGACCTTTTCAGATAATGCTTGCCCAGAACTTATACTATCTCCTAAATTAGGATCCCTAATGCCCGCATGCAAAGAAGAAGCACCAACTGAGGACAAAACTTTGTCTAGTGACTCTAATTCATGGAAGGGATTGACTAATGTGGACAAGAGTGCTTTGACTCTTAAGGAAAGCAAGTCTATTTCCTCTTCAGCATTCATTAAAGACTGAAAATGATTTTCACACGAACTCAATACACTTTCAACATCCGTTTCTCTCTTAATGAGAGAAGAAGTACGTTTCTCCCTCTGGTTCCAGGATTGGTGGAGTTGGTCAAGTTGTGCCCTACAAGATTCTTCCTGAGATGCTAATTCTTCAGCCTCTTCCCATGAAAGATGATCCCTACCCTTAAGAGCTGCTTCTTCAAGAGCCAACTGCCGCTCAGTGATGAGGGCTACCTTAACAAAATAATTGCGTTCAAGCTCACTGACAGTTCCCCGCTCCATTTCAACCTCCAATAGCTGCTTGAGTGCAGAGTCAATAGTGCCACGAACTTGTGAGACCAATCCAAATACATCTGCGAACTCCGAACTGAATGTAACAGCGTTTCTGAGCACATCTGGTAAAACATCAGATAATTGATCAACCAAGCTTTTACAGGAAACAACAGTGCTTTTGAAAATTGATGCCCAGTTTTCTTCAAGAAAAAGTTCCTCACTTTCCATACTTGCGTCACTGCAAGGAACATCCCGGTCAGCAAATTGCCGTAAATCATTCACGAATTCAGCAATGACCGAGCATTTCTCTACCAGCTCTTCAAGTTCACCAAACAAAAATGAGGAATCATCCAGAGAATTATCGCCATTCCCTTTCCCACTGGCATCAGCCCTGTCAAGAATACTCTTTTTCACATCATCATAAATAGATGCAACAGCTAAGTTCAACACATAAAAGGCCTTCTCTTTTTTCTCTGCTAACTGGCCATGATACCTTGCCTTGTTTGTGTCATCATACTCAGATTGACCATAATTAAACAGTGAATGTAAATCATCTTTCTTCTCTACAGCGGCAGATTGCATGTATTTCATGAAACTAGAGAGAAGACGCTCCTTAACTTTAGATTCAGCCTCAGAGTGAACAGAGTTCTCTAGTTCAGCACACTCATCCTCAACTTTCCCTATCTCAAAGGCATACTTGCTGACTTTTAGACACAAGTCATCATGAGCATGTTTGACTGTATCACGAGAATTGTTTAGTTGCTTAGATATCAATTCAGCAGCCTGCCTTCGGGCAATGGAAATGATATCAGATGTAAGAACACCTGAACATAACTGCAAAATTTGTGCCCAGCTATACACCGTGCTGGTTGTGAGGTAACTTAGAGGAAGAATTCTCTGCAAAGCTAGAGAGTAAACCTGAATTGCAGTGAGAGATGACGACACACCATGATCTAACTCAGCTACAAGCCTAGAGAGTTCCCTGTCTAAATCAGTGCATTGTACTTGTGTCGGCTCTGGAACAACAGTAAGTGGAACCCCAGCCCCCAGGACTGCTGATGAAAGGGACAAAGCTTCTCCAAGACTACTGACATTATTCCAGGCATTTATTTCCGGTATCAGATTGCCCCTAAGAGCATCAATGATCCTTCCATGTTGCTCAATCCAGCTTGTTGCCTCTTGGGCTTTTTCAGCTATCAAAGCTTTTGCTTGAGAATACTCACGAGCCTGAATTTCAAAAGAAGAACGAAGTTTTTCCGAATTGCAAGTTGCTTCAGCAACGATTGACTTTGCAGATGTCTCATGTAGAATAAGATTAGACCGCTCTTGATCAGCTCGACAGAATAGGGCAGAAACGAGTTCATATTTGTTGAGCACATCAGAAAACCTCTGGTACATTATTAACTATGTCAGCAAATGAATATCATTCATTACATGTTTTTGCGGGGAAGTATCAAAATTTTCAAGCAGTCAATTTTCATACCTCAAGGGCAGATTCAACAGCTGGCAAGGAAGATATTAATAGATCATGATGTTCCTGAAGAAAATGACACAGTATCAATTCTTTCCAAATATTAGTGTCAGCCAGTGGTCATATAAACAGTTAATTTCGTACTTTGTTTTTGGTCAAAAATACAGTATTGTGATGAATACAGTGCACCGTATTGACTCCACATACTCTGAGGAGCAGTACACATTGAAGTGCACTAGGTGGAAACAACACCCACTTCGGTCATGCCACCTCAAACTAATGACTCGTGAATTAATAAATAAGAAGCAGTCTAAATTAGAATTATTTTTCACCAACAGTCCAATATCAATAGTATATTCTAAAAAGGAAAATACAGAAGTGGGTAGAAATGACGCAATAAGTGGTTAAGCCAAACCTCGCAACCACAAAAATCAGTCATTTATTCTTGTTCTAATGACAAACAAGCTCATATTGCTACTAAGACATTAAATGACACTCTTTAATCAACTTAATACTAGACACAATGCTATATATAGTCTCCATAGATATATAATATATCCAGATTAAACTCAGCCTATAGCGATAATTTACTATCTGCTAAATTTTGTTTCTTAACGTACTTCAGATTTCTTCTACAAATTTCACATACATCCCTTGAGAAATATCACTCTTTGTGAAAGAGATATGGGATCAATATACTGTATTTTCAGTATCAGGTGCATCAAGCCGGTAAAATGGCTAGTTTGATAAATTAATTTGAGTAAACTTAACTTCTGAAATAGATACACAATCCAAGTCTGAATTGATAAGTACCTGCAACGGAACACGAATTTCTTGCACTCGAGATGCAAACAAGCTTAAGCTCACAGCCAACTCCATGCCCTTTCTCTCTTCACCGCCAATTGCTGCATCATCATGAAAGTCTCCCCTAGTCCATTCTACAAGTGGATCCCATACGAAAACCTCTAGAAGCATCAGGAGTATGTCTTTATTTTTCCTGAGGACACCAAGAACTGCTTCACAATTAGTTTTGAAAATCCCCTCTACTCCGGTCAACCCTAAAGCTGCTTCAATCATCTGTGTTAGTCGGAAAGGAACGATTTCTGGGATCTTGAGTCTCAGCCCTTTATCAAAGCATATATTGTAATCAATATGAAGTATATCTCCACTACGGAAATCCACCAGAATATTATCTAGATGTCTATCTCCAAGACCAAGAATGTGGCCGACCATGCTCATGGCTGCAACACTTCCAGAGTACCTGCGAAGGGGGGGATGTAGCATAGGCCATGTTACAAGTTACAATTAAATAGCAATGATGTTTTCAAATGATATTGAGAAATGCTGGTGTCCAAAGCTAGAGCATTAGCACCGTGAGAATACCACTTCAACTATAGGATAACCACTTTACAACTGAGAGCAAAATAGTACTGGAAAATGGAATCACACCTTTTCAACTTTAAATTGAATGCCTTGAATCCTTCACTAGCACACCACAGCTCCTGATACAAAAGTTGCCGAGGAACTTCTTGCATAAGATCCATAAGAACTTTACGCTTGACTTCATGAGGCCAGTCTTTTCGAGATATTACTCTCCTTATGCCTTTTTCTTTGAGTGCTGGGATGATCTTACCATAAAACATATCACTTGGACGTGGAACTGGTGGAGGAACTGTTTTTGTGTTTCCGGGGCCAGAAGATGGCAGTATAGCTGCTTGTTCTCGGGCTTGCCAACACTTGTAGACACTGTACACACTTATCACATTGTCCACCCACTGGATAAGACCAGCCCGACCACTGATTGGAGTCACTGAATAATGGCGAATACCAACCAAATGACTACGAGTCGTGTGAGACGAATGTAACAAACTATCAATAGCATGCAAAAGCTGCATTATTCTGGCATCAAGGCGTAAATCTTCCCTTCCTTTCAACAGATAAGGGTAGTTTTGACCATCTGAACCAATGATGTTGATCTTTTTAGGTTTAGTTTTTGTTGATATTATCGTTACTTGTTCAGAAAAGGAAGAAATTGTTACAACACTGGGAAGAACAGTGAGGCCTCCATCTGCTTCAGATAGTGCAACCAGTTTTTCAAGCCCAGGCATAGGAACATCAGATGATGACAAGAGAGCAAGTTGTGGAGCTACTTCCCCCAAGGAAACTGAAGACTTCCTCTGATAAGATGTTAAAGATGCAGCAATGGTATCAAATGGCCGCCATACATCCGCAAGTGAAGCAGCGGATTTTGGAGGATTCTTAAAAGCCAAAATTGCACTTTTCAGTTGCTCGATGTACTGCTCATGGAACCTTATCTCATGAGGTGTTACAGGTTTCCGGGTTGTAGAAGCCAGACGACGCTCAAGGGTTAAAATAATAGGTGCCATCATAGCCGAATACTTAGCTGCATTTATCTTGCTTTTCTCGCTCAGGCTGAGAGTAATATTCTCTGCAATTCGTGCAGCCTCCTCTTTCAAAATGTGGATGCGCCTCATTACATCTGCAAGTGAAATTTTTGTATGGCCTCAAATTAGTGAAAAGTTGGCATTATAGCAAATCTACATAGACAAAGACCCACTTAATATTCAATCTTAGAGAGAGTTTTAGATAGAAAATCATAGGTATATCACAGACTTCATAAAGAATGAAAAGAACAAAGAAAGAAATTTGGCCTCCATGAAATCTCAACATGCTTAAAGATCACAAAACTTGACCTAGTAGACAGTACAACAACAAATGCCTCATCCAGAAGGGCAAGAGTACCTGAATGAAGTTCATGAAGTGTGCTAAGCCAGAGTTCCTCCCAGAGAACTGTTACGTTACTAAGTTCATTTATCATGAGCTGGACATCTTGAATCAATTTCGGGTGAAGATCTCGCTGCATGTATATAGATAGTGGTAACAATCAAAGGTTAATATTTGGACAAGCAATGACTATATTACAGAAAAGCTCTCTGCAAAAGCAAAACAGAGTTTGTCATTGCCCACAACTCCAGAATTGGTCAAGTAGCCTGTGCGAATCCGAGGTTATAATGTCATGTTCACTTTCTCACTCCTCATTTTACAGCATTTTTTTTTGGTTTTTTATTTTTATATTTTTGCGTGATGATGTGCAAATGTTGTCAATTAAGATTTAAGATTTTGAGTCCGTTCCATTGATCAAACCAGACACTACCATAGTGCACTCATGACTCATTAAAAAGTAACAAATTGAATGTAGTCCTTAACTTAGTAAAGACGAGGATATAAGGGTAAGCCCAAATTCTACTTCCATCTATTTCCCATTTCAGTGCCGAATAATTTGCTATAAATAGCTTAGTTAACAACGCATTTTCCACTTACATGGAACTTCCCTCCTATTCTCACGTAAAAATGCAATATTAACCACATGTGGGCAGTGAGAAAACTAGTAAGATAGTCTTCTGTTGGTGGATCTATAAAGCTCTGCCTCATGCAACCATCTTTTGTTAGCATTGTTCTACTCAGTGATCTTAATGATAAGTAACTATAACCAGATCCAGAAAACCAATGATGTCTATAATGTCTCCAACTGGAAATTCATAAATGAAAACATTGGCAACGGGATAACTTCTGTGCTTCAGTCTAGCAATTCGTACACTGTCTGAAGGAGAGGCTGGAACATTTGATAAGCAGAAATAACACCTTCTTCAGCTATCATTAACTTCATTACTTTTTAAAGTCACCATATCTTTAACATTTTCGATTGCAACCCTTAGTAGATTCAATGCAAGTAAAGAGCTTAAATTAATTTATTTTTTTATCTTCAAAATAAGGCCACATTCATAACCCTCTCACCTATTTATACAAAATTCACTTTTTTAAATTGAGCAAATCACACTAAAGATAGTAAAGCTTTGCTGTTTATTCCCCAACCATGGATAATAGATCTTTCTAGCCAACGGAGTTATTCACATGACAGAAGAGTGCAGCAAAAGAAGATGGATTACCAGACAAGCCAATACATGCTGTAGCTCCTCCGAAGGTTTTTCTTCATTAGCATTTACATCAACCAGGGTGGGATAAACAATGGACCAGGGTGAACGCTTCCCCAGCATCATCAATAGGCTTTGTAATTGTCTTCTGACTACTTGTTCAGGATGAGAGCTTAATCGAGCAAACAATTGAGGTGTCACTTCCTATAAAGATCCAGAGGATTAGAAAAAGCAATTTGTTGCAAACACAAATAAACTTTAGCACAGAAAGAGCACTTGCCTGCCATGGAAACAGAGGGACTGCTGAAAGAGCAGGTTCAAGAGTTTCTTTTAATTCCACTCCGTAATTTAGAAGAATATGCAGAACATACAGTGTAGCCCTCAAAGTGTAACTGCTGCTCTTATGTTTCAATGACTCATAGCCTGATCCAATCAATTGGCCATTGAAAGTATTTGATGAGGCATATGAAAGATACTGTATGAATCCATGAGCAGCACAGCCAAAAAGGGATACATTTCTTCTCCTGAGAGTCCACCAAATATCAACTAACTCATCAACAAGACATACGATGTCTCTCTCTTCTAGTCCAATATTTGCATGTAGAAAGATTGTTCGTAACCTGGAAACTACAGAACCAGAAAGGCCATCACTGGCAGAATCTTCAGCACCAGGTGCCCCTGCTGTTACTTCGATGACATTCGCCACTTGCTGCAACAAAGCCTTCACAGGATTAACATTGCTCATATTTTCAGCAGAAAGAAGGCAAACATCCTTTTCTCCCACTCTATCCTTTAAGCCTGCAGCATCACCCAGCTTGCTAATCCATTGGAAAATCATTGACTCAACTTTCATCATCTCATCATCGCTCAACTTTAGTCTTTCAGGTTGGACTTCAGGAGCAATAAAAGGAGATAAAGAGCATGAATGAAGGGCAGTTTCATGTGATTTGAGCAGGGAATTCTGGGCTTGATTAAAACACCAAGAGCCATAAGAGATCCATGACTTCCCCATAAATGGGCAAAGACGAGTGGACAATTTTGCAGCTGCACCGACGACTTCTTCAATGATGAGGCTGGCATCTGTTTGAGAGCTTAAGTTCTCATAATTGAAGGGGACCCCTCCTTTACTAATAAAAGAAAAATCAGCTCTCTCAAAGTCGGCTAACATCCTTGCAGAAAGTATCTCCAGGGATATATCTGAATACTTGCATTGTAGCCACTTTGATAGCTTCAAACATGCTTTTGCCTTCAAAATACTTTCATCAGCATCAGAAACTTTCAATGCTGAAGATATCATGCAAGGACGGACAAATGACCAAAGACTACTAAAAGCATCTTCATATTTCTTTTCAGCATACATTAGCAAGGCTCCTTCGTACTCCAAATTCAATTTTAAAGAATTGCACAGTCTCTCCTCTGAGCATCTTGATACATTTTCTATAAGATAACTTTTCAAACGATGTGCCAACATAATGTTTTGTTGCTTGCGAGCTAAATGCAACAAGTTCATACACAGATTCATTGTAACATGCGAAGCTGGATAGATGGTCCGATATACCCTGAGAACCTTCAACCATGGGTAACAATCTTGGTGCACTAGATTGAGTGGATGTTGAATAGGATGGATATATGAACTCAATATTGATTGGAATTGTTTGGACTCACTCTGACCTCCTCTGAGAGCAAATCCGTGTTCAAATTCCAAGATACAGTGCAACTGTGTGGCATATGCTGCTGCATCAGTTAAACCATCAAGGGGCAAAGCAGACAATGCTTCCTCCAGCATTTGTTTAGATTTCTGAAGGTCATGGGGCAACTTCTCTGTTTTTCCTTCCACTTGAAGAAGCATTGCCTGTAAGAGCATCTGCTCACTCCTTAACAGTGCTACATTGGGGTCAAGTGAGAGCTCATTGCTACTTTTCGGTGTCAAATCAAGGGAGGCCCATGCTGCCTGATGCTCACCCTCATCATAGTGAGCCAAGGCATGGATAGCATTTATTTCATTCCCTGCTGTTGTTAGAGCACCAGCATAACTCTTACCAGCATGTCTGGCACGAAGCATTTGCAATTCCACTAGCCATGACTCTAGACTTCTCCAATCTGATAGAGCAGAATAACTCTCAATAATACGTGCAATAGTGAACTGCACCCCAGCCGAACCCATTGAACTAAGAGATTCCTCATTCTGAAGCAAGTGAGTAAAGTGAGCAGCAGACTTTTCATATTGACCTTCTGCCTGGTATACAAGCCCAGTGATCCATGCTAAGGGTCTCAAAGCCCCATTTTGATCAATGAATGGGCTCTCCTCAACAAGCAATGAAGAAAAATTCATTGAAACCCATGTTTGCAGGCCAGCCAGAGCCTCTGGTTCATGGCACCTGCACAGAGCCAATGCCAGGTGGCGCAATACCCGTAGGATATCTTCAGAAAATCTACTCCTGATAGTCTGGAAAGTCTCTGAAATCTGTGACCTGGACGTTTCTTTTAAAGCTGAAGAGATGAGACTTCTCAACTCATGCAATCGCAAAACACAGTACTGAATGGTAGCATAATGGCAATTTAGCGCCAATCCAGCATTCATCATTGGCTCACAAATACGAGAGAACCATTCCTCACAGACTTTCTTATTAGCCCGGAAGAACAAGGAACTCTGGCGAGTAACGGATGGTAACACAGCAGACCCCTCGTAGGCATTATAAACAGTTTTTTTCAAAGATTCTACAAATTCCAATAATAGTCTCATAGGCAACAAATGAGCACCAGAAGTATTTATCGTACTTAAGTTACCATCATTTTGCTCACTGTCTAGCTGCAGCACATGCACAACATCCAAGAGCATTCTCTCCAATGCAGCAAATGTTTGGCTGGGTCCACCAAGATTAGTCCGGAGACGTGTTGAAACACAATATCTTGCCGCTTCATGTATAGCCCACCAAGCTCCAGCCAGGACATTCACGGAACAAATTTCTTCAAGAACATTATTGTCCACTTCAATGTCTAACCATGCACCACAAGTACCCAAGCTTCCGATTTCTTCCAGGTGATTTGGAGAGGGGTCCTTAAATCTCCGGCAACTATGGATGAGCCGTTGAACCCAACAAGACAAAGGAACCTTCCACCTCTGCGAAATGTAACTCAGAACGGAAACAAGCTGTTGAGCTTGAAGTTGTCGAGGCAGCTGCTTCAGAGCAAATAATTGCTTCCAATGCAAGCTGGAAATGTTTCCCTTAAGAGGATTGCTTATAATAGCAGTACCATACTCATAGAGACCACAGGAATAAACCATTGTAGGCAATACATGGCAAAGAAGCTTTGTAAAAATATTCTTTATGTCAGGTTCCGGATCACCAAGTCTTTCTAGGACAGCTTGAGCTATCAGAGAAAAGTTAATGGGATGTAATAGTCTTGCTTTCAAGAGCAGCTCCAAAGCTAATGCAACATGGGACCTCACTTTAGGTTCCTTATCGGATGCAGCATCCAATACAGAGAAGATCAAGTTTCGGAGATCCCCAGTACATACAAATGAATCAAATAAATAGGTTCGCGCATTCAAATTTTCTGTCATAGCAAGGACATTCTCACAGAACCTCCGTATCCAGTCTAAGACGGCTAATTTAACTGCGAGAGGAGAAGATACATGCAAAGCTCTGACGAGCAGGCAGCAGTACTTCCTCAGGTGCTCCACAGTTATAGCCGAAAGCCGATTCTTCAGTGAAGCATCAGTAAGGAAGTCTTCTGAAGCAACATCCACCAAAGGATTCCGAGTACAACTATTACCCATGGCACATTTGCTCAAGAACTCAACTGTACTTAGCCTTTCTAATGTCATCAAGACACTTATTTGCAAATCAACACAGGCCTCAATAGGAAAGGTCAAGGGATTGAGATGCTCAAGAAGAAAACACGCTAATGTTTCTGATCTCTGAAGATACAAGGTTGCGACATCTGGTCGATCAATCAAACTTTTGTTTCCGCTTAAAAGGACACAAGTTAATAGAACTTTTAAATCAAACTTAATAAGTGCAAACAACTCAAGTTTAGAATAGGTTTCCTGGTAAGGACCATTGACTTCAACATCATTATGCACCAAAGATTTTTTTAGCATACCTTTCAGCATGTCCAATTCTACCAACAATGAATCCATTGCTCGTTGCACGACTTCATTATTACCATGTTGCAGCAAGAAAACATAAGTTGCAGCACAACTTGCTGTCACTACGTGATTTGGATGCAAACGGAGCTGAGATACCGGAGCATGAAATTGCAGTATTTTGTGCACAGATGACGAGAGAAGGCCAAGCTTCTGCAACGATAATAGCTGAAGATTTGTCTTTAAGACTCCATGAACTTGAAATGAACTTATTTTTCCAGCTCCAATAGCTGAATGACCATTATTCATTCTCACACTCTGGAATAAAGTATCTAGGGCAAGTGGATATAAGGTGGAGAAATCTTCACGTAGAATTTCTGCCAAGAGAGTCAAGCATTTCCACAAATCCCCGATCCATTTTGACCATCCAAATCTCTGTCCGAGCAAAGATAAACAGCCTAGCAGTTGCGGAAGCATCTTGCTAAGTGGTTCCCTTATTTTTCCAAGAAAATTTGCTTCCAACAACCCAGAAGCAGTGGACTGCAGGATGGTAGAAAAGCAAGAAAGCAGGGCCAGCAGTCTTCGAAATTGTTGTGGAGTACCCAGACTCCCATCCTGCAGCAGCGCATCCATGTCACCCAGGAACTTTGACATTAGTCCAAGCGAGAACTGCAAGTTACTGACCCAATGCTTTTGGCATTGCAAGAAACAATCCATAATAACACGTCTATCTGATTCTCCAAAGTCCGGTATCAATGCCCAACCAAGAAGCAGATCGACAATGTCCACAAAATGGGGTTGGAAGCATCTAGAAAACTTCAGTGAGATCAGAGTTATAACGCCAAGAAGGCGATGCAATAAACTCAAAGAGGTTCTCTCATCTTCGAGTAGCTGTTGGCATGCTTTGAGAATTGGTAGTGCATATCTTTCGATTCCATTAACATCTCCAACATTAAGAAACTCCCGGAGGCTGTCAAGTGCCAGTTCTGCTGTACCATCTCCAGCATCAACGTTACTGAGCAACGGTAATGACCAGCTAATGAACCTATCCACCATAGTACCAAGCATAACATGGTTTTGTCTTCCATTTGTTGTTATAGGAATTGAACAAACTACAGCGCAGAGGGCCCCATATGCTGTGGCAGCTAATTGCCTGACAGAGTGTGATCTGCTGAGGAAGTTGATAAAATTAGTATAGCTTACGCTGCAGCGCTATCAGTCCAATCAGAAAGTGGTTGAGAAATGAGCAACAACAGTGATAAGAGAAACAACTAAGCCTCATTCGACTAAGCGGGAGTCAGCTTTATGAATCCCTTTGCTCAATTTTGTCTCAAGTCAAAGAACAGTGTTCTCTACAAAGACATGAAATCAGTTTCTCTGGTACCTTTTAATTTAAGTGATTGCCTCTTTTAATTTAAGTGATTGCCTTCAAAGCTGAGAGGTCCAGGACAGTGGCCAAACTGCTAACTTCTTGTATGAAGTAAAGAGTCAAAATCAAGATCATTAAATTTTTTTCAATCTCCTTGAGATTTCATGCCTCAGGAAAGAGTTCTGACTGCATTAAAAATTAGGAATCCCTCAGACTCCATCTACTTAACCTATGCGATCATATTTCAGAGGAGGGCCAAGATACAAAAGCGTTGGCAAGATGCCAAGATTTAGTTCAAAGCTCAATATTTTTGCAGCTAGCATGACAAGCTTGCTGCAATTGCCAAACCATAGCAGTATCCTAAGCGAACTTTTCCTAAAAATAGTTGTGCTCGTCTTTTCGTTCTTCAGTTACAACACCATGTAAACTCACTAACTAGAAAAAATGCACAAATCAAACGAAGAAAGCGTTATTTCAATTGGCTTTAGCGCGGCTCTAAAATTTTTCACCGGTTTGGAAGGATCTTTCCAACAGCAGTTAGCTGATTGGCTCAGCTCGCTGATACAGCGCAGAGCGGAACCGAACATAATCTCCTGCAATTCCTATTTCCCCTTTCGGTTCCTTTGACACATTCAAATTAGGCCCCATCGTAACAAAGTCTGAACCAAATATATTTCACAGAAATTCATCGGTTCGCATGATCGCCCAGAAGGGTCAAACGACCACGTTTAGCGCACTTTTACACGTCACGAACAGACCATCATTCTCGAACACAATTACACTCGAGAGAGATTGATTCTTACTTGTCGGACAAGAGCTGCAAGAGGCCCTGCGAGAGAAAAGCCGCAGAGTGAGCTACGAGGAGGGAGTTCGGAGGGTAGAGAACCGCCCGGTGGAGCGAGCTGATGGCGCCGAGCCGAGTGGACTCGTCGTTCTCCGCGGCGGGAACGGGCTTCGCCGGCTGCGGCGGCGGAGACGGCGAAGGCGACGGCGAGGGCGAGGGCGAAGGCGCGGAGGAGGAGGAAGGAGCTGAGGAGTCGTCCTTGGGGAGGGCGACGGAGAGGAGGGCCGCTAGATGGTGTTGCTGCAGCGGGTGCGGATGGGGGTGGTGATGGAGACCTTGCATCGCGGTGGCGGTGGCGGTGGCTGCGGCAGCGGCGAAGCTGAATCTGATGGCGATGCGACTCGCTTCTGCATCTCTTGGCGCTAACGCTGCTCTCTCTCCAGGGAGCTCTTCAATCTGAAGGAACGTTTTAGTATTGAACAATGGATGTTGATTTTTACTTTCCCCCTCACTAGGAATGTTTGTGTTGAAAATGAAAATTACAAAGAGAAAAACACACTACACGAAAACTCAGTCTGCACTTGGGGAGCATTTGTTAGTATTATTATTTTAACGGATAAGTTAAATAGAAGTTCTAAAATTTATAGCAAAAATATAAGTGAATCCTAAAACTTGCAAAAAGTGCAATCGAAACATAAAATTTATCAATTTGATTCAAATAAGTTTCCCTATTAGCTCCGTTCAATCAATCTCACGGAAAACGCTGACGTGACTTATTTTATTATTTTCTCTCTCTTATGAGGCAAATAATTTGACATTGCAAAATCCGCGTTTTCGACACGACGTCGTTGTGGAGACCCAAGAGCCCTAAATTACATTATTATAAGTAACGATTTATTTTGCAAGTTTTATGAATGTGTTTTTTATCAGAAAAATTATTAACGAATTGTTGATTCAAGACAACTATGGTAGACTCGTCTTTTTCACAAGTTTCAATTTATTTCGACAGACTTGTTATATATTTATGATTACAGATTAAATATATAGATTGAAGAAATATTCAAAAAGACCGTTAAAAATTCATGATTCAGTATATATTGTGGCTATTTATTTGCAAATTTTATTTTATTTTTCTTTGTGTTGCGGGTGGTGATTGCAAAATATTAATTCACTTTTGCCTGTTCTCACTATTCTGTGTTGCATTTCTTCCCATTTAACATTCACTCTTTTTTCTTTGTAGTTGGGAAACAACAAAAAAAAAACATTTTGGTATTTACCCCAAAAAAAAAACATTTTGGACCCAACGGTAAATACTATGTTAGTTGAGAGTTTCTCCGTCATTACAAATGTTGCAATTGTTAGTGTCTTAAGAAGAGGACTATGGTGTCGGGGTTCTATACCAGTCTCCTTCGAGGCACCAAAGGGCCGGGCCCTTGGTGAATTCCTCAATCTAAAAAAAAAAAGACATTTTAGGGGAAAAAAAGGACCTTCAAGGATTGCTTGTCCGATGAGATTGTTCAATAGAATTGATTGTGCAGAAAAAAAAAAAGAACGTTAATGACCAAATGACGAAAAACTCTCTTTCATAATCATAGGTTATACATTATGCATACATTGGACATGTATAATCACAATTATACACAGCCAGTTGACATATTTAATGCAAAGCGAAGAAGGAACTGAGCATTAATGGCTTTGTGAGAGCTCGCTTTCATATTTATTTTTATGTATTTATTGATTCAATAAGGAAAATATTTACTTTTCGTCCTCCTTTGCTAATCAATTTCATTAACTTTTAATTTATCCAATCAATTTTTTCTACTTTGACAATTTTTTTTAAATTAAGTTTCTCCAACATCAAATCGAACTGAGTTCAGCTAACATCCCAATTGGCCCATGCCAAAGTCCGATGCACATGCCGACGTGGACATGGGTGTAAAAGGTTAATTAATCTAGACAAAGTCACAGCTTGATGTGGATTAAAAATTAACTAACACGGACATTTTCATTGGGAAAACTTTTTTCGCATCGCGGACTACAATATTGTTCGACGACCGCATAAATTGAATTGCATTGGATTTTTTTTGTTTGATGATTGAAAAATCCACCACAAGTCCCCGTGTTCGAACGGCATCAAATGACCGAGCCTCTATATCTCGAAGGAAATTAGTATAGGACCTCGACACCATGGGCCCCACTTAAGATATTAGTAATTGCAGATTTCGAACATTCGATCTTGGTGATGAGGGAGAAACTCTCAATCAACATAGATACCCACTGTTGGGAAATTTCATTGGATTTAGTGAATGTATTTTATTAGAAAATTTGTAAAAATTAAATGACTTAATGATCAATTATAGATTAGACTTAAGAAAAGACGAAGCGAAAGTACGGGTACAAAAAGTATTTTTGTTCCTAGTTGCCGTTACGTACGCTAAAAGAGGAATTTGACTATCCCCTTAATAAACTAGACCCTTGAATTGGTAAGACCCATCAAATTCAATGCTCTAAAAGTAAGTTCGTTCACATCTAATGCATTACATCCCCAAGTTAATTTCTAATTTTGTACGACATCAACTTCAACTAATGTCCCCATCGGTCGATGCCAAAGCATGATACGGAAAAAAAAAAAAAAGAAATACGGATGTCGAAGGGACTTGTCAAAGAAAATAGAATGGAGGAAAAACTCCAAATGAAGATATGAAGTGCTTTTTTGTTATACTAATTAACGATTTAAAGTGGACGTTATTTTAAAGACGAGGCTAAAGTACCTTAATTTTCTCAAAGAATGGCTTGAGATGAACCTTATTTTAATTAACGATATGAAATTATTATGCCTATCTCAAAAATTGATTGATCTTACCGATTGATCCCCTGCCTGTGGCCACTGCCCCTGGCCATGGGTGGCGAGATCATCTCGAAGGCATGGAGGGCTAGGAGCAGCTCTCTCATATGGTTTTTATTTATTTATTTATTTAAAGTTTTTGCCTTTTCTTTCCTTTTTTGAAGAAAATTTAAATAACATAAAGGACGAAAATTATCTCCATCGGGCGATAAGATTATGCTTTGATTGGATACTAATGTGACCAATTCAATCTTTTATTTGATATAAGGTTCACCTCATGCTCTTATTTGAAAAAACGATGGTACTTCAAGTTTTTATTTGGAATTTTTCACTGATGTAGATAACGTTAGGGTATGATGTTAATAAAAGTCAGTCGATACAGACATATTGCGATGTCGTTCGACAATAGAAATAAAAAGGACCTAATTATACAATTAATGACTTGATCTGAAAAAGGGGAAGGGAAAAAAAACAGGAGCATAAGTACAAAATAAGAGGAATTTGACTTGCCCCTAAAAATTTAGACCGTCGAATTCGACGAACCTCTCTTTAAGGCTCATCAAATTCAATGTTCACAACACATCTTGATGCATTTGAAGCCAGCTTAACTTCCTGCAACATCTTCGCAAATTGCAACCTGAACTCCTCGAGTGGAGAAGAGAGTGGGAGGAAAAGCGAGAAAATCTCAAGAAGATTGGAGACGATGTTCGAAGCAGTGGGATGTAGAACTCTCCCATTCCACGACCTCTTCCTCGTTTGGTTAATGACCCAACATGGTGCCCCCCCGAAGAAATCGTCAGATGAATACAGTAATTAATTACTGAACAGATGGGGCTTTAAGGATGAATTTGTCGGAATCGCTCTCGGAAGAGAGAAGAAAAACCGGAAGAAGAAGAAGATTATCCGACCTCAAGTTTTTAAGACATAGGTATGATTCGCTAGATCAAGAAGAAGAGGACTAGGGAAGAAGAGGTTTCGAGATTCTGCGTCTGCATTCCACGGGAGGTTCAAGATTCGACGTGAGGTCCGTGGGTTCATGACTGAATGGCAAGAATCTCCAGTTTATGTACCCGGAGGTGAAATTGGAGCCTCAACGCTTACCTTATCGTCGATAAAAATTTGATTTTTGACGTGGGTCTGTATGCTGATTCGACCATAAGTCGCGGTTGCCTTCCCCTGGCTCTACGGGAAATACCCACAGTGGTCTGTATTCAATTGCCACCAAAACAGGAGTAATTACCCCTAAAGCGAAAATATCTAGGAGAAGCTGTTGCCAGGACACCCCCCTTCGGATTCGCCCGGTGTTTTGTTCCTGGCGACTTCATGGGAGACAAGACCAGAAAAGGCAAGGAAAGAGCGTGACAACGTCGGACTTTGAAGAAGAGACCTACTTGAGCCTTCAGGTAAGAACGAGTAACACAGAACCCCCAAAATGATTAACTAGGATTCACCTCTCTTTCTTTCCCATCTCTCTTTCCACTCGCAGCTCTCCTGATTCTTCCCAATCTCTCTCTCTTCGCTGTTTCTCTGAATGGAGATTGATTGATCTTTACTGTGGAACTTTCTTGGGTTTTCATACCCAGAGAGAGCAAGGACGACCCGAGATCGAGATGTCGCTGATGGTCAAGAAGCCGTTGGATCCAGATCCCAAGTCCGAACAAGTGAGGATGTCTCTCTTTTGCTGATTGTCTTTGACCTCCCTGAGGTTGCCAATGGTCGTAACTCTCGTTCTCAGGACCGGTTGAACTCGGGGGGTATCTGCTTATCCTCAATGTGTACGATTGTCTTGAAGAATGGAGATGTAATCGTTCAGGTTTTTGTGCTTGTACACTGCATGCCGTTACCACTTCAGTGTTTAGGATGCTTCCTGTCTAGGGTTTTTGTTTGATCCTGAGGAAGGGCGAAATTGGTCGTTCCTCTTTTTGCGCTTTCACAGAAATGGCCAAACGCTCCAGGATTGATTGAACTTGTAAAATGGAGCCTGATGATGGTCAGAATTTATCATGATGCGCACTTCTGCAGCCAGTTTCCTCATAATTTGTGCTCTAGGATTCCGAAAGGAGTCACTGAACGGATGTCATGTGGTTTTTCTCTAATTAGAAAGCTTTTGACTGACTGCTCAGTTTTCATTCTGGCAAGTTTGCCCAGTTTTTCATTGGCCGTTCCAGGATAATTTTGAAGAATTCCTAGATAAATGCCCAGGAAAATTACTGATGTTGATTTCACTAGGACCCGAACTTCAATTCTCAGCATATCTATCTACCCGCTCATTACATTCAATGAGATATCCTGGATTTAAGACTTCAATTCCTGAACAGTTTCATGTCGAAGAATTTGCAGGCATCAGTCTTGCTACAACGACCAAAACAATATCAGCAATTCTTTTTCTAGCTTGACCACTAGGGTGCAGTGTCCAGGAAAAGGATTGCTCTGTTTTTGTGTTTTTTGTGGTCGATCGGAGTTACTTCATTCTGTTATTGATTTCGTAATGCTGATGCCTAGTACAAGAAGTTTGTCAACTTGCTTGGATACACAGAAGAAGTTTACAGTGGCTCTGAGTTATTTCCTTGGTGTTACTTATTTGGCCTTTTTGTTTATCCCGTGTGTTTCAAGTCTGAACTTGTCATCTAGTTGTATCAGATGCAGTTATCTTTATTATCAGCTGGAAGTGCAGACATTGATACCTCTAATTAACTGATCATAAACTTTCGCGATGCATGAGCAGGTGGCATCAACGTACCATAGGGAGACAAAAAGGTCAGTCCCTTTTCTTCAGGTAACAATAAACTTCAGTAACTAATGTCTGACCGCTTCAGCAACCACTTTATTTTCAGACAGAAGAGACTTGTCATTGATGACTTATATCACTATGATCATGTTGGGGGGAAATCCCCTGCCATGGAGCGGGCGGAAGAGTTTCGAGCAAATTTGCCAGCTGAAATCCCTAGCTTCCTGAAGACTATGGTGCGTTCAAATGTTACTACTGGATTTTGGCTGGTGAGTCCAGAATGCTTTACTAATTTTTGAATGAGAGAAGTCCTGGGAGGAAAATGAGATTTTCACTCCCCCTTTCCTTTCGTGCAGCATCTTCCCATGCCATTCTGCAAGTTGCATATGCCAAGACATAATATCACTGTTACTCTGGAAGATGAGAATGGGGAAGAATACCCCGTAAACTACATTGTGGATAAGACAGCACTAAGTGCTGGATGGAAAAAGTTCTCAAGTGCACGAGAATTAATGGAGGGTGACGTCTTAGTTTTCCAGTTGGTCAGATCCTCCATCTTCAAGGTAAACCCTTTTGTTTTTGTTTGGTGATACAAAAGAATGGAAATTATCTAGACTGGTGCTAGTTTTGGATATGCGAGAAAGTAAAGCAAGATTCTTTTAATGCATTTCTGTGATAATAGGTTTTTTGATTGGTAATAAGGATAACAAATGTTCATGCTGCCATTCTACAAGAGAGAGATGGATGGCAGTGCACCAAAAGATATGATGGCTAAGAGAGTGCTGCTGAATTTGGGTTATCTCTATTTGACTTAGTTGACATTTCGTATAATAAGTCATACGTCATCATTTTCATGCAAACTTCCCACCCGGAGTACTTCTCTTGCTAGGGAAATAAAAGGAGGCATTTGACAGTCCTGAATGCTTTTTAAAATGATTTGAGAGCAGCACAACTGCCCTATGAGACCTCTAACAGTTAGCAAACAGTCCCTAGTAATGAAAATATAAATCAGTGCATTACTAGCAGCGTGTAGCTGTGGTTTTGTAAGGCAGGAGAGGAGAGAGTAATTCTAGCAAGGAATGACATGGTGACATGACTGGATATTAGTCTTCAGGAGACCATTTCTCCGCTTCTTTGGAGCATCAGGATAGAGATTTGTGGCCTGTCTGGTAGATTTCATTAAGGTCTGTTTTTGCGTGATATACTATTGTATTATTTCCACAATAAGCTGGTAACATGTATATAAGTTTGACTCAAAATCATGTGGATGTAAACAATTACGATCATAACCCTAGATAATGCCAGAAATCAAAAGAGACCAGGAGAAGAGATAGCAGGCTTGTCATATTCTTATTTTTGTAAATCTCTTTTAATGTTTATTAGCCAGATCATGCATTGTACCAAGATCAAAGTTCAATAGTTTCTCCACAGCGATCTACCGTTTGGTAATTTATCTTACTGTAGGTGCACATTGTGAGAGGGAGTGGATCCCAAGGGACTCTTGGTCTGGATGCACCCAGAAAACAAAATGATTCTGGTAAACTGTATATCTTCACATTTTCAACTCCACTGTATTTTTCAAATGCTTCTGCAAATTCCTGAAACTAATATTCCAAATTTCCCAAAATGCTAAAGAAAATCGGACAGACAAGGAAGTCATACCCAACGAGAAGTTCCCAAGCGCAGGGCCTGTTTCACAAGAGACATCTCCTGACAATGCTCAAAACAAAAGCTTGATGGTTTTAAATACTAATCCCCCATGCACGCCTGATCAGCCTGCCAAGTCGGGCGACGAGGTCGGTCCAGATGCCACACATGGGACTAGACTCTCAAACTCAATATCTGCCACTGATTACGGAGAGGCGACAAGCAATAGCAGTCTGACCGTACTTGTCAATGGCACAGCTATTGACTCTGACCTTACTGAGTACCAGAGGACAAGATATTTGGAGCTCTGCTCCAGTCAGAAGGGTTTTCTGCATGACAACCTTCTCAAGAGCATTAATTACAAGTTGGCTGCTGAGATGATCTCTGAGATGGTCAACATTGCGGATGCCATTAAAGCTAGCAACCTCTCCACTTCGAGAGCGGACCTTGAGATGTGGGACAAGACTTTGGAGGGATTTGAGCTTCTGGGAATGAAAGTTGGATTTTTACGCGCTCGGTTGGACCAAATCAAGAATCTCACTTCAGAGTTACAGAGGTATCGAGATGCCAAAAGTAAGCAAGCTGCAGTCAAGGAGGAGATGAGGAGCGTTCAAGTGAGGCTATCAAAATTAAAGAAGTTGAAGAAAAGACTTGATGCTGATTTAGAATCTCTGAAGGTGAATGCAGAGAGGCATGAACATGTGTTCCAGGAGGAGGCTAGCGCTCCATGGTGATGAGAAATCTGTGAGAATGTTCTTCTGTAAAATGTTCCTTTCAGTAGAGGATAAACTTGCAAGATCATATGATTTGGGCCATTGTAATTTAGTGTAACGTCGTCGATGGTTACAACTGCATCCATAATGGCAATTGAGTCTAAAGGAGATCCTTGCTCCATCTTTTTTCCTTTTTCCCTTGTGAAGACCACCATTCTTATCTCTCTGTTTTAAAAGTTGAATACTATTAGATGGCGGGATATGCTTTGCTGCTTAGGTGAGGGTGATTTCGGTTGTATCAGCAGCTGGCTGGGATCAGACTCAGTTTGTGGCAGGGAGTTAACCAGGATCACCGTTGTTTACTAGATAAGGGCGTTGAGATGGCAGATATATATGAGGAAACTTGAACAATATCATTTTTCCAAAAAAAAAAAGAAAGAAAAGGCTAGACATGTATTGCAAAACATGATTGACAAGGCAAGGCAGAGCAAATTTTCACTTGGGAACTCAATTAACGTATGCATGCGGGCAGACATGTAGTGTCAATATAGGTACAGACATATGCGACACGTTTAACTTGATACTTTCTTTGCGAAAGCTTAATAACATGTAGCTGGTAACCTTGGTGTAAGTACAGCCTCCAGTGGCGTTGCTCTGGGCATTGTCAATCCAGGCATCTCACTCATATCAACCTTTGAAGCCGAGACTCTTTCCAGTTTAAATGCATGAAGCAGCCGGGCAAGAGTAAGTTGCACTACCTGTAGGCCAAACGAGACCCCAGGACACATCCTCCTACCAGAACCAAACGGTATAAACTCAAAAGAATGACCTCTAACATCCACATGAACATGGTCGGTGAGGAATCTCTCTGGCTGAAACTCTGATGCGCGAGACCAGATTCTGGGGTCACGTTGTAGCTTCCACAAGTTAACCATAAGGCGTGTACCTGCAGGGACATGGAAGCCAGCTACTATGCAGTCTTCCATGGCTTCCCTTTGTACAGATAGTGGCAGTACAGGGTAAAGACGCAGTGTTTCCTTGACTACTGCTTGTAAGTAGGGTAAGTTATTAATGTCCGATTCTTCCACTTGGCGATGCTTGCCAACTTGGACGTCCAGCTCATCTTGGGCCCTTTGTAGCGAGTGGTGGTTGTTTAGGAGAAGGGATAGTGCCCACGCAAGAGTCAACACTGTGGTGTCATTGCCGCCCAAGATCACACTCTGCAATACAAATGGGTGAGTGACAATTCACAGTGGCTAGTTTTGTGCTCTTGCCTTAGTAAAACTAAACAGTTTTCGGTTAAGAGTCCGAAAGTTTGTAAAATGAGGAACATAAAGATATTCAAAAACTTAAGCATTGCAACGTTTTTCTATTCTTCTTTTCCTTTCAATAGGAACATCGATTTTTTTTTTTTTTTGCTGATATGACATTATATGGGCACTATATTGCCACTTGGAGACATTCTAGAAGTTTGAATTACAAGTTATTTTGGAAATTATCAACAGAGAAGCTCTTTTTTTTCCCTCTCCACTTGCTCCTTCTTAATAACATCACGAGTTTGTGTAAAGAGTAATTTGTATGGTGGCATAGATTTTTTTCCTGAAATGGAAGGTCACCCTTTTTTCCTGAAATGGATGGGTTACCCTTTTTCCTCAATCGGCTGGACTTTGCTTTGTCGTGTGTCCTAACCTGGAATCGTGTTTGAATTTCTTATTAAAAGGTTTCCGCTATCACATACTTCGGCTCTTACATCTTAACTTATTAATTTGACTAGGAACTAGGAGCAAAAAGCATGGACCAGTACTGCTAGCAGCCTTAAAGAACAAAATAATAATAATAATAATAATAAATCGAGAATGATCAAGAAGGTTTTGCAGTGAAAGTTCAACAGGTGTACCAAGCAAGTGGCCTTGATGATGGTATCAGCCTCTTTCGCAGAGTACTTCCCATCCTCCAATTCCGTTGCAGAGAGCATGAAATGAATGAAATCTTGCTCATTATCCTCCACTTTTGCGACAGCCCTTCTTTTCCGATGGTCCTCCACCCACCTTCCGAGAACCCAATCCAGCTCCTTGGCGGTCCTCTTCATTTCAGCGACGCGTCCCTTCATCAAAAGATTACATAGCTAAGCCATGATCTATATTATAGGTGATGTGGGGACTGAATTGACTCAGCTTTCAGAAAATTCGTGTGATACGAGAGTTGCTGGTCAATTTGATCCAACCTTTGGTTGATCGAGTCAATAACAATCTTCATTCTGTTTGAACATTTCTTACCTTAACTGCATCTAGCCATCCTAGAAAAGGTATTGCATCTGAGACCATAAATTGCCCCACAAGAAAGAAGAAATCCCCCAGAGCTTTCCGGCATCTCGCTGACTCCTCTTCATCCCCTTGGTCGCCACTTAGATAGCGTTTTCCTGCCACCATCCTCACCGTTATATTCATAGCCACGTGCCCAAAATTCTTCTCCATGTCCACCGTAACTGGGTTTTCGCCGTTGCTCAACCATTTCTCGTACAACCCCTTTATGAAAAGATTGGTTTCTGCATCTCTCACATGCTTCAGCAAATCGAGCCGGTGATTTGAGAGGAGCTCAACCGTGGCGAGCTTCCTCATACCACGCCAGTATGGGCCATAAGGAGCGAACCCGAACATGACGTGGTCATAACCCATGAGTCTGACAGATAGTGACCTGGGCCGTGTGGGGAAGACCCTGTCATTTGAAGTGAAACATTCTTTAGCCACTTCCCAGTTACTTACCACGAGTACTCTGTGTATGCCGAGCCGGATAGAGAAGGCCGGTCCATACTGATCCGCCATGGCCGCTAGGACTCTGTGCAGTAGCTTGTTTGGCCCCAGAAGATGAAGATGGCCGAACAAAGGCCATGACCCTGCTGCCTCTGGTAGTTTTTGGCCCCTTTTGTTGCTCCTTTTGGATCTATGCAGTGAAGTACCGAGATAGATGATGACTAGAAGGACAGCAAGGCCAATCTTTTGAAGGTCGAGGGAGAGCAGCTCCATGGTTTGCAGCTAGTCTTGAGATGGTTTGCGAGCAATTTTGGATGGCCTGTTTTGCCAAGTTGACAAAGGCTTAAGAAGCCTTCACGGCAACGTGATTTGGATTTGCTTGGCGTACGATGGCGGTGGACAAAATCAATCGCGAAATGAGCGACGTGTGGTGAACATATGCTTTTCCTTTCCCGAGTGCGAGTCGGACCGTTTCTTGAACTGCCATGTGTTTGATTCATAAAATGAGTGAAAAATTGAGAGGCCACAGTTTTTTGGTGGAGGCTTTTGGTTTTTGTTTGGACTGAACTGGAGGCGGCGTGTAAAGTCTCTTAAAAGTTGCTGGCCACCCAATCTACTTAGAAAAGTCCCACCTCCAGTCAGTTTCCAGGGACGGCGAGCAGAATGCAAACTCTGTCCCTTTCCTGGAAGAAAATCAGCTGCGAAGCAATTCTTTCACATTTAAGCAATGCAGTGTTGGGGGAAAATGACTTCACCAAAAGATCTTCTTCCACCATATGTTATCTTGAACGCAAGTTGGAGCACGCAATTCACATCCGATAGAGAGAAAAGTCCAACCAATTATTCTTCCAGGTCTTGTTTGAAAAGATAAATGCTGGTATTAGCATCCAACAGTATACTTATGACCAGATGCTCCTCCAATTGGGTGGTGTACTAATCATGAAAATCTTCGGCCTTGATTATGGTGGGGCTGATTCATTACGTCTGATAGGATAATTTGTACTCAAGGTCTTTGACGTTGTTTTGAGCACACGAATCCCATAGATCACTAGATATTCCAAAGTATACCATGTCAACACCGCCAAAAATGAAAGGGAAAACAAAAACAAAAGGATGGGAAATAACTTATTTTGTGCATCAGTTTGAGTGTATTTGAGCAAGTACGTGGTCCTTATCCTACTTGCTGTATTCTGCATATTAAGTCCAGTTAATTGGAGTAGTCCTTCTTGTGGGACGTGGGATTCGATGTAAGCTCCATATCAGTTGGAATTAGATCTCGGAGTGAAATTGCATCCCACAAGCATCAACAACTCGTGGACAGTTCTGACATTTTTGCTTGTACATCTGTGCAATGGCAGTCGCAAACTCTGTTTGCAGAAGGTGTCATTGACACAATTGATGGAATGAAATTTTGTCATATGTCTAGAAATGGCAACCACAGCTGCATGTACCGTGCTTCGAGAACCACATGTGTAAATAGATCTTTTTTCATCCTTCACAGTTTAAACATGTTACTTTAGGCACATAATTGTTCGTGAATGCTTGTCTTTCTAATTTTTATGAAAGCTTCTGCATTTAGTGGTTTGGATACAATACATAGAAGACAACATAAAACTGAAGGAATCTCGACCACACCAAATCTTCTCAAGTAGTATCTGTTAGCAGCCATATTGTTCATTGTCAATGTTGAGAATGGCTGACAGGAAAGGACATGAGTTTCAAAATCAGCAATCCCTGATTGGAGGAAGGCAGCATTTCCGTGCAAGTTATAAGCAAGGCCCATAACTTTGCATTTGTTGTTGCATTGCGAAGTATACCATGTTGTGGTTGCCTGAAAATGACAGTTAATGTCAAAGAATGGTTTTTCGGAAATATAATGTTGCCAAATTCTCTGATAGTACTTTCCATATGTGCCTCATCAGAAATTAGTCCAAATTCGTTTCAAATTTTAATCTCTGTCATTCAACATATCGATGCTCTTTGAGTAAAAATTTCTGTATCTGCTGCCCAAAAATGATGATCGACCCAATTTAGCCCTTGACATGAAATGCATGATCCTTGCAGTGAAAACCTACCCAGAATTATGAAACTAATCTAGCATTTCCCGAAAGATGCAACAGAAAAGATCCAAGCATCCAGGGAAATTGGGTAGGTTTGCCTGAGATCTGAAACTAATCTATCCAGCTCCTTTGATTGAGATCTCAGTGAATGTCAATGCACCAAAAGATGCAACAGAAAAGACCAGACTGCTTTTCAGCTAATTTTATACTGATATGTCAGATCAGCTACACTGGATTACAAATGGAAGTTTTTCTGCAACTAATCATTTACATCCCCTAGCTCAAATGCTAGACATGGACATTCATCGTACAAGGCCTCTACACACTAAAGAAAAAAGAAGTCCAATGTCCATCTTCTCACTCTAGAAATCCTTGCAGTGAAAATCTAGCAAAGTGACACTTTCTATAGGGAGGAATGGGAGATAGAGAAAGGATAAGGTAAGCGTGGTTGGCTCGAGAACAGATTAGTTGCAGCTTCAAGTATTAGCTAGACCCTTTGGTCTGCAGCGAGCATGGGCCACCCATTCATACCAAATTGTTCTACCTAATAGATCCCACCGCAATCACAATAATCAGCAAGAACTGAAGAACCCGATAAAAAAACACTATAACATTGTGTTGAACTCATGACATGACAAGAATAACATTGAAGTCCGGCACAGTAATAAAATACTGTTCAAACAACTGAAACTTCCAAGTCAAAAATTAATTACAACTAGCCAAAATCCCATATCAGATTGGACGCCATGAACTGGGCTTTTCAGGCACCGTCACCTCTTATAATGTGAACCTTAATGATGCCACCAGTGACTCCATTTTTCTCCAGAAACTCACATATGCACCGGTCGTTCTTCTTTAAATTGTTATGGCGACTTAAGGCCCTCCAGCCGCTGATCCAGGTACGACCATCCTTCCACTTCGTAACCCTCCCTCTCCATGTCCTTCCATTGGGATCTTGGAACTCCACAGCCTCAGGTAACTTAAGCTCATAATCATTTAGTACAGTGTGTGAAACGTACTGCAATGAGATAGCTGAAGGCAATGAGGACTCTATGTCAATAATTCTAAGCCAAAACCTCAGTTTTTAAAAAAATAAGTACTCTGTAATGATCATTCTACAGAGCAAGAAAGAGGGACATTGCAGCGAATTGACAGACTGATAATCCATGAGGGCAAGCGAAAAAACATTCATAGCAAGGTCACACTTTGAAAATATACTATGCAAGATGAAAAGTGGGACTGAAGAGCAAACATACCAAGTGATTACTTCTGAGAGTCGGGATCATTGTCACGAGGTATGGATTTTTGGTGTTGATGTACCTCTCCACATCAATAGGATCTTCATTGGCAGCTTTCCTCTCTCCAACGTTCCCTGTATATCAGACAGCACTAAGAGAGTCGAACAAACTAAGAAATTCACTGCTTAGAAGCTATGTACACCCAACATGATCGAAATGTGCTGAAAGTTAAGAATCTTGATTGATTGTATGACCACCTTTCTTTGATTGTTTCCTCCTGCCTTCATATTCCTCCTCCTCCTCCTCGTAGTCCTCATCATCGGTGTCACGCTCCTGGATTTCACCTTCTCCTTCTACCTCCTCAGGGAGAGCACACTCTTTGTTCCCGCATGTGGAGTGCCCATAGAGAGCAACGCTGAACAATCCATGACTCCGGTAGGAGAACACCATAAAGTCATTCACCTCAACTACATTGTCCCGCACAAATTCTTGCCAGCCATCCTCAAAATGGGCGTCCTGGGCCTCCAAAATCACCTTTATACGCCATTGCCGCCCCATGCGACGCCTGAGGAGAATTTCTCCCGACAGTGGTGTGTCTAGATGCGCCAGGAAACCTCTAGGAATACGCTGCAATGGGCAGATATATGTGAGTCAGAAATAGAACAATTCGCTGAGTTAAAAACAGCTCATGAGAGAGAGAGAGAGAGAGAGAGAGAGAGAGAGAGAGAGAGAGAGAGAGAGAGAGAGAGAGAGAGAGAGAGAGAGAGAGAGAGAGAGAGAGAGAGAGGTGTCTCACCATTCTTTGAGAGCTATATTCTGGCCTGTACACTTTGAAGAAATCTGGGATTTTTCTGCGATCATTCTTCAGCTTTTTTTTGTTAGCAGGTTGACGGGAGTTATAGAGGCCAGGAGGTGGACAGAAAGTGTAACTTACGAAGAAGGGGAGGTTCGAAGTAGAAGTCTCTTTTACTGCTCTCAGCCTTGCATTTTCCTCGGAACTAGAAGCATTCTTCTCTAAAGAGCGCCACAGGATATTCGATTTGCAAACTGGGATATGTGGAGCAAGATTTCCAGCTTTGACCTGCCTTTGCTTGTTCTTCTTTTTGTGGTTGCCAGGCTCTGAGCTCATTTTAACATCAGGAAGGTCCATTTCTTCTTCCCTTAACTTGGTCAGGCTTTCCTCCACTTGGATTTTCTCAAGCTTGTCTTGATCAAGTTCGGGATTATCCTTGCCTGCCCAATGTAAACGACGTTTTTACGTATGTTTTCTTCCATCGGGATGCCATAGGATAAGAAAACGTTAAGAGTAAGCACGCAACATTCTAGCAGAGATAACTTGTATAGTTAATTCATGACAGGCAATTTGTGTTGTCTTGATTTACTACCAGAGGGGCAGAAAGTGCATTACCCTGAGAGTTGGGAGATTTTGACAGCGGGAGATCTCGGGAGCCAACAGGATGCTTTCGGGGTCTGCCTCTTGATCTACGCCCACTGGGATTTTTAGTTCCCATGCTCCCAGCACCAGCAATCTCAAGTCTCTCCACTCCAGTTGGATCAAAAACCTGAACTTTGAAGCAATTCTTCCCGTTGTAGTGGAATCTCAAAAACTCACTGTTTCCCAAAGCGTTGTCTCTGAAAATTCCGCCATCCATCATCCCGTATGTACACGAAATCAATGTCCTCATGTAATTCGGCAAGCCATTCGTTGCCTGATGGACCCTTTAAGATCACAGTATCAGGAAGTTCATGAAGATAGAGCCTCGCAAACTCTGGCGGAATTCTCTGCAATATATTAAAGACAACGTCATGCTTAGCAGATTTTAGAGTACAGAAGATCAGTGTGCGACAGTAGGTGATTTTTCAATCTTAATTAGACTCGGTTTTGAAGGTTAACGTACTTTTTGTCGTGGACAAAAACTTGGCGATGGATGTACCAGAGATTGAGCAAAACTGACTAATCAGGCCACACAAAGGAGACTGAAAGTAACCATTACAGCTATGACTCATTGAATACTCAAACGCATGCATCTAACTGAATGTACTTAAATATGAATTCTATGAGCTAATTATATGCAGGCTCTCTTTTGATTGGCATTAGGTGAAAACCGAGACAATGTTTGACACAGCCAATGGACGGAGAGCAGCTAGTTCTTCAAAACAGACTCAGAAGACAAGTTCGCGAATTTTTCACATTAGAACACGAGATGAAACACGAGACTAGGGAGATAAAATATCTGAGGAAACAAAGGGAGTGAAGATGACCAGGTGTTGCATGGGTTCCTTTTTGAGGATCAACTTGCAGAAGCTGTCTCGCTCGTCCTTAACCCGACTCGTCGTTGCTCTTCCTCGACCCTTTTTTCGTCCTCAGCGAGCTCTCTTCTCAGTTCAGAGCTTTCCACAGCAATAATGGAGGACACCCGTCTCTCGTCTAACGTCATACAAGGTGGATTCATCTTTTCTCCTTGCTTGTGATAATCAAAATGGGCCGAGAAGTTAACAATTAAGGCAAACGCCGGGAGTTTCCGAATATGGCAAATGGAGGTGGTCCCCAACAGCATTGCTCTCCCTCACTGCTGCTCCAGCCAGCTTTGCTGGGTGGTAAAAATGGGCTGTGGCTGAGGATGATGACTACGAGTTCCAACAGCTACAACGTTGTTTTTGGCAGGTATGCACTCGTCACGACACGAACTATTGACTTTTAAACAAAATGCTATAATGTCGCATTCAGATTGGAACTTCTGGTCCCAAGCCTAGCAAATTCAATGACAAAAAGTTGGCGATCTTTGTATTGCAGAGGAGGACTCTTGTCAATGAATTAACGATCAACCGGTACTTGAATTTCGTTTACGAGAAAGGGTTTTGTGTTCTGAAATATAAAAAACGAAAAAATGAAAAAAGAAAGAGACTTCTATCTTATCTGTTCATGTTCATGAGTATCAGAAATGGTTTGTAACGAAAACGAAATAAAAATAATCCGTCATTTTTTAGAGGAATTTTTCTGATTTTCATAGCTCAAAAATGATTCAACTCATCTCGTAGCGCTTGCTTTAATTCTTGTACAAATTATGTCATTTAACATTCCGTACGTTCCTAAACCCAAGTTGGACAATAGGAGATATGACTTGCCTAAAATTCTGTCTAGACGAGTAAGAAAATCTGAAGATGCCCAGTGAGCCACTTTCCACAGAAGAGCATTGCTGACGGCTCATCAAATCCCCGCACTCCTGTACCGTGACTCCCTACCAAGTGATCTCACAAATAGACAAACTCGTTCTTGCTCAGTAGAAGAGCTCATTTTATCTGGCAGATTGTGAGCATTTCATCCAGGATACCTATACGCAGGTCTACGGCAAGCAATTCATTCCCAGTTATCACAAACGTCAAAATTGGTTTCAGATCATCGCAACAGCATCAACACAGGTTCAACACACTGAAAGAGCGTTAATTACAGCTGATATGTTGACAAACATCATATAGAGTTCATGGCCTCTGTTTCCTTAGTTAGCAGCAGAGGCAGAGCAAACTCGGTTAGTACAAGTAGATGATCGTTACCTGCAATGATTACTGATCAGACTTGCATAAGACGACGACAGGAATGAATTCAAGTGCAGGAATAAAAAAAACAAACGGGACATCCTCAAAGAGCTTGTCCAGTCCATCCGGGCAGGTAAAATGGCAGTCAACGTGGAGGTTCTTACTCTGTCGCCGAAGGAATATGGGTCTGTCGCACATCAATGCAGTTGTTACACATCAATTCCGATTTCCTTTCTTTCCTCCATTCAACTAGAGGGAATTTGTTCCGTTTAGGAACATCATCACTTCTCTTCTTCCTCTTTTGCTCCACTTAATGGATGGCCCCCATTAAATAGGTGCATGTTTTTTTTAAATAAAAACAGCTGTATGATTCAGATCGGACGGCTATCCTTCTTTCAAGTCAAGGTCGGTCGCATGACCATCTTATGGTCAGGAGATCCGTTCCCTAAAAGCGGAAGTCATTTAAAAAAAATTGAAGGATACTTCGTCCACTGAATGTTAAAAGGTTTACTAAAATAGTTAAGTGAATTGGAGAAGCACCAATCCTAACTCATAACTACTAAACGGAGTGTAAAAACCAAGCAATGCAAGAAAGAGCTTTAGAAAGGATAATTCAGTCCTATCGGCTTTATTTCTAAACGGGCGGAAATCAATTTCCAAAACATTTTCCAACTCAACTTTGAATTTTTGCCAGTCATGGAAATATAGTTATTTTCCCGAAAATCTAACTTCTTAAAAAAAATATTTATCGACTTTATCATATTTTTCCTAAAACTGAATGGAGCCTTGCGACTGATTTTCACCTATAAATATATGTACTACTTGGGTTGGCTTACCACTTTTTGCAATTAAAGAAATTGCAAAAGACATTGAAAAACGCTTAAACATGTTAGGAAAAAAAGATTAGGATTAATGCATTTGAAGTCTTAAAACTTGTCACAAGAATACAATTGAGTTTCAAAACTTTCAAAAGTATAATCTAATCCTAAAATTTTCCAAATTAGTTCAATCAAATTCTTTATTTAGTTTCATTTAATTAAGTTAATGGAAAATAATTATGTGTCTTGTTTGACTACTTTCTTAAGACACACGGCGGTGATATGATGCCCATTGAGCACCATGTTGGAAAATGTGGGCGGATGGGCCTTCGTCGAGGACTAGCAAGGTTTGCCTCACTTCAGAGAAGGCCCAATTGACCTTCTCAGCGCTTTCCGGCAATTGTGGCCACCCTCATTGGTGGGAGTTTGTTCCTTTTCTTTTTCCCTTACTTGGTTTTTAGAAGGAAAAAAATGAATCCACTTTAAGTAAATTTTGAAAGAGAATATAATAAAAAAAACAATGTAGGAGAAAGAAAGTGGAAAAAAAAATGCTACATCAGCTTTTTTTTTTTTTTCAAATTTGAAGGAGTTAACAAAAGTACTCGATTATACCGAACTTGATTTTGTTTTTCAAGTTGGAAGGAATTAACAAAAAACCTCAATTGTTCAATTTATATGGAATCAAAAATCGAACCATTTCTTTTTAGAACCGGTTGGAACACATCGATCCGGACGATTTATAATGCTCACCCCATTTGTTATAATGAATTGAAGTAGTCAATTAATCATTTCCCTATTAAAAATCCACTAATTCAAAAATATTTTAAAAGAATGA
Organism: Melaleuca quinquenervia; assembly: GCA_030064385.1. Taxonomy (NCBI): domain Eukaryota; kingdom Viridiplantae; phylum Streptophyta; class Magnoliopsida; order Myrtales; family Myrtaceae; genus Melaleuca; species Melaleuca quinquenervia. Next base: position 2,528,149 of record CM057726.1, on the reverse strand, counting down.
TTTTATTGTTATCAGGACAAAAGAATATCATCGGTGCCCAATTCATCTAAATATCTCCATTATTTAAAGAAAAGAGACTTCTATCCATGGAACATAAAAATCGGCGAGCGCTACAAACATCAAATTCGGATCCACTGCTTTGCCTAGGTAGCAAAGCTAGGGTGTTCTATCAACAATAGTCGTCCGATCTGCTTTTAAAAAACAAAAAGTAAAGGGGGTAGGCCCCACTCCTCTTTTTAGAATCCCCTGCTCTACCTGTCAGTAGAGCGGGGATCCATTCCCACAAATATCTCGGCCACGCCCACTGGCTATTCAAAGCGCAAAACGGCGCCGCGTCTAGACAGAGTGCGTGGGCCCCGCCCCAGGTTTCACCCCGCGGAAAGAACCAAAGGGCGCAGCAAAAACCCGTGGGCCCCGCTCCTAGCCTCCTGCCCCCCTATCATTTCCGGGCCCCACAGTGACCGACCCGACGCGACGCTTCCACTTTCGCCGCTCCTCCTTATCCAACGAAGTCGGAGTCATCGAAACCAGCGGCCCCGATCGCACGGCTTTCTAGCATCGACGAGCGCGCCGTACACGTCGGATCGGGTGCCACCCCCCCATCACGCCACGCTGGCGTCAACGGCCGGGATTTACTCGTCGCCTCAGCACTTCACAAAATATCCGATCCTTATCCAGATCCCAAACCCACTGCTTGCAGCTGCTGGTATATCGTCTTCAATAGTATCTTCGTCCCGTGGTTTCTCTCCAATCCGGAGCGCCAGTGCCATATAATATCCTCTCATCGCAAGCTCAGTCGAGAAGAATCTCAATCCCTCCCTCCGTCCCTCTCTTTTTCCGGCCGCTGCGAGAGAAGAAACGACGACGATGAAGTCCTTGTTGATCCGTTCTTGCCCGTCTTCTTTTCTCCCGGGAGCGGGCGATCTCTGCGGCCCGAGATCGTCGAGCCCGGGGGCGCCGTCGCGGTTCGCTCCGACGGTGCGCTGCTCTTCCAAGAACGACGCGTACATACCGAAGCTCGAGCCCTTCAGCAGGACCAGGCTCGAGCGCGGCCTCAAAGAACCCCCCTTGACCCAAAAGTGCGAGAACGAACTTGCTGGTGAGAAATCGGTTTTGTGCGCGCGCGCGCGCGCGCGTCTTTGTTTGTTTCTTCCTCTTTCGGATATTTGGAAGGATGGGATCTGTAGCGTTTTAAGATTCTTGTCTCGGTGCTTGTTGTTTAGATTATTGTTCGACGCTCGAAGGAGACAAGTCGTACAGCTGCTGGAGAGCTTATTTTGAACTCAAGGACCTCGAAGTAAGTCTGCAGATTAGCTCGCTAGCTGTTGCTCTAATTTAATAGTTATGTACTGTTTTTGTCTGGTAGACAAGAAAATAGAGAAATGGTAAGATTTTCTTCGTTTTCCTGTTGAAACCGATTAAAAAAGGCCCAGATTGGTCTAAAGGTGACGAAAAGAAAGAGAGAGAGAGAGTCTTCGATACTTTGATTTATCTATTGCTGTCAGTTTGAAGGTCAATCTAATCTTTGGTGGGAAAACGAAAGCTTGGAAAATCTACCTGTTAATTGCTATCGCATAGGTGATTCTGATTATAAAATTATGTTTACTGTTCCAGTACTCTCTAGAATAGTACGAAATATTTCCACATAAGGTCTGCCTGGGATTTGTTGGAAAGACAGTGAATGTCAGGATACTTGAACTTCGTTTAATTTGACATTAAGGTTAGAAATTTCAGTTTCATTAGCTTGTTACCGACTGCAATTTACTGATATTACTCGTGTGGCTGCAGAGGGAGGCTCCTAAGGAAGAAGTTGAGAGGCTAATCATTGAAGCAGGGGGCGTGAAATCCTTAATCGGGTGCCTCCATGGTATAGCAGAAATCCATAAGGCTAAGAAGAATGGCGTTGCTGGGGCAAAGCCAGTGAACTCTGAGAAAGGAATGGAGAAGCACTGTCCCATACCGGATGGACTACCGAAGTCGCTGGAAGAATTGGAGGAAGAAGAGATGGGGAGAATGCCTGATTCGCCCTACACGAGATTGCTCAGAAGCAAGGGAAGATATCCTGCTTGGTATTCGCCCGCCCCAGACCATGAAACGGATTAATTCCATTGGCGCTTTTATAAAAATGGTTCCTTGCAAGTTTGAGCTGACATTGCTGGTTAGTGTGGATATATTGAAGAATGTTTTGCTGATAAAAGTGAGGAATTTTGTTCTGGGTTAGGTGTTGGTGATTGAGGCTGTCGTCTGTGTAATTATGGATCATATAAGAGTTGTGAATTAGCATTGTCTCTCCCAATATCTACGAGGTTGTCTTGTCGCTGCAAAAAAAAAAAAAGACGTCTTTGCAATTCTCCAATTCGGGAAAGCTGAGGGGAAGGTGAGGGATATTAACTATCAGATTTAACTTGCTTCACTGCGGTATGATCTATGGTGAAGTAACCTGATTCAGTACGAATTTCGCAGTCCACCCGGTCGTGGCGGGTGTAAAATTCAGAAAAAGAGAGGTGATGGACAGGAACTTATAGGCTCACATCCCAACAGAACCAGCTCAAAGAATGAAAGTGATGCCCCATTAGTATGCTGTGTGTCGCTTGAGATTTCACATACTAGCTCAAAGCAAGTGTTAATAAGAATGGGACTTGCAAGATGCAGGCCAAAGAAGGCCGATCATGACCAATGTGCGAAGGTTAAAGGAAGAAGAATTAAAGATTAAAAAGTTAAATTTGCATGCTTATAACTTCGCTTGCTAGGCTCCTTGGTCTGTCATCTGATATAGATCTAGATGAGGTTTTACGTATAGATTGTTGTTTTCAGTAACAACCCCTTAAACATGCTCATTGGTTTGACAAAAGCTTTCAAACTTGCGGCATCGAGCGAGTAATAATGCTCCAGTAATAATAGGAATGAACATGATGCACCGTCTGTATGAGTCTGAAAAGAAACTTTGTCGGAATTGAATCGCCATCCTCATGAAATCGCTTAATTTTTGTATCAGAACCTTCTTAGCTCATGTCTCCTGCTCACTCTCAGTCTCTCCAAAGACCATGAAGAGTTCTTCAGGGGAACTTCAGAGGTGAAATGCATCCAATCGATAAGTTATTTAAGCCCGCGGTGGTGGTAGAGAGTAAAACATGGCATCCTCTCACTCTCTTGTTCGATCTAGAGGTGAAAAAGGCGTTTGTCAAAAATGGCAAACAATTTCGCCCACAGGATGATACTGACCAGAAACTGAACAAACTCCTCTGTCAAGAGGTTGTTTTGAGTTCTGCGAATTCATAACCTCCGCCCTATATTTGTCATGAGAATGAGAGGTGCACCCAAGTTTTCAGGAGGCTACAAGTTTAGAGTCCCGTGTACAGCCTCTCAACGCATTGTCAATCCCTACCTTCCCCATCCTCCATATAACACCCTGTCCATATCCCCACCTGCTATAAGCAGCCTTGGGCCTGACCAAGGTGGTTTCCAATGGGTACCCGTGTCAAGATGACGGCCTTGGGCTGCTTTCTCTTGCTCTCTCTCCTCCTCTCCTCCCTCTCGACGATCTCCTCCGCCCTCTCCGATGCCGAGGCATCCTACATCGCCCGCCGTCAGCTCTTGTCGCTCAAGGAAAACGATGATCTCCCCGAGGACTTCGAATACGAGGTGGATATCAAGGTGACTTTTGCGAACCAGAGGCTTCGGAGGGCTTATATTGCCCTCCAGGCTTGGAAGAAGGCCATGTACTCGGACCCTTTCAACACGACCGGTAACTGGGTCGGCCCTCACGTGTGCGCCTATAACGGAGTTTTCTGTGCCCCAGCACTCGATGACCCTAGCTTGAGTGTCGTCGCTGGCGTTGATCTGAATCATGCCGACATTGCTGGGTACCTCCCCGCAGAGTTGGGCTTGCTGACGGACGCAGCGCTTATCCACCTTAACTCGAACCGCTTCTGCGGGATCATCCCGAAGAGCCTCTCCAAGCTCCATCTGATGCACGAGTTCGACGTGAGTAACAACCGCTTCGTCGGTCCGTTCCCGGAGGTCGTTCTCTCGTGGCCCGGTGTCAAGTATCTCGATCTCAGGTTCAATGATTTCGAAGGGAAATTGCCTCCGGAGCTTTTCTTGAAGGACTTGGATGCGCTGTTCTTGAACAACAACAGATTCATCTCGACCATCCCGGAGACGATTGGCAAATCCACGGCATCAGCTGTGACATTTGCCCACAACAAGTTCACCGGTTGCATCCCTCGTACCATCGGCAACATGACCAACTTGAATGAGATCGTCTTCTTGAAGAACGAGCTAGGTGGGTGCTTCCCTGAAGAGATTGGGTTGCTTGACCAAATGACGCTCTTCGACGCCAGCCGCAATTCATTTGTCGGCACCTTGCCCGAGAGCTTTTCGAGCTTGGACAAGGTTGAGGTGTTGGAGGTTGCCCACAATAAGCTGACAGGCTTGGTGTCCGAGAAGATTTGCAAGTTGCCAAGTCTCCTGAACTTCACGTTCTCGTACAACTACTTCGCAAAGGAGGATGAGGCGTGTGTTCCTTCTTCTCACGAGGAGACGGTATTCGAGGACGGCGGCAATTGTTTGCCCAGCAGGCCGAGGCAGAGGTTGCCAAAGACATGCTTCCCGGTTGTGAGCAAGCCCGTCGATTGCAGCAAGGACAAGTGCAGAGGCGGATCCTCATCCCCGACGTCGGAGTCCCCGAACGGTAGAACACGTCCCCCGGCCCCGAAGCATCATGTCCACTCTCCACCCAAATCCAAGTCACCATCACCTCCTAAACAAGCACCACCAACACCTGGTTCACAGGTTCCTTCACCTTCAACCCCGGAATCCCAAACCCCCACACCTTCTTCATCCCCGAAGCCAAAGTCACCACCGACCTCTTTTACTTCTCCACCCAAGCCTTCGGCTCCTAGCCAACCCAAGCCTTTGGTTCCTAGCCAACCCAAGCCTTCGGCTCCCAGCCAACCCAAGCCTTTGGTTCCTAGCCAACCCAAGCAACCTCCGGCTTCTGCTCCATCACCTACCGATGCTAGTCCAATCCCTCGTGTTAGGCCACCCAAAGCGGCTCCCCACCCAGCCCCAGGATCAAAACCATCACCTGAACCGGGTCATGGACCTTCTCCCAACTCTGGAGGCCACGTATATTCTCCACCTCCACCAGCCTACTCGCCTCCGCCTCCGCCAGTCCACTCTCCACCCCCACCACCACCTGTCTACTCTCCACCACCACCGCCACCAGTCTACTCTCCACCCCCTCCATCACCACCTCCACCAGTCCGATCTCCACCGCCTCCATCGCCACCTCCACCAGTCCGCTCTCCACCGCCTCCACCCCCGTCTCCTTCACCACCTCCGCCCGTGCACTCCCCACCTCCACCACCCGTCCACTCCCCACCACCACCCGTCCACTCTCCTCCTCCTCCACCACCGCCCGTCCACTCTCCTCCGCCCCCTGTCTACTCGCCGCCGCCGCCAGTCCACTCTCCACCACCCCCCCTCTACTCCCCTCCACCCCCCGTCCATTCCCCACCGCCACCTGTACATTCTCCTCCCCCACCGGTTCATTCACCACCGCCACCTGTACATTCTCCTCCCCCACCAGTTCATTCCCCTCCTCCACCGGTTCATTCCCCACCGCCACCGCCACCCGTCCACTCTCCTCCCCCACCGGTTCATTCCCCTCCTCCACCAGTCCACTCCCCACCACCACCCCTCCACGCTCCTCCACCACCCGTCCATTCCCCGCCACCACCGGTCTTCTCTCCCCCACCACCGGTGCACACCCCGCCTCCGCCGGTCCGCTCAACACCGCCTCCAGTCTTCTCTCCACCTCCTCCGGCAGCCCAATCTCCCCCACCACCGAGCTACGACGACGTCATCCTGCCGCCAATATTCGGATCTCAATACTCCTCCCCGCCTCCTCCGATGTTCCCGGGATACTAAATGTTCTACCATTGATGTATTTTTGGCTGTCTTCTCTGTCGTGATGTTAAGTCGCAGAGAAAAATCTACACGTTCATTCTATAGTGGAGATTGAAAATAACTATGGTCGCATTTTCTCTGCATAGCGCCTACAATAAGTAAGCCATTGCGATATGTTATTAGTGATAGATTTCAGGATATTAGCTGGACAACTTCTTTTGTCCCTCAAGACTCCGTATTCTTCTCTCTTTTCTCCTTGTCTGTACATGTGTGCTCTGAGTTTTCATATCTTCATTCGATCGCAAAGATCTCAGCACCTTTGAATGCCCTGTTCGAAAAGTTCGACGATCTTCACGAACATCATGAGTACAGCTGAGGGCCTCTCGAACGTTACGTGATCAAACCCGAGATTTGCCGTAGCGAAAGCGCGGTTGCGGTAGAAAGAGCTTGCAAAAAGCATAACGCGACTCGTCCGATAATATTCGGAAGAAGGAAGGGCGAAAAGGTAATAAAACAACATCTAAAGCTGCGGGGACCAGACGGCAAGCCGTTTTGACTGTCCGGGATAACGATGTCGTTTCGGTCATATCACATATGGGTACGAACCGTCGTTTGAGGAGATGACTTCACGCGCACGTCGTGACGGTGAGAGGTCTCTTCGTCGCAGTTGTTCAGGAGATCATTTTAGTTCGAATTCACGATCTTGAGATTCTCTCACGCCTCAAATCTGCTTGAAGAGTTCGATTTACGGCACGTTTTCGCTCGGAGAGCTTCCGAGTTCGAGACCTGGTCGCGTGATGGGAGACAACGAGAAATCGCCGATCGAAGAAGAGACCAAGCAGCGACAAGAAGCATCGGCAGCGGAAGCTGCTAAAGCAGGCGGAGGATGGGGCGGATGGGGATTCTCGCCACTTTCAGTCTTATCCGACCTCCAGAAGGCGGCTGAAGAGATTTCACGCAATGTGCTTGAAAACTTCTCCTTCTTTATCTATCTATCTACCTTATTTTCGTCGTCGTCGATTGTTAGGTTTTGTCGAACGCCTTCTTTGGCGTTTTATTACTTGCCGAGAATTTCTAGGGTGGTTGTGCTTGAAGTAGGATTTCGGAAGCTGGAATAGAGTGAGCTGTTGTTTTGCATTTGGTTCGATTCTTCAAGTGTCGGATCTGGTATTGTTGGCGAGAATGGTGATTTGTTTCTATATATGGCTGGTTGAAGGAGAAGATTGCTGCGGGATAATCTAAAATGGCTAGAGCGGCTCTTACAGTACAGGCCCCCGCCCCCCGGGGCAGGTGCTGATTGATGTAGTTTGGGTATTATAAGTTGCCAGTGGGACCTCAAAATGACCACCTGAGTTCGTTGATAGTTCGTTTGTATACTATTACAATGTTCAGAGTTCCAGATTTGATTGCTTATGACAATGATTGAATCATTCATGAATTTGTTGTGTTGATTGTTCATCCGCTTGACAATGATTACATCATTTGCGAATTTGTTTCAACGTTGTACCTGTCTGATTAGTGGGAACTTGACTTTAACATAAATGTTGAATGGTCCTTGGTTGTGCATTTTATTTAACCTGCATGTTCTAAATTTAGGCTGCTGAGGTTGCTAAAAATGCTGCGAAGAGCATTTCCGACGTTGAAAATGTTGACGAGAGATCAGGTTCTTCTAAGGAGGAAGAAGGGGCTGATGAGTCTGCCAGGATAGAGGAAAAGGATGACGAAGATGACCAGCGGCGGAAATCTGCGCTGGCTAAGCTGGAGAATGCAAGTGAAGAATCGTTTCTTGGTCAGGCAAGTGTGAATAAACGGAAAAATGCTCACCATAATCTTAAATTTATTTGCCTTTTTGTTTGACCCTTTTCTTGTGCATGCAGGGACTGAAGGCTCTTGATAATTCTGTGGAGAATTTGGCTTCAGGTGCATGGCAAGCTTTGGGAATTGCGTGGAAAGGGGGCACTAATCTAGTTCACAAGTATGTTTCATAGCATTGCATTGCTTCATCATTCCCTGTAGAGAGATGTTGCATTATTGGTGATTTATGTGGTTTGTGAAGTTTGTATTGAGAAGAAGGAAAAAAGGATTTACGAGGTCACTAGCAATTTATGTCAATGTGCACAAATATTTGTTACCCAGTTGGAAGGGTTTCTTGAGAAGAATGATTCAACTTATGTGCTGCATGCTTTCCTTTTGCTTTCTTCTTCTCTCTCTTTGTTGGATTGGATTGTTGTTTTTGGGTGGGGGGAGCTGGTGGGCATTGCGTAGGCATTTTAATGCTAATTAACAAGTAGAGTTTGGGCACACCTTTCAAAGGTGTTGTTTTAGGTCAGCCACCTTCTTCAAGTATTCATGGTCATTTTTTCCATATGATGTGCTATTATCTTTTTATTGATGTTGGGCGGATTGTGTAATTATAAATTCTCAGGCTCGAGCATTCTGCTGCCAACCTTGCCGAAACTGTTCAGCAGGGTGGTCTACCAGGGACACCTGGTTCCGTTGCACCATCTTTGCTTGAGGTTTCCTCAGATCTTTGTTGTTTTTAGCTCATTCATCATGCTATTGCCTTGTTTACACTGCTGTTTGGAAGTGACATAAGTATTTTTAATTCGTCTGATATAGTCTGGAAAAGCTCTTACTGCCAAGGGAATTCAAGTGCTTGAGTTTGTTGGAAAGGAGACGATGGATCTACTCATTAACGAGACCGGTATTGAAGTCGAGAAAAATTCTAAGGAAACCAACAAGCACGCTGGGGATGATCAGTTGTTTGAGGAAGTCTCATTTGATCGCTGCTTCTACATATATGGAGGTCCAGAACAGCTGGAGGTTGATGGCTGATCCCTAGAAATGAGTACTCGTAGTTGTAATGATGGCACTGCTAATTACAGAAACTGTTTATTGGAAAATTTCAGGAACTGGAGGCACTATCCAGTCATTATGCTCTGTTATTCAACCGAAGAAAAGCAAAGTTGCCTTCAGAACAGAAATCTTTTTATGATACAAAGCTCAAAGAAGTCCAGCAAATATTTAATTTTAGTGATGAAGTAGATGGAGGTAATGCAGAGGCAGATAAAGGAAAGAAAGTTGAGACTCTACCCGAAACAAATGATAATGAGATGAAGAACTTGCATGATTCAAGTGTCAGCAAGGCTGCTGACATGGCCGCAGGGTTAGCGCTGCTTACCTTTTTTGTTGAATTTAACCAATGTTGTTTTTTTCCGGTCCTGTATGTCTTATTTTCTTCTTTACTTTTAGCAAAAAAGTTATTTCTTCTGCCAGTCCTGTTCTTTCTGCATTTATTTAATTCGCTCCCTGATGTTACAGATGCAAAAATTCCATGTCATTAGAGGCATGCATTTGGTTAATGCATATGAACTTCATGGTTCTGCTTTAGAGTGTACAAAGTGAACGGGATTTTGTCTTGTACATACGAAAATGGTAGGGAGAAACAAGCTTACTCTACCTATATAGGGATGCCTTTAGTTCCAAAGCTTCAGGATAACCTTTTCTCTCTTTTTCTTCCTTTTGTTTTGGTGTTTGGAGGCATGTTGTTGAGGGAGAAGAGATGTTACAGCTGTTCTTGAAGATATTCAGTAGTTTAAGTTGACTTCATTTTAAATTGTTGAAGATGCTGTTTTGGGGTCTTGCCAGACTAGCTAAGCAACGAATGTTTCACTGTGGTTTTATAATTTTTTTCTTGAATAGACACAAATAGCAGACAATATTGAATGATCCATTATAACTCTCTCCTGGCGTTTTGGCAGATTTACAAATGCCATCTCTGGACTCTCGGCCAGTGAAATGATTCAAAGGACTGCGAGCAGACTGGAAGCTCTTCACTCTGAAGGGGTTCATGTACGGAACTTTTCTGTTCTTGAGGAAGCATATCACTATGTGGTCATTTCTTTATATCTTAATTGGTCTCTGGCATTTTATGCAGAGGCTCTCAGAGATGTGCTGTTTTGCGGTGACTCAACTACTTATGCTCGGTAAATCAATCATATCCAGCACTAACAAAGATAAGAATGATGGTGATCCATATGTGGTGAACGTCGAATGGCCTGAAGATTCACTTGAGAAGGCCAAGATTATTAGGATTAGGGCGCAGTCAGTGAAAGTCTATGTAGAAGCAATTTCTGGCAGTTTTATTACCGGTTGGTACTGACTAGACTACACTGTTTCTCCATCTGGTATCTAGTTTATTTATATGCATCTGTATTTGCCGCATGAAGCAGTAGCAGTAGATTTGCTCCAGTGGGCGATACTGATCCTTAGTATAGATTCAGAGAGACCCTTGGCATTTTATTTTGCCAATTATCATCTTGAAGCAAGATAAGTTTCATTTTCTGAGAGAGGAAGACGCAATAGAATTGAAAATGAGGTCTGAGCATGAAAATCTCTTCATTAACACTTGATACTTGCATAAATTGCACCAGTAGATTTTGCTCTTCTGGAGTTAATATGCAGTACACCGTCCAGCTTCCTGCATGACAGCTTTAGTGTTGATCGATAATGCAGGAATTTCAGACGTAGCTGAAGCTTATTCAGCGGCTATAAAAGGGGCTACGGCAGATTCACATGAAGTTCCTCATCAGGCATCGATCCAGGAGAAAGCCAATGCTTTCTCAGAGCATCTCCGCACTAATCAGGCTTCAGCGGTTGGTAAAATCCAGGACGGCCTGCAATACTTGGCGTATGTGGTCATTTCATCCTCAATGCCTGCTCCGTGAGGAACATATTTTCAGGTCTTCGTTCAGTTTTTTTATGAAATCCAGACGCTTGTAAATATCTTAGTCCTAGACCCGGTTATTGCCTAAAACCTTTCTTTCTGCTAGCATTTGTTTCAATTTGGAAATTATGGGAGCTTTTCCTTTTTTCACCGAAGTTCCTCACAATGTCGACTTGGTTGCGAATGTCAACCGTTGGAATTGTACACTACCTTGTGGATGTTTTGACGAAGCAGAATAAACGTTTCAATTCTCTGTTTTAAGTTCCTTCAATTAGGATTTTGTCTGAAATATAATCCACATTTATGCATGAGGTCCTCTTACGAGTGGGAAAAACAAAAGAACATATTATGCGACAGCAATTTCATGTGATCACTTAATGTTGCAACCGAGAAATAAACCCCCTTTGCTTGGACTACCTTTAGAAATGTCTTTAGAGATCGTGTTCTTGAGACTCACGACGAATAGAGCGTGCCTCTCGCCGGAACGAAGTGATCCGACTTTGGGCCCGACATTGTGATTCTCTCCTTTTGGTTGGGCGGACTCTGAGACAATTTTCTGATCACAATTATTCCCGCTCGTTGCTCCAGTTATCTCATTAGCTTGTGGTGTTGAAATTCAATGCGCGTCGGGTCGGGCCGGGGCCCCAATTCCTCTTTGCTGTGTCGCAGTGTCTTCTGCTTCTCTCTAGAAGAGAAGGACGGGCGACCAAACCGACACGCGTCCCTCCCATGCGCTTGACTGGAAAAACAGTGAAAGAGACGGCCAAATTTCGTCCACTTTCTAGCTCAGCTGCCAAATGAAGACGAACAGTGATGAGTGGGTCTTCATCCAGTAGATTCCCTCCACATCGGATGGTTTGAACTATGTCCAGATTCGATGAACGTAAAGTATTCACCACCCACTCCCACGAGGCTTGCGGACCATTTCTTCACCAACTCCCTCTTGGCAGCCCCTCCATCTCCGCCTGCCCCGTCCCCTCCATCTCTGCCCCGTCCGTCGTCCATACATACTTCACCCACAATGGGTTCTCTTGACTCTGCCTTCATCCAGGAAGCCGAGCACAGGCCCAACCTCAAGATGGTCGAAGGCGAAGGCATACCCTTGATCGACCTCTCTGACTCGCCCACCAGGACCCGCGAAGAGCTTGCCTCGGAGATTGGGAATGCATGCAGGAAGTGGGGTTTCTTCCAGGTGATCAACCATGGGGTCCCCCTGGGTCTGCGCAAGAGGGTCTGGGAACTGGCCAAAGAGTTCTTTGACCAACCCCTGGAGGAGAAGGCGAAGGTGAAGAGGGACGAGGTTCATCCCATGGGGTATTACGACAGCGAGCACACCAAGAACGTGAGGGACTGGAAGGAAGTTTTTGATTTCTTCTTGCAGGACCCCACCCTGATCCCGGCTCTGTCCCACCCGGAGGACAAGTCTCTGAGGAAGCTGACCAATCAGTGGCCCCAAAATCCCCCGCAGTTTAGGTGCGAACTAGAATTTCTCTTGATCGTGTCAATGTTTCTGTAGAAAAGAAGTGCTTGCGGATAATATTATGGTAATTCTTTCTTTGATTACTCTTCTCTTTGCTGACAAGTGGCCTGTATAGATCGTGTAACCTGATGAGTTTGCTCTTCTGTCTCTTAGACGTGATGTGTAGTTTAGTTAGCCATGGGCAATACCAGTTTATGTCAGTAAAGGCGGAATGACATACTTGAACAGTCATGCAAGAATTTTGAAGTCTATGAAGTTTTCACTCGGCCAAGAAATGTGGAAGATTTATGACTAATTACAATAGACAGATTTGTAGGAACCATGCCAAGGATATTAGTTTGAATTTTGGTACAGTTTGTTCTGTTCTCGATGAGGCTTCATTTTAACTTGATCGGTGTAGGGAGACATGTGAGGAGTATGGAAGAGAAGTGGAGAAACTTGCTTTCAAGTTGCTGGAACTGATCTCTCTCAGTTTGGGGTTGCCGGCAGATAAATTTAATGGCTACTTCAAAGAGCAGACTAGCTTTCTCAGGTTCAATCACTATCCTCCATGTCCTCAGCCTGAGCTGTCTCTCGGAGTCGGCCGACACAAGGACGGTGGGGCCCTGACCGTTCTTTCCCAAGACTCCGTGGGAGGGCTTCAGATACAGCGGAGATCGGATGGAGAGTGGATATCAGTAGGACCGGTACCAGACGCCTTTGTAATCAATCTTGGCAATGCTATGCAGGTATTGTCCATGAGCTTTCTGTTCATTTTCCTTGATTGACTACTGGTGAATCGGAGTTTGTGGTCGTGATGAAATCATCACAGATAATGCATGCATCAGTCCCACATAACTTGGGAAGAACTGTGGATGCTCCATGGTGGAGCACGAGAAGCTTTAAACTTTGGATGGCGATGACATTCATATCATGAGGACTTGAAATCCCCTGAAAAGAGGAGCGGATATAGTTTTTTTAGAAACATATCTTGACTATGCTATATTATTGGGATTCTTGGCGGTTTCATGCGATGCTTCTTCTGCACCCTGTAGCAATTGGGTTCATTTACTTGCTTGAATGCCAACACGGATATGTCGAGAAATATAAATAGGGTTAGGAAGCTTCTTCTTTCCAACTACTTGGACTGAGGAGTCCCCATCTTAGAAGGGCGATTAAGCATCTGCTACTTGAAAAATTCAGTATACACGCAACTCTATATCACTCTTTCTCACGACTCTGATGTCAATGCCGAAAGGATGAAACTTCGCACTCTAAACACATAGTGAGAGATAAGAGAAGCTAGTCAATTTGGCGCTCCTATTAAATTACCTGGGGACGAGCTTTTGCGTGCAGGTTTGGACAAACGACTTATACTGGAGCGCGGAGCACAGAGTGGTGGTTAACACAGAGAAGGAGAGGTTCTCTGTTCCATTATTCTTCTTCCCGGGCCATCGTGTCTGCGTGAAGCCACTGGACGAGATAACAAACGAGGAGAACCCTCCCAAGTACAAGGAGTTCAACTGGGGAGTGTTCTTCGCGATGAGAAATCGCAGCGACTACAAGAAGCAAGAGGTCGAGAACATCCAAATCGACCATTTCAAGGTGTCGGAGTGATTGATCTTGAACTGTGATCGATGAAAGCAATACGGGTGCATGAAATCGTCATTGAACGATGGAGTGGGGCATGTCATAGCGCATGAAATAAAAGTGTTGTTACCGTGGAAGGGGCTAGCGCCTTTGTTAAATAAGATGATACATCGAGTTTGTGATTAAGCCCGGTGTTTATATCCGCATCCAATGCTGTGCATGTGGGATTTGTTTCTGTAATCAATCTTCCCTATACAAGAACAGATCTTTATGTTACGGAAATCTGATTTGCATCTGGAAAATAAACGCTAAGCAAGAATGTGTTGGAGAACACATTGGTCGTGGGTAGTATTGGCAGTGTGTTGAAGGAGGGCCAGCAATTGCGTGGTCTTGGACATCATCACCGTATGATCTGACCCTTTGACCTCCAGCACCTGGTCCGGCGGATTCCTTTCGATCATCCACAGCATAAAGCCCTTGTCAATCGGCTTATCATCCTCTGATATCACAGCAACCCTTTATACAGATGAAATGAAATGAAATACCACATACATAAACTACCTAATACCATAAGGAAAAGTCGTCAAATGAAATGAAGTGCCACAGATTTGATTGAGTTTAGGTTAGTTTATGTACTTATTTCATTTGTTTTGCTAATGCTGTGACGCTTGAATTGAATTTTGATAGAGCAAATTGCATCACATTAGTACCAATTCTAATTTATCGTACCTCGGCATTGACCATGGTGACATTAAGTATTAGATCAGGCATCAAGGCAGTGACAAACATAGAAAGGGTAGATTTTCTGTGCAATCCCATCATGTGTCCTCCTTTTGAATTGAAATTGTGCACATGGGACTCATACAACTACCTGAAAGTAGACGCCGTCCGTGACCCCAGTCGAAAGATCACTGGTGTGATATAGTCATTGACATTGACCATCTTTATATCTACCGGATCAAGCTAAGATTTTGCCAAATTTCCCTTCTTAATCTTTAGCTTGTACCATCTGTTGAACTTTTCGTAAAGATTTTATGATTTTGTATACATACAATATCTAAAATAGGTGACGGCGTGACGCAGCTATAAAGTCTCCAATATACGGTCTAGAGTTTTCTTATGGATGTGCCTTGTGGATTCCTTAACTTTTTTATTTTATTTTCTTTCTATAATTATAAGTTGTCTTCATTGCGCTCCAAACAAGGTCAAGACATTAAGGCTTTGTTTATTTTACGGAAAATAACTTCCAGAAAATATTTTTCGGATTTTCCGGCGTTCGTTTCACGGAAAATAAAATAGTTAAGGAAAATATTTTCCACTAATATAAACAATACATTCAAAAGTGGAGAAAATGTTTTCCGATTTTTAAAAAATGGAAAACATTATCCATCTTATTTCTTCATCTTTAAATATTTTACATCTTTCAAAAGTAGCTTGAGAAAAGAAAATGTATTATAATTTTTCTAATAAATATTCGAAGATGACTTGAAAATATTTTTCAAAAATATATAATTTCGTGAAACGGGCGCGGCCCAAGATAAAGCCCGCTACTTCTTTGGACATGTGATTACATAGTTGATGGCCTGCTTTCCAAGGTCTTAACGTGATTCGAGTTGCCGGAATTCGATGCCGTGCTGGGCTTGTTTCTTTCAAGTTTTAGCACGGGGTCCAAATATTGTCCGAAGAAAAGTATTTTATGGAAACTTTCTTTCCTTTTTGCTAAGAATTCCAGAGCAAGCAATCATGAAGAGACTGCTTAGCCCATCAAAAGGGAGTAACAATTCAAAAAATCTTTTAACTTGTTGTATATATACGAATTGAATTCCAAACTCTTTATTTAATCGATTTTTTTAACAATTTATCAATTTATTCTTTAGTAAAAAATGTTGTTGATGTTAATAAGTTTTGCAATACTTTGATAATTTTTTTCTTTTTTTCTTCTTTTTTTTTTTTGACGAGGGTCACAACACTTGGACATGTCAAGGCCACCCAAATCATGCGAGGGCTTCACTAACCGTGGCCCAAATCTCACAAGGGCCACAACGCTTGGGCATGTACCATACATTCATAACGTTCTTTTCACGATTTTTCCCAAATTTTTCGATGTTGAGAGAGTCTCTAGAATCAATCGTCTTGAATAAAGACAAAATTAATTACACTTAAAATTTTGATCAGTTGGTTACACTATGTAAGAGAATATTTGGAATGATTCTCGCCATCACGCCTTGAAATCGTATTGAACCTACTTGTTCTTAATCCATTACATTTTGTTCAACATTATCTTGTGCACCAATTGTATCTCCTGTCAAATACTTTTCAACAGCATTGAAATGAATTATTTACTACAAACTCCACCAACAAAACTACCTCAGTAAGCGACGCAAGCTCTTACGTCAAGCATCACAAGCTCTTCGTCCTCATTTTGCCTTTCTCCCTCATAATTTTCTGCATGTCCCGACGCCATTGGAGTCGTTCCTTAGTTACCTCCAAATCATCCTTAATTACTCCTTAATTACACCATCCTGGTCATTCCTCAGTTACCTCATTAGTCACTCCTCAATTATTTGCCACAAACTCCACCAACAAAAAACTACCTTAATAAGCAATGCAAGCTCTTACGTCAGGCATCACCAGCTCTTGGTCCTCATTTTGCCTTTCTCCTTCATAATTTTCAGCATGTCCGGACACCATCCTAGTCACTCCTTAGTTATCTCCGAATCTTCCGCACAATCGCGTCCAGGTTCAATCGTGCACCAGCGGCCGCTATTTCCTCTATAAGTATGCTCCTCTATAGCTGCTTCTGTGTCACCCACGTCAGTAAAGAGATAGAGATTGGATCTTTCCTGGTCATTCACAAACTCACATTGACACAAGATCAAGCTCCCGATCTTTATCAAGAAGAAGACAATGGGAGAGGTGGATCCCGCCTTCATACAAGACGTCGAACACAGGCCCAAGCTCGCGGTTAATCAAGCCGATGGCATCCCGCTCATCGACCTCGCCGCCCTCACCGGCTACTCGCCCTCCGACGGTGCGGTCGCTGACTCTGCTGCCATCAAAGGGCTCGTGGCGGAGATAGGAGAGGCGTGCAAGAAGTGGGGGTTCTTTGTGGTGGTGAACCACGGGGTTGCGGCAGAGAAGAGGGAGACGATCGAGCGGGAGGCGAGGGAGTTCTTCGGGCAGGGTTTGGCGGAGAAGAAGAAGGTGCGGAGGCAGGAGAAGAGGGCGACGGGGTACTACGAGGCGGAGCACACCAAGAACGTGAGGGACTGGAAGGAGGTCTTCGACTTCACAGTGCAAGAGCCGACGCTCGTCCCGGCCTCGCACGAGGACGGCGAAGAGAGCGTCATTGAGTTGACCAACCAGTGGCCTGAGTACCCTCCTGGATTAAGGTCAGTGTTTCCATGAATCCTTCTCCTTTGGCTACATGGTGTTTCAACCGACGCTGGCGTGCGATCGATGGATCATATGGATCGATATAATATCTGAATCATTAACTGCACAATTGTCAACTGTCCCTTACTTCTTCTGTTTCAATGACGGCGGACTTATTGACGTTTTGTTCGACACCAGAGAAACAGGTCGTGATAGCTGCTCATATAAGCAGGGCTTATTCGTAGAAATTGGTATTCTTTCGTCAAATAATAAGTGACGTGGCAAGATGTGCTTTCTTTAACCAGATAGCAAATGTCGATTGAACTCTTTCCCTACCTTTGTTATGGAGCTCGCGTCTCATGGCCGTCCAAATGATTCTCTTGTGGCTATTAAATTCAGGGAAGCATGCGAAGAGTACGCACAAGAGTTGGAGGAACTCGCGCACAAGCTGATGGGACTGATAGCTCAGAGCCTGGGCTTGCCCGCGGACAGGTTTGACGAATTCTTCGAGGACCAGACCAGCTTCATCCGGCTCAATCACTATCCGCCGTGCCCCGAGCCGCACCTCGCCCTGGGTGTGGGTCGCCACAAGGACTCGGGGGCACTAACCATCCTGGCTCAAGATGATGTTGGAGGCCTCCAGGTGAAGAGGAAGAGTGATGGAGAGTGGGTCCTAGTCGAACCCATCCCTAATGCATTCATTATCAATGTTGGTGACATTATTCAGGTAACCCAGATTAAAAGAGAACATTTTATATGCACGATTTATCGGTTGAGGATGCGTATATGAAAGATCATTCAGGCCGGGAGTGGTTGTGCCTATGCCGAATGATAGCGATCCGGCCTTTTTATTCAATCTATAGTTCTTGATACTTGATCATCTGTAGTTGCTTGAAGGATGTGAAGATTACCATGGATATCTCTCTAAAGAATTCAGTCAATCTTCATGTTACAAACAAACCAAAAATATTGAAGGGGCTGGTCTTTTTGTTCTTTCAAGTTTTAGAATATAGTTGGATGGGAATTATGTTTGTCAGGGCTAATGCGGTACACCTGGCAGAAAAGAAAAGTAAAAAAAGGAGACCAGGGAAACCATCAATCAAATTCCAAGTTAACACACACACATCAATTTCTGTGATTTTCATACATGATCGTCGGTCACACGATTGAATTTTGTGAATGCGGGTGAAGTACTCGACAAAACAGTATTGACAAATCAACTCTTGACTATGTTGAGGTTTGGAGCAACGAGACGTACGAGAGCGTGGAGCATAGAGTAAAGGTAAACTCGGAGAAAGATAGGATCTCTATTCCGTTCTTCTTCAACCCGCCACACTATACCATGGTGCAGCCACTGAAAGAATTGACCGATGAGCACAACCCACCAAAGTACAGGCCATACAAATGGGGCAAGTTCTTCGCCACCCGGAAAGCAAGCAACTTCAAGAAGCTTGATGTCGAGAACCTCCAGATCCACCATTTCAGGATATGATATTCAGCAGTAGAATCTCCAAATAATGACCATCTGTTGTGCTGGGAGTCGCAAGAATTATGCAGCAATATCGTAGCTGAAGCCTTTCAATTAGCATTGGCAACTTGAAAACTTGGGCGGGTAGAATGCGATGAATGTGAATGTTTATTGTGAATATTGTATGTTTGCCTAAATAAATAATGGAGCTGAACACAGCGATTTAGATAAAGTGCCGGTGTTGCTCGTTCTCTGTTTATTTGTAAACCATCCTTGTTTATTTGAGTATTTTATGTGAATGAGGTGCGCAATTTCAGTTCGGAGAGGAAGAGTACATGGGATCACAAGAAAAGTCAACGCCATTGACTTCGTGATTGCTGACCAACGAGGGTTCTCCGTTCCTAGCACTAGTCAACTCCAAACGGTCTCGCTAAACAAAAACCCATTGCCTTCCCCTCGTGCAGGGACCCTTTTTTCGTAAGAAAAAAACATCAGACGAGAGGCAAATGGACAAGAAGCTCGACCTCGCATCACTTGCCCTCCTCATCCTCTTCATCTTCTGCCTCGAGCAGGATGAAGCATCACTTGAAATCAAGCACTCTGCACCGGTTCATGGGTCAGGCTGCGGTGCATGGCGTTGGTACAAGATCGCCAAATTGCTAAGATCATCTGGCCTGCTAGATGTCGTAGAGGGTCTAGCTTCACATAAGAGAGGGATCCTTGTTGGTCGCAGCTTGGGCGGGTTGGCTCTTTCTCAATTGATGGAGAAATTCCTCGAGAGGTTTGCCCCTTGCTGTTTTTGTCACTGCCTTGATGCCGGGTCCTGAACTCAATGTTTCTACTCTCAATCAAGAGGTGTATTCAATCTTAAACCCGCCATTGTTAGTGATACAATTTCCACTCCATTTATACCAACGAATTTCGTCTTTGTCAGCCATCATTAGAAGAAAACCTTGAGAGAGAATAGCTGTAAGTCTTATTATAAGCAGTTCTTTTCTACGTGGGTTGTGAACTTGCGATAACCCTCTCTTGTATTTTGCAAGTGAAGACCACCACCTCTTCTAGACCGCCACTACTACACCTACGAAAACGGGCCGAAGAACCCTCGGAGTCCGACCACCTTCGGTTTTGGCCCAATTTTATTGGCATCGATACCAGCTCAGCCCAGTTAAGGTAAAACCCAGATGTGTAGGAAAAAACCTACACCCCAGACGTTGGCCGACATGTTGATCAGGCCTCAGCGCTTGTTTATCAATGAGGAATGTCAGGACAAATAAAGTTGTCCAGAAAAATTATATTTTTGTACGCATGATCTTTTTGGTTTGCGAGGATGATAAGCTCATTGTGAAGGATCTTGTACAGTGGATGTTGGGAGCGCGCAACAGAAGCTTAGTCCCATCATCCGGAAAGATTACCAGATTCTACCTCTATTTATTTCATCGTATGGATAGTAGTGGGGCAAAGAGAAATGTTTGCAACCTGCGGATAAGAAAGACTAGCCTGCCGTGAGAAATTATTGCAATTTGATGGAATGATACGCCAGAGCTCATGAGAAAAAAATGATGGCAGCATCAAGGAAATCCGCAAAACATGAATAGGGTTAAGACCCAAAGAGACGACCCCATAACTCCTCTGAACATCACAGTAGAAGTGGGGATTCTTCACTGTGGTGAACCTCAGAGTGGCGACGGAGAAGAGGGAGAGGATAGAACGGGAGGCAAGGGAGTTCTTCGGGCTGGGTTTGGAGGAGAAGAAGGGGAGGAGGGACGAGAGGAAGGTGTTGGGTTACTACGAGACGGAGCACACCAAGAACGTGAGCGTCTGGAAGGAGGTCTTCAACTTCACCGGGCAAGAGCCGGCACTTTTCCTGGCCTTGCTCGAGGACGGTGAAGAGGGTGTCACTGAGTGGACCAACCAGTGGCCTGAGTACCCTTCTGGATTAAGGTTAGGAGAAAATCATTAGAATCTAGCGAATTATCAACAGATCATATCGATGGATATTATCTAAATCATTAACGACACAATCATCAATGGTCCCTTACTTTTTGTGTTTCATTATTGTCCCTTTCTTGACGCCATAGAAGTAGGTTGTGATAGCTGCTCATATAAGGGCCTATTAGTAGGAATTGGTATTCTTGCATCAAAAAAGTGACCAGGTGAAATGTGCTTTGTTCAACCAAATAGCAAATATCAATTTTATCCTATTTCAATCTGTATTCAGGAGCTCCCATCTCATGCCCCGTCCAAAATGATTCTCTTGCGTTCAGGGAAGCATGCGAAGAATACGCAAAGCAATTTGAGAAACTCGTTTACAAGCTGATGGGACTGATATCTCAGAGCCTGGGCTTGCCCGCGGACAGGTTTGACGAATTCTTCAGGGACCAGACCAGCTTCGTCCGGCTCAACCACTATCCACCGTGCCCCATGCCGCACTTGCTCTGGGGAAGGCAGCCGCAATGAATCACCACCCTGGCTCAAGACGGCGCCGGAGGCCTCGAGGTGAAGAGGAAGAGTGATGGGGGACTTGGGTCCAAGTTAAGTCCATCCATGATGTTTTTCATTATCAATGTTGGCAACATTATTCAGGTACCTCTTGGGCTCTTTGTACACATACTCATTTCTTAAAGATGCGTATATGGAAAATCATTTGTGCCACGAGAAGTTGTACGTATGAGAAACAGAGAAAAACGAAGAAGAAATGTAACTGAATTTCCTCTTGATTCATCTGAAAACCTCAACTTGTCAATTGTGTACATCACTCTGTTATATACTTGAGCTAACGAAGACGTAAAGAAAACGAGTCTGAGTCAACTCAGCTCAACTAACTGACTTTCTACAGTTTGACTTCCACAATCGACTCAATATCGTTCATACGTGGACTATCTTTTACACGTGGACTATCAGCTAGTACATCAAATGTATTATACAGAGACACATCACATAAGCTTCTCCAATCATCCTTTTTCCTTGAATCTTCAGCACTCGTTGGTGCTTTACATGCTCTGTTCGTCTCCTCTGTTATGCACTGCTGCTGCTCAGAATGCATTGTCTCATCCATGAGTCGTGTAGTCTTAACAGCCCCCCTCAAACTGGGTGGACATCCCAAACCCAGTTTGATAAACAAAGATGAATGATGAGCTCGAGAAAGAGCCTTAGTAAAAATATCAGCCAGTTGATGAAAGCTGGGAACAAACTGAAGTTGAGTGTGATCTGTCCTTCCAGTCAATCCCAAAGATTATCAAACACGATCATCGGTCATACATGTGAATTGCCCTTGTGAATGTGGGTGAAGTACTCAACGAAAGAGCACTGAGTCATATTCTCAAAGAATTAACTCTTGACTATGCGTAGGTTTGGAGCAACGAGACGTACAAGAGCATCGAGCATAGAGTGATGGTGAAGCCGGAGAAAGAGAGGTTCTCGATTCCGTTCTTCTTCAACCCGTCACACTAAACCCATGGTGCAGCCACTGGAGGGATTGACTGATGAGAACAACCCTCCAAAGTACAGGCCATTCAACTGGGGCAAGTTCTTTGTCACCCGAGAAGCAAGCAACTTCGAAAAGCGTGATGTTGAGAACCTCCAGATTCACCATTTCAGGGTATGAGGTTCAGCAGTAGAATCTCCAAATAATGAACCGTCTATTGTGCTTAGACGCAAGGATTTATTCGCCATTGTTGTAGCTAAAGCTTTTCAACTAGCTCCGGCCATTTGAAATTTTGCCTTGAAAGGTTAAGAATGCGATCATTGATCATAAATCTTTTGCCTAAAAAAATAATGGAAGTGGACACTGCAATTTCCCTAAAATGCTTATGTAGTTCCTTTATATTGTAAATCATTTGTTATGATCTTCGTGAACATGGAAATTACCCGGAATCTTACTGTCTAAATAAATTCTTTTGACTTGGACCCACCACATAATGTATACTCATTACATTTGTCATGAAGTGGCTTTCTTTTTTGTTTTGCACATCAGAACCTTCTGATGAGTCTTTAACACCATCCTTATTTATTTGAGTATTTTTTGTGCATAAGGTACGCAATTTCAATTCAAAAGGAAGGAAGATAGGGAATCAGAAGAACAGTCAACACCGTTGATTTCGTAATTGCTGACCAATGAGGGTTCTCCTTCGCTACCTTTAGTTAACACCAACGCTGGAGAAAACCCATCGCCTTCCCCCTTTGCAGAGGCCCAGTTCTGGGGAAGAAAAACGTCAAGCGAGAGGCAAATGGACAAGAACCTGAGCCTAGCGTCACTTTCCCTCCTCATCCTCTTCCTCTTCTGCTTCGAGAAGAAGGAAGCATCTTTTGAAAGCAAACACTTTGTGCTGGTTCATGGGTCAGGCCACGGTGCGTGGTGTTGGTACAAGATCGCGAAATTGCTAAGATCACACGGTCACAGAGTCACCGCACTGGACCTGGCGGCTTCCGGGATAGACCCGCTTCAGGCCAAAAATCTAAAATCCATCTCCGAGTACTTCAAGCCCCTGAGAGATGTCATGGAAGGTCTAGCTTCACATGAGAGAGTGATCCTTGTTGGTCACAGCTTTGGTGGGTTGGCTCTTTCCCAGGTAATGGAGAAATTCCCCGAGAAGGTTGCCCTTGCTGTTTTTCTGTCTGCCTCAATGCCTGGTCCTGAACTCAATGTTTCTACTGTCAATCAAGAGGTATGTTCTACTTTAAACCCATTATTGCTAGTGATACAATTTCCTACTCCATTTTTAGCCAGGAATTTCTTATTTGCGAATCATCTATAGAAGAAAACGTTAAAAGGTATAGCCAAAAAGTACTCTTAGAAGCAGTTCCTTTTCTATATTGGTATTGATGAAACTGTTGTCTTTTGCAAGTGAAGTCTCTCAGAAGATCTCCTCCTGTTCTAGACAGCCGCTACACCTACGACAATGGGCCGAACAGCCCTCCGACCACCTTCAGTTTCGGCTCTATTCTTTTGGCATCGACGGTTTATCAGCGCAGCCCAATTGAGGTAAAACCGAGAAAAGAAAAGAAAAGAAACTCCACCCCGAGCTAATCTTCTCTGCATTGCGTGAGTTCCAATTTTGTCGGTTGTCTGACAACGTAAACTCGACCAAACATGTTTGGGATCAATCAAAGCAGTCCCTCCTTCTTTTAGTATTCTTCTCTTATGTTGCAGGATTTGACGTTGGCCAACATGTTGCTCAGGCCAATGCGTTTGTTCAGTGATGAGGACATGTCGAGGCAAATATCATTGTCCGGGAAGAATTATGGTTCCATTCGCAGGATCTTTGTGATTTCCGAGGAAGACAAGCTCTTTCCGAAGGATCTTGTGGAGTGGATGATCAAGCGCAATCCGCCAGATGAAGTGTTGAAGGTGAGAGGATCGGATCACATGGTCATGATGTCCAAGCCCACAGAATTAGGGGCAATTCTCCAAGAAAGTGCCAGCAAGTATTGCTGAGATGAGAAGTGGAGACAAAGAGATGGATCTTCAATGTTCGCTCGCACCAGTCAAAAGTTGTGTTTCATAATTAGCTGCAATTCAACTTCATTTAGGAAGCTAAGATTGTCAACAAAAGGGGGCCAAGCAAATAGTTTGACCCAGTATCTGCACATTACGTACAAGCACCGTGATATAAAATAAAAAGACCATCGTGATGTTTCCCATACTAATGAAATACGAAAATAGTACTAAAGAGATGCGTATCTGTCTAAAACAAGGGGAGGTGTGCTGATCTCTGAGTTCTTATCTCACTATCCTTATTAACTCATCCGCCTCGTCCTCCTGTCTTTTTATCTTTCATTTTGTAAACCGAATTAAGCGGCCAAATCGCGTATCGCTGGACAGTGCAAGCATCTACAAATAACGAAAAACGTAAGAAGGAAATTACAAGCTAGTTCGAAATCTTCATGGATAACGGACTGCTCTTTATGGTGTTCATTCCATTGTCTTGTTCTGTTTTGATCTAAAACTAAGAGGGTACTCTTTAAAGAGAATAATCCGTATGGAGGACCATAGTCGCAAACACACTGCGTGATAATAATGATAATTCTCTGATCTTATCTTCACTCACCCGAAATGTCAAACCTCACAACGCACCAGAAGCAGCCACGAAGCATGAGTCCAAGCTTCTCGTAAAAAATGAATGAGAAAGATCGGATGCGCTGTTTCCTCGTGAAAGTTCCGCGAAATCAACGTTCTTTAAAAAGGTAGATCGATGAAATCTCCTGTCAAGAGAGACATATAATATATTTATTGCCGCGCATACTCTCCCAGACGCCGTGCACGTGGCGAGCAAGAACCTAATCCAGAACAGCGCAGATAAGAATCCAAAAAGAAGAAACCCCATCTCAAAATGAGAAATTTCTCATCCATTGTGCAGCAAGAGACGACGATTCTTTTCCCCAGAAAACGATTACTCAGCCGTAACAGAGTCTCTGAACTTGAAGATCTGGTGATCAAGATTCGAGAATCAAAATTCTGGCCCTTGTATACATCAAACTTCACATGGTGCACACGGTACTGGAACAAGACCAACAAGAAATGCCGCCTATACGATGCTATTTCATCTCTTGATGGGGATCTCCACTCACATTAGAGAAGACGAACGGACAAGCGTACTCTCCCCCTCAGTGTCCTGCCAAGAAAACTGAGGCCCAACGAAAGAAAGAATTTCAGGGGAAGAGACCGACGAGAGGAACGGACGGAACGGCCATGAAAGTGGAATGGGCGAGCTGCGGAAGTCGCCTTCCCCGGGGGGCTACGACGCCGAGAGCTTGTGCGGCGACGAGGATGAAATCGAGGCCGAGATCCAGCAGCTTCTTGAACATCTCCAGCCTGTGCACGAGCATCATTGTAATGTTGGCAGAGTGTGAAGACGTGGAGCTCCGGGTTACGTCTAAGGTTGTCTTCTTCTCTTCTTCTATTTTTTCTCTTATACACGACAGGGAGTGACTCAAGACAGACCCGGAGGTCGATCGAATCCCTATCCTGGAGAAGCAAAGGGACAAATCTCTATCTCCCCACATTGGTGATGGGATATACTTTTGGCTAAATTTGCTGATTTAAATATACTGAACTTGACATGTCAAAAATAAAAACATAATTACTTATAATCTATATGTTTGGATCCTGTTAACAAGCGATCCTAAAATATTACTTTAATTAATTAAAAAGATTTTATTAACAAGTACCGCAACGGTCTAATTCGAACACGTATCAATGTAGTTTGAAAATTAAATAAAGATACATTTCAAAAGGGCAGCATCCTTTGAATAGAATCGTTTATAAATTCCAGGCATAACTAATAACCTCTAATTGGAAATATAAAATAAATAAGCAGATCCTCGGTATATATGTCTATATTATTTATTTTTCTATCGAGGATTAAATTCACTGAATGTGTATTTATATATATGTATATATTCAGAAGATATTTCTCCCTTTGAGTTCATTAAGAAGATGGGTCAGTCCAAGAAATATTTCCTGGAGATTGCAAAAGCGAGGTCCCATGCTTGTCCAGTTCATGTTTGCATCTTTTGCAATGTATAAACCGGTGAGCGGGCCTCGCCTGTTGGGAAATCGTTTGACCTTGTTTAGGATCCTAGAAGACCCCGAGAGAATTTAAAATAAAAAAATTAGCCCTTTAAGAATTCCAAGTTAATTTGTTTTATCATTTTTATATTAATATTAATAATTAGTGCATTTCAATTTAATTTACCAAAAAAAAATAATTAGTGCATTTCAACATGCGATAGAAATTTGGTGTTAGTAACTTTTTCTATAATCTGTTCTCGACTTTCCAAATGTGTCAATAGTTTGATTATAATGTAGAATCGCCCTCTTTTGCCTAATCCAAGAATTTCCTTCACAGGATATTCACCAACATCTACTTCGATAGGCTAATTTTGATTAATTTCGTCGGACATTTGGAGACACGCGACCGTATGCGATGGTATCGCATCTTGATCTAACACACCGTTGTCATCAGAAACTTATCAATCCCAGGAATAATGGCTGATGCGTCTAAAATAAAAGAATAGATGTTATGTAAAATTTCATCAGGCAGTTTGATTTATTTGTTCTTGTAGATTTAGACCTTTCAAAAGAGAAAGTCATCGACGTGCTTTTGGATAGTGGGTCCACAAATGTATTGGCAAAAGTTATTTTGTAGTTCATTATGTTGGTGATTTGAGCAGCTATTACCACGAGTACTAAGTTTAGACTTGTTTGCAAATGTTTCGAGGAGCAAGCTAGTATTTTAAGAGTAAGATTGGGATAAGTACATGTCGACCTTTCCTAAAATTAATCAGATTCGTGCAATCAAATTATTCTATTAATTTCATTTAATTTGACTAATGAAAAATTTGTCAAACACTAATATGACCAAAACATTAAGGATAAGACTAAATCGATGTCATTTTTTATTATCTTGATATGATTTTTTTAGATTTAAAAAAATGAATAATTTTTTGTTTCAAAGAAGGAAGGCGACGGCAAGGACTTCAAGGCCCTTAATAAAAAGGTCGCCGGCCACTACGCAGGCATCAACTAGCGACCCGCGACCCTTGCCAACTGTAGGCTAAGGCTAGTGCGTACACTTAATTAATGCGGAAATATAAGTAATTAAGCTTTCATGATAATAAATAGAGGAAGATAGTAAGGAGAATTGAACACAATGTTTATAGTGGTTCGGTTTAGATCAAGCATACGTCCACTCTTCCACGGTGACAGTCAATTGGCCGGAGTTCACTATCAATCAAAAGAGTTACAATATTAAGGTCTAAGCTTCTCAGCTTCACACTCATGTTGCTCGTGTGTCATACTCTTTTGAGTACAATTAAAACTCTAACAGATTCAGACTTTAGGAAATTATCTCAGATGTTCTGCAACACAACTCAAGGTATCTTCCTTAAATATTTCTTCATGCCTTCATGACTGTTGGCACTTTCCAAATGAATTCTTCCAATCTACCTGTTTTGACAGAATCAATTAGGAGAACTCAAGTCATAGATAGAACATACAGAGAATCTGTTCATCCTGGTTGCCCCATTCAATTAGGATCTTCAGTTTTCTTAAGTGAAAACTTGCTCCAAATAATTGATTGAACAATTAATCAATAAGTTGTCAATGATCCATATATATCAACTGTGATGAGATCATTATCTCACACATACTTTCTGCTTCATATCTTCGTGAGAAAAGTATAAGAACAACAAAGTCTGTAATCAATTAGACTTAATAAGAACCTGGGTCTGACTTCAGAGTCTAACCATCTTAGACTTTGGCCAAGTTTGACCTCCTTAGACTTTGGCCGAGTTTTGTCATCTTTAAAATAATATAAAAATTCTTCAACACTCTAGTGTGTGACCCTTGGGGGCGTGGGCTGCAACCCTTGTCTAGATTTGGCTGAGGATCACTAGCCATTGGTTGGGAGCCATTAACCTCTTCGAGACTTGGCTAGTTATCGGAACTTTCTCTCTCTCTCTCTCTCTCTCTCTCAAAGTTAAATTACATCAAATATATTTTAGATGAAAATTTCCATCAAAAATTCAAAGTTGGATCAAAAGTTTTAGCCATGTAGGAGAGAGAAAATAATATAAAAAGTTACATCGGCATTTTAAGTTAATCAAGTTAGAATGAAGTTAATTAAAAGACTTCATTGTATCAAATTCAATAAATAATTCAACTTGGTTGCACTTTTTATGAGCCTTAAGACTTAATTGCACTTTCATAACAAGTTTTCTCCGATACACTTATCCCAATAGCGTTTGACTATTATCCC
This sequence comes from Melaleuca quinquenervia, assembly GCA_030064385.1. NCBI lineage: Eukaryota > Viridiplantae > Streptophyta > Magnoliopsida > Myrtales > Myrtaceae > Melaleuca > Melaleuca quinquenervia. Next base: position 2,499,857 of record CM057726.1, on the reverse strand, counting down.
ATGGCAACATATGATCTCATAGTCACTTACAAATACAATGCTGACTTGTAGTTTATTTTTTCTCCTCATTCTCTCTTATTCCTCCATATACTTGTCCAAACATGCCCATCCGCTGTAGCATAAGCCACCACTTTGTTGTAAAACCTGCTCGCCACCGTGAGACTCCGGCCCATGGCCAAATCTTGGGTAGATCTAAACAATGATAGCCGGGGTTTGGGGAAGGTCTTTCTTTATATCTTGTTGCTGTCCACAAATGGATGCCACGACTTTTTGGTGTCGTCCGAGCACATGGCGCATAATGAATTCCTTAATCATTAAAAAAAATTCAATTATAAATCCCCAAATATTGTTGAAACTATCTTAATCACTTCTCAAATTTTCAATGAGTTAACTATCATGATGACAATGTGTCTAACACATAAACAAATATCGATAATATTCTCATGTCGATATTGATCATGGCGTCTTATGAATCATAAATCACAAAGACATCGATAAACTCTCATCATGACCTCTTATTTTTCCAAATACAGAAAGCGAAAATTTACTATGGGAAAATCGGATCAAGAAATGAGCCCCTGATAATCAAATTCCTGATAAAAGATTTCGTAATTTCGGTTTATTTTCCAGAAAGAAAGAGCATTTCCCAATTTCGGGCTTGGGATTCAAATCCCTTCACGAAAGAGGCCTCCTTTCTTCAAATGTGGGCCCCACCCTAGGGGCGAGGTCAATGATTCGTGTCATAGCCGTTGCAAAGTTTATGTTTTGGGGATTATGATTTCCTTTCGCTTTTACGAAGATGCCCTCCCAAATTCAAATCTCACAAGCGCTTAGGGTGCGTCGATTTCAAAATCTAGATCCCATCTCCACCGTCCATCTATCTGGAACAGTTCCCTCATTTTCGACCCTCGAACCCCATCGATTTTGAAATATCAAGAGTTCCTGTCGAGTTCAAATTTACAGACAACGGGATATGCGAGAGAGAGAGAGAGAGAGAGAGAGAGAGAGGATGCTTCTTCCTTTGATCGATAGTTGGTGACTCTGACAGACGTTGTTTGTTTCCTTCTTGTTTTATCACTCTTGTCGAGGACTGTTTTCGAAGTGCGGAAGGAAGAAAGTTTTTCAGCTTAAGTGAGCTCCAATTCAGCAGAAACATTTCAGGGTCGAGGGCATTAGGCATTCCTTTCTTCAATTCTTCTTTCAGGTGCACATTTCCTCGACGTTCTTTCTTCGTTCTTTGATTTGGATATCGTTTACGGTTCAATAGCCTCTTGTCTTGCATTGTCCATGTCTTTTAAGTGACTTTATCTGTTGTTCTCTGCTGAAATTTTTCTCTCCCCGGATGGCAGAATGTTGAGAGATTTGAAGTTCATCCGCCGGAATTCCGGCAAGCACGAGGAAGTCGAGAATGTGCCGGTGCAGCCTAATAGTTCGTCAGCGATTCAAACCACTTGGGACTCCTCTCGGGCTCCATTAAACGCTATTCAAGAGCCTACCCAAAACCCTAGACAGGAAGCAGAAGTTAGCACTAAAAGCAGAGTTGATAGAACTCCAAGTAAGCCCAAGGTCAGAAATGCAGATCCTTCGTTGCCTCTTCGAACACCGGAAAAACATAACTTGGGTATCTCATCCAAGAACCGGTTCGGGTGGGCCAAAAATGAGAGCAGTGCAGTTGCTGCGGACATTAATGATGATTCCAGGACTGATGAAAAAAACTTTTCAACTCAATTTAGTCGAGGGACTGGTATAGGAAATTTTGCAACTCCGAGGACAACTAGGACGGTTGGAAGAGCGAATTCGAATTACTCGGAGAGTACTTCTACGCAGAGTACACCGACTAAGAGTGTCAGCAAACCTCCCAGTGTCGGTTTTCGAAGTAAGATTGATGGCAATGGTGGCGGCCGCGGGGGAAATTTTTCTGCATTGTACAAAGGGATCCCAAGCTCTATTGGTCCCACAGCTGTTGTTAACACAGTCGAAGTGCCTCACTTTGACCTCAAGGAAGATCCATCATTCTGGATGGAACACAATGTACAGGTATGGAAGTGTTTGATATTCTCCTTTCTGAGCTATGTGATACTATCAGGTGAAGGCCAAAATTGGGATTCCTTCCTTATCTTTTCCCCAACAATTGAGAGAATATGGGAGTCAATTATTTGATTTTTTTGGCTGTTTATGTTGATGGTGGGAATCTTGTCTAGGTTCTTATCCGCGTCCGTCCTCTCAATATCATGGAACGAAGCACATATGGTTACAACAGGTGCTTGAAACAAGAAAGTTCACAGAGAATCACTTGGATTGGCCAACCTGAAACTCGGTTTACTTTTGACCATGTAGCCTGTGAAACTGTGGACCAGGTATTTCCAGATAAAAGTAAATATGGAAATACCAATTCCATAATTTGTATTGTTTTGCATGTTGATGGCCTTTCCTATTTTGGTTGTGATGTCGTCTCGCTATCAAACTTTGCAGGAAACACTCTTTAGAATGGTTGGTCTTCCAATGGTGGAGAATTGCTTGTCTGGGTATAACAGCTGCATGTTTGCATATGGGCAGGTACTCCATTAAAATGTTATGGAACATCATTTTGCGTGCTCTTGGTGTTCCCTATTCATGACTAGCATTCGACCCAATACTAAGTTTTTGTTAACTGTCCTTTTCCTTCACTGGCTCATCAAATTTAATTCAAAGATTGCTTCTGATTTTGCAGACAGGAAGTGGGAAGACTTATACAATGCTTGGTGAGATTGAAGACCTAGAACTGAAGCCGAGTCTTCATCGAGGAATGACACCGCGCATCTTTGAGTTCTTGTTTGCAAGGATCCAAGCTGTAATTTGAACTAATCATATAAACTACTTGGGGTAAATATGTACTTGTATGCTGCTTCTTATGATATTTAGTGTTGCAGGAAGAAGAAAGCCGAAGGGATGAGAAATTGACGTACAATTGCAAGTGCTCTTTCTTAGAAATTTATAATGAACAAATTACGGATCTCCTCGATCCTTCATCTACTAATTTGCTGGTGAGTCAGTTTTCTAAGATGCAAACTCCCTACTTCTTATTAGCCAAAGAACTTTTAACAATGTTTATTCAAATGCAGTTGCGAGAGGATGTCAAAAAGGGCATTTATGTGGAAAATCTCTCTGAATTTGAAGTAAGGACAGTGACTGATATTCTAAATCTGCTGACTGAGGTTAGGAGTCATCTCTCTCTCTCTCTCTCTCTCTCTCTCTCTCTCACACACACACACACACACACACACACACACACACATTCATGAGCACAAAGCAACCAAAGTCCTACTTTGTTGCATTCAGGGTTCGTCAAATCGGAAAGTTGCGGCGACAAATATGAATAGAGAAAGTAGCCGCTCTCACTGTGTCTTTACATGCGTGATAGAGAGTAGGTGGGAAAAAGATTCCGCAACGAATCTAAGATTTGCAAGATTAAACCTGGTTGATCTCGCTGGTTCTGAGAGGTGAGGCATAAGATGCAATGTTATTGAACTATATATAGATAGCATAAATGTGTTTGTATTCCATCTGTCTGACCATCTTATTCTCCATTTAGGCAGAAGACTTCTGGAGCAGAAGGAGACCGCTTAAAGGAAGCTGCCAACATTAACAAATCGCTGTCAACTCTGGGGTACTTCATTTGCAAAGGATTTATGTGAAATTTCTCTTTCATTTCTTTGCTGTTTGGTCTTATTGGCAATAATATCACACAACTGGACTGCAGTCATGTAATTATGGTTTTGGTCGACGTGGCAAATGGGAAACCGAGACATGTTCCTTATAGAGATTCAAGGCTAACCTTTCTACTCCAGGTCAAAACCATCTCCTCTCTGGAAAAATTTGTGAGGCTCATGTTACCCATCATCAGATTGTCTTATTCTGTCATTCTAAACTAAATGCAGGATTCTCTAGGCGGAAACTCAAAAACCATCATTATTGCCAACGTTAGTCCATCAATAAGGTACAATGGTTCCTCATGTGTTCTTTAATTATGAGCCCTCACATTTATCAACACGCATCCTTAATAAGTATCTTTCTTATGGAGATAGTTGACAGTGTGCTCTACAGCTCTTCTGCAGAGACATTGAACACTCTGAAATTTGCTCAGAGAGCGAAACTCATACAGAATAATGTAAGCTCCATTCATTGGTCCAATAGGAGTATTAAAATCTGTTGACTGTTAACAACTTTATGCAGTAAATGACTTCCTCCTTTTTTGAGTAGGCTGTGGTGAATGAAGATTCTACTGGCGATGTAATCGCTCTTCAAAATCAGATACGCCTCTTAAAGGTGCACTGAAGTTTTCTGAACAACTTCCTTGTCTGCCTATAACTAAAATACTTCTCACAGAAGTTATAACTTCGAGTGAGTATTTGTCTTTCTAGCTATTCATTAACTAGTGGGCAATGTATTTCTATCAGGAGGAGCTTTCTGCACTTAAACACCATAACATCTCTAGATCTTTATCATTTGGTTCAACTTCCATTGGGGGGGCTGGTGATGGTGATAAGCAGGAGGTGGATGATTCTCTACACTTTGATCCCAGCGGGGTTGTCAGAATGTCCAATAAACAGGTATGGTCGAGATGGGAATTCAAGGGATTGGATATATGGGAGATACTCTTCGAGGAGAAGTATGAGTAATCTGCCCATTTTTCTCTGAAGCGTCAGTCAGAATGGCATGCACGTATTTAATCACATCATCAGTTTATATGCTATGTATGCCATTTAGGCTACAAGGAAAGCCTACTCTGTGTTTTAGAACATTTGCAAGCCCATCTGCTTCTATGATTAGAAGTCGCTGTGCACCTGTCTTGCCCTATCGTAATGATTACCCGAGATCACAACAACTGACGCAAACAAAGTCTTATAAAATGTCATCCTTTTTAACATGACCACACTGATATGGGCCCAAAATAATTGTGAATGTGAATCAGCTGAAATCCTTGGAGACAACACTTGCTGGTGCTCTAAGAAGGGAGCAAATGGCTGAAATAACCATCAGGCAACTTGAAGCAGAGATTGAGCAGTTGAACCGTTTGGTACTTTCTGCATTTTATTTCTTTCATTTTCTTCATGGCATGAGCTGTGTGCAATCATGCTGATTCTCTTTGTTCTGTAGGTACGACAAAGAGAGGAAGATACCAGGTGCACCAAGATGATGCTCAGGTTTAGGGAAGACAAAATCCAAAGGATGGAGTCTCTCAGTGTTGGTTCAATCACTTCAGAGGTATACTTGCAGGAGGATAACAAAACACTTTCTGAAGAGATTCAGTTGCTTCAAGCCAAAGTTGATCGGAACCCTGAAGTAACTCGCTTCGCTTTAGAGAATATTAGGCTTTTGGATCAACTAAGGAGGTGAGGATTTGGGATATGCCTTTATTCTAGTTGGATATTTCTTGACCACATAGTTGTCCAAAACTGATTTCACTTTTAGGTTCCAAGAGTTTTATGAAGAAGGGGAGAGGGAACTGCTACTGGCAGAAGTATCTATGCTGCGAGATCAGGTACTAGCAGAGGCCATGCTACTATACTACTGACTCGTCTTTTTTGTGATCTGTAGCTGGTATAAATTAGAGTTTGTTGTTTTATACACAGCTGCTACAATTTGTGGACGGAAACTCTGAACAGCCCAACCATTTTAGCTTAGGCATCCAACCTCAGGTTGGTAACGTTCATCAAAATTTTGTTATTCTTGCAGATGGTTCTTAGTGATAACAATTTCAGACTTACTTTCTCTAAAGGCCTTGAATTTGCACCAAAGTAGAGTGAAATTTCCTCACATTCTTCTCCTTGCATCTTTGTATGGTTCTTGACTTTTAACCTTGAAATTTCTTTCCCTGACACAGGAAGCCTGGCAGGTAGGCAAAGAAAATGCTGCACTCCAATCAGAGGTTTCTTTACTCTGCAACTTCCTTGCTTTCTTTCTAAATATAGTCACTGTATTCATCTCCTATTTTTCATTGGTATTAGTTGAGGAACACATCCGAAGAACTGGACGAATGCAGACAGAACCTAACCTCTTGTCTAGAGGAAAATGCACAGCTTAGCAGGTAAAGTGATCTTATCTTCTGTGTTGAAGTCTTTCACTCTTTTCTCACTGCTTAAAGATAATTTGTGGTACAGAAGAAGTTTTTGAAACAATTAGCTCATGCTGGAGCACATTGCTGGCACAGAATAACATTTTTCATGCTCCAAAATATCTTGATAATCTTTCTGCTTTTCAAGCTTACAATGTCTATGCATTAACTACACAAAAGGACTCAATGCACATGATTTTAATTTATCAGGTGGCCACATATTATCTAGTTTGTACAGTACTTAGTTCTATTGTCACATTAATTGGGAAGTCAAAGGCTTTTTAAAGTGCACTAGCTTCACAAATTGCTTATTTAACTTCTTTGGCTTTTGCAGAGAAATACATCTTCTAAGTTGTAAGTTAGATAGTCTCAATTCCCAAGACAACAATGGAGATGGTAATTCCAATAAGGTAATTGTTTAGTAGTATCCATAATCACTCGTCATTTTTTGAATGTTGAGCACAGGTTTGAGGTAGTATTTGGCATACTCTTTTTGCTAATGTCAACATGAAGAATGTTGGTTCATATTCCTGAACATTAAAAGCTTACGACCTATTGTAGATTCTGTGGAAAGTAAAGGGAGAACGTAGAATGTGTTGAGATGTCAATGTCACTTTAATTTCTCACATTCTTCCAGTTGCTATAAGCATGTGAAGCAATCTCAGAAGTGATTAACTCCATTTCAGGATTTAAGGGATAAACATTTTCAAGAGGCACAAGGGAAGCACGGAATTCTTGGGAATAAACATGCAGAAGAAATCATGGATTTGCAGCTGGAGTTGGACATTTTAAAGATAATTCTCACAGAAGAGAAAACATCACGAGGCGAACTGGAGGAGAGAATCATCTGCTTGAATAAAGATCTCGAGGTGGCAATGGAAAAACTTTTATCAACTACCAAAAGATGTGAAGATGTTACCAGTGAATTGAAAGAAGCAAAGTCTGTTGTCGAAGCTCTTGAGACTCAACAAATTCTTTCACTCAATGAGATGGAGCATCTTCAGAGCAGTAACAGTAATTATATGAAACTTTTGAGCTTAAAAGAATTGGAAAGTGTAGCGCTAAAGAAGCAACTTTCAAGCAAAAGGTTTAGAGATCAAGAATCTAGTAAAGGTGCGGAAAGTGAGGACTCACCCATGCAGGCAAGGTTGAAGAAGATGCAAGATTCTCTTGAGAAGGCCAAGCAGCTGAACACGTGGTACCAGAATGACCATGCATTTCAAGTGTCTAATGAAGAAGAAATGGATAAAGTTCGCAAACAAGCTGAAGCTGAAACTGCTGAGGTGATTGTCTGCATGCAGGAAGAACTTACCATTCTTCAGCAGCAAGTTCTTGATAGTCAGGTGAGAGAGTTGGAGACCAAACAAAATAAAGCGATGCTTCAAACTGAACTAAAGGATCTCCAGGAAAAACTTGATCTTGTTACTGAAAATAACAAGCAGCTAATCGGTCTGCTTGAGGACAGAGACAGAGAACTCCAGACATTGTCAGAGGAATGGAAACTTTTGACTTGTGAGATTGAAGAAGTACTTGCCAATGGGAATGAATCACTTGCTGTTGCCTATGATGAGCTGGGCGACATATCCAACTCTTTCCCTCAGAAAAGGATTTGTATTGCTGAGCATTTCAGTCAGATGATTCGGACGATATCTGAGAAGGATCTGACGATTGAAGAGCTCAGTAGATACTTGGAAGATGCAAACAAGAAAAGAAATGATTTGGATTGCATGTTGAAGTCTTTGAGGGGAGCAGCCCTGGCCATTACTGAAGCACACCAGCAGGAGTGCAGTGAAAAAGAGAGAGAAATTTTCTTGTTGACCTCACAGTTAGAGGCAACAGCACAAAAACTGTCCAAGCTGGAGAAGAGGGTTGAATTTGCTGAAGAAAAGATAAAAAATGCATCAACTACAGCAACAGCTGCTTTTGTAGTTGTGAATAGATTTTCTGAAGTAAATCACAATTATCTCACAAAACTGGAGCAAAAAGATATCCTTCTACGTGAGTCAGCAGATATGAACATGAAGAAGGATATCTTTCTCAGTGAACAGGCTGCGACTATTGAGGAATCAAAGAAGCAGATTGACTCTCTAAGAAAGGATGTAGTTCATGTGGAAAATGCTTGTGCAGTCCTACGAACGGAGCGCTTAGAGGAGCAGCAAAAACTGTTTTTTATGGAGCAGAAGCTAGAACAGATGGAAGAGAGTAACATTATAAAGGCAAGAGATAAATTAGATGAGCTTAAAACTGGAGTATCCATGCTCAGGTCTTGCATGAGTGATTACTCGGAGCATGATAAGAGTCCTCAAGGAACTGGCGAACAATTATATGCATCTTCTGGCAACAAGGTTGAAAGACTGGTAAGCTAACTCTTCTGCCTTTCATTAAGTGACCAAAACGATGAGGGCAGTCCCCTGTCTGCATTAAATAGATCTGAAATGTTAGTTTGATATGTGACTCGCCATTTCTGGATGTTGTTGCAGATAAATTTTGAATCATCTACAGAAAAGAGCTTAAGTTTAAGAGCCATCAAGGGTCCGAGAGGTGATGACACTTCCTGTTCTTTTCTGGTGGGGAATACTGTGTCTCCATACTCATGTGATAGAGATATCACAATCAGTCTTCTGAGAAAAGAGATAGAGTGTGCCTTGGAAAGTTTAAAACAAGTGCAAGTTGAGATGGCCCAACTTTACAAGGAGAAAGAAGAGAGATCATTGTCTGAGGAGAGGGGCAGGGACAGAACAAAATGGCTCACAAATCAACTTCTCTCCCTAGAAGGAGTCATGAGGAACTTTGAAGAGCAATCACAACTTAAGATAGAAGCTCTTAATCTTAAGATGCAGACTGTTGGCCAAACTGTGAAGAATGCAAGCAAAGAATGGGGCAAGGCAAAAGAGGTAAACCTCAATATAACTCAGTGTTCTGTCTCTACCATTTAAACTTTTTTGTAGTACACTCCGAATATTTTATTTTATTACGAGAGTTCTCAGTTGAACCTACGTCTGTTGTACAATATCAGATTCAGTGTCTTTAGACTCTTCTTTTCAAAGACTGTTGATACAATCTTGTCAATGGTTTAAAATGCCAACAATAAGAATATGCAAAGGTCATGACGCAATCTGAACCAATGGTTTTTCTTCTTTCTCTCTCTGGTTTTGTTTTTTTATTTTTTTTGCCTTTTGTTTCCATAAAGCATCTAAATTTGCATATCAGGGCATGGTAGCAGCATTCTGTTGACCAGTTTATCTATTCTTCTATTGAATTATCTATTGACAGTTCCCTAATACAACAGTTGCTTGAATGTGAAGTTGGTGATGCTGAGATAGCTGCAGCACAAAAGTCTGCGGAGGCTTCTCTTATTCTAGCTAAATTTGAAGAGGCTCAGGATACTCTGAAAGAAGCTGATATCGTAATCAATGAACTAGTGATGGCGAATGAAGCAATGAAACTTGATATTGTTAAGCTGGAAAAAAATGTTGGGTCATTAATTGAGGAGAGGGACATGCTATTGAATGAGGTTCAAAACTTGCAATCCATCAGCTCTCAAAAGTATCAGCAGATCGACAGCCTTGAAGAGCATATTAGCTTGCACATGGCGGAAACCAAAGATCTGCTTGCAGAGCTGCAAGGAATTGCTGGAGAATTCCAGAGCACTTTTGAAGAACAGTTCTCATTACTAGCCAACGAATTCAACAGCATGAAGTTTCGGGTCTCGGACTCCACAAAGTTAGTGAAGTCATGGCTTGAAGACATATGGTCTGAGATAATTGTTAGGGATTGTGCTGTTTCAAGCTTACACCTTTGTCACATAGGAATTATGCTGGAAACAGTAACTGGACTGAATGCTGAGAATGGTCTGCTCCAGCATGGTCTACATCAAAAAAATTCTCTTCTCACTGATCTGAGAGAGCATAATCTTAAGTCGAAAAAGGAGCTGGAAGTATTCAGAATCCTCAAGGGAAAATTGTTAGCTGACATCAAGAACAGTTTTGATCGCATCTCGAGGAAAGAAGAGGAAGCTGGGGATATAAAGAATAAGCTAACCGGTTTTGAGAAGAAGATATTAGACCTGCAGTATCAGGAGGAGTTAATGTTAGAAAGGTCTAACCATATGGGATCTCAACTTGCTATTTTGATGAAGGAGTTGGACTGGACTAACTCAAATGCCATAAATTCCCTTTTGAATCAGGAGAAGCTGATGAGAGCAGAAGAAGAGGCTTTGCATTCTAAGCTTGAGCTCTTTACACTAGATTCGTGCTCAAAAGACTTTGAGTTGCTTATCTTGCAGAAGGAGATTGAAGAGATTGCTCTCCAAAAGGATCATTTAAGCAGCGAGAATATTAAATTTTTTGCAGCTCTACAGCATCTGGCGAGGGAAGTCATTATATCCAAAGTTGATGGAGCGTTAAAAGAGCAGGTATTATTAGACAATGAGATTCAGATTTCCCTTCTAAAGAAAGAAATTGAGGAAGCAGAGAGTAAGAGACTAGATTTATCGACTAGGCTTGGCGAAAGCAACTCAAGGATTTTACAGATGGATGGTGATATTAGAGCTCTTGAACAAGATCTTCAGCTGCTAAAGGAAGTTGATCATGCAAACAGTTTGTTGAAAGCTGAACTTTCAGAAAATAAAACTACTGAAATGAGACTTCTGAACCAGATTGAATCACTTGAATCTGATTGTGAGAAGATTGCAGAGAATCTGAGAACAAAGGAGACAGCATTAGACTGCTCATCCATTCAGATGTTGTCCCTGGATCAGCAAAATCAGAAGTTGCAGGGGGATGTTTTCTCACTGAAAGTTTCATTGGAGGTAATCCAGAATGAGTTGGATCAGAAGAATCAGGAACTGAGCAGAATGGTGGGGCTGATGGAGGCATATGAGTTGCTTAACATGGAGATGAGTAAATTAAAAAACGAAAAAACATCAGTTCTCCAAGATTTGGCAGAGAAAAAGTCAGAATGTGAATCATCATTAAGCAGCATAGAGATGTTCAATAAGGAGAACATCAGGTTGAAGGATCAGATTATTTCAATGGAGACTAGCATTGTGAGTCTAAAGACTGATTTGGAGGAGAAAAATGCTCAGTTGCAGGACATCCGGCATTCTAGATCTTTGCTCTTGGTGGACTTATCGCAGAAAGGGGAAGAACTTCAGCAATGTACTTACTCCTTAAGTAATTTGGTGGACGAGAATAAGCTTTTAAGGAACAAGCTTCAAGTTACTGAAAAAGGCGTTGAGTTGCTCATTGCATCTGGCTTGGAATCTAAAATTTGTGCAGAGCTCATCAATACTATTGATATCTCCAATGGCAGACTATATGATGTAATTGCAGGCGGTGCCATTAGGAGTATGGGCAATATGTTGGAGCAGATACAAGAAGATGCGGAGCGAATATCTAAGTTCCTAGAACTGTTCGAATGCTTTGATCACCATGTTACAGAGTTAATGTCTGATAACTCGAGACTCCAGACTGAGTTGTTGAGGAAGGACGATGTTCTAAAGGGACTGTTGTTCGATCTCAGCTTGTTGCAGGAGTCCGCTTCTAATACAATTGATCAAAAGGATGAAATTGAAGAAATGGCAGTTAATTTGAAGTCTCTAGAGAATGACCTTGCTGGAAAAACAGACGAGCTTGATGAGGCCATTGCTTGCAGTCAAAAGCTTGAGGCTGAATTGCAGGAAAAAGTGCACTTCATCTCTATTCTTGAATTGAATAATTTGAAAGAATGTGAGAAGGTAGATTCTCTTTCTAAGGAAAATTTGGATCTGAAAGCCTGTTTACAAAACGCTTTAGCAGAAAAAGGTTCTGTGGAGGAGGACCTAGTAGAGAAAAGCAAAGAAATCGAGAGCTTGGAGATGGAGCTTTCCGCAATGGGCAATGCTATTGACCAAATGAATAACTCGATGAAGTACTTGAAAAGCAACTTAGATGAACTTACTATTGAGAGGGATCAGTTCCAGGCTGAGGTGCTTTCACTACAAGAGAGACTTGAGAAGGCAAGGGCCACAGCTCGCAAAAACGAAGCAGTTGCTTTAGAGGCTCAAAGGGTACTGATTTTCTAGAGTCTCAGTTTTTTTATTCCCAGTTTTGAAGTGCTTATATCAGCTAACCGCAGTTTCCCATGTCATTCTCAGAGGGCTGAAGAAAGAGAGACCTATGCTCTTGACAAGGAAGAGGAAGTTAAGTTGCTGGAGAGGTCTGTGGAGGAGCTTGAACATACTATAAATGTGCTGGAAAACAAGGTGAGCTTTAAACCAAGTTAAAAGCACCTCTATTTTAGAACACTATATTTTTGCATTCAAATACCAGCTTGTTCTCTTCAAGTGATACTCTTGATTTCACAGAATGTAAATAAATTGTTCTATGGCAGGTTGACATTGTTAAAGGAGAAGCTGAACGGCAAAGTTTATTGCGAGAAGAGTTGGAATCAGAGCTTCATTCGATAAAAAGTCAGATGCAGAATGTTCAAAATGCCAATGCTGACATTAAAAGGTCCGAGCAATTGCTCTAAGACATTTGTCTGCATCAGATGACAGTGTTTCCCTCGATGAAGATGAGAAAACGTTGCCTCTAACTTTTGTCATTTAACCATTTTCACTTATAGGCATCTAGATGAGAAAAAAGCAGACCTCGAGAAGTCCCTAAAGCAAGTCCACATGTTGGAGAAGGAAATTGCAGAAAAGGATGCAGAGGTACAGAGTTGTCTTTTTAATACCTTACCTTGTTTGTACTACAGGCTAAATGCTGTCCTCACAAGTTGGACTACTACAACCTAAGGCTAGTTTTCTTGCTTATGTCAACAGAATGTACAACTTAAAGCGCATATCACTGAGCTAAATTTGCATGCGGAAGCACAGGCAAGTGAGTACAAGCAAAAGGTAATGTCGAGCAGTTTTCGAGTTCTTATTTCTCAATTTTAGTGGAGTACATAGACTTTTGGGTGACCACAGTAATGTTCTGTTAACATGTTACTAAAATATAAAAGCAGTTCAAGGCACTGGAAGCAATGGCAGACCAAGTAAAGGCTGAGGGCTCTTTCACCCAAAACACAAATCAGTTGTCCTATAAATCAGAGAAAAATAGCTCTAAGCCTAGGGGCTCAGGCTCCCCTTTCAAATGCATTGGATTGGGTTTGGCACAGCAGGTTAAATCTGAGAATGTTGAGGAACTAACTGCTGCAAGGCTGCAGATTGCTGAGCTTGAATCACTAGTCATCAGTAAGCAAAAAGAGGTATCATCAACATCTGACACGTTGAAATGTTCCAAGTTCTTTTAGGTTATCCCGACATTTTATGTGCCCTGTAATCCTCAATCTTTTACCTTCACAGATATTCTCCTTGAATGCTAAACTAGCTGCAGCTGATAGCATGACACACGACGTTATTAGAGACTTGCTTGGAGTCAAGTTGGATATGAGCTCTTATATGGTAATATTTTAACTCTGCATTATTATTCTGTCAATCCTCTTCACCTTAAGATATTTACATGAACTGGTAGATGGATATTTCATATAGACTTAGCAATTTCAGGAATTTTCTGTTGTGTTATGATTGAACAGAGTCACTTTTATCACGTAAACACACACAGGTAGATTGGTTTGCTAAAAGTTCATCTCTGTCTAGTTGCCCTGCTGACTGCAATCGCTTTCAATCTTCTATTGCTAGTCATTGTTGGATAATCAACAAGGGGAGAAGGTAACCGAGAAGCCTCATTTACAAAAATCAGAATCTCAGTCGGAGGTACCTATGCATTTAGGATAAATTAGATTAACATGGATTTATTTGATTTCTTATCGAGTTTTTCCTGGAACAGGAGGTAATGAAGCTAAAGAAACAGCTCGATGAATTTGTTGATGAAAGGAAAGGGTAAGCTACACAATTTCTTTTCCTTTGTCATTCCACAATAGTGAGTTTCTTTTGCATCCTTCTGTTCTTCTCAAGTGGTTGTTTGAATCCTTCAGATGGCTCGAGGAAATTGACAGAAGGCAGGCTGAATTGGTAGCTGCCCAGATCGCATTGGAAAAGCATCGCCAGCAAGAGCAGCTGCTCAAAACTGAAAACGAAGTACTTAAGGTTGAAACTGCTTAGGCTCTGCATATGATAGGAATGTGCCTTTTTAATTATTGATACCCCGCAGCTCACATCTTCAACTTGTATTAGACCGGGAATCTGAAGTGTAAGAAGAAGATCACAGAGCTTCAAGATGAAATTTCAAAGTTAAGTGGCCAGCAGAACCTCCAGCAGCGCATTCATCATCACGCCAAAATCAAGGTAGGGTTATATATGACTTCTTCATATACCAGATATTTCTAGCCTAATCCTGAACCAAACATGTATGATGTTCATGTGATGCAACAGGAAGAGAACAACATCTTGAAGATTCAAAATGAAGAGCTGGCCACAAAACTGCGGCGAGCTGAGGTTATTATTTCACGTGTCAGGGAAGAGCTCGCCCATCACCGTTCTTCTGTTGGGAAGAGTCCGTACTTAAATTTTGATGAGGAACAAAGGTGGAGCGACAAGGTTAAGGTTCGTATGGCTTTCATTTATGTGTGGGCGCGCGCACATGTGCGAGAGAGAGAGAGAGAGAGAGAGAGAGAGAGAGATGTGGCTGACACTTGACAGTCAGGTGAATCTACTGCAGGAAGCTGAGGAGGAGAAGTTGCAATTAGCACAGAAGCTATTGGGCTTGTGTACCAGGATCTTAAAGGTATGCAAATGAAAGGAGTGCTGGTCAACGTCTCTTCTGTCCTCAACTGAAAATACATGTGATTTTCCTTTTCTCAGGTTGCTGGATTTAGCAAACCACATTCAGAAATTTGCCCCTCTGTTGCGGAAGAGGCTCTCGAGCAACTGAAGGACAGAATCATTTCGATGGAGAGGGAACTGCATGATCTCAAAATTAAGGTGAATCTCGCTCTTCTCGTTGGCTTTGCCAGCAACATTTTGCAAACTCGAACTTCTCTCTTGTCTAGAGTTTGTATTTGTTCCAATGATGTTAACAGAGGGAAAAAACTTTTGCAGAATAGGATTGACAACGAAAGAGCTAGGTTGTCCGAGCTTATGCCACAACAAGAACAACATTCGCCCATAAACCGCCAACCGGACGAGGCCTACGGGACTTCAAGGAGGGTGTCCAGAACTCCATTTCTTTCTCCCTTAGATCGATAGTGAGCTTTTCTTTACGACCTGACACATCTGCTGTAACATCTGTACATTATATGATCTAAGTTGAGAAAATTTTTATAAAGAGGTTTCTCTTCGTTTTGGTTATCGTTATTCGTTTCCAATACATGTATACTCAATTCTTTTCGGTGTTTGTATATGTGTGTCGTCGTATAAGATGTAAATGTTTGGGGGTACTCTTACGATGCATTATATTATTTTACGAAAGATAGGAATTCATGCGTTGTGTGAAATCTTTTAGGTTTGTCTTTTTATTCGAGCTTTCTAATGTAGTCAGGAAACGGGCGGTCAATCTCGTAAGAGATGGGTGGCATATCACGGGACATAATAATTGTTTTTTCAAATGATCAAAGAATTCACGTAGGCCTCTCATGCTTGAATGGTATCAAAGAGTTGGATCCTTATATCTATGAAGAGACTAATATAGGATCCCAAAATCATGGCTCTCCACTTAATGCGTAAATAATTACGGGTTTCGAACTCTTGATCTCGATGATGAGAGAGAAATTTTTAATTAACAAAATTATCCACCATTAGGTGGGACAAAATAACTGTTTTTTTTTTTGTAAATGGGACAGAAAATTACAAGAAATTATTGCAAATATTAAATTTATTGGTACTTATGACATCTCGATATAGACCTTTACCCATGTGCTGACCATGACAAGGCCAAGTGCCGCCACTGATGAGCATGGCATCGTTACGACAGTTTAAGGGATGGCATGGCCTTGTTGTAACATCACTTCCTGATTAAATCGAGTTACTTTGGTTGAATTTCTGAAATCTAGTTTATATTGTTTATATTTTTACGTTTCAAATTGACTTAAAGTTAGAAATTTGGGGAATCAAAAGAAAGTGAAGGGCAAGAATAACGGTTCAAAAGAAGAAAATTGGGTTTATTTGTAAAATTTTATTTTTTCTGTGATTTGGTTCAAAATATCGTAAACCTAAGATTTAAGTATGATTCAATCTCTTGAAAATCTAAAATATGTATAATTATTATTTCCAAATTTTAGAAGAAAAGTCATGACATGACATTTTGCGTCCGTCCGTACGAGCTTGGAGCAGCGTAAAGTCCCCAAACGAGCTGCCCGAACAGTGTTCATTCCCGTTTCCCCTCGGTCGCGCATACACCTCCACCTCCGCCTCCGCCTCCGCCGCCGCCGCCGCCGCCGTGCTAATATCCAATCTTCAGTGGTTGCTCCAGCAACTGGTCGGTCGCTTTCTCGCTCTCTGGCTCAGATTGCCTCGAACAATCTCCCTCTATCAAAGTCTCCCTCAAGCGCTACCCTTTTCGCTGCGAAAAACGCCTTCTTATCGAAGTCTCCTTCGTATATTTCTTTTTCTTGCAGCTTGGGACTTGAGGATGAGCTTGTCAATCTTCAGCGCAGCTCGTTTGGATTCCGGATGCTTTTGGAAGGTCTATATCTGTATTCCTTTTGGTGCGGGAGAATATTATGACATTGATGCTTAATTGCAGAAGATTGTCCTGCATTGAGGTTCCTCAATTGCAAACTAAACTGCAGTGATCTAAGCAGAGGCCTCTTAAAAGTTTGATTTCTTTGAATGCCATGAATATCTTTGAATCAGTAGGAGTAAGCTAATGCAAGAAACTCTGTATGAACAGGAGGGAAAGATTGCGAAATCCAATGTGAGGAGCAATAGGCAGCTGCTTGTAAGAGCATCTATCGCATCGTCTCCACAAAGCTTGCGGTTTGCAAGGAAGAAAAGTGAGAAGCTTCAGAAGGATGTGCGTATCGCCGTTCTTGGGGCCAGTGGTTACACTGGTTCTGAGGTAGGACATTGTATATCTTGCAATCAGGAAATTTACGTGATGAGATATCACTGTTTGATGAGGGAGTTATTCTCCCCTATAGGAACTAGGAAGCACGAACATTTTACTATGTGAGATATATAAGATTCTGGTCATACGGTTAGATGTTTTGAGTAGTCATTTCTCATTTTCATAACATATGAGATGATCGTTTACTGGCAGATTGTGAGACTCCTCGCAAACCATCCTTACTTCGGCATTACTTTAATGACGGCGGACAGAAAAGCAGGGCAATCACTGGGATCTGTCTTCCCCCATCTGATCACTCAAGTAGGACTTTTTCTCATTATTTAAGGCACTTTTTTTTCTTCTCATAGGAGCTTGTCTGGTCCTGCTCTTTTCTCAAATAAGAACTAAAGTTGCCCAGTAGAGAGCTGTTTCTTGATGGACCTGGAATTTTAAAAGATGTATCATTATCGTTCTAACTAGCTGATGCAGTATTCAAATGATTAACTTGTTAGTCCTCTTTACATCATTAATTGGGTAGTACAAGACGGTTGTTGGGTGCAATTCCTACACAACTCCGCAATTATAATCCTACATGTGTAAATATGATCGGGTCTATGGGTCACAACTCCATTTGTGATAAAATCCTCACCTTGTGTAATCAGGAAAATAAGTTATGCCTTCTTTAGTGCTCTACCAATCAATAGTCATGCGCATCTGATCTGTTGTTATGAAGCCAGTGATCCAGTTATGAGTTTAACAGAAAAAGAGAAAATTAAAAGCAGAACTTTTCTTAATGGACTAACTATACTCACAATTCCTTCATGATTAGAACATAATACGCTGACTATCCAGCATGCTTGCAGGATCTTCCAGATATGATTGCTGTCAAAGATGCAGATTTTTCTGAAGTCGACGCTATATTTTGCTGTTTGCCACATGGAACGACACAGGTTATTATTAATATATCAATCTCCTTCTGTCTTGAAAAGGAATGCTGGTAGATGAATTTCCTTGTCTACTACATGAAAGTTGACTATGTTGTCTCCAACATTAA
The DNA here is from genome assembly GCA_030064385.1 of Melaleuca quinquenervia. Taxonomy (NCBI): domain Eukaryota; kingdom Viridiplantae; phylum Streptophyta; class Magnoliopsida; order Myrtales; family Myrtaceae; genus Melaleuca; species Melaleuca quinquenervia. Next base: position 2,481,739 of record CM057726.1, on the reverse strand, counting down.
TTACAGGAGATAATCAAAGGTCTTCCCAAAAACTTGAAGATTGTTGATCTTTCTGCAGTATGCTTCACTCAAGCTCTTTCTTTGCTGTCTTAACATCAAAACTTTTTTACGCTCTTGTAGTAAATATGAACAGTTTTGATTCTTTTTACAAGTATTCAGGATTTTCGGCTTCGAGACATTTTAGAATATGAAGAGTGGTATGGTCAACCGCACCGAGCTCCAGAGTTGCAGGTACATGGTTTCTCCATCTTGCGCTGCCTAATATTATCCATTGGGGGTGTGAAGAGCCTGAGAATGTGATTCTGTATCTCCTCAATAATATTTACTCTGTACAAGTTCCCGATGAAGTAATGCCTTGTTTTTAATGTGTTAGTTTGTGACTTGCATGCATTAGTAAAGTTGTGAACTAAATAATGTCATGAATGCAACTTTGTCAGATTTTATCGATTGACTGGATGTTGAAAATGATATTTCCATGCTGCAGAACAGGAGCCATGATATTACGTATATTGCCGGCATTTTCATTTAACTAGATTGTATGGGCTTTATGCTCGAGCTTCTTAACTTTTTTGTTACCATTATCTAGAAAGAAGCAGTCTATGGTTTGACAGAGATTTCGAGGGAGGAGATAAAACATGCTCGTCTAGTTGCTAATCCTGGATGCTACCCAACTTCGATACAACTTCCTCTTGTTCCCTTGATGAGGGTATGTTCTACCGTTTTTAATTTGTCCATTCTTGACACTCAAGTACAATGTAAGTACTTTATTGTACTTCATTTGATTCGATTCTTAGGAAGCTGATTCCTGTTTTTGAGCTTGTCTAGGCTTTCTGGGTATTCTAGGAGAACTAAAAATTTCAAAGTCCTTCATACAACAGTGAACGTTGACAATACATTTTCTCAGTACATTGCAATGATGCTGGGTAATTTGCTACTGAAATGTTCAGTAGCTTAGAGTAATTGAGAGTTAACCATCAATATTTAGAGGATTGTTACGGCGTATAATGATATAATGCCAGTGAAAAGTTTTAAGCCATTCTGGATATTTCCTTGAGAAGTCGAGCAACAGTTAGAACTAGGAGTAATAGAGTGTGATGTTATTTCATTGTAGTAAACCTGAAAAAATCTTTTTTTTTATATGGACAATTTTGGCACCTTTTTCTCTTTTGTTTCTGCGAGCAAGTTTTAGTAATAGAAGGTTCAGGTTTCTAGCTGAATAATGACATGAGACACCCTTAGACTACTCTTTGGCTGCTTTTTGATGCTGTCATTGTCATTGAGTTGCAGGCTAATCTTATTCAATCGAAAAATATCATTATAGATTCGAAATCTGGTGTCAGCGGTGCAGGTTAGCCTCTCTCTCTCTCACTCCCCCTTCCCCATTTCCTTTATCTCTCTTCCCCCTTCCCTTCCCTTTCCCAAGGGTCTGCCATATCCAAATAAAGAGCAGTCATGAAAGCTCTCTTTGGCAATTCTAATTTATAGAATTGAAAAACTTGTGCAGGACGTGGTGCTAAGGAAGCTAACTTATACACTGAAATAGCTGAAGGCATACATTCTTATGGAATTACAAGACATCGGCATGGTCAGTCTTAATTCCGAAAATTCATTTCATTTTTTTTTTGGTAATTAAAAAAATTAATTACCAAAAGTGATATCATATTGCTAGTGCATTTCTTTCTACTTTAGAAGTTGTCTGCATGTATAAAATCTATGTTGCTTGGAGGGTTGCCTCATCAGGAAGCATTATATTGGCTGGGAAAAATGAGGGAAGCATGATGGCCTTTAAGAGTGAGTTGCCCGTAATTTTGGGAATGTTTAACTTGAGCATGTGTTTCATGAGTTTCCAAAATCTAATGTTTCTGTTTGGTGCTTGAGTTCTTGTTTGGTGCTGATGACATTCTTTTCCCCCTTTTTTACTTTTAAGCTGGGTCTGGGGCTTCGATGACTCTGAATCATGGATGAATTTATTAAAACAAATGCAATGATCTGGATGACTCTTGAGTCATGGATGATTTTTTTTTTCCTTTCCCGCAGTTCCAGAGATTGAGCAGGGATTATCTGAGGCTGCACAATCAAAGATCACTGTCAGCTTTACTCCACATTTGATGCCAATGGTCATAGTTACAATGTTGAAGTATTCCCATTATTAAAGTTGAAATTCTGCTTCTCCAGCAATCATTATTAGTTTTCTTCATCAATTTATGCAGAGCCGAGGAATGCAATCAACTATGTATGTTGAAATGCCTTCAGGTGTGACAGTAGATGATCTATACGAGCAACTAAAAGTTGCTTACCAGGTAACCTTTTTCTGGCTAATAATCCTATTAATGCTTGGCATTTAACAGCTTAATGTTTTAAGTATTAACCTTAGCTTGTGTGTACTGGGGTACTTGTTTTCAGTCCTCATAGTAGGCTTAATCAAAGTAAATTTATTTTGGGGATCTTGATCAGTCAGTCATGTAGTGGACATGTTCTTCAGCGACTTCACATATTATCGAGTGTGTTTGGAGATTGATTCCCACATACTTCATGCCATTTGATCACTTCATTCATCTTATCTTGCAGGATGAGGAATTTGTTGTTTTATTAGGAAAAGGAGATGTTCCTCATACTCGACATGTCCGAGGATCCAATTATTGTCTTATGAATGTCTTTCCTGATCGAATTCCTGGACGAGCAATACTAATCTCTGTTGTATGTTCCCCAAGTGTGTTTTTATATTAAATGCTTACTTTAGCTGTAACATGAAGTCATCTTATCATGGTAAGCTGTCTAAACCTGTTTTTGCAGATTGACAATCTTGTCAAGGGAGCTTCTGGTCAGGCTCTGCAGAATCTCAATGTTATGATGGGATTGCCTGAGAATATGGGGCTTAACTACCTGCCATTGTTTCCCTGATGCATTCTTGTGAGTGAATGAGCATGCATGGATTTTGTTCAAGAAAGCTTACTTGACTACAAGTTGTGTTTGAGCTATAGCTCTTGTTTTTTCTTCTGTTGACCTGTTACTCGGTACACCTTCCTTTCCTCTGTGTTTTTACATAAGGGTAGCATGATCCTTTTTATTCCCCCCATTTGTGATGCCCTTCCTTCTCTTTTTGACAAACAAGCAATAACTTATCTGCAGTTATGACACTCCCATGCCTGATATTTATGTGCACATTGTAATATGTAAGTAACAATCACTTGACATGTGTGTGCTCCTTTTCCAAATCAGATAGGAAGGCTTATTAGTTTTTACTTTTTCATTAGGGTCAAGACTGAAACTCAATTTAGCTGTTGCATTATTTACATCGCCCCTTTTCCTTTTAGTTTATCAGAGTGGAACAATCATGACACAGTTCATAGTAGAAATTTTTGTCTGAAAACGTGCATTTATTCTGCCAATCATGTGATATGACTGGTGTGCCTTGCTATGCGAACAACTAATTTTCACCTGCCATTGCATGTACCAGGCAGCATGACCTTTCCTTTAAAGAGCTCGTGAAGATGCGAATGACATTGGAATAAGTTAAGAGTTGATGTTCTAAGACAGTTATTTTGCTGTATCTTAGTATATTGTAAGGGGTTCGGAAAAAGACATTGTGGAAGAACTAGAGTTCCATTAAGGTAGTCGACCTCTAGTAAGATGAGATATGTTATGTTCCTTTCTTATTCTGATATAAGTTTACATGCCGTAATAATCTGTATTTTCGGTCTTCGCATGCTCTGTGCCGTATAGCCTTTCTCTCGACTTTATTGAGGTAGTAATTAACCAATGTTCGAATGTATTCATAACATCGGATATACTTCGCGACATGATAGTTTTCTATGTGATTTGTCCCTGTTAAAACGATCCCATTTGTCGATTTATTTTCCGCTGATAGAAAGAAAACTGCGGATAAAGTGCGCCATTCGAAGAATGCTTGCTCCCCGATATGAGTCGGTTTGGATCGATGAGTGAACCAGAGACTAGCCAACTACTTATCAATATCCAGATCTGCATCCACACATAATGACACTTGTTCGTCACGGGATCATAAGCGAGCAAATAATTTATGTTGGTCATCTCTAGGTATTCGCTGTGCTACATGTCAATTAAGCCGACATGTAGATCCACAATCTTTCAAAATTAGTACGCTCTCATCTCTTGATTTAGATTAAACTCTAAATATGAAAGCGCTGTGCTCCCGAACTATACTAAGAGATGTCTGGGGTTCTTTGTAGCTACATGATATGTATTCTTATAACTTATGAATAATGGTGTCTTTGTACGGTGATGGTAATGAAAGCATTGAATTTAAACGTGCATAAGATCTAAGCATATGCTTATCACTGAATTTAATAATTGACCACCCAAAGTTTATGTTGACATATATATTCATGAAAATGAGAGCGTGCTAGCTGTAAACTATATTTTATTAGTTGTGTTTTATAATTTGTTTTGTTTTATAGATACTTGGGATTTACTAAACTTTAAATATTTTATATACTTCTTACAATTATTCTGATAAATGAATGAATTTAAAAAAAATAAGCTTTTTTGTTAGTAATTTCTAAAAAAATAACAATATTTTTAGATGTTTTGCAAAAATATAAAAAAAATAAAAATTTATTTCTCATCATTTGAAAAGAAAAACTTACCTTTTTTTGTTAAATAGACGTGCGCTATTTAAGCATTACTGATTTAGACACAAGCAGTCAAGAGCTCAAATACTATAGTCTTTGGTTAATAGAAGTCGAGCTTGAGACCCTAGAGCCTGTGCTCAACTCTTGAGCACCCAAGCTCATGTCCATAGATGTAAGGCTAAAGAACCTCACACTTGTGCCCATATGCCCATTGCTTGGGCTTCGATTTATGAAGGCTGAGCCCCTATCCATTGTAGCTAGCTCAACACCTTAGTGTCCATGCTCGGGTCCCCGGCGACCAAACTCAATACTCCAATCTTCATACCTAAGTTCAAGTCCATTGAAGCTAGACTCGAGTCCACATAAGCCGTGCCAAGGACTTTAGTGCTTGTGCTCGGATCCGCAAAGCCTCGGGATCCAAGCATTAGATTATATTTTATTTTCTGTTGTATATATACCTGCATTATATTTCATATCATTTTTGAAGAATGCAAATTCACCTCATATCCCTCCCATCTTCCCCTAAAATGGGAAAATGAAAACGAAAAGGCAAAATTATGCAGCACAATTAATGACGCAGAATCGGTCCGGTCGGCCCCCCTTAAACCCTTCTTACATGCAGAGACAGAAGCTACTCAGGGGTTTGAAGAATCCGGAGACCGCCTTATCTTGTGCATACTCTAATTGGAGCACTAGCAGTAGCCGAAGCTGAGGGCATGAGAACTTTGGGAGGGCTTGAACGCAGTTTGGAAATGGCTTCCGTCTTCCCTTCGTCTCCATCTCTCGATGGTCCCTCTACATTGTTTCGTGGGAATCCTCCTCCTCACACTTCTCTTGGGCAATTCAGGGTAAGCGCCAAATTCTCCAATTTTCCTCGAAGCTCTCGTCTTTCATAATTTCCCCCCCTTTTTTCAGGATTCTTTCTTTGGGTCTTTCGCTGTGAATTGGAAGTTAGTTTCTTAGTGCGTTTGGATTTTTTCTGGCAAAAATTTTGTCGGTTTGACGAGAGTGTGTTGACGCTGCAGCCGCACCGGTTTTCCTCTTAGTAATCTGGAGGAAATTAGATAAGTCGTGCCTTACTGGGCCGTCTATATGAGCTCATTTTCTGCTAGCACCAGACTTAACCTGTGTCTGAGAACAGATGGAGAATTTCCTTTACAGAAATCTTTCTCCCCATGTCTGTCTTAAATTGCGCCGTTTGGGTTGTAAATCTAATTTCCCGATCCCATTAGGAGCTTGCTCTCTGTACGAATTTTTTTTTTTGAAGTTTTTCTTGAGGATTGTCGGTAATTTGGCTTCTAAAATGCTGATCATGCCTTATGTCACCGTTAAATTTAGTGGTTGGGTCAGATTCAACATGAATGGTCAGGAGATTGGCCAAGTTGTAATATATGTTTGATCATAGGAGCAGTGGTCATATCGTTTGCTATTTAATCCTGTTCCCTCTTAACCTAGAAGATACTGCTTTTGGCTTGGTTGATTAATCAATGTCCAGGTTTAAACAAGACTTCCGTGTTGATTAGTATTTCTCTATATCTTGGCGTTGTTCTCCATTGTGATGGTTGTCAAGATGCTTTGACGATTTCATTCCTCTATTGTCTTTTTAGTTCTCCCAATTTTTGGGCCAGTAGCTGATGTAAAATGATAGACATGCAGTTTAGTAGGATAGAGATTTGTTTGGCACTCTCAGACATGTAACTGACCATGGAAATTATGTGTCTAACACAGCTGGGTTGGCCACAGTGTAGTAAAGGATATAAAAACTTCAGAATTGAACAAATGAGCGTGGTTCAGAATGGCAGGCATCCTCTTTTGTGTGCAATGGGAATGGCTACAAGACACTCGGGCGATCCTGAAAGAATGAATTTTCAACATCTATTAGATAAGGGGAAGGAGTTGTGGGATAGTTCACCAGCACCAGTCAAGAGCTTCCCTTGGATCCAAGCTTTGGAGAATTTCATTCAACTCATTCTTGATATTGTCTTGGCAGTATTCAAGTTGTTGTGCGTACCCTTATTGGCTGTATCTTCCCTAAGCGAGATGTCCTATTGTGCTCATGAAAAGAAGCTGCGACTTGTGCCTTTGCCATTTCTCGTTGGCGTTGCTTTTGCTGGGGTGTTAAATGAGACAGCACTCGAATTATCTCCACTGCTTAAGGTAGAACTTTCTGTTCCACTTCCATGCGAATTTTCAGAAAATACCAGCTCAGCCAACTTTTAACTTTTGCCCTTTAGCAGGGTGAAACTTTTTCTATTGTGAAAATTCATGTCTGGAATAGGGGGGAGGAAAACATTTCGTTATGTTTTTTATTGGCTCGTCCTTTTGCTTGCTTGGCAGGATGCAGAAGTGCCATGGCATCTGATTGCCATTGCTGCTTTCTTTACGATGCTGAAATTGCCTGGACCCTATTACCCATACTGGGGTCGCATACTTATTCCTCACTTTGCAAATGGGGGGCTATTTAGGATTTTGTGGTATGCTTTTCTATGGAATAGAAGGCCCCGGAAGAGACTGGTCTAAATTTTCTGAATGGTGGTCTTGCTGTTTTTAAGGTACGAACGGCATTTCTTTTATCTTCTCGTCGTTACCTATTCTTTTTCACACCCATATTTCGGCATTTGAACTTTGCTATTTGCTAGTAGGACTCTGGTTTTTCTTGTTTATAAGGAAACTCCTCAATGATTTGAAATAAGAAGCTTCCTCAGTAGCAACTCATTTCCCAGCTGTACCAATTCATTGATACTGTATTTTATACCTGTTTCATGTTTTTCATGTTTTATGCGAAATTCTCCAATCAAACTGCACTTCAAAACAGTACAATCAGAAAACAGGTTTTTAAATATTTTCCCTACTCTATGTTCTATGTGTCATTTAAAGAATTTAGTATTATCTCATTGAGGTGGTTCTCAGATGCTATTGTATCTTAGTATCGCAGAGTGATGGATCTCAATATTCCAGCTTCCTTATTTATGTATTGGAACCTCCGCAGAATCCAAAATCATTCCTTTAGAACGAGCACTCTGACTTATTTGGTCATCCTTTGTCAGAAATGGTGGTCTTACTGCCTTGTTGTTCCCCTTGGGTTGTGATGCAGGTTATAACCGCTGCAAGGAAATTTGACTATTGATGTCATTTTAGCATGCATCGGCACGTCAGTGGCGGCTGCAGCATGGAAGCTGAATGGAGGTGGGAGGAGCGTGGCATGCCGCATATCTGCTAAATCAAACGATTTTGCCATTATTTGGGTTTAATCCCCCTTTATTATGGCCGAATTGTTCTCTCCTGAGATGGGATCATACAGAAGTTGTAGTCTCTAGATATGCTTCCACATGAAACGAGAGTTTGGATATGCGTGGTTCTTGCATGTTTCTTCTTCCTCCATGATTCTTTTTCCCCTAAAGCACGGTTGTTTTTTAACCAACTTGTGGTGCCAAAGGCGCCTTCCGATCTGACTTTTCTAAAGCTCGCAGTTCCTTTACGTGTCGCTTGCCGTCGGTATGGTGTCACTATCTTGCGAGCTGTGCTTTTGTGATGCAACACCAATCCGTTTGTCAAGCTTCACAAGATGCTCAAGAAAAGGGTATATACCTGCATAATTTGTTCGCCATTCGGGATGTGATATCCTTCCCCTCCTCTTCTTCTTATGGTGATAATAGAAGCTTCACTGAAGCAGCTGGCCAATTTTGCGTTAAGCTTAATGTTGTGGAGTACCACACTCATCGCAATGGTATCAACGTTGAATTAAAACTGATGCAGGAGAGGATGAAGCATGAAGCAATACGAGGGGTTTAGTATCTCACTAGAACTTCGCTGAATATAAATTTTTTGCATCCCGCTCTTTTGCTTCGAGATATGAAAGCCAAAACAGGCATTTTTCAATTAGATCTTAGAAAGATATGCATATGGAATCAGGGGAACAACATCATTGCATTATAAAGCAGAATTGACGATAAATAAAAAAAGGAAGGACAAAATAATGTCCAGAAGCAGAGTGTCTGAGCCCGGGTTCGAACCGGGGACCTCTAGTGTGTGAGACTAGCGTGATAACCGACTACACCACCCAGACATTTACACCAGTGTTGGCACTTATTACTATTATATATGATTTTAAATATATTCTGGATCCACGCATTTCTTGAATTCATCAATTGAAAATTGTGGTGGCCCAGTGTAGGGAAAACGGGGGAAGGAAAGTGGTTCATACCGGGTTGTGGGTTGGAAGATTTTGATGCGATCGAGTTCAAATGGTAGCGGATTTATCTGCAAATTCGAAAAAAGCTATGGAATTGGGCTAAGGACTATTAACAGATCGAGCAAGTTGATGATTTGGATTCGGATCGACTCGCTCCTGCTAGAGGGAAGGTGCACGATGGCTTTTTTTTTTTTTGTTTCTGAGCCTGTTCCATAGCACATGCTCTTAAGCTGACGTTCACCCCTCACGCCTTTCTTGTAGCTTTGTCGAATAAGATGTCACCTTGAGAATGTAATGAAGCTCTTGCCAGTTCCGAGAACAAGAGAAATGAACGTCTATTTTCTCGATGGACTGTTGGATCTCTCCTTGCATTAATTGCCGAGAAATGAGGTGATTTGGCCAAATAGCCCGGCGATTGCCCCTCCGGCCTTTCTAGTCATTAGCAACTTCGTGTCCATTCTTCTGTTCATTGAGGATTCTATTAAGTTCGTAATAAACCAGGTCAACTTGGATACTCGTCCTCAGGAGGAAACATAAAGAGCTATGCCATTCTTCACAATTTCTCATCACGAGTTTAGACTCGGAGAGCTTGGTCACGGAAAAAGAGGAGTGAGCACAGCTAACACATCTAATAAAGCGAAATAGTTTTTTCTTCAGTCACACATCAGATCATGCACCTTCACTCACCAGGGCGATGTTCCACCATAAACTTCTCATGCTGAAATCACAGGGCACGCGAGTAGCAAATCGCAACCCCCAAAAGCAGCAGAAATAACAAGGTGTCTACATCAGATTATACCAGATTTATAAGTTAGAAGATGCATCTGTGACAATTGAAACAACATAAAGCACATCTGTTCACCATCATGAACACCACAAATAAGCATCAACCGCCTGACTTCACTTCTGATTTTTAAGAAAGATGTACAATATACCCCCATCATGAAAGTTTACCGTCACAACTACATGGCATAGATTACTTCGCCACTGCTATCAATGTCAAGTTCAGGATCTGATTCCAGGTCTTCATCCATGTCATCATCAATGTCGAGGCTACCAGTGAGGTACTGGTTGAGGCTGTTGGTACCGGCAGCAGGTATGGTGGCCTCAGAAATGATCCGCATGATTTCCTCCATGCTCTGCATTGGCTGATCTGGCTCCTGAAACTGATTGTTCTTTGTGTTCTCATCCATTAGATCCACTGGAAGATTTTTCAGAAACCATTCATGATTCCTTATCTCAGGAAGCGTTATCCTCTGGAGAAAAATAACACGATGTAAGACTCGCAAGATTTAGGTCCTCGTCCGTGTCTAATCAGATGAAGTCAGCACAAAGCAAAGAAACAAAATCATTGAGCCTCAATGCATTTTTGACACATGAATAGAGGGATACAACGTGAATGTCAAATCAGTGCTCACCACCTTCCATCTGCCCAAGGCAGAATGAATAAAATTATGTATCAATCCTGCATCCTATCCACAGCCTTAGGAAATGCACATAGTTCTATCAAACAAATACCCCCCAAAAGAGAACTTAATGTGAGATTATTTACGAAAACCTGACTCTGACTTTAGGAAGTTGAGTATAGTACACGGCAAAAGCAGAAAACCATCCAAGTTAAGGTGTACAGCTCAAACTAGAACCAAACATAGACTTTCCCTTTGTCTGACATCAGATGGACAGCTACAATTATGCCAACTCCGGAGAGAAAAAACAACAAAAGGCAGGTAAGCTAACCTTCGTGGGGTCAGCCACAAAAATCCTTGAAATCAGATGGTGGCACTCGGGAGAGATATGAACATAGTCGGGGATGGAGTACTGGACACTCAAAATTTTCTGCATGAAGCAGGAAAAAAAAATCAGAAAGAGTAGTTCTACAGCAGAAGCAGGACGTACTAGATTTAGCAATCGTTTACTTGGATGGTACGCCGGAAGTTCTTGGGGTCCTCAGGGTCCTCAAAAGGATAAGCACCCACCAACATCACATATAAGGTCACACCACAAGACCAGACATCTGCAACCTGATGGCAGTTGAAGGTCAAATCAGAAGTGTCATATTGCAAAAAATCCCATATCATCATTAGTTATCCCCAACATAGTTGAATTTAGGAGGGGAAAAGAAAGATCACTCGGTCCATATGTTTTTTTAGGAGAATTAGACTTAAAAGAGCCAATAGCAGTAGTGACGAAGATATGAAAGGAGGACCAGGGACATCATCAACCACTCATACCCCAGAAAACCCCTGAATTTAATAGAAGCACAGAACCTCAATTACCTTGCCATCGTATTCTTTCTTAAGTAAAACTTCAGGAGCGATATATGCAGGGGTTCCAACAGTTGATTTTGGTTGTGAATGCAGCAAGGATGACTGACAATGATTAAAATACAAAGAGATAGGTAAGATAAGCAAACAAAAGCTTTTGGTGCAGCATTGACAAGATGCTAACAAAAGAACAAAGCGCTGCCACATATAATGAACTATTATGTCTCCTCATAAAATTGACACCAAGTGCCAATCAACTTCTGTATCCATAGCAAACAAAAACAACTACATGAATCTCAATCTGAAATTCACTAAAGTGCGCATATCAGACCTTCGAGTAACCGAAATCACAGATCTTCAGACGAGGAGCTGGACTTCCATCCAGCAATGTGTTCTCCAGTTTCAGATCACGATGGCATATTTGCTGGATGATGAGTAAAATGGGGATCAGACACAATCACTGGACAACATATCAGAGTGCGACGAATAGAAAAGAAAATCCGAGATTGGTGTACCATAGCATGGCAGTAGCTAACTCCTGATATAAGCTGTTGAAAAAAGAACCGAGCCTGCAGCAAAAGAAGGTAATCAATTTACTTGTTCAGCACCATATCGCTGGGAGAAGGAGAAAAAGATTCCACAAAATGAAACTAAAAAAAAACCTCATCTTCACTGAATCTGCCAGCATTACATATCCTCTCAAAGAGCTCCCCACCAGCTGCATATTCCATGACAATAGCTAGATGAGTTGGCGTTAATATGACCTACAGAGAGATGGCAGAACAATGGTCTGAGGTGATGTAACCCAATCGGAAGAATGGCAAAAAAAATTCCCACCTGCAGAAAGGATTCACTGGATACAAACCTCTCTAAATCGTATGATGTTGGGGTGTATTAGTGACCTGTGGTTAATGATTTCCCTTTGTACATTTTCATCTATCTGTCGCAAAGAAACAACATACGTCACTTCTTGATTAGAAGAGAAACCTACAGTTCTTCAGCAAAAAATCTAATATATGGTCTAAAACACATTCTCTCATTATTTGCATCATATGATCAAGTTCTTGTGCGTACCTAATAGCCACAAGGAAGTAATTCAAGTAAATAAGCCCCTCAACTATTAAGGGCAATCATCAAACAATTGACGTGATGATTAAAAGCGTGTTAGTTGTGAAGAGCAGTGAATTTGAACAAAATGTTAGCGATACTGAAAAGTTAGTCCTCCTAACAATGTATGAAAGCACAAATACAAGAACAAACTTTGAGGGCTCACTATGCCTCAACATCATGAGATTGGGAAGAGGATATATTTTCCTAATATGGATCCCAAATATACAGTTATAAATGAAGCATAAATTTTGAACGGATCCTGTTTGGATCCGATAGATGAGCACACAAGCACTCAAAATATCTTAGCTACTCAGTATAAAGACTCGTGATTCCAAATTTTACATTAAATTCTCCACATCAGAGTTCAGGGCATAGACAGTTGAAAATGAAATTCAATAAACAAACGAATATGATATTACATACAAACTAATTCCACAAACAGGACAACCCCTATAGACAAGCATGTCGATTAGCAAGAAACTAAGCCCAACTAAACCACCCAGGACATCAGGAAGCACAGCCACATTGCCGTCAGCTCTCAAACTTTTCACGCTTCATTAGAACGCGGGCTTAAGAATCGCAAAGCCAGTTCCACACAGAGAAACATTCCTTAATTAAAACAGTAACGCTTAAAAAAAAAAAAAACAACCAGCAACAAACCTTGTCCCCTCTCTCGATATACTTAACAGCAACGAGCTCATTGGTCTGCCTGTCCCTCATCAGCCTCGCTACGCCGAAGTTCCCCGAACCGATGTCGCGCACCAGCTCGTACCGATCGTTGTCGTGCATAATCGGCATGTCCATGCCAGGCCCAACGGTGATCGCCGACCGATCCATGGCAGGAATCCTCCCGGTCAAGACGACGGAGCTCGAACCAATCCAATCTCGAGCGCAGTAAAAAGCCGGACGAGGAAACCCTCCGCCCGAGAAAAACCCTACGCGACGCAATCGCCAAGCTTCCCCGCGATCGAGCTCGTCTTCCGACGCCCCATCACAACAAAAAGCGAGGCCCGGATCGAGGATCGAAGCTGGAGAAGGAAGCGGGGGGCGGCTGGGCCCGCGGCGACGTGGCTCGATCAGGATAGGCGGAGACCGATCGGCCCGTGAGAGCTGCTCGCTTTCCGCTTCGTAGCTTTTAATTTTAAAGTGGTTTTCTGGTGACGGATTGCGAAGCCGGTGCTGCGAAGTCGGTGATTAGCTCTCGTGAACTCTCTCTCTCTCTCTCTCTCTCTAAAAAGCTTTGGTGGTTACCTTGATATTTCTCTCTCTAGGTGATCAGCAGCAGCAGCTACAATTTCTCTCTCTTTTTTTTCAGTGTGTCTTATCCAAAGTGCTTCCACATGACGAAGGAGAGAGAGAGAGAGAGAGAGAGATGCCATGAGGAGAAATTCAAGATTCTGTCCTTCGAACATTTGACTCTGTCCATTCACATCACTTCCCCGCTCTTCCATCTGCCTCCATTGTCCCAACACCTATTGTAGTTTTATGGATCGATCGTCTGAAATTAGAACCTGCAAAAATCAATTTGCATTTGTGGTCAAGAAAAATAGACATTTAAGTTCCGTTCGTTTTATAAAAAATTTAACATTTTTTAAAGATCTTTCAAAAGGTCATTTTTCATAAAGCCATTTTATAAAATTTTTTGAAATTCATTTGAAATTTAAGAAAAAATATTAAAATTTTGATTTTTTTTAATTTTCTTTCTCCTATTTTTTTTGTTTTACAGTAATTAGTTACTGATCACAAGTTACTTTTAAAAGAAAATGAAAAAATATTTAAAGGCGAAGAAAAAAGATGAAATTTCTTTTGTACTTTCCAAAAGGCAAAAAATATTTTCCTCACTTTTAAATGTGTTTTTTTCATCGATGAAAAATAACTTCTTTGCCTATCTTATTTTCTTTGAAATGAACACCGAAAAACTCGGAAATTTTTTTCCTTAAAATTTTTTCCATAAAACGAACGGAACCTTAAGTTGTGTACTTTGTCATCGGCACGCGTGTTCATTTTCCCGGTCCAATCGCTTCGATACAGATTTCAATGAGCTACAAAAATAGGCTCCGCAAATTTAAGAGATTGAGTGGGACGAATTGAAACAATAGTGGATACCGGAATTGAGAGCCAATAATATTATTTTTCAATAAGTAATATGGTTATACACGTTTATGAATATATTTATTATAACTTATGGACTTAGACATAGAAATCCAGTCATTTAAAAATCTATGAAATAAAGGGCGGTCCTTGCGTAAACCAATTAAAGTCCAACCGTTTGGGTGACCTCCGTGTATTTTCAAAGCGTTCCAATCTATTACGCCACGTTCGAAGGTTACGGAAACTTTTATTGCTAAATTGGTACGACTGTACGCCGCACTTAGTTTAAGTCTTCCCCGTTTCGGCAAACGAGCAATGTTTTCTTCTTACACGACATGACGTCAGATCGTAACCTCAATTCTTTTTTTATTTTGTTTTTGACAAAAGGAGGAAATTAATACGGAGGGTGGACAGCGAGGGGAGAGAGAGAGAGAGAGAGGCGGGGGCTGTTGCGGCTGACTTTGGAGTCAGTGAAGTTCGGATGGGTGGGTGAGTTGACGAAAATGCCCTTGGCTTTTGGCGGAAAGGATGTGGGCAAAATGGATCTCTCTTCTTTTCCTTCGCCAAATAACGGAGGACTTCTCCTATCATTGAAGAAACCTTGGGAACGGGCTACCAGGATCTGGTGATTCCCGAGGCGTCTCGGACATAACTACCATTCATCTTGATCGAGTCAGTCACGACTGCACCGCCGGACGTGGGTTGGAATTCGATCGGACCGATGCCGCGGATGAATTCGAATGTCAGGAGATCCGGATTGGGAGCGGGAGATCCGAATTTGTATCGACGCCTTGTCCAATTCGACCGGCAAAGCAGGAGAAGTTTTACAGGAATGGAGGGGGGGATCGATGGAAGTGAACGAGCCATGCCTCGAAGAAAAGTTAGGGAGGGGCATTGAAGGTCCAATTCACTGGGGGCGACGCCGCGGATAAGGATTCACAGGTTCCGAGGCAGCCCTTTTTTTTTCTTGGCTCGCTTTCTTCCTTTTGGACAAAAAGCCCGCAACTGCCCAGGAACAGCTGGACAGGACGGCACTGTTGCTTCCCCTTGTTTTCCGACACCCAAAACAAAATATCAGCTCCTTTCTCTTTTTTTTTTTTTTTTTTATCTCTTCCTTTATTTTTTCGTGTCAATTAACAATTCCAGATAATTGCGGCAAATCAATGTGCGCACATGGCATGATATGAATGATTTATTGCTAAAGAGTTTATTTATAACATCGATGAATATACAAAAGTGCGGAAAATTCGATATATATTATGTTGTTATGATTTTATCGGTAAGTGAATTTCTAAGTAGGAAAATGTTGTCGTTTTCAATTTATAATCTATCTTCTTCTGGGTATATAATCAATATTTGAAAATGATAAATTTTCATTGCTCGATAACTGAGGGCACTCGTCAAATGAACTTATGTAAATAAATCCGCTTCCTTGAAGACCCTAAGTTTACATATAGTTCTTCTTCTTCTTCTTCTTTTGTAATTGAAGTGCCTAAGCCAATTCGTGCGCACTTTGTCTATTCATTGGAAGAGACTAACACAACAACCAACAGCCATGATCCCTCACTTAAATCACATACGCTTCCCTGATAATTGAACCCAATACTTTAACGAAGTTCAAATTCGTTCTAACTTGTTAGGCTATCAATGGATGGGTTACATATAGCTCTTTTTCATGACTACTCAAGTAGAAAGGATCCAAAAAAGGATAAGATTTGCCTTTTTTTTTAAGGAACGAGGTCGTGTAATTGAGTAGAAAATGATCCTAAAATCACAGCTTCCTTTTGCTATAGAAAACTAAACCAACTAAAACAACAAGCTTTTCCATAGAGGAAAAAAGGAGTTGGAAAAAAAACATTGAAGATGGAGAAATGCCCGTGTCTTTTTTTTTGGTCAAGAGAAATGCCTGTGTCGACACACTGGGCAAAAGTGATGTTACATTCAACAAGCTGGAGCAGTGGGGGCGTGCTACTTCTGCCAGTTAACCGCACCAATTTTTCCAAAATACTTTGTTTAGCATTCTGGTCGTGAAAATCAAGCAAAGCACATTATGTTAAAGCTTCTAATTGCCAGCGTCAGGTAGGAAATGATTCTGTACTCTACACGATTTCATGAGAAAATAGGAAGGACCGCCCGCACGTCTCATCGCCTAGTCGCCTTAATCAATGCTCTTCTCTTCTTCTTCTTTTTTTTCCCATTTTCACCCCTCGTTTTTTAAGTTTATTCAATCCGGGTCACCCATTTTTGTTTCGTATTCGAACAAGGGTGCTTTCGAGTAGTTTGAGTCGAAGTCTTCTGACGTCCCTCTATCCTTTTTGTGGTCCGAGAGATCGCCATGCAGATGCTTTGAAGGAAGAGAAATTGCGGGTGGCAGCATTGCTTGCTCGTTAGCTACGTAATTGAACAAGTCATTTATACAATCTCAAATTAGTTCATTCCCCGTAATGAAAAACTAATCGATACATAAAAAACGTTTTTCACGAATTGAAAATAATGAATTTGGGATCAGGAGAAAACAACCTCCCTCTTTCCCATTAGAAGAAAAATCACTTAACCTCAACCACCAAACAAATAACAAAACAGCCACTTTTCTTCAAATAGATTTCAAAGGTAAACATTTTTCTTTAATCACGGAATGATAAGTGAAGCAAATGCAGCCTAAGTTGTATTAATATAATGGATAAAAAGTAAAGGAGAGAGAAAATCACTCTTGCCATACAGTAAATGGCTATTTATTACCAGTAAGATGACGTTCTATTTTCCTTTAGCGTGTAAAAGACCCAAGTTTCGTATGGTATCAAGCCCATAACATGTTACTAAGCAACGTAGAAACGTAGATAGCTTACTATTGAAGGTGCTGAATTGGGGTTTTGATGGGCTTATGTTCAAGACTCGGCTCCACTGATTCGCAATTTTCGATTGAGCCCATGAGCCCTCCCTTTTGGGCCTCATGTGACCCGTCCAAAGGTTCGGTCCAGGTGTCTCTCTCACGGTCCCCTACCAAAGTACAAGCACCGTTGCATTTCGGCCCACGCGGCCCACGAGTCACTCCCACGCCATTGCTCTTCAAAATCGTTTTCCGGAGTAGCCGTTTGGATAAATCCCTCGTGAAATAAATGATCACACTAATATTTCTCAAACGAATAGGAGCAGAGTTTTCTTTCTTTCTTTTTTTTTCCCCAGATATGGGGAAAGAGCTGAACAATAAGATGTTCAAAGGAGAAAAAAATACAAAAAATAAACGATTATTGATTGAACAGTCCTTAAGATTATTACACTTTAAAACCGTTGTACATAATTAGTATAGAGAAAATTAATATTGAATCAAATATAGCGTACGAATTTTGGGTAATGCCATTTGATACATTTCTCATATATGATGGGGAACAAATCTCTTACTTGCGCAATGCATCATCATCTTGCCCATTGTTATTACTTCTCATAAATCTTGTTTTTATAAACGGAAAGGGGGTGCATTTTAAATAATGCTCAATTCGATGAGAAAAGCACTAATTGTTCATCAAAATCTCAGCTTTTTGTACACAAGTGTTCAAATGTGCCCTCGTTGATAAGGATGTATTTGCCTATTTTGCCACTGCTTTCCTTCCTTTCTCGCGTTATGCGTTTTTCTATCGCCAAACAATTAAAGAAACTCAAATCCTGGTAATTTCCATTTTGCTGACCCGGTTCGCAGCTTCATCAGTTCCTGCCAACCCTCGATCGCGTTGAACCGGTCAAACCAGTCGCTGAAAACCGGTCCAACTCCACGCAGAAGAGCCGGCCAATCTGATTTTCGTTGCCGTAAATGCCCCTCGCCCCTATATCCTCCTCGGCCCTCCCCGCGGTCGCCTTTTTAAGCCCCCAAATTGGATTCAATTTCTCTCGCTCTGCATGAGACGCCAGCTCCCAGGGAATCTCCTCTTCTTCAATCGGAAACAGTCGGCGGCCCCCGCAAGGAAAAAAGGGTGAAAATGGTATCAGAATCGGACCTCGCGAGCCGGCTCCGGGAAATCCTGCGCAATTCGGACCTTGACCAGGCCACCGCCGGTTCCGTTCGCCGGCAACTGGAGGCGGATTTCGGCCTCGATTTGTCCGACCGCAAAATATTCATCAGGGAACAAATCGACGTTTATCTCCAATCCATTGGAAATTCGGAGGAAAATGCCAATGAGGACGGCCAATGCGGCGACGTCGCGCGAGAAGAGGAGGAGGAGGAGGAAGAAGAGGAGGAAGAGGAGGAGGAGGAGGAGGAAGAGGAGGGGAAGAAAAGTAAAAAGAGGCGGTAAGATTTGGGGTTCTTTTGACCCTCTTTGTTTTGGAATGACGTATCATTTCGGCGACGTTTGTTTGTTGAGAAAAAGGCTCCCTTTTTTTTTCTTTCAAATGTTCGCCTTCATTTTAAGTCGAGATAGTGGCTATAGTTTTGGGTGTGGTGAAGGAGACGATCATTGCCGATTCCGGTTCTATGAAGGTCAAACTTAATCAGTCGATTTTTGTGTTTACTTAGCATTGCACTTTCCTTTGTCTAGATTATGCTGCGTGCTCTTTGGTTATTCACTGTTGTTTTGATTACGAGTTATTTGGGAGTTCGGACAGGGAAAGCGAGCAAAACTGAAACATAGTCTTTCCGTTTGAATGCTGTTGCATATGCGGATGCGATGGAGATTTTGTTGTTCGTCGAGTACTATTGGAAGCTAGGATGGATATTTGGGGTCCTTATCATGGCCAAGACTTCTGCAACGTGCTATTCTTCACATTCCTAGCTTTTCTTGGACCCTGTGGTTGAGCAGAGATAACTCTGTTTGTGTTGGAATATAGGGTTCAGCTTTAAGCATTATAAACTTGCAATGTCAATGTTCCATTGTTGCATGCTGGTCAACCCAGCTGAATGGTCCCTTTAATCAGATGTTACTGGAGATTCTTGGACTCTTGGCATGTGTGTAACGATACATCATGTATTAAATAGCTTTCCTATCAGATTGGAACTGCCTCACTCTTAGTTAGAGATTGAACACTATGAGAAGGAAGTTGTTTCATAACCTCTGTCGGTGATCATTCTTTGGCTAATAAAATCGGTGAAAGCAGTATTCTGCTGGCTTGTTCCCCTATTTCTCAGATGACTAACTGAATATATCGGGAGTTGGTTGTTAACTTTTCATTCATCTGATGACTTCACCAGTTGCTTATGAAGCCACCAGAATGTTTACATGTATTATCAGTTGCTTGAAAAAGAAATTAACATTTGAAAATTTAGGTATGAAAAAGGATTCTCAGGTAAGATTTTGGAAAATTTCTTTTTTGTACTTATTGATTTCAAGTCCAAATGGACTCTGGATTTTCTTTTGTAGGGTTTTGTAAAGTACTTTGCCAATCTTTTCGATCTCTGTTTATCTTCTTTAAAATGGATATCACTCGCACTGATCTTACAGTCTCCGAGCATTGCTTCTAGCCGATGATTCTAATGGGTAGTTCCTGCGACTGTTATTTCTCTAGTGCGGCAAGTAAGGAAAAAGTAAACAAGAGGAGAGGAGGATTCAATAAGCTGTGTAGCCTCTCTCCACAGCTTCAAAGTTTTGTTGGAGAGTCTAGATTGGCCAGAACAGAGGTAAATCCAGAAAAAAGGATTGTGATCTATCAGAAGAGTATAACACATATCAGATTTACTCTCTTCTTTTTTAATTTAGGTTGTGAAGAGAATTTGGAGCCATATCCGACAGAAAAATTTGCAAGATCCAAGTAACAGGCGTAAAATATTGTGTGATGAATCACTGCACAAGCTTTTCAATGTCAAGTCTATCGACATGTTTCAGATGAATAAAGCCCTTGCCAAGCATATATGG
The DNA here is from genome assembly GCA_030064385.1 of Melaleuca quinquenervia. NCBI lineage: Eukaryota > Viridiplantae > Streptophyta > Magnoliopsida > Myrtales > Myrtaceae > Melaleuca > Melaleuca quinquenervia. The sequence continues at coordinate 2,461,632 of CM057726.1, read as the reverse complement.
CCATTAGATGCTGAAGATGGTACTTCCTTGATCCTTATATAAGTTACTGCTGACCATTGGCTTTGAGGCTAGATATTATGTTTTGCTTTTAGTTTTTCTATTGACCGTATAACATGAGTGGTTCTTGCTTTGGTACATACACCAACATGCCTCCTTTAGATTTTGGCTTGATCTCTTCTATTGCGCTCTTAGTTCCTTTTCATGAGGTATCAAATGTAAAATGAGGGACTCTTTACTGCCGGTTTTTACTTTTGGTTATAGAAAGAAACATTAGGTCTGTGTCACCTCTATGGTTGTCAGAGCTGAATCACTTAAGATGAAGGAGTCTAGAATGTTTGTTACTTGTAAGTTTCATTTTTCGGGGTACTGAATGTTTTATAATTGTGGTAGACTGCACACACAGAACTTGCTGATTGGAAGTATATCATCAGTGATATCGTTTAAGTTGTACAGGTGCCATCTGTATCGTCAGTCATGCTACCATAGTAGTCATAGTTTGATGTATAAAATGATCATTCTTTGAGTTTTCAGTGGCATGCCTCTGACTGTCTCCTTCATTATATCCCCTTTCTTCAATTTGTTGAAGTTTCCCATTGCGTGGCGTGGGAAGGAGTTAGTCTTGTCAAGCACCTGAGGAATTGAGGAATTTTTTCTGTTGTCATATTGGCTTCCGAGAAGTCCTTGCACTACCACCTTCCAGCCAGATTCAGATTGAACGGATTCTCAGGGGATGGGCATTGCCTTAGTTTTAGGGTGAAGGCTTTGATGAAAGCTTAGCCATTTCCTGAGGTGAGACTTAGGAAGAGCTACAAGTTGAATCCAACTTGAAAGCTGTCTGTGTTCTGGTTCACAGAACCCCTCGAAAACAAAGGACAAAGGAGTAGTTGATTGGTTTTTTGGAGTAATAGGGTCAACTCTGCAGGGGTCGTGTGAAGACGAGGTCAATTGCACTAAACCAATGAGAAAAAAGTTCATATCAAGTTGGGATTTCTAAACAGATCAGTTAGAAACTTCCAGATATTGTGTCCTTTATTTGGCAGTTTGAATTGGTGAAGCCAGGCAAAATGCCGCCTTCTTGATGCTTAGCTATTGTCCATTCTCTTCTGTGCAGCATTTTCTTGATTATTCTTCTCTATCTATGATCTCTTATAGCAAAAACAGTTGATGCCATCAAGGCAACTTTGTGGCCTTTAGTTTTGCATTTTCTTCCACAGTCATATTTATGGTTACACAAGCAGAGGAATTTGTTTCTCATATGCTTTCTATACCTCTTGGAAGGGGACACTGTTGTTACAAATCGATTTATGTGCTAAAAGATTGATGTGAATCCCAGAAAATGCAATAAAGAAGACAAAGAATGAGGAGTTTGTTGACTCTCAATCAGATGGAGAAGTCAGCAATGCTGTGGAAGAAGCAGAAGAAGATGAACAAAATGAAAATGAGGAAGAGGAAGAGATGAATGGACGGAGAAGCAAGAAAGGACGGTGAGGCTTTCTACTTTTCCATTCTTCCTTTGCCAACTGGTCTTTTAGCATTTTATCACGTGAAAATTTGCCTGCGATTACCACAAGAAGTGTTTTGGATGGTTTTATTATTTATCAGTCTTTAGATCGGATTACATTGTATATATCCTCTAAGGGGAACTATGGTCGCACCATTTTTTAGTTGGGGACTGTCCTCTATAAATAGTCCCGTTACAGGCTTCATTCTGGTTTGGATCTTGTCATGGATTACCTTTAGGCAAAAATTTACTGAATTGGGTTTCGGCAGGGGATTGTGCTGGCGGTTCAGTTATTATGGACTCAAATTTTTTCTTCTTCTGGTCCTTCAGCTGTTGTTTGGGGTCCACATAGTAACGGACATCCCATTTTAAAATCAAGGCAATAATGTTCTAGCATTCTGCTGGGTGGAATGATACTGGGACCTTCTTGTTCATGGTAAAGCAGGCTGATTAGCTGGTTAATGTGGTGTTTTTTATCTGCTTTGGAGATATTTGTTTCCATTATTAATATCAGCTATGCTGACGAACTGATCAAAGGGGTAGCCGATTCATTCTTTGACCTGGTTCAGAGGCATGGTGGTGAGATAAATGAGTCTTCCAAATTCTTCTAATCAGTTTCTCAAGTAATTTAGCTTTATACACAAAAAGAAAGTGGATATTGGATGGGGAACTGCTTTTTTTTTCCCCTCACCTTAAGTTGGATATCGGGTCAGAAACTGCTTTTTTCTCACCTTAAGTTTTCTTAATGATTTCTAGATGCATTCTCCATGAGATTTAACTTTATTAACAGCAAGACTTTTGCCAGTGGTAGAATTCACTCACTGTGGTGCCAGTGAGTTGCTGTATCCTAATCACAGATAGTAATCAGTTGGAGATCCTTCCTCATGGGTCCTGTCTCTTATTTGATTGTTTGAAGTACTGAGGTGCTTCCGAGGGTAGTTAATATGCTTACTTGGCATGAAGCCCCCTAAGTCAAATAGACAACTTTGCCCATGGTTGCATACTTTTTGTTTGTTCAGGAGAGTCCTCCAACTCCAATATTATAGGGAGAATGGAGATATGGGACCTGTGCAAGTAGGTCCTGCTGTATTTCATGTGAACGCTAAAAGGTGCTTATTATCTCCCAATTGATTCATGCAATCTAACTGAAAAAGATAGTGCAGGATTTTGTGATATATGCTGTGCTGCTGGAATTTATGGTTTGAGGCCTGTTTGTAGGCAAGCTTTTCATATTTGTTCTAGTTTTTCTTTGAGTGGAGACATCTGTGCTTCTTTAGAGGATGACTTCAGTTTTTTACTTATGGGTAAGTGATGCCATTGCTGATAGGAAGCTTTAGACTGGTTAGTGGTGCTTTTAGTCCACAACTTCGTGTTCTTACCTGTTAGGTCTTCTAAAGAGGACAAAGGAGTCAAGAAAAGAAGTGGTGGGTTTAATAAATTGTGCAGCCTCTCTCCCCAACTTCAAGTGATAACTGGGGTGCCTGAGCTGGCTAGAACAGAGGTAATGTTAGTACTTTCTGAAAAATTCTCCAAATCCTTGGAATAGCCTTTTCACTTGAACATGCCCTCCCATCTCATTATGAAACATCCTTCGGCCCAAGGAAAGCAATAGAGGGGTCAAAATAAGTTACATTAACATGATAATTTTTTTGTTCTAGGTTGTGAAGAGGCTTTGGGCATACATCCGGGCGAATAATTTGCAAGATCCAAAGAATAAGCAAACTATCATTTGTGATGAATCCCTACGGTCCCTCTTTTGTGTGGATTCTATCAACATGTTTAAAATGAATAAAGCCCTTTCCGAGCATATTTGGCCATTAAATGGTGGAGAAGGTAATTTCTTAACTTGTTCTCATTAAATTGTGCAACAACTGAGGGAGATGTTCACCTGACATTTTGTTTTCGTTTTGTTGCCTTTGTCCCTGGTCTGTGTGAAAAAAAGTGTTTATCAAAATTTACCCGAGTAAACATGTTGCTGCTGCTACTTTGTCTGATGAGGCTGTTTTGGCGGTGGTAATACAGAGAAACCATTTACTGAGTGAAATTTAAAAAGATGATGCTATTAATTTGGATCATTTTGTTTGTAAATTTGGCATGAGCTTGAAAATAGTGTCGGATACCAAGCAGAAGATAAAAGATAATAATGTGAGATGATTCTATTGATTTCTAACTTCAGGTATCTGGTGGACACAGTTTGATCCAATTTGTTCTATGGTTCCACTAGATTCTTCCTTAATCTGATTAGAAATAGGGAAAAGAAGCCCCAAGTCCCCAAATGACAACCACCGCTAACACCCTAACTTTGACCTAGCTGCCAGCATCTCCACTGTCGTCGGTCTCATTGAAGCTATTCTCTCTCTTGCGCATGCGCGCACAGAGAGCAGCCATTGCCTTGACGACCTTCATGTGCTTTCCCTGCCCCTTTCTCTCTCACCTTTCTCTGCTCACAAGTTCTGTCAGATCTTAAATCTTGCTGATTGAGGTTATACGATCTCTGGACTATAATTGACATCCTGGCTATTATTTGCCATCTGATTTGAGAATGGCAATGGTCAATAGCCTTCTATCCAAGGCGACAGAGTTGCAGAGAAGGCTTGGAGTGGTGGAGAGACGAGCTGAGTTGGGAGAGACAGATGTGTCTGGCGGCCTTGCTATGGGGGCTGCTAAAAAGAGGCTGCCAGTGCATGACCATTGTCAAATGCGACAAGATCTCCAGCAACGACAGTGGAGATATGGAGTAGAGGCGGTAGAGTAGTTGGCAGTTTACAGTTACGGTTTTTGTTGGGCTTTTCTGTGTGGGTGGGCTATGGAGTGACTGGTACTTTTGAAAGAAAAATGGCAATTATGTTATCTGAAGTAAGATGCAATTTGAAGTCTATTTTCAAAGTTCAGGGTGCAAAGTGATGGTTGTGAAAAGTAAATGATGCAAAATGAAATTGAAGTGGGAAATGATGATGGTTTTTATGAATTTTCTCTTGCAAGTTCATTGGAATCACGTGGTGTTTCTCTATAGTACTACTTCTTAGTTCTCATAGTGTCAAGATGGTTATTTCATTACTTCTGATTGCCAGCTCCTGAGAAGAATTCTCTGAAGGAGGAGACATGTTATTCAACAAGAGATGAAGGTGAGGTGAAAAGGTTAACCGTTTGAGATGATCAATATATTGGTTAGTGGTGTGTCCACCGCCCTTGGGTTCCATTTATTATTGGATTGTGCAACCTCCTTCTGCAGGAGAAACAGCCTAATTATAATTATTTAGAAAAGTTATATGTTTATTTACTCGGTCCAGATGAAGAAGAGCAGAAAGATGAAAAGCAGAAGAAAAGAGGTTCTGGTTTTACTGCCCCCCTACCCCTCTCAGATGCTTTAGTGAAGTTCTTTGGCACAGGTGAAAGTGCATTATCTCGAGCTGACGTCGTTAAGCGAATGTGGGATTATATAAAACAAAATAACTTGCAGGTATGGTGGCTATTACCCGTTGGAGTCCATCCTTTTTGATTTCATAACTCCAACGATATTGCTTAGAATATGACATTCATCTTGTGATAAGCCACAAGTCAATGGGTGTGGTTCATAACTAGTTCATGTTTTAGTTGGTGTTTTTGGTTTTCAGTTGTTGACATATTAGTACTGTTATTATTATCTGACATTAATTTGAAGAAATTAGTTTTTTTTTTGTGGCTCTGACAAAGTTTTCTGGTGCTTTGAAAGGATCCATCGGATAAGAGGAGAGTCATATGTGACGAGAAGCTGAGAGAACTACTTGATGTTGATTCCTTCAATGGGTTCTCAGTCTCAAAGCTTCTCACGGCGCATTTTGTCAAAGGCAGGTGACTAGGGCGACTTGAGATGTACATATTTGAAGCCCGCAAGAAGTGGGCAATTTTGCTTAGCAACAAATTTATCATCGTAGTCCAAAAGCTTGTATTTTTCTCACTGAAAATATATATGGTCCTTGGCATTTTGTTGTCCTATTCCTTGACCTTTACCAATGCCTTTTTTTAATCGTCTTTTCATAAACATTGCAGCAAAAGTGTCGGAAATCACTATGTTTCCTCGGGTTTGGGAACAATACAGTGATCTGTATGTCTACTCTTCCGTCAATTTTGCTGCAAAATCAGCTTTAAAGGGCGGATTTCCATTCTTTCAGAAGGATGTGGCTTATGTTGTCTATCCTAAGCTATATTGGGCTAGTCGGATCTTCAGGTCCATTACAAGCTCTGTTTGTCAGTTTGGAAGCGATAGCTTTACATGGTCCAGTCACTTGCGTAAATTGCGAGTACTTCCACAACTTTAGGTGAAAGAAGGGGCTCCCTCCCGCTTACAGAATGCCATTTGGATGCTGAACTCCTCTTACCTTAGGCTCTAGCAATTGTTGTTCTTTGTTGAATGTTTCGAGCATTTAGTTAGCAGGAAATATTTTTTGTACCTTTCCGAATATATAAACATATACGTGCAGTCGGGTACGGCTGTTTTCATAATTTTTCGGAGTAATTAACTTTGTCCTGAATCAAATGGCCCTTGTTCATCACAAGGGAAATTTCAAGCGACTGGTAACATCAACGTTCCCGAAGTTTATGAAATCTTTTGTTCATCTCAACAAGTTTAGAAACGACGGACGGTACACGTTGTCGCCTGGCTGGCTTGTGCAAGGTGGGTTGGAGATAAGAGCTGGAATTTGGAATCCAGTGTAGGGTCAATGGAGCCATTTTGAATATCTGTGTCATGACTAATGGGGCCTCGAAGGGTCGGATTTCCTCTTCGGGTAAACGAAAAGATTGGGACGCAGAGGGATTTTCTTTGTAGGAAGATCTCTCTTAGAATCTATGAATCTTGCTGTTGCCGGAGACAGGATATGCTTTTGACTTGTGAAAAACGAAAAGGAAAGATGAGGGTGTCAAACATGGGAATAGTATATAATAGAGGTTCTGAAATTTGGATAGCCTAAAACTTGTCAACGATGCCCGTACGAATGGAATGGAACAAGGATCGGATCGGTTTGCCTTACGGATGGTGGAGTGGTGGTGATCCGAAAAAGGAATTAAAGTTGGTGAAAATAAATCGTCTTAATTTATTATTAAGGGTGCTTATATGATGAAAAGTCTGCGATTTGGAAAAAAAAGGGAAAAAAACGATTGCTTATCTCGTTTGCAAAAAGAAAATTTGATAAAATATATTTTATTATTGGAAAAATTATTTAGGTGCAACTTATGAAAATATCTTTGTATTAACTGCTTCCAAGCTATATATATATATATATATATATATATATATTTATATTTGGGGAAATATTTGAAATGATTAATATTTCGTGGAAGTCATTGTTGTGATGTGTAAATCACTAGAAACTCCCTCGGAAAAGGAAACGGATCTTGCTATAAGGCAGAAGTGCCTTGATTGGTTGGACGGCTGTGACTTTTAATATTTCCCCAATATATATATATATATATATATATATATATATAGCTTGGAAGCACTTAATTAAAAAAGGATGTGACTTAAAAAAAAAATAAATCCCCCTCCTATTAATGGGGATTTGTTCGATCTGGAATCGGACGGCTCCTAAAGATGAATCCCCTGCCTTATCCTGATCCTCGATAAAAAGTGAAGAAAAAGGGAAAAAAAAAAAAGGGCGGAATCGATCCTTTGAAAGTTTTACCCAATCAAAGAATAATGAGAGAATAATATAATATAATATAATTTGATTATTGAAAGTAACATAGAACACAATGTCCTTCCGGGAAAAAAGGAAATGGGCCAGTTGAAATATTTAAGCAGAGCCGAGGAGAGGCAAATTGGGTGGATAGGACGCGACGCGACGACCCGAGCAGGAATTTTCCGAAGGGGAAAGAACACACGACTCTGTCCTCTTCGTCTTCTTCCTTCCTACCCAAAAAGAATCAAGAATCTTCCCCATCACACTGTCTTCAAGATCTGACCGAGTCGCTCCCGGCGGTAGCGGTCGAGGGCGATCGATACAACGCTCCGGAATGTGCCCGGCGTCGGACTCCAGTCGTCCGCCTTTCGTGCCCAGGACCATCCGCCATTTCCTCACGGAGATCGCCGACGTGACCGATAGATCCTCCAAGCTCGAAGACTTCGTCGAGAGGCTGCGAGGCGAGCTCGGCAAGATCGATGCCTTCAAGCGCGAGCTGCCTCTTTGCATGCTCCTGTTGAGCGAGGGTTGGTTGGCCGAAGCTCAAATGAAGTCATCGAAAACGCGAGTTATTGATTTTTCAAAGGGAATCATTGATGGGTTTTCTGGTGTTTCGCTTTTTCTTGCAGCGATTGAAGCTCTCAAGAACGGGTCAATGCGACCGCGTGCACCGAGTGCTCGTCCGGTTCGAGAAGAATTCATCCCGTTGGAGAAAGATTCTGGTGGGAGTGAAGGGGTTGGAGAGAAGCCAAAAGACGAGAGTAAATGGACGAGCTCTCTTAAGCTGTTGAACACTGAGGAAAACTTCACCTCCTCCTTTGATTTAAATGAAAACCCTGAACCAGAACTACAAACTAAGGTATTTCAAGAGCCAGAAAAGCTTCAGGAGCAACATGCCTTGTACAAATTATGCTAATTGATAGAACTAAAGTTATAAAGTGTCTGATTAATGTTGGGCTGCAACAGATTATCGAAGAGCAGAAGCTGGCTGCGTGCGAAGGTCAATCGCAATTTCAGGCTTGTAAAAGCAGGAATGTAGACACAAGAAAATCAAACTCTTTGTTCCCATCAGTCATGGCTTCCAGTGAACCGGCGGAAATTCCGTTGCATGGGTTTTTATCCCTCAGCGTGGGGATGAAGAATCCCCGCGACGAATCATCTTCTTCTACCGGCTCCATAAGCGGTCGCGGTAGGACAATTTCCTCGGTTGACCGCAATGCGCAATCAAGATCAAGCGGTGGAAACCAACAGACTGCCAAGAAGCGGAGGCGGTCCTGGGCTCCCCAGCTGCATCAGCGCTTTGTCGATGCCTTGCAGCAACTAGGTGGTGCACAAGGTTAGGAATTTGTGATGCTAAACAGCTTTGGTCGCTTTAGCCATGACCTCATTCCTGTCTAAGAGTCGGGTGAGGTGCCAAACCTTTTTGCATGATTGGGTTCTCCTTCGATCCAAACCCGTGGGCCATGGATAAGTGTATATCGTCCTCAGGCTTGCAACATCATTTGTCAATTCTTTAGCGAACCGAAAACATCTTTTGTATATTGTGAACTTGTTGAAGAAGGGTAGAAAACCTTTGCCAAGTTTTCCACTACCAACTATTATCTGAAGACGCGATTTGACTGCCTTGAGAGTAGCAAGAGTTTTTTCTTGTCCGAATTGAAATTGCAAGAAGCTTAATTCCTTTTCCAAATTTATCCGTAGTCTACTTCCACTTGCTACTTTCACAAACATTGAGTTTTCTAGAGAATGGAATATCCTTTCCAGAAGACTAGTAAAGTTTGTAGTCATATGTTCGCATCATAATAATGGGAAGATGTCGAGATATATGCTGATTCTAGTAATATAGACGTTGGACTTAATCTGTTCTTTTCCTTGAAACTTGATGTTGTGAGTAACGACAATAAGGTGCTGGACTCTCTCATTGCTTCCTTTGTAAGCAGCTAATAATGTACGTTAATTTAATTTCTGCAGTTGCGACTCCAAAGCAGATTAGAGACCTGATGCAGGTCAATGGGCTCACTAATGACGAAGTTAAAAGTCATCTGCAAGTGGGTTTGTGATACTTCCACCCCTTCTATTTGCCTTTCATTTATGTATTGGGAGAACGAAAATATCATTATGAATGAGCAACCAATGAATGGCTCGTTTGTTCTTTAAAATAAGTCTTGCGAGCTCAATTCTTGATTTGCTTCATTGCAGAAGTATAGGCTTCATAATCAAAGGCTTCCTGTTAAAGCTTCCCCAGCACGAAAATCAGGTGTTCTGCCGGATCTCCAGATGGCAAGAGATACTTCTGGTAACTCCTTGAAGATGAGCGGTCCCCAAGCTCCTTCTCAAAGTCCAATTCACATTGCGGGAAATCCAGGGGTGACCTACCACACTGCCAGCGACAGCATGGAAGAAGATAGAGAACCGTGAGATCCGTAGCTCAAAGAATATTGATAAGTTTAACAAATGAGTTCTCAGCACAAGTTATTTTTGATAAAAAAAATACATAAAGGAACAAATGATAATTGCGTATTACGCAATTCATCACGTCAGAGATACATACTTCTGTACAAGGTTGGATCAGAGGCTCTCAGTTTTTGCAAGATCAGTTCTCCTCACTCAGAAAATTTTAATTCTCAATGTGCCTTTCTTCTGCTTATCTTGGCAATCTTATTCTGACTGCATACATGTACACATTTCTTGGTATTTAAGTATGTAGGAGCATCGAGGCTTTGGTTGAGTTCCTTGGTATGATTAACACTTCTTCAGATTAGTTTACCAGTGAACTTGCGGTCTCTTACTGGATTGAATGGAAGATGAGGATTCCACTGCAACTGCTAGCTTCCTGACTCCATTATGGTAATTCTGCATTTGATTTTTCCTCATGCATTGGCCTAAGTTCCACTGCTCCTAGCGTATCCTTGTCTTCATTTAGTTGAAAGTGTGCAAGGCATTGCATGATTCTTAGTGACTGTCTGGGAACCTTCCTCCTGGAAATGTGAGTTGCTTTTTTTTTTTCCTTTTTGGGCGGGGTGGCGGCAGAGGGAATATTTGGGGACGCAATTAGAATCATCTGGCCTCGTCTTTTGGTGTTGCATTATGTCAATTTAGTTCTATTATCATAGCATATCGTTTGAGGAAAGATTCAATATTTTCAAATTATATGAATGTCGGGATGAGATCCTCTAGCCTGTTGGTGTCTCTACTCGGTGTCTTATACAACAAAACCATCGATCCATGTCAATAGGGGTGGTTACAATATTGATGACTTAAGTATCAATGGATAAGATCTACTGACGCATGAATAGGGATTTCGAACGGGGTAGGTGATCTTTGTCACCGAACCTCTAGTATCGATGTTTCTTTTTGGATGATACGCCCTACTTTAGATAAATAGACCCCGCTCAAGACCTCAAGAAAAGAACTAATGCGTAGAGCTTTGTGCTTAGGAGCTAGAGAATTCGTCAAGGGTAGACTTGGGAGGCGAACGAGAGGGGCCAAGCTAACCATGAGTGGCCGCGTTTTAGCACCACGAAAAAGCTCATTCCAACCCGCTTGTCCCATTCAGAATCCAGACATCCTAAGCTATGAATTTCAATGTACTCAGGCTAGAAAGTGGACAACAAAGGTTTGAAAGCAAGGTAGGCTCCAGATCAGTCCTGTGTGATGAAATGTTAACAGGGTTTTATGAAGTTGAAATTACAGAAGTGGCACTGAGGAAGACAAACCAATCGAATAGACCTATGAATAGTTCTTTTTTGAGTAAGGGGAGGAGCTAGATACTGCTCCTGCGACTTATACGTGTATATAACCTTCTGCAAGACTTGAGCAGTTTACTACATTTCCTAGAACCATGTAGAGACTCACGCCGTAGATAGAATGGGGATTGAACGGATCCTCTCATTGGGAAAAGCTCCTTTTTTGAAAGATTGCTTTTACAAGGGACGTGTAGTTTTATAGTTCGTCAAGTTTTACCAGTTTTTTGAAACTCTTATTATAAAGCATTTGTTGAAAGATTTTTGTTATTTTATCTTGATACAATAATTTGTTGAGTGTACGTGGAAATTCCCTTATATTATATAGCGACGGCAATTAGAAGGTTTCTTACTATCAGTGAGTCCCAATGTTTCACATCGATACAATATACACACACACATACATACTAGAATTCTGCCTGTATAATTTTGTCCAGAATAAGATGATTCTTGTGAAGCAGCATGCAATTTATCCAAGATTTTTTTTTAAGTCTAAAATAGGTTCATATTCCAAGTTTATACAAATGAAAAAAATTCAGGACAACGCGGTGCACAAGTATGCTTCTAGTAAATGTATAAAAGGAGAATGCACGGGCGTCAAACTTCAAGGTCAAACATTGAAAGTTCAAGGAGAAAAAGAAAAGAAGAGAAAAAAATGATAGAAACTATTAATGAATTTTGATCAAATGTGCAATATGGTCCATAAACTTTTAATTTGTTCGACGTGATCCTTAAATTATGAATCAATGTATAAATAATTTCTAAATTTTTAATTCATTTAATGTAGTCCATGAAAATATAGAATAATTTTATATGAATTTAGGGACTAAATTAAACATATATCAAAAATTCAGATATCACATCGAACAAATTAATTAATAATTACATTACACGTTTAAGCAAAGTTCAATTACTATTTATGTCAATACCTCAAAAGAAAAGAAAAACTAGAAAGTGGGCAAAAGTGGGCAAACTTTGAAAAGTACTAAAATTTTAACCTTCCATCTTCCAAGCATTATCTTAACATGCTAAAATGACTATCAGACCAAAAAAGTGTCTTTTTGTATATCTTATCTCTTTCTTTATTTTAAGTGAGGAAGTTGATCAAGCAATAATGAACTAAGCACCCGTATTGAAGTGGTGCACCTCTTCTTTTAACCTTTCCAGCAATCAATCCATTATACAAATTTATCATGCAAAGTGCTGATTGAAGTATCTATGCTCATTGCTTAGCCTGCCTAATGTGGACAGCTGTACTTCCATTGGGATGAATACGATAAGGATAGAATCACCACCATTGTCACTTCTCCTCTTCCTCCCTTATCTCCTCTAATTGACTTCTATGTTTGAGACGCCATTCGAGTCCGACCCTCGCCTAATAAGACCTCATTAGCAGAGAAGCCTTTTGGCACGTGGGCTTTGTGTAATGTTTCCACACTACCCTTTCCAAATCGAATCGATTTGCCATCGTCAAACATTGCATTGATTGCGGAATCTTCCGTCTCTCTTCCCCCACCTCAAGTGGGAAAAAATAATGAATCTTTTTAATTTTTCTTTGATCGTAGAGATGATGACACAAATAATCACATTATGATAATATTCAATATTATCATTTTATTAATTTAAGTTCATGAATGATATCGAATGTTTTCGTTTAGTCCAGAAATTAGTTTAAACATGTATCAAAATTTTAGGGACCATATGGAACAAATTAAAATCCAGAAACGATGCTGTACAATAGACTAAATTTGATGAATTATATTACACATTGAGTCAAAATTCACGGACCGTTTGTGTCGTTTTCCCTTTATTTTAAAAAGAATGGATGGATCTACTTGGTTAATTAGACGGGTCGATTTTTTATTTTCTCGAGTCAGGTTTTGATCAGCTTAGAAAGAATTGAAGGGGATATGTGCTCATCGTTGAGGTGCTTGTTCAAATTCGGCTGTCAGTCTTTCAGCCTTTTGAAAGGAGGAGGAGGAGGAGGAGGAGGAGGAGGAAAGAAAAGCTTTTGATGAAATCTACAAGGACATTTGGATCAAACTACAAGGCATGAAAAATTCCCATATGTCATCCCCTGCTTAATGATAACGAAGTCAATAGTGCCGAAGCAGGCAATGTGATGGCTGAGTTGACCTTCTACTTCGTATAAACAAACACAATCGAACAAGCATGAGGCGCACCGAAAGAAAACACAATCAAACGCGCGTGCCTTTTCCCAGCTCTCTTTTAATAAGAAAGAAAGAAGCAGCAACTTCCAATTTGCTTAGTGGGATTTGGACCTGCATCAACTGCAGCAAGACTTTTCCAGCCTATGGAGTGAAGAACAAGTGCAGCCATCATCAGTCTACTTGCAAATATAATAACTCTGAGAAAGCGATAACAATTTAAAATGATCAATTCAATGAGCAAATATACTGAACGATTCTTCTCAACAAGTGAAGAGTACACAAATACGAACCAAATAAAGAATAGCAAAATTGCTAAAAAAATTGTAACAAAATTAAATAGGGGATAACGTACAGCTATTCGAATCTCCTTAAAGCAATTGGTTATCAGTAACGACACTTAGCAGCTTCAAATACCTTTCAAGATATGATACCTCGAACTTGTTTGGATTAACATTGTGCAAACTCGACTCTATTGGTCGTTTCTCGAAACTGAATACTTAAGAAAAAAAATTGAAGAGAACTCTTTCTCTATTTTCTATGCCCTCTTTGCTCCATAAACCCAATCTTCTATTGAATGAAAAATAGTTCAGTTCCATTTACAGAGTTTGAATGGACATTAAGGGTCCGTTTGGCGATACTTTTGTTCTCGGTAATTTTTTTTTTCAGTTTTTTTCTATTTTTATTCTTTGGACGAGTTTCTTTGTAAATGAACTTGTTTGATCACTTCTATTCCCAAAATAGAAAAAAACATAGAAATGTATATGATACATCCATTTTTTTTCTCTTCTTTATTTCCTTCTTTCTTTTGTGTTTTTCTCCTCTAGCTGGTTGTCGACCCTTGACGATGGTTGGCACCTAGCCAGAGACTCGGGTTGGCCACCCTTGCCTAGCCATAGTGAGACTCGACCTTGCCCAAACTCCATGAGGCTGAGCCTCGCCAGTTGAGTTTCTAGTTGGTTGGCCACTAGCCGTAAAAGAAGAAGAAGAAAAAGAAAGAACAAAAAAAAAAGAAATAATGAAGTAAATTGTTCTTGGGAACATAAGTAAATTTCGTTACATTTTATTTGTTCCAAATTCCCCAACCACTTTTTTATTTTCGAAAATAGAAAAATTAACTAAAATTACCGGCTTTCTGTTTAATTTTTGTTCCGGGGAACAAAAAAACTAAGAAATTGGCAAGTTGCCAAACATGCCCTAACTCAATAAACTAACTAAAAAGATACATGAACTTATCAAATACATGAATTCAAGAGATATATGAACTGAAGAGACATATCTTATATTTGATCACTAATGTTGATCCATCAACAAATAATTAGAATAGTAATCGCCCAAATTTGGCTCTTGTTTCGATTAAAAGCCATTCTAAGGATGATCGAAGCAAAGTACAATAACCAACGGCGATTCGGAAGTGGACCCTGCATTAAAAGAATAATGATGCATGCTGTAAGATACTTACGGAAAGTGGGTTTATCACCTTAAGGTGAAGTTTCACGTCATAAAGAAAAGGGAAAAGCAAGAAAGAAAAGAAGAAGAAGAAGAAATGATGTCGAGAGGTGCTCATGTTCATGGCTGCTGATACTGCTGATTAAGCTCGAGTCGTGGATGTGGCCACTAGGTTTTAGCAACAATGCATGGTGGAGTCACCACTGTTAATCTTCAGCCAATAAAACTTCGTTTAAGCTCCCTTAATGTTGGTTATAAATTAGCCCACCTCCCTGCTCTCACTGGTCACACACAGTCATCAAGTCAAGCAAGCTATGGCTTCCAAGCACTTTTCGCTATTCGAAATCACATTGATTAGCTTGATCTTGGGAGTCTCTTCCTTTCCTGATTATAGCCCGATGGGCGAGCTCTCTCCCTATTATTATGACAGATCCTGCCCTCGCTTGCAAATGATCGTCAGATACAATGTTTGGGCAGCATTCAAGAAAGACACGAGGATTGCCGCCTCTCTTCTTCGCTTACACTTCCACGACTGCATTGTTGATGTAAGTAATCCGATGCAAGTGTCGTCATGGTTGCTGCTTATTTGCATGCGGTTCTACTTCGCAAATGTTCTCGACGATAATATTAAGCTTTGTCGCTTATTTTTGGTTCGGCAACTTGGCAGAGACAGATATGGCATGTTTTATTAGGACGTCTTTCACGGCATATGTTTTGCCTTTGCATCGCTACCTAATATCGTGACATGGCTAAGCATGTGACTGGGCTCGAGGGCTGTGGTATCTCTAGACGCTAAACAGTACTACATGGTTGATGTCAGGGCTGTGAAGGATCGGTGCTTCTTGATGACACCGTAGACATGAAGGGCGAGAAGAACGCCCTGCCAAATCGCAACTCTCTCCGAGGCTTTGAAGTCATCGACAGTATAAAAGCCGATCTCGAGAAATTCTGTCCCTTCACAGTCTCGTGCACTGATATACTCGCCCTAGCTGCAAGAGAGGCCGTCTCCATGGTACTTGATAAAATCCCAATTCTCTCCTTCTTCACTTATATAGTAGCTTACACAGCTCCTAAGCTGATCCGCACTTGGAATAAAAACTAATTGGCACTAATGGAGTTCAGTCAGGTGGGCCTTATTGGGCCGTACCGTTGGGAAGAAAAGATGGAATCACGGCCAGCGAGAAGTCGGCTAATGAACAAATACCGTCGCCTATTGAGCCATTGGACGACATCATTGCTAAGTTCACTTCAAAGGGTCTGGAGTTGAAGGATGTTGTAGTCCTCTCAGGTACTTAATTTTCTTTTGCTGCACAACAATCTCAAAAAAAACAAAATGTTGTGCTGAGTCGTTCCATGAGTAACGTCGCAAGGGCAATCATCATGGTGTAAAAATGTACGAGAAAGTATGCTTTTTCGGTGGTTTTAACTTTTAAGATGGATCTCGATATTTGTCGCTGCAAATTGCAGTCCTTTATGGCGTTCCTAGTACAAAACCTGTGACAGGGTTGAACAAAAGAAGAGTTTCCGAGCAAATATCAAGCCCAGAAGATCAATAACCCCAGGAAGAAAACTTCAGACAAACTTGTTTTGGTCTAATACATGTTAGAGTTAATGCTAAGAAAAGCATCTGAAATCCATGTCTTTTTCATTGATCGCCCAGTATGAGCATGTTTTTTGTGCTAGGATATTGGTTTTTTGGCTGAAACTGGGATTGACTCGTCGAGTATAGGAATTGATTTGAGGAGACGAGATAACCAAAGTACACTTGAAAGCGCTATATATACAAGGTAATCGATTCTAAAATTTGCTTTGTTTTTGAAAATCACTTTCAGGGGGGCACACCATAGGCTTTGCGCAGTGTTTCACCTTCAAGAGGAGGCTGTTCGACTTCAAGGGGTCCGGCAAGCCCGACCCGACCTTAGACACCACCCTCCTGTCGAGCCTCCAGAGCGTATGCCCCAACAAAGACACCTCCAACACCAACCTCGCTCCTCTCGACTCCACCATGGACAAATTCGACAACTACTATTATACCAACCTGGTCAACAAGTCGGGTCTTCTCGAATCGGATCAGGCCTTGATCGCTGACGCAAGAACCGCCTCTCTTGTCAATGACTACACCACCAACCCCAAGCTGTTCTACAATGATTTCGCCACTTCAATGGTGAAGATGGGCAATGTCGGAATTCTCACCGGGCAGAGTGGCCAGATTAGAAATAAGTGTGGCTCTGTGAACTAAATTGGACACATTGTCATCTTAAACAAAGTTGTGACATCTACAGATCATCAGTTTGGTGTTCGTATGTCGAATATATAATTTAAAGTGTCTGTCGTACTATCATAAATAGATTTGCAGAGACATGATGAAATGAGAACATTTCAGACGTAGATATTCCTCTCTCTGGCTCTCTCTCTCTCTCTCTCGAAGCATGGACTTCCTGTTTTAAAATGTTATAATGCTGTCAAAATCTAAAAAGATGGTGAGATCGACAAGGGAGTGCTTGGATTCTAAGGACATATACAAGGAAAAAGCTGATAGATGCCTGACCAGCCATCCCCTCCCTCCCTCCCTCTCTCTCTCTCTCTCTCTCTCTATAAGGTAAATGCTTTTGACCTAGTCGGATCTGCCCAGATAATTGAATATCAAGAAGAGTCCTGATCGACAACGTCCCTCAGAGAGACATTATTCTCTGATCGCCGATGAGATTCTCCCTGTTGATTGATTATTGGCCTCTCTCTGCCTACGACATCTGCCAAATGCCTTTGTCTTTCCTACATAGAAACAGTCCTCCCATTTTCAAATTCTGCACCGCCCTCGGTGCAGCAGCGGGGCCCATTTCAAACCGATCGCCAGAGATCACTATTGGACCCTCCACCCATCCGCCTCTTGTTCTTGGGGGGCTAGGGAGTCCCTCGTTCGACTGATCCTTTCAACGGGGTCTCAACAATTTTTGGCAGCGAAACGTGAGGAAGTGACCGGGATTCATCATGTCAGGTGCTCAAATCGATCCTCCACATGAGACCATCATAGCATAAGACAAACTCATCTAGGAAGCCTTTTAACAACACATCGTGTCTCGTCCTTGTCATTTTTCTTTTCTCGTATTTGCTGTGGATAGAGAAAAGGGAGTACGACAGGCAGTACCACCCTTGCTTCTCCTATCACTGTTATTGCTATGCGCGATGAGAAAAGACAAATATTGAAAAATGAAAGAAAAAAAAGATAGAGACCATGGCCATGCGATAAGGTTACGAGCACCAAAGCTTCATTACTCTTTCTTTTTGCCGCAAAAGAAAAGCATATCCTTTAGTGTAAAAATAAAGAGAACGAGGACGTTCCGTTCTGCACGAATGGAATGTGCGGGTTCTGGGAGTGTGTAATTACACCGTGAAAGAGAGCTTAACACCTCATTTTCAGATGCATGTTCTTTCCTTCTTCCTCTTTTTCGTTCTCGAAGAATATATACTTTGATTCCGGGCTTAAATAGGGAGCTCCTTCAGTTTCAGATCAGGTGCCTGACGTCAAAAAACAAGAAGCGCCCCTGATGGCTATGCCATATTCAAACAGTGGCCAACCCGGAAGTCTAAAGTTATAAATTCCCCCCATACTAGAAAAGGTCCGGAGAAAGCTCTTCCACATTACACAATCTTTTCAAAAAAACATAAAAAGAAAAGGTTGCTGTTTCTTGGGCTTTGCCCCTCCTCCAATGCTCCCCCTCTCTCCTCTCTCTCTCTCTCTCTCTCTCTCTCTCTCTCCCCATCTGTGCACAGTGCACACTTTACCTTTCACCCTCAGGTCATCACAGATCAACTAGTAGATCTCTTCCCAATTATTTTTTTAAAAGAAAAGAAAAGCAATGGAAGATGGGGGTATGTAGGAAGGAAGAAAGTAAATTTAAGCCCTTGGGAAAGTCTCCCTTTTGTAAGTTCCTTCACCGAGTGGTGACTTCTCTCTTCCCTTTTCTGAATCTCCAAAACCCAGTGGAAGAATTTCTGCAGTTACAATCCCCATAAATCATAATGTCTACCTGAACAAATTTTTATCTCCCTAATACACCGAAGCCCACTTCCAAAGTTTTCATCTTTATGCCATCTCCGAATTCAGTTAAAACCTCTTAAACCCGCTCAGAACCTCTCTGGTACTCACATACTCTTCCTGAGGACGACCCAATACACTTTGGGTCTTTGCTCTCTCAGTACCTTTGCCATTGATTCTGGCATGTCTACCGCCACGCCACTGTACGAGCAACCACCGCCCACGCCCGTGACGGCCCAAGCCTACACCTCCCACGCCGGTGGCGGCTCGGTCGGGCCGGTCATTGCGGTTCTCGCGGTGATTACGGTGCTGGGAGTGATAGCCGGCATGATCGGGAGGCTGTGCTCCGGGAGGCCCATCATGGGTTACGGCCAGTATGACTTTGAAGGGTGGATTGAGAGGAAGTGCTCCGCCTGCCTCGACGGCAGGGTCGACCCCCCTCCCCCGCGGCCGGCTGTGGCCGCCGCCGTTGGCGGTGGCGCCGAGGAAGTGGCCCAGGAGGAGGCTTCCCAGGAGATTAAGGAAGAGGAGGAGGAGGTGGAGGAGCCTCAGCTGCAGAGGAGATCGCAAGGAGATGGCACTTCTTAAAATCTTGAGAATCTCATTCGTCTGTGGAGTTTGTTCTTTTCCATCCTCTCAATCTCTCTCTCAAAGCTGGATCTTCTTGATTTTGATAGCTGTGGTGTTCTTAATCGTTTTCTCCAGTTATGATATTTGCATTCTTTTGGTAGAAATTGAAGCCGGGTTATTCTGAAGGCCATCTCGGATCGATCGATTTCTGTAAACCTCTAATATCCCGAGATGGTTCCTCTCATTGCGGAACTCCAAATGGGGAATTCTTTTGCTTGAACATTAACCTTAAATTAGTGAGAGGGACCAATTTAGGCAACGTTTTGAAGTATTCACATGCCGCGTAAACTGTCTCAAGGCACTAGCATTTGAAGAACACTGCTGTTGGAAAATGTTACACCACCATTGCTACGCTATTGTGTACGAGGTCCACGGGCTCTTCTGGCTTTACATTTGAATATACTCGATCATTCTTCGCTCCTTTGCCTCTGCGGATTCTGACCATCCGCATTGGGTTGCACATGGCAACATAAAACTTTTCTAACTGTAGCATAAAAGACAATGGCAAGAGTTATAGCTTAATTGCCATATTTGGGTTCTTGATTCCAACGCTTTAAATAATAGATGGGCAATGATAGCCCGTGCAAATTGTTGTTTGAAAGGAGGGCCTTCGGTCCTTCCTTGCTTTCTTTTCTAAGCTCTTTTAAATTATGTAAAGCACACCCTTTTCAAATAG
This sequence comes from Melaleuca quinquenervia, assembly GCA_030064385.1. Classification (NCBI taxonomy): domain Eukaryota; kingdom Viridiplantae; phylum Streptophyta; class Magnoliopsida; order Myrtales; family Myrtaceae; genus Melaleuca; species Melaleuca quinquenervia. Next base: position 2,441,772 of record CM057726.1, on the reverse strand, counting down.
AATTTCACTAGTCACGCACACGGTTTACTTTTTACGCGGATGCGAGCATATATTCGTGAATATATCTACAAATGCTTGTACATATCTTAAATCATACGAAAAGAGGCACGATTTCTAGGAGTGAGATATGAAAAGATCACTAAATCAGGGGGAGGAAAAGACTATACAGCCAAAGAAGAAAGACTGGGAAAAGATAAAGCGAAAAGGGAAGCAAAGTGGGTGGCCATTCGCTTGAAAATCTGTCTCACCTTTTCGGCCACAGTGGAAGGAAGAAAGAACCATGGCTATCGGCTACATTGACCGTACTTTGTAGGGCGCGGCCACATCCCACGGCCTTGCGAGTCAAATTTGCGTGTTGGTGCACCACCCAGGCTAGTCACGGTAAAGATTAGCACATGCAATCGTTTCTAAAGGTACTCTCGCTCCATCTAACTTGTTACAGAATGCGAGAAGCTGCTTCTATTCAAAACATCAATCGATTGCCGGAGACGAATGGGCTCGCCGGTGATCGCGTTCTTAGGCTGGGTCTAGGGCACCCGAGTTTGGTGGGAGCTAGCTTTGGAAGGACAGAAGGATTGGACTGATTGTTGAAGGAAGAAAATCCATGTGATGGAGAGAGTCAGCTTTTCTTGTCCCGGCCACGCTCCCTAGGGCACAGTCCCCATATGTACGGCTCCGCCGGTGTCAGTCAGTGCCTCTCAATTAGCTCCTTCGGCTAGTTGGGCCGGTTTCATCATCAATCCGATCGGAAGCAAAAAGCAGAACGAGCCGCGTACTTTCGAGAGCCCTTCGTGGGCCTGATGGTTTCGTGTTGGGCCCAGAAAGCCTCTCGCGTGATGCCGTCTCGCCTTTCTAAGGTGGGCCTTTGTTATTGCAGTACCTGGGGACCGGTTCATAAAGGCTTCCCTGGCTCCGACTCTCTCCGATCCCAAAGTGAAGAATGAGAACAGGAAGAGAAGACCCACATGACATTAGGAGCTTGAGAACCCTCGCATCGAATTGATTCTAACGTGTGCTTCGTCCACCTTTCTCTCTTTTGTCTGTGAACTAGTCTCGAATATCGCCGAAAAGGCGCCAAGCCTATTGAGTTCGACAATGTCTTTCTCTTGTTCACGTATCTTATTAGATTCCATTGTTCTAACAGTTAAGACTTTTAGAAAAGTCGACAACTGCGCTAAAAAATCTTATATAGTATCAAAGTAGAGGGTCCCGACTTTAAATCTTTTTATACCTTCATTTGCTTACAGGTTACGTACTTCCATGTCTTGACTTAGTTAATAAGTTCGTTCCCACTTTGCATATCCTTGCTCCGGACGCTGCGGTCGGCTTTCCTTGCAATTCCACGCAACAAAAGGGGAATGCGTTCATTCTTCGGAGGGAACTCCCGAGTCAAATGTATTATGCAACTCCTTGGGTGCTCGATCCTGTTATGGGCGGGAAGGATCCACTTCCGAACGAAAGTGGTGGTCGTGAGCTGACCTAGTGTCGTGCTTAATTCTTTCAAAAGGAGCCTCTCGATCGGCTGCACGAAACTCGCATCGCATTGGGCCTTACCTCCACTACAAACCACGGAAGAACACCGATGATCCGCGGGCAAAAGGAGTCGATCGAGCCGGAGCCAATGTGAATAGCCAGACGAGTCATCTTTGCGTGTACTCAATTAACACTTTTAACGGGACAACAAGAAGCACGCCCTCTTTCTATAATGATCCAACACGTCATCCCTCCCCTGTGTCCGGTTCTCCTCTCTCTCTCGTTGTCACTTTTCTCTTCCTTGTCTTCTCTCGGTGCCCAACTTGACTCTGTCCGCATATGGAGTCGATTTTATCGAGAACATACTTGTCGGCTTGTGGACAATATTAAACATTTTCATATATTTGGTAAATTAAAATTGAACATGTATTCACAGTTTACGAATCACGTCGAGACGTATGTTGACGGGTCACTCGCGTCATTCGTGCCTTCTATTTCGAGTCGTATAAAACGACGTTGTTCTTGACCTCTTGTGTAGTATATCGTCCACTCTCTTATTTTTTTTTGGGGTCCGCTCCGTAATGCGTATAAAAACCCTAATAGGGGATCGATAAAAAAAAAACAATGATTGGCAGGGTTTGAACAGGAAAGCGGCACCAGTCGGAAATGGATCGTCTGCCCTAGGGTGTTCACCAGGGCAGATCTGATCTGCCCCTTGCGGCCGTCCGATCGTTGATCGGACGACTGCAACCTTGCAGGTGGTGGGGCCCCACCTTTAATGGGTGTGGGTCCCACTTTTTTGTTCCACTTTTTGCTTTATTAAAAAAAAAACACAACCGTCCGATCGTGATCGGACGACCGTGAGGGGCAGATCAGATCTGCCCTGGGGAACACCCCAAGGCAGACGATCCGGATCCGCACCAGCCTCCCTCCCTCGACCCCGACTGGCCAAATTTAAGGAGGAGGATGTTCTAGAAGCGTCACGAGATCCGCCATCGACGCAAGCAGACAAATAGAGAGAGAGAGAGAGAGAGAGGGAGAGGGAGAGGGAGAGAGAGAAGTGAAGGTGACAAGCGCCATTGCATATTCTACTTGCGAGCGCATTTAAATATTTTGCAGAGGGGAGAGAGAGAGAGACTGACGCTGTCCAGCGATTTGGCTGAGTTGCCGCTCGTTGATATAAATAAGGGAGCAGCTGCTGCAACTGCCATCGCTGCTTCGCTAGGGTTTTTTTTATTCTCGTTTTGTTTCTTTGTACATTTGGTTTCGTTCCGTTCCTACCGAGAAGGGAGACGGAAGAGTCTAGAGAGCGAGCGAGCGGGAGATGGCGAGGCCGAGGTGCTTCATGGACATCAGCATCGGAGGGGAGCTCGAAGGGAGGATCGTCGCCGAGCTCTACACCGACGTCGCCCCGAAGACCGCCGAGAATTTCAGAGCTCTCTGTACCGGCGAGAAGGGCGTCGGCCCTCACACCGGCGCCCCCCTCCACTACAAGGTGCGTCGTCTTCTTCCCTCTCATTCGTTCTATGCATGTCGGCGCGAGTTTGCGCGGGGAATGCTGGTTCTTCGCTGTCTCGATGTGAACGAAGCTGGTTCTCGGTCGATAGTATGGAACGGTGATGTGGATTCGAGGAGCGTCTCTGGTCTTGGTTGTGAGGGATTGATACTTTCGGACGGTGTGATCGTCTTAATGTCGTGCGACAAGACAACATTGTGCCGGTGGCTCTGATTGGTTTGATGATCGGCCATTGCTGATATGCAGAGATAACGCATAATGCATGTGTGACTTGTCCCGGAAGGATTGACTTGATGTGAAAACTTCACCCTTCATTGCACGAATACGTTCCAGCCTCTGACAGGGACTAAGTGCCTCGAGAGATGCTGAATCTATGTGTTTACTGACTATTTGTAATTTACAAGTGGTTGCAATTTTGCTGTGGTGGAAAGAGAAGCTGATTTATCATGATAATAGAGTTGTAGGTAGTTTTGGTTGTTTTTTGCATGTCATGGGATTAGAGAAGATTCTTTGATAATCGTGTAAGTCCCAGTTGATGATACATTGGTTGAACCTTGACAATAGCATAGATTTCTGTGAATTCTCTGTTGCTAGGGTAGATCTCTTTTCTTTAATCCCTAATTTTCCTCCATATTTTCCTTATTCAAAGAAGCACACCTGCTCTACTATTTACAAAGTGACAGAATGGTTCTTCTTGTTTGCAAGTCTAAATGAAGTGGACTATAGTCTGTTTCCAATCCTTCTTTCGGATTTTTTTGCAGGGCATTCGCTTTCATCGCGTTATTAAAGGATTCATGGTACAAGGTGGAGATATCTCTGCTGGCGATGGTACCGGGGGAGAATCTATCTATGGCTTGAAATTTGAGGATGAAAATTTCAACCTGAAACATGAAAGGAAGGGAATGTTATCGATGGCAAACTCTGGCCCTAACACAAATGGCTCCCAGTTCTTCATCACAACAACTCGTACTTCCCATCTGGACGGAAGGCATGTTGTGTTTGGGAGGGTAGTCAAAGGAATGGGAGTGGTCCGATCAGTCGAGCATGTTACAACTGATGCAACTGACTGTCCTACGGTTGATGTTGTAGTTGCTGACTGTGGAGAAATTCCTGCTGGAGCAGATGATGGCATAAGAAATTTTTTTAAGGATGGTGATACTTATCCCGACTGGCCCGCTGATCTTGATGAGAGTCCTGCTGAACTTTCTTGGTGGATGGATGCGGTAGATTCTATCAAGGCATACGGGAATGAAAATTATAAGGTAATCAATGCGGGTAAATTATTGTCAGGTTCACAATCGAATGTCCATAATTCTCTAGTAGGTGAAGTGTTCTAAATACTCATTTATTGGTTGATGAGTGGTGGAAGGCTTGGCTTTAGTTGATATCTCCATGAGCAAGGAGATCTTAACATCTCTTTTCTTGTGTTACTTGAGTATAGTCTCTAGATGTAAAAGGAGATATTTCCTTTTACATCTCTCCTAATTTTGAGGGGTTATCTAATATGAGCAGAAACAAGATTACAAGATGGCACTAAGAAAGTATCGAAAGGCCCTGCGATATCTGGATATCTGCTGGGAGAAGGAAGGGATTGACGAAGGTTAGTGTCTCCTTACTTAATAGTATATTGTTTTATTTAGCCCACTCTGTCCTGAAGTGATCAAGTTTTTGGGCATCTTGCAGTTGAGAGTTCATCTTTGAGGAAAACAAAGTCTCAGATATTCACCAATAGTTCTGTAAGTTGCAGAGTTCATATTTCTATATTTTTTAATGTTAACACACGAGTTCATTGTCCTATACCAGTTTTTTTTTTTGGCTAATATAGATAAGGAAGCGAATGATAAGCACAGGTTTTTTTAGTCAATGATGTTTGAAATGCAAGAGAACAGTGCTTTCCAAAATTTGTCCACTGAATTACTTTTGCTATGTTGTTGTATATACCATAAAAATTCAATTCTGTTACGCATTTTCTATATGAATCATCTCGATGATTTCTATCAAAGCATTATTCCATTTGGAGGCTACTGTTGTTGAATTTTATCTATTGGATCCAATTGATTCTGTGTGCATGTAAATGAATCTATGTTGTCTCTTTCACACATGCAATTTGTACGACCATCTACCAGTTTGCGTATACCACTTTGGTATTAACATTGAAGAAGCATCCAATTATTAGAGATGCCATTTCGGTGTCTGTGTGAGTAGTTTCTTTATACTCAAGTTTATTAGGACATGAATGCTGCTGGTTGAATTTCATGCATGCTTCTGCTCGATCTTCTTTTAATTGTGGCCCTAGGAGTTTGGTCTGATAATAGTTGCTTTGCTGACAGGCTTGTAAATTGAAACTACGTGATCTCAAGGGAGCATTGTTAGATGCAGAATTTGCAGTACGTGATGGAGAGAACAATGCAAAAGCATATTTTCGACAGGGACAGGTTGGTGGCATAGTTTTGCAAATAATTGCGTCGGAGTTTCACGGGTATCCTCTGCATGCTAGCTAATTTGATGCAGTGTCTCTGCCATTGTCTGACCGTGAATTTTCTAAGCTTTTGTACACTTTTGGTATTTGAAATGGGACCTTCCTAAATGTGCCAATTTTTCTGCTGTGGCCTATGTTCTCATGGATGAATATGTACTGGTGCATTTGCAATCTAACTTGCTATTTTCAATTTTGATCTGCCAGGCTCATATGGAACTTAATGATATCGATGCTGCAGCGGAAAGCTTCTCTAAGGCATTGAAGTTGGAGCCAAATGATGGTCAGGAACAATTTTGGACGCTATTTATTCAAGTTCTTCGTTTTTAATTTTGAATTAGGAACCATTAGATTGCACTTCAACAGGTGGGAAGGCTACAATTCACCACAAGCCCCAAAGTATACAAATCCATATTTAACTAGCTCACAGCCTGACAGTTCATTTAACTTTTGAATAGATCAACTTTTGACCATTGAATATGGAAAATCGAAGTAGTCTGCCTCATGTATCATTACATTGTCTTTTATTTTGTTCAGTGGTGGTTAGACAGCTGTTTTAGTCACCCATTTTAGGTTTGGTAATGTTGTTGGCCAAACATGGTTATCATTCGTACGTGTGTATGAGCACCCACCCCTTTTTGTCTCATTTTGCAGTGCTTGTGGGGGAAAATAGGACATTTTGAAAGTAGAAACTTGCTTACACATCAGAAGATGAAACATGGACTATTGAAATCATGATATGTTGTGTTGTTGAGGTTTTGGTTGACATTCTGTTTACACTCTTCCTCCTGTTTGTCACTGTCTCCAGGTGGGATCAAGAAAGAGCTTAACGCTGCCAAGAAGAAGGTTAGCTCTTGTTTGCTAAAGTCAACATCTAGGTTGTTTGAATAAAAAATTGAATTGGACTTTTCCCCTTATCTTTTGACAGATTTTTGACAGGCGCGAACAGGAGAAGAGGGCATATCAGAAGATGTTTTCTTAACAGGTCTGTATACTGACTATCCATCATAATTTCTCCCTACTTCGGCACGAGCTATCGGCCTGGGTATTCAGAAAGTATCAGAGTCTTATAGTTACCCATCTTCTAGTCACGTACTGTTCCGTAGTATGGGGGAGTTCTCTTTCTTTCTGGCAATGGCAAACTTCTTTCTGCAGCATCACTATTGAGGGGGCGTAAGCATATGCAGTGGCGGCTTTTTGTGTTTACTTTGTTGAGGAGAGATTGATTTTGCCGTGATACCTGTCACTTTTTCGTGGTAAAACATATATTTATGTGTGTTTCTCCTCCAAGTTAAAAATGAGAACGTCCAGAAGAACCCTATGCTTGTTTTACCGTCCGCAGGCAATATTTTCTTGTGACTTGGGAATTATTTGATTCCTGAAAAGGTCATGAAACGGAAATTTGGATTGTGGTTAAGCTATTTACGCAATTATTGAGTCATGGCGATATTCTAAACCCTGTTTTCTCTTTCGGTTTTTTGGCTGGCAGGTGCTTGACTACTGCAGACGAAAGCACAGAGATTCTTGGCAAACCAACTGTATAGATTGGAGGCAGGGATCAGATCAAAATCTTTTTTGCAGTTAAAATAGAGTTGAAATTCATCAGGATAAGAATTTTGTTTACACCCGGGGGGGAACATCAAGGAAATTGGGACTGGTCGTCTTTGCCCAATTGGCATATGGCCAGGAGGACATTTTTGGAACTGGACATTTTCATTACTACTCGTCATTGAATAGGAACGCCCCGCCGTCTTTTCGGTCCATCCGTTGGAACTGGCCCCATGGATTGGTTCCCGCGTTGAGTTTAGTCGGCCCATACTTGCCGTTGAATCCCCCTAATCGATTACTGTACTACCCTTGTGGGCTGATCCAGGCCGAATTTAGGCTTCCTTACTGCCTGTTGAGTTTTGGGCCCAAGTGATCAGACCTGCGGCCCAGATCAGTCCGCCCAACCAAAGTTGGAGTATGGGTCTTATTGGGTTGGAGGTTGGGCCTCAATATGAGCTCGCGGGCTTTATTAGTTGGGCCGGGGCAGTCACGTTGCGCGCCTTTTGGGGGTCGATGGCTTGGGCCCAAGCCTTTAGTGGGCCACATTTTGGTCCCTATATGGCCGAGGTTTGTGTGGTGTGGGCCATTAGTAAGTGGAGCTCGAATGTGGGCCTTTATCAGGCCCCATGCTGGGCCTCATTAGATTTTGGGCCCACAGCTTGGGTCCAATAGGGTCCTGGTTTGGCCCCCTAATCGGCCGTGTGTTGGGCCTTATTGTGCTTGCTGGAATTGGGGAATTTGGGCCTAGGTTGGAACCATGTTGGGCCTATATTGGGTTCATTGTTTGGCTCACGTTTGGGCTTTTACTGGATCGGTGGTGGGCCTTTATTGTCGACCTCTTTTAGGCCTGATTGGCACTGAAGTTGGGCCTCATTGGGGCCTCATCTGGCCCACGTTTACTTCCATCGTTCGACCTCATTGTGGGCTTTGTGTGGGCCTTATTAAACACCAATTTGGTCCTTTGTGCGCCCATGATTAGCGAAAAGTGGGCCTTTATTGGATTCATCATTGGGCTCAAATGTGATTTGGGCCTCAAAAGGGCCCACGATTGGGCCCATCGGGCCTTTTTATTGGGTCCGTCGCTGGATTATAGGGGCCTATATTGAGCTCCTTTTTGGACCTTATTGGGCTTGAAATCAGCCCCAATTTGGGTCCAAAGTGAGCCTTTATTGAGTACGTAGCTGGGCTCTAGTGTGGGCCTCATTGAGATGTGGTCCTCAAATGGGCCTTATCAGTCTAGGCTTCGGAAGCAGTGCGTCAGGACCCTGTTTTGGGCCCTGTCTTGAAGTTGGGCCCAGTGACCCTTTTGGGTTTTGTTGGGCCGTTCCAAGGCTGATCTGGGCCCAAACCGGGCGGAGTTACACCTGTGGCATAGCATTTAAATGATTTTGAGCCCACCCAAAGGATTTGAGGCCACTTACTGATCAAGCCCAAGTACATGACATAAATCATTGACGCCACAGCATAGATAAAGCACTCGAGGAACGATGACTATACCGTGACATGTACACATTCTGCTCAGATTTACGTAAGCTATTGACACGCCTGGAGATTCCTCTAAACTAGGAAACTACAACGGATCAAAAGAAAATCCTTCAAAGCATAAACAGATGATCGATATCTAAGAAAGAAATATCGCTAGGGAAAATCTTCAAAGACAATTCGCAGTGGCCCATTTCCACTTTAGATGCCCTCTATGTCGAACAGCTTCCAGAATCATTCTGTTCCGAAGGGCTCTTGAGCTCTTCTCCGACATTCATATTTGGAGATCTTACAACAGGGTTTTAAGATAGAAGCTTCGCCTTTCACAAATTTCAGACGTACAACCATGCGTAGACACTGTTCGGGAAGCATACAAATAAACGAAATGTCTCTCTAGTTGACCAAAACTTTAGGAACAGGTCATCTCAAGATCAACAATATAATAGAGAAGTAGTGATCGAGATTTTCAAATGCAATGCAAATTTGAAAATCCATTACCAGTGTAAGGGCTACACTACAAGTTGTAGTCATCAAGCCCCAAATCTCTGAGTGCGTCCGAAGCAGCTTCCCTGCAGCTTTCATGGTTTTGCTTTGCCTTTCTTATATACTTCTCGATACCATTATTAAGCAAGAGAGTCCTGTTCCAGGCCAAAGTTAACCTCAATATTACTTTGTACATGGCACATGTAATATCTGACGAGTCATAATTGTAGATTATCATTGTTCTTGTATGTAATTCCCTCACTCTATATGGAAAAATATAGATTTTCTTTTCATAAATAGTGCATTTTATGAGACTTACCTGTTCTCTGCATTTCTAACAACAAGGTTCCGGATCATGAGACAGGAGCTCCTTTGCAATTGGTGTGCCAAAGGAAATCTTTGCATGGACTGCATAGCAAGATCTCCAGCTCCTGCTTCAATAGCACGGGCTGCATTATCGGAAGATCTCAAGCAGAGCACTGAAATTAAAGACATAACCTAAATCACCATTAAGAGGATCAGGTTAGAAAACATTCTATAATAATGAAATGACATGATGCAGTTTGAAAGGGGTGAAACTTTTGGCGTCTGCATTTACTGTATAAATGAAGCTAATGCTTAAAGCTCTTATATAATGTATCTTAAACATTACTAATATCGAGTAACCCCTGTGTGACGCATAGATGAAGTTACCAGAATAGACATGGTACTTGTAAAGACAATGGTTTATAGTTTCTTGCCTCTTGCAGAACCAAAGGATCCTCAGAAAACCGGGAAGACAGTCTGATGAGCCTGTCAAATCCACCCTTCTCAATGATGATATTCTTGTTTGCATCACTTCCTGCCAACTAATGGAAGCAATTGAATTAAGAACCTTCAACAAGTGCCACGTACATAAATAGTACTCATCATATTCATCTAATAGCAGACTTTGAAAAATTCAATCTGATTTTCTACTAGTCCACTTAAGATAGTCAAGTTAAGAAAGTCAGGAGCGCGGTTGAAAAGTTCCCCCCGTCTAAGGGTACAGCTGAACAGTCAAAACAGTTTGTCCGATCCTCAACTACACTCAAATGATACTCTTAAGAGGCCTTAATGATGAATGTCGAAAAGCTGAGGTCCTCCATAGTTCTTGAAGCAAATTGTTTGGTTCCATTTTGTCATGCCACTTCTCAGATTACAGTTCTCCAGTTCCGGTTACTCTAACAACCTCTTGCAACTCAAGCTGATCCCCAAGCCAGACAAGTACATGACAAGTACTGAGGCTAACATGTACAGAAAAGCACAGGGAATGTCGACTAATCTAAACACCACCTATGTGTAGCCTTCCTATTTGAACATGGAAGTGTAAATTATAATAACATATACAAAGAGAAACAGAGCATTAGATGGTCGGAAAAGCCAAAAAGATTGCCATGTGGGAAAAAATAACTTATTTCTCTGAATATTATTAGGAAACTAAAACATCCAAAAAATAATGAAAAATATTAATTGGGAACCTTTCAAATGCGTGTGCTGTAATACTCATTACTGTGTCGATGACTAAAACACTTCTCCACCACCGTGTGAATCGATAAAATGAAAACCAAATTCTCAAAAGAGCTGATGCACTACATACCTTAGATAACAGAGAGCAGGAGACTCTGGCTATAGATTTGTTGCCTTGCTCTCCACTGTCATCAATGCAACGGAGAAGTGCATTAATGCCACCATTTTCTGCAATATATTTACAAATTTCATCCTGCAATTTTCACCATCCTTCACAACTCAGACAGCCAAAATAATATCAAGTTGGAAAACCAGTCTTTCGCTTAAAAGAGATCCTATCAAATATTAAAATCTTAAGCCTCAGAATTTAGCTGCAGTACGGAAGCAACTGAATGGACAAAACCATAAAAGAAATATTTATAATGTAGATTAAGCCCCCTAAGTGTCAGATATCAAAGGTGGATTCATCAAGCGCAGGATCCATACATTGACAGCAATAGACTTCAAGGCAATGCATGCCGAAACTAGACTGGGTGAGGTAATCCCATCATGGAGTGACTCTACCAGAGCTCCTGCGATTCCAGCTTTTGCAAATTTCCGAGCATAACCATACACCTGCATTTTTTGTTGCATCAAAAAGACCATTCTACATTTATGGTAGTTTCAGCTTAGCTATCACCAATTTGAAATAAAAATATACATAGCTTACCAAGCATATTTGAATTTTCTACTGAGTTTTGTACATTTTGAAGGAGGCTATGAATTTATTACTTAACAAAAGGCTATTTACACAGATAACCTCAGAAAATGCAACACTGTGAACAACCAACTGGCATCAACATAAGCTATAGTATCCTCCAACCGACAAAAGAATCCTTATTAACAACAGATAAAAAACAGACTCCATGATGGGTAAGCTACCAGTATCCTGGCAGTTCTACAATACACTAGATTTCATTTTATGTCCAACCCTAAGGATGTGAACAAAATTAAAGGGAATGAAAGAAAGAAAAGAAGATAAACTAGTTTTTCACTCACTTGAGAAGCCACGACACGATTATCATCGGCTGTTAATAAAGCACATATGGCATCATATACAGTTTGGATGCAGACTTCTCTCTGCCTGCTTAATATTTGCATAATAAGCTCATCAATTTTCAGTTCCATGAAGTATTCCTTAAGGACCTCATTCCCAGTGGCAGCAGCAGCAACGGCGGCAAAACCATGAACCAAGATCTCCAACTTTGTGCTGGTTTTGAGAATACCCAAAATGACCCTGGGTCCGTCACTATTTTTAAATGTTTCTGTGCTCTGAGTATCTGTAAGAAACCCCACCATGTTAGACAAGAATAAGACCCATGATGACTCTACGATGTAATAATGGCAACAATAGGAAAAGGCAGACACTGATTACAACATTTTCTTGGAGAGCTAAAAAGGATGCAAGTTTCATGCCCTCACACCTAATTTCTGATTTGAAACACCCATTCAATCTGGACAACTTCACATGTTCTGCTATGTACAAGTCGCAATTGCCCATGCAGCTACATATTATGAAGCAATTTAACCAATGAAAGGATAAGTTAGTGGGACATATCATTTATGCAATACCCCGCTGATGAAGGCTGCACAAATAAACCTCCTAAACTGAAAACACATGGGGATCACGACCCATAGATGCCTTTTCCATTGGAGTATAGACCATTTTAACTCTAAGCCTCATCTCTTCTTGCTCTCATTATTTTATTCTCTTGTTAGAGTCCTCCATTTCATAGCCCTAAATAATTCAAGGTGCTCTGAACGTTTTCCCTTGCTAGATACCTAATAATGAAGAAAATTTAGTCATCATTTCACAAGTCAAAGAGAAGAAAGTGCAAAGCAATCAACAAAGTTCACAGAAACCATACATTGGTAAAAGCATTCAAAAAAGCAAGCCTAACTTTACACGAGAACAGCATTATGCTTGAGTGCCCCTGAATAGTAACAACAGAGCCTTCTTCGGCTAAGAAAATGTTGTGAGAGAACCTTTTTGCTACAGAGAAATGCTCCAATAACAAAATTTATCGATTTCATATCATCAAAATTTGACTTTGGAAACCCATTCTAATAATTATTGATATAGACTGATCAGGGACAATCATGGCTAGGTTTTTTATACCACTAAAAATGTTGAAGCATAATTATCATGGGACAGTTTGATAATTTCCTGCTGTCTTTATTATTTCCTACAAAAGGATTATCATCTGCATGGGCCTAAAAGCTTAAGCTAAGTAGGAGCTAAGGGTGTAATTCTGACAATAGGCGAGCGAGCGAGCGAGAGAGCGAGAGATTAGAAAATATTCATTAGTGCAGCTTCTATTGAGCCACCTATGCGATCATTCCTGAATGAGTTGGAACCAGAAGAGACAATGTACTGAAGGGTATGATTCTGAACGCAATGTGCATCAAGTTAGGCCAGCTAGAAATCATATTATAAGAAACGACAACAAACTGCATCATCAAGGTTTACTTGCTAAAATTAAGCATGAAAAACAAAATGATTTAAGCACTTTTACCGTAAAGCATTGGTTTTAATGCCTTCAGACATGAAAGGAGAACAAGGTCGCACTCAATTGGGATCTTAGAACATAAGGAACAGACCAACTCCACGCCACCATTCCTCATTGCAATGGCTGCATTTCCAGATTCTTCAACACACAAATGAGCTAGCTGATCAAATAATTCCACCAACTTGCTGTGGACCTCTTTATCCTGAATTTGAATCTTAAAATCTGAATCCATTCGCTTCAACCCATCCAAGCACTGTATCACTGGATTATCTTTGGCACCGCCCTCTCCTGGTGTGTATGTCACAATCCCTGACAAAATAAGTTATGGCGACAATTAGTGAGAAGGATGTCAAAAACCTATCACATCCGCTATCTCAGTGTGAATACCAAGAAAATGTGAGAACATGCACATACTTCAAAGCATCGACAATCAGAACTCAAGATGAGCAGTACTATCATTGCTAGAACATGATAGATTTTAAACATCGAACCAAGGATTTCCCTGAATAATCTTCGATGAAAAATCCACATCCAGCGTAAAGTATTCTTACAATGCATACGCAGAACGAGGAGGCAAAACACCTCAACTGAAAATCATCCTTAAATGCGTCGACCGACCATTAGCGTTACTGTTCTAGCGTGAGAACGAAACAGGATCACGTCCTGACGTAGAAAAAAAAAATTCACAAAAAGAGGATCGATCGTCAAACAGAGGGATTGAGAGATCGAGACCAGAGAGATCGACGCCTTGGAGAGAGAGGGTTTCCATGGCGTCTTGAAGGGCCTCCGCGGGATCCATTCCGAGTTCCTCCATGTTCTCCCTCACCAGATCATCGAACGCCTCCTGCGAGATCGTGCGAACGCCCCCCGGCGGTCCCATTTTACCCTAATCTCGAGCTTTCTCTAGCGACTGTTCCAAGGAGTTGTTCTTCGATCGTGCGCTTGATTTGGGAGATAGGATCTGGTGTTCACTGCAGTGAGGGAGGGGCCGAGGTTTTCAAGAGTTCTTTCTCCGGCGGCAACCGCCGATGCGTTGCTCTACGACCACTAAAAGCTCCGCTGAAGCGGTGCAATGCGTACAGGGGTCGTGAGAGTTTTCCCGGTTCGAGGATCAGGCATTTGAAGTTTGAACGAGACCATGCTCCCCAACCTCTACTCCTCTGCTGGCTTGTTGGAGATGCGGTGATATGGACAGAGTAATTCGTGAATATACAAATTCATATTTGGGTTTTGTGAGAACTTTTAAGTATTTGAGATTTTAAAAAAAAAATAATTTACATTATTGGCTGCATAACATTTTCATTAATTAAAATGAAAAACAGAAAGTAAAAATCAATTTAGTATACACTACTTTTTAGGGATAAGTGCATAACAAGTCATAAAACTCTTTTAAATGTATAATCACATTCTAAAATTTGTTGGAAACGTCCAATCAAATCATAAGGTTTTCAAAAATTCAAATAAATGAAGGGTCTAATTGGATCAATTTGATAAGTTTTAAGTCTAATTACATTTTTTAAGAACTTTAGGATTCAATTGCACTTCATGATAAATTCTAGGACTTAAGACTTAATTATATTTTTGTGATAAGTTTTAGGACTTTCAATGTATTATCACTTTTATATAAAGATTAAAAAAAAAGGAGAGATGATGTATGTCATAACCCTTCATCTCATTTTCCCAACAATGTACGTTAGCCATTGAGTTATGATGTCATAGATCGGGAGTCTCACTCTTTATCCTCTTTCTTGATTGCATTTGATTCCAAACTCATGTAATTACTTTCTACAAAATTACATCTATTGTAGAATCCGCATAGAAAGTCATCAGAAAATTAATGAATGAATACCTCTACCAACGACATAGAGGTTGATTGGCACAAAGATCGATTTACTCAGCACGCGTACTGATGAACTCCATCTCACTTTGATGAATTTCCGTGAATATCATAATTGACACAACATATGGTGTCTATCACAATTGTTAAATCCACGTGGAAATCGTGAATGAAAATACAATCTTCAATTCAGGAGGTGTCAAGCAGGGTGTCAAGGAGTGTGAGTACCTCATTTGGCTTCTTTCATGGAAAAGATACAGATTAAGAAGAAAAGTCTGCAAAATAAGTAGTTTAAATACTCTTGTAGTTCGGCTGAATGCGTGTTATATAACGTCAAGCACTTTGTCGTAGACAGAACAAGAACAGGAAGACTGGAACAAGAGTAAGTGAATCTCATACCATGAAGTCGTGAATTGCATGAAATATGCAGAAATTGTTGAAAGACTTGTACACCCGGTTGCAAATTTCTTTACAATTCGTGCCACAATATTGAGAAACAGAATGTCAAGAAATAGGTAGTTTCAAGGCCAAGATGCCTTTCATCCTCTCCACTGTACGAGATTTTCTACGGCGAGCGACTCACTCTTTTCACTCCAGCATCTACATGACGCACCCCAGAAGGAATCGAACTCCAAGCATCCACACTAGGCACCAACTTACATGAGACGCCAGTTTCTCTTCTCGCTGAATATACCCATTTGCACGACATTTTTATTTGCACCGGTAGAAAGACTCACGATGAAAGTAGAGTTGTGAAAACGCTGTACTCATCTTTATATACAAGGCATGGAATGTCTAACCCCATCCCAATGACTCAACATTCGGGTGAACTCTTTACCACACGTACAGGTCACCAAGAAGCTGCAGAATTCACCAAAAAACAACGTAGTTTACTCACGCCTGAGTTGGGTGTCACCCAACTCCCTCACACGCTGGGCAAGCCGTCGTCTCTGAAAAAAGCCGACTAGACGTAGGATCATAAATAGTAGAACGGCAGTGTAGTCAAAGACTCTCACGATACCCAATTTACCTGTATAACAGAGGCAATGGACCGTTATCAGATAGCAAATCCTCTTGGAACACAGGAGCTGTAGCAAACTTTAATACAGATTCGCATTCACATGAAGAAGGAAAAAGTGAGGCCAGCAATGACACAGTTGCAGCATTGTCTGCTCTATACATCAGAAAAAGTTAAGCACACCACGGACTCCACCCTCCCTTTTGATTTCTCCTTCTTCTCCCATTTTAAGGTTCAGCTGATTTCTGAATTCGAAAAGTTCTTATGATAAAACTGAACCCAGGAAAAAAAACATGAACATCTTCTACCACTTTTTGAGTGCCCAAAAGAGCAAGTTCACCCAGTGTCCATGTACAACTAAACCAAGACATAGATGGGTCACACAAGGATTTTTGCTTATAAGAGCAGGGTTTGTCAGCAAAGCCTTTGCAATTCCTCCATTTTTTATCTTTTCGAAAGTCATCAGTTAATTTTTATTACAATCCCTCACCAGTCACCACAAGCGAAAGAAAACATGATCGGCCACCGTTTGGAATTGAAGTATGCAGGGCATGCAAACATCAATCAATCAAGGAGGAACAGTATTGAAGAAGTTTGGCTCCCACCAGAGAAGATGTCAACTATCTACTGTGTCTTATTAAGAAAGACCTGACACTGCTGTTCATCATTCAAGCAGCACTTTTCTGGCTCCCACCAATGAGAGAAACTCACCTGTCGGAATGAAGTCAAATGGTGTAGCCATATACAGAGCACTCAGCAACATCTGCAAATCATAAGATAGAAGCCCAAATGCTAAGAGCTCACTCCAAAAAGTTAGCTGATAAACAGTTCATGAAAACCTTTCATACAAACTACAAACATTTGCCAAAATGGCTGCACCAGCTTTAGATACCATGAATATATCTAACACACTATCCAGAAACTAACATATTGAGCTACATCTGCAAGATGGCGGAGTAACAAATTCTGACAACCTGGAGTGATACAATGTATCCAACCACACAGAAGAAGAAATGACAGCAAGAGTTCCACTTGAGTTGCTTATTGCCATGCAACATGATGACTTCGAACACCCATTTGGCATGTTCATTTACACACAACCAAGGCTTCTACATAAGTTTACCCATTGGCATATTCCTAGCACAACTATATTATGACTCAATCATCAGCTGAAACAGCAGCAGATCTGACAGACCGATTAACACAGTTTTAACCTATCTCATATTATCATTTAAAAGAATCACGATGATCAATGTAAATTAGGCCCTACAGCAAGGTCTATCATTAAGAGGCCCTGAGCTAGTGAGTTTCCCCTCATCAGTCTACTGTTAACTACCATGAATCGTAAACTAAACCACCCTCACCAGCAATATCTTATCCTAAATACTTTTATCTTCCAATTCCTATGCTGTACTGGTATTGAGTCTACTGTTCACTGCTAACCAACTGTGAATAAGCATCCTTCAATGGCTATATTGCATCCTTATTGCCTTTGGTCTTTGAACTCCCGAGCCGTACTGGTGTTAAAAGCAATGGGCTCATGTCTGCATCACTTCCCTTTTACTTTCTCACCCTGAACTGCACTGGTGAACCTATATGCTTTAGATAGAAGAAATCTAGTATGACTAGGGGTTTCAAGTCAATGGTGTTTATGCAAACGCAACAACTGCCAAAGCATGTGAAGAGGCTTAAGAGGTGCTTTATGTGAACCCTGTGGTCAGGGCAAAACAAGTATCCATAATTTGCCTACTCAAATAAATAGATTACATTGTCAAGAAGATATGCATTCAACCTTCTTTCTTCGCATTGAAAAGAAAAGCCGATCTTTTTATGGGACGGAATCTTCATCATTTCTGTACTCAAAAAGCTATTTTTCATTCCTATAGCGCATCATCGACACTTATTCAAATGATGCAACACCCAGACAGTTTACTCGTGCATTCTAAATGTTCACCAGGTACTACGAAACAACCATAGATTTCACGGATAACACCAGCAAGGAGGAAAATGACGAGTCATGACAAGCACTTGCCCACTCTTTAAAGTGGACCACGTACATCCTTCTCCAAAATGGAAAAACCATGCATACAAAGAAGTTATGCAAAAGTCAATACACAAATTAACGAGTCGCAATTATATTGGATACACACACATTGGTATACCAAAGGTTGCCCCTTTGAAATTATAACTTTTAGGTAGACAAGCACAGGCATCGGCAACGAAACTATGCTACGCATTTCAAACAGCAAGGAATCACACCATGACCCAATGCAGCAGCAGAAATGGATAATAAAAATCAAGAATGAAAAGATGGGCTCAAAAGTGAAGGATGACTTACTGCTATAAGGCGAATTTCAGAAACACTGGGATGAGGCCTATCTGGATCCAGCATTCCTAGAAGGTATCTCTTGACATACGATGGTAGCTGATACACTTTCTGTAAGGGCAAGAGGAATGTCAGAAGGCTTTGATATGTAGTGAGGCATAAAGAAAATGCTAACTGAGATGTTCACAGCGGCCAAACAAGAAACAAGTATAGGTAATACACTGACATGTTTCGAAATCCACCAATCGCTAATACATATTGTTCAGAAAGGTCACCCTTTTACTTCCGCATTTTGTTAGCCTTCTTCCTTGCTTTCTTAATAGAGAAGGGGTTTCCTGAACATCTCTTTTCGGATTAAGAAACTGCCATATTCTAGCTACAAATGAAGGCTCGTCGATTCATACAAACCTGGACAAAGCCCCGTGCGCCACCAACGAAAAGGAGATTATACCGATGAACATCCGTCAGAACCTTAACAATCTCCTCCTCGCGCTGATGAAGAAGTGACTCCTGCGGTGTCAGTCTATGAATGCTGCGAGAGCACATGGGACACTTGCAAGGCGCCGATGTGGCAGTGTAATTCCAAAGTTGCAAGATGCAACTGGCTGCATTCACGAAAACATAAGACTTGTTGCCATTAACCGCAATCACAAGCCGTATTTTCGAAAGAGCACTTGCGATGCGCCATCCGAAGACAGCATCCATCGTAGGGACTTCAGCAAGGGCCACTGCCCCTGTTGATACGCATGCTCTCCTTTGCAGAGGAACTAACTTGACCTTTTAGCGTCGAAACGATAATTACAAGGTCACTGCTCTTCTTGCGAAAGAGACGTGGGTTTCATGCGATCGTGCCCTGCTTCAGTAGCTCTGCTTGCACTTTCATCCGAGCATAAAGAAGGCAAAGAACTCACCGCAGTACCAGTGGCCACACACGGTCTTGCAGGGAACGGTGAAGTCGCCGAAGCAGATCGGGCAAACGTCGTCGTCGGGAGGCAAATCTTGCTTCCCCTTGTCGATTCGATCGCCATCGGGACCCTCCCGCCCCGTCTCCTGATGCATCTCCATCCGCTTTAACTCTTCCTCTCTCCTTCTAAGCTCTGCGATTTTCGGTGGCCAGGGCTTTTAGCTCTTCAGCTGGTCCTCGATCTCCCTCTCAAGGCTTCGATCCGGATCATTCGAAGAAACCGGGGGCGGTGAGTCGATACGGTTAGAGCTGAGTCGGGACACGTGTCGTCGTGCGAGCTCTTTCGTGCCGGAAATTTTTTTCGGAATTAGGTGGTCATAACTAAAGTTTCCCTTTTCTTGCATTAGTAAAAAAAAGTTAAATTTTGTTTTGTTTAGTAAATTTAATTGCTGGTAATTTTCAGTTTTAACTCTTCCGGTAAACAAAGATAAATCCCTTTTTGGCAGTTCTCAAGGCAGCGGTGATGGCAATGGTGAAACCTTGACGGCCAAGAAAATAAGATAATCCCGCCGCATCAACCAATTAGAGCATCACCACCTGCGATCAATCAGACGCCACCATTGCCACCCGCCAGCTTCCTTCTCGAGAGCTCTCCTTCCAACTCTGGCCCGCCGCCGCCACTCTCCTCCGCCTCCTCGACTCCCGCCTTTCTGACCCCGCAGCGAGCCCGCTCTCCCTGATCCTCGACGACCACCGTGAATGGTCGGCTCGCGCGTGCCGGAGATGAAGGTAGACTCCAGGCCTGGGTAGGGAGAAGCTTTCTCCATTGGAGTGGCTTCGGGGCCTGCCCTCGATGAGGTGGGAAGACTCGTGCCAGACGTGCTGAAGCTCCCTCTTTCACATTGGCCCTCCGACAACGGTGCTCTCCACAACAATCCTCACCACCACCAATGAAGCAATTACAGTGGACTAATCCAATTCAGACTCGGACTATGTTTGTTGTTGTTGTTGTTGTTTGTTCTTTCAATTCGTGGGTCTCCTTGGGCGGCAGATTAAGATGGAGATGAAAACAGAGGAGGGGTGATGATCGGATCTATGTTCCAAAGGTTATCAGTTGTTAATGTAGTGAAAGTTGCTTTGCATATCATGAAGTTAAATAATCATTTCAGAAATTATATATCATCGTATACTTACTTTTCATAGGATGATGTATTTATTCATTATTATGTCGTAAATTAGTATTATTATATATGTAAATAAATATGCTCACATGTAGTATATAAGGATTAAAATATTAAATGCACGTTGTAGAAATGACCTAGGCGTTACATAAATCATCATTTTGGTAAGATTCTTAATTATTGATGGGTGCATTGCTTACTTTTAGTTTCGCATCTTCATTTTTAAGGTATGATATTTCACGGTACTTTTTTATCTTTAAAATTGGGGAACTCTACACGATTTTCAAATAATTATTTTGCTCTCACAAGTTTTTTTCCATTCTGAATATATATCTAGAGAAAGTGAAAATGAGAACGTGATATCATAAAAAATACAATGCGGATTAACCAAATTAATATGTGAAAGATACGAACTATAATTTTGTCTCGTAATATACTGAACATAATCATCTTTCTCGTGAAATAGTAACAAACAAAGAGAGATTACTGGATTAATTTAAACGCAATCTAAAGGAATTTTTTAAAAAAAGAAGTCTTCCTGGATGAAATGGATTTAAATTATTCACGAGCGATTTATGGAATTGCATCAAACTTACCCTTAAATTTGTCATATCCACTTTAATCGCGGGACTACCGTCTTCAACCTCCGCAGCCCGTGATAAAGAAGCCTCTGATTCGAGGAAGGAGGAGAAGAAATTTGCAGAAACCAGATGGCTACTCTCAATCCCCAAATTCTCCGTCCCCTCCCTTCTCTTCCTTCGCCGTCCGATGCCCTCCTTGCGGAGAAAGCCCTCACCTTTCTCAGACGCCATCCTCGTCACCTCGACTCTCTCTCCTCCGCTTTCACTCCTCAAGCTGCTTCGCATCTCCTCCTCAAGTGCCAAAACGACAGAGCTTCGGTCCTGAATTTCCTCCACTGGGTTAAGCCCCACGGTTTCTTCGACCCCCGGTGCAAGTGCCTCGCTCTTCACATTTTGACACGCTTCAAGCTGTATAAGTCGGCCCAGACAGTCGCGGAGGACCTCGCTCTCTGCACCCATGACGAGACTGGTAATTTGGTTTTCACGTACCTCAAGGAATCGTATGAACAGTGCAATTCTAGCTCCGCCGTGTTTGATCTGGTGGCGAAGTCTTACTCGCACGTCAATATGGCCGATAAGGCTTTGCGAATGGTTAATTTTGCTAAATCGCACGGTTTTATGCCTGGTGTGTTGTCGTATAATTCGATACTAGATGCCATGATTAGGTCTAAACAACCGGTTAAATTAGTCGAAGAAGTGTATGGCGATATGATAAAGTGTGGAGTGTCCCCGAACGTGTTTACTTTCAATGTACTAATACGGGGCTTCTGCGGAGCTGGTAATTTGGATATGGCATTCCGTTTTTTTCATGATATGGAGAAGTATGGTTGTCTGCCTAACGTGGTTACATATAACACTTTGATCAATGCATATTGTAAGTCAGGAAGAATGGACGAAGCATACGAGTTGTTACGATCGATGTCCTTGAAAGGTTTGGAACCTAACGTGATATCATATAATGTGATCATTAATGGGTTGTGCAGAGAAGGGAAAATGAAAGAAACAAGTGAGGTTTTGAATGAGATGAGCAGAATGGGCTTTGTTCCGGATGAAGTCAGCTATAATACACTCATAAATGGCTACTGCAAGGATGGTAACTTCCATCACGCGCTTGTTTTGCATGGAGAGATGGTGAGGAACGGGTTGTCGCCAAATGTTGTTACTTATACTTCCTTGATAAATAGTATGTGTAAAGCTAGGAACTTGAACAGAGCTATGGAGTTTTTTGATCAAATGCATGCTAGGGGGCTTTGTCCGAATCAAAAGACATACACGACGTTGGTTGACGGCTTTTCCCAACAGGGACTGTTGAAAGAGGCATATAAGATCATGAACGAGATGACTAATAGTGGTTTCCCACCGACAATAGTGACATATAATGCTCTAATTAATGGACACTGTTTCCTGGGAAGAATGGAAGAGGCTTTAGGGGTAATTCGACAAATGGGGTATAAAGGGATTTCACCAGATGTGGTCAGTTACAGTACCATCATATCTGGATTTTGCAAACATGGAGATCTCAAGAGGGCCTTGGAATTGAAACAAGAGATGATTGAGAAAGGCATAGAACCAGATACAATCACTTACACATCGCTCATCCTGGGGTTCTGTGAACAAAGAAGATTGACTGAAGCTTGTGAACTATTTCGACAGATGTCTCGGATGGGCCTGCTTCCTGATGTGTTTGCTTACACTACCCTCATAGATGCTCATTGTGTAGAAGGAAATATTAATACTGCTTTCGATTTGCACGAGGAAATGATACAAAAGGGTTTTCTTCCTGATGTGGTTACTTATAGTGTTCTCATCAATGGACTCAATAAACAAGCTCGGACCAGAGAAGCGAAGAGGCTTTTGCTCAGGTTGTTTTATGATGAGTCTGTTCCGGGCAATGTTACCTACAATACCCTTATAGAGACTTGCACTAATGTTGACTTTAAAAGTGCGTTGGCTCTTCTCAAGGGATTTTGTATGAAGGGTTTGATGAAGGAAGCAGATAAGGTGCTAGATTCAATGCTTCAGAGGAACCATAGGCCTAGTGAATCAGTTTATAATGTAATCATACATGGGCACTGTAAAGGTGGGAATATACAAAAGGCATTCAATCTTTACAAAGAAATGATGCTGACTGGCCTTGTTCCTCATACTGTAACCGTCACTGCCCTGATAAAAGCACTTCATGAGAGTGCGATGAATGATGAGTTGAGTGAAGTCATACACAATACAATGAAGAGCTGCAAGCTTTCTGATGCAGAAGTTGCTAAAGTGCTTGTTGATATCAACCATAAGGAAGGAAATATGGATGCGGTATTTAATGTGCTTTCAGAAATGGCTAAGGATGGCCTCCTTCCGAATAGTGGAAGAACTGCCTATGCTGGATGATTTGCTGGGAGATGATCACCAACAAGCAGTATGCATTGTGGAAGAGGACCAGCGTTTTGGAGCAAAGGTTCATGTTCAGAATTTTGGAGAAGTGGACCATGGAACTTCTCCTCAGTTCCATTTCTTCATGGTCCTTTATACATCCCTTAGCTCTATTGGCATCTACTCATGGAGAATCAGAGATAGCTTTCACGAAGGGATTCATGAAGTATAGGAGTCGGGTGCATATTTTAAAGAAAATGTCGCACAAGTGGGTGCATTTAGCGAGAAAAGAAGCTGGCATCTCGTGTAAGTTCATGCCTAATGTTGATTCTTCTCGTTCAATTCTTTCTAGGTTATGACGTGTAGGTGCTGTAGTGAAATGAATGAGTAGCTTGCCCTAGAAAATCTCAGAGGCATGGTTGGAGCGATGAAAGTCATCTTGGTCTTGAAACTACCTATTTCTTGACAAACTGCCACGAAAGAATGGACAAACAAATTTTAAAAAATTGTTAATGCCTCTGCAGTCTGACAGTGTCTGAAATTCCTTTCCGACAATCTGTGTATTCTTGCATTGATAACTGTATGATGTAAGATTCAGTTGACGCTTCCAAATGACCACGATAGGGTCATTGTCTTGTTCTGTCCATGTGTTGTATCCTCATCAAGCTACTGTTAATGTGAGATTTGTTTTTATCAAAGCTCTTAATTTATGTTCTTCCTGCACTGATTTTCATATTTTGCACTCTGCAAGTTTCTCATTTGTCGACTCTGATCTTAACTTTGAAAAAAAACTTCATGCATAGTTTCTGCAAGTTTCCCTCATGGTTCAATTCAGAGTTGACTTTTGATTGCACACTTTCATCTAAAGTTGACTCATTAATGATCATTAAAGAAAGCATGTGCATTATTATAAGGAAGGACTATGAATGCACTATTTAATGTACTTTCTGGATTAATCACCAACAAGCGGTACGCCTTGTGGTAGGGGACCAGCGAACGTTCATATTTAGTATTGTGGAGAAGTGTGCCACGGAATCTTTCCTCTGTTCTGTTTTCTCAAGGTCTTTCAGACATCTCTTAGCTCTGTCAGTGTCTGCCCACGGAGAAGCGGATCCACACTCTCATGTAGTGATTCATGAAGCATAGGAGTCAAGTGCATATATTGTTGGACTCATGCTTATTCTCTCTTGTTATTTAATGTCTTCAAAATTATCCGTCTTATTGCAACAGAATGATTTTGCAGATCCTCCCCAGAGTAGCAGTTGTGCAGATCAAGAGCATGTTTTACAGTAGACAGGCAACTCCTACGTCCTCTGCCCACAAAAATTGCTACGAAATGGCCACCTTTCCATGACCAGAACAACATCCCCATCCGCTGGTACAAAACTTGGGTTTCCATTAGTTCCTCTTTGAGGTTCTAATCCGCTATGCGGATCAAGATATTGCACATGGAGAGAGAGAACTACTAATTCAAGGCATGGATTTTTATGATTTTGATTGGTGCGAAATATAGCTTTGCACGATAGATCCTGGCCCATCATGAGCCAGACCTTCCAAAACGATGAATGGACCAATCATGATGCCTCAGTTGCCCATTCTACTGGACCTGTTAAGCCGGTACAATATTGCTCTACCAAACGTACTTCATCCTTCAGTGGACTGTGTTAATTTTTTGAAAATTTTCAAGTTTGAGGAACTTGAGAATGGCCCTTTGTTGGCGAAAGCAAGAACACTAACTTGCGTTAGTCAGGTTCAGCTGCCCATGAGATAACTGACAAACTCTTCATCAAGGCTGATGCCAATTGTCAAAATTCTCGAGATCCTATTAGGCATTTAAATGAGTCGGAGAAGTTTGTGTAATGCGTAAATTTTCGAATTGGATGCTGGACTGTTATCAATATTTCAGGCAAGCAAACATTTGGTGCCTGTTTTTCAGCTTTTTGGATGCGGAAGGAAATAAGGTCAATAACTCAGCCCACGGGCATATGATCTCACTTGCGGAAGGTAGACAACGATGCCTGTGTAGATTAAGGGCTTCTAACGTACGAGGCTTGCATCCAGGCAAACGTTGAAGAGTGAATACGTGATTACAATGGCAATAGTGTATGCCATTATTACCATTTACCATGCATATTGAGTTTGCCAATGGCAGATTAGAAGATTATCCTGCTGGGTTACTCCTTGATTAAGTAAGTTATGATCCGTATTATTCTGTATCCAGGACAAATGCGTTCCATCATGTCGACTTTGCTGTCCACAACCTATCACAAACTTGGCAAGAGCACTAAAACACACAACAACCGAAAGCTAGGTATCGCGTTAAGACTGCAAAAAAGAAAATGAGCCATTTTGGCCAGTTGGCCAAAGTAAATAGCTCAACAAAGTGTCCAAGAGCTTGAAGTGAAGGACAGAGATGAGTCTTAAAGCAAAGCAGTTCCACACAAATTAACCGATCTGCTTCAACGATAACCCATATACTGGTCCTACTGAGATAAGCAAAGTGCAATAAAGAAAGCCTTCTGATGCTTCCTGTGGAGATTAAATCTTCAATACATTCCAAATCCTCGAAGGAGATCAGCTATGATTAGTTCATAAATACACAGCAAGGCAGAACTGGAGATGTGATATATATCTCAAATCTATAAAATGCTTCTAATTCCACCGAAAGGGCTGCACAAGGAAAAGTGGCCTTCCCTTCCCTTAAAGCATCTATACTCTAAAAATCGCTAATTCATCCCCAGACACAAAGGCAAGAATTGCTCAGCGATTTACCATATTTGCATCATCATTACAGCCACTCTGCTAATATTAAATCCAAACAATCATCCACCACATGCACCGAACAACAATTTAACAAATCAATAACCTTTCCTTTATAAGGAGGAAGCTAATAACACTCTTTCTAGCAAGAGAACATCATAAAAATCACCAAGTAGTTCATAAAGAACTTCTGAAAATGATGAAAGAACTCTCAGGTGCAGATAAATGGTTGCAATTACTGCATTCTAGAGTACATAGTCACCAATCTCTAAGGTACATTCCTAGGTTAGTATCAGCATCCTAATGACATATAAAGAGGTTGCACCAGATGTAAGTTCCACTCTCCACAAAGGATATTCTGATTGCCCTCCGATAAGTTAAGAAATGTAAAAACAAACCAACACATCAACGTGAGCAGGTCAAAGCTAATAGAACTAAGAGACCTTATTCTCACCGCACAAAAGAAGATGACAAGTGATCTCCTTTATCTTGATGAAAGTCGCTGGTGTAACTCATCAGCCAGCGCCTGCCTCAAGTTTTGCCCATGACAATAGAACGTCTTCTCGCTTTCAAGCACCCTAGCTGGTGCCCCAATCTCATCAGGCTCCCTGGCAGTATCAGGCTCCGGTTCTCTTGCAATTTGACACAAATTATGCAAAACACAACAAGCAACTATCGTCTGTGGTGCATGATTAAGTCCCACATTCAGGTCCTGAAGAATCCTCCACCTCCCTTTCAAAAGTCTAATGGCTTCCACCACCATAGACCGACCTTTCATCAGCATTCCATCGAACAAATTCTGAGCCGGGGTACCCGTCCCTTTCGAATTAAAGGGAGTCATCAAGAAAGACATTAAGGGATAACACCAATCACCCACTATATAAGGCCTAACATGGTGACCCCTTACGTTTATCACCTTATCCCAGACTATATCCCCCGAAGTGAGCCTATTGTACAACAAACTATCTCTAAAATGAGTAGCATCATCAGTCGCGCCAGGTGCCTTAACACAAACATCCCAGAAAATCTTCTTGTGATCAGCCACAACCTGAAGCAAAACCGAATCATAACCATATTTGCATCTATAAGAACTTGAAGAAACCCGGTCACGTGGAAGCCGGTGAAGCTTGATTGCACTCCCATCAATAGCCCCGCAAATATTGGGGAGAGCAGTCAGCTCTTCAAAAGCCTGAGTCGCCTCGACCAATCTGCGGCGACTCACTGGAATTCTGATAAATTCCGGGTACAACTTCGTTGCCAAGAGGCGCGTGACCATATTAGTGATCTTGGAGACGAGGAACGGGTCGAGCGAGCAGCGGGACGCCACCACCTTCGCAGAATGGCCATGGGCGAGGCGGGAGAGGACCATGGCGACGGCATAATCGGAGGGGAGGGAGAGGTTGGAGGCGGTGATGAAAGGGCGGAGCTTGTCAACGACTGTGGTGAAGACAGGGTAAGAGAGGCCGAACAGCGAGCGCCACCGCGCGTCGCGGTGTGGGGCCTCGAGGGACCAGATGTGCTCGGTGGAGAGGGCGCGGAAGGCCGCGACGGAAAAGTCTGACGACGGAGACGGCGGAGAGGGTTTCGAGGGGGCGGAATTAGGGTTAGGCTTAGACTTACGGTTTGAGGAGGCGGATGAGGAGGCGACGTAGGAGAGTACGGAGGCGATGGTGAAGAAGAGGAGCGGGGCGGCGGAAGAGGAAGAGAGGAGGGAGGTCGGGGAGCCGGCGGAGGAGGTGGTGGCGGAGGAGGAGGTGGTGGAGAGGAGGGAGGTGGTGGGGTCGAGGTGGTTGTGGAGGTGGAGGAGGTTGGAGAGCATTAGCAACAGTGACTGATCCATGTCTCGAGCTCTGTGACTATGACCGCGGTGTCCCGGTGCTAAATTAGGGCTTTGAAATGGAGCGAGGACGTCGTCACATAGCGGCGCGGCGGCAGCACGGCGGCCGCAGCGGCACGGCGGTGGCACTCGCTCTCGATCTCCGCAGGCGCGGCTGCACACTTTTTCTCATATTTCTCAGTGTCGGGTCAATTTACTCCCACATCTTGATAGCTATTTTCCTTTTTCTTTGTCCCGAAAAATCATGAGATTGAACGCATTTTTTATAAAGAAGTTTCCGAGTAATACTTGTTTCGAATTATTTCCAAATTGGACCGTTGTGTTCTAATTGCCGACTTATTAAAGTACCACGTGATGACTACATGGCGATCACGTGCACGAACTCTTTATTTGTCTTGAAATACATTTTTCTCGTATGAAACAGCTAAAACAAAATCCTAAAATTTTCTAATCCCAATTTGAATTTTGAGAAAATGTATTTTTGGGAACTTTTTTTTTTGGGTCAAAATACTTCATGTTTCATTCATGGAACAGGAAATGATTGTCCAGACAAATCTGTTGCGTCAGTACAAATTAAACTTGACAAAATATACGGGGGTTTAATAAGCCAAGATTGGGGGAGAGATTGTGTGCGCTGACTTTTGGCTATCCAGTCTGCCACCCGATTTGTTTCTCTTGGGCTGAAGGAGAGGGTAACGTTGGTGAGTTTTTTGAGTTGGGCTTGGGCTTGGACAATAGGTGCGTGAGCTTCCCAGGGAAATTGATCAGCAGAGGCACTTATCAGTTCCACTAGATTGACACAATCGGACTCAAGTAGAACCGGTAGATTTGCGTACTGTACTTCCACCAGCTTTAGGGCTTCAATTACTGCTAGGGCTTCCACATGGAGCGGCGAGAGAGCACTCTTCGGCTGAGCAAATCCATCGAGCAGCACACCTCGATGATCTCTGCAAACGCAAGCGATGGAGCCTGCTCTTGATTCATGGTCGAAGGCGCCATCTACGTTGATTTTAATGGTGCCCGGCGGAGGAGGCGTCCATCTCATCGGTGAGCAAGTTTGAGATGCATCTCTTTTCTTCATGCTTTTTGTCCACTGAGTGACGCATTCTTTTTCTGCTTTTGCTGAGTAGATGACTTGGTGGGGGTTGATTGATGCATGTCTGAAAACAGCTTCGTTCCTCATCTTCCAGATCTGCCAGAACAACTCAGCAAGGAAATCAAATGATATGGAGGTATGGGAAAAGTTAACTAACCAATCCTCCATGCGGGTTACACGGTGGTTGTTAGTGTAGATGCTAATTTCCGGGTCTGTCCATACTTCCTTGGTCCAGGGACATTGCAGCAGGAGGTGCTCAATGGTTTCCGGCGCTTGTTTGCAGATTGGGCAAGAGTCGTCGGGTATGATTTGTCTTCGCTTTAGATTTTCTCTTGTGGTGATGGCGTTTTGACTGATTTGCCACAAAAAGAATTGAATTTTGGGTGCGACGTTAGATGTCCATATTCTGTGCCAGAGTGCTTTTGGAGTAGAGTATGAGGAAGATGCTTGCTGTTGGGTTGAGAGTGTGTGACATGCTCTGATGTGTTGATATGCGCTCTTAACCGAGTGTTTGCCTGATTTTGTGTGGTCCCATATCAGTGAGTCTTCTGGGATTTGGTGGTTGATTTGGGTTGCTAGGATTTCTTGAGCTGTGTTTTCATCAAAGTGTGCTTCGACTTTTGTTTCGTTCCAGCAAGCTTCCCCTATTTTAATGAGTTCTGAAACCCATACTGGATCGTTTCTGTTTGGGGGTCCTTCGATTCTGCTTCCTGCGAGCCATTTGTCCTCTCTAATTCTGATTTTGCTGCCATTTGCAACTTCCCAGTGTGAGGAGTTTCTGATAATGTCACGACCCACTAGCAAACTTGTCCATCCCCAAGAAGGTCTGGTTCCTTTAGTAGCATGTAGAAAGCTTGTGTTAGGAAAATATAAGCCTTTCATAATCTTGCCCCACAATGCATTGGTGTTTTGAGCGAGCCTCCAAGCCTGTTTGCTGAGCAAAGCCTGGTTGAAATCTCTTAGATCTCGAAATCCTAGCCCTCCTTCATCTTTCCTTTTTTTCAGCGTGTTCCAGTCTTTCCAGTGTAGCCCTTTTTGAGTGGCACTGTTTTTCCACCAAAAATCAGCTATCCTCCTTTCAATGGCTTGACATATGGAAGCTGGAATTTTGAAAATGGACATGGCATATTGTGGTAGAGCTTGTACCACTGTTTTTAGCAAGATATCCTTGCCTGCTTTTGATAATAAACTTTCTTTCCAGCCTTCTAGCTTTTTGTTTACCCTTTCCAAAATCCAAGAGAACATATGTTTTTTGGATTCTCCCCAATCCGAAGGAATTCCGAGATATTTCCCAGTTTTTTGTATCTCAGGCATTCTGAGTTCATGCACCATGTTTCTTTTTATAGCTGCAGGGCAGTTTTTGCTGAACAAAACCCCTGATTTGTCTAGGTTGACAGATTGCCCAGTGGCATAACAATATAAATTCAGCACCTCAGCAATGTTTTGACATTCAGTGATTTTCCCATCTAGGAAAAGTATTAAATCATCGGCAAACATGAGATGAGATAATACCGGACATGCTGAGTTGAGCCTGATGCCTTTAATGCTGTTGTTGTCAATTCTTTGTTTCAACAGAATGGATAGGACATTTGCAACTATAATGAAAAGGTAGGGGGAGAGGGGGTCCCCTTGCCTTATACCCCTGGTTGGTTGAAAGAAAGATGTTGGTTCTCCATTCATTTTGATGCTATAGGAGACAGTGGAGACACACTCCATAATCCAAGAGACCCACTTGTTGCAAAAACCCATTTTCAACATGCACTGTTCAAGAAAATCCCATTCCACTTTGTCGTAGGCTTTTTTCATGTCGACCTTAGCAACTGCAGTGAATTTTTTCTTTCTATTTCTGATTCTTTGCTGATGAAGTACCTCTTGTACAATGAAGATGTTGTCTTGTATTTGGCGCTCACTGACATAGGCACTTTGTTCTTCAGCAATAATTTGTGGCAGCCATTTCTTTAGTCTGTTGGTTAGGACTTTTGAGATGATTTTGTATGCAAAGTTACATAAGCTGATGGGTCTGAAGTGGTCGAGCTTTTCAGGGTGTGGCACTTTAGGAATGAGTGTGATAAAAGTTTTGTTGAGCTTGGGGTGTAGGGTGACATATCTGAAAAAACTTTGCACATCATGGAATAAATCAGTTTTAATATCTTCCCAATGTAAATGGAAAAACTTTCCATTAAAACCATATGGTCCTGGTGCCTTGAGAGCACCTAACTGAAATGCTGCCTTTGAAACTTCCTCCATAGTGATCTCCATAGTAAGGCTTGCATTTACCTCCTCATTTATATTGCATGGAATTTGGTCCAGGATAGGGGATAGGTATCTAGCCCCCGAGGACGTAAACAAGTTTTTGAAGTGGTCGACGCTCATTGCTTTTAGCAGGTCAGGATCTCTTATCCAAATGCCTTCTTCATTTTTCAACATGGTAATGCGATTTCTTTGTCTCCTTTGCACGGTCGTGGCATGAAATTTTTTTGTATTTTTATCCCCCCATTTTAGCCATTGAATCCGTGATCTAATGCCCCATTACATCTCCTCCTGTCTCCATAGTCTGCTGATTTCTTTCTTCAACCAATCAGTCTTTTCTTTCTGTCCAGTAGCTTGTGTGCTGTTTGTTATATCCTGCAGCTGCTTTTTCAAATTACATAGTCGTGCATTCCCGTTTCTGCAACATCTTTTGCTCCAAGCAGATAGCTTTTCAGCTACTTTGGATAATCTGTTGGAAACTGAGGTCTGAGGGCTTTGCCAGGCTGACTTCACTATTTCTTCATATTCTTCTTTTTCGGGCCAGAAAGCTTCGTATCTGAACTCCTGTTTTCTTTTCTTGCTTCTTGGAAATAGGTTTAAAAGTAGAGGGCTGTGGTCAGAACCTATAGCCGGAAGTGCAAGGACATCTGCGTTAGAAAATAAGGATCTCCAATCGATTGTGCACAAGGCTCTGTCCAGTTTCTCTTTTACAAGTTCATCTCCCTCTCGATTGTTAGCCCAGGTAAAAGCACAACCCTTGCTTTCTAACTCTATGAACTCGCATGCATTGAGGAAGTTTTCAAAAGCCCTGATTCTGTAATTTACAGCTCCTCTTCTACCCTGTTTCTCCCAATGATGCAACACTTCATTAAAATCCCCTAAACATAACCAGGGAGTTTTGTTAACAAGAGTTGTCTGGTGCAGGTGCTGCCATAATTGCATTCTGTGTTGAAATTCATTTGGAGCATGGACAGCTGTGATTCTCATTCTTTGTCTAGTTTCTTCGATGGTGCATGAAACATCAATGACATGATGTGAGCTGAAATTTACTGAGATGGAAATATTTTCGTTCCATAAGATGGCCATTCCCCCTGAGATTCCAATAGGTTCTACTGTGAACAAATTTTGAAAGCGAAGTTTCCTTTGTAGACGCTTTAGAGCTTCTTCCTTGTTCTTTGTTTCCATCAAACAAAGAAGGGTGGGCTTTTCTTGAACCACTAAGGTTCTTAGGGCTTGAATTGTCAAGGGAGACCCCAACCCTTGACAATTCCAGCATATTAGTCTCATTTATAACCCGATGGCTTATTAGGGCTAGCCATCAAAGCCCGATCATAGACTTCCTCCATAGTGAGGATCTGGGTGTCCATTAAACCAGCTTCATTTAAGGAACCTTTGACAGGGGACAGAGACACATAGGGTGAGTATCTCTTTTTTCTTTTGCTTCCTGCTGAACTTGGGCTTTTGAATTTCCCGGCAGTATCTTTTTGCTTGATATCGCCAAGGTTTTGAGGAATGCAAAGTTCTTTGCTTCCGATTGAGTTGTCAGGTATAACCATTGCATTTCCTTCATTTGAGGAATCTGCCAGTAGGACAGATTTGCCTTTTAGTGCTGCTGCTTTGTTCACTTCTTCATCTTTGGGGCCTTCATACAGCACTATTTGGCCTGAATTTAAGGGAGATTCTGGGATAACTTCTTCCTCAACTATCTCCTCACCATTTTTTCCGTAGAAAATCTCCCAATAGGGGCTAGTTTCATTTGATTCAGCCTTCATCCACGACCCGAAAGGCATATTCACCAATGTATCTGTCTTGTTGTCTGGAATGGGATTAATATCACAGTGTTGTGCGTAATGACCAAGTTTGCCACATACATAACAATAATGAGGGAGACGCTCATATTTGAAATCTAGCCATATTTTCTTCCCTTTGTTACTGAAAATAGAGCCAGGAAGCAAAGGGGAAGATATGTTGATGGCAACTCTGGCCTTGCCTACCTTGCATGTTGTGTAGCTCTTGGTCTCAATTTTAACCAAAATAACCCTTCCCACTTCACTGGCTATCTTGGTGATAACTGTTTTTGACATCCATTCAAGTGGTAGACCATGAAATTGGATCCAAAATTCACATTCTGTGAAGTCATAATCAGCCGGTGACATGTTGGGAACCCATTCTTTTAGCAACAATAAGTGATTAGCAAAGGACCAAGGACCATTCTCTAAAACTTTAGTTTTGTCAGTTACTGACCAAAACTTAAATTCGAAAATACCTGGGCTGATTAGGGAGATGTCTATATTTTCCATTCTCCAAGCCTTTCGCATTGTATTTTGAAATGCTTGGAAGTTAATCTTGGGGTTTTTGTGCAGCTTCCCTACTAACGACATCTTGCATTCTTCGATTCTTTCTGCAGAAATGGCTTCGTCTACAGCAATGATCTGCTTTTGCGCCCAAAGACCTCCGAGTCTCTTGCATAAAGCAGCCATCCGAATTTCTGATTCTTCATTGCCTTCCATAGTTGTTCGGCTGAAGATTATGATTCTGAGAGAGAGGAGGAAGGGTTGGGATTTATGTTTTTGGGGAGGGTGGATTGCGTGTATTGAATGTAACAGTGTCGGGGTTTTGTTTAGGGTTTTGAACGGAGAGGTTGAAATGGAGGAGAAATTTTGTGAGATGGTAAATGGAACATTGTCGGAAGGTGATTTAGGAGGAGAGAAAGGTATTAGGGTTCGTATGGGAGAAAGCCTTGCACTGCCGGCACTGTTGCCGAAGAGGGTTTTAGGGTTTGGCCATGGTTTTGGTATTGAGCTGCCCTAGGGCAGAGAGAGCTCGCGAGAGAGAAAAAGTTACATCAGTTCTATTTTTGGGAACTTGATCACAAGAAAGAGGCACCTGGTCAGCACGCGATAGTCGGGAGGTGTCATTTACGTCGGCAATAAGACGAGACTCTTTTAAAAGATAGTGATCTAATATAAAGAATCATTTGAGATGGGTTTTTGATTTTTGAGATTCTTTTGAGAAAATGTATATATTTAGAAACTTTTGGAAATTTTTCTGTTTCCTTGCGCTAACTCAAACTTGTATCTGGTTTTACTATATCCCCTATCTGGCTTATAAACAATTCAAACTTCAAGCTTTTTGTCTGAAACATATTTCCCGAAAGCTCTCCAGACATTTCTCAAGATGCAATTCCAGTTCGGTTTTCTGATTTCCTAAAGAACTCTGTTCGCTATGTAACGTGTCGACCAGATCCATTGGCCAAGAGACCCGTCAGGATGTGGGTTCTCAAGACGATCTTTTTGTCCAATTCAGCCTTCTGAGCTCATAAAGATTCCAGATCACGAAGCAAGATGTTCACCTGCACGAACAAATCCACCTTCCTAGAGAGAGACTTGAGAAAAGACATTTCAACTGCTCTGGCTTTTGACATTTCTTCAAGCTCTGCAGCTTGGGCTCGAAGTCGCATGTTTTCCTCAACCAGTTGTTTTGCATCGGTTGTTCTCTATCAGCTCTTCCACCCTTCTCTCGTATGCTCTGTTTCAAGTAATTCGAGATTTTCTAATTGTGCTTCTAAGCCTTCCATCTGAGCTAATGCATCATTCAATACTTGATGCACATACTGTCAAAGCCAAAAGTTTTCTTTCCTTTTCATCTGAAGTTTTCTTCGTTTCTCCCCAGTTCGCCGATGTTGTCTTGAATCTTTTTAACGGCATTCTTGATGTCGGGTAAAAGCTCGGACGTTTAAGAAAATAGAGACTTGTTTTCTTCCAAGGTGACTTTTAGGAAGAAAAAATTGCAATTTTCTGTTCTGTTCATTCTTGATGCTCTTTCGTGCCCGAAACATGGCCTTTGACGTGTTCTGGTTCCAGCTCCAGAGCCGCTTTTTCATCATTCATGTGATCAATCAAGTTTCTCAAGTCTCTGTCAATTTTCTCTCCCTCTTCAAAATTTCTCACGGCAGCCTCTTTCTCTACGATCAAGGTCTCTTTCTCAGCCGTCATGTCCTCCAATCTTTCTTTGTGCTACTTCCCCTTATTGAGCATTTCCAGCTTTTCAGGTAGTTTCTAGTTGTCTGCAGACCGAGTGGGTCTTTCCTCACCTAACCTTTCAGCTTAGATGTTCGAATCCTGGATACCATTTTCGGCGTCTTGTGCCTTGCTCAAAGCTACTTGGCATTCTTACTGCAGAGTTTTCCTTCTCTCTTCTATCATGCTTGTTCACTTCCTATTCGAGTCCGCAACTGCTAGATTTCCAGTTTCCAGTTCATGCTTAGCGTCACTTGTGATTTTTTCCCAGTCATCTGCAAATTGGCCGTTTTTACTGCCTGTCACTCTGCTGCGACAGAATCATACTGTTCATATAGATATAGGGATGCTATTTTCTATGGAATTCGTTCGCCACAGTTCAAGCGATCTTCTTTTGGAGTCCCCGGCTGGATCCTGCTCTGTCTTTTTGTCAGGATCTTTGTCTCTGACAAGCACCTTGGCCTCAACTTCTATAGTTAACAAGCATTTTCTCAATCCCAAGACTCCAATGTACCAAATTCAGGATGAATCAGAGTGGACCAATCAAAGACATCAAGATATTATGGAGATGCAATTATGATTCCATTTCTTTTCACTGGTGTACATAATATGCTTGATAGCCTCTCGAAGAACGATTCAAACTGACAAAGGAATTACTTCATTTAGTTCATATTTACACCAAAAAACAATTAATTTTTGTTTGTTACCTACAAGTGGTAGACGATAGTTGATAAGAGAAAATTTTGATCATTTATAAACAAAATGATTGATCATTTAAAAGAGAATTGACAACTTGTCAAAAAATCATCGCTAACACACGGTCTACAAAGTCATCAGTATCCATAGTGAATGCAACACATGGATAAATGTTGGTTACTTTTTCTATTGCTGTTATTTTAAGATTGTTATAGTCTATAGATGAGTCTTGTTAGATAATAGGAGATTATAGAGTAATTCTTGTGGATAGTTTAACTTTTTGTCACAATTAGGAAGTCGCTAATCTTTCATAACCATTTGAAAATTCCATCTATAATTTAATAAACATGTTATCTTTCAATTCTTGTATTTTAACTATAGTTTCCAAATACGTTATCATCAAAATTAAATTTCGATTTGTATTTTAGTTTTAGCTTTAGGTCTTTATGGTCAATCAAATTCTGAAGAAGTTTTGTATATCTTGATGTTTATTAAATTCCGTCAAAACATATCTATCTATTTTCTTATATACCATTTATAAGACTTATGTCCGGAAGAGCCACATAACCTGTCTCCTCATAATAAAATTGAAGAATACATTTCGATACTAATTCTAACTTAACATTTTTTTTGTGCACTTGGTAGGGTAACTTAAGATTTGATTTGAGAAAATCCAATACCAAGAACAAGGAATCATTCATAGCTTATAATGCTATGTTTAATAATCCCAATGACAGTAGCAGAGTTACACACTCCAAATTATACTTAGGCTCCGTTCGTTTCACGTAAAATAATTTTTGAGAAAATACTTTCCTGATTTTTCGACGTTCATTTAATGGAAAACAAGATAGTCAAGGAAAATAGTTCTACCAATGAAAAAAAAAATGCTTTCCGTTTTTAGAAAGTGGAAAGCATTTGCATTTTCTTTTACCACCTTTAAACAATTTTTTTATTTTTTTTCAAATGTGACTTGTAAGCAACAGTCAGTCATTGTAGAATAAAAAAATGAGATAAAAGAAAAAAAATTAAAAGATAGATTTTTTTAGATTTTTTCTTAAATTTTAAACGAACATCTGAAAATATTGTCATTTTTCAGAAAAATATTTTTCAGAAATGATACATTTTCCGTGAAACGAACGGAGCCTAAATGGCAGAAGAAGGCCAACGCAAAGGGGAAACCTTCCCTGATGTGTTGTTGAAGAACAATCAAGAGAGAAGTTGTATCAAATCCTCGTGTGTTAGTTACGATGAAGGCCAGCAAAATAATATGGCCCATTACATTGTGAGTCACGTATTAGACATGATTAAGTCAGTCGTCGTCAATGTCATGAATGATGTTCTCCTGAGGCTAGGACCGCCCAATTAACCACCACTATCCAATCTAGCGGGAATAGGATATGTTCCTAATCCTCTTCATTTATTGATACTAATAGTTTAGGTCAAAACATCTAAATTGGTGACAATAAATTGGCAAATCAAATTGGTCGAAAAGCCGGTGAATTGCCAAATATTGAAGATTGTAAGGCTAATGGCTCCATTGGTACCACCCGATGTGAACATTCCTATTAGGGTAACATGCGATTAATGTAGAAAATATTACTAGACCGGCATTACCACCTAAGGAGCAAAATAGCCAATCATATCCACAATTTGACCCAGTACAAACTGTCAAAAAAGTTCAACAAGAAGTGGGCCGGGTTAGATAAGGGTTTTATTATACCTGTTTATAAGAAAACACGTCTTGAATAGATTGATAATAAGCATTTTCAAAGAGATTTCAAAATCCCTTGACTTTGCCATTTTTAACGGTGAAGAAGAACAAACGACCAGAAAACACATTGATCAATTCATAGACCATTGTCGGGAAGTAATGATAAACGAGTCTTTAAACTTATGTTATCTGCTTTATTTTATTTTTTTGTCGAAAACGGCTTTCACTTAGTACACTAATTTATGGCCCATTCATGTTGGAAACTGAGTTGAGATAGAAAGATAATTCAATTCTCGATTCTATATAGCAATAGAGGTGTCGATTGTTGATTCAACCGATATTTATTAAAATAGCAATGAACCAATGGATCAATTTGTTGATCGATTAAAGAATACTAGAAATAGATACCTTACTTCACTTTAGAAAAAAAGTCGACGAATCTAGCTTTCAATGATTTAAAATTTATTTCATAGGCCAAGATTTTGTCAATTTATTTCAATTAACAACAAGAGTGTCTAAATAATAGCAACCGTTTAAAGAGAGAGATAAAAGATCCACGTGAAAACTTTCTACAAAATGCGCCTTTGGTGAAAATACATGAGTCCGATGAAATTAAGCAAGATGGAATTTGGCAAGGAAAATCAAATTCGCCAATAACAATGATACAAATAATAACTCTTGAGTTCAATTCAAAAGAATTGTACAATCAATGACTTATTTAATACTTTTAATAGGGGCATATATTTACATAGAAAAACGACAACTTCCTATTATGATCGATAGGTGATACGTTTAGTCAGTTAAAGCAAAGTTTACTCATTTATAAATTGAATAATATCGATAGGAATTGAAAACTCATCAACAAAGTCATCGAGGACACACAATGTGAAAGGGATCGACAAGAACCTACGAACATCGATCCAATTATTGATATTGGCAACAAACAATCAACATGAGGATAATAACGGTTGGTTATTTCTATTACCATTATTTTAGGAGATTGTTATGCACAAGGGTTGATAGATATTAGAAGATCATGAAGTAACTTTTTGTACACAAATGAAACTTTTCATTAACACTGGGAAGCTCAAAACTCAATTTCCTAGCAATGATCTTGGATTTAGCTGGCAGTTGTGATTTTGTAGATCACGATCTGGCCTATTGGCCTATTAATGACTTGATCGCATCATGGAATTTGCTCTTTCGTATTTACAGAACGAAATTACATAATTCATAGCCTCCAAAATACGTAATTTTCCAGTTTTTGTCGAAGCAAAATTACCTACACTTTCATGAAGACTACATAGTTCGAGACAAAAAAAATGTTTGGCAAATCAAAAACCTCGTACCCGCTAGTACCAAATGTGTCGAGTGTATGTATGAAATATATATATATATATATATATATATATATGTACCGTACGGTCATTAGGCGAGGCCATACAACACCTCCTCTGCACAACACCGCCCTCGAGTCGCCGAAATCCGCCGCCGCCGTCGACCCTACGGTCATCCCTCCCAGTCCGTTCCACCCCCCCCCCCCCCCTCCTGCCGGTCACGGCGGCCGACCTCCTCCCTGCACGCTCCGTTACCCGCGCCACCCCGGCGTGCCTCTCGTAGACACTGAAGAAATCACAAACCTCGCCCGCCTTCGACTAGGGCTCTTGACAATCTCACTTTGCAGATTCCAGATTCAGCAATTTTTGCTAGAATCATCTCAATTCATCAAGCGATTGACAATTTCTTGCAATTTTTGCCCCCTTTTGCATTCCCCGGGAAGCTAAGGAACTCAGATTCGCAGCAATGACTGAGGTAATATCGAAATTTCTTAGCCCTTTGTTTTCTTATTCGCGACAATGATCTGCGATTTAGCTGGATGGAGTGACTTTTTTGGATTTCGATATGGTCTGTTAATGACTGGATGGCATCATAGAATCTGCTCCTTCATATCGACAGAACGAAACTGCCCGTCTTTGTAGCCATTTAGGGATCTTCAAGTAACTATGAGTGAATTGAATGAGAAGAGTCACGATAAGTCTGTGTCTGCTGGTGTTGTCTAGTGTTATAATGCATTGCGGAGTTGTGATCAATAAGAAGAGTTCAATTTATCTGTAAGTTGTCAGCTTAGGCGTACCTTGACTTCAAGGTTGGAGAGAATGATTGAGCTCTGGTTCCCTGGGAATTGAAGAGATTTCTGTTTCACAATCTAATTCCGTTCAATATCGGAGTTCACTCGACCCTTTGTCTTCTGATATTTTCATGGCCACGTTTCTTTCTACTGGTTGAAATAATTTGACTGCCTCTGTAATGAATTGCATATCAAGGAACATGTCGAAATTTTAGGATCTGGTTCCAACACAATCTGGGCTAACTCCTCTTTCATGTTCTTTGAATTGTTTTGACTGCCCTATATTTGTTGCACTTGATTGTAGCGACTGTGTTTTTATACTGCTCACGTTCAACTAGACAAGTATGGATATTTCATCTTGCAACAGATTGCTTAGTAGGTTTTTTTTTTTACTCTTCTTTTTCTGTTCCAGTATTGGGTGAGTCAGGGTAATAAATGGTGCGACTTCTGCAAGATCTTCCTATCAAACAATCCAGCTACCATTAGAAACCATGAACTTGGTCAGCGACACAAGGATAATGTTGCCAAGAAGCTCAATGACATGAGGAAGGAGAAGGCTGCCAAGGACAAGGAGCAGAAGGAAGCAGCTCGCGCCATTCAACAAATTGAAGCAGTAAGTATTAGTTGGTAAGACTTCTCTTCCATGCTCAGCGTATAAGGATGTTATGATTCGCCTGTGGTCATCAGGTCAAGGGTTAACTCTTACTTGCTAAAGGCATTTTTCCACTTCCACTGTGACGTAACAGAAAATGAGTTGAGATAAGATGGCTCCTGGAGCTGTAGCACATGCATGGAAAATGTTTTTCTTGACTTATTATAATAATATCTACCTTATAATTCATGCTAGAAAGCGAAGCGTAGCTACCAGAAGGATGTTGCGAATCTTCAGGAGGCTAGGGAGACTAATGCTCGTGAACTGGATGTCCAAGCAGGCGGTGAAGAGGGTAAGTATTGAGGATTTGAGAGATGCAGGAATGAATCGAATGATTTTTCAAAGGTCACTTTCACCTTTGTTGTGGGGAGGCCCTTGCCCTTGGACTTTTTTCAATCTTTTGAGAAGAATTCATGCTTACTGAGTATTTTTAGTCCTTGGGTGTTCTTTGCAATCTTTTGATAGAGAAGTTCCTATCTATTATCTTGATTCTATCATCGTATCTTGAGATCGAAGCATTGTCACATTGTTGTGAAGGTTTGATCTTAGGAAGTGAACAGTGAGGTGATTGTGATCTTGTCAGGGTTATCTTATCAACTAAACAAGATGGAAACAAGCTAGACTATTATTGGCACGGTTTTTTAAGCAGGCCAAGTTTGCATGAATAGCCTCAGATCATTAATTTTTCTGACACGTGATAACGCTTTCAGCCATATGCTTTTCCATTATTTCAGACTTCATTTTGTGTACTGACTAAAGTGTCTATTGAGTATCTTGCATTATTATTAGCATGCATTTGCATTTTGGTGTCAACCTAATAGGTAATTGGGGTATGTATTTGGAGTATGTGATGCCTAGAGCCAAAATCTACTTATAGTTTAAGAATTTTTTCTTATGTATCTCTATCTCTCTGAGCTCTGGCTGTCATCCGATTTTAACATTCCAAGCATGAAATCGTCCAATCAGGATATCTTTGTCCACCTCCATTGTTCTTTCAATCGAAACCCTCTCTAAACTATTGCAGAATGGGAGCATGACAGCAGTTCAGGTTATTACTATAGCCGGAGCACTGGGCTTTACCACGATCCTAAATCAGGCTTCTACTATTCCGATGCTATAGGTACCAAATGAAGTTTATGAAGTAATTACTGAAAAAAGGGATTTTGAGAAGAAAGACTTGCAACCATGAGCGATGTTTGGATTGCTGATGTTACTGTTTGCTTTTCAATGTGGCAGGAAATTGGGTGCCACAGGAAGAGGCATACAAGGCGGTCCAAGCTTCAGGAAATCCCAAACATGGGAAACCGGTCTCTGGAAAATCAGCATCATTTTCGAAGGGAAGTCAAGATTCAGAAAAAGGGAATATGGCTAAACCACAAAATGCGCCGCCGCCTGGGCCAGTTGTTTCGAAATCCTTGAATCCCATGAGATCAGTCAAAGGAGCCTCCTCTTCTTTTGCTGTTAATAAAAGGAAGAGACAGGATGAGAAGCCGAAAGCCATATCGAAGGAGGAAAAAGCAGCGCTAAAAGCAAGGGAGGCTGCGAAAAAGAGAGTTGAAGAGAGGGAGAAACCGTTGCTCGGACTTTACAGTGGAAGTTGGAAATGACAAAACAAGCACTCTTCTGTACTTTACGGTGCATGTGTTTTCATAATGTAGACAATTTCGTCCCCAAAGACGATTTAATCGTTGATGTGTTGTGCTAAGGTGTTGCGATGGTCTTGAAACAGGTGTCCATGTGCTTG
Organism: Melaleuca quinquenervia; assembly: GCA_030064385.1. Classification (NCBI taxonomy): domain Eukaryota; kingdom Viridiplantae; phylum Streptophyta; class Magnoliopsida; order Myrtales; family Myrtaceae; genus Melaleuca; species Melaleuca quinquenervia. The sequence continues at coordinate 2,399,653 of CM057726.1, read as the reverse complement.
GGATTTACTTCATTAGTATCTTAACCACTTTTAGTCGACCAGATGGTTTTACTGATGACCTTATATTGTGCAACAGAGCCTTCGAACTTATAGAGTTCTTTTTCCTTTTTTGCCGAATGGAGCTTCGGACTCATCTATTTGCCCGAGCAACTAAGTTCCAATGGGAAGTTGTGCCTGTGTGATCTTTCAACAACTTGAAAGAAGGAAGAAGTATTTCTGTTTCCTTGAAAATACCCGACTGATCGGCGGGTGATGGGGCTGATGTTGGTCATCAGCCGATGGTGGCGGCTTGGCCGACCGACTATGATGAAGCCGATGATCCAGTAACTGAAGTTTGAGACAAGCATCAAATGATTTGCAGTCAAATATAAGCCCGAAATCCTTTGAATCGGCTTCTTTGATTTGAAGCCTCTCTCCATTCTCCTTGTTGCCGTCCGTATAGTCCAAGGGCTGATTACCCTTTTATCTTCTTCGACTACGTCACGATCAGATTGGATGAACTTATACAGGAGCCTTTCTTGTATGTAACTGGAGATGCCAATGGGTTCTCAGCATCATCGCGTGGCGTAGCAATGTATATTCGAAGTGGACCTGTTTCTGTCCTTTCTTCTCGATAGTTGAATTCGTTGCATCAATTCAACTTGTCAGTATCAACGTGAGCCTATAGTGTGTTGCGTACATTCATGGAATCATTTCAAGAACGCTAAGTTCCATCGATGGTACGCAGCACGTGCCTACTGCATACTTTGACCTGGTCCCCATTCCTTTGACTTCCAACGTCAAGCTTATCGGCCGTCCCCAAATCGAGTCGAGAGCGGTGAATTTAATAGGACAGGTAGAAATTGACGGTCAACCCCATTCTGGGTCTAAGATGGGGCTTCCATGTGGCTTTCCCCGTCCCGCTCGTTGACTTGGGTCGTCCATCTCGACTCTGGACCGACGGTTCTACTCGTGCTTGACGTTGGCTGGTCCCCAATGGATCCCGACGTGTTTATATCAAAACAAGGGTTCAAGACTCAGGACCATCTCATCATTCAATCTCAAGGGCGAAACTCGCGGAAGGAAGACGAGGGAACAAAAGGGTATGGTATACTTCGGACGAGCACTGCAGTGGTTTCTGTGATTTCGTGACCAATCCTCATGCCAGGTGACGATAAGTCCTTGGATAACCAGTAATTCCTTCAAGAGGAAACTAGAGAGGTATGGTGCAATCACCCGCTCCGGATAAAAGCTACAATTATGCCAGGTGGGTGTTAGGATTAGATGGAAAAGAGAAGGTAGTGAAGATGAGCCCCAAGCTACCGCATTCACAAGAGATTGGTATTCATCGGAGTTACCACACATTTATCTAACGATTGACAGCGACATCACAGAATTTCTCATTCGAATTGTCAATCAAAGTTCTTTTCCAAGTTTCTACGTATAACCAGCAATGAATTGATTTCTGGAGGGAGGGACCATAGGAGGTCGTCGGGGGCATCAATTCTTGTTGGTGGGGCGATATGTTGGCCTGCCATCGGCAGCATGAATCGAGACGGAAAAGAGAAAGAAAAACAGGAGAAACGTGGCGCTTGAGGAGACCACGCATCGTATTTTTTTCCACGGGAGATTTCACATGAGTGATATCTGAACTTTTCCTCGTTTCGAACTTCTCCATGCGATGGTGCAACATGGATCTCCGTTAGAGAAAGTGGAAACAAGTGCAGTCACACCGAACACAAGCCTTTGCTGATTTGACAGCACACTCTTTCAAGCACGTCGAGCAACACTGCTCCAGCAACCTCGATCCACGAAAAGCGAAACCCTCAAAGAGAAAACCAGAAGCTAATCTACGGAGACGTTTCCATTACGTTTGATGTCCGGTGGGTCCATTTTGGTCTCGACCTCGAATATGCTTTGGGAGGTGAAAAACAAGAAAGAAAGAAAGAAAGGCGCTTTCGCATGCACGTCTTCTTGTCTTCGCCCTTCCCCTTTTTCTCTTCCCCCTCATGAACGTCCGGATCGTCGTGCAGCATGCTGCCTGACGTGGGGCGATGCAAATCGCTTGCACACTTGGCACATCCCACTTGTTTATTTGCTGACTCCTCCTTTTTGATAAATAACCCTTCCTTTAGTAAATGACCGACCATCTTGTCGTCGTAGTCACCGTCACTGTCGCCTTATCTCTCTACTACCAAAGTTAGCTTTACTCGAAGAATTTGTTTAGCACGGATATGTTTAACTTTTACATACATTATTTAGTGATAACTAACTTCTATAATATTGCATTACGCATGGAGCTTTGCGTCTTGAAGTGTCTTCCAACGGCCGAACTTAGTCTTAATTTATATGATCTCTTCTTCGGAATATTCTCTGTGGTGCTTTCTGTCGTCTGTTTCGCAAAGGAAATGCTGGTGATTGTCCTGCTAATGGGAAAAAAGTTCCCCGATCCCTACTTATAAAAAGAAGGAGAAAGGAAAATGAAAAGGGGAGGTTAAAAAAAGGACTTCATTGGAGGTAAAAAACGCAAAGCATTTGGTCTTTGCTTGAAGGTGCCCGTACTTTTCTAATTAGAAAGCCTCTTTCAAATTACTTGTTATCATTGCTGTCTAACTTTTATTTTCACCCGAGGAGGAACAATGAACCTTTTTTCCATCAAGACATTTGGTGCCAAAATCAAAGGCGAACGACGCCTTTTATGTACCTAACGCAGCATGATTATTCCCAACCCAATGATTATGGCATGAGAACTTTTGTTTCCCGTGGGGTGGGGATTTGCCACTTTTTCTCTTTGGATAACCCTTCTTTCTGTCCCTGATTTCATGCCCTAAATTTGTCTCTCCACCTCTCTGTTTTCTAGTTTTGGGGTATCTTCAAGAATTATTGTTGAATTTATCCAGATTAGTTACCCTTGTCGCATTTGGGAAATCTGCATTTTTTTGCATCTCCGCAACTTAAAAATGCGTATTTGCTCTCATGCATGCTGCAAATCTACTCCGGAAAAGAGAAATCTGATGTACAGGGTGGGATAATTTGAGAAAGAAAGTGGGCAAGTTTGTCAATTAATACCTCAAATGTAGCTGGTATTGTTGCTTTAGATGGAAAAGTCAACTCTTCCTTAAGGATGAGTTAAAAACTCAACCGCATATCGGATTGGAGATTGTGTGTGTTAAAGGGTGGATTACTCGAAGACCGTTCTTGATTCCGCAAAGTTCTCTTGTTACACGACAATATTGAAGCTGCTCATCAATTCTTTACGTGAGACAAAGGATGCAAAGAGATAAGGAAAGAGATGTGATGTGTCTGTATATCTGGAAAAACGGGACGACTTCTAAGCGGTATTGATGATACTTGCCTACAGAGATCGTAGAAACATGCCTATAATGTTCCTCTCGATCCTGTTCTGCATAATGTGAAAAGAGGCAGAGCTAACCCTCGTCACTCGTGACGTCGTGTGGGGTGCCAACTTCTCGTCGGTAGAAGACGTGTGGCGACACTTGACATTTATTTAGAATACTGTGCTCACGTGGTCTTTTCATCCTTCGAAATTAATAGCCGCCCGGGCAAAGCTTTCCCTACGGAAGAAATCCGTCGCGGTCTGATTCAATGTTTCCAGTTTGGTCTAAACTGGAAACGTCTGTACACTCGAGTCCAATTCAGGAATAAGGCCTCCGAGTGCGAGACAAACATGAAAGAAACAATCAAATTAAGATCGCTTGACGCTTGTGTATGTTTAATATGCTTTCAATACGAGGATATTACAGCACCAACCCAATCTACAGTTCTCTTGAACAAGAGAGAGAGAGTGTCTAACTCGGGTCGCGAAATCGGGATCCCAGTACCCGGGCCACGTCGTGCACGCCCGGAGGAGGATTGAACCCCAAGCAACCCAGCAGCCCGTGCTTGTACGGCAACGTGGTCTTCTTCTTCATCTCCTCTGAAACCGCTCTGTTCAACGTGTAATGCAGCTCGTGAGCCGACACCGGCGCGGCCCCTGATCTCCTCCTAGAGCTCACCGAGCCGACGCTTTCCGTCGACCTGAAGCTCGAGCTCTTCGCATCGTCCGCTGCTACGTAATTGAATGACGATCTCTTCGACAGAGCCACGTACTTCCGAAGCGGATCCTTTTCCGTGCCGCGCCCCTCCGATGCGCTGCGGAACAACAGGAAGTCCTTGAAGCTCCACTTCCTGTAGCCCTTCGTGAACGATATCGACGACAACAGCGAAGAGAAATATGAAGAAGCGGAATTCGACGAGGTCGAGGAGGAGGAGGCTGCACGATCTTCGGCTTCTCGATCGGCCTCCATGATGTCGGACACCCTCAAGGGCGATAAAGACCTCGTCCCTTTACGTACATAACTGGCCGATGACGTCCGGGAAGCCGCAGAAGAAACCACCGTTCTTTCCCTTCCACGAGGACGGCTTAGGTCCTCGTGTTGGTTGAGATTCGTCTGTCTCTTCCGGGTCTCTTCCAGGGCTGCTGAGAAGGGGTCAAAGTCTCTCTTGTGGTGGCGAGGAGAGAGAACTCCTTGGACCATCTTCTTCCCCTGAGCGAATCTCGACGGCGACCTCGGAGATGCCGGAAGCGAGTTCATCACCGAGTCAGCGTCACCCAAGTTGGCTTGCAATCTCGGTGGTGGTTTCAGAGGCCTGATCTTGCCTTCATCGAAGAGCTCATCAGCAGTAGCCGAAGCCCTGTCCAGTTGACCACTGAAATCGAACTCGAAATCGTCATCGCCGTCGTCGTCGCCGCCGCCGCCGCAGTTTTTCGGGACTCCGGGCTTCTCTTCCCAGGCAAAGGGTATCGAGGACAGGCACCTTCTTGAATTTCTGAGCTCATGAAGAAAAGCTGAAGCTCCGGTGGGGCTCGTGGGTGCGCTGAAGTACAAGTTGCCGAAGCGTTGCGGGCTGGAGGGAGCAGTTATGAAGGGAGAAGAAGACGTGCTATCGAAGTTGAACTCCAGGCTCGGAAGCGGAGTCGCGACTTCCATTTCCATGGCGGTTTTGAGGATATTCAAGAATGAAGAACAGTCGATGATGGGGCAGGGCTTTATAAGAGGGGGAGGGAGAAGGAAGGAGAGAGGAAGGAGATGAGTGGAGAAAGATTGACCAGAGAAAGGGATCGGTCAGAAATTACAAAGCCGCCTCCTTTTTTATATAATAATTAATGGGAAAATTAAGCAAGACCTAGTCGTTGTGTGTGACATAATCATTTTCAGTCTGTGTCCGAGCGGTTGGCGTTTACTCTGAGGACGTGGGAAAGATTTCTGGGTGATTTTTTCTTTCCTTTTCATTTTATCACTTTCGCTTTTAAGTTTTACCTCGGGTTAAAATGTTTATTTTATTTATTTATAAAAAGTGATTGTAAATTTATGTTCCGTTTGTTTCACGAAAAATATAACATCTTTTGAAAAAATCATTTTCTCTGAGAAATATAATATTTTCAGGTATTCTTTTGTTAAAGGCCGTCAGCGAATAAGATCGAGGCACGCTGTTAAAAGTTGCGATTTAAAGGTAAATAAAAAAATTTAAAATATTTTTCAATTAAAAAAGCATTTTCCCCACTTTTGAATGTGTTTTTTTCATTGGTGAAAATTATTTTCCTTAATTATTTTATTTTTTATGAAACAAACGACGAAAATTCGAAAAGTATTTTCTTGAAAGTTATTCTTCGTGAAATAAATGAAGCATTAGGTGATGAATGGATATTGGACATCGGACATCATTCGAATGATCTGCAATTTTGGTTGGTGAGAGGACCCGGGCCAAGATTTCCCTAAATCCATGAATCTTGCGCATGTTTGATCAAAATTGACTTTCAAATAAAAGTAGTTTTTTTTTATTTTCTTGAAAAATAGGGTTATTATTCAAATATCCAAAAAAATTACAGAAAACATATATGAATGTATGAGTTCATATTTTAGGATTGGAAAAAGTCAAAGTACATCAACTACTAGATTTAGATTAAGCAAAAAGCAAAATCCCATCCAATATATACAATATCTATTTGGTTGTTTTCTCAACCACTAAACTATTAGAAAACATTTTGACCAAAAAAAAAAACTATTAGAAAACAAATTTCAACCATATCACGTTCGCATGGATCAATGGTTAGATTCCGACGCCACCCGAGTCGAAAAACATTGGATTCATTTTTATAACTCTAGTTTCGAGATATGTACTAGAAAGATGATTTTTTTTTTCTAAAAGCACTATATTTTTATACTAACACAGTGCAATTTTTTTTTTGGGTCTGAACACAGTGCAATTGGAATAGCTTGTTTTCAGCATCTTGAATGTAGAGAAATTCCGATGGCCAATCTTTTCGAATTACGAGGATTGAGCTGCTGGTTAAGGATTCATCATGCAGTCCACACTTTTGTCCTCCTTCAAAGTAATGAGTGCATTCAAGGAAATCATAGGCACAAAAGCAAAATTTTCAAGAATGGTATTTAGTGGGAGGCATGATCGTTTGTGATGTGACATATAGTTGAAGATTTCATAAGGAAATGAAGCTCTTTGGAAAGAAAGTTTGTGGGCGCCGGAAAAGAATGGGCCTGTTTTAGTTATTTATGAATTTTGCCAACAAATTGTAATTATAAATACGTTTTTTTGTAAGTAAATGTCTCATGAATACTCGACGGGAAGTTAATAATAGAAAGAGTGGTCTCAACGCACGCTAAAGAACATTAAATACTGAAAATATTTTCTTTTTAGCATGTATGATTTTGACAACACATAATTAGGATAGCTCTTTAATAACAAAAACCTAGTTACATTTTTTCGAATGGACTTAGTGCAGAGTAATCGGCGCAGCAAAAACGGGTTAGCCTCAAAGAGAAGATTAGGCTTTTAAAACGTGTTAAGTCTTAATGTGATGGATAACTTTTGAAGATCCGAGGAATTGAGAATATATGATGATGTAACGAACATGACCAATTAAGTTATAGGGTGCCGATGATTGTGGAGTTAATGGTGACAGATCAATGGAACCGGTCAGCCATTTCGCATCAGTTGTAAAATCCTGATTGGGTTCTTGTCATTACGCAGCAGACTCCTCAAATGTCGAAAACCCTAGAAACGTCAAACTGTTAGATTTTTGCAACATGTGAGCGACAGTCAAGCGATTCGTAGCTCTTTTGTCAAAGGACAAATCTCCCATGGTTGATCGATTGAGGAGCCGCCCAAGACTTCCCGCATCTCTTCTTCCTGTAGCTCTTTCGCGTTTGCCTGATACAACTCGCATCATCTAGCAGTTTCGACAATGTATGAGACAGGCATGAACTTGATGTGCGGAGTAATCGTTGGTCCAAAGGAAGTGGAATCTCAGTTCAAAATTCAAAAGGCCTTCCTCTGGGTGGAAAGATCATTCACCCTGCGCGAACCCCGAAACGAGGAGCGCTGTGTTCCTGCTGGTGACGTCCGATGGGTTCTTGTTTCCAACGTTAATATCCCCATAAGGCTAGACCAGAGGGAGAAATACAGGACAAGATGTTAATCCTCGTAAGTCATTGTGGGAACACATGAGTTTGGTTAGTGACAAAGCCGGTGTTCCTCTTTTGTAGCATGTCGAGGAGCACGCAGCTCGGAGCAAACCAGAAGAATTTAGAGGACATGAGCCATGTGAATTTCCTTCCTTTTTTCTCATTTTTACGTCCTGTCGGGAGTTTGACTTCGGTGGTGTGTCTCGTTGGTTTACAGAGAAACCCTTCTTTTGTTTAATGAGAAAAATCGGAGAGATCTTCGAATGCTGCATGATTTGCACCTTCCTTTTCCCAATCGTCGCAGAATCTTGACAAGGTCTGTCAGGAATTCACTCAGAGGAGGTTGAAATTGCAAGTTTCCCAGGTTAGATATTGATTCTTTGGCCCTAAAAGTACAAAGGGCGCAATTATTAACCTGAATTTGGAATTTCAGATTGAAGCAAAAACAATTTGTCGGAAATCCACCCAGCTCTTGACTCACTGATGGAAAATTGAAACGGCAGAAGAAAGACTAGAAAATTTGGTGCGTACCTTCCCTGTAACTGACACTAGTCCCTACATTATTCCCCCGATCATTTTTTACAAAAATGACATAAATGATCTCTAACTTTTAGTATAATGCATAATGTGGACTCTAAACTTTTAATCAATATGATTATTGATCTTTTATTTTATATGCAATGTGATACTTAAACTTTCAATTCATTTAATATGGCCTTTAAACTTTTAGTAAATGTTGAATTTAACCCATGAACTATATGAGAATGTTAAATATTATCGTTCAATTAATTAAAATACATAGAGAACATCGAACATTTTTATATAGTTCATTAAGTATGAAGTAAATTAGACATGTACGAAAAATATATAGACCACATTAAACAAATTAAAAATTCATGAATCATATTGTATATTGAATTAAAGTTTAGAAGTCATTTGTGCCATCATTTCCCGTCATTTTTAGAAAAGTATATATGGCCCTCCGTATATACAGAGTATAGTAGACGAAGGAGGAAGAGGAAAGGGTTGGTATTGAATATGTCTGACAGCATCATGGTCATTCCCACCATTTCTAATCGGAAGAAAGCGGCCTTTTATCGGTGGGCGGTCTCCATATATATGAGTAAAGCACCCGTCTTTGACATGATTGGATAAAGCATGACCCCTTCCGAAACATAAGGAACCAGAGTGAAAAACATCAGAAGCATCTCGATCAGCTTAAGTATGCTGATGAATAATAACTTCACGAGGTCAGCATGGACTGGGTTATATATAGATGTAAGGTTCCATCGATCGTTGTCTGAAGAGCGTCATTGGGGTTTTGGGACGACACAGGCACAGATCATTTGATCGACATCATTGGCGCGACACGTTGGTTTACTCTGGAAAACCCTAAATTGTAAGTGGGAACACATAGTGCTCCTCCAGTAGGACATACGATGCGTGCCGCGACTTGCTCCACGCCCACAAGAACTGGTCTAATCGCGGCCGGCTCTCCATGACGTGCTCTTCCCATGTCTCTGTTCCCTACCCCTTTGTCCATTCCATCTACCCGAACCACGTGCATGTGGATCAAGTATTCACTGCTGTGAAACTTAAGAACAAGGAGCAGGAGAGTTAGTCCCCGTCATGCATGCAGCTTTATTCCGACACGTTTGGCTCGTCGCTCTCTCTTTTTGATGAAACAAGCGGAAAGGTAAGGCCCAGGGAACGGTGGGATCGATGGACGGAGAGGAAAGACGGAATTGAAATCTCTCTCGAGTTTTGACTCGCAAGCACGCGACGCAGCAGCCTTCCTCGGGGTTGCTCTGAGGTGGGGTCGAAATTGGTCTGAGGAAAATATTTAAGAGGATAATCATTGATACCCCATCCATCTAATTTGACTTCCCCTCGATCATTCAAAGCAGAGAAATATAGGCATGTGCCTGAAAATAATATATTATGTTGGACAAGAATCTAAAGAATTGTCGATCTTTCAACATTGATCTCATTCACTTGACCATCAAGCTGTGAGAAAGCAGCTTTGCATCGAAAGGGCGGCTACTTCTTTATCGACGCCCCCGATTTCAATATTACTTTGGTACGTTCGGGACAAGAAAAAATCTTAAATGTCGCCGTTGCTTGTAAGTTCAAGGATTGGAGTACGCTGGGCTGACACGCGCGTGGTGGATCCAGAGGATATGAAAATTCTTTCCTCTGAACTGGGGAAGCGAGTAGAAATTGATCGCAAATTCAAATGTTTAATTCTCTGCGCTCTCTGTTCCATGGTGCGCAGATGTAGGGATTGACAGACTCTGAAACAGTCGTTTGCAAGGGGGGAAATAATGGAATGGCAGCAGAATCACATTTGAAACGAGAAACAAAGTAGAATTGAATTTCGTTTGCTCCAAACGATCAGAGCTCGATTTCAAGACTTCCAATTGGAACCCAGACAGTGGAAAAAAGAATTAATTGAATATAATTAAAATTTTGGGGGGAAGACAAGGTAAAGGAAAGAAAGTAAGAAAGAAGGATAACCAAAATGCAGTTGCCATGAACAAAATTTCAACTGGGTGGCTAACCCGTTGGCACCTGCTTACGAAAAAAATGAAGAAACAAATTAAGGAGAAGAATTAATATGTACAAGATCCTAACGCTTTATTTTCGATAATCTGCATGAAGAAAACTCTCAAATTGCGTTCCTTTCAGCATCTTTTGAATCTCTTCCCAGTTTTCAACTTGATTTGACAAAGAACCCTTGTGTATCTTGACCTGGCGACTCTTCAGATCCAGGCGTGGAACCTTGAGAAAATCTTGAACATCAACTAATTTCTGCAAACAAAACAAAAAGGTGCTTCCCTTACTCTTTTCCCCGTGAATATATGTATCATGAGCTGAATTCATCCATACAATTGCGGATGTCGACAGAACATGAGCAACGAACAATAGGAAAGTTGATTTCCTTACAGTGCGGTTCTTCACAACATCCTCATAATAGAGGACGATATGCCTGGTGCTCTTGAAGTACTCCAGGGCTTTTACTGTCATTGCTTGTACTTGCCTCAGGTCCGCTATAAGCAAGGTAGAATTCAATGAAGGCTTGTATCTTGCTAGTATCTCAGCCTGAAAGCATCACACATTCACCAAGTAAGACTCTTTTCTCTTCGTTTATATGGTTTAGAGAAATCCATCGCAAAATAAGCTTTGTCACTGTATGTACACAGATGGTTTGAGAGGGAGTGAGGGAGGGACAGACACCTCATGAGGTGAATGCACATGAGACTTGTGAGTGCCATTTAGTAGCTTAGCATCTCGATCGTAGGAATTTGCAAGCACTGATATCATCCTGCGCAAAAGATTCCTTCTGAAGAGGAAAATAGCCGAAACTCCCCGGTTTCTGAAGTAGTCTACAATCTCTTCATGATGCTGCATCAATCCCTGCATTAGGCATCAAATAAAAAAAGTACCCTTAAATCACCAGTAGAAAGCCAGGCATCCTTATAAGAAGTCAGGAATACTAAAATTCCGAAACCTAGCACAATTATCCAGTGCAAGGAAAGAGCAGCTATCTGTGGAGGCAGAGAGAGAGAGAGTCTCTCAATGTATCATAAATCATCAAAAATAATAAAGACGACCTCAAGATATGGAGATGCAGTAGGAGGACAAGTTTGAACTTCATGAATTAACAATCATGCATCAGTCAGCCAGTGCAAGGAAAGAGCAGCAAATCGCGGAGGCAGAAAGAAAGCCTCTTACTGTCTCATGAATCATCACAAATAAAAATAACCTCCAGATATTGAAACGGTGTATGAGGACAAGTTCGAACTTTGTGAATTACCAATCATACATTGGTCAGCCCCGTACATATGTGCGCAATATAAATAAGGGAAGCAAATGACTGATCACATCTGCTCCCATCGAATGGGTTTTATATGGATAGCTGCATTCTTTGCAAAATCTTCAAGGAAATTGAGGATATTCTATGCAGAAACAACAACGCTCAGTTTTTCTCCAACAACATGCTACTTAATGAAGCAAAAAAGGTACATGGCTTACAACTATAATTCTTCTGCAGTATCCACATGATAATCATTCAAACATTGAAGAAGATGTGTCCTAATAGGTCCTGACTAGTGCAGTCCCAAACATCACTGAGGATCAGAAAAACGAATGTATAGCATCGCACTATAGAGATAATCAAATCATTTCTACTTTAATAACTGAGCTCTTGATTTGGAAGAGCAAATACTTGGTGTGCCAAGGTTCCAGAACAGGAAAAGAAACAGCAGAAAAAACGCTGCAGCTTCCTTTGAATCAAAGTGAAAGGAACATAATGGTTGAAAAAAGGGGTGAAAGAAACATGTAAATCATTCCATTTTATGAGAAAATGATGACATTTATATAGAGTATATATTCAAGTGGCTATTTCCCTTGCAAATGCCATTTTGGCATTCTAGACGCATAGTGATCCTTCTAATCTTAACAGAAGATTCCTGATCAGGTAGTTGGGAGAAACCAAGAGGTAAAGTCACATCCATTTAGGAATTTTTAAATTCGTCATTTCTTAAGAGGATTCGAATCGTACATAGAAAATTTTCTTGAGCATCTGTAACAAAGCAGGAAATTGGAGTTTTAAGTCATTGCCCCCATCTCTATGGTATCAATCCATGGAATCAGGCATCACTTAACACACTTACCGGTACTGTCGCTAAGGTCGATCACAACTTCCCCTGATTTCATCCAGCAGTATTTCAGGGTCTAAAATATATCGGTTTGTCAAAATAGGAAAATCTGAATCTCAATAACGGACCATAATAAAGCACCGGATGATAAATATAGATAGACAAGATGGAGCATCAGAGGAGATTCTATACCTCTTTGAAAAGAAGTATAAATAAACAACTAAAGCGGCAAACTAAGAATGGAAATATTACTTAATTAGTCATGATTTGTTACTAACAAGCAAAACTACGTGTTGTCGACCAGAGAGTCTGGAATTTGTAGCTGGAACATGAAAACACGACAGTGCAAGATTCGCGAAAACCTTGTATAACTTGGGCTGGATTATATCTATTAAGAAGTTTGCAGATATCTGACTTAGATTAGACGACAGAATATCCAAGAGAAATCTGCACTATTACAAATACATAACGAAGATAAACATCGCAAGAATGGAACAATTTATTAGGTGCAATCACCTGATTAAGCATCCATTTTAAGCCAACCGCAGCTGTGCACTCGTTCTTTGATGCGCTACTCATCCAGTCCAGGTTATAAATTTTATCCAAAGTCTCAGTTATCGTGGAAATATTGCTCCTTCTAATCTTAACAGAGAAAATTTCCCCGTTTGAGCTGATATTTGTGTGATTGTTCAGCAACGTCTCAAACCACCCACTACCGGATCTCTGCATCGACAAAATGGCAAAGTACCTCACAGGATTGCACGAACATTCAGCCCTTAACACATGAAAAGCAACTGATCAGTAAACTTAAATAAGATCGAAAGCCAAGCCACCGTATGCAATGACAAACCTGCTGTAAGTTTTGGGCTTGGGATAGTGCAAATAAGGAATTTCCCAAGGCTCGACCACTGGTTCTGGACACGGACTTCCGATCACTTGCACGCTCAAAAGGCTGGACTTGGTTTGAAAGCCAATTTGCTTTATGCAAATCGAGCAAATGTAAACACCGCAGATCGTCGCAAAGACCAGAACAACCATCCGCAGCACCAACGGAGATTTCTTCACAGACTTGATGCCGAAAGATTCCTGTACATGAGCCAATCCCAATACTTAGGATCATGCAGTACGTAGAAAGTCGACTCATGGGAGTCCCGGCCTGTGCACAGACATTAATCATCCCACCTACTGATCCACAAAGCACAATGCTATCCATGAACTAGTGAATCAGGGTAGCATCACATGCAAGCGTGGGGAGGAACATCGAATCAGACTCAAATCGACGATTATGGCCAATCGACGGTCTCAACCGCGGAGCCGAAATTCGCTCGCTTTAAATGTATATCGAGGGAAAACAGAAGTAGCGAGTTAAATTATCACGTAATTAGATCAGGGAGAACGACAAAAGAAGAAATTACGAAGCTACTTGAAAAACGTTGAGAGCCATAAGGACACAGTAAACGGATAAACACAGCTGAAGACCGAAAATCCGCCAGCGATTTCACCGGGAGGATCCGAAGAAAACTCGGTCCGCCGAAACAAGTATCGAGGGGCGAGAGGTGCGGCGGCTGTACCTTGGTGAAGAAGCAGGGATCGTCGGCCATTGTCGCACGAGCACGAAAGGAGCAGCGCAAAAGAGCATCTGGCAGCTCAGGTTCTCTCTTCTTCTTCTTTATTCTCCCTCAAGCTTTATCACCGAAGCGCGGAGAGAGAAAGAGAGAGAGAGAGAGAGAGAGAGAGAGAGGGAGAGGGAGAGGGAGCTTTTTTCTCGTGAAGGACGGGGGGAAATGATTGGATGCATCGAGGACCGTTGCACGCTCACTCCGCTTCGTTGCTTCTGCTTCGGATGTTTAACAGATCTCTGTTTCGCAATCCGGTAGTGCGTTTTTTGAGCTGTGACACGGCTCCGAAACCAACGAGGGAGGAGGTTGGAGGGGGGCGGGGGCCGGTGCAAAACGGCGGCGTTTCCCCATCGACATTGATTCTCGAAGCCCCGTCCCGACCGTGCGGCGCCTTGGGGTTCGGCTTTGCCCTTTTTACCCTTGCGTGGAAAACAAACGTCCTTGCTTTCCCCTTCGTCTTGCCTCGAATGATACCGTCGTCCGCAGAAAGCTGGTTCCATTTTCCTCCTTTTAGGTGCGCATATTTTATAGCGGTCAAGCATCCGGTAACGGGCCGTCCCTTGACCCAATTAGGCATCATCTTAAGATTCATCAATGCACGTAATTGCCGAGGTCTCCTACCTAGTTAGATATATGTCGAAATCCAACGCTCCGTTCGGCCGATGACGACCCGATGAAAGAATGGTACCGTCCCGTGTCGATATCTGATGGCACCCTAGGAAAAGAAAGCACGTACACCGATTGTGTGGAAGCCGTTGTTTGTTAGGTAAGCTATGGCCTGGGAAGAACGTGATTATCATCACGGAAGGAAAAACGACAGCACTGGAAGTCCAAATCACTGGTCGCCGTGCGTATTGGGAAAGAGTGCGTCCGCGAGTAGATTATTTGCAAATTTGCTTTGATTCGATCATGGTACGATGACTTGAGAAAAAAGGGGGAAAAAGAGGTGAGGACCACGAAAGTGGGTTTTTCCATTTCCATCCTCGCTTTTTAAGATCGCTTGACGTGCTTTTCCATTTAAAAAATAGCAGCAACGAATAGGGAAGGATCGGCCCAATCGTCGAAAGATCCACTTTGTCCCGGTCCAACGGGCCCTTGGGCCGTCACCGACAAGAGATGGGAGGTCGTGAATTTTGGGCCTTTGGGCTTCGTCCGAGGAGGTGACGACGTTTGGGCTTTCGCTACGACACGTCCGGATCGACCGAACTTGGCTGTTGCCCGCATTCACGCGACTCATCAGCCACTTTGACGTTGACCACGGCTCGTCCCCACAGAGCCAATGTAATGACGTCCCCGACTCGGCCATTTTCCCACCGTCGTTTTTGTTTGCACACCCCGAACGATCTCCACCAGCTCTCTCACTCTCGCCGCCATGGACTCGACCACCGGCAGCGCCGAGATCGCCTTCGACTCGCCCTTTTTCCGGATCTACAAGGACGGCCGGATCGATAGATTTCAGGGCACCGACACCGTCCCTCCCTCCCTCGACCCCCTAACGGGCGTCCAATCTAAGGACGTCCGGTTCTCCTCCGACCCTGACCTCTTGGTCCGCCTCTTCCTACCCGGGTCCTCCGGTCCGGCCTGCAAACTCCCCCTCCTCGTGTACATCCACGGCGGAGCCTTCTGCCTCGAGTCCCCCTTCTCCCCCCTCTACACCGGGCACCTCAACACCGTCGCCTCCGCCGCCGGCATCATCGCCGTCTCCGTGCAGTACCGGCGGGCGCCAGAGCACCTGCTCCCCGCCGCCTACGACGACGCGTGGGCCGCGCTCCGGTGGGTCGCCGCGCACGCCCTGGGAGAGAGAGGGGACGAGGCCGAGCCGTGGCTCCGCGACCGCGCCGATTTCGACCGGGTGTTCCTCGCCGGCGACAGCGCCGGGGCCAACATCGCTCAGCACGTGGTCGCGCGGGCCGGGGTGGAGGGGCTGCCGGGGCTGAGGATCGTGGGCGTGGCTCTGGTGCACCCGTTTTTCAGGGACGACGGCCCGGATAAGCTGATAGAGTTCATATTCCCTTCGAGCGCGGGCACGACGGATCCGCGGATGAACCCGGCGTACGACCCTAATTTGAGGAGGATGGCGGGGCAGAGGGCGGTTGTGTTCGTGGCGGGGAAGGATCACTTGAGACAGAGGGGCCGGTCGTACTACGAGGCGTTGAAGAAGAGTGGGTGGGAGGGGGTGGTGGAGATTGTGGAGACTGAAGGAGAGGATCATGTGTTTCACCTTTTCAAGCCGGATTCCGACAAGGCCGCGGAATTCGTGAAGAAGTTTGCTTCTTTCCTGAATCAGGATTCAGGAGCGAGGCAGTGTCTGTAATCTGTTGTTAAAACTCCAGTTAATCTTGGTCAGTTTAAATAAGTCGTCGTTCATCACTTGACAGTCGTGAGAAGTGGGAATTGTTATGAAGCTTTTCTTGTTGTTGTGCATCTTTTCAGCTTTTATTCGAGTCTGCATTACTAGATCAAAGCATTGCCAGGTCGAGTCTGCTCTGCTTCGTGTTTATGTCTTCGCCGAGAACAGAGATGCTTGTTCGCGAGAGAAGCTCAATCCAGATATGCGGGTATCTTATCAGCTTCAAAATACCACATACGTTGTGATGCTCTCTACATGAAGTGAATTCAGGATCAAAACCATATTCTCTATCCCCTTCATTTGCTCATAGGGATGAACGAAGATGTCACTTTCCTTTTGAGCCCCTTTAGATGTGGATGATCCTTTCGTCCAAGCCACGATGGGCTCGTGAACTTGGACCGACATAGGCGAGTTTTCTATTGAGGAGCAAATTGTGAGCTGTAATTGTTATATTAGGTCGCCAACTGGATGCTCTTCTCACCTAAAATGCCGTAAGACTCTAATTCTATTAGCGGACCAAAATGGGTACTCCTTAGCACCAAGGACTAAAAGATACACCACAAAGTAGAGAGATGCCACTTGAACTCGGAGAGAGAGAGCTGCATTTTCTCTAGGCTCTCTACTCAAGTGAAATCTCCCAAGAGCAGGTGAATCTTTTATGTGCCAATTCCTAGGAAAAAAATTCAAGAGGGTCTGATATTTGGTTGAACTGGAGCAGCTAATTCCCACCTCAACGGAAGTTTCCTACTTCACAAGGGCTCCTAACTCCTAGTTTGACTGACGGGTGAGCAGTGCACTGCTCGTCCCCCTGTCGATTTCCCTACTCAATTATTACCAAAACCTTCTACTCCCCCAATCTCACTTCGCTGAGCCTCGTCCATCGCCCGCTTCACTCCCCCAAATGGCTTCGGAAACCAACGAGGTGGTCGAAGAGTTCCGATTCTTCAAAGTCTACAAGGACGGCCGCGTCGAGCTCTTCCGTCCTCCGGTCGAGAAGATCCCACCCTCTGATGATCCCAACACCGGCGTCCGTTCCAAGGACGTCGTCATCTCGTCGGACCCGCCCGTGTCCGCTAGGATCTTCTTGCCCCGCATCTCCGACCTGGACCGGAAGCTCCCCCTCCTCTTCTACATCCACGGCGGCGGGTTCTGCGTCCAATCTGCCTTCTCCCACCGCCACCACAACTTCGTCAGCACCGTCGCGGTTGAGGCCGGGGCGATTGCTGTTTCAGTTGAGTATGGGCTCTTCCCGGCTCGGCCCCTACCCGCCTGCTACGAGGACTCATGGGCCGCGCTCCGGTGGGTCGCCGGCCACGCCAACTGTGACGGGCCCGACGCGTGGCTGAACGAGCACGCCGACTTCAGGCGGGTCTTTATCAGTGGCAACAGCGCTGGGGGGAACATATCGCACACAGTGGCCGCCCGGGTCGGCTCAATCGGGCTGCCGGCAGGCGTGAGGGTGGTGGGGGTCATACTCGTTCACCCGTACTTCGGTGGCACCGACGACGACCGTATGTGGCTGTACATGTGCCCGACGAACGGCGGGCTATCGGATCCAAGGCTAAAGCCGGCGGCGGAGGATCTGGCGAGGCTCGGGTGCGAGAAGGTGTTGGTGTTCGTGGCGGAGAAGGATCACCTGAGGGATGTCGCCATTGGGTACTGCGAGGAGTTGAAGAAGAGTGGGTGGACAGGGAGCGTGGAATCGGTGGAGCATGTCGGGGAAGAGCATTCCTTTCACCTGGATGATCCGAAGTACGAGAAGGCCGTGGAATTGAAGGACAAGTTCGTCTCCTTCATCAAGCACAATTGATCGCGAGCACGTTATTGTGATTAACTGCGAAACATCGTGTCAACACATTATGATCCCAGAGGACATACTTTATTAAACAAAGTGTAGTGCTGCTGTTTTAGTCTTTTACCCATGCATTATTTTCTTAAATCAACGCATTTGAACTCGTCAAAATCAGTCAACGCATCTTCGAAAAATCAGGCTTAATCGGTCAACTTGAGAGCATTCGAAGAAGGAGAGTTAGGGCACAGATGTGCACCATCGGTCTTGCGACGGGCTCGTCCTTGCCGCCAGCAATGGGTTCCATCGTCGGAACTGCAAATCAGGTGGACCCAACTTTATTTTTGAGTCATGGATTACAACTTGTTCGATTGATTGAAGAAAAGGCATGACCCGCATGGATAGTCCAGTTACAGGCGATTTGTTTCTGACAAAGCAGGTCTTGGACCACCCGACGGGTAAACCTAGGCCGTAACCCTCACTCTAAGCAAAGTTAGTCTCAATGAAAGGGGTGACGACCTCACCACCACCCAAGCACGAAACTCCCGGCTGATCCACGGCAAACAGCGGCTCGACTTGTCCGAACGTTAGGCTGCCGTCATCCGACCAGCAAGAGAGAAAACCTATGAATGAGGATCCCATACCTAAATAAATTTAATATTATTAACGAACCCTCCACTTTATATGAAAAAAATAAATTCATCTGGTTACTTAGGGCCTACATGGTAACATTTCTATTTCTCCCAATTTCTTTTTTTTTCCTTGAAATAAAAGAAAAATAACAAAAATCTATTTGGTAACGCCAACTTATTTTTCTGTTCTCCGAAATAGAAAGTTAACCCGGAAATAGTTTTAGAACATAAATAAAAGGTCTTCTTGTTCTCAGTAATAGAAATAGTTCTTTGGAATAGAAACATTACCATGCGCAACCTTACTTCTTCTTTTCACGAAAGCGTTCCCGTGTCTTCGAAAAGGC
Source organism: Melaleuca quinquenervia (assembly GCA_030064385.1). Taxonomy (NCBI): domain Eukaryota; kingdom Viridiplantae; phylum Streptophyta; class Magnoliopsida; order Myrtales; family Myrtaceae; genus Melaleuca; species Melaleuca quinquenervia. The sequence continues at coordinate 2,380,795 of CM057726.1, read as the reverse complement.
GTCATCATTGTCCCTAAATCAATTTAAGAATGCATTTTACTAAGGCCGCGTTAATACCACTAAATGAGGATGATTGTTGAAAAAGAATCCTAAATATATTGTACAATGATCAATTCAATTATAAAATTTTTAATCGTGTCAATTAAGCCCTAATTTTTTTTTGAAGATTTGGCAATTTATATATAAAACCTTCGGATCATGCTAATTTAGTTAGTTTTATACATTTTGATGATTTGTCAATTTAATCACAAACTTATTATTTTGATATTTGACCGGGTGAACTATATTGATAAATCGAAAAAAAATTAGGATCAAATCAATGAATCATCAAAAGATTTAATATTAAATCGATAAACTATCAAAATATTTAGAGCTAAATTAACATAATTAAAAAGTATCATTATAATATATTTATGACTTTCTGATGATTTTTCCCCGCCAAATATTTCTTGGTACGAGTTATCTTTTCCGTATTAAAGTTGGAAATTTTGATGACCCAAATTTTCTCTTCTTCTACTTTTCCCAAACCAAAGCCGACTCGACTATCTCTCAATCTCGAAAATATATTCATTAATTACCCAGTATCATGTCATGGGTTGACATGATATGTATTTTTATTTACTGAAGTCCAATCCTAAATGGCCACGGTCGATGATGTGGACATCAATAAATATTTTTGTGAACCTCTCGGATTTCTAGACTTTTGTGAATTCCACTACTCTGCCAGTGCCCATGGATCTCACGTTTTCAAGCAGCCCGGCTTTCCAAATGCGTCATCGAGACGTGACAACTTGTGATTGGATCTTCACAAAAAATGCATGTCAGGTCAGACTTTTTCTCCTCCTCTTCCCTCTCATCCCGACGAACATCCAAGTTGCAGAGGGTTACGTCGTTGCCTAGATCTGCATGTTTCTGTCCTTGAGCCCAAGCTCCTTCAACGAGAAGCCCAACCTCCAACCTCCAACTTCCAACCTCCTCCTTCCTTATTCTCAATTCGTCACTCTCCCAAATGGCTTCGGAAACCAACGAGGTGGTCAAAGAATTCCCGTTCTTCAAAGTCTACAAGGACGGCAGCGTGGAACTCTGCGGACCTGCTGTCGAGAAGATCCCGCCCTCCGATGATCCCACCGCCGGAGTCCGTTCCAAGGACGTTGTCATCTCATTGGACCCGCCCGTGTCCGCTCGGATCTTCTTGCCCCGCATCTGCGACCCGGGCCGAAACCTCCCCCTCCTCTTCTACCTTCACGGCGGCGGCTTCTGCACGCAATCCGCCTTCTCCCTTGGCCACCACAACTTCGTTAGCACCGTCGCGGCTGAGGCCGGCGGGATCGCTGTTTCTGTTGAGTATGGGCTCTTCCCCTCTAGGCCCCTACCCGCCTGCTACGAGGACTCGTGGGCGGCGCTCCTGTGGGTCGCGGGCCACGCCGATGGAGACGGGCCCGACGCGTGGCTGAACGAGCACGCCGACTTTAGGCGGGTCTTTATCGGCGGGAACAGCGCTGGGGCTAACATATCGCACACGCTGGCCGCCCGGGTCGGGTCGATCGGGCTGCCGGCGGGCGTGAGGGTGGTGGGGGTCGTACTCGTGCACCCGTACTTCGGCACCGGGAACGACCAGATGTGGCTGTATATGTGCCCGACTAATGGGGGGCTGTCGGATCCAAGGCTGAAGCCGGCGGCGGAGGACCTGGCGAGGCTCGGGTGCGAGAAGGTGTTGGTCTTTGTGGCGGAGAAGGATCGCCTGAGGGAGGTCGGGATTGGGTACTGCGCGGAGTTGAAGAAGAGTGGGTGGACAGGGGGTGTGGAGCTGGTGGAGAGCGTCGGGGAAGGGCATTGCTTTTACCTGCTCGATCCGAAGAACGAGAAGGCCGTGGAGTTGAAGGACAAGCTCGTCTCCTTCATCAAACACGACTGATTTCATCAAGCCGGTTTATGTAATTTCACGGTTCATGTCATAAAACCCTTCGAATCATGAAACATTTTCCAGAGAATAAGGAGCAGATGTCGATTTATGAACAAAAGACGCAAAACCCATCTCCGCCCTTCAAATGCCGAGTCTCTGCATCTTACTTCTCCGGTTACCAACTTGGATTTTGGTGGCTAGTCCGAGTCACGAGCTCGAAAAGAAGTCAGTGCTCGCAAATAGGAAGTATTGCAAAGTGCTGCAATTATAATCGAATTGTTAGGAATCACTCTCCTCGTCCCTACTTTGACCGACGGGTGAAGAACGTCGGATGCCCACTTGCTCGCGGTCAACAGCTCCTGTGCTTGACACGTCCCTATGCTCGTCGTAGGCGACAGTAGTACGAGGAAAACGACAAAAGCTTCACCGCCCCGGCTTTCGCTATAATTAAGGACCTCCTTCCTCTGTCTCCATCCCTGTCTCTCACTCCCGTCGCTCCCACGAAAATGGATTCAGAGAGCAAGGAGGTGGTCAAAGAGTTCCGATTCTTCAAGGTCTACAAGGATGGCCGCCTAGAGTTTTTCATGCCTCCCGTTGAGAAGATCCCGCCCTCCGATGACCCCAACACCGGCGTCCGATCCAAGGACGTCGTCATCTCGTTGGACCCGCCCGTCTCCGCCCGGATCTTCCTGCCCCGCATCTCCGACCCGGCCCGTAGGCTCCCCGTCCTCGTCTACGTCCACGGCGGCGGGTTCTCCATGCAGTCCGCCTTCTCCCGCAACTACCACGACTTCGTCAGCACAGTCGCGGCCGAGGCCGGCGTGATCGCTGTCTCCGTCGAGTACGGGCTCTTCCCGGCTCGCCCCATACCGGCCTGCTATGAGGACTCCTGGGCCGCGCTCCGATGGGTGGCGGGACACGCCGGCCGGGACGGGAAGGAGCATTGGCTGAACGATCACGCCGACTTCGGGCGGATCTTCATCGGCGGCGACAGCGCCGGGGGCAACATATCGCACACGCTGGCCGCCCGGGTCGGGTCGATGGGGCTGCCGCAGGGCGTGAAGGTGGCGGGGGTCATATTGGTGCACCCGTACTTCGGCGGGACGGACGACGACCAGATGTGGCTGTACATGTGCCCGACGAACGGCGGGCTGTCGGATCCGAGGCTGAAGCCGGCGAAGGAGGACCTGGCGAGGCTCGGGTGCGAGAAGGTGTTGGTGTTCGTGGCGGAGAAGGATCACCTGAGGGAGCTTGGAATTGAATACTGCGAGGAGTTGAAGAAGAGTGGTTGGAGAGGGAGTGTGGAGCTGGTGAAGAACGATGGGGAAGAGCACTGCTTTCACCTGCGGGAGCCCAATTACGAGAAGGCCGTGGAGTTGAAGGACAAGTTCGTCTCCTTCATCAAACACGACTGATTGATCGATCGAGCCATGAAATTCGAGCAATGTTTGATCCGCTGAATCAAATAAACTCCCATCGTTTGGGGTCGTTTTAGCGGCTTGTGCGTTATGAATTTGGATGATTGGATATCTACCAATCCTTGTTAGTTTGTCGCATAATTTGCTGGGTCGTTCTTTCTACTTCCGCGAATATCCGATTAGCCAGCCATTTGTAGCCTACCCTCGTCTCTGTTTTCTATTCTGTACCGCGACGTATCTTCACAGATCAGGTACTACGAGATCGCCCCTTTCATTCTCGAGGCGTCAGATTGCTAAAGCTTAAACATAACTTCCGGAAACGTCAACTTCCATTGGAACTCAGAGCGATGGGAAGGGTCAACGGGTACACCTTTGGTGCTGGTAAGGACGGGACTATGGATTGGTGGTTGTCTCCAGTTCACTGGCCCATAAGATCTCTGAGATTGACCAGGTAGCTGGGTTGGTTAGTTTACATGATTCAGTACTCCCTATTGAAAGGTTATCATACCAAACAAATCGAACCGGACTGAAAAATTGAGCCAAAAAAGGGGGTAAAATCACTCAAACATGCGATCATTGGATAGACATAGACCTGGAAGTGGAGCTCATTCTATTGCTTTTACTCAAAGGTTTGAGATATGATGGAACTTCTTTGAGTGCTTAAAGTCTATTGGCATAAGGTGAGTAAATTTGGAAAATAATCACGTCACCGAAGAAATGCAAGCTGGGCTTGACATTAAGATTTGTTCATGCATGTTTAACAAAAAACAAAAGGACAAAACCCATTTCATGATTTATGAATGTGCCAGTCGGACTTTCGTCACCACCATCACACTCCTATCCACAACCCGACCCCGAGCTCTCCCGCTAACTTGACCCTTTGTTTAAACAGTTTTTCACAGATTTTCCTATGTTAACAAATTTAACGATAGAGCCTGTTTTACTGTTGCGTGTATCTGATTAGCGAGCCATCTAGACTAGAGTCCACACTCGTATATGTTCTCTAGTCTCCACAGCGGGTCACACGGTTTGGTAGTGCCTATGGCGGGACAGAGATCGTCGATCAAGTATCAATGTTACTGTCCTTAGCGTATGATGCTCATTTTGCTATTAGTGCAGAGGGTGTGAATTCCTGATCCAACGTGATCCCAAAGCTGAGATGAGCCGCCACTGGTGTTCGGCCTAAAGAAGACTGAAATGGGGTTTTCGGTCGAGTTTCAGATTGTTTCTTGGGGGTCTATTGATAGGTTTGGCATCCATGGATCCACAGGTGAGAGTATGATCGTCGCAGTTTCGCTTTCGGTGAAGCCCACGCAAGAAGGAACAAGACGTGCAAACGGGGCCTGAAACATCACTGATATACGAGAGGACCCGACCCGGTCTTTAGCGGACCGGGTACCCACGCCCCACCCGGTCATTTGCCCCCCACCCACTTCTCCCCTCCGTCGACCGTCGCAGGAAAAAGAAGAAGAAAAAGAGGCCATACCTAATCCTGCTTCACTGCTTCCACAGCCACGACCGCCCAAAAATGGCGTCCCTCTCTCGCCCCTTCTCTCTCCTCCTCCTACTCAGACACAACCGGGTCCGGTTCTCGTCCCTGCAGAACCCCACCTTTCTGAACCCTCCCCGCTTCCGTTCCCTCTACAACTCCATCTCTAATCCGCATCGAAAAATCTGCTGCATCAGCATCAGCATCAGCAGTAGCAGCGGCAGCACCAGCCAAGTAGCCCACGAGTTCCGATTCTTCCGAGTCTACAGAGACGGCCGGGTGGAGAAATTCCACCGGACCCGCAAAATCCCTCCCTTCGACGACCCGGTCTCGGGGGTCCGGTCCAAGGACGTCGTCATCTCGCCCGAACCACCTGTGTCCGCCCGCATTTTCCTCCCCGAGATCCGGGACCCGAAGTCCAAGCTCCCCGTGCTGCTCTACGTCCACGGCGGCGGATTCTCCTTCGAATCCGCCTTCTCTCCCGACATCCATAACTACGTCAGCTCAATCGCCGCCAAGGCCGGAGCGGTCGTCGTCTCGGTCGAGTACCGGCTGGCCCCGGAGCACCCGATCCCGGCTTGCTACGAAGATTCTTGGGCCGCGCTCCAGTGGGTCGCGGCCCACGCGGGCGGGGCCGGACCCGACGCGTGGCTCAACCTCCACGCCGATCTGAGCCGTCTCTTCGTCGCCGGGGACAGCGCCGGAGGGAACATCGCACACGAAGTGGCGGTCCGTGTCGGGTCGGGCGGGTTGCCCCGTGCCACGCTCGCGGGGATGGTGCTGGTGCACCCGTATTTCGGTGGGACCGAGGACGACGCTATGTGGCTGTACATGTGCCCAGAGAACGGCGGGCTGGAGGACCGGAGGCTGAGGCCGGGGGCGGAGGATCTGGGCCGGGTCGGGTGCGAGCGGGTGCTGGTTTTCGTGGCGGAGAAGGATCACCTGAGAGGGGTTGGGGCGAGGTACGCGGAAGAGCTGCGGAGGAGTGAGTGGGGAGGGAAGAGCGTCGAGCTGGTGGAGAACTTCGGCGAAGAGCATTGTTTCCACATAAGTGATCTCAGGTACGAGAAAGCTGCTGAATTGGTGGACAGATTTGCATCCTTCATCAGGCAAAGTTGATCAATTCAACCTCATTGGAAAAGCTAACTAATCAATTGGTCAGTGCATTAATGGTTCATACTTAGACGAGTTCCTACAAATTTAGAGGCTAAGTAGAGTGGTTATCCCTTTTCTAACCGGCCTTCATTCGAATTTCGGGGATCTCAAACTTCGTGATCTTGCCATTTACAATGTACCAAGTATGTAGATTGCTCATAATAGGTGGATAGGAAAGATGGAGGAATAGACTCAATAATAGAAGATCCTTCCATACGAGTCTAATTTAACTTGAACCCGTGAATCATAGACTCCACGAGATTTGTATTGCATGGTCCATATGCTAGGAGGATAAGATCGCCTAACTTGCGAGGAAAAGGAAGCTGCGTTTAACTACCCAAGAGAAGTAGAGGTGCGACTACAAACAATTCAGTCTTTCTGAAGAGAAACACAGGTGCAACTGCAAGTCCTCCTTCCTTTCTCTTTTCTTAAAGATTACAGAAAAAGCTTCCGAATCAACTTCTTACGAATACAAAGGGGCAACGACAAGCATTTCTTCGGCATTTAGTACTCTATACATGAATGCCAATTTGTGCTCGGTTGCATTCGGCGGGGGTGTCCTTTTCTCTGTGGAAGTAAGCTTCATGCATACAAGCGCAACGTTGTCGCTGCCACTGCCCAAATCAAAACCCAACTTGCGTGAATTCATAAAAGAATCGCGACGATTTGTTTTCTTGCTCCATCAAGTATTGAGTGTCGGTCCATGAAAGCGAGATATAACTAACTAGGGTTAAGTGTATTGTATTAAACGTTACGGAACCCTGAGACTTAAGAAACTTAGAATGGTCCTGACGCCTAAAACCTCCCATCCAGATGCTCGCCAAAAGCAAAAGCAGCCAAGGCTATGCTATGCGCAGCTGAAGTAGCTTGGCAAGGCATGGTGAAGGGTGGTTTTCAGATCTGAGAACTTATACTGTGTAGCTCCCTCCCATGGCCTCATTCCCCAGCACAATCAACTCACCTGATTCTCATTAAAGAGAACCCTAACCTGTGCATTCACTAATTCGTTCCTAAATAACGACATCACTTGGTGAACCTTCTGCTAGAGACCCACTTTCAATGCGGTTCTCATCGGATCCACAGGACCGGGTCCATTTTCGTTCGCCGATTCCGTGCACAATCGGCGGTTAAAATGGACGCTGTCCGGTGAATGTGGCGCCAATGATCCCTGCCGAATCAAACGAAAGCTAGAGAGCTCAAGGCTTTCACTATCTTCCCGACTGAAATGAAACTACAATCTATTGTTCTCTCATAGGGGAGGCTTCTAGGATTATCTCGAAATCCTAAAGAGAGCAAGCCATTTCGACAGGCAAGTAATTTTCAGGAAATCTTACTCTAGAAGACTATCGAATATGGCATTTACAGATTCCTAACCTAAGATACCTTTGGCTTAATCTTCTACCATTCGGATTGCCGGGTCAATTGGAGAACCGGAACGAAACTTCCGACCCTTGCTATCGAGTTGGAAATTATTCATCACGGGTCAATTATCTGGATGACGTGGCGTTCGTCCGCACATGCATTCCGCCATCCCAAAAGGACCGGTCCCCATTGACCAGTATCTTTCGTCGCCCGGCATCACTGAACTCGTCAGTCCATCTCTCTTCACCATTCTCCTCCCAAAACAGTCGCACAACGCAGAGAAAACCGCCCCTTCAGAAGTTCAATGGCTTCCGAGATTTCCCAGGATTTCTCCCCCTTCCTCCGCATCTACAAGGACGGCCGCATCGAGCGCCTCATTGGCACCGCCACCGTCCCCGCCTCCCTTGACGACAAGACCGGCGTCACGTCCAAGGACGTCGTCATCTCGTCTGACCCTGCCGTCTCCGCCAGGCTCTACCTCCCCGCCGGCAACCCCAAGAAGCTCCCCCTCCTCGTCTACTTCCATGGCGGCGGCTTCTGCATCGAGACCGCCAGCTCCCCGACGTACCACAACTACCTGAACGCCGTCGCCTCAGAGGCCAACGTCGTCGTCGTCTCCGTCGAATACCGCCGAGCCCCCGAGGACCCTCTCCCCGCGGCCTATGACGACTCGTGGGCCGCCCTCAAGTGGGTGGCTTCCCACGCCGCCGGGAACGGCCTCGACGAGTGGCTCAACGAGCACGCCGACTTGACGAGGGTGTTCTTCGCCGGCGACAGCGCGGGGGCCAACATAGCGCACCACATGGGGTTGAGGATCGGGTCTGACAAACTGGACGGCCTCACAGCGGCGGGGATTGCTCTCGTGCACCCGTTCTTCTGGGGGAGCGAGCCGGTGGGGACGGAGACGACGGAGGCCGAGAGGCGAGCTTCGACGGTCAAGTTCCTGAAGATGGCGTGCCCCACGATCAGCGGTGCCGATGACCCGATCATAAACCCGGAAGCTGATCCGGGTCTAGGGGGTCTGGTTTGCGAGAGGGTCCTGGTGTTCGTGGCGGAGAAGGACGGGCTGAGGAGCAGAGGGTGGCACTACGAGGAGGTGCTGAAGAAGAGCGGGTGGAGAGGGAGCGTGGAGGTGGTGGAGACGAAAGGCGAAGATCACGTGTTCCATCTGATGAATCCGAGCTGCGACAAAGCGGTGGATCTGATGAAGAGGTTGGTGAAGTTCTTGAACGAGTGAAACACAGGCGTCCGATTGTCGGCCGTCCGGTGGATGATTGCATGGTAGCTTGGTCGCGTCTGTGTGTTTTCTTTCGCTTTATTTTCTTTGACTTCACTTCTCTCGTTCCATCCGGATTTGAATGGGCAAGGATGGTGCTTTCAAGTTGAATAATAAGATCGCTGTGCCGGGCAAACTTTCGTTGGTGAGTCCCACGTTGTCCGCGATGGTTGCAATCCTGTGGTCACCGACCTCGTTGATCTCAATGGGCGACGTTTCTTACCCAAATTCAATCGCGGTTGTCCAAACTGCGACGGAGGCGGCCGCCGCACCTCCGGTCGCAGCCACCTCGGCGACCGACAAGGCCACGCTGGCGGTCGTTGCGAGAGATTAACTTTTTTTTCTCTTGATTTTTCAGTGTTTTTCTTTTTCAATCCAATCGTATGCACTGTCTGACCCAAGATGGGATAGAAATTTGTCATAACACTATGCAAATATCTCTCCTGAGTCCTAACCCAGTGAAAAGACCAATTTGGATTCTCAAAAAGGAAAAAGTATAGTACGAGAAGAATTGTCTCTTGCCTGAAATGTACTTTTAGTTCCTTTGTATTCTTTTCCAATTTCTATGTCAAGGACGGAAAAGAAAGGTAAGCTAGCTAGGCTGCGCATGATACTCATTCTGTTTCTAAGAATGAGTTCTGTCGAGAATGAGTTTTTTCTGTTTCTGGTTCAGAATGAGTTTCTGACGAAAAAAACGCGTTTGATATGGACATACAATTTCTGTTTCAGAAAGAGAAAGCTGTTTGATATGACCAAAAAATTTCTATTTCTGATTCTGTTTCATTTTTTAAAATATATGATTTGGGATATTGGAAGATGTTCATATTAATAAAAATAAGGAAATTTGATATTTTTTTTACAATTTATTGTAATTTACTCTAAAATTGAAAAATCACTTTAATTGCATTAAACATTTGTAATATTCTAAATTTAAAAAAGATAAAATCCACGTAGGCAACCATAAACGATCTTCTACCATTGAGATCTCGAAAATGCATGAAGAATCTCATAAGATGTTCCAATAGACGGTACAAAATTTCAAAAGTTCACATTACACCATATGACATTACAGAAAATGAGATAAGAAATACAAATTGATAAAAATACATCATAAAGGGTGCAAACAGACTATCATGGAATCAGTGGCATTCCCTCATCCATTGCCATTTGATTGGCAATGCGTTTCCTAAACAAGTTCATCTCATTTCCCTCCTCAATTGATGTATCACCCTGGGCCCCAGGCCGCGCCCCAGGCCTGGGGCGCGGCCTGGGGCGGGCCTGGGCCGCGGCCTGGGGCTGGCCTGGGGCGCAGCCTGGGGCGTGGCCTGGGCGGGCCTGGGGCGTGGCCTGGGGCGGGCCTGGGCCGTGGCCTGGGGCGCGGCCTGGGGCTGGCCTGGCACTTTGCCTGGGGCGTGGCCTTGGCTGACCTGGGCGCGGCCTGGGGCGACCTGGGGCGCGGCCTGGGGCGTGGCCTGGGACGACCTGGGGCGGCTGGGGGCGGCGGTGGGCGGCCTGGGGGGCGGCTGGGGCGAGCTGGGGGCGGCTGGGGGCGGCGACGAGCGGCTGGGGGCGGCGGGGCGAGCTGGGGGCGAGCTGGGGCGAGCTGGGGGCGGCGGCGGGCGGCTGGGGCGCGGCTGGGGGCGAGCTGGGGGCAGATCTGGGCGGCTGGGGGCGGCTGGGGGCGGCGGGGCGAGCTGGGGGCGGCTGGGCGCGGCGGGGGGCGAGCTGGGGCGAGCTGGGGGCGAGCTGGGGGCGGCGGGGCGAGCTGGGGGCGGCTGGGGCGCGGCTGGGCGAGCTGGGGGCGGCTGGGGGGCGAGCTGGGGGCAGATCTGGGCGGCTGGGGGCAGATCTGGGCGGCTGGGGGCGGCTGGGGCGAGCTGGGGGCGGCTGGGGGCGGCGACGAGCGGCTGGGGGCGGCGGGGCGAGCTGGGGGCGAGCTGGGGGCGGCGACGAGCGGCTGGGGGCGGCGGGGCGAGCTGGGGGCGAGCTGGGGGCGGCGACGAGCGGCTGGGGGCGGCGGGGCGAGCTGGGGGCGAGCTGGGGGCGAGCTGGGGCGAGCTGGGGGCGGCTGGGGGCGGCGGCGGGCGGCTGGGGCGCGGCTGGGGGCGAGCTGGGGGTAGATCTGGGCGGCTGGGGGCGGCGGGGCGAGCTGGGGGCGGCTGGGCGCGGCGGGGGGCGAGCTGGGGGCGGCGGGGGGCGAGCTGGGGCGCGGCTGGGGGCGAGCCCGCGTCAGATCTGGGCGGCTGGGGGCGACGGCGGGGCGAGCTGGGGCGGCTGGGGCGAGCTGCTGCAGGCGGCGGAGGCGGGCGAGCTGGAGGCGGCGGCGGCGGGGCGAGCTGGAGGCGGCGGCGGCGGGGCGAGCTGGGGCGAGCTGCTGCAGGCGGCGGAGGTGGGGCGAGCTGCTGCAGGCGGCGGAGGCGGGCGAGCTGGAGGCGGCGGCGGCGGAGGCGAGCTGCAGGGGAGCTGGAGGCGGCGGCGGCGGCGCAGGGGAGCTGGAGGCGCTGAGCTGCTGCAGGGGAGGAAGACCACACGCACGATGCAGGGGAGAAACAGAATGGGTGAGGGGAAAGAGGAAAGAACTAGTTCTAATGGGGGAGGAGAAAACCAGAAATTGATTATTTTTGGTTTCTCATTCTACCATGAAAACCGGTTCTGGCCAAGAAAATTGGTTCAGAACCGGTTTTCACAAAATGTTGAATCAAACGCGTTTCTCGTCCAGAACTGGTTTTTTTGGTCCAGAACCAGTTCTGGACGAGAAATAGCAGCGTTTCATGCAGCACCCTAATGTTTGAACATCTCTTGCTAACTTCCATTACCGTGTGAGAAAATGGGAAGCCTGCAAAAATAAAAGAACGTGGAAAATATTAATTGGCTATAAAAGAAATTACTTTTTTCTTTTAAGGAACTGTTGTTTTAGAATGCCCTAATTTGTAACATTTGAAATTTATTCATCGTCATAAGCTTGAGAGATATATTCTTTACTAGAACAAAGATTAAAAAGCCTCCAAAGATTTACCGAACTAAAACAAAGCAGCTAATAATTGATATACATGTGGGTATATATATTCGATAATCCGACATTTACATAATCTTCTTTGAGTTTCATTTTACTAAATACCTTAAATTTGAAAATCAACGGTTAAGAATATATCCGTCACGGACGTTTAATAAGCTAATCACATGCTTCACAAATATCTACGTACTATTTCATCGAGGAAGAAGTAGTGTCTGCAAGCAATGTATCTCAAGTCAAGAACGAGTTATCACAACAACTATAGGAAGATTGGCATAGGAGAGTCTCTTAGAGATCCCTTAAACTAGCTAATCACTCCAAACATAAAAAAGAATTTCTACTTCACCGGCGAAAGGGATAAAACTTTCCATCATCTCGATCATTATTCTGTTTTTTCCCAACCCCACTTTTCGTGCATTAAACATTTAAATGGGCGACATCTGGAATTTAGAGATAGTTCACACGATCCCCATTTCGACTACGAGTGCGTAACTAAATTTACACGCCGATGATGATGGACATAATAATTATCTTCCTTCATCGCCTCATCAAGTCAAATGAATTTCAAGTAGTGCTCAATTAAGCAAATTGAATATCTGTGTTCTCAATTTTGATCCATCATCCTTAATCGATCGGTACTCGAAAATGAGTAGGGCTTTGCTATTTGTATAATCATGTCCACATTGAACACGACTATCTAGTTGATCCATTGGACGATGGTCATCCGCCCTTCGCCTTAAATGCTCAGGACCCTGTACGTCGAGAGCCCTTCTTTCCCACATAACCAAAAGTAGCAAAACCACAGAGAGAGAGAGAGAGAGAGAGAGAGAGAGAGAGAGAGAGATGGCAGATCTCGTGAGAAAGTACGAGAGAATTGCTACGGAGTCTGCTCCTCCCACGCCCAGCAAAAGTACGTCCAAGAGAGCCATGCCCCTCGTCGTCCCTGAAGAATCGCCGAGACTGCCTTCTTCGCCTCCCGCCCCCGCGGGCGGCTGCGTCGCCGGCGAACGTCTCCCCCTCTTCCGGTACGACCAGCTCCGCTCCGCTTTCGAATCCAGAGAAAACTCGAACAAGAGGAAGAGATTCTTAGGCGCAGAGGTAACTTTGGAACTTTTGAATTTCGAAAAGATCGTTGTGTTTTTTCTCTTGCCGAGCAATAACGGTCTCGAGTAGATTTCGTTATCGTTCCTCGAAAGGAAAGCCACTGCATATCTGATCTGAGAGAAAGTAGTGTCTCCTTCCTCAAATCACTCGGGATTAGAATTTTTTTTTTCTCGCCCAGAATTCACGGACTCTGAACTACTGTGAGGTGAACCTCTTTGTCATTTTTCTCTTACTCTGCTTCGAAATGGTATCCAGCTTTCATTAGCGATGGAGCGAAGACAATCTCACCGAATAATTTTCAAAACTCCAATTTCTGGTTCTCCTATCATCGTGATCGTCTGCTTCACTGGATTGCTTGGCTTGCAAGCCCCATTTTATCTGTTTCGAACGTCCGCGCACCGTTTTGAAAATTTGTGAACATCCCTTTGCAGGCCAAGAATTTGAAAATTGAAACCGAGGACAAGGCGTGCACCGACGGCAACCTCAGGTTTATATTTTCTATTGCGTTCTCTGTTCATTTTGCTTGCGCGAATCTCTTCCGTGCGCATGGCTGAAGCTGAAATACTCTCTCGCTTTACATCCCCCAGGAGAGAAACTCCGGCGTCGCTCGATGCCGGCCGAAGACCGGAGGTGCAGCCGCCGCCGGCAGCCGAGGACGACGCGGCGAAGGTGAAGTCGACGTGCGCGGCGGAGATCGAGGCGTATTTGTCCGCCATGGAGAGGGAACAGCAGCGGCGGTTCGCGGAGAAGTGAGTGTGCGCAGGATAAGCAGTGCGCAGTTTAGCTTTTGCTTGGAGGTTTCATTACTCGAAACGAACTTAACAAACCCCCGTCATTCCTTTCTTCCCGTGTCTTTGGGTTTCCTTCTTGAAATTCGGCAGGTACAATTACGACGTCGTCAAGGACGTGCCGCTCCAGGGCCGTTACGAGTGGATTCCCCTCAACGTGGGCGCGGCCGAGGAAACGCTAAAGTGACTGGAGGAAAGGAGGGGAAAAGCTCGCTGCACGATTGCTTCCTTCGTTGGTAAAAGATGTACAGTCTTCTTCCTTCCGTGCTTCCCCGAAGATGTCCCAAGTCTTTTTTGATTTCAGCATATAGATAGACACGCACCAAAACCAAATTCACACCAATGCTTTTGTTGGTCACATCAGCACATACCACAGCGACGCTTTGGGTCGTCGGTGATACGCGTCGACTCACTAGAAAAATGTCTTTAGCTCTCGCTCTTGGGCAGATTTTTTCTGTGGAGATGTACTTCGGATTCGTCTCTTTTTGCAGCCTATCGTTACTCGAATTCCCCGCTTTTGCTCCCATATGGGTTTACGTGCCTTTTCGATTCACGTTTATCTTTCATTTTCCTGGGAAGCGGGGACCGATCGCTAGGGAGGGGAATTGGAATGGCGGTCTGGCGTCCCGGATCGGATCGCTTTGGATCTGGTGGTGGGGTTGGGGGTGATGGAATGTTGCTAGCCTCGCGAATGAGCTGAGGAGGATTTGGGGGGGTGGCGTGCTTCGAGGAAGTACGTCGTGCTCAAGCTGTGCGCCAGGTTGTTGATTTCCATGCTGGTTTCGGTGAAATTGAGGCGTTTCACTGGCTTTCAAGCCGACACCTTCCCAATTCCCACGGCTCTTCTCTTCCTTCTTTCTCCGTCGCTGAAATAGAGGGAAGAAAAGAAGATGTGCGAATCAGAGGCAAGCGTGGGGAATTTCTAGACTTTTATTCTTTTAACACATTTGTGATCCATATATATATATATTAGACTTTGCAACAACGGGATGTGTGAAATTTGGCGACTCCAATTTAACTCGTGGTGTATGGATCACAAGTGAGAAAGAGGAAAAAAGAATTACCTGCTCTATAATGGGGGAATCTCAATTTTAGACTTATTTTTGAAAATTCTCTCTGGATTAAAAGGTAAAGATATTGAAAAAATTTCATCCATGAATTTCCTCTTTTTTCGCCTGTGTTTATTGAATCTTGTCGCATGGAGATTGGAGGACAAGTTGGTCTGACATTGCTAAAAGTTTCAAAATCGGCATGCACTTTTAAGCTCGATAAAGAAAATAATAAAGGCAAAATCTAGGACACGTTAACAGATGACATAACCTTTGGAAAGAGAAAAACAACATAATGAAGACACTAATAAAACCACCACCCCCACCACCACTACCGCATTAGTCAGAAAAAAAGTTCAATGTTATGTGCATAGAGAAGGATATATTCCAGCACGTGTAGGTTCTATTCTTAATTGGCTAGAAACGTGTCTGAATGTTATTCAAGAAAGACGAAACAAAAACCTTAAATCCAAAGTTCCCTTCCGCTTAGGGACCTTGGAATAACGGCCTAATTACTAAAACATATACTGGTTTTTAAGGGTTTTCCATGCCCTAAATTCAATTTTTTGATGCATCATTGGATACCCATCCGAACTCTAAATGTTTGTTTCGTCATTATCCAGCTATCCCGTGTCCTATTAGAAAAGCTGTTGATTGTTAAATTGATGTTGGAATGGAATGGAGTGCACTGCAGATGAATATTTGGCACAATTCGAAGTGCACGAAATGAATGTTCTTTGGGATTAATACTTGGTTAGCATATCATAATTTTTTGTGGAGCAATGATGCCGGACTTTTTCCCCAGTAACTTTAGTTTGATATCATTATTACGCCGTCCCAAATGTCAATGATGGCAAATTTTTCTTTGCCAGACACTAACTTAGGGGGAAAACATCAATTACCTATATGATTCTGAAAAGGAGAGAAATAGCATGGGTTGAGAAGAAAGAACAAAAAGTGCTATGAAGATCATGACAGAATCGAGAGAGTACATTAATATCGGTTGACTTTTCAAATTTCAATTGCTTTCAATGACAACGCTTGCCTTATCACGATTGGCTTGAGTGGATGGGGATATCATGTGTCAAGGGCATTAGTCTTCCTGCGAATGAGAAAAAGAAAAACTCAGCCAATTTTACTGAAGTAAAGCTTAGTGGAAAATGCTAATTCACATTTATTTGCCCCAAATCGGACAGTTCCATGAGCCCAGCAACACCGCATGGCATCTCGCTGGCCCTTGATGGCAGAAGAAAAGTTGGCCCGATCTCTCAAGCGAGGCTTTCGAAGTTCAAGAGAGAGACTCGATGTTGACAAGGAAATCTCCCAAGGCGTGACGATTGTGCATGGTCGAAGGAGGCCGAAGTCAAGTTACGTAAAATGCTGTTTCCGACGACGTATACGGTCGCGACACGAGGTTATTCTAACCATTGCCATCTCGTTCGACTTTGCTATTGATCACTGGCTGGTCGAGTTGGACAAGATTGTGCATCGGGTTCCCAATTCGAACTCTGGCACTTGAAATGGCTGCAGAAAATGCATGATGAAAGAGTTACGGAAAATTGGAGGCGTCGATCTTTGATGAGGTCGATCTTTGCTCCTATCAAGGAAAAAGGATTGGGGGTCAAATTCAAGGTACGTTCCACCAATTTCGTTTATTGTAAGTTATTTTTGTCCATCAACATTGGTAATGAAATGTATAGATGTGCATACCCTACTAGCGAAAATCGCGAGCCCACTGTCAAACGTTAAAAGTATGTGTTAATATGCTTTTATATTCTTGGACAATAAGATTGCCATTTCATCATAAGTTGGCCTAATTAACAACTCCGTCATCGACATTTCACTTGTTACAGATATTTGAAATATATTATTGATTACTTGAATACAACATGCACGGAACAAATTTCCCGACGTTATTGGCCCACGGAGTTTTTTAAATATGCCAGGCTCTAATTTCAATATATTAGACTTGTTATATGTATATTAATATAACGTAAAGCAAGAAAGAAACGCAGATATTTCCTCGATTCATTAAACAAAAAGGAAACATATATTAAAAAACGGATAGCTTGTATGATGAGCGAAACAGCGAAGGCTAATGGGCGTCGTATATGGATTCTGCTTTCTTGTCCTGAAGGAATCTTCTTGTCAATGTTGCATCCTTGCTGTCAAAGCAAAGCAATGAAGAATGAAGATGCCCTCTTTTGACCCATTTGGCTTCGTCGCACGTCTCCCCTTCAGATGCCCTTTTCCACTCAGCCTTTAGGGAAATTAGAACATGGTTAGCCGCCGGGATCCAAGGAATAAAAAAATGTGTTTTTTTAATGGGCAAATCCCACGAAAAAACCCAAACAAAAAGGAGAAATTAAAAATAACGGTCCAAAACAGAACTCATTATGCGACTTTTGAAGGGATAGAATCTATACTTGGTCTGGTCCTAAGATCATCCTTCTTAAAGGGAGCACTTTAAATTAAGTATTAATCGTGCATCCGGTTATTTTTATGTTTGTCATTTTAATTTAGAGATGATCGACGAAATTATACCATACCATTGCCCGCTCCCTTTCCTCGACCACCGACTCTCTTTTCATGCATAACCCCTCAACCCCCTATACTTTGTGGATTTATCGGTGGCCTCTACCAATATAATTTATAAAGCTTTATCGACAAAACATAAATTTTATTTTATTTTATTTTTTTAGATTGAATTGTAAATAGGGGTGATTTAATCGTTAGAAGTGTGATAAATTCGAGAGTTACTCATCAAATGGCCGGCCAAAGGGCAGAAAACGACTAGGGATGAATAAGATGGACATATGGTAGCGTAAACAAATAAAACGTGCACAAAATTCATCAAGGGGGGCAAACTCGAGAGTCGGAACCCGACACGGAACCCAACAACACCCAAAAAAAAAAGTTTGCATCAATCAAACGTCGACTGACCACAATAACAAAATCTCGATCAAATCTCCTGCTAATCTCATTCCCCTTCGTCCTCTCAGCATTCGAGAAAGCGATCAAACCCCTCTGTCTGTCTCGTTTCGAGCGCTGCATGGAGGCTTCTTGCCCTACCATCGCAAGCCCCCTCGTCCCGGACCTTCGGAACCCTAGCTTTCCGCCCGCGAGGCCCCTGGATTGAGCTCTTCGTCGTCTTCGGGCGAGGAATCGGAGGAGGGGAAGTCGAGATTCCGAGGGGCGATGTTTCCGTGGAACATAACGAAGTCGGCGGAGGCCGTGTTCTCGCGGTGGGCCGTGAAGAGGGTCTGTAAGTTCCTCTTGAAGAAGAAGTTGGGGCAGCTCATTTTGGGAGATATCGATTTGGACCAGCTCGATGTCCAGCTGAGGGAGGGAACGATTCAGCTCAACGATCTCGCTCTTAATGTCGACTATCTTAACAAGAAGGTATGCTGAGTTCATTGAATTTCTCTTTATGTTGGCGAATAGAATGGAAGTTAGGATGCAGTAGTTTCTGTTCTGTCTTTTGGCTGAAACAGTTGAAATTGTGCTCGGCCAGTTCCAATTCTGCATTGCGAGCATGCTATTTGTTCCCTTAGAAGTAGAAGTAGAACCCTTTTGTTCTTCATGATTTCAGTAGCTCTCAAGGCCAATACAATATATAGCGTCAATTATTCTGAAAATGTTGATATTTAAGTGTTGGGAGTTCTTGGTATACTGACGGGAATGTCAGTAAACTCTTAAGGACACCTATCTTCTGGTTCCTGATGGATAATGGCCTCCTACTTGTATTTATGATGTCTAATGCTTAGATTTTGTTGCAGATAAAGAGTGACATACTTGAGCCTTTAGTGTAGGCGACTCATGTTATTATGGAATGACCCGCATGCCATTACAGGATTGAATTTTAGTTTCTTATATCGAATGGCTAAGTTAGTGCTATTGTCGGACATCGTGAAAGAGTGACATTGTGCATAAGCATCGGGTTAGCTCTCTTGGTAATGCAAGCTCTTATATGCTCTTCTTTCCAGTTTGGTGCAGCTTCCTCATTAATGATAAAAGAAGGATCTATTGGCTCTCTATTAGTTAGAATGCCTTGGAAGGGAAAAGGCTGCCAGGTGGAGGTTGACGAGTTTGAATTGGTGCTTGCACCTTATGTGGATAACTATATGTCAGCTGCAGTTGGCTCTCAAGGTTCCTGCCTAGATGATAACGAGAATATCTGTCCCAGCCAGAGCAAGCTGGACAAAGAGATGAGGGGGAATGCGGTTATACCTTCTTCAGGAGATGTTCACGAAGGAGTTAAGACAATTGCAAAGATGGTGAAATGGCTGCTCACCAGTTTTAATGTAACCATAAAGAAAGTCATTGTTGCATTTGATCCATATTCAAGTCAAAATGGAGGAGAATGTACACTTCACAGATCTATGGTTTTTCGAGTTGCAGAATTGGAGTGTGGAACATGTGTTTCAGAGGATTCTCATTTGATAGGTAACGTAGGCGCTGAAAACTTCCTTGGAATCAGCCGCCTGACAAACTATGTAAAGTTTCAAGGAGCGATTCTCGAGCTGCTTCACATGGATGATGTTGATAGGCAAACATGCCCTCCAAGTGTATCAGGGACAGATTCTGGTGAATTACCACCAGTAAGTTCTATGGTGCCAATAATTATTGGGAGGAAAGGAGGATTTTCAGGGACTTTGAAGTTAAGTATTCCTTGGAAGAATGGTTCCTTAGACATTAGAAAAGTGGATGCAGATGTTTCTATAGATCCTATAGAGTTGCGGTTTCAACCAAGTACAATCAAATGGCTTTTGTTTTCATGGGGAACAATCGTTAATTTGGGCAAGGAGTTTGAGCGTGGTATGCAGCATCAGTCAGCAAACAGTGTTCATCTCAGTTCTGCATCTGGTAGCCCTTTGTCGGCAGCTGGATCGTGTGAAGTTGTCACTAACAAATCGTCACCACTCTATGGTGGCTCATCTGCTAAGCTTTCTTCCTCTCTGAGGCAGGGAACAGGGTCTGATCTTCACTTACCAAATGTGATCTCAGATTGGGTTCCTTTTGTTGCGAATAAGGAGGAAGATGTTTTGGGGGCAAGGTTGGATATTTTTCCTGTTGATTTATTGATTTTGTGCTTAAGGCCTACTAGGTGGATTAAATGCAGCACTCCTTAGTGTTTGTAGAGTTTTAACGACATATCTCTCCTGGGGAAAAAAAATGCATGAAAGTGGCAATACCCAACTTGGAAATTTCTGTGAGGAGACATATAACTCGATTATTTGGCCAATGAAGCAGATAACAGAGGCTTCTGAACTAAATATTTTTTCGCATAAATTTCACACTCTACTTGGTTTCGACATCTTGCTTCTGTCAATTTGGAATGCCAACTTGTTTGGCATGCTCTGTTTTCTTTTAAAAAATTTTTACAGTGAGAAATAGTTTCAGGATAATTTGAATGACTCTAATGTGCCTTTTGTGTCCTCTTTGGCTATTGCACAGTGTGGATCAATTTTTTGAGTGCTTCGATGAAATGAGAAATTCTCAGTCAGCTCTAGGTGGGAGTGGGATGTGGAACTGGACATGTTCTGTTTTTGGCGCAATAACTGCTGCCTCCAATTTGGCTTCGGGTTCATTGCTTATACCTTCTGGTATGTATGCTTTGAGCTACAGCTATTATTTGTGTCTGATTGATTGATATATGTTGGACAGTTGCCTCTAAGAAAACAGCTTATGTTAAAAGAAAGTAGAGTGCTTTGCTGTCATGTTAGCTGTGGACCTTTTCCATTACGAAATGGCAAAAAGATTCTTCTACATATGTACAGTGGATGCAGCACTTGTGGTGCAGTTGAATCTTCTCATTACTTTTTTTCAATGACAGTGAACTAGATATTTCTTGCTCAGAAAAAATGCCTGAGAATGGGAGGCAATCTTATAGAGCAAATACCTGACAAAGTTCCACTTTTGACTGTCTAACATATGTACAGAACAACAGCATGTGGAAACTAATCTCAAAGCATCCATTGCTGGAATGTCTCTTGTGTTCTCTCTCCATGATGAAGATGAGGGGAATTTTCAGGAGTTGAATGATGATCAAGAAAATGTTGGCTTTGATTATCATTGTCTAGGTGCAGAATGCAGGGATATATCTTTAATGGTGCAGGTAAGAATGAGGATTCTTGAAATTGTACAACTTCCTCTTTCAGATTCTGGACTGTACATTGTTTATTCTGCCTCATCCCACTAGATTAATTTAAAATATTTGAAAGATTTGCAGATATGTCCTCGCGAATTGAAGTTTGAAGGAACAGTGAAACATATGGAGGTGAACGAATATGTAAATCGTAGAGAAAATGGCACGTTCTTTGGTGATGATAGAGTTAAGTATGGGATACATGGCCAAAGCGCTTGTATTGAGTGGCTGCAAGCAGAAGTTCTAGGCACTCTTCCTCCACGTGCTTCTTATATGGATGTTACTGAAAATGATCTGGTTGGGGAATCTGCTCCAAAAGTTCCATTTGCAAAGCGGAATGATGTGATCAGAATAATGCTGCTTAAGACTTCAGGACTTGTTCGTTTCCAGTTAGCCAGTAATTCTTGCCTGTCTGATGGCAGCTCAAGAGGCCCAATGTCATTCTCATTATCACTTCCACCATTTTTTTTGTGGGTCAACTTCCGGCTTATCCTCGAGCTGATTGCTTTTGTGAAGGAAATGGAGAAGTTTCTCGAAGTAAATGACTTCACGAGTTACGTTCAATCCGAAGTTAAGCAAGTATCTGCTGAGGATTTGAACAGGGGGCCTAGAGCTTGTATTGCAGCGAGATCTTCGAAAGAGAGACTACAGGGTGTCCTATCAGTCTGTGATGCGAGAGTTATTCTCTGCTTTCCTTTTGATGGCAGAGATGATATGGCAAGCTATTTTGATTGGAATCAGTTTATTGCTTTGGACTTTTATTCTCCTTTTTCTACAAGAAAAGGAAAGATTGATAGTTTGAACTCCTTTTGCAATTCAAATTCCGAGAAGAGGTTTTCTTCAATGGTGACAACTTCTGTGCATCTGAATGCCCGTAACCTTGACGTGTATCTAGTCAGTACTGCATGTGAGGAGGTTGATGATGGGGGTAAGTCCTGCCTCGCTGCTAAAGGGTGTGAATTTTCTTCTCTGAAGATTCTGTCTGTTGCCAACTACACACCTTCCATCCTCGGTATGATTTGGCAGGAGAGTCCCGTTACTGGTGCTTGGGTTGCTGAGAGAGCAAAGTCTTTAGCTGTCTCCGAGGAGAGGAGCAGAAATAAGTTCATGGGAAAAGGATATGAGTTTGCCTCTGTAACGACTGTGAGAGATTCTGGTGATAATGCTTCTGAAACACGTCAAGAGATAATTATGAGCTCAAGTTTCCTTATGCATATTCATTTTTCCTCTGCTGTAGTTACTCTTCGGAGCTGTGAATATGAAGTCTTCAACTGTCTTCTAAGTCAAGTGATAAAAGGATTTTCTAGAGTGGCTTTTGAGGATGTTGATTCTTTGAAAAAAACTTCTGTAGGTCAGTCATCAATATATGTGGAGTGTGATTCTGTAGAGATAATTATTCATCCTGGTAAGATTGACAACATCAAAAGCTCGATACAGAATGAACTTCCTGGGTCATGGTTTCGGCTCAAATTGAGAATTGAAAAGTTCGAATTACTGAATGTCTCGGACATTGGCGGTATTAATGGTGCCAATTTCTTTTGGCTGGCTCATGGGGAAGGCAAGTTGTGGGGTTCAATCACTGGCGTACCCGATGAAGAGTTTCTTTTGATCTCATGTTGCAATTCAACAATGAAACGGGGTGATGGGGGAGGTTCCAATGCTTTATCTACTAAATTAGCTGGTTCTGACTTTGTCTACATGTGGGATCCAGTAAATTTCCATGGATTTTTGTCCATCACTGTCAGATGTGGCACTTTTGTTGCTATAGGTGGTCGATTGGATTGGTTTGATGCAATATTGTCTTTCTTTACTTTGCCAGCTTCTGAAACTGAAGATTCTGGCGAATGTTCTTCATCGGAACGAGATTGCCAACAGCTTCCTGGATCTTCTTTTTCTTTAAACTTGGTCGACACAGGTTTAAGCTATGAGCCTTATCTAAAGAACCTGATGGTCACCTCACAATGTGTTGACCTTGGAATCAGTCATTCAAGTGTCAAGTCATCCTTGGACAGCTGTTATGTTGCCTGTATTATAGCTGCATCTTGCTTCAGTATTTTCAATGCAACTTCCAGAGATTCGATTGACACCGATTACAATATAAGAGTGCAAGATCTCGGGCTTCTCCTTTGCTCAGCATCAGAACTTGAGCTTCTTGGTGGTACTTACAGTGTGCAACAGCTTCACAAGATTGGCTATGTTAAAGTTGCTCGGGAGGCACTTGTCCTGGCAAATTTGAGGACTAACTGCAGGAATGGCACTTCGTGGGATCTGGAATGTTCTAATTCTCACATTGATGTGGAAACTTGTCATGATTCAACGTTGGCTCTGATACAATTGGTCACACAACTTCAACAGCTTTTTGCTCCTGATTTGGAAGCATCTCTTGTTCACTTGCAGAGTAGGTGGGATAATGTTCAAAAGGAACAAGAACGGAATCATTTGAAAGCTGAAGTAAGAACTTCTGTTGGTGATCTTACCCCATCAACACCTCAGGTGCACTCTTCAAGTGCAAATGCGAAGAGTCAAGCCTTGGTGATTGGATTGATGGATGAGATATGTGAGGATGCTTTTCCTTCAGGCGAGAGTAGAACTCGCCAATATGATTCTGAAATAAATGAGGACAGCTTTCTTGGAGGGAAATGTGATTTTCATACTGCAGCGCCGGAAACACTAACTCAAGATCTATTATTAAGTGGGTCAGTGCCTTTGGTAGGACTGGAAAGTAGTCAGGCCTCATTTATTCGGAAAGATTATGTCCCTGAGTTTATAGAAGGCTATTGTATATCGGACCTACGCCCTCTATCAGAGTTATCTGTAGGCAGAGATCTTTCAGGGGCAATAGTCAAACATGCAAGTGGAATTGCAGAAAATGTTAATGCCGGAAGAGGCGACAGTGGATGGTATAGAGAAAGTTCTTTAAGAATTCTTGAAAATCATATTGCAGACACCTGTGAAATATCCAGCGTGAAACAGTCAGCTGAAAGCAAACTTTGTAGTCCTAGTTCTGAAGATACTGATGATTCCAGAAAGCTTGTGGGTCGAGTGACTGTCAAGAACATAAATGTCAGATGGAGAATGTTTGCTGGTGCTGACTGGGACAACTCCAAAGTGACTAATGGACATTCTGGAAAAAATTGCCAGAGGGATACAGCAATATGCCTAGAGCTTGCTCTAAGTGGGATTGAGTGTCATTATGACATCTATCCAGTTGGTGGATTTTGCGTGTCTAAGCTCTCTCTCTCCATACAGGATGTCCATCTCTGTGATACAAGCAAAGACGCACCACTTAGACTGGTAATTCTGGAAGTTTTGACTCCTAAAGAATTACTCTGGTTCTTTGCTGTGTGCAATTCTAAATTTTTTGTTGTTGAACTTCAAGGTTCTTGGATATTATAACTCAAAAGATCATCCCAGGGAATCATCTTCAAAGGCATTGAAGCTCGATTTGGAAGCTGTGCGACCTGACCCTTTGATTCCTCTCGAGGAGTATCGGTAAAACGGCTTTGAACTTATTTGCTTTTTGTTATCACTTATCCCATGACTGATATACGGTATGCTGATAGGCGTATTGGTAAAAGCCTCGCTTAACATGTATAATTCAAGATTAATTCTTAACATTGTCAACTACAAACTAGGCCATATCCATTAAGTGGGGAAGGGCAAATGCGCAACTTTGGAAAATTACTTTTCTGGTTTATTTTGGTGGGAATTTCCTTATTGTGGCACATAAGCTACTCGCAGTATAGTATACAGAAGGTTTAGTGATCCATGATGGAACAACTTGGTTGGATTAGTTATGCTGTTGATACTATTGCAACTGGGAGTCTGTGGACTGCATATACTATAAATGAGATGAACCTGTGCAGTCCTGCTTTCTGGGAGCCTTGTTCAGAGGAAAGCCCTTTTCTCAGTAGCAGTGAAGATGATAGAAAAGTTATGATGTGAGTTCATTAGGATTTTTTGTATAACTGTCTAAGTTACATTGTAGCCTCCCACTGGTGCATTGGTTGGTCTTAGTCTTTATCAATGTTCCTTTCGATTGGTTTAAAATGTTGTGGCTTTAATGGCTCATCGCTTCCCTCACTTAAAAGTAACAGCATGTATTCCTCCCCACTTCTTGTTTCCCGGTTTGAGAAAGTCAATCTGTGGAATGACTGCAGGGATTCATTGATCATATGTATGCATATTTTCTTATCAACCAGAGTTAGTGCATTCAGCATATGTATCGCGCTCTGGAGTGTTGAGATACGTGTGCATGCTGTCTGGGCTTCGAGCCATTCTGCTTCTAGAATCCTTAGCTGGTTCTTTTAATGTTACCTACTTAGACTTATTAATTGTTCTTATATTTTTAGGTTGTGCATTGCTATACTTCCTTTACGATTGCACCTCCATCAGCGGCAGCTTGATTTCCTCATTGCTTTTTTCGGAAATGAGGACTCCCCACAGGACTGGTCTTCAAGTGTTCAAAATAATCTAGGTGGATCAGAAGTGTTGCTGCAAAATGCCCAAAGTGGTTGTATGCAGTATTCAATTGTTGATGAGGCATTGCTTCCATATTTTCAGGTAAACGCATCCTTTCTGCTAAGTTCTCTTATCGTGGCACTTAATATTGTTAGCTATAACAACTCCGCATGTTGCGTTTCCGAATGCTGTCCTTAGTCCTTACCATTTGCCTCTGTGGAGGCAAATAAATTTACCTCATTAATTGAGTCTTGATCTAATCTCGGGTTTGGTATGTCCACCCGGGTCCATCACCGGGCTGTTTTTGCAAATAATCCCTGGTGGAAGCAGAGATACTTACCATAGACTAGACAGATACAATTGCCTATTCAGAAGAAACTGTTCTCCAGTTGTTTGCCTGGATACTGTTTGTGCTTTCTTCACATGGGCAGCTTTCATTATGTGCACTTCTTCTTTCAAATTGTGAAAATCTTGACTAATGCATCATGTTCTCAACAGAAATTTGACATTAAGCCTTTCAGTGTTCGGGTTGATTACACTCCACAGCGTGTGGATCTAGCAGCACTAGGAGGTGGGAAGTATGTAGAGCTTGTAAACCTGGTTCCCTGGAAGGTAGGTCTATATCATTATGACCTCAATGAGATTTTGTTTTTTTGAATTGCTCTCTTGGCATAAATAGCACTTTTTATATGTCGTGGCTTCTTATTTTGGCATATGGCCTAGTTTGTCATTGATCTGGTACTTCACTGTCTTCATTTTAGCTCAAATGACAGTCGTGGTTCTTTTCCTTTGGTGAATAATCTCATAATTGTCCTAATGTAGTGTGAGCATCCTTGTCCCCTTTCCACTTGCTCTAGTCTGACATTCACTGCCAAAGTGGTAGTGCAAGTACGCACAACCATTTATCTTTTTTCTTTCATGTTTCTTTAAATTCGTAATTTTCTTTCTTGTGTTGTTATTTTCTTTGGGTAAAAATTGGTTCATAAATATGTGAATCTAACATTAGGTATGTCTTGTCTATGGATGCCAAAGAGATGTTTCATTAGTGTTTGCAGTCACAATTTTGATCCTTTGTGATGTCCTGAAATTGGTTACAAGGGATCCTGTCGCTACAACATTTGTTTCTGGTGGTGGTGGGACTTGTTTTACAATTTTTAAGCTCACTCTGGCATATAATTTGTGCTACAGGGAATTGAGCTACATCTCAAGCCCGTACAAGCTGTTGGTGTGTATGGCTGGAATAATGTCTGTGAAACAATCATAGGGGAATGGTTGGAAGATATATCTCAAAATCAGGTTTTCAAATTGTTTTTTTCTGCTTGGGATAAAATATTTTAGTTGTTTCTTTTACCTTGCCTTTCGGCTTGGGATAATTTTTTTTTTTGTTTTTCTACCTTTCCTTTTGACTCTTGACTGAATATACATGTGTAGATTCATAAGGTACTACGTGGCCTACCTACCATCCAGTCCTTGATTTCTGTTAGAAAAGCTGCTGCAAAGTTAGTTTCATGCCCAGTTGAGAATTACAAGAAGGATCGTAGAGTACTCAAGGGATTGCAAAGAGGTAAAGCTGCTAAAATAAAAAATCTGATTGGAAGCTTTGAGAAATAAGGAGCAGTCTTTTCCCCTGTCAAATAGACAGAATTTCTGAGTAAAATGGATAGCTTTCTGAGTAATAGCTGGGATTCTCTTGAGGAAGGTCGATTACATAAATCTTCATGTCTTTTTCAATAAATATTTTACATGTGACAATCTTATGGTAGAAATTTTCCTTAAGCAATGCATTTTGGTGGCCCATTCGGATTAGGGATATTCTTGTTTGGTAGCTTATGGTGTCTCCCTCTTTTTATTCTTAGCTAAATGCTTTTCCACATGTTATGGTAAATATTGCAGTAAGTCAAAGAGGAAATAAGCTCAGCCTCCAACAAAGCTTGTCATTTATGTTTCTCTATTTCGTATTCTCTATTCATGTTATTTTCCCAGAAGTCTTACTAATCTTCTTCATCCAGGCACAGTAGCATTTCTGAAAAGCATATCTCTTGAAGCTGTGGGGCTAGGGGTACATTTGGCAGCTGGTGCTCATGATATCTTGCTGCAAGCAGAGTATATTCTTGCAAGCATTCCACCTTCGTCTCCATGGCCTCTTCACAGTAGAGCAAATGTAAATGTCAGATCTAATCAGCCTAAGGATACTCAGCATGGAATAAAGCAGGTTTCTATTCATTTGATGATTTATAATTGACTTTTTTGAATCTTCTGGTTCAGCTTGTGCGAAACTACTTAAGTTCCTTACTCAAAAGTGTTTATTCATATCAACCAGTGAGGATTCATGGTATGTCATGTCTGCAGTTGTGATTGCATCACAGTTAATTATGATATTTGGAGTTCCTTTTATTGGGATAATGATATAAATGGTCCTTGAACTTTGGTCGAATGTGTAATATGGTCCTTGAACTTTTAGTTCATGTGCAATGTAATACCTGTATTTTAATTTGTTCAATTTGATACTTGAACTTTTAGTACATGTTTGAGCTAGTTCCTGAACCATATGAAAATGTTTAATGTTGTTTTCTCATTAATTTATGTTTAAGGATCACGTTGGACATTTTTTTATAGTTAATGGACGAGTTTAAATATGTACAAAAAGTTAAGGGACCATATTCAACAAATTGATAGTTCAAGGACCATATTGCATATTGGTTTAAAGTTTACGCCCACATTGAACAAATTAAAAGTCCAGAGATCACATCACATATTTTGCTGAAGTTCAGAGATCATTTGTGCCATTTTCCCCCTCTGATTTGATAGCTTAAGTGCTTGATAACTATATCCAATCTTCCTTTTGGTTGTGGTCTCATTTGTTATGTTCAAACATGTGCTGTGAAGCACCCCATGTTAATTAATCTTTTCTTTGTTGGTTGATTGTGACGCGTGTTTATGAGATCATCAAAGCATACATGACTTTGAATAATAATCTGGTCCAAGTTTTTAAAAAGTATTGAGTTGCTATCATAATGAATTGACCTTCTATCATGTTGTTAATATACTGCAAGTCAGAGGGCATGGAACCTTGTCACTTTACTGACGTGATTTTATGGCTTTGGCGAGATAAAAAGCACTTGCTTAATTCTTGTTTTATATTAGCTTAAAGCATATGTAAACCATGCAGGCTTACGAATGTATCAGTGATGGCTTGGGCAAGTCTGCTTCTGCTCTGGTTCAAACCCCCTTGAAGAAATACCAGCGAGGAGCTGGTGCTGGAGCAGCTATATCGACTGCTTTCCGGGCAGTTCCTGCAGCCACCATAGCTCCAGTGTCTGCTTGTGCAAGTGCCGTACATTATGCTCTTCTTGGCATCAGAAATAGGTTTCTTGAATTGAAGACCCTCGTATTAATTCTTTTTTATATAATGTTAAGACAATGATTAATGTGTTGTCTTATGTTTTCAGCCTTGATCCAGAGCATAAAAAGGAGTCTATGGAGAAATATATGGGTCCTAATCAGCCACAAGAGTAGATTCATAAGTGAGTTAATATCTTTTAGTTGGAATATATTAATATAGCAGTTGTGTGATTTCGACTTCTTATTCAATGTGCAGGATTGAAGAATGAAGAAATACTGACAAGTACAGGTTTCCTCACAGCGAAAGTGGTCTGTGGAAGAGCTGTCCACTGCCTAGAACCCATTGTGAGTTGAAACTTCTCTAAATCGTCTCATTGTTCTAGATTTATGGCGGTAGTAAGAGAGTTTTGTCTTGAATGTGTTTTTTGACTCGGTGTCAACATGATACTCTTCCTTAAGTTTTTATTCTTGGCTATTTTTGTTATTAGTACTGTACTTCAGCACCTCATGAACTACACTCATTGGTTGCAGGTAATATAGGATGGATTAATGTCAAAATTCTTTTTGCTTCCACTGTACAAGGCGGAGGATTATTCCTTTTTCTGCGATTGTGTACATCTTTATGGCTTAGGAAGTGTAAATATTTTTTGTATCCTAGTTTCACCCACATAGGAGGGCCTTGTAATTGCAATGTCTCGATTTGCATAGTTGTACAGAAACAGTCGCCCATTCTTTCGAAGCCTTAACATAATGTATGACAGGCGGTTTGTTATAATATCAAGATGAATTTTTTTTCATGCCACGTTTTTTGGTTCCTGTAACTGACTTACTAGTGTTGTATTATGATATTGGCCCTGGGGCATGTCGCATGGGGGGATTTCTCTCACTTACCCGAGAAATGCATGGCACGCCGTGATAATGCTTTCGTTTGATGACTCTGCTATGTTTTCTTGCTGCCACGGTGCATGTACGGGTGTTTTGTTGGAAACACTTGCTCATGGGCAAATGTGTTGATTTGCTCAAGATTTGCAGACAGCAATTGCTCTATTCGTGACGTGTTCGATGCGCTCCGGGAAAAAGAAAACAGGGGCAATACTCTGAGCCATAACACTGGGCGATTAGTCGTGCGAGGAGCTTATTTTGTTTTGGGCAACCATATTGGTCTTGTTTAAAGATCAATGTGGCAGATTCCGCGGTAAGGAAGCCATCCTTTTAAAGAAGCCATCGATCGCTGTCTTGATGTTGCTTGGATTGGTTTCCCACTTTCCACATTTACGGTGCGGATGTTATCGTAAGCATGATTAGCACTAGATAATCCAGTCCCAACCCAAAAAGGAACACTCCATGGTATAGATTTAACGAGTGGAATAAGGAAAGGTGTATTGATACTCGAGGAAAAGAATTTCCATTAGATCAAATAAATGAAAAAACCAAAAAAGAGAAATTAAAAAGTGCTTTCTACAAGCAAATCGACAAGAGAGGCGCCTAGGGAAGTACTGATGATGTCTCTCTCTCTTCGTTTTCCTTTCCTGTGCCTCAACTTGTTTTGCGTCAGATCCTGCAAGAGCAGATGGTAAATTAGATAACTAATTGTGGACGATGAATTACGAGGTCAAAACACAAGTACTAGCCACTCATAACTGTACTTGAGAAAGGAAGGTTTCCAGTTCTAGACAATCTGAGGTAAGTGCCATTCAACGATGACATGCAACAGACCGTCAATTTTATGAAGCAGCTGTCCGAAATCCCTGTTTTTTAGAGGGAAGTTCAGAGTTTCTGTTCTTAGTTGTATCTACTTATTTGTTCCCAAAGAACAGACAGAAAATTAGAATGCGTGCCTAGAAAAATGGGATGAAAAAACGGAAGTCATTTTACTTGGCAAAACCATTTCCGGATTGGAACCAGCCTCACAAACTGATTAAATCGGGAGATTTTTCCCTCTTTCATTCATGAAAACGACTTTTCGAAATCAACTTTTCAGGGAACACTCCCCTAACATTACCCGTTGCTACTTCTTGCTAGTAAAGGCAAAGATGGAGGCCTTGTCTTCCACTACTTTCTCTAGGGAACTTTCGCTCCTATTCCCTTTCTTGGATGCGCACTGACTCCTCTTCAAGCCCCACTTCTCTCTCCAACGGCCACTGCTTGTCAACCTCGGCAGTGCATCATTTGAGTCGTCATCATCCACGAGCAACTCGTCCCGAAGTGTCATCTTCCTCAAGGAGCTGGCGCCATCGCTCTTCAGAGGTAGCAACTTGCCCTTGGAGAAGATCTCATCGGCAGGTTTCATGGAGTAGTTGTTCACCGAGAACTCAAAATCTGAAGACACCGGTGCTTCCTTGTAGTTTCTGGCTTCAAGCCTGATGGGTGGCTGTTGTTGGGTGTCTGCAAAATCATGGGAAAATGAAATCCTCGGGCCCAACATGGTGGAGGGAGCATAGAAACCTTCCTGCTCATTGTTGAACATGTTTAAGCATGCACTCTAGGGGACAAGAAGTTTCAAAGATCTAGGCCTAATTGCTAAGTTATTAAAGTCTAAATTCCTTGTTAGAATCCACATGCCTATGTTAGACTTATATAGAAGCGAGCTTGTTTTTAGGAGTCTGTCTAGGAGACAGCTCACGTTACTAAGATTTGTCCACATTGTGATTAAAATGATGAAGGTAATTGCTTGCTCCTTTCCGATACTATATATTAAATGGACCATGTATTCGCTATCTGAACAGCTTTATCTGCTTTTCCTTATGACTTTTAAATCAAAATTTTTGACAGTAACTACATAATATTTACTTCCCTGCCTCTTCAATTGATACACCCTACTAAAAGGTGAAAATTCTTAGGATCATGTCGTGTTGGTATTGGCATTCTTAAAGCTACAGATTTAATGTGAAAGCATCAACTTCAGAAGACATAATGGATAATAGATCAATTAAATTGTATAACTTGTTGGTTTAATATTCTCTGCAGTTTGAAATAGAGTAACGTAATTATTTGAGAAGTACTCCTCTAGCCAGTATTCGAGTGGTAAAAACCTACTTGTAGCATCAAACCAAAGGGTAGGTTTAGATTACACATGCACCCCTCAAGATAAATTGACAGTACAGAAACATTCTTTATGTTGCACAATAACAATGATCTCCATCAGAAGTTTTTGAACTTGCTGCAAATATAAAAGTTCCACAGCATAACTGCTCTCTGACAGGGTAAAATGGATCTCGAAAACACAAAATTTCACATATTATAATAGCTGATTTCTAATGTGAATCCAGTAAAGTGATTGCAAAGTCCTTTTGGAACCATATTCTATTTCCCTTCTCTGTTCCCTTATGTCCCGCTTAAGTAACTGGCTCGTGAGCAGTGAGTTGAATTCTAGATCTGCATATAGAAGAAGGGAACGAAAGAAACAAAAAGATCAGACAAGTAAAAACGCAGAACCATGGGTAACAAAGAGAGACAAGGTTTACCTTACAAGACGGCTTGCATTATATAGGAGCATCCTAGACAATCATTTTCAAAGTACAAAGACATTTCGTCTGACTAATTACTGTCCATAAATAGCTGCATCAGGCTCAGAACGTTTATAAATTAAACAAGATTCCTACAGACGAACGAAACCACCTAAAACACTAACTGATACAATAGCTTTGATGTCTATCACTTCCTTGGATCCTCATTATATGCTCTCACGACAGCAAAGATCTGTCCTAATTGTATATCTGATTCGCTCCTTCAGCTTTGTCCTCACAAGTTTCTCGATGGCCCCTTTCAAGTCCTCATCTCCAAGAATCAAAGGCTTTTTCATCAATATGATTTCAGAGGATTTTTATAACAAAGCTTATCTTTCCAGGAGCTACAATCTCCTTCTTTTGTGCTGTGATTTAAGACAAATTCTATTCTCTTTCTCATGTCGCCATGATATTGTCAAGGTACTTATATGCGCTAGATGTGCATGACACCTGCTATACATAAGAAACCTCATTCAGGCGGGTCTGACTTATTTTCCACTTTGATCAGATCGTTCTTGTTCACCGATTACACATGCCCCACCAGCGTGTTATGCAAGTACTTATCCTTCTAGAGAAGGCCAGCTTAGCCTAGGACTCTCCCTACTTCAATCTCTACAACCACAACCCAAACACTAGTTATGAAAGGCACATGCGAACTTGGAGTGGTTCACTTTCAGAATGAGTTTAAAATTCACGAAGTCCCCTGGATTCTTTACCGACACAACACTAAGCAAAAAGCCAAAACCAAGACCCCCTTTTGCCCAGAACTTCGAATTGACTACTATTTTTCTTGATCTCTCAACAGAGAGCTTAAATTCTAAAACAGTTTTTTTAACTCCTATTGATCCTCACATGCAGCTTAAAGTTCCCAACATTTTTCAATTGCTCACTCATGGGACAGGTGGCATGATTCCCAAATAAGAATTGCTTCAACCTTTTTCGGCCAATCTTACAAGGAGCGAAAGGAGCTAAGTTTGACTATAGACACAGTCTCTGTCCTGGTCTCCCATTTGGTGAGCAACACCTCTATAGTTTAACCCTAGCGGCGCAAAACAAAATTTCTTCAAAAACCGAAGGCTCGGTTTACAATGTCAGATCAGATGGAAAACACAGCCTTTGAGTTTTACTTAATTAGTTGGGTGCTTTGAATGTGGCTCAAGTTCTACAATATAGCTCATGAGATTCCAATAGTTTTTTTTTTTCTCTCTTTTGCCAATTATATGCCAAGGAAAGTATATTTATGTATATGGGGTTTTGTCTTTGTGTGGAACTAGAAGATAAGAATGGCATTTCACTAGTTCCCACGAGCATCATTTACTCAAAATAGGATTTTGGTATTGGTTATAATACCCTTGACGCTTTGAGTGTAAATGAAGATCAAGCGGGGATGGTGCTTTTCCACGTTGTCTGGTGTCTGTGGGTTTGCCTTTTCCTTGACCATTTTTTTTTCTTTTCCAAGGTGATATCTGCATGTTCTTCCACTCTTGTGATAACAAATGAAAGTCGACGTTGACGATGTACTCGTTCAAGAAGATGGGTAGGATTCTACCTTACCCAGAAATAAAGGACAACAGAATGCTGAAGTTCAAAGAGTTTTTGACAGCTCTGTATCGACCGTGAGTCTGCAGAAGGAGGGATTAGGTTTTCTCAAGTTTGATGAAATCGAGTTCGGCCCATGGTCCTCTCACTGATTTCTTTACTGGGCCTTGGCTGATAGTAGTTGTTTCTCAAGTGGGCCACTAGACTAGTCGGCCTAAGAATGGGTTGTTTATCTCATCAAGCCCAACATCACAAATTGGATACTGAGTTGCCCAAATTGTAAAGAGCGTTCTTCTCAGGCACTCTTGTAAATAGGAAGAGCAGAACAATTGTCCGAACCATGTATTCACCTTTTCCTTATCGACATGCCAATTCGATCCAGTTGGTACGAACGTTCCAACATATCACAAAGTTTAAGTTGAGACCAAACATCAAGAATTGTTATGTACTTTTTGCCCATAAAAGTAAAGACTTGCTCTTCTTCATTTATTTGCCATAAATAAACTTGTTAGTTATCTCATATTGATCCGAAACTCATTTGCAGGTCTATCTAATTTCTTCGTCAGCGTCAATGATTTGAATCAATGGTTTATCGCATCATTAATGATTTAGTTGAGTGTGCTATTCTAGAGATTGATTTCTAAAAGTTTGTGTTGCTAGCTCCTAACTTTGTTAGCGTGTGACAAACACCCTTTTTCATATGACGCTGCAAGCAACAAAAGATTAAGTGACCTAACGGTGGATAATTGTGTTGGTTAAGAACTTATCTCTCATCGTCGAGGTTACAAGTTCGAAATCTACAATTGCTAATGTCTTAAGTGGGAGCTATGGTGTTGGAGTCCTGTACTAGTCTCTCTCGAAGTATAGAGGCTCAACCCTTTAGTTCTGTCCAAGTATAGGGGCTCGTGGTGCAGTACTTGGTATAAAAAGAAAAGTTTAAGTGATTAATGTAGCAGATGATCATGCTAGCTCCCAAATACAGGCAACCAACTGACAACCAAGTCCAAGTCTTCGAGCAGCCAAGTCCAAGTCTTCGCAGCCTGCTTATTATTTGCAAGTTGTGATGTTGTCACAATCAGGAGTCAAGTCAATAACGATAAAAATATGAGAAGGTGCATGAGTTAGTTCCAAATGGAAACAAGGAGAACAATTTCGCAGCAGTTGCTTCCCTTTTACCAGTTAGCCCGCCAACCTCACATCTCATCAAAGATGACACTGCTGTTGAATATCCCAACCAATGGCATTTACATCAGAAGTTGAAGACGACCAAACCGAAATTGAACATCTGGCCATCAAAGTCGATGCTGCAGAATGATCAGACGATTTGGGGTCTCATATTACAGATCAAAGACAGTGATCGGGACAAACAAGTCAAACACGATCCAGAATTTACCGACT
This sequence comes from Melaleuca quinquenervia, assembly GCA_030064385.1. Classification (NCBI taxonomy): domain Eukaryota; kingdom Viridiplantae; phylum Streptophyta; class Magnoliopsida; order Myrtales; family Myrtaceae; genus Melaleuca; species Melaleuca quinquenervia. The sequence continues at coordinate 2,345,844 of CM057726.1, read as the reverse complement.
TATGTAAATTGCAGTTTATGCCTTCCTCCCATATTGGATCGGAGAGTTGACTAGCCCTTACTTCCTCGAGACAGCATCTCGCACTGAACTCAGAAATGACATCAGATAATCACGTAGTGAATCATCGATTTCTGGTATTGGGTTGACCCAGGATCAATTTCATTGGTTAGTCAACTCTAAGGTCTTTCTGTTCACATGTTTAACAACCTCCTAATCGTCGGCTCCTGTTCACATCAACGCTAAATGAAACAAAGAAGACTCTTTCAAAGACTCTTTCAATGATTCTTAGCCATTTGATTCTGCACACCAACTGCGGTCCGAGCAAAACTGGGCTTCAATGCCTAAGACAAATCCTGTGTATAAATAAATCAATGCAGGACGAAAGAAAAGGTAAGATGATGGTAGATGCAACTTATCTTCCTGTGCAAGGCCACTTGACGAAAACTAGTACAACGATTTGATTATCTTACACTTTTAAATTCGACTTGGATTCCCTAGCTGCAGTTTCCACCAAGTAGCATCTTGGGTCCTCACAATATATTTAAAAACGTTGACTCTTCTCACCCTTCACAAGTTGTGAACTGTGAACTGGGTTTATATGCACGATTATTATCATTCAGAACTTCATATCACAGGTCGCATACAAACAAATCAATATGTATCCCTCGCCCATGGAGCCTCCAAAGTACAGTGTAGATGGCCATCCGGGTTATCATGTTCCCACTTCTGGGTATCCAAACCCGATGACAAGCTCAGTCCAAGCAGTTGCTCCTCCATATCCTGCTTCCGATTTCCGGGCTCATGCGGCCGCTGGCAAATGGTCCAGTGGTCTTTGCCATTGTTGCGATGATCCTGCAATTTGTAAGCATGAGTGAAGGACCGTTTTATTCAATCTAAAAGTATTGATTTTCAGGTACATCGACTAACTTCATATTATATCATAACAAGAATTCCCATTCTTGCTTTCATGTAATAGGTATAATCACTTGCTTTTGCCCTTGCATCACATTCGGACAGATTGCTGAGATAGTGAACAGAGGTTCCACGAGTAAGCCTTTCCAACTGACGATTATCACTCTAACTATGTAATTCTTCTTGGATATATTTTTCTAGGTTTCTAACAGTAGACATTGATGGTTGCAATTGCATGACTTCTAGCTTGCGCTGCGCAAGGCACGGTGTACGGTCTACTGGCGATGACCGGATTTGCATGCTTATACTCATGCTTTTACCGATCAAAACTGAGGGGGCAGTATGACTTGGCAGAGGATCCGTGCGTGGATTGCTTAGTTCATTTCTTCTGTGAAGCTTGTGCTTTGTGTCAAGAATACAGAGAGCTCAAGAACCGGGGCTTTGATATGGGAATTGGTAATTCACTTCCGTCCATGAACTTTTGTATTCAGAAGTTTTCTCGGCCGCAGGGTGTGAAATGTATTCCGAATAAAACGCAAGGTACTTTAAAATCATAAGCTAGCCTCGGGCAAGGTTATAAGGCTCCGTCCCCTGCCCATTGATCAGGTCTAGTTCTGCCACATCTTTTCAAATCTGTGTGAGCCTTGATCAATGGGAAAAAGTAATATTCATCCCTATGCTTAAGTCGACCAATCAAAATGGGTAATAAATGCATTTTTCGACCCATATTTGACAGGTTGAGTTGTTATATGAGTTAGTTATTTAGTGAACAGACCGTAATAGTAAAAGTCAAAATAATATGGATGTTAAATGGATTAATAATTTACTCAATCCCACCCAACTTTAGCACTCTCTCTTCACTCTTTCTTGCCTATGCTCGATCTCGTGCTCTTATCTCAATTTTGGGTATGAGTTATCCTAGATTGAGTTAACTATGAAAGTATTTTAGTAATATAGGTGAAGTTGGGTATGAGTCGCTATATTCGTATTGCAAGGATATAGATCAAAATAAATTAAATTAGTCAATTTAAATAGGACCATTTGCGACCCGGCCCAAACTCGACCCACCTGTTTGATGGCTCTATGCTTAAGCATGGATATCCTTGGACTTGGACATGGACATGGAATTCTTTCTGAAGTTAGGATTGTAACATCCAGCTTCAACGAAATTAAGGCTAGGCATAGGCCTTCTCTGGTCTAGACTTTACACCTGGGGCTCTGTATCATGGGGGATGATGCAAGCAGAAACGAAACATGGGTCAACTTAGGCCTTACTATATATGCTTGATTTGTGCCTTCCCACACGTCACAAGCACTGTTGCCTCATATTCTGACGCCTGATAGAACGATCGATGTTTCCTTCCGTATATCTTATTCATCTAGTTAAATTAAGTGATTGAAATGTGTTTCCTTATTGACATTTAATGAAATGTTTGAAATTCACACGTTGACTTGCAAAATCTCTCTTTTTGAGCGGATGAAGGGTGGGAAGCCAACGTGGATAGACAGAAGAGGGGTGTAATGGTGCCTCCTATTGTGGGTCAGAGCATGACAAGATGAAAGCTGCTGTTCCTGATGGATATCTATTTTGATCTTTAAAGTGAAATGAATAAAGAGAAGAAATTCTACAGTAGGCAACATGTTACTACAGTTGCTGTTGACGCCTTGCTAGGGGTTGTTAAGATTGGTTCCAAAATCATCGTGCACAAAGCACCTGCTCTGAGTGTTCTTGTAATCTTGTCGTTGTCAATCGGTGATTTGTAAATGAGTTTCAAACAAGTGGATCCGATGAACAGAAATATTGTTCATGTTGCATTTTCCCATGTCATGTTGGGTCTGTTAAATTGACAAACTTGTATTGCTTCATTCTTCAAATGTTTTACTTGCAGTATCCATGGAGTTGGGTCATCATATGTGGAAAGATCTGAGCACATAAAGTGGTTTGCCAGTCAAGACTCTCTATAAAGAATTGATAGTTAGACTATAATAAATCGTCTTATGAGTATCAATGGCATCATCAGCTTTAGCATACGGTCCTGTTGACTCCTCTCTCTTGCCACGGAATGAAGAGAACCAAGAAGGCTCTATCGGTCCTCTGGTATCTCCCAGAGAACTCTACTAATGGCTTATCAGCATTAACATACGACCGTGTCATTCAATTAGTGTCATTTGAAATTGCAAGGACTTCCCATTTTCTATCTCAAGCTTGTAAGCATAGCAATGACTTGGTTGATCCAGATGCTACAGCAATCAAGTTATGATCATCTTGATTCTGACCAATCATTTCCAGGAGAAACCCTGATAAAGTAGAAAATCCTTCAGTTATCAAGTCGCTCAAGAGGCTGAATTGAAAGGGCTAGTTATCCAAATGATCCATGGAAGAAGATATGAGCACGTTCTTACTGCAGATTTATGCCATTTTTGTCTTGTAGGGCATCGGGAATGCTACCATTCAACTTATTATTCTGCAATAATCTGTAAAATTGAAAGAAACTCGCTACAATTAATATGACCTTATGGAAATTCTGTGTAAAGATACCGAAAGCTAGTTTTGCTTCCACCAATGCCGGAACTTACATCTCTTGAAGATTTGGTAGTTGGCCTAGCGACTCAGGAATCGATCCTTCGAGTTTGTTATTCTCCAAATGCCTACATGAGATGATGCAAAAGAAAACAAATTTAGTTGCGAGTAAACAGATGAATGTGATTAGGACGGATAGTTATTATAGGGCAACATACAACGTCTGAAGTGCCCTTAAAGACTCCATCTCTGGGATGGTCCCCGACAATTCATTCCCTCCTAACCAGCTAAAAAGCAAGTAATCAAATTAAAAAGTGGCGAGAATGAATGAAAATAGAATATCCTGCAGAAAGAAAGGAGAAAGTTGCTTACAGATTCGTGAGTGCAGTTAAATTGGATATGCTCGGCGGCAATGACCCAGACAATCCAGCATTTGTTAAGTTCCTTCAAACGGTTCACGCATTTCTACTTTCAGTGAACTTGGAATGTTACAAAAAGAGAGAGCTGGTGGCCAGCAGAGTAAAATTAAGATTTTGACGCATTCACGATCTGATGAACTTACAGACTGATGACTCGGGCCAGCTTTCCTTGAGAACATGTAACTCCGGTCCACGAGTGCTGTTGAGGTAGGCACGGATCGCCACTCCAATCAGAAGGTGGGTTGTTCAAGCTTCTTGCTAGTTCTTCCATGACCATCACTATTGAACACAAAATGAGCTACTATATTTACATGAACACAAGAAGTCTGTACCTCTTACCTGACAAAAAGAAATCAGAAAAATATGCAATGCCGCAACACTGGATCACAAGTTCAAGAAATGTACCGTCTCTTGTGAGAGTTCTCCCTGCTAGGGGCAGCAGCTGCAAGACCTCACCTGCATTGATCAACGGCCCAACGGGTATCTCGTCCCCTGGAGTCAAAGAGATTTCAGTCTGCCCTGAGAGAGGCCATTGTGTTGCGTAAACCGTCACTCCACTGGCCGTGACATTGAGCTCAGAATAGAAGTTCTTGCCATTTATGGACACATTGAAGACCCTCCAGCTGAAGGGGCTCGGCGATCTGTTATCTTGGAAGTAGAGAGAAATATAGTAAATGCTGCTAGGGAGGGATACTGGTGGCCACCGAACTTTAAGGGTCTTCCCTCTGCTTGTCGTGATTGCCGTGGCAAATGCGTTTGCTGGTGGGACATTCCAGAAATCAGAAGTGTCCACTTTGGACTTGCTGGCAACGACAGGGTTTTCGTCTGTGAACGGTTGCCAGAAACGGTTGAATTCGTCGTCTGGATACCTAGGTTTGCACAAATTAGTACATCAAAATATCAGAAAGACCCTCAAGCTTCAGTTTCCTCTTTCTTCTGTCTCTCTTTCAATGAATCCTAGAATTTAAATGACACTATCTATCCCATCTAACCTATTCTTCCATAACATTCTCCAACAAGTAGCTCTAAGACGATGGCGACCTCCCCTTCCAAGTCTGTTCTAGTCCTTGACCGATTCTACTAAAAGTAACACCTACTCTGATCGTTCTTACGCGTTAAATGGAAAGTTTGATTTACTTCATCCCTAGTCTGAACGTTGGCTTCTCCGTGCCATTTTCAAAAGTCAGCTAAGCTTCAACAATTGGGAACAGAAAGCAATAGGAATGCAGGGGAAACCTTTGTACTGGACTAGTGGAAACCAGGAATGATTTTAACGAGGACGATGCTAGTATTCTTACCGAATTATATCCTTGCCATCACCAAATGTGTGCCGAGCAACCGTGCTAAGCGCATGCTTCTTGAAGTCGTTGGTGTTATACACGGAATCATCAAGATACTCCACTTCTAGGACCGAAATGAACGGGTCAGAAACCGTATGCTCGTTCCTCGCGAGGCAAATGCTCAAGGTCTTCGCCATGGCGGCCACGAAGATCTCATAGTAGGAGCTGAGTCCATTGGCATAATCCTCCGTGGTATTGACCGCACTCCACTTGGTCCCGTCGACAATCTGATCGAAAACCGGGGGCTCCTTCCCTCCATCGAAACCTCCGTAGAAGTAGGTCGTCTTCACGAGGTATTTCCCACCTTTGATAACCGGGATCACATAACAGTATTTCCGCGCGGACTTGTCAGGGAAGTATCTCAATGTGGTCAATTCAGGCAATACATTGGGAGTATTGATGGTGGTTTTGTTCCCTACGGCAATGAAGCCGTCGTCCAGAATGTACTTGAGGCTGCCTGAGGTCGACTCTTCTGATGCTCCACAGCTGATCAGAAAGCCTGCATTTTGGCCATTCATGGATGAACCAATAGGACCCAAGAATCATGGGATTCAAGAACCTTCTTGTTTCCGCGTCATAAATGAGAGGAATGTTCGAATTTCATATCTTTCCTTGGATTTAACGTTCAGAAATATACGTAATCATTGTCCGAATTGATGACCATGCAGAATAATATGAGCTTATTCACAAGATGGATCCAGTTTTCTATGTTTATGCCAATGGAATTGTATCATACAGATGTGTAGAGAGGTTACCTCTGGGGGCAGGGCTTGAATGAGCAAAGAGAGGGATGCTAGCAAGCCACAGGAGGAAGATGGAGAGACACATCTTTCTCTTGGGAAAATAGTTTCCCAGAAAATAAAAAAGATTGATGGAAAATGGGAAGTTCTACTTTCTGAGAGAGAGAGAGAGAGAGAGAGAGAGAGAGAGAGAGAGAAGGTGATGGACATGGCCAGAATTGGGGAGTCGGGTTGGTGGACACGTCAATGGCTGGGCTTGAAGATAGATACTAAAAATTGAAAGGGGACATGGATTGATGGGACAAAAAGCTTGATTGGCTTTCATCAATGTCATGGAGGACATTACATCTGAGTTTTGCTCTGTTTCCTTCGCCATTGCCGCCATCCCGCGACGCATTTGGACGAGATGTTATACCAATCTTTGGTATTTAAATTTAAGAAAGTCAATTACAGTTATATGTCGACGAACTCATAAGTAATAGATAAAAATTCCACCATTAATCATGTTCGCAACTTAATTTATTTAGTTTGGTCTGCACTATTTTCACCATCTTGTTTCCTCATCTCAAATAACATTCATGAAGGTTAAACGTGGGGATCACTTTTGGTTTAATATTACTTTTTGCCTTACTTTCTTGATTTATTTTTTCCTTTTCTTTCTTCATGTGGAACAAAATTGGTGTCTCTCTGTTCTGAAAAAAAAATATAGATAGCTAGTTAAATAGTATATTGATGGATCGTACATTCTCCTCTTTCTGTACTAGGAAACTAGTATTTTAAAGATAATCTAAGCACGAACAATAGTAAAAAGGAAGCACTTACCGGTTTTAGGTTGCTTTTTCGTTTAAATATAATTTTAGTAGGGATCATTACATTGTAATATGTGTATTTTAACCGTTTCAATTTCAAATTTTCAAGGGAATCTAATAGTCCAGTTTTTATTATTTTTCTTGCCATCATTGCACGCTGTTTTAAAATTTATCTTAAAAAATTTTAAATATGATAAAGTTTAGTACATAAAAAATGCTAAACATCCTATGTTATCATGAAATACAAAAGAAAATGCTCCCTTCTACATTATTACATATAGTATTAACGTTGCCTTAAATACTTGGCATAATTAGTTTTTGACAATAATTTATGACAATTGTAATTGCATTATAAGATAATTGATTCAAATCATTTGCAAACACATTTTTTTTGGGTTAATTCTAAATGCATCAAAATGAAAATATGAACAAAAATTATCCTCAAGATACAAGTATCTTGCAATAATAACAAGTTGTATTTGCAACTTACCAAAATGTTGTCCATTCAATTGCTTGGCTTCCCTAAAAAGGATTACTCTTTCAAAAAATATTTTATTTGATTCGGACAATCAATGAAAGTTTTTTTTATGACATCAATATTATGGTCATTGTTCACTTCAAATGATACATATCAAGGAATAATTTTCAATGTTATATAGTGTGAGAAGCTCCAAATGAACTTGTTGACAAAATCAATTGCTGTTCTATAAAGCAATTTGGTCCTCTTTAATATTGCGGCTGCGTATACAGAAAATAATACAATGAAAGATGAGTAAGTTCTGTATAATGCATTTATTAATCAGAATACTCGGTCTTATATAAATTCTCGTAAGCTTATATTGAAAACTGAAGTCGAAAAATTCATGATCACGAGGTTTATGTGGGGATAATATAGTGAATCGTTGGAAAAATAAAGTATATAATAAGACAAACATAAATCAAATGCTTAAATGTAATGGGCGTGGAAGAAGTGGTTGGGTGAAATAAATTTATTTGAAAGCGACGTGGCTAATTTTGTCTTTTAATAAAACTAAAACAAAAGAAAAAAAATATAGTATGAAATAATCTTACACCCAGAGTGGGATCTGTATGAGATAATATAATAATCAATTCAATGCGGTAAAAGAGAGCGTTAGGAGTCACTAGAGTTTTAACTTTCTAAAAAAAATTCCAGCTGCTGAATTTACTAGAGTTTAATAAGACTATATATTTAAATGTAAAGCCACATATGATAAGCAGAAGCGCCTGTAGCTCAGTGGATAGAGCGTCTGTTTCCTAAGCAGAAAGTCGTAGGTTCGACCCCTACCTGGCGCGCAATGAAGCTTTTCCCTTTTCTTTTGGCCGTATAATTTTATTTTCTGCTTCCGTTGACTGTTGACTGTGGGCCACGTGCCTCGCCAAAGAAGGCGGATGCAGCGGCTGGTAGGAATCTGGAGACAACAGGCGATAAGAAAAACCCCGCGCCATCTCCTATCCTATTTTGGCTCGAAAAAACCCTAGCTCTGCCCAATTGAGGCTTGACTGGAGCACGGTTTTGGGAAGCCCAGCGCCACCACTGGTGCTGCAGCCATGAAAGCATTCGCCATCAGCAATGGCGACGCCCTCTCCGTCGCCCTTTTCACGGACGTCGCCAATTCCAAGTATTTATCTCCCTCTCTGTCCATGTAGTGTCTGTTTCTCATTGCCTGAAAGGATCAGCACAGACGTATTGTCCATTTGAAAACTATGGAACTCTCTTGGCTCGCCCGGTTCCGTTGGTTTTAGACTGTCTGTGCTCCAGAAATGGAGGGAGGAGATGCCTCATCCCCACGGTTGGCAAGGCCTCCAAAGTCGTCCGCTCGAACTTTAACATTCGTTTTGAGTACTTTGCTCTGTAATGATTTCACAGCATGCACTGAGGGAAAAGGAGAGCTTGGTTATTTTTGTTGGTATAGAAATTTAAGGGAGCGGAGAGGAGAAGAGGGAGTAGAATTGCGAAGATTACGGAGATAATAACACTAGCAGCGGAAATTAGTCAGAGAGGGCAGAATCAAAAGCAGTAGCTAAGGTTTTGCTTGCTAATAAAATGGTATGTCTTCTGGTGGCGGTAACCTAAAGAAGTCGAGCCGGTCAATGCCATGACTTTGGCAGATTCAGGTGGATTACTCAGCCTTGTCCCCAGAAGGGTTCACCAAATCACTTCAAGGACCTCTTATTTCTCATCTAGACCCACAATCTTACAGTATTCCCTGGAGAATCGGATTAGTGTGTTTGATGGATACTTTGGCTATTTTTTAAAGATATTATCCCATCATTTTTTCTACTTGGGCCGCTGAAGGTGGAAATGATTGTATATGTATTATCTATCCTCTTATACATCTACCTGTTGTCCACAATGCTCTAATGAAATATCAATCATTTGCCACTGACTACTCTGTTTTTCAAGCCCTTATTGAAATTAGTTGCTGCATTTAGCTTCTCTAGATTGCATTCAGTTGGTGGTGGGCATTTTCTGTCTATAATTGTAATGGGCATGAGCTTACTTGAAGACTAAGGCTCTTTCGAAGGACTTGACATCTACTTGTCAAAATGCAGGGAACTTTTGGATTCTATGCAGGCTGGAACTTTGCAACCAGAGGTTGCTCTTCTCAATGCTATGCTGGTATGTGTTATGAGGGCAAAACTTTGAGTTTTTATGATTGTTCTCTACCTGTTGTGCTTTTCAATGTTTCTTACAAAAATTATGGTGACAGATTCCCGATATCTTCCCTGTTCTAGCTGCTGCACATAAGACTCTTCTGTCCAATTCTCGGGGTTCACTGACTACTCGTACTCTCCATTCAGAGCTTGTTTATAACTATTCAGGGTCTAAGCATGTATGTAAAGCTCATATTTTGTTGCGCTTCTTTCACCTCAAAAAAAAAAAATGAAGAGTGAAAGTTTTTTCTGCTTTATCTTAGGGTTGGTGTGGTTGTTAACCTCTTGGTGGTTTCAATATTGTTAGATTACAGAATCCCTGAAACGATGTGGCATCTCTGACAGCTCAACCTATGTTCTTGCTGCTCGTTTCAATGCATCACCTGATGAGGTATCTTGTTCTATCGTTTGGTTATCTCGCAAATATCTTAAACTTTTCATTCATGACAGCTATTTTGGTCATGACTTCATTCCCTCCTTGTACTCCTTGTACTACCAGATGAAGGCCATTGCTGCACTTATCAGTGGAAAAGAAATCGAGTTGGAGGAATTGGAAGGGAAAGCAAATCTAGCCCAGATACAGAAGGTGTACCCAGTTCGTTCTCTTAATATGCTATAGCCTGGCACTTTTCCTTTTGCCAGGATTTTGATGCTCGACTTGCTAATTAATCCAAAGTTTTACGCACTGCAGCACTACAAAATACCTGGCCCAGAATTGGAAATATCATCGCTCGCAGACGCCATTACATGCCGCATCGCGGCAAGGGATGCCTTGTGAAATCAAACGCAACTTCCCACCCTCCTATCCCCACTCCAGATGTTGCTTTTGCGCGCTTCACTTTAGATATTGAGATGGTGGAGAGAATGCCAAGTGATGCGAAAAAGTCACTGTGGTTAAACAGATGCTAGAATCACACTGTTGCTGTGAATATTGCTGCTGCAATGCAAATTATGTTTTTTTCTCTGACACAAATTTGTATGGTAACTGCAACTCATGTGCTTGCTAATGAGCTCGTTCCATAAGTTATAGAGAGCAAGATCTTTAGTATGAGAGTACAGATCTTTCGTCAAACTCGAAAAGTTCTATGCTTAATGCTCATCTGGTAGTTCAAGGATTTGCCCAACAAGAAGACGGGCCCATATTTGGTAGTACAAGGAGGGAAGAAGGACCAGATGAAAGCAAATAAGAAGACGGGCCTGACTTCTTTCCCTCCTTGAAATATTTCAAGGATTTGCCCAATAAGAAGACGGGCCTGACTGGTCGATTCGGGCTGGCCCAGATTAACAAACCCGACCGTGGCGATGGAAAGTGTCGGCCCGACGATGCCGAGATGGAAGCGCGCGTCGGCCGTGTCTGGCTTGCGGAAAGCGGGGCCCACTCCGGAATGGGCGACGGTAAAGAGAGCGGGCCACTGTCCCTTTGCGGTTTACTTCACGGCTAAGCGAACGGCGGCGTTAGGCCGACGCTACTCGTCTCGTCACAGGCCGTGACTTTACCTTTTTTCTATTTAATCCCCGCGGCTGTACAGTAACTAACATTGTCTCTCGGAATCATCTCTCTGATTTTCTCATTTCGTTTTCAATCTTTCGCAATTCCCGAGAAAACTGACGGTTGAATCGCCGCGATGGGAGGTTCCCACAGTCGCGAAGATCTCGAGATCGATTCCTCCGACGAGGACGACGGCGACTACGAGTCCGGTCAGGAGGAGTACGAAGACGTCGCGGAGGATCACCGCCAAAAAGAGCCGCACCGAGCCTCTGCCTCGTCAGGTACTTCTCAATCCCTGAGCTCGCTCGACGAGATCGACGCGAGACTGAAATCTCTCAAGGTCAAGTACCCGGCGGCGCGACCGCCGGATTTGAAAAATCCAGTCAAGCTTTACCTTCATATCGGCGGAAACACACCGAAAGCGAAGTGGATCGTTTCCGATAAGTTGACGTCTTATAAGTTTGTGAGGACGTCTAGAGTCGAGGCCGGCGGTGGCGGCGATGATGATTACGAGGAGGATGAGTGGGCCGGCCGCGGGGAGGGGTCCTGGTGGATTTTGAAGGTGGGGTCGAAGGTGCGTGTTAGGGTTTCCAGTGATATGCAGTTGAAGATGTTCGGCGAGCAGAGGCGCGTGGATTTTGTGAATAATGGTGTTTGGGCGATGAAGTTTTTCACTGACGAGGAGTATCGGAGCTTCGTGACGAGGTTTCAGGATTGTTTGTTTGAGAATGTTTATGGGCTGAGAGCAACTGAGGAGAATAAAGAGAAGGTTTATGGGAAGGATTTCCTTGGGTGGGTTAAGCCTGAGGTGGCGGACGACTCGGTGTGGGAGGATGCGGAGAATGATCTAAGGAAGAGCCCCGAGCTGTCATCACGTAAGCATCCGAATCCAGACTTGATGGAAGAGTTTGAGGAGGCTGCCAATGGCGGAATTCAGAGTTTGACTCTTGGTGCATTGGATAATAGCTTCTTGGTCAATGATTTGGGCGTTCAGGTGTATAGGAATTCAGCACATGGGATTAGAGGAAAGGGCGTTTATGTGAGATATGACAGTGGGAACAAGAAAGTGGGTTCGAGCTTGTCGGAGACAACCCCAAAGAAGGCTATGTTAATGAGGGGAGAGACTAATATGATGTTGATGAGTCCGTTGAAGGAAGGGAAACCCCATGCTACAGGGCTTCAGCAATTGGATATTGAGACGGGGAAAATTGTGACTGAATGGAAGTTTGAGAAGGATGGGGCAGATATTACGATGAGAGATATTACGAATGACACTAAAGGCTCGCAGCTGGATCCCTCAGAATCAACATTTCTGGGGTTGGATGATAATAGGCTCTGTCAATGGGATATGAGAGACCGGAGAGGGATTGTGCAAAATATTGCGAGTTCAAATTCTCCTGTTTTGCAATGGACCCAGGGTCACCAGTTTTCACGGGGAACAAACTTTCAGTGCTTTGCGACCACTGGGGATGGCTCAATTGTTGTCGGTTCCATTGATGGTAAGATAAGGTTGTACTCCAAGACTTCGATGAGGCAGGCCAAAACCGCATTTCCAGGGCTTGGTTCTCCAATAACACATGTTGATGTGACTTACGATGGAAAGTGGGTGCTGGGAACAACGGACACGTACTTGGTTCTTATATGCACTCTGTTCACCGACAAAGATGGGAGGACGAAAACTGGATTTACTGGTCGCATGGGAAACAAGATTCCAGCTCCACGACTGCTGAAGCTGACTCCATTGGATTCACATTTGGCTGGCGAGAACAATAAGTTTCATGGTGGCCACTTCTCATGGGTAAACCTCATTTCTTTCTTTTACTCTTACTTTGTTCTGTAGAGTTGCCTCTAATTCAGCTACATATGAATGCTTTGGCGGATTGTGTTATTTGTAGTTCTTCCGTTTGTCACATTTGAGGCTTTGGATATCTGTGAGTTTCTGTGAATTGTTCGCTTAACAGTCATTTGTTAAGCTATCACGATCTTCTGCATCTCGCAGTCAGCATCTCTGAATAGAAATTTTGTTCAAACGGTTATTCTCATGGAATTCAGTTAAATCCATTAAAAATTCCGGGGAAATGGGAAGTTTTTTTTATTTCAATAGTACTATCGTTTAGCTTGTTAAGAAGGCAGGCTGTCTTTCTGTGACTGGTGGTGCTGGCCAAGAATTAACCTATTAGTGTTACCAGTCATTCTTAGTGTTTGGGTTAGAGAACTAATGTGTTGTAGTTGGATCTATGTTCCAGATTAAACATTTTGTTTGTGTATTGATTGTGTTTGTACAGCCGTCATTCCTTTTGTTACCGAAAATGCATCTGGATGGACTCGGATATAACTTGGCGTATTTGTTTTTCCTAAATTCTCGAATTATTTTTTTCTTTCAGGTTACTGAGAATGGTAAACAAGAAAGGCACCTGGTAGCGACAGTGGGAAAATTCAGCGTGATATGGGACTTCCAGCAAGTGAAGAACAGCGCGCACCAGTGCTACCGGAATCAGCAAGGCCTTAAAAGCTGTTATTGTTACAAGATTGTGCTGAAGGATGAATCCATAGTCGAAAGCCGTTTCATGCACGACAAGTTTGCGGTCAGCGACTCTCCAGAAGCTCCATTGGTGGTGGCAACCCCCATGAAAGTTAGCTCCATCAGTCTCTCTGGCCGGCGATAGTACAGTTGATTTCTGGATCATGTATAGAATGGTTTTTTTTTTTTTTTGCCTCGTGGTGCACAAAGGATGTAATTAGATCTCTCTTGTTCTTTTTTTCTTTCTGAGTTGTCCTTCTCTGACCTTTGAGTCGTGATTCATCAAATTTGCTGGCTGACTTCTCCTTTTCCCCACGTAGTGTGAATGAAGATAACCTAATTTCTATGAAGATTTCAGAGTGGCGATGAATTTTAATTTTCTAAGTTTTCAACAAGTATGAGGGTCCTGTTGAGAGGAGGATTCGATGAAGTTGTAAGCTCTTCATCGCTGGAATAAATGGAAAATTAGAGTCCTTCCAGATGCCTGGTAGTTTTTAAAGTTCATGTCATAATAAACTTCTTGAAAAGTATTTTCATCATTTACTGTCAACAATGAAAACTTCATTCATTAACTAATTATTTCAAGCGATATAAGTGATTTTTTTTAGGAAAATATTATTCAAAATCTTTATTTTTTCACGAAACAAATAAAACCTAAAGAAATCATCAATTTTACGAGAGCTTGCTCTTCTTAACAAGCAATGTCGTAATCTCTAAGTCAGTGCAAGCTATGAGATCAAGCAAAGCCGAGATCTCCAGACAAGTACCCGGCATGCATGCAAAGAGCTTTTGCCTATCTCAATAAGCAAATGATAATTCATAATGCACATTAGGATTGAACAACAAAATTCTAAGGGGAACGCCATTTTGAAATAACAACTCCCAACTTGAACGCGCGCTTGGTCTCCACCATTTCAAGTGCAAAACCACCAGGTCCGATGAACCCTGAGCCTAATCAACAAACAAACGAAAAGCAGTGGCCGTCCCGAACAAAAAGCTCCTCTTGGAAGTATACAGAAACGATTCAAAAAAGCTAATCGTCATACGCGAGTTCTCTGTCGTCTTCCCACTAGTTCTCATGAACCTTTCGAAACAGACCGTCCACATTCTTTAGGTTTCCGAGTCCGGATTTAGCCTTATCTAGAAGTCAGTAAAATCAACATCATGGAAGAAGGGGTATCCTCTTAACTAGAATAGAACAGTCACTCTGCTAACTTGAGCAAGTATCATGACAATGCATAGCCCATCGTGTTTCAGAGACAACTCGTCATAATAGACTGGACTCTGTACCAAATCATCATCACATTAAACCCCACAAAGGAACCCATGCTGCAACAACAAAATCGATTCGGATCATGATATTACCAAATTCGTGTCCTTTCTCGACACAGTGGGACAAAAGCAGAGTTTCGCCTGCCTGAAGAGCTCATATGACATATAACTAGATTGCCATTCTTTTCTCCTTTTTCAAACATCGGGCCTCTGCATCTATCAGAACACCGACTAATGCCAACGGACACGAAAGGCATCGTGATAAGAATAAACGAGTGTCCTTTCGAGCCCAGAATCAGACAAAAGAGCAGAGCATCACCTGCCCGAAAAGCCGAAATCCCGAAGACACGCGGCGTACGGGTTTCTCTAAAACGAACGAAAGGGCAAAGAAAGCGACCACCTTCGACCCATGAACCCGTAAGAAAAAGAAAAAGAAGCATTTTGGAAAAGCCCCAGATCAACCCCAGAAGAGCAAAACACCGACTCTGTTCCCCGATGAAAGCGTAGCAGCATCCAAAACTCGTGAGAGAATGGGAAAACGGAAGGCCAATTACGAAGTTCAGAGCGAGAAAATACATGCTCGCGAGGTGAAGAATATCCACGCCGAGAGAATCTACTTCATACTTTATCGCCAAAATCTCTGAACTTACTCATAAAAATCAATAACTTTATTTATTATGAAAAATTCAAATAATATACAACTTCTATTTTAATTCCATTCTGAGTGTATTTATTACCGTTATAATAGTTCAGGATCTTTTACGAAATAAAAAGTTTTAGAGGAATTTTTTCATAATTTAGACGGAGAATTTTTAATAACACGAGAAATTATATTATAATTGAAATAATTTGGAGTTTTGTTTTATTAGTCCAAAAGGGTTTCGAAAGCCCAGAATAGATACTTCTTCTTCAGATATTTAATTTGGCGCGGGCGAAATGAGATGAAAAGGCGAGTGACGTGGAGAGACGCAGTTTCGTGGCGGCGGGCTCGGTGGTGGGGGCATCGCCACGTATGTATGGATCGCGTCGCGTCGCGAGACAAGACGCGAAACACGACACGCCGTTTTGACCGACGAAAGAGTGTGGTCGGTCAGTCAACGGGGTTCGCACGCCGCATCCAGTCAAAGCGTTTCCCAGCACATTTCAGGCAAAGCGACGAGGGAGAGAGGCTGACGTCACTTCCTCAGTCATTTCCCAAACAGGCCTATGTCTGTCTGTCTGGCCTCGACCTCGGATAAGAGCTTTGTACCCACCCACACGTGACCCTAATTCGTCACGTTTTCTTTAGGCGCGATTTCACATTGATCTCCCCCGCGCGCCTGCCCTTTCTTTCAGTGGGCTTTTCACGCAACGTAACCATGCAGACGCACCTGCAGAAGTTACTCGAGGCGACACGACCGCTGAACCGAAGAGTTCACAGGAAGAAACAGCAATCTGAACATAATCTCTTCATCATGAGCAGTACAAAAAAATCAATGCTCATACCACCTCGACAAACTGTTGAAGATCGAGAAACGAATGAAAGAACTAGTTGTACGCTACACGCAATCGATCTTTCGAGCGAATCAAAATGAGTGCACGGTGGTCCGCCCATTGGAGTCCGAGGAATCGCCTCCCTGGTCCATCAACGTCATCCACTGCCTCTCCATCTCGTCGCCCTTGAACACGTCCCAGAAGTCATCTTCGTCCTCCGCCTTCGCCTTCCCCTTGTTCTCCTCCGAGTTCGACCCCATTCCCGAATCCTTATTGTCCGCGGTCGTCGTCGTCCTTGGGTCCTGTCTCTGAGGAAGAGCTGGCGGTGGCTGCAAGAGCGAGTAATCCACGTGCGGGAAGTTGAGCTTCGCGCGCGCCCCGCGGAACTCGAGGGCCGCCTTGTCGTAGGCCTGCGCGGCCTCCTCCGCTGTGTTGAACGTCCCGAGCCAGACCCGGACTGCCCGCCGCGGGTCCCTGATCTCCGCTGCCCATTTCCCCCACGGCCGCTGCCTCACGCCCCTGTATTTCTTCTTGCTCTGCACGCGCGGGGAGGAGGAGGAGGACGGCCTCTTCTTGGAGGGGGCGCCGTTGCCACTCCTAAGTTCTTCTTGGCCAGGGATGGGGGGGAAGAAGTTGCACCCAAGGCAGCCCCTGATCCTGCACACCTGACACGTGTCGAGATCGGGGAGGGCCACGAAGTCTCCGTCCCAGTAGTAGTTATCACCGGTGATGGTGGCGGAGACGGGAGGGATTGTGCAAGGGGTCAGGTCGGTGAGGGTGGCGCCGGAGACGACGTTTCTGAGGGCGGCGACCATGATGGAAAGCTCTTGGTCGTGGGTGAGGCGGCGCGGCGGCGGGGACGGTGGCTGCGCGGCTGATTCTGCGACCTTGTGTCTCTTGTGGTGCATGGCTCTCTCTTTCTCTCTGGAGTCCGTCGCTGAAGCTCTTTAGGCTCTGCTCTGCTTTCTGGCGGTTGAAGAACGAGGGGGAGAGAGTCAACGGGTTTATATACGCTCTGGTTGCCAGCTCATACGCCGTTCACACACGGTTTGCGGTTTGGGTCCGGGTCCAACCAAGAGAGAGCATGTGGCGATTTGACGTGGCCAGGTGTAGGCCACCGGAGTGGGGCCCCGAAGCCCCGCGGCCCCTCAGAAGCGGTGGGTGCTGAGGGTTGTGCTGACGTCGGGAGTCCAGTGGGCCACCCTTGGATTACAGGCCACCGGCTTGGAGCTTCAGATTCCTTTTTCCTTTCTTGAGTTTCTTTTTCAATAGGATAAAGGAGAGTTGTAGAAGAAATGTCCGGGAACTTCTAGGATGTCCCCGACTATTGATGCAAACGACGTCGTTTCTCGATTGATTCGATTGATTCCCACACGTTGTTCACATTGTGTTTGGTAATTTTAGCTCACGCACAATTTCTTATATCCCTCTTTTCGATAGTCTGATGGAAGATGAATTATGGAATACTTGAAAGTACGACAATACGTTTTTGTAGGAGGGAAAACTTTCAACAAAGACTTGAAGTTGAGCCATTTTTCTAAAGAGGGGCCCTAAACGGATCTTATCCCAATCACAAAGTTTGAAGTGGCCGACTTAATATCAAATAAGAGTACGAACTCGCCAACCAGCTCTTTCCAGTGTAAACAAATACTTACACTTCCATCCAGAATTTTATGATTTTAACTAAATTGAAGCGAGGGTCCGTGCTAACCAATTGAAGAATGGGTAGAGCCCTAAAAATTCAAAAAGCCCCAACTCGAATTTCTCTAATTCATGAAGGAGAGAGATGGTCGGATGTGGTGGGATTTTTGGTGGGTTTGCAGTTACCATCCTAAATAAGGTAAGGTATGGATAAGGCATATTACTCATGTGAGACTGCATGCTGTTCCTACTAGGAGTTTTTTTTATCAGTCAGAGTCAGCGAGTGGTTCTGCTTATCCTTTGGGTACACCACTGAATGCGGATGCCTTTAGTGTTTGTTTTATCGAGTGCTGTAAGTTCTTCGGGAACTAACGTTAGAGTGAAAATGGATTCCTCACTTCCTAAGGCCTGAGAGTCTGCATGCTGTGTGCACCATGAATGGAGAATCAGAGGAATCCGCGAAAAGCAGAATTCAATTTGGGTTTTTGATTTTTAAGATATTACCCATTTTTCCACCCAATTGCAAATCTTTGAAAAAATTGTCCACTGAAAAAATTGAACTGACGAAAATTCGGCTGGCCAGTGAGTTTAGGCCTTTATTCGAGATTGAATTGGCCAACTTAGGTACTTAGGTCCCATCTATTTTGAGTAAAATAGATGATCTGTAAAAACAAAATTTAAATTGATTACTTATATCATTTACATAATTAAATAAGCAAAAAAAAATTTCATCTCTAATGAAAATAATTAGATATAAATTATTATTGATAATGAAAACATTATTCAAGACTAATTATAACAAGCGATATGAATGATCATTTTTAAGAAAAAATAATTTCTAAATCATTCATTTTTCACAAATAAAAAACAGACAAAATCTTATTCGAAACAAGATATACTCTAAAGATTTTTTTACGCAAAAGAAAGGGCTCTAGTTCAAACCTCTTCTTCCTCTATGCGATCGGGCCATCTCATAAAATCAATTGATGATCTCGATTATCAATGAGAAGATTTTGTTTTTGTTTTTCTTTTTAAATCTAATCCCAGTGAAGTTCCAAGAACATTTACAAAATTAAAAATGGCGGATCTAGATCTTTGGTGGAGCAGCTAAATTCCTGTCATGGAGTTCCGAAGAAGTCATCATCTTAAATCTTTCAACCTCAAAATAAAGACAAGGATTGGAGCATAATAGGAGAAAAGAATGTCGGGGACGCAAGGACGGTTTTTGCTTTGAGAAGTGAGGAGCATAATAGGAGACCTAGCGTAAACGCGGGCCTTGACCGAGTCAGTGCAACTGAGTACAAACCCATGGCCAACTCGGTTTCCACATGGATCACCACCAATGCTTAGCGGATAAGGCTTTGACCAGTCTTGAACTGTCCACTGCCGCCAGATGCCTGAACCATGCAGCAACAGCGGGAAAAGTGCCAAAAAAATCCTAGCTAAATAAGTCCTCAACCTTTATTTTGTACCAAATAAGTCTTAAACCTTTACAAATTATGACATACAAGTCATTCGTCACCGGAGGAAGCACATGTGGCGTCGACGCGGCTCGCCTTAGCATTCCTTCGGTGACGAAGGACTTATATGGCACAACTTGCAAATGTTTAAGACTTATTTGGTACAAAAAAAAGATTGAAAACTTATTAGTGATAAATGTTTAAGATTTTTTTGGTCGGTACCTTGCAATTTCTCTTCTTATCATTTATCCAAAAAACATATCACATGCCCTAAATGCATGTGATTTGTTTTATTTATGGACTGTCCGATGATGATCAGATGGCCCTAATTTTATTTTAAATAAATAAATAAAAAACCAAACTTTCTGTATCAAAAATGGGACCACATCCAACCCTTTTCCAGATCGCATTCCGACTTGAGGAATGTACTACCGGACCAATTAAAAGGTGACTCGTAACCGGCAATACCGGTCAAAAGGGCAAATGCCGAAAACGCCGTGTCCGCATCAGAGAAAGGACGTCCGGGTGGACCTTCCTTGTTCCTTAGATGTGCATAATCCGACGGACCCCACCTAGAAAAAGGCATTACAACGCGCAGCATTTCTCAAAAAGTTAGCGAGTGGTCGCCACAGAAGGAAAGATTCACGCACCGAGTCCGCATTAGGATCGGCTCGACTCCGTCGGGAAGCATCCATCTTGCGCTAATACACCAAGAAGATCACTTTCTCATGATGCTTCGATGCAGGGTCGGCAGAGCAACCACTGGCCTTCAATTCAAATGTATCTAGGACTCTTTCTTTCCGCCTCGGTACGCTGAACTGATTAACAAAAACCATAATTACGCACTGAAAATCATCAAGTGGGAGATGAGGGGCAAAACAACTTGCCGAATAGGCCTGCCGCGTTTTCTTCTTGTCCATTTCAGGACATTCTCGATCAATCGAATCTGTCTATCTTATGAGCGCAAGGAGATTACAAAAGGAATAGCCTGTGATTAATCTATCTCGAGAGGAAAAAGATGGGAAAGATTTCCATTCATTACCCTACCTCTCCGATACAGTCCCAAAAGGGTTCGAACAAAAATCAGGGGCCACAGAATTTACAACTTCTTGCGATCAATGACAACTCGCCGACCAACAAGAGAGGCAAAGATGCCACGCTTCCTCATCAGCAACTATTTTGGACGAGCCAAAACTTCCATCTAGTCATCATCCTCCGAATCTGTATTTTAATGGCGAAAAGTCAGATAACTCGACAAGAATAGACTAGGATTTTTTACCTTCCACAATAATATAAAATTAAACAAAAAAGATCAATCGAGAAACAACTACAAGCGTAGCGATGCAGTTTGGGCGAGCAGTTGAGCTAATTGAAAGATGTGACGAACTCTTTGTCAAGGAGAGGCCCATTCTCCTTCGTTAGCTCAAATTAATTTGTTGGTACGCCTCTCGAATAAACCAAGACCATTAGCTAATCGAAGTACGGTAGAGGATTAGAGAAGCAACATAGCAATATATATCCCACTTCAGTGAGTATGACTAGCAGCCGCAATTATGCTGTTCTTCCTCAGGAAGTAGAACAGCAGCAAGTGCACTATTCTAGTTATGTGGAAAATTTTCAAAACTTCATCCAGATAAATTTCACTAGTCATAAGTGTCAACATTGGTCGATCCAATTCAACCGATTTTTTGATCCTACGAAGTTTAAGTAGGTTTTCAAGCATAACAGATGATTATAGATATGGCATCACCAGTAGTATCAGGCAATGTCAGAATAAAACTAGGACTTTAGACTGCTTACCAGATCTTATATCTTCTCCCACTTTGCCTCTGTTTCTTAGCTGCTCCATGATCATTGAATATATAAGAACCCACCAGTAAATATGGAACACAAGCAGAGTCAGAAGCATCGTGTTGAAGATGTAGTATAATGAACAGCTATAGATTTCTGATAGTGGCAAAAATTCACGTACATGATAGCTGGTTGTTGAAAAGCAAAGAGCACAACGTATTAGTAGCCATTGTAGATGAGCTAAAAGAAAAATAGTCACCAGTGGATGCAACCTTGATGCTTTGATGACCCAAAAGGGGAAGAATATAAGCCTTAATACGAGCCACGAGATGGCAAACAATGCAAAGCACAGGCTTGCTCTGATCTCCTTCCCAGAATACTTAAAGACTTTTGCAGCTTCCTTCAGCACATCACTGGCATCATGGAGGGCAAGAATAACAGAGCCTATCCGGAAAAACCTGTTTCCTCATTGAACAGCTTTTGTTAACCTTCTTCTTCAAATAGCCATAAATCATGAAGTGAAAAATCCCCCAACTGGAAACCTAAAAGACCATATGACTAGAAAACTTCTCTAAGACCAGTGTGCACACAATTTTCTCGTTCCACGGAGAGCTCTAGGCTTCAATTCTACCAACTAGTCCTTCCTGATTGCTCGTCCAGACTCTGGCAGAGGTCCACCATAGGGGGTGAAGAGAATCCCCAATGTTGTCCATCTTTCAATTTTATCGAGTCAACTCACCAAACCCCAACAGCCAATTCTCCACATGAAAATATTTAGCTTGAAAAGAGAGAAGAAAAAGAAAAGGCATGACCTTAATAGCAATCATCTTTTGACCAAAAAAAAATATATAGATAGCAGTTTTGCCAGCTTTTCTGAATCCAGTCAAGCACTAATTAACATCATGCTGGAAGTTCAATAAAATGGTGCTGCTTTGTATGAGATGCATACTGATAGCTAAATAGCCTCAGAGTCAAGTACAGGGAAAGCAGCTCCTGGCGCAGATTCAAAGCAGAGACTTCCTTAATCAGTTTTTAGTAAAGTAAAAGCATTCAAAATATAGATCAGTGAGAAAATGATCAAATAGCGGGCACTAGAATTTGCTACAGCCTGGAGATGACTTAGTTTAACATCTAAGACCACAGATTTCTTGAACTTTCTATCATTTATGTAACAAGGAAAGATTACACGATCTAGAAATTACGCAGCAAACGAGTCACTTCACATCCTTCTCTAATTTCTCAATAAATTGGCATTTTAAGAAAAAATTGTCTAATTATATGGTCCGGCTTATCCATATTAGGGCTAATGCAGCCCTATGAACAGGATTCTTTTTTTGAAGAATCCAACAAATATATGTTCTGTTTAAGTCATGATAATTGGTGCAAATTGACCTATTTTATAGGATGAGATAAATAACACAATATTTTTCTTTTCCATGCAAGAGACGTCACTACCTACTAGAAGTGGAATATAGGATGGACATGCTCAAGGTAAGAACATATTATATAACAAGTAAGCTCCACTTTGCTGACAGCTATTTTCCCTTTTATTCCATTCAGAAGGCTAAAACTAGGAAACAGAGAGATTACTTCACAATTGATGAGCACCATCTCACCGGTACTGGGAAAATGGTGTTTTTGTTCTGGACATAACAAGGAACTACTGAGACAGAGAGACCCTACCTTGTCAAAAAGGAATAACCGATCAAGATGACAGTTATTACATGATGAGACATCATGACAGCAAAATCCTTCCTTCGAGTCTCCCATGTAAGTAGGGCAGCAATGCTGTGTATGCGGAAACCACATTGGCACATGTAGAAAAGCCTAAGGGAAAGACTGACATGCAGAAACAAATGGATGGTTAATATGATTATCCGATCTTGACTTTTTTCTCTGACAAGCTTAATGTAGGATATCAAGTTTCAATTTGGATAATGAAATTCATTATGAAAAGTTCCATTCATCAAAGAGAGGGCCAAAACTGCAGCCATTGTCTTCTCACTGGCGAAGGAAGGAAAACAAAGAGGATATCTCAAGTCTTAAATGCACCCCGTCAAGGTAACCATGGTCCTGGCCTAGAGCATGTCCGCAAAAATAACATCTCATGCAGGAACCTTCTTTTGTAAGAGGAAAAGACAGCAAGCAAGATAATGACCTAATCTGAGAAACTTCATCATCCATCTTAGTTTAGGTTCTAAGGCGTCAAAAATAGCTATCTGCTGATATCTGAGGCGAGTAGCGGCTAACTACAAACTTCTTGATCCTAAACCTACTTGAAAAGGAAGGAGAAAATAATTTATAGCCTCCAGTGTTCGTGTATCAAATTTTTTTTTTCCTGAAATTACCGCGGGGGGGGGGGGGGGGGAAGGACATTTATATCGGTGGTTTTAACGAGAAAAATATTATGTAAGCTAATCCAAAGGTGATTTTGATTTTCTCGTATAAAGATTTGGACAGGCCAACCTTAAGGTCCATTTGTAAAAGCCTAAGTGTAAAATCTATTCCCTCAAACTTTAGCTCATGCTTTGGATTTGGAGTGGCAATTAATTAAATTGTTCTTGATAAGTAAGATTATCTCATTTTCTGTCTGGTATCCAGACCACTATGTAATAAAAGCCACAGCCAAAATTGTGACATAGCTGAACTAGTGAGTAAGTAATCGAAGGTATAGCAATTTCAGCATAGCAAACCTCTTGCCAAAACGTGGGGATGTTATGTCCTCTCTAGCAACTTAAATAAGTTTTTGGTCAATAATCAAGTCTTTGGCATATAAGGCATTGACATTCCTGTGTCTGGTGTGGGGATCCAAATAGAGAGTTGCAGATGATCAAAAGAAAATATTTAACGAAAACGCAAGATGCAGTTGAATCTGGCACATACTCTTCTGACAAAGCAATAAAGTTTGATGCACACTGAAGTCTGTTGAGTGAGGTTCTTATTGCTGGAATCATTGATCAATTTCAGTTTTTCAAGCAAACAAAATACTTACTTCAGTTCTTGATTGGGCCAGCCCCTGAAATACTCTTTTGTGTCTCTAATCCATGGTTCTTGGTAGGTGATTGACAGAACAAATACTTCAACAGTAGCATAGTACGTTAGCTTCCACATAGATTCTGAGATCTTGCCAGTCTTCGCTTGAACGGCCTCTTTAATTTTAAGTGGAGTAGGCCCATTGCTCAGCAACCAGATGGCAAGCCTCTTAATTCATAGATAAAAGGAAGTGAGCACGGTGAAAGATTTCAAAAAGAAGGAAGCATCACTCAATCAGATTCTTTCTAATCTATTAATTTTGCTTCTATAGCCAGATGCAAGACAATAGGCATTTCTTATTTTCCTTAGGTTTCCCACTAATGCGCATGAGATCTACATCCTACGAGGCTTGGTATGGTAAAAGACTACTGGAAGTCCATCTTGACCGTTATATTTGTACAGAGACGAAACGATCTCAAAAGTTCTCTCTCGTAAAGCTTATGAGTCAGGACTACTGTTTCCAAGGCTAGATAATCAACGTCTGTGAGAGATTTTGCCTCTGTCATAACAGAGCATAAATGGAATGAATTTTTCGTTCGATCGACAATGCAGCACTTTATTGACAACCATCCAACCATTATCTTTGTGAGGAGGACACATATAGGAGACAAATGCTCGTAAAGGAAGATGCATGCATACTTCTCAAAGCGAGAGAGGCTGGCAAAAAGTGCTTCCACAATGCTAGTAACGACTGAGTCCTACCTGATTGGACGAGACGCAAGCTCAATCTAAACGATTAAATGAAGAGAAACACTGAATCTACACCCAAAGAGACCTGATTCGGGCGCATCCAAAAAGGAAATCCTTGCCCAGTCTATACTAGCTTCAAATGTACAGTGATTACGTCGCCCAGAAGTACAAGCAACACACCGCGCGAATCACCATGAGAGCTGAAGAAGTTCGAAAAAGCCACGTGCTTACTCGGAAGATGAATCTGTCGAAGAAGAAGCGAGCGGCGACGAAGGCGACGGCGAAGTAGATAGCGATGAGGAAATCAACAGTAGTCGGCGCGTTCGGGTCCATGTTGAGGAATCACGACCAGGGAGGGAGCGAAACGACCATGAACCAATCAATCAGCAGTTCGAGTCCGCCAGCTCCTCCATCCGCATTCCGAAGATTTTCCTCGGATGAGGGCCAACGCCGAGCGGGCAGTGATCTCCGACCTGGAAAGAGATCAGCCGACGCGGGAAGGATGCGGTGCGGAGTGGCGACTCGGGCGATCGCCGGAGCGTTTGCGAAAATGCCAGCCCCGAGCGAGTGACAGAATTTTGACTGTTTTGTCTTGCCTGCCTCTAAATTCTCCAATATCAATGAAAAGAAAATGTTTTCCATTCACCGTCAAAAACATAAATGTATACACCGATAATAACATAAATGGAATCCTGAATTATACAACTCATTAACATTTATTTCATTCAATACAACACCTAAAATTTAGCTTCATTTATAATATTTTTCTAAACTTTTAATTTGTTCAATATAAATACGAGTGATTGAAATATATAAAAATCTTTAATGAAATATTTTTATACAACCTAATGACTAAATTTGAACATATCTCAAAGATTCATTAATTACATTACACATTGCATTAGCAATTAAAAATTTTACGGATCATATTGTACATTTGATCAAAATTTATAGACTATTTATATCGTCTTTCTTGTCTCCATACATACATAGTATGTATAAATGTGCGTATATGTACATATTATATATTTTTGGACAAATAGATATTGACTGCAAAAACGCGCCGTTTATAGCGACGATGGAAATGCGCACGGCCCCACCCGAAGAATTCAAAATCAGGTCGAGACCGCCATTGAAATAGATCCTCCGAACGCTTCTTCCACTTCCACCGTCTGGACACCTGAGGCTTCCTCTCTGTAATCGCGAGCATGGCGGAGACCAGCACCACCCAACCGCATCACGACGATCTGTTCTCCTCCGTGATCTCCGACGTCAGAACCTACACTGGCGACGATCCGCTTCTCCCCTGGCTCCGGTAACACCAGATTGTCACCCCCTGGCCTCCCGCTGTTCCGCATTCTTGCTCTGCGATTGATCCCGTTTCGTATTCGTTAGAACTGTAGGTTGAGGTATTTTGCTGTTTGCGATGTTGTGGCAGTGGGATCAGAAGGATGAAGGACCGACTTCCTCCTCAGGTCCTGAATGATAAGCTCCCTAGGTTTCTCCAGAAGTGCGCGGAGAAGTTCCAGTCGGATCGCCGTTACAGGAACGACTTGCGTTACCTTCGCGTTTGGTTACAGTTGGTAATTCCTTTCCTTCAACTGCATAAGTTGCGGCTCTTTTTAACGAGCGGAGTAAGAATGCCTGAATGTGAGCGACATGTGTATACGTTGGGAACAAGTTTTACAGGGACCGTTAATTTTCTCCTTATTTTCTTCTCATGATTGTAGCGAGTCTTGCTCAAAGTAAGCCAAAGAGTTGGACTTAGGCGGAGCTTTTGTAGTTTATGTGAAACTGCATTCACGAGACCAGGTCTTCTTTTATCATTGACCGAATGGTATTTAGTAGATTTCGTTGTCATTAAATGTGCAGATGGATTATGTCGACGATCCAAAAGTGCTTTTGAGAGCAATGGAGATGAATCACATTGGGATGAAGCGGTCTCTCTTCTACAAGGCATATGCTCTTTACTTTGAGAAGATGAAGAAATTCGAGGAAGCTGATGGGATTTATCACTTGGGAGCGCAAAAGTAATCTTTTACCCTGTTATTTTAATTTTTAGCTCTTTAAATGCATGGTTGTTGGTTACTCAGTGGAAAAACGAGGAGATAGCTCATTAACTAGCAACAAGTTTTTTTCAACACAAACTGTGAAGCTGTGCTAGTGTAACAAATTGGCAGAACTATTGCTAGCCTTTCTGTGTATAAAAAAATCACAGATACAAATTTTCTGAGATTTACTCTGCTTGGCTTGTAAAGCTGCTTTTTTTAATTGTTGGGCAGCCTTGCTGAGCCGGTGGATGAGCTACAGAAATCGTATGAACAATTTCTACACCGGTTGGAGAGACACAAGATTAAGAGGATCCAGGTATCATATGTTCTTCTTTTGATGTTGCTTGTGGCAGCTTTAAGTGATCCTTCTCATAGTCATAGTCATCTAATAAATGACCGATGTTCCACAGCATCAAGAAAGGAGAGCTGACAAAGAAAACATTTGCCACTCTTATGAAAGGCATGATGGGACATGCCACAACAATAACGTTAAGAAATCAGTTCCTCAGGGAAAAATTGTTCATGCTGACCAAATTTGGGAGGAAAAGTCTCAAAATGGTAAGCCATTGGCAGAATCAAGAACAGAGAGGGTCGCAGGGAAGGAAGGGAGTGGGATGATGGAACTTAGAAAAGCATCAAAGCAGCAATTAACCGAGGAAAAGAAAGCGAAGGAACCTGCCATTTCTTGCCATGACAAAGTGGTAGATACTGCTCTCGTTGGAAAGCCTGAGGCAGAGGATGCGTGCCATCATGGATTGGTGGAACCAACAATAAACATGAAGGAGGCTATGAATGCCATCAACAACATGTTTAGAGAGCCAATTGAGATAATGCCAATTGGCAGAGGATCGTTTAGGAGGCAAGAAAGGGAAAAGCAGAGTTGCAGCAGCAATTTCAAGGTTTTTGTTGATGAAAACCTAGAGAAGCAAGTTGAAGCATCTCAAGATCAGAAATGGGAGGAAAGTTGTTCACTTCTGCACACAAGATCCACACTTGCGGAGCCTCGAGAGGGAGGACTTCAAATATACATTGATGAGGAAGAAAATGATGATGGAAAGGAGAATGAAGACTCGGAGCAAAATCAAGCACAAAATATTGCTGATTCACATGTGAATGCATTCGTGTTTCCTCAACCAAAGGATCTGGCTTCTAAAAACTCTGATGAGCTGCTTATAGCAAGCTCATCCAGAGGAAAGTTTGGAGAGGATACAGTGGTTTGCAAGTTTGTTGGTTCAGCCATAGTAGATGAGCCAGTGGTGGAGAATGCTTGCCACCATGGCCTAGTAGACCCTACAATCAACTTGAAAGAGGCTATGGAGGACATAAATAACATGTTTGGAAAGCCAATAGAATTTGTTAGATCTAGAAGATCAAAGAAGCGGGAAAAATTATGGGAGGAGGAGGAAAATTGTAGTGGATTTCTGATATTACCTGATGATGAATTGGAGCATCAACCACTGGTGGATCCAGGAATATCAGCAGCAAAAGCTCTTGACAGGGAAAGAGATATAGGTTTTTCGATTCTATCAGATAACATAAAACATCCTAAACACAAGGTGGCACCCCAACCATCAAGCAAATCAAGAGAAAATGACTTGTTTGAGCCAACCGTATTTACTAAGGAAGCCTTGGATGATATCAACAAGATGTTTGGAATGCCATTGGATTTCTAAGAAACTCTTGTGCTGATTCAGACTACCTGCCTCCACCTTATATAGGACGAGTTCTGCCGTGTTTGAGCTTTTTTATATATTGGATGACAGGTGTATTGCATTGTCAAATTGTCGAATGTAGTTTATATTAGTAGCTCTTTTTTCTAATCTACACTTTCGATTAAACTATACTTTTGTCTGAGTAGCTTTTTGCAAGAGCTGACGTGATCTAAGGTTCTGTGTTACAACAGAAAGCTTGGTATCTTTATTTCGAAATTCAAATTGGAAATGCATGATTTATTCTGATAACTTTTCTACGTCCTTTCAGTAGTTGCATGGATTGAGTCAAATACACGGTGAATAAAAAGGGCAGACATTTCTTTTAGTATACTGTATGGGATTGGAAGTTAAATCAAGCAAATTCTTAGAGTGATGACCACAGTGGTGTTTGAAAATTAAAGCTGGAGAAGTGATCCGTATGAGGCGACTCAAAACACCAGTGGAAAATCCTCCGCCAGTCAAGCTTTCCCTCGAGTGCTTACACCTTTTCACTCTGACAAGCAACAATAACAGCAAAAATTATGATATCATCATAAGTACATGGTAGATCTGCGTGGATAGCTCTCGTCTTTTTCCTGGGACTGACGATCCATTCAAAGTGGAAGAATCACACCTTATGTTCCCAAACCATGGTTTTCCTGAAAAATTCTCTATCTAGTGAGGCGGCTACTGGTGCCGATCATTTGGCAATTGATTGTGCTAAAACTTTGTCGAAAATCATGTGGTACTTCCCCATGTTGAGTATAGAATGCAATCCCTTCGATTACCAGCATCCTACCGGGTGTTCTTGTGCGGACAGCATGTCGACCTCTACACAGCATATACAATCAGTCCTCAGCTTCTTCCCTCTCTCTGAGAACAGCTCCGAAGTGTTTCACCAGTATGTCAACAACTAAAGGCACCACGTCTTTACAAGGAACGCCTTTCTTGTAAACATCTCCTAAGTGCGAGTCACTCCCGATTCTACCACCCAAGAAAACATCCACCCCCTCACAAGTCTTCCCATTCTCATCCCTCGTCAAGCACCCCATGAACCCAATATCAGCTACTTGCACTTGTCCACAACTGTTGGGACATCCAGTCCAATGCATCCTCACGGGTCTGGTCACGGAGACGAGCCTTTCCACGTCCTCAGTCACCTTCAGAGCCCTTGCCTTTGTCTCAATAATG
This sequence comes from Melaleuca quinquenervia, assembly GCA_030064385.1. Taxonomy (NCBI): domain Eukaryota; kingdom Viridiplantae; phylum Streptophyta; class Magnoliopsida; order Myrtales; family Myrtaceae; genus Melaleuca; species Melaleuca quinquenervia. Next base: position 2,316,124 of record CM057726.1, on the reverse strand, counting down.
GCTTGACCACAGAACTGGTTCCCGGTACACGCAACAAGTCCTTTCATGAGAAGAGGTGGACTGGGGGAGAATCTGTTCTTCAAGAGAGGCTCATTGAGCAAGGTTTCGATTCTTGAGTTCTCAACGTTTGGAATGATAATGTTCTGTTCCACAGTGAGCCGGAGTTCACCTGATCCGTACTCGTCGGCAAGCCGAGCTAGCTCGTCCATGTCATCTGCTTGGAGCCGACCTACTGGAATGTGAAGACCAACAAAGCTAAAGCCTTCTTGCTTCTGTGGATGAACCCCTAGGTAATCCCTCCTCTCCCATTGCTTGTGAACCAGGTCCTCCGGTGATGCCCTTTCTAGATTCTGGTGGGGCATTCTCTTTACTACCTCTGACCTGAACGCGTCAATACCCTGCATTTATTTTGGAGAGTTCGCATGTTCTTCAGATTTAACAGGATGAGTACACTAAACTTTTTTAATCGGGAAGACCTCTTAGAAGAGAAATAGAACATTAATTTGGAATTGACTCCATCCTTGCTCACCAGTTCATCAATTAACCACATCATTCTTGTCTTCTGCCTGTTTCCTCTGGTTCCAAGATCCCTGTAGGCCTCAAGAATAGCTTTGCACACAGGGATTACATCATCTGCTGAGACCCACGCATCAAGAGGAATTGCCTCCTCGCAACGTTTGGGGCTAAAGAATCCACCAACCAGCAAATTGAATCCAAATTGTCCATTCTTCATTGCAGGCATGTAGGCAAGGTCATTGATGTGCGGATGCTCATAAAGATCATGAGAACCGATCACACAGACATTCCATTTCCGAGGCCTGCACAGTGTTGACGCACATGAGCTTGTTGATTGAAACATTGTAAAGTAAAAAACTTTCCAAATAAGTCATTTTGGTGGCTCTCTTAGATTCTTTTTTTAATTGCAAATAAAAGGCTCTCTTAGATTCACTGACCGATATGCACTACTTAATTGCTGCCAATTCGCAGTACCGCAATAGTTAGATACCCCTGAAGACAGTCATGACAAAAGTATGATCATGCTAAAGAATGTAAAGCTGTAACTAAAACAGAAAGAACTCACAAATTTGTAATGGCAGGATTTCCAAGGGAATTCCCAGTGATGAATTGGGACAGTAGATTATTATAAGGCCGTGTATCGACTATCTCGTCAGGATCGATGCCTGCAAGGGGGTTGCCAACAGGATTCCTCACATTGTCCATACCACTTTGGAGGCTGGTCAGGCCAACTTCGGCCAAGCCCTCGAGTATTTCGGGAACATCAGGCAAAACCACCCCTCTTATCTGCCAGTTCTGCCTGGTGGTCACATCCGCGCAACCGTCTTTTCCATATTTTCTGATGACACTTGCCAAGTATCGGGTTTGCTCGCTTGTTGTCACCCCATTTGGTAGCTTCAGTCTCATCATGAATCTACCATCTGAACACCATAGATGCAAATCATAACGAGACTAGATTAGCACTTTAGGTGACCGCACCATTTGTTTGGCAAAGTACTTGCAAGTTTCATATCCTTTACTATCCCTATGGTCCGTATTTTGGTCAAGACTGGTCCGTACTTGCAAGTCACATAAATGTGGGAGATTTTCTGCAGCTGATGTGACACACATTCGCTTTAAAATTCAAATAAAGCAAACATCAGTGCTGATGCAGAGAAGAGGAAGAGTAATTTCTTGGCTTGTGAGGTTATTCGGATTGAACAGGACATGAGCACTTATGAAGATGATGATTAATCAACCCTTGATACCCAGGCTAATATGCAAATCGCCAATCACGAACACCTTGGCCAACAAATCCTCAAGCACTATCTTCTTCAGCTAAGAATTTCTACTTCTATTCTCTTGCGGTTCACCTGTTTCTTTTAGTGCATCTGAGTCCTAAACAACTCAGTAGAGCATATAGGGAAAAGAAATATGGACAGGTCATATTGGAATACAAACGAATTAAATAAGGTGTAGACTCACATTGATGCTTCCTCCTGTGAAACAAGCCAAGCCACTTGAGCCTCACATCGATGTCATCCTTAGTGACCTTAGCCTTGTCAATGTCTTCCATAGACATCTTAGCAAGCTCTTCAATAGCATTCTCCATGAACAGCTTCATAGGCTCTTTCTCAATCTTCACCTTCTCCTGAGGATTTATGCCCTGCCTGAACTTCTGCTTCAGCACCCAATACCCATCCCTCTCCTCCACCCTTGGCTCCAGCCTCGCCACGTCTGCCTCCTCCACCCCTGGCGGAGGTGGGGCAGCTGCTGAAGGGGTGGCTGCATACACCTTCGTCCGGGAGAGAGAAGCTGAACTCTTCTGACATGGTAAGGGAGATGAGAGAAAGCGGGTGGACGTGGAAGACATGGTGCGATGCTTATGTGTTGCTCAAGATCAGGAGCTTCTTGTTTCCGATGTGCTTCAATGGGGTCAGACACGGATGTTAGCATCTTCTAGGCCTTATGAAGGTTATCGTAGTGACCTTAGGAGAGACGGAAAGGAGAGGAGGAGAAGCCGATTGAATGGCCTCTTGGGTGTTGTTAAAGGTCAGTTATTATTTTTCTTCTCTTTGGTCCCCTGGAGGTGAGATGGAGAATGCATGGTGAGCGAAGGGGACAAAATGTTTGGATCGTCCTTGTTACTGCATGTTGTTATCCAAATAGCCACTATTTTTCTTACTGCCGTTTCATTTTGTGTGTCTGTGATCTTTATCTGGGCCATCAGGAGGTGGCTGAAACTTGGGCTGCAGGATCAAACGACTCTTGCTATTGCGAAGGGGTCATTTTAAAATTAGCAAAGCCAGTTAAGAGTTTCTCCGTTAGCATTTGCAAAGGAGGTGATGAAGCTACTCGGGAGCGACCAACCACTGGGCCAATAATCATAATCAACTCTGTTTTTCCGAAGCAAGACTTCGTGTCTTGCCAATTCGTTTTGGTCAACCGATTTGGCCCTAAGAAATCTTTATCAGCGACGAACACTCGTGATTTCTTGTGGCGCTCTAGTCTGAGAAAAGGCGCAAAGGGAAAAGAAAAGAAATGAGAGGCAATGGTTCCCAACCCAAAACTTATCGACCAATCAGGAAGTGATCACAATCTTCTCCAGTGAAATTTTCTCTGGCGTGACTGCTAGATGGTCGATGGTCACTTTCAGCTCAGCCTGAACGAGAGTCCAAGTCAAAATGCTCTCTTTGCTGCTCATTCAAGATTTATTAACTCTCGGCTCCCCTATCGAAGTTTTAATATGACAATTGCTAACTGTCCTAAAAGTTTAAATTGTTAGATGAAGACGTTGATTAATATTTAAGTGCTTTCATACTCTCCCCACGCTTAGTCTAGTCTTTTTGCCTATAAAGATTTGAACTCGTAACCTCCTACTCTGATTCCATATAAAATTTTTGTAGGACCACTATTAGCTGTTCTAAAAATTAAGCTGTTAGTTGAAGATATGGTTTAATATTTATGTACTTTTACATTCCTCGTCACGCTTAGTCTGGTCCTTTTTAAGCGTGACCATGTGTCTGGTAAGATTTGAACTCATGACCTCACGCTCTGATATCACTGCTAATCGTTAGATGAAGTTGTGAACTAATATTTTCACACAGAGAAAAGTAACAATGTCTCCATGCAGCAAAACTGACTGTGTTTTTCTAGGCGCTCTCCCATTGTTTTCTGCAAGGTCTTGCGGCCACGACATCGCTAGGTTCCGCGAAGGACGGTTCCGCACTGGCTCGGTGAGCTGAGGACGCGACGGAAAGACGACAACTCGAGAAAATCGTGGCCGGGATTCCGAGGCGGCCAATGGTTTAGGGGACACGTGGGCTTATGCAGGTATTGAGGAGCTGTGCACCTCTCCGAAGCAGCCAAAGGTCACCCCCTTGTAAAAGCCGCCACGTGGAGTAGCGCACCACGTGTAGCACGCACACCTTTTTTTTTTTTTTTTCCTTCCGGGAGTGCAGCACACAGACTACAATGAGAAAATTCGCTCTAAAAATCAAAAATCAATTCCATTTTTATCGACCCAATTCTTAAAATTTTTAACCGTTTCAATAAAATTGTAATTTTTTTTTATTTTTCGATCGAATTCATTCCACCAATTTTGTTCGGATATTGCTGGCGTGAGTACCCACTGTTTTACTAGATAATGTCAACGCTAACGCTGGTACTTTTATTTTCTTTAAATTGTTTTTCCCTTTCCCTTTTCCTTTTCTTTAGGCCTAGATCAGGGCGTCACAATCCTAAAAGAACATTAACATATTAGTAAAAATTATTGATGTTAGAGCCGATCATACCACGTAAAATAGTTGATGTCCACGTCAATGATTTTCGACTAAAATTGATGCTGTTGCGAGTGAAGGGGGAGTTTTGATCAATGTAAGGGAGAGTTTCGTCTAATTCAACGGAAGGAGTTATGGCGGCGGACCGCCGCTCCTCCTCTTCCTCGTCGTTTGCCCCCCAATTAAAAAAATCACCAAGGTATAACCAGGAGCAGAACTTTTTTAAGTAGGATGATTCCTGGAAGATTGATACACGGGCGGTTACTATTCATCCGTTGCTAAGTTCGATTTGAACAAAAAAGTCTGGGTCAAAAAATGATCCATTTTTAATTATGATCGACGTAATGACATGTTCAATCAATGAAAACAGCCGACAATCGAAAGAATTGTCAGCTTGTCAATAAAATAAACAAATTACACAATACGAAGTTATTGACGGGGCCTTCATCAAGACTTCGAAAGTTGATCAACGAAGTTATTGACGGGGCCTTCATCAAGACTTCGAAAGTTGATCAACGAAGTCACCGGGCGACGGGCAATGGACACAAAATTTAGGAACTCCAAAATAGATTCTGTGCCATTCTAGTAATCATCTCTGAAGACCCAAGTTCAACTAACAACGGACGAGTGCTGAGCTTTCAAGATCTGCAATCTCAAAGGCAAAGCACGATATCAACACAACATCAAGCTGGATATTGAAAGGCCCCAATCAGTTGTGGTGGAGTATGTCCATCACTCTTCCAGTTCCAAAACTATGTAGGACAGAACATATGCAGAAGATCGAAAATTCGAACCGTGAGCATCTGTATTGCCACCTCAAAAGAGTCGAAGAAGTACATCAATGATCAAGACCCGAGTATTAATCTAATGCCTGGCACCTAAATAATTTAGATCCAGCTTCCGTCATGGGCAAACACAATGATCAAAAGTCTTGAGCTTGCCACAGCGAGCTCAATAAGTAAGCCATCAATTCTTTGCCAACATTTGTCGCTCCATCACTTGCATAGGCACGGTATGCAAAACAGGACGGTGCACCTTCAGTCTGATTAGTCCCATATTCACCTCCTTGCAAATTCCTACAGCAGGAAATGCACAAATGGCCCACACTCTGCCGAACTGTAGTCAGGATGAGAAACTCCTCTAGACAAAAATCACTTCAAATTTCTCACATGGGTTGCTTTGCACGTGACTCCTTAGGTCTGCATCATTTTTGAATTTGAATGTGTACAAAGCCTGCCTCTGCGTCAAGCCAACAGGATATATTCTGTAAATTCTAAGTTCATTCCCTCCTCTTATGCTTTCAGGTCTTTCTTCCTTCCAAATCGGCTCATGGTTCATAGAAGTGAACTTCCTCAAGATTGCAGACTCCAGGGCCTCCAGCGTGAGTTTTCTGTATGAGCATTTAAATATGTTTAAAATTCTACTGTCATATCAAACACGAAACATCAAGGAAGGCTAGGTTTAACAACGGTATGAAGTGACAGGTTTATAGTAAATGTCAAATGCATAGAGAAATTGCCGCAGTGCTGCAATGGTTTTACACATATCAAGGCGATTACCTCAAGTAAATGGACACCATCTCAAACCTCCCTCTTTCTCTCACGAACAAATGGTATACGGTTTCTGAGCCTCGGGTGCACTTGCATGGACGATTCTTGAAACCACTTTTCTCTTCTTTCTGCCTGATTGTGGTAGCAAGATGAATGCAAAGACGGCATGATGAGTGAACGGCTGCCATATCGACGAGGGCCTTGAAAGAATCAGATGGACCCTCATACTTCCACCTAACAGAGGCACATTAATATCAAAAGTCCTTCAGGAACAGAATCAGTTGTAATTCCAAAGCATAGAACAACTCAAGTCTCATATCCTCATAATCAAAACATTTTGAGCATTTCCATAAAGAAAAGAACGAACAAAGAAAAACAATCACGCATGCATGTGTGTGTATCCTTTTTTTCTTTTTGGTTGGGGGGTGGTAAGGGTGAGAGAGAGAGAGTACCTTAATGATTGATTGTATGCAACAGGATTCTCTGAGAGGTACGTCATTTTCTTGGCAATTTCTGGAACATCTTTTAACTCCTTGATATGTAAATATGATCCAGGAGCAGGTGCAAAATCCTCAATGTTTGGTGGACCAATAACCACAGGTACAGAACCTGAAATTTTCTTATGTCACAACCATTTCAACACTGTGACAAAGTTAAAACTAAAAGGTAATCAACTTGCTGAAATTTTACAGACAGACAGATATTTGCCAGCGTCTGTCCAGGACTAACTAGCTCAATGGACCAAAATAGTTCATGGGACTGCCCCATGGAGAAAAAGTAAGTACTGAGATCTAGAAAGACTAAAGCTGGATAACTTCGGGAAATCCCAAAAAGAGAGAACCACCCAGGAGATCAAATGGGAGAAAGAGTAAATTTCTCCACAAAACTGTATATTTGGGAAAACTTAAACAGACAAAGAATAACATTTACCGGCAACAAGCGATTGGAAGAATTTCTCGGTGACATAATCTTCCTCATTAGAATTTTCAAAAGCCAAACTAAACTTGTAGCGCTTCAGAGCTTCCACTTTGTCCACTGCAAAATACAGTAGATACAGTTACAAAAGAAATGAAAAGCTCCATCAGACTATTTCTCTTTTGGAATGTAACTGGTCAAAAGAACTTGCAGATATATGACTCTCACACATTGGAGCACCAATACTTCATGCTGGACGAGAAGTTTCTCAACTTTTGGATTCATTAGGAGTTCAATTACTCATGGTAATCTTATTAGGTCAGTCAGAGAGTCGATTAATGCTGGCCCTACTCTATAAAACAAATCTTCACCACCCATGTTCTGTGTGGAATATACATAGATAAATCGTTCAGATGTTAAATTGCATGAGTGAGATAAAAAGATTCCTGGAACAGCATAAAGCTACTTCATCATTCTAACAGAAGTGTAAGTTTGCTTATGACATCCCTAGTCCATTTGTTTCTCATGTATACAAGGCCAAATGAAGCCACGAAGAATTAAAAAAGTAGATGCAGTCAAGTGATTCAGTGACAATGATATTTTTCTGCACATAATGTTACACAGCCTAGACTAACAAAAGATTTCCATAATATCAACATTATAAATATTCAGATTCAGCAGCTAAAACTAATAGCACTCACCTCTCCCATCTCGGTTCCTATGACAGCCACCATATGAATCTATTTTTATTTTAGTCTTTTCAAGAGCCTCGAGAGCTTGCAATCTAAAATTTCTAGCCCCACAGTTAGAAATAAAGGCAGCTGCAATGGCATTCTCAGTCTTTGGCTGCACGGGAGCCATAATATCGTACTCAGCCCATGAAAAATATCCGACTGGAACATCAGAGGAAAGGCTAGTTGTCATCACAATATCAATGCCCCTCCTGTAGCACAAGCCATCAAAGATCATCATACAGAAAAAATAGCAAGAGAACAAATGGAGAGTGATTCATTTAGAGCATTTGCATAGAGGCAGCATCAATCATTATCATTGTAATCTATAAAAAGTAGTCTAATGTAATTAATTTATAAAAAATTCTGTCTCTTGCATCACATGTTCTTCTCTTAACAACAGCGGAAGTTTGACAGCGACTCTCAGAATTAATATGATCATCTCCAGATAATTCTTCACTGCACATGATTGTTTGGCACCGATCTGAGTAATTCTGAGTTTAGATCTAGCAGTCAAGTAAACCGCTTCAGGATCATGGAGTTCGCTTTGATGTTGCGGTTTATATTGGAAATGGATCCTCACATGCCCTCACAAAATTGCAAAAGAAATGAATCATCAGATTTTTGGTGATAAATCAGATTTACAGTCGTGAACTAAACAAACTTCCTACTTTTCAGTAAAATGACTACGTGCAAACTATTCAGAAGTAAACACGTTTGAACTTTTTCCCATATTATATACTGGTAGCAGCCTAAGACCCAAAGGTTACATCTCCTCTCCATGGTCACTATAGACGAAACTATCAGACTAAACATGACAAGCAAAGTGCTTCAGTTCTAAACAACAGTCTCAGCTTTTTTTTCTCTTTCTCTCTTTCTATAATTCATAAGCTCACGCATAGGGCAAATTACGCTAAGCTCTTTGCTTCCCTTAATTGTTAAAAAGCTCATACCACAAAAACATACATCCACCATACGAAACGATTAAGGAACTCCAATATAGGACTATACGATCTTCTTGAACCTAGACACCTTTCAAAATTCCAATCAAGTCAATACAGATAGTGCTTACCCACCGTCGTGCCTGAGCAATATTATTTTCTGCATAGTACTGTGAAGACTCCATTGATCTAAGTATACTAGCTGTTCCGGCTTGCCCATGCAATCCAAATTGCGCATCGGGTTTCTTGTCTGAACCAAAACCAAACTTACATCCAACAGCACATGTCTTCCACTCCTGCATAATAAGCACGCCAAAGGATGTCAATATTTTAGCATAGTATTGTAACAACATTCCAACCAAATCACACTGACAACTCATTATAACATTGCGCTAGAAACACGCCCTAAAGTGAGAGTTGAACCACAACCATTCAAGCATAGAGAGGAACTCCAACATCTCAAGCGGTATGCTTAAATACGTTGCCAGAACCAATCTACACTAAAGGGAGTGCAACTGAAATTTTCCTTGAGATAATAATAATACCAGCTAAAGGAAAAAGACAGAAAATTTCCAAACAGTAACTGCCAAACTTGAACATCCTCGGGTATGCAACTTCAGTGTCATTTATAGCGGCAGTTTCCTTCTCACATGCTAGGTTTTTAAAAACTGCCTTCACGTAGATTCAGCAAGAGTGAAGCAAACATGGAAGAGAAGCCAAGATAAGAAAAAAGAGGTACAAATTCTGGCCAGTTTATCTTCCTTGTGTTCTGTGTATTATGACTCCCTAGCTAAGCATTTATTTCTTGCTTGTCCATTGCTAGTCAGTTTCAGAAAAATCTTCATTCTTTCAAGAATCCAAACTACACCAAACAATTCAATCGATACTTTATGTCCCCAAAAGTCCAAAAATATAGCATCCTCTGCAGTTACTCATTTCATAAAAGTGACATTCAGAACAATGAATGAACTTAAATGGAAAAATCAAAGAACCAATGTGACGTAAAACTAACAAATGAGTATAGACCAAACCTTCTCAGAACCAGAAACCAAAACAGGGTCCTTGTCAAAATCCCTAGAATAGACCACGGCATCCTCTTTCTCCAACCACTCCTCGCAACTTTCCGTCTCCGACCCCGAATTCCGCTCACTGTTCTCCATCGCGACGGCGAAATCTTCGCCGTTCAGGGGCAGCTCGTCCGCGGGATGCGAGCGGTGAAACAAATCGGCCCAAGAATCGACCAAAGCAGCATTCTTGGCCATATCAAGCCGACCCAGGAACGCGAGCTCCGCGACCACCACGAGAATCACGAAGAGAGGCATGAAATTGGTCCATCTCTTCTTGGGAGCCGCCTGATTTCCATTGGCAGCGGGCACAGATTCGTGGGTATGCGCGACTCTGGATAATCTCTGATTCGAAGCGAGATTCGCCGACTTCTCCATCTCCTTCGGGAACAACACGGGTTCGGAGTATCTGATCACTCGAAAGACGGGAGACGGAGATAACTTCAAACAAGTGAACCAGGGTCCGGGAGAAGAAAGTCCGATGAGTCTCGGGATTCTTACCGTCTTCTCTTCGATATCATCGGTCAGATCAGAAATGGAAGGGGAGTTTCCTTTGGGAGGTCGGAGCTCAAGCAGAGATTTTTCTCCTTGGAAGTCAATGCAAGCAAACAAATTTGGCTGAATATTCAAATTACGGCAAGTAGATTACACGCACACCTTCCTTGCTCGTAGTTCCCACTGGCGAAAGCGAAAGTTCCAACTAAGGTGGGCGTTCCCCAGCCCCAAAAGGACGTAGCAAAGAAAGGGTCAGGCGGGTCTGTCTGCAAGTCATTCGGCAAAAGATATAAGCTGGAAAAGCGCACAGTGCCACGCCCAAGGCAGAGTAGGTAGGCCTGCTGATCAAAGGGTGTACCTGAGATCTGAAGCGTCGGAGAGTTCCAGTAGGTTTGGCGATGGCTGGTCCATTAATCATGACGATAACCCTTAAACCTGCTCCATTAGTTGGAAAGCTGCTGTAGGTTAGTTTGAGATATCATTGATGTGATTCCCGTAGATTCCACTAGCCCGATAACCTCTTGTGAATTCGCGTATTAACCCTATCCACTTTACTTAATTATTTCTATTATATTCTGTCTAAACGCTCTATTAAAACACTCAATATAAAAGATTTACTTGGCATCTTTGCTTATCCGATAATTTATCGATAATTTGTTAATGGAGAAAGATAGAGGGATACCATACTAAGCACTAATGCAATCGTCATGACAAATCCTTCATGGATCTCATCATTGTAAAGATCGTAGATTTACTTTATAATCATCCGTGCTATCATTTCACTATTCTTTTTTGTATAAAATGTTCAGAAAAAGACCTTCTCGCCTTTTGCATTCTTGTCCGTTGCCGATTATCGGGGTTACGGATCGCAAACGTCGGCCTTCACAAACCAAATGAAAGATTTCTCCGGGGGATGTTGGGATGAACGTTTCATCACTTAGCTGCGACAAAAAGTTTGAGCGAGAACACGGAGATGCTTGGTGGGATCGATCAGCTCGTCATGAAGAGCAGAACATCGAATGACTGAACTGGGCTTCGAACCCGGTCCATCTCACAGACTTCTGAGCTCTCGTTCCTGCGTGCAAGAAGCCCAGCCTTGTTCGAGTGGGTCCAATCCAAGATGTCACCTTTCCGTGTCGGCCCATCGCGTAGATTATAAATACCAAGGGCCCAATTCGACAGCAACACAGAATAGTAGAACTCACCATTTAGGGGGTGCAATGGGACACTTTCCCCAAAGTTTCTTTCTTCAATTGTTGGCGAGGTGGATTCCATATGTCAATAATTTATGTCGTATGAAGATTGTATGATACTTCTCCCTTTTTATTCATAAATAATACGATGCGTGCATGTCCAACTTAAACTTTTGCAAGAAATCTCGCCACCAAGTAGCCCAAATGACCAGTTAAATAAATCCACTCTCGTGTCGTCGTACTCGGCTTTGAAAATAAGCAAATTTTAAAATCAAATAGTGTTTAATAAAAGAAAAAAAAAAGTTCGCAAGGAGCTTTGGCCCTTTCTTTTTTTTTGAATTAAAAATACCTGAAATCTTCTGCTGGCTTCAGCAAGGGGGCTTAGACCATTGGCGAGTCCAATTTGGCATTGACGGCCGATCTTGATGCCACGTAACTTCCCTGATGAGGGGTGCCTAATGTCGCTTGTCCACCTCTTGCCAACTCTTGGCAGCCAGATCTTAGCCTCACGGTGTCCCCAGGTCCAGAGAGGATGAACAATTAACAACAATGAGCGAGAAAATCGAAATAACAAATAATTGGTGAGGGCAGTTTTGGCAGAAAAAAGTTATTTAGGTAGGATCCGCCTAAAGCTTTCTCAATCTTTATCGTATTTATTATTTTGCCATATTTATGGGGAATTTGAAAAAAATATATGTATGTCGCGATTTATATGAATTTTTTTTCTCGAATAAGAACATTGATTATATTCGGATGGCATCCCGGGCGAACCTCACATGGTCATGCCAGCTAATATTTTACCCAAAAACAAAAAAAGGAAAGTTCCAAAGCATTAACAATGTCTTACCATATCTGTGCTCCACCCAAAAAAGAAAAAAGGGAAACAAAAATCAGTCGAGATCAGCGATTTTCTCGACAGCCCTCCATGGACAGAGTCTTTCTTCTGCTCCATCCCATCCTCATCACAAGATTCAAGAAAAGAGATTCTTTGCACGTTTACAGATTAACCCGAACAAGAATTGAATGCAATTGGGGCTTTCCCCCTATCCATTGGCTAAGGTCCTGTAAAGGGTAGAAGATAAGGGGGAGAGGGGAGAAGGGATGTTGCGAAACAAATATTGACTGAGAAGATCAAATCGAAGAACCCTATCATCTTATCTTCTGTATCGATATCAATTCCTATGTACAGAACAGCTTCGTTTTGGCATCGCCGTCAACCCGATCGATGTGAGGAAGGAGACGAAGATTGCCGCACCGAACACGCCACGATCTGCGCCCACTGCCTTAGCCTCGTCTTCACCGTCTGCGGGTCGTCACCTTCAGTTCCGCATCGAGGGAAAGAAAGCGTTAGCAAAAGAATGAACGATGCATGCCCCCTATCATGTCCTATATCGACTCATCGATCTGTGCGTACCTGGATCGTATATGGAGCTGGTGCTCTCGCCGTCGTTGTCCGAGGCCAAGGACGACAGCGACAGTGCCGAGTCGACCGACGAAGACCTCGACAGGCTCCTGTGGTACTGCCTCTTGACCGCATGGTAGAGCTCCAGGGCCGGGAAGGTGTCGGCGAGCTTCGGATCGACGTCCGGCGAGTCGAACCCGAACCCCAGCTCGATGCAGCCCTTCAGCTCGTCCAGGTCGTCGTCCGTCACGCTCGCGCGCCGGCCCTTGAAGCTCCCCTTCCTCCTCTGCCACGCCTCCTCGCGGAGCACGTCCGGGGACCACGAGTGCTGCTTGTGGAGCGGCCGTTGCAGCCCCAGCCTCGGGGGCGGCGGCGGCGGGCTGGGCCTCGACATGGCGGCGGCGGCGGCGGCGGCGGCTTCTGCGGTAAGGGTCTCTCGAAGTCTTGGAGAAATCTAGAGAGAGCGAGATTTAAGGATGATGGTGATAGGGGCGAGGGAGGTTTTATAGGGAGGCGCGAGATTAGTTGCCGCTTTTGAGAAGGAAGGGGGATTGAGGAATTCGGTCGTTGCGCCATGGGAGGGATACGGCCAATTTATTAGGGACCGGAACGAGGATTTGGTTTACCTAGTTAATTCGTTACGGCTTCGAACAGAAAAAACAAAAATTTCGTTACGGCCACGTCGGATCGGTCGAGGGACAAGCTGTGTCTTGCTTGGACCTCGCCACGATTCGATGATTGGCATGTCCTTGTTCCCAATTTCCAACTACGTTAGGTCAATTATTATTGCGGTTGGAGTAACCTTATAATATGCGCTCCCCCTTAAGGAAAAGCATCGGAATAATTCGTACCATTTGAGATTATTTTTAATTGGCATGCCGTTTTAGAGAAAAAACTGTTCAATCCATTACATACTTTTATTATATTTTAATTTCGTGTATTTCAACCCTAAGACGATCGTTTATGGCGAATATTCGACGAAAATCGCTGAATTTCTAGTGCAAATAGGTTGATTGGAATGACTAGATTGGGATTATGTGCGAATGTTTAGGATCAATCGACAAAATTCGAGAAGTTTCTGACTGAATCTGCAACAATATATTCATGACTAATTCGATAATTTTCTCATGGTTATTATTATCTTCATTTGATCTTGAAAACAAAAGAAATGTGTCGTTTAAGTTTTAAATTGACCCTTTAAGATTATTTTCGTAGCGAAAGGAATATTGTCAAATTATACCAAATTCTTAATTAGCCAATCCACGGCACGTACAGCTTGATCAACTTTATCTTTTAACTTCTTCTTTTTTTAATAATTATGGACAGATCTGTGGTGAGTGTGCAGAAATTGGGGCTAAACTTCAGGGAAAGACGGGGGAAAAAAGAAGTCAATGACGTGTCGTGGGGTGTCGTTTTCGCTAAGGATTTTGCTTGACATATAAGCTGAGAATTGGTTCCAGGCACCTTCTGTCCAGATAAGCAAGGTTGACCCATGACCCGGTTCGTTTTCTGTCGCTGAGCTGTGAATCCGGTGGCCTCGTCAATGAAATAAAATAAAAAAATGTCTCGCGACTTGCTTTTGAGTCTTCAATTTAACTAATAAATCCCTAACGAATTTTTGTTAGGAGAACAAAATAAATTCATAGAAATAGTCCCTTCAAAGTTAACTCGAGCAATTTTTTTTAAAGAAGTAAGTGCACGGAAAGTACTAAAACTTGCTAAGAAATTATGATTGAATCTTAAAATTTTCAAAAAAGAAATGCTATGAAGTCGTAAATCTTGATGAGTTGGTTTAAATCAACTTTTGATGTTAACTCTATCCCACTACGATAATGGAAAATGTCGATGTAATAATTTTTTTTATTATCTTCTTCAAACATGTAATGATAGTATGGTGGCCACGGAGCGTCATGTCAAAAAAAATTAAGGCTCCATTTATTTTGTAGAAAATAATTTTCAAATTTTCCGGCATTCTTTTCACAAAAAATAAAATAGTCAACAAAAATATTTTTCACCAATAAAAAAATACCTTCAAAAGTAGGGAAAAGTTTTCCGCTTTTTTGAAAGGTGAAAACATTTCCCGTATTCATCGTTTACCTTTAAATATCGCAACATCTAATAGCGTACCTCAACCTCGTTCAAGGTCAACAAGCCGGCAATTTTTGACAAACTAATATAAAAAAAAATATTATCATTTTCTAGGAAAATGATTTTCACGGAATATTATATTTTTCGTGAAACGAACAGAGCCTAAAAAGAATGCACACTATATTAAATTCAAAGAAAAGTATAAGGTTAAAAGTTAGAAGGAAAAAAAAACAAAACAAAACTGATGTCATCATGGACGCCGAACGTCATAAATGGTTTGTGGAGGCCGCTTGGGCCCTTGACAACCAAGATCTAGGAGAGGGCCACCCACACTAGGTGAGGGGTGGGTGATCTGAGTTTTTTCTTTTCTTTTCTTTACCTTTTACTTTTAATGATTGGGTGACCTGAGTTCATTTGACTAATTTTCGAAATCCATAAAATTTTTGCTAGCCATGACCCAATTAAGTCAGGACATCAATTTAAATAAGCGGCACGAGGAATCCATGACAAATTGTACAAAATGGTTCTTTAGCATGAGATTGATTGTTGAGTTCACATTATTAATCTTATTTCAATTCCGTATGACTCTTGACATTTTCTGCTCGAACCTGCTTATTTCCTATCCTTTGAACAATGTAATTCAATATAATTCACTCGCTTGGCTCTAGTTTCAAGTAGTGAACTTCATTATACATATCCCATTACCAATTTTTTTATGATATACATTGCCTAACTACCTCAAATTCTCAAGATATATGGAAAAAAAAACCTAAGTGAAAGCAACTCACAACTTTACTTATGTTCCGCTTATTACACAAAAAAATGAATTATTCGAAAAAATTTTCCCTAAAAAATGATCGTTTCTATAAATTGAAATAATTAGTCAATGAAAAAGATTTCATCATAAATAACAATACATCTCTAAGCATCTTTGCAAATAATGAAGTTCAATTATTATTGTGAACAATATAAGTAATCATTTATATTTTCTCCGTCATTTAAAGTAGACGATTATTAGGTGAGGTATTTTGAAACGGCCCACCTATATATGTATATATAAACCCATCGTACATATCTTAAGAATTTTTTATTCTTGAGCCAGCGTCCATCACCACGTGGTGCAAGGAGGAGGAGCCACGCCCGCCAGGACATTTATAGATAAATTTACTATGATCTGATTCTATTCATATCTATGCCACATGAATCCACGTTAAACATAAAAATAACCAAGATATTTTTTTTGGTAAATATAAAAATAACCAAGATATTGACATTGCCCAATTCCAAAGATCCATGACCAGTCAGTTCTTGGCTCAGCATTCCATTCAATGTTCAAAGTAATCTTATAAGTCGACTGGAGGCAAAAATCACCGACATAATCGAAGTTCCAACAAAGTCTCGAGTTTGTATATGGACGTCGTCAATGTTGCATGCTGGATATTCTCAAATAGAGATATCATACCAGTATTATCATCTCAATAACTTGTCCCATGCCAACTGTTTTTAACTAGGGGTGTGCATGGTCCGGGTTGGGCCGGTCCCGTGCTCAACTAGAGGACTGACCCGCATAGTGTCGGTCCTCAATTTTTGAGACCATGGACCGACCCGTCAAGCTTGGGATCGAGGTCCGGTCCGGTCCCACGGTCAACCCAGGACCGCTAAAATTTTCGCACAAGTATCGCAAAATATATGATATCAATTAAATGCAAAAAGTTGTAGACCTTAATAGCTACAAATATTGATTAATTAATAATGCTATCCATAAAGAAACTTACACACCGTACACATTTCCAAAATAGAGGTAGAAATTATGAGGCAGAATGCTTGCTCCAAAAGGACTCATCAACATAAATGCACTCTCCCCGCCGAATACAGTAGGCATCTCATTCATGGTTTGAGGGGGTATTTGTTTGGCTTAGTAGTACTCTAAAAGCAAAATCACAAATTATGAAGCAAGCACCGCATACACATAGGAGTCTGGCATTGCAGTTCTCATGAGGAAAAGAACTTAAAGCAAAAGAGCGTTGTTGAAGAAGCAATTTACTGGAACCAAAGACTTAGAAAATGAAACTGTTCACGAAGCAATTCAAGAAATACAAACAATGAATGCTCAAACCAAACTCAATCGATAAACGCAAAGATAGAAGAAAAAATAAAAGAGTAACTACATAAAGCAAGCATAATGAAAAATAGTAGAATTACGTGTGCACCACTTGCAAAAAATTTACGATCTACTAGTCTTGAGCTCGTAATTTCTAATCTTGAACCAAAGACTACTAAACTTAAAATTTTTTCAACATACTATACATTGATCTTACTAAGATAATTAGAAGCAGCGAGTGATGTTCACTGCCAAAAGACATTTTAAAGAGGAAAACTAGATCAACCTGGAAACAATGAATTGAACAATGAAGTAAAGGAGGTGGAAATGGAATGGGCTTATTAAAAAATGTTAATATTAAAAATTTATATATAATATATAGTCGGGTTGGTCCGGGTTGGACCAACCCAATCTTCTAGGACCGAGGACTAACCCGTACAGTACAGGGTTAGGAATTTTAGGACCGAGAACCGACCCGTTCGACTCAAAAACCCGACTTAGACCGGCCGGGTTAGGCCGGTCTAGGGTCGGTCCAGGGTTGACCCTGGACCGCTGCTCACCCCTATTTTTAACTTCGCCACTTCTTCATTTCTCTATAGGAGGATCGATACAACCATTTTCTTTTTCAGGTCGGCGATTCTGTGATACTCGATTCTACTTTCGTGCGTATCGATCAAGTCACTTCCGAAGCGATGTTAGGTATGCACTCCCCCGCACCGGCTTCTCCCAAACACAACCATACGAGCCAGTGCTTTGTTGGACGTCAAAAAACATCAAAACGGGTCGATGCATCCGAACTTTGTGATGGCTCTAATGTTTTGCCCGATTCGAAGCAGCCTATTAATACAAAAGTCAGATCTATCATGTTGCCCGATATGGATTTCCTATTCGGACGGTGAGGCATGGGGCCACGCTTCTCGACCCGATTGGTCGAACGATCACATCAACACGTTTCAACGCCTTCCCCATTGGGCCACGTTGCAGATCACCGGTGGCTCTGTAATAAACAAAAATGATACACACGCCTCGGAAAGCTCGACCACCAACCTCCTTAAATCGCGACTCGTGTCCAGAGTCCAGAAGAAGGTCGACACCTGTCAGCTCCCAGCACAATTCGCAGATTCGGTTCGATTTCAAAGACAATCTGACTTACCCAAATTAGCAGCCGCAGGTAAAAACCGTCACCCTCCTTTCGCTCCAATCTGATCGCGCATCTGGAAGCAGCGCGTTTGCGTTTTCTTGTTCTTGGCTACCGGGGCTCGAGTTTTGTATAGTAGCTCTCTGGTTTGTGGGGGCGATCGAATCGGAAAATTATTTCCTGAAGTGGGAAGTTCTTAGATTCGTGTTCTTTCTTGAACCCACCACCTGGTTTATTATATTTTCGATAAAGCTTGCTGATTTTCAAGTGATAAATTCGTGGTGTGAAGTCAGTGGAGGTTATGAATCGGCTATTTGCATGTTTCCAACCTTCTTTTTATGGCATGATTCTTTATTTTATGTGTTTTTTATTTCAATATGAAGTTGATCTCGTCTTATCCAGTTTAGCTCGCGTTGATGAGCTTGGGTTGGAAAAGTGGTTGACGTCTTAAATTGGTCAAATTTCCTGCAATGAGGCTGAGGGAGACATCTTGTGGTTCTGGCGATTCCTGCCCTGTACTGCTTCAGAGTCTCGTTGATTTGAAATTATCTGAAATTTCTATACTCCATGCGTACTCTAGACTTAAATCTTTCTTTCACTTTTATGCTGACAAGCTTCTTGATGATTTGTCCGTTCTCAAGTTTAGATCGTTTTGTCGGATGGAAACGAAACGGGGTGTTTCCGGTTGGTTAACAAGCACTTGCTCTACCAGTTTGTACTTATTTATTTATTTATGATTCCGATAAGCATCACTTTCCTAGAACTGAAACTTAAAGATGTGTGAATCTGTCTAGCTTCTATTGTTCATCGCTGATTCTTGATCTGAACACGAGCGTAAGAAAATGAACTAAAAGGACTGATCCATTTCACTTGGATGGGCATGTGAAAATTCTAGCTTGCAGAATGGGTCCTCAAAGGAACATTGGAAACTTTGCCGATGTGCCAGCAGCCGAAGGAAGTACTGGAAGGCAACCGGGGATTCCACCATTACCTCGACAATCCTCGATATATTCCTTGACTTTCAATGAGTTCCAGAACACATGGGGTGGACTTTCTAAGGATTTTGGATCCGTCAATATGGATGAGCTCCTGAAGAACATATGGACAGCTGAGGAGAGCCAACTGCAACTACATGCCACGGCACCTTCTGGTTATGGAGGGGAAGGAGGCGCTCAAGTAGGGAATTTGCAGAGACAGGGGTCATTGACTCTGTCACGGACTCTTAGTCAAAAAACAGTTGATGACGTGTGGAGAGAATTGTTCAAAGAGACGGCTGATGTGAAAGAAGGGAGTGGAGGAGTAGGTGATATAAATCTGCCACAGAGGCAGCGAACTTTGGGAGAGATGACACTGGAAGAGTTCCTAGTGAGAGCTGGCGTTGTGAGGGAGGACACGCAAATGATGGCGAGGCCCAGTGATGATGGATTTCATGGGGAAATGTCGCGATTCACTAGTAATGGTCTCGCCAGTAATGTGGCTGCTGGAAACAATGACATATTCTTAAGTAAGCCTGCTGGTTCAACGTTAGATTTTACTGGAACTAGACCTTTTCAGCTACAGCAACAATCACAGCCACAGCCACTTGAACCACCGGTTTCTCTTTTTCCAAAGCGGGAAAATGTGCCATTTGCATCATCTGTGAATTTAGCAAATACAGCTCATATAGCAAATCCAGGGTCATGGGATGCAATTGGAATCACGCACTCATCGTTAAACAAAACATTAGTTCACAGTGGGGCTATGCAGGCTGGAGGACTGTGCACGGGGGATTTGGGCCAAACAGGTTTCGCTGTTGGATCGCCGGCAAATCTGGTATCACCGGATGCAATTTCTCACAATAGTGCGGATGGATCCTCGTTGTCACCAGTTCCTTATGCTTTTGGCCGTGGAAGAAAATCCAAAGATGTATTGGAGAAAGCAGTTGAGAGAAGGCACAAGAGAATGATAAAAAATAGAGAGTCTGCTGCCAGGTCAAGGGCTCGCAAGCAGGTGAGGATGCTTACTTTTCTTTGATTATGCTCTTCATTAGACTAGGAAAAAGTCACCAGCTAGGTCTTGCTAGCCCATTGTTTTTAAACCAACCAGCAAAATATGGTGTTTTTAGCTATCCAGAAGTCCAGAAAAATTATGTAATGAAAGCCGAAGAAAGAGTTCAGATCCTGCTATGGTGATTTGCTTGGATATCTTGTGTACATAGCCTGGAACCTGCGCATGCTGTCTTCCTAATTTTCAGCTACCGTAGTTTTCCATCTCTGCTGAGGAGTTGCTGAAACTATCATTTGGAATCATTGAGAGCGCCGTTAGAGAATGTTACTCTTTTGAAAGTTTCTTTGAGAAGAATAAGTACTGTTCTTTTGTTCCTGACTGTTGAACTGCTTAAAACATAAGCCGCTCTACATATATGCATATTTCGTACAGCATCATGTTTTAAGCTACTGTTAGGTTTTAGGCCTTTTGCTGAATCCAGTCATCCCCAATAAAGGTTAATAAATAGATATGTTTCAGACTAGGCTTTAATCTTTAGGTGATTTTACTAAGAAATGGATCAGTAGTTCATTTTCCTAGCATCTTAAATTTCTGGCAGGCCTACAATATGGAACTGGAAGCAGAAATTGCAAGACTGAAAAAGAAAAATGAGGAACTACTCAGAAAACGGGTAATTCACCCAACCTGAGATGCCGTCGCCGGCAAACTTCTGATCACTATTTTCCTTTTTCCCCTCGATGACAAATATTTTTTGTTCTTACAGGCCAAATTAATGGAAGTGCAAAAGGATCAGGTATGTCTAGCTTCCACTTATACTCTTCATCCCAACCTATTGCTTTTATCATGACTAAGCAAACAAGACATTTGCAATCGTGTTCAAACAAGATCCAAAAAGATTTCTCTTCTTTTCATGAGCATCAAATTTCTTTACTCATGCAAGTTAAAATTGCATAAAGCCTTGAGGTATTATTAAAGCTACATTTGTTGAAGCGGCAACATGGCTGATCGAGACCTTCGCATATATAATATCTTTCTACTTTGTAAATGGGTGTCGTCGTCTGATAATTTACTGCCTGGCTCCATAATCTGTTTGTGCTTGTTGAACGTCAAACTATCTGGATCATCTTCACGCAACAGAAACTGAGAAACCTTCCATGTGCAAGACAACGCAAGCTAACTCACCAAATTGTTTGGTTCCAGAGGACTTGCCAGGAGCAATAAGTGCCATGGGTCCTGGGTGTATCATTCGATAAATCAATGATTGAGTGTATGATTTGTCATAAAGATTATATGGTGAATCCGCCATACACTTAAGACTCGGGACCAAAAATCTGGTGTACCAGAATGTTTTCCAGAAAAATTAGTTTAACTAGCTGCATCAATGAACTTATCACTGCTGCATATCTATTGTGGGAGTAGAACTTACAGTGAAGCATTCATAATCCATAAATTTGAGGCTACTAGCCCGCTTGTTTTTGCGGTGGAGAGACTGATGATCACCTTCTGATATGTTGTCGGCAGATCTCACAGAAGGTGAATGGATTGTACTCGGAGAACAAGAGGCAATGCTACTTGAGGAGGACGCTGACAGGTCCGTGGTAGATTTGATGGATCGGACAGCATATACTTGCTTCGGAAGCGTGGCTTTGCATTTTTGCTGTTCATGGCTGCCGTAGTTGGCGGTCTTGTTCCAATCTTGGATCGCAAAGGGTACCTATTTCTTGTAATAAGATCAAAGCCACTCGATTTGTTTCGAGCAATTAGCGAACTTTTTATATGGTAATTATAAGTTGTAATAAGTTTTTAGCCTATCCGATGGAGGTGAGATCATCCACGAGAACAATTGTGGGAATAATTACTCTTCAAGTCGGCCGTTGCTTTTTTCGCCTTGTGTACTTTGATCATGGATATCGTGAGTGAATCAAAACGGTCTATTCAAATTGATTTTTTTTTATAGGAAAGATGAATATATTGTTTTTAGGTCATGGACAATCAAACACGTAGCTGGAAATTCACATTATGTGTGGATGAATAATATATTAGATATGGTAGTCTCTTAATGCAAAGTAGCATCTGTGAGTGTTAAATAAATAAAAAAAAGTCCTATGGAGAAGTCTACTCTATAATCATATCTTCTAATGCTCGGTGTATTTTTTTGAAAGTATGGACCACGGTATATAAACTTACGAGACTGTTGTATGCCGTGCGATAAGTTTATACGAGGTAAATTACCGTTTATTTCCAAGCACTGTATAAATATAATAAATCGGTTTCTACCATTGCGAGGCGCCCGTGGCCTAATGGATAAGGCGTCTGACTTCTAATCAGACGATTGTGGGTTCGAGTCCCACCGGGCGTGGCCGTGAACGCCATCTTGATCTTTTTTTTTTTTGGGGCCTCCTCCTTCCTCGTTTGTTTCTCATTTCGCTCAGAAGAATCGGCAACAGGAACGAGTAGCGGATCCGATAAACAAAGACGATGGTCCGGCACTGTAACTGTGCAGTGCATGGGTTTCGGTAGGAGTAGCTGAGAACAATCGGTCCTGTCCATGCCTTAGCTCGGGTGAAGATGATGATTTGCTGATGTGGGGAGCACTGGTGCCGCAGAACCCGAAGGAGAAGAGCAGTTGGAAACTTTTGGTTTTCGTACAAGCTTTATGGGGACAACAATGATGCAGGCTACGACTCCTTGCGGGGGTCATCGTCGATCAGTTGTCATGGGCAGGCATCAGCGTAAATGCATCCGGCCATGAATTGACTCAGTGAGGACGATGATCATGAGCGATGACAAGAAGAATTCCCGTGTCCACGCATAAAAAGGGGGGGACTACCCTGACCTCACTTTCAGAGGACTCTTTCTGCCTCCCTGCCTGGACAACCAACGATGGATAACAACGCCGGATCCACTTTTTTATGTGGACTTGGATTTTAGTTTTCGATCTGACACAAAAAAGAGGCAAAGAAATTTAGTTTTAAGTCGCCATCTCCTGCAAAAAGCAAACAAAACAGAGTCATGTATGGAGTCCTAGCTGTGTATTGTCAACATCCCGAGGGGGCAGAGGTGCGCTCAGAGGCAATACTAGGATTGTGACGTGGGTGGCTTGGATTCTACTAGTCCTCCTAGCTGACATACACAATGCAAGGCCGAATTCCTTGACGTTGCACGGTTCCAGATAATCTGGAAGTGTCCTCGAATTCCAACGCCAGATCAACTTTCCATGGCCCATGACCACTCTGCTGATGAGCCTCTGCTGCTGAACCTTACTGATGCCGAGAACGAGAGTCCACCTCGTTCCGCCTCTGCTGCTGCGTTCGTCAAATGGGTTCTCAGCATCGCCATGTGGCTCGTCCTTGGTTTCTGGGCGGTGGTTTTCTTTATGTTCCCCTCAGATGCCGGGACGGCGCTCCTGGAGAGTTGGACCGGCGCGACGAGTGGAAGCTTGTACGGAATTACAGGTTCGGCTGCTATTTTTTTTTATCTCTCCTCGATCCTGAACTTGGCCTACTGGCAATAATTGTCACCTTATTGGTGCTTGAACCACCAAGCAGGGAGCTTGTTCTTGTTGTGTAGCGGTCCAGTTGTCGTCATCGTGTTTCTTGCCATAGCAAGTCTTATAGTTGATGGGAAGAACGAGCAACAATTGTATGTTGACCCTCTAGTCATTGCCCCTCGTCTCCGCAATTTTCACTGAACGAATTTACTTCCTCATACATCGCCATTGAACACGATATCTCAGGAAGACGACTGGCAAATACCCAAGGGTTCGATTGTGGACATTTCCCATCCTGGTCGATGGACCATTCGGAGTAGTCTCGGCAGCTGAGTTTATTGGGATTTGCATCTTTGCTGTGTTCGTCGTATGGGCTTTATATGCTTATACCATGCAGAATCTCGACGAGTTATCGGAGCTCTCGATATCTTCTGAAGGCAAATGGTAATCCTCGTTCTAGCTTAAATTCATAATTACCCCTTTTACCCTTGGCCGAAATTGAGGCTTAAATTAACCCTCAGCCTATCATTTGAAATTATGAGCCAAAAAACTCGACTGATATCGCGGTATGCATCTTCTTGATTCTTAGTTAGCAAGGCCGTTCCGCTGGGTAATTCATTGTTTTTTGCAGGATTTTGATGCTTATACTCACCGGACTTCGCTTTGGTTCCATCGGGTTGTACTGCTTGGCGTTTCTCTTCCTTCCAATCTCAAGGGGATCTGTTCTTCTTAGTATTATAGATATCCCCTTTGAGCAAGCAACCCGGTATCATGTCTGGCTTGGACACCTCACAATGCTCTTGTTCACTCTTCATGGGCTATGCTTCGTAGTTGCATGGGCGCTGGAAGGTCGACTGCTACAAGAAGTGAGCGCAAGCAATTTGCCTTTGCTTGGATAGTTATCTTTTCCTCTCTCCAGTTAGCAATATCTTCGTCTCTCTTTTTGTTTCCTGCTTAAGAAACTGAGCATCATAGGCACTGGTCATGGCAAAACACGAAATAAGAATGCATGCACAGATTTATGGCTCCTATTAGATGTCTCTTAATATGTGATCGGTGTCTGTGGTAAACTACTAAAAATTTCCGTAATTAGACATAATTGGATTTGATTTTTCTGAATTTCTTAATCCATGACTTAGAATGCCTTCTTCAGATACTGGGGTGGGCAAATGAAGGTATTGCCGTTCTACCTGGGGTTATCAGCCTTTTGGCTGGTCTACTAATGTGGGTGACTACGCTGCCTCTTGTAAGGAGAAGGAAATTTGAGTTATTCTTCTATACCCACCAACTCTATGTTGTCTTCGCCATCTTTCTGGCTCTGCACGTCGGAGATTTTATCTTTTGTATAGCTGCTGGTGGGATTTTCCTCTTTGTGATCGACCGGTTTCTCAGATTCTGCCAATCGCGAAGGACTGTAAATGTTATTTCCGCGACATGCCTCCCTTGTGGAAGTGTAGAATTGGTCTTCTCAAAGCCAGCAAGTACTACTAATTCTCATTTTCTTCATCTGTGGGTTGTTAATTAGTTCCTTGTACCCTTTTGCAGAATGTTCTTCTATTTGAGTCGGTATTCTCTTGGTGATGCAGATCTCCAGTACACTGCCCTGAGTTTCATCTTCCTTCAAATTAGGGAATTGTCTTACCTTCAATGGCATCCTTTCAGTGTTTCATCCAGTCCTTTGGCTGGAAGAAAACATATCTCTGTCCTCGTAAAGGTCTTAGGGGAGTGGACCGCGAACTTGGAGAGCAAGGTATTGCATATGTCCAGAGCAGAAGGAGAATACGGACTCGGCAGCCAATCTCATTCCAAAATAACAGCTTCTGTCGAAGGGCCTTACGGGCATGAAATCCCTTACCATCTCAAGTACGTTTTGTGATCTGCTACATCCTTCGTAATTAATGCTGAGAAAACTGTACGCATGAAGCCATCGCTGATGAGTAAAACTAGGCAAAGTTTGACCCTCCTCATAAGAAAGAAGACATTCTGACCTCCATTAAGAAATTAGTGCTTCTAGATTTGGAAGAATCTTAAGATTGTGTCCATTTGATTTGGTTTTCACCATCAAAACCGTAAGTTCCATCCATCTGTAACTTTCTCCTCACTTTTTTGACGGATTCTTACTTGAATTATTTGCTCTCGTAGATATGAAAATCTCATTCTGGTAGCTGGAGGCATCGGGATATCCCCCTTTTTGGCTGTCTTGAGTGACATACTCCATCTTACGAAGCAAGGGAAACCATGCTTACCAAAGAATATCTTGGTGATTTGGGCCATAAGAACATCAAATGAGCTTCATCTGCTTTCCACTCTGGATATGGAGTCGATCTGCCCCAACTTTTCTGATAAGCTGGACCTCGAAGTTCGTGTCTATGTCACTAGGGAATCGGATCCTCCACTGGTATATCTGACCTGAGCCTTTGACATACAATTTGCCTCAGACCTGTGAAATAAAGAGCTAGTTGTGCTGACGATGCAGGAACAAGGTAACGTCGATGAGCGCATTAGCACTTCCGTGTCTCCTCCATCCGGGGGAACCGGCATGTCCATTCTAGTTGGTACGGGAAACCGTGTGTGGTCGGGAGCTTATGTCATCTCGTCCATTGTTGGATTTGCTGTGTTGATGGCCCTGCTGGACATCTTCTACATAAACCCTTTGAATATAGTCTCATGGTGGTACAAAGGCCTCTTGCTAGTAGGATGCATGATCGGCAGTGCCATCATATTCGGAGGCCCTGTCATCTATCTATGGCATCGCTGGGAGAAAAGAGTCCTCGCTGTAGAGGAAGTCGAGGACGGTGAGAAGGATGACAAGTCGCAGCAGAGCGCAGATCCTAATACAATGCAGGACAACTCGGTCCCAAAAGATAGCGCCGTCTCACGGACCGCACATTACGGCGCTAGACCGAACTTCGAAGGTACACTTTACCATGGCATTCGGGAAACCATTGTCCTCGTTTTTGATGGAATGACATCCCGCGCTGTAGTAATTAAAGAACTTAATAGAGGTTAAAGAACGCAGTCCTTAATGATGCTTGTGCGGGAAAAAATATGATCCCATTCCAATGTTTGCGCAGAAATCTTCGCATCCGTGTCTGAGCGCTGGGGCAATGTGGACATCGGCGTGATCGTGTGCGGTCCTGCAACTCTTCGGTCAAGCGTTGCCAAGCAGTGCAGGTCACAGAACTTGAGGAGGGGAGCGCTTCACCCGGTCTTCCATTTCAACAGCCACAGTTTCGATCTGTAGCTACCCTCTCGATGCTCGCCGAGCGCATCCGCGCAGAACTCGCGACCGATCCGGCCCGTGAGCATTGACAAGCCTACAGTACTCGTGATATATTAATCCTAATCAACAAACATGTAGGATCGGATATCGTTGTATTTATGATGCTTTGTTAGATGACTAGTATACTCTGAATCTAAAATCTGAGACACCCAGATGTCTACTGGTGAACATGGCTTTATTCATGCATCAAGTTGACTGAACATACATACATGCATACATATACTGTATGTATGTATGTATGTATGTATGAAATGTCTCAAAAGTTGAATTGAACGAGGGGTGGATTGGAAATAAATATAAAGTAAATACAATGAAAATCAATCTTAAAATTTTGTTTTATGATAGAACTCTAAGGTGTAGTACCAAAAAGTAAGGATTCCTTATATATATATTTTTTTTCTGGTGCTGTTGAAGTTCATGATCGTTAAGTATCAAAAAGATGTCGGTATAAAAAAAATACATGGCGAAATTTTTCCAAGCGATTTCTTAGATTTCAGCAAAAGTTATATAAAATTAAATTTTTTTAACAGTTTGCAACTTAGCAATATTTGCGTAATTATTTTGATTGACTAACTCTCACATAGAATTACCAACCCCCCTTCTCTATATTAACAATCTTTTACATTTACCAATTCTCTTTAGAGATTATCAATCTAAATTAGAGCTACCCATTAAATTTTCTCCCATTAAAGCACCATATAGTATTGGATTATCAATCCCCATTTAAATTAATTACCGATGTTTTCTTGATTTGCTTTTTAATTAATTAACTTTTCTTGTCGTTTACAAACTTTTACTTACACTCCTTAGCAACTTCATAAATTGACCAACTTTTTAGGGAAATTATTAATCTTAATTAGAGTGATTTATCGGCTTTTCTCTGAATTTTCAGTTTTGAACTCTCATTTGAGTTATTTACCAAATATGCTTTTTCTTGTAAATACCAATTTCTCTTAACTTTTATTAACTTTTGTTTGTCTTTCTTTAATTGCTCTTTAAATTTCTGATCAACTCTCATATGTAATTACTAACTTTATTAAAAGTGATTATTAACTTTTATCCGCTTAAGTTATTAACTAAAACCTTTGTAGCCGACTCCCATTTAAGTTGTTCACCAACATTTATTTAGTTTTAATAAGAATAAAGTAGCTCAATAAAAATGGTTAATAGGCAACTCAGATGAGAGTTAGTAACCCAAAATTAATCGTTCCTAATTAGAGAAAAAGTTGGCAAGTCACATGGCCATGGCCGCTCAATCTCCAAGCTCCCGGCAGCAGCAAGCAGGTAGCTCGACCGGCCATGGCCATGGCTGCTGCGAGCACGTGATGACTGAGAAAGGCACGTGAGCAGACAGAGATGGGGGACGAGAGAGAGAGGCGACGCTGACCAATGGCGATATATATGGCACCACTCGCATGAAAGCTCACAAGCTTGATTAACGCGCTGAGCAGGCCACCTGCGAATGGGAAGACGCTAGTTTAGAATTGCTGGTAGGCCACAAAGGTCGGAACCTCAACCTCGAGCCAAAATATGTAATAATGAAGCCACTGAAAGCGAGAGCAGTGGCGGGCAATTCTCTTCAGGGTTAAGATGAGTACAAGATAAGCAAGCGAGAGCGAACCCATCATTTCGCTCCATTGCAAGTAAACCCAATTCATATTCTTGCAAGATAGCAGCTAACGTGGATCGAACTTGAACTCCAAACATCGGGATGCGCACCAGATAGTACGCCAACTCAAATCGCAACGAAGAAAGAGCTCGGTTCTCCAGATAGTTAACGAAAGCAGAGTTCCGTCTGCTCGCAATCTCTGCTGTCATCACGCTGAGCGGCCATGGCCGCCGTAAGCCCGGAACTAGCCGTTGCGAGCTGGAAGCTTGAGCGGCCATGGCCGCCTCTCTCTCGGAGTTTTCATTTTTGTTTCTTTCCTTTCTCATTATCTCTCTCAGTTATTTTTCTTTTTAATTAATGGTATTTGGCGTGGCCTGCCAGTTGGATGACTATTGGCCACATTAAACGAAAATTCGGAATTTTTACTCACAGAATAAAAAGTTCGGACTACATAAATTCACAATTATATCTAAGTTTAAGATTTTTTTAAAGAAAAATAGCGATATAAATAAAAGAAACATAATAAAAGTCGCCAAAACATAAGAGAAGTTTTATCTTTTCGTGTCGAAGACGATAAAAGTTGGTAATTCAAGGAATGAAAAAATAATCACTAATGGGTTACTCAAATAAAAGTTGAAAAGTTAAAAATTTGATTGGAGAAAAGTCGATAATTACTCTAACTGAGATCAAATTATTAAATCCACAAAGTTTCATATGAAAGTGCTAAACTAAGTACAAAAGTTAGTAAATTAAAAAAGAACAAATAATATATGGTTAACAAGTCAATTAAGAGTAGGTAACGCAAAAATAGTCAGTTGTCTAATCGGAAAAAAAAGTCTGTAATGCACATTGGTGAAAAAGATTGCTAATTTCATATCGTAGTTGGTAAATTTAAATCATTGGTGAGGTGGGTATACCAAACTAGGTGAACAATAAAGAGGTGGCTAATTTTTCTCTTTGATGGGTAGGTCAAACTTCAACTCCGTTTGTTTAACAAAAAATGTAACATTTCTAAAAAATATTTTTCAAAAAATCATTTTTTTGAAAAATGATAATTTTTTTCAGTGTTCATTTAAAGTGTTTATTTAAAACTTATGAAAAATTGTAAAAAGTCGATTTTAAAATTTTTTCTTTTCTCTCATTTTTTTGTTCCACATTAATTGGCCGCTGATCACAAGTCACTTTTGAAATAAGATGAAAAATGTTTAAACATGAAGAAAGACTTTTTTTTAAAGTCGTAAATATTTTTCCTATTTTTGAATATGTCTTTTCTTTGACTATCTTGTTTTCTAGAAAATGAATGCTAGAAAATCTTAAAAATATTTTTCTTAAATTTATATTTCATAAAACGGAAGGAGGTTTCATTTCATAAAAAAAAAAAAAAAAACTCCTTTGAGATTACTAGCTATAGCTACAAGCCAATCAAGCTGATGCTAAAAGACCAGCATCAACCAAACCCCCGAGAAACAGAGCACAAACTCATAAAGCAATCCGCTAAACAAAATGAATCTGCCGATCTGAACAAATCTTCCCAGACACATTCGACGGGACTTCGTCCTTCAAGGCCTGATGGCCTTCGATGCTCACTCGAACAGCAAATGCAACCAGTCTTAGAATCAAGACACGGCGCTGGACCACAAGTGCCATCGCGAATGTCCACCGTATAATGTGCATGCGGCCGTTAGCTGTCTCTATGATGGCAATGACACTGATAACGAAGCAGCGGACCACCTCAGTCTCTCAGCATCTTCTGAGATTGCCCGAAATATCCATCGACAGTGTTCACTTCCACCGGAAAGACGCAGGAGTTCTAGTTGTGCATTGTTGTACTGAGAGTTCAGACGGTGGTTGACTCACGCCGATAGAGAGTGCTCTTCACATTGGTTTATTTTGCCGGTTGTGTAATTATACCGGGTGATTTAGTTGCTTACTCTCTTGCGGTTAGAAGTTGTCATGCCTTTGTTAGATTGAAAGATTATTTTACTAGGAATTGTGAAGGCTAGACATTGTGTGACTAACTGAGGTTAAAAAATGCCAAGAGTATTTTGAGTGCTCCAATGTGATTGTAATCTCCATTGTATAGTCTCATTCTATAGCCAAATGAACCCGGTGTCGGCTATTTTATCCGATCACTTGCTTAATTTTATAACGTGTGGAGGTCATTGGTTTGTTCTCTGCGAATACTCACACATTTGTCTGCCTAGGCTGCTCAAGAGTACCCGCCACCAGCATCACTTCCAATGGCCAATGGGCTCTCTGCTGATGAACCTCTTCTGCCAAACCTTGCCGATACCGAGAATGAGAAGCCGTCGCTTTCCTCCTTTGCTGCATTCTTTAGATGGGTTCTCAGCATTACAATGTGGCTCGTCTTTGGCTTACTGGTAGTGGTTATGCTCGTATCACCCTTGGACTCTGCCGGGGATATGTACCTCGGGAACTGGACTAAAGTAGCCAGCGGCAGCATATATGGGATTACAGGTTCTTCTTTCTGATGAATTCTCCTCAGTCTTGAACTTGGCATACTAGCAATCATTGTCGCCTCATGTTTGGCGCTTAGAAACTCCTGCAGGGAGCATATTCTTGATGTTCAGCTGTCTGGTTCTCGTCATCGCATTTCTTGCCATAGCAAGTCTCAATATTGCAGGAGAGAAGGGAACCCCAATTATATGTCGAACCTCCAAGCCTAGTACCTCTTTGTTGCTGCATTTTCTTTTGGTACAAAAATTCAATTTCTCATTGCCACCCAGCATGACATGTCACGAACAAGCCAACAGCTAAGGTTCCGATTGCGGACATTTCCTGTCCTGGTCAGTGGAACATTCAGAGTAGTCTCGACAGCTGAGTTTATTGGGATTTGTCTCTTTGTTTTGTTTGCTTTGTGGGTTGTATATGCTTACGCCAGACATTCTCAACCATTTATGGGAGGGGCTCCAAGCACCGTCCGATGGGAAATGGTAGTGTTCATCTACTTAAATTCATAATTAGCCTTCTTCCCCATCGACTTAAATTGTTGCTTAAATAGATGGCTGATCTATCATTTGACTGCAAGTGTCAAAAATCTCGAATGTCAATGAGTTATTGGGGCATGCATCTTTTCGATTCTTAGTAAACAAGGCCATTGCTGTATTTAATCTTTTTTTTTTGGCAGATTGGAGATATTGGAACGTTCAGGACTTCACCTTGGTTCCCTCATGATGTTATTGCTTGGCGTTTCTTTTCCTCCCAATCACTAGGGAATCTGTTCTTATATCATAGATGTCCCCTTTGAGCAAGCAACCCGGTAGAATGTATGGCTTGGACATCTCACGATGTTCTTCGTCACTCTCCATGGGCTATGCTACATAACTATATGGGTGCTGCAAGGTGTTCTGCTAGATAAAGTACGCCCCAACACTTGTGCTTTTGGCTAATTACTATCTTTCTTCAGCTACATCTTTATCATTCTTTTGGTTTCCTGATTAAGAAGTTAAGCACCATATGTGCAAGTCATGACAAAACACGAGATGAGAATGTATGCGCAAACAATCTGTAGCTCCAATCAAATATCTCTTGACTGGTCTCCACGGTTAATTTCTATTGGGAATTTGAATAACGTAGACATATTACCGAACTGGGTGACACTGAAGTTCTTAATTCATGAATGAGGATGTTTTATTCAAATAGTGGAGTGGACGGATGATGGTATTTCCAACCTACCCGGTGTTATCACTCTCTTGGCTGGTCTCCTGATGGGGGTGACATCAATGCCTCCAGTGAGGAAGATGCAATTCGAATTATTCTTCTGCACACACCAACTATATGTTGTCTTTGTATTCTTTTTGGCTTTGCATGTCGGAGAATTCATATTTAGTATAGCTGCCGGAGGAATTTTCCTCTTCGTGGGTTTCTGAGATTCTGCCAATCACAAAGGACTCTGGACGTAATTTCTGTGACGAGCCTCCCTTGTGGAACTGTAGTTGGTCTTCTCAAAGCCAGCAAGTACCAATAATTGTAGCTTTCTTTCTTTCATCTGTGGATCATTCATAAATTTCTTGTAAACCCTTTCCAATAATTTTTTAGTATAAGTCGCTTTTTGTTGGCAATGCAGATCTGAGACACAATGCACTGAGCTTCATCTTCCTTCAGATTAGGGAATTATCATGACTTCAATGGCATCCTTTCAGTGTTTCTTCTAGTCCTTTGGCAGGGGATAGTCATATCTCTGCTCTCATAAAGGCCGTAGGGGAATGGACAGACAAATTGAAGAACAATGTATTCCGGATGTCTGGTGCAGCAGGTGGAAGAGCACGGCCCGATCAATCTTGTTCCAAAATAAAGGCCTCTATAGAAGGCCCTTATGGGCATGAATTACCTTACCATCTGACTTATGTGTTATGATTTGGCTGGACACTCGTCCATGACGATGGAAAAAAAAAAAGCAATAGTGCATGAATTATATTTCTGGTGATGAGTAAAAATAGGCAAATTTGGACCCCTCTCGATTGGAAGGAGCATATTCTAATCTTTACGAGTGTTTCAAAATAAGGAATTTTTCTAAAGTTTGTGCCAATTCAATTTGATTTTTCCCCATCAGGACCAGAGATTCATCACTTTGTGACCATTTCCACCCTCTTTACAGCAGATTCTTGAACTATTTGCTCTAGTAGATATGAAAACCTCATTCTAGTCTCTGGTGACCGTGGGATATCCCCCTTGTTGGCCATCTTGAGTGACATACTCCATCTTAGAAAGCAAGGGAAACCATGCTTACCAAAGAATGTCTTTGTTATTTGGGCCATCAAAAAGTCCAATTAGCTTCATCCACTTTCCACTCTAGATATCGAGTTTATCTGCCCTAACCTTTCAGATAGACTTGAAGTTTGCCTTTATGTCACTTGGGAGTCAGGTCCTCTATTGGTAATTTTGACTAGTGTTGCCAACCAATGCAGGTCACAGAACTTGAGGAGGGGGTCCCTTGACCCGTTCTTCCACTTCAATACCCATAATTTTGATCTGTAGAGACTTTGTTAGGTGTCTTCTACCTCGCCCATGCCAAACTCGGCAGATCCAATCGGGAGCATCAATAAGCCTATGCTAATAATGCAATGTACCACTAAAAATTGAATCTTATCCTTATTACATTGGACCAGATGTCATCATAAGCGTTCATTTATGCGGGATTATACCCATCTCCTAGTCAGGCCATTATTAGTGAGTGTGCTCTGGATCTCCTACGTCAGACCTCCTCAGATGTCTGTTGGACATTGTTTCCCAAATGGAGCTAATTCAACTACCAAGAGTATTTCATTGATGGGGAGTTGCCAATAGGCCATAATCTGCGCGTGCACGAATCTAACAACGATCAAGACGATTGAATACACAAACTGAGGTAAGACGAGGGAAATATGTTTCAAAGTGGATCGGTTTCTCCATGAGACGCATCACTCCTCCACGGTCTGGAAGGTTTGCACCCCCTTCGTGGTTCCTTCTTCGTAAGCGCTCGTGATACTCCCCAACCCATGCATGATCACATCAAAGACGCTGAAGGTAACCCAGAATCAGACCCAAACATGGTCATCCGATCTCCACGTCTCGCTGAAACGCGGAAATAGAAGAAAATCTTTAAACTTCACGGTCGGAAAGGAACAAAAGTGCTTTCCTTGACCTGAGTTTTCTCCGTTTATACTCTTTTTTCTAGGATTAGCGTCTTGTTTTTCACGGCATTCTATTGAATGTTGGAGTCTTCGAGATTTGACTTATATTGCTGTTGACGTGTAAAAGGTTTAACGAGGATAGGTGAAAATTCAGCTTCAATGGAGGTCCGTGTAAGCTTAAATTCATTCGATATCATATATAATGTTTTTCGAGTCTTTCGAAAAATCAAAATTGTCTTTTTTTGCTCACTGGGTCACAAATTCTTTTCTTTCTTGAGTCAAAAAGCCAAAGAGTGCCTTCATTTACTTCAAACGTACGAAGAAGTGTACAGTTCAAGCTCATCATCGGCTTCAGAGACTGCAGGTGGTGGGTCGTAGGTGTCAAGTTTTCGATCGCTTAAGCGAGCGGGCACATCCGCAAATGGAAGCCACCCATATGGCCGATCATGTGAACACGGATGACGTGACTATGCAAATTCTCGGGTACGCATGGAATTGTGTGGACACGATCGCTTCTCTGTAGGATGATTCTTCTGGGATGGGACAACTGATTACCAGTAATTACCCTGTCGCACTCCTATTTTTTGTGGACTTGGTTTTGTTGTTCATTTCTTCAAACTACTTTGGTAGACCCAAAAGAGGCGAGGCAAAGAGAGGATCTTTTATCAGCTTCACTGCTAGAGACAATATGCACACAGGACGGTTGAACGGTGACTGATATGTCCTCTTCTTCATGTGTCAAGAATCCTGGTGTCTGTCGTCTCAGCCACAGAATGCCAAGGGGAAGACGATGCCACCAGCTCATCCTGTGTACATCGCGACGGGATACAGTTTCTTCGTGGAGGTGATCCTAAGATTGTGATGTTAGTGGTTTGAATTCTCCTAACTGATGAATGCCGTGCCAAATTCCTTAATTTCGTTTGGTTCCACGTTATTCGGACTTGCAGGTGCCCTCGAAGTCTCTGTGAGTATATATATGTCTATGATTTAGCCTAGGCTGCTTCAGAATAATCTCCATCGCCATATCTCTTCGCATGGCTAAAAAGCACTCTGCTCATGAGCCTCTGCTGCTCAACTACACCGATGTCGAGAAGCCACCTCGTTTTGCCCCCGTGGCATTCGTCAAATGGGTTCTCAACATTGCAATGTGGCTCTTCTTCATTTTCTGGGTCACGATCATATTTGTTTCCCCCTCGGAGTCCGCAGAGAAGTTCACGAGAAATTGGACTAGAGCAGCCAGTGGAAGCGTGTATGGCCTTACAGGTTCAGCCTTTGCTCTCCCTTACCCTGTCTTCGCATAGTTAGCAGTCATTGTCGCCTCATTTTGGCACTTAAGGCCCAAGGCGCTTAAAACCCTGCAGGAAGCATATTCTTGCTATACAGTGGCCCGATTCTAGCCGTTGCCTTTCTTGCCATAGCAAGTCTTATCATTGCCAGGGGGAAAGAGCTCCAATTGTATGTTGAATCGAACCTCCAGTCATTGTTTTGCTTGTGCATTTTTGTTGTGAAAATTTAATTTCTCACTGCCACTGAACTTGAGATCACAGGAAGAAGACTAGAAAATACCCAAGTTTTCGATTACGGACAT
Organism: Melaleuca quinquenervia; assembly: GCA_030064385.1. Classification (NCBI taxonomy): domain Eukaryota; kingdom Viridiplantae; phylum Streptophyta; class Magnoliopsida; order Myrtales; family Myrtaceae; genus Melaleuca; species Melaleuca quinquenervia. Next base: position 2,280,643 of record CM057726.1, on the reverse strand, counting down.
TTCCCATCCTGGTTGATGGACCATTTGGAGTAGTCTCAGCAGCTGAGTTTATTGGGATTTGCCTCTTTGGCGTGTTTGTCTTCTGGGCTGTTTATGGTTATACCCTGCAGAATCTCAACTTGTTATCTGAGCTTCAAGTACCTCCCGAATTGAAAGGGTATAGTCGTTCTTCACTCTAACTCATAATCAGGCTTTTCCCATTAGCTGAATTGAGGCTTAAATGAACCGAGGCCAGTGTATCATTTGAATTTATGCATTAAGAATCTTAATTGTAGTTATTGTATGCAGCTTTTTCATTCTCCCAACAAAAGCCTTTTTGCTGAGGATTTCATCGTTCTTTGCAGCATGGTAATGCTGGAACTTTCTGGACTTCGTTTTGGTTCCATCGGGCTGTACTGCTTGGCGTTCCTCTTCCTCCCAATTACTAGAGGATCTGTTCTTCTCAGCATCATTGATATCCCCTTTGAGCAAGCAACTCGATATCATGTCTGGCTTGGACATCTCACAATGTTTGTATTCACCCTCCATGGGCTATTCTACTTAATCGCATGGGGTCTGCAAGGTCGCCTGCTACATGAAGTGAGCCCTCATACTGTGCTTTTGCTAAATGCCTAACTGTTCCCTTTTCTTCCTTTTCAGTTTTCCTAAATTAGTTTTACTTTCTTGTCTTTCTCAGTCCAATATATTGGAAGAAGCCCTCTTGTTAACTTACTGTCGCATGTATCAAGCAAGCACGGTAGCTTGACATATTAAACAACAACTGATTTAAAAATAAAAAAAAGATATCGTTTCTGCAATTCAAAAATTGAGGAGAGTAGGTTCAGAATAACATGGCTAGAAAGATTTTGGTGGAACTACTGTTTTAAAAGTTTTAAGTTATCAGTTTACTATCTAATCTTACAGGGCTTGTTACTTTGCAGGTTGCACTAAATACCAAAATGACATGAAAAGTAAAAATTGTAATCTGATATCACTGTTCCCCAGTTTTGTAATAATGCTAAAACTGCTGCTTAACTTTTGCAGCTCCAAGACATTTTCCAAGTATTGTAGCTTCTGATCTTTTCCTTTAATGATTGGGCAAGGCTTCAGCTTTTCATTCGGTATCCTGTTTAAGAAGTTAAGCATCCTCTCAACAACAGGAGATAGGAATGTCAGCACAAACAATCTTGAGCTTTTACGAAATGTCTTATGTGATCCATGTCCATGGCAACTGTTTTTCCTGGAAATTTTTCACATATACCAAACTTGGTTGTGCTGAAGTTCATATTCCTGACTAAGAATGTTTTGTTCAGATACTGGAGTGGAAAGATTATGGTGTTGCTAATCTACCTGGGGTTATCAGCCTTTTGGCTGGTTTACTGATGTGGGTGACGTCATTGTCTCCAGTGAGGAAGAAGCAATTTGAACTATTCTTCTACACGCACCAACTCTACATTGTCTTTGTCATCTTTTTGGCTCTGCATGTTGGAGATTTTATTTTTGGTATAGCCGCTGGAGGAATTTTCCTCTTTGTGATTGATCGGTTTCTGAGATTCTGCCAATCCCGAAAGACTGTGGATGTTATTTCAGCAACGTGCCTCCCTTGTGGAACTGTAGAATTGGTCTTTTCAAAGCCAGCAAGTAATAATTGTTCTTGTGCTCTTTTATCTTGTCAATTGTTAATAGGTCCTGTCGTTTGTACCGTTCTCAAGAATGTTCTATTAACTAAATTACTGATCCTTTCTCGTTGCAGATCTACAGTACAATGCCCTGAGTTTCATTTTCCTTCAGATTAGGGGATTATCTTGGCTTCAATGGCATCCTTTTAGTGTTTCTTCTAGTCCTTTGGCTGGGAAGAATCACGTCTCTGTCCTCATAAAGGTCTTAGGGGAATGGACAGCTAATTTGAAGAGCAATGTATTGGACATGTCTAGTGCTGAAGGAGAAAAAGAACAACCCAACCGATCTTGTTCCAACATAACAGCCTCTGTTGAAGGGCCTTATGGGCATGAATTACCTTACCATCTGACGTAAGAGTTATGATTTTGCTTGTACATTTTTCGTACTTGATGGTGAAAGAATAACCAAGAAAATGCTGATTTGGAAAGTATCTTCAGTCTGTTCGGTTTGGTTCCATTGGTAAAAGTTTGCTGATTTGAATTTTCACCATCATGACGAAGGCATATTCTTACTTCAAGTTATTTTCTCTGGTAGATACGAAAACCTCATCCTAGTGGCTGGAGGCATTGGGATTTCCCCCTTTTTGGCTATCTTGAGTGATATACTTCACCTTACAAAGCAAGGAAAACCATGCTTACCCAAGAATATATTAGTCGTTTGGGCCATCAAAAAATCAGACGAGCTCCCTTTACTTTTCTCTCTCGATGCGGAGTCTATCTGCCCCAACTTTTCCGAGAAACTAAATCTCGAAGCCTGTGTTTATGTCACTCGGGAATCAGAGCCTCCTCTGGTAAGTTCCATTTGCGTCTTTGACGTACAACTTGCCCCAGATCAGTTGACTTCTCCACAATTGCTGTTCAGTTTTTAAATCATGCAGAACTGAGTATTTTATATTGCAGGAAGAAGGTATGCATTACAAGGGCATTAGCTCTTCCGTGTCTCCTCCATCCAAGGGAAGCCGCATGTCTGTTCTAGTTGGCACCGGAAACCGTGTATGGTCTGGGGTTTATGTTATGTTGTCTGTGGTTGGCTTTGCCATAGTAATGGCCCTGGTGGATATCTTCTACATAAATCCTTTCCACATAGTCTCATGGTGGTACAAAGGCCTCTTGTTTGTAGGATGCATGTTTGCCAGTGTAATCATATTTGGAGGCCCCGTCATTTATCTGTGGCATCTCTGGGAAAAAAGAATTCCAAATGTGGATGAATCTGCAGATGCCGGGAAGGATGACGCGTTGCCGCACAGTGCCAGTAATAAGATAACGCAGGAAGACTTTGTCCCAAAAGATCATGCTGTTTCGAGGAGAATGAATTATGGAACTAGACCGAACTTTGAAGGTACTCTTGCCATGTGATTCAGTAACTGATATTTTTTACTTGTTTTGAGTTGAGCGACCTGATCAGTAACTAAAGAACTTTGAGTATTTGTTGGTCTCATGCGGGAACAATGTGAATCTCATGCATTGGTTTTCTGGTGTGACTCTGCAGAAATTTTTGCATCTGTGTCCGAGCGCTGGGGCAATGTCGACATCGGTGTAATCGTGTGTGGTCCTGAGACTCTTCAGTCAAGTGTTGCCAAAGCATGCAGGTCGCAGAGCTTAAGGAGGGGATCGCTTCGTCCGGTCTTTCATTTCAACAGCCATAGTTTCGATCTGTAGCTACTTTGTTATCGCCCTTCAACCGCGTCTGCACCAAACCCGAAAGATCCAATTGCGGGCAATGACAAGCCTACACTACGGACGCTATGTATTGTGAATATATAGTCCTAGTCATATACGATCAGATATTACGACCAAAAAATATATATATATATACGATCAGATATCACTGTACTGTCAGATAAGGCGGTATTCTGTCACCTAGTAGATGAGGAGTGTACTCTGGATGTGATCCTTGCGGGTACACTTGGATGTATAGTGGACATCGTTCCACCAAAGTGCTGATTATGGATAACAGTACTTTTAGCCTACGGAAGTTCACCTTTAAAGGACATGATAAGTTACATCTGGCACCTTCTGATAAATGCACTGGAACGGTGAAATAAGGCCAATTTATTTATGTCCATACATAGATTTGTTTCTTTTTTTTTTTTGTTTCATGGAATAAAAAAAGAATCAAAAATGTGTTTGTTTACACTTTTGTTCCTGGAAACAAATATTTTTTTTCTAAAAATAGATTTGGAACAAAAAGAAGAAACAAAAAAATTATTTATTGATCTTAAATACCTTTTAAGAAACAAATTTTTTATTTTTTTTCTCTCTTGCCGCTGCAACCTTTGGCGGCCTTGAGCCTCCACCACCCATCAGACCGACGCCACTGCCGGACCACCGAACCTCTGCAACCGGATTGCCGCCCCCCACCACCGACGGAGGTCAACCATCCATGAACATGAAAAAAAAATTGTAAATCGTATCAAACGTGCCAAAAATACTTTTTACCTAATGCTTTATTTTACTCAGAAATTATTTTAGAGAGTAGAAACACAAAAAAAATATTTATGTTCAAAAATTGTTTTCTGGAACAGAAATGTTATCAAACGCGCTATTTGCTATTGGTGATGTAGTATTTAATTAAAATTGATTTTTATTTATTTTTTCTTTTCTCTTTTTTTATTATATATTGACTGGCCGCGGATCATAAGTCACTTTTATAAGAAGATGAAAAATGTTTTCCACTTTCTAAAAAGCAAAAAAATAATTTCCTCATTTTTGAATGCGTTTTTTCATAGGTTGATTATCTTGTTTTCCATGAAACGAACGCCAAAAAAATCCGAAAAATATTTTCCCGGAAGTTATTTTTCGTGAAATGAACGAATTATTAAGATATTTACGAAACTCCACGATATACGAATTCCGGATTGATTTATTACGTTCCACGATTTTTGTTACATTAATACAATCTCGTCACAAACTGAAAAGAACGAAAGAACGTAATAGCTAAATCCGTCTTCAATCTCAAAAGGTGATCGTATTATTAAAAATCGATTAGTGATGCAAGATTGTTGATCGGCCAATGGAGCGTACGAAAACCAGCGGCGGACATCGCCCGATAAGAGACGGTGTCGCCAGAAACGGGCAGTAGGGATGGTGTTGCTGTCTGTGAACCCACCGGAGAATTGTCTTTCCCTTCTTCTTCCCCGACATTGGAGAACTGTCGTCGTCATTTACTCATGGGGACAAAGAAGGCATTAACCGTCGTCGAAACTTTACTGATCAGACATAGGACTTCGTGTCTTCAAGGTCAAGTCGGTGGACCCACCTTTCTTGATCCCCCTCTTCCAAATCAAGCGGCTCCGGAGTCCTAATGATTCACCACGACCGCCCCACGCCTTTGATTAAGCGCCCGGAGTCGGTTTAAAGCGCCGCGCCCCCACCAAAGAAAACCAAGATGGCCGGATGAATCTACACGCACCTCCATAGTCGGGTTCCCCTCGAGCTGAATTTGCCACTGATCCACCAGTGGGAGTTCTTTGTTCTAGTCCCCCCGTCAAAAACCTCAGCCTCCCCAGAAGAAAGAAAAGGGGAATCAGGGACTACCCCTGATACTTGGGAGCGGAGAGGAGTCAAAAGAGCTTTCTTCGTGCCCGGGTTTTCCCCTTTCCCACTCTTCTTGCCGGAAAGTTGGTCTCTGTCTCGAAAGATTCCTCTTTAGCGATCTGGGTAGGTATGATTGTGCCTCGTTGGTTTAGTTCTAGCGGTTGATTTAAGTTTAAATCGTGTTTCATATGATGGTTATGTTGTGCGGTGATTCCGATTTCAGGAACGTTTTTCTCCTAGGAGCTGCACAAATCATCGGGGTGTCACCATGAGGTAATTGCTTCTCTTGCCGGTTGTGCTTGGTTCATTGCAAACGATCCGTTCTTGCTTGTTGTGGGTGTCTGAGATGTTGCCCAATGCTTTGTCTTTCCGGCGTACTTGGTTAATTTCTGAGAAGGTTCTCCCCATATTGAAGCAAATCAGGTTTCTTTAGCTTATCTTATTTCCATTTAGGGTGCAGCTCGAAGTAAGGGATGCTGAACATTTGCTTTCAATCATCTTTAACTAAGGACTATGCGACCGTCTTTATAATGCTTACTGTCGGGAGAAATGTAATGCTCTATCTGCCTTCTTAAATGGGGAAAGGAGCTAAGCCAATACTGCTTATTGGATGCTGCTGCAATTTTTGTAGTTCAGGTCCTACCTTTTGTTATCGCGTGCTCTAAAAATGATAATAATATGAGAGCCGATAAGTTTTCAAATATCCGTTTTGTGCTGTGCAAAAGGTTCCCTATCTCTGTTATTCCTCTTAATCTCTGACTGGGACTTGCCATTGAATGGTTTTGATCAGATTTCCCTAATTGATGTGGAGCATTTAAATCTGAATATTTCTATGAACAGTTACATGACACGTTGCCTTGATAATTGAGGAAGTCCGGGATATCTGTGGTTTCATGAGATGCTTTGGAGAGTAGATGGCTCATTTCTCCTCACCGACAGTGTCTGGTCAATTTTGATAGAAGTCGCTGTCTTTTAATTATTGTATCGTCCTTTGAAGGATCCTGCAATGAAAACTCCTAATGATTACATTTCTGTGGTTAAAGTGAAATGTCAATGTCGATTCATGTTTGGACGGGAGATATCTGCCCTTTTCTAGGCCTAAATAGATATTTATGATTAGACAAGATTTCTGAAACTATGTGCTTGAGACTTTTGTCCTGACGGTTATGTTCATAAAATGCAGTGGTTTTTTCTCCAATTGTTGTCTTATTTTTGGTATAATCTACAAGGAGAATCTATACCCGATTGTCTATGCTAGTAGGTTGTTAAGTCGTGTCAGATGTGGAAAAGTGATTAATTCCAAATCTAAATAACTCGCTTCAGTCTCTTCCTGCCGTTTCATTGGATCAATTGTAAGAATTAGATGAAGCTTCAGTTTGGAAATTGCCGATGGGTGAATGAGCTTTGGCTATCAGGGTTCTCCTCACAATAAGTATTTTTGTGAGGTTATATGAGCTTTGATATGTTTCCTACTGGAATAACTTACTTCATCTTTTATTATCGATACTGTTATTTTGATTATGGAACTTTTCGTCTTAGGACTAGCTGCCGTTCCATGCCCCTAATTAGGGTGTATTTTCTTCTCCCACTTCTTTCGCTAATGTATCTGTAAGTATGTGTTTATACTGTATTATTCTGTCTGAAATTTATTTTGCCTGAAGTGGAAGACTCGAGACATGCTATCTTGAGTCTTCCTGTGGGAAATTTGTGATCAATATATGGGAGAAATCACAATTGAGTCGTCCATCAGAACACTTATCCATTCTATGCCAGCCTCTCTCTTTTGGATTAAGGCTCAGATTGGAAGATTAGTAAGTTGTAAGATGGGAAACTTAAAGCGTAGTGAAACTGCCTAATGATAATGTTTCACGCTTTAAAATTCCAACTATTCCATTGCAGTGAGTAGAAAAGTGCTAATTTTTTAAAACGATTTCCTCGTTATACTCCATCACATTAACAGTATGAAATTGTCTGTCCTAAGTATGTTTTAACTGGATATTGATAACATCCTTTTTCTGGCTATTGAATATTAATTTCTTTTTCTGAAAATAGCAGGACGATTCTATCTTAGAAGGTGCCATTGATGGCTAATTCGAATTCATCGAACTCACTGGTCTCTTTCGGTTCATCGGAACAAAGGGGAACAGATACGGCAGATGCTAACATGGCACTTCAACCTCCTTTGGGTCGCCCAAACCGGAGTAGCTTTGATGGTCCAGTAGCTATCCTTTGGGACATCGAGAATTGCCCCGTTCCCAATGATGTCCGTCCCGAAGATGTAGCCGGTAATATCAGAATGGCTTTGCGTGTGCATCCCATTATTAATGGAGCTGTCATGACTTTCTCTGCCTATGGAGATTTCAATGCTTTCCCAAGGCGTCTAAGAGAAGGATGCCAAAGAACCGGGGTAAAACTCGTCGATGTTCCAAATGGGAGAAAAGATGCTGCTGATAAGGCTATCTTGGTTGACATGTTCCTGTTTGCGCTAGACAATCCTCCACCATCATCTATAATGCTTATCTCTGGAGATGTCGATTTTGCCCCTGCTCTCCACATACTCGGGCAACGTGGATACAACATTGTCCTTGTTATTCCTTCTGGTGTGGGTGTTTCCTCTGCTCTGAGTAATGCTGGTAAGTTCGTGTGGGACTGGCCAAGCGTAGCACGTGGAGAAGGATTTGTTCCCCCAGCTAAGGCTATAACAGCCCCACGTGGAGGACATTGTGACATCACAGGCTACTTCATGGGGCGTCACATCACTGAAAACCAGGACTTTACTAATGAGGAGGAAGCAATTGTGTACAGGGGGATTTCACAGAGCTACTGCAACTCAAGAGACTTTTCATTAATATCGCAGTCCTTATCTGAGTACAACAGCACAACTTTTGCAATGCCTTGTTTTGCCTCAACATCAAGATCTCATAGTCTTCCAACTGGTTTGAATGAAGTTTCGGCTGGAGGTCCAATTTCTTCAGCTGATCAAAATGATTCAATGTTGTGGAAACAGCCTGGGGATCTGAACGGTCTTAAAGGACGGCTTGTAAAGTTGCTGGAACTTTCTGGAGGATGTTTGCCTCTGACCCGTGTGCCTGCAGAGTATCAAAAGGTTTTCGGTAGGCCTCTCTGTGTGTCAGAATATGGTGTATATAAGCTTGTGAATCTTTTCAAGAAGATGAACGATGCAATGGCTGTGGAGGGAAAAGGCCAAAAGAAGTTTGTCTATCTCCGCAACTGGAAGGCAGAACCCAGTGCACCTGCTTTGGTTTTGACAAAGAAAGATAAAAAAGGAAAAGGACCTCAGGTAGATAATTATGCCATTGCAGGCGTCGGCTCTTCAGATGAGGTATCAGAGGAAGAGCAATTGGAATGTGAAGAGAGGAGCGACCAAGGGAAGACTAGCGCAAGAAGTAGTTCTCCATCTGACCTCAATGCTCAAAGTCTTGAGCAGTTCAAGCATGAGCTGCAAGAGATTCTAGTCAGCTATTCATGTCGCATTTTCTTGGGTTGTTTTGAGTCGATATACAAACAACGTTATAAGAAGCCGCTTGATTACCAAAAGTTTGGTGTGGATGGGCTAGAGGAGCTCTTCATGAAGTTGGGGGATGTGGTGACCTTGCATGAAGAACACCAAAGCAAGAGGAAATTCCTAGTGGCGGCTGGCTGCTAGAAGAGCAAGATGCCTGTCAGAACTCTTGTAAACTACATTAGTTTTTAAGTTAATGAAGCATGCTTATGATGCTGAAATCTCCTTTTTTTTCATTCTTCCTTTTTTGTCCTTGGATAACCCAAAAGTCGCACGGATGAGGACAAGAGCTTGGATCACACCTGTTCTTCTGTTCAACGTGCGTCCCCGCATGGATCGAAGTTTGCATTTTAGAACCGCCCATGCAAAGCTCTACCATGTTGTCTCTGTGACTAATAATCTGCTAATGAAGGTTGTATTTTCATTTAGATTACCGTGCAATATGATATTCCTCTGTTGTGAGTTGTGGTTGCTTCAAGAATGGAAGACAGTATATATGGTAAGGACCTGTGTGGATGCGTGTCTTTAAAAATGCTATTCTGTTTTAAATGACATTTTCGGGGTGAGGGCAAGGATTAGTTATGACCTCTGCTTGTTTGAGACGCTTGCAAGGCACTCTACTCTGATAAAGCACATCATCTTCAGCGATTTCAAGGGCTTTGGCGTGCAAGATATCACTCTCTTTAACGGAATGACGTCCTGTTTATGCAGGTGACATTGCGTCACGCTTAAGGAATATGAAGAGTAGCTATATTGGCCATCCTTCTTTTTCTTCTTCTTCTTCTTTTAATGGCTTATGACAGCTTAACGAATGTGGGTTTCTCAATGTTCCTGGCAAGACACGGAAATGACAAACCGTTGCGGAGAGAGTGAGTGAGTGAGTGGGGCATATGGTGACGAAGATGAAAGCGGACGCTTTCTCAATGCTCAGCAATTCAGCTCTCTCCAATTTACCGTCTTTGTGCCTCTTAGAGCGCGATGTCATAGCTGCCATGGTCCTACACAAAGGAGAATAGACATAAATTGGTAGAGAAAGAAAAGAGGCGACGGGTGAGGAATCACTGGCATGTCATGCTTTCTTTAAAGCACCATCCATTCATCACGTGAAATGAGGGGCCGTAACTTGAATGGACGATGTTTATCGAGCGTAAAAACAGTAAAGTGCGCAATAGTTTCGTGATCATGTGGACGGATGAGGGGATAGAATCGATGTTCGAAAAACGAACGGAGATCTCTTGTTGTTCATCATGTCCGTCCTTTGCCCTTTTATTTCATGTGCTTTTTACGGTTTTGACAAAGGCCTATAGCTGTTGGATTAATACGGAGTTCAATCATTCATTGAGAACTTTATTTATCCTTATGAATCGGGACATTTCATATCAAAATTATGATAAAGGGTCTCATCCACACGACTGCGTTACGGATTGAAGTTAGCTTTGAGAGGGAACAGGTATGCCAGATTTTCTAGCACATGTGCAAATAATTTTGTGCAACAAGGCATCGACGAGAGTGGAAATGCTTGGATGGATGCATCGAATATATAAATTCAATATTATCTATGATGCAAGAGAATAATAGAAATCGCACAACGCAAAAATTTATGTGATTTGGTAGGATAAATTTTCCACCTATCTACGTTTACAAGGAGATGAGATATGTTTCGCTAATTATGAATAAAAGTGTACAGATGCTTTCCTTACCCTTTCTGAAAAATCCCCAACAACTTCTCTACTTCAAACCCCAAAGACCTGTTTCACTCTAATATATATATATAGCAAAACTTTACATGGTCCATAGGAAAATTTCCTCCTACAACTTCAACTTCTTCTTATAACTTTCCTATAATAGAAATATGAAACTTCCCCTATAATAGAATACAAAACATCAATCTCAACAGGACGTGAGTTCATAAGTCATGTGAAAGTAGATACTTGATTGGACTGAAGTTCCCTATAATAGAAATAACATAATATAAGACATTAATCTTAACGGATTGGATTGAACCGAAGTAAGTAAACGCAGCATGTCTCACGTAATTATAGTCGTAACTGCGTGGATGTCACGTCTCACGTAAAATCTACGTGGCTGCTGACCGGGAAGGATTCGATCAGCGTGGACCTTTGGACCACGCAAGCCCCGCAAGTACTTCCCTCAACGAAAGACTCCGGCACCGCGTGGAAACGAAGACTTATAAGCTGAAAGATCGGTCCCAGAAACCAACCCCGCAGCTGCTGCGTCGCCTTCTTCACGTGCCTCCGCTTCGCTACCTGACAACAGGAGAAACAAAGCTTCACACCACACGCAGAGAGAGAGCCTCCTCTGCCTTCTCCATATGCCACCATCACAACCTTGATTATTAGTATCTATGGAGGCATGTAAACTCTCTCTCTCTCTCTCTCTGTGAATGCATGGTCCTGTGTCTTGTTTATGTTCTTTCTTTGGCCCACAAGTGACAACCATCGCATTCGTTCGCGCAGAGGATCATTTCCATCGCGACCCTTTTGATCACAGCTTCTCTCTTCACCAGTTCAGCTGCCCTCAAGGTCCTCTCTCTCTCTCTCTCTCTCTCTCTCTCTCTCTCTCTCTCTCTCTCTCTCTCTCTCTCTCTCTCCCCACGTCCTCACGCACCCATGTGTGCCTGCTCGAATGGTTCTTCTGATTGTTCTCAAACAGGAGGGACAATCCTGCGTCGCAAACAATTTCTGTGACTCCGGCTTGCACTGCGAGACTTGCGTCGCCAATGGAAATACACGCCCTCGATGCACTCGGATTCGGCCCTCCAACCCCACTGCACAGGTTCTTCTTATTCTTCTTCTCTTCGTTTCTATTTCTGGACCGATCTGTTTTTAAGAGCTTGCTCGACTTCACAGCTTCTTCTTTTTTGTTGGCCCTGATTGTTCGCACAGGTCAGTAATTTGCCATTTAACAGGTACTCATGGCTGACGACTCACAACGCATACGCAAGGATGCAAGTGAAATCAGCTACTGGATCACTCATACTATCTCCCAGAAACCAGCAAGACTCCGTCACTGATCAGCTCAATGTGGGTGATATCGATCTCTCTTATTTTTTTTTCTAGGGAACTGACAGAAATTAAAATCCATTAAATGTTCTAGCCACACAATTTAGCTTTATAGTTGAGTTAGTTCGACGGTGAAGTAAATCAATGTGTTATGTATCTGCAAGTTTAATTGAGGTAGTTTGATGATCAAATATAAAGCTTTGAGTTCGGTGAATTAATGTGTGCAAAGACAAATAGTAAAGTTGCAACCTTGGCATGAAAGGCTGGAAATGGAATCTTGGTCTCTTTCTTGAGAAATGCTTTTCAGTGTTTGAACACGTTTTCTCTGGTACTGGTCGTGGGTGGGCGTGGGACAGGGTGCATGTGGGGATCATCTTTCTAAGTCTTATAATAATGCAGAACAGCTTGGTTTTCCATCAAGTGCTAATTCTTTAATGACGTCGTTACGGGGATGTGATTATTTGAGGATTGACCTGGGTTGTTTCCTTGACTAGGTCCTGTATGATACTATTATAATTGATATTCATATTCTTGCGTGCTAGTCCTTTTGAATTAATGTTCTTTGCGTTGGAGGAAGCTTCCAAACATGAAAAACGAAAAGAAAGAAGTAAGGCTGTTCTTTGCTTATCCACTTGCATGTTGACTTCCTCTGATGCAATTAAGATTTGCGGTGGATTGGGCAAATAGCAAGCGACATCTAAGAGAAAACATTTGACTTTGTACAGATTCTTTTCTTGCTTCCGTATGTAAAAATAGCATAATTATAATTATTCTGTAGTTGATCGATAAATGTTGACCAAATAGACAGCCTTTAGTCCTGATGAACTGCGGTTACTCTTTCACTATTTGAAGGATCATTCTCAACGTTACCATAATGTGGAAGTTCAAGTTGGTCGAAATTAATGATGACCAGTAGCATTAGAGGCCTTCCAAGTCATAAGTTATTAATTTCCGGGACATAGACTCCTCTTTGTCATAACCTCACTGCCGTATTATTCTTAAGTCCTTGCAATATGGACATGATCGGCATTTGTGAGCTGATCATTTGATGATGATATTTCATTCTTTAGCCATAATATGTTACCTATCAGGCTAACACTGGTGTGAATCCGATGGCCTGAAGTATCCGCCTTTGTTATTTCAACTTTGCAGAATGGCGTCAGGGGGCTGATGCTGGATACATATGACTTTGAAAACGATATCTGGTTGTGTCACTCCTTTGGGGGAAATTGCTACAACTATACAGCTTTTGTAAGTTGAACGGACAGTTTCTGTTGCACTCTGTATGTTCAGTTTTTTAAACAACACCAATATGCGCTGACTGATCATCTATTCATAATTTTCTTCTAACGCTGCTTCAAATTGTTGAGTTCTTACTCACTCTAGAAGAGCTACACTAATTAAGGAATTTTATTTGCCAGCAACCAGCCATTAATGTTCTAAAAGAAGTTCAAACATTTCTAGAAGCAAACCCATCCGAGATCGTGACTATTATACTCGAAGACTATGTTTCATCGCCCAATGGACTGACCAAGGTGTTTGATGCCGCTGGCTTGAGGAAATATTGGTTTCCAGTATCTCGTATGCCTAAAAATGGTGGCAACTGGCCAACAGTGGACGATATGGTGCAAAAGAATCAGCGCCTGCTAGTTTTCACTTCGAAATCATCGAAAGAGGCTTCTGAAGGAATTGCATACCAGTGGCGATACATGGTGGAAAACCAGTGTACGTCTCATCGACCTCTCTCCTCAGAAATCTCATTGACCTAGGAGCTTTCGTATTATGCGTTAATGGTTGACTATTATGTCAATCAATTCTGCAGATGGTGATGAAGGGATGAAAGCCGGTCTTTGCCCAAACCGTGCAGAATCGCCCTCAATGAACACAACAAGCAGGTCTCTGGTTCTTGTGAACTATTTCCCAGATATGCCAGACTTAACCCAAGCTTGCAAGCACAATTCAGCCCCCTTGATCAGCATGGTTAACACTTGCCATGTAGCGGCCGGCAAACGATGGCCTAACTTCATAGCAGTTGACTTTTACAAGGTTTGGCCGAATTCTTATTCACCAAGATAAGACCTTAAATAAACAAGGGATGAAGGCATTCAACTTCTAATTAACGTGCGTGTGAAAATTCTCAGAGGAGCGATGGTGGGGGAGCCCCGGCCGCAGTAGATATGGCAAATGGTCATCTTGTCTGCGGATGTAATAGTATAACCTCTTGCAAGGTCAGTCAATGCCCTCCAGGATTTATCTTTCCGCTTATCCCGACAAGGTTTTCCAAAATCGATGAGGTACTTAGCATTGCATAGAAATGACTCGTAATTAGCTCTCTGATTATTTAATCGCTATGTGCATGCAGACGAACATGACTTTTGGTGCTTGTGACGCACCGGAGCCCGGAATTGCCCCCATCCCGGCCGCACCTGATACTAGCTTTGCTCATTTACGTAGTCGATTACCTGATCAGTGGCGATTGGTTGGAATGGTGCTATTAATTCTCTTCTCGGTGTGAAGAGAAAAGGTAATTTTTTTTTTCTTTGTGCATTCTTTGGCACTGTCGTCAAGTGAAGAAAATGCCCTCATAACAAAATGAAGTTGAGCAGTTTAGAATCAGCCGTTTGTTTTGGTGGGGGGGGGGGGGGGGGGGGGGGGAGACATGTAATTTGAAGGGGTCAGAAGCTTATCATATTCTTTTTCGATGTAAGTTGAACTACCTGGTCAGATTGTGGGTTCGAATGCCTTGTTGAAGCCCATATTGCCATACCATCGCTTTAGAGCTGGTCGGAGCACATATTTTTCTTCTTGGGCTGTGTGCCGAGACCCAAAGTTAATCAACTTGGAGATGGGCTAAGCCTTTAAAAGAGAATAGCGTGTTGGGAGTGGGCGAGCAAGTGAATAGGGGTGATCAGTTCCCCGGGCGATTTGGTATCACCGGTTTCCGATTTCTTTTATGGGCTAAGCCTTTAAAAGAGAATAGCATGTTGGGGGTGGGCGAGCAAGTGAATTGATTGCACTGATCTCAGATTCTCAATAGGTAGCGAGACGCATGCATAAGCATACTTATACGAGGATCGTTAGTTGGGTAGTTAAAGTAAAGGATTTGAGTTTCTTTCGTAGTTGATTTCACTCGCGAAGACTCTTTTCGCCATGGACGAGACGCGTTTATGCGAGCATGGATTTGAACAAAAAGCAAGAGATTCAAGACAAGATGAAATGAACGATCTTTATATGGATTTGACTGGGGGTAATGATATCCCAGAGAATGAATAGGACAGCACGGGCAAACCACAATCGGAACCATCATTCAATGTCGAATAGAGAGATGTGATAACTGGTCTTCAAGCAAACCTCAGCTGAATCGACCATTTCTTCGCTGTGGCCAAGTTTGAGTCATTTTATTATATGCAGAGATGCATTTGCATGATCTCCTCCATGGATTGGCTTGTATATCTGTTCGACCAACGATGCGTCCACTACACCATTGGCAGATTCAGTTTCCTGCTTACACTTCACCATTCAAAGTTGTGCACAGAGTAAACGGGTGGATTTATCCCTAGAGAAAGAGAGATGGATAAGAAAAGAGCAAGGGAATGAGGCCATTCGAGCAAACTCGAACAGGGAACATGCTTCGGTTCTGATCACAAGAAATTTGGCTACCGGCTAAGTCCTGGATGTGTAGCTTCTCCAGCGCGGAGCATATAGCGGAATACGTTCCACATTCAGAACAACATTCGGAGAGGTCCATGTGTTGAAAGTCACGGAAATAATGGAGGGTCCAGATGTCAGGTGGTCCTTTTCCCGTCAAGAATGCCTCCCTCCACACATTGGCTAGGTTTTCCAAAACAGCTTTTTAATTGAGATTAATGCCTTTGATACCGTCTTTTTTTGCAACTGTCTCTTCTGAGGTTTTGATATACTTGACTAGCCCGCAGGCAACCATTTTCGTAAGCAGATGTTTAGCTTTTGTTTTACCCCTATGACAAGGGAAGCTACTTTTAATCGGGCAAATCCCGACAAACGAAATATCCTACTAATCTTACGGACTAGACAAGACATGAGCCAAATCTCATATGCGTGGCCTAGGCATGGTGTATCTTGCACTTTAATAGCATGGAGAATTGAACGGTTCTTTGTGTTTAGTCCACACAAAATTCATTCCTTGGCTGCTAATAATTCATTCCAGTTGGAACACAGAAGACTAGATTCCCTGGAAAGAAATTATTCAGGTGCTGCCTATATACTTCGAATATCTCAGCATGGTATTTTCGTCAGAACGAAGCTGAGGAACGAGGGAATGAAGCTCCTTGGACATGCCATTCATGCTCCAACATCGAAGGCATCTGACATCCTGCTTCACTCTCCCCCACCCTTCCTACTATCGTTAGTGTTCTATATGGTCGAGGTTGGTTCTTTTCTTGCAAGACGGATGAACTAGGGTTAGCGCCGTCAGCGACTCAAACTTCGGCAATGCTATTGCTCTCCTTTGATTAAAGCATGTCGTTGTCAATTTGGATCTAGTATTTCCAAGGACGACGGATCAAAGGCCAACTTCTTCCACCGACCCTACATGTCCGATAATTCCTTCACAGGATAAAACGTGCCCAAGGCCAGGTGAATTAGCCCGTAAGCTGACTATAAGCATAAACGATTGATAGGCAACGCCTTGATTACTAAAAAATGGGAAGATGGCTTGTTCACTTGTTATGGCCATAGGTAATGCTCCCCGACCGAACAAGGATTACAGTTGCCAAAGAGTGGAATGCACAGCTCAACAGGTAACGGAAGCATACCTATCGATGATTTAAACGGTGACATAAAGCAAACCCACTTGGTGCAATGCAACGAAAGCAAATATAATAGATGATCAACTAGCCTGCGATGGGTATAGTTAACAATGGCTATCGGAAGCATGCCGTCCATGCCAAATTATCAAAACAATTGGACACAATGTCTCGACGCAGAATAATGTTTCCGAAAATCTTCCAACCAAAACTGACATGCTTCCTTGTTTCTCCAGTCTTTTGAAAACCGAGTAGTTTTCAGTCAGGGTAAAGCACGACAAGAAGCTGTTCAAACGCTCTCGTTAATCGGAATATAACATAAAAAGCATTCACTGGAAATGAGAATGGAAAACTTGTACTAACATCGAAAACGACAACCGTTAGGTAATATCATTCAATATAACCCTATTACATGCTACTTTAACTATATATCCATGACCACCAATTTTATCGTGATACGGTATATCCTGACAAAGTTTTCGGGTGGCCAATACCCACATGACCTGAATATGATGCAGCATCAACACATTAGAAAGTGGGTGCATGCTAATCAACAGATTCGAAGAGAAATAAAAGACAATAAGTACCTTTTCCTAGGAAACTTTAATTGACAACAGCAAATGCGAGAGAGAATCAGATCAACGCAAACGTAAGGAGGATAAGAACAAGAGAAAAAAAGGCCACAGAAAATACTGAAGCTAGGAGAGAAGATTTTGGCGTGTATGATCTACTTTTGGAATTTCTTGATCTGGAAATACTAGAAAGGAGACTAGCGTGTTGTTGTTCACAAATACTTCTTGCATAAATTCTTACAAGCACAGTCATCTTTTCTTGGCCATAATAACTATATGCACGGTAACTTGTGCACTTAAAACATTCCAGATAGAAATCATTAGCAGAGGTAAATCTAAAATTGCACAGTGTAATCCATCCCGGAGAGGCTCTAAGCATTCTCTACAGCGTGCAATGAAGGATAAGAAAGCGGATAGATCTCAAACCCACATCTCACTGTAAGTACTCCAAGCTCTAAAGTAATGGCAGAATTTAGAAGTCATTGTCCATATATTTATCTATCAATTGTAAGTATCCCAATAGTTGAGAAAATGGTTCATGCAGTATAATGTGTCTCCAAAAAAACAGGAGCAAAACTGGGTCCAGACGACATTGTATGTATAACCATGAGAGTATCATCCACCAAATTATGAAAGATGTGACGTTCTGACTGGAAATTCTGGTGTTGCTACCTCATGGAGCCCCCACCTGTCATATAGGTAAGCCTGTTGTTTTACAAATCGGACAAAGATTCTTACGCATTAACCACTGTTTGATGCACTCAGCATGAAATTCATGGCCACAACCCAGTAACCCAATGTCATCTCCATCAGCATATTCCTCCTGTCATAATAAAAATTCAAGCATCAGTAAGGACATAAAAGAATTTTTTGAAATAACATAATATCTACCATGTAAAACTTCATGTGCTTTGATAAGATCACAATCTTAAACTAAAAAAACTGATACAGAAACAAAAATATATATTTACAAATGCAAGAACCTTAAAATATCTTTGCTACCCAGAATTAATGGCTTCCAACAGATCATATAATCAGTTTTTGCTAAAATATAAGGGCACAAGTTAATGAAATTAGACGGGACTTTCATACACCTTTGTGAGGCAAAAGCACATCTACCCAAATAACGCAAGTAGTTTAACTATGAAGAGCACCCGGCCATTATTTTGTTAGGTTCACAATTTCACTCTCAGTCACTAGCCCTAGAGAGAAAAGCTCTCACCTGACAAATGCAGCATGGCTCCACATCCTGCGGGAGCTCTCCAGCAACAGATACGTTCTTCTTTTGCCGCTTCAAGCACTTCAAAATTGTTTCCTCACTCAGCCCAGTGCTAACATCTCCTATTCGTTCTTCAAGTGCTAACAATTCCTGAAAAAACAAGCAGATATAGCAAAACAAGCCTTTCGGACTTGCAGCATGTCTGGGAAAACAATGGATGATTGCTAGCTGTTACCTCGTAAGACATGTTATCAACGTCTAGGCGCATATCTCGATGTCTGTCATGCATCTCGCCGAAACCATTATTTAAGAAGGGCTGAAAAATCACGTAATCCTGATTGACACAGCAATAATTCAAATAAAACGGAAGAAGCAGGTATTATCCTAGATCATTAAGTATCTTAGAGAACTTTCTTATTACCAGCAAAGGGTCCGATCGGCTCTTGCGTGTCACCGCGCAAAGTTATAAGTAAAACCAAACAGAAGTTTACGAGTAACATTACCCACTAGCTGGCTGAACCAAAGAATAACTAAAGAACTTTACATCTTTATATTCAGCCAGAGCAGACAACCAGAGATGACCTACGCCCAGTAGGCAACAATACATGCAGATCACACAAATCCTAGCATTCCTTATACGTGTTCCTGTTGATAGTTTCATTTTTCTGCAAAGTCACTAGACAGTAACTAACAGAGTTTCACTGACTCTGCCCTGAACTTCAAAGCCAACCATCATAAGGACAAAAGAATGGTCCGTGACAAAAAAAAGAATGCTTTGATACGTCATAGTTCATCACAAAGGAGTGTTTACTGACCCAGACACCATCCAGAATCAATAACTATAACTACATAATCAATAAGAAAAACCAAACATAAAAACCATACCTCGGCTCGTACACGTTCTCCCCTTTGCATGGCTTCTAAAACTTGAAGAATCTGCGAATAGGAAAACCACTGTAACTCCATATGACCCCATTTTTTACTAATCATATCTAAAGCCGCATAAGAGTTATAAAAATGCAATAATTAAGATAAGTACATGATGCACGCACTATTTTACACGTATATTTGCATGTTCTAGAGCATTTATTAATCTCACAAACTACAACAAACTATATGGACTTTCCATATAAGAGGGCATCACACAAGTCATTAGGAATGTCACAAAAACAGGACCTGACTCTCAGTTAAGAAAGAATGTTGAGCATTGACTCCCGTAAGTTGTGCAACTGTTGCCATATATAAAGGCAGCGCACAAAAGGTAAGGGCAGAAGTATAATGTTCTAATTTTTCAAGATAAAATAACAGATCTATCTGGACAAACTTGATCAGAGAGACGTGATGGAATGTTCAAGAAGCACAATCAGATATGCCAACAGAAATCAAATCAGCAAGAAAAGTAAGTCCACAAGCAAGAGTAAAAGCTTTTCAAGGTATCATATAAGTTATAAGGAATGTCACATAAACAAGCAATGAAAAGAGATAACGATTCATTTTCTCCCATGGATGAGTACATTAAATGCAGTGACGTTGTCATATATAGTGGAAACACACAAAAGGTAAGTGTATAGGAATAAAGTTCTGAGTTTTCAAGAAATCCTAACATACATAGCAGGAAAATGTACAACAGGGATATCTGATGGAGTGTTAGGTTAGTCCCATAAGTCTAGATAAGCTGGCAAAAGTGCAATCAGCCGACCCCAGGCAAAAGCCTGAGGACACATCGCCCAGGTCAAACAACCTCAGGCGATAGTTGCCTGGGGTCCCGATCTAGGTGGCAAGAAAAGGAAGTCAACAATTGGTGAACAATATTCTCTTAACTCAGGATAAGGAAATTTACTCTTCGCTATATCCACAATGAAAGAACCAATTCCATAGACAAAAGTTCAGTCGATGTGTATGCACTATTGATCATTGTTTTAAAACTTGACAGAACAATTTTTTCAGTCAGTTCTCAACTAGTCTAAGGTCCGATCCTGTAAACCCTATTTCATAACAAACCGTTAAACCCAGACCAAACATGCGTTGCCCCGTGTTCAACCAGTCAAACTAAAAAATTAAACCCGAATGACGCCAAATAGTGGTGATAATTCTTATCAAGGGCTTTGTAGTGCCTAGGTGGATTATCTTACGCAAGCTGAGCAACAAGACTCGTTGATTTTGCTATGATAACGACAATAACCAATTTATTAGCTAAAGGACAATTGAAAAAAAAAGTTGTGCATTTATGTCGGTGGGGTTTGAACTCAGGATTTTATAGTCCCTTCTATCATTGTAAAAGAGCGCTTACCACCAAGCCAAGCTGTCCCCTTGTGAACCAAAGATAAAAATTTCCTACTTAGACTATGAAACTTATGTGGATTTCCAAGCAATGAGTAAGGGGCCACATGGGTTTGGTTTCGAAAAATTTGCCAGGCCTACAAGACTCTACAGCCTCCATAGACAAGATCGATTGACCTTGATACAAAGCCTGAGCTTCTATTTATGGTAAATTCAGGTCTATATGATGTCACGTTCCAGTATGTGTGTGCATACATTCGCAATAGAGTCCTTGAGTATCTACTTGTATAAGTTCCGGAGTTTGAAATAGTCTTACAATTCGATACCCTTATCGTCGTCAAAAGGATATAAAGAAAGAAAAGGAAACTGCTACTATAAGAATAATGGCAATATTCATTAAATTGTATTAACGATGTAAGTGAGTCTACATATAAAAGTCTGACGGTAAAGTGATGAAATGATTATTCTGTAAAAGGTTTCTTTTACAACAAAAGGACAGTCGTTGCTAGAAGGAATAATTGGATTTGGAATGGATGCTGCACATCCACATATACAAAGAGCAAACTCAGTACAACGATAGGTCTCTTTAATATACTTAAAATGGAATCCAACATTTCATATACTTCATTAGTATGAAATCTTCAAAATCTTACCAATTTCTTTCTAATTGAATATGTGTTCATTCACTTAACACTAAAGAAGCCACATAATGACACCCTACGTTCAAGGGTGCTTGTGCTCATATGTATTATGTATGCATAAAGGCAGAACATCTGAGTTAAATTAGCAGATATGAATGCAATAACTGCATCATCTTTGCATTCCAGTATTTAATTTATTCCTATACATACGATATAACCGCATCATTTCAGAATAGGATTGTATTTTCACAGAATATGACAAGACCCTAGTATCTAACTATTCTATCATGACAATGCCTATCACAATAAGAATATCAGAACCTTCCTTTTATTCTTTTACCAGATTCAAGTCAACATAAATATAAGCATAGAATACTGTACTAAATTTCTCTAATTCATGAAAATGCTGTATACTACTATTTCAAGCAATTGAACTTGAGTGCTCTAATCAACCTCAAACTAGACATGCTTGGAGTTAAACGGAATTAATATAATTGACCAAATTAATTGCAAGAAATATAGAATTTTGGACAAACAAGAGTTCCATTAGGAACTTTGCTTCAGTGATCTTTTCATTCTGGAAAACAAATCAACCCATTAAATAAAAAATGAACCAATCAACGAGGTCTATGTGAATAAGTCCACCAAGTCTCAACACCCGTCACGTGTTTTTGGGCATCAAAATTGATCAGCAAGATACTTTATATGCTCCGGTGTACAAAGTTTTATTAAGCTTCCAATTCACAGCTGAGTTACTTAATTTGTTTTTCTCCTTTGCTGTGCTATAGCTCCTCTATTGTGTTAAATAGTTTTGTAGAATTGTGAAACTCATGCCAATTTTACATGAATGCAGAAATGATTTTGAGTTTCCAAACCCATTCATTTTTAAATGCTGTTACATTCCACTGCACCCACACCACTAACAAAAGCACCCAAAGACTATTTTAAAACTCTGATTAGGATAGTCTTGACCAAATAAATATATATCATGATTCCAGACATCTTGGATGTGAAGCGAATGTTTATAAAGTAGGACCACGTATCTTTTTGAACTTCAACGCGAAAAGAGAGTTTTGTCTTGAATGGTGATTCATAAAATATTTTAATTCCACAGGAATGTTCACAAACACAAGAAAGGAAGAGTACCACAATTACAGACCAAGACCAAAAGATGAACTCATATCAAAGAGAAACATTACTAGCCTAGAGAACTAAGAGAGATTTATTAAGATGAATCAGGAAAAAAATAGATGAACTTTTTGATTTTGGATGCTTATCTAGGGATAGTTACAAAGAACTTAAATTGATTATGTCTGTCAAATTCGCAAGAGATGCAAATAAAACCGACAATTCTAGTCATTAATGTCATCCAAACTCAACCCTGTAAACTCCACTCAACAGGCAACTGCATCGAGGCCCAGCTATGTTTTAGAGTACATATGACAAGGTCTATCACATGGCTTCTTTTCACATGCTCCACCCAGTTCCCTTCTGAAGAAAAGTTCCTGAGTAATTTGCATTATGAAGGAATAATAAATAGCCTCATCCTGCTGATCAAACCATTGTCTAGTCAGTGCTGTATAGCTACGAATGACCTTACCAAAGATGGGAACAAGACAAACCATAAACTCAGCTTCTGGAAATTAAGGCAGTCTTAGATGATTTTATTTGAACCCTTGAGCTACAACAGATTGGAAAAGTTACTGAAAGCATGAGTTTAAAAACAAGTAGAGGGACTGAACAACAAATACAACTTCAAGGTCATAGGTGCTGACAGGATCATTTGTATCATTGTACTATTTCTAAGCACATAATGATGAAACCAATTCCATCTCCATGCTATGCATGAGCTTGCAAATACATGGTATATTTTTCTGAATTAAAAGAGCTTGTAGAAACTCATAATTAATGATTAAATTATGAAGCCATTATGTTCATAATCAGTTATACTTCCGATCTTGTGATTAATATCTTCTTAGTCAGCTTAATCCAGTCAATGTTTGCAGTATATTCTTATGTGATTATATGGTCCTGATTCCAACAGATTCTAATCACTAATACCTGTCACTGTAACCCAAAGAGTAAATTAAAGTCGACTTAATTAGTATACATCAAAGTGTGGAAATCAAACTTTCATTAATTTCTTCTACTTTTTGGAAGAATTCGCTATGAGAGTGCTCAACTTTACAAAAAATGTATTGTTTGCATGCAGCTAAGATCACATGCCTCTCACACCATTGAGGTCAAATTTTGATCAATGGTCAAGCTTTTATTCTGAGGCAAAATCCATCTCCTGATGAAGTAACAATAAACTGCTTCCAGAGTACATCAGATTACACAGTGCATGTCATAAGAAAAAGTCAGCGTGCTTTTTTGACTTTCCCTCCCTCCAGGCAAGCATATTACTTTAACCAAGTTAGAGCTGGATGATGCGTTGAACAATTCATTGATTCCAACCATGGCCAACAACGATCCAATTCAGTTTTGAGCAACAACTGAGCAATTAAAAGAGGAATACAAAAAGGTGAGAGGTTCTATCGGACCCATTGGTCCATTCCCATCAGAAGGCCCTGGCAAGAGCCTCTAACAATATGCAACAACATATGAGGAGGCGCGCTTCATAGCTGAAATGACCATTTGCTCAAATGATCAGATGAAAAGGTATTTCCACATGTTGAGTCATAGTACAAGAAAGAAAATGGTGAAGCAGGCTGAACTTGGAATCATGATTAATTCTGTCCCTTCTAAAGTAGAACTGGAACGTTGAGATATATCATATATGCTTATTTTAACACAGCTATTTGATGTTAATCCATGATCTGGACTCAGATAGCTACCGTTCCTAAATAAAATAATAATTGGAGACCATGCCAGATGCAGGCAATGGCAACTCAGAATCAAAGCAATCAGATATGCATAAATTACGAGCTTCAAAGAACTTTAAACATATAGAAGACAAACCTCTGATACAACGCGTTGTCTGCCTTCTACGTTAGCTGTTAAAGCACGCCAGGACTCATGCACTCCTTCAAGTCGTCTATCTGCAGAGGAAGATCTTGTGCTTTCAGGATGATTTCCTTGGTTATTAGCTCCATTTGAGATAGCAATCTCCTGAAAAGAAGATGCATGTGATGGCAGTGGAGGCAAGGGGCTACTGCGTCTGTTCAACTCGTCATCAACAGGAGGAGAGAGAGACCAAGGAGCCAATTCTAGTAATTGTTCCCCATATGGGACGGGCGGTTGAATAGGTACCCGGGAAGGAGGTGATGACCGGACACTTGAACTGGCATTGACAAGAGCAGTAGGAGGCCCACTCAGACCACTTGTGATTCTACCAGCTGAACTCCAACTTTCTGGATCTCGCAGCGTTCTGGCCTCAGCTAATGGAAATATGGGAACATCGGAAATGCTTCTCGAATTGCTTCTAAAATTTACTCCCTCTTGAACACCTACCTCTCCAGGAAGAAAAGAACTCGAAACATTGCTACTTCTTGACGCAGAAGTGGCATTCCAGGGAACAGCATCCATATTTCTCGATGGACCAGAGGGAAGTCTCATATTCAACTCTGTCTGTGGTGTGTGCGTATTGGTTGCCACCATAAATGCTAATCTTGGGTCCAAAGGATTAGGCCGACGGGATCTATGCGATTGCTGAAGAGAAAAGGCATTAGCACGCCTGGCACTCCTTGATGGATCAGACTCCGGTTGAGGTCCCGCACTTACCTGCCCACTAAAATCTCTCAGGGGAATCTCACTATTTCCTGTCACCCTTGAAGAAGAAAATGGGACAGGGTTAACTTCTCTCATGCCAATCCCAGTTCTAGGGTACAGTGACTCCTGATAGTGAGCGCTGGGAGAATTCCATGATGTAGGTTGAGATAAACTCAGCCCAGTAGGAGGCCAAGGTACACCTTCAGTTTGAGGATAGTAACCTGAACTTGAACCAGCATGTGGATGTCCGGAAGTCCCTTCAAAGGCTTTTCTCTTGCATGATGATCCCCAGTACCCCATGGAAGAACTCGGCCCATTATTTCTCTCTTCCATCTGACCAGAGCTATGAGATAAACTCCCAAAATTAGCCGATGAAGCTATATCTGAAATCATATCATCAACTTCCAGAGAACTAGAGTTATTGAGACTGGGACTGGCAGAAGCTCCAGGTCCAGCAGTATGACCTGCATATCGCTCACTCAGATTTGCATGCCAAGGATCGGCATTAGTGCTTGAATTGCGGAAACCTATAGGGCCAGCAGGGACTTGATTGCTTATCTGCATCCCTGGGAGAAACACATTAGGCCGTTCAAATTGCCTTCCCGCTGAACTGGAACCTGCTTCACCACTCACTGAAGGAGTACATAACTGTTTCCCTTTCCTATCTTCATGACTAGCTTGGCCTTCCTGATGCAATATAGAGCTAGGATGACCCAGACTCCACCCAGTAAAGTCCTCAACGCCATGACCGACTGCATTCGCCAATGTTGCTTCACTTGAAGATCCCATATTGATTGGGAAACGACTACCTTCCAGATGTGAACTGTTGTTTATACTAGAGTGCTGATTTAGGTCATTATTGCAAGAAAAGGACCCCATATTGACATCAAAATTTTCAGGGACTGAACTGCTGTTGCTCTTCTGCCCTTGCATTAAAGCAAATTTGCTTTTCCTGATTAAGAGCACAAGATGCAAACTGTCTTTCAACTTCCAATATTTACGGTGTTCAGCATCACCTCCCTGGCACAGAGAAGCAAGATAAAGGTGCAAAATAACTCACCAAGAAATAAATCTAAAGGCAACTAACCCAAACAAATATATAAAGCGCATAATTACGTATATATAACTGGGCATGGATTGTTCACAAACTTGCATTGAGCAAAATAGTAGCAAATACAAGTTACTAGCAGTAGGAAATAGTATAAACTAGAATAAGATGAAAAATCGTCATTTAAGTTACACTTCATGCATTTAGTTGATCTCTCTCTGTTAAAAAATTATTGAATGGAGTTCAATTTGGGGTGTCAGGAGTTGCAGAGAAAATCTTAAGAACCATTTTGGCATGTGAGAGATAATGAGATCGATAAAGGAACTGACAAGGAAATAAACATATACAATCTTGATTTCGAAAGCAATATCGGGAACTAAACAATCCATCTCTCCATAATCTAAACTTACAGAATGCTGATACCAAGTGGCGGATGAAACGTCATGAACCTATTAACCGAAAGCCAGACTTCAGAAACATCTTCAATTGATATGATAACCTAGTCCAGAGAAGAAAGAAGGGCAGTTTAAGCTCAGAAAGCCTACTCGGGCAATTGTCAGTGTACAAGAGTTCCAAATGCTTTAACAGACTGTCCTCATTAATAGACTCGTCCGGAAAGAGGCTTATTCAATCCAAAAATTTTCAAATCGAGATGAGAGACAAAACGAACATAATTTGATGGTGGTGCGGGACCATTAAAATAATTATACAATCCCAGCAGCAGAATCTAACCACATATCGCCGAATCCAAATAGTTCAACGTAGAACCAGTTATTCATGTCATAACCAATGGACCAGTACTTGAGCGGGAGAAGTTAGTGAAAATACTGAGTTGAGTATCACTCCTTATGAAAGGAAAAGGAACGACCCGATTCAGGCGATCATCCGACAAACGATAGCAAAGTGCCCAAGGCCCTGATCGGCCACTTTAAGAAGAACTAAACCACATGCAAGCGAAGAGCATAAAAAGTTGTACATTTCAAGAATCGCCCCCTTAAGGGTGTCTTCCCCAATTCCTCTACCTCCAAGGCTACTTCAGAAAAACATCGAGCTGAAAAAACAAACGGAGAAAAGAAGAAAAGCCCAAGCAACCACAAGATCATACCAAGAACATGAACAAGCGAGAACAGCTGCTTCGATAGATCAATTTCAACAAATGGACCAGAATCAAGACAAGTACCTGAACCTCAGAGACCCACAAGTCCGCGTCTGCTTGAGACGGAGCGGACCGATTCTGAATGGCACGAGAACGAAACAAAGATCAAATGGGTACCCGCAAAAAAGAAAAAAAAGTTACGAAGAAAATGGTTGAAACTGAACGAGAATCAATTAGTGGCGTTTCTGACTCACATCGCGTCCTCGTCTTCACAAAATTTTTCCTTTCTGTTTCCTCGTTTCGGGTGATCGGAAGCACGAGAAAGGGCCACTGAGCAAATGCAATGAGAGAGAGAGGAGGGGAGGAGGGGGGGAGAGGAGATTAAGGGGGTAGCTTGGCTTTGAGCAGTGTGATAATCTCCATTTCTCCAATAATTAAGAATGTTTTCCCCTCTGATTTTTTTTTCCAATTTTATTCTGAGACTTCCGATTTCCGACGGTGGGATTGCAATTGGATCATGTGTGCTTTATATAAGCCTCTGTTCTTGGACACATGCAACTCTTCTTTGGGCAACCTCGTCCCCTTCAAATTCACCCAAAGCATGTTCATTTCGAGTATTTCGGAAATAAATGTCGATTTTCCTCGAGAATTATAATCCTTTTTGTTAAACTTTGAAATTGATAATTTGTCTCGTCGGAAAAGCTCTTAGCGGTCTTTTTAAAAAATTACAAATATTTTAATCATTTGTTTTCATTTTATCGACCCGAATCTCAGGTAATTTTGCATTGCGAAATAATGTTTTTAAAGTATCTTTCAAATCCAACGGTGTCGTCATAACGAGTCATACCACGTGATTTAAGATAGAGATGAGAGATGGTTTTGTTTCAATTCGTTCTAATCTCTCTCGTGATTTATCTCTATTCAAGTTATTTCTATGTTCTCTTTCTTCAATTGTCGAGATAAATGACCGACACTTTGTTCTCTTTATATTTCTCCCATGGAATTGAAATAAGTACTGCATGACACTTGTTGATCATGCCTTAAAATATGTTGGCAACTATCTCACGGTCTCATCGCGAATCCCCTTTGGCCATAACTCACGAAATCACCTAACTGAATACAATGTGACAAAGAACACATTGAATGAACTTATGAACTAGAGAGCAAAATAGTTAGCTATCTACTTAAATAGAGGCCGTTCGATACATTCATATGTTGGAATTGATGAACAAACATTATTTTTTTAGAAAACGAAAGATAAATGATAATGCGAGTTTAGTAAACCACATAATGATTCCAATCATCGCATTTAAGAAAATTGTAAAATTAAGTGAACAAGA
This sequence comes from Melaleuca quinquenervia, assembly GCA_030064385.1. Classification (NCBI taxonomy): domain Eukaryota; kingdom Viridiplantae; phylum Streptophyta; class Magnoliopsida; order Myrtales; family Myrtaceae; genus Melaleuca; species Melaleuca quinquenervia. The sequence continues at coordinate 2,252,211 of CM057726.1, read as the reverse complement.
TATGAGTAATTCCTCTAAAATATACTTACTTGAGCTTCGAATTTCAGTCCGAAATCTTCTTTCCTCATATGTAAAAACACAAACTCTAACTCAAGCCCCAATTCTAATTCTAATTTTTTTGTCTCGTAAAAAGTATGAACTTTAGTTCATATAGTAATTCCAATTCGAATTTTTTTTTGCCTCATAAAAAGGCAATATGTCAAACTCCATTCTAACTCGAACCTTTTTATATCTCATAAAAAATACAAACTTTTAATCAATTTCAAAGTATGACCCACTTGACGTCTCCATCTAATGACATTGCTAAATATTCGATACGTCATTCCTCTTATATTTGACGGTAACTTGGTAGGGGCTGATCTGGTATCGGTTGAAAATTTATGCTTTTTACAAGAAAGAAAAAGTTTCGATCAAATTGGGGACCCAAGTTAAAGTTTATACTTCTTTTATAAGTTAAAAAAATTGAGCGAAAATCGGAACTTGAGTTGAAGTCAAAGTTTTTTAAGGAAATTGGACGACAAGATACTTAACCGCCGAACTTCTATCGGCCCAACATGGACCATACTAATTTAATAACGACGAAAGAGGCTTAATCATACATGTGAAACAAAAATCAGATTTGATTTGAGGTCGTAGTAATTATCCATTTCCCATTTCCGCATGCATTAATAGCACACTCCAGATCTTGGAATTAATTGTTTGTCTTAAATGAAAATAATCGAGAAATCATGACCTAATAGGCATGAATATCATAAATCTGTCCACTATGGCAACTCACACCCCCACATAAGTAAGAATTGAATGCAAAAAGGGAAAATTGGGTAATGTGAATTTGCTTGTAAAGGTATGTCATTTGACATCTTCCCAAAAAAGAAGAAGAAGTTATTTTCAATATCTACAGCATACATAAACTCTTTTGCTTGTAAAGATATGTTATTTGACATCTCCAAAAGAAAAAAAAAAGAAAAAGAGATCAGTTATTTTCAAAATCTATAGCACACATGGTTTCTTTTCTGCTTGAAAAGGTATGCTATTTGACATCTCTGGAAAAAAGAAGAAGATAAATTCTTTAACGCAATTTCAAGATAAGAAAAGTAAAAAGAACATCACGTATTATTAGTAATTATACAGAAATATTCTACTTTTATGGAGAATAATTTTTCATTTTTATATATATATTTATATCCTTATTTTATTGTCGAAATCATTCAAAGTCATCCTGAATCAACTCGTCCTTGGCTGATTTTGAAGGACTAGTTCTTACTTAATGGTTAGATACACATTTTTGGTTAGTGATTAATACGATAAACTATCCTTTTTGGCCCGAATTAATCTAGGGCAACTCACCGTATTAAATGCTGTATTACCCTTTTTTTGTTTTATGTTGGATCAAGATCCTAATAATTGACATGGTAAAATGGCTCCATCTCTATGTTTCGAACAAGTCTCCTCGAAAAGGATTTGATGGCTGAAATTATGTTCCACAAAATGCACTTTAGCCTTATATTTTTTAAAAAATAAGATTTATGTTAAGTGTAATTCCTTAAATTAGAGAAAAATTTTAATATTACCTGAACAAACACTTTATTTCCTTCAATTTCGCCATAATTTGAAGTACTGGCCGCGACAAGTTGTAAGCATAGCATATACGTAGTATTCACACGATTCTTTTCCTCCACATACCTACTGCTTTTGTTGAATTATGTTCGTCCTTTGCGGTCAACTGAAAAAGGTGGCTTTTACTTTCCTTCAAATTATTAAAATCAAGAAAATCATTCGAGAATTTGCATATGGTGTGAAATAAAATCCAATCAATTAACAAGTCTGTTCGAGAAGATGGCGAAGTTCATAAATGTCGCGGTCATGTACCACATGTGGAACAATTTAATTTTAATAGACGCTGATTTTTGAATAAGAAATACAACGATGTATTTAGACGCTGATTCTACAGCCTGAGATACGAATTTTCATAGACTTGAGGGAATTCTCGGACGACTTTTTTCATACGCCGAAAGAACGAGAGAGGTCAGGATGACGTGGCAACCGCGTGGCCACAGGATCAGCGCGCGAGGTCAGCAAAGTCAAAACCGAGCACACGGGAACTCCGCTCTGAGCAGCACCACCGAATCATTCCCACCGTCCCGACAGAGACACTTCTCACACGTGCGCCATTAGAAAAAGAAACTTCCAAAACGAACAACCATCAACCAGGAGCCAAGTCTCTCTCTCTCTCTCTCTCGATCTCGATTTCCGAGCGAAAAGAGAACCGAAACCCGCACATTCTCCGACAACCTCGAGGGAAGCGAGAAAAGCAACCATGGAATCAAGAAAATTGGCAGCTTTACTGTCTTCCCTCGTCTCCGAGATCATGCTGCTGCTCTTCCTCCTCTTCCCTTCTTCGACCCCTCCCTCTCTCACTTCGCGTACCGGTTCTTTCTCCTCCCGCGGCTTCGATTCGTTTGCAAGTCTCTTCCCTCTGGTCGCCCATTTCCTCTCTCAACAAGAGATCGCCGCCTCCATGTCCCCGCGACCCGTCTCGAGGAAAAGGAAGATGACCCATCTTCCGGAGCCGGACTCTGGACCCGCTTGTGGGGATGAAACGGACGACTCCGACTCGGGGCTCGGAGGCCGCCCCGGTGGCCGCCGCCGAGTCGAGCTTGGTCCAGCTCGGAGTCCCGACTCGTTCGTGAGCTCTTTCATGATGACGGCTTCCACCTTCGAGTGGCTCGCGGGCCTGCTCGAGCCGTTGCTGGATTGCCGCGACCCGGTTGGGTCGCCGCTGAACCTGTCGCCAGAGCTCCGCCTCGGGGTTGGGCTTTTCCGGCTGGCCACCGGCAGCGACCACTGCGACGTGGCTCGCCAGTTCGGAGTCTCAGAGTCGGCCTCTCGGTTTTGCACCAAGCAGTTGTGTCGAGTCCTGTGCACCAATTTCCGGTTCTGGGCAGGTTTCCCGAGCCCGGGCGAGCTTGAATCCGTGGCAAGGGGGTTCGAGTTACTGACTGGATTGCCGAATTGCTGTGGAGTGATTGATTGTGCAAGATTTGAGATTGTCAACGATTGCGGGCCTAATGATACTATAGCGGCGCAAATAGTCGTTGACTCCACCTCGAGGATTCTGAGCATCATTGCGGGATTTCGCGGTGATAAGGGTCGGTCACAAGTTCTTCGGTTATCAAGTTTGTTCAAAGATATCGAGGAAGAGAGGTTACTGAATTCAGCTGCAGTGGATGTTAAGGGGGTCAATGCGAATCCATATTTGGTTGGAGATGAAGGGTACCCTCTGCTTCCTTGGTTGATCGTGCCTTTCGCTAATGCCACCACAGGATCATGCGAGGCTTATTTCAATGTAGCACATAGTTTGATGCTTATGCCTGCCCTTAAAACTATTGCTAGTCTCAGGAATTGGGATGTTTTAAGCAGGCCAATAAAAGAGGATTTTAGGACCGCAGTTGCTTACATAGGTGCTTGTTCGATTCTTCATAACGCCCTGCTAATGAGGGAGGACTATTCTGCATTGTGTAGTGAGTTAGGAGATAGTTCATTGCACGATCATCAGACACACCATCTTCTGGATGCTGGATGGGAGGTACATTCTGGAAAAGGTTGGGTCCTCCGAGATGCATTGGCCGCACTAGCAAAGGATTTCCACGACTAGAGTGATTCATTTAGTGGCCAGTTGTTCAGTGCATTAGGAGCTTGACACAGAGATCTGATTGCAGCTGATTTTAGTGGGTGGGATCATTTTGGCTTTGGTCTTTTTTTCCTGCAATGGATAGGTAAAGACAATTTATTTGGTTAATTTTCCTGGGTTCTTTGATTTAGATTTAATAATATTTACTCTATTAGAGCCAATGATTCTGGCAGAGTAGGAAACGAGGAGCTTTTTCCAACTCAAACAGCAAACAAGGGTTTTTCTATGACAAAATTGTACATATATGTTGGCCACGGGCTTTTAGATGTGCAACAACATAGTGACATTTTTCTTGCTACCGAATCTCCTTAAAGAAAAAAGAATGGCTTTCTTTCTGTCCAGCAATGCTTTTTTATATCGCTCTGGGAACAGAGTGAGAAGTCTTCCATGTGAACAGAAGGAGTGGCTTTGAATCTGATTTAATTGTCAACTAACTGCAATTTATTCCGATATTTTTCTCAATTAGCACTCTCATAGACTTGCCTGGAAAAGCAACCAAGACTTACCCGCTACCAGATAGATGCTTGAATGTCATTTTGCCAAAACTGTTCAATGACATTTCTCTATGCTTCCATGATATATCTAATCTTGCATGTAATGCAGCTCTAATTTCCTCACCTCAATGGTCTAGTAGTATGTTAAATGTTCTTGGTTCGTTTAGGGTTTGTGTGACATTGCAAAGCTGTTTTGGATCCAAATATGTGTTTTCCCTTTCGAATTTACATATTGAATGTAAAATTCTCATAACATGGAGGGACTATAAGATTCAGCAACGTGAATATGCATTTTGTTGGAATGCTGTTAGGTCAGATTCTGCCTAGGGGTTTCATAACTATTGGAAATTTTATTCCATGACTAGACTACCTGAAAATTGCCAACTTTAGATATCCTTTAAGGATATTAACAGTAAGGAAGAAATATACTGATGGCGCAATATGTTTACTTAGGCATAAATCTAAATGCACTTGTCGAAATACAGGAGAGGGAGGACTATAGCATCCTTATTCCATACCAGAATTAGGAGTAGGACTTTAGAATGTGTTGGGCATTTAATATCCTACTACAATGGAAATTTTTAGATTCCCTCTTGTTTCACAGCTTGCTTTAGGTCCCTTGATACCCAATCCTTTCTCGTAAGGACTTTTAGATGTTAGATAGTTACTTTAGTTCAGCAATTATCGTATGACTTGTTTTGCCCTCTCTTTTTTATGCTTGTCTGTATATGCAATATCATCTGCATTGAGTACTGCTTTGCATAGTAATATAGGATATTACCTATATTGTCACTCTTACCTTTTATTGTGCTAACCTTTTATATATGAGGCTGCTTAGTTATTGAAGCAGTGTAACGAGAACAGTTGCCTGTTTTATAGAGTGTTTTCTTTTACTATAAGTACCTAAGTGAAAAGGCTATGATCTTCTTATAATAACCCGAGTTCAGAGGAATTGAATGGCACCTATGCATAGGAAAACAAGGAAGATCCAAGTCAAAGAGACAATTAACTAATTTAGACATTGCACTATTTTCCCCTTTTCCTGTCTATCATTGATTCCTTGAGCGTGCTTGTAGTTGCAGCTGAAATCAGATCTAAAGTCGATCAATCTGATGATGATCCATCGCAACATGTCATTCTGGTTTTTAGAAACACCATGGATAAGTCCGTCAGGAAAGAGCGAGTTGATTCAAAATCATTAAGCGACAGCTAAGCAGTTGACTGGACAAGAGTAAGAAAACAATCGTGATGCGTAACGAAATGGGACTGGATGCGAAATTGATTTATGCTGCTTGAAGTGTTCAGGAGGGGCTCAGAAGACCTGTGGTGATGGTGGGAGAGTATCCAGTTAAATAACTATCTATAGTTTGCGGCCACTAGGTTAATACACTCGTTTAGATCAGCATATTTCCCATCACAAAAAGTTGGTTTACACACTCATTCAGATCAGCATATTACCCATCGGTAATCTCTGCTGTGTATGGTCTCAGATGGACATTGTAATTGGCTTGTGATAGACAAATAATCCAAAAGGGGCAGAATAATCAAAGGGGAGTAACAAGTAACGACTGGACAGATCCAAGTCCCCATCTCCTTAAAAAACTAAGAAATAAGCTCCTGCCACAATCCTCATGGATTCTAATATGCCTAGGTAAAGCCAGAGAGAATGAGCAAAGGAGACAAACCAAACTAATCTGTTTATCTTATTTGTCGTTTTATATGATATTGCGATGTTGTGAACCTTTTGAGGACCACTTGTACTGTTAATTTCCTGTTTTAGCTGTTGTGGATTCGAGTTGGCTTGTGTCACCAGAAAACAGATTAGGTTACACCTTCAGCTCTAGCTAGTATTTTTGTCTGCTTTCGGGCAAGCCATGTCTTGAACCTTGAAGCAGTGTCCCAATTTCAAGGTATGTATTCCTGTTTGTTTAAACTTGTTTGGAACGTGATCAGGTATAATGAATTGAGTAAGATGCATCTGTTAGCAACTTCACCGGGATGACGTAGAATGAATGACACGTTTTTCTTTTTCCTTCAGGATTCGGTAACATACCACCCGGAGGTTGCACTGTCTGAATTAGCTTGCTCTCAAAGAAAGACTCTTCTTACAGCTTAGGAAGCGCCCACTCTAGGTCATTGTCCCTCGTGGACGTGTAGCAGGAAAGTCTCGGGTTAATGAATTTTAGAGAGAAGTGGTATGGAATCTATTCTCATCAGAAGCGTTTATTGAATAAAATATTGTTGGCCACACTTAATTGTTCGTCGAGCAGAGCCTCTTCATCAACCACCTCAAGATTTCGTTACTTGTCTAATGCTTATGTTGTACTAGTTTTTCTGGTCTTCTCATGACCCCTCAACTGATTTTTTGTGGTCTGCTCATGACCCCTCAGCCGGGGCAGCAATTCAGTGGCCATTTCCTATTAGAGTAGCAATTGCGAAGACACGGTAGGATCGTGTTCTGAACTCTTGCCCTTGGTGTACGAGACAAATCCAGAATATTGAATTGAAACAGAGAACTGGCAAGTTTAAATTCGATGCCAAGGCCACACCGATGGTACATTCATTTATAGAATAGTTATCTTGCAGCGAGGATATGACTGGCTTCGACGGGAATTCTAGACTTGCTGCGAGGATCTGACGCCCCAGGCTCGTCACTTCTAAACTCCTGCTAATTCTTTTTCTTTTCTTTCATTTGTTAATATGTGAAAGCGTAAACAACAGTCACCCAACAACAACAATAAACTACATCAGTCCGAGCAAGAATTCGAGCAATTCAATGATCCCATGGTTAATCCACATGACTGTTCTGACCAATTCCTGAGTCGATCCTTGTGACTTACACGAGCAATCCCATGGCCGATTTCAGTATCCCGTGACCCCTACTCACAATCAATATAAGTGATCTCGTAGCTAGTTCTTAAGACCAATACAAGCGATTTCATGGCCGATTCATTCGGCCAACTAGTGCAATCCCGTGGTCGATTCCTGTGACCAACGCAGATGATTCTGCTGCCAATCCACTTGTGATCCTGGGGCTAATCCCCGTGACCTATGCGGATGATCCCACGGTCAATCCACATGGCCAATCCTGGTGACTTTATGACCAGTGCTCGCGATTGATGCAAGCGATCTGGCAGCTATTCACTTGGCTAATTCCTAGAATCAATGGTTGATTTTTCCAAGACGTTACACTTATAATGCTCACAAACAAAACAAAATAGTTGCAGCAATGAATACTAACTATTGAACATGTACTTTTTCTCAAGCTTCACCTGTAAATCTATTTGCACCATAGCAAACAGGTCAGTAAGTACGATTTTTATGTCCGAATACCCGCGATACTTAACTTACCCGTGGAACTTGAGGATAGTGAGATAGATGTGTTTTTAGAAAGAAAGAGTCGGAGATAAAAGAGTCCCCTATGCGTGAATGCTCGTACTACTGTTTATATAACATTATAGATGGGAAAAGAGGCGGGCTATAGATGAAAAGTGGTGAAAATATTTGACAGGTATCGCACTATACATGTCCAACCGTTTGGATAGCGGTAGCACTTTTACATGCTTTAGTGATATCATAATGAAATAATATCACAGTGATGTCGGTCCATTAAAGAATTATGCGGGACTATTGAGTGAAAAAACCCAAGACCGATGCTGAATGTTACATGTAAATGTTGGTGCCCTCACAACACGTCTAAGGGTCGATTGGTTAGTCAAAATCACCTCTGTCATAAACATTTACAGATTAGCTTATGGACCCATCTTGAATTTCTGCTGTTAATGAAGATCAAGCCGATCCCCAGACCATTTCCGTACCCCGGGTCCAGTTTCCGTGCTCGTTGGTCAAATGCTTGGCCTGATTCATTGGTAGGTGAATCAATTTCTCACGCCAGTTCACTGAATCTGGCTCTTCAATCTCCCCGTCTGACCGATTCTTACGACTGATTATGAAGTAATATATTGCTCTGTACGTTAACAACCGTACTTGCCAGCACGAGCAGGGAGACCAACCGCAGACGCGCTTGAAGCTCGAAGCTCGAAGCTCATCCCTACCGACTCCGCACTTTCTTTAAGGCTTCTCTTCGTTTTCGGCGGTACAAAAAAAGAAAGAAAACTTCATTCATGGAGGTGCCTGACAATGACATCTTGGAGAAGGCCGCGCTGTTGCTGAGTCGCCACGTCGTGAGGGAAAACTGTTCAGTCTTGCAGAAGAAGCGTCAGATGAATTTGGTATGGATTTGTCAACGGGCAGAGGCCCATGATGTGTTCCGACTTTTACCAAATTTTCGAATCGGGTCTTGGAACTCCTCTTGTGCTATCGTGAGTCCCTAAATTATGTGATTCTTCCTTTGTCCTTCCCTTTTCCCTTTCAAGTTGGTCATTCCGTCCAAATTATGGATGGAGATGCTGATGTGGCCTTTAAATGCTGACGGGGCATCCTACGTGACATCTATAAAAGGGATATTTCAGAAATAGAACAAACATGAAAAAATTAAGAGAGGACAGGTGCGGAGGAGGCGAGGTGCCGCCGGGGGCTGGCCCAATGTCAACAATTCCATGCCGAGGGTCGCTCAACCCTAGCAAGCGACGGCTTGAGTCGCGCAATGCCGGTTGAGGTTAATTCTTGTTTGTGCTCCGTGACTCGGATTAGATTTACCAAGGTGGCACGACCCTATCGAGCGTCACTCAACCTCGGAGATGATGACAAGCAGGGCTCAATAGCCCTCCTTGGCACTCGAGCAACACCATCACCATCTCCTGGAGCCTCCCTCTCTCTCTCTCTCCGTTTCCTCTCAGGTATTTGTTGTTGAGTATTTTGCATCCTAATAATAAACGTAGATTACACATCAGCATCAACTTGTCCGGTTGACGCGGACTTGTCAGCCCATGACGACGATTTCATTTCTATTTTAACGGGGCTCAATTTTAAGCAAAGAAGTAAAAAAGGAATTCAAAGATTTGATTGAATAACTTAGGAGAGTGTGAAAACCTGCTTTAAATGTCATCCCCATTCATAAGAGAACAAAAGAGATACGATACCCATTCACCAACTCCCTCTTTCATCTCTCTGCAAGTCACTGACCAAAAACTGAGGAGCTCGTGGGAGAAATAATAGAGATAACAACACAAATCGTGGTTGAATTGTAACTGTAATGTGTTATTTCAACTTTTAATTTATTTTTATTAATATTCAAACCAGTCCCTGTATTATACGAAGATATCCAATATTATCATTCCATTAACTTAAGTTCAATGACGAAAGTTCAAGAATTACATTGAATAAACTAAAAGTTTAGGAACGACATAACAAGTTGGACAAAAATTCAAGAATCACATTGCATATCAAATCAAAGTTAGAAGACTATTCAGTATCGTTTTCTCAGAATAATAATGATATTCAATTTATGAAAAGAAAAAAAAGGAATTTACTTGACCAAAACAAATATTATTCAGATCGTAAGTAATAATGATTGCTAAAGCCGAGAATTTCTACATATAGCATACTGGAATCACACACGCCGCTCACCAAAAAAAGAATTCACCAACTTGTCCTCTTTCTTTCCGAGAGAGAGAAAAGATGTCAGATGCTGCATTAAGCTAGAACAAGCTGGACCTCACACCATTATCCACTGTCTCAGCTTTTCTCCTTTTTGCCAGACACCTTCATCTATTGGATTAGATTACCTGAGGCGAAGACTCCTTCTGCTCATGCAGAAGAGGGCATGCAGAAGAGGGCAATTGCCAAACTGAGTCATCAAATTCGTCCAGACAACGGAGGATATTGTCCCGGTCGTCCGATGTACATCGATCGCCGGATGTACATCGATCTTTCCATAAAACGAACCTACTCGACAAGCAGAACTATGTCGCTTCAGTGGCCGCGACAGTGGGTGTACTTAGAATGGACGTCTCATCGAATTTATGAGCGTATAATTTTGGGTAAAGGGCAGTTTTCCCGAGCCCCATCTGCTCAATTCATGCGAAGTGCCAAATCTCGTTCGAGGCCGAAGGAGGTGGCCACCAACCCAAATGGTGGGGCTCAAGGCCAAACATGTCGCCCTCCCTCACCAACTCCGCACCAACTGTTTGTTCCTCCACTCCCCGCATGATGATACCACATTCTCCTTTGGCGGGCTCCGCCACCCGTGTCTCGTTCCGCAACCATCCACCTTAGTTATTAGGACAGGGAATGATTTTATCAGAAAAGCTCATCATTAGCCCTGGACTTTCCCCTCTCGGATTAGCGGAAAAACAAGGTTCTTGAAAACGTAATCTTGGGTCGCTCGACTCGGTTTTGGTTGCTTCCTTCAATGACTATAATCTTTGTTGGAGTAACTCCACCAAACCCAGTAACTGTCTTTCCCTGGTACTGAGAAGAGAACAAACAAGTCCAATATAAGACCTTTATGCTTTTGCGAGCTTACCACCAACCCCGGACCAGGTTACCTTTTGGCAGGCGGTCCAATAGCCTCCAGACCGGTACGAACCGGGCCATCACCGTCCTTATATATGTTGCATGATACCTGCGCGTAGAACTTGGGTCATCTAAAACATTTCTTGATCACAACATATTCCAAAATTCCTACGCGCGCACCCACAGAGAGAAATCAATGGCCACCAGTGGAGAGGAGACCCAGAACCAAGCCGGGAGGCACCAGGAGGTTGGCCACAAGTCTCTCCTTCAGAGCGATGCTCTTTACCAAGTGAGTGTGAATCTTAATAGCTTTTGATGGAACCGATGGATGATTCTTCTCCTTCTGTTGTTATAGCTAAATCAAAAAGTTTCAACTTGAGGTGTCGTGTGCCTGATCTATATATATATATATATTGCAGTATATTTTGGAGACCAGTGTGTACCCGAGAGAGCCTGAGCCCATGAAGGAGCTTAGGGAAATAACAGCAAAACATCCATGGTAAGTTCATATATGGTTCAGAAATACAGACAGATCAGACTTCAATAGATGCGCCGTCTGATACGCAAGTTGGTTTCTTGAGCTAAAACCCTTTCGTTTCTTGGAATAAAAATTGCAAAAACAGGAACATAATGACAACATCAGCAGACGAAGGGCAGTTCCTGAACATGCTTCTCAAGCTCATCAACGCCAAGAACACCATGGAGATTGGCGTCTACACTGGCTACTCTCTCCTTGCCACCGCTCTTGCTCTTCCTGATGATGGAAAGGTCCGCATGGGTTATTATTTTTCAAGTGAACTAAGTTTCTTCAATCTCAGATCAGAAGCTTTCCCCACACATGTCAAGCACGTTGAGTTGCTTTGTCAAAAATGAAAGCGAATGTGGCTCTGAAAATTTGACGGTTTTTGATTATTTCTGCAGATATTGGCCATGGACATAAACAGAGAGAATTATGAACTTGGCCTGCCGGTCATCCAAAAAGCCGGTGTTGCCCACAAGATTGACTTCAGAGAAGGCCCTGCTTTGCCTGTTCTTGATCTGTTGATCCAAGATGTGAGTAACCCGTCCTTTGAGCATCTCAGGTTAACCATTGACTATTATGTGCTTGAGAAGATTTGCTCCTAACGCATTTCAACTAATGGATCTAACTCAAAAGGTAGACGACGCATAGTCCTTATATGCATCTAATGGAGATGCGTCGAGAGGAATGCTCCTGGTGCACCTAACTCACATCTAAATCTCAATCCATCACTGTTCATCCCGTGTTTGGGTCCATGAAGATACCATTTAAATGCACGTTACTCCTGGTATAGTCCTGAAAAATCTTCACAAACCTTTTAAAAACATTTTGCCATTTCCACACCAAACACTATGTTTTGCGATGAGAGGACAAGATGTGTACTGGGGACAACAATATATTAGAGTTTAAGGTCCATAATCTGGCTGGAGCATCTTTCTTCCCTAAATCCGTAGATCCATTTGACCACTCACAAGATTTTTATATTGATGTTTTTGCGGATAACATTGAATCTACATTGATTTTTCTTCTTAGTGGAGGGAAGAGAATCTCGTTGAAAAATTAGTGGATGCGATCAGGAGTGTGACTCGGGCTATCATTGCAGGGGAAGCACGGGGCGTTTGACTTCATATTCGTGGATGCAGACAAGGACAATTACCTCAACTACCACAAGAGGCTAATTGAACTAGTGAAGGTCGGCGGCCTCATCGGCTACGACAACACCCTATGGAACGGCTCGGTGGTTGCGCCGCCGGACGCCCCGCTCAGGAAGTACGTAAGGTACTACCGGGACTTTGTGCTGGAGCTCAACAAGGCTCTCTCCGCTGATCCTAGGATTGAGATCTGCATGCTCCCTGTGGGTGATGGCATCACTCTCTGCCGTCGGATCAGCTGAGCATCTAATCTGAAGTCCTTATTATGATCAGGGTTCATTCTTAATGTAAAAGCTGGAAAGAAAAAAGAGAGATATTTATGGATATGTTGTTGCTGTTTCTTTCCATGATATTATTGGGGATTAAGCAAATTCTATTCCTAAAGGAGCTGGTTTGAGTTTAAAAGCAGGATCCATAATTAAATGCCAAATTCTATTGCTGTTTCTCTTTAGTGCTCTCGATTTCTTTTATTTTGATATTTATGATCAGTTTCTTTGTATTATGTCGAGTTCTTCAATCAGTCATGCGGAAGTGAATCCAATGGCCCAAAACAAAAAGCTGAGCGAATCCTGGTATCAAGATAATTACTTCCTTAACGATAGGCTGCAATTTTAATATTATAAAACCTAAGAGACCGATATATCAATGTTGTTTTGACCTTTCAACGGTCCATGTCTCAAGAAAATAAGCTTTTTGGACTATGCATACGCTTGTGTCACGACCTGATATTTTCTTGTACTTATGTACCCTTATGAGCGGAGCTAATGGTGTTGTCATGATGAGATAAGGATGTAGTAGAGAAGATTTTTTTTTTTGGTCATTCAGTAGGAAAGATATAACTGGTCGGTAGAAGTAGTGTTAGGGTGGTTTGTACTAAAAGTTTATGAATAGATATATTATATCTCTAGGAGCTCTGAAGGCAGGGTTGGCCTCCCGTGTACAAACTGCTCGGAGGTTGATGGCGCTCTCCTGATAAGGCCATGGCAATCCGAAACCAGTTGTTGTGCTAGAAGGATGCTGTGTGTTCATTATAAGAGAGTCCCTCGAGTTAGGCTGGACGTGCTATGATCCGATACGAAATTACTATTCGCAGTATTATTCCTTAGAACAACTATAGGAAGGAAGGTTGTCTTGGAGGCCTCAACCCTCCTAGGCGTCGCACGGGTCTTTTTGGTTGTTGAATCGATTGGTCCGTGACAAATGATATCAAAGTGAGGATCTCTCCAATAAGTGAGTGAGTCAGGGAAAACTTGTGGTCTACCTGGTCCTATGAGGGTAGAGGGTGATTGCCGGAGTAAGGGTACTCAGACAAAGTGCGGCTCTCTACCAACTTCTAGGATGCTAATATTAAGGGCATAGAAAAGAACTGATTGCTCACTAAATAGAGAAAAAAAAATCTTGGGTCAATTAGGTAAATTTCAAGATAGGGTTGTTGCCACGTTTTTAAAAAAAAAGGATAGTCTCGTTGGGGTGTTGTGTCCATGAAGCCTAATACACATGGGGCCGGAACAGCTTTTGGATTGGACAGTAACTAATGGAGTGGTTTATTCTGTTGGGCGAGCATGGCCATTCACATAGTCTCGAGGGTGTGACGGTGATGGTTGGGAATACAAGGAAGAAACAAAATAGCCAGCAATGAGAGTGTTGCCGAAACGTCTCGATGTTTTCCTGTACTAATATACCATTGTGAGTAGAGCTAAGGGTGTTGTTGTGATGGGATAAGGATGCAGTAAGGAAGATACAAGTGGTCGGTGCGAATAGCATCATTGTGGTTATACTAGGAGTTCATGAATATATAGATTATATCTCTAGAAGCTTCGAAGGCAGGGTTAACCTCACGTGTGCAAACTAGTCTAGGGTTGATGCCACTCTTTTGATGAGGCCATGGCTGGCCAAAATCAATTATTGTGCCAGAAGGATGATGTGTGTTTATTATGAAAGAGTCCCTTGAGTTAAGCTGGACGTGCCATCATCTGACACGAGGTTGTTATTCGCCATATTATTCCTTAGAACAATTATTGGAAGGTTAGTCTGGAGGCCTCAACTCTCCCAAGTGCCACACGGGCTTTTTGGCTGCTAAATCAATCAGTCCATGACACTTGTCTCTAATAGATTATCATGTAACATTATGAGTAACTCTAGGAGTCATGCATAGATTTACTAACCGTGAAAATTACACCTATGATGATTTCAAGATAAGCAATCAATTAATAGGTTGATTTGTCAAAACATTAAAGGCTGATCATAGAGCTCGAAGCTATCCTGTATAGAGGGTCGTCCTCGATATAGGACATACGTCTGACATGAATGAATGCGGATGGGAGCTGGTGATTCCATTTGTGAAGTAACGTTTACCTAGAAAAGGCAGCTATGGACGGCCAATCAAATGCACTGTTCCATCTGGTGCAGTGAAGGACATGAACCAGACGTTCTTCTCGACTTCCTAGTGATAGGAAATTTAGCAAGCTTCATCTGAAAATCAATTGTTCACTGCAACTTGGGGGACAATGCCACACGATCCCCCTTCGATATGTAAGCAGTAGCAGAGCACAAACAAGCGACAACAGAAGTTTCGGAGTCCTACCGCAGATGAGTTTCTCGCCGATGCCAATCGAGGTCCGAGCGATGTAAAGCCGGAGGCGGACAACTCACTCTGAGATGCAACTCATACCAGCTTGGATTCACATAATCCGCAGCCACATCATGAAATAACTCAGCTTGCTACATCTACTGCTCAATGGACGTTAAACAGATTAAGTAATTCTATACGGGAAAACAACAGTAAGTTCTCTTATGGGAACATTCTTAAAAGTATCCATTTACTGTCAGAAACTTAGGAGACCAACCAAAAAAAAAAAAAACAAATAACTCTGACAAATAACAACTTTACCCAGAAATAGAGAGATTATTCAACATTGCAGGTCCTACACAAGAACTGATCTTCTGTATCTGTAATTGCATCCATCGTTAACCATTGTGTTAATATTACAAGACAACTTTAACTAGGGATGTCAATGGGATGGGCCGCGTCAGGTCTCCACTTACACCTGGCCCGACCTGAACACTAGTCAGTGCGCATTGTGGTCCGACCGAATAGAACCCGAATCGAAAAGGACAGGTCGGTTTCGATTGCTTTGGCTGGGATTTTTGTGTTCTCTTTGTCCTTTTTCCCCCTTCCCCAGATTCATCTCATGCTAGTGGAGAGTGATTCAAACCCCGTATATCCTTCGGGTTGAGACTCTGACTTAGCATTTGTCGGTGAAGTGTTGCCTCTGGGTTAAGATTTTACTTCCTCGTGGAAATTAAGATTCTTTTGGGCAGGTGAGTAGTTTTACTCTTGACTCGGCACCCTTGTCATTTATCTATTGTCTTTTCACCCATGATGGTAGTCTAATTGCAGTTCTCTCCTCTTATTCTTTTCATTATCCACTGTGGAGTGCCATTGCTGGGATATCTGTGAACTTGGGCTTTCACGACAAATTAAAGAAGTAACGTTATCACCATGTTTCATAAGAAAAATCTTCTTTCTAGCTCTAAATCTAGTGTGTTGCTGTCTTTAAATGCAACTTTATTTCTCTCTGTGGTCGAGCTGAGACAGAAAACCTAATCGATGGATGGTAAGGGCCTTTGCTTGACGGCGAGATTGTTGATGTTGACGATGGAGGGAGTGTTCTACACAACATGGCCAGCTCGTTGGACTGGAGCTTCCTCGGGGACGTCGGCAAAGGCTGAGGGCGGAGTCATAGTTGGTGACAAAGAGGGAAACCAAGATGACAATGGAGGTTCAGCTGAGGAGGTTGGAGTCGACAGCCACAACAAAGCCCTTGAAATCCGTCCACTAGAAACGGATGCATGAACAAGAACAGAATCTAGTGAAAAACCAGCGCTTAATAAAGAGTAGGAGAAGTTGGCACGTCTTTCACTTGGATTTGTAGCTGCGGAATCGATGATTGGAAACATCTCAAGGTAAGAGTTTTGGAAGAAGAAAGATGACTGGGGGCTATGGTGTCTACCTCCGGTGTTTAATGCGCTTCAATTTGGTCAGATTACCTGTTGATCTATTATCCCAATTGGAATAAGATCCGACCCAAAAAATACCTGAAATTTTTCGGATCAGATCAGCCCTGTTCAGGCTTTCTTTACACCCAGATCTTGAGCAGTAGGCAGCAGCAACTCCTCCGAGAAAATTATACGAAGACAAATCAGATTCGGATCCGGAATAAATTCTCTCCGCAGTTAAAACTCATTCCAGATTGGAGTAGAGGCGGGAATATGTCCAATGAAGGAGAGAATTCACGAGCCAAAAAGGACGCGTATTTGCAAAGAACCGCCCTGCATAACCGACGAATCACCTGCTTATCCAGAGCTGATTCAACTATGGAGGTGTCCATCTCGAACATGTAACAAATCCCGTCGACCTACTCACCCATGCAAATGGGAGACATCAGCTCAGCACGGTAAAGCAAATCAATAGAAGAACGAGAATAATGCCTCCCAGCAAGGCCAAGCCATCACGTATTCAACGTTACCCCTCCAGAGAAACCCGACTTTGGTAAAATATGTTTCTGTTTTCCGAAAAAAAAAATCTTTTCTTTTATAACAGAAATTCATTTATTTACACCAATGATAAAAAAAATCTCTTTTTTTGTTTTCAAGAACAAATTTAAAACAGAAAAAAAAACCTATTTCTTGTTCTCGAGTACACTTTTTAAGAAACAAAAAAATAAAAATTCAAAACTTATTTTTTTGAACACTTGGTTAGCTATTACCAAAATAATACTTTTTAAGAAAAGCTCAAAACTTCTTAAAAAATAAACAAAAGAACAGGTTAGCTATAACTAAATGCAATCTTCTATTTAGAAATTGTTCCCGAGAACTATTTTTGTTAAAAAATTATTTTCCGGAACAAAAAAAGTTACCAAAAGCATCCTAAGATGCCCATGTTGTAGCCCATCCATTCACCGCTAAATTACAATTCCTCTGCAATGGGACATCATCACCTATTCGCCTAGTTAAACTGCAAGGAAATCAAAATCGACACTTGACCGAGCACACTAACCACCTAGAGAATTATAATTTGGATGGCAATGCAGAATCTATAAAGAGGCAGATACTGCTCACCCGAAGCCGAGTGAGCCTCTGTTTGACCTTATAAGCATCATCTCCACATCCAGGCAATGAACAACTCGCATACAAACTAAAGCAGTCACAGTGAAGCAAGATAAGCAGGGAAAAACACATTTGGAAGTGAATTATCAATTCATCTTTCAACCAGCTATAGCCAACAGATGAGTACCTAAAATAACAAAAATGAGCACCCACCACAATGCTCATCAATATATCAACTCGAACTTTCAGCTGAATCCATGCCCTCAGAACAAAAAACCAGAAGTCTAAACATAAACAAAAGTAGAGCAATATAAGGAAGAACTTGTCGACTCCCTCCTTGAATTCCGCTTCAACGGTAACTCTTCTGGAACCTGGCGCGAGCACCGCGACCACCAAACTTCTTGGGCTCGCACCTCCTCGGGTCAGCCACAAGCAAGGTCCTATCATACCTACGACATGAAGGAATATCCAGTGAGGGAAAATGGAAGGCTTTCTTCCTTCCGTAGCAGCAAGGCTGAATCTTATATCTAACTTCACATATCAAACTAAACCCACCTCCATCGTCCACCCAGAGACAGACTATATACATCAAATCTGAGACATCCATGAGAAAAAATTGCTAGAAGATTATGCCACACCAGAATTTGAGCAACAACGTCAACATCTTCTAAATGCAACACTTCAATCACCCTCCTACCATTACCAACTCGATTGCAAAGAGACTAACTCGCCCAAGCACAAGTGAAGGCTTCGGTTTACCTGACCAAGATGTCCTTGATCTCCTTCTTGCTCTGCTCGTCCACGTACTTCTGATAGAACGCGACCAGGGCCTTAGCGATGCTCTGGCGGATGGCGTAAATCTGCGAGGTGTGGCCGCCGCCCTTGACCCTGATCCTCATGTCGACCCCCGCGAAGCGGTGCCGCCCGAGGATGAGGATGGGCTCGTAGGCCTTGAACCGGAGGATCTCCGGCTCGACCAGCTCGATGGGGACGCCGTTGATCTTGATGAGCCCACGGCCGCGCTTGCAGTAGGTCACGGCGACGGCCGTCTTCTTCCTCCCGAAGCACTGGACGGACTCGATGGGCGCCGCCATGGTGTTTGCGAAGGCACTGGTCCCCGGGTCGGCGAGAGCGTAAGAAACCCTAGCTACTGGGCGCAGGAGACGGAGACGCTAGATAGAGCAGAGCTCGGGAAGGCGAAGCGTTAAATATGACGCACCGCCGAGCGCTAGGGTTTTGCTTTGGGCTCGAAGGCTTTTTAGGTGGGCCGACACGGGAAGCCGGCCCGGCCTCATATGAACTATGGACCAAGCTCGTTTAAACTGATTTCGGTGTCTGTTTTGTCTTCCTTCATGCTGGTGTACATATAAATTTGCAGCCGTCGGATCCTGATCGGACGGCTGCCATTTTAATAAAGAAATAAACAAAAAGTCGATCTCCTTACTAAATATGAGCCGTCCGATTCCCAGATCAAGAATCCAAATCCGGAAAATTGGCGGTACCAATATATAAACAGAAGAACGCAAGAGATAAGGAACAAGTTGACTTGCGGAATTCAGGTACAAAAAAGTGATTGTCAGTCATTGCCAGCTTTTCCCACTTGGTGAAAAGATGATCGGAATGAGCCGGAACTGATCGGGTCAAAGCAGTCTGGCTCGGTGCTGGGCTTCTTGACCGCCGCCGCCGCCGCCCGTAACCCTCCCTTCGCTCTCCCTGGCGCCGGCGGTCCTCGCTGCGTAAAGACAAACCACCTGTGGATATCTTCTCTCGGTTTCTTGCTCCAGCTAAAGTCCATATGCCGGCGCCTCACGCAATCTCGCCGGAAAATTCCAAACCAAGCGCTATCTCGGCCAATTCCAACACCCCTCCTTTCTCTCCTCCTCCACACACCCACCAAAGTCAAAGTCCGATTGATTGGTTCTTTGGTCAAGAAGGTACAAAAGTTTCGGTTTCTTGACCACTCCTTCAGATTCCGATTCGCGTTTTGTTCATCCAAGAAGTTCTCGCCTTCGTTTCGCCACCTCAACCCGTACTGTGAATTCCTCCTTCTCGATCTTCTCGCCAGAGATGGGGTCGCCGGAGATCGGCTACGACGAACCCCTGACGCCGGCGGGGCGCCTGTTCCTCCAGAAGGAGATGAACCAGATGATCTACTGCGTCGTTGGCGTGAAGCACCCCCTCGACGTCGACGTCCTCAAGTCGGCGATCCAGAGCTCCCTCATGGTGAAGCACCCCAGGTTCTGCAGCCTCATGGTGCGCGACTCCGCGGGCCGAGAGCACTGGAGGAGGACCCATGTCGACGTCGACCGCCACGTTGTCGCGGTCCACGGCCCCGTCGCCGACGGCCTCTCCGACGAGGAGGCGGTCAACGAGTACCTTGCTGACCTGTCCATCGACTCGCCAGGGCTCCTGGGCGACGACAAGCCCCTGTGGGAGGTCCACCTCCTGATGGCCCACCGGTGCTTGGTGTTCCGGATCCACCACGCACTCGGCGACGGGATCTCGCTGATGTCGATGTTCCTGGCGTCGTGCCGGCGGGTGGACGACCCCGAGGCCCTGCCGACTATCGGTCCTCCTTCATCGGCTAAGAGGAGGAGGGGCGGAGGTAGCGGCCGCCAGTGGTGGAAGGCGGTAGTGCAGGTGTTGGTGGTGGTTTGGTTCACGGTGGTCTTCGTATTGGAATTCGTGCTGAGGAGCATGTGGGTGAGCGACAGGAAGACGCCGGTGAGCGGCGGCGCAGGGGTGGAGCTCTGGCCGAGGAAGCTGGCCACGGCGAGGTTTTGGCTGGAGGACATGAAAGCGGTCAAGTCAGCGGTCGCTAATGCGGTAAGTTTCCACGTGTTAGTCGCCCAAAAAGATTAATAGCGCCACAAATTCAATATCTTTTCAAATTTGTTCAATCTTGTAAACAAATTTCATTTCAAAGTGATCCCTATAATATTTTTGTTCGAATTAATTTTTCCCACTAGAAGAACTTTAAATTGTTGGTGTGTGATGACATGACATAAATTTCATATTTCTATTTTCTTCAGTAAAACAAAACCAATCATAATTTTCCTGGCGGTGGCCACGTCTGCTAATATAACCCCTGAAAGTCGATTGATCCCCGGCGAGTGCTCGCCAGGGTTGCACAACCCTTTCCGAGTCCATGTGCGGGTGACCAATGCTACATGTACTGGCTGTTAATCTTCCATAGAAGAGTACTCCATGCTTTTCTCGTAATTCATGATTGCCAATGCATTTTGTCGGGCTCGACTTCCAGACGATGAATGTTCCATGCTGATACCAAAATGATGAATCTGCTTCGTTGCTGCAAATGCAGACCATTAATGATGTCCTGTTCGGGATCATATCGGCCGGCTTGTTCAAATACTTGGACCACCAATCTCCCGATGGTAAAACAGGAGTAGCCTTTCCGGCAATTCGCACGATTTTTCTCGATTCAGGGACGTCGAATCTCGTCGACTAACCCGCTCACATTCCCCTTTGTCAGCTGTGCGGGAAGGGACTCGAATGACGGGACTGGCAATGGTCAATCTGCGAGAACAGCCGGGATTGCAGGCGAGTCTCGCCGTCGTTTCTCTTTTCTTCATGATCTCAATCGCTTTCCTTCCTTTCGACTGAAGTTGATTGAACTGAGGTGTGGAGCGGCGTTGGTGCTTTAATCAGGAACTATCCAATTTGATGAAAGGCAACCCGGGACTGCGGTGGGGCAACAAGTTCGGGATGCTCCTCCTCCCCGTTCACTACCATAGAAGCTGTGGCGACCCCATCGAATATCTGAGAAGAGCCAAGTCGATGATCGACCGGAAGAAGAAGTCCCTGGAGTCTCACTTCTCCTACAAAATCGGGGATATCGTGATGACTTATCTAGGAGCGCACGTAAGGATCAGTTCCCGCTTCTGCAATCCGAAAAACAGAAGGAAGAAATAAGCTGACACACTCGGGGTCTGCCCGGTCTTTTGCTGATGCAGGTCGCGAGCCTGCTCAACTACAGGATCGTCTGCAACACAACGTTCACCATCTCGAACGTGCTCGGCCCGCAAGAGGAGATCGCGATCGTGGGCAACCCCATCACATACATAAGGGCGAACTCCTCGAGCTTACCTCACGTGAGGCCCCCAAACCCAAATCACTCCGCGCCTCGTCGCCTTTCTTTTTCGCCTCCTTTTTCTGCGGTGTCTAGGATGAAACCCTCATCGGGGCTGACGTGATATGCGCAGGCGCTCACGATGCACATGGTGAGCTATGCGGGGAGGGCGGACATGCAGATCCTGGTGGCCAAGGACATCATCCCCGACCCTGATTTTCTGGCCAAGTGCTTCGAGGATGCTCTGCTCGAAATGAAAGCAGCAGCTTCCACTGCCGTGAAGATATAAACAGTGAAACATTCTTTCTGTAGCGTATTCTTACACATGCGCGATTGTGCACACAGGGATAACAAAGATTGATCCCACTTAGTTCACGCTCTTTCAAGACAATAAGAACATTTTAGACGCATCGATCCAAATTTCATTTTATATCTTACTCGATGGATGATGTTAGCCATGGAGTTCCCAGATTCAGGATCTAAGCACTCGATGCTGAGCTCCGAGCTCTGCGCGCGATCGAAAAGAGATGTAGAGAGAACAATTCGATCGTCAGACGAACAGAGCTGGTGCCATGGATATGATTAATAATCTTGAAGACGATGGGACGGACATCTGTTATTCGGACAATGGGCTCCATGTATGGTTACATTCGGTCCCATCGCCATCTTGCATGGGCCTCACGTCCGAAATTTATTGCTCGTCGTATTTTTTTGGTTTACAAGTAGTGCATTGATGCCGGGGGCCTCATCAACCACTCCTCCACGCATCCCTTCAATTTTTTTTTTTCAATTTTTTTTAATCAAGATAAGATGGACTTTGGGCCTTCAAAGTCTTTCGAGTGAAGATTTACGAGTCTGGCATTGAGATTTGGGACCATTTTATTCGAAGCTAGCGTTGGTGAAGCCTAAAGGCCAAGGCAAGTCGTCCTTACTCTGGCTTCGATGGGTACTCCTTTGTTTTTCCTTTCTTATTTTATTTTATTTTTACTTCAAAGTTATTTCGTAAAAAAATAGAGATTAGTGCACCGAAAGCTAGCCCTAAAACTTACAAAAAGCGCAATCGGGTCACAAAACTTATCCGGTTGATTCAATCAAATCTTTCCGTTAGTAACGTTTGAGTCCACATCAATATTTTCCGTTCATCATATCATGTGAAATTAATTGAAAGACTTGATTGAATCAACTTGATAAATTTTAGGATTCAATTACACTTTTTGTAAGTTTTAAGACTCACTTGCACTTTCATATAAAGTTATATGACTTTTAACGAATTTATCCCTAAAAGAATACGTCACAAGTCACTTAAGCAAAAAGGATATTTATTTTGAGCAAATAGACATTAAGTTAAGATTTTTGAGAAATAAATTCAAAACTCTCCCAAATTCATCCTTAGTGAATCATATCATTTGATGAATAAATTGATAATTATAACGTACAAAAACCTTGAAGAACTTTTCTTTTTTGTGGAAAAAAAAAAAGAAGACAATCCAAGAAAGATGAACCCTCCCCAAGAATTTCACGTCCACCAATGGCTAAATACTAATAGGCGGTAAAAAGAAGAAGAAGAATTTAGACATGGCTATGGACGCAGTTGCAACTCCATGTGAGAGATTGCAGAGCAAAGAAGAAGAAGAATGAAGGTTGGAGTGATTCTCCTGGTGCAACCCTACTTGCCCTGCGATGCACTGGAGCGACCTTCAAATGCTCTTCCTTTTCTCTGGTACTCTCTCGGTGAGTATTGCCTTGCTTCATATTTTCCTAGTCAAATTACTCGCAGAAAAAAGCCCCGTCTCTCTGCTTCGTTAAGCTTTGGATGGTGCTGAAGTAATTTCACTGTGTCGGTTGAATTCTGCTGCATTCGGACGGCCTAGTCGTGAACCCCCGATTATCTTTCGCCGTCTAATTCTCGTTATTGAGGGTGAAGGCAATGAGGATGTGGTGATGCCGGTCTTTAGGTTTTCACCGTTTCAAGTTGGACCAGGAACTTGTCTACGGTTTAATGGGATTTGAGTAGAGCAGTCTTTCTTTTGAGTGAGTGTATTGAAGCAGTAACATCTTCGAGAATAGCGTGCGTGTGCGGTGGAATACCGACTTTTCATTCAAGCTGGACTTAAAGCTTTGGCCGACAATGACAATGGATTGTTGTTAATAGAATGACTTGATTTTAACCGAGGCAACAACACTATGCTCGCTGTTAATTTGTTCAGCGCAGAAGAATAGCAGTATGAAGTTGAGGTTTTAACTATGGTTAAACTTTCATTAGTTATAGCATGTATGATGTACACGCTGATGGTTCACCGCCTTAAGGCAGGGCTCAAATATTTTCTGAAAGACTCGGTTTAGGCGATTTTGTACTATCAAAGCTAAGCATCTTCCCTGTTGGGTGTAGGTTTTGAAAATTGACATATTTATAATAACATATCACTACTTTAGAAAATGACAAGTTCATTTTTGGGAATTTTTTCCCTTCCATTGTTTTAATTTCTGTACACTTATTGTTCATTCCTTGTCGTCCTTAGGCGGAGTTGGTTAGAAGTTTGTCAATAGAAATGCAGGCACATTTATCATTCATCAAGGATGTGGCTGTCACTGAACCTCCTAAGAATCTTCATTACTTGTTGAAAGCGCTTCAAACAAGAGGTAGCATAACAAACCTTCCTCCATCGTACGTTGATGATGTGTTTCTCCGGTACACGAGGAAGTACATGTTCTATTCTTTGTGGAAAGGATGAATTCAAAATATTGGGCATGATTTCTTGTTGAGTGAAACTTGTCGTGGGTGTTTTCATTTTTATTGATCTGACCTTCGAGCAAGAAATTGTAGCACTCCTTTCTGCCTAGTGTGCTAGTCATACGAGGAAGGGATACTAGTAAAGAAAAAATCCAAGTAAGGATGACTACTCTTTCTGTTGCCACTCACCCCGTGTCCTACAAATCTAATTGAGATGATGATTCTAATAGTTGGACATAGTTCATTGATTCCATGGAATGGATCAAATTGTACGCAATCAGTGTTTCGGCTAAAAAGATATTAACTAAAGTGTAATGAATTTTCTCTATTACCTGTTTTGAGCCACTACAGAACTTGTCCTTGTAATCGTTAGACTCTTTGCTTGCAGGAGAAACATAGTATCTCCAGGACCTAGGCAAGGGTTGATCGCCCTAGTTATTCCTCTGACCCAAAATCTTTCAGGTTGCATATGTAGTTTCGTTTTAAGAGGAAATAGTTTGTTTCTGTTAGCAACTCATGAGGTATCATTAGTTTAATGAAGGGTTTATTGGTCTGTGTTAGGTAATGTAACTGGGTTGCTGCAGTGGCCAACAGCCCCACCTGGGTAGGACACTGGAACTGCGATGAATATTAAATAGTGAATTGTAGCTCTTATTAATTATCTGTGGTTCCTTGCCATTCATCACAGGATGGATATGCCGATTGTTCAATTCCGCAAGCACTGCGTATTACTATTAGCTGAGAATGTAATACATTTAGCTGCAAGATTCACTTTATGCATGAATATATAGGTCATCATGTTGTCTCCAGCATCTCAGGGTTATACCCTTCTGCTTATTGGTACTATGTACATGCCAAGCTGTCCATGTGTTGAACTCTTGCTCTCTCCCTTTACTATATTTGTTTGCAGTTGGTGAAAGAAGCTTAGCATTTTTTGCTTCTGTAGAACAGGTTGATCAGTATATATATAGGATTCTTGTTGAAGAAGATGCCGATTCACAGAAGAATAGTGATGAACTCTACCATGCTTTATCTAATGCCAGCAAGGAACATTACAGTAAGGGCGATTTTGCAAAATCTTTAAGAATAATGAGGCGTCTCTCTTGAAAAAGGTAATTAAACAAGAAAGTGAGTTGGCTTTTGCTTTATACTGAATGCATTCAATTCATTTTCTGCTTTTATGTCTATTTCCAGGTTGGTGTGTTTCTAGATATCATAGAACACAAGGTGACTCGCCGCTTTGATGAGAGGGGTGAAATGGGTTCCTCCCAACCTGTCATTTTATTTCCTCTTTGTTCATATTGTCTGTCAATGGCATCGCTGTGAACATCATAGTCCTGCGTGCTAGGTTTCAGCCATGGTTATTGGAGAGTTTTATACAAAGAAAGATCTCTTTCCTGGAAGAAAAACAGAAGGGCAAGGCACGTGCGCAGATCTGTAGAGTTGCATAGTTCGTCCATCTCCAGGAAGAAAAAGTTTCTGACTATAGAAGGAGCTTCCTGTTTGATTCGCCGACTTGGCAACCTTAGTAAATAATAATTCTTTATCGTAACACAGGTCTTTTTGGAAGAGGCTGCTTTCTTGCTAGATTAAGCTTCTGTTAGGGGACCTGATTTGACTATTTCAAGCGAATTGCCGAATGTTAGAGGCAAGCGGGACTCAATGATGAAGGCAAATTCGCTTTTTAGCAGGATTGAGAACACATTGAACGAGGATCATGGCTTCCAACACAATGAAGCCGTGAACATCTTGATTCAAAAGGTGGGTTCATCTGCAATGAAAATGTCGATGATGGTGCATATGAGTCCCAGGATCCAGGGAAAGAAAGAGAAATAATTTGAAGGGGTCGTAGCATTTCCTAGGACTGGTCGGATCAGGTGGAGATGCGACTCGTTCATGTGGTTCTTCCAGGGAATGGAAAGGCTGATCTAATTGGTGAGGCTATTCACTTTAGATGAATGTATCTGCTTATAAGCAGACGAGCCCTGTGAGATTTCGCTGTCGAAGTTGGTACTTTTGTGATTGTTCCTACGTTCATAGCTTGGCCCTCCACCGCTAGTTTAGTGGTACTGGTGCATATGATTCTAGGAAGCACAGGTAGGGGCATTTGTTCATAATTCGATCCTGAGATGACTTGCCCTTTCTTTTGTTCCCCCGAAATATATCGCGAATTGCCTCAAATTTCACTAGACCTCTCTATTGGTGTGCACTTCACTGTCATGTGCATCGAGGAGGAGTATCAGAAAGTTAGTTAAAACGATCATCTGCATTCATAAATGATGCAGGTATCAACCAAGCTAAAAGATATTCTTACCTTATACACCTGATTCGTTACATCGTTCGCTAAAGTTACCGTTTCAAATATAACTGTTTATTAGCCTAATAAGGATAAGCATAGGTTGAGCTCGCACATAAGGCAAATGAATTATTACGATTAATTACCGGAAAATATTTTGTTTTTCGAGCAATGCTTTCTTCCATCTAATAAAATTTCATAATTAACGTCACCTTCTGAAATAACTATATTTTCACATGAGTCGGACGTGCAAGGGTATAGCGGGCGGTCTTGATCAACATATAGAAATTTTGAAAAATGAGCTTAATGTGAAGCATTGGGCAAGTAGAATCAGTTTCTTTGATGAAAATGGAGAGGTCGAGGAGAGTTTCATAAAAAAAAATTGATAATTTTCGTTAATTTTGATAGTTAATTTCATTTATAAATTATATAAAATACATTTTCTTTTTATAAGGTAAGTTTATCTTTATATTGGAAATCCCAAACGTATCCTTTCCTTCCACGTGTGGCCATGGAAACAGAGCAATGTTGAAAACCGCCTTTCTTTCCAACCAACGGGATGCATATAAATAAGTGCGATTTATGAAAAGGTTAATCCCCTAGCAGGAGGATACCGTAATTTACGCGTCTATCCAGGGGCAGAATCGGGTCACCGGGGAGAAAAAAATCCCATCACCTCCTCCATCTTCATCTTTCCCCGAAGCACGGGCGAGGCTGCGATTCTCTCCATCACCGAAGATCAAACCCTCCAATTTCCTCCCGAGTCAACTCGATTCTGCATGGAAATCTCGCCGGCGGCTCCCCCACAGCACGATGGCGGGTCGGGCCTGGCTGCCGCCGCCTCCGCAGCCGTGGCTCCCCCCTCGTCCTTCCCCGACCCCGATTCGGCTTCGCGGCCGGAGCAGTCCGCTCCTGCGCCGGAGAGTGCGCGTCGGCTGAAGTACGACGAGGAGGAGGAGGAGGAGGACGTGTGCCGGATCTGCAGGAACCCCGGCGACGCCGATAACCCTCTTCGGTATCCGTGCGCTTGCAGCGGTAGTATCAAGTTCGTGCATCAGGATTGTCTTCTCCAGTGGCTCGACCACAGTAATGCTCGTCAATGCGAGGTTGGTTTAGTCACTCGCCTCGGTTATCATTTTGTGAAGGGATTAAAGTGCCGGAATTTGTATGACTCTTTATTCGTTTTGCCTTTTTGGTAAAATTAGGGCGTGGCGTCTTCTGTAGTTATGTGCTCATTTTGTTTTTGACTGATAAGATGATGCGTTTAATGGAACCCTTGGGCAGACGTTCTGTTCTTGGACGAACAGTATTTATTTATTTTGAGAATTTTGAGTGAATTCGAATTTGTCATGCGATAATCTCATGTTTGCAACAAGTAATTGGAAGTTTCTTCGAAGATTAATCGCGAGAAAATCTCCTGAAGGCGTTCTTTTGGACATGGACTAGTTGCTCTCTCTCTCTTTTTAATTTTTCCGGGAAGAAGTAATTGTGTCGGCTATCAAACGACATGTATCGGTTCGGTGATTTTTGTGCATTTATGTTTGTTTTTGGTGATCAATTTGAATTCATTCTTTCATTAATGATCAAGCGGTTGCTTCGTGAATGGATACACGAGTAGGCTAAATAGGCAGGTGATACTTTGGTAACCTATTGCAATCATTCGTGTCAACTTGTCGTTTTCATTAATGAAGGCGGCTTGCTGGATGGATGCGTGTTAGTTAGCTACTGCTATTATCCGCTCCTCTAGCCAGTTTCTTCTCGGTGGGTATTAGTAGTGTCCTTTATCCTCACTCAGTTGTAGGTGGGATGATGTTTTCTGTATGATTAATGGCAGAAAAATTCCACTTGTTATGGTGAAGGATGATTCAAATTTAAGTTTTGAGAATGTGGGAAGAGGGGTGCTGGACAAGATTGAACGTATTATATATCATTGTGCTACTTATTTTTTCCAGGGCTGTCAATTCTGATTGCCGGGTCCAATAGTCTTTATCCTTGTATCTTTCTATTGATCCTTAGGGTAGCTGGATTTTTTGGTGGTGAGTATTTTTTATTTATCTGATTTATTGCAGGTCTGCAAGCATGCATTTGCCTTCTCGCCCGTCTATGCAGATAATGCTCCAGCGAGGCTTCCTTTTCAGGAGTTTGTGGTTGGGATGGCTATGAAAGCTTGCCATGTTCTGCAATTCTTTTTGCGCCTTACTTTTGTTCTCTCTGTTTGGCTCCTCATAATTCCCTTCATCACATTTTGGATATGGCGGTTGGCTTTTGTGAGGAGTTTTACTGAAGCTCAGAGACTGTTCCTGAGTCACTTGTCGACTACAGTTCTTCTCACCGATTGCCTGCATGGGTTCCTGCTTTCTGCGAGTATAGTATTTATATTTCTTGGAGCAACTTCTTTGAGGGATTACTTCAGGCATTTAAGAGAGCTTGGAGGTCAAGATGCTGAGAGGGATGATGAAGGGGACAGAAACGGTGCCAGGGCTGCAAGAAGACCTGTTGTGCTACCCAATAGGAATTTGCCTGATGTTAATGGTGAAGAAGCTAATGGTGCACAAGGAATTGCTGGTGCTGGTCAAATGATTAGAAGAAATGCAGAAAATGTTGCAGCCCGATGGGAGATGCAGGCAGCTCGTCTTGAAGCTCATGTCGAGCAAATGTTTGATGGGCTTGATGATGCTGATGGTGCAGAGGATGTGCCCTTTGATGAATTGGTTGGCATGCAGGGTCCAGTTTTTCACTTGGTTGAAAATGCATTCACGGTAAGTCTGTTTTCTGCTTGGGTTTATTTGCGATGTTTGCTGTTTGCGTTTGAGCTGAAGAAGTGAACTCATCTTTATGCTCTTCTAGAATTCTCATTTCCTCTTTCTTTCTTTTTTTTCTGCTTAATTCCCATATTGACTTGTTGTATTTCTTCCTCTGCAGGTTTTGGCAAGCAACATGATTTTCCTTGGTGTTATAATCTTTGTCCCCTTCTCTTTAGGTCGGGTCACACTCTATTACTTATCATGGCTTCTTGCTAATGGCCCAGTATTGTCAAAAGTCATGCCTCTCACAGATTCAGCTCTATCGTTGGCAAATATTACCCTGAAGAATGCATTAACTGCTGTCACAAACTTGTCTTCTGAGGGTCAAAGTAACAGTCTGGTTGGCCAGGTTGCAGAGGCTTTGAGTGCAAACGCAAGTGGATTAAATGACATCTCTGGCAACATAAGCTCAAATCTCTCTGGGGATTTCTTGAAAGCAGTTCCCATTGGGGCATCAAGGCTGTCTGATGTCACCACTCTTGCAATTGGATATCTGGTGATCTTTTCTGCGGTGTTATGTTATCTTGGGATTGTTCTTTTGATTCGGTACACAAAGGGCGAGCCTTTGACTCACCGGAGGTTCTATGGTATTGCCTCGATAGCAGAGACAATTCCATCTCTTCTTAGGCAGTTCTTGGCTGCTATGAGGCATTTGATGACAATGATCAAGGTTGCTTTTCTTCTGGTAATCGAACTTGGGGTATTCCCATTGATGTGTGGATGGTGGCTTGATGTTTGCACAATAAGAATGTTTGGGAAGTCGATGTCAAATAGAGTTCAGTTCTTTTCACTTTCCCCTTTAGCGAGCTCATTGGTTCATTGGGTTGTGGGAATAGTTTACATGCTCCAGATAAGCATTTTTGTCAGCCTTCTCAGAGGGGTATGCACCTTTTTGCACTTCATTTATCGCTAACTGTATATTGTAAATATTACCACATAGCTTTCCTGTTCGTCTCTTGAGCCTTTTCTTTTGGATGTGTCTTATCAGGTTCTGCGTAATGGGGTTTTGTACTTTCTGCGAGATCCTGCTGATCCGAACTATAATCCATTCCGCGATCTCATTGATGACCCAGTCCACAAGCATGCTCGCAGGGTTTTGCTGTCAGTGGCGGTTTATGGTAGTTTAATTGTGATGCTTGTGTTTTTACCAGTGAAGCTTGCTATGCGGATAGCACCCTCCATCTTTCCTCTTGATATATCGTGAGATTGTCTCCCTACCTACATTTGCAGTTTTGAGGTTTCTGTGTCATCTACTTTGCCAACACTTACAACTTACACGTTATTTTGCAGAGTATCTGACCCCTTTACTGAAATCCCTGCTGACATGCTTCTCTTTCAAATCTGTATTCCATTTGCAATCGAGCATTTTAAGTTGCGGTCAACTATCAAATCCCTTCTTCACTATTGGTTTACAGCTGTTGGCTGGGCCCTGGGCTTGACCGATTTTTTATTACCTGGACCCGATGATAATGGCGCCCAGGAAAATGTAAATGGAGAACCAGCAAGGCAGGATCGACTGCAGGTAGTACCGCTTGGCGGACAAGATAGAGCTATGGCAGTTGCCAATGATGCCAATGGCAATATTTTTCAGAACGCTAATGCAGTGGAAGAGTATGATAGCGATGAACAATCTGACTCTGAGTAAGTTTGTAGTGTATCTTTGATGCTCATGCTTGGAAGGGTCGTATATTTGGCACCAGTGGATTACTCTCGTTCTAGTTTTTGGATAAGCTTTTATACGTCTGTTATTGCCCTATTTTTTTTCTTCAAACAATGTCATAGCCCTCGGTGTTCTGGTGTTGTTTAAAACCATATCTCATGCCTTTTCTGTTTTTCTATATGATTCTTGAATCTTTTGAATACAAGCAGAATCTTGAGCTGGCTGACATGTCATTTTAACGTATTGTAGCAGGTACAGCTTTGTCCTCCGTATTGTCCTCTTGTTAATGGTGGCATGGATGACGTTGCTTATCTTCAACTCAGCATTAATCATAGTGCCTGTTTCACTTGGACGAAAATTGTTCAATGCCATTCCCCTTCTCCCAATAACTCATGGGATCAAGTGCAATGGTATGTGGCTGGTTCAAACTGTTAGCTGTAACTCATATCTTTGGATAAAGACTGATGATGTTGTTTGAACTGACATGCCATTGTTTGTAGATCTATATGCTTTCATTATCGGCAGCTATGTGATTTGGACTGGGATTGCCGGAGCAAGATATACAGTTGAGCATCTTCGGAGCAGGAGAGCTGCTATTTTGCTGGGTCAAATTTGGAAGTGCAGTTGTATTGTCTTCAAGAGTTCTGCACTACTTTCATTATGGGTGAGAAGCATTCTGTTCTTTGCCTGTAATGCTTAGCTTCCTAGTGTTAGCTATGTATGGTTTTTGAGTTGCTGATCCCTGCAATTATCATGCAGATTTTTGTCATTCCAGTGCTGATTGGCTTGCTCTTTGAACTTTTGGTTATTGTGCCAATGAGAGTCCCCACAGATGAGAGTCCAGTTTTCCTCTTGTATCAAGATTGGGCTCTCGGACTTATCTTCCTGAAGATCTGGACTAGACTAGTAAGTGTCTTTATTTGGATTTAGAGGGACATGTCTAAGCTGGTAATTTCCCCAGCTATATGTTATATGTTATATGCAAGAACATATGCTATATGTTCTTGCATACTTAGTAGTATGGTGGGGGAAAGGCAGCTTGATTGATCCTGCATATGCTATATGTTCTTGCATGCTTAGTAGTATGGAGGGGGAAGGCAGCCTGATTGATCCTGCATTCGAGCTTCCTTTTCCTATTTGACTAATCTTGTTTTATGTTCCCCAGTGCATTTATTATTCCACATTACCAATATAAGCTATTTCTCGAGTGTAACAAGATTTAAGTAGGAATAAGTTGTCTTTTGTAGTGCTTCCATTTTTTGTTACTCTGCGATTCTGGATTTTAAGAGCTTTTAGTTAGTATTGGGAGTGGAGATGAAACAGTGAGAAGTCAGGTGATAAAATGGTTTTCATTCTTTAACAGTTTGCAGTGTATTTATTATTATCTCCAGCCATAGATTCTAGACATTGCTATTTATGTCTGTAATATTTCAATTCAGGGTAGTCCCTGTTTTAATTGACTTGGGGAGTTCCATAGATTATGAATCTAGCGATTTAAATCTCATACTGCTTTTTCCGTAGGTCATGTTGGATCATATGATGCCATTTGTCGATGAGAGTTGGCGATTAAAGTTTGAAAGGGTGAGAGAGGATGGTTTCTCCAGGCTGCAGGGCCTGTGGGTGCTCCGCGAGATCGTTCTACCAATCATGATGAAGCTTCTGACTGCTCTTTGCGTACCTTATGTTTTGGCAAGAGGGGTGTTTCCTGTGTTTGGATACCCTTTAGTGGTTAATTCTGCAGTCTATCGGTTTGCATGGCTGGGATGCCTTGGCTTGAGTGTGCTATGCTTCTGCGCCAAGAGGTTCCATGTCTGGTTTACAAACCTTCACAACTCCATAAGGGATGATAGGTACCTGATTGGGCGCCGGCTGCATAACTTTGGAGAGGACGCTGAAGCTAAGAAGCGAAATGAGACAGAGGCATCAGCGGATTCTGCAACCGCTGACTTGCTGGGAACTGGTTTGGCTCGTTGGGATGGGGAAGTCGACGTGGGATTGAGGCTGAGGCATGTTAACTTACAGTGACGCTTGAAAAATAAGAATTGAGGAGGCTTTGGTCCTATGTATTTAAAAAATGTCGGTGTCAAGCTGTGTGCACCCTTTCACATTTTATTGCTCGTGAAAGTTATAATGCATGGGTCGGGCTTATGGTATTCTAGCAAGTAGAATTGGTTAGGGTCTTATACATGTGTAGCACATAATCCTGTTTGGAACCCTGCTTCTTCCATTGCGAGGGAATACAAACACATATGTTCACCCAGCACGTGTTTCATTGTGGCTGCCGATCACGTGGGAACTAACGGCAATACTGGCAAATGGCGTAACAGATGTGGCCAGGCCATTCCATTTGCTCTATCATCTTGGGTTTGATGGGGTGGAGCTTTTCCCATTGTTGAACGTGCTATGCTAGCACTAAGCTAATGTTAGGAGTGGGCGCAAGGTGCGTGCCCCGTTATGATAAACTATGTAGTACTGATAGACATGACACGCCTACATAACATATTATTTTTGAAAAGTAGAAAATTTCGACGCATTATATGTTAAATAAATATTTTTATTTATAAATACATAAATAATTAAATAATAATAATAAGAGTCTAAAATTAATCTATACCGAAAATTCTAATCCTACATATGTTAATATCATTTATCATTTTAATTTTATAAATTCAACATCATTTCATTATAACAATCCATAAAACTCGAGAGAACATCAATTAATTCACATTCCACTATTAAATTTAAAATTTAACAAGGAAAAAAAAACTAGATAAGAAAAACATTTAAGGGTCAAAGTATCAAACATCACATGAAAGGTCCCAAAGAATGTGACAAAGGGTTCCGAAGAGTATCGGTGCTTCTCATATGATAAGCACCTGGAACATCATTATCAAACACGGTCGACGAGCCACTCAAGATGCTCCCGTGCATGTAACCAAAACCCGCGATGCGTACTTCAAGCCGACAATACACTACAACAAAGTGAGGCAACTTGATAAAACTGCCCGACCGTCTAGGCTTAGAACGTGGCAAAACCAACTCAAAATGACGAAAAGGACCAATTCGGAATGGAGATCACAGGATGCAAGCAGAGGACAAATCAAGCAAAAACAAAGTGTGCAATCACAACCTCACAAAATCAATTCTCAAGCACAAAACAAGAGCAAACTAATCTTCTAGGTCTTTTCAACTCCTCAAACTCCTGGAGATAACCCACATGGCAAACCCTATATCTGCCTACCCCAAGGCAACTCAATCATAGTCTCAAAATCCGGCGTCTGAAAAAGCACAAACTTGTCTCCAGCACTCAGGAAACAAGATTGTCATTCAGAGAAAGGGATGCCAGCTGATCGGCAGCACCGCCAGCCTGTTGCTGCGCAACACTCCTAAGGACCTCCATTGCTTCAGCCACTTTTGCTTTCAGGGCTTCTGGAGACTCCAACAAATGCAAGACCTCGGTCTGATCCATTTCCAGAAGCATGCCAGTGACTTTGGCTGCCGCCTCAGGCTCCAGCTGTTCCACCAGCGGATAAAGATTCTCACCCAACATCTGCAAGGGTTCCCCCAACACGTGATTAATAACAAGTCCAGCATGATTTTAGTAGACGCGTTAAGAGATATTCATCTAAGATATGACAGCATGAGCTTCCAAGCATGAAAAGAAAAAAAAGAAAACCATGCACAATGGACCGTCATAAGGATGGTCACATTACCACTCTATCGGTCATCTGTCCATAATTTGGTATCATGGAATATTCACTGACATTCAAAATAATCTTACCACCTAGCCCTCAACAACTGAACAAAGCATAACATATATGTATTATGGTTTTCTGGCCAGCTAATTCTCATGCACCCATCCTTAGATCTGCAGTTAAGTGGGGACAGGGAGAAGAGGAAAAGCATATAATGTGGATTAATTGAAGGCATCTCAGCTCTTACCGTCCTCTGCTGATCTGGACTGGCATTTGCTAGGGCAGAAGCCAGAGCTGTAATTGGAACAGTCTGAGATATTGGTGTATCACGTAACGGCATGCCACCCATGTCATATGGCATAGGCATCATTCCTCCTGCCACACCAGGCACTGACATTTCAGGCAGCCCACGTCCAGGAGGGTATCGATAAACACGTCCCCCCCTTGGAAGCATCTATCATTCAAATAAAGAGTAGAAAGCTTAAAATGCATGTTCAAACAATGTATTAGGGGAAATCCTAAAGCAAAAGTACCAACCTGCTGTTGCATCATCGGGACTGGCTGCTGCGATTGCTGAACAACTCCCGCACGTCTCCCACCTGGTCGCTGACCTTGCTGCCCCTGCTGAACCATAGGCACCAGGAAATTTGGCATGGGAGCTGCACCGGGTCTCATACCAGGAACGAGCTGCTGTTGATACCCAAACCCAGGCTAACAAAAAGGTAACCACAGGATTAGCGGTTGGAGACTCGGACTAAAGCAAAGAGCCATTGAACTTTGTCAACCAGAGCAACTAACACAAAACAAAATGTAATTTCCCACCGCATGCCTGTAGAAAATTAAATATAGGAGAAACTTACCTGGGGAGGCATGACAGCAGGAGGTGCTTGACCATAGAATAGTTGTTGGCCAAGACCTGGACCTCCAGGTGGATAAAATGGCATGCGAGGAGCAATAGTGGGTGCCAGTGCAACTGGCCTCATTTGAGAAAATTGAGCCTACACAACACATCAGATGCCCATCATATTTCAGGACATTCATCAATACTACATACTCCAAGAATTTTAAGAAATTGCACGACATCAAGAGGAAACACACCTGCAACCTGGCTCTTCTGTCTTCCTTTCTCTGTGCATGTGCAACATACAGAGGCTTGGTGACAATCATTTTGCCGAGCATCTCAGAGAGCTAATAAGAAAGGAGAAGGAAACCGGGCGGTTGGAAAAAGAACCATCATCTTCTGGGAAATCTTATTAATGCAAATCTGAGAGGACAAGTAGTTACTTACAGCTCTGGATGCCTCGTCAGGAGTAGAGAAAGCGACAAATCCTGATCCTTTACTAATGCCATGATTATCTCGCATCACCTGTTGAAATGAGAAGCATCATCGACAAAATGAAATCAACAACATGCTCAAAATTAACAAATATAAAGGTGGATACTGGGCACACAACTTTCATCACAAAAGAGAAACTACCGAGTAGAAGAGAAGAGAATCACCTTGCATGACGTGATGGTACCAAATGGAGAGAACAGATCCTTAAGCTTATCATCGTCTATGCTATCATCTAGATTCTTCACATACAAATTTGCCCCTTGAAGTTTGTCAGCAGCTTCCTTCAAGCTCTGCTCAAATCGAAGTTTCAGTT
Organism: Melaleuca quinquenervia; assembly: GCA_030064385.1. NCBI lineage: Eukaryota > Viridiplantae > Streptophyta > Magnoliopsida > Myrtales > Myrtaceae > Melaleuca > Melaleuca quinquenervia. Next base: position 2,215,904 of record CM057726.1, on the reverse strand, counting down.
CAGCTTCCCTTTCAGATTTCTTTTGAGCTTTCCCAACATACCATTCCTTGTCATCAAATTTCTTCCCATTCAGAGCCTCAACTGATCTAGCAGCATCATCTGCATTCTCAAAGTTCACAAATCCAAAACATTTGGATTTGCCATCCCCATCCCTCATCACCACAACACTAGTAATGGGTCCAAATTCTCCAAAAACTGTATTCAACTCTTCTTCAGTTGTCGACTCCGATAGGTTCTTCACATACACATTGTTAAACTTTGTCTTATCTTTAGCACTTTCTCTTTCCTGCTTGCGAAGGAAGGGTCCCACATACACTTGCTTGTCATTCAATAGCATGCCATTCAGCTTCTCTATAGCTTTCTGAGCAGCTTCCTCATTATCATACTGTACAAAGCCATGGCCTTTTGACTGACCATATTGATCTGTGGCAACTTTGCAAGAGAGGATATTGCCAAAAGAAGAAAATGTATCATGCAATGCTTTCTGGTCAATCCCCTTGTCCAAATTCTACAAAATCAAAGACAGACAAAATGGTCGACTAGCTACTACGTATATTGAATACACATGAAAGATGGATAGAAAAACCAGCATTAAAAAATAAACAGGAGTATGGTGTACCTTGATGAATATATTTCCAGCTCCACTTTTACGGGTACTAGGATCACGCTGAGAATACATTATGCGAATTGGCTTCTCATTAAGAGGAGTAAAGTTCAGCATCTCCAAGGCCCGAGCAGCTGTAGTGAATTTCCATTTTGAATATTGTTTGTAGAGAAAATAAAGAAGAAAAGAAGGAAACAGGAATGGTGACTGAAATAACAAAATGTGAAAGAACTTTCTCATGTCAATTGAGTTACAAATGGCAACCAATAGCTTCGACATGTTTAACAATATCCTGTACAACTGCCACAGGGCAGCCCTGCACATCTCTGACCAGCAAAGACTAAAAGGAAAACTAAAAGGTCATCTGGAAAGCAACCTAGACAATGCAGAAAACAATAGCTTACTACAAAATCCTTGATTTGAGAGTCAAAACAAACTAGCCAATGATGGGCATGATTAAGTTTTAAGGTAGGCAAGACCAGCTGTCCTTCCACCTCAATTTACCAGAGGTATGCTAAATAATTCCCGACAAAAATAACAGCACCACAGAAAGTCTCTACTTTTCAGAAAGCAAAAATTCAATTACTTAAGATCACTGTTTATTCAACTGAAAGCACGCATACTAAAATATCCAGTCATTCCTAACCAGCTGACAGAAGATACTTAATCCATTGTCCAAAACTCTCAGTCAAACAGAAAATGTCAACCCACAAAAAAGGAAAGGCACAAAAAAGATTTGCATGTACAAGCTTTACTACAAAAGGCTTAATAAGGAAGGAAACAAATAACAATTACTTCAATGCATGTGAACTTCTACCAAGGTCAGGGCAGGAAACCATAAAAGATTGCTTGGTGCGGAAACAGCAGATCTCCTTCTATAACCAAAGCAAGTAATCCAGAACCCATGCAGTATGGATTTTATTCATTGTTGTGGTTTGAGACAAAAACTAACTAGAACACATTAAATGTTCACCAAGCAATCTTAACAACACATCGAAAGATGCAGGCCAGTCTATTTAAACACTCGCACAAAAGGCGCTGCTTACTCAGGACATGGCACTTATGGTAACGAAAACCGAAACGGCTAATCAAAGAACATCATCAAGTATTATTGGGGGTCAAAACCCTAGGCAAAAATGATGCAACAATGCATAAAAGAAAGCCCCACAAGCGGACGACAGAATGACCAAACTCCAGAAACTCCCAAATCGACAGGCAGTAATTACTTCCCACCAACGAAAAGAAATTGAAACTTGCGCTAACCATCAATCGGGCTGCTATAATTGACATAACCATAGCCCAGCGATCGCCGCGTTGTCAGGTCCCTACAGACACGAACCGAGACCACCTGGCCGACCTGGTTGAACAGATCGTAGAGCTGGGAATCGGTGACATTGAAGTCCAGATCCCCGACGTAAAGCGAGGTCGTCGCGTACTGGTTCGGCCCCGCGTTCACTCCCGGCATCGCATTCTGAGGCTGAACCGGAACCTGCGCCATTCTCCCGAGCAAAAAATGTTACCTTTTTTTCCTTTTTTTTTTGCCCCCCCGAAACCTTCAAAAGAAACTCTTTTTTTTGTGCTTTTTCAGAGATTCTTTCTTCCCTCTCCTCAGATTATTCGATGCAAAACCCTAGGAAGACGATATAAGGAAACGATACAGGGAGACAGAAATGCACGCGAAATTGCTCGACGACAGGCCCGGGAGAAAACAAAAAAGAAAAGGCTCTTTTCTTTTTGGGTTTTTGGTGGGTAGATGGAAAAAAGGACGAGGAGAGGGAACGAAAGAGGGAGGGGGGGCGGAGGGATAGATAACCGCCGGTGGCGGGCGGCGGCGCGTGTGATAAAGAGAGGGGATAGAGAGAGAGGGGTAGAGATGGATTGCAAAAGAGGGCAGCTGAGACTGCTCTGAAAGAGGAGTGACGTTCGGAGGCTGTGACGGATCATATACTCTGTCTCTCTCTCTCTCTCTCTCCTCTCTCTAGGGTTTCCTCTCATCGTCCGAAGTCCGAACCCACCATCAAATCTGGGCCGTTGGATCTCTTTTTTCCCCCCTTCCTTTTTCCAAAATAATAAAATAAAATAAATAGCATTTCTTTTTCTTTTTCCACAGAGAGAGAGAGAGAGAGAGAGAGAGAGAGTCATGCCGGGGAAGTTAGCTTAGCGCCGAGGGATATGACTTCGGATTTCGTTAATCTTTTTAATCAAGCTATAATGGCTGAATTAATTTGACTATTAACAAACGTAATTTAAGTTTCAAAATTGACTAAAATCGACTCCCTTGGAATTTTTTTGCTTTTGGCAAGATAATTAAGTGCTTTTTTTTAAATAAATATTCTTAATAATGCTATGATTAGATCACATGCGACGGAATGTCTTTCGCTCCATAATTATACATTCTTTACTTATAAAAGGACCCGCGAATAGTTTTTTCTCTATCCTCCAAGGCGGATGAGAGTATAGATGCCCAAACTTTCATTAAACAGACAACTCTAGTTAATAATGATTTCGAGATATTTAGCAAGTTATGGCAACATGCCAATAACGACCAACTAAACACGCTTCGTATGGCAAAATCTTGCACGAGTTTGGTCAGATTGAGTGACTTAAGCTTTTGAATCCGATAATGATGAGCTATGTATAACTATTACAGTTTAAATTACTCAATTCACGCGAGTTTAGGACTTGCTTCTTCAATACTATTCGGCTCTCCTTCCAAAAAAGCATTGTCCACAAAATCTTTGATGACTTCTAACTCCTCCTTATGTGGATGCAAAAGTCATAACGACTTTCTTTTACCCAAATTTGGCAAATCCGTATAGAGCAAAATTAGCAAACATGTAAGGAGAACAAATGATGAGCACATATGCTCTTATTAGAACCTTTGGTTATCTTAGGAGGACTAAAAATTTGTAATTATTCTATAATGATTATCCTGTTGCTTTAGAAGGAATTCACTTTCAAATGGATTTTAACGTCAGCTGAAGTGCTATATATTGGGCGAGTAAGAAATAAATATATACAACTAACTTAATGATGGAATATGAATTTATTACTTTAGCAGCAATAGAGAAAGAGATTAAATGAATTAAAAATTTATTGTTGGACATGGAATTATGGTCAAGTGGACATCGAATTATGGTCAAGTCATATGTCTCCTATTTCTATTCATTGTAACAGTCAGAATACTTTGGCAATAGTTAATAGTAGCACTTATAATGTCAAATATAAACATATTAGTCTAAGATGTGAGTATGTGAGACACTTGATTAAAAATGGTATCATAACAATAATCTAAGTGAGGTCAATCACCGCTAATGTTAACCCAACCAAATATTAGTGGATTACTAGTTGTAAAGTTTAATGGGTAAAAACAAGTTGTTGAAAGTGATTGTTTGATATTAAAATTAGTCCAGACATGAGAAATCAGTATTGTCTATTATGATTTTGTAGCTTCAATTATATTTTAATGAAGTATAATACAAATTAGTAATGTGTTTATTAGTATACATTGTAGATACTTCACCTCTATGAACTTAAAAGCGATGCTGCTTCTCATGAAAGTTAGAGGGAAATGGATCACCTACATTGGATTAGAATGATTTGCTAGAGAGCTCGTGAAAAAATGATGAAGCGCAATACCATAATAGTGCTAACTAATTCCCGTTAAATCTATGGTACAAGCTTTATCTCAAAATTTAATAGCTGTTTTTGCGATTCCAATATCTATCAGCAAGAGTATCAAGAAGAAAACTGCAAATTTCCGGTGGAGATGCAATGAGCAAATGGTAGGGATATGCAAAGAGCAAGGATACATTGAATCAAATGGGAAGTCCTAGAACTAAGAAAGGCTTACGGCAGATTAGGGTTCAGAGATTTCATAACTTTTGACAAGTTAAAGACAAGAAAACAAGCTTAGCGTATAGCCCGATCCTTATCCTCTTAATAAAGTCAATAACTTACAGGCTTCCACTTCCCAAATTATGAGTTTTGAAAAGCAGGGAAGCGGACTCGTCTGTCGTGGGGATGGGAAAAGCCTTCTGATGAGAAGACATGCGATCGATCCTTCTCTTAGAAGGGGCAGCCCGAAAGGGGAAAAAGATCCTTACCAGAGAAGATAAAATGGCTTCCTAAAGGAGTCATGGGATCCAGCAAACAAAGATGAACTCCAGAAAGTCGTAGATGTGATAGACAGGAACAAGAACTACTGGAATTAATAAATACGGACTATTTCATTCGAGGAGTAACGAACAAGCGAAATTCTTACAGTTCCATCAGGGCCTTACCTGAAGGAGGACAGAATAGTATGGAATGACACTAGATTTGGCATGTAATTATTGAAGAGTAGCCATGATCGGATGAGGGAATATCTTGAAAAACAGTCATGTGGTACCCTCAATATGCCTCTTGAGCTCTCCGGACAAGTGTTTGGAAGGCTAGAACATATCCAAAAACCAGGTTTCTGCTACAGGGAATGTGCCAAAATGCATTGCCTACTTAAAGATAACCAATTTAGGAGCGGCATGGTTGAAGGAAATACTTGTGATCCGCATCATCGACAACCGAAGACGATTGAGCACTTGTTTCTGCTCTGCCCTTGGACACATGACGTTTGGTCAGATGACGCCCTGCAGATCAAGATAAGTTAAGGACTCGCAGAGTTGAAGATTGGCTACTGCAATTTGAACATACACCAATAAGTTTCAATCTAATTTTGCTGGTGCTTTGGCGCATCTGGAAAGCGAGAAATAGTTCCTCTGCGAGGAAAAACCTTACCTTCAGCAAATCATAAGCTTTGGTTTTGTCCATTCATGATATTAGCCAAAGGACTCAAATGGATGGGGAATTAAAGAGCTCAACAGGCGACGGCTCACCTCAGATCTGGAAGAACCCGAGAAAGGGAGTGCTCAAAAATCTGTGGAACATTCCAATAGAGAGTTAAATAAGGTTGCGGACCGGGTGCAAAAGAACAAATAATGAAGGCCTTACCTCAAAATTGGTTGTCCGATCCCCTTCAAGCCCTCTGGGCCTTAATGTGTTATGTATCTTCTATTAGGGGCGAGCATAACGTACCGCCCAACCCGGGAACCGCCCGAGCCGGACCAGACTGCTCGGGTTGGTCCGGTTCTTCGGGGTTTCAGTCTGATCCATGGTTTCTAAAAGTGGAACTGGTTCCCGGATGGTCTGGTCCTTGGTTCTTGGTAAGGCAGGACCGGACCGGACCATTAAGACCACCCTTTACCAATTCAAAGTATATCTTGGTTCAAGTGGCAATTTAGAGTGTATATTTTCTCAACTTTCATTTGAGAGCTCATTTAAACCCAAGCTCCAAATAATCTCATTGTTGCTTTAGAGCCCATGTTTTCTCAACTTTCCTTCTAGATCTCTCTCTCTCTCTCTCTCTCTCTCTCTCTCTCTCTCTCTCTCTCTCTCTCTCTCTCTCTCTCTCTCTCTCTCTCTCTCTCTCTATAATGATGTTGTTGTTGCTCCAAGGTGGCCTATGGCAGTACCATTTGGTAGAAACTATATGCACACATGGGCTTTTGATCACATCAAGTACTACGACGAGGGCTCTCATACATAGCCCTCCTTAGACAAATACACATGTGAAATTTTGTGGACAAATACACATGTAACCGAAAAACTTTTCTTTCAATTTTTTTCGGTCCCATTGGACTGCCCAAGAACCGGACCCGACCTGTCGGTCCGGTGTCCGGTCCTAAAATTAGTTGGTCTGGTCCTCGGTCCTAAAAATCGAGGACCGATCCCATCGGTCTGGTTTCCGGTTCGAGGGTGGAACCGGACCGCCCTTAACCATGCACACCCCTATCTTCTATGATATAACAAATTATTGACAAGTTATTTTTTTTTTTGTTAAAAAAAATAGACATCAAACTTGCGCTTGTTGCTATCTAGGAAACACAAGTTAAACACCATAATTACTAGGATAAATGAAAAGAGCATGAATAGAAAGTGAGAGAGGACTTTCTGCAGAAAGCAAGGAGAAAGTGCATTTAGAAAGTCTCTAACATATATATAAAAAAAATTTGACTAATAGCTAGAGCCAAGTTAACAAATATAAAGTCTATATTAGAGAAATTAGAGTAAATCTTTCATCCCCTAATGTTATGTCTGTCCGCCGAGATTACAAAGGAAGAGAAAGAGCTCTTACAATATAATCGTGTTTGGATGGAAGGAAAGAGACGGAGGGAATCGGTTAGGAGAAATTTGTCTAATCAATCCAATTTATAAGTTTCTCTATTTCTCTCCAAATAAAAAGGCATTTGTAAAAACTAGAGTATTGCTTAGCGAAAATATTTTTGTATCTCATGTATAACCTTATTTTCTATATTTTTTTAAATGCTAAGAAAATAATAATTACATCATAATGCAAAATTTTCATTTTATTTCCCTCATTAGCATGCAAACAACATCTCAGTCTATTCAAATAATTTCTCTTGTTCATTCTCATAATTATCTTAATCCCATCCCATATTTTCTTTCATCATTACTTCATCCAACCCAAGTACAAGAGTAATTTTAACAATCAAATTGTCAGAAGTGAGAGGCCCCATCAGATATTCTTTCAGAGCACCTAATACTTCACCCCCAATGATAATCTACGTGGAAGGTAAAGCCAGAAAAGATGTCAGAGCAGGGAGAAAATGTTGATGGAGAGAGGCCAACGGAACGAAAAGCAGAGGCCTCAATCACCACATATTTTGGTCGCCCCCCACCCACAAAGCTGGCGACCTTCATGTTATGGTGAAGGTCCACCGCCTCCAATGCCCACATGACCCCTGATTTTTGGCGCGTGAAAGTTGCCATCCTTGCCGTCCCTTTTCGGTCAATCTTCAGTTAACATCATCCAGTTTCAGACCTTTTCTCAGGAAAATTAGCAGCATTTGTTTCCACTACGGAACCCCCACGAACCTTCGTCTGAATTCTCCTCTGTTTTCTCTCTGAATTTTCATTAGCACTCCTTCTCGAGTCCCTTACGTCTCTCTGTTTCATCAATTCCTCTGTTTGGGGTCGATTCAGATCGGTGTGGTCTTTGTTGTTGGGTTGAGCAGGCTATTGATGTTATCCTTCCATAAACAGCAGAGAAATTGGTGAAAATTATGGGATCTTTTTCTTTCACGAGCTCTCTCCACTCCATGCAGCTTTCTGGGGTTAAGTCGTTTTCTAACAGAAACTATGAATTGCCCCGTACTTACCTCCCTTACTATCGCTGCGATGGAAGATCTTTTGATTTTCCTGGTGGTAGTCTCTCAAGAAGGCGATGTCGCCCGTCTCTCACAGTTGCAGCTGTTGGAGCAAGTGTGACAAACTCTGTACCTGTAAGTGTGCTAGATTCTTCCCTTTTTCTTTTTTTGTTTTTGCGCCTTACTTTTCGGAGATTTATTGTTTACCTGCTTTGTGGTATCCCTGAGGGAGATGTTGCCTGAACTGATGGAATTCATGCACTTGTTTCTTAATTCTCTTAATAAATCTTTCAGAGAAACTATCATAGGATATGGTTTCTTTAATGGTGGAGAGAAGGGTGATTTGTCACTGCTGAGTCTCGACTGTTTTTAGTTTTAGATTATTTTTGCACTAAAAGGGATATATGCTATCTACGGTTGTTTGGTTTCCTGGTTACAGCCTAGGAATGGGGCATATACGGTTGGTGATTTTATGACAAGGAAAGAGGATTTACATGTTGTCAAGGCCACTACAACTGTAGATGAAGGTATGGTTGAGCATTGTGCTCGTGTGGGTTGTTTTTTCGTGAGTTAGATGTTGATATATGGATACTTGTTACCAAACTATTACAGCTCTAGAGATACTTGTGGAGAAGAGAGTAACCGGCTTCCCTGTGATTGATGATGACTGGAATTTGGTAACTTTCTGTAGCTCTTCACCTTAATAAGCTGTATTAAGGACTTGTTCCTTAAACAATTTCAAATTGATTGATTTACTCAATTCACTCTCGTGGTTTGGTGACTATAGGTTAGAGTTCTGTCACATGATGTATTCCTTTCATAGCTCAAGTGTTTCTGACGCTGTTTTCTTAAAATGAATTAAGCTATCATCTGTGCAATATGTGGTTGTCATCTGATACCATTGATTCTCGACATATTGATATCCGAGGTATGGAGACGGGGCGTGGGAATAGTCTGCAATGATTCCTTTATTGGCTTATCTTCATAGAATGACCCACCGAGACAGGCAACTTTTCACTTTAATGATTTGGTAAAAACTTTGTTTAGTCGGTGACTTTTGTGCTAATCTTCTAGCCTCGATGACACTGCACAATGCAAACAGAGGATCATCTTCAACTTGTATGTGTTGATTATGTTTACTAAGAGCTTTTCTTAGATGGAAAAGGAGGTTGATATAACTTCAAATTTCCCTGTTGGTGTCCACTTCTGTTGTCGACGATTTGTGCTTGCGATTACTAAATTATCTCAATACCATTAAAACTGCGAAATCTTGTTTGTCATTTTGCATCATTTGTATACCTATTTAATTTATCTTAACTCAAGAGAATCCTGGTGATTTACATTCTCCGTGAAACTGAAGAAAGAAAATCTGTGGCAGGTCGGTGTTGTTTCAGATTATGACCTTTTGGCACTCGATTCTATATCAGGTATTGTGCACTGCATGGATGACTTCATATAGAATTTCCATTTGTGCTTAGGATATTTCACTTACACCATATTCTCTAGCAGGTAAAGTGAATTAAAAAAGTCATTTAACTCATCAAATGAAGAACCTCTTAAAAGAGCTCAGATTTCTTTTGATTGTATGATTTAAGTATGTGTGACATTTTCATCATTGGTGTGATACTTAACCGTTTAGGTCTAAATGATCATTTAGATAATTTTCCCTCTCTTTTCATCGAATCGTGCAAATCTTTGTTAGACTCTCTTATCTACCACAAAAGAGATAAGAGGGATGCTTCTTTTAGTTGTCCTATGATTCTTTCTTAAGCAAATCTGACCTTTCCATTCTGGTGCTAGAATGAAGCTAGTCATTTCTTGTGCATCACTGAGTTTTCCAGCCTATGGCCTTATGCTCGATCAGTATATCAGGCTTCCATAGCACTAATTATCTACTGTACTCCATCTTTTCGTGTTTATTCTCCTTCTGTGTACCAGGTGGCAGTCAAGGGGATGCAAACATTTTTCCTGACGTCGATAGTTCTTGGAAAGTATGGAGGAGGTCTTCCATTCTATTATTTTCTTGGCTATTGATTGCTTGATCTGTTTTCCATATCATGTGAATCTAACTTTGCGTTTGCCATTCATCCTTCCACTGTTTCTGGATACCCAAGCAGGCTTTCAATAGGATACAACGATTGCTAATTAAGACTCATGGCAAAGTTGTTGGTGACTTGATGACACCTGCACCACTTGTTGTTCGGGAAACTACCAATTTGGAAGATGCTGCAAGGTATCGCTTCTGTCTTAGTGGTGATTGATGTCTATTCAGGATTTCAATGAACTTAGTTCTTTAAGCTTGTAATCTGGATCCCTGAAATCCTAGTAATTGGAGGATGGAAAAACTGAACTCTTTGTTTCTCATACTTGTTCATTTGTAGTAATAATCTTATTCTCCTAAAGTGCTCATAGTTTGGGGTAAAACAACTAAACGCCTGTTTTCTTTAACTAGTCACAGTTATACTATTATGTTCCTAAAATGTTCATGATTCGAGGATGAAATTACTGAATACTTCCATTTCCTAAACCTATCCAGAGGAACATTTACATGCTTCTTCAGTGCTCATGATTTGAGGATGATGAGAACTTTAACATAAGCAGTTCTGCTTTTTTGTCAGACTCCATTTTTTACTTGGGGTGAGGGTAAATATATTTCTATCTCGCTTATTTGATGTCAGGCAGATACTTCAGTCTGTGCCTTGCATTAAGACGAGTATCCTTCGTGATTAAGGGATTTCTGAATAAAGCTTATGAAGTGATAATGCTATTGAAATGCACCCAGCCTCTGCTTTGAAAGTTTTGTCTAATGAAGTCGAGGCCACCATCATTGGCGGGTTATGATGATAGGTTATTGCTGGAAACGAAATACCGTCGATTGCCGGTGGTAGATGGCAATGGAAAATTGGTGAGTTAATACTCTCCCAATACTTTGGCTGTCTGCTTAGTGTTTCCTACTCATGGATGATTTTCCTAATGTTTCAGATTGGAATCATAACAAGGGGAAATGTGGTCAGAGCTGCCCTGCAGATAAAGCGTGCGAACGAGCATTCTTCTTGATTTTCAGTAGATAAGGCATTACATACTAATCCGGAAACAGGAAATTTTTTTGGCCGACCCAATTCTGGCATTTGAGAAGGGTGCAGGAGTACACGAATTCTCGCCCCATACAAAATGGGCAAAGTATTGATGAGAGCTGATTGTTTATCATCCAAACTACTGGAAAACTTTCTAGGACATGGCATAACAGAAACAGTGCACCTGTTATAGTGTTATGTCCCATTAATCGTTTAAGGATTGGATCCGATTGATACAACAGGTAAATGTAGGATCGAGTTGGCTGTGATCTGTTACTGAAATATTGTTCCTGGCTTTCTCGACGGAGCATAGTAGAACTGTTGGAACATCATTCTCTTGTTCTGTTGGTTAGATAATGCTGCTCTTTTGGCATGGTCGGGGCTTCTTTTGTGCTTTTTATATGATTCTGTACGAGCGTATCAGAACATAATGGCATCAGATACCTTGCTTCTCTGATTTTCATCTCCAACCGGCAAGATCAAGGCACGACTTTTGATCAAAGTGAAGCCAATCAAGCAAGGATTAAAATACACCAGAACATGAAAGCAGCTGACTTAAAAACTGCCAAATGACGCGAAAATTTATCATCACCAGGCGAAAGATTACAAGTCGTATTTGGAAAATCTGCGGCTCCAGTTCGCATTTCCGACTCATTTCTAAGTTTACAAATATGTTATCCTTAAACTGTTTAGTAAATCATCAACCAAAAAACTTGAAATTACCGTTATCATCTTTAAAATGATTAGTCGTATCTGGAAAAAAAATTCAGGAATTTTTGTTGACATTTTCGAGACTTAATTGCAAGTAGAAGGATTTATATATTCATGATGTACTAATCCTTCCTCAAATCACATAACGATGGGTGGCTGGATTGGTTGAGAACTTCTCCCTTATTACCAAGCTAGAGGGTTCGAAATTCACAGTTGCTAACATTTTAAGTGGGAGCTATAGCGCTAGGTATAGGCACAAAGAATCCGTGGTGGATTACTCAATCATAAAAAAAAAAAAAAAAGCTTCCTCAAGTTACTTACTTGAAATTATAGATATGCATAGAAATACTACTAATATGTATTAAAATTACCATCACTGTTTAAACGTTACCAATCGTATCCTAGTTTTTCTTTTTCATTATAATTCATACATTTAAGACTTATAACTAAGTGAAAGATACCAAAATTCAGGATTCACTAATTGAAATGGTACGAGCCTCAAATTGATGGTTATCAAGTCAAGTTGCAATAAACAACACACATGAAAAAGGCTAATCATATGAAATTTACAAATCATATTCGAAAATTTAGAGATAAGAACTGTAACTTTTGTATGGCGAAGTTCGTAATTTTTTTTTCCGCTTACTTAAGTGCCACGTCAGAGTAAAATTGTACATTTAAGTGTCATTTCCGATTGATAGTCTTACATGGGTTTTTTTTTAACTTAATTTTCCATTTTGGCGTGGAATTTTCAAAAAAATGGAAGTCCTATGTGGAAATTTTTGTCCGATAAAAAAGTACGAGGTCCTTTCTCTCTCTCTCTCCGCCCTCCCGGACCCCCACTCCGCCGCCCCACCCAAACCCCACCCCCCCCCCCCCCCCAAAAAAAAAACAAAAAAAAAACAGAGAGAGCGACATAAACAACGTCGTTTTCAGTCCTTTCTTCCTTGAACAACGATGTTCCCACTTGCTCCCTCTTCCTCAATAGTTCATCTCTGAAACTTTATACCACCAATCGTAGATTGGGGCTTCTCGATCTTCCTCAACACTTCGTCTTTCATAAATTCCAAATCGAGCTCTCTCTCTTTCTCTCTCTCTGTGAAAAATTGGGCCATCTAAAGTAGGAGGCCATGGGGTTATGGTCCTATGCTAATTTCTCTCGATATATAGGAGCCCGACCATTTGATACCATCTGAGCATGGGAGCCATGGTAAATTCCTTGATCATAAAAAAAAAAACTCATTTTATGACCATTTTTTTATCTCTGTGAGAAAATAATAGACTCATCGAATTGTTCGAAGTTAAAAAAGTCTTGATGGACCATTTTTTTCATTAAATTTTCAATTATTCCTTGCTGTAATTTTATAAATTTACTACCAAGTACTAATGTTCTCTTATCGTTCACTGTGAATCGATACCAAAAATTGGAAATTATATGCAACGTCAAAAGAACTTAAAGTGAGTTAGCTAATCCACTGCCAAGAGCTTAAATTGGAAATTTGTAATCGAAACAAACAGTTTATCCAGTTAAAATACACACGCAAAGAGCTTAAAGTGAATATCTATAATATAAAAATTCATATAGACCATGTTATAATTGGGTACGTGATTGGATACGTATACAAGTCACTAAATTCATACTAAGTACTAACGAAATTGAAAACAGGTTGAATGGAGCCCATTTTGATAGATCCAATTAGATCCCCATCAAAATCTAACTCGATCTAATCTATCAGCTCCACAGCTTTGGATGAAAACATGTCCTCGAGAACCCTAAAAGCGCTCTCTCTCTATTAAATTTATACTGCATATGAATAAGATCGCAACGATTTAATTTCGATCCGACCCATATGTTAAGAATATGCTCTCGAGAAACTCTTATCTGGTGCTCCATTCATATGGTGGGGGATCAAGCCGCTGGCAACTGACGTCAGCGCCATAGTCAGCAAAGTCTGTAGCAAAAGCTCCGTCGTGGCCACTCTCTCCACACGTGGGAGCCTACAAGAAGGATCCAAAGGACGTGACGTCACAGTGCCCGTCACCAAGGATGTGACCTGTTTGGCTCATCCGTTCGTTATTATTATCTTTTCTATATCATGATATAAACGCGGACCCGAATCCCTGCTGTCAGAGCAGGGATGATCTGTAAAATCTCACCCTTGAGTGGGTGAGGATTTTATCTTTTTCTTAAGGGGCATAGGCATCCAACGGTGGGCATTTGCAGATCTCCTGCTCTGAGAACAGGAGATCCGTTCCCTGTGAACGCTCGTCAAAAGTCGTCGCGGCATGGGGCAAAATGAAGATAAAAAAAAAAAAGAAAGATTCCCGGCTAACGTGCCCGGCCGCAATCGGCCTTTTTTTTTTTCTCCGGTTCCTACGTAAGATTCGGCGTGTTCAAATTCACCATTATCAAAATTGACAAGCGCTTTCCCATTTTTTCTAGGATGTTGGGCGACGTGGGGCTGTAGAGGATAGACCTACAAAGAAACGCCTTGGTGGGTTTCTCGAACTGTAATTTTACGTGATCGAATTGAGAAGGAGTTTCACCGATCTCTCTCGTTAGTGAGTGCCGATACGATTGTTAAATATATTGAAGCTTGGTGGGCTTGATGTTCTCGTCTTGTCGCAGTTTGTTAATCTTAAACATTTTAATGAAGAATGCCTGTCACTTTCGAGGTGGCGTACTTCTCGCGTTTACATTGGAGATGGAGATATCTATCTTATTTAGTGTAGTTAGTATGCGCCCTGTGGGTAATCCTCGGTAATCTTTGTCGTGTGCGTGATGGTTTGTCATTGAGATTATGACCTTGAAAAAAGAAGGGAAGTTAACGAGAAAAATCTGGTTGTATGCCTATAAAAAGATGGGAGAATCAGACGTTCACTCTCAAGCTGCTCAAACCATCTCTCTCTCTATCTCTCTCTCTCTATGTCTCGTGTGCATTCATCAATGGCGGACGAGGTGGAGATGTTCTTCTTTCCCTTCGTGGGAGGAGGCCACCAGATCCCCATGATCGACATCGCCCGCCTCTTCGCCTCCCACGGCGTAAGGTCCACCATCGTCGCCGACCCTAACAACGCCCTCTCCTTCCAACGGTCCATCACCCGCGACCAAGAGTCGGGTCGACCCATCTCCATCCACCCCCTCGACTTGCCCCCGGGCTCCGAGCCGCCCGACTCCGACATGTCCGCCGCCCCCTTCACCGACACCTCCATTCTCCAAGAACCCCTCAAGCTCTTGCTCGTTAAGAGACGGCCCGACTGCATCGTCGTCGACACGTTCCACCGCTGGTCGGCCTCTGTCATTGACGCGGTAGGAGTTCCCAGGATCGTGTTCAATGGGAACGGCTGCTTCTCTCGTTGTGCCCAGGAAGTAATGCGGATTCACAAGGCTCACGAGACGGTGGAATCCGAATACGAACCGTTTGAGATTCCGGGCCTGCCGGATAGGATCGTGATGACACGGTCGCAGCTACCGCATTTTCACAAGCAACCGGCCGGCGGGAAGCCGCCGGGTCGGATGTTGAATTCGGACGAGAGGAGTCTTGGGGTTGTGATAAATAGCTTTCTTGAACTGGAACCGGCTTATGTGAAGTATTTCAAGAAGGAGATGGCGAAGAAAGCTTGGGTGGTCGGACCAGTGTCGCTGTGCAATAGGAATGTGGAGGATAAGGCCGAGAGAGGGCAACAAGCGGCTATTGATGAGCGCAGTTGCTTGAGTTGGCTCAATGCTCAAGAACCGAACTCTGTTCTTTACGTTAGTTTTGGGAGTTTGGCCAGGTTGACCCCAAAACAGCTCCTAGAGATTGCACATGCTCTCGAGGCTTCGAGCTGTCCCTTCATTTGGGCGGTTGGAAAAATCTCCGAGTCTTCAGAAAATGGAGAGGGAGGCCGAGATAATTGGCTTCCGAGCGGGTTTGAAGAGAGATTCAAGGAGTCCAACAGGGGGTTGATTATCAGAGGATGGGCACCGCAGCTGTTGATTCTTGAACACCCTTCGGTGGGTGGATACATGACGCACTGTGGGTGGAACTCGACCCTGGAGGGTGTGAGCGCTGGCGTTCCAATGGTCACTTTCCCGCGCTCAGCAGAGCAGTTTTTCAACGAGAAGTTGATCACTGATGTGTTGAGGATTGGGGTCCAGGTCGGGAGCATGGACTGGACATCTTGGAACACCGTGCCGGGCCCGCCAGTGGGTAGGGAGAAAGTGGAGGCCGCTGTGAGGAAATTGATGGATGGCGGAGAGCAGGCGGTGGAGATGAGGAGAAGAGCCAGAGATCTTGGAGAGAAGGCCAAGAGAGCAGTCGAAGTAGGAGGGTCATCGTATGAAGATGCTAAGGCCTTGATCCAAGAGCTCAAGTCTCGCAAGAAGCTCCAAGTTTGAAGTAACTGAGCCCGCAATACATCATCTCCGTGCACAGCACGATACTGGCGTTGCGTGAACAGCAAGGAGAGTTCAAACTTGCGAACAGTGGACTAAGCGGCTCCTCTGTGACGCTGCGCGCGTATAAGTTATCAATGACCGGCTAAATTGAAATTGTGCGGTTTCAGATATGTAGCTACCAGCTCCAAAGAAGGGAGAAGAACAGTGCTTCTATGTACTCAATGGCTGCAGGAGACAGACTGTAACATATTGCCATCTATGGTTATTATATAAACCCCCTGAAATTGCACCGTTAACCACTCCACAGAAGTCTCTGTCATAGGGGACTTGCAGAGACGAATGAAAATGAATTGGTGCCTCTGGCAGCTCTCACTATTAGAGAGCCACTCGACAACATTGCGTGCGTGGTAGGGTTTGAAAACCACCACGATCACACTGGTGCGCTCGCCAAGGATCAGGATAGACTGATGATGCGGATTGCAGTTGGTGGATGATTTGCTTTTTACCCCAATCATCCAATGCATTGGACGGCCACGAATCCCAAACCAGATAATGCAGATGAACAGGGAAAAGCTGACCACGAATCGTCATCCTGGTTAGTTTGGATTTAGATCCCCTGTCCGGGGTCTAGGCAGGAAATTTTAAGAGGAAAAGGGAGTGAGCTCCACTTCAATAGAGGGAAAAGATTTTTATTTTTTGTTTTTTTGTTTTTTTGTCTTATTTTTTGACTTTCCCTCACCGTCGAATCTCGAGAAAAAAAGTCATGACCCTTGCTCAGAAAGTACACCGAACAAGGGATCCGTCTCCGATTGGCTAGCCTTAACTTCCGACATAACTCGAACGCTCATCACCATTTCTGTGACGTAAGAGAGTATGTATCCATGACAATAATGTTGCTGTCACAACTGGCCAATCCGGTCACAAAGCAGTATGGAGTCTGCGTAAGCTGATGTTCCTGCAGTGAGACAACTTTCTTGCCATCAAGCTTGAATAAAACTGTTTTGTTGTTGAAGCGGCAGGTTAAGTTTATAATGCTTCCAACATACAGAGCACGAGAAAGTGTCAAAGTCTGGACACTCGCCTGTTACAGGGATAAACGTCCGTCATTCCATCCAGAATACGCAATATCAAACATAGTCTACCATAAATTTGTTATTAAAGAGTCATCTGATCACGGTATCATAATTTCTATAATCCATCAACAGGATACGTACATCTCCATATAACAACTAAACTCGAAAGCTCATCTCAAACATGAACGACCCATTACCAAGAAATTATACGATCCAAAATGTCCAACCCTTTCATCTTACTTGTGGTTAGTTTAAAAACCTAAAAAGCAAGTAAGGTGAAAGGAATGAGCAGTGTTAGACCTGTGAGTAGTACATCCACTTTAAGCGAATCAAATATTCACTATGTATCTTAATAAAATGATATCATAACTCATCAAAGTACGTAATATACGTAAAATATCAAGAGCGAGTTGATATCTTTCCGACAAAACTTTTTACGTAAAAGGTCAATCAACAATATTAAAAATCAACTATTCGTAGTCTTTTTTATTGAGCAATCTCAATCAAATCAAAGATAAATGGTCCATTCCATCAACCAATCTATATCCTTAATATCTAACTATAATCATGCTTAGGGCTCGTGACAAAGGTGACCAATTTTATCCCTTAGCCAGGTCTCCATCGGTTTGGCACAAAAGGATGTCTTGATATAATCATGCTTAGTGCTAGTGACAAAGGTGACCAATTTTATCCCTTAGTCAGGTCTCCATCGGTTTGGCACAAAAGGATGTCTTGATAACGTTATGATTAATTACCTCTCAATGGGTTCTAATCAAGGAGACATGAGTATAATCCACTAACATAGTACTTCAATAGCCTGCAATTCAAGTCCAAAATCCATATCAAAACTTAGGTTCACTAACCAAAATATATAACATTTCATGATTCAATATCATCAAACAAAGCGATTTATGTAATTTTCGTGATTTTTTCATAAATGGTTTCGCAAACCATCTACAAGCAATTAACTTAAACCTTAATCCCAAGAAATCTTGCCATTTCAAATAGATAAGACGATAGTAAGTGCTCAATCCATTTTTATGCAGCCAAATATGGCATTTTTAAACTCATAATATAACCAATACATATTGTACGTTTATATGCTACTCTGACAAATAACTCAACTAAACTACACGTATACATTGATAATACGACTTCTATGGGCAAATGAAGAAACTCGTTTTATAACAAACGTTTATCTTTTTCCATCAAGTGTATTGTCGGCAATCTGTTACTCACATGTGAAACATTAGATCATCATTCCAATTGAACATTACTTTGGAATTGATGTCTGTTCAACCTTATGGCTCCACAACATCCTAACTCTCATTTCCACATAAATTACATAGATTGAAAACTTCTCAATTGAGCCTCACCGTTCAAAAATTAACATAACCTTGGATTTATGACCTAACTTCCAAAATTACTCTATCAGACGAATCATGGGCTTGGATGCTTACCACGCATTACAATAAGGAGTTGATTCGTGCTGTGCGAAAATTTTCTCTCTTTCCTCTCTTGCCTTCATGGACGAGCAGGCGTTGATAACCGTGTTGGGCCTTTTTGGATCTAGCCATCTTAAGCATTCATGCCCGCTGAAAAAATGATTCCTTACGCCTCAGTGCCTTATGTACACTATCTCTATTGCAGAGTGAGACCGGACCGACATGCCAGGCCTTCCTTCCCAAGACACTCCTGTAGTAATCGTCATTATCCTCTTGAACTTGGTAGAATCTGTCGAAAACGCTTCCATAGCTCTCTAGCTCAGGCTCGAACATTTCTTTTGCTAACTTGGAAAAACCTGTCTCAACTTCTTGTCTTAATTGATCCCCCAGCTGATTCCTTGTAAGTTTTACTTCTCCAGGGAGGGCAGGCACAAGGAATTTTCTCGATGGCTACTCTCTGTCGTGGTTGATTTAAAGCGATAAATTCCGTGGTGCAGACAGCAAAAGAACTTGTCCCTCCACAGGCAGCCTAGGAATTTTCTACAGGGCAGCAACACAGGTAGCCCACGGAAAGAATATATCTGTCTTAAAAAGTGATCCTTTTACCAAAGAAATCCGGAAAAATCTCACAAAATATAGTCTTAGGCGTAGAAGAAGAGTGTAGAGCGTACTAGAGTATGTGTAGAAAAGATCATGTATGTATATGGGTGAATAAAGGACATGTAGGGCAAGTCTTCACATGTAGGGCAAGTCTTCACCACTTGTCCACTAGAGTGGCGGAAAAAAACAGCCTATAAATAGGTGCGATAGGTGCTCATGCCAAGCGTAGTAGTAGGAAAAACCAGCAGACCAGCTCCTTTGTATTATCCACCAGCTAATTAAAGCTCATCTCCCATTTGTCCTTTCCTGCTCCCTTGCCGACACTCTCCCTCGTCTTTCCTTGTAATATCAACCAATACGAAATGTTTTTTTTTTCTTTTACCGAAGTATCCATCACGATCCTTTATGTCCGGTATCTCAAAAAAGATTAACACAAGACTCAAAGATGCTAGCAATTACAAATTTTGAACCCTTGACCTTGACTATTGATTTCGGCGATGATAGACAATCTTTCAATCAACACAGCTATCCACAGTTGGATACTAATACTAAATTCCTTTTCTCTCTTATTCTTTGTAGCAACGTTCCGTTTCCCTTGCTAGATTTCACACCCTTGCAAGCACGCTTCCACAAATACTGTCAATCTGCTACTAGAAAATCCGGCCTATGCTCTTCCAGAATATGCGAGATAAAATCCTGGAGCGAGCTCAGGGCCTTTGAGAATTTGCCCAACAGTACCGCCTGATTTTAGCTGGAAACAACTGATCTGTGTTCTCCCAACCTTCTGGCAGCCCTAGCTCAGTCGACAGGGATTTGACTGTTTGGATGTCAAACTGCGAATACAACTAATTGACGATTTAGAAGGAAGCACGCGAAATTTCTCCGACTCCTTCATTGCTGAAGGCACGATCTACGAGTATGACGTGTTGAGCTTCTCTTTGCGAGAACGTTCGATGTCAACAATTGTTGAGTTTAGTTGATGACAAATCGAAATTGTCGATTTGGTTTTGGCCGAAAACATCTTCAAACCCAAGAATAATTATAAGGAAAATTACAATGAGGACAAACAGAATTACCTCTAGGTTTTTTCTCTAAAGTTGTTGCCGACTGCCAAGTCATATACATCTCACAAGATCATGCAACAGCAAAATGTCCTTAACATGTGATGACTGAGAAGTTTGAGTTTGTAATCCTCTTCTTGTCCTTTTATCTTTGCTAGTTTCTCTTTCCTTACTTTTTCTGTTAATGTGCAAATGCAATTCTATCGAATTTGAGGTTGCAAAGGTCTCTCCGCCTGTCGTGTCTCAAGGGCAGATCATTCGGAAAAGGGAAAGGAACACACGGCATCTCGCTATTGAAATTGAAACTATGATACTAATTTCTCCAGCACAAAAGAATTCAAGATCATGTACTACTGCCTCGAAAGAAATGAACTCCCATCCTACACATCGAATGATCACAACATACCGAGAATAAATCCAATGAAAAGTAGCAGCAAATCCAGCATTCTTCTCTACTGCTAAACCACAACAGAAACTAAGGAGAGAAGATAACTATTTATTTAGTTTTATTCTCTTGGAGCAAAAATTCAAGATTGATTGCTCCAGGTCACGAATCAGATCTTTTTATTGTGAGCCAACCTGTGCAGTCTAAGCTCTTGAATCAGAGTATCCAAATCAGACCGAGAAGACCCGCCTTCTTCCACAGCCCCTCTCGCCATCTCCGCGAGTGCTTTCGCTCTCCTCCTCATTTCCTCTGCTTCCTCACCCACCAGGACTCTCTTCACTGCCTCCTCCACTCTCTCGCTCTTCACGCTGTCCCCCACCAAGATAGCCCACTGCTTCACCCCGATGTCGACCCCGATGTTGAGCACTCGGGTAACGAGCTTCTCGTTGTAGAATTGCTCCCCCGCAACTGGCCATGTCACCATTGGCACGCCGGCCGTCACTGCCTCCAGGATTGAGTTCCACCCACAATGCGTCACGAACCCCCCAATTGCCTCATGATTAAGAATCGGCACCTGAGGAGCCCAGCCCCTGATGATGAGGCCCTTGTTTCCGATTCTTGATTCGTAGCCATCAGGCAGCCAGTCTTCCTTGCCATCTTCCACATTAGGGTCCTTCTTCACCACCCAGATGAACTGTTGGCCCGATGCTTCTAGTCCGACTGCGATCTCATGGAGCTGAGCAGCATTGAACTTCGCCATGCTTCCGAAGCAAATGTAGATCACTGAGTTGGGTTGCTTTGAATCAAGCCACTTGAGGCACTCATGCTGGTCAACGGATGCTTGGTTGCCGCAGGGTGCTTTGTCCTCAATCTCCTTATTCCACAGCAAGAACGGGCCGACGAACCAGGATCGTCTCCCAAGGAATGTCCTATAATGGTCAGCGTAAGCCGGCTCGAGCTCGTAGAAGCTGTTCATGACGACTCCGAAGCTCGTCTTCTCCGATTCCTTCACCACGTTGTTCAACTTGGTTAACTCGGTCTCTTCCCTGACAAAGTCCGGCAACTGCATCCTGGTTAGCGTGATTTCTCCGGGGAAGTTAGGGATGACGAAGGGCTCCGAATCGCAGGACACCTTATTGTGAGGCTCATAGAGCCTCACGCATTCTGCGCCCGCCATGGAGAAGGCACACGTCCCATGGAAAACGAGCCTAGGAATGCCGCATTTGGCCGCGGTCTCGGTTGTCCAGGGGAAGAACAAGTCCGATATCAGAGCATCGGGGGCGAGTTTCTCGATCAGCAGATGAAGCTGTCGGTCTAGCATCATGATAGCTCTCATGAATTGCTTGCGCATTTCCATCGTAGTGACCTTGCTCATACTGTCAATTTCTTCTGGCAAGCCGACCTCTTTCAGGGGCAACGTCACCGTGACGACACTGATGTCAAAGCCCAAATCCTTGGGTTTCGCGATGGATTTCAAGAACATGGGCTCGTCGTGGGGGGTGGCGATGAGGGTGGACTTGCAGCCTCGCATGGCGAACAGCTTGGCCATGTCAATCATCGGGATCATGTGGCCTGGAGCCAAGAAAGGGAAGAACAAAATGTGAAGCTGATGGCTTTCACTATCCATTTGGCCACTCAGGAGAATTTTCTTCTACAGGAAAGTATTCAGGAATGATGAAGGTGAAGAAGCACGAGAAGGATTCAGTAGTGATGCCGTTGACTGTCGAAAGCTGAGGTTTGTCTTAAGACTTGAAACCAGGGACAAATATATAATAAGGAGGGGTTTGGAAATAAAGAAAGGGTGATGAGAGAAAGACAAGTTTGATTTCTTACAGTCAAATAGATTATAAATGGTGAGCAGAAAGATAAGTGGACTGCGTATACGTCTTCTAGTCTAGATTTCATAATCTCTTACGTCAAGCATGCACGCGATAGGACAAATCATTGACAGAGGCGACTCACTTCCGTGTCGAGTTCTGCAGAGACGTCATGCATGACCAATTGCGCCAGATGGGCCTCCCTTCATATTGCCCTCCAGATCATCTGCATTTAGGGCGGGTGACCGGATCCTTTATACATTAAGAATTGTCTGATTTTTTGTAGGACGGTTCTCATCAAAGAGGAGGCAGACCTTGGCCTTTCTTTCTCTCGGTGGGGCCAAGAAGAAAGAATTTGGGACAAACGAATTTAAGGTTCTTTAATAAACGAATTTAGGGTTCTTGAATAAACGAATTTGGGGCTTTTCTTCAATAGCAAGAGGGCAATAATGAATTTGGAGGCTAGTCACGCCATATCATTTAGCAAAATTATAAAAAGTTTAGGACTTATTATCATAAGAAAAGGCTTAGGATCGAATCGGTAAAGTTACAAAATATTTAAGACTTACGTAGCAATTGTCTCTTTTTTTAGAAGTAATGTCACTTAGATAATAGTTTCAATTATTTTTTACATAAAAAATGAGCATCATGGAATAATTGGGATACTATGCCGCGTTATTCCGGCTACAGGTGGGAGGAGACGTGACCATGTTTCAAGCTTCATTGACCAAACATCGATTACCTAAAGTGAGATTTGCACGCACAGAAACTGACAAGCAAGGAGCCTCCCCAATTGGATGTCCCGTAGCCAATTCTGATGTGAGGCCCATCTTGTGCAATTGGTCATGCATGACGTCTCTGCAGAACTCGACAAGCTAGTGAATTGCCTCTTTCAATGATTGTCCTGTCACTTGCATGCTCGACGTAAAGAGATTACGTATCTTTCACGACAAGACGCATACAGTCCTCTCATTCATTTCTCTGGTCACCATTTACAATCTTTTGACTAGAAGAAATCAAACTTGTCTTTCTCTCATCACCCTTCTTGTATATTTGTCCCTGGTTTCGAGTCTTAAGACATACCTTGGCTTTCACAGGTCAATAGCATTACTACTAAATCTTTCTCGTGCTTCTTCGCCTTCATCATTCCTGAATACGTTCCTGTAGCGGAAAATTCTCCTGAGCGGCCAAATGGATAGTGAAAGCCATCAGCTTCACATTTTCTTCTTCCCTTACGTTGCTCGGGGCCACATGATCCCGATGATTGAAATGGCCATAATGTTCGCCACGCGAGGCTGCAAGTCCACCCTCATCGCCACCCCACATGACGAATCCACCTTCTTGAAATCCATTGCGAAACCCAAGGATTTGGGCTTCGACATCGATGTCGTCAATTTGACATTGCCCCTGAAAGAGGTCGGCTTGCCAGAAGACTGTGACCATCTGGACAAGCTCACTACGATGGAAATGCGCAAGCAATTCATGAGAGCCATCACGATGCTGGACCAACAGCTCGAGCTGCTGATAGAGAAAATCGCCCCCGATTGTCTAATCTCGGACATGTTCTACCCCTGGACAACCGAGGTCGCAGCTAAGTGCGGCATTCCTAGGCTCGTTTTCCATGGGACGAGTGCCTTCTCCATGGCGGGCGAAGAATGCGTGAAGCTCTATGAGCCTCACAAGAAGGTGTCTTGTGATTCGGAGCCCTTCGTCATCCCCAACTTCCCTGGAGAAATCACGTTGTCCAGGATGCAGTTGCCTGACTTTGTTAGGGAAGAGACCGAGTTCACCAAGTTCTATGACGTGGTGAAGGAATCGGAGAAGAGGAGCTTCGGAATCGTCATGAACAGCTTCTACGAGCTCGAGCCGGCTTACGCTGAACATTACAGGACATTCCTTCGGAGAAGGTCCTGGTTCGTCGGCCCGTTCTCACTATGCAATAAGGAGATTGAGGACAAAGCACAAAGGGGCAACCAAGCATCCATTGACCAGCACGAGTGCCTCAAGTGGCTTGACTCGAAGCAACCCCACTCAGTGATCTACATTTGCTTCGGAAGCATCGCAAACTTCGTTGCTGCTCAGCTCCATGAGATCGCTGTCGGACTAGAAGCATCAGGTCAACAGTTCATCTGGGTGGTGAAGAAGGACCCGAATGTAGAAGAAGGCAAAGAAGACTGGTTGCCTGATGGCTACGAATCAAGAATCGGAAACAAGGGCCTCATCATCAGGGGCTGGGCTCCTCAGGTGCCGATTCTTAATCATGAGGCAATTGGGGGGTTCGTGACGCATTGCGGGTGGAACTCAATCCTGGAGGCAGTGACGGCCGGCGTGCCAATGGTGACGTGGCCGCTCGCGGCAGAGCAATTCTACAACGAGAAGCTTGTGACCCGAGTGCTCAAGATTGGTGTCGACGTCGGGGCGAAGCGGTGGGTCCTCTTCTTTGGCGACAGCGTGAAGAGCGAGAGAGTGGAGGAGGCAATGAAGAGAGTCCTGGTGGGTGAGGAAGCAGAGGAAATGAGGAGGAGAGCAAAAGCACTTGCGGAGATGGCAAGAGGGGCTGTGGAAGAAGGTGGGTCTTCTTGGTCTGATTTGGGGGCTCTGATTCAAGAGCTCAGACTGCACAGATTGGTGGACAATAAGAAGATCTGATTCATGACTTGGAGCAATCAATCTTGGTTATTTGCTTCAAGAGAATAATCCCAGAGAAATAGTAGTCTTCCTTTCTCAGTTTCTTTAGGGGTTTAACAGTAGATAAAAATGCTGGATTGGCCGCTTCTTTTCATCGGATTTACTCTCGGAATGCTGTGGTCATTCAATGTGTAGGACGTAAGTTCCTTTCCTCAGAGGTAATGGGCAAAGTACACATGATCTTGATTTCTTTTATGCCGTTAAAGTTAAAATCAGTCTCATAATTAGGGGAAAACATGATTAAGGTAGGTGGTTCCCACCTTAGAATCGAGAACCACCCACTAAGGATTGGTTCGGAAAATTAGGATTGGGAATCAACCATTAATTCCACGATTCCATCCGGGACTAGACCATCTTCCGATTCAATTCTCGGGTGGGTTCATGGATTCGGTACCTAATCTGTACCGAATTACATTCATCAATTAATGTCATGGCTAACCTAGTTTTTATGCGGTGATAAAGATGCCGGAAAACCAGGGGAGGAGGAGGGGGAGGAAAAAAGTGAAGGTGAGGGCGGCGATGCGCTTGGTGCTAAGGGAGGGACTAGAGGTCGGAGTAGAAGAAGAAGAGGAGGTTGCTTCCGCCGTTGATGAGGAGGTGATGCTTGTTGGGGTGGGCCATGGAGATACACAATGTCATCTCTCTGCTATTTTTCTTTCTCTGCTTTTCGCGTGGGATCAAGGAAAGAGACGCTCAGAAGTGGAAATGCGTTTCTGGATGGGAGTGTCGAGATCGAGAGAGAGAGAGAGAGAGAGAGTTAAGGGTATTTGAAATTTTCGACATAAAAAACAAAGATATATACATAGAACTGTATATGGCAGAGTGATTTATCCTTGACATATTCCATAGAACTGTAGTTGCCCATTAAGAAACAAATAGCAGGAAAGAAACGAAAAAGCATGAAGTTAAAAAATACAAGAAGAAGATGAAAAACTTCACCTCCGCCGTTCGCCACTCGTCACATATCAATAAAATAATTGACTTTCATTATTGAACTTGGGAAAAATGTTAAATAAGGGTTCGAAATAGAGCCACTTTCTCGAAAAAGGGTTCAGAGTGAATATTGTCTCAAATAATGCTAATTGTCTCAAATAGAGACCTAAAGTGCCAAATCATATTAAATAAATGTTTGAATTTGCTCGTTAGTTAGATTGGGATTATATTGGCCATTGAAGATGAGTATTCTAATTAAAAAAAAAGAGGTATAAAAATAGAACTCTTAAATAAAAAGGGCAAAAAAGAAAAAAAAACAAGCATATTAGTATTTCTGTTCCCCATCCTCTTCTTATATTAAAAGATATGAATTCTAAAAACAAAAACCCCCAAATACTCTGTTTCTTCTCTTCCTTGGTTCATATGCTTTGTTTGTCTTCATATGTTTCTTTATTTGCCACGTTTCTTCGTTTTCGACTAATTTATTCTTGCTAAACGAAAATCTTTACTTACTATGTTTCTTCCCATTGCAAATTTGTTTACATAGGTTTCTTTGTTTTTGTCTGTACTGTAGCCAATTTTTCATTCATCCAAGAGAAGATTGGTGAAGTAACACGAAAACGAAGTGTGGACATGTCATGAAATGCCATACCAATGGGAATGATGGTAAGATGATTTTTTTTTTCTTTTTATGGTGTTGATTTAGCCATTTTGACCATACTTTAAGGAGCAAGAGTAGAAGCATTACAACTTTGTTGTTTTTTTCAAGAATTTTTTTATACCTATGTTTGTTTTACTAAAATACCCCTCTTTAATGACCAAAATAATCACAATTGGTTAGCTAACAAACTCAAACCTTTATTTAATACAGTTTGACCACTTTAGGCCTTTATTTGAGATAATATTCACTCTGGACCCTTTTTTGAGAAAATGACTCTACTTTGGATCTTTATTTGAAATTTTTTTACTAAACTTGCGAGGTGTCCTCACAATTAGATGTTCAATAAATGTCACATCACCCTCACTCCAATCAGAATAATGGGTCACAAGGCCACGTCCTTTTCAAATGATCACAACATAGATTTTTTTATAATATGTAGAAAAGAGCATGTATATCTCTAAACCTAAGGGTAGATAGCTGTGTTGGTTAAGAACTCATTCCTCATCGTTGAGGTCAATGGTTCAAAACCAGCAGTTGCTAGCGCCTTAAATGATAGGCACGTGGTGGATTCCTCGATTATCAAAAAAAAACATGAGTTGTTTAATTAACAAGCAATAGTGAAAACTCACAACCTAAACCAAGATATAAGGTACATATTGAATTAAATATGAGTTGTTTTATTTCTATAAAACAAAAGTATTCATTTAATCCATCATGACAACTCAAATATTAACGGTCAAATCTATTGATCAATTTATATCAAATCACGCATTAATGGTCCATTTCATTGACTAATCAGTTGATCAATATTCAATTATAGTACATTTTAGAAACCAAAATGGATAACTTGTTGCAACTCAGCCCATTCACTAAAAATACAAATTTTAAAGCATTTCTCAAATCATTTCAAATTTCATTTCATTAACCAAATTCACAAATTAGTATGGGTGCGTATGTATGTATATATATATATATGCATAAAAAAGCTTATCCAAACAAATTATAAATTTATTGCGCTTTTGCTAATTAAGTCTTAAATATCTCAATTGTGTTAATCGAGTAATTAAATTTTTAAAATTTACTAATGTAGCCCATCTGACCAATTTTTCGGATATTGGTTATGCGAATGTGAATCGTCCGACATGACAAAACCGACGCTCACATGAAATTTAATTAATGTTCTAATTGTTAATTTTAAGATTATTTTTTACATTTTTTTTACCTTCTTTCTCCACCCGCCACCTAGCCTCAACAGTGATTGGTATTAGCCAAAAGGCTACATCCAACGAGGTCATCCTCGCGAGGATCTAGTAATGGAGACCTTGTCAACCTTGACCAAGGCTCAACCTCACCTGGAGTAGGCAAGGGACAACCCCACCATCTTAAGGTAAGGCTTACCTTGCTAGATTCGAAAAGGTCCAGCCTCCCCTAAAGCTAGCCTCTAGCTATGCTTAACCTCATTTGAATCGGGCGAGGTCGCCCCTTGTCAGATTTAGGAGAATGTAACCTCACCTCAGGTTGGGGAGGGCAACCCTCTCTGTCATAACTAAGGCTACAATACTGGTGGAGGATGAAAGAGTAAAAGAAAGAAATAAAAGAATAAATAAGTCCACATCAATACCAACCATGCCACATCAGACTATGGGCATTGATGTCAACATTTTCTAACTAAAATTGAGCGGATGAACCACATTGACAAATCCTATTCAAATGTTTATGACTCAATTAGTATAATTGAAAAGTTCATGACCAAAAATTGATAAATGTAAAATAGATTTATTACTTTTTGGACAAGTATATATATACACACACACCCATATAACCATTCACAATACCTTTTCTATGAAGTTTCTCTAACAATTCACATATATAAAAAAAGTAGTTGATATTCAATCTCAATTTCTATGGGGCAAAAATGTCATTCTATAACTCGTCTATATCCAATCCATTTAGGTTTAGAAATATGAGTTTATAAACTTGTAGAAGGGATAAGACTACTCATTTAGGGAAAGCGTAAACAAAACCACGACGACTATTTCAGGCAGACAAACTCGCATTTCTATCAAAGGACCGGAAAACATCTAAACCAAGTGTACTTAATTGCTGATAAAACAGTTCCTACGCACCAACATAACCTCGCTCAAGAACAAATACTCAAAGCTGTCCGTAACATGGAGCTCGCATGCAAAATTTTAAAATTTCACCTACCTAAACCTTAATCCTAAATCTATTTTTTATCTGCCATTTCCATGCAACCCTACGGCTTAACAACTCCTAAATCAGACCTCGCCTTTCAAAATTCTCGTAACTTTGAATTTATGTCATAACTCCAAGATTACTCCAATTAGATGAAATTATTTCCCTTTTCTTTCCCTTTCTTCTCTTCTCTTTCTCCTCTCTTTCCCTATTTTGTAGGGGTGCTCCTTTTCTTTTATAAAGAGAGTCCGCTTTCTTTCTCTTTTATTTGGGCTAGTCAATATCCACCAAGTCGAAAGCCAACCATTACATGCATATTCATCTATAACGCACCGTCGACGCCAAAAAAATTGATCAAATCTTTGAAATCGATGAGTATAAAGCATGGCGTCAAGTACTTGTTGATGACCATAATAATTATCAATGAGCATAATATACAGGCGTCGGCATACGATGGCGATAGGTGGACAACTATCACTTAACAAAATTGACTTGGTGTTGAACACGAGAAATGTAGAAAGAGAACAGCGTGAAAATGCGATTAAAGATGAAGACACCGATTCACGGTAATGTCAAGTATCATTCAAGGAGTTGTACCCAGTTGTGGATTAGATTAATGTGAGATCATGAGTCTAAAGTTTAGGAATCATTGTGCTACCTATCGTTCTGTATTGGTATATCTGTGGACGTGATCCGTAGTTTTTTACCGTCCTTTTCTATTTAAAACGAGTTACCTTGTCCTTTCGAGTCCATGTCTTGTCATCCTCTTTCCTGCGGTGCATGTATTCATCGCTTGTAGTAAACATATTCCGAAACAAGCACGTTCGCTAGCTCTGTAGAACCTCTGCAACCTTCATAGACGAAGCAAAGCCTGGATCTTTCGTTTCCCCTCTCTATGGAGACTGAAAGTAGCCGTCTTCGAATTTTCTTCCTGCCCTTGATTGCTCAAGGCCACGTGATACCCATGATGGACGTTGCCAAAACCTTCGCGACTCGAGGCGCAAAGGTTACCATCATCGTCACCCCTCGCCGTGCAACCCTTCTTTCGAAGCAGATCGAACGAATCAATCAACTGGGTTTGGAGTTCAACATCCAAACCGTGAAGTTTCCATCGAGTGAGGTAGGGCTGCCGGAAGGTTGGGAGAATTCGGATGCAATCACTCGGAGCCAAAATCGGGCGGAATTGTTAGGTAAATTCTGGAAGGCCCTGGGCTTGCTCCGGGAACCAATCTCGCATATTCTGGAAGATCATAGACCGGATTGTCTGGTGGCAGATTTCTTCTTTCCATGGGCCGCCGATGTTGCTGCTCGCTTAGAAATTCCCAGGCTAGTCTTTAGCGGGACAAGTTTATTTGCTACGTGTAGCGGGGGAGTTGTCGCGCTGTATCAACCACACAAAAGAGTTTCATCTG
Source organism: Melaleuca quinquenervia (assembly GCA_030064385.1). Classification (NCBI taxonomy): domain Eukaryota; kingdom Viridiplantae; phylum Streptophyta; class Magnoliopsida; order Myrtales; family Myrtaceae; genus Melaleuca; species Melaleuca quinquenervia. Next base: position 2,185,661 of record CM057726.1, on the reverse strand, counting down.
ATTCAGAAACTTTCCTTCTGCCTCACCTCCCTGGAGAAATAAAGCTGACAAAGAACCAGCTGCCGCATCATTTAAGACAAGAAGTCCAAACGGACTTTTCCAAGTTAGTGAGAGAAGCGGTCGAATCAGAGCAAAAGAGCTACGGAAGCATTTTTAACAGCTTTTACGAACTTGAAAAGGATTATGCCGATTATTACAGGAATGTCTTGGGAAAGAAGGCCTGGCATATCGGGCCTGTCTCGCTTTGCAATAGAGATGCTGTAGATAAAGCACTGAGGGGTAAGGAAGCATCCATCAGTTGGCGCGAATGCTTAAGATGGCTAGATTTGAAAAAGCCCAGCTCTGTTGTCTACGTGTGTTTCGGCAGCTTGACCATACTCAGTTCTCCACAGCTGGTGGAAATCGCAAATGGGCTCGAGGCATCTCAACAAGATTTCATATGGATTGTGCGGAAAGATGAAGAAAAAGATTGGTTACCAGAAGGGTTCGAAGAAAGAATGGAAGGGAAAGGCCTAATCATAAGAGGGTGGGCGCCCCAACTGCTGATTCTCGATCACAAGTCGATCGGTGGATTCGTGACTCACTGTGGATGGAACTCGATTTCGGAAGGAGTATGTGCTGGTGTGCCAATGGTCACGTGGCCATTGTTTGCCGAGCAATTCTATAACGAAAAGTTGGTCACTCAAGTGCTGAGGATCGGGATCGGCGTTGGATCCAAACAGTTCGCCGAGTTCGGAATTGGCGCGGATGTTGTGAGCAGAGAGGACATCGAAAAGGCGGTGAGACGAGTCACGGCGGGTGAAGAGGCGGCGGAAATGAGAATGAGGGCGAAAGCGCTAGGCGAAATGGCCAGGAAGGCCGTCGGGGAAGGCGGGTCGTCCGACTCAGATTTGACTTCGTTAATCGAAGAACTGAGGCAGCACAAAGCTGCTCGTGAATCAAAAATGAAGCCCGGTCCCTGAATGATATCTCCATTCTGTCGTCGTTTCAATCACACGTGCCATGCTTTCGTTTCAGGAGTTACTGCTGTAGTGTTCGGTTCCTGCATCATTTCCTAACATCCTTGATGTATGATGCAATAGATTTACCAATAAAGTCGCCATGCTGTTTAGGCGAGAAAAGTCGCGTTCTCTCCCTGCCCAAACGAATGTACTTATTAAAACTGTTCCTTTTGGAGCTGAGAATGGCTTCCGGCTGCGAGCAGGGAGAAGACATGACTTCTGTAGCACAGGATAAAAAGGAGAAGCTCATCCACCACTTACAATTCTCCAAAATATTATAAAAATTATCGACAGTGTTAACAGAAACGACAAAAGACACAAGAAATCCGTATGATTTGATCCGAGCAGCGATAGTTGTTTCTACATAAAGAGTTAGCAACGAATAATCAACTGGTAACCGACGAACCAAAATTACAACTAATTACATGCTTAATGGCTAAATCTAAATTCGCAATGTTTAACAGATATATAACTCAATTTGATGCAAAACCCACGAATAAAATCGACGGCTCCAACTTTCGCCCTCTTCTGTGTGAACTCGTTCGTTTCATTTTACAGTAAGTCAATAAAACCAGCTTTGACCTGGACCCACCCAATACTCAATTCCCTTTTCTCTAATGCCTTTCTGCAGAGACGTCCCCGACTTCCTTTCTAGGGAATATGCTATGTAATTTCAAGAAAACCCAACAAGTCAAACGATTCAAAGGATTACCTTCTCCAACAGGAAAGGAAATCAACGTCCTCCGCCCCAAGAATCCAGATTCGATTCGGATTTCAAAAAACGAAAACACTGCGCGACAGGTTACAAAATCAAAATCAAAATCAAAATCCTCCATATCGATTATAATTTGTTGCCAAACTGCTTTTCCTTGCTCAATAAGAAATGAAATTCCAAATCGCATGTTCCCCGGTCAATTCTAATGAGAAACCCATCTCGTGCAATTAGTCATGCATGACGTCCTTATATTTGATTCTTTAAGAGAGTGACACATAATTCTGTTATCTTTATAAAAAAAAACACATAATTCTGTTGTAATTTAAGCGATATAATGAATATTATAATTACACTCGAGTCACTTAGTCTCTCGCTTCTTTCCTATTTCTTTTTTATTCCCTTCCATCATTCTTTAATAATACGTAACAAACATACCTAGAATACTAATTATATGTAATAAATAAAATTATAGTATAGAAAGAAATTTAAATATATATAATAGAATAAATAAAACACAATTTGTTGTTATTATATAAGAATTCAAATATTATTTATAGTTCATTATCACAATAATTTTATTAATTAAAAAGTTTGTTCTTCGAGTAAAATAGATTTTATACAGGTGATATAAGAACTCTTATCCACCTTTATCCCATCTCTCTTGTGTGATACTTAATATTCGTACTATATTTCTCTTATATCAGATTTTACTTTGTCTTCGACAAGGACTAAATGCAAAGTAAAATGACTTTTATTCTAATTACCAACCATAGCCTTAGCATTATTGGTAAGTTAGGATCTGTACTAGTATTGTAGGGTTCGACAGGTAAGTATGTTAATTACTTTTTTCAATGGCCAACGACATGCTTGCTTTGACGTAAGAGAAAATGTTATGGCCAACCACATGCTTGCTTGACGTAAGCGAATACGTAATCTTGACTAGAAGACATCCATCCCACTCATCTTTCTTGATCAGTCCAAATCAAGACAGACCTTCGTCGCTCTCTTTTGCAATCCCGAAGTTCCTGGCCAACACAGAATTTTGGTTTTACATGAGGAATTTTCCAGGGCAACTATAGCATAGAGGAAATCGACCTCCTCCTTATAAAGTTGCCCTACGTTTGAAGTCTCAAGACAGCCTCGGACTTCAAAAGTAAACGGGAAACCATCTCCACCCTCAATTGTTTGCCCCCTATTAATAGGTGTTGCCCCACTCCTCCCCTGCTTTCTCCGTTGTGTAAACAGCGTCACGACCAAACCCTTCTTGTGCTTCACCGCCATCGTCGCTGACTACTTTCTTGTCCAAGTAATTCTCCGGAGAGGCCGAATGGGTACGGAAAGCCATCAGCTTCACATTTTGTTCTTCCCTTTCATGGCTGCGGGCCACATGATCCCGATGACGGACATGGCGAAATTGTTCGCCACGAGAGGCTGCAAGTCCACCCTCATCGTCACCCCCCATGACGAACCCACCATCTTGAAATCTATCTCGAAAGCCCAGGAATTGGGCCTCAATATCGATGTTGTCACGGTGGCATTGCCTCTGAAAGAGGTTGGCTTGCCAGAAGACTGTGACAGTCTGGGCAAGGTCACTACGACGGAAATGCGCATGCAATTCATGAGGGCCATCACGATGCTGGACCAACAGCTCGAGCAGCTGATAGAGAAACTCGCCGCGGATTGTCTAATTGCGGACATCTTCCTCCCCTGGACAACTGAGACCGCGGCCAAGTGCGGCGTTCCTAGGATCGTTTTCCACGGGACCAGTGCCTTCTCCGGGGCGGGCGCAGAATGTGTGAGGCTCTATGAGCCTCACAAGAAGGTGCTGTGCGATTCCGAGGCCTTCGTCATCCCCAACTTCCCTGGAGAAATCACCCTGTCCATAACGCAGTTGCCGGACTTTGTCAGGGAAGAGACTGAGTTCACCAAGTTCTACGCTGCGGCGAAGGAATCGGAGAAGAGAAGCTTTGGAGTTGTCATGAACAGCTTCTACGAGCTCGAGCCAGCTTATGCTGACCATTACAGGACGTTCCTCGGGAGACGATCCTGGTTCATTGGCCCGCTCTCGTTGTGCAATAAGGAGACTGAGGACAAAGCACACAGGGGCGACCAAGCATCCATTGACCAGCACGATTGCCTGAAGTGGCTTGACTCGAAGCAACCCAACTCGGTGATCTATATTTGCTTCGGAAGCATGGCGAGTTTTAATGCTGCTCAGCTCCACGAGATCGCTGTCGGACTAGAAGCATCGGGGCAACAATTCATCTGGGTGGTGAAGAAGGACCCGAGTGTGGAAGAAGGCAAAGAAGAGTGGTTGCCTGATGGATACGAGTCGAGAATCCGAAACAAGGGCCTCATCATCAGGGGCTGGGCTCCTCAGGTGCTGATTCTTGATCATGAGGCGATCGGGGGGTTTGTAACACACTGTGGGTGGAACTCGACTTTGGAGGCAATCACAGCTGGTGTGCCAACGGTGACGTGGCCAGTTGCGGCGGAGCAATTCTACAATGAGAAGCTCCTGACCCGAGTGCTCAAGATTGGGGTCGAGATCGGGGCGAAGAAGTGGGTGAGGTCGTTCGGTGACAGCGTCAAGAGCGAGAGAGTGGAGGAAGCAGTGAAGAGAGTCCTGGTTGGTGAGGAAGCAGAGGAAATGAGAAGGAGAACAAAAGCACTGGCAGAGATGGCAAGAGGGGCTGTGGAAGAAGGTGGATCTTCTTGGTCTGATTTGGGTGCGCTGCTTCAAGAGCTCAGACTGCAGAGATTAGCTCGCAACAAGAAGATCTGATTCATGAATTGAAGCAATCAATTTAGAATTTTTGCTTCTTGAGAATAAAATTGGAGAAATAGGAAACTTCCCTTCTCAATTCAGAGTCTGTAGTGGTGTAGAAGCAGAGAAAGGTACTGCATTTTATGCTTCTTTTCATGGGATTCATTCTATGTATGTTGTGATCATTTAACTGTCGTTTCTTTTGAGGTAGTAGGCAAAGTGATGCATGATCTAATAATCTTTTATGCCGAAGAAATTAAAGTTTCTTACAGTTGCAATTTCAATAGCAAGATGCCGTGTTCGTTCCCTTTTCTCAATTCTCCGTCCTTAGACGCAACTGGCGGAGGGATCTTTGCAACCTCTTATTTTCCACAGACCCGTTTTTGCACGGTAACAGACGGAACTGAAAGGATAGAAGCAATAAAAGCAGGAGTGAAAAGACGAGAAGAGGATGACAAGCTCGGCCTCCTTAGTTGTCACGTGAAAATGAACCATCTGGCTGTTGTACTACTCATCTTGTGAAATGCATACAGCTTGGTAGTAGGCAACAATTTTAGAGAAAAGACACAGAGGTAGTAATTCATCCATAATCAGGATATAAAGGCATATTCGGCCCAAACCCGATCACACGACTTCGGTTTGTCATCGACTTTAGTCAGTTTTAAATTGTGGACATCGAACTTTCAAACAAACAAGAAGCTTAACATACGCCCCTGTTCATGGATTAGGTCCCCTCAACATCAAACGAGAACCAGACGGAAGAAAACGAAAAGCACCCCTTTCAATCCTTTTCTATTGGGCCCTAAAGCTCTGAACCGGTATACCGGGCGCCGATTAGGCCCCAAAGAGTGGGCAATAATTGCTTGGGCCTAAACTACCAGGAAGCCTCAGATCATTAGGCCTAGAGGACTCATCTAGCAGATGATGTAGCAGGAAATTTCAGAATTTCTGATAGGACTGTCATCGATGTAGTTTCTGATTTTCTGGCCATCATTGATGCGGTTCTTGGCATGCTTGGATTAGCGCAGAATACGTTGGTGGACCAAACATACTTTTGTCATCTGTGCCATGCGAACTGATAAGCATTGTCGAAGTTTATTCGACGATCCATGTACACTCGGATTCCTTTTCTTTTTTTTTTTTCCTTTCCGAGATGTCGGTCTTGTTTTGAGACTATTTTAAAATTACCAAAGATGAAAATCGATGGCCTCTACTGTTGGTGAAGTTTGTTTGAAAAACAAACAAGAGTGCTATTCCTTATCCCACATAGGAAAGTAAGAGAGAAAATGTCATTTTAAATATGAGTTTCCCTCAATAAAAGATTGATTAGGTGTGGGCTAGACCCCACCATACTCGCATGCGGGTGCGCGATTATTAGGCGCACTTGGCACTTGGGACCACTATGGTTCGCGGTTTAATTAGCACTACCTCCTTTTACTTTGTTTTATTATTTTATTTTATTTTTCTGTTTTCCTTTATGTCTTTTCAAGACAACCTTTCAATTTAACCAGTTGTGTTTGTTCAATTTTTCAAGTCGTCCTTTAAGTTAATGACAGCCATTCATTCGGAAGTTCTTATAGATAAAAACTGAAAAATTACTTAAATTGCTATCGATGATTCTTAAAGAGATTTTGTTGTATCCTATAAGATTTTTGCTAAGAGACCATTAACAACTTCGTGGGGCAAATAAATCATTAAAGAAAGTGATATCACACCTCAAAATCTGATCTGATTTCACTCTTTTACCCTATTCGAATCCATTATTATTCCAACATCTATCTGGTGAGCATCTGCATCAAAAGGCCAAACCCGAGTCTGCCTTATGATTTCGACATCATTCTACGGGGGAACACCATGACTGAGTAAAAAAAGCAGGACGGGAAAGATGTGAGGGCAATGATTGCTGCCATTACCACGACGACCAACCAAAGCATTGTAAGCCACTTTCTGGCATGATCAAATGGATTCCCTGTCCCTTCATGAAGATAGCGGGCTGGAAAAAAGTTGGTCTTTATTAACATAACAGATGGGGATTTGTCACTTGTAGCTAGCTTAGAGGACCAGCTTTTGTTAAAGTTGCCTCTCGACGGGAACTCACAACATACCCATGATCATGGCCACTTTGAATTATTCTCACGATAATGGATTTCGTGCGACAGATTCACGACGCGTCGTGCATCAGAAATTAAAAATGCTTAGACCCAAAAGCCAGACTATTCCTTCTTTTATTTATATCAATGGTACGATCAATACAAAGTACAATGCTATAAAATCGTCAAACCATAGTGTGTGCCGTGGCTCTTTTATCACGTTGATGCCAGAGATAGGTAAAATCTTAGCCGACCTAACTTGTATCATTGATTGCGCTGGGAGGGAACACAAAAGCATTATAAACTGTGGGTGGGGGTGGCGGGGGATCAGAATGTACTGTTTCTTACTGGTCTGGGGGCTCATCGAGTACACATTTTCTTGATTTCCGAGCCAATAAGTGATCAAGATGAAGGCTCTGGACCTCCTCCCTGGTCCCCCTAATTTCCGGTCGGAGGTCCTATCACTGCGGGTTCACCCTCGATTTGTTCCACCGTTTGCTTGGGGATCGTCGAAAGACGAGGGGCAACAGGACAGCAATTGCTCGCTAATTGCGGAACAGATTATTGCCTATGATCACCTTTTATAGGACCCGACATTCACCTGTTCGGTCCAAAATGTATCGCCGATTGCTTTCGACCCAACCCCATGACTCCGAATGGACTGAAGACCTCCCGAGTGAGTTGTTGACCCCTTTCTCCACGAATTTGGATCCCTGACATGACGCCAGGGGATCCAAGGGTGAATGGGGAGAGGGAGTTGATCTTCCATGCAATAAGGGAGGGAGATTTGGATCTAATGGTGGAGAGAAAGGGAAGGCACTTGACTTACGTCAGGTGTTCCCTTTCCTTTCTCCACAAGCATGCTTTGCATCCCCGCTCAATCATTCCGTGGCTTGCTTCGGACCGGTTTTTGTGTAGGGTCCAAAATCCCAAATCAACAATTGACAGAAGATTCTTTTTTAAAAAATTGCCATGTTTGAGTCGTAGTGGTCGTCCGAAAATATAATGTTTGTTTTCACGAACGATGTTCTCTCTTTAGAAATCACCATTTACGTAAACTTTACGAACCATTATGGTATTTTTATTAGTTCGTAACCTAACTATCGTGTTTCATTTTTCCTTATAATTTATTAGAATAATATGCTAATTTTGTTCTTTCTCCCCTTTTTTAATATATCTTTTGGTAAGAAAGGGGGTAAAGCCCGAGCATTTCATTAACACTTGCCTAACAAAGCTTAGACCGATCCAAGCTCGTATCGATTGGGGAATCAAATCTATAGGTAACCAAACCAATGCCATAGCGGCATTTACATGGAACTATTAAGTTTAGGGCGACAACAGCCTCAGTTTATACTCCAGCTCCAAACCCATTCTTACCATAAGTGCAATTGCCCAAATCCTAATGAGGCAAGCCAGAAAATGATTGATCTGCTCTAGTTCGTGCGGTGTCTTGTCTGTTCCCACGTACTGATTCGGCCAAAAAAGAAACAATGCAACTGCATTGCAAGTTCAGATTGGGCCTTCGCTGTGCTTGGTGTGTTTCTCGACTGTAAAGGGGTGAAAGTGAAAGAATTTCACAGTCAAAAGCTGGTTCTGCTCCTTATTTCCTTTTACATCATCAGCCATTGATGGCATCATCGTCGCCATGTCTTGAGTCGTCCATTGCACCAAACCGAGATCAAGAACCTCGGTTGATTTTTCTCACCAAAGGCCGCATTCAATTCCTCACAGGACCCACTACTCTCTCTCTCTCTCTCTCTCTCTCTCTCTCTCTCTCCTCGGGATGAAGATGGGGACTCACTCAATATCCTGCGCGATTCCTGTCTCTTCTCCTTCCCAACTTCCATGCCCCTCATTAAATTCACTTTTCCGTCTTTCAAACGTTTGAAAAGTTTCGAACGCCCAAATCGCTGAAAGCCAAGAACAGCGTCACAGGAAGATGGTGAAACCTCTCTGATAAAGAGACAAAGCGGAGGGTCTAACCACACCAGCACGCGCAGACACGTATATCTCTCGACTCTCGCGTGTCTCACTTTCCAAACGCAGTCTTGAATCTTTGAATCCCTCTCTCTCTCTCTCTCTCTCTCTCTCGAGATGAAGAGCAACGCCAACGCAAAGCTCATCGTCTTCCACCCTTCACTCCACAAGCAAGCAAGCACCGCCCCAGCCTCTCACCGCCTGTGGCTTCTCTTCTTCATCACCTTTTTCACCTTAGCCTTCACTCTCACCCTCTTCAACTCCGCCATCCCCTCCTCCTCCTCCCCCTCCCCCTCCGCCTCCGCCGCATCCTCCTCCTCCTCCTCCGCCGCCCTCCCTGCTGCCGTCGCCGACGCCCTCCTGCACTATGCGGCCACCACCAACGCCACCCACATGACCCAGGCCGAGATCGCCTCCATCGCCGCCGTCCTCCGCCGCGCCCCTTCCGCGAACTTCCTCGTCTTTGGCCTCACCCACGAGACCCTCCTGTTCAAGGCCCTCAACTTCAAAGGCCGCACGGTCTTCCTCGACGAGAGAGAGTTCTTGATCTCGCAGCTCGAGCAGCAGCATCCGGGGATCGAAGCCTACGATATCCAGTTCACGACCCGGGTCAGCCAAATGTCGGGCTTGATGAAAGCGGCGAGGGAACAGATCAAGACCGACTGCAGGCCGGTGCAGAACCTGCTCTTCTCGGAGTGCAAGTTGGCCCTGAACGATCTGCCGAACTACATATACGAGGTGGACTGGGACGTGATCTTGATCGACGGGCCACGCGGGTACTTCCCGGCGGCCCCAGGGAGGATGTCGGCAATATTCACGGCGGCGGTTCTGGGGAGGAGCAAGAAGGGCGGCGGCCGCGGCGACGGGAAGACGCATGTGTTTGTGCACGATATCGACAGGGAGGTGGAGAGGATTTGCAGCGAGGAGTTTCTGTGCGAAGAGAACTTGGTGGAGACGGTGGATTCGTTGGGGCACTTCGCGGTGGAGAGGAAGGAGAGGGACACCTTCGAGTTCTGCCGGAATGCAAGTAAGCCGTCGGCGACGTCATCGCTGCCGACGGATGGCGACAAGGAAGATGATTGACATGTATCACGGACTCTCGCCGAACGTGGCATTTGCATTTTCGTTGTTCTTGGGAAATTGTAACTAGTATAAAGTATAGAAAGCCCGAATTACTGCCGAGTCAAACTGTCTGAACATGATGATGTCCGTTTCTTTCCTCCATTACCCTTTTTCTGCTCGGCCCTATTCCTGATCTTTTTCGTTCGGCGGGGGAGTTTGCGTTCCTGGGCTAGGGTTCAACTGGGTTTTGCCGTGCCGACATCAAAGGTGCTACTCAAGATCGTAAGATCATTATGGGTGAGTTACAAGAGTAACGGAAGCCAGTCAAAAGTGGCCCGGTCGAAACTCGGACAGGGAGACGGGGACAGTGGTCCAGGAAATCTATCGAGCGGTGTCGGTGATTGCGGTTCCGGTGGGCTCGGAGAGGATTGAGAATCGAATTAAAGCTAAAAAGCAAAAGAAAAGGAAAAGGAGAGAAGACAACCCACCACCCACCCATCTCTTTTTCTTGGAAACGGAAAAATATGAAACAGATTGATGCGAAGCGAAAGACGCGTGCGGTGGAGGAGGATCACCAGGAAGGGAGCCCGTAATTTCTCGGTGCCTCCCACCGTTTCTCCTCGCAGGTATTCCGCTTCACCCTCGCCAGCGCCCGTCTTTTCCTGGTCCCTTTTCCCTCCGGAGCGAGGGAGACCACGTGACCCTAAAAGCTTCAGGGTCGCTCGTTGGAAACGGGACGGAAAGGGAACGAGCGAGGGGGACGGGACAGAGAGAGAAAGAGAGAGAGTTTTTTGTGTCGGTGGCACGCCTCTGACGTTCGATTCCGCGGTGGTGCTGCGTGTTGCAGAGGTAAGGGGCGTCTGAAGTGACAAGGGCAGGGTCGCCAGATGGGGAAGAAAGCTTGGGCTGTCGTTTTGGGGGCGATGGACAGGCCTCTGGGTCCTCCCCCGTTCAAATCTTTGGCCTGTGGGGATTGGCTCCGGATACGATTTCATCCGGGATCTTAGCGTAGGTAGAGTGATCTTTGTATACTGGTTCACGATCCCAAATTTCTAACGTACTGCACCAGAAACTCGATGGCGACGCGACATGCAGACAGTCCTTTATCTTTCTTGGATGAGACAAACAGGAGACAGGTCCCGTCTTTTGACCTCCCTTCTATGATTGTATCCATCGGTAGAACGCATTCGGAACTTCTGTAAGATTTGTTAAAGGTAATCAAACCAGTATTATAACGATCGGGCGAGTGCAGGCTCCGGGCCACCTTTTGCATTAGCTCGTCCTATCCGTGAAGTTTTTGTAAGATCACCGCCATCTATCTTAAAATCTTAAGCCGTTATGTGAAAACGTGATTTAATATTTATGTACTTTCACACTGTGCGTATAACCGGTTCTTCGATTATTGAAAAATGTGTACAAGTTCGTCCAAAGAGAGCTTTCGGAGGAAAAAATAAATGAAGTGAATTCTCCGCTTGACGCATTTACTTATGTTATTAATAACGCGAGAGACGTTCGCGACATTCGCGGGATCTAGCTCGACCAGCTCGTACTGGACGCTGACATATATTCATCCATCGCCGTCATTGCGGGCCGAAAACGCGATTCGACCGGACATGGCAATTAAGCCCAACGGACATCCTTGCTTGCCATTGATGACATGAACATAGAGCTCGAGCCAGGCGTGATGCTCATCCGTAGTTCTGTGCCCTCGTGCTTTTATGGTCCCCCGGGTAAAGCTTACATTCTTTTATGAGCTGCAGCAACATCTCTTTTTTCCTTTTATGTTTATGAACTCCGCAATTTAGTCACGGGTACTTGAACTTTGGTTAAAAGTTGCAATTTTCCCTTTGGGGTCATGACCTAAGCAGTAAACGCTGGGCTTCCGACAACGTTTTGGGCCTGGATCGTGCCCAAGCTTGTTGGAGAACTGCAGGAAACCTTAGCTGAGCTGGTGATGAATGGCCCAATCGCAAGTTGGGCCGGACCGGGAGGGTATACCGTACAGTTCTCTTCTTCTGCCTCAGCAGCTTGACCTCTCGTAGGAGGTCAACTCGGGACCGGTGGGAGATTTCGACCATTTTGATCATCTCCCTCCACGCGAGCCCTGTCTCGTTAAGGTTACCATTGATCCATCGAGATCGACGTGCCCGTTGTCATCATCGCCGCCACGATGCCCAAGGCTATGTAGGTTTAGATACACGCGACTGACCCTGCTTTTACTGAACATTATAGCCGTGTCATCATCGATGATAAGAATCGGGACCGACTCGATCAAAGCTTGGCTCGTCTACATAACGTGAGCACCTACGCAAAATTGCGCTGGCTAGATCTGAACTCCCTAACCCCCACGATTCTTTTCTGGGTAAAGGTCGAGTCAACGCGGCTAAAGGTTTATTTCGGCAAAACGTGTCGAAATCATTACACATCCTCAGGACGAAAGCTCGCGAAAACGCACACCGCTTGACGAAGCTTGCATTAAGGCAAGCGTCCCGTTAACAAGAAACGACGAACCCAGAAGGAATCTACGGCTCCGACTAGAAGCCGCGGATTTGGGATCGTCAAGAAAGGAAGAAGAAGAAGGGATTTTTGAAACTTTCTTTGTCGTGTGCAGGCCTCGGTGCTAGGCCTTATCCCCCTGGGTATATAAAGGAGGCGCCTTTTTAGCCAAAGTCAATGCAGCAATACCATCTCTCCACCGAGTCGTTGAATCCTCGGATGTCGATTCAAGGCCAGCTTCTTGAGGTCACAGGTGTGTACCTATGGACCCCCTCCTTTGTCTTCTACGGAGGGTTGAACTTTTTTACTCCTTCTGCCAGCATCTTGTTATTATTGTCCCGTTGCCCCTTTGCATTATCTGGGTTTCCTTGTTCTTTCTCGATTGATTTCTTGAATTTCCTCGATTTGCGATTCAGTTGTCGGGTGTAATAAGTTGAAGGACACCGAGTGGATTTCGAGGCAGGATCCCTACGTCTGTCTGGAATATGGCAGCACCAAGTTTCGCACCAGAACTTGCACTGGTAATTTATATATTGCACGCCAATCTTTTGTGCAATCACCTATTTCCCTGTTCAGATCTGGATGTGGCATTTTTCTTATGTGGGTTTTGATGAATGAAGTTTCTGGTCTTGAGCTAATTGGAAGAATCTGAGCGAACGGGCATCTTGGTTTTGATTTGATTTGTTGTGCAGACGGTGGTAAAAACCCTACATTTCAAGAGAAGTTTGTGTTCACGCTCATTGAAGGGCTCAGGGAGCTGAATCTTGCGGTGTGGAACAGCAATACCCTCACTTACGACGACTTCATCGGCAGTGGAAAGTAATTACTTCCTACCTTGAATCCATTTTGCTCATAAAACTGTTGTTGGATGTTTCCATTTTTTGGTCCTTGAGGGTCTAGTGTTCTTATCTTAGTTGTTCTTTTCTTTGTTTCAAGGGTTCAGCTTCATAAGGTTCTTTCTCAGGGCTTCGACGATACGGCCTGGCCTCTTCAGACTAAGACGGGCAGGTACAATCCGTTGAATTATCCCTCTTATCTTATGCATGTAGGATTAATTATCAGGTTCAAAAGCGAAAAGAAAAAAAGGTTAGAAGATGGAGTGCATAAGATAGCTTTGTGTAAGAATAGCGGTGTGAAATTTTATAATTCACTCGATTCCGCGCAATCTATTGTGAGTTCTTAGTAGTACTGCTCCTATGTTTTGTCGCATAGAACAGTACCGGAAGCCAACCACTTAGCCTCACTCCAGCGTCCGTTTTATATTGTATGACACCACCCACTATTTAAAGAATGCTGTTCTGATTAGCTTCCTCCCCTGAATATACGTAACAGGGGTTGTGGAGTGATGGATATGGAAATTTTAGTAGATATTACTCTCCTTTACTATTTTTTTTATCCGTGTATAAAAAATCTACCAAACAAATATCCCTGGTCTATCTCCACGGTATCAAATTCTGTAGTAGGACAACTGTTACTCAGCATTTGCATTACTAACCTCTATAATGAGGTTTTGATTTTCCAAACTAAAGTGCCTATATTTTCTCTGATTCAAGATATGCTGGAGAAGCGCGCGTGATATTACATTACGCAAATGCAATAGTAAGTATCAATTTCATTTCAGTTGAAAATGTCAACCACTGTCGTTTATTATGATCATTTTGCATTGGATTCTGAACAATAGTGGGCTGCTGCTGTTGTAGAAACCCATAACGAGCTGTGCACCATCTGCACCACCATACATAGCTTCTTCGGCTCCTCAGGTGCCTTTGTACTCAGCACCTCCTCCCTCATCAGCTCCTCCTTATGGTGCAGCCACCACAGCGTACCCTGCGACAGCTCCTGCGTACCCATCATATTCACCAAATCTGGCAGCATACTCATCGTATCCACCGAATCCAGCAGCATACCCACCTCCACCATATTTTCCCCCTCCTCCATCAGCCTATCCTCCTCCAGCATACCCTCCTCCCCCTTCAGCTTATCCCCCGCATCCATATCCGCCACCTCCCGGCCCTCCAGGTATGTGCTGAGCGTCAACTGTGGCGCTTGAATTGCGTCATTATTATGCTGATTCTATGTTGTTCATTGCTGAGTGTCATTGGTTGGGCCTGAACTACCTCATTAACATGCTAATTCTATGTTTGTCATTGCTCAGGTCCTTATCCAGGGCATTATCCTCCACCACCTTACTGAGAGAGAGCTTCTGCTAGAAGACACGTTAAAAGTTTCCCACTAAGCTGTTTGTATATAGATCTTGTATTACATTGTCCAAGACCAGGAGTTTTCTTCCTTTGACCTAGAAACTTTTGATTGTTGCTCGTCAAGAACTGTTTGGATAGCAAATTATTAGACCGTCTCCGTTCCTTTTTTTTTTTTTAAATATTACGAGTAAAGTCTATATCAATCTTAAAGACCTAATAAAAGAAGAAGAACAAATTGCATTGCAAATGGATGTATTCCACGGTTGGTGTTTGAGCCCAGTTGACTCGCGAGTCTCGTAATTGATCACGTCCTAACCGCTACTTCTGGTCACAGGTAAAATCAAAATATCCTTCGCATTCATCTGCATTGACCGCCACAATTCGGCATCGATCTATCAATTCTCGTTGTATGTCATATCTTACATTTCCACGTAAAAGCTATTGGCAACTACCACGATAGTTACAACACCATGGAAGAGAAAATTTGCATGGACTTAGTCATGAATATTTTCAATTGAACTCAAACAGCCAGCAGCTCTTTCATAACTGAAATGAAGAAACATGGGACCCGATCCAGCCGAGTCTTATTTTGGAAACGTAACACTACTCGTTTTAACATAACCATAACCTCAGTTTTACCTATAGTAATAGTTAAACATTATTCACATGACCGCTAAAGTTCCATATTCTCTGCAAATCTCTCCCATCAAAGTACATCTGAATTCTAGGGAGAACGTGCCTGCATTGCCTTTTCTCACCTGGCGCTTCGGAAGACTTCTTCTCTCCTGGAACAGAAAAAAGAAATCTCGTTAGCACTTGGCATTATCACATGCAGAGTCACTGAGAACAACGACAACCGACAACTCTATGCTAACCAAGCACGGACAAATCGATCTCATGTGACGATGATGATCGTAGATAAAGCAAGCGTTGTCAAATTAATTCCCTTCAGAAAGAACAAAACTCACTTGAAGAAGTTATTTGATAAGGATGCATCTTATAGGCGATCCTTCTGAACCAAGCAATCTCAAAGGCAGACAATGGACTGTATATACTCCTGCTGGGACATCTTCGAGTTTCAAGCCCTCAACAAGAATAATTTCCTGCGGCATTACCATTGCGTCAGTTTCTTGAGCCATAGAGCTTCATATGAGAATGCAATGACAAGGAATCTAGAGAAAATTGACAACACTAGTTAAGGTCTGAGACATTGAATCAGCAAGGAAACGTGGTCATTCTCAATTTTGATCCAAAAATTTCACGTATGTCGAATTGTTTTCTTACCCGGCTTTCGAGGAAGACGAGATGGGATGGAATCAAATCGTCATATGCAGCAACAGACAGGTAATCAATTCCTGCATTTTACAGCACAGAAGGCATCACGCAACAGTTCATCTATATCTAAGACGTTTAAATATCTACAAGTTGAAGAACAGGAAATAAAATAGATGATCAAGTTGCACTATATTTCATGAGGTAGGATGAGGAAATAAAAGGACCCACCAATATGTCAAAAGCCTTATAGAAACGTATGCTTGAGCATTTTCATACACATGCTCTTTAAAAACCAACAGAATATCACGTGGTCATGTTGACAGTAATCACAGCACCATGCTGCAACTCATGTCGTCAGCAAGAAAATCAAACAAGCTGAAAGAATATGCATTTTTTCTCATGCCTAGGAGAAATAATATATGCTCGCAATGAAGCTGCAAGCAAAAATTGGTAGTAATAGAAAAAGTAGCTCCCCAACGGAGAAATAGGTCCTCACATGGTTTCTGGCTAATGATTAGAAAATAACATGAAGTACACTATAAACCAGTGAGTCTAAGTAAAAAGGCGAAGATAAGATGATAATCAAGCAAAAATTAATGAAAAAGAACTCTCACTAAAATTGCATCAGAAAAGCAAAGAAGGATGAGTCCTACCAACAAGTTTAATGTCTGTGTTCTCTACCAACCATTTTGCTCCATCTCTCATAAATCCCACATAGCTTGTGTCAAACTCTTTTTTGTACATAAGCTGTCTGAAAACAGAGAACTGATCAAACTCATCCTTCTGATCATAGCACTCACTAATACCACAGTATATTAAGATACCCAGACAGTGCTCTGTTAGCACATGCAAAGGCGACACAATTTACAACAACATAAGCGCACCATATTAGTTAAGCTGACCATGACCCAAGAAAAGATGCCTAGAAACAGAAGTTTACCTGTCAGTATTTAGGGTTCTAAACAACACCCGTCTCACACCCTTGGGAATATGTAAAGACTCCATTACTTCAGCTGCAGGAAGTAGTTTATGTCATTCTTACAAAACTGGTCGAGCATATCACTATGTTTTAATCTCAAAAGCTGTTGTATCAGACGTAGGCCAAACGCTGCAACCATGTAAAACTATCAACAGCCCCATTGATGACAATTGACACAAAAAACATTGCTTATTGTTAAGAGCCAACACAGTTTCACTTACCTGTTATCTAGTTCAGATTTCATATGAATTGAGGCAAAATCTGCTACCCATGTATCTAATGCCCATCACTATCAAAGCAGTTAGCAAGATAAGATATATGCTGATGTGATCATACTATTCCTATTATTTCATAACTGAATCAGAATTTAAACTTTTTCTTCCAAAAATCATTAGGAGTGGCCCTTCAATTATTTGAAGAACAGTCATTCTATCCACAAAACCAAAATTCCAAATAAAAGATACGGTCACCCACATCAAGCCGCATGAGAGGACAGAAAGAACCATTAGAGGAGATTCAAGGGGATGAAATTTGTCATCTATATTTTTAAAAAATAAAATAAAAACAACAAGCACAGCACAAGTAACAAACAAATTGAACTGGTCCTCCGAATACGCTGTTCGCCTTAATACATGAAAGAAACTCAACTGACAGACATACCTGTGAGATTCTTATCCCTCGGAACATCAACCAGCAATGCTGGACCTAAAGAAGGAGAAACCAATAATCACCAAAAATTTACAGGACAGAGCACATAGCTTAGCACTCTCTCAACAAATATGATGAGGATTAAACACAAACGAACAGCAAAAAAGGAACCAAACCAATGGAAAAGCACAGGATAAGGAAAATAAGAATGGAGAGACCCGTAAATCAACTTGAATTTACTTCAATATGTCTCCACATACTTCTCCATTTTACAAGAACCGGCCTACTCCAATTAACAAGACTTGCCTTTTCAAGTAAGCATCTAATCCATGGCCACAAAAACAGACTATTGGCAGTTAACAACCATTGATCAGTAAGTGAGACTCGTGAGGCTTTGAAGTTCATAAGAGAAAGGTCAGTGCAAACTATTACTTGACAAAGAACAATTTTGAAGATGCTTAAAGCTATAGTCAGCAGAACCACGCAATCATCAACTACAGAAGCTAGAACGAAAAATGACGACTCCTTCAAAAACCTACTGACGCCCAAAAGAAGAAATCGAACCCACCACCAAAAGGCAATCACAAATTTACCATTGAGGACTGCCAAATCAAGCGTGTCCACATCAAAACCAGCATCGAAGTAATGATCAAAGACGTGACCCGGAGCATCAACGTGAGTTCCCGTGTGAGCAGGCAACTTCATCTCCGAGTTATTCGCCAAAGACCCATTCTTCATGCTCGCCGCGAGCCACACAAACTGACCCAACCCATCTTCCGATTCCCATGACGGCATGCCACCAGTGATTCTATGGCTTATATCGAAAATCCTCCCGCCATCATAAACTTCTCGACGGATGGGCTTGAGCCCCTCGCCACCATCGGACACCGAGCAGTCGCCGACGCTGGCTATGTTCGGGTAGGCGTCGATGGCCACGGTGACGCCGACGGCTGCCGCGGCGATGAGGAAGTGAGCGACGAGAAGTGGAGAGAGAGCGATCATGGTGACTCGCAGGGTCGAGAGTGAAGCGTGCGACAGGCCAAGGGAATCAAAAGAAGGTAAAAGAGAGACCTTTTTCACTTCAGACTGATATGGCGTTTGAAGGGGTGGATGCAACATCGACGAGAACATTCTTTTATACCGAGGTAGTAGGATTGGATCGTTGACTTCGAAATCACTGTTCAAAGTTTTATCAGTTGGGGTTTCTCGAGAAAATTTTTGTCCCTTCTATCCACAGAGCAGATGTTGCGGATGTTGGGCAGAAGGGCTTCGAGTCAGTGAGTGACTAGGAGTCAGAAAGAAGACTTTCAAGATCCAGACTTTTGGCCGATCGTATCATCTTCTTTCTTCCTTTGGGTTTTGACAATTGACCACATTTCATTCATTGGCCCAACAAAAAAAACCAGATAATGGTCATGACTTTCAAGGTCCCCGACTGGACAAACAAGAAAAAGAACAACTTTTGAGGAACACTTGCAGATCTAAAAGATATCATTCTCCCAAAGTTTCGTATGAAGTGCATGTGTGCGGGATCAAATGTTACGATTGACCGCGACAACGTTAGATTTACCTCAGTGATTTGTAAATTCTCAGGAGGACTACTACTGACAAGAAGGTTGGAGAAGGAAATTTTCCTATAAGTTTCTCTGTCCCCACCTTTATACCCATCTCTTGGTTACTAAATCTTCTGTTCGTTTCAACTAAGATGATCGGCTACCTTTCCAGAAGCAAGATCTATCATGAAACAGCTTTGTAGCATGTTGCCTTGCAGGAATATCTCTTCTTCAATTAAGGGTTCTCAAACGTGCATAGGTTTCCTCGGTCATAAAAAAAAAAAAAAAGAAACACTTGCATAGGTTGCTCATAAGTCATAATGAACGAAAAGAGAAAGTTATCGATCCAAGTGAAGAACACATTACCATTAAGAACTTCCAAATCCAGGCTATCCACATCAAACCCGGCATCGTAATAGTGATCGAAGACATGCCCGGGAGCGTCGACGTGGGTGCCTATGTGAGCAGGAAGCTTGATCATGGAGAAATTCGCGATGGAGCCGTTCTTCATGCTAAAGAGAAGCCAGAGGAATTGTCCCAAGCTTCCTTTAGGCTCAAACGAGGGCAAGTCTGGCGTGATCTTATGCGTGATGTCAACAATCCTTCCATTGCCGTACACTCGCATTGAGAGTACGTTCTCAATCTTTTCGCCGGTGGGGACAGAGCACTCCCCAGCGTCAAGGCCGGGAACAGAAGGATAGGCATCAAGGGAGGCGGTGGTCAAAGCATATAAGCTTAGTAGTAATAGGAGGAAGCAATGGTTTCTGCTGCTCATTGTCTTAGCCTTGTTCAAGAATCAGGAAGTTGTAGAAAAGCTGAATCCAGTTTTGTACTTGAGAAATGGAGTCTGTGGTCCAGAGGTCATGCTTGGCTGCTATGATAAAAGAGAAAAAAATTGCTCAAACTTTCTACAGAGAATGGGGATTGGCTGCTACGGTAAGTCAAATATTGAGATTAATTAATTACAATTTGGCAGGCAAGACCAAGAGAGTTTGATTTCATGATTTGGCCCTTCCCAGGGTAGGTGATGTGATGGGAAGGGGCTGAGTAGTTGGAAAATGGATCCTGAGGTAGGTAATGTGATGGGAAGGGGCTGAGTAGATGGAAAATGAATCCCCTACCTTGATATGAACTAAGGCAGGGATGATCGGGTATGAATTTATGATGTCCGATTTGAATCAGATGACTGAGAAAAAAATTCCTAATTTTTTTTTTACATGAGGGCCATCCGACATTGGACAGCCTCTCATGTCATGGGGCACCCCTGACCGTTAGTCAGGAGATCCGGATCCGAGTAGGTGATTCATTTCCCTATTTCTTACAATTGTAGTCATGTTCAACTCTCATACGGTCATTACATATGTAGGGTCTTGCAATGTCAAGACTTTGCGGATAAGAGAATGCTAATTAGCCCAAAGAAGTATGTAAATTGGAGGTCGTTGCTTGAGCAGTCGCTGACAGAAGTTTATAGGGTTGGACAAGTATATTTAATAATCTTTGAGATGGACACAGTACCAACTTATATACGAAGTGATATCCCATCTTCCTAGTTTATGGCGCGTGGTCATGAAACAATCATAGTAAGCAAAATCAACCAGCGTAGGATTCAAAAAACTTACCATTAAGAACTTCCAAATCTAGCGTGTCCACATCGAACCCGGCTTCATAGTAATGATCATACACATGCCCAGGAGCATCCACGTGCGTGCCCGTGTGAGCAGGAAGCTTCATCTCGGAGTTGTTGGTGAGCGATCCATTCTTCATGCTGAAAGCAAGCCAAAGGAACTGTCCCAAGCTCCCCATCGATTCGTAGGACGGCAAGTCCGATGTGATCCTATGTGTGATGTCGATGATCCTACCATTGTCATACACTTCTCGGCGTACCGGAACTAGATTTTCACCAACAGGGACCGAGCACTCGCCAGTGTCAGCACCTGGAACCGTGGGATAGGCAGAGAGGGAGGCAGCAACGTGGAAAGCGACAAGAGCAAGAGAGGCAGATGACAGGAGGAGGTGGTGGAGTGTATAGTTTACTGTCTTGGCCATGTTCAAGGGCTTTTACGAAGCTCTCTGACTCTCGTACCCAGAAGAAAAGGGGTCTGTGGAACTCGAAGCTCCAGTTCTTGCAAGACAAAATAAGATGAGATGCTGCACTTAGGCAGTGCCAAGATTGTCCAGTTACACCTGGCATGTGGAAATACCATGAAACAATTCAAAATTGAAAGGCGAGAACCTCTCAGTTCGGACTACGGGTTCGAGACGTGTTCACAAACTTGTGGTGTAGAAGAACGCACTTCCAAATTCTGACGGGGATGACTGTGACCCGTCTCATGAAAAAGATTGCTTTGCCCATTTTAACTTGCCTGCCATAGCTAATGCACTGACTTCAGTGCAGACCAATCTCCTGTTCAAGTTCTCTCCACCAACTTACAGTCCCTCTCAGTTAATCGCGTGCCTCCTGTTTCGATCGAGAGATATGGTGGAGTGAAAGGTGATTCTATTGTCAAAGTTCTCTCATTCCAAGTTGCAGAATCTTTTTTTATCAGGAAAGCAGTTGCCAGCTTTCCTCTTTGAAGCAAAAACTCCGGAACACTCCATCAAGATTCGTCTCCGATGGATAATTAGTCGTGTGAACATCTGCTCTTCTCTCCATTATTTGTAATTCTTCCTGTGTGATGGCAGTGAACCCTCGCAAGGTTTTTCTTCATATTTGTTCTCATGGCAATATCAAAAAAAAATTATATTTTCTTTTATTCATGAATATAGTATAAAGAGTAAAGACATCCAAGAAAAAAGCTTCTAGATTTTAGCCTATATAAATGAAATTAAAAAGAATGCAATCCACCTAATTTTACACCTAAAGCAATGATAACATTATGGGGTAATCACATTATATATTTCTCGAAAATTTTGGAAATGACACATGATAGTAGCTCAATTGATTATTACTTATTAAATAAATATAATTTATTTCGGCTTAATTTTAGTATTTGTTTCGATTATCCACGAAATTCTATTACGAAGATACTGATGCAAGAGAATAATCTTGTGAACTATAAAACCATTGGCATGTTCCTTATTTATTTCTTTTTGACTACCTTTTTCTTATGTTGTCACTTTAATGATGTCTGTAAAGAAATGAAATACGAAAAGGAAAATTGATATCTACTCGGAACACCCTCTCCTCTTTTTGCCCCATTCTTGCTCCGAGCTCGCTTCAGCATATTCCATTCTTCACGCGGTGACCTTAGAATCATGCAGAGCCTCCTCTTGCCGGCGGCGGTGAGCTCCGGCACATTCCCGGCGCCGTCGGGTCCCAGTTCATCGCCATATCTCAGTCGTCTCGTTGCCCGAAAGCCGCCATTGCGCGTCGACCGCCATCCTCATCTTTCCTTTCCGAATTTTCTGTCCGCCGCTGGACCAGCTCACAAATCGAACACCTTCCCCTTCATATCTCTTTCGCCTTACGATGCTCTCGGTTGCAGACGATCGAAGCTGTTCTCCACCTCATCGGCCTCCTCTTCGGTTTCTCCTGCCTCCGCTTCTCCGAACGACGATGCTGAGAAGGCGAAACTTGCCCAGGTGGAGTAACTTAGGTTTCGTCCCTTTATTCGGTGTTCCTATTTGGAGGGCTTGAACTTGTAAGCTTGAAATCGAAGGAATTGAATGTGGGTTATTTTCTTGGTAATCTCGCCTCCCGTAAATCGTGCTGAATCTTAGTTTTACTTCAGGTGAGATCAAATTTGATGGCTTTACATCCAAAATTTAGACTATCTTGTTTCTCTCTCTTCTGGGACCTTGGTTGTGAACTCAGTTGTAATTATCATGTGTGAGTGTGAGACTGTGAGTGATGGAGCTGGCAACTTCATGGAACAGTGAATGTAAAAAATGAGTCTGTTGCTGTGATCCTTGGTCAATGTTGGATTGAAGGTTGACCCCCACTCAGTTCATTCAGTTCTTACAGGTTTGGTTTAAAAGTTTTGATTTTGCTTATGATGCGTAGGTAGCCAAGAGGCTAGAGAATACCTCAAGGTACTTCAGGAGGTTGGGCAATTTAGGGTTTTGGGGACAGCTAGTGTGCACTGTTGTGGCTGCGGTTATTCTTTCATTTTCCGTGGTTGTAACTGGGAAGGTCACATCGCCAGCCACGTTTTATGCAACTGCTGGTGGGATAGCGGCAGCTTTCATTTCCGTCTTCTGGTCATTTGGATATATTCGGCTATCTGATAAGCTTCGAAAAACTGCTAATGATCCGTCAAAGGTATCTAACCACATTCCTATGCTTCCTTTTATCAAGAACCTGTCCTATGTTTCAATCAATAGAATTCATGTAAGGAAATGCAAGTTGGCCATTCCACATATGCCTGCTTGAATGTCTTGAATAGCAATGTACATGCTACACTGCTTCCCTAAGTGTTGTGTTTATATGTGTGACTGGCCATGGAGCTTTCCACAATGTGATAGTGTTTGGGTTGTTCTTTATTGATGAGAACTTGGTACTCCTATGCATGTGAACTACAGGAAGTTTAGAAATCCCTCTGGCATCTGCTAACAACCCATTCATGTGCAGCTTGTGATTCAATTCAAAGGATTTTAACCTTCAATGCTTCAAGAGATTTACTTAATAATTGGAGGATTAAAAAATGAGAATTTACTGTAGATATCCCTATCTTTGATCTTCACATGAATCGTTGATTGCAGACCTTTACCTGATGGACTTGTCTTTGGGTCTATTTGTGCCGTTCCTTAGTTCTTTGTGTTCACTTCATGTGCTTTCTTTTCCTAAATTCTACAACCTTTGTTGTGTGTTTACTCTGAATGACTGCTTTTCAATTGACTATCTGGTTCAGCCATTCTTAGATCTGACATTTGTATTAACCAGTTATATAAAGCCTGTTTTGACCAATTATCCTAGCTATGAGACTGTGTTTGTCATTCCTGATACTAATGAGTGGTGCTGTGATGATGTATGACAATATTCAGGCCCCTCCTCGTGCAGATGTAGTCAAAAGTTTAAAGAATGGCATCGGGGTGAACCTGTTGGGGATGGGTGCAGCTATTCTTGGCATGCAAGCAACTGTTGGATTGTTGGTAGCAAAGGCTCTCACTTCCTCAGCGAACCCATATTACCAAGGGATTTCCCCTGGTAATACTCCCGTTCTTGCGTTGGATGTTTTCCTTGTGCAGGTATTTGACTACTTCTACTTCCAACTTTTCAATTCCATAGGAGCAGATGTATTCTTAAATACAATATTGGGCTGTGCGGTTTTGTCCTGCTTTCCCCTATAGAGTTACTGCATTGGTTAAAGTAGGAAGGCTGGTTGGTAAGATAATGAAATTGTCAGTGTAATTCTTGGGCACTGACCTTGTCCATGTGTTTCTAATGTAGGCCTCAGCAAACACAATCCTCTCTCATTTCCTGGGCCTTGTTTTCTCATTGGAGCTGTTGCGCTCGGTGACATTGCCACAGACAGAAGCCATTCCAGTGCCCCGTCTCGCTTAAAATCTGTGTATCTGCGGCAATAATTGTATCCGTAGATTCAGATAATAATCGGAAATTGGGAGCCACAGAAAGCGGAGTTCAGTACCGACACTTGAGTCCTGTGAATCATATGGTTCCAGCAGTTGCCTCTCTTTCTTGTATACAATCCATTGCAAGGTTGGGGTAATTGAGAACCATCACTTTAGGCAGCTAGCGTCTTTCTGATAGTGTGTTTGTGTTTTGCAGAAATGTTTATCAGTTGTCTAAACTCAAAAGAAAAGAGAATACTCCTGTTGTGTTTGCCGATATCCTCTTTAACAGTGAATGCGATCTCCACTTTGAGAATTGTAGACTTGAATTACTACCTTCAGGAAAGTCGGTCCATAATTTAAGTCTAGATGGCGTTATTGACAACTGTCGGTCCATAATTTAAGTCGGTCCATAATTTGTTAGTTAGTAATACTGGATGAGTTTCCTAGCTGGAAGCTTGACAATACTGTTCTTGAGGGAGCCACTCGCGGATCCAGGAAAAAAATGATGAATAATGACCAGCGGAAGTAATGTTCTTGTGATCACTAGCTCCACTACTAAGAACAAGCTTCACGTTACCCCGATATGATATATTTGTGAATCCAATGAAAACATTCGGCATACCATCAGCATACTTGTGCAGGAAAGTGTTTTGCATCCTTTTAAGGGATTGTGGAGTGGGAACTGTTCTTGGGCCTACCCGCTAGATTTAAAGGAGATGATGCTTTCTTATCTGTGGATCTACTCTTCTACTGTGGCCTTGGAGTCTTGCAGCTGCCTTTACTTGTCGCAGGGACTCCCAAGGTAATTGTACCGCCGCTTCCTAAGCCTCTAGTCTCTTTGAAATGGTGCAACTACATTGTTGTGGAATTGACTGTCATTCTCTTGCGTGGAAAATGGGTTTTTGATGAGTGGTCCGAGTTTGATGCTACTTCAACACTGTAGATACTTCTCGTCCCCTCGTATAGAAGATTGCAAAACTCCAGTGAAATGTGAATGTTCACGTCCCAGTGACTTGGGCATGTTATTGTTAGCTCATAATCTAGGTATCACATATTCTAAAAGACTCTGGCTTTGGCTTTGTTAATGTGTCATGTTGCAATCTATCTTGTAACAAAAAGGAAGTACATTCGGAACGTCACGACTGTTGAAAATACATCTCACGCTGAATTTACAGACGACATTTGATAATTCAAACCCAATGCTCGCCAAAATGCACAGGCCAACAGGCCTAAGGGGTCTGGCATTGTATTGCTAGTATATGGCCAACCTTAAATCATCAAGAAACCAGCGAACCCAAAAATGATGTCACATGCCAAGAAGCCATTTCCACGTCTCTGGTCACATCTTTCAAGCTAATTGAGCCCAGTACCAACCGACAGGTGCTGTATAGGAAAATCATCAAGTAGAAATCTGGAATAGGAAAAATCCGATAAGATGCCGACAGGATAAAAGATTTAGAAGCTCAGATGATGATTTCACCGTGTCATAGAAAAAGTTGTGACATTAAAAACTAGCTAGTGCCATGCATTCAGGAATAGAGAGCATTGTCAAGAATAAGTAAAGAAATCCTTAATTTGTACATAAGCAAGAGAGAACTTATGTTCCATATATGACTTGCATTCAGCAACAGTAGTTGATAATTGCACCATACTAGAGTTACTCCTAGTGAGCGTTGATATCACAGCCACGATCTTTTTCCCTCGTAAGGGATCCATTCAGCCAGCTCTAACACTAAAGATTAAATGAAGTCCTCAAGTCTCATCTACCTAAGACAATGATATGATGACAGCCTAGCTTCTTAAAACACGAAGACAACAGGAGAGCCTGTTACGCACTCTGTACGTCCAACCAGTAGAATGGACAGGCTCGCCAGTTTTCAAATTTCAACCCATAAAGCAACAAATTTATGAGAGCTTTGCCGAAGTCAGCTTCTAGATATGGATCTGTGCGAGGGATTTAAATCGCATGACCTACTTTATGATGCTCACACCAGAAGCTACAGAATTTCCATTTAACAAACATAAGAAATACACACATGTAAATGCGACTATTGATCATTCTGTACAATAAGCTTGATTGTTAAGAACACTCAAAAAGCATTTCAAAGTGATCATAAGATGTGGATAAAATGGAAAAAAGGTAATGCAGACAGTTTCGAACTTGAACTACACAATATCAACAATTCATTGAGTATTCAGTACAGAGAAAACAGAGGAGAGATTGTACTTGCCTATTCAATCTTCTTTTCTTTGTTAGGAGGCCCTGGAATCTTCTTCAAGACGTGTTCATCAAATCTTTTATATTGCTTTTGTAAAATGTTCTGTGTTACACGGAGTTTGTCATTGATGTGGTCCTGATACTTGTCATACACGAATGGAACAGACAAGACAAGAACAATCCCTGCAGATAGCATAAAACAGAAACAAATATAACAAATCATCTGGATTATGAAGCAATAACAAAGATGAGGCAATAGGAAACAAAGCACTGGGTGTGCAGATCTCACCAATATAAACTAGGGTAAGAAAGTTGAAGAGACTGCCGATGTACGAAATCGCCCACAAGCCACAGGCAACCTGATTGGCCATGTACCAGGAAACTAATAAGCCCTTCCCTAAAAGTTGAAGGAGTACAAGAAATCGAGAAAGTAAACGAAAAATGTTCATTAAACTTTCCCCAACCTGAATAAAGAGTCTCAAGTTTCGATTGATTGTTATCTCACGTGCGATGAACAAACCATGGTTGATCCATTCTACGACAACATCAGCAGCTTTGGCTACAGAATCCTCAGAAATCTCTAGGTCAGGGAGAGGAGGCAATGGTCTGGACATTTGCATGCGATAAAAAAAAAATTAAGACAAAAAAATAGGTTTTAAGGGGCTGTGATGCTCAACTCTTGAATGAATGAAATGAATTTTCCTGGATTTCCATGATAATCAAGCTTCAGCGCTTCAAGTTTGATATTGTTTTGAGATTAAAATTCATCTACACAAAACCTTAACTTTTTTGCTCCTCCTGCCAAAAACAACTGGTAGTCCAGTTTTCTACATCAATCCTCCAAAAGTTGCCATTTCAGAATAAATGGAGTCTCTCTTCTCTAACACCTGAACCTTTATCCCCTTTTGTAACAAAGCCAACCCTACGACATTTCTATGCAAATAAGCATAACCACAACTCGAAGAGACATCAAACAAGACGTGACAAAATGGAAACGAGAGGTACCGACCGATTGAGGAGGGCCGCAGATTTAGCCCATAGGAAGAGTATAAGAACGAGAAGGAACAGGGTGTTTGCGGCGAAGGACAACAGATTGTAACCGGCTCTCTCGAACATGAACCACATCCCCGTCGAAGAGAGTAGAAGCGAGACCCCGGCAAGCCATCTTCTCCACAGAAGCAAATCAGCAACTAGCGCACGACACAGAATCAGTGAATCGATCGAACAGTCTCGTAGATCAATGACAACGTCAATAATGGCGAAACAAGCAAAAAACTAGCTCTAATGCTAGATAAACCGATGAGATACGATCGACGTCCACCCACAGCGGAACCCACGAAATGAACGGCATTGATAAAAGACGAGGGAGCGTTACCGGAGCCACCGCCGAGAGCTTGATGGACGTCGACGCGACGAGGTGGAGTAGTCGAAGCTCCCATGGCGAGTCCGGTGTCACGAACTCCTCCGCCGATCAAGCGCGACGAGACGCGAACGGCAAAAAGTGATCGGGAAAGAGGTTAGATCGGGAAGATGGAGGAGGGAACGCGAATACAAAAAGGCAGCGGCTGATGAAAAGGCAGTTTCTCCTACTTTCTGAAAGTGGAAATGGGCTTCTCAAAGTTCCACATTTGGCCCCCGCTGTTCTTTCTCTTTTTTCAATTTCGTCCCTGAAAGCAGAACTCATGCTTAAGTCCACGAGCATAGAGCTTTGGTACATGCCCTGCCCACTCCATTTCCATCTCCATATACTAGTATTAGGTTGGTGTATAAAATGCATGAGGCGCGATATACACGGCCAAATGGTTTTATGAGTTCAAATCATTTTGATAGTCGGATTTGCGGTCGAGCGCATACCACTCAATCACATTAAGAATCCAAATTTGAACTGAAAAGAATTTCTTCTTGAGTGTGTCCATCAAGAAAATTGAAGAGAGGCTGTGCCGACTCAATCACATCTGCCATGCATGGCCCAACCAGTGATCTAGTAACTAATTCAAGCCATGAGTCCGTGAACAATGCCATCAGTGAAAGTAACCTCTGCACTGCTGTAGTTTTGCCTGACATCATGTGGGAAGATGGAGACTCCGCATCTCTTTCTTGTCGCTGAATCAACACCCTAAAACCTTACAATTTCAGGCAATTCACGTCAAGTATTGGCCCTCCAACACCTGATTAAACAGGCTTTAGGCAGTGCATATGATTGGAGGGGACGACAAGCTGTGCCAGGGAAAGTAAATTTGCTAAGACAAAGCAGCCTTAACATTACTGAAATTAAGAAGAACAGGCTTGATCAGCTCGCTGCTTCCTCGCCGTTGTCTGAATTGTCATCGTCATCATCAGAGGACTCCCCCTTCAAATGCTCTCCTCCGCCTGAGCTAGGCTTCATCTTCTTCTCCTTCTTCCTTTGCTTCTTCTTTTGGCGCTTAGAACGCTTCTTTGCTGTACGTTCCTCCTCTGCTTTCAACCTCTCTTCCCTTCTCATCAAGAATTCGGCCATTTCCTTCCTTTTCTGGTAATCAGCGTCCATTCTCGCTAGCCGGTCCTGCTCCTTCCGCCTCATCTGCCGATACTGTTGCAAGCATAATTTGCAAATCATGAGTAACAAATCAGATAGGCTACCCAGTAATAGAATAACAACGAAATAAAGGAACCATCTATTCCTAATAGATGACATGAGAGAAAAACCCTTTCCATTGAATCGCCATATCGCAACCAATAAGATGAGTTTATCCAACAGAACATCGCAGAACAGCTAACAATCCACAAAACAAAGAAGCGCACTTCATCAATATCATCGATGTCAGTAATGAGCAACATAGATATCTCATTCCAGTAAAAATTCAGAATACTAAATGCAATAAAAGAAAATGTTATCCATATAATGTTCTCAATTCATTGGCAAAAAGGGACAGCTCTTATGTTTATGTGATACCCATTCAAACTTAGGCCTGTATTTCTAGCTTGACAAAGTCTCACATTTCCCTTTTAACTCATTTTTGACAATATTCCTACAGCTTCAGTAAAAACTTATACCATAATTTTGTCTATTTGACATAGATATGCCATAAACAAAAACGATGATCTCCTCCCTCTTGGCAGAGTCAAAACCACATCAGGTGCACATCATCAAAAAAGGTAATAATGTGGAGGTTAGATCACCAGACGTGCACGTTACATGAATTTATGAAGCTAGGCAGGCTAGCGCTAATCATACTAACAGGAATTTGAACGTCTAGATGAAGAAGGAAACAAAATACGGAAACAGAAGTGCGTACATCACAAATACAAAAATGAAGGATTGAAGCTCCAAGACAGGAGTAGAAACTGCTCTAGGATTGCAAGTAAAGCCTACAGCAGCAATTCACCACCGCAATCAGTTTCTAAGAGGCCAGATCAATGTCTCTCTTCATTTTGCTCTGATAAGAATCAAGATATCTAAAGAAAGGCAATCCGCCAGATCATGGCCACGACCTCAAATCTACATCCACCACTGTCATCTTACTTACTGAAAAGTTCCAGCTAAGATCAAAAAGCACCACTCACACTGGACAGACCCATAACGTCAAGCGTCCACTGCCTATCTGAATTTCAGATTATCTCAACATCACAGATTATTCAAACAACTTCCACCCCTTTTTTGCTCCAAGTGACCAGCAGAATTCACCAAACCACCGTATTCACGACAAACTCGCCCCTTCCTAAGCTGTGGTACCGAAGCAAACGCACAGAAGGTCTCTCTAGCACGGAGAACTTAAATAAATAAATAACTAAAAATCCAACATTTAGGACTTGGGGAACTGACCTGATGAAAATCCCCAGACCCTGAACCAGCAGAACTACCGGAGGTATTACTAACACGGACCGGAACATTCTCTATGATCCGCCTCAGCTTAACCTCCAAGTCCTCCTCTTCCTCCTTGAGCAGCGGCGCGACATACTCCACGAGCGCAGTGGAGCCATCGGCGACGGCGACAGCGCCGGCTCCCGGAGGCCTGGGCGGGAGCTCTGACTTCGGCTTCTCCGCCGCCACCAGCTGCAGGTCTCCATCTCTGGGTTTGCCCGTCGACATGAGTGATCGGGAAGCCCTAATCCCCAGGGGTCCAATTTAGGGTTCTCTTTCGCCCCCTCAATTTCTCCGTCGGCAGTAAGAGATCCGGCTACAGAAGTCCGGATAGTTTTCGATCCGGAGGTGGACGGAAGAACGATTGCAACCGGAGATACGTCGGTGAGGAGCGATGGTGGATTCGAATTCAGTGGCTCTTCATCTTCTCTTTCCCTCCACTTTGGGCCCTTCGCGCAAGCTTTCCATCGAGGGGAAGAGGGATTGGGCCTCTGTGAATCTCGTGCCGTCCCGATTAGGGAGGCAATTGCAAAATTAATTCAATTTTTGTTTTTTTTTTGGTCATGAACATACTGGTATTATATCCTCAGTTCAGAAATCACATATACAAAGTAAATTCATGAGGTTCGGAGGAGGATTGGAAATCCAAGTGCTTGGATCTTCATTCTTTGAGCTTTAGCAAGCCAATCAGCGACCGTATTTCTTTCTCGTGGGCAATAGATTATCCGAAGCCCACAAAACCACTTAACTCGGCCCTCGGCTTCTTTGATAAGAGGTTCTGCGTCCCATCTCATCTGATCTGTGACTCCACAGATTACTTCGACCAGTTCAAGTAGTCAGACTCCACTATAATCATCTCTTCACGCTTTCCTTCGAGAAAAAACTTAGGATTTCATTTAGGGTTGCGACTTCTGCATGAAAGGGAGAGGGAACCCACATGGTGCGAGCAACTCCATCAACGAGAAGACCCTCGTGATCTCTGCAAATGACGACCGAAATTTTGCTACATGCTTACTAGCGAATTTTATTTAACTACATGAATTTTTATTATCTATGCAAGGCAAGGTAATTAACATGAATTTCCTTTTATCGCCCGATTTCGAAAGTCCAGGAAAAGATAAAAAAAAACCTTGCTGTTCGTTTTCTGGTCAAATTTTATTCTTGAAAGGTGAATCATTCTTTCGTGGTGAGACAAAAAACCCTTCATCGTTGGTTGATAGTTTGTCATTTACCTCTTGGTGGCAGCTTCTCCAGTTCCAAAGTCTTTTTGTCCTTGACGGGTGATTCGTCCTTTAAGCTTTGATGGTGAATTTCGTCAATTTTGATCTTTATCCTTGGTTGATGGCGTATTCTTTTATGCCTTGGTGGTAATCATAATCGATTCTACCTTTACAATTACATTTATCCTCCGACATCTATCCCCGTACACTCTAATCCATTCGTACTTCCTTCAACATTGCTCGAAACGTCCAAAGCTCATCTTTTATTTGTATCAAGAAGTTACATATCTCAAAAAAGTTGCTAATCAGTAATTACATATTGATGTCAATGGCTTCGTCCTAGTGAAGGTTCTCATCAATAACTAAAATTTGTTACCACTACCTTTCTCAGCGAGATACTCCTTCAATTATCAACTGTTGTTTCTGTTGATGATTTTTCTTCTTCAAAATAGAAACAAATTGGCACAATTGAAACATTTAAAATCGAGTTTGTACAATTGTAATAAGTTTAAAAAAAATTGAACTTTTCCCTACTTATATATCTAAAATATAATTTCATACACTTTGGATCAGTTTATAAAGTTTGCTAAATACTGGAACTAAATACTGGAATATATTTTGCAAAGCAAAAATCACATATTCAATAACTTTTCTGTCTGTACCTTTCCAGTAATTTAGATGAACCACGACAAAAGAAAACATGGTGGATGTATTGTTTCCACTATAGTGCTGAATGCACGGGTTAACCACTGCTAATTACAATAACGAACAAATTTTAATTAATTAATAATGAACTTGTGCAATTGCTAATTACATTCACTGCCTAATGAGCTCCATTACAAGCGAAATAAAAATTAGGCCGATAAGAACTCCGATTTTGCCTCACAGCTGAATAAATTTACCAATGGTGGAAATACAGCAATTTGAAAGGCTACATACCCGATGAGGATATTCACCCTGCTACTACAGCAATCCTCCAGAAGGCAATATTCGATTGAAAACTGTAATTCCGCTAGTGTTGGGCGACAGCTTCTTCGTGTAGTACTTAGAGTTGCGAGACTGATTGATTCTTTTCCTTCTCTTCTCCGGTGTCAGATCAATGGAGCACTGCGAGAAGCCACGCCTCACAAACTACGCATTGACAAGGACAAGCAGTCGCGATTAAACGAGTACTCAAAATGCATATTGGCTGGGGAGGGAGAGTGGTTGACTTCTGTATACAAGTGCTTCCGCTGCAAGAAGCAAACATGTTCATGTATATGAGAACCATGATGAGGAAACGTACCAATCTGCAGTACGGGTTGTGAGCAAGAAAAGCATCTCCAAACCAAGGGAGGATGCTTTATTTTCAATATAATCTGCAAATGACGAACCATAATCAGTTGATATGGCAACCACCAACTAAACGGAGCAACGAAGAATCGCCACAAAACCAGTAGCACTTTATTCTTACGCAATTTACTTTCAATAATGTCGGAGTTGAACACATCAAGCTTTTTTCACAGGAGTCTATTTTTTGCAGGGCCCAGATGCAAACACCAAGGCGCAAAATATATCATAGTGTACCAAATGTGCCAGACTAAAAATTAGAAAATAGAAAAGGATTCCAAAGTCTCATACTTCAGCATAAGTCAGATATTCAGAAGCTTATGGGCATTTTTAAGAGAAAAAGCCCGTAATTGACCAATTTCCTTGCACATATCAGTTTATGTTAGCAATGGCCATGTGTACTTCCCATCCTTGAGGAAGAGGGTAAAAATTGAACTATGGCAACTATGATTATGTAATCTTGGTATCTGCAAACATAGTATATAATCTTGGTATTCAGATTACTCCATCCTAATGTTCCCATCTTTGGCTTCCAAATGGATTTATTCCCATGT
Source organism: Melaleuca quinquenervia (assembly GCA_030064385.1). Classification (NCBI taxonomy): domain Eukaryota; kingdom Viridiplantae; phylum Streptophyta; class Magnoliopsida; order Myrtales; family Myrtaceae; genus Melaleuca; species Melaleuca quinquenervia. The sequence goes on along the minus strand of CM057726.1, from coordinate 2,152,221 downwards.
TCTGCACTTGCTTTGCCAATTGCAATAATTAAAATCTAGATTGCTCCATATATCATTGCCAACTCAAAATTACTCTTTCTATCGATGGATAAATAACCGAAACATTGAATTTAAAAGGAGTAGATCCCATGAGGACACTATTATTTGGAAGGCAACTGATTGCAAGTCAACAAGATACATTGGATGCTTAGTTCAAGATTCTAAAGTTAATTAACACCCAGAGATATTGCAAATTTGCAACCAAAATCAACTTGCAGACCACAATCAAAGATACGGAACAACACAAAATGCTGAAGCCATACAGTTAGCATCAACTTCTTACCAAGTAATTTATCTCCCTGTCCTTGTCCACGACAGTCAGGAGAAACTGCAATTGCAGCGACCTCCCCACACTTCTCCTCAAAGAAAGGGAAAAGAGCAGCACAAGCTATGATTTGACCTTCTCTCTCTACCACAACGAATGAATCCAATGCTTCAAGTAGCTATCCAAAATGTAAAGGCCAGAAGTATATACCATCAATCTCAGATAGAAAAGTAAAAAAACTTGAAAGATCTATTCTCTTAGAAAAATCATTTATTGAGAAATTTCAACAGATAGCATGAGGAAAATTCACAAGCTCTAGTGACCTGAAGCCCAAAATTCTCATAGTTTCTTTCCCAAGGTGAGGAAGAAAACGAGGAGAAAGAAACTGGCTGAATTACTTCAGTGTAGAACTGTATGGTTTTTCACCACTCTGCTCTTTTAAACAACAGTGAAAGTTTCCCTCATTCACTGTTGCTTGATTCATTGCATGACCTAAATCTCACGCCATTTGAAAAGTTGAACAGTTAATCATTCTACAAAGCACGAATCAGTAAGTGGAAAAATTCTAGAGCTTACTGGACCAAAGAACTATTGGAGGACAGAATACACACCTAGCCACCATAATACCAATTCCATCTCTCTGAAAGAGTTCCAGCAGCAAAGCCCCACCTAAGGTGCCATCTACCAAGTGAACCCTCTGAACTCCACGCTGATTGAAAAGCAAAAGATAAAATCAATAGCAATAATGTGGAAAGTACCAATACAGTGCTGCTAATTTTTTAGACATTTGGACAGCATACAGGAAGAAGCAGTTCCGGGACATGACGGTATGAACATTTAGTACCAAGAGAAGTGCTGACAGTGCACCGTTCTGATAATATCAAATAAATTCTACTAAATTATGTTATAGAAATGGAAAATATATGTGGCGGCATCAAATGTTGGTTTACTCACAACCTAATCCCGACAGGATAACCTTTCTCTTTTTCCTTCTACTGAACTACAATTTCCAATGATAGTATAACACATTCTAAAATTGTTCAAGTGACATCCAATGGGGAAGACTCAATTTCTCCTGAGTTCAAAGGCAATAACCTGAGAGATCATAATGGATTCATTGTTTGCAAATGAAGTAACAAGACAATCGGAATAAAAAATTGCGTGGTATAAGATACAGTGTTCAGCAGAATGTGGTAAGTATTTGCACAGCCATTCAGCAACCACTAAGTTATTTTAAACATTAAGAATGCAACAACTACTATTATCTTGGCAGTCATTGCACAAGATCAAAACATCTTGCAGCCAACAAAAGTTTCAACTGGACTCTAAAACAATGATCTGTATAAGATCACATTGAACCATTCACTCTTAAGATTAAATGCTCAATAAGTATCTAAAAGACTCGACATTGTTCTGTTAGTCTTCGCATAATTCTCCAAGCAAAACTGAACAAACAAAATGAACAGTAAAATGCCTAGACAAATTTATGATGATAAAATTTATCAGTCTGTCGGTCTTCACAATTTCCAAGTTCAAAGATTCTTGCATTACTACCCCTTTTTCTGTAGAACTAGTCTACTGCTCCTTCAGCCAACATACAGTTGGTGAAGTGAATCCCAACCCAAGGTTGTGAGCCCTAGTTGATAGCTTAAGTGAGCCGGCACCAAAAAGATCAAAACCTGCCAACGAAATCTGCAGCAGGACATATTCCAAACATGATAGTATTGTGCAGTTCGCACCAGCATGATAGAACCATGCCACATATATGGGGGACATGTCCAAACACCATTTTCTAGTTACAACAGTTAATAAGTTAATTATTAGACAGAAAAAGTAACAAGTAGTAACAAGTTACCCTGAAAACTAAAGCAGCAACGGCCAACTCTACCAGGTAACCATTCAACTGACTTTGACGTTCCAAACCTCCAATAGCAAAACCTTGGTCACTTTCCCTATGTCCATTTCCATTGTCAAAACCAACACTATTTTGAAAGAGAGCATTCTCTTTCTCCAGGAAACCGTCTCCATTATGTGAAGGTGTGAAGCTAATTCTATTATATGGCGGAGCAGATCCATTACAGTTTTGCCTCCAAGGCAGGTGCCAAATGCACCACCTTGACTAAAAGCTTCCACATAGTTAGCTGCTGTTTCACTTTGCTTAGCTCGTTTTCTCATCATTGCATCTGCTTCATCAAGGGTTAAAAATCTGATAAGATGTCCTTTTTCATCAAGGATTGGACCATCTATGATACAAATAAATTTCTCTGCACCAATAGCCAGAGCACAAGCTGTAGCGACTTCGTAAGTGCTGCATGGATTCAACATGAGTTCATCAAACGACATTTAACAATAGAACTATCAGAGACATGGACTATAGATTAAGCACCATATCCATCATTCTCCTTGTTGGTGATAGTTGGGGAGACCCCATGTCTAAAGCATCAATTTTGAAATATTATAGTGAATGTTCGGTCAGTATGTTCATAAAACATTCAGACACACTTACAATTTGTATACAATTCCATTAGCTTTGCTTAGCTAAGAATCACAAAGAAGACAAGGATATGGAAATGAATTAGACTTTTCCTATACATCGATAATCAGTTTAAAAATTAATTCTACACGTTTTCTGTCAGCCATTGGACTAAATCCTTGACTCAGTGAAATTAACAATTCCACACTCTAAATCATCCCCGTGAAAGATTTTTTTAATCAGTTTATCCACTTTATAGAAAAAGTAACACATGGGTGTTGAAGACACCCAAAACTGTGAAATTTCATCTGTAGTAGACAAAGATAAAAATCTCAACAGCACAAATGGAATAGAAAGTTAAGTCCACAACAGTTCATCTTAAACATCACCTTATTTTTGAAGACTACTGAACATAAGGAAAGTAGAAGATATGGTATGGCAAGACAATTGCATAAGCAAAACCAAGCTTTTAAAACAGGATAGGCATTAAAATCAAACCGTACTTGCAATTTAGAACTTCTCCAGAGCTGGAATAGCCCAGGTTGCTTAATATAACTATACATCCACCATCAAGCCTCTCGCAAATGCGAGAAGCATCCACTTTCTTTACTTCACCGGTTGCCCCATAATCAACACCTTCAACGACTCCCCTTCGCTATAAATAAAAAGATCAACATTACTATAGTTGCCAAAGCAGAACAATGACAAAAGACAACTGACCTGTTCATTCAACTAATTTGAGAGATCAACCAAGAGAATAAGCAAGTAAACCTCACCTTGGCTGCAAGAAAGTTGCCACTTGCAACACTTACACCAACTTCATGAAAACCGCTAGTGTCCCCGTGACGACATATATCACAGATCGGGGGTCCAGGAGATAGTTTAGGCTCTATAATTATACGAGTCCTTCCAGCTGCTTCCATAGCTGCTTCCAGAGCTTCAGTATCTGTTATCCTGTATCTTCCAACATATTTAGGCTCATGTCCTGCAGCTGAGTTTCAGAAATTTCAGGTCCACTGTTGAGTATTGATTTATAGAGACAAAAAGGGGCCACATAAACAAGAGCTAGCCACTTTTGAAATTGAGATACAGATCAGTGTAACAGACATGAAAACAAACGCTCATTTTCACCTCTTGTAAAACTTAGCAGAACATATCCTTTCTTTATCTTTATTTTTCGATAAGTAAGAGTTAAGTCAACTACAAGGTACCAAGGTTGTGCAAACCCTTTTACAATAAATAGCTCAACATCAAGATAAAGCACCCTATCTATTAACTAACGAATTTTCATCCACATGCCACCATACTCAAGGTGTGAAACTTTGAGCCAGTTTTCATAACATACAATACAAAAGGGAATATCTTTTTGAAATTGAAATTCCTGCACATGCATTTCAATATAGATGGCTGAAGGAACCACATTAAAGAGAGCATTGTAATCTCAGGCCACTAATCATTTTGCAAGCATGTGATGCGCAATCATCGGAAAAACAGATTGCAGATACCATCCCAGATATTGACAGAATAAGTTTTGATTGACAGGGATGTTTTCAGTTTACAAGCCATAATTGTGGACAGATAACTCCATCCTGATTATATATAAGATATGGCTGAACAGTTGATATTACTAGACCCAATAGCAAGTGCCATGCTTCCAACAGTCAACAGAATGGAAATCATATTGAAACATACCAAGCACATAACAGGATGAATTACGAAAAGACTCACAGCAAGCGCAACTCGCTGACCTCTCTCTGCCAGGAGTTTATCAATCTGCACGTGTGTCCCTGGAACAAGAACAAACCTAATCCCCAAGCCATGAAGGAGTGCAATATCCTGCACAAAGAATTGTATCTAGTTGTAAAACCGAAAACCAACAATCAAGCACCCAAACCCCTCCAAACAGAAATGATAAGGACATACAGAAATTATGCAATGAGTATCCAAGTATAGCAGGAAAAATCGTGCATCAAATTTCTATTGTGAAACTCGAAGAAAAACTAAGCCATTGAAGCCTGAAGGACACGAATGCAGTCACTTGCACAACAGAAAGGGTTCGGGCTTTTCTTCTTCCTTAACCTCTCATTCTTAACTTTACCACGCAGCCCAACCACAAATCAAAAGCGAAGCAGAAGAAGCAATGAAAAAGCGACGCGTGCCTTGAGAACCGGATCCAAGTGCCCGCTGCCGACGATTTCGCCAGATATGACGACGACGAAAGTGGCACCCCTGTGAGCTCTGAAGTACGGCCACGCCTCGCGAAACCAGCGCACGAACTGCTCGTTTTCTCTGAGCCACCGTTGCTCTCCTCGTCTCCGCTGCTCCCTTCAGGATCGGCGAAGGCATTCCGCCTGAACCCGAGTCCCCTCGCGGCCCTAACCCTGAGCCCTCCGCGCGCCGCCTGAGCGGAAGGACGCGAGAGCCGTGACTTCACCGTGGAATTGACGGAGACGCGAGAGGGGGATGAGAGCTTGCCGCGATCGGAATGCGAATGGAGGAGCTCGTTCTGCGAAGGGATTCCGTGGCAAGAACAGGAAGAGGCCATGCTTAGGAGGTGATTCCGCGGCACGAAAAGCGGTGGCTCGTTCGTGCGTGGTCCATCCGTGGGTCTTCGCCACCACCAGCCACCGTCCGTCGACAAATCCGCAGCCACAAGCCGCTTATTGTCGATCGCTGCCTGACGCCATCAGCCTGCTTCAATCGTCGCTCCTGCGTGACACCATCGCTAGCCACGAACCCGACGCGGAAAGCCACCGCCGGTTGTCGCCCCCGCCACGTTCGCAAAATTCAAATTTGGAAACGTTATCCATGCACAATCGCAAATTAGATACAAATGTTTGTCCGAAATGATTTCTAGATATTTACCTGATTTTATTGCTTAATTTGAACATTACATATCTCTGAGGAATATCAAAAAATTGTATGAAATCTTATTCGTAAAAAGTTCCTCAATATAACTTTTTGAATTAAAAAACTTTATAAATATAATAACATGTTTCAGATCACCGAATCAGTATTCACTTACCCTAACATCAGACACATGACAACATAGTAAAAATTTCCGTCATCCAAATCCAAATTTTTATCTTTTGTGGATAATATATTATTACAATTCTTGCATGCAGAAAATGTTTACTCAATTGACTTCTTTGTTTGATTTTATTTCCTAAAAGATATAATTCAAAATAATCTCTTTTTTCTCTTTAAAATTAGTTAATTATCTTTTGTAGACTACGTGCTAGGGATAATATGGATTTTTCTAAATGATTTTAGGTAGCATAATTAGGTTATCATAGACTATATTCCTAATTTTATATAGATTGCATGTTTAAATTATGATAGATTTATATTCCGAATTTTCAAAGAAAAATCATTTTAAAAATGTCATTATGTATTTGGATTGCATGGCTAGGATAGATTATTTGATAATTTCGAATTTCATTAAAAAAAATCAAAAGAGGCCTACGTAGAATAGATTAGATTGCATTTCAAAATTAAAAATGTATGTTTAAGATAGGCCACTTATTTATTCTGATAGTCTCATGAAAGATACTAAAAATACATTATGTGCATGTCATATAGTTTAGTTGCATTATTATTAATGACATAATGTCATTGCATGCATAGCATTAAAAACAAACGTATAGGTTTATCTAATTTATTATGCATGTCACGTAGATTACATCATAGATTAAATAGTCATGTGCATATGTCGTAGTGTATGGCATGTTATATCTCATTTAATTAGTAAGCGTGTGTTATGTAGTTTAATATTTTATTTAATTATACTCGCGCATCGCATAATTTGCATGTTATGATTAATAAATTGAATTCACTAGGAATAAGGTTGATTAAGTTTCGTTTGTTATCAAGAATTGCATGCTAGATTCATCTAATCAATAATCATGTTATGTAACATAGTCACATGTTAGTTATAATAAATGCATATGTCATTTATGAATTGTATGATAGACTAGCACGTAATAATCATGTTATTGTCCATGCCTCGTGTCATTAGAATGAGGCCACTTAAATAAATGTTACTCGTTAAATTAGTTCAAACATTACGCATGTCATTATTAGCATAATTCATTTAGCACATCTGCACGACCCTTGCATGCATTGCAACGTCATTCCATTTTAATAAATAAGCTTGAAGGCGCTCACCCCATGCTGCAATGTGCTTACTTTATCCCCGCTATGACTCTTCCTTCGTCGCCCTCTTCTCGACTAGTAAGAGAAGGTACACCTGAATTGGACTTTCACCTTTTGGTTGATTTTTCTACTAATATTGTAGATGCTTACATTTTATCTTAATAAGTCCATACTTCCCATCTCTATAATTTATGTAATGCTTTTGTTGTTGAGTGTTAAATATATATTTATGCACCCTCATGATCACCTTACATGTTAGGTTGTTAAAATTAAAATTGATCCAAACTGTTTGCTTAAACATTTTCATGAATTTAATAGCACATAAAGAGCATTAGATAATCTAGTGCAACTATGTCTCGTATCCCATCCTCTTTAATTCGTAGAGATAGAGCATGCTCTCGATGCTTTACATAAGTTTTCAATTGACCCGTCGTAATCAAATTAGTAGAAACTCTTAGTTAAAAATAATTTGTGTGCTAAGAACTTAAGTGGAGAATTGGTATAGGCTCGGGAGAGTCCGAGTTAGGTTTGGTTCTAATAATCCATTAGCTACACCATTAAGCAATGTAGCGTCCGCATCAGGCACTTTCTTTTAATAAATTATATGCGTTTGTGGGGACTTTCTTTCTCTTTTTCTTTTTTGCTCGATTTTCCTACTCCAATTGTTGAGACCCAATGAGCAATCGAAGGAGATATGGAAAATAAGAAAGAAAGAAAATTACAAAAATCCATCAAATGTTATGCCGTGTAGGACGGTTGGCTATGATTAGGCTTCCATATCAACATTTTGTAGCCAAAAATAGCCCCAAAAAACTACATTAATAAACTACCAAAAATTCATGAGTAAATTCATTGAATTTAAAACTTCACGATCGAATTAGCATCCATATAATAAATTTAAAACTTTTTTATAGTAATTATATTACTATCAAGTTAAGGATAAATTCAAGGGAGTACCCAAATTGTGCTTGTGCTTTGGAACGTCATTAACCATTTTGGTCGCAAATTAGTGTAATGATCGAGAGGGATTGACATGGCTACTCAACATTAGCAAACACAAAGGTACAACCCTTTTCATTGTCTAAGAGCACGAAATCCTAAAAGCTTTAGGTGCGGTTTGACCAAAATAGTGATAAATAGCGCTAAAATTCAGAGGATCGATCTACCATTTGATTATGTAGTAATAATCGTAAAATTGCACCAAAATGAAGAGTCGGGCAAATAGAATTTTTAACAAGAAATGTCAGGAAAAGAAAAGTAAAAACCTCGTACTTTCCTCCGGATAATCTCGTTAAATTCGTGTTAAAAAGTACATCGAATGGAGAAAGGCTACTGTATCATCAGACGTCGGACGATGTTTAGTGACGTGTCAAAGCTGTCCGGAGCGGGTTTCGTTTTCTGAATCCGACCCGAGAGCGACGAAGGGAGCTTTCGACCGTGGGGGCCCACTTCGGGTTCCCGGTTGACCGGGACGAGAGGCGAGGAGACGCGGTGGGGCCCGAGGACACAGAGAGATTCCGAACACGAAAGCGCCACCGGTCAAATTTGAAAGGCACACGTTTTGATCGTGGTGGCGCCGTTTGACCCGCGGGATAGCGTGTGAACGGACCGCCCCCCGCCCTCCCTGAGAAAAACCGTCGTCGTTTTCGCGGTAGTTGGTATCGGCGGTAACCCGTCACCTCCTCCTCCTTCTTTTGCCTTTCTAATTTCTAATTAAGTTTATCCACGCCTTCGTATGAATCTGATCCTTATCGGGGTTTCCAATTTTGTATAATTAATCGAGTCGGCATTTCATGATTACGTTTCTTAGTAAGCTTTGATGCCGATCTCCCAAGTCTTTTTACAATCGAAGAAACAAATCTTATACCATTGACGATTCGAGAAATCATATATTTTTCGTCTCGTGCCAATTTGGTAGGAAACAAAGGCGTCTCTTACTAGTTACGTATTTTAGTGCGAGGTAATCCGTGTCCCATAGTAAATGTTGAACAGCCATGGCGGATTGAATTTGAATCCGAGATGCCAATGTCATCGTTTGAAAAATGGCAATACAATCTCGCGAGTTGTTTTCTAATAGATTTTTATGAAAAATAAAAACGGTTTTGACGGTTCGCACTTGCAATACGGGCCGAATCGCATGGAAGTTAAAAATAAATCAATGAAGGACGAAAAATACTGTGATTAGGGTAATCGGTTTTAAGTTATTTCATGATAAATAAATTGATGGAATTTAAGATTTAGGAGTGATTTACGTATCCACAAGATTGTCGTTGGACGCTTTGAATTCTTTGGTTTACACATTATTTAGTTATCAATAGCTCGTGTTCATCCGTACCCAAAACCAAATTATTTCGGGGGGACAACTTTTTCTTTACAAAAGGCACATAAGATCAAAATATTTCAAAATAACTCGATGATATGGAGAGTGGGAAAGCTACACCAGAAAAAAAAACTATAAGAATTACTATTTTAATTCATCACGGCAATTCAAAGAGAAATGGAAAAAAAAATACTTATCTAATTGTGGATCAATGAACCATTTCACATAAAGATCGAGTCATTTTAGACAATAAAAATCTTCCAATACCTATAACCGAATTTCCATAATAATCCTTATTATTATTATTATTATTATTATTATTATTTAATCACATCGATGATGGATGACCTTGTAAACTTCTTAATCTAATCATATTAAGGTAGAGCGGAAAAAAAAACCCGCCAGAAACTTCGACTGGGTGAATGGCGAAATCCGCCCAAGCGAGCATGCTTTCATAATCGGCAATCTCTTTTTTTATTATTATTCCGTGACAGCATAGTTAGACCCTTGTCAAAACACGTGAAAAAAAAAAAGAAGACGGCCTACCTAAAAGGCATGTAAGAAAGTCCGGACCAAAACGAGACCGTTTCGCATCCTCAAAGCGTTAGAGAAGGGGCCACCGTTAGATTTCAAAATCCCCCCGTCTCGCCGTTCGAAGGGAAAAGTCTCTTTTGTGGCCGCACGATCTTCGCGCAGCGGCGCAATTCAAAAAAGGCTTTGCGCGAGCGAGAAGGAAGGAAGGGGAGGGGGGAAAAGTAGAGGAGAAGAAAGAGGGGGGGGGGGAATAAGTTAAATCAAAAAGTCGTTACGCCATAAAAATCAGGCTCGTGCCGTTGGGGGGAGCGGTCGCGTGGGTCAGGTCGCCAGCCTGGACGGACAGCTCCTCCGCAATCATGCTTTCTCCAATTCCCGCGACCGCTTTTGTCGTTTTCCTTTAACTCCAACCCTTGTCCTCTTCTCCACGTCATCCCCCTCACTCGCCTCGATCAACCCGTGCTTTATTTGTCTAATAACCAATTTAAGAAAATATTAGCGACGACGCCAAAAATAACTCCAATAATACACCCACTGCAAAACACATGCTTTGGATTTTTTTTGTGTGTGGGACTAACAGTTTCAAACTTGTCTATTGCAAGACCAGTAATTTCAATTTATATCGGCGTGAAAAATATACCGATGATAGAATTGAAGTTAATATTATACATATCACGTACATATAAGTTTAGATTTTTACGTAGCACGAAAAAATTTGAGGGTATTTGCGTCGATCTAAGATTCATTGTAACACAACAAAAAGTTTGAAGAGCTTATCGCAGTGTAGCGGACATAATACGTGTTTTTTTGTGGCATTTGTTCAAGTTATTATAATTCTCAATACATTACTAAAGCATTCTAGAAGACCCCGTGCTAAAAAGCATTATCCGAACAAATTTTGGGCAGTTAAGAATCGTATTAATTCGTGCATCTGAATCGATGGTGAGCATGGCCAATATGTAGTAATCTGATTTTCAGAACATTAATTACACAAGAAAACAAAAAAAAATTAATGCATTCACATGATATTGTGTTTGTTCTCTAGTTACGACACAATGTTCATATGACACTGCCCACCAAAATCCAAAACATTAATTACGAATGCAGGATCTGATTTCCTCGACCACGAACATTAATGATTCCATGAAATAAAGTTTGTATGGTGATTACAGCTTGGATTCTTTTGATAAGTATTATAAAGGCGATGAAAATAGGCATCTAAGTGGAACAATATATATTGTATTTTCTAGCTCTTCTCACGCCGATGAATAATAATAGCTGTTTTTGAAATTGAGTTTTCCGAATTTGAGAATAAAGAATAATCCGTAAGTATTCCACAGACATCGGCCGATGCTAAACCTAGTAGAAATTAAAAAACAAGACACGGAGGTGAATAGCTCATCGTAATAATGGTTTTCCACGTAGGCTCAGTCAAACTTATCCGAACGCCCTTTACTTAAACACCATCTCCTCAATCTCTCGCGCGCGGTGCGTTTTTCGCCGCCCGAACTTTTCCACCTACTCCCTTCAACTTCCATAACTGTCGTGACTCCCCTTAGATAATTCAGGAAACCACCTCGATATTTTCTGTTAATGCGAGATTTTAGTCCCTTTTTTTCGTTTCGTTATTCTCGCGTCCACGTGGCGAACCTATGTGGTTATCCAGCTGGCGCGTGGTCTCACCGGATACCGGGTAGCGCCGGTTCGATCCATCGCGGGTTAAACCCCTCTGACGCAACCGGCTCTGCCGGTTGCCCCGAGCCCCCCTCCTTTATAACTCACGCTTCTCCTTCTCTGTGCCTCTCGCGCTTCAGTCTTTGAGTCGATTTCGCAGGGCGACGGCGCTTCCAGGGTTCGAAAATTCGATGGAGTCGGACGGTGCGGTGGGTTCGTCGCAGAGAGATGCCGATCGGGTCAAGGGCCCATGGAGCCCGGACGAGGACGATCTGCTGACGAAGCTGGTGCAGCGCCACGGCGCCCGGAACTGGTCCCTGATAAGCAAGTCGATCCCTGGGAGGTCCGGCAAGTCGTGCCGCCTCCGATGGTGCAACCAGCTCTCCCCGGGGGTGGAGCACCGCGCCTTCACGGCGGAGGAGGACGATCTCATCCTCAGGGCGCACGCCAAGTACGGCAACCGCTGGGCCACCATCGCCAGGCTCCTCAGCGGCCGCACAGACAACGCGATAAAAAATCACTGGAACTCCACGCTCAAGCGCAAGTGCGGCGCGGCGATCCCCGACGGAGACTCCGCGGCGCGGCGGCCGGAGGAGAATAAGAAGCCTCGCAGCAGGAGCCCCGGGAGCCCGTCGAGCTCCGAGCTAAGCGATCCGGTCGCGTCATCCGGATCCCATTCTCAGCCGCAGCCGACGACGGCGAGGACAGCTGCCGACTTGGCGGCACCTGTACGCACTCGTAGCGAGTCGCGGGCCACGGACGATCGGGAAGAGGACGGTCCTTCGACTCGGCTGACGCTGTCGATCCCGGGCAGCGGGCCGAGCGAGTCGGGGACGAGGCGGGAGGACTCGAGCAGACATAGAGGGGCAACGACGGTGTTCGGGCCCGAGTTCACGACGGCGATGCGGGAGATCATCCGGACGGAAGTGAGAAACTACATGACGGAGCTGGAGAGAGGCGGCCCCGTGCGCCGGGACGGCAACGAGGGATTCAGAAACGACGCCGTGGAGTGAATCAGAGTCGGGGGGAGCTGGTTGGTTAATAAGGAACGAAAAATTTTGGATGGACTTAAATTTCAAATGGATGGGAATTATTCTCGAGGCTGTACATGAAATACAAGAAGCGAGTTAAGATCGAGAGACAGTGAGGGTGGGGCTTTTAGAGTTTTTCTTTTTCTCTTCTTTTTAAACCTTTTGTAATATTATCTCCGTTGGCAATTTATTTCTTGGTAAAATCTTTGGCAAATATAGAACGTGTATATTCAAAAGTCGGATTTGTCCTGTTTCCTCGTTGATCTATAACCGACGAAGAATCTGTTAAGGAAGATTAGGAGGGCAGTTAGCGCGTTGCGCGTAGCGTGAGCGGAGCGCCAACGGGAAAGGAAGGCGACTCGAATTGGGAAAATCTGGGTTGGCCCGTTTCGGGACCGCATTTAATGTCGGATTCGGTTTCTGTCTTTTGTTTCCTTTTTTTTTTTTTTACAACCTTTTCATTAAAAAGCGCACGTGATTATCCTGCTCATTGTTTTTCTTCTTTTGATTTGCCTGAAGGAGATTCGGATATGGACGGATTGTTGGATTACGGAGAGAAGAGTGCGAGGCTCGAGCGAAAAGTCTTATATTATTGTTATCGTGCAATGAGACATGAGATATAGATTGCTCAGAGATCGAGACCGGTCTAGTCCTCCCCCTTTCCTCGTTTAAAGCTCGGCTTCTCAGGGCATGTGCGCATCACTTAATGTTGCTCCAAGCATGCCCGACTTCAATATGTTCATCAGAGATTGAGCCTTCAATTCTACTACTCTTCAAAGTGAACTTTGGTTATAATTATGCTAGCCCCAGATCGCTTTGTATGATCTATTCTAGTCCTCGGAAACGGATCAAAATTTCACGCCGCATCATTTGAATGGTTCCTTCCCCAAAGCACTACACAGCTAAATCCCAATGCATCGCGCAATTTTAAATAAATTAAAAAAAAAGGATACAAGTGAATGATTTTTGTAACATCAAGGAATAATCTCGATTCCATTTTAAGTTTCACTGTAAACCTAACGATGAACTATATCCGGTTGCTGTCGTGTGTACGCTGATTACAAAATAGGAGCGATGGAGATTACATTGGTATGGGATATTTTGGAATTGTATTGGCTCGCTTATTCAATGGACCTATTATACGGGCAACATTATGTTTAACACAACATGCGGTCAAAAGTGATTTCATGTGGCAGATACTGGCGTAATAGGTTTTTCTACCAACTTTACCATACCTATCAAAATAGGTCATAAAATTATTCCTTAACCCTTATATGATGAACCGAGCTATTATAAGGATTAGATTTATTCAACAAATATGTCCTCTCTTGATCTTGTTCTTGCTCGTTCGCTTCACATCCCCATCTCTATTTGAATATGGGTTTTTCTAAATTGAGTTAAGTACGTGAGTGTTTTAATATTATAAATTAGGTCGGGCATGAATCACTATATTTACATTGCATGTAAATGGGTTAAAATATGTTAAATTGATATATTTGGATCCGACCTGACTCGTCCGTAAGGAGTCATTGCTTGAAATCACGACATGACCTTGATCACACTAGCCGAGTGATATCAAAGCTCCTGAAGCCCAAGGACACTGGGCCGGTTCAGGTTCAGCAAAACTAGGCTTCGGCCCAATCAAAGCTACTGGTTTACCCGTCAACCGGATCCGACCCGGGGATGGTGGCTCCACCTCCACCCAGTCCCGACCCGAGGCTCAACTTAGCGTTTTGCAAGAGCAGCGCGATCGAGCGAGAGGAGGCTGACGTCGAGCGAGCGATCGATCGAATTCTTCCATTCGAGTCGGCAGCGGAGGTAGTTCAAGACTGTGAGCTTCTTCGATTCCACTACTGTTCCGATCGGGAAGCTTCTCTGAAGCTAATCGAGAGGGCCAGAGAGAGGAGAGGAGAACAGAGGAGAGGGGGACGATAGAGGAAGAGATGTTGCCGACGGCATCCAGGGGACGGCCATCGTCCGCCGCCTCTCGATCGAATAACATGTTCAGTCAGTACCTCCGCAGAATCGTCAAGGTCTCTAATTTCCCTCCCTACCTCTCTCACCCGTTGTTCTGGATGCCAAAATTTTCAGCTACTAGTAGCTCAGTAGATCTGATCTCCCGTCCTGTCGTATCCTCGCTATAGGATGCTAGTCGAAATTGCCATGTGATTTAGGAGTTCGATCGTGTCGAGTAAATGCGCTAAATGCGAACATTTAGCTCGATTTTTAATTCGGAGAAAGTGGTAGTGATGCATCCTTCGACGTTGCTGCGTCGCTGAAGATGTAAAGCTACGTTGAGGACTCCATTGTAGATATTTTATTTGTGTCAGTCGGGATATAATCTGAGCATGGCTTGATCTGCGTGTGAGAATCTTGAGTTGGAGATTCGTTGTGCTGGTTAATCTTCAGGGTAGCGTGCTGAGCTTCCATGTTAGTCATCGAGGTCTGATGATTTAGGCTTCGTGTGGCAATTTCTTCTCCTATAGATAACTCAAGTTGCTCTTCTCCGGCATGGCATACAGCACTCTACAGGTGTTGCAATTGTCGCCCGATCGCTTTCAAATCGATATAATTAAATAAGTTTGGAATAGCTTGTGTTTCCGCATCTTTCACAAATTACATTCAAGGTTGTTTTTTAGAGCCATTGTGGCATGTAATTAAGAGAGGGACCGATGGCGTAGCTTGTCCAGAATGGTCGTGCATTGTATATTTGTCAGTGACAGTCTTATGTGCAGTGTCATTGTATTGTAAACGAGTTTGTTGAATAAAGTAATAGCGCAGATGATACGCTGCCAACGGTTGTTTACTCCTGAAATGTCTGGCATATACATTCATTGATCTGGATCCCAAATGATTCATGACTGTTAGTGTCAGGTGTGATCCCAATTGCAGATTCCCCTATCGTAGCTTGTTTACATGTTATGGGCCCTACTACATATACTATCTGTGTTATTCATTATGGTGCTTTGCTTGCTGATTCATTAATCTGTTTCTGTTTTACAATTGGAAATATGGTAGTAACAGCATCAATTGATGATTTACTGGAGATAATTTATTTTTTTCCAAAATGTTCTTACCTGCTGCTATTGCTTCTTTTTCATTCTCCCCCTTCTTTGCTTAATGCAGTGGCAACAAATGGACATCGAATATACATTCTGGCAAATGCTTCATCTGTGTACATCACCAAAAGTTGTGTAAGAATTTGAATCTACGTCACCAATCTAGTTATTCTTTTATATCTGTCATCATACTTTTTACCAAGCTTTTTGTGTGTGTGTGTGTGTGTGTGTGTGTCTTCTCTGTCAGTGTTTCTCATGGTTTTATTTGGCATTACTGTTCTTGTTAGTCTGGGGTTTTGGAGTTGGATTGTTACAATGAACTAACTGGATTAGTTTGACATCTTGCATGTGCAATGGGACGATGGATGCAGATATCAGCACACAAAGTATCACAAGCGTAAGTCCTCACATTTTCAAGTTTCCATCCACTTGGTTTTCAGTAATTTCAGTTTCAATCTGGTTAATTCGAGCTCTGTGCTCCTTAAATGTAAACGCTTTAAATTTTATACTTTGTTCAGGAAACTTTGTCACTATTACCTCCTTTTTCCAACATTACATCGAGTCTAACATAGATTTCCAACTTAGAATCTGGAACTGCTGAGTATGTCATGGGCAGTATTTTGTGTTGTAAATGAGACGATTTCTTGATTGTTGTATCTTCCCCTTGTTTTTCTCCTCTCTTGTTTTGCCTTTTGGCCCTAGGCATTTGGGGATTGACTTTATTGTAAGATATACCATACAAGTTGCTACCAATTGTTTCATGTGGGCTAGAGGTCACCTTGTTCTTCCTTTCCTTGTCTCAGAAACTAAGAACCAGTGGGCCCGTGATGATCCGGCATTTGTGGTGATCAGCAGCCTTCTTTTGGTAGTTGCAGTATCAGCTTATTGTGCAGCGTAAGTTGCATATCTGTTTTAGTTAGCTTCTTTTTGTTGATTGGGCAGAACTGATGTATTTGGTTTGTAGTAGATATAACCTATGGTGTAGTATGCAAGAATGGGAAGAAGTATGACCTTTCAAAACTCTTTGGTTCCTAGTCAATTGCATATAGATAAGTTTTACATGAGACGTTTTCTTTCAGGAATAGCTGCATGCCTTTGAGTTATTACATATGCACATGTCATTTGCAAGTCTTTCTAGACAGAGTTCTTCTCTCATCCATTTGTTTTTGCATCTGTTCTTTACTTCAGGTATGACCACAGTGTTGCACATGCCGTTTTTGTAATTATTTCGGTGTTACTTTTCCATTTTTTGGTGACTGGAGCTATCTTGTCTACTATTTGTTGGTAAGAGCCTCTTGCCTATAATAACTTCGCTGCAAATTTTAATCCTTAAATTTCTTTGGTCTTCTTTGGTCTTTTCATTGACATAGATCAGATCAATCAAGCTAGTACCTGACTTCCTGTTTGCCACCCTTAAAGAGAGTTAATTGGTCCTTATAGAGTTCACCAAACTGCAATTGCATAACGGTGTAATAAAAGTGCAATTGATTTTCCATATTGCGAGTTCTGTGAAGTGTGCTTGAGAATTTATTTAGTAGGCTTTAATCATTACCTTATGAACTTACGGAGTTATCTTTGGTCCATTAGTAGCCATAGGCATGTCTATTGACCTCGATTATCTATTGACCGTGATATTAGTTGCTTAGGTGTCTATTTTCTTAGTTATTCATACTATCAGCATGTGCATTCAATGTTCTCCCTGAAATTGGTCCTTTGGATCCAGTATTGATGACTAGCACTAATAGCCTATCGCAATGACGCTACAAAATGTTTCTTGTTCCGACTTTGGCATTGGATTGGAAGAAAAAAAAATCTGGTGCTGTCTCTCATGTTATCTAGACTAACTACATTTATCCTCTACAAGCTGAACAAGGGAAATTTGCTTCTCACTGGAAGGACCTGGGGCAGAGTTTCTGTCGGTGGAGGTTGATCCCCAGTCACTTCTAGTTATCGTCTTCTGTGCAAGTTAAATAAAGAAAGAATGGAAGCCATTTTGCAGAATAAACAAAATACATCTCCCAATGGCTGCTGTATGCATCAATACTTAATGCTGTATTATTGTAATATCTATTTTTTTCCTTGATTTTCTTCCAGGTTCTTGACGAACAGCTATCTTCGGGAGGAGGCTCCAAATAGTCATGTGGTTGAACAACGCGTTGAATGGCAAGTCTTGAAATTCATCTTCCCTTATGTCTTGATGTTCAGCATCAATTGCTTCAGTATGGCTGAAACATTTGGTCCTTGAAACTTTCAACTTTGAACCTTATGTTGATCGTGTTGAGATTTGATTTAGATGATTCCGCACTTTGTTAAGATGACGATCTTGCTAGCATTGTGGAAAATACTTTTGTTTCTCAACTTGCTAGAATCTGGATTAAATTGATGTCCGTCAGTGCTCAGATGGTTTTTGTAGTAATATATTTTAACATCTTCTCATTCTTGAAGGCTCTATGCGTTCGATGTACACTGCAACTCCTTCTTCCCTATGTTTGTTTTACTATACGGTATACCCTAAATCCATACATGTCCTCACAATCTCTAAATATTAGTATTTTGGTGCGGTCCATCAACAACTGATGCTGTGTATGATGTGGCAGTGATACACTATTTCTTGTCTCCTCTCCTGGTGGCTCATGGCTTTATTGCTGTATTGCTGTCAAATCTGCTTTTCATGGTGGCAGCTTGTTACTACCATTATCTAAACTTCTTAGGCTATGATGGTAATCTCTCTCTCTCTCTCAAAATAGTGGAGCTGATTGCTTACCATGGTGTCCTATAGTGATAAATTCTCTTTCACTGCAGTGCTGCCCTTTTTGGAGAGGACCACTTTCTTCCTATATCCAATTGGTGCTGTCATTGTCCTTTGTCCTATTTGTAAGTTGTGGATACCCATTTGTAAATTGTTATTCGCAACTTCCTATTCAAGCGCATTTATCATTTATTTGCCTGTTATAATACTTTCTTTTATCTTCTTTGCAGTTATGTTGAGTGGGTTTAATCCGTCCAGATATTTCATGAACATGTATTTTAGTCAGAGACTATGAATTGTTCACGGCTAGCACATTGGACGGTCCATATTATGGTTGTGCAGGTAGTTCAACAGCTTCAATGGGGTACCTGTCCATTGTAGTTTCGGTTTATAGAAAGGATGGAGGACTGCAATGCCAAACAAGTGTAGTTCTTTCTTTTAGGCTTCTTTTCTTCGAAATTCCCTTGTCCGTTCATGCACGGCTGATTTACTCCGCCATAATCTCACATTCCTCCATGTTTCTGGATCTTAATTTTTGTAACAGACTCATGGTTATTACGTGTTAGTAGGAGCTGCACGTAGAAACTTGCAGTAATGAAAGAAAGTTTTAATCGTTTTCGTTGCAATATGGGCCCCATCAGAAGTTGTTTCGTGCAAGGCTTAGGTCAGCCAGGAATACTATGAAGCGCTCGCATTTTCGTTTGCTTTCAATTGTTTCAATTGCAAGGCCTCCCTGAGGCATGCATTAGTAGCTGGGCTTTCCAAGAAGGAACCGGCAACCTCGTCGAGGGCGAGATGTGGTGCACGGCAATCTCTTTTGCCAAACATTGGCAACTTCACTTGCATATCTTGAGAAGAAAAACAGGGCAATTTGACATGCAAATGATAATCCCAGAAGAACCCGAATATTCCCATATTGATGGGGGCGAAGTCCGTCATCATGAAGTGGCGCGTTCATAATCATGATAGATGGTGGCTGGTATTGAATGTTATCGGAACCGAGCAAATCCATTTCGGATCATGTGCACGTGGAAGTTGACGTCATCGGCGGACCCGGAAACTCAAGCGAAACTGGCCAGGTTTTTCTTTCCACTCCACTAACAAGGGAGAGCAAGAAAGTCTTAGGGGCGAGACTCAATCAAAGTCGTCGGTTTTGGTGGAGGAGATGATGACGATGATGTTTGGCAGGCAGAGTAGGTGAGGATGGACCCGGAAATTCGCGAACCCTGGGGTGAAGTCATTCATACGTTAGGATCAATCGGGAATCCCAGAAAGATGGGGATTAGGATTGCCATTGTTTCCCGGGACCAACGGGGAGCCACAGATGAATGATCGCCATTATCTGCGTCTCTCACCGAGTACCCACGATGTTTCCTTGATTGGTCTCAAGCTCCGCGAGTTCATAAATCCCTCACGCTTTCCAGAACATCTTAAAGAGCGCCGAGAATCACACAAGTACGTCTTGTTCTCATACTGTTACTGGACTTGGTAGAAATAAACTCCATACGAAAGCAACGACCTTTGCTTGCTTATGAAAAGCTTGTGAGGACCATTTGGAAAAGTCATATCCGCCAGGAATTGTTGAAATATATCGTGTCACCTTTATTTATCCGAGTTAGGTGTTGGGTCTCTGTCAGAAAAAGAACTTCCACTCACCCCTCTCAAAAATCACAGATCAACCCAATTCAAAACATGCTTCCAGAATACACATAGTCAATTCATAAGTGGTGACATGCCCACAACCTTCATAGAATCCACAAGAAGTAAGGTTTTATAGTTCGTTACAAAGACGGAAGAAAGCAATACTTTCAGGGTAGCAAACGATCACCCAGAGGGTATAAGGAGCCCAAATTGAGAGACGACCACAGTAACTTGGCGTTGATATGACAAAAGGGGGGAAAAACCCAGAAAAAACAAAGAAGGGCTCAAAGTCTGTATTAATCGAGTTTGCTTCCTGCGACGTCCACGACGAACCTGTATCTGACATCGTTCTTCTCGAGCCTCTCTAGGGCCTTGTTGACATAATCCATTTTGACCACTTCGATCTGGGAAGTCAATCCCTTGTCTTTGCAGAACTCAAGCATCTCCTCTGTTTCCTTCATGCTCCCTATGAAGCTCCCTGTGATTGACTTCCTCCCTGCATGTTATAACCACACAGTTGAGGTGACATACAATTTGTTGAAAGACCATCAATCCAGGAGAAGATTTTGCATTTGTTCGCAAAATGCCTGCCGAAAACATCACTGTGACCGCAAGATGATGTAATAGCCGTTTTGGAGTAAAATATCAGACTTCACAACGGATTTTTCATGTGGTGTACAGGGTGTATAAATTTCCTTGTACAGTGGCTGCCTCTGTCTTCCTTGACGCAAAGACTGATTTATTAAAAAACTGTGCTCCAGAGAAAGAGAGGACAGAGAACTTACCAAGCATAACCATGGGAGAGACAAATTGAAGAGGTTCACCAAGGACACCGGTCAGGATCAGCTTCCCATCGAGCTTCAACAAGGCCAGGTAAGGCTCCAGAGGGTGAACTACAGGGATAGTGTCAAAGATGTAGTCGAGCGAATCGGCGGCCTCTTTCATTGCATTTGCATCGGAGCTCACTACGTAAGCATCGGCACCCAGGTGCTCCAATGCCTCCTTTCTCTTCTTATCAGAAGAGCTAATCACAGTCACATGGTGTCCCATGGCCTTGGCTATCTTCACCCCCATGTGGCCAACCCCTCCAAGCCCCAGCATCCCTCCTCTCAGCCCACTTTGCCTGAGCCCAAAGTGCACCAGAGGGCTGTACACGGTCACGCCAGCACACATTAGTGGCGCCGCCTGCTCGGATTCTAACCCATCTGGGATTTTCACCACAAACCTGAAGGGAAAAGGACCCAATTCGACCAGTCAAACCTTCCATCAATTTCACTTTGTGTGGGTCTACACGCAATGCTGCAGAAGAAGCCTTAGGCTGGACGTTTCTTTTTAACTAATTCCAAAGGGCTTCAACTATTCCAACTATTTGGTAGATTTACATACACCATCAGATCAAGTCATTCCCTTCGAAGTACGTATGTGCTAAAATCGACAAGAGCAGACGAGTTTTTTCTAATCTATTTTTCATCAAGTTGGATGCGATTTTGTGGGGCATTAAACATTGACCCCAGACAGATTAACTGCAATCAAAAGAATCAACAATGGAAGGGCTAAAACAGAGCACCGCGCACTTTTCGATCAGCTTTAATAAGATGGGTGGCATGGTGTCCTCACATTCTTTCACCTTTGGTTTGAAGCACAGCAGTTCTCAAGACGGGTGTTTATTTATTATTTTCTTGCTTTTCAATCCAGAAGTAGAAATCTGCGTAGGCGAGGTGTCCTCGAGGGATCATTAACTCTACTCCATCGGGTGGGCCATTTCAGCACAGAATAAGAGAGTAATAAGTGGCATCAGGTGCTCACCTTTGGTCAACAACAATCTCACCAGCAAAACCACCTTGAGTGGGCTTGCCATCGGTGTAAACGTCATTGTAATTCCAAATCTTCTTGTTGCAGTATTGCTCCTGGTCTGATTTGCAAGGGCCGCAGTCTCTGCAGCACCCAACCACTATACCCGTCCCTACTCGGTCACCAACTCTGTACTTGGTCACATCTGATCCCACCTCCAGAACCTCACCCACCACCTCATGCCTAAAAACATCAGCAGCCAAAGAGGGGAAAGAACAATGAGAAAATTAAATGAACGAACCCAGACAAGGAAGCATCAGTCGTAAATGCAAGAAAAAACCTACCCAGGAACCATGGGGTAGTTGGACATGCCAAGATCATTCTTGACCTGGTGAATGTCACTGTGGCAAATCCCACAGCACAACACTTTAATGTAAAGGTCTTGTGGGCCTGTGTTCCTGCATTTATGGACAAGCAAGAACCGAAACAAGAGAACGAAATCATAAACACTAGGAAACTTGATGCTCGACTATCTTTATTAGTCCTGAAAAAGGCAAGTTCTTGAATCTACCTGAGGTTGTAAGTGTAAGGAGAAAGAACGCCAGATGGGTCTCTCGCGGCCCAACCAGTGGTGGTCCTCTCCGCTTCAAGACTGCCCATTTTGCTCAAAGATTCAAGCCTCTCAAGCTGATGCTTGGAGAGAGATTCGACTGAGGTGTTCACTTGCTGTCGATTGTAATGTGAAGTTGCAGGACAGGGAATCGGGGATTGATTAATCTTGCCGATACATATATATATGCACAGACAAACCAACCAACCGTGAACAAGAGAACAACTCAAATAAAAAAGATCTGGGAGAGATGGCTTTGGCCAAAAGTGACACCTCAGCAAGCAATGCCTAACCAGGGGTGCGGTAGGTGAACCCCAAGTCCAACCAGGGGTTGGTGAAGCGTCAAGGCTTTTCTTATCCAAGCCATTGACGTGCTGTACCCCACGATGCACGCGGAGTTAAGACAATAATTAAAGATTCTCACAGGAAGAATAATAATCGAGTATATAAACATGGGAAGAATTTAAAAATCTCCCCACCTTTATTCACAACCATTTAATTTATTATATGGTGTCAACTTCCCCGTAACTACTCGTTTGTTTGCCTCTGGGATGACAAACAAAGTAAATGTTTAAATCTTTTAACTGTTGAGATTTTTATATGTTGAATTTTATGGCCCGAAAATTTTTTCATGCACTGTGCGAAGCATGTCGATTTGGACACGCGTCACATATAATATCGGTCATTTACTAGATCCCTTCAAATCGGGCGACATTTTTACGATGAACTCGGGTCGTTTACATGTAAAATTCCTATCTCGATGAGATCAACATTGTCAGATGCCGGCATATGACAAGAAAACATTATCCATCTAACACAGCCTGTCCCAGATCGCAACCGATGCCAAAATAAAAACGTCAGGTGCTCCCCTCCTCCTCCACACCAAACTCGTCTGAATTTGTGGAATAGTTCAAAGATACATCGGGAAAGAGACTCTCCCCCCTTCCATGGGATCAAGATTCTGCCTCCCCACCTCATCCCATCTTCTTTCAGATTCTTAAGGATTTGATCTTGCATCGATAAGGACTTGCATCAACCAGACGAGAATTCCGGTCTAATCATTCTGGTTCAGCAAAAATATAATTCTTCAATGCTTGCTGGATTGTGCGTCTAATCATTTACTTCTCAATCGGGCATGAGAGAGCACAACTTGGTAAGGGATATTGCCCTTTTCGTGGTTGGTACAATAGGAGTGGAATATAAACAATCGTCGTCAAAGGCAACATGGCGATATCCATCTATTGGTGCAACTCATCTGCGACATAGTCATGCCAGTGACTGGCCACTTTCGTGGTCACACATGAAGTAGGTGAAGAACAAGTCTCCGTTTGATCTGTACTTTTTTTTATTATAAAGAAAAAAATTCCCGATCAGACAAGAGCAGCATCCAATTGTGGGCAGTAAGCTTCAAGTCTCGAAGGCCCAAAAATAATTTGGGCTTCTTTCTGCTGCTAAATGCTGGAAGCCTAAGAAGATAAAAGGCCCTTTTTTCTTGGGCCGGGGCCTCGGGGATCACAAGTTACGTCGTGTCAATATCAGCTTCAGTTGCATGTAATTAAAGTTCTAGCCTGAGCCGAGAGAGAGAGAGAGAGAGAGAGAGAGAGAGAGAGAGAGAGAGATATCAGCAAACCTCGACTAATTCGAGCCCAAAAGACAGCAGTTTGAGAAAAATCTCTCATACGAACCCCAACTTCTTGAGAAACTCATGGAGGTAATGGCATCTCATTAAAACAAGATATCGTCACATTCTAAACCATGTGTGAAATATACAAACACTAGGAAAATGTGTTGGATACACATGACTGAATGTACCATTAATATTATGCAAATACATTCAAGAAATCATGCAGAGGTTTTACGATACAATATTAGACATCGCCAAACACTTTCAAAGTAATCATCGTAGTTACTTATTCAACTGTCTATTTAGTAAACTGCCATAAGTTATGGTGTCAATTGATCAGGCATGCGATCTAAGTAATACACGGAGCGATTGCATTCGAGGATGAGATTCGCTAAGAATGACCATGAACAAGCAGAGGCCGGGGCATTAATCATGCTAGTGCCCCGCGCCTGGGCTAGGGCCTGATGTTTTAGTCCACCCGATGAATTGGGCCAGCTTCCTGTATTTGTGCCCGGGACCGCTCGGGCTTGGCCCTGAGTTCTTGATCATGATCTTGAGTTGCAGACTGTTGAACGAGCCAGGCAAGTTGGTGGGGATGCTCTTGAGTGATCGAGCTTCAGTCTTGAACACAGCACAAGTGAGAAGGAGGAGGAGGAGGAGAAGCAGAAGAGCTGAAGTGAGGGAGGCTCTCGACCTTGCCATCTCACACAAGCGAGGAATGCCACCAATGTGTGAATTGTGGGATTCGTGAGGGTTTCTAAGGAAGATGGGGACTCATGAGGCTGCGTGGGTTTTGGTGGGCGAGTGGTGTGCCAGGCAAATGAGTCTCCTTGTGCCTTTAAAAAGCAGTATGTTGGGTCTGCTCAGCTGGAGCGGAAGTCCCAAGGTCAAAAGTCGATAACTGGGGGATTCTTCGAGTATCTTTTCTCCATATTCTAAGTCATTGATGGTGGGTACTTGCTCGTTACTGTTAATAGACTTTTATAGTTGTCTGCATCCCTAGACTAATCGGAACCCCGTGACAGTTCTGGGGAAGAATAAAAGGACCTTGCCTTGATACGTTACGTCTAGTCTAGGTCTGGTCTTGCTTGGTTGAGACATGTGTTATGAATGATGGGTGATTAACGTGTATTTAGCATAAGTTAATATCTAATAGGTGAAAAAAATCAGACATGGGGGTTCCTTGTTGATGCTTGCGGGATCTTGATGCAGACCAATACAGGCCCTCGTCTCAGCCGAACTCTTCAATACTACTACAGTATCAAGATAAGCGGAATAACTATTTCACGTTGCATGAGTCCATTTCAATTGTTTTTTTAGGAGCATATATGTTTTAAGTAATCATAAGCTTTTCCACTTAGTAGTAAGTAGGCACCTTTAACTTCTTCTTTTTCGTGTGATGTTTTTAAGATTATTTAGCGTTTCTTCAATCACTTTGTATTTTTTTCATTGGTCAACAAAAATGACTAAGTAACTTCACTCTCGTCAACATAAATAAATGATTACTAATAGCCTTTTTATGTATGGCATAAACCCATTTTATTATACAGAGGAACATCAATGTTAGATAAGCAGAATAATAAGTTTTTTTTGGCTTTAATTAACTTGGAACTCAATGGTTCTACGAGGGCACGATTAGCTTTTTCATTGTTTCAACTACTATTAATTTGGCCACTTAGTTTGTAGACGTCAAGGAAGTAGGAAAAAGCAGAGTTGTGACAACGTGATTTAATCATAAAATTTCGTGTTAGCAAACTTTCTTACCATTCATAGCTTGTGTTCAGCCGAATGATTGTAACACAGAGATGTTCATCGTAGATTTGTTCTTCCATGAACTCGGAATCTTGTCGAGGGATCTCTTCTTAATTAAACTAATTAAAGGGTCCATCAATTCTGGTTGTATCCTCATTCAACGTTTTCTTAGCTAAACTAAGACTTAGCCCCACTTCAATCTCCTGTCTCATTAGCTCCACGTTGGACTGCGTAATCAAGCACACGAGGTGCCGTGGCCTTGAAATATTTCGAGGCAACTTGCCAACTTTCTCTGTGTAGTCATGATTAAGGAATGAGACGTGATTAACGTAGTACTGATCTTTAGCTACTCTACACCCTATCACGCATCTACCCTAAAATGAGAGAGAGAGAGAGAGAGAGAGAGGGGGGGGGGGGGGGGGGCTGATTTTGGCCATTCATGGCTACAAAGGAGAGGGAATTATGCCAGGCTTAATGCCCTAGGGATGCTCAAAACTCTCTCCTTTCATTCCTTAGCATCTGTAGCTGCTTTGACCTTGGACGGTAGAAATCAATAGCTCGACCCACAATGCTCTTATATTTCAAAGCTATGAACCCCCTAACACATGACATTTGTTTCAACCTCACGTCAAGCAGCCATAACTTTTTCCGCAGATTCAACTCGACAAGCTTGGCTTCAAATGATCGAGCAAACATGTTAGCCTCGAATCCACGATGAACAGAACAATCTTGGAGGTCCATGCACATGGCCAGAAAAACAGAAAGTCCATATTTTCAGCTGGTACCATATACAGTGGCGACGGCCATCCATAACCACCCGTCTCTTGTCTCGATCTGGTTGGCTTTTCTCCGGACTTAGGAGAGAGGCTCGGGCGGTGGAAGAGGCGACTTGAGGTCAAGGGTGGGGTCTAATTACTTTACGCAATTAAATAAGTCGTCTGAATCTGATCTTAGGGAAAAGAAATCTGCAGTTTGGAACATTTCATTTTCAGACATCGAATGTTGCTCATGTACCGTATCTAACTCTATTTGGCAATGATTTGACTCCCATCGAGGAAGTTCTCTCATTCTACAGGGACTAGGAGAGTGCAAAATGGACTTAATAGCAATCATTTCGAACTTTGATAGGAACGTATAAGTTTGCGTAAAGCTACATTTTTCTTTTGGACGGCTTTATTTTCGCATGCATTTCATTAGATTACGTGACAACAGTATAAAAGATAAGATGATATTTTGTTGGGAGTGATAGTGTCATTTATGTTATGAAGCAAATGAGAGAGATGTTGGAAATAAGGTCAGCATTATTGGTCAGCATAGTAAAGAAAGAAGCACTAACTTGAAGAAACGGGATACCCCGATTAGAGTAAGAGTTTGAGTGTTTTAGCAATAAAGGAATTGAATAAAAGATGTTTTGAAAAGTAAATAATGCTTTTTTCCGATATCATGAAAATTGATTCTGAATATAACGTGGTTATGATTTGTGATTTGAATTTAGGTACTCTTTATCAAGAAGTTACCGTTTCGATAATTAAAAAGTTCTGATAAGTTGGAAACCATGAAAATCTCCTACCTGTGCCGGAATATTTGGGATCAATAATTTAGGTTGCACGTTCACCTACTCACCAAGATTAAACCATTGGAATGATGGCCACGTGGCCGTCTCAGTTGCCCTGAAGCTTGTTTACTTAAAAGGGAAATCCCTAGTTGAGCTTGGAAATCTCAAATTTCATTTAAGGTTGTCCCAATCTTTCAAGCCATTCCGTTGAAAGTTGATTCCCACCCGAATTAGATCTTGTCAATGTGATGGGGATGGCACAAACTGTAGATCTGCCCTTTTTCTTGCTCGGTTAAGATCCAACTACAACGAGTTCGGCTGCATCTCTTTTGGATTTTATTAGGTGAGCTTAGTTGTGCGAGAAAATCTTATTCTTGTTCGACATATACTAACCATCCAATGAGTCGACTAAAATACGGAACGAAACATCTCGATGGATGATCAGAGCTTGCTTGCATCGGGCAATTTCACGAAGATCGAGTAGGTGCTAAACATGCTATGCGCTTGCTTGTTCCGTTCCAATATGTGGCAGTATGAACTCCTGTTTTTCAGGAGTAAGATCAGTTTTACGGGGAACCGGCCATATGATGGTAACCCTGCCTGGGCATATAGCCAATTCATGTGGCGGCACCTTCGTGAATTTCGAACCCCCCACCCCACGTCTTTTGAACAGTTGATCTCCACTTTAAAAGTCAAACAACTCACTCTCGAACGGCGAACCAAGAACGAACGCCTGACGCTCGAAACACACACGAACAGATCTTTCTTCTTGCACAAAACTCGCAAAAGATTGTACACAAGCATCCAACATGGCGAGACGAGCAAAGTCTGTCGACCTCCTTTTCCATTTCCTTCCACTTCTGCTGTTCTTCTTGTTCATGTCCATGACTTCGATGACGGAGGGTCGGCCGTTGCGGGCTTTGAGCTTGGATGGGAATGTCGCCGTCAGGTTTGAGCTTATTCCCGAGGAATTGTCTCCAAGGGAAGCAAAGAACTCGGGGCCAGAACCCGGCGGTGGAGGACGTAGCTTTAAACAGCTTCCTACTCTCGGATGGATCAAGAACTCCGGCCCGAGCCCTGGCGAGGGACACGGATATGTTCACGGTCGGAATCAGTGAGTTCATCCATGTTCCACTCTTTGAAGGACGAACAGTTAGCTCCTAGGTTATCATGCTTCTGTATGAACAATATAGAAGTTCGTATTGGGGAAGACGGTGGGCATATTTCTGCCCTCATATTCAATTATTCCTCTCTCCCTCTTTTTGTTGGTAGCTGTTGAGTTTTGACTGAAGATTTTGTCATCTATTTTCTTCCGCCTTCTCTTTTTTCAACTACGCACCTACGATGGTGATTCCTATTTCGAAACCGAGACAGAAACGAGCCAACACCGCACTCGCGAAGAGATTAAGGCGTCTCTATCCTTTCATCATTCATTCACTCATCCATTTTGGCAGCCATATCCAAACAAATGTATGATGCAGCCCTTCATTACAAATGGGTGCTTTGCATATCCCTCAATTAATTATAATTACGATTTACATATCTGTGATTGCCATTCTCTCAACCTTTCTCAAAAGACAGATCATTTAGATAGAGATGGGGGCCAATTGGTCGTATCATGCTATCTCTGCATAGAATTTGATTCTTCCAACTAAAAGATATTCCTTGATCGATCACAACGAATTTCCAAAGAAAACAGGACACATGAACATTGCATTTGCCTCAGAGACCCGCGATTGGCCTCCCAGTAGTGTCAGCATTCGCCGAAACTAAGCCCAGAAAACAGTACGCACGATCATATCTCGCCATCGTGTACTTGATTTTTGTACTCAAAATGGTTCGTCTTTTAAGAAATCCAAATGGGAAAGAAAGGTGATAATTTTTCATTGGATGACCACAAAATTGTCACTAAAATCACTTGTACAATACGTTTTTGGTAACCTCATTTACATTACACGGCGAGCTCCCTACTGATGATAGCTGCTAGATGGTCAATAAACTATCATCCCAGTAAAATAAGAACATGGCTGGGAAAAGAAGAAGCCATATAAGGATTAAACTCCACGTCCAAAATTTGTAGACCTTAGTCTTCATTATCATAATCATCGGAATAATTCTCCTCACTTTCTTGCTCATATATCTGAAACTCTCCATCGCTCCCATTGGCATTTTGGGCGTCAAACCCATGCTCTGTGGATGGAAAACTGCCGAAGAGCTCCTGCAAGTAGGTTCTAGAGATGTTTTCCATAGGTGCATCTAGCAATATATAGGAAATTGACTGGTTACTGGTCTATATTAACAAAAATTCACTGAAACTCATGTCTGAATAAAATGAGCAGCTCTTAGAACTTTCATGAATTAATGCGGGTTTTGGATTTGAATATAAACCAAGGATACTAGGAAATGACTGCAGAGATATGTCACCCTCCTCAGCCACCTAGAAACAGGAAAACACAACTTCAATCAATAAGGAATTGAACAAAATGTAAAAGAGACTGAAAGGGCTGTTTAATTTGCAAAAAAAGAAAGCTGAACAAGTGTGAAAGAATCACTAACTGCATATGCATCAACTTCCTCTTCTCCAGTATCATCAATCTCTTCTTCCTCTTCATCATTATCAGTATCTATCATTGGATTTTCTTCACCTGAAGATTACCATCCATCATTCCGATTAATAACTTAAACAATAGTTTCATTGCTCTTTTAAACGAGCTTCACAAACATAACCTTGTGGTGGGGAAAGACAACATCAAAGGAAAAAATATTAGAGGGAAAATTTATAATGACCTTTGTCTTGTTGATCTTTCTTTTTATCAATCTTCACGGTGTTGTCAAGAAATCGCATCTTTTTGGACTTCTCAAAGCGTTCTGAAGCTAATTTCAAAAAGCTCTCTGCACCGGGTTTTGGGTACACAGACAATACTCTCATCATAATACGTTGTCTCAAACTATCAAGCACAGCTTCTGAGAACCACCCTGTTTTAAACTGCAAGGCACAAAACAATGGAATTTGCATCAAACATAATCCAACAAAGACAGAACTGGAAACCGTGTCCTAGGGTTGAGTAGACGGATTGTGGGCAGAGCATAAAGAATCCAGACAGGGAAGGTGAGAAAAGGGGTCAATGCAAGATGATCAGCCAGCTCACATTTATCCAGAATAACTAAAGAAGCTTACTGTGCAAGTACTCTTCACTGGGAAGTTCCTTATCTCTTGTTGAATGTAATCATCAACAAGTTCACACAGTTGCAATGATAAATGGTTCTTGCGAGGGAAAACACGAAAAGTGCATATATCCTCCCACCTAGGCTCTGATCTATGGACAAAAGAAGGACGAGCAAGATATCATTAATAGTTAGAAGTCGGTTCAACAAAATTAAATGCGGAGAACATGTGGAGGCTCCGATCTATAGACAAAAGAAGGAAGAGCAAGATATCATTAATAGTTAGAAGTCAGTTCAACAAAATTAAATGCGGAGAACATGTGGAGGCTCCGATCTATAGACAAAAGAAGGAAGAGCAAGATATCATTAATAGTTAGAAGTCGGTTCGACAAAATTAAATGTGGAGAGCATGTGAAACAGGCCAGGGTCCTACACAACAATGCTTTCTAACAAGGCAGTTCAACATTACTGCTGCAGACATAATAACAGCAATAATAGGTAGAATGACCAAAAGAGGCTGTAAGAAGAACTTACTCATCATTTGCTGTTAAATCATAAGTACTTTGCAATGGCTGTGGCACTCGAAAATCAATTCCTTGATATCTGTTTTGTCGGCATTAAAAGATTAATACATAAGAAAATAAAACCATAATAACTGTTAATATCTAACCAGGAGTTTTGTCATGGCACTAGCAACAAAATTTACTGAGAGATATCGAACTAGAAACTCCATAAAGCGACTAGTCCAAAATCGACACGAATTGACGTGATTTCAACCATTCTGATAAAAAATACTTGTAAACATGTTTAAACATTTTGGTGATGACATGAATAACTGACAAGAACACAATTATGCCAAATGAATTGTCGCCCCTACTTCCAATCCCTATCACTACTTGTACATAAAACATGTACTGTCCAAATAAAAAATAAATCTCCCTCTGCCCCCACCTCCTTCAATCACTATAAGCATAGGAACAGAAAACAAACTAAACATATCAACCCATGTTTATCATTTGACTGACCTGTTTCACCCTTAATTCCTCAAAGGTTTCACATTGCATAGACATCTCAAGAACAATGCGAACAGTGAATGATCACAACAAAAGAAGAACAATGCGAATAGAAAAGGATCACAACGAAAGATTTAATTGATAGACTCCTCACATGCGAGAATCGGGATCTTCACGAGGATCATATTCTTTCCTAATCCAGAACTTCAGAAATGGTCCATTATTAAAATAGTATGCCACATTTGTGAGAAGGCTGCAAGATCTGACATATAAAGGACATTATTTGACATTTATCTGACAGAAGAATAATTAAGATCGTCAAGTACTAGAATTTGAAGAGACATCTTGAAATAAGAAGAATATTGACTACCTTTTGAGCAAAAGGACTCCAAAGTTCAAACCTTCATCTAGCAATCTTTCATAAAGAGAATTCTTGGGCCATATGGGCCGCTCCTTGAACAATTTAGACACAGCCATTTGCCTCTCCCACTCATCTGATCCTTGGGTTAGCCGCTCTTCCCAATTTATTATCTTTGGAATCTGTATGGATGATTAAGTAAAACAGCTATAGAGCAAACAAAAATCCGCTTGTTGCCTTATGTGAAGCACACGAAAAATGGCGCAAAATGAGAATACTGAGTAATTCAGCATACTAAGATGGGCAGGTCATGTTCAAGACTCATTAAAGATTATGCATTGCCACATCACTTGGTACCGACTTTGGAAACCATCTAAGTATACCCATTACCCAGCATAATTCAACCATGAAATCAGGATATCTTTGATCTTGAAATCAAGTGCCAGACTGTTCTCCACAAAAACCTGCAGAAGAAGGAACACACTCTCCTTAAGATTGCTGTACAGATATAATTCTTTTATTTTACCGTCTTCAAAAATGAATCTTTTCAGATGGTACTAGTGATTATAGGCCTCCAAAGAAACCTCTACATGCTCAGCGGCTGCATCCTGTTTCCTTTTTAAATTTAAAGTGGCTGGGGGACGACTTAACCTGAAAAAAATGGACAAGAACAGAATATATGTTTTAAAAGGAGTATATGGGTCTTGATGTTTTTCTACTTATCCATAGAACTTAACAAATCATTCTCAAAACCCAAATTGCCACCGTAAGACTTCATAGTTCCTCCTATTTTATATTATTTATCACTTATTGCCATTTGTTATTACCCATCCTTCACAGTACAAACTCATGCTCCCAGGTGTCCTTGTTCCCCTCGTCTCTTATTTCTTCCATTAACTCAAAATGTTAACCACTTTACTTCTATTACTGTACATCATTCAGGGGCAACGACGACAATAAGTGTCTACACTGGATGGGATTCAAATGATACACAATTGGTTATGAATGTCAAATGGTCAGACGTTTTTCCAAATACACTTATGATCAGATTTAGGCATCGATTACACCAAAGACAACAACTTCATTAAGCAAATCAATTCTTCAGACTCTCTTCTGCTATTTTCATGTACTTATGTATACCATGCTATGAAATTTCCAGTTGAATCAATAGAAAGTACCTCTATCAATCACTCAAAGAATATGGATCAATTGAAAGCCAATTCCAAATATGGAATCATAAAGAAGTAGGTCAATCAGTAGAAAGGGCACAAAGGGAACATGTATCATACGCTAAAGTTGTTGGGACATCCTTCGATGAGAAGAGTGGGGGAACTATCATCATTACATCCTCGCCTTCAACACTTGTGAGACCATCCTTTGCTATATAGGCCATCATGGAAACGAAAATGAGAAATTACGAATAGTAATACTGAAGGAAAAAACTTAATTTATTGACATGTAGGCGATATCGGAAATGTGAGAAAGCATTTACCAAAGGGAGGCTCCTCAACTTCTCCTGATTTTTTCTTTTTCCTTCGAGCGATATCGGCATGAACAGCAACAACATGCTGATAATCAGCCATCCCTTTTGAAATTTGTTGACAACCATTAATTATAAAATCATCCATTAAGTAGCCTAGCCTATATCATAGTTTGTAAAGAATAATTGACAAAGAGATGCAAATGAATTTCGATTAACTTCTAACACCTTGAAAAACATATGCCTCGGAGACACGAGCAGCAATATCAGCACTCAGTTGTGTTTGATCCTCTTTTTTATTGGCATCAGAAGAACTAGTGCATTGATCTCCTTCCGGACTCATCCCAGTATTGCTGACAGCACCATGATCTTGGGTAGTTGAAGGGTTAGTATGTATCTTGCTCCTCTTTGATATTCTCAACAGGAAATTATTGCATCGACGAAGCTCCCCAAAAGTAGGATGGCAAAATGGGTCTTCAGGCCGGAAACGAAGTTCCAGTTTGTTTGAATTGGAGCTGCGTGCCTGCAAAGTTCAAGCTTCCAGTTGATATATATGGGCTTGTAAACCTTAAAAAACTCTGCTAAGAATGAAAGTGATTAAGGCAACACCTTCAAAATCCCTTCACTTCCACCAAGAGTCTCGATTGCCCGTGAGGCAGAGGAAGGATAACCCGGATAGTGGACCACAAATGTCTTAGAGCTTGGCAAACATCCAGAAATGGATCCATCCTTTATTTCTCCCATTGTTTGTTGTGTACGGTAACTAGGAAAATAGCACATAATAAGAGATGAATTCAGTAAGAAAAAGAGAGAACTCTGTCCGTATTCCAACTAACTTGAAAGATCATTCTCTATTTTCAGGAACCAGAGTAAAGGTTTCAGCTGAAGTATACAACCGCACAGGCTCGCACATAAATATTAATTATCTAGAGTGAATCAGCACCTCATCGAGGAATTTCACCGAACAGGTGATGGGCAATAAGGAAAGACAGACAATGCAGAGAGAAGCATTAAGCAAGGAGTAATCATAGGCAACTGATCAGTTAGTTTTCTCATGCATGCTGCACATTAAATCGACCTTTATGCTGTACATCTCAACACTCACTCAAGCCAAATTACGTGAAAACAAAAAGGATAAAACCCAATGCGAAGCTGGCTCTAACCAATCTCAAAGGCGAAAGCTTTAACACAACAGTATAATTGAGAGAACAGGCAGCACAAGGACGAAATCACCAATGCGACGACCCAAGAACCAACAGAAGCAAGGGATGTCTAGGCATACCAAGAAAACTATTAAACCTCTGAGACAGACGTTTGATCAATTTTTTGACCGAAACAAAAGACAAGCAGACATTAGAGAATATCACGCACCTCTACACGCATGAAGAAAGGTAAGAGACACGGGGATCATCGTAGAGTAGCGGTGCGACAAAACAATGTGGGCGAGTTGGCTTCATGTCCGCGCAGGGGAGTACGACGTTAGTAGATTCCTCGGTGGGCTTGAAATACGAGAAGAAGCATCTTCTTTGATGCCGCCATCCCAAAACTCAAGAGAAAAGGCGTGAATGAGATTTCAAGATCCGGCATCACAATGCACGTCCATTTTGCTTTAAACCATTCGACCTTAAAAAGAACAAAGAGAAACTTTTTTTTGGCTCTGAACCAAAAGGATCGTATCCACCGAGCAAATCAGCCAAGAGAAAATGCGAGGAACTGTCGCAAAATCTCGAGCAACCTCCAAATTTTGAAAAGTTAATACATGTAAAGAAAGACCCATTAGCTCTTAAAGGTGGCAAACGTCTTTGTGATTTCCCACTAACCTTTTAGTTTGTAAAGTAAAATTCGACACTAAAAGATTAGCAATCAGGGATGAGTATGGTCCAGGGTAAAACCTCAAAATTGAGAATCGGACCGGTGATAGGAACTAGTTTGATTCCTAGTTGCAAAAATTGGAGAACCTATTTTGACGAGTAGGTTCTAGGTTTCAAGTGCAACTAGGAACTTGGAACCTAAACTTTGGAACAGGCCTTTGTATTTTTCTTCTTATATATCTTTGCATGACCTTGAGGCATTCCATGGCTTCCAATGATGAATGTGTAATTTGGAAGTACTAGGATGAGTTTTAATTTTCTAGCGATATCCATAATTGAGACTTTTACTATGTTAATATTTCATATTATTTGCGTGTCTAAATTTGAGTTGTGATTAGTTAATTGTATCAAATGATGCTTATTAGAGGTGATGATTTGCTATAACTGTTCAATTTAGAGTACATATATAATTGGGTAAACCTTGAAACATATGACAGGTTAGGTTTCGGTTCCTGAGTATGCAAAATGGGTTTTAGGCTTTAGAAATTAGGAACCTATATTGGCAGAGAGATTCTAGATTTTTTATGGAACTTGGACAGAACTTAGAACTGATCACTCCTATTAGCAAGAAACTTCTTGTTGGGCTTTGTACGCATTTGCTTTAGAAAGTTGACATTATTTTCAAAAACTCCATCTTTATTTTGGAATCTTTGTGATGTGTTTTTTTTCAAGCTATATTAAGAGGGGTGGCTATGGAATAATAAAGCTTTTGCGGGTTTCTCCGTGTGATTCTATCTATTCAGGAGTAAATTCATTATCGGATTCTTGATTAGATTTTTCAAAGACATTTACTTGATTTGGAGTATCTTCTATGACTAGTCCTCCTAATTTAGAAATTTTCTTCCCCGATTGGTCCTTTAACACTAGGGTTATCTATTACTGGTACTTTTCTAAGAAACTCAAATATATTTTATATGGCTGTAGCGAATTCTGGAGTAAGGGTTCTAGGAAACTCAAATATTTTCAAGATTGGTGAGTTAAGAATCTCTAATTTTGGTATTAATTGAGAAGAACATCATTGAGTACAGGATTTACCAAAAAAAAAAAAAAACATCATTGAGTACAGGGTTCTATTCTATTTAGTTGTTTACCAATAGACTGAAGATGTTGATTCGTATAATTGTCTTGTTGTATTATTTTTACATGATGAAGTTCATCAGTTTCAGTTGTTATTATTCACTATCTCTATGTTGGAATTTAATTTATCCTAGAGGGGATGATTTGATTATACGGTCTTGCCATTTATAAGTGTGATCTAAAACATATTTTTCTTTTGCTGAAGAAAATGTTCTTCTAGCCAATTAAAGGAGAATAATCATAATATTTTCATTTCTTTAGCTTAGTTATGGAAAGCGTTGAAAAACCATTTGAATTTTTATTTCTTTGACTAAATTGAATTCTCATTTTAACAGTTTTATCGTAGGTTCAAAATCTTTTTCAAGTGCAAATAGTTCAGCATTTACCATTTGTGAGTGCATAGGTGAACGATGAGGGGATTTTGGATTTTCTAATTCTGCTTGGTCTTGTTGATAAACGGGCTTAGAAATTCTAGATATGTTATGGAGACCAATGTTGGTAACTCCAGGGTCATTGGCTTGGTGGATCATTGTTTCTGGATTGGTAGTGCTATTTTCACACTTGAGCGAATTAGTAAAAATGCGGGGTGTAGATTTTTTGGTCAAAAAAAGTAGTTATCATATTCTCATTCCAGTAGAAATTTGATGATATCAATACATGTAATCAATATTAATTAAATCCAAAAGGTTAGTAGGAGGATTTGTAACCTAATTGGTTGGCATAAATTTATTTCTCCGGGCTTTAGCAACCTAATCAGCAATCAGCAACTCAACCTAATCAGCAATCTGATTGCAACTTCTGGGACAATGGGCCAACTTTAGATTTTTAAAACGCAGCACATGGGCTTGGGCTTTGAATATAATCACGTGTGCTTCCCATACTTGTTGATATGCACGTCCTCTCATCGCCTCCAACAGATCAATTCCATACTTGTTGATCTGCATGAAACATTGTACCACTGTGTACTTTGATACTATTCACATTTTATTGTAAACTTTATTTTTTGCTAGGTACCCATCCGACTTCTATATAATTCACCTCGAGTTAGAGAAGATGACAGGTTTGGAAATTGCGAGTTCCTATCTTCTTCTCCCAGAAGATAGACTATTTCTATGTTGATCTACTTGCCTATAAGGGATTATATCATTTTATTGATCCACCTAGATCAATTGATCTTCCTGTAACCAAGAGATTGACTATTTTATTATTGATCTTTCTGCATCTAGAAGATCACATCTTTCCATATGACCTATTGAATTACCCTTTTATTTCGATAAGCATAAATCCACTTACCAACCCTACCATGTAGAAGTTCTCTCTCTTTCAATTGCACTTGTTATTTTACTTTAAACTTTTTTAGAGAATTAGCACCCTATCGAGAAGTGAAGTGATTTTATTTCTGTATTATATCACTAACTTCATCTTGCATGTGGACGACTACCCTATTATGAAGTGAAGTGTATTATACCATATTTTCCTCTTATGTGCGAATTAACAAATCTTTACAACAGGGCGGTAATTCGCACTCAAAACGAAGTAAAATACAAGATCTCTATGCAATAAGACAATAATTTGCATAAAAGATGAAGTTAATGACATGGCCGGTAAGACAATAAAAGTAAATGGTACTAAAGTGCATAGTGTTACAATGTTTTCTATGGTACAACATTGTTTCCTTACATAATGGAAATGCATTGTTTATGATATTGTGGAGGAGGAATCAAATTCATAGGAAGAGGAAAAGCCGAATAATAATTGTTAGGGACACCATCATTTTAGGTAGCGTTTACTTTTACCGTTGATAAGCAATAAACAATAGACGCTTATATAAAAATAAAGAAAACATTAAGATACCGATTCTTCTCTTCGTAATAGGGTGATAAAAAAAATGTACATGAATCAATGGAGGAAATCTCTAATTCTTTTATTGTCTGGATAGCGAGAGAGTGCAATATACTTGATGGGCAAATACTACTCACGTCTTCCAAAAAAAATTAAATGAGATTTCAAATAAAAAAGATAAAAATCACGAATTCGACAGCGTGTTTGATAAAAATGATATTAATACTGCTTCGTTTCATAAATGAATGATTTGAAAAATATTGCCTAAAAAGGATGACTTGTCTCCCTTATAAAAATAAATGAACGAAAAAAGATTTTATCCTACATGAATTTATTACCGATACTAAAAATATTTTTTTATTTACTAATTATTATAAATTTTAGAAAAAAATTGTAAACAATTTATTTTTGCAAAACAAATGAGCCTAAATTAAAATGGGAGTAAAACCCATTTGAAATTGATCTTGAACTTTGGTAGTTTTGTGGCAACATAGTAGGGATTCGGGGAAAGCCGCCGAATTCAAAGGACAACTTCATGGGTGCATACGATTTTTTTTCCCTTCACAAAGCAAATCTTCAAGTATAAAGTGGTCTTTTTAATGAATTGACATAATCAAAGGACATCAAAACTATGTATACAAAAAATTAGATAGAACAAAGAAAATTAAAATTTTAACAGCGACTTGAACATCTTTTCCTTTTTTTTCGACTCAGGGGCATTACTATAATTAACCGGCTACTTATAGGGAAACTAGTACAGTAAGCTACATTTTCTCTTAAATCTGAGTTTGCTTGGATAGGCATGATCATGTCATTATCTTAATATAAGTTCTTCTTTCTCGGTCAATCTCAGAGTGCATAGATTCAGTAACTTTAAGTGGGGGAAAAGTACCAAAAAAGTCATAAACGTAATGTATTGTTAACTTATTTAGTTATAAACCTTTTAATTAGACTAATTTAGTCACAAATATTTTTATATTGGTAATAATTAAGTCCATCCAGCTAATTTAAGTCAGAAATGGCTGATATGAACGCTAACCGTCCTACATGACGCGTCATGCGCTAATATGAATAATTTTTTTAGCTCTGACAACCCTCACCTGGTGCTTATTAGCCACTAGTGGGAAAAATAGAAAGAAAAGAAGAAAATAAAATTAAAATTAAAATTAAAGATTTTGAAAAAATATTTAAAATTATCTTAAAAAATGTCTACATTGGCAAGTTCCAGCATAAGTTGATCGCTTTTATATTGACTTGTAAAGGTTTATGGTTAAATTGGTTTGATTTTTGGGTACTTTTCCCTTTATTAGCAAACTTTGCTCGTGAGTCCATCCCAAATTTGAAAGGCTATTCGTTTTAGCAATACATTTCAAAAGATCATTCTATTTTTCTCCAGAAGGTCGGTGCATTTAAACGGTACCTTGCCTATGTATGGAAATACCATGTTCAATGGTCCTCAAATTTCCCTACGAATCTTGATACTTTTTCTTGTCTTAATGTTTAGTGTGCATTGAATGTGTGTGTTCTTTTAACGCTTTGGGAATTATCTCCAAGAAAGCTTTCGAAGAACTTATTGCTATCACTTCCCGGAAGCATCGGATAGACAACAGACCCATGTTAGATTCAGAGTTGGTCTCCGAAATCAATTCACTAAATTAGATTGTGGACTAATAGTCCCTCTGGACGAAGCAATTGGCATAACAATAGAAAAGAAATCGAAGGGGGCCCTCGCATGCCGACGAGTAGATGGAGTTGGATGAGCCACATCTGCCATTGTGCCATCCTTATCTAGATCCTTTGACATCTTGATCGCTTTCAGGTCTCTTTAATTAATTGATTGACTAGTAAGTAGGTGGTATAGGATCGGATTCTCTGATCTGGTGGGGATCCGGTCATGAGACCATGCTAATGGGAGTCGTCTGATCTGCTCCTTTTTTAATACGAGGAGATTTTTTTTTTTGGAAAAACATGAACCGTCGGATGGCGGTGATCTATTTCCGGCGGTATATGCATCTTCTGAAGAAACAACTAACACGTTGAATCAGTGGAATATGACCGGTGATCTTTTGTCAGCAACCTCTGCACTTCAACGCATAATAACTCTTGCCGAGTGAAAACTATCGATTTTAAAGAAGTTCCTGATTTTAATGATGCGTTGATGGGTCCTACCAACATAAATTTTGGTTGGCGATAATAAAGGCAGAGAGAGAGAGAGAGAGAGAGAGGAATATTCAAAGAAGACACCAAAACAACTGTGCAAGTCTAATAAGTTGCTTCCCACCAAGAGGCCAAATCCACACTCTAAAGACTAAGGGGCAGCACTATAAATCGCCTGCTGGAAAACCGCTCGAGTTGATCAGTTCCGAACGGTTATGAGAAGTAATGATCCGGCTCTTAGTTCCTATCATCCGGACCGGATCGAAATTATTTTTTGGTGGATCTGCTCACCCAAGACTTAACCCTCCACGATTCCGCCTCTTTCTATTTCTCCACCTTCACGAAACCTAATCAACGATTCATCTTCACTCCCTGATCACGCAAAGAGTTAAAATAGAGCTAACGCGTCGCCGGTAATTAATAATTACTCATCCAAGAATCGGACCGGACCGCCCAGTTCGTTTTGGGTCCAATTCTTGATTCCAAAAAACAAGAAATTGGTTCCACCGGTCTAGTTTTCGGCTCCTAGGGGAACTGGGAACCGATCGTCCATACTAAAGACATCTAGCTACCAACTAAAAGAAAAGAAAGTACATCCAGCTACCAACCGAAAGAAAAAAGAATGGTCTAGATATATTAACTTATGGATGTGCCGTGACTCTATTTTAGAATAATGTATAAAACACGTTTTGGAATTACCCTTTAATCGTTT
Organism: Melaleuca quinquenervia; assembly: GCA_030064385.1. Classification (NCBI taxonomy): domain Eukaryota; kingdom Viridiplantae; phylum Streptophyta; class Magnoliopsida; order Myrtales; family Myrtaceae; genus Melaleuca; species Melaleuca quinquenervia. The sequence goes on along the minus strand of CM057726.1, from coordinate 2,111,274 downwards.
AAGCTTTTTATGACAAAATGCATGCAAACAATCTTTGACCCGGCATCGAATTAAAAATCTCGACCACGATTCCTCACGAACCCGACCGTCCCTTCGCAGGTTCCACACATTTAGGGCTTCCGTCGTCAGGTCAGTTTCCTCACGAGCGCACCAAACTATATTTAAGGGCAAAAATCGAGTATATTCTACGACGATACCTTTGCCATATTTGTATATTCCCTAAAGATCAATCTCGATTAGGGTTTCTGTCTAACACGACAAGCCCGATTTGCAACCACATCGTGATGGTAACTGATAACCACATGAGCAGCTCAAGCCCCGGCTTGACAATGATCGCCGGAGAATCGAGAGCCAATAAAACTCCGTTCGTTTTACGAAAAAAATAACATTTTTGAAAAATATTTTCCGGCAAATCATTTTCCTAAAAAATGATAATATTTTCTAGTGTTCGTTTGTCGAAAGTTGCCGGCTGGCCGGCCTCAAGCGAGGTTGAAGTATGGTGTTAAAGGCTGCAATAATTTAAAGGTAAACAATAAATATGAAAAATATTTTCCATTTTCAAAAAAAAATGAAAAGTATTTTCCTCACTTTTGAAGGCGTTTTCTTTCATTGGTGGAAAATATTTTCCTTAACTATTTTATTTTCCGTAAAACGAACGCCGTAAAATTCGTAAAATGTTTTCTTAAAAGTTATTTACCGTGGAGCGAACGGAGCATAAGACAAAAGCGATGATGGCGAGCGAAAGGAAGGGACAAGAGAGGAAAGTTTTTACTTAGCAATGGGTAAGTGAGTTTCTTCGAATAGCGTATCGCTCTCAACGTTATCCGAGGGCACGCGGAAGACTGGAACTCCTGCATGTCTATTGTCTATGCCCGCACGTTTATGTATAATTTCCCCGCAATTCTCATATAGAACAACAAGATGCGACGTCGGTCAATGTCCTAATCACCCGATTTCGTGTCTTGCTTCCTCTACAGGGAAGTACTAGACAAATCTTTCTTGCTTTCCTCAAAAACTTCGGTTACAAGAAATGACATAAACGTGTATAATATTCCTTTGTCCATTCTTCTCAATTATCATGATTTCTAAAACCGGAGGAAATGACAAAGATAATCCTTTCATTTTGATCCAATATGCAACGTCGTCCTTGAACTTTAAATTTGTTCGGCGTGGTTTGAATTGATGGTAAATGTTTGATTTAATCTTTAAACTATATATAAACATTGCAATTTCATCCTCTAGTTTAGTTTGAATATGGACAAGTAAAAAAAAAAAGTCGCACATAGATTATCCAAGTACAATAATTAATACGCAGGGAGGCATGGGTCATGAGATTCTCGGTGCTTTGCCTGTGTTGTTTATTAATCATGTTTGGACGATCAATATGAAAAACAGATCTTCGTTGAGGTCTTGAGCGAGCATAAACATGACGATATCATCATGTAAGCGGACATAATCGATCGAGGGGAGTCTGCACATCGGTCCGCAGAGTGACTAGTCCCCGGCCCAGTGCGAATCCGAATCGATGGTTTGTGATCATTTAGAAAAGGAGAAAGGTTCACTTATATATATCCATGGTGCTCGTGTGGACACATTGCTTGCATGATCATGAGGACGGGGTTACATCGACCGCTGAGTCAGATCAGTTACGCCAGAGATGACACAAGGGGGAACAGCAGCTCCAAACTTTTGTTCTGATCCTGATGAGCCTTACCCGTTAATGAACAATTCCACTTCAATTGGGATTTGCCTTCTTAAACCAAACCTTCAATGTCTCGACCCTTTCTGCTATTACGCCCACCTAACAGTCTCCCCTAATCAAGCCCATGCATCCCCCGAAAAACCTCATCGCGTTTCGTAGCCCGTATATATTCGCAGTCTCTCCTCCATTCTCATCACGCCACACGCACACACGCATACACGCCATTTGGCTTACAGCTTCAAACAAAAATAAGGAAGGAAGAGGAAGAAATGGGATCTGATGCAAAATCACTGGTTCACGTGCTCTTGGTCTCCTTCCCTGGCCAAGGCCACGTCAACCCGCTTCTCCGGCTCGGCAAGCGCCTCGCCTCCAAGGGCCTCCTCGTCACCTTCACCACCCCCGACAGCATCGGCAAGCAGATGCGCAAGGCCAGCAACATCAGCGACGAGCCCGCCCCGGTCGGCGACGGCTTCATCCGCTTCGAGTTCTTCGAGGACGGGTGGGATGAGGACGAGCCGCGCCGCCAGGATCTCGACCAGTACTTGCCCCAGCTCGAGAAGGTCGGCAAGGTTCTCATCCCTGAGATGATCCGCCGCAACGCCGAGTGCAACCGCCCTGTCTCGTGCCTCATCAACAACCCCTTCATCCCGTGGGTCTCTGACGTCGCCGAGAGCCTTGGCCTCCCCTCGGCGATGCTCTGGGTCCAGTCCTGCGCGTGCTTCGCTGCTTATTACCACTACTACCACGGCCTCGTCCCGTTCCCGAGCGAGTCGGCCATGGAGATCGACGTGCAGCTCCCATGCATGCCGCTCCTCAAGCATGACGAGGTCCCGAGCTTCCTTTATCCGACCACCCCATATCCTTTCCTCCGTCGGGCAATCCTCGGACAGTACAAGAACCTTGACAAGCCCTTCTGTATACTAATGGACACGTTCCAGGAGCTCGAGCTTGAGATAATCGAGTACATGTCCAAGATATGCCCTATTAAGACAGTCGGGCCGCTGTTCAAGAACCCAAAGGCCCCAAACGCGGATGTGCGCGGGGACTTCATGAAGGCTGATGACTGCCTCGGGTGGCTCGACTCGAAGCCTGCGGGGTCGGTAGTGTACGTGTCGTTCGGGAGTGTGGTGTATCTGAAGCAGGACCAGTGGGACGAGATCGCCTACGGGCTCTTAAACTCGGGCGTGAACTTCTTGTGGGTGATGAAGCCGCCACACAAGGACTCTGGCTACACTGTGCTGACGCTGCCGGAGGGGTTCCTTGAGAAGGCTGGCGATAAAGGGAAAGTGGTGCAGTGGAGTCCGCAGGAACAGGTGCTAGCCCACCCGGCAGTGGCGGCCTTCGTTACGCACTGTGGATGGAACTCGTCTATCGAGTCGCTCGCATTGGGGATGCCGGTTGTGGCGTTCCCGCAGTGGGGGGACCAGGTGACCGATGCCAAGTACCTGGTGGACGTGTTCAAGGTCGGGGTCCGGATGTGCCGTGGCGAGGCGGAGGACAAGCTCATCACGCGAGACGTGGTGGAGAAGTGCCTGCTCGAGGTGACGATTGGGGAGAAGGCAGCGGAGATGAAGAGGAACGCGCTGAAGTGGAAGGCCGCGGCAGAGGCGGCCGTGTCAGAGGGAGGGTCTTCGGACAGGAACATACAAGCGTTCGTGGACGAGGTCAACAGGAGGAGTGTAGAGGTGGCAACTGCCAAGAGCAGCTAACCGACGATGGTTGAAGCCCGGAGGTGGTTAGAGAAGGAGCAGTGACCAATGGAAAGGTGGAGCTGGTGTCTTCCTGAAGGGGAGGACCGTGACGTAGCTGGCATCGATACGTGGATCAGTTGATTGGAAGGTCGGATCCAAATCAGACATTGTGGGATATATAAATGGACTTAATTGAGGACCAGACCTTGATGCTGCTGGGGACAAATCTTGCTTTCGATGGAACAGGGCGAGACGATCTTATCTTTTGGTCCAATGTTCTTGAAATCTTGTAGCAATCTGTAACCTAATGTCTAAGTTCCTCCTTTTCCAAATTTCTCCGCTCTTGCTTTTGTCATCCTCGTTTTAGTTTGATCTCATATTTCCCTTCTTCTTCTTTTGCCTAAAGTATTCCCGAATCGACAATTATCCGGCGGTGCAGCATAATGCCTACAGCACAGCATAATTTGCCTTAGTGGGGCGTGTACGGTACAGAAAAATAAGGTTTCTTTACTTAGAACCCAGGCTCATCGGCTGAACAATGTAAACAGGGGTCGATGTCGATCGATAAAATAAAGCCTTCTCAAGTCTCACCTTACCAGGATACTTCACGCGAAACAGTTGACCTACAAAGCTTAATCACCCGGGTAATTGCAGTACATCCCGGTCCAGGAGCAGAGGCAACAGGCTGAGTATTCTGTCCCTGGAAAATGGGGAAGCGACAGCGAATGAAGGGTTGGATGATTATTGATCCAGTGCCATGTTTCTCCTTAATAAACATCGGTTACTGCATTCTTCATTGGGGTTAAGTCCAGCTAACACTCTGAGTGATTTCGACCGAGACGAGTTTAAGAAAGCGATCGACTAAACACGATAGCTCAGCTAAACCCTCCAGGCCAGAAGAATCGTGAAGCTTTGAGGAGGGGCTTGTAAGGTCCACCGTCCGGTGTTCAGTAACGTGACCATCTGTACTGTAAAGGAATTGGCAACTGTCCCCGGCCATTACCTGACCATATGCTTTGCTTGGCTAAGAACAGGAACTGTGAAGTTCGAAGGCGAGCCACGACTTTCTATCGCATGGGCTGTCCCTAAAGGAGTGGCGATCGCTTTCTGTGGCATTTGTTTCGGATCACGCAGCGATCGCAATCGTACCATACTTCCTCTTTTCGTGCAATATCCTACTTTTAGGTTCGGCCATCAGTTTGGCGGGCGAAAGCCGGCGTCGTGCGTGCATGAATTAATTTCAGCCTAAGCACGGGATGGCCTAATTTAATAATTTTGGAACGTTTAATTTCTCGAATATATTGACAGAAGCCTTTTGATTTTTTCAGTTGATGATTCTATCCAGAATTAATTTTTTGGGAATACCAAGAATCTGTATGCTCAAATTATCTCAGAGGGATTTGCGGTCATTATGGAAATTCCATTTTCCCTACAATTAAAATCCTCCTTATAAAGGAAACAAATAGCGAAATCTCATTATTTATGATCTTTAGAGGACAAGTTTTGACATTTAGATTATGTACCGAATGTACTAATACCCCGCTGGATCTATCTCGAATTTTGGATCAAACCATTTGCTACTAGTTGAAAGATGCATATTCTTTGCATTTATTGTTTTTCTTTCTCCATGAGTATTGGAATAGTCTTTTTAATTACTCCAAAGAAATATATTACCATTTTTTCAAAAGGTAATCCAAGATTATTCTTATTCCTATAGAATTTTCATATATGTGTATCCAAATCCATCTTTCTTTTTCTCCGTAATCAATCTTCTCATTCACAATCAACATCTTCTAGAATCTTTTTTGATCAAATCCATTTCAATGTAAAAATAGAACATTTTGTGAAAATCTTCTTTGAGAATGATTTTCAGTGCATCCTATGGTTCATTAAAGATCCTTGCATGCATTAGACTTCAAAAGATACGCCTCTTTTTATGAATAAATGGATATATTACCTTATAAATTTATGGAAATATCATTTTTATGCGCGATTTTAAGCAAGAATGATCAATATAACCCAATTATGCAAGTATTCTCTTGATTTTTTAGGTTATCGTTTAAATGTGTGACTAAATCCTTCGATGCTACAAAGTCAAATGCTAGAAAATCCATTTATAGTAAATAATGATATGTAGAAGTTCAAGACAATAGTTGCAATTATTCCTCTTATTGGATCATTGTCTAAAATGAATTCTGGTAACACATTAGGGCATCCCATTGGTAAACCGACCTTGGCTGATTCATAAGAGTCAAATATTATCGACCTTTTTTACATATAGACAATTCCTCAAGATCTTATTCATTCACAACAAAATAATTCTTTGTTCGATGGTAAAAAGAAAGCTTTTTTGGAAAAAAGATACTATTTCACCAATCGAGTCACTGGTATCTAACATTTTCATACCTAACGATTTTTCACAAAATAGTGATGAAAGATATAACTTGTACAAATCCTTCCATTTTGCAATTAGTTTGTAGAGCTATTTACTCGATTTCAAATATTTCTGGAACACCTCTAATAGAGGGGCACATAGTCAATTTTGATAAAACTTATTATCAACCTCTTTGAAATATGAATATATATGTTTCATAAGGGAAGAACTTGTATTAGTATTTTAATTTCAATTCAAATATGGGTTTGATTTATACTTCATGTTCTGAGAAATATTTACGATTCGAAAAGAGGAAAAAAATGGAGTCTTTGTCTAAAGAAATGCTTTTAGAAATGACAAATATATAAAACCGTTTGACGATATAATACTTTTTCAACTCTCTCAAAAAAGAATCTACTCCAAACATATATGACATGGTTCCTTATTTTGACAGGGTATAAATATATAAATTAGATATTTTTAGATACCTTTTCAAACTTATTGTCCATAGTAAGTAGCAGTGAAAAATTTGTATATGTTTTTCATGATATTATGCATCAATCAAATATATCATGTTAGATTCTTCAAAAAAAAAAAAATCTATCTTCCACAATGAAATATGATAAGTGAGATTTCAAGTAGGTATTTTACATAATATTTTGTTCGAAGAGCTGGTTCATCAAAATAATGAGTCACCATTGATATCAACCCAGTTGAGATCTCCAAATGTTCGAGAGTTCCTCTATTTAATTATTTTCCTTCTTTATGTTGCTAGATCTATCATTCATACACGTCTTCTCTTTGTTTCCTGAGCCTATAGTGAGTTACAAACATAGTTCAGAAAGGTCAAATCTTGAATGATTTCATCACACATGTTAGAGTTATGCCTAATTCTTTCTACCATAATGGATTATTTCAATTCTATCTAATACATTCATACCTAATTTTGTTGCTGCAGTCTCCTCCGCTCTACCTCACATTGATCTTCTTCCGCGGCTCTTACTTTTGTTTTCAAAAAAGTTTTATTCACTAAAGGGCATAGAGAATTAAAATTCTAATTTGTTTCAATTTGAGGAACTGAAATCGGATTAAAAAAATCCAGAATTTTGAACAACATAAAAATTATGTTGAATTTTTGGACAAAACAAAAGTGACCACTTGGATAAAAACAAACTAATTACATTAAAGTTCTGTCTTTGGCCTAATTATTGATTAGAAGATTTATCTTATATAAATCGATATTGATTTGATACCAATAATGGTAGCCACTTTCGTATGGTAAGAAGGCATATGTATTCATCATGATTGCAAATTTGTTAATAATGTGTTTTCTATATATATTTTGTACCATATGTACGGTATATGAAACGAGAAGTTTTACCCATTTATTATCTTACTTTCCAATCCGATACATGAATACTGATTCAATGCATGTATTGATGTCCAAATTATTTATAAATGATTAATAAAATCTTCTTTTTTATGTTTTATTTATTATTAAAATTATATTAGATCCAAAATTTTCTCTCTTTTCCGTGTAGAATTATATCCTCCTTCCCTTTTCTATACAAATTCATCCAAATGATCAAATGTCGTGACAGGAGCTAGGTTGGTTAAATCATCCATAGGTACATAAACTACTTAAATTAGAAGTTATGGATCCCTCTTCGGTAGAAGTAATTCTTTCTTGCAAATAACTTATTTCGGTACTAAGGGTGATAACCCACAGAGGATGGCATTTTACTCAGTAAGGTGGACACTTCAGATCCTACGGACGAAACGGAAGACCCGTTTATACAGATATGGTAAAGGGGCCCCTCACTTAATGTGAGAGATTCTTATCTGACTAAGATCCATTTATAGAATTGAAGAATAGCAGATCAAGAAATGTGAAAGGACAGGACAGAGCTCACAGCGCGGGAGAATTTTCAGTTCCCACTACGAATTCATTCGAGACTCAGCACATCTGAATTGATTCCAACTTCTAGGCATTTCCCTGAAACTTTGATCATCCAGCATTTGTGTAAACATATTGGCCTCATCAGCTTTACAAAGATGAGGAAGGATATACAACTGTACTTCTTTCGCACATTTCTGATGAACCATATATCACCCATCTACTTACAACAACTCACAGGAGTCAATTGGTTCAGGAACTCGATGATTTGCCAAACGACATAAAGAATCTGACCATATGGTCGTAAACATCTTCCTTTGCCTTCAAACCCACCATAAAGTCTACATGACCATAGTTCTCTATATACAGTAACTCCGGCTTGGACTGCAATTCTTCAAGAGTGAGCTGGAGATCCGCCATGTCTGCTAAGGCATCATTGCCTCCATAAGCCATCCAGAATGGCAATTTTTGTGGGATTTGTTTAAGATCGAATGCTGGAGGTTTCAACTGACCATATATCTTCATGTTCTTGAAAAATCCATAGTCATACTTGGCAAAACTACCCTTGCGGATCACTGTCAATCAACAACAGAAATTGTTAAAAACCAGTCATGAGGAGAAAAAAAAATCAGCATAGCATTGATGGAAGTGTAAAGAAGTGAATAAACAAGAGATAGAAGAGCGTGAACAATCCCTTTATTGAATTAAGTACTCCCGGAAAGAAGTCATGACCAATGATACCCATATTGATTGATGCTATTGTCACCAAAAGGTCGAAAAAAAATTGTGATCATGAATAAAAGAAGCAGGATTCAGTCTAATTACTGTCCTTTTATCCACTTTGTCTTCCAACTTAGATCCCTTTTCTGTTTTAGGAATTTAAAATGTGTCGCATTCTGAGGGTCCTCTGTCACAAATGGCATGGCACCACTGGAGCCCACAAAGGAAAACTTTCAGAGCTTCATTTACTTAGAGAAAGGAAATCCTATTGACACAAGGGTGTGAACCAAATTTGGAGAATGAAAAGATACATGCACCAACATAGCGTGTCAATAGAAAAGCCAATCTAAATGATCATCATGGAACTTAAGAGCAAAAAAGATTGGCTCTTACATACCATGTCTCACTTAGTCAGGAAACCAGAAGCCTTATATAAAAGTGCCAACACTCAGCAGTGGGTCTTAAATTGAGAGGTCACTTTAATCCAATCCACAAAATTTCAACATTCTCAACTATGGCTGAAGCTAATTAAGATAATCCAATCAGAGAGAGCAACTAAATGAACCAAAGGTACTCAAACAAATGCAGGCCAAAAAAACTCAAGAATCTATTTCTGTTGCTAGCACGCTGTCAATTGGAAATCGGTAACCGGCGACATAGCAAAGTATTTAATAATCATACTTTGGAAAAGATGGCGCAAGTTCTTTGAGGATGATGGATGGGGTTCATACTCCAAATAGAAGTCCACTCGTGAGTTATTGAAACAGCAATTCTTCCCTGCAGTGTCATCACAACCATTTGTCAAAATTCAAAAAAGAAGTATTTATATCAACAATCCTACACTGCACTCGATGTTCAACACAAGCCACAACTTGTATCTTCATGCTCTCTACTATCAGAAAAGTTGAAAGCAACCATATAAGACAGCACACTTCCCTTTTTTTTTTTTTGGGTTTTTGGTTGGGTGGGTGAAGGGGGGTGGCAAGAGAGAGATAGAGACCTGTTATGGACGTCAGCAAGTCATTGCACTCTATGTGTCCATCGCACACAGAATCCAAAAGGTTGACTCCAATTTCACTAATGCATTACATGACAAAAGAGCATGAAAGTGAGAAATATGTAATGCTCAATGTAATTAAACATAAAATAAGAAGTATGGCTAAACCTTCTAAAGTTGAGTTCATGAATTCCCATGGCAACAACCATCTGCCCAAGAAAAAACAATGCAGGTCATGCATTTATTGTTGGGAAGCATATAAAGCAACATGAGAGACAAAGAACCACTTACTTGATCAAGATGCATGCTGACCATTCGAAGAACAAGAGGAGCACTGACATGTCCCAAGTATGATATCGGACATAGAAGTGCAGCAGCTTCTACCATTTCTGTTACGTCAGGCTGAGTTAAAGCCGCAAAAGACATGATCGTTCCCTTTGAAGAAAACAAAACAACAAAGTTACAAGTAAGAGAAAAAAAAACAAGTGCAGCTCTCTTTCTTAATTATCAGCAAATCAACTTCAAGAGGAGATGTATAAACCTGCGAATGTCCAACAAGAAAAACTTTGGAGCTGGTTATCGAATTTATATGGCGTATCATCTCTGCAAGGTCATACAGTGCCAATTCTTCCCAACTCCAATCCCAAAAATCCTGCCAGAAAAAGGTACTTATCAGTGCAGAATGCATACAATTTTAAATTGACAGGCTTTAAACAGAACAAAAACTCCTCATTCAGCTTCCATGCATAAAATTATACAGTTCTTGGAGGCCATGCCCCAAGCGTGCCCAATTTGAGAAGCGTGGGTGCACTCAGAGTCTCATCCCATGCAATACATCAAGCAGATCGAAAGACAAAACAGGAAACCACACAATACCTTATCTTTCTCTGACAAAGATACGTGCCCATGGCTCCAGCGTGTTCCACGTACATTTGCAATCCATACATCAAAACCATGGTCTGCTAGGATGAAGCCTAGTGATTGGCCTGGAGAATCGAGGAACCACACATCACCCGCCTATTTGCAATTGATTATTACGAGAAAAAAAGTGAGTGAATCGGTCATACTTGGTGTTGAAAAACATGCATCGAAGGTAATAACAGCATGGACTGCAATGCCCAAAGTGTCAGAATACTTTTGCATCGAGATAGTGAATTGAATGCATGCAACTTTAAGATGGGTTCATCATAAATAAGATGCATAACGACTTGAGATGGCTGGAAAAGGTATAAAGCAACTACACGATGTATATCATGCACAAAATATACAACTACTGTACAAGACAACTCAATGAAGTAATCATCGGATGACAGAACCTGGATCAGAGAATATAGTGCATTGGAGTCTCAGGCATATTAGAGTGATGAAATGCAGAGTTTTAAGAAACCGTGCATAATAGATTGGAAGATTCTTTATCAACAGTTTAATTAAAGTCATCTGCGACAATTTTTTCCTATACATCATAGAAGACAGAAACAATCCAGAATGATAATACTCCAGAGGAGCTGCACAAGCTTAAGTGGACAAGCAGCTCAATCAAATATCTGACAGAAAACCATTACCGGCTTAGATATTACCAGCTTGCTGAGGTATCAATAAAGAATTACCAAGAACGTGACTAAAAAAGGGGAGACGAATATTAATTTAATCTAAAGAACGCAGAAACATGGAAAAGAGCATGAAGACAAAGGAACTAATCCAATCTAAGACCGCAGAGATTTCAGCCCAGAAGACTGCTTAAACCTCGTGTTGTCGGTTCATTAATTTCTTTAGCATCGCAGGTTGTAGCAATGGAGTAAAATGCCGTTCTCAGAGTGTAGTCGGTGAAACTGGCAATAACGGCAAATGGAAATCACCATGAAAAGCCCATGCTGAAGCAGAACGGGGGGACCCCGATGTGCCCAGAGATCTGGGTTGCCGGACGAGACACGCTGAAGAGCCAACAAATAACCATCCTTCGTTTGAATCTGGCAAATGCGAAATGCAGCGAAGAATTAGACTTGTCTGACATAAAATTGTAAAAGAAAGAACTGAAATCTTCCCAAGAAGAAATGGTACAGGCCAGCGTAGCACAATTGAACTTAAAAAGAGGGTATGACTCGTAAATTAAGTTTCTCCGCAGCTATGCTCAATTGTTGAAGCTCACGATGTATTCAACTATAAAATAAATTATTCAGAATTCAGAATTTCGGATTCGTCGAAGTTCAGGCAAAGCACAAACTTATTAGGTGACGAAGAATTTCCGGAAGCAAATCCCTGTGCCTTTAGCTCGAATTGTTCAAAAACACAAAAGCCCACAAACTATCGAAGAAGACCTCGAGAAATCTGAAGGAAAAAAGAAGAAGTATGCAGCTAAAACCTCAACTCTTGCTAAAAATATACCGAGCGCCAAAACCTCTCAAACCATACACAAATTCCCTATCTCTCCAGTTTCGCCGGAAATGCAACCAGAAGAGACTACAAAGCATCGAGAGAAAGAGAGAATACGGCGTGCTCGGAGCAAGGATAACCGGCGGGCTCGATGAGCTGGGAACACAGAGTCTGGTCCGGCGACCGGGCGAGGGGAGCTGAACCGACGGCAGTGCCCTCGCCGGAGTCGGAACTGCAGAGAGAGACGAAGCCAGTCGCCGCCAGCAACGCCAGCACGGCCACCACCAACTCCGCCGGACGCGACGGGCACAATGCCATATCTACCCTGAGCATCAGAGGAGGCGGGAGAGCGAAGCAACTGCCTCGATCGCGGCAGATTCGGAGCTCATCCCATCATTTTCGATTTCTTCATTTTTCGTCGTCTCTGTTTTTCTCCAACATTTTGTAGTCCTTTTGATATTTTTCCGCGAGCGGAAAAAAGTCCACGTGGGATTTGATTAGTGGTCATAATCTTTTGGGCTGGCGGCATTTGACGGGATGAGCTCGGGGCGAGCCCAGAAGTGAGAGCGGCGTGATGATGAGCCCTGGGCTGGGGAAGTCGAATGGGCCGGAGGGACGCCAGGGAGATGGGCTGAGGGGGGGCGCGAAAAAGGAAAGAGACGGGCCGAAGTTTTTAATTCTAATTTTTATATTTTCAGTCTGGTCCGGGTGGGTAGTTCCACACCAAAACCGGAAATTGGCCCGTTACTTTTTAGAACCACTCGAAATTAACCGGTCCGGACGGTTCTTGGGCGGGCGGTATATAATGCTCATCCATCGTGGTGTTGGTCTCCGTGCGATGATTGGTGAAGCAATATTCAGATGCATCGCTCCATCGTTCTATGTTTGGAAGATAACAAGGTTTGTTAACTCATGTCATAATTCTCTCTTTGTCAAATTTATCCACCCTTGTACCGTATTTCTTATTCATCATTTTATCCGGACATAATCAAATTTTATCTAGCTCGAATGATGTGATCAAGCATTCTCACATGATAAGTGCGAACTGTCGAATGCAGCCTAAGACTTCTATTTTCGAAGAAGACTGTAACATAATATTTGATTCTTTTGAAAAATAAAGTAATCGAAGTAATTGGCGTCATCGATGCCCCAATTAGTAGCCGTAGCGGCGTGGTTCATTCTGCTTCCAATATAATTGGAAAAAATATAGACATAAAACGAAAAAAAAATGACAAAAAAAAAACACGTGAATAGTCAACGAAATGGGGTCAAATACTTATTTTACTCCTAATCTTCCCAAGAAGGAGGCCAGGTTCAGACAGGAGAGCATCCCCATAGACATTTCACCTTCTTGTCACTTCTCATCGTACCTCTCGAACTTAGCCGACGCCGACCACGGTTAACGAGTCCGAGTTCGAGTTCGGACCCGTGCCTACCGCCTCCCGTCCCTCGCCGCCGGCGAAGTACCGCTTCAATGGCTTTCGCGGAGTTCCGGCCGCTGGACGAGAAGTCCTTGGTGGAGTACATCAAGCACACGCCCGCTCTCGCCTCGAAGCTGGGGAATAGATTCGATGACCTGAACATTAGAGAAGTCGGAGACGGCAATCTCAACTTTGTCTTCATCGTCGTGGGTTCTGCTGGCTCTTTCGTCATCAAGCAGGTGATGTTTGCTTCCTGAACAATAAGGGCTTTTTTTTTTTTGACGATGCGTTCGCTTTAGCTGCGGGGCGAGGTCTCTCTTTACGACCAATGGAAGTTGGGCTAGTGTTTTCACGCAGACACGGGATGCTGCTGATCGAAATTCAGATCAGAAAGCGTGTAGTTGATTATGGGATATTAGTTATCATGTATTACTTGAGTTCGATAGAATCAAGTCTTTGGTGGCTTCTTTTCTGGCTGAATGGGAAGAATTTTAGAAATGGGATGATAATGAAAGTAGTAAAAGTCTATTTTCTTTCCCCGGGGCTAAGCATAGGTGGCGGATTAGCTACATTTTTAGCTGGAAGCACATTGAAGCCATCGATTTTGAAATGATCCTACCCGTTGGCAGATGAAAATTGTTCCCTTGCTTCAGTTTTTGTCTTGTGGAATCTGTTAATTTCAGTGGTGGTTATAAGCTTCGACATGTAGCTATGGGGTTATATGGCTTCGAGTTAAATTTCTGGAGTCTTAATGGGAACATGTTCCTTTCTTTCGGTTCAAATCTAGTGGTAATTGTATGCCCATATTTGCAGGCTCTCCCTTACATTCGGTGCATTGGGGAATCATGGCCAATGACAAAAGAGCGAGCATACTTTGAGGCAGCAGCATTGAAAGAGCATAGGCATTGGTGCCAGGATCATGTTCCAGAGGTTTATCACTTTGACCGTACTATGTCTCTGATAGGCATGCGTTACCTAGAGCCTCCACATATAATCCTGAGGAAAGGACTGATTGCTGGAATTGAGTACCCATTACTCGCGAAGCATATGTCCGAATATATGGCAAGAACCCTTTTCTGCACGTCCCTTCTGTATCATTCCACCTCAGAGCACAAACGTGCAGGTAAATAAGTTATTACGTCAAGTGAGCCTCTCTAGTGGTACATTGTTCTCTCCTCTCCGCCTTATTCCACTCTGATATTTACCTAAGGCCTTCAAACCTATTGTCTTTCCCCAAGAGAAATACTTAGTGGAATGCGTTTGGCTTCTTAACTTCTTTTTTTATACTAACGCGTGATTACACTCTTGTCATGTCATTGTCATTGCAGTGGCGGAGTTCTGTGGGAATGTCGAGTTATGCAGGCTGACTGAGCAGGTTGTTTTTTCTGACCCTTATAGGGTATCCCAATACAACCATTGGACTTCCCCTTATCTGGATGCTGATGCTGAGGCTGTAAGGGTGGATAATGACTTAAAGCTTGAGATAGCCGAGTTGAAATCCATGTAATGTTACTGTCTAAGAAGCTACTGTATCCTTCTTCAAAAAAGTTAAACGAAGTGAAAAATCATCTGTTTGCTGATGACTTTGTTAGTCATACATTTCAGGTTCTGTGAAAGAGCACAAGCACTGGTACATGGTGATCTCCACACTGGTTCAGTCATGGTTACCCGAGATTCAACCCAAGTAATAGATCCCGAATTCGCATTTTATGGACCAATGGGGTTTGATATTGGAGCCTTCCTAGGAAATTTGTTTTTGTCATTCTTCTCTCAGGATGGGCATGCAAATCAAGGGAACGACAGAAAAGTATGCTTTAAATAATGAAGTATCTGTCTGTCTCTGTGCTTATGTCTCATAGATCTTCTAGTACTTGACCTTGCAAAGTTCTGTAAATTTTTTTCTCTTACTTACTACTAATGACTACTATTACTTATTATGTCATGACCCTTAATATCTGTTGATCATGCAGCTAGGATTTAACTCCGTATTTGCATACTTCTATGTATAAGAAAGAAAAACTTCTACTCTCATATGATAAAACTTGTAGTTTATTGTTCGTTTATGGCCCACCCCCAGGAAAAACAATAACAAAAAGCTGACGCTGCTGTTTTGGTAATTGTAGAGATGAATGGACAATTGTAATTGGTTAAATTGAGGAAGTAATAAATGAAATCATATTATTCGCTCCCCCATTAGTCATTTCGTCTCTTTCATGCTCATAGACTACTATAACCGAAGAAGAAAGGAACATAAGAGCTATTTTTACCATCCATGATATGTTAATGAATTTTTCTATAAATGCTCATATTATACAGGCATACAAGGAATGGATTCTGCAAACGACTGAAGAGACGTGGAATCTATTCCGAGAGAAGTTTGTAAGCCTCTGGAATGAACACAAACATGGGTCTGGTGAGGCATATTTACCAGCAATCTACAACAATGACGTGCTGCTCGAGCTGGTCCAGAGGAAATTCATGAAGGATTTATTCCATGATACCCTTGGTTTTGGTGCTGCCAAAATGATAAGGTGCGATTGGATGATGTGGCACTTCCTGCTACTTAAATGCTTATATTTAGTTTTTGAACTTGCTAGATTTCCTGGTTGGTTTTGGGACCACTGTCACATTTCGAGCATACAGCCGTCTAGATACTCACTGTTTGCCTTAATATATCTTCAATTTCAGGAGAATTGTTGGGGTTGCACATGTGGAGGATTTTGAGTCCATAACTGACGCTGGTAAACGTGCAGACTGCGAGCGACGAGCTCTCAATTTTGCCAGGATGCTTCTTAAGGAAAGGCGGAAATTCAAAGGAATCATTGAAGTAGTCTCATTAGTTCGGAATTTAAATTGAGTCTTGGACTTAATTATCGAGGTTCCTTTGGGTCCACCCTCATTTACTGTTGTGAGTTCTTATGCATTTCGAAACTTATGAAGGCTCTGAAGTTCCAGTATAGTGTCAAAAACTCTATAATTGGAACTTTGTTCCACTGACTAGTCATTGCTCCAGCGATAAATCTACTTGGAAACTTCTCTACATCAGATCCATGGATGATCACTATGCCTAGGCCCATCTCGACTTGCTTGATGCAGAGCTGGTTATGGAACTACCATTTGCAGATGGCAATTCTTGTTTTTTATCTTTTTGGCTTATGCTTTGGTTGTTCATTGGACGTCCTTACCATATGAACTGTTGGATATGTTCACTGTGGTGAGTTTTGCTAATGGTCCTCCAGAATCGAGATGTAAATAAGTTGGGTAGACAATGACTTTTCGAATGTCTTGAGTAACATTTAAGTTCCTCAGCATTCGCTAGTTATAGAACAATCCTATACTAATGAGGCGAATGAATTCCCAGTCAAGGATTTGCTTCTTCGGCAAAGTTGCTCCTTGTTATTCGAGGAAGGAACTTATTAGTTTGATACCCATTTTATTTTGTTGTTTTTACCTTCATGTTTTCTTTCTCTTATATTACACCAGCAAATTGATTTTTGGAGCAGATAATATGCAGATAACAAAAGCGACTGATCTCTGGATGAGTACAATACAGAGAATGATTTTGCATGTAGACTGATATCCCCCCTGCAAAACAATAACTTGGGCTTTATTCATTACAGGGAAAGTAACCTATTTTCCATATTTGGCCTTGTAGTCACTCCAGAGCTGATCAACTGTCTTCCCCAGCAACTCAACAAAATACTCGGGGCTATAGCCAGTCTTCATCTTCTTGTTCATGTCTGCTACAAACCCACTCAAAAGACCATCGCAGTAGTCCAGAAATTGTGCTGTGACATCATAGCCCTGGTCCCACCGGTTTCCCTCGCCTGGTTTCACCCAGTGGCTTGGTGCATACCCCGCCTTCAGCCTCACAAAATCCGCTATCCCTTCTGTTAAACCAGTTGGCGCTTCTTGATTTGCAAACCACTGCCATATATGCGTCATCTCATGATACAAAACCCCGGTTATCTCATTCTTCACATTGGCCGAGTAGTTTCCTATGTACTCTGAGCTAACGTGAATTTCGTTTTTGTCAATAATGGCATATGCTACCCCCTCCATGGATTCAATGAAAACACTGACATTTTGCACATCTCTTCTGTCCTCTCGGGTCAATTCTCGGAAAATTTGCCAAATGAATGCAGTGGAGGAGTTCATTACTTGTTTGGTGTACTCAATGCCGATTTCACCGTCGAACCTTGCTCCACCGGCTGTTGAAGACGCATTGTTTATCACCGTGTACTCCAGGGTATGAGCTTGTTGAGATGCTGCTAAGGCAACTAGATACCACAGCAACAACACCGAGCGAGCCATGTACCTATTTCGCTGCTTTCTTTTTTCCCCCAGTAGGAAAATGGGTGAAGTGCGATCCAACAAGTGAGGGGCATTTATAGAGTGGTGGAAGTTAAGGGATGCACTAGTCTCACCCTCAGATATACTCTTTGACTTCACTTGTGAGATCACTTTCTGCTTGTCTCTAAGTCATTGTACTGAACCCAAATGGAATTGAATTCACTAAGAACCAAAACTTATGTTAGTAAATTGACAAACTATTGTGAGTTCACTTTCTCCTATGTACTCTGAATGTTAAGCCAATGATGTAGCAAATGAATGGGTTCGCATCCGTTCCCAGACAAAAACCATTTCTTATATTGGGGAGGGGTCAAGTGACCCAGATCGAAAAGCCTCCTCATTGACCGCTCAGCCTACAAATTGGACCACGTCTTGTCCTCACATTTCACGTTGCTTCCTGTCGTCGAATAATTCCACGTGACTTCACCAAACCTGATTGACTTTGAAAAGGACGATGAAACATGAAGACACGAAAAAAAAATTTATCTGCCCTTAACTTCAAGATCTATAAAGTCGACGTATGCACTGCAAAAGCAGTGCTTCTGGAATTTAAAGTATGGGGTCAACGGATGCCACCACTAACAATAGCTCGGTCAATGATTCTTTGATTACCAATGTAGAACTTAATTTCATAACAGTATCGAACACAAACCAACGAGGAATTTGATTTGCTACAACTACTTCTCAGAACTATGGAAAGCTGTGGCCCCTCAACGTTGTATGTACATTGTGCACTTCGGTCCAGCCAGACGATGGAACCGGGCAGAAATGGCATGCCGGTTGGGCTATATATCCCCCAGATAATTCCAGGATACATGAGACGCATGTGTGATACCCTAGATGATGGATCAGGTTGCGGCTGCAACATAGAAAGCTGCTGCCACCTACTTTGATCAGCCCTACCCAAGATGCATGCCTGAAGTAAACCGAAAGAAAAGGAGAGAATTTGTGAAAATCAAATATACCACCTTCAAGCAAGATCACCAAACATCCAAACAAGAGCACACCCACCTTGACTTTTTCACTCAATTATTTATGCAAATCCAGGAGGATGAGGGAGGATCATGACAGGAAGTTCATGCGTCTAAGGCTCAAGTCCCCTGCAATATAAGGAATCAAGAGCGAGAAGATTGTTTGATATTATCACAAAGCACATATGTCAATACCAGTCTTACACTTACCATCAGCTAATGACATTGTGTGGTTGGTATGATGCAATGACACACGGATATAGAGATTCATCTTCATGAAAATGGGACCAGACTGTCTTCACAATCCAAAAAAGGAAATGCCGTCACCATGATATGTAAGTTCCTTGTCCCATGGCCGATCCTTGTTCTTCTACATGTTCCCTTGTAAAATCAATGAAAGCAAGCCCTCCCGTTCATGCCAATGACCATCTAAATGAGAATATTTCAAATTGAATTTTTTTTCCAAATACCAGGTTTACTTTATCAGTCATTGTCTTCTCTGTCCTAGAACAAAGGAAGTTCAGTAAGTCTGCTAAAACACCAAAGAACTTAATCAAGAAAAAGAACAAACTATTGCCCAGTTACACCAATCGTATATACTTTAACCATGAAGTAAGGCAAGTACCTTACGCACTGTTTTGAAGTACAAAATCCAGACTAGTCTGTCAACTATTTGAGAATTCAATAGCTGGCTAGAATCAACACTGAAACCCATTTGATATAAATGGACTACTACAGAGAAATATTTAGGTTTCCTCCATAGTTTTCACCAACAGATGCCTGAAAGATTGGATACCAGAGAAACAGGATTTGGAAGTGTTAATGTACAGGCCAACAGATGACCAAGGTTAAAACTGTAATACAGGAATTCATAAAGCAAAATGAAGACACCAACTTGGAGGTAAGGAAAGACGGTATTCTGAACTTGGAGAAATAATTTCGACTTAGTTGCTAACCTGCATAAAAGCAATGAAGCAATCAACACATAAAAAGAGAAACTTGATCAAGAACAGATTTTTTTTTTTAAAGTTGGGAACATGCGCAGATAGAGAATTCTACCAGCATATTTGCCCACAGACTAATTGATACAGCGAAATATAAAGTCCTGCGGAACTCACCCACAAAAATAAATAAATAAATAAAATCAACCAACAAGGAAAAAGAGAGCAAATGAAGTCAGTTCTCCTCCCTCTAACACCACACCCCACAATTTAGAGAATTCCTTCTCTACAGGCAGCGATTCACTTTGCTTCTATGCCAAAAAAAGGAGGTGTAAGATTAAAGACCATATTCGGTATTCATCTAGTACACAAAAAAGAACACTGCTCTGGTTGCATGCCCATCTAAGAAAAACAGTTTATATTGAGAGGCTACAAAAAGTATTCATGTTCTATACATTATAGAAATCAGAATCTTAAGCATTGAAGGACACATGGAGCCAATTACTACTCAATTTATCTAAAATCCGAGTTCACAACTAGTAGGGATTCCAGTCAGGACAAATAACTACTTGCTTCAAACCAGAGAACAAGGTTTGTTGGTCTGCTGGATGATCATATATTTTCTATTATATGAAAAGACAAATTATGGAAGAACACTAAGCAAGGAATGCAAACTCCAAAAGGAAAAAAGAATCCCAAATCATGTATAGGGATACCTTCTAATATGGCGAAAGCAAATATAGACCTCTTCAATGTCCCATTCTATCCTCAAATTAATGTACTGCTTCAGAAGCTCAGACAAGCTGCTAGCAGCTTCATTCCAATCATTAGCGGTCATATCCATATGGGGTGGAATTTCAGAAATAAACCTCTGCAGAATTGACGACAATTTTCCAGGTGCTCCTGATCTTTGATATGTCTCAGCCAACCTATTCAATACCAAGCAATTGCTGACTTGGAATCTATCAAACCAACACGGAGGATTCCCTATCCAAAGTTCAGTCTCTCTCAGAATTGACCCTGAACTTTTGTCTGGAGTCTTGGTATTTGAGTTATCCTGACAAATATCTGCACTTCCACTGAAGTGAGCAATCAAAGAAACATCTTGTCCCCTGTGGCCAGGAAGTTGCTGGAGAATGCCATCTCGTACCTCTTCAGGCAACTCTTGCAGCACAGAGCAGTCTACTTGACTCAGAGATAATGGCATCAAGTCTGTCTTCGTAAGACTGGGCACTGAAGCTCCCGTATTAGAGGAGCTTGGTTTGGACACACAGAAAAGATCTGTTTCCTGAAGAAGAGGCTTCTCTGTCTAAAAATAGTAAATTAAATTAACAACAAAGATAATGAGAAAAGGATAAGACGGAATATTATTTCTGCTTATCCATAAAAATCCAGGAGCAATCAGTAATGGCCATAAACAACCAATATCAGGGTATATTATGGTCATGGCACAGCAATAGGCATGAGTGTACCACTTGTTATAATTAAGGTATGTAAGACAGGTCAATTGGTTCACTAATTTCAATCAGCGTGCACTTAAACATTTGCCTGGGGTCACTCATTTAGCCTCCTTCATAATAGTTACCTTCTTCTTTACTTGGGGGGAGCGTCAGAATTATTAGATTCTTTCAGCAGCTTCATTTTTGCCATCAAATTAAAGTGATGAGTATCTACAAAAGCATGCATGCAACATTGGTCTGTCAGGAATTCACAATCAATTCATTCTGTAATTCATTTTGGAGCTTCTCCCTACAATTGTTTTTCCATCTGCCAGAAATAAGCCTAGAAGGAATAACCTTCACTATCATAGAAACCAGCTTCAAAAATTGCACAGGTGAATAAAAGTGCTTCATGCATATAGATGTGTGCTTATTGTCAACTGGTCCAAAAACTAATTGCTGGATGCTATATTTTTAGTTTTTATGCTCTTAAAAGGAGCTTTACCTCCTGATAACATAAACATTTCAAAAGAATTAACCTGTAAGATTGTCATATTTTTATAATATTCTTTGATTAAGCAATAAATAATCAAGATGCAAAAAGTGGCATTTAAACTTCAGACTAGACAAAGATTGATAACAGAGAAGGAACCTTTCATGCCAAGAAACTGATCCCTGCCCTTCACAAAAAGTTGCAATTTCTGTTTCTATGAAGTCGAGTAATGGGAATCCAAGGAAAATCATAAAATTAGGCCAGAAGCTTGTTCCAACTAAAAATAGAGATCTTATATGATGCATTTGAGATAAGTCTGGGCAAACTACTTCCCCTTTTCAGAGAATACAAAACTAAAAATCACTTTGAAGAGTTGTAGAAACCATTTCAAATATGAGGCAATTATTCATTAAACAGCCAGTCTAAAAACTGCTTCAAATAGCAGGAAAAATGTTACGCATGCAAATCATACAAATCCAGAATTTATTTACCTGTTTGTCTTGTTGAAATCTGTCCACATGATTGGCACCAGAAAAGTAAATCTCTGCTCCATCTCTTGCACCTAATTGAATCTAGTTAGTAGCCAGAATAAAACTAGCAAGTAATAAATTAATGCCTGAAAAGCACCAATCTTTCACTACTTGTTGTGAATGCATAGATGGAGAACTACCTCCAACTTCAACATCGCTTATGCTGTTAGACTTGCCCTTGTCTTTAGAAACAAATGCAGCTAACTTCCCTCCATAAGCATCATTCAGTTCAGAAAAGACTTCTGGTGGAAGTGACTCTATGACTCCAATATCCAGATGACATAAATCTGGTTGTGCAACAGACCAATCCGAAGAAGCTTTAGAATCTGATGGACTGTCGCCTACATGGTTGGAATTCCGAGCTAAGTAAAGGAACAGATTACTTGAAGCCCCATCCACATTCTGGCTCTCTGAACCTGCTATAATGACAATCAGAAATCAGCATATACGACAACGAGAAGCATATGTCAAGGGTAACTTATAAGAATGATACTGTGATTAAACTCAAAACTGAGAAGAGACGCAAGGGAATGTAAAAACATTTTTTTCTGGCAAACATAAACTACTAGAGAGAGACTACAGTAACTTCTATCATAAGAAAATTGACTACACAGGGTACACAACTTCTAATAGCTTACCATGAAAAAGAAAAAAAGAATATGAATAACATATGGAAGGATAAAGGAGAAAATGGATGACAGGCAGTATTTTCTAATTTAGGAATGACATGCAGAAATTTCAATGAAACAAATTTTCAAAGACATTTTCATTTTCGCTGTGGATAACAAATAATCCATCTCTAATTAGCCACTATTTACCTTATCTTTTCTGGGGACAAAAAAGAGATGCAGGAAAACTAGACAAAACAAAAGTTCCTTCTTGGAAAGTCAGAAATGCTGCTCATTCTGTCCAGCGTGACAAAGGAACACTAATTCTAGAAGTTTCAACAGGAAAAGGAAAAGGAAAGGATGGTCACCTATGCCAATACTCTCTTTCACCGCACTGTTGGTGTCACATTGCTCATCTCGATGTGCAGAGGTAGAGGCAAGCCATGACTTCAAGAGATTTCTTTCGAATCCTTCAGAGAAAACACAAAGGCATTAAAAACTTGAAGGCTGAAATAGTGAAAGAACTAACATTGCGACAATATGCACACATGTGGTTGGATATTACATATACAAGTTTGAGGCACAAAAAATATCATTAAAGAATATGGAAAGGTCATAAACGACAAGCTTTCTTCAAATTATAATTTTTATGATAGGAAAGGTAACAGAAGCTTGTGCAGGCTTTCTTAAGTTAACCTTGTTTAGAAGCATCCCCACTTTCAAGGCGGGAAACTTGCAGGCCAACCCCACGAATCTCCTTCACATCTACATGACATTAGAAAGATCAAATCTGATCAATCCTAATACTCTTAAAGAAATTTGAGGAGTACGTTATGTCAACCAAAGAAGGCATGGCGCACCTATATGAAATGATCCAAAGAGCTGCATTGTTATCCTCTGAATAACATCTATATCATCTGTAGCAACTGGAACCTGTAGCCGATATCAATGAAATAATAACCTTTCCATGAAGCAAAACATTTGAAACTAAAAGTAGAAAAGCAGAGAACTTTGCATGCAGACAAACATCTTTTATAGAGAAGGTGCGTAAAATGGTGTTGGCCCCATGGTACCGTTGTTGTATGGCTGAGGTTTTCACAATCTCCACAACCCATGTATTTTGCAGGCTCCTCAGCATCCTTCCTTCTCTTTTTAATCTATATCAAAGTCACACACAGTATATCTGTTTTATGAGATATGACAAAGCAAAGAAGGCAGGATAATTTTTTTCTTGGCCAAAAAGCTGACCCCAGTTAAACTGCATTCAAGGTAGACTACAGTTAGCTAAAATACCTTAAGAGTAAACTTTCGCCCATGAACTCCACATCCCTGCAACCTCAAATGGACTTCTTTGCAAAGGTTTAGAAGAAACAATTTGCTCTGAAACAGCATAAACCAATTTGTCAATCGACATTGCTTTCCAATAAAAGGAATAAAAGAAAATATGAAGGTTCTGTAATATAATCAAGAAACCGACATCTTTTGCATCCTTGAACCTCACACCCCAATTAACTTCAGCACCAATTGACTTGCTTTCCTGTAACTCAGAAATAAAAATAGCGAAAATGAAACTACTTCACCAATCAAAAGCAAAGACAGAGAGACTGGTCTAAACGAGACTGATAATGCTGGACATTGACTATGAAATGGAGCTGATACTGTTGCCAGAAGAGAAAAATCATGAAAGTCTGTTCAGCGTAATATAGGCCTTATTTTAACAAAATTTTAGTTCAGGAGTCCATAACCCAGGACAGACTGCATGAATACCAAGCTATGAGAATACAACAAACAAAATGAAAGTGCCCAGCAAATTCCCACCAATGATTCAGGGGCTGAACGGGAAAAAGCCTCTGGCAAGAAATGGGTGGCAGGTCAACAGATTCGACCAAAGATTGGTTTAATTGGTCACTTTCAGTCTAAAAATGGAGAAATGTCCTCTATTTAGACATCACAGGTGCTTTAGCTTCAAGGTACGAGCAAGATCCAATGCATGGACACATCAATTTACATGAAGCAGAAACTATGGGCGGAGCAAGATACTATGAATCATTCCTTAGATAAATTCCACCAGGTTTACCTGAATTGTGCCAACCATCTTGTTGTCCACTCCTCTGCTGTAATTCCACAACATCTCCCCTGTTTTTGCACCAAAATCCTTCTGAAGAGAATCCTATAATGCAAAGAAATTTTGGTAAAAGCAAGCCTATCCATATAATTTGAAGGCTACAGCGTCAGTGTAATTGTACTTCGAACATTTAGCATCAACTGTTTGGATAGTGGTTTAGATTACCAGAAGTGTCAATGATAAAATGTTCCTCTCGAATATTTGAGATCAAGTATATTCTACATTCTTAGTAGTTCATCTAGTTGAGCAAATGTATCAGGAATCATGATGGATGTGGAAAAAAAGATATACAGATTTAACAGGTCTTTAAAATCTGTGCCAGTCAAATAGGTGTTTGGTGATGTAACAAGTGGGTGCTAGTCCTCTCGTTTTCCTACTATAGGAAAAGTAAGGTTGCCAGAGTAAAGGAACAGGTATTACTGTGAGTTGACTAACCCTACATCTTTGTTGCATGAGCAATTATTTTTAGCTTGTACTTAATAAAACTAAAAAGAGCTTGAAGCAGTTCAAAAGAAAGACCTTTGACAGCATACGCAGCTGTCCACAAGTCCAAATATTTCGCTTCTTCAATTTATCCTCTAGAACATGCCCTATTCCAGGAAGTGCATTTATAGGAAGCTTGCACAAATATTCATCCACCTGAAATATCCAACCATTTTTTTATCTACCAGAATATCAACATAAATGGCCAAACAGCAAGAGAAAGAATCACAAGAAACCTGTATGGAAGATAGAGGCTTAGCTAAGAAGAACTTATTTATTCAACACCCCAAAAAGCAACTTATCTATAATATTGAATAGACAACACCGCCAGTGTGTGATATCAAAAGGATCACAACCATTCTATCAATGTCTTGAAGTCACTGTTTAGACCATAAATCCACCTTTTCTGAAAGATGTTATCACGAGTAGCACAATTTGCAGAAACAACAACATGATCGCAAAAACATATAGCATGATATACACTCAGGCGGAAAATTGCCATGGAAAACACCAGCAATGCATTCCA
The DNA here is from genome assembly GCA_030064385.1 of Melaleuca quinquenervia. NCBI lineage: Eukaryota > Viridiplantae > Streptophyta > Magnoliopsida > Myrtales > Myrtaceae > Melaleuca > Melaleuca quinquenervia. Next base: position 2,085,633 of record CM057726.1, on the reverse strand, counting down.
AGTAAAGAAATCCTCATGACAAAGTTCTCATATGATTATTAATGAACTACAGATAATTCAAGCATTGGATATCTCGTGCCACCAAAATGCAACTCCAGAGATTCCAACAAGTTGTTTAAAAGAATCATATGTACTACATTAAGATCTTTCATAGAAAAAATTTGCATTTTTTCATAATGCACTACGTATGAAACGTGAATTACGCTTGCCACAAATGCCCTGTGGCCCTTAAATTGTCAAAAGCAGGATTTTCAAATTAAATAAGGTTTCTGAAATGAAGAAGTTCGTGGAGAACAAATATAGAATACTGAAGAATAACAACATGCACTTGACAGATAATTAAATTAGGCAAGTGCAAAAACTGCAATTATCTTGGCATATCTGCAAACCAAAAACCTTGCTCACCAATTAAACTGTACCTTTTCTAAGGGGATATAGCACTGACCATTTGGCTTAGCAGTCTTGGTAGCTAGGCGAGCCATTAGCATATTCCCAGCTATACCAGCACTTGCAGTGCATCCAGTGCTCTCAAAAACCTCTCTTCTTATTGAAGAAGCCAGGAGCTGAGGATCTTCCACTTCTGAATCTGTGACATCCAAAAATGCTTCGTCACAGCTCACTGCCTGCAAAACCAGTTGCAGTGGTTACATTACTTCAATGGAATTTATAAATAGAAGCTTCCATGGGTCAAACCTGCACTGTTGTGCAGTGCTTGTGCAATATGCTGTAGAAGTGATCAGCCACCTGAAAATTGCCAAAGATGAAGAAAAATAAAATTACACAAACTTAAGGAACTTCATCTCTAAACCCTCACAAAAGCATAACTAATGAAATTGCCAAAAATGAAGTCCAATAATATCACACAAACTAAAGGTACTTCATCTCTAAGCCCTCATAAAATCATAACTAACAAAACAAGGATGAGTTACCTCTGTGTAAGCTTCAAAGTTGTATGGAAGAATGACGAGATGAGGACAACATGCTTTGGCATCTCGGACAAACATACCAGCCCTAATTCCTTTATAAAACGAGGTTCAACACTCAAATAACATATACCAGAAAATCAACCAATGGCTGAGATAGAGAAGGAAATACAGACCATACGCTCGAGCAGGATAGTTTGCAGATGAAATTTCAGCAGTGCCTTTTGGATTGTCTGAGTGGCATATGGCCACAGGTTTGTCGTGTAATTCAGGAAGGTTCCTGATGACCACTGAAACGAAGAAGCAATCCTAAAGCAGCACAAGATAACCATTAACATGCAAAATTGCTATATGTACTAAAGAGAAATAAATAAATAAAAGGAATCCAAATAAACAGCGAACTACCATCTCAACTAAGTGAAATCTTTGCATTGCCATCGCCAATAGGATGGACATGTTTCTAGAGCTACAGAAGAGAAAATTACCATGTCAACATGGATGACACATGCCTTTTTAGAATCATCCGATGCTTTAGGATCAAAGCTTGCACACTTAACTCGGTTGAGAGAACTAGGAAACTGCTTGCGATACCTGTGTCTCCATGTTCCTATGAAATGTAATCTCGAACTCTGAAACAACAAATAGAAATTATGTGATTGATAGTTCACTGGCTAAATTAGGCAGTAGACATGGGTAAAGCAAACAGCAATAAAAAGCAGGATCAGAAAATGGAGCTTATTACATTTGAAGACATTGCACCAAAATCAAGACTTTCATTGAGCAATATCTTATCAAACCTTAACTTAACAAATATATAACAAAAGTGAACTGGAGATTACTGTAATTGTGACAATAGACATTGGCTAGGGAATTCAGCTGAAGCAATTGCTTTCTAGACAGCTCAAATAATTGAGAAATAGACAGACAGAAGGCAAAGCACCATGATGTACACAAGCAATGAAAAGAATACATTCTATGTATTTCAGACAAATATTTTTTAATTCAACCAGATTTTGGCATCTTCTATGACTTTGCAAGCATCACTCTTTGCCAAAGAAAAGGCCACAAGATTCTAAGAGAATGCAAGCTAAAAGTAAAGCCAATCCACAAAAATAATGAAAAGGGTATGATTTTGTACAGAAGGTGCAGCATGAAAAAGACTGGCAGAGCACCTAAAACAACACCTTGAAATAATTCTCAACAAAATTAGGATCATCCACAGTTGAATGGCCCTTATTAGGATGTTTCGTGGCTCCAGAACTTGGTAAACTCCCCGTTCTTGTTCTGTCCAAGGGGTGATTGCCAGCTGAAGTACTAGGTTCACTCAGACTGTCTTTAAGTTCTTCCCTGAATATTCCCCTTTCTTCTTTATCCATGTCAATTTGTTCGGTCCTACAACTTTTTGGACATTCTCCAGTGCAATTAATTGACTTTGTAATCATAGAAACATCTGCATTCTCCTTGCCTAACTCTTCATTGAGTGGACTTCCGTATTCTGTTGATGGACCCACTTTAGATGAATACAAGTCCTTCAAAGTTTGACCTTTGGAAGATGAATCCCCAATATCATGCAACTGACTAACAGTGTTGGTCAAAACATCATCAGACAGCAAGCAATCTTTAGTAGCAAAAAATGATGACAACTTTGGCTGATTATCTGCAAGCTGGTCAAGCTGGTAAGGAAGCCCTGCAGCATAAGCAGAAAGATCAACTACGCATAATGTTTTTTTTTTTTTTTTTGGTAAATAACTACGCATAATGTTTTTTTTTGGTAAGTAGTAACTATGCATAATGTTGATCTACACTCAAGTCTAGAAAGTGAAATGATGATATTTTTTAATAAAATTTTTGTGAGAAAGTTGCTAACTTGGTAACAAATAAAATAATGAGAAGAGTGATGTCAGCTGAACCCACAAATGAGCTCTCCTACTAAAACTCTGGCGATTCCTAGATCCCCACGATTAATGCGATAACATACAGGCCTGGCACCGCAACTAAGAGAATTGCAACTAAAGACAACTCAATGCTGCTGGTCAAACACTTACAACTTAATAGTTTGTCAGCTGCAACAGAATCCACAATCCACTTTGGTTTCACCACTGGAAGTCCACCACTAAAGGACCTGATTTGCAACCAGTTAAATGGGTAAAAAATCCTCTCTACCATATTGCATATGAAGAGACTAAGATATGGAGGAGCTACCTGACATTCTTTATTTTACTGTCAGGAAGGTTACTGCAAATGATATGGGTAACACGATGCCTGGAGAAGTAGTTCTCAAATCTTCCACCATACTTCAACATATAGCCTCGCAATTCCTAATAAAGCTCCAAATTAATGACAGTACCGACATCCAAATAGTTGACACATAAAAGATTTACTACAAATGTTAACTGAGAAGAGGGAAGATCCTTCACGTGATGACTAACTGCTGATACATATCCACATTTTAATCAATTTTTAATTTTAGATTTCCATGAGTCAGAGCAAAGAAACTCCATGAAATATAAGAAAAAATGATAATGAAGTTCAGATATCAGACCTGACTGGAAGGAACAGTGAAACCATCCACGAAAATAGAAACCCCATGAAATATAGCTTTCAAAGAACTTGAATCACTGTGTAAAGAAGTTGAAGCTTCTGCATGGAACTGCTCCTGAAGTTTCCTATTCTTCTCGACCATGTAACTACACACAAATTTTCAGAAACCTCAATACAAAGGGTCCTTAATCTTAAAGTCCACACTTATTCAGGTCAAATGAAAATAATTATACACGAGGCAGCAAACATCTAAAAAAATGTCAAAGTCTACGGGAAAAAGGTGATTATAGCTTACATTGACCATAAAATTTTCATTCCACAGGTGGCCTAATACATCAGCATTTGATGGTAAGTGAAGGAGCGGAAGGTCAAAACCCTTAAATTAATGGTGGATTGAACCACTCGTGTAAAGTCTTCATTACACTAGGGGTATATACGCCAATTTTTGGGAAAAAAAAAAGATGGGGACTCAAAAATCCTTGTTCATTTCTTCCCTTCAAGGTTCATAACCAGATGTCATGCCCTGATTTAGCACAGACTACTACATACTGCGGAGCCACATTAAATTGGACATTCATTTGAAACTTCACTCATATACCATTTGTGTTTCCAGTGTCCTTTCTATCTTTTTTCACTTTACCGTTGAAAGATCATGGTCTGTTCCAACGGTCTTATTAATTCGATATAGCTATTCAAGGATATAGACCTTAGCTTTCTCTGAGATCTTTTAGTATTCAAAATGTTGTGATGAAATATCAAGAATGTTAAAACCCCAGCATCGCACCTTAATATGTCCAGAAACCCTAAAATCTCCTCTGTTTGTTTGAGAAGTTGCAACGCCACTCCATCCAACGTAATCACATACTCCGATCCCTCCGAAAATTTGACGAGTATGTAGATGAATGGAAATTCCGAGGGACCAAGATGCATAATCATGACATGAGGGACTTTCACACGATATCAACGAAGCACATGTGGCGTCAAGGAAATCTTGTTTTGGCGAACTTTTTCATAAGACTGACCTGCCAAAATCGGAGAAAGGAGAACTGCGGAAGGAGGATCGCGAGGACGAGAGAGAGTTGGCGCCCCAGGCCATGCCTAAAGTTTTCTGCTTGCTGCTCTTGGTCTCCTTCTTCCCCGTCCTCGTCGCCCTCTTGTCGCTCCCACGGCCACTGCTGCCGCTGTCGCTCCAGGGGTTCATCGACGAGGCAGGATTGTCTCGGCTTCGCTTCGACCTGTCGCCGGAGTTTGCAGGTCGAGTCGACGGAGTCGTGTTGGAGCTCATCGTCTTCTTCAGGTATTCGGAAGATTGCCCAGAAAGCTTCGACAGGAGGAGAGAATTTCAGCTCCGTGACGTGATTTCAAATGAAGCGGCAAATGGCGGGTGGCTTTTCTTATATAGGGCAAAGTATCCTGCACAGAGATGGTCAACCGACTATAGTTGGTTAGCGGCCCAACAATCGGAAAACCCCAACTTTTAATTCAGTTTCAATTTTGTTTTCGACTTCGTTTTACCTTGTAAAGAATCGCTAACACTATATTCAATTTCGAATCTATCCTAAACTTTTTTTTTATCTTGTAGATAATCATAAACTTTTATTTGAGTCGCAAATCTATTTTCATTAACATTATATCTAATATTACTTTAATGATTCACATTATTAATCTAGGAAGACTCATAAAATTTCCCAAATATTTTCGTTCATTTCATATATGGGTGAGCATGATGGACCGCTTAACTCGGAAACCGCTTAGACTGGACTGGATCGGCTGGATTGGTCTGGTTCTTCATACTTGTGGTCTAGTCCACAGTTTTAAAAAATGGAACCGATTCCAAATAGTCCGGACCACTTGGACTGAATAAAATCAAGAAATCGGGAACCATACCACTTAAAGATGGAGGAATCGGGAATCGAACCAGACCGCACAACTTTGACTGAATAAGAACCGGACCAGCTCCCTTTCCAGGGAATTGGAAACCAGATCGGACCAATTGGACCAAATAAGGACCGGCCCAACTCCCTTTCACGAGAGGAGGAAGGTGGTGGTGAGAGGGAGTGTGAAGATGGAGGACATGATGTCTCTACGAGCTTAGGCTGAAAATAGTGAAGAATCCTCATGATGTTGGGAACCTAGCAGCTCTGCAGAGAGCTTGGAAGTGATTGCGAAGCCGTTGCGGAATAAGAAGGCTCGATGAGGAAGATGAAGGAATGAAGAAAGCTTGTGAGATGAGGAATAAGGCTGAGAATGGCAATGCAAGAGAAGCAGAAATTATGCTGAAATGTTGATAGTTTCGGAGGAATGTGTGGACTGATCTTCTCAGAATCTTGCTTGTTCCCTCCATGATCTGATTACTGAAAATCAGAAGAGTGATTCGTGAAGGTCAAGGGAGATGGGAAGAGAAGGGTGCTAATTCTTTTGAATCTCTCTCTCCGCGGGGAATGATAAAGAGGGAGAGTGGGAGAGTTGGTGATCTTTGGTTAATTATACGGGCAAAGGACTGAGTAATGCTAACTAACAACTACAGATGGAATCGGAGTTGTATGAGCAATCTTTTTTGGTCCCATTGGACTGCCTGAGAATTGGACCAGACCATAGGTCCTAGATTTAGTTGGTGGATTGAGGATTGATCCTGCCAGTTCGGTTCCCGATTTTGGGAGGAAACATGACCGCTCAAGGAACCAATATCCTTAGTTTCATGTAAAATAACTTTCAGAAAAATATTTTTCAGATTTTCCGTTGTTTGTTTCATAGATAATAAAAACAGTCAAGAAAAATATATTTCATCAATAGAAAAATACCTTCAAAAGTGAGAAGTGGTCTCCTAGTAGCGAGTTGATAGCTTCAAGCAGCAACTTTGCTACCTTTAGAGATAAGCTCGAGGCTTGCCTTGAATTGACGAGTTTGTGACTTATAATGGCAAACCGAGAGCTCGTTGGAGCCTTGTCAGACTCGTGTCCAACGATTAACAAATGTAAAATAAAAAAAAAACATGTTAAAAATAATTTTTTTAATAATTTTCCTTAAATTTTAAACGAACATTCGAAAATATTATTATTTTTCAATAAAATAACATTCTGAATTTTTTTTGAAAAGTTATATTTTCCGTAAAACAAATATAGTCTAAATCTCGAACTTAGGATCTAGAGATGAGTTCCCCCATAAGCTTGAACCCACTTCTTCTTCAATCTAAAATTTAGATAAAAACTAAAATAATCGAGATTGACTTTCTTACTTTTACGAGAGTAATTTTATCATCTCACTTCAATATCTTTGATTTTATGCTTAATATTCAATCTTTCATGCTAAAAAATCCTTCGTCACTTATTATCAGAGAGTTCACACTCGAGGTTTTTTATCTCTCAATTGTTCTAGAGAAATTTATATATTGGAGTCAAGAAAAAATTAATGTTTTTTATAAGACAAAAAAATATTTTAGGATAAATTGGAACTAGACTTAAATTTGGGGTTATTTATGGAAAAAAAATAAGTTTAGTTAAAATTGGGACATGAACTAAGTTGGAGTCTTTTATTGATAAAGAAATTTATGAAGGAATTGTGAATAGATTTATGATTGAGGTTTTTTAAGGTATTAGGCTGTTGGTTCTTTATTCCAAGTTATGGATTGGGCGGGCCAGAGAGCTTCTTGGGCCATTTCAGGCCCTGTCTCCGCAGGAACCCGCCGTGTTAAACCGGGGAAGAGAGAACTGGCACCCGCAACTCGGCGGCGACCGCTCTCCGGAGAAGAGGGACGACGATGGAGAAAGCGCTGAGAGTGTACGGCGAAGTGCTGAGGCTCGTGAGGCGGCTGCCCAAAGACACGAGGCCTTACTACGCCAAGTACGCCCGCGAGAACTTTGTCAACTACCGAGAAGTCGACGCCGGCGACCCCAAGGCCCTGGACGAGCTCTTCCACCGAGCCTACAACCACTCCATCTGGGTTCTCAACAAGGTCTGCGCGCTCTCCCTTTTACCATTTCCTGTGCATTTACGCTGCTTTTGCTTCCATGGGTCGCTTGATTAGGGTTCCGCGCGTCTTGCCATCCTCATTCTGCGTCCTTCTGATTACAGTACTCGGTGGAGGAATCTGCTGCGCATAGGCTCAGGGAGATCTGCCTCGGTTGATGAACCAAGTATGCTCATTTGCTAACCAGTCCATGTTCTTGTACAAATTGATGGATGCTTGTGAACGTGGCATTGGAGAGTTCATGTAGTGTTTCGTGATCAATAGAGTCAATTGGTGTTCGAATTTGAAAATCCTTGGTTATCATGCCTCGGTGGATGCAAATTTTGATACCTGCGATAAAGTTTTGTCAGGTTTGTTGAGGGCTTGCTTGGTAATGTAGATGTGAAGAATTCATCTACAATGTGAAGGATAAGAAATAATTACGTTGCTGTTATTAAGGAGAAAAAAGGATGGTTAATCACCATCCAGGCTTCCATAACTGCCTTACTCGGCTATAGGCTGCTCTGGTACTTTCCCAGTTTGAGGATCTAATCTACTGAAGTCTCTTTGCTCATTTGTTCCCCTTCTTTAGTCAATGTACAATCTCTTATGACGAGTTATAATCAGGCTGCACGTGTTTTCGAATTGTCCCTTGCTCATTTAAAGACTCTTTATCTTGAGAGGATGGTTGCTCTCTGCTTTGTCTTTTGCTTGATTGAGCAACATGAGCAATTCCGTGTGTTCTGCGAGCTTTCGGTTTCATGAGGGTTTCAGATGGATGCATGCACAAATATTGGGTCTCTCATGTTGCTTTGCTTTTTACATTCTAAGCTCTGGATGAAGGGAGGAGGGGCCAAAATGATCATGGCACTCCTAAAGCATTTACGGCTGTTCATTGTCTGTGGTTATACTACTTTCTACAAGGATCTTTCGTAATGCTGAGTGAAATGGCGAACTGTATAATGGAGTAGTTTCAATCTAGACACAGCAGAAACCAGTAATCAGCGGCACTTATGTTGCCTTGTTCTGTAGAGGAACTATGGAACTTATTTTTGTGGTGGCTTTAGTTGGATGAAGCATATCATGCGTTTTGTTTTCAGCTAGAAGCATTTACCAATTACAGATGAGGAGCAAGAGGGCTAGAAATGTGATATATTAGAATTTGTTTTCTCTACGTCTTTGAGTTGGAGTGATCCTATTAACTAATTTCTGGACTCAAGGCGCTGCTTGTTTCCTACAACATGGAAGGGGTTTGGTTTGTATTGTGAAATTCATAGGACCATTCTCCCATTTGGGCTAGATGTTACTTTGTGACAAGGTTCGTTGGAATCTAAAAGACAATTGAAATTGTGGCTGCCATTTTGTTTGGACTGGTTAGTGCAATTCTACTAGTACCACTCTCTTGCCAAACTGGGGGCTGTAGTATCCCCCTCTGTGAAGCAAATATTACATGCCTTGGGATCATTGCTCCTGATTCCTAGGGCATTTCATTGATTAGATATGGAGAATCAGGCAGTTTTATGCATGATGGAATGCATTGGGCGGCCGAGATGAATTAGGAATAATACTACCGGTGAGAAACTGAGTATGGAGTTTAATGTGTTCACTTTAACCTTTTGGATGTTAAGAATTAAAAGGCCCCTTAGGTCAGTTCTTCTGGAGCTTGAGGCAAGGTATCTAGATTGTTAGATTCCTAACAGATAAAATACCTGCAGATATCCTTGCTTGAGATGCCTAAGTACTTATTTGAGAGAGGTGACTCTACTCTTTTCACTTGCGAAAAATGAGAATAGCCCTTAGATATTCATGAACAGCTCCAAGGATACTTCTGGAAATAGATAGAAGCGTAGTGATTAGTCAAAACGCTTGGAGGCTACAAAATAAGCCAGCTGAAGTAGATATAAGGGCTGGGTTGCTAGCAACTTCTTGGTCGTGGTGAATGGTAGCATCCAAATCATCGTAAACTAATGTTAGCAACTTAGTATATGTCTCAGTTGATGCAATAAACTAATAGGAAGGAATGCTCTGTGTCACTTAAATGGGTTGAACATAAGACGGACGGACAGGCACGCTGAACCACGAGCAGAACCAACATCTCAACGAGGAGTTGGAAGGCAACATGCGATGAAACAAGTGTGGAGAACCCAATTTGCCTCTCTCTCTCACCCCTTAGCTTAATCAGCAGAAGTTCTCGATGCGATGAAACTTTAAGCAACCAAGTCTACTAATATTGTGTTGGAAGGCCTCCGATTCTTCCAGCCTCTTGTCTGTGGCTTCCTCCCATTAAATTGTTTCCGTAAAATCTTAGGTCCTCACACTTTGACCTTTGTTTAATAATTCTACACATCGATGTTTCTATAAATCAAAAGATTTTGGTATTTTAAATTAAACAAAAGATGTGCAGAATTATGTATGGTTTTCATAATATTTGGAAATTAACATATCCTTCTAGTTCTTGTTATTCAAGAATTTGAAGGCGAGGTACTGAGTAGGAATAAAAACTCGGAAAGCGTATGCAGGCCGATTTTTTGCATCACCCCGGGCAAGAGATTCCCCCAGGAATCAGGCTTTAATTTTTATTGTCAGAAGAAACAGAAGCAGGGGCCCAATGTGATATCCTGGGCAGGAGGCTGTGGCCCCCGGCCCATGAAAGCGCCAACTTCATCGGTTGGAGAAGTAGACAGTACAGTACTCACTGCTCGAGAAACTGTTCCTGTACTCGTGAAAGAGAAACTTCTGTTGATGGAGTCCTTGTTTCAATTTCTTTTCTTTTTCTCTTTGGGTCGAAATGGACCCGGCAATTACAAGCGAAAGACAAAAAGGGGTCTTCACAAGCGCGGGTCTCAGTCTCTCTCCACGATCAGAGTCTCAGTCCGAGCAAAGCAGACTAGTGATGCATCTCGTGTCAGCTCAGCTCAGTCAGGTTTAAGTAGAGAAGTGTACAGCGACCGGTCAGCGCTGGCATATCAATTTTCTCGTCCTGGTTCGGGAGACTGAGCTGCGACAGAGATAGAGAGAGATTGCGTTGGAGGGTGTAATGCGTAAAACACAGTGTCCTCCGGTTTTCTCGGGCCAGGCGTGGTAGTTTGACTGAACTGAACTCGCTCGCTAAATCCAATCTTAAGCCAGATTACCGAAGCGAAAACCCCTCGGTCATCCTCGGAAATCCAAGCACTGCCCTTTAGTTTTCCGATTTCACCACGTACCGTCTTTAACCATCGACACCTATTTTTACGCCCTCGCTCCGAAAGAATGTAGAATTAAAGCAGTCCAAGGAAGAAGAAGCTTCCGTTGTTTTCTCCCACGCCCCCCTTCTCTCTCGCCCCCCTTCTCTCTCTCTCTCTCTCTCTCTCTCTCTCTCTCTCTGTGCTCTCCCGTAAGTGAGGCCCCGAGGGGGAAAAAAATCAATTCTTGAACAGTGACAGGGTCTTAATGATGGCGGACGAAGTAGATTTTGCAGAGGAGGATAACATTAGTGAGAGCGGAAGTTTCTGTCAGCTGCTTCTGGCGAATGGGCTGGTGGGTGTTGAGCCCGCGATGGAGAAGGAGAGCTTCATCTTCCCAAAGGACAAGAAGTGTCCTCAGATGCTCTGTTTCGGAAGGGACGAAGCTGAAGAGCAAGGCCAAGCTCTGCTTTTCCATCACAACCAAGAAGCCACGGTGGCATGCACTCCTCCTCCTTCCTGCGCTAAAAGCACAAGCTTCAACGCACTTCGCAAACCCAGTGTAAGCAGTACTTGCATTCCCTAGCAAGACATCATCGTGTATATTGAGTTCATCTAGTTCTCTACTGAAATATTCCGCCTTTTTCGTTTGTGGGTATTCTTTGAACAAGCAGAGGAAGAGAGGAGGGTCTAATCAAGAATCGTTAGTAACTTCCACGGATGATGTCTCAATCCGAAAAAATATAAAAAAGAGCAAAATTCAGAGCCCTTCTTCAAACGCTCTTCCGAAGGTCAGATTCACATAAGCAACATTTGCATGTACAAAATTAATGAAGTTCTCTTGCTTTTCTTTTTTGAGGAATCAATAATTGTTCTGTCTCGAACGACAGGGGAGGAGAGAGAAGCTTGGTGAGCGAATCCTGACGCTGCAGCAGCTGGTTTCACCCTTCGGAAAGGTGAAAGTTTTTAAATTTCTTGAATATCTGATGACGAAATTAATCCTCGCACGAGCAGATAAAAACAAAATTGAAAAAATATGGGAAATTGAAGAGTTGATTCATGATTATCGTTTTGTTTTCTGGGGAACTGGAAAATGTGCAGACAGATACGGCGTCAGTGCTGCACGAAGCGATGGGATATATCAAGTTCCTGCATGAGCAGGTTCAGGTTCTCTGCTCTCCTTATCTCCGCCAGCCTTCCCCGCCAACTCACCTCTCTGTAAGTTTCTGATTTCTCTCTCTGTTTGCGTGTCCTATCCTCGGTTCAGGTATAGAGACAATGTCGGTATCACTCACAGGCAATCTTTTAGAAGTAAAAAGAGCATCATTTGATCGGACAAAAATCCGGATAGGACACACACACACACACACACACACACATATATATATATATATGCGGTTTTCTCATGCGACTAGTATATCTATGATTTGTGAAAGTTACGTTCATAAAACAATCCTATAGGACCAATCTTGGTTTGGGACATCAATTTTTGTAAGAGCATTGGACTGCATGTTTGACAGTTTGACTCGAAAGTTGTACCGCCCGTGCTAGGTGTGCCCACAACCCGTGGACCAGTGACCTGGTCACGGGCCAGGTGGGTCAATAATGTGCTGGGCCCATTAACAGTCTTCCTTAGAATAACAGTGGGTCACTCGCATCACCTTTCTTATGAGAAAAATAACAGGGTCGCAACATTCCTTGTGATAAAAGGAACGAAATTTCAATTGGGAGTTGCGAGTATATCCTACTGTAAAATTGAAGCTTCTTGAGTAAATTGGATCCGCATAAACGGCTTGATACTACTGATTTCCATCCCTGACGGAAGAAAACTATTCCAATGTCTCAAAAGGTTGTGCTTCAACTAACTTTCCTTTTTCTCAACATGAAAATTATCAGGATGTTGGAGAAAACGGTGGACAAGAAGGATCAAGAAAGGGCCTGAGGAGCAGAGGACTGTGCTTAGTCCCCATGGCATGCACCTTTCACTTGCAAAGCAGCAATAATGGAGCTGATCTTTGGTCACCTTCAATGGCCACGGGCTTTTCTTCTTCTTCCACCCAAGAGTGAAATATATAAAAATCACCAGCTTCAACCTGCAAGTTTTAGGCCAAAGCTAGGGGTACTTTTTGATGAGGAGTGATGGGACTCTGCTTGCCTTGACATTTTGAAGTAAAGAGGCCAAGGAAAGATGTGACAAAACTTTGCACAAAAAGGAAGGTGAAGTTAAAAACAGTCGAGTGCAAGAGACAGTACGTTTTCCTTTTCTTGGGGGTGAAGAAAACAATAGTACTGATGAAATCGGGGGGAAGAAAACAACAGTCCTGGTGAAATGATAGGGCGTTGAAGTGGGAAAAGAGAAAAAAAAAAAAAACAGAAGGGGACGAGGAAATTTTGGGTGTTTTTGTTGTTTTGTGATTATGTAAGAACAGTCACGAGCAGCTGTCTTTTTGCTCGGCTGCTTTGGCTTTGGGCATAGGTTTGCGTCTTGGCTGATGTTGACGGTGTAATACATGTGGAACTTCTCATTTCTCGTACAAGTCTGGTGATCGATGTGACGGTCGATAGGTTTCAGTGTTGATATCGATTCTCATTTTTGAGAACTTGGAACTTATCATATTTGCTTTGGAAACAACATCGAATTTAGAATCAAATTTATTCCCAAATTGTTAGAACTGGAAGCCGCACCTGTTTTCATATGAACTTGGAATCAAACTTCTTTTTCGTGACTGGTTCGGTTCAGTTTCCGAATAGAGTTAGATTGGTTCCATAATTCCAACTTGCGGATATCAATGGATATACAGAGGAGCCCATGGTGAGGCCTGTAGTATAGAAAAGCCCATGGGCCTGAAAGACGGGCTTCTTGTTCTGCGTCGAGTAAAACAAGAAGTTTTAACGGCAAAAGCGAGTGTTTTTGCTGCTTCCTGAAGAACATAATCGAGCAGCTGTTTGGTATAGGACTGTACATTGGTTGATATCAACAGCGTAACTACAAGTCTAATGAATTAAAGAATTTTCTTCCAGTTAAGTATATAACCATGCAGGATATTATCATCTGTCTTTTGCTCATTACGTCTAGATTACAAAATCAACGCCTCAGGGGCCTGGCGCCTTGCTTGAGCTCACAAGGACCGACGCGCAAATTGGCGAATGGTCTTCCCATATAAGCCGGCTTTGGCGACATTCTTTTTTTTTTTCCTTTAAGTTAAGGTGAACGACGTCGGCTGGCAAATGGTTAAGTCGTCGTCCGATGTGATAGACTTTTTGTGTGTCATCTATAGAGCAATTAGTGAACTGCATAGTTCCATGGTGCCTTGTTCATTTGAATCTTTTCCGACGATCAACCGATGAACCTTCGGAAAAGCCCAATACCAAGAGAGCCCATGGGCCCGGGTAGACGGGCTTCTGGTTCTCCCCCAGTTGCAGCGACTCGCCTGGAGAAATGAGCGAGCGCGTCCGACATTCGAGTCATACATTCGTCCCGACATTGATGTCCGTACGATTAAAATATGTTGTCTGTTCAAATCCCATGCAACTCCAAACTCCGACATCGAAGAACTAGTTTCGCGGATCCGGGAAATATAAAAGGATTTGCCACTTGACGCAGCCGCGCTGCGAAGGCGAGTTGATTACTGATTAGCAAGAATTCCTCCTCGAGGTTCCCGTGGTCGCCCACCTCCAGTAATGTTGACGACGTCAGCCACGGGTTTTAAAGAACCCGAAGCGGAGGGGAGCCTCGCTCACGCTTGCTCCGTGGGTCCATTCTACCTACAACTGTACCCAGGATAATGCCGCGTGAATTCATATTCCCTGCTCTGCTCTGGTCTCATCCCCACTCTCGCACTCCACACCGCCCTTTTCACTCACCCCACCTAACAGCTCTTCCTGTCCCTCTGCCGACGCTTTCGCGGGTGCCAGACTCGCAAAGTTGTCGCCTTTGTCGACTCTTTCGCTGGTTCAGCTCTTGGGCGGTTCTCTTTCTTCCTTGTTTGGTTCTTTGTCGGTGATGGCAATGGAAGATGAGGGTTGGGTTCTGGTTTCGAAGCCGAGGGAGAAAGACCACTGGAGCCCGAGTGGGTTCTCAGTGGGTTCAGATGCAGAGGATTCCGGGCCCTTGAAGATAACCTCGGGTGAGCCCGCAAAGCACTGGACCGATGCTCTTCCCATCGGGAATGGACGGTTCGGAGCCATGATCTGGGGCGGCGTCGCCTCGGAGACTCTCCAGCTCAATGGTACTCTTTCTCTGTTCTTGCACTTACAAATGCCGGAAACTTAATGTTCTTGCTTGGTCTCCTGACTGTGAAAGAAAGGGAGAGACGACAAGTGAATGCTGAAAATGTAGGAGAGCAAAATCTTGGATCTTTGGGCTTTTTATGACTGTGGATTGGTTAGTTTGTTGCTGCACTAGAAGAATTATTCTTGGACGGTTTAGAGTTGGGGAGTTGAAGATTCGATCAGTTAGTGGGTGGTTGTTTCTCAGTATCCTTAGCTCCCGATAAACTACAATAAATTTTGGAAGTGTGGTTATCCTCCACTAATGATTATAATTTGGGTGACAATATTGCTTGTGAAGGCGCATTTGGGATTATTGTGTCATTACAGTGCATAATTCACAGTCCACAGCTGATGTGAACCGTGCTCGTTGCTGTCGTGTGTGAGTTCACAATATGGTTCTTTTCATGGCGGACTTGGGTGGGGGTGTAATTTGATAAAAGCAATGATAAAACGGCAGTCAACTGTTTTTGAAACCTCTGCTGCAATGTTTACTGCACTTTAGGTGCTTTGTCATTGATGTTTAATTTGTTGGACTCTGTTTTTTCTATTGTCGATCTTTAATAGGCAGGCCATCATGTAGTTCTAAAAGTAACAGGCTTTTATTGCTGATATATGTTGAGGAAGATGAATGAACAATAATAATTGGAACTTAAGTTTCGAGAATAACATCCTCGCATTGATGTTTGCTAACTTTGTTGTAATTGATGATCATCGATTCTCTAGGTCTGACTTTACTTTAAAAAAAAATAAAACTGCTGCCGGGATGGATTGAGGAAGATGGAAAAAAAAGGATGATTGGATCTTAAGTTTTGAGCGTGGTGTTCTTCATCATCTCTGCAACATAATAAACTTAAATCCTCTCGTGAGTATGCTCACCATGTCTTCATGCAGAGGACACACTCTGGACTGGAGTTCCTGGCAACTATGCCGATCCCAGTGCTCCTGAGGCACTATCCGAAGTCAGAAAGCTTGTTGATGAGGGCCAATATGCTGAGGCAACTGCAGCAGCAGTGAAGTTGTCGGATCATCCTTCTGATGTACAGATCTTTCTTGATTTGACTGTCATTTCATGCTTTTGTTGTCTACTGAGTTTGCTGTGATTTGTGCAATAAACATTTCAATCTTACATCACATTTCGTTTTGCCCAACCTAGCATAGAGACGGTTCCACAATGTGAATCGTTGGTCATGTTGCCTAGTCCGGTCCAACTTCATTTTGTTAAAGTGTTGGATACAGCCATTGCCTGAGGCTTAGTCTAGAAATGAAGTTTGTACTTTTCCCTTAGTGAGGCATGCATATACTCACTTTATTCTTTTGCAATGCTTTTGAAGGTCTACCAACTTCTCGGGGACATTAAGCTTGACTTTGACGATTCCCATCATTCATATGCAGAAGAGACATACCACAGAGAGCTAGATCTGGACACTGCTACAGTTACTGTAAAGTATTCGGTTAACGATGTGGAATTCACAAGGGAACATTTTGCTTCTTGTCCTGATCAAGTTGTGGTAATGAAGGTTTCTGCAAACAAGCCAGGATGTGTCTCGTTTACAGTTTCTCTTGATAGCAAGTTACATCATCATACATATGTAGATAACAATGTTGAAATAATAATGCAAGGAAGTTGCCCTGGTAAAAGGGTTCCTCCAAAAGTGAATGCAGATGATAACCCCAAGGGGATTCAATTTGCTGCAGTTCTTCATCTGCTGATTAGTGATGGCAGGGGGACAATAGATGTTCTGGACAACCGAAGGTTGGTGGTAGAGGGTTCAGATTGGGCTGTCCTGCTGCTGGTTACTTCATCTTCATTTAACGATCCATTCACGAAGCCCTCAGACTCTCCTAGAGATCCAATTTCGGAGTCCATGAGATTTATGGAATCCATAAGGAACTTGTCATACTCTGATCTTCTTTCACGTCATCTGAATGACTACCAGAGTCTTTTCCATCGAGCTTCTTTGCAGCTCTCAAAGAGTGCTAAAACTGCCTCGAAGGACGAGTCTCTTAAATTTAAGAGAGTCCTGCCTTCCACATCTGTTTCCTTGATCAAGGACAGTGATACCATTTCCACTGCAGAGAGAGTGAAATCTTTTCAGACAGACGAGGATCCTTCTTTGGTGGAACTTCTGTTTCAATATGGTCGATACTTGCTTATCTCGAGCTCACGGCCAGGAACCCAAGTGACTAACTTGCAGGGTATTTGGAATAAAGATATTGAGCCAGCATGGGAGTATGTCACTTTATTCAGTATTCTACATCACCTCCATCATTGACATTGTTGTTGTTGTTGTCATCATTACCATCTCTGTCTAATTTGTCAATTGCTTCTGCTTCATTTCTATAGAAGTTTTATTTTGCTGATATATGTCTTAGTAACTATACTTCTACCCTTTCACTCAGTGCTGCCCCTCACTTGAACATCAATCTCCAAATGAACTATTGGCCTTCACTTTCTTGCAATCTCAAGGAATGTCAGGAGCCCTTATTTGATTACATTTCTTCACTATCGGTCAATGGAAGTAAAACAGCTAAGGTAAGGAGGATCTGTCTTTGTTATTATTTTTCTTTTTTCAATTCTGGCATGCGTATTCTGCAATTACTTAAAAAATGCCACAGAAACTGTCATGTTAAGAGGTCATCACTGGAAGAGGAGCCTCATTATGCTTTTGCATGATACCCTGCTGTTGTAATTAAGGGATCTGTTTGAGTGTGTATTTAGCCAGGTTAGACTTGTTCTTTCCTATTGATGCATGGCAGCATGTAGTTGTGGCTGTTGACCCTGGTGTTAGCAATCTAGTGTTCCCTCCTAAATGAGTTAGTGGGAGGAGGACACAAATTGGATTTCGAAATCATTACACCTTATTATATCATGATACTGGGATTTTCTAGTTAATGGTCTCCCCAAAGTTGAAATCTTGATAAATAATTATTTGTTCTTAGTTTCCGCTTGAGCCTCTATGGCCTCAAATTGTTTAATCATCCTAATCAATATCATGCACATTTTCTTTCGGGTAATCTGGTATATGCTTATTGGATGATTTAGGTTAATTATGAGGCAAGTGGTTGGGTTGCACATCAAGTGTCTGACATATGGGCAAAAACATCACCTGATCAAGGACAAGCAGTTTGGGCTCTATGGCCTATGGGTGGAGCATGGCTTTGCACACATTTATGGGAGCATTACACCTATACCATGGACAAAGTAAGGGTCTCACCTTCAAATATCAGGTTTAGCGAAGCTGTTGGCATGGGCTGCTCATTTGTAGGATTTGAATGTTTGAGAGGCTTATGATTGTGAAGGTTCTTCACACTCCTTAATATTGCTCGTCTTTGTCTATTAGATGTTAGAGACTTGCAAAGGTTGCATGCATCCTCATCTCGTTCTCTAGTTTTAAGGAATTGCTAAAACTTGCTGCCACATCAGGATTTTCTAAAGAAGAAGGCATACCCTTTGTTGGAAGGATGTGCGTCATTTCTGTTGGACTGGTTGATTGAAGGTCGGGGGGGTTACTTGGAAACCAACCCCTCGACTTCTCCAGAGCACACTTTTACTGCTCCAGATGGAAAACCTGCTAGTGTGAGCTACTCAACAACTATGGACATGGCCATCATTAGAGAAGTGTTTCTGGCAATTCTTGCTGCTGCCGAGGTGAATCTGTTATGCTATTGCCAGACACTGCTTATTTGTTATCTTCATGTGTTGTCTGGTGATATCCTTGTTAATCTTTATGCACAGATACTGGGAAAGAATGACAATGCCCTTATCCTGAAAATCCGTGAGGCTCAAAAAAGGCTTCCACCAACAAAAATTGCAAGAGATGGTTCCATCATGGAATGGGTATATGAAGTTCTATGATGTTGGTTCTTTGGACGTATTATCTCTTTTTCACATACTGTAGTGTAGACATGCTGGAGCCCTTATGTCTGTGGCCTGAAAATTTCTCTGTATTTTGGTAGGCAGAGGATTTTGAAGATCCTGATGTCCATCACAGACATCTGTCGCATCTTTTCGGTCTATTTCCAGGACACACAATAAGCGTTGAGAAAACTCCGGACCTCTGCAGAGCTGCAGATTATACCCTCTACAAAAGAGGTTTGATAGTATGAACTATTTGCTTAAGGTGTTTCCATCTATTTGTGGAAAAATGGTATGGCATTAGAGAAGGGTTGTTCAGACATAAACTGAAGAAGTAGGTCCAATCAATGTGCAAAAATTGTGTTCAAATTTTCGTGCAGCCTGAATAATTGTACTTGAGTGTGAAGCAGTGGTGTCACTTCATAGTTTGAAATATAATACAGGGGAGGAGGGCCCAGGATGGTCAACTACGTGGAAAATTGCTCTCTGGGCACGTCTCCATAATAGTGAGCATGCATATAGGATGGTGAAGCACTTGTTCAACTTAGTCGATCCGGATCATGAAGGCAGCTTTGAAGGAGGATTATACAGTAATTTGTTCACAGCACACCCTCCATTTCAAATTGATGCAAATTTTGGGTAAGCATGTGCGCTTCTATATGTCCAACTCACATGATCAATTCATTTTGACGCATTTAGAGCTTCAGGTTCACTGGATGCGCAGCTTGTCTGAATTTTTTATGCTGGATTTGGAAAAAAAAAAGGAGAATGTCGACTAAGATGTTGACATTCATTCTCGGACATTTAGTATGTCTAGTATTGTTCCTCCAGACTATTTCACTGTACTAACTCTTTCTACTTCATCAGCTTTTCTGCCGCAGTGGCAGAGATGCTTGTCCAGAGCACTATGAAGGATCTGTACTTGCTTCCCGCTCTTCCCCGGGATAAATGGCCCAATGGTTGTGTGAAAGGATTGAAGGCAAGGGGTGGAGTTACGGTGAACATATGCTGGAAAGAAGGAGAAATGCACGAAGTAGGCCTTTGGTCAGAAAATCACAATGCTACTAGGAAATTACATTACAGAGGTGCTACCGTCACGGCAAAACTATCACCGGGCAAAGTCTACACATTCAACAAGCTACTAAAATGCACGAGGATGAACTCTTTTTGAGAACCGACCCTTGTCGGTGTAAAAGCAGCTCTGGAGCTGTAGAATTTCTTTGTTGACTGGGCTCCATCTCTTTTCCTTTGTGGGAGTTTTGAGCTTTCACTACAGTAGACCGCCTTGGCATGTCAGAGCTGTCTTTTGGCATGTTAGCGTATCAGATGAGCAAATAAATATCCCAGAAAAAGAAGGGCATTGTCGGATCATCATTGTGCAAAGAGTAGCTCTAGACCTTGCATGCTGGTATGATACTGGTGAGAATAAAGGACTGTGATCCAGGTGAAGCTGTGTAGCTAACTGCCGATCGTTCCGGGTACTGGAGTGGTGGCCTCTTCATCTTTGCTTCGACCGTCACGCGAGAAAATATTCCATGTCAATTAACGACTATTAAGTAATCCATTGTAATCATTTCACCCCAACTTCTTATCGGTAAGTATTTAAGGAAGGGAAAAATAATATAAATGATTTCTACATTTTGATCTAAAGTGTAATTGTGTCTCTAAAATTTTAAATTATTTAATTTGATTCATAAAATTTTTTATATTAAATTCTTAATTTGGTTGATTTGATCTATTAAATAATTATAAATTGATAAAAAATTAAAAACGTAATTATTTCTTTGATGAACACAGCAAAATAAGAATTGATTTTTCGGAATGGGGATGCGGAAAGGCAATCGGATTGGACTTGTTCTAGTAGGTGCTCTTAGAAATGGATCAGTTGCAGTTATTATAGTTATCTTGATAGATACTACAGTTATTCGATTAAGATCGGACAGTTATAAATTTTTCAAAAAAAAAAAAGAAAACATCTTACCTCTTAATAAATGGAGGCCGTCTGATCGGACCGCCCCGAGGCCGTCTGATCGGACCGCCCCGAGGCCACGTCAGCCGGATACGCGGTCATTATCCTCCTATTACAGAACTTTGTCTGATCATGTCATGTCTTTTTTCAGGCCATTATTGTACGAAGTTTCTTTCTTCGGGACGATGACGTGCTCGCTCTCTTTCATTGGATGAGCGAAGGAAGGATTCACGTGCTGCATATCTGACGGTTGCATCGTCGACAGTTCTCGACGGGCACTCGGTCATCTGCCACCGTCCGGCCGAGGAAGAAAGGCCCGATCTTGATGGAGCGGGCGGACGGGTCTGACCCATTGAAGGTCACTTTTGGTGGGCCCGCCAAGTACTTCACCGACGCTGCTCCGATCGGCAATGGCCGGCTCGGGGCCATGGTGTGGGGTGGCGTGGCCTCGGAACTTCTCCAGCTTAATGGTGAGCCGCTCCCCTCTCCTTTTCCTCTGCAACTTTTTATCGCAGGAACTGGATTCAAGAAGCTCCAAGGAAGTGTCTTTTTAGTACTGGTGAAGTTGTCGGCCTTCTCGTTTCCGTGGAAATGAAACTCATTATATGCCGAATACTAATTTAGAAGGGGCGCATAATGCCGAGGGAACGAGAAATTCCCAACTCGTTGAAAATTAGCAACATTTCGGTGTTTGATTGTTTTACAAGTGCTTCGGACACTCCTTAGAAAATCGTAGACAGTTCTTTCTCAGCAAGAGAGTTCACTGAATTTTTTTTTTCTTTTTCTGGTAAGGCCTGATGTTCAGTAGGTACTCAATAGAGTCATCCATCGTTCAGGCATGGAGGAGAGGTTCATTAGTGCTTTCTTGTCAAACTTCAAGGAATTCGTGACTTCTGAGACGTACTTGGTTTGTCGATTCTTGTGTCGATTGAGTCTGGCGTTGTCCTCCTAGTCTATACCAATTGCGAAACTAATTGTCCTGATGTACAGATTGTAAGCGCCTTGTGCTGTATAAACAAAGACTGTGAGTCTGATTGATTAGTCAGCTCATGCGCCTGCTGAAGTTTGATACACACATACATCATGCTGATGGAATGTTGACTTTTGTGTAGAGGATACTCTCTGGACTGGGACTCCGGGGAATTACACCAAGCCTAATGCCCCAGCAGCATTAGCAGATGTCAGGAAGCTTGTGGATGATGGCGAATATGCTGATGCTACAGCAGCAGCAGTTGATTTGCTAGGAAATCCTTCTGAAGTACTCTCTATCTACTTTAATGATGATTTTTATTCTCATTTTGCTCCAATGTTGTGCTCGTACCTCTGTCAAATTTCCTGATTTATGGTGTCTGTGAGCTTAGTTAGGTAATTGTGATGTCATGTAATAGGATACACTTCTACCGGAATTTGCACTTAGCAAGTTCATAAATTCATGAAATCATCCTACCTAAGTTACTCACTCTCATAGTTGCTTTCCCATGAATTAAGAGTGCGATCACATTGCTGGTTGATTGTGGCCCCTTGACATGATTTCTCAAGAAAAACGCATAATGATGAGTTTCCTCTGTTCTATTATTGAGCAAAGTTGAATTTCACCCCTTTATACTCAACCATACTATACATGTTGCACTCAGCATTGAGTTAAGAGAATGTGGCCCTTCCTATTGCCTGTGGATCAAAAGAAACTGTAGCTGCAGCTACATATTAGGTGCTGAAATATGTTATCGAAGGTATATACTAGCAAGTTCTTTATACTTATCTTCTGGCATTCGCGTCTGAATGATTGTTATACCTTTACTTTTTGTTCTCCATACATGATCATATAAATGTTTTCTACTCATTACATGTTTCCAAGCAATGTTGATGTAGGCTTACCAACTTCTTGGGGACCTCAGGCTTGATTTTGATGATCTCCATCTTGCATATGCTGAACAAACATATAGAAGGGAACTAGATTTGGATACTGCTACTGTGAAAGTTGGATATTCTGTAGGTGATGTAGGATTCTCCAGGGAGTACTTTTCGTCTTATCCTGACCAAGTTATTGTGATGAAGATATCTGCTAGCAAATCTGGATATGTTTCCTTCACAGTGTCTCTCGATAGCCAGTTACACCATCATTCGTACATCAAGGGAAGTAACCAAATTATTATGGAGGGGGCTTGTCCTGGTAAAAGAACTCCGCCAGAAAAAAACGATAATGATCCCAAGGGAATTCGGTTTTGCAGCATTCTTGATCTAAAGATTAGTGATGAGAATGGCACGATAAGCATCTCGGATGACAAAAAATTAAAAGTTGAGGGCTCAGATTGGGCAATTCTGTGCCTAGTGGCTGCTTCTTCTTTTGATGGACCTCTAACAAACCCTGTAGATTCTAAAAAGATACCCACTGAAGATGCAGTTCATGTCCTAAAATCAATACAAAATCTTTCATACCCTGAGCTCTATGCACGCCATTTGAGTGACTACCAGAACCTTTTCCAACGTGTTTCACTTAAGTTAAGGAAAAGTTCCAGCTCTCCTTGTGCCATGGGATATGCATCTCTTGCGACCGGTGAAGCTTCTTCAATTTCTGATCTCTGCAATAAGGGGAATGAGAGTGGTAAAATATCTACTGCTGATAGGATTAAGTCATTTGCAATTGATGAAGATCCTTTTCTGGTGGAGTTGTTATTCCAATTTGGTCGTTATTTACTTATTTCTTGCTCGAGGCCTGGAACCCAGGTGGCAAATCTGCAAGGAATTTGGAACAAGGATATTGCACCAAAATGGGAGTATGTTTTGTGATCTCATTTTCTTCTAAATGGTTTTCTTTCTGATCAGATTTCTACTTTTCATACATGAGTCTAACTAATTATGTTATGTGGTTTGTTACTTTCATTTTCTTTTGTTTTGTGTTTCTTCACCCTCGTTTCATTCTGCTTTGTTCTTGTCTTCACCATGCCTTTCATGAATTTTATGTAGTGGGAATTACTTAAAATGCTAGTTACAAATAGCATGTGTTCCGATTGATAGTATTTCTCTAATGCAGGACGCTATTAATATGATATGCTTGCAGCTACTTTTAGGGAAACTATTGTGGCCTGTCACTGACTGAATCCCCTCCTTTTGCTCAGTTCCGCTCCTCACTTGAACATCAATCTTGAAATGAACTATTGGCCTTGCCTTCCCTGCAATCTTGCTGAGTGCCAGGAGGCTTTGTTTGATTTTCTTTCCTCTTTATCAGTGAATGGAAGTAAAACTGCAGAAGTGAGTATTCGATTTAATGGTTCTGCAAGAATCTACATTGTGTGACCCCATAGTTTATATCTGTCTGTTGGATAGCTGGAAAACCAAAGCAAATAGTTTCACTCTTCAGGAGCCAATATCATCTGTGCCACAAGGCATTCTGTTTGAAAAGTTTTAAGCATATGGGCTTAGAAAAATATGAGATAAGATGATGAGTTCATAAGTTTTCCAAATGTTTGCCAGGTTCCATTCTTTCTGGTGAGGTTGATTCCAGCAGAAAAAAAAATTTGAGTTTCCAAAATAATGCTTGGTGGACTATTCATTGCAAAAGTTCTACTAGCATATTAGATGATAAGATGCAATCACATGCCAAGTGGAACATTTGATGTCTGTCTTGATCCTTCAATCTCTGTGACTTTTCCTAAAAATAAACCCTTCCTCAATTTTGAGAAAATTGTTGAGCATATTCAAACTTTCAGTTGTAAAAAACAAAAAAAAATCAGTTTGACCATGTACTGGCTGATTGTTATCAAATTAAATCCTCTCTTACCTTGTAAGAGAATGTTACAGGTTAACTATGAGGCAAGAGGTTGGGTTGTACACCATAAAACTGACATCTGGGCAAAGTCATCGCCAGTTTCAGGCGAAGTTGTGTGGGCAATGTGGGCAATGGGTGGCGCATGGCTTTGCACGCATCTCTGGGAGCACTATAAATACACAATGGACAAGGTAGTTCCAATGCTTCCAATTTCTGTGGAAATCTTTTTCTGATTTATCGTCTTTCTTTCCTGCTAGGAAAAACTGGTCTATGCTTATATCACGTACTTGCATTAAATAGTAGAGAGATTCTTTGACCTGATGGCATTGCAAGGTTTCTCAGAGGTCGCTATCTATTTCAAGCTTTGTGCGCTGAAGCTTTCATCAATTGCTTTCTTTCTTTCTTTCTTTTCCTTTAGATTCCCACAAGTTGCCTTCTCTTGCATTATGAGAGATTGCAATGGATAGCATTTGCCTTGAGTGTGAGTCAAGCTTAAGCATAAATTCTGGCCTTTTTTTTTTCAGCTAACTAGTGACTTTTAGGCCCTTTTCTAGCTTTCTCTAGTTATTTGTTTCGCAGATTGGAGTTTTTTATTATCTAGAACTGACATAATAGCTGTTCTGACCAGTAGGAAAAGCAGTTATTATCTTCGAAATTCTAAAGAAAATCTCTTGCTTTATCTTAAACAGCCACGTATTTATTCTGTAGTTCAGGCAATGCGCATCTCTCTCTGCTATATTGGATTGCACTATTTGTTAGGTATGCACTGATAATTCCAATGCTTGATAATAAACAGGAGTTTCTCAGGAATAAGGCTTATCCTTTGTTGGAAGGATGTGCAGTGTTCCTGTTGGACTGGTTGATTGAAGGCCCTGATGGATACCTTGAAACCAACCCATCAACATCTCCAGAACATAGCTTTATTGCTCCTGATGGTAGGCCTGCTAGTGTGAGCTACTCAACAACAATGGACATGGCAATCATAAAGGAAGTTTTCTCTGGAGTTGTTGCTGGTGCTGAGGTGAATCCAAATAGGCAGAAAATTTAGCTTTCTCCTGCTTCATAGCTTTTATACCTTTGTAATGAAGCTCTGAATAACAGATTCTAGGGTATACCAATAGTGATCTAGTCAGTAAAGTGCGGAAGGCTCAGACAAGGCTTCGTCCAATTAAAATAGCCATGGATGGTTCTATCATGGAATGGGTATGTGGTGGCTTAAATGCTTTCTGCTTTTCCTCAAGTTCAGCTCAAGAACAAGAACAATCACTGTAATTTTTCTTTTCCAATATAAAAGCTGCCTATCTTTGCGGTCTAACCAGTACTTCCTGTGAAGGCAGGCACTAGATTTCAAGGATCCAGAAACGCATCATCGTCATCTTTCACACCTTTTTGGCCTGTTTCCGGGACACACAATAACTTCAGGACTCACTCCTGATCTCTGTACTGCTGCAGAGAAATCCCTCTATAAAAGAGGTTGGCTTCTTGTGGCCAAATCATTATTAAAGTTTTGTGTGTCTGATCATCTCGGGGCTGCTGGAGTTTTTTTTTTTTTCCCACTGGGGGGGCGACAGGGGGGAGGAGGAGGTTATGAATGCTTTACACCCCATTTCAAGTGCAAATATTGGTCTGAGGAATATGCTCATTTATTGGATATCTTTCTTTGACAGTACCACAGTTGTTTGTTTGATTATTATGCAACTGTAATAAAGATCAGGCTAGTGCAATTTCTGTGCTGCATCTTTCATAAGCTCGGATTAAATGGGAGTCTTTGGGCTTCATCTTGGAACTGTTATGCTGCAATGATGCTAACGAGATAGTTGAATGGTTTTCTGACATTTTTGTGATTGGTTCAGGAGAAGATGGCCCAGGATGGTCTACAACATGGAAAATCGCTCTCTGGGCACGACTCCATAGCAGCGAGCATGCGTATCGGATGGTCAAGCATTTGATCACCTTGGTGGATCCAGATCATGAGGTTTCCTTCCATGGAGGATTATATAGTAACTTATTTGCTGCACATCCTCCTTTCCAGATTGATGCTAACTTTGGGTAAGAAGATATTTTGTGTTTTCTATAGGGAATGATCGTGGTGTGAACACGATCTCTCAGGACCATTACATGAAGTGATTCAATTATTTCTTCTTCAACAACAATGTTACTCAAATTGAAACTAGGGAATATAATTGTGACTGCCTCAAAATTGACCTTTATATATGTCATTAGTTGAATTTCAGGATTTGTTTCAAATATTCAATAATTTGATTTCTAATAATGAGGTTCCTTTTTTATTTCTTACTCATTGGACACTGAGAAGAAAGATTTCAATTTCTACCTTGTGAATTTAGAAAATTGCATGTATTGTCTCTCAGTGCTCGCCCTGTGTGACTGCATTTCCTTAAAAGTCAAATTTGAGATGCAAAAAGAATAGTTTTTCTTTTTCTTTACAATTAACTTTGATGTTTAAAAATCCGATATCTATTTCATGTGAAAGAGTTTTACCTTTTGCCTATCTCCCATAAATTTGTATGACAAATTCTTACTTTGAGTCGACTCTAGAAGAGATTCTTCGAGGTTTCCTCGCAAATATTTCTACTTCATACTCTACCTTTCCAGTGAATGAACTAATTTTTTATACATAAGTAATAGCAATGGAGGAGTCCTGGGAATTGCTAACTTAATCTGGTTTTTACCTTTCATCTTGGGTCAGTTTTATAGCTGCAGTTGCGGAAATGCTCGTGCAAAGCACTGTTAAAGATTTATACTTGCTTCCTGCTCTTCCCCGGGAAAAATGGGGCAGTGGCTGGGTGAAGGGACTGAAAGCGCGTGGAGGGGTCACAGTCAACATCCACTGGAGTGATGGAGACCTCAATGAAGTCGATGTTTGGTCAAAGGACCAGATCTCTTGTCACAAGTTGCACTATAAGGGAACTTCAGTGACAGTAGATATTGCATCTCATAGAGTCTACACGTTCAATGGACGGTTGAGACTCATGAGGACATGCTCCCTTTAGGATGCTTTACGTCATGTCTTACCCACAGAAAAAATGAAAAATAATTTTAGGAACCTATGAAAGTTTGCAGCCGTCCTTGCTTTTTGCTGAACTTTTATTTAGCTGTTGTTGTTATTGATTTCTCTCAACCTTGTATGATGATATAACCTGACTACCAAGTAACTTGCAGATTACTTTACTTATGCCATGCTAATTTGCTTTGAAGCATTCTGTTGGTTGGCATTATGCAAGACCTTC
This sequence comes from Melaleuca quinquenervia, assembly GCA_030064385.1. Classification (NCBI taxonomy): domain Eukaryota; kingdom Viridiplantae; phylum Streptophyta; class Magnoliopsida; order Myrtales; family Myrtaceae; genus Melaleuca; species Melaleuca quinquenervia. The sequence continues at coordinate 2,057,948 of CM057726.1, read as the reverse complement.
AAGAGGCAATAGAAGCAAAAATAATATCCTTTGTTAGAAGAATGATTGAGAAGTCTGTCAGTTATGACTGTAATTCACACTACCATTCTTCAATTCTTCGAAGTCACCTTTGATACCTTTTCAAGTATTTAAGGTTCTGCTTTTATAACAACACGAAAATTGGCCTGGGTTCTGGACGCAACAGTTCTAGGGCCAGAGTGTCCATCGTTGTAAAACAACAGCACCTGTAATTCATGTACAAGGAATCCAGTTTGGTCCCTTCTATGCTTGGGAAGCTGATCTTTTCGAGTGCAAGCAGCAAACTGAACCCAGGCTTGCGTTCTGAGTCATAGAAAAATGATTAACTTCAACGATATGTGAGATGCCACTGAAAGATACAAGCTTTGGTATAGTTGTGACACTGTAATCTTAATTTCGTCCACCACAACGCATCATTCTTTCGTAGAACGAGTATATTCAAAATCTTCTTCTGCTCCTTGCTCGCATCAAGAGGGATATTTAAACTTTGCATGCATAGCAGAAACGTCCAAATAGAAGCAGCAACCGGTCATTTTCCTACCCCCTCACGAGCATCTGTCTCAGAATCTTTTCTGCCGATTGTTACATTTGAATTCATTCCAAGACGATGATCCGACTCATCTCTCTTTTTAATACATGTATGGCTTTTTGCTAGCCTTCTCACTCGAGCTCACTAATAAGAGTGCTCTACATCGCCCCACACTTTGGACACCTCTCTCATTCTCTGCAATTGCAAGCAATTGAGAAGAGAAAAGGACGTGATCTTGATGGAGCGCAGAGATAATTCTGAGCAGTTGAAAGTGACGTTCAGTGAGCCTGCCAAGCACTTTACTGATGCTGCTCCAATCGGCAATGGTAGGCTTGGAGCCATGGTTTGGGGTGGTGTTGCCTCAGAACTTCTCCAACTCAACGGTAGATCACTCATCTCCTGTCTTCTGATGAATACGTGGAATGAGGAAGCAGTTTCTTTGGGAAACTGAAGAACAAAGAAAAGTCGTTCTCTTCCGGGATTAAGAGCGGTGCAAGTTTGAGGCCACCTAAAGTTGAACAATTTTCTAGGTGTAACCCAGACTGATTTAGTAAATTGGTTTGATAAGTAATGTGTAGACTATTGACGTTGAATATGACCCACTTATTTAAAGGGTCAATCGCAATTGAGCGGGGTGGCCTTAGTATACCTGTAATAACTCGCTAAAGTTTATTGTACGGATGTACATCAAGCTGATTGAATGTCAAATTTTGTGTAGAGGATACTCTCTGGACTGGTATTCCGGGCAACTACACTAATCCTAATGTACCGGTGGCTTTGGCGGAGGTCAGGAAGCTTGTGGATGATGGTGAATATGCTGATGCTTCTGTAGCAGCAGTCAATATGTTAGGCAATCCATCTGAAGTATGTGTCATTATCTACTTTACGCATGAATTTTATTTCATTTCCATATTGAGAAGATGACTTGTTTGTACCCATGAGTGGTTTCATGACTAATGGTTCCTATGATTTTAATTGGGCGTTGGTGGTGTCAAGTGATAAAATACACATTAACAATCCTTAGACTTAGCAAGGAAATGTATCTATGAATTTGTCATAATAATTTGCTGGTTATTTGCTTTTCCACGAATTAAGATTGAAATCAAGATGCCCGATTTGTGGGGTACCTTGATTCTCAACTGAACCAAGCATGCTAGGATCGGCTCAATCATAATAAGGAGGGCCTTCTGTAGCCTGTTTTTAAAGGATGCAGCTACTCATCAGGTGCTGAAAAATGTTGTGCTCAAGATATTAGCAGCTTCTTAGACTAGTCGTTTAGTGTTTCTCCCTCAATGCAATTCGATCAAATTTCTATATTTTTTTCTTCAGACACGTTAGTTTAGTATACATTAGATTTTCTGTTCATTGTATTTTTCATTTTGAAGCTCTTGCTCTTCTAGTCAGCAATTGCTAGGGAACACAAAGCATTTTGTTTACAGTTACACCCTCCTCACCTTTTTCAGTTATAATGTAGGTTTACCAACTCCTTGGGGACCTCAAGCTGGACTTTGATGATCTCCATCTTACATATGCTGAAGAAACATATAGCAGGGAACTAGACTTGAACACTGCTACCGTGAGAGTTGGATATTCTGCAGGCAATGTACAATTTTCAAGAGAGTACTTTTCATCCTACCCTGACCAAGTTATTGTGATGAAAATATCTGCAAGCAAATCAGGATATCTTTCATTTACTTTGTCTCTAGATAGCCAGCTACACCATCACTGCTATGTCAAGGGCAGTAACCAAATTATCTTAGAGGGGGCTTGTCCTGGTAAAAGGATTCCACCTGAATCAAAGGATAATGCTCCCAAGGGAATACAGTTTTGTGCCATTCTTGATGTAAAGATTAGTGACGACATTGGCATGATAAGTGTCTTGGATGACAAAAAATTGAAGGTTCACGGTTCAGATTGGGCTATTCTGCACTTAGTGGCTGCTTCTTCATTTGATGGACCTCTAGCAGATCCTTCAGAATCTAAAAAGGATCCCACTGCAGATGCGCTGCGTGCGCTGAAAACAATAAGAAACCTTTCATATCCTGAGCTCTATGCACGCCATTTAAGTGACTACCAGAACCTTTTCCAACGTGTTTCACTTAAGCTTAAGAAAAGTCCCAGCTCTACCAGTGCCACAGGATTCGTGTCTCCTGAGACTTGTGAACCTTCTTCAGTGACTTGTCTACACAAAAAAGGGACCGGCACTGGTAGAATATCTACTGCTGACAGGATTAGGTCTTTTGCAATTGATGAAGATCCTTCTTTTCTTGAGTTGCTATTCCATTTCGGTTGTTACTTACTTATTTCTTGCTCGAGGCCCGGAACCCAGGTGTCAAATCTACAAGGAATCTGGAACAAGGATATTGCACCAATTTGGGAGTATGTTTGTGATCCCATCTTCTTACAAATGCTTTTCTTTCTTCTCTCTCGTCTTCCATTCCTCCACCCTTCATACATGGTGCATTGATCTCGTCACCCTTCAATTGCGTTCAGCTTCAGACATATCTTTGAAATATGTGTCAATTGTGAGCTAAAATGACGGTGCGGTGCTTTCTCGATGCTTTAGGGGACATTTCTTAATGTGGTTTTTCCTTCTTCAGCAAATGTGGCTTCTAGGATAGTAAGGTAGGGAGAGATTGAGCATAATTAGCCTAAACTGTCATAATTTCTTCTGCTAGCAGAGCAGAATCTCCCTTATTTGCATTAGAGTCCAAGTTCCTTTTTTTGGGCGTTTCTTTTGATATTGGATCATTTATGTCTCCTGTTTACTCATCATCCTCAGTTACTTTAAATGTTTCGATACTCCAGTGTTCATCCCACTACATGCAGAGAGAGTAGAAGATGTAAAAAGAAATGGACAACATTAAGTTGATATCACTTCAAATCCTTGTTGTTGTACGGGAAACTTGTCTAGGGCTGTTGATAGTATCCAATTGATAGTAATTCTCTAATGAAGCACGCTGATTATAAAATGTGCTTGCATCTATGTTTAGGAACACTATGTTTGGACAGCCACTGACTGAACCCCCTCCTTTTGCTCAGATGCGCTCCTCACTTGAACATCAATCTTGAGATGAACTATTGGCCTTGCCTTCCCTGCAATCTTGCTGAGTGCCAGGAGCCCTTGTTTGATTTTCTTTCCTCTTTGTCTGTCAATGGGAGTAAAACTGCAGAGGTGAGAAGTCAACTTTTAATTGTTCTGCAAGATCTAATTGATGAATGATTTGTATTTGTCTGTCAGTTTTCTAGAAAATGAAAGCAAGTAATCTCACTCTTGAGGAGCCAATATCATCTGTATCACTATACATTCTGTTTGTGAATTTCAAGTACTGAACTAAGAGAATTGTGAGATAAGATAATAAGGCCGTAAATTTGCCAGATGATGTTTTTTGGTATCCACAACAATGTGAGGTGGACTACTCCACCGCAAATGTTATGGTTGGACATTAGGTGAGAAGAAGTGCTCACATGCAAAGGAAAACACATGACGTCTTTCTCAATCTTTCAATCTCTTTGATTTTTCCATTCCCATTTTCAATTTAGAGAATACTAAAAGCATCAAATTTTCAGTTGTACAAAAATCAGTTTGACCATGAACTAGCTGTTGTTGAACACGAAACGTAAAAGAATCTCCTCTTACGTCATTAGAGAATATTACAGGTTAACTATGAAGCAAGAGGTTGGGTTGTACATCACCAAACTGATATATGGGCCAAGTCATCAACAGTTCCAGGTAAAGTTAAGTATGCAATGTGGCCAATGGGTGGCGCATGGCTTTGCACACATCTCTGGGAGCACTATATGTATACAATGGACAAGGTAGTTCCAATGCCTATGTTTGATTGACCTATATTTCTGTTTTCATCTTCCTTTCTTGCTAGCCCTGACATGGATCTCAAACTGAATGCTCTAGAGCTTTCTTCCATTCCTTCATTTCTTCTTTCTAGAAAAGTTTCCCACCTCCTGCGAGCTATGACAATAGAAAGCGTTAGCTTAGAATCTGAGTCATGACTAGGCAGAAGTTCTGGGATCATGCATTTTTCAGTTTCATAAAGGTTTTTTGGCCTTTTCCTAGATTTCTCTGGTTTGTTCCTTTTGCAAATTATAATATATGAATAGCCAAGAGCATAGTCTTTTTCCACAAAGAGGAAAGCAGTTCCTGCTCTTGAAATCTTTGAAACTTTCGTGAATGGAAAAAAAGAAATTGTTTCTTTGATCCTGAACAGCCATCCTTTTTATGCTGTAGCTCTGCAAGGTGCATATCTCTCTTACTTACACAGGATTGCACTTTTTGTTAGGTATGCACTAAAATCTTTCAATACCCGACATTAAACAGGACTTCCTTAAAAACAAGGCATATCCTCTATTGGAAGGATGCGCAACTTTCCTGTTGGACTGGTTGATTGAAGGCCGTGATGGGTATCTGGAAACCAACCCATCTACATCTCCAGAACACAACTTTATTGCCCCCGATGGAAGGCCTGCTAGCGTGAGCTACTCAACAACAATGGACATGATGATCATAACTGAAGTGTTCTCTGCAGTTGTTGCCGCTGCTGAGGTGAAGCCACATCCGTAAAACAGGCATAGACACTTTGTTTTCTACCGGTTTATAGCTTTTAAACCTTCATCACTAAGTTCTGAATGACAGGTTCTCGGGTATTCTGACAGCGATCTAGTAGACAAAGTGCGGAAGGCTCAGACAAGGCTTCGTCCAATAAAAATAGCCATGGATGGCTCCATCATGGAATGGGTAAATATGGTGGCTTATGTGCTTTTCCGTTCTTCCTCGAGTTCAACTTAAGACCAAGTGGTCTGATTTCTCCTTTTTAGAACAAAAGCAGCCTGCTTTTTATGGTCTGAACATGATCTCTATGAAATCAGGCCTTAGATTTTGAGGATCCAGAGGTGCATCATCGTCATCTTTCACACCTTTTTGGCCTGTTTCCTGGGCACACGATGACTTTGGAAGGAACTCCTGATCTGTGCACTGCTGCCAAGAAATCACTCTATAAAAGAGGTCTGCGCTTCTTAAGTGGCTAGCCTATTGTTTCAATCTTTGCATTTTCCATCATCTTTCCGGGGCCACGAATGCTCCACTTCCACACAAGATCACTGCTATAATTATCGGTTCCCCGAGTATTCCCGATCATTGGACACGTTCTTTTCTTGGTATAGCAATTATTTATTCCTGGCTTAGGTTTATTCCGCTTAGATGCTGCTAGCGATGTTTTGATGGTTTCTAAACTTCTTTTCGATGGGGTTCAGGAGAGGATGGTCCCGGATGGTCGACAACGTGGAAAGTCGCTCTCTGGGCACGTCTCCACGACAGCGAGCGTGCTTATCACATGGTCAAGCATTTGATTACCTTGGTGGATCCAGATCATGAGGTGTCCTTCCATGGAGGATTATATAGTAACTTATTTGCTGCACATCCTCCTTTCCAGATCGATGCTAACTTCGGGTAAGAGAAAATCATGCCCATTTATCTTGACAGTGCGGACTAAAACTCCAACATCTACTGCATGTGACTGGCATTTCCTTCATCTGTTGCTAGCTTTATAGCGGCGGTCGCGGAAATGCTGGTGCAGAGCACGGTGAAGGCTCTGTACTTGCTTCCTGCGCTTCCTCGGGACAAATGGGGGAGTGGTCAGGTGAAGGGACTGAAAGCGCGCGGAGGGGTCACCGTCGACATCAGCTGGAGCGATGGAGACCTCCAGGAAGTCAATGTTTGGTCCGAGGACCGCAACTCTCTGCAGGAGCTGCACTACAGGGGAGCTTCAGTGAAAGTAGACATTGCATCTCGTAGGATCTACTCATTCAATGGACAGTTGAGACTCCTGAAGACGTCCTCGCTTTAGGACACGTCAGGTCCGTCCTTATCGATCGAAGAAACAAGGTGGAGGATGTCTGGAACAAATCTTACATTGAACACTCTGTTTCCCTGTCGAGTCCAAACTGAATAATAAGATATTTATTGTCGAGCAATTGATATTGAATCACATTGAGCGCATTATTATATAAGACCCACTATGAACTTGAATAGATAAATGTGATACTTTCATGCTTTTTCATAATTTAAGAAAGTATCGTAAATGCATGACGAGAAAGTGGATGGTGCAGATGCAGTGAGTGATTAAGCTTATCCACACGGCGTACATTGCTTCATAATGCTTAGATTAGTCCATAAATTAAATGGGAAAAATAAATAATGCATCCTATTAAACCCTGAAATTAAACGGGATTCGCCACAAATTTAGATGGACAATATCTCAACCTTGGTTACTCTTACCCATTGACTCATGAATATAGATGTTGACTCTAACTCAATTGGCCGGATTAATTATTCTCCTAAAAGGAATAGACTAACATCAAGCACGTACTGAAAAAGATGGAAACATTTTAGAAATATGATGACGTTAGGTGCCCTGGAGAGTCCATGGGCCTTGTGACCGGCCCAGACCCAAGCCCAAGAGGCCTAAACTGGAAATGGGCGGGCTCCCTAGAGGCCTTCCGTAGGAAAGCCCGAAACGTGGGTCGGGCCTATCGGAACGTCACACCTGATCACAGCGGAATCGGACGTCTCTCTGCCTATCCCTCACGGAGCCTTAACCTACTCCCGCACAACACCCTGAAACAGGCCCAAGTCCAAAACCCTCGCTAAAACCTCTTTCGGGTTCATCATCTCTCTCCGCTTCCGCCTCTCACCGATCTCAGCCATGGCGGCTTGGCGTTGTGGATCGCTGTCTCGCTCCCTGGTTTCGTCGGCGAGGGCTTCGTCGTCCCCGTTTCGCTCGTCACCGCTGCCGCCTCTCTCCCGCCCCCTTCGTCCGCCTCCTGTGGCTTCGCCGCGCCTCCAGTCTCGCCGCCTATCCTTCGCCGCTCCCAGGTCACGTTTCCCCCTTCATTTTCTCTATTTCCTCCCCCTCCCTCCCCCCGGTTCTGGACTAATAATCAGCAATTTTGGTGGAAGATGCTGGAGTTTGGTTGAATTTAGTTGTCTACGATTCAGAGAACAACCCGGATGCAATATACGATTCGACTCTGCTTTTTTATGGCGAAGTAGTTGATCTGGGAGATTAGGCGTCGTCTTTGTTGGAGGAGCGCTGGACTTTAATTGGAAGCAAAGTAATTTTGACGACGAAACCAACTATAGATCATGCTGTATTTGAAAGCTCTGTACGTCTTGTGAGCCTGTTTAGATAGTAGGCAAGCTGCTTCGAGCAATGGATGTAGGCGAGTGGCATTTTCTGGTTACATTCAATGCATTAGTCATGTCCAGTGAATTTATAATACTTTGTTGAGCGGTGATGAATGTACTCTTGTTGCTTCATCTTCTTCAGTAGGAGCATGGGTGAACTAGGATGCACTCAGTCTCTTCTGCCTCTGCATTGCGCTCCCAGGCTTACGTCACACCTCAGTGTAGCTGTGCGAGCATGCTGCGAGCTGTCTCACGGTACCTTCTGCCGTACTTGTCAGGATCGCTAGTATTTACTTTGTGAGTCTCGTGTATCTAGGACGCACTGCAATTGGATTATCAGAAAAAAAAAATTAAATTCTTGTCTTTGACTTATTTTTGTTTTGCAAACTATTAGTTCTTTGGTGGAAGTTGTAACATCAGCTACTATGTAATTGCCAAAAAGGATATGAATCGTGAGATGATGGTTCTTTCTTAGAATTTCTTTGATAAATGTCAAGTTGATAAGAAAGGGATTGGGTTTGGTAGGGAGGAATGGAAAAGATGGGTGATGCACAAGGACTTTCAATCATCCAAAGGCACTGTAATGGTTCTGAAGATTCTAGGTGCTCCTCTTCTTGAATATGTCCTTTCTCTCCTATAAAGCTTTTGTAATATTCATGATATTGAGCTACAGACTCACCTCGATTGAGGAATGGGAAAATGGTCTCGTTTTAATTCCCATATCCACCACTTTTCGTTCGATTGCATATGAAGAAAATGAAAGCATGTTGCTGGGAAATAGTATATCTTGTGATTGGAAGCAGATTAAAACCTATAGGTATCTGTAAGTGTGCCTTACTCAGAAAACAGAGCTCTCCATTGACAGTTGATCAATCTGAAACTTTCAGTACTTACTGGTTATGGAGATTAAACTGTGCAATGCTATATGCTTTATCTGTAGCTATTGCTCTAGTTGGTGGGTGGGTGGGTGTGTAAGTGTGTGTACATATAATGACCAGCCCTGGGTAATGGCCATGTATTGAGGCATTGAATGCTTCGCCTCCTTCTTGTTTGTTATAAATTATTCGAGTGGTTGCATTCCTTTATAGACGACATTGACTTCACGTCTCATTCCTTTATTGTGTAATGGCCCTGATGAGATTTTCATCCTCTAGGATGTTATCTTTTATCGCAGTAGAAGTGCTGTAGATCTTTGACTCGAGAAACCTGAACTGTATTGAGTTAAAAATTGAATGAAGAAAGGGCCAAAGTAAAATCTGCCTCTGCTACATGATAGTTACTTGTTCAATTTTGTCGTGACAAAGTCTTACAGTTTGAAAGATTGATCCTTTCATGTATTATCATAACCTTGAGCTTTCCTGATTAATTCATAGCCATAATTTAAGAAGATGCTAATCATTTGTATGAATTGGACAATGAAATGGTTATTGGAAAGGCTAAGTGACAGCTGTGGTGCCGGGTTTAAAATTTAAAAATTGCCAGTAGTTCCATGAGAATGTTAAGAAAAATGAAGAGGATACTCGAAGGGCTACTTGACCCTCAATTTTAGATGGAAACCTGCTTTGTCATTTTTCTGAAGGTGCCCTGGCCCATAGTCGTTCTCACATCAAGTGCACGCGGCTATATTGCAGGTACTTGAGCAGCTCTTGGATCAGCACAACCACGTGCTAAAACATTGATGGGACTTGCGGAAGGTGGATGTGGCCGGGGAAGACGGAAAGTTTTGGACCTAAGTAATAAAGTGTGAAATTTTATTGTCAAGAGAACTTTGAGGACTTGTTGGACGGGCATTCTCCCCCGTGCAGTTTGTGTCAGATACATCATTCACTGCTCTTCCTTTTGAGCACAGCGGCTTTCTAATCGATGGTCCTTGACTCATTTAGGAAATTGTTATTCATTTTCAAGAAGTTCAAACTAGTGCTCATGTTGGAATTTACTTTCCTTACACAGATTTGCTAAGCAAATAGAGAAATTATGGGTAATAATATTTACTATAGAAAATATATTAATCACGAGGAAAAAGTTACCTGCTATGATTACTCAGAATTCAATATTTGCTTTTTAAAGATGAGAAGTTGTTCATAAGGTCGGGAAGGTTCTAACTTTTGGGTCGCTCAAGAAAAATTTTGCCCATGCCCTATTTAGTATGACACACATGTAAGCTCACATGATCAAACGATTGTTATGAAGTTGGTCCAGTGGATCTGGATTCTTGTTGCCAAAGCCATATCTAACATTCTAGATCACCGCTTAGGGCTTCCACACTGGCAATCATCAACTCCTGGATGATAGTAAATCTCAAAAGTGGATTGCCTGCTCTGCTGATAAAGCGGAGCAGGCTGCTTCCGTAGAATATATGACTCATGCTCCTTTATGTTTTTTAAATTCTATGGGTGGTGTCGCTACCGAGATCAATGCAGTCAATTATGTCTCTCCTAGAAGTTGGTTAACTACCTCTCATTTTGTTCTAGGATTCTTCCTATTCGTAGGTCATTTATGGCACGCGGGAAGGGCTCGTGCAGCTGCAGCAGAATTTGAAAAGGGAATTGATCGTGATTTGAACATGTTCTTTCCATGACCCCTCTTAATTGAATTGAAACAGGAGTCTAATGTTTGAAGTCATGACCAATTTGATTCCACTACCCTACATATTGCTAAAATGGGGCCATACTTCAAATAAAAAGTATTCCTTTTCATTTCTTTTGATTTCTATCTTCTTCTTTTTTTTTTTTTGGCTCGGCTATATCACTTAGCCGAGCCATTTCCTTTTATGATACTAAAAAGCCAGGAAACTCGGCAGAGCAGGCTGCTTTCCTTCAAGGCAGCCGTGAGCACGTAAATCTCGCCTGTGTGAGCACGTGAGGTTGCAGGAACTTTGGCTTTTGACAGTAAGTGGACTGGGAAATATGGGCACGAGGGTTGCTGCTGCTAATTGGTGCAGCATGACCCACCCACCTTGTCCTTTCTTTCGGGCGTGGATAAATCGAGTCAAACCAAAGTGCAGTGGCCATGTACTCTCCTGTTTGTTTTCTCCCGGAATGGCCAAGCAGGTTCATTATGTTTTCACCTGGTCAGATCCACATCGGATTTCAGGCTCTTCCCATCAGTGAACTTACAGTTTTTCTTGCATCCGTGGTCCCGGTTTCCGTATCTAGAGTTATACTTAGGTACTCTCCAACATGTTCTTTCTACTGAGAAGTCCATACTGCACATGGTTTCTTGTGAATTGCTCTATTGTTTCTTCCTTCGTGGCCAAATGACCCTGTCCTTGATTGGGGAGGAGGAAAAACACTAGGCTCAGATGGCATCTCTAATGCAATAGAGAGGAATCTCTATGAGGGGTGACGGTAACTCACGTTAATTTGCATCGGCAAACAATCTATCGGGCAATAAATGCAATCACCATTTAAAAAAAAAAAACATTTCCTCATAATGTTGCTAATGGTTACCAACAAAAATCTCTCCAAGATACAATAAAGTCCCCGACCCCGACGATAATACTAGCTAACAATTCCGGTATTTCTCCAAAAACTGTCAAAAGAAGAACGATTGAAAATAATCGCTGCAACTTTTTGCTAAGAAAGGAAAATAGAAAAGTAAAAAGGTACTGAAGCGGAAACACCATAAGTCGAAATATACAGCCTTTGGATTTAAGAATAACGGTAGCGACAAAAACAAATTTCAATTATTCGCCTGCCCCACGCATGGCTATTGTAGGATCCTACTCGTTTAGCACATTTTCTCCGATCGATTATAAACGGCAGAAGACATCCGCGCTTATATACTTGGCTCACGCACTCCCTATCTTTTCTGTGCGAGATAAGGCGCTTTTTTGGTACGAACTATCGACGTTTTGTAGGCCAGCTAATGAGAACAGTAAGGCAAAGGAGAAAAAGGAGAGAGCGAGATCGAGCCCAGGTTGGCCATTGGGTGCTGCAAGCGGATAATGCCGGGACCTCCTCCCAACTTGTCGGGTATCGGCAATGTAGATTACTATTCGAGGAGAACTGATACTAGGAGAAAGGCAAAGTGGTGAGCCCGGTGCTTTGCATATTTTCCACTTTAGAGAGTGGTCCTGTTCAGCCCTCCCTCTTGATGTGATTCATGTGACCATGGACCGCGAAATCTTCTTCACTGCCTTGGGCATCTTTGCTCCCATGTTCATTGACTCGAGAGTCTCGGGACGAGAAGCAAACGATAGCCCTACATGGAAAGTGCGACCGAGATAAGACCGAGCGGGTCGCATATGTCGAGGTAGGAAGCTCCCTCTATGTTTCTCCAAGCATGAGGGCGCCAAAAAGATGGGGAATAGGAGAAACAATCAGCATGATTCGGTACATGCGAGCCCAACTCGCGACTCGCTAATGGTATGCACCGTCGTATCGAGCCGAACTCACATGATCAAACAATGCACGCGAATTTGGCGCCCGTGCAGCTCCAAGATAATGCCTGGCGTAGTGCACTCGAGGAATTCGAGGTCCTTTTCCAAACCATCCTTTTTCGGTTTCCTTGGGGAGAGTAGGGTGAAGAAGCATTTGACGAGGCAGTAGAAAGGTCACGGCAAAAGCCTCCACATGATCACCTAACAACGAACTTATGTGTTTGGAATCAACAGTCACGAACCTCCTTTCAGCTGGATCTAAACACGTATGGATAGAAGCAAAGATGGGTGGAAGCTCCGAGTCAATTGCTTTGTTCTTTTGCTTTGGGCCCTTGAATTTGTTCACTGGTGGGTCTGATCTCTCAGGGCAAAGTATCACAGACCATTCACTAGCTCGCTAGTCTTCTGTTTGCCACATTGGGCATTTCTTCATCTGCAAACAGTATCACGGAAACTGATGGTCCTAGTCCTTTTTCAACCCTTTCACTTTCAAAGTTAAGAACCAGGATTTTCATCCTCGCCGACGGCTGATGGGCTGACTGAGAACTCGTGAGTAGACAAAACATGTTCTTTGGCCCTTCAATCAATTTATGAGTGGACATAACATTGCCCTTGGCCATTTCATTGGTGGGAGGACTGGAGCACGTAGCATATCGTTCACACGATCATAATACCAATGAGATGCTTGTGTCATGCGGGTATACTTAATCCTACTGGACGCCTTTCATATGGCCGTGAATGCTCGCCACTTGAATCATGTGGACGAATGGATCCTCACCGTTTGTCAACACCGATCTACTGGTAACCACATAAATCTATAGAAAGCCGGTCTCTGTCTATAAATAATACTGAGATGATGAGAATCTGATTCAGCCTCAACCTGCCTCCAATTAAATAACCTCAACCGCGTCCTGCTTGCACACCATGGCATGGCATCCAACTATTTTTAGTGCTCCCGACATGATTAATCCATCCATCAAATGAACAAATAGAAGTCATTGATGGCTGTTTCCACTTGTGAAAATGAAAAGAAGATCGATACTCTACAGCATCTGATGATAGCTGTGTCCAAAGATAGACCAAACATGGCCTGGCCCGATAAGATCGACTTCTAGGGAGAGAGATCCTGCAGGAGGGCAGCAAGGTCACTACGTACCACTGATATTGGAAGGTGCCAAACAAAGTACCCTTTATGGGGAACTGAGCAACCTGGTTTCCCCACAGACTTCATAGCCAAAAAGTTGGGGAATAAAAAAGCCTCCAACTTGTGCTTAATGCCCATCTCCTGCTGTACACATACTTTGGCCACTGCCCACTACAGTGATCACGGGAGAAAGAACAGCAGGAAGCCCCAACATGAAGATACCCACGTAGGCACTCTTGCTCTAGGAGGGAACACCATATTAAAAATGGTAAGATACCACTCTATCTCGTTCACTAACTTTTATCACCATTATTGGAATTGCTGGGGCCCTATATGTGGCCCTCACAGAACATCAAAATCACACAGCATTCAATAATAATATCTAGACCGTCACCACTCAGTTGAACAGCAGCACTCGGAGGCTCAAGCTTATCATTCACTCACCTTCTTTTAAGTCTGATCACCATCTCATGCTCAGCGGTTCTTCACAGCTCTTCTTCTCTCTGGAGCTGCACAGACGATAAAATATGGTCTGAAAGCACCAGGCATTCGCACCAACATAAGTAGACTAATCAAGAACCAGTTCTTGATTCAGATTCCAAAGTTGTTTCGCGAGACTCCTCCACAATGGGCTATTGTTCATCCTGATCTCAATCAGAGGAGCATTTCTTGACAAGCATCTCACGTAAAGCACAGATATATTGTTGACTAATCGATGGAAATGTTGGTGAATTGTCAACCGAGCAGTTCCAGTGTCGTCTAAACAGGACAACATAAAGTTAACATGATCTGAGAATAGAGATAAAGGGGAAATGTGAAAGTGGAGAATCCCAAGCTTGACAATGGCAATAGTGTAGATGACGTAAGCCTTGTACCCTGGAATAATAAGCCACTTCACCGGATGGCCACTAGACCAATCAGAAAAATTTAAAAATATCACCTAATCTCATTCCCTACGAGTGCATGCCTGTTTTCTCCATATATTATACTCTCCTTCACTCATCAAAGGGTCTCTCTAAGAGTCAGCCATAATCATTTTACAAAAGCCCTCTATTTTTCTTTCAAAACTTCCTGCAACACCTTCTCACCAGATCCCTAGGGATGATCCTCGAAAAAGAAGACCAAACTTTGACCATCAACAGAAGGCAAGATGGATCGAATCCCAGTGACAATTTCCAGGAGGAAAGTGAAGAAGATAATCGAGAAGAGTGGCTGAATTTGAGCTTGGGAACTAATTCAGCCTCGACGGCTGGAGACTCTGAATCGCAATCAAGGCCAATTTCAACCAAAGTTTTTTCTTGCAACTTCTGTATGAGGAAATTCTACAGCTCACAAGCTTTAGGCGGTCACCAGAATGCCCACAAGAGAGAGAGGGGGGCAGCAAGAAGATACCAGTCCCAGAAAATGATCACGATGTTGGGTTCACATGCAAATGCTCCTATCATCCGTTCACTCGGTGTTAGGCCCCATTCTCTACTGCACAAACCGAGTAGAGATGGAACAGCAATGGCAGCAAGATTCAGTGACCATAATATTGGATATGCACCAGGATGGCCACCCTTCACGTTTGAGGATGCATTAGACTTGATATGGCCAGGCAGCTTCCGCTTGGATGCACAACAACCCAGTCCTCCGTCAGAGCCCGTTAAGCTTGACTTAAACCTCCGGCTCTGATCAACTCGTTCATCCTTGAGCTGCATCCGAATTCTCATGCCCAAACAGACTCCCAGTTTTCTTCTTTCTTTCGTGTAAGATTGCAGATGCAGGCCGACCACATCAAGGTTGAGTCGGTGCTTCTGCCCAATAAAGTCCAAAGACCGCGAATGTATTGTATGTTTCTTGAGGGTTTGGCGCATAACCAGAATCTACACAACACTCTATTGTAACAACTCATTCTATTTCAAATCTCCAAAAACTCGACCAATTCTTAGAGGTGCATGATGAATCAACAATCATATATCGCGTTGTGAAGAGAATTTCTGCCATGCTAAGCGGCATCCTAATCAACCTAGACCACACAATCAATTCCGGACACTGAAAATGATTAACTTTCTTCTAGGGGAAAGCTATTGGGAGAACTCTGTTAAAAAACAGGGACTTTGAAGATCTAAGGGCAAGAAAAAGTGCTCTACTAGCTCGTTGCCACGGGTTAATGATTGATTTTGTCATGTGCGACGGATGGAGCTAGTGAAACTAGCCGTTGTGAAGATTTATGGCCAAGAAAAAGTACTCCACCAGCACCACAACACGGGTTACAGACAGTTCTTGTATATAACAGACAGAGCTAGTAGTAGTTTCGAGGTTCCAATTGCGATACACTCGCATTTAATCGTGTGATTCATATGTATGCTTCTTTCATCATTTGAGAAGAATGAACGCCCACAACTAAAGTGACTTTGCTATTAAACGAAGCTACGTACACATGTAATGTCATACGAAGCATGTCAATGTTTCGCCAGCTCTAAATCACGAATCATACTGCTCAGAACATCTCCCAAAAACTAATTCACGTAGTTTCTTTGCATTTAACCCCTATACATGATGTACCAACTCTAAAAAACATAAGACAAACATTACAAGAAAATTAATATCAACACAACTTCCTTATGTAAGTTGTCAAGCTCTTTCTTACTTTGAATATTATTAAATCCAATTGAATCTAGAATATTGTTAGACATATTAATTAAGACTCCTCCACTGAGTTCGTTTATTAAGTAATGTGGCAGGTTTCTCTTGGGCGCTAAAGGGCCTTATAAACATAAATAAAAACTCAATGACAGAATAGCATATCTTTTTAGTAAAGGAATTTAGCACATGGATCTTAGCATACTTAGGATTGCTCTTTTAGTCTCGAGTTTTGTTTCCAATAAACTTCAGTGTCATGTGTGACAGTCAGGCAACAACTTCTACAATTCCACATATATCAACATGGTGCGCCTATGGGGGAAAACAATAATATTAACATATATGCCACATGGTTCCAGCAAGACCATATCGGAAGAAACAAGATCACCAGCGGAAGATCCTTCGACTCCTCATTGCTACAGGAGGAAAAAAAATCATCCTATATGAAAAGTTCCGAATCTAAAGTCTGCCATCCAATTTCAGCCATCGTTTCCCTAGAAACCTGGCATCTCTTGTACATAAAATGCACTTTTCTTCTTCCAGCGTAGTGCCTTCAATTACATCAGGATCTTTTTAATTCGAGTACATTTCTATTTATACCCAATTAACATGCCTCCATCTTACTAGCTCAACATATTAAATGAAGCACAAAAAAAGAAAGTTAAAGAAAACTATCAAAGGAACAGTAACCCAACAGTCTAAGTATAAGGGGAATTATGCTCCAGGAGAATGACTATTCATTGCATTATAAAAATTAGTATGTTTGTAGATACAACTCCAATTCCACCTTACTGAGGTTCAAAGATTTCTCTAAAATCCCTGCTATACAAAGTACCATCAATCATTGCAACGTCCAGAAACTAGTAGCTTATAAATTATGAGGGATTACAAGCTTTTGGGTCTTATGCATGACAATAGGCAGCCTTTGGCTGACGATGCTTGGGTCACTGTATGAAGAAGCATCGGATGGATATCCTTTCTGCAAAATCCAAATATCAATTGTCTGAACAAGAAACAGAACAAGCAATCTTATAGAGCTCTTAGTAAAGTAGATGATATGCCAACCCTTAAGGATAGTCTATGCCACTGTCACAAAATGGACTAACTGCAAGCCATATCCTTGGAAATAGTTAACATGCCATTGGTTTAGCCAGTTTGGCAGACTTCAACATATCCATAATTGACATGAACATGTAATAATATTCATCTCTAATGAAGTGATGCGACTGTGCCTTGGCACTTTGCAGTTCAGTCGCTGCTAGAGAATTTAAAGGTTTCACATCATACAATGTAGACAATTCGGATACAGAAATTCTATATCAAATGCATGGAGACATGAATTGATTTCAGAAAATCTTATAGGGGATGATGTCAACAAGAATTTATAAGATCAATCATAATAGATTGCACAAATTATGGTCCAAAGCCCTTTTTAAATGTGTCCAAGCCATAAAATATTCTGAATAGGCATCCATCTCAGCAAATTTAAGTTAGTGAGAAGCCAAAACCCTATTCAAATGCAAGAACAGCAAAGACTCGTAAGATAATGTCATTTATTTGGGGTACTTATACATTAATAGGGAGATCAACTGAAATGGCACTCATAATTAGCTGTCACTCACATTAACTGCAAGAACATATGATTGTGCAAGACTAAGAGCAAGCTAAATCAATTACTCACATTGGCTAGCTTGACTTTACCTCACTAGCAGCAAATTACTAAACATCACTTGGTAATAAAAAAACACATTTTATCCCTAGTAAGCAGTAGGAAATTCAAAAAACCATTATTTCTCACACCACGCAGAAACCAACACATCAATGCCTAGATGATCTCCACTATAACAACCAAATTACTGATCAAAGTCCAGCATCTTGATGCTCCAAAAATAGGTAAAGCCAGATGCATAACATGACCCTCAGTGACTGCAGAAGAGATACTTACAGCAGCTAAGGCTTCGAACGTCGCCTCTCTCCAACAGCTTTCTCGTAGAATAGAAGGGCATTTTTTGTCCTCAAAGCTGCAACACATGCGGGTGTCCCTCAATCTCATTAGCACTCCATCAACTCTAAGCTGTAGGATTGAAAGCATGAGTCAACGAGAAACTTTTGATTGAGCAATGAATTAATAAACTAAGCTAGGCATTGTTTCGTTTCTTTTTTTAGTTTTCTAGTTAAGCATGTATCATTCCCAAAATATATAAAACCTAGAGGACTAGACCTGGTACAATCCAAGTGGATAAATACAACCACTCTCTGTCAAAATAAAAAATGTATACATGCCCTGCAACTATCGGATCAGTTTCCAATGCCTACAGACAAACTAAGTGTAATGATCATCAATCAATATAATATAATGGTTATTTTCCTAGTCAGAATACAAATACAACAGAAACACATTTCTTAAAAAGCGATAGAGGGATGGCCATAGGGCAGGCACTACCCTTGACCCGGGGATCCTAAACCAATTTGTGTAGGGAAACAGGGCATGACAAGGGTAGCAGGGCAGATGAGCCAAAACCTTCACAGGGCCAAGCAGTAAATGGAATTTTGTATGGCCAGCCCAGTAAAACCATCCTATGGAGATTTTTGACAAAAAAGTGCAGTTTATATTCCTAAAGCACAATATCCTGCTAATGCCCTTTTCTCTTTCCTGAAAACCTTCAGCGTAGTCTTATAAGTCTCTCCTTCAGTCTCTTGATGGTCACCAACCATCTTACCACCTTGCCTCACCCCTCTTGACACCACAACCAAACCTCAGCATCTCAATAGCCACCACGACCACATTTCACCCACAGACCAGGGTTTGCATGGTACATGTGGACAAGTCAACTGTTCTGATTGAAATAGGAATAGATCTTCCACTTCCAGCATGTAGCGTTTTCAAAAATTATGTTTTTCTAGAAATTTTTTCCCCTTAGGTTTCTGCAAATAATTTTCTGAATAATAGTTTTGCTGTCATTCAGAGTGGTGCTCCGCAGGGCAACCATGTGCCCAGTGGGAAGCGACAGAGATGGGGCAGAGTTCATTGGCCCATGCCACAGGGCAGCTCCCTATCTCAAGCAGTGGGGCTGTGTGGTTGTGGGCATGTGTGTGGGTTACGGGGGGGTAGGCGAGCAGGAAGGGGGTGCTCTGATTCACAGGAAAAGACATAATATTCTAACCCCACCCAATTGCATTAAAGCAGATTGTCAACGGCGAAAATATTCATGATAAGGCATAAGAAGACATAAGATGAATTAAACTCACCCAGAATCGCAAGAGAAGAAACCAACAGCTCGGCATGACTCTCTAGAAAAACAATCACAAATTTCCACAGCTGTTATCAATACTGATGCTAATGAAAAAGCTTCAGAACTACATTTAAAAGACAAAGAACAAGAACAAGGTAAAAAGAGTACCACTTTCACTGTTAAGAGTGAAATTCCATTATCGGCAAGTTCATCTTCGTACAGAATTATCTGCAAAATTAGTTAATTATATTGATTATCACAAGATACTAATAATAAGATGATCGTAGGTGCGCGTTTTCCGTGTAATCATGGTTACGATTTTACTACCTCATCATAGAAGAGAATAGGCTCTTTGACTGCCAAGGCAGCCATATCAATACGTTCCTCACAATCATCCCATTGAAGGCTACCAGTCACCTCAGAGATGGCTACTGTCTCGTCCTGATCGACAAAGGGGGGAAAGGAAAATGGCAGCAACCCAGGAAATGACACAATTAGTATACTCCTCAATTGGAACCTTTATATTCATCCTCCTTATTACTTGACTTAAATTTCACGTCTTTCTTCCCTCTGTAAGTTGGTAAACAAATTAGGAGATAAGAGTGTTCAGCTGATCAGCTTTTTCTCCATTTTTTAAACTTTTTTCCCGAGTTTTAAGTATTACCCAGATGCATAGTATGAGATAGCGACTAGGAGATACCTCAGCATTCATCTTATTTGGTTCGCTTCCACAATAAGGTGTTGTAAATGTATAATCATAATCCAGTATCACCTCCTGGAATGGCTTGCTGTAGACCAATACATTCCCAGTAAGAATCAGAACTACACATCTCTCACCCTGAGCATAAAAGCTTATAATCCTTTATGTTTCCAGACAATGCAACTGGATTGCCAATGACAGTCATGAGCAGGATTAAAAGTATTAAAAAGAGCAACCCAGTGGCAAATACTTCATAAACTTTACAGGAGATACTCATTAGACGGTCAAACTGACCCACAAAAAGAGGGACTGTACAACATCTTTCAAAAGATTAATAGACACCTTAAAACTGGTCTAGCATCAGTTAGTTTCTGCAAGTTAGCATCACACAAAATGATTATAAACAACCAGTCGGCAAACATGAGAGTGGTCCTCAAAAACACAATATACCTTCTGAATTTCCATTTTGCTGCGGCAGGAACTTCAACAGGTGGCAAACCCTCCTGCTTCCAACCAGCAAGAGCATCAAAAGCATTGAAATGGATTGATGTCCCACTATTCAAGTGTTTAAGGATAAGGGCACTCTCCCCAAATATCATCTCTGGCAAATGAGATGTCCCGAGCTTTTGTTCCCACCTGCGAAAGTACTATGCAAATCAATTGTTGACATAAATCGATCTCTGAAGGCAGAGTGCCAACAATGGGGCAACAGATAAAGAGCAGACAACCAACTCTCCTAATTATAGGAAATGCAATTTCTTTAAACCAAGCGGTACTACCGTATGTACTTTGCAATAAATTCACAGAAATCAAGGCACAGCTTGCAATTCAGAAAACTCCGTTGCTATATTCCACTCCGCACTCTTAATTATCCTAACCATGTTAATCACCATTATCTCTGATGATTTAAGACAAAGCAAAATGGCTAAGATTCAGACTTGTGATAGAATTAAACTTTATATCGTCAACCATAGAAGAGACACATTGGCAAAATAGATCAAGCAATTTAAACGCCAATGAAGCTAATCCTCAGTCCAAAAAATGCTTACACCCGATAAACACCAGCTACCCGCTATGCCGACCCAGGATAAATAAACAAATTCATTGTTGCATGAGCGAATAAAAAAGAAATTCAAAATGGATTCCTTTTCTTTTAGCGTTCCGATAGAAGTAATTAATCGAGCAGTTAGGAGATGATCCACGAAATTCTCTGGAAATTTCTTCAGAAAAAGGACCCTCCTTAGTGTATTAACGCGTACGAACAACGCCATAAACATGCACAATCAGATAAGTTCAGCTTGAAATAAGAGAGCAATGCACACATCTCCACGAGATCAAGAGAGAAAGAGAGAGAGATATACTGTTGAAGAGTGGAAGAGTTCAGAATGGAGCGCTTGCGGGTTTCGATCTCCCAACCGTGAATGCGGAGGCCGCATCGGCCGTCGGCCAGAGGCTGAGCACCGACAGCTTTCAGCTCGTTCTCGTCCACCGCCACCACCTCCATCGCCGAAACCCTCGCTTCTGGTCCCCTTACCAGAATTCGCAATTCCCAGTCACCTGCGCGCCGGCGGTTTAACTCGGTGGTCGCGCCCCTTCGCCAATTTTCATTTGGGCCGATCATCATGAGCCTCATCAAATGAGGCCCAATTTGGAAAACTGGATTGGGAAAAGTCGATGAACTTTATGGGCCTGGGGCCCATATCAGGTGGTTCCATTACTGAGCCCTTATCAGGTAGTTCAATCACTGAGCTAATAGCTCGTCGGGCGGGCCTCCCACCAGGGGCCCGCGGTCTCAGAAGATAGAAAATTTCGATTCCCCCTTTTTTTCCCTTTTTGCCCCCATGCCACCACACGAAAGGAGCATGGGGATAACGAAAAGGGGATTCTATCGACTTGTTCCAACCTCGGATGATAAGTTCATGAGCTTGGTGGCCTTGTCGGATCCCTGCCTCTCGAATGCTCTTAGTTTCTTAAATAGACTTATGAAAACCAAAAATCGAAAGAGAACTTCCATCTCTAAGTTCAAAGGGAAAGTACCAAAAATAAAATAAAAACCAAAAAAGTCGTAAACTCATTACTATCGTGCCAGTTCAGTTTTAAGTCCCTTTTTTTTTTTTTACAAATTGAGACCTAAGCATTTTCCATTTATTTCAATATAGTCTATTTGGCCAATTTTGATGAGAAATTCCTACTGTAGATACTGTCCGTCCTACATAGTATAGTTCGCACTTATGTTGATATTTTTAACGATATTTTTAATTTTTCTATAATATTCTCTTTCCTTTTCTTTCTTTTTTCTTCTTTGGACTTAAGACTTGCAAGCCCTTGTTGACCACGATGAAAAAAAAAACGATAAGAATTTAAAAGAAATATTTTCAAATTTGTAAAATTTGTTATCGTCATTGCCATCGTGTTATATAGAACGGCTAATGTTCATATCAACAAATTTATGCCAAAAATGGTCGGATAGACTCAATTAGTGCAAACATGAAAGGCTTAAGACTAAACTGGTTCAATTAAATGATTTATGATTAAATTGATACCAATGCAATAGGTTTAGGATTACTTTGGTACTTTTCCCCTAAATTGAACTTAGATGTAGCTCGCTTCTTTTTTATGTGTAAAGAAATGCCAAACTTGAATATCCAACAAGCAGTATCCCTGAAATGCAGGTGATTTAGCTGCACCTTCCAATACCGCTACCTTGCCGCTACTTCACTAACCTTGCCTTCGGCATTCCTTCCTTTCAATGACGTCGCATACGCCCAGCTCATATAACAAGACGAGCCAAGACAATCCATGGTGTTTTAGGATCAATTACGGCAAAAGATTCAAGTTAATGTGGTTTAATAAAGGAGGATGTTTGCCTGTGAAATACCAGGGCCTGCCTCTAATATCAGGAGACGATTGTAAGAATGACAATCGACGCATTAACAATTTCTCGATAGTATCTTCTACTGGCTCTTTCTTAAGCACATACCATAACATTTCTACTGCCTTTTGCGTGTAAAGTAAATGCTAGGGCTATGAAGACGGCATAGTGACATGATGGACTGCACGCGATTTCTAAATTGGCGGGTCGTTTTATGCATGTAAGAGAACTGGTGTGGATGAACTGGTGTACCGATCTCCCTGTCTCCCACTTATCTCTGCATGGATTGAGTCCCGACACCACCAGGCCGGAACTCCCCACCGCACAATGGTGTTGCGTTTCATGGTGGTGATCACCGACCCACGATCGTGGGGTCTTTCCTTCGTCTCTCATTGGTCATTTCATCGACAGACCCGCAGATCGCACCATGATGGATTGATTCTATCTTTTTGACTTCAACGGCGCATTTGCGATAACATCCAGGGGCGGGGTTTCTTTGCCCAACTCTTTTCTGCAATTTCCATCATGGCTAACACCGAAAAGATCTGCCTTGAACTCGCAGACCAACTGTGCAGAAATTCTTGCAGGTATTACCAAGAAGTTTCCCTTCTGTCTCTTTCAACCGTGACGATCGTGAAGTCGACATAAACCCTAAAAAAAGGATGCCCTCGTCACTCGAAATCGGTCGCCAGAAAGACAAATACGGTCCATCGTCGGCTCATTGTTTTCTCCGAGTGAAGCTTCGTAGCAACCGCCCGCACGCAGATGCGATGACCGGAAGCGTCTTGCCTCCGGCAGTTGACCCGCTGTTAAATTTGGACCGAGGAGGAAAAGAACGGGACCAACGAGGTTGACTGGAAAGTGGCAAAAGCAGTAAATCAAAGCGGCTTGACTCACCACATGCACCTCACTTCTACCCGACAATCCTATCCTGTTTTACCGAGTCTTGCGGTCTCTCACTTTTCCTACCTCCGAAAATTTATCGTATCATTCAAATTTCTTTTAGAAAGTGAATTTACGTGTCGACATTTATCTATCATGAAAGTTTCGCATGTTCTAGGTTGAGAAAAAGTCGAAGTTGCTTTATCATGAGATTAAAGATTAGATAAGGAGTAGAACTCTATCTAAACGTACCTTCAACGTGGGACCTGAGTCTAGTTGATATTACCTTCGGAATAGGACCGTCTTTTTAATTATGGCAAAGTCCGCTTTTAAGCAGTCAGACGCAAGACTCGTAAACTTCTTCACTGACCTCGCGGCCAGACAAGTAAACGTGCCGAAACTCAAATGGTTTGGCTAAAACAGGGGATTGTTTGTGCTGACGGGGGAAAATAGACTCATGTGTGAGTTGCAACATACATGGAACCTTCTACCTTCTCGGCATCTTCATTTAGGTTATCATCAATCCACGCCATTAATCCAAGCGAACAAGAGTGGTCGTAATAATCGACAACCTTCACCATCGATCTACTACGAATTATACATCAATAATCGAGATCCGTCGCGATAATAATAGAGGCAGAGGAACCTCTCCAGCACTGCTGTGAATATCAACGTCCACGTGAAACTACATGCTCTAACTGTCGCGCTAAAGGTCGCATGCTCAATTCAAGTCACGTTGGTATTTTCGAAGGAAGGCATCAAAGAGTTTGTGCTCGCCACTCGCCGTCACGCCTTGTTAAATTATGTATCGGAAAGTATCGAGAATAATAATAATAATAATAATAATAATATGTCTATAAAACTCGGCAATCTGTACTCACCCCATTTTCCAAAAGCGTCTTTCGAAAGGTTGCTGCTTTTACCTTCGCAATCGCCCCATTTATCACGTGAAAGATGCAAGGAGGAAACATCCACGACCCACCCCGGGGCCGTGTGACCTGCGCTTGCATGGCTCCACCCGTTCCATCGATTAGCCCGACGAGCTCTTTCACGTGCCACGACGGGCCTTCCTCCCGGGTCAAACCGGTCGCCATGCAAAAGCCTCTTTTGACTTTCGAGATTCGAGGCCAACGGGAACGGAACGCATCCTGCCGGTTTCCACCTTCCACGCCCCTTCCTCGACCCCGTCACCTCCTTAAATTAATTCGCACGTTTCATCCACTCCTCCGGACCTCTTTCTCCAAACTACGTGCATTAGTATTAAAACAAGAGAGCATTACTCGACAAACATCGTATTTTTAATGGGTCGTGGCGTAAAATACAGCTCAAGTATGGTGGCGCCATGGTGGTTTACGTTTCGCGCGCTGTGCGCTTTTGATATTAAGAAACTGAGCATCGAGACATCTCGCGTTGCTTGACGATGGGACTTTACGTGCACTTTGTGTGCGCGAGAGCTCCCTTCACCTAGTAGTTTAAATTTTCGAGTTAGAGTTTCGAACGTAAGCTTCTAATCCCATCGGTCAAATTTCAAGTGCCGCTCTTAATCTATCTTATTCACGCGACGACGAAATTTATGTGCTTTTTATATTGCCTACGATGCCCTCGGAAGAAAGATACATGTAGGGTTTGTATATTCTTCGAATTGGACTTTTGTGGCGAAATCGAAAGGAGAATTAATGGAGAACTTCTCACGAGCAACCGAGTTCAGCCAAATCGATTTATGTAATGCTCATCCCACCATTCATTGTCGGACACCCCGCGACGGAGGGCCCGAAATCAAGTTGCATTTTTTGCGCGGTCGCGGTACGGAAGATTGGCGAAGTACGGACCAAGAAATCGAGCGTCGGCGGTTGCCAATCATGGAACGGAGTAACGGAAGAGAGTTTGAACGGCGGAAGATCGAAGGCCACGTGGGTTTTGAGTGGCATTACACACGCCGTACCGTCCTGAAAGTCGGTCGGACTCTCGTTGTTGTTGTTGTCAGCACAATAAATGTGATTGGCCTATGATTTGATGGGTCGAAGGTTGTCGTCCGGTAAGCCAAGGTCCAAGGGCTTAACGTGAGGTCGAGACATTCTCAAATGATGAAAATAGGACTTCCTGCCGCGATTCGGGACTCGCATGCCGATTTAATGATGTGAGAATTCTATAATAAAGAGAGTTTCGTGAGAAAAAAGTACTTAAAAAAAGTTTCAAATTCATTGCATCGATATCAATTGAATATTAAACTTTTTAATTGGATCAATTTAATTTTAAATTTTTTCATGATTATATCGACTGAATCTATCTCACCAATTTAAAATTGAAACGTCTAATGTATATGTCAATTATACTATATCACACAATTTTTAATTGACATGATTTTTCTTTCATTATTTTCCCCTGCCAATCACCAATTTATGTGACGGCCGACTAGGGCAAGAACCAAGAATCCCTCGCCTGATTTAGTGAGGGAACCCTCACCGAGCCCTTGCCTAAGCAAGTCCCCTCGCCATTGCCATGGCCTAGCAAAGGGAACCTTGCCCAATCCTCGACAAATCTAGCAAGGAGTGGCCTCGCCTGCCCAAAGGTTCTCTTGCTCGATAGTGAGGGGCAACCTCATCCTACCTTTACATTACCAGCAACCTTTGCCAACCATCGTAGAGTCTCGTGCTGGGCGACGGGAAATAAGGAAAAAAGAGGGAAAAAAGGATTAATAAAAAGAAAAAAGTAAAGTACAATTAATAAAAAAAAATTGAATGATTAAAAAAAGTCAATGCAAGCTGCCTCATGTAAGACAACTAGAATCACGTCAATAATTTCCCGCTTAGGTTAATCAGATGGATTTTATTTTTACGAATATAGAAATATTTAGATTTAAATTGATCCAATCGAAATATTTTGTACCAATTTGGTATAATGAGAAATATTTAAAGGCAATAAATGACCCAAATAAAATTTCAGGCACAGAAATATATATTTTTATGTATGTGTCCTTTCTATTAGGTTATACGATATTTATTTGTGGGATATTTGGACATGTCTCTCTTTTATTTAAAATAACAACTTGACATTTATGATATAACTTTTGAAACTCCAATCTATAAACCCATTCTGCCCCCACTCCCCCTCCCCCTCCCCCCAATTTTTTTTTTTTGTGGGTAATGATAGAAATCCTTCTCAAGAATCCAGATAGGTAAATCTTGAGTCACGGAATGCCCTATTGTAAGCTCATACGATATATTACAAATCTGCGTCAATCTCAATCATGAAGTAAATCAACGCAACGTGATCCTCAATAACTGGGATGAGCTTTTCATTGAATTAACTCCTCCACTTTTTTCAATCCACTTGCATGGTTATTGATAATTTAGTATATGATCATGACAATCATACCTTAATCAAAAGTCAATTAGCTCCAAAACAAGCCACGACTACATTTAATCAACATGGTCGTTATCAACTTTTCTTTTCTTATTTTCGATCGCAAGTGATCGTCGACGTCAAGCAAAAGATTTACGCAGCAGAAACGTTGAAACGGAAACTCAGATCAACCAAGAAACAAAAGAAAACATCAAGTCTGGCTTCTGCCCATCCAGACAACTACTTTGGTCAAAGTTCTTGATCTGCTCAAACCGCCCACGATTACGTGTTAAGGATGCAAGAAAACCACGACACCTGAGCCCTGGAAGTTAGAACACCGGCAAAAGCCATTACGTATCGATATGGCCAGACATGCCGTCGTTAGATGTCCGGTCATTTCAGTGCAAGACATCTCTCCGAGACCAAATTATTGGTGAAGCAACACCCTTCTTGAGATCGACGCGTGCGCATGTTGATGAAGCTAACGGAAGCGAAAAGTGCGTTTCAACTCGAATTTTGTTTACTTTCGTTCCTTCAAGAGGGACGTCGGGGAAAGTCAAGGTCCCCCCCTTTAGAAGCTCGAGGCTAAACCTAACCCCTTGACCTCATAAGTAAAAGCCAAGAGAAAGGTGAGAAGTCGCCATTACTGTCCACCTCTTCCTCTTGGAAACCGGCAAGAAAGGCATTGCCGTGGCCTTTGGGATACGCCATTGCCGAGTCTTCTCTCGGGTTTGAAAATTAGGAGCACGACCCAGGCGTTAGTCCACCAAAGATTGCGTAGATCAGTATTATTTTTTTTTCAAGTTAGGCATGAATTAGTCATTATCCCAAGAACCCCACATATGCTTTCCCCACGTCATTGCATCATCCAACCCACTTAAGTTAAATGTTCAGGTCAATGCTAGGCTTGTTTACTCGACATCGTTGCGTAGCTTCACGTATGAACTGGCCGAAGAGAACCCTAACTGCGAGCTACCAGCGTGTTATTTTTTTGGAGAAGTCTAAGAGCATGATAATATAAGCGAATGCCGGTTCACGCGAGTTTATTATATGAGCTTGAATCTCTTTGCATTGACTAAACTGATGGGGACGGTTAAACGCGGTGGTCTCTTTGAACCGGCCACCTTATAGCGGTCCTTTTCGTCTCTCTCTCTCTCTCTCTCTCGTTCTTTTTTTTTTATCAAGCTGTCTGTGTTAAAATTCAAAGTCTGCCATGGACCTTGCTGGGCGTTGGAAGGACAGAAACAAACGAGTGACGAAAGCTGCAGACGCTGTGAATGTAAGTGGTTGAGCTTAATTAAGCTAGACAAAATATGTTGCTGACATCAGCCCTAGGGCCATGTCGCTTGCTCATTGGTAACGTTACTCGACCATGTCTGATGAGGAGGCATGGGCCTTGGTACGTGAGTGTACATCATCGGATCCTTTTGTCTTCTCATCTCTCGCTATGTGTGCCGAGCATCTGCCTTAACACTCCCTAGACGATCTTTGCCCTTGAAAACGCAAGAACTAAATGATCTATTAATTGGGATAGAAAAATAAAATCATTAGGGAAAATGTTATTGCTGCAATTTGAAGTAAAGGTAGGATTTCCTTCAGCAGTCAACTCCTAGACTAAGAGTGAGTATGGTTCCAAAGCGGAATTGAAAATCTGATAATTGAATCGATCGGAGCCAGTCTTGTTCTAGGTTTTAAGGCATGCGAGGTAGGTTTTGGGGTTTCAAAAATTGGGGAACATGTTTTGAAAAATAAGTTTCTGCCTGGGACCTCGAACAACTTTTTGTGTTTTTCTTATTCCATGTCTTTCCATGATCATGTGGCATTTAATAGTGTCTAACGACGAATGTGTATTCCGAAACCACTAGTTTGAGCTTCCATTTCCAACAACATCCATGAAGAGACTTTTCTTTTGGTAATGTTCCATAGTTTTCATATATCTAAATATGACTTGTGATCAGTGGACTTTAGCAAATGGTGGTCGTTCAGAGCTAAGATTTATTGCAATCGTTCAGTTAAAAAAATACGTGGAAACTGGGTTAGACCCTAAATCTGTGATAGGGTAGATCCCAGGTTTTAAGGTATTCGGAGTAAGAGGTGAAATCAAGATGAAACCCGAAATGACCCCTACCCTCGATAATAACGTGGGGAAACCCTTTTCAGATATAGTTGAACAAAACCTAGCCCGTTCATGTTTCGATGGCATTTCAAACCCGGGCACGCCCTTCGATCACTCAATGGAGCTTTTATGATGGCTTAGTTTTGCTATTCCTCTTCTATCATGGAGATAATTGCCTAAATAAAATAAATTCTTTCAGCAAGATCATTTCCGATGGGTTGGTCACAAACGATCCACTTGAGCATTGATTAGGAGGACCGGAATCGAACGAGACAGGGGTGGATTGTCGGATTCCAGGACTCATCACCTCCTGGATCGGCCATCACTTGCACCGACCTCTTCAGCATCTGCATGTGTACAGTTGAAGTAATCTATGCTGTCGTCTCGAAATTCATAAAAATTAGAAGTAAACCCTGGAACGAAATTTAGGAACCGCAGTGGAAGTTGGCCACACGTGATTCTCCCATTAAACTACGGTCGTCGTATCTTGATGAATCTTGTGGCGGTTATCTTCCAATCTAAGCTTCGCTGTGCACAAGAAATTAAAATTTCTTCCCCTGAAATCAATTACTATTTGTTTTTCTTTCGTCCCCAGAGGATGAAAGAACTTGGGAAATAGGTCCCGGTTGCATGAAATTTTACGCGTATATCATGCCATCAATGTGCTGGGCCTTCCATTAATAAGAGACAGAATTCTTGTTGTATAAGTAAAAGCAAGATGTTCCTTCCCTACAAACATGAGGGAGTAAAATACGTTTGCTTGGAGAAGGCGTGATAAGGGCGAAACCCATCTTCTTGCCAAATTGTCAGATACTCGAATCCGTC
Organism: Melaleuca quinquenervia; assembly: GCA_030064385.1. Taxonomy (NCBI): domain Eukaryota; kingdom Viridiplantae; phylum Streptophyta; class Magnoliopsida; order Myrtales; family Myrtaceae; genus Melaleuca; species Melaleuca quinquenervia. The sequence goes on along the minus strand of CM057726.1, from coordinate 2,028,080 downwards.
ACGATGCTGGACGTGATAAACTTGGGCAAATGTGTACTCTATACCTTTACAAAGAGGAGAGGAGCCAAAAGGACGAGACTATAAACAAGAAATGACAAGATGACGGTCGTGCAAATGTGTTCTCTAGGTATTCTCAATTATTTTTATGGAAATAGTCAAAGTTCAGAACAAACTCGGAGCCCACAAAGAAAGACTTCCGCCCAAGATGTTTGCGGGACAAGTTATCACTTCCGACTTCCATCCAACACGCAAGACCCAAAAACGAGTTCTATTCGTATTTCTGGCGCTGCTGACATTGATCCGTGAAAGGGGAGAGTAACGCGAAATTCAAAAGATCTTGTGTATTAAACAACGAGTTAGCTTCCATTGACGAATTGAATGAACATACTCGTCTCGAGTCCTGCATTTTCACCAGCTACCAAGCATATGGTCTCCTTTTTTAGTAAGAACTACACGGTAGCCCTGGTTCCTGACACGAATTCGCGAGGATGCCTCCGCAGCGTTATGCAATTAGTGACGCAAACCTCATGTGTGGAATATTACCGGGAGTCATAAAACTTTCAACTGATGTGATCGAATTCTGCACGTTTTTCGTAAGCTCAATCGAGTCATCTCAAGAAAACAATATTTAGAGTCGAGTTCGTGGCGGCCGGCTGAGATTGCACACTCGGGCATCGGCTTAGAACTTGAATTGCGCCAAAATGAAAGGTCTGGATGACGATTGGGCCGGTACAAGAGTTGGGGGGCTAGCTTTTAATGGCGAACCCTTCCCGACCGTGCATGTTTTGGTCAAAAGAAGCGAGACAACAGCAGAGTTTTCGAAAGAGCTGTGTTGTCCTTCTCGTTCAATGCTTTCCCGCGGGACTCGTTTCACAGCTCACGAGAGTTGCCGGCTCAGAAATGCCCCGCAGTTAGGCAGATAGCTGATTCGTCAAGCGGCTGCCGAGGAGGAGCCGAAGGACAAGTTTGACCCGGTCTTTGCAGCGCATGCATGTGTTCTTTGCACGTAAGTAGAGAGAGAGAGAGAGAGAGAGAGAGAGAGAGGGAGAGGGGGGCGGGGGGACGGCGGTGGGTTGTGTGGGCACGGTGAGCCGCGGCGGCGGCGGTAGCAAACCGACCTGATGAGGCGGCGAGCCGTCGCTATCGGGGGCGGCAACAGGAATACCCGAAAAGGGCCTCGCGGTTGGGCAGCGACTAGACCCGTTCCCCTGTGCTCCGCTGACATGGCGGTCACGTAACCCCCACATGCCCCCTCCCACGCCGCCCTCGCTTACGTGTCCTGGGCCCCCACCTTGTCCCCCTCCCCAGCCGACAACCTCTCACGCCACCTCGCTTTCACTTTTTTTTTTTTCTCTCTCTCTCTCTCCTCCAATGTGCACCGTGGCGGATTAATTCCATTTCACTTCTCGGTCGGCAGCCGGCACCCCCGTCCAGTTGCCCCTCCCCCACCGTTTACGTTCGCCTCCCCAACAGAGATCGGCTGAGCGATTAACCGTCGACCATTCCTCACGCAGTAAAAACTTGCGGCCGGGATTACATAAAATCGAACGGTCCGCAGCCCTTCTTCATTTGTTAATATGAATGTCTCATACCACAAGGAGGGTTTTTATTAATACCCGTTGAATACATTTGATTAAAAAGTATTCTTTTTGTCTCTATATAGAATGACAACATGGGGTCGCAAAGATTATTGTATCGTAATTTTAGTGAGTTTTCAAACACACTTGAAGTAGTAATGATAATGATAAATATATGGTCAAAGCAGAGGGTAGAAGTCTTGGAAAACCTCGCCATTTGTCAGTGGGCAGAAATGGGGACGTGGGATTTTGGAAATAGCATCACCGGCTTCCCTTCTCTCTCTCTCTCCCTCCCTCCCTCCCTCCCTATATAAAGGTCCCGCCACTTTCTCATCAACTCACTGCAAGAACATTGCACCTCTCTCTCTCTCTCTCTCTCTCTCTCTCAGCTCTTGTCGTGGAGCTCCTCTCTCTACATCTCTCCCTTGTCTCCGACAAAACCTTCTCAGCTTTCTCTCGCTACATAGAATGGCCATCGACTCCGTGCTTTCCTCGCCACTTGGCCCGCCGGCGTGCGATAAAGACGCCAAAGCGCTGCAATTCATCGAGGAGACGACCCGGGACGCCGACGCCGTGCAGAAGAGGGTCTTGGCCGAGATCTTGAGCCGGAACGCCGAGACCGAGTACCTGAGAAGGTGCAAGCTCGACGGCGCTACCGACCGGGAGACCTTCAAGTCCAAACTGCCCATCGTCACCTACGAGGACCTCCAGCCCGAAATCCAGCGCATTGCCAACGGCGACCGCTCCGCGATCCTATCAGCTCACCCCATCTCCGAGTTTCTCACGAGGTATGTCCCACTTCTTCCTCCGGTGGTCATCGGGGTTATTCTGCAACCGGTCTTTTGACATACCTAACGTGTGATTCGGTGTAACATGCTGTCAAAGTCAATGCAAACTTTGGCCGGCTATGAAGAGCAGGATAGTTTAATATGCTAATATTTATTTATTTTTTTGGGTGAAACGTTGCAGTTCTGGGACTTCAGCTGGAGAGAGGAAGCTGATGCCGACAATTCAAGAAGAGCTAGATCGTCGCCAATTACTTTATAGCCTTCTCATGCCGGTGATGAACCTGTGAGTGCTGTGTCTTTGCATTATATTGCATGCAGCAAGCGCGGCCACAATTAATGGCACATGATGATGTTCCTTTCTTTATCCTTGATAAGTTTTCTGTCTGATTAGAAATAAATAGGGATGCGCTTTCTGAAATTTCTGAGTTGTATGGCAACAGGTATGTTCCTGGGCTGGACAAAGGCAAAGGCCTCTACTTCCTGTTCGTCAAGTCGGAGACTCGGACGCCGGGCGGGCTCCTGGCCCGACCCGTCTTGACCAGCTACTACAAGAGCGAGCACTTCAAGACCCGCCCCTACGACCCCTACATGGTCTACACCAGCCCGAACGAGGCCATCCTCTGCTCCGACTCGTACCAGAGCATGTACACCCAGATGCTGTGCGGCCTCGTCGAGCGCACCAAGGTGCTCCGTCTTGGTGCCGTGTTCGCGTCCGGCCTGCTACGGGCCATCCGGTTCCTGCAGCTCAACTGGCAGCAGTTGGCCGAGGACATAAGGACCGGTTCGCTCAACCCGAAGGTCGCCGAACCGGCGATTCGGGCCTGTATAGGCCGGATTCTCAAGCCAGACCCAGCACTCGCCGAGTTTATTGTTAGGGAGTGTTCCAAGGACAATTGGGAGGGCATAATCACTAGAATTTGGCCCAACACGAAGTACCTGGACGTGATCGTTACCGGTGCGATGGCTCAGTACATCCCAACCCTCGATTATTACAGCAGTGGCTTGCCCTTGGCTTGCACCATGTACGCGTCTTCCGAGTGCTACTTCGGTCTCAACCTCAACCCGATGTGCAAGCCATCTGAGGTGTCGTACACCATCATGCCTAACATGGCCTACTTCGAGTTCTTGCCCCACGAACCAAACTCGCTCGAGTTGACCCGCGACTCGCCCCCTAAGCTCGTTGACCTGGTGGACGTCGAGGTCGGCAAGGAGTACGAGCTCGTGATCACCACCTACGCCGGACTCTACAGGTACCGCGTCGGGGACATACTCCGAGTAACAGGGTTCCACAATTCGGCCCCGCAGTTCCACTTCGTGAGGCGGAAGAACGTCTTGCTCAGCATCGACTCGGACAAGACCGACGAGGCCGAGCTCCAAAAGGCCGTGGAGAACGCTTCCCAGCTCCTCCGCGAGTTCAACACCAGCGTCGTCGAGTACACGAGCTATGCGGACACTAAAACGATCCCGGGGCACTACGTGATCTACTGGGAACTACTAACCAAGGACTCGGCCAACTCGCCTAACCACGACGCGCTGAACAAGTGTTGCCTGGCGATGGAGGAGTCGATGAACTCGGTCTACCGACAGTGCCGGGTCGCGGACAACTCGATCGGCCCGCTAGAGATCCGCGTGGTGAAGAACGGCACGTTCGAAGAGCTGATGGACTACGCGATCTCGAGAGGCGCGTCGATCAACCAGTACAAAGTACCAAGATGCGTGAGCTATAAACCGATCATGGAGCTGCTAGACTCCAGGGTGGTCTCGTCGCACTTCAGCCAGGCTCAGCCGAATTGGACCCCGGAGAGGAGAAGGTAGGCGTCAAGCACCGTCACCGACCGTAAGCAAGAAAGTCAATGAACGCGCTGGCCAAATAGATCTTTAATTGAATCTCTTGTTTCTTTCTTCTTTCTTCTTTCTTTTCATCTTCCTTTGTTAACGTGTATGTTGTAGTTCCTTGTGGAAAAGCTTTTAACCAGAAAGCTGTACGTTGACTAGGATGTTTCAGGGGGAGGGCAGGGTTCTTGCAACGGGTTCAATTAACCTGTGGGAAAAGAGATGTGACCTCTTCAGATAATGTTTTGGTCCCCCTAGTGGAATGTTTCCTGCTCGATGCAATTGGGACATGTGGAAATCTTGTTCAATGCGCTCATCGCTTCCCCTTTTGCCGTCTGCGACATGGATTTCAATTTAGTTATGAATTACTTGCAAACTCACTCGATGATGTCGTTCTTAATCTCCCTTTTCCGTGAGAACGACGTGATTTGAGGAGCAAACTCGAACAAACGAACAAATTCGCAGTTGGCCTCGACATGTTCTTATCTATGCAAGTGCCATGATGGCGGTCATTCTAAGTGGAAATCTCTGGATAAAGGCACTAACATGTGGAGACAGATTGATCAAAAAGCGACTTTAGTTGCACTTGATTCAGATAACACCACCCGACATTTCCTCTTTTCTTTCCCCATGAATGTGACGGATTGTCCTCTTAGCATGGAATCTATGGGAAGTTACTTTAAGGGTGTGTTACGAATGAAAATATCTTTCATGAAAATTATTACTTTTATGGAAAATAATTAATTTTGATTCGTTTAGTGATTTAGCAAAGAAAATCTCCCTGTCACCGGAAGGGAAAGTTGTTTTTCCTCGATATGAGATTGTCGTTTTCGGCTCGTGCAAAATGTTTTCGATAAATCAATTAATTTTCCATCATTCGAACAAAGGGAAGTTAGAAAATAGTTTCTCCAAAATAATTTTCCTTCGAACAAACGGGCACTATAATTGCGTACATAGTCCTAAGGTTTGTTATGACTTTGGTACCACATATGCACTTGATCTTAGCACAAAGAGTAAAGAGCAAAGTATTGCCTTTACGTTTTAGCTGTTTATCTAATCTTACCCCACGTATAGTCGAAAATTGAATTCTCCTCATTGGAAAAGAAGTAAATTATCCAGGTGTTGGGCGCTGTCAGAAATAAAGTGACCAACTGTTGAACTGAGACTGGCTATACGAGTCATCTGCAAGTTGATTTTGTTAAGTTACTAGGAATCTAGGACTACCTATACGGGTTTATCGTAAAATTGGAAAAATTTGCCATCTCTATCATAAGGGAAATGAGCATCTTAGCTCCATTCAAATTTTAGGCGCCAAATAGTATTGGTCAAAGAATCACGAGACTTTTCTATTTTTATAGAGCATTCAGTAACTTTTTGAATTTAATAATTTCTTATGAGTATTTGATATTCGAAGAAGTCTGAAATTATTGAATATATTATCTTAAGTTACTTGAAGATGCATCAGGACGGGGGTGGAAGAAGGGATGAGATTCTCGAACAAGGAAAATGACCTAATGACTTCGAAAGAATTGAACGAGGAGTAGTATGAGGTGAAAATCTCATGTACGGTTCCGTAGAGTGGCAGGAAGAATTTAGCCGGCACGTAGAAGGATTGACTGTACTCTACAAAAGAAGTTCCTCTAGAAGGATTCCTACGTAACTTTACACATGTCCGGGTATGTCACCTAGAAAGTCAGACTTTCCGTTTCACAAATTATAATTTTGGTTAGGACGTAATTAGTTAAATTTTCTGTCCCAAGCACGATGGGACTGCTGATAGAATTTTATAGCTTCAAGGATGCTATCTTTATCGCAATGTAATGGGCTGCTTGGATAGTGTATGTCATGGTCGGTCTTGTCCGAAACCAATGGCGCACCAAATCTTGCCGGACTATAGAAATAGCCGACATCTTAAAAGAACCCAAGTCAACTAGGAAGCTAAAGGCAAGCTCATATCGACCGCGGATTAAAAATCCTATTTGAGCTTTTAATTCCGTCCGGTCTTAGTCGGTATAGCGACGTTCGATCGGTTCTCGGAGATTCAAAAGCACGTATCAAACTTCAGAAATGTGGGAAGGTGCAAAAAGTCAAACTTGACATTTCGAAAGCAATCGTTTGGTTTAGGTCTTGAACCAAACTGTTGGTAATGATATGAGCTTAGTGTGAAAGAATCAACTTGTGCATGGGCCGGGCCGAGGACTGACCGGTCCATGTGAAGTTCTGTGGGCTTCGGGTTGGTTTACCTTACATGGGCTTACAATGCTTCGGTGCTTTTCAAAATTACGAATTACACCTTGTCGCGACTAAAATGACCGAAATACCCGCTTAATATAAAGATTTTGAAAACCAAAATCTTTAATGACAAGGATTGTCATTGGGACCGCGTTGCCATGCTATAACATTCATCTTCAAACAGGTCTCTTCCATTTGGAAACCGCTTCGGTCACTAGATTCCTTTAGCAAGCACCAATACATAGTAGGAGTATGCGACTAATCAACTATTAATTATGATACCATTCGTGCACAAAAAGAAGACTAATACTTTCACTTAAAGAGATTACTGAGGATTAGTCCAAGCCCGATGCCATCAGCATGTCCAATTAGATATACGTTTACTCAAAAACTTAAATCAACTATTTATGAACCAGTTATGATATATTAGTTGTTTCATGCCATATTAATTCTACATGTCAATAAGTGCACAAATTCGCCGGAGTCGAGGTAGCAAACATATGATTTCCAAAGTCGATCTTAAGTTTAATTTTTTTTTTATCAATGGGTGAAAATTGAACAATGTTAATACTATCTCCCTTCTTGACTGTTTCTACAACTAATCATGGGAATGGACCTCATCTTATCCGGCGCATGGGAAAAATAATGCACTTTCAACAAAGGAAATCGTCCAATCAATCTTAAATTTATTGTACGGATGCTAATTCAAACATTAACATATCAATTTTACAAATTTAGTTTTAAACTCATGCACAAAATTCTAATGTAATTATTTTGGTCAATTTTCATCGGAATTATCGACATGTCGGTTCAATTTTCATCGGCCATCCTGTATGGCATACCCGAACCATCATCGCAATTTCTTGGCAACTCCCAATCAAATACTTTCGGTGATTAAAGTCCTAATCAAATACTTCTCTGTGTGGAGTATGCTGCACTACCAAACCATCATCGCAATTTCTTGGCAACTCCCAAAAAAAATGCTACTTAATGTTAAGAATTCAATAATGAGGCTGACCGAGCATGTCCTGCCGATTAGACACCGATGTTGACCCAAAAAAAAATCAGAAGTTTCCGAAATCAAAGCCACATTTGTAGCAATTGCAAACCCTGGCTATGGATCCGAAGATTCCCGACGTATAAAAAGGTTGAAGAGGAAGATCATGTGCATGCCCTTTTAAGGCGTGCCACGAGGGACTTAGGGCGCATTTGATAACGGTTCTATTTCAAGAAATAATTTTTCAATATAAACATTTTTTTTGTATTTCTACTCCCCGAAATAATTTTTGAGTAGCGTTTAGTAAAAAGTGTTATGGGAATAGAAATGCATTTGATACGATTTACAAATTTTTTATTCTTTTCGTTTTCTTTTTTTGTTCATGGACGCCCAACCGCCATCGCTGCCGCCACCGCGCGGACTGCCACCGACCAACTGCCGTTGCCCGACTGCCGGCATTGTCCGATCAACGACAGTCTAGCGATGGCAGGGGGCAACTCCAAGCGGCCGAAGGTTGTAGGGGCAAAAGAGAGAGAAAAAAAGTGTTTATTAAAAAGTATTCAAGAATAAGAAACAAGTTTTTTTTGTTTATTATTTTTGTTTCAAATCCGTTCCCAAAAACGAAAAAGTTGTTTTTTTGCTTAGAAATAAACGTGTAAACAGACACGTTTCTATTCTTTTTATGTTTCCCGAAACCAAAAAAAAAAAGAATACTTGTTTATAAACACAAACAAACACACCTTTAATGGCCTTCCTTTGTAATTAATGTCTCAATACATGCAAAAATAATAATAACGAAAGCCTAGATTGACCTTGTGAGCGGTTTGCTCTACGATTAGAGAACGAATTCGCTTGACAATATGATTGTTTTTTCATTACAAGGTAGGTAGCTCATCGTAAGAGGATTAATTGCGGACCTATGACCTAATAAAACATGCTTTTTTTTTTTTTAAATAAGAGGCGACTATGAGTTTCCTTACAGTGATTTCACTTTCATATAATATGGCATGGTCGAAGTAAATTGAAAGAAGACTGACTTGAATGGGATTCCCTACAACCCTAATCTTGATGAGGATGTGGATTGGCACTTAACGGTGAAGAGCATTGGGTTTCCATTTTCAAAAATAATTCACGTGTCGGCAGTGTACAGGATCCAAGGAGAGGCACATGCATGCGAGCATGCAGTGGCGTAATCCTAGCCAACTTGAGTCCTAGAATAGGACATGTCGACCTAGTAGCTACCTTATTGACTAATTGCTTCTTGCTTCTTTTGTTGTTCTTCCATTGACTTTGAAATTCAGTCTCGAAAACAGAGAGAGGGAGGGAGGGAGGGAGGGAGGAAATTCGTAGGTTATCTTCAACGTTGAGACTAGCTATATGCAGTGTTTGCAGTATGGCAGTATGGACCATGAAGGGGTTATCTTGGTGTTTTTAGAAGGAAAACGGGGATAATGATGCTCCGTGGTAAAGTTTGATTGAAGTTGTTCCCTGTATCTTCGCTTGATGATGACAATCGACCCATCTCTGTTAGCGCGAAAGATTAAACTAGTATACGGGGGAGCTGTTTCTTCTTCTGGTAAAGTTTTCTGAGATCGAAGTGCAGTAGTCCGCTCATTAAGTACTTAATTATCCTCAGCATTATTATATACACGACAATACACGAAGAGCTCTGTGGTGACCACTTCAAATTTAACGTCACCCACCATTTGATTGGTCGTTATGAAGAAGATAATGCCAGCAATGGTTCTTCTGGAAGATGTTGGGCAGGGCAAATCAAGAATGAAGAGAGAAGCTTAGAATGGAGAAGGTACAGATTCGCGCGCGCGCGCGCGCGCGTGTGAGAGAGAGAGAGAGAGAGAGAGAGAGAGAGAGAGAGAGAGAGAGAGAGAGAGAGAGAGAGAGAGCTTAATTAAACTGCTGTCAAACTTTCACAAATGCTCAGTCACAGAGGTAACAATACAATGATCAAGGACAGTACATAGCCCTTATTATTCTCGACGTTATTGAGTAACATCCAGAGAGTCGCACGTAATTTACTGGGTAGCTAGCGGGCTAGGTTGTCTTGTACTGAAGAGGAAAAGGGGAGCTGTCCAAGATCAATAGGTTTCAAGGGCATTTGGGCTTGCCCTTGGAGTTCTTCTTGTCGCGGTAACAAGGGCACTCTTGCTTGTTGCCAAAAGTGCCGGAGGGCACGCACTTGCACTCGGCGCAGCAGATGTTGCAGTACTTGGCACACCTCGCCTTCACTCTTGCCTTTGCACACCTCGCCCTGCACTTGCTCTCACAGAAACCTGTAGCCCATTACGCACAAGCACTAAACAATGAGAAAACTTCAAGAAAAGGAAACGAATTCATCGCCCACCGACACACCACCACGAGGACATTACAATGTGAACGCTCAGCGCTCTACACAGTATTACGAAAGATCAACACATTCCTTATTAAGTACGCTTAGCTAGTGCCTGGGAAACAAGACCCTGAACGACATGTTGTCTATAATAAGCAAGAGTAGGGATTGCCGAGATAATAAAGTGGGTAGTTTTGTAGGCTCACTTGGCTTGGCGAGGACAGGCTCCATGAAGATGGAGGTCAGGAGAAGAGAGCAGAGCAGCAATGCGAAGAGGAGCTTCATGGTCTGGCTTTTGCCTTTTTTGGGAGGAGGAGTTGATGAGAATGAGATTTAGAGCTTGAGCTGGTTGTGCTGGCAGTGGATGAGGAGGAGGAAGAGTGCGCAGCCGCTTATAATGGCGAGGTAGGGTTGAAGGTGGGTTCTGAGGAAGGAGTCATGTAAGTTAATGAGGCGGTATGTACTTGGACGTGACGTTACTATCTTACTGTTCTATTTCTCTTGGATCATGCGCTTCCTGGCCAGTAAAACCTCCACGTTCCAAAAAAAAAAAAAAAAAATTGCAGCAGAATAATTTAATCGTTTCAAATATAGAAATTCGAGCCCCTTGCAATAAGACGGAATAGGTATTATAAATTGCAGTGGAAACTCGTATATGAATTTTTGAACATCGATCACCTGTAATGATATGAAAGCATACGAGCTTTTCACTATGATGAAACAATCAAATGATTGTAGCTACCATGAGTACTTGTTCTCACCGATGATACTAGTGTTATGATCGGTGCATAATCACACTAAAGAAAAACGAGCGAGAAAGAGAAAATTTGAGACACGAGATTTTATCCTGACTCATCCTTAAAACTAAAGTTATATCTAGCAGAAAATTCAACTATATCAACACTTCATAACTCTCATTATATCACTCATTTATAAGCGAAAAGGAATACATATGGTAGTAGTTATGGATAAGCCTAAACCCAAACTACTAATGAAAAATTACGAGTTTAAATTGTAAAAACCCTCTGGTGTTCAAGAGCACTGCCCCCTTAAGACCCCTATCGAGACGGCTGCCCCAGACTCCTGCCCACTCAATAGGGATCCACGTGTTTTCTATCGTAGGGGAGTATAAACCACACCCCGATAATTAGAACGAGGAGCATGGACCGAATCTAAGTCATCTTTGTTGGAGCTGTGGAGAACCGAGAGGAGGAAAGGCAAACGGATGATTCGCGTTGCCAAGCTGATGCGGTGAGCCCAAAGGAGATACAGAAACCCTAAACAGATCGAAGCCCATGAAGAAGGCTCGCAAGCTACAAAAGCCCCACGAACCTCAACACCAAAACGGAGGGCCTGACCATCCCTTGGAACTTCCGGCCCAATATAATCACATTCGATCTGATCTGTGCAAGCATCACCCCTATTATAAATCGAAGACTCTTTAGGCTAGGCCCTGCCCGTGCGACAGTTTTTTTTCCCTAGCTTCTTTCAAATTTCCAAAGCATGGACCATTCGAACTCTCAACGTGACTAAGCACGGACGCATGTGAACCGCTTCCGTCTTTGCGCCTTGGCCCCTCTGCATAAGAGACGGGATTCGGGTACGACGTCTTCGGCATCCGAAAATTCCTTTCCCGTCCTCGATGACGATCGATGTCGAACCAGGACCCGACAAACCGTCCCTCGAACACATGAACAACTCGTGCAAGACCTATTCTAAGACCGTGTCTGGTATCAAATTCGACATCAAATCAAGTCTAGTAAGGGCAAAGAAACACGAAGTGCCAGAGGCGTGTACGTTGGTCAAAAAGTTTGGAGCAGCTTAAGGGCCACGAGCCCCCTTCTTGACGACGATTTTAAATGCTGCAGGAGTACAAATGGGTCAGGGACCATGATGCCTTCTTTCTTCCAGCTAGTCAGGCTGAACGAAAGAAATTTCAAGCGTAAGCTTCCTCTCGCTTAAGTAGCGTATGCATAAAGACACCGATGCACCACCAAGCACGTAGTTAAATATAATATCCATCCATAACTGTGTGCTTTATTACATGGTATTAGCAGTACCCTTAACTGACATTTGACTGCCCCAACTATCCACTTTTGCCGAGACTGGTGGAGAGAGAGAGGGAGGGGGGGAGAGAGAGATCTTTTAGGAGACATTATCATGTGAAAAGCAGAAAAAAGAGACAACTTGAGCAGACTAAGACATTTGAAAAAGTTAAGAACTCTTGAAGAATATCTAGATATTGAATTTGCTGTAAAATAAGGGAGGATCGTCGCCATCGAGCGGAACAAGGTAAATATCAGGTCTTGTTGAGTCCATAAAAGCCAAACTACCTCGGATTTGATTGACCCAGATGGTGAAAGAGAGAGAGAGAGAGAGAGAGACCTACTCTTCCTTGATTAGTCATGCTAAGCTGCACTTTCTTTCTCATATTGATGAGGAGTAAAAGCTATAAAGTTGTGTTTCACTGTTATGTGCCCCATTTTGGTGGTCTCCATCTCTCCCATTGGTTCTTTCCACAGGAGTGGACACTCTCACTTTTCATGCCATATTTAACTTAAAGAACCAATTATGATCGGGCCAAACAAACCACAGTTCGGTTGATCTGGATCTGTAAGATTTGACACAGCTTAAAGTTACGCATGCCCTTTGGTATATACAAGAGAGGGACGAGTTCACGTGATGTAGAGGTAGGACAGAAGTTCAATTCTGAAGGCGACCAAATGTAGGTGAGCCTTTGCCTTTAGCCTGTGCACCCTTTCTCCCTCTTCCTCATATCTTACTCCATAGGTGAGATTAATGAGCTCTTGATCCATCACTTGGTTAGAACAGATAAAAGCAAAATGAAACATCTACTTTGAAAAAGAGGACGCAGAGCGCTGCACGTGCAGATGAGCTCAAAGTCGTAAAGAGGAAGGCTGGTGCGTTGAGAACTTTCAGTGCTGTCATCATTTCGGACTCGAGGACAAACCTCTTGTGCAGCTTCATCGTCTTTGGATTAAAATTTACCTGGTTGTCACTGTGTACGATGTCATGGTGTGGATGAGGAACACATCTGGGAACAGGAAGGGTTTCCACTTTTGGACAAAAGAAGAGCTTGTCGGATAGCAATTCTTGAATAAATGAATGTACTCTTTAAAACCCGAGCAAAGCGGCAAGCAAGACCCAGCAAATGAGAACTGAGGATCACCCAAATAACAAATTTGATGGCCTAAAGAACCAAAACCCTTGGATTCTGGCACTTTTAACAGTTCATAGTTCTGGTGGTTCCCTCTTCAATGCGATTATCTTATATTATCTTAAATTATAAGAGAGTAAATCGATCGTAAAAAATCACACCGGGGTCTATAAGATTGACTATAAGGTTTATATGCTATATATATGGTCTCTTCTACCTTAATCAGAGCCAAATTCTGCCGTAACTTATATCGCATGTGCTCCGCCCCATTCGTCAAATTCTGCAAGCCGACCCATTATCCCTACACATACGGTCACCTTCCACCTATCCTAGCTTAATTTATCCATCATGGCTCGCCAAGAGCACATGAGTTGCAGGTTTCCATGACAAATAGAGCAGACAATGTGATGAAACAAGAGCTTCTTCTTGACGCGAATGCCTTTGTCTGCAAGCAAGCCTCTGTGCTCGATTTTTCTTTTGTGGGTGTCATCATCAATAAGGGCCATCTCGCCTCTACATGCATACCACGGCAGAAGTATGGATGGGCATCAACTTATTGGCCCACCATGGCCTCATAATTGATCATGCGCGCTTGAATGATGATAGCATAGAGATGTTGCTCGGGTGGACGTCGGCAATCGGGTTAAGATATATCTTGTCCTAATGATCGAGTTCAATCCATGGTGGGGCTTGCGGGAACTGCAATGCTCCATAACGTGACATGAATTCTAGAGCAACAACAGAACAAAATGCTGCACATGAGGTTCGAGCATAACACATGAGATGCTCCCACGAGTTACGAGAATGAAATCCCCTTCTTTTTTTCTTTTTTGTCTGGAGATATTGTGCGATATGGGGAGGAGCAAATGCATCTGAATGAGGCGACATTAGTCAAGACAATCATTCGCCACATGCTGTTGATTTTGATTCGGTCTTCTATTTGTTCCTAGGGGTTTGGTTGCTGCAAGTCCAATATGACGACGCATCATTCGAACTTATTAAAGGGCTTCATGAAAGAAAGAAAGCACGATGATTGGATCATGAAATCGGCATTATTTAAAGGGCTGGATTGATGGGTCGATTCTTTTAAAGTCGAGAGCCAAGCCATTTGGTAGTGAAACTTCTGCAATGGCGAAACCAATCAAACAAAGTAGAATAACCCATGGCATAACTCAAAGAACAGAGAGAAAGAGCGAGATGAAAATGGGAATAAGAGAGAAGTATAATAGTAACGATAGTAAGAAGAACGACTCGCGTCAGATGACATACCATTGATGATAATTGCCGGAATGTCCAGTATAAGGGGTATGAATTCTCTGCTCTTAGAGCAGGAGAGCTCTACCCATCTCCACCTTCTAAATTTTTTCCCTCAATTTTTTCCCTATAAAATGGGGGGAAACCCCATCTCCACCATTCATTCCATCAGCAAAGCAGGGGATCTGGATCCCAGCATTTGGGAACCCGATCGCATGTTCCACTTTTGGGAACCGGAGACCGAACCGGCACTTTCGAGATTGGACCATACTGGCTGGTCTAGGTCGGTCTGGACGATTCTCGATCCGGTCACTTCAACTTACTCGACTTTGGATGTACCATGTAAGCTCGAGGTGGTGCATCTTGAGGGGGAGGAAGAACGAATATGGAGGCACTACCCACAACTTTTTGATGCAGTGAGAGTGGGATTATTCTCCAGGGAACGGGCTGTCGTTTTCGGAGGGAAGAGAATGTGCGGTGGCAATTCCTACTTTTGGATTCTCGTGGAAACGAGCTCCGGAGAATTCCCGCCGGGAGAGAGAAAGAGAAAGAGAGGAGCAGCTGGAAACGATTCGCGTTTGGAGTGGGAGATCGAAAGGGAGGAAAGACGCGTTCGGGAGAGTGGGGCTTTCGGAAAGGCGGGCGCTTTTCTGGAGAGCTTTTCGTCGTCACGTGCTTGATGCTCGTCGCCTTCTTTATTGTCTGCCCCAACAGTCGACCCGTCACCATCGCCCCTCCCCCGCCAGAAGACGACGTCGCACCTCCCGCCGTCGTCATGCCCGGCCTCCTCCGCTCGCTCCCCTCCCCCAACCCTTTTGGATTTCTGTCCAAATTCAAAAAAAAAAAAAATTATTGATGGTTTCGACGCGACCTAAATGCTGGGACTAAGTTCATCCTATTTGTCGATAGGAAAGCACGAAGACTCCGTCGCCTGGCAAGATCATTAAAGGCAATGCCCTCGTTGTTGCGCCAAATGGTTTTTGTATTTTGAGCTCTCGTTTTTATTAGTAATTTAAGGTTAAGCTCATGAATAATTGTCGATTTCTTGTAATTGAAAGATGTGATGGGAAAGTACGAATTGTTGATAATAATGAAATTATGTATTGGATTTAGTCTTAGCTTGAGAGTGAACTAAGATAGGACCTTATATCACTATTCCTCTTTCTATTTCTCTCTCAATTTCGTCACGCTTTTGTGCTGAATCCCAACATTAAGGAGTTCATGCCATTGTTAGGTTGCAATCGAGCCCAATCGAGCACGACTCATCTTGTTCGACCTCAATCGAAGTGCTAAATCGAGAAACTCGAACTCTTCACAGGCATTACCATGTGTACTGAAGCATAACGGGAATTGTTATACGGCGTTTCACGAGAAAAACCATGGAGGGAATTTAGGGAACTTGAGTAGGTCCGGGACCCTATTGATTAGGTACTAGAGAACGGTTGATTTGTCACAAATAGCTTCGTGGGGGCCACAACGGCACCATCATTAGGCATTCTAATTCTAACTCCGGCGTCTACTCGGAAAATAAAAAATAAAAAATAAGAATAGACGTCTGGAAATAATAAATAATGAATAAAAGTAAAAAAAAAAAGATGGAAGTATATTCATGTGCCTATTATTTTAGCAGGATTTTCGAGTTCGATTCCGTTGACCGCCGAGAACGTGCTTGACTGACCGCCGCGGGGCTTTAGCTGGACCGCACCACCAACCGGGGAAGGGAAGGGGTAGAAATGACATTTCAGATGGCCTAATACGAATTACTTTTGGTCGTCATCAGTTAATCACTTCGCCCCCTCGAGACATAATCCGAAAAAAAATCAAATTTTAACTCCAATTTATTTGGGTGATTAGCGCGCTTCCCCACAAATGCCCCGCAATCCCAGTTTTTGTGGGGGTTTTTGATTTTTGATTTTTGAATCCAGAGCCACATTATTCTATTTATTACTTTAGCCGAAGGAAGGAAAAAGGAAAAAAAGGAGGCACGTAAAGAAAGTCCAGTGCTCTCTGTTATTCACACAGTGGCTTGGTCCCTCGCACACACTTCAAAAACGAAAGTCTTGTTCCCACTTCCCCTGCTTCTTCCCTGCATCCCACCTCTCTCTCTCTTTCATGAAGATAACTCCCTCCCTTCTCTCTCTATCGCTCGCTTTCTCCCTCTAGTCTCTCTCTCTCTCTCTCTCTCTCTCTCCCCTCTTGTTGCTGCGACTGCGCACCATTTCTCTCTCTCTCTGTCCGTTCTCTCTTCTCTGGGTCGTCGAAGATGGAGAAGAAGCAGAACTTCTTCTCGTCCCTCAAGCAAGAAGTGATCCGGACCCTGTCCCCGTCCCGTGCCCGTTCCCGTTCCCGGAGCGGGTCTCCCATGTCGGGCCTGCTCCGCCGCAAGAAGAACGGCGGCGCCCTCGCGCCCCCGCCCGACCCGGTGATCTGGAGATCCGGGAGCTTGAGGCCCGTGGGCGAGGCGCTGGCGCCGTTGATGGAGGGGCCGGATCCGGAGGGGGGCGAGGCTTGCGACCCCCGGAGGAATAACGGGTCGGCCCTCGGCCAGTGGGTGAAAGGCCAGCTTTACAGAGCGCCATCGGTGAGCTCTGCGGCGTGCCGGAGGTCTGATCTGAGGGTGTTGCTTGGGGTGCTCGGCGCGCCTCTCGCGCCAGTCCACGTCAGCTCTCTCGACCCTCTGCCTCACCTCAGTATCAAGGACACTCCCATTGTCAGACTCCCCTCTCTCTCTCTTTTTTTTTTTCCTCCCTTTTTTTGGCTCTGTTCTTGATGGGGTCAAAGCTGTTCAATTCAAGATCAACCACGGATAGGAAGGGTTTTGCAGAGTTTAACAGTGAGCGAGGCATCCTGATAGTGCACGGTTTTCTCCACTATTCTTGCCATGTATTTTAGCATTCGTCGGCTTTCTTTTTTAAACTGTTTGTGTTGTTAGTTGTTACGATTAGTAATTTAGTACTGAGCGTGGGATACTATTGTTTTAGAATCTCGAGTTTGCGCGATAACGGAGAAGGACTTTGTCACTGAAAGACTTGCTTCTCCACTGAATCTAGACTGGAGACTGATCTTTCAACGTGTCCCAAGGATGATTGCCAGACTAATCATCCTGTTTTTGCTGTGATCCGGGTTCATGCAATTTTAGTAGGTGTTTGAGAAGCGATACGTGCCGAATGCAAATTGAGAACCCGGATGTCGTTTTCAACGGGTTCAAACAAAGTCCCGCTGTCTGTCTAGGTGTTTTGTTCCTCAAGAATTGTTCGATGAGATGCTCGATTCGGTTGCTTATTGACCATTCTTATAAAAGCTACTACGACCGTGTGAAACTAAATCCGACTTTTTATTCAGGAAACTTCTTCTGCTCAATACATTCTGCAACAGTACACGGCTGCTTCTGGCGGGCTGACGCTCCAGAACTCAGCTAAAAATGCCTATGCGATGGGAAAGGTGAGGATGACCACTTCGGAGTTCCAAACTGCTTCCAAGGTGATCAAGAATAGGAATTCTGCGCACACAGGTGGTTTTGTGCTCTGGCAGATGGATCCAGATATGTGGTATGTGGAGCTTGCAATTGGAGGTAGTAAAGTTCATGCTGGCTGCAATGGCAAACTTGTTTGGCGACACACGCCATGGCTTGGTGCACACACAGCAAAAGGCCCTGTTAGGCCTTTGCGCCGTGCTCTTCAGGTGAAACCTATTGCAATGCTGTTACGTTTTTTTTTCTCCTTTTTCTCTGCTGGTGTGAATGTGTGATGTTAGTGATCGTGCCTTGCTAATTCTTCTTTTGGCCATGATTTTGTTTACAGGGTCTCGACCCTAGAACCACCGTAAGTCTGTTTGCTGATGCAAGGTGCGTAGGTGAGAAGAAAATTAACGGCGAAGATTGCTTTATCCTAAAGCTCTGTGCCGACCCTCAAACGTTAAAGGCCCGGAGTGCGGGCCCTTCAGAGATCATCAGGCATGTCTTATTTGGTTATTTTAGCCAGAAGACAGGACTTCTTGTTTACCTGGAGGATTCTCATCTGACTCGGATTCAGTGTGGCGGCGGAGATGCAGCTTATTGGGAAACATCGATCAACTCATTCGTCCATGATTACAGACCTGTGGATGGTATAATGATTGCCCATTCCGGGCATTCCGTGGTGACCCTTTTCAGGTTTGGGGAGACTGCAATGAGCCATACCAAAACAAGGATGGAGGAAAGTTGGACAATCGAAGAGGTTGCGTTTAATGTGCCGGGTCTCTCAGAAGACTGTTTCATCCCTCCAGCAGATTTGAGATCCAGTTCTATTAGTGACATTTCTGAGCTTCATCAAGATGAAAGGGGAAAGAGCGCACTAGCGCTGTCGGCATATCGGGCCAAAGTTGCGGCATTAGAGAGGACAGATGATAGCTGCACCGATAATGTGATTTGGACAATGGAAGTATAGTGACTGTTAGGATGAGAATAGGGCAATTGTTGATAGTTTTATTTGGCTGACAAATTAGGGTATATTAGGTAGGAGCTGGGTAGATTTTTGATATGCCTCTATTAGTCTGTAAATAGAGCATAATCATTCACAGGTTATGACCTGGGCCCAGATGAATCTTTATACTCTTCGGCGCAGAATCCAACTAGGGAGTTGGAGCTCGACATTCCAGGTAGGGATAGAGCAATGGAGGTTATTTTTTAGTTCACCTTCCATTCGAGAAAGCAGATGGTAATGCTTTGATGTGGCAGAGCCATTGGCCTTCAACTATGTTCTGGGGTATTCCTTTCCTTAGATGAGTGGTGGTAGCGGTAAAAAGGAAACTGTCCACCGTAGGAGTCCAAAACTAATTCAGTTCTGTCAGTTCTATGGTCTTCAGGTTTTTACTGTCATGGGGTAGACTTTTGAAGGATTTTTGTGGGTCCGATGCCTGGCTGGTGGAAGGGAATCTCCACTTGCCGGGTAAGGTTGTTAGGGTTCTGATTGTACTGTTGGTTTTTTTTTATTATCGTTTTTTGGTGCAGCTGTTGAAACTGAAAGGTGTGAACAATGGCAGTGTAATTCAGTATATGAAATGGCTCATTTATGAAGACTTCCAGCTCCTCCTTCTTTAGTCTTCACCTTCGTTTATAAAGAGTTCCAGCTTGTTATTCTTTACCACTCTCTCATGGTGAAGAAGGCAGCGCAGCTTTTCTCTTTGTTCTGTTCCCATGTGTGAGCCGTCTTGATGGACCACGGGGGGTCTCTCCCGGCGATCTTTTCTTCAAAGGTCCTTTATTTTTTTTTTTTGAAAAGTCTCTCCTGCTTACTGGACCACAACGTGGGGAGATAAGCTGCTGTAGTGTGTGCCTGTGGTTGGCTGCATGTAGCCTTGCGTTTTTCAAGCCAATTCTCGTGCATGACCCCTTACGGTAAGTGTATGCTCACCAAGCCCCATTGGCCCGTGACTCTCTCTCTCACTTTACCTGGCTTGAAAATTTCTCTAATGATGCAATTTCAAGCGAAGGCGAAGGCGAAGGCGAAGGCCTAGTATTAGTTTTTTGGGGGATGGGATGCGATGCGCCAGCGGCAAAAACAGGGGACGGTCAAAGTAGATGTCTCTAGCGAGTGATGTTCTTAGATCTGTCATTCAATATGCAGCCAACCCATAATGCAAGTGAAAACTGGAGAAACTCCAGGACCTATGTGGAAGTGCTCTTGATAAATGTTTGTCCTTGAAAAAGTTCAGCAGCTTCCACAGAGTGGCTAAAACATCTGAATAGTCGCTACGCTATGTTATGTCCTTCGAAATGATTGTTTCTTAGTATTGTCCGCATTTTGCTAAGCATTCCACAAAGCACATTTGAATCGATACGTTATATCGAGCAAAACGTTCACTGTAAACTCTATGCGTAATGTACTTGCCAGCTTCAACTGGAGATGGGCAGAAGAAAATTCTCTCCTCCATGTCCCGTCTATCTTCTGGACATGAGAAGCAGATGCTTGCTACCGACAATTACTTGATAGAGAAGGTGCAACATTAAAGGATCGAAGGGAAATTATACACGAGTTTTCTTCTCTTGACTCAGGCACATAATCCACTCCCTTCTCAATGATAGACTTCACATGATATTGATATTAATATTAATTGATGCAGACAAGCCGAGAAGAACAAGGCTGTGGAGGCCCTCCTGTCCCTATTCATTAGCTCATCCCCTCGTTCGTTCAAGGGAAAACGAGAAAAAAAAAAGTTTCTTTTTTTCAACTTGGGGCTTGATGCTTAGTCGTGAAAATAAACCATCATTCTTTAAACACCAGGTAGCTAATGGTCCGAGGATGATGAAAAAGTTTGGAAGGCCGGTCTTAGTTATCTCCAACGTGGGGGCTTCATTGAGCTCTCCAAGCTGCTCGCATTTCCACAAGAAAGGCATCTCTTGATACGTAATAATCAGAAGGGCTATCTTCTTCTTTGGATTCGAGGTCCCCAGTCCCAGATTCCAAGTCGTTCACTTGTCTGCCGGCTCTTTTCCTCTGTCTAATCAGACCCAACGGGAACAGAAACGATCCCGCATCCATGTGCAATGTAAAGACCTTCTTTTGTCTGGAGCCGAACCCGTAGTCCCACGGCTGGAGGACTAACCGGTACGAATTCGAAGTTTTGAGGATGTAGATGCAGGGTGTCGCTAGAGACATAGAATTGCGAGTAACATGTTCATTCGAGGCGTAGATTTTGACGTGCTTTGTCGAGCCCCAGTGTGTTCAATCTTGGTAGACTTCGAAGGGACCACAGAAATGCAAACTCCAAGAACGCTCGTGAGGGTCATAGTTTGCAATTAAAGATCATGGGTTTAGCTTGGTACTCGCCATTCTTGATTCACTAAAGAGACGTGGACCACCCGTTTCCTTTCCAGGTTTACATGCATTGACTTCTAGACTAGACACCCACTTCACTGATGCTCGGCTTTACTGCCGCCTTCCAGCATCGTTGCAGAAATAGTGGAAATGCTGCTGGCCCGGCTTACCTGATGAATAGTTTATTCACGTTTGACTCTTCTTGCGAGCGAGTACATACAAAAGACGCATCTGGCGAGCCAAGTTTTTCTACTCCTTGGGGTCGAGGCCATTAATGATCCTTGTAAGAAGTGACGATGACTTCGCATTAATGAAGGCTCTGCCAGTACCGACGCTAGAGAAAACCCCAGGGAAGCTTCCCTCCTGCACTTGTTCTCAGTCTTTACACATTTTTGGCAAAGAACTAGCTGGCTCCGACACGTGACCGGCATTGCGTTTTACTGTCACCAACCTGTAGTTCTATCTTGTCGAGATGTGGGAACTTCAATGCTGACCGGACATGGCCGCGCAAGAGAGAACCAGAGCAACGCTTCTGCCTTCTCTTCTTCCCATCTTCGCCCGTTTTCCCCCCTCCTTGACGGCCATTCTCAGCTGGAATCATGCATTTACAACGTTGAAAACAGTCTTAAAAAAAAAAAGACACTTCTTTTCATATCATCTTTGGAGTTAGATTATAAGAAAGAACGTTTTCTCTTTTCCTTGATAGTGTTAGGTGTATATTAATTCTATTAGATCATTCCAATCTCATTAAATACTACAATCCCATAATTTATCGAGACATAAGGATTGGGCCTTTAAGGGGTGGCCTCAGCAAAAATGTTTTCTTCATGAAAAATCATTCTATACATAAAGTGTACGGCAAATGATATACCGGATCGATCTTATTATTGCTCTCATAATATACACATAGACTAATTCATAATTTTGAAATCTCGATTTTCATTTGTTGGTTTTTTTTCCCGTGGTACCGTTGGTATGGTATTAAATCCGACCCGACCCAATGGTTTCGGCAATACGCTGGTCGGGTCGGGTCGAGCGTGCTTTATCCTGGTATGAGTCTTTTCGATCTGGGCCCTAATTGCCATATCTCTTTGCCGGCCCACCGTATAGTCCATCGAGTTCTTGAACCCAATTTTGGCCCACCAGTATATTGAAATTGGGCTCGCGCACTTCACGAAGCCCGATCTCTTCATCGCCTTCTTCCGCAATCTTCCCCGCCGAGGCCAACCGTCAATGCAGTGACGCAAAAGCCAGAGCTCGAGCGCTTCTAGAGAGGGAGAGAACTCGCATCATTCCACCTGCTTCTTGGTAGCCTCCATTCGCACTTCTTTCGAATCTTGCAATCGACACCAGGTGAGGGTTACTGAATTCGTAGACAAGTACTGTTTGTCGCGACCATGTCTCCTCATATTGCCTCGCGGTTACACGACCGTGAAAGCTTAATCTTGATTCGTGTTAACCTCTTAATTACTTGGTCCGCGCACCATCTGTGTGAACCTCGGTATCACCAAAGACGACGACATTTCCTTTGACGAACTATTTGATTATCGTGGCGTGGGTATTGTTCATTTTTCCCTTCAAATGTGGTTGATTCCTTAATCTGTTATGTTTCTTCATAATCGTTGGCTGCGCATGGATGCATTGATCTTTCTCATGGAACATTCGGTGATCATATGCTGTGGCTCCCGCATGAGTGCATTGATCTTTCTGATTGGTTTTTTCTCTTATCGTGCTCTGGCTCGTTGTAATGTTGTTTTGGCTAATGAGAATTTGATAATTTCATGGAGGACCCAAAGCGTTAGGGCTTACTTCGTGGGTTTTGTGGTCATCCTTTTTGCAGTTTCCATGGCGCTGAGAATGATCACGAAGAGGTTGGAGAGTAAACTGCAGCCCATGTTCTCTTCTGCCTCTCTGCTGCATTCACATGCTACTAGCTTTGGTATCTCTTCTTCTTGCTATGAATTGAATCATTTCTATCGTTGAGAATTATACTTAGTGAGAAATTGCTGCTGGCAAAGCTACTGTTCCCATGAAGCGAAGAGTTTCCCAGAATTTCCCTTGCTTGCTACTAGAGGCTCATGGAATACTGCTCGTATTTCCCCCCTCCTTTTAGGATTTAAAGAAGTGCGTGAAGAGGATAAAAGTCAAATGGTTGGGAATGTCTTCACGAGTGTTGCTTCAACCTATGATCTGATGAATGATTTGATGAGTGCCGGTCTTCATCGACTTTGGAAAGATAGGTCAGATCGTGTGGTAGCTTGCATGGTAGCTTGTTTGCGATCGGTGATATGATGTCTTGCCTTCATACTATGGCCTGTTTTCTGACATATTGCAGACTAGTTTCCAAGCTGCATCCTTTCCCGGGAATGAAGCATCTTGATGTGGCCGGTGGGACAGGTCAGCCTTATTATTTGAATAGTTGAATTTACAAAATATAAAGCTGATGATTGTATGGAATTGATTGCTCAAGATACTTCTCTCTGATAATTATATCATAAAATAAGATTTTGTACTTCTATGATATGGACCGGGGCAGTGTCAAGATTGGTCATTTTGCTGATGATATCTGCCCTAGCCTTCACCACATTACATTGCAAAGGGGGCTTACTTAGTTTAATATCAACTAAGCATACAACATTTTAGATTGTTGTTTTTCTGATGCATTATAAACTTCTTCACGTTTTCATCTCACTGAGTTTGCTCAAATGGGAAGCCAGTGATTGAGGATGTTTTCATGTTCCTGCTATTTTTGTAGTAATACAGATGAAGAAATTAGGGACTTAGGAGTCCTTGGATCCTAAAGACTTAAAATACTGTTAGTTCGCTCAACTATATGTTGGAAATGGAAGGAACCTAGTGTTGGCACATGCCAATGCAGACGTCTTATAGTTTTTTCTTAGTTAATATGGTGATCCCAATTAGAGTTAATTTTCTTTGCTTTTCATTTTTTGTTGATTTTGACAGGTGATGTTGCTTTCAGGATTCTGGAAGATATAAACAGTACAAGACATCGAGTGATGCGGGATGCTACAGACGATTACTTACATGACGAAACTCGAATATACATTTGCGACATCAATCCAAACATGTTAAATGTTGGTAAAAAGAGGGCCATAGAGAGAGGTGAGGGGAGCAAGTGAAGGTCCTTTTTGTATTTTATCTTGTTGAAGGGCAAACTCCTTTTGAGGCTATAGTTTTACTGTACTATGTTATTAGGGCTTGGAAACAATAAGGCCCTTATATGGGAGGAGGGAGATGCAGAATCCTTGAAATTCGAAGATAATTTATTGGATGGCTACACAATTGCATTTGGGATTAGGAATGTAACACGCATTGAGAAAGTACTTGCTGAAGCTTATAGGTATGAGTTCCCTGGCATTTATGGAGTACCTTGCTGTCAGCATAATAAAAAATGAAGTGCAGGGTTCTCAGTTACTTTCGTTTAAGTGAGCCAAATTTGAGTTTAAGGGGTTACCATGTCACTTGGCTTGATGAAGTTTAAATTATTAGTTCTGTTATTACTCTTCTTTGGTTCTTTCAACAGTCCTTTGGCCACCTACCATTTTGTGTAATTAAACATAAAAAAAAGTGTGCATTGTTGACAGATTGTGGAGATTAATGAAATTTCCAGTAAAAGATGGATTCTCTACATAAAATGTACGGGGAATTAATGGCCTTTTGAGGTTGTAAATGTCATATGCTCTTTTCAGGATTCTGTTGGTTCCGGGAATATTATAGTCATTGAAATTTCATGTTTATTTTAACAGGGTGCTTAGAAGAGGAGGCAGATTCCTATGTCTTGAACTGAGCCATGTGGATACTCCCATATTCAAGGAATTGTAAGTCTATTGAGTGCCTTGACTGCTGACACATCTTGGATTGCTTAATGGCCACTAGCAGTTCATTTTCTTATTCATTTTCTTAAGTTATCGGATAGAGGACTCTTATTGCATTTTTGCACTTTTTGAGGCAATATACGTCTTTTTCGACCAAAAAAAAAAAAAATATACGTCTTTAGCACTGTGTCGATTGGAACAAGGATCATTTGATAGTTGAGAAATTCCGTATTATGTATTTATAATATTTCCTTGAAAAAAAAAATGTCTGCTAATTGAGAACCTTTGGTCAAGATTCTGAAACCTGAATTCTGAGAGGTTACAGCCATTTTCATGTTCATTTGCAAGTTCTGCTAATCGAGAACTTCGGCTAGGATTCTGGAACCTGAATGCTGACTGGTTACAGCCATTTTCATGTTCATTTGCAAGTCCCTCTTGATTTCAGTTCCTGACTTTACCCTATGCAGGTATGATTATTACTCATTCTCAGTTATTCCTGCTATGGGAGAGTTAGTCGCGGGTGATCGTGAATCATATCAATACTTAGTTGAGAGCATCCGTCAGTTTCCTGCACAGGTAACGTCTGTTCATTTTGTTTTCTTATCTATGTGATTCGCAGCACTGCTTATGCCCCATAAATTTTTAGAGGCGTGACCAAGTAAATGCTATGTATTTATGGTCAAGATATGAGTGGCAACATTTCACATTTCAACTAGAGAATGTAGTAGGCACACAAGGTACAAATAGCACACGTCCATACATTGGACAACTTTATCATTAGTTAATGAATCAATAAAAGGAATGGACCCAAAATAAACAGATCGGCGCATGGATCCGTTAGACCAAATAAGCTTTTTTCCTCTGTAACAACGCTCCTGTTTTTAATTTTATCATTCTATCTTCAAATAAGTACTCACCTCAGCAGTTCATAAATGCAGGAAAAATTTGCTTCAATGATTGCTGATGCTGGCTTTCAAAAGGTTGAGTACGAAGATATCGTCGGGGGAGTTGTTGCCATACATTCAGGCTTGAAACTCTAGTCAGACGTAAATGAAATTTTCTTGGAAAAGACTTCGGCTATGGTGGCAAAGGAATGGATTCAGTAATCTGTAGGGTCCGGTCTCTAATCCACAAGATTACTTTGCGATATGTATTGTTCAGAACATCATGTCTATGTCATTCAATGATTTCGAGAGTTTTCTTTTCTCTGTATCTGATGGGGGAAGAGTCAAGATGAGTACTTGTGTTCAGTTGAATGCTTTCAATATCATGTCTCCTGTTGACAGTCCTGTTGTTGGCTTTCAACTCAGTTATCAATAGTGGTGAGCACCTGATCTCACTCAACCTAAGAACCGGACCAAATCGATTTGAATTAATTGTTTGAAGGCTGGTTCTAAGAAGCGCACCTATTTGGTTTCCAGTTTTGCAAACCTAGAACCGGTTCAGGATTAAGTTCGGTTTACGAGTTTGTGGTTGAATCAACCGATTTTACCGGGGAATTGGTGATCGAATTGGTTCCGAAGCCTCTTTAGGATAACATAAAAACTTCAGGATCCATCAAGATTTCAATCATATTTTTCGACTTAAAGAAATAGCAGCTTAATCAATTAATGAACAAGTGAAATGATGCGATTATAACATTTTCTTATAGAAATTCGGCTCAAAATGTAAAATGGGCTGTTTATAAGGTAGATAGCTGGCTAGTTTCATCAACCGGCTGATCCAATCCAATTGCAATCTTTTGAAATGATATCACAAGATAAGTGTATGGGTACTAATCCATTTCTGAGATCAATCATTCGTACTTATAAAATTGTTGCGCCCCTTTGTTTTCTTATACATGAAACAATCCACCGTCCTTAATGAGTATTTCAAATCTTAATTAAAGAAATCTTTTGGGCTAAATGAAGGAAAATGATCGGTTCTCCACCCGCAGAATATGCATGAGATCCAATACAGAATCACCCTCATCCGTGGTTATTAGATACACGAATGACGTCGAGTGGTGTTAGGATCGCTTTTGGCTTGTTTTCTTTGGAGGATGTACCATCACTAAGATATAAGTTGTGCCAATTGAGAACAATGTGTCAAATTTCTAAGGAAAAAAAGAAGAAGAATCAAACATATATTCAGGAATTGTAAAGAAAATGGGATTCAATTTATTTTTCGGAAAATGATCATTTATATCTTTTAAAAAAGTACAAGAAGAAAAATATTTTTGTCGGTTCACAAAAATATTTAAACAGAAATTATAATCGATAATGAAAATGTGTTTTATTGAATTATCATTTTAAATGATGTGAGTGGTTATATTTTAAATTATTTATATTTCGTAAAATAAAGAATTTCCGACAGTTTAAGCAGATTTCTGAAAAATGTCAATTAGCAACGGCTGAGGATATATCCTGAAATTCAAAGCATGGAATTTGGGGAGTACGATCCCGGATCCCCAGCAAGCTATGGAGCTTACCACAGACCAGCATATAATATCGTCCTCTTTCCAGCCCGAAGGATTCTCCATCCTACTTAACCAAGCCAAGGGATGTTCTTTCAATGGACACCGCGTTCTGATCTCTCTCTGTCTCTCTCTGTCTCTCTGTCTCTCTCTCTCTGTGTATGAAATGGCTGAAAAATTAGCTCTTCCTCTTATCCTGCCAAACCCTCCATCTCCAAAACCCATCTTCCCTAACCACATCAGCTATCATCCCCAACCCTCACCTTCGCCACCCCTCACCCCACTTCTTCAAGACGTCCTACACCAGAACTTTTGCTCTCCGGACTCTTTGGACCGCGTCACTCAGTCCCTGTCCCAGTCCCAATCCCAAAACCGAATTTCACCTTCAAACTTCAGAGAGCGGGTCCGAATAGGCAGGTCCCATGACGCCAACCGTGGAAAACCGTGGACCCACCACCGTCTCTCCCCTCAAGGTCAGGCCTTTATCCAAAAGCTCACTGACCCGTCATTTGACACAACTCAAGTCGACGCCTCTTTGGTTCAGTTGATTGAATTGTATCGTGATGATGGTCTCTTTAGCCTTGAGTTTTTGTCTATGGAGCTTCTTGGTATTGTCAAGGGTTTAGGGTATAACAAGAAAGGTGACTTGGCGTTGAGTGTGGTTGACTGGGTTAGGAGTCGGAAAGACTATGCATTGGCTTTGACTGGCTCTGTCATTGCTGTGGTTGTTAATATCCTCGGGAAAGAAGGTAAAGTCGCTACTGCTGATGCGTTGTTGCACAGTCTTCGCAAGGACGAATTTGAAATCGATGTTTATGCCTATACCTCGTTGATAAGTGCATTTGCTAGGAATGGGAGGTACAGAGATGCGGTGATGGTATTTAAGAAAATGGAGGAAGAGGATTGTAGGCCCACTCTGATTACATATAACGTGGTTCTGAATGTGTATGGGAAAATGGGAATGCCGTGGAACAAGATTATTGGTTTGATTGAGGGGATGAAAAGTTCTGGGACTGCCCTCGATTTGTATACTTATAACACTCTAATTAGTTGTTGCCGCCGGGGTTCTTTGTATGAAGAAGCTGCTGGCTTTTTTAAGGAGATGAAGTTGGCAGGGTTTAGTCCTGATAAGGTTACATACAATGCATTACTGGATGTTTATGGGAAATCTCGGCGACATAAAGAAGCTATGCAGGTTTTAAAAGAGATGGAACTCGATGGTTTTTTGCCTACTATCGTGACTTATAACTCTTTGATATGCGCTTATGCTAGAGATGGTCTATTGGATGAGGCTATGGAGCTCAAGAATCAGATGGTTGAAAGGGGCATAAAACCTGATGTTTTTACCTACACTACTCTCTTGTCAGGTTATGAGAAAGCGGGGAAGGATGATTTTGCTATGAGGGTTTTTTATGAGATGAGGGATGCCGGATGCAAACCAAATATTTGCACTTTCAATGCTCTAATTAAGATGCATGGTAACCGGGGGAAATTTGCGGAAATGATGAAGGTCTTTGAAGAGATAAAAATGTGCCAATGCAAACCAGATATTGTCACATGGAATACACTTCTTGCAGTTTTTGGGCAAAATGGGATGGACTCTGAAGTTTCTGGAGTTTTTAAGGAAATGAAGAGGGCAGGATTTGTACCTGAAAGGGACACTTTCAACACCTTAATTAGTTCTTATAGCCGGTGTGGATCTTTTGAACAAGCCATGGCTGTTTACAAGAGAATGCTTGAAGCAGGTGTCAATCCAGATCTTTCCACCTATAATGCTGTTTTGGCTGCAATGGCTCGAGGAGGTCTCTGGGAACAATCTGAGAGGATCCTTGAAGAGATGAAGAGTGGTCATTGTAAACCCAATGAGCTAACTTACTGTTCTTTGCTTCATGCTTATGCTAATGGAAAGCAAATTGAGCGAATGTGCATTCTAGCAGAAGAAATTTTCTCTGGTGAAATTGAACCTCGTGCAGTCCTTCTTAAGACCCTTGTATTAGTTAATAGTAAATGTGATCTAATAGTGGAAACTGAACGTGCATTCTTGGAGCTCAAGGAAAGAGGTTTTTCACCGGACATACCTACTCTAAATGCAATGGTCTCCATATATGGCAGGAGGCAGATGGTTGCAAAGACAAACGAAATCTTGAATTATATGGAGGCAAGTGGCTTTACCCCTAGCTTGACTACTTACAATAGCTTGATGTACATGTATAGCCGCTCACAAAATTTTGAAAAAGCAGAGGAACTCTTAAGGGAGATTTTGGCAAAGGGAATAAAGCCTGATATTATATCCTTCAACACAGTTATTTTTGCCTACTGTAGAAATGGTCGTATGAGAGAAGCTTCGCGAATATTTTCTGAGTTGAAGGATTTTGGGCTTGATCCAGATGTAATCACTTACAACACCTTCATTGCAAGCTATGCAGCTGACTCAATGTTTGTGGAGGCTATTGATGTGGTTCGTTACATGATCAAGCATGACTGTCGACCAAATCAAAGCACGTACAACTCAATCATAGATGGGTACTGCAAGCTCAATAGGAGAGAGGAGGCCAGCATGTTCATTACTAACCTATGTACTCTTGATCCCCGCATCTCCAAATATGAGGAACAGAGGTTATTGGAACGAATTACAGAGAAATGGTTGGAATAAGGATGAACCCCTTCTCCAATGCTGCCTGAACTACAGGACTTATTTGGAGCCATTAATTCGTGGAAGTGTCATATGCCTTTTTGACACTTGAAGTGTGAGGATTTAAGATGCTACAATGAATAGTTGGTGTCGCTCCAGAATCTCCGGAAGAAAGGAATGCAGCTGAATGTACTGAGGCGTCATGCTTAGAGTTTTGACACTCTTTGGATACTCTGAAGGCAACAAGCTTTGAGGGAGATTCACAGTGACGCATCTGTTCAAGGTATGCATAATCCCTTTATAGTAATGACCTCAAATTAGATCCCTCTGCTTGCGATGTCTGTTGCCAAATTTATTTTAACCTTGCACGATCATGCTAGAAATCCAAGAAGGTTGTTCATGCTTGAAAAATGACATTTTTATGTAGCTTTATTCTGATATTAAGATAACCAGTTCTCTATAAAGAAGCGAGTGAAAGATGGCTAATCAGTGGAACACAGTTTCTTTACCTGCATTTGCAGAACTTGGGCTCTTATGTGATTGCAACTGCTCCAGCGAATTATTTACCTTGCAAATGAATTTCTCTGATAAGAATAACATAGCACTTTTGTATTTTCTATCTCATAGTGCATTCAAGGAAAGTCCGTGATTAGGAAGTAATTATTTCTACTGAACATTGCGGTTGCAGTTGCTAGTTTAGGATGGACACTCAATTAAATCGTTTGGTTTTTCTCTGATGCCGATGCGGCAAATTTGAAATTTTTCTTGGCTTGCTGTGATGCTGATTTATACTGAACAGGGTTTCAAACAACTCCGTCTTTTCTTTTTTCTTTGTAAATTTCTCTTTGTTCTGAGAGTGGCCAAACTAAAAAAGAGAGTATTATGGAAATTTTGCCCGCATCTTCATGGCAATTTGTATACCTTAATTTGGCATTGCTGCATCTTTGAATCCACATTATAATTTTGACCAAGTCCTCTGAAGAATGTGTGTGCCATTAGTGGACAATAAATGATGGTATATTGACCAAAGTTTTGCTCTGAGCAGTTTGGCCCTCTTGGACAAACTTTGCTTGGAAGGATGAAGACTCAGTGTGGATGGATGAGAAGATCCGTCAAAGAAGGCAAGGTTGATTGTACTGCAACTTTCTTTAGGTGAGAAAAAAATGGAAGAAATTGATGTACAGAAAAAAAATGAATGATACTCGGGTATTTGTCATCTGTTCGACTCATCAGGTGCTTCCTTCAGCTTAGGATCCCATCATCAGCCACAGCTGAAGTGATTCGACGTAGCATTGCTAGATACCGAACATTTATACAGACATTTGAATACTCGTTATGGCAGAATATGAAGTTGGTATAAAAATTATGTGTCCATTATGTAACTGTCATAATTGTCAAACTTAAAACCATCTTTACAACTTATCGTTGGACCGTGGGCTCACTTTCTTTATATCTGTCAAGCGGTCCAGGCGCCTACTATCTACAATTCATAGAGCATGGTCCATATATTGCAGCCTATGATGCCAAGGAGTAGCAGAAGGCCAAAATAAGCTTGCACTCTCCAAGAAATCTATGGTCGGAGTTTGAGAATACGCTGGCATACAGAAGTCCTTTTGCAGCTAGTTCCCATAAACATGACTCGATTCTGCAGATAAGGAGAAAATGTGTTAGATATGGTGCTATTATGGCACGTACGCCCGAAGAACCTCTTCTACTCTAGTAAAAATGAGAACCCACATTTAGCTTGATCAAATCCAAACTTGAAAAATCACTACACAAGATACATAGACCGTAAAAGTAAGACCACCAAATCTCAAGCTCCTGCGGTTAGGATTCTTATTTACCCCATATTCTTTCGGATCATCATATAAATACTAGCCGATACACTTAGGTGCATTTACCTTTTCGACAGCATGCTCAGAGTTTGGAAAATAAGACGGCCAGCTGCTCATCGGAGACTCCAACTTCAGCGCAAGCTCCGAGCGATGCAGCAAGCCTCGCAGCAAGTTGATGTTTACACTGAAGAAGAACAAGAAGAAGAGGTTCATGAGAAGAGAGCAGGGAAATTTACAAAGAACGTGCAAGGTGATTAGTTAATCTTACTCACACAGAGCTGTTCGCCTCTATTGACAATGTCATAGAAAAATGAGTGACAGCCACAATAATGTTCCGGGAAACACAAGTACTCCTCCTTTCTCCGAGATTCTCCAACAACCTATTTCCATCATAAACCGAACCAAATCATCCATAAACGTCGATTCAGACAAGCATCTTCCTTGATTATTCAAAGAGAGCAATGATGGTATTAATGGTTCTGGGCAAGTCGATTGAATCAAGGGGCTCCAATCTAATCCTCCAACCAATCATCCAAGCTCCAACACAACACCGCTCAACCGCCAGCGATTTTCAAGACCCTACAACGTGACCAAGGAAGGCGAAAATCAACAAGAGCAAACCTGAAAGATGGAGCGCCCACTGGGTTCGCCGGAGATCCGCTTCACGCCTCGTTGGTCCACTATCCTCGTCGCTCGCTCCAAGTTCTTGCCGAACAAGAAATGCAAGCTGCATCCGCCGGAAATAGACGAACCGGTTGTCATCCCCGAGTCAGAAAAGACAAAGACCAAAAATGCCTTTTGATGGATCGAATTCGAACACACAAGAAAAGGGTCAAAGAGACTGACATCGACAACTGCTCGTTCGTGACTGTCCGTTCGGAGCATCGGGGCGCCCAACAAAAAGAGAAAACGAAAAGTTACGAGAATCAAGCTGTCGGATTATGCAAAGGATTGAGGAAAGCCAGGAAGCGGGGATCGAAATGTACGGGGGGAGAAGCACCTGATTTCGTCGACTCGATCTTCTTC
The DNA here is from genome assembly GCA_030064385.1 of Melaleuca quinquenervia. NCBI lineage: Eukaryota > Viridiplantae > Streptophyta > Magnoliopsida > Myrtales > Myrtaceae > Melaleuca > Melaleuca quinquenervia. The sequence goes on along the minus strand of CM057726.1, from coordinate 1,995,296 downwards.
CACACAGAATCTGCGACCGCCATGCTCACGCTCATCTCTCCGCACAAAGATCAGAGCTTCTCTGTGCTGTGTGCGCAGAAGTGACGTCCTAGCTCTGAGTCCCAGTTCAACTGGAATGAGATCACGTGACCGGCAGATGTCTGCAGGCAAAATTGGCCACTTTTGACTTCTCCCCTTTTCACATTTCAATCCCTACGTAAATTTGATGATAACAAAGAAATACTTTTCGTAAAATCCTTTTTTCTTTTTTGGATTAGGGAATTGATTCTCCTAATTTTAAGCATGCATGTTTTCTTCTAGGTTAGCGGTTATTCATTGACCGATCATTTTTAGTGAATCAAATGTGTGAAACTCCAATCCTCAAAAAATAATCAATTGGTTTGTTAAAAACATTAGTTAACGGGAAATTATTTAACATGCTTAAAATTAGGAGGGAAATACATTTCCTTTTGAAAAATGATTTCCTAAAAAACATTTTTACTTATCATTGAACTTTTCTGAAACAGACATGTCCTAATAATTAACTTTAATTGGTGGGGGACTTATCCCTATATCAATGAAGAGTAATTTGATTTAGCTGATTTGCCTAAGAAGTACGTCACCAGTAGATAAGGCATAATCGACTTTCCATTTGAATTCAGATCGAGGGTTGAAGATGGAACTTCAAAGACGATTCATCACGAATCACAAAATTGAACTCGGGACGATGTATAGTTCTCCATAATCTAGTTATGTAATATCCATGATCTTGCTGGCTCGAATTGGCTTGTTACGACTGGATTTGTAAAAACATTTCCAATGAAAGCTATCGCAATTATGAGAAGATGATGTTAAGAGATCACGATGGCATGTGCACCGAAAAAATAAACGAACAAGCTTGATCATAAATTGCTAGATTTTTTAACAAGAGATTACTTACATTTTCAGAAATAGCATAAGACTTCCTTTTATCTACCCGCTTCAAAAGACACTCACATATAGCGGGACTAGAACATTTTTATTAGGTCCACTGCCTGTGTAAGATTCGCACGCAAAACTACAGTCCAGTACAATGTCACTGATCCAATGGTGAAGATGTTGAGTGAACAATGACCCGTCAACCTAAATGCCACGGGGTTCGATCTTCACTCTCATCCGTTACCTTTCCCTCCTCCTCCTGAAAGACTAGACAGTAGAGTTGGATCTGCAGAACGAGCACGAAAATGCAGTGACCGATTCACATCCAATTCATTAATCGAAACAACAGCGTATTCCCCCCGAAAAAGGTTGCTACGTAGCGAATAAAGAATCCCTCACACTGACATGTTACTAACAGCGTATTCCACTGTTAAATTCCCCCACCCCCTTCTCTCCCAAGAAAGAATCCCTCTCAAAGAACCGCAGTGTTGAACAAGAACAAGCCCCCAAGTCCGTGACCAAGCTGGTAGGAACTTCACTCAAAAAAAGGAAAAGCGGTTTTCCTAGTCGAAAGTGGAAAAAGGAAAACACCAAAAGAGAACTATTTACACCAGTTCCTCCCGATTTTTCTCATCGATCAAGATCCTCCGGCTTCAGTAATTTCTTCCTGTGTCGAAAAACTTATTGGCATAAATATCCACAAAACGAAAAGTCAGCTGTCAACCTTCAAGCATTTTCAGGGGTAACTCTATGCTTTGGACATTGCTTGAAGGAGATCCCCTCCAGCTTCATCTGCACTGAGGGAGAAAATGTCGGCCGGTGCGCTCGTACAACTCACTGTGCCGCGCTTTAATGTACCAAGAGGCAATTCTTTATGGTGATCGAGATAAACCACAATCACAGTAATATCGTCATGGAAATGCCGTCTTATTCCTCTCTCGATTTTCATGATATCGTTGTACCTCATCTCTCTCTTTTTCGCAGCCTCCTGAAGGGCTGCTCTCACTAATCGCTTGGCTATCCCCTGTGAAACGAGACAAAAAGAAATATTAAGCAGCTATTGAAGACCATGTTCAGGTTTTCTTCTAATCCATATAGCTTGTAACACAAGGAAAAAAGACATCTCTACTCAATACTTGTGGAATGCCCGCCTAGAACCTTCTTTTAACATTGACTGACCGCACATAAAACATCAAGATCCTCTTTCCCAAAAGATCTTGACAAATACACCAACAGAGAGCAATTAGTTATAGCATTCTTACATGGTCTGGACAGAGATTGTCTTTCTCACTACCTAATTTGATGCAGATACTCACTTGGACAATGGCCTAAAAGGGAGCAGGGATATAACCTACTACGGCAACTCTGTATTTTCATTTTAATTTTTTTGGTAATACAACTCTATATATTTGTTTCTCTTATTATTTCAACCATGAACAGTAAGATCAAATGATAATCAAAGAAACAAACTCACAGCTCTAGGGCTCTTGAATACAATTTCCACGGCTGCTTCATCGCTTAACTGTTCCCAGAGGCCATCTGATGCAAATATAAGGAATAAATCCTCTGACTTAAGTTTCCTTTTTATGATGGAAGGTTCTGCTGTCATTACTGCCCGTTTCAAGGGAATAGGGCTTGCAAATTGCTGAAATAGCGGGTCCCTGTTCAATTCCGGTTTCTTCAAATACACATCCCCAATAGATCTAGAGACCTGCATATTCAGAGAAAAAGTGCAGTCAGAATCTTTCTGATGTTCAAGCCATTTCAACGTCCAAACAAAGTCTCCAAGAAAGCAAAGATTGCCTTCAGTTAGATATATGAAGACTGACAGATAATTCACATATCATGCATTGGTCTGTGAAGCAGAGTTAGGAAAGATGCAACACGGCCCGTATTTCCAGATAACCAATCTAATGTCCATTGGTAAACTGTCGCGGGATTTATGAACATACTGTCCCCAATATCACTGCATGCTTCAAAAGATTTTCATGAACATCTCATGCATCCAAGGCCTCTTCTTGCTCTTGACCTGAGGCATATGAGACAGTTCAGTAAGAGGCACAGCATGCAATGCCCAGTACGATTCACAAGAAAATGCCCTTCTTAGAGCAAGATCTCTCCAGCATGTACTGATGCATCTATTGTCTCTATTGCATTGATGATTATAAAACACTACCAGAACCAATAATACAAACTAATGCACGACATTGCTTCTCTATTTTGTGAATCTCTTCATTACTCTGCTCAGGAATTTGCTTCACCCTTGTATGGTAAAACTCCAGCTTTGTGAGATACACGGAACATGGCTATTCCTACCATTCCTCATCTAGCAGGCTAGGATCATAACCATACAAAAGCGATACTAGAGGTTCATTAACATTCTCAAACAAAAAGCGGCAACCAGATAAGGGACAAGTTTTGATCTCATTTATCTCCCATAAAGGACATGAAAAAGGAATGATGGATTGTCTTCTTGCTAACTCATACGAAGTTCAACTCGGAAGATGGAAACATCAAACTTATGTTTTGCAGACTGTGATGGCAATATGTCCAACAATGAGATTGATTAAAAAAACAATAACTAATAACTAAAGAATTCTGCTGTCGACAAACAGCTTGAGCAAATCTGAAGTATGGGTCTGAAAGTCTATCAAACATTGGAAAACAGAGACAAGATGAAGTTATAACAATGCAATGCTCATGGGCGCTGCTTGCTCGTGACACGATCAGAAATGTATCTATAAAGGATCGAGCAATTAACTCCACAGCTTGGATTCATTCAATTAAATTCAGCGTAAATAATCCTATTGGAAAACCGAAAACCAGTAAGAGGCATATGATCATCATTCACTAGCAACCAGAATGTGTAAATCACAAGTCTCGATAACTTGATTAATCAATAAAGAACAGAGAAAACTATGCACATTGTACCTGTATAATGCCCTTGATCCTCCAAACTCCACGTGTGTACACCACAATATGCGAATCGTCAGGGTGAAGCGCCTCAACCTCCTTCCTTACCTCTTCAACAGCGACATTATGATCTGTGGACAATCGCTCTGCTGCCACTGGCTTGTTCCCTCCCTCTACAACTCTCCTGCCAAGTACAGCTCTAGAATCCCCCAGATTGGCCACATATAGAACCTCATTGGAAATAACCCCAACCAAACAGCATGATCCAACTGAAGCAATCTGTGGCTGTGCAGGAAATGACCTCCTCACAAAATGCAAAAATTCTTCTTCAGTGGCGTCAAAAGCTTTCTTTATCGCTTCTGTCGATAATCCACCTTGCTCTCTAGTGAATTCTACAGAAGAAAACAAAAGTATGACTCAGTTCAACTCCTCTTGTCTTCGGTGCCTTCAAAGAAGAAGGAATCTGGTCTCCACAAAACAGGCCAGTAAACATCTTATTTATTACAATCACGAACTTGAAAAAAAAAAAAAAATCAACCGTGGCAAATATGAATCGATTTACTCAATTAAGTATATCGAAATTCTCACACTAATCTAATCATATATAAAGCAACTAAAAATATAGGGTTGCCAATACCAAAGATGGGAGCAAACTTCACACAAAACTGATCAATGTTCATCCCGCCGGCCAATAACGAAGCAAGAATCTGACATTTACTATAAATATAAAGCCCAAAAGATGACAATATAACTCGCCGGCGATATATTCATGTCAAAGTTCTTTCTATACTACAATGGAATTCACAATTCAAGAATTTTTCTTAGCAGCTCCCGCGACAACAAACCAAACAGACCCATACTTTAACAAAACCCGAAAAGAAACAACTACAAAGCACAGAAAACAAATGAACAAAAAGCACACGTGGGTGCGAGGAGAATTTACTGCGGATATAAGGGAAAAGATTCTTGTTGACGAATCTAGAGGCCTCAGGTCCACCATGCCCATCGTAGACCCCGACGTAGGTAACAGAAGGGGAAGTGAAAACCTGGCCTTGGTCTTCCAAGTTGGAATTGGCCTGAACCACGGCGATGGAGTAGTCACCAGAAGCATGAGGCTTCAAGTCCATGTGCCACAAGAGGCCATCTCCATTACCGCCACCGAGCCTCCCCAAGCACCTCTCCAATGGCCGGTAACACGATCTCAGCATCATCTTACTCAGCAATCAACCACCCCACCCACCTCTCTCTCTCTCTCTCTCTCCCCCAGCGTTTTCTTGTTCTGGGTCTGCGCAGAAAAGGATAAAGACAGGATTTTTAAGCGCTAGGGGAGGAGGGTCGGGGAGGGTTTTGCTTGAGAAAGAGGATGAGTGTGATCGCCAATCAAGGGGGTTGCCTTTCTTTCTAGGCAGGGACGTGTAGAAGGGGGCGGAGGAAAGTCGTAAGGAAGAAGACGCGTTTAAAGGGAGAGAGAGAGAGAGAGAAGACTGGCCTCTGTGTGTGCGGGCGTGCGTACTGTGGAGCGTACGCGTTAGTTTCAACAAAGTGTCAATCGGCACAAATACCAATTTAAAGTGTAAAAGGTCCGGCCGCTCTTCTTTTATTCTTCCATACTCCTTTTTTAGGACTAGAGGACAAGCGACCCAAACCCTACGATATATATTCATTTGGGACATATTTACTCAAATTATTATTTTATGATACTAAAAATTCAAAGCTTACATTCTAAATTTTGAAATAAATATGCCACGCATATGTATCACGGGAAAAGTTTCAAGATAAACGTATGGAATTGGTAGGAGTTTGGAGTGAATTTATCGCATGATTTGAAGTATATATTTAACGGTGGGTAATTTAGAATTTTTCGTGAACTTTTTCTTTTGAATGAAAAAATTCCAAGCCGTCAATTTCGAACTTTTTTATATTACTAAAAACTCTAAATTTATACTTTATGGCACACGTATACCAGTAAAAAAATGCCCGACTTATATGGATGGGACAAATATACGTCGGATGAAATTGAAATAAAAAGTATAAATTTGGGTTTTTCATAATATTAAAAAAATCAGGATATTTATACCGCGACTAGTAAATTTAAGATTTTTAATAACATTATTTGGGTTGTTTTGTGACATTTGTCTCCTTTATTTTCAAGTAACCGTTTTCTTTTTATAGGAAAAAATTGCTAATATCTACAAAGTAAAATATAATAAGCGACGTGTCATCGACGTTATGGCCCTATTGAACACAAGTGGAGAGTCTGTCCGTCTTTAATGTACATTGCTTTTTTCTATAAAGAAGGACTTCTATATGTTAAAAAACTATAAAGAAGACCTTTTAAATTATTTTCATATTTAAGTGGAAAAAAGTTATATTTAGTTGACTTTAGTTTATTAAATGGGCTTATGAAAGTCTTTGGTCTAGAGTAAATTATCATTTGCAAGTTTTTTTTGGTAAATATCATTTGCAAGTTATTAGCGATAGTTGTTCTTAATAATTAAAAAAGAAAAGAGAGAAAGAGAGACTAGAATTTGCTTTAACTTTTTCCTGGTCCCACTAGTCAATAATGTTGTTGTAAATTGGGAAATGATATAATTATAAATAGTTCTTGAATTTTAATTAAATGTACAATATGATGCATGAATTTTTAATTTAACATATATGGTCTTTAAACTTTAGCCTAATATGCAATATGATATATGGGCATTCAATTTACTCAATGTGTTTCCTAAATTTTTGGTAAATATTTAAACTATTTCTTGAATTATTTGAAAATGTTCAATGTGGTCCTTCCATTAAACTTAAGTTTAGGGACCACATTGAACATTTTCAAATAGTTGAAGTTTTAGATACCATATTGAATAAATTGAAGATCTAGGGACTAAATTGCACAGAGACCATTTGTGTCATTATCCTTAGTAAATTCTATTTTTTCATCATTTGAGATAAATTCTTTTTAGCTTTCTATAGGACCTTAAATATATGATCCTTTAAGTTTCATTTTATCACCAATTTTAAAGTATTAAGATGTGTAGAATCTCATCGCCCATATTCTTACTCTACTTATGAAGTCGCCCCTAGGCGAAGTTTGCCTACACATTTAGCGAAGACCTTGTCAATTCTCTCGGTCACTTTCTCGAAGGCAGGTCATTGGGACTTTCTCTACCAGAGATTTTTCGTGACTTCATCTTTAGGTTACAATGACTCTTGGACTGATTCTGCTTTTCAAGTTCTGACATTTGGACTGATTCTTGGACGAAAGATCACTTATCAGAGATGGGCTGCCGATGCCATTCTTAGCTTTACCCCATTTTGCATTCTGAGGAATCAATGCTCTCTGTAGCTCAATGGTTTCGTTTCAGCATATGTAGATTAAACTGCACCCTTCTTCGCTTGATTTAACTTTGAAAATCTGAATGAGGCGAATCGCAAATAGTCCATTTTGCTTATTCTGCCCAGTTATTTTAACAAATTCGAGAAGACAACAGCGATGTTGGGGTCCCCAAATTCGTAAAAATGAATTTTCCCTAGAAACGTTCTTGAAGCTTGACGTCACAGTATCGTTGTAATTTTAAGAGCCAGATTAAATTCACTGCAACAGCAACCATTAATATAATGGATTTTCATAAGTGCCCCTTTTCTGCGTTGACCCTTTCTCCTCACTGAGATGGGAAGAAACTCAGCTGTTGTTTCCATCCACTTTCCAGGTTATTGTGCACCCAACAGACAACCGACAGACTGTACATCTTTCCTTTTGTATAGGTCAAGCAATCAATAATCACGGGAAAAAAACTGTCCACATCATCAAAGGGCATGACAGTTGCTGTGTGATACAATCCCTTGACACAAACCCAGAATGATACAGAATCGTCAACTATAGGTCAAGCTCTCCGAGTACTTTCAACTGGAAGAACTGACAAGCCAGCGAGAAAAGAGATAAGAAAATTTAAAATCTAATTACCCACACGATTTCCTCTCATCTGGTTTGGCTAGTACTTACAGTTATGGCTTCGCGACAATATGGGCAGTCGCCGCAAGTTCGAACCCATGGGACCAAGCAAGCAGAGTGGAATTTGTGCTCACAGGGCAAACATGTGAGCCTATCGCCTTCCAAAAAACTCTCAAGACAGATACAGCATTCTTGCTCGACCACATCCACAAATCCTTGTGCACCCTTATCGGCACGGCCAAAGAAGTCCTGTTGCAAATGGTCTATCGCATCCGGACTGAGGCCAGGCGGCTTCTTCATACTCATTGTCGTGATTGGCTCTGGTGGCAAGGACAATCCACTAACGTGAGCACTTACAGTTGAAGACTGCATCGAAGTTTCAACTACCCAATCACTTATTTCTGCCAGCCTCCAACGATCATCATACGTATTTTCTTGATGATTTGTGGAGGAGGACTCTCTGCTGCTTCGCCTACAGAACACAAAAGGAGAGAACTTCATCTACGGCATTAATGTGGCAGTGGCTGCAAAAGTCCTCAAAAAAGGCCCAAGAGCAGGCTAGGCTAATAGAGCAGCAATACAATCGCAATACATAGCAAGTGCAACATAACAGATGAAATTGAAGAAAATGGAGAAGAAAACAGAAAAGAGACAATTCATGGAATAGGCCAGGAGTAGTGCTATGCACAGTAGAGGTGGCTAGCTCTGTATTTGCTGAAAAGGCAACAAGAATGTCGAGAACAGGCTAGACTAATGGAGCAGCAAAAAAGTTAATATGTAGCAAGTGCAACATTACATATGCAAATGAAGAAAAGGAGAAAAAACCCAAAAAGAGAGAACTCATGGAATAGGACAAAGATGCTAAACACAGTGGAGGTGGCCAGCTCTGTATTTGCTGAAAAGGCAACAAGAATGTCAAAACAAACCCTCTTGCTTGTCCAGGAATAAAATCAAGGGAAGGTACCTGGCTTCACAGTGAAAGAGAAGCATCAATGGCACCTCAGGCAGAGTAAGGGAGAACATATTATGGTTTGTGGGGGACCTCAGACTCCCCATTCAGGATTACAGTTACTATCTGCTTTATTCAATTATAAGCTAAGTCTACAGGAAAGACATGAAAAGCAAGACCGAAGCAGAAGTTAACTCGGTGACATGGAATAAGGAATATTAAGCATGCTTGACACATGATGAAGATCCAGAAAATGAACGTGTACATGATAAGATCCACATAAAATAGTTCTAGCAAAAAATTGAAAGAGAAAGAAAAGAAACTTCCCCACCATCAAATCCCAAAAGGCAGGAATGGAAGAAAAGAAACTTGATGTGTCAATAATATAAGCATCATAAAATACAGGAACTTAAACCGACTGCAAGATCTACCTGTTTCCAGAAAGAGAGACCCCTCTAAGCCTTTCAAGAAGCCTTTCCCTAGCAAGCAACACAGAACCAGGAAGCCTTTCATTTGACGAAATAGCAGCTCTCCTTACTGTGCTCGGAGGGTGCACATTCATGCCATTGCCAGAAGCAGAAGTACCTTGCCCTACCCAATTTGACACACGTTCCTAAACCATGCCAGAGGAAAGATGAGGATAGACATTTTATATTTGCAACATACAAATTAATAATTGCGTAGGTGGAGGATCACTACTACAGAAAATAAAAAAAGTAGTGAGGTTAAAAGGCTGAGGAATTGGGAAAGCAATTGAAACGCATAAATTCCTTCTCGCATATATTGATGTAGGTAAACTGCTGCCCAAACTGTTTAAAGTTAATAAAGATCATCTTGTCATGGAAAAGCCTATCCAATTATATTATAGTGGAATTCGCTATAGGATGAAATACAAAGTCTGTATTCTCCCCCGACTCAATTCATTAATTATAACGCACCTCAACAGTTTTGCATTAAAATTGCATCCGCTATCATAGATCTATCGCTTTCCAGCTCAGTAGTGAATTGAGGAACTGTCCATCCAAACTTTAAGTGATTAATAAATTTTAGTTGGCGGAGACACGTACATATGTCCAAATTGAATGTGAAAAAATGAAGGCCTTGCCTGAAAACTGCCACCTATAACAAAGTGGTCCAGAAGCTCAAAGAGGCCCAGAAAATTTACAGGATTCCTTTAAAGTGATCCAGCAGATCACATAAATCCATGCGTTATCTAAATTTACTGTATATGACTCCTTTAATTTAATTTTGGGCTGGTGAAAGAACATAATCACTTTAAATTTTAGACAGGACGCATCCTTTGGCTATTTAGGATAAATTCAGCCACAACCAATGGGTTAGAAATTCAAAATTTATCCGCAAGTTCACTTTCCCTTTCCAACATTATCATTGCTAAATAACGAAATTCTAATTTTCAAAGAAGAAGAAGAAGAAAACCGCCCCACATCTTCTATGCTCATCCTCGCCAGAACTCCTTCACTGACACTAAAACGAACCAAAAGTTCGAGAAAATCTTTGCAATGTCCGAATTTTGACTACATTTTGTCGCCCGAAAATATGCCTATTGCTATTAATGTTAAATTAACCCCTTTAAGTTTACCTTTTCAAGCCTCGCTGGAAGAAGGAGATGCAAGGATCCCGCTCTATCTATGGATCTCCAGGAATATTCTACCCAATTATCCCCCTCACATCTGACAAAACCGAAAACTCGAACTAATTGAGGCACCTTCACCTGAAAACGCGTCCCTTTTTCGCTCAATTAATCGACACGACTCTCAGCAATCCAAACCGAAGATTCTAAATTTTTTTCCCGAATTAAGATCGACAGCCTTACAGGGTGGGAGCCACGAAGGCGCACGTGCGGGGACCGCCGGAGAGGATCGCAGCCGTCCAAGTCATGCCTGTGAGCGTGATGGTGGCGGCGAGGGTGGAGGGTCCGATCGGGGGAGTGATCGAACCCTAATCCCCGATCAACCACAGCGGCCGCCGCCGCCGCCGCCGCCGCCGAAGAGCGGTGCAGACGAGATCTCCTGTTATAGAACAGCTCCGAAGCGCTCGTCATGCAAAGCGCCCGCGTGCTGAATCCGGGAACCCTAGCAGAAGAGGTCGCCGACGTAGGCTCTCCACCTGCCGATTTGGTGGCTGTGCACAGAGAGAGAGAGAGAGAGAGAGAGAGAGAGAGAGTTCCGAAATGAACAGCACAGTGGATTTTGGATGTGAGGGAAAACGAAAGAAATAAAAATCTACGAAAATGCTTTTTTACGTAACTTATTTAGATATATTATCGAAATAAGAAATGATTCTCATATTTACCGTTTTCTTTGTTCTTTTGTTTTTTTTTTATCGAAGCATATTTACTTCACATATTTACCGTTTTCTTCATTCTTTTGTTTTCTTATATCTGCATGTTCAGGCGCGTTTAGTAATATCTCTGTTCAATGAAACAATTTTTGAACAAAAAGACGCTTTGAAAATAGTTAACGCGTTCTTTTGATTGTTTCTTAAAAAATTTTGAATTTAAATTGTTCTTTGAAGTATTAAAAAAATGAGTTTTTAGTTTTTGTTCTTTTATTTCTTAAAAAATGTTCCCGAGAACAAGAAACAATTTTTTTATATTTCTTTTTTCTGTTCAAATTTGCTCCTGAGAATAAAAATATATATTTTTTGTTTCCAGGAATAAAAGTGTCTTTGTTCTTTTCTTATTCTCCGAATAAAAGAACACAAATTTTTGTTTTGGAGATCAAAAATAGAAATAAACAGACGGACCCAGTTATATGATGAAAAATATTTTATTATCAATAATAACTTATTTTTAAATATTTTTATAGACTATAAAAATATTTTTCATTTACTATTGTTTATAAATAACAATATTTACGTAATATTTTTTGAAATCATTTATTTTTCGTTATATGAATAGAAGTTTACCACTTTCCAGCTTTAGATTTGAATGTTATGCCACATATAATATGTCGGATCATGTTCTGGTTCCATAATATGGTGATTGTCTTTTGGTGCCTAATATACCAACCGCTGATTGGTCAATAAAAGTAAAGCAAATGCGGCCCAAACCAGGACCAGTGGACGCGACCGTACCTTATTGCGTCTCCGCTGGGCTGAAATGACCGTTGAGGCCAAGGCCAGCAGCACCTTCCCTTATAACGGCTACTTTCAAGAAATGAAAAACGAAAACGCCATTCATTTCTTCGATCTCAGTAGGCATCTGCGAAATCTCTTTGCTTCTCAGTTGCCCCCATTCAATCCCTAATCTTCCGTCAGTCCATCTTGGATTCTGGTCTGCTCTGCGCTCGCAATCTTTAAGACCAACCATGGACTTGGGATGTTTCGACATGGGTTGCGTTTCAGTCTCGGACAAGCAAAACGCCGATCGTGGTCTTGATTCGGAAGAGAAGGAAGGCGTGCCACCCCAAGTTGAGATAAAGACATCGGCCTCAAAATCCGTAAAGGTTAGGCTTTCCATATTGCAATGAGGGTGTATGTGTTGCGATTTTAAGATTTAAGGGATTCGACTTTTGATTTTCTCTGTCGTTTGAGGAATGCGCAAAGTGAGCGAAACGAAGAAAGCTGCTTGGCGTGGTTTCTGGTGTTATTGTCATAGTGTGTACTGTAGTGCAGAAATTTACTGAGTGGAATTGTGTCCTTTGGTGTTGCGATTTTAAGATTTAAGGGATTCGACTTTTGATTTTCTCTGTCGTTTGAGGAATGCGCAAAGCGATCGAAACAAAGAAAGCTGCTTGGCGTGGTTTCTCGTGCTATTGTCATAGTGTGTACTGCAGTGCAGAAATTTACTGAGTGGAATTGTGTCCTTTGGATCTGGGTACTGCATTTGGTTCTTGCTCCATAGGTAATGTGAGTCTTTTTTTTCTTTTTCTTTTTTTGAAGTTCAAACTTCGATCCCATTGGGTTTAGACAAGTAAAGAGAATTCAATATGGTAATACTCATGAAATCTGGAGCATACCACCCACTTTTCCCTGAAGTGAGGTCGCTATGCTAATTGAGTACTGTTTACTTGTCTCATTTGCTTGCCACGCCAAAGTGAACTTGTTGGACTGATTGGACACTTTCTCAGTGTTAGGACATAATACGTTCAGCAATCCCATGTTCAAAGCTTCAGGCTTCATTCAACTAATAGGGATAAATTTGCGAGAAAATTCTTTTAACATGGTGGAAGGTGGTGTGGTTGTATCCTATTTCAGATTGGCCCTCAAATCTCAGATTGCTTTTAATAAGGATCTTCTTCTCTCAGTTTCTTTCGTTGCTTTTATCTGATTATGATAGTAAAATCCTTATTGCAGAATAAACTGTTGAAGGAAACAAGGCAATCAATAACAGCCCTCAACAGATTCGCTTCACAGATTAAGAAACCTCCACACCGTAAGACATCTCCTATCAATTGGTTTCCACGCAAGAAGGTGGACTCCTACTTAGAGAGGAAGATAAAAATGCTTCAGGTAATACTTACCCCTTATTTATCCCGGTTATGCACCACTCTTCAATGGAATTTGCACTGAGTTAATTTAATCCAGGAAAGAGATGGCATGAATGTAAGTCTGGATCAGACTTTAGGTAATGCAAATCCACATTACTCGAGGGTACTTAGAGAAAAGATGGCGACTAGAGAGGCTGCACACCGGGCAATGGAGGCTCGGAAAGCTGCATTGGTGGAAGCATCATGGAGTCGAATACTAAAAGCAGCCAGGTAAGACATTGAAATGCTTGAGGTGTCAAATATTTTATGTGGTACTGAGAAGGGCATCTCTTAAACTTCATATTAAATGCTTTGGGAACTGGAATGAGAGAATAGCAGTTAAGATGTGCAACTTTTTCAGCAATAGGTGACATACTTTTACTAGTCTTTGATGCATTTGGAGTACTTGTCTGTTTCATTGTATTCAGCTCCCCCTTGGAGGGCTTTCAGGACCCTATTCTTAATCCATTGACTACTGGCTCAATACTAGTTGCTTCATTTTTGCTTACAGGATTCAGAGTAAAGAAGCAGAATCTTTGTTGCAGACAGCAGAAAAGAATGCTGCTGAAGCTTTTGAAGCAGCAACAGCTATGGGAGTGATCATGTATGATACACCAAATTGCCCTCGGAAGTCTACTAAAATACAAACTTATTCTGTAAATGGAGTAGCTTCTCCTGCTCATAAGGTTACGGCCTCTTTTGAAACTGCATTTGAGGTAGACAGGGAGGTGGTAGCAGCTGTGAAAAGTGCATTCACTAGGCTTGCCAATTGCCCATCATTTAGTAAAGATGAATTCAGGGACTTGCTGCAAAATATCAGCCAGAACCCAGATACAGGTGACAATCATCAAGAGGTAGCGGAATTTTCGTCAGAATATGATTCGGAATCAGGGTCAGATTTTGAAACGGCATCACAGAAGAATGCTACTAGCTCTCTGGATTTGAAACCTAGCAAGCCACTTGAAGGAACAAGACAGAGGAAAAACAAAAGGAGGCAGTCCTTGGAAAAGCTCACTATGGCAAAGCTGGTGGACGTGATGGTTGAGAGACTCCAATGTTTGCAAGAAGAGGAACTTTCTTCTCTTGCCACTATAGTTGCAACCCGTGGTTTAAATGCTGCCTTAGCTGAAATCGAGAATGATAAGGATCCTGGTGCTGCTTCTGAGTTTTCCAATGCTTCAGCTGTTTCTATTTCCAGGAGAATGTCCTCTGCAGGTGGTGCTGCTGGAATTTCCAATGCATCAGCTGTTTCCATCTCCAGGAGAATGTCCTCTTCAGGTGCAATATCCACTGAAAATTACAAATATCAATGCTTCCTAGATGCACAGGCGAAAAAGAACCAAACAACAGAACTGCCAAGTTTGGACAAGTTGTTAGTCAAGCATAAGTCGAAGCTTGAAATAGAGGTAGAGAAGGCCAAGAGTATGAAGAAGCTTGGAAATGAAACGGTGGGCAGTGCATGTATAACTGGTGAGGTCAGACCAGAAAATACTGGCACTGCAAATCATTCTTTGGAAGTGGATTGTGGGAATTCAGGTGTTAACACACCTTCCGAGTCTGTTCCTGACTTGGGAAGTATGCTAATCAAGCACTCATCAAAACTCGAAAAGGAAATTGAAGAGATGAAGAGAAATAGTGTAAAAGAATTTGAGGCAACTTTGAAGGGTCGAAATGGGGTCCTTGGTCTGGCCAAAGATGCTTCTGAAGTTCCAAGCTTAGATAAGGTTTTGGTGAAGCATGTCTCAAGGCTGGAGAGGGAAGTCGAAGAAGCAAAGAACAGGAGGAAGAATCGCTCAGTTGAAGGATGTGAAATGACTAGTTCAGAGAAAGAACCGGAAGAAGTCGACGTAAATTCAGTCCCATATCATAAAACTATTGGGAAAGAGAATCTGGATGTGAGCAATATTGAAAGAGAAGAGACAGCAGAAAGTCTAGACAAGATCCTAGTCAAGCCACTACACAGGTTGGAGAGAGAAAAATTACAAGCATTATCCTCAAGAAGCACCTACGAATATCAGAAGCGCCAAAAAGAACAGCATGGGCATGATTTTGATGATTGTGAGAGTTTGGACAAAGTTTTGGTAAAACATGTTTCGAGACTAGAGAAGGAGAAGATGCGGACCAAGTCAGAGGAAGGGTTCTCCATAAAAACGAGAAGCAGTGCGAACTTGCCAGTGAATGCCGAGGGTGGTCTGCATCAGATCTTGGTTAAACATACATCAAGGCTAGAGAGGGAGAAAATTGCTGCTGCTACACAACAAGAACAGAATAATGTCTATGCAGCCCGTAGAGAGACAAGGGAAAGGGAGCTTCGTGAAGCATGGGGAGGTCTAAGTCTAGGGAATTCAATGAAGCCGCGTCTCTCGAAACTTGAACGAGAAAAGGCAAGTTATTGATCTTTTTTATTTTGACGTTCCCTATTACACTAGAGAAGAGAACGTGGACAATTTCAAGAAATATGATCTCTCTAATTCTTTAAGGTCTGTTTCTCTCTATAGGCGGCATGGATTAAAGCTGAAGAGGAGGAAAGAAAAAGGTCTCTGCAGGAGTTATAACCTTCGTCCGATTCAACCATTTCAGAGGGATTTTTCTACATGTAATGACCAAGCTGGGAAAAGATTCAAATTTCAAGTATATATCTCAGTACAGAGAATGTGTTGGCATCGTGTGATTTTTATGTACAGTTGACTGTTGACATGAGTTCTTTTGATAGTTAATGTCCAAGGAGTAAGGACCATTCCAATTTCCCAACGGCTCAATATCGTATAAGTGATCTTGACAATTCGTAGGCATGAGGGCACCGAAAAGCAAATCCAGGAAGAGGAAAAAAAAAGATTGTGTAAATGATTCTAGTGACATATCAATATCACTGTTGGCTTTTGAGCTCCCTCAATCTGATCAGAAAATTATTCCTCAATGTAATTTTTAGAAATTACTGGATAATCTTAAGATGTAATTTTAATCAGCAAGCTGAGACAAAAGTTGAATTTATACGGGAAAAAACATGAAAGAAAAAAAAAGAATCGTATATTTTTGGGATAAACAACCAAAGCAGATACAGTTCTGAAAAAAAAAAGGATTTTCGGATGGTATCTCCTGACTATTTCGTGGAGACTTTACGGTCAAGAACTACACGTATATGTACGCTCTTTCTATTCGATCGTCGAAGAAATTTAGTTAATACCCAGCAGTGAGAGAATTTTGGTTGAGCCGCCGTATATGAACGATGGTCAGAGTCAACCTACAGACGCTTTTTTAGGGAGTAAAGCTCACAGCAAATGCGTGCTTCTGCCACTGCCTGTGGCCCACCCATCCTTTTCGACTCTGAAAAGTCTTGATTTTTCTAAAGCCACCAAAAACCCAATGAGGAGTTACGGAAGTCTTCAGTTTTGATCTGTCAAGCTCTGATTTCATAGCCTTTCCACAGTCTTATTGACCACCATATTGGACGGACGCTCTCTCTCTCTCTCTCTCTCTCTCTCTCACAAAAACACCCGTTCTTGTTTTGCAGCAAGTTTTCAGTATTCTATCTCTCTCGATCTCTGCAACATGGGTCTGTTCTCTCTCCCCTGTTTACTCCTTCCCATCTTCTTGTCTCTGAGCCCGGCACTCTCAACGAACTCGGAAGGTACCCATCGCTCACCATCATGCCTTTGCTCTAATATTTGCAATCTAATGAATTTCCAGTCATCTTGGTGCCTCTCTGTTGTCACTTCAAAAAGGAAACACCCTCGAATCTCTCCCATGCCTTTAATTTCAATCTCGAACGAATTCTGATTCTGGGTCTCGTCGTTTCTTTCCTGCTCTTTTGTTTTTCTTGAAGGAAATGCCTTGCATGCTTTGAGAACCAGACTCTCAGATCCGAACAACGTGCTTCAGAGCTGGGACCCGACTCTGGTCAATCCCTGCACTTGGTTTCATGTCACTTGTGACTCCAACAATCATGTGATTAGATTGTAAGTCTTTCTAGTCAAATTTAGCTTGCTGCTCTCGTATTTTGTTTTCTTCTGATTCTCTGCGTTAGTTGTGAACTCTGCAAATTGATACTCGTTCTGAATTACTATCAGGGATTTGGGTAATTCTAATGTCTCTGGGACTTTAGGGCCAGAGCTTGGCCAGCTCAAGCATCTGCGATACTTGTATGTAATCCCTCTCTCTAGTCTCTCCGTCTCTTTTCATCTCAGTGTGCTTTGTGTTATATATGATGAAGCTTGGGCGATCTTGTGCAAGATTTATGGATTTTTATAGAACGGAGTCGTTGTCTTTCTTGTAATGATTATATGGTAAATTTGTGAGCTTTACGGAAATATGGTGCAGGGAGCTTTACATGAATGATCTGGTGGGGAAAATTCCAAAGGAGTTGGGTAATTTGAAAAAACTTGTTAGCATGGATATGTATGGCAACAAATTGGAAGGACAAATACCAAAAGCCTTTGCTAAGCTGAAGTCACTTAGATTTCTGTGAGCCTCTATGTCTCTTTAACTGATGCTTTTACGTGTCAAGATATTTCAAGATTGAGCAACTCCTTGATAATTGACTTCCATGTTTGTGGTTCAGCCGTCTCAACAACAACAAGCTCACGGGACCAATACCAAAGGAACTTACCGCCCTCTCTAACCTCAAAGTCCTGTAAGTAGAGATATCAAACTAATGATTGTGATGCTGAAGTTCCAGTGTTGTCTTTGTAGAGTTTCTCCCTAAACTCGTCTTTTTGCAGTGATGTTTCTAACAATGATCTCTGTGGAACGATTCCAGTGGATGGTCCATTCGCCAGTTTCCCAATGGAAAGGTGTGATGACATAATTTTTTTCATTTATCTTATACATGGTAGGGCAAATTAATTTCCCGACTGGCAGAAAAAACAGAACTTTAGCAGTGCGCATGCTCTGATCTTGCCCAGTATCTTTTGCTTTGGATCATGAAGTAGATTAGTCAGTAATTGACAGTCTTATTAAGCATCAAGTGACCAGACATATTCATTCGAACTTGTAGCTTGTTGCAATCATGTGAAGTGGTTCTTTTTAGCGGGACATCTGCTGGCTTAGTTCAGTTTCTGGTGACAAATTTATAGCATCAAAGATAATCATTGAGAAGGCCGCTTTGTTTTCCTTGAAAGAGGAAAGCAAACATAACTGGTTTTTTTTCAAATGCTTTGCTTGTTTAGTCTTTTCTTTGTCAGTGGAAAGACAAAAGGAGTTAAAACCGCAAGCTGAGAGAAGCTCAAGCCAGTGAATTCTTGATGAGGATTGTTGTTTATTTTCCTGATAAATCTCAAGCACTCCCGTGACATTCATTGTCAACATTAGGATTTCATCTACTGGTTAGGATACTATCATGATAGCTGCAAGATGACAAATTCATCCGCAATTGATTGCTCCTCCTCGACTTTGTTGCTAACTTCGATACTAGCGTTGTCATATATGACTTGATCACGGCGATTTCATGCGTTGCATCTTCATTTTCAGCTTTGAGAACAACCGGCTCAGTGGACCGGAGCTACAAGGACTGGTGCCATACGACTTTGGATGCTGATGGAGGCTGGCTTTGCTTGTATATCACATCTAGGAGTAAATTGAAGCTGTTCATGGTGGCAATTCAAACTCGTCAACCTCAGTCAATCTCAGAGGCATATGCAGCAACATTATGATAGGTGTGTTAATAATGGCAATGTACCTGTAAGTTGGCAGAATAAAAGTATAGCGTTTGGAATTGTATTAGGACATTCAGGCTGCGTGAATGCTATGCTAACACTACGTACGGCGCAGTATATTGGGAAAGGACAGCAATCCTCTCAGTTAGCCGCAGCAACGACTCTAAGAGCCAGAACTCTCTGTGATCTAATGGTATATTTTTGTGAAATGGCTCTAAATGTCGATAAAAATCTCCCAAAAACAAAATGTCAATAAAATCTCAAAGTGCTACTCATTTTCAAGTGTCGAAAAAACTTGCATTTGGGTAATTTTTTTTTATCAGTTTTGCCCGATTCTGTATTTTCAAATGAATGATTCATTTCCGCAAAATTAAACAAAGCTTGAAATGTGGAAACTGGAAATTTTTATTTTTCCAATTTTGTGCCGATTTTGACTAAAATCAAAATGTTCATTGGTGCGAGAAAAAAATGTTCTCACAAGTAATCAACCGAGGCTCTTTAACGCTTGGTCGATATTTGTTTTTCAATGAGAATGAATAGGGAGAATTACCAAAAAAATATTAAATTTATTTTAATTGTGTCGATTTCGTTATAAACTTTTTACATTTATATTTATTCAGTTTATCCAGTAAACTTTCGGTAGAAATCAATGGTTTAAATGTCAACTGTCTTATGTGATACAGTCAAAGTTTATGTAAATAATTTTGAATTTTTTTTTATCTTTTCTTTCTCCATCTCTTTTTTATTCCCTTCCTCCAGCCGATTGTCAGATGACAATTGGCAAAAGGCAAGGGCCAACGACAAGTTGAAGGAGCAAGGAAGGGGAAAAAAAAAGAAGGATAAAGAAAAGCAAAGAAAGGAAAAATACAAGAAAAAGAAAAATTATTGGAAAATGTTAAAATATAATGAAAAATTGTCTACTTCATCATTGGTATGTTGAAAATTTTTTTAATTAAAATCGACCCGATTGACGAAATTGGTAAAAATAATAATATATATAATTCAATTGATAAAGAAGGGGCTTACAATTGAATTAGTATAATTGTGATATATTTAGGACTGTAATTTTTCCATAATGAGTATGGTGAAGGAAGAGGAGGAGGAGAAGAAGAAGGGCTGCAATTGTGACAATTTGAATCGGTTGTGGGGCATGGACGATATTAATAAAAGATCGGGGGGCAGTACTGCAAAAAAGCGATCGAGTCGTCAGAGTCTGAAAAGAACGTGTTGCTGTTCGGCGACACGTGGCGGTGGGATAGTGGCTGCATTGGACTCGTGTCGAGAAAGGGGTGGCTCACTGGAGCCCCAGCAAGGTCGTATAACTTCATTGCGTCTTGGAGCCTCCGATGCCAGCGCCACTCGCGCGCGTACAAAATCTTCGGTACTCGCCTTGGTCGGCACTCTTCATTTTAGGGACCGGGTCAGACTTTTAATTGTATGCAGTTTAATTTTTGATAAGTGGTGGTGAATATAAAAATTAAAAATGATGATAATAAAAATGCTATTTCTTAGTTTTTAATTTGTTTAATATCATACATGTATTTAGTTCAATGTGTAATATCGTCTTTAAAATTTTAACTTTTCTATTATGATATATAATTTTTTATGTATATTAAATTTAGTCGTTACATTATATGAAAAGGCTCGATATTATTTCCAAACTTAAATCATTTGAGGATAACATTATATAACTTTGCAGAGTCTAAGGTTTGGATTAAGTATTTATCAAAAAATCAGGAAATTATACTTAAAATAATTAAAATTTGATAGACAATATCACACATTAAGTCAATAATTGTAAATCATTTGTATCATTATTTCACAGAAAATAAAATCTAGGAAGTGCATTTGTCGCGTACCTTAATGTTCGAGTCCATGAAATGGGAGCAAAGTAGGGCTCTTGACATCTCACCTAGTAGCTCATAAAATAAGTATTTGATATGCATGGCCGGAGAAAACTATATAAAACCGTGCAATGATAAATTCGGCAGCATTCTTCATGATATACGATATTTTTTTGCAAGTTATTAAAATTCCCATCCGGGCATTTTTTATCCTTGCGAAATAAAACTCCAATGGTCCTTTTGCCCATAAAATTGTATTTATAGAAATTTGCACGGCACATTGATACACGTTTTATTAATTTCAAGTGTCAAGTGCAAATATAGAGTATGAGAGAGAGAGAGAGAGAGAGAGTAGAAACCATTCCATACTCGAGCGAGTACACAAAACAGTGAACAGTGGCCACCACCTTCGTTAAATCTAAGAAAAGGGAGACCCAACTTTTCAAGCGCTCACGTTTCTTGCCTTCCTATATATTTGGCTACGACTTCTCCTTCCCCTCCCCCAGCTCTCTCTCTCTCTCTCTCTCTCTCTCTCAGTCCTCCACCTGAAACCCTTGAAAGAACCCTGACGCAGTTGTGCGGTTTCTTGAACCAACAAGCCTCCTCCAACGAAAGTGGAAAGCCCTTTTCTTTTCTTTTTTCTCTTGCTTGATTTCTGAAGTTCATCATCATCTCCAAGAAAGATCGTAACCCAGAAGCGGAAATGGCCAGTCTCCTCCGGAGGATGAACCCCAACCTCTCTTTGTTTCTCCACAAGCAAACGGTCACGCATTTTGTGACCAAAGGGTATTCGATTCCGAGAACCTGCTACCTCCCCGAGAACCAACCGTCAGCAAGAGCTTACTTTCGCGCCCCTCATTTCCCGAGAAAAGCGAGGGAATATCATCCCTCTCCGGCTTCTTTCTCCTCCTCGTCTGCTTCTTCCCGGGTCGGGTTCGTGGGTTGGTATCTGGGTATGGTCAAGTCTCGACCCATTTTCACCAAGAGCGTCACTTGCGGTCTTATTTACACAGCTGCTGATTTGTCCTCTCAGGTATGTTATTTGTAGACGCCCGTGTGGATTCTCGGTAGAGTTTGAAAATGCTGTTTATGCTTCTCTGTATGCGCGTTTTGTCTTGTTAATATTATGCTGAATTCTTATTTTGATTGCTTGTTCGTCTGTTAATTAGGGTGGTTAATTTTAATTTTGATAGTTCACTTTGTTGCTTGCAACATGTCCTCCACTTAAATGAAATGAATAAATTTGATGAGCAAAAAAAAAAAAAAAGAGCCAAAGGAAAGAGGAAGAATGACCATTCGCTACAGTTGTTTATATTTTCTCTGATCTTACATTCTGTTGCTTGTTTTTCTTAACAAGTATTCTTGTCTTCAGACGATTGCAAAGCCATCTTCAGAATCTTATGATCTTGTGAGGACATTCAGGATGGCGGGATATGGTCTGTTGGTTTTAGGGCCATCACTGCATTTTTGGTTCAATTGCATGTCGAGACTTTTTCCAAAGCAGGATCTTGCGTCCACCTTGAAGAAAATGGTCATGGGGGAGACACTTTATGGACCTGTTATGACTGTGGTTTTCTTTTGTGTGAATGCTGGTCTACAAGGTACTGAACATTTTCCCCTAGATGTTTATCTAGTAGTTCAATATCTCTTATCAGCCAAAAGATCGTTATTATGGTAATTATGTTGTCAATGACTTATATGCGCTATTCAGAATTGATCATAAACTTGCCTCTTTTGCAAACCCTTTGTGTTTATGATTTTCTCGTGAAAGTCTTACCAGTCTTTTCCACTTTAGAGCACATAATTCATAACAACATGCCCAATATGATAATAATAAGTCACAAGTTTGTGATTTTTGGTGAAGCCTTATATTTTGCAATGTTGTGAAAGATTCTTTCCTGTTCAATAAGAAACAACAAGAGGAAGACGAGGAGGCAAGTAAATTAATGAGCCATGGCACCATCTCATTATGTGCATTCTTGATATTTTTTCTTCCAGCAATGAGTATAGTAGCTCTGCAAATGTTGTTCACATGAACTGGGGATGAGAAACAGAATGCATAGATCTGGCTAGGGATATGCAAGTGAGGAGTTAACTGTAAAATGACCGTGCATCTGCTTTCCCTTTGCTTCTAGTCCAAGAGAATTTAGGAAACGACAAATGGTTGGAAATAAGGGAACATAGCATCGCAAAATGCACAACTCTAATATGATTGCTTGGTAGCCTTTTCAAATTACTTCAAAATCTTAGAGCTAGAGAACCAATAGAAAGTGGGTTGAATGGCTATGTTTTTTTATGCAAGCTCTTGAAAACATCTTTGCAAGCACTTGAAAAAGCAGAAATTTTCGAACATCGGTTTTCTTTTTTCCTGCTTGACTAGTGTTGGATGCCTCTTCACTTGCAAAAGCAAAATTTGAATTTATCAGTCGTTCAGGTCATATTCAGTTAAAGTGGAAAGAGACGGCCTTTGTTTTGCAGCTTCTTTACTTGAACTGTACTTAAAATTCTAACTGTAGACCGTAGAATTTTTCTTCTAGAAAAAGTTGTTGCAAGTTTCAAATTGTGCTTTAGATAGTTGTGTCGTATTGATATCTAAGACATTTCCATGATCCCCATGCTTAGGTGAGAATGGGACACAGATTGTTGCTCGATTGAAGAGGGACTTGATTCCAACATTGGTTAATGGAATTATGTACTGGCCCTTGTGTGATTTCATCACGTTAAGATTTACCCCTGTTCATTTACAGGTACGACATTTCTACTGCAGTGTGTTTGCATTGAGTCACCATTTCCCTAGTACTTGATTCTTGATCTTCCTCTGAAATTTTTTCTTTTGCTGTTTTGTTTGATGCAGCCGCTGGTGAGCAACTCATTCTCATATATATGGACCATATATCTGACTTACATGGCTAGTTTACAGAAGGTGGATTCAAATACTAAGCTAATTACAGAAGCTGCCATTTCCCCTCCACAATAAGCTCCGCATTTTACTTCACGTATTTATGTTAAAGCCATCAGCAGGTTTCTACTCACAGAACATGAAATCTTGTCCTGTGCAGTTTTTAGGACTAACTGATGCAACAACGGAATCTTCTTTAGAGCAGAGAGTACATGGTTCAAGAGATTAGGAACCATCCTGATTATTCTTTAGTTTAAGAAACAATACCATCGTCTAGCAGACTTTTTATCATATTATTCAAGTAGTTTCATGGGATGTAATTAGCAGTTTAGCATCACAGGTTATTGTAAAGCACTACTCAATGAAGCATTTTTTCCTGAAAATGTGCTCTGACCAGTGTAGTTCCATTTATCACTTTTCTTGGCGCATATCATTGAAAAAATTGCCCGCCTACAAGTAATCGAGCTATTTCATAACACATTGATATTTTATATATTATCATTTTTTGTCAGAATCTCCTGTGACAGGTAGTTATGCCTCCTGTTATAATCGCTTTTTAAAATGCCACGAGCTGTCTAGTCATGGAATGCCAAATACAACGGAGGTTTTCTTCTGAGTGACAAGAGTGCCGTGCATTGCTGCCAATTTTAGTGAACATAAGCTGCATTACCTCGGGAAATTCTGGAATTTTTCAGTTTAGATTGATTCATCATCATATTACTCTTGCTCTCGACGAGCTGCGAAGATTCATAATCTCTTTTCTCGCTACATTGATATACCTCTCCCCGTTGACAAAATTGCCGAATGTGCTCCATCTAATGCTTCATGGGGACACCCTATTACGGATCGAGAAGATTGTCATTCCCCACAAGGAAAGGAATCACATTAGGCACGCTTACAAATAGATCAAGTGACAACGCATGCAATTCAGAGGAACGGAAATTGGACAGAATAAGAATGATACAGTCAAATCTTAGGGAACAAAATTTTCACTAGCAGGGGAAGAAAAATCGATTTCACAATAATTGCAACCATGCCGGTCTGAAACTACATAGATTCTCTGCTGTATAATCTTCAACTGGTATATCAATTGAGGTATAAGGAAAGGGGCCGAACCATAAACAAGTACAAAACACATCGCTGTTGCTAATTTCCTGACTATCCTGATTGTGCCCAGATTATGTACATTTTCTACTTGGTTGTTAATTAACAACAATGCCCTGCTTTCGACGACAATAAGGGAAAGGAAACGAAAGAGTGAAAAAGATGAAGAATTAGAAGACCAGAGCTAGTATGATCTCCCCAGCATCTGGAACTAATCAGTTACTCCATTCGTCCAAGCCAGTAAACTCAATGCCAGACCAAAACTTTCTACCAAAACCTCAAAGGAAGTAAAATTAACAAGCTCCACCATTGCTTTTAACAAAATTCTCCGCTCATATATACCAATCTCTTTTGCTGATGAAGATCAGACAACCAGGATCTGTATTCACCCACTGCAAGCATGTGAACAAATTTTCTCTAGCTGGACAGACCAATTTTCTCCAAGAAGTTCAGGGTTCAACTCCATTGCAGAACGTAAATCCAACACCGACGCACAAACAGAATTCACTGGACTCTGCATCCTTCTCACAGGTCCCATCCCACTTCCACAATGTACAACACGATCATCCCATCGTCCAGAGTGTTGATATCCATGCTTAGACCCAGCTAGACTCATACAAGGCCCAATCAACCTTTTCAAATATGCGTCTAACGCATTATTCATGAGGTTGGCACAGTTCACCGAGACCTTGATGCCCTCCATCTCCAACTTGTGCTCCATGATGCTTCTCAAGGAACTTGTATCAGGCAGCTCGCTTCTGTTTACGCAGGTCTCAGGATTGTACCTACCGTATGTAGATGTGTTGAAAATAGATTTACCTGCTCCACTAAAATTTACAGATATACCAAGAGGAGCAGTAACCGGGCTCCTGCTTTGGACACCCGGACTTCCGGCCAACTGCTCAACCTCTTCACCATCTTCCACTGATGCAATTTCTGCCGGAGGTTTACTACCAAGAGACTGTAACTCAGTAGGACTCTGTTGCTCTAGTGTTTTATGAACCAATGCCTCAGATGCAACAATTTGAGGCTTCCCTAACGGCCCAAGAGGGCTCGGTCGGTCCTTGAATTTGCAGCCGCGATTGCCTAGAGACCTTATCTTGCGAGGTGAAGGAGGAAATGCAAAACCATGTAATGACTGGAGACCACTCTTTTGATGCGCTTTTCCAGGTTCGATACTGAGGTTAGCTCTGTCATTCCCACAGGGCGGAGACTGCGCGAGGCAAGCATTCTTGAGAATTGACCTAATGAGTTTGTTGTGAAGTGGGATTGTTTCCCTCCCAATCGTCTGCAAACACAGCCTATTAAACTCGGACTTGCTAATTGAGGAAGCGAACAACTTTTTCAGCTGATCAAAGTACTTCTCTGCTCGCTGATGCCCGATTCGCCGGATGATCATCGCCTTCAACTCTAATGTATCGACCCGGCCACACTGCTTGTTGTGCCCCATTTGCGTTCCCAAATTGCTCAATCTCCAAAACAAGCTCAAGAGTCCAAATTCAGACTTTTCCAGCTCAATGCTTATGCTCAAACCAATTATCCGAAATCCCAACCAAAACCCTAATTCCCACTTAGAATTCTGTCCCCACAAATCACCTAAACGGCAGCAACGAACTTACATCAGAATCGTACACATTGATGGAAAAACCCGAATCAAGAATCTAGTGATTATGCATTACATAAGCTAACTCGAAAGTTTACACAGAGGAGCTAAACAAGTGCAATCCAAACCGGGCATCAAAAATGGAAACTTGGAGTTGCCCTCTACTCAAGAATTCGAAGACCGACCCACCGACGAAGTCAATGGTAACGAACTGATTCCGGAAAAAAGACATTGAAGGAGCAAGCAGAGCCCGACTGAGGCAATCCCATCTCCAGCAAGAAAAGAAAACCCTTTCCGATCGGGAGACGCACCTGGCTGCGAGAAAGGTCGCGAATTCTAATTCGACCGCGCGAAATCGCGGCCTTGGGTCGATCAACCGATACGACGGCGACGAGGGATCGCAGGTCGATTGACGGGGTGGCGTTCTTGTTGGGCTTGTGCTGGGGGTGGCTGGGACACGCCAATTCGATCAAACGAGGATTTGTTTGAGGATTTGGGAAGTGCGTCGTCTGTCGAAGTCTTGGACAATTCTCGTCAGGCAAAGGCAACAGGAGAGAAAAACACACGTGCGCTATTTCGAGGGGTCGCGACGGACCGCGCGTGTCTCAGGCTGTCCCTTCCTCCCTTTTTGTTTCCCTTCTTATTTTTGTTAAATCTTTTGGGGAAATTAATATCGGAAAAAAAGAATAAAGGTTTTGTGTGTGTGTGTGTGTGTTTTTTTTTTCTTTTTGGCATTCTAAACCATTTCTCGAAAGTGTAATTAATAAAAAATTTATTGTAAATAAAAACTTAAGAGTATCTCATTTTCATTCTGAGTAGAGTCCACTTTTTTAAGCTCGGTAGTTCGATCAAGTCAAAATGTGGTTCGAGGGCATATTCTCATTATGTTTTTTGTCGGTACCATCTATTGAGAGTAGATGGGTAGATTGTCACAAGGCTTATTGATAGGACAAATAATAATATGTTTAACATATTTCCATCATCGGTCTTCACATCTACATAATTTTTGTATCTTATTTGCAGGTGTTACATATTGCTATTTATATTGAGAGGTGACATTATGCAATTGCTTTGTGCACGGCGAATTGATGCAAAGTGCACATATTTCATACAAGTGGCCTCCTTATAGTTGATTTCGCTCCTAATTTCTCGATATTTTTGATTCATGTGAACCTACTTTGTCACAAAGAGTGGTGTGTGCTAGTTGTCCAATTATTTATCTTTTTACTTTTTTTTTCAATTTTAATCTACTCACCTCACTTTTTGAGGAGGGGAAAATGGAATTTGATTACATGCTAACAAAAGTCTCTAGTTATGGGTAAACACGTATTACGGTGATTTAATCATTATATGCTTTATATGTACGCTCAAACAGTTAGTTAGATTAAATTAGGTTAGAACTCACGAAAAAGCTTAGATTCGTTAATCCCATGCAATTATATCCTTAAAATTCATGCAATGCTTTTTCTATATAAGTTTCTCGATAAATTAAACCAATTAAATAGGGGAAAAAGGAAAGAAGAACACCTTCATTTTAAGGGGAAATACCTCTATAAATCTTAATTTGTGTCATATGTGACACATTTACTCTACGTTTTTTTTTTGTGATGAAAAATTCTGAACTTGTATTTTTATAACACATTTATCCCATAAATTTGTTTTGAAAATCTATTTTGGCCGGCAAGATGCAGTTGGTGAGGATCCTCTGAGCTCACAGGTAGGGGTGATCGGTTATCGGACGGTTCCCGGTTCCCCTAGGAACCGAAAACCAGATCGGTGGAACCGGTTCCCTATTATGGAGAACCGGGAACCGGATCGAACAAAATTGGACGGTTCCGATCCGGTTCTTGCCAGTCCGGGTTCCCGGGCAGTTCCCGGTTCCAATTAACACAAAAAAAAAATTCTAAAACAGAAAATAATTGCATATCAACGGTCCACTCGTTGTATTTTCTGGACGTCCACTCGTCCACAGTCCACTTGTCGCACTGGACGTCACTAGACGTCCAGTGGGCGTCCAAGTTTCTGGACGTGCACCACATCCAGAAATTTGGACGTCTAGTTTCTGGACGTCTGCTCAGACGGGTCCAAAAATGCACCTCAAGACTAAAATACATAATAGAAAATGCAAAACCGGTCTGGTTCCGGGCGGGCGGTTCCACCCCCGAAACCGGGAACTGGACCGAAATTCCCGGTTTCAATTCTTGTGGAACCGGAAACCGGACCGCCTGTCCAGGAACCGCCTGGAACTGCCAATTCCGGGCGATTCCCAGGCGGGCGGTTCCACTTGCTCACCCCTACTCACAGGTTATTAGGTGAAGGCCACAAAGCCCTCATCAATGGTCAACTAGGGCTCGCCACCCAAAGTAGATGCAAAAAAAAAAACAAATTAAAAGAAGAGGAAAAGGAATTCAGGGTAAAATGTGTCACAATAATATAAGTTCAAGATTTTTAAGGTTATGAAAAAAACACTTAAGATAAATATGCCACACAAAGATAAGTTTGGGGTTTTGTATCACAAAAAAATTGAGGATAAACGTGTTATATAAGTATAAGTTCGGAATTTTTTGTGCCATAAAAAACTATTTAGAATAAATGTGTTGTATATGATACAATTTGGAATGTTTGATAATATTTTCCTTAATTTATAACTAATAATACGAAATAGATAAAAAGAAAACGGATGAAAGGAGTTTTTATTAAGTAAAAGTCTTTGAATAATAAATTTAACTTCATAAGATCTGAAGTGTCTTACAAAAGCATAATTAGTAATTTCTTAATGGCATAATGGCCTAAAAAGGAAAAAAAATGATAAATATTTTTAAAAATTCGAAACTCTCTCGTCATGACATAAACATTTTCATTTTTTTTCTGATATCATTGAAAATTATAAACTCGGCTGCTATATATATATATTACATATATACTCTCTATTATGGTTCTATTTAAGATATATTTATCACATTAATAAAAATACGATATTTTTTAATATAAAGTGTCAGGAATGGTAATTTTAGGGTTTTAGAGATAAAAAATTAAAAACATCTGTGTCGTTGTGTGGGCATAGTTTGATTTTTTTAGTATTATATAAACAAAAATAATTTACTTGCAAGTTATTGTAGATTTGCAAGCGTTTCTCTTTTGAAAAGAAAAAAACGCCGCCAAGGGCAGGTCAACTAGGGTTTTTGACCAGTTGCTGGTATATATAGACGAGCGTCGCCTCCTTCGCTTACTCCTCTGCAATTGCTGCTCAGCTCGCGCGCTCTTGGTGTCGGCGATTGCTGTGCTCTCGAAGAAGAAGAAGAAGCGATGGGTCACTCTAACGTCTGGAACTCTCACCCCAAGAACTACGGCCCTGGTTCTCGCGCATGGTAGCCCCCGTCGCCCTCTTCGCTCTCTAGATTTCGAAAAGCTTAATCAGAAAACCATCGCTTCCTGCTTGTTCTTTCGATGTGATAATTGTTTTGGCGTGATTGGTTTGGAATCGATTCGATCTTATCAGATGAGTTGGTTGGGGAGGGTACGAGTATGGCTCTCGGTTGCTTTGCTATCGACAGCTCTTATGCTCATGTTTTCCCGTTCTTGTTTGGTGTTGTGACCCCGTTAGAAGCCGATATTCAGTGCGTTTTGATGCTGATTTTAGGAGGTTCTGTTGTCTTATGGGCTCGTTCAACGATTAAGTTGGTCCCTCGAACAGAAGCTTTTTAAGTAATGGGTCTTTCTTCTTTTATGATCTTGCTGTGTTTATGGCGGCGGACGACGTGATGGTATTTATTTAATTAAATAGGATAATGCATTCGTATTTAAGTAGATTGAGCATTGGACTATTATATTTCCTGATGATGGACTTTCTTTGGGAATGAAGTACAACCATGTCTTGATAAGTTTCATGGAATAGTTGTGTGGTACTCTGTGAACACGGGCATGCCGTGGTCGGCCCGGAGATATCGGCAACAGATGCTTATCGTTCTGACCAATTGACAATCCTTGCGCGTGGGTATAGGCTGCATCTTCTAGTTCCTCTAGATATTGAGGTGATATAATTTGATTGGGGTAATTGCGTGCATAGTAGCAGCAGTAGTCTTTTTCCCATCTGTTTCAGCATTTCGCGTAGAACTAATGATCTCTAGGGATTTATCTGTGGGAACTGGTGGCTGCTTGACATGTGCCGGTAGTGCTAGGATTTATATCTACCGTGGATGTCGTTAGCCAAAGATAGTAGATGTCAGCTAAATCAACATGTGCATTCTTCATCAAAAGAACTGCATTTTTCTACAATCCTCTTGATCAAAGTTTTGAAGATTATTACTGGGTTGACTATTATTGGATGATTGCTCAATAGACATTTATGCGGCTCACAGTAAAAAGAACTCAATTATGTTTTTGTCTTGATTTACAGTCGCGTTTGTGGGAATCCTCATGGTTTGATTAGGAAGTACGGACTCATGTGCTGCAGACAGTGTTTCCGCAGCAATGCCAAGGAGATTGGCTTCATTAAGGTAAAGTCCGACGTTATTAACTAGTGTACTTTCAATGCTAATTAACCATGTGCGCTTCCTATATAGATACTAAATACTCGGTTTTTATTCGTGTTTCATTTTGCAGTACCGCTGAAGAGCCAATACTCTCTGCCCCCAACCGCCGACATTTTCTCGGTGCAAGCACTCTCTTAGAGTTCTAGGTTTGCAATGATTTTAAAGATGATTTTGTTTTGGTGTCATTGTCATCGGAGCTGACTTTGGGACTCAAAATATGTAAGGATTGCCTATTTGAGTTCGTAAAACTCTAATTTTTCTTGTTAACTTGCTTCCTTCTTCCCCAGTATTTGCACTTCCCTCATTATTATTATTATGCCACCTGAATATATCTGATGTGGAAGTTGAGCGTTTTCACGATAGTCACTTGTCTTAAACTTGTGATTTCCCAAATGTTACTTCTCGTAGCTTCGATGAATTGCCCATTGGAATCTTTCAACATGTCCGTGAGAGATCAATTTTGAGCAGGGGTTATCGATGTACCTTAGGGACTGACAGCATAGTCTACTCGATGCGTTGTTTTTACAAGCGGTGCTAGAATTTATACTCTGGTTTCGTGTTTGTATGAATGCGTGATTGTAATTTGTGACGGCCGTGTTAACGTGGTTCCTTGTTCTTAGCAGAAACATATAGCTCGTATTGTGTTTTGGGGGGTCTTAAGCGAGAAGCATAAGCAGGGCGAAAGTCATTTTCTTTCACGTTAATTAATCACTTGGCCGCTCGAGTAGTATATATTATCTCGACGTCCATGGCATAGTGGAGGTGGGTTGGTTTTTTTCTTCAACTGATTAAACTATGACATCTTACCTCACGGCACGCCGCTCGAGAATTCCTAATGTTGCTTTCGCATGATGGTCACAGCTCAACACTCTTGTAGACCTTTTCCTTTTCCTTCTCAATCCTCGGAGAAGCTGTAGCTGCGCAAACTTTTCGGAAGCGACAGCGCAGACTAGGGGTTTTCGACTTAGCTTTCGATTTGTCGCTTGCCCCTGTTCGATTTGATTGTTTTAGCTCGCTACACTTCATTTCTAAGCGAAGCACTCATGGGTACATCGTTGCTCGTAAGAAGTCAGCAGTGCGCGTATGATTGGTGCGTAGGTCACTTATGAATTGCGCTCTCGACAAACAAAGCAAGACGATGAATTAGTCAAGGAGCAGTGCTAGAGATGTGAGCACCGATTCACAAATTGCAATTAGATGGTTAAATAAGCCAGTCATATTCAAACACCTAATGGGATGCGAACATCTAATGCAATTTTTTATTTGGACGGCTTTTTCTTTTATCTCGTCGAGCCAAAACTTGCTTGAAGTGCCAAAGGAATAGAGGGGGAATCTTGGGCAACCTTTTGCCACTGGGGACCATCTTAGAAGTGAAAACGGGTGATTCTGAAAGGTTATTGATTGATCCACGGAAGGGACGATTGGGTGGTAATTATGAAGCGAAGAAAAAGGTGCCTACCCACGCTGTCACCCGTGAAAGCCAGCTCTTCACTAACCTCCCCCCCCTTCGGAGCCACGTAAAAAACCAGTCAAACCATGTTTGGCCTTGCAAGTTGCAAGTGATCCTTCCGAGCTAGAATTGTACTAGCGCCATGTTGATCTGCCAAGTCTGAACTTAAGGGAGCATTAAAAAGCATAAATGTTCAACCCCAAGCCTTGAACTCCGCCATCCTTTGAGGTGCATATCACTTTGTGAAATCTTCTTCGCTCTACTAGAGTAGCAAAAGGAGAAAATCAAGCCGAAAAGAGCCGGGGAAAGGGGGTGAGGATACGCCCTCCTCCTCACTTCTTAGTGGAGACTAATGGGCGATGGTGTCGGGAACAAGCAACGTGTGAGTTGACAAATAAGTGAATGGGACATGAGATCTTAAATCAAGAGTGCATGGAGATGGACCGACACGGGCGTAACGCCGTCATGGCCAAGCATTGCTCCTGCGGTTTCCGACTAAGGCTCCTTTCATGGGAGTCGGGTTTCTCTTTTTTCTTTTTGGGGCTTCGGTTCTTGAGTTACATATCGTCTTAGATTAAGGGAAGATTGCGGATTTGTTGGAAGATAGGATTCATTAGACAGCCGACGTCTCAACTTTAAACCTCTTTCTTTAGGCTCGAGCAATGTCTCTATAAGGTAAACATAGGGCAATGTCAATTGCCCCGTTTCCACGTCCTAGCTCTGTTAAAAAAACTTGGAGCAATTGACATCGGCCCGGTTCCCACGTTCTAACTCTATGAACGCATTGCCTCAATCTTATCTTCAAAAGCTAAAGTAATCAATTCGATGTTGCTTTCTTTTTTGCTACAGGAATTAGAAGGAGGTGATTGCAATTCATCGTTATATTTCTAAAGCGCCGCGCGGTGCGATTTCTTTTGCGTATGATTTCGCTTTTGCCGCCCAAAAAAAAGAGTGGTCTTGCTACCTCCGTGCATATCATGAGAAGCTAATGGACGACCAATGGAAAACGCAAGGAGGGATCATGGAATGATTGGGCAATCTTGTAGAGGCGCTATGTCCATCACGAGTCCAATTGCGAATTATGTTATATTTGGCATTGACAAGCATATGTTAACCGGTGTGGCAGATCAAACACTCCATCAAACGCTAAACTAAGTAAAAAATGACAAACAGACGACCGCCGAATGTCAAATAATCAAATGATTAATTAACTAATTGGACAATAAAACCTCCCTCCGGTGCCCTGAAGATTCACAAGAAAACCACCGTTTCCCCGAAAAAGGTCCTCCCTTTCTCTCTCTCTCTCTCTCTCTTTCTGTGACTCACTCTCTCCTCTGCACTCTCCCTAATCTCCTCCTCTTCACCTACTTCTCTCTCCCTCTCTCCGAGACGAATCCGCTGCAGACCCGGGCGCATTTCCTCATTCCTCGCAAAATTTCTTGATCTTTACATGTTCCCCAGGTTTCGAATTTCTTGATTTCTTCGAGTTTCTGGGTTTTTTTTTTTGGGTTTCAAGATTCTGGCTGTGAAGTGTGCTGGGGTTTGTGGGGGACGATAAACCCCCTTTTCTTTTTCTGCAAAGCAATGTGAGGAGATTTTCATTCTCTAATGGTGGCTTCCATCTCTGAGAGCATCAACAGACCAGCCTCGACCCAGACATCAGCAGCGGCAGCGGCAGCAACGCCGAGACCTGTGCATTCTGCTTCTGAGAAGCACAATGCCAGAAGACCCAGATCAAAGCACGTCCCTTCCAGATATCTCTCTCCCTCTCCTTCAACATCTACCTCCACCACCACCACAACGACCACCACTGCAACTACAGCGACTTCCTCCTCTTCTAGCTCTAGGCGATTTGGTTCTCCACTCATATCTCGCTCCACAAACACCGCTACTTTGCCATGTACAGCCCCGAAAAGGTCCCAATCGGCCGACCGGCGGCGCAGTCCGAGCCGTCCTGTGACGCCAGGTCCACAACACAATGCAGGCGAGCTCTCGGCTGCTGCCAAGCTTCTGGTCACTTCAACGAGGAGTTCAACCAGAAGCTTGTCTGTTTCTTTTCAGGGTGAGGCCTTTTCCCTTCCAATAAGTAAAGAAAAAGCGAATGCAGTTTCTGTACCCGCTCGAAAAGCAACCCCAGAGAGAAAGAGGGCAACGCCAGTGAGAGATCGGGCTGAGAACGCCAAGCACTCAGATCAGCATCGTTGGCCCGGGAGGACCCGCCAAGCAAATCCGGGTATGGAAGTAAATTTGTTGTCTAGGAGCATGGATTGGGGCAGTAATAGTATCGATGATGGGAAAAAGTTCGCTGGGTTTGGATCTGGCTTTGCAGGTAAGATATTGAGGCAATCATCAGTTGACGAGTGTAGGAGGGTCTCTTTTGATGGGAGATTGAGCCTGGATTTGGGTCATGCTGAGCTGATAAATGCGGTTTCTCAGAATGCTCACCCAGACACTAGTTCTGTGAACGAATCCTCTGTGCCGTCTGAATTCACTGCTTCTGATACAGATAGCGTGTCTTCTGGTAGTACTTCTGGTGTGCAAGAATGCGGGAAACCAAAAAGTGGGCCCCGTGGAATTGCTGTTTCTGCAAAGTTTTGGCAAGAGACGAATAGCAGGTTAAGGCGATTGCAAGATCCTGGGTCGCCCTTTTCACCGAGCCTGGGATCGAGAATGTCTGCTCCGAGTAAATTAGTTCAATCGAAACGGTTCAGTAGCGAGAGTCCAATCGTGTCTCCTAGAACCTTGGCTTCTCCCACACGGGGAGTTGCACGACCTGCTTCGCCAAGTAAGCTTTGGGCTTCTTCAGTCTCCTCTCCATTGAGGGGGATGCAAAGTCCATCTCGGGCTAGACCGGGTTCTGGCGGCTTAAATAGTAACTCTAGCAGTAGTTGTGTGCCTTCGATTTTGAGTTTTTCTGTGGATATTCGGAGAGGGAAAATAGGGGAAGACCGGATTGGTGATGCGCACAGGTTGAGGCTTCTTCATAACTGCTACCTACAATGGCGATTTGCAAGTGCAAGGGCAGATGCTACATTTATTGTTCAGAGGCAACATGCAGAGGTAGCAAACTGTTTCCCAAATTTACCATATGTACAAAGGCATCGTTCCTCATCTTTAATGCCTTTCCTTTTTCGGTTAAGATAAGTTGTGCTTGTTGTATGCTTGGTACCTAGTTGTTTGGATATTCTTTCTTAGTCAGGCTAATATTGATGTGGGAGAATTACCGTATTCATGTCCATCTTAATCGTCTCTGGATGTGAATGCTCAAACTTCCTTTCACTTCCGACAAGTTCATTTGAAGTTCTTCATTCTGCCCATTTTCATGCTTATCTTGTCACTTTACAGTTTCCAAAAAAAAAAATTACTTGCAAGATTCTTCTGGATACATGTAATATTACCGGGACAGATTCTTATTTTATGTTTCTCTGTTGTACCAGAAAGACCTCTGGGGTGCATGGATAACTATATCAGAACTACGTCACTCTGTCACTGTCAAAAGGATGAAGTTGCTCTTGCTAAAGCAAAGACTCAAGCTGACTTCTATATTGAAGGGACAGGTCAGTTCAATCTTTTGTCGATGCATTTGGCTTTTTTAAATTTTCAGTCTGTCATTGGCTTTGGTTAGCAAGCTTCTGCAAATATGTTGATACTGGTCATTCTTACCTTCAGAAATTGTTCTTTTTGGTTATTGCCCAGAAAATAGAAGAAGTTCAAATAGGATTGCATAAAAATAGAGCTAATCGTAATTGCGTTTTGATCATCCTGCAGTGTCATGCTTGTGTTCTTTTCACAAGCACCAGACAAGTGTTGTAAATAAGCCTACTTGTGACCTAAGAAACTCACTGCTGCCTCATCGATTGGTACAACATGGGTGTACTTGTTTGTTAGGACCATTCTAGATGCTTCCACTGGGGTTTACTTACCGGTTATTTCATAATGAATCTCTCTGAGTATGATTTGAATGAGGCTGATCATTTTGACTTCTCCATTTTAAATTCATTATAAACGAGGAGGTTAACACTTGGCAATGATACGGTGGTGCTTTAGTTTGCGTGTGCCTGTTGAAGCCTTGGCTGTTTAATGTCTTAAATTTGTTAGCATTCTTAAAAAGCACTGGCAAACAATAGCATACCAGTTAACACTTTTATCAATACTCAGGCATTCTCGTCTTTAGATGCTTCTGTCATTGTGCATAATATTTGTTCAGAATTTTCTCTTTGAAGTTATTTGGATGAAGACTCTTGGCATTTTGTATCCATTTCGTGAGAATTGCTGCTTCTCATGGTCATTACTAAGATTGAGAGGGAAGAAAGTTGCCTAACTATAGAACTTCAAAACTTATGAATGGCTGCATTTTCAGTAAGGCCAAGCAAGATGCATTATTAGCATTGATGAACTTTGGCATCATTCTTTGCCATTTTTTGTGGCATGTCTTTACATGATGATTGTGCAAAGACACATTTTCAGTAGTCCTACAACTATTTTCTTTCATTAAAGTGAGCTTCCGGGGGGTCAATGCAGATGACCTGCTTGGAAGAATGGTCTCTTCTAGAAAGAGATCACTCAAGTTCTTTGCTGGGGGCCACTGAAGCTTTGAGAGCAAGCACTCTTCGTCTTCCAATTGTTGGGAGTGCAATAGTATGTATTTTACTTTTCACATGTGGTATTATCACATTGCAAAGACTTCCTCACCGAACTTTGTGTGTTTTCTTCGCATCAGGCTGATATGCAGAACCTGAAGGACGTCATTGGATCAGCTATATCTGTAATGCAGGGAATGGCATCCTCGATATATTCCCTCTCGTCAAAGGTGAAGTTATCTCCACATCAGTTTGTTGCTCTATTGTTGCTTCTGTGATCTTGTACTTTGGATAGTGCCTCTTACTCTTTAAAATATTAACTTGTTGCGTATTCTCATTGAGGTCTATTATCATTAATTTTCATATTCTGGACCACCTTTCTGCACGAGCTAGGTCATTCAACATCATCTCTGAATCAAAAAGGTTAAGCCTCATTACCAAATGTAGGAGCCTGCATACTATTCTGGCAATGAAATAAAAAATCGCTTGTCTACAGATTCTCAACTAACATTATTCTTGTGGCTAGTCTTGTACATAGTAAGGGCATATCAGTATCCTTTTCTGCAGTATCATGCAGTCCAAAGTCTAAATAGGCCATTCCCGTGCATATGCGGCAGAGGGGTGTTCAATGACTCCTTAAGATGCTGTCTGGCAGACAAGTTAAAGAATGCTTCCTGGGATTAAAGGATAGATATACTCAAAATGTCTAATTGACCTCTGTTGCTAAAATTGTCAATGAATCTAGCACAGTCACAAAATTTTGACAAGGGCTTTAGTATGGTAGGGAATGAGAGAGATTAGACTTCTTGGGGTTTGTTCAATTTCTTTTATAGGGGGAGTCTATAGCCTAAGGAGCAATGGAGATGATATTTTGACATGTGCTTCTTTTGGCATGGAGTAGTTAGCATTTCTGACTCAGGATTCTGGTTGAATTTGTTGCGGAAGTGAAGAGTTTCTGTTTCAGAATCAGTTTGAGAAGTCGATTATTACAGGAGATCCATCTTGTTCAGTCTGTAAGATTGGCTTCACTAGGTCAGCCTAGATTGCTATCTAGCAACTGAATTATTTTGCTATATGTTTGGTAGCTCGAGGATCCCATTTTCTCCCTTTGATCACTACCTGTTTGTGGTCAAAGAAGATAATCAACCCCCATTTTTGGGTCTTTGAGGGTTTCTGTAGAAATGACAGCTTCAATTATTCTAACCTTCTAGGACGTTTACAGTTCCTCCATACAAATATAGTTTTGGGAGTTCTGGTAGGTATTGCAGCTCCTCAAGTTAATGCTTGAGGCTTTTAGTTTGCCTGTGTAGATTTTTGCAAGTGTAGGGGTTTAATTTCATCATAATGTATGGCGATTGTTTTACTAATCTCTCTAACCGTTTGTTATTGTGTTTACTTCTATAGATCATATAAAATCTCGGTAGCATGCTTAATGCCCTATAGAACTTGCTTGTGACATTGGCTAGCAGTTGATAGTGAGATCGTTGATTCACTTATTATATGTTCTGGTTGCTCTCATCGATGTTTAAATTTAATTCTTTCAGGTTGTGGTGCTATCCTTTCTTGACCTTTTATTTCTGCTAAAAAGGACCATGAGTTAAATGCAGTCGTGTTTTCACATGCTCTTGTTATTCTCTTTTACTATTTGTTTCATTGACCATGTTTATAGCAGCAAGACAGCTAAAAATATCTTATCTGACAGGTTGAGGAAATGAACTCCTTGGTAGGTGAACTGGTAGGCGCCTCGTCAAAGGAACGGTTTTTTCTTGAACAGTGTCGAGATTTTTTATCCAGTTTAGCAGCCCTGCAGGTAATGTTGGTTCTCTCTATTTTTCCTCTCTTCTCTCTATCTTTCTCTCTCTCTCTCTCTCTCTCTCTCTCTCTCTCGGCAAATGATTGTACTTCAAAATCAATGTACCGGTTTTTAACTTGGTATTTTCATTTAACAGGTAAAGGACTGTAGCTTGAGAACACACATACTACAATCTAATCGTGTACCAATTTCCAGTAGCCTGACGACACGTGTGTAGAACTGACTCTTTTTGACTGCTCACCAATCTAACAATTACATCCTACCGATTCTTTTACTACGGGCAGAGGCAGTTCAGCTTCTCACTTGATGCTCCCTGGAACCTATGTTAGTATTCTAGTGTCGATATGTTGTATTCAGTCTATTTTTGTCTCAGGAGGTAACTGACGACGGCATGTCTTTACTAATTAGCTGTGTATACCGGATGCTCCTTCGCTTGAGAGCAAAAGAAGCATTGTATATAAGGATCATTTGATGGGTTGTGGAGTTTCTGGTCTCATCCCATGTTTTCCCTTGCAAATGTTTGCTGTCATTGCCATTGTTCTCCTCGCTGACGTGTTGGAATTCGTAGATTCCATCGACTCTGGATGTGATTTGTCTATGCCGATGCAATAGACTAGAAATTTTTCATTGACATGCTTGGTCTAGGGTCAAGCCAAGGATTTCGATGGCTCTTGCAAAGTTCCTAACTCTCTCTCTTTTTTGTGCCCTTTTTTTCGTTCTTTTCCTCATTTCCTGTAATTTCAGTTACTTGGCGTATGGGCACATTTGTTGGCGGAAAGGCTTATAAATCTCAATATATGTAAGGGTCTTGCAAGAAATACACGAAAGATTTGTTACGTGATGTTTGTGTTTATCTGTTGCATATGCAGGAATAGTATATATTGTTAATTTGCCCGAAAGGTTACGCTGGACATTGAAATGTTTTTCCGTGGTGAAAGATTGTACTTCTGTCTGTTAAAAGAAGGGCAATGAAATTTGAAGCTTATACAA
This sequence comes from Melaleuca quinquenervia, assembly GCA_030064385.1. Taxonomy (NCBI): domain Eukaryota; kingdom Viridiplantae; phylum Streptophyta; class Magnoliopsida; order Myrtales; family Myrtaceae; genus Melaleuca; species Melaleuca quinquenervia. The sequence goes on along the minus strand of CM057726.1, from coordinate 1,955,635 downwards.
TATAGTATGGATCCATAGTATTTTGAAGTATATACAAGATATACTCTGTGAAAGTGAGCTTTAGGCATAAATACGTGTCTATGGGAATGCCTCAGAGAGATTCTAGTGGGTCAGTCTATTCCCAAAGTGGTAAGAACTTCTGCACTTAAACTGGAGCAAAAGCTAGCCACAATCTTGAGCAAAACTGACTTTAATCGAAGGCCGAGATCACAATCTCCTGATTTCGCCTCTCCTGCGGACACCAATCCCTTGTGTACAAAACTGTCCGTAAGTGTATGATGTTCTGTATTCTGTTGCTCGAGCAGTAGTTCCAGGAGAGACTCCCTTATTCCAATGCCTCTCACCGTTAGGACGTAGGAGCTCCGTTCGATAAGTCCAGCTCCGGGCAACGCTGGGAACTGGGAAGCACCATCTCCACTAACTTCTGGCACATGTGCAACTTCCTCGTGAACAAAAAGCGCCACCTCTGACCGGATTCGCGGTCCTCCCTGCTGCTTCAAAGAGTTAGGAGACTGAAAGAGAGGAGCAGGACGCAATCGAAGGAGTCGAGAAAGACCCCTTCACAAGAATTTTGCATACGGTTTTTGACCCACTGACTGAATTTATCATGTCAGCACTAGGGAAAATTTTTCCGATGAAGTTTTTCTCAACCTGTATAGACAGTTTGATCTTGTGTGCCATGGAATCTAGTTGAAGAACGAAGAAGCTGAATTCAGTCGCACTTCGATTCTCAGGCAGGTTTCTAATAGAGGACAAGATACGCGTATGGGCAAAGAACATGGCCTTGAAGAGGACGGCAGGAGTGATGGGCGTATTTATCCATTTTCAAGCACCTGCCAAGCATGTAAGGCTCCCTGTAAACCCTTTCCGACGCTCGACATCCGTTGCTACTCACGATCTCTTCTTTGAAGGATCCTCAATATCTTCTAGCTCGACACACGGCAAATGGATTAATTGCTTGCATCCACAAAGCATGTCTAGATTCTAAACTATCCAAGGGAAGGTTTGCGCTGAGATGTTATTACTACATTGCACATACCAGTTAAAAAATACGAGGTAAAGTAATTTGTAGAAAGAGAATTTGATTGGTCGTATGCTCACTGTCTTTCAAAATATCAAAAGTTACGAATTTTAAATTGTAGCTTTCTTTTATTCTCCGTCTAAACGGTAATTATTAGAATGAACAGATGATTTCCTTAAATGCCATGAAGCCATTAGAAAAGAGCAGAAGCGCGAAATAAGTATCGAAAAAGCTAAGGAACAATCATAATCACGGGCTTGTTTCAAGAACTATGCATGCAATTCTGCCTTCACCTCGTGTAAATTCTGTGCTTCTTGTCATTGTCATTATCGGCAACCATAAACAAAGTATAGGATGCAGAAATGTCTATTGGATCTGGGTTATCTTATGAAGGTTACGACTGTGCTACAGCCGTGCAGTGTCAATTTGTTTCATTTATTGGTTTCCAAGGTGCTGTGGGTGTTCCATTATTATTTTTTTCTTTTTTCGCGAGAATAGAGGCTTCGAATAACTTGCTTTTCTTACCCTATTCGGACAAAAAGGAGAACTTACTGATATCACATTAATGCTTAATAGTTTGATTACTTCAATCAGCCAAAGATTTATTTGAGCTTAGACTTGTTTAATAGATGGAGTATGTCTTACGAAGGCGAACTAAAAAAAAAAACTCAAAGAGGGTAGTTTCCAAATGAAAAAGACAGCTCTGAAAAGCTAGGTTCATATTTCTTTCTTGAAGCAACTGAAAAAATATTGATGCGATCAATGACTCGAGAGCATTAGATATCTTCCCTGAATGAATAACAAATGCGATCTCTCAAGGTCCAAAGCAGGATGACCTCAGTCAAAAAGCCAAATTCAAGATTATGAACACAGTTGGATAACAAAAAGCCAAAAGGAGATCATCAGCAAGAGGATGGCTGCGTATGTAACTGATCTAGTGTTAAATTTTGCTCGCTCGAGAAAATCCAATGTCACTCAATTACAAAGGTTAGGCTTATCATATACATGCCAACCGAAGCAACCCCTAGCAGATCGATCAGCAGTTAACATACTTCTGGAGCAGCTCTTCCAATGAACCTGAGAGAGTTGAATCAGCTTGGTTAGTCTTGAGAATCAACCCCGTGACTAAATAGTCAACAAACACATGCACTGATCAGTACACGGTATTGCTGTTCTTTACTTGTGGTCATGGTTTCAATTGAAGATGGCTAGTTCTTGGTATATCTGTTGCAGCAAGAGAATCTGAACCTCAGGGTTCATGCACGATTTTTTTGATGTGTTGACCGCAAATTCACGGATCAAAGTACCGTCCTTTTTCCTCACAGTAAAGCAGTCATAATACAGAGAATGCAAAGTTCATTCTCCATACAGGTTCGTTGCCATAATTTAAAGTCCTAAATCATCATTGTGATTTCTAATTAATAATATAAGTTAGGCAGAAATCCACTCCTCATCTGAGTTTATGTACTATCACATTAAATATGGGCACAAATGCGAACTATGATTACTGAAACCTGTCTCCAGTGATTAAGAAACCAACATGGGATGTATGATAAAGTGGGGTTATACAAGAATTAAAGTTCAGAATCATATGACAACTGCAGCTTCATCACTATGAAATTTAAACTCTGATCAAACCCCTAATTTTCTATTCATTTAGCCCATAAAATTTTAGTAATCAACCTATCTGTTTGCCTTTTGAATTCACTTTTCGGAAGTTTTTGTGCGTCATCATAGGAACTGTCGGGTTTTAGGGCATCTTGCTTCCCCATGAGCATGCAATTATATGGCATCTCCTCTAATAATAGTAAAGGATTCGAGTCCATAAATGACAGGGTTCTTCAAAAGAAAACGTGCAAGGATAAACCATTTGCTAATCTTAAGTTAATAACTTCATAATGGAAAAAGGTACTCTTTGCCACATGTATTGCGATGTTGCGCTATGATACTTGTGCTCATAATTAAGGAACAGTGGTCCTGATACCTTAATGAATCCAATCATGGTACCTCACACTGAGGAACATCAGCTTTGATCCAGACGTCCAATTATTTCTCTCTGTGTATAAAGCTTCTCAACCTGCAATAATGATCATCTGCTGTTTTAATCTTATAGACATGATAGCATTAAAGCAAGAGCGATCTGTCATGAATTGGAGGGGGCTGAAGGCTTCGTTCATGTATACCAGAAGGAATAGAAGAAAAGAAAGAAACAAATTAAAGGGTGTTGACTATTCTTTTGAATCATGGGGCTTCCGCACTTCATCGTCTCATTTATTAACAGAACAAGTCTTTAGCTAGCTCTATAAAGAGCCAACAGAAGAAAGTTCAGGTGCTGCAAAAATCTTTCTTTTTTCTCAGAGGTAACAGCATATATTAATCAGGATACGTTATGGGTTATTATACCATCCACCGGCAGAACCGGGGATGGAGTTTGAATTCCATCAAAGGTGGAATAATTGGGCAACTTTTACTGATTGATCAAGTTATTAAAAATAAGTAGATCTGATTACTTTGAAAAAGAAGCTCCTTTTCCCTCTGTGTCTTTACTTCCACAGTGAATAATTCCCTTTTTCTTTAGATGAAGTTGAACACTCTTACTCTTTTTTCCATTCTTTCGCAAAGAATTTAGCAAAGGATTAGGAACATCCTAAGCTTTGACCAAACAAATGTAAACGATTGAAATTATCACAAGTCATGTCGAGAAAACAAAATTGACACAACGGAATGAGTAGAAAAGTATTGGAACTAATGAAACTTTGGAGTGATTTTTCAACAAGGCCACTCGCGGACTAAAAAAATCTCTACTTTGCAAGAGAAAGTTGTCTAAAAATGTCCTTAAATCCTGTAATTGTTTACATAAGCCTATCTATTTGAAAGAGAAATTCTTCTCTACACCATGTACAAGGATCTTGTAATTGTGCCAAAGTAATTATGGTGGGCTAGAAAAAGTACCATTGCACATGAATCCTCTGTCGACAGAAGATGTGCACTAAGACAAACATAAATAGAGTCCTCGATTTTCCACGGAAAGTTATAAACTGTATCTTTTGGCAACATATCAACAGAGATTCTTATTTCAACGTGCTCTTAACAAGAACACTGACAAAGCCCTGGTTTTACATGTAAAAAATGCAAAAGGCGTGGTTTCAAACTCGTTTATATTAAGCGGAAAATATCAATCACATAGCTGAACGTTTGACCATAAACAAATATTGGCAGCTTGACCAATTAGGTGGAAATTCACAGTTTTGCACCAGCATTGGTGGACCGGACGATAACTCCAACTGTAAATCACAGAAAGGCATGAATCAGGACCAAAACCACCTTTTCTAACACAGAAGCCATATTAGTTTTTAAACAGCTCTCGTGGCTGCTACAGAACTTGGAGCAAGATCCTTGTAACTAGCTCTAATAAGGACGACCTGTGGTCTTGATCTTGCTTTTGGATTAATATAACCCCCCTCCATTCACTGAAAAAAACAAAGCAAAACAAAACAAGGGAAGCATTAGAAGCTTTTTCTATATTATGACTTTGGTGCTGATAAATCGAAGAAAAACAAGTTTATTATATGGGAAGCAATATGTGGTAGGAAAAAGCCACTGAAAATCTCAAATTATGATTATCGTGATATATTTACCACGATTTTTTTCTCGTAACATCGAAAAGCCCAAATTATGTCTATTGCAATACATTTACCCTGGATTTTTTTCTTGTCACATGACAAAATCATAAACTTGTACCCATATGATATGTTTATCCTTGGTCAAGGTTTAGTCAAATGATATTCTAGCCAAAACAAATTGTTTTTATTTCACTTGACTCACCTAGGCGCTATGTCAATACCGTTTTGTCTTTCGCCGTTTATGTAGGCGGATTTTTAGCGGTGTATGTGTTACAAATATTACACATTTGGGATTTTGTACCATAGAAAAATATCAATGGTAACTATATGATAGAGGGTTTGATTTTGGGTTTTTAGTAACTTTTTCCTCCCACATGGTACGCATTGCAAAGTTATGATCTTTGAAAAGCAGGTGAATGAACCTTATTAATCAAATGAAGGCAGAGGGGATCGAGCTTATTTTTTGGATTCCTGGTTAATCAATGGCAAGTCCCATGAATGCTGTCCCTCTTTCTCTAAGCAATTGTTAGGAAATGGCAAAAACTATTTGCGCAGCCATTTCCACTAGTTCTCTCTCCCCTTTGTTAATTGCAAGTTGATGACTTGATGGGTGGGGTTCATACTCAATTCCCTCTTCTTTCTCCAGCTATCCTTTCTCAATCTCGATATCTCCTTCTATTCCATCAATCGATTGATCGTGTGTCCGTTAGAGTTAGTCATCTTGAAATCGCGACCCTCTATTCAACTCTTCCTTCAGTCGCCGACATGTCGTTGTCCAATCTATTCTGCCCTTTTGCATCATCAAGATGTCGGGAATGCGGTTCATCCTAGCAAACCCATGTGAATAGGAGAAGTGACTAGCAACTAAAATCCAGATCCAAAAATGTTCCCCTGCGCACAAAAGACATCGCCGTTTTTGTGTTTCGAGTCAATATCCCTATGGTTTCTTTCATTCATCAGGTGATTATCTTCGGTTGCATGGATTTCCATCACGTGTACGCACATCATGTCTGCTGAGGGAAGAGCGTTGCCTCGATGATTTCTCAACTCCTGCAATCCTGCTCGTACGCGCATAAATGTACAGCGCAAGTTAGGAAAATCGAGACCGATACGTGACCATAACATGTTGATTTGTCTCTGTTAAAACTATGCAATTCTTGTATGTAGTTTGGTCCGCCCGTGATGTGTACGTGTTGATGACCGGATCTTTCCCACAGATTCTGTCCATGGGGTCAGACATTGCCATAAGCCACCCCCATTGCCAAAAGTGTGTCCATTTTCTTTTCAAGCATTCCCGGAACTAAGAAAACTATGGGGGCTTGAACTTAACCTTATCAGGGTTTGATTGCATCTTTTCGCAGTGTTAGGGAAGGCGCATAATGGCATAAACGGTAGGACCAAAGCATTCAATGGCCCTTCAAATTCAAGCATTTAATAGGAAAATCTTCAAAAGAAATCATAATGCTTTTAATTGTATCAATTCAGTCTTAAATATATTGATATTTTGTCAACTTAGTCATTCTGGCTAATTTGACCCATAAAATGCTTACATGGATACTCAATCGGTGCCTATTATCTTATGTGGCCGGACCGAGTTGATGTGGATGTTGGAAAGAAAAAAGTTAACGTTTTCATTTCAATATAAAAAATAAGAGGCTCTTAAAACTTCAAAACGATGTCACTTCCAAGATAACCTTTTGATTTGATTCATCAAGCTCTCACGATGAGAAGAATCTTTGCTGTGATCTTGCCGAATCTATTTGACCTCAACTCAAATCGAATGATATTGCTCAAGCCAAGCCATTCTTTCATCGAGTCGACTCTCCGATTTAGCTTGAGCATTCATCCGTCCCAACCCCACAAATTTGCCCGTCCAGACCTCGAAGGCCTGAATGACCCATAACCTTGAGATTCTGCAGCAAATACAGCAAAAGTGTGTGGTCCTGATTTGGATGTGCTGTTGACACTTAACTAACATGATATAAAGGTATGTTTTCGTGGTCCCGAACACGACAAAAAGGCTCATTGTCTTCATGAGTGTTATTAATGGTTTGAAGACAAAATTTCTTGCAAATCTCCTGACATCCTTCATCTTCAGATTTCTATATGACACGCGAACCAAAATTGCCGTAAACAACCGCAATACAACCGACATTGTCTTCAATCTAGAATTTCCTTTCTTCAGCTTTGTCACATCTTGTTTCGCATGTTACCCAAATGAAAATAGTGCAACTCTCCCCACTGTTGTCTGTCGTGTTGTGGCTGTATCTCGGGCAGCCACAGTATCTTATTCCCCGATTATCCTTCCTCTTTACTGTCCGTAGAGAAGATTTTAGGCAATAATGGCAAAACGCAGACGCATTTTTGTATTGATTGTGATGAATTCGCTGGTTCTCTATATGAACTTGCTTATCTCTTCTTGGCGATGACACCTCACTGTCAATTATAGGGAAACTGTTATTTATGCTTGTAAAATGACAACTGCAATTTCCTTTTCTGATTTTGTCCTCTGTAAGGGAAAAACTGAGGGTAGCATAGGGTAAAAACATCCATCAAAAGGGACACTTCCAATGGTCAAGACAACGAGCAAACATAAATGAGCATGTGAGCAAATGGACAGATGCTATAAGATGAAAACTTTCTGTATGAACACTTTCGAACGCATGCTATAAGAGAATCCAAAGGAGCAGCCTAAGTAATTCCAAAGGGACGCTTCCAGTAGTCAAGACAGTGAGGAAAGGATTGAATGAGCTGGACTGCTCCTTTGGGGTCATTGTACATAAAGTCAATCAAACCCGTCAGCCAGCGTACGTCAATGACCATCACACTCGTTGAATATGTGAATATATTGCTCTAAATTTGCATTTCATCACATTATATCTTTAACTTGTCTCGCATGGATGTTCTTGGAATGCATGTCCGAGATCTTTGATGTGAAATGCAATGTCAGAACATAATGTTTAACTTGTGGATCGATGCTCCTCATGGATGCACCGTGTACCAAGAGCCGAAGATCACCATTCACCCAAAGCACAGCGTGCATCTAGCAATATAGGAGAAAGCAGTATTCCTAGGCATATGGAGATTGATCGCAACAAGCTTCATCAAATTACTAAGAGAACCAACAACAAAAAAAAAAATCTGAAAATTCGTTTCATGACATCAATAAGGTTGATTATCAACATCGGGTGGTCGATTGAATTTAAAAAAGATGAAGAATTGGATTCGGTTCAAGAGAAAACCATACGACAAACTTTTCTTGGAACGTTGGAAGAGCTACAAGTGTGTCTAGGAGACAGTGTATTGGAGTTGATGAATATTTTAGGGATCCTTGTTTCTCATACTGAGCACACTCATATAAGTTTAGGAAAATCAAAGTATGAACCAATGGATTATAAAATCTATGCACGAAATGATAGGGGTTCTCTACTCCCCGGTGAGTGGACGGCTGCCTTGCTTGACGGTGAGTGAGCGGGTTTGCAAAGGCAATGCCCCTGTAGCAAAAATAGGATTTATATTTATGTTTATTTTAGTGTAAAAATATTATATATATACACATATATTTATGTTTCCTAGTTTAGTGTGGGATAAAACATGAATTAATGGGCTTAATGTTTTGAGCCTATTTACTATTGCTATATATTTTACTTTATGAGAGATTTTTGTAACCTTTTGAGCCATTGCAAATATAGTGAAACTCTTTGCAAGACGTAACCCTAATTTAGGTGAACTTGGGTAAACCTTTGCGCCATCTTCTTTTTCTTGTGTGATCTTCTTGATTCGGTTTGCGATAAGCCATTTTTTCTTCACATTGTTGGTCAAGGCAACCGTCTAGGTCGATTTGAGTGGATATTGAATTGATTTGGCTGGATAATAGTGTGGGTTCTTTGCATTATGACGGTTTGATGGATTTGGGGCTGGAAAATCAAAGAGAAGGTTACCTTCAAAATGATAATGTTTTAATGGAAATTAAAACCGCATCGTTTTGTTTTCTGTCTCATTTTTCAAGCTAAATTAGTCGAAAGAATTAAATTGGCAAAAATTTAAAATATTTAAGATTAAATTGGTACAATTGAAAAATTTATGACTAAATGAACCGTGGCTGTGTTAAGGACTTTTTGCACAACTTTCTCGAGCAAGCATGGTGCTTATTTTCTTGGAATAAGTTAGACCTTGGAAGAGCGATCACCTCTCTAGAAGCTTATTGGTCCCCCCCTCCCCCACCTCTCTCTTTCTCTCTCTTTTTCTTTGGGACTTTGTCTTATATAATATATCGCTATGGTATCGGATTGCGTCCACTTTTCACTCTTCAAGCAAGAGCTCTATTTGCTTCAGTTCTGATATTTTCGTTGTTCACTGCACCAAATCTCTGAGCAGTACACTTGCTGAGAAGCTCCTGTTGAACCAAAACACCCAGAGCTAAAAAGAAAGATCACAGATTGGGTCGTCACGCAAACTCGCTTTTTGTCGATGGAGGAAAAGAGAACGGTGATGGGGATGACGGCGTTTGTGGTGAGAGAATTCGATCCAAAAAAGGACTGCAAAGAGGTCGAAGAAGTAGAGAGAAGGTGCGAGGTTGGCCACGCGGGCAAGATGTCCCTCTTCACCAATCTTTTGGGCGACCCTATTTGCCGAATCCGCCATTCGCCTCCTTATCTCATGCTGGTATGCTTATTTGTGAATATAGCACTTCTGTTCCAGGGTTCTTGACGAACGTCCAGTCTTGATGGTCGAATTTTCCGTTTTGGGCACATGTAAATTTGGAGATGATGAAGTTTAATTTGTCTGCTTATGGATTTGAACAACCAGGTGGCTGAGATGGAAGTGGAAGGAGAGAGGAAGATTGTGGGCATGGTTAGGGGTTGCATCAAAACTGTCATTTGTGGAAGAAAGCTCTTTGGAAACGGAAGCTCGAACGATGATGGCGAGGATGATTCTTCTAAGATCATCTCTCCTATCTATGCCAAAGTCGCCTCCATTCTTGGCCTAAGAGTCTGTCCTTCTCACCGGTACTTATTTTGTTCATCACTTCCTTTAATTTCCAGAATACATCTTGGACAAAGAATCCACAGAGAATTCAGATTTCAAAATCCGTCCTAAATGCAGTGGTAAATACGAAGTTAAAGCAAATCAAAGTTAGGTTTTTGAAAATAAGCCTTGAGAAATTCTTGCTGCATGCAAATTTCCACATATTGAACGACGTTTTCCTGAGACAAGACCCTAGGGTCAATAGAACACTAGGAGAAAATGCACCGGAATTGACATCCGTGAAAACCAACAAGTTAAAGATTACTTGGAGCTCCTTGATTCGTGTTAATTGACATTAGACAACGTGTATTTCAGTGAGAAGAAATTCTGAAAAGCATTTACCCAAGAAAAAAGAAAAAAGAAATCCTCGTTTATCCTTCCTAGGGTTTCTGGATAACAAGCTGGGAGTACGTCCATGCCTCTCAATTTACATGGGATTAACTTGTTAGGTTTTGCACGTGCAGAAGAATCGGCATCGGTTTGGCTCTGGTGAAGAAGATGGAGGCATGGTTCATCCACAATGGTGCTGAGTACTCTTACATGACCACGGAAAAAGACAACCAAGCCTCACTCAATCTCTTCCTGTTGAAATGCAACTACTCCAAATTCCGAAACCCTTCCATATTAGTCCGACCCGTTCACGCTCACAGTGTCAAAATCCCTGATCGAGTCGCCATATTCGGACTCGACCACCTGGAGGCCGAGTCGCTCTATCGGGCCCGGTTCTCCGGCACCGAATTCTTTCCTCGCGACATCGATCGCATCCTCAAGAACAAGCTCAACCTCGGCACGTATGTTGCCATGCCAACCGGGTCCTGGGCTGGTTCTGGGCAGTTCCTCGCCAACCCCCCTGAGTCGTGGGCGGTCATCAGCATATGGAATTGCAAGGAGGCGTTCACGTTCGAAGTCAAAGGAGCGCCGCGCACCCTCCAGTGGATCACCAAGGCGACGCGCGCAGTGGACCGCTTGTTGCCGTTTCTGGGCATGCCTTCTGTGCCTCAGCTGTTCAAGCCGTTCGGGTTCCACTTCTTGTACGGCCTCGGAGGGGAAGGCCCGCGAGCGGGGAGGATGATGGAGGCGCTCTGCGCACACGCGCACAACCTGGCCAAGGAAATGGGCTGTGCCGTGGTGGCGACGGAGGTGGCGAGCCGCGAGCCGCTGAGGCCGGCGATCCCGCATTGGAAGAGACTGTCGTGCGAGGAAGACGTGTGGTGCATGAAGAGGCTGGTGGAGGGTTACAGCGAGGGTCCGGTTGGGGATTGGACTAATAGCCAACCTGGCTTCTCTATATTTGTTGACCCCAGAGAAGTGTAATATCGAGCTTGTTGATCATCACTGATTGCAGCTTTACCTTGCTTTGGTAGCTCATGACTCGGCAAGAGAAGTTAAAATTATTAGCTAGATAGATATGGCGTGTGGTTTAATCTTGGACATTGAACAGCTTCTGTATGGCCTCATGAAGATTGACCAGCTAATGGAATTCTGATTTGCTTCTGGTTACATTGCTATTGCATGTTAATGTATGTGTTTTTCAATCTTGGCTGTTGCTATAATGTCTTCTGATACCGCGTTGGATTGAACCTTTATGCTTACCGTGCGTTAAACTTTCCGCATCGTGCTTTGATGAATACTTGTAAACTCTGACGCTGCCATATTAAATATGGTCGGATTCTCAAAATTAATTTCCTTATCAGTTCCACTTCAAAACCATCTTTTTGTTGGGCCATCCTCAATGATCATTCGACATGTGTCTTTATATGTAATTACTCTACTTAATGACATAGTATCAAGTGACTCGTTTAATGAAAAATTGTTAATTCAAAAATCACTAGAATGGAATGGAATGGAAAATATTTAAAATTATTAGGAAAAAGCCACGAAAAATATTAAATTATGTATACCACAACACATTCACCCTGAATTGATTTTTCATGACATGAAAAACCCCAAACTATGACATTATGGTACTTCTATCCTAAACTATTTTTTTGTGACATAAAAGATACTAAATTTGTACCTCGTATTTATCATCAATCAAGGTTCTATTTGATGATTTTTCAATTTCACTAAAGCCATCAGAGTATCGTATCAACATCGTTTGCTATCTAACATTCATGTAGGCATATTTTAACAATTCTCATTGACGGAATTTTGATGGATGTTAAATGTGTTGCATAGATACAAGTTTACAATTTTTCATGTCACATAAACATATTTGGGGTAATCGTGTTTGCATAATTTAGGGCTTTTTGGTGGCTTTTGGGCAAAATTGTTTTAGCTATTTGTCTTTGCGGAAGAACTGAAACGTGTTGGACTTGGACAAATCTACCGTTCTTGTACCCGACCCGGACCAAAGCCCTCAAGGAGTAGGGCCTTTAACGGGTCCAAGATGGTCCGAAGCCCAGGCCCAAATCGTGGCCCCAGCGACAACCTTTCCCTTTCCCTTTCTTCTGCTTGGTTCGATCTTCTTCGCTTCTCGTCCTCAGCTCTTGTTGGGAAGGGGAGAGAGAAAAATCTTCTTCTTCTTCTTCTTCTTCTTCTTCTTCTTCAATGGCGACCACCGCCCTCGCATCCATAGCTTCGGCCGCGTCTGCTTCTACGCCTCTGAATCGAGAGCTGAACCTCCCAAAGTCGCCCTTTTTACACGGGGCCAAGCTTCTCCCGACTCCCCCTTCGCTCTCTCAGCTTAAATGCACGGGACGAACCGGGAAGTGCCGCGTCAAGGCTTCGCTGGACCATATTCCGAAGCAATTCAGACAGGAGAACCTGAAAGAAGGACGTGAGTGACTCACCGATGGAATTTTATTTTCCATTTTGGTCGATTGTTGTTCGACGCAGTCCATGAGGAAGTAGATGAGAATATTTAGATTGGTCTGTTAGTTGCGTGACGACTTGCTCTATCGTGTGATTGTTGCTTGCGGATATGGTTTCTTAGGCGATTGGAACTACTATGGAGCTGAATTGGAGATATTTTGTGGAATTTTTGAACTACTAAGTGTGGTTGCTGGAGCTTGGTATTGGATCCGAATTGGCTTAAATTATTCAGCGTAAGAAGTTTTCCCGATTCATATATGGGAGAATGAGGTTGGAGATTGGAGGCGAGTTTAAATCCTCTGGAAGTAAATACGTTAGTACTCCAGCTAAATACTTCTATAAGAATGCTTAGATAAAGCTGGCCCTTTTGATCATGTTATGAATCTACTTGACCTTTCACATTCGGGTTTCAATTCAAAGGAGGCATAATTAAGTTTGAGTAATTGTCGTGCTGTTATCCTCTTTTGCAGTGGCTGAAAATTTCAAGAATGTGCCCCAGTATCTTTATGGTCTCTCACCATCCCAGATGGATATGTTCATGACGGAAGATAATCCTGCTCGTCGACAATCAGAGAAAGTTACAGAGGTTAATAATTTACTTAGCATTTATTTAGTTCCAGACATTTGAGGATGAGATTGTAAGTTGTAATCATTCTGGCTACTTCAGACCGCTACTTAACATTTATTCGTGGAGTTGATTGGCTATGTGTGGCGCTGACGTCTGCACTCGACAGGAGACTAATTGCTTTTTCTTTCCTGGTCCCTTCCAACAGGAAAGTATCTCTTCAGCCAGAAATTATTTGGATAACGGAGGCATGTGGAGCCTCTCCGGAGCACATGACAAGGGTCCCTCTAAATACAGCATGAGCGTAAGCATGTACCGAGGGGGTGCGAGAGGATATGGAAGGCCTAGAACTGCTCCTCCTGATTTGCCATCATTGCTCTTGGATGCTCGTATATGCTACTTGGGAATGCCTGTAAGCCCCTCTTTGGATCTTGCTAAGATGTTTTTTTTTCCTTGCAAACCATCTAAATGGCATTTTCTCCTCTATTACACTTCTACATTGTTGATGGACACTGAATGATTGCCGCAGATTGTCCCAGCCGTCACCGAGCTCTTAGTTGCTCAGTTTATGTGGCTGGATTATGATAACCCTTCAAAGCCTATATACCTATACATTAATTCACCTGGCACACAGGTAAGTAAAATGCGCCGTGCTTTTCTTTGGCTTTGGTTATGTCATGAAAGGAATCCTCTAAGGTTCCATAAAGTTACTGATGAACCATTTCATTATTAGTACCATTGTATCTTATGTTGGCTTTCCCGATTCAGAATGAGAAGATGGAGACTGTTGGATCTGAAACCGAAGCATATGCTATAGCCGACACAATGGCTGTGAGTATCATGTCTAACCTTATTGCCACTCAATCGGTTATAATTAAACAAATTCTTTCTTTTTAATAAGCTTTATACACGTAAATCTGAGCCTTTGTTATTGTATCCTGTCTTTTGATTTCCTTGTCTGCCATGCTTTTCAATCTGATTTGCTGCTTATTGTCATTTCAAGTACTGCAAATCAGATGTTTATACAGTGAACTGTGGAATGGCTTATGGTCAAGCGGCAATGTTGCTATCACTTGGAACCAAGGGTTATCGTGCTCTCCAGCCAAATTCCTCAAGTATTGTCCTTTTCTCCTTAAAGTTTAGAGGGCTATAGTTGATTACTTATTGATATGTTTTGCACATCAACTGGAATTGCCAGGGAGCAAACGTGCTTGCCTTTTCCCTTGCCTTGCCATAGACATGTTAGTAGCTACCATATCAAGAATATTTTCTCATGATCCTGTGGCATTATGTTCAGCCATGACCAGTTTAAAGTTGCCTTCACATCATAAAAGTATTTAAATGGACTGCTCAAAGTCGTTGGGGAAGAGCTTCAACTTTTGATATATGCTTATTCTTCTAGATGGACAAGATTTATTCTTCTTCTTTCTGCAAATGTTAGCATCTCCAGGACCTTCGTAGGAAGAAGCATGGAGTTTCTATTTTCTATTGCACTTCTTCTGTTAAGTAATGAATGACTCATAGTTTGTGTCTCTTCTTGTCATCAGACTGTTGTATATGCAGTAAACGTGAAGAATTTACCTCCATCAATTCCTGAAATACTAGTTTAACTTTCTTTTTAGTATTTGATGGCAAGCTCTCTGATTTGGAATTTTTTACTTTGAAATGTAGCAAAATTATATTTGCCAAAAGTGAATAAATCCAGTGGAGCTGTCATAGATATGTGGATTAAGGTAAACACCCTCTACCCCCTTCTCTTTGTCTCTGTCTCTGCCTGTCTGTCTCTCTCCCTCGCTCTCTCTGTCTGTCTCTGCCTGTCTGTCTCCCTCCCTCCCTCCCTCCCTCCCTCCCTCCCTCTCTCTTTGTCTGTCTCTGCCCATCTGTCCCTCCCTCCCTCCCTCCGTCTCTCCCTCTCTCTCTCTCTCTCTCAGTAGTGAGCATCTCTCTCAGGCTAAAGAACTTGATGCAAACACTGAGTACTATATTGAGCTACTAGCAAAAGGAATCGGCAAACCCAAGGAAGAAATTGAAAAGGATATCCAGCGACCTAAATATTTCCGAGCGCAAGAAGCTATAGAGTATGGAATTGCTGACAAGATCATTGACTCAAGGGATGTTGCCTTTGAGAAGAGGGTATAGTGTCATCACTAAACTTTTCCTCCGTCTCTATCTTCATGTATAATTTAAATTCTGATAGTCATTCCAATTGCAACCAGGATTATGACGGAATGCTCGCTCAATCAAAAGCTATGAGGAGAGGTGCTGGTGTTGGTCCACAAGCTGCTCCCTCTGGATTTAGGTGATCATCGAACAGTGTAGTCCCCTAAGATGTACAAAGCTAGAACTTTGAAACTACTTTGTGCTTATTCTACATGGCATAATCTTTGAGGTACTAGTAACGTGCCGCTCCTACAAAAGGGTACAAATGGTTTATCTGAGCTGTTTGAGTGGAATGATTATGCATTCTCCATTGCGAATCTAAAACCTGAAATTTTGCTTCTGATCATTCCTATGAAATAGACGGGCTTTTGTCCTACGTTGCATACAGCCTAGCACGGTCTGATGTACTCACTGATACGGAATGATGTCATATAACTTGAAGAAGATCCGATATATTGAGTTTACCATCTTACAAGCATAACCTTTAAGTTCCTATACTCTTTTCTTTCTTTTCCTGCGTGAATTGTTATTCAGCTTAAAGTTAAGGGCCAATGGGGAGACCGACGCACCATAGTTTCTACGTTCATGATCTCCAGACAAAAAGAAGGTTAATGCTGCTTCCAAGGCACTTTTCAACCACTTCCGTCCTTGCCATCCGATTTCTATACTCGTTGATGAACATTGGATCTACTTAAAACCTGATGAGATTGCTCTTGGGTCCTCTAAATATCTCGCTCGTGAGGCCCTGAGGCCTCTAGTCATTTGCGATTTCTTGAATTTGACTTAGGATGTACAAAGACACGAAATGCAGAAGAATAAAAGATCGATAGAATTTTCACGAGTCCAAAATTCCAATTACAACATCACATAGCATCCCCAATGAGTATCGAGATGATAACTCTTCTAGTATCTCACCGTCGATAAGTTCTGCAACCATCCTTCCCCCTCGTTGATAAGCACTTACAAGTTGTGGAATTTCCATGCGTAATCTCCAGCTCATCAGGATTAATGGATCGGCAGGCAACTAGAGGGGCAAAGGAGGGCAGAGAGCGGCTCTAGCTCATACGGGCAGGATGCAGCTTCCGAGGGAACATCTAAGATCACATGTCAATTCACAACGCTAACCAGGAGATCTACTATACCAAACTGTCCTTATGCAGGAGGATTGGGGTACACTTTTGGTTTTGGCTTGACCTCTATCTCGTTTACGCTACGCACAAAGATGGCATCAGGTTCATGACTGCAATAAAAACAAGCAGAATTACGAAAGCTATTGGAAAGGTAGTGCCCTAGTGGGTCAGAAACAAACGTAGACAGAGAGAGAGAGAGAGAGAGAGGAAACATACGGCTTATCTCCCTCTTCGAATGTGTAGCTTGATGCCACTGCCAATAGACGGCCATCTCTGCTAAATGAGAGTGCTGCAATGCTTGTTGGATATTTTGAGTACTGAAAAAAAGAGAATCAAGGTCTGAAAACGGGAAACCTTCACGAGTGACTGGCAATGGGTACTGGGAACAAAATAAAGATTAGACTGATTGTTTTGAAGGCAATAAACTTTACTTGATACAGCCTTTTCTTGTTGTTCCCATCCCAAACATTGACAAAACCATCACAACCTCCTGTTGCAAATGTACCATAGCTGCAAGATAACATTTCAAGTATTAAAAAATAACAACCAAAGCCAAAAGACACCATGATTAGATATTAGGGAATATATCTAGCCATTACAAGCTACCGATGCCAGAGCCAGAACTAGGATAAAGAATATGGCCAGTAATCGAAGCAAGTTTTAAGCACATTTCACTGGAAAAGTTGAACCAACAGCCATAGAATGTCCATTTCTGTGCAATTTCTAAGTCAGATATCACCAATTAAGTGTCTTCACATCCCCAGGAAGAAACATAGAAAGTTGGTTAAGTTTTGCAGTCACGTTCCAGAGAAGGTTACTTTAAAAAATATGCCCCTCTAAAAGGCCAGTCACTGAACAAGAGATTATATGCACCGTTTCTACACAAGTTAGTCATCACTTATCCTGACTGGAGTAGAAACATCAGTTCTTGTCCAAGTAATGCAAGTGCAAGATATATGCCAACACAATCATAACAGGGGCAAGCCTCTTTGTTTGAAATCTGCTTCTCAGCAAACTATCTGAAAGCAACGTGCTGCATACATCACTAGAATGATCAAATACTCACATTGGGTGGAATGCAATTGCATTAACTGGGTAGACAATGTCCCTTCCTGCCTCTGATTTTCTGTGACACTTAAATGCATATCTGCAGCAGAATTATGAAATTTACAATCAGTGAAAGAAAGGCCAAGAAAATGCCATCTACAAAAGCACAACAACTTGCGTTGTATCTTATGAGAATAAGAGGCATGGAACTACATCAAACAGTAAAGGTCTGCCTAGATTGACTTTTACTTTGTACTTTTTGCTCAATCAAAATCTTGCCACTCAATCATTTGGCTTTTTTTTAATCCAAAACGCTTGAAACCTTCACATATTACAAACATCAGCATATAAATTCACAAACAATTTTTGATAATTCTTTGAAATGGAATAATGATTTAAATTTTGCTTGGAAACTTTTTTGCTTTTACTTAATCCTAAAAGAAGGGCCCTAAACCACCAAAAAAAAATTAACTATCAATAATTTCCTCACATCATGGAATACTTGAAAATGACCCAAAAAAAATGCTCTTTAATAGCGATAGGCAATCAAATTCTTACTTTTTAGCCTGACTTGCCTCCGAAAGATCAAAAAATTCCATGGCAACTCTTCCCTCCACAGAACTAAGAGCATATCCTGCATATAAACGAGGGAGGTAAGAAAAATAACATGGTCATTTACGTATGTGGTAAGTAAGACAGATCAAGCCTCTGACAATAACATCTGCCAGTTCAAGTAGTGTCTTGTATGTAACTTCATCAATCGGTCCCCTATAGCAGCACAAGGTGATTACACTAATTGCGATATTGAAAAAAGGGTTTACGAAATCTGCAGGATGTCATGAGATACATACCTGTTCCATTTGGATAGCATCGCACGCATCTGGTCTGATATTTCAGAGAAGACTCCCTACGCTGCTCAGGTTGAGACATGTTCCGCAAATCATATATGTTCACATGTCTTCCAGCTGTTGCTACCACAAGTCGATTTCCAACAAGTGAGAGAGAGTAGACACGCTCAGGCTGTGGATATGTTCCAACAAGAGTTCGGTCCTGCCCACTTGCACCTCTAGGATCCCAACATTTCAATGTTTTGTCCCAGCTACCAGTGATGACTTGCCCTGATAATGATGATATGCACAGAATATTGAACATGTAGCACAAGGCAAATTAATCAGTCAAATGAAAAGAAGAGAATGCAGCTAATAACAAATCTGTCCTATGTCGTGGATTTTATGCAAGAGTCAATATGCCAATCAAAAGCATCTTCTCTGTAACTTGTTGTTTGTAGTTGAGGCCATGCGTTGCATCCAATTCAAGAACTAGTGAAAATTAGCACATCTAGTTATATTGTCGACCGTGATTTGAGCTCGACGTGACAAGAAACTGAGAAACCAACACAGTATAATGCATTTCTGCATTAGGTATTGATGATTGCAGGCAATATTCCGTTGAGAAAGGTTCATTGGTTCTAGCATATAAGGAAATTCAAATTTGAAATGCCAGAAAGGGAATGTCTTTAGACTAGGGAGACTGGGTGAAGAGGCAAAAGGCATAAGAGTTATTGTCTAAGTTAAAGCTGTGAATCACGTTAGAAGCAAAGTTACAAAAAAGTGAAGTGAAATAAACCAATGCTGTGCCAAACCTGCAGCATAAGAGTACTCCACACAACGTACAGGGGCATCATGCTTCCCTAAAATATCCTCCTTCCCAGCGTTAAAGACAAGCCTGAAGCACGAAAAGCCCAAATATAACTTCAGTCCGTATCTAAATAGCAGGACCCGCTAAATCGACATCAACCAAAGCAGTACAAATGCAATAACGCACACTCAAAATCAAAAACTCCCGAAAGCTGCGCTCTGAGATACACAAATCAATCTAACCAATCAGTCGGAAGATTTAAGTAGAAATATCAACAGTGACGGACCGGCGAACAGTATTATCAGCGCTGGCACTAAATCCGGAGGAATCGTCGTGGAAACAGCAGTCAAGCACCGCGCCGCCGTGCATGAACTCCCCTCGGAGGACGTTGGCGCTGGCGTCGTACAACCGCACGGTCTGAGCAACCATGAAAGTGACGAATATTCAGCTACCGAGCTCGAGCTTGGAGAGTAATCAAGACGAATCGAAGAATCGCTTATCAACACGGGGGCCGGCGTTACCTTGTCCCATGAGGAGACGAGCAGGTGATCGCTGTGGTTGGAGAACCTGAGGTTGGAGATCCCGTCAGACGGCGGGTTCGAGAGCTCGCGTCCCGGCGCCGGAGGCAGGGCGGACGTCATTTCCCGGCGACTGGCTGGTGAGGAGAGCGGGGGAGGGAATTTTTTTAGGGTTTTGGGGGGATTGGGGGAGACGAAGAGAAGGAAGAGAGATTTGAAAACAGGGCGAGAAGTGGGAATGGATTTTGAATCGAATCCAGTTTTGAATTTGAAATACGAAAGAGGCCCGTTTGGCTTCCCATCTTTCCGTTGCGAGGTAGGAAGTATAATAATAACGGATGAAAAGCTAAAGCCCAAACAAAGTATTGGCCTTGTCATCATCCATCTGAACTCTATATTTAAATATTGTGAAAACAAAAACACTAAATTCGAGTATGCAGAAAGAGAGATCGATTGTGTAGTTCAATTTAATCTCACGTGTGGTACCGGAAAACTACTAATTTTTAGGATGGAAATGATGCCATACCGATGCAACCCAATTACGTTGGGCTGGATTTTTTAGGTGTTTCGGCAACAAGTCGAAGGCCCAAGGCTCGATTAGATAGGATCGAATGTCAACAATTTGAATATAATCAATAAGAAGAGAAGAAAAAACACAAGAATTAACGAGATTCAGCAATGTGCCTATGCTCTCTGATCAATCTCACGAGTCCTCTTTTTTCCTTCCTTCTTTTTTTTTTTTTTTATGGTTACATCAACATAAACATATATATAGATAAGAGAAGATCTTCTATTTTAGGCTTGATATAAGAATCCCCTTATTTGGCCTAAAATACAGCAATCGCTGTATTTACAAGAATCCTATGATAATCAAATCTCTACGAGGGGATCCTTAAATACAACAATTAGTAGCTCATGATAACACTCCCCCTCAAGTTGGTGCATAGATATCTAGCATGCCCAACTTGTCTAGTGAGCTGTAGAATATATTGCTTGAAACAGCCTTAGTTGATCTTGCCTTGGAATCCAAGTTGTCCGTGATAAAGTGACGATCCACCTCAACATGTTTGGTACAGTCATGTTGGATAGGGTTGTGAGAGATATCAATAGCTGCCTTATTATCACAAAACAAATCAACTGCAGCCGTTGGAGTAAAACCCAATTATTTCATTAGTTTCCGAAGTCACGGAAGTTGACATAGTCCTTTAGCCATTCCTCTAAACTTTGATTCTACACTTGAGCAAGCTACTACTTTTTGCTTTTTGCTCCTTCAAGTAACCAGATTTCCTCCACAAAGGTAAAGTACCTCGCAGTTGATCTTCAAACCTGGCATAATCAGTAAAACCTTTTTATCTTGAGATGTACACTTGTCTGAAAATAGAGGCCCTCTCCCAGGAGAGCCATTTAAATACCGAAAAATTTGCATCACACCATCCATATGATCTTTACTCGGAATATGCATAAATTAACTTACAATACTCACTGCATAGGCAATATCAAGACGTGTATGTGACAAATAAATTAATTTGCCAACTAACATTTGATATCTTTCTTTATTTGTAGGCACTTGATCAGAATACCTTCCACGTCTATGATTCTAAACAATCGGTATATTTGCATGTTTGCAATCAAGCAATCTTACCTCAGCTAACAAATCCAAAATATACTTTCTTTGAGAAAGAAAAATACATCTTTTAGATCTTGCAACTTTTATCCCCAAGAAGTACTCGAGTCTACCAAGATTTTTCATCTCAAACTCTGTGGAGAGCTTTTGCTGTAATTTCGATATTTCCTCCTCATCATCTCCTGTGATAATTATGTCATCTACATAAAATTATCAACATAGCTATTTTACCTCGGCTTTGTTTTAAGAATAAAGTTTGATCAGAATTACTCTGAGTATATCCATATTTACTAGAATCTTATGATAATCAAATCTCTATGAGGGGATCCTTAAATACAATAATCAACAGCTCACACTAACATCGAATAGTGGCACTTTACCGTTTACGTTTCAAATCATTCTCCGATTTTTGTACTATTTTTTTGGTGTCTTGTCATGAAAAATCACAAATTATTGATAATGGTGACCTCGTTGTAAAAATGCATGAAATTTTTGTATTTAGAAATTGATGATTGATATTTTAGATATATACTGCTTGAAGTACTTAGGTTGGATCAATCCAATGTTTCCTTACCCACGCATTTTATTCTTAGGAATTTCATTTCAAGTTCGACAATAGCCATAGATCTCTCTTCGATATGCATCTATCGCCTATTTGCATACATTACAATAATGTTCTAAAATGGTATACGATCAACCTTCCTTGAATCATTAGCGATCTTTCGAGCATGGAAAACCTTCAAAACATGTCGATGGGCATGATGGTGGTAATGCAATCTTTTCCTATTTTGCTTCGCAGTTATTTTGGTTGACTTGTTAATTATCAATAACTTTTTTATGATACAAATGGTCTGTTTGTTTTGAGAAATATTTCATGGCAAAGGAAAAATGCCTTTCGAGAAATCATTTTACGGTAAAAACATTTCCTACTATTCGGGTTGATGAATTCATTTTCCTAAAATTAGGCATGCACATTTACTTTGACAGCAAATATTCTTTTAATCGATTATTTTCCACAAACCAAATGTGTGAAAGTCCAGAAAACTAATTCACAGAAATTCTTTCATTCAAACAAACAAATCTAAAATACATATTTCTTATCGGGTCAAAAAAATGAGGAAAAATATCTTTACTAATAGGAGTTTTTTGAAGATTTGCCATGATTTAGATGAAAAATTCATGGTTTTTATTTTTAATATCGAAGTTACGAAAGTTTAGCGAAAAAAAAAAAGAAGAAGTGAAAAAACACTGTAGATGGCAAAAGCGGCTATTGACCTGCATGTCCCTTTTCTGTTTTATTGGCGTTTTTGTGTGCATGTGACGTGGCTTGGCTGGGCCTGACGTGTCCATTCATAAACCGCCTATAAGTTTCTCTCGTGGAAATTTAATCGAAGGAAACAAAAAAAAAAAGAAAAAGGAAAAAAAAAAAACGAACGGGGAGAATGGAACCGATCTGCAAGATGGCAAGAAGTCGCACATCCCCCTCCTCCTCCTCCGCAGTCTGCAACAACAGATCGAGTTCCGCACTCCACCCGCTCCTGCATTGAATCGAATCGCCGCCTTCGACGGATTCCAATCTCGCCTCCGAAAACCCTAGCGGATCTCTTCGTTGGGCTCATGCTATCGGTCCGGTCGCATCCGCTCTCGCCGTTGATCTCCAGCTGATCGCGCCTCCGGATCGCTCCCAGCTTGGCGCGATGGTGGTCTGCAAATGCCGCAAGGTACTGTCCCCGATCTCCCGTAGCTCCGCGACTCTTCGATGTCGGATTCAGTGATGGCGGTGGGAGCGGAAGTCATTATTGGTTGATTGCGTGTCGGAGGACTAGATCGGATTCAATTCCTTATTTTATGGATTGATTTAGTAGCGGATGCGGAGGGCGGATTAGCTGCGGTTCTTCGAATTGGCAAGCCGACGGCGCTGCTCTTGTTGCCCGAGAGAATGCCAAAGTGAACCTGCTATTTGGCAGGGGAGTGAATTAATGTGGATGTTTCAATGGACATTGGGACGTTTGTTGCGTAGATAGACAATCTCACAGGACTTGAGCTGAATCAGTGTTGCGTTTTCCCTTTTAATTTTCTGCAAATGGCGTGGGCTACTGCCCTTCTCCCATGCGTTTGGGATTCTAATGGAGACTGATATAGTTTGTCTATCGCCGTTTCAGGCTACAAAGTTATACTGCTTTGTGCACAAGGTCCCTGTGTGTGGAGAATGCATATGCTTTACGGAGCACCAAATATGCGTGGTAAGTGCATGTCTTTCCTTTCCTTTTGATAATAGTTACTTATGATCACTCGCTTATTATCTTGTCGCATGGATCTCAATCTACCAATAGATTTTTCTTTTTGTAGAGACAATAAGAATTTCACCTCTACCTCTGAGAGGAGGGAAAGCCATATGCTGAACACATGCAATTCCAAATCAATGGCCTGTGCAATCAACATGCTTTGGCTGAAAAAGGACCTTAACTTGTTAAAGTATTTGTGCCCAATACCATTGGTCACTTCACTGACCTTTTTTGTTTTTGATAATCTTGGATTAGGTGCCATTGGGTCGCTATCATGTTAGAAAATCTTTTCCCGAGATTAAATCTAAAATTCTAAATTCGTTGGAGATTGGTGAATTTAGCAGATAGATAAAATCTTATAAAATAAGATAAGTTGTGAGTTTCGAGAATTTGACTAAAAAATTTTAACAGCCTGAAGAATCCTGAAATGCCAAGGGCCAGATGGTTGGTATATTTGCTCTTTCTCTTGAATTTGAGGTTGCCATAGTTCCCCCTTTTTCCTTGATTCCTGAAAGCATGGCGACATGGCGACATAGGGGGTATAAGATCCAATGCTATAGAAACCCAAATATTTCGGGCATGAGATGTTCTATGTATAGCCCCCCCAATGTCACTCCTATGCATTGGCTTGTCTGAATGATTCTCTGTCAGATGTGTATCATTTACTCAAAACATAGCAAACACAAAGATATTCAAGTTCTCCAAGTGATAGAAGTTGATATATTTGCTTCTGCATTGAATATGGTTCTTCTTTTTAATTTAATCTCTGTTCTCTGCTATGATTGGAGGAATTTTGCGATGACCATTCTCTTTGTAGGTTCGTACTTACTCAGAATGGGTTATAGATGGGGAGTACGATTGGCCTCCTAAATGTTGCCATTGTCAAGTTGCGCTTGAAGAGGGGACTGACCCTCAAACTACTCGACTTGGTTGCCTGCGTATGCGACTTGACGTGACTGTTGTCATTTTTATTTTATCTGCAGAATATTAGTCATCTTTAGGGTTTATTTCCTAGCAATTTGATATTTGACTAGCTTTTATGTTTTATTGGGTATTTCAGATGTCATACACACAAATTGCTTGGTTTCACACATCAAAAGCTTTCCCCCTCACACTGCTCCAGCTGGTTATGTATGTCCTGCGTGTTCGACACCGGTAAGACCATCTAGATGTTGGAAGAATTCATTATTTCCTCCAGTCAATTTGAAAATCATGTCCAAATTCTTGAGTTGTTTATAATACTAACTTCTGCTTACCTATTATTCACCCTGTCCTGCATATCTCTCTGTGTACTGTTCTTGGTAGACTTGGGAAGAACGTTTACTTGAGGCTGAGTTTTGCAGTCCTAGCTTTGTCATTTGTGCTTAGGGCACATAGTTTTCATAAGCCATTTGATGGCTGATTGTTCCATAATTGTGACTTGTGCTGATTAGGATGAAATTATTTCCATACTTCTGCAAACTAGTCCTGGCCTGATTTCTAGAAGTGAAGGGCTGATAAAGTAATAAACCTGCGACACTTTTTTTGGTTAATCATAAGCATAATCCCGTGGTTGATATCGTAATCTGTTGAATAGGTTTTATCCACATTCTAGTTGATATCGTAATCTGTCGAATAGGTTTTATCCACATTCTAGTTGACTGTCACTCTATGGTCCATTAAATTAGATGCTATCCACATTTGGTCGCCTTGCTAGTGTTGATATTCTATACTTTAGAGGTTTTACTTTTTGAAATGTGCTTTGATTGTTTTGATCATTAGGCATTTGCTATGTTCTTTTAGGCGGTGTGTTCTCTAATGCTCTTTTTACTCCTTCAAGCGAAATGTCTTCTTTCTGGGAGATGTATTAGGCTGTGCCACTCTATTACTCATGTGTTAAGTATGAAGATAATACATATGCAAGAACAGACAAACATGTATCATATCAAGAGCAGGAATTTGTACATTTTGAATTAGATATTTTTCCAGCATGCTGTGAAGCATGGCTCATTTTTTTCACCTCCATCTTCTTCCAGATATGGCCTCCGAAGATTTTTAAAGATTCGGGATCACGTTTTCATTTGCAGCTGAAGGAAGCTATTGTGCAGGTAAATTCTTCTCGCTTACCTCTGATTTTTCACAAATGCAATTTTAGTTCATATTTGGCAACGGGTGTTGCCTGCAACCTGCCTTAATCATCTTCAGATGGTTGGTAAAATGGACAGCACTTGCCATCCTCTTAGAGATAGTGTGTGCTATTCACTGTGCTCAGACTGGATTGACACCTCCCCAAGTACCACTTCGTGTTATATGCTTTAGTGTTCTTTCTGTCTCCTACATTTCTAGTTTCTCAAATTCTCTGTTCTGTAATTCTAGTTGTTGTCCATCTAAAATCAAAGATTAATTACACGTTGTTACAAATGTGCATCTGGCATTTCTTACTCAGAGCATCCACCCTACAGAATGGGGTTATAAAGCCAAAATGAATCATGTTTGCTTCACTGGTCCAGTGGTCCCAATTATGTCCATGCTTCTATTCAGGAAGGGCCTTTTTCATTAACCTTGTCACTGCTATTACTCCAATATGAGACAGCTTAGGCTAGAGTTTCGAGGACCTGAGATCTGAGTTTTCTTAGATGCATATTTGCTTTCTTCAAGGTTTCTTGTCCCACATTTTGGACTTGTTAACCTAACAGAGAGATGATTAAATAATAGGTAGTATATTTTACTTGATAAGATCCATTTCCACATTATGATATTTGGAGTAGTATGCGTGCTTGATTTACTTTGCCTCTTCCTTTATTTCATGGCTCAAATCGCTGTCTTCAGTCCCATAGGTTAGAGCAGATGTCGGTTTGTCATCAATTACTATATTCTGAGATACAATGTCTGATCCGTGTTGGTCTGGTGATTGGTGGCCCACTTGTTATGGTCCATCTTTGTATTCGGGCCATTCAACACATGGAGGGCTGCAGTTTAAATTTCACTAGCCATTCTAGCGTCCTTCATATTACTATTCTTTCCCTGTTAAAGATTTAGCAGTGAAAAGATTACTCATTTGGGAATTAATTCATGAATATGTGAGGCCAAAGTGCTGATATGCTGATCAAAGAAACTGGAAGTGTCTAATATAGTGGTTACTTTTTCCTAGTCCTTGACTCACGTAATTAGAGTTTTGATTCGACCTTTTCAGACCGGTATGGAGAAGAACTTGTTTGGAAACCATCCAGTTGTAAAAACAGAGGCCTATGGACCTCCACATGCCTCAGATATTTCAGTCACTGTATCATCATCATCTGCACCCTCAACCTTAAAGGATGGAATGTATGCAAACGGATCTTCTTCAGATATTGTGGAGATAGATGTTCCCAGTTCAGCAGGGAATTTCGTGAAAAGCTCAAGTCCTGTTGGTGTAAGGTTCTTTTAATAGCAGTAGCAAATATGATTTGTTCTTGGGTTCGTGCATCTTTTTGGCAAGATACTGATGGCTTTTTGGAGAACATTCAGCTTGACATATATGTTAACTTGCTCTGATGATAATGCAATGCAGCCTGGTGCTACAACAAGAAAAGGTGCTCTCCATGTTGATCGGCAAAATTCTGACATGTCATATTATGCTGACGATGAAGATGGGAATAGGAAGAAGTACAGTCGAAGAGGTGTGATGGATGTGGATCATATAAGTTATCCATTTTGTTTCTTGTGTTTCACCTTTCAAATTTTTCTGGTTTCTTATCTGGATTGGTGAAGCTGTTTACCATTTGAAGTGGTTTTAACTGTGAACACCAGCCTGATGTTACAGTTTCAGTGATGGATCTTGAACCATTAGATGCAGTGTGGTCTTTTGGATATTACCACCTCAACTCGACTTTCCTTAAAAAGTGGATGAAATTGAAGTGAGAGAACACAAAAACTAGAGAGAATATGCATGCACTTTCATTTTTCCTAGTAAAATTGGTAAAAACCTTCCTGGAAAAGTTTGATATTAAAATCTTGCTTTGCAGGCCCATTTCGCCATAAATTCCTTAGGCTCTTGCTTCCTTTCTGGTCAAGTGCATTGCCTACTCTGCCAGTGACTGCACCTCCACGCAAAGATTCACTAAATGCAGATGATGCTCCCGAAGGTCGCACTCGGCATCAAAGACAATCTAGGATGGATCCAAGGAAGATGCTATTAGTTATTGCGATCATGTATTATCTCCTACTCTTATCTTGTGGTTCTCTTGTTTTATGACTTGTCCTTGCTTTTAATGATGGGGATGAGGGGGCAAAGGAAGATCTGAATGGGATCAAATATGCTATGGTTTGTCTTGCTCCTTGATTTACCTGATGCCTCCTGGCAGTCGATAAACACGATTGCTATTCTAATTATCTGTTTTTCCTTTAAGTTCTCTGAAGTACTCATATGAGATAACATGCAGAAGCTTCCGGCTTTTTCAGCATTTTACAGGAAAGAGATGGGCTACTATACATTAATGTCATGTGGCTTCAATACAATTATTACCCAACCGCAATATAACAAATAATTCCCATCTTTGGAGTTAAATCTTTGGTGGTGTTTAGCATAATGTTTATCTATCAAAAGGAATCTTTTGTTTCTTAACATCTATTATTGGTCTTGTGCAGGGCATGTTTGGCAACAATGGGCATATTGTATTACAGAATCGCACAGAGAGGTTTTGTGGATGACCTGCACAATGATGAGCAGCAGTGATTGCTATTCCAGGCAATGGAATTGTGTGCGCAAGTTTTGTTTGTAGACATCCCGGTTAGTGGTATCCACAGCATCTGTTGTTCCCTGCTTGTCTTTTTAAATGGATCTGGTTCTAGTCATCTCTGGTAGGAAGGGAACCTCTGCATCTGTGTAGCATAAGACCATAATTGTTTAATTGATGACGCTTGATTATGGTATTAATCTTGTGCTGAAATGAGAAATTGATTGAAGAGAGAACTATTTGGGAATATTTTTATCATGTGATACCTCCTCTTTAGTCTAAACCTGCACGAGCTAATTTTTTTTACCTATTTGACAAAAATAAGATACTTCACATTTGTCACCGGAGTGCTTGTTTTCCGAACATTTAGTACTTCTTCTAACACCGGCCTTGGGTGGATCGTTCCTCTGAAGTGCCCGAGATACTGTTGGTGACAGCTGCACTGTGCATGTCTCCTGGAGATTGTTATACTTGAAGTATAATGGTGGACCGGTGGCTTGTTCTGGTGTAATCTCTGCAGACTCCGAAACTAATGTTGAGCCCAATCAAGGGATGAAGATATTTTGCAATAAATATACTGTAGGCCTTGATAACGTGTAAATTTAACAGTGGTCATGGTCTCTGGCCACATGGAATGAGCAGCTGGAGACGGACATTGGACGCTTGAACCGTCTTTTGGCCGTAATCCAGTAAATTTTCTTTTTTTGCGAGGATGGAACTGATGCAACGGTTGAAGTTTGCATGGAGCTTATATGGCATGCAAGGTGTGCCTGAGTTCACTATTTGTTGGCTCGGAATATGCGATTGCTAAATCGATTGGTTTGGGACCTTGTACCTTCCTACCCACCTACCTACATTGTTCGGGTCGTCCGCGTGACATGCCACCTTGTACTTGTACGCCGTATAATGGTAGCGCGATAGATCGATGGATCAATTGGGTGCATCTACGTTTATTGTATGACCTCTCTAGACAGAGATTTACCCACCATTTTCTGATTGAAGAGTGGCATAGCCCACCTGAAGCAAAACGCAGAACGATGGCTGGACACCAGAAACGAAGCTTTGTTTAGGCTATAAGAAAAGAGAAGAGAACTCGCTAAGTGCGTCGCACGCAGAATATGACTCAAGTCTCTCTCTTACAGCCCATAATGTTTCAATACGATACGAATAGGTTGAGACGAGAGTTCGCCATACCCCTTATTGACATTATACGATAACATAACTGGCCAAAATCTTCTGATGTCGATAAATCGATGCCTTCCTTTTATCTTTCCAATGTCCCGCAACTCCTTCCACGGATTCTCTGTTGATAAGGAATTTGAGAGAAGCCCTCCTATGCCCTTTTTGGCCGAACGAGACTGGATAAGATGTCTCTGAAGACCTGGCCAAGTACCTTCAGTGAACCTTGGATTTGGCTCATCAAATGGTGAACACCCCAACAACAACACTAGGATCTGACTAGGAGGTTGTGTGTATCTTGGTCCGGCTGTAGCTGAAACACGCTCGATGACATGGAGTTCCAATAATAATCCGAGCTGTCGGATCAAAATGCTATACGCACTAGCCACACTCTCTCTTATTTTCATTATGCGATTCAATTTCTTCTAGCCCTTTTGTCTCTTGAAAAGAAATCATTGGGCTCTTAGGCCCAACAATCTGTATCTGGTCTTACATCCAGCGAGTCTCCATACAATGAACAAAAGATAAAAAAAATACCCACTATTTATTGTTCGACGATTTAATTCCATACATTGTAGAGATGATGCGGACAACATTGGGGTATATATGCGGTCTGGCCAATTTCCTTTTACGCAAAAGCTTGAACTTAACGTAGTTGAGTTTAGTTTTGGGACTCAAGCAATCTGTGCTGTGCTCAAGGCGCTATGAATTTGAGACAAACACATGAAATCGTTGCGGTTCGGTTATTCTTTCTTTTCCCTTTATTGCTAACAAATTCATTTTGGTTCATATTCATTCTTTTGTCAACTCGACTATGCTCTAGACCATGCTAAAAACAGAAATTACAGATCGAATCAGAATTATTGTTCTTTCCAACAAACTCAAAACTTTAAACTACTTTCGTCAATCGAAATGATTCTTCAGTTTGCTCGATTTCTTTTTCCTCATGCCCATGACATGCATTTTGCTTCTTTAAATTGAGCAACTGCTTCCCAAAGTAATAATAAAAATAAAAATAAAAAGAGAATAAAATCAAAGTTGCCAAAAATATCAATCTCTTCTCATTGCATTGTACTCCCAACTTATTGTACTCCCACCTTACCAAAAGTCGTACTCTCAGATATGGCATGGAAATGTGTGCTGAAACCAATTTCTTAAATCCTTGGCGAAAACGACACACATTGATTGGTTCCATTTTTCTCAATTTCGAAGAATCCCATCGTCGCGCCGGCGAAATGGACCACCCCGAACACAGATGTCAGTGACGCATACATAGAAGTGAATCATCTCTGATTGGCCAATGAAGAAGAAGAAGAATAAGAATATAATCTCCAATTAATGCTTTTGATCTTGTTTCCCTTCTTTCTATTTGGGAAGATCGTGTTCACGTCGGGCATTGATTGCAGTGGACCACCAATAAGTTAGTGCTGTGTCGAGGTTGCAGGAGTTAAAAAGAAAAGCAGAAGTTAAGAGTTATGCATGTTGGTCCCCATAGTCAATCTATTATTCAATGAGCATCGAACTTTTCCTTTCCTTCTTAAATAAAGAGAATCTTCCAATTCGATGTGGCTTGTAAACTACTTCTCGTCATCACAAAGCACGCTAAGGGAAGAAACTCTACTCTTAACAGAGGTGAATATCACAATCGTCAGACTCAATAGATCACCTATTTTTTGGCTGTCCAACCACTTCTCATCTTGCCCAATTTCGGGCTGCGAATTGCCACGTTGTTTGGAGGAATGGAAGCTGGCTGGACACGCTGTTTTGGGCGAAGAAACTCTTCTCGAGCAACCGGTTTTATCAATCTATTGTGAGGTTCTCCTTAGATGCATTATGTCATGTCATTTGGAAGACTAGGAACAATATTTTGTTTCGGAACCGTGACTTATTCATCCTGGCAGCCAAACTGAAATTAGTTATGATGGTAAAGGATAAAGTTTTGACTTTCTGTAATGTCTTAGATATCCTTAGAAATAGAAGATTGCAACTTAGTTGGGGTTTGGATGGTTCCATTTGTTGTAACCGGCTGGTTCCTTAATGTTGCATCCTCCTTTATTTTGTTCATTTTGGATCACGGCACTCGCTCACTTAAGATAACCTACTATCTTAAGTGAGTGTCCCGTTATGTACATTTGGCTCTAAAGACCGATATACTTAATTAATTTACCAAAAAAATTACAATCATCAGATTCTGAAAGTGCATTGAAATGCACCAGCTGATAACAAGCAGAACACAAGTGATTGAAAAATTTTGGAAATTGACGCTCCTATATGATAAGGGATAATATATCCCACTCTACTAGGACGAATGCCCGTCGCTGAAGGCATGTCCGAGGACCGACGTAGTTGCTAGCTTCTAGTGACGACTTTTATCGCTTGCCCCTATTATTTTGTTGTCCTAACATTGGATGAGAGCTAGTGGGGTAGGTCTTCTTAGGTGATATTTGCGAAAGGACTGAATATTCTGATTATTCATGAATGAACAAAACTCATGCATAATTAGAATTGAACACAGAAACGTGAAAGATTCTATTTAGAACTCTAGCCATTGATGGATTTAGATTAAAAACCTGATTCGCAAAGTCATGACGATAGATAATGAATGGCTTCTTCTAGCCAATTGCCCTCTCAATGTCAATGGTGTACTTTCTGATAATAAAATGTAAACGAAATTAATGTTGACAATAATAATAAACTGAACGTAGGATCATATTATCGATCGATATGACGACAGGTTTTTCCTATTAGCTTTCTATAGATGCCGCTACTCCGTTTTAGGGTTTTAAAGAGGGCGGCAATGAGGTAGCACATGTCTTTTGTGACTATTCTGAGACGTTCCCTAATAGTCACTACATCCTTCTTTGATTTATTTTCACATTATAATTAGTCATAAAAGGGTTTTGGACTTGATTGATACAATTGAAAGGTTTGAAATTAAATTAGCACGATTGTTAAAGTTTTATGGCCTTTTAGGTATTGTTCCTTGTTTTACACTTATATAGTTCTATTTAAATCTGGTGGCACGAAAAAAATGTATATATATATTTCTCAAAAGATAAGAATATGCCACTTATCAATGAGAATATTCCGATATAACTAACCTACTTAATAAATATTGAAATGACAAAGAGACCTACATTAAGATAAACAACAATTTCTCCCCAAATTCACGTGACCTTTTGTAGTATAACGATGCACGTCCATGGCAGAGTGATATGTTGATGAACAATGTGGTGCTTGGCTTTTAAAAGATTTTTTTTGGGGGGGGGGTGTTTGCGTGGCTCACCAACTTGATGATTATTTGGTGTTTCCTTAAGATGCTGATCTCCACCAAGTACATTCGGAACGGTCCACTGTCTTAACTATAGAAAAACTATATATGTTGACATTAGGAGGGCTGATCAACATTCATTCTCAGAGTCCCACCATGTTGCTTGAAAGCCCTTTACTATTGTCATTATATATGTTGACATTAAAGGGGGCTTGAGTATTCTTCTTCATTTTTGGTAGCTGAATCTGTCAGAAAGAACTTGCTCCCTGTGGAAACTCCCATGTGGCGACATTGAATGCTCATAGTTCTTTGCTATGACATTAAACGTCGTCATTTGTTTTTCTTTTTGTCATGTATGTCTGCATCGCCAATATGCATCCCACGGTCCCTTCAACTTGTTTACATTCCCCAATTTTGTTGAAGTTGTCAGATGAGTTAGACAAAACTTATTGCGGTGTCATGTTGACGTCGAACGTGCCGTTCCCCTTTTGCATTTCATCTCCAGCAAGTACTCCCTCCGTACAAACCCTAGATACCATAAAAACTTCATATGGACTTGAAAAAAAAAAAAGCATCAGGCCCTGAGTTTCTCTGTGACATTTATTTTGATGTGTAAGTGGATTTCAAGAACGTAGAGGATGCTGAAAGGAATTACTAACCTGCTTATACAGTTCTTATATATGGAAAGTATATACAGTTCTTATCGAAAGTAGTATCGATTCTTCAAGAAGAGAAACAGTGCAAGTACCTCCTCTCACCCGAATGTCGGGTATCTGAGATTTGCACTTACGTCTCTGTGTTGCCGGCAACAGAAGACTTACGTAGATGAATTCATATACAAAGTGCAGCGTGTATGGCGTGTATGTCATACTTGCAAACATGCATCATCATGAATGTGATGCGTAGGAGAGCATATTAGCAAAGGCATTCTGTGAGTAATAAACCCTATCATGCACCGATTGGAGTTTTCTCCTTAGCTAGTAAGTCTTGTTTGTGATCATTTACTGATCAAACGGACTGGGAAGGATGCAGATTGCTTGGCTTTTGTTTTACTTTCTGTATTGTTATCGATGTATCATCACGCTAGTTGATTTCTGCATTAGCTTCTTCTTTCTTAATTATTAGAACAGATATGGTGAAAAAAGCACAATAAATGGTAACACAAACATCTTGCGATCAAAACAAACTATAAAGAATCTTCACTTCTTAATCTGTGGATGGGTTATCCAGCTTTGAACTTGTAGGTACATCTGGACCTATTATTTTAGTTCGAGAGAGGTTAATGCTAAGTTGTGACTAACATAAGAAATTTCTGAATTGAATCAGCATAGCCATAGGATATGTTCAATAGAATTGAATATGTCAAAAAAGTAATCAATCTTCGTGATAGTTCTATTTCGCAGCTGGTATAGGCATGATGATCGCCAACTTGACCAACGTATTCAAAATTAGATATAATAGAGAACTGTTCTGAATTTAAAAACCTCACAGTTGCTGAATTGATTGTAAGTTGTATCCGAAAGATGACGAGTCAATTAGATTAGGAGATGTATGGTTAGCCTTGCTGACGCCAGAGATGATGCAGAGCTGACTACAAATCGCGATTAGTAAAGTGTCCACAAAAATTGAGTTCAAAACGAATAGAACATTTGATTGAAGGAGGATTATCCTCCAAAAATTTAAAATTCATAGAATTGTTTAATTCACAGCAAAGGTAACTGAATCTTTAGTAGTACAAATTTAACCCCAGATGATAATACAGTGATTTCTTAGATTCTGTTAATCAAGCTCAATGTAAAGGTTGCGGAGGTAAGTCAATATGGAGTGACGTCAATTTGATATGTTTGGATTATATCCACTATCTATAAGCCACTAAATTCACAAATATTGTGCTCCATTGATGGATAATTAGCGACTTGATTATGCCTATCAAAGTTTCATTCATTACAATTACCGCCATTGATAGATTATCAAACGAACTGCTACGGTTTTTAAGCTTCCAATATTGCATGTTGAGCAGTCAAGAGAGTCAACTGGTCTCTTGGAATATTCATCCTGCAAAATCATGATCATAAGCAAAGTTTCTTCGTACTTTTCTTGTGGGGAAATTTACATTTCCTTGTAACTAGCTAGGTAAAAAGAGAGAAACAGAATGCATCCGCACTGATGCCATCCATCTTCTATTCAGCTGGATCTCTCGTTTTAATTAGTTGCATCAGGAACGTGCGTTCTCTACCAGTCATAATAACTCCCCAACTAAGCATTGATTAAGACCCTTTAGAAAATCCAAGATCCCATCAAACAACAATTCGCTCCCTAATTTCTGCAAGTGATGGACTGCATACAAAGCCATATCCTAGTTAAAATTGGAACTCCTTGCATGATTCTTTTTCTTGTGTTGAAACATTTGGTTCCAACGCAAGCAGAGAGACTCTAGAAAGGCAACATAACGAAATCTAGCACTTGCGTAACGACTGCTGGAAAAAAAAAAAAAAACAGGTCTAAAGACGTGAAGAGAGAGAGAGAGAAAGAGCACCAAATATAGTACTTTGTCATTATGAATGTCAGGTCCTTTTCTCATACCATGAAAAGCAAATATCAACCTGCACTTTGACTTATCATAAATGACGACGTAAACAAACAGGGGCTAGATGGGTTCGACGGGAATCTTTCCATACGTGCAACTTTAAGATATTAAAAGATTGCTTTCGCCAGGAATGGATTGATGGTTTCTTATAAAATACAGTACTCTACACGTCTTTGTTCAAATTAATGAAGACAATAAAATACATTACGTGGACCATGTTGTCGACATCTCTAGTATAATCATCGATCTCCACTGCGACCCTAAGATAGCCCAACTTTAGAGATCAAATCGATGGAGCAATAAGTGAACGTAATTGCTCATCCAGAAGAATGAATTGGGAGTTACGAGATATTCCACGGCTGGCTAAATAAAACACAAAGTTCATTTAAAGCACAGCCAATAGGAACAAAGCCTTTGTGGATCGGACTGATCATTCAGATCTTCTTGAGACAAAGTTATTGCAATAATTGCTAAATCAATGAATCAGTAGTTGCAGGAACCTGGCAATTTTATGGCGTTGGAATCTGGTTTATCATGTTAGCTAGCTAGATCTCTCTATAGCTACCGGGGTTTATGGCTAATGTAGATGTAGAATTGTATTACTTAAGTAATTAACACAATACTCTATAATATCATCGGCCATGTTCGAGTGCCTCTGGAGCACTTGTTTGATATAGTTGTGGAATAATTTGATTTTAAGGGATTCGTTGTGCACAATAAGAATGCAATTAATGCATTTAGAACTATAAATATTCGTTCATGGACTGCTAAACAAGTGCCCTTCAGACATTCAATTCGTTTAATATAAATGCATTTTAGTTGATTGCTATAATTATTTGAATGATTGATTGCGAAAGTCAGCTGACAATTTGTCTGTTT
The DNA here is from genome assembly GCA_030064385.1 of Melaleuca quinquenervia. Taxonomy (NCBI): domain Eukaryota; kingdom Viridiplantae; phylum Streptophyta; class Magnoliopsida; order Myrtales; family Myrtaceae; genus Melaleuca; species Melaleuca quinquenervia. The sequence goes on along the minus strand of CM057726.1, from coordinate 1,919,572 downwards.
TATAACAATTCCGTTCTTCAAAAGCATAATCTCACATTATCTCTCCATGATGTATGCACGCATCCGTAAAACGAAAATCGCATAATACTAAAATGCTAGGTACCGCAGAGATTGGCTTAAACGTCTCTAGAAACCATTGGTGAAGGATATAGTCACTTGATAGTACAATCAATGCTGGCTAGCATTTGTACTATTAAATGATAAACTAGCTAAAATAGTAGATTGCAAATGAGTCATCATTTAGTAAAATCTTCTCCATCACTTTGGTCTACCAATTTGGTGAATCATTCGTAGTAAATCAGTCTTAGTATACTCATGATTGTTTGTAAAATCAAACAGCTAACATAAATGGCTTTGACCTTAATAAGAATTCAAAGTTTTGACATTTGCATTAGACAGCTAGCACAAATGGCTTTGACATTATCAAAGAATTTCATATCTCTGACATTTGCTCATATGTCAAACTAATGACTTTGCTCAAGTTTCATGAAACTTATGCTCAATGTAGCATCAAAGAAGAATATCCCATTTTGGGTTTTCAATTTAGTTAAATAAGGGAATAGATAAGTTAATGCAATCACTCCAAGGCCAAGGTCGATAATTTAATGCACATGGAGACACAATTAGAGATGAAAATTACACTTGCAAAAGGTCTTTGAAAGCGAAAAAAACTTTGGGAATACATATTTCTATATAGCTGGGTCCGTAGATGGAGATATATATTGTTGACGTAACCTGTTGTGTATGTATTGAAAACCTTGAATCAAATGAGTCATATGTATATCCAAAGGTTAGCATTTGTACTATTAATTGATAAACTAGCTAAAATAGTAGATTGCAAATGAGTCATCATTTAGTAAATTCTTCTCCATCACTTTAGTCTACCAATTTGGTGAACCATTTGTAGTAAATCAGTCTCGGTATACTCATGATTGTTTATAAAATTAAACAGCTAACACAAATGGCTTTGACCTTCAAAAGAATTCAAAGTTTTGACATTTGCATTAGACAGCTAGCACAAATGGCTTTGACATTACCAAATAATTTCATAGCTTTGACATTTGCTCATATGTCAAACTTATGACTTTGCTCAAGTTTCAAACTTATGCTCGATGTAGCATCAAAGAAGAATATCCCATTTTGGGTTTTCAATTTAGTTGAATAAGGGAATAGATAAGTTGATGCAATCAGTCCAAGGCCAAGGTCGATAATTTAATGCACATGGAGACACAATAATATTAGAGATGAAAATTACACTTGCAAAAGGTCTTTGAAAGCGAAAATAACTTTGGGAAAGAAAAAATACATATTTTTTTTTGTATAGCTAGGTATAGATGGAGACATATATTGTTGACGTCACTTGTTGCATATGTATTGAAAACCTTAAATGGGGATGAGTCGTATGCATACATATATGGGTAACCATATCCACGGTTAGGATGTTTTGAATGGTGAATTGACATGTAATAAACAACCAAGTAAGACCAATGATCAATGTTCATTTACTCCCATATTTATCCACAAAGGATTTAGGCTTCATTTGTTTAAAAAAATGAATGATTAGAAAAATAATTTTCTAAAAATGATCACTTGTATTGCTTGAAATAATTAGTAAATAGGAAACATTTTCATATTTGACAACAATGTATTTCTTCATTTATTCATATCTATAAGAGATATGAGCAATTATTTATAAGAAAAGACATTATTCTTACTCTTAACTGTATGACCTAGCTTTTCGAATGCATCGAGTACGACAAGACATGGGGGGATAGGAAGCCAAGGGACTTTGTCCCCACGTCCGCAACCACATTAATTAAAATAAATGAACATGGCCAAGTCAACTCGAGCCAAACATAAGTTTCAACGCAGCAAATCGTCCTGGTGTTATTGTCATCTTTGCACATTGAGAAAAAAGAAGGAGATAATATTTGATTATATTCGATGACATTACTCCTGGATGTTCTTTATATCTTAATGGAAACGAAATGACTGGAAGAACCAACATTGATAGACTAGACATATTGATAATATTGTTAATATTATCTAGAAAGCTAGAAAAATGAAAAGAGCCGCAGATACCATCAACTTGTTTCTAAATGTTGTATTAATTAGGCATTGGAGTGCGCTCGCCAATAAATGAAGTGCTCCCTTTCAACATTTTCTAATGGGCTTGCACGAGGAGGAACCTAGGTTCCATCTGAGGCATTCAATAAATGATGTGTCGGCTAGTCGTTGTTTCTAGGGTTTTCTTTTATTTTATTTGATTTTTCTCTTTGGCCAATTATTTCTGGGGCAAGATAATGACGTAAAATTGTCCCTGAATTTTAGCTTAATATGCAATCTTATATTTTAATATAGTTCCTAAACTTCAGCCAAATGGACAATATAGTTCAGAAACTTTTAATTTGTTCAATATTGCCTCTGAACTTTTGAAACATGTTCAAATCAGTCTCTCGACTATATGAAAATGTTCAATATTGCTCTTCCATTAATTTAAATCTAGGGACCACATTGTGTACAAAAAGTTCAAGAACCAACTTTGCAAATCAGATTAAATTTCATGGATCACATTGAAAAAATTAAAAGTTCATGAGCCATTTGTATTCTTTTTCCTTCCTAAACTTATATGTCACTGCTCAAAGCAAAAGAAACCTAACAAGGCATGAATTTCTAGTTACATATGCTTTTATAAGTTTACATATATGAATTGGCAAAATAAGTTGAAAATATGTATGTGTGCATGTATGATGTATGCATGTACAAAAAAGAAGAAGCTCAAGTCCTAGGCATTCCTGTTAATGATTTTTATTTTTAATGAAATTGTTTTATTTTTTCATGCGCAAAACCCTACAACATATTTTTTTAATCCGTTGTATTTGATCTTTTTTCTTAGCCAATTCATCAAATTAAGAGCGGCCCTCAGATATTTACTTGACCTTGAAGTTAGTTGATTGGCATTTCATGTACATGGATTATGCTATAACACGCTTGCACCCAATGCAGTATGTCTTTGTTTAAATTAAACCTCATCTTCTTTTTCATAAATCGACACATCACGATTCCCTATCAAATAATGAAAGCTTCTTAAATGATCAAATCTGACGATCTAATCTCCACCCCCAACAATTTGTGCTTGCACTTTCAGATACTCTGGTTTCAATCAAGTAGTGAGATGAACATGAATTAATTCTTTTCATGTCACCAGTTATACAGCTCAGTTCAAGAACAAATATTGTATTGGTCATTCACACACATATACTGATGTAAACGCACAGTTTTTTTAATCGCACCCCCTTATTAATGGGAAAAGTTATAAAGCAGAAGAAATCTTGCTTGCGAGATCATATGAGATTCCAGCCTTCATCAATGACGTGCATGAATCTTGCCTTTAAAAGAAGCGTTTGCTCAAACAGGGTCGGTGAGGGCTTTCTATGTATTATACAAAAACACAAAGGAGAAATCGGTTTATATGTCTCGTTATTATGGGATCATTTGCTAAGGGGTCGAAGTCATACTTTGGTGATCCTTAGCTTCTATTGTAACAAACAATTGTGCATGATTTGTATTAGCGAGTAGATAAGCATATATATACATGAATGATGTGGCTTCCGTGTATTCATGAAGATGAGCCAAAGTCGACAAGTTCGAATACCCCATATTATTCATGAAAGAAGAAGGAGGAGGAGGCTATCGCCAGTAAATATCAAAATAATTCGTAAGATCGTGGACAGCTAGTATACGAAAACAAACACAGTTTGTTGAACCCCGATAAGTTTATAATATTACTCGCTAAACTATCATAATTTGATTTGGCTGAAGAAAACTAGCTAGAATTTTTACCTTTGAGGAAAAATCAGGCCGAAAAAACTAAACTTAGGTTCACGACGTGTGAATCTATGGAAACCCCAAGAGGCCCTATGAATAAGTATGATCAAGCTTGGTTTTAGGCAAACCCTAGGATGTGTAGGCGGGTTGGCCTGGCCTCTGTTGGGTTTGCGATCTGCTCTAACTACTCCTATGCCCCTGGAACACTAAGCAGGGGAGCTTGCACATACACATCTCAACTTTTCTCTATCTGACAACGACTTTATTTAATAGACCAATTATTGTTATTTCAATTGGCTCTTTTTGTATAAAATATGTTAGGGTCTTGTCAACGAGTAAATACGGGCATATATTAAACATAAATGATGAGAACATATCGATTTTCACGGCATTGATTATAAACATCATGATGAACAATTATTGCATTGATAGCTTTTATTTTTTTATTTGGTTGCTTAGTAAGTATCCATGAGAATTTCTTTTTATAAAAATTCACATACATATTAGTATTATTATCGTATCATTCATTTATGAGAGCTAATTTTATAAAAGTTGGCACATGCCCCTTTTGCGTCAATTGGAACTATAGAAAGATTTTGCCCACGAAGGAACAACCTCGACGAGGTAATCATAGGGGCTATATTTTACTTTTGATCAAAGTCGACCCCTTTATGTGCATGCCCACAAATTAATAAAAATTACACTGTAATTCGTCCTTTTAGTTTTCGTTTAGGCTTTTTCCATTGGTTGTGGCTTATTTTAGGCATTTCATCTCCAAAATATCCATGTAAGGTTCATGATTACTGAAGCAGTAAACAAGTGAAGAAGAGCATGCATCATTGAACCTTCCCGATCACTCTTTTAAAAAAGTAACCGATATAAATGGTCACAGTAACGAGTACGCTAGCTCACTTGTTGACATTTAATAGACGAACTTTGAATTCCAAAATGAACACCAGTTGAAAATCATTCTAAGGCGCTCAGCGAGGTATTAAATGCATGGTTGAAAATGAGATGGAGCTCGTGAAGATCAAAGTACATTGACGTGGATCAAGAACTTGACTAAGGCATGCACGAGGTAAGAGGAATTAATTAAAAGTTATAAGTACCCTTGAGCACAGATTAGTCAAGGTCCTTAAGCATGCTATAGAACATGCATGGAATTTAAGTTACCGTAGCACAAAGCATGGTACATAGGAATTAACATGAGCTTATTCGTATCTTAACTATTGGATACAGCTCTAATTAATTATCGGGTTCTCAAAACGTACGGTCGCTCTCTTGAATGTCGTAGATGATCATAATCAGGGAGACTACCGTATCATTAGTGTGTAGGAGTAAGAACTACACGGTCGAAGGACAGGATAATCATTCACGTCGTGGATAATTGTGACAGAACCCAGATGGAAACAATCTCATTTGTTACACGTTTTCCTGAGAATCTTCATCGATGGAATCGCCACGAGGTCACTTTAATGAAGTTGATTTTGTGACGTGGGGTTATAAACGATTCTTGAATTAATTGCTCTACCATGTTTTTGTCTCCATTGGCAATAGTATAATGAGCATCTCGATACCGGCGTTCGCCGGTGAAGCCACGTTCTCAGGCCATAACTTGATGACACTCGTCCATCCCTCGATGTCAAAGTCATAAATTTAGCACATATACAAGCGGTTCCGAAGTGTGAACTGTGCCCCGAAACATATTGTTTTGAGGTACCTAACCTCTTTCTTTCTTAATAATCAGACAAGATGTTACCAAGTTTGTGGCTTTTTACGTGAAAACCTCACCTCTAAGTGCAACTTTGCATAGTATATTGAGTGTCTCTATTATAACCTAAACGTGCTAGTGATTCCTCTGTGCAGCTTCTCTTCCCTTTTTTGTTTAACTTCATTTTTCACAAAATCTCAGTACATTCTACGACAAGTTGGAAAAGATATTTTCAAGTTGCTGTTGAGATCTAGCAACTCGATAAAATTGGTAAAACTTGGCCAGCTTCTTTTCTTCAAGCTAAGAAGTGCCTGCATGACTTTGACTCATCCTAACATCTTCTTGTTTAGTTTCCTTTGTACTTTAAAAAGATGTCAAATTGAGCTGTTTTTTTTTTCTTTTTTCTTTTTGCTCAAGATCGGAAAAACACTTCCTCTAAACGTTTGACAAAATTTCGTATTTTTAAACCACCTGATTTTTTAACGGGAAATTTGTTCACAGTAAAACCTATGTGTGTTTGTGTAGGAATTTGTAAAATTTATTTAAGAAGGGGTGAAACTCGAAGCGTAGAATTCTTTTGCTTTCTTTTACTATAAACTCTCTTTAACTCTTGTTCTTCCTCTGCTGGTATACTCGAGTATGGATAAGAAGTATCGAAAGCAAATGACGTCGGCGACTACTGAGATGACCAGAAAATTGTTCCTCGAAAAAAAAGATAATAATTCTGCGAAGGCATTTTATCGATCTTCCTGAGGCCAGTAGGGAATATAGCTGGTCTTCTAATACTTGAAATGAATGATCAAAGACCTAAGATAGAATCAAAGAACGTCGATGAGATGCGGCTTTCTAAGATTGAGATTCGGATGTCTCTTTGGCCTTTCCTTTTTTGTCTGCGAGCTAACAGCCAAATAGCTATGATTACGAGCAAGAATAAATAAGAAACAAGAACCTTTGGTTCCTCCACTATGATAGGTAAAAGAAACACGCAGAAAAATTACGTGGCCTAAGTTCAAAGCTTTAAAAGATCTCAACACCGATCACCATAATGATGTCGATCGATCCAAAGTCCAAACATCTTATAGCTGAGTTTGTCAGGAAAAAAACACTTGCACCACGTAGTGACTCCCATGTAGTGGCATTGAAAGCCTCTGGCTCTCTGCTATGACATTAAATGTCGTCCTTCGTTTTTCTAATAATGTATATCTACATTCCCAACATGCAGCCACGGTCCCTGCAACTTGTTTTGATTCCCTAATCAGTTGAATTCGTCATCTAAGTTTCACATAACTTATCCCATTATTAGGTCGACATTGAAAGTGTTGTTCCTCTTTGGCACTAGCTTTGTCTACACAAAGAACTTCCTCAGCACAACATGGATTTCATAAAAAACTTAATATGGACTAAAAAAAATATCAGGCCCTAAGTTTCTCTTTTGACATTTATTTTAACGCTTAAGTGATTTCAAGAATGTAGAGGATGTTAAAAGTAAACCACCAACCTGGTTATGCAGTTTTTATTTACGGAAAATAGTATTCGCTTCTTCAAGAGAAGAAACAGGGCAAATACCTCATCACTCAAACTCACCTCACGCCCGAATGCCGGTTATCTATGATTTGTGTTTACCTCACTGTGGTGCCAGAAACAAAATATTTACATACCTGAATACATATACATATTGTAGCGCATGTGATGTAATTTCAAACATGCGTTATCGTGCATGCGATACAAAAGAGAGCATAGCAAAGGCATTATATTTGTTATAAACCCTATTTTATGCATTGATTGGAGTTTTTTCATTCGGTAGTAAGTTTGTTTGTAATGGTTTACTGAACGAACTGACTAGGAAGTACGCAGATTTCTTGGCTTTTCTTTCAAGCTTGTTGATTCTCTGCTTTAGCTTCTTCTTTAATTAGTTATTCGAACCGATATGGTGGCATAAAGCACAATAAATGGTAATAACCATCTTGCGATCGAGATGACTTAAAACGATCTTCACTGTCGATCTTTATAGCTTTGAACTTTTTCGCTGTATCTGTACCTATTATTTTAGTTTGAGGAAAGGTTAATGCTAAGTCATGACTTTTAAGAAATGTCTCAACTGAATCAGCGTAGCCATAGGATATCTCAATTGATTAAATATGTCAAAAAGTAATTAATTCTTGTGATAGTTCAGCATGTCTCGCAGACAGTATAGGCATAATGCTAGCACAATATAACTTGAGAAAATATTCAATTAGTTAGATTAGAGAACAATTCTGAATTCAAAACCTCACTGTTACTGAATTGATCGCAAGCTTCTCTTTGACCAATGATGAGGTTAGGAGACGTATCATTAGCCTTGTTGATGCTAGAGATGACGCAGAACAGAGTAGAAATCATGATTAGCAAAGTGCCACGATTATTGAGTTAAAAAATAAATTGATTATATGAATGAATGAGCAACGTCCTCCTAAAGTTTTTAAGTTATGCTGAATTGTTTGATTCACAGCAAAGGTAACTATTATTGGTAGTACAAATTTAATCCCAGATGAATGACATAGTGATTGCTTAGATTATGTTAATCAAGCTCGACCAAAATGGTTGTGCAGGCAAGTCAATATGAAGTTAATGTTATGTCAATTTGACTTGAAAATTATGCTCGATTACTGGATTATTAATGACATAAATATGCCTACCAAAGTTTCATTCATTATGATTGAGAACTCTTTCTGCACTTGATAGATTATCAAACAAACTACTGCGGTTGTTTTGCTTCCTATATTACATGTCAACTGGTTTTGTGGAGTATTCAACCTTCAGATCATGGTCATAAGCAAAATTGCAATGAGATTTGTAACCTGTGTAGCTTCACTTTTTGATCGAGAGAAACACTTTTTATTTTTCGTTGATATGTACTTTTCCTGGGGGAAATTTGCATTTCCCCGCAGCTTAGCTAGGTAAAAAGAGAGAACAGAATGCATCAACACCGACGTCATCTATCTTCAAATTAGCTGGATCTCTCATTTTAATTAGTTGCACTAGGAACATGCGTTCTCTGCTAATCATATTAACTCCCCGATCAAGCATTGATTAAGACCCTTCAGAAAATTCAAGACCCCATTAAACAACAATTAGCTCCCTAATTTCCGCAAGTGATGGACCACATACAAAGCCGTATCTTAGTAAAAATTGGAACTCCTTACATAATGATTTTTCTTTTGTTGAAACATTCTGCTCTAATTGTGAAGAGGCAATATAATGAAATCTAGTACTTGCGCAATGGCTACTGTAAAATTAGAAACGTCTAAAACACAGGAGAAGAGAAAAAAAAAAAAAAAAGGAGAGGAAGGGTTGGGGTGGGCGGAGTAGAGGGAGGGAGGGAGGGAGGAAGTTCCTTCTACCAAATACAAAGTACTTTTGTCAATGTCAACATCATGTCCTTTTCCCCCATAAAAAGCAAATATTAAACTTCACTTTGACTCATCATAAATGACATAAACAAAACTAGGGTTAGATGGGTTTGACGAGAATCTTTTCATACGTGCAAATTTAAGATATTAAAAGACTGCTTTCTTAATGCATACATTAATGTTTTCTTATAAAATATAGTACTTCACACGTCTTTGTTTAAAATAATGAAGAAAATAGAATAGAGTACGCGGATCATGTTGTAGACATCTTTATATATTCAGTGGTCTTCACCGCGGGCATAAGATGGCCCAAGTTCAGCTATCGAGTCGACAAAGCAATAAATGAAAATAATTGCTGATTCAGAAGAATGAATTGGGAGTTACGAATTATGCCACGAGTTACTAAATAAACAACGAGTTCATTGAAGGGACAACCAATAGAAATAAAGTGTTTATAGATTAGACTAATCATTCAGATCTTCTTGAGAGTAAGTTACTACAATAATTGGCAAATGAATGAACCAGGAGTTGCAGGAACGTGGCAATTTTATGGCACTAGATTTTGGTATCTCATGTTAGCTATATCTCTCTACAGCTATTAGGGTTCATGACTAAGGTAGATTTAGAATTGTATTATCTAACTAATCAATGGGATAATGACATAAATGGTCCAAGAATTTTATTTAAACGTGCAATCTAGTCCCCGAACTTTTAATTTGACATATATGGTTCATAAACTTTAGCCCACTATATAATCCGGTTCATGAAATTTCAATTTGTTTAATATGGTCTATGTACTTTTAGTACATATTCAAACTAGTTTTTGAACTATTAATGTTCAATGTGATTCTTAAACTTAAATTTAATGGAATGACCACATTGACCATTTTCAAATATTTCAAGAACTAATTTGAATATTTACCAAAAGTTCAAGCATATTCAAATTACTCTTTGAATTATTGAAAAGTGGTCCTTGAACTTAAATTTATTGGAATGACTACATTGAACATTTTCAAATATTTCAAGGACTACTTTGAATAATTATCAAAAGTTCAGGTATATTCAAACTAGTCTTTGAACTATTTGAAAATGTTCAATGTGGTCGTTGAATTTAAATTTAATAGAATGACCACATTGAACATTCTCAAATATTTCAAGGATTACTCTGAACATTTATCAAAAGTTCATGAACTACATTGAACAAATTGAAAGTTCATGACCAGATTGTATATTGGGTCAAAGTTTAACGAACATTTGCGACGACCGGATTGTACGTTTAAATAAAGTCCAGGGACTTTCTCTGTTCTTTTCTCTAATTAATGCAATATAGTGTATGATCATTGGTCATGTTTGAGTGCCTTTGGAGTTTGGAGCACTCGATAAATATAGTGTATGAGGTATAATTTGATTTTAAGGCATCCATTGTGCACCAAACTAGTGTCATCAGTACATTGAAAATTATAAAGTTATGTTAATTGCTTTCTTAACAAGTGCCGCTAGGACTTTAACTGGTTACATAAACTTATTATACTTGATTGCTACAATTATTTAAATCATTGAGCATGAAAGTCAGCTAATAATCTATCTCCTTCAGAAATTCTCTGATCTTCAAATGTATAATCTCAAACTATCTCTTCAAGTTGTATCCATGTGTTTGTTGTAGAAAATCACATAATCCTAAAAAGATAGGTATCATAGAGAATGGCTTATATGTCTCTAGAGACCACATACTGTCTGAAAGATATGGTGACTCGATCAACACAAACAATGCTCGATAGCATATGTACTATGAATTGATAAACTGAATAAAATGGTAGATTACACATGAATCACCATTCAGTAAAATTTTATGCATCACTTTAGTATAACTATTTGGTGAACCATTCTTAGGAAATCAATCTTATACTCATCATTGTTTGTGAAATCGAATAGCTGGCGCAAATGGCTTGAACCTTACAAATAATTCAAACTTTTGACATTTGCATTAAATAGCTAGCACAAATGGCTTTGACATTACAAAAGAATTCAAGGTTTTGACATTTGCTCAATTGTCAAACTTATGACTTTGCTCAAGTTTCAAACTCAAGTTCGATTTAGCATCGAGGAGGAATATCCCACTTTGGGTTCTCGATTTAGTTGAATGAGGGGATAAATAAGTTGATGGAATCAATGGGAGGCCCATGTTGATAAGTTCATGCATATGGAGACCTTCTTATTAGAGCACGAACATTACCTTTTCAAAAGGTCTTGGAAAGGGAAAATAACTTGGGCAATGAAATATGTATAGCCTGCCCTATAGATGAAGATGTATACTTTCAACTCCACCAATATGTATGTATCGAAAACTTTAAATCATGCAAGTTTTGTATATCCATATACGGTTTATCACATAAGACAATTAATATGTCTTGAATGTTCATGCAATTTATTACCTTGATGAACATCCATAGGAACATAGATTTTTTCTCACTAATGCCCATACATGTAATAAATCACATCTTATAAAGAAAAATTGTGTCAGCAGTGTAACCTGAGTCCAACGAGATACGGTGGAACTTCAACGTAAGTAAGGGACATGTCCCAGCATCATCAACTATATTAAATAAACACTATAAATGCACATGGCCAAGTCAACTCAAGCCAAACATAAGTTTCCACGCGGCAAATCGTTGTGGTTTTATAGTTATCCTTGCAAATTGGGATAAAATAATGTTTTGATTACATCTGGCGACCTCACTCCTAGATTTTTTAATTTAATTTTATACTTTGCTGGAAAAAATAATGGAAAAAAGAACCAACATTGATTTATCAGACATCTTCTTCTTGTTGTTAGTATCATCATCATCATCATTTAAAGAAAGCTATAAGAAAAGAAGCATTAGATACCATCAACTCATTCTAAATCTTGTATTTATAAATCATTGGAATGCGCTCGCCATAATTGAAGTGCTCCTTTTCGACATTTTCTAATGGACTTGCAGGAGGAAGAACCTAGGGTTCTATTCGAGGCTGTCGACAATTACTATTTCAGTCGTAATTTTTGGGATTCTCTATTACTCCTTTGTCCATTTAAATCCCGGGCTTTAAGGTGCTGCATGAAACGCTGCTATTTCTCGTCCAGAACTGGTTCTGGACCAAAAAAATCAGTTCTGGACGAGAAACGCGTTTGATTCAACATTTTGTGAAAACCGGTTCTGAACCAATTTTCTTGGCCAGAACCGGTTTTCATGGTAGAATGAGAAACCAAAAATAATCAATTTCTGGTTTTCTCCTCCCCCATTAGAACTAGTTCTTTCCTCTTTCCCCTCACCCATTCTGTTTCTCCCCTGCATCGTGCGTGTGGTCTTCCTCCCCTGCAGCAGCTCAGCGCCTCCAGCTCCCCTGCGCCGCCGCCGCCGCCGCCGCCGCCTCCAGCTCCCCTGCAGCTCGCCTCCGCCGCCGCCGCCTCCAGCTCCCCTGCAGCTCGCCTCCGCCGCCGCCGCCTCCAGCTCGCCCGCCTCCGCCGCCTGCAGCAGCTCGCCCCACCTCCGCCGCCTGCAGCAGCTCGCCCCAGCCGCCCCAGCTCGCCCCGCCGCCGCCGCCTCCAGCTCGCCCGCCTCCGCCGCCTGCAGCAGCTCGCCCCAGCCGCCCCAGCTCGCCCCGCCGCCGCCCCCAGCCGCCCAGATCTGACGCGGGCTCGCCCCCAGCCGCGCCCCAGCTCGCCCCCGCCGCCCCCAGCTCGCCCCCCGCCGCGCCCAGCCGCCCCCAGCTCGCCCCGCCGCCCCCAGCCGCCCAGATCTACCCCCAGCTCGCCCCCAGCCGCGCCCCAGCCGCCCGCCGCCGCCCCCAGCCGCCCCCAGCTCGCCCCCAGCTCGCCCCCAGCTCGCCCCGCCGCCCCCAGCCGCTCGTCGCCGCCCCCAGCTCGCCCCCAGCTCGCCCCGCCGCCCCCAGCCGCTCGTCGCCGCCCCCAGCCGCCCCCAGCTCGCCCCAGCCGCCCCCAGCCGCCCAGATCTGCCCCCAGCCGCCCAGATCTGCCCCCAGCTCGCCCCCCAGCCGCCCCCAGCTCGCCCAGCCGCGCCCAGCCGCCCCCAGCTCGCCCCGCCGCCCCCCAGCTCGCCCCCAGCTCGCCCCAGCTCGCCCCCGCCGCGCCCAGCCGCCCCCAGCTCGCCCCGCCGCCCCCAGCCGCCCCCAGCCGCCCAGATCTGCCCCCAGCTCGCCCCCAGCCGCGCCCCAGCCGCCCGCCGCCGCCCCCCAGCTCGCCCCAGCTCGCCCCCAGCTCGCCCCGCCGCCCCCAGCCGCTCGTCGCCGCCCCCAGCCGCCCCCAGCTCGCCCCAGCCGCCCCCCAGGCCGCCCACCGCCGCCCCCAGCCGCCCCAGGTCGTCCCAGGCCACGCCCCAGGCCGCGCCCCAGGTCGCCCCAGGCCGCGCCCAGGTCAGCCAAGGCCACGCCCCAGGCAAAGTGCCAGGCCAGCCCCAGGCCGCGCCCCAGGCCACGGCCCAGGCCCGCCCCAGGCCACGGCCCAGGCCCGCCCAGGCCACGCCCCAGGCCGCGCCCCAGGCCCGCCCAGGCCACGCCCAGGCCCGCCCAGGCCACGCCCAGGCCACGCCCAGGCCCGCCCAGGCCAGGCCCAGGCCGCGCCCCAGGCCGCCCCAGGCCGCGCCCAGGTCAGCCCAGGCCCCCAGCTCGCCCCCAGCGGCCCCCAGGCCGATCCCAGGCCGCCGCCGCCGCCCCTAGCCGAGTCAGCTCGCCCCCAGCTCTATTGTTCCTGGTAAAATCTCTTGTTCACGAATCTGTGATTGTTTATTGGCTGATTTTGGGATTGTTGAAAATCTCATTAATTGTTGGTCGGTTCATTGTTGAAATGTTCTAGCTTGGTAGTTATCTTAATTTTTGTGTAAAATAGTTTTCTAGAGTGCTCATACTAGTTTTTTAGGTAAAATGGCCTCCCAAAAAGAAATGTCTATGGCAAAGTGGACTGAGCCTTTGGTGAACGAGCTCATAAGCTTGTTGGTTATAGAGGTAAAAAAGGGAAATCGCACAACCTCTACGTACAACAAAAAAGGCTGGAATAACATACATGCTGAATTCAATAAACGGACAGGACTCCATTTTACTATGGTTCAGATAAAGAACAGGGTCAACAAATTGAGGAGACAATTTGTTAGTTTCAAGAAACTTTTGTCTCAATCTGGATTTGGATGGGATCATATAAACAACACGGTTGCTGTGGCCGAAGAAAGTGTATGGGAGGCTCACATTAAGGTATCATATTACTTTCGTTGTTTTTTTTTTTTTGTTATAAGCTTTGATTATATTGCTTATGTAAGTCATTTTGGTGAAAATTACAGGATAATAAGGAATGGGCTAAATTTAGGATAGAAGGATTTCCTCAGTATCCTGATTTGTGTGTTGTGTTTGGGGATACGTTTGCTACTGGAGAGCATGCAGTAGGGAATGCAGAACCAGTGTTGTCCTCAGATGGAGATGAAGCTGATTTTGATGCATTTGTCTCTCTTGGTGGTGATGGGGATGGTCAAGGTGATAGTAGTGCTGATATGATGGGTGAGCCGACAGATTTTGACAACCAACCTGTTGGTGAGGGAGTGTTTACGCCCGAGGTGACTACATCAGCAACTAGACATGGGAAGCACAAGGTAGACAGGACTCCAAATGCAAAAAGAAGGAAGAGCAAGGCAACTGAATATGAAGCCACTTGCAAAGCCATTCGAAGTTTGATTAATATCAGGACTTCCCAGTCTACATCTGCATCGGTCTCCTCGGATCCACCATCACAATCATCAGCACCTGTTGACACATATTCTGTAGGAGCTGTGATGGCCATCTTAAATGGCATGACTGAGTTAGAGCAGGATTTGTACAACAAAGCTGTGAAGGAATCATTGAGTAATCCATCTTGGAGGGAGGCATTCATCTTAGCTCTACCTGAGAGGAGACGTGGACTAATTGACATTTTATGAGCCTTTGTTGAGAAATATTATCTGAACTTATGTTTGGTTTGTACTAGGTTTGGGTTGTATCTTTTATGACTTATGTTTTTTATGATATGGCAGGCTATGGATTTTATTATTGAATGGATTATTTACTTATATATATAATGGTGTGATGTTGTGGTTATTGGATTATTGACTTATTTCATATGTGACATAGGTAATATGGAGGGGCTTGAAAGTATCGACCAAGTCTCAGCAGTTGAATCAGTTGAAGTATATCTTGATGAAGAAAATATAGATATATTGATAGCCTGGTTGTGCATCACTGCTATGGATATGTCGATGTATACAAGAGAACCAATTAGGGATAGCCAACTGTCAGGACCTGAATGGATGAGGGAGCTTCTTCATGGACATGTAGATAGAATATATGAAGCTTTTAGAATGGAAAAACATGTGTTTGGCAACCTTTGCAGGTTGATGAGGTCAAGAGGTTGGCTGAAAGATGGTCGAGAAATTAAAGTTGATGAGCAACTTGGGATATTCTTATTTATGATTTGTCACAAGAGCTCAAATAGGAATCTATGTGAGAGATTTCAACGTTCAGGCCAAACTATCAGCAAATATTTTGCAATAGTGTTGAATGCAGTTCGCAAGCTAGCCATCGAGAACATTGTTCCACCTTCTTTTGATGCTATCCCAAATGAGATTCTTATGCATCCTACGCATAAACGTTACTTCAAGGTTGTATTTATTGTGCAAAATTTTTTCTTTATAGTTTGATTGTTTATTATTATCAATTTTGTGTGATAATGCTTGTTGATTTAATCACAGGGTTGCATAGGCGCAATTGATGGCACTCATGTTCATGCTTCTGTACCTATCGCCCAACAAATTCCATATAGAGGCAGAAAAGGAATAACAACACAAAATGTGTTGTGTGCATGCTCATTTGATATGAAATTCACTTTTGTATATGCTGGTTGGGAAGGATCTGCCAACGATTGTCGAGTGCTTGCGGCAGCTATGGAGTCTCCTAATGCAAAGTTTCCTCGACCACCGGAAGGTATTTATGTATTCCATACAAAGTATTTTGATATTGTTGTTCTATTTAAGTTATTAATTTATACGTTGCTATAGGTAAATACTATGTGGTTGATTCGGGGTATGCATCGGCTCCGGGATTCTTAACTCCTTTTAAAGGTGAGCGCTATCATCTAAACGACTATAAGGGTGTCGAGAGACAACCAAGAACAGCAAGAGAGTTGTTCAATCGAAGACATTCTTCACTTAGAAATGTCATTGAAAGAGCATTTGGGGTATTGAAGAATCGTTTTTTTATTTTGAAACATATGCCCCCATTTACACTTCGAAAGCAAGCACATATTGTAATTGCATGTTGTGCTATCCATAATTACATTCGAGATGAAGGTAGGAGGGATAGGAATTTTTCCATGTATGGAGATCCGGAACACCTTTGTGAACCTTCAGAAGACGTTCTTCAGGGTGATACATCAATTGAGGAGGGAA
This sequence comes from Melaleuca quinquenervia, assembly GCA_030064385.1. Classification (NCBI taxonomy): domain Eukaryota; kingdom Viridiplantae; phylum Streptophyta; class Magnoliopsida; order Myrtales; family Myrtaceae; genus Melaleuca; species Melaleuca quinquenervia. The sequence goes on along the minus strand of CM057726.1, from coordinate 1,903,184 downwards.
ATGAGATGAACTTGTTTAGGAAACGCATTGCCAATCAAATGGCAATGGATGAGGGAATGCCACTGATTCCATGATAGTCTGTTTGCACCCTTTATGATGTATTTTTATCAATTTGTATTTCTTATCTCATTTTCTGTAATGTCATATGGTGTAATGTGAACTTTTGAAATTTTGTACCGTCTATTGGAACATCTTATGAGATTCTTCATGCATTTTCGAGATCTCAATGGTAGAAGATCGTTTATGGTTGCCTACGTGGATTTTATCTTTTTTAAATTTAGAATATTACAAATGTTTAATGCAATTAAAGTGATTTTTCAATTTTAGAGTAAATTACAATAAATTGTAAAAAAAATATCAAATTTCCTTATTTTTATTAATATGAACATCTTCCAATATCCCAAATCATATATTTTAAAAAATGAAACAGAATCAGAAATAGAAATTTTTTGGTCATATCAAACAGCTTTCTCTTTCTGAAACAGAAATTGTATGTCCATATCAAACGCGTTTTTTTCGTCAGAAACTCATTCTGAACCAGAAACAGAAAAAACTCATTCTCGACAGAACTCATTCTTAGAAACAGAATGAGTATCATGCGCAGCCTAAGAAAAATTTTCCCCTCATTTCTAGATTTTTATTTGGCTCTTCTAGTAAAGCAAATTTATGTGTAAATACTTTTGCTCATGTTTCATTATTCAAAGCAAAATAACCCAACAACGGATGAATTTCTAGTTATATATATTTTTATATAAATTGGTATATGTAATTAAGCCAAAGAAGTCGACATTACTCATGTATAAGTTCGTTGGCCAGCAAATTCATTTTGATATTGCAATTTGCCATATAACCAAAAAGAAGAAGCTCGAATTCTAGGCATTCATGTAACAATCTATAATTACCAATGAAATGGACCTTTTTCGTGAGAAAAATCCCACGAAGTATTTTTTGTACTTTGCATTTGAACTTTTTTTTTTCTTTGCTAATTCTTAAGATATAAAATATTCTTCCTACATTTACTTCATCTTGAAGCTCGTTCTTCTGCATTCAACGTACGTGCATTACGCTAGGAATCTACAGTATGTCTTTGCTAAATTAAAACCTTATCTTCTTTTCACAAAGCAACAAATCATTTTTCCCTATCAAAAAATGAGAGCATCTTAGATGATCAAATCTCCTCTATATATGCTTGTGCCTTCAGATTCTCTGATTTCAATCAAGTAGTGAGATGAACATGAACTAATTCTTTTTACGCCACCAATTATACAGCTCAATTCAAGAATAAATATAGCATTGGCTATTCACACAGGGAACAAAATCGGTACTATATCTACGGACATGAACACGTAATCTTTTTTTATGCACCGCTTTAAAAAAGAGAAAAGTTAAAAAGGAAAAGAAATCTTGCTTGCAATAATATAAGAATCCAATCTTCATCAATGACATGCATGAATCATGCCTCTAAAAGAAGCATTTACTCAATCAGTCATGCTTTTTATTATATTAAACAGAAATGCAAAGAAGAGGCAATATTTTGTGTCACATTAGTATGATTCAATTATTATGTCATCGAAGTCATACGTTTGTGATCCTAAGCTTCCGTGGCTTATGGTAAGAAAAAATTGTCATTATTTCTATCCGCAGGTAGCCCTTGAGTGCACGCCTGATAAGGCTCATTGAACATGCTCTAGAAGATGAATAAAATTAAATTACTAACGCAGGTAGCATGGTACATAGAAGTTACTGTGAACTTATTTGTATTTTCACTGATGCATAAAACCGTAAAATTTATTATTAGGTATTCAAAAAGAAAATTTACTCAATATCTCCTGTTACAGATCATATTTTTGCGAGGTTACTCATCATGTTATAAGCATGATACTCTTGAAGGATATGACGATCTCTTGTCCCATGTACCATGTCCACTGAACTTGAATGGAATCAATACTTCATAAATTTGTCCCTTCATTTATTACACATTTTCCTAAGAATCTTTTTGGATAGAATCACCACAAAGGGGCCTCTTTAATGAAGTTGACGGTGTGAAGTGGGGTTATCAATGAATCTTGAATTAATTGCCCTACCATGTTCCTCCAACGATTAGCAATATTGTGAGCATCTCGATATCAGCCCCAAAGAAAAAGAACCATTGCATTCCCTTGAAATCATGTTCTCAGACCATAACTTAATGACACTTACACATCCCCCGATGTCGAAAATATAACGAAGCGTATCCGGAAGCAGTTCCGAGGTGTGAACCGTGTCCAAAACATATTATACTTAGGATTCTAACCTCTTGCTTTCTTAATTATCAATAAGATGTTGCCAAATTTGTAGCTTCTTTATGTTCAAAAGACATAACCTCTAAGTGCAAGTTTGTATAGAATATTGAGTATGTATTAGATACCCTAAACGGGCAAGCGGTTCCTCTGTGCAGCTTTCTGCCCTTTTCTGTTTAACTTCATTGCTCCCAGAATCTGAGCAAATCTCATAACAACTTGGAAAGAAACACCTATCAAGTTGCTATTGACATCTAGCAACTTGATAAGATTGGTAAAACTTGGCCAGCTATAAACCTCCAATTGAAAGAACATTTCCATAAATGTTTGTCTTTTTAGACCACTTGTTTTTTCAAGTGGAACTTGTTCACAGTAAAACTGACGGGTGTTTGTCTAGGAAATTATATAAATATAATTCAAAAGGGGAGACACTCAAAGAAGAGAATTCCTTTTTTTTTTCCTTCTTAATACTCAGTTTAACTCTCATTCTTCTTCTTTTTTTTTTTGGTGTGCTCGACCATGGATGAGAAATATAGGAGACAAACGATCATGGTGAATACAGAGATGACCCAAAAAACCAGTGTTCCTGAAAAAAATAGTGATACTACTGTGAAGACAGTCTATCGATCTTCCTTAGGCCAGTAGAGAATACAACCGATCTTTTAATACTTGACAATGAATTATCAGAGACATAAGACAGAATGAAAGTACATCGATGAGACGCGGCTATCTGAGATTGAGATTCGGATGTCTCTTTGGCCTTTCCTTTTGTTTGTGAGTTAACAGCTAATAAATTATGGGCATGTCCCTTTATCGAATTAATTGCATGTATAAACAAGAAACAACAACCTTTGGTTCCTCCATTGGTAGGTCGAAGAACACGAAGATACTATGTGGCCTAAGTTGAAAGCATTAAAAGATGTCTCTTGCCAGGAGGCCAAAGAATATTCAACACCAATCGCCACAATGATGTCCATCGAAACATCTTATACGTGTGTCGATCCCTTAAAGAGACCAAAAAAGATAAACCCTAGTCTTTATATCAATGCTTCCGAGAGATCACATCGTACAGTTTAACGAAAGAATCCTATTGTTTTATCAGCAAGCTCTCAACTTCTGCAGACAAAAACTTTTAATAACTACAAATGATTCGTGGGACGTGCAGGTCGGCAAATGCGTGAAACAATAATCACACAGAGCAACAATGAAATGACATCAAATATACTTGCACGCGAAAAAGAGGATATGATCTGATAAGAGTTGGATATGGCGTTCCAAGGTGTACTGCAAAGGCCAAGATCGGTTGGTTTCTTTTTGTTCTTCTAACAGAATGAAAGCACAATGGACTCTCGAGAGGACAGATCGTGCAATAATGGCCGGCTGCGAACTAAGATTGTTAATGTTTTCTCCCATGAAAATAGGTTTTTCTTGGTAGGGTCGCTTTCATCTCTAGAGTTTGAAGCTTCCTTGGGCTTTCTTTATGAAGCGAAATGAGCACCAGGATCTGAGGTTTGGACTTTGGAAGATGTGCATGGAGGACTTCTTCTTCGTGTTAGTTCATCTGTTAAAGAAAAGGAAAAGAAATAGGGTTTTTCTTCTAGAGTTTCGTTCATCTTCTGTTTAATTCCTCATGATCAGCTAATATTAGTTACATGCCAAGAAAAAATGAATCCAATGGGTTTCTTTCTTGTTATCTAGACGAACTTCTGTTCCGAGTTTCAATCCTTTTTCGTTTGCAGAAGGTCCATGGGGATGGCCGCCAGGGTTTCAGAGTGGCTGCTGCTAGGGTTTCTGATACACAATGATTAGAGACTGATGCTATCCCTAATGTATTATTAATAGTTCGGAAATGACATCGATGTCCCTAACTACATCCCCCACATAAAATGAGGACGCATTTACTGTTACGTTGACATTGTTGATACTTTATAGGGAATCTTGATCTTAAATTTATTCGCTCAAACAACACACCCAGATTTTATGTATGTTTAGTAGTTGTTTATTGTGCTAATCACATCCGTCAATTGAGTGTCGGACTGGGCACTATCAGGTGTCCTAGCTTTGGCTGAGAGCCAAGACGCTATTCTTTTTTTATGAATTACTGTAGCCCCTGCATCTTTGCCCCCAGATTTGCAGATTTTGATGTGCTATCTGAATGATAACCTTCAAAATTTATTAGGATAGACGTGCATCAGTGGCCGGTGTTCATCGTTTTGATAGGACCGGCAAAATTAAAGATTGGATTTTTAGAAGCTGGAATAATCAAATTATCACTGTGAAACGAAACTCTGCAACAACCGTTTCACGAGTCTGCATAGCCATTGACTGATTGGTAACAAACCGAGGCTCAGCTCTGATCGGCTCATCCCGATTTTACCGGTCACTTTATTTTAGTATCTATACGAATTTATCAATGTCATTAATCTGTTTTTTTTTTGTCATCTTACAATTTTGGTGGCTTCAACTTCTCTTGCAATTTAAATTGCACGATATGCATTGCAAGCTGATAAATGAAATAGTATTATCATCTCCTTCTTGATGCTCTGTCTATTCTGTTCAAAAGTGTAAAGAGTGGAATGGAATTTTTCGTTTCTTTCTATCTCATTGGTCATAAAGAACTACTTTAGATCAGCTGCCATTTGGATCGGGAAATCAACTCCTCAGTCCTGACCTTTTATCGAGATTTTGATTGTTATTTACCATGGGCTTTCGAGGAGGTTTAAACTGTTTCGGTGTTTTGATGCCCTGAAGACAAAATCTTCTCTTTGCAATTTAACCTATAAACTATGCATTACAAGGTAATGATCTAATGTAAGTAAGATTAATGTGAGAATGACTTGGCTCATCAGCACAATGTGCACCTATAAAGACGATTATGCACCCTACTAATATGCTCATAGATGCATGTAACTGACAGAGCAGCAGCAAATCACACTCTCATGTATGATAGCTGCAGAAAAATTGTTTAGGTCAGAGATAGCACTTTGAGGAGGCAAGGATTTGAGTGAGATGATCTATTTTCTGGTCCAGGCAGTTCTAAAAAATCCCACACAGATTTCTGTTATCTCTCACCGTCCTTCGATACCCTTCTTCAACATGATAAATTTGAGCTTATTGCACTCAAGAAGATCGGCATGCTCTCTCTGTTGCCAGATGTGATAACTCAGTTCTTCCTCTTTTATCGAATCATACTTGCATTCCCTTCAAATAATTGATCAGTTTATATGATACCAATTGATTACAGCTAGTCAGTTCTCAATGATTGTATCTGACTTTGGAATTGATTGCGTTGCTGTTATTTAGCTAAGCTGAAGGGCGTTTTGATGGTAATGAAGACTGCATGCATTAGTCTAATCCAACCGCGGGTTGAAGAGTTATTTCCTCCTCTTAGCTGTGCGTGGCCCCATTTGTGACTCGTGCGAAGGAGTTACACAGAATTGGGACTTTCCTGTGTACTCATTAACTGATAATAAAGAAACTAGGTGATTTGCAGGAAAAAGAATATAATCACTAACGATTTTATAATGCAAAATAAAAGTCAATCCTTTGCCACATTCTTCTTGGTACCATATAAATATGTGCTGTGCATCTTGTTTCTCTTCAAACTTTGAGCTATCCAAGCTTTGCCTTTCGTTCACAACTGAGAAGCTTTGCCTTTCATTCGCAACTGAGAAAGATAGCAATCTTATTCTCCCACAAATCTTCTAGTAATTAGAATGGAAACTTTTGGGGCTAATTCTGAGGTCGAATGGGGCTCTATCAGTGGAATGTACTTCACTGAAGAGTCTGACCTTATGGTTCAATGGCTCGATAAGTGTTCGTTACCAGCCGAGCTATATGGAGGCTCACATTTCGCATTGCATTCTGCATATCTGCCGACCTATGAATCTATGAACCTATCAGGGGTTGATGGAAATGCATACTGTTCTTCTGATGCTCTCTATCCGAATTCACATTCTTCTTCTTCGCATGACGAATTTCATAACAGTGTTAGTAGCTTCCTTTTTCCTAGTTCAGGTCATAGCAACTACTATTTGAGTGACTTGAATCCAATTCTGGCCAATAGTACTAGCTCTCTATGCAATGAACTTTCGATGAGCAATGTGAGCACCAGTTCTCGTCTCATTGAAGGGGATGATTCGCTGAACCAAGAAGTGAGCCAAGTTGATGAGGCTCACGGGAGTCCCCGAGTAATGGCTGTCATGGAGAACTCTCTGCAGCTCAAAATGGGGTCTGCGATTCCATCAGTGATATCGGCTGCGAAAGACGATAAAGATTATTTAAATGACAGTTCTAGGAAAAGATCTCGGAGCCTAGGAGAGGTGAGTAAATTTGCACATATCCACAAATCACTAGTTTGCATCTGCGATATTGCTTCTTCGACGATCTGCTGTTTGAATTAATATAATTACGGCTTCCTTATGATTCTATTTCTCCAACTTTCCAGAAGCACAAGAGAAGTGTCAGGTTAAGGAAAGACCTGAAACTGGACTTACCAAGGAAAAGCCATGAAGAAGCTAAAGGTCACACAGGTGGGCAGATCTTGAGTACTTGCTTCTCAGAGGATGATTCTAGCTCTTCTCTGGAGCTGAACAGAGGAGCTAGTTCAAGCTTGAGTCCAAAAGAAGCTGCATCTCTCAGTCCTAATGGCAAAACCAGAGCCAGCAGGGGCTCAGCAACAGATCCGCAATCTCTCTATGCAAGAGTAAGTGCTTTATAAAAATGTTATATTTTGTCCAATTGCAGAATATTTCAGTTCTTGACAGATCTTTCATCTCCAAGAATAACAAAGTGACGGATCATTGCTTTCATCTTATAGAAAAGAAGAGAACGGATAAATGAGCGCCTCAGAATTTTACAGAACCTTGTTCCAAATGGAACTAAGGTAATTGGGCAATGTCCTGCATCATAGTTCGTGTCTTGAATAATATAAGGCTAGTCTTGTTTTTAACCGTTGTTTCTGTTCACAGGTTGACATTAGCACAATGCTTGAAGAAGCAGTTCACTATGTTAAGTTTCTACAGCTGCAAATAAAGGTAAGCCCAGAAGATTGAAGAAGTCACATTAAATTATACAACATCATCCTACAGCACCTTTCATCACAAGGCTTCCAAAAAATAACATATGTACATTGATATTTTTTTTTCATGTGTGAACTTGTACAGCTCTTGAGTTCAGATGACCTGTGGATGTATGCACCGATTGCATATAACGGAATGGACATTGGACTTGATTTGAAGCTAAGTAATTCTTGCTCACTGTAAGGGAAGAGGTTATCGTGCGAATGAAACTATCATGAAACAAAGGAATCTCTGTCTGTCTGCCATATGGCATGCCGCTTGATATCATTGAAGCCCTAACTGGTTCTGAGATTTGTTGAGAGATAACTCATTGGCAGTGATTATCAAGGGTGATTGAATTAATTCAGTTCAGCCTTCTCTTCTCCTATGTGTTCCTTTTAGGAGACCAGTGATTACCAAAGGTGATTGAATTAATTCAGTCAGCCTTCTTTCTCCATAAATGCCATGTATCCACCTCAAAAAGCTATGCTTTCGTGCTAGGAGACCTGTTCTACGTCTCGTGTAAAGTTGCTGGTTGAGAAGGAACGACCCATGTATTATACTTAATTAATGTATATTTGATATGCTTTATTCCCATCTGCAAATGTGGAAACTTGAGACTTGAATATAAATAAAAAATTCTGGTGATCGTTCTATTCCAGCACCCAGCAGTACCGTCAATCAGCTTTCCGTTGCCTGCCCCTTTCTACATGCCTTTGTGATGACAGAGATATTAAGGGAATGAACAAGAAAATCTTCCCAGCATCGATTGCTTAAGCAGCAAAAGATGTTGCTGGTGCCTCTTCCTGCAACTTTCATTATAAAACTAATCATCATAACTGATTGGACTCTGCTTTTGAAGTGCAATTGGTCATAGTATACACACTGATATGGTTAGAAATTGATATTACCTCTTCCATATTCAAAAGGAATTCTCATGGTATTTACATATCCTTAATCAAACTTGCTCCTGGTAACCTAAGATTTGGTTATTCAGAAATCATATTGCTGCGCTATCAATAAAGATACATTGTAACAGCAGAAGCGAATACATCCTGAGTGAGACATGCACCAAAAACAGTTCACCAATTTGAACATAAGCGATTTCATAATGGAAGAAGTTACAGTCAGTAGGAGAAGATAATTGCATCTGCTAAATATGTGCAACAAACAATGAGTCAATGCCCAACATTCTACAAATTCAATTATGGAAGTCCATCAATCTAGTTACAGGAGTCAAAAGCAGCTACTTTCTCAAAGCCCTCAAGCTTCTGCAGCTGTATTCGTACTTTCCCATGCCAGGGCAGTTTTCTCAATGTGCATCAACAGAATCCTATAGATTTTATTTCGAACCCTACTGTAGACCTCGAAGTCTGGATCCTCCAAATCAGAGCTCCCCCTGCATCCGATCTTTGCATAAGTAGCCTCCTTTTTCGCCATGATATCCAACCAATCGCTCACTCTTTTGACCTGAAGCATCACATGGATCGTCTGGCTATTCGATATAGATTCTAGGGAGAATTGGCTCTTAAGACCATCTAAGTATTGCTCCACGTATGCCAGAAACAGTGTTCTGAATTCATCTTGCAGGGAATTGGCTAAATCAGCCATTGCACTTGAAGGACTTCCTTTTGACCATTCAAGTTTGTGATTGTCAGATGTCACCCCGAACATTACCTCACAGTTTTTGTGCTTTCTTGTTGGCACACTGTCAGCAGATCCAACACACGACCGCTTGAAAGCTTTAGTGGCTTCAATAGATGGAAGGCCAGATCTTGTGGTCGTAGATAATGGAACTAGATCAGATGCCAAAGCTGCTTTAATCCACAAACTTGCATTTCTTTTCCTATCTAATGCAAGCTTAAAAGCTTCCTTTGTGGAATTGGGGCTATTCGGCCCAATTATGGCCCCTCTTGTTGGAGTATCATTGGTTAGTGACTGAATAACTAGTCGACTGTGAGCCACGTCATCTTGAAGCTTAAAGAACTTATCAACGGATGGCTGCTCTTCCTCCGAATTGGATGACTGAAGTTCTGAATACGCACTGAAAATTTTAGAACAGAACAGAGTCATCAGACAGATTTTGCTGTTACCATAATCTGTTGTAATGTAGGAGCTGGTAGCACTTACACAGCTCAAGAATAGGACCAGCCAATCAGGTGATAAGATCAAGGGATTTGAAGTCAGAAAGTTGTCAAACTAACCAGTGAACTTTAGTTTCTCGTATCCACAGTGATAAATGCCAAGAAAACAGAATTTACATGCAAATAAGCTTTTTCTATGCAATATGATAGTATCTACGTTCACATACCTTAGGCATCTCAGCAATCTTTCAGCCGCAGAAGCCTCTTGAAGAGCCTCCACAGAAGCTAGCAAAGCTGCATCTCTTTGTTTTAGTACCTCCTGAGGGAACATAAATCGAACGAGTGCATTAAGAGAATTTTTTCACTTCTTTTTGTGGAGAATGAACCAAATCACTTTGCGTATGTTTTCAAGATCGCAGTACCTTGCCAAGCTTCACTAAAACTGAGGGAAGATAAGACCACAAAATCTTGTCTTCTGCTCTTGTCCTGTTTAGTACCGCACTAAATATTGCTGCTGGATCCAGGGGAACTTCACCCTTTTTTGGTGTTCCAGAGATCCTACTCTTCAATGTCCTGATTGATTTTGCATCCATTCTGACGTTTTTATTTATCATTTCGGAGTTTGATCTGTCAGAAGAGCTCTCATGCAGGGGTTGGACTGGAGAAACCTGTTGATGCCCAAAGAAAAGAAAAGGAAAGGCATCATTTTTGAAGTCATGTAAATTTTGAAGGAAATCAGGTAACAGTCCCTTGAAGCTATCATATACTAGAATATCGGAATCGGTTTGATATCACAAAAGATGGGCTCCTTTTAGAATCTGCATTTTGCAGGTGAGGATTGGTGAATCGCTTTCTAATATCTGAGCACTTGTCTGTGCAAAGATCAAGGTCATGCTTCCAATTCATGGGTGTCAACTCTTACAGCACATTTTTTAAAGAAAGATTGTTAGAGCCCATGGACTGTCCTAAATACACAATGAAATAACATAGAGAACTATAAATCTGAATTGAATAGGCAATTAATCACAAGACAAGAGGTTAATCAAGCACCACAGTGGATTAATTCTCTCATGCTCGTTAACATTCCACTCAGTCGTATGTATGAACATATGGAAAAAAAAAAAAAGGGCACAGTGAGACTCACACATCTACAACGGTCATGGCTGATTGATACGGACTTTAATTTGTGCTTGACAATTCGAGATTTTGAAACTTCGTCTGTTCTCGCACTATCCATTCCATTCCAGCTTCTTCTCTTTGTGGTTGAAGTCTCCGAGGATGATGACATCGTGCTGTCAGAATCACTGTTTTTGTCCCGTCCAAGCGAACCATCAGAATCGGATAATGTCCTACAGCCACCACATTTTCTTGATACGCTATCTGTGCCCCTGCCACAATTTTTCCTCGCTACATTGGCCCTTGAAGCATTCGCAGATTGCTTTGGTTTCTCTTCTGTAGAATCAATTATTTCTTTTGTTGATTCAGGATCGGATGCTGCCCAAATTTCCACCAGATTTTCCAAGGGAACAAGATCTTTAGGAGCCCCACCGCACAAATTTCTGCCGGGAATGGGCCTTACACCTTTGAGCACCGGAACAGGATACGACGCCTCCATCTTATCAGCATACACATATTGGCCAAGGTGTAACTTGTTGCATAGAATCAAGTCATCTTGTTCTTGAGGCAAAGAAACATTCATGGCATGTGAAGCATCAGAAACTTTCACGTAAAATCCCCCGTTGGGCCAGAGTTCGCCTTCAGACAAGACAGGCATTATGCTTCTGATTTGTAACAGCGCAGCTTTCCGATCTTGGCAGGCCGTTTCCTTCTCATTCATGCCTTGAAGAAGCCTGACAAGAACCCCAGAACTCAAGATTGACATGTCGTCCAGGAATTAATGAAACGCCGCCAAATCGAACGAGGTTCACAATGAATCTCGAACTCCTTCCCAACTGGGTCATGAAAAAGATTTGGTTCTGGGGATCGAATGCGCGGAGACAAGAAATGGATCATATAAAAAGACGGACTTTTCTTTTGGGTTCTCTCAACGGATTTGCGAGAACGAGCTGTTCTAGCCTGTGACACAGCAAAGACCTGAAAGATGAAAGAATGTCGATGGAGGATTAACTTGTGGCTCCTAGTTGGCTTGGGATTGCATGAAGTGCGTCGACCGAGGTGTAGGCCGTTAGAACCGTTATCCATTTCTTTCGGAATCTACGGCAGACTCTCCCATTTGAACCGTGCCTCTCTTGGCCATGAGGGTGGACACAAGGTGATCGATCATATCAGGGTCAAAAACAAGATCGATCAAACTTATATAGTATGTCGACCGTTGGGAAATTTCAGTTGACAGGTTTACTCGAGAAAGTTAAATTGATAACGAATAGAACTATTTCCAAAGCCAAGTAAATTTACTTCTTCTTCTTCTTCTTCTTCTTCTTCTTCTTTCATTCGGTGTTTTAATAAGAGCTCCGAGCATTCGCTAACAAATTTCCCATTATTACAAAGAAATGCATTTTGGAAGGCCAAATATGATAAACAGGCGGCTGGATTGATCACCCTCATCTTTATCATCTTGAAGGATTTAACCCTCAGAATACTGAAATTAAGCTGTTTATTTGATCGACCGTGGTCTGGAAAACACAAGGACCACAACTGTTTTGTATTTTTTGTATTTTTTATAAATAATCTCGAGGCATGGATGTGAAAACTGGACCGCCTGAAATCGTTTATATAACACCTGGAATACGAATATGCAATCCAAGAAAGCGTCACTCTGTGTTATTAGCTAAATTATAAAAGATAAGGAACATTTGTTGAAAGGTGCACTTAGATGAATATAGCCATCAATATCACTCTATGATCTTAGCTTAAGAACAAAAAAATCGATAAAGCTTGTGGCGGCTCATCATTTCACCATTGCACATTCGTATGTTCTAGTGCCGTTCTCGTTCCATTCCTGCAATCTCTTTGAAACCGTGGCTCCGGTCTCTCTTTCTCTGCATGCGTGCGCGCAGTCTTAGATTGGATATGAGGATCAATTCTTTGCTATTTAGGTGATTTAGCTTTACAAAGTGGAAACTAGGATGTGAGTCATATGACAGACGACCATTACAGGATGCGTTTGTTACATGTCCTAATCACCAAAACGCGTAGATGAAGATTCGTCCAGTGATAGCACATGATGACTCAGATCGTGGACCTTCCTCATGCTCGCAATTCGTGAAACTTTCCTGAAGAACCAACTTGTCAGTTGTAACAGAACATATCAAAATTAGGATTCATGTCTACCTCTGGCTGCAGAGCACTTCTGGGAGTTGGTGGCGACTAGGACAAGGTCTTCAAGTCCAATGAAAAAATGCTCGAGACTAACCTTCGGTTTGTAAGTTTGGTCATTAATGCAGAGCTAAAGAGACAGGGACCAACTGAACGCGCACTCAACAAATCATCGCCACATAAGGAAAAAACAGAGAGGCTTTTGTTTTTCCAATGCATCCATGCATTGTCACTCCTAAGCAGGGAAGAATCTGTATTCTCAATCTACAAGCAACTTCTCCTTTGGCGAATGGCACAGGAACAAACCTAGTGGGTATGAGTCTCACCATCTCCTATAAGTTCAGTGCCAAAAGTACTTGCGAAATCCCGACTACAGGCAGAGAAAGCAGTAAAAATGCGTCTTTTGGAAAACCAGCGTGCCTTAATCTCTTTGCGTATCACTCATTCTGATTGTCCGAATCACTTCTTAGCAACATGTGTGCGACAAATTTGTCCCAGAAACAGGCCAATTTCCTCTTGCAATACCTCGTTATCCTTCCAAGACCGCGCCAAACACCTAGTCTCGCTCCTGACCCTCCACGAAAAGGCGCAGCAATTGGTGAACCGCACAACTGGCATTTCCTGACTCGGTATGCCACCATATAACTGGTGATCCAAGGCGCTTCATGGTTTAGCAAGTTGGGAGGCCGTCTTTTTTAATAAAACAGTGCTAGGGGCCACAAGCTTCATGCAGTTACACTCTTGGCTGCAAGTTTTATTGCCACACTGTGGTATAAGATGGGCCAGGGCGTGTCGACTGAGGGCCTGAGGCTAGAGCCATGCATAATGTTGGTCAAGCGGGGTTGACATAATGGAGCCCTAATGTCAATGTGTTTCGGGACTCACGATGAGGACACAGCCAGGAACCGCTGGGGGAAGACCCTATGGTAGTGCCCAGCTATGGGGTGAACTATGTGAGAGGACTACAGGAAGTGGAGGGAGGAACTTATACCGACAACAGGCTCAAGGTCTCTGGGTGCTGCAAGCATTATACGGCTTATGATGTCCAGAGCTGGAAACATGTAGATCGATTCATCTTGATGCACGGGTATGGAAAAGTGCACTAATTGCATTAGCTTGGACTGAAAAAAAAATTCAAAGACATTAGCCATCAAGTGTTCAGCGCAGGCTAAATTTTAAATAAAGTTCCATTTCTTCCCTAAGAGGTCGAGCATAGTTTCTCCTTGCAGGTGACAAAACAGGACATGGAGGACACATATCAGCCACCATTTAAGATCTGCATACGTGTTAGTGTTGGAACTATGGGATAAATTGATAGGTGAACGAGAAACAAATACTCAAAGAATATTCTTGAGTTGGAAGTGGAAAGTGGAAAAACATTAATCCCATATTGAAAAGCAAGAAGGTTTTAGAGTGCTTTTTAAATGGTTATACTCCTTTGGAGTAGTAGCTATAATAGCACAAACACTATGCCTCGTGTGTAGCACATGGGTGCAAAATCGACTCCGGAACTTAGATGCGAGCGTATGACCCTTGTATATGAATGCAGTCTCGGAAAGTGGGTTTCGTGACAAGCCAACTTGGCCCAGTTAATTTAATTTCATAACGACGGATTTAATTGGCAATTATTCTCGAAAAGTTTCCCCAAATTTGATTTTAAATTCTTTCTTTTCTTTCTCCGCATTGTATTGTTTTCCTGAAAGTGTTCGGTAGTGGTTTTGTTTAGGTTTGCTGAAAGCTTTTGAAGTGTTGTTCTTCGCTGTATTGCAAAGAAAGACCGGCATGTTCTCGAGGAGGCGTGGGGACATCCACTCGAGGAGGCGACTGTACATGGATCAAGCTATTCACTCACGCGGCCTTCACCTTGTCTACCTCTGTCCTAAGTTCTGCTATTTCTTTCCAGACGGCCTCAACCAGGTCCTTCAATGCCTCATTCCGTTGCCTCAATTCTTCAGACAAGGCGGTCAGTTCTCACAGCGTACCCAGCACTTCCCCTCGGAGCTCTCTAATGCCGATTTTGAGTTCAAGCACTTCCGCTTGTAACTTTTCCCTTCCGATCACGTCTCCATAAGTGCATGTGAGAAACTCCTCGACCCCGCCCTGGACCGTCCACCAAGAAAAGTTCCATTCTCGCCACTCGGGACTCCAAGTCACCCATTGAGTCCTTGGAGCCAAAGGCAACACGGCTCCTCTTGGCCTTGGGAGACCCAACACTCTTTCGGATCGAACGGTACTCTAACGTCACTTGTTACGAGCTTATCCTTTCTAGCATTCCCTACCCGTGTGGCCTTAGGAATGAGGATTCCCAAGTCAACTTTTTCATTGAGGTCCAATGAGTTTGGTCAAAAGAAGGAAGAGAAGAGGGTTTATGAAATGTAGGATTTTCTTTGATCAAGAAGCCAACCGATACAAGTGAAGGGGAGGGATCCCTTATATACAAAGACCGGCCACTATGAGTAGCCATCTGTTTCCCCTAGTCTCTAGCCAACCGTTCTTTAAAATATAAGGCCCTATCCGAGCATAAGCCTCAGGCGCCCGTTGCCCGGTCCATCCCTCGCCCATCCATTGCCCCTGCAGCGTATCGTTGGAGCTTAGACAGCGTGGGGTCTGTCCAGATTATCTCGGGATCATGTTTAGGACCGTTCAGGGATTAGAAGGTGGTATCACCTATCGATCTGCATTTTACGGTTCAAGGGTCGGTGCTGATCAATGCAGGCACGGGGTGGACGAGCGGTTCGACAAGGGGGCACCCAATCCATGTCACAAGCGTCTGAGTCTTGCAGATAAGGAAGGAAATAGACTTCTGGTCACAGGGACGCTAATAGTCGGTTCTCCAAGCAAGCGCCGGGTGAGACATCGCTTCAATATCTGGTTGGAAGCATTGAAGAGAGACTGAGTTCGGGGAAATCAATGTAGTATTCATATCGGCTCTAGAAGAAGCTACTTTTCATCTACATCTGTACTAGAATAAGAAAAAAGTCCTAAGACCAATATTTTAGGACATGACTTTAGGGATAGAGAATTTGGTGCTTAGTCAATATTTGCATGAAAGGTGAACTTAATTGGACATTGCGATAAATTTACTTCCTTTTCTTTTTAAGCACAGAAAAGAATGATGATTATAAGCACAGAAATTTTAAAAAAAGAAAGTCAAAAAGGAAAAGCGCGCTAGAGGAAGGGCTTGAACCTTCGACCTTGTGGTTAACAGCCACACGCTCTAACCAACTGAGCTACTCCAGCTGTTGCCGGTGACATATACATTAATTCTATTTAGACATCCTAAAAAGTTCACTTCCTACAACTAAAGAAGTTTCCAACTACCGTACGTCTTTTGCTGTCCTCACTGAGTTTTGCAAATTCTGAACGCCTAAAAACGCTTCAAATTGACAAAAAAAAAATTCCCAGGACCATATATTTCAGCTATAAGTGTTCATGAAGAAAATATGAGTAGATTAGCCAGAGAGGATCTGCTCTGGAAGCCCCTTCCTCTTGGTGTTCTGAACTTATATTAGACTTGACAAACCAAATATCTAGATTCTCTCTGAAGAGCATTACTCTGAGGTCATAACATAACCACTATCTAGATTCCAAAACGATAAAACAAATAGCTAACCAATTCCAAAGGAACGGCAGGGTTAAACCTGAACACTTCAATTCAAGTACCATTTGGATAGAAGTATTTCAAGTACAAAAGCTCAAAGACCGCTGCCAATGCTCGTAAACTCATAATTGCTTAGTAACCGGAAACAAAGTCCAGTCAGATATCCTCTGTACTGGAAAAACTACGGAGGACAGCCCCATCCACCACCGCCAGGAGTGAGTATCTGAAGCATTTCTCCCGGCTGCACCTGAACGGTGTTCTTGCCTCCAAGGTAAATTTTCCGCTTGTCTTTTGTAATGAGAAAGTTTGCTCCACGCGCCCCATCTTTGCCTCCTCTTAACCCCCTCGGAGCATGAACACGCCTCTCTGACAAAATACTAACTACAACTGGGGACTTGAACTCTATCTCCCTTACAAGACCATCGCCCCCTTTACGAATCCCCGCCCCTCCGCTATTTCCTCTAAGTCCAAACTTGTGCAGAAGAACAGGGTATCTCTGCTCGAAGATCTCGGGATCAGTCATGCGTGTATTGGTCATATGGCACTGGACCCCACTCGTACCATCCCAAGTCGGACCAGCTCCACTCCCGCCGCCAATTGTCTCATAATAACCAAATGTGTCATCTCCAAATGTCAAATTGTTCATACAACCCTGAGAGCAAGCACATGCTTGAAAGGCGGTGAGTATAACATCAGTAACTCTCTGCGAAGTCAGAACATTACCCCCTACAACAGCAGCTTTATCACTTGGAGAAAGAAATGAACCCTTTGGTATGTGAATCTTGACCGGAGCCAAACATCCCTGATTAAGAGGTATATCAACGTCAACTAAACACCGTAGGCAGTATATGACTGCAGCAGCTGTCACAGCCTCAGGTGCATTCCAGTTGCCATAGACTTCTGGACTGGTCCCACGGAAGTCAAAAACGGCCTCTCCTTTAACAGAATCAATAGTAAGTTTAAGATGTATGCTCGAACCATCATCCATGTGATCCTCTTCTTCAATAGTGACAGAATCCTTGTTCCCAGTATTGTTTAATTGAGATGAAACTTTGGCAGCAACCGATTTGAGCATTTCTCTCACAGCTTCTTCTGCATTGTTTTGCACATACATCATGTAAGCTTGAACAGTATCAAGGCCATACTGCTCAATTAATTCTTTTATCAGAATAATTCCTCTCTGGTTTGCAGCTACTTGTGCATGAAGATCAGACAAATTATCTTGAAGCCTGCGGGTGCCTGGAATGTTATGCTCCAATTCATATGAACCGGGGAAACAAAGTAACTTCACAATTCCTTCCTCTTGAAATATCCCTTTCTCGACAAGCTTAAATGCTTTTATTGCAGCCCCCTCTTCATATATGGATTTAGAAAAGGGTGGCATGCTTCCTGGAGTGATGCCCCCAATCTCAGCATGATGTCCCCTGCTTGCAACAAAGAATACCAGCTTCCCTTTATCAAAAACGGGTGTAATAACAGTTATATCAGGAAGATGGCTTCCACCAGAGCAGGGATGGTTAGTGACCAGAACATCTCCCTCACTTAAATTGTCACCCCAGTACTCTAGCTGCCAGCGTACTGTGCTTGACATTGCTCCTAGGTGGACAGGAACGTGAGGAGCATTAGCAACTAGTCCCCCATCGGGACTAAAAAGAGCACAAGAAAAGTCCAAACGTTCCTTGATATTCGTTGATATGGAAGTTCTCTGCAGCGTTCGTCCCATTTGCTCGGCTATTCCCATAAACCTGTGATTGAAAATTGACAGCTGCACAACATCCACAACCTTTTTGGATAACTTGACTGAACTAATAGCTGATTCTATGTCAATCTTGATGTTGCCATACTTCGTTATCGTTGCTTTACAGTTTGGTTCTACTATGACAGTGCTATTCCCATTCATGATTATAGCAGGACCTTGCAAACTGTGCCCATAACCTAGATTCTCAAGCTTGAAAAGCGGTGCAGTATGCCAGCCATTCCCAAAGTAGATCCTGTAACGGCCTTCAACTTCAGGAGAACCAGAAGCAGGCTCTACGGCCCTCGGCTTCAAAATATTCGTGACCCCTATCCCCCGAATCCTCACATCGCATATGAGGATTTTCCTATTCTGCAGCTTAAATCCATACTCTTGCTGAAAGAGGTCCACAAATTCTTCAGCATAGTCAAATCTGGAGTCATCTTCAGTAGCCTGCCTCTTCACCATGATGGCAGTGTCCGTACCTTCATACCTCAGATTTAGATATGTCTCTGTTGTGATGTTCTCCTCTCTGAAACCTTGCTCTTGTAGCTTTTTTTTTACTTGTCCTGATAGAGCAGCTTCTCTACGTGAGGCCTCTATGATCGACTGAGGACCATAAACAGCAGAATACGGTTCCTGTGCCTCTTCAATAACATCAGCCAGACCCATTCCATATGCACTCAGAATGCCACAGAATCTGTGGATTATTACCTCGCTCATACCCAAAGACCGAGCAATTGCACAGGCATGCTGTGGGCCAGCTCCTCCAAAGCAAGCAAGAGCATGGTTCTTTGTTTCGTGGCCCTTCATCTCGGTCAGTTGACGTATTGGACGACACATCGTCTCATTTGCCACATTAACAAATCCAAGTGCAATCTCTTCAACGGACATTTCCTTCACGGAAGAATCCTGGCTCAACCTGTAGTAATTGATTTCTTTAGCAAGCTTCTCGAATTCTTGCCTTGTTGCTCTGATATCTAAAGGCTGATCCTCATCTGGGCCAAAGATAGATGGAAAAAAGTCAGGAATAACATAACCCAAAATCAGGTTTGCATCCGTAACTGCAAGCTCCCCTCCTTTCCTATAACACACCGGACCAGGATGTGCACCCACTGACTCTGGGCCAACCCGGAAAGCTCCGAACTGAAACTTCAACTTTGACCCACCGCCCGCAGCAACGGTGTTTATGTCTAGCTGAGGTGCTTGGATTATGGCACCGGCTATTTGGGTCTCTAAAACTTGCTCATAGCTCCCAGCATACCGACTCACATCAGTGGATGTGCCTCCCATGTCGAACCCAATGAGGGGCTTGTCTGTCTCAAGCCCAAATAGAGTCTGCGAATAACCGACCACACCACCCGCCGGGCCTGATAGAATTGCTTTGTGACCCGAAAACTTACTTTCGGGTGCTAGTCCACCATCCGATTGCATAAATAACACGTTCACTTTGTCCAACCCTTCATCGAACCGGGAGATGAACCCCGACAGATATTCTTTAATGACGGGGGTCAAATATGCATCCACAGTGGCTGTTAGGCCTCGAGGAACTGCTCGAACCATCGGAGTCAAAGATGAAGATAAGGACACATGTCTGAAGCCCATTTTTACAGCTAAACTCTTCACAGCTATTTCGTGATACGGATAAGTATAAGAATGCATCAACACTACAGCCAAGCAGCTAATTCCTTTGTCCAACAATCCTTTTAGTGAAGGACTCAAAGCCTCTTCATCAAGTGGCTTCAATACCCTGACAAGCTCACCAGAGACTCCTGTCACCAATCTTGCGGATGAATGTTGAGCATCTTCCTCCTTACCAGAAACAAGCTCGACTCTCTCGTCAACTTCTATTATTTCCTCATACAGGTTCGAGGGTTTCGCCACGGTCAGGTCAAAGATGTTAGGCCGAGCCTGGTTCCCTATCTGCAGCAGATCCTTGAAACCCCCTGTCACACATAGAGCGATCCTTTCCCCTTTTCTCTCCAAGAGAGCATTTGTCGCCACTGTGGTGCCCATCCTTATCCATTCGATATTATCTGTCGGCACTTTTGACGTACGAGGGATTTTCTTCCTGGTGTAATCCTCGAGAATCCTCCTAATACCCTCCACCGGAGCATCATCGTAATTTGCCGGGTCAACTGACAATAGCTTCAGAACTCGGCCATCCACCTCACCCGGAATTTCAGCATAAACATCCGTGAAAGTCCCTCCTCTATCGATGCAAAATCGCAGCTTATCAACAACCGCACTCCCCATATCCACAGTTAAATCTCAGAGATCAATTTACCGCCAGAAACAGTCCTGCGATATTCCCATTTGGAAGAAAAGAAGATGAAGATATCAATGAGCCCCAGCATAAAGAACATGCCATGATAAGCAAAATCGGATTTTGTTTGCAGGGTAATGGCTTCAATCTTGAAATCTAAACGGGTCAAAAATTTCAAGATACTACACAGCGCCAAGTAATGGATTGAGCAATCACAGAACTGGTATCTACTGCACCATTACAGAGCGAGCTACCACCAATCGACGAGAGTGAACAATGAAATAATAAATGGAACGGAAAAGAAATGTGGAGCCTTACCTTGCAAACGAGCAGCGAAGAGGAGGAGAGAAGCTTGTGGATAGGTTGTCGAACAACACCGATACGATACGATTCTCTGCCTTTTACTGTCTGACTAGATGAATGAATAAGAAATATTAGGCGGAAGTGGTGGAAGTGGAAAACTCGTCATTGTCTCGTTGTCGTCGTCATCCTATGATTTCATAAATATAATCTTGTACTTTGTCAGAGGAATTCGCCAGGAGGGAGCTCCCTTGGGCTTTTTCGCTTCAAAAAGCCCATGAAAGCCCCCCAAATGCGCGAACTACTTTTCCTCGTCGAAGTAGACGTCGCTTCGACCGTCTCGAACCAACCATTTCTCGGGGTTTTAGGGTTTAACGCTCGCTCCATCGCCAGCGTCGCAGCGCAGTGCAGCGTCTGTCAATCTGTTCCTTCGAGAAATGGCGCTGAGGCTCGGAATCGCTAGAAGGTTTCTCTCGACTTCGACTTTCGCCTCTCAGCTCTCGGCTCCGGCGGCTACGGCTGCTGCGGCCGCGGCCAGTGACAAGCCCGCGCCTATCCCTTCCGATACTCTCTTCGTCTCCGGTAAAAAGTCGTAATTTTTTTCATCGGCCTGTTCATCTTCTGATCTCGGCATCTGTTTAAATCTGTCGTCTCTTCTAGTTCCAATATGATTGGGACGTTGAGCCCTTAGTCTTCGCAGACTTCGATTGTGTTTGCTTCTTCACTGTTTGAGAGGAGTAGATTTTGAAGTATGCTTAGTTTACCGCTTCTGTGAATCTTGCTATTCAGTCTCGCGAGTCTTAACATATCGTGGAAGTGCGCTTCAAAGGATTAGCAGTATGGAACTGTCTTCAAAATTCACCATTTGATTTATTCCCTCTTTTCGAAGGAACAGTATGGGAGTAGACAACATCCCTATGTCAACGAACCCATGCATTTTTGCCCTTTATTGTGCTGCAGGTCTTAATAAGAGAACGACGACGGAGAAGCTCCATGAGGCGTTCTCACAATTTGGCCAAGTTGTTCACGGTAATTTTACATACTCGTTGGAATGATATAGCTCACAATAAGGATCAAATGACACTCGGGCGTGCACGCACTGACATGCGTGATTGCGTATAACTGTAGCTACTGATAGACACAACTCATGGAGTGACTTATTTTTGTTCTGTAAAAGGAGAAGAAAGTATGTAGACAGATCCATGGACACCTGATAAAGGAAAAGGGATAGTTATTTGACATTTTTTATCAATGCAGTCATGGCTGTATTCCGTGTTCTTGACCTTTTTGATATCTTTTTCGCAACTTTCAGTCTCCTTTCCATGTATTTATGACCTCCCCCACCTTGAAATATTCAAACCCATTTACCGAAGAATAAATTGGAAATCGTTCAAAGGACTGGGGCGAATGGTGTGCCTGGTTTCGCCGTACTTGCCCTATTGCAATGAATGCTTGGAAATCAAGCTATTAATACTAGCTGCTTTGCAATTATACAGCCAAGGTAGTTACAGATCGGAATTCTGGGTATTCAAGAGGATTTGGATTTGTGAGGTACGCGACAATAGAGGATGCTGCAAAAGGAATAGAAGGAATGGATGCAAAGGTCCGTTCTCACTTGCAGATCTTGTGTTTTGTCTGGCTATCTGTTGTCATCATTGATGAGTTGTTGCAATTTGAACATTCCTTAATGCAACTTCAAACATGAACTAAGTCATAGGCCATTCGGAATCCATGAAACCCACAGAAATAGTTTGACTTGGTGGCTTCCTTTCAGCAATGGTTTATTGCTACGTGCTACTTTGCTGTTAACAAAAAAAAACATTGTGTCTTTTTTACCTGTGCCCTACGAGGTCTGATATCTATGTCACTGGAATTAATTGGAATACGATGACTTATGCCATGTTATTTTCCATTTACTTTGATGCAGTTTCTTGATGGATGGGTAATATTTGCTGAATATGCACGGCCAAGACCTCCCTTTGGACAGGCAACGTCTCAGGACACATACACCCCGAGGAGTGGATATTGAAACATCCCAGTATCAATACAGGCCTATATTAGCATGAACTAAAGCCTCGAATTGTATTATGTTCGAGTCTCTGCACTGGAATTGTTATAGTTATTGACCTTGTTAAATTATTTTTTGGATCCAAGTGTGAGGTCTTCTTTATCTAATGTATGTACCCTTTTGGCGTTTAAAAGGTGTTTGAGACAGGTTTGTGGGTGCTGAAGCTGTCGCTTTTGTTTGTCACTTATAGTTGGGTATGAATTTGGGCTCAAGAAATAATTGAAAATACTCTGAATATGTCGCTTGGCTAAGATATGTGATTCACGGTTGCTCGCTGATTCAGAATGATATGAACTGATGAAGTGGACATATCGCTCATTTCTGAAAAGGCTAGCCATAAGTAATGAAAGAGCATGGTATTAGCTTGCAATCGTGAATTATGTTATACCAACAATGGTAATAATTACTTAGAGTGAGATTTCTCAGAAATTGTGATAACTGCAGTGAGTAGCCGAGTAATCTGCATGTCTAATTCTATGGACATTTCAATCTTCAGAAATGAAATGGCCGATGTTCCTTTCCTGGAAAAAGAAGAATTACATGTGATCAAGGATTAGCAGCAAGATTGAGGCTTTTGCGTGCATAATGAGGGAAAGTAACAAAAAGTGCAAGGTCTTTCATTTGTTAGCCCCACAAAACACATAAAATTGGAAGGATAAGTAAACACATAATATCATTTAAAACCGAAGTGGCACGCTCAAAAGCAGCAAACATAGCAAAGCCGTAGAAGTCGGATAATGACCCTACCTCCGACAACATTCGATTCTTGTTCATGATCTGTGTCCTTGCTTTGTTCTTGGCAGAATTAGCCGACTTGTTCATTCTCTGAAAAGAAGATGCAAATGAAATGTCACAAATCTGCATTACGGTGAAGAATAGTAGTTCCTGAAGCTACAATCAAATAGTTGGGTTTCTCTTCGGTAAAAGAAACAAAATTTCCTCAAATCCTGTTTTCTAGGCAGCAACTTAGAAATGCACTTGGTGGAGAGAATCAGTCTCCCCACTTTGGAAAGGGCTGCGAATGAGTATTTTAGGGATAGCTAAGTTCCTCGTTTAAAAAGATGACAAGAAGCTTCTCTAAACCAAAAGAAACAGGGACTAGTATCTGTCAGCATCAGTACATAATCCACAAGTTTTTCCTTGGCGGAAGAGAAAGAAAGGTTGATCTCTTTGCTTCTTGCTTTATCTCTGGCCTTAGGCTTTCGACAGGGAAGCAAGTATTGCTTAACCACCTGCAAATTGTCAAACAGACTTCTCATTTTTTTAGCTATAAGCAGAGAGGGTGTTGTAGATTAAGCAGTCTGAACACACGCCTAAAGATTTTGTTGAGCTAGAAACTGTAAATTATGTCTTTATAAAACATTAACAATTCTGCAAACCTCTTCTCTTTCTGGTACATCAAGTCGAATGTCCAAAGGACTCTCTTGGTTAATAAACTCGAATGCATCTCTGAGGAGCTCATTTCCCTGTTTGAAAAGAGCAAAAATGTCAGCTATCATTATAATTCATAAAGCAGAAAAAGAGGAGATAGAACCTTAGAAACTAAGATCAGAAACTTACAAGCATATGAGTAATGAATCCGTCTTGTCCTAAAAAATGCTTCAAGAAATTCAGCTGTCAAGAGATAGAAATTAAATGTTGGCGAATCATGATCAGCCTTTTCTTCAATAAAATATTAGATGAAGAAGAGGAGCTACAAAGCAGCAATGGTACCTGTATTAACTCGGACCATGTTGATAAGAGTACTCTTTGTCTGCCAACTGCTATACTCTTCTTTGGGAATCTGTCCTCCTAAAATCAAGGACTCCAAATCAGACTCAAACCCCATGTCCAGCTCCACGTAAAGTAACATTCTTACCTCCGAATACTTGACAAAGGTTGGATTTATGCTGTATACTGTACTCCTCACTAACTTTGCGATGTCATCACAAGCCTCAGTTTCATCAGAGAACTTACGGAAAGATCCAATTTCCAGTATCAAAAACAATGCTTCACAGGCTACTGATTGAAGGGCTTCAGTATTGTTGGTCTTAAATAGGCTCAAGAAGTAAGGTATAGCCCTGAACCAAATCACAAAAAAAATTTAAAAGCATGACACAGTTATAAATTAGATGGATGGACAAAAAGAATAGCTATTCAACATCAGTAAAGGAAAACTAAATCAAGGCTATCCAATCCGTTAAGAAAAAAGGCAGGAATTCAATGTACAGTAGATAAAATGTGTTTAATGACACGAATAGAAAGTTGGATATATCCTCACTCACCCCTTCCATTGCTTGCTATCAACTCTCCATCCATCAAGCGTTGAGAGCAAGCAAGACCATGCAGATATTGCAGCAACAAGAATGGACATTGCATCGGCATCCTCAGATTTCTAAGCAAAAAAAAAAAAAAATGGGCAAGTACTTAGGCTTCAGGCTTTGCTTCTTTCTTTATGAAGAATGCCATCGATTGCATTGCATCAGATAAACATATAAACCAATCAAAATATTGCTGCTGTCAAAATCTTTTCAATATTAGAAGACACAGCTGAGTGTCAATTTAAATTTGGTGCATGCATACATTAGTGCCACCTTCTTGGTGAATGAAATCCCATAAAATCTGCATGGACTTTTCAGTCTCCACCGAAGCATCCGCACAGAAGTAGGTAACCACCACCAAGCTATTCACCATCTGCATATGCAATCACAACTTTAATTTTCCATCATCTGAACTAATGATATCCATGTGTTTCGAACTAGAAGGCTGTATCACAGCTCAAAATTTGTTTTCTTAATACCTCGTAATAGTATTTCTTGGAAGGAGGTTTAAGTGCCTTGGAAAAGAAGGAAAGAGATTCTTCATATAGTTCACGAGCCTTGTCTCTGCATTTGGTTGTCATCGCCAGCAACCCTACATAGAAATATCAAATAAGGCAGATATCAGTTGCCAAAATCTACCATTATATATTTTTTATTCATGTACATGTAGATGATTTATCCAATCTAACTCACCCATTGCATGAGACGCTAAGGCCACCTCCTTAGACGAACCATTCTTCGCACAATTCAGGAATCGATATAGCAAAGTAGCGAAGCTTTAAGGACAAACTCAGAAGCAACAGATAATGAGATTATTATGTTGCTCATGGTGAACACAGCAAAGAACACATAATTATCAGTTATCGCATAAACTATATACATAAAAATTTGGAAATCAAATCATTAAAGTAAGATAGACATGTATCACTCACTTATCCTCGACAAAATCATGCTCAATCTGCTGGTTGAATGCCCGGATTATGGAGGTCAATGCATCTTCTCTAATCGACCCCCTTGAATTATAAAATACCGCAGAAAGGAAAAAGGGTTAGATAATCTGTCACTATTCACTGGTTCCTTAAAAAAGAGAAGAAACAATAGAAACCCAGAAAGCACGTAACATAAAAGTATCCATACTTCTTCTTGAATAACTCCTCTAAGTGATAACCCAACATCGACCTCGGCGGCATGCTCGGTGTTCTCTTCGCCGCGACTTCGCCCTCTCCCGTGTTGGCGACATCGCGATGCACAAACCCGCCATCTTTCCTTCGGCGGCCCGAACCTGTACCGTTCAAACAATGCTTTTGCCTTCACATCCTTATTAATTTTCAAGACAAATTAGTTCGACAGGCCTCTGCAGAAATGAACTTACGCTTCTGAAGTCCCATGTCCACTAAGTGCTCTGTCCCGGCGAAAAGCAGGGGAACGTTGACAAGAACGCGACAGCTCTCACCCGAAAAACACGATCTCCCGACATCTGAGCCTTCAGACGATATGACAAAAAGTAAATATTTGCAAAGGCGAAACAGGAGTTGTAAGTCTGAGGAACTTTTGGTTTCAACTAAGGATTCCTTACCGACATTCCGGTTGGCGAGCTTTCCGAATTGAAAGCAGCCCCCGGCTCGCGGTCCGTGTCCGAGGAGGCTTTATCTTCCTTGTCTGATCTGATGACTGACCTTCAGGATTGAATCCGGGTTGGGTGAGGTCAAATCTAGAACAAGAAATCTAATGAAGAGCAGTTTCAGGGTCATTACGGTTTATATATTAGGTATCTCGGTTGGATCCGGAAATTATACTATTTGGCCCTCTCTTTTTTTTTTTTTTTTGGGGGTGATTTTATCTTTTGGTCCTTAGACTTTTGTTTGACTGTAATTCTAGTCCACATACCATATGCTTCTGCCAAGATTTAACCACATCCCTCAAATTTCTGTTCAAAATATGCTGAAAGTCGATATTTCATATAATAAATTTTTTTTTATTTTTTTCGTATCGGTCTGTTTAAAAACTTTGATAGTATATAAATTTAAGCCTTTCACGACATAATGGAAATATACGAAAATAGATTTGATATGATTTTGATTTAGTCTTGTCAAGAATTAAGTTCTTTACATTCTATAAAGAGTGAAGAGGTCACCCCACCTTTAGGGATCTCAATCTTTTTTGTTCTCCAAATATCTTAAAGGCTTTTTTGACGAGTGTTGTGCCCATGGATATGGATGGGTAAATTAGTAATTTCATCTTATCTTTTATGTGCTTGGTTGTTAAAACATGAATTTTCTCTCATCCCACAATAGCCTTCTCAAGAAAAGTTGAAATTTTGGAATGTATTTACCTTTTCGCATATTATTGAACAGTGTGTTCACGTCATGTACAATTTTTGCTCATCACGTATGTCTAGCAAGATGGTTTTTGTTCATAAGAGAGAAAGAGTATGAAAAAGATTGTGAGTAGAAGATTGTCTTATTTTTGCAAGATGGTGAAAACCGCACAAGGGTGAGATGAATGATGAGGAGCAGAGGACCCAAGCCCAAAATCAAATTGAATTACAATTGCACTATTTGCAAAAGTAAAAATTAGTTGCATTGGTAAGATACAATATCGGTAATCACCAATGATTCAATCGTGTTAGACATAACATCCAATTTGCTGAACATAAATGATGCAAGAAAATTTATCAGCGGGATTTGAGTTTTGATCGTTGTCATTTAAAGTTTGTCTTTAATGTGATGAACGAGAGTGCTCATTGATTGAATAGAGTTGATATTTGACAAATTTGCTTGTTTCATCTTCATCCATTACAAGATATATATGATTTGCTCTTGCAAAGAACGAGAAAAAAGATAATATAATCTTTATAACTTAGTTAATCAATTTGTGCGAGATGAACTTACTATTCCATATTCAGTCAGAATTTTTTTTATATGGATGAAGAAAATGAAGTATTTTTAATGATTATTTAATGAGTGGTTATAGCAATGGCGTGTATGAAATTGGTAATTTTTTTAAAATTCAGTTTAGTAAGCGGTGAGAATAATATTCGAACATTTAAAAGGGGGAAACGGATGATAATTTTGATTTAAATATATATATATAAACAGACAGAATGACGATCGCCAAAATATAATTGGACCGACAAATCTAATTTTGCCCGGCAAAAAGAGGGAAAAAAACGAGAAGAAAAACAATTTACTTTTTTTTTTTACTTCAACATTCCGCATGTTGTTCGCTCTCAATTTCTGTCTCGACCGCCGTATCTGTCAGCTGAGCGGCGGCGAGTTCTTCCGGCGGATCATATCGAAGGACGCTCGAAGCTGAAGAGGGCTACGCCTTCCGATGGCGTACCGTTCGGTGTTCGACGCCGGCGAAATCAGGTCGGAGTTCGACAAAGCCGGAATCAGCTCTCACTTCATCCCCTGCATTTGGAAGTAAATTTCTCTCTCTATCTCTCCGTAAAGCTCGCTAAATGGAAAGATGTGGGTGTTTCGATTTTGCTTGGAATTCGTAAATTTGATCCTCTGTTGTCCTTGTTGAAGATGGGTGGCGCGAAACCCTAACTGCGGGTGGAGCGACATACCCTCGCTGCCCTCCGCCGCGTATTCGCTGCTGAATTCGAAGTTCAAGCCTTTAACTTCGACTCTTCACTCCCGAGTCGATTCTAGTGACCAAGTCACCACCAAACTTCTCGTCAAGTTACAGGTTTGTTGTTTTTGTTCATGTCATGATGTTGGAGAGATTTTATGCTGTAACACCCATGCTAAACAATTTAGTTCATGCCTTTCAATGACTCATAATCGTGCTTCACTAGTTACTTCTTTACCCATGTTCAAATAATGGAAGAAGGCGAGAACTTGATATGCCGATACCGCGTTGGGCAACATCATGGTTAGGTGGAGACCTTCCCACAATTTTGGGGTTGCTCTTGTTGATTCTTGGTTTAAAATGTTGTAATTAGAACGAGGCTTTTGTGGAGGCTGTGATCATGACATACGACACACGGCTAGGCAAATATTGTGGGAAACCCCGTCCAGGAGGTCCCAGGTCAACTCTGTGCATATCATCTCAGGTATTCTTCTGTTATCGAGTTTTTTTTTTTTCAAACTTTTAATTTTCTATGGAGATATATTGTCTATGCCTTTAAAACTTAATGCTTCAGGTTGGTTGCAAAATGGGGTGCAAATTCTGTGCAACTGGAAGCATGGGATTCAAAAGCAATTTATCATCAGGAGAAATCGTGGAACAATTGGTTCATGCTTCTCAAATATCCTCTATACGGAACGTCGTATTCATGGTTAGTACTTTCTCTCATACTAGGGAAATCCTGCATTGGTACTGTTGTTGGCTATCATAATCTTCTGTTGATGTTACTGGGCAGGGAATGGGAGAACCTATGAATAATTATACTGCAGTAGTGGAAGCTATTCGTGTAATGACGAGGTCACCATTCCAGTTGTCACTAAAGAAAATAACTGTCTCAACGGTATGGTTATCATTTTTATGTTACAACATCATCACCCTGCTATTTTGCTTTTCATGAATGGCTTGTTAGTTTCCTGATGATTATTTGTGCCTGTTCACCATCCAGAATTCTTTGCGAATTTGCTTAGCTTGATACTCTGCCTCTTTCGTCTCGTAAATAACTATGGGAAGAAATCTCGAGTGGTTTCGGTCCCGTTATTTTAGTTTATCACAACGGATAGAGATACAAGTCTCTCAATATTTACCCTGCAATGCTACTTCAATTTTTAAATTCTTCAAATTGTTGGACTGAGGTTTTGACAATTGTAGGTAGGTAGTAGACCAATATTGCCCTTGGATTTCTGAACCTAAAAAAAACTGTTAGTGTGGTTGGAGGTATAAAATGACTGTGCCAGAGGATACTCTTAAAGCATTGACTGTACTTACCGCAGGTCGGTATCACTCATGCTATTAGCAAACTTCATAATGATCTACCAGGCGTAAACTTAGCTGTATCATTGCACGCCCCAGATCAAGAAATCCGTTGTCAGATAATGCCTGCTGCTCGTGCTTTTCCTCTGGAAAAACTCATGGACACATTGCAAGTATATCAAAAGAACAGGTAGTGGTGGTTGTCAATTAACCTACTGCTACTAGTTTGTTTGATCGCATTTAAGTTTCTCCTCAGGAGTTTATGCTAATATCTAAAGGGAGTTTGTTTGATGCAGTAAGCAAAAAATCTTTATCGAGTACATAATGCTCAACGGAGTAAATGATGAAGATCAGCATGCCCACCAACTTGGCAAATTGCTGGAGACATTTGATGTGGTATGTCATTCATCAGATTGCATATCTAGATATCCTGATAAACTAGTTCTGATCCAGCAGGCATTGATTCTTTTCTCTCTTCATATGTCTTTCCAAGCAGGTTGTGAATTTGATACCTTTTAATCCAATCGGCAGTATTAGTCAATTTAGATCCAGCAGTGATGTGAAAGTATTGAATTTCCAGAAAGTGCTTAGGGCTACTTACAACATTCGCACGACAGTTCGTAAGCAAATGGGTCAGGATATAAGTGGCGCATGTGGTCAGTTGGTTGTGAATCTTCCCAGCAAGAGATCCTCGGTTAATGTGGAGCTAACTGATATAGAGGATATACGTCTTTAAGTTTGTCCTTGAGGTGAGATGAGATGTAGCATAATTTTCTTTTCAGCGCTCATCCAATGGGTTTGAACTTGTCTCAAGTGAAGTCAGATTATTCAACCCATGATTCTATGAGGTATTTCCATCGGGGAACAAAATATGCCTCACTAGTAACCTGATTATCATATTTAGGAAGCAGTGGAGATTCCATTTACTTGGACAGCGACAATGAATCGAGAAAGTTCTCAGACAGTACATTGGCAGGGTGGCTCACAATTCAGGATTAGAAGTTGCCGATGTACTCTTCAAGCAGAGACTTTACCAGTTCCAAACCATGACTGAATAACCTAAAGTGAGTTGCAAATCCCAATCCAAGGCCACTGATGTGACTCACAGGTGCAGGAGATACAGTTGGGTAATGTTAATATGCTCTTGGATTCTTTCGGTTGAGAAGTGATGCCACAAAATAATTTTTGAGTCTTGCTGATACTTTGCTCTATTCCCTGGCGAAGGACAAGGGCAAGATCAACATGAAATATTTGCGATTGGCTTGAGAATTTAATGACTTTCTTACTCATTTCTAAATTTTCTTGCTGTGGTTCCCTTGTATTGAGCCTTCAAATTCAGGGGATGCATCGATTTGATTAAGTAGTATGTCATGAAGTTTTGCCTTGTTGTGTCAAAGATCAATATCAAGCTAGTAGTGCATAGTATCGATACGCTGGCTTACTGGACAAAGTGTGGTTGATTGCTCAACATCCAGTGAGGGAATGATTCATGTGGACAGATTCACCCGTTAATATTTTAGTCTTGCAGTCTGAAACTGTTACAGGGGAATGAAAAGTGAAGCTGGCAACCTGTCCTTCCTTTTCCTAGGCTCATAACCTTGTACACAGGATAGGTGCTAATGTAACTGCTGATAGGGGGAAGAAAAAACACCCTATGCTCTGTACTGCTTCGGACAGATGCAACACTCGTTTGCTTCAGCTGCTCAGCTTTCATTTCTTTTCTATTCCTTGGGCATTGTTTCTGGGTTTGCTAGTGAGATTGCCCAGGCAAACAAGTTGAAGGAAGAATCATTTCTGGGACTTGAAACGAGTACACCATTTGACTAGGAGGTCCTCAATATTGGCATTCATCCTGGTCCCAACTCCTCCCCATACCAACATGTGAGCAATGTCACCCATTGTCGATCCCGTTACCTCGTACACCGCTTCAAACCCAATCCTCGTGTAAAACCTAACCAGCTTCAGCACAGAAGAAAATTTCAGAACCCTACCGAAATTAAAGATATACAAGCCTATTCCTGTGCATTTTTAGGTAATAAGAATTTCTTGGTAAGAAAATTTTGGGCAAAATGTGATCCACTTTTCACTGGAATGAGGATATGCCTATGCTTCATGACTTAGAACAGCGACAGAGTGTAGTTATACTGTTGCTTTTGTTTGTCACATGTAACTGCAATTCTGGAGTTGGTAATAATGCATATCCTCCTCATCAAATTAACTTTACTTCCATCAGGGCAATAGAAATTTTACCATTTTGAAGAAATTGATAAAAAGAATTGTCAATTAATCAGGATCATGTGACCAAATTCCATATGGAGAGAGAGAGACGGAGGGGTATTTATGTCCTACTGCTAAAAACTTCATAATGCACTCATACAGTCTATAGGATGGAATGGTTCCTTAAATCTTAACTAGTTATGACTCCTTAAATTTTTCAAAAATTCGTATATAAAACGCCGTAACATATAAAAACTCAACCATCAACGGATAAGATTCACTCTTTTATCTCATCGAGAACGAGTATATAACTCATCAAGAACGAAGGGACCAAAAAAGTATCTCATGGAGAACGTGATATCAGAAGAGAAAACGAAAAGAACCTTGGAATGGTAAAGATCCGAGTCGTTGATGGCCAGCAACTCAGCCTTCCTGCAGCCACACTCGTAACCATGCCTTATGGCCACAGCTCCAATGAACAGCCCTATCCCAAATATGGATCTCTCCATCCCCAGCGTCTCTCTCCTCAACCTGATCGAATCCAGGTGCAGGATCTTCCCTCCTGTCCAGACCCTGATCAAACCTTCTGCCCTCCCGAGCTCTCTCTGGGCGTCCAAGCTCCTGGCCGTGATTCTGAAAAAGGGTCCCACCATCTTCAGCTCAATGTCAAGGTTCTGGGCTCTTGAGGCGCTGATTATGTCGGTCATGGTTGGGAAGTCATTGTTGGTGGTCTCTGCTTTGGGGTTCTTGGGTGGCTCTCGAAGTTTGCTGGTTCTTAGTTGGGAGATTGGTCCAATTGATGGAGTGGAAATTTGGGCTTTAGGGTGAATTCTGTGAGTGTTCAAGTGAAATTCGGAGGTGGGTATCAGAGATGTCCGATTCATTTCCTGTTTCGACTCGGGTCTTCCAAGAAACAAACCAGGTTCCAATGCAGGACTTACCAAGACAAACATGAGGAAAACTCGGATAAGGTTGAAGAAGCGTTAACAATGACGATGCTTTTAGAGAAATTTACTGATAATGGGCTGAGTTAGGGATGATGGCACGTGGCAAATGGAGGATCACCAGGTCAGAGGAAGAAAGAAACGCAGCATCCAACTCCCCCCCTTCTGTCTGCTGCGCTGATTTTCGTGAACTTGAAGATGTTGTCGGGAATAGAGGGAAAAAAGAAGAGTTGAGCAAAACAGAGGTATTTTGAAATACCTCAAACTTATGCAAATCTCTCTCTCTTTTTCTCTCTCTCTCTACCAACTTTCGAACTTCAGACCTGAGTTCCGAGAGAGAGCTCTCGCAGCCAACAGAGCTGAAGGAAAGTCGGTGACAGCAACCTCCTCCTTATTTAATATAACCTTAACCCCACTTTTCTTGTTTTAACGAATTATTTTCTCTATAAATTATATTATTGCTCGAAGAACGAAACACGTAAGCGAGAGATAAAGGTATTTTGCTCTTATAAATTTCTGTTAATGCATCTTTCTATTCGGTATGAAAGATAAATAACATAAAAGGTATACTTCATTAGAGTACGAAGCGACCGAATTAATTTTTACTATCTTCTCAACTTGTTCCAAAAAAGAAAAAAGAAAATTATGGATGTTTGATAATTAATGGGGCTGGTTGAATAACATTCATATTAATAATGTAGCGTGTTTTTTAAAATACTTTGAATTGTGTATTATCATGCATTATTTTTTCGGTCGGTTATTATCGTGCATGTTAAAAGCATTATCTTTCCACTTAGATTTAATCTGTTTTGGTTTGAGAAAAATCAATATCATTCATAAAAGAAAAGTAACTAAATTGAAGGAAATGTATGAATAGAAAACCCATCAAGCGTGATTTTGTCTATCCTGTACAAATTGGAATGGATTTAGTCATCCATGAAGGGTAAATAGCCCGACCATATTATTATCTCAGGGATAATATCAGTATGCAAGCAAAATAAATATATCCCTATATCATATATTCTTGTTCATGCAGAATTCCATCCGCTTTAAAAAAATAAAAACATTAAAAATTACCCCCATTAGAGTATTAGTAATGGAAATGGATGCAAGGGTGACGTATGTCACAGTCGTCCGTCGGACAGCTGGGATCGTCACGTAAAAGGTAAGAAAATTATGTCTATAGTTAATTAGTGGGGCAGTAGAATTTGTTTATAGGATTCTAGTTTCGTGTTAGTGCCCCAATTACCCACTCAAATTTAATTCTGAGGCGGAGCCGCAATTATGACTGGTGATTGAATTTGAAATTGAGTAGTTGTCTGCTCAAGAATTTATTCATTGCATGTTATCACACTCGTTCTCTTAATAACAAAGAGGAATATTTCAAACAGAGATTTGAAGTTAAAACTTTTTTCACAAAGGAAAGTTTAAACTAAATCTTATCCCGAAAAAGATCTCGAAATCACCATAACAAATAGCCTGATTAAATTAAAGATATCTCACAAGATTTGTCAAAATGAAATTATATTTCCCAATGGATAAATAAATAAATAAATGTACATAAAATAAAAAATTAGAATGGAATTATATTTAATTCGCTTTTGGATCGAGAAAAACCTAATGTTCATTTAGGTGTTTATGAGAATAATATGTCAAGGCATCTTGATGTGCATAACTATTCGACCTAATTGCTTTTAGTGTATTTCCTAATACTCTTTTAACTCTCACATGCAATATGTAAAAGTGTATCTGAAGGAAAATAGTTCACTTTTTTCTGAAACTAATCGAATAACACATTCACCACAAAAAGTTATCCTTAGAGGTCGAAAGAGCAGAGAATTGATAAGTAGTGATAAGAGCAATGGTGAGTAAGAAGCCAATTTTATTTTCTAAACAATAGTAAGTTTATATTTGAGAGAAAGGCACAAAAGGAAAGTTTATTAAATCGAAGGAAATTGTGTTAATATACGAAATTATTGAGAGCAATTTTGTCTATCTAGTGAAAATGGAAAGGATTTAGTATCTGTAAGTGGATATTGCCCCACCCCAGTTACCAATCCAAGGACGATATCAGTATGCCAGAAAGATAAATATAACTTTGATAAAAATATAATATAAGGAATATATATCTGTATAATATTAGTAAGTAAATTAATTTTTGCTATCTTCTGAATTTGTTCCAAAAATAGAAAATTTATGGATGTGTGGTAATTAATGGGCTGGTTTGAACGGCTGGTTTTCATACCAATGCCACCCGAGACGAATTTGTTGATTGATAGTTACATAATTCGAATTCTGAATAAGAAAAGGGAAAGTTTCAGATTACGGTATAAAGTGCAGCCGTTTTCTCTAAAAGAAAAGGAATAAAATTCTAGACTGGATATTGTCTTAATTAAGACCTTGCATTGGCTAACTCCATCTCAAATAAGGTCTCGACCTCATTGTCCAGCCAAATCTTTTGCTAAGCGGCAAGTGTGTGCATCTTAAGAACCGGCAAGGTTTGGCTATACGATGTGCTTGAGGCTTCAGACTCCTATTCGATACGATCTTCTTTTGAAAGAAAAAAAAAAGAATAGGATTCACTTCAAATCCTAGTTCGAAATTTTTCCTAACAAAGAATTACAACGAAATTATGGGCACAATATGCTCATATCATCGAGGACACCAAGATAATAAAAGGTA
The DNA here is from genome assembly GCA_030064385.1 of Melaleuca quinquenervia. NCBI lineage: Eukaryota > Viridiplantae > Streptophyta > Magnoliopsida > Myrtales > Myrtaceae > Melaleuca > Melaleuca quinquenervia. The sequence continues at coordinate 1,867,485 of CM057726.1, read as the reverse complement.
TGTTGTTGAACCACGTTCTGTGATACAGCTTCCTACTTCCTAGGTTACGAAACAAGGTAATAAGGTAAACATAGATTATATTCTGATTGTATTGTCTAGATAAAAAGGAAGCTGGTGAAAGCATACTTGGCGACACAGTCGTATTGCCATTCTTTCAGGCAGAGTTGCCATTCAAGTACCTCTTTGAATAGGAAACCTCAGTTTTCATTGAAGCTAATAAAGTATCTCCGCAATCCCAAAAGGCAGTTCCACTCAAAAGACTTCCCATTAGTAGCGAGAACTCGATATATTCAGGAATCTAAAGACATGATCCCATTTATGCAAATGCACGCAGGACCATGATCTGATAGCATGCACTGGACGTACTCAGGAATGTAGAGGCATAATCCCACAAAGGCAAATGCACACAAGAACATGATTTTCCAGAGCCGACTCAAGAAAAATTATCAATGTTTCCTTCTTCTTCTTTTCCTTATTTGGCAATTGACTAATGGAGACAACCTCTTAAATCTTGTTTCTTCTCTTGGGTGGGCGGTTTTACAGCTTTGCAGATAACCATGTTTGCATGCAGTGTTGTGTATATAAGCAACGGGTCTCTTTCAAACTCGTGTCCTGACACTGCTCCTACTTTCCAATAGATATCTCCTCTGTATATGCATGCCTTGCTCCTTTTTACTGATTCAGTTAAATATATCTCTCTGCCTCTCTCTGTGGCTGGCTTGCGAGGATGGGATTCTGGCGTCGTGACTCTGCCGTGAGCAGACTAGCATACGCGCTCACCCTATGTGTAACCATTTTGTCAGGTTTGTTCTCTTTCCTCTTCTGGTAAAACAAGGGAAAGAGGATACATAGGTATTGTCTAGACTTGTTTTACTGGCAATACGGGGTACTCCATCTATCTCAGTTTTGCAAGGGTCTTGTGATGTCCTCGGCCCTCATCTTATTAATTATACCTAGGTTCTGACTCTAAAGATTTTCTCCGATTAATCACTTCGTTCGTATCTTTGGAGTATATTATAGGGAAAAGAGAACAACTTAAGTGACAAAGTCTCACTTGTTAAATGTTTGCCGTTGCTCTAATCTATCAAAGGCTGAAAGAGGGTATGTAGCATGTGCTTGCTGATTATTTAATCCTAGTTATGTGAATTAATTGGCATGATGTTGACACAAAAGCAAATGTGATCAATTTTGGCTCGTCAAGTATAGACAGACTTTTTGCCATGCCGTAGTAAATTATTCATTCATAAGATATTCTGTTGGCTTCAATGTTGATCTGATGAAGCTAGAACGCATTTTCCCTGTCATTTACTGCTATTTGGTCTGTACCAAAGAAGTGAGGAGACATTGCTTTCTTCTCTGCAGGATTTGGTGCGAATGCTTTGAAATATGATTACACAGCCAGTGTTGAGGCAAGCTTGTTCATTCCATCTGCCAATTGTAATCATAGCAGTAGTCTCCCTGACTCGAGCTCAATTCTGAGAGTTTTTGTTTCGATTGATTCTGTTTCAGTGCTTGCCTCGCCCTTCTAAGCCTCAGTACAATGGAGGGATCATCAAGAACCCAGAGCTGAATCATGGGTTAAGAGCATGGTCCACCTTTGGGAATGCAAAAGTGGACCACCGAGTGTCTAATGGAAATAAATTCATTGTGGCTCGTAGCAGGAATCACTCCTATGACAGTATCTCCCAGACGATTTACTTGTACAAGGACAAACTCTACACTTTTTCTGGTATTTTTATCCTATCTCCGTCTCGGTTTCGTGGTTATTAAATTTCGCAGGGACGTGTCATTATTTTTCTGCATGAGCGTGATTTGGCGAAGTCTGATGACTAAACCTTGGGCGACAGTTATTTCGCATTAAAAACTCGACTTTCCTACTGACCTGAGTTTCATGGCCGACCTTGATGCAGCGTGGGTGCAGGTGAGCGATGGGAAGATCCCGGTACAAGCTGTTTTTAAGACAATAAGCGGGTTCAAACATGCGGGTGCCGTTGTAGCTAGATCGAAATGCTGGTCCATGATCAAGGGTGGACTTACTGTTGATGAATCAGGGCCAGCTGAGCTTTACTTCGAGGTGACTGACCCTTGATGTTCACTCCTTTTTTGCTACTTCAAAGGCTTTGTTCGTTCCTAATCGAATGCACAATTGATGTTGTCTCTTATGCCATTTGCTATGTCACTCATGAAAACCTCCCCGATCCTCGATGTTTTTTCATTCTAGAGGTACTAAAAGTTGCTTAACTTCTCAGAGCAAAATCACGTCGGTTGAGATATGGGTTGATAGCGTTTCGCTCCAACCATTCACAACAGAAGAGTGGAGATCACATCATGAGCAAAGCATTAAGGAGGTAAAATTCAATCACAAGTACCGCGATCCTTTCTGGATATAATGGTTTATCTTCCGGTTTACAATTTCAATCTGATAGGAGAATTATCTGGCCATAGTGACCGCAAACTAGTCTGATGTTCGGTCTTGTCGCTCCTTGATTCGCAGAAACATAAAAGAAAGGTCAGAATCCATGTAATGGACAAGCAAGACAAGCCTCTGGCAAATGCCACCGTCTCTATTGTACAAAAGAAGCTGGGCTTCCCATTTGGTAGTGCGATAAACAAGAACATCCTGACAAACACTGCATACCAAAATTGGTTCACTTCCAGATTCCATGTCACGGCCTTTGAGGACGAAATGAAATGGTATACCACTGAGCCGGCCCAAGGCCACGAGGACTACTCGGCAGCAGATGCACTGCTCAAATTCGCACAGCAACATGGGGTAGCTGTCCGTGGCCACAACGTGCTGTGGGATGACCCCAGGTACCAGCCTTCATGGGTCAATTCCCTCTCGGCGAGCCAGCTCTCCGCAGCCGTCACAAAGAGGATAAACTCAGTCATGACGAGGTACAGGGGCCAGGTGATCGGATGGGATGTGGTCAATGAAAACCTGCACTTTTCGTTCTTCGAGAGCAAACTCGGGCCACAAGCATCTGCCGACGCTTATAAATTGGCCAAGTCTATTGATCCCTCGACGACCTTGTTTTTGAATGAGTATAACACGATAGAGGATAGCAGGGACGGGTTATCTTCACCTTCCGCGTATGCCGGTAAGGTAAGAAGCATTCAATCTTCGGGCGGCGGGAATTTGGGCATCGGACTCGAGTCTCATTTCAACGTCCCCGACCTCCCATACATGAGATCCGCCATCGACACTCTTGGAGCTTTGGGACTGCCAATGTGGTTGACCGAAGTCGACGTGCAAAGTGGACAAAATCAGGTGAGGGATTCTCACATCTTTAGTCATCGCCAAAGAGTTTCGATGTTCGGACAACACCGTACCTGATCACAAATACTACAATTGGATAACAATCTTGACAATTTTCTTTTTGTTCTGGTGCACTGTCTGAGAAGGCAATGTACTTGGAGCAGGTGTTGAGGGAGGCACACGCTCATCCAAAGATCAACGGAATAGTCTTGTGGACCGCCTGGAAGCCGCAGGGGTGTTACCGGATGTGTCTGACGGACAACAACTTCCGCAACTTGCCAACCGGGGACGTGGTTGACAAGCTTTTGAAGGAATGGGGCGCGGGCGGGCAGGTAACGTCGGGCACGACTGGTCCGGACGGTGCCTTCGAGGCCTCGCTCTTTCATGGCGATTACCAAGTGACAGTCACTCAGCCAGGGGCAAACAGTTCATATGTCGTTCAAGGCCTTGAAGTGGTTCCAACAGAGACCTCTCAGCAGAGATTAGTTCTTCGAGTGCCTGTTTAGATGTATGTTTGGTTTTATGTAACTTGATTTATTTCGACAATTAAAACTTGATTGAGAGATTTTAGAGGCCAAAGCTCGTGTTTAATTCATTTTCGGCTTACGGAAATCAGTAAAACATCTGAATAAATGGTGCATAAAAAGTTTGAAACGGATAGGAAACTAAAGAGCTATTAAGCATTGGGGGAATAATCTTTGTAACACTGTAAAAACCAGCGAAAGGCAGCCATAGAGCCATAACATTCATATTAAGGTTGAATAACATTCATATATAATGTAGCGTTTTTTTTCAATAATTTTAATCGTGCATTATAATGCACATTAAAAGCATTACCTCTCCACTTAAATTTAATCCGTTTTGGTTTGAGAAAAATCAATATCATTCATAAAAGGAAGGTAACTAAATTGTACAAATTGGAATGGATTTAGTCATCCATGGAGGGTAAATAGCCCGCCCATATTATTATCTCGGGGACGAAATCAGTATGCAAGCAAAATAAATATCTTTTATCTAAATCTTATCTCGAAAAAGGAAAGTTTAAACTAAATCTTATCCCGAAAAAGATCTCGAAATGGCCATTAACAAATTACCTGATTGAATAAAAGAGATCTCACAAGATTTGTCAAAACGAAATTTCATTTCCCAATGGATAAATAAAAAAATTACATAAAATAAAAAATTAAAATGAATTTATATTTAATTCGATTTTGGATCGAGAAAAACCTAGTATTCATTCATGAGGTGTTCACGAGAATAATGTCAAGGTATCTTGATGGTCGCAACTATTTGACCTAATTGTTTTTAGTGTACTTATTGTTAATACTCTTTTAACTCTCACATGCAATATATAAAAGTGTATCGGAAGGAAAATAGTTCGCCTTTTCTGAAACTAATTGAATAACAAATTCACCACAAAAATTTATCCTTAGAGGTCAAAAGAGCAAAGAATTGATAAGTAGTGACAAGAGCAATGGTGAGTAAGAAGCCAATTTTATTTTCTAAACAATAGTAAGTTTAAATTTGAGAGAAAGGCATAAAAGGAAAGTAATTTAATCTGTCTAGTGAAAATGGAAAGGACTTAGTATCTATAAGTGGAAATTGCCCCACCCCTATTACCAATCCAAGGACGATATCAATATGCCAACTTTGAAGAACATATAATATAAGGAATATATATCTGTAGAATATTAGTAAGTAAATTAATTTTTGCTATCTTCTGAATTTGTTCCAAAGATGGAAAAAATATGGATGCGTGGTAATTAATGGGACGGTTAGAACGGCTGGTTTTCATACCAATGCCACCCGAAACGAATTTGTTCATTATTAGTTACATGATTCGAACTTTGAATAAAAAAGGGAAATTTTCAAATTACGGTATAAAGTGCAACCTTTTTCTTCAAAAGAAAAAGAAGAAAATTCTAGACCGGATCTTGTCTTAATTAAAACTCCGTATTGGCTAACTCCATCTCAAATAAGGTCTCGACCTCATTGTCCAGTCAAATCTTTTGTCAATCGGCAAGTATGTGAATCTTGAAGACTGGCAAGGTTTGGCTAGACGATGTGCTTGAGGCTTCGTACTCTTATTCGACGATTCTCTTTTGAAAAGGGGAAAAAAAAAAGAAATAGGATTCACTTCAAACCCTGTTTGAATTTTTTACTAATAAAGAGTAACAACGAAATTATGGGCACAATATGCTCATATCATCAATGACACCAAGCTAATAAAAGGTATGTTGTTGAAACGCGTTCTGTGATACAGCTTCCTAGGTTACGAAACAAGGTAATACGGTAAACACAGATTATATTCTGATTGTATTGTCTAGATAAAAAAGGAAGCTGGCGAGAACATACTTGGCAACACAGTCGCATTGCCTTTCTTTCAGGCAGAGTTGCCATTCAAGTGCCTCTTTGAACAGGAAACCTCAGTTTTCACTGAAACTAAATAAAGTATCTGTGCAATCCCAAAAGGCGGTTCCATGGTAATAAATCAATAAAGATATTCAAGGTGACGTTGAAGGAGTCAATTAGATTTTGAAGAAAAGATCTTGGAAACGCCAGGGAGGATCAATTGATGAAGTTGAAATAAGTCGTACATCGTTACGAAGCACGTGATATCTATGGTGACGTAGTTTGAAAATATCGGCAGTTTTCCGGAACAAAGCAGCGGAAGAAACTTGGCAAAGAAAACAAGAAAACGCGGCCTACGGCTGGCATCGTGACAATTACGTGGAACGAATGCAGCCTCTTCGGCTGGCGTCGTGACAACAGCACAGAATGAATGCGGCCTCTTTGGCTGACGTCGCAAAATTTTCCTATGAAAAAATTCTCAATAATGTGGCTCTGATACCAAGTTAAGTAAAAAGTAAAAAAGAGGAATTTATGTATATTCAATCTATTACGTATATGTACATAAGTAAAGGTAAGGAATACGTGAGCCTATATAGCCTAAATAAAATGGTACACCACCGAGCCAGCCCCAGGCCACGAGGACTACTCGGCAGCAGATGCACTGCTCAAATTCGCACAGCAACATGGGGTAGCTGTCCGTGGCCACAACGTGCTGTGGGAAAACCCCATGTACCTGCCTTCATGGGTCAATTCCCTCTCGGCGAACCAGCTCTCCGCAGCCGTCACAAAGAGGATAAACTCAGTCATGACGAGGTACAGGGGGCAGGTGATCGGATGGGATGTGGTCAATGAAAACCTGCACTACTCGTTCTTCGAGAGCAAGCTCGGGCCACAAGCATCTGCCGACGCTTATAAATTGGCCAAGCCTATTGATCCCTCGACGACCTTGTTTTTGAATGAATATAACACGATAGAGGATAGCAGGGATGGGTTATCTTCACCTTCCGCGTATGCTAATAAGGTAAGAAGCATTCAATCTTCGGGCGGCGGGAATTTGGGCATCGGGCTCGAGTCTTATTTCAACGTGCCCGACCTCCCATTCATGAGATCCGCCATCGACACTCTTGGAGCTTTGGGACTGCCAAGTGCCAATGTGGATGACCGAAGTCGACGTGAGTGGACAAGATCAGGTAAGTCGACGTGAGTGGACAAGATCAGGTGAGGGATTCTCACATCTTTTGTCATCGCCAAAAAGTTTCGATGTTCGGACAACACCGTGGGAGCAGATTCCCTGCTCTAGAGCAGGAAACTCTGCAAAATCCCACCATCCAATGTCTTTGCCCCCTCAAGAAAAGGACAAAACCCTCACCCCTCAATGGTGGGATTTTGCAGATCACCCCTGCTCTAAGAGCAGGGGTGATCTGCAAAACCCTCACACCGTACCTGATCACAAATATTACAATTGGATAACAATCTTGACAATTTCTCTTTTGTTCTGGTGCACAGTCTGAGAAGGCAATGTACTTGGAAGAGGTGTTGAGGGAGGCACACGCTCATCCAAAGATCAACGGAATAGTCTTGTGGACCGCCTGGAATCCGCAGGGGTATTACCAGATGTGTATGACGGACAACTTCTTCCGCAACTTGCCAACAGGGGACGTGGTTGACAAGCTGTTGAAGGAATGGGGTGGGGGCGGGCTGGTAACATCGGGCACGACTGGTCTGGACGGTGCCTTCGAGGCCTCGCTCTTTCATGGCGATTACCAAGTGACAGTCACTCAGCCAGGGGCAAACAGTTCATATGTTGTTCGAGGACTTGAAGTGGCTCCGAGAGAGACCTCTCAGCAGAGATTAATTCTTCGAGTGTCTGTTTAGATGTATGTTTTGGTTTGATGTAATTTGATTTATTTCGGTAATTAAAACTTGATTGAGAGATTTTGGATGTCAAAGCTCATGTTTAATTCATTTTTTGGCTTACCGAAATCAATAAAATATCTGAATAAATGGTGCATAAAAAGTTTGAAACGGATAGGAAACTGAAGAGGTATTAAGCATTTGGGGAATAATCTCTATAACTCTGCAAAAACTTGCACCCATGGTAGATCCTCCATTAGTAAAGCTGGAGATGCAAAATTTGGCTCACAGAATTTAGTTTCGGAGTGGAACACGATGGACCCTTTTGAATACAACCCGCAAATGTTCCCAACCTGTCGATCAATCTTGTAAGTTCCATCTTCGTGTTGCTCTGTTCTACGAGAGCCGAGAGGTTACTGAGATGTTCTTCATCTTCAATCGCTGTACGGACTATTAAGGGCTCTCCTATCTTTTTCTTTTCTAGTCGGCAAACTTGACGTCAAGAGATAGAATTACCAAGAGAAAACCTAACAGCCGGTGTGGCATCGTCATCGTTTTCTTGCCGCTACACGTGGTGTGCATGCACATTTCAAGCCATTTTAGTAATGGTGGCTCAAAAAACTTCGACGACTGTTTGCTCTGTAATAAAGAGCTACGTTGAAGTGATGCACTAGCATGTTCAGGTGCCCCAATAGCAACAGTTAAGATCACTTTACATCAGCCAAAAGAGAGAAGAAGTCTTAACAAAGAGATTTTCCATTTACTTGTATTAATTTCGACGATGCTCAGTACACCTGAGTTGCAAACTGCCAAACTTTATCAATCTGGTTACTTAATAACTACTTTAAAGAAAGGCGTGTTCTTTGACAAACTCCATTTACTTAGAGGATCTCCTCCTCGAAATGACAACGAGATACTAATTATCATTAGCATTTAAATGTACAATGGTATATACGTATCTTTCTCCACCTCGAGGTAGATCTGATACGGTGTTGTGGTCGAGAGAGAGAACAGAGCAGGACCTTTCTTCTCTTCAGAGTCGTCTGGCAGCTAAAACGCAAGAGACGGCCGCCATGATAATGGAAGCTGTGACGAAGCTGACGTCGTCGAAGATGTTGGAGAAGCGCATTTCCTGAAGATCCCAGAGGGTCGAGACGAACAGACGAACCCCGCTGAAGATCATCCCCAGGATACCCATCTCTATCTCTCGCTCTCTCTGCTTTCCCCTTCACGCTCGTCGTCTCTCTGCGTGTCCGGTGGACACCCAGTCCGCGCAAAAACGACACACACACACACGCAAATGGAGAGAGAAGAGAAGAAGAATCTAAATGAACAACTAGTTATGCAGGGGACTCGCCTCATGAACGAGAATGTACGTGCGTAGAGCTTCTGGCAACAATACCGACGGCGATCTCAGAAGAGGCAATAATGCATGCAATACGACGACCGAGAGACGCTCCCCACTGCAACGGGGGAAGCGAGAACGTAGTGATGTAATTGCAGTGTTGCGGTCGCGTGCGTGTGCGTGTGTCCGTGATGCAGCGAAGATGAAGAACGAATATTGGTGGTGCTGCTGTTTCCAGGATGTTTCCTTTCTCTGTCGTGTCTGGCGGGGGAGTCCCTTTTGCTTTTTTGTGAGCATCTTGCATTTAAGCCACTTTTGAAGTTTCCTTTTGTGAAGGAAATGCTGGAAATATAAACATAGACTTTTTTTCTCAAACAAAATTTCTATTAAACGATAATCAAGGAGGGTTTACATAAATTACTGAAATCCTAAAATCTTCGAAAGGAAGTGAGGGGTTGGCCACCCAATTTAAAAGAAGAGTGGCCCATCGGTGGGCTTTATACCCATCCAATCTACATTCTCATTATACTCTTTTGGACAAAATTGAACTTGGACCATTTTAAGTCGGCTCAACCCTGATAATACAAGCATGACAAAATCACAAGTATCCCAAACAAACCTTAGATGGAAGAAGGATGAATTGGGCTATGTGCATTGGTGAGTACAACTTATTGCAAACATGTTCAATTCCCCACTTTGGTAAATGCAAATAATCTCGTGCTTATAGCATATGCACATTCGTTCGTATACGTGTTGGTGAGGATGGTTTTCTTGAGACCGAGACTTACTCATTCAATATGATTTTCTTGCCAAAAAAAAATATTTTAGGAGTGTTGATTCTTCATATTGTGCTAAGCATCATAGCCTATATTGGCAAGGAAGAAAGCATAGATGCACAGGAGGCCACCATCTTATAAAAGATAGCGTCAAAACACGAAATATAGAATAGGTCTTAACATAAAATTAAAATCCAAAAATCTCAAGCTCAAATCTTCTATTCATATTCACAAATTTTTATTGACGAGTGTCGAGATATAATTGTGCCCTTGCTTTACAAAATTTAAAGCGAAAATGTTGTGGCTTCCAATATATTGATTACCCTCGTTTCATGCATAGCCAATATTTTGAAAATCGAGCAAAGTATTTATGTCTGAGGACACTGATTAGTGAAAGCCCCCCAAAAAAGAAAATCATATTATTATAACTTGCAAACATTCTTATTGTCTTCCCCAGTGGAATCCACTATACTTGTGTTTTAATAATCCTACCAACAGCTTTCGAGTTGGACGAAGGTTTTAAGGTAAAGCACACATGCTTGGAGCCGCTAGAGCATGAACATTATTCCCTCGGAAGGAATCCATGTCGGCGTTTAGGATTCCTCGGGAACCGTTAAATCATTCTTAATGGCTTTTCCAAACTCTCGAATGAGCAAAAAGAAGAAGTATATATAGGGAAAATATGTATTTATAATCCTTTGTTGGTCTTTAGCGGGAATCGAATCGCTCCCTCCGCAGGCTGAAAATCGAACTGCTCGCGCGCAGAGAAAGAAGAAGAGGGAAGAAGAGAGAGATGAGCGCAACAATGGTCGTCTCCCGCCCGACCATGTTCGCGCATTGCCGTGCCACACCCTCAGTTCATGCGAATTTATCGTTTTCTTTGCTCCTTTTTTTTCACTCCTGCTTTCTTGGAACCCAAAATGTCTTGGGTCTTTTGTTTTGATTCCTGGGTCGCTTTCGTCGCCCATATGGTCAGACGCATCCGTGCCGGCCTATCGGGAATGCGGATACTGAATATGGACGGACAAATCGAAAACGAGTCTCGAGGAGCTCCAACACTTTTTGGCTTTCTCTTTACTTCTGCGCTGATTTTGAAGTTTCTAGTTTCTTGAGTTCTGTTTCTTTGATGGGTTCTTGCGTGTGCGCGCAATGCCAGCAGAAAATGGGTACGTTGTTTTTAGCTATTGAGAAGGTGGAGGGTAGCATTCTGCTATGATCTTGAATGCGGAAGTCTGTTCCGCGGTTCTTGTTGTGGTCCATAAATTTTCAGTTTCTTCCAGGATCAGCAATTTACACTTCCAAAATGGAGTCACGGACGGCAAAGAAGAGGCGAGGCTATGGAGTTATCTGGCAAGAGGGTGTTTCAGGGGCTTGCTATCTTGGTTAAGTTTGTTTTTACTTTCCGGTGTCATCTGACCAGGTGGGAGATTTATTGAATTCTTTTTTGTCTAAAATTCAAAGAAGGTTAATGTGTTGTTCTGCCTTCTCTATAATGTGGACTTTCCCGATCGTGATGTGGTTGGTTTGATTGTTGACTTCGAGGGTGAGGAGAATGTTTCGTGTTCTTTTGTTCTTATTCTGATAACTGTTCTCTATGCCAAATAGTTTCTTCATACCTATACATCGATCATTGAGCATTATGAAACCAGCTAAATTGGAGTTGCTAAGTTGAGTACCTATCAAATTTGAGTGTTCATTGAACTGAGGGGATGATAACTCAAAGTTGGTGACATTCTGAGCATAGAACTTGGACAGGTCACCGCCCGAGCTAGCTGTTATTCTACTAGACCAAATGATCAATTGATTAGCCTTCTCTTACTCAGTTGGCCTACCATTCTCAGTCCTTAGCTGTAATGCTTCTCTAATTTTCAAGTAAAGTTCTCTCCTTTCTGCAGACAGTGGACAAGAACTAGGAATGTTTGATCCTCAAGGCACTTCTACTTAATTACCTACACAAAAATTCTTTCAGTAAGGAAACAGAATTTGCTTATAGAATGTGAGCACCTGACTCAATTGTTGTTGGGCTGTGATTGGAATAAGTTCATGTCCGTGCATCCATGCATTTGAATCTGTGTGTTTCTTATTTTCTCATTGCTTCATGTCCTAGCTGGAAACACTAATTGGAGATAAATTAACTTCAGACACCTATCATCTATTATCATATTGTTGCGAACAAGTACATTCACGGAAGAATGAGCTTGCAAGCATTTGCAGTTATGTTCTTTGTTTTCTGTCTGTGTATGTATATGTGTTACTGTGTCATTTATCCAAAAGAAGGTTTCTTTGCTTGCATCCAGTGATCTTGCCGAGTTATTTAATTTAAGTCAGAACCATATGATTACAGAATGAGTTGAGGAAAAGAAAGAGAAAATGGGGTATTTGAGAATGGAACTTCAGACTCTTGCACCAGGCACAAAAATCATACCTCTAAGATTATTGCCCAAACAGTGAGAGCTATCTCTATTCTGTAATGGGCAATTTGTGTGATCAGAGATTTCTTATTTTTAAATTCTTATCTGCAATGTTTTCCCAAAGGGCATGTACTTACAGATATAACTTGAGATTTATTCCACTCTGCAGGAGGGTCTGCACAGACACACGTACACCCCCAAAAAGTAATAATAATAACAATAATAATAGTAGTCTTACATTGATCTGCTGAGTCTGAGTGGCCATTGAGAAAGAATGGAGCTTCTTCTTTGCAGTTGGAAGTGTGTGCTCTGACTGTAACCCATGCATACTTTTAATATGCTAAAGCCACCTTTGGTTATGTACACTCTTGTATCATAGAATATGTACTGCATTTCTTAGTCAATACAGAGTTGGGAATCATTAATTGCTTAATGAGCTCAGGGGGAAGAGTCAAAATAAAAGGGTATCCAATGATCAAACTCAGATGTCTCAATCTCAGAGGAACACTGTTTAAACTAGCTAAGATACTGGGATTGAGATCTATGGTACATATCCAGCATGCTTGACCTTGGAATGCTTATTTCTGGCGTCCTACCCGTCTTCCTTTCCCTTAGTTGTGTTTTTAATGACAATCAAGTACAATTATTCATTTTCCAAGCAGGCCCGTGCTTTACATTCTAACAGTATATTGATACCATATTATTGCAGTAAGTGCTGAATAATGATGCAGGAAAACATTCCCCTGGTTGTTCCAATCTCATATTTCTTTGATCTAATCCATAGTCGAAGTATTTTTCCAGAAGGGTTTAAACAAGAAAATAGCAATGAATTTCTGATGGATTAGGTACATATTCATTGCACTTCTGGTATTCTAAATGCAACTAACAAGAAGTAATTTTCTCAAAAAAAAAAAAGACCTTCCAAGCTATTATGCAGGTTTGCTTTCTCTATGTTCTGTTTGTGTATGCACATATTTTTATATATCCTGGATTCTGCATTGGGAGAAGTATGTGTTGACCCAATGAGTCAAGGAAAATAATAAAAAAATAATTGGGGCATTCCGAGAATCGAACTCGGGACCTCTCGCACCCAAAGCGAGAATCATACCACTAGACCAAATGCCCTGTTATGAGACTTATTTTCTTCACTGTGTATTCATCTGTCTTACCCAAATTCTTCATGTTTGCGTAGATCTGACAGTTGACTTTCAGTTCTGCAGCAATGTTCTACTGATGTAGCAGTATTGGGTACTCTTGACAAAGAATAGTCCCCATGGCTTATGGTTATGCATGCGGTGCTACTCTAATACTCTCTCTTTCAGGGAATTTTTATCAGCAATAAGGATCCACGCATCTTTAATTGCGTGCACTTCTTTTCTGGAAGTTCATGTGTGTTGGATTTTTAGAACTGATCTATGTATATAATTTCCTGCAAATGGGAAGAGGAAGAACCTAAGTAACCCTGCTTTTATGACTGGTGATTCCATCTGATTCTTGCTTGCCTTTCATTATACTCATCTTCATCTGGCATTGTCCAAGTTCTTTTGTCAGTCCCAAATTCATGTCCTAGTTTAGTATGGTCTGAGAAAGATTATACGATGCATTCATTGACATGTGACTAGCTGACCTAAACAGTCTTCTAGCAACTTTTGAATGATCTTGTCAGAAGTACTAGCTTGTTGCTTTTTACCTGTAGTTTGGCTACTCTGCATAAAATCTAAAATTTCATTAAGTAAAAAGAAGGAAAAAGAACATAGAAACCATAGATGAGGGGCATTCTGAGAATTGAACTCGGGACCTCTCGCACCCTAAGCGAGAATCATACCACTAGACCAAATGCCCTTTTTATGATGCTTTTTAGGTCTTCCGCGACAAAAGGTTCCAGGACTATCAGCTACCCTTCTTCAAAAACCAATTCTAAAACAAATGAAAAAGTACTAGATGCCGTCCACCTCAAAGGGAAGGCTTTTTTGACTTTTTACGTCTTGACTACATGTTTCTTTCCATATAGGATCTCACATTTATTTAAACACAGTCTAGGATCACAATTCTTATGTTTGGTCTCCTTTAACTATCTGTGTTATTATTTGCATCCTTGTGCTAGTAGAACAGTCCTTTCGGTGATAAGATTTATCTCTGTCATTGTCTATTGATAAATGTATCTTGGTGGCAACGTTTATCAAAGTTCTTGGATTTCTAACATGGTGACTCATAGCCATGATGAAGATAAAATGTCTTGCGATACCTTTTAGTTTCTTTAGAAATATGCTGGACAATTTGGATAAGTATGTTGTCACAGTATCATTTTGCTCCTGATGAAGTTAGTTTCTCTATGTAGTGCTAGCCTGTTAGATCTGTTTTTTGTAGTAAGATCTGGTTCTTGTTCGACCTGAATTATTACAAAGTGTTGCTGCTTGGTCTCTCAAAGAGTGGCTCTGGCATATGTCCCCTAGCTGGGCTGCTTCATCCTGGTCTGTTTGATATTAATGTTTCCTTTATATGTTTTTCATCTTATTAGTTTTGCAACTGATCTATTGGTGTGATGTACATAAAAAAGCACCTGCATTATGAATATTCAATAGTGCATCCTGAGCTTCTAGGAAGTGAGGATATTGCTATTGCAGTTAAAGATGTAAACTATCTTACCTGATCTGCTTCATTATTTCAGTGCCTCTGCTTGAGTGTGATCTGGTCACTTGTTTCGAATTTGCAAAAAAAAAATATTGGGGCATTCCGAGAATCGAACTCGGGACCTCTCGCACCCAAAGCGAGAATCATACCACTAGACCAAATGCCCATCTGTTTATTCACATGGCAATGAGTTTCTTGTCAATTGAATCTGGTCTACCCCTTGCTTATTTGACTTGGTTTTAGCTTACTTCTGCAAATGTCTAGAGGTGGGTTCTATGAGCAGTTCTTTTTAGTATTTTATGATCATGAATCTGATGAAGCTGTTGTAGGGCTTTATGCTATACTGCACACTGTCAATCCATTTCTATTCTTGCCTTAGGCCTACAGGCAGAGTTAGGTATATGTGCATTCCAATTAATTATAGTGATTACCAGACAACTCACTTTCGTCAACTGTCATATTCAATGTGCTTACAGTCCGGATCAACTTGGCATCAGAGTTGAAGCGATCTATGCAGAGGAGGTCACTGTGATATCTGCCTGTCCCCTTTAGCATGCAGTATGAATATATCTTTGGTGTCAAGGGTTAGCATGTGAAATGGGCCAAGATAGTAGGTACCCCCTCATTTTTTATAAATGCCCCTTTTGTTTGTTTAAAATAAGTGTGTAAATGCTTTCTGGCGTTAGTGGAGGCATGATCTATATATACCTGTCATATCAATCTTTTTGCCCTTATATATGAGACTTTGATATGTAAAATGACAGTTCTACAGATGTTGCACTGACTTTGTGGCCCTTCGCAAGATCCAAGGACCTGAATCTGATTTTGTCAGTGCCAACTGCCATTTTTCTCTTTTCAGTTAGTTTCTTCTGAGGAATCTTTCAGTAATAGCCTAGATCTAGCTATAATTAGGAAAAAAAGTTGGGGCATTCCGAGAATCGAACTCGGGACCTCTCGCACCCGAAGCGAGAATCATACCACTAGACCAAATGCCCTGTTTATGAGACTTGATTTGTCTGATATGTAGTCATTCGTCTGGCCAAATTAGTGTAGATCTGACAGTTGGCTTTGAGTCCTGCAGCAATCTTTAGGTGATGTAGCAGTATTGGGTACTGTAGATCAATGAATACTCCTTATTGCTTATGGTTACGCATGTAGTACTACTCTAATACTCTCCTCCCCAAGAATTTTTGTCAGTCAAGAGGATTCGCTGTGATTGTGTGCACTTCTTTTCCGGGATTTCATGTGTTCTGAATTTTTTAAAACTGATCTGTGTAGATAATTTTTTGCACATTGGAAGTGAAAGAACTTGCGTCACCAAGATGTTGTCATTGGGGATTCTTTATAATTCTAGCTTGCGTTTCACAACATTCATTTTCTTGCTCTTTTTAGGTTCTTTGCCGTTACTGAGTTCATGTCTTAGTTTAGTCTGGTGTGGGAAAGATCATTTTTTGCATTTATGACAATGTGACTCGCTGACGTAAGCAGTCTTATAGCAACTTTACATGAGCTTGTCAGAAGGTACTAGCCTGTTGCTTCTTTGCTTTTGGTCTGGCTGCTATGTTTTGAGCTCAAATTTCTAAAGCAAAAAGGACAAAAAAGTAGAAGCCAAAGAGGGGGCATTCCGAGAATTGAACTCGGGACCTCTCGCACCCTAAGCGAGAATCATACCACTAGACCAAATGCCCTTTTTATGATGCTTTTTAGGTCTTCTGCGACAAAAGGTTCCAGGAATTATCAGCTACCCTTATTCAAAAACCAATTATAAAAAAATGAAAAAGTACAAGATGCCGTCCACCTCAAAGAAAAGGCTTTTTTCACTTTTTATGTCTTGACTACATGTTTCTTTCCATATAGGATCTCCCATTTATTTATCTTACATTTGGTCTCCTTTAACTATCTGTGTTATTATTTGCATCCTTGTGCTAGTAGAACAGTCCTTTCGGTGATAAGATTTATCTCTGTCATTGTCTATTGATAAATGTATCTTGGTGGCAACGTTTATCAAAGTTCTTGGATTTCTAACATGGTGACTCATAGCCATGATGAAGATAAAATGTCTTGCGATACCTTTTAGTTTCTTTAGAAATATGCTGGACAATTTGGATAAGTATGTTGTCCCAGTATCATTTTGCTTCTGATGAAGTTAGTTTCTCTATGTGGTGCTAGCCTGTTAGATCTGTTTTTTGTAGTAAGATCTGGTTCTTGTTCGACCTGAATTATTACAAAGTGTTGCTGCTTGGTCTCTCAAAGAGTGGCTCTGGCATATGTCCCCTAGCTGGGCTGCTTCATTCTGGTCTGTTTAATATTAATGTTTCGTTTATATGTTTTTCATCTTATTAGTTTTGCAACTGATCTATTGGTGTGATGTGATGTACATAAAAAAGCACCTGCATTATGAATATTCAATACTGCATCCTGAGCTTCTAGGAAGTGAGGATATTGCTATTGCAGTTACAAATGTAAACTATCTTACCTGATCTGCTTCTTTATTTCAGTGCCTCTGCTTGAGTGTGATCTGGTCACTTGTTTCGAATTTGCAAAAAAAAAAGAATATTGGGGCATTCCGAGAATCGAACTCGGGACCTCTCGCACCCAAAGCGAGAATCATACCACTAGACCAAATGCCCATCTGTTAATTCACATGGCAATGAGTTTCTTGTCAATTGAATCTGGTCTACCCCTTGCTTATTTGACTTGGTTTTAGCTTACTTCTGCAAATGTCTAGAGGTGGGTTCTATGAGCAGTACTTTTTAGTATTTTATGATCATGAATCTGATGAAGCTGGTGTAGGGCTTTATGCTATCCTGCACACTGCCAATCCATTTCTATTCTTGCCTTAGGCCTACAGGCAAAGTTAGGTATATGTGCATTCCAATTCATTATAGTGATTACCAGACAACTCACTTTCGTCAACTATCATATTCAATGTGCTTACAGTCCGGATCAACTTGGCATCAGAGTTGAAGCGATCTATGCAGAGGAGGTCACTGTGATATCTGCCTGTCCCCTTTAGCATGCAGTATGAATATATCTTTGGTGTCAAGGGTGCCAAGATAGTAGGTACCCCCTCATTTTTTATAAATGCCCCTTTTGTTTGTTTAAAATAATTGTGTAAATGCTTTCTGGCATTAGTGGAGGCATGATCTATATATACCTGTCATATCAATCTTTTTGCCCTTATATATGAGACTTTGATATGTAAAATGACAGTTCTACAGATGTTGCACTGACTTTGTGGCCCTTTGCAAGATCCAAGGACCTGAATCTGATTTTGTCAGTGCCAACTGCCATTTTTCTCTTTTCAGTTAGTTTCTTCTGAGGAATCTTTCAGTAATAGCCTAGATCTAGCTATAATTAGGAAAAAAAGTTGGGGCATTCCGAGAATCGAACTCGGGACCTCTCGCACCCGAAGCGAGAATCATACCACTAGACCAAATGCCCTGATTATGAGAATTGATTTGTCTGGTATGTAGTCATTCGTCTGGCCAAATTAGTGTAGATCTGACAGTTGGCTTTGAGTCCTGCAGCAATGTTTAGGTGATTTAGCAGTATCAGGTACTGTAGATCAATGAATACTCCTTATTGCTTATGGTTATGCATGTAGTACTACTCTAATACTCTCCTCCCCAAGAATTTTTGTCAGTCAAGAGGATTCGCCGTGATTGTGTGCACTTCTTTTCCGGGATTTCATGTGTTCTGAATTTTTTAAAACTGATCTGTGTAGATAATGTTTTGCACATTGGAAGTGAAAGAACTTGTGTCACCAAGATGTTGTCATTGGGGATTCTTTATAATTCTAGCTTGCGTTTCACAACATTCATTTTCTTGCTCTTTTTAGGTTCTTTGCCGTTACTGAGTTCATGTCTTAGTTTAGTCTGGTGTGGGAAAGATCATTTTTTGCATTTATGACCATGTGACTCGCTGACGTAAGCAGTCTTATAGCAACTTTACATGATTTTGTCAGAAGGTACTAGCCTGTTGCTTCTTTGCTTTTGGTCTGGCTGCTATGTTTTGAGCTCAAATTTCTAAAGCAAAAAGGACAAAAAAAGTAGAAGCCAAAGAGGGGGCATTCCGAGAATTGAACTCGGGACCTCTCGCACCCTAAGCGAGAATCATACCACTAGACCAAATGCCCTTTTTATGATGCTTTTTAGATCTTCTGCGACAAAAGGTTCCAGGAATTATCAGCTACCCTTATTCAAAAACCAATTATAAAAAAAATGAAAAAGTACAAGATGCCGTCCACCTCAAAGGGAAGGCTTTTTTGACTTTTTATGTCTTGACTACATGTTTCTTTCCATATAGGATCTCACATTTATTTAAACACAGTCTAGGATCACAATTCTTATATTTGGTCTCCTTTAGCTGTCTGTGTTATTATTTGCATCCTTGTGCTAGTAGAACAGTCCTTTCGGTGATAAGATTTATCTCTGTCATTGATTATTGATAAATGTATCTTGGTGGCAACGCTTATCAAAATTCTTGGATTTCTAACATGGTGACTCATAGCCACGATGAAGATAAAATGTCTTGCGATACCTTTTAGTTTCTTTAGAAATATGCTGGACAATTTGGATAGGTATGTTGTCACACTATCATTTTGCTCCTGATGAAGTTAGTTTCTCTATGTAGTGCTAGCCTGTTAGATCTGTTTTTTGTAGTAAGATCTGGTTCTTGTTCGACCTGAATTATTACAAAGTGTTGCTGCTTGGTCTCTCAAAGAGTGGCTCTGGCATATGTCCCCTAGCTGGGCTGCTTCATTCTGGTCTGTTTGATATTAATGTTTCGTTTATATGTTTTTCATCTTATTAGTTTTGCAACTGATCTATTGGTGTGATGTACATAAAAAAGCACCTGCATTATGAATATTCAATACTGCATCCTGAGCTTCTAGGAAGTGAGGATATTGCTATTGCAGTTACAAATGTAAACTATCTTACCTGATCTGCTTCATTATTTCAGTGCCTCTGCTTGAGTGTGATCTGGTCACTTGTTTCGAATTTGCAAAAAAAAAATATTGGGGCATTCCGAGAATCGAACTCGGGACCTCTCGCACCCAAAGCGAGAATCATACCACTAGACCAAATGCCCATCTGTTTATTCACATGGCAATGAGTTTCTTGTCAATTGAATCTGGTCTACCCCTTGCTTATTTGACTTGGTTTTAGCTTACTTCTGCAAATGTCTAGAGGTGGGTTCTATGAGCAGTTCTTTTTAGTATTTTATGATCATGAATCTGATGAAGCTGTTGTAGGGCTTTATGCTATACTGCACACTGTCAATCCATTTCTATTCTTGCCTTAGGCCTACAGGCAGAGTTAGGTATATGTGCATTCCAATTAATTATAGTGATTACCAGACAACTCACTTTCGTCAACTATCATATTCAATGTGCTTACAGTCCGGATCAACTTGGCATCAGAGTTGAAGCGATCTATGCAGAGGAGGTCACTGTGATATCTGCCTGTCCCCTTTAGCATGCAGTATGAATATGTCTTTGGTGTCAAGGGTTAGCATGTGAAATGGGCCAAGATAGTAGGTACCCCCTCATTTTTTATAAATGCCCCTTTTGTTTGTTTAAAATAAGTGTGTAAATGCTTTCTGGCGTTAGTGGAGGCATGATCTATATATACCTGTCATATCAATCTTTTTGCCCTTATATATGAGACTTTGATATGTAAAATGACAGTTCTACAGATGTTGCACTGACTTTGTGGCCCTTCGCAAGATCCAAGGACCTGAATCTGATTTTGTCAGTGCCAACTGCCATTTTTCTCTTTTCAGTTAGTTTCTTCTGAGGAATCTTTCAGTAATAGCCTAGATCTAGCTATAATTAGGAAAAAAAGTTGGGGCATTCCGAGAATCGAACTCGGGACCTCTCGCACCCGAAGCGAGAATCATACCACTAGACCAAATGCCCTGTTTATGAGACTTGATTTGTCTGATATGTAGTCATTCGTCTGGCCAAATTAGTGTAGATCTGACAGTTGGCTTTGAGTCCTGCAGCAATCTTTAGGTGATGTAGCAGTATTGGGTACTGTAGATCAATGAATACTCCTTATTGCTTATGGTTACGCATGTAGTACTACTCTAATACTCTCCTCCCCAAGAATTTTTGTCAGTCAAGAGGATTCGCCGTGATTGTGTGCACTTCTTTTCCGGGATTTCATGTGTTCTGAATTTTTTAAAACTGATCTGTGTAGATAATTTTTTGCACATTGGAAGTGAAAGAACTTGCGTCACCAAGATGTTGTCATTGGGGATTCTTTATAATTCTAGCTTGCGTTTCACAACATTCATTTTCTTGCTCTTTTTAGGTTCTTTGCCGTTACTGAGTTCATGTCTTAGTTTAGTCTGGTGGGGGAAAGATCATTTTTTGCATTTATGACCATGTGACTCGCTGACGTAAGCAGTCTTATAGCAACTTTACATGAGCTTGTCAGAAGGTACTAGCCTGTTGTGTATTTGCTTTTGGTCTGGCTGCTATGTTTTGAGCTCAAATTTCTAAAGCAAAAAGGACAAAAAAAGTAGAAGCCAAAGAGGGGGCATTCCGAGAATTGAACTCGGGACCTCTCGCACCCTAAGCGAGAATCATACCACTAGACGAAATGCCCAATTTGTGACACTTTTTACGGTCTGCGGAAAATGGTCTTCCAGGAATCTTCAGCTATCTTCCTTCACTTTAAAAAAAAAGAAAGGTACAACAATGATGCTGTCCACCTGAAGGGGAAGTTTTTGTTTTAATTATTGTATCTTGACTGCATGTTCCTTTCCATAATAAGATCTTACATTTACCTAAAACTTGTCCAGGATCCCCGTGATTGTATCGTGGTCTTCTTTAACTATCTGCTTTGTTATTTGCTTATTCGTATTAGTAGACAGTCCTTCGGGTAATAAGATTTGAATCTGTGGCAATTGGTATTGGTAAATGTATGCTGTTGGCAACTTTGTTGAAAGTTCTCAGATTTCTAACATGAACCTTAGGTGTCCCATGGCCACAGTGAAGATAACATGTCCTCCAGTTAATTTTAATTTCATTGCACTAATATGCTGGGCAGTTCGCATAGGCATGTAGTCTTAGTATCATTTTGCTCCTGATGAAATTAATTTCTCTATGTATTGCTTGTCAGCTATATCTATTTTATGTACAATGATGCGGTTCTCATTCGACTTGCTCTTGTACAAGGTGTCATGCTGCATGGTCTCTGAAAGAGCAGCTTTGGCAGATGTCCCCTGACCTGGCTGCTTCATTCTGAGCCTTTTGATTTTAAATGTTCTCTTTGTATGTTTTTCATCTTATTATTTGCAATTGATCTATTAGTGTGATCTACATTAAAAAAAAGAGAGAGTACATGTGTTATTAATTAGTACTGCATCCTGAGTTGACTTCTAACAATTGAGTAGATTGCTATTGTTTAATTACAACTTTAAGCTATCTTACCTGATTGACTCAAGTGCTTCATTATTCTGGTGCCTCTGCTTGACTGTGATCTAGTCACTCGTTTCAAATTTTGCATAAAATAAAAAAAGGTAGGGGCATTCCGAGAATCGAACTCGGGACCTCTCGCACCCAAAGCGAGAATCATACCACTAGACCAAATGCCCATCTGTTAGTTCATAGTGAGTTTCTTGTCAACTGAATCTGGTCTGCCCCTTGCTTATTTGACTTGGTTTTAGTATACTTCTGCAAATGGTTCAGATGTGGTTTGTATAAGCAGTCCCTTTTGGTACTTTATTGTCATGGGAATCTTATGGTTGTAATAGAGCTTCATGACGCACTGGACACTGCCAATCCATTCCCATTCTTGCCCTTAACCTACAGGCGGAGTTGCGTTCCGATTCACCATCATGATTATTGGGTAAGTCACTTTTGTCAACCAATATGTGCAAATTGCTTGTAGTCGGGATCAACTCAGTTTGGAGAATCGAAGCAAATAATGACAAGGAGGCCAGCCTGCCTGTCCTCTTTTAGGCTGCATCATGAATGTACCTCTGGTGTCAAGGGGCAGTAGCATGTGAAACGGGCCAAGATAGGGGGTAGCATGTAGCCCTCTTCCTCTGTACTTTCATCCTTTTCTTTGCTTTGAATTATTATCCAAATTATTTCTGAGAGTTTGTTGAGGTATGAAATTTGAATGCCTTGTCAGCACCAATCTTTTAGCCCTTGGACTTTGATCTGTAGAGCAGAACAGTTTTGAATGCGGATCTTGTACTGACTTTGAGGCCCTCACGCGAGATCCAAGGCTTGAATCTGACAGCGTCGGTGCCAACTGCCATTTTTCTCTTTTTTAAGTCAGTTTCTTTTGGGCTAGACCAAACAATTACGGGGATAACGCCAAAAGGAAGGCTAAAATATGTCCACTATGACCTCAAGCCTTCTTTTTTATACCATAAGAACTCCTAAATTCAAGACGTTGTGATAAATATATTATTATATCATCGTTCCATCAGAGATGGCTGGAAAAATCTTATATGGCGGCCTTGTAGGCAGGCAAACAGAGCATCCTTTCTCGCGCTCGTGCGTGCGGTTGCCGACTTTCCTATGGACTTTGGATGTTTCATGAAATGAGCTCTAAGGCGTGGTTCCTTCGGAAGGCCAGACTTTTTACCTTTCCGGACTCAAGCTGCGAAGGAAACATCCGGCCTCTGTGGGAGTACAGACTGAACAAGCACCGTCAGATGAGCTTTCGTACGACGAGGGTTCGACTGAGGTTAACTTCGTACTTGCAGATTCCGTCCGGGGAATGGAGCAGCGGCTGGTTTCGTCTCGACGAAAGCCCTTTTGCTTCCTGTCGAGTTGGGTCATGGGCATTGGGTGCTTCACGAAGGGACGAATAAACAGGAAAAGAATGCACTGTCTTATAGGCTCTGCATGAATCGCATTATATTTCTATTCCTTTGACGAGCTTCTGAACAAAAAAATATATGTAATGGAACAAAAAAATTTATTTTTGGAAAAACGGTACAAATTTTCTATTTATGTATCTGCTACCGATAGGTGACAACCAGCAGAGATCGGCAGAGGTGAGAGGCGGTGACTGGCGGCCTATGGGTGGTGGCCGGTGGCTAGCGAGGGATGGTGAAAGCATCAGCCACCAGCGGCGGCTGGTGGCCGGTTGGGGGGAAGCACGCCTGCCAGATTCTGAAGCAAGCCATAGAGATAACGGTGGTAGTTGGGGCTGGGCACTTGCTGCGTTGGGAGAAGAGCCAGTTGATGGAGAGAGCCCACATGTCATTACTTGCAAGGAATATCGGGAATAGTCCCCACCATCTGTTTCGGGATCGACAATGACTGTTGAGGTCTTCGAAACAAAAAACAAATAAGAACTTAAGCTATGGAAACATCTTAGCATTAAGAGCAGGTCACAACAATAGTTACAAAATGTAATGATGATGATAACGATAATAACTTGTAGCTACCGGGGCATCCAACCCTTCCATTAGAAGAGGATCGATCTTCTCCACCAGAGCTGTCAACAACACATACATGAATAAACCAATTAAAAGATTTATCACAAGAGATTCATAACAATCTCTTTCTGTTTTAAGTTCGCATACTTCAGGCAGTCTTATTTTCTTAGGTGCATTGATAAATTTCTACAAGATGGGCATTCCCACGAAATGGTCATTAGAATGCAGATGGTTATTCCATAAATTTTCAATACTATATGATGCCCCTCGTATTTTTCTTTCCTGAAATGATATGATTTGCAGAATATTCTTCATTTACAACTATCATGATCTGTCTTTTCTATTTTTCTCCTTTTCCAATCTACTTGGGATGTTAAATCGTTAATTTCTTATTGGCCACTCTCAACCGATGCGCCTTACATTTCTGCGACCTCGTTTCTCTCTCGCTGATGCAATCCCCTCCCTTGGTTTCTTGCCTCTCCCATTTTGGCAAACTTGTGATGAGGTGACAGAGGAGCGGAGGTTGGCAGGATTGAGGAAACAGCAGGGCAACGGTGTGGCTCGCTTTAAAACAGGTACCTTCATGATCTACCTGAGGGTGCTGGTGAGGCATCGGAAGACATGGCATTCGCAGGAACAACCCAGAAGTGCAAAGCATGCGAAAAGACGGTGTATTTGGTCGACAAGTTGACTGCCAATAACCGGGTTTACCACAAGACCTGCTTCCGATGCCACCATTGCCATGGCACCCTCAAGGTAATTCATGTTACGTCAACGCTGTTTCTGCATGTGCATTGCATGTTTTAAGCTAGAATCAATCCCATCAATGGACCAAATTTGGCAAGATATTGCTTTCTTCTTCATTTTAACTCTGCGTGGGAGGTGTAATGCCTCTGACTTGGTAATTTTCTAATTTTCAGCTAGGCAACTTCAATTCTTTTGAAGGGGTCCTCTATTGCAGGCCCCACTTCGATCAGCTCTTCAAGAGAACGGGGAGTTTGGATAAGAGCTTTGAAGGTAAACATCATTCGCAATCCCACCTAAAACTAGGGTCTTGTGCCAATTGTTGCTGCTGCAATACCAAGTTCTTGTCTTATTGTCGATCTGGTCTTGTTGCTGTGGGCTGCATTTCAGGGACTCCCAAGAATGTAAAACCAGAAGGAGCTGCTGATAATGAGGTAATGAACCGGCAAAAATGCCTCTGAATACACAACCTGGTTTAGGCTCTTCTATTAGAAATTTCTGCGTCTATTTGACTGGTGTGTTGAATGGATGAAACAACAGAATGCTGCCTCAGCGAACAGAGTATCCGCCTTGTTTGCAGGAACCAGGGACAAATGTGCAGGCTGTAATAAGACTGCATATCCCATTGAGAAGGTGAGACATCCTGTGAACATTTTGTCCATGAACTGACGACTCTTCCTTGTGTAAAGGCCCTAGTACTCACAGAGAGAATACTGGAGTTGGGACCTTTTTCAGAACCTTTTTTTAAAATACGAGAATATTAAACACAAATCACTAACACAGAGGCCTCTGAATTCTCTTAAGGTAACTGTGAATGGGACTGCATATCACAAGAGATGTTTCAAGTGCACCCATGGGGGCTGTACCATTAGTCCCTCAAATTACGTTGCCCATGAGGGAAAACTTTACTGCAAGCACCATCACATCCAGCTGTTCAAGGAGAAAGGAAACTACAGCCAGCTTGACACCAGCAATAAACACTTTGAAGCCGCTAAAGTTACAGCTGTGGAGGTTCTCGCCGAGTAGTAGCACATTGAAAATCATGTTAATTCAGTTCCTTTTATGTTTTTCCTGATAATTTCTTGGG
Organism: Melaleuca quinquenervia; assembly: GCA_030064385.1. Taxonomy (NCBI): domain Eukaryota; kingdom Viridiplantae; phylum Streptophyta; class Magnoliopsida; order Myrtales; family Myrtaceae; genus Melaleuca; species Melaleuca quinquenervia. The sequence goes on along the minus strand of CM057726.1, from coordinate 1,841,612 downwards.
CTGTCTGTGGTTGAACTGGTCGGAAGAATGCTGTATTAAGAAATTAACCCTGCACTTCGGGAGGCTTTCTTTACAAAACCGAGAACAGAGACGGCACTGACACCAGTCTCTAATATCAGGTTGATGAGAAGTAAACGTCAAGAGCATTTGAATTAAGATTTAAGCTCCTGAGAGGAGTAGTCTCGTTATCGTCACAGGGACATGGATTAAAAAAACTCCGCATTGCCGTCAGATGACATTCTGCCGTGACCCAAATGGCAAACTGAAACAATGCACCCGCACAACATTAGCTAAAGGAACAAATGCCATATATCAAGACAAGCATCTCAAACAACCATTGCAACAGGAGATGAATATTGAGCATCGAAATCTGTCCGGTTCCAATATAAGGTATGGAGCAAATAAATGGCTAAGATTCATTGCTTCTGAAAACTAATTTTCACCAGAATAACACCGTACATCCTATTAAAGAGAGTGCAATCATTATGTACACATGACGGAGGAGTTATCTAAACCCAAAGGAGAGGGTTTTCTTTGATCATAACCCAAGAAGGAATAGCATCGGTACACTGAATATGCAACAAGGGACAGACTCTTCCATTTTGCACTTCCAGCCCCAGTTTGCTTTCCATGTGTCTGCTTGGTAATAATTATGCAAGGTCCATGAGATTTCCCATCCTTTCTCAGGCCATCCATCAGAATAAAAGAATACTTGGTTGGGCAACCACTTTTGACTCAAGCTCTTCAAGCAGCTGGTAGTCCAGGCTCTGTTTTAGAGGCTGTATCCTTCAATGTTTGAGCTGCGAGTATTAAGAGCTCCACCATCTCAAATCCAGCTGCTGAAACAGAATCAACTTTTTCCCCACCAGGATCACCAAATAAATCACCAGAATCACTGCTGATAGTATCCAAAGAAGATTCCTCATCCATCCCGGCTGACCAGCTGACAGGTAGGCAGCTGCCAAGAGCAGTTTTTACAAGCTTTGCCTCGGAAATAACATCTTCTAGAGCTTCTGAGATCCCAACTGATTCTTTGGCCTGCAAGAATAAACAGGATGGGAAACATGAGTATGTGCACATAAAAAAGTTAATTGAAAAAATTGTAGCTTCAAAATCAAAGCTCATCATAATCATGTTCATCAATTAGAAGAAAGAAAGCCAGAGCTACTATATCACGCTCCTCAAGAGTTGATAAAGGCCATAGGCAATTAGACACCTAGATTATACCGATAGAATATACATCATAACTTGCAGTTTAAATAAAGATACATCAGGATTACCTGCAGAAGTGCAAGATGTAGCCTGTGGATTGAAGAAGTTATATGCTCCATGCTATCCAAGCTCTCTTTGAGGGTTGCATTTTCGATTCTCATTCTAAGAAAAGGCTCAAGTCAGGATTTATGGAGGTTAAAAAAAGAGGGGAATGGGGAAGTTTCTTATACTAGATTTACAAAGGAAGTTCATCATTGAGCATGCATTCATCTCTGAGGATCAAGTTAAGAACCTGGCAATGTCCATACTGTAACTGGATTTTTTGCCAGATATACTTCCTTCACTGGAAGGGTGTGCTCCTGCTGCACCTCCAACATCTTCTGCAGTAATCCAACGCCTCAGATATGTTTTCTTAAGAAGATTCCTTAACTTTCCATCTTGTTCATGAGCAGCAAGTCTTTTTTCTCCAGTAGAAGCCAAAACTCTTCCTTGTCTTGTCTCTGAACCCATTTTCCTACAAAGAACACATATTCAGATTTCAATGTGCACCAAGTAACACAGTTTAATAGGTATTGTTGCAAATTTGCTGTGCTACACCGTAGACACATTTCTGGGCTTTAGCGCAAATTGTGTTTGAATGGACGGACGGCCACAAGGCATTAACTATATGACTAGCTCAAATATCCAATCCTCATAGCACAAGTACACAAACAGATCCCTTCTTTAGTTAAAGCAGCCTCGTAATAGAAATACCATAAGAAAGGACATTAAAACAACTTGCCATGAGAAACTCAATCTCATAATTGAGACCCCCCGATCCATTTTTTGAATGACTTAGTCCTCTATGGACTATGATAAAAGTTGAGACGCTTTGACATAGAATAGAATCAGAGATCAGTACCAGCACAAAAAAGACAGCCAGATGCATTGTCCAGTTATGCATAATTTGCACGTTTACAAAATAAAACAATTTGGCTGACGCTAAGAACACTAAGGCAGCACCACACTCTCTACTACAATTTCACGGACGCTACGTAGTCAATTCTAACTAAGTAGGCCTACTAAGAGCAATTGTGACTTTATTGAGTAAAACCTATACAGGAGACATATTCAAACTTCACTATTTACAGTAAAAAAGAAACCAAACATGATGCCAGAAAAAAAGAAATATAAAATCTCACTTCCTCAGAAGAGTCTTACTCTTTTAGTAATTGATAATCCTGCCTTAGTTGTGCCAACTCCATGAGAGCTTTCACCTTTTCATTCGTAACCTTCAAGAAAAAGTAGTTTGTCAATACTTTTTTATATCCTAAAAGACCCCAATACATCAATAAATAAACAAGAAAAAAGAAAGATAAGACTCATTAGGTAAAGTGATGCAGAAAGAACTAAGAGAACCAGCCTGGATATAACATGGCCTAGGATAATTGGAACGATCAATACACAGTCAGCCTTTTTTTCAAAACACCAAAACTCTATCAATACACCAACAGCATGTCATGAGCAGGGTAATGGCAATTCAAAATGAGCAAAAGGTATCGCAATGATCAAATCCTGAGGAGTTGTGAGAAACATATCACCTGTATTAGATTTCTCTGAAGTTCCTCACTCCTCTTCCGCAGAGCAGCATAAACATTTTTCTCCAATAAATGCCTCTCTTCCTGTTGCGCTAGAAGTAATAGTGCAGAAACCTGCAACAATTCCCCGTTTTAGCGTCTGTGTTGTTCCTCCTCAATGAACATGCTCATAATATTACTCAATGAGTAGATCACATAGTAAACAAGCAACTGAAAAAAATGCTAACTTGAAATATATACAGAACCTTTTCTTGCAACGCCTGTGCGAGGGCGTCAGGTGCATCAATCTTTCTATCAACTCCAATGTCTGGGAGGCCAGTAACACTCTTCTGCAACAAATGTAACGAAGCTAAAAGTAAAAATTAAATTGTCATTCAATAAGAAATGGCACAGTGACATATGCTTAGCTCTTCATTTGAATTCCCTGTAAACAGGCAGTGATTTAAAAAACAAATTAAGCATCAAAATTGCACATTCAGCGGTCTTTCTCATAAACCAACAATCTACAACATATTCAAGAAACAAAGAAATATTTTAATTTATATCACTCATGAGAAACGTATGAATAAAGCAACAGGTGCCTATCATTAGAATACCTGAGAGACTGCATGGAAGGCAGCATTAGTTTTTGCATGTACATCTGGGCATCCATTTTCGTCAAGCTTCACAAAATTTATTGGCTTTCCTTCTAGCTTCCTCTGATTGAACTTGCTCAAACTTTCTTCTATCACATTCATGGTAGCTTTCATATGGGAATTTTCCTCCTTGAGTATATGCTTGATATGCATTCTGTGAAGAGAATACTGCTGATGCAATCCCGCTATTAAATTTCTTACCATTTTTTCAAAACCTACCTGCATAGGGAAAAAATTATAAATGAACAGAGAGATCAAAATGATCAAAACTAGTACTTTTTTGTTTTAGAAAAGTGATTAATCTTACTCTCTTTTTCTCCAATTCGCGAACTTTCTTCTTCAAATGATTTTCAATTTCCAATCCCTACACACCATAATCAGTCGGATTCTTAGACAATATTTAATCAAGAAACACTCAAGTTGCAATCAAATGAGTTGAAAATAAAGCTTAAATCCAAAATATTACCACCCGGAACTTATTCTGAAGATCATCCACAGAGTTTCTCACCAACTGCAATTCTTCTTCTAAGGCACTCTGTCTGAAGGAAATTTAGTCAAATTGTGCCAAAAAAATAGATCCTCAAACTAGGTGATTGAAAAGCTATCACAAGGAATGAGAGTGGACAATTTGGTTGAAGGACAATACAAAAGAATCGAGAAAGTGTTCATTATGACACTAAAGTCTTTACATCTGAAACAAAATCCTAAGCACCTACACAAGTAAGCAACCTTTTTAAATGGAGTAGAAAACAACATCCACGAGAACTTACGATGTATCTAGATGTCGATGTATCATTATAACTCCAAGATTCTGTAGGATCATTTAAAAGGCGGATGCACTTTTGGTCCCAAGCCATGTCCTCAAAATCCAGATGAGATTGTTGTCTAATCTCATAAAACATAGTGACAACCTGTTCCAACAAATAATTAAATTGTTTACACCCTTTAAACCAGGATCAGTTTAAGAAACTTAAGATTGGAGAAGGCTGTCAGAACTACCACAACAGACAAAGATATAGGCCCAGGAAAGTGGAAAAATGGAGGAAATTAATTACCTTCTTAAACATTTCATTGTCTTCTTCTTGCTTAGCTAGTTCGCTTTGCATTTTATGTAGAAGTTTCTTCTGTTCAAGAGAATCCGATGTAAGCTCTTGCATCCTGAGCAAAAAATAGGATATGGGTTCAAGACAACGACAATATCATAATCAATTGAAAATCTATCTGCTCCTGAGAAATTCTCAAACATAACAATATGAGGACAACAAAATTCTATATCTAAGAGTGTACAAACAATGTCTGCAAGACATGTGACCCCCCAAGCAGTCTCAGCCTCCCTCACTTGTAAGGCTTTTTCGTGTCATAAATCCCTTTGTAAGGACTCTACATCCTTGTACCCAAGAATTATAAAATTCCAAGACCCAAAGATACCATTAATAGGGATCAGCACTTCATGCAAACTTAGACCCCCTTCGTTGAGTTTGGAAATTTGAAACAAAGAAAAGTTCAAAACACCGAAACATTGATATGATTGGTCAGAATTACACATACCCATCTTGCCATAGCAAAACATAATTCTTCTGGCAAAATGCCAAAGGATGCACAGAATTGATTTAATCAACATATATTGATTACGATACCTTCCATATTTCTTGGATATCCATAACAATATGTGGCTTGCCATTATAATACGTTTCTCCAATCAAAAAATACATATGTGACAGTACAAGAGCCAAAACCTTGGCGTAATAATTACCTAATCTCAACATCATTTAATTTCTGTAACATGGTTTCTTCTTTTTCCTTAGCCTTCTCTGCCTGCCACCAAATAACCATACTGCTCATCCATAAAATTCTTCAGCAGTCAAACACAATCTAAAAAAAGGAAGAATTAAATAAATTGGCCTAAAATTCAAAATATTTTAAGACCTCCATTATTGAGTGATCCCGCTCAGCAAAAGCAGCAGCAACGCAGCCTTGAAAAAACTTTAGCTGCTTCTCAGCTTCCAGGTTCTGCAGAAAGCTATAGTTAATGCAAATTTTCACGAAAGAAGGCAGAAATAAGGAATCAAGAAACGAAGCAGACCTTTGTGACTTCTGCACTATGTAAGTCTGCCAGCTGGCTCTGAATATGGATAAAGATAAATGAGTTCAAAAATTAGATCATAAACTGACTTAAAGCAAGTCACCATTTAACCTTGATTCTATACGCCTCTGAAAGCTCCTCTTGAAGATTTACATTTTCTCTTGTGCATAACGCTAGCTTCTTTTTCAAAGTCTCGATCTCCTGCTCCAAGCTAGCTGTCCTAGTGGCACAGTGATTACATAAAATTTCTTATATTTCCATCTAAATTAGAGATCACCGTACACCCAAACAAAGAGGAGAGAAAGGGCCACAAGAAACCAGGATGGTTAAATGTACAAGATCAAGGAAAATGCCATCAATCTCAACGGTAGGAGTTAAATTTACCTTTGGAAATGCATTTTCGTAGCCACAACAAGATAGCCAGGCCCCGCTTGCTGCATACACAATTGCTCTATATCTTTACGTAACTCATCACGCTCTGCATTAAGGGATACCATCAACCATAACCCCAAATAAGAATGCTATCATATCCATTAATTCTCTCACTTCATTATATTAAGTATGGGTGAAAAGAAGTGAGGTAAGCCAGATAGAGATGCGAAAAGAACGGACGTAATGAAAATATGGAGAGTAAAGGCAGTGTTTTAGATTTCCAATCCGTTTGATACAACTTAAACGAATCAAAACTGAGATTAGGATGGACTCCACCTTCCCCAACATCCCAGTAGAACCGTGAGACTTGTTTCTAATGAGCAAAGATTAGAAGTATACAGAGAAACAATACCAAATTAAGCAAACGCGAGAATTTCCCACCAGAAGACGCACCCACCCATGTGATTAAAGCGCATACCAAGCGGAGAAGTATAAACACTGAAAAACGCGAGACAAGCATACCGCGCTCGAGCTGCTGGATGCGAAGCAACAGAGGCCCGGTGCCATCAGAATTTTCAGCCATGGAGACGATGGAGCTCACGGAGACTGAATTGGGCAAAAAAGAACCTGCCAAGACAAAGCAGGGCAAGGTTCAGTCGAATTCGCACGACACGTAAAGCTTACCCGGGAATCTTAAAACACCAGAGGAATCATCAATCATTAAAATCAAAGAAACGGCACATGTTCACGACATAGCTATCTACGAAACGCGCTCCTTTCCGTCTTCTTCTAGGTCAAACCTACACCGAAACCGAAGTATCGCTTTACCTGGAGATGAAGGGAGGATGCGACTCCAGGAGGTCTTCCCGACACGAAATCGACCAGTACGAGAGGGTCGAGATGACGACTCTCTCTCTTCTCTCTCTCTTTCTCTCTCTCTCGCTCGCTGATTCCGACGTTGGACTACTCCGAATTTACTTTTTTTTATTTTTTGTGTTTGGCTTTTGGGCATTTTACCTAGTTTTAACCATGGATTCTTTTCTTAATATCCCCCAACTTACTTGTATTTGGTTACTATTTTCATCCCAAAAATATATTTTTTAGAATGAATTTTTTTGAAAAATAATTCTCGGATAAGTTTTTAAAAAGAGAAATGCATTTGGTAAAACGGATTTTCTCTTTCTCATTTGAGATAAGAGTGAAAATTGATAAAAAAAAATCGATTTTCTCTTTCTTGTTATGCATTTTCGTCCGAGAAACAAAAAACAAAAAAAATATTACGATCTCCCATCCAAAACCCATTCTTAACCTTTTTTTTTTATCCCGAGAACAGAAATTTTGAAGGTATTTACAAACTAGGTTTTTCGTCCCAAATTCATTCAAAGATGAGAAATCAAGAATCAGAACCGTTACCAAATACACTGCGACCTTTCAATTGTAGCAACAATGACATCGACTGAATTGTATTAGCTATTATTCTCACCAGGCTGAGAACACGAGTACGACAATTATTCAAATCCCAAGCCACTACACTGCCCTAAAAGCAAAAGAAGAAAAACAAGAACATATTCCAGTTACTCGAGTTTAATACTCACTAGCCAAAACACAAACTAAGAGCCGAATGCACGCAACCGGCGAGGCCTTTCGTCCCATAGATTAGAACCGAATCTGAAGCAGCCCTTGAAAGTTCTCACAGATGACAGGTGAAATATACCCACATTTCCTACAGACTACCATCCGCCCTCGATTCAGTGATGGAAATTTCTGCCACATGGCCTAAAAAAGTGCAGCCTAACCTCACCTAAAACACCATTAAAAAGAATCTGAGAAGAGTACATTCAAAATGAGGGGGCACAAAAAAGCTGACGAATGTAACTGCGCCTAGAGCTAAGAAAATGTACACCATGTTGCTGCTCTTGAAAATAAAATTGGAACACTCTAATCTGTCCCTTCCAACTACAATAGCAATGAAATGAACAGTCAACCCTCTGCAGATATCAGCTGTCTTCACTTATGCACCATGACATCTATCATCCAATCAGTTCGAACCTCCGATAGAGCAACATGTAGTGGCGGAGCACCATGACGCATGAAGAAGACTTGGCAACAGCATCAACAGGGGGGAGAATTGTCTCTGACATATTTACAAACGATAAGAGATGCCAGCAGGCTATCAAAGCATGTGCTCTCATCTGGGAAACTCAAAACACCTATCTCCTATCCACACTTGACATAGAGCTGTCATACTCGAATCATCTGCACCGTTTGAAAAACAGAAGTCAAGTACGTAGGATTAGAAGCCCCAGCAAAGCCAGCAACAGTTGTAATAGAAAAGTAAATGCCATCTAAACAGATCACCAAGCATGCATTTTGAAAGCCACAGGTCAATGGGTCCTAGCACACTACATGAAAATAGATATCGATGAGCATTATGGAAGCTCTCGTGCATCACCTGCAGCAGATTGTTGGTTGGAGATGATACTAAGTAAAATACTCAATTACAAGATTAGAAAGCACATCAAATCACTACCACTTTTGGCACATTTCTTCCTTTCATTGTTTTCATTGCTGCTTCTGCAAAAGCTTGGGCTGCTTCTGCATCAGCTTCAGCAGCTTCGGCCTCTTTAGCTGCCTCCTCAGCAGCAGCAATGGCAGCTTCCGCATCAGCAACTGCTCGAGCAGCTGCTGCTGCTGCTTCCTCAGGAGTCATCGTCCTCATCTTGGCCAACTCCAAGTCAACCTGGGCTGCAGTAAGCACATCATCATCATCATTTCTATCCACTTTTGGTGGAAGCTTCCATCCATCAGACAGAAACGTCGACGAGGTCCTTCTTCTAGCAAGGGAGCCAGGTCCAGGAGCAATCCTATACTTGCGTTTCACCTATATGGCAATGTCATGTCACCACTTATCCCGGAAAGAAACAACCATGAAGCAAAATCGGGCTAAGAAGCATCTGTAAAACGGAGTTGACTGGAAGTCCACAAAAGAACCAGAACCCAGCAAAGGAATCGCTGGACATAGCAGAAGAAGAGCTCAGCCATGCTAATGAGCAGTAACGACAAACTAAAGGAGCAGAGACCAAGTAAGGGGCCAATCCAACTTGCTCTTTCCACCAGTAATCCAACTCCAAAACCAATACATGACCAACACCACAAAAGTCGTACACATTCATCCCCACCCATATGAATAAAAATATTAGTTAAGAATCAAAATTGTGATGACAAACTTTAAGCTCAAGATAGTAATGCTTCAATTTACCTTAATCAATTTGCCAATTGACATCAAGTACTTCAATTTTGCTGACAGAAGCCTCTTGAAATTTGGAGGTGCCCAATATTGCTCCTATCCAATCAACAAAATGAAAACATGTCACCTAAAGAAGTAAGAAGGAATGATGCAAAGTCTAAGACTTCATCATGCAAATGCTAGCATGAAAAGCTCCAGCAAAAGGATTATTAACAAGGGTAACAGACTTGCAATGCAACAGCTCTTACTTAACCAGCAAATCCTATGATCAAAAATAAAAAGCAGAATTTAGAAGGCATTTAATGATTTAATAATTAAAAATGAATGTGAAGCCACAGCATTAATCCAACTATAATCATAAACAGCTAAATCGGATGAGTCGTTATCAAGGGTTCCTCTGACAGTTTCGATACAATAACTAAAAAGCATATGTCAAAATGCATTTGCATCCCATCGTCACCATCATACTGCAAGAAATACTTGACAGTCATAGATCTTAAGTCCAGAAACAAAGTAAACGGAAGATCCATCTTAAAATCACTACTTAAGCATATATACTCTAAGTCTTAATTCCTTCCCTCACAACAATTACCCAAGACTCTGTATCACACATCATTTTGCAGATAAAGAAAAACTCAACCAGAAACATCAACAACTCGAGATATAGAATTCGTTGAGAAGCAGCCAATTCAGGTGCAGCTACCATACAGCTAATTAAGCCAACTTACAAGGTACTCAATTCGTTCCAACATTCTCAAGTTCTTTTAGACTTTCCCATCCACAAATATCAAGGAGAATGTTCATTCTTCTAAACTAATCATAGATAGAGAATTCCAGGTAACTGAATCAATGACTAATAGTTTGGAGAACATAGAAGAGACAATTTAATTAAGTGGACAGAACTTACAGGTTGATACTCATACTTACTTACGAAAGCATTACACAAGCATACATAAGATTGTCCCCTTAGCAACAGTAGCAGGCCATTGCATCTAACGGAAATAATACCAAGCTGATAAAGGTGCTAGTGTACAGTACAAGTTAACAGATAAATCCTATGCCTGTCCAAAAATAAACTTAAATCTCAAGCTGCACAAATGATAAAGTTCATCGCCCATACGTGAAAAGGAAAAAAGATTCAATAGCAGTTATCACACCGGCTTTTCATAGGAAAACCAACAGTCGCATTTCAGACTCAGACTGACAGTGAACACACAATAGACATCCCGATGAAATCTTAAGGGAACACATCATGGAAAGTTCATCCTCAAGGAAGAAAACTACCTCTATGAAAGTAGCGATTGTTGTTTTATTAGAACCACCTGGCTCCTTCAGACTGTTTATGGCATCAACTATGAGGTTGTCCAACCTACACAAATGAGAAAGACAGAAAACATTAATTCTGCCGCCGGTTTAGATAGATAGAACTCGAGTAACTGATTCAATGTACAGAAAAAAGACAAACAATGCCAACCACCTATAGCAAATCAACCCTGCCACTTGATTCGCATATGAAAGGAAAACAACCTACTTTGGCCCCCACTGGCTCACAAAAAGCAAAAGAAGGCCATGATTATCACACCCATTTTGTCATTGACAGGAAAAACAAATGCAACAAAGCTCAACAGTTAAAACAAATGCAACTAAGCACAAATATTATCTCATGTGATCTGAGAGAAATCATTAGTTCAACTATCTCTAAATCACGGCAAAACAAGAGACTCCCTGAAAGCATGAAACGTACAACTTCAAGAAAAGTAGTTGCAAGGTCTGTCAAGAATTTGCAGCAGTCTATAACTGGAGTCCTTAAGAACTTAGCCTCCACTGAACTCTTAAGCGCCCAAAATCAGAAAACTTATCCAAACCAAGTATGTTACTCACTGTAGTCATGCAGCCTAGGAGATGTATTCACCACATTATCCTAGATGCCTATCTCCGTATTTCATCTTCTTGCATGTTGTTTTCAACCCTTCAGCAACAAATATTCACCGGAATGAAAAAATCTCTGGCTAGAACTTACAGCCTGCAACCCCCAAATGGATAGGGCTTCTACTTGATTATTTTCGCCTGATTAGCCACTTGAATATGAGAAATACTTATGGCAAACAATACTTTTGGCACCAATAACCACACCTTTATCCACTTTTATTCTATCTCTTGATCTATTGGTCAAAAAATATATTGAGAAAAGTGAGAAAATTGTACTAAACTATTGTCCTTAACCTTTGAAGGCATCGCTTATTAAGTACTATCTCTTCATGCTTATGCTTCCTTCAATTTCCTCAAAAATAATGAACCTTTCGATGGCACCATCTCCACTTCCACAACACGCTAATCATAAAACTTCCTCGTGCAACTAGGCCTTGTAGCATTTATGATGCATTCCAACCACAAAAACTATCATGAATGAAGCAAAAGATAAATAAAGGACAAACTTAGCACGGAGGAGTAAAAAATACACTAGTGCCACATATTACGTTATGGATCTTATCATTAAGAAGAATGAATGGCTGACCTAACAATAGATCGCTTTGGACCATCAATGTGCAGAGCATCACCAGAAACCGAAAGATCTTTAATATCAACCATTTCCTCATCGCTTTGGACAGCGTTCCTAGCAGCTGCAGAGCTCTCTTCCTGTCTAGGCACATGGTGCACCCTTTTAACAGTCAGCTTAGCCTTGTCTCGTGAACCCCAACCATTAGCCATCACGCTCATGTTTCTCCACTTGTCCTACAGAGCATGAAAGCCGAACAGCTCTGTAATAGACTGGAAGGCAAACTTTAAAAGACAGAGAAACTAACAAAGATCTGTTCAACAATAGAGATCGAGGTTCTTATGCATACCTTCAGGTCAACATTTGAGCGCAGATACAAGACACCGCTAAACTCAGGGTCCTTGAGAATTGTGCGCCATTTTCCAGCCCCATGCTTAATAACCCCAGCTTTCAATGCCGCTTCCTCTTCCGATGTCCATTTTTGCTTTGGCGCACCCATGGAGCAATTACGAATTTACCCAAAAGATCTGCACACAAGGGCAAGCGGCAAGACAAAATAAGGCAACCAAATATGAGATTGGCTGAATCGAGAATCATGAAAATCTAAAATGAGAATATGGAAAGAAATCGTCGCTCGAGCACACGTGTTCAAGCGCATTAAATCAATTACGAACCAGCAAATTTAAGAACTTGAAAGGGGGTAGACATTCGTCAATCCAACATGCACAAGCACATTAAATTGGGAACCAGAAGCTATCCTCATTTCCAATAATCTGTTCAGTTATAAATAAACATAGATAAATGTATCCACAAAACTCAGAGGCAGATAGGGTCAAAAACCAATATATTATTTAATTATGTTCTTCGACGACTCAACCAGCTTAGTTTTATTCAGTTTGCTTACAATCATTCGCTGAGGGCTGAATGGGTTGTAAAATCATACTTCCGAAGAATTTCACACGTGTAGCTGCTAGGAACGTCTTATCTCTTTTTTATCCCAATGAAGAAACAATTCATCGTACCATCAATTGGTATGAATTTCCACGTATAGCTAATTGACATTGCTGCCGTCCCAATTTGGGAATGCGAACGGAGAGGTGGGTAGGGCCGTCCGATCCCCCCAACTTTAAGACTATAAAGGCATCCGAATTCAAAGAAATTCACCTCATTCTTAGGAATTAAAACAAAGCAACTGATTATCTCCAATGCAATGAACTTGGAAAAAATCGATCACTGCCCAAAATTCCAATGACTAATCGAGGTGGGAAACTATAACTTATCAGCCGACACGAACTGAAAACAAAAAAAACAAAAAAAAAATTCCGCAAATCAGCAGAACATCAACGCAACATGGGACCCTAACAACGTGTGGCACCACAATTAAGCATGAAAACGCACCAAGCAACGAGAGATCAAGCACCTCCACATTTAAAAAAAAAAAAAAAAAAACCCTAACGACAGCAGAGGAACCACTAAACACGCTTCAGGAAGCAAAGGATTGGAATTTAGCAGAGGGTATACGGCGATATAAGAGCGTCCAAGACGTCAAGTTCGATTGAGGAGAAGAGCCAGAGCGAGAGAGAATCTCACAGAATTAGGGTTCCGTCGCATGCGATCGGGTGGCGCCGAGATTGAGAGCTTTGCCCTATTTTGGGGGTTTCAAGTTCGTTTTTCCGTTCCTCCGTCGGTTAAAGTAGAGAGGGAACCTTTGATTAACGTGACCGGAAGATTATTTCAGAGTTTTTATATTTAGCGTGGACACGTCGGATTAGATGCACACGTGTCGGTGATTGCTTGCACCCTGCCCCATCAGTACTGTACACCCCTAAAAATATTTTCATTGATATATAGTTTTAAAAATATATATGTATATCACTTGAAATAAATAATTAATCAAAATTTATTTTAATTTACATCTAAATATTTTCATTAATGATAAAAATATTTTTAAGTGTTCTAGACGATCATTATATATAAAATATTTTCGAAATCATTTAATTTTTTCCGAAAAGAAACGCACCTATAATAATTTAGCATTTGCTAGCTCGAAATTACATAATATTAGCCCTTCCCTAAACAAATGACACCACTAAATGTTGACGTCGCGCCTAACACACTCTTAAGTTTGCTATCTACCATCATGCCTCACACACCCTTAAGTTTGATTCTGTTCATTCATTATTGAGGATGGAATGAGTCGTCAAATTATGAATTCCAAGAATAGTTCTACCGGTGATCTATATCTTCATTTTATACATATAAAGATATAACCTATGGTACTGTTAATTGCTATTAATTTTCACACGTGCAATTGATCGACGTGGAGTCAACGCTTTGCAAGAACTCGACAAGGCTTCGCACTTCACTCCTATTTGCGCCAAGACGCGATGCAACATATGTGCCGATACAAAGAAATTCTACAGGAACATATTAGACGTTCTTTTATTCTCTCGTAGTTTCCTTAGACGATTAGAAATGCCCCCTCTTCATTCCAATCCTTATTTTCATTATGTTCTTTTCGTGGAGTGTAGTGTTAATAGACGCCACGTAAGCAATTGGAGGAGTTCTTCGCTAAGCAGAGATCGATCATAAGATTCTCGCCATGTCTTAGATATTATTAATTTTTATTCTTGACGAGGACATCGAACCCTATCGAAGAAAAGGTATTAGGAATCCGTCATTCTTTCCGCTAGGTCCAATCATTTGAGCAAGAGCGAAGGAATTTAAACAAGCTATTAGCGTCATGGTTCAAGATATTTGGAATGAAGATATTTTGAATTCGAGACTTGAAGATTCCGAAACTCCTTAGTACAACATGATAGCTCTTGATCTAGAGAATTTTGAAGGAGCTTCAAGTTTTGGTTGAACGCTTGAAAACAAGCCGTTGATCAATGGTCACTACTTTGGAAGTGATTAATGACGTTTTTTAGCGATTTGAATTCGTTTAGATGAACTTATAGAATTTCTATTAATTTCGGTTATTTTTGTAATACTAATCCTAATGGGAATAGGATTACGAATTTATATTGTTTTATAATATAGGGTCAGCACCCTATATAAGGTTGCTTATAAGTTCTAAGAAGAGATTGATAATTTTATATAGAAGGGTTTTCATTTTTTTTATTTTTATATTTATATATCTCTCACCCTTCGTTCTCTTTCCATCTCTCTTACTCACGAGTCATCACACACAATTTTATTTGATTCAGTAAACTGACCCGATATATGATTTTAAAAGGAAATCGGACCGCCCAAGATACCCATCACCCCTAATTAAGAAGATATACATCTTCACCATCGCCAGCATACCTTGCACTATTATATCCAATAAGTACCTCTGAAACATCCGACTTTGAACGTTATTATTTCGTATACAATAGACAGTACAACATGATATCTTCATACGCCATTCGAATCATCTTTGTTCTAATCGCTATCTCACGCAACGTTACCTCAAATGCTTGTGTTATCTCAATAGCAAGAGAATCGCAAGATGTTGTAGAAATTTCATGATTAGACGGTGAGAGCGTATCTGGAAATCCAGTGGACCCAAATCGAAGCTATCAATTCTGACGATGATTCAAATATTGAAGCTTTGCCAAGACACAACCGAGATGCCCAAATTCACCCGCGAGGGGCCGAGTTCAAGAAGAGAAACAACATGAAAAGGTAAACAGAAGACGGTGGGGTGGGAAGCTTGAACACTGGACACGACTGAACGACTTGCTCTTTCAACGGAGGAGGCCCTCCTCCCGATCTTCAAAAGCAGGCGTCCAGGAGACAGCAGCAACAGAGGGCAGCCAAGCTGCAAAATTTCCAGACGGTCAGTCCCAAAAATCAAACGATGACCACCAGAAGCAGAGGGATGAGGCAGAAACCCCAACGATCCTCTCAAATTTTGACTTCTCCGACGCTAATCGGATCTGTACATTGAGCTGAACATGACCCTCTAATCTCGGGGAAGCATATTCCCCCGTTTGCAGGAGGGGTGGAAAAGGACAAAAAGGAAGAGATGGCAGGAACGCTCGTTTTGGCCAGCGCAGACCGCGTTGGCAGTGACGTCGCCTCTTGGGGAACGACGCTGGAGCCTGCAATTCATGATTCCCAGATCGTCTCGGGAAAGACCCATCTCCACAGCGGCCCCACCAATCGTCATCCGATCCCTCGATTTTCGATAAAATTTATGCGTAGAATTTACGAGCGTTCACACCCGATCTCCGCTAGACTTCTCTTATTAGGGTTACCGATCTACGGCGCGATTTCAATTGCAGATCACCGTTGTTAATTGTCAACCACTCAAAAGGCTTTACGGACTAAGAGAAGCTACAATGGAGGACTCTCATGTGCGGATGCGAGAGAGAGAGAGAGAGAGAGAGAGATAGAGAGGGGTCGTGCGAGAGAACTCACCAGCCCTCCATGCAGCCCGGTCCGCTACTATGTTGCTGCTGAGGCGGCGGCTGCGCGTACTGCGGCGCGTAGGCCGGAGGCGGAGGGTAACCGGGCTGTGGAGGGTACCCAGGTTGTGGGTACCCCTGCGGCGGGTATCCCGGCGGCGGATATCCCTCCTTCCCATATCCCTCCGGCGGATACCCTACACCCGAACAAAAAGGAAATCGCTCAAACGAAGCCGGCCGCAATCAAAACCGAAAAGTGGGAAGGGACCCATGATCCATACACCATAACCAAACGAAAAGAAACCACTATCCAATCAAAACCAAACAAAAAAAAAAAAAAAAGGAACCCAACAAACAACGGCGAAGAAAGAATCGGAACCCAGAAAGCCGATCGGAGGGGGGAGGGTGCAGTCCCGATCGGGGCGGACATGGAAATTACCTTGAGGAGGAGGAGCACCGACGGGGGGCTGCTGGTTGTAATAGCTCATCGTCTCCGGTGTTCTTGGCGGAGGTTTTGCTCTCCGGGCTAAAACTAGAAAGAGAGGGCTGCGCTCCTCCTTTATAGACGACCTTTGCTACGGGGGCAACAAGAGAGGCCAAAACAGGGGAGATGAATCCGAGAGAGAGAGAGAGAGATAAGGGCGTGAAAACAAGAAGGAAGGGAGAGAAGTTACGTTAACTAAATTGAGGTGGCGTGTGCACTTTTTATGGGTGGGAGGGGGGAAGAGGTTTTTTATACGGATATATTTCTGCCGCTTTTGAAGACGCGTTCAGCATAAGGACGAGGAACGAGAAGTTGGCAATTGGCGACGGGCAAAACCTTCAACTTCCATTCCCTCCGGCCTCGCCTTCTTTGCTTCGCTTCTCCTGCAGTCCGGCTCTTTTGGTAGAGACGGCAATCCTTGGCGCCCCCCACGGTCGACGATTTCGGGTTCCAACGGAGGCCAGACGAGCGGCCCCGGCCTGCCTGCCTTGAATTTCCCTCTTTTCATTTTGTACATGCTTTGCTTCCTTTCTAATTCATTGACCATTCCGAAATAATTCGATTTCTTAAAGGGTGTCAATCCTATCAAAATTACCATTCTTTCTATATCGTGATATATCGAATTCCTATAGAAAAGCTTAGCCCGTGTTATTTACTAGACAAATCATTTATGAAGTCGATAAGACGTCGGCCTAGTTGTATCCACCACCACCCACCTTTTAAGGACAAATCGAATCGCAACGCGCAGGGGGAGCCGGTTGACTTGGCCCGAGCATTAAACTACGGTTTTCCCTAACCCCCTGTTTGGTGTTGTCCTAAGCTTTTCCTGCGCAGGTCCTAACGATAGACAAAGGGAAGGTGGCCACTGGCCAGCAAGCCAATTTCCAAATTGCCTTCTCCATTTTCTTCTGGAGGGGGTGGGGTCTGGTTGCGGTGGTCACTGGCCGAGACAAAACTAGGGCTCTATTTCTTTGCCATCGTCAAAAAGAATCGTTTTCGCTGACAACTCATACCAAAAATATATATAGAGCCGGATTAAATTAAGCGATACGACAAACTCTCCTCCGTGCCTAAACGCGATCCGATTGTTCCGTATTACCCAATTGCATTATTTAATAAATTAGCTTTCTAAATTGATATTCCCGTTACTGTCATTATTTGATTCTCTTTTTTTTATCATTATTATCATGCGCCCAGTTGGTTGGCGATGAAGAAACTCTTTCCCCTTGTTGGCCTTCCGTCAACCGTCAACGGAAGAAATTCTTGTCATTGGCCTAGAAAATAGAGGAGGAAGGAGAAGATGGCAAAGATTTGATTGTTCATTGCTCACTAATGCCGTGCCCATTAAGAAATTAGACTCTTAAAACACTTCCCTTTGATATATATATATATATATATATATATATATATATATATATATATATATTTTTTTTTTTTGTGACAGATTCAGCGGGGAAAAGGAACGCTATGGAGGCTAATCACAGATACCGAGTTCACTTACCACACTAAGCAATGTAGTTTGGCCAAACACACAAAAACTTTTAAGTTAAGACTGACAAATAGAGTACGAAATATTATCGTGATTTTTTGTGCTCTTGTCCGAAGAGAGATCCTGTTTGATGGTAGAATTATTTCCACAAATTGAAGGAGCCCATAAAGAAGGATGACCCAAAAGAATCCATAAGAACCCTTGAAATCGAAAGGAAATCACAGAGGAGGGAATGGTTAGCATTGTATAATCAAATCGGTTCTACTCGGTAACCGGACCTGACCTTCCTAGAAACTAATTAGGGTCCCAATTTCAAGTGAATAACCATTTAGGAACCGAACCATATTTGGAACCGGATTCATAAAATCTGAAAACCCTACCTTTTCGCTTGATTTTTTTTTTATATATTGTTCCCTTTAACTTCACTAAAACACTTTATGCTCTCTCTCGCGCACGACTCTCATTCGAGCCTCACAAGTCGCTCATTTGTAGCTCACCTTTACTTGTTCACCCTCTTTTATCTTTTAATTTGAACCATTTTGAAGCTCATATTATTTTGCTGAAAAACGAAACCAAAAAAGGGAACAAAAGAAAACGAGGTTTTTGGGTAGATTCTGGAACTAAACTGGAAAAATTGGGTTGGTTTCAAGAATAATTTCATTCTAACAGTAAAGGTTCCAGGCACTGAAACCGATCCCCCCTTCACATAATATTGCATAATGATCCTGACGGGTGAAAGGTTATTTGTTTGTAACGTGTGCTGATTTGTCTCGTGCATGAAAGTTTTGATTTTTTTTCTTACATCGGAAAAAGTGGGTTATTCTTAAGGCGATGCTGATTCTACCGCTATGTGACTAAATGCACCGAATTTTCCGAAAAAAGAAGAAGGTAAAATTGCATTCGGTTATTTGATTGCAATTTACAATAGTGATCTCGAATTTATTTATTTTCCTAATTTTTCTATTTCTATGTATTATCTAGTTGCTATAAATAAGAATGTCACATGTTTTTTTTTTTGTTTATTGCGGGTATCATGTGTATATTAAAGGCAAAATATTTTTATAGTTAGAATTTTCCTTTGTAAAAAATTAGCCTTGTTGAGAACGGAAATTTTCAAGAAACTTAATTCTTTTTCATGCTATCCAGTAAAATCTAGAAAAATCTTTAACATACATTTTTGGGTTAATATCACAAAGAACCTCAAACTTTGTCCACTGTGACACATTTACTCTAAACTTTTTTTTGTAACATAAAAAATCCCAAACTTTACCCAGTGTGACACATTTACTCCAAACTTTTTTTTATAATACGAAAACCCTAAACTTTACCCACTATGACACATTTATCCCAAACTTTTTTTTGTGACACGAAAAATCCTAAACTTTACCCAATGTGACACATTTATCCCAAACTTTTGTCTCATGTCATACATTTTCTAATAAACTTTTTTCTCTAAAAAAAATACTTGATCGGTGAGCTCCGCCGGCGGCCGGAGAGGCGACTCGCGGCCGGCAAGGGCTTCGCTACTCTTTGGAGTGGCCAGTGAGCTCTGTCAACTAGCGGAGCTCGTCGGCCAAGTATTTTTTTAGTAAAAAAGGGAAAAAAAAGTTTGAGGTAAATGTGTCACATGAGCTCCGTCAGCTAGCGGAGCTTGTTGGCCAAGTATTTTTTTAGTAAAAAAAGGGAAAAAAAAGTTTATGATTTTTCGTGTTACAAAAAAAATTGGGGTAAGTGTGTCATAGTGAACAAAGTTTATGATTTTTCGTTTCATAAAAGTTTTTTTTGGATAAATGCGTCATAGTGGACAAAGTTTAAAGTTTTTCGTGGTATTAACCTACATTTTTTAGGACAATCACTCATTTATAAATTTTCACTTTGTTATGTATATCACCATCACTTGCATACTTGACAAAACATATTTCTACGGAAGTAAAATCCAAAAATAGAAAGGAAAATATATTGTGCCTTTAATATATAGGGGATACAAACAAGAAACTTTAACAAAAAGAAATGAGAATTGCTTAATTAAGGCAATGAGATCCTATATAGAAAATGAAAAATCAAAATAAAGAAAATAAATTAATTCGGGCCATCACTTTAGATTACAATTGAATGATTGACAGCAATTTTGCCTTTTTGCTGGAAAATACAGTGGATTATTCATATAAAGGGGGTGGAAATAGGACCGACCTATTTTTATCCCGAGTGCAGAAGGTTGGGCTACTTAGAAATGGTTATGTAATATCCGTCCTAAGTGAAAGGGAAAAAAAATGGCATTATAAAGATTCTGCCCACTTTTTAAAACATTCCTCCGAGTTTTTCTTGTTGGATTTTCAAGTAAAAAATTTTGTCATGTAAGTAGTGACCTTAATAAACTTGTCATGAAGCCACGTAAGGAAATTTTAGGGAGCGGAAAAGGAAAGCGAAACTGATCTGCACATATGAGCTACGGGAATTACCAAGTGAACTCGAGTTTGTCCCAAAAGTTCGCGCGCACCAGTGCGTAATCATGTATGTGTCATGCTGAGTGGTAATTCTATGTACTAAGGACGAGAATGCCAAGTCATAGTAGAGCGATTCCATTTCTTAAGCTACAAATTTTACCTCCCCGGTGCCGGCGTCGCCTTTGTCTCTCTCGGTTTCGCTTCGGGCCTCGGATGCGCCACCTCCATGTTGGCGCCAATGGCTTTGCCCTTCATTCAGCAGCTTCCGCATTTCGCAGCCGTCCTCGCCGTCCTGATAGAACTTCGGCTTCGAACTGTACATCTCATAGCCCAGCTTCTGCGTGTACAAATTGAACGCAGCGCGGTTGCTCATCCTGAGATGCAGGGAGACGTATTCGGCTCCATAAACCTGTCGAATGTGTTAAAGAGTATGAGCGAGACGTTCGATCTCGGATCCGGAGCTATGAATCCTAGGGAGATTATCGCAATTTAAGAGGGATCGGCGAAAATGAGCGCGGCCGAGAACAGTATCTACACATAAGCTAGTCTAATCGAAGGTTGTTGCAAGAATCCACAATCGGAAATTTCATCGTCATGCCCATCGCAATCAGACGCATCCAGAAGTTCTGATCGGTTCGGCCTGCCGCGAATGCCATCTTCCGCCGATCCACCGCTTGAGGATTACGCAAATTGGTACTCGATGCGATTAACGATTGCATCGGGGAAGATGCCGGATTCTCAACGCTTCGAACGCAGGATCGAACACCGCGTAGCACAGTCGCTCAAGTACAACGAGCGATACTCAAATCAGGATTCTGAAATATCTTCTCAATCCAGAGAACCGAGAGATACACCGAAGATCAAACTGCAGAAAGCGGAAAAAGAGCAAGCGAGAGGTGCGCGCTCGACGGACCTGTTCCATGGCCGCGTGAGCGGCATACATCAGCCTCGTGGCGATGCCGAGCCTGCGGTGAGCGCGCAGCACCGCAAGGGACGTGACGTCGGCGTACCTGCGTCCGCCTTCTTCTATAATCACGGACAGGACGCAGCCGACGATCCGGCCGCCGTAGTCCTGCGCGACGTGCTGAGCCGCGGGCCACGAGAGGAGGTGGTACATGACGTACTTGACGGCGTAGGTCTCGGGACCGGGGTGGCACGTCGAGCTGCAGTCGTGGATCTGCAGGAGATCCGCCATCGACGCCCTGCGTATGCACACCATCGTTCGCCCCTGCCGATCGGGGAGCTCTCCTTCGGTTTGCGCGGGAAAGGAGAAGCTTCGCGTTTGGTTTCGGTGGAGCGTGAAAATGAAAACGACCCTCACGAGAATTTATTTTGGGTTTTTTCGGTGGATATATATATATATATATATATTCTTTTTTTTTTCCAAGACCAAAATCATATTATGAACAATCTCTCGAAAGAAGGAAAGTTAATAAATAAGTGGGAAAGTCCATACTGTCCCTTGAAAAAATGCAAGTAAGTGGAAAATATCTTGAAAAAGCCCGAGACCATTTATTTAATTTGACGATTTACATAAATGGTACACCCTATACCATGTTTTTCGTTAGAAAAAGAAAATTAAGTCATAATCTTTTTAATGCGATAAATTTAAAAATACCGAGATGACACGAAAATCATTAAATTGAGATAAATTGGCGGACGCGATTCCAACATTATCGTAATTATAAAGGAACACGCTTGGCTAACTTCATAATAAAATCGATTATAACCATTAGATGGGCAACTATGATTAAATTGAATCTAGGTATGCTCAATTTCGCATTACGGTTAAGTTGTGTTCATGTACATGAAATCCAGCGACCTTGTCTCGTGTGGTCAAGACCGCTAAGCACGAAAATGCTTGTAGTTGTTTGATGATTGTATATAAAGAAGTACAAGGAAGAAGAAACGAGCTTGAAGGTGGAAATAGTTGAATGTGAGATTAGCATTAGAACAACTCTCTCTCATGTATGAAAAACAAAATTGGTCAGCCATCCCATTTTAATGATACAAATTTGGGTTGATCAATGGGAAAATCAAAACAAACGATCCCCGTGCATTAATCCAATATGTAATGTCGTCATTGAACTTTATTTAATGTGTTCGTCGAACAATCGCCAAATGTTTAGTACATTGTTTCCGTTTGCTGAAACGGCAAATAAAACAGTTATTTTATGGCATTGATTATGACATATTGACATGTTGAGTTGGATTTTCAAAACGATAAGTCAATATATTTATCTTTTTAATCTACTGCTTCAGAAAAATGAAAAGAAAAAGGGGACGCTCACATGTCCATCATTATTTGATGACCTAGATGATTAAATTCTGATATGAAATAATGTCTTACTTGGGTAATTCGAGTGCAAATTGTTTAAGCCACATTTGCATATTCCGTTAACTTGAATTAACGAAAGGGCGGAAATTACCTATTTTCATATAATCTACGAACTAAATAGAACATATACTAATAGTTTTAGGATCACATTGATCGAATTAAAAATTCAAGAGTAACATTACACATTAAACTAAAGTTTATGGATCATTCCGCGTCTATTTCCCTCAATAAGTTACATAGAAACAAACTAGGGCATAATTCTTGCGATGACAAAAGGCCGTTTTGGGTGCTAAAAGTGCTAAAAATACTTATACCAAAATATAAAACCGGTTTATCACGCGACACGACAACTCTTATCTATGATTAATTGAAGCAAGATCAATACAGTACCCAATTAAAATTTTTGTCATGCTACTTGATAAATTAATTTCATGAATCAACCTCAGCATCTCTGTTACTAATCAGTTGAGTTGTAAAAAAAAAAAAAAAAC
The DNA here is from genome assembly GCA_030064385.1 of Melaleuca quinquenervia. Lineage (NCBI taxonomy): Eukaryota > Viridiplantae > Streptophyta > Magnoliopsida > Myrtales > Myrtaceae > Melaleuca > Melaleuca quinquenervia. The sequence continues at coordinate 1,818,349 of CM057726.1, read as the reverse complement.
AACTTCTCCGTTTCTGAAAGGAGGAGGAGGAGGAGATGACAAAGATATTATTTTTATTACCCACGATCGTCGTGCTTGTTAAGAAACCTGCTCTCCCTATAAAGGATTCAAGACTAGAAACCAGCTTCGTTTGCTCTACCAAAACCCATCCACTGAAAACACAAACCCTGTCTTTCCGATAGAATTAAGACTGACCAAAGCAAGAAACATTCTAATTCGTTTGCAACGGAAGCTTTGCCCTAGATTGAAGGAGCCCATTAAAGGATGGCCCATTTTTCTCCCGAGAGGCTTTGGAGGCTAAAAGCCCCTTGTGAAAGTCAAATGAAATGCAGCCTCAATGCCTCCTGCGTGTGAGGGTGAGCAGCAGTCCAGAGTTGACCCTGGACCGACTGTGGATTGGCCCAATCCGATCGGTTCCGGTCTATTTTTAAGATAAATGAGTTGGCCCTCGATCATAAAATATTTAACTCAGTAATGTATAGGTTGGTCATTGATCTTGAAATTTTGGATTGATCCAAACCAGACCAATCTTATAAATAATAAATATGTTATTTTTTTTCTCAAGTCCATGAAAAAAGTCAATTTCAGCTTCAACTTTCTTCTTCAGTTCCTTCTGCGGAGCTCAGACTAAGAGCAGAAGGCCAAGCCCACGGCCTAGAAGGTAGAAGCAACCAACGTATCTCTTCTTTCCAATCCAAATGTTCATCTTCGTTGAGGTCGACACTAAATCGCTCGCCCTTGCTCGCTAGCTTGCTTGCCGGGTTGACCCTGGGATTAGATTGGACCGATAGAGTCGGTCCAGTTTTCGGTCCCAAACTCAACGGATCAATCTACGGTTAAAAAAATTGAAGACCGGCACTGTGCGGGTTGGTCATCAGATTAAGTATGGAACCACTCAATCCGGATCATGCTCACCTTTAGCCGCATGCTTCTCAGCGAAGAAGAACCTTCAATTCTCAAGAGCATATCATGGATATGCAAATTTATTGTAGAGTTAAAGAGAATTAGATGACTGGTTGCAAGTAAAAATTGAGAATAATGGCATAAATGATTATTGAACTTTTAGTCTAATATATAATGGGAAACTTGAACTTTAACCCAATATGTAATGAGAGCATTGTGATCCTCCGACCTGTTGTTGTTAATAAGAAGGCACTTTCCTAAGTCAGATTCGCTGCATGGCAGTGACAAATGGACAAGACCCTTCGAGATCTAAATGTGAATCAAGTCGATCGATACGGAAATCGCGAATCTAGATCAGTTGATCACGTAAAGGTCCGCGTAGGATCACCAAGCCAAGTACCTTCCCCAGCTGCCGGTCCGATGATGATCATTGAAGCCCCCAATCATATCGATTGAGTGCGTAGTTATCTGGTGAAAACCATAATCAAAGCAGGGGGCGTCGTTCTCGGGACGGTTCCTCGCTGACCAATGTCTTGCCTATTACCTAACGAGGTGGAGCTAAGGGGGGGTTAGATCACCTCTCCTTGGACTGACGAGACTTACCCAATCTTAGTATTTTAGAACAACGGCCGCGTGGATTTATTGCATTCTCAATTGGTTGGTCAAACGTAGGATTCATGAAAATCCCGAGAAGATAAAATAAGAAAGAAATCGGTCTTTTGTTGGTTGTGGTTGGGAAAGAAACTTCAGTAAAATTTGCAGTGGAAGAGCTTGCCATTGGAGCAACTCTGCCTAACTTTTCAGACATTCTATCTTGCAAGACAGAAGACAGGTCAGCGCATATGGTAAGAGATATTGAATGTCCGGACCTTGTGCTACCCGAGCTTTGCTCTTGTAATACTCGGAGTCCGTGAGATTAGTGGACTATGATTTTATGAACACGGAGTTTATCTACTCGATGTGATCTTGCTCGTCGCCGAGAAAAGAAAGAAAGAAAGAAATGAGAATTGCAAATCTCGAGGTCTTCTTATGATGGAATAGGACCGATCGGATAAGAACCTAGATGAACATGTATGACTTAACATACGACACTAAGATTAAAAAAAAAAAAACTGCTCGTTTGGGAATTATTACTTCACTAGTGATTGAGTCTATTGATAACGATTCTTGCTGTAGTTGTTAATTTGACATTTTGCTGTTGCCAGAAAAGTTATTCTCACATTACAAAAAAAGAAAGAAAAAAGAAAAGGAGTTGGTCCATTTCCTGTAATAGAATTCGATTTCTTCGGTTGCATGACGCTTACGTGCGCCCAGAAAGAGCGGCCTTTATTATATTTAGAGTCGTTATACGTCTAATGAAAATTAAATAAACTACCAGCTTCTTTACATTATTAATCATAGGAAATTTCACGAGCGCTTCACGAAAGATATCACGTCTTCCCTCTCCATGAACATAAAGGTGCACCATCCCATGCAATTATCCTTAGCCAAACACATCTTACTTTCACGTAAAAAAAAAGGAATTTGTTCATAAGTATCTTCGCGACACTAATTGAGTTAAGTAAAGTTTACAATGACATGTTTTTCCGGAGATCTCGGAAATTCGACAGAAAATATCATATTCTCAAATTACGTTTAATAAGACATAACGGGCGGCCCTAGAAGCACTTCTTAAGAGTTTTCCTGATGTCGACATAGATATAACTATTCGCGAAGCTTCTAATTGAAAATTTGTGCTGTTCGTATCATCTTTTTCTTCCTTGGAGGGTGAGGGTGATCGGCAACATTGGGGTTTTACCTTAAAGAAGAAGCAATTTAACCCCCAAACAAGAAATGTTATCCGCGTGGAGCAGATGTGGACCATTGAGAACGTGGGTTGGGGTCAATTAATTAGATGTCTCGCCCCTACCAACTTAGCATCTTTAGTTAGCTTATTTTATCCATGATAAAGATAAAAACAAAAATGGAATAATCGAGATGTAAAATGACGATACTGTCAAAACATCAAAATGATAATTTCTATGAATATAAATGAAATTAAATGCGTATTCAATGTTGTATTTTGGAAGGTGTTAGCGATCTTTTACTGTATTGCGAACGAGGGAAGTTGTGATTTAAAATGCCATAATCTATTGCAGTTAAGACATGTGATCGGCGGCTTTAAACGAAAGAGAGGGGCAGAAAAGGAAGATCGCGATTTTGCAAAGCTTGGTCAACAAGTCAACAACAAAGTTCAAGCCGGGTCCCACCGGGGTCATTTCGTAATTGGGAAATTTCTAATTCGAATTGACGCGCTTATACACGATTACATGACAAATTACAAAGGAAACACGGGAGAAACATAACTTTTTTTTCCAATAATTTTAAGTCGAGATTACAATAGCCTCGAATTGTAAAACATGAAGACTAATAATTAACCGGTCTTGTTAATCGATAGTTTCCTTCTTCAAGTGAAAATCAAAGTAAAATTTGCTTATACCCAGATAAAAAAATGAGGAATTTTTGCGATACGCAACTATATTTTACTTTTGTGCGACGCTATACTGCTATGTCAGAAAAATATCTCAAGTTGATATTTTTATGAACCGTAACCGAGCATGAAGAAGTAATGTTAAAAGAAAAAATGTAATGTTATCTCGTCTTTGAAATGTCTTATAATTTTAGCTGATGACATGGTGCTATGATATTACTGAATATTTTCTCGCTAATCAAAGATCGCAAAGTTTATGATATCTCGCATTTGTGGAGTTTTATCCGGAGAGACAATTTCTACAAAAAGAATACCTCCGATTACTCTTCCTAACTTTCAATGCGGCATTTAACCACCGTACTTATTATTGCCGCAAATTCGGTCGGGGAAATATTTTTTTGACAGCGTCGCTTAATTAATCGCCATTAGTTTTCGCAACGACGGTCCGGATCGCCGTCGTATCTTCCAGGACAGGATCGTCATTTCAACTTTCGCAAAACGGAAACGCCAGGGACGCTGAAACAGGCGAAACACAGAGAGAGAGAGAGAGAGAGAGGGATGGAGATGGTGACGTCTTCTGACTGCACAGTGCGCGCGCGCACAGAGTAGGAGTAGCCCTTGCTCACGATATATTTGCTTCGGGCGAGCAGTGCTGGCTTTCTCGTCAAGAATGTGAAGGGGTCTCTGTCTTCCCCAGCAGAATTCTCACCAGAAAGCAAAGAAAACCGGCAGAGAAACGAGGGAGAGCTTGTGACGACGGTGGGTGGGTGCTTATGGTCACACCTAAGTCGCCTAACTCTCTTTTCTTTTTCTTTTTGGGTTGTCCCTGCTCGTCCCCGTCACGCATTCTTCGTTCTCCATTTATTTGCGGGGTGATCCCACCTGCCGGGAGACCTTCACTCCCCCCCCCCCCCCCCCCCTCCCCCCCTACAAAACTCACTCGCTCCCTTTTCTTGACGTTGCGTCTTCGTGTTCTCTCTCGGCTGAACTTAGGGAGGAGAGGCACGGTACCTCGTCGTTGCTGCGGCGACTGAAAAAGAGGCAGCACCCCCGAGGATGGCGACTCCGAAAGCCGACGAGTTTCAGCCTCACCCCGTGAAAATCCAGCTTCCGGGCATCGACTTTTGCCTCAACAGCGCTCCTCGGTGGCGTGAGTTACATACGACTTCTTTTAGCTTTCCCGGGGTTTGCTCGTGCCGTTAAGCTTGTTAGTGCATGCTTCGTTTTGTTTGCGTGTTTGAATCGCTCGATGAAGGGACTTTGAGTGCTTTGCTTCTCTTGTTCTCTCTTGCTCTGTCTGACAAGTTTAGCTCGATATGTTTTTTTTTTTTTTTAATGTTTGCGTCGTCCTCTGAAGAAGTTTATTTCTGTGTATGATTTGTTAGTTAAGTAGGATGCCATCGGTTTTTGGGGCTTCGGTAGTCTCTCACGTTTCTATGGTCTTTCACCGAGTTTGATTATTATATTCTGCCTGCATTTGATTTTTCTCCCATTTTCGCTTGTACTCTGCCAGTGTCGGAGACCCAAATTTTGGTTTTCATTTCTGAGGACGTTTGATGCCGAAGGACTTGGAGTGTTTCCTCGATCATTGCCTAGAAAAATGAGACAGTTGAAATAAAGCCACCAAAAAAATAAAGGGACAAAGAAAGGATATGGGAGAACGAGAAACCCCATCTTCTTTGGTTTTTGATTTCTTGGGTCACAAGACTCTGCTTGAAAAGTATGCTTTCCTGAATATAAGTTCTTATGAAAGTACAGATGCCTTTGATCTGAATCCCGCCATTGCAATATTGTAAACCATCCTTGCGTATTCTTACGTTGGCATAGAAATAATAAGTCATGACGTTAGTTGGTATGCTCCCTTAGTTTTCAGTGTCATAAATGAAAACCAAAATAATGGCACAATTTAAAATATTATAACTTCCAATAGTCCACCGCTACTATGATTTGTTTCCCTTCCCCAGCTTCTGTTTGGTGCCTCGTTATGTCTGAAGCTATAAGGGCTTCTGCTTTGTACCGAATCTCCACTGGAAACTGCTTGTTTTTTCTTTTCCTCAACAAGTGGCCATCTCAAGTTTGTCTTATGGTAGCTAAAATTGTTTTGAATTACTGCAGCTCAAGCTATGCTGCTGGGATTTCAACATTATGTGGTAATGCTTGGCACCATTGTCTTAATTGCAACGATACTTGTTCCTTTAATGGGTGGAGGGAATGTAAGCATTCAACTCAATGTCATGCAATTATTCCGTTGCTTCTCATTCCCTCTTACTTTTTCTAAGATGGTTCTTCCCTGCAATGTTGACAGTTCGAGAAGGCTCAAATGATAAATACCATGCTCTTTGTTGCGGGTATAAACACCCTCCTACAGACTTGGTTTGGGTCTCGGCTTCCGGTGGTCATAGGGGCCTCATCATCGTTTCTTATCCCAGCTATCTCTATTGCTGTGTCTAACAGAAACATATATTACGATGACCCACATGAGGTTGGCTAACCTATTCAATCATTTCCTGTATGGATCTTGTAAATTATATCAATGGCTGCAAAGTAGAATAGGTGATAAAAGTTGCAAGGATAAGAAAAAAAGGATGATGATGATTCTATAAGCAAATGTCACAGATTCTTCTTCCGTGATTAACCAAGAATGAAAGTGTCAGTTAAATTTAAATGCGCCAGTATGTTCTGTTGTCTTCTCTTTGTTACTTTACATTTTTTTCTGACGTAAGTCAACCGGATTCTACATAAAACATTAATTTGTTTTATTTGTCCTGTGTTATCGTGAACGAAGTAGAGGTTCAGAGCGTCAATGCAGCGTATGCAAGGAGCACTTCTTCTTGCGTCGTTTTTCCAGATGGTGATTGGTTTTCTTGGCTTCTGGAGAATTTTCACACGGTATTGTATTGCTAAAGTGCTTTCCATTTTTGAGACTTAATTGGTTGTAGCACTGGAAAGCTAAGTTGATTTATTGGCAGGTTTCTATCCCCTCTTTCAGTGGTTCCTTTTGTGACTCTCACTGGTCTAGGACTTTTTGCTCGTGGCTTCCCAGAGGCAAGAAAGTCTGCACCCCTGTTTTGTTCATGTCCAATTTACACAGTTTGTGTCTCAGATGTTCATAGAATGTTCTCTTTTCCAAGTAAGATCTGTCGTTAGCTCTCCGCTGGAAACAATTTTACTACATTGGTCTTGTCATAGAACAAGTTTTGATCACAAGCAGAAGCTGAATAGAATTATGGAACTTTTGCTCTGTTCTTGATTCGATGGGAGACCTCAAATTTAGACCTGATCGTAATGTGTGGTTTTTATTCGTGGCTCAGATGAGTCGTTGCAAATGACTATATGCACAAACTAATGGCAGTTTGCGGTGGGGCAGAGGAGTTGATATCTTTCGACATTAGCTATGGAAAAATATCTGTCCACAGATGCCATTGCACTCTCACTTCGTTTTTTCTAACGGCAAAGTTACATGTTCCAGCAGTGAACATATTGCAGGCAGAAACTGAAAAGGATAGTGCCTTCTCATGATCGTTAGGCCGTATTTACTTGCATTATGGTGTAGGATGCGAATCATATGGCCATGGTACCATACATGCATGTGTCTAGTCATCTTGGAAGTCTTGACACTATTTTGTTAATGATTGCAGCTGGCAAAATGTGTTGAAATTGGACTCCCAGAGTTAATTTTACTGATTGTTATATCTCAGGTGAGCAATGTGCTGATGATTTCCTTAGTTTGTACCTTCTTTTCTCGGTCACTTATTGAAAATAATGGTTTCATAAAGAAAAATGAAAGACATGACAAAGCCCACTATCATGGGAGTAAATACCTGAGCTACTCTCTCGTCATTTTATCCTCGTCACACAGTAGATGTCTGAGGGAACACATTGTTGTGCAGTATATTCCACACTGGATGTCATCCCGAAGAGCCATTTTTGAGCGAGGTGCAGTCCTGTTCTCAGTAGCAATCGTGTGGGCATTTGCAGCACTCTTAACTCTATCCGGTGCTTACAATGGGAAATCAATAAAAACTCAACTCAGCTGCCGGACAGATCGTGCTGGGCTTATTCACGGTGCTGAATGGTAAGTCTTACAGAACTAGTCAAATCATTTTGCATAATTTGTTTGAGGCGCATGGGAGTGAAGTCATCACGTCTTTGTGGCCAGTTATATCGTTAGAATCCAATTGCCATGGGAGCTTCTTTCAAGCTACCTGATAGAGTTAATTATTCAAAAGAATATGGGGAAAATATCTAAAAGTTTCGTGCACCATCATGGTTCATGGCTTGCAGGATAAGGGTTCCATATCCATTTCAATGGGGAGGACCGTCTTTTGATGTTGGTGATGCTTTTGCCATGATGGCTGCTTCATTGGTTGCTCTTATAGAGGTTAGATTCGGTATTGTAATATCTCAATCTGTTGAACTGGTTATAGTAAGTGGTGGTTTCGAATTTATATTTCGTGAAAATGTAGTCAAGGTCCAAGGATGTTACAAACTGTTCAATCTTGAAGTTAGGAAGATCGCCATCCTATGCAGTTATCAGCATTCTGAGAAACATTCTTCTTGCAGTCAACAGGTACCTTTATTGCTGCATCGAGATTTGCAAGTGCAACTCCAGTGCCCCCTGCTGTGTTGAGTCGTGGAGTGGGATGGCTGGTAATCACCTGACAATTGACGTTTCCTAATCTATACTTCTTGATCTAATTACTTGGAGCTCCTAAGAATTGGTCAAACTGTGGAATTCCAGGGCATAAGCACTCTTATAGATGGAGCTTTTGGGACGGCAACTGGATCCACCGCATCAGTGTACGTAATGCACTTTTTATCCCTCTCTAAGTTTGTTCAGTAAAACTGGTTAGATGGTATGGTAATGATCTTCTGAGCTTTCTTGACCTATTTTCTGAATTTGTACAAAAGCTCCCTTTTGTCTATAGCTAATAAAGTAGAATTGAGAATTCAATGAAGAAGTGCAAAAAGCTTGTCAGAAGCTTCTTTTGATACCTAGCATGGCGTTACTGACTTCTTAACTCTTGACTCTGTAAAATAAGGTTTGAAAACTTGGATCACACCTCAGTTACATAGGCGAGATCCCATGCGAGTCGAATCTTCTCTTTCTTGTGACCTAATGATCTTTTTGCTATTTTTTCAGTGAAAATGCTGGTCTTTTGGGACTAACGAGAATTGGAAGTCGAAGAGTTATTGAGATATCAGCTGGATTTATGCTCTTCTTTTCTGTGTTAGGTGAAGTATTCCTCTTCGCAATTAAAGATATGCCTTATCTTTGTGCTTGTGACAATATTTCCCTTCTTGCTAAAGGTCTTCATGTCCCCATATGGCAGGAAAATTTGGCGCTGTGCTTGCTTCTATCCCATTACCCATCATGGCTGCTTTATACTGTGTCCTCTTTGCGTATGTCGGTATGTCTATTTACATCTCTCCCGAAATTCTCTTAAAGGAGTTCTAGAAGAACAAAACTGTTGACTATTAGTGTCTACAGCTCTTTGGGATTTCAGCAGCAGACATTCTATATGTGGATTAGTGACTTAGCTCGCATCTAGTCTGGGATTTTATAAGCAGATGTAGTTTCGAAATTGAACCTGCCAAATGGAGTGGTATCTAATTGTTGACTAAATGATGATGAAATTTTTGAAGTACTCATGCTATGTACCTGCAATGATCACGAAACCTCAGATGCTTGTTAATCATATATTCATCTGGTTAAATTTAAAGTTTTCAAAGGGCTAATATTCTTGTGCATAGCATGTGAGGAAATGTATAAGATCTTCAAGTTAACTTTAAGAAGATCTCTGTGCATGGAGTTATCTAAGATTGAATCTTTCTCATATGACAACTGTGCTTTGAGCAGCTGCGGTGGGTCTCAGTTTCCTCCAGTTCTGCAACTTGAACAGCTTTAGGACAATGTTTATCCTGGGTTTCTCTCTCTTCATGGGTCTTTCCGTGCCACAATACTTTAACGAGTATCTTTTCGCTTCCGGCTATGGCCCTGTCCACACGCACTCTATTGCGGTTCGTGCTCGCTACTCTTGCTATGTCTTCCACCCTCAGTTCCTGATTTTCCCTTTGCACTCTGTAATATAAACAAGTTTTTTATGCCAAATGTAACCTTACACATCTCCTATAACTTGCAGTTCAACAACATAATGCAAGTGATTTTCTCATCAGCACCCACCGTGGCATTATTGGCGGCTTATTTAGTGGACTTGACCCATAGTTGGAGAAGCAGCGAAGTAAGAACGGACTCTGGACGTCACTGGTGGGCAAAATTCACTGTTTTCACCGCAGACGTGAGAAGTGAAGAGTTCTACTCCCTTCCCTACAACCTCAATAGGTTCTTCCCTTCGTTCTAACGACGGGGGTTTGGTATGGCTTTCTCATGTTTCCTCATAGTTAAAAGTTGGGATTAAGAGATTCAAAGACAACCTGATCTACTGCATTCGGGTACCCTCCCTATACTTATCGGTGATCGTATATTCATGGCTTGACCACGGATGGTGGAGTTGTAACTACGTTATTGCATCACAGAAACCTTGCCACACAAGAAAAGGGAAAAACTGAGAAGCATATTATAAGAGCATTCGATTGTATTCTGTTTACTGGTGTATGAACATATATGATGAAGCTTCAAATGATGATTCCTTCTATCTACACTCGTGAGTTACTTCAGCTTTCTTGCCATTAGGAAAAGGGAGCGAAGCCCCCGTTAGAATTTCTTTCATAACCCGTGCGCGCCATGAGTGCTTGCACATGGAGGAGCATGTTGCCCAGCCAATTCCAGTTCAAGCAAGGAATTAGCAAATTGGTCAACGCAATCGGGCTCGAAAAAGGCGTAATTATCAAGCTGGACAAAAAGTCATCAAAATTCAAAGATCATAAGTCGGATGGACAATCGTTTTCGGTCATTATTTTTCTTGTCCCGTCTGCTTCTTCCCTTATTATTAGAGGTCGGTAGAATTGTCGGACTTGGATCCCATAATGTCTCTTTTAACCAGCCTCATCAGTAGTTTTCCCAGCTTAAGTGTCAATCATGACTAGTTGGGACGAGTATTGACCATAATAAATAAGCTGCCATCGGGGAACAAACGCTAGGACATCTCAGGATCAGGTAGAGTCGTCCATACATCCGTATGCTGAAGCCATCGACCTGTTAACTCCTTAAACCAGAGGTGTCCCGTTTGGAATTTGGTGGGAGCGTAACAATCTAAGATACAATTGGAGTAATGTGGCAATTTATATTTGTAATCACGATCCCTTAAGAGCCTGAGAATGTAATCCTTATCTTCGTAGTAATCTCCAGAGCCTAAAGACGAAGTCGTGCAACTAACAATTAACTACTCATGATCCGAAAACTACAAAAAGTGAAACGGTTGTTGTGCTGAAACGAATTATGTAGCTTGCTTGAACGATCGCGCGATCAAGTCGATTGAGGTGAGGATACATTTGGACGGTCATGATGATGCGATTTGTCATTCCGTACCGTACCGTTGTTATATCGATCGTGTTTCGGCCTGGCCCGGCCCAAGGGCCTATTCGATTTAGGAAGATCTTGGCGCGCAACATGAGAGGCAAGTCAAGGTCAATGTGCATTAATGGGGATATTTGAGGAGCTCGGGACACTATTACCAGGAAGAGGAAAATCCAAAAGACAGGTAGAAAGAGCTTGTGAGACAGCGGGGTCGCTCCTGCGCACCATCTGCAGTAACCTCCACTGCTCATCACCTCCAAAGTCCATAATCTCTCTGCTCCTGTAGCTATCGAACAGAGTCTCCATTGACATCTTCATCGGTAATACACTCAAGCTCATTAGCTCCCTTGCTTTATACCATAAAAGTAGAGAGAGAGAGAGAGAGAGAGAGAGAGAGAGAGGGGGATTTCTCTGTGAGAAGAAGCAGACAAAAGACAGGAACTCTAGAAAGGGAAAAAAGCCCAAAAGAAAAAGAAAAGAGAAAAGGAAAAACGCAGCCTCACCTCAAGTAAAGTAAAAGGAAGGGCGCCATAGCTCCCCCCATTGTACCCCTTTGCCCTGCCTCCACCTCACCCAAATGTCCGCCTCCACCTCCTCCCCGGCGACGCCTCCACTGTGACGGCCAATGCCATCCCCGCGCCGCCACAATGCTGCCTCCTTCCCCCCGCGACCACCACCTCTCCGCCTCCGGCCTCCACTGTGGCGAGGACGTCTCCGATGCTGACACGTGGATCCCCACGCAGTCCCCGGACCCATCCTCCTCCTCCTCACCGCCGCCAACGCCGCCCTCCTCCTACCCTTTTCCTCTGCCCTCCGACGACGACGACGACGACGCTGCCGCCGTCGGCCTCATCGACTCGGAGAGCCACCACATGCCCCGCCCCGACTACCTCCGGCGCTGCCGCGACCACTCCATCGACGTCACCGCGCGCCAAGACTCCATCAACTGGATCTTGAGGGTACTCATCGATCATCAACGCGTCTCTCTCGTTGCATCGGATTAGACTAATATCGATTAATGATGATGATGGTGGTGGTGGTGGTGGTGAATGATGGATGATGTTGTTGTGGTGCAGGTGCATGCACACTATCGCTTCCGACCAATTACCGCCTTCCTATCCGTCAACTACCTGGACCGTTTCCTCTCCTTCCATTCTCTCCCTGTAAGTAAACCACATTCAAGCTGTCCTCGCTCTTGACTTTCCCGAGGGCTGAAATTTTCCAGAGAAAAATGGCTCATATACGGATAAAGAACGGAAAAAACTGAGTCTTTTTCCTTCTGTCTTAAAAAAAAACAGAGGGAGACAAACGGGTGGGCGTTTCAGCTGCTATCGGTGGCGTGCTTGTCGCTGGCCGCGAAAATGGAGGAACCGGACGTCCCGTTGCTGCTGGACCTCCAAGTAGTCGATCCGAAGTTCGTGTTCGAGCCCAGGACGGTGCAGAGGATGGAGCTCTGGGTCATGTACAATCTCAATTGGAGACTGCGCTCCGTCACTCCTTTCGATTTCCTCCATTCTTTCGTTCCCAAGCTCCCTTCTCTTTCTTCTCCTTCTTCGCTGTGCCGGGTGCTGTCGACTTCATCGGATCTCATCGTCAGCACCACCCGGGGTAAGATTCTCGACTCGATCCGAACCCCTCTCATTCAACGAGCTTAACAGTCCGATGCTTAAACTCCTTTCTTTGTTTTTGATCCCCTGCTTTGCATCGGGCGTGTCATTGCAGTGATTGACTTCTTGGGTTTCACGCCGTCGACGATAGCGGCGGCCGCCGTGCTCTGCGCCGCCGGTGAGGGAGGCGGCGACGAGCCTCCGGTGTTTCACGACGGCTTGGACGGGGTACGTGCTTTTCTCCATCCTCTTTCCTGTGGGGACACTAGCGTGATTTTTTTCTCTCGTGGCACGTTCCGTTTTCTCCGGGAGGGGCATAATCGTAATTGAGCCCAACAGCAACACGTGGATTTAGTTAGGGGCATGAGTAAGCGAATGCTGTGGACTATCAAATCTCGTGTTATAAAATCCTAAATTCCTCTTTTCTCGTAGATTTTTGTCTCCCTGTTTCTTCTTTTCCTTTTCTCTGGTCTTTTCGCAACATGATTAATTAATTTTTTTTTTTGTGGGGGAGGGACAGGAAATGGTGAGAAGCTGTCGCCAACTAATGGAAGAGTACCTGGTCGACACGTGTCCCTCCGCGACGGTCAAGGTCGCGGAGCCTGAGCCCCCCGCCGCCCCGCCCAGCCCGGTGGGAGTCCTTGACGCGGCTGCCTGCAGGAGCTGCGACACGCGGTCCGACAACCCCAGCACAACCACCGGCCAAGCCGAGCCTCCGCCGCCGCCGCCCCCTCTCCCGCCGCCGCCGCCTCCGCCTAACAAGCGGCTTCGTTTCTCTGCCGCGGAATCATCAGATGTACAGGAACACTAGATAAGACCACCGCCATCCCCCCCTCCCCCCTCCCTCCCTCTCTCTAATATCTAATTTTTTTGCTAGGGAGAAATCGCGAATTCGTAATAAATTCTTTTTTTTTTATCTCCAGTAATTTTGGTGTTTTTTCATCATTGAGGATTTAAACTAGACGGGTATTTAAGGAATGGGAAAAGGGTAGGGAAGGGGGGGTTGTAGGAAGGAACAGAGAATTTTGTCAGCGACATTGACATTTATTGTTTTTCTATAATCGCCGCTCTTATAAAGATGTCTACAACATATATATATTATATATATATATTCCCCATTCAATTCTTGGCCAAATCTCAAATTTTTATGCACGTAACTTTGGCGTGTCGGCCCGTGAGAAAAAGAGTAGCAAAGAAAAAAAAGAGATTGACGAATCATCACTCTCTCTCGAATCTTCTTGAACAAATACAAAAAAATAGAATAATAATAATAATAATGTCTCAATTATTCCAAAAGCAAATTCGAGTATGATGGTCGCTGCATGAAAAGTAACCCACCCCGAAAAGTCAGTCATCATCATGAGGAGGATTTTGCTTGGGGTAGGGCGATGGGATTTGACCGAAATGACCCTTGCAGATGCCCCTCCCCCCTTTTGTATCGTGTAGAACGTTGACCGAGCCGCAGCGCCAGGTGTCCGACAAGGGGGAGGACGGTCCTTCCTTGGACAACTGTGCTGTACGTTCCGTGTGTTCGACCATCTCCCAAGTAGTTGCCTTCCCTTAGCGCTAGCATATGAGCATTAAGTTAAACGCCACGCTCGGCTGTCCTTGGTTTCTTTTCCTTTTTTACTCTCTTCATAATTAAAACGCCTAATTAGTGTGGATTTAATACTAGTAAAGGACGAATGTGCCCCCCCGGGGGGGGGGGCGCCGTGCCGATGACGTGGGCGTGAGGGTGGACGCCACGTAAGAGGGGGGAACTTTTGGAGGGAAAGGAGGGGATTGGGTGGGGGGGAGCCAATCAGCACCATACAGCTGTAAAGAGAGTTAGAGAGACGGAGAGCACGTACGATCATACTGGGGGGGGGGGGGGGGGGGGGGGGCAAAGATATGATTTGATGTGGGCACAGCAACGGGGCGTCACATCACCTGGGAGATTGTACGGGAACAGCGCAGCAATGTTAGCCAGGACCGGTGCCTCCATCTTCTCCCCCCTCTCTCCCTTTAATCCCCACTCTTCTATTTCTCCATTTCAATAGAGGTGCGCTCCCCCAAAGACCGCCGGCGACCAAAGACCGCCGGCGACCCCCTCGCGCGACCGTCGCCCAACCCCTGTCGCCACCGGCAGACAGGCGGTCGTGGGAGGAGACAAATGTGACAGGGGTACTACGGCGGGTGGGCGGCGGCATTCGGACAGTCATGAGCCCAAAGAAAAAAACAAAGAAAACAAAAAGTTTATGAATTGTATCATACTCATTCTTATTTTTTTTCTATTTCAAGAATACAGATTTTTTGTAATTACCAAATGTCTTATTTTATTTAGAAATTATTTTAAAGAGTACAAATAAAAAAGAAATGTTTTTCAAAATAAATTGTTCATTGAAACAGAAACGTTACCATGTGCGGCCTTTACCGTGTGCTCCACAGTAATTATGTGGCGATCGTGCGGGGTGCGAGCATTTTGATCATTGTCGATCGATCTTTCGGAATTGGTCTTTCTCATACAGGGTTATATGGTTGGGGTTTGTAATTAGCAAAGTGTCCACTTTTACCAAGCTTCCTATGTGGGTCATGCTAGGATTTTCCGATGTTGGGAGTTCTAGGGTTTGGTTTGCGCCAACCTTTGATCCATGAGATCTTTGCCCCCATTGGGCAAATCTAATCTAAATTGCTCTATGGATATGCCCCATTCGCTATCCACCAGATCTCTCTCTCTCTCTCTCTCTAGAGAGAGAGAGAGAGAGAGAGAGAGAGAGAGAGAGAACATTATATCTCATTTCTTTTCTTCATCTTTTCGTTTGGTGTATATGCGTGGTCACGTCCAAAGATCTGTCTTTTCATATAATCACTTTGATAACCCGCTCGAATTTTCGGGGCAAGTACACACGCTTAAACTCCCTCCACTTGCTTAATCTAATCCAGTCTCCACTTGCTTAATCTCACTCTCTCTCTCTCTCTCTCTCTCTCTCTCTCTCTCTCTCTTCTTCGACTTCAATGGGGGAGGACCAGAGGAAGAGCTGTGGCTGGGAATTCCCCAGGCACAGAGAGAGAGAGAGAGAGAGAGTGTGGTCAATGTGGATCCCAGTACCAGGCTGTCTGGAAAGCAGCTGTGGCCCCTCCATTGTGGAATTTCCCGCACTGCAGGAGCACCATACATGTAGAACATACCCCAAATGAAATTCGTAGCTAGAATCATCTCTGCATCTGCAGCTCCATACAATGCGGTCCTTATATAACAAAGTCGCACATAGAAGAATAGGCGGATTCATCCATTGCAACCAATGGCAAGAAGCTGGGGGTATAAAAAGGATATAGGGGAGGAAACAGCAGGAACAATCAGTAAGTTGGGGAGGGGAGTGAGGGAGGGAGGGTACTGTTGTTGTTGTTTACAATGTGAGAATTGGACTGGTCACGCATTGGGCCCACTGGGTGCACCCAAATGGGCCCACAACACAGGCCCTGCAGTCTTATAGAGAGAGAGAGAGAGAGAGAGAGAGAGAGAGTGGGGGGGAAGTGGCCAATGTATGAGACAAAGGAAGCATTTAACAACGCCATTCACAAGCACCCACCCAACTCTTTTCATATGCAAACAATCTTGCTCCCCTGCATGCTCTCCTGTCACCAACTTTGTCCTCTGATGAATACACATGACCCCTCATCAATGCTCTCTCGCCCCCTGATTTTCCTTCCTTTCAATAAAAAGGAAACCTTTTTCCATTGGCTTCTTCCTTTTTTCGGGAGAAAAAATTGTGGGTCTCTCGGGTTGTTTTGGACCTTTGGTGGTGGTGGTGCTCATATAAAAATATTGATCGCCCATCGCCAACTCAGGAGCGTAGTGCAGTAATTGCTTCCGCCCCACCCTTTTGTTTACTTGGAAGTAAAGAAAAGACTTGATAATGCCAGACAGGCTTTTCGATCATTGGGGATTTTGTTCTGTCTCGTGTCGATTCAATCCAGATTAGCTGACGACAAGGGGGCTTTGGCAGCTCAAACTGAGTGTTGGACCCCCAAGTTTTGCTACACAGACGAGAAAAGGCACCACCCATCACTTGCTTTGCTTAGTTTTCTTTTGACTAGGATGCCTAAGGAAATCTTAGGTGAAGATACGTTTTAGAAGAAGCAGAAGCAGAAGCAAAAGAAGAAGAAGAAGACAACAAAAGGATCAGCAAGCAACCTACCCCTAGCCCCCCTGAAATCTGTCATCCATGGGGTGCCAGTTGCGAAATTCCTTCTAATTATTAATTTCCAAACCAGTGCAGTCCGATCAGAACACCCACACAGTAGATCCTCCGTGAATCCGATGAACCAACTTGTCTCGTCGAGGCGTGGTCCGCATCAAAGCTTTGGGAATGGTTTCGATGGTTTTCAACGTCCGCCGGTTCCACGCATCCTTGCGATCACATGATGCATAGTATTTCTCGAGCCTACATGTTTCTTCCCCACTCTTGCTCTTAAATTACGAGGGGAGAAAAGCTGGGTTAACACCTATAAAGGAATCCCACGCAAAGGGTGGGAAGCGAATCGCGTCGGGGATCTCAAGAAAAGTCAATACGACCACAGAGAGAGAGAGAGAGATAGAGACATCTCGGATTGAGATTAAGACCAGAAATTGACAAAGTTAGATTCGGTAGAAAACCCATAAAACTTGTTTTGTCTTCTCTCTTTTCCACAAATGTAATAAGGACGCCTGTACTCCAGACTTCTGCGGTTGGTCCGGGTTGCATTCCCCTAAATCTTGACTTTATCAGAGTTCCCCCACGCAACCCCCCACCAAAAAAAAAAAAAAAGTATTGGGGAGAGAGCTTAACTTCAGCCCTTTGATGTTTTAGGGCTTTAACATCGGACAAATACAAAAATGAAAATGATTATGTGATGCGTGGACACCCATAATTAAAAATTAAGAAGAAGAAGAATAATGAAAAAGAGCAAGTGCCCCTGCCCCTTACAGATAGAACAGAATGACTCTAGGAAAACCCCTCTCCTCTCGTAGAAGCATATCGTCGAACGGAGCGAATACCAAATGTCTTGCTCCTCGGCTGGGCCCATAGATGAAAGAGCTTTGATGGAAGTGGTCCAATTTTTATCTAATTCGCCCAAGAACGCCCAACACGGGTCCACATGGATCGACGCGTCGGGTCGGGTCATAACCCGACTTAAAACATTATAAGTGTGCGTTTGACTCGACCCAAAGTACTATAAAAATGTAATCCGAACATTCGGATGAGATGAGGCTAAGCCGAGTAGCGTTTATGTGTATACATATATTTCTTTTACGAAGATTACAGCAAACATGTATACTATTGAGTCGGCTTTAAATACGACCTGGTCTGGAAACACTACGGTGTTGAAGAATTTGGGTGATTACTAGACCCAAAAAAAGTAATCGAAATTTTTGAGTCAATTAGTGTTTCGATTTAGGTATACTGTTTGGTTTTGATACTCCTAGCCCACATAGATCAAACGCTCTCTAGAGACATTCCCAAAATTGATTAGTGTTAGGCTAGAGGCCGGGGCCGGACATGTCGGGTGCTTCGGCCAAGTTCCACAGGCGGAGACGACGGCCGGCTCAATCGGCGCCTTCCTTCAGTCGCGCCGCAATGGACCTCGGACTCGAGCGGTTGAGCCCTCGGCGGCCCAATCCCTGAACTACGGGAGGCGGTGGGCAACTGTGAAATTGCCGTCCGACCGGCCTCGTCCGCCGACCGAGTTAGCGCAATGGACGTGAAAACCCAAAATTGCCGTTCGAGGCTTTTGAGAATTGGGAGGGGGTGCGAGTCTGGGCCAAGTTCCAATCTACTTCGGGCCTTCTCTTGTCCTCTCCGTTCCCGCGATCGCTCTCCAAATCGGACGTCGCACGCGCTGATTCGCGCGTGAGCGAGGAGGCGTCGGAGAAAAGAACAGTAGGGAGCCGGTGTGACGTGGCAGGCCCGCATGGTCGGCGCGTGCGGGCTTGTTTGGCCCCGCGTGAGCCCCCCCTTGTGTCCGTACGACGTACTTTCCCCACAACACGACAAAAGGCGTATCCACAATCCCTTCTCGATGGATCGAAGTGGGTCCCGGGCATCGAAGACCCGCATGATGGCCGATGCACGGTCGTGATTTTCTGTTCTCTCCGTCCTACTCGCACGTAGGTGTCTCTTCGTATTTGCTGGAGATACGTCTCTGAGAAGCAATGACTAAAGTTGTTGGCACGTTGAACGACAAATATCATAAAAAATCATCAACCATACCCGTCGTGACCTAAATATCTTCATTTTTTTATAAAAAAAATCCTAAATTTGCCTATTGTAATATAAATATCCCGAATAGAAAAAAAAGAGCCACTCTCCCAAACTCGTCACTCTTTATTTTTTTAACATCAACCATACCTGCTTATATATGCATGACATATATGCTATTTATTTAAAATTCATTTTGAATATATTTGTCACATCGATATAAGTTTGAGATTTATTTTTGGACATTTGTATCACAACGGACAGACTTATTAACACATAAAAGTTTATAGTATTTATATAATAATGGATATAGTTTATAAGTTTTTAATGGTATTAAGGCTATATTTCAAAATCACCATCCTCTCTTCAAAATTCCCAGCCATATCTAGTTTTATAGACCTGTATAATTCGGATTCATGATTATAGTGGCATAGCTATATAAAATGTAGAATTTTGGGTTCATAAATCTTATCGGTAAGAACATTTTATTACGAAAAATTCTTGCAGTTAATGATGTCTGCTCGAAACTTTATAACATGAAATGTTCAAATTTGATTATGATTGCACAAGATAGTTAGGACTCGCCAACAGAGTAGTGTTCCTCGCACATCTCCTAGTTTTGATTTGACAAAAGCGTATTTTTCCCATTAATCGAAAAGGAAGAAAGGTATATGCTCAATTTGATGGTTTAAGAGCTCGAATTACAGGCAAGCCTTGATCCCAATACAAAAACACAATGCAATTTCTTCTGTTCATCAACTATCGCCTCTCTTTTTTTCTTTTTTATCGTGATAAGCTTGTGATCCTTGCGGAGTTTTAGTAAAATCGATCCTCATTAGGAGTGAAAGGCACTGATGCGGGGACTGAGATCCAGTGCTGGAGTAAAACGAGGGACGAAGTGGGATTCTCAGAACACTGGCCAAGAACCAAACTCTCATTGATGATCGTACATGGGTAGAGCTATCGAGGTCCGCGCTCATGTGTGGGCAGAGCCCAGCTGCGTCCTCTCTTCTTGTCCGGACATAACACCCAGAAAAGCAGGCGATGATTAAAGACCCGAGCTTTACGAATCGCTGCCAATCATGTCGGAATGTGAGTGTCCCTGAAATCGGAGAGCGAAGGAGTGGGCGGTGTCCTCGGCCCCATCGTCCCTCTTGTCAAATTATGAGGCACCGAGCACGATGAATTGTTACCCTTTTGGTGCTACCGCTCGGCGAGAGAGAGAGAGAGAGAGAGAGAGAGAGAGAGCGACTGTTGAACCTGCGAATGCAATGCATGGATGGGTCGATGTAAGATGAGGAATCGATCTGCGCCGATGAGTAGAAGTGGGCTGGGGACGGTATTCACTGGACGAGGGAGTGATCCGAGGCGAGAGGGAGGGAGCGAGCGCACGTGTAGTCTACGCTTCCTCATCGTCGCATTCAGAACGGATGCCCCTGTGGACGAGGTCTCTTTGCATTCAATTCCTTGTTGAAGGAAGGAATTGAATGGCTTATGCAGTCCTCCTTTTCGTGAATTGGGGGTGGTAAAGGGCTTGCGGCCGCATGTTGGAGGAGACCCACTTTCAGAAGGATGCAGAGGGGGAAGGGTCTGAGCTGAGCACCCCCGTGGAAATTAAGACTCGGCCTCCCTGTCCGGACCCAATTGCCGTCCCCACACGTTCTTGGCCCAATTCCCCGCCCCCCCCCCCCCCCCCCCCCCCCCCCCCCCCCACTTGCGTTTCAAGATTTGACATCATACTGAGAATGTCCTCACGCACTTCCCCCTTTTTCCTTTTCTAGAGATTCTAATGGAGCTTCCTTCGTTTTTCTCCGCATGTTTTTTGCATGGTCTGGTTTTATAGAGTGAAACCGGACAGATCATGAGGCGGTCGATGGCTGAATCTTTTAACACGTTGGAGCTTTCCTAATTTATTTGTCACATAATGAAGTGTGGTGCCCAGCGAATGAGTATCGAAGAGAACGAGAAACTACTCACCATCATTCCTCATCAAGAACTCACATCTTAACATCTTATAATGAACACAATCTGTGCGCAGGATTCTTCTTTAAGATTGCAAAGGAATTCTTGACCGGTCATTGCCCTATATAAAAAAAAAGAGCCTGTCTCCCAACACAAGTTGCATGTGCTTTTCCTTCCCTACTCCATGCTCTGCCATTCTTCGTGCATAAGACTGATCTCCCCATATGATATACATTTATCCTTCCTCGATTAATCTATCGACGGTTTTGATAAAGACATTGAGATGAGGAGGAGGTGGAGGGAAGGAGATAAAGAATACGATAGAACTCACATCGTCGGGAACAGAACAAGTGACAGTATTAAAATGGGGAGCTTTCGAAAGAGCATTTGAGGTTGAAGTTCGTGTGCACGTGCAGACATGTGTTTGAATATGTGGAAGCCCGCATATGCATATGCACACGTGCCCACATGCCTGTCTTTGTGCTCAAAAGGGGTGAGAGCTAACACGGATAAATGGGAAATTCTCAGTTTCTAGAGAGAAGAAATGGAAAAGAAAAGGCGAAGGTAGAGGGTAGTGGGGTGGTGTGAAGGCATGTGAGTTTCATGAAAACAGAGTCCACTTCACTTGGGCACCACTCCATCCCCCCAAGAAAATTTCTACAGTCTCCACACATATCAAATGCGTTCCTGATACAGCTTTTATTCATTTCTGCATCAGAGACTGTGAGTTTTATTATTATTAATGCACCGTATTTAAGTTCTCTTTGTTCTTTACTTTTCTTTGGCTCTGCATCATCTGAGCACCCCCTAATCTCAAGCAGTTCCCGTAAAAAGCCTAACAAGATTCTTTCATGGGAAAAACTGCCCATATTTGATCTCGAACTGACAAAACACTACACATGGGGTCAATAAAGAAAGGATGTTCTAGGTACCGATGTGTGCTGTTGTGCTCAGAATGGTTCACATATCCTTTCCATTCCTTGCTTATAATGAATCTGTGATCATCATCGTCATCATCGTCATCTCAGTGCCTGCATGAAGCACTTATGCATCAGGACCACCATCACCATCTATACATTAATGTCTGTGCTTAGTCGAAAGGCGTCCTCCGATGCAAAATGCTAAATGAAAGTGCATATGAAGGAGAGAAATTGAGATTTCTTGCCAAAAAAATAAAATAAATAAAGGAGGAGAGAAATCGCGTTAGTCAAGAAGAAAAAGCAAAAAGAGTGACACCCAGAACTAAAAGAACCCCTATCGATGGTTTTGGGGATACATCTCTTAAATCTTGGTTTAACACTAGAAGGGGGGAAAATAATGTTTCGAGAGCTTTCGCATGGATGAAACAGTTGAATCTTTCTTTCTCTAGGAAAGGGGATAGTAACGATGTTTCAGACTCGCATCCATAGCGTTGTCTCCTCCAGCTCCCTAGTGGCATTGGATCGACAGGGCACATGCAACAGAGAGTCTGCAATGTAGATATTCAAATTGTTAGTTGGTCAGGTACTTTAAGTGGAAACCCATATATAGAGTGAAGAACTGGTGGCTCCTGGATCTGAACATGTGGCTAATCGCACACCCACAAATTAAGTCAACAGCATGCCAAGAAAAAGAAGAACTAAGAATCTTTACTGGACCCAACTCATCAAAATGCGAACTTTGCTATCGGGCCTTCGATGCGATTGAAACTACTCATGGTCGATGTGAGATAGAGCGAGTCCATACGATACATGTGTGCGTGTGAACTGCGCAAAAAGGATAGGTGTCCACGTACTGAGAGGGAAATTGGACGTGTACCCGGTTTTTGTTAAGAGTGGGGTACCCAGTGCCTCGCTGTCTAGCATGTGAAGAGGTTATGTTGTGGCTCTCTCTCTCTCTCTCTCTCTCTCTCTCTCTCTCTCTCTCTCTCTTACATGCGATATATTCCACTAGCTATAACGCTCCTTTCCCAACTGGCAGATTTGATTCATTCATTGGAGGTGAGAGAGAGAGAGAGAGAGAGAGAGAGAGAGAGAGCGAGAGTCAGGACAAAACAAGTCTAGGATTCTAGTCCGATTCTCTCGGTTTTTTCCGCCCAAATAATCCACACCCTTTTCCTCCTCCTATATCTCCAACTAATACAGAGTCACCAACACAATCCCACAATCCTCGAGAAAGAGAGAGGGGAGAGTTAAAATTGTGTCACTGACTCACCCCCATTTCACCTCTCTCCTTGCTTCTTGATATAAAAAGACCGAGGCAGACACCCTTTTCTTCACAAACATTCACCGCAGAGAGAGAGAGAGAGAGCCAGAGAAAATGAATGTCCTAGTGTCATCAGAATGCAGTAGTGGGTGCGAGTCCGGTTGGACTCTCTACTTCGAGCAGTCTGTCGACTCCTCGCGGGGAGACACGGCCTCTCCGTTCCTTGATGAGAGAGATGATGATGAGCTATATGATGTGAAAAGAGGCAAGGGCATTGAAGATGATGAGGAGGAGGGCTTGTCCATGGTGTCTGATGCATCCTCTGGACCCCCAGTCCACTTTCTTGAAGATATGCATGACCAACAAGGCCACTTCGACAATATAAGTGACCATGACCAAGGTGTCCGTACCACCTTAAAGGCTCCCAAGCAGAGTGGGAAGAGACAGAGAACAAGGGAACAACAACATCCATGGCACTGCAAGATAAATCAGGACTTGCCTTCTTTGCTTGATGACACTGCGAGCTCTCCCATGATCGACTTTTTCCCCACGGTCTGTTTCCATTTAGAGGAAACAAATACCACCGAGATTTTCATTCCCTCCTCTTTCTATTTGATCCAAAGTTCTTATCTTGATCTTCACTCGACTGATTCTTGATAAAATGTTTTTCTTCTCTTCTTCCCCAGAAAGACTTGATTCTTAGTGGAAGCCCAGGTTCAATGGAGAGTGTCTTGGAATTTTCTGAGGGAAGATCTGCATTTCAAGACCGGTTTGGCTTCATGCAGTCTTCTTACTCTGAGAAACAGAATAACCAGTTGAGTTGATTATTAATATTCTGTCTTCCCTGCTCATTTTAATCCAATTAATAGGTCGGAGGGGATCAAGCGTTTTATTACGATATTAACTTGCTTCTTGTTTTTCTTATAGGTGGTTCGGAAGGAATAACATGAAGTTGAGATAGATTGACAAGCTTGAGTCTGTCGCACATTTGTTGCAGCTGCCATGTTGGACTCTTGGCATGCTCTAGGTCTAGGAGACATGTCTGAAATAGGAGGGTTGTCAATGTGTTGAAAAGGAGGGAAGAAAGAAAGAAAGTAGAAGAAAAGAGGATGTTTGGATCTCAAAGAGATCTTTTTACTCTTTATTATCTGTGTAGTAGGCACAACCCAAGAGGAAATTCGGAAATAAGATCTTTCTTGGCGATGATTTATCCATGTCTGCATTGTGGGTATTCTCTGTTCATCCATACCATTCCCTTCTCTTTCATGGAAGCCATTACTTATCTTTTTTTTTTTTTTTAAATCTTCAGGGCAGCATAATGAGCCTGCCCAAACATTGCAAAAAGGGACAAATTACATGCATTCAAAAGTAAAACCAAGGTAAAAGGTGAATGGTTTTGTGGCAGAGCTCAAACTATGTC
The DNA here is from genome assembly GCA_030064385.1 of Melaleuca quinquenervia. NCBI lineage: Eukaryota > Viridiplantae > Streptophyta > Magnoliopsida > Myrtales > Myrtaceae > Melaleuca > Melaleuca quinquenervia. Next base: position 1,794,108 of record CM057726.1, on the reverse strand, counting down.
ATCCTGGTCTACGGTATAGGCCCCTTGGAAGGACTAAAGATTGTTGCTTTTATCAAAATATTAGATCCATATAAAACAGAGAACTGGACTGATATTTTAGGCCATTAGATCCTTTTTGTACTGATTCCCTAACTTGCTTCTGTTGGTTAATGCCCAGTCATATAATATTGGACAATGGAATAGTGCATAAACAGAAGACCGGCAAAATGCTTGTGAAGCCCCATAAAAAATTAATGATTTGGCATTAACAGAGATAGGAACGCCAAAAGACTTGTAAGAATAGAAGAAAAGAACGCAAATGAAAGATAGGTCAGAGACTGAAGGAACGAAGCTTTATGTGTAGCGCGAGAGAGAGAGAGAGATCATGTTAATTTGTCAAGATTCTTGACAAGATTTTCAAAGCAGCATACCTATACCACAAAACAGGACCAAAGGAGCAAAACTCACCAAACTCCATAAGGTCCCTCCGGTTGTATTATGAGCCAAAACACATGTTGAACTAAGAGATTTCTTTACATGGAAGATATTCTTGATTATCTAATATTGAATGGCTTAGCTGTTCAAGGACTGCAAGTACAGCCACCCTTCTGATAAGGACAAGGCCGTGTCCCTGGGTCTTCAGACAAATCCCCATGCTTCCTGATTTTATTAACTTCTCATTATAATGCCAAAAAAAAAAAACAAAAGATTGCCTTAAAAAAACAGAACACAAGCATCCTACTGGGCCTTCGCTCATTAGTGCATATATGGGCAAGAAATGCCAGACTTGTTATTGAAGCATTTTCATATGCATTTTCTTTGACCCCCTTTCTTAATCCCAGGAGATCCTCCCCAGATCTTCCTGATCCAGTGGAACATGCCTTATATTGATTTTAATCGGTCATCTTTATCTCATTCGAAACCATACCACTTCCCCAGTTTCTGAATATTCTAGTAAATTCATTATTTTCCCTGTGAAGATTTGGTCCTCCCAAGCCTGTCTGCTTTGGAGCTGTCATTGAGGTTGATGTCATTGCACAATAATATGCCCTCACTCAAAAAATTTTCTTTTATTGGTTTCTCTATTTGTCGTTTAGTACCTTAGCGGCACAAAAGGCCGGGTTTCCAATGAAATACTATTGAAGTAAAAACAGATGAAGAAAAGGTTAACTCTCAACAATTTAGGATGTCAAAATCAAATCTCTTCATATATTTTATTATTCTTGAGGACCAGGAAGCTGAAGTCTTTCATGTTGTCCAAATAAATGCAGGGCCCATAAAAGAAAATTAAAAAGGGACAAAACTGAGAGAAAATAATAATGTGCAAACGTGTACAGTGATGGATGGCCTCTGCCTCAATTACAACAGCGTCGTGGGGATAGCGGACAAGAATCTAGGGAAGGGTATGGGAAAAACATCTCTTGGCCTTCCAACCACCTCCAGAACCTGTGAAAATTTTGCTCTTTTTCTCAGTCTTTCCTTGTAACACAAAGAGGGTAAGGAGGAGAAAGCTGCTCTTGTTTCTACGGCAAACTTTCGTCCTCTTTTTAATTTTTTCCACCACTCTTCCCATCTCCCATGACAACGGTCTCCTTATCCCTTTACCAATTCTGCCCGCCAGGGATGTATATGCATGATTCAGTGAGGATGAAGACAGTCCTTTATATTTCGCAGTTCAAAACCTCATCCTACAGCTTCCTTATTTATTGAACCAACGAGAAGAAGGGGGTTGGGTGTTTAAATGAAGCGGTACATCAGTGGACCAGAACCTTCCAGGGCAGTAGGCTTAGATGATTAGGTCATTCTTTGTGATATTTCTCATTGTGCCGTCTGCTCAAGCGCCACTTGACTGCTAAGCAAGTACATTGATACGCTGATCACACTAATTAGAAGATCACGCAACTTAATAAGCCGGAGAAGGAAGCTTGCAAAAGTGCAATTTTTTCCGGCCAACGGGCGCCTGGTCCAGTTGGCCAGAGGGTTTTAATTTCAGGAGCTAGTCCCCTGTAAATTTCGAGGAACAGTAAAAGAAAAAGTATAATTTATTCCTAAAACTTCTTCCCATTAAGTTACTCATACGCGAAGAAGTTATCTCATTTATTCAGATAACTATGTACTCAAATGGAAGTCAGTTTTTCTCAATGAAGCACCAATGGAAATTCTTTCCGACACTTAAGAAATCAGACTTTTTTTGAATTTCAATCCAAGCCTGCATAATCTCTTTGGTTAGCTTCGAAACAGATTATAGGGCAGAACAATCAATAGGAACATGGTTTTTACCCAAATAATATTGTCCAGGCAAGCCAACATTGATAGGCACATCACATGTTCAGAGTAGATAATGAAAGCCATTAATGTCATTCACATCACGATCGAAACAATGATACTACCTAGCCAAGCAATTAAATAATCTAATTAAACCAAAGATGATTCGAGACTTGAAAAAACCAACTCGAATCTGCCGAGTCACATGGATAAAGTCTCTAGAGAAGCTAATATGAAGTTTGAATACCGGCGCCCAAGGAAAGGCCTAATCGTTAATTACCAAATCATCAATATAATGAGTCAATCCATAGCTCAGGCAAAGGATATTCCATGTTTCTTCAAGATACATTCTGCGACGCACCAAAAAGATTTGAACCATGTTGAGGAAAGCCATTAATGAAGTATTATCAACTATAAGTTTTGACAAAGTACCTAACTAAGCAAATACTCTTGACTGGTAACAGGGTCTATTAGCATATGTGCAACATTGCCATACAGCAACCGGATACTGTACTGTAGTACTGCGCTTAATGACTCTTATTTGGGTGGGGCAATAGAGGGAGTGTTATTCCAGCAATCGCTTGTGCTTGCACCAAGCAATAGCAATGACATACAGGAAAAGGCTGCCAGTGGCGCCACCGCCTACAGTCCAATAGAATGCTTCTGGACCCTTTTTCTTATCAAACAGCTCGATAGTGATGTTCATGCCAAAAAGACCCGCCATGACCACAAAAGCACTCACCACTAGGGTTGCAGTTGTCAACACAACCCCCATCTGCAGCAGATGGTTCTGTTTGTCATCTAACATTATGTTAATGTAGTCCTCCGTGTCATCGACATACTCCCTTAGCTTCAATAAGACAACAAAAGCAAAACAAGAAAGTCAATAAATGGAGAGAGCAGGTAGTTAAGAATTCATATTTCCGATAAAATATGACAAGGGAAAATTCTTTGATTAATATTGAATAGGAAGTGAGGAACAGAACCATAAGTTACTTCATTTCTACTTAGGGCCCATTTGGTTCTAGAAAGTGTTCTCAAAAGATTCGAGTTTTAAGTTTGCTTGAAGACAAGTTTGGAAAAATATCTTTTTGAGGAAAAATAACAGTGAAAACAAGTATTTTTGTGGTCCTTCCAACTGATGAAAGAAGGTTTTCTTCCAGTTTTCAAACGCCCTTCTTTCTTGCTCTTGAAATGAAAATATCAAAAAGTCATTTCCTTCCTTAAATTCAATTCTCAGAATAGTTTCATTTGTTTTCGTACGATATAAAATGCTATTTGGACTGTTTTCATTCTCAAATGGAAATGAAATCAGAAAACCTGGAAAACTCTCACGAGCCAAACACAGGGTCTTATTATCAATAAAAAAGAAGGCAATTTCTTTGGAGCCTTATTTCTTCCCCCTTTTGGATAGGTATAGTTAGACCTAATTAATAGGTAGCCTCAGGCAGGCAAGGGCCTGCCCATTTGGTATAGAAGAAGCATTCATAATAGGACTAGGGGAAAAAAAAAACTTTAAAGTCCATTACCGTGGATAATTTGTTTAATGTACCATCAATTTGCACAAAGTAAGCCTCTAACAGCATCTCAAGCTCCTCCACATCAAGATGCTTGCTTATCGCACTATGAATGGTACTAGTATGTGTTCCATGGCTGTCTCTACTAAGCACGTTAGGGGCGCCAAACAAATGATCCCGGGGATTGACAACATTTGGAATATCACCCTCATAGGTGGAACTTCCATTTGCATCCAAAGAAATCTCAGCAGGAACCCTGAGGTAAAGAAACAAGCAACTTAAAGGCAAGCAATCATCACAGATGCCAGTCAAAACAAATGCGGCAAACTACATTTTCAAGTACCTATCCTCTATTTCAGATTGAAGAACTTCATCATCCATTCCTTCTCCATTGTCCATTCCCTCTTTCTCACTTATCGAGGAAGCCGAAGAGCTTTCAAGCTGTTGTTGAACCAACTTGTCTGTCAAGTACATCTCAGCCATATCTTCATCATCATCAAGAAGGTGTTCCAATTCATCCCTCACCTGGAGATTAAAAAAAAGAAAAAAAGCTCCACAATCAAATGGCAACAGTCTTACAAATCAAATACTCATATTAATTGAATTGTCTGCATTTTGTGGGTCAATCAGATGTCACATAAGATCAAGAACCAGGAGGTATCGAGACACTCACAAACTAGCAAAGAGCTTCATCATGGAAAGAGGATGCACTACTGAACGCAAACTTAATGAACTCCCTTTATTCCCAAAAAGACTAAATAAAGAAAAGATAAATTCACTATGAGTTTTAGACCAGAATATTTCCATGTCTTGACTTGTGTAAATGTGTTATTGAAATAGGCGAAGTATCCATATCCAATATATAACATGTTTGTTCCAGAACCATGCATTCATCAAGCACAAAATTCTCGATCATGGAGAACTCTGACTCAGCATTTATCCTGAGCAACAAAGCATCTGCTCATTCATTTTAATCTAAGGTATCATTCTAGGTCTTTCGAAGTTTTGCCCCTTAAAACTTTTTGCAACAGATGTGCTTAACTTGTATGGCTTGCAAGTCCTACTCCAAATTCCTGGTTTTACTCATACAAAAAAGTTAGCAAGACCACACAAAGAGCATGGTGGAAGATAAATAAGAATGCATTGGTGAAACATAGATCGCAGGCTCTTAACCAGCTGACCTTTTGAACTCGTCCGGTTATGGCAACCAAGCGACTTTTAATTTGACGAACTCGCTCCAAATTGAGAGTACTAATCTTTGAAGTGAGCTTATCTAAAGCTGGATGAGCCTCCTGCTCCAATGTTCTTGCCTAATTTTCACAAGGAAGAAGTTCGATTGTAATAAACAGCAAAAAGAGAACTGAAGTTTCTAGGGAAATAAAAGTAAGCACGTCAGATTTATGAAGCCAAGGATTTACTTCAATTTCCAAGCAGCTGCAAGCAGCCTCCAAGCATGCCTCCAGTGCAACAAACTCAAATGGAGGAAGTTTCAGTCCCTCTCGATTCTCAAGGGCTTGTTTCGCATCCATCTTAGCTTCTTCTTCTTCTTCATCTTCTTGACCTTTTAATTGTGAAAAGCCTACAGGAGAATTTCCAGGGCTGACGACCCTCGATTGCGGCTCTTCTAAATCGTACAAATTAGTCCATCTTGAATCATCAGCATTCCCTTCCTATAAAGAAAGAGCAACATGACTACAAAAATACAGCAAAAACATAGAATATACAGTTCGAATGATCTCTAAACTTAAGCCCATCTTGTAAACTGGGAAACCTATCAAGGTGCTAAAAGAGTTGATTGGTCAGTGGCGCAATGAGGCACGTCAGTCGGTGACGAGGAGAAGCTTCAAATTGTGATAAGCCAATTGCGAGCTAGTATAAAATGCATAACCAAAATCTCATCAGTAATACTGGACCGATCATCTATAAGAACTAAAACATACCAGCACAAACTTTTGAACACAAAGTAAGGTGCTGAGCTAAACATTAGTCTTGGCCGCACATTAAAGTGATATAGTCAGAAGTCAGATGGCCACCACAAACCTTGAACAATCATATAACTGACCACATACGCGCGCGCGCGCACATAAACACTTCAAATTTGACAAGACGCGCCATCAAGAGGAGCTCGGTGGCTCTCAAATTATGTCATCCCATGATCAAGAGGAACGTCAAGAACTCTAAAGAAACGGTGAAAATTACAGAGAAATCACACCTGAATCAAGAAAAATTCAAGAAATAAAGCGGGGGGAAGAATCAAAACCCTTTCGACCAAAAAAGAAGAAGAAGAAGAAACAGAACCCCGACCTGGGGTTTGGTGGTGGCGTGGAAATGACGCGCGAGCCGCCTCTGCAGCTCCTCCACAAAGGGCGTAACAGAAGGGTCCCTCGAATTCAGCAGCAAGACCTCCTGCGCGGTGATGATGGCCTTTATGTGCTCCAAGTTGATGACGATCGCCCTCTCGCGACCGAGGATAGTGGACGGGTACGAGAGAAGCGGGTCCAAGATCCGGAGATCGCGGGCAGGGAGGCCCGTGCGGCGCATGATGGAGTGCTTGCCGGCCTCCACCACCTGGGCCTGCCCGGTCGAGTCCAGTAGCAGCCATGCCCGGACGCCGGTCCCCTTCTTGCGGAGAGCTCCGGCGGTGGAGAGAGGGGGTTGCTGGGCGGGTCGGGCAGGGTCGGGTTCGGGCTCGTCGAGCTGGGCGGACTTGGACGGTTGAGGTGGGTGGGCGCTCCTCATGGTTCAGCGGACCATCGCCGAGTCGATCCTCGACCCTTTTCTGGATACCCACGAGAGAGGCGTTGGATCAGCAACTCCTGCTCGCGAGCAGCAGCGAAACTAACCGAAAAGGCTAACCGCAGCCGACAACCTCGAGCTTGATGCCATGGTTCCTCGCCCGCCGCCGTCTTCACCCGGACGTTGGCTTTAAAATCTCTTGCCAAGTAAAACTTCGGGCAAGTGAAAAATATCCATCTTTGACGGGCCGGGTCTCCCATGTCTAATCGGATTCGGCCTTCTTTTCTGGTTTCTGCTTCGTCGACATGCCCACTTACATAGAACGAGCTCGTCGCGTCGAGCTTCAAAGTTCTATGAGTGGATGTCGCGATCGGAGAGGGAGTCACACCTCGATTGTCTATAATGCAGATCTTTTGTCGAGATGCGACCGCCCGATCAGTGACTGATTTAAAGTTCAATCGAGGATGGTCGATGAGTGATTAGTGTGTCGAACATGATCGGCTCTCTGATTAGTCTGATTTGACCTATTAATCTTGCTATGTGTGAGCCCGGATTTCTCGGGTCTGATGTCAACAATGTCTTGAGATTCTCTTGGAATCAAGCTCCGACGAGACACTTAATAATCGGTCGAGTTGAGGTTGGGGTTTAAAAGTTCCAAGTACGTGAGTCGAGTCAAATATGTGTTGGCCAAAAGGGGAAGAGACGAGGTAAATAAGAATAGCGACGACCGCGAAATAGATGCACCCTTTATTAGATGAATTAATATAATCAATAGTTGACCCCCCCTTCCCCAAAAAAGAGAGAGCAAAAGTAAAATTTAGAATAAGTTTATGCCTTCTCTTAACCACATCAACCGAGGCCCAAATGATGCTTTCTTGATCGCAACCCGAAGGCCCAGCTGAGGGTGAAACCACATCACAAGGGGTAATGAGACAGCCACCTGTCCGCCATCTCGAAGCACTGGCTGGGCTTGTACTCTGGAGCCGTGTGACCTGCCCCCTGCGTCGATTTCAGATGCAAAATTCATTCATTCTCCAATTCATCTACCCTTTCTGTTCACTTGATTTCTTGTCTCCTTACCTTTACCGTTGCGTAGGTCATGCCATCTCCAATGTCTATGGTGGACTTGAACGTGTACCTGTCGAATATGAACCCAAAGACATAATCAACCATGAGTTCAGATCCGCGAAAAACGTGGAGAGTTCGCGTGTGATCGAGAGAGAAGACTGACCCGGCAACTTGGCCGTCGACGAACCAGGGTCTCCAGCCGTCCAAGATGGTCATGTTAAGATAACTGATCCATTTCTCCGTAGCCACGTACGGGATCAACATGTCGTGATCTCCGCTGCAAAAGGGTGTTGTCATGGGGATTTTCAATCAGTGTAGTTGCCTCCAGAAACGAAAGCCGTGTGTAGCGGTGGAGGAGAGAGTACCTGTAAACCAGAGCTCGGTAACCGGCTTCGATGAGCTCGTAGTGATAAGGGACCGCGGAGTTGAGATCATCTTCGTAAGCCAGGGTCTTGTTGCATCTCGTCCACCCCGGAATCGTCCCCTGCCCATCACAATTGAATCCGTTCCTTGGCTTCTTATTTCTAGGGAAAACGAAAGCACAATTCTCTTCGAACTCTTATCTGCGGTTTTCGGAACTACTTACGTTGCGGATGTTTAACGCATTCTGGACGGATTGATCGTTGGCCCACATGTAAGAAAGCACATAGTTCTCGTTCTGCAAGGAAACACAGAAGTCATATCCGATGAGCGCTGAGCTCTTACGAGATCATGTCAATGCTGAGGATGTCGTGGCATTACCCGACACCAGTTTTCATGCCGTTTAGCAGATGGCAGTTGGAGCAAGTCTAAAGGCATGTCGTTGTCGTCATCGAAGAATCTGCTTCCCCAGTTGAGTCCTGCCTCTATTGATCTCGGTTTCGCATAGCTGCACTTGGGTTCCAATATTGCTGCATCACATACCTTCAACGTGCACTGCAACGAAATAGGAAGTTCAATGACTCTGATGCGTGGCTCTTGGGAAAAGCCACTTAGATTGACAAAAGAGAGAGAATGATCATGGTGTAAAGGACCTCCGCGATTCGTCGAATATCATCCACGCATGCAGTGTTCTCTAGGTCTGGATCAATATAGTTTCCCTTGCAATTCTCTACGGTTGACTGATGGAAAAAGAAGGAAAGCCATGTGATCCAAGAAGCATGCTCATAATATAAGCAAGATTTGCCGGGTCATTGGAAACTCAAAACTAGACCAAGAGAAGCAGCAGGAAGTGATCGAGTCACACATACTTCATAAAGCTCTGTCGATATGAGTGATACGCGATATTGATATTCGACCCTCGAGTTCTGATCCGAGTTCAAATCCGTCACTGGATTGCCCAGCATGTACCCCTGATTTCATTTTAACAAAAAAAAGTGCATTAATTTCGTTTTTTGATGGAGTTAAACTTGATAACTAAGCGATATGAGTCTCGGTAAGGTGTACTTGGAGATAAAGGGTTGGCTTAACTCCAGCAATAATCCCTGAAACATCGTTGAAATGGGCAAGAACAGAAAGAGCTGAGTAAAAATTAGAAAGAATTTGAAATGGAAAGTCTCAGGTTGCAGCACATTCATAAGGTCAAGCACAGGACTCGATCAAAGTCACCTTTTGATGCTAGAAGAGTGACTTGCGGTACGATCTTGCCGGAATACGAGTCGCCAGCTATGTAAAGCGGGTTCGTGCTGAACTTGGGATGGCCCAGGATCCACTGCATTTAACACCACTTCTTTTCAGAACTTTCATCGAAATCGTAATTACGCGTTTCATTTCCGCAAATTGCAACAACATCCCAGATCAGATTGGTCCTGGAAATTCACTTCTCCAAAAGTAGAAAAGGCGAAAAACCGACCTTGCGGAGGAACTTGTATATGTCCTTGGCAGACCTGGTGTCTGAGGTGTAGTAACCATCTTGCGTGGTCGAGTAAGCGAAACCGGTGCCGACGGGCGCGTCTAGGAAAATAATGTTGGCGATCTGCAAATTCATCAGACATGTTCCGAAGTTAAGAAAAGAAGAAGAGCGTCCCCAGTCAAACTTATACATTGCTTCTGGCGATTGAAGATAGGCACCTCCGTCCACGAGTAAGGGTTAGAAAGCAAGGTAGGTGAGCTCCCGTTGAACGATGCGTAGTCAAATTTCAAAGGTCCTGCGAAAAGAAAATCGATCCACACGATGCATGAGAGGTGTTTGCAGCCAGAGGCAGCATCCTTTTCGACGTACGGTGCCAAACATTCAACCGCGTCGATTATACGCAAAGACGACGTCCTTGAAATACCAAGTAACAGCAGCACGGCCCCGAAATTGGGATTGGTGCGAACTATTCTAATCGAACACTATTGAATGCTTCGCCTTTGTCAGTGCCTCGAACGAGCAGTGGTGAACATAATTGAGGACACTTCGACGGGCCTCGGCATGATCATAGGATTCTTTGGTGGCATAATGCCCACAAACTTGTTCATCCTTGAGACCAACTCAGGCCGTGACCCCATCTTTTGGGATTGTCAATCTGGTCCTAAACTTACCAATATGGCCAATGTAGTCCTTTTGCTTAATTGCTGACATGCTGTCCAGTTAATTATTGCCCTCCGTATTATGTGACATGTCGACGTGGACAATATGTAGATCACTGTATCAGCAATTTTTGACACCAAAATCGGTTGGAATATGACTAAATTGAAATTTTGGGTGATGATTTGAGACTGTATTGGTAAGATTGAAAAGTGTAGAATTGATGTAAGTTTTGTGCCGACGAAACTCATTGGTTAGAGGTTTACTAGGCCTAGCTCCAAACTCACGTAAGTTTCGGTCTTCATTCCTGTCACCGGTTTGTTGAAATTTTACTGCCCTCTTGACTTTTATAATGATATAATGATCATTCCTAAATTTCATGCTCATTCATTAATTGGAATCAGTGATGATCAAGCCACCGCTGTAAAGTACATGCCTTGACACATAAATCGTTTTTAACAAGTATAAATGGCATTCACTTCTCCCCATCAGCTACTACTAGTTCCAACTTGTGCATACACCAAAATAAATAAATAAATATAGACTTGCTCATGGATTATAAAAATGAAAGTTTTCGCCGGAGAGAGAGAGAGAGAGAGAGAGAGAGAGAGAGAGAGAGAGAGAGAGAGAGAGAGAGAGAGAGACGCACCGATTTCGAAAACCAGGCCGGAGAAACCAGAGCAACCGGGGCCGCCGGTGAGCCAAAGCAGAAGAGGGTCTCTGACGGGGTTCCTCCCCGATTCGATGAAGTAGTAGAACAGCTCGACCTCATCATTATCCCCAACACTCACGTAGCTAGTTCAGCAACAATGTACCCCATACAAACTCAGTTTCAACAAGAAAAATACTAAAGCAGGAGAGCGAAATGCTACAGTCTCACTAATGATAACTAAATGAATGCAACGAGACATACACGCCACAAGAATGAAAAGAAAATCAAGTCACACGCAGTCAATGCGTTATAACCCACCCGGTTTCAAGCTTAAATGGGAGCTTCCCTGGATACCCAGGTAGATACTCAACGATGGTGTTGGCCACTGCAAATGTGTCGATCCTCAGGACAAGCAACAGCAAAACCCCTACAAAGATCTTCGTTGTCGCCGTCCTCGCCGTTCTCCGACTCAAACACTCGTCCACCGCCATTTCTAGTGGCGGCCGAGGGGAGAGACTCTTGGAGATTGAGTATTATTTACGAGGCGAACTGAAAAGGCGTAGGTTCAATGGACCCTGGAGAGAGAACAGAGGGACAATGGGAGGGAAGTTGATAGAAGCGTTATGCCAATGCGCGAGAGGATTGAAGGACGCAAATGGGTTTTTCTTCATTAGGGTTTTATTTTACTTTATTTTTTCAAACATGGTGTGTGGATATGATATGGCCTAGTCTTTGGTCAAAGCTTGAAATGGCAGGCGGCTCCAAAGATGTGTACAACGGTGGAGCTGTAGGTCTAATTGCGAGGGAGGATAGTTCGTTGGGTCTGTCGAAATTTTAAATGGGGAAAACATTGATATAATCCCCGTCGAAGTCAAGCACCTGTAAGAGTCCATCTAACATTCTATTTGGCAAATCTTCTTTCCTCAATAAATGAATGCGCGCGAAGATCTCCTAGCTACATGTCTCATGTTTGGGAAAATCTTCTTTTTATTTAGGTAGTAGTTCGTGCATGCACAGTCCAAGGGCCCGCATCGGATTAGAGCTAAGCACTGTAGCGAGAAGATGATAAGAGATTCTATAGTACGGGAAATAGTAAGATTGTAGGATTTGACTAAGTTTGAGCATGTAATCATCAGACATAATATCCAACTTTCCAAGAAGTGCCGGTACTGTACATGGTGGATTTGGAATGGAGGTTCGAATTCGAGCGCGAGAGAAATTGATTTGGAACCACGTGGTTTATATCATGAATTGGAGAGCGGAAGAGCTAACAGGGGCTTGTCGCCACTTTGAAGCGTTTTTGTGAGGATTAGGACAACTCTTAGTAAGCATGACCCGAAAGATAAAACTGAAACTAGGACTGTCTCGTGGGATTCGCATGGTACTTACAACCGGTCTTGTGTGCGGAGATAAACACCACGGTGGGATAGATTCAGCTTTGCAGATTGTTACTTGCGAACGATGTCTTGTTTGAGTATCTGCTCGTGTTTTTACTTATGTTTTATTGAGGTGGGACTTTTCATGAGATGCTTATGAAAGTTGAATAGCATCCAATGTGCCGAATCTGTGATCAGCCGTTGCTTCATGATCGAGAGTAGTCTTAGGAATAGAATCAAAATCAAGGTCGAAACTTTCAGCTTGATTATGAATTACACGGTGCATAAGACGAGATTTACATAGAAACAAGACGGAGGGGGTTTCATGTTATCATATCGGCATAAGCTGGTTGAATTTTTCGATTTAATTTTCGTATGATCCAATGAATTTGTCTGTTCTATTTACTCTAATCTCTTTTCGGGTCCCATGTACAATGACTTGGAGATGACAAGGAATATATGCACGAGTGGCGCGTTCTAAAATTGGAACGGCGGTTCCAGCAAGTAGAGATAATTGACAATCATTGTCTTTCGCAATGCAGAGAAATCCAGATAACGTCGCTGGTCGATACATCTGCTTTAGCATCCTTACGAATGGGAGTGGTTTGAAAGATTGGTACCGTCTTGACTTGGTGAAATATAGGCCTCAAAACATGTTAATCAATGCTAGCTCACGTCAATAGGTTCCCTAGCCAGCAAAAATGAATTAAAAAGAAAAGTTGTTCTGGATGAGCGACGGAAACGTCGAGGATAGGTCATACTTTGGTAGGAGTGGACCTATCAAGATAGGTTGAAAATCCATTTAATAATACAAAAACATTTAGATGGATTTTTGAAGTTAGGTCATATAGAGATGTTGGAACGATTATTTAATTTTTAATTTCTTTATAATCTTTATTTTAATTTTTCTTTAATTTTTTAATTTCTTTTATGGGCGAGGTAGCTGGCCAGCCTTGCTGGTCATAGGTGAAAGGAATTGGATTGCTCTGATATCATGTTAGAACATTCAACCTAAAAACTTAAGTTGATAGGCAAAGAGACCACACGAATATGAAGATCATTCATTGTTCATTGTCAAGCAATGAGGACTGGTAATTCAAGATCTTCCACAATATTATAGTCGCATGGTTTATTTGATGTACTGAGGTGATTGAGTGACACCTAGCAGAACACTCCTTACATTTATTGCAGCTTACTAGTCTCGCTTTGAGGGCTTCGGCATCAGGGGACGGGAACTAGAGAGGGTAATGAGCGAACCATCTGTAAATCATGGCTAGTGCCTCTTTGGGCTTGTATTCTGGAGCTGTATGACCGGCTCCCTGCGCAACAGCACGTTTTACATGAGAAAGTTCTCCGCAATGTGATCGATATAGTTCGCCACATCTACATCATTCAATGATTTAAGCCTCTATAACATCTTTACGGAAGATCACTTGCGAATAATTAGGTACCTTGACGGTTGCATATGTCAACTCGTAGTTGTCATACTCATATAGCATGGTGTACCTGTATGTCAAAATCAGCAATGCAAATTCTGGGTGAGGTTTGGTCAAGAATGGCAGAAATCATGCTCATACATATGTTTGCAAACACACTAACCCAGCGACTTGACCGTCCACGAACCAGGCCTCCCAATCAGTGGAGAGAGAGAGATTTAATGTTTCGATCCATGCCATTGTGCCGATATATGGAATAACCATGTCGTGATCTCCGCTATAACATCATAGACCATTACTCATTCGGCATACATTACATCAATATATCTTGTTACATGAATTGCAATATTATGTTTCCCGAGTTCCTATTACCTATAGATAAGGGCTCGGAGTTTTTTCTCGGTGAGGTTTCGATGATAGTCGGTGGATTTAATGACATCATGAGCGTAAGATGAGCTCTCATTGCACCTTATCCACTCCGTTTTAGTCCCCTGGCCGTGCGTGCAGGAGTGAGCAAGATGACCAAGAATCAGTCGGATCGGCAACATATATCAATTACGACAATCAACAAGGCAATACCTCTCGAACGTGGAGAGCCTTTTGAACAGTCTCGTCATTAGCCCATACATAGCAATAGAGGTAATCATAATTCTGCACAGTAAACATTGCTTCACTTGAAACAGTCGTCAATGCATTGAAATGAATGCAGTCTAGAAGAGGGGGAATTTACTTACTCGGCACCACGGTCCGGGAGACTCGAGCAATGATAAGGGGTTGATCTCTGAGTTGCCATCCCCGAGAATTCGTCGATCCCATTTCAGTAGATTCGGTCTTGGAGTCAATGTACCACACTTGGGTTCCAGTACGTTGGGGTTGTTTATCTTCTCAACGCACTGTCAGATGGGAGAACGAACTAACGTCGCTAATGGTCGTGAAGATGGTACTCTTACAGAGGTGCATCGATGCAACCATATTTACCTCTACAACAGATTGAAGATCAACTCCACAGTCAACGTTTTCGGGATCGACATGCATGTATTCGCCCTTGCAGTTTTTCTTGGCCGACTTGAATTTCATATGGTATTCAATGCTTCTTCATCAGTCATCGCCAGTCAAGAGGAACAACAAAGACATTGGATGGAAAATCAGATAAAAACTCAGTGGGATTCACCTCATAGAGTTCGTCCGATATAAGCGCTTTTCGATGTGCAAATATGACTCTCGAATTCAAGTCGTAAAGTATGTCCGTGAAGGGATTGCCAATCACATATCCCTGGATTGATGAAGTGAAAAGGTCATGTGAGAATCATGGAACTTTTTAGTCTAGCATGTTTTAAACTGCTAAATGGATGCATACCTTGATATTCAATGGTGGAAGATGCCCAACTTCATTACCTAGAAAAAATTTGAGACGTCGAATTATTAGGAAAACAAGGGTAAGATTCTAGAGCAACGAATCCTCATATTTTCACTGTTTGATGATCTTTAAATCGAGACCTTTCAGTTAAACTAGGAAGACAATGTTTTGAGAGCTTAAATTACCATTAACAACTTCTGTGACGATGAGAGGAATCGTCATGCCCGAATAAGAGTCGCCGGTGATGTAGAGTGGGTTGGACAGAAATTGGGGATGAACCACGAGCCACTGTATCGATAATTGGAGAATGACGTTAGAAAGAAACTGACAGCGCGACTTTGTTCTTGGCTAGTACACAATCAATTGATGGAACGGAATTGCATGAACAAGAATTTCACCAATTTAGGTGAGGCCCCCCTCCAAGAGCCCCATCTGGTACTTCGATTGAAGTACAAGCCCAAAGAAGAGCATCATGAATTTTTTTTTTGATCAGCTTGACAGAGTCATAAAGCTCGATCCAAAGTGAATAGATCTGTAACTTGGCAAAGGAAGATTGGTATCTCATCTGACCTTTCGCAGAAATTGATATGTTTCGGCAGCTGAACTCAAGTCGCCAGAGTAATAGCCTTCTTGAGTAGTTGAGTACGAGAACCCAGTGCCAACAGGCTGGTCCAGAAATATTATGTTCGCAACCTGGAAAACTTAGGCGATAGATGAAGAGGTGCACCAAACGACCGTTAATTGAAGCATGCGCAGACATTTCTCAATGTGTTGTACCTTGGTCCATGAGTATGGATTCAGCTGGAAGGTTGGCCTGTTCCCACTCGAGTTCTCATAGTTGAAATTTAATGGACCTAAGAATCAAGAGACAATCTTCATGGTAATGACTATGGAAATTCCTACTAGTCGTGGTCCTAATCTTTTGTTAAGGTTGCAGGAGTTACTTAGGAGCATTGCCAAGCTAAATGACCCCTTCAACCGGCCACTAACTTTCGCAACATGAAAATTGGCTATTTGAAAAGAAAAGAAAAAGGCCGAGTTTGATTTTCCACCAAGTGCTGACTGCTAAATTAACAACAAAGTAGGACCTCGCATTTCCAAAAAGCAAAAAGAGAAAGTAGTTTCAAGCTCTGTTATAATTGGTTTATTTCCAAGATAAGAAAATAGCTGGGTTGTTCAAACGACTCTTGTTAAATAGTTGTGCTCTAAAGCAATTGAATGTCCACTTCAAATATTTTTAAGAGATTTTTAGGTTTCTCTAGAGTACACGCTTCTTATAATCGTAAATTTTAGGATGGACGAAATAGATTAAAATAATTCACAATACCAAACTATTGGAAAAATGGGCATCATATATAACCGTTCAATGAAATTTCATATGCTACCATATTCAATCACTAAAAATTACATTAGGCAAGAAATAATGAAGAGATAACCACCCTCGTTAGCCTATCTTGATTCCATCATCACTTGTAAAATTAACTTATTTCTTTCATTCATAAAAAAAAAACTTGTTTATTCTTTCCAAAAATGTTTTATAATATCTAGTGATTCCTATTTGGAATTAAATCATGATCATTACTAGCCTAACTGCTCTGCTACTTGTCATCAACTGACGGTGCAATTTGAATCGCACTTGGAAGTTTGTCCGGTTTCCTTGGAAAATGCGTAGTCGTGGCTACACGGTTACTCTCCCAGGAGGAAAAGTATCCACACATATTTTGGAAAACATAAGACATTACACATATATTAATCTTTACGCATTGTGATTGATTTTTCATTTTTGCTAGTCCTAGAACATAAATAATCAATACCTCCGTGTCTATAAAAAGATGACTTATCTAATTCAATAGAAAATAAGAAAATCTAGTCCAAAATCGAAGTATTTCGGTCGTAATCTTTTTTTGTTCTTATCTTATGTACTTAATCATGATCATATATTATCACAAGTCCTGATCCCAAATGCTTATCTTATCTTGATGGTATTGCTATACTTGAGCTTAGAAAAGGATTCTCTCCCACGAAAAAAATCATGAAGAGCGGATGAGCTCTGTCACCTTCCTATCCACTTTGTACCTCGCTAGAGGAAAGCTAACGTTCAACCTCATGTCTACCGAATTTTCAACCGGGAACTTCCTGTCGAATTGAACTTCACCATCATCGCTGCTACTTTCCCTTTCTTCTACTACACAAGAAGAGTTGGGCTAGACTAGAGATCATCAGACATGTTCGAAGGACTCGGCGTACCGATTTCGTAGATGAGGCCGGAGAGGCTAGAGCAACCGGGGCCTCCGGTGAGCCAAAGCATCAGAGGGTCGTCCTTCGGGCTCCTTTCCGACTCGATGAAGTAGTAAAATAGCTGGACGTCGTCATACTCTCCGACTCCAATGTACCTTCATTCATCACTCGCGGTTAGATACCGACTTCAACCAGGAAACATACAGCAGCATCGCAAGACTTATCCGTTGGATGGGGAGCATATTACTTACCCGGTTTCGAGCTTGAAGGGGAGATCGCCGGGAAACCCGGGCAGGCTTTTGATGATCGACTGAGATTGGACGGTCCTGAAGAAAACCAGCAGTGAAAACAAGAGGGGCGGTGAAATGGATGCCATCATTGCTGGAGAACCAGCTTGGCGTAGCAAGCAGAGGATTACCAATTTAGGAGTTCACTGATGAAAGTGCGAGTAGATATACACACACACACACACACACAGAAAGTTGTTTGTCCTTCTCTTTCCGGTCAGTTTTGCTCAAGCGACGAGGTATAAGTCCGATGCCCGACACGACAGTACTGTGGAGCTATGGGCGTGGGATGTCCACTCGAAACGGCTAAAAAGTGGCATAGAAACACAATAAACACAAACGAGGTTACTTAAGGCCTGTTTGGTAACCATTCTGGTTCTTAATTTCTCGTCCCTGGACGAGTTTGGGACGAGAAACCTGTTTGGTAAATACCCTTAAAATTTCTGTTCCCGGGATGAAAAAAAGGCTGGGGATGAGCTAGGGACGAGAAATCAGAACCAAAAATTTTTTGGTTCTCAGTTTCTCGGACAAGTTTGAACAGCGCAAAAGAAGAAATAAATTTTCATTTGATCTTTTTAAGTTCTTTCTTTGATATTACAAATGTATATTTTAAATGACAATCAAACTTTCATTTGATCAAGTTGATTGCATTTCTTATCTTTTTTTTTTTGTACTTAATACTTTCCCTTATATATTGTGTGTATACTATAGCAAATTCACGACGTGTAATGTTTTACGGTATTTCTTTCTAAATGTTCATTTACATCCCTCATTATTGAAAATAACGAAAAAAAAGCTTGGCTCTTTCTTAATTCTTGACTTTTCTCTCTCACTTTTGTCATATCCTTCCAACAACGCTCACACCACCAAAGGAATCGACTCTTAAGATGAGATCTCGCTCAAATCACAATTCACTTTATTAGTTCCTCGTACAGCACAACTCCATCGTATCAAGTACAAGAAAGAAAGAAGAAAAGATGATGATGAGAGTAATTGAGTCTAAAACTAGACCAATCTCCATTTCAAATAGGATCAGCTCCAAGAAATGAAGTTGGATATTTTTATACTTTGTTTCCTCTTGGTTGTTCACCTAACAAATCATTTACTTAATAGTTTTATTTATTTATTATGAAGGCATGAAATTAATTTATAAAAGTTATTGTCTTAGATAATAGAAAAGTGTTTCATGTATTAATTTATTGTATTTACTGATATTTCTTAAATTAAATGAAAAAAATCCAGGGACAGAAATTTTGTGCAGTTACCAAACGCGTTTCTCTTCCCTAAAACTCATCCGAAGACTATTTCTCAAAAAAACCAATTCTAAAAAAAAACCTATTTTTGGGACGAGAATGGTTACCAAACACGCCCTTATTTCAATAATAATGAATGCAACTCCCGAAGAACTTTTTGGGGAATTTAGCCCCCGTTAACTCACACTCAACATGTTTTGTGTTTTTAACTTCCGTCCATTTTACATATAAAATTTTTCAAAAAAGAAAATGATAATAGTTTCTTGTGTTCTTATGAAAGTTATGAAAACTTATTAAAAATTCATTTTAAAACTTTTTTCCCTTTTTTTTTTATCTTACCATTTATTGGCAGCTAGTCATAAGCCATTTTAAAAAGAAGATGAAAAATGTTTAAATGTAAAAAAAGAAGATGGAAATTTTTTCCTTTTCTAAAATGTGGAAAACATTTTCCCACTATTGAAGGTTTTTTTTTTCATTGATTGAAAATATTTTCCTGAACTATCTTGAACGCCGAATTTTTTTTAATTTATTTTTCGTGAAACGAACAGAGCGATCGAAGTAATTGTTAATATATCCAACAATTTGTACTGCCCGTGGAAGAATTTATTGCCATCCAATGTGCTCCCAAGTGTTAGAGGGAAAAAAAAAACACTCAAACGGTTAATTTAGCTAAGGGCGAGGCTCAGCTACCAACGATGCTGTCAGGACACGTGTGAAGCATTTATTAGGGGTTTGATCAACTAGTACTAACTGTGTCATCAACGCAAGATAACACGACAGAATAATAATGAGATAAATATACTAACAGTTTTAAAATTTATTGCACAAACATAATATATTACTAAAACTTTCAAAAAAATATAATTAAGTACTAAAACTTATCAAATTATATAATCAAAATTTTCTGTTAGCACGGTCAATATATCTAGGGAAAATGTAATATGGCATGTTAAAATTAATTTATCTCTTATACCCGGTATTATTATTATTATTATTATTATTATTTTCTTCTTCAAATCTTATTTAAAATAGACTAAAAAACTAAAAAAAGCTAAAATTTTATTTTTTTAAAACAAAACTGAAATAAAAAGAGAAGGGCAAGGCCTCACTGGTGGTTGTTGCTGTTGCTCATCATGAGCCTTGGGTGAGGGTTGCCGATCCTTGCTAGTCTCGGGCAAGGCGACCCCAGGCAAGAGCCAGAGAACCTTGCCACGACTAGGTTTTTTGGGAGGGAAGGGTTTAAATTTGAGCACATTGATTCGAAATCATGTGGCTTAGATCGTGAATTGGAGGGCCGAAGAGCTAACGAGGGTTTGTCACTACTTTATAGAGTTTTTGTCAGGATTAGGACAATTCTAGAATTAACTACCTTAGTCAGCATGATCAAAATGATAAAACTGAAACTAGGACAATCTCGTGGGATTGATTGGTACTTACAATTGGACTTATGCGTTTAGATAAACACCACAACTGGATTGATTCGGCTTTGCACATTGTTACGTGCAAACAATTTTGTGTTTGAGTAGCTGTTTTTGTTTTCGCTTGCGGTTTATTTAGGAGTGATTTTTCATGAGATGCCCATGAAAGTTGAACAATGTCAATGTGCCAAATATGCAATTAGTCACCACTTGATGATCGAGAGTAGTTTTAGGAAAAGCATCGGAATCAAGATCAAAACTTTCAGCTTAGGTATGAATTGTGTAATGTAAAAGACAAGGTTTACACAGAAACGAGATGGATGGAATGTCATGTCGTCAGATTGGAATAAGATGGTTAATTTGTTCGATTAAATTTTCGTTTGATCTGATGAATTCTTCTATTTTATTCAGCTTAATCTCTTTTTGGGTCCCATGTACGAGGACTTATACAAGCTATATGCATGCACGAGTGGCACATTAAGAATGATCTGAAATTGGAAAAAGTGGTTCCATCGAGTAGAGATAAGCGACGATCATTTTCATCTGTGATGCAGAGCAACGTCGCTGGTAGATACACTTGCTTCCACATCCTAACGTATGCGAGTGGTTTGAAAGATTGGTGGCGTCTTGACTTAGTGAAATTTAGGTATGAAAACATGTGGAAAATGCTAGCTTACACCGATGGGTTCCCTAGACAGCAAAAATACCTTAAGGAAAAGTTGCTCTGGACGAGTGGACAGAAACGTCAAGGACTAGCCAAAAGTTGATAGGAGTGGAGCTATCAAAATGGATCGAAATTAAGTTGCAGGTAAGCATAATGGGTCAATAAAATACAGAGGCCCAAATAAGTGGGTCATAGATGTGTCTATTATAAAACCATTACAACCTACTTGAGGCTTCACTCATTTAAGAGGTCTCTGTTTCATATAAGAGGCCATATGGAGTAGGGGCGAGTGCTTCCAAGTTTCATATAGGTTTCACCTGGAATCTAAAACTTATCCTTCGGAACATGTTTCCTACATTTTGGAACCTAAAATCTACCATAAATATCTTGAAACCTGTAACCTACCCTGTCACAAATTCTTGGGTCGATTTCTGGGTCTAACAAATTCTATCCGTTTTCTTAATTGAACGATTGTATACTACGTAGTATATTATCATTTCTAATGACCATCATTTGCCGTTATAATTTGCAGGCGACAACTTAAAAAAGGAAACATGAAAAATGCAAAATATTAATAAAGAAGAGTTTTAGTCACGGATATTGCTAGTAATGAAAACTCAAAGTAGTGATTTCAAATTATCACTTATCGTTAGATAGTATGAAATACTACAAGATCGCGCAAAAACATAAATAAAGAAAAACATAAAAAGACTTATTTTAGATTTTACAGTCTAGGTTCCAGGTTCCAAATCTCAAAATTAAGAACTTGGAATATATCCATGAAAATAAGTTTGTCTCAAATTTTATATATTGGAACCTACACTACATAATTGGAACCTTGAACCTGATCGATTCTCATCGGTCTGATTCCAAGTTTCTCAATTTTACTTCGAATCCATGCTTATCCTTAATATAGAGATGTTGGACAAATTATTTTAATTTTAAAATTTATTTTTTCTTTCTTTCTTTTCCTTTTATTACTTTTATATCCTTGGGTGAGGGTCGCTGGCCAACTTTATTGGCCATAGGTGAAAGGAATAGCACTACTTCGATACCATGTTGTAAAGTTCAATTCAAAAGTTTAAATTAATAGGTGGAGAGAGATCACATGAATATAAAGAGTATTTATGACTTGTTATCAAGCAACATAGGATAATATTACAAGATCTTTCAGTGTGGTTCATTTGAAGTACTGACATGATTGAGTGGCATCTAGCAGAACAATCCTTACATGAATTGCAGCTTAATAGTGTCGCTTTGGGGGCTTCGGCATGAATGGATGAGAACTAGATAAGGTAATGAGCGAACCATCTGTAAGTCATCGCTAGAGTCGCCGGCGATGTAAAGTGGGTTGGACAGAAATTGGGGACGACCCACGAGCCACTGTGTCGATCATTGGAGACAGATGTCAGAAAGAAACTGACAGCACGACTATTATGTCCTTGGCTGAAACACAATCAATTGATGGAACGGAATTGCATGGACAAGAATTTCACCAATTTAGTAGAGGGCCCCCTCCAAGAGCCCCATCTCGCAATTCAATTGAAGTAACAAGCCCAAAGAAAAGCATCATGAATTTTTTTGTTTGTCAGCTTGACAGAGTCAGAAAGCTCGATCGAAAGTAAATAAATTTGTAACTTGGCAAAAGAAGATTGGTATCTCATCTGACCTTTCGCACGAACTGATATGTTTCGGCAGCCGATCTCAAGTCGCCAGTGTAATAACCTTCTTGAGGCCAGCGCCAACGGGTTGGTCCAGAAATATTATACTCGCAACCTGGAAAATTTAGGCGACAGAAGAAGATCTATGCACGAACCAACTGTGAAGTGAAGCATGCACGGACATTCCTCAGAGTCTCGTACCTTCGTCCAAGGGTATGGATTCAGCTGGAACTTTGGCCTGTTCCCACTCGAGTTCTCATAGTTGAAACTTAATGGACCTAAGAACAGAAGACACTCTTCATGGTAATGACTATGGAAATTTCTAGTAGTCGTTGTCCTAATCTTCTGTTAATGTTGCAAAAGTTACTTTAGCAACTTGGATTAAGAGTATTGCTAAGCTAACAGACACCCTCCACTGGCCACCAAAGGTGAGTTCTAGTAATGCTTTCATTCCTGGAAATAATTTTTTTTACATAAATAGTTTTTATTTATTTATTTTTATTCCTTGGATAAGTTTCTTTACAAAAGAACGCATTTAATAACTGCTATTTTCTTGAAATAAAAAAAAGAAATGCATTGAGTACAAAACTAATTTCCTGATATATTTTTAATTTAGAAAAAAAGTTCTTTTATTTATTTTCCTTATTACAAAGGAATATAGTAAGCTTTAGAAAAACACAAGACATTAGACATATCTTTCATCTTAACACATTGTGATTGATTTTTCAGTTTTTCTAGTCCTAGAGCATGAGCGATCAATACCTCCGTGTCTATGAGAAGCTTGTTTATCTAATCAATATACAATAAGATAATTTAGTCCAAAATCGTGGTATTTCGGTTGTAATCATTTTTGTTATCTTATTATGGACTTATAAGATCATATATTATCACAAGTCCCGATCCCGCAGGCTTAGCTTATCTTAATGGTATTGCTACATTTGAGCTTAGAAAAGAATGTTCTCCCAGGAAAGAAAGATCATGAAGAGCGGATGAGCTCTGTCATCTTCCTATCCACTTTGTCCATCACTAAAGGAATGCTAACGTTCAACCTCCTGTCTACCCAATTTTTGACTTGTAACTTCATATCGAATCGAACTTCAACATCATCGCTGCTGCTTTCTGTTTCTTCTACGACACAAGAAGAGTGGGGCTGGGCTAGAGATCATCAGACATGCGTGAAGGACTTGGCATACCGCTTCCGTAGTTAAGGTTTGAGTGGCTAAAGCAGCCTGGGCCTCTGGTGAGCCAAAGCATCAGAGGGTCATCGTTCGGGCTTCTTTCCGACTCAATGAAGTAGTAAAATAGCTGGACGTCGTCATACTCTCCGACTCCAACTACCTTCATTAATTACTCACAGTTACATCCCGATTGCTCTTTTGACCATGACATTCATCAGCATTGCAAGACTCATAAATTGCAACCATTTTGATGTTTTTCCTTTTGATTTGTTACTTCAATACGTATTACTAACCTGGTCTCGAGCTTGAAGGGCTGATCACCGGGAAACTCGGGTAGGTTTTTGATGATCGACTGAGATTGGACCGTGCTGAAGAAAACGAGCAGCGACAACAAGAGGGGTGATGAAATGGATGCCATCGTGACATTGCTGGAGAACCAGCTTGGAGTAGCAAGCAGAGGATTACCAATTTAGGAGTTCATTAATAAAAGTGCACATATGTACACAAAGTTGTTTGTACTTCTCTTTCTGGTCAGTTTTGTTTAAGTAACGAGGTTCAAATCCGACGCCCGACACGACAGCACTGTGGAACGATGAACTTGAGATGTCCACTCGAAACGGCTGAAAAGTGGCTGAACTCGACACCATGCACCAAAACAGATTAAGCACGAACGACGTTGCTTAATTCAAAAAAGATGAATGCAACTTCCGAAGAACTTCTGGTGGGAAATCAGCCTTCATTAACTCAATCTCAACATCTTTTGTGTTTTCGATGAGTCAAAATAGTTCTTAATGTATCCAACAATATATAGCCTGTGAGAGAATTCATCGCCATGCAATGTGCTCATAAGTGTTAAAGAGGGAAAAAACATACACAAGGTATTAATTTAGTTGAGGGGGAGGCTTAGCTCCAAGCGCTGCTCTCGGAGTCGGGACACATGTGAAGCATTCATAAGGGGTTTGATCAACCCGATGTTCACCTAATACAATAAATTAACTGTCTCGTCAAGGCAAGACAACATGACAAAGAATATTAAGATCATATATTAAAAAGGAAAAGTACAATTAAACACTGAAACTTCTAAAAAGTATAAATAAGTATTAAAACTTTTAAACAATAAATTCAAAAGCTTGTCTTATTGATGGAATCGAATTTTTTGGGTTAGAATGGTCAATTTGTATAAGGGGAAAATGTACAGTGGCATTTGCAAATTAATTTCTCTCACATACGTGGTATTTTTGCAATTATGGTCTTCTTCAAGTCTTATTTAAATTAGATTAAGAACTAAAATAATTTAGAATTTTATTTTGTAAAAACATTGAAAATAAAAGAAGGGCAAGGCTTCACCGTTGGTCTCTGTGCCGCTCATCATTGACCTTGGGTGAGGGTCGGTTGACCCTCGCTAGATTAGGGTGAGGCTTGACTAACACCAGAGCCAACAACCTCTGTGGGTGCACGGATCTGGGTGAGGCCTTGTCAGCCCTGCGTGAGCCTCCCCTGCCCTAGGCAAGGGCCGGCGAGGCCTCCCTAGGCTAGGTGATGGTCGTTAGCCTCAAGTGAAGGTCGGTATTGCCTAGATCTGGGCACCCTTGCTTAGGCTTAGCGAGGGTTGTTGGCCCTTCCACCAACGGGCGGCAGGGAAGGGCTTGTGGATACATGGGCAACACCCCACCCTTCTCTAACTATAATTTTTTTTTTAAGGTTCTTTAATTTTTTTCATTAAATTTAAAATAAGATATGAAGAGAAAAATAAGTATACATTCCACGCATAAGAGATCAATTAATTTAAAAAAGTCATGACAAATTGATGCTATTAATTAAAAGGATTTAATTAATTTAAAACTTGAACCCAGAAAAACGGGGACCTGGATTCCTTACTCTGTTGAGCAGGGTGCTTACCCAAGGCAACCGTCCGATTAAGGATCGGACGGTTGTCGATTTTCTAAAAGAAAAAGATAAAAAGGGACGGGACCCACTTTAATAGTGGGGCCCACCTCTCATCTTTCTAAAATTCCCTCCTCCACTGATACGGTAGATCAAGGAATCCAAGTCCGAAAAACGGAGCTGTAACAGATGGCAGACCTGCATTCCTAGGTTCCATGAGTAGCTTTTCTGCAGAACTAGAAAAGAAAGAGAAAACAATAAATTAAAGGACGAAAACAATAGAGAGAGAGATGAAACGAGCGAGCAATGCCGATGCTCGCCCATGGCCATCGTTGGTGCCCTTCGGCGCGCTCGCGGAAGCATGAAAATTCGAGGTCGACGGTCGCCGGAGGAAACCTGGAGATCCAAGGTCCATGGCCACCGGCGGGACTCGTCGGACCTCATGGTGGAAATCCGAGGCCTGTGGCGGCAGGTGGAGTCGCCGGCAACTCGCGGAGATCTGTAAATCGGAGGGCCATGGTGAGGATGGCTGCGAGAAGAGGAGAAGGGGACGGAGAAAAAGAGCGAGACTTTTATTTATGTTTTTTTATGTCCACGTCGTCCACATGTGGCATTTTGGGATTGGACCAAAAATGCACGCCACATTAACCTACGATGTGGTGCATCGTGATCATCTTCTTCCTTAATTGGGGATGTGATGTGGGTTGATCAAACTTGGAGGTTTTCTTTATTTTTAGGCTTTGGCAAAACGGATTTAGGGTCGCAACTTTAATAGGGGGATATTATACATTCACACATTGGTAATAAAAAATTATTGTGTGTCATATATAGATCTATGTGAACGTGATGGATTCCAAAATAGTTAGATCCGAATTAACTTATTAAATTCCTTCCTACATGCTTTACAAATCTAGCTTGACTTAGACTCATACTCGACTGATTCGAGATTGAGTTTTAAGTAATTATTCCCCTTAAATTGTTAAAGGTGAAGATGGGTAGCTCTGTGGACTGGCTTGATAGAAATTTTTTGTTAATTATTCGACAAGGTGGCAATGTTATATAATAATCTAGCAAAAGAAAGGTTGGAGACTTCATGGTTGGAGTTGCTTTTGGAAGAGTTAAAATATAGAGGGATCTTGTCGACAGAACAAGTTTCATTTCATGGAGAATGAGTACACTAAGTGGGCTTCAGATCGAAGATAACAGATCTGGGAGGGGGAGGGTTGGGGTTTGAAACCTTGCCCTAGATGAAGGCGGCGTTGAACTTTCACAAGCCGATCCGTCACTTTTAGATCTTTCGAGCAATGCCTCAACTGAAGACTTGGGAACTTGATGAGTAGAGTGGGACACTCCTTGACAAGTACTTGTTCATTCTAGGAAACCCGATCAGCACCTAGAAGAGTTTTTGACTAAAGTTAAGTTGTCTGACGGCAAAAGTGTCGGAAAAGTCATAAACCTGTTACGTTGATGTTAATTTAGTATTAAATCTTTAATCGTGTTAATTTAACCTTTAATCTTTTGACTTAATGTCAATTTAGTTATTTTGACCAAGTCTAAATGAGTATTGCTAATATGGATGCCGGTTTGCTTATGAGGCACCACCAATACCGATGTTGATAATTTTTAATAAATATTTTATTTTTTCTATTTTTAAAATTTTTCTTCCTTTTGCCAGTGACCAGCTATTGGTCGTAGGTGATTGCTGGCCACCAGCCATGGCTAGGCAAGGCCTAATCGGCTAAGCCTTGATGACGGCTCCTTTCGCCCATGCAAGGCCTATAGAGGATTGGCCTCTCTCAGGCATGATTTGGCGAGATCGCCTTAGCCTTGGTGAGAGTTGGCCTTGCCATATTTGGTGATGAGAGCCTCATTGGGGCTCGCCCTCACCCCGGGTCGACCTTGCCTAGGCTAGGGGGGCTTCTCCATAGCTCGCTTGACCAGGGCCATGGCTAGTCATCAACAAAAGGAAAAAGAAAGGCAAAAAAGAAAAAAAAATCAGAAAACTAACAAAAAATCCAAAAAATATTAAAATACTATAAAAATTATCAACATAAGCATCGACAGTATCACTAGACCATCTTGTATCCACGTCAATAATGTCAATTTAAAATTAGTTGGAAGAACTAAGTTGGCATTATGTCAAAATATTTAGGATTAAATTGGCATCAATGCAATAGATTTAGAATTTTTCCGACACTTTTCTCTTTGTATGACTTAAGGCTTAGGCTCTCATTTGCCTGTGCAAGGTAACATCTAAGACCTTCAATAAGTTACTAGGGTTTTCATATGAAGCATTGACCAAACATTCAATGAGCGAGTAAAGCCGTCAAGCAGCTTCTCACAAGACTCGCAACATAAAGACGAGACGGGTTGGGAATAACAAAATCTTATATATATGATACCTCTGATTTGTTGCTTTCACTTGAATCAAACATTTACCTTACATTAAGATCTTCTTTATAATTTCCTAAGACAAATCCCTGGCCTTCTTTTTTTTTTTTTTAATGAAAAAGGGCTAAATACAAAAAATTTGGGAAAAGTGCCAAAATAGTCCTAAACCTTTGCCACTAGTGCCAAAAAAGTCCTAAACTTTTGCCACTATTGCTAAATAAGTCCTCAACCTTTTTTTGGTGCCAAATAAGTTCTCAACCTTTATAAGTTGTGCCATATAAGTTCTTTTCACTGGAGGAAGCACACGTGGCTCACCGGAGCTCGTCGGCGCCGATGTGGCGCCAACTTTACTTTTTTTTTTCTTCTTCTTTTTCTTCTTCACCGGCGGAGCCCTCGCCGGCAATGGGCGAGGGCGGCGGGGGTTGGGGAGGCTGCCGTCAGCCTCGCCCGGATTTGGGCGGGGGCGGCCTTGCCCGGCCCCAGCCGGCCCCTAGCGAGGCCTGCCGGAGGGGGCCGGGCGAGGCCGCCCCGCTCCTGCCCATATTTGGGTTGGGTGGGGCTGCCCCGCCTAGATCCGGGCGAGGCTGGCCTCGCCCTACCCTCGCCGGCGACGGGTGAGGCCGGGGGCGGCCTCCCCAGCCCCCGCCGCCCTTGCCCATCATTGGCGAGGGCTCCGCCAGTGAAGAAGAAGAAGAAGAAGAAGAAGAAGAAGAAAAAAAAGAAAAAGCAAAGTTGGCGCCATGTCGGCGCCACGTCGGCGCTCCGGCGAGCCACGTCGGCGCCACGTGTGTTTCCTCCGGTGAAAAGGACTTAAATGACACAACTTGCAAGGTTGAGAACTTATTTGACACCAAAAAAAGGTTGAGGACTTATTTGGCACTAGTGGCAAAGGTTTAGGACTTTTTTGGCACTTTTCCCCAAAAAATTTAAGTGGTAGATTTACTATCCTTACTTTTTCACCTAATACGAAATGAAATTAATTTTGTAGGAGATAATGAAAAAAAAAACTGATATCCAAGTGCTTATTGATTCCAACATCGTCAATAAAGCGATTTACTTATCAGAAGTTACGTTGCACTTCCAACTAAAAGTGAGAGAGGAGTTGTTTTCTGATGTCTTCAAGCAAAGTAGGGTCAACATCATCAACTATGAGCTTTAGACTAACAAGATCAGTGAAGTTTCAGAGTCAATCTCAATATAGATCTTAAAAATTTTTCATGAGAGAGGTCACTTTGATGCTTCCTCCCATAGCACAAGGATCAAGCTTTGAGGCCACCAGCACTTCGTGTCTGAACGGTCACCTTCATTTTTAATTCTTCGTGTTTTGTTTTCTTCTGGCACTGTGTTGCTGAAGTCAAATATGGACAAGACAGGAGTGGGGAACGCGTGGTTTTTTAATCTTCCGGTTCTGCCATCGATTTGTAACGCTTTCCACGATCGACTTTCCGTCACGTGGGATTAATCAAAGTGCAAGTAAACGATTTCTCAATCCTCGTGATGTTGTGGGGGAAAAGCTAAAATATGCTTCTGCTCCTCGATCACTTCGTTTCTAACACGACACCTAAGAGTCAACGTGGTTCCTGCCCTTCTCCCGATTGTCGTCCCAACCTTTGAGGTTGCGCATCGACCGGAGATCTGGATCCAAGAATGAATTTTGGGCCGAGAGATGCACGTGATCCACGCAGGTGTTCACCAAACCTGCCCCCATCGCTAGATCAAGTGGACGGCCGACAAAATCTAAGCATCTAATTCAAATCCATGGCATTGTCCTGTGAATCTAATGGACGGACGCAGTAGCCGTGCTTCCGCGTCCCTTACATGTCATTGCTCCAACATGTCTAACTGCGATAGTTCTTTGACTAGCAGATGGACAGCTTAAGGAGCCGCGAAGCGTATATAACCCCCTCGTAATCCCCGCCGAGGAAGTGGGGAGCTTATACAAAATTGCCTTGTTGTCCTTTCTCCACCAAATTTTTCTTGGTTGTAGGAGCCAAGGATGTTGCATCTCCTACTCCCATTGCTGCTCCTGATCTCCAGCGCTGTACAGTCACAATCAGGCATTGTCCATAGACTCCCGGGTTTCCCTGGAGATCTTCCCTTTAAACTCGAAACTGGGTCAGTTCGCATCATATGTTTATGAGCAACTACAGCTTTAGCAAAATGACTTGATCTGCCGTGTTTTTTCTTTCCTCATCTTCAAGAGTTATGCGTATACTTATATATGCGTGTTTTCTTTCTAACGTTGGTTTTGATGGGGGTGACACAAAAATGGTGCAGATATGTAGGGGTTGGAGAGGCGGAGGAAGTACAGCTATTCTACTACTTCATCGAGTCAGAGAGGAGCCCCAAGACGGACCCTTTGTTGGTTTGGCTCACGGGTGGTCCCGGTTGCTCCTCTTTGTCCAGCCTCTTCTACGAAATAGGTCTCCTCTCTCATTAATGCCTCAACTGATCGCCATTATCGTCATTGTCGTCGTCTCTTCTTCTTTTTTCTTCTTCCCTGCAATAATGCTTTTTCGGGCGACACTGAGATTCCTAGCCTTCTTTCCCCCCCTCTTTTTTAAAAGACTACTAGATTATGCTGCATTATGTTATGTAAATATGAATGACATGCCCAACTTTCAATCTGAAGAAGAACACGGAAACGACCACTTCCCTGTTTTCTGTGGCCCCCTTTTTTTCTGTTGGAATTTTACGGAAGCGTGTGGGTAGTTGAACTTACTCTAAGGCTACTAAAGTGGACGCTCCACTTCGCTGTTTATAGGAGTCCATAGTCAAAGTCAAAGATCTCTTTTCACAAACCTAGAATAATCTAGCAACCAAAGAAATTCTAAAAATTTCTACGTTCTTAGACTTTTCTACATTCATCTAGCAAGTGCATATCTTAGAGAATTCTAGAAATTGGATCAACATTTTCAACATTTCCATTTCGACGAGTCCTGTAATATACGTTTTAATCAAACCAAATTGCCAACGAAGTTCTGATGAGATCTGAACGGGGTGGTAGCAACCTTATCATGATATGATAATAGAATATTACATAGCAAGATTCTCGTTGTCTTTTCTCCATTGTCCCCTTGTTCTTTTTGCCAGGACTCTTTACCAAACCCCCGTAGGGAAAATAACCATTAATAGTGATAAATTGAACGATACTTTAATATCTCCTGGTCAACGTAATTTAAAAAAAAGAATAGCCTATTCCTCTGTATCTCATATGGGGTTCATAATTATTGGAATTGGCTCGATAACTGATATGGGGCTCAATGGAGCCATTTTACAAATAATCTCTCATGGATTTATCGGCGCTGTTCTTTTTTTCTTGGCAGGAACGAGTTATGATAGAATACGTCTTGTTTATCTCGACAAAATGGGTGGAAATAAAAAAAAATTAATCCATTTATAATCAGTGATGGGCATTCCATATCAAGTTAATATTCATATGCCGCGCGAAAGCAAAGCCAATTAGATGGTCTTGATCACCCATGATCTTCGCGTTTGCGTGTTTTCGTGCAGGTCCGCTACAGTTTGATTATGAGAGTTCCAGCGGAACTAAACCAATATTAAAGTTAAATCCTTATTCCTGGACGAAGGTGAATCACCCTTATATGTGGGTAACGTTAACATCGTTCAACTTATCGAGACTAAAGTGATTGCTTTCTTGTGCGACAGTTAGCCAACATAATATTTTTGGATGCACCCGTGGGTACGGGATTTTCATACGCAACGACGGTAGCAGCATCCACTGGTAGTGACACTTCGTCGGCAGCGCAAACGTACGAGTTCTTAAGAAAGGTAACCATCTAGATCAATGCCGACAGTACGTTAACTCAAAATAATATCATAGCTAATTACCTGGACCTTTACAGTTCCTTGATTTTGTCATTGTTTTCCTGATGCAGTGGCTTGTGTCTCATCCCAAATTCCTCGCAAATCCGCTTTACATCACTGGTGATTCTTATTCTGGTGTTGTTATCCCCATCATCGTTAAAGAAATATATGACGGTGCGTAATTGAATTTTATCCTCGCAGTCTGTGTCACTCGGGCTCTCAAGAAGCCAATTTCTCTTCATCAAAATGAAAAACTCCGTTTGCTTTTTCTGTATAGGTAATGAAGCCGGATACGAGCCACAGATGAATCTCGTAGTATGTAATAATCTTGTAAATTTATTTTATACAGTAATCTCTTGCGACATTAAAATAGAGCTAGCCTTGGTGTGCTCTTCTCATGTCCTGTAATAATCTTGCGTGCTACTATTTTTACCTCAACATTCCCAAATTTATGTCTGTAAATAATAAGCTATGTATGTTAAGCAAAGCATATTGATTGTTCTGGTCATATGAACAGGGTTACACGCTAGGCAATCCGGTGACTTGTGATGAGAAGGACCAGAGTTTTAGAATTCCCTATGCTAACAAGCTGGCTCTCGTATCGGATGAACTTTATGAGGTAAACTTACCATGTAACTCTGATAAGATCTGTACGTCATCGAAGAATATAATATATTAGCAATAGTATTTACACAGGAATCGTCTTGACGTTACTTTTGCCTTCATGTTTTCAAGATAACGAAAACGGATTGCGATGGAGATTTTCAGAATGTAGATCCCACCAACGGAGCCTGCCTGACTGACCTCGAAATGGTGTCACTCGTAAGTGCTGTTGTCATGCCATCCGCCTCTCTCATATTCCTTTATCGCAGTATAAATGTGTGCGATGAATGACTGGGATACGTTTCCTTGTGAATTCTTCTAGTGTCTCGAGAAGATATTTCTGGCTCAAGTATTGGAGCCATCTTGTGATCTCATTTCTCCTAACCACACGAGGCCAAAATGGAGCAGAAGTATGCTCGAGGAGAATAACGTCGACGTCGTCTCGATGCCTCCAGAATCCAGGCCATGGTGTCGGGTACATCCTAAATTAACCCCCTCAAAATCCCACGAATACGGCATCTAAAACTACATTTATCTATTGATGTGTGGGACAATATGAGATTGATTTCGATGATGGACTAATGCGTTGTTTCACTTGCTGAAAATTTCTCTGTCAACAGCCCTATGACTACATATTCTGTTATATTTGGGCCAATGATAAGGAAGTCCAAGAAGCCCTCTACGTCCGAGAGGTATGAACAATCATTTCTCTATCGTGGGCATCGCGGACATTCAGATATTCACATTGTTACTTGATAATGACATCCAGGGCACGAAGCTAGAAGGGTGGGAAAGATGCAACCATAGTCTGTCTTACACCAAGGACGTTCTTGATTCCACAGTTTATCATTCATACCTCTCCGACAAACACGTCCGTGCCCTCGTTTACAGGTATTGGGATGGATAAGTGGATCATGCTCCTCATCTTGGTCAAGTCTTCTTTACCGTGCGTCTTGCTTTTCGGATGAATCAGAGATAGCTTACCTTTAATTTGTTTACCAAAATTGCTGTTGTGGTAGTGGTGATCATGACTTGGCTATCCCGTACGTGTCCACACTGGATTGGATAAGATCGCTCAATTTGACTTTAGAAGGTTCGTGGTCGCCTTGGTTTGTCGAAGGTCAAATAGCCGGGTAATAATTTCCATCCTAATCTGTTAAGATCATTATACAATTTCCTTATCGAATTCCGTTCAGTTGATCATCATCTTCTCATGGTTGTTTAGCTTTGTTCTTCAAAACATATTTTATACCATCGTGAACGATGTTCATCTCGATCTAACTATACACCAAAAATATCATTATTATCATTGATGAACTTTGTTCATCGAAATTCCATCTCTTTCTCCGTGTAGAGAACCACACTCACGCCGGAAAAAAGCTTGTACCATATCGCGATTAGACCTCTTAACTTAAATAGGCTCACGTTTGAGGAGTCCGGGACTGTTATATCTATTGACCTTTTTTTTTACTAATTCGTGTGGACAGATATTCTATACTGTATTCCAAAAATAGCAAGTACGATTTGACGTTCACAACAATTAAGGTAAGACCAATTTCTCACTGTTATTTTTCCTTCTAAATTGTTAACGCTCCTCCGCGTATTGGAAAATGGTTGTGTAAAATTGTAATGATCGTTTCTTTTCTCTCATCTTTCCCTCCCCTTCTTGGGTGGTGCAGGGAGGGGGACACACAGCTCCGGAGTATAAACCCAAGGAATGTCTTGCAATGGTCGATAGATGGTTCGCTTATTACCCTCTCTAGCTAATTTCCGATTGGTCTTTGGATTGATAGTCAAACCAAATCCAGATTCGTTAGACAATGATGATGTGATTCTGAATCTATCTTTCCTGTCAAACTATGCAACGATTCTTTAATGAGAAGCTTTAGCTGTTGCGATGAGACACAGTCAGATCCGTGACTGTCCCAACAATTAGACCTCAGGGTTGCTTCGCGGTCAGATGCGCCTGACATTATGGCCTTAAGAACTCTCCAAAAGCACTGTTTTCTTGCAAGTAATGCGGGCGGAAGCATAAATCCTCAATAACGGAAGAAGTGGATTCATTTCACAAAGAGAAAAGCGTGCAATGGAATCGAATTAGAGGTCAGGAGGGCACTACTTAACCGAGCAGCAAAAATAATTACTTAGAACAGGTACATAATTGAAGAACTAATGATGCGCGGCAGCACGGTCGTTATTATGGATGCAACTCTCAAAGGGATCTGGATCGCCTGACGTGGACGGAGCCCACGTCTGGCGATTCGGGCCATTAATGCCCCCCTCCCCTTGTACTAAGGGGGGCATTGATGGCTAGGATTGGCTAACGTGAGTCATTTCACGTTAGCCAATCCATTTCCTTCTCAAAGTAGCTCTTTTGGGGTGTTCAACTTATGTCGATTTGACTTTGATGTGTTTTGTGTATTTATTTGACGCATAACATAAGCCAAACTTACTTTAGTTGAAAAAATAAATTCAAAGAAAACCAATTAGAATGCAAGGACAATGAATCCAAAGAAAATCACTTTCTTTGAGTTGAAGCCTATAGTTAGAAGAAAAAGCTTAGATAAGGCGCACGTCTATTTCGAATGAAAACCGTGGTAAGTACGAAGTTCACATCTAGTACGACAGGTGGAGCTTGACTTTGTATGATGAATGCACTCAAGACAAAAAACTTTAAATGATGATGTTGAAGATTCAATTTTCGAATTCATGATCGTTCATGTTTCAGTAGGACTAAAGAAAAGAAAAGGAAATGTGACCGCAACGGGTCTGAAAAATTAGTTGCCCTCATCCATAACATGTGAGCCCAACTATGGACCGCTACATTATATATGTGTCTCACTCGTAATTCATTTCATCCGACACCAGATATAGGCCTCGGCTCACACACACAGCTAAAAACATATCCAGCTAACTTTCTCAACTACCAACGTGGCGCATATCCTCCATAAATTAGAAAAATCTTCCGACCAGCATCTTATTTGCTTGTCAAAGCATATTTCAATTATTTTATCTTATTTTGGAAGGGAGATAGCTAACTCTCTCAACTATTTACGTGGTCCATATCCTTCACAAATTACAAAGATCTTTCGACCGGCATCTTCTCTACTTGTCAAAGCATATTAAAACATTTTCTTTTCAATTTGAAAGGGAGATAGAGAAAGTATAAGAAAAGTCCGAAATCTATTGCATCTATTGCATTGATACTAATTTGCATGGTTTAGGGCGGTTTGATTCTTCCATGAAACCAGGAACGAGACCCATGAGATCGGTTCCATGTCTCTAGGACCGTGGACCGGACCGGACTGGATCCATCGGTCCGATTCCTAGAGAATCTAATGGACCGGTTGGGAACCAAAAAAATTCTAAAAAAATAGAATTTCTTTATTATTTTTAAGAAAAAAATTATTTTGGCAAACTTGTGTAATAATTAAAATTTTAGAAATTTAAATTGAGTTTTTTTACTTCTTTTACATCTTTATTTTTAATAAAATATAAAAAAATTTAACCGGTTCTCGGTCCAGTCCGAGCCATTCCCGATTTGGGCAGTCCAAGTTGCTCACCCTACACCATCGGCCTATATGGCACTACTGGCAATAACGTGAACTATTTTGAACAATGTTTTAACATTTCTTCCATTTTTATTTTATTTTATGATCTTTTTCCTTTTTGCTTTCTTTCCATTTTATCTTTCTTCTTCCACTTTTGGTAAATTTTTGTTGGGTTAGATTTATTCTTTAGGTCAGATACGCGTCCAAGGGAGTTGTAATGAATAGCTTATCTACATTGCAGGCCCAACGAGTAGTTTCTCTTCAAAACAAGAAAGGGAAAAGAAAAAGACAAAGGGGAACGAAGGAGAAGAGAGGGAAGAGAAAGAAGAAGGATGTCCGATGAGCTGGAGATGTGATGAAATGGCATGTAGGGTACATTTGTTTTGCGGATAAATTTATATTTGAGGAAATATTTTTAAAAATAATTATTTATAGCGTTATGTGAAAAATATAAAAAAATATTTCCATCACCCACGAAAATAATTAAGTATAAATTGATATTTTCCGTTAACTTAAAGCAATATAATCAATCATTTTTAAAATATAATTTTTCTAAATCTTGAGTTTTTCTTAAGACACATGTGCAGACCCATGTCGGTTTTCCTTTTATTTTCCGTCCCACTTGCTACAACGAATATTTGGTCTTTTTTTCATGTTTTCAATTAGTTTTTTTAGTAGACAGACAACATTATGTCCTCACAACTTCTTAACTTTCAGACTTATGCTGATACGTATATTCATTATTAAATTTCCTCACAACTTCTTAACTTTCAGACAGTAGTTTAAACTTTGCTTGACATCCCAAAACTCACAAGCCAACAAGTCCCTTCCATCGATACGGATGAATTAAAACTCCATAGACATTATTCTTTGACTAAAATACTTTTTCAGATGAAATGTCGTGAAATTCAAATAGTTTCTCAACCGCAAGTACATTTATTTCCGTCATTTCTATCTTGATCTCATTCAGTCGATCCAATCAGATCATTATTGGGTGAGAAACTTGGATTGGTCCGGTTATCAACCCAATGACCAGCTGAAAATAGCTAGAGGGGGTAATAAGATAACCATCTATCAATCATTGCAAGACATTCTTCGGGTTTATACTCCGGAGCTGTGTGCCCTCCTCCCTGCACCATGGCAAAATCGAAAAGAGAGAAAAGGAAATCGACCTTATAATTTGAGATAATCAATTTATTTCCGAAACGAATACAGAGCGTAAAAGGTAAAAAGGAAAACATAGTGGAGGGGAGTTGGTCTTGCCTTAATTGTTGTATATGTCAAATCGTACTTCAAACCTACGCCATATAGTATAGAGTATCTGTCCAAACATATTAAGAAGAAGTTAGTACGTTTTACGACTCCCCGAGCACACTAAATGCATGTACGTGCATGCGAAAGGGAAGTTAGATATAAAGAAATTTGATGTGAAAGAAGAAATGCAGCCTTACAAAACTGAAAATGAGGACTCTCAGACAAACTGAGATAATTTGTAAGAGTAATTCTTTCTCACTCCAGTAGACCAAATTAGCCTTTTTAGGATTTTGAGCAACAGATGGACGCCATTTCTGTAATATGTTTGAAGGTTATAGTATTTTGGACTTTCCGTGGTTGACATGTAAGTTTGGTGTTATCATCCAGTTTCACACAAAAGTCAATACGAGAAAGGAAGAAGCGCATTAGCTTGTTCCTTTAAAATGATGAAACGGGGGTATGTGAGTTTCTTAAGTCAAAGGCTCAGTATGATTCGAAAGAAGAGGAAGTGAAGAATCCGGAATGGGGACTGAAGAGAATTTTATTCCCTTCAGTCTGGATTCTAACAGTCATGTCTCTGACTGGTCTGCGAAGAGGGGGCGAAAATTGGACATGAAGCCAACAGCTACACCCACATTTTAAAGGGACAACTCCAGAATTTCACATTGTCAAAAAGCGGGTATGCCAAAGTAAGTATAACTAGCTTAGAATCAACCATTAGATGTAAGAGACATTCGAGATACATAAGCTATTGCTATATCAATTTCACTTCTCTTAAGCTCGACTCGCTCGAGTGTTGTAGGGTCCCAAAAGGTCCGCCCTCCGAGGACTTTCTCGTTTTTGATGTACAGAGTGCGTAAAGTCAAGAGCTAATCGAATGAGAAATTTGCATGAAAAAGGTTGATCTGTGGGTTAATCCAAACTTGACCATCATTGTTAACCAAAATCATGATCTTGAGCAGGATTAGGTAGGTCACAAGCCGATCGTAATTGTCTCGATGTACCACTGAAGAAAATGACTTCTATTTCTACTGTTGTATAAAGAAAACTGTAATAGATGAATTCAGTCAACAAATTGTAATCCTTTTTTTCTTATATGAAGAACTTTACCACAGTGGGAGACAATCCGAATGAGTTAATTTGTGTTTACAAGTCTAAATGCGATTTGATAAAATCTTTTTCAGTTTAACTATGGCTCTCAACACAATCAATTGATGGATGGCATTTGATAAGCAAATATTATGGTCTAAAGTTAGATTGAGATGTACACTATTCACAACGGAATAAGTACGTTCATGATGGAGTGAAATGGAAAGCTATACATTTATGAAGATGATGATCAAGTAAAATGAATAAAATAAAAAAGAAAGTAATTGGCCATCTTAACAGATAAAATTATTACCCGGCTACTTGACCGTCGACGAACCAAGGGGACCATGGAGCACGTAAAGTCAAATTAAGTGATCTTATCCAATCCAGTGTACCCACGTATGGAATAGCCAAGTCATGATCGCCACTGCAGCAAGAGTTCTTTTCATCAACAAAAGAAAATGTCTATGATTTACGTGAAGAAGCAAATAAACTGTCGAAGAATTTGAACCAGGATAAGAAACTTATCCGGTTGATAACGCACTACCTGTATATTAGGGCACGGAGGGATGTCTTAGAGAGGTATCTATGATAGACTACGCTATTAAGAACGTCCTTTGTATAAGATAAACTGAGGTTGCATCTATCCCACTCTGGCTTTGTGCCCTGAACGTCATTTATCACATAATCAATACAACTACATAAATGTCAGCGATGCCCGCAAAAGAGAACGTTTCTTCATACCTCTCGTATGTGAAGGGCTTCTTGGACATTCTTATCATTGGCCCAAATATAAGAGTACACATAGTTATAGCTCTGTTGAGATAGAAAGATTTGAATAAGGTAAACCATTACATTAGCTATTTATCAAAATTCTTATGTTCGTCGTATATTGTATTGCACATACAGATTGATCCCATATTTTTAGTTGTTGAATTCATGGATTTTGAGGGTGCAAATTTAGAATGTACCCGACACCATGGCTTGGATTGTTGAGGTAATGAGACAATGT
Organism: Melaleuca quinquenervia; assembly: GCA_030064385.1. Lineage (NCBI taxonomy): Eukaryota > Viridiplantae > Streptophyta > Magnoliopsida > Myrtales > Myrtaceae > Melaleuca > Melaleuca quinquenervia. The sequence continues at coordinate 1,754,923 of CM057726.1, read as the reverse complement.
CGATGATATTCTCTTCCAGTATACTTCTGCTCCACTTTGACCTCGTATGGTTAGGAGATAGAAAATTACACATGGGTTCCAATATTTGAGCCGAATATATCTTCTCGAGGCACTATAAAATTTCACAACCAAACATTTGTCGACGATTAATCACCAAAATGCATCTTACATAAGATAATGTGAGAGTAGTGGGACAATAGCACTTACCCTGGATACCATTTCGAGGTCCGTTAGACATGCTCCGTTGGTAGGATCTATATTCACATAATCTCCATTGCAATCCGTTTTTGTTGACTGGAAAATATGAATGCAAAAGTTAAAACACAAACACGTTGATCCATACGTGATTGTTATTATGTACTGTTTCTTTCTTTGATGGTATAGAGACATTATCTGACTTTAGTTTATTGTAAATTCACCTCATATAGTTCATCGGATATGAGAGCCATCTTGTGACCGTAGGGTATTCTTTGACTGATGTCCTTTTCTTCACAAGTCACCGGATTGCCTAATACATAGCCCTGTTCATATAACCAGAACAATAATGCTTTACCTAACATATATGGCTCTAGCATCAACAAAAATGAAGTCGAAGTGCTGAGGAAATGGTAGCATACATTTAGGTCTTAGATCTTGGTGTGAAATGCTAGAAGATAACATGAAGCCTAACGTTGTTAAATGTCGTAAAACGTAAATACATTACCAAGGAAGAGGTACAAGATTGTTACATACTTTGAGATTCATTGGCGGCTCACGTCCAGCTTCATTTCCTATACAGAAAAAGCAAACCGAGTTTTCTTTTATTTTCCATCTTTTTTTTATGAGGTAATAGCTTCTTGAGAGCAAGAGAGAGACAAAAATCGAGTAATTAACGTGAAAGGAAAACTGTTTCTGGGGGTCCACTTTCTCTGCATAATATGTGGGTAAACTTCAATTACGCACCATCGTATACTTCTTTAACGATGATCGGAACAACAACACCAGAATACGAATCACCAGTGATGTAAAGCGGATTCTCCAGGAATCTGGGGTGAATCATAAGCCACTGCATCAAATAAAAGATATGTAAGGAACCGTGTTGGTCCAGGCGATTAGCTATAATAATTGCCTGGGATATTTGGTTATCTTGAGGAGACATAATGTTGGTACTAATCAGTATAATTACCTTCCTTAAGAACTCGTATGTCTGTGCTACTGAGGATGTGTCGCTGCTGTTGTATCCTCTCGATGTCGTTGCGTAAGAAAATCCAGTATTCACGGGCGAATCCAGAAATATAATGTTAGCTATCTGTCATAAGAAAATGCCACAACTTTTAATCCTGACGATTCAAACAGAATTAAGCCGAGCTAGAAATGAAGGTAATTCACCTTTGTCCAGGAATAGGGATTTAACTTTAGTACCGGCCTGTTTCTGCTAGAATTCGAATAATCAAACTGCAATGGACCTGCGACGTCAAGATGATGGGTCATCAAAATCGTTTGGTCGGTTTTGCTTTCGACCAATAGTTAGATGTGTAATTAATATAGAGTGTTAATTTATAAGAATAACTTACACAAACTCTTTCTCAGACTAAAGTCTCAAGAAAATTACTTTCGGATTTAACTTAAGCATCACAACGTGAGAGGATAACAAGTATAACGTTGCACAAATGGAAAAAGTTTACAAAAGTGCTGCAAGGCTACGACGGCACTAGGATATATATAATTAAATCACAACTCGTTGCAAACTTCGATCTAAATTTTAAAAAAATAGTCTTCTTAGATTATTGCAGTCAATTTCAAATAAAAATTCTTGAAAATATGATTCTGTTTGTTTCGTAAACATAAATGATTTGAAAAATATTTTTCTAAAAATAATCATTTTTATAGCTTGAAAATAATCAATTAATGAAAAAATATTTTGGTTACCAGCAATAATATATTTCTAAATAGTTTTCTAAAAGATGAATATATTTTTTCATTCATTTGTTTTTATAAGTGATGCGAGTAGTCGTTTTTGGAATATTATTTTTTTAAATCATTCGTTTTTGTGAAACGATGGAAGCCCGTGGAAGTTCACACCTAATGTTAAGTATATATTTGCAGGAGCATGATTAAAATGACGATTTTTTTGTTAGTGGCAAAGTGCGGGCTTTTTCTCGGTAGAGATTGACTTTGCTTCATGATGCTGTCGGAAAAACCTTTTTCCAAATAAGAGAAAAGACAATACTAATACTAATACTAATAATAATAACAATGATGATAATAATGAGTATTAAGAAATTCTTGTAAATCCAGTTATTATGTAATGATAGATGGTATATGTCTCACATGAGACCTACTTTATCCAATAATGGATTTGAGCTCAACTCACACCAACTACCAAAGCCAATCTGAGTTAGCTATATTGCCTTATAACAAACAAGTTCATCAGAAAAGTGTCTTGGATACCCACTAGAATTCAAGTGAACTATTTATCGATATGCGCGGGTATGACACCAATAAAAGTTGAGATAAACATGGAGGGATAATATATGCATGGGTATATATATCAAGTTGAATATGGACAACCGAAAATGATAGACCGCACCGTACATTGATGATTCACATTGAATTTGATAGATGAACTAGGTTCAAAGAATAGATACTTGTGTAAATCACCTCGTGAAAAGACTGTTTTTAACTCAAGAGTGAGCTGAAATAAAGGAAAGAGTACTAGTCTTGGTTAGCTTGAGTCTTTATCTCCTGCCGAGGCCAAAATGAGAAGCGAGAAGATAAAACCTATCTAACGTTCTCAACTAACCTATCTTTGTATTTTCCTAACCCCCTACAATAATTCTACGGTTTGATTGCCAATGTATTCCACAAATCACCAAAAGAAGAATCTTCCTGCCGGAATATTAAATACTTCTCAAGCCAAGTGTCACCTTTTATCAATGGGAGAGACTAGCCCACGTGCATGTAAAAATGTTATTTTGTCGACATAGGATCCCTTTGGTGCAACTATTGCTCGCACGATGTCATCTAAGTATAGTATTGATGACTAGACATTATCGACAAAGGAGGAGTTCTATGCTTAGTTGTTCTTTACTATAGTTTTCAAGGATCTTTATGCCTTTGAGCAGGTTCGACATTTTAAATTTTCATCAAAGAGATTCCTACCACTGAACATCATTGTTTACTATCTGTGTAAAGAACGATTACCCATACGTAGTTACCATAGATAGATCCTCCGGATGGATGTCAACTTATATCTATGTGTTCTTTGCCCTATTTAAATATATATACATTCATGCACACATCATATCATGACAATTTGCTGTGAGGTCTTTAAGATCTTGTTAGAACTTGGTTGGCAGTGCTTTTTTGCCCATGCTCGATGGCATATTTGGTGGGTCTCAATGAGTTATATCTTAATCTTTTTCCTGTAAAGTGACATATCACAATCGAATGATCTTCCAAAAGATGGAGGAAAAGGAAGGCTATCGAAAGTTCATCGTCACCAAACAATAATCATGGCGCAAGGGAAAAAGAAGACGATGAAGATGACCATGAGGACGGCCGCGATTAGTAGAGGAAGTTCGGGGAGGGTTGGGGGGGGGGGGGGGGGGGGGGGGGGGGGAGAGAGGACCTATTTCGAAGAGGAGGCCAGACAGGGCGGAGCAACCGGGGCCGCCGTTGAGCCAAAGCAACAAAGGGTCGTCCTCAGGACTCCTCTCAGACTCGATGAAGTAGTAAAAGAGCTGCACTTCCTCCAACTCTCCCACCCCTACATATCTGCACCATTTTCGTTGTCCCACCATTTCAACAAACATTAAGAACAAGACACTCATTTATACTGCTCTTGGACATAAAGAAAAGAAATAGCAAATCAAGTCATTTGCTAAATTTCAGTTGCTCATAATCATATAATACGAGCTGACCCGGTTTCGAGTATGAAGGGAAGATCTCCAGGAAAACCCGGTAGGCTCTCGATAATGGCTGATCGGGATCGTCCAACGTTGGAGACGAAGAGCAGCAATTGGAGTAGGAGATGCAACATCTTTGGCTTGTCCAACCAATAAAAATGGAAGAGAAAAGAGAAAAGGCAAATTTGCGTAAGACTTCTCCCTCCTCTGAATGGATTTCCGGGGTTGTATAGGCTTCGTTGCTCCTTAAACTGTCCATCCACTGGTCAAAACACGTGCGCACTCAGACAGATTTTAGCCAGAAATGTTGGGGAACTGTAAACGTTAGGGACCTGGAAACTAGTCTTCTTCTGTCAAATTGATTTGCAAAATAATGTCATGGACTGAAACTATATATTTAAGTATGCGGACCAAAGTATAAATAAATATTTTGATTCTACATTTATAAAATTGATTCATAAAGTGATTTAATTAATTCTAATTTAACCTTTTATGGGTCATTAAGGAAATATACACTTATGGTTTATCCATTTACTTTGTAGAAGAATTTTCCAAACTGATCTTTATGATATAAACATCTATGACAGTAGCTTACTTTTGCACAATATCTATTCTACAATATAAATGAAAAATGGACCTCCCAATTTTAGAGTCACCATTCATTTTATCCCCTTCCCAATATGTCCTCGATTGCTTTTATTTTATTTTTACAAATATAGAATCCATGGACTAACACGTAAGCTAAAGATCCTATATAATCTCTTACATACTATTATATTAAAATTCGAACATTTTCTATCCAACAATAACCTTTTTAAAAAGATTTCAAATCTTCAAATATTTGGACATATCCTTGTATTGTCAATTTGTACTTTTTACCAATAACTTTTAGGTTACCTAGATCTTTCAAATAGATAGTAATTAAATGTCAACTTTCTGTACGCATGCAAAGTATGTGAGCGCCTGTTGCTCTTTGGTAGGTAAAAATTACTATTTGCATCAATGACATCAATACCCTACCCTATCACTCTCTTTTTGCATATTGTCTCAAGTGGCTGAATTGGGTCACCATCAATGATCTCTCAAGGTAAATTGTCGAGGAAATTTGGAAGGAATGATGAAAGACTTCGTTACGGTGGAAGATTTCATGGATGAACGACCAGTTCTTCTCAAAATTTAATCAAAGATCATGCCAAGACCTTATCAATTCACTAGGAATTAAGAAGGGCAACACTACAAGAAAACACTGTATTTGCCACGGGTTTTGTCACGAATATTATCCAAAAAGCTGTAGCTAAAATAATTAGCCACGACATTAGTGACGAACACTCCACTGTCGCCTATAAAGTATCGCTAACTTTAGCAACGACCTGTTCATTACTCGTTGCTAATTTGCGACTGTATAATGTACATCGCAAATTAGCTACGAAAATAAGGTCGTCCCTAATTAGCTACCACCAAATGTTCACGACAAATGTCGTCCGCAATTTGCCATGAAACTTATGCCGTCACCCATTTGCCACGGAAAATGCTAGTGCTCGTCGGTAAATGCCGTCACTGGAATAATACCACGAGTTGTACTCTGTGTGGGTTTAACCACAGCGTATAGCGATGGTGGGTAGTAGCGTCGCTACTTAGCCACTCTCATATTATTTAGTGGCTAAATAGCGACGATAGCCCAATAGTCGTAGCAAATTATCGACGATGTAACTCTATCATTGCTAGAGCACCTACTTAGCCACTCTCATATTATGCAGTGGCAAAAATAGCAACGACTGCCCAATAGTCGTAGCAAATTAGCGATGGTCTAAATCCGGCGTTACTATTTAGTCGAATTTTAATTGTTTATACCTGGATAGCATTAGCGACAACCGTTGTTTTTGCCGTCACTAATTAGCTATTGTTATTTGAATTGTTGTCGCCAAATGTGATAGAGTCTCGTGATTTACATAACGCTTGAGCATTCGGACCTAATTGAGTATGTCCAATAATAAACTTTACAAAAAAAAAACCTCATATCATATAGTAGAGGGCCATTAATTACTTTGTTCATATATCACATACACTGTTCAAGATCCTTATAAACCCTATAAGTTTTTACGTACAACTACTACCTATAAACCTAAAATTTAAAAAAAAAAAGCCAAGTTGCCTGGAGCTCTAAAACCCTAGCCAACCTCAATGTTGCATCAAAAAATTGCCGAAGCCCGCCTATTCATTGTCGCTCGATCTGAAATAAATAAGTAAATTATGACAACGTTGATGAGTTACGTCTACTATTACCTTCAATTTTCATACATGCACTAGCACCCGTTATATCCTATCTTCACATGACACCAATCATCGCATAAATCACTGAGTTGGGCTGTAACCAACGAATCAACGCAGAAATTAAAACCATTCATTAGTATGGCATTTACAGATAACATAAAAATTCAGGGTATGTTGTCGAATTATAAATAATGTCACACTTCGTCTCTTGTCACATTACTTACGGTGTATTCATCATATGTCGATCACCATCTTCGCCATCACCTACCTCGCCATCATCATTGACAGGGGGCCAATTGGCAGAATCACCTGTTGTATAAGGGAGCGTGGGATAATTCTCCTTAGGCTCCACCATTTGCAACCGTTTCATTATGCGATCCATATTTCGTTGCATTCTTTCCATTTGGACATCTTTATGATCTATATTTCGTTGCATTCTTTCCATCTGTCGGTCTTTATTTGGGAGTTTTTCCTTCAACTGAGTTAGCTCTTCGGTAACAGCCGCATCTACTTGACCCCTCCTTCCCTCGGATGATGATGACGCGCCCCCAAACTTCATTGCATATTCCCTTGACATTGATCCCTGGCCAAACACTTTACCTCTCTTCACCCCATCCGATGCCTCAACCCATAATGCCTCCTCATCAACTAACGCATCTTCTGCCCCATCTCCCTCAACAGCGCGTGCAGTTTGTACCATCAACAGTTCATCATACTTTTCCTACAGGTTTTGCATAAAAGAAATATTAACATATAAACCGAACAAGTAACAATAACCAGCATCAACTTCACAATATATATAATCACGATCAAACATACCTTAACCGATTTTGCTTTGTCACTTACAAAAGTCTTATCCTTCCTTTGGAATGTTCTTTCAAAAGTTTGAGCAAATGATGGTTCCCTCCCCAATTCATTCGCCTGCACAATAATTACATAACATCAGGAACATGTCAATTAACTTACAAGCCATAAAAAAATAATTACTGTCGTGACCTCCCCGAAAGTGCACCACCTAGGGTTAGGCTAATGGATTACTAAGACTAACTTAGCTCGAGTTCTCCCAAACTCATACCAATTCGCGATTTTGGTTTCACTTTTTAACATGCAAAAGTATTTTCAATTTGGAGTCGCCACTAATCTATTTATGGTGGGTCGAATAAAAACCCATGTAAGGCATCGGGAGTTATGCCTTACTCCTACGAACTAGAGATCTAAGGGATCGGGGACTTGATTATGCTAGCTTATTCTAGCACCCTCTTGGTACCTTTTCATTTATTTCCAAAAATCAACAGGCAACTTGGATTAATTTTAATTCTATCCCTAACATGCAATGGTGACCACGTGGATACTCAAACATCAAAGAAATAACAAGAAAAAAAATGAAATAACCAAACAACTCAAAAGATCTAATTAAATATGCCATGCATGAAAATCAAATCAAATCAAATCAAAAGATCTAATAAAATCTAACTAAATCAAATCAAATATCTAATGACATATGCCATGCATAAAAATCTAGCCATAAATGCAACTAATCTGATGCAATATATGAAATGCAATTTTTTTTTATGAATTAATTAGCCTAATTATCCATAGCTACCTAATCTAAATTAGGAAATAAAATATATCAATTCCTAATTTAAACTAAATCTTACTCAACCAAAGATAATATCCTAGAATGCAATCTAGCTAAAATAAACCTAATGAAAATATCTAATATGCAATTTAAATTAAATATGCAAATTAACCCACACGTGCAAATTAATTTAATCATGCAATCATCTAAATGTGCAATTTTAAACCTAAACATGCAAATAATCTAATTATGCAATTGATCTAATAGTCAACTAATCTATTATGCAATTAGACTAAACATGCAATGCAAATAAAAATCAACTCAAATTAAATGCAAATGCAACAAAATTAATTCAAATATGCAAAAATTATCTAAATTTACCCACAAAAAGAAAATTAAACAAAAAGGACAAATCAAACACTCAAAAATTAAATTCTGAAAGAAAAAGACTTTTATAATTTTTTTATTTTAAAAAAAGAAATTATTAAAATAAAGGGGATCAGGTCGGGAATTGAACCGGGTTGGTTCGGACTCGACCCACTCGCTGGAAGTCTAGCGAGACCAGAAAGAGACAGGCTAGGCCCGCAAGAGGCCCAACTCATCCTTTCTGTTTTGGGCTGGACGACCAGTAAATGGGTCCAGCATGCGCCTTTCCGGTCCAGACCTAGCCCACGCACAAAGCAGGCGGTTCGGCCTCAAAGCCGATTTCAGCCGGCTCCGCGTGCAAGACAGCGAGCCTATGATAGACTCGGCCCGGCCCTGTCCCTGTTCTTCTTCCTCGCACGTTCAACCTGCAACCAGCAAACCTTGCGAGCAGCTCCTTGGCTCGTGGTGAGGTACGACCAGTAGCTCTGACAAAGGCTAGTGACGCGCGTGGCTTGCCGGCATTCCTCCGGCGATGGCGTGGCACACGAGCAAGCAAAAAAACTCACGAAAACATGTTAGAAATCATGGCAAGTCACTCGGGCAATTTATCAAACATTAAAAAGGTAGAAAGGAAGTTCAATTGCGAGATCAAAATAGCACGAAATCATGGGTCCACTATGTATCAAAGACAAACATCATCAACTCAATAACAAAAATAAACATCATGGGAGTTCAACCACAGATTAAATTGGCCACAATTCATCTCGGTTCTAAAGCACAACAAACCAAAGCATGAAGAAATCCCAGGAAAAGGAAAGTAAGGCCACCAAGTTCCCTACATGGCTCGGGGCAATGGTGAACCGGCGCGCTTGAGCGAACTCGAGCCAAGCCGAGACTCGTCCACGAAACCCCGGCCGTGATCCTCAGGAGGGCCACGGGTAGAACGATCATGAGCAAAACTCATCGGAGGAGAAGGTTCGAACTAGGAAAGCTTGGGCGTGTCGCCGAAGCCGCAAGTCAGTCGAGGGAGGCACTGGAGTCATTGGCCGCCGTCTCCTCAGAATTCTCTCTCTCTCTCTCTCCCTCCCTGCGCATATGTCCCTGTGTGTGTCTCTTCTTTTTTTTTTCTTTTCAAAATTTCTCCGCCTTTTTTTATCTCCCTTGAATGCCTTTTAGGGAGGAAGAAAAGCAATTCCTTTTTCAAATCTTCACCGAATATTCACTAAATATTGCTATCTCCCCTTTTCTTTCTTGAATTTGAGTCAAAGATTTTTTACTCAATATATGCCCAATATATGCCCAAGATTTTCCCTGATATGCAGAATGCCCTAATTAACTATATGCAAAAGAAAAAAACAAAACAAAATGAAATAAGAAAATAAAATCCCTATGTACAAAAATTTAGGTGTCAACCCTTACCAATCTCCTCCCGTGCTCCCCGATGTTTATGGATCCCCCGGCATATGTTGCTAATCCCGAACTGGAGGTCGAAACTTGATTTGCCTTGTTCTGTGCACTAGCTCGCTTGTACTCTTCACTTCCCCAATAATTCATGATTTCCAGCCAATCCTCATTTGAAATAAATTGCGGCTTCGCTTGTATTGTTTTCGATTTATTCATTAAATTTCGCATGTGATCACCAACCTTTTTACTGAAGATTCGTCTAACATCATTGTCTTGATCTTGAGCCCAATAATATTTCCGCTGCAATCAACATACTAAGTTTGTGCCGGTCCACTTAGCATATGGCCCCCTCCAATGATCATTTACTATTTTATTCAAATCCATGATAATTTCAACAGCATCCTTGAAGCTGCACAAATTAATGGAAAGTGTTAATTTCACATAATCTATTGAGAAACATAATTGACTTGGCCTTTACATCTACGTAAGAGTTATCAAGGTACTTATGAATCTCCATGTGGTGTTATTAACCTCCTCCCAGATGCGTCGAACACTAGAGTTTATTTTTCAATTGTGCTTTGCGCTGCTAAAGAAAATTGTCCAACATTTGCGCTACCACTTCGCCTGTGATAGACTTGGCTGCATTGACGTCTAGCTTCCATATGGTCAATTGCAAGGCTGATCATGTTGTCTGGTGGTTGAGTCTCGGTGCCTAAATCGTCAGCATTGACCTGCTGTCCATGTCATTAACTGCTGGGGCAGGGGTGTTTGTTGGTTCAGGGGGGTCGCCCACAGAAGGGGACGACCCAGCATCAGGGGGGCAAGTTGAATAGTCGAACCCCACAAGCTGCTCTTCAACCTCCACTTGCACCACAACGTCCTCCATGCTTATACTGTCAATTACAAAGAGAAAGGAATAAACCAAGTCATATATAAATACCAACAGAGTTGCAACATGCACTCCATTTGTTTGGAAGTTTGTCGACTTGTGGCTCGGCCACCCAAAAAATGAGCTGCCACTACGCACCGGCTGCAGAAGATCCCCTATCAATCATAGCTTTTCGGCAATGAATGTGCTGAATAAAATTACCAAAAGTCAGCCACTTAACCTTCCATGTCGATGTAAATTGCTTGGTGCATGCTCTCCCAAGACAAGACACTCAAACATATATACTAAGTTTCACCCAACAATATTACTGCGAACTGCTTTTAGCCACCTAAACTAGTTACCGTCATTGCTAATGTGAGTCTTTGGTAGGCACACCACAAGATCACGGCTGTACAGCCGTGAACAAAACACTGTATTTGCCTAAGAAAAAGTTGCAATGGCATATTAAGGAGACAGACAATTCAGATACCATGATAATATTCTTTCAATAAGTAACATCATTTACAATCACAGGGAGGATGTCCACACAGCAGAAAGGCGGCCCAACTCAACTGAACATTACTCATGTCTGGTGAATAGTTGTTTATTCATACACAACTACATGGGCGTAGTCCATTAGGGCAGACGCTTCCTCAGCAGCGCAAAGTTAAGAAGTCTTGAGAAAGGTTACCTATTTTAATCAATTGGGATCATAATTATGTCACTTTAAACCATAGCTGATCGGGACCAACAAATCATCTAAGATTGGTGTTCGAATGCATATGTTCATGTCCCTCCCTCAATTTCTCGGAAACCCACTTTACATCGCTGGTTTTAAATACCCAGTGATGGTACAAAAATCATGTTAACCAACAGTTTTAAATATGTGTAATCAACTTATCCACGTGCGGTGAATAAAAATTCAAACCATACAGCGATGGACGTTGCCCCAATGTTACTTTGAGTCGGTATGAAATCTGCCATGACCAAACATTTGAACGCTCGAGCAGTGCCTGGAACCTCTTTTATTCTTTTATTATATTTGTTGACACCTAAATTTTGGCGCCTCATTTATTGCATAGAAAATAGGGGTTTACTTTAATCCCTAAAAAAAAAAATACATAACTGCATATAGTTATAGGAGCATTTTGCATAGTTTCAATTTTTGCATCAAGTGTAGATCGCATGGCCTGAGCATAATTTTACCACGTGCCGGCGTACGTGCAATCAAAAGAGTTTCTAGAAGGTGTGAGATTCAAATCTTGATGGAGATTTTGTTAGTATGTTTGGATAAAAAATAGAATCAGAGTGATATTTGATCCGCAAGGAAATTTGAAGCCAAATGGATGTGCACCAATCTTTCAAAAGATATCATATACGCGCGATCTCTTCAGTTTTCTAAAATTTTAGGGCAAACTCTACCCCTATAAATAGAGAAGGATGTGGGGGCATCAAGGAGGCCACACATTGAATACACGACCACATTTAGGGACTCTCTAGGACACACGAACAGGAAAAAATTGAGAGAGAGAGGAGGCAGGAAAGGAACGATCTGCAGATGATTGAAAAAATAGAGTGCAAGCGAAAGAGTAAGAAAAGAAGTAGAGAGGGCTTTTCACGAGCAAAAAGAGAGGAAATCGAAGAGCGCGTGAAGGCGAGCAGAAGAGAAAAGTCAAAGAGGAGGAGGAATCTTTGACTCCTCTTGGGCGTGTTGCAAAAAACAAAAGAAAAGAAGAACGTGGATTGCTTTGGAAGAATTCAGTCAACGAGCTTGTTGTGATTTTCCGATTGGTCCCTTGCTGCGTCTGATATTTTTGCTTGACGGAGTTTAACCAACGCTGCACCGAAAAGACAAATTCTGCACTTGAGCCAAGCAGACCACTTAGTCTTTTCCCGATTTTGATGCTTGTACACGGAGCTAACGATATTCGATGCCGTTCGTCATTTTTTTTGCAGCTTCTCGCCCAAGTCGCGTAATTGGCCACTTCGCCGGTGAGCACCATAGCCACGTTCGTGATCCACGTCCTTTGATCCAAGTTCGGAAGCGATCACCAAATTAGGTTCTTCACTTCGACGTCGCTTATCCCACGTGGCCGTTGTTCACACTCTGAGGTTCCAAGCGCTACTGCTAATGGCAACACAAACGAGCAAGTTTTTGTCCTGAAAAAAGATAAGCACTTATAAATTACTTGTATTTTTTCTCTGATTTTGTTGTTTGTTCATCGAGCTAATCAGGATTTGTTGGAATTCGTTGTTTTCTCGCAACTTCTCGCTCAAGCTGCGTGATTGGCAACTTCACCGTCGAGTGTCACCGCCAGCCGCCATATTCTTCGCCCGCCATTGATTCGAGTTTAGAAAGATCACCCTAAAGATTTGTTAAATATCTTTTCCAAGTTGGTTTGAATATTTGATTGGTAGGATATTTTTCTTAATTTGCTTGTTTTGGGTGATATACATGAACAATTGGAATTCGTTTTCCAATTCGCAACCGCGCATAATTTTTTGTTCTATCTATAAGGTTTTAGATGGAATAATTAATTGAGCGGGAATCTATAAAATTGATATCTTGATCTTTAAGGCTTAAGATCAATTTATCGATTTTTATGCGCGAACTTTTGTTGGCAAATCTTGGTGCTATTGGAATTGATTTAATTTGATTTAATTTGACCTTCTTTGCATGTTTAGATTACTTATATATATAGAGAATTGCATGTTTAGATTAATTGCACGTTTACGTTATAAATTTCATGCTTAGATTTAAGGTTGCATAATTTAGATAATTGCATGTTTAGTTTAATTTTCATGTTTAGATTAATTTGCATAATTAATTTAGATTGCATATTAGATATTTTTGTTAGAATATTTTTAGCTAGATTTTGCATTCTAGGATGTTATTCTTGGTTAAATGGATTTTAGTTTAAATTAGGAATTAATATATATTGTTTCCTAATTTAGATTATATGATATTTAACTGCGGATAATTAGGTTAATTAATTCATAAAGAATTCCAAAAAACATTACATTTCATATATTGCATTAGATTTGTTGCATTTATGCTTAGATTTTTATGCATGACATATTTTATTATATTTTATTAGATTTGATTTGGTTAGATTTTATTAGGTTTGATTTGGTTTGATTTGATTTGATTTGATTTGATTTTCATGCATGACATATTTAATTAGATCTTTTAAGTTGTTTGGTTATTTCATTCTTTTCTTGTTATTTCTTTGATGTTTGAGTCCGTGTGATCATCCATTACATGTTAGGGATAGATTTAAAATTGATCCAAACTGCCTGTCGATTTTTGGAAATAAGTGAAAAGGTATCGAAAGGGTGTTAGATTAGTCTAGCATAACCAAGTCCCCGAGTCCTAAATCTCTGGTTCGTAGGAGTAAAGTATAGCTCCCGATACTTTACATGGGTTCCTAATTAGCCCACCAAAAATAGATTAGTGGCGACTCCAAATTGAAAATCTTTTGCATGTTAAAAAGTGAAACTAAATCGCGAATTGGTATGGGTTTGGGAGTGCTCGAGCTAGGTTTAATCTTAACAATCCATTAGCCGAACCCTAGATGGTGCGCCTTCGGGGAGGTCGCGACAATATTCAATGAGAATTATTTGACCATGTTTTTAGGGTTGAAATGAAAAAGTCCATTTATCGAGCGAATACGATCTAAAATAAGACATACGTGCATGTTATGTTTAAATAACCATTAGTGTCTAAATTGACTTTTACTTTTTTAATTTTTGCGTAGTAGTTTAACTTTTGTCAACCCAGAATACCTGAAACTTTGGGAAGACGTACGCTGATACATATATTCATTAATGAATTTCCTTACAACTTCTTAACTTTCAGACAGTAGTTTAAACTTTTCTTAACATCCCAAATTGACAAGGCAACAAGTTCCTTCCATCGACACAGATGAATTAAAACTCCGTAAATGTTATTCTTTTACTAAAATACTTTTTCAGATGAAATCTCGTGAAACTCAAATAGTTTTTCAACTGCAAGAATATTTATTTCCCTCATTTCTATCTTGATCTCATTCAGGAGAGCCAATCAGATCATTAGTGGGTGAGAAACTTGGATTGGTCCGATTATCAATCCAACGACCAGCTGAAAATAGCTAGAGGGGGTAATAAGATAACCATCTATCAATCATTGCGAGACATTCTTCGGGTTTATACTCCGGAGCTGTGTGCCCTCCTCCCTGCACCACGGCAAAATCGAAAAGAGAGGAAAAGAAAAATGACCTTATAACTTGAGATAATCAATTTATTTCCGAAACGAATACAAAGCGTAAAAGGTAAATAGGAAAACATAATGGAGGGGAGTTGGTCTTGCCTTAATTGTTGTATATGTCAAATCGTACTTCAAACCTACCCCATATAGTATAGAGTATCTGTCCAAACATATGAAGAAGAAGTTAGTACGTTTTACGACTGCCCGAGCACACAAAATGCATGTACGTACGTGCATGTGAAAGGGAAGTTAGATATAAAGAAATTTGATGTGCAAGAAGAAATGCAGCCTTACAAAACTGAAAATGAGGACTCTAAGACAAACTGAGATAATTTGTAAGAGTCATTCTTTCTCACTCCAGTAGACCAAATTAGCCATTTAAGGATTTTGAGAAACAGATGGACGCCAATTCTGTAATATGTTTGAAGGTTATAGTATTTTGGACTTTATGTGGTTGATAGGTACGTTTAGTGATTCCATCCAGTTTCACACTAAAGTCAATACGAGAAAGGAAGAAGCGCATTAGCTTGTTCCTTTAAAATGATGAAATGGGGGTATGCGAGTTTCTTATGTCGAAGGCTCAGTATGATTCGAAAGAAGAGGAAGTGAAGAATCCGGAATGGGGACTGAAGAGAATTTTATTCCCTTCAGTCTGGATTCTAACAGTCGTGTCTCTGACTGGTCTGCGAAGAGGGGGCGAAAATTGGACATGAAGCCAACAGCTACACCCACATTTTAAAGGGACAACTCCAGAATTTCACATTTTAAAAAAGCGGGTATGCCAAAGTAAGTATAAATAGTCTAGAATCAACCATCGGATCATGTAAGAGACATTCGAGATACATAAGTTATTACTATATCAATTTCACTTCTCTTAAGCTTGACTCACTCGAGTGTTGTAGGGTCCCTAAAAGTTCGCCCTCCGGGGACTTTCTCATTTGTGATGTACAGAGTGCATAAAGTCAAGAGCTAATCGAATGAGAAATTTGCATGAAAAAGGTTGGGTTGTGGGTTAATCCAAATTTGACCATCATGGTTAACCAAAATCATGATCTTGAGCAGCATAGGTAGGTCACAAGCCGATCGTAATTGCCTTAATGTACCACTGAAGAAAATGACTTCTATTTCTACTGTTGTATAAAGAAAACTGTAATAGGTAAATTCAGCCAACAAATTATAATCTTTTTTTTTTTTGCATTAGTAATGTGTAATCTACATGAAGTACTTTACCACAGTGGTAAACAGCCCGAATGAGTTAATTTGTGTTTACAAGTCTAAATGTGATTTGGTATAATCTTTTTCAGCTTAACTATGGCTCTCAACACAATCAAGTGATGGATGACATTTGATAAGCAAATATTATGGTCTAAAGTTAGATTGAGATGTACATTGTTCACAATGGAATAAGTACGCTAATGATAGATTGAAACCGAAAGCTATACATTCACGAAGATGATGATCAAGTAAAATGAAGACAATAAAAAAGAAAGTAATTGGCCATCTTAACAGATAAAATTATTACCCGGCTACTTGACCATTGACGAACCAAGGGGACCACGGAGCACGTAAAGTCAAATTAAGAGATCTTATCCAATCCAGTGTACCAACGTACGGAATAGCCAAGTCATGATCGCCACTGCAGCAAGAGTTCTTTTCATCAACAAAAGAAAATGTCTATGATTTACGTGAAGAAGCAAATAAACTGTAGAAGAATTTGAACCAGGATGAGAAACTTATCCAGTTGATAACGCACTACCTGTATATTAGGGCACGGAGGGATGTCTTAGAGAGGTATCTATGATAGACTACGCTGTTAAGAACGTCCTTTGTATAAGATAAACTGAAGTTGCATCTATCCCACTCTGACATTGTGCCCTGAACGCCATTTATCACATAATCAATACAACTACATAAATGTCAGCGATGCCCGCAAAAGAGAACGTTTCTTCATACCTCTCGTATGTGAAGGGCTTTTTGGACATTCTTATCATTGGCCCAAATATAAGAGTACACATAGTTATAGCTCTGTTGAGATAGAAAGATTTGAATAAGTTAAACCATTACATTAGCTATTTATCAAAGTTCTTATGTTCGTCGTATATTGTATTGCACATACAGATTGATGCCATATTTTTAGGTATTGAATTCATGGATTTTGAGGGTGCAAATTTAGAATGTACCCGACACCATGGCTTGGATTGTTGAGGTAATGAGACAATGTCGATGATATTCTCTTCCAGTATACTTCTGCTCCACTTTGACCTCGTATGGTTAGGAGATAGAACACTACACATGGGTTCCAATATTTGAGCCACATATATCTTCTCGAGGCACTATAAAATTTCACAACCAAACATTTGTCGATGATTAATCGCCAAAATACATCTTACATAAGATAATATGAGAGTAGTGGGACAATAGCACTTACCCTGGATACCATTTCGAGGTCCGTTAGACATGCTCCGTTGGTAGGATCTATATTCACATAATCTCCATTGCAATCCGTTTTTGTTGACTTGAAAATATGAATGCAAAAGTTAAAACACAAACACGTAGATTCGTACGTGATTGTTATTATGTACTGTTTCTTTCTTTTTGATGGTATAGAGACATTATCTGAGTTTAGTTTATTGTAAATTCACCTCATATAGTTCATCGGATATGAGAGCCATCTTGTGACCGTATGGTATTCTTTGACTGATGTCCTTTTCTTCACAAGTCACCGGATTGCCTAATACATAGCCCTGTTCATATAGCCAGAACAATAATGCTTTACTTAACATATATGGCCCTAGCATCAACGGAAATGAAGTCGAAGTGTTGAGGAAATGGTAGCATACATCTAGGTTTTACATCTTGGTGTGAAATGCCAGAAGATAACACGAAGCCTATCGTTGTTAATTGTCGTATAACATAAATACATTACCAAGAAAGATGTACAAGATTGTTACATACTTTGAGATTCATTGGCGGCTCACGTCCAGCTTCATTTCCTATACAGAAAAAGCAAACAGAGTTTTATTTTATTATCCATCTTTTTTTGATGAGATAATAGCTTCTTGAGAGCAAGAGCGAGACAAAAATCGAGTAATTAACGTGAAAGGAAAACTGTTTCTGGGGGTCCACTTTCTCTGCATAATATGTGGGAAACTTCAATTACGCACCATCGTATACTTCTTTAACGATGATGGGAACAACAACTCCAGAATACGAATCACCAGTGATGTAAAGCGGATTCTTGAGGAATCTGGGGTGAATCATAAGCCACTGCATCAAATAAAAGGTAAGTAAGGAACCGTGTTGGTCCAGGCGATTAGCTATAATAATTGCCTGGGATATCTGGTTATCTTGAGGGGACATAATGATGGTACTAATCAGTATAATTACCTTCCTTAAGAACTCGTATGTCTGTGCTGCTGAGGATGTGTCGCTGCTGTTGTATCCTCTCGATGTCGTCGCATAAGAATATCCAGTACCCACGGGCGCATCCAGAAATATAATGTTAGCTATCTGTCATAAGAAAATGCCACCACTTTTAATCCTGACGATTCAAATAGAATTAAGCCGAGCCAGAAATGAAGGTAATTCACCTTTGTCCAGGAATAGGGATTTAACTTTAGTATTGGCCTGTTTCCGCTAGAATTTGAATAATCAAACTGCAATGGACCTGCGACATCAAGATGATGGGTCATCAAAATCGTTTGGTCGGTTTTGCTTTTGACCGGTAGTTAGATATGTAATTAATATGGAGTGTTCATTTATAAGAATAACTTACACAAACTCTTTCTCAAACTAAAGTCTCAAGAAAATTACTTTCGGATTTAACTTAAGCATCACAATGTGAGAGGATAACAAGTATCACGTTGCATAGATGGAAAAAGATTACAAAAGTGCTGCAAGACTACAATGGCACTAGTATATAATTAAATCACAACTCGTTGCAAACTTCGATCTAATTTTTTTTAAAAAATAGTCTTCTTAGATTATGGCAGTCAATTTTAAATAAAAATTATTGAAATGTGATTCTGTTTATTTCTTGAAAAATAAATAAATTGAAAAATATTTTCTAACAACAATCATTTGTATCGCTTAAAAATAATTAATTAATGAAAAATATTTTCGTTATCAGCTATAATATATTTCTAAGGAGTTTTCTAAAAGATGAATATACTTTTTCATTCATTTGTTTTTATAAGTGATGTGAGTAGTCATTTTTAGAATAAGATTTTTTAGATCATTTATTTTTGTGAAACAGTGGATGCCCGTGGAAGTTCACACCCGGGGTTAGGTATATATTTGCAAGCGCATGATTAAAAAGACAATTCTTTTGTTAGTGTCAAAGTGCGGGCTTTTTCTCGGTAGTGATTTACTTTGCCTCATGATGCTGTCGGAAAAACCTTTTTTTCCAAATCAGAGAAAAGAAGATGATGATGATGATGATGAATGTCAAGAAATTCTTGAAAACTCAGTTATTATATAATGATAGATCGTATATGTCTCATGTAAGACCTACTTTATCCAATCATGGATATGAGCTCAACTCACACTAACTACCGGAGCCAATCTCATTCAACTATATTGCCTTATAACAAACAAGTTCATCAGAAAAGTGTCTCGGAGACCCACTTGAATTCAAGTGAACTATTTATTGATATGCGCAGGTGTAACACCAATAAAAAGTTGAGATAAACATCGAGGGATTATATATACATGGGGTATATATATCAAGTTGAATAAGGACAACCAAAGATTCAGATTGAATTCAATATATGGACTAGGTTCAAAGAATAGATACTCGTGTAAACCACCTTGTGAAAAGACTGTTTTTAACTCAAAAGTGAGCTGAAACGAAGGAAAGAATACTAATCTTGGTTAGCTTTCGTCTTTATCTCATGCCGAGGCCAAAATGAGAAGCAAGAAGATAAAACCTATCTAAGTTCTCAACTACCTTTCTTAATATTTTCCTAACTCCCAACAACAATTCTACGGTTTGGTCGCCAACGTATTTCACAAATCACTAAAAGAAGAATCTTCATGCCGAAATATTAAATACTTCTCAAGCCAAGTGTCACCTTTAATCAATGGGAGAGACCAGCCCACGTGCATGTAAAAATGTTATTTTGGTCGAGATAGGACCACTTTGGTGCAACTGTTGCTCGCACGATGTCATCTATTGATGCCTAGACATTATCGATAAAGGAGTAATTCTATGCTTAGTTGTTCTTTACTATAGTTTTCAAGTATCTTTATTGCAGGCCTTTGAGTAGGTTCGACATTTTAAATTTTCATCAAAGAGATTCCCACTACTGAACGCCATTGTTTACTATGTGTAAAGAACAATTACCCAAACATAGTTACCATAAATAGATTCTCTCTATGGATGTCAATCTATATCTCTACCTTCTTTACCCTATTTAAATAGATATACATTCATGCACACATCATATCATGACAATTTGCTGTGAGGTCCTTAAGATCTTGTCAGAACTTAATTGGCAGTGCTTGTGCCTATGTTCGATGGCATCTTTGGTGGGGCTCAATGAGTAATCATCTTAATCTTTTTTATGTAATGTAACATATCACAATCAAATATTTTCCAAAAGATGGAGGAAAAAGTAAGGCTATCGAAAAGGCAAGAAGAGAGAGAGAGGACCTATTTCGAAGAGGAGGCCGGACAGGGCGGAGCAACCGGGACCGCCGGTCAGCCAAAGCAACAAAGGGTCGTCCTCAGGGCTCCTCTCGGACTCGATGAAGTAGTAAAATAGCTGAACTTCCTCCAACTCTCCCACCCCTACATATCTGCACCATTTTTGTTGCACTTCCAAATCAACAAACATTAAGAAGAAGACACTCATTTATACTGCTCTTGGACATAAAGAAAAGAAATAGCGAATCAAGTCATTTGCTATATTGCAATTGCTCATAATCATAGAAAACGAGCTGACCCAGTTTCGAGTTTGAAGGGAAGATCTCCAGGAAAACCCGGTAGGCTCTCGATGATGGCTGATCGGGATCGTCCAACGTTGGAGACGACGAGCAGCAATTGGAGTAGGAGATGCAACATCTTTGGCTTGTCCAACCAAGAAAAATGGAAGAGAAAAGAGAAAAGGCAAACTTGCGTAAGATTCCTCCCTCCTCTGTGTGGATTTCTCGGGGTTGCATGGGCTTCGTTGCTCCTTAAATGTCCATCCACTGGTCAAAACACAAAAGGAGACACTTGCGCACTCAGACAGATTTTAGCACGAAATGTTGGGGACCTGACAGCTGTAAACGTTAGGGACGTGGAAACTTGGCTTCTTCTGTCAAATTGATTTGCAAATAATGTCATGAATTGAAACTACATATTCAGATATGTGGGCCAAAGTATAAATGAATCTTTGTATGCTACATTTATAAAATTGATTCCCAAAGTGATCTAATTAATTCTAATTTAAAATTTTATGGGTCATAAAGGAAATATACACTTACGGTTTATCCATTTACTTTGTAGAAGAATTTTGCAAGCTGATTGTTATGATATAAACGTATGTGACGGTAACTTACTTTTGCACGAAATAAGTTAATAAAAAAGGCTGGCATGGGATATTATTCATTGTTTAATACATACTTGAAGTGTTAAAATATGAGCCGATCAATGGACCAATTTTTTGTTGGGTCAAATCCATTAACCGGTTGAATCCTATCGCTAGCGTTCTCTTCTCCTGCTAGTGTTGCATGGACCAATCCACCAAACATAATGTACCCCGGTCATTATATCAGATTATGTGAAGCTCACAGAAGATCCACATTATCCATACAATCGCCGATTGCAATCCACTCGTTCCATCACGGATCATGTCCGAGCAAAAAGTTTTGCACTTGAAATGAGGTGCAAACATGGCGGAGCACCAAACAGACAAGAAAAGACAGTTCCCAAGTTCGCTTGAATTATGTTGCTACACATTAGCTGTCCTCTTTTACTGCACAGCGTCACTCGAAACAGTAAAATTCCAACAAAATAGCGCTGTTTGTGTTTTGCTGGAATTTGACTCCGAGATGGAATACTTTTCATCAAAAGCTGTTTCTTGATTTTTATTAGAGGAGACCGGTTCTGTGGTGATTTCGGACAAAAAAAACATGACAAGTAGACAAGAGAATCAATAACATCACTTCAAATGGAATTGAACGTGTGCAAATTGTGCCTGAATTTAATTAAAGACAAAACCTGAAAATGCAATCGCTACCATAAGGAACTGAACACACATACGCTCCCGAAATTTAATGGACAGCAAAGCCTAAGAACGCAAAGATGTAATGCACAAATTCAATTGATAGCAAAGATCTAGAAACTAGAGCTAAAAAATAATACAGAATTTAATCGACGAGAATTGTAATTATAGTACGGGAATTGAAAGAAAACTTGTTTATCTATTTGTATGTGCGCGAGAGGAGGAATGCTTACAATTCGATGGTCATTAACGAATGTCATAAATGGTTACCGAATGTTTACATTGAGGGTTATATTGACTTCACTACCTTGATGATTTCTTCGACATCACTATCTTGACAATTGCTTTATACCACTCCGAAATTTAATAAACTTGTCTTTTTATAAAGAACAACAATACTGATACACATCTTACCCAAAATAAAAAAAAACAATACCGATACACATCGAAATTTAATCAATTATGCGGATTTAGAAATTACAGTTAAGAAACGCTGATATCTAATTGACGATGCAAATGTATAATATATAATCATGCAGGAATTGAAAGATATTGCGTAACTCCAAAGAGTACAATGTCGACAATAATCAATCGAAATTAAGGTTATAAATAGAGATTACAAAGGGAATTTATGAACAGAAGTTACAAGCCGTTACTGAACGGTCAAATTGACTCGGTTACTTTGACGGTTACTTCAACTCCACTAGATTGATGGTTACTTTATTTAATGATGCATCCAAGATTATAAATTCCATTTTTTGTCGATTCTTTTTAAGCCGTCAATTTATTCGGTAGTTGTCGATTCTTCAAGTGGTCGATAATTCTATTCATAAATGATCAACTTGTTCTCATGGTTAAGTCTATTGCATATCGAGAATAACTAAAAATTTGTCGTTCTCTTTAGTAAACAATTTGCGTGCACGAAACTTTTAAGGCGTTTGTTTCCACATAATGGCGGCTTTCACGTTTCACTTTATTCCTCATGATGGCATAAAAGGCAACACAATACCTATCCAATCGCTGGTCAGCTTCTGCAATTTCCGGATCACTTGACGCTGTGTCAAGTGACCGGATGCACTTTAATTGGCCTGTCTGGAAACAGATCACCTAGATTCTGCATACATGCCTTGTCCATCTTCTTTCGTTTCGTTCGTTTTTCGTGATTCTCGCCCAATCTTGATCCGTGACCCAAGTCCAAGAATAGATCATTGGTTTATCAACCCACGTTGTAGGGTCGCTCTCGAGTCCTCAGCAAATGGGGATTAAAATTCCCCTTCGGGAAAGCGCTCCATCGTTCAGCATCCCTGTCCACTTAGCTAATATCCCATCTGCACCTTGATCATATTAGAGGTGTCATCACCTACTTTCAACAATTTTGGTGTAACCACCGCATCGATTTATACTTATGAATTGCTCGACTACTCCTCTTGATCAATCATGAGGGTTCTCTATTTTGTCATAACTAGATAGATGAAGTCGTGTTACATGAGATTGTCGTTGAATACGCAAAGCACCATCCCATCTTCATAGCCATTGAAAAAAGTCAATAAACGTCATCAATTTCCAATACTCCATCCAATTCAATAGCTTCAAAGTTCTCATATGACCCTATGCAGGCATAATTTAATTATTCAATGTTAACAAGTATGGCTTTTCTTTTTCATGCTGGTAAATTTCAATAAATGTAAAAAAAAAAAAAGAACTTGTTGATACCGAAATTGAACATTGTCTTCGAGATAACTTATTGATAATTTACCACATTTTTGTTGGATTTGTCAAATGTACGGCGACAAATTTTGTTACCTGTGGTAAGCTTTTTGTCATGTAAGATTTTTTGTGCTAGGCGTCAGGGTGAAATTTTTTTAATTTCCCTCCACTTAGACTTCACTCATTTCTTTATAATTGAAATTCGACTATAGCTGTTTTTTTGGAAAAATTACCAATTCTGTCTTAAGTTTTTTTTTTTTTACGAATTTTAATTCAGTTTTTTTTTCATTTTCATCAATATAATTTTAAACTTCCATATGAAATTTTAATATAATTCTTTCGGCTAATTTTGACTCACAAATGTTGAACTATAGATTCGCAGATGACTTTACTCATATTGTTTTGCTTAATTTTTTGAATTACCTGTGTCTTTTTTTTCTGTTAAAGCCATCAATACTACGGCAACAGTGAACTCAAGTAAAGATGAGGAGCAATATAATCGAAGTATGAAAGCTGAAGACATACAGAGGAGAGAGTAGAAGCAGAGTCTTATACGACGTATACATTAGCTGGCATTTCTGTTAAGCCAGTTAAACGGTTACAAGTTTGTTAAGACTGTTACAGCAACTGAACGCAGTTAGTCTTGATCAAAGTGTATATGTACAGACTGTGAAAATGAAATAATCAGATGAATTTCTTCAATCCTTGAATCTTTAGTTGTCTCTGTTCTTCATCTTCTCCAATCGTCTTCTTCTGTATCTCTGTTTTCTTCATTTCCTTCTTCTTTTCCTTTCTTTTTACTTTTCGTCTACTTCATCATCTTCATCTTCAACCTCTGAGACCGACTTTCAGCTCGAAGCCTTCACGTTCAGCTCGAACTCGAGAAGCAATTCGACGATGTGGGGTCGACCCTGTGCGATGCTCATGGTCGTGCGATGTCTGGCCGTGCTCGCGTCGACCAAGTCCGCGAGCTTTTGGACCTGGGTCGCTCCGCTCCAGCACATCCCTAATCTCGTCCATCGGACCCTTGGCAACGAGTTGAACCAGATCTGGCCTCGAGCTCCATGTCTTGGCTGAGCTCGAGCCTTCCAGATCTTGGGGTTCGAGCTCTGGGTTCCCTCGCCGAGACATGCCTCTCGATGTAAGGCCTCACGCAGATCCAACGCTCGTGCTCTTTGCTCCCGGCTCCACGACCATCCCATGGTCCTCGCCAAGATCCTCCGCTCTGAAAATATCTCGCCCTCCGGCGACTTGAGGTACGCGCACCGACTGTTCGATCAAATTCCTAAACCAAACATATTTTTACACAGCCTCCACATTCTTGGGTACTCCAGTAGCTCCCCGCCTCGTGTCTCCATCGACATGTTCAATCAGATGAGGCGAAACGGGGTCGACCCAGATGAGGGTTCGTTCACGTTCCTCCTGAAATCCCAGTCTAAGATGAACGGGAGGAGTAGCGATGAGATTCAGGGGCCTGTGGTGAGGCTTGTCTGTGTAATTCGACACTGCTTAATAGTAATAAGACGAAGTCAGTGAAGCTCAATTCCGTGCCAAATTCTAATGGAACAATAGGGATGAGGGTGACGAGCAGGCCTACAGGCCATACATAACTATGGTTAGACAAGATCAGGAGATGCCGTAATCAAGATGATCGGCAGGGAATGAGTTGATGTCTTGCCAATCAAACATCGACAAGCCAACGATCAAATTGACGACCTCAAATCTTTATTGACTTCAATTGACTTTTGGAGTATCACAATTGCATCAAAGGAAATTGCCGCGTCCTCTAAACTGGGCTACAATGACTTTTACAGCCCTCAGGGAGAGAAGAAAATTCCTCATAAGCTTTCAAGATTGGAGTTTCCTAAATATAATCACTGATGCGACTAATTTCAAGACAAGCGTGATCTTGAATTACATATGTTCACAAAGCTCTCCCAAAATGAACTGATTACATGGAATGAACTACAATAATATGGTATCATTAGGAATTTACCACCCGACTTAAATACTCTTTATTTCGCCATGAAGATCCTGGAGACGGTGGAACCGACTAGATAGGGTAACGAGCCATGAACCGGTCGAACATGGCGAGTGTTTCCTTGTGCTTATACTCTGGAGCTGTGTGACCAGCGCCCTGTTTCATATAAACCATGGAGTATTTTCAGAGTCATTTTTCTTTCTCACGTCTCTTGAACTATGAAGAAGCGAAGTTCAATTTTCTTCTCTCACCTTCACGGTCACGTAGGTCAGTCGGAAGTGATCGTTCATGAACTTGACTTGGTACCTAGAAAACAATCAAGGATTGCACAATATTATGATGGGGATTTGACTCGCTTTAGCTTCAACATCAATAGCTGTTCGCAGTTTGGCAACTTACCCCGCAATTTGTCCATCGACGTACCATGCCCTCCATTCGTCGAAGACGGCCACTCCCAAGGATTTTATCCAGCTCAGGGTTCCAATCCACGGAACTGAGATGTCATGATCTCCGCTGCGAGGTACAACATACACTGAGCATGCGCATGGAGCTTAATCATGAACCTATCCATCGATGGTGCAACCACTTGTTGACTATGGCATTTTGTTTTTTCAGGAGACCTTTACTCGATGAGGGTTACTTCTTATGGTTTACTGAATATACATATTGAAACCAGATCGAGAAAAAGCCCATGCGGGGTTTGTCTCGGCTAACCCATGAACAAGCAAGGATTCAATCCAAGAGAGCAAAACAATTAATGCGGACAGAATCATGTCCAGAGCTGCATATACTCGCTAAGATGAAAGGGTTGAAATTTTCATTTTTCATATCAAAGTGTGCTAGGCAGCCGGCTAACCGTACTGTTCTGGTTAATTGTTTTTTAACGTGAGAAGTCACGTTTACCTATATATGAGAGCACGGAGACCAGTCTCTGAGAGATTCTTGTGATACGCAATGGAACTGGTGACTTCCTCGGTGTAGGTTGAGAAATTTTTCGGGCATCTTTTCCATCCATCTGAGGGGACACTTTCCTGATTGGAAGTTTTTCAAAAATGTTAATGAACCTATCCAGGAAGTCACGGTAAATTACTCTTGTTTGCACTTCATGAGCATACCGGTCTGACGTACAAAGCCTTCTGCACTCTTTCATCGTTCAACCACTTGTAGGCCATCACATAAGTAAAACCCTGCATAAACCGTCAAACAAGCTCAGCAAAATCTGATTGAGAATGAGGAAAAAGGATGAAGACGAGGAAGAGGGGGAAGAGGAGATGTCTGTTTACTCTGCATGGCAATTCGGGTAGTCTGTTGCTGGAGAGGATGTGATCTATAGTTTCTGCTTCTTGAACTCTCAAATCCCATTCCAACTCCCTCCGTCTCTTAGATGAGAAGGCGCATTGTGGTTCCAAGATTTGGCAGAGATTGATTTGTAAAAGGCACTGCATAAATTACACAATCGATTGGATCAGTATTGGCATCCTGGCACAATGATGTCTAGGCACAAAAGGGAAAAGCCAATGTGGCTAGTATGCTCGCTCCTGATGAGCAGGACCTCTTTGATCAATTGCAGTGTTGCTACACAGGCAGTATTGTTTGCATCCACGTCAACGTAATTGCCTCCGCAATATTCTTTGGCATTCTGAGAGAAATCAGAATTGATAAGTTCAATATATTTGGTAAGTGGAGAAACTTTGACAAGTGAAGCGAAGAAATGAAGTGATGTAAACTAGAAGAAGTTACTGAATCATATAATGTGAAGCATCTCTTATCAATTCATATGCTAGACTACAAGATTTGAGTTTCTTTTGGTAATGATTTCCTTTTGGTTATCTTGAGCTCGACATTATTCCAGAAAATCATATAGCAGAAAGAAAGACCTTAAGCAAAAACTGTGCCTTTTTAAGCAGAACTGCACCCAAATACATTACTTTAGGAAGACATGCTGTGCTTTTTATGTCTTTCTGATCAACGATACATTCATGCAATTATTCCATGAAATCACTTTCCAACATGAGAAAAGGAGAAGCATATGAGCGAGCGTTGGGAAAATTTTACCTCATAGTATTCATCTGATATAAGGTTCACACGATGAACATACGGAACTCTTGAATTTGGATCAATGAAGTCATCAGTCACTGGGTTCCCGAGCAAATACCCCTATTCAAAAGATGAATCATGAAGAATAGCTTTTTTGGCTTCTTTCTATGCGCAGATATGTCCAACTAACTCAACAAACTATATAAATTTGACGAAGGCTAAGCCAAGAAGAAGAAAACATACTTGGAGTTCCATCTTAGGCCTTGTTCCTGCCTCTATGCCTGCAATCCCAGGAAATCAGCTTATAATTTCTCAAGTGAAAATCGGTGTCTTCAGCCTAGAAAGTTGAGGCGACATGAGCTGTGTGAAAGGAAGCTACCTTCCAGTATAGTCGTTACCAAAATAGGAACAGTTATGCCTGAGTACGAGTCACCGCCAATGTAAAGTTGATTTCCAAGGAATTTTGGGTGAGAAAGGAGCCACTGAAACATTAAGCAAGCACAAGGTTTATCATGAGTGATATGTTCAGATGATAAATTTAGGCAACAGTAGCTCAATCTTGTGTTCTAGCAAATAATGTCAATCAACATCTATTAGTACCTTCCTCAAGAAAGTGTAAGTCTGGTGCACGGATTTTATGTCAGAGCTGTATTTACCCTCTTCGGTTGTTGCATATGAGAATCCAGCTCCCACAGGCGCGTCAATGAATATTATGCTGGCAGCCTAGAGTCAATTTACGATTTACAAGATGACATAAGAGTCGTGATAATCTCAGAATTTGCTGATAGTTTCCAAAAGGGAGGGAGGACGGGTGTTTGATGGGGTCGCACCTTGGTCCATGAGTATTTGTTGATTAAAAGAGAGGGCAAGCTACCATTGTAAGCTCCATAATTGAAAGTCAAAGGACCTGCACAAAAGCTTCAAATTCAAATTGATTGAAGCTACTTGTTGGTTCGACTCTCTCCATTAGGCTGGTTTTCTTATAATTATCCAGCAATATACTTTTTGGGGCTCATTCCCAATGCAAGAGACCTCAGAGTAAGAAGAATCAGTGCGTGTATCAGGAGTATCCCACTTCAACAAATGATCTTATATGTGTTGGCTAACATAACACACGAGGATGAGGATTTGTTGCCAAGGCATGAAAAATTTTGCTTGCATTAATATCCTTATTAGGCCATAATCCAGAACTGAAGTGATCTGGTTTTCCAGTAGCTCACTGATTTTCGTTTAACTTACCTTAATTTCAAGATGGAAGATCAAGGACACAACGACATGTAGAAGAACCAATTTAGACGGCCCACATGAGGCTGGGCATGTGTTCTTATATTACTTGAAAGTTGGTGCTAGGAGTATTTGAATTCTGCACATCCGTGTTTCTAATTCCAACAAATCACTGTCACTTGAAGGAACTAAATACGCATCTTTCCACTCTTTCTTTTATCAGATTGAACAAACCATAACCCACGACTTTGGATCCATTAAAGAAATGCAGGTTTCACCAACTCGTCAATTGCAAATAGTTAAGATGAGCATGTCCACTGTTTCATTATCTCGAAGTATTGCTAATTGGCTTAGTGGGAACTCTTCACCTTCCCTAAGACCTCCTTCTTCTCTGTTTAAAATAGCACATCACAATCACATTTATGCAGGTCGATGCTTGATCCTTATTGATTATGTGGTTTAAAATAGCACATCACAATCACATTTATGCAGGTTGATGCTTGATCCTTATTGATTATGTGCCTGACCTAGCTAAACACATCACATCCTTGACTCAAATTCTGTCCCTAAAGTAGCAGAAAGAAAGTGACGTACATTTCACATGCCTTCTCAAATGCTAAAGGTCCAACGTACCGGCAATTTGCAACTTCCATGAAATATAATAGGAAAGGAAGAGGGGAACACTGAGAAACACTGACCGATTTCGAATGCAAGGGCGGAGAAGCCAGAGCACCCAGGGCCACCAGTGAGCCAGAGGACAAGAGGATCATTGGCAGGGTCTCTCTCTGACTCGATGAAGTAGTAAAACAACTGCACATCATCCATTTCATCCACCCCTATGTACCTGCATTTTCAATCAACTTCCAAACTTTGAATTTTCCCAAAAGCAAGTAGAAAAAAAATCTGGTAAAAAGTCCAACAAAACATAAACGCAAGAACAGACCCAGTTTCCATCGTGAAGGGGAGTTTCCCTGGAAACCCAGGAAGAGTCTCTATTATGTGCTGAGACGTTGCAGCTCCGGCAAGAACCAGCACCAGCAACATGCTCATCCATTTCTTGTCAATTCGGCTTCTCGAGTGGAACCCCATTGCCTTTCGTCCTTTGCCTTTCCCCTTCCAAATGCTCTTTCTTCTTACGTGGTGCCTTTCCCCTCAAAGAAACTAAAACAAGTGACTAGATTTTGTATATCCTCCAGTGAGCTGCGGGGGCTCGCTGGTGACTTTGTCTATTGCAACGCTTCAATGAGTTTGAATTCGGTGTTTTAAGTGTCCATGTAGGGAGCAAACAACTGAAGCGGGAGTACGTGGACTGGGGGTTTCGGGGGGAAGGTTAAAATGAAAGTTAGGTGCAATCTTGAGTCGGTCTAGCTCACCTTCAACTCTCGCCATGGCAGTCTAGCACACTGTTTCTTGGCTGCTTGTTCAATGCGGATGACTCGGTCCATGAATACTTCGAATTTGTGACTAACGTGATTCAACAAACCTTCTTTAAGTTCTAGTAACCAGCTGGTGCGAATGATGTTGGTGCGAAACTCTGGGTTTTAGATTGATTCGTTCCATCACCGTTCATCTCTCTTATGAAATAAGCACACCTCTTGGAAACATAAATGAATTGATCGGTTAGGTTCTTGAACTTTTCTTATGCATTTGAGTTTCGAGTCGGGTGACTTATTTGGCAGGTCATTAGCACGTTTGCATATGTTACAACATGTGCTGTTCCAAGGCATCCCCCTCCATGCTTGATTTGCCTGACTGCCCATATAATTAATAGTGCAATAGGGGCCAATCTGGCTGGGTTTCATGCCCACGAAAGAAACGAAGTGTTTCTTGGATCTGATCCGCAGGATTTGCACGTGGTATTCCTACCAGTCTTTGCCTGAGTTCTGTAAAATAGAATAGGCGGCCAACGGAAAATTTTTAATCTGAACACTCCTTACGGTAATATCCGTGATTTTTAATAATCGAGATCCTAAGTCAAACGGGTGCCCTTCACATGTTCAACTCTAGCAATTGGGTTTAACAATAATAGTACAAATAGTTCATGAATTTTGACCTAGTGTGCAATGTAACATCTGAACTCTAACTCAATGTGTAATATAATTTCTGAACTTTTGGTATATATTCAAACTAGCTCACAAACTATATAAAAATATTCAATATTATCCTTCTATTAATTTAAGCTCAAGGACCACATTGAACATTTTCATATGGTACAGGGACTATACTAAAGTTCAAGAACCAAATTGAATGAAATGAAAGTTTATTAATCAAATTACATATTTGGTTACTATCCAGAGACTTTGTATATAATTTTTCCTAGAGTTCATCATATAGAACTCTAGGATCCCATGCAAGCGGGACAGATGGACCACATTAAACATTTTCCTAGACTATTTGTACAATATCCAGAGACTATTTGACCTTATTCAAGTGGGACAGATGGACCCGAGTTCATAAGCTTGTTCCTCTTCAATGTGATCGTACTATGTCGATCCTTATAATTAGCTTACCGGATGACATCTTTTGGAGGCGAGGCGTTCGAGACATTCTTATAAAACTCCCAAGTTCACAGCAGCTGACTCCCAACATGTAAACCAGAGTCAAATAATTTGGGCGAAGGGTCACGCGAGGATTAAGAAACCAAAGGGAAAACGTGGTCAATAAAATTAAGGGTTGCACAGTTGCACCAAACCAAAGGGATCGATCTCGACCGCGTCCTCCTTTCAAGAGTTTGAAGCAAAGATTGAGCTACCCCTCTTGAGCAGCCCCTTCTGAGATTTCCCAATGTCTCGTCGCCTACGAAATTGCGTGGATCATTCCCATCACAACCTCCCTTCCTAACTTACATTGACAAAGCGGTGCGATCCCAAATCTATTTTGTTGATAGTGAATCTGGAATTGGTCTAATCAAATCGGAGTTGAAGTAATAATATTGATGGAGTTTGAGGAGTCCTAGCTAAAATTATTGCGATTATGCTAGTTCGGCCTTAAATCTTTTCATTTACCAATTCAATTCTAAATATTTTGTATTTATATCAATTCAGTCCATCTAGCTAGCACCAACATGAGTAATGTCTGAGCGACGCTAACGTGGGTTATTATTAATAGAATTTTTATTCATTTTTTTCTCTTTTCTTTTGTTGTCTTTTTTTTTTCCCCTTCACAATGGCCGGCGTGCTCACCAGCTGCACAACCCTTGCCCAGGCTTGAGGGGAAGAAACAAGAAGGAAGGAAACAAAAATTAATAAAATTTTTGGAAAAAAAAATATAATATTAATAAAAAAAATTCCTGTCAACATCAGCCAACACCGGAAGGCGCCAATGTCAATGACAGTTGGTTTAAATTGATTGGATTGATTGAATTAACACAAATGTAAAAAGTTAAGGTTGAATTAGAACAATTATAATAGATTTATAACTATTTTGATAAAATTTTCCCGTTTAATGTAAGATGCACTTATAACTTTCAATCTTAGTGTGCTTCTTCTAAATAGAACTAGCTAAATATGGGAATGAAGTCGAGGGTATTGTAAGCGGAAAACGGAAAGAAGCGTGAAGGAAACATGGTAAGATGATAATGACTTGTCGATTTCGCCATGTCAATTGCGCAGCAGCCTATGCAACAAACGATCGATGTTTCCTCTCTTTAAATCTCTTTTGAAGATTAAACAGTCGGGTGGCGTCCTAAGTAGCTTCCTGTAGCTAGCTCGAAGGCCCACTGATCTTCCCAATCGGCATATCGTGTGTTCAGAAATTGGAAGGGTGGTTGGGTCGAGAATACGAGGCAGGAGTGGACCATCGCGTCGAGCCTGCCTGATTGAGAACAGTAGCTGGGGTCGGCCTTTCAATGGGATGCGGAGAGTCGCCTTGCCTTTCAACGATATCGCCTTTGTCCAAGTAGCAAGGCAAAGACAAGCTACGAGGATTAGACTTCATTTTTTTATGTAGGAACGAACGCCAAGAATGGCGTCCCCCCGAGGAAGGTTTGGTATGAAAGTTAGCCTGTGACTAATCACCCCAAGAGGGCGAGAAAGGCAACTGACCAAGGAAATTGAACTTTGTTCTCGAGCGTTGACGAGGATCATGAGGCATTTTAAGATCAAGTGTGATCGTTTTCAGGGGCATGAACCGGGTGTCGCAAATAGTAGTTATCTAATTGCAAAGAGATAATAATCTCTAAATTTTGGCACAGTATATGATATCGTATTCAAAATTTTAATTTGTTCAATGCGATACTTGAACCATTTTTAAACATTTAATTTAGTCCATCAACTTTTCGTAACAAATGTCGAATTCGATTGCAACCGTGCACGTACGGATGGGAAGTGTCGAAATCTAGTACGAAATCTAAAAGAATAAAATACGGATGGACAAGTGTCGATTGCATCATTGATGATGCATCTTGTATGAAATCTAAAAAAGTAAAATCCGGTAAGATTAATACTTGTCAATAATTTACATAATCCTTGGGGAAGTGAAGAATTGCTCCCTCATTCAGCCCATAATAACAAGTTGACCGACTTGATATTAAAGATTTCGTGTTGTTATCGAGGCCTTTGACTGGAAAGCAGCAGACCAATTGCAACCTAATGTTACTTAACATAGTATTTGTAGAAATGTTTGCCAAGCTATCTGTTAGACGTACGCGGCTCATCGTTCACTGATTGAGAGCTTTGTCTTGTCAGTGGTTTT
Source organism: Melaleuca quinquenervia (assembly GCA_030064385.1). NCBI lineage: Eukaryota > Viridiplantae > Streptophyta > Magnoliopsida > Myrtales > Myrtaceae > Melaleuca > Melaleuca quinquenervia. Next base: position 1,721,453 of record CM057726.1, on the reverse strand, counting down.
CCCAATGAAAGTGCGTGTTTGGACAACAGCAGCAGAAAGAAAACCATTTTGGTTTTCGTATAAAGGCCGCTGCCAAAACTGTTCCCAGGCCAATGTTAAACCCAGCCAAGGAGCTATCAGAACCAGGTAACATTTAACTACTTTATGAAACACTGCGGTGGTCGCACAAGGCGCGGCTGCTAGGCCCAAATCCACTAAAGTGAGCATCAAGATTTCAAGAATTTACCCAGTTTCGAGCCTGAAAGGGGGTTCATCATACCCAGGAGATACTTCACAACAGAACCAGAAAGGACTTAACTTGCAGAGGATAGCGGGATAAAAAGCATACGCAAGAACAACCAGAATAATATAGCAGGACCAAAGCATACGCAAGAACACCCAGGATAATAATTCTCCTATGAAGAAGTGATTTTGAGCGAAGAAAATCTTTTGCCATGTTTGTTGTCGTTCAGCTTGGAGACTTGACTTTTTCGAATTTTCAGAAAGATGGAACTTCGGTATGATTCATATCTCGGCATTATTAAAAATGATGTCAATCAGCTGGTCCTTTTCTCCAGATCTCGATGTATCGTCCCTATAGTATACAACTAGAACATGAGACATGTCATGCATGGCACATGGGAGCAAAGCAAGGGATGAATGATGGAGATGGGGTTTCCCCCATTTTATAGGGGAGAAAAAATTGAGGGAAAAAATTTGGAGAGTGGAGATGGGTAGAGCTTTCTAGCTCTAAGAGTAGGGAATCCATACCCTGGTGCATGGGGAGTTGACAGAAAAATGAATCTGCACCTTTGATATACTTATGTCTTGAAATTGATGTTCTCACTAAATCACTTCCCCAAATAATAAACTTAAAATCTTTTTATTGCCCATCTGTCAGTAAAACCATCTAAACATATCTACAATAACGAAGGCTTGACAATCCAATGGTTTGTCACATAGTTTACGATTAGCAGTTTTCTTTTTATGGGTATTTTCTATTATGAATACCCATGCAAATGGATGAAATCAATTACTACATTATGTAAATCCACTAAAGGGGAACACTACCAATGAGATAATATTAGAACTCAAACCAATGAATTTATCATTTATTGTACTTGCGTAGTAATAACAATGCTTATTACTACTTAATTTACCCAAAAAAAACGATGCTTTTTACGTGCGACAGATCAAATTATAGTTCTTTGTTCCAAGTAATTAATTGTGGATGCAAAATTGATTTCTTGACAATGAACTTCAAGGTTGAGCATATAATTTGCCTTGAAAGTTCACAAACAATGCAGAGAGAGAGAGAGAGAGAGAGAGAGAATCGGCCTTTTTATGTCGACTGAATACGTAGTACAGCCGCATATGTGGGTGGTTGCAGATTGCCGGCAATTTATAGGCTTCTTGATTTGTTGTTGTTATATCAGTTTGGACTAAATGCTGAAAACATCGGAATGATCAATCCACAGACCATGTTGCACCAAGTCGATTGATCAATTGGTGTTCAGGGGATTAAAAGTCCAATTGCCTGACGTATAAACATCGTACATGACTATTACATTGGCACATACACGCCCAAGTTGCAACCGTATGTCATCCGGGTATCAAACTCAGTGAAAAGATTCGCGGAGCTATCTATTGCGATCAGCTTGAATTCGCTGCTTAAGGGGTTTGGTCTCCTAACAACTTGTGCGCGCACGAAAGCACAGAGAGAGAGAGAGAGAGAGAGAGAGAGAGAGAGAGAGAGAGAGAGAGAGAGAGAGAGAGAGAGAGAGAAGATCTCTTTCGGCTCAAAATAAAGGGGTCCTAAAATCTTCCATTGACACTGTTAAATAAATCCCATAGAGCTGTCAAAACAGCAGTAACAATTTCACGAAACAGAGCTAATATGTGGCTGCACTCTCGGCGTTCATAATTCATGGGTGCAATGAGAATATAGTCACAAACTTCCGATGCCAACTATCTATTTAGATTTTGGGACGACTATCTAGCTCGTATTGCCTTTTATGTGTGAAAATTGGAGCAAGTGGATTACTAAAATGAAAGGAAGCTTGTATACTCATGACAAGGGACTTGACCAAATGCGCTACTCATTAGTACGCTCCAATGCATTGTGGTGCAGATATATTTACTAGTGCTCTTCAATCTTTGTTATTGCAATAGTCGAAACGATACAGATGAAAGACTCTGATGATACAGAGAGAAAGCATATTCTGATACTTTCCAAAATCCTTACTGTTAACTAAAGTGGATAATAATGGACCCATCTCATAAACATTTCGTAGCATTCTCTTCTATAATATTCTGGAGCAGTGTGTCCAGCACCCTACAAAGGATGCAAAACCATGTTGCGGTGAATTACTCCCTTCGCTTGTGGAAGTAAACGATAGGCCTAAATAGCGCCAAATTAAAAGAAAAAATAATTAGTAAAAAGGAACATAGAGGTTGCATACCTTGACTGTAGCATATGTTAATCGATATCCATTTTCTGAGTATTTCTTCGTGTATCTGCAGTTCAGTGATCTAGCACTTCAGCTCCAGAAACGTTAAAGCAGCACAGACTACATTGAAATAGAGTAACTCACCCTGCAACCTGACCATCCACAGACCACGGTCGCCAGTCATAATCAACTGTTAAATTGAGACGTCTTATCCATTCAACCGTACCCACATATGGAACAACCATGTCACGATCACCGCTGCCATAAAAGGGTTATAAGGAGGTGAGAACTACAGGTATCTCCTTGTCAACCAAAATGTTCATTAAGCTGTAACCTACGCATTGTAATCAACGACGCTTTTCCTTCCACTTGTACTTGGGATAAGGGCCCATTTCCTCGGTTCAAGATGAAAGTGATAAATAAATATGCTATAGTGCAGCCTTGCTACTTAGCATGCATAACGGACAAAATTTATCAGTAGATTGAGAACTCAAAGGGATGCTAGTAATTACCACTCCACCAAGACCTCTAAACCCAATGTGCTGAGGAATTTATGAACTTCAACAACGCTCGGAATGTCTTTTGTGTATGCTAAGCTTTGGTTGCACCTCTTCCAGTCCATTACTGTCCTCTGTGTTCATTATTACTGAGACGTATCAATAATTTTGCGAGACTCAAATTGTCACTACCCTCATGAGTAATCACCCAACCAATTATTTGAACTTACCGCTCGAACATTCAAAGCTTGCTGGACCGTAATATCATTTGACCACCAATAGGACAAAGAATAGTTAAAGGTCTGCAGAAAGAATCAAATAAGAGCTAAGCGCACTCGTGATTTGTGACCAGAAAGAGAAATCCATTGCCTGTAATATGTAATTAACTAGTAAACAGAACGGCAATCTTACCCGGCACCAATATTCAGGAATTCTCGGGCGTGGGAGTATGAACTCTGTTGTATCCTCTTGTACAGATCGGCGGCCAATTTGTGGGTTCATTTTAGGGGATGCAAAGACACAATTGGGTTCCAAGATGTCATTGGCCCAAAGATCTTTAACACACTGCAATTCGAGAACACAATTCAGTCTGATTCCTGATTAACCTTGAGAAAGTCTCCATACTGAAGGTCTCCATTCGTATTACCCTTTCAATTGCCCCAAGAGCAGTCCAGCACTCTGTATTTGATGGATCCACATTAACATAGGTCGCATTACAACTTGTTTTTGCTGCCTGTGAAGCATAGATAACACAATAGTTTAGATAAGCTAACAAATGACTTCACTATCAACATATAGTCCATACCGTGTGGCAAAGAAGGGAACATAGGTAGAAATAAGACATCCTGATACGTATCAGGCTGTCATATTAATAAAAACCAAGCTATGATATGTAGCTTTTGAGAATGCTCATAGAAATTTCAAACCAAAGAGTCAATTCAAGACCGCATCAATATAGGAGAAAAAGAAGGCGACTTGAAGGAAAGGGTTTAAATACCTCATAGAGTTCATCAGAGATGAGCGCCATCCTGTGAGCAAAGACAATCTTCGAGTTCTCATCAACAACTGAATCTGTTCTGGGACTTCCAACTAGATAACCCTGAAGATCAACACCCCATCAGCAGCTTGAGACCTCAATCCCATATTGAAGCTTGATCATGTAGAAGTGAGCACTGGAGCTCCAAAAGTAAATTTTACCTTGAGATTCAGGCGTGGCATGACATTATCCTTGTTAGCTAGAAGTTGAAAGAAAAAAAGCCAAAAATATTTAGACCAAATCTTGTATAGATTAAAAAAAAAGAGAAAATATGTTAATTTAGGTGAAAGTTACCTTCCACTATATATTTGGTGACAAGGGGAACCATCATGCCAGAGTAAGAATCACCGCCTATGTATAGTTGAACAGCGAGATACTGTGGGTGCTCAACCATCCACTGTGTGTATAAGCATTGCATTTTTTAAGTCAGTTGATGATTAAAGAGTGAATTTAAATCAATTCAGTCTAACGGGACAAAACCCTTTGTTAGAATGGATAACAAAGTTTGTATTCACTTGGTCAGAAGCATCATATGGTTGCAGATTTAGTATTACTAACCTTTCTGAGAAACTCATACGATTGCTCAGCTGAACTTGAGTCAGAAGAATACCAACCTTCATCTGTGGTTGAGTATGAAAAACCAGTACCAACTGGCGCATCTAGAAATATGATGCTAGCTGTCTGCAGAGCAAAAACAAAACCAGCTTTATGACATTGTTTACGAAAAAATGCTAGGGAAAACAAATAGTTTGTGTGAATGAAGAGACCTTTGTCCATGCATACTCATAAGGTCGCAATTTTGGCAATCCTCCTTTATAATTCTCAATATCAAACTCCATTGGACCTGTATTTATGAACAAGCTAATTAAGGCTACTTCCAGAGAGGAAGCCAATGCAATGCATATTGTATTGTGCATCCACCGCAAGAATGCAATGTCCTTGAAAACCAGTTTCAAATCTTGCTGATTTTTCTTTGCAAATAGGTCATAACAAGTCCTGTGAAAGCTAAATAATGTTTGACTTGTCGAATAAGTTTTCAGGCATGAAGAAACGAACAATGGCCAGTCCATAGATCATAATTTCCCAATACATTTTGCTGGAGATCTCACTCAAAAATTTGCCGATAATGAATGCTCCAGTGTGTCATTACCATGTTAGCAAAATTATTACTGCTTAAAAATCAGATTAGAAAAACATTAGCCATTTCTCAGATCCAAACCATTTATAATTTGAGAAATGCGCTTCTTCCACACAGTCTGGTGCAGCAGCACAATTGAAGATCTGACAACTAGCTTATCCGATCATAGCATCCTAGCTAATTCTTTTTAGGTCCTGTAGCACAAGAATAATCAGAATGGTGCTAAAACCTGCTTGATGATGTGTATGTGCTACTGGAACTTCTTAAAGACCACACACATGGTCTAGTCCATTTAACACCTAGATTGCTACTTTTTTCTTTCCTTTCCTTTAGTTTCACTTTATTCTGTGACTAACCAGATGGTTGCTTCAGCAGCTTCTTAATCGTAAAATACTTGCACAAATAGCTATATTAAATAGGAATTGTCTTTATATGATTTCTAATGAGATCAACCTTTTTAATATCATGTGAGTTTATTACTTTTCACCGTTCAAGAAAAAGAAAATACTAGATCAGCTTCAAGTATCAGGTACGGACATATTATCCCTTCTTATAGATTTGGTCATGGGCTCAGTAGCCTATAGAGCACAGCTAGGACCTCAGATCAATGGGGTGCCGGGGAGGGTACTCTACTTTTAAATACCTGACCCAGAATTAATGTCTTTCCTATTTGTGATGAGGCGGGATCAGTGACAACTTAGGCCCCACATACAGCTTGGTCCTCAATCAAGGCTACTTCACTGAGACCTAGAGACTAAACACTGCAATCACTACCGTCAATCTTTACCGCTTTGATATATTATAAAGTGCAAATAAATTAAGGACCTGTTATGTTCAATAAACTTATCTCGTGATATATCCACACGAACAAGATGAATTGCAATTCATTTCTCTTCATTTGCTTCAGTTATCTCTCTTATTTAATCTCCTTCATTTCCCTCCTGGTTTAGATGGTTGACTGTTGCTTCAGTCAAAACTGCTTACTCACTCCAAGGAGTATCAGGGGAAAACATTTAGATAGGTCATACTGTAATACACCAACCAAGAAAGCAATTCGAAATTAAAAGTACAATGGCAGAGATCTCACTAGGAAATTGCACTCAGCTACAGCAGTTTTACAATCCATAATTGCATATCCAGGCACGTTCTCTTGAACTATCAAACATAAATTCTGAACCTAAGTCAAATTAAGGAAATAAAGAAAGAGAATGCCTGAATTACAAATTATGGGCGAAATTTCTCTCTGATTTATGAGAATTTGACTAAGTCAGTCTACTGACAAATCTTAGGGCAAGGATGGACGGTCTTCTTTGGTGAATTAGAGTAATCTTTTCCCAATTCTCTTAAATAAAAAAAAAGGATTTAGCACCCTATGATCTAAGCTCACTTAACTGCAAGTTAAACCATACCTAACATTCTTTATGCTCCTCCTAACGAGCAAGGTCCTACCTAAACTTAGACATCTCTCAGTCACAAAGATAGGAAAAAAGCTTCTTTCTGTATCACCAGTCCAACCCCATCCCAACAAGGGTTCAAGTTGACTCTATGACAAAATACGACTGCAGGATCTGATATGTGCGCACGCGCGTCACACTCATCTACTTTCAAATTAAAAAAAAGAACAGTTATTCAATTAGGCAAAATGGATCATTTCCATACAATTAAAAAAATGGGTGAAAATGGAAAAGACAGTTTTTTTTGCAATGGATCGTGTTGACAGGTACTCCCACTCGTAAAACACAAAATTGCAATTTATAAAAGAACTCATTGCACATGAAACAAGAAATTGTAGCTCCGTCTGAACTATGAACGCACTCGTCAAAAAAAAAAAAAAAAACAAGCGTTTGTGTAAGTACAGAGTCGGAATTGAAGACGTGCCTATCTCGTAGATGAGACCATTGAAGGAGGAGCAACCAGGGCCTCCCGTGAGCCACAGGAAAATGGGGTCCTCTTCTGGGTTCCCTTGTGATTCTATGAAGTAGTAGAACAGCTCCGAACTGCCCACCGTCACGTACCTGACGATCATGACAGCAAAACCACCCCAATTCAATCAAGAAATGCCAAAGGGCGACACGACACGACCCCCAGAATTCAAGAACTCCACCAGCAAGAACCAACCCACCCACCTAAAGGAAGCATCGAGAGTTCGAGAGTTTTACCCAGTTTCGAGCTTGAACGGGAGCTCTCCCTCGTACCCAGGAAGATACTTCACAATGGAGCCAGGAAGGACCGGACTTGCACGAAGCAGCAGGGTCAAAAGCGAAAACAAGAGCACCCTCGGCAATGACTTGGTGGAAAGCAATGATGTTGAGTGCGCGGCGCTCGCCATGTTCGACATCACCGAGCACGGGTACCCTTTTCAGTTATCTGGGTTTCTGTAAAGTTGGAAGTTGAAGAAGTGAAGTCTTTATAAGGAGTGCAGAGATGGAGGGGGAAGACGAGTGGCGCTCAAAAGTTCAATCAAAAAAGGAGTTAAAAACCATTGTCGCGCTGAAACACTGGTGGGGATCTTGGACCAAGATGACGTCCTTTCGTCAATTTAAATAAAAAACTCTACCTTCCCCCCATATGCTTTAACTGTGTTCCTAATTAAATCACTATAGTTTAATTTATCAAATCAAATTCTTCTATTTTTATCAAATCAATTTCCTTGAGAAAAAAAATGTCGAACCGACGTGATCATTGACGATTTTGTGAATGATGTTTACAAAACATATAAATGCCCGAGTGGACATGTGTGGAGAAATTTAAGCATGTTAGATAAGGCCAGAGCATCATTTCATGTCTATATTAAAAAAAATTATATATATATATATATATATATTTGTGATGACCTTATTAGTAGAATCTCATCATATTTAGTGTCGAAGAACTTTGATTGGAAAATAATAAAAGTAAAAGGACTTGATCGAGCCATCTGAAAATACATGGAGTTAATTAGAAAATGTGTGAAATTATAATGACAATAGCCTAATTTTTTTCCTCTCTAGAAGGATTAAAAAGACAAACGTGTTAGAAATAGTTTCTTTTTATTTTTATCTTTTTAAGTGCCTCGCCTATGATTGCATACCATTAAAATGACCCTTCCCTCATTACAAAAAAAGCTATATTGTTTTCTACTAAAGTGTAATTAACAGGTATGCCAAAAACACTCATTAAGTGAATTTTTTCTAAAAAGGAGAATGCATATGAGAAAGACACAATGTGGAATTATGTAAATCAATTTAATATTTTCTTTAAAGCAAATACTAGTATTTGGAAAATATGAAAGAGTACATTTTAACCAAATTTGTTGAATTTCAAGGCAGATATAACATACGTAAACAACTTGTGAATTTTGATTAGTTATGTGATTGGCCAAACTAATTCAAACCTAGATACTTCTATTTCTAGAAGTTGAGAGTTCCTTGGAATTCTATCACCAATTCGATATAGTTGTGAAAAAGAAAGAGTTTTCTTGAACTAGATGGTTTCAATAAGAGCCCATACATCTTTAGGGTGTATTTATTTTGGTGGATTATGTGATAAATCAATATTGAGAACTACAATAGTAATAATTAGTAAACCAATGAGATTAAATGAAAATGTGTGTAAAGAATGCTGATAACGGTCTCGGACCGCGTGTCACCTCTTCTAGTTACATTCTCCCTCAGAAAAAGAACATTTTTAAACATAGGAAGCAACTAACGTGGGGATTAATACTAAGTTACGACCAGTTTAATTGTATCATCATCTCTCCCACCTACCCCCAAAAAGAAGCAGGTACAAGGGCTTGGTAAGCGACCCACGCATCACTCCTCACCTATTTGAAGGTATCCAATGAAAAGTAACCTTATTACTTCGTAGGTGCATCTAACCATTTCTTGGGACGAAGGCCAAATGAATGATCATGCACATACAGGCAGGTCCTCACGTTGCTGCTGTTTATTTAAATCAATCCTTAAAACTTGCTAAGTTCTAATTACGAGGCAATTTAGTGACGTGTTCGGAGGGGCGTCGCATTAAGCACGAGACAATATTTAATTCCGTCACATGTAAAGATGGCATTAGTTTCCTCTCGGCATAATGATGAAATATTGATAGAAATAGAAGGTGGAAAAAGTTCCTGGTGAATGGAAATGGCTGTTCGCCGCCCAGCTCCAAGAACAACAGCGGGGAAAGATTTGAGCACGAGTTTAGTACTGTCAAATCAGTCTCTCTTTTCTGCTTTGAAATATCGAATTCGATCTTTTGTCTTCGTGGGTCGAACCATGTCTGGTCAGGACCATGTTGGTTGGTAGGTTTTCACGAGGTTGGTCCAACGGATACTCTGGGGCTTATGCCATAACCGGTAGATACATTGACATGGATCCATCTTGGGGTGTCGAAGTTCCCTGGTGATCACGTGCTTGGAGAGCTCACAGTTGGGCCAGCGTTTGGTATATCCATGAAGATGATGATGCAGGATCAGACTATCACTTTCCGACCCCAAGGCAAGGGTGAGGCAACTGTGGACCGTTTGAATTGGTCGAAATCAAATTTTGCATCCTGCTGCGTTTTTTTTTTTTTTCAATACTGTAATCAATACAGCTGGGTCAGAGAGGGGTCTATTAAGTCAAGTCGTATGGAATCTTGGGTTGCAAGTGGGGGTTTAGCAGAAGAGGAACGTTCCGCTCCTTCAGACAGATTGAGTGCATTCTGGCAGTATTAATTGATAGAAAATGGGCATGATCCCAACTTCTCTTGAATTGTGCAGGTGCACATGTTGATTGGTCCACACTGGATATGATCGGTCCCAAGCTGGAGCTAGAATCCAAACCAAATAATGTCAGTTTCCACTATGTGGAATTGGGAATCCGATTGTATTTATCGTAAAACCAGTTTGATTCTTAAATTGCCCTTGGAATCAGAGGTTTATTTATTTATTGTAGATGCCCTATTTTCTTTCTGAAAGATTCCAAATATATTAAAAGTTACTTTAGTGTAGCCTAGAATCATTAATCGGACGAAAGTTGCCGTTAATAAAATACTCTGTACATTTTGTCCTTGCTGAATAAAGATGTAAAAACAAGTTAATATATTCCAGGCTGGTTCCGCAGCTTCGGTCCACTCAGCCCAGGTCCTAGAGGAATCAGGAACATGATAACACAAGCACCCTGAACGTCATATCAATCGCCAGGAACATCAAGAAATGCAATGAGCCTGCACAAGTAATATATTCCAGAATTGGGCAAGAATCTCTAAGGAAGCATCGAGATTTCAAGAATTTACCCAGTTTCGAGCTAGAAAGGGAGTTCTACATCATACACGGGGAGATACTTCACAACGGAACCAGAAAGGACCGAACTTGCAGAGGATAGCAAGATCAAAAGCAAATGCAAGAACACCCTCGGTAATGGTTTCCTATGAAGAAAGGATTTGGCCATGTTTGATGTCGTTCAGCTTGGCCAGAAAGAACACCCACGCTGTTTTTACGTGGGTTTGGACAAAATGCTGAAAACATGCCAATGACCAATCCAGGTCATATGTCTGCGCGGATTTTGGCAAGAGTGAATATGGAATTAGAGGGTTGGAAAGAAAACCTAATCTAAAAGGCGGGAAGGGAAATATCGAATCAAAGTTGTGACACAATGTGTTTCTCAATATGCAATGTCTATTTCCACATCCTAGTGTCAAAATGTCAGTCTTTTGAGAGAAGAATTGCTGTGTTTCGGTGGAAGAACGGTGAATCTAGAAGTGTTCTTCATTGGAAGAGATCGGAGGTGCTCAAATCTAGAAAATATAAAGGGAGATTGGGCTATAGAGACTTACAAGGTTTTAATAGAGCAATGCCTGCGGAGCAAGTGCGGAGGCTTTCTCAGAATCAATCATCTTTTGTTAAGCAATCAAATGAAGAAGGACCAAAACATACAAAAGCAGGGGAAGCTGACTCTCGAGATTTAAAAAAGGAGAATTCTACTAAAGACACATTGTCTTTAATAGAGCTAGAGTTCAGAGAAGCTGATTAAAGCAAAGTGCCGAAGATCTAAGAGTGGTCAACAGTTTTCTATTTTACTTGACTTTACTGTTAGTCGTTCTTATCTCTTTACTGTTAGTCGTTCTTATCTCTTTCTGTTAAGAATGCTAGCAGTTAGTTGACTGAGCTGTACGCGCCTGCACAGAATATATACATGAGTGTAATCGAGATACACTTTATGGCTTTCAGATGAACATTCTCTCAAGGAGAGCTAATACACAGAGTATTCTTTGAATCTTCATCTTCTTCGCTCTACTCTGTATTTTCTAGATGGTATCAGAGCCTTTCTCTGAAAGCCATTGAAGATTGTCATGGCAACGAGGGTTCCTAAATACGCTTTTCCCATTCATGTGAACATCGGGAATTTCGTTACAATCAAGCTCGCAGAAGATAACTATCTGCTTTGGCAAGCTCAGTTTTCTCGTTTCTTAAGGAGTCAAGATCTAATCGGCTTCATCAATGGAGAGATTACACCTCCGTCGCCGATGATACGTGTAGAGGTCGACGGAAGAGAAGTTGAAGCTCAGAATTTGGATTATGTAGACTGGATGAGAACTGATCAATTGATCTCATCGTGGATCAGTGGTGCCGTCTCCGAAGGGATTTTGGGACTGATTATAGGGCTTGAAACTTCGTATGAGGTTTGGCAAGCTCTATGCAATCGATTCAACCAAAAGTCAGTCGCAAGGGAGTTTGAGCTGAGAGGTAAGCTTCAATCTTGTCGTAAGAGAGATAGATCTGTTTCAGTTTATCTACGTGAGTTTAAGTTGATATGTGATCAGCTTAGTGCGATTGGCAAGCCTGTTGATGAGATAACGAAAGTTTTTGGCATATTAGAAGGCCTCAGCTCAGAATATGAGAATTTTAGAACTACGATTTATTGCCTAAAACCTCAACCAGACTATGATGAGGTTGTGTCGCAACTTGAGAGATTTGAAGCGAGGTTGCAGGATTACTCTTCTAAACACTATGATCCAAATCTGGCTTATTACGGTCAAAGAGTTATAGAAGGTGAGTATAAAGCTGAGCTAAAGAATGAGCACGATTTATCAAACTGTGCCTTTGTTACACAGAAAGGCAATGGTCAAGTGTATGGATCTAGAGGTGGAAGAGCTTATAATAGAGGCAGAGTTTTTAATGGCCGTGGATCTATTAGAGGCAGAGGTTTTGTTCCTCAAAGGGAAAGTCAAAGGTTTAGACCTCAAGAGATGTCAGTAGCACAATATCAAAGTCCTGTTGGTATAGGTCAAGGTTTTCGACCTTATGCAAACTCCTCTTCCAAATATCAGGACACTAAGTCATATCCTGTGCATGTTGCTAAGAATGATCAAGAAGGTCGACCAGTCACCAATGATCGTGTTACTTGTCAAATATGTAAACGACCTGGCCATGTTGCTTTGAGATGTTGGTTCAGGTTTGACAACTCATATCAAAGTGAAGAGATACCTACTGCATTGGCTGCTATGCATCTTGAAGACTCACAAGGCAGTGAGTGGTATCCTGACACAGGGGCCACTGCACACATCACTTCTAATGCTGGTATCATTCGAAATTCTACACAATACAATGGTCATGATAGTGTTATGATAGGAGATGGAACATGTCTTCCAATCACTTGTACTGGAAATGTCTCTCTTGAAACTAAGTTCAATATTCTTCCTTTGAATGATGTGCTAGTTGTCCCTGCTATTACAAAGAATCTCTTATCAGTGTCTCGGATTACTGATGATTATCCTTGCACCTTTATTTTCGACAAGTATGGTGTTTATGTTAAGGATAATCAAACTAATTCAATTTCAATGATTGGAAGGAAGATTCGAGGGTTGTACAAGGTAAGCCAACAACCAGCTGAAGCCTTGTTCACCAAAAGACAAAAAAGAGTATCTGAAGATGTCTGGCATCAAAGGCTTGCTCATGCAAGTTACCAGACCTTACAAACCTTGAAGAATCAACAATTTATCAGTTGTAGCAAGAGTACTCAGTCAATTTGTAGGAGTTGTCAAATTGCTAAGAGTACTAAGCTGCCTTTTCCTCATTCAGACTCTAGATCTAAACTTCCTTTAGAGAGGATTCATTGTGACATTTGGGGTCCCTCTCCTATAAGATCATTTCAGGATTTCAGATTCTATGTTGTGTTTGTTGATGATTGTTCTCGGTATAGTTGGGTGTACCCTATGAAAAACAAGTCAGATTTCTATGGAATTTTCATTCGCTTTCAGAAGTGTATGGAAAATCAATTTGACTGCAAGATTAAAGTTTTTCAAAGTGACGGCGGAGGTGAATTCACAAGTGCACAATTTCAACAACACTTGCAAACCTGTGGCATTAAACACAACATGTCCTGTCCACACACTCCTGAACAAAATGGTGTGGCTGAGAGGAAGCATAGGCATATCACTGAGCTCGGATTATCTATGTTATATCATGGTAAGGTTCCATTGATATATTGGGTTGATGCTTTTCTGACGGCCACCTACATCATTAATCTATTGCCTGCTTCTACTTTACAACTTGATTGTCCTTATCATACACTCTTTGGCAATAAACCGAATTATGCTGCACTAAGAGTGTTTGGGTGTGCATGTTTTCCATGTCTTAGACCATACATGCAGAACAAGTTCGACCCTCGTTCTTTAACTTGTGTTTTTCTCGGTTATAGTGAGAAACACAAGGGTTATAGGTGCCTGGTTCCAACAGATGGGAGAGTGTATATTAGTAGACATGTGGTTTTTGATGAGCAGGTCTTCCCTTTCTCTCGACAATTGAGCAATGTTTTTCCTTCTCTCACTACTCTTTCTAAGAAATGGCTTGCAGAAGTTGACTTCATGGATGCACCTAGTCCACCTCAGTCCAGTCCATCTTCAAATGCTCAGCCTTCTTCATCAATACCTGTTTTGTGTGATCCAACTAGCTTCTTACATGATCCAGGTATGTTTACTCCACCTAATGTCCCTTCTACACAATTTATGCTTCCTGGTTCTTCCTCTCGACTTTCTAGTCAACATTCCTCTCAACATTCATCTTCTCATGATCCATCTGATTATGTACCTTCTCAGCCTCCTACTGTCCTTTCCAATTCTTCTGCTCCTATATGTGTTTCCCTTCCTTCCATACATCCAATGCAAACTAGACTTCGTGTTGGTATTACCAAACCCAATCCCAAATATGCCTGTTTAGTTGAATACTCTGTTCCATCAGAACCAAAATCCATTAAGTCTGCTCTGTCTCATGAGGGGTGGTATAAGGCAATGCAAGAGGAGATGAATGCTTTGCATGAGAATCAAACATGGACACTGGTTCCTCGTACTGCTCAAATGAATGTTATAGGATGCAAATGGGTCTTTAAGACCAAACTAGCAGCTGATGGTACTCTAGACAAATTGAAGGCTCGACTTGTGGCTAAGGGTTATCATCAAACTGAGGGCATTGATTTTGTTGAGACCTTCAGTCCCGTAGTTCGACAAGCTACTATTCGCATTGTCTTGTCAATTGCTATGGTTTGTCATTGGTCATTGCACCAATTGGATGTCAAGAATGCCTTTTTACATGGCACATTGAATGAAACTATATACATGGATCAGCCTCCAGGGTTTATCCAAGATCATACTCAAGTTTGTTTGCTCAAGAAATCACTCTATGGGCTGCGACAAGCACCACGAGCATGGTTTGAAAAGTTTAGTAACTATTTGTTGGAGCTTGGCTTCTTTTGTAGTTCCACGGATCCCTCATTATTCATCTTACATACTGATCACCATGTTACAGTGTTATTACTCTATGTCGATGATATAATTCTCACTGGAAGTTCACCTCCACTTCTCACTACATTGATCAGTTCTCTCAGCTCACATTTTCATATGAAAGACTTAGGCAATCTTCATTATTTTCTGGGGATTGAGGCCAAGCATACATCTCACAAGCTCTTTTTGTGTCAAACAAAATATGCTCTTGATCTTCTTGAGCGTGCCAACATGAAGGATTGTAAGCCTATTTCCACTCCTTTATCACTTAAGTCACCTTCTATCTCTGCAGAACAAGAACTATGGCATGATCCTTTTGAATTTCGTAGTCTTGTGGGTGGATTACAATATTTGACGATCACAAGGCCAGACATTGCCTTTGCCACAAACTCTTTATGTCAAAAGTTGCAAAGTCCTACGGTGGGTGACTTTTATAAACTGAAGAGGGTTTTGAGATATGTCAAAGGTACACTTCATTTTGGGATTTTCCTTCATTCTCATAGTACCTTGCAGCTCTATGGTTACTCTGATGCAGATTGGGCTGGGTGTATTACAACACGACGCTCCACTACTGGGTATTGTACTTTTCTTGGGTCCAACCTTATCTCCTGGTCAGCTAAGCGTCAAACCACAGTGTCTCGCTCTTCAACTGAGTCTGAGTATAGAGCTTTGGCATATACTACTGCTGAACTTACATGGATTGCATTTGTTCTCCGCGACATTGGGGTATCTCTTCCTTCTCCAGCTGTCTTATTCTGTGACAACCTCTCGGCTATTTCACTCACTCAGAATCCTGTCTTGCATGCACGTACTAAGCATGTGGAAATTGACTTTCACTTTGTGCGTGAGAAAGTCTCTTTAGGATCACTGTGTCTACGTTATGTTCCCAGCTCATATCAACTTGCCGACATCTTTACAAAGCCATTGTCTAGGCTTTCTCATTGCTCTCTTCGTACCAAACTGGGTCTCAGTTTCTACCTAGTCCCCAGTTTGCGGGGGGCTGTTAAGCAATCAAATGAAGAAGGACCAAAACATACAAAAGCAGGGGAAGCTGACTCTCGAGATTTAAAAAAGGAGAATTCTACTAAAGACACATTGTCTTTAATAGAGCTAGAGTTCAGAGAAGCTGATTAAAGCAAAGTGCCGAAGATCTAAGAGTGGTCAACAGTTTTCTATTTTACTTGACTTTACTGTTAGTCGTTCTTATCTCTTTACTGTTAGTCGTTCTTATCTCTTTCTGTTAAGAATGCTAGCAGTTAGTTGACTGAGCTGTACGCGCCTGCACAGAATATATACATGAGTGTAATCGAGATACACTTTATGGCTTTCAGATGAACATTCTCTCAAGGAGAGCTAATACACAGAGTATTCTTTGAATCTTCATCTTCTTCGCTCTACTCTGTATTTTCTAGATCTTTATGGTTCATCTGGAAAGCAAAGACTAAAATTGTATTTCAGCAATTACCCTCGATTTTAAAAACCCGAACAATCAAAACTTAACACTTTATACGACTCAATTTACTGAAAATTAGATCTCATAGAAGTTTCGTAACTTAAAAAATTAACATTAATGGAGCTTTTTTGGAAGTAGCAATGGTAAGTGCCATCTTGAGAGTTCTTCCAGACGACGCAAAGACGGCCCCAGCTTCACCGGCGATCCGGTATGGATTGTTTCCGATCGAGGAGAGAGACTACGACGGAGATCGAGTCCGACTGTGCAGAGATGGCGTTCGTTGCTCCGTGAGGCAAGCACATGCTGTGGGGGTTGGCATGTTTAACGAGAGAGGCGAGACTCCAGACGGCCCATTATAAGAACACTCCCTCGGCCCATTCTGGTCGTTCCACAAACTTGAAACTAATTGGGCTGTCAAGACCCAACGAAGGAATATTCTGTCCTCGTCTTGGGTGGCCCGTCCTTCCAACTTCTATGGGATTTGCTGTGTTTGGAGGAAATGGATCCCCTGCCAAAGGTCTGGCAGGGGTGTCATATCCCCTTTTCTAGCGGTCCTATTCAGGAATTGGGCAGCTGAATCCCCTATTAAATGGGGGCGGTCCATTTGAAATTGGATGGCCACTCCTATGTCACGTTAGACGATCCAGATCCATGTTTGGATGCCTTTTTATCAGGATTTCTTGTTATAAAAACTCTTTAAATTTTGATATTGATGCAATTTTTCTCGACATTGAAATAAAGAGGGGATTGAGTGATGATGATTACTCTAGTATGAATGTACCGCGTAAAGCTAATCAACACCTTCTTCTTTTTGCATGTGAAAGGTGAATGGTCAGCGTTGACTTGATAACAAGATCACTTAGGTTACGCCTTTGAAAACATGGAAACCGCAACGGTGGTCGAAAGACAGAAGCTCATGAACGAACCTTTCCTGATCATTCTTGCTTAAGAAGAGTTGTTCTGCTAAAAAGGAATTGGCTTAAGATGGCCATGTATATATGAGTAACCTTGGAAAGCTACTGTCTAACTGACTTAGTTACCCTTCCAAAAGAACCATCACGGATGGCCGCTAATGAATGATCTTCATCACTATTTTGCAATGAATGCAGAGTGAAAAGCAGATGATGTAGCGCGTTCCTCGTTTGCAATCAGAAGATCGCTGGGGCTTTTATACGCCAAATCAGGTCATGTGTATTACTGATACGTCGTACGCATGTTGAGCCATGCGCATCAGAGAAAAGTCAGTAATATACAACCTTCCTTTTGGAAGGATAACTTCTGCATTTAGTATACAGAACGACTCCCTTTTCCTCTTCGAAGGAACAACACTTATCTTCGTCAATCCTTCCCATTACACCTAACCCAACACTATAAATCCTCATTCCCATAGGATGATTGGATTGCATGGCGTTCGCCTGCCGAATCTTGCTGTGGGTTCCCGGTTTCTCAACCACGCTCCTTGGATTGGTCCTCGAAGCCAATCGAGACAAACTCGTACTTTGCGAGTCATGGGCGTTCACTGATGAGTAGATGTAGAAACTTTTGGGCAATAGAGTCTGCACTTGAGCAGCTGGAACTCCGGCAGCGGGTCCGCTGTAATCGACCCTATATGCGCATTCCATAAAGCTGTTCCTATAGACATTATTAACCTTGTGTAAAACCCTAATGGGTGCTCCTATCATGTGCTTGAACTTGCTCTGCTTAGACGTCGCCATTTTTGCTCCCCTACGCGCATGTGCACATAGACAAATTATAACTTAGAAAGGGAATAATCCGAGCGCAAGATTAGGAATTTTTCTGTGCAAAGCTATGGAAATTTGAAGAGAAAGTTCAATATGATGAGAGTACAGATGAAGGGGTGCTGGGTTTTGGTCCATATAGCCTCACGAGGTTAACATCAATGGAGTTTAGATAAAACGGCCAGGAATAGGAACATAAGCGCGACGTGTGCATGACTATTTCAAAATTTTCAATTTGTAAATTGTCAAATATGATTCCTAGTACGCTTTTGTTAGAACAACATAAAGCTGGCAGAAACAAAAAGAACACAAGAAATCACAAAATCAAATCATCGCATCCCTTTGGATAGCATCAATTTTAGATCGAGTTTCAATTCTATTTATTTCATGATAAGTATTCGCTAACTTTTATCAGTAGCCAAATCTGCTGAGCTTGTAAATCCAGCGATCCCGTTCAAATCCGACGAATCATTACACGTGTACATTACCTCCGCATCGCTGGTTGACGTGATTTAAGGCACCGAAATGGCGCTGTTGCGGACTGTCTTCAGTTGGAAGAAATTGAGGCTCGGCTGGTCTTCGAATAGGAAACTAGCAACTCTTGATAGTTAGATCCGCCATTAAGTCGAGCTCGAGAAAGAGATTGCTCCAGAAGTCTCCAATTTTTCCTTCCTCTGCAGATTTTCCATGGTTTTTCCCACTGAGGCTCGGCTTTTAATGCCCCTCCTTCCATGTCGGCGGATACCTCGAAGCACAGAGACCACATCCGCCGCGTGGAAGACAAATTGAGGTGTGAGGGAGGGAGGAAAGGATCCACCAAGAGGCCTCGTGGAATCCGCAAAAAGGGTAGAAAACTTTTGGATTATTACACTTAACATAGCTCCAGAGTTGATGCCACTATGGTGATTCCTGCGTAATATACTAATATGCTGTGATTCGATCATTGATGATCCTGCCTGTGATGGGCTGTCATTCATTGGTCTGACAATGAAGATCGAAGCCGTGAATGGCGATGAAGAAAACGCCAAATCTATTTAATATGACGATGAAGGTTAGGGAAGAAACGAGCCCAGAGATATAACCCTAATCTTTTTTAATTCCCCTCGATTGAAGACGACCGAAATGGCATCGCTTCGCTCCGGTGCCATAAATCGACATCAACAAGCGACCTGCATCATTGAAATGGTACATCAAATTTATAACCGCATTATTGTATATGGTTATATCTAAATACCGCTCGAAAGTTGTAAATTTCTTTATAAGCAAAAAAATTTATTTACACTAACATTGAGAATCGAGCTAAATATTTAGTTCTTTTAATGATCCAAAACATTCTTTTTTTGGGCTGACCCATTAGCGGTCATTACATTCAGGTTGAGCTGGGATCTTCTTTGTAACTTAGAGCTAGCTAGAGTTGCAAAAGATTTCTTATTTCTTCAGTGCAACAAAAGACCATGTTTATTTTGTGCAGTTTTTTTTGTTTTGGTAGTCACCGAATCAATTATAAACTTATTTTATGGATATTAATTCAGTTCTAAATTTTTCAATTTTGCCAATTTAATCCGAAAATTTGCATAAAATTCTGATATTGCCTTTACGATCAATTTTCGCAAAAAAAAATCACTAGCGTAATGGTCCAATTATCATTGGCCATCATACATGGCATATTGCTGCATCAATAATTCATAGTAAAAATTAACCAAAAGAACTATATTGGGATTCCATGCAAAAGTTTAGAACTAAAGTAGTAAAATTGAAAAGTTTAGTATTTATTTGAAATCCGTACAATAGGTTCAACATTGATTTGACAATATCTACCATAAGTTTCTTAGTATGTTGAAATTATGAAGATCAATACTACATAAAGGACTTTGTTATTAATGTAGGGAACTATTCGGGCATTTTAACTCCTCCTGTGTTAAAGATTGGTGAGAAAGAAGGTATTCACTGATGATTTCTCTAATGTGAATGGACCTCATGAATCAAATCAGTACCAACAACTATTGAATCAGAACTTTCGTCGAATGTCAAATGAGAATGGTCGGAGCTGGCCCAATTAGAGAGATCACCTTTTTAAAATATAGAGATATAGAGGTGGTCCCAAGTCAAAACTTGAATACGAATTATTGCTTATCACTGTTGCTTTAGAAGACTTGTTTTGCTCAAAGAGAAATACAAAAGATGGCCCTTGGATGGACGATTGAACTTGGAAAGCTCCTCTAGAACTCAATTTAGTTTCCCTTTCAGACGTGTTTTTTTTAAAAGAAAGAACTATCTCTAATGACTGTTAAGGAAGAAGCTTAGTGCTGTTTTGCTAATTAAATTGCAATCAACACAAAGTAAAAGAAAACAGAAAACAAATGGTACAACGCAACCACAACTCATATTAGAAAATCACTCCAGATTTAAAACTCCAAATTAGGTCATATATATATCATCGACACATAGTGTGCATGTTGAGCCATGCATACATGTAAAGTTAGTAATACACAACCTTTCTTTTAGGAGCATAACTTCTGCATTTAGGGTATGAAAAATCTCCCTTATCCTCTTCAAAGGAACATGACTTATCTTCTTCAATTCTTCCGATCACACCTACCCCAACACTATAACTCCTCGTTCCCATTGCGTGATTAGATTGCACAGCATTCTTTGGCTCAAACTTCCCGGTAATTCCCAATTTCTCGACTTCCCTCCTTGGATCGGTCCTTGAAATTGATCGAGACAAGCTCATGCATTGTACATCCTGATCATTTGCCGAAGAGTTGACGCTGAAACTTTTGGGCAATCGAGTCGGTACTTGAGTGGTTGGACCTCCGACAGCTGGCCCGCTGTAATCAACCCTACTTGCGCAATCCATCAAGCTGTTCATATAGAGATTTCTAACCATGTTTAAGACCCTAATGGGTGCTCCTATGATGTGCTTGAACTTCCTTTGCTTAGACGCTGCCATTTTTGCCTGCGTACATGCACGTGCACGTAGAGAAACTATAACTTAGAAACGGAATAAGACTGTGCACAAGATTAGGGTTTGATTCAAGCTAGGAGAGCGTAGCCTGAAGAGAAAGTTCAATATGATGATGGTACAAATGAATGTGTCTTGAGCCTAGAAATGTATAGTCTCACGATGTTAACGTCAATGCAGATTAGATACAACGGCAATGATTGATAGAACAGGAACGTTGACATGGCGTGTCTATGACTTTTTCAAAAGTTTCAACGCATGAAATTATGTCAAATGAGACTTCAAGAACGCTAGGGATAGAAGAACGTAAAGCTGGCAGAATTGAAAAGAACACAAGAAAATAGACAAACTGAGTCGGCGGTCTTTATGGTTATGTTGAATTAGGATCTTCTCGGTGATTAAAAACAAGCAAGAGTCGCAAGATGATTACTCTTTCTTTGGCACAACAGAACACCATGTCTATTTTATACTTCTTCTTTTTCCTATATGTTGAAACATTGTGAAGATCAAGATCATAGAGAGAGCTTTCTTATGATTGTAACTTTTCATCATTTCAGATGACCCGTTGTCAAGGTTATATATTCAACGTCCTTTTGCATTGGCTTTGATGAAGAGATTGGATTTGACAAACGAAGTGGAAGATCCACAGTATCTAAATTAACGATTAATTAGAAGCCACCGGCCAAAGAAAACTAGCGATGGAGTAGCCGAGAATGCATTCAATTGCAAGTTCATGATACCTACTCTCAAATTTGGAAATAGAAAACTCTCGAGCGGAAAAAGCAAGAATTTCCAAATGACTTCAATTGCTCATAAGCTTAAGACATATCTGCAGTACTAACAATATTATTTCTGTTCTTATTCCGGATTGTTTCACCTTTTTTATTTTCCTCTTCTTATTCTAGACGATGACAACGATAATATGAAATCTCCCAAATTGAATATCGCCGATATGATGCAGAACAATTGCATATAGTTTTAAGGAGTTGGACGAATAATCAAATTTGTAATTAGAAGAGAGCAAATTGCAAAATTTGCCAATCTATAGTGAATTATTGGCTGTTCGGAGATTAGTAGGTATTAATATTCGAACAATTTTCGAGATAAAAAACAATTTTCAAGATTGCCAACTTTTAATATTAATAATTGCCTTATACAGACATGAAGAAAACCCTTGAATTAAATGAAATGCCTTGTCCATGAAAATTCCTTACCAAAAAAAAAAGGAAAAAAAACCCTTGAATTGGATTTAGAAGCTTCAGGCTCATCGGATTTTCTAAAGTGCACGTGGAGGAGCATGGTTCTCCTAGGTTAATACACCCATTGGTGAAATGCAATGACACGTCTTCCATGTCGATAAATGAAGGGGAAATATGCCGACCTTTTCATTAGAAAGAAAAGGCTTACTTTAATTCACATTGATTTTTCTCATTGTTTACTACAATAAGAATGATTCATTGACCAGCATTTCTCTGTGCGTGAATGAATAGAGCTTGACGGAGACGTGCTACCTAATATTCTTTGCATTACCATTAAATACGTGTTCGTTTTATTTTTGTGCGATTATGATCCAGGAAGTAAATTAGAAAGCCAAAGTACCCTTAACAAAAGCACCATTGATCGAGTAGCATCTATGGCCACAACTCTTCAACAACAACCATAAAAACAAAGTGAAGGCCTACGCTGAAAGAATCCCAAATTCGATACAAACCACGAAGGCACAAGAGTCGAAATAGACACTCCCTCAGACTCCTGTTATGTACATTTTGGTCTTCACCAATTCAAACATCTCATCTTCACCAAACTTTCTTGGCCTTCTGCATTTAATAGAAACCAGCGTTTCTCCTGCCAACAGCATGGCTTCTACTTCTTGGATACGCCAAATCGGCCTTCAGGTTCAGCCTATCTTCCTCAAACTCAGCAGAAGCCATGTTCTCATCAATCCTCCCAATTTTCCCTAATCCCACGCTTTGGCTCCTCTCCACACCATAAACATTATTGTTACCGTCGGTGGAGCCATACCCGCTTTGTGACGCAAAACCCATCATGTCCAAGCCTCTCCTCTTAGAAACTGCCCTCACCAGCTCCTGGAAGTCCTCGTCCTCGTTGCTTGCCCTGGAAGAGTTCACGCTGAAGCTCTTAGGCAGCGTTGTGATTGGAGCAGCAGGGCCGCCTACTCCACCGCCCTGGCCTACCCTGCCGGCCAAGTCCTCCATGCTTCTCATGTAGAAGTTCCGGGCCTTGCTAATGATCCTCAGGGGCGCCGACATAACGTGCTTGATCTTGCTTTGCTTGCTGGCCGCTTTGGCATTCCTCATGGCTTCTTCAGATGGCACAATTAAGCAATTCCTCGAGAGAGGAAAGAAGAGGAGGGGAGAACGAAAGAAGCTTTGCTTTTTCTCTGGGACACGTTTTCGTTGTGAGTTTCACAATGAATATTTGGTGAGTATATAAAGGGTGGTTGGATACTTGGATGGGTTTTTGAAAAACAGGGTTTCGGTTTGTGGGGTTTCTTTCCTGGAACAAGGGCTAGCACGAGCGGTTTGAATTCGAATAAATTAGGAAGAAAGACGTAATTGAAAGTGTAATGAATTGCATGGAACGTGTGGACTTTTTCAAAGCCGGCATAAAATAAGACCAAATTGATGACTTTCGCGAGTATGTGAAGAGGATGAGAGAGCGATGTCCGTAGGCCAAATTTGAACGCAAGAAAAAAAGAAACAATTTATAAGAGAGAACGATTCCTGCTTGACGTCTTGATTGCACGCTGCTTTCAAATGCTCTTATCTTCATGCATACGTATGTGCGTGGAGCGGAGGCTCAAAAGTTGACCTCCTCTTTGTACTGTATATATAACATTGCGGAGCATTTATGATGTATAGATACGACAGAGTCAAATCATACAAAATCGCCGCACTATGGGAACAAGATGTATGACCAAAACCCATGTTGAAGTTCTTTGAAGACATAGATATGGACCAAGGAACCTGACAGCTTAAGCCTTCACCTGCCCCTTTTGTTTCGTGCAATGCAAATACTCGTGGAAAGTCACAAAAGAAGAAGGTGATATAATTTTAGAGTGACAATTTTTACTTGTTTGGTCCTTATTCTCTCCTTAATTTCAATCTCCGTAACGGATATTATTGCATAAAAATATTATGAATAATCTACATAGAAAATTTTGATTTATACAATAAAGCTTGACTTAGAGATGAGGATTTGCCTTACTTGTTTTACAAACGACTAGACATATATAAGACAAAAAAATAGGTTGTTGATAAGGGGAAGACAAAATGCAATAAAACAAATCAAATGAACCACTGTTTAACCTTTTTATGCTTGCCCAGTTTTGCCCTTGATTGTACAAATTTAGGATGCATATTCCAGAGAAGGTCAATGAAACGGAGGTGATCATTTGGAGGGCCATGCCCTTAAGCGGAGCCTAACTTGTTGCCAAGCCCAATTATCAACAAAAAAAAGAAGAGAAAAAAAATACAAATGATCATAGAACTTTAGTCCGATGCGCGATATCATTCTTAAACTTTTAATTTGTTTAATATGGCTACTAAACTTTCAATACATATTCAATTTACTAAACTTTTAAAATTGTGTCAATCACAAGATGATTATATAGAAGGTGTGTTTTTTCAAATATCAATGATAATGTAATTGTATGATGTATTATGTGTGAACGTACATAAATATTAAACCATGTCTTCACCTAACGGCTTAAGCTTTTAGGACAGTTGGCGGTGGTCCTTCACAAAACTTCACATGGTATCAAAGTAAGAGGTCATGAGTTCAAATCTTACCAGGCTCCTAGTCTTCCCAAAGTCCTTCCACGCTTAGTACTAGGCAAAAAAAAAAAGACCAGACTAAGCGTGAGGGGGAGTGTGAAAATACATAAATATTAAACCACGTCTTCACCTAACGGCTTAAGTTTTTAGGACAGTTGGCGGTGGTCCTTCACAAAACTTCACATTATGTAATGTAATAATGAAAATTTTCTCTCAATGTCCTAATTTGCCAACAAAATCAGTAATTTTCCTAATAAAATAAAGCCACTATATGAAGGCAGCAAATAGGAAAAATACAAGAAATTCTGAACCTCATTGAAGAAATGAGCAACGATAATTATATAATGATCAATTGTAACTATAAATTAGAAGTAAAAAAATATTTGTCTTTGAAGTCACACTAAATTAGATTTGAAAATTCCCTTCTCTTTCTCATTAATCTTTACACTATGACAAATTCATATAGTGGTGCAATTCTACTAGAAGTCAAGTGAGGTATGAGAAGACACTTCACATTTAATGCAACCAGATATTTTGGGGTTGGAGACTTGATTACTCTTATTGTCTAAATAATGCCTTTTCATACCTAAACTTGACTATTTATTTACTAAAGTAACCATGCAATATGTTTACCAATTACGAATTCTAATCATATAATCTTTTACCAATCTTTTTATCAATTATGTTCACACAATTTATGTGTGTTATGGTACTAATATATAACCTAACCATGCTAAAAAAAACAATCAACGTATGGAAAATGCGCAATCAAGTGAAAACAAAACAGAAATGCACAAAAAGCAACCTAACATTTGAGAAAAACAATATCCAAAAACCTCTATTGTAAATCCCTAAGAGCTCATTCAATTTCAAATTATAATTTTACTTCAACCTGAAATGTTTCACTGAAATTTCTAAACCAGGTAATTAAAATTTAAACTAATTCTAGACTAGAATTAACACAAAAAATCTAATAAAACTCACCCATTGAAACAAGGCCAGGGCTACTAAATGGTTCTAGGTTGCAAAAACTCACCATACTCATTAATCATTTGAGATGTATTCTGAGATGTTATGTGTACATACGGCGGAAAGAGAACATCACAGGCTACTAAAGTTTGCTACTTGTCAAAATCAACTTCAATAGTGAATTTTGTTCTGCAGAAATGGTTGTGGGCTGCTAAAAGCTCATTGTACCTTTCAATCAATAATATTCTGAAATGGCCATTGTACATTTAACAGAATGCATTGTAAACAGTGCTTTGGTAGCAAAGTTGTAGTGACCTACCCGAACGTTCCTCGAGGAGGGGGAGCGTAACAAAGCTAAGGTTTAAAAGCAACGAATGATTGTAATCTAATTTGATTTGTTAATTTCAAGGTCAAACTCTCCCAAGTCCATACATCGCATGACGTTTGGGCGCTGCTTTTAGGGAAACCAATTCGGATATCTTTATGAGCGATACCTCTAAACCTCCTTTGTCACGATTTCCCTGCTCGGAGAAAGTTCAGGTAGGTTACGACAACTTGGCGACTCCACTAGAGATTTCCTTTGCTACCATTCCTCATTTCCAGGAGCATTAGTAACAACTTGCCTATGAGGGAATTCCTGGGAAGGTACATTTCCCCGTATGATGAATGGCTTTTGGGAAGGTGCTGGGAACGAGCTTGGTGCATGAGGAGTCTGGATGAAAGCTTCCTCACCGCTAGACATGGTGAATGGCTTGTGCAAGAACCTGCTACTTCCAGGCTTTTGGTAGCCTCTCGTCCCGCATTTCCCAGCCAACTATTTCCCCGATGTCTGCCAGGTGTACAAATGAAAAACATCCTGATGTTTAGAGTCTTTGAAAATATTCTCGGGGTAGCACTTTCAAAAATAATTATATAGTTTCTCACCCAATGACGGTTTTATCTACATTATTTGAGCAAATGGTCTGAGGGATTCATTTCTCCTCTTCTCAACGTGCACAAATCCCTCCCTGGTTGGGACAATCTCAGAGTTAAGTACTGCTAGAAGAATTCATTCGCACTGACGTGGTTTATCGAACTAAATACTGAGAAGTTCTCTGTGTGGGAGGATTTAGCGAATGAGTTCTTTTAGTACTACAAATTTAACTCTGAGATCACCCTAACCAAGGAGGGACTTGTGCGCGTCGAGAAAGGGAGAAATGAATTCGTCGGACCATTTTGCCCATAGATAAAAGGGTATAGCAGCACCGATAAAAGCCATCGCTGGGTGAGAAGGAAACTATGGAATTATTCTTGAAAGCACTACTTGAGAATATTCTCAGAGACTCGACACATCTTGTTGTCTTTCATTGCACACCTGGTAGATGTCGAGGAAATAGTTGAGTGGGCAATGCAAGATGAGAGGCTACAAGAAGGAAGTAGCATAAGGTTATCATGCAGGAGAGACAAGGAGCCTATCGACGATATCGCTTTCGTCCAAACTCCTCATGTGCCAAGCTCTTTCCCAGCATCTTCCCAGATCATATTGGGAAATGTGCCTCCAAGTATAACCAAACCAAGAGATTCTCTCCATTGCCAAGGCCTTTATCCAAACTGTTATCGATGCTCCTAGAAAGGAGAATGGTAGCAAAGGAAGTCCCTAGGTGAGTCGCCAAAATTCGTGACCTACCCAAACCAAATGTAAAGTTAAATGTATCACTTGTAAAGATATCCGAATTAGCATCCCTAAAAGACGGCTTAAAAGCAACGCTTGAAAGTCACACTAGCGTGGTGTAAGACACGTTTGTGGATGGTAATCCTTGGACAGGTCTTCGAGGCACGAGTTGACGATCCTTTTCTTCCTTCCTCCCTCTACGGTCTCCTTTTCTCCCCCTCCATTGTGCTGTCCATTTTCTTCTTTTAAAATCTTGGGAAAACCCGTTGTGGCCTTGCGAGCGAGCGAGTGAGTCAAATCCTCCTCCCCATCCTCCTCTTCACTTCATTGATCGGATCTTACAAAAACACCATGGAAATCTCTTTGTCATCCTCCAATCTAAAACACCATCAATAGAATAAGGAGGACACATGAATCTTTCTATACATCTGGTGGATCACATTATTGCTATGTCAATAGATTTTGGTCCAAGAAAGCCAAGATCGGTCAAAGGTCATCGAACCTAGGTTGCACAAGTAGGTCTGCACATGTCCCCATGTCACTAATTCCACCAGGATGAACTTCCTTTCTATCAAATTAGCCATCTAGGTAGGAAAAACTTCTAAGACCAATGGATGCTCGGTCACAGTTCAGACAGTCTCCTCCTCTGGTTTTCCCAAAAAGAACACTCGATCACTACGAAATAATAGGGATAGAGGAACCATGTTATATGCCAATTCGAGATTCTATCAACCACGCTTTCTCAACACTCAGATAGATCACAATATTAATGGCTTAGTTGCCCAAAATTCTATCTTGACAAGGAGAAAGTCGCAATAATGTGATGCTCAAAGGAGCATTTTCCAGAGACAAATGGTCATCAAATCCTAGGTCCTTCACCTCAACTCCTGCCAAAGGGTCTCACAAACTAACCAGTTGAAAGTCAATTTCTCGTCTTCACTTCTATCCAAGATGACACATACCCGAAAGATGCAAGATTGCCTTATGTCATAAATTGCCAAAGGTGTCTCTTTGTTCAAACTTACAAGTTGAAATAAAATCTCATTCTCTTGACTCGTCGAGCATCATCTTGAAATTTACCCCAGTGAAACAACAACCCATTCACACAAGCGCAAAAAACAAAAATCAAGAGATCACGACAACATTAAAACTGCAGATTGCATATCAGCCACCAAAAACAGAGTAGAAAAAACACAAGCCAACAACCATCAGCGACAATCAATCAAAAGAACGCGTCATTATCTTCATGGAAACAAGAACCATCCAAGAGAAACATAATTCCGAGTTACTCACAGAACGAACCTGCGCGAGGAATTGAAGAGCCCATCTCGACCTCCATCTAGCAGTACCCTGGGATCCTTCACTCACGCTTCGTCCTCAGCCGCGCCATTGCTACCACGGCGCGCGGCCCAGTCGCTGAGCCCCGCCAGCAATTGCCCCCCCCCCCCCCTCTCTCTCTCTCTCTCTCTCTCTCTCTCTCTCTCTCTCTCTCTCTCTCTCTCTCTCTCTCTCTCTCTCTCTCTCCGTGCCCCCGGGATGGGTTAGTTGTTCTGGCAACCCTGATCGGCCACACGCAGAGCCAAACGTGGCTCCGCCTTCACTGGCTCAACCGCATCCAAGATCCATGGGGAGAAAAAGCCAAGGGTGGGGGAGTGAGAGAAGATGATGAACAAAGAAAGAAAGCACAGACAAAGACGAAGATGATGGTGAAGGAGAAGAGAGGAGGAGGAGGAGGTGGGAGAGAGATATGGTGACTCGAGTTGCATCAGGCTTGGGGATTTCTGCTTTATCTTTTTACCATTGGAGAGGGATCCTGCTTTATCTTTTTACATTTGGAAAGGGATCCGGATTGACGATCTGGATGACTTGACCGTTGGAAAGGGATCTGGATTGACGATCCGGATGACACGACCGTTGGAGACTCAACCGTTGGGGAGACAGAGAAGGGGTAGTTCGGACATTCAAAAAATCACTCCATCTGTAAAGAACAATAACATAAAGAAAAAGTAAAATGGACAAAAATGAATTTAGTCAAGTACTAATAAAAAAAATTCCAACCACAAAACATACTAATATGAGAAATAAATATCAGTAATCATATTCAATATACAATTGTTAACATTTGACGAATATATTAATAAAATGAATAAGATACTTCGAGAAAAGGGAACACAAGAAACAACAAAAGAATTTTACTTTATTTATCTAGGCATCCTTCATTTTTTATTCAACTTGTCTTTACAATTTTTTTCTTGGAATACCTTATTTAGTTATGTTGAAGTGACTGTATTCTTTAATTTTCAACACATTATTTTCAATGATACAAAAAAAAAAAACGTTTTCAATTAGTATCATTCTAGTTAATTTAGTGTCCTTTAGTTTTCTACATTCTAAAAAAAATTCAAGAAATTAAAAGTAAACGAAAATTTCTCTTAGAAAAGAGCTTAAAATCATATTCTGCCCAAGTAAGAGGACATCAATTCAAATTGAACAAAGTATAAATAGTAAGAGCAAAGTTTGGATGAGTTAACACGAACCTATTAAATCATTTTAATGCCCTACATTCAATAGGGCTTGATTGTCCATCGGCTTTTATTTGAGTGGGCTATGCTAACATTTTTTTTTTCAGGTTAATTACTTTTAAAAAAAATCGATGGAAGAAATCGATGAATCTTCTCATTTTAATCAACTTTTGCCAAACTTTTATGCTGCTGTCCACCAAGTCACCCCTAAATATCAATACCTGCACCCTCCAAAAAAAAAAAGATGAAGAAGAAGAAGAAGCACTCATTATTACAAAATCTCCAATGGTGCATCTTATAAAGCACTCCTTATTCCGATTGTGCAATCTGGAGAAGCTTGATTCAGGTCTTATGTTGGTTTAACCAAGCTAGGACAACTTCTTCTCATGCAATTTCTTGGGGAAATTTAAATTATCCAAATACATGACTACGAACCTCCGGATCAGGTTTGGAATGTTATGGTGCCGAGGATGAACATAATAGTCTAATTCCAAAGCCGATACCCATGAGATCCTAAAATTGATGAAAATATGAACATGATTTGGAAAGCACGATCACTTTTTTCTATTGGTATAAATTTTGAGCCTAAAAACTTGAAACTCTTTCTGCTTTCCGATAGCAAAATTTCAATCGTTGTCCCCACTGGTTAAACCAGTTGGTTTGAAATAGAAGAGTGAAGAATGGCGATGGTAACATAAGTCAAATGCAAAAAGACACGACATCAGGAATTCCAGAGGTCAGCAGTCAAACTTGTTTCTGCTTCGTTCTCGATCATTAGTTCTTCAAGTCAATCGGTGGAAATTAATACCCACAAGTCGTATGAGCCTGCTGTTGTCACAGCTTCGGCCTTCCAACGTTAGGCTAATTAGTCCAGACCTTGGCCCAGTTCTCGGATAAAATATAAGGATGTTTGAATCGAGGATGTTAGCTCGACAGTAGCAACGTTGAAGTCATCGTTTTGTGTTATTTGCCGTCCACTCGGCCCACCCAATCTAAGACAGAAGTATGATGAAGAATGGCTCCTACTTCTAAAGGAACTCTTACAGCAGACATCCACCACGAACGGAGAACGGAGGCTGATGATCTCTTCTCTACGATATCATGTATCAATCGCTCCTTGGCTTTCATCGAGAGCGCGGTTTGCTGGCACATCTTTGTTCACGCCATTCCTTCGATCCCTGGTGGAAGAGATCGATGAATCTTTCCCAAACTATTCTTGCGGTACTTTCCACCAGGTCAACGCTGAACACCGATACTTTCACCCTTCAAAAGGAAAACGGAAAAATAAAAAGAAACTCTCCAATGGTGTGCATGCATGATGTGTTATACACAACGGAAGATGATAAGTCGTGAAGCACGTGTGGACCTCCGAACATCGAACGGGGCCATGAATGCGAGGCGACTTCCGCTCATCGCCATTCATCCGGATCCTTCCTTCCATGCACTTCCAAGTCAACGCGTGTTTCACGTTCTTGATGGAGCCCCGATGCGGCCGAGGCACCCAACTGTGAGCTCGCGTCGCGGCACACCAGAAAGGGAGGATCGCATCTACTCACGTAGAGCTCAGTCTGAACTCGGACGCGAATCTAGGGAACCCTTCCCATTATCGGGTCTCAAAGCGGGGACTAACTCGAAACAGAGCCGAGGTCTGCCGACACGAAGAAGACCCGCCGCTTTTGCTCAGTCGTTTTAGAGAAAAGTATCTTTATCCCTTGGCTTGGCCTCGACAACCAGTTCCTTCAATCGAAATTCGCCATCCAACCCCCACCATCAACCTGCGATTTCCAAGCACGTGGAAATCAATGATTTTGTTCTGCTTGATCTGACCAAGAAGAACCTCCCCCATAGCAGACGCCATAGTTAACGCCACTGAATTTACTCGACAGTCTGCATACTTTTGACTGCAACTGCAAGCCAACTCTCCTTTCTCATTCCCCGGGAATCGGTTACGTTACATCCCTCGGATCATGGAAACCCATTTCCTACGTAGGACGGAACGAGTATCGGGATGCGTAAGATCGGTCGCGTACGTAGGCACTGTGCGGTGGTCAGGGTTCGAACAAACTTCAAGCTCGAGATCCGGGCAAAAAAGAAAAGCCGCCCATATCTCCCGTTCCTCTCGCGGGGTATTTCGTCAGCAGAATAAAGCGATCATCTTTAATTCCCTCTCCTTTTTGCTGGATTTGTTTCCATCGAGTTTTGCTTTGATGATATACAGAAGATTGCTTCACGGAACGCTATGTTCCGACGGAACCCTTTTCTCTGTACAATCCAAAACTGAAAAAAAAAAAAAAACAAAGACAAAAACGACGTCTTTCCAAAGCCACATGCCGAAACGCTTCCATCCCTATGTCATCCTAGACTTAATCAGAAACCCAGAAACGGCAGGTACAGACTCGAAAACGACGATAACAAGACGAAACCAAGCAAAGATTGCCAACTACAAATGGAGCACGAACTCAACATCATCATCTTCTCCCTTTACCCGACTGGTCTCTCTTTCATTCCTTTCGAGCCGACCCATGTAGAGAGAGAGAGAGAGAGAGAGAGAGAGAGAGAGAGAGAGAGAGAGAGAGAGAGAGAGAGAGAGAGAAACTAGGAGAGGCTGCGCTTGCCGGGGCTATCGGCGACCTTGAGGGTCTTGTCGATGAGCTTGCGGGCCTTTCGGCTACGGATCTCCACCTTCACGCTCGAGCTCTTGTCCATCTTCACGTACGGCTTCTTCGTCTTCTTCAGCGCCCGCACCTTCGACTTTATCGTCTCCACCAGGCCCTCCAGATGGTTCGCCATCGTCAACGTCCGATCCTTCGCTCTCTCTCTGCGCGATCCGGGGAGAGGGGGGGCAGTGCAACTTGCTGAGTGGTCTCGGGAAGTCTGTCGCCCTCACCTCCCTCCCAAATAGGTGCCGCCGCTGCTCCTCCGGGGCTGGCTTGCGTGTGGAGACTGGCGTTTCTCTTATGGAGCGAAACCGGTGAATGTCGACACGTAGTTGGGTGAATATAACGATTTTGCCACTTGCCTCGCTTTGCTTGTTTACCGGTGGGGCCCCCGCGCTAAGAAGAACGGCCTTCTCTTTTTGTGTTGGCCAAGAGCATGCTCGATTAATCAGCAAACTCAATTTAAGTGCTAATTAAAGGGAAAATCCGGCCTTTAATGAGATCGAGTCTTGCTTTGTGACCTTTATTAGAATTAACTTAAAACTGTTAGAATTGAGCAAAGTATCCACTTCATCTGGAAGTAAAGAACGAGGGGTTGCTTGATTCGTTCAATGGCTGATGATGATCTGAATTTTGCTATATGTATTGATAAAAAAAAATCCACCATCGATGGTCGTTTTTCCATCTTTGGTAAGAGATTAATATTGTTTAGCCGTAGATTTCTAGTTATCATCAATTACCCCTTTTAAATTTGCTTTCGCAACATGAGATTATCTGTACATGACATTCGGTACTTGAATTTTTAGCACTTGATCTCAATTTTATCGAGTAGGCCTTGGTTTAATAATCAGCAAACAACTCTCAGATAGTGACAAACATAAAGAATTCAGCGTTTAGGTTTTATTTATTTTGTGAAGAATAGATGAAAATGATCATTTTATATTGCTTGAATGACAGAGAGAATTGAAACGAGTTAAGGAACAAGACAAATAGTTAGAGGGATAATAGATGTGGCAAAGATAGTTTCTAAGGCTTTTCTATGGTAAGTGCACTCGATTAATTTGCTTATAAGGTTTCGTTTGTTTCATAGAAAATAACTTTTAGGAAAACATTTTCCGAATTTTCTAGCGTTCATTTGACGGAAAATAAAATAGTCGATGAAAATATTTTTCACTGATGGAAAAAACACTTTCAAAAGTGGAGAAAATATTTTTCGCTTTTTTTAAAGGGAAAAACATTTTCCTCCTCTTTGTTTACCTTTAGATATCATGGCATTTAACACCGTGCATCAACCTCACTCGAAACCAATGCATCAACCTCACTCGAAACCAATGAGCTGGCGGCCTTTGACAAACGAACACCAGAAAATATTATCATTTTCTAAAAAATATTATATTTTTATTGAAAAGAACGGAGCCTAAATGATGATTGGAATTAATCAAATGCGAGTAATTGAATGACACATTGCATATGATAAAAATTACATTTTCTATAATTATCGTTTCGGCTTCTTTTATCATTGTCTGATTTATTTATTTATGTTAATGGCACATGTGATCAAGTCAGACTTTAGACACTGGGTATTAATGGAAAATGGTGCAATTATAAGCGATAGGGATAGATTTTGTAGAATCGGATTTGGGGCGTATGCCTTTTAGGATAGATTTTGTTATGTAGAAAGAGAATCCACCTGCTGACAATTCAAGAGAGACGATTTAACGAGCGTCATGAACACGACCTCGCTTGATCCTGTCTATCATTTCACAAGTAGGGTCATACCAATCTATGCATGAAAATGACAATTTACATAGTTTGAAGGAGATTAGTCGAGTCGAAAGTCTGAACAAGCATCTAGCTAAAAGAAGTATCCGACCTTTCACATTGTGGGCCGAACCAATGCAATAAAGATATGTACCTACTTTGACAAAAGAGGGGCGTGACCAATTTATTCCTGTGCCTTGACTACGAATACGCCAACCTCCTGAAAATTACAGAAATAAAGGAGTTGAGTTCTTTGGTCAAAGTTTATATAGGACAGTACAATCCAACGTACAGCCGAGAGTAAGGGCAAAAGAACGGCAGTCGTGACCAAAAGACACTGCTACACGTCCGCTAAAGATGGGAAAAACATCATCTGCCAATATGAACGGCTCTTGGACTGCACACTGCTCCCATAGTTTTCCACAAACGCACCAACATTCACATTCTCCGCCTGCAAAACTTGACCAAAGCAACATCTACGACAATATTGCCCTGAGCTGACCCCCTGGGGCTTTGCTGACTTCCTTGGTTCAGGACTTCTATATCAGTGCCTCATCAAATTGGCTTCTTTCCTCCAGGGAAAGCGCACACAAAAAAGAGAAGGAAAAGAAATGGCTATCTCTTGAACGACGACGCTGTGTTTCTTTCATGTCTTCTGAGCAGTAATCGCAATTTGAATCGCCACAGCAAGTGCAGCTGCAATTGGATGCTGCATCTCCAAGTTAAGTCGAGCACAAGTTAAAAAGTGATTCAATAAGTGGAGTTTCATCTGCAACATGCACGCTCAGTGCTTCATCCTTTTGGCATATGGGTGATATAAGCACCGAGATGAAGGAAGATGCTGCAAGTCACAATTTATTAACTTGGTTAATTTATTTAATAAGTATTGCTGCAGTATTGACAGTCTGCGGCAGGTGTCAGCGTATCACAGTAGGTGGTTTATAATGCTGCTCAAAGTCAGTCAACTTTTAATTGATTTAATAAGGAAGAACAAGAAGACAAGTCGCATGTCAGTTTTGAAAACTAGTATAGCCGTGCACGACCTTCCCCAGTAAAGCAAATCTTTCGATTCTAAAGGCCATTTTGGAGCATGTGTGAATCTGTCTCGTGTGCAGACAAGCACAAATCTTGAAGGAAAAAAAAAATCAAACAGAACATCAGCATCATCTTGGTTATAATGATAAAAGGACAGGGATGAGCATCTGCGGCCAGCAGTGCCCCATCCCAAACAGGACAAGTTTTCCCCGTGGAAATTGCCCTGCGGGGCACAGGGCGAGATAGCATTAGCCCGCCCTGCCCCCTTTATATTTGTTACATTCATACATATTGACCCACTCAAGTAAATAATACCAAAAGGTTAATAAAAATAAAACATGAGATTGTGATTTTTTAACAACCAGCTATAGAATATAAACAGATTAAAGTAGCAGAGTTCATAATGGTTATGAAAATTCTAATCACATATGCATTTGTAATGTATGATTCTGAAAATTAATGAGAATATGGGGCTTGGTGTCCCTCGAGGATGTGCCCCGCCCCACCTCGCCACATGCCCATCCCGATAGATGGAGCATGATGTCTTATTGTAATAGCACAAGCCAAAAGCACTACGACAGCTTACCGGGCATGAAAACGCAATCAAGTTTTAGTCACTTGATGATGATCAGACCATAACATGAGTGTTGCCAGGAGGGCTATTGTGGCAGTTTCTACTCGTAGGCGATGTGGCCCTAGGCCAACAGCAGTAGCACCCGCTTCCATCAGTACACTCAACTCTTTCTCAGTAAAATCTAACATACAACAAACGCATGCGTAAAAATATGCAATTGTCAGTTAAAAGGAAAAGGAGATAAGCATTGCAGACTGAAAATATTAGGAGAAAAGACTTAAATCAGAAGACGAGAATCTCGAAGAACAAAAGAATTGCCAGCCAAGATGGCAAGTAGCTGTTCCTATTTGTGGAAAGTAGAAACATCCAAATTGACAATCTCCATATGATACAGGTACTACCAAGCCCTATATAGCACATCATCTAACACGACAAGTTAGATCCAAACAGTTCAATGGTTTTCCTTTAGTATTAGCTTAAAAGTAGGGATGAGGAAGTATGTTTAATTAAAATTGATGAAAATTAAAGTGACCACTCATGTTTGCCCGCACACGCTCCCACCCAAACACACATATCTGCACAAGTGGCCACCCAACGCCAACCTGACCCTCACACCCTCACACACGCACAAAGGGTCAGCATTTACTCAATAATATGCTGGAAAATCACCAAAAGAAAAACAGGAGTAACCTCCTTCAGGTCCAACAATCATGATCCCATCAGGTTCCATTCTGCTCAAAGTCAATGCACTCATAAGAGAAGGAGCTTCTGCAACAGCAAGTAATGATAGCTTTGACTTCCGGACCTACAAAATTCAACCATACATAAATTAAACACTTGATCAAAGAACGAAAAATTAATTTCAAAACAAGAACAAAATTGAAAAAAAAAAAAAATCGAACATGCTGGCTTGCAGTCGAGGAATATCAACTTACAAAAGGTAGAATGTCATTGACTTTTTGTGAAGGATGAAGTACCATTTCATGAAGCCGCTGACCTGAAAAGCATTAAAAGATGGCAAGTTGGATCAACTACTAAATCCAGCTAAAGGGACCTTCACTGTTATGTTATATCGGAAAATACAAAGTATAATGATTTAGTCCCCCAAAGAAAAAGAATATCTAATTTGAATGAAGACTACTCATGTGGTGATGAATAACTGACATTGCTTCGATGCGGCTAAGATGAGCCGTTGCAGCCTGTCGACCCTATTTTCTGAGACTGAAGGAGATCGCTCTGTCAACAGAGGAGTTATACTGCTAGCCCCCAGCTCCTATGGGAATCAAAGAATGATTCAGTAGAAACAAGGATAGCACAGAGAGACAATTTAATTGTCAAATGTGGAAAGCAGAATTGCATGGACACGTACCGTACATTTCTCAACAAGCCAATCAGCTCGACCACCCTTTAGAGTTCCTAAGCAAAGTCGACTATAATTATGAGCTAAAAAAGGAACTAGGTCCTAAGCCTTGACAAACTGCTTCTGAGTAATTGCTCAGATCAGTAATGACTCACCAAAAGCAGCAAATACATGCCACTGCGGCCTTTGAGGAGGGATCAATTTTGGGTCTTCCAGAGCCACAAAGTCCAATCCAGCCCGATCAATGCTCTGAATGTTTCCCCTAACTAATCCTCCCTTCCCATTGAAGAGCTCTACCCTTGCAGGAATAATAATGCAAGGAAATAAACGCCATTGTCTTGTTACTCATCCAAGTGTGCAAAGCTAGACAATAGAATCACTAAGGGAGATTTTGTCGAACACTTGGTCCACACATGATGTTCACAGGATATATAAAGAGACCAAAAGTCCAGCAGATCACAGCCCAAGCAGGCAATGCAAAAAGTCATTTCGAACTGCTTAAAATCACCCCCTTATCATCATAGCCCAATTGTGAAGGCAACCGAACAATAATCTCAATATCGTCTACAAGAAAGTAAAAGTGCAAGAAAGTCCAGCAAACATTGCGTCAGAAAGGATGAAGGTCCGAAAATACCTGTCGTTTGTACTCAATCTCAAGACTTTGGTCATATGCCAGAATTCATCTCCTTGCACGCGAACAACCCCACCCTGCAGCTCGACAGTAAGTAGACAAAAGAAAACCCCATTAGCACAAGAAGACATTATACAAGCTGTCCAACAACCACGCGCGGGGGCACATGGAGAGAGAGAGAGAGAGAGAGAGCATACCTTGGAAGGAGGGAGGACGTCGGAGAAGAAGCGAGGGAGTCCACCGCGAGACTGGTTGGAGTAATCCGAAGAAGATGAGGAGCTGCAAAAAGCTCGAAACTTGCACGACGTTCGGTGCCACCACCGGTTCGACAGCGCGACAAAGTGGTGGAACGTGGGCTGATGAGCTTGCATTGGGAGCTTCCTTCGTTTCCCAGAGTTCTCAAGCTCCAGTGCAGTTCTGCTTCTCTCTGGGAAACTCACTCCAATGCTCGCTCGCTACATCCTCGTTGTGCTCTTTAAACTCTTAGATTATTCATTATTCGAATAATAATCAAATCCCTTTATTCGATTAAATACATCCCGATTAGAAAATCGACAGTGATATCCGAACACTTTTGTGTGGATTTACCGCCGATTTAATTTAAAAAATCAAACTTTTTATCTTCGACCAAAAAGAAAAAAATCAACCTTTTATCCCGTTTGAAACAGAGGTGCCCCTTGAATCGCCGGAGCAAATCCATGAAAATCAACCGCGCTCTTTTTTTTTTTGTTTTGCTCGATGGTCAATTCGTTGTTTTGTCAAGAATTTGTGAAACGGGGCACATTCAAAACTAAGAACAAGATTCTGCTTTGTCTTCTCCAAGGAAGTCTGCAGCATATCGAGCAAAGATTTACAGGATTACCAAAAGAAGGGGACGGCGACTTTCACAACTGAGCATCCCCTGATATTTACAAGCGACAAAAATTGGGAATATCTGACCACAAACTCAAAAAACACTGCCCACTGCGACATTCCCACAAACACCTACAAGGCAACACTTTCCCCCACTCCTCAGCCCTCGCCATCGCCATCGTCCGCATCTCTGCCATCCCCCTCGTACCCACCGCCCAGCTCGCAGATCCTCTCCCAGACATCCGCCGCCACCGGCACCACCGACAGCCTCGGCTGCCTCAGCAGCGCGAACCCCTTGAGCGCGCCGTCCCCCTTCAGCTCCGCCAGCTCCACGTGCCTCCTCATCTCCCCCAGCGCCCTCACGTCCACCGCCCCGTCGCCGCCATCCCCGTCTTCGTACCACTGGCGCGCCACCTCGACGACGCCGACGACGCGGCGGGCCTTGGCCCCGGAGTGGTAGAAGAGGCAGAGTTCGCCGAGGCGCATGGACTTGAGGTGCTTCTGGGCCTGCTTGTTCTTGACGCCGTCCCACTTGGCGACGCCGCCGTCGGAGGCCGTCTGGTCGTCCCAGGACCACTCGCCCGGCTCGGTTTTCAGAAGCCAGTACTGTTTGGGCTTGCCCATCTGTTCGGCGGTGAAAGAGCGAGGTTCGCGGTTCCAGCAGGCGAAGTGGAGTGATGGGCTCGTGGGGTACAGTCTCCAGAGTTGGAAAGTCGAAGACCTAATGGCGGGAAATGCAGGACTCTGGCGCCAAGGATGGCGGCCGAGGGGCATTTCCGGTCACCGAAACCGGGAGTACGGAATGTGAAGATTCTCGATGAACACCAAAATCTCGGGATATGTGAAAAGTCATTATGGATTTTTCCTCCTTTTTTTTTCACAATTTCAGAAAAAGAAATCTTTCTTTAAGAAAATATTCAACTGGACTGTTCGGGAAACGAAAAATATTTTCTAATCAACCAAAAATTTCATTTTAAAACTAAGGAAAATGTTTTCCGTTTTTGAAAAGCGGAAAACATTTTTCGGATCACCTCTTTTTTTATTTCGTCGTGAGTTTATGAGCAATTTAATAGCCGGCCATCGCCGTCACCGCCACCCCCACCCGTCGCCGACCGCCATCCCTGTCGACCGCCGCCGCCGCTACCCGCCACCCACTCACCGTCCCGCCATTGCCGCCCCCTGCCCCCTTGCCGTCGACCGCCGCCGACCACCACCCCCGTCACCCGCCGCTGCCCGCCCACTACCCGCCCCCCTGCCGCCCGCCGCTCACCGCGGCCGCCGGTCGCCAGTCACCAAATAATTTCTCAAAAAAGAAAAATTTCGAAAGAAAAATTTCAGAAAATTTTTAAGTTTCAAACGAACATCGAAAAACGTGTCATTAAAACATTTTCCGGAAGTACTTTATTTTCCGCCAAACAAACGGACCCTTAAAGAAATCCATAAAAATTCGAAAGCCGATGTTTTATATTAGGAAATACTTAAGGCAATGAAAGCTTCTAGAATTCCAGTAAACTCCAAAAGATTAAGAGAAAGGTTAGGGCTTATTATTGGCGTCAAAGAAGAGGTTTTTTCTTTTTCTTTTTTTTTCGATGTCTTTAATTGGATTTTTAACTTAGGTTTTATTTGATTAGTAGAAAATGAATAATTGGATAAATATTTTTAAAAAATAATCATTTATATCGCATGAAATAATTAATTATCGAAAAATATTTTCATTATCAATAACAATTTATATTTAGGTAATTTCACGAACGATAAAAATACTTTTTTGTTAATTCATTTATTTAGGTGATAAAAACAATCTTTTTTGATAAAATACTATTCAAATCATTCAGTTTTCATGAAATGAACTCATCTGTAAATATTTTAAAAGATCTGTCAAAGAAGGAAAAAAAAAGGGTAAAACTCTAACCTTTACGACACGGTGCTCATGGTGCTCGAGGTCAGACCAACTCAATTCTCCTTGTGCATACATGATGGATAGATTGTATTGATTGCTTAGGGCTCGCGTGGACTCCAAGGTTTTTCACAGTTCTCTGCACGATGACTCGACAACTCTGGTAATCCCCAATTGCTTCCTTATCAATCAACCTCTCTCTGCGGATTAAATCATTCATCTTAGGTCTTGACCTATGTATAAAATGCGGAAACCCAAGGCCTAGTTTCCATTTGGCTCTATGAACGAAACTTGCAGTTGCAGTAACCTCGCCCATTACAAAATTCACAGGGCTCAAATTAACAGCAAGATGTACACGAGTTTCGAGAAGGAAAAGGAGGTTTTACTCACCAATTTCGCTAAATAGTGAACTATTTTGTTGCACCAAAGTCAACCTAATCTGACTTTTGAGAGCACCAGTGGCAAAAGCTACGCATGAAGAGGCCCCTGATGATAATGATCAAAAGACTTCCGGCGTGTGCTGACCGGCATCGTGGCGCATAGTTAAGGTCATGCTATGTGCGCTATAATGTTTAGTTATCGTATGATGACTTGCAATCTTGATAGTAAGCTTGAGGTGTAATACGTGATGCACATGGGTCTCTCTTTTCTTGGCCGGTCTTGTCTCACTTCAAGTCTGGCGTGCAGGATTGGAATGCATGTCTACTCAGCCTGCATCCTTTCAAAGATCCCTGATGCGGTGTTTTTTTTTTTTAACGCATGTGACGTGGATTAAAACGTGTTGAAGAGAACGGGAGATATTTTCATCCAATGTGTTGGGATATTTATGCAAAATTAGGAGTTGTGCGGTTCTTTTTTATGTATGTGATGTGGGGTGAGACGTGTTGAGGAAAAGAATGGATCTTTTCATCCGATGTGACGTGGGTTGAGACGTGTTGAGGAGAAGAATGGATCTTTTCATCCAATGTGACGTGGAGAATGAGGGATCTTTCATCCAATGTGTTGGGATATACGTGCAAGATTAGGAGTCATGCGGTTCTTTTTCAAGTATGTGATGGGGGTTGAGACGTGTTGAGGAAAATGAGGGATCTTTTCATTCAATGTGACATGGGTTGAGGAGAATGAGAACGAGGGATCTTTCATTCAATGTGTTGGGATATACGTGCAAGATTAGGAGTCGTGCGGTTCTTTTTTACATATGTGACTTGAATTGAGACGTGTTGAGGAGAACGAGGGATCTTTCATCGAATGTGTTGGGATATACATGCAAGATTAGGAGTCGTGCGATAATTCGATTTTGTTTAAATTACAATAGGATGATGTTAGATAAATGTTTCACATGCTTTTGAAAGGAATTTATACTCCGAGAGTTCATCAGAAAAAGAACAATCCGCCGAGTTTATGACAAGGTTCTGCTAGTGAAAACCCTAAGGACATATGAAGCATTGTTTTGCACGACACAACACTGAGATCGAGTACTTATTATTATTATTATTTTGGCAAGGACATGTGGGTCGGTATCATTGATGCAGTCTGACGCAAGTGCGACACTCGAGTATGATATTGCAATATTTCTTGCTTGGCCATTACTCATACCTCCGGTATCTTAGATGAAGAAAGCAAGCACCAAACCAGTTGGTTTGAACTTTAACCGACTTGGTTCTTGTATACTTGAACTGCGGGCAAGAACAACGTTGATAATGTGATTTTGGGAAGACAACAACTACATCTTGCAAATGAAATTAATTAAGCGTTCGCAGAAAGACAGAAAGAAAGGATAAGTAAACCAAGAAATGAAGAGGGCTTGACCCAGTCAATCGAGGTGGAGTTGAGCTTAGACAGGACGAGAGAGAGGAGCACGCAATTCGCTTTCTGGTCAACCCCAACAGTCACCTCCTCGTTCCAAAAGACCAAGGTATAGACAGGGCTTAGGATTTGATCACTTGTCTTGAAGTGGGTTGGACCATTCCTCTTCCTTCAATTAATCAAGGCTCGAGATAATCACAAGAGTAATAGAATGAGCTAATAATTGAGGAGGCAAAGATAATACATGCATCATACGGTGATATCTGTAATAGTTTACAAGACCCTCACAAGAACACAAGCTCTCTATCCAGCACCAGAACCTGACCAATGCACTACATGGCCCAGAGCAAAGCAGGGATATTTGACAGACCCTAAGCCAACTGCATTAGATTTAGATACAAAATCCTGCACAATCATGTCTAATAGAAGGAAAACATATGAACAAGAAGAGTGAATAATTCAACTGGAACATGATGGGATTGTGTGCCCCTGTTTATCAGGGTTTTTGCTTCTGAGTGTAGATGTAATCAAGGTGAGCTTCGAGGGTTCTTCTCATCAAGCATTCCTCTTCGGCAATTCCTTCACAGCTCTGCTCCACCTTTACGTTCTCTGCTTCCCCATCAACACCCTGCAAAATTTCATCATCACAAGCTTATTTTGATCAATCCAGAAAAGCGTTACAAGAGATGAAAAAAGGGCTTTCGTTTTCGAGAAACGTGAGATAACGCACCTCGGGTTGAGATTTCAGCGCATCGCCTGCAGCTGCCACCGGCCGAGCAGCTCGAGATACGTTGGAGATCAAGAGGAGGGTCAACAAAGAAAAAGCTATGACTCCTTTAGAAGCCTTCATCGTTCTCAGCTCTCTGTAGAATTGCTCGGAATTGGAGACATCCACCATATGATGGGTGATCATCATAATTTATACAGAGACAGGGGAAGCTGCATGGAAGGGGTAAAATAGGAATCTCACTCTTGGTCCGTGGGGATAGAATTAATTAAGGGTGAATTTAAATGGAAGGTGCTTACCATCTACCGACAATAAACAAAATCTAACAAAAGATGGAACCGATGAAGTTAAAGATTGTTAATAGGAAATGAAAAGTTTCGTACACCATTGAGTTGGGCGAATCGGATTTGGATCCTCTACCCATAGAGCAGACGTGCTCTGGGGGTTTGTGAGAGGGAAGGGGTGGGCCCCACTTTAAGAGGGGGCCCACCCCTTTTTGCTTTTTTTTTTTTTTATAAATAAGCAGCCGTCCGATCAATGATCAGGACGGCTACGGTGATCAAATCAGTCTGCCCTAGAAAGCTTCCAGGGCAGATAATCCATTTCCAAGTCATAGGGCCTCATACCATCTTTGTCGTTGAATGTTAAGAATGATGCCATGATTTTAGAACCATATTGATTATGTTATCTTGGAAACATAATAAGCTCCAGATCCCTTGCAATTCGGAGAATGAAATTTAATAGTTTACCATGATTGTAAGTCTCCTCTTTGATGTCAAGGATATGTAATATTCCAGTTAGATAGCCGAGTCCAAAATCACACTCATGCTGATGTTGACGATGAAGCGAGACTTTTATCAAGGTTCTTTTTTTTTTTCCTTATTATCTTTTC
The DNA here is from genome assembly GCA_030064385.1 of Melaleuca quinquenervia. Lineage (NCBI taxonomy): Eukaryota > Viridiplantae > Streptophyta > Magnoliopsida > Myrtales > Myrtaceae > Melaleuca > Melaleuca quinquenervia. The sequence goes on along the minus strand of CM057726.1, from coordinate 1,677,333 downwards.
TGTTAGTTCTATATTTTAGATTAAAAGCTACGCCTCATATATCAACTATTTAGAGGCAGCAACTATGAAGGGCTAAGAAAATTGAGGGGAAATGAATAGAGAGGTCGTGACGGCCGCAGGAAGAAAAACATAAATGCGCGCACCAAAAAGACAAGAAAATGTTTTTTTTTCCTTGCTAAAACATTCTCAACATCTTTGTACTCCAATATTGACAGAAGATTATCATTATATCCCTACTTTTTTCAAAGTCTTTTCAAAGTCTAATGCCGCAAGGTATCTCTATGTGGAGATGTAGCTGAAATTTGACTGAATTTCGACTACAATCTTTTTGGAGTGTCCTTTCAATTTTATTTTTGTTCTTTTATTATTATATTATGCATGTGTAGATTGTTTCCTTATATTATTATTTTAGAATTAGTGTGCGATTCTTGACAACTAGTATCAAAGCCCATGTTGGCTAAACAAGAACATTGAGGGTTTTTGGGTGACACTCAATTGGAAGCAAACAATATGATAGAATATAAAATTGCAATCGATAACTTCGATGGGTAAGATTTTTGACAGTGGATACTTTAAATAAAAAATAAAATTATACACCACTTAAGGGTTGGAAATCCGAAATCCAGAAAGCGGATCCAACAATAGAATCGAGATGAAAATTTCTTGATCGAAAGACGCGAGATGTGACTGATCTAGGGCTGATCAAAAAGACAGGTTATCATATTGTGATAATAAAGACCCTAAAAGAAGCAATGGATATTCAGACGAAATATATTCCACAGAGACAGGGGAAGCCGCATGGCAGGGGTGAAATGGGAATCTCCCTCTTAGTGGGTGGTGAAGAATTAATCAGGAGGGAATTTCAATGGAAGGTGCTAATCAACTGCCCACAATAATAAAATAAATTAAGATTCTTAATTGGAAATTAAAAGTTTCGTACGGCATTAAGTTGGGTGAATCATGGTCCTTCAGATCATCTTCGTCGTTGAATATTAAGAATGATTCAATGATTCTAGAACCATGATTATGTTAGACGACAATATATAGTACGCTCCAAACCCCTTAAAATAGGGGCAATGAAATTGAATAATTCGCCATGAATGTAGGTACATGTAATATTCAAGTGGAGTCCAAAATCATTATTGCGTGACATCCTAAATCATTTCGTTGATCAAAATAGCCGCATATTTTGCTTTAAATAATATTCAAGATTGATTTCCCACGCTATCGCGTACATATCATTTCGAATCCAAGGCTGTTGTTTTGTTTTTTGTTTTATCCAATTTATGAGATTTTCGAGATGTTTTCTTTCTTTCTTTTTTTTCCTTCTAAAAAGAAAGTTCATTATTGGACAGAGGGCTTATTGAGGTACTAATGTCGATGCGGAACTTTTCTATTGAAATGCCCTTCTTCGGGACGAACAAAGGACATCCTTATGCTTTTGCTTATTTTCTGGCCACAATATTTGATTAATTTAATCACTGAATTTGACAAATTTTCACAAGCATTCCTCCTTAATTGTCAACGCGTTTCATAGAGGCTCCCGTGACAAAGCAGCGCCGCCTTCCTATTCATACACTCGTATATATGTTTATTTGCTGATGTGTGTGTGAACATAGTCAAACCATATCACACGGTATTTCTGCATTTCTCTAACTTTATATTGTTTTACATTACATAATAGAACGTACGATGAAGATCTTCCAATGCAAACGTGTGACCAAAAAAATTGTTTGCTTGTCAACGTACAAAATAAAGTCCTTGGAATTTGCCATGATTATCTAAGTCATCATAACATAAATATAATTTTTTAGGGTGCATTTGATAACGTTTATATTCTAGGAAATGATTTTTGAACAGAAACAATTTTTTTTTCTTCTCCTTAAAATAATTTCTAAGTAAAATTAAACTTGGAATAGAAATGCGTTTGGTACGATTTACAAATATTTTATTCTTTTCGTTATTTTCTTCTTGTTCTTCCTTTGTTTGGTTTCCTCTCTTTTCTTGATGGCAGGCGGGATTTAAAAAATGTGTGTTTTCTTAGCATGCATCCTTCAAATGATTTGTGATACGGATCTTTCTATGCATGTGATACGGGTTAAGGTGCATCGAGAAAATAAGGGATGTGCGGGGATATGCATGTAGAACAAGGAGTGGCGCAATAACTTGATTTTATTTTAACAAGAATTTATTTGGAAGAACCTTGTCATCGAGTTTATGAAAAGGTTATGTTAGCGAAAACCCTAAGGACATTACAAGTACTGTCATGCATGACAGAACGTCGCGATTGAGTATTCATGATTTGGCAAGGATGTGTCGATCGGTACCGTTGATGCAGTCTTAGGCAAGTGCAATACTCAGATGTGAAATGTTGCAGTATTTCTTGCTTGGCTGTTGCTCAGACCTCTAGTCTTTAGATGGAGAAAGCAAGCACCTGAAGCTGTAGGTTTGAACTATAGCCGACTTGGTTCTTATATGCTTGATCTGCAGACCCGAATGACGTTGGAACTGTGATCTAGGGAAGATGACAACTGCAGCTTGTAGTAGATGGGACTTAACCGGCAGCAGAAAATCAGAAAGAAAGGAGAAGTCCACCATGAAAAGGAATGTGTTTGACACGGTCAATCGAAGTGTTGTTGAGGTTAGACGGGACGAGAGAAAGGAGCACACCAATTCGCTCCCTGGTCAACCCTAACAGTCGCCCCCCTCATTCCTAAAGACCACGGTATAGAGATTAGAGAGGTCCTTTATCACTTATCGTGAACTCCATTTATTTCGTAGATTTTTTTTTGTTGACTTTTCTAAATAATTGTTTATATTATTCATACAAATGAATATGCAAAAAAATATTTTGAAATAAGTTTTTATCAATTACAAAGATATTTTTCTAATTTCAAATAATACAAAGATTTTTTTTATATAAAATATCTTTAAAATCATTTGTTTTTCGCGAAAAGAATAAAGCATTGGAGTGAATTGGGCCATTTCTCTTCGTTCAATGATTCAGGACTCGAGATAACCAGAAGGCTGATAGAATGAGCGAGGGAAAAGAAATTGAGGAGGCTAGCAAAGATACCATATGCGCCGTAGCAGTAATATTTTACAAGACCCTCGCGAAGAACACTAGCTCTATATTCAGCACCAGACCGGCAGACCCTGACCAATGTTCCTCGATGCCCACAGCAAAGCCGGGACATTGGACAGAGCCTAGGCTAACTGTATTAGATCTACATACAAAGTGCTGCAGAATCATGTCGAACAAAAGCAAAACAATAAGAGGGAGAATAATTCAGCTGAACACGATGGGTGTGCCTGCGTGTGGGTGTGTGTTCTTCAGGGTTTTTGCTTCTGAGTGTAGATGTAATCGAGCTGAGCTTCGAGGGTTCTTCTCATCAAGCACTCCTCTTCTCCAATTCCTTCACACCGCTCCACGTCCACCTTCTCTGCTTCCCCATCAAAACCCTGCAAAACATCATCGCCATAAGCTTCTTTTTCCTCAACGCAGAAACTCATAACAAGAGAAAAAAACGAGGTTTTCGTTCTCGAGAAACGCGAGATAACCAACCTCGGGTAGTGGTTTCGCCACATCGGCTCTGGCCGGCGCCGGCCGTGCAGCTTGAGACACGGCGGAGATCAAGAGGAGGGTGAACAAAGAAAAAGCGACGACTCCTCTAGAAGAAGACTTCATCATTCTCGGCTCTCTCTAGAATTGCTTGGAGTCGGACATACGCACGCCACAATTTATAGGGAGACAGGGGAAGCTGCATGGAAGGGGCAGAATGGGAATCTGCGGTTTGGTGCGCGGGGATAGAATTAATTTAAATGGAAGGTGCTCCCCATCTACCCACAATAATAATAAGTACGAAAACAAAATTGAATAGAAGTAGGTAATAAGATTGTTCATAGGAAATTAATGAAAAGTTCCGTACGGCATTGAGTAAGGTTGTTTGCCGTTGAATATTAGAGAATGACGCAATGATTCTAGAACCATGATTATGTCTATCTTGGTAAAATCAAATTGGATAATATACTATGAACTAACATTAATCTAAAGTCATAATAGCGCGACATCCTAAGTCATCACGTTGATCAAAATAACTGCACACTTTACGTTAGAATAACATTTATGCTATTGGTAAGCTTGGTGATTGATCACGTGCAGATTATACGATGCAAGATCGATTCCTCACGCTGTCATGTATGAAGTATTCGGACTTCAGGGATGTCGATTTGTGCTTTATCCAATTTATCAGATTACATGGAGCGCGTATTGGGTGCTCGTCGACATGGAATTTTTTTTTTTTCTATGAGAAACGCGCTTCTACGTGATAAAGAGAGAACATTCTTATGCTTCTGTTCAATTTCTGGCCACCAAATTCAATTGATTTAATCGCTGGAATTTTGACAATTTGGCACAAGCGCCGCAGCAGAAGCGTTCCCACTTGATTGTCAACGCGTTTCCTAGCGCGGCACCGCACCGTGACAAAAGCGGCGCCGTTTTTCCGTCGAACATTCTCATCTTAACATAATGTTTATGAACACACATAGTACGCGGTATTTCTGCGTTTTACCTTACTTTAAATTGTCTTATATTCCGCAATTAAACATACCAGGAAGATCTTCCAATGCAAACGTGTGACCGAAACATTGGTTGGTTGGCGACCTATATAAACTAAGTCGGTTGGATCTTCGCCATGGTGTTTCCGAGCCTTCATAAGGCGATCCGGTTTTACTTATATACGCCGCATGGACCGAACTTATGGAAGCCGGGTATAGTTCCACGGGTTCGGAGGTGAAGCATCATTGCCCCCATGTACATAACATTATTCTTGGAGAAGGGCGCTACGCGATTAATATGATATCTCGATATTGCCCTGATAAAGACTCTATTGGGACGGTCCATATATCATACATAATTTTGCAATAATGTTAAGTACGAACTTCACGTGTCATTGTCTGAATTTCGAGAGAGTAGTAATAGTCAAAGAGGCTCATAAATAGTGGCGTGCTAACGTCAACTTCTAGAGATGTATAGGCGGACCATCATCTTCGTGGAACACTTTAATGAAACCGCGATTTTTCCTTAATGGTGGAGTTGGGCGGATTGGAATCGAACAGGCGAGAATTTATGCTCCAACCGGAGATAAGTATGAAATTCCCAGTTGCCCACCATGGTCTTCATGAGAAGCTTCTTCTTGGGTCAGATTATCACGTGCCCGACTTTTATGACAAGTTTAGGCCATTTCTCCCTTTTCCTTTTCGAGTTGTTAGATTCGATCTATATTACTAGACTCAATCTCTCGAACGGGTTAAAAAACCGCGGACACATATTGATGCCTTAAACATTTTAATTTAGGTAATTTGGTATTAAACTTTTCGACGACTTGCCAATACAATACCCTAGCCAATTGTAGCCCGAAAATTGCTTACATGGACACGGTTTGCCCTGTGTAACATTGTAGACACTAACTTAGACAATTTTTGCATTTTAAAAGAAATATCAAAACTTTCTTATTTCTCTTATTATTTTCTTTCCTTCTTTTTAATTATGGCTGGCGAGGTCGCAACCTTCACTTAGGCCCTCGCCGGCTGCCAACGAGAGCACAAAGATCCTCAAACATATTTGGGTGAAGGCCGCGATTTTCAAATGAATTCTTGTAATATGCACCTTTGGCACCTCCGACGAAACGAATTCATCGAACATGCAACCCTAAAATGAATTCCGAAGGCGTGCCACCGATGCGCGAAATAAAAGTATGTAAATTTCCATCATCGGAACTCCTTGTGTACAATACATGAGAAGATATGTCAAGCACGCAAGGGGAAATTATACAGTTCCGGATATATTCATTCGGTTTGACCCGATTACGATAGCTATCGGGTCTTAAAACTATCGATGGGCCTGAAAGGCTGATGGTGAATTGAGCCCTGCTCTCTAGATGCTAATGCCCAGTTCATCCGCGCTCTCATGAAGCCCGCGCTCTGATCTCTTTGGTCAAAGCCCGGTCAGGTTTGCATGGGCTCTATTTGGATGAGCATAGATTTGCTCCTTTCGTAAAAGGATCCGGATCGTCTGCTCTGCTGATAAGACAGAGCAGACTGATTTGCTGATGATAATCTTCCGATCATCGATCGGATGGTTATTATCAGTAGAGCGGACGATCCATTTCCTCCATAAAAGTGGTCCGGGCGAAAAAGCGATGACAATGAAAAACGAATAAGGATGCTTTTGTACTTATCGATTTGTACGTATACAAGAAAATTTCAAAGTTTAGATTCAAGAGGACAAAGAAAGACCACGATTCATGGAATCCGGAGCTAGTAACAGTTCGTGCCACGAGAACTTATATGATATTTTCTTGAAAACCAAAACATACGTAAGTTACTTCAGATCTTAGATTGATAAAATGTCCTAAGGACTAGATCAATTTCGACGGGCGAGCGTTTAGAATTTTATCTCCTTCTTAGAAGGCCTTGTTTTCATAATCAATGTGCTAAATTGGTAATAGTGTTATATACTGACAAGTCGGCAAAAAAAACGATGTGTCAGATAATTGATTCTCAAAACTAAGAAATGATAACGCGAAGCATAAAAAATTTCACCAACAAGATTAAAGGACGAAGCTCTTGTCTCCAAGGAAGTAGACGAGAGGGTGTTGAACATTGTTGTGCGAAAGCACGTCCTAACTAGATGAGGAAGAAAACAAGAATAATCAAGAACATGAAGATTCACGTGGTTCGGCGAAAATCCACCTACGTCCACGGGAGAGAGAGACTATTTCTAATTCAGGCGTATCACCCTCTCAGTCTCATCGAGTACAAGGTACAATGTTGAAATAAATAAATCTTCAGATTTCCACTTTCCTAATCCTAGTAGGACTAGTAGGAAAAAAAATTTCACTCTAAAGATATTGTTTCAATCTTCAGTAATTATCCCCTATCTATTAGAGATATCATGATATATCCTAATTACACAAAATCAGGACTATTTCCCATATAAATCTCTTATAGATATATCCAAATCTAATAAATATATTTGAATAACAAGTAGCTCGCAATCTTCAAACCTTCATAGATTTTCCGATCGACTTTTAATTTCAAATCCAATCGATCGTAATCTTGTGGAATTCAAGGCAATCTCAACAGAGGGCTTTCATGATTAAACGAAAATTGCTCTGAAAGGGAACCGAGGGAGTCCGAAAGCTCCATAAAAGCTATATCGATACAAAGGGGAACTCAATGAATCCAAGAGAGTACCTTAATTTGCACCAGTTCTTTAGTAGTGGTGACAAGAAATCCCACTTAATTTGAAGTAATCAAGAATCCATGAACAAGAAGTTGTGATCCGCAAGGGTCGCAATGTCCCAATTCACCTAACTAGATAATAATCTTTGTCACGTTCAAAATGCTTGTCTCCTAAATGTAGCTTGAAAGATGGAAATTGCGAATCATACCCCTGAATGAAAACATCGACAAACAAGAGAAAGAATCTCATCATCCAGGCATCCCAAAGAATCATCCCCAGTATGAATCTACCAAAAGCAAAAGGAAGTGATGCCGAAACACAGTAAAAATTTAGCTAAACAGGAATTAGATTTGATAAAGGACCAACTCGTTTTCTCAAATGTGACTATCAAAATCAAAGTGTCAAAACTCTGAATAATAATAATAATGCTTCTCAATACCCCAAAACACATGTTATATTGTATTAAAATAAAAAAAAACCTAGTCAAAATAGGAAATCTAATAATAATAAGAAACCTAATGATAATAGGAAATATAATTAGAATAGAAATTCTAATTATAATGGGAAACCAAATTTTAACTTAAAGAAATTATTCTAATTTCAATTGAAAGTCTCTTTCAGTCCGGTTAGGCAATGACGTTCCAAAGATTGAATTTTTGTGTGTTCTAATATATGTAAAAGAGTACATGGACAATCTATCTATGAGTTTAGATAGAGGAAATCAAAGGAAATCAAGTTAAACATGACTAATTAAGATAGATATGAAAAAAATTAGAGGAGATGTCCTAAATATCTTGAAGATATGTAGATATCCTAATACCTAGCAATAGTACATCCGCAAACGTGGATCGGTGGGAATCAAGAAGAGAGAACCTACGCCAACTCGATCACCCTCTTAAACTCTTCTACATAGAATGTTAGCGAATAGTTGGAATTTTGTAAGTGAAGCTACTGCGAGATTACAGTTCTGGCAATGGATAATGATAGAAATAGTTCATGAATTTTGGTCCATTACATGATGTGGTTCATAAACCATTAACTTATTCAATGAAAGGATTGTATTAAATATTTTCATATAATTCATGAATTAGTTCGAACATATATCGGATGTATAGGGATCAAATAGAATAAATTGAAATTTCAGGGATCGCATTATATGTTGAGTTAAAATCTATTGACCGTATATTAAATTAAAGATTTGGATTGTTTTTGTTATTTTCGTAAATCATGGATGTCGATTCATGGGTAGGCGTTCTTATCCGGAAGTTCAGAAGGACTCTGATGATTACTTTATTGGGCCTAAAACTTGTAATGGGCCCGAAGGCGGTGGTCGATGGGTCTTCTACTTAAGGATGGGAAAGTTGACTCTTTTCTCCACCAACGACAGACGAACGTCGCAGTCGATCATCATGAAGCTCAGGCTCCGGTCTCTGGAATCCAAGGAAACCCTCAAGCTCGACGTCCCCAACCCCTGCTCTCTACCCCAGCTCCGCCAGATCCTCGCCGATCGCCTCTCTCCTGCTCCTCCTCCTGGCTCCTCCTTTCGCCTCTCCCTTAACCGCACGGACGAGCTCCAGTCGCCGGACCCCGACGGTTCTCTCCAATCTCTTGGCCTCGCATCTGGCGACCTCGTCTATTACTCCCTCAACCGTGATGGCTTCGCTTCCCGGGGAGATGATGGCCCCTCGAACCCCAAATTCTCTGCAGGAGCATCGGATCAGGTCTCTCAGGGAAGCGCGGACATGGATTCTGAAGATTTGCCCGATTTAGGTGGGCGGCCTCAGGAGGTTGCGGATTCGGAGATGATTGATTCGGCTCCTGAAGATGCACAGAAACTCGATGTCTCGGGAGGCACCGAGGATCGAGGTAATTCTGTTTTTGAAAGTGTCGATTTTGATGGCGACGGCTTCGTCGCTGAGGATGGGTCGGTTGTGGTTCGCAGTAAGTTCTCCGAGCCTTACTTTCTGAGGAGGGTTTTGAGAGAAGAATTGGGTGGTGACGGTGGTGACCATAGGCTTCTAGTTATTGCGGTGCACGCAGTTCTGCTGGAATCAGGTTTCGTGCCAGTTGATCCGGTGACTGGAATGCCTGCTGATCGGTTTCATCTCACCGATCAATGGCCGTCAACGGTGTTCACCATGTCATTGCAGTATAGTCTACCTGAGCTTGTGGCCAGGACGCAGAGTCTTAATATACCTGAGAATGTTGTTTTGAAATTTCAGAGTTTAGGACACGTTATAACTGTCTATGGCTTTATAGCTAAAGCCAAGTCGGGTTTGCGTAGGATATGTTTGGATGAGCGTAGGTTTGCTCCTGTTATAGACGTGATGTGGGCGAATGATGAAGTGGAAGTGAATGAGGACGGCGGTTCAAGTTCCGAAAAAGAAGTGTTCGAATTTTGGAAGATTGTTAAAGATGGATTGGCGTTGCCGCTGTTGATAGAGCTCTGTGAAAGGGTTGGTCTGCCTCTTCCATCTTGTTTCACATGCCTTCCAACGGAACTGAAGCTGAAGATTTTCGAATCGCTTCCTGGAACTGACCTTGCTAGGTTAGGGTGTGTGTCTTCGGAACTTCGGTATTTGACATCCAATAATGATTTGTGGAAGCTAAAGTATGTTGAGGAGTTTGGAGAGTCAACACAAAGCCGATCGATGATCAATTGGAAGCAGATTTTCACATGGTCATGGGAGGCCAAGAAGAAGAGGAAGAGGGAGAGTAGTTGGTGGCCGACAACTTCTCGTGTGGATAGGCCTTTCTATTTCAGGATCAGGAGGGATCCCAACCCTTTCATTGTTCCAGGAATTATAGGTGGAGATTATGACCTTTTACCTGGTCTTGGGGTTCCTCCTCCTTTCGGCCAGCCCTTTCGTCGAGTTCAATTCCGGCGGAACATCACCCCCAACTGCAATCTGGGAGGACTTAATGGCTGACGGGAGGTGGGATTCGGACAGATGTTGAGTGACTGTCAAGCAATGGCTGCTAGGATATGGTGGATGGGAGACATCTATGATGGCCACTTTTCTGTAAAGAGCTATACTTTTAGCAAGATGAGTATGCATTGGTACAATAATGTAGAGGTTGAATTTTGACTGTTTTTTTCTTTTTTTTAACTTTTTAAGTGTGCTGGAGTTCTCCCTCACCACCATTCAGCTAGTGCGTGCTTTCCCCTGGAAATAATTCTTCAGTCTTTGAGAACTTCCGATGAAATTGATGAAACCTAACCTGCATATCTTCGTGTCCCTAGTTGTTGATTGCGGTTATTGGGGGCAATGTAATTATGCAGGCCTTTTATTGAGGTGGTGTTATTCTCATATGAACATGATATCCGCATGGATTCACGCAGGTGAAGCAATAGCATCTAGTATTGAAATTTATTTGAACAAAGGCATAGAGATTAGAGAGTTAGGATCACAACTTTCTGTTATACCCTGACATAAGCTTCTCCAATCCTTTGATAAGTCATTCCTTGTGGACTGATGGTTGCGGGACCACAAAATAATAGATCTCAAATGCCGTAGATTTTTGCTTGTCGTGACATTTTTCCTCATCAGCATTAGGACTAAATGCATGTGATCACTAGATTACTGAATTGTGGGAGGATTTAATTGCTTACGCGAGTAAAGATTTGAGTAGATACCGTCGTACAATGGCTGCTGACAAGACAGAATTGGGTGCTTTGCCCCTAGCAGGATGATGATGCATTCTGCTTGCACTCTGGTTGGAGTTAAATGTCAGTTTGAGGTCTTGCTTTTCATGCTACTAAGCCTTGCTTGCCCTTGTAAATGAAGTTGTGTTTTTAGAACTACTCTTAACGTCTCAATGAAGTTGATTGAAAGGTTCTTTCGAAGTTTTTATTGTCCCCGCCATGCAGTTAATCAAAGTTGGCTCGATATCACATGGTGAGTGTCGGCATTCCGGCTTTTTAATGAGGTTTATTAATTTCCAGGCCGACAATACATACGCACAAGTCATCGCGAAGAGGCACTTCAATATAATGTGCTTTGCATTCGTGTCTCACGATCGACCTAATCGATTAAATTTAGTAAATGACTCGAGAAATATAGGCATCAGCTAACAGTGGAGCTGTCTATTGTGAAGAAGTCGAACATTTAAATGATTGGAGATATGTATTTACAACGAACGGTCTCGCTCGCCTGCTTCATTCGGAACACATAACCAATTGAGCACGGCAATGAGTAGCGATTACTACATCTTTCAAGCAATTGCATGAAGATGACAAGCCAAACCGACAACCAACATAAGAACAACGATGGTTCTTTCTGATTAAGGATGTACATGGAGACAAAACACAAGCCAGCATAGCAAATTGCAATAGAGATCCTCACTGAATTTGCTCGAGTGATGACATTTTCTGCTTCAGTTAACTCGAGGAGCCGTTTGGGATATTCTTTCGTCTTCGAGAAGTGTATAAGGATCAATGTACTGGGGTGGTGAAACTTGCACGTTGCTTGCATCGTGGACAAAACTCGGCCCAAAATACTGCCAAATAAAGAAGGAATATAATCAAATAAATCATGGAATCCGCAAAGAGCATCCAAATCAAAATGCAGTCAAGAGTTCCGAACAGACAGCACTAGACAGAAAAATGAATAGGTATAAGCCTGAGCAAATGCTGTCTGATGGTGAGACATAATCGAGCCCATACATTTGTACTATCCACTTATGTAACAATCAAAAGGACAAGAAAAGACTAGAAATGATATAATTCAAAGCAATTAATGATTGGGAGGTGTTGGAGCATATTTTCTGGGCAATCAGCACAAATTTAAGTGCGCCAGCATTTTCACACTCAAGACAACGTCCTAGGCATTAGATCAATTTCAACAGGTGAAATATAGAATACTATTCACGAACTTCACTTCAGAATATCAAATGTGCTAAATTGCTAGGATGTTAGGCACTCACAAGTTGGCAAGAAAATGGCATTCAATAGAATTGGTTCTTTAATAGCATGATGATGTCGGGCACTGACAAGTCAGCTAGAAACAATATTCTACAGAAATGGTTCTCATAGTATAGTGTCTGGCCAGTGGCACCCTAACAGAAGTTACACGTACAGCAGGAGGACCAAGAAAGTTAGCTTACAAGGTACAGAGCAGAAAAGGATGCCACGGTTACAAGAATCAGTGGCCAAAACCCCAAGAAGAAAGTCCCTCCTAGTGTTAACAGAAGTTTAGCTCGTGGAATCAGCCCCTGGCAAGAATACATTTTCATTTCAGCTTCTTGAGCACATGGCGCTAAAAGAGTCAAAGCTCAATTCTTAAGCCTTAAACTATTAAAGCTGGAACTTGACAACAAAAAGAAAAGAGCAAGTATTTGCCAACCTCAAGGCCCTCGCTGTTCAATGCCATGGACTGCTCCCTCTGGTTGGTCAAATTATTTCCTGGTTCAGTCGAGACTGCATTTCTTTTCGAGAAACCCCTCTCTTCTTCTAATTCGTTGTCATAGGTGCTCTTTTTTGTGTCCTCAAGCAATGACGTGGGAGTCATGCCCCTCCTCTTTAATTCTTTCATAAACAACGATTCAGGAGGCTCTTCACCTGCAGTAATTTGCTACTAATATCACTACTAAAAACTGGAACAGCTCAACTCTTATGCATATAACACATGGAAAAATGCAGAGGAAGGAGATTATACTAAATCTACACGTAAGAAAAGGTAATGTGGAGAGGATTGGCATTGGCCGGGGATCAACGCGTCTCACTGAGGCATCGCAAATTCACAATCAGCCTTCACTGACAAGATTAAAGAAGGAAGCCTCAATCTCCAGCTGTCATTTTTGAACTTAAAAAATTAAATGGAGCGAGGGAGCGCTATGAAAATTGTTCTAAAAGAGAACCAACGGGTTGGGGAATCATCCGCAAGAAAAGCTATCAATACAAGGGGTACACTCAATCAAACCCAAGAGAGTACCTTAATTTCCATCAATTCATGATTAGCGGTGACAAGAAATCCTCCGTAATCTGGAGTAACCAAGGTCCCCTTTTGCTCCTAGACTGTGATTCTAAAAGCGATTTTTTTGAGATCCACAAATGAGCCGCCAAAAGCGCACCAGACCATTCAAATAAACTAATTCCAACAAATGAATCCATTTAAGAATAAGTTGACACTAGCACCGTTCAATCCACAGGCACCACTGGCATCCAGGTTCACGCATCTCTGAAGGCTACAAGATCAACTTGGTTCACAATCATTAAGCATTGTGGGTGTATGGACAGTGGCTCCTACTACACACACAACATGCAGTTGTCAGGAGAGACTCTGCACTTCCAAAGCAAGAAAGCAAACAAAACTTTACACAATAATGTTCATGTCGATTGAGAGGACAAAAGGAAAAAGAAACAGGCAGCAGAATATCAATCCCAAAAAGTCTCAATTCATCCAACTGGATAAACTTCGTCAACGCTTGAGATTTTAGCTTGAAAGATGAAACTGCAAAGCATACCCATATACATGAAACGTCAACAAACAAACAAAAAACCCATCTGATCATCTGGGCAACCTTATATCAATCCAAGTGGGGAACCACCAAAAACAAAAGGAAGTGTCTGTCAGTGCGAGATACAAAAGAAGAAGAGAAAAAGAAGGAACTTGCCATTTCCATTGCTTTTCCCGTCGGCGTCCCGGACTTTACACGAAACAAAAGACCTCCTTTTCAAATCATTCCTCGAATACCCGCAATTCATCAATCTCAAAATCCTCCCCCTCGATTCCGATTCGTCAAACCGCCTCGAGCTCCCGTTAAATTTCAATCGGGGGATAGAAGCTGAGGCGAAAGCGGGTTTCGCAATCTGCAGAGAAGCCATCACTTGCGGACTTTTTCAGTTCTGTCTTCGGACTATCTGCATCAGCAAGGGAAGAATTTCATGTGGGTATGTGAAGAACCAGAAACGAGTTGCGTAGAAGGAAGCAGCAAGCGTGGGGCGCTTTTCCTTCTCTCCAGAGGGACAAGGATCCAGTGGTGTCAAAACGCGGGGTGGTGGCTCGTCCCTGTTCTTATTCAGGTGGGCGTACTTTAGTGAGGGGACGGATGCAAGGACTAGCGTGCGCGGTTTGTTTTGTGGCTGTGGGCATGTGACTCCGCTTCCAGAGAGAGAGAGAGAGAGAGGGAGAGATGGCGACGTGGAATATGGAGGCCGCGAAGCTCCCAGAGACGCAAGTTTAGCAGAGCAGTCGTGAGACGGGAAGAATATCGCTATCATTGTTTTAACTACCGTCTTCATAATTGTGTTATTGCATTGAATAGATTTACAATGAATAAGAACAGAACATTTGGGATCATTTCAACTGCGTGGAAACTCGACGTGATTGCTCGACAAAAGGATTTGGTGGAAGAACACATCGAGAATGCTGTTCTATGGGAAAAGATAACAAGATATGCCGGAGGAAGTTAATGTGTTGTTGAATCGGGGAGAGCAGAAAGTCCAAATTGGTTCATCGATATGCACCCAAAAGTTCCACGGGAAAACGTCATCAGAAACGTCGAAACTAAATGGATTTTAAAATTAGTTCGATGCTGACTTTCTGCTTGCGCGAACGGGTCACTCTTGGACGGACAAGATGCTTTGCCTCTATTACCACCTAGTCCATGTGACGGCCCATGCACGTATAGAACTCTTCAACCTCTTTCTTGCACGCCTTTGGGTTCAAATGGGACAATCAGAACATAAGAGTTAACAAAGACCTTGACCTGGTATCTGCACATTTGATATGTCCGTATCGGGTTTCCCCCTGTTTTTTCCATTTCTCCTTGCCTTCTCGAGTCCAAAACTCTCTCTCTCTCTTCTCTCTCTCTCTCTCTCTCTCTCTCTCTCTCGACATTGATTGTTTTTCCTTGCGAGATTTAGACGTGTGGTACGGTGGAATGTAACTGTCTTTTATATATGATGCTGCTCCGATGCCGAAAGTCTCAAACATATGTAAATATATAATCTCCCTGTTCAAGATGTATAGCGTTTTGAGAACAAGTGGCGTTGAACAGAGGCAAAAGCAAGCTCCTGGCTGGTGTTGCATTTATGCTACTTCCCGGTCCAGGTTCAGTAACACGTGCTTCCCCTCTTGCATTCTTGTCGCGCCAACAGATGCAAGCGATCAAAACTTTGAACTAGGCTACTTTTGAGCAAGTGTGATTATTCAGTCGCTAGCTAACAAGGCAAGATTGAGCTCGAGGGCGTTGCATCAGACCATAAAGTGAAGTTTATATATCCTCAAAAAGTTTAAAGCAATCATGCATTACTTAGTCGCAACAATAAATGCATGAATGGCATCACGTAAAATTAGACTTCCGCTGCACTTGATATTAAGAGGAATTCTGCACATCTTCTGCCTTATTGTGTGGCTCGAGTGCTTAAGAAATGGTCTTCACCTGGATTGATTGGAAAGCAGTAGAGGGTGCGCCAGTGGGAGTGACGTCCGAGACCACCAGCACAGCATCTCCCTCCCTCACCAACCCTTTTACCTTCATCAAATCGACGGACTTTGCAATGTTAGCTTCCATGTCATCTGTCAAGTCAATGAAGAGGGGAATAACTCCCCACTGCAAATTGAGAGCCATCCTGGTGTTTTTGTCATTGGTGAACGCAAATATGGGGGAGTATGGACGGTTACGTGACAGGAGTGATGCCATGTGTCCGTGTTTTGTGTACACGAAAATGGCATCGACACCGAGGTTGTTAGCTGCCAATTGAACAAAAAAGTGCACAAAATCCATGTCAGTCTCAACCAGTACAGTTGATTTGTCCAATAGGAGATCATAACGTAACTAGAAGCGTGTCTAACCAAAACCAAAATTTTTGTACTCAAATAAACCATACAGAGTTTCCAGGATTCGGTTATTTTACAAACCATAACCCGAGAGCCTGGGGTGTACAAGTCTACGTGGCCAACAGCACAAAGTGGCAATCACAGTATTCATGTAATATTTTAACAGAAGGCAATTGATTCTTGGCTCCAAATATAAGCACCAACTGATAGTCTAAAAGAGCTTCAAAAGCACAAAGAATATTATAGTGGAGTATCTAATGCTGGAAAGTGGCATATCTTGCATGATTAAACAAACATCTAAGAATATTAGAATGCTGATGGAGAAAGGAACATTACCCATTTCAGCAGCACAATTACAAATTTGCTCAGCAATACGGTCAGGCAATGACGTTCCTAGTTTACAATGAAAGAGCTTGCTCTGTCGGTTCTCCTGCCGGCTCCACGATTCCATCCGACTGCTAGCCATTCGCAAGACGGAAAGAGCTTTCTGTCCATGTGATCCTATCGCAGATTCACCAGATAACATCAAAGCATCGGCGTACTGTCTAACTGCTTCAGACACATCTGCAACCTTATGAACCAAGAATCTAATCAATGACTTGGACCTTAGGATGAAATATGCAACTAGTTTGTGCATATTCCCAGCCAAATCAGCTGAATCTTTCATTCATTGTCATGTTACCGAGAGAATTTATGGGTTTTTCCCAACGAATTGGGGAAAAAGAAAGAGGACAAATTCAGTTAATCTGCACAGAACAGACGTAAGGACTAAGAATAAAAATTTACTAATAACTAGATATCT
The DNA here is from genome assembly GCA_030064385.1 of Melaleuca quinquenervia. Taxonomy (NCBI): domain Eukaryota; kingdom Viridiplantae; phylum Streptophyta; class Magnoliopsida; order Myrtales; family Myrtaceae; genus Melaleuca; species Melaleuca quinquenervia. Next base: position 1,660,502 of record CM057726.1, on the reverse strand, counting down.
CCTTCTCAGTGAATGTAAGTGGCCTGTCTATATAACAAAATTCATTCCTAGCAATAGTACCTCTGCACGGGTTGGAGTAGGAAATTCGACCATGGACTCAAGAAGTTGTGAAGCTACAATCACAGGCTTATTCATTTGCCTGCAGACATAAGTTATTTCTTCTTGGACTGTTGGAATCTGCTCTAGTGGGATTTCCACTCCAAGATCACCCCGAGCAATCATGATACCATCGGAAGCTTCAACAATCTCCCCCAATTTGTGTAGAGACTCTAGGCTCTCTATCTTTGCCAATACTCTAATAGACCTGGTAAAAGACAAAAGAACTATGTTTTAGATTCAAATATCGGGAGGTTCCATACAATTTTACAAAAGGGATTTACAGAACTTCCTTTCTTGTGAACTTTATGCCACCACTTCAACTTACTTGGATGATTTGGTGGAAATGTAATCCTTAAGGTTGCTGACTGCATCAGCATCATTGACAAATGACATTGCAATGAGGTCTACACCTTCAGCAATTCCAAAGTCTATGTCAGCCCAATCCTGCAAATCAACCATATAATACAGTGAAGTAACAAGCTTGAAAGGAATTCGTAGATTTTTTAATTTTTTGAGATCATCAATTGCAGGCTTGCAGAGCAATTTCATAATCCAAGCAAAGCAATCTGACTATTTAATGACTATGAGAGGACTCAGGAACAACGAGTTAGCTGATATATGTTACTCTGTTGCTTCTAATTAGTGGGAATCAAGAAGGGAGAACCTAACCTAAACCAGCCTGATAATTCTCTCATTGCCGGTAATACGCTTCCCAGCAGAAGAACCCGTTTTCATATCCATCCTCGCAGCTAAAGCTCAACTCCCAGTTTTATATTCACATTCATTCCCATCAAACGCAGAAGTATCAAGTATTCAGAGGGTAATCGTATCGATTAGTGCAATGTAAGTGCCGAGGTCATGTGGCAAATTATAAGCCCCATAACGGTGCGCTACAAACAATGATGCATGTGTAACACTTGGACAACTCTTCAAAATACAATATTATGAATCGCCCACTTCAGAGGAAGGGAATAAGGGGCAGCAACACAATCTTACAAATGAAGCTTCGGCAACGTCATATTTGGGCCATTTATGGTTTGCCGGAACAAACTTTTTCTCCGTTCTTATGAAATTTTATCACAAATGGCAATGCATGAGAATGTTGTCTTTCTCCTTTTCTCACGTGTTCTTACTGTCGACTATATAATGCAACAATGCGGCAATGAATAGACACCATGCAGAATGTCCACATTGAAGCAAGAACAACAAACTTAAATCGTCAAAGAACTACTGAAAGCACTAACGTCCAAGTCCAAGGAACATAAACAAGAGACCAGGATTATAAAATCCACCTTTCTTGATAGAGTAGGCAATTTGTAATCCCTCTCGACAAGCTTCTCATCTCTCCAAAAGCTGAACTTTGCGCAAGGAAGAAACAAACCAGAATCTGTGCACTTACACTTCAAATCATTCCCAATCTTTTCAATGACTTCAAAACTAGCCATGCCTCCATCTATAACGAGCTCATCACCAATCTCAATACCTGCAGAAGTTTACATTTAACATGGAGAGGGATGATAAGACATCAAAATATGTTAATTACATTAAAAGACTCGATCATCTATGAAGTAACTCTACCTTCAGAAAAACCAGAGTGGTTAGCTTGGACAGTGAAAGGGCGGGAACCCTCAAACTTTTTCGTAGTAAATAACCAGATCGATCCTTCCTAATTTTCTCATGGCAAAACAAAGCACCATGAGGATAGGATTAAGCAAATTAATGTATCTTCAACTAGAATGAAGCTTAAACATACAGACCAGACCAGACGAAATTTTACAAAAAAGAAGTCCAGAATTAGCGACACTTCCTAATCTATGAAGCATTAAGTGATCCCTTTGTCGCACACTGACCTCTACTTTGACAGAGGAAGAAGCACCATGGTCAACAACATGAATCTGACTGCCCTCGGTATCAATCATGACCGAAACACAAAATCCCTTTTCTTCATTTAACTTCTTGATTTTCCTAATCACATCCAAATGCCACTCCCTTGAGTTGTGACACATGTTGAGCCTCGCCACATTCATCCCTCCTAATGCCAACCTCTGCAGATCCTCCATGGAGGAGCAAGCAGGGCCAATAGTGCAAACAAGCTTTGTTTTCCTCATCCCCAGAAACCCCTTCTCTCTCAACTCTTCCTCTGACACAACATCAAACCCTAAAGCACCCCCAACCTTGCTCACGCTCTCAGCTGCTTCCACTCCCACGTTCAATAATGCTGCGACTCCAGTAGAAATCCTTCTCTTTAGTTTCCCTCTAGAGCAAGAAATCACGGGCGCACCAAAAATCTGGCTCTTGAAATTGAAAGTTGGGATCTTTGAACTGATCTGACTACAAGGTAGGTTTAATTCCCCTGCGAGTGCCATGTTTCTGACGATCGATTATTATTGGTTACTTGCAGATGAAGATCTGGGGACAGAGTTCAGGGATCAGCTTTCGATGAAGTATTGGACAAGCACTGGTGAAAATGTATTGAGTAGAGACAGGTTTCGGCTTGAAATCGTAAAGTCCGCCAAGATCTGGACTTTTTTATAAAGAGAGAGCGAAGATTCCAACAAGCGTCCGATTTCTTTGAGAGAGTACCAAATCCGTAGAGCAAGAAGGCGACCACAAAAGGTCAAAGAAAAACCAACTTCGCTGCAAATCACGGAACAACTGCTGCTGCCATTAGATTAGCATTAAATAATAAACCCATTAATAAAACTGGGGGTGAGTTCAAAGGACGGAGTTAGGTCACTGGCACTGGAACTTTTTAAAAGGTCTTCTGACATCAACGGTCAACTACTACCCACCACTAGCATTAGCGTGGCTAATTATACGCGTTGTCTTCAACCTCTTAACTATGCAGAAGCTGAATCTCCATTATCTCTCTGACTGGTTTCTTTATTTTGTGTAAGCCAATGGCAATCGCGGGTGAGCTCCATTTCCTCCTGCGTTCTGTTGTACGGACTCATGCATAAGGCTAGCTATACGCTTTGTCTTCAACCTCTGCAACTACGCAGAAGCTGAATCTCCATGATCTCTCTGAGTTGTTTCTTTATTTTGTGTAAACCAAGGGCAATCACGGGTCAGCTCCATCTTCTCCCGTGCCCTGTTGTACGGACTCATGCATAAGACTAAAGACAAAGAACAGATCTCGAATCTGATGTTCTGTCGTAGTCTCCTGATAGATTATGGTCCCCAGCTTTGGGGACCCGAATGGACAGCCTTTCTAGGTCCAGAGCCCAAAGAAAATCCGACTCGGGTGGTCTGTGAACTGTGACGTGAGACCGTCCTGTATCGTTTAGTAGATTATATTATCGTGATGGAAGAGATTCTCGCAAAGCGAATATCTTACCCACTGAATATAACCTTATCTTGACATGAACAACGCGATGAAAGGACCCCAACCTGATAAAAAGGTTGGCGATGCTAGGTAGAATGACATTCTTGTGGGAGGCAAAGCAAGTCAATGCTCGCAATCCTCAAAGGCAACATTGATTTGTCAAAAGTTGGATTGGAGAAGAAAATGGCCGCTCCCAAAACCAGGAAATACGATGAAGGAGAGAGGATTCAAGAATATGCACGCGCAGGGAAGGCATATTCGCTCCCTATGAGTGAGGCAGGAGAGTAGGATCACCCAGCAAGATCGCGGCGAAGGAAGGGTCCACCAAATCTAGCCGGCTTAAGGTCAATACAAGATCTTTGAACGGACCGCATCTGTCCTGGAAATCCATGTTCAGACACGTTCGGATCGAGCTACGTGGCGTTTCTTCTTCGTTCTTCCGTGTCTCGGGGAGTGGGGTTGATGGTCTTGTTATTTACACTAATTTGTTTCTCCAAGGACTTGTGAATGTGCTTTGTCGTCACTTGTGAATGATTTATTTCCGGGGCAATGCCCTCTTGCGCCTTCAACTGCTGGACAAGCTTCACTGATTAGAGACAAACACCATTAGTTCATGTCTCTAATTTTTTTTACACATCCTTTCATCATGCATAGCTCTAGACACGAAGCAAATTTGTCTCGTTACCAAACTTTTCTAATACGCGTCATTTCATGCGCTCCAGAGTATTGTCCATTTGGAAAAATCTCACGGCATGATCAGTACGTCGATCAAGCTTTAAAAATGCATAAAAGTTACTTTGGATACATCAATCATGCCACCCACTAAATTGTATAAGAGCTAATGAGTCGAGGTACTATATAAACTATATTTAAATCCATGAGCCATGGATTCGTCATCTCCCGCACGTGCGGAGAGGACCGAAATGGATAAAAACGTGATCATCGTGAAAAACGAGAAACCTTCGGGCGGGCCGCAACATGGTTGCAGCTTCCGTTATATTTTGTTGGACCGATAGAACTTGTTCGTGCTATTAGCCACGTCCAAAACGCTAACGTTAAAGATGACCCGACTACATTCTTTTGTTAGAAGTTTCTACTTTGTCTTAGGAGTGTTGAACTAATAAAAGGCACTCGATAGGTTTCTCGTCGAGATCATTCAAGAAATGGATAGGGACATTATTAGAAAAATCCTAAACATGTTGTATTTGTGTCAATTTAATCATAAATTTATTGATTAGTTGATTCAGTCATGAACATTTTGATTATTTGCCATTTAAGTCCTCCCCAGCCCCCACCACCCTCGCCCATCACTAGTGAGGGTTTCACCTTCTAAAGTGGCTGGTGAGCTCTAGCCAAAGAAAAAAGAAAAAGAAGAAGAAGAAGAAGAAACCTAGTTTTGGACACGTTGTCGCACCGTTGTCGCCCCATCAGCACCGGCGAGCTCCATCGTCGCCACATATGCATTCTCCGGTCAAAATCCGTCAGAATAACTTAAATGGTAAAGCGACAAAAGGTTTATGACTGAATCGGCTTAAAAAAATATTTATGACTTAAATTACAAAGTGGATAAATGTTTAGGACTTTTTTTAGCAATTTGCCCCTAAATTTAGCCCTAATATTTCGATTGTGCCAAATGAGTTGTAACTTTTTGATGACATGTCGATTTAGTTCTTCTAGCTAACTTTGAAGGGCAATTGTTGATGTGACTGTCCGATCAGTTTTAGTTGTCCTCCATGGTATGCGGACGCTGATATAAACGATTCTTGCTTTTTCTTATATAAAAATTGATTTTTTTTTCACTTTTTCATTTTTCCTTATTTCCCTCCACTAGTCGCTAGCCTCAGCAATTGGCGGTGGAGGTTGCCAGCCATAATTGAGGCCGACCTGCACCATCGCTAGAGGCTGACAAGGCTGCCTCTTGCCAAATCAAGCAAGGAGCAAATATTAGGTGCACCGGGCGCTCCACATCACCGTGGGGCGCTTCACAGTGTCCTCTCCACATCACCATGGAGAGGACAATCGTCTAGCACTTGCCAACGGTCAGTGACTTCCATTGATTTTTGCTATGGCTGGCAACCAACAAAGAGAAATAAGGAAAAAAGATAAAATACAAAGGAAACAATAAGAGGAAAAAAAAACCATAAATTATAAAATGAAATATGAAAGTCGTCTCATGTCACTGTTGATTGTGCCATCTAAGATGATTAGCATTGATTGAACTGTCACATTGGTGATTTCTAGCCAAAATTAAAGCGGTATGACTAAATTAACAAATTGTCAAAAGGCGTATGATTGATTTGGGAAAATGTCAAAAGATTTAGGATTCAATTGACACAATCGAAACATTTAGAACCAAATTGATATAAGCACAATAGATTTTATGATTAAATTGGTCAAATTGAAAAATTTATGATCGGATTGACACGAGTGTAATAGGTTTAAGACTTTTTTGGTAATTAATGTCTCCAAATGGACGGCAACCCCACCACATAGATTAGCAAAGAATCGATCAAGGCATGATTCCCGGCATATTCTCAGACCCAAATTACTAATAATTTTGCTTCCCGTAGTTACCGTATGCTTCATATATTCAAAAGGGCTAAGTTGGAAACGCCTCATACTTCGATATCCTTAATTTTATGGAGGGTTGAAAGGGACATTCCAGTATTGGAATCAATCAACGATGACCCGACACATGTAAGTCAATCATGTTATTATTATTTCTTTTCCTTCATAAATCTAGTCAATCTTAGAATACCAGTCAATCTCCGGTAGGGTTGTCCTCCTTATATTCAAACAATATATGCATGGGATAAATGAATTGAAAATTCTAAAATTTGTCGCGAAAGTATAATTAAGTTATAAGACTTCTGACAAGTAAAATCAAATATTATAACTTTCAAAAAGTACAATTGAATCTTAAAACTTTAACAAATTGATTCATTAAAATCATTCATTTGATCAAGTTTTTTTTTTTTGAAAATTTTAAGACTCAACTGTACTTACGTAATAAAACAATCACTTCATATTAAAAAATATCCCGAAACAAAATCCACATGTCATATAAAATAAAGAGCACCTCCTATTTTTATGAACCAGATTAATTGTTTAATGAAAATCGTGGCAATGGACGAACGTGTAAATAGGCAGCTCTATTCTATCTCTTACGTACTTCAATTTTGAAATTTAAATGTCTTATATCTTAGAAACAATTTCAGAACCAAAAAAAAAAGTCCCATAAAAGGGAGATCAAATGACATAGTTTGGTGGAATTCACCAGCTATAGGGGCTGACGAGCCTAAAGGGTAATAGGTAAAGAGAGGAAGTTTAGGAATCATGAATTTATCCTAGATGCTAATTAGCATAAATGAATTAAGAACTTTTCTCAAAATAAAACTGATAAGGCTTGTATTAATTGGATAATCCCGTGGATATCATTAAGCTATAGCTGGAAAGGAAGGGAATATAAAATAATTACTAAAGCACCAGAAATGTGGGGACAATATAGGAAATTGAGCTTCCCAATCTTATTAACTTCCTTTTTTTTTTTTTGGCCATCCTACTAATCTTTGGATTGACCCTGGTGATGAGTTGATCTCACGAGAGATATGATCCCAAATGGGTAAGGAGTTTTCCTGAATCGAAGGGGGGCAAAATCGGAAATTTGAGCTGCCTAACCTTATTAAATATTTTGGGCAGTCCCATTAATCTTTTGGCCGACCCTGGTCATCATTTAAACTTACAAAAGATAAAAATGATAATTTGTTCTTCTTCTTCTTCTTCTTCGTCACAGTCAAAACCGGACCTTAGAGTGAATATTCCCTCCGATTCACTCCGCTGTGGGAAAATGCCTTATTTTCCTCAACCTCTCCCCTCTCTCTCTCTCTCTCTCTCCCACCTCTTTATATACGACGAGCTTACATGCAACGTCTCTCTCTCTCTCTCTCTCTCTCTCTCTCTCTCTCTCTCTCTGTGATTCAATTCTTGCCCATCTAGATAGGTTGGAGAGCTTATTGGTAGAGAACGAGGGAACCCAAAGAAAAAAAAAAAAGAACTTGAGAAAGAACGATCTGGGTGCCTCATTTTCTTGGATTCACAAGGGAGCCATCCAAGAACTGGGACGAAGGCCAGATCTTGGTCCATCGTTTGCATTAAGGATTCGGTGGTGCTATTGTGTTCGACGGCGGGCATGAGGTTAAGTGGGGGGATCCCAAGCGAAGACGAGGAAGAGAAGGAGAAACAAGTGAATTCACACATCTGTCCCAGCTCACTCAACGTCGATACCAAGGTGGTAGTGGGCTACGCCCTGACTGCCAAGAAGAAGAAGAGTTTCCTGCAACCGAAGCTCGAAGGGCTTGCGCGGTGGGTATTCTCGCTGTAGGTACACGCGCGTGCACATCGCATGAATGGCATGAAAAGTTTTCGGTTTTAGGTTTCGCGAGCGCTTAGATCGCAGGTTCTTGAAACGGGAAGGCCCAAAATCCGGGAAAAGTTGATGGTCCTGGTTACCTGACTTGGTATGGGGTTTCTTAAGATTGGGGGAAAAACGTTTCCTTTTTTCTTGCTCGTCTCTTGGCATTTCCTGCTACAGTGGCTGGTACTTATTGGGTAGGCATAGTTCGCTTTCGGGGATTGATCCAACTATTTTTTTCTCGACCTATTATCATATCGGCATCACCTTCCTGACACCTACAATTTCGTTTTCTTTTTTGGCCAACTGTTTCCGAGGAATATCCTGAATCATATACCTTCTGGATGAGTCCAAGCTAAGGGATTCAAAGTCAACATGTGGTTTCGACCCCCCCCCCCCCCCCCCCAAAAAAAATAAATAATTTATATGCTTTTCGTCGGAATCTCCCGACTTTGGTTTTGGGTCTTCTCTAGGTGTTTATTTACCCATATGTCCCTGGAGTAACTTGACTCATTTTATTGATTTTTTTAAATGCAAATCCCTGGCTTATTGTAATTTCAGTAAATTCATATACGTCCAGTTCAAAGAAATGTCGTGTTTGTTAATGAACGTGTCAGTGTCATGCTGTATGTAAAAGAAAATTACAGATTATCAGTAGTCTACAGCATGTAGTCGCTACCAGTTACTTCCCGGCCTTATATCACATGCTTGGATATATCAGTCAATTTATCTTCCATTGGAAGCAGAAAAAAAAAAAACAAGACAAGACCAAAAATAAAAATAAAAAAATTCGCAAGTTTGCAAGTATTAGCAGTTTCCATCAGATTTGGCATTGTCTGCTGGAAATATTGTAGAGCACATACTTCTCAAAGTTTTGAAAGTGATATTTGTTAAGCGCATTTGAGTTAGAAGATGGAAGCTGTTGTAATAAGAGTCTGATGAGAAATGTTCCTCTGAAACTATAATAATGGACCATCTGATAACATTTTGCTTGGTGCAGAAACAAGGGGATACTGTTTGTTGCCATCGATCTCAGCAGGCCATTAGCAGACCAAGGTCCATTCAATGTAGTTTTGCACAAGGTTAGTCAATATTTCATGAACAGATCAACTTGCGGACTATCTGAAAACCTCTGTACATTTTGACTGCTGTGTAGCATCTGATTAGCCTGTGTTACTAACAGATATCAGGAAAGGAATGGTTCAAGATCATTGAGGTCCGTCCTTCTCAGCACTGTGCCACACCATGTTTTTTTATCTGCTTTTTATATGAATTGCACTAAAATTGTAGAATTTGACCTCTGACAAGTGCCTCTCCAACTGGTCCATGAGATTACTTAAAATCTTATATCATTCCATTGTAAATAAATGATGGGGATTAAAAACCCGAAAAGTCTGACTTTAAGAAAATATCTCTTTTGACACAATTGTTGATATCTTGCTCATCATCAGATGGTTGAAATCTGCTCCTCAGGAGTGCAATCTAGTGGGTATTTCTCAGGTCAATGGGCCTAAAAGTTCACCACCTGATTTTTTATATTACTTTCTGGAGAAGCAGCGCCTTTTAATTGAAAAAAAAAAGTTTTGTTTTACTTGTATTATAAGCTAAAGGCAGAGCCCTGGGGACAAAAGTGCAACCTAACAAACTTCTAACCTTAGCACATGAACTGCTTGGCTTTATTAGGGAGACTAAATCTTCATCTAGCTTCTTTGTGTGCTGGGAAATATCGGGGCTTCTAGAAAGTTCGATGCTTTTTGGCTCCTTCAAAGTATGATTTGCTCTGGACTTTGTTGTCTACTCTCTTAGATTCTAAGGATAAGATCAAGAATGACGGAAGGATTGAGGCTTTTGTTTCTGCTATCCAAGTAAGACTCATTTTGAGGAGGTCTTTTTACTGTTGATTTTCAGAGGTATCTTTTGGATTTGTGGCTTAATCTTCTGAGAAATGAGAATGGTTTGATATTTGAACAATCAGTAAAGCTCTGTGCTTATTTTAGATTCCACGGCTTAATTAACATTTAGTACAAATAGGTTTCTCTGATATTTTGCTTAGCCTGTGCCAGAGTTGACATAGTTACCTTCCCTTTTGAAGGACTACCAGAGAAATCATCCAGAAGTAGCTGTAGTTGATCCTCCTGATGCCATTGAGCATTTACATGATCGTCAATTCATGCTCCAGGATGTCGCAGATCTGAACATGCATGAGTGCTGTGGTAGTAATTTATTTTTTGGCTCAAAGTTTGTAGGAACTGCATTAGCTCTAAATATGAATCTCCAGTTGGAACTAGATGGCATAATGTACAAAACACTTATTTATTGATGCTGACTCTTTTTTCTAACTAAAGCAATTAAATAATTCTTGTAGGTACGGTGGGCGTTCCAAAGCAATTGGTCATAAGAGAAGATTCTCAATCTATTCCATGTGAAGTTGCTAAAGCTGGATTAAGTTTGCCACTAGGTATGCTGTGGCGTTAAGGTCATTCTGACACCTGATGGAATAGAAGTTGCATTTCCTCCAATGCCTTATCTCCTCCGAAATTTGCACGACTTCCGGATTAGGGAATTTCGCATTATATTATCAACAATGTCTCAAAGGAACTCCCTCTAGATTTCTGGGGCCAATGACTTTAAGCACATTGTGTCATAGTTGATCAAGTTGAACCACACAAAGAGTTACGCGCTAACAAGTGTGGGGTGCAAACACAATTTTCCTATTTTCATGCACCGAGTGTATGCACTGTGAATTCTTCAGGATTAGACAATAAGACACTTGCTGAGAGTTGAGTGAGTTCTCTGTCACTGAGGCTTAATTACTATGTTTTCTCGGTTGCTGCTGTTTCAGTTGCCAAACCACTAGTGGTGGATGGAAGCCCCAAGTCCCACGAATTGTTTCTTGCTTATGATCAATACTCCCTTGCAGAGCTTGAGCCTCCCCTAGTTTTGCAAGAGTTTGTTAATCATGGTATTACTCCTCATTTTAGTTTTTGGGTTGTCTATCGCTAGATAGCATATACAGAAAATCACATCACAAATCAAGTGTGTGACAACTTGCGCTTTGTTTGTTGAAGGTGGTGTTCTCTTTAAGGTATATATTATCGGCGATTCTATAAAGGTTGTTAGGCGTTTCTCTCTACCTAATATCAGCAGACGGGAACTTTCTAAAGTTAATGGGGTGTTTCCATTCCCAAGGGTTTCCTCTGCTGCATCTTCTGCTGAAGATGCAGATCTTGACCCGGGTGTTGCTGGTAAGAGATATTGAACTGCTTTGTTTTATGTATATCTTGTCGAGTGAAAGTTTTCAAGTCAGTTTCTAAGTGATCTTTTGCCGGGGCAGAGCACCATGAAATTTGTGGGTTAAGTTGTTCTATCAATTTCTTTCATTTTATGGAAGGCTGCATGTTAGCATTTTCCTATTTAATAATGTCCTCTGAAGCATTATTAGGTTAGTGAAAATTCGGGAAGGTACAATCTCCTTTTACAGGAAGTAAAAGGGGAGGCATTAGAGAAAAGTTCTATCTTCTTGCTCTTGTTTCATTCACTATTATAACTTAGCAAAATGCTGTCGACTTCATCTTGAAGCATCTGCAAACACTAGAAATTGCAGGATGAAACTTTTGGAGTTCTGTTTGATGTGTAACTTCTTATGAAAAAATTGTGGCCACTATACGTGTTTTGTCATCTTTCTCGATCAAACACGTACTTATGATTTGGGCAGAGCATTTAAAAGAAAACTTGACCATTTGATGTCCTTTTTAAGACCTTTTCATAAGTTTGGCTTCCCATGCAGAACTCCCTCCCAGACCCTTACTGGAGAGGCTTGCAAAAGAGCTCCGTCACCGACTGGTAATGTGCTTTACACTTCACCTGTATGCCAACAGGGCCTTCGGCACCTCTTTTTTATCTGGTGTGGCCTTCTTTTATGCTTTATTATTCTTATCTCGCTCCAGGGTCTCCAGCTGTTCAACATAGATTTGATAAGGGAGCAGGTGAATAGAGACATGTATTTCGTCATCGACATCAACTACTTTCCAGGCATGTAAAAAGAACACCCGTCTTAGCATCTCACCTTAGTGGTGTTTTGTGTACGAAAAGCTTGTGAAAATTTGCTCATGCTTCTGCCACCGTCGCGGTTGGTTATAAAACAGCTTTTTACTGCCATGCAGGTTACGGTAAAGTGCCTGACTACGAGGACATGTTTACCGATTTTTTACTGAGTGTGAGCAAAAGCAAGGGGAGAACTGAAACTATGGGAAGCAAGATACAATTGCGCGGTATTAGATGGTCCTCGGAATCTGAACAATTAACATATATCTGACCAGTATAGAATGCCGTTTTCTCGGCTGCTAACGAACACAAGGTCGATGCCCCTGAAACATTACAGTTCTGATTTTGCCGTCTCCAGGCAAGTTTCACCCTATAGCTGGTGCCCTGCCATTCTGCTTGAGAATGCATTCAGGAGGAGCGAAGCGCACACCTCTTAACTCTGGAACGGAGCGCCAGACTCGATTGTGTTGCTGAGGATTCGCCCCTTCTCATTTCAATCAGAGAAGTCTTAATGTCCACGTACAATAAAATTTGTTATTATGCATAATCCAATCAATATTTTATGCAATATTTTTGGGGTACACGATCCTCAGATAATAATCTACAACAAAAGTTTAAGGTTGATTCATGCGCAAGGAACGCGTGACTATTGCAAGCAACCTTACCTGAAATTGTTATAAGAAACTAGGAGTAAACCAAAACCTAGGTGCATCCTACCACCGATGAGGCTGACTTGAAGGTTCTAACCAAAATCGATGCTATACATAACTGAAGGCCAATGACAGCGACGGTTGTTCAACCGCATGCTTCACTCGTATCAAAACGTGAAAGAACGCGGAGCCATGGAAGACAGTTAAGAGATCGTTTCTGTTCAAGCGCTAGACACCACATCCTAGCTCAGCATGAGGATGAGTGAAGTCACTCTTTCACATGAGAACATCACTGGATTGGGTCAGGCTGGGTTTGATGACACCCGAACGTTCGAGTTTGGTTGAGTTTGTACGTGCGCAAATATTATTTTATTTTTTCACAATGACTAAGATGAACACTTAAACTTCTCGCCTGACCCGACCCGAACCATTATAGTGCCAAAACAATCAAGCGAGTATCTGATCCAAAAAAGTAACCGAAACTTTGGCTGGGGCCGTGTTTTGTTCTCTGTGGCTCTTAATCTTAAATGATATGGCACGTTCATATTCCATATACATATCAACGTGGACTTTTATTGATGGCTTTCATTCCCTTCCTACTAGGAAAGCTGGAGATCTAGACAACCACAATCCAGAATAGCCCATATCTATCAACAAATGCCTCATCAGCCCAGATAAGGTTTGCCCGTTGCGTTTGCTATCTCCAATATTCGTCGTCATCACAGCAGCGTTTTACAAGTTGCTCTTCAGATATAATATTGCTGGTCCTATGCACAAGTACTCAGTCCTCTACTAATTCGAATTGCATCTATACACCACGAGTTCCTGTACAAAGACTACAATCAACCGTATAGTACATTATGCTACCTCTGAGGTACCAAGACATATCCCAGCTATGCACAAGATATACACAACATATGATTATCTTCAGCTCACCAGAAAGGACACCACCTGTAACGAGCAAATTTCAGATGATCAGACTAAACAACAGATGTAATAAAAATAATCAGGAATATTTCACCGCCAAAGATGGATCGTGTGACAGACTGACAACTTATAATGGGTCCATGAGTGTAGTGCTGCAAGCAGTCTCAAGCAAGACAAGACGCTTAAATCACAAGGTCCAGAAAGCACCAACAGATTCATAACCTTAAGCATCACATGGAAAAAATAGCTGTGTACTCCCAAAGACGTCATGCCAACTCCTAAAACATTACCACTAAACAAGCAGCCCCTCTAAGCCTCTGCTCTGCAATGTGAGTTCATTTAGGACTCTTTAATTGGTGCAAACTAATCAGGGTTCATACAGACGAGCATTCCCTGAGACCACCCAAGCATTGGTTTTCAAGTACATATATGGCAGAACTAAAACATTGGAATAGCTTCACTCTGGGAACAGTTGCGAAACACAAGAAATGGATTTTAGAATGGAAACCGGGAAATGAATGTGAATATTTCTTATAGTTCAGATAAGAGAACAAGTGTGATTTTTCCCATCCCTTGATAGAGGTCGAGATTAAGATAAGAGAACACTGTTTGAGATAGTTTGACCATGATGAACAAAGATCTCCAAATTCCCAATGAGAAGACTTGAGCAAGGGATGGACACGTGGGTTTGAAGGGGAAGGAAAAGACTAGAAGGATGTGGGAAAAGACTCCAAAGACAGACATGGAGCATTTAGAACTTCCAGCAGATCTAGTGAAGCATCTAGCTTGACAGAGTAATAGAATTCATTCAGCCAATCCCACTTAGTGGGATAAGGCTTGGTTTGTGGTCAACAGGTCTAAACTATTCCATACGCAAACCCCAGGAGACTTGATGTCCTTATTTGTTCAGCTACCCAAAATCCTTGATGTCCTTATTTGTTCAGCTACCCAAAATCTTATGCACAAGCAATGTCCATTGTACACTCACAAACACATTTAAAAATGAGAGTATACAATGCCAAAATGCAGGTAACCCAACTAACAAACCTAGAGTTGGACTAGTTACCCATTTTACACAGATCATCTTCAATTTGCTGAGATTTTAATTGATACCTGGAACATGAGTATAACTAGAAACTTAGCTTCCTGCAATGCATGGACGTATCTAAACACACTAGGCAAAATTAGACCAACATCCTCATCCAACACAGCCATTTCAGCTCCTAATACCAATCAAGACAGGCCTTGTGATATTTGGAAGCATAAGGCACATGCAAGTAAGACAGCTACAGCATCAGCACAAACCAACAAAATAAAATTACAGCCATACCCTACATAGTTCTGGCACAAATTTTCATGTGATGTAGCTTGAATAATCAACTTTTGAACTTGAAGTTTAACAGATAAACCATGATCTTCACGAGAATCCCCTGAAAGTAAATTACTGCGATCCATTGAATGTTGGTTAGAGCTGCTGGATAGCGGAGAGCTGGAAAAGTCACGGCCAGTCAGCTTATGACTCATCCGAGCCATGACCATCACAGCACGTTCATTCAGCACCTCATTAGCATCACCAAGTTGATTAACAGCCTATACAAAACATATCAAAATGTAAGCATCACTCAAGAGCATGGTAATTTCAAGCTCTTCCTCTACTGAACTTGTCTACCTGAAGAAGCTCCCTTTCTCTGGCACCACGCTGTGGCTGAGCAAGCTCTCTATTTTGAGAAGATTCTTCAGCATTTACAATGGGTGGGGCATGAGTATTAGCAAACATTGACACTTGGGGAAAAAGACGCCAATTAATAAGTGGATCATGTACAAAAGCCTGAAAACAGATGAAACAGGAATCAATTTCCTTCAATAATTGTATCGTCCATGATATCAGAAGAGGTTCTATCATCTATGCGTGAGCACAATTAGCAGCATTTTACATCAGTACAATTGCAAACTTCAGGATACATGGCTATTAGTTAAAATAAGGAGGGGAAAAAATTGCCTAGTAAACAAGCCCCAATGCAAATATTTAGATACATAGTTCCCTACATATGAACTACTAAGTCTTAATGATGCATCCCGTCAATTCATGTCCAAAGTTAAGATGCAAGAAAATAAAAGAACCATTATCAAAGATATACCTCCATCATTGCCATTACACTGTCCCTATTGGCTCGAAGCACTTGCATCACATTTTCGCAAGTGGAACGGAAGTTCCCCTCAATGCCACTGATCTCCATTGCTTTCACAAGCATTCTAGTCAAGCGGAAAGGTACCTTCATCACAGAATATACTATAATGAAGAGCCCAATTGACTTAAGTCATGTGCAGAATTAACATCATCATGCTTTTTTTTTTGGTTAGCTTAGATTGTGACACAGAGAAAAGCATTCTGGACAATACCTTTTCTGGGAATTTTTCTCGGTGCATTGAAGCTTCAAAGCAGTCCCCAAAATCAATGTGCAAGATCTTTCCACTGCAGCACAAGAGACATAGATTATACTTTGAAGCTAAAATCCAACCTTCTTCCTTGCTTCAAATGATTTACCTGTAACGGTGCAACATTAGGTTGCTTGGATGGCGATCACCTAAGCCAAGAAGGTAGCCCACCTGAAATCAAATCCAAAAATTAGCAAATCTAGCACAAAATTCTGCAAATTCAAGTCCTATCAAGTTAAAAAATGTAACTGACATGCTGAATCTTAATGTTTCTATAAGATGCAATTCACCACAGTTGTTGTACTTTGGCCAGATATTCAAAACTGTTCATATACGCCTACATTTGAGAACCCAGTGATTCTTGTTCATGTAATAAAACCATGTAATAACATGTTATTCTCTCCTTGTTAGACACCACATTTATGATGAGGGCCAGAGTAATTGAAATAAGGAAGTTAAATAGAAAAAACAAGGATAGATGGATGAAATCTTAATATCGCACTTTGCACAGCAAGGACATCTAATTTATATTACACCACATGCCTAAGTGATTAGCATGGATATTCTAAGAGATAATATCATATTATATTTTCCCAACTAATTACAGTTCTTGCAGAATCAGAAGAAATAGAGGAGACATCTTCCTCTTTTCTTCATATGAGATGGCAGAAAGCGTATACCATGCTCATGACTGCCAAGCTTCGAGTGTAATTAGTCCGCCTCTCCAGCCAGACCTCAGAAGTGCGGCTTTTCAACCAGAGAACCTGCCAAAACCCAAAGAGGAGATTATGGCTCATGATCATTGGCTATAGATTTCAGACCAAATATTCAAACCCTCCCCCTCTCACTTCCTCTTCCCCAAAAAAATAGTAACAATAGATTACCCTTGCGAGGTCATTTCCTTCTGTATTCTGTAGGGCATACTCAAAAACTTCAACTTTGGCTATCAGGGGCAAATGATCATAATCTGGAGCAAAACTTAGCATATGCTTGTGCTCTTGATTGAGAGTGATCTGTAAACAAGAATAAAACATTTCTTGAATTAGGCAGCTTTCTTTTGACTGAAGAAAACCACTCAATCACAGAAAGTAAATAATAAAATGTGTTGATTTATTGACAACAAGACGATATAGAAGAGAAGTCAACCAACCTTTCTGGCATCTCTATATTCTCGAATCAGATGGTGTAAAGTGTCACAATTTGGGACCCATCCAATTAATCCACTATTTGGGGATAATGGAATCACAGAATATCTTTGGATTGACCAATCCTTTTCAGCCGTTTTTCTATTGTTTTCCAACAGAGTGTTCACCAGACCAAAGAGCTGAGAGGAAGAAACTCGTTAGGATGTAAAGACGTCCACTTAACAAAGACAAAGTGGTAACACAAAAGGCATGAGCAAAAACAATGGGCCTCACTGTGACTCAGCCACCAATTGCCTGATGATGGCCCAACAAGAGGATTATATGAAGAAAATTAAGACAAACCTGCATGACACGTTCATCCTGACGTAGATCTTCATGTCCCTTAAGCAGAAAAGTATAATCTTCGCCATCACTACCATGAATAGTCAACTTTCGAGGCCTTTGCTTGGAAGTTATGATACCCAGCTGAGGAGCAAATGATGCAATTGTCACCACTGGTGCATCTGGAAAACAAATGCCCCGTTGGTATCGGCTAAAGTAACTTATTACCCCTTCAACAAGAAATTATCAATTAGCTCTCTTGTTCACCTGCACGGTATGTCCCGGGCACTGCAAGCTCCAAGTTGCGACAATTTAACAGCGCGGGAGAGACAGACTGATAATCCACAAAGTAGCAGTCAGCACATGATGGCAATGATATTGAGTGAAAATGTTAATGATAAAAGAATCGTCTTCTTACCTGGAGGTCCAGGGTGGTAAGACTCTGAAGCTGCTTGTCTATTCGCCTGAATACATGATAGTAAAGATCCCATGCCTAGTCAAGACGTAGCACATGTTATAAGTATCATATGGGAATACAGATATCTATATAATCTTAATGGACCAGAAAAACCCTGAGTGCAAGGTGGCTAGGGAAGTGGTTATATTCAATCAGTTAATCAAGCCATAATCTTGGCAAAGAATCCTGCCTATCTGGAAGACTGCTTTAGGGAAGGGGCATTATGTTCTGCGCAAACAGGCATTGCACAAATTCACGTGACCTAATGTCACCCAAGTTTTCTTCCTAATAGGCTATTAAAGGCTATGGTCATCAACAACTGAAACGATCTGTTCAAAATTATGAACTGATGGCAAAGAAAGCTGCATTCAGAATATCAATTGCAGGAAAACTAGTAGCATAGCTGCAATCTATAATCAGGTTAGTTTGTTGTCATCGTTGTATAATTATTAATTGTTTGTTTTTTACTCTTTTGATGTTATTTCAGTCAATTCAAGCAACAGAAAAGGTAAAACATACAAACCAAAGCATGTGAACACAGATATGATAAAAAGAAGCAATATCATTCTTGCACCCTTTGAGTGCTTGATGCATCTGATAACACAAGGCTATCAGCATGAAAGAGAATAGGCATTCAACTAAATAATATGGAAAGGCAACATGTTTCATCCAAGAAATAAACTCTCCTTT
This sequence comes from Melaleuca quinquenervia, assembly GCA_030064385.1. NCBI lineage: Eukaryota > Viridiplantae > Streptophyta > Magnoliopsida > Myrtales > Myrtaceae > Melaleuca > Melaleuca quinquenervia. The sequence continues at coordinate 1,641,997 of CM057726.1, read as the reverse complement.
AGTCCTTTTAGTAATCTCGTCATCAAGCAGAAATTTAAAATTAAAAAACAACCCAGAGAACAATCAGGCAAGAACTTATGCAAGAAATAACAAGCAGAACTTTGTCAGGACAAATTCTCAAGATGTCACATGAAACGCAAGTAATCAGCAATAGCTAGAATTACATACACCATCATACACCAACATATCCAATGTTAATACTCCTCTAAATCATCAAGTAAATAAAATTAAACAGATAGCATTATCTGACACAGGAGAATGCCCATTTTATGGATGAGGACTCATACCTGAGTAAGCTCTGCATCTTTACCAGTTCTCTTATATTTCATGCAACATTCATATGCCTCCATCAACTCTGCATGGTAAGCCTGTTTTAAAAGGAAGAAACATCTAATTAGATTGTGACAGTTCAGATTAACTGGTAATCCACATAGGAGTTAAAATGAAGTATATTCAGATCATGGAGACGTATAAAAATACAACTGTTAAAAGATTAGGAGTTCCACATGTACATATGTGATAACCATGACCAGAAAATTAAAACAAAACATCCTAGAGGTATGTATCTATTTAGATGGCGACCTCAATAAATGCCCTCTCTCTGATGGTTGTATCGCTTCTCCGAGCTCCTTCCTCAAGCACCTCGTGCAATGGCTCCAGCGCCTTTAGCATTGCTTCAATATTGTGCTCCCCAAAATAGAGGCGACTAGCCTCTTCCAATGCTTCATGCCACAATTCATGCCAAAGAATTGCAACTCTGATGAGCTCCGCTGACACAGTGTATGCCTGTCAATAAGTTTACCTTCAAGATCAGCACAAGCAACTTGCAAATAAAAAATCTACAGGTTAAAGCACGTTTCACCTGCTCTACAAGCACACCACTGTGCTGCTTTACTTTCTCAACAACTTCCTGGGCAGCAGCTCTTCGTAAATTGCTTATCGATTTGCATGCCACTAGAAGAGGGTACATGAGGGCCTAGGGAGAAAACTAAAATACTTCAATGGAAAGAAGAAACCATATGGTAGAAAAGAACAACACATATATAGATTGAATCAAGTGAGTGTCCAAGCCAAAGTGCATTAAACTGCACATCACCTGTGCCATCATTCTTAAGGGGGAAATATATAATTCTAGTCATATTAAAAGGAGAAATACAAGGCAACTTCATCCAGCATGTAATAGACAGATTGATCAATGGAATTCTAGAAGGTCATTGATCCATTAAGCACAAGCAGAAAATAACTAAAGATGGAGTTTACAGATGGCTTTGGAAGCCTCAATGCAAACCTGTGGATGACGTTGTCCAATGCGAACTAAAAGTGATTGGATAAGCTCCCTAACAGCTTGGTTGTTTGAATGAATTCTGGCAATTATTTGTGGCAGCACGACCAACCATGTGTTGATGTTTACAAGAATGAGTCCTTTCCGCAGGGCCGCTTGAACTTCTTCTGTAGCTCCATGGTTGAACCACAGCGTGAGAAGACGAAGTATATCCTGAAGTAAAATGGAATTTGGCATCTGTGGGTAGTGGTATGTTGAGAAAACAATCGTGATATGGTAATCTCTTTTCCAAATAACAAGCATGATCTTCGAATAGCAAAACCATTCATGAGGTGCTACAATTCAACAACTTTCTTTTAACTCCATCAACTGAACGCTAGAAGCCACACTAGAAGGTACCTAGATAATTTGTTTAGGTGGAGAAACTCACAGGATTGTAGAAGGCATCATCTTGTCACAAACCCTCACATTAAAGTACTGATTTAGACTAACAAATCAATCATAGAGATAATTTCTTCTGTATATTCATAAACTCACCTGTGCACACATGCTCACAAATGAAAGCAAGATATTTTGCAGTAGGGCCCTGTGTGTTTGGACATTCTTATAGTTGCTTTCAACAGGATGAGTGCAACCAACAAAATATACAGGGAGTAAAGAATACAACTGGGCAACCACTTGAAAAATCATGAGCAAATTTTCAGGATGACAGTCTACCAGTTAAAACTTCCGGTCATCATTTAATACCCATCCATGCTGTAGTAAGATTTTTTCAGTTATATGCATGGGTGTGAGAAGTACGGTTTCATTTGATTACTGCTATTGCACAATAAAGGGAAGCTATCCCCTCCCCCTTCACCACAGAACTTCTCTGCTAGTTAAGATGCATTTTGGTAATAACGCCCATGATTTAAAAAAAAAAAAAAAGCCTGGCCCAGGACCCTCTCTCTGTCTCTCAATGATAAGCACTCAAGTAACGGTTGAAAGGAGAGTGGAATAATTTCATCATCCTGACCACAAATGTCACAAATACAGCAATGCAAAATAATGACTTCAGTGCGCAATATCAAGGAACTGAAAAGAGCCAGACTTACAACTTCACAGTGTCCTACAGGGAAAGAGTGCATCAGATAATCAGGAAATTTTTCTCTTGAATAGAAGTAAAGCCATCTTGCATCACATCAGGACATAAAGAATACTGAAGACAGCATCTGAAGAATACAAGTAAAATTGACTTTGTTACCTTCAAACTATCATCACCACCTTTTGCATTAGCCCCACAGGCAATTGAATGAAAATACCCAGTCACTGCTTGTACGACATGTGGGGCAGCAACATTGGGATAACCCCTTAAAGTATAATGCGACATCGCAGCAGTATTGAACAAAGCCCATTTATGCCATGCTTTTGCCCACTTTGGTTCACATCGAGTAGCACTTCCAAATGCATTAAGAATATCTGCAAGCAAAGGAGCTGATTATATAGTAGCCTAAGAGATCTCAGCAGTATGGACCAACAAATAAGGACCACCTTTTATAGTCTCTTCATCTAAACCAGGAGAAAGTGTCCACTGCCAGGAACCAAGTGTGAGATATACACGTGCCAGCAGCTGAGCACTTGGACTTTTACTGCTTGTTGGACCCATTGGAGAAATCGCCTGAAGATTAGTTGTATTTGAGAGCCCTACAGCCAAATTCTGTAAAACCAAATTTTTGCCGTAGGGGAAAACACAGCAAGGAAATCAGAAAGGGCATTTATGTGATACAGTTGCACATAATTCCATAGATGAAGTAAGTCATTGGACCTGAAGCCTAAAAAACGCATCTTTTCGCTTAATATCATCACCAAGAGACCACTGGTACTTCAAGTATGCCAGCATTACTTGTGGAGGTCCACGGTATCCAACATTTTCAGATGTTTCAGGGTCATACTGCTTGTTTATACCGAACATGTCAGATCATGATAAACAACTTAATATCTGCATGCTTCTTTTCTTTCACTGCTGTAAAGATATTCACTCACCTGCAAGAGCTTAATTAAGGTAGATCTAGCCTGACTAATTCGACCACTTTTTCTACAAAGAGAAGAAAATTTGAGCCACGTTTCAATATCTTCTGTTGGTGGTAGAACAAGCGCTCTGACAGTCAACAGGCCTTGCCAGACCTGTCAATTAATCGTCAGAAAGAAGTGAGAGATGAAAGAATTCACCAGAACAGAACTAAAACAATCTATAATAAATGTTAAACTTTATAATAGACGGCTAGCCATTTAACTTCTAGCAACAAGAACATAAATTTTGCTACAATTTGCAAGGTAAACGCGAATAAATTTGAAAAGGTTAATCCTAGAGAGATGGATAATAAGCCTACATTGTTAAATCAAAAGAAGTCAAATGAGTTGGAGCCTAAAATCCATCCATTTAGAGATATGATCCATCAGATGTCAATGTGTGAAAATATGAGAGAACTTTAATCAGTTACATTTTGACTCTTCCTAGTACCACAACTTTTTCGTTTTACCCACTAAAAGGCAAGAGGATCGTTTAAATGGTTATAGACGCATGAGTGGAATATGATAGAGACTCATAAACCTAGCAACCTATCCCATAGCCTACCTCCACATTTCTTTTCACTCCTTTAATGCGCTCAGTCCACATATTCCGAATAAGGGCTCGCCGTCCTTCAGTAACAGGGTTTCCCGAAGGAAGAGTAGAGTAATCGATGACCTATCAAGATTATTGAGCATGTAGCAGTAACTTCCTTGATCACATATACAAACCTCAGCTGTTGCAGATAAAGAGATATAATAATAATAAGGTTAAACCTCTTCCAGTTCCAGAAGCTGCTGAACACGGACCATGTTGTTGTAAGCACGATCGTAGCTCTCCAAGACCTAAGCAGGTATCGACTCATGAAAATTTGTTTCGAACTGAAACCACTTTATATGAACATACAACCAAAAAAATCTCCTATGATCTAGATCAAGGAAGATTTTACCAAAGTTAACAAAGAGACAACAGACAAATAGCAAAAGCAAATATTAGTTTTATCACCAATGTGTTCAAAAACTCTCTTCCTATTTACCAGTCCCAACAGATGTCCTGGCATAAGGAGAGATTTATAAGAATGATCTCCCAAGGCAACAAAGGACCTCAAAATCCCATCAACAAATTTTACTTACATGCTCGATGTTTCATTTATCATCTACTACATGTGCTATGAGTCCTGACAAGCTAAGTCTAACTCGGAGGTCTACCCAGTGCCATGAAATTATTGTAAAATGCAAAGTGCAGATCCAAATGCTAAAGTGAGCAATTACAACCTATTAGAAATCAGTCTGTAAAGGCCATTGCTTAACAGAAATGGAGGCCCTAGAGACCATAACAAACTACTTTTGTGGTGCAAACAAATATCATAAATCATGCTGTATTTTGTTATTTTTGTAAATATCTTGGATGTATTCTTTTAGACATGTAGGAAACCTTAATGCCTATAAATGAAATGTTAGTCACTCATTCGATCTCCAGCATAGTCTCAATATCAATAAAGATCACAAAAGATATTTGTTTTGCTTCTCCTAACTGAAGGATACGAGAAAAAAGGGGTGGCCTGCATGATGGAAAATACACATGAGAAAGAAGTGCAGCAGCAATTGTTTGCACAAAATTCGATTGAGGAGTTTTCACTATAAAGGATTGAGCTCTTAAGATGGGAAACTCACCAAAGCAGCAAGTTCAGTTGCCAAACACTTTCTGGCCCTCTCAACATATTCACGTGCTTCATCATACTGCTTTGTACAAGAGGCGGTTAATGCTGAATACATCTAAACATTTGAGACAGAAGTGCACAAAAAAGTACCTTCCCTCTGCGCACAAGTAAAACAGCCCTAAAGAATGTGCCATTGCTACTGCCATCACCACCCGCGGCAGAGTTTCCTAAACCTCGAATCTTAGTTTCATCACCATCATCCAGTCTAGAGACATACTCCGCCATCTGATCCCACTCTCCCATGTTCCAAGCAGCATTAGCAGCCTATGAATAACAGACCAAAATTAAAAATACATAACAAGGAAGAAAAGAAGAAGTGATATAAAGAACATCCAAACCATCGGTGCCATTTCTAGACGGGCGGCTGGCTCAGCTGGTGTCCAATATTCCTTACATAAATTGTTCAGTTCTTCCCACCTAGCTAAAGCCGCAAGACATCGCATCCGGCCTGAAATACACACAAGTGGATAGAGCTAGGAACAAGGACAGAAAAGTTCTGATAAATAGACGTTTTAAATATCTATACACATCTAGCAAACAAGGAAGCCCAAATCAAGACCTGCCGAATGGCAATACTCAATTTATAAAAGATAGGGCACATTCAATTCAATCCACCACAACTAAAGATTATAGGCATAATAATTTCGACTTGCAGCCAAAAACAACTAAATGCACATGCACAATCACTAACCTAATGTAGCATCTAAAACCAGATGTGGACTAGAAGCCTGAGATGCCTTGAGAGTATATGCCTTCAGAGCATCATCCCATCGCTGCAATTTCTCATACCTGAAAAGACGAGCCTATATAAGCATTCATATAATGAATGGCCAAGATCTACTTTTTGTCATATTGACCTAAAAAATACATATATCATGCACAAAAGGAATTAAGTTAGCATTATACATCATGTCATCAATCTATGTGGTGGAAAACTACCAATTAGAGCTAGCCATCCAAGTGTTTAGAGGGTTAATTTTCAAACTTCAAAATCACAAAGAAACTCGAGGAAGTTCCAGAAGTTGTTGCACATGGAAGGCTTACCATGACTGATAATTGGACGCTGCATTATTTGATGACTTGGGCTGTATGGTGCTTGTATAATATTATCTAAAACCTAGGGATTTTGGCATAAAAGCAAGAAGTCAAGTTACCTATTTACTAGCTTTTTACTTATGCAGTTCAGTTAGAGAGCATATTTAAGAAAATTTAAAAGTGTATAAATAAATTATAAGTTTTTAATATTCGAGATGTTCAATGTCACAAATATTTAAAAAAAGCAATTTTTACAATTGAAATAGATGTCATATGCCGCACATCAACAGCCATGGCTACAGTAAAAAGCTAAAACCATGATTAAAAGCTACACACACACACACACACACTATAACTAACTAAAATACCAAATTCAATTGAAAAGTCAAGCTCAGCATTACCATGACTCCTTCAGTTGCACTTCCAGATTTTGCTGGGCATAGGTTAGTATTCCAACTGCCGCCTAATAGTAGAAATCATTTGTCATTAGAATAATGATCATGTGATGATAATCTGAGAGCAGACATAATCAATTTCAAGAAGTGGAGTGTAGATTGTCAGCAAGCATATATATTAAAAAGCTGACCTCATGTTGGTGTAGCTGATTATTTATATGTATTAGAGCTTCAACTACAGCAACAGGGTTAGCATCCATCTTCTTGGAGCGTGCACCTTCAAACTCCATTTCTTTGTAATGCAGTGCCTTTGCAAAAGCACGAAACTGCAACATTACATCAGCAAAAAAAAAAAAAGGGTGATTCAATCAAGTAAAACCAGAATCAATGCTGCAAAATTAACGCCAAGTTGTCAGAAGCAATCAGAAGATAAAAGTTAGGATTTCCAAATCCACCTACCACAACATTTAAAAAGTTTCAATCCTCTTCAAATAATATATGGGCCTGTGGCTAATTAGTTGCCTATGTACAATATCCGAAATACACTCTAAACATGGTCTCCGATATTGCTTAGGTTAAATGAAGAAAACTTTCTCAACAAGAATGCGTCAACAATACCTTCTCTGCAAGAGCGCCAAGGAGTCGGATGTCAATAGGAAGGGGCTTCTCATCATGTTCCATGAACTCAGCCTGCAGATATTGACTCAAACATTTCAAATTGAATTGGAATGCACCCAAAATAAAAATATAAAGGAGAAACTGCAATATCAACTTTCATTATCAACAATGTCTAAACATTACTGAAAGGAAAATGATAGACAAATTTTATGAAAGAATACAAGTCAAAGCATAAACCAGATTAGAAGTCAGATTGGCTCAAGCATGCAGTTGACAAACTGAAGACATACCAAGTTAAGAAGTGTTGCGAGAATTTCAGGAGGAATATTTGGAGCAGAAAATGCCATCTCTAAATTCCGAACCAGGTGTTTCTGACTAGATTCACTCAGCTCCGTCCAACAGCTCACAAAACCAGCTGCGAATAACTCCCTTCCAACAAAGGGCTGAACATCATTTGGTTAGATCCTCATGCCAAAACCAGAAATATGAGATGAAAAATGTTAACCCCACCTGCAACTGTGCCAACCTTGCACATGTTCGCAGAGCTGGAGATGGAGATTGTTTCAAGAGCTCAATGCTAAAGTGCCGCATCCATTCAGCCCAATCTTCTCTAGTACTGCGTTGTGAAGCCTCCCCAGCAGCAAGTAGACAACCGACATTGACCTTTAATGAAAAAAGAAATTTGTTTGTTAAACAATAACTCCTATCATGTCTTTTAAAAATGATAGAAAATGTAACCTTTGTGAAGATGGATTGAAGTTATGCATACTCCAGAATCACACAAACAGAGGTTAGAATAAGCAAAAGCAAACATGGAATGCGAAAATGACAACAACGACCAAAAGTGATAATTGATGGATGCTCTTCTATCAAAATCTAAGTACCAAAAAAAAGCAAGCCTAGACACATAAACCACAGCAATAGATGATAACACATTGTACAAAACAAGAAGGATTAAACAAGGACAGTACACAATAAATTAAACTGCTTCTAAGTTTCTTTAGATGCCAAATCTTATATTTGGTGGAAATTATCAAAACCAAATTATAACCACTACTACTAATTGATGCCGCAATCCCTGCCAAGGTAAGAGATTTTCTCTAACTAGAAAAGCTACAATACCAACTATCCTGCACACCATCTACACATCTATATTAGCTTAGAAGGATTACACAGACAATGCATACTAACATCAGCAAGCCCACAACTCCGAAAGATGATGATCTACTTTGAGTCAGAACTTGAACAGAGAGACAGGGAGAAACTGCAATTCAGTGTTTAAAAGGTAAACTTTCAGATATCATTATTCATCAGGCTTTGGGAAAAAAATCAGTATATCAATTGTGCAATTCCAAAACTACCATTCAAAAAGAGTTTCATGAGTATAGCTAGTGAAATTAAATAGACATGAGTCCTGTAAGGATACTTTTTTATGCATGAAGGAATGCAGCTCTCAGCACAGTCATGCTGAGAGCCTAGGAGTTACATATTCACTAAGCACCAAGCTAGTTTGCAACTATATATAGACATAAAGTATGGGACAAAGCTCCCAATTAAATTAAAAGGACGTATCTTTAGGTTTCTTTTAACCTTGGTTGTTCTAGACAAATTTTCTTTAATTAAACTTATCAAGAAATTAAATGCGGTAGTTCGAACTTCAATCATAAAGTTCTCACAAAACCTTACTTGATATTTTGCTATTCCATGACTTGTTAACTTTCAGAGCGGTTGTCACATGATTCACCCTCTACCAACATTAAATTGTGAAGAAATGATTCAAGATGATTTCACATTTTGGTAGTGTAATCATATAACAACATACTGTCCACAGTTAAAAAGCACATTTCCCAAGTTTATTTTAATCATTTTCCTCAATCCAACACTCAATCTAAAGTTACATGTCGCTCAAAACTTAAATATTCCATGTGTCTCGTGTGAGACACAAGAATACTCTCAAAGAAACCATACTTACTAGCCTGCCTCTTACTGTTGAGGTGAAGCCCCAAAAGCACCTTTTAACTAGTAGTGAGAATAAAGTATACCTGAAGAACTCTATGCTCTTTTGGGACATCAGACCCATCTTCGTGTGGATCATTCTCCGCATCATTCAATGGGTCACTAATTACTTCTACAGCAAGCCGTCGGCTTAGCTTTTGAGCAGTCGTGCTTCCTGAGATCAGCGGTTCACGTCTATGGACACGACCTTCAATCTCCTCAAATTCCTTATGCTGAAAATATATTGAGCCACTGTCATATAATAACCAATAAAAAGCAACATGAAGGACACAATCTATAACGAATTAATTAGTTAGAAAGAGGACCCTCAATCGATGTTTTAAAATAAGTTTGTGAATCGATGGTATGAAGATGGTGAAATCCTCCCCGAGGGCATAAGCAAGACAACAAAGTGCATCTACAGCATCCTTCCAGAGCTCATCAATTTTTCTGCAAGTTGAACATAAAGAGTAAGAGCAGTTTTAAAGGATCAACAAAGAGAAACACGTGCATACTTCATTTTCCATTTTCTTTTTAAAATAGAAGACGGTCAACAGAAAAGACTTAAACTTTCAAGTTGAACCCAAACAAAAAGAAGTGAACAATGAGAACCCGGAATACAATAGAAAGATATAATTGAAAGAATACATGCTGCATGAGCATTTACAACATTCAGGCACCATGCAAGAAGACATCATTCTACGTCTTTTACATATATGTCCAAAGCATAGGAACGAACTAACCCATCCAAAACCAGCTTCAAGTGATGGACTAGTGAAGATATATGACCAGCAACCTGATGAGAGGAAAGAGTGCATATAAGAGTCAAAACAGATTCACCCAAAAAAGGTGAAAAATAGAACAAAGAACTAACTATTAGCAAGAATAGAAAGAAAGATGAAGGTTACCTATTTCAGAGATTTAAATGCATAAAATTAATAAAGATAACAAGTGGCATCTGCCCATCCTTCCCACCTTTTTCGAGAATATTCTCCTTTTCCACTCCCCGACAATTATCTTTGACTACCCTTCTATAAATTCTACTCGCCGATGACTAAAAAGATACATCAGAATTTTCATTTTCATTTGCCAGAATGAAGTACTTAACAGGCAGAACAACCACTTTTCCTGACATAATAGCAATGTCACTTTCACAACTTCAGACAAAGATTCAGAGATAGGATAAGAATGCTCTCCTTTTTCGTGTGAGGTGACATTACAAATTTTACCTGTGCAACAGTTTGCAATGTCATTCTGGACCAATGAAGAGTTCAAAGTTAATCAAGTCTGCCTCTAAGAAAAATGACCAGGATTGAAGACTGAAAATGTCATGACACTCGCTATCTTTTTAGATGAAAAGTTCATATCCACTAGATTCGTTAATGAAGTAACAAGTGGTGACAACTCTCAAGGATGTAAATTTTTACCATAAGCAAAGAGGATCCAAATAAAAGGAGCTGAAACCTATTATTTGATCTCTTCCTCAAAGAGGATGTAATTTTCAGTCAATATGCTTGATTGAGATTTAACTATCACCAACAGAGACAGTTTCCACAATGTTAGTCCTTAAATTAAGAGGCACTCATCTTTATTTTAATATAAGACTGTCCTATTCTTGACATGTGCTGAGGCATTAACAGGATCCCACATATTACCAAATTAACTCATAAGAAATTGAACTGCCTACCTGAACTCGAGGGATTAATCTGGTTAAAGTTTTAATGGCAGCACGTCGTTTGTCTACTGGAGCATCCTCTTTGAACAATCGAATGAGTGCTGGAAGAAGGAGATGCATGTGTTCATCCAAGGTTCCTACATTTGTTTAAGAGCAATGAGTTTGTCCCTCTATGGGAGATAAAACTTCAATACATCAGAATAGCAAAAGGATCATCAGTCAAAGAGTGAAACAAGTAAATACTGATTAGTACTTAATGCAAGATCAGTCCCACTGCCCCAAAGTTCCAAATGATAAAGGACTTCAATTTTCAAATCATATCTATAAGATCTAATAGATATTCCTGTACCAACTCATTAGTTCTAGTACCACTAATCTCTTCAAGACTACTCCCTCTTCATCATGCAAACATTCCAATATTCCTCCATCCATCCTTCTCTCAACTTCTTTTATGAAAATGCTTGTTCAATGACAGCATAAATATATGAGATAGACTAATTCTATGGCAGATCAGATAAAATACAGCAGATAAAAAGGGACAAAAGATTACACTGCTTTAATCCAACAAGATTCTCATAATTTTACCCAAACTTAACATCAGAAGAGTATAATAGTACAAACCACCAAAGACTTCAAGAGTATGAAGGATATCAAGAACATATGTGTAGTCGTTGCACCGTTCTGCATCGCTAAGGACTTGAATACAACATGGAAGTATATCAGGAAGATATGTTCTGAATTCATCATTGAGAGCCAAGCACAGCTGCTCGACCAGATGCAGAACCTAAGAATATTTTGGCAGAAAATCAGTCCACATATGCAGCATGTTGCAAGACTTATGTAAAAATATAAACATGTGCAAGCGCGCGCATGCATGCATGCATACATACATACATACATACATACAGAGAGAGAGAGAGAGGCTCACTGGATAGCCAAGTGAAGGACGATTGGCAGTTGGCAAGCTCAAAGATGACCACAGTTCGGAGATTAACAAAAGCAATTCTTGGCGGTATTTGCGAATGTGCTGCATAAGCCATAAAATCTTCCCCGTAAAAACCATCATAAGAGGCCAATACAGTAACACGATGAAAGTTTTCACACAAAACTCACCTGCCGGACAATGGATACGAGAGTTCCAAGCTTCCACGTTATGAAGTCCTTCAGTGAATCATCACATGTACGAACTATGTGAAAGAGATCAGGTAAAACCTGCAGTTAAAAAAAGAAGAAAAAAAACCTCAACCAGAAGTGTGAAAAGTATAGCCAAAGTCACCATTTCCCCCTCATTCCTCCTCCCCATTCAGTCTGATAACATACCTTCGGCAAGTATGGAACGCAACCAAGACCCATTGACTGCTCTTGCAAAAAAAGGAATTGATTGAGTTTCAGAGAGAGAGAGATTATATACACACGACATTTGAAGATCAATGAAAATTCCAAATTAATCACATACCTTAAAAATGAACATAAGTGAACCAACCACTTTATAGTGGTGACTAGCAAGGGAGGGGTCCCTAAGAATCCGCATAAGAGAATTTATTGCCACCTGGAGTCATTTTTAAAAAGAGATAAACATACATGAACTTTACATCATTAACAAAGATCAGTGAAAGCTCTACTCCCCATATATGAAGAATCTGAAACACGGCATAACAGAGTGACTTTTCTGAGGTCAATATCCTACCGTAGAATAATAATCCTCAGATGTACCAAAAGATGGCCAAAGATCCATGGGTAATTCATCCACGCTCTGAATGTGCTGGCCTGAATCAATAGCAGCATGAGCAACTTCTCCATGTGAACCAGGCAACATGAGCTGATTTCGTTTATGCATGTACGGATCCAAAGCACCCATAATCCCAAGTACCTAATAAAAGCACAAGAAAAATTTCAATAACATTGTAGAAGATAAGTAGGCAGAAATGTACGAAGTTTTTAACTCATATACCTTAAGAACTTCACGCCTGGTAGACCATGGTAACTCACCATTCAGCAGTTTCAAGAGTAAGCCAAGTAGTGCGGGATACTCATTGTAAGGAGTTATCACATACCTGCAAATATCAAATATCAAAACATTCTGAAGGTTATACATGCATTGCATTAATCGCAGAAGAAAAAACTCATTTTGTTTAAAAATTAGCCATTACATCCACATATGGAAAGAAGTGAACAAGAGACACACACCATTAAAGCATGATCCAGGTTGACATAAGGAAGTGGACAAAGGACCCCATAGTGGCATGAAATTTTATCATAATAGATTACTCAACTATATCATCCATAATGTTCCTCAATGCAAATTGCAAAGTACTCATAAGTACAAATATATCCAAGGAATCAGGTAAAGCACAACAAAGAATTATTTTAATTTGTAGAATAAATTTTCTAGTGTAATCCCATGGGTTGTTCAATAGTAGAATTCATGATTTTTAACTAATACGATTCAAATCAATGAAAATACAAAACACTTTGGCTTCAAGTGTGAAGCATTCTATTTGCCAAGAATTAGTCACAAGTCTTCAATTTAGTACAACTTGTAGAAAAGTACCAATCAAGTGTAACATCTAGACACTAGGATTCTCCTATAACCATACAACCATTGAAGAATTGCCATGATTTAGTCACAATTCTTTAATTTAGAACAACTTGTGGAAAAGTACCAATCAATTGTAACATCTAGACACTAGGATTCTCCCATAACCATACAACCATTGAAGAAAGACTTAACCATCCCTCTTTTTCATCTTATTTTTATCCATTAGGAGCTCTACAGAATAAAACTTTTGCAATTCAATAATAACACATATATAGGATCTGGATTACAAGATTACCTTCATCACACCAAACTTTATTCAAAGAAAATATGAGCAAGTATTCCTATTATCACCAAAAAGTGTTGCTCGAGACAAAAACAACAATACTTTTAAGATTTCTGCTTTAGTCAGAGCTAAATGGAAATAGTAAGATGGAGATTAGGCTCATATATATCTAGAGTCAAAGAACTCCCTTTGACCTTACTATTAAAAAAGAAAATGTTTTCAAAAATACATCTTTCAGCGTGATCTTAGGCCCTGACTCACCCTCCATGGAATATCGAAACTCAAGAAAGGGAAAGGATGACCATATGTACATATACACGATGCCATGCACAAAAAGGAAGAGACTATTACTTCTATTAAACCAAACAAGAGCCTTGGATGGTGTACTGATTTGGCATATGTCAAAATACAAAACAATATCACATTGTTTCACAATTTCCACAATGCTATACTTGGGAGATGGGTTTCTCTATAAGCCATTTTAGAACTTGTGATAGATTCACATTAAAAAAATGGATCATTTTCCTTATAAACAAAGAGAATCTAATTGATACAGCAACAAGGCAGTCATAACACATGGACAAGGAAAAAAGGCACTCATGGTCAATAAACTTTGGAAAAATATACAATTAAATCCCTGAGATTATTTTTTTTAATAGATCCCTAATAATCTTCTTTGTTTTTGGTGCTCCTTTCAAGTAAATTATGAATAAAAAATGCTAACAAGGACTGCCCGTTAGCATGGACCAGACCAGTCAGCTTGAGTAGCATTTAAAACCAGGGAAAAAAAGAACATTAATTTGCATTAAAGAGTTTTGACAGCCTGGAGTGTAAAAAATGCCTTTATCACGTCCCTTTAATAGAAAATGACATAAAGAATTTTATGCCATAAACTGCCAGTGTAAATTTTTCTTAACAAAAGCACTCTTGAGATCATGACATGTCTACTCATAGGTTAACATGGTAGTGGACACGTCTTGATCTCAACAAAGCTTGTGTAGAAAACAAAGTTACACTGGTGATGATTATTAAAAAAATCCTTAAAGAAATTGTACAACATAAGAAACATACAACATACCCAGTGCTCTGTACAACCTGACCCAAAGTGGACACTGCCACTTCTCTTTTTGTGACTGCAGCTCCATCCAATAAAGCCTCCACAATTAAAGGCATTAGATCTCGGATATATTGTCGCATTGCAAAGCCACCCTGAACAAACATCATGACCAAGATCTTAATGCACAGAAAATTTGCCAGTCGTGTCTGTGCTACACTACAAATAAAGTTTAAAAGCGTAAAAGACCATAAAAGGTCCCTCACGGCACCATAACATGAAGAACATAAACAACACAAGGCTCACAAATAAAACATCGTTGAGTTTTTCAAATGATAGAGATGCATATGCACAACCATCACAGCTTGTTAAAGGTCCAGCAATGGAGTTTCCTCCTTAATTGGATCTCCAATTATATGGGTTCTAGTCCTGAAATTCAATTGTTTGTCCAACAAAAATTGTTGGGACACAATGAAGTCTTTCAATATCTCATCCACCTATAAGACATTCTATATGGAACCCAATCTGCAAACCACGTAGCTAAAAATGGATTTCAGCAGACTTAGTAGAAAATGCTAATAATCCCATTGAAAGCCTAAGAAATATACCTCTATAATGTATCATCATATTTCCATCCATGAGAAAACAACAAATCTCATTATTTAAATTTACATAGACCATGGAAAAAAAATTTCTTTAGAACAGGGAGAGCAAGTTGACAAGACATTGCTGCCAACTAAACCCAAAAAGGAAACCTCAACAGCCTCTAAAAATCAATTCATAAGCTCAACACAACAATATTTCCATCTTCAGATCTTGTGAAATAAAAGGAAACCCAAGAAATGACAGGTAAATAAGTAACTGGGGATGTAACTAAGCCAATCACAAGCTTGGATCCGGGCCCAAACTATCATAGTTGGTAAAAATGATCCTCAGTCTTACTTTCTATCATTAAAAACATAACAGATGGTCTGGACTTGCAAGCAAAATCAAGTTCACCACGACTTCCAAGGGATTCCAATCCTACTTGATAGCAACTTAAGATCAGTACAACCTTATCAATATTTGACAACTCAATTTCCACATTTGGCAAATAATTTTGTTTGGGTTTAAATTTGAGAATTATAAATATTAAAGTTATATATTTAGATGAGTTTTGAAATTGAAATGAGTATCATATATATACTTAGCTTAAAATTCTATGCTTATCATTTTAAGACTATATTAGAATTTCCACAGAGTATCAGAACAATTAAAATAATATTTAACTCACCACTCTAGCAAGATCCCCCACAGTTACAAGAACTCCGCTTACAATGCCTGTATTAGCATTGCCCATGGAGCCATCCACAAGCCTTGCAACAAGTGCCTGGAATTTGTAATTCACTCGATAAATACAGGAAATAAACACTTGAATATGGCTGCAATCATCAAATTATCAGTAAAACCTTGTGAATTGGTGCCACATATGGGTGTATAAGTCGTTCACAGTTCCGTATTAAACAACCAAGTAACTTCGCGCTTTCTTCTCTGCATTTGCTATCTGCACTGCTGACAGAGAAGGGGCATTTTAGCATATAGCTTGCCATAAAAGCACCCGAATTCTATTTCTAGCACAGTGAAAGAAGACTTTTCTAGTTTAGTTCAAACAATCAACAGATTAACAGTCATACTTATTTGTTAAACCACATGCCAGTACTCAAAGACAAACTTAAAATGAACATTTCACATGACCTTTGCTTTAGATATGTCAGCAACTGAATGAGATGGCGACGAAGAGCTGGAAGGACATAAGCAGGGTTCTTCTCAGATAACCTCCCAGCTACTGAGATAGTATATTCCCGAACATCAAAATCCTTCCAAAAGGTGTGCAATACATCAGTAAAAGGTAATAAATACCCAACATGGGACAAAAATGCAAAAAAGGACTTAGTTACAAGATATAAGCTAAGGGTAATGACAAAGAAGAATTTGCAAAAAGAAAATGCAAAACTTTGCTACACCAGATTAAGAGTGTGATAAGATCTACATCCTTACTCAATAATTTCATCAACTGGCAAGAGCAGCATTAATTTGAGACATACAAACAGGCACCAGTAAATAACAGAGAGAAAACGAAAGAAGTCACAATACAGCCATACCTGGAAGACACCTCTCTCATTCCCATTCAGCATCAAGGTGCATTGATTTTACTTTTAATAAACTCAAAACAATTTTCCCACGGTAAAGGTCACAGATAGTACCACATCTATGTTAGTTAACTTCCACTAACAAAAAAGCAAGCAATGCAACTGTACCATTTCCAGCTAATCTATGATACAACATTCTGGGACATCGGCCTGTCATTCTTATAGATAGAAGGGTCGGCATTAGGGGAAAAATTATTTGAAGATAGAGGATAAAACTATTGAATTCAATTAGGTGTGGTAGGTGTAGACTAATTAACATCATGATAGACGTAAAGCTTCTTCAAATTTTCATCCTCCTTTATGAAAATTTCTAATGATATTGGAGAAGTGCAAAATTCCAGGACAGTTAGATTGTCAAAACTAAAACACCCGAACAGCACCAAAGAGGCAAATCACAAAAAGCAATCAGTTCGTTATACAGAAGTTCATGATCTCTTGCGGTTTATCTATTTTCTTCGTTCATCAACCCTTAACTATTGGGACCTTGTCAAACAATTAAATCATTCCATTTTCTCTATTGGTCCTTTACCAAATCTTTTCAGGTTCTCAAAAAATATATATATACATATATATATATATATATATATCTCAATCCCTGGGAAGTGTTGAGGATAGGACAGTAACCATAATCAAAGTACTAAACTAGTTTGTTACACACAAAAAGTATCTGGGCTTTGGAGGTGTGTACACATGTGTGCCTGTTTTTGCATGACTGTGAAAGTCTGCTTGTGTGCATGCAGGTATACATTACTTTTTTCAAATTCACAACATCCTTCGTAGAGAAGAAATAAATGAAGAAATAAGAGAGAGTACCTCATCATTTAAAGCAGCAAAAACTGCACTGAGGCTATCTGCCTGTGCTAAATACTCATCAAATCCTCTATTCGCATGCAAGGAGCAGAAGATGGACCGCCTTACAGTTACATCAGCATCCGCAACAGCAGCTATGAGGAGTTTCTCGACAAGCTGTAAAAAGGATCAGTCATTGTAGCAGGTCAATGCAACAGATTCTATGATTAGCCATCTTAATACTTAGGTTTTATAGAAGAGTCCCAACTGAGCTTTAAAGATAAGAGTAAGCAAAAATTCAAGCAGAAGACAGCAAATGAATCCTCTTACTACTTTTTGATCAGTGTAGAGGTAGAGGAACA
Organism: Melaleuca quinquenervia; assembly: GCA_030064385.1. Lineage (NCBI taxonomy): Eukaryota > Viridiplantae > Streptophyta > Magnoliopsida > Myrtales > Myrtaceae > Melaleuca > Melaleuca quinquenervia. The sequence continues at coordinate 1,624,014 of CM057726.1, read as the reverse complement.
ACAGAGTTTCCGAGGTGTGGAAGATGATTCTGAGAGTATAAAGTACTCACGGCTCTTCTGCATCAACTTTATTTGATTACCATACCAGATTGGTAGAGGTTCATAAGTTAGATATGTTTAACACCTTCACTTGTCAATGATTTCTGTTAACCACTAACATCTTCACTTGTAGATGATTTATGTAAAGGGGTAAATACTGCCTCAGTGCCACTCAATAAAATTTTGTTTTCTACAGAGGAAAGCAGAGTAGAAGCATGACCTTCAGTTTAATACCAATCACATAATATCATAACTATCTAGAGTAATATCTGAAAACCACAATGTAAAAGCAAAATTGTCTGTGTACAAAACATATGCTTTCCCCAGGTTCCAACACGATGCAAATACCCTATTATACCCCATAGGCCACGTTTGAAAACCAAATAGGATACTTTCTATCCTATCCAAGCTTTGGGTTTTGTCATCAGACAGGGTATAAATAGATACATCCTGGTAAAAAAATTAACCCACCTAGAGGAGGAATAACCAGGTAGTATTTCCACTATCTAGTAAAAAATAAATAACTCAGAAAAAACATGGCTACTAAGCTTTAAAGAGAGAGGCAAGGAGAGAGAGCAGCCACACACTGATCCAAGATCAGCGACTGATCACAGTGAGGCAGTCCATGAACTTAGGGGTTGGCCACCACCTCACCAAGGCAACTTCTCAGCCTAGAGTTTTTTCGCCCAATTTCATAATGTATTTTAAATTTTTCATTATTAATCGAGTTCTACTCCATTCACACTAAACACCCAGTTCAATAGTATATGTGCAAATCCAATCTTATACCCATTCATTTACAAAACAGAAGACAGGTTATAAGATATCCTACCCTATCTCACATTGTCCTATTCCTAAAATATCGAACAAAATAGTCCTGATGAACAAACACGGCAACAATGTGGATATAGCCAGAATTTCAAATGAACCACAAACTATTAACCTTACAGACTAAAATGTAAAAACAGAATGTTTCAGTGTGGATAGTACTTTCAACATTAAGGAAACATGTTTCTTGGGGAAACAACAGTTTTAATTTGAGTAGCCAATGACAAAGTGATCTAAATTTGTGATGTTGTGTCAGGAAATATAGCAAAAAGGAGATTGATGATAACATAACACCACCTTAGAAAATGGACAAGAACACCAGACGGACTACCCCAAGAAGACTTAAAACACTGAATAGATCCACATTAATACAATGTAATTTCTTTTTCAACCATAATGTACAGAAGCTACATGCCCGTAATTTACACATAAACTGATAAAAGAAGATCAACACACAAATGCAAGAAATCACCTCCTCAATCAGTCGCCTTCGCTTTCCTCCAGTTCGATTTGATCTAGTTGCACTAAATTGCGTAGATGTTGCATCAGAGAAAGAACTTGCAATTAGTCTGCAACAGCATAGTGCTGCATCTTTTCGTGTTGCTCCATCTTCATCGTCCAAGTAGCCAACAACTGATTCTTTCACAAATTCAAGAAGCTCATGACCCTAGAGATAATAGTGTCAGCATCAAACCATGATAGATATGCTATGTATGCTTCAAATGAGACAGTCACCATTTAGAACCTTAAAATTGAAACGGGCGAGAGTTTGCAGAGCAAGTTGCACAAGAGCTGAACCACTGAACTCGGAGAGTTGCTGTGAAGTATTCATCATGCTCCCTCGAACCATGGCTACAGCCGGCCTGGCCTGAGCAGGATGGGACTTGGAAAGAACATTTGAAATGCAGCTAAGCAACCGAACTTGTATTGTTGGTAACATAGATGGAATACTGAAACCAAATAAAACAGAAAGTAAATTCTTTATATTTAATCACCATAATAACCCGGGAAGCAAGATATACTACCGTTTTGTACCTAATTGTTATTTTCTCAAGAGCCTCTACAAGTGTTGGAGAAAGACCAGCTAAAAACATAACATCCAACAGTCCACGAACATGAGATTCCATCTTTGGCCCCATGGCTTTGGCAATGTTTCCAACGCATGCCAGAGCCTCAAGTGAAGGCCTACCTCTACGTGGAGCAATCTATGAATCAAAAAACACCAAATGTTAAGATGTTATAACCAACATTTATATAGACCACTCCCTCACCATGGACAAGTTGGTCAGAACTGATACAAATGGAATTACTATGCTAAAATATCATTTTTAGCTGAAGAATAGCTATGCTAACATATAATTCCTTCCACCAACATAGCACTACATTGTTGCAGACATTTTGGCTTTCAGCCTCTAACCAGTACTCATCCTTCCAAGTCGGTAGACAGGAAGCATGTATCTCTCCCTTATGCAGCTCCATTCTGCACGTCCAAGCCTCTCTCTTTTTTTTTTTTTGGAAAATCAAAGAAGAAAGAAATTTTGCAAATATTTACCAAAAAAAAAAAAAAGAAATTTTGCACAAGATAAGCATATAGAAAATTACAGACAGAGTCTACTTATTCTAACAACCTACACAGATTGGAGAGTGGTTCTTCATAACCCAAATACTAAAAACATATAGCCACGATCAAACTCTCTTAAATTTAAAAAAGTCACTGAACCAGAATGTTTAATTTAAAAGCAACAATTGAAAGTGAGAGGAAATACATACAGCATCACGTATGTGAGACATAATTGTCGGCAAATAATCAATAAGCTCCCCATCTAGAGCCCCTGCCATCTCGCCAAGGGCTATAAACCCACTGGCTCTTTCAGCTGGTGTCTGTAAAACTGCAAGTATATGCTTCATGCATATCTGTAGGACAAGTAATTTCGGAACCATATAAGGAACTAGCAAACAGCCCGCACAGAGAAAACAAACAAGACGAGATGCTAAGAAACCTTTAAATAGTGTGTAACAAATCGATCACGAAGGAAATGTGCAATCCGAGGTAATAATGATGTTATGCTGCGTCGAACAAGCCGATCCTTGTGCTCTAAATATCTAAGAACAATTTCGGCAACTTCTCGATACCTCGACATCATGAATTCGCCTGTATTCCTGCATTAGGAAGTAACAACTAATTTTTACCACAAGAACAACACATTTTACACCACAAGCAACATATCAATGCATTATAACCTCAGTTCGGGCTTTTCCACTTGGCTACAAACCTCTTCCTCTGTTGATTGCATTATTTTCATAAACTAGTAGTATCTCTGAAATTATGTTCTGATTGCAAGAACACCAGATATGTATCATGTTCCCAGAATGGGCACGGATTTCTAAATTTTAAAACATCTAGAGTACATGGCACAAATTGCTTTCAAGTTTACTAAGAAAAGATGCGTCCATAAACTTTCCCATTCGCAGTACATTTATAAGACAAGAAACTTCAAACCGACTCATAAAATCAATCTGCCATAAAGTTTGCAACTAATTACAGCAGAGAAGACCATCATTACGAACCTCAAGAGTTCCCCAACAGCAAGCAATGACCCATGTATGCTATGAACAGGAGCATTTTTACCCAAGCCATCTTGTGTGGCCTCAAACATACGATAGTACCTGTCAAAGAATTAGAAGTTACAATTTATATTGAGTTAAACACTGTGGAGAGCAAAAAAAATTAGCAAACACTGTGGAGAACAAAAAAAATTAGCATAAAAATTCAAGAGCACGCAGCATTTGATTTTTTCAAGCTAAGGATATCAAGGATCCTCGCATACGGATCTATCACTATTATATGGACTGCATCAAGACATCAGTATCTCCATTGATTGCTAAAATGATTGTTTCGCTAGCCAAGATGGAGCATCAGGCTCCTTAACATCTGAATTAGTGGTCATGTATAGGTAGCCAGATGATAGGCAAGATGACTAAATCATGTTAAAGGACGCAGATCTCCCGTTAATCTACCTTATAAAGCTAACTATGTTCAGAATTGGGTGCAATTTTATAGGAAAGAAAAGCGGCCAGTGACCATGACGGTATAAAACAGATTAAACCTATTCCTTATGTTAAAGTGAATCATATACTAACGATAGTAATGTCTTAGATGTCTGATACAGTTATCCTAAACAAAAAGTGAGAAAACTCAAAAACTATGGCAAATTTGCACATTTATGATGTGACAAGAGCATTGCTCTCTTGTTTAAAAAAAAAATTCCTTAAGTACTCCATGATAACTACCACAGAAGACGATAACAAATGCTTTTGCCCACTCTTTCATGAATAAAATGAAAATCATATGAATGAACTGACCATTGCACACGCCAACGCGTTTCTCTCTTCTCAATAACACGAAGGCAGGCACGCAATGCCTCCACAGCCTGTTCTCGTATTTTCTCATCCGGATCCCTCAATGCAACCCATATAGCATCAACAAATTCAGGAACATGAACATTGAAAACAGTTGAAGCATTCTCAGCCATTTCCTACACCAGACCAGAGAGTATACAGTTTAAAATCTGAAAACAGGGAGACATCAAGCCAAGCAGCTAAATATGGTCTAGAAGATGGGCAGATAATCCATCAAACAAGTAGTTCCTCCACAATGAAACTTGACAAATCTGGAAGATGCAATTGAGCAACCTCCACTTAGAAATCAACTTGCTTTGCATGAACGTAAATAAAGGAGAACTTACCTTCAAGATCAGGACAGCTGCAAGAAGACGATACTCCACTCTGTCTCCACGAAGCCAATCCAGAGCAACTTTTAACTATGAGAATAAAAGCTCCATGTTACATAGACTGCCAAAAGGCAAACAACCAACAGATAGAAAAGCGACGCACCTGGCGCTCCATCTCATCAGCGATCATCGCTCCACCAGTCCTCGCTAGATGGCCCAGAACACTACTAGCAAGGACCATAATTCTCTTATCACGTTTTACTTCAAATACCAGTCGCATGTAATTTGAGAATCTCGAAACCTTGGAAGCATTCTCACCAAGAGCAACATCTATAAGCTCATCAATGATTCTCAAAGCACCCAAGTTCTCATCAGGATCATTGCTGTCTAGAAGAGCTGAAATACGATCATTCAACTGATCCATAAACCGGGAAAAAGCTTCACCACTAAGCCCTCGAGTTTCTTCCTCCACATACTTTCTTAAAGCTGATGATGCTCCCTCCTATTGCAGTTTTCAAGGAATCAAAGTGCGTTAAAGGAGGAACAATAACATGGGAAGTGATTACAGGAGCAACAGAGTATCAAGAAATTACATAAGAATATTTCCAAATCGTTCCCCATCAATCAGGACAAAAAGGAGCAGTTGGTTTGCATAATATCAAATCTCCCATAAAGATGATCTCAGCTCTTGGTAACAATATATAGAATAAGTTCATACTTTCCCCACCCTGAGGTGATGAACGGCTGTTCAAGCTTTTGCTTTGCCTTTAAAAATGTTCCATGATGGAATGCCTACCTTGCTTAAGAAATGCCGCCATCACACCTCTCATGGTCACCACCTCCGTTAACACCACATCACCACAGTCAACTGCTCCACCGCCGTATCCAACTCATTCAATATCACAACCACCAACACCAGCACTTCCATTCAAGAGAGGGTAACACAATAACTACATATAATCTTTCTGTTGTAGGAAAACTTCAAATTATATTTCAATGATTCCAACTTCTTATGTTTCAAATGAGGCAAGTTCAAGTGGCATTGATTATTTCGCTTTTCCTTAGACTTAATCACGGTTGTAAATTTATCTACTCTTTATTTTCAATTTAACGTAAATTTTAGTTGTGTATTTTCTCAAGGTCTCGCAACAATTACTCTGTAATTCCTCTCACATAACATATATCATGCAGTGGTTTTTTGTTTCATTTCTGAAAGCAATCAATAGAGAACAATTCTTCTAAGGGTAGATTGTTTCCATATTAAAGGAGAGATGGTGGCATCCAAGGATGAAATTGCTAATAGGAAGTTGAAATGTGAAATATATTCAGGTCAATCCAAGCTGAAGTCCCATTTGATCATTGTAGTTTTGGGTCAAGACCAAGAACTTTTGTCAACCTAGTTTGGTAACCCAATAATGTTATCAAGGAGCATGTTTTAGGAGACGAAGGGGCGTGGCTCAGCCCTAACACATGTCCAAACCCACATATGACATTGGACCACCTTCGTCACTCGTTTTTTTTACATACGATAAGGTATTTGTTAGTTGTCACCTACTGTGCACTCTTTAATGAGGATGTTCATTCATGAGCCTAACAACACGAATGAGATCAGATCATACATCCTAATCCACCAACAAGGGGACGAGACGTACAATGCCCTATTCTGCCTTATTCCTGTGGTTCTCCTAACAATAGATAGAACGGCGTCCTACCCTTTCCAGCGTTCCATCCATCTTCCACCCGGTATTTTAGAAAGAAAGTAAAGGGCACATACTAAACTCAAAAACCCAGCTCAACCATCTTCTCAAACTTCACCTCGGCAATACTCAAACAGAAACGCAACTACTTCTTAAAGGAGAGAAAAAGACCGGTACCTTGGGGTAACCGGGGGTGCAGAGGTCGGCGACAATCCGATTGAAGGCGTCGAAGCTGCCGCCACCAGCGGCCGATCCGGGGACGAGGAAGCGGAGCGTTTGCGACGCAGCTGCCATCGGCCCGATTCCACCACCACCACCACCACCACCACCACAACAGCAACAGCAAAACCCTAAACCCTAGCAATCTCTCCGGCTACCACGCTCGAGGCATGGCTGAGAGGTGACATGGGGGATGAGTTTTGCACTGATTTCTCCGATGAGATGGCGTAAAGACACGAGCCGCCCCGCCACGCGACCGCAGGCTTTTTTGTCGATGCTCTGCGTTGGGTAGTTCCCTTTCCTGTGTCTGTAGTTCGGGCATCATCATCAGTGTGCTCCCCCTCTCCCTTGATTAAATGAGGCACTCTCTTTCCAAACTCTTGCGATTCTCATTTTATTTTATTTTATTTTTTATTCTTAGGGTGCCTCGAAAATGATTTCTTTTTATAAATGATTTTTCTTTCTATTTCTATTTGCTGTCCGAATTTCTTTAAATGCATTGGATAATTATTACTCCCGCAAAAAAAAAAATAGTGCAATTCTAAATTTTCTAATCTTTTTTTTATTTTTTCCTTTTTTACCTTACTTCTATTTCTTATCTCTCCTTTAGTGCCCAAGTCAACCTCATCATAAACCTCACACAATCAAATCTCGTGACGGCGAGGCGAGTTCGAGCCTCACCAACCCTCGTTGAGTTCCAACCACTATTTAAAAGAGGAAGATAGAGAGAAAAAGAAACAAAATAAGAAAAGAAGAGGAAAAAAATTTTCTATCAAACAAATTGTTTCCAACAACAACAAAAAATTAGATTCTTTTTTGCTTCTTATTTCAATTTCAAATCTAATTCAATTGCTACTTTTTTATTCTAAAGAATTAAACACAGCTTTAATGCGCCACTCCTAAAACCTTTTGAATTAATAAATTTTTTACATATAAAAGAATTGATGGTTTTTTACGAATTCTTGGCGTCGTCTAAAATGAACTTTCTTCGTCCTTAAGTTCTGAAGATAATGTAATAATTGAGCGCAGCAAGTAACTTCCAGTGGGAAGTCATGGATGGTTTTCTAGATTACTTTATTGTTTTTCGGCTAATGAAATTAAAATGCATTTCTCTTAGAACCAGTAAAGTGTCTTCCAATAACAATAATCTTTTTTTGGGGAAAAAACGTCTTTTTATAGAGAATATTTACAAAAGGACATGTGGACTTCATTTTATTTAGGTGACTTACTAAATAACCTTTTGAGTAGGACATGCGATACTTCTCGGCATTTCATAACCATACCGTGTCTTCCTTCTCCATTGACCACTTTTGGTAGTCATGAAAAAGTTCAGGATAGGATAAAATCTATCTTATCCGGTATCTAATGCTTACTTAAGAAATGATAAAATCATATATAAGTAAAATATAATCAAGATAAAATTATCTCCATGGGAGGTGGGAGAAAAGTGGATGGAATTTTTAAATCGATAATATAAAATTAAACTAATATTTCAATATATATAATAATTAAAATTCTAGTATAAAAATTCAAAATAACAATAATTTCCTTTTTTTGTTTATATATCCATACTTATTTTAGAAATAAATTCATATATATTTTTATATTCGACATTTATATCTAGCATATATCATAGTATTTTAGGCATATTAATAGAGTTTACTATTTAATATAATTCTATAAGGAAGTGATAGAAGGGAAAAAGGAAATAAAAAGAAAAACATTCACAGAAAGAGAGGAAAAATAAATAAAATGAAGTAGGCAAGAGTGGCATCAAAGATCTAATTTATCATCTCAAATTTTTATATATCACTTACAATACACCGTTCGTACAAGACAACATGTATAATAAAAATATGAATATATCTAATTTTATTATTACGATTCATAAAAAAAAAGATAAAATGTAATAAAGTCTTTATATCTCATCCTATCTAGTCTTATTATAGTTAGAAATTTAGATGACCAAATATAATCAATACCCACATTCTAAATTAGCTAAGAATTAATGACCCAAAAAAAAAAAGCTAAGAATGAATGGGGCGATACCCATAATTGTGTATACACTGGTTAAAATACTATTGGAGGAGCAACTTTGAAAATATGACCCTAACACATCGCCACTCTTTCTTTAAATTTCTCTCAAGATCGTGTAAATCATCCATAAATACTAGTACCAATAAGGAATATACAATCTTTCCATGTACGTAAAAGTAATTGGTTGGTTTATTGCCAAAGTTTGAAATAACATCACTCATTTAACCTTAATTTCGTAATTGGGAGCATCATCATTTAAACATTTAGCTCTTTAATTTGAAGAAATTCATCCTTTTTTAATATCAAAATACTTCTGTGTATTTGCAAATGCCAAGATACTCTCGGCGCATGAATTGCAAGCAACATCGGAGGCAACCCAACCCTTGTAACTTGTCTGCGTCCCGACTCGCGAGTGACCAAAAACAGCCTCTTGCGGGAAGACAACGGGATAGAGAGATTCAAAGTCTCTCTTTTTCTCTTCTCCCTTCTTGAAGCTCGAGGCAGTCCAACCATGTCGCTTCTTCGCGCCATGCCTCTCATGTCCCTCCGGCTGAGACCCTACTTCGCTCTTGTCCCCAGTGTTTTCAGACTCAATCTCCGGCCGCTGCGGAAGAACGATGGCCTTCCCTCCGCCACCGTTGCCGCTAATTGTTATTCTTCCTTTTCGAATTCACCAGAAGCCCCAACCGCCGATTCTCAAACTCCGGTGGCTCTCAAGGACGGCGGGCTCGTCTGGGTGTCGAGGACCGGGCTCTGCGGCGAGCTGTCGGCTGATGACGTGGGCAAGAGAGTCCGGATTTGCGGGTGGGTTGCGCTTCATCGGGTCCATGGCGGTCTCACGTTTCTCAATCTCAGAGACCACTCTGGCATTGTGCAGGTCAAGTTCAAGCTCGGTGCTTTTGCTTTGCTCATGTTCCTGTTATTATGCTTCCGCGTTGTTCCTGTACTAGAGGACGCTGCGATTCCTTATTGATAAAGAAAAAAAAAATATTTCGAGGGGAAAGTGATGGTTTTAACTCTCTTCTTTTATGATTTCTTGACAAAATTTAGCTTGATTAGGGGGTATAGTTTTCATCCAAGCTTTCCAGTTTCAGCATATTTGGAGTTGCTTCGTTTATGTTGGTTTTTGCGTCATGGTGGAATTTAGTAGCGGAGAAAAAATGCTTTTGAACAGTTTTCATGTGCATTGGTTTGTGGATTGCTATTTGCAAATATTGTTATGCTTATACATATATCCTTAGTAAAGTTGATTGAAGCAAAAGGAGGTCTGATTTGTTTCCAGTGGATACAGATTATTTGTTTCAAAATACTCTATGAAGGCATATTAATTGAATTAAGCTTGCCACAAGACTTTGTTGACTGTAGTATGCAAACATAATCTGCGTTTATTGTGTTATTTTTCTCTAATGAATTTTTTCAACCACGATGGCTTAATTTCCAAGTTGCGTGCTTTTTTAATTCTACGTATAGGTCACAACCCTGCCCAATGAGTTCCCGGAGGCTCATGCTGCCATAAATCAATTAAGGCTTGAATACGTGGCTTCCATTGAAGGGATCGTGCAGCATCGGCCAGCTGAGTCAATCAACAAGAAAATAAAAACTGGGATGATAGAGGTACATGCACAACTTCTTTATGCCTTTGTGGCTCAAAACAGGAAGAATCTTTTCTTAGCCTTAATGGCCATGGCACCATCTGGCCTTTTGCGCTTCTTTTGGGTTGGGGGGGGGTTCATATTTCAATCTCCCTATGATTGGCCAATGTCCACAGAAATCAACCTGCCTTGTGCTTTTAGAACTGTCCTAATTTCTTAGTGGCATCACCATATTTTATACAATCTGGTACCTGCCTTTCAGGTTGCTGCTGAGCATGTCCAGATATTGAACCCTGTCAGGTCTAAGTTGCCATTTTTGGTCACTACTGGAGATGACGCAAAAGATGCAGTAAAGGAGGAGATTCGTCTGAGGTATTTGCAATGTGATTGCTATATGACTAGCCAGTTCTCGTCTAGCATATGTTTTGGTTGTTTTATTTACAAGGATTTTGGTTAATTCCTTAGATACCGATATCTTGATTTGCGCCGTCAACAAATGAACTCCAATATCACATTGCGACATAGAGTGGTCAAACTCATAAGGCAGTACTTGGAGGATGTGCATGATTTTGTGGAGGTACTATTTTGTGATGGATGAGCAACTTTGAATGTCTGTACTGGAATATGTATATTTTCGCTTGTTTATTTGATCTCGAGTTCTCAACGATCTCATGGATATAAGGTAGATTGAGACTCCAATTCTTTCAAGATCAACTCCGGAAGGTGCTCGTGATTATTTGGTGCCATCAAGAGTTCAGGTAATTCATTTCCTTGTACTTTTTGCTTGGCTTGTCTATATTCGAAGCTTTTGAAGGATGGTTTTGGACAAAGTGTTTACCCCAGACAGCAGCCTTGTTGAACAATGAAGCTTTGCAAGAAGTTTGTATTAGAACTTAAGGATACTGTGGCATAATAAGGATTCTGATCTCGCAGATAAATTGCCATGTGACGAGAGCAGTTGTCTGATTTGAATATGGACTGGTATAAATGGGGTAGCGAATCTAGTGCTTGAGCCCGAGGAAGTCCTTGCTAGACTAGTGAATCTACCAAATGGAGGCAGCCTTGAATTGGCTAAACAGGAAGTGCCTAGTCTGCTAGAGTAGGTAACTTTCACTGATTGATTAGTCATTCAAACTACTTAGATATTTTGGTTAGAAAAAATGTGTAGAAACTTGGATATTCTGCTGTACATTAACTAAACAGATTACCTTGATGGAGGTTGTAAATCATTTAGTATGGGCTTAGATTAAAATCTCAAGCCAGATTGAGCTACAGAGAGAACCAATTGATTCGCCAGTGAATCATCTTCTTCCATGACTGGCGCAAGCTTGCAGTGTAAATTACAGAAGCCAATCAAATCTGTTGCTGAATTATTGTTGGGAAGGGAATGGAGTTCTCTGATACTTTATTTTTCTCTTACTGAAATACATGCACAGTCAATCTGGAGTTCTATATCATTTCTTATTTAATGTTGGCATCAGATGTGTTCAGCCAGAGAGTAACCACTTTTCATGAACAAATCACTTGAGAAGCATACAAGGGTAATGCAAATGAATATTGTCTATATGTCTGGCACATGGTTGTACTCCAAATAATGTGAGACAAGAACAATAAGCTCAATATTATCTATTTTTCAGCTTCTAACAATAGGGGACCTCTGATTTGCGTATTTTTTATTAAGAGTATTATCTTCCCGCAAGGAAGGACAGTAGATTTTGAGCAATTATTTACTATTCCTTGTTATTGAGTTGTTAATCTGATTATTTAGTTCTTTATTTTGAAGCCAGGAACATTTTATGCTTTGCCCCAGAGTCCACAACTGTTTAAGCAAATGTTGATGGTCTCTGGTTTTGATAGATATTATCAAATAGCAAGGTAAAGTGGTGTCAATTTGTCTTTTTGCTGTCATCATTGCATACATTCGTCTAACTTCTCGCCATTAACCATAACTTGGACATGCATATGACTCCAACTGAGTAATATCAATTTTACCTTGTGGCTCAAGGACAAAAGTTTTGGACTCTTTATACATTAATCAAGACTGCATCTAGATTAATTGTGTTTCTGGCAATTGAGGTTCCTGTTCATGCTGGTTTATGAGCTTTCTCTTAAGGGGTGTGTCCTTGGGATGAACTAGGGCTGTCAAACGAGTGAGTTGGGTCAGGCTTGGATTGGGTCAAAAATGGTCCAACTTGAATTGACTTATATAATCCATTTTGACCATTTAAATGCTATACAAATTTAGTGCCCATAACCAACCCATTTACTCAGATACTTCCATTTTTAATCCAACCTGTGAAAATCTGTATCGACCTAGTTAACTCACTTTAAGCTCTTGATGTGTCTATGTCATTTGGATAAAATCATTATTTAGACTGTAAGATGCCAAAGAATTGGCTTTAATAATTGCATAGAATTTTTAATTTTCGTATTGATTCACAATGAAGAATAAGAGAAAGTTAGTACTTAGCCATGAATTTATAAAATTACAGCAACAAATAACATGTGAAATTTTAATTAAATAGAATGTAAGATATTGAAGAAGATGATTTATGCGACCATGGATTGCAATGACAAGAATTAAGATTAGATATTACTTAAAAATAACAATGTCAAAAGCTACCAAGGAAAGATATACTCTATTAACTAACAGACAAAACTTACCAGATTAATAAAAATAAAAAAATAATGGCGTAAAAAAAAATTTGCCGTGATTTTTTTAATATGGGTGACGTCAGCTCATCTTGCAGGCTCACTAAGATTACTCTGAATTTGGAGCAGTCCAAGAAGTCCTTTAGTTTCTCATAGAGGACGAAGAAAGAGTCACATAGGTGGATTGGGTTTGGGTACCATGAATCCATTTAACATCAATATATTTTTGGATTTTGCCATGCTAAACCCATTTAGAACCCATTTATTGAATCTAACTTATTTATATAATGACTTGCCCCATCAAGTATGGGTTAAGAAATGGATTTATGACCCATTTTGACACGTCTAGGATGAACCTGTCCCACCAAAATGAGAAAGATACAGCTTCAGCTGGCCTAACGCTTGCTCTTATATGTTTAGTATCATGGTCTTGTTGAAGTTACAAGAATGTAGGAGATGAAGTGAATGTTGGAGTTATGAGAGTGTCAGAAATCAAGTGAATGGGCCAATGACGAAGCAAGTTTATGTGGGTCTAGGAGATAGACTGCTGCTTCATTTTTTAGCTAATTGCTGGGTCCAATGCCAATTTAATTATGATAACTGTACTTTTAATTGAAGAATGTTGATGATGATTTAGCTCTTTCACATTGCAGATGCTTCAGAGATGAAGATTTAAGGGCGGATAGACAACCTGAATTTACACAACTTGATATGGAAATGGCTTTCATGCCTTTGGAAGATATGCTGAAGCTCAATGAGGATTTAATTAGAAAGGTAGCCCCGGATGGCGTAGTCAATACAGCTTTCTTGGTTGGATCAGTCGGTCGGAAAGTGGACTTTGCACATGCAATTCATTAGAGATACTTGGGTTTGCGTTAATCACTAGGCATGATTCCCATAGGGGAAAACGCTTGTGGGGAGACGTGAAAGGTGAATGGCAAGCACACTTTGACAAAAGAAAAAAGATTGGATTATGAGCACAGTCTCCCAGTAGCTTTCTTTAGTCTGAAATTATGAACTTTGGGGGCAAGCACTTCGAAACATTCAAATAGACAAGCATCTGACTATGGTCCCATGTGGGGTTGTGTAGCATAGTGCAGCAGTCAAGGGACTGGCCTCTCATCAACGTGGGTCTGTTCAACTCCTCAACATCACCCTTCTTGCTATCTCACTGGTCATTGGGGAGTGGGTAATCTGCTTTCCTGGGAGATCATCCCAATTGCCAATGAGTTAAGCAGAAAAAGGATGAAGCATCTGTGACATTGAAATAGATACACTTTCTCCTATGGATGAAATGTTCTTTCTTATAGATCTCAAAATCTTCAATTATTTAGGAAGTCTGAGTCCACCTTTATAATAAACCTGTGTTCTTGTCAGCAGCAACTGTGCTCAGTTCCATGCTTGTATGTTTAAAATAAATATGTTTAGCTTACTCAGGATGACAAAGAAAGATTTTTTGTCTAACTTTGTTCTCGAAACATTTTTCCAAATGGATGTGACCTGAAATTTGTCATGTCCTGCCATATAGACATTTCTATTCTGTATATATATGCGCAGTTAAATTCACCTATGGTTGAACAGCAATTTGACTCAATTAGCGTCTTTCATCTGCATAAGCCAATAGCCAATACATGCTCTTGAGTAATCTGATTTACAGGTATTCCTGGAGATAAAAGGCATTGAGCTACCTGACCCTTTTCCAAGGCTCACTTATGCTGAAGCAATTAGCAGATATGGTTCAGACAGGCCAGATACTCGATATGAGCTAGAATTGAAAGATGTAATTATTGATTTACCTTTCCTTAGAACATAACTGCCATATTTATGCTGCAAACCATTGTTAAAGAGGATACTCTACTTCCGCTCATATGATAAGACAGTTCCTGTTCTTAAAGATGAAATGATGTTGCATTGTCTGTTTTATTTGGAGAGTCTATTCTAGGACCAGCTTCATATGACCTTTCTCTGTGCCATGGTCCTATTATTTAATCGACTTTTTTATCTTTTTATTTTAACTCATCTGTTGTTTTGCTCTCTTTTGTGAATGATTTGATAGTATGTGACTGCATTCCCTGCGATAGGGATCATACTAAGTTAAAACATGGGATAAAGGTAAGTAAATATAGTGGAATATTTTCTCGTCTTTCCTCTGATGTGTTTGAGGACCATTTCATTGTTTGCTCTTCACCATCCACTCAAATTGTGGATGTGTACGAACAGAAACAATTTCATGGTGGATGGCCTCTTTTATTTTTCTGAATGCATGTGCAAGCAGGACAAAGCCACATTTCATGCCATTTTTGTGAGATTATTTGCTTCTGTAAGATGACTTGAATCTTGCTTGTAATTTTTGTGGCCATGATCTTTTTTTTGGGTTGGTGCTGCTTGTATTACAAAGACGTGGTTTGACATATCAGAAGATAGCCAATTCACGTGTAATCAGGATATATCATGCTGGACCAGTAAATGAGTTCTTGTTTGACATGTTGGAAGCAGATTCGTTGGTAACTCTATCATGGTCTTCTACAGGTGTCTGATATATTTGTGGAGGCATCCTTTAAGGTTTTCTCTGATGCCTTGACAAGTGGTGGGATTGTTAAAGTATTACGTGTTCCTTCAGGTGCAAAAATTTACTCAAACACAGCTCTCAAAAAAGGTGGACTTTACAGTGAAGCAATAAGATCTGGGGCAAAGGGTCTGCCTTTCCTGAAAGTATTGGAAAATGGTAAAATTGGACTGTTGTTGCCTTCAGTCTTCATTATAGCTGGCCTCGTTTGACTATTTTACTCGATTGAAATCTTTCAGAGGAAATTGAGGGCATTCCAGCATTGGTGTCAAGTTTGGGCCCTCAAAAAAAGGATTTGCTATTGAAAAGATGTGCTGCAGCCTCTGGTGACCTTATTTTGTTTGCAGTTGGAGATCCTGGTTCTGTCAATAGATCTCTGGACCGTCTTAGGTTATTTATCGCACAGGAATTAGGCTTGGTTGATCATGTAAGGTTTTATTTGTCCTTTTCTGATTTAATCTGATGACATGACTTATCTTTGTAGTTTGCCTGATAAATTTTTCTTCTTCAATGTGTAGTCCAGGCATTCAATTCTGTGGGTGACTGACTTTCCAATGTTTGAGTGGAACGATTTGGAACAGAGACTTGAGGTATGGCTGCTGTCTTCATTTTTTCACCTGCAATTGAAGTCAGATGAGGACAAATTTCTGTGCAGATGGCTTTTGTAGTCTTTTTGATGCATGTGGTGTGCACAGTCATTTTCTTTGTTGCTCTTCAGTTTTTTTTTTCCTGTTCCTATATTATCTGCCGAGTAACTCAACAACTAGGATCTGCTAGATTCCATATTTGTATAAGTTTTGCTAATTTTCACAGTTGAGGTAATTGCTATTAAGGTTACGCACTTAGACTTTGTTTGGGAAGAGGTGAGGTGAGGCAAAATTAGACAGGCACGAGAATTTTTTGGAAGCCCAAAATTTCTTTCCACAGAAATTCAAAGTCTTGCGCATATTCCTCCCTCATCTCTCATCTTCCCGACCTTCTCTTTTTCCCAAACAAAGCCTAAATGCCTAACCTTAATAGCAATCGCCTCAGCCATGAAAATTAGCAAAACTTATAAAATTCTCTTCTTCCCAAACAAAACATTTAGAAATGGGCTCAGTAAAACCAGTCATCTTCTGTATCACATTTAGATGTGATAAGCACCTGGTTTCTTTTTTTTTCTCTACACCAATGTATGTGCGATGGCATAATCTGGTTTTGGATGGCAAGCAGCAAATACATCTATCCTGAGATTATACGTACAAGTCCTTTATGTCCAAAATCCAAATATAATTATATATATGTTTTTCAGACATGAGTGCTTGAGTGTGAACATGATCAAAATTTGGTTTACCAATGTCATTTTACTTCATACATTAAATTTATCTCTGATTTGACCATGGTATGATGCACTTCCTTCTCCTTTCCGACCATTTTGATCCTCTTGACACTACTATTTAGGCAGCCTTGTCTTTTGCAAGTGGACACAATGGTGAAAAATAACGATATTTTTATTAAAACAAATCCAAGTTTCCTCCCATTGCCATATTTCTCATTACTTATGAGTGAATTTGTAATTTCAGATGAACTGGTAACTCTTAGCTTTTGGTTTATGTTCTATCCTGTCTTCATTACCTTGTCCTTTTGCAGGCCTTGCATCATCCTTTTACTGCCCCAAACCCTAAAGACATGGAAAATCTTTCTTCTGCCCGTGCCTTAGCTTATGACATGGTGTACAATGGAGTAGAGGCACGTCTTTGCTTTCAGCGGCTTCTGTTGGTTAATTATGTTAATCTTACGATATAGAGAATCTAAATTTGTCTTGGCCATCGATCTGTTCCTTTAGATTGGTGGTGGGAGCCTGAGAATTTACAAGCGCGAAGTTCAACAAAAGGTTCTGGAAATTATTGGAATCTCTCCAGAAGAGGTGAGGACGGATATCTTTCAATATTTTACTATTGTTATAAACATGGTTGCGAAAATTTCTTCAGCTTCATCTCACAATATATCTGCCAATAAGTTCAACCTTTTCCTTTGTGATTTCAGCCTACAAGGAAAATGGACCTACATAATGTCTATAGTCATCAGAATTTCTGCTAATTTCAGGCTGCTGTGTGATTATTAGCTGCATACTAGGAGATACGGAGGTCCTCTGATTATTGATGTGCTATCGTAAAATGGGCGATGTTGCTTCAAATTATATAGTCCACTAGCAATGCCTGGTTTTCCCCTTTGTTCTTACTTTCCTATTTTATCCTTGATTTTTGCCCCCAGCTCTTTTTGTGGGACATACAGAAACCTTCATCTAACTACTGTAGTAGGTCAGATGCACTTGCTGCTCAAATGATGTCAGTTGTCCTTTGGGCTTATTATTCTTTTCTCTGATCAACAGGCTGAAGCAAAGTTTGGGTACCTTCTGGAGGCTTTGGATGCGGGTGCTCCTCCCCATGGTAAAAAATTTCTTTGCCTCGTAAGATTTCCTGTGTGTGCACATCTTCATCTGATTTGATATGCAGTTGTAAGCCTCTAGAGTAGTGAAAATGTTCATGCAATGACAGACCATGCTGTAATTACTGTTGCACTATAAATAGAAATGACTCTTGTGGGGATTTTTTTTTTTTGGGGGGGGGGGGGGGGGGGGAGGATTGGATTCCATACCAAGAATTACTGCTTGCCCTCATGCAGATTCCTTGTTTCCATGCTGATTGCTTTACATGTGTGTTGATTTGTACACCCACCCAGTGCGATTGTTTTTTGATCCTCAATGTTCTTGGGGTAGGTGGAATCGCATATGGCCTGGACAGACTGGTGATGTTATTGGCCGGTGCTAATTCGATAAGGGATGTCATTGCATTTCCAAAAACGACTACTGCTCAGTGTGCCCTGACTCGTGCACCCTCGGAGGTAGATCGTCAGCAGCTTAAAGATCTATCCTTGCAGGCCCAGTAACTTGTTACATGAGTGTTGAGCTAGCTCCTCTTTATATCTTTAATTTTTGAAGATGTGATTTCTTTTGTATCTTTTAATCTCAGTAATGTCTCAAGAACAATTTAGCAGGATAGGAATAAAACGATTTATTACACTAGCTATACTTCCTCATTAGTTTGTCTCCATAGATGTATCCATTGGAATATCACAAGTTTTTGTTGATCAGCAAAGCAGCTTTTCTTTTGGTTCTTCTTTATAGACCAAGTCCTTTTGAGCAGTCCAAGGCTTGAAAGAGCTACACCTAACGAGCCTATTGTCGATGTTACGTCAAACATGCCTGGGAATCAGTACAGAAACTTCACTGTTAAGCGACGTTTATCCGATCTTTTGTTTGTTGATGAAGTGCAATTTGGATTCTCTCTTTGGCTGCATCTCTTAAAAGGGAAATGGTTGATGTGAATAATTGGTTCTGTTGACTCTTCATGCGTCGGTTGATGACTCCGTCGAGTGAACTCTGGACATTTTGTGACTTGTCCTTTTGACATATAGAAGCCTCTTGTATCAAAAGCATTGAACTTTACATAGCGCTGTTATGTTCACCACTGAAGTATTTCACGTCGCTATTGAATTTATGAACCAAAGTACTGGCAGCTGATTTTTCTGAATCACACATGCTGGCGTTGCTTATTAGCGCTCGTGGGGGAGGTACGCAACCGTTTAGCTGGGGAAAGAACATCCAAGTTAATTATTTGAACCTCTCCGCGTGGCAGAGCATCTTTGTCATGGCAAGCCCATGCATTCGTCAGTTCGCGCTGAATGTCAAGCAGAGACAGAATCTCATTGCGCCAGTTTTTGGTGGTTTGGTTGCAGGAACCTGGTGCGTATAAAGCCGTGTCCCCTTTCATTCTTGTCTGATGTTGCTCTCTCTTGGACACTGACACTACAAAACTATGGCTTGGTCGTGAGATTTTGGTTGCAATATGATGCTCTTTATGATCTGGAAAGTCAGGAGATGAGAACACTGGGCTTATTCTTGAGCTTCTTTCATACAACCCACCTTCGGCAAGTACCTGAACTCCTCTGTTCTCGGATTGTTCCTTTTATGGGATTGATGGATTAATTGTGCCGGAATATTAATCAACAACGTATAAGTAGAGGAGCTGATTACACATTCGACTTCTCTCTCTTCATTAAACTTCACATTCTAATTCCAGTATAAAATCTTCTTATTCCACTAATTACTTTGCAAATAATTGACAAACCCTCAAAGCTTTCAGTACCCATTAGAATGTAACAAGTCATTTCGATAATTGAAGCAAAACCTCGAAGCAAGTAATTTGAGTGGAACTGACTTGCCAAGTTCAAAGATGTCTAAGGCAAGAGACCTTCCCTAATATTCCAAAACTTCTACAATCTCGCTTCCTTACCCCCTCTGTGAATGGAGTACTCTGGCTAGCCTACAAAATCTGAGTCCTTGGGCTCTAAAAATGCTTCACACGGACCAGGATTTTTTGCATGTTTCTTACTGAATAAAGAAGCTGAATGTTCGATAATACGTAGAGTGTCAGGCAAGTTGATTTTACTAAGCCAACACTTCTTAGGGGGTCTTCCTCTTTCTTTTCGAAAGTCGCAGGACCTAACGTTTGATAAAAAAAAACATCACCAACTTATATTGTCCGACATACTCATATCTGCATGATTTGCTTTTGTTTTAATTCATGTACCGAGCAACTTACGGCTGACTTTGATCAAATAACTCATTTTCCTTAGATTCTATAAGTTCGCAACGATCCCAACTTGGCATGCTAGCCATGCAAATGGTTACGTGTTAGATCCGAACTTTAGCGATTGACTACAGTTGACATATCGGATATAATGATTCGTGTAAATGATAATAAATGCCGGGATACCTTATAAGGCTTACGAACCCGATGTGGTGAAAACGGAAAATGCGATCGACTTCATTGTCTGTTATCAATCTCCACTGGACATATATGGTTTTTTTGTCTCCCCATGATACATGTATCGGCCTATTCATGGATTTGTTTCCAAAACCTCCAATATCAGTTATTAAATCCTGTTAATCTCTCAAAATGGCATGTATTTTAGAACTTTGCATATGAAAATATCTTGGTTGGAACGCATTCAAATGACGACTGTTGGTTTCAATGGAAAGAACGGTGCAGTTATGCCAATTGCTTTACACACTCGATATAGGAAAAACGAAGTGGTCGACTTCATTTTTGTTATATCTGTCTTAATTTAATATAATCATGTGGCTTGTTTTGTTTCCACATGATACATGAATCTACCTAATGATGGATTTGTTTCCAAAGCGTCTAATAAGCCAGTTATTAATACCATCGACGATGCTCAAACCTACTCCAAAATCACATACGATTCCCTAAGTTGAAATAGGATCGGTATTTCTCTGGTTGACAAATAATTGACGAGATAACACGATACAAATGTGAAGGATAATGCCAATTTTATCGCGGACGTAATCGCTTGAGTTGCTGAATCATACAAGCCAGCTGGTTGTGGACTCTCAGGATTCATATCTTGACAGGTACATACTTGTATTTTTCCAGTAAAAACTGCCACAAGTATCAGATTGTCCTTTCAGTAATGAAGCACTGCACACGATGCACTAAGGAGCGGGATATGCACTGTACTTAAAAGTACTTTTCCAAACTTTAAATTTTCCTGATATATCATAATTACAATAAGCACAAATATCGTTAGTACAGCATTTATGTGTCAACGATAAAGGGAAAATTGAATGGTCCAACTTAGAATTTTTAAGCATCCTAATCCCTTCTCTTTTCCTGATATACACAAGTGCACCTAAGGATGAGATGTGGCTAGCGTTTCGTTTGTCTGTATGTACACATTGTTTGGCATGTATCACCTACTACTATGAGATATTATACACACGAATGATCACTAATTTACATGCCATATACACGAGGCTGAAGGAGATCCTGGGCTGTCTTTAGGCGGTAAGAGATTAATTACTTATTGAAAGACAGGCAAAATTTTGACAACCAATGATATTCATCCTGGCCGAAACGGGAGCTCCTATAAAACCCCCCATTCCAAGCCCTTCACTAGTCACATCTCCATTCCTGTTCTGGTCCTCTCTCGAGAAGTTTCTTTGCCCTTTTTCTGTGCTTTAGCCATGGCGAGAACAACGAGGGGTCGCCAGAGGATTCAAATGGCCAAGATGGACAACGAGAGTAACCTTCAAGTTACCTTCTCGAAGCGCCGCTCTGGCCTTTTCAAGAAGGCAAGCGAGCTCAGCACTCTGTGCGGTGCAGATGTTGCGCTGATTGTCTTCTCACCAGGCGAGAAGGCCTTCTCCTTTGGTCACCCTAATGTTGACGCTGTGCTCGATCGCTTCCTCAATGGCAACGAGCTGCCCCAGCAGACCCCAGGCACAGCGCAGCTCATCGAGGCTCATCGCAACGCCAATATTTGCGAGCTCAACATGCAGCTGACCGAGGTCCTTGGCCAACTGGAAATGGAGAAGAAGCGTGGCGAGGAGCTCAAGAAGGCTCTGAGGGCAAACCAGAATAAGCATTGGTGGGAGAGACCAATAGATGAGCTGAGCGTGCAACAGCTCGAGCAGTTGAAAGTCTCGCTGTTCGAGCTCCGGAAGAGCGTTGGCAAGGAGACGGAGCAGATGGTGATCCAGGCAACCAACGCTCAGCCGTTCTTTGGAGCGAGCTCGAGCCATGGGCCGCCTATTCCTTTTCAAGCGCAGAATGGAATTGGCACCGCCGTGATGCCGCCCAACCCTCCCCCATACAACTTTGGATATGGATCCGGATATTTTTAAGCTCTCCATGGGCTCTATGGATTTATGATTTTATGCTTATCTAGTGATGTGGTTTGAAGTTATTTTTGTATTTAAGCTTTTATCCGCATATGTGATTATATGCGCGAATCCATTTCGCGTATCTATCGAAAAGCAAAAAGCTAGTGTGTTGTGTGTTATATTCCTATTTGATCAATGTAAATGTTGTGCTTAACCCTTTGTTGCTTGATTATGTTACAGTTTCAGATCGATTGATCATAGGTCGATTTTCGTCTGAACATCTGTGTAGGCCAGTTGCCCGTCACATAAAACTGATTATTTTTGGAGATCCTCATTGAACCGGAAGCATCTTGCTTTGGTTAATTGAGTCTAGAGACAACATATACTAATCTTTAAAGGAGAGAAGACTAATTAAAAGAAAAAAACAAAAAGGTTCTCCAGATGGAGGCGACGGTTTCAACAATAGAAAGATGTCGGATCGATCGCCGTAATCTAGCAAATCTATGTTCCTATAAGTTGCGATTAGTAATTACTATACAAGAAGGATACGTTTTTCGGCATTTCAGATCCAAGACGCGTGAAGCCTGCACATGATTGTCCCTCTCCTCAAGCCGTTTCCGATACTCAAAGAAAGTAATGGATATTGAACACAGTATGTTAAAAACATTTTTCATCCATTTTTCCTTCCATCTCAGCATATCAAAGACAAATAAAAACTAGCAGGAAGCCTCATTAAGCACCGGGATGCATGTAAAGTTTGAATATGGTTGAATGCACACCCAAGGAAGGAATTAAGAACTTCACTTTCGGAAATAGAAGTAACCTATCAAAATTCCAGGCTAAGGCACCTGATAAGGTGAAAGAATGTTCATTTGCAGCCTGTTTGATTTGTATCGAATCCTAACTAAATAAATCCAAGCAGTTCTGCAGATACATCTTTCCTTTGTTCATTACTCAGGAAGATGTACTATAGACCTCACACGAGCTCCCTTGACGTATATGCTTGAACATTATCATTTATACGCTGCTAAAGATGACAGGCTTTGCTAAAACAAGCCTTTTGAAGCCTGCTTTTGCAGGAGTAATTGAAAACATGGAGCACTCATGGGTTGGATCGCGGGTCCGTACTTCGCAGCATCATATGAAGTTTGGCGAAATTGCAATGACCAGAACAATTCATTCTTCAGTTTTTGATGTTCTCTTTTCTCTTTTTTGCTAAATTAGAAATTAAGAATTCTGTGAGTTTTTCCACTGAAAAACTAGGGTTTTTTCTTTACCCACCTACCAGTTTCTCTGATCGTCATAGCCAATTAAAACCTTGTCCCGGTGACAACTTTGCTGGGTAGAGTTATCGTTTTTACCGATCGAAAGAAGATATTCCAAATGAAATGACTCCTAATTCTAGCTGATTCGCTTATGCAGCTGTGCTGCAAACTAGAACGTTTAGTCTTTATCAGGCTATCAAACTGATTCGACAAATCATTTGCACGTGCAGGTTCTTTTCTTGACCATCAGATCCACTGGACTTCGAGCTTAACACTAAGCCGTCACTTGATACCTAGACCTCTTCGAAGACCCCAATCTCCGAACGAGAGGACATCCCGCTTTGTTCACGTTGCTTAAGAGCTTTTCGAATATCAAAGTTGCCCCGGCATTGAAGTGCTCGACGTTGGCTCTTTCACCAACGGATCGTTCGGAGACTTTGGTGATCAGCTTTGATGACGACGTGTGATTCCTGGTCTGCGCTTTGAAAAGCAAAGTTGGAGGAGAGATTAATGAGAGTTTATCTCCAGGTAGAAGACAAACGAGGGGTAGAGTACTGTTCTAGAGCCAGCAAACCTCTTAACGGATACGTAAATGCTCCGTTCTTTTCCTCCTTTTTGACTCCATTTTTGTTTGTTGCTGATCTTTGGCATAACTGGGGATTTAACGTTGATGTGATTATGATGCACTCAACCTAAAAGTGAAGTCCTAATCCCAAATAAGAACAAACGTAATTTATGAGATAATTACAGTTCTGGTTTAGAAACTGAAACCGAATGCATGGTGAACATCCACGCTACCAAAAGGAAAGATAATTTAGTTCGAAGCGACTATGAAGTTTCCCTTGAGAAACACAAAATTATTCTTATGTCCCTTGTTTTCTTTCGAGGGTATGAACACGTTCGAATTGAGTTAAGGACAGTTGATGTATTGGCTGGCTCAAGCTCGATGCGACTCACAAACTCGATGCCTACAAATCTGACTTGAGCTCGGTTGAGTATTATAAACATATCCTGCTTTAGATCAATTTGACTAGACTCGATGATTTAGATTGGGGTTCAATGTGTATTATTAAGATATTTCATGTCCAATTTTCCAAGTACTCAAATTTATTGACAAAAACAAAAGTTACTTACTAGATAAAACTTGCAGGCTGGTTTATTTAGAGAAAATTGTTCAGAACAATTCGAAACTTATTATACGATAGATAATTTAGTCCTAAAATATTTCAGTTGTGTCAATTTAATTTTAAATCTTCTAATGATTTGTGGATTTTGATCATTTCGATTAATTTTAGTAAAAAAAAAAGTTCCGATCTTTTTTTAATGATTTATTTTCTTTCTTCTTTTTCCTTTTTTCCTCTACCGACCATCACCGAGCCTTATCAATGGCTAGAGGATCTTGCCAGCTACTAGCAAGGGCCCTTGCCCGCGCTTGGGCTAGAAAAGGTCATTCCTTGCTGGATTGGGCCAGGGCCAAGGCCCCCCTTGCTGGCCATTGACAAGTTACAACCGAGGGAAAAAGGGAAAGAAGGAAGGAAAAGGAAAGGAAAGCAATAAATAAATAAAGAAGAAGAAAAAATTCGAAAAAATTAAATAAATTGAAAAAAATATCCATGTTAATATCATTCATGTCATATATGACAGTTCACGCTAACTAAACCGCAATGTTAGCAATTTACAGTCAAAATTAATCGGAATAACTAAATCGTCAAAAGGTTTAGAAGTAAATTAACAAAACTAAAAGATTTAAGACTTAATCGACAAATCATTAAAAGTTTAGAACTAAATTGGCATAAAAAAGTGTTTAAAATAGAATTAATGTCCATATAATAAGTTCGAAAATTGTTAGTGAATTTTCCCATCTATTTGAGTACTAGCAAGCTCTAGCTCGATCGGACAAGCTACTCGAGTGGCTCAATCTCGAGCGCACTTAAAAATCAACTAATTCAACTAGACGTCGATCGAGTCACGGTGGAGCAATTCTTACCTAGCTCGATTGATTTAAACCTCCATGGTCCTGCTCGTGCTAATGCTCAAGAAATATTGAGAAACTTGGAGTCTGAACTTCAAAACACAACGCAATTGCCCAACGGTTGTCTTCATGAATGTGCTCAAAGTTATGGAAGCACTCCGCTCATATCATGAAGTTTTAATTCTCCAAAAAGTCCAAAATAATGATAATAATAACAAGTTCACCGCTAAGTTTTATTAAGATGTGGAACAAAGCTTATCCTCTCCAAATGATTTTTTCTTTGGCCTAATTTCTGAACGATAATACATGAAGCTTTATAGCTTAATTTCTCAAATCACTGTTCAGAATCCACAGCTGGCATGGGCGGCTATATAAGAGGGCAATTGTATACATTGCACGAGCGTAGTCACGTTCATGCAAGTTGTATTGGAAAATTTATCCAATCAATTCTAAACAATATCCCACGGATGCTAATTTAATCATAAAACTTCTTAATTTTTCAATTTAGTCCTAAACTCTCGCGTGAAATTTCAATGTAGTGATTCCAACTTTATCGGATGGACTATATTGGAATTTATGGAAATGTTTATGACCGAATTAGCGGAATTAAAATGTTTATAATTAAATTGACATTCGCAAGACAAGTTTATGATCAATTGGGTAATTTTTTCAATCGTATATATATGATCATGTTGCTCTAACACAGGAGTACATAGTCTAAATATGGATGATTTGATTTGCCACGAAATAATTCGAAGTTGGAATATGGTTTAGAAGCTATTTTCATTTACCCTCCCATCCCCGTTCAAATTTCAAATGGAAAGAATGCTCAACATGGGCCCCCGAAAAAGAACCCATCTCGTCGGGCCCATAGCTTTCGGCAAGCGCTTCAAAGTCCGAATTGCAAATAATCATCTCTTCTTTCTTCCTTTCTTTTTTTTTTTATTAATAGTTGCATAAATAAAAAACACAAATTGAATTAGCGATAACCTTAATTAGTTAATAATTCACTACCAATTCAAGTTCATACATCTACTTTTGACTTGATCATCAAGGCCCCGCCCGTTCCCACCCCGCTTTATTTGAAAGAGTCACGCTACTAATCGGTCGATTAAGAAGAAAAATCAAACATCCTAAGTTTAAGTGTCCACGCAAAGAGAATGAGTTGGAATCCTCAATCAAAAGCCGACGCCGTTTTTCGCGCAGTGTCCGAATACATTGTAATCGGCCGCTTCCGAGAAGGCGGCCTAAGTATTTCTTTAAGCACTAAGATTCCAACACTGCCAATGTCGATTAAGCATTTGGATAATGGTAAAGTGGACCTTCCGGGCACGCTTGATGGGAATTAAGAATGCAAACTTTAGGAAGGGAAAGTGCAATTAACAATGACTGAAAATGGCGGAATTGGACGCCTCGATCCCGCTACCGTTCCCTTCTATTCACACGTCGCCCTTGTTGCAACAATTTTTATTCCCAAAGACTTATGTAACGACACTAGACATCTGAAAAATAAATCGGCAGACTTGAGTTAATCGTCGGGTAATTTTAATGATAATGTAAATGTAGTCTTAATCGATTTAATGGTAATTTTCCGTATTGAGACGTTCTCGATTTATAACAAAAATCATGCGATGCGTATCGAATTTTTCAATCTAAATCATTTATGACGAGCATAAGAGAGATTAAGGGGCGAGATACAACCAGGCTGATAATTAGAAATAGAAAATCGGCAACATGGCTGTCATATCGGATGCATGAGAAGGAATTAAAGAAGGCGGGATTTGGATAATTTGCAAAGTCAGCCATGAATGGATCCCAGCGGAGGACTCAAGCCGGTTGAGAAAGAATCCAAAGAAATAAAGGGCAAAAAAGAAAAAAACGCAAGAGAAATGCCCTCGTGAGGCTGAGGTGGCAGATTGATTGGTGGGGGCCACCCCACGCGATCAACGGAGGAGATTGAGAGATGACGTGACGGTTCGTTAGAAAAGAGGGGGAAGGAAAAAACGGTTGGGGCCCGCACCTTGGATGTGGGGCCCGGCGCCGGAGCGAACCTCCTTCCCGTCCTCACCCCACTCCAGCCGTTGAAAGAATAAATTGTTTTTCGAAATGAAATATAAAGCTGTAAAATATAAGAAAATGAGATAAGAAAAATAATGGAAAGGACAAAAGCATAATGAGAGTTGCTGGCCAATGGCTGTAGCCCACGGACTGAATAGCCGTTTCCGTACGTGCGGGGGATGCAGTAAAAGACAAACTAGTCGGAAAATACTATTTTTTATTTAATATTTATTTCATGATTTTTAGTGGTAGAGAGAGAGGGAGGCAGGAGGGTGGGGGGGCGATGTCCTGGCATCTGCAATCAGAACGTACGGGCGCGTCGGGCGCCAGCTCAGATCTTCAGCCGCACGCATGCCTATGCAACCACACCCTCTGGAACTCCGGACTCCGGGATCCCCTGTGCGAGTTCCTACGTCAGGCTCTCGTGGGCTCTCCCTTTGCGCCCGCATGATTTACCCCCCCTCCCCGGCGCTTTTTTCTTTTCTCCTTTTGCGCTTGACACGTCCCCATCTCCTTGAACGCCGATCGTGATCTTTTGTTTTTTTTTCGGGCGCCTGATAAACAATTGCGACTTAGCCGGCGCCATATGTCGGTCCACGCGAAGAAATTCCCAATTTGTAAAAACTTCCTTTTGGCTGAAAAAAAGAATTAACAAATGAAAAAGCTTACTCATTGTTCCAAGTATATCGATATCAATAAAATTATAGATTGGAAAGATAAATAAACTATGAATGACGAATTTGGATTTCGTTGAGATTTTTTATTCGATTCTCTAGGAAAATGCTTGTGATTTAGGTAGAGGGTCTGACGGTGGGTTGTTGTGTTAGTTTCCCTCGATGAATAGTCGAGGTGTACGCAAGTTAGTCCGGACATCTCGATTACCAAAAAAAAATATCTATCCATAATTAATTTGGTATTGGAATCAAATGACACTTGTTCAGATTGAAGCGTACTGACCAATTTATTCAATTTATACGATTGACTCGATATGCGATGGACGAGATCTAATATGATCAAAACTATATGTTAACTACTCAAAAAAGGGTTATGCCAAGTTCTTTTGCTTTTCCTCTTTTTTCAGGGAAAAGGAAAAAAAGATAAAATGTCCTCTTCTGATCCGTATAAATGTCGAAGACCTTATATTTATTAGATTTTCTCTGGAAAAACAGAAATCTTGGAAGTTGCTTCCTTTTATAAATTGTCCTCTCTTTAATTTATTTTCCGGACCCACTTTACATGCATCGTCCTAACTTCGAACTCCCCATTCATTTTTTCGAAAGGGGCGCGCCTAACACGAACTTAAGTCATCACGTAAACCATGTCTCGATTTGCCATTGGTTAATCGAGACGTGTGATAAAGTACACGTCCAAACAAGAAGCAATGACGAGGCCACCATCGATAATATAAATTATAAAAGTAGTGACGATAAAAAGCAAGAAGACGACTTGTAAAAGATTTGGACTTCAAATTCAGCCACGAGAAATTTCATAATGCTGGCCAGCCGATGTTCCGCTAATCCATCGAAAGCAAGACCAACCTTTTTCTTCCGTGACACGTGTCGTGCCACCTTGTTTTGTCGTAGAGATAATCGCGCGGGAGGGGTCCTTGAACTCCTTCCAATCTATGCGAAATTACTTATTGAATCTACTTTGTTCCAATTGGATTATTAAATTCCGGACGTCACTGTCGGCCAGACTATACTTGCAGGCATAATTATTTATTTTCTGTTCTCTCTTTCAATTTCTGATCCGTCGAAGCGACACTTAACGGCGGCCACTGCTATTTCTGTAAAAATTCTAATGTGAGGCAGGCTAAACGGACAAATATATAGCCGAGGGACCCAATCGAATGAATAAGAAATTCGGATAAGATATGACAAAATTGAAAAAAAAAAAAAAGTGTAGGGACTACATCATGCTTTTATCAAACGTTGAAGCGGTGGAGGACATCATTTTCGTACTTCTTTTATTAATTGCACTTTCGAGAAGTTCTCTTTTGTAACATGTTGCCTAATCAAATGTATGAAGATCAACCAACTAAATTCCATAGATTTTACGCTTTGAGCTACGCTCCGATTCATCGTGGCATGAAAGTTAAGCTCCCTAAGAAATTAATCATATTGTTATTCATATCAAGAAATAGGATTAGTGCACTAAAGTTTATCCAATTAGAACCTTTGTTGTTCGTGTCTTTTAGAGTAAATGTGACAAAATGGATATGAAACCTGTTTTTAATCCATATTTAGTAGTACGGGTTAAACGGGCTTAAGTGGGTCCACCAAATAAATGTTAAACAGCTTAATGAATATCAAATATTCTGAAAACTAACCCATTTCAAACCAAGATGTGACGCTCCTGCCCGTTAAGCTTAGTCTTTGATAATCAATAATATTTTTATCTAATGCTTGACTTATATTTGAATAACTCTAATTTTGCCTTATTCCTTTTCTTTTTGCAAATTCTATTTTTGGGGATATGATTACGTCGTGGGATGACTATTTTGCCTTTGAGAGACTCCGTGTGTTAAATTTAAAGTAATCGAGCATTTTCATATTTTTGATCAATGAAGTTGTCGAGTCACCTTTTTTGGATTTCATGGTTGGTGATCGCTGGGGGATTTTTCCACGTAGAAAATCATAAGCTTTCCACTCGAGGGTCTCAATTTTCAAGTACCGTATTCAAAATATACTAGTTGCACTAATTATAGATTTAAGCACTGAATTCGATATGGTGACAAAAAGAAAAAGATTAAATTGACTTGCATCGATAAAGCATACTTTTACAATATGTTTCGTGCATATCAAATTTCAGCATATTGTTTTATGTGTTTTTTCTTGTATTTAATAACGAAATTTATCGTGATAATATTTTTAAATTTAATAAAGATTATCCTAATAACGTATTCGCATGAATAGCTTAAAGTAGGTTAAATATTTTGGTATGAATATGGCCGTGTATAGTAATATTGGTCGAATTGAGTTTGGGCCGCTAAAATTATATTACATAAAAAGCGAGTCAAATTGGATTAAAAATCATATTCGATCCAACCTAATTTACCCATTTGACGAGCCCGCTCTAGAGTGCCTAAATAGACAGTTGGCAGTTCCGGTCACATCGCAGTCTATTAATTACCTACGCAAGTTTGGAGGAGCAGAAGCGTGCTCCTCAGCCTGACGCACAAGGTATTCGGATTTCACGCATTAGTTAAAAAAATAGAACAATGCGATCTCGGAGATAAATCGCATTCATCGCGAAGAATTTTCCTCCATTTTTAAGTCCATATGTACCGTTTAGGTAAAAAGAATAGAATCGTGTCAGGGATGGATACTAAAAGAGGGACGAAAAGTTAGTCGAAATTTGAAACTTTAGGTTACTTGTTCCTTAAACAGGGGAAAAATAAAAATTGAATGTTACTATTGTTTTCATTTGGGAATTCATCTGTTGTCTGAGGGTCTGGTCAAGAGGGAATACTATTTCGGTTAAAAAGATTTTGACAATGGCTAAGCTTGTCCCCCACTCCCAAGCCTAAAAGTCTAAACTAGCCTGGGGGCTTGTCTGCTGTATATTTCACCAAATCTATGTTGATGTGAGAGGATTTGCTGGGCACCGGGGAATAAAGTGGAATGGAGGAGAGAGAGAGAGAGAGAGAGAGAGAGAGGGGGGGTCCAGGGGAGAGGAGTGGGGTTGACCCTGCTGGATCAATGCTCAAGTCTGAAGTACCCCAGCTAGATTCCAGCCTGTTCATCCCCCCACCACAGCACCAAGTCTCTCCCTCTTGCCAAATTCATCACCCTTCTTATTCCCTCTCCCTCTCCCTCTCTCTCTCCCTCAAGCTTAACGTACTCAAGACTGGGGGGGTTCTCTGCTTTGCTTCTACTCCAAGGTAGAGCTTGGGCGATCCGAGAATGGATCCTTGCCCTTTCCTCCGAGTCCTCGTCGGCAACCTGTCGCTCGAGCTCCCTCAACCCTCCGCCGCTTCCTCCTCCTTCTCCGCCATTCACCCTTCTTCTTCTTCTTCTTCTTCTTCCAGTCCTGCTGCCTCTTCCTCGTTCTTCTGCAAGATCAAGCTCTCCAACCTCCCTCCCCAGCAGGCCTCTCTGCCCCTGATTTCGCCCCCCGATCGCTCCCCCGACTGCCATCCCTCTCAGCCGCTTGCCGCTTGCTTCAGCCTATCGAAGCCCCTCCTCGAGAAGCTCGCCCTTCAAAACCCGACCTTGAAGATCGAGGTCTTCAGGGGACGCTTCGGGAGCGGTTGCGGGTTGGTGGGCGGCTCGAAATTGATCGGGAAGGTGTACGTGCCGTTGGATTTGAGGCGGGCCGAGCCGCGGGCGGTTTTGGTTCACAACGGTTGGGTCGACCTCGGCAAGAAGAGTGGCGACAAGCTGCACGTGAGCGTGAGGGCAGAGCCTGATCCGAGGTTCGTGTTCGAGTTCGAGAAGGAGCCCGAGTGCAGCCCTCAGGTGTTTCAGGTCCAGGGAAGCGTGAAGCAGCCGGTCTTCACCTGCAAATTCAGTTGCCGGAACAGCGTCGGCGACCGGAACTTGCGATCCAGGTAATTGGTCTTACTTCGATTCCAATGCTTTGTTCTCAAGCAAAAAGGAAAAAGAGTTAGAAAGTAACAGGAGAGAAGATCAATAATCGGGAATCAGTCTAGATTTGAGCGGGTGCCTTTTCACTTTTATCTTGTAGGAGTTGAATGAAAAAAGTGTGATTTTGTGAAAAAGATTGAAGTTTTATAGTTTATGTCACGGTGTGTTCTGGTTCTAAAAATGGAGATGTTAAGTGGGTAGGACCCGATCAGTTGTCTGCCGCAGTAGTGAAAAAGTGAATCATTGATCACAAGGGTTTGATTGTGGGGTGATTGGTGCTTCTTCAATTTGGTTTCGAGTCTAACCATGTTGTCCTGTGGAACAGATCGTCCTTGTCCGAAACAAGCACATCACGCAGCTGGATACCGTCTCTGGTCGGCAGTGACAAAGACTCGCATTCTAAGGAGAGAAAGGGATGGTCCATCACCATCCACGACCTCTCTGGCTCTCCGGTGGCGGCCGCGTCGATGGTCACGCCTTTCGTCCCTTCCCATGGGTCTGATCGGGTCAGCCGGTCCAATCCCGGGGCGTGGCTCATTCTCCGCCCAGAACACGGCACTTGGAGACCGTGGGGACGACTCGAGGCCTGGCTCGAGCACGGCAGCTCCGACATGCTCTCGTACCGATTCGAGCTCCTTCCTGACACCACCGCCAGTGCCACGGCCACTGTGGCCAATTCCTCGATCAGCATTAAAGCCGGTGGCAAATTCACTATAGACTTGACCACCAGCGTGTCGCCAATGAGCAGCCCGAGCAGCAGCATGGACTTTGGGTCCGGGTCGTGGTCCGGGTCGGGGTCTGGGTCAGACTTTATAGGACTGGGGCTGTGGCCAAGCTCGGTGCCCGGTGGCTTCGTCATGTCCTCGACCATGCAAGGGGTGGACAAGGCGAGCAAGCCGCAGGTGGAGGTGGGGGTTCAGCATGTGACGTGCACGGAGGACGCGGCGGCTTTTGTGGCGTTGGCCGCAGCCATCGACCTGAGCATGGATGCTTGCAAATTGTTCTCCCAGAAGCTGAGGGCAGAGTTGAGGCAGCAAGGTCAGGAAGGCGCCATTTGATGCTATCTCGACTCGAGATGGGTAGAGCCGGTCGCGATCACGGCCATGGCCACGGCGTTTCTACGGTTAAGTATCGCGTGGATTTCTTATGATGTGAAGATTGTCGCGAGATTGGATGAGCCGATGTTGATGGTTTTTGTTTTCCTTATAAATTTCTTCACCATGATTCTTTTGATGAGCCTCTTTTGGCTCGTCGAGCGATTAGTGAGGTGTACAGAGGAGGGTGAGTAGGCGAGGCGATGATGATTAACCTTTCTTGGCTTTTTATTTTTTGCTGTTTTCTTTTGGTGTACATCTTGTGAGTTGTGATCACTACTGAATTTGAATTGCTCTAATGTTCATTGGTTGGGTTGACAATGCTGTTCGTCTCGAGTTTTGATTATGTTGTTGGCTGTCACCGGCGGTTGTTCATAGGGATGGATGTCCTAGAATCCAATGCTTAGCAGCTCTGCTGGAATTTTGTGACTATTGAATCACATGATGATTGATGGCAGACAAGACAAGGCAAGAACCCGAATCCTAAGCCCTCTCCTGAAATCCAGCTCCTCCCTTTTTCACTCTATTAAACTATAAAGTTAAACGGCCCAAACAGAAAGAAATCCGTAAAAAAAGAAGAATTAATTCCTCCTTATTTCATGTTGATGATAGTCCCCGCGCTCTCTCCTCAAGCCAAAATAAAAGATTTAAAAATAGATGTACTAACTTTAATTAAATGAAGAGTAAGTTCCGAGACATCGTTTTCTTGCTTTTCACCACTTCGCGATTTCTTTTTTCTAGAGAACACACAGTAAATGACATTTTTCTAATATTTTCAATAACTACAAAATAAATAAAATAAGAGAATTATTTAAACGGTGTGAGAATAATAATGGGTGTCACTTTCTTTAAAGCTAATCTACACTAAATAATTTGAACATTGCATTGATGAGGGCTTATGGAAACTGAAAAAAAAACAAAAGAGTCAAAAGGCACTTTTTACCCCACTTCCCATCCCTTGCTTATATAAGTCCATGAAAAGTAGGCCATAAAAAAAGAAAGAAAATAATAAATTGCCAAAGGAAAGACGAGTTCATGTACCATTACAAAATGCTTGTCTTTTGAAATGGTCCTCAATTTAGATTCTTTTTACTTCGCGGAAAATATAACATTTTTAAAATATTCCTTAGCTTTCAAAAAGATGATAATATTTTCTCATATATTGCTTAAACCTAATAATGGAGTATAGAATATTTTCTTCTATTTGACATGGAAAATATTTTCTTAAAAAATTATTTTAAAAACTGAATTTTTATTTTTTTCTTCCTTGGTCGGTTGCTTGGCCACAGTGGTGAGGCCTAGCAACTAGCCATGACTCATTGCCATCGACAACACTTGAGTGTGCCCAATCGGTGAGGCTTGAGCCTTCCACCCTCTAGTGAATCTCAAGCATTGTTACCCATCATTGCCAGAGCTGGCAATTACTTGAAGAAGAAGAAAAACTTCAAAAATTAAAAATAATAAATAAATTTTGTTTTTTTAAAATAAATTTTATTTTTGAATATGTTTTTTTTCCCACTGGTGGAGATGATTTTTTTGACTAGTTTTTTTTTTCGTGAAACAAATAAGAAGATCTCAAAAATATTTTATTGGAAGTTGTTTTCCGTAAACGAATGGAACCTAATTTCAGAAATAAATGAATGAAATTCAGCTTAGGTTCCATTCGTTGTCCTAAGTAATATTGGGCCCAAGAGATACACTGGCCCGGCCCAAGGTCGAATTTTCTTTTCTGCGATCGACTTCACCGTTCTTCTTCCTCCTCTCTCGGAGGCAGGAAGCACCGAATGCTCAGCACAGCACAGGTAGCGTCTCTGCCTTTCGCTGCTTCCTTTCTAGTAAGTTTTATTAATTCTTATTCCAATCCTCTCTCTAGTTTTCTAGCGCAAAGGATTCAGATTTGGGCATTCAACTTAGTTTGTTTGGTGCTTCTGCGGAGTTTCGGTCTGGTAATTTGCTCACAAGTGTTAGGATGGTGTCCGTTTCTATTGCCAGTTTGGGTCTTTCACATGAAAAAATTGAGTCTTGTGGGGTTGAAGGAGGATTGAGGACTGTATGCTTGTGGGGAAAAAGGGTTGGATGAGGCGACAGAGGTATTTTGAGGGCCTTGGGTGACTGATGGAACTGGAAAAATGCTGCTCCCTCGAGGCTCACAATGGTCTGTCTAAGACCCCGATTTCAATGAAGTAAGCCGAGTACAGGGTACGGAAGAGTTGCTGGATGGATTAAATTTGAAGTCATGAATGTTCTTGATTGCGATGAGTCTTATCTGGGGTAGATTTTTGGTCTTTTCCTCAGTTTAACATGATTTGACATCATATACAACTAGGAAAAAACATGTTTAATTCTTGCTGCAAATTGTTTGTAATGATCTCACAAATTAGATGAATATCAAATGCTACGTTCTCCATCTGATCATTATTTAATTCCGTCCTTCATCAAGTGACAACTTTAAACCTTCAACCTCGCTTTTGCTATAAAACTTCGGTTCAGTTATTGGGATGGAGACCACGAGCCAAGAACTTCTGAAGCTAGAGAAAAAGGGTTCCTCTACCTCATCTATAGGTACTGATTTTATCTCTAATTTTGATGTTTGAGTTGCAAGAATGGCTCTGTTCACCTGGGTCAAAATATGCTTGTCCTGTTATGTGATTTTATTATGCGTGCTCTAACATGCAGAGTCCACACTTTCTATCTGCAAAAGTAAGGATTTGCGCTCTCAAAGAAGGCGACAGCACTTCAGCGGAAAGCCCTTAACAAGTTCAGCTCCTACTAGCCAAGGTTGTGAATTCATCATGTAGTTTTTTCGATCAGAATAATATCTTTTGACAACTATAAGCTGTTTTATGTTTATCTTCATAATTCATGAAAATGGCTGTAGACGAATTAATTTCCTGAAAGCTATGAAATAGTGGGCTAGGAG
The DNA here is from genome assembly GCA_030064385.1 of Melaleuca quinquenervia. Lineage (NCBI taxonomy): Eukaryota > Viridiplantae > Streptophyta > Magnoliopsida > Myrtales > Myrtaceae > Melaleuca > Melaleuca quinquenervia. The sequence goes on along the minus strand of CM057726.1, from coordinate 1,588,028 downwards.
GCTTTTGTATGTTGCATGAACTTCCAAGATATTGGGGTTGATTTGAGATGTTTGTGTGCCGTGTACCACCACTTACCATGGTCTCAGCTAGCTTATTCTTTTGCGTCCAAAAAGAATCAATCGCCTCATTTGTTCGGCTTTGCTGCAGTTCTAGGAAAAGTGAAGGATTTTCTGGGAGTTATATCCGAAGCCAATAACAAATTGCAGGTCGATGCAAAGGTTTGGAAAATGATCTTGCTCCTCCTGTGACATTGTCTTTCTTGCATCGATGCGACTTGTTATGACCTATCACACGCGACTCTTGGTTTATGTAGGATAATCCTGAAAGCTATGACATTGAAGTTCTCAATGGGAACGAATCAGAAATTATAGAGATGGTAGTTCTTGCTGCTCTTCAGTCTACCCTGGTATATTTTTGGGTGATGAAACCATCATTTGATGCTTTTGCACTTATAAAACAGGACTTGATGCTGGGGATCGCCGATCTTCACACTCCTGAAGCAGTAGCAGCTGCAGAATCTGCAGTGGCGAGTTGTTATCCTTTGAATCCATTAGCTTCTGGCACTGGCGAAATGGATTCAGAAGACGCTACTGACGACGACGACGGCATAAATGACAATGAGAACAGCGATGACGATCGTGGTATTTGCCAAGCGGAAGTTCCCACGAAGCACGTGAGGTCCAAGTCCAGCGAAGAAGATTCGTGTGGAGGGATCGAAAACAAACAGTCAAAAAGGAAACCGAAAAAGCGTACCAAGATTATTGAGTTATGATGGTTTGTGTTTCTGTCTTGTGACTCTGTCGATATAGTAACGAGAGAAATGCAAATGAGATGACGGGAAGCGCCGTCTAGTGACGACGGACTAACATTATGTATGTTTCATACAGCAAATTAAGTCATTTCGGATGATGCGGTTTTGCAGAACCGTATGAAAGATAAAGAGAGTTTATTTAGAACTTCATCAGACCATTCAATACGGCCGCTCGCCCTCGTAGTTGCCGGGAGGATCATAGTTGCATATCACGAACAACCACCCATTGTCGCACTTCACTCGAGCACATCCTAAATGAACAGAGTTGCGCCACACGACTTGAGTGTAGTGCAGGCACTCGCCTCCGACGCACGAGTTCGAGTCGTAGTCGTAGTTCTCCTTCTCGCCCGCCCACATCTTCACCGAGTCTCTACCGCTCAGGACGGCATAGCCCTTGGCCAGGTTCTCGCCGAAGGGACCTCCGGAGTGCTCGAGGTTGCAGTCTCCTATCCGCTCATCTGCGTATTTTTGGGCATAAGCTGCGACGGTACTGTTCCAAGTGATCGGACCGACCCCCACCTCGGCACGAGCGGCGTTATGCTCGTCGACGAAGTCCTGGTGAGAGTTTTGCGCGGCTGAGATGTCGGCGAGGGAAGAGATCAGGCCAATGACGAGCACGAATAAGGCCAGTGAAGGCATGAGCAATTTCATCTCTGCACCTTCAGGCAAGGCAATGATAAACGGACTCTGGCGCAATGCAATGTATGTATGGTAACTCGTATGGTTGTGAAGAACATATATAGGAGCAATATCGGAGGAAATCAAAGATAATTGTGTATTTATTGAAAGTGATGGCGTTACCCATTTTCTGTCTATTTATGGAGTTTAGCTTTGAAACAGCGAAATCCAGATTCACGTGCCTAATCCGGACGATCTCCATTCGTCCCCTTGATTTACACCTTTCCATAAAACAAGACCAAATTATCGCAATTAAAACCCGCATTATAAAAAATAAAAAGAAAGAGAAACCACGGACCTCCATGCTCGCACGCACGCAATGCCACGGGCGGTCTGGCGCCGTGGTTCTCAATTTGCTTGGCGATTTCATCACGTAAAATAGAAGATTTTAAAGCTTGAAACTTTGGCCTCTCCCCCCAAAATGGCCACATCAAGAAGCATACACGACCGAGCAAAATGTCGTAATCCCGGTGTAATAGCGAATTCATGTGACCCCCGTCGATATCACGGACAAGAAAATCTGCCGTGCAAGAATATTGACAGCTTACAATAGCACAACTTTCTCGGAGCATCCTCTAAAAAGAATGAATAGGGAAGAAGAGACGAGACAGAATTTGTGAAGTGGGAAGTGAAAGGTTTATTCATAAGCCACGCGGGCGGACCGTCCAAAAACGCTGACGTTTCCAGGATCACGATTCCCGACCCGACATGGTCACGGACTAGATTGTCTCCTGGACTTTTCGTAAGTGGTCCTTCTTTCTTTATTACGTAATTACCTCTTGTCAAGAAATGGTGATAAATAGGATATATTTACGCAGTAAATTAACCAAAAAAATAAAAAAATAAAGAAATTGCGAAGGCCAAAATATGCGTGCCACATTCTCCATGTAGAGTGGTCCTCGGATATTTTTATTTTTCATATTCATCGTAATAAATTAGATTATACCGAATGCTCTATGAGTCTCATGGGCCTCGTAGGATTGAAGAATTATACCCATCCTTTGTTGGCTCCGTTGCACAATTTGAAAAGGGGGCCTATGATTCTCGACGGGCTCATCTCAATGTCCACATTGGTGATTGTTGGTGCTTGATCAATATGGCCGTAGATGAAACCTTATGTGTGATTCTAGCTTCGTATACTTCGATCGGAAACATGTAAGCACTTCTTGTACCTGTGCAAGAAATTGATAATTGAAAATTAGGTATGTACATGAATTGTTCCAGTTATTAAATAGCGAGAATAAATTAGTGATGTAAGCTATTATAACATGAGAAGAAATTGTACTCATGGAGAAAGAATTTTTCTATGAGCTTTAAAATCTTTTAAGAAAATTATTGTAGATTATAGCATACCACAATATCGAAAAATGTGATATAAAATGAATTGACTTACTCATCATGTGGAAATACAGATATATTTAATGCTAGAAAAAAACGGTTGGGATGAATTTTTGAATAGCTAATAATATTTTCACAACCAAAAGTTCTTCTTCCACAACTATTTTGAAGTTTGAGATTTGGTTGGACTGATCTGCCTTTAAGTACTCTTGTTCAATCCAAGTGCGAATTCTTCAAAAGTAGTAAGACAAATATGACTTCTGTCAAATAGGGTACGTGACCAAAGAAGTTTGAATTTTTTCTTCTTTCTTTCTTTCATGGCAGAAGAGCTAACTTCACTTTCGTTTCCTTTATTGATGAAAAATTACTTTCTCAACGCGTAGTTTATTTAATGAAGTGGATAGATTGCACCTAATAATGACACTCACTTAAGCTTAGGAGATACTGAAGTCAATTCAAATAAAATAAGTTAGGACAGTTTTTCTTATTTGATATAAGTTTAATGTTAAAATTATAGGTTTCTTTTGTTCTGTGAAAAATCATTGGATTTAGAAAACATTCTTAAAAAAAATGATCATTTATATCACTTACAAAAATGAATGAACAAAATATTATTTCATCATCCGGAAAATATTTATGCGTAAAGTGTTGTCGATAATGATAGTATTTTTTCTATTGACTAACTATCTCAACTGGGAAAAATATTTTTTAAATTATTTATTTTTTGCGAAACAAACATATCCATGGTATCCATTCCTTTTGAAGAAAGGTAGGATCACACCATTAATATGGATCAATGTTGTAATTTTGAGATCACAATTTTTTTTTTGCTAAGTATGAGTGATATCCTTTTACATTTCATATGGCTTTATTCTTCTTTTTTAGATCCTTTATCCCGTATAACATTAAAACCTTTTTGAAAAGCACGACTTTAATTTTTATTCGAAAACTATATTGTCCACTCCTTTAAAAAGGTTGCTTATAATCTCAACATCAATATTATGCTGCATTTGTGTTATCAACAAAAGAAAATATATTTTATGAAAATAAAATTCAAGAAAAAAAAAGCACTTATTTGGTGGTTTAAGGAAATTCATTTCCTCGTTATCAAGAGGGAAAGTCGTTCTATTCAATTTGAACTTTTATAACTTCTGATCCATAAGAAATATTTTCCATAATTTGATCGATATTTTATCATATGAACATTGAAAAGTAGGAAAATAATTTCATCATAACCGTTTTCCTTCGAAGAAGCGGGTTCTAAGAAAATATTGTGACTTCGAGATTGCAAAAAGGTTAATTTTCGTAATATGTTAGGCAAATTCTTTAATATCTCATGTAGCTTTTTCCTTTCGGTTTTTGACAGGCCAGGGTTGTTCTTGCTCCACAAAGCGAGCGCCACCGTACGAGCAGTCACCCACCATCACTCCTCCGTCATATCTCTTCTCTCTATCGGACGTCGCGAGCTCATACTCTGCAACAGATACCGACGATCGTCCTCGAATTATAACGTAAGTTTCCAACTGCGGAGGTGCATCATCTCATCTTCCTCTCATATCATTACCTGCCTAAGAAAAAAAGTTACTCGCATCGAGTTTTCCGGGGTTCTTCCTCGTATCTGTCTGTAGTCGACATCGATCGACGAGGAACGATGTTGACCCAACACCCTGCGTCGGCTTCTTGTAGAGTCTTCACTCACGGGCACATGAAATATTTGCCACGGCCGCGCGTGTTCAGAACCCAGATCCCAATTTTTCCTTGAGGAAACTCGAGAGCCCGGGCCTGCTCCGCCACCCTACAGTGGATGGACAGGTCTACGTGCACATGCTGGTTCTGAACAACGAAGATCGATTAAATCACTTCATTTATAACGGCGTTGCCTTTTGTATCTCATGTACTGTTGGCCTCTTTAAGGGATTGGTCGCGTCAGACGAGAAAAGATTCATTTTTCTTTGGGGTCCTTTTCGGCTATTGTCCTAGAAGCGATTGAGTTTGTGGGTAAACTTGACTTCGATTTGTTTATGTTTTTCTTGATCGTGGTTGTTGGTTTCATCACCTGGTTAAGAATTCAAGCCCAAATGACAGTACCTCCCAAAGAAAGTAGAAAGCGAAGCCCAAGGAGGTTGAATATATTCTGCAGGGAATCTTTTCAAACTTCACTACAGTGCAAACCGTGATGACTGCCACATCAGTTTTTTTTATTATTTGTAACTGCCAAAATCAGGCCTTTTTTGTTTCTGGCAACATTCAGAGCTATTGGCAGACACCCACTTGCATGTTAATCATTTTTTGGTAGCGTAGGTGCTGAAGGAGAAGAAGCCACGTATCTCACGTGAGGTATCGTGAGCGGACGAGATTCTGTTGTTTCCCAGGTTATAAGAGGCTGCTCTCCTTGGTGTTTCTCTCTCATAACAGACACACTCACCCTCTTTTGCTCTGTCTTTTGCAGTCTGAAACTGTCTCCTCTTCTTGCACCGAATGGCTCCGTCGCTGAAACCAACTCCTGAAGCGAATGCGAGCGGGTAATCTATATAAACTGCCTGTCAGCTGGCCTCAGATCGACTCGCGTTTGCAGTGATCTTTTAGTGGCTGCAATTTTTAAAGTTCCTTCTGTTTCGGCTAGTACCTTTTTAGTTCTGGCTCTTCCACAGCATTTGCTTGAATGGGCTTTTCTTCACTATCGCATTTGTGCATTTTTTGTGTGTGGCTAACTTTTCTCGTTGGACCCACAGCACTAATGATGGGAAGTATCCCGATGTCAACTGGGAAGAAATGGGATTTTCACTGACTCCAACTGATTATATGTATGTGATGAAATGCTCTATTGGCGAGAACTTTTCTCCGGGATGTCTCATTCCTTATGGTAATATCGAGCTAAGCCCTTGTTCCGGTATTCTCAATTACGGACAGGTGAGCAGCATCAATAAGTGTTCTTATTCTAATTATCAAAAGAGCTGTCCTATTAACGAGTTCTCCAAGCGCACTTGTTAATCATACTTAGTAAGAAATTGTATCGTTTCCAAAATAATAACAGTCTGTTCCATCTAGGGAGCGTTTGAAGGCTTAAAGGCGTACAGGAAGGAAGATGGCCGGATTTTGCTCTTCCGGCCTGAACAGAATGCTTTGCGAATGATGGCAGGTGCAGAGAGATTGTGCATGCCTTCACCTTCTGTTGAGCAATTTGTTGATGCAGTGAAGCAAACTGTCCTGGCCAATGAACGCTGGGTAATTTAGTTCTTTCGAAGCACTAGCTTGCCTTGGTCCTACGCTGAGTTTTTCGTTTTAATGCCTTCAAATTGCCAGCTTTACAATTGGTGAGACGTGCCTTGTGAATTTTCTGGTTGAACTTTCAAACAGGTGCCTCCTTTTGGGAAGGGATCTATGTATTTAAGGCCTTTGCTCATGGGAAGTGGTGCTACTCTGGGATTAGGGCCGGCGCCGGAGTACACATTCTTAGTCTATGCTTCGCCTGTTGGAAGCTATCATAAGGTATAAGATAGCTCTCGCTAAACCACAATTTGTTCCCAGTTAGATTACAAAAGAGAAAACAATAAAAAAGGACATTCACTCGAACGGCCTTCTTGAGACTCTTTGATTTTCAATTGTTTAACTTCAGAAATTGCATGCATACCTTGGTTAATTTGCATGATTGCAATGCTAGACATTGGAGCTAATGAGCGTAGTATGCATTTCCTTGTGAAATGATTATCTAATGTGGTAACCAACTCGCAGCTGGGTTTTGCTTTATGTGCGATAAATCGACCGTTAGTACTGACAAATTAACACTTTTTCATCGCACTAGGGCCGGAGTTCCCTGAACCTGGTGGTTGAGGAGAAGCATCATCGATCTTATTGTGGTGGAACGGGAGGCATTAAGACTGTGGCCAACTATTCACCAGTAAGTACCGAAATTGTCAAATTGTTACGAAAGCACTCCCACGGGTTCATGCATGTTGAACTCTATCAGTCAGTATATCTCTGACAAGTGTCTTAATTAGAGGCATTTCATATTTATGTAGTCCAAATACCGATCTTATATTTATACGCACGGGGTGTTTCCAATGTCCTATATATTCACTCTCCTGCTCTTGTAGGTTTTGAATGCACTGACTAGAGCAAAGGCGCAAGGTTTTTCTGAGGTTCTATTCCTGGATGCCGCAACTGGAAAGTACATTGATGAGGCTTCTGCATGTAACATTTTTTCAGTGAAGGTCAGTTATAAGTTGTCCGTTCTAGCTCCACTTGTAAAGTTATGGTTCCTTTGTCCTATAAGATTCATGAAAGGTTTGGAAGGAATTGAATGTTTAGTTGAACAGAATCTAATCCGTTGGCTGGTATGTTTTGCTTGAAAAACTGAAGAGGTGCTGTTCCTAGATTTGTGTAATTTCGAGGAAGGTGTGACACTGCTGTGGCACTGACCAGGAACTTCGCCTTCTGCTGTTGTCTTGTCGTACATGGAACAATATTGGAGAACGTCAAACATCTGCAAATTTACATATGGGAATCATTGTTTATAAATGAGATGCTCATTAATATTGGATTAGTATACTTACTGTTGCTTCCTATTGCAGGGAAATACCATATCAACTCCTCCGACACATGGACTAATCCTTCCTGGTATCACAAGGAAAAGCATTATTGAACTTGCTCGTACGCTTGGTTACCAGGTATTGATGTTTTCACACTATATGTATATATATATATATATATTATTTTTTTTCCTGATTGGATTTTGCAATCAAAATGTTTTGCTCTTGAATAGGAGCACAAACAATTCAAGAGAATACTCCCTGAAACGAAATAGTTTATGTCAGACTGTCTTGCTTGCTCCGTCTGGATTAGATTTTGAGCCCTTCACGATCATTAGTTGAACCGAATCGTCTGTCAAATTCATGATGCTACATGGGGGTGATGGTTGGACTAATATACAGAACTACGTTTCCTTTCTTCCAAATACTTGAAAGGTCGAGGAACGTCCTGTCGCGATTGACGAATTGCTGGATGCTGATGAAGCTTTCTGCACGGGAACTGCCGTAGTGGTCACATCCATTGGCAGCGTAACTCATCAGGGCAGAAGGTACTTGGTTGGCAACTTCATCTGTTTACACATCCTTTTTCTCGATCTCCCACTTCTCTCTAGCATAAGAAAGAGTTGTGCCACGCGATTTGGGGATGGATATAGCGCATGAGCATCTGCCCTGTTCATTGGCAAGGCTCCTTGACACTACTTGATCTCATGATGCAGGGTTGAGTATACAATCCCAGCAGATACAGTTTGTCAGAAACTGCGTGAATCCTTGACGGGGATCCAAATGGGTATGCTTGAAGATACCATGGGTTGGATGCAGGCGGTCAATTGAGCCCGTTGTTCGTCAGTTCTGTGTTGTTGGGAGACTTCCAACCTTTTGACTCGTGGATGCGTTTGGCATTGGCATTGTGTCTTCTTAAGTTTCATGAGATTTTCGGTTGTTGCATGACCCTGGTCAAAACATCTTGGAGAAATAAAGGGCTAGAACTAGAAATATACCAAAATCCTTTCTTAGGATCGCCCACACAAGCGAAACCAAAGTAATTTGAATATCTATACACGGCCGTGTTAAGCATTGATCCCAGGTACTTGCTAAGCAAAATTAAGGTGAAATGGTTTGATTCTTAGCATATTGATTACGCCTATTATGATGACAAACAACATGTCTATACCTTAAGACTCCTTAATTGGTCAATTAAAATTTTCTCGTGACGTGCTTTCTAACAATCCCTTTCATAAATCGAGGATTACAAAAAAAAAAAAAAGAAGGCTTTCCATGAAACGAGCCATACTTATTATGTATATAATTATATTAAAATTGCATAGAGAGGCATATTTAAAATTATAGATAATTTAAGGTTGCGGGCCACTGATTTTGGAGCAAAGAGAAGTCAATATAGATTCACGGATATTTACCTAAAAAATATATATATATATATATAGATTCACGGATTCTGTATTTACAAGTGCTCAAGTACAAGGAATGCCTACTTTGTTGGTTTTCTGCTATACACTTTAATGAAGAGGGCCAGGCTATTTATAGCCTTACTCTTCTTTCATTAACTCTTAACAATTTCATGTTTTTTCAGCCAAACAATCCAACTGGCGTCTAGAGGCTTTTATAGACACGAATCCGCTACTACCAACTCTAGAAGATTGTGAAGTCAAAGATTAATTAGTCTAGGAAAATTGATCATAATCTCAACAGAGCGCCCCCATACAAGCACTCACTCACCATCAGTCCTCCCGTCGTATTGCTCGTATTTCTTCACATTTTCATTTGCCTAAGAAGAAGCGCTTCTTGTACGAAGTTTTTTGAGTTCTTCCTTGTATCTGTCTACAATGGACATTAATCAACAAGGGACGATATTGACTTGACCCTCTGCGTCGGGTTTTCCGGTCTTCATGCACGGACACGTATTGCTCGTATTTATCATGGTAATCCAGTTCACGACTTTTCCAGTGTAACCTCGAGATTCCTGGCCACGTCTGCCACCCCACATTAGAAGGAGAGGTCTACGTGCATATACTGGTTCTGAACAAAGAGAATCGATTGCATCACCTAGTTTATAATGGTGATACGTTTGTCTCTCACGTGCTCTTGGCCTCTCCAAGAGATTGTTCACGTCAGACGAGCACACAGATTCATTTTTTTTGTCCTCTTTGGCCATTCTCCGGGAAGCAATTGAGCTCGCGGGAAACTTGACTTCTGTGATTATTTATTTTCTTGATCGTGGTGATTGCCTTCATCACCTGGTTAAGAGTTCAAGCCTAAATAACAATACCAAACACAGTAGAAAGCGAAGTCCAAGAGGTTCTCGGTTCAGACTACATTGTGCACGGGATCTCTACAAACTTCATTGACGCGCAAATCGTGATGACTGCCCCATCGGTTTTTTATTTCATTTTTTCTTAAGTAACGGCTAAAATCGGGTCTTCGCATCATTGAATGCTATTGGCAGATACCCATATGCATGTTTACCATTGCTTTAGTCTAAACGACAAGAAATTACAGATCTGATGTAAGATATTGTGAGTGGACGAGACTCTCGGTTGTTTCCTAGGTTATACAAGGCTTCTGTCTTTTCGTTTTTTTGGTAAAGACAAGGCTTCTGTCTTTGGTGGCTCTCTCTTGCAACATATCCATATACTCCTTTTTGCTCTATTTTGCAGTCTTCATGCACCAAATGGCTCCATCACTGAAACAAAGTCCTGAAGCGAATGCCAACAGGTAAAATATATAAACTGCTTGTCAGCTTAGATCTGATCAACTAGATTGCAGTGATTTTAAGTCAATGAAATTCTTAAAGTTCCTTCTGCTTCGTCATATACACATACGAGTTCTGGCTCTTCCACATCATTTGCTTGAATGGGCTTTTCTAATGACACATTCGTGCACTTTTTGCCTAATTTCCCTTGTTGGATCCACAGCAATAATGATGGGAAGTATCCTGATGTCAACTGGGAAAAAATGGGATTTTCTTCGACTTCAACTGGCTATATGCATGTGATGAAATGCACTACTGGCGAGAACTTTTCTCGGGGATGTCTAATTCCTTATAGTACCATCGAGCTAAGCCCGTGTTTCATCAGTATTCTCAATTATGGACAGGTGAGCAGCATCAGTAAGTTGTCTAATTCTTATTTTTGAAAGTGCCGTGCTACTGACGAGTTCTCTTGGAGCACTTATTAAGCATATTCAGTAAGACATTGCATCACTTTCCAGAATAATAAGAATCTGTCATGTGTAGGGACTGTTTGAAGGCTTGAAGGCATACAGAACGGAAGATGGCTGGAATATTCTGCTTGCCGACCTGAACAGAATGCTTTGCGGGTGAAGGTGGGTGCAGAGATATTGTGCATGCCTTCACCTTCTATTGAGCAATTTATTGATGCAATGAAGCAAACTGTCCTGGCCAACGAGCGTTGGGTAATTTAGTTCTTTTGTAGCACTAGCATGCCTGATCTTATGTCGAATGAGCAATGCCTTCGTACCGCGCAAGTTTCAATTGGTGTGGACGTGCCTTTGAATTTTCTGGTTGGAATACGCATTCTTAGTCTATGCTTTGCCTGATGGAATGTTGGAATGTTGATCCAATATCTAAAATTTTTAAAAATGTATATTTGCTGGAAAAATGTAGGAAAAGTCCTACCAAATATCTACTCTTGGGCTGCAAGGAAGAGGCTAGATTATTTTAAGTTTGTAGAAAAAAAATCTTTGACTTTGACTGATTTTTGTATGATGAGTTGGTGAAAGACTCCCATAAAAAGGGAGTGGGGTCGTCCTTTTTAGGAGCAGCCGAGCTTAATTCAACTGCTCCCACTTTCTTTGTACGGTCACCAAATAAAATAAGCTTTATAATATACCCTTTTCTCCATTGCCATGAAGTCCCTCATCTACGCATCTCTCTTTCCTTCTTTGCCCATTTATTTCTTACACACACACACACATCAAAGACACGCTTGCGCAAAATCCAACGATTGAATCAAAGCAAAATTTTCGATTGGTATCGGGCGTTTATATTCATTCCTAAAACTCTCCATCTAATTTTCTCATAACTAAACTATAGCCAAATCAACTTCATCCATGTTTCCTATTCTTATTTTTGATGAGAATAACTATGATTTTTGGAACATCAAGATGACTACATACTTGATGGCCCAAGACTTAGGTGACATCGTCGAGAGGGGTTGTGAGGCTCCACAATAAGGTGCAAGTGTTCTGAAGAATTAGCTACAAAAGGATATTCAATAAGCGCTCTTGAAAATGGTATTTCGAAAAATACTTGGGATCGCAAAATCCAACATAAAAGCTATCATAAGGTCCGGGATTGCTTTCAGTGAATCACCATTTGTCTTTTGCCATATTTTCCCCCCGATTCCCCACTTCTCTCTAGCATAAGAAAGAGTTCGCTGTCGTGCCATTTACGGATGGATCATGCCTTAGTGAACCGAAATTAGAGCACCTCGGGTCTGCGCTGTTCATCGGTATGGCTCCACGACACGACTACTTCATTTCATGATGCAGGATCCAGTATTAAAACACAAGCAGACACGGTCGTTCGTCAGAAGCCCCGACCAAATACCATGGGTTGGGTGGTGGAGGTCGATTGAGATGTTTTCCTTGTTGTTGCTGTAACCTTTTGACCTGTCGATGTTCTGTCATTGGCAACATGTCTTGCTCAGGTTTCCTTGATATGTTCTGGTCGTTGCATGACCTTGGTAAAATCATCTCAGAGAAATAATGCAGACCGAGAATTTTAGAGATACACTGAAACCCTTTTCCTATGCCGAGGACCATGGAGAGGAGCAAAACTAAAGTAGCTTGAATGTTTATAAAGGATCGCACTACCTAAAGAAAAGAGTTGGAGATATGTGATGTGATATAGTTCGATTTTTACAACATTTACTATATTTATTATGATGATTAATTATGTGTTGATATCGCAAGACTTGTCCATTGATTATCGGACAATTTCTCATGACATAATTTTTAATGAATCCCTTTTATAAATTTATAAGATCCCCGGAAGATCGTGGAGTGATGAGCCACACTGGCTATTAGCTAAATACATAAAAGAAATTGCCTTGGTGGATTTCCTAGCTCTTAAGCAATAATTGGTGTCAAAGGAAAAGTATCTGCATTGAAATTATAAGAAAAAAAATGCGTATTTTGAAGTAATTTGCCATAAAAGTAATTAAATTTTATTTGGAAGAACGCGTGACTATGTTACGACAAAGCTTTTTTTATGTGAAGATTTGGCTAGTCGAAGTTACATTATATACTTTATAAGTCCAACGAACCGATTATATCTATAGCTTTGATGACTTAAACGCGATTCGCATGTGGTTGGTAGGATTAAGATATTCGATCACCATCAATTGGTAGAACACTTAGGACGACCAGGGTACATGGATTCGTAAGCAAGACGACTGTCGTTTGCTGAGATACGATGCGTGTGATTACATGCAAATAACGAACAGGTGGCGTAAAGACAGAAGGAAGGAACGGAGGGACCCCGTGGCTGTTCTTCGGAGGATGGCAAAGTCAGTATCTAAAAAACTAAAGCGATTCGATTCCCGAGAAAGACGGCCGTGGCACGGATGGATTCCACCACCTTGGATCCACCTGCCCCAGATGGTTCTGTTGCCCCGTCTCTCTCTCTAGCGGGGCCAGCTCTCATCTTCATCTCCTTCTTTCTCGCCGGATCACCGCCGAAGAAGAAGAAGAAGAAGAAGAAGAAGAAGAAGAAGAAGAAGAAGAAGAACGTCGGCATCTCGTGGAACCCCGTAAGCATTGATCTAGAGAGAGCGTGCTTCGGTACTTGGAGGGAATCTGGGCCATGGAGACGGTTGAGCAGCTTCGCTTGTCCTTCTGAAACCGACCCGAGGGGCTTGTTTTTTCTTTTTTCTTTTGAAGAACGTCGAGCTGCGAGCTGCGGAAGCGGAGATCGGAGAGAACGAAAGCGTTCGAATGGCCGCGCATTACGAGTGCTGCGAGACCAGCTTCTTCATCCACATATTGATCGTGGTGTTGCTGGTGGTGTTTGCTGGATTGATGTCTGGCCTCACGCTGGGGCTCATGTCCATGAGTCTCGTCGATCTCGAGGTCCTTGCCAAGTCCGGGACGCCTAAGGATCGCAAGCACGCAGGTGCGTTGTCGCTCAATTGATAGGCCTTCTCTCTTTTCTCGGTTGATGTCGTGATTATCTCGATCGAACTAGAAGTTCTTGCCGAGCCTGGCTTTTAGGATTGATCGTGGACGCTTCTCGAGAACTTTCAATGATTGAAGTCTGTGTAGCTCCGGGCTTTATTTAGAAAGTAGCAAGAATCGGAATTCTGAATGTGAAATTCTGTCTTCTCATGCAATGATTGGTTACGAAACTCAGCGGCTACGCCTCTTAGTGCTTTGCTATCCTTGAATGGAGTTTTATCTTTTCGTTCTTCAACTATCTATAGTGATGTGCAATGAATGACTGTTCCGCTTTGGTGATGTGCTCCCATGTCTTCTAGCAGCCATGGAAACTATAATAACTTTGGTGTCGTATCAACAAGAGCTTGATAATCCGCTTTTGTACTAGAGCAAGCGACAGTGGCCTGTTTCTTACTGCACCTTGAGATAAGTGAGTCAACTCGTGAGGTTTTGGCGCCACACGCCCCGACGCATGTCTGACCTGGATGGTCCATTGTGGATATGCGACATGTTTCATCACTTGGTTGAGGCGAATAAATTTAGTTCGGTGAATATGCAACAAAATGGTGGTACTGGCCGTATCATTTGGCAGCGTGGGCTTGTAGTTATGTCGGGTGCATACTTTTGCTCCCATTCAAGCTGGATCTTGCTCTTTAGTAGGCAGCTCAAAATCCGTTTTTCGTTCCCTTGATGCATCTATTAAGTATTATGAAATGTAGGGAACTCATTAAGGGAGGATGTGGTCCTTTTTCTTGGCCAAGATGTTGATGGTTCGACATAATCCGTAAGATTTTTATCCAGAAACAAAGGAAAGGAATGTCGCTACTAGAGTTCAACTCTCTAAGCTGAAGGATTTTAGGTCCTTTCGTCAAGTATTCACATGAGTATACGTTGGATCTTAGCATGAAAGCTTTTCCACTACAAGTTTGATGTATGCTTCTAAATATAATAGCTTGACACATCAAAATGAGATTATTGCTTCTGCAAATGTCCTAAGTTATTGTTAGATATGAACTTGCGGTTGGCAAGTACCAAGGCAAATATTGCGATGTATGGTGGGCCATGGCACATTTGCATGGCTGAAAGATGCAAGTTTGTAACCACGATTACCAGCTGATTGAGAGCTAAATTCGGGTTATTATTTGGATTGTACTCTGTTGCAATCGCTGACAATACGTACAAAATAGATGTAGCAATGGACGAATCTGATTTGGAAGGGCTGATGATCAAGTTATGCGAGGGTCCGCTTGCTTGCATCCAGTGCGGTTGATTTGAAGACGTTAGAAAGTACTTACCAGGAAGTATAAAGGAAAAAGTGGTTGGGATTTGAAGAATCGTGCAAACCATCTGTAGGTAGTAAGACTCTGTAAAGAATCAACTGCATTGATGATAACTAGTTGTGGGTGGTCAGTTTTGGTTTTTGGGAGTGGCAGTAGTGGCACAGTAGTGGCATACTTGCTATCCAGTTTGTGATGATCAGCAGTTATAAAGACTCTTCTCAACTAGCTCTATGGCGATTACTTTTCAATTATTTGCTCCTCGTCTACGCCCATTCTATTATGATTTGTCAGGTTACAACTTTGTTGATTCCATGCACATTTTTCTAATTCTCCACTCATGCTTTTTATAGCCAAGATACTGCCAGTTGTCAAAAATCAACATCTTCTGCTATGCACATTACTGATATGCAATGCTGCTGCAATGGAGGTAAATTCCAATAATTTGTATGTATATACACACTGTGATTCTGTGGATGCTTACGTCTCATGTGCCTGTGCCTTTTCCTCTTTGTCTTCAGGCCCTTCCTATTTTTCTTGACAGCTTAGTTACTGCTTGGGTTGCTATCCTGATCTCAGTGACCTTGATCCTTCTGTTTGGAGAGGTTGGGAATCACTTCTTATGTTGTTAGAGTAAGATTTATTCTTCACAATAGGGAAAGAATGTTTGGTGGACAATGGAATTGATTCAGTTTTTGGGGGGAAAATATTATGTCAAATTCTTCTGTCACAAGAAATATTGTGGTAATGCAACTTCGGCCCTGTGCACGCGTGCGGGGCCCCAGGTTGGGGGGGGGGGGGAGGGGTGGTGGTTAGTCTGCTAATCTAGATGAGGTCTTCTCCTCTATCAGATAATGCACACACGAAGTATGCTTCTCAGATTTTTGTTGGCATTATAGCTTTTATTCGATATTCATCTGTTAATCGGACTAACTAGTCATTTCCATTCGTTTCATGAGACAGATAATTCCACAGTCTGTCTGTTCTCGATATGGTTTGGCAATTGGTGCTACCATGGCTCCAGTTGTACGTGTTCTTGTCTGGATCTGCTTTCCTGTCTCATATCCAATCAGCAAGGTGGTGCTTGTAGGGTTTAGGAAAGTTGTTTTCTATTATTGACTTTGGCTTACTTGTTCAACATCCTTTTTGTTTCTTCTTTGCTTCCAGTTATTAGACTTTCTCCTGGGTCATGGACATGTGGCTCTCTTTCGCAGAGCGGAGCTTAAAACTCTTGTCGACTTGCATGGAAATGAGGTATATATCTTATGGTGTTTCCTTCTTGATTTACTTTGGTATTTGGAAGTCAGCAAAGCAAGATAGTTTATTTGTTGGATGATGGTGCTTACTGCTTACAACCTATGCTATGCCTCACCTTCCACATACAGGCTGGAAAGGGGGGAGAATTAACGCATGATGAAACAACAATCATTGCTGGAGCACTAGAACTTACCGAAAAGACAGCTCGTGTTGCCATGACTCCTATATCCGATACATTTTCCATAGACATCAATGCCAAGATCGACCGGTTGCGCTACTGTTTTCAATGCATTATATTTTTTTAAGCACTCTTTCTGTGCCTTTGAATCTTGGGTCTTATTTGTCATGACACAGGGATTTAATGAACTTGGTTTTGGAGAAAGGGCACAGCAGAGTGCCAGTTTTCTATGAGCAGCCTACCAACATACTGGGATTGATTCTGGTATCTACCAACAAAACTTTTATTTTCATTTTTCTTTCTTTTTATAAGAATAAGTTAAAGGATAATGATTTATTTGTCTCATGCTTTTCAGATTTGATGCAATTGTATAATGATTTACAACTATGTTATATTTAAGAGATGGTTGATGATGTGACAAGTATTGTTCAGCATTTTAATAGACTTTAAACACCATTCCTCTGGAGGATAATATTGCAACTGGAAAATGTTGTCCCGTTCTCATTTGGTTTTTGACACGTGACTTTTAAGGAAGACGTAACATGCCTGTCATTTAGGTGAAGAATTTGCTGACCATTCACCCCGAAGATGAAGTACCAGTGAAAAATGTTACCATTCGGAAAATTCCAAGGTCTATTTCTATGTATTGATTGTTTGCAATTTACTAGCAGAGAGATTCATGAGTATGGCTGTCATATTAATGATAGCTTGTCTTTTTATGCTATGTCCAAAGGGTTCCAGAAACAATGCCTCTATACGACATATTGAATGAGTTTCAGAAGGGTCACAGCCACATGGCGGTTGTTGTGAGACCGCAAAACGAGACGACAGAGCAGTCTGCTGAAAAGAGCCCTGTCGATGGTAAATTCCAATTTACAGCAACCACTTGAGAATGTTCCTGTTGTTAGCCTTCTGTCAACTAAGCTGGAATGTGCAACTTATCTTTAAATAGGTGCTGTAAAAGATGTCAAGGTGGACATCGATGGTGAAAAGACTCTGCAAGAGAAGAAATTGAAAAGCAAGAGACCTCTGCAAAAATGGAAGAGCTTCCCCAACTCGAATAACTCAGCTAGGGGAAATTCAAGGAGCAAGAAGTGGACAAATTACATGTATGCAGATATCCTACAAATAGATGGAAATCCTCTTCCAAAGCTCGCCGAAGAAGAAGCGGTGGGCATAATAACCATGGAAGATGTCATAGAAGAACTGCTGCAGGTCACACATAATTCGTCATCATCGCTTGCATTCTAAGCAAAATGTCCATTAATTACCTTGTTTCTGACATCTTCCTTCGTGGCATTCTTCAGGAGGAGATCTTTGATGAGACAGATCACCATTATGAAGTTTCATGACGTCAAATTCCATGCATAGCGACATGCCGAACATCCTAAACAATTTCCCAGCAGTGTTGGCACTTCATTTTCATGTCATTTCAACGAATTTGGTATTGTATGTACAGGTGTAGCTCTACCAAAAGTACTAAGAAAAGCTACGAATTTTTTAATCTGTATCAATTCGAAGGAACAGAGGATTGTGGACTTGAAATACTATTTTGCGGGTTTGTATCAGTTGCAGGGAAGTCTGCAAGACAATTGGAACATCTTACACATTATGGTTAGCAAAGAAAGTAAGGCATTGTTGCGTGATGCTTGAACTGTCTAGGCTGCCCCATGAGCAGCTCCTGTTTTGTCGACCATTTGCATCGTTTGTCTGTTAGCTTTCTCGCATTGGAAGTAGTTCAACTGTATTTGGGAATCTATTCTCTGAGCTGCTGCTTCTTCTTCTTCTTCTTCTTCTTCTTCTTCTTTTAATAAAAGTTTTTGAACTCTTCTCTTTATAACTCGTTCTGCTTTTAGAACTGCTTTGCCGTAGACGATGTTTTTGCATATTGCAAAAGGGAAATATATTTTTGAACTTTAATATAATGTGTAACATTATTTCCGAATCTTAACTCAATATGTAATGTTATTCTTGAATTTCTAATTTATTTAATTGATATTTAAATTTTCGGTACAGTTTCATCCCCAAATGTTATAAAAATGTTAAATATGATTGTTCCATTAATTAAAGTTAATGGAATTTGTTAATTTGGCTATCAATTTGGAATGTCCGAACGATGGACACAAAAAAAGGTACACGTGGATTATCTTTAGATTAAATTACAGTAATATGTTTTCTAATGTTCAATTTGAGAATGATTAATCATGTTGTTTGATGACGTGGATCCCAATTTGAGTTAAATACCTTATATGGATAATCCATGTTATGTATTTTTTTCCCCACGGTTCTCAGTCATCGGACGAAATATCAAACTAATAAATTCCGTTCATTTAAATTAATGGAAGGATGTCATCAGATATTTTAGTAAATAAATCAGGAAGGGATGTTAAATTTGCATTGTATATAAATGGGGTCAAAATAAATTAAATAGGTTAATTTGAGTCTGGATCATTTTCGACCCAATCAAAACCTGACGCGACCACCCAATACCTTATCAACTCCCCCAACACATGAATAATCCTTCCGGGTTTCACAAGAAAAAGCTTAATTGAAATTGCTCTTACGCTTGGTTAGCAGGTGATTATGTGTTCACACTATCTTAATTTTATTATTGGATTTCGTAGTGAAAATGTTTCGCATTTGAAGAGAAACACAAACAAGTCAAGAGAGAAACTCCCTGAAACGACTTCATCCATGTCGCATGCAACGTCTTACTTGCCCTGTCTCGATAAGATTTCGAGCCCTCCATTATCATCAGTTGAACCGAAGCTGTCAAGTTCATGATACTATGCGGTAGGTCGAGGAACGTCCTGTCACGATCCATGAATCGCTGGATGCCGACGAAGCTTTCTGTACAGGAACCGCCGTGGTTATCGCATCGATTGGCAGTGAAACTCACCGGGGAAGAAGGTACTCCGCCGGCAACTTCATCCGTCGACGGAAGAGTCCGCCTCAGTGAATTGAAACTGGGTGCACTCAGGTCTGCGCTGTTCATCGGTATGGCTCCTTTGACACTAGAACTCAATCTCATGATGCAGGATCGAGTATAAAGCACAAGCAGATGCAGCTTGTCAGCAGAAGCAACGTGAAACCTCGACGTGGGATTCAAACGGAGAGGCTTGAAGGTACCATCGTTTGGGTCCTAGGTGTTACTATAACCTTCTGACTTGTGAATGTTTTGGCAGCATTTACAATATGTCTTGCTCAGATTTCTCGAGATTTTCGATTGTTGCATGGAGTTGTTCATACGTCTTAGAGACATATAATGAAATTAACGCGAGAATCATCGAGAGAGAAGCAAAATTAAAATAATTTGAATATTCACGAAGGAACGATATGATGTGATATAGTTCGATTCTTACAACATCGATTATGCTCGACATGATGACAAACGGTGCGTTGGAAGGTTTGCATAATTAGTTTCTTAGAAGTGCTCATTACCACACTTTTTAGTAAAGAAACGAGTAAAGTTTCAATTACATAATATATAGCTGTTCTTGCCATGGTGCATTTCCTCACTCTAAGCAACAACAATTGTTGCAAAAAGAAAAGAAGAAATTGCATTAACAAAAATGAATCCGATTATATGGAGGCACACTGTAGATCTAATTAACCTAATAAATCTAGATCTAATTAATCCCTATCAAGTTGCACGAAGATAATTGAAGGATTCGAATATACAAACTTGATAAATTTGAAGATTTTAATTATATCTTTTTGAAAATTCAGGAGCCCGATTATTCTTTCACGGTAAATTTTATTACTTTTGGTGCACATCCCTCTTTTTAATGAATATCTTAGTCTCGAGCCGTCGCAAAATAGCGTATTATTAGGATATCAAAGCAAAGATACGGTTCGTTTCGTTAACCGTCACACATGTGGATTGAATGACGTAAAAGGGAGAAAGTAAAAGGACTTCCGGATATTCGCGGCCGCCGCACGCGTCACCACCACCCGCACACGATCCGCCCCTTTTGTCCTTTTATTTACGACTTTGCCAGCTGCTCCTGCTTCTCCCTCTCTCTCTCCCGTCGGATCACTGAAGGAGGAGGAAGTTGCTGTATTGCGGAACCTCGCGAATACTGATCTGCAGAGCGGCGTATTTCGATACTTGCAGCGAATCCTGGACTATGGAGGCCATCGAGCAGCTCCGGTTGTCCCTCCTCTGACACCGGCCGAGGGGTTGTTCCTTTGTCCTTTTTCTTCTTTTCCCCTCCGGTTCGTTTCTGTTGGAGAAGTCGAGGTCCGAGCTGCGGAAGTGGGAATCGAACAGGAGTTGGCGCTTGAATGGCCGTGGAGTACCATTGCTGCGAGACCAGCTTCTTCATCCACATAGTGATCGTGGTGCTGCTGGTGATGTTCGCCGGTTTGATGTCTGGCCTCACGCTGGGGCTCATGTCCATGAGTCTCGTCGATCTCGAGGTCCTTGCCAAGTCGGGCACGCCTGAGGATCGCAAGCACGCAGGTGTGTTGTCGCTCAATTGATAGGCTTTTTTCTTGGTTGATGTCGTGATCTTCTCGATCGAACTACAAGTTCTTGCCAAGTCTGCCTTTTAAGATTGCTCGTGGACACCTCCTGACAACTTTGAATGATTGAAGTCTGTATCTCGGGGCTTTATTTAGAAAGTAGCAAGTTTCAGAATCCTGAAAGTGAGGACATATCCTTTCTCATGCAATTATTAGTTGCAAAACTTAGCGCCTGACTATCCTTGAAGGGAATATTATCCTGTCAGTCTTCAACTATCTATGGTGCTGAATCATGGTGTGGAATCGCCTTATTAAACGAGATCTGTAGCAAAATGTCTGTTTGCGTCATAGTTGTGAATAAAGATGTAAATGTAAAAGCTCTGGGTAGGGGCAGGGTACTTCCACTGCTCTTTCCCCATTCAAACTCGGTGTCCTGCTGAAAGATGTAACATCACTTGTTTAGCGCAAATAAGTGTAGTTTGGTGAATATGCAACTAAATGGTGGCAATGGCATCATGGACTTTGTAGTTACGTGAGATGGTGCTGACACTTTGGCTCCAATTTAAGCTAGAGGTTTTGGAAATAGGCAGCTTGAAATCAGTTATTTGTTCCCTTAATGCAGCTATCAGGTGTTCTGTAACAGAGGGACCTCATCAATGGAAGGATTTGATAGTTTTTCTTGAAAATTTTATACATTAACAAAGGAAAGAATGTTGGTTCTAGAGTTCAACTCTCTAAGCTGAAGGATTCCCTTCCTCTATTATTCATGACAACTCATGGGGGGTGAAAATTAGCACATACTGGATCTTTGTATGGGAGCTTTTCTACGGCAAGTTTGATGTTCTGCAACTGGATGTAATATCTTGACACACAAAAATGAGACTTTTGCTTCTGCAAAGCGCTTAAGCTATTTTTGGATATGAGTTTGCAGTTGGTGAGTATTGATGCAAACAATGTGATTTTTGGTAGACCTTGGCGCAACTGCATGGCTAAAAGATGCAAGTATGTGATTATGATTACCAGCTAATTTGGGTGACTTATCTAGATTGTGCTTTGTTGTCATTGTGGACAATAAGTAGAAAATAATGTAGCAATGAGCGAACTTGATTTGGAAGGGCTGATGATTAAGATATGCTAGGGTCCACATGCTGGCATCTGGTGTGGTTGATTTGAAAATGGTAGAAAGCACTCTCCAGAAAGAACAAAGGAAAATGGTTGGGATTTTGAGAATCGCATAAAGAATTTGTAGATGGCAAGACTTTGTGCAGAATGAAACTCATTGATGATAACAAGTTGTGGGTGGTCACTTTTGGTTTTTGGTAGTGGCAAGGATCGGCATACTTGCTGTCCAGCTCGTGAGGATCAGTATACATGCTTTCCAGTTTGTGACGATCAGCAGTTGAAGCGACTTTTGTCAACTCACTATGTCGCGATTACTTTTCAATTAATTCCTGGCCTTCTATTCCATTCTGTTATGAGTTGTTGGGTTACAAACTTCTTGATTCCATATACAATTTTCCATTTTCACTTATGCTTTTTTATAGCCAAGATACTGCCAGTTGTCAAAAATCAACATCTTCTGCTTTGCACATTACTGATATGCAATGCTGCTGCAATGGAGGTAAATTCTAATAATTTGTATATAAATAAGCACTTTGATTTTATGGTCGCTAACGTCTCATGCGCCTTTTCTTCTTCATCTCCAGGCACTTCCTATTTTTCTTGACAGTTTAGTTAAAGCTTGGGTCGCTATTCTGGTCTCAGTGACCTTGATACTTCTATTTGGAGAGGTGGGAAATTACTTCTTGTATGCTTGGAGTAACATCCTCTCTTCGTAATAGGCGAAGAATGTTTGGTGGACCATGGACTTAGATTTACTTTGTTGGGGAAATATAAGGTCAAATTCTTCTTTTGCGAGAAGTTTTGGTAGTGCAACTTTTGGGGGATAGTCTGCTGATTTAGATGAGATCTTCTCCTCTATCATTATAATGCACTTATGAAGTATGCATATCTGATTTTTGTAGGCATTATAAGTTTTAATTAGATATTCATCTGTTCATTGGACTAACTAGTCATTTCCATTTGTTTCATGAAACAGATAATTCCGCAGTCTGTTTGTTCTCGATATGGTTTGGCAATTGGTGCAACCATGGCTCCAGTTGTACGCATTCTTGTCTGGATCTGCTTTCCTGTTGCATATCCAATCAGCAAGGTGGTGCTTGTAGGGTATAGGAAAGTGTGTTCAATTATCGAGTTTGGCTTACTTGCTCAGCATCCCTTTGTTTTTTCTTTGCTTCCAGTTATTAGACTTTCTCCTGGGTCATGGACATGTAGCTCTCTTCCGCAGAGCTGAGCTTAAAACCCTTGTCGACTTGCATGGAAATGAGGTATGTATCCTATAGTGTTTCCTTCTTGAGTTACTTTGTTATGTGGATGAGAGCAATCGAGCTAGTTTAATTGTTGGATGGTGGTGCTTATAACCTATGCTATGCCTTGCCTTCCACATACAGGCTGGAAAGGGGGGAGAATTGACGCATGATGAAACAACAATTATTGCTGGAGCACTTGAACTTTCTGAAAAGACAGCTGGTGATGCCATGACCCCTATGTCCGACACATTTGCCATTGACATCAATGCCAAGCTCGATCGGTTGCCATGCCATTTCTAATGCATTAGATTTCTTTTAGCTCTCTTTATCTGGCTTGAATGTTGATACTTACTTGTCATGACATAGGGATTTGATGAACTTGGTTTTGGAGAAAGGGCACAGCAGAGTGCCGGTGTTCTATGAGCAGCCTACCAACATAATTGGATTGATTCTGGTACCTATGAGCAAAACTTTTATTTTCATGTTTCCTTTCATAAGAATAAGGTAAGTGATGATGATATTTGTCTTATTTTTCTCAGATTTGATGCAACTGTATAATGATCCATGGCTTTGTTGTATTTGAGAGATGCTTGATGATGTGAAAAGTATTATTCAGTGTTTTAATAGACTTTAAATTCCTCAAATCTAATCTCATGGTGTTGGAAGGATAATATTGCAATCAAACAATATTGTCTGTTATTTTATTTAATGAACAACTTTCTAAAAATATGTAATATGCCTGTCATATAGGTGAAGAATTTGCTGACCATCCACCCAGAAGATGAAGAACCAGTGAAAAATGTTACCATTCGGAAAATTCCAAGGTTCATTTCTATGGAGTCATTGTTTGAAATTTACTGGCAGAGATGATTGTGCGTTCGGCTGTCATATTAATGACAGCTTGTCTTTTTATGCTATGACCAAAGGGTTCCTGAAACAATGCCTCTGTACGACATATTAAACGAGTTCCAGAAAGGTCACAGCCACATGGCTGTTGTGGTGCGACAGTGTAATGAGACAACAGAGCAGTCTGCTGACAAGAGCCCTGTTGATGGTAAGTTCCAATTTACAGTGCCCACTTTTGAGTATTCTCGTTGTATCAACTTTAACTGGATTTTGTGACTTCTCTTTGAATAGGTACTGTGAAAGATGTCAAGGTAGACATTGATGGTGAAAAGACTCCGCAACAGAATAAATTGAAAAGCAAGAGATCTCTGCAAAAATGGAAGAGCTTCCCTAACTCAAATAACTCTTTTAAGGGAAATTCAAGGAGCAAGAAGTGGACAAATTACATGTATACAGATATCCTACAAATAGAGGGGAATCCTCTTCCAAAGCTCGCCGAAGAAGAAGAAGCAGTGGGCATCATAACCATGGAAGATGTCATAGAAGAACTGCTGCAGGTATCATATTCTCTCGGTTTTTGCTTGCATTCTAAACAAAATATCCATGAATTACCTTGTTTCTGACATATCCCTTCCTCCTATTCTTTAGGAGGAGATCTTTGACGAGACAGATCACCATTATGAGGATTCATGACATCAGATTGCACGCATAGCAACATGCTGAGCATCCTATAGTATTTTCTAGGGGCGTTTATTACTTTATTTTTTAACCGTTTCAATGTATGTGGCATTGCATGTACTGGTGTAGCTCAACCAAAAGACTTGAGGAAAGCTATGATATGTCAAATCTGTATCATTTCGGAGGAATAGAAGATTGCAGACTAAAAAAAATATTTCGCGAGGTTGTATATGCATTGCAGAGAAGCGTGCAAACTTTATGTTTGGTATAGACTACACATTATGGCTACTTCTCCAATCTCATGAGTTGGTAAACTATATCGGGTGAATTTCTCCTCTCTGACTTGTTGAACTCCCTCTTATCTCATTCTGCTATTGGCAGTGTTTTGCCATGGAAGATACTCTTGCTTGATCAGATATTGCACTAACGGTTTGCCAATAGTTGATAACTCTTCTCACAAAGAATTGCGGACGATAAAATGCAGTTTACTGGATGTTTTTATGGGGCAAAGTGATTCGTCGGCAACCTTTTACGATGGCGCGTTATCATCTCCTTGTTCCGGAAATGCGATGAGGAAAATTCGAAACATGACCATCGGAAAACCGATCTTCAGCCCCCGTTATCTCTCGACAGAAGACTTCGTACGATTTATGCCTCACCAGTCACCTTTAAAGCAATGGCGATTTTGGAAAAGAAACGAAGGGAAGCTATGATGAAGCTTTATAGTGACCCACCCGGACATAGGAGTAATGAAGGCGATGCTCGAGGGCCATAATAGCAATGGACGTTACACTTTATTATCTTTTGATTTTAAGCGAACCAAATAAAAGGTCTTCTCAATTAGCATCATTAGTGAAAGATTAATCTCTTTGGACGACTTGAGTGCAGTACATTCCGCTTAGCTTAAAAACATTTCAAGGTCAAAATCTCATAAAAAAGAGATCATCTGAAAAGAATTTAAAGGATTCGGTCAAAAATAAAGGCACCGAACAAGCGCCCTTCACGCCATCTCGGTGCACTGTTGCAAAGGGTTTTGATAGATACTCCCATCACTATGATTAACTCCATCCCACGCACACAATTATCCCTGATATCCCAAGAGTTTGCAATGTGCCCTAGAAGTAATCACATTAGCTACTACATCTTTAAGCTACTTTTTATGTTTGTTCTTCTCTTTCTTTTTCTTCCTTGACTTTCCATCAGATCTGTGCTTACTGGAGTGTTTGCTGCTCGAGCTGGGGTGGACCTTCTTCACCTTCTTATGCCTGTCCTTATGACCGTCCTTTTCAGGCGATCCAGAAGCCACAAGGGAATGTGCTTTCTCCGGCCCATACGTTACACGTTCTTCCCTAAGCTTGGAACTTGGAGACAACTCCTTGGAACCTGGGCCTGCTGGAAGGTAGGGACCTGTTTCATCCATCCTTGACCCAATGGCACCTCTGCCGCGCTTGACCCTGCATCCACAATAGTATTCATTTAAGGAATCGATGCCTGCTTCTTCTACTCTCCAAACCCAAACAAGCACACATTTCACAAAAAAATCAAGACATGCATGAGTTCTCAGAGGGGGAGAGAGAAAAAAGAGATGCTGCAACCTTGAGTTTAGAAACTCTTCAATCTCTTCATCCCCCAAACCTTCATCTCCTCTTTTATGGCGACTCTCATGAGAGCCTCTACTTTGAGAACATGATGGTTCAGCACTGCAATCATCTTTATCATGCCTATTGCTACTGCTCCTTGAAGAAGTGGCATCCTTATGGTGCCTCCTGCTGCTCCCCTCTCTTGATCTTCCTTTGATCCGATTATCAAGCTCCAGCTCCTTCTGACGCAGTCGCCACATTTCATTCACTTCCACAGCTTTATTGGCTGAACATGGAGGCAGCAAGCAGAGAGTTATAAGCTGAAGCAGTCATTAAGGAATTCTGACTTGACACTAGCTGTTACAAATGAGATACGACAGCAAATTCACAACGCTAAGAGCTTGTGATGCATCCAGGTAAAGCAAACTCAGATTTAACACACAAAGTAGGAATGGAACCACACAGAATAAATCACATCAAGATGGAATCATTTGCCCTGCCTAAAAAAATTCCATTGATCACTTGCCCGATACAATGAGAGATGCAAAATTCCTAAAGAAAACAAGATAGCATAATATTGAAACACATAGATGGCAGAGGGCAAGGCACTATGCAATGACACAGAAGCACAGAGCGCCTCGATTGCACAGCTGAAAAATCCTTCCAGACTGTCACTGTTGGTCCACTAAACACAATGATAAAAACAATACACATGCCCCAGAAGTGTCCACCTTGATGTTTCTTAATTGATCAGATCACATGCCTTGAAAAAAAAGCGCAACTCCAAATACACAAAGACAGATCTAACCTTGTTGCACCCCGAGAACAGTTGCTGTGAGAAACCTCGAATTGGGCCGAGTCCTTACAGAGGGCTTGCTCAGATAGGCAAGTGCACCTTCTTTCTCAGCTTGTCGACGTAATTCCGCAGCTTCTTTCATAAGAATTGCTGCTATTCTGTTTTCCGTTTCCAAATCCATTGGACCCTACAGAGCACAGTACAACAAGCACGTGAGACAGTGTATCTCATTCTCATACAATTATAGATTTACTTCCCAAGCAAAACTTCGATCACAAATCAATTTAGTCTTTTCAGGATGAAATCTCAGGCATCATAAAGTTGCTTCATTTCCATCACGTTTCCTAATTGACAAGCATCTCACCCAAGTTTTTCAACTCAGGTGCTCCTTTTCCGGCAGAAAATTCGACATTTCTAATTTGACATAACCAGACTGCAACCGTCAAAATTTATGATTTTCGTCTCATCCCCAAAATTCCCAGTTTCCACAAGAATTGACATTCGAATTTGACGAACGGTGATCACCTCCGCGGGAACACAAAACACAAAAGAATCTCCAGTTAGACTAAGCAAGCATCAGACTAACTAACGCGACTGGATGAAGAGAGCTACGAAATTTCGACCTATCTTACATCGCTTGCAATTACTCATGACTGAATGGTAAAGCAATCTAATCCAACAGGGAAAAATCGATGGAAACATACCGAATTTGATCGATCGATCGATCAAGGGATTACGCGCCGAGCTGAATAGATTGGAGGATGGAAACAGTTCCCCCGCGCAGAAAACCCTAATTTCAAATTCCGAACAGTAATTGCGGGAGTCTACCGCTGTGCTAGAGCTCGAAGATCGTGAGTCGAAGAGGGGGTGACCAAAATCGAGCCTTTTCGCGATGAACGTGGACGTCGCTCGTAGCTCCAAGAATGGCTATTGCCAAGTTTTTCTTTTTGTGCTTGTTGCGGAGAACTGTAGGAAATTATGCAGTAGTATCTCTCGTGTTAACATCCTTCAGGAAGGAGTGAACTATCGAGGATACCATGGCCAGGCCCATATCGGGTCGGGCCGAATGACACTGGCCCCGTTTTATAACTTGCAGTGAACCCGAACTCATGGGCCAGATTTCTTTCCTCTTTGTTAAGTGAAATTTTCTTAAATGTGGCAATTAGTTCAGAGAAAACAATGACCAAGCGCACTTACTGGTGCAACTAAGATTGTCTATCGAGGTCTCATCAGACAGTTTATTACAGTTTCCTCGTTAATTCAGACGGATGCTTTGCTTCCAAGCTCGGCACTTTTTTCATCACCTAAAGACGCATTTAGTTTCTTCTTTTCGTGGGCAAATTGTTTTTTTGTCCTTTTTTATTGCCAGGTTCTAGGAACTCATGGTAAAGACAATCGCTGCGTTAGTTAGCTGTCTAGATCAAATACCAAAAATTTGACTGCGACGACTAACTTGTGTTAAGAGTGTATGAGTAACTTAAGAGAGAGAAAATAACGTTCAGTATGAAGAGAACATTGACAATTCGATGATGTTGAGATCTGAAGTAAAGCAAAAGCAAGTTCAAATATGAGAAGCGAAGTCGAGGCTTAAATTTGCTAGCCATCTGCTAAAATGCCAAATTGGATGATAACAAGAAGTGCGATATTCTGTTGACATTTTGCTGCTCCTGGACAGCTGAGAAGTTCCTCTACGATGTGAGTCAGATGGAGTGAGATATAATGAGGGCTTAACTTACCAACAGTCGCATTTCTCTTGTCAAGAATTTTCTTTTTTCTCATTCAGCAGCCTGTCCGGAGTAGTTGAAGAAGTTGCAACTTGTAACCTTCTACATTATCAGTGTTTTTCACCTCTTCTTTTTGTGGTCAGCTGGAAAATGATGATTTTAGGTGAATGGAATTATGTTGTTACCGATGGATTGTGGCGAAAATGCAGATATTTTACGTGCTCCAGATGCTTCTGATGAGCAGATCAAAGGAGCTAATCTGTGAACTCGATGTACAGATTGTTCCTCTATGTCACTTTTCTCTGAATAAGCAGGTGCAGAATTGCTTCTGCTGTCCATCAATTTTACGTGAAAGGATCACAACCGGAAGTTCAATCTTCCTGGGAAAATTTTGTTCTGAATGAATCTGCATATTGCAACAGAACTAGAGTTGCACTGCATAATTCTCTACCGAGTGTAGTATAACTACGAGCCATCTCCATCTGCCATGAGAGAGGTATGCAATCGAAAGAAATGAACTATTCATCCCATCAGTTAGAAGGAGGAGCTCTGTGGTAAGCCAGCATGATTGAGGGGGAGATCATCTGCCTTACTCCTTCATCCCTTATTATAGGAAAGATGATAGCTCATACACCCTGATATAAGATGTGCCAATTAGAAATTGTCGCCTTTCATCTAATGCTAAGCCACTTCAAGGACCATATTGGCTTAAGATAATGATCGTAAAGTTGAAAGTAGATACTCACAGTAATCAGTCTGGCCCCAAGCCACGTGTTTCAGTGAAGGGAATGGAATGGAAGACATAACTGCCGAACAACGTGCAGCTACAGCTAAGAAATGGCATACCAAACTCATTGGATGGGGTTCTAGACCTGAGACCAAAGAGATGGCCCTACTTGAGCATACGCTGCTAAGGCTCAGATAGTCGAAGCATGCTTGGCGCATTTCCTTCCTTACCAGGTCCGGAGATGTACAGAAAACCTCGTAGAGAGTACCTGCTAGTATGTTGATGGTTGACGTCACAGGCTGTGAAGAAAAGGAGTAGTCCGGTTAGCATACAGATTGAGAAGCAATGCTTTCTACACTTCTTTACTTCAGGATCAGGTGGTGAACATTTCTCACGTTCCTCAGATTATAATACGACTCAAGATATTTGCATAGAGCCGATGCATCAGTCAGGTCCTGAAGTGGGCGCAGCAGGTGTCTTAGCACGATGATATCAGATGGAAACACAATTATTCCTCCCCCTGTCAATGGATGGCGCATGTTAAATGCATCAACCATCAGAAAAACTCCACGAGTAGGTTGGGGACTTTGTAACATCTTCCTCGGGTCCACCACCAACAATGTTGTCCGCTTTGAGCCCCGTCCTCATGGCTTTATTTTTTCTCGGATCCACCATCTTCACAGCAACTCACGAGCGCACAACTCGGGAAACGCATTGTTGATGGTTAAGGGTGGACCTCACTGCATGAACTCTCTCAAACTCTCTCCCTAGGCGATGTGAGACAGGGATGTTAGCAGGCATTCTTCTATTTGACATAAGTGTTTTTTTTTTTCAATTGCTGTGAGGAAGGCTTTGTGCAATTCAGGGGCAATCTCAAACACGAGATTCTTTAATCAGCCCAAAATTATCCAGTTAGAGAGCAAGATTATCAGAAAAGGATGAGCACCTGAGATAACTTCCGGTGCCTAACTGGTCAAATTATGTGACTGAGAAATGCTATAGCCAAGTAGCTTCAATATGTACCAGTGGAGCAACCTTTGTCTTTAAATTTGGCCACTTCACCGCTGGCTCCAGACCGCAATTTCTGGCGTGGGACATCTACCAGACGACGAATCTCAGTGCTGCTGATCGGGTAGAATAAGACAGGTGAAGGGTCTGGCAGTATGACATGGCCATGATTTGGGAGTGGAAGATCTCAGTTGGCCAGGACTAACTCCACGAAATGAGAGGGGATATCCACCTGGAGACATGGGTAACATATCATATACAACTCAAGTGCAATCGACTACGATTTGGGAATGCACAAAATGTTGTCGACAACTTCAGGATATAGATCAATCTGCTCGATTAACCCTTCATATTCACCTTCGGAGTGCAGAGGTTCCGGCCTAGGTTCGAAAAGCAACCATCACGTACGTTGGCGAGGGAAGCATATACTTTCAACTCTCCCCCCGGCCATGGTCTTGCATTGCAATCCCGTGACAGTTACCTTTGCCTCACTTAGAGATGTTACTGTTCCTTGTTCTAGGCTTACCCTGAGACAGATGAAAGCAAGTGAAAGGTAAGATGATGACCTTAGGATGAAGTCTTTGAATCGACACGAGATAATGTATTTGAATAATGAAGGACACGACTAAGTTGATGTAGAGACGATCCAGTCCATGATCTCACGTGCAAAAATGAGATCACCAACAAGAAAATATCTTTGAAACTTTCCAGTGAACAATATTATTCCAAGAAACATCACATAAGGACTAGCAGTCACGCACTCATTTCTTGATATTAAAATAATTAAACCATACTTCATTTTTTAGCTTAAACTTTTAGGATTGAATGATTCCATAAAATCTTACATAATATTGGTTTCAAATATCTTATTCATCTCCGAACTTATGCAGCACGGGGAGTATTAGAATATTCAAAATGTTAAAAAAATATAGTATTGGGTTACTTATTATGTGGGTTTACTCCATTCGTCATTTCACTTATCATTCTTAACTTGATACATATGCTTTGAAATATTTCACATCGCTTGACTATGAGATCCATATGTACATGGTCTCCTTCTGTCTATAAGTCAAAGCTTTTAAAATTGTTGGCATGACTCTATAAAATTTAATATGGTATAAGAGGAAGAAAGAGGTTATGAATTTAAATCTTTCCTGATGTTAGAATATACAAATAGAAATCATTGATCATATGGTGCTAGTGTGTGTCTCTTAACACGATTGCTGCGGTTTATCTATTCACATGTAATTGTTTTTTTTAATGGGGGAAGGAATAGCTAGATTTGTTTGAAAGAGAATTGGAGATTCATATGACTACCGCTCATCCCCAGATTTCTCCTCGCATGAAATCTTTGCATGCGAGAGATAATCATGAATAAAATTATTGGGCGATGGATTCTTAGGTCCAGCGCCTTGTTGAAAGGAGCTATAAACATTCTTTAAATTTACATCACAAAAGTTATATCAGCTTGTGCAGAACTTTTGTTTGGAAAGAAAGCCATCAAAAGAAGTCATTTGCTAATAATAGATCATGAGGTTCATAACCCATCTCGAAATGATAGGATCATATTAAAGTCCATCTCAAACTCGGTCATCTTTTTTAAAGCGGAAAATTTATTTATGTGGGGATATGATATTAGGGTGATCTGATCCAGGGTAAGTAGGTTCCAAACCTGAACCTTGTATATAACTAGTTCCCCCTTTTGGGACCATATATCCGACCCATACTATTTTTCTGATTCGGTTCTAGAGTTAATTAACCCTGTTTTATATTGGAACTCATTTTGTAACCATTTATCATATACGATTTCAAATTTTATATTAATACACAAGAAAATAATATAATTTTTCTAATTTATATTGAAATGTTAAACACTTATAATTAATAAGTATATAAGCTTTTTGACTAAACAAAAAATTGAGGATCTAAAATGTAAATTATCATAAACAAAATCATAAGGCAAAACAAAAATCATAACATTGCATATAAATTAGTAACAAACATGAATCCAAGATATGTCTCATTTCTACAATACTACATGAAGTTTTTCAAATGGTTAACAAATCTTTAGCGCAAATATAACTCTTCTAAAAGTGAAATCAACATAACTCCTCATTCAAAAGTGAAATCAGGCGAGGCAATTCATGAGGCAATTCTTTGTTAACCGGTTCCATGTTAATAAATCTATGTAAAAAACCTAACATTCATATATAAAGAAAAATCAACGAGAAACCGTACTCTTGAGATATATGTAAAAGTTGTGATAAAAAAAGAAATAGGAAAACAAATTATGGTTTTGGATTTTTGGGTTGGCTTACAAACCAGTTCTTGAACCGGTCTTGTCAATTCAGTTCTCGAGTGGCTAATCCCTCAGAATCGGTTCCTAGATCGGTTCAAACCGATTCTGAAATTCAATGGAAACCGGTTCCCGACCCTATTTTCCGGATGAGCCGATCTGGGAATTGGGTTTACTCGGTCTGGTTGCACACCTCTAGATATGAACATATGAAATCCACATAAAACCCATCGATAACTTGACTTGCTGATAAAATATGAATGATACGACTTACCAAACATATCAAAGAGATGATTTTTTGTTCATAGGTTCCACCAAATAAAATCCCAGATCAAGCGACCCAATTTGATATCGATTGCTTCTTTAGAAGCTGCTCAAGATCTCTTGCTAATTAAGGACCATGCATAGGTTAGGTTTTGATTGGACAAGTAACCACAACCCGATCGCAATAATTGGCAGGACAGCTGATTAAATATTAGCCCATGTGCTAAGAATATGAGTATCTTAGGAGGAGAGTACAGCTAATGAATATCTTAAGTAAGGAGAATATTGACAATTCGATGATGTTGAATTCTGAAGAAAATTGGAGCAAGTTCAAATATAAAAAGCAAAGTCAGGTTAAACTTGCAAGCAATCTCCAGAAATGACAAATTAGACGGTTCAAGAAATCGGATTTTCTGCTGACATTTTGCGCACCCGGACAGCTGAGTAGTTCCTGTACGATGTGAGCTACCTGAATCACTTTTCTCAGCGAATGAGGCTAAAATATAACAGTGGCCTTCACTTTCTAACAGTAACATCTCGCATGTCAAGAGCATAGTCTCTTCCTTAGCTTCTGCTCTGGTCAGCCAGAAGAAGATGATATCTCTTGCAAACAGCATTCCGCTGTTACCGATGGATTGTGGCGAAGGTGCAGAGATTTTGTATGCTCCTGGTGTTTCCGATGAGTAGATGAAAGAAGCTAATTTGCCAACTCGATGTATGGTTGGTTCTTTCATGTCACGTTTCTCTGAATAAACGTGTGCGGAATTGCGTCTGCTGTCGATCGCAAGGATCCTAACCATTTTGGTGCTTATGATATTGAAAGCACCGTTTTGGGGGTTGAACGAAATTAATGAACACATCTACTAGCACAAAGTCTAGTCGTTGCATTATTGCCACTATGAAGAATCTAGGAAAAGGAGAATCTCATCATTCATCCATTTCCATTCTTCCTATGAGAATGGAGTGAAATGATAGGCGACGAACAGTACAGAGCTAAGGAGTATTTATTAACATTTGATTGGATCGGCAGAACACAAAAGAGTTCAATCTCACTGGGAAAATATTGTATTGAATGAATCTACATATCTTAACAGAACTAAGGTTTGTACTGCACAATTCTCTTCCAAGTGCAGCATAACTACGAGTCCTCTCCGTCTCCCACGAGAGAGGAAGTTAATTGAAAGAAACGAACTCGACCGCATATTTGTGCGCTGACCAAGCTTCCTTCACTCTCTGTCAGTTACCAGGAGGAGCCCTGTGGTAAGCCGGCACGGTTGCAGGGAAGAACATCTGCCTTACGCCTTCATCCCGTATTATGGGAAAGATGATACCCGATGCACCCTGAAATAGGAAACGCTGATTAGAAACTGTTGCCTTCCAATCTGGTGCTCAGCAACTTCAAGGGTTTGAGAATATGATCCTAAAGTCGAAAGTAGATACCTTAATCAGTCTGGCCCCAAGCCACATGCGTCCCAGCGAAGGGAATGGAAGACATAGCCGCCCAACACCATATACGGCTACGGCAAAGAAATGGCATACCAAGTGCAACGGACGGGGGTTTAGACCCGAGAGCAGGGAGACTGGTCCACTTGAACATAGACCGCCAAGGCTCAGATAGTCGAAGCATGCTTGGCGCATTTCCTTTCTTGCTGGGTCCGGAGATGCACAGAAGACCTTGTACAGAGCACCGGCTAGGGTGTTGATGGTTGATGCGACAGGCTGTGACGAAAATGAGAAGTCCGGTTAGCATGCAGTTTCTTAGCGACGCTGCTAAAGTCTCATAATTCTTTACTTTAGGTTCTCACCTTCCTCAGCGTATAGAACGACTCGAGATATTTGCATAGAGCAGATGCATCATTCAGATCCTTGAGTGGGCGAAGCAGGTCTCTTAGCACGACGATATCAGATAGAGCCACGGTCATTCCCCCTCCTGTCAATGGATGGCGCATGTTAAACGCATCTCCCATCAGAAGAGCTCCAGGGGTGGGTTGAGGATTAGCAGGCATGCTTCTATTTGGCATCGACTTTATGCTTCCCTTGTCAATTGCCGCTATGAAGGCTTTGTACAATTCTGGGGGAACCTGAAACACGAGATTGTTTAATCAGCCCAACATATCTAAACTAGAGATCAAGATTAACAGAAACAGGGGAGCAGCTGGCAAGACTTCTGGTGCCAAACTAGTCAAATTATGTGACTATGAGAAATGCTATTGCTAAGCAGTTTCGATATTTACCTGTGGAGCAACTTTTGTCTTCAAATATTTGGCCATTTCACCGCTGGCTACAGAGGGCAGTTTCTGGCCTGGGACATCGACCAGACAACGGGTCTCAGTGCTGCTGATTGGATAAAATAAGATAGGCGAAGGGTCTGCCAGTATGACATGGCCATGATTTGGGAACGGAAGATCGCAATTCTCCAGCACTAACCCCACGAATTGAGAGGGGACCTCAACCTGTAGACATGGGGAAAATATTACTTTCAACTCAAGCGCGATTAACCAATATTTGGGAATGCATGAAAGGTTGGTGATAACTTCACAAGACGGATCAATCTGCTTGTTCGACCCTTCGTATTCACCTTCGGAGTGCAGAGGTTGCGGCGTAGGTTCGAAAAGCAACCATCGCATACGATGGTGAGGGGAGCATATGCTTTCAACTCTTCCCCAGCCTTGGTCTTGTATTGCACTCCCTTGACAGTTCCCTTCTCCTCAATTAGAGATGTTACTGTTCCTTGTTCTAGACTTACACTGAGACAGACGAAGGGTAAGAAAAGGTAAGATGATGACCGTAGAATCTCTTAATCGATACACGCATTATATGATTGGATAAATGAAGTACACAAGTAAGTTTATCTTGAGATGATCCAGTTTCATAATCACAAGTTCCAAAATCAGATTGCCGACTAATAATTATATCAAAAGCTTCCGAATGGATAAAATCTTGGTCTGAGAAATTCCGCACCATCTTTAGCTGGAGGAACATCAGAGCAGAGAAGCAAACGGAAATACAAGACTGTTACGAGTAGCAGATTGGAGAAGGAAAGTACTTGGGAAGAGATGCGGCCTTTTCTCTCATCCTTTGAATGAAACGGCCGTTGTGAAAACCTCTGCCGGCAACATCCGAATGAAAGTTCTCCAATGGATAAGACAATTGTGTGTGTTTCCCATCCTTGAAGAGAGCATATCCAACAACTCTTTGGGCATCAATTGTTTGTACACAATCTGCTCATACCAAATGAATTGTACTCGAATAAGAACCGCGCCAGATGAATGATTGCGAAGATTTAGCACACTTAAAACAGACGAAAAGCCATGTTGTAAAATTGGGAAAAGCAATCTCAGAAGATATAACGCTCTGTTTGCAAGACCCTGCTTACCTGCAAGGTCCAATTCGATCAATTTCAGGTAACCTCCTGGTTGAAGAAGCTCGCCAACAATTCTATCTTGCTCTGTCAGGTCTCTCTCGATTACGCGCACACGACGTCCCTCCTATCAATAAGGAACACGACACAAAGATTGCTTCAGATCATTCTCTATGCCAAATGAAAGTGCTTTCGTGCCAATAAAACTGCCAAATAAAAAGCCTTTTCTCACTGAAGTTGGCCCCGTCTATTATCATTCAGATGTTACGATATCATTAACTTAGACCATGAAAGCAGAACAGCAAGAAATCCTCTCCCAAACTTGCTGACCAATCGAAAAGGCAACTCCAGATGGAAAGTCGAAACTAGTTTGCTTTGCTCCATGATGTAGCTGAACCGAACAGAAAGGAACGAAAACTTGGGAACTCAAAAAAAGAAAAAACCAAATCTTCAGGGCGACTCAAGGCACTTGAGAGGCGACGAACACACGGTTTCCACGCGTAACCCAGAGAGCAATCAACAGGTTCTCATACGGAAAACAGAAAATAGTCGTGCAATCCTTCGCAAACGACAGCAATATCTGATGAGATGCGACCGCAAATTCCACGAGACATGGCTCTTCACTTCGGTGGGGGAGAGAGAGAGAGAGAGAGAGAGAGAGAGAGAGAGAGAGAGAGAGAGAGAGAGAACGGATCGCATTAACATACCTTCCCGAGCGTGTAGGCAAGAGCCGCACCGGCAACTCCTGCTCCGACAATGACGATATCAGTGGTCCCATCGACCTCGGGTCTGAAACCTCCATCAACAGAGCTCTTCACATAACCGTCGCCATGACCCTTCTTAGACAGCCTCCTCTTCTCCTTCCCGAACATCTTGCGCAGCAGAACAATCCCCAGGAACAGAGCCAAGACGCCACTAATCAAGTACTGACCGTCCATTGCCTACCCTTTGGAAGACTGATCCCGATTCAACAGCGCAACAACCTCTTCGACCCAGTAGCAGAGAGGTCGAGGCGTGACGGTTCGCGGGCGAGCTTCCGAGCTTCGGAGCTCCTCGCCCTCACGGCGCAAGCCTCTGTAACCGGAAGATGGAAGTGTGCAAATTCAAACTGTCTTTGCGTGCGGTGAAGCATTCAAGCGAAGTTGGCGCTCTTTTATAGCCGGACGAGGCTTTCGCCCTTCGCTTTTTTTCGTGCTTGCGACTGTAAACGTGGACGCGCTTGCCGTTGCCTCTCTCCATCGTATTTTACACTTTCCATTTTATCTATTTTAATATTATGGCCGTCTTTGAAAAAATTGGCGTCAAGTGTATTTTCGCCAACACAAATTGCTGCCACATTTATTCATTTATTCCATTTATTTTATTTTTCCCAAATGAGAGCTCAATTAGCTGGATTTGTTTGAACGTAGAATGGGATTTTATATGACCCCAACAATTATTGGCCACGGATTTTTCGTGCCTAATTGCTTGCTGGATTGAGCTACAAAAC
The DNA here is from genome assembly GCA_030064385.1 of Melaleuca quinquenervia. Classification (NCBI taxonomy): domain Eukaryota; kingdom Viridiplantae; phylum Streptophyta; class Magnoliopsida; order Myrtales; family Myrtaceae; genus Melaleuca; species Melaleuca quinquenervia. Next base: position 1,550,162 of record CM057726.1, on the reverse strand, counting down.
ATTTTTCACATCTACATCATATACCGGCTTTCGTTCGGGATGAACCCAACGACTTGTGAAACGTGCCAAAAGAAGGAGGAGGAGAACTATGATTTCGAAATTTACTTCCATCATAGTACGCTTATTCGAAACCCACTTCTTACTCACTAATAACTCGACTTCTTAAGGTTTTATCGGTAACATGACTTACCAACTACCTTAAAGAGAGGAATTCGATGTTCTTAAATTATGTTAATTGAAATACTGAATCGGGAAAACCCTCTTGATCGATATTGATCGACTTCTCGAGACGAGTTGTCTTGTTAATTGAAATCCTTAGAGAGGTAGATGTGATATTGATCGCACTTGATTTGACAAGCAACAAAAGAAATTCGACCTACCTCCGATCTCCCACCTAGAACGGCAGCTGTGCCATTGCCAAGAAGCAAGGTAAAGCAAAAAAAAGTCATTACATAAGTTTGGCAAGAAAGGCTTTCCAAAATGGAATTCGTCACATTATTATTGGACGGCAAGGGAAATTGCAGGGCGTAAGTTACAACATTAATTGGAACGCCCCCGATGGCTCAACAGTCCAATTTATGAGCCTCCATGCTTGTTATCAGTCAATTCCACGCTTCCCAACATTGATTTTCCTCCTAATTTTTTCCCCCTTTTTTTGTTTGGGCTCTCACATGTCATGTTTATTTACAGAGCTATAAAGGACCGTTAAACCGGGTCGTAATTTAACAAAGTCAAGAGGGAATAGCATGGGGAGTACGGCACCAAAGCAAGGAGGCATATTGGTCAAAGCGAGAGTTTGGTGAGGAATAACTATTGAGGGGTTTTTTTTCCATGGTCAACTCAGAGTTAAAGTTGCCTTCAAGGGGTTATTACCAAAACCAATGGGACGCAAACAGCGGATTCAGAACCAATCCCACTAAGAAACAAAAAAAGCACGAAGAATTCATTCTTTAATGCCTTCTGGTCTGAAAATAAGGCGTTCTTCACCGAAGCCAAACGAGCGTTGCCAAATCCCGGCATAATAGCGTGATCAAATGCAAAATTTTTAAGGGAGGGAAAGAGAGAGAGAGGCGGGCTGGTCACGGTCAAGCAATCAGTCGGATTCTGTGACTTTTGTGGGTGGTTTCCTTGTCTTCTAAGGTTCTTTCTTTTTTCCCCCCGCTTGCTTAAGGCATGTGAGCTTCGGGGACGTGTTGCTGTCGTGGCCTTTGTTAAATCATTTGTTTGACGCGGGGGAGTCGCCGTGGTGCAGCATGGGAAAAAGGTGGGAACGGATCAAACCCCCCCGCAACATTTCAACCATGGCGTGCTGCTGTTCATGGTCGACAGTCAGCTCTTCTGCCCTCCGACTGCCGATAGTGTGAAACAGACCCAACATGCAAGGGCTTTGGGCATGCGGGGTTATCTTCAGATGTCGAAATTAGATCGGCGTACTTTGGTAAATTACTCGATGAGCGCCTGCGTCTCTCTCGACAGTCGATGATGCGGATCGCCCTCGTTCGAACGTTCTCCAGGAAATGTTTTAGAAACATTGATTTATGCGTTTCGAGAATTGCTTCCTGTGAATGCAACGGGGGATTGTTGCGCTAATAGAGAATGAATTAGTCGCGGTGTTCGAAACACTCGATGGGTACAGCATACATGAATGTCCGAGGTGTTGGATGAAAAAGGTAACGGCTTAGTTTGGACGTGCTAGAGTTCAAAATAAAGTCATGACATCTCCACTCTAAGCAACATTTCACGCCACGCTTACTGGCTTGTGGATGTATGATCATTCGATTCTCTTGGGAGGAGCAGTTTATGCAAATATATGAAAACTATCGAGTCAAAAGATCTGCATACCTATGTTGTAGTCGAATAGACACATACGAAAAGGGATAATTGTCCAAAAAGTTTTAAATCTATTATTCCAAATTCAATTCGGTCATAAGGCCTTTTAATTATGCTAATTTAGCCCTAAACGTTTGGACGATTTATCAAATTTAGTCATAAACCTTTCTTTGTGTCGATTTAGGACTAAATTAGCGCGATCGGAAATTTTAGAACTAAATTGACATTCATCTAATATTTTTAAAACTTTTTTGGATAATCATCCCCATACCCAAGAGCATACAGACATGATCATTATCATAATCATGTGTTGCATCCTCTTGTGTATTGCTCAAGGGATGACAATTTGATGAATGAAGCCATAGTTCGATGCAAAAGCCATATATAATCATACGAATGTACTTTGGTTCCCCTTTTCAATGTCATTTGATTGGATATATGTTGGAATTTGGGATTGGTTTAAAGGGTGAATGGGAAATTTGATGAATGAAGCCATAGTTCGATGCAAAAGGCATATATAATCATACGAATGTACTTTGGTTCCCCTTTTCAATGTCATTTGATTGGATATATATTGGAATTTGGGATTGGTATAAAGGGTGAATGTGAAATTGTCCTCAAAAGAAAAACATTTTAGTGGGATGTGAGTCATACATGGAAAAAACAACTTTGAGTTGGTAGTGGAAAGTATAGAAACGTTTGTTCCACATAAAATAGAAAAGAAGCCTTTGAAGTGTTTTAAATATGGTTACACTCCATTGAAATAGTAATGTTTAAAGACAAGCACTATGCATCACGTATATGTGCAGGGGGGTGCAAATTTGGTTCCCGACGAACACCAATGCAATCTCGAAAAGTGAGCTTAGAGACAAGCCACTTTTTGCCTTTTTTTTTTTTTTTGCTGTTACATATTCTGAAACGGCAAAATTCTTCTAAGCTAGAGACCATTAGATTCAGAACGTTCTTGGGACAACTAAACTCAGCAGTAGAGTCTGTAACTATCAGAATCATTTTTTATCTGCCATTTGGTAACAGCAGCTTACAGCTTTAAGTTGTAACGGTAGATTAATGACAGCGGTTATGAATTTGATGTTGTAACCGTAGACTTAATTCGTCATTAATGTGTAACGGCTGATTTAATCAGCTAATTAATCCCAACATGTTTGTAACAATTGAGTTAATTGCCGAAAAAATGGTTCCCTCACATTTTTGTTTTTAGAAGGCTATTTCATTCTTTCATATGGGCGTCGAACATTTCTTTGAGAAAAAGAGCATTGTTTCAAGTTTTTCCTGCATTATATCATTTTAGACAGTATTCAACAGAAAACGTTGTTCAAATTCGTCGAAAGCCTCAAAACTTTGTTTTTCGTTACTGTCAACTGTTGTATCTTGGGAGACAGACAATCACGTAGCCTCACTTGTACTGGAGGGTGCCTCATTGTGTACTAGAGGGGATAAATCTGTTTTAAGGAAACCGTGTCTAACATAGGCCTCGATTTCCTCATTCTATTTCCACTCAATCATCTTGTTGTATCATGTTATGATACTTTTATTTATTATTTATGTGAATTGATACCTCTTTTGAATTGTGTATATAAAACAATTTCAAAGTAGATTCGAAGATTCGTGCAAATCCTCCAGCAATCAAACTTTAGAGACGGTTGGAATGCGATCAGACTGCAAAGTCTGGAGTCACAGACTCAAGGGACAAATTTTAAAAACAACTAGACTTAACTATTAGACTTTATTGTAAAGCCATTTAAATCGATTTTGTATATATCCTCCAACAATATAGACAAAGGAGCATGTAAGTGCCCCCCCAAAAAAAAAAAGGTGACGCAATATTTATCAACCGCACCCCCAATTAAGTCAAAACCGCCCCTAGTCTCACACCCACTTTCCCTCGCATGCTAGAATTGACCCTGTAGGCTGCAGTCGATCCTTAGGGTTGAATTTGAACTTGTCATCCCGAATGTGAATGCCTCGGACAATTTCCTTTTAAAGATTGTCATTAGGAGTGAATTCTGTTAGTTACAAGTTCTGCTGATAGAATCTATATCATGTCAGACAAAAGAGAATTAAAGAATAGCCCTTGCTCTTTGGTTCCGGACCAAATCTTTGTTCCCGTATATCACTTTCACTGTGAATAAGACGACGTGGGATCTCTCATATGCTCCCGAATATGCACAAGTTCATATCAATGCATGTACAGGAATTTACTCTACGTACAAATAGATACAGACACACGTCTTCAATAACTCCAGAAGCAAGCGAATATCATGTTCTTCATCTCGAAATATTGCAAGGTCACAAAACACCCTCCCCCCCTCCCAAAGAAAAAGAGAAAGAAGGAAAAATAATCAATGTACGACATGGGAACATCTGTCCACGTGTACAGAGATAATGGATCTGTCTGCATGCATACGTGAACTCATGAACGTCCCGGTGAAGATGATAGGAGAGCCATTTCTGGTGACACGACAGGCTTTTGGCTGCCTTAGGACAAGATAGGGTGGAAAACAAGGACCCGGATTTCCTGCTCTGCTTTGTCAGCATAGAGACGGTGGTAGATCCATTTCAAATCGAAAGTGGTGAGTGGAAGGACATATGTTTCTATACCCGCCTCAGATTCTCACAATGGTGCTGGGTCCGAAATAGGGTTCTTGTTTGTCGCATGCCTCAATGTGATATTTGATGGTCAATGCGTTTAATGTGTTTTCGGAAGATTACATCCACGACTAAACTTATGCGCATCTGTTCGGGACTACAATCGGTATCATCAAAACTACAGCACATGTCGGCTCGAACTGCTGAGTACTATGTGATTGAATTGAAGACACGCGGTTCAATTGGAGACACCCAGATCATCGGAACTAATACAAGCGGAAGAGAATTAACACCCATTCAAATCAATTGTTGAACGAGTCTGTTTGTTACGATTTTCAAACAATGTTGCGTGTGTGGACCTAACTACAATTACAAGGAACACATTAAATGCACAGGCCATTGATATCAAGAGAAGACAGAGACAGGAGGTTTTGGTTTCATGTTATACTCATCATCAACGTTACCAAAAATTTATCTATGCATGTATGTATGTGTGCATGTATGTATGTATGTATTTAAAAAATGAATTTTCCCTTTTCTCAAGTACCTCTAATGTCCTCATCAACGTAAGTAGTTGTGCATGCACGTGCACAATGCACGCCTAATCTCCATTTTTCTTCATCAGAGTTCGTCTACTTTGCCATATGCATGGATTATCATGATTTTCCTCAATTGGCTTAAAAAAAAAGATGCGCGACAAGTAATAAGTGCATAAATAAACAACTAAATAGACGTAAATGTGAAATAATAGAGCATGCTATATCCCCCCAGTTTTTTTTTTAAAAGAATGCGAACATTTGTACTTGCATAATGTTGCATTCTTGGATCACGTTCTCTTTTTGATTATTAAGATGCCTTTTTAAATCATTCATACTGTATTTAAGCGGTCATATCAAGAGCTATTCACAAACAGGTTCGATTTACGAGTGCCCCCAGCGACACGTGTCAAGTGCCCACTTAACAAATTACTGCAATTTTCAATACATTGCCTCCCTCGTGTCATGCCTAGTAAATTGGCCTGCGATGTAGACGCATTTATAGCCTATCTTTTTCCACCTGCCCACCTCACGAGGAACAGTCAAGCTCTTGGAATGAATTTTCAAGAACCGGGAGCGCAGTACCCTGTTGACCTATTCGAGCGGATGACGCCAAGGTGATGAAGATCCATCTGACTTGACTATCCTCCCACCAAATTTTGCCATTTGCTAGAACGCATTCATATCTTTTTGCCCTTTTCTTTCGATTCTTTTGGAGATGGAATTGAACCGGCGATTTGATTTGCAATTTGACGTTCCATCATCCACAGTCTATTTGTTAGCTGGAGCCCGGTGGGGACTCCGGCCAATTTTTGCGTGCCGTATTAGGTAGGTGCAAGCCCGCGAAAGATGGGGACGTCGTTTACTTCGATCACACAGTTTGCAGAGAAAGCTCCATGAATGGGTCGCTGTTTTAGGTTAGAGGCCAAAAAAAATAAAGGGAAAATAAATCGTGATTATGTGTCGTCTCAGTTAGGTGAAAATGGGACCATGCGCAATGTAGATTTTCATATAGTATGTTCTTTTTTTTTCTTCACCAAGCATTTGATGGACGGAAAATTGATAAGTTTATCTCGATGCTTGCGTGTCGAGGAAACGTTTATAAGTGTTTTTCACGCATATAAGCACGCATTAGTACGATACAATGATTATGAACTCATCACGTGATTCAATGAAGTTATATGAATCCCGTTTGATTTAAGGTAAATGAATTATCAAGGAAATTTTTATATGAATATCAATTCAATTATAAATATTTTAATTTAATCAACTTTAATTATAAAATTTTCGATGGTTTGCCCAATAGCCTTTTTGGGCAATTTTGACAGGAAACAATATATACGGACAACTTTTGCAATTTCCAAAAGAAATTCCTGAATTTGGTTTAATTTTTTCCTTTTTTTTTTCATTATGGCCAGCGAGATCACCTTGGCGGCATCTAGCATGGGCCACCTTCATCAAATCTCAAGGCTGGGGGGAGGGGGGGGGGGGTTCAACTCGTGTCGGCCACCATGAAAAAAATAAATAATAAAAAAGGGAATTTTTTTAGAAAAATCATAAAATTCTCTATATTAATGTCAATCATGCCACATAAGGGCAACGAGCGTTTATATCATTGATTTCTAATCGAATTTAACCCGAAGAACTATATTAATAATAAGCTAAAAATTTTAGGATTAAGTTGATTAAATTGAATCGATCACCTTATACAGCAAATTTTTAATCTTTTTAGATAATTTTCGCAATGTAAGACATCATATTTGCGAACGCATATAACGTAATGATTAAGATTAGTCCCGGGAAGGAGCAGCTAGCGTGCACTGGTCCGGTGATGACGTAAGAGGACAAGAATGAAAAGATGTTTGAAGTCGCACCTTTTGTTCTTAACGAACGCTTCCCGCATCGTCCCTTAACCATATGTGCATTATTCTCCGTGCTGTCGATTTCTCGAGTACATGCCGCTCCATGAAAGGACAAATCGAGGAGAGGTGCCAACAGAGGTGCCTCCATCAAGACTGATGCAAAAGCCTCACCAAAGACGATCCATGGAAAAGGAGAATGGCAAGTTGGAGACCTTTCGCGAATGAATTTAAACGCGTCATGCTTGTCGACCCAGCCACGGTCGCCATCCAGTTGAAGCAGACGGCTCATGGGCGGGACAAGACAATGTACTAGACGATACGAAGCTATAGCTTCGCATACGACGCGTCTGTTTGCAATTCTGTAATTAAGGAGTTTTATCAGCATGCATGAAGTTCTATGTGCCATCCAAGGAGGTCCTCATCTCTTGTAATATGAAATGACCGTGGACATGAATTTCTCTATCCCTTAACTTATCTAAGTTTTTGTTACGTGCGATTTTCGGCCTATGTTTTCTTGCCCAGTGTGATCAATCCTAACCTAAGCAAGTCATGGATTGAGATAAGTAAGAGGATAGAGAATCAAACTCCGCCCGGATCTAGACAATATCTTTTGTACTTTTGACATGGACGTGCAAATCAAAAGCTAAGATTCGTCTCCAGGAATCGATTATGAGAAACTAAGACCCCAACGAGTCGAAGCACGGGCGCATGTTTTATGAGATCGTCGTCCTGAGTTGCATATATCAGAGTCTTGACAATACAACAGAAGCTCACAGGGAAAGACAAGCTTGACTCGAAAAGGGTTTCTTTGACCATGCGGTGCGTATGCGTCTTTCCCATGAATCCGCCCGATGCAAGAACACGCTATATCGCCCAATTAAGGAGAAAGAGGACGCACATCAATCTTTACTGCACATACTGACGGGTCCAGCTTCATTAAAAACCCAAGAAACCCTAGTTTTGGTCAAAAGGAAGTAGAGATATCATGTGGTGAGACATGTGGCCACAGCGATGAAACGCTCGAGACAAGAGAGATGAGGAGAGGATAGGAGATAAAAGAGAGTCAGGCTGCAGAAAGCTGAAGCTTTCACATTGGAATCGAGACCCACATGGAGAAGTCAATGGCAAAGTGATTGACTATGGAGGAGTTTGGTAGCCAGCCGCCCCCTTGTGGCGTGCCAATTCTGACCCTTAACAAGTCATGGAGACATTATTAAAGGTGTGCACACTGGGGAAAACCAGCTCTCTCTGGGTGCGCATCCACACACTACTGCTGTTGACTTGGAAAGTCATCCAATTCTGAATATTGGAGCATGAGGACCCCATGTTCGTTCACCTCGTAATAGAGATACACAGAGCGAGACGAGTGTATGGACATTGGAATAGGATCGAGTCTCCCGCATTCCGTTCAATTGACCAATATCGGGTCTTCAAAGTATTGCTGCTAATAACATCACCGCCATCGGTCTAAGCAGTGGATCCAATCATGACCGTGGAGATCGATCGTGTGTAACACACGATGTGACATATAAATACATACCATACTAGCGAATAATATGATATGTGGGTATACAACATACCTAAAATAAAACGAATCAATATTGTTGAGTCGTATGAACTTTACATGGTACTTAAGAGATCGAAAACGACAAACATAAACACAAGATTTAATGCCCTTTTCTTTGGTCGTGCATGGAAAACGAGACTCTTGCTGAATGAGGGAGTTAAGTAAAGGGTCTATTCCGTCAATCACATCTTAGGCAGACAATGGAGACCTCTGCGATTGTGGCCATCCATCGAACGCGCGATTTGAGCTTTCATAGAAGCTACGGGGCAAGCCTCTCCTGTGAGGTCCAGGGCATCCTCAAGTAGATTCTTTCGTCCCATCTGATCAAGTAGTGCCGGATCGCGTCGTCTCGTCTCTTCCTTGTTTTCCCTTTTCAAGTTTCAAGGCGAAATAATTCGACCTTTCATAGCATGGATAAGTAAAGTATGTTGGAATAATAACTAAAAAAATTTAAATTTATTACAATTATATGTCAATTCAATCCTTCTTTGTTATTATCAAATGCTACCTAAACTTTTTGTAATTATGCCGGTTAGGTCAATCCGATCAATTTTGACAGGATAGTGATGATGTGAATGCCAGGCATCCTATATGATGCCCTCGACGCTGGCTTTGATAATTTTTAATAATATTTTGACTTATATTTTTAGAAATTTCATTTTTATTTTCATTCTTATTCCCTTTCTCCTTCCTCTAGCTAGTCGCCAATCAGTAACCGACCAAAGGCAAGGATAAGCCTCACTACATCTGGAATGATGAGGGCGATCCTCACCCATCGACGACAAAAGGTGATCCTTGCCATATTTAGAACTTGAGGCTTGACCTCGACCATCGATGAGGATGGTGATGTAGACCTTGTCTAGAGATGGCTAGGTTAGCCTCACCTTTGGCCGATCACTGATAAGCGACAATAGGAGGAAGAAAAAGAGGGAAGAAGAATAAAAAAGGAAAGAAAAAGAAAAAAGAAAAATGGAAAACGTAATTTAAAATAAAGTAAAATTATCCACATAAGTGTTAGTGGTATTACAAAGGACAATCGACTTCTACGTCAATTAGTGGCTTTTACAGAAATTCTAAGACTTTATTTAGCCAAAAAAAAGATTTAAGATTGAACTAATACAATTGAAATAGGTTTTAAACTTTTTTGTAATTTTCTCTAGGTACCTATTACCTTACTTTGAATTTAGAAATTCATCGGTTAGCGAGGTTTTTGTATTTGAGATGAGTTTATATGTTGTACAAAATGTCTGATTTTGCTCATGATTCGCCTCACAGGTATTTTTTTTTTCTTTTAGGTTTTTTGGTTTCTGTAAATTTACATACTTTCTTGGGCCAACAATGGCACGTTGGATCTTTGGTTCGAGCGATGGCTAACCCATTCGTGGGCTTGTAGATATCCGACCCGACAGGCCCGTCGCGGAACACAAGCGGAGAGGACGCGGCGGATGGCGAGATGTCGGAAATGCCCCTCGCAGCAAGTTGCCGTTTCTCTTGGGATCCGGATCGTCTGATCTGGACGTCCGGATCAGATCTGCTCTGGTTTTAATGTCAGCCGTCGGATCCGATCCGACGGCTGATATTAAAGAGCGGGAGATTAGACCCTTTACGTTAAAAAAATATTTTTTATTTTGAAAACGAATTTCTCTCTCTTCGTTTTCTCTCTCCCGCCCCCCATTCTCCAAAGAAAGAGGACGAAGATCCGGGGGAAGAGCAATTAGAAAATGGGGAAGACGACGAAGCCGACGAAGCGATTTTGCCCCCCTCGCGTCCCCTCGAGCGTCGATTTGCAAAGAGAAGTTCTTTAATCGGATTCCCATTCCACTGCTGTCTTGGTCGACTTCAGTTTGCAGAGAGAAGCGGGGAAGACGACGAAGCCGACGAAGCGATTTTGCCCCCCTCGGGTCCAATCAAGCGTCGGTTTGCAGAGACAAGTTCTTCAATCGGATTCCCATTCCACTGCTGTCTTGGTCGACTTCACTTTGCAGAGAGAAGTGGGGAAGACGACCTCGACGCCACATTCTCCCGCCATCACTTGCTTCGGTAGCCAGCTGACCAGGTGCTGACCAGGTGATTTTGGGGATTCCTTCTTCTCCGCATCGTGTGTGACTCTAGAAATGCATGGTTTCCCCAGACGTGTGCATTTCCCCTTTCTATTTGCAATTATATCCTGTTCTACCGAGCCCCCTGTGGGGAAGACGACGAAGCCGACGAAGCGATTTTGCCCCCCTCGGGTCCCCTCGAGCGTCGATTTGCAGATGTGGCGGCGGCGTCGGATCTCCGGTCTCCGCGCACAAACTCCGGCGCGGCGGGCGCCGGTTCGGCTTCGAGGAGAGCAGATTAGAGCGGTAGCTCGGGTCAACTTCCTCACCGCTTACCTTCTGCTGCTGCTGGTGGCAGCGATCGTCGTCGACGGAGGAGGAGGAGAAACGGTCGAAGCAGTGCCAGCGGCTCTCTGAGATCATCGTACCGGGGTTAGCCTCCTCGCAGCTTCGGGCATGGTCCATCCTCGACTGTCCTTACTCACCGCTCGACTTCAACCCTCTCAACTTGGTCTGGCTCGACACCGCAAAGGTTATGTGTGGTTGGATTCTGCTGTGCAGTTGTTATCGTGAGTTTTGCGTGCATGTGCCGCCTTGCTTGATTTTGGTCCAAGTGTGTAACTTTCGCGTTTTGGTGTCCGGTGGAGTATGTGGTCGGGGACCTGGGGTTGAAGGAAAGGAAGAAGCTCGCTCGGGCACTTGATGTTCCTGCTCTTTTGTGGGGTTTGCTTGTTTCTGGGTGTTTTCAAGATTTGTGCAAATGGGTGGTTCGGATCTGCGATCGAGAGAGCTGAATCGAATTGGGTTAGTTGGTTCATCTGCTTACTCTAGAGTGAAAGAAAGATTTTGGTTCTACGTTTGAGCGAATTTTGGGATGATTAGGTGGAGAAGAAGTGGTATCCCCTATGTTAAACCTTTTTGACCAAATCTATGCAAAAGAAAATCAGCTGGCTAAACTAACGATTTTAGATAGTCTAGTGGGTTAGCTAAATTAATAATTATTGTCTGTTCCATCAATTGCCATTAAGATATGCACCTTCCTGAAACTGGGGCAGGGTACGAAATGCAGAGAGCGAAGGGATGCATGCAAAGTTTACTATAGAAGTTCTATGTTTCACTATCTTTCTCTCTATTTTTTTCTTTCATCCTCCTTAATTTTCTTTGTTACATGAACGTTTGTTTTGAAAAAAAAAATCAGCATTCTATCCTGTCTTTGGCTTTTCATGTGTCTCTACTGGTTCATGCTTTTCCTTGCGTTTAGGATCATGGGTTTTGGATGGTGCGTCTCGGAGCCCGATTAATTTAGGAAAAGGATTTGCTGTCGAACCGTCTGTGTGCTAGATGGTCATGAGATGGAATGGCGGTGATCTTGGAATGCAGAGGCTTGAAACGATCGCTGCAAAAACGTTGGCCTTTTTCTCGTTTTTTATGTTGTTTCATTTCTAGAGTTGCATTGCATGGTTGCAGATGATGCGGCTGAACATTGATCTGATCTTAGACCATACAGAGTTGGTAATCAGTTAGGAAATGAACCCAGTTTGGTGATCTTTGAATTGTTTATTTTTTGCCATGATGGCAGATTCTTTTTTCCTGGTTTGCAGCTGAACATTGATCTGATGCTAAACCATAGGGAGGGTGCAAGTAGATTGAAAAATGGACCTATTTGGGTGACCTTTGAGCTCTTTATCGTTTGCTGTGATGGTCGATTTTTCTACCTAGTTTTGAATTGAAGCCTTTACTGAGCCGGTTTAAATAGTTTGTGTTATCTAGAAGTCACAGAATGTCCTTGCAGATGATTATCATTGTCATTGAAAGAATAGGAACAGGAGATGGGAACTAACAAAATCAATTCTCAATGATCTTTGAAGTACTCATCACTGGCTTGTAATGATCTCATGTTGATGTACCCAATCATGACTTATGCAAAAACCAGAAGACTTTTCGGCTTAAGAAGAGCGCTCCATCTGGAAGTAAGGTTGGTGTTTCATGTTGAGATGTTTTTACTCTTCATCAATCAACTTTGGATGAACTAAGCAATTTATCTACACGTGTTTCTTCTTTCCGGGTATTCAAATTTTAGGGTTCTCAACTACAAAGATATATTGATTCTACACTAGGAAGTGGAAATTTGAGAGAAGCAGTGCGGCTTCCCCTGGAGAAGACATCAACAAGTGGCTGGAAGTGAGTAGTGAGTATTTCTGCAGTATTAATTTGCTAACAAGAATATATGATTAGTCAAACAATTAAATTCATGCGCGTGAGCCTGCACACACATAGCACAATAATTCTTTTCCTTTGATTAATTTTCTGTCCGGGTTCTTTGCTTTGTACAGCCGTGGACTTTTTCAATCAAGTGAACATTCTATACTGTACACTCACTGAATTCTGCACGCCATCTAACTGCCCGATAATGTCTGCAGGCCCAAAGTGAGAAACTGCTTGACAAAATTTCCATTTACTTTATCTGTTCGATGCCTATATGTAGGTTCTTTCATTTGAATATCCATTCTTAATTATGTTGCAGTCATTTGACCTCAAAGTTGCCTATAGATAGTCTGTTTGCACATAGATTCTCGACCCTCTGAATCTTTGCTCCAATTATATTGACAAACTAGATGGTTATTTTTATTTGTTATATCTTGACCTCTGTTACAAAGCTCTATCGGTTCGTTGATTGTTCCTTGATGATGGTAATAACCTAATTGCTTACTGATTTTGGTTCTATTGGATGCAGTGTGGACGACCCTTTCAAGGACATAGCCGGGCCTTCCCTGCATGTGTTGATAAAGATGCTTGCCACCATAACACTCGTCATGGCTTGTGTTTTGAGAGTTTGTCCATATATATTGGGATTTTCAACAGAGTATCGAAGCTTGCACCCATTTTTGTATGACTAGTATACTTTGCCAGATACATTAGATAGGAGTTTTCGATTTTATCTATATCCTAAAGGTGTCGAATTGAATGTCATACTAACATTTGTTTGAATAAAGAGACTTTAAAATTGCTATTCATTCTAGTGTACCTAGTGTAGCATAAAAGCTGTTGGAGGCTTTAAGTTATCAAAGATGTAACAGCTTAATGTCCTCAAATATTGCTTGATTAAGATGGGGTACCGCATTTTAAGCAGGTCATTGACAGAAAAGGAACTAGAGACAAAATAACTCGTTACTCAAGTTATCAAAATAGGTTATTCTAATTTGTGGTTTTTTAGGAGGATGCATTTGTTCATCTTGATGAGTAAATATGTGAATCAAATATATGTCGTTAATCAACGGACCAATCTTTGATTATTCAAACATGCGACATTGAAATTGGTTATAATTTGTGTTGATGGGTGATCATATGCGTTATTGGTTGTTGTTCATTGTTGGTATTTAAGTGATGATCCAAAGTGGAGCTCGAAAATTGAATACAACTCATCAAAGAGAGCCTTATATATCATTGATGCACTAGTAGTTATGACGAGCTCGTGAACCCTTGACTTTAGGGTGTCGGCCTGTCGAGTAGTGATGAGTAACTTTCATAACTAACGTAAGAACTCTCGATAATGCCTAGTAAGGTCATTGACTCATCTCACTTTTGCAAAAACATGACAAATTTGCAGATAATAAACTCACCCAATAATTAAATGCTTAAACAAACGGTAGAATAATTGGAAAATTGCTTCCTTCAGTTAATTCACATTGCGTAATTATAGTCTCTAATCTCATTCTTGTATCGCTAATATCGTATCCCAAATGTATATCAATTTGCAAAAACTGCAGCAAACCGAAAAGAAAAGGTGAAAATGAGGGAGGGAAGATTTAAAAAAAAAACTTTCCATCCAAGTGGACGAACACGAGATCAATCGCCAATTCTAATTGAACGCAAAAGACCCATAAGCATACTGGTGTTAGTACTCGTTCCTCATGAATTGAGAAAGCTGCAAGTCATATGAAGCTCCCATCATCCGCTTCCCAGCTTCTTTTCATCATACTCTCTCCACCATTTCATGTAGCTGCTCTTCTCCAGGAAGATCTCGGACGATATTGCGTACCTCTCCAGGAGGCTCATGACGTACTGCTCGAACTCGACCAACTCCTCTCTTCTCTCCATGGCCGTGTTTGGTTCTCCGCTCTTGAGCAACTTGCCCGATATGATTGCCTCCTCAACGTGCGCCTAGAAGCAATAGTCCTTGGTTAGACTGGACGAGACTTTTTTCCGTCTCGAATGGACTGAGTTATGCAAGGTCGAATAATTAGGTATTCAATAGAACGTAGTACCTGGACCTTCCTTGAGTTAGGTAATTCCTTTTGCTGACTGGTGAGGCATCAAAAGCAATGATTGTGTAGTCTGTGGTGGAACTCTTTGAGTGCCACCCATGAGGACGACGACGACGGTTGTCGCTGCTTGGCATTGACTTGGCCCTGAAGCTGAGAAATTGCATCCCATGAACGTCCAAGAAGACTGGCCGCTGCCGTCAAGTTCGCCAAATCGAGTCCCCTGCTGAACCTGCAAAATAGGAAAGATTGATTCGAGTCAAAAAGATCGAATTCGAGTCATGTGATTCACCGAATGGTCCTACAATTGATGAATCATTGGAAAATTACCTCTCCTTGCAACTTCTTCACTCCAATATTCTTCGGTTTTCAGTCTATTCCATTCTTTGTTGATCCAGCCATTTTCTTATTGGCCCAACGCCTGAACAGCAAATTCAATCCTCCGATGTATGCATCTTAAGCCAACAGAAGAAACTATTGCAATTAGCAGATCGTAAGACCTGTGTGTGTGTGTGTGTGTGAGAGAGAGAGATATATATCTACCACTGGCACAGCTATAAACAGGGATACTGGTGATAGGCTCTTCGATATTAACTCTCCTATATAGTGGTGCCAGAAAATTTCACTCTTAATCGTGAAGGCATACGGTGTTGTCAAGAATTACCTTCTTTGTCTGGCCAAAATTGTATGCATGTCCCCTGACGATCCTTTGATTCAAGTGGAAGCACATGACATTTTAAAGCTGTCAAAAAGGTTTAACATAGGGGATACCACTTCTTCTCCACCTAATCATCCCAAAATTCGCTCAAACGTAGAACCAAAATCTTTCTTTCACTCTAGAGTAAGCAGATGAACCAACTAACCCAATTCGATTCAGCTCTCTCGATCGCAGATCCGAACCACCCATTTGCACAAATCTTGAAAACACCCAGAAACAAGCAAACCCCACAAAAGAGCAGGAACATCAAGTGCCCGAGCGAGCTTCTTCCTTTCCTTCAACCCCAGGTCCCCGACCACATACTCCACCGGACACCAAAACGCGAAAGTTACACACTTGGACCAAAATCAAGCAAGGCGGCACATGCACGCAAAACTCACGATAACAACTGCACAGCAGAATCCAACCACACATAACCTTTGTGGTGTCGAGCCAGACCAAGTTGAGAGGGTTGAAGTCGAGCGGTGAGTAAGGACAGTCGAGGATGGACCATGCCCGAAGCTGCGAGGAGGCTAACCCCGGTACGATGATCTCAGAGAGCCGCTGGCACTGCTTCGACCGTTTCTCCTCCTCCTCCGTCGACGACGATCGCTGCCACCAGCAGCAGCAGAAGGTAAGCGGTGAGGAAGTTGACCCGAGCTACCGCTCTAATCTGCTCTCCTCGAAGCCGAACCGGCGCCCGCCGCGCCGGAGTTTGTGCGCGGAGACCGGAGATCCGACGCCGCCGCCACATCTGCAAATCGACGCTCGAGGGGACCCGAGGGGGGCAAAATCGCTTCGTCGGCTTCGTCGTCTTCCCCACAGGGGGCTCGGTAGAACAGGATATAATTGCAAATAGAAAGGGGAAATGCACACGTCTGGGGAAACCATGCATTTCTAGAGTCACACACGATGCGGAGAAGAAGGAATCCCCAAAATCACCTGGTCAGCACCTGGTCAGCTGGCTACCGAAGCAAGTGATGGCGGGAGAATGTGGCGTCGAGGTCGTCTTCCCCACTTCTCTCTGCAAAGTGAAGTCGACCAAGACAGCAGTGGAATGGGAATCCGATTGAAGAACTTGTCTCTGCAAACCGACGCTTGATTGGACCCGAGGGGGGCAAAATCGCTTCGTCGGCTTCGTCGTCTTCCCCGCTTCTCTCTGCAAACTGAAGTCGACCAAGACAGCAGTGGAATGGGAATCCGATTAAAGAACTTCTCTTTGCAAATCGACGCTCGAGGGGACGCGAGGGGGGCAAAATCGCTTCGTCGGCTTCGTCGTCTTCCCCATTTTCTGATTGCTCTTCCCCCGGATCTTCGTCCTCTTTCTTTGGAGAATGGGGGGCGGGAGAGAGAAAACGAAGAGAGAGAAATTCGTTTTCAAAATAAAAAATATTTTTTTAACGTAAAGGGTCTAATCTCCCGCTCTTTAATATCAGCCGTCGGATCGGATCCGACGGCTGACATTAAAACCAGAGCAGATCTGATCCGGACGTCCAGATCAGACGATCCGGATCCTTTCTCTTGAGGCCACCCTGTCCGAATCGAACCTCTCTTTCTCCCAACGGCTACTTGCGGGATCAGTGAGAGAGAAGACGCAGCAGACATTTAAAAAAGTGTCGCAGAAGCTCTCGCTTCGGCTTACCCATTTGCCGCTGCGATTCGTTCACTCGCGATAACGAACGCTCCTCTCTCTCTCTCTCTCTCTCTCTCTCTCTCTCTCTCTCTCTCTCTCTCTCTGTGTACGCGTTAGGTCGATGTCAAAATCGAGCATGGAGGCGAGCAACCGCGAAGGAGGAGGAGGAGGAGGAGGAGGAGGAGGAGGAGTGGGAGGAGATGAATTCTACGAGGACATAGAGGCGCCCAAGTTCGTGGACTTAACCGCGCCCGATCGCTACCCTCCCGACACAGACCGCTACTGGTTTTGCTTGCGCGTCGGTATGGCTCCCCTCCCCCTCACTCCGCTTCATAAAGTCCAACGTTTTCACTTTCTTTCGTTGTTGTTCTCGTCGTTTTGATCTGGAAAGTTTGGTAATCTCAGATTCGTTAAGTGATCATAATTGAGCTTGATGTTTGGGTTTAGGATAGCCCTAGGGAAATTCGCTTCTTGGGTCATCGAGTTTTCATTTTTTGTTCACTTCGGTTGGCTCGGTCTGTTAGCCCATCCTTTCCAAATTTTGTCTGATCCGAAAGTGCTTTGGCTGCTCGAGATCTCGTTTTCGAGTTCTAGAGCTCAAGATGCATAAGTTTTTATTTTTCCTTAGTTCTCTGAGTCTATTGGGTTGCAGGATGTGATCAGAAGCATGAAGAAGAAATGGACTCTGAAGCGATTTACAAGAATTTCGTCCTTAGGGTCAGTAACTATGCCTTTTTCCATCTTCGCATCTTTCTATCATGAGTAGGAGGCTAAGTCGAGAAGTCGCCGCATGCTGCTGTTGATCTATTACAGGTAATGGCAGCCAGAAGTCCCAATGTAAGACTCCGCAAAGCTTTAACTAGGAAGCCGATTAAGTATGTATCCATCGCATAATTGTGGACTTTAATCTCCATCTCAGGTTCAGCTTGTGATGTGCCTCATTTTCTCTTTGTTGTTGTTATTTTATTGCTTTCGATCCTCAGTACTACAGCGAAGTGTCCGCTGTCAGCTCCTGCGAAACCATCCAGATCTAGATTACCAAGGATGGCTATTTTATCTTCAATCTCTGGAAAGACAATTAATTGTGGTAAAGAAAGGGTCAAATCTACTCGTCCAGTGGCTGCAACCCCCAAGGCAAAGCAGACATCCAGTGTGGCCAAGGCTCTAACTACCCCTAGAAACAACAAGAGAGTGTCCAATCCAGAACTCTTTCGGAGTGTTAGAAACCCGAAGGTTAAGACTAATGCCGCGCAGAACAAACGAGCGGTAACAAAAGCTTTAGTATTTCATTCACCCAAAAAGGCCACCAAGGTTAAAATCTCATCAGAGTTGGATACTACTGTGAGAAAGATTTGTGCCGGGATGAAGAAGCTGGAGATCACAGGCCAAAAGAGGAATATGCTGGGGTATGATACGCCAGTGCCTCTTGCTGGCTCCAAGAAAAAAATGGGCGCCAGGGAGGTCAAAAGTCGGGTTTTTGATTCGTTGCGGACTCAAAAGTGCAAGGGTGCAGATAAAGCTTCTAGCTGTCTAAAGAAAAAGGACAGAGCTAGAGACTTGAAAAACTGTTCTGACTTAGCCACAATTGAAGGAACTTCAGGTGACTCCAGTGACATGGATGTCGACGATAAGTCCAAACGTGGATCTTTGGAAGAATGTCTTATACAAGAAACCTCTCAAGATACTGCACTTAATGTACATGAGGAACTTTTTACGAATGTAAGCAAGTCGAAGAAAAAATCAGGAGAAATTCTTATTGAAGGTTCATCGAGTACAGTCGGAGTTGAAAAGGCTGATGAAAGACTGGGTTTAGGAGCTGACGTAGTTCCTACCGTCCAAGCCATTCTAGATGAGGAGAGGACTAAATCAACTTCTCAGATAGACAAAACATCAAGCTTAAAGGAGGGCAAAATCCAAGAAAACACTGGCAAAACCAGTGACCAGAATGATGTTCCTGCCACTGATAAAGAAATTGGAGATCTTAACATGGATAATGATGACAAAGAAAATTCCACGGCCCCTGATCATAACATGTATGAGCTCCTCTGCACCCAATGTTTGCTATGCATTTGCCACTCTTTGGTCTATAGTTTGCTCATTTTTCTTGATTGATAACTAATTCTTGGTCCGCACTATCTGTTTGTCCTCATTTTCAATTTGCTTCCCACATTTTGTTGCAGAGAACAGAATCGTGACCGCGACAGGAAAATCCTGGGGAAGATTGAGAATCACAAGAAAAATGAGAAGGTTCATATTATTAATTCATTTGCAAGTTGCAATATCTGCCATCCCATGTCGACTATATTTCAGCATCTGAATTTTTTGGCCACCAAAAAACTTCAGGTCACTCCGACGTTGATGAAGATAAAGAAGAGCTCTGTTGCAGACAAAAGAAGTGCCCAGGGTGGGAAGTATGTAAAACCAAGGCCCACCAATCCCAAGCCTTTCAGGCTAAGAACAGATGTAGGTGGACTCCAAATAACTCGATAAGTTGAACTTTCGTTGACGTTGGCTGACAAATATTAGCTATAACAGGAACGGGGAGTTCTTAAGGAAGCGAACTATGAGAAAAAGCTTTCTACACCATTGAAAGAAAATGCAACTGCGCCAGGGCTTCCATCCAAGAAAAATCAGAGTACACAGAAAGTAAGAGTTCCGTTTAGTTTAATTCATGTCTTTCCCCTTATAAATCTACACAACGCGAGCTCATTTTCTTTGACTCTGGTCAGAAATAAGAACAATCCTCTGAAAAGCATATGTTGTCATGAATTCTTTACATTAAACCAGAGGAATGCCAGGTGATCGGCACCTAAGCATTTCTTGATGACATGGTATTTATTACTACTTTCTGAGATTGCTTCAACAACACTGACGAACCTGAAATTCTTTTACTGATATGAAGCAGAAGATCAAAGCTCCTGAATCCAGCACTTTTCACAGAGAAGTTGGACAGAAAATGGCTCCATCTACTCCTGATAGATACACCATTTCGAAACAGCAAAGGAACCTTGCCTCTACAGTGTTTCGTTCCAGGGAAAGCGTAAAAAAGACCAGAATGCTCTCAGTTAAACGGCTTGAAGGGCCTGGAAGGTGAGTGGCCGTTCTAGTTGGAAAATTGAACTTGACAATAAACCACTCATTTCCTATCGTTAGAAATGTACTAGAGAGGATACCGTTGGGGGTTCACAGAGAGGATCAACATTATATATCTTCACAATGCTTTTGCAGAAATTAGGAAAAACGCATGAAAATTCATTGTAGGCATCGAAGTTGAGATACAGGTAACACGAACCTCACTGCTGCTTTTATCTTTCTTGAACTTGTAGTGCGCCATCAAGGAGAAAGGAAGTAACATGTCGACTGAGTGTCATAAAGGAGACGTCTGCAATGGACTATGATTCAAAAGAAGCAGCAAAGATACAAGAACTTGGTGCTTCCTCAGCAACCAAACCTACTGCTCCTGGCACGTCGAGGTCCTTGTCACGAGGCAGAAGGCTCCCAACCATCGCGAAAGAACCAAACTTCCATGATATCCATGTTCCGAAAAGCTGCATCAAGAAACTGACATGAGAGTCTGCTTGCTCAATTTCTTTGGTTAGCTGAGTTGATATTACTGCTGTTCAATTGTTTCGTTGATCTGCGCTTTCAGATGAGTATGTTGGCTCCTTCGGGGAATTGTTGGTTGTAACATGTAACATAATATTCAAATTATATATTTTTTTATTAAAATTTATCGAGTAACTAGTTTATTTTTCCTTTTTTTTTTCTTCTTTCCTTGGTTTTTGGCCGTGATCCCCTGACAATATATCAATCAAACATTGAAAATGTAATTCATCTTCCCTTCCCTCCCCCCCTAACAACATGATCATATTGTTAATTCCTAATTTATAAGTTCTTTATGTGTTTGCTTGATCATGTCTATGCAGGCAAAAAGTAGAACTCTTAAGTAAGGAATGGATTCTTTTTTTTTTTTTGATGAATTTGATTAATATATGTTTCGATAATATTAATCCCTTTTTAAATTTCTTCAGGCTTCATTTCGCTGAATAAAGTTTTTTATGATTTATGGCCTATTTATATGTTACTATCCATTCACATAAAAGACGAAAGTTCATAGAATTAATTTTTGTGGGCAATTATCGAAGCCAATTCTACGTAGCTTTCCTAGTAAAATTTAGTTCTTTTTTATTTAAAGGCATTTTGCTAAAGGATCGAGTTTAGTTGACAAGCAGCAAAATCAAGACCACTGTCGTAAAGTAGCATCAAACTTTTACTAATTAATGTTGCACCTTGTTGCTGTCTGCTGGTACTCAACCATGGCTAGCGGATGATAAATAATGTCCCCTTTTGTTAGTTGGACAACGTTAGCATAGTGAAGATGGGTAAGGTAGCCTTTTGTCTGAACATTAAAATGATCACGACCACCGGGGGGAAGAGGCGTCAACCTTTTTAGATAATTCTCTTTTTTCTTTCCGCCATGAAACTTATCCTACTTCTGTGATATAAGCAAATGTGCTTCTCACTGCTCGATCTTAGTGTGAAGTATCTGTTAGTAATCAGCGAGGGCTAGGGTGTTATGAATTAGAGCTGTCGAATTGGGGGTTTCGGTCGGATTTGGGTTCAGTAAAAAATGACTCGACCAAAATTAACTCATTTAATCTATTTTAACTCATTTAGATACAATATAATTTTAGTGACCCATATACAATCAAACTTATTTACTAAAATATTTTTACATATAATAATCCATATTTCCTTAGTTAACCCATTTTAGACCAAATGTAGCTAAAGAAATATGTATACCGATAACTAACATAAGGAACTTAAGATAAAAAAAAAAAATAGGAAAAGAACAAATTGCTTTAAAATTTTTGATAAGGGTGAAGTGAGATACATCTTGTGGGCCCACCGAGACTTCTTTAAATTTGAAACAATTCGAGAAGTTCATTATTTTTCTATAGAGGATAAATAGAGATTCAAAAATGTAGGTTCCGTTTGAATAAAATGTAAAGTCATTTAGCACTTACACATATTTTTTGGTTTTACTATTCTAAATCAATATATAATTCATTTATACAAAATGTAAAGTCATTTAACACTTATACATATTTTTTGGTTTTACTATTCTAAACCAATATATAATTCATTTATTGAATATAACTAACTCGTATAATAACTCGGTTATCAAACATGAGAAAAAAAAATCTCACTGACCCATTTTGACATCTAGATACAAATTTCCTATTTACATGTTGTGAAAGTTAGCATTAAACCTTTATTCAAAAATTCACCGAAAAGCTAAACAAGGGTCTTCCGGTTGGAGTGGAATACACCACGAACTCTTTAATCTCTTCTGCACGACTTGACGCATATATACGAACTCTTGTCCAGCTAACACCGTATAACAACTTTCAGGCAATCTGCACTCGTATCTTTTTGAAGCTACGGATCAATTGTGCATATCCACTGTCGGTTGTGACTGGGAAAACACGCTGAAAATCCTCCATAACGTTAATAGAAACTAGCTTATTTTGCCATGAATTCAAAATGCTAATTCCTGGCATAGTTGTGGAGCTCAAATGGCTTAAGTGGCTTCCTGTGACTATGAAAAATGACATTATGAAGCTATTTTTGCGGCAAAGACTCCACAGGCCTCTTTGCATATAACTTTGTGAACAACGGGTTCAAGTTATGCCACTCTACTGCTCAGTTTCAAGTAAATTGTGCATCTCCTCTGACATTCCAAGTCAAATAGCAATTTTAAAATATATGCGCAAAATCAATCAGGCTTTGGTGGGGCATTTCGTACTTATCAGAGAACGTCAAACTGGAGGAAGCATGTTAAAAGTCTACTAGCCATTGCACCAAACCATTCAATTTATTTGTATCAATAAAAACCTTCCATATCTGGATGTATCGATATCAAGATTGTTCCGATGAGGTAGGTGAGAAAATTGCTTATACCCTGTCACGCTCATCTTACACCAAATTCACTATCCTCGGTTTTTCATGATGTTCTTGAGCTTCTCATTCGCAGCCACAAGCTGTGCAGCTATGCCAGGTTCATTAGCAGAATGTCCCGCATTGGGAATCACCTGTTAATAGTGCAGAAATTTCAATAAACAGGACAACAGATGGAGATTTTACTTCATAAATCTCCCTGACATGCAGAATCAAAATCATGAAATCACAAGCAAGAATTCTTATCTAAAGTGGCCATCCACAGAACCTCACAAATGCATCAATATGACTCATTCTGAAGAAACTGCCATATTATCACGTAAGAAATTCGTTTGCACATTTGAATTCTGCGTCTTAAAAACCATTATCATGTGCCCACCGCCCATCCAAGGCATCCTAGGCCCAAAGTGCAACTAGGTGGGCCTCGGCCAGTTGTCTCCTTCTTGGACCAGCTCACGTGGCCAATTAATTTTTGCATAGAAAATTAAATAAGTTTTGAACATGGTTGGGCCTGCGCTAGGGTTTTAGGCCCTATACCAGACACAATCTGCTCATGCTTGGCCATCAATCAAGTCTGGTTTCTCAAACCAAAGTTTTCCAACGGAATTGGTAAGCTCATACAGCTAATAGTTCGCCACATCATTATTAAAGCTTTGCCTGATCATATGGCATAAAACAAGAAAAAAAAACTCAATTAATCAACAGGCAGTCCGCCATGTAACTCTCTCTTCAGTCTGTGCTGCAACACTACACGCACAAAGTCCCTAACTCTCCACTACCTAAATCAAATTGCACACCTCAAGGAAGTCGAAAGAAGCAGGCACTGTTTCTTCTAAACATAAGAATCAATGAAAAACTCAAAAACAACCAAGAAAAGCCAGAGTTACTTGTTCTTCACATATAATTATATAATAAAAGAATGGACATGTTGAAGAATGGCTCCTAAAGAATCACACACCAAATGCTTGTCAATATTAATCTGCTGATAAATGTAAGTCATGGTAGATTGTGCTGAAGGGCAGATACCGCATAATGGCACTTTACCAATGAAGTGCACTGTCTATAACTACAAGAAAAATGGACATCTTGACAAGTCACATAAATGAAGAAGCAAAAAGGATTTGAAATCAAAGAGAAATGGCAATAGGTAAGAAAACAGATGTGACAACTCAATCCAGTTGAAAATGGCAATGAAGGTTATTTTTGTCACCTAAGTAGCTCAAAAATTCCAGCTTACCCTAAAATCTGCCTCTGGCCAAGCTTTATGAAGATCCCAAGCAGACATCATAGGGCAGCAAACATCATATCTTCCCTGCGAGTATTTTTGGGGTAAGACACTACCAGTTCTGTAGATATTGAGCTTCGAGTGTTGAAGGACACAAAAGATAATATTAGAGAATTAGTGCTCACAATTAACAGGTGATCTTTGTCGATGCATTATTCATAGTTTGAGAAGTAACCAGCATGAGAATGAAGAAATCTAATTACCTGCACAATTACTGTGTTGATATGCCTTATCTTATCAACATTATCCAGCAGGAACGAATCAGAAGGAAAGAATCCCTTATTCACAAAATAATGGTTCTCAATCCTAGCAAATGCCTGGAGCAAAACCATTACAAGTCATGAGAACCAGTGAAGCTGGTCAAAGTATATCATACTTATTTAGAGATTTCCCCATACAAAAAAATACAGTGTGACTATCCTGGAAACGTGGCATTACAAGGAGTTCCATGAGCAAAAAGTAATATACAAGAACCATATCACGCAAAGGTGAAGGATCTTTTATGCGACTCTATCCAATTTATTGTGTTGTACGGCATGCAAATATCACTAAAATACTAAGCCAGCAAAAGACACTTAGATTTTCAACCACTCACAATATTTGGTGAAAATGCGAATTTATTTATTAGAAAAGCTGATCAGACAATCTATATGCAATAATGCAGCATATAAGCAGCTTCAGACATTATGGCCAAAAAAAGCAGTCCCGGACATTAGAGACACAATCCAAGGACATCATGGGAAAAACCATGCTTTCAATATCTTGTGGACTTACCAGTGAAAAATAATCATCATCCCCTTTCTTTATATTCTCCTCATTTGGAAGTAGATGTGCAGTCATCATTTCCCATTTTGTCCATGCTCTTGCTGCTGCATACTAAGTAGATAAGGAAGAAGTGTGAATATCAAACACGTAAAGCGGCAAGGCCTATTATCAGATGAGCTAGTACAGTCGATTTTCTGCATTAGAATAAAGACAGCACTTATTTCATTAACCATTCCTGTCATGATTCGTCAAACTTTCAGAAAATTAGAGGAAGGTAGTAGAAAGCAGAAGGTGGCGAAGCCATGCAGTTTTTCCATCTTCAATAAGAAACTGCTTTCTGCTTAAAGATTTTTTCTGTCTTTCAGTACAATTTACTCTGACATTCTCTCGTAATCATTGACTTTTTCTTCCACTTTATTTTCTTAAATATTTATCAAAACAGATTGCTCAAGTATGAAACAAATTCATCACTTTTACAGCATCAAATGAGAAGATGGGTTCATGTGGTAGATTTACAATAAGTTTATGGCTACTGCTACAGTCATGGAATAGAACAGAAAATCTTTTGGCATCAGAACTGTCACTATTCTAACTTTGGCAAGAGTCTAAGGGAATGTCATTAAGTATGAGAAGCATAGGTAAGTTGACCTCATTTCTGTTCAATGAAAAAAACCCAGTACCCTATAGATGCATACATGTGGGACTTAAGGGAAAAGGATATATGATTATCCTGTGAAACATTCTCACCTGTGTTTCCAAATCATCAGAATTCAATCGTTTACTATAGGCACTAAGGAAACACTGCCTCTCGTCTGCCGGAATAAGATCTCTAAATGGCTCCCAGGCTGCATAAAAAAGACGGTGTTATTTCATGTCAAACAAACAATGGGAATGCAAATTTTGAACCGACTTTATATGTGGCATCACTGAGAAGCCTCTTGAAGGTTCATAATATCAATCCTCTCTCGTTCGCGGGCGGGCGGGCGGGCGTGCGTGCGTGCGTCTTTATTGAAACTGCAAATGCTTCAGACCAGGATCATCCTAAACATATTTAGGAAATTCTCCTAATCTGAATTTGAAGAGACTGACAACAACCTGCTGACTTAATAAGACTATTTTTTCACTGAAATTCCAGTGAAGACAAAATGTGCCATGATCACATTATGGCAGACTGCATTCACAGCTTACTACTTAAACAATTACCATTTGCCTGGTAGAAGTTCAAGGAAACTACTACTTTTAAGCCAAAGTTCACTTCTGCAGGCCACATAAGTGAAGTCATTGATAGTGGCACTAAATAAGTTTCCCCAACGTACCATCTGGGTATATGGCAGATGCACCACCTTCATAAAACCAATCAATCTCTTTCTTCCGCAATAGAAAGATCCCCCTAAGTACCAATCCAGTAACCTTCAAGTGACACAAAGATCAGGGCAATAAGAAGAAATTGTCTGGGAGTGTAATCTTGACAGAATAAATGCAATGCAAAGGAAAAACCTTCTCAGGGTGCGATTGGCTGTACGCCAGAGCAAGAGTACTTCCCCATGACCCACCAAATACCTGTTACCCCGGACAAACAAATTAAACTTAGATATGCTAATTTTAATGCAGCTAGAATCCTATATTTTCCAAAGTATGAAAGAGTTTAGACCCATGAACCAAAAAACTACTCATGTACTTTCAAAGTGATAGTTTATAGTTTAAAAGGTGTAAATCTTGTTAATTTTGTGCCAATTAAATATGAGAAAATTATGCTTTCTGCTTTGAAAAGAATTAGCACACAAGTAAGTTAATGGCACTATATTCTGAATCATTTCAAATACTTTCAGGTAAATCGATACAGCAATGATGTCTTCAGTCCATTACTCTGAGGGTCCATTCGTATTAGACTTCAAGATAGTGGAAATGCTGATCCACTGTCCACATCACCAAACTACAGTCGTATATTAAGACAGTGTTTAAACATGAAATTTTACCTGCCATTCTGGAATTTCTAAATGTTCCCTCAGCTTTTCAATGTCCGCAATAAGCTCCCATGTGGTGTTTTCTTCCAAGCAAGCATGGGGTGTACTTTTTCCTGCACCTCTCTAGGGAAAGGAGATACTTCTCAGCGAAGACAATTTGATGGGGGATACAACATATATTTGCGCAGTCATTTAAAGAGGTTACCTGGTCAAAAAGTATTATCCGATAAAATTCAGGGTCAAAGAACCTACGGTTGCTGGGGGAAGTGCCCCCTCCAGGACCTCCATGGAGGAAAACCACTGGCTGCAAGATATTTCAGGAAGGAAAAGGAGAAACACAAGTAAATATAGGTAGGAACCCCTCCTTTGATGTAGTGCTAACTACGTAAAATTTAACCACGAACATCAGCCAAAAATAAAAATTCATGATACCAATATAAAACAGGCAGAAGTTGTCAATTTGCAAGCCGGGGCTGGTTGAACACAATAGTCATCCTCTTCAAATACGCTATAAGTTCTAAAAGCAGCTTACATATCAGACATAGTCATACATCACCACCAGCTTTTGTTTTTTGAAATCAATAACAAGACAAGGCATAAGCACAACTAGGGCCACAACTGCTATCCTTTTTGCAATCCCGGCACAAGTTGAACTAGACTAGTCCGGCATATGATTTACGTCAATGTATATAATCACACCACCATCCATTAAATCCATGAGAACTAAAGAAATGAATAATGCCACAATCCGTCAGCAGCAGATAATGGGTACTCACATATCCACTGGGATTTCCTGATTGCTCCCAATAGATGGTGTGGAGGTCGGAAACCTTCAAGAAACCGGTGGCATACGGCTCCACGGGAGGGTAAAGCTCCCGGTTCACCTCAGCCGCTTCCTTCTGCGATTCCACGAGTCCGCTCGACATGGTCTCAGCCGCAAAGCTCGAGCCCCGAACGCACAGACCGAAGCTCCTCCTTCCTGGACAATCCAAAACAGCGCGCAAATCAACGACGGAGAAGAGAAACTGAGCGACCGAAATCGGGCGAAGCGAACTCTCCCACTGACGGCCGCGGTGACTTATATATGGACGCGATGGGTCAAAGGAACCGAGACGGCCCACGGCATAAAGATCGAACAGAGAGGTATCGCTTCGTTCATCAGCAACCATACGTGACGTAAAGCATCGACAGGACCAACCCAAATTACCCAATCAGCTACATTCTCCACAGACACAGAGAGAGAGAGAGAGAGAGAGAGAGAGAGAGAGAGAGAGAGAGAGAGATTCACCTGAGAGGACGAGATGATTGCGAGTGGGGATGGGAGAGAAGGGGAGTGGAAGAGAGGGAAGCCGATTGGAGACGGAGAGATTCGGAGAGCAAGACGGAAGCGCCCTGCACGAGTTCATGGCTTCTTTGCAAGTCCTTCCGGGCTTTTGTTCACGTACGTTGCACCGCAACTTTATCAAATTCCCACCTCCAATCAGCGCCCGCCCTGTCATTGCTTGCTCGCCTCCCTCCCTCCTTGTCGTTTAGCTCCTAACCGCCAAAATGCCCCCGCCTTAAAATATGTGCATATGTCAGTGACGGTGTAGGCCCCGGAAATACTATTATTTGTTTTTTTGGCCGGACGAAAATCCCGTTATTTGGTAATTTGGTTCGATTTTTTTAATGTAAAAGGCCCATTAATAATCTCAAATTGCACCCACGATAACGCATTTATCATGATTTTTTTTGTGACGTAAAACTTCGAAAATATGCCAATTGCTTTTTACCTTCCATAAATGTTTCATCATTTGACTTTTCAGTCAAAATGATGATTCATTAATTTCTTTTAAATCATATATCAACATTTATATAAGTAAATTTTTAACAGTATTTATTGACGAAATTTTAACAAAAGATAAATGAATCACGAATTGACTTTTTTTGAATTTTTATTCAAATTTGTCCTCCTTTGTCATATTCAATTCCAGATGAACCTGATTTATGCACACGTTCAAAGAGGAACCGAATCCCCACGTACCATTTACCCTTCAATTTGAGATTATACGAAAGATTTTACAAATACCCTGTCGGGAAATTTGGTTTCCTATGGAACCTCTCGCAGGTGATGCCATCCTTTCAGATTCTGAATGTGATTTTATCTTTGCGAAATGGAGAAATGAGGAATTATCAAGATAAAACTCGTGTGTTCTCTTCCAGTCATTCGAGGTAAAGAAGCTAAATCGTTCATGCCCCCGCCTGCGAAATGGCGCAGAAAGAAAAATGAAACAGCAGCATCTGCGGAATGCTAATGAGACCGCGAAATTTGGCAACCATTAGACAGGAATGACTTATGCAAATAGTCAAAGCTTCGTCGATCCATGCTTTTACAGTGCCTGGAGTTCTTTAACCATCGCATCTCGAGCCACCCAAGGGGGCCAAAAAAGGGGGAAAACTTTACAGTTGATCTTCTTCAAGCACCTTGATGAAAAAAATATATATCTCAGGCCTGAGTAACTTATAATGTGAAAGTATTGGAAGGAGGATGGATGATGGGCGTCGTCGACATGGTCATGTTGTTTGTGAGCACGCTCGGAGCTACTGTGTCCTCCACCATGACCGGATCAACCTGCATCACCCTCTCTGGCATGAACTTCTCGCCGTCAACTTTGGCCAACACCTCGAAGTGCATGCTCACCGATTCGGGCCTCGTCCTCCACGTGGGGAAACCTTCCAGTTCGCCATCGCCCGCCTTCAATTTCCTCTCTACTCCGAACCCAATCTTAACATATGTCTGAGCAGATACATCTGCTTTTAGTAGCCTGAAGGAACCTTCCTCATTAGCCTTAGGACCCAGAACAGAAGAGAGCACTGCCTCGAAGCCTCGAAGATTAGAGTTGGAACCATTGACTGAGGCAACTGGCCACATGGTGGCGAAATGTTTTGGGGTTAGCAGGGTCATAGCATCTTCTGAAGGTTCAATGTTAGCTAAGCGTTCGATAGCTTTGCTTTTCGATGGTGAGGACAATTCCACAAGGCCAGGTGCAAGGCGCTTGAGCTTGAGCCGGTTGCTTGAAGTGGTGGAGGATGAGGATGGTGAGGCAAGCGAGGTCGGGCCAACTATGCGGAGGGAAAGGAGTGGTTCACCATGAGCACCGGCTGCTTGACGGAGCCGTTCTGCAAGAGCAAGAAGACCAGAGGCAAAGCCATCACCAGTCCTATTTAAAGGAAGTGGCAGCTCTAATGGTCGACGAAGGCTCACTGATCTGGCACCCTTCACAGTGACCACGGCACCCTCTGCCAAGATTACTTTCTTCAGGACACCAGCATCCACATCATGCTGCATAGATCAACAAGACAAAAATGATAATTGGTAACAGGTTGACTTTTGGTCGTTCGGCCATTGTGTACAATAACGATCATCCATCTTAGCTCCATTCTCTAAAACAGCAGACAAACAGTGGTTTGCTGCAATATATAATGCCCCAACAAGAGAAACTTGAAAGGGTCTAAATGATAAATTTTCAAATCACGAGTTCAATTTGTGGGTATATCTTTGAAAGAAATGGCATTTTTATTGCATGATCACAGCACTTCTCCACCCAAAAAATATCTCAACGGCTCAGTAAATTCAAATTTTCAGTTACACATGTCGCACTCAATTCATTCTAAACCTATGACCAAAAAAAAAAAAAATCACTCTAAACCTATAACATTGCGAAAGAACAATGCATTAATACCTTCGCAAATAAGTCTCTAAAGTCACACCATCAGTTGCTGAATTAACAAGAAATCAATTTCCTACATCCATCATCCATGTCTATTCCCCGAATTGATCTTACCAAGAACTATGAAAAGATCCGGCATTGCAAAGCATGATAAATAAGGGCATATTAATGAATGATCTCACTTACTGGCAATGAGATCCGCATGTCTTTTGCATCCTGAATCCACAGCTCCATTGGCCCGGCCAGCTGAAATGGAGCCAGCACAGGCAGGGCACGGTCCGACTTCCTCTTCTCCATCAATGCGTTTTCACTAGCTCCAACCGCATCTTCGACCCGGAATATGGGCAAATCCACGTACTCCCACCGATTCACATCCTCCAAGAGCTTCAACGGAAGCACCTCGTCATCGATCTCCACGTCGAACTCATAGGCCACGGCGTGGCCTACGAGCGCATCCCCAACATCGAATCCCGACACCTTGAAATCATCTGCCTGGAATCCCAGCCCCTTAACAATGGCTTCCTTCAAATCCTGCAAGGCCAAACGCTCCTGTGAGCAATTTCCAATCTGATAACGAAAATGCCCCCAATTTCACCAACGACCCAATCCCACGAGTCCCTCAACAATCGCCTCCTTCGAATCGCACAAAGGAATGCCAATCCTCCAAACCAATTCCGCGATCAACACCGAGCTGCGAGAATAACTAAGTCGACCTCGAACAAGCTAAAACCAAGATCAATCTATCTATCGAGAAACATCAATCTTGCGAAATCATAGAAAACTCCAGAAGAACGTCCCATCATCCGAACCCCGCTAAAATCCGCTCAAGAAAACCAAGAACGAAGAGAATCGGGCAAGCCAGCACTCACGGATATGGCCTTGGGGTAGGCTGATTGAACGCCGGGCGTTGTGATCAGGGCCGTCGAGAACGGCTGAATCGTCGAGAGCACCAGCAACAGGGGGCAAAGCCGAATCGCCTTGAAGGCCATCGGAACAAAGAGCGAGAGAAGGCGGCGACGGAATCAAGCCAACGGAGAGAGAGAAAGAGAGGTTTTCCTTCTTGCCCGTGATCTCAGAATCGTATAGGCAGTCGGATTCAGGAAGAAGAGAAGGGAGGGTGTTCTCGAAGCTGCGACGGTTTCCTGAACTCCTAATTTTGATCCCAACGGACGGATATACGACATTCGTCCGGGGGGAGGATGGTTCTGGATACGCGGCGCAGGATTACGTGGAAGGTGATGACGTGGAGGGGCCGCACCCAATGAGAGAAGAGGAGGTGATGCGAAAACGCGCATGTGATTGGTCGGTTGACGAGAATGGCGTGGCGGGTCACATGGGTTTCCGGAGATTTTGTGGCTTTGGGCTCTGATGGGCCCGCAACTCTCGCCGCTGAAAGGGGCCGGAGGGGCCCACAACTCCGCACCAGACAGCGTGAGGGGAACGACGTCGTTTTAGGATAAAGAGATAAAGAAGGAAAAACAGATGAAGAAAATTGGCGTCGCCCGGGTTCGAACCGGAGACCTTCAGTGTGTTAGACTGACGTGATAACCAACTACACCACGACACCTTTGGTTGACGATTATGATTAGGATTTATTTATTTTCTTTAATTCGCAATGAAAGGAAGGTCAGTAATTCGAGGCCTTATTTAATCAGTCATTTATTATGCTTACTGATAGTTACTCAACAGTCAACACTTGGCCGGGAATCGCGACCTCAGATGCTTCAGTCAAGCAACACCGCCTCCGAAGCAAGAAGATCATTTGGCCGCTTGGAGAAGAATCAGTGGAGTTTTTGATTTTGTTTTTGTTTGTTTGGGTCAACAATATGAGAGCAATTAAGCTGGAACATTTGACTCCTAAACTCGGTGGCATGAGGTTGAAAAGGAAGCAACTCAGAGGAGACTTTGTGTTGCAGCAGCGGCCAATCTCATGATGCCACGTCGACGACGAGCAACCTGAGACAGATCTTCAAGCCTTAAATGGTGCTATGATGAAGCATGATGATCTGTAATCTTGACGTTTATGGTGGGTCTGATTAGTGATATCATAGTCTAAAGAAGTTGTGCAGTCCATGAAGAAAGCTACTTTAATATCCATCAACGAGGGAGAGAGGTTAACGTTCATATCAAGATCCGCAATCTTTGGTGGGGACGATGGCTCTAATGAGCATTACGGCTTCTCTAGATTTCTGGGATCAGACTCTATTGTACTGCAGCTGTCAATTTCTCTAAGTCAATTTACATCTACCATATCACTAAACTAATCAGGGGTAGCGCTAGCTATAATCGTACACCCCACCTAACTGACATCAACCTCCACACTGAAATGAGTTTGAGTACATAGTTATCACAGCAGTAGTGTCATAAGCAGCTGGAGAAAGTTCTGCAGTAAACGTCCTTTCCGTTCTAAGCGAAAGTGATTAGAGATGCCTGTCAATTCCACATGAACCCAAAGCCTTTGCTGTCGATTTGATATGGGAAGCCGTAGCCTCTTGTTGTACCGAATTGTGGAAATTATATGCTACGAAACCTTGAGCGATCGTCGATTTTCCTTTCAGTTTACCCCATAATTGAGGGACCTCCAGGAAGATGCAGCGCGTGGTAGGAGAACTGACGGGACAACTGTCGGTGGGACTTTCATGTTCAGTGGACTAGACATTAGCATGGAAATACAAGGCAACTGATTTATTTTGACTACCTTGAAACAAACTATTACAAGGAAAAGAGGCTCATCGACATTTAAAGATGCCTCTAAAACACTGACGGAACTGAGGACAGAAATAAAGGCCACAAGCTCCAAATCCTGAAAAACCAGTCTCTTCAGATCGTAAGGAGAGAAACAACAGTTTGGTCGAACTATCAACCTCCTACTTAAAAACCTTAGAAGAACCATGAGAAGAGCAACCTTGGGCAGGATGGCCATGAACATGATCAACAGATTGACCATGCAAAAATCAGCTGGAGAACCCTCCTGCAAAACTTATCTCACGGCAAATAAGACGTTGAGGGTAAATGGTCTTGGCGCACAGAGCGTCACAGGCCTTGTAAACAGATTAATATTGACAATACTAAGATTGTTTGAATGGACCCTTCCGTGTCCTCAAAGCTCCCAAACGCAGGAATTGAACAGAAATGGCGGTTATTCCATATATGAACAGAAGCGAGGTGTTATTTTCCCGTCACATGAATGACTTAAAAGCTGAGCGCAGATGTTTCACAAGATCCTTCACGGGCATGCAGAATTCAGGATTTATCTGCAACAATTACAGAAGAAGAAGGATTACTTCGCAGTATGATTAAACTCACGACACTCATGAGCTGTTACTACATTTGTGGACTTGCCTAAATCATGGACTAAATAAGGAATGTCTGATTCACTTGATGCGCTTAAGATAACTGCAGAATATTCTTCCCTAATAGACACTCATTTCCCAATACTAAGTGCTGTGTAATATGATAATATCAAATCACAGAAAGCTAATTGAAGGAGAGTAGCTACCCGAGCAAGAATGGTTATGTCAACAGCCAATGTCCCAAAAGTCATGAAACTGCTATTAACGATGGTCAAATGGAGTTTCCCAACTTCACCAAGTATCTTTTCCAGAACTCCCTCACTTTTCTCGCAGTGAACTTTTATGAGGACATCGTTATCGCAAATTCTTGCTTCTACTTCCGGTAGCAGCTCATCACTGGGGCCACCAGAGACGTTCTCATCCGTAGAAGAATTCATTCCATCATCAAACACCTGAGATTTTTTCAAAAAGACTACTGACTGCATGCTTCTCTTTCGAGTCTGCTCCTCAAGTATCTTGACTCTTTCTTGCAGTTGCTTCAAGTACTTAATTGCATCACCAAGAACAGAAGCCTTGTCCATCTGTTAAATCAGGGTAACATGAGATATATCATTGAAGAGGGAGGACAAGCAAAACATATAGCAACCAAAACACCAAACTTCCAACCGCTTTATTAATTCTAAAGTGCATTGCTCTGAAAAATTCCACTAAAGAGACTTTCCATATGATAATATTGGCTTATGTCGAGGAAAAGAGCATTCGAAGAAAGAAAATTTCCAACCTTCTTGAGTCCAGGGACAAGGGCAGATAAGGCAATGAACCGTTGACTGAGCTTTTCTCGCCGTTTTCTCTCTGCCATGATGTGATCTTGCGTCTGAGATAGCCTATTGTTTGTACTCACATTTTTACCCTCATGACAAGACTTAACTACATAATTCTGGTTCCCAAATGAACCCTGAGGAAAAAGCATATCAGTTGAGACGATTCCAGCACTGTTAGAACTGATTGCCTCCTCTTTAGGTTTCACAACAGTACTTTGATTTGTGAAGTTGGAAGCGACAAAAGAAAGAACATTGGAGGGAGCAAAAGATTGAGGAGTTGACCCAGGATCAACTCTGCATGAATTCCAGCTATTTGTTTTGGGCTGTTTTACTGGCCTGTCGATCACCAAGTTAGAAGAATCCATGGAAGCTTTGGAATTGATGTTAGGTTGAGGGAAAAAGCCTTGCATATGTTCACCCAGTGCAGCTGTTAGCGGACGTGTGTTAAGTTCATCATATAAATGCATTTGCCAAGGATTGATGAAGCTGGAATCCTCCATTTCCTGTGCAATCAACGTGTAATTTACTTTATTTGCATCGTGGCGAAAAAAAGCACACTGTATCGAGAAGATTTATGATAACTCATGAGAATACTATTACTTGTATTGTAGTAATTACAAATCCAGGAGTTGTGCATTGATATCTCATCTAACCTGAAATCTAACTGAAGTTGAAACTCCCCTGGTTGAACAATTAGTCGAATTTTACCGATACCTTGAAGGGACCCTCGTGAAAAAATATAGTTGGATAAGAGATGATCAATAAAAATTTACCATATCCGGGAATCCTCTCATGGTAGTTATTTCCATTGAAGAAGCTTCTTTCAGATTGAAAGAGCAACTTCGTGAATCCTACAAGATCAGTTTCATGTCAGTTGATCTTGAGTGACATATGTTTCTGGAGAAGATGCTGCATATGCCGAATGATGTAAATGTGAACAAGCTATTGAACTCATGGGAGCGTAATTGCAAAGAGCATTAGATGGTAACTTTCCTAGGACGAAAGCAGAAAAGTAATCAACTCAATTGCCTAAACAATAAAAAAATCAGCTGAATTGCAGAACTCTAAGAATACAACCAGAGTCCTCACCCTTAGACGGCGACCAAAGTTACCCCTTCCGCTTCCCGCCTCTACAGAATAAGACCTCGTGCTTGTTCAATCTTATAGCTCTCACCCAACACAATTTCCCTCACATACAGTTGAGTTGCTGATGTGAAAACGCTTCCTGCATTTGACACCGATGCTTGCCATAATTTAATTGAGAGAAATGCATATTATATACTAGTGGGTCGCTTTTGCTGACAATGCTACTTTCATGGACAAGTCACTTTGTTGCCTAGTTGAGACTTTTTTAAGCACAACAATCACCGGCCCTAGCAAAAGTTAAGGAGATATCATCCACCTACCAGCCGTTGAAATCTCGTTCAAGCTTAAAAGTTTTCACATACGAGTCCCAGAATAACGTGGTCTCTCGAAGATCACCCACCAGGGCCCCGTCGCACATGCGTTCAAAAGCAAATAAGAAACGAGGGAAGCTACCTAGTGAGCCAGCCAACACAACCTCCGACATAATTGGAGAGTCCAGTGTCATAGAGGCCAGTCATCAAACCTTCTGTGATCATCTAATAGAGGCAGACCCCCCATAATCACAAAAAAGTTCACTGTTGACCTTTTTCACCACCCTCCATCCAACGAAAGGACCACGTGTTCCCGGACAGCTCTCTAGCTTTTCTAGAACCTGATGTCTCCCATGGCCGTACGACCAATCAAGAAATTCTTTGGGTTGGCAATGGCCGGTCCCGCATTCAGAAAATTAACATCCTCCTTTCTTCACATTGCTGACCGGGGCTAAGAAACAGTCGGGAAAGAGATCGGAGGATCAAGAAACGGCCGAGCATTGAAGCTGGAAGAGCTTCTTGTTCTTTCATCTCCATCTGTCTGATCCGAGCTTGCCAGCTTGTGCAATATGATGGCCAAGCTTTCTTGAGATCGGGACGATATGCTTTACTTTATTCATCGTCAAAGATCCTCGAATATATCACTTCATTAAACTACGAATTCTCATTGCAGCTTCATGCTCAGACACCAATTATTGGGGGCGGTGTTGTCCCCGTCACGGACTCAAAAGTACACGCTATGCTTCCTTCGTTGAATCGAAGTTTGTGGGTGAGTGTGGTTTTGAGCGTACGCGGACGCGGACGACGACCAATCAGACGCTTGGGCAGTTCAATAATTACTTCGGGACAAATCGCAAAATTGGTGACTCCGAGACGAATCAAGTTAACGGGATGTTTAAGAAAGACGTAATTTTCAAATGTAATCAACGACGTCATTACACACTGCGGATACCCAATTCGGTGAATTGAGCAAAATCTGCGACGGATGAACTTGAAACGAGATCAGCCATCCCGAATCCATCCCGTTTCTACATCCAACGTTTGTTCTTGAAGGATGAGAAGTTGGAGTTTTGATCGATCTAATGTTCCAAAATCCCGGTATCTGGTGGAATCTGACCGTGACGGAATCCCGTTCTGACACTGATGAAACTAAAATGATAATGTCCAGGGTCACATTAATGTACATGAAATATGTTGTTTTCATTTTCGCTGCTTCCCAGAGCCACTTATTAGCTTTGTAAATATGCCTGATCTGAAGGACCGACTGACCTTCCCATGAGAAAGCCCGGATGAGAGAACGCCACTGGACGTAGACGGCTGGATCAATGATTTCCTGGTTCCAGCATGACAGCCGGACAACCTCTGGCCTCTGCTCCTCTTTCATTCTCCTAAAACAAGACAGATAGAACAGAACGCTCCGTGGGTTGAAGAAGATGACACTGCTAGAAATTGTAAAATTCAGTTGCACAATCTGAAAACTCCAGTGACTTCTTGCCATCCCGAATTAATCAAATTCATGTTTACATGTACAGCAACTTGCGAATCAACTATACACGTCTCTGATGTTAGTGAGGTAATACCCGTTATGGTACATGGATCTTAGCTATGGACCATGGAATGAACTTCCCTATTCAACTAGATACAACACAAACTAAATCGTAGAGAACCGTCGTCTCATCTGGGTATCAGCTGATATGGATAGTTAGGGGAGGAACTCTGCACTTATCACGCATGAGCTGACGAATCCTCCCCGAATGGTGCTAACTGTGAACTTGCGGTAATGAAGGCCATGCAATCTCATTGTCATCAGTATATCCATGGATAAGAAAATCAGCACAGTTTTTCCAGCACCCATGGTTGTAGGGATTATGGAAACGCCCATCTGGACCACGAAGGTACCCATACCGGATGGCATTTGCTAGCTCATTGGTGGTGATATTCCGGGCTATCTGCATCAAAGATGAAAGTCAGAAAATCCCTTGTTACATTGGTGAGGATGTAACAGACAGGCAGCACAAAAAAAGGTGCTCGAGTAAGTAAATATCCTAAGAAAAATCATTTAAGAATAATGCAAAAAGGAATGATTGCAAACACACACACTTAAATAAATATCATATGCATATGTATAGGCCAATTACATGTTAAGGATTCCACGCGTCATCTGCATCAACAAATATGTTTAATTCTGTTTTACAGTCCCAATAGTTCAGAAGAGTTTGGCATCCCGTTATCTTCTACCAGCTTAAGAAGTAATGCACATAGATCAACCATGCGTTAGATGGACCAAGATCCACTAAAATCAAAATACACCATGTCAAGGAATGAACTATCTGTTCCAATAAAACCATATTATGACATTGTTCAATCAAGGGATTGTAACCGGAATAGTCCATGAATTTTGACCCAATATATAACATGATCCTTAAATTTTTAATTTGTTCTATATAATTTTTGAATTTTTTGTACATGTTCAAATTAGTCTTTGAACTATAAGAAAATGTTTAATGTTGTCCTTAAGGGCAAATTAAAAGTTCCCAGGACTACGTTGCACATAGGATCAAAGTTGAGAGACCATTTGTGTCAACTTCCCTTCAATCAACTGTTATGGATGAGAAATAGGTTACAAACTGCCTGAACCTAGACAGGTACCTGAGATGCCTGTGCAGTTGTCAAAGTTGTAACAGCAATCAGAATGATGCCATCAAGAAACAAAAACACAGCAATTCCAGGATGTTGAACCATGACATAATGAATCCATGACCTGCCCATTGAAAATGCGGCTTTGGCAGTCCATATCCCTGCCAAAAGTTTACTTTCATGAGTCAACAATTAACCTGGATGGCAACGGAAGAAAAAATTGGTAGACAATGGGTGGAACGTACTTTGAACTGCAACGGCAGCACCAATTAATGAAGTCAATGTGGCCATACAAATCAAAACAAAGAAATCCCATTTATTCTTCTGCAATAGGCAAGTGAATCTTAGTTGTGAAACAAAGAATAACAAGGGACATCTTTAAAGAATAACAAACAATTTTTAATTAGGTGTAGAAGCATTATGTAAGAGAGCTAAACCATGGTAACTTCTTGGAGAAAGAAGAAGAAGAAAACAAGTAGCAGAACTCAGATGATACTCAAAACTGACAATTAAAAGCTCAGGCCTCAAAGAAACAACCATAGACAAAGATCCCATGAAAATACGGAAGGGTCTAGTAATAAAACAGCATTTTCAGATTTATCGTTGTGCTTAGTCACATCAACATGGTGAGAGGAAGCCATGAACATACTTAAGGTAAAATTTCTGTGCTTCTTTTCTAAGTATAACAGCATGAAAGCAACTTCTTACCTTCCCAACACAGTTAGATATCCAAGGGCAATGATGATCAAACTGTTCAACGCAGTGCTTACATGAAGGACAGTGTTTTGAGCGGACAGGTCGAACAATCTGAATAAAAAACCACGAAAACAAGTCGAATGCACATAAATAAATCTGTATCATGAGGATTAAATGGGAATAATCCAAAGGCATATCAAGCAAACCTTGCAAGTGGGGCAAAGCTGAGACCATTTTCCAGTCCATAGAGAGGAGTTGTTAACATCAATATTCAGCAAAGGATCCTGAAAAATAAAAGTTTACTGCAAAACAATGAAGGTAGTTCCTCTATAGAAAAAATCTAAACTACTTAATACATTGGCAAAAAGAAGTCCTGCAACAAAATTTTTGGAACTTTCACATGTCAGGGCCACATACTTCCCTCATAATCTCAACCAGGATATCCGGCTTCATTATTAAGAAAAGTGCTTTATGGAGTCACCAACTACACTCGTTATCATGTGACATGAGGATATACTAGATAGAATCGTTTGAGGAAGTTGGGATGTCCTGCTTAAATGCATTTTTCCTTCCTAGCTGTCCATTTCAATCCATGCAACCATTTTGTTTGAAAATTACGGTCATATATACAGAACTTCTTGCAAAGCTCAGAATAAATTAGTACATATTACATCAGTAATCGTCATTGTAGAGACATTCTGTACCTCAGCATCCTGATGATTGCCCAGCTCCCTTGGTGTCTTTATATAGCCTGGGTCTTTACTGCATCCATGGGCAATAAGCAATAAAAAGCTGATACTCGCATAAACATTCCAAAGGCAATCATGAGTCTCTACATATTTCACCGCAGGCATTATGCACACAGCCTATCCACGATAATGTAAACTCCACACTGTTCTTTTGAGGTTCATACTTTGGATTATTGAATCAAAAGGAGTAAGTTACATAATGCAGGAAAATGTACATTTCTGTCCTACCAAAGATGATTGACTCCATTAACTGCTATCTATAATCAAAAGATACTTAAATGGAAAACCAGAATCTAAAATATGTTTCCAGTTAGAGTACCCAAAAAAAAGGTGTAAAGCAACTACACCGTGCACACAGAAAAAAAGTTTTTTCTCATACGGGTGCTTGCTCTCTTTCATAGAAATCATGCACATCTTATTAACGAGAGTAAAAAACATATAGTCAAGGAAGCTAACAGCAAAAGCACTTAATAAACTCATGCTGACGTGTGCTGAACACTCCAGCACATAAAGATAAACAAGTGACATGCCAATTCCTACCACAGTTCACTTTAGATATGCAAACAACAGATTTGCAAAAGAAAAGACAGTTCAATCTTCAAATGAAGTGTGGCACTGAAAAGGAGTTACCTCCAACACCTGAATAACATTATCAGGGAACCAGCTGCCAGTGAGATAGCTGTCCATGCCCAAAGGCCAACAGAGGCAGTCACCTTTGGGAGATCAGGTGCTGGTAACATGAACAAGGGATTGATTTATAACAAGCAAACGAGGGCATTATCTTCAAAAAGTAAATAATTATATTAGCTTTTTACCGGAAAGAACTGAGGTGATGAAGAGTATAGTACAAAAGATTATGATGCAGAACAAAATGGGAGCATAACCACCATCACCAATCTTCCCACTCCGAATTTTGTCAATCCAACGATCGCTCATTGCCCGCTCCGCATTGGACTGAATGAATGAAAACAAATGTGGTGAGTGATTGCATGCACGGCAGTAAACAAAAAAAAAATGCTTTTCTGGAGAAATTTAATATTCCAACAAGCAAGTCTCAGGGACTACCATTGCGTGGATTCTAGATCAACAGAGATTGAAAAAACAAAATCAAATATTTTAATATTGCATATGAACAACACATTAGCGACAGTAACTAGACTTATTTCCTACAAATTTACCCCCAGAGATGTGAGGAATATACATACAAGGAAATAAGCGACAGCCCGGTGACCTTTATTTGAAGCAAGTTGGGCAGGAGTAACTCCTGCATTATCTTTAACCTTTAACTCCTGCTTTGTGCCTGCATGGACAAGCACTGCACATGCCTCAACATTTCCTCTTAATGCAGCCCAGTGCAATGGGGTACAACCTAAGAACATATAATACAAAAAGTACCACATTAGAAAAGGTGATGGCTCCCATTTTTAGCATTAAAATTTTGCTTTTATCAAAATAAACTGTAAAAAATAACACAGCATGCCAGAATCATAACATCTTCTAGGAGGTTATCCAACAGAAGTGCTAATGGATTTTATACATGGATCTAAGCAAACTGACAAACCATCTCATCAAGAGGACCAACAAAACAGAAGTAAGATAGCAACTAAGGAATCTCAACAAGTTCATGTACATTGCATGCAATAGACCATAACATGTAAAAGAAAGCAAAGAAACATATATATTGTCCTACAATTTGTAAAGACCAGCTATCATACAAGGTCAAGTTGGACCACACAGTCAAATTTTGTGAAGACAGATGCTAAACCTTTATTATGTTCCTCCGAGTTGCTACACCACAGCTTATCGTTTTGCCTTCACCATTCACAACAGAGAGAGACTTATCTATCCAGTTAATAGTATGTATGGGGATTTCCAAGGTTGAAGCTAGTATTCTTTCATCTTATTAATATTTAAAGATGACTCAATTAGCCTAAAAGACCATTTCCTAGGCCATCACAAACCATCTACCACAACTAGCAACAGTATGGTCTGTTCAGGCTCATATGCAAACTTCATGTTTGGAACCAGATGCATCATGAGACAAGACATCCAAAATGCAGCATTTTCTGGATGAGTCTGCGCTAGAACAACTAAAAGTCCCCACAAAATACCAATTCTAAGTAAATAGGCAAAACATAGAAGATCTCCTGACATCCGGAAGTGGTTGCCATGTGTATACTCACTACACCTTCTTTATCTTGTCTCCCCTGAGATGCATCTCTAAAAAGAAGTAATCTGATTGTGTCAGCATATCCTTTGTACGCAGCCCTGATCAAAACAAAGGAATTCATGAAGTACAATGTGGAACAAAAACAAGGATGAATATGCTGTTATAATCAAATGAAAGTTTCCAGTTAACTTCAAGATGATAACAATAATAGTAACGACGATGGCAATGGCAGTGGCGGCGGCGGCGGCGGCGACGGCGGCGGCAGCGGCGGCGGCAACGGTGACGGCGATGACGATGATGACAATAACAATAATAATAACGTTTTTTGTAATTAAAATAAAGTTTCCAATTGATTACAGGATAGTTAAATCAGAAGATGTTGAATTCCCGAATTATATCATGGATGAGATATCATAAAACATCAAGCAGGTCATGAAAATTAATTACTATCAGAAATGATCAGAAAAGAGAGCTGCAAGTAAAAGTACTATAACATGATATGGGAACCGTCTTTCACATCATTTAAAACTAAATCCTTCCCAATCATCCCTCCTTATAAGAAGGAACTTGAGCCATCTATAGCCATCACAGATCACTCATTCAGACAAGCAAGCAGTAATGTTTAGAAATAATTCAGTTGGTGACCTCCATAAACAAGGATCAGCTGAAAAAGTAATGATGAGTTATTCATGCTTCTTCCAGATTTGAATCAATGTCTTCTCAAACATGTTTAGACTCTGAATAATGCAGAGATTTCAAATCATGCAAAGGTCTTCTCTGCTAAGGCAACTTACAATTCAATTAGGTCAGGCACCAAAGCATCTTATCAAGCTATTAATTCTTCTCATTCATATAAGTGCATCTTATCAAACTATTCCCACCTCATACAACTTTCTCAATCTTCCGCCGAGATTTCTACAACTTCGCACCTCCTAACCATTCAAGTCATAATAGGCTATAAAACCAGTTTTAAGAAATCCGCAAGCTAAAGAGATTGTGGAGAGATTAGAGAGAAACTACTATATTATATTTCTATGAATGTACATAAGACATTACATTTGACAATGCTCAAATACATCAAACATGTATTGCAGAGTAAGCAAATACATTACTCCTTTGATGTCATAAAACTCTGTAAAATAAGGATCTGAAA
Source organism: Melaleuca quinquenervia (assembly GCA_030064385.1). Classification (NCBI taxonomy): domain Eukaryota; kingdom Viridiplantae; phylum Streptophyta; class Magnoliopsida; order Myrtales; family Myrtaceae; genus Melaleuca; species Melaleuca quinquenervia. The sequence continues at coordinate 1,506,528 of CM057726.1, read as the reverse complement.
TGATTAGCATAACCATGATCCCTCCATCAAAGGAATTTTTTTCTGTATTGGATAAGTCCATTATTGATAAAAATGGAGTGTTGAGATCAAGAAATGAGTGTGTCCAAATTGGTCCACTTATTTTCCAAAAAGCAATTCCACGGCATTCGTGAGTCTTAACATCCAGAGAAATTTTAACATACCAATGAAGAGGACTTCTTCCATCGTTATCTGGTGCATCATGATCAGCATGATACCTTGCAACAATGTGATTTAAGAAGGCCGTCTGGCCATATTGGGCAGCAACATGAACTGCCTGCAGCAGAGAGGCTAGCAAATGAAGAAGGGTCATTAAAGAAAAAATTGACAGCAAAAGGAAGTAAACAAAGGAACAACCCTTCTCAATGAACAGATGGAGAACATAAAGTTAAACAGAGTAAATCACGACTGCAGAAGATGAAATTCCAAGGTCTTTGGCGGAAACAATGAAAATTGAAATAACCATTATAGCCAGGGCATCAAACATTACTGTTCATCAGTACAGCATAAAAGTCAAACATGAAAAGCTCAAAATCCTTTCTTAACTCTAGACGAAACCTAGCACCCCAATGCTGTAATTATCAAATTCGTTCTTTAATTCATGCCAATGCTATAATTCCTCAGACTACAGTAAGTAAATAAAAGAATATCAATTTCTCAAAAGAAAATGGGAGAATGAATAAGTACCCGATACCCATTCATGTCAGCTGCCTCTACCCAAGCTCCATTTTGCAAAAGCACATCCGCAACTGCGACGGATCCACGAACGGCGGCCCAATGCAGTGCAGTCTGCTTCACGTTGTCAGTCGCATTCACATTACCCCCATTCTTCAAATGGCCATTTTGAGAAAAAAATTCACCATCCGACACCGACAGACATAAAGAACAACAATAATTAGTACGTTAGGACAGAAACTAGTAAGGAAACAAATGCTTCCAGCAACAACTAACACCCCCAGGTTCAGGACCGCATCGCGAGAAATGCACAATTAGCGCGCAAAATCTTTCGCGCAGGCGAAGGAAGAAGAAGAAGCAAGCGATTGAAGGGCAATACCTCGATGATGTACTGAACGACGTCGGCGAAGTTGTTAAGAGCAGCCCACTGGAGAGGGTAGTACCCATTAGCATTGGGAGTCGAGAGAGAGGCGCCTTCTTGCTCCACGAACTTCCTCAATTTCTCCAAATCGCCGTACGCGGAGGCGGAGAACACGTCGACGGCGGCCGCTTCGCTGGGAGGGTTTTGGGCATTCGCCTCTCCGGAGGACTCGGTGACTTCGATCTCCGACGAAGCCATATGAGTCACCGAATGCGATCACTGAGGGGAAAAGATTGAATGGGGATCGAAGGAATGATGGTTCAGTTGGGGAATTTACACCTTATAACCAGCACCTGCTCCCTGGTCAGCTTCGATCTCTTCGTCGAACCCGAACCAATCCTTCTTCCTTTTGGCAAAGAGCAGAAATTTCTTTTATTTTTCCTTTTTAAATAGGCTTGGGATTTACCTACGTTTATTTCGTTGAAATTTTTTTCTCATTTTTTCGGAATAAATCGATGGGAAATGTATACTTTTTACTCAAATTTTAAATAAAAAATTATTTGTTAGTAAATAGAAATTATATTTCCAATCAACGGTTCCATTGAGATCAAGCTTGGGACTTTGGTGCCTTAAATTAGATCTATCCAAGTCATGCTCGAGTCCATTGAGATTAGGCTTGCCTAAGCTCGAAACGTTATAATATCATAGTGAATTAGGACAAAAGAAACACGGAAAACAGATTCAACATGACCAAATGACAAGGCATAATGTTTTCTTGACATCAAAATGTTTATTGACAGAACGTAAATAATCACTTGAAATCAAAACATTTTATCTAGATGATGAAGCATGACCTAATAGAGTATGCGAAGTCTTAGATGACAATGTCACAACACAACCAACAAAGAAGATGATAATTTTTAAGCAAATAAGTTCAAATATGCGTTCCGCTCTATAACTCGTCTCAATAATCTATTCCATTTGTGGATCTTGCATATGACAACTGTGAGTAAATTAGTGAAGAAAACTAAAGTTACATAATTATCCCACTAAAATCAAATTAAGAAAGAGTGTGGGAACCATAAAGTAGTTAGGTAAGGATAATGTGAATGTCGAAAAATGTTTCTTGTATGACAAATTATCATTTGGGAACTGTCAGCTATGTGAATAATTTGACCGCAACAAATTAGAACTTGAAGTCATAAGACTAGCAAGAAGAGCAAAAGAAAAAAAAAAAAGAACAGTGAATGAGAAGTACCACAATGGATAGACAAAACAAAAGGGATAGAGGAGCTAGAACGACCATATTCTTGTAGAATGGAATGAAGATCCCCTTAAAAGAGAAACACATAACCCATTAGGAGAAACCTCTATGGCAGCAGTAGTGGCGAATGGACTTATTTATTTATTATGGGTCCATTTTCATCCTTGTACATTGCCGAGGTCTAGTAGATAGCAATTGGGCATTAATACTTCTAATTTATCCGTAAGCAATTTATCAATTTCAACACAATAAATTAGATAAGCAAATCTGAATAAACCATCGCTAAGAGAGCATACATGGATCAAGTGAGGCCAAAATAGATTCAGCACGTTAAAATGCCCTTGTTATCTCTCGAAAAGCGCTCAAATCGGTCGGAATTAGCCTATGAATTGGTCAGACCAATTTGACTAAACCTATCGACGGTCACCGCTAGATGTCACCACAATCCAACAATCGGTAAAACAGGTCAGCGACCAACTGCCGAATACTGACATGGCCAACCGATATGAGCTTAAATAAATGGTTATTTGGTTACATGCCAATATAGTTAGTGACGAAGGGCCGGCGAATGCATAGGTTGTGCATGCAAAATTATGTGTTGGTGAACGACAATGCAATTGCGGGGTCCGTCTTGTCAATCGATGATGATGTCGGTGGTGGTGTTTTATTTTCCAAAACAAGCATCCGATATAAGGTTGAGGATTGTGATGCAAAAATAGAGAGAAACGTAATATTTTGTACATTAACAAATGAAGAATCCATAAGTAATTTATAGGTTAATTTTACATGATGACTAATTTAGCAAAAAATCAACTACAATTAAGGATAATATACGAAATCTTCTAAATAAATCTCCTACACCTTTGGACAATAGATTGTTATTAATTTGAAAAAAAGGACGAACTCTACTGAAATAAATTATAATGGATGTGAATTATGTAGGAAAGAAGATTGCCCATTCTGTGCAAACATTTTTAAGATTAACCCCCTGTAACAATTTCGCTCTCTCTTCACGAGCTAACATGAAAGATGGAGTGCAGGGTACCATCCTTGGATTAAAAAACACAAGTGCCATGTTTTGGTTGAGAAGTTTTATTCATGTAATTACTAATTTTGCGTGTCGCGGGCTCGAATTCAAAAATAGTCCCTGGACAATCTATTCATGCAATTACTATCTTCATTTTCATCTCTTTTACGACTAGTTTTCCCATCCAAATACAACATCTGCCGTGCCTCGGAGCATGCTCGAGGTTAATCATCACATAACCCGAAACTTGCCATGATGAACGCATGAAAGATAGGAGTTCTTATAAACTTCATTTAAAAAGGAAGCAAAGAAGAAGATCCCCGCACTCCCTTCACAAGCCAGAGAAGAGAGAAAAAAGCTTGGGGGAGGGAGGGAGCTTAATCTAATTATGGTTCCAAACGAGCTCCGATACAATTAAGATGTCCTCCCGCCCTTCCAAAAAAGCCAAGGATCCTCCCATCACCCGAGTGCCTTGGGATTCGGAATTCCCTCAACATTTGACGAGCATTCCTTGACCATTCTGTTAATCCGTATGGCCCGTAAGTGGTCTTCGTGGTATGTATTTCCAGGTCGTGGATGGTAGGGCAAGGAGTGTTTCCCTTTCTGTCCATCCAGCCGGATATCCAAACAAGACGCTCCTTGGGATAATCCAGAAAGACCTGCGAGAGCAGCAAAGCCAAACATGTTTCACTTGTGATGACAGAGGAAGATTTGAACGGTAAATCCTAGGCGTAGGGTGCCAAAAGGAGTGCCTTAGTCTTCGATGAAAAGAAACTGCGCCCCATGAGGCTGAGAACATTGTGAAAGCAACATGCATGCATGTTAATGCAGAACTCCGCGAACGACTTCCAGACAGAAGAGAGAGAGAGAGAGAGAGAGAGAGAGAGAGAGAGAGAGAGAGAGAGAGAGAGAGAGAGAGAGAAGGGGACTGAGATATGGACTAACCCGGACGCCCGCAGACCCGTCTTCTTCGCCATGTTGAGGGCATTCGATGGCAGACCCGTTGTTATCGTACACAATCCCGATGGAGTGAATCATGTTGCTGGCGATCACATAGAATCCCCTCACATCAGTATGCACTCCATCATCCCATGGAGTCCCCCCGGAGCCTCCAAAGGATCCAATGGTTCTGAAAGGATACGGCTCCTGTATGGGCTTCGCATACACCCCTATGGCGTTGAGAGTCTCACCGTATTTTCCATAAAAGCCGATGATTTTGCTCCCCGTCGATGGATACCAGAAGTACTTCCCCCTTTCCTTGCCAAAGGGACCATGTCTCCTTCTATTAGTGTAAAATGTGAGCGATTGAACAATAGCATCTTCAATGTCGTCTCCTCGCTCTCGCTTGTATCCAGAAATAGATGTCAAGTACTCCCGTGGATAATCCAACCTGATCTGTAAAATCTCAAAAGTATCCCTTAAAATTGGATGAATGGTATAAAGAAAACCTGTTTGTCGAGTTTGATTTTACTATATCATGTGACCGGGCACTTACTGATATCGTCTCAACCAATGAGATTTAAGAAATTAAACAAAGGCTAATCGGAGAGGGAGAAGAACACTTACCGTGGTGACCTTAGCCTTGTCATCTCCATTGTGACCACCGTACATATCCGAGCAAACTTGTTCACCACTCTTGTCATATACAAACATAACATAACGGATAATATCATCATGCATTATTTGAATTTCTTTCACGCCGTCGAATTTCCTATCGTCCCAAGCACGTCCACCTAGGCCTCCGAATGGGCCGATTGATTTAATTGGATAGAGATGCGGGATCGGTTCAAAATATGCTCCAATTGCTTCAAGATGTTCACCACTCCTCCCGTAAAATCCAACGACTTTGCCTCCCGTTGCAGGAGATGAGAAGTGCCTTCCAATCTCTTTACCAATTGGTCCAATCGTTTTTTTGTTAGTTTGAAAAGTGAGAGAAGTAATGCCGCTCCTAATATACCCGGATATGGAAGTGAGACACTCATCTGCATCATCTATTTCGATCTGCAGTAGTAGAAATAACCATCAAACTCGTGATATCAAACTCATGATTTAAGTCTCGAAAGAGTTCTGTTGATCGAGGCAGTGCAAGTTCCGTAAGCATTTGCGAAGCATAAGTATGCAAAGGAACATACCGTATGGACGTTCCTTACGATATGGAATGCGTTTCCATCAATGCCGCCATGCGTCTCTGACTGCAGCAATTCTTTGTTCTCCCCTTCATACTGAAACGTGATTGATCGGATGCATGACCCTTTACTTGGTTCAAATTCAACAATGATTTTCTTTACATTGGTATGCTTATTGCCATCATCCCAGAATGACGCTTTCGAGCTCCCAAATAACCCCACAGACTTGAAGGGATAGAGCTTGTTAGAGTATGGCTCGACGTATGCTCCAATGGAATCCAGAAAATCACCTCCACTGCCGAAAAGCCCAATGACTTTCCCAGCGTTTGATGGCAAGGAAAAGTACAACCCTTCCTCTCTACCAATCGGTCCCCATATTCTTCTGTTGGTTTGAAAGGTGAGGGAGCTAATGAGACCGTCTTTCGTATCGGAATATCCAGAAAACGAAGTTATGTACTCAACCGCGGGTACCAATTTAACCTGCAAAAAGGCCACAAAAGCACGTGCTTGAGGGAAGTGACTATGTGTTGCAATCATTAAATGAGCTAAGTAATTTGGTAGGCTGACCTCAAAAAATGATTCCTATCTACAAAATATGTCCTATATTCTAAGAATTGCGTGCATCAAGTTTCTAACAAATGTGGGAGTACATATTATTTAGTAAACCACCTTTTTCTCTCATTAGGTTTGTCTTTGTCCAATTTTAATAAAAGTGAAGCTTTACCTTTCCAATTGGTTCTCAAACAATCATGCCGATTTTCATGTATATGGTATGAGCTTTGCACGTGCATTAGTGATGCTATTGTTGAGAATCAAGGTTCATAATTCTGTCATCGATAATGCTATGATAATCAAGAGAAGTAAACTTATGACGGTCAAGTAAAAAAGGGAAATGAGAAAAGAAAAGAGTCTAGATCCAACCTCAAAAGTTTCCCCCCGCCCACTTCCACCGTGCCTAATTGATCGTATGGAACCGTTGTCGTCGACATAATCAAAAGCAATGGAGTGGATGAACGATTCATCATACCCAACGTGAATCCTCTGAATATCAACGTGTCTTCCATCATCCCAAGGATCTCCACTGTCACCTCCAAAAGGCCCAAAAACCTTGAAAGGATGAGCTTGAGGAATCGGCTCAGAATGAGCTTTAATGGACTTGAGAGGAGGGCGATTGCAACTCCCATGAAACCCGACGATTTTGCCGCCACTGTATGGAGATGGGTTCAGATAGTCAAGTTCAATCTGGAAAAAAAGAAGAAAAAGTCAAAATTCGAGAAAAGTTGACGAAAATAAGACAGAAACTGAAGAGATGAGATTATGATTGTCATGCTCTTTTCTTGATTTTGCGATGTTTCATTTCTTCTGATTTCTCTTCACTACCTTTGGTCCCATCTATTTCTTCATAGCTTAAACAGCGTGACTCAACTGTCCAATCCAAGAATCTTTTAAAAAATAAAGTAAAATAAAATAAGATGAAAAACACTAATGACTAACCCTATATGTCTTTTCTCCTCTAGCTGTGCCATGTAAGAAGGGAACGACTGGAAGTCCAAAGTTGTCATCTAGAATAATTCTTCCACCATCAACTTGTGGAAACTGAAAAGTTTGTCCATTTTCACGGCCAAATGGTCCGTCTGGCTTCCTGTTGGTATGGAATTTGAGAGATTAAACAATAATGGGAGCTTGGTAGTCCCTCATATGATCTGAGATTGAAATTGGGTATTCATTTGGATAATCTAGTCTGACCTGCAACAAGAGCAGTAATTTCTGTAAGTGCCCCATTCTCTTTCTGGATTTAGAAGTACTTCATATATTTCCATCCTTTTGATCTCTTGTTCCATCTCCGTGGACTTCTTTCCTCAATACTATTTGAGAGCTTACGTGAATTGTATGATGGGTTAATCTTCTTGGGTCACATACTAATGTGTGATTTAAGCTCATAAATTTCTCCTATCTCTTAATCACGATCATCCACAGGCAAGAAATATAAAATCAAATGAAGTTTTGAAGAGTAACATGATACTACTGACCATAAAAGTTTCACCGTCTGAGTGTTCTCCATGCTTGACAGAACGCACCAAAAACCCTTCTTGATCATAATTAGTAGTGATGGAATCAATAAACAACTTAAGGAGGTGTGTAATATGCCTTACACCAGTATCTGTCCCATCATCATAGGCAGCGCCACCTTGGCCTCCATGTGGAACTACGGATTGCCATGGTAGAGAGAATGAGCTACGAACTCCATCAGTGCAAACAAGACGAGGGCTTCTCTCCAACCTGCTCAATAATTTATGCCACTGATCCTTTGACTTATCACTAAGGCGGGAACCTAGTTCTTTTAGGACCGATGGATGACCTCCTGCATAATGAATTAGACTTTGAGACAACTCTTCATAGCCTTGTTGAGGTTCTGATCTCTTGAAGGCATGGTGACAAAAGAGTTGAAGTGCATCGTCTGACCTCAATCCTTCGACAGTATACGTATCATCTACCTTGAGATAATTTAGCAAACTTGGATCCCTTGCCGTGATCAAGATCCTACTCCCAGGGCAAAAGTATTCTCGATCTCCAGCACCGAAGTACTCCATTTGTTCTTTCTTAGTAACATCATCAAGAACAAGGAGTATCTTTTTACGACGCATGCTCTTCTTTATCTCCTGGGTGTTGGAGTGAATGTCGTATTTCTTCACTCTTTCCGCCTTCACGAGATCTCGAAGTAACTTCTTCTGCAGGCCGAGGAGATCACTCCGACTCGCTTCTCCAATTTTACCGAGAAAGACATAGCAATCGAACTCGCCACGAATGCATTCACAAGCGACTCCGGCCACTGTCGTCTTTCCTATTTCTTTTGCACCACATATGCCTATCATGCGCACATCCTCCTGGTGGCCCTTCCTTAGCAAGGAAATGACATCGTCTGCCAGACGATCTACTCCAATTGCATTTTTCTCTAAGAAGAGAGGCCATGTTTGACGAATCTTCTCGTGAAGGAAATTGACTATCGTTTCAGTGAGCTTCGATTCATTGCTGATGTTGAAAGTTGGTAAATAAATTATATGAGCAATATGTATGAGGACAGAAACGTACACATGTATCTTTCACACCAGTTACGACCAACACTATGCTCAAATTAAATGTGGATATGTGAGATATGATTAGAAGAACATCGAGCATGATGAAATCCCCATAGGCTTTTCCAGATCGTCTTGCGTTGCGCCATGCCATGCATACGAAGAAGCAATAAATTTCTGACTATGACCATAAAAACAGTAAAAATTAAGTAAAATGCACTCATTCCTCGATACTTCCCTAACTCTACTATGTTCTCGCGTTTTCAAGTCTGAAACTCCAAATTTTGGCCCAAAAAAGAGTATGAAACCTCAGAAGGAACTGGTGGCCGAAGGAAAATAGTTGACCCTATTATAAATTTTTTGGAACTGAGCCGATTCAAACCTAGTATCTTGTTGGCATTTGTCTTCGTTACAATCTAAATTTGGGTTCCCCAAATCTCAACAATGCATACAAGAAACTTGGGGGAAATTCAATTGGGCTTTTTGCTTTGACTTTCTTCATATTTTAAAAGGAAAAAATAAAAAAGAATCTGCCTGAGTCAGATCTGCCTCAACCGATCTGAGTCGAGCTCGGCACAGACCGTGGCTCAGAAGGGGGAGATGAGGGGAGCATAGTGAGGAAGAGAGATGCACAGAGGGCTCAGTTTTTATCTTTCGAAAGATGGCAAGATGAACTTTCAGAAAAGTCGAACGACACTTGTACTAGTTCCATTCCCTCAAGAAAACCAATTCCGTTGATTTTCCCAGATTCCATCAAAGCAGACAAACCAAAGCAATAACTTGATAAAAGGAAAAATCACGGACGGCGATATTAAGCTTCGACACTGAGTAAGAATCGCAGGTACGTACCCACCGGCATGGTTCTTCAAATGGAAGCCCGAAAGGTGCGTGGCCTCTACCAGGGCATCCTTCCATATTTTTATCTGCGCTTCGTCTCCCTTCTTCTTACACAACCTCTCGAAGCCCCGTGCGAAGTCGCTGCCGCTCGTCAACTTCGAAACATCGTCTGTGCTCACACCATGAAAGATGGAAACAGCCACGTGGCCATGGTTCTTGAGCTGCCTTCTGCACTCGAGGATCTCGACCAGCTCATTCAGGCACGACTTGGAGTCAGCATAGTTTGGGGAGAACACGATGAGGGCGAACCTCGAGTGACGGATCGCTCTCGAGAGCTTTTCATTGATCTCCTCCCCAGCGTCCTCCTTGTCTGTATCGCTGAAGTAGTCGATCCCCGCCCAGTCCAGCTCATGGAAGAGGTATGCTATGAAATTGTACCTCACGTCCGTGCCTCTGAAACTCACGAATACGTCGCGTTTCCATTGATGAGAACCCATGGTTGAGGTAGAAACTTTGATTAAGAGGTTGTGTTATATAACAAAGACATCAAGAGGAGACTTCTTCATGATGACTTCGAGGAAACGATGCACATTTTGACACTGAGATCAACTTGAGCATAGATGTGAATTTTAAAAGAAAACGAATTGACTGGCAGGTCGAATCGAGTTGAGGGGCCGATCCGATACTAGCTCTAGTCCGTGACACGAGTCTCCATGTAGCACAATGACTTACCACGGTAGGCTGGGGGGGCCAAAATTGGGGGGGCCGTATATCTTTGACCAAAACAGTCAGTTAACTTAACTAGAGACTTGTTCTTGATTGGTCCTAGTAAATCTCGAGTCTGCAACTTGAATTTATTTGACAAATTTTATCAGCTCGAACTGAGATTTTTAAAAGAAAACGGAATGAATGGCAGGTGCGGCCTCTCTTTCTCTCTTCCCCGAAGATTCGACGTTCAACTGCGTAAAAATGCCGAATCAAATATAAAATGTTTGCACGAGAATTGACAGCAATGAAACCAGACTTGCAACAGCAGGTTGACAGTTGACTTGAGCGCGTCATGTGAGTTTGGCGGACAGCTCACCCCTTTTAATATTTCTTTCCACTTTTTTTTTTTTGTTGTTATTAGTTTTGTTCGAATGAAATGTGGGTCATCGACCATTGTAAGTTTCTTTCTTCTTTGTCTCACAGCCATCCCAAGAGCGATATAGTAAGGAAAAGCTGATGAAACGCTCCTACTTAGTATGGATTCTCTCAAGACCTATCAATCAAAACTTGATCTCTTAATTTAAATCATTTAAACACGAATTCACTTCATTATGGAGTTTCTACTAGTTTATTATGGGTCAATCGGAAACTTGTGTAAAATATGAGAGGACATTTTACTTTTATGAATTAGAGATTTTATGGATACTGAGTGTTGCCTATGCTAGATAAATATAAATTCAAGCTTTTATAATTATTTCAAAACATATTTGGCTAGCGCCTTTGGTCCGTTTTGATTTTGGGCAACTAACATAGAAGAGATGATCACGTGATTGCGCAACCAAATAATTTATCAGTCAATAAATCAAAATAATAAAGTGCAAGAAAATAATTAAACCTCAAAACTTTAATTATTAGAGCGCAAGAAGCAGCAATAGATTAGAGCACAAGAAGCAGCAATAGATTAGAGCGCTGTTCTGGGCTCGCTGGAAAGCTAGCAAATGCAGCGAAATTGGACTAGAACTGCCGGAGCTCACTAGAGGTTCATCTAAGCATGGCTAGCAAATGCAGCGAAACTGGAGAAAATTGCTGGGGGTGGGGGGTGGGGGTGGGGTGGGGGGGGGGGGGGGGGGAGTTGGGCCTTGTGAAAGTGTTGCGTGGGCCGAAAGAGGAAAAAGAAATGGGAGAGGGGCTCACGAACTGGGCTCAGGAGGGCCCCGTAAGGAAAAAAAAAGAAGAAGAAGTCGCGCGGGCCGGGCTCACATTGAAATATGTGATGATTCGTTAACTATCTAAAGTGCCGCATTAGATGGTCATACTTTTCTGCTTTTTATCTTTTACTTGCCTTTTACTTTTCTCTCATATATAATTCTATAATACCGTTTGTATTTTTATTAAATCCGCTGCCAGTACACCTTATAGCTGCTCTACCTAAGTAGTGAAATTTCTTTGTGTACTTTTGGGCCATTTCTTGGTTGGAGCAAAATGTTGTTCGGTTTGTTTATGTTGATTTATTAAGTAAAGAATGGAAAGTTCATTGATATGTTTATTCTTTCCGAACTCGAAATGGGGTTGACTAATGCGTTTGTTGGTCTCATATTTTGCTTCTTGTATCGGCTCAGTGAATTTCATCGAGTAGGAGTTACATATATACATGATTTTCTACCAATGTATGTAACTTCTTGGATGGATTTTGTTCATTTGGAGGCGATGGATTTTGCACCAAGTGGGGCTCACAATGCACCGCTCTTGTGAGCTACCCCGGTCCATGATCCATGGCAGTTACCAAATACCTTTGAAAAAAAAAGATAGCAGCAGTTACCAATTCCCTTTGTAACTGTTCGTTTGAAGAACAATATTACATCAAGAAAAGCGAAAGCGTCTTTTTCTTAACGGTGAGCGATGGTGGACCAACGCTTTCAGCGACGCTTCTCTTGGTCACGAAAAGAACTTTCAAGATAGCTTTTAATTTGTGGAGAACAAGACACAGTTCGTTGTTTGATGTCCCTTCTTTTTATTATTAACGATCATAGTTTTTCTAGGTATGTTTCTCGTTTGTTCGAGTTTTTGGTGCGGGATTCGGTTTCCTACCTTAGTAACGGATCTATGACTTTTAAGATCGCCGTTGTGCTATTTAGTTGTTGATTTACTCATTTTTGCATAAGAAACAATCGGAAATTGCGAATTGGAATTGTCGGTCAGTGGGTATTGAAACCGACACCTGACTATGCCGTTTGGACTTGTTACTTGAAATTTGTCTGATAAAGATCGATTTTGATTAAAATGGGCTTTGTCGAGATGAGGAAAATGATGGGTAGAGCATCGCTAGGCGATGCCACACGCGCCCCCACGCGCGACTGTAAGGCACAGTGGCACCTTGGCAGACACCATACATGCTAAACGTCTAGCACATGGGCTACACGCGTCGGCATGCACCGCATGCGCTTGAACAGCCATCCCGCTGACATGATCGGTGAAGTTAGTCACGCTCATCAGTTTAGGTAGGTCGACTCAATACGTCAACCCGACCTATTATTGACCCAACCCATGACTTGATCTAACTCGTTGACTGACCTGATCATTGACTAGTTGGACTTGTCTGATTGGTCGGATAGGTTTTTAGGACTGGACGAATGGTCTAACTGGCCGGAGGAACCATTGTCTTTAATGTTGTATCATTGATTATGAGTAATCATTTTATTCTGTATTTGTTACATAAATTACGGTACGACACATATTTAGTCTAAGAGTACCAAGAACCCCGAAAAGTTAAGAGATAAATTAACCAATTACTGATGGGATGATAATGTCAACATGTTAAAGGAATAGACAAAATAAAAGGGATAGAGGAGCTAGAGCGACCATATTCTTATAGAATGGAACGAAGATCCCCTTAGAAGAGTGACATATAATCCATTAGGAGAAGCCTCTGTAATAGCAATATTGGCAGATGGACTTATTAATTTATTTATTTTGGGCCATTTTCATCCTTGTACATTGCTGAGGTCTAGTATATGGCAATTGGTCATTAAGACTTCTAGTTTATCCATAAGCAATTTATCAATTTCAACATGGTAGATTAGATAAATAAATCTGAAAGAACCACCACTTAGAGAGCATACATGGATCAAACGAGGCCAAAAACAGACTCAGCACATCAAAACACCCTTGTTATCGGTTTGATATAGACAAGAACTCTCAATAAGTGCTCGAATCGGTCGGAATTAGCCTCTGAATTGGTCATACCGATTTGACCGAACCGATCGACGGTCAACGCTAGAAGTTAGCACAATTCAACGATGAGTAAACACAGGTCAGCGATCAATTAATGAATGCTGACGTGGCGATCCGAAATGAGCTTAAATGGTGGTTGTTTGGCTACATGCGGATATAGTTAGTGACGGAGGGGTGGCAAATGCATACATAGGTTGTGCATGCAAAATTATGTGTTGGTGAACGACAATACAATTGCGGGGTCCGTCTTTTCGATCGATGGTGATGTCGGTGGTGGTGCTTTATTTTCGACAACATGTATATTAAGGCATCGGAATGGCACTCAAAAGCATCGACTGTGGTGGATTCAAGACACCGCGTCGCTTGTGGGGTGGCGCACGACGGTCGTTCATAACAAAATTCCATGACCTGGTTCCTTCAACAGTGGCGACTCTTATGCTGGTGTTCACTTTTCGAAAAGATTAGTGGAAGAATGTTGGACAAGTATGGAAAATCGTGGATTGGTGAAGAAATCTTGTGGTGTGGCCGGTGTTGTTATGCACATCGAGACGAAACACGGCCAATGCGGCTGGCTTTATTACAAAAAACAGTCGATGGACACTTCTTCATACAAGAACAACGTTTTGATATGAAGTTGAGAATTGTGATGCAAAATAGAGAGAAACAAAATATTTTGTACATTATCAAATGAAGAATACATAAGTATATTTATAGGTTTTACATGATGACTAATTTATCAAAAAAGCAATCAAAATTAAAGATAATATACAAAATCTTCTAAATAAATCTCCTACACTTTTGGACAATAGATTGTTATTAATTTGGATAAAAAAGGACGAACTATTCTGAAATAAATTATAATGGACGTGAGTTATGTAGGAAAGAAGATTACCCATGCTGTGCATACGTTTAAAAGTAATCTGCTATAACAATTTCGCTCTCTCTTCGCGAGCTAACATGAAGATGGAATGTCGAGTACCATCCTCAGATTTAAAAAACCCAAGTGTCATGTTTTGCTTGAGAAGCTTGATTCATGTAATTTACTAATTTTGAGTGTCGCTGGCTCGAATTCAAAAATAGTCCTCAGACAATTTATTCATGCAATTTCTTTCTTCATTTTCGTCTCTTTTACGACTAATTTTCCCATCCAAATACAACATATGCCATGCCACGGAGCATTCTCGAGGTTAATCATCATATTGCGCGAAACTTGCCATGATGAACGCATGGAAGATAGGAGTTCTTGTAAACTTCATCTAAAATGGAAACAAAGAAGATCATCTCCGCACTGCCTTCACAAGCCAGAGAAGACAAAAACAAAGGCTTGGGGGAGGGAGGGAGCTTAGTCTGAGCATGGTTCCAGTTCCAAACGCGCTCCGATACAATTACGATGTCTCCCCGTCCTTCCTAAAAAGCCAAGGATCCTCCCCTCACCCGATTGCCTTGGGATGCCGAATTCCCTCTACATTTTACGAGCATTCGTTGACCATTCTGTCAATTCCCTCTACATTTTACGGCCCGTAAGTGGTCTTCGTAGTGTGTATTTCCAGGTAGTGGATGGTAGGGCAAGGAGTGTTTCCCTTTCTGTCCATCCAACCGGATATCGAAACAAGACGCACCTTGGGATAATCCAGAAAGACCTGCGAGAGCAGCAAAGCCAAACATGTTTCACTTGTGATGACAGAGGAAGATTTGAACGGTGAATCCTAGGCGTAGGGTGCCAAAAGGAGTGCCTCAGTCTTCGATGAAAAGAAACTGTGCCCCATGAGGCTGAGAACATTGTGAAAGCAACATGCATGCATTGTAAGAATAAGCGTGGTCCACATGGCATTATTAATGTTTAATATCAATGTAAATGTTAGAGTAAATATTGATTATAAGAAGACGCGACTTTTCCAAAAGTGATGTTTATAATGAAATGGTGCGACTTTATGAAGAGAAAACGCTATGATAGAAGGCATCTATTGAAAATGCACCTATTGAAGTATAGAAGAGATTATCTAGTCCTCTCTCCACCCATACGACATAATAGAAGCATTTATCCTCCATCAAAAATTGCATTAAGGTTAAGTGAGAAAAATCAAATTTCTTCGATTCATTCGTATTATTACGTTATGGACACTGAGATCTAAGATCATTGACAATCAATTTTCATATTATAAAGTTATGATTATCATTAACAGTTGGTATTAGAGCATGGTTTTATGATCTCATGATTTTCCGTTTATTAAAATATGGATGATTTATGGGTTTAATTTCATTGAGTGACTATTGTTAGAGTACCTATTTGATAATTTCGTGAGATTTTTTCAATGAATTAAATTCGATGGTTTTGGGCAATTTGGGGCCGAAAGAAGAATTGGCAATTCCGGCAACCCATCGGCTGGCTTCCAACAAGTAAGGTCGAATTGAGTGTTCAAGAATTAGGATTAGGGTTTAAAGGAAGTTTGTTTGATTCCGACCAATTTGTTGGCCATCTTCATAATTCCTTGAACCGACGGGGTCTTATCATTGTGTTCTACAAATCCCATAATTTTATTTGACCGGGGGTGGGATTTCAGAGGCGAATTAGGCGGTGGAAAGCGCGGCGGAAGAAGGAAAACATGAAGCGGCGTGAAGAGAAAGGGGACGCGTGGTCCCCACGCGCCTACATGTGCCCGCGTGTGGGTCCACGCGCCTGACACGCGCCTCGCGCGTTTTACCGATTCTGCCCCTCTCTAGCGCATGTCTTTCCCTTTTTGCCCTTACTGCATTAATTTACAGTTTTACCCTCATCCGAGCATGGATTAACGTTTTTACCCCTGATCGCTAAATTACGGTTCTACCTTTCGCGCATAAATTCACAGTTTTGCCCTCACGTGCCAAATTTATAGATTTGCCCTTGGGATTACGAATTTACTATTTTGCCCTTACAACGTGAATTTCCTCTTATGCCCTTAACAATTTAATTTACGATTTTCCCCTTACTTAATGCGATTGCACGTGAATTATTATTTAGACATTATAATGTATAATTTGATTATTATATCTTTATGATATTTTTTATTATGTATGTTTAAGATAATCAAATTATGAATAATAATTATTGTACGTTACAATTTTAGAAATTCAATTAGAAAAGGTTTATTAGTCACCAAAGTGGCTGAACTTTAAGGTCTGAATTTTTTTGAAATTGTATTGTTTTATTCAATTATCCACGAATAATTGATACTATTAATGAAATGATATGTTACATATCATTACTAATGTCATGGATATATTGAAGTTCAATTAGTTTAATAACTTAGGAATTCATCTAAAGGTTAATCAATTTCTTTTAATTCATAAACATAATAGTTGGTAATAGGCGCAATCAACCCACTTGACCAACCGTAACCTATCAGCCACCTAATTGGTCTGAGTTGCACACAATACACAATTATACTAGCCCTACTCAGCCGTATTTTCCATTCACCAATCTCATAGCAGTAAACAATTCTAATCCAGAGTTAGGATGTGAACTCATTTGTTGGTTTGTGCGACCTGGGAGCTCGCGACATTGCGAAACTTGCACAACGGGAGCTTGGACGGACTCGGCACAGCACGGCACGGTGGTGGCGCACCTTTGGCGATGGTCTGGCAAGGCTCCGACGATGGCTCAACGGTGAACTCTGGCGGTGGTGAGGTGGCTAGTTGCCTGGACGGAGTGGCAAAGGCTATTGGGTGGCAGAAGGGCTTGGAGATGTGGTCGGTAGTCCAAACTGGCGGCTGGGCGTTGCTAGTTGGCACCAATCCGACGACGAGACAGTAGCTGGGTGACATTTGGAGATGTGGGTCAATGGTAGGGACCCACCTCAGCGGCTAGCAAGCGGTGGCAATGTACAGTTGGGCGCAAGCAGTGCCGATGACGGACTAGCTAGAAAACGAGGAAAGGCGAGTCCGGGTAGATTAGGCGGAACCGGCGGCTGGGACGACGTCAGTGAGGTGAGGGATGACACAACGTAGCCAAGACAGCGTTAGCAAGCATCGGCGGCCAGGGAGGCACGTCGCATGACGGGAAGCGTCGATAACACAAAACAGGGGAAAGGGAAAAACATGGGAGACCAACGGGGGGCTGGGTGGCATTGCACGAGCTCAGAGCAGCAGACAGTGGTGGTGACGTGCGAGCAGAATGCCGAACGTGGAAGCAAAAGCCAGACATGAAGCAAGCCAGACGTGAAGCGCATGGTAACATTTATATATTTTTATATTTTTTTCACAAAACAAAAAAACATAAAATTTCGTTTAGTAATGTCAATTTATTTTTCTATTTTCAGGAATAGATTTGGAACAGAAATAAAAAATAAAATAAAAGTAACTTCTTGTTCTCGAGAACAATTTCTATAAAATAAGTTAATTTTTTTTCTTTTATTCTTGTCTTTTTGTCGTGGTTGGCCCGAGCCACCGCTGACCGGTGGCTACCTCCACTATTGGCCACCACTGCCAACGGGCGAAATGTCAATGCCGGCCATCACCTTCCTCCTATTGCTTGATGTCTGCCGACCACCAATTGATAGCGCTAGCCATCGTTGCTCGACCGTCGACTGTCGGCTATTGCCATTTGCCTTCGACCGTCACCTCCTGACCACTGACGGACGGAAGGTCGCCCACAGCCGACCATCCGTTACCCCCTCCCATGGCCACCCATCGGCCAGCAAGGGGCGGCAACAGGCAGCGATAGTTAGGGCGGCGACAATGGAGCGGTGGTCGGCAGCATTCAGTCGTCCGTGAGTAAGAAGAAAAAATAAAACAGAATAAAAAATTTGTGAATCATAGCAAACACATTCTTATTGTTATTCTATTCCAAAAATAAATTTTTTTATAATTATCAAACACCTTATTTTACAGAAAAATTATTTTTGGAAGTAGAAATAGAAAAAAAATTACAAAAGGAATTGTTCCACGAAATAGACGTTACCATTGGCACAAGAAGAAACCCTCGTATAAGATGGACAATTGTCATTTAAGTCTTAAACATTTTTCCAACTTTACTGATTAAGTCCTTTCGACAGATTTTGGCAGAAAAATGTCTATGTCGCGCGACCGAACTTCACTGGCAACAATGTGGCGATGACATGGCAAAAACGACGCCATTTTGGACATAAAAATTCTTTTTTTTCCTGTAAAGGCCATAAAAAAAATTCGTTTGTCTCCTCTATCGAAGGAAAAACGCCCCAAACTCATAACATCAAGAACCCTAAATTTGCTGTCCAAATTCGTTCTTCTTGCCCCAAATTCGTTCTTCTTGCCTCCAAATCAGCCCCAAACCACCGAAGAAGAACGAAATCTTTTTTGTTCTGCTGCTACGGTTTTTGACGGGGGCTCTTGGTCGAACAACTTCACTTGGACGCCGATTAGCTTTCTCTTGCGAAACATTCCGAGGATGTCCTTGGCCATCACCTTGCTATGTTGGCCCTCATGATGCTGGCTGAATGATTTTAAAGGAAACCTTTTTGAACTTCATGAGCAGAACTTGCGGGAGACTGAAATAGCAAGTAAGCGTGACCAGGGAGCGAATGAGTAGCCATCTCTTAACAGACATGGCTGATGAAGTCAAGATATCTTCTGATGAAGGCAAGAAAAACAATTTGCGGGTTAGGGTTAGTGATTTTGAGGCCAAGAAAAACGAATTTGGGGCAGCAAATTTAGGGTTCTTGTTGTTTTGAATTTGGGGCTTTTCCTTCGGTAGAGGAGACAAACAAATTTTTATGCCTAAAACGACGTTTTTGCCACGTCGTTCCCAGTAAGGTCCAATTGAGTCACGTCGTCACCACATAAATATTTTCCGATCAAAATCTGTCGGAAAAATTTAATCGATAAAATTACAAAATAAATAAAATTTATTTGATAAAAATTTTAGAATAATAAGATGGTCTTAGTCCGCGAGGGAGAGAGAGATTATTGGGGATGAGATTGGACGGGGCGGGGCCGGCAGGTGGGCCTCCTCCGTGCAAGAAGTCAGACGTTAAAAAGAAAGAAAATGGGGGAAAGGGGCGGAGGTAAGCGGAAAATAGGGCGGGGAAAGGGGAGAGAGAAAGAGTCAGGGTCAACAGTCAAAGGGGCAGGGGTGCAGCGGCAAAACAGGAAAAGAAAGGAAGAGAGAGAGAGAGAGAGAGAGAGAGAGAGAGAGAGAGAGAGAGAGAGAGAGAGAAGAAATAGAAAAGAAAGGAAGAGAAGGGTGAGAGGTGGAAGAGGGTGGCTGTGACAGTTGTCCTTTCTTTAAGTGATCCCAGAAGATTTTTGTTTTCTTTTTGTCTTAGGCGCAAATTGAAAAAGTGAGAATGATTAATGCAAAGAAGAAGATAATCGAGTTAGAAGGTTAGATCAGTTATTGGTAATTCTATTGCTAGTTGGAAGGGATGCAAGGATTGTGAATAAAATAAAAAATCCATCAAAAGGAAAATGAATTGAGAGGATTGTTGAGATTGACTGATGGAAGGATGCTAACTATGGTTTTGCTGTTGGGGGTGCTACACACCTTCAGATTGATGATGGGGATTGTTTTGTATTTATCCAGATTTTGGCTGTTTTTGGTATGTTTTGAATGATTCAGTTAATCTGAATGCAAAGTAACACTTCCATTAGAAGGCAATGATGTTTTTGTCTATTCTTTTGGAAGTTCTATTTTTTGTATTTTTAGATGATACTGTTGTTTTGTCTAGATATTGATTGATATTAATGCCCGAACTTATCCAAAACAAATATTGATACGATTTTGTGCTTGGCGTGGTCTTGTGTTGCTAGTGCACAAGATTGCATCGGCACATTCAGTTTTGCATTACAAACCTCGTGTAGTGTTGGGCTAGCACCAGCACATGTTTGTTCTCCTAATGCAGACACGAAACTATACCAACAAGTCTGGCTTTGCACCAACATCTGTTTGTGTTGCTGGTGCAAGCGTAAGAGTACACCAACAAGATCGGTTTGGAAAATGGATGAGATATTGCCACATCAGATTTCCAGTATCCCAAATCGCAATTGGCACTTCAGTGATTGTTCTTCTTCTCTTTTTTTTTTTCTTTTTTGGAGAAACCCTTAAGTAATTCGACATAGGATTTTGATACCAAAATAAGGGCCCGATAAGAATTATGGGGCTTCAAATGTTTCTCTCGATAAAAGCATCTTCATCTTTTTAATACGCCATCTTTATTTCCCCTAGATCTAAGAACTGCGATATCCTAGTTTGTTTTGTGTTCTAAAGAATCATATTGTGCTTTACGAGATTGCTTATTGCAGCTCACATGGTTAGCGTGTCAGACACTTGCAAAAAATTTTAAACGAACTTAGCTGGTGCTTTTTTCAACAGTTTGTGATGGCTTTAAGAAGGATTTTGAGGATAAGTGCACTATTACTCTTTGCCTCAAAGGCGAAGTAACTGCATTGATTAGGTTTCTATCGAAATCTAGAGATCTAATTCTAAGTACAAGCATCTGTAAATGAAATGTGGAAACAAGCAACAGATGATTGTCCTCTTGGGAAAGAGGTATTTGATGGAAAGAGCACACGCCTTTCTTCTTTCTTTTTTTCCCCTGGGCAGCTGCTGCTTTTTTCAGGAAAGACAAGAACTAAAAGCAGACCCTAGTTTTCTTTTTTTATTTCTCTAACATGGACTTTCTTTTAAATTGGGACCCGACGTATATATACTTTCACCTTTCCCTCGCATGGATCTTAGGAGAGATGTTCCCCAGACATCTTCTTGTCTTCTTGAGATACTAGATAAAACCAAATCATGCACTCAAAGTCTTGATCAAATCTTTGATAGATATTCTGACAACCACGGGGACTATAGCTACTTAAGATCCAGTAAATAATTCCAATTTACCTAATCTAATTCAGTTTGAATTTTGTACATGACTCAAAAGTTGAACAAAAACAGCAATTCAAATTGCTTCTAGCTCGGCGTCTAGGATAACAAATTGTGCGCGAGTTTTTATTGTTTCATATGAGATTAAATTTTCTATGTGCTTTCATTGCTATACTTTTTTCACTCATAGCTGGGATAAAACCGTATTGCTTGCACAAGGGTGAATCAGACGAGTACCTGCCACAATGAGTGGCCAAATAATTCAAGAAAAGAAACCCTTCAATCATCAAACTTGAGGTGGTAGAGGGGGCGGGTCCTATTCCACAAGTAGATGTGGTAGGCTTCTTCTATTGCTTACGGCGCTCTTTAGTTCTAGCCTCACGTTTTTCTATATTTAGTTTTGATACCATGTCTCTCGGGTCTGAATAAGGTCGTGGAAACTTGAGGATGTTCCTTGCTATGAAGATGTTCAGTCCTGACAGTTTTCCCTGTTAAATATCTTGCGCTTCCTAAAGGAAAAAAGCGATTTTTTCCAAGGCCAATGCCGGAAATTGTATGATTGAATCACCGAGGAATGCTTTTGTGGCTACCAAAGGGAACCGTCTCAAGTGGCCAAGGTAAAGGGGCAGGTTCTATCACGACGCAAAAGATGCGTGGGAATTTTTTTTTTTATAGGGGAACCAGTATGGCTCTAGAGGAAATGAATGTCAGTTGAGTCAGGGAATCTATTTTCTCAAAGTTGTCACATGTCTTCTTCGTAAAAGACAAGACACGTTAAGCTTATGTTGGTGGAGGTGCAGGATGCGAGGCTTTGGTCGGTCAACAGACAAATCAGATATATATTTAAGAAAAGATTCCCAAGTTCCACACTCGACAGACATCCATCCTTAAAAAGAATTGTCATCTCATGGCTTAACTATGATTTAGTTACTGGTGAATTGCTCGAAAAACGCATGCTCCAGAATATTTTATCGCGCGCAACTTTTTCTCTTTTTGAATTAGAGATACATATAGTATAAATATCATAAACTCGCCATTGACAAGAATCCCAAAGAGTACTGTAACTCTTTCTGACAACCAAAGAGCATGATAATCTTTCATTAAACTCGTCAACAGTAACAAAAATGATTTTGATATCAAGCCATGAATATTATAATATGTTGAAAGAGTGGTATGGGGATAATGACGAGGGAGGCTTTGTCCCTACATAAGCAAGTCATTTGCATATCTAAAAAGGAATAATACAATTTAATTGGATCATTTGCAAAAAAAAATTGACATATCTAGATAGACTTTTCCCCATTACTT
The DNA here is from genome assembly GCA_030064385.1 of Melaleuca quinquenervia. NCBI lineage: Eukaryota > Viridiplantae > Streptophyta > Magnoliopsida > Myrtales > Myrtaceae > Melaleuca > Melaleuca quinquenervia. Next base: position 1,484,077 of record CM057726.1, on the reverse strand, counting down.
TTTAATCAAAAAATTACGACATGTAATTTATTTTTCTAATCAAGCCATAAGGGCCAAGCCATGCAGATTAGGAAAGAGCATATAATTATAGGACTCTACTCAAACCGACTAGAATTAATCTAGTCCTAAATGACATGGAAGAATATTACATATGTTTTGCAGTGGATAAGTGAATCAGAACCATAACTCTGGCCTGATTTAATGTCCTACTAGGATCCACTTATTAGTCACCTCAAATTGGTAGGAGTGATGACATGTTTTCAATAACGGGTGCGTTTTAATAATATTCCTGTTTCAAAGAATAATTTTTGGACTGTATTTCTACTCCCTTAAATAATTTAAGGTTCATGCCACTCAAAAGGCATCTCAAACTTCACGTGGATGCACCTATGAGCTTTATTCTTTTTCCTTTTATTTAGTTATTTGTTTTGTCTTGGGGGTGGGGAAGCTAGCTCGAAGTTCGAAGTTGTGCGGTTCGATGGAGAGCCGATCCAATTGCAGAATGACCATCGGACATTGCGTCGAGGGACGAGTCATGTGGGCCTCATCGTATCCCTCTGTTTTCTGTCAGGGGCAGCAGACAATTTTACGGCTATCGGTCCGCATGTGCTCATCCTCACCCCGAGGCGCTCAGAAAACAAACAAATATTCTGACAAAAAAAAAACAAACAATTATGAATTAAAAAAAAAAATATTTTGCGCGTAATCAATATTGTTGTAATATAGACTCCGTGAAAATAGTACAGCTTTTTAGAAAGTGAAAAATATTTGTCATTTTCTTTATTCACTTTTAAACATATTTCATCTTCTTTCAAAAATAGCTTGTAATCAGTCACCAGTCAATATAAGACAAAAAAAATTAAAAAAACGAGTTTTTTTATAATTTTTTTCAAATTTCAAACGAATACCGGAAAATGTTATTTTTTCTAATAAAATGACTTCATAAAAAATACATTTCAGGAATACTACATTTTTCATAAAACTAACGAAGCCATAATATAAAAATACTCTCCTTACATGCTTATAATACTGTTTATCAATGCATTTTTCGTTATTTGAGCTTTAAAAACCCCCTTGATAAGAAAAAAGGTGAAAACACAGAAAATTAGTAATTGTTGTATTATAAAATAAATCTATTTGATTTTTAATGGTAGATTCCTTCAAATTCTAATTGTCAAGACAAAAATACAAGTGAGTGCAATCAGAGCAATTTCAGCACGTCATCCTTATTGACACGAGATTGTCATGTGTTTAAACTATAATTGCTTCTTCTTCTTTTTTTTGTTGGTACGGGCTTATTTACTCGTCAATCCCATGACACTGATGGAAAATAGCCCAACTCTTTTATAAGTGAGCTCAATTTGTATAGGAATATATAGATATATATATATATCCTAGTCAGTCATTGATGTCAAAAATACAAGATAAGATTATACTTTCGCTTCCACCGTCTGATTATCCTACTTTCTAACACCGGTCCATCGCTTGTGAATCTGACGGATAACATTAGAAGGCCTGGATCTTTTATGGTCGCATGCACATAACCAAAAAACATTCTAATTCATGAAGCTATCGCCACTTCCCCTATAAAATCCGCAGCTGACTCCTCTCTCTCTCTCTCACTGTGATAGGCGTTGAGTCCAGCGATTCCAGCGACCTAGTCTAGAGTTCCCGCGACGATGGCATTGCTCTCAGCTCTCGCGACGGAGATCGCGATCCCAGTCTGCGCTGTCATCGGCATCCCGTTCTCCTGGGTGCTCTGGTGGCTTGGGTCGCGCAATAGTGACAACCGCGACGAGGAGGGAGACCCAACCCAGAGGAGAGCTGCTGAAGGCATCCATGATGATATAAAGAAAGTCGTCTTTGAAGGTGACTTTGTACATATCCCATTGCTTCACGACTTGTCTGCTTCCTTTTGGCTTCACTGGGGATTAATAGTCGAACATTCTCGTTGTCCGAGATAGAAAAAGCAAAAAAAAAAACAAAAAACAAAAAATGAAGACAGTTTGATTTTCTGGGTTGCGACTTGCGAGTCTGTCTTTTTCTGGGCATAGAGGGGTTGAAGTTCAAACCCCCTTCGTTCTATGTCTCACTCACACTGTTCATTAACAGATTTTTTTCGGGTTAATCTCGCATCCGCGTGAGCAGTAGCAAATATGCTTTCGTCTCTTTACTCACCAACTTAGATGCAGGTTCCCATGGGACTGGAAGGCACATTATTTTATGGCATTACATTCACGACAAGAAAGTTCCTAATATAGCATAGCTGTTTCCAAAGTATATTTGATTAATGTTTCAAATATTAATTGATTAATTAGCTAAGGAACTAATTTAAGCAGGTCAAACTCGGTGCCACATTTGGGCACATGTACGTTCGTGAGACGGATTATATTTGATGACGGTTTAAGGATTCGCTCATGTTGTTGAAAATATTTTCTATAAATAAGATTTTTTAGAATTTTCAATGTTTGGAACGATCAAAACAATAAGCCAGTTAAAAAGCATTTCCAATCAAAGAAACTACTTCTTTAAAATCAAGAAAAAGATTTCTCCTTCCTAATAAAAGGGAAAATGTTTTCCTTAGCTAAGTTTTATGTAATTCCATGTCATACGACATCAAAAAACTTCGACCAAGCTTGGAGCTTTGATGAATCTCTCTCTCTCGGAATTTGTTTTCTTAATTGACTAATCAACAAGTCATGTTCTCATCTATAATAGCTTAATATGTTCAATCTGTGATTTTTGTCAAGTCATCTAAGCCTAATTACCTAAACCATGTGCTCAAGTCATCGGCATTGGGCTTGAGTCCATCAAGGCCAGGCTCGATCCCCAATGCTTGCTCTCGAGTTTTTAGTGGCAAACCCCAAATCCCCATAGGTCGAGGCCTTGTCCTCAATGCTTCAGTCGTAGTCCTTGAAATCTAATCTAGGTTCTTGGTGGTGGGGCTTGAGACCCATGTAAGCGTAGCCTAAGGTCTTTACCAGTTACATCCAAGTCCGAAATTCCTTGGCACCCAAGCCCAAATACCATAAGGCTATGCCAGGGCCTAAACTCAAGACTGTGTTTAATAAGAGAAAAATTAGTTGCTTACAATTTATAAAAGTATTGAAGCTATGAACAATTTGATTTGATAAAACTGTATTTAAAATTTGATGATGTAGCACTTATAACCCTCATATCACACAATTAGCAAGAAAACTAAAAGCAAGGAAAATTGCTAAAAAAGTGCTAAACCAATTGCAATTGTGATGATTCGGTTATACATCTTTTTTTTATTAGTTGAGTCACAAACCTTTTATAGTTGTGCCAATTAGTCAATTAACCCAACTTTAACTAGGGGACGCTAATGTAGCACTTCAGTGTCGACGTGGGCAAATTTTTTTTATGATATTTTGAAAATTTTAATCTTTTCTTCTCTTTTTTCTTCCTCTTACCAATTGCTAGACTTAGTCAACCGACCAAAGTTGAGGGTTGGCAAGGCCCGACCTCACAAGGAGGCAAGGGTGACCTCCAGATGAGCTAGCAAGGCTCGACCCTTGCCCAACCTCTAATTGTGCCAGTCCTTTCCTTTGGTTGATTGCCAAGATCTAGCAACCAACTGAAGGAAGAACAAGTAAAAAAAGAAAGATAAAAATAAAAAAATAAACATTCAAAAATTACTAAAATAGTATGAAGAATTGTTGACATCTGTGCCGGCTAGTTTTTTTTTTTTGTGCTAATTTTCTTATAAAAATTCATTTATAAACATCAGAAAATAATTTTCATTTTATTTCAAATTACAGTTGACAGTTGGAAAACATTTTCATTTCCTAGAAAATATATTTATTCTATCCCAGTTTTTGGAAATGTCAAGTTATCTGTGAAACAAACAAAATCTAGGTTTAATTTCTTTCTTCCATCTTATTTGTATTAGTAATAGGAAGCTTGGCATAGGCAACTAATGACACAACGTCAATTTAATCAAAGTTAGGATAGTAATTCTTGTATTTCTTTCTTCCATCTTATTTGTATTAGTAATAGGAAGCTTGGCATAGGCAACTAATGACACAACGTCAATTTAATCAAAGTTAGGATAGTAATTCTTGTATATAATTCGCTTTAGTAGAAGCATATTTTATTAGAAAGGTAAATTGCTGAGGATGTACAAGCTTCAAGTCTAACTTATCTCTTCTCTTCGTCTGTGAATGTCTCTTTAAGGGTTTTATCATCTTAGTTGTAACTTCATGCATGACATTTCTCATTTCATGAGATTGTCGTACTTGTGACAAAACACTAATTCTACGGGTTTAGTTACGAATATACAGCTAACGAACTGTGCATATATTTTTCTAAGGTTCTCTTTTGTGTTACATTCTTGCTTCTCCTAGCTCAAGTCGTTACATGTGATAGTTTTCATACCTATTTCTTGTCATTCTGATTTTAATAACCTTTCGAACTAGAGCATCATCAGTTCTAATGCAAAATTATTATTATTTATTCTTTTCTAATCATATTTCCCCGGCTGCAATTCACCCATCTCCTCTTCTAGTTCTAACATCTAAGTTCAATTCCAACTTTAGTTCTGATGTTTTTCAATACTCCCAATTTTATTTCTGGCTCTGACCTACCATTTATTATCATAGGTCATAATCCGTTTCTAATTTCTTCTTTGTTTGTAATGCTTTAATTAATTTAAAGTAATGTTCTAGTTCTGGACTATGTACTGAATATTCAATTCTTTTATTTCATCAATTATTTTGCACAACTCAGTACTGTCAGTCCCTCATTCCTTTCCCCATATTGTCCTGATGGTTATGTTCTCCTCACTCTTCCGCCGGTTGGATTTAACACTTGCACTATCTAGGGGTGTGTAATCAGACCGGGTAAACCCTGTTTCCGAATTGTTCCACCCTGAAAACAGGGCCGGAAACAGGGTTCAATGCAAACAGGGTCAGGTACATGGTCCAAAAAAGGAGAACCGGTTATAATATGGTCGGGTGCAAGGTCTAGGTCTGAAACTTATCCACCCTGTTTTTGCTCACCCCTAACACTGTCCACCTTGCCAAAGGTGAATCGTAACATAAACCATATCATCTTTTGAGTTACTCTTTTGGAGGTGCCGTAAGTCAGGCTTTCTTATTTCTTTGAACGAGGTACAACGAAAACTAGGCAACTGAACAAAGTAAATGTATTTAACTTGCTTATTTGAGTTATATCTTATTTCGTTACACAGTACGGAGAATGTCAAGAAGCAGATTTGTTGCATAACTTGCTTGATACAGAGGGCTCAATTATCGTTTGCGATTGTAACAGGTGTGAAGTATTATCGGTCCATGGGGTACACGTATGCTGGAGGTTTCATAGTTGCTTTTGTCAGTCTAAGCTTCCTCATCCTTGGATCTCTTGAGAGTTTTAGCATCCAAAGCAGGCCTTGCAAGTCTGATCCTTCAAACAAGTGCAAGCCTGCACTTACCACTGCCTTTTTCACTGCTGTTTCGTTCCTACTTGGTGCTTTCACATCAGTCCTCTCCGGTTTCCTTGGCACGGAAATTGCTATCCGTGCTAACACAAGGACTGCCTTGGAAGAGAGAAGTCTCGACGGAAGAAATTCAATTGCTGCCTCGATGTCTGGTGCAGTTATGGGATTCGTTCCTGCTGGTATCGGTCTTCTCGGGCTCTATCTTGAAATCATTCTGTTCAAGTTGTACTATGGCAATGACTGGGAAGGTCTTTTTGAGGCTATTACCGGTTATGGTCTTGGTGGTTCTTCCATGGCTCTCTTTGGAAGAGTCTGTGGTGGAATTTATGCCAAGGCCGCTGATGTTTGTCTTCATCTGGTTAGAAAGAATGAGCCACGAAGCCCCCAAACTGAGCGAAACCCAGCTGTATGTACTCTCTTACTATTGTGCTATCTCCTAAGTATATGATTCACTTTTAGTCATATATGGAATTGATCTTAATCATTCAGGTGATTACTAATTATGTTGGTGATATTGTTGGGGATATTGCTGGGGTGGGGCCTGATTTGTTTGGCTCTTACGTGGAATCATGCTGCGCTGCCCTCGTTGTTGCTTCCGTCTCTTCTTTTGGAATCAAGCATGACTTCACCGCTATGTGTTATCCTCTGCTTATCGGCTCCATGGGTATTCTCGTGGGTATTTTTGTTTGCGTTGTCACAATTCTCATAGGGAAGATCGAGTTTGCATCGAAGAGGGCGCAACTTATTATTTCCACAATTCTAATGACTGTCGGAATTGTTGCTGTTAGCTTGATTGCTCTGCCCCCATCATTCACAGTCTACAAAATTGAATTGCCGAAAGTTATGACACAGAAAGTTGTGAAGAATTGGTAAACTCTTTGATCATGCTTATCTCCTTCTGATCCTAAATGCTGCTTTCTTCTAATATTGATCACGTGACATGCTTTAATGTCGGCGGACTATTACAAGATTAAGTCAATGCGTTGAGCGTTTGTAGTTGGTAACTGTGGATATGATGTTGCAGGGAGTTGTCCTTGTGTGTTGCTGTTGGTCTTTGGGCTGGGCTCATTATTGAGTTTGCCAATATATATGACGTCAGTGACCGCAGACGTACCTTCAGGTTTTAACATTGCTAAAATAAATGTATGATATGAATCATCACGACTGTTGATGGTTATGTGCTGACCAAGTCATGATCCTCATTTCTGCAGTTGTCTGCCGGATGTTGTTGCCAAAAAGGTTGGTGGTGGCTTTGGCTATGTGAATATCATCCTTTTTGCCGCCTTTAGCATATACGTGAGTTCCCGTTTAGCTGCCACTTATGGAATTGCTGCGGCTGCCCTCGGGATGCTAAGTACCATTTCCACTCGATTGGCCAAAGATGCTTACGGTCCCATCAGCGACAATGCTCAACGTATCGCTCGTATGGCTCGCGTGGGAGGCCGTGATGGTGATGACAATCCTACAGCTGACATTACAGAGGTACGGGCAATCTTTTGCTTGTAAATATAGTATCACAGTGTCCTGTGTCCTTTCAATGGCTTGTTTTGATAAAATCCATAGCATAACAGAGGAAAGGGCGTCTGTGTGTGGGAACTCTTCGTGAGATTACATTCATGTCGACCAGAATCTGGGCACAGTGTCCAATTATTTTTATGACAAAATATGACAATAGTTATGCGAGTCATTTTGGATTCCTGCTGGTGCGGCATGATGTTTGGCTAAAATCGCCTATCTTTCCTTCAGGTGTTGCCTTTCATCTATCATTCTCGATATTAGCCTACCGGCAAATTCTACTTTCCTGTTGTTTATAATATTAGATGGGACCTTTTTTCGTTCATTATCTGGTATGTAGGGATTTGCCATTCAATCAGCTGCCCTGGTGTCTATCGCTCTGTTTAGTGCATTTGTGAGTCGTCCGGCGATCTTGTCTCCTGCTGATGTCCTGACACCGAAGGTCATCATCGGTTTGATCATGGGCGCTTGGCTTCCTTCCTATTTCTCTTCTATGACCATGAAAAGGGTGGGACGTGCTGGATTCGAGATGGCTCGGGAGGTCAACAAACAGTTGACAGCGTCCGGGCCACAAAAGATTGGAGTTGTTGAACCACCTGATTATGATGCATGCTTCAAAATTGCAACTGATGCATCTTTCAATGGGATAATTGGACCTGGTGCCCTTGTCATGTTTGCACCATTCATCGTTGGGACCGTGTTCGGTGTGGAGACGCTGTCAGGTTTTTTGGCAGGCGCTCTCGGTTCCGTTGTTCAGGTATTCTTCCCCAAAGCAATCAATGTCTTATCTACTTTGGTATTTTGCGTAGCTCAAAGTCTCTGTTGAGAATCACCGCCTCTCTCTTCCCTGTCCAAATCTCTCTTGACCCAGATAATTCGAGAACAATATTTAATCCTTTCTTCCTCCAAGCAAGTTGTAGTGTAATAATGAATTGCCAGAAATATTTGTATTGGAATCGTCTGGAGAGATAGGACACCCTAGAAATAGGAGTGATTCGCCCTTGTGGTGCGTGCAGAAAGGAGAGAGCTTAGCGTGTGAGAGTTTTGAGTCGTAGTGGGTGGCGTAAGCAAGAGAGTGTGGTGCAGGAAGATAGCGGTCCCCATCGTGAAGGCATAGGCGTCTACCAAAAGGCTGCGTCTAAAGTGATGTATGTAGAAAGGCAGGAGCGATTCCCAAATGTGACTACTATTTTGCCATTTAGAAAAATGGCAAGCCCCGGATTTTCTCAATAAAAGTAAAACTACGCCTCTTAAGTTCAATAATCTCTTGATAGAATGCTTGTAAAATTGGGTTAAGATATTATAGTTTCTTCATTGTTGGGTGAATTGTTGAGGAAAGCTCTTATCATCATATTTATGACAATATGGGAGATTCACATTGGTTATTTCATTTGATTATAGTATTTTTATGATGAATATTATTTGGTGGATTTGATTTCGAACAGATTGCAATTTCGACATCCAACACAGGTGGAGCATGGAACCAAGCGAAAAAGTACATTAGGGTATGCAGCTGCTCCAACTGCTCGACAGCTAGTATTTGACATGCTAAGAGAACTTGCCCGACGTAACAGATTTTCTTTTGCCTCCCTTTAATATCTTGAATTTGCTTTCAGGCTGGTGCTTTGGAGTATGCGAGGACCTTGACCCTTGACGCTGACGAACAAAGTCTTCTCCGACTTGCTGAAGAAGGAAAGACCACTGGCCATTCGCGGAAGGACACTTCAGGCCCACCCCTCAACATCCTTATCCAGCTAATGGCAGTCGAGTCACTAGTGCTAGCTCCCTGGTTTGCTCGTCACGGTGATCTGCTCTCCAAGATTATCTGAAGGGAAGGGGGGTGGGGACGGCGGACTTACCTTCTGTAGGAGTATTGTCATCTACTCAATTTGTACTTTTAGCATCTATTTCCGGTTTTGTTTGCACGAGCTGATATACTTCTCTGGATCGTTCATTTATTCGGACAACTTGAGTTAAAACTTTTGAATAAGGTTTTGGATTAACTCGTGTGCTAAGGCATTGATACGGTGCCCCATCTTCCGCAACACACCCCACATAAAGCTGAACCGACATTCATCAAGAATCACAAATTGATCCAAAAAGCTGATTATAAAAACGATACGATAGCCAAAAAGGTTGGGACCATAAAGAAGAGTTGTCATGACTCCCTTTCGGCTCCAAGGGAAAAGGACTTAGGTATTTGAGTATTGCCTTAAGCACCCTGCGAGGTGCGCATTCTCCCAAATCCTTACCCTCTGCAAACATTAAATGTTTTGTTCCAATTTAATGCACCGAAATGGATACTTCAGTCTGATTGTGCTTTCTTCTTAGAAGTTGTTGCTTCCACAATCAATATGCACATTTTCCTACAAGGGATAGGGCATGTTACTTGCATTTGCAATTTGAATAAAACTAGTTTAAGAGTGATACATCCTTTTTGATTGAATCATTTAACTCTATTTCATCCAATTTCTTGGATCGTGATGACTTCCCTTTAAATGATCTGTCTCATTTGTCTCATCCCTTTCAATTTGAAGATAGAAGTGGACATCTCTTCATGATCATTTCCATTATCATCACATGTAAACACGGATGACTATATCAATTTATAAGCAAGTTTTTTTTTAAACTTTCTCACTTGGTTAATCACATGTACTAACAAGATCTCGTGAATCCCAATTGCGAGTAGCAGCTCAACTCATGTTTTTGAAACGAATACATCTTTTTCCTTTATGAAATGTGTAGCTCTATATAAGGATTGCTCTCTTCATGTGGTCTCATTGCTTGTTGGGGACTTGACTATCATTAACCCAGCTCAACTCATGTTTTTGAAATGAATACATCTTTTTCCTTTATGAAATGTGTAGCTCTATATAAGGATTGCTCTCTTCATGTGGTCTCATTGCTTGTTGGGGACTTGACTATCATTAACCCTTTTTGTCCTTTCAAAGCCTGCACAAGTGAGGAGACAAGTCATTCACGAAATAAATTGAATTTAATGTGGAATGATTATCACATTTTGTTCGAGGGCGATATTTGGTGATTGATTCTTGCTTGTGTATATCTACACCTTGAAGTATTGCTTCGCAGACCCCCAATGATCATCTTCAAGCAGGATTGAATGTTAATAAATTGTTGACTGTGCCAAAAATTGCAGCTGTTAATGTCTTTATAGCTCTTACTATGTTATGGCCCATTCCTCTTCTTATTCTTTGACGACATCAATTGATTCAATCTCATGGGACCCATTTTCGAATGGATATGATACTGTCTTGAAACTTGACCGAGCTAAGATAGGTGTCATTGCACATGTTCTCCCCATATTCTCCCGTTAAGTAGTAAATCTCAAAGACAATATGCCTATCAGAAGTAGCTGATCAAAGTATCATTTGATCATTTTTTTTTTCAAATTGTTAGGTCCAACATTTTCAAATATTCAAAACATAGTGAGATATGCATCTCATGTGTAATTTGAATTCATGATTTTGAGTATTCAAAGAGTCCATGGTCAAGGTCGGACCTGCATTATTTTTTCATCATAAGATCACAACTTTATAATTTTGTGGAGGTATTTGACCGAGAATCTAATTCAAACTCCAATTTAAAATTGTCCATTCTTGTCTCCATCTGTGAATGTCTTTTTCCAAATCTTTCGAGAAACTCTTGAATATGAGAAACAATTTTCGTCTTAACTTTCAAGTCTATTTCTTTAGAAGCAATCATCACAATTAACCTGTGAAAGGAAAATAATGTCAGTTCATAGTAAAAAAAATATGATCTTTCAATGAGGTTGCTTCCAATGAAAGTGAGGTGACAACACTTGTCCCGCTGCCCCTGTTTACGGGAATTTAATACTTCACCAAAATTTTATCGTAAGAGGTGACGTCATTAAAAGATAAATTTGCAGACATCAATCGAACATCCATTCTATTTCAACACAGTTCCATAGACAAAATGTGTCATTGATTTGAGAACTTGATTTGTAATTTCACATTTATAAAATTGGGGTGATTTTTATTTTAAGAAATCAATACACAAATGTGATTTGATTCACAATTCTAAAATTTGAATAAGAAAGATTCTCTTAAAAATGTAATTTTAATTCCATGTCCCAAAATATAATTTTGAATTGTAAGAATTTCTGCATAAAGTGTGATTTTAAACGCACAATTGAAAAACTTACAAAAAATCATCTTCTTTGTATGGGCTAATTCAAAGGTGTTCAAAATTTATATTCAAATTCACCATAAAGAGTGGTTGTCAAAATTTTCAATTTAAAGCCTAGATTGCTAAGGGCATTCGATTTATTTATGCAGATTTTTTTAATCCAAATTGAACAAGTAAATGGAGAAATCATACTTACAGTGGGTGACGAATTTCTCATTCTTTTTTTTTTCAATCACATAAACATGCAGATGTACTTATGAGTTTCACTAAATGGTGGGAATCTAAAGGTTTAATGCTTCCATTCCAATTAGATCAAAAGAGTTTCTCCCACTTCGTGATTACGTCAGACAGTTTTCTTTATCGCTAATCGAAATGAGCAGGACCAAAAGGGGATTACTGCCAATCATGCAATCCACAACTTCCTCCTTTCGGGAGACCTCCTATTGGTTTCCTAAACAATCGAGGTTTTAGGTTGCAGGTTGTGTGTGCAAATTGTAGTGCTAAAACATTTTTTAAAACATGCTTAGTAGCTTAAATTCAAACAACACTTCAATAACACCCACATACACATACATTCATACACCTCCTTGCAAGACAAATTGATTAACAAACACTCCACTCCTTATGACTCCCAACCTGCAAAAACATTTAACACAATATTAGCGGACTTACCTTTGTCTTCACATAAGTACTACCATGAAAACTTGTCAGTTAACAATCAATCAATTTAATTAGGCCTAAGTCCACAAGTCCCCAGTGAATCGCCAAGTTGTCGCGACCCACCCGCCAATGGGTCGCCCTTGGGGAAATAGTTTTAGAGATATTGTCTATAAGGAGATTCAAATCGATGTCCCTAAAAGACGGCTTAATTGTCTAATCATAACCCGATCTGACTCATTCGTTATAGACTTGGGCTCTCCTAAGTTCATATCTCGCATGACGTTGGATAATCTTATAAAAATTCTAATAATGGAAATCATTTAAAGAGCCACCACTAGCCTATTAAGGTTTGCTAGAAATCATGTGAAAGCACGAGAGAATACTTCACTTTCTATGCAACCATAGATTTGGGGACGAGACTTAGTTACACTAGTAAGTAAACTATTGCCTTTTCGGCAACTAAGCTTAATTATCTTGTTAACCAAAGTGTTTTCATACATTCTTTTTATCCATTATGAGACTAGTCCACTAATTAATCATGCAGTATCTTTTTTTGTTAAATATTAACCACGCTAAAAGGAAAATAACAACCGATGTAATAACAATGTGTAAATAAGTATAATCGAAACCATCAGACCCTGTAGACTCTGGCCTACACGACGCCGGTGGCCCCCGAAACTCGGCCCAACGACCAGCAATGGCCCTATTTTCTAGAGAAGTTTTCGGAGATTTAACTCGTGTGTCTTTCGATTTCTTAGCTGGCCATTTGTTCTAAATGGTTTCTAGACGTGATTATAACCTAGATGCAGCCCTTGATTGAATCGATTTGAGTTAGAATTAAGTGGATGTCGATCTAAAGAGACTTGGCTGCTGAAACCCTAGGTTGGACCTCCCCGCCGTTTTGACGAACCCTACCCCTTGCCATTGAAGCCGTTTGACTCGTACTCACCCTGTGAACGAGACTGTGTACCTTGATTCGATTAGGTTGGTCAAGAAATGAAGGATTAGGACACAAACCTCTTGCCCTTCCTCCTCAAAACCTAGCTCGCCGGACTGCCACTTATGCGGGCGATTTTTCGCCACTCTAGCCACCTCACCCACCACCGCCACTGTCGATCGGTGCCTCACGATGCCCCTGTTCAACTTTGGTTTGAAGACTCCAGTGGGTTGACTCGTGGGAGGGGGAATCGGGCTTCAAACCCGACTACCCTCCCCCTCCAAACCCAATTACCCGATTTTGACCCGAATAGCCTAATTTTGACTCAGATTGCTTGAATTCAACCCGATTGGGTCAATTTCGACCTATGACCCGATTGACTCGATTTTGACCTGATTGGCTCGATTTTGACTCAATTTACTCAATTGGGTACCCAATTGATCTAATTTAATACCCGATTGACATGATTAACCCAAATTGGTACCTGATTGACCTGACTAACAACCAATCGACTCAATTGGCACTCGATTGACCCAATAGACTTGGTCCTGAATCGACCCAATTGACCTGATGGGCCTATACGCATAGATCACGTGGAATCAAACCCATTGGTCGACATAATCACCTCTAATAGACTTTAGCTCATTTCAGCGCTCCCTGCTCAAGTACCAGGTATTACAATCTAAGGTGAGTGGTCTGATCAAATCTAAGTTTAAGTTTATTATTATTTTAAGATGTAATTTGGGATGTGTATAGAAATTTAATTATGTGAATGTACTTATACTTTACATTGAGAAGCGATTATTGGAAATGCTGGAGGTTTGTGAATCAGAAGAGACAGAGAATGAAAGTGCCATTAGATCGTAAGTTAGCAGATAGGAAGATAGAGGCAAACCATCTAGTGATTTAGTTAGGTCTCAGACCGATTACAGACGGTCTTATTTAACTATTTATTTAATTGATTTTGATTATTAATATTGGTTTACTGACTAACCCAGCTGTGCAGGAAGACGGAGTTAGGGGCAAGTGCCCCGACTAACTATTGATTGGTTCATACTCTGATATATTTGAAGAAGGATAAGCATTGACTGTAGAATTTTGTTAGGGCATTAAAATGGCAACACACAATATTAAGGTATAGCATATGGACACTCACAGAGATACATCCTATCTCATTATCCCTCATACCCCATTTTAGGAACGAGTCATGGACATAGAGCAGGAATGGAACAATCCTGAGGGGGGAAAGGACCGACTCGACTCGAAGACAATAGTGCTAAGAGTGGGGAGATGGAGAGAGAGATAGTTAGAGCAGTGGATGCAGGAGAGCTTCCTCGAGCTTGATGAAATGAGACTTCATGAAGAAAGAACCCGGCCTGAAAGACCTGAGGACCCAGGCTGGGTGATCACTAGGATCGAGACGGACTCAAGAAGAGTAATTGAAAAGCACGAGACCATGATCTAGGATTAGAATCCCATGGCCCGAAAATGGATAGGACATTTGTACTGGCAACGCTATGAGGGGAAAACCGGGGTATTCTTAGTTTACCACATGGATTATTACGATGAACCAAAAGGAGAGGTCTACTACTATAACCCCACTTTTGGGTACGGAGAACCTAAGGGAGGTAGTATTGTAGATCCGTAGGTTAAAGGAATAGCCTGTTAGTAGGCGTAGGTTCCCCTTTTTTGGCTAGGCAGTGTCCCGCTCTTTCCCCTTTTCCGTAGAATTTTGATTGTATAGCCACGGAAGGTGAGTGTTTCCTCTAGATGTCTGTTGACATTTGTACTTTTGGTTTATTTTGTAATGAATAGTTGTAAATTGCCCTATGTGCCCATTAATGTAAAGTGAATTTCAAAAAGTATGTTTGTATTTTCAGGGTGTTAATTGATTCTACCTATTAATTAATCGGGAAAATGGTCAATAGAGTTGATTTAATCTTTGGAGCCTCAAAAAGGGTGATTAATTGAAGTGATGATATGTTAGTAATAAAATGGGGCTAAGAGGGCGTGACAAATGTGCAATCAACAATTCTAATATTATTTTTAAAAAGGAAAATCAAACAAAACACCCATAATGTAAAAGCTCTAAGAGCTTATTCAATTGGATTTAAATTTTTCAAGAGTTTTCTCATTTTTTATGCCGAACTAAAAATATTTATCCAAAATGGAGAATCTAAAACTAATTCAAGACATTTACCAAAAAAAAAATTTCAAGACTTATAGTATTAATACTAAAAGTCTATGAAATCAATTATGATAACTCTCCTAGGCATTTTTAATTTCTTTATATATTAAAAAAGTAATTTTCGAATTTCTTATAAATTTTTATTTCTGAATTATTCCGATATTTTTAGGTTTTTTTTTTAAATTTCATAATTTTTAATTATTTTTTGATTCGAATAGGGACTTCGGACCGGTTCAAGGAAACCTAAGAATGGACTTGGTCCGGACCCTAATGGTCCGGACTTGGTCTAAGAATGGACTGGGCATAAGGCCCGGCCCAATTTTATGAAAAAGATTGATTATAAACTAAATTACATAACCTGGCCCAAAAATAAAAAGGCCCAAAAGACGAATTTTTATTAAAAAACAGCTCAAAACTGTAATAGGCCCAAAACTGGAATAGGCCCAAATCCAGAAGTAATTTTTTAAATAAGAAGAAAGACAACCCAAAAGCCCAACCCGACTCCAAAATTTCGATTTTTCTTAATTTTATTCTTTTCTTTTCTGCATGGTCTTCTTCAAATTCTCCTTTTCAAATTATTTCTAGCCGAAACATGTTTACATAAAAAAAACTATTCTAGTATGTAACATCAAACTTTGCTGATGCCACCAACAATCATTCAACATTCCATTAACGGTTTAAACCGACCGTAGATAAAATTTTCGAGCAACGTTTTTCGATCACCAATTTAACCATCGTCGAATTAATAAAATTGCAAACAAAGAACATTTTGATCAAAAACATGCAAGTAGAGTATAGGCAATGAAAAAGAATTAACTAAAGCGGCCTCTAACCACGAGCGTCGAAGGTGTGGGGATATTTTCAGCGAGGTAGGGTTAGTCAATGGCCGACTCGAATAGGAGAAAGATATGCCATAAAATCACCAAGCAATAAGAGAGAGATTAGACGTGATTTAATAACTAAATCAATCAGTCGTTTGTAAAATTTAATTTCGAATTTTGATCTTAAAAAAATCGAAATCTTGATTCAACGTAATAAAGCGATCAATCTGAAAATAAATTTATCTGCCACCGAAGTGGATGTCAATCTCTGAAGCTATCGTGCTGATGACGATCAATAACGGATTAAAAAAAAAGTTCTTCACTTCTTTCTCTCTTTTTTCTCTTTTTGCTTCTTTTTCCTTTTTCCTTTTCTCTCTTTCTCTTTCTCTTTCCTTCTCTCCCGTACGATCCTGCTCTCGTTTTGTGTTTTTTTTTTCTTCTCCGCCCTCCCCCTCTTCTCTCCTTTGTTCTCCGTGCTTCTTTTTTTCCCCCCGCTTCAAAACAGACGCTCTCCCTTTCTTTTATCTTTTTTGTCTTCTTGCCTTCTTTTTTTTTTCGTACCCTCTTCAATCCATCAGACCCTCTTTCTTTTTGGGTCAAATCTTCTTCAAGCAAGAAATCAAGACCAGAATTTTTTTTTCTCTGTCTCTCTGATCCCTCTCTTATTCTCTTCCTTTTCTTGCTCAATGTTTCCTTCGGAAACTTATTTCCTTGCTTTTATTTTATGATTCTTTTTTTTTCCTTTTTTTTCTGAATTTTGTTTTATTCATTAATTTAAAACTTTTGTTTTAGGAAAATTTGATGTGTCAAAAATAGCTTGAACCTAAGCAGGTGAGTGTAGGATGAAAAATAAACATGCTTGCTCATCCCCACTCAAATTGTGTTTAGGCCTAGATAAACTCGTTAGATTGCCAAATTTATGATCATGTCTATGTGATAGTTTATTTCAGGAAAAGTTGAATCACTGTTTATTGTGAAGCATTTCTTTCGCTAGAAAATTAAGTCAAGGGCGGAAGTTCTATTTAGCATTAAGAAAAAGGATTTAGACTACGTTTTCCTCTCATGATGTTCCTCCAATCATGTATATGTCATTTATGAATTGTAAGGTAGTGGTGCGCCTATGACGACGACGACGATGGTTGCATAAGTCAGCGAGGGCCATGGCGGTGTCATCACAGAGGTAAATTAGTTTAGTTAGAAAGGGGTAGAGAAAAATTAAATTAATTTTTTCCATTGTGACTAAAGTAATTCATATGAATATGATTTTATTTGTTACCGTCAATTATACAGATAGGTTGGAGTGATCCCCCAATCATACGTTAGAATATCTAAATGTTAAATCACACTGTCATTTAATAGTTTAAACTTTTAAAATAATTAAAAGTGATCACAAAAATTTTTACATGGCCCCTTAGTTGCCTCCCTGATTATCTATTTTCATGTTTAATCTTAGGCCTAAGTCCAAGGTCCACTTATGATGTTAAGCTAAACCCAACCATGGCAATGCAAAGCAACTCCTGATTGTAATTTTACAGAAATACCAGTAAAATTAAAATCGGTATTAATATCTTGCTGTAATTTAGCCTAATAAATTGAGTTCCAAATGAGCTCCAATGGAATCGAGATGCAATTCAGACCGTCTGTGAAACCTGATGATCCTGCCACCAATAACATCCGATGATATGGAAATTTACTTGCCCTTGGTGCCTCTAGTGGTCTTGGGCTTTGGGAGATTGGACCCAATTTCTCTTATGCAACCTGATGTACAAACGAAATGCTGCTTGGAATAATGTAGCTTGACCTGCAATTCAATCTTCTTTTAACTTTCACTATCTAGCAATATTGAAATATGTGATGATTCGTTAACTATCTAAAATGCCGCATTAGATGGTCATACTTTTTTCTTTTACTTGCCTTTTACTTTTCTGCTTTTACTTATCACCACAATTCTGGCCTGGACAACAAAATCTTCAGACCACTTTAATATTTCTCTCATAATTCTATAATGCCATTTGTATTTTTATTAAATCCACTGCCAGTATACCTTTCGTCTGCTCTACCTAAGTGAAGTGAATTTTCTGTGTGTAATTTTGCGCAATTTATTGATTGGTGCAAAATGTTGTTCGGTTTGTTTATGTCGATTTCATAAATATAGAACGGACAAGTTCATTGATATGCTTATTCTTTTCGAACTCGAATTGGGGTTGACTAATGTGTTTGTTGGTCTCATATTTTGCTTCTTCTATTGGCTCAGTGAATTTCATCGAGTAGGAATTTACATATATATTATTTTCTACCAATGAATTTAACTTCTTGGATGGATTCTGTTCATTTGGAGGAGATGGATTTTGCCCCAAGTGGGGCCCACAATGAACCGCCCTTCTGAGCTACCCCAGTCCATGATGCATTGCAGTTACCAAATTACCTTAATAACTGTTCCTTTGAAAAAAGATTGCAGCAGCTGCCAATTCCCTTTGTTACTGTAGTTGGAGAACAATATTACAGCAAAAAGGAGAAAGCGTCTTTGTCTTAACAGTGAACAACAGCGGGACAATGCCTTTTTTGACCTGATTACTGAACGAACTCTCAAGATAATTTTTAATTTATGAACAATCAGATACGCTGGTCCACCGTGTGATGTTCCTTATTATTATTATTATTATTATTATTATTAGCGATCGTAGCTTTCTTAGTCATATTTCTCACTAGTTTGAGTTTTCGGTTTAGGATTCGGTTTCCCACATTAATAACATAGCTGTGATTTTTAGGACAGTTGCTGTGTTATTTAGGCTCTGTTTGTTTTGCGGAAAATAAAGTATTTCCTGAAAATATTTTCTATAAAGTCATTTTTCCCAAAAATGACAATATTTTCTAGTGTTCATTTGAAACTTAAAAATTTTTCAGAAAATATTTTCACAAACTTTTTGTTCTTTCCATTTTTTTTCTTGTTCATGAATGCCTGACTACCGCCGCCGCCACTCGACTGCCAGAGGTCGGCGGCGGTCCGACGGCAGGCGGGCGGCCGGTGGTCCGGCGACGGGCAGCGTCTAATTTTCTCGTCGACCCTTCTTCTGAATTCATCGTCACCGTTATTACTTTCGCCGTCATCTTCGCCCTCACCGCTGTAACTCCCGCCTTCGTTTTCTGAGTTTTCGCTAACGCATAACTCCAAAACCTGCGGGGTAGTCTCCTCACCTTCATGTGGCCACTCAATGTCTATTCTTTGCTCATCTATCTCACTATTATGGGTGACTACTGTAAGATGAAACTCACTTCTCTCGTCGAGATTCGAGTTGGGTCTTGAGGACATGAGGATGATGATTATAAGTAGATTGCAGAAATAGACGATAGCGGTTTTCTGTTCGTCTCTCCTTGTCCGCAACATCTTCTGCCATCACATTTGGTCGAGCGGTAGGTGGCGGCGGAGGTTCGACGGCTAGCGGCGGGTTTATTGGTAATTTGGTCGACATCAAGGATTGGTTAGCTTCCGGAAAATATTTTCCTCTTTTCAAAAATGGAAAACATTTTCCTTAATTATTGATTGGAAAACATTTTCCATGGTAAAACATTTTCCGCCCCCTGAACACCACAATTTTCGAAAAACATTTTCCGGAAGAATATTTTCCGTAAAATGAACGAAGCCTTAGTTGTTGATCGACTTGTTTTTGCATAAGAATCGATCGAAAATCGCATATTGGAATTGTCGGTCGGTCAGATATAGAAACCAACACTTGGCTATACTGCTCGGGGTAAATACTTGAAAGTTGTTTGAAAAAATTTGATTTTGATCAAATGGGCAGGAAATTATTATCATGATGAGGAAAACAATAGGTGGAACACCGTCAGGAGACGTCACATGCGCCCCCACGGACGGCCATAAAGCAGGATTTGCATCACCTGACATGATATCGGATTATGTGATGATCCCAACCCTCCATATAATCAAACCATGAAACGACATTTGAGGTGTATGTCAAACGTGATAAGTGAGCTAAAAGAAACCAGTCAAATATCGATTGATGAACAGCAAATTGAAGCATTAATCCATTCCTTTCTTATTGCTGGAGGCACATGATGGTCCATTTGACATGTAATGATACAAGGACATTTGAGAATACTTTGTGCCATTAAAAAGTTCACTAACGTTTCATCTCCCATCCAAAGATTGTACAATAACTGAGGTGAAATATTTACAGTACTTACGAATGAGATGTTATTTATCTATTGTCTTGAGGACTACATCTCCATTATTTTGCCTGTTAATAAGTGAGATATAAATTATTTAACCCAAACTATTGCAGTTTTAATGACCTGGCATAATGATTGTAGCTCCTCCTCCTCCTCTCTCATTTTTTTTTCTAACATACTGAGTTCCTATATGTGTCGTGATGGCTAAGCTGTTCTTTGAAGCTGGCAACGCCTAGATATATAAGAAATGAGAAAAGGATACGGGCGCGTTTGGTAACTATTCTCATTCTCAATTTCTCGTCCCCAGATAAGTTTGGGACGAGAAACCTGTTTGGCAAATTCTCATTCTCATTCTGTTCCTAGGATGAAAAAAATAGCTAAGGATGGGCTTGGGATGAGAAATGAGAACAAAAAAATTTTTCGTCTTCTATTTCTGGGATGAGAATGAACAGTACCAAAAAATAAGTTAATTTTTTTTTATTTTGTTCTTATCTCTTACTGCCGCTGCAGGTCGCCGCCAATCGCCGCATTTCTTTTATTTTTCTATTCTAGGGATAGCAAATTTTGTGCAACTATCAATCACATTTCTATTCTTTTTCCATTTTAGAGATAAACACGTTTCTCTTCCAAAAAACTCATCCGAGAACCATTTCTAAAAAAAAATTCATTCTAAAAAAATATATTTCTGGACGAGAATGGTTACCAAATGTGCCCTAAAAGTGTCATATCTTTCATACACTACTCACTTTGATGCCAAAACTCACTTAAGTATTAAATTGTAAGAATAACGATCATTTAAGTGTTCTGACGATAAATTCCATCCAAAAGTCCTACATAACTTTTTTAATTAAATGATAATTGCTGCGTAGATTTTTTAATTATAAGAAAAGTCCAACAAAAGGCGGCTGGAGTATTCATAAACGACGCAGTATGATTGTTCACTCTTCTTGACTCCCGTTCATTCTCCATCACTTTCACGTTCACTATCCTTCACTCTCTTAAAATCATCAGTCATCCTCGCTTGCTCGCTTATGCGCCATCTCTAGTGACTCTCGTTCACTTTCCTTCACTTTCACGTTCACTATCCCTATCCTTCACTCTCTTTAATCATCGGTCATCCTCACTTGCTCGCTCACATGCCATCTCTCTCTCTCTCTCTCTCTCTCTCTCTCTCTCTCTCTCTCTAGCATCGTTATCCTCCCTTACGTAATTGGCGCATAAAATTGGGAATCAATTCTGGAGGGAAATTTGGGCTTGGTGATTTTAGAGGAAAAATTAGAGCGCAATTTTGGAGGGAAAAATTTGGGGCTCAGTTCTAGATGGTAGAATATCGCAAAGGAAAATTCAAGTAATTTGTTGTGTTTAGTGAGTGTGTCATTGTTTTCAATCTAATGAGCGACAAGGTCAATCATTATTATCTGATTTAGTGCAATTATGGGGACCTCATGTGAAGTTGTTGTCCTTTCTTTAAGTGATCCCAGAAGCCTTTTTTTTTTGTCTTAGGCGCAAAGTGGGAAAAGTGAGAATGATTGATGCAAAGAAGAAGATAATCGAGCTAGAAGGTTAGATCAGTTATTGGTTATTCTAGTGCTAGTTAGAAAGGATGCAAGGATTGTGAATAAAATAAAGAATCCATCAAAAGGAAGATGAATTGAGGGGATTGTTGAGACTGACCGATGGAAGGATGCTGGCTATGGTTTTGCTGTTGGGGGTGCTACACACACACACATAGGCATATTCAGATTGATGATGAGGATTATTTTGTATTTATCTAGATTTCGGCTGGTTTTGGTATGTTTCGAATGATTCGGTTAATCTAAATGCAAAGAAGCACTTCAATGAAAATGCAACGATGTTTTTGTCTTTTCTTTTGGAAGTTCCATTTTTTTTGTCTTACTTTTAGATGATACTGCATATGGTTGTGTTGTTTTGTCTAGATTTCGATTGACTTTATGCCCCGAACTTATCCAAAACAAGTATTGGTACAATTTTGTGCTTGGCGTAGTCTTGTGTTGCTAGTGCTCAAGACTGCATCGGCACGTTTGGTTTTGCACTAGTAAGCCTCGCCTCGTGTAGTGTTGTGCTAGCACCAGCTCTTCTGTGTGTTACTAGTGCAGATACAAAACTGTACCAACGAGTCTGGTTTTGCACCAACATCTGTTTGTGTTGCTGGTGCAAGCACTAGAGTGGACCAACAAAATTGGTTTGGAAAATGGATGAGTAGATTTCCAATATCTCACATCACAATTGGCACCTCAGTGATTTTTTTTTTTTCACGTAACACTTAAGTAATCCGACATAAAATTTGGGTACCGAAATAAGGGCCAGATAAGGGTTGTGGCGCTTCAATTTTTTTTCCCGATAAAAAAGCATCTTTATCTTTTTTATATGCCATATGTATTTCCCCTTTATATGCCATCTGTATTTCCCCTGGATCTAAGAACTACGATACCCTAGTTTGCTCTATTTTCTAAAGAATCATGTTGTGCTTTATGAGATTGCTTATGCAGCTTGCATGGATAACATGTTAGACACTTGCATTTCAAACAGTTTGTGATGGCTTTAAGAAGGATTTTGAGAATAAGTGCACTGATACACTTTGCCTCAAAGGAGAACTAACTGCATTGATAAGGTTTTTATCCAAATATAGAGATCCAATTCTAAGTACAAGCATCCAAATGAAATGTGGAAACAAGCAACAGATGACTGTCCTCTTGAAAAGCGGTTTTTGATGGAATAACTAAACTTAAGAGAATGTAGTCATCAGATTATAACAAATGGAAACAAGCATTAGATGATTCATAAGGTTTGTGAGAATGAGTGAATCATAAAATATTCAGAAACACAAAAGGAAATTGATGGAATAACTGAACTTAATTGGTAAAGTTATGAATGCTTGGACTAGTAGCGAATGTCGTAGGCTTAATTCGAACTTCCAAGCCTGAAGTCTCCTCTCTCTCTCTCTCTCTCTCTCTCTCTCTCTCTCTCTCTCTCTCTCTCTCTCTCTCTCTCTCTTTTACAAGATGAGAAAAGCTGACCATAAGGAAACTATTGTAAAATTAACACGGAAATACTATTAGCCTGGCAATTAAATCAGAAAAAAATTAACAAAAAATAATAAGAGCACCTTAGATTCATGTGATTCAATAAAAATGCCGGCACTTATATTTATGGAAGGAGCTAGTAGTAAATAATACACTATGACCCAATAATCAGAATTGCGGTCAATTACATATCCGAGTGTTTTTTTACAGGCACGTTAAATTCTAATTTGAAGTATTTATTTACAAATAAACAAACCCAATTTAGTTAAAAAAAAGTTCACTGGACAAAAATCATATTGTTCACACCGTGCGGCCGAAAACCAAGAACGCTGGGCGCTCTTTTTGTCTTCTTCGCGCGGCTCTAATTCTTGAAACAACTCACGCCTTTCTTCTTTCTTTTATAACCCGCGGGCAGCTGCTGCTTTATTCAGGAAAGACGAGAACTAAAAGCAAACCCTAGTTTTTTTTAAAAAATCTCTCTGACCAGGACTTTCTTTTGAATTGGGACCCGACGAATATTTACATTTACCTTTTCCTCGTGTGGATCTTAGTGATATTTTCCCCAGACATTATCTTGTCTTCTTGAGATACTAGACAAAACCAAATTATGCTCTCAAAGTCTTGATCAAATCTTGGATAGATATCTCTGACAATCACAAGGACTAAAACTACTTAAGATCCGGTAAGTAATTTCAATCCACATAACCTAATTCGGTTCGAATTTCACACATGACTCAAACTAAAGACGTAGTTGAACAGAAATAACAATTCAAATTGCTTCTGGCTCAATGTCTAGAATAACAAATTGTGGGTGAGTTTGTGTTGTTTCACATGAGAGTAAATTTTCTATGTGCTTTCATTTCTATCATTTTTCCACTCATAATTGGAATAAAACCATATTGCTTGTGTCGATTATTTGAATTCAAGCTTATCAACAATGCAATAGAGTAATAAAAATCGCATAACACAAGAAATTACGTGGTTCGGCAGGGGAGATTTTCCTCCTACCTATATTCATGGGAGATGAGATCCGTTTAACTAATTATGAAGAAAAGTGTACAGCCGCTCTCCTTAACCTCTCTAATTAACCCCTAGAGCCCCACCCACTCACTAGGGAGTGGGACCCCAGTGCTATCCTATTGCTAGAGGCTGAATCAGACGAGTATGAACTTCTCAACAGCTTGCACAAGGCTGAATCAGACGATATCTGCCACAATGAGTGGCCAAAGAATTCAAGAAAAGAAACCCTTCAATCATCAAACTTGAGGTGGTAGAGGGGGCGGGTCCATTCTACAAGTAGATTGGTGGGCTTCTCTTATTACTTTCGGCGCTCTTTAGTTCTAGCCTTACGTTTTTCTATGTTTAGTTTTGATACCATGTCTCTCGGGCCTGAATAAGGTCGTGGAAACTTTGAGGATGCTCCTTACTATGAAGATGTTTAGTCCCGATAGCCTTCCCTGTTATATCTCTTGCGCTTCCCAAAGGAAAGAAGCAATTTTCTAAGGCCAAACCCGGAAATTGTATGATTGAATCACCGAGGAATGCTTATGTGGCTACCGAAGGGAACCGTCTCATGTGGCGAGGTAAAGGGACAGGTTCTATCACGACGCTGAAGATGCATGGGAATTTGTAATTTTTTAGGGGAACCAGTATGGCTTTTGGCCTTTGCTCCACATGTGGTCAAATGTCTATCACGCTAAGTTGTCACATGTCTTCTTCGTTAAAAACAAGATACGTTAAACGAATGTTGGTGTAGGTGCGGGATGTGAGCATTGGTCGGTCAACACACAAATCAGATTTATATTCGAAAAAAGATTCCCAAGTTCCACGCTCGACAAACATCCATCCTTAAAAAGAATTGTCCAGCGTAGAACTCAAAAAGTCTCCAAGGGTGGGGCGACTTGTTCATTCCACTCACTCTCATGGCTTAACTATAATTTAGTGACTGCTGAATTGCTCGAAAAACACATGCTACAGAATATTTTATTGCATGCAATTCTTTTCCCTTTTTGAATTGGAGATACAGGCAGTATAAATATCATACACTTGCCAATAACAAGAACCCCAGAGAGTATTGCCAACTCTCTCTGGCAGCTAAAGAGCATGATAATCTTCATTAAACTCGCCAACGACAACAAAAATGGTTTTGATATCAGGCCATGAATATTATAATATGTTGAAGGAGTGGTATTGGGATAATGACGAGGGAGGCTTTGTCACTACATAAGCAAGTTTTTTTTTTTCTAGAACTTAGAGAATTTGTCTTTTCACTAACGTAGAGCTTAAAATATGGGTTGGGCAGGCTTTTGTTGGGCAATGAGAAGTTGGAAATGATTTCGAGCACCGAAGCTAGCTCACATATTTTTCCAGTATGACGGTTGCTTATCCTTTATTCTTTTTATATAATATGTTCAATAAGTTTGTTTTTGGTTCCATCACTCTTTCATTAACATTAGTCATTCAGCTGACATGGCAAGTGAGACTGCTGACATGGCCCTTTAAGTGCTATGCTAGCAATCATAAGGGACATCCTATGCTGAGAACCTTAACACAATAAGTACGGGACAATTGTCATTTAAGTCCTAAACCTTTTGCAACTTTGCCGAATCAGTTTTAAACCTTTTTTTTTTTGCCAATTCAGTCTTAAATCTTTTGTAACTTTGTCAATTAAGTCATTCCGATGACTCTTGGCCGGAAAATGCCTATGTGGCGGTGATGTGGTGCGATTGGTCGTCACAGGCGACAACTTGGCAAAACAACGTCGTTTTGGCTCCCAAATTCGAAAAAAATATCTCCCTCTTGCCCCCAAACCACCGAAGAATCCTAGCCCCAAATTCCTTCTTGCCCCCAAACATTCCTGCTGGAACAGCGCGCTCGTTCGTTTTCCATCTGCAGCTTAGCTCTTTTTCGATCTGCTAAAGATTAAAAAGGAGAAGCCTGTAATACCTACTTTGATTCATTTAAGAAGAAACTAGCAAGAGCTACGGGAGCTATAGTTTGACAGAAATGACTACACCTTCAGGAGTCTTTTTCTCTCTCTTTCTCGTGGGCTCAACTTGCTTGGTCTTGTATCTCTGCAATCTCTTATGGTGGAAGCTGCTGTGGCTCAGAAACAAGCTTCAGCATAAGGGAATTCATGGCCCTGTGCCATCCTTTTTCTTTGGCAACATCCCGGATATTAAGAAGATTAGACTGGAAAGAGGAATTGTCTGGGGCAAGAAGGAATTTCGGGCTAGTGTTCTTCGGTGGTTTAGGGGCAAGAGGGAGGGGATTTCCGAATTTGGGAGCCAAAACGACGTCGTTTTACCACATTGTCATCACATTGTCCCTGGCGATGACTGATCACGCCATATAGGTATTTTCCGGCCAAAAGTCATTGGAAAGACTTAATCAACAAACTTGCAAAATGTTTAGGATTTAAATGTCAATTGTCCCCAATATGTACCTTTTTAAATTTCAGAAAGAAAAGGAAAATCTTGAAAAGAAAAAAAAACAGAATAAGTAATATAGCGAAAGAAGAGGGAAGGGGAAGCTAAAAATGGAAATTGTATGACTGAATCACCAAGGAATGCTTTCGTGGCTATTGAAGGGAACCGTCTAAAGTGGCCAAGGTAAAGGGACAGGTTCTATCACGACCAAAAGATGCTTGGGAATTTGTAATTTTTCAGGGGAGCCAGTATTTTTGTTCTTGACATTTGCTAGACATGTGGTTAAAAGCACATCAGGCTAAGATGTCACATGTCTTCTTCGTAAAAATCAAGACACGTTAATCTTGGTGTATGTGCGGGATGCACGCATTGGTTGGTCAACATTCAGATCAGATTTATATTCAAAAAAGATTCCCAACTTCCACACTCGACAAACATCCATCCTTAAAAAGAATTTTCCAGCGTAGAACTCAAAAAATCCCCAAGGGTAGGGCGACTTGTTCATTCCACTCACTCTCATGGCTTAACTATAATTTAGTGACTGCTTAAATGCTCGAAGAACACATGCTCCAGAATATTTTATCGCATGCAATTTTTCTCTTTTGAATTGAAGATACAGATAGTATAAATATTATTAACTCGCCAGTGACAAAAATGTCAGAGAGTACTGCCAACTCTCTCTCTCTTCCAACTCTCTCCGGCAGCCAAAGAGCATGATAATCTTCATTAAACTTGCCAATGGTAACAAAAATGGTTTTGATATCAAGCCATGAATATTATAATATGTTGAAGGAGTGGTATCGGGATAATGACGAGGGAGGCTTTGTCACTACATAAGCAAGGTCTTTGTTTTTTCTAGAACTTAGAGAATTTCTCTTTTCCCTAACGTGGAGCTTAAAATTTGAGTTGGGCAGGCTTTTGTTGGGCAATGAGAAGTTGGCAATGATTTCGAGCACCCGAGCTAGCTCACATATGTTTCCAGTATGATGGTTGCTTATCCTTAATTATTTTTATATAAAATGTTCATTTTTTTTGGTTCCACCACTCTTTCATTAACATTAGTCATTCAGCTGACATGACAAGTGAGATTGCTGACATGGCCCTTCATGTGCTGTGCTGGCAATCATAAGGGACATCCTAAGCTGAGAACCTTAACAGAATAAGTACCTTTTAAATTTCAGAAAGAGAAAGGAAAATCTTGAGAAGAAAAAAAAAAACAGAATAAGTAACATCGAGAAAGAAGAGGGAAAGGGGAGCGGCCGGTGCACTTCAAGGG
Organism: Melaleuca quinquenervia; assembly: GCA_030064385.1. Taxonomy (NCBI): domain Eukaryota; kingdom Viridiplantae; phylum Streptophyta; class Magnoliopsida; order Myrtales; family Myrtaceae; genus Melaleuca; species Melaleuca quinquenervia. The sequence continues at coordinate 1,456,395 of CM057726.1, read as the reverse complement.
AGAGTCCTCGGCGGCCACCAGCTCCACTGCGGTGAGGAAGATCCTCCCCCTGCCCCCCCCCCCCCCCCTCGCGGTTCCTTTGATCTCTCGACATTTGCATATCGAAAAGGGAATAATACAATTTAATTGGATCATTTGCAGAAATTTTGATGTATCTAAATAAAACATTTACTCGTTACTTTTTAATCAAAAACTTATGACATGTAATATATTTTTCTAATCAAGCCACAAGGGCCGAGCCGTGCGGATTAGGAGAGAGCATATGATTATAGGACTTTGCTCAAACCAACGAGAATCAATACAACCTTGAATAACATGGAAGAATATTGTCAATATTACATATTTTTTTTTGTGGATAGGTGAATCTGAGTCGTAATTTTAGTATGATGTAATGTCGTAATAATATCCACCCATGAGTCACCTCAAATTGCTAGGAGTGACGGCATGTTTTAGACAACTCGCGGAGGAGGTCTACCATGTGAGGTCGGGTGAAATGAAATGTAAAAGATTGGAAACTTTTACATGATGAAGGTGCATGCGACTCAAAAGGCATCTCAAACTTCACGTGGATGCACATGTGAACTATTTTCTTTTTCCTTTTAGTTATTTATTTATTTGTTTGTTTGTTTTGTTTGCGGGTGAGGAAGCTAAGCTGAAAGATCGGAGTTGAGCGGTCTGATGGAGAGCCGATCCAACCGCGGAGAAACCATCGGACTTTACGTTGAGGTACGAGTCATGTGGACCTCTCTTTCCTGTCAAGGGGAAGCAGACAATTTTGCGGCTATCGGTCTACATGTGCTCATCCTCACCCCGAGGCGCCAAGAAAACAAACGATTATGAATTAAAAAAAGAAACATTTTGCATGTAGGCATTACCACTGTAATATATAATAGAAAAACATTCTCCCTACAATGCCTATAATACTGTTTATCAACGCATTTTTCGTGATTTGAGCTTGAAAAACCCCCCTCGATAAGGAAAAATATGAAAACCCAGAAAATTAGTCACTGTTGTATTATAAATAAATCTATTTGATTTTTAATGGTAGATTCCTTAAAATTCTAACGATCACGACAAAAATACATGTGAGTGCAAACACAGCAACTTCAGCACGTCATCCTTATTGACACAAGAGATTGTCATGTGTATTAAACTATAATTGGTTTGTTTTTTGTTAGTACGGGTTTATTTACTCGTCAACCATGTGGCACTGATGGAAAATAGCCCAAAACTCTTATAAGCTTGCTCAATGTGTATAGGAAGAGTATATGTTAATATCGAGAAATAATAATACATTATTCCTGCTCAGTCATTGATACGTCAAAAATATAAGATAATTAAGATTATACTTTCGCTTCCACCGTCCGATTTTCCTACTTTCTAACCCATCGCTTGTGAATCCGACGAATAACATCAGAACGCCTGGATCTTTTATGGTCGCATGCACATAACCAAAAAACACTATAATTCATGAAGCCATTGCCACTTCCCCTATAAAATCCGCAGCTGACTCCTCTCTCTCTCTCTCTCTCTCTCTCTCTCTCTCTCTCTCTCTCTCACTGTGATAGGCGTCGAGTCCAGCGATTCCAGCGACCTAGTCTAGAGTTCCCGCGACGATGGCATTGCTCTCAGCTCTCGCGACGGAGATCGCGATCCCAGTCTGCGCCGTCATCGGCATCCCGTTCTCCTGGGTGCTCTGGTGGCTTGGGTGGCGCAATAGTGACAACCGCGACGAGGAGGGAGACCCAACCCGGAGGAGAGCTGCTGAACGCATCCATGATGATATAAGGAATGTCGTCTTTGAAGGTGACTTTGTACATATCCCATTGCTTCACGACTTGTCTGCTTCCTTTTGGCTTCACTGGGGATTAATAGTCGAACATTCTCGTTGTCCGAGATAGAAAAAGCAAAAAAATACAAAAAACAAAAAATGAAGACAGTTTGATTTTCTGGGTTGCGACTTGCGAGTCTGTCTTTTTCTGGGCATAGAGGGGTTGAAGTTCAAACCCCCTTCGTTCTATGTCTCACTCACACTGTTCATTAACAGATTTTTTTCGGGTTAATCTCGCATCCGCGTGAGCAGTAGCAAATATGCTTTCGTCTCTTTACTCACCAACTTAGATGCAGGTTCCCATGGGACTGGAAGGCACATTATTTTATGGCATTACATTCACGACAAGAAAGTTCCTAATATAGCATAGCTGTTTCCAAAGTATATTTGATTAATGTTTCAAATATTAATTGATTAATTAGCTAAGGAACTAATTTAAGCAAGTCAAACTCGGTGCCACATTTGGGCACATGTACATTCATGAGACAGATTATATTTGATGACGGTTTAAGGATTCGCTCATGTTGTCGAAAAGTTTATTTGATTTTTTAGACTTTTCAATGTTTGGAACGATGAAAATAATAAGCTAGTTAAAAAGCATTTCCAATCGAAGAAAGTACTTGTTTAAAATCAAGAAAAAGATTTCTCCTTCCTAATTAAAGGGAAAATGTTTTCCTTAGCTAAGTTTTATGTTATTCCATGTCACATGACATCAAAGAACTTAGACCAAGCTTAGAGCTTTGATGAATCTCTCTCTCTCTCTTGGAATTTGTTTTCTTAATTGACTAATCAACAAGTCATGTTCTCATCTATAATAACGTAATACGTTCAATTTGTGATTTTTGTCAAGTCATCTAAGCCTAGTTACTTGACTCCTCAGCTCGATTCACTGGCATTCGGCTCAAGTCCGTCGAGGCCACGCCTAATCCCCAATGCTTGCTCTTGAGTTTTTAGTGCCGGAGCCCAAGTCCCCATAGGTTGAGGCCTTGTCCTCAATGCTTGAGTCATAGTCCTTGAAATCTAATCTAGGTTCTTGATGGTAAAGCTCGAGATTCATGTAAGCCTAGCCTAAGACCTTGGCACCATGCCTCGGTCTTTACCGGTTACACCCACGTCCGAAATACCTTGGCACCTGAGCCCAAGTACCCTAAGGCTATGCCAGGGCCTAAACTCAAGACCATGTTTAATAAGAGAAAAGTAAGTTGCTTACAATTTATAGAAGTATTGAAGCTATGAAAAATTTGATTTAATAAAATTGTATTTAAAATTTGATGAAATATCACTTACAACCCTTATATCATACAATTAGTAAGAAAAATAAAAGCAAGGAAATTTGCTAAAAAAGCGCTAAATCAATTGCAATTGTGATCATTCAACTATAAATCTCTCTTTTTTGAGTTGACTCCCAAACCTTATGTATTTGTGCAAATTAGTCAATCGACCCAACTTTAACTAGATGGCGCTAATGTAGCACTACTAGCATTGACATGGCCAAATTTTTTATGATATTTTGAATTTTTTTTATCGTATCTTATCTTTTTTTTCTTCCTCTTACCAATTGCTAGACTTAGGCGACCAGGCAAAGTTGAGGGTTGGCAAGGCCCGATCTCACAAGGTGGCAAGAGCGGCCTCTCAATGAGCTATCAAGGCTCAACCCTTGCCCAACCTCCTATTGTGCTGGCCCTTGCCTCTGGCTAATTGCTAAGATCTAGCAACCAATTGAAGGAAGAAGAGGTAAAAAAGAAAGAGAAAAATAAGAATTTAAAAATTACTAAAATATTACGAAGAATTGTCCATGTCTATGCCGGCTGTCCAAATTTTAGATGGACTAAATTGACACAAATGGAAAAAGTTTTGGAAGCAACTAAACAAAGTTTAAGATTAAATTGATATAATTGAAATAGGTTTAAATTTTTTTTGGCATTTCTCTTATATAAGCAAATTTTCATTTATAAACGTTGGAAGATAATTTTCATTTCAAACTACAGTTGATAGTTGGAGAACATTTTCATTTTCTAGAAAAGATATTTATTCTATCACAGTTTGTAGAAATGTTAAGTTATTTGCGAAACAAACAAGGCCTAGGTTTAATTTCTTTCTTCCATCTTATTTGTATTAGTAATAGGAAGCTTGGCATATGCAACTAATGACAAAACGTCAATTTAATCAAAGTTAGGATAGTAATTCTTATATGTAATTGGCTTTAGTAGAAGCATGTTGTATTAGAAAGGCGAATTGCCGAGAATGTACAACCTTCAAGTCTATAGTGTCTCTTCACTTCGTTTGTGAATGTGCTTTAAGGATTTTATCATCTTAGTTGTAATTTGATGTAGAACAATTCTCATTTCATGAGAATTGTGATGAAACACTAATTCTCCAGGTTTAGTTAAGAACATATAGCTCACGAACTGTGCATATATTTCTCTAAGGTTCAGGTTTGTGTTAGATTCTTGCTTCTCCTAGCTAAAGTCGTTACATGTGACTGTTTTCGTACCTATTTCTTGTCATTTTGATTCGAATAACCTTTTGAACTAGAGCATCATCAGTTCTAATGCGAAGTTATAATTTTTATTCTTTCCCAATCATATTTCCCTGCCAGCAATTCTCCTTTCTCCTCTTCTAGTTCTAACATCTAAGTTCAGTTCGAACTTTAGTTCTGATGTTTTTTCAATACTCCTGGTTTTATTTCTGGCTCTAAGCTACCGTTTATCATCGTAGGTCATAATCTGTTTCTAAATTCTTCTTTGTTTGTAATGCTTTAATTTAAAGTAATGTTCTGGGTCTGGACTATGTACTGAATATTCAGTTCCTTTTATCTCATCAATTATTTTGCACAACTCGGTATAGTCATTCCCTCATCCCTTTCCCCATCTTGTCCTGATCATTATGTTCTCTTGACTCTTCCGGCGGTTGGATTTAACACTTACGCTGTCCAACTTGCCAAAGTTGAATCGTAAGATAAACCATATCATCTTTTGAGTTGCTCATTTGGAGGTGCTGCAAGTCAGGCTTTCTTATTTCTTCGAACGAGGTACAACGAAAACTAGGCAACTGAATAAAGTAACTGGATTTAACTTAGTTATATCTTATTTCGTTACACAGTAAGGAGAATGTCAAGAAGCAGATTTGTTGCTTTGCTTGCTTGATAGAGAGGGCTCAATTATCGTTTGCGATTGTAACAGGTGTGAAATATTATCGGTCCACGGTGTACCTGTATGCTGGAGGTTTCGTGATTGCTTTTTTCAGTCTAAGCTTCCTCATCCTTGGATCTTTTGTGAGTTTCAACATCCAAAGCAGGCCTTGCAAGTCTGATCCTTCAAACAAGTGCAAGCCTGCACTTACCACTGCCTTTTTCACTGCTGTTTCATTCCTACTTGGTGCTTTCACATCAGTCCTCTCTGGTTTCCTTGGCACAGAAATTGCTATCCGTGCTAACAAAAGGACTGCCTTGAAAGAGGCAAGTCTCGACGGAAGAAATTCAATTCCTGCTTTGATGTCTGGTGCAGTTATGGGATTCCTTCCTGCTGGTATCGGTCTTCTCGGGCTCTATGTCGCAATCATTCTGTTCAAGTTGTACTATGGCAATGACTGGGAAGGTCTTTTTGAGGCTATTATCGGTTATGGTCTTGGTGGATCTTCCATGGCTCTCTTTGGAAGAACCTGTGGTGGAATTTATGCCAAGGCCGCTGATGTTTGTCTTCATCTGGTTATAAAGAATCAGCCACAGTGCCCCAAAACTGAGCGAAACCCAGCTGTATGTACTTCCTTACTATTGCGCTATCTCCTAAGTATATCATACACTTTTAGTCATAACATGGGGTTGATCTTAATCATTCAGGTGATTACTAATTATGTTGGTGATATTGTTGGGGATATTGCTGGGGTGGGGCTTGATTTGTTTGGCTCTTACGCAGAATCATCCTGCGCTGCCCTCATTGTTGCTTCTGTCTCTTCTTTTGGAATCAAGCACGACTTCACCGCTATGTGTTATCCCTTGCTTATCAGCTCCATGGGTATTCTTGTGGGTATTTTTGTTTGCGTCATCACAATTCTCACAGGGAAAACCGAGCTTGCATCGAGGAGTAGGCAACTTATTATTTCCACAATTCTAATGACTGCCGGAATTGTTGTTGTTAGCTTCATTTCTCAGCCCCCAACATTCACAGTTGACAAAATTGAATCGCCAGAAGTTGCGACACAGAAAGTTGTGAAGAGCCGGTAAACTCTTTGATGATAATTGATCTCCTTCTGATCTTAAATGCTACTTTCTTCTAATGCAGATCACATGACATGCTTTAATGTCAGCAGACTGTTACAAGATTAAGTCAAAACGTTGAACGTATGTAGTCGGTAACTACGGATATGATGTTGCAGGGAGTTGTCCTTGTGTGTTGCTGTTGGTCTTTGGGCTGGGCTAATTATTGATTATGTCAATGTATATGACATCAGTGACCCCAACCATACCTTCAGGTTTTAACATTGCTAAAGTAAATGTATGATATGAATCATCACTACTGTTGATAGTTATGTGCTGACCAAGTCATGATCCTCATTCTGCAGTTGTCTGCCGGATGTTGTTGCCAGAAACGTTGCTGTTGGCTTTGGCTCTGTCAGTATCCCCCTTTTGGCCGCCTTTAGCATATATGTGAGTTCCAAAGTTGCTGCCACGTATGGAATTGCTCTGGCTGCCCTCGGGATGCTAAGTACCATTTCCACTCGATTGGCCAAAGATGCTTATGGTCCCATCAGCGACAATGCTCGCCGTATTGCTCGCATGGCTCGCGAGGGAGCCCGTGATAATGATGACAATCCTACAGCTGATATTACAAAGGTACGGGCAATCCTTTGCTTGTAAACATAGTATCGACAGTGTCGTACTGTCCTTTTAGTGGCTTATTTTGATAAAGTCCATAGCATAGCGGAGGAAATGGTGTGTGTGTGTGTGGGAAATCTTCATGAGATTACATTCATGTCGTCCAGAATCTGGGCACATTGTCCAATTATTTTCATGACTAAATATGACAACAGTTTTGCGAGTTATTTTGGATTCCTGCTTGTGCGGCATGATGTTTGGCTAAAATCGCCTATCTTTCCTTCAGGTGCTGCCTTTCATTTATCATTCTCAATATTAACCCTACGGGCAAATTCTACTTTCCAGTTGTTTAAATCTAATATTAGATGGGACCTTTTTTCGTTCATTATCTGGTATGTAGGGATTTGCCATTGAATCAACTGCCCTGGTGTCTATGGCTCTGTTTAGTGCATTTGTGGGTCGTCCCGCAATCTTGTCTCCTGCTGATGTCCTGACACCGAAGGTCATCATTGGTTTGATTATGGGCGCCTGGCTTCCTTCTTATTTCTCTTCTATGACCATGAAAAGGGTGGGACGTGTTGGGTTCGAGATGGCTCGGGAGGTCGACAGGCAGTTGAGACTGCACGGGCCAGAGCATATTGGAGTTGTTGAACCACCTGATTATGATGCATGCTTCAAAATTGCAACTGATGCATCTTTCAATGGGATAATTGGACCTGGTGCCCTTGTCATGTTTGCACCATTCATCGTTGGGACCGTGTTCGGTGTGGAGACGCTGTCTGGTCTTTTGGCAGGAACTCTCGGTTCCGTTGTTCAGGTAATCTTCCCCAAAGCAATCCTATCTACTTTGGTATTTTGCGTAGCTCAAAGTATGTCTCTGTTGAGAATCATCGCTCCTCTCTTCCCTGTCCAGTTCTCTCTTGACCTAGATAATTTGAGAACAGTATTTAATCCTTTCTTCCTCCAAGCAAGTTGGAGTGTAACAATGAATTGCCATAAATCTTTGTATTGGAAGGCAGGAGCAAGTCCCAAACCTGACTAACGTGAGTGCGAGACAAGCGCTTGGATCTGCGATAGCAAAGCTATTTTGCCATTTACAAAAATGGCAAGCACCGGATCTTCTCAACAAAAGTCATATCAAAACTACGCCTCTTAAGTTCAATAGTCTCTTGATAGAATGCTTGTAAAATTGGATTAAGCTATTGTAGTTTCTTCGTTGTTGGACAAAATTAATTTGTGTAGGTTGGTGAACTGCTGAGGAAAGCTCTTATTATCATATCTACCACAATGCGGGAGAGCCGCATCGGTTGTCTCATCTGATTAAAGTATTTTTGTTATGAATATTTTTTGGGGGTTTTGATTTCGAACAGATTGCAATTTCGGCATCCAAAGCAGATGGAGCATGGGAGCAAGCGAAAGTGGACATTAGGGTATGCAGCTGCTCCAACTGCTCGACAGCTAGTATTTGACATGCTAAGAGAACTTGCCCGACTCAACAGATCTTCTTTTTCCTCCCCTTAATATCTTGAATTTGCTTTCAGGCTGGTGCTTTGGAGTATGCGAGGACCTTGACCCTTGACCGTGACGAACAAAATCTTCTCGAACTCGCTAAAGAAGGAAAGACCACTGGCCATCCGCGAAAGGACACTTCAGGCCCATTGCTCAACATCCTCATTCGGCTAATGGCAGTCGAGTCGCTAGTGCTCGCTCCCTGGTTTGCTAGTCACGGTGGTCTGCTCCCCAAGATTAGCTGAAGGGAAGGGGGGTGGGGACGGCGGACTTACCTTCTGTAGCAGTATTGTCATTTACTCAATTTGTACTTTTAGCATCTATTTCCTGGTTGTTTGCACGAGCTGATATACCTCTCTAGATCGTCCATCTATTCGGACAACTTGAGTAAAAACTTTTGAATAAGGTTTTGGATTAAACACTCGTGTGCCAAAGCATGGATATAGTGCCCCATCTTCCCTAACACACCTCTCGTAAAGCTGAAGCAACTGTCGACAAGAATCGCACATTGATCCAAAAAGCTGATTATAAAAACGATACAATAGCCCAAAAGGCTGGGACCATAAAGAAGAGCTGTCATGAGTCCCTTTCGGCTCTTTCGACTCCAATGGAAAAGGACTTAGGTTCAGGAGTATTGCCTTAAGCACCCTATTAGGCGCCGAATCTCCCAAATCCTTTCCCTGTGCAAACATTAAGATAGTCTATGCCAAATAAAATTTATGCTAGAAAGATTTTCAAACAAGGAGCTGCTAATCAAGCAAGGCATGGGAGTATACCTCACTTTCTACACAACTAGAGAATTTAAGATTGGAGATTTCATTAGATTAATTATCCAAGTAGTGCCTTTTATATACCTAACTTTATTTTCAGGCAGCTTTTTTGTTAATCGTGAATTCTTAGGTTCTATTCCTAACCAGACTAAAAGGAAAAAAAAAACAATCAATAGATATAATCAAGTGATAAACAATGGAAATGCATAAATAACGACCTAACAGAGGTTTTGAAGATCGAAGAACATCCTATTGTAAAGCCCTGTGAGTTTGTTCAATTTTGCGCACGATATTTTCATCTAAAGTTTTCATTCATTTTAAAAACCCAAATATGCCTATCGAAAACCTAAATTATGTGAACTCTAATTTAAGAAAATCTAAGCCTAATATCAAACTAGAATTAACAATATTATCTAGGCAAAAAAACTAGTGAAATCTAGTTTCTAAGATTTTCCCTAATCTTTAGAAAAATATTGTTTAGGATTTTTTTAAGAAATCTTTTAAAATCTTTAATCGAAAAAGGGAACAGATTGTATCTCAGCCAAGCCACGTGCCTATCCCTCGACCATTGCTTGGCCAACCTTTGCCGCCGATTGAGACTCAACTCGACCTCCTTAGGCCCAATGCTTGGCCGAACTCTATTTCATGCCCAGCTTCAACACGGCCGCACTTGGCCAACAAAAACCCTACGTGGGTCTCCATTTGGGAAAATTACCAAAAAAGTTCTAAATTTTTATCACTTATACCGATTCAATCCTCAATCTTTTTTTTTTAAACTGATTCAATCCTAAACATTTTCCACATTTTCCATTTAAGTCTTTCCGGCGAATTTTGGCCCAAAAATGTCTATGTGGCGACGACCAGACCTCGCCAGCGACAACGTGGCGATGATAGGGCGATACATGACAACAAACTTTTTTCTTTTTTTTTTCCTCTCTGTTCTTGCTCTAGTCATTCTAAAGGGCGGCGAAGCCCTCGCCGGCGAAGGGCGAGGGTGGCGGGGACTGGGGAGGCCGTCGCAGCCCTCGCCTGTCGCCGGCGAGGGCCGGGCAAGGCCACCCTCGCCCAGATCTGGGTGGGGTAGCCCTGCCCAGCCTAGATCTAAGTAGGGGCGAGGCCGACCTCGCCCGTCATCAGTGAGGGTTTCATCACCCTTTGGAGTGGCCGACGCAAATTAAAGAGAAGAAAAAAGAAGAAGAAAAATCTTGTTTTGGACACGTCGTGTCACGCCCTGCCTTTTAAGCGCGCGGCAAACCCCGATTTTTCTTTCCTATAGTTTTTTTCTGACTAATCAGAGTCAAACAACGAAAACTAGGTAAATTTAATATTAAATTACATGCAACCCTTCCACAAATTTACATATAATTCAAATCAAGTTAAATTACAACACTTCTTTCTTCTAAGCTACGGTCCATGATCGGTGTCGTCTCGTCCTCATCCACTTGTTGTCCGACTTTATTAACTTGATCCACTCATGTTGGCATTTTCTCCAATTGCTCCTCTTCTTGATTCATGACCCATCTTGAAATGGTTTGGGGTGGTGGGTGAGATACTAGGGGTATCTCAGTAAGCAAACCCCCTAATCCAAAACTATGTATGCAAATCGCCTTTGGGTCCCTATCCGTGTCTCACGTCTCTACCGTCACCTAGGGCAATAAATCATTCGCACCCTCTCGCCTGTCATACCTATCCTCCACTAGTCTCTCTCTATGACACTTATTCTATACGTGAGCCTCCCAGTCTACAATCGAAACTGGCACTAAATCTAACCATCATCCAAGTCTAGATTTATTGCAACAAATAAATAATTGGCCGCAATTAAATAAATTGCTTATGTAAAACAACAATTAAATGAATTGCACCATTAATATAATAAGACCGTCCACGACCGGTTTGAGACCTAGTTCGTCTTTCTATAATTAAACCACATCACAACCCATTTTTCATTAATTAGGGCTCCTTCTATCTCCCATTGAACTTCGATGTCCAATTTATATCACAGGCCCCACGGCCTCGCATTTGCTCCATTTCGACCTCCCGTTCTATCCATCTTGGCCTAATGGCCTCGCATTCGTTCCATCTCGGCCTATCGGCCTCACATTCGCTCCATCTCATTACAATCGATTGGTACTTCGGCACCTAGTTATAATATCCCATTTGAGCTAATTTCATCAAACCAAATCATTCAATTGCCCTACAATACTACTAAGGCAATAAGCGTACCCAATTAGGGTTTAGAAGATTCACTCACCTTGATTTCCTTGCGATCCAGAGGTTGGTGGCGGCGGCTCGCGGCAATGCGATTCTTGTATTTCTGATCACGCCCAGGCTTGCTGTGATTGTCCAATCTTCAACCCGTCACCACAGACGGGACGAACAAGGTCCGGGGTAGCTTCTGGACACCTCCGGCAACTCCATTGTCAACAAGCCTCTGGTGAGGCTCTCGGAGATTACCCATCACTAGGGGAGGCTGGCCCAGCCCCTGGTTGAGACGGCGAGGGCCCGTGGTGGCCAGAATTGGGCCGACAAGGGCCAAACAGGCCTAGTTCATGGCCAAACAAGGCTGGACGGATCCATTCTGGTGGCCCACTGGCGGTCTGGGGTTCACCGGCAGTTGGAATTGGCTTATGGGTGGTGCTGGGTGGCTGTGGTTGGCCGTGGGTGTCCATGGAGCGGACCTGGGACAATAAACGGCAACCGGTCAGTCACGAGCTCTTTTTTGGGCAAAACCCATAAAACCTCGATTCACTCGAATCTTGACCAAATAAATTGAATTAATGCCGATCTAGGGTTTTGGCACCTAAAATGGGGCAAACTAAATTCAATCCAAAATTCGTTCAAACCAACTCAAATCAGTGGAACCAAAGGTCATTTCTATGGTAAAAGGACACCTACCATTCGATTGGAGGCAACGGCGTTGCCTCTCTGGAATGGCCAATTTTCGGTGAGGAAACCCACATGGCTCGTTGGAAAATAGGGGGCGAGCCGAGCTCTAGGGCCTCCTTTAGGGGGCTCCTGGCGACGTTCAAGGCAGAGCCGGTGGCATCGGTTGGTCGGGATGGAAAATAGACATCCTAGGGAACACAAAGACATCGACGACGTCAAATTTGGAGGTCGGAGTAGAGAGTTGTAGCTGTCCAAAAGAGAGGGGTCGAGCGAACAAAATACAGGGGTTCCGGCTACACAAAGAGGAAGACAGCTCGATCGAAGACAAGCGGCGGCTGGCCATTGGCCGTGACGCTGACGTATGGGCCCCCTTAGGTGGTTGCACGTGTGGCCGGTGGCTGGTCAACAGCTGGCCTTCGATGGGCCCAGCGGCAACGTGTCCCCCGGGTGTTCACCCATTTGCCCGAGAGAGAGAAAATATGGGGAGGGGGTTCTTTTTTGCATGTGTTTGGCCGGTCAGACTGGATCACGCCTAGTTGGACTGATCCAGGTATTGGTCTAACTAGTTCTTGGCAAAAATTGATCGGTCCGTTTGACCAGTCAACGGTCAATGTTGACCAAAAGTCAACTCTTGCCAAATTTCCCAATTTCCCATAGGCCCAAAGTTCACTCTTTTTGTGGACAAAATACGCCAATTCTTGAGGGCCAAAACGTGATTTCCAGGAGTTCGAAATCGCCCTAAATTAAATCTTATGGTTTAGTCCAGAAAAGTCTTGGGGCTTACAAACCACTGACTAAACCCGTAAATTCACCTAATTGGGCCTCAAAATAGGGGTCAGAAGCGGGCTGTTACATGTCGTCGCCCCGTCATCACCAGCGAGCTTCGGCATCGCCACGTAAGCATTTTCCGCCCAAAATCCAGCGAAAGAACTTAAATAGGAAAGGTGAAAAATGTTTACCACGTAGGCATTTTCCAGCCTCAAAATAGGGGTCGAAAGCAGGCTGTTACACGTCGTCGCTCTATCATTGCCTCGTCATCGTTGGGGAGCTCCAGCATCGCTATATAAGTATTTTTCAGCCAAAATTCGCCTGAAGGACTTAAATGGCAAATGTGGAAAATGTTTAGGACTGAATCGGCCTTAAAAAGAAGGTTGAGGACTGAATTGACATAAATGATAAATGTTTAAGACTTTTTTGGTAATTTTCCAGTCTCCATTTCATGGCCAGTCCCGACATCAATGACCAAGAATACCCCTCGGCTGAATGCAAACAAGAAAATGACGATGACAGCGGGGAGGTGGCAAAACGACCAAATGGCCAATGCTCGAGAATGCCCAATGCCATGAGGACTTCTCGACAGAACGAGGCCGAGGATACGAGACTTGATTTCCCTAAAACAAGCAACAAAATCAATATCTGATTAGAGCACTTCATTAAACGGGACGGGCACGAAGATCAAGTAAGGAAAAAAAATCACTTTATCGAGACTCGATCCTACACCGTTACTCAAGGTAGACATTCAACACTCAAAACAAAGGGGCATTACACAGACGGGGACCGGAACTCCCTCGCTTCAAGAATGGCGAGCCCCAATTTGACTGACCTAAAACAAGGCAAAACGGAACGAAAGAAAACAAAAAACAAAAAACAAAGGGGAACGGGGATGGGATCTTTACTCTGCTCAGTGACGGTGAATGGAGGGCAAGCTTGATAGATCAAACCATGTCTGGTTGCCTCATACGTCTCAGCGCTAGGATCCTCAAAAAAACGATCCAACTCGAGGAAAATAAAATAAAAAAGTACAAGATGACCATGACTAGAGGCGTCAAATGAATGGGTCAGATCGAATATGGGTTGATCCATATTTGACCCATTTAGCCCGTTTTAACCAATATTCATGTAGTGTAAATATAATGACTCATACTCGAACATATCCAAAACTGACCCATATCTGACCCATGCACCAATATTCTCAAAAACTCACAGCTACTTAAAATGTATTGTTAAAATAATTTTATATTCTAATTTTTCTAATTTTTTTTGAAATTTTAATTATCTATATGATTCTTAAAATTTTATTTTATATGCCTTCTTTCTATTTTCTCTTTTAGTTTACGACAAGGCTCCAGCTTGCCAGATTATGACGAGCTCAAGGCGAGGCTCGAGCCAACCTAGGGTGAACTTGAGCTTATCAAGCTCAACGAGATTTGAGCTAGCCAATTTGGCGAGGTCTCGAGCTTGATCGGTACTAAATTTTCTACTTGAGATTGATTCGACTCGGCTCGATCACAATCAAGCAATAGCTAGATTATACGAGATTTGTCATCAAGGAGGAAGACCTGCCTGCATAGCGCGCTCTCTAGAGACCAGATGAAGAAGGCAGAAAAATCCTGCCGAATGTCCCTAAATGTTCTGCTATTTACTTGGGAATTTGAAAGAGAACGACATCTCGGGCAATTTTCTCAGACCTAAATAGATCACAACCGCTATTTTCTCATACCCAAATTGATAACTTTCCAATAGAAGTACATAAACTGGATACGCTTTGCTCGAGCAAGCAACTTCTCGGGCAATCTCTAAGTGCCACAACAATGGATTCATCCAGTTCATGGCAACTTCCCAGCCCCAACTCCGACGAGATGCCACAGATAAAGACACACAGACGTCGACTACACGCAAACTGTAGCGGATAACCCATCATCGCCCAAAGTCAAAAACTGAAGGAACTTTTTTCTGAAAAGCAAAGCAACTCAAAATCCCACAAGCAAAACAGCGTTCCACTGTCTGGATCTAAGGACTCAACCGAACAAAATCAAGACTTCGTCCATACCCCCACATTTTACACATTATGTATGTGATCATATACATGTGAGCTTATATATATATATATATATATATATATATAATTCCATAAAAACACAAGTGTACAGGGTTTTGCATGCATTTTTACAAACATGCAAAATAAATATAACAAAGTGAAAAGCATTCTTATTCACACCTCAAATTTCCCTTAAAGAAAAATCACTAAAAAGGAGTAAAAAAATTAAATAAGTAAGCAGGAATAAAAAATAAAAAGAAAAAAAATTCAAAATCATAAAAAAAATCAGTCAATGAAAAATTAAAATTAAAAAGGGTTAATAAAAAATAATGAAAAATAACAAATAACAAATAACAAAAAATGGAAAATGGACTTGGGCCCGTTTAATCTTGTTCACTCGCCACCTGGCCCGTGCAAGGTCCACGTTTTCCTTAGCCTGGGCCCAAGGCTCCATCCATTCTTTTCTTTTCTCTAGCCTAACCTGTTTGCTATTATTTCCTTCTTGGCCCAACTTATAGCTCACATCTATCATAACCAAAAGAAAAAAAAAAAAAAATAGACGCACGAGGGAGCTGCCGCGATGGAGGTTTGCCGGAGAAGAATGACGAAGCCGAATGGTTCGACACGCTATCTGTTAATCGCTCCACTCATTGATGGTTACGTGTTCGAATGCCCCAACGTGTACTGCATCTCTTTTCTTTCCTTACGCTATACACCATGAACGGAGCTGTCCAACTTTGACGCAGAATCCCGTTCCAACCGCTTCAGATATAGCCACGATCGGCTGGCCTATGGCCGCTGTTACCGGGCTTAAGATCCCGACGGCCATGAGAAGCCGCAATGGGGAACTAACACGGGCTAAAAAATAAAAAAGAAAAATAGAGGAATCAAATCCGAGCCCACCGCAACCTCATCCTAGATCCCACGGATCTAGAGTCTCTCCTCCAAGTGGCCCTCTGGCTGGGAGGGATCTTCCCAGATTAATGGCCTTCAACGAAGAGGATGGACTTGGTGTCTTCACAGCTGTAGAGATGCAAGGATTGAGGTGCTTCAGTGGGAAATGGCATTGCAGAGAAACAGAAGCAGAGCGAAAGAGCGTAGGAAGAAGAGTAACGAAGGAGAGAGGGATGCCGGAGAAGTAAAGAGATCGAAGAGAGGGGGCAACGGAGGAGAGAAGAAATTTACAAAGTTGGCGTGGGGCTAGTTGGATACGTGGCCATCAGTGGGCAGAGCCATTTGTGGGTCGAACCCGACCCGACCCTCCCCCCACCTCTCTCCCTCTCTCTCTCTCTCTCTGCTTCTTTTAAAACTTTTTTACTTTAGTAAAGAAAAAAAGACGACGAGCATATTTTTGGCAAAAAGAAAATTGACAAAAGATAAAAATAAGGAGTTGAAAAGCAGATTTTGTGAAATAGGATTCAGATTCAGAATTCATTTTCTGAAGATGCCAAAAGAAAATTACAACATCTTGGTTCTCATATGGTACAAGCATTCTTCTGTCCAGCCATGGAACTTAATCGGAACATTTAGCTTGCGAATTCGAATAAAGTAGGGATTGGAATAAGAGTTCCATTAGAATAGAACTGATAGGTTTGAAATATACACCAAGTTTGATTTGTGGAATCTGTATCTACATAAATACATATTAATTATGTCTTTTCTTATGGATTGTTATTAAGATTGACATGTAGGATGATGATTTGCAACAGTTTAATCATTCTCCTTGTAGAGGCATTTGCTCACACTTCCGACTCATTTTGTTTCAAATCACTATTCGCGATGGACTAATTTTTCAATATATATATATAAATATATTAAAAAATTAATCATGTTAACGATCCAACTCCCGGTTCACGAGCTAACGTGAAAGACGTAGTCCCAATTCAGTTCTTTGATCTATTAAAAATATCCAAGAGTTATATCAGGGTTGAGTAGTTCCTCATACTCCTCTCTTTTACGACTAGCTTTCCTGTCCAATCATAATCTCGCTGCGTTTGGGAGCATTCCGTAGTTTACTCATCAAGATTAGGCGAAACCGTTGTAACCAGAAGAATAGTAACGACTTTCAAAATCTGGAAAAAGGAGCACGAATAAAGACCGGAGGGGAACCTTTTTATTAGGGAATGCAAATGCTGTTGCCTCGAGGGTGTGCCCACAAATATGAACTTCACTACTTTTCTACGGTGGCTGGACGCACACAACTCAGCACAAGTGTCTGACAACATCAAATGAAGAAAAACAAGGAAGGCCACAAAATTAACAAAAGCACACAAACAAAGTCCATAAGATAGACGCAACTGGAGAAAAGCACAGCAATCCGTGGAAAACCCTTCAATGACCTTTGTCGGCATTCTTTGTCTTCCTGCTTCATTAGCTCTTCTTCATCAAATGCTTGCAGCTTTCTTTGAAGGAACCTTGAAGAGCACCAACAGCCAAATCTAGAAACGAGCAATCAACCGGCTCACGAATTGGGAGTTATTTCATCTTCATCTCATAAGGGAAAGAAAGAAACAGAAAAGAAAAAAAAAAAAAGATTGCGGGAGGGAGGGCGTTTCATCTAATAACTTCCCACATACGCTCCAATAGAATTAAGACAATGTCCGTCCCCCGTTCCGAAAAAGCTACAGATCCTCATGCCTTTACGTCCAGAGATTTTAAAAAGCTCGGAGTTTTCCGACTCCGGTCTCCTCCCGTACGTCGGGACATTCCTTACCGTACTCGTGGTAACGAGTTTTAGGTTGTAGATGATAGTACGACCACCTTCTTTGCGCTTATAACCGGTCAACGAAATCAGACGCTCCTCGGGAAAATTCAGCATGATCTGCAAGAATAGCAAATCGAAACATGTTGTCCTTGTGAGAACAGAGGATGGTTCGGGCCCTTGTAAATAACTCTAGGATGCCAAAAGAAGTGGCCTCAGTCTTCGATCAAAAGAAACGGTGCCCCATGAAGCAACACGTATTCACGCACCGACTCGCGGACAGGAAAGCGACGAAAGAAAAGAAGTACAGAGAGAGGGATCGAGATGTGGGCTAACCCATTCGCCCGAAGACTCGTCTCCTCCGCCATATCGATGGCCGTGGACAAAGGAACCATTGTTCTCGTACATAAAAGTGATGGACTCAACTCTTGCGAAGCTTCCGCTGTCAGTCACGCGATATCCTACCACACGAGCATGCACTCCACAATCCATCAAATCCAGGCGAGAGCCTCTCGGCATGGGTTGGGGAAGGGGTTTGGGAGGAGGCCGGGTTCTTGGCTTCACATGGACTCCTATGGAATTGAGAGTCTTCCCCCACGTTCCATAAAAGCCGACGATCTCATTTTCGGTCCATCGACACTCAAAGTACCTGCCCCCGTTGGGGTCACACCGTCTGTAAAATGTTTTATTAGTGTAAAATGTGAGCCCATTGATGGAGCCATCATCTCCCGTGTGACCAGAGATCGATGTCAAGTACTCCCCTTGTTCTAATTCAACCTGCGCAGCCTCGAAAGCATCTCTTCAAATTAGACAAGTGGTGTAAACAAGACCTCTTCGTCGACTTTAAATTATTAGATCACGTGACGGGACATGTACTACTGACCGGCGAGATAAATCTAAAAGGGTAAAAAAAAAAACACTAACCCCTTTTTCGTTATTAGAATTGGGGGAGACTCCTTTGGGATGCGTAACCATGCGCTCTCTACCATTGACGTCATACACGAACCTGATGTAACTTATTTCAGTGCCGTTGAAGAGGAGGTAGATCCCCTTCACACGCGTGGATACCCCGTCGTCCCAAGCAAACCCACCTCCAAATGGCCCCCATGATGGCGTTGCACGCGTTTGCCTGGCAATTGCTCCAATAGATTTGAGACAACCCTCCCTCGTTGCCCCCGTGAACCGAATAATTTTCTGAGCTACCGATGGTGCGCAAAAGAGGTGCCCGGCCTCCTTGTTGATAGGTCCCAATGTTCTTCTGTCGGTTTGAAATGTGAGCGACACGATTTTTCCTCCGCGTCCTCCGCCATTTGCATTTTTGAAATATCCACGAAAATGAGTTATGCGCTCTCCCTCTTCCAATTGAACCTGCAAAACAGGCCACAAAAAAGACATTGACCGTTTGCCGCTTCAATTGGATGAGCAAGATAAATTGGCGGATCTCTTTTGAAATACGATTTAGATCTATTTATGCATCCAACCAATTTCACAGTACATTTCATTTTCAACTCAAAAGTTAAAACTTACTTTTTCTATTTATTTCTAGGTTTGTCTTTGCCTAATTTTAGTGGGGTTGGAAGTCATTACTTTTTCCAGTCGGTTTTCTAAAAATCATACCGATCCTCATGTTTGCGAAGCAATCAGTCAAGAATCTCGAGGTTCACGATTCCGTAATCGATTCATGTTATGATGGGCTAGCACAATGAACTTATGACGCCCAATTGGAAACGGACATAGAGAAAGAAAGAGGAGAGAGTCTGGATACAACCTTAAAAGGAATCCGCCCGTCACTTCTACCTCGATCCTCTATGGTGCTGGTGCCAGAGGGGACGGCGAACTTAATGGACTTAATGAAGTCCCTGGTGTAGAGAGCTTCGATCCCATTTATTCCATCAGATTGCCAGTTGTCGTTTTCACCCTCCACTCCGTAAGGCCCGAAATACTGATCGGGCTGCATCTCATTGACAAGGCGCTCGATTATTGTTGTAATGAGCAAAATTTTATGAGCTATATAAATGATAAAACGGACATAAACATACACATTTTATCCCAAGATACAACATATGACAAACATTGGACTCAAATTTCTATCATGTAGCTATTACAAACATGAATAGAATAAATCGAGCTTGACTAAATCACCGCAGACATCGGCATGGGTAATGAAGAAATGGTGATTAACTCAGTTCTACTTTCAATAGTAAACTCATATTGCGGCAAAGGAGGGCGCCTCGTCCCATGCATACCAAGAAACAACGCATTTCTCCTTGACGCCGTTAAAAACAATAAATATTAAGGGTGCATTTGTTTTGCAGAAAATGAACCATTGCTAAAAATTGTTTTATCAGAAAAGTGATTTTCAGGAAAACAACTTAATTTTCAGTACGAGAATGTTTCCGCAACTCACCATTGTGTCACGTGCCCTTCCACGAGAACAAGAAGAAGAAATGGTTTTTGTCTTGTTGAAGCGAGTCGTAGAAACTTTAATCGAGAGGCCGGATGTCTAATTGGTTTGAAAGACATTAAGGGGAAGACCATGTCTATTTATACTAGAACGTGCATGCCTCCTCCTCATACAATAGTTTACGGGCTAAAAAAAATATTGGTGGGATGCAACTCTTTCACCAAACATGTCAATTAATTTAATCTAAGACTTTTTCTTGATTGGTTTAAGGAAATCTAAAGTTTGAGACTTGGATTTACTTAACAAATTTCGTCAATTCTCATTGTTAGGCATTGCACATTGATTCTAGAAAAATAACACAAGCAAACAATCCTCTCAGGAAAAATTAAGTGATCAAATAACAAGGGAAAATTGCCAAAAAAGTCCTAAACCTTTACCACTTATGCCGATTCAGTTTTCAACCTTTTTTTTTTTTAAGTCAATTGAGTCATAAACCTTTTTCACATTTGCCATTTAAGTCATTCCGGTGGATTTTGGCCTAAAACTGCTTACGTGGATCTCGCCGGCGACGACCGGATCTCGCCGACGACGACGTGGCAATGACGGGGGTGGCGACTAATTTCTTTCTTCTTTTTTTTTCCTTCTCCGGCCGCTCCAAAGGGCGGTGAAGCCCTCGCCGGCAACCGGAGAGGGCGGCAAGGGCTGGGGAGGTCGCCGCCGCCGCCCTTGCCCATCGCCGGCGAGGGCTGGGTAGGGAGAGGGGCTGCCCCTCCTTCGTCTAGATCTGGGCGGGAGCGGCCTCGCCTGACCCCCGCCGGCCACTAGAGAGGCTAACCAGCCGCTGGCCCTGCCTAGATCTGGGCTGGGCGAGGCCAGCTCCGGGCGGGGCAACCTCGCCCTTACCCAGCCCAGATCTGGACGAAGGAGGGGCTACCCCGCCCAGATCTGGGCGGGGCCGGGGGAGTCAACCGCTAGTGAGGCCGGCCAGATCTGGGTTGGGTGGGGCTGCTTTGCTCAGATTTGGTCGAGGGGAGCATCGCCCGGCCCTTGCCCTTGCCCGACCCTCGCCTCTGGTCAAAATCTGCCGGAATGACTTAAATGGTAAATATAGAAAAGATTTAGGACTCAATCGATTTAAAAAAAATGTTGAGAACTGAATCAGCATAAGTTGTAAAGGTTTATGACTTTTTTGGCAAATTTCCCCCAATAACAAAATCAGAAGAATGCACAAGAAAATTTACTATCGTAGCTCATCCATTTTTGGACTACATCTCCGCGTAAAGACATTTTACGAATCCACTAGATTTTGAAGAAGTAGAAATATAATGGTAATCTTTTCAAAAGACGAGGGTATAAAGAGATTAAGAACACTCATGAACATATATGCATTTTTTATTCTTCTTCTTTTTTTGGTGCTAAAACTACTAATTCTCTTTACTGAATATATGTATATATAGCGTAATTTTTAACTAGTTAAGCACACACAAAAAATCAAGAAAAATCTTTAATAAAAATGTTTGGCTTCAACCGCCAACAATCATGAAAATTCGAATAAGAAAATGGATTGCATGGAGGAGCTCAATTCTCTTTCTATCCGAAAATTCTCCGTTCATCTTGGTAGCATGCAGAACCTAATACGAAATATTTGCACCCAAATTGACTGCACTAAAACTCGAGCTGCGAGACGATGTTGACAGTTCACCGTTGAGTTTGAAAAATACATTATCCGAGTTTTGGCGGGCATATCCAGGCCTTTAAATGTTTCTCTCCAGCTGTTCTTTTTTGTTCGAATTCGTGAGAAGAACTAAATGCGGCTCAGCGGATTCTTCATGGACAGTAATTAATTAATAAGCGAATGGTCCTGGGATACGGTGCGAGATGCTCAGATCATTCTTAAATGTTCTATTAAAATCATGCTGACATTAAGCATAAAACCTTAGTGAAATTGTGATGTAGGAACAAGTAATGGTAAAGGAATCTGAATACAAAAAGTCATGCCGACAAGTCCGGCTTTCCTCTCGGAATCACGGAAAATTTTGTTTGGAAGCAGATCTGTCGAACTTTTCTTATATCAATGGTTAATTATGTGAATATTTTATTAAGGTCCATGTGAGACCTAACAATCAGATCCACCTGCCTATCCATTCGTCAATAGGAATCCATAACCTTGTAGATAGAAAATAAGTATACCGTATCTTCGCTTACTTGTACCCAAGTTTTTGACGTGCAATTTACATAGCATAGGCTACGCGAACCGTAAAACTTGATAATAAAAAGAAGACCAAATAACAGATGTCGATAAGGAGGTATTCAAGAACAGAAATGGGATTAGCTGCCGCATGAGGATATCACGAACAAAGAGAAACATCTTAAAACCTTTTCAAAATCGCGCTCCCAAACATCTCAGTATTTTAACAAGGGGTTTTGGGCTTTCAATGGGCTTTGTGAAAGCCACATCAAAAGCAATCTTAATTCTCTCATGTTCCAGCCGTTTGAAGAGGTGGGATAAGAGGTCCTCCTCATGCCATTGCCCCTGAAACTCACCAAATGTCATGTCCCATTGAGGAAAAGGAGAAGAAGACATGGTTCCCGTCTCGTTAATACATGGTGTAGAAAGTAGACACTTTGATCGAGAGGCCGTACGTGTATTCGGTTAAAATTACGTTAAGAGGAAACACCATGGCTGCTTCTTCTTGGACGGGCATGTCTCCGTCGTACAATTATTTACCCGGGAGAAAAAATGATCGGTGGGACGCGATTCGATCACCCTAAATGTCAGTCATTTTACAGGGGCTTGTTCATAATTTTTTGTGGGGAAACTGGAGTCTGCAACTTGAATTTAATTGACAAATTTTATCAGTTCTCACTGACATTTGCTAAGGAAAATTGATTGAATGGCAGGAGCAGAGTCTCTCACTCTCCTGAGATTCTACGTCCATATTCGTTGCATGCAAACCCGCTATAAAATATGCCCCTGCAAACTGACAGCTCTGAAACTAGAGCTGCCATAGAGCTGCCATACGATGTTGGCAGTTCGCCGTTGACTTCGAAAGAACGCATCATCGGGGTCTGGTGGAAGTCCGTAGGCCTTTTGATGGGTCTTTCTAGTTGTTCATTTTTGTCCTTATCTGTTGGTACAATTAAATGCGGCTCATCCGGATTCTTTATGGATTAGAATTTGTTAGGTAGCTAGTAGTCCTAGGATTCGGTACGACGATGCTTAAATCGTTTTCAATAATCCTATTATAATCATGTGGCACGTGAGTGAATGTTAAATATAGAGGCAATTAATGGTTACACCATCTCATTACAAAGAGAAACATTAGATTATTGTGCACGTCTACGCACGCAGTTAAGTCACTTTTTTTTAATCCAAGATCAAGGAAAATTTTGTCTGAATGGACTTGATTTAGGTCCATATTTAATGATTAAATATTTTATTTAGGCCCACGTGAGAGCCAACAGCCGCATCCAGCTCCCCAAGCATTCATTAATGAGGGTCCGTAGCCATATAGATAGAAAATAGTTGGGAAAATTGCCAAAAAAGTCCTAAACCTATACCACTTATGCCGATTCAATTCTCAACCTTTTTTTTTTAAAGCCAATTCAGTCCTAAACATTTTCCACATTTGTCATTTAAGTCCTTCCGACAGATTTTGCCGGCAAATACCTACGTGGACTTCGTTGGCGATGATCGGACCTTGCCGGCGACGACGCGACGATGACATGGCGACATGTGGCCTCCCCAGCCCCCGCTGCCCTCATTCGTCACCGGCGAGGGCTTCACCACCCTTTGGAGCAGCCGGAGAAGAAAAAAGAAGAAGAAAGGAATTTGTCGCCACATGTTGCCACGTCATCGCCGACGAGGTTCGGTCGTCATTAGTGAGGTCCACGTAGGCATTTTTTGGCCAAAATCTGCCGGAAGGACTTAAATGGCAAAGGTGGAAGAGGTTTAGAACTGAATCGGCTTAAAAAAAGGTTGAAGACTGAATCGGTATAAGTAGTAAATGTTTAGGACTTTTTTGGCAATTTTTCCGAAAATTGTTACTTCATATATGTGCTTGTTGACACCTAAATTTTAGTCACATTAATAAAAAATAAAAAAAAAATCTTTGAGGGAATATATGTGCATCAATTTCGTGGATTCAGTCAAGATTATGAAATATGTGAGGAGATATTTGATTACATGTGAATTTTGCCAGGAAAATATTCAATGATAAGAAATCGGAGAAGATGTTTGATTTTAGGAAGAGAATCAGAAAAAAAAGGGGAAGAAATAAAAATCAATCTCGCTTGATCGAGAGGAAATCAAAGAATATATTTCGTTTCCTTAATCAAAATTTGATCTCCGAATACTATAAAAGGAGGCCTCAGAGACAAACGTGAGGACGGGCAACACATTGAATACACTACCACATTGAGAGAACTTTTCGTTGGGAGGACTTTGGATCGAAGGAAAAAAGGAGGAGCTTAGTGCCAAGAGAGAAAAATGGGAGAAGAGCCACGAGCAAGAAAAATTTAGCAACTTTTTTCTTCGTTTAGCTAAATTACTTCACGTCGGCTGCGTACCTCATTACTAATTAAACTTGTGATTGCAGGTTCTTCACTTTGACATCGCTTATCCCACGTGGCCGTTGTTCACACTCTGAGGTTCCAAGCGCTATTGCCAATGGTAACACAAGTGGGCAAGTTTTTGTCCCGAAAAAAGATAAGCACTTATAGATCACTTGTGATTTTCCTTAATTTTGCCGTTTGTTCATCAAGCTAATCAGGATTTGTTGGAATTCGTCATTTTCTTGCAGCTTCTTGCTCAAGTCGTGTGATTGGCCACTTCAGCACCGAGCGTCACCGCTAGCTGCCGCACTTGTCTGATGTAATCGGTTTAAATTTGGAGAGATGGTCCCAAAGATTTGGTAAAAAATTCTTTTTTTCAAGTTGATTTGAATATTTGATTAGCAGCATGTTGTTACTTAATTTGTTTGTTTTGGGTGATATGCATGATCAATTGGAATTTGTTTTCCGATTCGCAACCGTGCATAATTTTTTATTATATCTATAAGACTTTAGATGGAATAATTAATTAAGTGAAAATCTATAAAATTGATATATTTATTTAAGGCTTAAGATCAATTTATCAAATTTTTTGCGCGAACTTTTGTTGGTGAATCTTGGCATATTTTATTAGATTTTATTTGATTTGATTTGGTTGGATTTTATTAGATTTTATTAGATTTGATTTGGTTTGATTTTATTTTACCTTCTTTGCATATTTAGATTACTTACATATTTAGATAATTACATGTTTAGATTAATTGCACGTTTAAGTTATAAATTACATGTTTAGATTTAAAGTTGCACATTTAAATAATTGCATGTTTAGTTTAATTTTCATATTTATATTAACTTACATATTTTATTTAGGTTGCATATTAGATATTTTTGTTAAAATATTTTTAGCTAGATTTTGCATTCTAGGATATTATTCTTAGTTGAGTAAGATTTTAGTTTAAATTTTGAATTAATATATTTAGTTTCCTAATTTAGATTATATGCTATCTAGCTATGAATAATTAGGTTCATTATTTAATTAATTCATAGAAACTACAAAAAATTGCATTTCATGCATTGCATTAAATTAGTTGCATTTATGGTTAGATTTCTATTCATTACATATATTGTGAAAATCCCAAAAAATTTGTTGGTTCATTTTTTGCTTATTATTTTTTCTTAGTGTTTTATATTAATGTTTGCATATCCATGTGGTTATCTTTGCATGTTAGGGGGTCAAGTTGAAATTAATCCAAGTTGCTTGCCAAATATTTCTCTTGAAAATAAATGAAAGGTACCGAAAGGGCGTTAGAGTAGTCTAGCGTAATTAAGTCCCCGTCCTTAGAATCTCTGGTTCGTAGGAGTAAAGCACAACTCCTGGTGCTTTACATGGGTTCCTAATCCACCCACCAAAAATAGATTAGTAACGACTCCATTGAAAATGATTTGCATGTTAAAAAGTGAAACCAAAGTCGCGAATTGGTATGAGTTTGGGAGAATTCGAGCTAAGTTAGGCTTAGCAATCCATTAGCCGAATCCTAGGTGATGCACTTTCGAGGAGGTCACAACAGCTTGGCGACTCCGCTGGGGACTTGAAAAAATTCTTAGTGGACTTAAGCCATTTTTCATTATTTTCAAAATTTTGTTTGGTAGCGAAGATTCTAGGTAAGCCCCTAACACATGAGTTGAATGTTTTTGTAGGGTTGTCTAAATTAAATGTTTAAGTGCTTTTATGTGAAGTGTTGTTTGATATCAATTGTTGTGCATGCTTTAATTGTTTTAACATTACACCTTTGCACACACAACCCGCCGTCGGACCTGGGCCGCATAAAATCACTTAGGATGGTATTAAGTTTGGATACAATTTCGACCACGAGGCTGCGTAGTAGAGGTTGCCTAACTTAATCCCGAAAACTCAAGAGTGTTTGCCTTTGCCCACGAGTCAGCGTCGCATCGGGGCATCACTTTTGACTGAGCCGGAGTTACGAGGGCTTGACTTAGTACGCGAGGCTGCGACTAGTCATCCCACCCTTGTGGCTTCACTTTGTCAAGCCTTTTAGAGTAGAAATCGAGCTGCACATATCATGCGCATGTCTATGTGATTGTCTTATTTTCCCGGTGAGGTAAGTTTTCTATCTCATTTCCTTATTCCATTCGTTTTCATTGCTCCATGATAAGTCTAAGTCAGTAATGTCTTCATAATACTTTTTGAGTCGAAATTAATTTTCCATCAAATTCAAAGGTTCAGTTGTTTCCTTTCATTTTTAAGTATGTGTCGCCATTTTCAAAAAAAAAGTTCAAAAAATAATAAAAGAAAAAGAACAAGAGGTGCATGTTGGATAAACCCCGTTTGTTTTTCTAGCCCCTTTACTTCATGTGTCAAAGCTTAATTCTTATTGTATGATTGAGGATTAGCACTTTCCAAGGAAAACAATTTACAAAGATTAACATGCAAAATCGAGGGGCATTTTCCAATCTGGTGGAGACATTGCATTGATAGGTGATGAAAATTTCTCCAATTTTAGATTACATTTATTTAGAGCCATATTCATGCATGTTCCTTTGATGCAAGGGGCAAGTTAAAATGCGGCATCAAAGATTGAGTTTCTGTGATGATAATTCATGTGTTCGTACCCAAGAGCAATTGATGGACTCTCATTTCTAATCACTTTCTCTTGCATTTGATATCATGTTCATGTTATACTTGGATATTATTTTTAAGTAAGATGAATTGTTTAAAGTGCCCATAGTTGATAAAAAGGATTTTGCACGATGACTAAACAATTTGATGAGTGATGCGGAATTGATTGATAATGCTAAATCAGATGCATCGAGATGACGAAAGGCAAGCCATGTCCATACACAGTCCCATGTCTATATACTTGTGAGATGAGCATGCAAAATTCCATGTCCGCAAGGTAAAAAGTACTCTCGCGAAAGGTACGATAGCTGAAATGATGAGAGACAGTTCATTTTTCTATCCCAAACACTACATTTGATCCAATGATTATCCATTTTGAGCCCAAACACTTGCTAAAGTTTCATTTCATACGACCCCTGTAGAGAACCACCCCACATTAGGGCGAGTTGGAGGTACATTTCCTTAATTGCTATGAAACGATGACAAAAGTAGATAGAAATTTTCTTGCTTTCACTTGCATCAACTTTTGTGTGTTGCTATTACATGAGAAATCAAACATTGAATCAAATGCCTTAGGAATGATGAAGATCATTCATTTCTCTATCCTAAACACCTTTATCATTTGCTAACCACTTTGAGCCTGCAATTAAACCTACATCGGTGATCATCTCTTACACTGGGGCATGACAAAAATCAAAACCATTGGAAGTTGCAGAATACAAGCGTCACATCAAGAGACGTCCGGCCAAGTTGTCATATTACACACACTTGTTGAGTCTAGTTCATAAGTCAAGTAAAAAATGCAAAAGTGGGGCATGAAAAAATAGTGTGCCTAGTAAAAGTAAGGCCAATGTCTGAATAAAAAAAGTGAAAGACCCTAGGGGCAAGAAAAAGCAGTGTGCCTGATAAAAACAAGGCTGACGCCCATAGAAGTCAGAGCCAAAGGCTCAAGTCTGTAAAAGTCAACCCTCAGTATGTTAGGGTTTTCCAAAAAATAACAAATGGGGTAGTCCTACAAATAACCCCCAGAGGATTTGACATCATGTAGTATCTCCAGTGGAGCAAAGTCAGAATCTTGAAAGTTGATATTGAGATACAATTCATCAGTAAAAAGAAGTCCAGTGACAGTTTTTAGATGATCATCAATTTATCATCTCATACACACTTTTTGACCCTAATGATCCTTTCATTTCTCAACCCATGAACAAAGCCTACATTACGACCCTCAAAAGTCTCTTCTGATTAGGGCACTTGGATTAATGTATAATTCAAATGTTTTAAGCTTAGCTCGAAGGAGTGCAAGTAGGATTGTTTCTATTTATTTGTGCAAGGTTCTTGACTTGTAAATCCGAAGATATTCATTGGAGAAATTTCTTTCTAAGCCTTGACTCAAAGAGTTTCCTTTGCTTAACCGTCGACCAAGCTCAAATACGGTCCTATTAAAGACCTCTCTAATTGGTAAGTTCATATTGCTTGCGAGAGTACTCATACCCTTGTTGACATGATGATAATGAGATCGAGTGATATAGTTATTCCTGCAGTAATTGCCGGGACAAAAGCCTTCCAATGAGAGTGAGTGAAAATCCTTTCTAATCGAAAGTGTTTCATTTGTCATTCTTAGGAAATTCATGCTATGAGTGAAAATGATCTTGATTGATGATTTTTTTTCAATGAAATTTGGTGATGCAAACATGGTAAAACTGTCATGCATAAATACTTGATTGACATGTATGCCTTGATGAATGCATATGTTGTTTTTCTCTAATCAAGTCTGGCAGGTAATGTTTGCTTGAAGACTGAAGACTTCTAAGTGCTCGAACTGATATTTAAAGTATCATATTTGTCCTAACATGCCCGATTGGAATTTCAGGCAGCTTATTCAAGAATCCGCAGGAATTAAGTTACTTGACTGGAGTTTTAGGTACCTTTTTGAAAGTCCGAAGGGAACTTTCGAACTTTTTTCTTTCTCTTGAAAGTCCGAAGGGAACTTTTGAGTCAATTACCTGATTAGAGTTTCAGGTACCTTTTTTCGAAAGTCCGAAGGGAATTTTCGAACCTATTATTTTTCTTGAAAGTCCGAAGGGAACTTTTGAGTCTGCTACCTGATTGGAATTTCAGGTATCTTTTCAGAAAACTGGCAGCATTGAAATTAAAGCTGCAAAACGATGTTGACAGTTCAATTGACTTCCAAGAGTGAACCGTCTAGGTCAGGTGTATATATTTCTTTCTAGTTGTTTTTATCTGTTGCACTTTGTGAGTAGAATTAAATGCTGCTCATCGGGCTTCTTTATGGACAATAATTGATTATGCATGTAATGGTCCCGGCATCGTGTGAGATGCTCAGATCGTTTACTAAAATTTTCTTGTAGAACCATTTTAGCATTAAGCACAAAACATGACTGAATTTCAAGTGCAAAGGCAACTATTGGTAATGGAATCCTTTTGCCAAAAGTAACATTGGATTATTATGCAGATCGAATCTGAGCGACAAAATATTATAAACAGGTAAAGTTTTTCTCGGATCATGGAAAAATTTGTCTAGATCCGAATCGACTGGACTTGATTCATCTCAAATGTTGATTATGTGAATCTTTTATTGAGAACAAAGTTGTGAACTTTTCTTGGATATTAAATATTTGTTAGGTAAGGATACGTGATAGAATACATAGTTAAGTGGACTTTCAAAAATTTCCGTCGGACTTTGTGAGTAGAATTAAATGCAGCTCATCGGGCTTCTTTATGGACAATAATTGGTTACGTAGCTAATTATCCTAGGACAATATGAGATACTCATATTTTTTTCTAATTGTAAAACCATTCCAACATTAAGCACAAAACATGGGTGAATTTAAAATGCACAAGCAATTAACAGTAAAGGAATCTTTTTACCAAAAGAAACATTGGATTATTATGTAAATCTAATATGAGTGACAAAATATCCTAAACAAGTCACGTTTTTCTCAAACCATGGAAAAATTTGTCTAGATCCAAATCGACTGGACTTGATCTATTTCAAGTGTTGATTATGTGAATCTTTTATTCTAAAGGAGGTTGGGAATTTTTCTTGGATATTAACTATCGGTAGGTAAGGTTATGCGATAAAAACTAACTACCCCATATCTCTGCTAACTAACACAACTTTTTTGTGCAATTCTAAGCATTGGCTACCCTAAGCGTGAAACTTGATATCCAAAAAAGACCAAACGCCAGATGGGGGTAATGGTTGTACAAGAATAGAAGTGGAATACGCTATATGCGACATGAAGACATGTCAAAGAACGTCAAGTGATGTGACATTGGCCAATTACATAAACTAGCATTTTCACAATATGGTAAAAGTATGTGATGGTTTTTAACGGTCCGCCCAAGATGGGCTGAACACAAACCTAGCACGCAATTGTTTATTTCCTGATTTGGCCGTTACAAGAATATTAAATATGCTTTAATATTTGTAACGGAAATAATAGTTACGGGAATATTAAATATTTTTAATATTCGTAATGGAAATAATATTTTTGAAGAGATCTGCTTACCATAATAGAGAGGAGGGAGATACGTTGTTGTCATATGTGTGTGTGTGTGTGTGTGGAAGAGATTACGTTCCTTTCCAAAAAGAGTGGCAAAACATACGTTTCTTTTTTTGAAAAAAGAGACAGAAGAACGTTCTCCTCTCTAAAGCTCTCTCTCTCTCTCTGAGGTGGATTTCTCTTCGGTCGACACAACATACAATTTGTGGAAAGAAAGGTACGATTCGTGATTCTAACGATGTCGTGTGATTGTGCTTAATCAGTGATACAAGATTATTTGATCTAGGGCTATCGTATTTTTTTTTGTTGCGTTTATCTTTGAATGAGTTCTAAGAGATTCAGATCTGTGAGATCCAACATTGGTATCAGACCCTCTAGCACTTGTAATCCTAATTATATTCATGTAAATTGTATGTTGATTGTGTTTGGATTAGGCTAAATTCGGATTTAGGCTTAATCATGGAAAGGCAGTGTGCTTTTTGGCTTTTCTGGAAAAATATGATCGGTAAAAGTTTGAATATTTTTACATATTTGGGTAGTACTCGAAGAGACAAGCATTTCGAGTGGTCGCACGTCGCGAACAAAGGTCAGGAAGGCCACCGGAGAGGCGTCGGCGCCGGCAAGGGCGAACTGCCCACTAATCTACTCATGTGTGGGCTTGGACGTGGGAGATGGGCTAGGTCTGTGGGCCAGAAAAATTAAATAAAATGGGAGAAAGCCAGCAAGTGGGCCAGGTCGCACGGCCCATGACCCACGGGCTAGTGGTTCACGGCAGGCCCGGCTCGCCAGTTCAGCTCCGGTCCGGCTCGGCCAGTCCGACTGGGTTCAAACCGGGCTACCACTTGGATGCCGGCCGACTTGGATTTCACCCCGACCCGACTCGATTCGCGATCCGACCCGCGGTTTGAGTCGGTTCTAACCCGTTTGGCCAGGTTTGACTGTTGACCGTTGACTCGGTTGATCGTTGACATTGATCGTTGACCAAAAAAATTTAAATTTTAAATTTTGGATTTGTGTAATCCTTGAGTGCTATTGATATGTGGATTTGTGAATCCCTAATCTTTTCTGCATGTGTTGCAGGAACGATGCCCTGTTGGTCCATTCACCTCATGTTGTACGCACTCCAAAGCGAGAAAAGATATTGCAAGAGCATAAAGACAAGCCAAAGAAAGCTTGCTGGAGGAAGGGTACAATGCTAGATTATATAATCAAAGTCAATGGGTTGATTCAAGGGGTTATCTGGAAGGGTGACCAGTCGATGGCTAAGGACGCCAAGAAGGCGACGGTGCTACGTTCCAAACTCCCACATATGTAGAGGAAAATCCTTGATAAGGTTAAGGAGGATGTGGACAAGACTCTTTACTCGAAGTCAATACGGTGCGGACCGTACCCAAAGAGAGTTCCTATGTGTCCGATTGATAGTTATTCTCGATTTAGGAATTCCTTTCTTATTCTCTTAAAGTTTACCCGCTTTTGATGGCTTAGGATTTACAAAGATGTTACTTCGTGTTTGCTTTTTTCATTGATTATCAGTTGTTTTCTCTTTTGGATGTTTAGAAGTTTGTTTAAGGACAATTTCATGTTATTTTGATATTATGAATATTAAGTTATTTCCTTTTGCAATATCGTATTTGCGTTATGACACGATGAATGTGGGATATTCTATAAGTTATAAGTAACTAGATAGAACTTGAAATCTCACTTAGATGATTATGTTAAAGATAGTTTCAGATTAGGATTTGGAATAATGATAGGAGACTACAAGTCTTCTTTCGATTTCTGAGCCTAAGATGAAATCATCAATAATATAGTTAGCTATAGTGAGTTGGATGCATAAATGAAGACTTAAATAAATGTGCTAAATATTTCATATGAACTTTCGTGTTCAAAGAAATGGCTTCGGCTTCTAAGAATATTGTAACTGAGTTGAACAAATGTGAGAAATTGAACGGTGAGAATTATGAGATCTGGAGTATGAAAATCTAGTATGTACTGGGGGAGCAAGAAAGTGGTAGTGTAACTGAAGTCGAATCATGGGATGTCACATTCTTAGAGAATGAATTTCCTAAAAAGGGTGAAATATGTGAAAATAAATCCCTATTTAAAGCATTGGATAGTGATATGGATATTAATCCAAATTGGAGTGATTTGAGTAGAAAGAAAATAGTTCCCGATCAATCATTAAAGGAGCCACTTTTTGACAATGTGTCATCTGATCCAAGTGGGAGCAACACAATGTTGAGAGATCAGTCTCCAATAAGACGAACGAAGCGTCAAAAAGTTCCTCGTCGACGTTTTGCTATTGAAAGGAAAGCTTTTATAATTGCTCCAGAAGAAGAGCCAATGAATGTAAATGATGCTCTAGAAAACTATAATAAAGAAAAATGAATGAAAGCGATGGAAGAAGAAATGGAGTCTATAAGATCGAATCAAGTGTGAAATTGATTGATCTTCCGAAAGGACGTAATGTTGTTTAGAACAAATGAGTTCTTGAGATAAAAAGGAAAGCATATGGCTCAATTGAGAGATATAAAGCTCGTCTTGTAGCAAAAAGATTTACACAACAGGAAGGAGTGGATTATGAAGACAATTTTTCTCCTGTAGTGAGATTTACCTCAATTCACCTGATACTAGGTTTAGTAGTAAGTATGGATCAAGAATTACATCAGATGGATGTAAAAACTGCTTTTCTCAATGGAGAATTAGAAGAAAAAATTTATATGAAACAACCATTTGGTTTCATATTAGAATGCCAAGAACAAAAAGTATGTCGACTCATGAGATCGATATATGGCCTTAAGCAGTCATCTAGACAATGGTATATACGATTTCATAATGTTGTGATAGCATATAATTTTGAAATGATACATGAATATCATTGTGTATATATCAAGAGATCTAAGGATCAGTTTGTAATAATATCATTATATGTTAATGATATATTACTTACCGAAAGTAATATAAAGTAAAAAAAAACAGTTAAAATTTGGTTGAGCACCAAATTTGAAATGAAAGATATGGGCGAAGCTGCGTATATACTTGGAGTTAAGATTTCAAGAGATCGTTCAAAGATGTTATTATCTCTTTCACAAGAAATTATATAAAGAAAGTTTTTGAACAATTTCGCATGCAAGATTGTAAGTCTATAGATACTCCTATTGCTAAAGGTGTAGAATTGAGTAAAAGATTATGTCCCGAGACTTTCAAAGAAATGGAACAAATGAGTCATGTTCCATATCGACATGCTATCGAAAGTTTAATGTACGCTATGACGTGTACAAGGCCTGACATTAGTCATGCAATTGGTATGGTGAGTAGATACCAATCTAATCCAGGTCAGGCACATTGGATAGCCGTCAAAAGAATTATGAGATATCTGAAAGGTACTGCGGATTACTCACTATGCTATCAAGGAAAAGATCTGCGTCTTGAAGGCTATAGTGATGCTGATTGGGGTGAAGATTTGGATGGAAGAAATTCTACCTCCGGATATGCTTTCTTAATGAATAATGGCACCGTATCATGGAGCAGTAAGAAGCAGACTTGTGTGACTTTATCCACAATAAAAGCTAAATACGTGACTTTATCAACAACAGTACAAGAGAGTGTTTGGTTGAAGCGTTTTATGGATCATTTGGGCTTTGCTAAGAATGCTGACAAACCATTGTTGGTTTATTGTGATAGCAAAGCAGCGATTGACTATCTTAAGGATCCTAAATATCATGGCAAGACCAAACATATAGATATCAAATATCATTTTGTAAAAGACATGGTACAAAAGGTTGTGAACGTACAACACTTGCCTACGCAAAGAATGATTGCATATCCTTTAAAAAAGTCGACGACTAGAGATGTTTTTAATGGTCATGTACAATCTCTAGGGCTACGTAGATGTTAAAGTGCTGGATATGTATTTCCTAATTGTTCACATCAAATAAAGATTTTAACTTGTCTTCATTACTGATCTTATGTGATTAGTACAATATTTATGCAAAATTAACACTTTGTGTGTTTTGTTAACGCTTCGTATGTTATGAAAATACTTTGTGTATTATAGAAAGTATGTAGGACAGATGAAAGATCAACCCACTCACATGAGTGATCGCCTCTATTTATAATACGTTAAATAAAGATGAGACAGTTTGAGCTTGTTATCTAGATGATAAGCGAGAGCTCAAATTTAAACAAGATTATCGCCTTAATATAGAGTTAAGATAAGGTCATATTGTTTAATTGTGACCGAGAGTGAAATTGACCACATGTTTCACTATTTTGTCTAGATGCCAAATGATAGTTCTGATAGAAAGTATTAATAAGAGTAGAACGTGAACTCGTTTTTAGATACTATAAGTGTCTAAAATATCATCTGTACGGTATTTAGAATAAGAGACATACGCTCCATTGGAAAGGAGAAAAATACCGTAGTACGTGTTTCATATTACGTACGCATTAGTCGACCAATTTGAGATGGCAGAAGTTAATGATCTCAACTTCTCAAGCTGTGTGGGATTCTGAAGGAAATTGTTCCTAATTTAGTCCTCTTAGGACTCTTACTCATTATTGAGATTTCTATTCGATATTTGCTATCTTAGGGTGTTGCCAATGGTCATGAGTGATTCGACCTAATAGGGCATCTCTAGAAAAGCGAGTTGGATTGAGATTAAGAGATTTGAGGAAAGAGAAAAATCAACTTAGTGTCGTATTGAGACATTGTGTTCACTGACCGGTCCTGATGGATTCAAAAGAACAATAGGATTCCCATGTAAAAGTTGGCCTTGTGGAGTGATCTCCGGAAGGCAGAATGAATGTCCACGGACGATGGAATATAACAATTGTGTGCCTCATGGGTTCAGGTCGGGATTTCCTATTTTCGAATCCAAAAAGGGGTCTCTAGGCTGTGAGAGGCATGAACCATTCTAAAAATGAGAACAAGTGTTTAAGTTCATGACAGGTGTGATTCTGGAAACGAAGAGTTTCAGTAAGAGTTTGGAAAATCTTTTTAGTGGGGAATTGGATGGCAATGGTATATGCATTGCATAAATACCAGAAAAGCCATTTGAGATCCTCATGAAATTCTTCATCTGGATTCCAGCAAAGTGGATGGATGAAAGGGTATTCTGGATGAAGTCCAGCAGGCTTGGGCAATAAGCCTCCATAATTGGCAAAGAGACTATATTCTGGAGAACGAAGAAGATCTGGAAGACTATGAATAAGGCAGTTTTCTTGAATGGCAGTTAGAATATCATGAGGATATTCTAAACGACAATTGAAGCGGGGCATGTTCTGAACTCTGTATGTCCCTGATGTAAGATTCTTTTTAACATACATGTTAATTTCAAGGGGAGCTTTTGGTTGAGAGCTTTCCAACGACACCAAGCTCGAGCTAAATGGAGCTCGGAGCTGTGAGCAATCCAGCTCGCAAGGAAAGGTGTTCTTCCGGCGCAAAGACAAGGGAAACCGAGGTCGGCGGGGATTTCGGGGCTCGCCGGCGCAATCGGTGGCCACCCCTTTGGCCGACGAGCACGTGGACTGGCCCTTGGGACAGCTGGGAGCTTTTCCCCCAGCTGTTGGCCGCTCGACGCTCGCGGATCAGCTCTCCGGCCACGTGTCTCCAACCTGCTCGACGGAACGCGTGAGAGAGAGGAGAATCAGCGACCGGTGGCCCGGTTCACCCGGTCAGACCGGCTCCTCTCGCGGTCGAACCGTTTCTCCTCACGGTCGAACCATATTTCTCGCGGACAAACCGGATTCCTTGCATTTGGATCGGTTTCTCTCGCGGTTAGACCGTCTTTCTCACGGTCGGACTGGTCCAAGCGAGGATCGACCGGTTCTCCTCACGAATTGACCGGTTCTTGGCCGGTCAACCGTTGACCGTTGACCGGTCAACCGTTGACCAAAATTGACTTTCCCCAAATTATCCCAAAATTACCTCTAGGCCCACAATTCACCACTTTTAAGGCCAAAATGCAATTAACCAAGTTTCGAGGCCTATAATTTGAATTCTAGAAGTCCGAAATTATTCTAATTGAGTTCTTGCGGTTTAATCCGGAGAGTTCCCGGGAACTAATAGACCATTGACAATTTGTAAATTCGCCTAATTCGACTTTAAAATCAGTCCGGAAGCGGGATGTTACATGAGCGGTTATATACTCCCAACAGATGTATAGTAATGAGCTCTCAGAGTATGCTGGTCGCACGGATTCTATGTCAATATGAATTAGCTAAAGAGAAAATTGAAGCGTTTATGAAACGTTCAGCCCTTCGTGGGCGAGTGAGAGATAATGGTTTTTAACGGTTCGCCCAAGATGGGCTGAACACAAACCTGGCGTGCGATTGTTTATTTCCTGATTTGGCCGTTACAAGAATATTAAATATACTTTAATATTTGTAACGGAAATGACAGTTACGGGAATATTAAATATGTTTTAATATTTGTAACATAAATAATATTTTCGAAGAGATCTGCTTACCATAATAGAGAGGAGGGAGATATGTTGTTGCCATATGTGTGTGTGTGTGTGTGGAAGAGATTACGTTCCTTTCCAAAAAGAGTGGCAAAACATACATTTCTTTTTCTGTAAAAAGAGATAGAATAACGTTCTCCTCTTTGAAGCTCTCTCTCTCTCTGAGGTAGATTTCTCTCCGGCCGACACGACATACAATCTGTGAAAAGAAAGGTACGATCCACGATTCTAACAATGTCGTGTGATTGTGCTTAATCAGTGATACAAGATTATTTGATCTAGGGCTATCATATTCATTTTTTTGTTGCGTTTATCTTTGAATGAGTTCGAAGAGATTCAGATCTGTGAGATCCAACAATATGCATCTGGGCGTCTTGGCCCCAAAAGACGTCTTGTGAGGTAAGGGGGGCCCAAGACTAATATAGAGGGGATAGCCCTCCTACCTGCCCGATGTGGGACTTACGGGAGATCGCTCAATCCCTGGGTCATTCAAACCCGGCTCTGATACCAATCTGGGCGTCTTGGCCCCAAAAGACGTCTTGTGAGGTAAGGGGGGCCCAAGACTAATATAGAGGGGAGAGCCCTCCTACCTGCCCGATGTGGGACTCACTAGAGCTCCGCAAGTTTCTGACTCGGTTGCAGCTACCCTCCATTACCAGATGGTCTATCGAATTTAGAATCATGCTCTAGATCTGAACTTTCATGGAAATCAAGATGCCTTGTTCATCTCTCTTGAGAATGACCAAGCCTCATGTATCCATGTTCCTTGCTAGATTCCGAAAGAGAAGTTAGCCAAGCTCTTGCCAGAGATTTGGATAACTAACTACGAGCAACTTCATCAGAGCAACAAGCCGGTGCATTCCATAGATTCCGAGTTTATTCGGAAAAAAGATGGCATCATTCAGATCAAGTTTTCCAAAGGAAAAGAAGAAGCTCCTCCGATTTTTCCAACTCTTTTCATGATCAAACCATGTATTCCAGATCTAGTCCCTGAAGAAGGCGATCTAAAGAAGCTTGTCAAGTTCTTTAAAGCTGATGGACATCCTATTCATCACTATAAGGACCCATATGGTCACTGTTTTTGGGATCCTTGGTGTCAGTGCTCTCACTGCCTCAACTCTTCAGATGAGTTAGATCCAACACAAAAGTCCCGAAAAATGGCCAAGCGAAAAGATCCCCTTTTCCAAAGGTATCTTGACAAAGATCCTTCTGTTGGTCCTCTTGGTGACGAAAAATGATACCAGTTTTTGGTGTCTTATAGAAGTCCACTTGATTCTTCCTCTACCACTCAAGCCTCTCAAACACCGCCTCCTTCACCTCCTCAGCACCCAAAAAGCCAAAAAATCTATTGTTTCACCTTTTTACAAGCCAATCCAAAAATGGGTTAGGAAACATTCTTACCCATTGGTCATTCCTACAGCCTGTTCTGAAGAAACTCAAAAAAGAATCATACAGTCACCACCTCCTAGTATCTGCATGTTTCAACCCAATGATTTTCCTCCCTTGAGAAAGGAAAATACGTCCCTTAAATTCCCTGAGCCTCAGGAATTTATAGATACAACTCGCAGATACCATCATGTGCCTAAAGTTACCACTCCTGTTGATGTTGACAACTATGGACAACCCAAGAAAACAGCTCCTGCTGATGCTGTTTTGAATTGGCAATCTGAGACTCTTTTGTCTCAGAATAAAGCTTTCAAGATGATCGATGCTAAGATCGATAGTGTCCATAAAGATCTCACAGTCCATCATGACACTATCCAGAAAATGCATCGAGATTTCAAGCAAAAGCTTTCAGATCTTGAACAATGAAGAACTTTTTCTTCCTATCTCGATGACCCAAGACCAGAGATAGAAAAGCTAAAGAGGCAAATAGCTTTTCTTCAAGAAGGTACCTCTTTTCCTAAACCTTCTGGATCAAATTCTTTTTTTGGTTTTTTCACTCCATCTCAGCCTCAGTATACCACTCCTTCCACTTTCTTTTCTGTCTCCTCTAAACCTGATCGATCTGATCCCTCCTGGCTCAAGCGGATTATCCAAGAAATGCACATAAAAGGGAAAGAAAAGGAAACAGAAAAACCACAGTCATCTGTCCCTATTCCCATTGCTCCACCCGAGCCAGATCCTCCCAACCAGATGATGATCTCCAATCCAATTGAGTCTTTTCTCAAGACCCTTGCTATACAAACCTCTGATTCCCCACCAGTCTCTACATCACCTACTCCCATGATTGCAGCCTTTGATTCTCCTCCACCCAGTGTTGTATCTGATCCAGAATATCCTCTTCTAGATTCTCTTCCACAAACACCATCTTCATCTTCTTCTGGTAGTTTCAGCATTCCTCCTTTAATGATGACTGACCCTATGAAAGAAGAACCTTTTGAGCCAGATGTTGAGTTCCCCACTGAACCAACATTTTCATCCCTAGCCAATCAAGGTTCAGGCTCTAAGCTTTTCACTATTGACGATATTTCATATCACAAATGGCCTGATCGTTTTCAAGAGTTCCATTCATGGCTGATCACTCAGAAACTTACTAGAGAAAGCCATTATGATATTCTCTTGGAATTTGTTTCCAAGTTTACTGGCAGTCTTAAAAATTGGTGGCAAACCATTCTTGAGCCAGATCAGCTCAAATTTCTTGTCTCTACCAATTTTAAAGACAATATTTATGCTATGCATCTCTATTTTTGTGGAAATCCACAAGATATCCTTGAACTCCAGAAACAAGAATTCTTTGAAAGAAGATGTTGTTCTCTCAAGAAAAAAGATCTAAATTGGCACTTTCAAGAAATGCTCAAGCTCTTCTACGCTTTATGAGCAGATCCTAACCTAAAGCAAGTGTTTTTTAATTCCATTCCCAAAGAGCTTAGTCAATCAATTGAGAAAGCCCTTTTTGCAAAAAACCTCACAGTTGCTACAGCCAGTCTAGGCCAGCTTCAGCAAGAAGTACATAACAGCCTAGAAGACTTGTGTTCTAGAAAGAGAGCTTTCAAGGAATTCCTGAAAGAAAGTCACCATTTAGACAAAGTCTGTTCCAAAGACTACTTGAAAATCAAGTGTCCTCGTGATCACTCTTCTGAGTGTCACCATTGCCAAAGATCCAAAAAGAAAAAGAAGCACTTTAGCAAATATCATCCTCATGATGATAGAATTCAACTCAAGCGTTTCCGTCACAGAAGATTTCTCCGACGACGGCGCTACAAGACTTCTTCACCCTCTAAGCCAGCTCCCAAACATAAGAAGTCTACCCGATGCTATATTTACAACCAAAAGGGACACTTTGCAAAAAATTATCCTCAAGCACAGAAGGCAAAAGTCAACATCATTCAGCATGTTGAAGAGCAGACATGTATGTCCCTTCAAGACGATGATCTTGAATCCCTCTTCTCCATTGAAGAAGACCCTTCAGAAGATACACTTTGCCCAATCCCATACTACCCATTCTTTAATGAAGGCGAAAGTGATCAAGAAGACATCTTTAATTTTGCTCCCCAAGCTTTATCGCAAACTCCATGTTATCTCCCTCCATACATTCCTGTTAAAATCCTTCCATCTAAATATGTTGAACCAATCTCTATCATAGCCATGATAGACATTGGTGGTCATGCCTCTCTTCTTGACCCCAAAATTCTCCCAGAAAAATATTGAAAACCACATATCCGATATTTCACTTCAGCCTCTAGAGATACTTTCTCAGCTAAAGTTCGTTCAGACCCTATCTCTATCCAGATACTCCCACAATTTCCATTACAACCAAAGTTCTTGGTTGTCCTCTCCCGGACAAGGATCTCATTATAGGATGGGATATCTTATCCCAACTTCCTAAGCTAAAAATCATCAGTGGAAAAGATCTCAAATTCAAAGACTCTTTTAAAGAGTTCACTGGCATTTAAAGATTCTTTTATATTGAAATGAGTATCCTTGATCCCATCATGCAAAATCTTTTGAATTCGTGTGCGAACAATCATTATGAATTCTCACAGAAATGTCCACACCCTTTGTGGCAAAATCCTCAATTTTTTGTTCGCCTCCCTTTCAAGGCCAATGAAGAAATCAACCCAACCAAAGCTAGTCATCCGGGTATGAATCCTGATCATCTTGCTCTTGCTCAAAAGGAGTGCCTTGAACTTCTCCAGCAAGAACTCATTAAACCATCAGACTCACAGTGAGCTTGCCAAGCCTTTTATGTCAACAAATGAGTAGAGCAAACCAGAGGAAAATTACGGTTAGTCATAAACTACCAGCCCCTCAATATTTTCCTCAAGGATGACAAGTTCCCGTTGCCTTCAAAAAGCTCTCTTTTTGCTAGCCTCACAAAGGCCAAGATCTATTCAAAATTTAACCTCAAAGCAGGCTTTTGGCAACTTGGTATTCATCCTGAAGACAGATCCAAAACCGGATTATGTATTCCGAACCATCATTACCAGTGGAAAGTCCTTCCTTTTGGACTCACAACAGCCCCTTCCCTCTTTCAAAAGGCCATGTGCCAAATATTTATTCCAATTTTGGGCACTGCAGCCATTTATATTGATGATATATTGCCTTACAGCCCTGATGAGCAATCTCATGGTCAGCTTTTCCAGAAGTTCATTGATATCATTCAAAAACATGGTATCATGCTGTCCCAAAAGAAAATGGTCATTGCCCAGACCAAAATCGAATTTCTTGGTATGAATCTTGATCATGGCACATACCATCCATGTTCTCATATTGCCCAAGAATTGCTTAAATTCCCAAATGAGAAATTAACTGTCAACGAAGTCTAGGCTTTTCTTGGGATAATTAATTATCTCAGAGACTTTGTTCCCTATATTGCCAAATTTCTCATCCTCTCCAGAAGATATTGAAAAAAGATGCTCCTCCTTGGAGTAAGGAACAAACCGAAGCAATCGCCAACCTCAAGGAGCTTATGCAAGACCTCCCTCCTCTTCAGATTCCTTCTATAGGCAAAAGAATCCTCCAGACAGATGCAAGTGATGAGTATTGGGCAACAGTCCTGCTTGAAGAAATCAATGACAAGCGCCACATCTGCACTTATAGAAGTGGTAAATTCTCCCCATTTGAACTTCATTACCACTCTACCCTCAAAGAAATTCTTGCAGTAAAAAATGGAATCAAGAAATTCGAGCTTTATCTTATCGGTTATCACTTTTTAGTGGAATCCGATATGGCATCTTTTCCCCAAATGATGAAATTGAAACAAAAGCAAATTCCCCATGCACAGCTTTTGCGTTGGTCAGAATGGTTTTTAAAATATTCTTTTGATGTTAAATACATTCCAGGAAAAAAAAAATGTTCTTGCAGATTTTCTTTCTCGACCAAAAGCTCCTCTTGAAGTCAACATGTATGTTAAAAAGAACCCCAGATTTGAGACATACAGAATTCAGAACATGCCCAAGTTCGGT
Organism: Melaleuca quinquenervia; assembly: GCA_030064385.1. Classification (NCBI taxonomy): domain Eukaryota; kingdom Viridiplantae; phylum Streptophyta; class Magnoliopsida; order Myrtales; family Myrtaceae; genus Melaleuca; species Melaleuca quinquenervia. Next base: position 1,414,075 of record CM057726.1, on the reverse strand, counting down.
TCTCGTTTAGAATATCCTCCCGATGTTCTAACTGCTATCCAAGAAAATAGCCTTGTCTATAGTCTTCCAAGTGTCCTTCGTTCTCAAGAGTATAGTCTTTTTGCTAATTATGGAGGCTTATTGTTCAAACCCGCTGGACTCCATCCAGAATACCCTTTCATCCATCTACTTTGCTGGAATCCAGACGAAGAATTTCCTGAAGATCTTAAATGGCTTTTCTGGTACTTATGCAATTCATACACCATTTCCATCCAGTTCCCCACTGAAAAAGATTTTCCAAGCTCTCACAGAAACTCTTCGTTTCCAAAACCACACAAGCCATGAGCTTAAACATTTGTTCTCATTTCTAAAATGGTTCATGCCTCTTACTGCATGTAGACCCCTTTTTGGATCCGAAAATAGAAAATCCCGACCTGAACCCATCAGGCACACAATTGGAATTTTCCACCGTCGATGGACATTCATTCTTCCTTCTGGAGATCATTCTGCACGACCAGCTTTCACAGGAACATGTGAATACAGGCCCCAAAACCATCTCCAAAAGCATCAAGTCTACAAGACCCTGTCCAGAACTATTCAGGCAGATGAACCCTCCTACAGAGAATTGCAACGACTCTTGTGCCAAGAAAATCGAGTCATCCCTCCAGAGGTATGGCCCTCGCATTTTGAACCAGTAACGTGGGAATCATACGGTCCTACTAAATCCATCAGAGAAGCCTTGAGAATTTACCAGATCGAACACCCTGAACAGGAACTTGAACAAGAAACTCCTACAGCTTCCTCCTCTGACCCGTGGGGAGGACCTCTTTCTCAAGACCCTTGGGACTACAGACCTTTCAGCTCCACTCACAGACCCCTGTGTTCAAATGAAGAACTGGAAAACCTCATCCGACAGTTCAGACTCCAGAAAGATAGACTACCTGTTTTCCTAGGAGAATCGTCATCCATTCATGAAGATCTTTCTCTTAGCCAAATTGATACAAATTTGCATCTAGCTAGACATGTGGAAAATTGGCCCTGGCCAACTCAACCTCCATTAATGCCCAGCTCACCAGGACCGACACTAGACTCCCCATCATACCTCCCGTACTGGAGAGCAATAGAAAAACAGAGAAGACTCGAAGCAAGGATAGAAGCAGCAACCAATATCCCATCCTCTGAACCTGATTCCGAAGAAGACTAATGTGAATAACTTGTGAATTATCGTGTTTGTATAAGATAAAGACAAGACAAGAAGACTCACAAGTCTTCTCCTTATCTGCGTGTTTTCTGTGAAATGTTTTCTTAGAAGTACTGTTGAGCACTGTACAAATACTGTAGAAGTACTGTTGAGCATTGTACAAGTACTGTATAAGTACTGTTGAGCACTGTAGAAGTACTGTACAAATAGTAAAAATACTGTAGCACATTGTAGCTGCAGTCACTTGTATCGTCTATTTAAGACGAAGTGTGTTGCGTGATAAATAAGATCGGCCGAGAAACACTCTCTCCCGAAATACTCTCTATCTTTCTCCATAATCCTCTAAACTTCTCCTTCTTTCTTCTTCCTAGCTTGGTAAAAGCCTCTAGGAACTGCAGCATCTCTCATCAATGCTGAATACAGAGCTCATCGATCCGTTCTCATTTTCCAGGCAAGGCTGTTAGTCTCCTAAAAGGCAGACCCTGTGTGGCTTGAGCGTGGAGCTCGCTTGTGTGGGTTAGCATACCTGGAGACGACACAGCTTGCTTGTTACATGCAACTACAAAGTACACACAACATTCACAAACGCAGGCACATACGATCAGCTCTCAATAGCAATGTCTTATATGGGCGCCAAGCGAATTGAGAACGGTTCCTTGACCTTCCGTAAAATCCGACGATCTTTTCGCCAATCGAAGCAAATGAAAAGTACTAACTTTTTTGTATATAGTATGGTCCATAAGTTATTTCATTCTCTTGAAATGTGAGAAAGTGAGTAACAACAAATCCAAAATTATCTCGTGTGACCAGAAGAAGTCAAATACTCTCTAGCGTAATGTAAAAATTGAAAAGGAGATATTCTAATCCCAATATCTTCACTATAGAAGTGTACCTCACTACTTAGCCGAGTTAGATTATACGTGGCAAAATGAGTCAAAAACCCCATATTTTTACTTATATTATATAATGTGAGCTTAAAATTTTAAATGAGTCTTAAATTAGTCACTTAATAACCTAATAGGTTTTAAATGAGTCATGTAATAACCTAATGGATCTTAAATGAGTTCTAAATGGGTCATAAATGGGTTATTTAATTAATTTTAACTGTTAATGACAAATCATTTTAAATGCTATTAACAAGTCATTTTTAAACTATTGAAAAATAAAATAATAATTTAATTTGTAATTGATATTCTAATTATTTAATTTTTTTAAAATAAAATTTTGTTTGATTTGATTTGATTTACTCTTTTTTTCTTTTTTTTTCTTTCCTTTTTTTCTCCTTTTCCCCCTTGCTAAGTTGGTCAATAGCCAAGAGGCGAGAGATGAGCTCACTAGACTCCACGACTGAAAGAGGAAAAAGCAAAAACAAATATATATAATAACTAAAATTTAGAAAAAAAATTAAAACGGATCGGGTCGGGTATGAGTCACTAAAATTGTTATGTATGAAAAAGGGTCAAAACAGGTTAAATGAATCAACATGAGTTGGACCATTTTTTACCCGACCTAAACCCGAACCGACCCACCCATTTGACACCCCTAAGTTAAACTAACAAGGCACAATACCATAATATAACATTTCAGTGCATCAAGCGGTCCAATCTTGTGCATGAGTTTTAACATATATTTAGTGTACGAGTTAACTCTAAGTTGCAAATTCCAGGAAATATTGGACCACATTTAGTCACGTAACTCTGCAGAAAATTAAAGTGATCCTGCAACAGAGAAGACCGGGACTTTAAACTCAAATCTGGAGCATTTTACTGTAGTAGCAAAAAGGAAAAAAAAATCCGCAACTTACAGTAAAGTATCATCAATTGGAAACCGCAATTTGGTTGATAAGACATTAATTGGAAGCCCATGGCTTCTTCTTCCTCAACGTGCACGTCTCCTCGTCGTCCAATAATTTACCAGGTGAAAAAAAAATGGTTGGCGACGATGCATTTGCTTCACCAAAATGCGAGTTAACTTAGTTAGAGACTTCTTCATGATTAAATTTGGGAAAGAGTCTGTAACTTTGGATTTATGTGACAGTTTTTATTAGTACCCATTGTCATTCACGAAAGCGTTAGAATCTTGTAAATTGAGTCAACGTAATAAGGATATTAGAGACTTATATGACTCGATTCAAATATGAAAAATCAACAATAAATAATGTACTACAATAAAAAGAATAAGAGTTTATAATCATACACATTCTCTAGTATTTTTTACATCCAGATTATATAAAAACACCAAGTGTTTGTAAATAAATAAATTACATAAAATCACCATGTGTGTAGAGTCTTTTTGAACGGCCGAAAGCTAGGACGTCGTCCTTTTGTTTTTGTTTTTCTTTGGCGTTGCTATCTTTTCCTTGGATGCTTCTATTCGGTGAGGATAGAATCAAGAAACTCCACCTTCCGATGTACTTCCAAGAAACGGACAACTTCAGACTAAAAGACAAGATAATCTTTGTACATAATATATATATATATATATTACCTTTTTTACTTCTTTTATTAATCCCCGGCCCCTACTTATATATATATATATATATATATATATATATATTACCTTTTTTACTTCTTTTATTAATCCCCGGCCCCTACTTTTCTTTTGTGAGACCAAGAACTCTTTCACCTTTCAGTTCCTTTGTTAGACTTTGTCCCACAGGGTTTCCTTTTTATCAGGCCAAGGCAGTCCATACTCCTGGATAAGACAAAACCAAAATCTAAACCGCAAAACCACGTGTTCTCATCGTTTTTCTTGAAAATATGAATACTTGCCCTCTTCGTCAGATAATTTGATTGATTCTAATCCAAATAAGATTTCTTTCTCAATAAATTTGATTTAACAAAATAGATATCGTGACTTAAACTCGACATATATATCTCACTATTTCGTTTAAAGAAATGGACAAATGGCAGTAACGGAAAAAATATATATATATATATATATATATAGAAAGATTTTAGGTTCAACTTCGGACTATGCATAATCTAATATAAATTATTTGCACGTAAATCGACAGCATTGAGACTAGAGCTGTAAAACGATGTTGATAGTTCAGTTGACTTTCAAGAGCAAACCAATTGGGTATGGTGGATATATTTATTTCCGGTTGTTCTTATCCGTTGGACTTTGTGAGTAGAATTAAATGTGTCTCATCGGGCTTCTTTGTGGACAATTATTGGTTATGCAACTAATGGTCCCGGGACCGTGTGAGATGCTATCGTTTTCTAAATTTTTATTGTAAAACCATTCCAACATTAAGCACAAAACGTGGGTGAATTTCAAATGCACAGGCAATTAATGATAATGGAATCTTTTTACTAGAAGAAACATTGGATTATTATACAGATCCATTTGAGCGACAAAATATCGTAAACAAGTCACATTTTTCTCGAATCACGGAAATTTATCTAGATCTGAATCGACTGGAGTTGATCTATATCAAGTGTTGATTGTATGAATCTTTTAATCTGAAGGAGGTTAGGAATTTTTCTTGGATGCTAACTATTCGTTAGGTAAGGGTATGCGATAGAAACTAGCTACCTCATCTCTACGCTAACCAACACAAGTTTTTTGTGCAATTCTTAGCATTGGCTACCCTAAGCGTGAAACTTGATATCGAAAAAGGACCAAATGCCAGATGGAGGTAATGGATGTACAAGAACAGAAGTGGAATACACTACATACGACATGAAGATATGGCAAAGAACGTCAAGTAATGTGATTGATCAATTACATATACTAGCATTTTCACAATATGGTAAAAGTATGCACACTTAAAAGCACACCGAGTTGCAAAGTACACGCGACATTCGCAGACACAAGTACACACGATCATCTCTCAATAACAGTGTTTTATATAAGTGTGACCCGCACCTTGCCAAGGAATGGATCCCCTGTACTTGGTGCATGGATAATATGCAAATTCCATCCATCAATTATTCTGCCCCCTCCAAGCATGAAAATCCCCCACCCCTCTCTCCCCCTTCTCCACCGTTGATATCAAGGGATCCAAATCCCCCTGCCAAAGAGATTACAGGTCCACAGCCACAGCCTCGATTTACTGAAAAATTAAACAAAAAGGAAAATGAAAAAGAAAATCCAATAGGCTTGGGGAGTTTTTCTTTCTGACGGGCGGAAGAAGGAAAAAACGCACCGTCGTCACGCCCCCGGCGCCAGAGGACAAAGCGCATGTCCCGCACGGAGCACCGGGTCGGTCGTGATTTGAGGAGGGGGTCGAGTGCATTTCCGGGTATGCTGGGGACTTGAGAACGAAAAGAATGATGGATAATGTACAGTGGAAAGAACATGCACGTGCAAACTATACATGGCACACACGAACGCAGACACAAATGGCCAGCTCTCAACAATAGCGTCCTCCGCCCTATAAGTGTCCCAAGCGAATCGAGAAGAAGTAGACAGCGTGGTTTTTTTCCTTAACGAATAGTTAAGAGAAAATACTAGAGATATAAATCACCATGGTTCGATTCCAATATGAAAAATCAATAACAAATAATGTACTATAATAGAATAATAAGAGTTTATAATCGTACACATTCTCTAGAAATTTTTACATCTAGATTAAATAAAAAATCAAGTTTTTACAAATAAATTAATTACATAAAATCACCATGTTTTTGTACGGCCGAAAGCTAGGACGTCGTCCTTTTGGCGTTACTCTCTTTTCCTTGGATGCTTCTATTCGGGGAGGAACTCCACCTCCGGGTATACTTCCAAGAAACGGACAAGGTAAGACTAAAACAAAAGATAGTGTGTGTATAAATATATTCTTTTATTTTTTTTTCCTTCTTTAATTACTCCCCGGCCTACTTTTCTTTTGTGAGACCAAGAACTCTTTCACCTTTTACTTCCTTTCCTTTGTTTGACTTTGTCCCACATGGTTTCCTTTTTATCAGGCCAAGACAGTCCACACTCTTGGATAAGACAAAACCAAAATCTAAACCGCACGGCTACGTGTTCTCAACCCTTTTCTTGAAGAAATGAATACTTATATACAACCTATTTGTGTGCCCTCTTCGTCGGATAATATGATAAGTTCTAATCCAAATAAGATTTTTTACTTAATAAATTTGATTTAATGAAATGGATACCGAGACTTAAGCTCGAGATATAAATCTCACGTATATCTACTAAAGAAAATGGACAAATGGCAAGAGTGGAAATTTCTCTCTGTCCTAAGATTCTAGGTTCAACTTCAGACCACGTAGAATTTAATATAAACTATTTGCACGTAAACTGGCAGCATTGAAACTAGCGCTGCAAATCGATGTTGATAGTTTAGTTGACTTCCAGGAACGAAACATATGGGTCTGGTGGATGTATTTTTTTTTTTTGTGGTTCTTTTTTGTTGGACTTTGTAAGTAGAATTAAATGCGGTTCATCGGGCTTCTTTCCGGACAAGAATTGGTTAGGTAGCTAATGGTCCCGAGACAATGTGAGATGCTCAGGTCGTTTTCTAAAATTCTTGTAAAACTATCCCAACGTTAAGCACAAAACGTGAGTGAATTTCAAATGCAGAGGCAATTAATGGTAATGGAATTTTTTTGCCAAAAGAAACATTGGATTATTATTCGGATCCAATCTAAGCGACAAGATATCGTAAACAAGTCAAGTTTTTCTCAGATCACGAAAAAATTTATCTAGTTCTGAATCAATTGGACTTGACCTATCTCAAGTGTTGATTAAAAGTGAGTCTTTTATTTTGAAGGAGGTTGGGAATTATTCTTGGATATTAACTATTCATTAGGTAAGGGTATGCGATAGAAACCATCTACCCCATATCTACGCTAACTAACACAAGTTTTTTGTGCAATTCTTAGCATTGGCTACCCTAAGCGTGAAACTTGATATCCAAAAAGGACCAAACGCCAGATGGAGGTAATGGGTGTACAAGAACAGAATTGGAATACGCTTCATACGACATGAAGATATGGCAGAGAACGTCAAGTGATGTGACATAGGCCGTTTACATATACTACCTTTTTCACAATATGGTAGAAATATGCACACTTGAAAGCACATGCAGCTGCAAAGTACACGCGACAGTCACAAACGCAGGCACATACGATCAGCTCTCAATAGCAGTGTCTTATATGGGCGCCAAGCAAATTGAGAACGGTTCCGGACCTTCTGTAAAATCCAACGATCTTTTCACCAATCGAAGCAAATGAAATGTACTATCTTTTTTGTACACCGCATGGTCCACAAGTTCTTTCCCTTGAAATGTGAGGGAGCGAGTAACAACAGATCCAAACAACAGATCCAAAATTATCTCGTGTGACCAGAAGAAGTCAAATACTCTCTAGTGTAATGAAGTTTCATCTGCAAAAATTGAAAAAGACATATTTTAATCACAATATCTTCGCTGGAGAAGTGATAAATCTCTACAAGCAAAACCACATTGCTTAGCCGAGTTTGACTAACGAGGCACAATACCATAATATTTCAGTGCATCAAGGGGTCCAATCTTGTGCATGAGTTATCTTTAGCATACAAGTTAACTCTGAGTTGCAAATTCCAGGATATATTGGACAATATTTAGTCATGTAACTCTGAAGAAAATTAAAATGATCCTGCAACAGAGAAGACCGAGACTTCAAACTCAAATCTGGAGCAATTATAACATAGAAGCAAAAACGAAAAAAAAAATCCACAACTTGTAGAAAGTATCATCTACTTGATCTACTTCTTGCACTCTCTGCAGCACAAGTCCCATGTGAATGTCCGTAATGTGAACTTTAAAACTGCTTATGACCTTAATCTTAAAATTGACTGACATCACACATGACAATATACAAACAAGTCATTGACGGATGCTTATACATTGTAAGTCTTGCCTCGTCCACTTCCTCCATGTTAAAGGCTCTGGACTGCAGACCTATCGTTTTGATACTGAAAGTAATGAAGTCATTGACCATTCCAGCAACTATCCTTATTTCTCTCACTTCTGTCTGGATGCCATCATCCCAAGTGCTGCCGCCTCAATGGATTTGAAGGGACCAGAACAATAAATCGATTCTAAGTATACTCCTATTGAATCAAGATGGGCACCAGATATTCAATAAAAACAATTCGCTTGCGACATATCAAAGGACAGCAAAAGAACCTTCCTTTTTCTTCACCAAACAGTCCTTGCCTTCTCATATTAGTTTAAAATGTTGGCGGTCGAATGACAACTGAGCCAAAATCATTTCTGATATTACCGGAGACTGAGGTTAAGTATTCACGTGGGTAGTCCAAACTAACCTACTAAGTATGCATTTAATGTGCTTCGGCGATAGGAAATTGAGTTGGACGAAGGAAAATTAAGTAAGCAAATGCTAAACCTAATTACATTTATCACTAGCTCTTTCTGGTATTTCCTTCCATATCAGTCTTTGCAGGAAAGATAATTCCGTTAATGTCATGCATTGAAAGACTTGAAAAAGTTGATGAACTTTCTTTTATGGTAGCAAAGTAAAAGAAAAGATCGGCAATAACAATATTCCTAATGCAAAAACTTGTTAAATTCAACATATGAACCTCGCCTTTGCCACTTCTACCATGTTTGGAAGACCAAATGGACTCGCCATCCGTCATACTCAATGGCGATGTAGTTGACAAAGCTTTCCAACGGTATTTTTATTTTCTTCACGCCATTATATTTTCCATCATCCCAATATTGGACGCCTTTGCCTCCAAATGGTCCAGGAAACTTGCTTGGATCGAGATGAGATACTGGACATAAGTACGCTCCAATAGATTCCAAATATGTACAGAACTTCCATAAAACCCAATTATCTTTCACGCAGTGGCTGGAAATGAGGAATACCCTCCTTTTTCAGTACCAAATGGAACATGCATTCTATTGTTGCTATGGATTGTGAGTGATTTGATAACAATAGAGCCAAAATCAATCAAAATATAGCCCGATACTGAAGATAGATTCTCAGTTAACCAGTCTAGATTTATCTGTAACAATCATTAGAATTTAAGGAATAGTTATTGCAACAACTTGGAAAATGAAAACATCATGCATGATAGTAACTAGCACGTGCTACCAACTTCTACAGAGTTGAGCAATGTGCATGACATGATAAAGATAGATGATGTTGCCTACTTCCCTATCATGTCGTATATCTCATACAAAAGCATATACCCTTCCAAAAGAGTTGCACATGAGATATCATTGCTACTATGTGCAAGAGTTCTTCTAATATGGGTTACATTAATTGAAATTGTAATTTGTATTTGATAGGATTATTCTGATAAGGTAAGATATAAAAATTATTAATTAGTCTAATATAAGGTTGGCTTGCAATTCACATTAACTGAAACTGTAATATATATTTAACAAGGTGAAAATGCACATGAAACCATATATATGTGTATTTTAAATTTTTTTTGGCATTAATCCTCGTATTTCTTTATGGTTTGGAAATATAGATACTAGCTCACATATGTATGATCATGCATAGAATGTATAAAGCATCTTTTTATTGCTGGCATGTATAAAGTTTAACATCTATCAATGGATGGAGAAATATAATCTGGCATTAGATGTGATTTTAGTGATAAATTTTCATTGTCTTTAAGTCTAAGATCACATGGATTTGATAAATGTGAGATATGAAGTTTATATCCTTAGTATTAAAAAATTGCAATGAATTAATTGGATTATGACCGCCAAAGTAGCACACTTAAATTGGGTTTGAAAGATATCAATATTATATTATGGTGGAATATCTCATATTTTAACCTATGGTCATACTTCGAAGGAGGTGATTATGTATTGATTTATGGAGAGATACACGTACATCATATGGTTAAGGAGTAATTGATCTTGTGACTCACACACCCAAAGGTAGTGAATTTATAAATGTTGAAATATATTTTCATGGTTGTTATTATGTAGAGAGTATACAAATATACGTCATATATTCAATCCAAAGGTGATTAGATGATGATGTATATAACTCTTAAAATGTGACATGATATAGTTTCAAGTTGCATGGTATCACATGGTAGTTATTATATACATTGCTTGTTAAGTCAATCACACTAATTGTAAATGGCAACTCTATTATGATGGAGATTCTTATTGATTCAAATCTTAAGAAATAGAAGGAAGATTTTCTATTTGGGATGGTGTTGACAAATATTCATGTTTCTTATACTAAGGATAAGCTGGCATATCAGGCCGCTGACAATATGGAACCTTCAGACAAAAAAGAAGAAGAAGAAGACAATATGGAACCTAACAAAGCACGTTATGTTGCTTGGGAACATAACAATTTGATTTGTTTGTTATCTATGAAGTGATCAATTTAGGAATAGGAGGACACTAGGAATGCCAAAAATATGTATGATACTCATTTTAGTGCCAAAACTTCTCATCAACTCACTTAGGTATCAAATCAAAGAAAAAACTACCACTTACATGCCAACAATGAGAAATTCCAATAGCTTCACTTACATCATAATATTGTACATTTAAAAAAAAATCAGTCAATATAGCTTTTAATTTATTTTTTTTTATCATATATATGACTTTTAATTTATTTTAATTAAACTTACAAATAATATAAATTAAAAAAAGGCGAGTGCAAACAGTGAGGGCTACAAGCCCTCGCCGCCTACTCTCCTCTCTCTCTCTCTATATATTTGGATTTTTAGTTAGTAATTTATTTATTAATCTAAATAAGTTTGTGTTTATAATATCTTATAATATTTTAAATACTAACTAGACTTTGTAGCGAGTTACGTCGGCTCAAAATATCAACTTTTGGTTAGACAAATCGAAGTTGACAATAAAGTGATTATTTTTCAAAAAGTTTGGCACTTAAGTGATTGGAAAGATTTTTTTGGCTTCTCTAGTGTTATTCTCTCATTGAAGAACACTAAAATAGAGGTTTGCCGCTCACTACACCGTTAAACAAATGAAAATAGCTTTGGTGGCTAACAACCTTGTTTCATCTCATGTTGAGATTAGGACACATATGCAAGAACTCTTCAACATGAAATATGAACCTCATGGTCCAGGTTAGAGGTTTGCTAGCTAATTGCACTCCACTTTTATTTTTTTATTTTTTAATTCGAAAAAGACTTCGGACCGGGTCGGACCCTCATGGTCCAGGTTAGATAGAACGTGGACTGGGCTTAAGGCCCGGTTCAATTTATTAAAAAATGGCCCAAACTAAAAAAAAAACCGAATTTTTATAAAAACCAGCCCAAAACTAATTAAGCCCAGATAACTTACCCCCATTCATCAATCACCCACCCACTGTCCAGCCCGGACTTCAATCCCTTAACAATCCGACCCGGAGCCAAAAAATTTATTCTATTTTCATTTTTTTTATTTTTACATTTTGTTTTCTCTTGATGCTGATCATCTTCTTCCTCACCGAAGCACCATCGTCAACGACAACACAGAAACTTCACCACATGAAACAAATCCGGAATCTCGACCGATCCAACTCAACGGCCAGCCATCGTCAAGCTAGCTCCGGCGAGGACCTCCAAGCAGCAAAATCACTCATGCCTAGCATACAAAACACACGCATTAAGATTAAAAAAAAAAACGAACTGACTAGGGTGGCCTTTGACCGCGAGCAACACAAGGTTTCCATTCGAGGTAAGATGTGTCAAACGCCGACTTGATCAAAGGGGAACCATGCCATAAAAACACGAGAAAAGATAAAATCAGAGAGCAAACGGACTGGAACTATCGATTTCACGAGAATAATGTGGTGCTTCTCTATGGCATTTGATCAAACGGTTTATGTGCAAACGGTGATTTAATACTCAAAATTGGCGGAGATCTCAGCCTAAAATTGATGCATTAATCCACAGAATAGCAATCCCATGCATGAAACATCTCGAAGTTCGTCAAATTTATCCAGCATATCGCTAATGAATTTTGTACTTCAAACAACCTAGAGTTCGTCTAGACATTTGATCGAACAGATGAAGTACGCTTCTAAAACGGTTTTCCGATCCGAACTCGATGCAAATATGAATCTAAACAAGCTAAATCAAGCTTTGAACCAACGTTTACATCTCAAATCAGACATAAATGCTCGCTAATAGGTCAGAAAACAACTAAACGATTCCAATGAACAATAAATCCGAGAGGTAGGGATGTGTAAGAGGGTCTCGCTCGGGATTTACATGAATAAGAGGCCTTTGCTAACTAATGGATCACAATTCAAGTCCGCAAAAGAGAAAAGACTGGTTACTCAAGCATCAGGACTCCAAGCTCTTTGGTGGTCTTCAACGATGGTCGAAGGAGATGAACGGGGAAAGAATTTTGCCGACCTCTTCTCCCCTCTCTCTTTTCGATGACCTTCCCTCCTATTTCTCTCCTCTTCTGTCCGTGCTCCTTTTTCTTTTTGTTTCTTTTTTATTCTCCTTCCTTCTTTGTTCTTGCCTCTGTTCATTCACCCCCACCTCCGAATATTTTCTTTCCTTGTCTTCATGATTCTTGTTTCCCTGCTATTACACTTCCTTTTCTCGCTCAATGTTTCCTTCGGAGATTGATTTCTCTTCTTTTTTGTGTCAACAAGACATAACTTAGTTTTCATATTATGTCTGGACATATGTGACAACTCTCTTGAAATAAGGAAAAATATTGTTTCTATATTCTTCAATTCAAATAAGGCTGAGTATGACGATATGTCCAGTGAATTATACAAATTGTGTTTAGCTTCTAATGATATATATGTTGCTTATATGACTGAAGAATGTTGTTTTCAAAAGACCTACACTTGATGAACTTATGTGCTTTGACATAATCAACTTGATCACAGCTCTAGGATCAAATGCTGATAAAGGGAGACATCTTGCCTACTCTTAAAAGTGACTCAAAGATTTGCATAAACTCTCCTAGAGGAAAAATGACACAATAAATAAAAAAAATTATAGTCTATATAGCTTTCACTTATTGGAGGTCATTAACACTAACAGTAGTGAACCTTATATGGCCATTTTATGAAGAAAATTTTATATTATCACATTTATTGATGTCTATTCCCAATATGATTTTTTATACTTGATTTAGGAAAAACATTAGATTCTTGAATAGTTTAAGATTTTTCAAATTAAAGCCAAGAAATAATTAAGAAGAGTTATAAAAGTTGTCGGATCTTAATGGCGTGGAAAGTATTTTGGCAGACAGGGGTGATGTTGGGCTTATTTACCAAATACTTATAGGATTCTTGGATAGTAATTTGATTTACTTTCTTGAATAGTAACTTAGTTTACTTAACTTGAGAGTCATGAACAAAATAGTGTGACTGAAAGACGCAATCGCATCTTTATGAAAATCATGAGCAATATGATTATTAGGATCAATTTATACAATTTTATGTGGGGTGAATTTTAAGAACTGCCCTCTATTTTTTAAATTGTGCTCCAAAAAAGATGTTTCCTTGACTCCTTTTGAATTACGAAGTTGACATAAATCTAACTTGAACGATCTTAAGATTTCTGGATGCCTTGCAAAAATGAGGTTATATGATTCAATAATAGGTAGTTTGGACTCAAATGAAATGTGGGTCATCAACTATCACGACGCAATATGCGTGACCTAATTATTAACATGAAACATGTGCTAACAATTATTAACTAACATGAATCAATTTAATCTATATTCTATGTCTACCTGAATTCTAATTTTAGCATGCATGAATTATTAACTTTATGACGTGTGACGTGGATTATTTAAATGGAGTCTATATATGATCTAAATCTAAAGACGAACAAAAGAATCGTGAACTAATTTAACATGATGGGATGATGGCACAAATGATCTATGAATTTTAATTTAATGTGCAATATGGTCCAGAAACTTTCAATTTGTTCAATACAATCTATAAACCGTTGGTACATGTTTAAATTAGTTCTTAAAATATAGGAAAATTTTGTTAGCTCCAACTGAGAATTTTAAAAGAAAAAGAAATGAATACCAGGTGCGACATCTTTCTCCCTGAAGATTATACGTTCAACTGCGTAAAAATGTAGAATTAAATATAAAATATTTGCACGAAAATTGACAGCAATAAAACTAGGTTTGCTGAAACATGTTGACAGTTGAATGTTGACTTGAGCGTATCATGTGAGTCTGGTGGACAGTTCAATCCCTTTTAACATTTCTTTCCAATTTTTTCTTCATTATATGTGGTTTTGTTCGAATTAGATGTGGGTCATCGGCCATTGTAAGTTTCTTTCTTCTTTGTCTCACAACCATCCCAAGAGCAATCTAGTAAGGGAAAGCTAATGAATTATTAAATGGAAACGAATGTTCCTCTCAAATAGAATCACTCATGTTTAGTGTGAATTCTCTCAAGACCTATCAATGAAACTTGGTTTCTTAATTTAAATCATTTAAACATGAATTTTACTTCATTATGGAGCTTCTAATAATTTATTACAGGTCAATCGGATGAGATAATATTTTACTCTTGCGAATCAAAGATTTTATGGGTATGGAGTGTTGGCTAAATATAACTTCATTTTCCTGCCTCTTATATTTATTTTGGAAAATATTTGGCAAGCGCTTTTGGTCAATTCTAATTTTAAGCAACAAATTCGGGAGATGTGATCATGCCACTGCGTAAACAAACAATTTAATACTCAACCAAATACTTCTATGATTTCAATGTTTTCTTTTCCTTTTTAAACAGAGAATACAAAGTCTCGATGAGAAAAAGAAAAGCTGATGATTTGTATAGATTAGATTGATTTGCCTCACATTTTCTAATAAAACTAGCTAGTAAATTTACTGATCAAAACTGAAATACAATGATTCACATCCCTCAAACCCTTATATGATATTGTCTAGGGACTTCTAATTTGCGGATTAAACCGGCTTATCCCTATGAATTTATAATGGAATCTACTTATCTTGGTAAAACCTTAATTTAGTGGAGCAAAAATCACAATGGATGGATGTTCAGTAGATTCATCTGGTTGTTCAAAATTAGATATTGCAAATTTGCACCTAAATTGATTAATCCCTTACAATACTTTCTAGTTGTTCAAAATTGGCTTTGAAAGTTTAGATACACATTAAGTACAATATTAGTTACATGAATTAGCTAATTATTTTTATGTTTGATTCATTGCGTTTAGACAACTTGCTCTGCAGAGGTGAATTAGCTAATTATTTTTATGTTTGATTCATTGCCTCTAGACAACTTGCTCTGCAGAGGTGTTCTTCGCAGTTATTGACTCAACCTTATTCGTTCTCGAGCTAAGACCTAGTCAGTCACCGTGAGATTCCACATATTCGCAGGTCACGTCCAATTTCGTGCTTTCATTTTGGGACCTGAATTCGAGCACGTCTTCAGTCGGTTCATGGCGCTATAGGGTAATGAATTCGAGCTTGTGTTTTGGCCGGATTGTTCGGCGAGGCGGTAGCCCCAAAGCCGGAGGAGGAGGATGACAGCCGCTCTGATGCGGAGGAGCAACCAAAAGTTGAAGAGGATGAGCGGCAGGGGGAATGAAAAAGGCCCGTAAAAAAGAAGTGGGGGAAGTTGGGCTCTCCGAAGAAAATGGAGAAAATAATTATATGAATAATTATCGGAGGACTATTTTTGGACAGAGATACACATAAGCTTCATCAACAAGCTACAAAATTTTTTTCAATCATTTATTGGCATTCTAGTCATTTGGTCTATATTTCTAATATTTATCGTTGTTTGACCAATATTACTGTTCCCAAACATATTTTTACAGTGGCAATAAGTTCATTGTCTGTATTATAGTCTGCATTACACTTGAATATATAGAGATATATTTTGAAATTTTTATTACAACTTCAAAGCAAAATCTAGCTCGTGCTCCTTTTGATTTAATATCAATTAATTCCTATAAGAATGCTAAAGTATGGGGACGCGACGATTGTGACATGAATTTCTAAATAACATGTCAAATATAGTAACTTAATTGAAAAAGTGTTAACCATTAGTCATGATGCAACCAAATTAAAATTACCAAAGTCGGGGCTACTAATTATCTTGAAGCAACAATAAAAGCAAAAGATAATAGCAACCAATTGTTGACAATCAAAGCATCAAGGGAATATGTGGATATTCTCAATTTCAAAAATAAATCAGGGGACATCTAGCGATGCATTTTTGGAGAAATGAATGTCAACTAGTCGTTGAGTACTGTGCATGATGAAACGGAAATTCATAATTAAATAGAGGGGGTAAGTGCATGAGAAGTTATAGATCTAGTTATTGATTAGAAAAAATGCGCTCCATGGCAAGGGAGTAATTTAAAGACATGCACTGCGCTTGTATGGTTGATCTTCTTGGCGGATCTGGCCTTTTGAAGGAGCTCCGGAGCTCAATAAAGGCCTCACATTTGAACCAGATAATAATATTCGGTTGCTTTCCTAGGAGCGTGTAGTATGCATGAGAATGTGGGGTTGAGCTTTTAGGTGGCCGATCATCCCATCAAGTTGTACTGAAACGTGATTGATCGGATGCATGACTCTTTACTTGGTGCAAATTCAACAATGATCTTCTTTACATTGGAATGCTTATTGCCATCATCCCGGAATGCTGCTTTCGAGCTCTCAAATAATCCCACAGACTTGAAGGGATAGAGCTTGTTAGAGTATGGCTCGATGTAGGCTCAAATGGTTTTGAGAAAATCACCACCACTCCCGAAAAGTCCAATGACTTTCCCAGCGTTTGATGGCAAGGAAAAGTACAATCCTTCATCTCTATTAATCAGTCCCCATATTCTTTTGTTGGTTTGAAAGTTGAGGGAGCTAATGAGACTGTCTTTCGCATCGGAATATCCAGAAAATGAAGTTATGTACTCAACCGTGGGTACCAATTTAACCTGCAAATAGGCCACAAAAGCACGTAGTTGAGGGAACTGACTTTGTGTTGCAATCATTAAATGAGCAAAGTAATTTGGTAGGCTCACCACAAAAAGTGATTCCTATCTACAAAACATGTCCTATATTCTAGGAATTGCGTCAATCAAGTTTCTAACAAATGTGGGAGTACATTTAATTTTGTAAGTCACCTTTTTCTCTCACTTGGTCTGTCTTTGTCTAATTTTAATAAAGTGAAGTTTTTTTTTTTCTAATTGGTTCTCAAACAATCATGGTGATCCTTATGTATCTATGGTATGACATTTTCACGTGCATTTGCGATGCTATTATTGAGAATCAAGGTTCATAATTCTGACATCGATAAATGCTATGATGATCCAGAAAAGTAAACACTACAAAAAAAACTGTAATTTAGCTACAGCTTTTAGCTACGAATTTCTGACCAATTGTCGTAGCTAAAGTGATTTTGCGACAAACTTACCGATGGAACGAAGGTCGTAGGTATTGATCTGTCGCAAAAGTTGCGACAGACAAATTCAGATCCGTAGCTATTTATCGACATAAATCATACGTAGGTAATTTGCGACTCTCTTTTTCTGTCACAAAGTACGTCTCTAATTATCGACAATAAAAAATTCTGTCACAAAACCCATAGCTAAATGTTGTGACTAATTTTGTCGCTATTTTGCGACAAAATTTCTATAGCAAATGTCGTCGGTAATGTCGTTACTAAATTTGTCGCAAATATTGTATGTATTTCGGTCTTCGGTGGGAGTCGCAAATTTGCAACAACAAATTTACGTTGCAAAGTTTGTCACTATACGAGACGGACACGAACGATTGTCTGTCGCAAGTGAGCGACGTCGTACATGTCGTCGCAAATGACAATCAGCTAATACTGTCAATAATTTGCCACTGTTTTTGTTATTTCCGTAGCTAATTAGCTACTGAAAGTGACTGTCCATCGCTAAATAATTACTGATTTTAATGTTTCGTCGCTAATGTTACACGCAGGTGCGTCTTGACGCAAATGGGTTTGTCGTTGATGATGCGAATTTTTTTTCATTCCGTATTACGAACACCAAATGTGGACCGAATTTAATGCCACTAATTCGGTCTAAATCATGCTGGGCCGAATTATGTTATTCCATTTTCCATGTTAAATATGAATGATAATGATCAATATAATCACCATGGTTATGAAAAGCACGAAACAACATCAACATACATATAATAACACTGACACAACATCTGAATATCACATAATAATCCTATTTACAGTATATACATTGTACTCCTGGACACTATCTATACGAACCAAACCGAAACCTTTCATATTTACACATCACATCCGGGTGGATGGCCAAAAAACTGGACTGTTAAACATAGTCCCGTCAACTAAAAATTAGTCAAAAAACAAAAAATAAGGACTAGCTACATCTATGCCATCCTGGTCAACGAGGCTTCCATTTGAACGTATGATTACCATCACAAATCCAGTCTTTCAAACTGTTCAGAGACAAAATATTATAAGCATTTACCTATATGTACATTAATAATCATAGAAATTATGACCCTTGCTAAAAATATAAGTTCATACCTTAGATCGCCGATAGGCCAAAAAAACTATTCTGTCCCTGTAAAATGGATGACAACGAATACAATTAGCATGTGGGGGCATTGATTTACAGTTTGTGTTATCAAACAATGCACATCAACCCAAATTACAATAACCAACAACATATAACTTCATTCATCCAACAAATGACTAAAACTGATGAAGTAAATGAGCAAATCAGCATCATCAGTAATTATAATAATGCCAAAACCAAACATTAGTTTCGATGTAAGCTGCAAAAGACCCAAAGCAAGGTGTATGTATACCCCAAATCTGTACACACAGCCAACACAATCCATAAACAGGTAAGGAATACTATGAAACTCAACTTGCACAATCACGGTGTGTCAATCCCAATATCATCAGCATCATCATCATCATCATCCTCATTCTCATCTCCATGGTCAGCACCATCTACGTCGTCGTCGTCGTCATCGTCGTTGTCGTCGTCGTCGGAGTCATCGTCCATGTTCAAGTGTTGCATGACACGTGCCAGCTTTCTTTTCAATGCATTTATTTTTTTATCTTTCTTGCCAATTAAGCTTGTCAACCGTTCGACGACTTCGTCCATTTGCGAATTCTATTCAACCCTCCTTGAACTAGCTGATGATGCACCTGATGATGACGTTCGACAAGACTTTCTGGCGCACTCCCTTGCCATTGATCCGTACCCAAAAACTCTGCCTCTTTTGAGCCCACCCGAGGCCTCCACCCATAAAGCCGTTTGATCAATCTCGCCCTCAGCCGGCCCAACACCATCACGATCAGCAGCCGCCGAGATACAAAGTTCTTGAAATTTTTCCTACAATTACAATAGTACTGTAATTGACCGCTACAAATGCATACTGTTAGACCTCTATTTTAGGTGCATTATATAAATTGAAGTTCAATTATATAGACAAACCGAGACAGCTTTTGCTCGATCGCTGCACCACGTGTTATCTTTCTTCATGAATGTCCGTGCGAATGTTTGTATTGGTGTCGGTTCCCTCCCCAACTCCTTGGCCTACAACACGTGTACATGCATTATTAGTACATCGATTCACATGAACCTACAAAATAGCCTAATATACTTACAATTCTCTATTTGTGTTCGCCAATGTTTATTGAGCCGCCAGCATATGTTGCCGACCCAACACCAGAACTGGACGCTCGGTTTCTTTTGTTCCTAGCACTTGCTTGCTTATGACTCTCACTCTCCCAAGTTGCCTTCATCTGCAGCCAATCTTCATTTGATATATAAAGCGGTCTTCTCTGTCTCGTCTTGGCTTTGTTCATAGCATTCCGCATACCATCACTTGCCTTCTTATTAAAAATTCTTCTAATCTCAAGCTCGACATTCTCATCCCAGCGAAAATGCCGCTGCAATCATGTCAAAAATCAGATTTTAATAAAAGTTGCACACATAATATTACAATTGTTCACGTACCCTGAACTCATTCCACCACAAGGTCTTCACATCCTCTGGCACGCTAGTATATGTCATATAAGGCCCCCTTCATAGCTCCTTGATTATTTGGTTCAGTTCGCGAACCATGGTATTTGCATGTGAAAAGCTACAATAAAGTAGTCCTCAGTATATATTTACTATAAAAATGGCATTTAAAACCCTTTAAAAGAATTACAAATAATACCACTGTCAAATATTACTTACGAATCCCCTTTCGGTTTAATAAATCCGCGTCCCTCTGAATCAACCACCATGGGTTCTTCAGTCTCAGCAATTGTTTCATCCGCTGAAGAGGGTGTTCCTTCATTCATTTCAATGTTTCGCCTTTGATAAACTTGGGGCCCAGGTGGAAGCTGGGTATTGTCTACAGTTTGCCCCATGTTTTGTGGTGGTCGAGGGACGCCTATGTGTATTTGGTCTCTGGTTCTTGCTGGTGGAGGTGTCGGCTCTGTGTGTATTTGGTCTCTGGTTCTTGCTGGTGGAGGTGTCGGCTCTACTGGAGGGGAGGTCCACAGGGTCGGTGTTGGGGTCGTATCGGCCTGTGAAGGTGACTGTTCATCGGCTAATCTTACACCTAGCCGACGACCGTAACCTTGACGACTTCCACGTCTCTGCAATTGACAAGAAATTCCTTAATGCAAATTACAATAACAACTACATCAACATCCCCGTACATAATTATAGCTCACCAATTACAAAAGCTTACCATTTTTTTTGGCAGCACGTCAAATAGCCGATGCAATCGTCCTTGTTCCCTGCAGGCCTCAAACAATGGTAAGTCGAACCTAATAGACCTCTATGATGGACAAATGTTTGAACAGGATAAACCCCTATGCGATTTTATCTCAACTTGCCTATGATCGATATAAACAAGCCCTACTCTTACAATAATCGGAGCAACTACATTTGTCCAACCCAAATCCAGTAAACAACTACAACAACATCAATCGAATATCAGAAATTTACAATCGACCATAAAAAAAAAAAGAAACAAGCCCTCGTTGGTCTTATAAACCCGGAGCAAGCACACGTACCTTGGTAGAAGGAATGGATCCTAAAATACCATGCCCTAGCTCGGGCTTTCGTCGTCGAGGAAGAAGAAGACAGTCGCCGCTGAGTCTGGAGGAGCCTCGGCCGAAAGTTGATCAACAATTGTGTAGCGTGGAGTGTTGAGGATGCGAATGGCTCGTCCTACATCGCATTAACATATTTTGAGCGACTGTTGGGTAGAAATGACCTCGAAGGCTGGTGGAAGCGAACCGGCGGAAGACCTAAACCTAGGGTTTAGCAGGCAAGGGGTCCGTCCATTAGCAAAGAATCAATGAAGAGTGCGTCTTTTGGGGGAGAAATTACCGCGAATGGTGGAGCCGAATCGACCGAGGGTGGAGAGCAAGCGGCGGTGGGTGGATGCGAACCGGCGGACGCTACAGTAGGAGTATCGCCCGAAACCCTAGCGGACGAAGCTAAAATGAAACGGGAGGAGTTAGAAGGCCGAAACCCTAAATGCTTTCCCGTGTTATTATAAACAGTTTAGCGACGGAAAAAAATTTATTCATCGCTAAATACCTACTGAAAAATGTCTCCGTAGCTAACTTCCGATACCGCAACGTAGTCCGTCACTAAATAGCAACCGCATAAATCTGTCGTAAATTAGCGACAACAGACTTTTCCATTGCTAATTAACCACGGAAATATTATCTGTCACTACTTAGTTACGAACATATAGTTAGTAGCTAATTAGCTACTGATAAAACAGTAGCTAATTAGCAACCACATAAGTCATAGCTAATTTGCGACCGCTTCGTTCGTAACTAATTTGCCACCGCATCACCCGTAACTAATTAGCGACCGTGCTACGTCGGTGATTAGCAACTGCATGATGTCAATCGCTTATTAGCGACTGATACGACTTCCATCGATAAATATCGACTGATAGTACCACAGTAGCTAATATATCCGTAGCTAAATAGAGACGGCTTAAATACTATTCAGTCGCTACTTAGTCGCGACGTCGTTTTTATCGCTAATTAGCGACGGAAAACTTTTATATCGTAAATTACCGACAGAAGCGGCCGCAGTCGCTACTAGTCCATCGGTATTTAGCTAGAGGCTATTGTTGTACGTAGCTAATTAGCCATAGATAACCTACTTTTCCAACGCTACTTAGTAACGACGGGGGGTTTGTCGCTCTTTAGCGATTGAAGATTTTTCCGTCGGAAATTAGTGACATTTCCTGTGGTCGCTAGTTAGCGACAATATCTTTTTGTCGTTACTTAGCGACTGTCGGTGAGTTTGTCGGAATTACCGACGGTTCTTGCCGTCGCTAAATTAGTGCAGCCGAAAATAAATTAAATTACGTCCTGCTAATAATAATCAATGTAAAGTACATTGAGAATCAGACAACATATTTCCCAAACAGAGTATACAATAAATTATGTTAATAAATATAGAAAATACCATAATTAATTACACAACCATGTTTAAACAAGCTTTCAAGCTATTCGCATTCTTCATCGTCCTCGGCATTTTATTCGTCATCGTCGTCATCATTTTCTTCATCAGTTTCAGCATCCTCAGTCGCAACATCATCATATTCATATTCGTCCTCGTCTTCATCCTCCGATACATCGTCAACGTCCTCATCACTTTCAAAAATATTTACCTGGGAAAGTTCAGTTGCATCCACATCCGTCATTGCACCAGATGGATCTCGTAACGTTGGAATGTTATATTCCACGGGCTCAACAGTGTTGTCAACTTCATCTTGTTGGTAAGCTATACACTTCCAGTGTTCGTGGACCTTACTTCGTGCT
This sequence comes from Melaleuca quinquenervia, assembly GCA_030064385.1. Classification (NCBI taxonomy): domain Eukaryota; kingdom Viridiplantae; phylum Streptophyta; class Magnoliopsida; order Myrtales; family Myrtaceae; genus Melaleuca; species Melaleuca quinquenervia. The sequence goes on along the minus strand of CM057726.1, from coordinate 1,391,164 downwards.
TTCATTTTACATACAGCCAACCAATCAGATTTGTCTCGGTTCAAACTAGGATATGGTAAATAATATACTTGAATTGCTTGTTGTGCCAATACAAACGGTTCATACTTCATGTACCTCTTTTTCTGATTTATTTCAACCAAACTATACTTTGGATGCACATTCATTCCTTTGACGGGGTTGAACCAAGTGCAATTAAATAGCACAACACGCATTAAGGGACCAGGGTACTCTATCTCGACGATTTCATCCAACAAGCCATAAAAATCACTGACCAAATTGCCATAATTGCATGACTGCACGCAAATACCACTATTCATTGTGGATTTTCCCAGACCATTTTCTCGAGTATGAAAATTGTACCCGTTGATGAAATATGCTGGCCAACAGCGTACTCTTAATTTTGGACCCAATGACAGATGATATAACAATCCCTGCTCTTCAACTAGAGCATGATTACTGCGCACCTGCAGTCACGAATGTTGGCACGTGTCACAAATATATAAGATAAAATAATAATATGTTTAAATATACTTGAAAGGGTAATTTTGATTTACCCACGTTTGTCACTTACATATGATTTGAACCATGCTGCAAATTTTGCATTACATTAACAATCAAACTCATTTGGCGGTAAACCAGATAGTGAGGTTTGAAAAATCCTGTTAAACAATATATGAATGTGAGACATTCAGAGGAAGACCTCGAAGCTCCATTGGGATGTACATATTCGAAATAGGAGAAATCGTACACTTACTCGAAAAATGGATCAACCTCTGGACAATTCAACAAAATATATGTATGTGCTGCATGCCATTTCTCGTCTGTTAAATAGCGAACAGTACATACGCCGTTTGGTTGACCAAGATAATTGAAAATTGAAACTGCCTTGCAGTTTGGATCAATGGGTCCCTCATCGTTTCGTCCTGCTCTTCGCCTCTTGCAATGCACGTGTGGCTCAAAATAATATGAGGCAAATGTACTTACTTCCTCATTGATATATGCCTTACAAATTGAAGCTTCAACTTGCGACTTATTCTTCACTTTTTTCTTCAAATGAAATAAGAACCTGTTATTGAAAAAAATAAGTACGTTTGACCGACAAAGCATCGTAATATGGCAATTAAAAATTATGTAAGATAAATTCACCTTTCAAATGGATACATCCACCGAAACTGGACGGGACCTGCAACCTTGGCCTCATATGGCAAGTGAACTAACAGATGCTCCATTGAATCAAAAAATGAAGGAGGAAATATCCTTTCTAAGTTGCAAAGAATAACAGGAACAGTTTTCTCTAGTTTTTCCATGTGTGATGCCTTTAACGTTGTCGAACAAATGTCATGAAAGAAATTACTTAACTCTGTAATTGCGCCCCACACAAAATTCGGTAGCAATTCCTTGGTCGCTATGGGAAGCAATCGCTCCATAAATACGTGACAATCATGACTCTTCAATCCAATCAGCTTACATTCGTTGAAATCAACACATCTGCCGATGTTCGAAGCATATCCATCAGGAAAGCGCACGGATTTCAACCATTGACAAACAGTCCGTCTCTGCTCCTTGTTCAATGTGTAAATAGCTTTTGGCTTTGGCCCTCTACTACTGGCCTCAACGGCTAGTGTCGGCCGATCACAAATATCTTTCATATCTTTTCTTGAATTCAAGTTATCTTTTGTTTTTCCATTGACATCCATCACCGTATTGATGACATTGTCGAAAATATTCTTTTCTATGTGCATGACATCAAGATTATGATGAATCATATGCGTCTTCCAATACAGTAGCTCCCAAAATATGCTGCGTTTGGTCCACTTGTGCGTACTGCCATACGCATAAGTTGTTCCATTGGGGTTTTCAACAACAGTTGAGAAGTACTGCACATGTTCCCATAGTTGCTCACCCGTCAATCTCAATGGTGGAGGTGTTCTTTCACCTCTATTCTTGACAAATTCTTTTTTATTCTTTCTGAACGTATGATTTAGCGGCAAAAATTGTCGGTGACAATCAAAGTAGCTCGCCTTCTTACCATGACGTAATCTGAATGCTTTTGTTTTGTCCATACATATCGGACATCCTAATAGACCAGCTGTGCTCCACCCAGATAACATGCCATAAGCTGGGAAGTCATTGATCGTCCAAAGAAGAGCTGCCTTCATAATGAAGGTTTCATTAGTACTTACGTCGTGTGTGAGGACACCTTCATTCCATAAACGTTGCAGCTCTTCAATCAATGGTTGCATGTATATATCGATCAACTTCTTTGGGCTTTTCGGCCTAGGCACGATAACTGTCAAGAACATATAAGGTGTTTTCATGCACATGCCGGGTGGAAGATTATATGGAGTTATGATAACTGGCCAACATGAATACTTTTGTCCTGTTTGGCCAACAAACGGGGAAAAGCCATCAGCACATAGACCTAGCCTAATGTTTCGGGGCTCCTTCACAAACTCAGGGTATGTGCTATCAAAATGTTTCCATGCCGCTGCATCCGACGGATGACACATGAGTTCCTCTTCAGTTTGATGAGTTGCATGCCAAGTCATATGTGTAGCAGTGGCTTGAGACACATAAAGTCTTTGCAATCTGGGGATTAATGGCAGATAATACATTTGCTTGCATGCTGAGCGTTTCTGAATACGACCATGCTTTCTGATAACCGAGTACCTAGGCTCGTTGCAAAATTTGCAACTGTCGGCATGTAATTCAGCTCTCCAATATAACATACAACCCTTGCTACATACATCGATTCTTTCATATGGAAGACCTAAGTTATGCAGTAGCTTATTCATATCATAATAAGAAGTTGGCATGATGTTATCACGAGGTAAGCTTTCCCGCATTATATCAATGAAAGAGTTGAAACAATTCTCATACACATTATGCTCTGCTTTGATATTTAACATTCTTGCAGTCATGGATAATTTCGTGTGGTTGTCACAACCTGGCCATAAAGGTACATCTGCTGCTCTCAGCATTTCCTGAAATTGATTACACTGGGTATCATAAAATCTTGTTCCAGCTCCCATATCATCCATGTGTGCTAGATGACTAGGACCCGCTTCATCAAAAGTAGGTAAGCATGCACTTGGTTGGTTGGATTCCCCAGCTACATCAAGCACCATGCGCTGGTATGGATTCAATTGGTTATGAAAAAAACTATAATCGTCCATATGAACTTGTTCATATCCGCCACGTCCGTCATCAGACATAAATGCTTCACCATGACTCGTCCAATTATAGTAGTTCGGAGTAAATCCAAATCGACACAGATGCTCGCCAACTTTATCAACCGTTAGAAATTTACAGTTTGTGCACTTTATGCACGAACACCGTAACTTATTGCCGTCCATGAACTCAACGTTGCTCGTAGCAAATTCTAAAAACATTTCCACACCAGCGCGAAACTCATCAGTCAATCATTGACGTCCATGTAAGTTTTTATTATACATCCAAGACCTGGCTCTTCGCATTGTATCTGAATAGAGATTAAAACAATCTCATACGTTCTTAAAGAAATCTAAATATATTATATTCCTTCCATAAACGTAAATCTGTTTGTTGTGCAGGTACGAGTGTATGTAACGCAACAACCGCGTTTAATTAACAATATATCATAACATGAACATATTTGTACTTAAGACTTACCTTGATGGTGTATGATATTTGAAACAATTGTTGTAGTATTCCGTAATGTCAAAATCTGCTCGTCAATTTACCGAGAGGTTTGCAACAAAAGGTTGAATTCTTCGCCTTCGATTTGGATACGTACCTAAAATAATTAGAACATATAGCACGGGAAAAAAAATGTTAATCACGGTATTCAATAGCCAAACAAACAAAATATGAAGTCAATGTGCCAGGGATAATAAAAATTCACTTAGCCCTCTATGAAGAAGAAGCTGCACATTATTTAAAAAAACAAACAAAAAAGAAGAAGCTGCATGCGCATACATTGAAGCTCACAAATATATATGAATGTCCAAACTTAATCAAATAATAATGTGTTATTTTTTTAATAAACACAGCAGCCAACATCCGTTTTTTCCGCTCAACCCACTTAATTTCTTCAAGCAACCTTCGATTCTCTCGACACCAACCAATACCTCCACCTTTTTTGCCTTCACAACATATGCACATTGATTTGCGGGAGGTCAACCAGCGCCATCGCAAGGACCTACCGTTCGAACTCGATTTGATTTAGGAGAGGACGAGCGGCGGCCTCGCAATGGGTTAGCCTTTCCAACGTCGCTTTGATTTGGGGGAAGAGAGAGAGGATAAGAACAAATCACGGCCACACACACCCAAAATAGCAAGTATAGAAAGAAAAATAGAGGAGAAAGCACATACCATAGCTAGGGTTCTGCGAACGGCAAGAGGAGTGGACGATTTAGGGCTTTCGGGGGTGGAAATGCGGGGCAGCTTTATATACTGATATTAGCGACGGCACCAATATTTGTCGTAAATTTTGTAGCTAATTAGCTACAACAGTAACAGTCGTAGCTAAAATGAGTTCAATAGATTTGAAATCGTTGCTAATTGGCATCGGAAAAAGCGAGAACATATAGTCGTCGCTAATTACGTACAGATTTAGTGACGCCAACGTTTTCATCGCTAATTATCGACGACATTAGCGTCAACACATTTCCTGTCACAACTTAGCAACGCAAATTAGTTACGTCGACAAATGTGGTCGTTAATTTACGACAACTTCTAACATTGTCGCTATAGTCGTCGCTATTTAGCCACAGAATATAGTTCGTGGATATATATCGACCGATTTACCGACAGTCATCTACTGTCGTAACTAATTTCCGACAATTACCTCTTGTCGTCGGCAATTGTTGACAGATTAATTTCCGTAGCTAAATATGTCGCTATATACCGACGAATATTGATAGCTGTCACTAGTTGCGACGAATTTGGCTACGGAAAATAATTTCGTTGCATTTCATCGACGACATTCCTACGTCGTCGTAAATGTTGTTGTAAATAGCGGCAACCATGAAGTTGTCGGCCATTGGCTACGAAATTGCCTTTCCATAGCAAATTTTGTCGGTAATTTTCGACAAATATGGTGCTGTCGCTAAATTTCCGTAACTAAATTACAGTTTTTTTGTAGTGAAACTTATGTTGGTCAAGTAGAAAAGGGAAACGAGAAAAGAAATGAGTCTAGAACCAACCTCGAAAGTCATTTAAGTGCTTTTTAATGATGATAACTTCCATCCAAAAGTCCTACATGACATTTTTTCAATTAAATGATAATTGATATGTGGCTTTTTTTAATTACAGAAAAAGTCCAACAAAAGGCGACTGGAGTCTTCATAAACGACGCAGTATGGTTGTTCACTCTTCTTGACTCCCTTTCAATCTCCTTCACTTTCACGTTCACTATCCTTCACTCTCTTAAATCATCAGTCGCCCTCGCTTGCTCGCTTATGCATCATCTCTAGTGACTCTGGTTCACTTTCCTTCACTTTCACGTTTGCTATCCTTTACTCTCTTTAATCATCGGTCACCGTTACTTGCCCGCTCACGAGCCATCTCTCTCTCTTTCTATAGCATTGTGATCCTTCCTTACTTAATTGGCGCAGAAAATTAGGACTCAATTCTGGAGGGAAATTAGGGCTTGGTGCTTTTAGAGGAAAAATTAGAGCGCAATTATGGAGGGAAAATTTGGGGCTCAGTTCTAGAGGGTGGAATATCGCAAAGGAAAATACAAGTAATTTGTTGTGTTTAGTAAGTATGTTGTTGTTTTCTATCTAATGAGCGACAAAGTCAGTCATTATTTATTTGATTCAGTGCGATTATGGGTACCTCACGTGAAGTTGTCATCCTTTCTTTAAGTGGTCCCAAGGAATTTAGGGCTTGATGCAAAGAAGAAGATTATCGAGCTAGAAGGTTAGATCAGCTATTGGTAATTCTTGTGCTAGTTAGAAAGGATGCAAGGATTGTGAATAAAATAAAGGATCCATCAAAAGGAAAATGAATTGAGGGTATTATTGAGATTGACTGATGGAAGGATGTTGGCTATGGTTTTGCTGTTGGGTGCTATATACATGCACACACATAGACATATATAAATGGGAGGGCATATTCGGATTGAGGATGGGGATTGTTTTGTAATTATCTAGATTTCGGCTGGTTTTGGTATGTTTTGAATGATTCGGTTAATCTGAATGCAAAGAAACACTTCAATGAAATGGCAATGATGTTTTTGTCTATTCTTTTGGAAGTTCCATTGTTTGTCTTACTTTTAGATGATACTGCATATGGTTGCGTTGTTTTGGCTAGATTTTGATTGATCTTATGTCGAACTTATCTAAAACAAGTATTGGTACAATTTTGCCCTTGGCGTAGTCTTGTGTTGCTAGTGCTCAAGACTGCATCGGCACGTAGCAAGCCTCGCGTAGTGTTGTGCTAGCACCAGGAAAAAACTGTACCAACAAGTCTGGTTTTGCACCGACATCTAAAAGATTAATTTGGAAAATGGATGAGATATTGCCACATTAGATTTCCAATATCTTAAATCACAATTGGCACTTCAGTTTTTTTTTTTAAGTAACACTTAAGTAATCCGACATAAAATTTTGGTACCAAAATAAGGGCCGAATAAGTGCTGTGGCTCTTCAAGTTTTTTTTTCTTGATAAAAAGCATCTCTATCTTTTTTATACGTCATCTATATTTGCCTTGGATCTAAGAACTACGATATCCTAGTTTGCTTTGTTTTCTAAAGAATCATGTTGTGCTTTACGAGATTGCTTATTGTAGCTCACATGATTAACATGTCAGACACTTGCAAAGATTTTCAGATGAACTTAGCCGGCGCACTTTTTTCAACAATTTGTGATGGCTTTGAGAAGGATTTTGAAAATAAGTGCACTAATACTCTTTGGCTCAAAGGAGAAGTGATTGCATTGATAAGGTTTCTATCAAAATCTATAGATCCAATTCTAAGTACAAGTATCTATAAATGAAATGTGCAAACAAGCAACAGATGACTGTCCTCTTGAAAAAGCAATGGAATAACTAACTTAAGAGAATGTAGTCATCAGATTAGTAAGAGATGATGGAAACAAGTAACAGATGATTGATAAGGTTCTTGAAGATGAATTCATCATAAATTTTTAGAAACACAAAAGAAAATTGATGAAATAACTAAAATTAAGAGAATGTAGTCATCAGATTAGTAAAGTTATGAAAGCTTGGATTAGTAGCAATGTCGCAGGCTTAATTCGAACTTCCAAGCCTGAAGTCTCTCTCTCTTTTTGTTTTTTTTTTCTCGACAAGATGAGAAAAGCTTACTATAAGGAAATTATTATAAAATTAACTTGAAAATGCTAACAGGATCTTGCAATTAAATAACTAAAAAACAAACGGAAAATATTAAGAGTATCATAGATTCATATGATTCAATCCAAGTACCGGCACCTATATTTACAGGGTGAGTCAATAATAAATAATATACTATAAGTGAAGAATCAGAATTACGGTCACTTACATGCTTAAATGTTTCTCACAAACTCAAATTTAAAGCATTTACAAATAAATGAACTCAATTCAGATGGAAAAATTCATAGCACAAAATCATTCTGTTCACATCCGTGCGGCCTTAAACCAAGAACGCCGGGCGCTCTTTATGTCTCTTCGCGCAGCTCTGATTCTTGAAAAAACGCACGCCTGCTGCTTTATTCAGGAAGGACAAGTACTAAAAGCAAACCCTGGTTTTCTCTTTTATTTCTCTGACCGGGACTTTCTTTTGAATTGGGACCCGACGAATATTTACATTCCTCTAGTGGATCTTAGGTGAGATATTCCCCAGACATCTTCTTGTCTTCTTGGGACACTAGAGAAAACAAAATTATGCACTCAAAGTTTTGAGCAGATCTTCGATAGATATCTCTGACGACCACAAGGATAATAACTGCTTAAGATCGAGTAAATAATTTTAATCCACATAACCTAATTCGGTTCAAATTTCGCACACGACTAAAACTAAAGACGTAGTTGAATCTCCTTCACTTTCGAGTTCACTATCCTTCACTCTCTTTAATCATCGGTCACCCTCACTTGCCCGCTCACGTGCCATCTCTCTCTCTTTCTATAGCATTGTGATCCTCCCTTACTTAATTGGCGCAGAAAATTAGGACTCAATTCTGGAGGAAAATTAGGGCTTGGTGCTTTTAGAGGAAATTAGAGCGCAATTTTGGAGGGAAAAATTGGGGCTCAGTTCTAGAGGGTGGAATATCGGAAAGGAAAATACAAGTAATTTGTTGTGTTTAGTGAGTGTGTTGTTGTTTTCTATCTAATGAGCAACATAGTCAGCCAATATTTATTTAATTTAGTGCGATTATGGGGACCTCACGGTGAAGTTGTTGTCCTTTCTTTAAGTGATCCCAGAAGATTTTTTTTTTTTGGTAACTTAAGATTTTTTTTTTGTCTTAGGTACAAATTGGAAAAGTGAGAATGATTGATGCAAAGAAGAAGATTATCGAGCTAGAAGGTTACATCAGTTATTGGTAATTCTATTGCTAGTTAGAAAGGACGCAAGGATTGTAAATAAAATAAAAAATCCATCAAAATGAAAATGAATTGAGAGGATTGTTGAGATTGACCGAGGGAAGGATGCTGGCTATGGTTTTGCTATTGGGGGTGCTACATACATACATACATATGGGGAGAAGGCATATTCAGATTGACGATGGGGATTGTTTTGAAGTTATCTAGATTTTGGCTGGTTTTGATATGTTTTGAATGATTCGGTTAATTTGAATGCAAAGAAACACTTCAATGAAAAGGCAATGATGTTTTTGTCTATTCTTTTGGAAGTTCCATTTTTTTTTGTCTTACTTTTAGATGATACTGCATATAGTTGTGTTGTTTTGTCTAGATCTCGATTGATCTTATGCCGAACTTATCTAAAACAAGTAGTGGCACGTACAATTTTGTGCTTGGCGTAGTCTTGTGTTGCTAGTGCTCAAGACTGCATCGGCACGTTTGGTTTTCACTAGCAAGCCTTGTGTAGCGTTGTGCTAGCACCAGCACTTGTTTATGCTACTAGTGCAGACACAAAACTGTACCAACAAGTTTGGTTTTGCACCGACATCTGTTTGTGTTGCTGGTGCAAGCGCTAGAGTACACTAACAAGATTGGTTTGGAAAATGGATGAGATATTGCCACATTAGATTTTCAATGTACCAAATCATAATTGGTACTTCAATGATCGTTATTTTTTTTTTCAAATAACACTTAAGTAATCTGACATCAAATTTTGGTACCAAAATAAGGGCCGAATAAGAGCCATGGCGCTTTGAATTTTTTTCTCGATAAAAAGCATCTTTATCTTTTTTATATGCCATCTATATTTCCCCTAGATCTAAGAACTACGATATCCTAGTTTACTTTGTTTTCTAAAGAATCATGTTGTGCTTTCCGAGATTGATTTACGAGATTGCTTATTGTATCTCACATGGTTAACATGTCAGACACTAGTAAAGATTTTCAGATGAACTTAGCCGATGCATTTTTTTCAACAGTTCTTGATGGCTCTAAGAAGGATTTTGAGAATAGGTGCACTGATACTCTTTGGCTCAAAGGAGAAATGATTGCATTAATAAGGTTTCTATCGAAATCTAGAGATCAAATTCTAAGTACAAGCATCTGTAAATGAAATGTGGAAACAAGCAACAGATGACTGTCCTCTTGAAAAAGCGGTATTTGAGGAATAACTAAACTTAAGAGAATGTAACCATAGATAAGTAACAAATGATGGAAACAAGCAAGAAGCAACAGATGATTGATAAGGTTCTTGAGAATGAGTGCATCATAAATTTTCAGAAACCCTAGTTTTCTTTTTTTGAGAATGAATGCATCTTTAGTAAAGTTGCTGCTTTATTCAGGAAAGACAAGTACTAAAAGCAAACCCTAGTTTTCTTTTTTATTTCTATCACTAGGACTTTCTTTTGAATTGGTACCCGACTAATATTTTTATTCACCTTTTCCGTGGATCTTAGGTGAGATATTCCCCAGACATCATCTTCTTGTCTTCTTGTCCTTTTTCCTCTCACAGCTGGGATAAAACCGTATTGCTTGCACATGGGTGAAACAGATGAGTGTTTGCCATAATCAGTGGCCAAAGAATTCAAGAAACCCTTCAATCATCAAACTTCAGGTGGTAGAGATGCGGGTCCTATTCCACAAGTAGATTGATAGGCTTCTCCTATTACTTATGGCACTCTTTAATTCTAGCCTTATGTTTCTATATGTTTAGTTTTGATACCATGTCTCTCGGGCCTGAAAAAGGTCTCGGTAACTTTGAAAATGTCTTGGGACAATTGTCTAAAAAGTCTTCAATTTATTATATTTTTGTTGATTCAATTCTAAATCTTTTTATTTGACCGATTCAGTTTTAAATCTTTTGAAACTTTGCTAATTCAGTCATTCCAACGATTTTGTCTTCAAAAATGCCTACTTAGATGTCCAGTCAGCACCAACTATTTAAAAAAAAAAAAACTCTCCACTTCTTGAGTTCTTTCTCTCTCTTTTTCTATTTTTGCCTTTCCTCTCTTTCTCTTTCCTTCTCGCCCGTACGATCCTGCTCTCCTTTTTGTTTTTTTTTTCTCCTCTGCTCTCCCCCTCTTCTCTCCTCTGTTCTCCGTGCTGCTTCTTTTTTTTCCTCTTCAAAACAGACTCTCCCCCTTTCTCTCTTTTTTTTTTTTTTTGTCTTCTTTCCTTCTTCTTTTTTTTCTTCCCCTCTTCACTGCATCGGCGAAGAAGACCCTCTTTCTTTTTGGGTTAAATCTTCTTCAAGCAAGAAATCAAGACCAGAATCTTTTCTCTCTCTCTGATCCATCTCTTATTCTCTTCCCCTTTTTTTTTTCATGATTCTTTTTTCCCTGCCACGTTCTCTTCCTTTTCTTGCTCAATGTTTCTTTCGGAAACTTATATCCTTGCTTTTTTTTTTCCTGATTCTATTTTTCCTTTTTTCTGAATTTTATTATTCTTATTTATTTAAAACTTTTGTTTTAGGAAAATTTGAGGTTTCAACAATAGGTAGCTTGAACCTAAGCAGGTGAGTGTAGGATGAGAAATAAATATGCTTGCTCATCCCCATTGTGTTTAGGCCTAGATAAACTCGTTAGATTGTCAAATTCATAATCATGTCTATTGTGATGGTTTATTTGAGGAAAAGTGAATCATTGTTTATTGTGAAGCATTTCTTTCGCTAGAAAATTAAGTCAAGGACGGAAGGTCTATTTAGCATTAAGAAAAAGAATTTAGACTACGTTTTCCTCTCATGATGTTCCTCCAATCATGTATATGTCATGTATGAATCGTAAGGTAGTGGTGCGCCTATCACAATGATGCATGATGGTTGCATAAGTCAGCGAGGCCTGGCGGTGTCATCACATAGAACCTACTTATAGGAAATAATTTGATAGCTCAAAAACTTTCCTCCATCCCTTGTATGTTAGGTAAAAGTACTTAACCAGTTGGGGCAATAACAAAAATAGTCCCTTAATCTCGACCCACTATGTAATGTATTTCATCAATTTTAATTTGTTTATTGTAAGCCATTAGTTTTAACTCAATTTTTAATTTATTCATTGTGGTCTATATACTTTTGATACTTGTTCAAGTTACCTTTTAGGCTATATAAAAATGTTAATATTATGATTCTATCACTTTAAATTCGGGAATAATAATAAACATTTACATATAGCCCAAGAATATATTGAACATGTATCAAAAGTTGAGGGACCCACATTGTGCTTGGAGTCAAAATTTAGGGACCATTAATATCATGTTTCCAAACATATCTGGTTAAGCAATTTATGTTTTCACGGTGAAGGTATTATATTGATCCCCCCCTCAAAAAAAAAAAAAACACAAGGCAACATGTTTTAGATGTTAGATGGATGTGATGATGGTAACACTCATAATAACTTTTGCATTTCTTACAGCTGTGAGATTGGATCATCCGAGTGAATACGTAACTTCTATATCAGGGCATATAGATGATTTTGAAGGTCATGATGTTGTCCGGTCTCTCAAGATCCACAGCAACAAGAAGACGTACGGACCATTCGGATCCGAAACAGGACAGCCTTTCGATCTCTCACATTTTGGTGGACAGATCATCGGGTTCCACGGGAATTCTAGCAGCCATCTCGACTCAATCGGAGCACATTTCGGGCCAATTTCTCATGCTTATCCATTTGATGTCGTGGGACCATTTGGCGGTCACAGTGGCACGGACGTTTGGGATGACGGAAAATACACGGATGTGAGGCAAATCATCATAGGCTTCGATTCAGCAATTAAGTTCATCTCTATTTTATATGATGAACACGGACGTCCGGTTGGTCCGTTCACCCATGGCAAGAGTGGAGGATGCAAAACATATGAGGTAAGCTTTGATATGAACATGTCAGCATTATCTTCTGGGTGCAATGTGATTTTGTTGATGTCCTCAGGGCTTTATCTTTCGGTGAAGTCTACTTCTTCATTGTTCTCATCTTTCTTTTCTTTCTCAGATCAAGCTCGACCATCCAAGTGAGTACTCGACATCCATCTCGGGATCCACTGAAGAAGTTTCCGGACTCACCATTCTTCAGTCATTAACAGTCCACACTAGCAGAAGGGATCATGGACCGATCGGAAAAGCTAACACAGGGATGCAGTTTTCTTCTCCATACACTGGTGGCAAAATCGTCGGGTTTCACGGGAGTTGCAGTGGCCCTCATCTCGTGTCCATTGGAGCTTATTATGAGCCGATTCCTCATAATCATCCTTTTAAGGTTTTTGGGCTTTTTGGAGGCGACCATGGAGATCCTTGGGATGATGGAAGATACACTGATATAAAGAGGATTGTTGTTTGCTACGGATTCTTCATTTATTCCATTGATATTGATTATGTTGACATGGATGGCTCCATTCGATCCACTAGGCATGGTCAAAAGCTTGGGCCACATATTTACGAGGTTGGTAAACTAATTTCCTCCATTACTTTGAATTTGAGGACTTCTACAATTAGGTGGTTTGATGGCCAGATTTCTCCTGCGAGAAATTTGTATTGATCCCAGTAAAAACACTTAAAGGTGGTCGATGGTGATTTTTGTAACGTATTTGATTGATGATGTCTGCCTCACGTTTCCCTGGAATACTAGCTACTGAATTAACTGATCAAGAGTGAAACATAGTTAGTCGCATCCGCTAGACCCTATATGATCTTTGGTTAGTGACTTCTAATTTCCAGGTTCAATTGGATTACCCGGATGAGTTCATAACCTCAATTTCAGGTTATTTCTCCGCCACCGTTATCAGCTCTCTCACATTTCGAACCAACAGAAGAGTATGGGGACCAATTGGTGAAGAGGAAGGAGGTACTTTTCCTTACCATCGCAAGATGGGAAAGTCGTCGGGTTCTTCGGAAGAAATGGTGACGGGCTCAAATCTATCGGAGCACAAGTCGAGCTATACTCTAACAAGCTCTATCCCTTCAAGTCTGTGGGGTTGTTTGGGAGTTCAAGCGGGTCATGTTGGGATGATGGCAATAAGCATACCAATGTGAGGAAAATCATCATTGAATTTGTACCAAGCAAAAGATCATACATCCGATCAATCATGTTTCAGTATGAAGAGGCGAACAAAGAACTGTGGCAATCTGAGACGCAGGGAGGCATCGATGGAAACAGGTTCCATATAGTGAGGAACATACATACAGTACGTTCCAGCATACACATATACTTTGTCGATCCTTATGAAACTTGCACTGCCTACGTTGGCGGGATATTTTCTCGAAACTTAAATCACGAGTTTGATGGTTATGTCCATTGATGCAGATCATAATACATGACCCGGATGAGTATCTGACTTCAATATCCGGTTATAGTTTGGGTGGCATTAGATCTCTCACGTTCCAAACAAACAAAAAAACGATCGGCCCTATTGGTGATGAAATAGGGACTCACTTCTCATCTCCCGCAACGGGGGGCAAAATCGTTGGCTTTTATGGGGGAAGTGGCGAACGTCTTGAAGCTATTGGAGCATATTTTGAGCCGATCTCGAATCTCTACCCAATTAAATCAATCGGACCATTTGGAGGCCTAGGTGGATGTGCTTGGGATGACGGGAGATTCAGCGGGGTGAGGGAAATTGAGGTCCTTCATGACGACTTTATCCGTTACATTAAGTTTGTGTATGACAAGAGTGGTGAACAAGTTTGCTCAGTTATACATGGTGGTCACACCAGAGGAGTCCAGGCCAAGGTCACAAAGGTCAGTGTTCTTTTAACTCCCCAAAATTTGTTGTTTTAATTGGTAGATTCGATGTTCATCTTTATCTAGTTATGCAATAAATTACACTGGACAAAATAAGTCATGTTTCCACCACTCACTCCAATATTAAGAGATACTTCCGAGTCTGCACAGGTTAGATTGGATTATCCAAGGGAGTACTTGACATCGATCTCGGGTTACAAGCTAGATGATGTTGACGGCGACCTTGATAATGCTACCATCCAGTCGCTCACGTTTCATAGTAATAGAGGAAGACACGGTCCCTTCGGCAAGGAGATGGGGAAGTACTTTTGGTATCCATCGACCGGAAGCAAGATCATCGGCTTTTACGGAAGATGCGGCGAGACCCTCAATGCCATAGGAGTGCATGCGGAGCCCATGCCGCACCTGTATCCTTTCAGAACCGTCGGACCCTTCGGAGGCTCTGGAGGGACTCCATGGGATGATGGAGTGCACACTGATGTGAGGGGATTCCGCATCAGTTTCAGCGACGCGATTCACTCCATCGGAATCGTGTACGATAACAATGGTTCCCCGGTCGACTGTCCGCAACATGGCAGAGCAGACCTGCATCAATGGACGGAGGTTGGTCCGTCTCAATCACCCCCCCTGTGTCTCTCTCTGTCTCTTCTTTTTTCTCTCTTTAAGTCGTTCTCGTGAGCATTTTGGTGTATACAATGTTCTTAGCTTCATGTAGCACGGTCTCTTTTCATCGAAGACACATGCAGTTCTTTCTTTCGGCGTCCTGTATCTCCAGCCTTCATATTTTCTCACAAGTAAAACACGTTTTCGCTCTTGCAGGTCATTCTAGATTATCCCAAGGAGCGTCTGGTTTCGATATGGGGTTCCTTGATAGGAAATGGAATCAGTCCTCACACTATCATCCGCAACCTGAAAATACATACTACGAAGGCCACTTACGGGCCGTACGGACTTTACTTTGGAGTACGGTCATGGGAAGATAGCGCAACGGTAACGGAATTTCACATCCCGTCGGCATCCGGTGGCGGCAGGATTGTCGGCTTTTTTGGAAGGGCGGGATCTCATCTTAATTCTATTGGAGCACGTTTGGAACCATATTAGATTAAAACAACCCCAACACCAACCCCACAGATGCATCCTATGATCTAAGATGGGGGGTGATCTTCCCCATCTCTACCATCCAATCAAACATTTCCCCCTATTAAAAGGAGAAGACCCCCCTCTCATCCCTCTTTGCTGTAGATCCTCTGATCTAAGATCAGGGGCCAAAAAAAAAACAAGCTTTTATATATTTGTTTTTATTGTTTTGTCTTTGGCTCGTGATATTAAGAATCTTCTTTTTTATTTATTTATTTATTCAAATGATGCTGAAATTAGTCTCTCTCTCTTTTTTTTTTTCTCAAGCATTGGACATGGCAATTTTCATGTAATCTGAGGATAAACAATGAGGATGCCTCGAGATATAGCTGAGATTATATTTGGATACGATTACCAGTTGTCAAGGAGAAGAAGATGAAGAATATAATACATGAAGAGAGCTTCTCCACCAAAACATAACCCCTTGGCTTTCTTTATTGATCCAAGGGTTAACCTCGGAGCCCATCTTCACGTTAGCTAATGTATGGAGAGTGAAATTTTCAAACGTTGATTGTAAATATATATGTATATCCAGCATGCTTTTTTTTTTTCCTCATAGGCCGATTCACATCCATAATAATTATGATTGGATATAGCTAGTCAACTTTTCAAATTAATAACAATTTCTTGAACTCTATGCTTCAAGATATAGTAGTCATCAGTAAAATGTCCAACCTCACCCATGTGATACTTGCACTTCTTAGAGGAGTCATAGTTACTGAATCGCTTCTGGTTCGAACGTTTCGGCTCCCTCGAAAGCAGCCCTTTCTTTTGGAGGATTGACAGAACCTTGGATAATGGTCCAGGCAAAGGCATGAAGTTCCTCCAAGTACTTTATTGTTGACTAGTAAATTGACATCATCTACCTCACTATTTTCTAGTGTCACAAGGTGGTTGAAACTACATCATGTTCACTTCACATGTAAGCTCTTTATCTTTCTTGAGAGTGAACTTTTAGTGGAGGTTGTAACAGCACGTTTTTGGGCGATTCGTGTCCTAATATTTGAAATTTTGGACTTCTATTTGTGGCCCATGGGCCCTGAGAATCCCACGGACGAAACCACAAATTTTTATTTTGGGGTGGTCCCCAAACTTTTGGAAATTTCAAATAAGTCCCTCAAATTTTCATAATTTGCAATGTAGTCCTTGGGTCAACGTTCAATGTTGACTTTTTGTTCCCATGTGCGCTGACTGGTCCAACCGATCTGATCAGCCCGGTGCAACCCCTTTCGCTGTGGTTTTCTCCCAGTTCACTGTAGTTTTCCACCTAATACTACGTTTTTGAGCGGTCCAATGAGAGACTACCACCTCCTGCTCGCCGCCCGATTGACCTCCGCCGGAATATCCTTCAATTGATGACGTTCCACTTTGGGTCCTCTTTTGGAACTTTCCCTCTTTTTTTCTTTTTCCCTTTATAAGGTCCTCTAGAGTTGGGTAAAAGAAGTGGGCTGACGGAGTGGGCCGAGAAAAGAGAGAAAAATGGGCAACGGGCCTAGGGAGCTGGGCTGAGGGAGCTGCGCATACGCGAGGATGGCCCATTCGCACGTGAGGCCGGGCTGGATTAATTAGGCCTGGTCTCTTTTTAGACCTCTTTTCTTTATCATTAATTTTAATTAGCTTTTTTTCTTTTAAAGAAGATAATAAAATAAAAAATAAAAATAAGATTAAAAAAATTCAACTCTAGTCCGAATTAGTGACAATTTTCTCTAGAATAAAGCAAAACAAAATTTGCGGGACTGATAAAAATTAGATGTCAACAATAACTTTTAAAATACATCAATTAATGAGATACATAAACGGAAGCGACGTATCTCATTTTGCATGATATGTTGATCAATTAATCATTGTTACAACAAAAGCAACTTGCATGCATGTTAATACAGAACTCCGCGAACGACTTCCAGATAGAAAAGAGAGAGAGATGGGGACTGAGATATGGACTAACCCTGGCGCCCGCAAATCCGTCTTCTTCGCTATGTTGAGGGAATACGATGGCAGGACTGTTGTGGTCGTACACAATCCCATCGGAGTTGAGAGTATGCTCCTGTATGGGCTTTGCATACACCCCTATGGCATTGAGAGTCTCGCTGTATCTTCCATAGAAGCCGATGATTTTGCTCCCCCTAGATGGATACGAGAAGTACTTTCCCCTTTCCTTGCCAAAGGGACCATGTCTCCTTCTATTAGTGTAAAATGTGAGCGATTGAACGATAGCATTTTCAATGTCGTCTCCTCGCTCCCGTATGTATCCAGAGATTGATGTCAAGTACTCCCCTGGATAATCAAACCTAATCTGCGAAATCTCAAAAGTATCTCTTGAAATTGGATGAGTGGTGTAAACAAAACCTGTTTGTTTGAGACCAATAATATACTGACTAACAAGAATTAAAAAATAAAATAGAGATGAATCAGAGAGGGTGAAGAGCACTAACCCCGTTGACCTCGGCTGTGTCATCCCCGTTGTGACCACCATACATATCTGAGCAAACTTGTTCACCACTCTTGTCGTATACAAACATAACGTAACGGATAACATCTGTAATATTTGGGTACATTATAAAATAGAATAGAAAAGAAAGAGATGGGGTCTAGCAATGAAAAAGAAGGGGAGAGGCGCACGATGGGGAACAAGCAGAAAAAGAAAAAAAAAGGAAGAAGAGGATGCTTTATAATAGAAAATGGAGAAAGGGAGAGAGAGGGGGGGACAGAAAGAGGCGGCAGAAGAGGAAAACGCGGGGGAAAGGAAGGAAAGAAGAAAGAAAGAATAAAAAAAAAGGGGTGAAGAAGGGAGAACAATCGGGAAGACAGAAGCATTCGTGAGAAAGGAAAGAAAAGGGAGAAGAGAAAGAAGAGAGGAAGAAGAAGAGAAAAGAGGAGAGAGCTTACGTACGGGACTTCGACAAGGCGAATCGACTTCAAGTCGCCACGTCCGGTAAGTATTCGAGCTCCTCGTCTACTTGATCGGAATAGATTTTTGGATTTTTGGCTAAAATTCGGAAAATGGAGGAAATTCGGAATTTAGGGTAATTGGGGTGGCGAAGTCTGATTTCGAAATTAATTGGATGAAAAATTGCATGGGTATCGTAGCTTAGGATGTCACGAACCCATAGCAACTGACGGAATTCGATTTGGACTTACGGTTTGTCGGAAATGGAAATTTGAAGTTGGGAGTGTACTGTTCACGCACTGTTCACGCGCGAAACAGAAGCTTTGTGGCCCGTTTTTGTTGGTTTTTGGACTGATTTTGGGTGAGCTGTTTCATGGGTTTTGTAGTATGTCGAAAGAGCTTTCCATGGGCTGTGAAATCGTTAGAAACGGAGTTGTGTGGAGGAAGTTATGACGCAAATAAATTTTGTGCGCGAGTTGAGCTAAAAGGAAAATAGTGATTTTTGGTTATATGTGAGTCCTTTTAGTAACCCATAGGCGTCATAGGCACACGTAGTCAAGTCGGTTATTAGGGAATTATTTTACTCGGTTTTGATATGGTTTTCCTATTTAATTATTAGGGACCTAGAGAAGTTGCCTCATTAAACGATAAGAATTGGACGTGGACTGTTTCGAGGTGAGTGATACTATTTCTCCTATGAATTTACAAACTCATGTCTTGAAAATGGTTATGTTTTGAATATGATAAGGATATGATTGAGCATATTTCTTGCATAAATTGGATCGAATCTTTACTACCTTTTCTACGTAATTTTATGAGATATTAGAGGACTTTATTTGAATGGTTTGAAATGTTGGTTGATATATTGCGAAAGGAGATTTTAAGTGTTGAGTTCGAAAGAAATCATATTTGATATTGATTTGCGAAGACTTGGTGATTTGTGATATTCTGGTGTTGATTGTGAGTTGTTGGAAAATGTTATTTGTTATTATTGCTCTTGTTACTATGAGGAGAACCCGTTGAGGGGGGAGTATGCATACTTAGGACGTCCTTCTGGGCCGAACCGCCGGCTGATATAGGTGGTAGACCTAGCCAAGGGGGGTAAACTTGGTCGCCTTTTTCACGGGCGTTAAACGTGACCATAGTAATGTATCGAGCAATGAATTAAATCAATGGAATAAACCATTGATCGGTGATTTGATGAGATTAAACAATGGAATTGACCATTGTTGTTGTTTCTTATGATGAAATGGTAGTTGTGGTTGACTGGTTTTATGTGTATAAAACTTATTGAAAAGTTATGATACACTTTCTGTATTTACGTGTATTATAAATGTGTTTTCGAGATGATGTGTTATTATGCATAATGAACCTTCGATCCGCATGGGAGAAATGTATTCCTCACTAAGCCGTGATAGCTTATTCTTTTAATATCACATTTTTTTCAGGTTCCTCCGCAGGTCGTAAATAGCTGAGTGCACTTAGTGGTTGGAAGACTGTTGGTAGAAGCTATATCTAGTCAGAGTGACACGTTTGGGTAAGAATGTAGATATGGCTATGATGGGTTGGCTGTTTAATAATTGTAGAATACTCTGATGTTGTAACCATATGACCTTTTATCACACATATATATGAATGTATATGTATATTGTGATAATTAAGTTGAGTTATGGTTATGTTAAGGCTGCGTCCTTCGTGAAAAGGACGGCCGTGTCATGGCCCCTATTTTATCTAGTTGGGGGTGTGACAACATCATCATGCATTATCTGAATTTCTTTCACGCCATCGAATTTCCCGTCGTCCCAAGCACGTCCATGTAGGCCTCCGAATGGGCCGATTGATTTAATTGGGTAGAGATGCGGGATCGGATCTAGATATGCTCCAATTGCTTCAAGATGCTCACCACTCCTCCCGTAAAATCCAACAACTTTGCCTCCCGTTGCAGGAGATGAGAAGTGCCTTCCAATCTCTTCACCAATAGGTCCAATCGTTTTTTTGTTAGTTTGAAAGGTGAGAGAAGTAACGCCGCCCCTAATATATCTGGAGATCGAAGTGAGATACTCATCTGCCTCATCTATTTTGATCTGCAGTAGTGTAAATAATCATCAAAACTCATGATTTAAGTCTCGAAAGACTTCTGCCGACAGAGGCGGGGGAAGCTCCGTAAGCATTTTACAAAGCATAAGTAAGCAGGGGAACATACCGTATGGACGTTCCTCACGATATAGAATCTGTTTGCATCAATGCCGCCATGCGTCTCCGGTTGCAGCAATTCTTTGTTCTCCCCTTCGTACTGAAACGTGATTGATCGGATGCATGGCCCTCTACTTGGTTCAAATTCAACAATGATTTTCCTTACATTGGTATGCTTATTGCCATCATCCCAAAATGACGCTATCGAACTCCCAAATAACCCCACAGACTTGAAGGGAGAGAGCTTGTTAGAGTATGGCTCCACGTATGCTCCGATGGAATGGAGAAAATCACCTCCACTCCCGAAAAGCCCAGTGACTTTCCTAGCGTTTGATGGCAAGGAAAAGTACAACCCTTCCTCTCTACCGATCGGTCCCCATATTCTTTTGTTGGTTCGAAAGGTGAGGGAGCTGATTACAACGAGACTATCCTTCGCATCGGAATATCCAGAAAACGAAGTGATGTACTCAACCCCGGGTACCAATTTAACCTGCAAATAGGCCACAAAAGAACGTGCTTGAGGGAAGTGACTATGTGTTGCAATCATTAAATGAGCAAAGTAATTTGGTAGGTTCACCTCAAAAAGCGATTCCTATCATTAAGAAATGTCCTATTTTCTAAGAATTGCGGACATCGAGTTTCTAACAAATGCGGGAGTAATTAATTTTGTAAGTCACCTTTTTCTCTCACTAGGTTTGTCTTTGTCTAATTTTAATGAAGTGAAGTTTAGTTTTTTTTTTAGACTCTATTCGTTTCACAGAAAATATAATATTTTCTGAAAAATGTTTTCCAAAAAATCATTTTTCCGAAAAATGATAATGGGTGTTCGTTTGAAAATTACGAAAAATTATAATAGATTTTAAAATTATTTCCTTTTTTTTTGTTATATATTGACATGTCGGCCACAAGTCTCGTCAGACTCCTACGAGCTCTCGACTTGCCATAGAGATCATGAACTTGGCAATCTAAGGCAAGCATGGAGCTCGCTTTTAGAGGTAACAATCTTGCTATCAAAGGCCGTCGGCCTCAGGTAAGGTCGAGGCAAGCCGTTAGAGGCCGCAATATTTAGACGGAAAATGTTCTTTACTCTAAAAAAAAAAGCAGAAAACATTTTCTCAACTTTTAAAATATTTTTCTAGAAGTTACATTATGTGAAACGAACGGTTCTCAAACAATCATGGTGATTTTCATGTATCTATTGGTATGAGCTTTTCACATGCATTTTGTGATGCATTCTTGAGAATCAAGTTTCATACTTCTGTCATCAATAAATGCTATGATAATCCAGAAAAGTAAACTTATGACGGTCAAGTAGATAGGCGAAATGAGAAAAGAAATGAGTCTAGATCCAACCTCGAAAGTTTCCTCCCCGCCACTTCCACCGTGCCTAGTTGATCGTATGGAACCGTTGTCGTCGACATAATCAAGGGCAATGGAGTGGATGAACGATTCATCATACCGAACGAGAATCCTCTGAATATCAATGTGTCTTCCATCATCCCAAGGATCTCCACTGTCCCCTCCAAAAGGCCTAAAAACCTTGGAAGGATGAGCATGAGGAATCGGCTCAGAATGAGCTTTAATGGACTCGAGAGGATGGCGATTGCAACTCCCATGAAACCCCGACGCCGAATTCAAGTATTCGTTCAGATAGTCAAGTTCAATCTGGAAAAAAGAAAAGAAAAAGTCAAAATTCGAGAAAAGTTGATGAAAATAAGATAAAAACTTAAGAGATGAGATTATGATTATCATGCTCGCTTTCTTTATTTTGTGATATTTCATTTATTTTGATTTCTCTTCACTCCTTTTGGTCCAATCTATTTCTCAATAGATCAAACAAAGCGTGACTCAGCTATCCAATCCAAGAATCTTTTAAAATATAAAGTAAAATATTATAAAATAATGACACTAATGACTTACCCTATATGTCTTGCCTCCTCCAGTTGTGGGGAAAAGTGCCAAAAAAATCCTAATTCTTTGCCACTTGTGCCAAAAAAGTCCTAAACTTTTTTTTGATGCCAAATAAGTCCTAAACCTTTTTAAGTGGTGCCAAATAAGTCCTCACACCGGAAAAAGCACACGTGGCTCGCCGGAACGCCGACGTGGCTCGCCGGAGCGCTGACGTGGCTCGCCGGAGCTCGTCGGCGGCGCCACGTCGGCACCAACGTGGCGTCGAATTTTTTTTTTCTTCTTCTTCTTCTTCTTCACCGGCGGAGCCCTCGCCGGCAATGGGCGAGGGCGGCGGGGGCCGGGGCTGGGGAGGCGGCCACCGGCCTCCCCCGTCACCGGCGAGGGCCGGGCGAGGCCGGCCTCGCCCGGATCTGGGCGGGGGCGGCCTCGCCCAGCCCCCGCCTCCGCCCCTGCCCAGATCTGGGCGGCCCCTGTCCGCCCTTGTCTGGGCAGGGGCGGGGCTGCCCCGCCCAGATCTGGGCGGGGGCGGCCTCGCCCGGCCCCCGCCGGCCCCTGGCGAGGCCGGCCAGCGGCCGGCGGGGGCCGGGCGACAGGGGCGGCCTCGCCCGGCCCCCGCCGTCCTCTAGCGAGGCCGCCCCCGCCCGGATCGGCGACGGGGGAGGCCGGTGGCCGCCTGGCCCCCGCTGCCCTTGCCCATCGCCGGCGAGGACTCCGCCGGTGAAGAAGAAGAAGAAGAAGAAAAAAAATTCGACGCCACGTTGGCGCCGACGTGGCGCCACCGACGAGCTCCGGCGAGCCACATCGGCGCTCCGGCGAGCCACGTCGGCACTCCGGCGAGCCACGCGTGCTTTTTCCGGTGGGAAGGACTTATTTGGCACCACTTAGAAAGGTTTAGGACTTATTTGGCACCACTTAACAATGTTTAGGACTTTTTTGGCACAAGTGGCAAAGGATTACGATTTTTTTGGCACTTTTCCCTCCAGTTGTGCCATGTAAGAAGGGAACGATTGGACGTCCAAAGTTGTCATATAGAATAATTCTTCCACCATCAACTTGTGGAAACTGAAAAATTTGTCCATTTTCACCGCCAAAAGGTCCGTATGGCTTCCTGTTGATTGGAAATTTGAGAGATTGAACAATAACGGGAGCTTGGTGGTACCTCATATGATCTGAGATTGAAATTGGGTATTCATTTGGATAATCTAGTTTGACCTGCAACAAGCGCAAGAAATTTCTGTAAGTGTCCCGTTCTCTTTCGGGGTTTTGAAGTACTTCATATATTTCCATCCTTTTGATCTCTTGTTCCATCTGCGTGGACTTCTTTTCCTCAATACTATCTGACAGTTTGGGTAAATCATATGAAGGGTTAATTTTCTTGGGTCATATGCTAATGTGTGATTTAAGCTCATAAATTTCTTCTATCTATCTCTTAATCACGATCATCCAAATGCAAGACATATAAAATCAAATGAAGTTTTCAAGAGTAACATGATACTACTGACCATAAAAGTTTCACCGTCTGAGTGTTCTCCATGCTTGAAATAACGCACCAAACTCCCATCTTGATCATGATTAGTAGTGATAGAATCAATAACCAACTTAAGGAGGTCACTAATTTGCCTTGCACCAGTATATGTCCCATCAGCATAAGCAGCGCCACCTTGGCCTCCGTTTCGAACTTCGGATTGCCATGGTAGATAGAATGAGCTATGGACTCCATCAGTGCAACCAAGACAAGGGCTTCTCTCCAACCTGCTCAATAATTCATGCCATTGACCCTTTGACTTATCACTAAGGAAGGAACCTAGTTTTTTAAGGGCCGATGGATGATATCCTGCATAAGGAATTAGACGTTGAGACAACTCTTCATAGCCTTGTTGAGGTTCTGATCTCTTGAAGGCATGGTGACAAAAGAGCTGAAGTGCATCTTCTGGCCTCAATCCTTCGACAATATACGTGTCATCTACCTTGAGTTCATTTAGCAAATTTGGATCCCTTGCCGTGATCAAGATCCTACTCCCAGGGCAAAAGTATTCTCGATCTCCAGCGCCGAAGCGCTCCATTTGTTCTTTCTTAGTAACATCATCAAGAACAAGGACTATCTTTTTGCGATGCATGCTTCTCTTTATCGCGTTGGTGTTGGTGTTAATATCGTATATATTCACTTCCGCCTTCATGAGATCTCGGAGTAACTTCTTCTGCAGGCCGAGGAGATTACTCAGTCTCGCTTCTCCAATTTCACCGAGAAACACGTAACAATCGAACTCGCCACGAATGCGTTCACAAGTGACTCCAGCCACTGTTGTCTTTCCTATTCCTTTTGCACCACATATGCCTATCATGCGCATACCCTCCCCGTGGCCACTCCTTAGCAAGGAAATTATATCATCAGCCAAACGATCTACTCCAATTGCATTTTACTCTAAGAAGAGAGGCCATGTTTGACGAATCTTCTCGTGAAGGTAATTGACTATCATTTCAGTGAGCTTCAATTCATTGCTGATGTTAAAAGTTGGTACATAAATTGTATGAGCAACATGTATGAAAACAGAAACGTACACACGTATCTTTGAGACAAGGTACAACCAACGATTCGGTCAAATTAAATGTGGATATATGAGATACGAATAGAAGAATATTGAGCATCACTAAATCCCCGTAGGCATTGGTATGTATGACAAAGATTATCGAGCACGACCAAATCCACATAGGCTTTTCAAAATCGTCTTGGGTTGCGCCATGCCATTCATACAAAGAAGCAATACATTTCTAACTATGGCTATAGAAACAGTAAAAATTAAGTACAATGCCCTCATTCAGTCAATACTTCCTTAATTTGAATCATTAAATGAATGTGTGAGAATTTGTAATTACAGAGGCAAATAGGTACGGCCAATAAAATATATGGATTTGGAAAGATTTAAACTCAGGGCTTGATGTGTTGATACCATGTAAAATTTTTGTGGAAGTGCTATTTAAAAGTTTAACATGTTAGATAAATACATGGCTTTTGATATTTAATTACTCTAACATGCATGCAGCTTGAGGCTTTTTGGCCTACAATCAGCATTCCAATTGCATCTAACATTTGGTCAAATATCTTCTTTTCAAATTTGTCCCTCCCACCATTTCAAGTTCACCAACTATATAAATTCACTTCCCTATAACCGAACCCATCTACCCCCCCAATGCTCAGCCGCTCCCCTTGACGGCCACCACGCCGTTGCCACCCACCACCAACCAACACCTGAGCTGAGCCACAAGCCACCGACCTCTGCCTGAGTCAGATCCGATTTGAACTCAATTGATCTGAGTCGAGCTCGGCACAGACCATGGCCCAGAAGAGGGAGATGAGCAGAGCATACTGAGGACAAGAGATGCACAAAAGGCTCAGTTTTACTCTTTCAAAAGATGGCAATAAGAATTTTCTGGAAAGTCGAACGGCACTAGTACTAGTTCCATTCCCTCAAGAAAACCAAGTCCGTTGATTTTCCCAAATTCCATCAAAGCAGACAAACCAAAGAAGTAACTTGACAAAAGGAAAAATCACGGACGGCGATGTTTAGCTTAGACACTGAGTAAGAGTCGCAGGTACGTACCCACAGGCGTGGTTCTTCAAATGGAAGCCCGAAAGGCGCGTGGCCTCTACCAGGGCATCCTTCCATATTTTTATCTGCGCTTCGTCTCCCTTGGTCTTAGACAACCTCTCGAAGCCTCGTGCGAACTCGCTGCCGCTCGTCAACTTCGAAACATCGTCTGTGCTCACACCCTCATGAAAGATGCAAACGGCCACGTGGCCGTGCTTCTGGAGCTGCCTTCGGCACTCGAGGATCTCGACCAGCTCTTTCAGGCACGACTTGGAGTCAGCATAGTTTGGGAAGAACACGATGAGGGCGAACCTAGAGTGACGGATCGCTCTCGAGAGCTTCTCACTGATCACCTCCCCGGTGTCCTCCTTGTCTGTATCGCTGAAATAGTCGATCCCCGCCCAGTCCAGCTCACGGAAGAGGTACGCTATGAAATTGTTCCTCACGTCCTTGCCTCTGAAACTCACGAATACGTCGTGTTTCCATTGATGAGAACCCATGGTTGATATGTGGTGTAGAAACTTTGATTAAGAGTATGTGTTATATAACGAAGACATTAAGAGGAGACTTCTTCATGATGACTTCGAGGAAACGATGCACTTTTTGACACTGAGATCAACTTGAGCATAGATGTGAATTTTAAAAGAAAACGAATTGAATGGCTGGTCAAAACGAGTTGAGGGGCCGATACTAGATCTAGTCGGTGACACGAGTCTCCATGTTGTACAACAACTTGTCACGGTAAGGGGAAAATAATTGGGGTCCGTCCATCTTTGAGAAAAAGAGTCAGCTGACTTAGTTAGAGACTTGTTCATGATTGGTCCTAGGAAATCTCGAGTCTGCAACTTGGATTTATCTGACAAAATTTTGTTGGGAGAACAAAGACAACCCGAACAATATCGGATTAACGCAGCGGAATAAAATTATCTCCCCTCTTGTGCAAACCTAATAGGAAACGATATAGAGCGATAAAGATATCAAGCACCCACAAACACAAGACGATTTTAACGTGGAAAACCTCCTCGATGTGAGGAGATAAAAAACCACGGGACCGGAGTCCACCCAAAAATCTTCACTATCAGCAAAATCGGGTGAACAATGTTCTTCTCTAGCAAATACTAGAGGTACATAGCAGCGACAACATCAAGAACACCAATACTGGCAATACACATAAATCCCACGAGAGATCAAGGATAAATCTCACCAAAAACGCAGATTCGATTCAATCTACGAAAATCCTGATGTAGGGAGCTTCAAGCAAAATCAAACTAATCAGATTCAAGAAAGATGTCCACGAACACACTGACAGAATATCAGCTCACTTGGACCACATATCGACCTCTGACGCCAGTTTGATGATAAACAGATACTGCTCTTCCTTCAGATTTTCTGCTCTCTTTTTCTCTCGTTGTTTGCGTATCAACCAACGTTCTTTTGCGGCTACTCTCTTCTAATAGTGAGAAACCCTATTTCTCCATATGTATATGGGCTCAAGCCTATGGACTTGCAATTCATTGGGCTTTCTCCACATAGGAGTGAACCCAGCCAACAAATTTATCATCTCCAACTGAGATATTTAAAAGAAAACGAAATGAATGGCAGGTGCAGCCTCTCTTTCTCTCACCCCACGAGGATTCAACGTTCAACTGCGTAAAAATGCCGAATCAAATATAAAATGTTCGCACGAGAATTCACAGCAATGAAACTAGACTTGCAACAACATGTTGACAGTTGACTTGAGCTCGTCATGTGAGTTTGGTGGACAGCTCAATCCCTTTTAATGTTTATTTCCACTTTTTTTCTTTGGGTTATATTAAGTTTTGTTCGAATGAAACGTGGGTCATCGACCATTGTAAGTTTCTTTCTTCTTTGTCTCACCACCATCCCAAGAGCGATCTAGTAAGGAAAAGGTAATGAAACGCTTCTATTTAGTATTGATTCGACAACTGGTTTATATATGCCATTGCCTGTTCCTGAAAACATTTGGGAGGATCTGTCTATGGATTTTGTGCTTGGTTTGTCATGAACTCAAAGAGGAGTAGATTCTATTTTTGTTGTGGTGGATAGATTCTCCAAGATGGCGCCCTTCATTCCATGTAGGAAGACTTCTAATGCTTCTAATGTTCTTTAAAGAAGTGGTTCGTTTACATGGGGTTCCTCAATCTATTACATTAGATAGAGATAGTAAATTCCTGGGACATTTTTGGTATACTTTGTGGAGGCTGTTTGATTCCTCTTTGAATTTTAGTAGTACAGCTCATCCACAAACTGATGGGCAAACGGAGGTGGTTAATAGAACTTTTGGCAACTTGGTTCGAAGTATTTGTGGAGATAAGCCGAAGCAGTAGGATGTGATTTTATCGCAAGCTGAATTTGCTTATAATAGTGCTGTTCATAGTTCAATTGGCAGATCCCCTTTTTCTGTTGTTTATACAAAGGCACCACGGCATACTCTGGATTTGATTTGGATGCCCAAGAAAGCGGAGAAAAGTGTTGTTGCTAAACATATGGCTACACAGATCGTTGATGTGCATAAAGAAGTTCAGCAGAGGCTGGAGGAATCTAATTTGAAGTATAAGACTGCCGCATATAAACATCGGCGGGTGTTTGAAGTTGGTGATCAAGTTTTGGTTTTCTTTCGAAAGGAACGAATGCCAGCTCGTTCCTATAGCAAGCTGACGCCGAAGAAATATGGGCCATATACTGTTCTCAAGAAGATCAATGACAATGCCTGTGTTATCGACATTCCGCGTGCTATGGGCATCTCTAGTACTTTTAATGTTGCTGACTTATCATTGTTTCATGAGTCTACTGAACCTTTATATCCAGATTCTGCTTTGAACTCGAGGTCGAGTTCTTTCCCAGTGGAGGAGAATGATGCGAAGCAGATTGCGGACGTGTTCTTGGAGCGTCGTGATAAAAATAAATCAGCTCGGAGTTCGTGCAAAAATGGATGATACACTAATAGCCAGGAAAAGTGGCGTGCTCCGATTAAGCTGAATGTTATTTTAGTATCTTTCGGCATGTTTTTCGGTGAAATTCCTTATTTCGCCATTTTTAGGATTATCTATTTTTTTTATTATTCGGTTGTGATCTTTATTATATTTGGTTGTGATCTTTATTTCCTATTTAAATTAGGTTTAGGGTTAACACCATATATAAACATATTTATGTTCTTATGGCAAGGGGATTATTATTGAAATTTGAGGTTTTTTTTTTCTCTTCAAGCCCGTTTGTGCTTGTGAGTTACGCTGAATGCTGCGTCACATCGACTATTTAAATATGATCTAAATCTAAAGATGAACAAAAGAATCATGAACTAATTTAATATGATGGGATAATGGCATAAATGGTCCATGAACTTTAATCTAATGTGTGATGTGGTCTTTGAACTTTCAATTTGTTAAATATAGTGTTTAAACCGTTGGTAAATGTTAAAATTAGTCCTAAGTTATATGAAGATATTTAATGCTGTCCTTCTATTAATTTAAGTTTGGGACAACATTAAATATCTTTGTATAATTTAAGGATTAGTTTAAACATATATCAAAAGTTCAGGGATTGAATTTGATCGAATTAAAAGTTTAAGAACCATATTGCACATTGAGTTAAAGGACATGAATTGCATTGAATAAATTGAA
Source organism: Melaleuca quinquenervia (assembly GCA_030064385.1). Classification (NCBI taxonomy): domain Eukaryota; kingdom Viridiplantae; phylum Streptophyta; class Magnoliopsida; order Myrtales; family Myrtaceae; genus Melaleuca; species Melaleuca quinquenervia. The sequence continues at coordinate 1,361,522 of CM057726.1, read as the reverse complement.
AGTTTAAATATCATGTTGCATATTGATTTAAAGTTTAAGGCCCATTTATATCACTTTTCTTTAACATAACATGCAAATTATGTTATATTATGTTAAACTAAATGCAACATTTATGCAATTCTAATGATATGAGAAGCATAAGTTACAAACTAATCCTATTACATAAACTATGTGAGGGATTAATTATTCTTTTTGAGTTTTCTTTTAATAAATAAAAAAGATTAAAATTTACATAATTCAACTTATAAAATCTTGGAACAATTAGAAAAATAAAAAATTGAAAACATTTATTTTGAACAACAAAGAGCGATTAATCAAGTTTGACAAAGGGTTTTCCAACAAGCCATATAAAGAGCTCTAGGAACTGACTCTTAAACATGACCTAAGTGGCGTTATTTTTGAATGATGCCCTAGTGATGCAATGCATGGCTCAGACATAATTCCCGAATATGATTATTAAATAACATGCAACATATGACATACATATTGACTCTTTAATTCTTTTTGGGTTAACATAGGAAAATGTCAATTTTAAAATAAGAACTAACATATACTAAATTCTAATTTAAAGTACTCGATTTCCTAGATTACTACATGTTTCCTTAAATGTGGCGTTACAAATTAGGAACCTTAGATGAATCACAAACGCAATGTAATTTTTTTTATATTTTTAATATTAAATATTCACTATGATCAAAATTAAAATTTAAAGTAATTGGAAATCCAATCTCTCGTCTCAAAGACAATTTCATAATGACTGAAACGGGGGAAACTGGTCTATTTGAATGACATCTATCACTCAAAGCAAATCAAGTTAATATTCAATCCAAATTTAGGCAACTATATATCTAATTGAACATACCAATGGGGAAGATAGCTTGATTGGGACTCTAACTTGAATGTTGACCAGCAGTTGAGAACGTTCGCAGTGGTAGCAAATCGGATTGAGCACCGGCATGAAGCACGGCAGCAGCGCAACCTTCACAAGCACAAGAAGCAGCAATAGATTAGAGCGCTGCTCTGGGCTCGCTGGGAAGCTAGCAAATGCAGGGAAATTAGTCTAGACAACTGCCGGGGTTCACTAGAGGCTCATCTAAGCACGGCGAGGATTGAATTATTTTTTATTTTTTTATTTTTTTTTGGTCGAAGGCGAGGATTGAATTAAAGCAGTGACGACTGAACTGCAGCGGGGAGTCAATATTATATGTCCCAGCCCACGAGCTCCGGCCCACGAGCTAACGGAGTCATGGCCCACGGCCCATATTGTGATCCTATGGCCCGAGTGACCCGCAAGCCCAGGGCTCACGAGCCCCGGCCCGCGACAAGACCGCTAGATTCGCGCGATCCAACCCGGCCCGAGATACCGTCCGGCCCACAATGAACTGCTCATGTGAGGTAAACCAGTCCATGATCCATGGCAGTTACCAAATACCTTGGTAACTGTTCTTTTGAAAAAAATAAAAATAGCAGCAGTTACCGATTCCTTTTGTAAATGTTCATTTGAAAAACAAGATTACATAAAAAAAAAAAAAGAGAAAGCGTCTTTTTCTTAACAGTGAACAACGGCGGATGAACGCTTTTAGTGACGCTTCTATTGATCCCCGAAAGAACTTTCAAAATAGCTTTTAATTTTGTGAAAAACAAGATTTTTCCGTTGTTTGATGTACCTTATTATTATTATTATTATTATTATTAACAACGATCATAGTTTTCTTAGGTATGTTTCTTGTTTGTTCGATTTCTCAGTTTAGGAATCGGTTTCCTACATTAGTAACAAAGCTATGGTTTTTAAGATCATTGTTGTGCTATTTAGTTATCGATTGACTCATTTTTTGCATAAGAATCAATCGGAAATTGCGACTTGAAATTGTCGGTCAATTGGGTATAGAAATCAACACTTGACTATTACCGTTTGGACTGGTTACTTGAAATTTGTCTTGTAAAGATTGATTTTGATTAAATAGGCAGGTAGTTCTTGCCGAGATGAGGAAAATGATGGGTAGAACATTGCTAGGGGATGCCACACGCACCCCCATGTGCAACCATAAGGCACAGTGGCACCTTGGCACACACCATACATGCTTAAATGTCTAGAGTCAAGATCGCCTGACGTATGTTAAGAAATCGGACAGCTATCAATTAAACAAAAAGCAAATAAACAAACACATTTCCTAATAAATGGAGGCCGTCCGATTGAGAAATCAGACGGTCCTCGTATCCGGATCCAAACGTCTAGCACATTTGCTGCATGCGTTGGTATGCACCCCATGTGCTGGAACAGTCATCTCGACACGCATGTGTCACGGGGCGATCGATCTAACGTTCCCAAGCCCGTGCGGCCTTAGGAAATTGCTTCCCAAGTCAGCCTAAACCGTTCGGATCGAGGGTATTCGCAAAGAGGGCGCAAAGGATCGAGAGTGAGAGAGAGAAGAGAGAAAAGTAAGGCTCATGTATTATTGATCAACCAACATCATCATGGGGGTCGGGTCCCCTTTTATACACATATCAGGCCTTGAGAGTCGGCCATCTAGCCGTTAGACACAAGGGAAAATAGCCGTTGCCCGTCCCATCATCAGTCCGTTACGGTCGCAGGATCGGTTCATGGACGGGCCATGGATCGTTCATGACCCATGCGTTGTAAGGGTCATGACCCGTGCAGATCAGGTCGTGAATGGTTCGTAACCCATGCTGATCGGTTCGTGGCCTATGCCTGGCTCCACTTCATACTGATCCAAGGGATCATGAGAGGATCGATGTGATCCTTCAAGGATCGATCCCAAGGGTCGAGAGGGACCGATCCATGATCGATCCCATGGATCATTGAGGATCACTAGGGATCGTGCATGGATCGATCCCTGATCGAGTTGGGGAGGGTCCTTGATCGAGCACTGATCTGGTCACGGAGCGGTCGTGACCCATCCTTGCTGGGACATAGCCTGTACATGATCCAGGTACTGAGCGGTTCATGGCCCATCCGGGGAATCGAACATGGACCGATACATGACTGAGCGGTTGGGACGGCTAAGGCTTGGGTCATATCACCCAAGCCGTGTCAATCTCCCCCACCTATTCCGGCGACGCCCTCGTCGCCCAGACCTCGGAAAGCTTCTATTTGAGCCTTAAATTGCCATAGTGCTTCTTCAGGTTCCCAACTTGCTTCACTATCCGGAAGTCCCTTCCATTTGATCAAAAATTCACGTCTTGGAGGGCGATACTTTTTCCGAATCACTCTATCGGCCAAGATTTGGTCGATCTCCCGATCATAAGAGGTTCTAGCCCCAAGTGGGGCTCTGCTGGATTCCCCACGTCCAGGATCCTCCGTGTCTTGATGAAAGGGTTTCAACATGCTCACATGGAACACCGGGTGCAGTTTTAGCTTTTGAGGCAAATCCAGCTTATAAGCGCACTTCCCCACTCGTTTTATCACTCGGAAAGGTCCCTCGTATCGCCTTATGAGGGCTTTGTGGACATCGCGATACCTCAGAACCGCGTGTAGCTTTGCCATCACAAGATCTCCCACTTCGAATTCTACATGGCGTCGCTTCGTATCAGCCCACTTCTTCATCCTTTTAGCAGCTTTGTGAAGGCACACTCGAGCAACATCGGTTTGTTCTTTCCAATCTTTGGCGAACTTGTAAGCAGCAGGGCTAGGGCCTCGGTATCCCGCCGCCATTTCGCCGGGCGTGAGGGGCTGTTGCCCCGTAACCAGCTCGAAGGGGCTTTTACCCGTGGCTTCGCTTCTCTGTAAATTGTAGGAAAACTGGGCCACATCCAGCAACCTTGCCCAATTGACTTGAGTTGTATTCACATAGTGGCGGAGGTATAACTCGATGAGAGCATTTGCTCTCTCAGTCTGCCCATCGGTTTGAGGGTGCAGACTTGTTGAGAAGTTTAGGCTAGTGCCGAAGAGCTTGAAGAGTTCCGACCAGAATCGCCCCGTGAATCGGGGATCCCGATCACTCACGATTGTTCGGGGCAATCCCCAATATTTGGCAACGTGTTTCATAAACAACTTGGCTGCCTCCTCGGCCGGACAGTCCTTAGAAGCCGGGATGAAGGTGGCATATTTAGAAAAGCGATCGACCACCACCATCAAGGTCCGACACCCTTCGGATTTTGGGAGCCCTACCACAAAGTCCATGGAGACACTCTCCCATGGCCGTTCGGGGATTGGTAGTGGCTCGAGAAGACCAGCCGGAGCCCGTTGTTCTAGCTTGTCTTGCTGGCATACTAGGCAAGTTCGGACGTATGCCTCCACATCGTCCCGCAAATGAGGCCAGAAATAACGATCCTCGACCAAGGCTACCGTTCGATGAATACCAGGATGGCCGGCCCACCGTGAGTCGTGGCATTCCTGGAGGATCTCCCTCCTTAGTTTCCCATGAAGGGGAACATAGAGTCGCCGCCCTTTGGTGTAGAGGAGATCTTCTTCTTCCCAAAATTGCCGAGTTTTGCCTTCTCGGGCGTGTTCTAGGATGGCCTTGGCTGTAGGGTCATGCCTCAAGCCTTCTCGGATTCGGTCTTTCCAGGGGCAATCGGGACGGCTAATGGCCGTTAGCCAAGTTTTCCGATTGAGGGCATCAGCCACGGCATTGGACTTCCCGGGTCTATACTCCAAGGCAAAGTCGAACTCCGCCAGAAAATCTTGCCACCGTGCCTGTTTAGGACTCAATTTCTTCTGAGTTTGGAAGTAGCTAGTGGCTACATTGTCCGTTCTTACAATGAAGCGGGATCCCAGCAAATAGTGCCTCCATGTCCGGAGACAATGGACGATGGCCGTCATTTCTTTTTCCTGCACGGTGTAGCGGCGCTCGGTGTCGTTCAACTTTCGGGATTCGTAGGCTACAGGATGCCCATTCTGCATCAGCACTCCCCCGATCGCCTGATCCGATGCATCGGTCTCTACTTCATAAGGAACGGTCTGGTCGGGTAAGGTCAAGACCGGTTCCTGGATCATCGCCCGTTTGAGTCGCTGGAAGGCTCCCTCTTGTCTTTCGGTCCACTCCCACGGCCTGTTCTTCTTAAGCAGGTCGGTGAGAGGAGCCGTTATGGCCGAGTATCCTTGGACGAATCTTCGATAATAGTTGGCCAGCCCCAAGAAAGACCGAAGCTCGGATACTCCCGACGGGCTCTCCCATTCTTCAAGGGCCTTGACCTTGCTTGAATCCATCCGCACTTGTCCGTGTCCGATTACGTGGCCGAGAAAGGCAATCTCCTTCCGACCAAAGGCGCATTTCTCCTTCTTCACGTAAAGTTCGTGATCCCTAAGGGTCTGAAGCACCTTTCGGAGGTGTCGAACGTGCTCCTCTAGAGTCTGGCTGTACACCACAATATCGTCTAGGTAAACAACCACAAACCGATCGAGGAAGGGGTGAAGTACCTTATTCATCAAGGTGCAGAAGGTAGCCGGGGCGTTAGTGAGGCCGAAGGGCATCACCAAAAACTCGAAGGATCCATACCGCGTCACGCAAGCTGTCTTTGGTTCATCCCCTTCAGCGATTCTGACCTGGTAATAGCCGGATCGTAGATCAAGTTTCGTGAACCAGCGAGCCTTCCCTAGCTGATCGAACAGATCCGCTATCAAAGGTATTGGATATTTGTTCTTCACAGTGACCTTGTTTAAGGCCCTATAGTCAACGCACATTCGGAGAGACCCATCATGTTTCTTTTGAAAGAGAACCGGGGCGCCGAAGGGAGACTTGGAGGGGCGGATGTATCCCGAATCAAGCAGTTCGGTGAGCTGTTTACGGAGCTCTTCTAGTTCGGGAGGAGCCATTCGGTAAGGGGTTCTGGCCATTGGGCGCACGTCGGGATCTAGATCGATCCGGTGATCGACTTCCCGCTTCGGAGGCAATCTCTTTGGGAGTTCGGGAGGCATTACATCGATAAAGGAGTCTAGGATCCGTGCAACTTCCTCCGGAATTTCCCCCTCTTCAGACTCCGGGTACTCCTTTAGTGCTGCGAGGAAGGTCTCTTCCCCATGTTTCAACCCCTTGGATAATTGTATGGCCGAGAGAGTCTTCTGATCCCGACCAGCGTTTCTGGTCACCGGTACCACACACTGGCACCGCTTGTCCAAGATGCATAGACAATCCGCAAAGGGAAGCACCATAGCATTGATTCGATCCAAGAATCCTAGGCCGATCACAAAATCATAATCGTCTAGAGGGATTACCTCGATGGATTCTCGGCTGGACCACGGTCCCATTCGAAACTCCACATCTCTAGCTGAGCCGAGGGTGGGTATTTGTGTGGAGTTAACGGTCTTAATCCATCCAGTCTCAGCTTCCGTTCGCAAAGCCAGCTTCTGGGCTGCTTCCTTTGAGATAAACAGATCCGAGGCTCCGGTGTCGACAAGGGCGCGAAGTTTAGTTCCTGCGACTTCCACTTCCACGAACATCAGTCCCCGTGATCGAGGTCCCTTCTTTGTTTGAATCGAGCTCAAGAGTCGAAGGGATCCCAGTTGTTCTTCCCCTCCGGCCCCTTCTTCTTGCGCCTGGACAAGGGCTGCAAGATTTCCCCTCGTGGGGCATTCACGGGCCATGTGAGGGCCGTCGCATAGGAAGCACTTCAAGGGGGGTCGGTTTCGTCTTGGCCCCCCGACGTTCACCTCAGTCCGGGGCTTAGGAAGAGTCGGCACGGGTCGGCTCCCAGCGGAGGTTCCCCTATCTCCCCCACCAATGAGCTTCTCCCGTGGCCGCCCTTCCGATTTGTTGTTGCCAAAGGCCTTGTACTCCACTAGAGATTCCGCAGTAGACATGGCCGTGGAAAGATCCCGAGCATTACACCTCTTTAGTTCTTGTTTCACCCACGGTTTCAGTCCGCCCACGAACTGGTGGAATGCTTCCCCATCGCTCATCGAGGGGATTTGGAGCAGCAGCTCCGAGAATTTCTTCACATAGTCCCGGACTCCGCCCTTCTGCTCAAGGTGCCGGAGTTCATCCCTTGCCTCTTCCTCGGCATAGGCCGGATAGTATTGCTTCCGGAATTCCTCAACAAATTTTTCTCACGTTAGGATCGGTTCCCCTACCCGATCATCAGTTCTACGCCTCCACCACAGCAAGGCGTTGTCCGTCAAGTACATGGCTGCGGTGCTTACCCGGATCATCCCATCTCTCACTCCCGTGGCCTGGAAGTATTGTTCCATGTACCACAAGAAGTTGTCGACATCTTTAGCCATCCGCGATCCAGAGAACTCCTTGGGTTTAGGGGCGTCAATCCGCAAGGTGTTCTCGCACAAGTTCGCCCGACCAGCCGAACTTGTCATCCTCTCGGCCAATTCTGTGCGAATGTTGGCCATCTCATTTCGCATGGCCTCCATCGTGGCCTCTAGGGTCTCGTTCTTTTGTCTCAACTCGGCGGTGGACGTGGTTAATTCCCCGAGCGTGCCCAGCATTTCCCCTCGGAGCTCCCCCATGTCGGCCTTGATCTCCAGCATCTCAACGTGGAGTTCATCTCGACCAGTCGACACTCCTTCCATGCTTGGGGCAACGTCTTCAACCACGCCCTGGACGTCCGCGAGGGCCACCTCAATTCTGGCCACTCTCGACTCCAGCTCCTCCACCGCATCCCGCGAGCTGGACGAGCGGCTTTTCTTCGCTCTACGGGATCGATCAGTAGTTCCTTCCCATTCTTCTCCCATCCTCTCGCTCCTCACGATCTCAGATCGTAGGTCCATGCGAAGGTTGAACTCAACCGTGGCTCTGATACCACTTGTCACGGGGCGATCGATCTAACGTTCCCAAGCCCGTGCGGCCTTAGGAAATTGCTTCCCAAGTCAGCCTAAACCGTTCGGATCGAGGGTATTCGCAAAGAGGGCGCAAAGGATCGAGAGTGAGAGAGAGAAGAGAGAAAAGTAAGGCTCATGTATTATTGATCAACCAACATCATCATGGGGGTCGGGTCCCCTTTTATACACATATCAGGCCTTGAGAGTCGGCCATCTAGCCGTTAGACACAAGGGAAAATAGCCGTTGCCCGTCCCATCATCAGTTCGTTACGGTCGCAGGATCGGTTCATGGACGGGCCATGGATCGTTCATGACCCATGCGTTGTAAGGGTCATGACCCGTGCAGATCAGGTCGTGAATGGTTCGTGACCCATGCTGATCGGTTCGTGGCCTATGCCTGGCTCCACTTCATACTGATCCAAGGGATCATGAGAGGATCGATGTGATCCTTCAAGGATCGATCCCAAGGGTCGAGAGGGACCGATCCATGATCGATCCCATGGATCATTGAGGATCACTAGGGATCGTGCATGGATCGATCCCTGATCGAGTTGGGGAGGGTCCTTGATCGGGCACTGATCTGGTCACGGAGCGGTCGTGACCCATCCTTGTTGGGACATAGCCTGTACATGATCCAGGTACTGAGCGGTTCATGGCCCATCCGGGGAATCGAACATGGACCGATACATGACTGAGCGGTTGGGACGGCTAAGGCTTGGGTCATATCACCCAAGCCGTGTCACATGTCTGACATCATTGGTGAAGTTAGCCACGCTCATCAGTTTAGGCAGGTGGACTCAATACGTCAACGCGACCTATTATTGACCCAACCTATGACTTGATCTAACTCGTTGACTAACTTGACCATTGACTGGTTGGACCGGTCTAATTGGTCGGATAGGTTTTTAGGACTGGACGAATAATCTAACCGGCCAAAGGAAATGAACCAGAAGTACTTCCCCCTTTCCTTGCCAAAGGGGCCATGTCTCCGTCTATTAGTGTAAAATGTGAGTGATTGAACAATAGCATTTTCAATGTCGTCTTTTCACTCTCGCTTGTATCTAGATATCAATGTCAAGTACTCCTGTGAATAATCCAACTTAATCTGCAAAATCTCAAAAGTATCCCTTAAAATTGGATGAGTGGTGTAAAAAACACCGTTTGTCAAATTTGCTTTTACTATATCACGTGACTGGGCACGTAACAATATTGTCTCGACCGATGAGATTTAAGTAAGTAAACATAGACGGATTTAAGAGGGAGAAGAACACTAACCGCGGTGACCTTGGCCCTGTCATCTCCATTGTGACCACCGTACATATCTGAGCAAACTTGTTCACCACTCTTACGTATACAAACATAACGTAACGGATAACATCATCATGCATTATTTGAATTTCTTTCGTGTCGTTGAATTTCCTATCGTCCCAACCATGTCCGCGTAGGCCTCCAAATGGGCCGATTGATTTAATTGGGTAGAGATCCGAAATCTTTTCAAAATATGCTCCAATTGCTTCAAGCTGTTCACGACTCCTCCCGTAAAATCCAACTACTTTGCCTCCCTGTTGCAGGAGATGAGAAGTGCCTTCCAATCTCTTTACCAATAGGTCCAATCGTTTTTTTTTTTTTGTTAGTTTGAAAGGTGAGAGAAGTAATGCCGCTCCTAATATACCCGGATATCGAAGCGAGATACTCATCTGCATCATCTATTTTGATCTGCAGGAGTAGAAATAACCATCAAACTCATTATATAAGTCTCGAAAGAGTTCTGTCAACGGAGGCAGTACAAGTTCCGTAAGCATTTTCACGGACATAGCATACGGACGTTCCTTACGATATGGAATATGTTTCCATCAATGCCGCCATGCGTCTCCGATTGCAGCAATTCTTTGTTCTTCCCTTCATAATGAAACGTGATTGATCGGATGCATGACCCTTTACTTGGTTCATATTCAATAATGATTTTCCTTACATTGGTATGCTTATTGCCATCATCCTAGAATGACGCTTTCGAGCTCCCAAATAACCCCACAGACCTGAAGGGATAGAGCTAGTTAGAGTACGGCTCGACGTATGCTCCGATGGATTCGAGAAAATCACCACCACTCCCCAAAAGCCCCAATGACTTTCCCAGCGTTTGATGGCAAGGAAAAGTACAATCCTTCATCTCTATTAATTGGTCCCCATATTCTTTTGTTGGTTCGAAAGGTGAGGGAGCTAATGAGACTGTCTTTCGCATCGGAATATCTAGAAACAAAGTTAGGTACTCAACCGTGGGTACCAATTTAACCTGCAAACAGGCCACAAAAGCACGTACTTGAGGGAAGTGACTATGTGTTGCAATCATTAAATGAGCAAAGTAATTTGGTAGGCTCACCTCAAAAAGTGATTCCTATCTACAAAACATGTCCTATATTCTAGGAATTGCGTAAATCAAGTTTCTAACAAATGTGGGAGTACATTTAATTTTGTAAGTCGCATTTTTCTCTCACTAGGTCTGTCTTTGTCTAATTTTAATAAAGTGAAGTTTTGTTTTTTTTCTTTTCTAATTGGTTCTCAAACAATCATGGTGGTCTTCATGTATCTATGGTATGAGCGTTTCACGTGCATTTGCGATGCTATTATTGAGAATCAAGGTTCATAATTCTATCATCTTTAAATGCTATGATGATCCAGAAAAGTAAAATTATGATGGTCAAGTAGAAAAGGGAAATCACTTCTGATGATAACTTCCATCCAAAAGTCCTACATGACTTTTTAAATTAATGATAACTGATACGTGGCTTTTTTTTTTAATTACAGAAAAAGTCAAACAAAAGGCGGCTGGAGTCTTCATGAACGACGCCGCATGGTTGTTCACTCTTCTTGACTCCCGTTCAATCTCCTCCTCTTTCTCGTTCACTATCCTTCACTGTCTCTAATCATCAGTCGCCCTCGCTTGCACGCTCATGCGCCACCTCTACTGATTCTCGTTCAATCTCCTTCACTTTCACGTTCACTATCCTTCACTCTCTTTAATCATCGGTCACCCCTCACTTGCCTGCTCACGTGCCATCTCTCTCTCTCTCTCTCTCTCTCTCTCTCTCGAGCATTGTGATCCTCCCTTACTTAATTGGCACAGAAAATTAGGACTCAATTCTGGAGGGAAATTAGGGCTCGGTGCTTTTAGAGGAAAAATTAGAGCGCAATTTTGGACGGAAAAATTTGGGGCTCAGTTCTAGCGGGTGGAATATCGCAAAGGAAAATAAAAGTAATTTGTTGTGTTTAGTGAGTATGTTGTTGTTTTCTATCTAATGAGCGACAAAAACGGTCATTATGTGTGATTATGGGGACCTCACGTGAAGTTGTTGTCCCTTCTTTTAAGTGGTCCTAGGAAATTAGGGCTTGATGCAAAGAAGAAGATTATCGAGCTAGAAGGTTAGATCAGTTTTTGGTAATTCTAGTGCTAGTTAGAAAGGATGCAAGGGTTGTGAATAAAATAAAGAATCCATCAAAAGGAAAATGAATTGTGGGGATGGTTGAGATTGACCAATGGAAGGATGCTGGCTATGGTTTTGCTGTTGGGGGTGCTACATACATTCACACACACAGACATATATAAATGGGAAGGCATATTCAGATTCACGATGGGGATTGTTTTGTAATTATCTAGATTTTGGCTGGTTTTGGTATGTTTTGAACGATTCGATTAATCTGAATGCAACGAAACACTTCCATGAAAAGGCAATGATGTTTTTGTCTTTTCTTTTGGAAGTTCCATTTTTTGTCTTACTTTTAGATGATACTGCATATGGTTGTGTTGATTTGTCTAGATTTTGATTGATCTTATGCCGAACTTATCCAAAACATGTATTGGTACAATTTTGTGCTTGGCGTAGTCTTGTGTTGCTAGTGCTCAAGACTGCATCGGCACATTTGGTTTTGCATTTGCAAGCCTCGTGTAGTGTTGTGCCAGCACCAACACTTGTTTGTGCTACTAGTGCAGACACAAAACAGTACCAACAAGTCTGGTTTTGCACCAACATCTGTTTGTGTTGCTGGTGCAAGCGCTAGAGTACATTAACAAGATTCGTTTGAAAAATGGATGAGATATTGCCAAACTGGATTTCCAGTATTCAATTGGCACTTTAGTGATCGTTTATTTTTCAAGTAACACTTATATAATCCGGCATAAAATTTTGGTACCAAAATAAAGGTCGGATAAGGGCTGTGGAGCTTTAAATTTTTTTCTCGATAAAAAGCATCTTTTATCTTTTTCATACGTTATCTATATTTCTCCTGAATCTAAGAAGTACGGTATCCTAGCTTGCTTTGTTTTCTAAAGAATCATGTTGTGCTTTACGAGATTGCTTATTGCAGCTCACATGGTTAACATGTCAGACACTTGTAAAGATTTTCTGATGAACTTAGCCGGTGCACTTTTTTCAACAGTTCGTAATGGCTTTAAGAAGGATTTTCAGAATAAGTGCATTGATATTCTTTGGCTCAAAAGAGAAGTGGCTGCATTGATAAGGTCTCTATCGAAATCTAGAGATCCAATTCCAAGTACAAGCATCTGTAAATGAAATGTGGAAACAAGCAATAGATGACTGTCCTCTTGAAAAAGCGGCATTTGATGGAATGACTAAACTTAAGAGAATGTAGCCGTCAGATTAGTAACAGATGATGGAAACAAGCAACAGAAAATTGATAAGGTTCTTTACAACGAATGCATCATAAATTTTCAGACACCCTAGTTTTCTTTTTTTGAGAATGAATGCATCTTTAGTAAAGCTGCTGCTTTATTCAGGAAAGACGCGTGCTAAAAGCAAACTCTAGTTTTCTTTTTTATTTCTCTCACCGGGACTTTCTTTTGAATTGCATGGTACTCGACGAATATTTTCATTTACCTTTTCCTCTTGGATCTTAGGTGAGATATTCCCCAGACATCATCTTCTTGTCTTCTTGTCCTTTTTCCTCCCATGGCTGGGATAAAACCGTATTGCTTGCACATGGGTGAAACAGATGAGTGTCTGCCACAATCCGTGGCCAAAGAATTCAACAAAAGAAACCCTTCAATCATCAAACTTCAGGGGGTAGAGGGTGCGGGTCCTATTCCACAAGTAGACCGGTAGGCTTCTCCTATTACTTACGGCACTCTTTAACTCTAGCCTTACGTTTCTATATGTTTAGTTTTGATACCATGTTTCTCGGGCCTGAAAAAGGCCCTAGTAACTTTGAGAATGTCTTAGAACAATAATTGTCTAAAAAGTCCTCAATTTATTATATTTTTGTCAATTTAGTCGTAAATCTTTTTACTTGGCCATTTCAGTCCTAAATCGTTTGGAACTTTGCCAATTCAATCATTCCAACGATTTTGTCTCCAAAAATGTCTACATGGATGTCCGATCGGCACCAACTATCTTATGTGGCTAGAACAATTGGTCGCCGACGCTGATGTGGCCGCCAAAGAGCAAAGCAATATCGTTTCATGCAAACATTTTATATACTTCAGTGAGTGTCATACAAAATTTATGATGTTTCTCATGTTCTTCTACCATTTAAATTAAAGTAAATGTACTTTAGGATGATTAGGATGTCGTAGTCTTAGGAAAAGTCGCATATGCAGTGAGAAGCATGATAATTGTGTCGGCAGCGAGTACAGAGTTTGTGCAAGGACAAGAATCCCAGAACAGAGTTTGTGCAAGGACAAGAATCCCAGAGAGTACTGACAACATTCTCTGGGAGCCAAAGAGCATGATAATTATCATTCAACTCGCCAATGGTAACAAAAATGGCTTTGATATCAAGCCAATGGTTTTGATATCTTGAAGGAGCGGGATTGGGATAATGACGACGGAGGCTTTGTCACTACATAAGCAAGGTCTTTGTTCTAATTCTAGAACTTAGAGAATTTCTCTTTTCACTAACGTAGAGCTTGAAAGTTGAGTTGGACGGGCTTTTGTTGGGAAATGAGAAGTTGGAAATGATTTCGAGCACCCAAGCTTGCTCACATGTGTTTCCAGTTTCGTGGTCTCTTATCCTTAGTTCTTTTTATATAAAATGTTCAGTCAAACAAATTTTGTTTTATGGTTCCATCACTCTTTCATTAACATTAGTCATTCAGCTGACATGGCAAGTGAGACTGATGACATGGCTCTTTAAGTGCTAGGCTAGCAATCATGAGGGACATCCTAAGCTGAGAACCTTAACAAAGTAAGTACTTTCTAAATTTCAGAAAGAGAAGGAAAATATTGAAAAGAAATAACAGAATAAGTAAAATAGAGAAAGAAGAGGGAAGGGGAAGCTAAAACAAGGGGAGCGGTTTGAGAGCAATTGATAGTTTTGGAAGCGTGCATTAGAAGCCTGATACCTTTGTCTAGGAAGATCATCAAGGACTTTAAGTTCGATACCATCATTATATCTAGATATACTTATATTTACTTAAAAATTTAAGTCAATGGATTATAAATTATTTATGATATATTAATTGCTCCACATTATATCAAATCCTTGATGTGAAATTTATTTAACACAACTCACGTGTATCTCAACAACTAATAGGGTTGAATAATTTCAGTAAAGGTTGACGGGTAAAAGTGGAAGCAAATAATTATATGCATCGAATCAGGAAATGTAGCACAGTGTTTGATTTGGAAGGCCCACGAATCCCATAACTTTTTGGGAATCTTGAATTACATATCTTTCTGTCTATTCTCTTTCAAGTCACACGACACTTCTCCAATCTTCTTGTCATAAGTACAGTTTTGAGCCATTGTGTCTATCAGTGAGTGAGGCCGCATTTGGATTTACATTTCTCTAGTGCATGTACCTGTGGAATGAAATATGGGAAAGAAACGCATGTTACCATGAATTGCAAGACTCGCGCTGCGTTTCAAAAGAAAAATTACTATGAGTTGCCGCTACTATAATTGGTTTCATTCACTGAGATTGGCTATAAAAGGAACGTGGACAATGCAATTCGAGTATTGTTGAAGAATGATTTGACCGACTATTTGTCAAGCGATTAAAAACCGTCATTTAAACAAAATAACATGAAAAAAAATGACATGAACCTTGTTAGCGAATGCTTTGAAGGAAGCTAATTAAGCAACTATATAAAGAAATGTTGTGATTTTAAGACATTGGCTTTTCTCTTTATATATATAATCAATATTTGAAAGTCTACTAATTTCTCGTTAGACGTATGTGATTTACGCTTGAATAGCACTCGTCAACATGACATATAAGCTTTATCCGACGCAGAATCCAAATATTCTCTCTGATCCACTCGAGACAAGCCACCTTTTGGAAGTCACGCTTTCTCTCACTCATGTATGTTTATGCACAAAGCAGAGATTTGCGACATTGTTGACAGATAGACATGACTATATGGTCCATCAGAAGCAAATTTTTTTAAGCAGGAGTCCACGAACAGATTCTGATCATATGTAGCTTGTCAAACACATCACAGAGAGAGCCCGTCGCTAGCAAAGGCTTCGCTAGCAAGGGCTTCACCGCCCTTTGGAGCGGCCGGAAGAGAAGAAAAAAAAATTGCCGCCACGTCGTTACCAGCGAGGTTCATGTAGGCATTTTCCGGTCAAAATCTGTCGGAATGACTTAAATGTCAAATGTTGAAAAGGTTTAGAACTGAATCGGCATAAGTGGTAAATGTTTAGGACTTTTTTGACAATTTTCCCAACAATCTGCAAAATCTCTCTCGATGCATATTGAGCACTCCCTCCCTAGAAGCTACAACTGCTAGATGGAGCGTACTTTGTGCATTATGCTGATTGCCCTATAAAATCGTTGACCCAAATAATTGATCTCTATATAAGAAATTTAAATAAGAGATTTTTTATTAACCAAATTGAACTCCATTTTGATCTCTCCCTCAATCATGCCCTCAATTCTTTTCTCTTCTTTTTCATTAATCAAGGGGCGCGTGTATGAGACCGGGCAACCTAGAGGTTCATAATACGCTCGACAAGCCTTATGACTAGGGACGTCAAATGGGTGGATCGGGCTTATATTGACCTATTAACCCGTTTTGACCCATTTTCATACAATACAATTTTGGTGACCAATACTTGATCCAACTTATATTGTTAAAAAACTTCTATATTTAATAAGTTCAAGAAAATTTGCTTCATGATTTTTTAAAAATGGATTTTTCAATACGATTTATTTGATAATTTTTAATTCTTTTTGAAAACCTAATTATTTTTATTTTAAAAATATTTTTTTTTCTTTTCCTTTTCCTCTCCTTGTCGCCGGAGTCTAGTGAGCTCATCTTTCGCCTCTTGATCAGCGACCAACTTAGAAAGAGGGAAAAATGAGGAATAAAAAAGGAAAGAAAAGGGTAAATAAAAATAATCACTTTTTTAAATAAATAAATAATTAGAAAATTAAAATTTTCATAGTCTAAAAATGTCTTATTAATAACACTTAAAATTAATTAGGTAACTCATTTAAATTTCATTTAAAATCCATTTAAGACTCATTAGATTATTAAGTGACCTATTTAACCTTTTAAGCTAATAATTTATGACCCACATTATTCAATATGAGTTAAAATATGGCTTTTTGATCTACTTTGCAACCTCTACCGCAGGTGCACTTCAAAGGGAAGTCGTCCTTGTCGGCCTACGTCATCAATGTGGTGAGATAGACCATCACTCACTCACTCACTCACTCACTCTCTCTCTACATTCCATGTGACATCCTGAATTTGACCCCTTCCGACGTAAAATGAAATGGGCTTTTCACCGACGCACCTATGATCCTTTTCTTGGAGCTGATCACTCTCAAGTTAACTAACTTATCAGGTGAAGCCACTAAGGGATGTAATCGCAATAAAATCCCTAAGAGCTACCTAATAAGTTGGATTGTACTAGAATCGTGTTCGGTTAATCTTAACCATGAAATTGAACTCGGATTCGGGAATCGAACATTCAAGCGTGTCACAATTTATTTTTAGGAGCTCGTCTCATCTCATGGGAAAATTCCATCAAGTCGGGAATTTTGTGGGAAATTCAAATTCGGAAAAATTGAATCAAGAAATTAGGATGGGCATCTTTAATTGGATTTTTGGGCTACCAAATTGAATTAATAGGTGAAAAAATAGTGAAAATTCGTAGGGGCTGGTCAAGGGATTTATTTGACCTCCAAAAAGACTTTATTTTGTGAAGAAATGAGAAGAAATTAGCCATTGGTTGACCCATTGACTTTAGGGGTAGAAGACTTTATGGCATTGCACTTGATTGCATGAGATATTTGTAGAAGACCACCATTGGCCACAAGATAAACTTGTTGGGCAAGTTGTCTTCTCCTAAACTTGTTGAGCAAGTTGTCTTCATAAACTTGTTGGGAAAGTTTTCTTCCTTTTTCCATCTTCTGATACGTAGCTTTCCTCTCAAGATAAGACAAGTTCTTCTTCTTCTCCTCCTTTCTCATTTTCTTCCCTCCATCTGCTGCTCACGTCCATCCCTTGCTGCTCAAACTCCACTACCGGACTGGCCAACCCAAGCTCAGCTAGCCATGCCCTAACGCTCACCTTTGCGCCACCATCGCCGTGAATCAATTTATTCACTAAACCGGTGAATCTATTTCCTAATTCTTTCTTAGGCGGTAATTACACTTAAGTGGTTAGATGAGTGTTACATGGCTTGATTTGATTAGTGTTAGGTTGGGTTAACACTAGTAAAGGTGATTTACTATAGTTCGGTAGTTTTCTCTTGAATCTGTTTATTAGACCCTCGCTGTTTGCCAATTTTGTGGAATGAGTTTCGGTGATATTTTTAGATTAATTTCTTCTTGAGAAATGTTGTACACATTTTCACCTATAACATATATTTTACCCAAGATTTTATGGATTTAAAGAGATAATATTTCAAGTTCGTTTGTAAGAAAACAAAACCCCTGTTTTTGCTAGAACTTGTGATCTTTTGGTGTTCAATGGATTTTTATCAACTCCTAGGGTCCGAATTTTGAAATAATTCCTTCATGAAAGTTGTTTATTACAGCGTTTAGTTTAACATAGTCAATTTTTAGAGCAAAAGGATAAGTTTTGTATCTCGAACCAAGCTAGTTTTGAAAGACGTGATTTTTAGAAATGAGCACAGTTCTTGTAGCGTTTTGAACGATTTACTGCTCTCAATCCACAAGGATCTGGGTCAAGGTGTCTCCTAATATGTTCATTTAAGTGTCCTTTATGACGTATTAAAATTTGGGAATTTTCCAAACTCATTTCATTGAGTTTCTAGATTTAAACTTGGAGACACGTGAGTGGCCCTATTTCTACTGATCAAGACCGATATTGATTTTTTTTGTTGTTCTTGATGTCGTGCTTGCTGAACAGTGTGTATGTGATGATATGTGATTAAGTGATGACTATTGATTATGTGGTCCGATCATTAATCGTTTGGCCATGATTGATTAATAGTGTGGTACGTTATTAATCGTGTGGCCGTGTATGATTAATCATGTGGTACGTTAATTAATCATGTGATCCGATTATTAATCATGTGACCATGAGTGAGAGTCATGGGATACATTTGTTTATCAAGTAGTTCGATTTTAAATTGCATGGCTTGAATTATTGAACGCATGCTTGTTGAGGCATGAGAATGTTGTATTTATGAAATTGATTGGTTTTACTACCCTAAGGCGTTTTTACGTGGGGTTGTGGTAAATAGATAAGCCTGAGGCGTGAACTTACGCGGGCTACCCTAAGGCGTGTTTATGCGGGGCTGTGGTAAACAGATAAGCATGAGGCATGAACTTATGCAGGCTGCCCTGAGGCGTGTTTACGCGGGGTTTACTTGAGCCTGACGAGGCCAACTGTCGCACACCTGAGGCGTGAACTTGATAAAGGTTGTGGCGAGTCGCACACCTGAGGCGTGAACTTTATGCGGGTTGTGATGAGGACCCGAGGCGTGTTTACGCGGGTCGAGAAACATCAAAACTCAGTTTGATTGTGAATTGAACCATTGATTTGCCGCACCTTATTATGGGACGAAATTGTGTGAGATGGAATGAGACGTGTCATAACGATTTAACCTTATAATCAGGACCTTTGTGAGTGTTGGATGATTGATGTGCAGTGTTCTAACCGTTGGACATGCTTGCTACCTGCATATGTTTATGAGCTGTACTGATGTGTTGGGAGGTGTTAAGGATTTTTTGATGTGTGTTAAGCCACTTCTAGGTGAATTCCTTCCTAATTGAGGCTTAGGGGGTAGACTCGTTGAGACATTGTTTCAACTTAATATTATTTTGCAGGTCCCTAGATAGAGGTATGTTGTGTACTATAGCAGGTCCCGCAGGTGATGACTTAGGAGCACACCTTTGGATGGACCTGGAGCCCGTGGCTGTAGATCCCAGAGTTTAGATAGTTTTGTAAACCATTTTTGCTTTAGTCTTTTGTGAATTTAAACTCGGGGTTGTTTGGTGTAAATTGGTTGTCCTCCTTTTCTATCCCATGTTTGATTGTTGTCAGGGGATTGTTTGATTCGCTTTCGCATGTGCATAATCGATTAGGTCGGTGACGCATTCTGAGAACATCGCAATTTAGTCGACCATTGAGGGATGTGCGCGCTCTCGAGGTTCGGGACGTGACATTCCACTTATAGACTTGATCTAAATAAAATCGTTGTGGCACTAACCTACGTTCCACGTCAGGATTTTCATGCGTATATTTGATCGAAGAAATAGCACAAAAGGAATTACAAGATTTGAAAATCCAGTTGAATTAAAAAAAAAAGGAATAATACAATTGAGTTGGATCATTTGCAAAAGTTTGGGCATGTCTAAATAGACTTTTACTCACTACTTTTTAATCCAAATTTTACTACATGTAATGCATTTTTCTAATCAAGCCACAAGGGCAAATCCATGATGATTAGGCGAGAACATATAATTATAGGACTCTACTCAAAGCAACTAGGATCAATCCAACCCCTGAATAACATGGAAGAATATTACATATGTTTTCTTTTTATGGATAGGTGAATTAGAGCCATAACTCTGACCTGGTGTAATGTTCTAATAGGATCAACCCCTTAATCACCTCAAATTGCTAGGAGTGATGACATATTTTAGACGACTCGCGAAGGAGGTCAATCGTGAGAGGTCGGGTGAAATGAAAATGTAAAGATTGGAAACTTTTCAATAATTTATGGTGCATGCAACTCAAATCTCAAACTTCACGTGGATGCACCTTTGAGCTTTTTCCTTTTTCCTCTTCTGTTTGTTTGTTTGTTGTGTCTTGTCTTGTTTTTTGGGTGGGGGAAGCTAAGCTGAAAGTTCGGAGTTGAGCGGTTCGATGGAGAGCCGATCCAACCGCAGACAAACCATCGGACTTTATGTTGTTGGATGAGTCATGTGGGCCCATCCTATGGAGTTCTATATCTTGCATTAGTGTGCCTTAGTGGATCTAATGATGAGGAAGGGGGTATTCCTCATGTAATGAGGGAGCTTTTTGATCCGATAATGGGAAGAGAGATAAAGCACACTAATCTAAAATAGGTAATTAATTTCTCCCTTTGTTAGTGTATTTTGTCAACTTGTGGCTATCGGTCCAGATGTTATTATCCTCACCCCGAGGCGCCAAAAAAGCAAACAATTATGAGTTGAAAAAAAAAAAGAAACATTTTGCATGTTATTAATACTGTAACATAACATGAAGACATTTTCCCCGCATGCCTATAATACTGCTTATCAACGCATTTTTCGTGATTTTAGCTTGGAAACCCCCCCCCCCCCCACCCCCCCCACCCTTTTTTTTTTTTTGTAAATATGGAAAAAGACCCTTGATAAGGAAAAAGATGAAAACCCAGAAAACTAGTAACTGTTGCGTTATAAATAGATCTATTTGACTTTTAATGGTAGATTCCTTAAAATTTTACTGATCAAGACAAAAATACACATGAGTACACAGCAACTTCAGCACGTCATCCTTATTGTCACGAGAGATATTGTCATGCGTATTAAACTATATAATTGGTTATTTTTTTGTTAGTAAGGGCTTATTACTCGTCAACCACCACGTCGCATTAATGGAAAATAGCCCAAATCTCTTATAAGCGAGCTCAATGTGTATAGAAAGAATATATGTTAATATTGAGAAATAATAATGCATTACTCCCACTCAGTCATTGGTGCGTTACAAGATAAGATTATACTTTCGCTTCCACCGTCCGATTATCCTACTCTTTAACGCCGGTCCGTCGCTTGTGAATCCGACGGATAACATCAGAAGGCCTGGATCTTTTATGGTCGCATGCACATAACCGTAACATTCTAATTCATGAAGCTGTTGCCACTTCCACCGGAAATAGATCCTATGCACTAAATGCATAGTGATCTGCACATCTCCACCCCTCTAAAGTACTGCCCCTTCAAGTAAGGGGGAAATCCCCACCCCTTTCTCCCTCCATATCCCCTTTCTCAGAGGATCCGGATCCACTTCGGCTATAGAATCTGCACCTGACTCCTCTCTCTCTCCCTCTCTCTTTAATAGGCGTCAAGTCGAGCGATTCCAGCGACCTCCTCTAGAGTTCCCGCGAAGATGGCATTGCTCTCGGCTCTCGCGACAGAGATAGCGATCCCAGTCTGCGCCGTCATTGGGATCGCGATCTCCCTGGTGCCGTGGTGGCTTGGGTCGCGCAATAGTGACAACCGCGACAAGCAGGGAAACACAACCCAGAGGATAGATACTGACAACTCAACCGAGAGGACAGATGATGAAGAACCAACCCTCCCAACCCAGAGGATAGATACTGACAACTCAACCGAGAGGACAGATGATGAAGAACCAACCCTCCCAACCCAGAGGATAGATGCTGACAACTCAACCGAGAGGACAGATGCTGAAGAACCAACCCTCCATGCTGAAGAACCAACCCTCCCAACCCAGAGGATAGATGCTGACAACTCAACCGAGAGGACAGATGCTGAAGAACCAACCCTCCATGCTGAAGAACCAACCCTCCCAACCCAGAGGATAGATGCTGACAACTCAACCGAGAGGACAGGTGCTGAAGAACCGACAGGTGCTGAAGAACCAACCCTCCCAACCCAGAGTATAGATGCTGACAACTCAACCGAGAGGACAGGTGCTGAAGAACCAACCCTCCCAACCCAGAGGACACCTGCTGAAGGCACCCATGAATATATAAAGCAACGCGTCTTTGAAGGTGACTTTGTACAGATCCCATTGCTTCACTACTTGTCTGCATCCTTTTGGCTTCACTGGGGATTAATAGTCGTACATTCTCGTTGTCCGAGAGAGAAAAAGCAAAAAAAAAAAAAAAAAAGTGAAGACGGAGAACGGAGTAGATTTGATTTTCTGGGTTGCGACTTGCGAGTCTGTCTTTTTCTGGGCATAGAGAGGCTGTAGTTCAAACCCCCTTCTCCTTTGCTCTATGTCTCGCTCACACTGTTCATTAACAGATTTTTTTCGAGTTAATCTCGCATCCCTGTGAGCAATAGCAACAAATTCGAGTCACGTAATCCAATGACAGCTGAGCGAAATCACGAGCTTCTGCTGCTTATGGTGCGAGTCATTATTAGGGTTGGTCGGTTCGGCTAGGGCTTTGAGCGACGTATCCGAGCACAATAGTATCATATGATGTTGTGGTCCTTGTCGTGCGCTGGAGCTTGGGCGGAGCGTTAACCATCGTAGCTCGTCCTTTAGCTTTTGCCATTCAGTCTTACTTTCTCAAAGAGTTCCCGCTTTCTTTGGCTTTAGTAAAAGTACGTTTTATGCACGTCGCCTGAATGTTTTCGTCTCTTTACTCACCAACTTAGCTGCCCCACGGGACTGGAAGGCACATTATTTTATGGCATTACATTCACGACAAGAAAGTTCCTAATATAGCATAGCTGTTTCAAAAGTATATTTGATTAATGTTTCGAATATTAATTAAGTTATTAGCTAAGGAACTAATTTAAGCAAGTCAAACTCGGTGCACCATTTGGGCACATGTACGTTCATGAGGCAGATTATATTTGATGACAATCTAAGGGTTCGCTCATGTTGTTGCAAAGAATTTCTACGAACAAGATTTTTGAGACTTTTCAATGTTTGGAACGATCAAAATAATAAGCCAGTTAAAAAGCATTTCCAATCAAAGAAAGTACTTATTTAAAATCAAGAAAAAGATTTCTCCTCCCTAATAAAAGGGAAAATGTTTTCCTTAGCTAAGTTTTATGTTGTTCCATGTCACATGACATCAAAGAACTTCGACCAAGCTTAGATCTTTGATGAAAATTTCTCTCTCTCTCTCTCCGAATTTTTTTTTTAATTGACTAATCAACAAGTCATGTTCTCATCTATAATCTTAATACGTTCAATCTGTGATTTTTGTCAAGTCATCTAAGCCTAGTTACCTAACTCCTGTGCTCGAGTCATCGACATTCGGCTCGAGTCCATCAAGGCCACGCCTGATCCCCTATTGCTCTTGCGTTTTAAGTAACGGAGCTCAAGTCCCCTTGTTCGAGGCCTTGTCCTCAACGAATGAGTCATGCCTTGTCCTCAATGCATGAGTCAGAGTCCTTGAAATCTAATCTAGGTTCTTGATAGTGGGGTCTCAGACCTATGTAAGCCTACCTAAGACCTCGGCATCATGCCTAGCCCTTTACCAGTTACACCCATGTCCGAACACCCTAAGTTTAGGCCAGGGCCTAAACTCAAGACCGCGTTTAATAAGAAAAAAATTAGTTGCTTACAATTTATAAAAGTATTGAAGCTATGAAAATTTTGATTTGATAAAATTGTACTTAAAATTTGATGAAATAGCACTTACAACCCTTATATCACATAATTAGTAAGGCAAATAAAAGCAAGGAAAATTGCAAAAAGTGCTAAACCAATTGCAATTGTGATAATTCAATTATAAATCTCTTTTTTTAGTCGAGTCTCAAATCTTTTGTATTTATGCGAATTAGTCAATCAACCTAACTTTAATTAGACTGCACTGATGTAGCGCTACTAGCGTTGACATGGGCAAAATTTGTATGATATTTTGATTTTTTAATCTTTTCTTTTTTTTTTCTTTCTCTTGCCAATTGCTAGACTTACGTGATTGGCCAAAGTTAAGGGTAGGCAATGCTTGACCTCACAAGGAGGCAAGGGTGGCCTCTTGATGTGTTATCAAGGCTCGACCCTTGCCCAACCTCCAATTGTGCTAGCCCTTGCCTCTGGCTGATTGCCAAGATCTAGCAACCAACTGAAGAAAGATGAGGTAAAAAATGAAAGAGAAAAATAAAATAAAAATAAATATTCAAAAATTACTAAAATATTATGAAGAATTGTCAACATCTGTGTCGGCTAGCCAAATTTGTTAGATGGACTGAATTGATATGAACACAAAAGGTTTAAGAAGAAATAAAAAAAAAAGTTTAAAACTGAATTGACAATATAATTGCAATATGTTAAAAAAAAATTTTGGCATTTTTCTTATAAAATGCGTAGGAAAATAATTTTCATTTTTATTTCAAGTTACAGTTTATAGATGGAAAACATAATCATTTTCTAGAAATGAAATTTATTCTATCACAATTTTAGAAATATCAAGTTATCTCCAAAACAAACAGAGCCTAGGTTTAATTTATTTCTTCCATCTTATTTGTATTAGTAATAGGAAGCTTGGCATATGCAACTAATGACAAAACGTCAATTTAATCAAAGTTAGGATAGTAATTCTTAAATGTAATTGGCTTTAGTAGAAACATATTGATTTACAAAGGTGAGTTGCTGAGGACGTACAACCTTCAAGTCTATAGTATCTCTTCACTTCGTCTTTGAATGTGTTTTTAAAGGTTTTATCATCTTAGTTGTAATTTGATGCAGAACATTTCTCATTTCTGGCTGATTGCGCTAGCCCTTGCCTCTGGCTGATTGCCAAGATCTAGCAACCAACTGAAGAAAGATGAGGTAAAAAATGAAAGAGAAAAATAAAATAAAAATAAATATTCAAAAATTACTAAAATATTATGAAGAATTGTCAACATCTGTGTCGGCTAGCCAAATTTGTTAGATGGACTGAATTGATATGAACACAAAAGGTTTAAGAAGAAATAAAAAAAAAAGTTTAAAACTGAATTGACAATATAATTGCAATATGTTAAAAAAAAATTTTGGCATTTTTCTTATAAAATGCGTAGGAAAATAATTTTCATTTTTATTTCAAGTTACAGTTTATAAATGGAAAACATAATCATTTTCTAGAAATGAAATTTATTCTATCACAATTTTAGAAATATCAAGTTATCTCCAAAACAAACAGAGCCTAGGTTTAATTTATTTCTTCCATCTTATTTGTATTAGTAATAGGAAGCTTGGCATATGCAACTAATGACAAAACGTCAATTTAATCAAAGTTAGGATAGTAATTCTTAAATGTAATTGGCTTTAGTAGAAACATATTGATTTACAAAGGTGAGTTGCTGAGGACGTACAACCTTCAAGTCTATAGTATCTCTTCACTTCGTCTTTGAATGTGTTTTTAAAGGTTTTATCATCTTAGTTGTAATTTGATGCAGAACATTTCTCATTTCTGAGATTGTCATATTTGTTACGAAACACTAATTCTACAGGTTTGTCACGAATATATATCTAACGTACCGTGCATATATTTCTCTAACTTACAATTGTCATTTAAGTCCTAAATTTTCAATTCAGTTTTCAACCTTTTTTTATTTTTTGTCAGTTCAGTTCTAAACCTTTTATAACTTTGCCATTTAAGTCATTCTAGTTATTTTTGGCTGGAAAAAGCCTATATGATGATGATGTGGCCCGATCGGTCGTCGCCGACGTGGCAAAATTATGTTGTTTTCTTGCCCCAAGTTCATTCTTCTTGCCCCAAATTACTGTAGCTCCTGTTGAAGGTTGCTGATTCCATGAGTTTCACTTGTCGGAATGGGGTGATTTTTGGAGGAGAGCTTCCTCAATAGCCGAATTTCATCCCCACCAAACGATTTATCTGGTTAATCTCTCTAGAAAAACTTATGGCCATTTTTTTTAGGTTTCTGCTGGTTTCGATTCTGCAGATCCGGTTGAAGATGGGCTGATTGGCGGAGCTCGGAATGGCCTGAAAAATGGGGGAGCTTCAACCACCAAATTCGATTAGTGGAGGAAAGCCCATGCAAATTCCTTTGGTAAAGTTATAGGACAGGTAGAGAGGAAGCATTCCCCCAATTTTCAGCCCATTCCGACACCCGAAGCTCCGCCAATCAGCCCATCTTCAATCGGATCTGCAGAACAGAAACCAGCAGAAAAACCTAGAAAAAAACGGCCATAACTTTCTCTAGAGAGATTACCCAGAGAAATGATCCGGTGGGGATAAAATTCGGCTAGTGAGGAAGCTCTCCTCCAAAAATCACCCATTCCAACCACCGAAGCTCATGGAATCAGCAACCTTCATCCGGAGCTATAGTAATTTGGGGCAAGAAGAATGAATTTGGGGCAAGAATTACGATGCAGTTTTTGCCACATTGTAGCTGGCAATAACCAATCGGGCCATGTCATTGCCACGTATGCCTTTTCCGGCCAAAAATAGCCGAAATAACTTAAATGGTAAAGTTGCAAAAAATTTAAGACTGAATTAAAAATAAAAAAGTTTATAACTGAATCGGCAAAGTTGTAAAAGGTTTATATTTTAAATGGCAATTGTCTCATTTCTCTAATGTTCTCATTTGTGTTACATTCTTGCTTCTCCTAGCTAAAGTCGTTACATGTGACTGTTTTCGTACCTATTTCTTGTTGTTCTGATTCGAATAACCTTTCGAACTAGAGCATCGTACTTCTAATGCGAAATTATTATTTTATACTTTTCCAATCATATCTCCTTCGCAGCAATTGGCCTATCTCCTCTTCTAGTTCTAACATCTAATTTCAGTTCCAACTTTAGTTCTGATGTTTTTCAATACTCCCGGTTTTATATCTGGCTCTAACCTACCGTTTATTATCGCAGGCCATAATCTGTTTCTAATTTCTTCTTTGTTTGTAATGCTTTAATCTAAAGTAATGTTTTAGGTCTGGACTATGTACTGAATATTCAGTTCTTTTTATTTCATCAATTATTTTGCACAACTCGGTACTGTCTTTCCCTCATCCCTTTCCCCATCTTGTCCTGATCATTATGTTCTCCTCACTCTTCCGCCGGTTGGATTTAACACTGACACTGACCACCTTGCCAAAGGTGAATCGTAACATAAACCATATCACCTTTTGGAGGTGCCGTAAGTCGGGCTTTCTCATTTCTTCGAACGAGGTACAACGAAAACTAGGCAACTGAATAAAGTAACTGGATTTAACTTAGTTATATGTTATTTCGTTACACAGGACGGAGAATGTCAAGAAGCAGATTTGTTGCTTTGCTTGCTTGATAGAGAGGGCTCAATTATCGTTTGTGATTGTAACAGGTGTGAAATATTATCGGTCCACGGGGTACCTGTATGCTGGAGGTTTCGTGGTTGCTTTTTTCAGTCTAAGCTTCCTCATCCTTGGATCTTTTGTGAGTTTCAACACCCAAAGCAGGCCTTGCAAGTCTGAGCCTTCAAACAAGTGCAAGCCTGCACTTACCACTGCCTGTTTCACTGCTGTTTCATTCCTACTTGGTGCTTTCACATCAGTCCTCTCTGGTTTCCTCGGCACGGAAATTGCTATCCGTGCTAACACAAGGACTGCCTTGGAAGAGACAAGTCTCGACGGAATTGATGTTTTGATGTCTGGTGCAGTTATGGGATTCGTTCCTGCTGGTATCGGTCTTCTCGGGCTCTATCTTGAAATCATTCTGTTCAAGTTGTACTATGGCAATGACTGGGAAGGTCTTTCTAAGGCTATTACCGGTTATGGTCTTGGTGGATCTTTCATGGCTCTCTTTGGAAGAGCCTGTGGTGGAATTTATGCCAAGGCTGCTGACGTTTGTCTTCATCTGGTTAGAAAGAATGAGCCATGGAGCCCCGAAACAGATGAAAACCCAGCTGTATGTACTCTCTTACTATTGCGCTATCTCCTAAGTATATCATTCACTTTTAGTCATAAATGGGCTTGATCTTAATCATTCAGGTGATTATTAATTATGTCGGTGATATTGTTGGGGATATTGCTGGGGTGGGGCCTGATTTGTTTGGCTCTTACGCGGAATCATCATGCGCTGCCCTCGTTGTTGCTTCCGTCTCTTCTTTTGGAATCAAGCATGACTTCACCGCCATGTGTTATCCCCTGCTTATAAGCTCCATGGGTATTCTCGTGGGTATTTTTGTTTGCGTTGTCACGATTCTCATAGGGAAGACCGAGTTTGCATCGAGGAGGATGCAACTTATTATTTCCACAATTCTAATGACTGTCGGAATTGTTGCTGTTAGCTTGATTGCTCTGCCCCCATCATTCAGAGTCTACAAAATTGAATCACCCGAAGTTGTGACACAGAAAGTTGTGAAGAGCCGGTAAACTCTTTGATGATACTTATCTCCTTCTGATCTTAAGTGCTGCTTTCTTCTAATGCAGATCACGTGACATGCTTTAATGTCAGCAGACTATTACAAGATTAAGTCAAAACGTTGAGCGTGTGTAGTCGTAATTATGGATATGATGCTGCAGGGAGTTGTCCTTGTGTGTTGCTGTTGGTCTTTGGGCTGGGCTCCTAATTGAGTGTGTCAAAGTATATGACGTCACTGACCCCAGCCATACCTTGAGGTTTTAACATTGCTAAAGTAAATGTGTGATATGAATCATCACTACTGTTGATGGTTATGTGCTGACCAAGTCATGATCCCCATTTCTGCAGATGCCTGGAGGATGATGTTGCCAGATACGTTGGTGTTGGCTTTGGCTCTGTCAGTATCCCCCTTTTGGCCGCCTTTAGCATATATGTGAGTTCCAAAGTTGCTGCCACGTATGGAATTGCTCTGGCTGCCCTCGGGATGCTAAGTACCATTTCCACTCGATTGGCCAAAGATGCTTACGGTCCCATCAGCGACAATGCTCAACGTATTGCTCGCATGGCTCGCGATGGAGCCTGTGATGCTGATGACAATCATACAGCTGACGTTACAGAGGTACGGGCAATCCTTTGCTTGTAAATATAGTATCGACAGTGTCCTGCTGTTCTTTTAGTGGCTTGTTTTGATAAAATCCATAGCATAGCAGAGGAAACGGTATCTGTATGTGGGAACTCTTCATGAGGTTACATTCATGTCATCCAGAATCTGGTCACAGTGTCCAACTATTTTCATGACTAAATATTACAATAGTTATGTGAGTCATTTAGGATTCCTGCTGGTGCAGCGTGATGTTTGGCAAAAATCGCCTATCTTTCCTTCAGGTGCTGCCTTTCATCTATCATCCTCTATATTAGCCCTACCAGCAAATTCTACTTTCCTGTTGTTTAAATCTAATATTAGATGGGACTTTTTTTCGTTCATTATCTGGTATGTAGGGATTCGCCATTGAATCAGCTGCCCTGGTGTCTATCGCTCTGTTTGGTGCATTTGTGAGCCGTCCGGCGATCTTGTCTCCTGCTGATGTCCTGACACCGAAGGTCATCATCGGTTTGATCATGGGCGCCTGGCTTCCTTCCTATTTCTCTTCTATGACCATGAAAAGGGTGGGACGTGCTGGATTCGAGATGGCTCGGGAGATCTGCAGGCGGATTAGAGCTAATCGACCGCCCGATTATAATGCATACTTCAAGATTGCAACTGATGCATCTTTCAATGGGATGATTGGACCTGGTGCCCTTGTCATGTTTGCACCATTCATCGTCGGGACCGTGTTCGGTGTGGAGACGCTGTCTGGTCTTTTGGCGGGCGCTCTCGGTTCCGTTGTTCAGGTAATCTTCCCCAAAGCAACCAATCTCTATCTACTTTGGAGTGTAATAATGAATTGCCAGAAATCTTTGTGTATTGGAATCGTGTAGAGAGATAGGACACCCTAGAAACTGGAGTGATTGCGCCCTTATGGTGCGTGCAGAAAGGAGAGAGCTTAGCGTGTGAGAGTGTTGTGTCGTAGTGGGTGGCGGAAGCAGAGAGTGTGGTGCAGGAAAATAGCGGTCCACATCGTGAATGAAGGCATAGGCATCTACCAAAAGGCTGCGTCTTAAGTGGATGTGCGGATTGACCACAAAAAAAAAAAAGGGTGAATGTGTGATTAGGAAGGCAAGAGCGAGTCCTAAATGTGACTAACGTGAGTGCAAGACAAGCGCTTGGATTTGCGATAGCAAAGCTATTTTGCCATTTAGAAAAATGGCAAGCGCCGGATTTTCTCGACAAAAGTCATATCAAAACTACTCCTCTTAAGTTCAATAGTCTCTTGATAGAATGCTTGTAAAATTGGGTAAAGATATTGTAGTTTCTTCATTGTTGGACAAAATTTGTGTAGTTTGGTGAACTGTTGAGGAAAACTCTTATCATCATATCTATGATGAGTTTTCCTCATATCTATGACAATGTGGGTTTGATCCACATTGGTTGTCTCATCTGATTAAAGTATTTTCGTGATAAATATTATTTGGTGGGTTTGATTTCGAACAGATTGCAATTTCGACGTCCAGAGCAGGTGGAGCATGGGAGCAAGCGAAAGTGGACATTAGGGTATGCAGCTGCTCCAACTGCTCGACAGCTAGTATTTAGCATGCTAAGAGAACCTGCCCGACTCAAAAGATTTTCTTTTTCCTCCCCAAAATCTTGAATTTGCTTTCAGGCTGGTGCTTTGGAGTATGCGAGGACCTTGACCCTTGACCCTGACGAACAAAATCTTCTCCGACTTGCTAAAGAAGGAAAGACCACTGGCCATCCGCAGAAGGACACTTCAGGCCCACCCCTCAAAATCCTCATCCGGCTAATGGCAGTGGAGTCGCTAGTGCTCGCTCCCTGGTTTGCTAGTCACGGTGGTCTGCTCCCCAAGATTAGCTGAAGGGAAGGGGGTTGAGGACGGTGGACTTACCTTATGTAGCAGTATTGTCATCTACTCAATTTGTAATTTTAGCATCTATTTTCGGGTTATTTGCACGAGCTAATTGTTGACACCTAAATTTTGGCTTCTTATTTATTAAAAAAATTAGGGACTAATCTTTGGCCCCTTAAAAAATGTACATATTATAATCCATAGTTTATGATTTTAGGAGCATTTTTTCATATAGATACATAAGCCCGTGCATGAGAACATGTAATTTTGTCAAGATTAATCGGAAAAAATTAGGAATGTCACGATTTTAAGAGGATTTTTGACTACGTAAAATAAGCATGATTCTCGAAGATTTCTGAAAGCCGATTCAATTGATTGCAGAAAGGAAAGAGGGAATTGATCAAATATTCGGTCGATTGACGAAGAGGAAGGAACATTGGTGAATATCATAAAACAAGAAGGTGTGCCCCCTAATTGTGGGATTTTTGGGGGAAATAGGAAAGAAATCGTGGGCTGAAATTGCACGATCAAAAGGAAAGAAAGAGAGAAAGAACCAGAGAGGGAAGATGATCTGACGGAGGGATTTATGAGAAGACCAAGATTGAAGACAAGTCTCAAGAGCATTTTTTTTTCGAGATTCTAGAAAGGTAGAGGAATGAGAGAGATTTATTGCTTGCTTTACTCCTCCTTTTTTCTGGTTCAAAGAAAACTGCCACGTACCTTTACGTAAATCAATGGTCATAAGATACACGTTGTTGAATGATATACTTATCCGTGATACCATATAAACAAGCAAGACTCAGCCCCAGATATGCTAACCCACACCGGCGAGAGCACCGCCCTCAAGCCTCTTAGGGTCTGCCTCTTAGGGGACTAAGAGCCTTACCTGAAGCTAGCAACAGAATCGAAATGCTCAGCAGAGAAGAAAGAAGCTGCAGTTTCTAGAGGCTTTTACCTGGCTAGGAAGAAGAAGGAAGAGGATTTAGAAAGCTATGGAGAGAGTTGAGAGGAAAGAGTTGAGTGAATTGAGAGGAATCCGAAAGGAACTTCTCTTCGGAAAGTCTTATTCTTCACCATGCAATCAACTCGTCCTTATATAGACGAAGATTTACAAGACTGTTGATTGTTGACTCATGAGTCTTCACGACTCTATTAGCAAACAGACAAAAAAAGCCTAACACGACAAATACTTTTACAAGTCTCTCGGGAGTCTTCACGACTCTTGAAACATACAATAGAACAAAGCGACAAAACAAGCCTAAACAACAAACCAAGCTTAACAAACCAAGCCTAATAGGACGATATTCATAGAATATAGCGACTGATGGGTTCTTCAGAATTGCAGTCTTATGGCAGGTCTTGTTCGTCTGTCCTTGTCACACCATGAGTAGCAGTAGCAGTACTGAAAATATTGGCCTAGTAAGAATGATATTCTGGAGTGTCTCTTGGTGAGAGACTGTCAGGTCTGTCTTCTGGCTGTAAATCTGTGGTGATTTGCAACAGAGATGTACTAGATTCTTCTGCTTGTGTGGAAGACTCACCAGTAAAATAAAGCGGACCATCTTTTTGTCTTTGAAAGTCTCAGATAATGGCTTCAAGCTGTTCTGCTGCAATTGATGGATCACGTCTGGAGCTTACGTAAAAGGGGTCAGCAAAGGGTCATTTCCCATATGCAGACCATGGGTCTTGTGAGTCTTGAAAATATTCAAGGGGAACGCTGGGGGCTGAAAAACCTTCAGGAGGGTGTGCCATATGATAGACTTGCAACACTTGTTTGACAAATTCTTTAGGAGGATAAGCATCCCACGAAACATTATCTACATGTATGGGCCATGCTTCAGAAGGGATGACTTTGTTGGCTTCACAGAGAACACGCTGGAGTTCTCTATATGCTGGAGTGTTTGATGCAATGTTTCTATATGCTGGGGTTTATACGTATTGGTACCTACAAAGGAGGGATATGCAGCATAATCTCCAGTAGAGAGAATGAATGTCCAGGGTCGATGGAAAAGGACAACAGTGTGTCTTTCTGGTTCAGGACGAACTTTTCTGTTTTCATCACGAAATATCACACGCCATGCACTAAGTGGCTGGAACCATGCAAGAAACTGAAACAAGTACTTAAGCCTGTGGCTTTGGTGATATTCTGTCGAAGAGTTTGAACAAGAGTTTTGTGGATCTGTTTAGTGGGGAACTGGAAGGCTATAGTATATGTATTACAGAGATACAAGAATAACCATTTTAAATCTTTAGGAAAATCTTATTCTGGATTCCATGTGAGAAGATGAATAAAAGGATATACGGGATGGAGTCCGGTAGATTTCAAGAGTAGACCTCCATGATTAGCAAAAATTGAATATTCACACTGATGGAAGAAATTTGGAAGCTTTTCGGACAACTGATTTTCTTCAATGGCCTGAAGAATTTGTGGAGGATAATTAAGATTAGGCCATTTGAGAGGCATGTTTTGGGTTTTGTATATGTTCGAACATGGATTCTTCTTCACATACATGTTAATTTCAAGAGGAGCTTTTGGTCGGGAAAGAAAATCTGCAATAACATTTTTTTTCCTAGGATGTATTTAACATCAAAAGAGTATTTTGAAAACCATTCTGACCATCGCAAAAGCTGTGTATGAGGAATCTGTTTTTGCCTAAATTTCATCATTTGAGGAAAGGAGGTCATATCGGATTCCACTAAGAAGTGATAACCGATAAGATGAAATTCGAATTTCTTAATTCCATTTTTTACTGCCAAAATTTCTTTGAAGGTGGAGTGGTAATGATGTTCAGCCGGAGAAAACTTACCACTTCCATAAATGCAGATGTGGCGCTTATCATTGATTTGTTCAAGCAAAACTGCTGCCCAGTATTCATCACTTGCATCCGTTTGGTGAATTATCTTGCCCGTATAAGGGATCTGAAGAGGAGGAAGATCTTGCATAATTTCCTTGAGTTTGGCGACTGCTTCAGTTTGTTCTTTTCTCCAAGGATGAGCATCTTTTTTCAATATTTTCTAGAGAAGAATGAGAAATGTGGCAATATGGGGAACAAAGTCTTTGAGATAATTAATTATCCCAAGAAAAGTCTGGACTTCGTTGACAGTTAAGTTCTCATTTGGGAATTTGAGTAATTCCTAGGCAATGTGAGGATTCGGATGGTATGTGCTATGATCAAAATTCATACCAAGAAATTCAATTTTGGTATGGGCAATAACCATTTTCTTTTGGGACATCATGATACCATGTTTTTGAATGATATCAATGAATTTCTAAAGGAGCTGACCATGAGATTGCTCATCAGGGCTGTAGAGCAAAATATCATCAATATAAATGGTTGCAGTGTCTAAGATTGGACTGAAGATTTGACATGGTCTTTTGGAAGAGAGAATGGGCTGTTTTAAGTCCGAAAGAAAGGACTTTCCATTGGTAATGGTGATTCGGAATACAAAATTCAATTTTGGATCTATCTTCAAGGTGAATATCAAGTTGCCAAAACCCTGCTTTAAGATCAAATTTTGAATAGATCCTGACTTTTGTAAGGCTAGCGAAAAGAGAGCATTTTGAAGGCAACGAGAATTTGTTATCTTTGAGGAAAACATTGAGAGGTTGGTAATTTATGACTAACCGTAATTTTCCTCTAGCTTGCTCTGCTCGCTTATTAACATAAAAGGCTGGACAAGCCCATTGTGAATCTGAGGGTTCAATAAGTCCTTGTTGCGAAAATTCAAGGCACTCATTTTGAGCAAGAGCAAGATGATCAGGATTCATGCCTGGATGATTGGTTTTGGTCGGGTTGATTTTTTCATTGTTTTTGAACGAAGGCGAACAAATAACTGAGGATTCTGTCCCAAAGGGTGTGGACATTTTTGAGAAAATTCGAAATGGCTGTTCGCACATGAGTTCAAAATGTTTTGCATGATGGGATCAAGAATACTCATTTCGATAGAAAAGAATCTTTGGATACTGGTGAACTCTTTGAAAGAGTCTTTAAATTTGAGATATTTTTCACTGATAATTTTGAGTTTAGGAAGCTGGGATAAAATATCCAATCCTATAATGAGATCCTTGTTTGGGAGAGGACAACTAAGAACTTTAGTAGTGATAGAACACTGTGGGAATATCTGGATGGAGATAGGATCTGAACGAACTTTGGCTGAAAAGGTGTCTCCAGAAGCTGAAGTAAAAATATCGGATATGTGGCTTCCAATATTTTTCTGGGAGGATTTTGGGGTTAAGAAGAGAAGCATGAGCACCGGTATCTTTCATGGTTATGATAGAAATTGGTTTGGAGTACTTGGATGGAAAAATCTTAACAAGGATATATGGAGGGAGGTAACATGTAGTTTGAGATAAAACCTGGGGGGTAAAATGAAAGATGTCTTGATCACTTCCGTCTTCACTGAAGAATGGATAATATGGAATATGGTAAAGTGTTTCTTCGGAAGGATTTTCTTCAATGGAGAAAAGGGACTCAAGATCATTATCTTGGAGGGATATACTTGTCTGATGCTCAACATGCTGGATTATATTGATATTGGCTTTCTGTGCTTGAGGATAATTTTTTTGCAAAATGTCCCTTTTTGTTGCAAATATAGCACCGAGTAGACTTCTTGTGTTTGGAGGCTAATAAAGAAGCCTTGTAGCATCGTCATCGGAGAAATCTTTTTTGACGGAAACGCTTGAGTTGGACTTTATCGTTATGAAGATGATATCTTCGAAAGTGCTTTTTCTTGGACTTTCGGCAATGATGACACTCACAGGAGCGATCACGGGGGCACTTGATTCTTAAGTAGTTTTTGGAGCAGACTTTATCAAGATGGCGACTTTCTTTAAGAAATTCCTTAAAAGCTCGCTTTCTGGAACACATTTCTTCTAGGCTGTTATGAATCTCTTGTTGGAGCTAGCCTAGACTGGTTGTAGCAACTGTGAGATTTTTAGTGAGAAGAGCTTTCTCAACTGACTGGCTAAGCTCTTTAGGAATGGAGTTGAGGAACACTTGCTTTAGGTTAGGGTCTGCGCCTAAAGCATAGAAGAACTTAAGCATTTCTTGAAAGTGTCGGTTCAAATCTTTTCTCTTGAGAGAACATCATTTCGTTTCAAAAAATTCTCGTCTATGGAGTTCAATGATGTCTTGTGGATTTCCACAAAAGTAAAGATGCATAGTGTAAATGTTGTCTTTAAAGTTGGTAGAGACAAGGAATTTGAGCTGGTCTGACTCAAGAATGGTTTGCCACCAACTTTTAAGACTACCAGTAAATTTGGAAACAAATTCCAAAAGGATGTCATAATGACTGTCTCAGGTGAGATTTTATGTAATCAGCCAGGAATGAAACTCTTGAAAACGGTTAGGCCATTTATGATATGGAATATCATCAATAGTAAAAAACTTAGAACCTAAGCCTTGACTGGCTGGAAATGAAAAAGTTGGTTCACTAGGGAATTCAACATTGGGTTCATAAGAGGGTTCTTCTTTCATAAGGTCAGCCATCATCAAAGGAGGGATGCTGAAACTACTAGAAGAAGATGGAGTTTCTGGAAGAGAGTCCGGAAGAGAGTATTCTAGATCAGATCCAACACTGGGTGGAGGAGAGTCAAAAGCTGCAATCATGGGAGTGGGTGGTATGGAAGATGGGGGAGAATCAGAGTTTTGTGTAGCAAGGATCTTGAGGAAAGACTCAATCGGGTTGGAAATCATCATCTGATTAGGGGGTTTGGCTCAGGTGGAGCAGTGGGAGGAGGGACAGATGACTGTGGTCTGTCTGTTTCCTTTTCTTTCCCTTTTTTGTGCATTTCTTGAATAATGCGCTTAAGTCGGGAAGGATTAGATCGATCAGGTTGAGAGGAGACGGAAAAGAAAGTAGAAGGAGTAGTGTGTTGGGACTGAGGTGGAATAAACAAACCAAAGAGAGAAGTTGATCTAAAAGGTTTAGGAAAAGATGTACCTTCTACGAGAAAAGCTATCTGTCTCTTTAGCTTTTCTATTTTTGGTCTTGGATCATCAAGATAGGAAGAGATAGTTCTTCCTTGTTCAAGATTTGAGAGCTTCTGCTTGAAATCTCGAATCATTTTCTGAATGGTATTATGGTGAACTACAAGATCTTGATGGACACTATCGATCTTTGCATCAATAAATTTAAAGGCTTCATTATAAGATAACGGGGTCTTAGATTGCCAATTCAGAACAGCATCAGCAGGAGCTGTCTTTTTGGGACGTCCATAATCGTCAACATCAACTAGAGTAGTTATCTTGGGCATGTGGTGGTATCTGCGACTTGTATAAATAAGTTCCTAGGGCTCATGGAATTTTAGATACGTGTTTTCCTTCCTCAAAGGGGGAAAATCTTGAGGCTGGAACATGCAGATACTATGAGGTGTTAATGAAATGGAACTTTCTTGTATTTCTTCAGAACAGACAGTAGGAAGGACCAACGGGTAAGAATGTTTCTTAACCCATTTTTGGATTGGCTTATAAAAAAGTGAAACAACAGGTTTTTTTAGTTTTTTGGGTGCTGGGGATGGTGAGGAGGGTGGTGTTTGAGGGACTTGGATGGTAGATGAAGTATCAGGCATGTTTCCATAGGATACCGAAAATTAATATCCATTTTTGTCACCAAGAGGACCAACAGAAGGATCTTTATCAAGATACCTTTGGAAAAGAGGATCTTTTCGCTTGGCCTTTCGTCGGGACTTCTGTGTTGGATCTACTTCATCTGGAGAGTTGAGACAGTAAGAGCATTGGCACCAAGGATCTCAAAAACAATGGCTATATGTGTCTTTATAATGACGAATTGGATGTCCATCAACTTTAAAGAACTCGACAAGTTTGTTTGAATCACATTCTTCAGGGACTGGATCGGAACACATGGCTCGATCATGAAAAGAGTAGGGAAAATCATAGGAGCTTCTTCTTTCCCCTTTGCAAACTTGATCTGGACTATGCCATCTTTTTTTTCGAATAAATTCGAAATCTGTGGAGTGCACTAGCTTATTACTCTGATGGAGTTGCTCGTAATTAGTTATCCAAGTCTCTGGGAGGAGCTTGGCTAACTTCTATTTCGATATCTGGCGAGGAACATGGATGCACGAAGCTTGATCATTCTCAAGAGAGATGAACAAGACATCTTGATTCCCGTGAAAGTTCAAATCTAAAGCATGATTCTGAACTCAATAAACCATCTGGTAGTGAAGAGTAGCTGCAATTAAGTTAGAAACTTGTGGAGCTCTAGTGAGCTAAAGTTGAACTTTCAGAAAAGAGAGCAATTGCGGGTCTGAGAGGGCTATATTGAAAT
The DNA here is from genome assembly GCA_030064385.1 of Melaleuca quinquenervia. Lineage (NCBI taxonomy): Eukaryota > Viridiplantae > Streptophyta > Magnoliopsida > Myrtales > Myrtaceae > Melaleuca > Melaleuca quinquenervia. Next base: position 1,323,612 of record CM057726.1, on the reverse strand, counting down.
TTGGATAAAGGGTTATAAAAACTGTGCCAGTATTTAGAACCGTACCAATACAAGCGTGCTGGTACTCTAAGAACCTTGTATCCAAGAGAGCCATTCTAACAACAACAGGAAGACCTTTTCGACCATGAAATGTAAGGGCTAAACGAATTGCACCATAATGGATGTGGGTATAACCCTGTTGAGACCATTGGCGCGGGAATTCAAGAGGAATTTGGAAGGTAACAAAGTACTCTTGATCAGTAGCCGAAATATGGTGCTGATCAAACTTTGAAGACTGGACATATTCCTTGACCTGGGTTGGTGTATGACGGATAAGCTGTTTGATGGAGTGAATGGGTGAGAACGAAGAGGATGTTTTGGCAAAAGCAGAGTAGGGGTTCATAAGGGGAAGTTGGGTTCATAGGGGAAGTTGGCAAAAGCATACTATAGATTTGCTTGTTTATTTCAAATTGTGAACATAAGTCATACTGAAGATAGTCTGGAATTTATCAGATCATGGATAATCAAGGTTGATTACACAGTTTGATGTGTTTCAGATTTTGTATAATGAATCCCACGTAGATCCTAAAAAGATAAATTGAGTGAGATGGTATTCTCATGGATTTAATTTATGTGGATCTATGATAGCTTGTTGGTTGGAAACAATCGATCAACTGGAGGGCTAGTAATTTGAGCAAGTATTCACTTATGGAGATCAAGATTTTGATTGTATGGGCAACTAGAATTGGTGGACTCTTATCACATTCCTTAAATGGCTCGATATTTCTTGATTAATTCTGTCCAACAAGTAAAATTGAAGAATTCATTTGGAAAGTGCCAATAGTCAAGAAGGCATGAATGAGTATATTAGGAAGACGTCTCTAGTTATCTAAAGAAGAGTGAACGAGAGATTAATTCCAAAGTCTGAACTAATTGTTTTACTCGTCATTTATTGAACATTTACATTGCACTCAAAAGAGAAATATTCATATTAGTTTCGTGAGAGCAGAAGACTCTTGATTGAGAAATTTAGATATTTAGATTGTAACTCTTTTGATTCATAGTGAACTCCAGCTAGTAAGCTGTCACCGTGGGAGAGTGAACGTATGCTTAAGCAAAGTCGAACTACTATAAACCTTGTGTTTATTTCTCTTTTCTTATTTCTCTAATTGTTATTATTATTTATTAACTTTTACACATCAAGCACATGCTGAACGTAAAGTTTTATTCAATTCCGCAAAAGTTAGGTGTACACATTAACGAATTCACACCTGCCCTATAATCTGGAGCAAAAACGGCAAGTGAATTCGCTGGTCGATTTCCATGAAAAAAAAGGGCTTCTTATCTTGGCACGTTGCAGAGAATTTGATTAAACAATGACACACGCACGGACATAGAGGGAGGCGTGGAGCGATATAAAAAGGAGGGAGTTCTCTTTCGGCTGGGATTCGGCCACAGAAGAATTAAAAAAGAACAAGGGAGAGTTCGGGAAATTTTTTTTGGGGGGTGGGGGGGGGGGGGGTATTAGATAGGTTTGGAATATTTGTCTGATTTGCGGAATTTGTATCTACATAAATACATAGTAATTATGTCTTTTCTTGTGGATCGTTATTAATAATGGTCGGCACTCAGTACGATGATTTGCAACAGTTTAATCATTTGCCTTGTAAGAGGCACTTGCTTACACTTTTCACTCATTTTGTTTCACATCACTACTCGCAACGCCGATTCAGTTCACGGTTCACTACTCATTTGGTTTGGTGTTGTCACTACTCATTTTGTTTCCACTCATTTTTTTGATATATATGAAAATATTAATCCTTTTGATGATCCGACTCTCGGTTCACGAGCCAATATGAAAGATGCAGTGCCGATTCAGTTCTTCAATCTATTAAAAATATCCAAGAATTCTGGATTATGTCAGGGTTGAGAAGTTCCTCATTTTCCTCTGTTTTACAACTAGCTTTCCCTTCCAACCATAATCTCAGCTGTGTTCACAGTTACTCATCAAAAATAGGCAAAACTGCTGTAACCAGAAGAATAGTGACAACATTCAAAATCTGGAAAAAGAGCACGAATAAAGACCGGAGGGAACTTTTTTATTAGGGAATGCAAATGCTGTTGCTTCGAGGGTGTGCCCACAAATATGAACTTACACAAACTTTTCTATGTTGGTTGGCCGCACACAACTCAGCACAAGTGTCTGACAACACCAGATGAAGGAAAACGAGGAAGGCCACAAAATTAACAAAAGCACACAAACAAAGTCCATAAGATGGATGCAATTGGAGACAAGCGCAGCAATCCGTGGAGAACCCTTCAATGACCTCTGTCGGCATCCTCTGTCTTCCTGCTTCGGTAGCTCTTCTTCATCCAATGCTTGCAGCTTTCTTTGAAGAAAACCTTGGAGGACACCAACAGCCAAATCTAGAAACGAGCAATCAACGGGCTCACGAATTGGGAGTTATTTCATCTTCATCTCATAAGGGAAAGAAAGAAGAAGAAGCTTGTAAGCAAGGGGGAAAAAAAGAAAAGAAAGAAAAAAGCTTGCGGGAGGGAGGGCGTTTGATCTAATAACTTCCCACATATGCTCCAATAGAATTAAGACATGTGCCCGCCCTTCCGAAAAAGCCAGAGATCCTCATGCCTGTATGGTCAGGGATTTGAAAATGCTCCGACCCTTTGAACCTCTTTTTTAACTCTTTTAATTCTATTTTCTCCGACTTATCTAACTTCTTTCCTGACTCCTTTTCTAACAGCAGCTCAAAGTTTTCCAAATCCGACCTTTGGAACTTTTCTGCGTATACCCTGGTAGCCCTTCTCCCATCCGTGGTACGTAGGTGTAGGTTGTGGATGATAGTAGGACCATCACCTTCTTCTTGGCGCCAATAACCGGTCAAATATTTCAGGCGCTCCTCGGGAAAATTCAGCATGGTCTGCAAGAATATCAAATCGAAACATGCTGTCCTCGTGAGAACAGAGGATGGTTCGGCCCTTGTAACTCTTTTTAACTCTAGGATGCCAGAAGAAGTGACCTCAGTCTTCGATCAAAAGAAACCGTGCCCCATGAAGCAACACGTATTCACGCACTGACTCGCGGACAGGAAAGAGACGAAAGAGAAGACGTACAGAGAGAGGGATCGAGATTTGGACTAACCCATACGCCTGGAGACGACGGGTTTCTTCCACCACGTCGAAGGCCTTCGAACGAGGAACCATTGCGATCGTACATGAAAGTGATGGACTCAATTCTGCTGTTGTCTCTGCTGTAAGTCACGCGATATCCTGTCACATGAGAATTCTGTCCATCGTCCCATGGATCCCCGCCAGAGCCTTTTTTGATGGGTTTATAGCGTACGGGAGATAACGGCGGGGATATTGGCTTCACGTAGACTCCTATGGAATTGAGAGTCGTGCCTGACGCTCCATGAAAGCCGACGATTTTATTAGCTCCGGTCGATGGATGCCAAAAGTACTTCCCGTTCTTTGGGTCACCGTACTCGTAACTTCTTAAATTAGTGTAAAATTCGAGCGCCTGGATGGAGCCATTATCTCGCGTGTGACCAGAAATCGATGTCAAGTACTCCGATGGATACTCAAATGGAACCTGCGCAGCCTCAAAAGCGTCTCTTCAAATTAGACGAGTGGTGTAAGCAAGACCTCTTCGTCGAGTTTAAATTACTAGATCACGAGATGGGACACGTACCGCCGACCTTTTTAGATAAAAACACTAACCTTTTCCTCATCACGATTGGGGGATACTTCTTCGGGATGCATAACCACGACGTCTTTTTTACCACCGAAGTCATACACGAACCTGATGTAACTAATAACATGGTTGGTGGTCAAGTGGAGGTAGATTTCCTTCACACCTGTAAATATCCCGTCGTTCCAAGGACGCCCACCTCCAAATGGCCCGATTGATTTAACTGAGTTTTCCTTCACAGTTGGGGAATCCGTAGACGTTAGCTCGACACGTGCTCTGATAGATGCGACACAACCGTCCCTTGCTTTCCCAACGGAAAACTCGATAATTTTCCCAGCTGCCGGTAGTACGGGAAAGGGCGTTCCGCTCTCCGTATTTTCTCCCGTAGTAATAGGTCCCAATGTTCTGTCTTGGTTGGTTTCAAATGTGAGGTATGTGATTACTATTTTTTCTTGGCTTCCTCCGGCTTCTACTTTTTTTTTGAAATATCCAAGAAAATGAGTTATGCACTCTTCTTCTCTCAATCGAACCTGCAAAAACAGGCCACCAACAAAATGAGCAAGATAAATTGGTGGATCTCTTTTGAAATACGATTCGGATCCTCTATACAATAAGGTTGCGCACGCTAAGATTTGCGTAAATTATGCGTCCAACCAATTTGGCAGTACATTTCATCTTTAACTCAAATGCTTGACCTGCATTTTCCTATTTATGGCTAGTTTTGTCTTTGCCTAATTTTAATGGGGTTGGAAGTCATTACTTTTTCCAGTCGGTTTTCTAAAAACCATACCGATCCTCATATTTGCGAAGCAATCCGTCAAGAATCTCGAGGTTCCGTCATTCCGTAATCGATTCATGTTATGATGAGCTAGCCAAATATACTTATGACGCCCAATTTGGAAACGGACAAAAGAGAAAGAGGAGACGGTCTGGATTACAACCTCGAAAGTTTTCCACCCGTTACTGCTACCGCGTTGCACTTCGGTGCTGGTGCCATCTTTGACTTTGAAATCAATGGACTCAATGCAGTCCTCGGAATGGAAAGCTTTGATCCCATTTATTTTACGAAAACGCTGGTACTCTTCACACACCCCTCCAAAAGGCCCGAAAACCATATAGGACTGCATCTCATTGAATGAAAAAAAATGAACACAAGCATGCACATTATATCCCAAGATACAACATATGACAAACATCGGACTCAAATTTCTATCATGTAGGTATTAGAAACATGATTAGAACAAATCGAGCTTGACCAAATCACCGCAAACATCGGCATGGGTAACGAAGAAATGGTGATTGACTAAACTCATCCTGCGGCAGAGGAGGGTGCATCGTCCCATGCATACCAAGAAACAACGCATTTCTCCTTGAAGCCGTTAAAACGGTAAATGTTAAGAGTGCTTTTGTTTCACAGAAAATGAACCGTTACTGAAAATCGTTTTTCAGGGAACTAATTTTCAGGGAAACGACTTAACTTTCAGTACAAGAACGTTTCCGAAACTCACCATTTCAGATGTTCCTGCATGAGAACTAGAAGAAGACATGGTTTTTGTCTTGTTGATTCGAGTCGTAGAACCTTTGATCGAGAGGCCGGATGTCTAATTGGTTTGAAAGACATTAAGGGGAAAACATGTCTATTTATACTAGAACGCGCATGTCTCCTCCTCACAATATTTTACCGGGAAAAAAAATATTGGTGGGATGCAACTCTTTCACCAAAAAAGTCAATTAATTTAATCTAAGATTTTTTCGTCATTGGTTTTAGGAAATCTAAAATTTTAGACCTCTATCTACTTGACAAGTTGTCATTTATCACTGTCACAGAGTACACATAGATTCAAGAAAAATAACACAAGCATACAATCCTTTAAGGCAAAATGTAGTAATCAAACAACAAAATTAGAAGAACGCATCCCAAAATTTAATGTTGAAGCTCATCCATATCTAGGCTACATCTTGGCGCAAAGCACTTTATAAATTCACTAGATCTTGAAGAAAGTAGGAATAAATGGTAATCTTCTGTAAAGATCAGGCAACAAAGAAATTGAGAACACTCACAAATAAAAAAATATATTTTTTTTTCTTCTCTCTCTATTTTTTTTTCTTTTTACACGCTAAAATTACTGATTCTCTATATCTAATTTATAAAGTGCAGTTTTCAACTGAAAAACCACAACAACAAAAGATGAAGACAAATCTTAAATATATTTGATTTCACCTGCCAATAATATCTAGCGTTTGCTAAAGAAAACAGATTGAATGGCAGGAGCAGAGTCTCTTTCTCTCCTAAGATTGAATGTCTATTTGGTTATAATTACATTAAGAGGAAACCCGCGGCTTCTTCTCCTTGAATGTGCATGTCTCCTCGTCGTACAGTTATTTACCAGGGAAAAACATTGGTCGTTGGGATGCAATTATTTCACCATAAATAACAGTGGCCGTATGTCTGTTTGGTTAAAATCACATCAAGAGGAAAGCCATTGCTGCTTCTTGAATGTGCATGTCTCCTCGTCGTACAATAATTTACCAGGGAAATAGAGTGGTCATTGGGATGCACTTATTTCACCAAAACTGTCAGTTAACTTAATCAAGAACTTGTACATGATTGTTATCTGGAGTCCGCAACTTGGATTTAATTGACAAATTTCAACAGTTCTCACTGACATTTGCTAAGGAAAATGGATTGAATGGCAGGAGCAGAATCTCTTTCTCTCCTAAGATTCTACGTCCATATTCGTAGCATGCAAACCCAATGTAAAACACGTGCATGTAAACTGATGTGAATATGTTTGAGCTATGAAAGCCTTGCCTAAATCTCATAACAAAGGGCTTTCCGATTATGACATGCAATTGTAAAATCAGACGGTTTTCGGACTGTAATTAATTAGGGAGCGATGGTGAAATCGTCCTAAATGTTTTCTTTTAGCAGAGAACGTGTGTCAAGAAGTATGAATGCAAGAAGAAACAATAGATTGTAATGACTGATTAGCCCGAGGGGGTTCATAAATGTTACAGCCCTGCAGATTGAAAATAGCTCCCGAAGTTTACTATAACACAAAAATATAATTCTAAGTATTTTGATTTTTTTCAATATAGTTCTTGTGAATTAATTTTGATTGTAAATCGTTAATTATGTGACATAATCAGTGCTAACATGAATTATTTATATATTTTTCGTATATTCCTTTCTTTCTTTTTTCGTCTCGTTACTGACCTTAGAGGTTCACTCAAGCGTCAATAATGGTCAGCAACCCTTGTCGGCCAGGGCGAAAGCTGCGAAGGGCCTTGCTAAGATCTCATGGTGGAGAGCTTCAGGATTATGACATCAAATCCTCATAAATGGTTATCCTTTAGTAGAAAACATGTGTGTCAGGAAATCTGAACGCGAGAAGAAACAATAGATTATTATGCCTGTCCAACCCGAGGGGTTTCAAAGATCTTTATAGCCTTTGTAGATTGAAAATAGCTGAGCTAAATGTCTAAAAAAAATTCTATGTTTACTATACAACAAAATTTTAGTTCTAAACCTTTTAATTATTTTTTAATATCATCCTTGTGAATTAATTTTGATCGCAAGTTGCTGATATTTTTTTTATGATATAGTCAATCTGATGGTGTGGCGTAGTGTAGTCCCTGGTAAAGCCGGTATAAGGGTGGTGTCTTGCGTTTTATTTTTTGAATTGGAGTGGATGGAGATGGTGATTCGAGTCAATTTCTGTTCGCTTATTTATCGTGGTAGATGATTGGGATTGCTTGCGAGAGGTTGCGTTGATGCGAATGTGTTTTAGCATGATTAGTTGTTACCTGATCACCTTCGCAGGCTCCAGTTTGCGGTGGCTAGTTGCCATCGTTTGCTGTGTTTCAATAATACCTGATCACCATCGCAGGCTTCTGTTTGCGGTGGCTAGTTGCGATCGTTTGCTGTGATATCTCGTGCTTCAATGGAATTAGAGTCTTGACGCGAATGCCTATGACCGATTGGACTTTTCTCGTCGTCATTTTGAATGGACGGTGTAGTCTTAGGATGCAATTGGTGGAATTCTGCCGTTTGATATGATGCATTTGCGCAACTGATTTGCCTGGGTAAGGCACTGCCTCGCATAAGAGAGTAGCACTTGTGCAGTGATAAGAGGGAAAGTGACGCATTTGAGCAGGTTCACAGAAATTTTGTTGTCACCATCTTCGAGCCTTATTTTAGCGTGAGCACAACTGTGAATTTGTTGATCTGCCTATTAAGTTCTGCAGATATTTTGTTTTTTCTTTTTCATGGTGTGAATATTGCCGAGTTTCGCCTTTTTGATTGCGAATATCGCTCATTTTGCCCAAACAGCCATTTAAGTAAACAATTTTTCTCAACTACGAAGAGAGGTTTTGCTTGTAACTAAAGCTTTAAACATGAGAAAATGTTAAATTTTGTAGGTTATGTGGATTTTGCTAATGATATTCTCAACCTATGGCATGGAGTTAAATTTTTTTTATGTTCTTGAAAATTTGTGTAAAATCCCACCTGTTCAATTACCGTTATTTTTCCATTTCACAAACATGCGAAGATTCTCATGGACTCAATCAATCTTGAACCGTCACTAAAACATGTCGTTCGAGATATGATAAGAGTTCATTATGACAGGGTCATTGAAATGATCAAAAGTATGCATGAGTTACTTCTTATAAGGACAAATAATACATAAAGTAATTTCACCGAAATGCAATCAATGCCTTGAAACTACTCGAACCATAATTATCCCTCCATTGATAGGAAACAGATTGCCTCCACCGTCCAAAAGCCTCGCATTAAAGGGAGGGAGGGGGGGGGGGGGGGGGCCTGCCTCCCCTTGTCAATGGCATACATCGCCGGTCGTGCTTTTACTGCACGTCAATCAATCCAGTTCTCCATAGATAAACCCTTACTTTTCTTATACTACAAGTTGATGATTGCAGTGTCAAAGCAACCGAACGTGTAATTTAGTTGACATAATCATTAAGGTGCCCGCACTTCAAATTAAGTACTTACATTCCTAGATATTATCCATCTTTCACATCGGCATTCCTTTTGATATTTCTCTCGGATGCATCCTAGTTTTGTAGTTACAAAATATAACCCCCCATTCCACGTCCTAAATGGTCATCTTATTTCCTTTTTCCTAAATGATTAAACCAATGTCTTTGATCGACGTCCTCATTGGACCTCCTTTTTTCTTCCTCCCTTTATCCAATACACTCAAAAACGAAATTTAATAACCGGGTGTAATTGGGGTTGGGGCTTCTAACCCACCATTCACTTTAGCTAAAATCTAATGGGCAATAATGATGTAGATCTCTTTTCCTCCATAGATTGGAGATGCTTGATGTCCTCTTTTTTTTTTTTTTTTAATTTTGTCATCAAATGTGGAATCTGATTCATTGATGGTAAAAAAAAAAGAAATTAATTAGAAAAGGACAACCTTAGCTAACTTCTGATTTCATTCAATGCATGGCTATTGTCATAGTAATTGCCTGATAGCACACCAAACGGTAGTGTACCTCTCCGGGAAATAAGTAGTGACTTGACCTTATCCAATCATCCATCAAACTTTTTAAAAGGAAATACACCCTATTTCTCAATCGTTGGATCACATTAAATTACGTGAAGTTATGTTAGACGATCTGAATCCTCCTTCTCCCAGCGGGTGAGTATGAAGGATTTGGATTCCCTGATTTTAGATCAGGTGATCTGGGGGAAATGGAGGGTGGGGATTTTCCCCTTGCATGGAGGGCAGGACATGGTGGAGCTTTGGATGGTGGGGATGGGTAAAGCACCCATGCTTTCATAGCAGGGAATCCGTTCCCGAGTATGAAAACCCTGGATAGAACACAGAGCACAGGAACATGGCGGTCGTTGGCCAGACAATTGATGGTTGCAGTTCGCAAAGGCCTGTAATTACGAGTGCACGTGGGGCAACGAAGTACGGGGGTGGGTGGGTGTTTGATCTGTCAGGCCTTCATTGCATATTCAACCAGTGTAATAGTTAAAATTTTGTTTGTTTCATGAAAAAATAAATAATTAAAATAATATATTTCTGAAAATGAGTGTTTCTATGAGGAATGATCGGTTTTCTCGACAGAGTACAGAACACAGGCACGTGGCCCGGACGAGAAAATATTGGGTGCCCAAATGATAGCAAATCATCCATACAGCCAATCGTGTGACACGTGTCTAACGCGGGTCCACCTGTCGTAGAGATTTTCTCCCATTTTCTCTCTTCCGGTTTTACTCCATTCTCTCTCTTCTGATCTCCCCTCTCTCTCTCCCCGCCGCCATTGTCGGCCGTGGCGAAGAGCACGGTCGGAGTCTCCGGCGACGGCTCCCGGCGCATGGCATCTGCCTCCGTCGGGCACTCGCTCCCTCTTAACTTGCTGTGTCCAGCTCCCGGCCGCGGATTTTGAGCCCCGAGCCTTCGACATGGAGCTCAACCTCAAGTCTGGAGCTTTTTTTTCTCTATAATGCTAGATCGCTACATCCATAGCTTTTCTCCTGTTTATGGCTGCCAAATGCAAAGACTCGTGCCCATGGACGATGGCTGTGGAGCTCGGGCTTGAGCCTAGAGCACGAGCTCGCAACCATGGTTGCCATATCTCGAGCTCGCAACCTCGGTTATTGGAGGTCAGACTCCGTGGCAGTGGCAGCCGTGGCGGCGCGAGGGGAAAAAACGACAAGAAGAAAAATCAAGTGCAGCGGAGAGACAGACAGATCGTAAGGAGCGACATGAGGAAGGGCAGAAGGAGAGAGAACGGTTCAGGCGAAGGGCAGAGAGAGAAAGGAGAGACCAGAAGAGAGAGAAGGGGGAAAACTTTTATGACAGGTGGGCCCGTGCTGAACATCTATCACACTATCAGTGGACTACGGGTACCTAATATTTCCTCGGCCCGGACCATTAATGGCTACGGTTGGCAAAGGCCTGTTTTACCTGGACCCGGATCTCCTGACGTGGGGATCCCACATCTGGGGATCCGAGCCCTCCACATTTCCCCCCTTTACTAGGGGAGAAAATGGAGGGCTGAGATAGCCTAACATGGGAAAATAGAAAATTAGAATTGTAATTATGAGTGCACATGGGGTGGCGACGTACCAGGTGGGTGGGTGTTTGATCTGTCAGAGTTCCCATTGTTATTGCCGTGGGCCATGCCTCCATTGCGTCTTCAACCGGTGCAACGGTTAAAATTTTACTTGTTTCACAAAAAATAAATAAGTAAGAATATATATTTTTTGAAAATGGGTGCTTGTATTTAAGGGTGGTCGGTTCCCCAAGCGGTTCGGTTGCCTCCTGAAATCGAGAATCGGACTAATGGGATCGATTTCGATTTTTAAGACTGGTGATTGGACTAGCTAATCCTAAGACTGAACCAGACCGGATCTAGTTCCTAAGCGGTCAAATAGAATCGGGATCGAGAAACGGCAAGTTCCTAAGAAAGAAATTGAAAAACAACAAGTTCTCCATATTTTTCGCAGTAATCCCTTCATGGCGGTCCTCTGTTGAAGGGAGCAACAAGTCATGAACGAACCCATTCTTAAACACTTTACCAACACCCCTAGCCACATTTCCATCCATGAATAAGTTCACATATAATGTTGGCAATTAGACAAATTTCCAGGAATAAACTACAACAAAAAATTACTGAGCGAGAGAGCGACTTAGAGAGAGAGAGAGAGAGAGTTGAGCATGAAAGAGAAGGAGGCCAATTAGGGTTGTTTTTGTCTTGTTGTTATGGGAAGGGCCGAGAAAGGGAGGAAAGGAAACGAGATAGAAAAGTAAGAGAAAGGGACGGTGGTCCGGTCCTAGTTTTAGTCCAAGTGGTCTAGTCATGCATGGGAACCGGTTCCATTTTTTGAAACCATGGACTAAACCAAAAACTTTGAATAATCTGACCAACCCGGCCAATCCGGTCCAATCCGGGCAATTCTCGAGTTGAGCAGTCTAGTATGCTTAGCCCTACTTGTATTGCTTATAAAAATGAGTAAATAAAAAATATTTGAGGATTTCACCCCTAATTAATGCGCTAACATGAAAGACCGAGTGTTGGTTTGATTTTTGTATCTATCAAAAAAATTCAAGGCTTATGTTGTGGTTGTGGAGTTCCTTTCCTCTCTTCTACGACTAGCCTTCCCATCCAAACATAACTTCGGCGGTGCCTCGAAGCATCTCACGGTTAGTCATTGGGCGAAACTTGCCATGAGCAAGGCTTGAAAAAAAGAGTTATGTCATCGACATCGTCATCTCAAAAGAAAAACAAACAAGAATATTCTTGCTATTTGAGGTGATAAAATGGGTCAAAGACCCATGTTTTAATCTATATTTGATAATATTGGTCATAAATAGGTCAGTTTAAAATGCCAAATGAGTTTTAAATAGGTCAATTACCAACTTTATGGGTCATAAATGGGTTCTCAATGGGTCATAAACGGATTATATAATTAATTGTAAGTATTATCAACAAATAAATTTAAATATTATTAACAATTCATTTTTAAACTATAAAAATTCTATTATTCTAATTATTTTATTTAAAAAAATAAAAAAACTGATTATTTTTATTTTCCCTTATTGTTCCTTCTTTTTTTCTTTCCTTTTTTTCCCCTCCTTTTTCCCTCTTTCTAAGTTGGTCACTAGTCAAGAGGCGAGCAATGAGCTCACTAGATTCCGGTAACTGAAAAGGAAAAAAAATATTTTAAAAATAAATTAATTAAAATTTCGAAAAAAATTAGAAAAATTATTTTAACAATACATTTAAAAAAAGATCACCAAGCAAATTTTCCTACACTTGATTAAATATATAAGTATTTTATCAATACAGGTCAAGTATAGATCGGGTTGGATATGAGTCATTATATTTACACTACATAAATATGAATCGACCCATATTTGACCCGACCTAAACCTGACCCAACCCACCCATTTGATGCTCTTACTTGTAATCACAAACCAAAGAGGAGGGGGAAAAAAAGAGAAGCTTGGGGCAGGGATGGGGTTTAATCTAATATGGTTCCAAACGCGCTCCAATAGAATGAATAAGCGTTCCCTCCCTTCCAAAAAAGCCAACGATCCTGCCACCATCCGGTTCCGACGGGATACAAAATTCCGTGAACTTTTTAAGGGTTTTCTGAAGCGCATCCCAGTTCAGTTTATCTTTCTTTGACAGCAATTTCGGAAAGGACGGCCCGTAAGGTCGCCTCGTGATAACTATTTTCAGGTTGTGGATGATAGTTTCACCAATGCTTTTATTTCTTTTCATCCAGACTGATATGTGACCTAGACGCTCCTTGTGATAGTCCAGCATGACCTGCAAGAATAGCAAAGCGAAACATAATTTACTTGGGTGAACAGATGACGGATCGACCCTTACAACTCTAGGTATAGGACGCCGACGGAAGTGCCTCGATCTTCGATGGAAAGATACCGTGCTTCATGAAGCTATGAAACGTCATGAAAAGCAACATGTATGTATAAACGACTGACGGATAGAACAAAAGGGAAACGAGAGAGAGAGAGAGAGAGAGAGAGAGAGAGAGAGAGAGAGAGAGAGAGAGAGAGAGAGAGAGAGAGAGAGAGAGAGAGAGAGAGAGAGAGAGGATTCAGATATGGATTGATTGAGATATGGATTAACTAGGGGCGTCAAATGGGTGGGTCGGGTCGGGTCAAATATGGGTCGACCCATATTTGACCCATTTAACCCGTTTTGACCCATATTCATGTAATGTAAATATGGTGACCCATACCCGACCCGACCCATATCCGACCCAACCCGTATTGATAAACACTTCCATATTTATCCCAGTTCAGGAAATTTTGTTTGGCGATTTTTTTTAAAAATGTATTGTTAAAATAATTTTATGAAATACGATTATTTGATACTTTTTCTAAAATTTTTAAATTTTTTTTCGAAATTTTAATTATTTTTATTTTTAAAATATATTTTTTTATTTTTTTCATTTTTGCTTTTCCAGTCTTCGAAGTCTGGTGAGCTCATCGCTCGCTTCTTACCCAATGACCAACTTAGAAAGAGAAAAAAATGAGAAAAAAAAAGAAAGAAAAAAAGAAGGAAAAAGATGGGAAAATAAAATAATCAATTTTTTGTTTTTTAAAAATAAAATAATTAGAATAACATAATTTTCATGGTCTAAAAATGAATTATTAATAATATTTAAAATTATTTGTTAATAATACTTAAAATTAATTAGGTAACCTGTTTATGACCCGTTTATGACTCATGAGATTGGTAAGTGACCCATTTAAGACCCACTTAGCATTTTAAGTTGACTCATTTATGACCCATATTATCAAATATGGGTTAAAATATGGGTCTTTGACCCATTTTGCCACCTCTAGAATTAACCTCCACGTATTTATCATTGCCTTTTTCGCCATGCTCAGGGCCTTGCACGAAGGAACCATTGTTATCGTATGCAATCTCTACAGAGTGAATTTCGTCGCCGAAACTGATACGAAATCCCCTCACATCAGTATGCACTCCTATGGCGTTGAGTCCCTTCCCGTATCTTCCATGAAATCCGATGATTTTGCTTCTTGTCGATGGATACCAAAAGTACTTCCCCTTTTCCGTCTCCTTGCCAAAGGGGCAATGTGTTCTTCTGTTACTGTAAAATATAAGCTACTGAATGATACCTCTATCCTCTTGCATGTAGCCTGAGATCGACATCAAATACTCCCGTGGATAATCCAATTTGACCTGCGCAATATCAAAAATATCTCCCAAAGTTGGAAGAATGGTTTATATAAGACCTATGCGTGCAGTTTATTTCACTAATATGACATGATTGAATACATATCAACATCGTCTCCACCAATGGGACATGAGTAAGCGAACAAAGACGAATCGGAAAGGTTATTAAAAGAGAAAAAAAAACTAACCTTGCCTAGCTTGGGGTTTTTTCCTCCACTGCCGTTACCGTACTCAATCTGGTTGACTTGGTGTACCATCAACATCATACACAATCGAAATGGAGCCAATATGGTCGTCGCGCCTCACCTCAACTTTCCTCACACCGGAGCATTTCTTTTTTCCCCCAAGCCCATTCACCTGGTCCTCCAAACCGACCGATTGATTTAATTCGGGTAGAGATCCAAGATCGGTTCAAAATGTGCTCTAATTCCGTAGGGACGTTGATCGCTCCACCATTAAAGTCCAACAATTTTGCCCCCCGTTGCAGGAGATGAGAAGTGCCTTCCCTTTTCATCACCAATAGGTCCGATCGTTCTTTTGTTAGTTTGAAAAGTGAGGGATGAATCGCTGGCTAAATCCTGATTGATCGGATGAATCGCTCTCCATTCGAATCAAGTTCAACAATGATGGTCCTTAGATCGATATGCGTAACCTGAAGATCTCACTTTCTCCCGGCTTCCCACCCAAATAACCCCACGGACTTGAAGGGGTAACATGGCTCGACTGTTGCTTCGATGGATTTGGAGAAAATCACCACTTGTGACGTTAAACGCGGGGACTTTCCCAGCTTCTGATGGCAAGTAAAAGTGATCCCCTTTCTCTCTATTAATAGTTCCCAATATTCTTTTGTTGGTTGGATGAGCTAGTCTAGAAAGGAACAGAGAGAAAATAATAGTTAAGTTTCTTTAGTTGTGACTAAAGCCATCCATACGAATATGATTGAATGCGTTGCCATTAATTCTACAAATTGGTTGGAGGGATCTCTCAGTTTAATTTGTTAAAATATGTAAATATGAAATCACTATTTCATCTAATAGTCTAAGTATTTAAAACAGTCCGCGATGATCTTCAAAAATTTTACATGGCTCCTTATTTGCCTCTCTTCTCGTCTATTGCCTCTCCTAGTTTTAAGCCAAAGAGGAGTAGACGGGACTATTTTTACATTATGTTGGCGGTAAATCATCCCCAACTATGTTCAATTTTGTCTTCATTAAAATAAAATGATAATAAGTTTCTAGTTTGCTTAACAAAAATTGCAATAACATGTTTTTCCAGTTGAAATAGACCATAAGAAACAAAATTAGTGAGACATTAAAACTAGCCATCAACTCAGAACCAAAAAAAAAAAAAACACTTTCTTTTGGCACTGAACACTAAGAAGATCAGAGATTTTCTTTCAAAATTTCATCTGCAAATGAAAACATGGTGATTCTTGTTTAAAAGGGAAAGCAGGATTGTGCAAGAGTACATGGCCCAAGCGGAAGAGCACCTCAAGTTCTACCGACCAAGAAAATAAACTTCGAACAAGAGCGTTCCGTGCTGCATGAAAAGAACCAAAAACCAGAAAATTTAAACCCACCAAATGAGACACGCTCCTGAAAGTGAACGAAAATAAAAAGTGAAGATCTCGTCTTTTCTTCACAAACTGAAAAGAGAAGGGATACAAATGAGATGCCAACAACGTATACTCGTCATTTATGCATTTCTCGTATCATAAGGTATAGTTTTTGAAAGTCATTATGAAATATTATTTAAGACACATAGAGTAAGCAGATAAAAAGAAATTGAGAGATCACATCTTTTTGGAATTAACATGATTTCACAATGATAAACTGAATGAACTATTGCAATGCAAAACAACTACTTATGATTATTTTACGTAAATCCCATTGAACAATAATCCATAATACTAACATGGTATAACTTGGCCTACTAATACGGTTCCAAACGTGCTCCAATTGAATCGAGATGTGATCCGGACCGTCCATAAAACCCAATGATCCTGCCACCGATCGCATCCGACGGTATACAAAATTCCTTGCCCTTTTCCTCACCAAATGGTCCGTAGGTGCGTCTAGTGGTATGTATTTTCAGAGATTGGATTACGGTGGGTGGATCCGGCCCGCTTTCTCTTATGTGACCTGATATGGAAATCAAACGCTCCTTGGGATAATCTAGCTTGACCTGCACAGTTAATCAATTCAAACTCCTCCTTTAAAAAAGATTTTCACTTGCTAAGAACACTATCGAGATGCGATGATTTGCTAACTATTTTACTGTAGTGCATTGTGGTGGTCATACCTTTTTCTTTTTACCTGACGTTTACCTTTCTGCTTTCACTTATCATTAGAATTTTAGCTTGGACAACAAAATCTTCTGACCACGTTAATATTTATCTTATAATTCTATAACACATCTTTTTAAAGATTTTATTAGGTTTGTTACCGATGCGAAGAACTTTTCAGACATTTATCGTTGAATAAGTGACATGTATGTTTGATTCTACTTCTTGCACTCTCCGCAACACAAATCTTCTAAAATTATCCTATGACTTTCAATCGTAACAATCATCACATGTAATACATTTTCTTATACTATTATTGAGATATACACAGTCATTTTATTGCATTCATTTATCTTTGCAATGATGGAGTTTTTACCATTCTTCTGATATTCTATGTTTTCCTACTATGAATTAAATATGAATGATCAGTATGTTCCAAAATGATTGTTTATAATGAGGTTTTGAAAGAGTTCAACAATGCAGGGATATCCATCTCATATTTATTCATATTTAAATAATAATAAATTGAAAGATTGATCTAATATGGCGTTAATATTCGAGGACTAGTTTGTTAGGAATAGAAATTACTAAAGTGACAACGAAAAACGAACTACCAGAAAAAGTTCCCACTTGAAACTAAGTTCAGCAATTTCTTAATTATATCTCGAAGACTTAATAAATTTATGTTTGTACCTTTTTGGTTGGAAATTAGCTAAGATCAAATAACTGAGACTCGCTGCTTAGAAAAGCGCACTAAAAGAAAGGTCCCTGATGGCCCAACAATCAGGACACAAAAAGTCTACCCAGCCTTGGGGAACCCCATGATTAATTAACTTGAATTCTTCATTGATCGTATCCAACGTCATAAAACTCCTACGATGATGTTAATTAATAACTCTTTTAGCTCTAGATGTAAGTCGAGGAGCTCACCTCATGTCTTTCTCCATGATCTCCTCCACCATGTTGAGAGCATTGAACCGACGAACCATTATAATCATATTCAACCCTGATGGAGTCGATCACAGATCCAACCACAATCTCAATTCCTCTTACATCAGTGTGTACTCCATCATCCCAAGGAGCTCCCCCTTGACCTCCGATCTGTCTGACTGACTTGAAGGGGTGCAAGTCTGATATCGGTTCCGCATATACCCCGATGGAATCAAGATTTGAACCGGATCTTCCATAAAAGCCGATGATTTTGTTGCCGGTCGATGGATAACCAAAGTACCTTCCCACTTCCTTGCCAAAGGGACCATAGCTTGCTTTATTGCTGTGAAATGTGAGCGAGTGAACAATGATGGGTTCATAATTCTCTCGCCTGTAGCCAGAAATTGATGTTAAGTATTCTCGTGGGTAATCCAATAGAACCTGCACACAATCTCTCTTTCATAAGTTTGACTTGGTAAAATCGAAGTGATAAATTTGACAAGATAATGAAATAGAGAAGATACATAACTTTCATATAAAACTATTCGAATTCATATGGGACTTGCGCTAAACCCATATAGGGGACCAGTAACTAAGGTACTCTCGAAAATCTCGAAACAGTCTTGATCGTCACCAATCACTCAAACATATGAATAAACAACTGATAGTGTCCCTAGTGAGAAAAGTGAAGAGGAAAAAACTAACTCTTTTGACTTTGGCTTTGCCATTTCTGGGATCAGCACCATGTGCACGTGAGCAAACCGGTTCACCATTCTTGTCATACCAAAAGAAAATGTAATGGATGATATCGTCGTGCAAGATCCGAACCTCCTTCACACCACTAAATTTACCATCATCCCATGCATTCCCACCTAGGCCTCCAAATGGTCCAATTGATTTGAAGGGATAAAGATGAGAGATTGGCTCAAAATATGGTCCGATTGCATCAAGATGGTCGCCACTCCTTCCATAAAATCCAGTTATTTTGCCGCCCGTTGTAGGCGATGAGAAGTAGACTCCCTTTTCATCGCCAAACGGTCCAATTATCCGTTTGTTACTTTGAAAGGTGAGCGAGCGAATGACGGTGGGACAAGAACTAGAACTTCTTATGTACCCCGATATTGCAGTTAGATATTCATTTGAATCACATAGATCAATCTGCACATATTAGTGGGGAGCGACTATATCAAACTTATGATCAGTAACACATGCAGAAATTTTATAAGGAATATGTAAGAGGACTTACTACATGGATCTCGCCTTTTGCTGTGCCACCATGTCTTTCAGATAGCCATAGATCTTTATCCTCCTCTTCGTATTGAAATGTGATAGACTCGATGATCGGATCTCTGCTTGGTTCGAATACAATCACTATTTTCCTCACGCTAGCATGGTGGTTGCCATCATCCCAAGATGAACCACCTGAACCACCAAATAACCCCACTGATTTGAAGGGATACAGCTTGTTCGAGTAGAGCTCAATGTGGGCTCCAATAGAATCAAGTAAAGTACCACTCCTTCCAAAAAATCCAACAATTTTCCCAACTTCTGGTGGCAAGGAAAAGTACTTCCCTTCTTCTTTCCCAATCGGTCCCCAGAGCCTTTTGTTGGTTCGAAATGTGAGAGACTTGATTACAGTGCTTCCATATGAATTGATATATCCAGAAAAAGAAGTAATGTACTCATCCGGTATTACCAATTTTACCTACAAATAGGCCACAAAAACACATTCAACATGAGTGACTCTATGTCGCATCATTCTTTTTTGAAATGAATTGATGAGCAAAATAAATTGACTATTTTTTTTAAATATGATTATCATCTATTAAACAAGTATAACATGCTAAGATTCCTGTAAGTTATGTTTCTAATACATTTCATTCTATAAATCGAAAAGTAATATTTTTTGTTTATGAGTAGGTTTACTTTGCCGAACCTTAATAGAGTGAATTTATTAGTTTTTCCAATTGGTTTTCTAACAATCATGATGATCTTCACGTGAGCTTTTCAAGTGCATTTCAGAAGCATTAAGAGTGGGTTCAAAATTCCTTAATTGACCGATGTTATAGTAAGCAAAAATGATTAGCTTATGACATTCAAGTAGGACACGAGAAAGAAAAAAGGAAAGAGTCTAGAAACAACCTCGGAGATATTCCCCCCACCATTTCCACCATGCCTAGTTGATCGTATGGAACCATTGGCATCGACGTAATGGAAAGCAATAGAATCAATGACCGATCCATGCCGAATGACAATTTTACTTATATGCATATGTTGGCCATCATCCCACGAACCTCCACCTTTACCTCCAAAAGGCCCTAAAACCTTAATGGGATATGTATGAGGAATCGGCTCATAATAAGCTCCAATGGACTCGAGACGAGGGCCGTGACACCTCCCATGAAACCCAATAATCTTGCCGCCGGTATATGGAAATGAAAAGTACCTTCCTTCTGCGGATCCAAATGGTATATAGCACTTGACATTAGTATGGACCGTTAACGATTGAAGAACGGTGAATCCGGAAACTTCTCCGATGTAGCCCGAGATGGAAGTCAAGTACTCACTTGGATAGTCAAGCTTAATCTGAGGAGGGGGGAAATCAAAATTCGAGAGGAGGGTGAGGAAAGCAAGGAACAAATTCAAGAGATGAGACCGAAGGACGATTATTATGTTCTCTTCTTGGTTTTGTGATGCCTCATTTCCTCTGATTTTCCTTTTAACTCTTTTAGGCTCTAACTATTTCTCGATAGCTTGAATGAGCGAAACTCAGCTATACAATCCCGAAACTTAAGAGGGGCGAGAGAGAGATAATGACTTACCCTATATGTTTTGCCTCCGCCACTTTTGCCATGTGTGAAGGGACCAACTCGACGTCCATACTTGTCGTATATAACAGAGATAAAATTGATTGCTAAATCGAAACCTACCAGGATTTCCCTCACATCTGTATATCTTCCATCATCCCAAATGTCATCGCCTTTATCACCCCCACATGGTCCAAAAGCTTCGAAAGGATATGCATGAGAAATTGGCCCATAGTGCGCTCCAATTGAATCAAGATGACTGCCACAATGTCCATGAAACCCAATGATTCTTCGGCCATCAACTTCTGGAATATGAAAAGGCTGCCCTTTCTCAAAGCCATATGGTCCATAACCATTTGGCTTCCTGTTGGTATGGAATTTGAGAGATTGAATAACAATAGGAGCTTGATAATCTCTTATATGGCCAGATATTGAAGTCAGGTATTCATCTGGACAATTTAATCTGACCTGTCATTAGCGCAAGAATTTTATTTTATTTTTGTTAGTGTCACCATCTGTTTCAAGATTAAGAAAGTGCTTCTGTATATGTATATGCAACCTAACTTTTATACTTATGTACATCCTTTTGATCTCTTCTTCCACCTAGGTGGACTATTATGATGGGTTAATACTTCCTTGTGTCATATGCTGATTATGTGTATTATTTAAGCATATGATTTCTTTTTTTTGGTAAGGAAAAAATTTTTTGGTAAGGTTAAGCATATGATTTCTTAATCATGAGGATTTGTAAAAAATGTATTACCCAATGAAACTTTTTAGAATAACAGGATACTGACCGTAAAAATTTTGCCATTAGGATTTCCGCCATGTCTGAATGAACGTACCAAACACCCGTCTTGATCATAGTCGATGGTGATGGAATCGATAACCGACATAACTAGGACACTGATTTGCCTTACGCCAGTATACGTTCCATCATCATAAGCACCGCCACCTTGACCTCCATAGGCCATAGGGGATTTCAACGAGAGAGAGGATGACTCATAAACTCCATCGATCCAATCGAGATAGGGGCTTCTCGCCAACTTGTCCAAAAGTTTATGCCATTGATCTTTTGATACATCGCTAAGATAGGAACCTAATCTTTTAAGGGTTAATGGATGACCTCCTGCATAATGTACTAAACTTTTAGACAGCTCCTCATAACCTTCTTGAGGTTCTTCTCTCTTGAAGGCATGGTGACAAAAGAGTTGAAGCGCTTCGTTTGGATTCAATCCTTTGACAATGTACTTGTCATCTACCTTGAGAACTTTCAGCAAATTTGGATCTCTTGTCGTGATCAAGATTCTACTCCCGGGGTGAAACGTCTCTCGCTCTCCGGCCCCAAAATAGTCCATTTGTTCTTTCTTAGTTACATCTTCGAGGACAATAAGTATCTTTTTACGACACATGCTAGTCTTTATCTCGTTGATGTTGGTGTGAATGTCGTCGTACATCTTCAGTCCTTTCACCTTCACGAGATTTTGGAGTAACTTCTTCTGCAGGCCGAGAAGATCACTCCGATTCGCTTCTCCAATTTTTTCAAGAGAAACAAAAGCCTCGAAGGCATCACGAATGCCATCACAAGCAACTCCGGCCACTGTTGTCTTACCTATTCCTTCCGTACCACATATGCCTATCATGCGCACATCCTCCTCTCCACCTTTTCTTAGCAAGGGGATAACATCGTTTGCCAAATGAGCTGCTCCAATTGCATTTTTCACAAAGTAGGGAGACCTTGTCCGACGAATCTCCTCAGCAAGGTACTTGATTATTATTTCAGTGAGCTTCGCTTCATTGCTGATGTTAAATGTTAGTTCCAAATTTATACTAGCAATATGCATGATAAAATAGACGCGCACATATGCCCCGAGAGACAACATATGACTAACTTTAGACTGAAATCTTAGATAGAACAAATCGAACTCGACTAAATCACTATAGGCATTGGCATGCGTAACAAAGAAATGGTGATAAACTAAGCTCTACTTCGATAGTAACCTCATCCTACGACAGCCGAGGTGTTTCTTGCGGTATTTCTCGATCGTCTTCTATTAGGTCGCATACAAAGAAACAACCCATTTCTGACTAAGTCTATAAGAAAAGTAACATATAAAGATTTCCATCATGTGCTCATGTTAATAGGTGTGAAACCCCAAAATTTGACCCATAAAGCTATGAAAGCTCACAAGGACCTTTCAGCGGAAGAAAAATCGTTAACCGCATCTATCTTTTTTCAATTTGTCTTTCATTTTTGTTCCCCAATTCCGAAGAATGCAGCCTACAAACCTAGGGAATATTTGTTGCAGCCCCTTGTTTTGGCTTTCTCGCTCTTTTACAGGAAAAGTATATTAAAAAAAAACATTTTCACCTTTCGGCGTCATGTCAATTTGTATATTGAGTTTTGGGGAAATTGATCACCTGCTCTGATTACTTTCCAGAGAAGGTGATCTTTCGTTGGTCAGCCGTCCGATCGATTGCTGCATTTTTTAAAAAAAAAAGAAAAAAACAAAAGGGTGGGCCCCCTATTAAAATAGGGCCCACCCTCCCCCTCACGTCTGCCCATAGAGCTGGCCTGCTCCGCGGGCAGACAATCCGGATCGGAGTTTTGGACCTACAATTAGCATCCCAAGTCGCACCTAGAAGGTGGTCCTACTTACAAACTGTCATTTTTCTTTCAATTTTGCCCTCTCCACCATTTCGAATCCACTTACAATAGAAACCCACTTGTCCAAAATCCAGTCTACCCACGCACTGGTCAGCCCCTCCCGTCCCGATGTCCGCCTAGCCATGGCCACCCACCAATCCAGCTGAGCCGCGAGAGAGGCTCCGCCGGCGTCGAGCTCAACTCCGATGTGTTGGGTTGGACTCAGATCTCGATGCTGGGCATGGCCTAGAAGAGGGGGACGCATGAAGGATCGAGGGTGAGAGAGAGAGAGAGAGAGATAGACAGAGGGTACAGCTAGGTTCAGTGGTGGGGCAGCGTTGATCGGATTCGGTGGTGAGGGACCACAGCACACAGAGAGAGAGAGAGAGAGAGAGAGAGAGAGAGAGAGAGAGAGAGAGGGAGAGGGGGGGGGGGGGGGGGGGAACAGTGTAAGGTTTGGATGAGTTGTGAGTGTAGATTGGGATTTTATTTTTTGAGGTGCAAATTTTAGGTTTTCAAGATTTAGAATGCAAAATCATATCGAGATGAAAAGCGGGTATAGTTTTTTAAATTGCTTGTGCTTAACATCAGAAATCTTGAAATTGACACGAAATGATTTTCAAAATATGGCCACAAGGATTTTCACAAAAGCCGAAAGAGACCTCTACTTGTTCCCCTTCCCTCAAGAAAACCGATTCTGCCCGACTATACCCAGACTCCATCTCAAAGGCAGGCAAACCAAAGAAATAACATCAGAAAAGAAAAACAATCACAGATGGCTTTACTAAAGCTTTCACATGAAGTTTGAATCACAGGTACGTACCCATGGGCGTGGTTCTCCCGGTGGTAACCGGACAAATGCTTAGCCTTCGTTAGAGCATCCCTCCATATTTGTTTCTGCTCATCGTCACTCTCCTTCCTACACAACCTGTCGAAACCTTGCGCGAATTCGCTTCCGCTCGTCAACTTGGAAACATCGTTTGCGTCCACGCCCAGAAATATGACAACAACCACGTGGCCGTGATTCTTGAGCAGCCCATTGCACTCAAGGATCTCAACCAGCTCGTTCATGCACCACTTGGAGTCGGCATAGTTCGGGGAGAACACGACGAGGGCAAACTTGGCATGGCGGATCGCTCTCAAGAGCTTGTAGCTGATCTCCTTCCCAGTGTCCTCTCTGTCTTCGTCGCTGAAGTATTCAATCCCCGCCAGGTTCATCCCGCGGAAGAGGTGCGATATGAAGGTCTTCCTCACATCCTTCCCTCTGAAACTCACGAACACGTCGTGTTTCCATTGACGAGAAGAAGCAGAAGAAGAAGACATGGTTCTTTTGTCTTGTTGATATTTGGTGTGGAAACTCTTTTCGGGAGGCCATATGTGCCCTCGGTTAAGGAGACTTTTAGATAAGACTCCTTCACGACGACTTCGAGGAAATGATGCCCATTCCGACGTTGACATCAAGTTGAACATAAATAATTTTTTCTTTTACAAAATAATGCCAGATTTCGTAATATTAGACTACAGAGTAACGTGATAGAATTTTATTTCGAGAATATTTATTTTATCTAATGGAACTTCACCTTAAGAAATGCCAAATCACTTTATAATAATTTTTTTTTCTATAAGGGCATGTTTGGTAACCATTATCGTCCTAGAAATATGTTTTTTTTTTAAAATGAATTTTTTTAAGAAATGGTCTTCGGATGAGTTTTAGGGAAGAGAAATGCGTTTGGTAACTGTACAAAATTTCTGTCCCTGGATTTTTTTCATTTAATTTGAAAATTATCAATAAATACAATAAATTGATATATGAAACACTTTTCTATTATCTAAGATAATAACTTTTGCAAATTAAATTCATGCATTCATAATAAATAAATAAAACTATTAGATGGATGATTTGTTAGATGAACAACCAAGAGGAAATAAAGTATAAAAATATCCAACTTTCTTTCTTGGAGATGATCCTATTTGAAATGGAGATTGGCCTAGTTTTAAACTCAATTACTCTCATCATCATCTTTTCCTCTTTCTTTCTTGTACTTGATACGATGGAGTTGTGTTGTACGAGGAACTAATAGATTCCCCGTGAAAATTCTGCTTCAAAGACCATCATTATCAATTGCCAAATCCCAACGAATCGATCTCATCTTGAGAGTCGATTCCTTTGGTGGTGTGAGTATTGTTGGAGAGATGGAACAAAAGTGAGGGAGAAAAGCCAGAAATTGAGAAGGAGCCAAACTTATTTTTTTTCGTCATTTTCAACAATGAGGGACGTAAATGAACAATTAGATAGAAATACCGTAAAACATTGCATGTGGTGAATCTATCATGGTATACACACAATATATAAGTGAAAGCATTAAGCACGAAAAAAAAGGAATGCAATCAACTTGATCGAATGAAAGTGATTGTCATTTAAAATATACATTTGCAATATCAAATAAACAATTTAAAAAGATAAAATGAAAATTTATTTCTCCTTTTGCACTGTTCAAACTTGTCCGAATAATGGAGAACCAAACAATTTTTGGTTCTAATTTTTTATCCCTAGCTCATTCCCAGCTTTTTTTTTTTTCATCCCGAGAACATAAATTTTAAGGGTATTTACCAAACAGGTTTCTCGTCCCAAACTTGTCCAGGGACGAGAAACCAAAAAGCAGAATAGTTATCAAACATGCCCTAACAAGCTCGTTTTGTTCTCCGTTATATTAGAGTGGAGGCAAGCACCATACATGTGCGAAAATCAGTACTAAAGAAATGATTGGTATGTTCTGAAGTGAAGGGAGTGGATACTTTGAAGGATGTTGCTAATTACAATTATGTCCCCATTTTTCACTTTATATGATTTAATGTAGGATGAAAAGTAGTCTAATAAGTTAATGCACACTTTTTCACTTTATCAGCCACTCTGATGGGAAAATTATCCAAAAAAGCTCAAATTAATTGTACTTTTGTCAGATCAATCTCAAACTCTTTGATTGTGACAATTGGCTTTTACATATTTTCATGTTGTTTTGATTGAGTTTGTCCAACCAAGTTTTTCAAAAATTATTGATGTTGACGATTTTTAATAACATTTTAATATTTATTGTTATTTGTATTTTCCATCAATTGTCTAGTTTAGTGCCAGATAAGCCACGTAAGATGACTTGCATTCGTGTTAATGATTTATAGTCATGGACTTATGCAATTAAATTAACTGAACTAACAACAGTATAATAAATTTTTTGAATAATTTTCCTCAATTTAGATAAATAATCAACTTGGATTTGTTTAAAGAAAACCCATATGTGTGCACATTTTAATACGACGTGCGAAGGAAGCACGAAGTAACCAAATTGATGTGATGACATAGGGTAAACATATTTCTACAACTTGCAATTTTCTTTTTTCTTTTTTCATAGTTTTGGCCAGATTATCTCCAACTAACTTGCTTGATTATAAGTCGTTCACATATCTGTTTTCTGTCCCTCCCTTCTGAAAAATGAAAAATTAAACTCAGTTCGAACGTGCACATCTCCTTGCCATACAATAATTTTGCCATTGGTGGGATGCATTTCGTTGACCAACTGAATTAGAGACATGTTCATGGTTGCTTCAAGGGAATCTGGAGTATGCAACTTGGATTTGTTTGACATCAGTTCAACATCCCAATGACATCTGTAAAAGAAAATAAGAATATTGAATGGCAGGAGCAACTCTCTCTCTCTCTCTCTCTCTCTCTCTAGTAGCAGTACCAAGGAAGATTGTACGTTCAACTTTGTAAAATGCAGAACTAAATAAAAAATATCTGCATGAAATTGGAAGCACCAAAACTGGAGCTCCGCAATTGTCATGTCCCTGGGCGAGCACGCGGCAGCTCTCAAAAGTCGATATCTCACGATATTCCAAGACTTGTTGCCAACCTAAATAACCACAGCAGATAAACATGCTAAATAATATCCTAACAAATCAAGAATACAAAAGAACTCTTCATGTCAAAAATTAAAAAAAAAATAATTCAAAGGATGAGATTTTTCTGTCACACTTATAAATTGACCATCAATGCTTTCTTCAATCGATGTGGGACAACTTCAATAAGAATACCGTGGGGAAGTCTTTTCTAAATATGTAAAAGCATGTCTTAGTTTGCATATTTGACATTTTCAAGTAAGATTACACCTTCAAATTCCCCAAAAACGTGATCGCAAATGACTTTAGCCACTATTGTCTTGCCAATTGCTTTCATTTCCCACTTTCCAACCCCAATTTCAACAATAATGTCACATCCTCTACGAAGGAATGTACTCCAATAGCATTTTTGACAAAATAGGGGGAGATTGGTCGAGGACTGATCCTGACGAGATGTCATGCATATTGCTCGATGAAGTTTAATTGATCCCTGTAGTTGCATCGGATGAACAAGTCTATTATGAGTAACTACATCATAGAGAGGCTATCAGCAGATGTACATCAAACCCATGAAGTTAACTCTATCAACAGCATATTTCAAATCGACCTCTAGTATGAGCTTTTTTTCGGGAGCGAACTCATTAAATTCATTACCCATTAGCATCATTATTCAAGTGCCACCCCGACAAATTCCCAGCTTCTTTAAGCGCATCCCTCTACTTCTGCACCAGCAAATCATCGGTGTGGCTGACCAAACACCTTCCGAAACCATCCCCAAATCGGCCGCTCTCTTTCCGAATGCCCTTTTGCTCAACAGTATAGAAAATTGGCAGAATTACGCGACCCTGATGCTCTCTGAACCTCCTTTTGCACTCCAGGATCTCCACCATCTTGTTCAAGCACCACCGCGAGTCAGCATAGTTGGTGGTAAACATAACAAGGGCAGCCCTAGAGTGGCGAATCAAGCAACCCGGGCTCAGTGAAAATCTGGACTAATCTTGATAATATTAAAGCAAAAGTAAAAATTCAAGATCAAAGTCTGAACAATATAGAAGTATTCGCAAGGCTTTAAAGGTCTGGAGTTAAAAGTTTGCGAAATTTCAAAACAATTTGATAATGTGCAAATATATATATTAAAAACAATTAAAAGGAGTTAAGGAACAAGAAAATATGCACATGGAATATATAATGGTTCGGCTTGATCCAAGTTTACGTTCACCCTTCCTCCCTACTGGTTGGATTTCATTGTATGATAAATCTCATTATCACATTCAATCATTCTTTTCTCTATCTTTCAAAGAAAACAATTTATAGCTCAAGAAAAAAAAAAGTACGTATGATTGAAGTACTCTCGGGCTTTGAACTTTTTTATTTGGACCTTGTCTTTTTTCTTTTGGCACCTCGGTCTCCTTTTGTACTCCTCCACCTCCAAATTATTGTTGGATTCTCTCTAAAGAATTGTCTTCCATTCAACCCGTTGGATAGAATTGGATTGAGAACATAAAGTAGCCGTTGAAAGATAAATTCTGAATTCCCCTTGATTTGGTTGCCCATACACTTAAATCTCTAATTGTCATAGGTAGAGTTGTTCAGTTTGGTAAGTAACTTGTCTTTGGAATAATTGTCAATTAAGCAGGATATATGGCATTATGTTGCAAATATAGTACTAGAATAGAAAGTCAATCGATGTCTTCTAAATAGGAAATCCGAGGCAAATTACTAGCTGTTATGTGTTGCATTTGAATATGATAAACTGTAGATTTCAAAGTCTAAAGTTTATCTTCAATGCTAAGTTTGAAGAGTAATTTCAATATAAAGTTTGAACATATCGTCTGATGACATTCATATTCTGCGTTTGAACTTATAGTGTGATGATGTTCAAATTCTACATCAAAACAAATTCAAATGAAGATATTACAATCTAATAATATTATGCTATAATTTTGAGGTCGAATAGGTCTACAAGTCTGAACAATTATTCCTCTGAATCTGGATATTTATAACTATGAATCAGGATAAATTTAGTTTCAAGATAAAGTCTAAAACTTGAAGATATCAAACTTCGATTTCTATCTTATGGTCGTTCAAATATATTGACATTCATGATTGTGCCTCATTGTTTACTTATCTATGGTACCTCCAGGTTTTAAACTTGTTCACTTTCTATTTAGGCACCTCCGGCTTATATACACCCAAGCCTTGCTCATCATTGATAGAAGAGTCATCATCTTTATATGTTTATATTTGAATATCATTTATATAACTGCTTCTGCATTTTTTACCTAGTTACTTAACCATTAAATACATTAATACCTTGTATTTTATTTTGTCATTTTCAAAACATCTTAAGGAATTTCCCAACAATTATTCCTGAAATAGCAAATCCCCACCTACTTTAGCACATGGAGGCGGACCGCGAAGGTGTTCCAATGTCCACTTCTCTTAAGCTCACGAACATGTCACACTTCCATTGATGGATTGAAGCAGAAGACGAAACGCGTTGCTCGATCTCTTTTCCCATCAGCATAGGAATTTTTTCACGCGGGTGGAGCGTGTACATGAAGTGGAGGCGCACGTTGCAAATGAGAAAAGAGGACGAATGAAAGAGCCGCCATCGGAAAAGACTGATTATTCAATTGAATGTTCAAACAAGTTGCGGAGAGGCTCTGGTTTGGTTCAAAGGACCGAAGATCCAACTTGCTCGCACGACGACAATTTGGGTTGAATTCGTCAAGGCAAGCTAAAAGAGCTTCGTTTCACGTGACAGAGACACGTCTGAAGGCGGCTTTTGAAATCAAACCAATTGGCAGCTAAGACTTGACAGACGAGGCGGCGCCCACCGCTGTAAGTGATGAAACTTCCGAATCTAGCTGATGCAAGGGCGGCCAGCCTAATGATAGCGTTGAACTTCTTGAAACACTACGAGAATTGGACAGGAAACAGCAAGCAGCCAATACGGCTGGCTTGCGCTTACGAAATAATAATCGAGCTACGTGATTTATACGGTTGGCGTCATGGTATTAAACAGCCTATACAACTAAATTGGAAAATTAATTATTGTGATGCGGCCTGCGCATTTGATTGGCTTTGATGTCCGTCGCAGGTGCTTGCCACAACCCATATGTTGTCATCATACATCATGTATACGTGTCAAGAAATATTAATACCACAAGTCAGAGAAGCAAAAATGATAGATGACAATGACTGGTGTAGCTTATGATCCACTCTCTTGATGATTAATATAATGATGCACGATTTGGAAAATGGTAGATTATCTTGCACACTTCAACGTCAAGTGAACATATATATATTAGACAAAAATTAGAAAAACAACAACTCGCATGTCCTTATTTTATGAAAATTTAATAATTTGAAAATTATTTTTTCCTTAATATTGCTCGAGAATATCGCTTACAAGGGAGTGCAATGCACCGGGATGCTTTTTGGACTGTAATTAATTAAGGAGCCATGGTCAAATCGTGGTACATGTTATCTTTTTGCAGGAAACGTGTGTTTTAGGGAATCTGCATGCAAGAAGAACAAGAGGCTATTATGCCCATCCACCTGAGGGGGTTGAGACCTCACAGCCCTGTAAATTGAAAATTGCTGAGCTAATTATCCAAAAAAAAAAGTACTAAATTTATTATATTACGAAAATTTAGTCCTAAACTTTTTGCTATTTTTCAATACAGCCCTTATGAGCTAATTTTGATCATAATTGCTGATTATGCAATGCAATTAGTGCTAACGTTGATAATTTTTATATATTTTTACAAAAAAAAATATTTTTTTCTTTTCCTTTTTTTTTTAACTTTCATTATTGGCATTGTGTGATTTGCTTGGGTCTTGGCAAAAGTTAGCGACCCTTACTGGCCATTAGGTGAGAGCTACGAGCCTGCGAAGGCCTTGCTTAGATCTCATGGTAGAGAGCTTCACAATTGTAACGTGCCATTGTAAAATTAGATGGTTTTTGGACTGTCATTAATTAGGGAGCTATGGTCAAATGATCGTAAATGTTACCTTTTGATAGAAAACGTGTGTGTTAGGAAATCTGAATGCAAGAAGAAACAATTGATTATTATGCATGTCCAACCCGAGGCGGTTCATAGATCTTATGTATTGTAGATTAAAAAAAACTAAGCTAATTATCTAAAAAATCCTAAGTTTACTATATGATGAAAATTTAGTCATAAATCTTTTAATTGCTTTTTAACGTACTCCTTTTGTATTAATTCTGATTGTAAATTGCTGATTATGCGACTAGATCAATGCTAATGTGGCTATTTTTTTTTCAAATAAATTTCTTTATTCTTTTCTCTTTTCTCGCGTTGTTGGCCTCGCAAGGTTCGCTTGGGCCCCAGCAATAGTTGGCAACTCTTGCCGACCATTGGGCTAAGAGCTGTGAAGCCTTGCCTGAATCTCATAGCAAAGGGCTTTCCAATTATAACATGAAATTGTAAAATCATCTGGTCTTTGGACTGCAATTAGTTAGGAGGCAATGGTGAAATCATCCTAAATGTTTTCTTTTAGCAAAAAACTGTGTCAAGAAATATGAATGCAAGAAGAAACAATAGGTTATAATGCTCGTCCAGCCTGAGGGGGTTCATAGATCTTACAGCCTTGTAGATTAAAAATGGCTTCCAAAGTATACTACGAAATGAAAATATAATCCTAAGTATTTGTCGCGACCTCCCCGAAAGTGCATCACCTAGGTTTTGGCTAATGGATTTCTAAGGTTAACTTAACTCGAGCTCTCCCAAGTCCATACCAATTCGGGATTTAGTTTTCAGTTTTTAACATGCAAATAATTTTCAACTGGAGTCACCACTAATCTATTCATGGTGGGTCGATTAGAAATCCATGTAAAGCACCGGGAGTTGTACTTTACTCCTACGAATCGGAGATTCTAAGTAAGGGGACTTGATTACGATAGACCACTCTAACGCTCTTTCGATACCTTTCATTTATTTTCAAAAGAATTATTTGACAAGCAGCTTGGATTGATTTCAAATTAATTCCCTAAATGTGCAATTCTAAACTAAATGGAATGCAATTTTTTATATTTTTTATGAATTTATAAATTAATTAACAATGAACCTAATTATCCATAACTAAATAACATCTAATTTAAAATTAGGAACTAACCTACATTAATCCCTAATTAAAACCAAAGTCTAAATAACATCTAATTTAAAATTAGGAACTAACCTACATTAATCCCTAATTAAAACCAAAGTCTTACTCAACTAAGGATAATATCCTAAAACGTAAACTCTAGCTAAAATTATCCTACCAAAATATCAAATCTGCAACCTAAATTAATTATGTAAATTAACTTAAACATGCAAATTAATCTAACCATGCCATTCTTAATATAAGCAATTATCTAAACATGCAATCCATCTAAATATGCAATTTTAAATCTAAGCATACAAAGAAAATAAAACACACCAAATTTATTCTAGCATGCAAATGACATCTAAATTAACCAACTCAAGCAAATTAAACATGAAACAATACCAATCAAATGCTCAAATCAAAATTGGAAACAAATATTTTTATAATTTTTAAAAATAAACAGGAAAATAATATTAAAATAAAGGGGAATCGGGTTGGAACCGAACCGGGTCGGTTCGGACCCGACCCGGTCGCTCGCACCAGGGGCCAAGCGAAGTCAGGAAATATTGGACTGGGCACATAATGGGCCCAATCCAATTTCTCCTGCTCCAATCCACACGCACGGCCAAAAGGCTCCAATCCGGGCCCGAACTCAGCCCAGCTACAACAACACACGCACGGCCATTGACTCCTTTCGAGTTGTGGACTAGACGTAAACCTAGCTTGAATCATCTTAAGGTTTGGGGTTGTTCTGCAGAAGTGAGATTATATAATCCAATATTAAGTAAGTTGGACTCCAGAACCACTCGGTGTTACTTTGTGTCTTATCCAGATCATTCGAAGGGATATCGATTTTATAATCCCAACGGAGGTACAAGAATTGTGGAATCACAAACGTCTAAGTTTCTGGAACTCGATGTGGCTGAGGAAGGTAGCTGCTCACAGACTACTGAGGATATCAGTCCTGTAGGGACAGCTGTGTGCTTTTCTCTACCTATACAGACAATCATGGAGCCTCCCATGCCACAAATTGAGCCTGTTGAGGTCCAGGATCTTGTTGTTGAAACGGTTCCTGATGAAGTTCCTCAAACCTCTCAGACTCGAGATGAGGTTGTGGTAGCTCCACTCAGGAGGTCTAGTAGAGAAAGACGACCAGCCATTCCACCGGATTATATAGTCTATCTAGGAGAGCATGACTACGATATCGGCTGTGCGGTTGATCCAGTGACTTATACAGATGCTGTTTCTTGTCCTCAATCAGATCTGTGGTTAGATGCAATGAAAGACGAGATACAGTCTATGAAACATAATGATGTATGGGATCTTGTTGAATTGCCTAAAGGATACAAGCCCATCAGTTGCAAATGGGTATATAAGACCAAAAGGGATTCCAAGGGAAAGATTGAGAAGTTTAAAGCCAGACTGGTAGCCAAGGGTTTCACTCAGACAGAGGGAGTAGACTATGAAGCAACGTTTTCTCCAGTCTCTTCTAAGGATGCTTTTAGAGTGATATTGGCATTAGTAGCTCATTTTGATATGGAGTTACACCAGATGGATGTTAAAACTGCATTTCTAAATGGAAGTCTTGATGAGGAGGTCTATATGGTACAACCCGAAGGTTTTGCAACCGGTGATCCAGGTAAGCTTGTATGCAAACTGAAAAAGTCTATTTATGGGCTTAAGCAAGCTTCCAGACAATGGTATCTAAAGTTTCATAGTGTTGTCACTTCATGCGGATTTGTTGAAAACAGAGTAGATCAGTGTATATACTGCAAGGTCAGTGGGAGGAAATTTATTTTTCTCATACTTTATGTCGACGATATATTGCTTGCGAGTAGTGATCTTGGATTACTGCATGAGACGAAGCAGATATTATCAAGTAATTTCGACATGAAGGACCTTGGTGAGGCATCTTTTGTCCTAGGCATTGAGATCCTTAGGGATCGTTCTAGCCGAGTATTGGGTTTATCTCAGAGGGCATATGTGGATCGTATTCTGGAAAGATTCAATATGCAGGATTGCAAACCAGGAATTGCTCCTATCTCTAAAGGTGACAAACTGAGTAAAGAGCAGTGCCCTCGTACAGTTGTTGAGAAAGCCCAAATGAAGAATGTGCCTTATGCTAGTGCACTTGGAAGCATCATGTATGCTCAGGTTTGCACTAGACCAGATATTGCTTTTGCAACTGGACTTCTGGGCAGATATCAGTCAAATCCAGGACACGATCACTGGGTTGCTGCCAAGAAAGTTTTAAGGTAGCTAAAGAGGACAAGAGATTATATGCTGATTTACAGACATGTTCAGGACCTACAGCTAGTAGGGTATACAGATTCAGACTTTGCTGGCTGTCGGGATGAATCGAAGTGTACATCAGGTTATGTTTTCAAGTTAGCAGGAGGTGCAGTATCATGGAAAAACCAAAAGCAGCAGAATATGTTGTCCTCTACCATGCAAGCGGAGTTTGTAGCATGCTTTTGGGCCGCTACTCAAGCTATTTGGCTCCGGAACCTCATTAGGGAGTTGGTCGTATTTGATTTTGTGGATGCACCCACACAGTTGTATTGTGATAATGATGCTGCGGTGTCGTTTATAAACAATAACAGAAGTCTCAAGGGGTGTAAACACATGAAGGTCAAGTATTTGACCGTAAAGGAAATGGCAGAGAATGGTGACATTAAAGTAGAGCATATTTACACAGATGATATGGTTGCGGATCCACTGACTAAAGGCCTTCGCCCTTGTGTATTTGAACGACATGTCATTAGCATGGGCTTAGGAGCATCATGGGATGCTGTTGTTTAGTGGGAGCTGTTTTTCAGTTTGTGCTCTAATAAAGTTTACATCAGTGTTTGTTACAGTTTGTAACGTTTTAATATGTATCAACTTTTACATTCAATAAAGTGTTTTTGGATGTGTTGTTGAATACATATATATGGCAAATCTCGAGGTACTATGTAAACCTTGAGTAAAGGCTAGGGGCTCTCAGTTATTAGCCTTAAAGATATGTCTTGTTACACATAAAGAAAAATTAACTATAAAGTAAGACATATACAGGTTCATTGGAACCATAAAGATATTCTCTTGTGCCACATCAGGTTTTGTGACACATAAGGAGAGAGAATTGTGACTGACAAAGGGGATGACACATAAAGTATCTCTTATAGAGGTGTTATCCATTTGCCACACTACCATATTGAATCCATATCAGTAGAGTTAAAAACATTTGTGACCATGGAAGGCTCGGCATTGTGTCAATGCAGTTACCGCCATGATTCGGTGTTTGAGACTCTATGGGATCGGATTGACTATTAAGAATAATCCCTAGACCAACATAAAGGTGCGCACATACAGTACAATTTCAATTAATATTTGCCCAAGTGGGAGAATGTAAGAGTTTTACCATTTGTGGGCTTCTATTAATTGAGATTGTAATTGGGCTTGGTCTAATAAGGTTGGATATAAGGATTCTTAATCAGTCTAATATGGGCCTGGCTGGTGTGGGCCGAGTTGAGCCCGGCCCGTAATGAGAGGGCCTGGCTGGAAACTCTATAAATAGAGCTCAAGTCCCTCCTCTAGCCCTGTTGAAATTCTGAAACTCTCAGAACTCCACATATACTTCGCATAAGGAGCGTTTAAGGTTAAGGGCGCAGCGAAGGGCGGTCTCATTGAAGCCAGTGAATCAGAGGGTCATAGAGGAGAAGATCTTGAGCTGGCGTTCGTCGTATTCCGCATCAAGAACGATGGATTCCAAATCAAGTAAGTAACGTCAACTCTCCTCGGTTATATGTTTCTAAATACTAGCTATGGAGGTCCTAGGGGAAGCCGTAGACGGTAGATCGCGGCCATCAAAAAGAACTTCAAGAACGGATCGTCGAAATTAAAAATTCCAGACAACTTCTCTCCCTCGCCTTTTCTCTCTCGCGTGAATATTTTCTTGTGCTCTTTCTCCCGCCAAAAGCACCCCACGTTTTTCTTCTTTTGGGACTCTTATAGGCATGGGAACAATATTCGGTCAAATCCCTTAAAAGGTTTGACCGAATCTCCTCCCCTTCACATTCTTCTTTTTCTTTTTATTTGCTTCTGATCTCTTTTTTATTTTCTTTCCTGCACACTAGGGGTGAGCAGTTCCCCTTGGAACCGGGAACCGGACCGGTGAGACCGGTTCCCGTTCTCTAGGACTGTGGACCGGACGGCCAAAATCTTGGACCGGACCGGACCGGACCCATCGGTCCGGTCCGGTTCTTGGGCGATCCAATGGGACCAGGAAAGAAACCTAAAATTAAGAGAGAGAGAGAGAGAGAGAGAGAGAGAGAGAGAGGGAGAGAGAGAGAGGCTTTGTCTGGATCGGTTGGGCTCCTCAGCTTGACATCCTGGTCCGCCCGTCGGTTGGCGGGTTCTTGACATATTGCAAGTGGAGCTCAGTCATAGAGGTGCTCGGGCAAGGCCTCCCATTGGTCTTGTTTTCTAGATGTAGTTCGGACCAAGGGCTGGTGCCGAGGGCCGACTGAGACGGGTCTAACTTGACGCCATGATAACGGGCTCACACATAAACGTCTTTCAACAATCTTCATTAGAATATTGTGGAAAAGTGAGCGTATCAATAATAACCTACTGCATATGGTCCTCCAATGGGAGTTTATCTAATTGTCTGTGGGGTAGTACAATTTCACTAATCGGTTGTTCCTGCATGGGTTCTTTTTATTTTTATTTTTATTTATCTCTAACCGGCCCGGTCCGGTCCGGTCCTCCTATAACCGGGAACCGGACCGACCCGGCTGGTCCGGGCCGGTCCGAGCGGTTCCCGGTTCGGGCGGTACAACTTGCTCACCCCTACTGCACACACGTGCTTCTCTTGCCAAAAGTGATAAGGCCTATCAACCTATAATCCTCACAAGGAAAAGATTTTCTCATATCTCTCTAAGATAATCTCCATCAAAAATATTTTTTTTCTCTTTTTATTCTTATATGCCCACACTTTCCTTAGCCCAAAATCTTTTCACAATCGTGACAATCTCAATTTCGTCGATTAAAGAGATAATGACGAATCTGAACAAAATTACACACTTTCCTTGCACAAACCTACTTAATATGAAATATAAACTATATAAAAATGCTCCTGAAACTATATGTAATTATGTATTTTTTTAAAGATTAAAGTAATACCTATTTTCTATGCAATAGATGAGGTGCCGAAATTTAGGTGTCAACAAGTTGCACATGAGATATTATTGCTACTATGTGCAAGAGTTCTTCTAATATGGGTTACATTAATTGAAATTGTAATTTATATTCTAATAAGGGAAGATATAAAAATTATTAATTAGTCTAATATAAGGCTAGCTTGTAATTTACATTAAATTGTAATTTATAT
The DNA here is from genome assembly GCA_030064385.1 of Melaleuca quinquenervia. Taxonomy (NCBI): domain Eukaryota; kingdom Viridiplantae; phylum Streptophyta; class Magnoliopsida; order Myrtales; family Myrtaceae; genus Melaleuca; species Melaleuca quinquenervia. The sequence goes on along the minus strand of CM057726.1, from coordinate 1,286,157 downwards.
TTAACAAGATGAAAATGCACATGAAACCATATGTATTTTAAAGTTTTTTTTGGCATTAATCCTCGCATTTCTTTATGGTTTGGAAATATAGATGTTAGCTCACATATGTATGATCAGGTATATAATGTATAAAGCATGATTTTATTGCTGGTATGTATAAAGTTTAACATCTATCAATGGATGGAGATCTATAATATGGCATTAGATGTGATTTTAGTGATAAATTGCCATTGTCTTTAATTGTAAGATCACATGGATATGATAAATGTGATATATAAAGTTTATATCCTTAGTATTAAAGAATTTCAATGAATTAATTGGATTATGACAGCCAAAGCAGCACACTTAATTGGATTTGAAAGATATCAATCTTATGTTTATCTCATATTTTAACATGTGGTCATACATCAAAGGAGGTGATTATGTATTGATCTATGGAGAGATACGTAAGTACATCATATGGTTAAGGAGTAATTGATCTTGTGACTCACACACCCAAAGGTGGTGAATTTATAAAGGTTGCAATATATTTTCATGGTTGTTATCATGTAGAGAGTATATAACCACATGTCATGTATTCAGTCCAAAGGTGATTAGATAATGATATATATAACTCTTAAGATGTGACCTTATACAGTTTAAAGTTACACGATGTCACATGGTAGTTATTATATACATTGCTTGTTAAATCAATCACATTATCTGTAAATGGCAACTCTATTATGATTGAGATTTTTACTGGTTCAAATCTTAAGAATTAGAAAAAAGATTTTCTATTTAGGATGGAGTTGTTGCTCATACTAAGGATTAGCCAACATATATGCCCGCCAACAATATGGAACCTAACAAAGCACATTGTGTTGCTTGGGAACATAACAATTTGATTTGTTTGTTATCTATAAAGCGATCAATTTAGTAACAGGAGGACACTGGGAATGCCAAAAGTATGTATAGCACTCACTTTAATGCCAAAATACTTACTAGACTTTCTAGCGAGTTATGTCGGCTCAAAATATCAACAAAAAATGTCATGTTGGATTTTTGGTCAAACAAATCGGAGTTGACACTGAAATGATCATTTTCAGAAAATTTGGCACTTAAGTGATTTGAAAGTTTCTTTTGGCTCCTCTAGTGTTATTCTCTCATATAAGAACACTAGAATAGAGGTTTGCCAACTTATTACACTGTTAAACAAATGAAGGTAGCTTTATGCTAAGAACCTTGTTTCATCTGATGTTGAGATTATGACACATATGCAAGAACTTTTTAACATGAAGTATGATGGTTTTAGTGGGATTAAGGATAAGAAGAGTAGGAGACCCAAAAATCATAATTTTAAAAGGAACACATGACACCACCGATCATTATGATGGTTTAGTTCCTAGGAAAGTATCTTTCAAGAAGGATGGTTACTACTGCTTCTTTGATAAGATAAAATGTCATATAGAGAAAGACAATGATGAAATAAAAACTGGTTGTCCAACTATGAGCATGAAGGTAATGATTAATTGGCATTTAGTTTGTGAATCTAACTTATTAGAATCCCCATCCAATTCATGATAGCTAGATAGCGACGTAATTTATATTGTTGCGTTTACCATACAATGATTCATAAACCGTAAGAAGCCAAATAAAGATGAATCAAAGTTTACTATGGGAAGCAATAATAAAGTCCACGTCAAGTTCATCGAAAATGTCATATTAATTCTAGATACTTATTGTAATTTGATGTTAAGAAACACATTTTATATATCTTCATTTAGACATGCAGCAACCTATTCGTCGAGGAGCTGCCCTCGGGGGAAATAGGTTTAAAGATATTGTTTATAAGGAGATTCAAATCGGCGTCCTTAAAGGACAACTCAATTGTCTTCTAATCGTAATCTGATCGACTCATCCGTTATAGACCCAGACTCTCCCAAACCCAATCTCGCGCAACGTTGGAAAACTCTATAAAAATTCTAATAATAAAAACTTGTATAAAGAGTCGCCACTAGCCTAATAAGGTTGGCTAAAAATAAAGTGAAAGTATTCAGTGAAAAGCATAGGAGAATACTTCATTTTCTACATGACTAGAGATTTGAGGATGGAGACTTGATTACGCTAATAAGTAAACTAGTGCACTTTCAATATATAGGCTTGATTATTTTGTTAACTACGATATTTTCATGCAGTCTTTTTATCCACTACGAGTCTAGACCATAATTTTGAATTATTTTGAAATTTTTATTTTTTTAATTCAAAAAAGACTTCGGATAGGGTCAAAGAAACCCAGTCCGACTCGCTGACCTGGACCCTCATGGTACAGGTTAGATCATAACGTGGACTGGGCTTCAGGCCCGATTCAATTTATTAGAAAATGGCCCAAAATAAAAAAAAAACCGAATTTTTATAAAAACCAGCCCAAAACTAATTAACCCCAGATGACTTACCTCCATTCATCAATCACCCACCCACTGTCCAGCCCGGACTTCAATCCACGAACAATCCGACCCGGACCCAAAAAAAAAAAATCCTATTTTCATTTTTTTTTATTTTTACATTTTGTTTTCTTTTGTTGCAGATCATTTGTTGTAAAGAGCTTTGATCCCATTTATTTTGCCAGAATGCCAGTACATTTCACCCTCCCCTCCAATAGACCCGAAAGCCTTATAGGAATATAGAGATTGCATCTCAATGACGAGGCACCCGATTGTTGTTGTAATGAGGTCCGATTCATTGCTGATGTAAAGTGTTAGCACAAAAGTTTTATGAGCTATATTTATGATAAAATGAACATAAACAACCACATTTTACCCTGAGATACAACATATGACCAACATCGGACTCAAATTTCTATCATGTAGGTATTAGAAATATGAATAGAACAAATCGAGCTTGACTAAATCACCGCAGACATCGTCATGTGTAACGAAGAAATGGTGATTGACTAAGCTCTACTTTCAATAGTAAACTCATCCTGCAGCAAACGAGGGGTGCGTCGTCCCATGCATACCAAGAAACAACATATTTCTCCTTGAGGCCGTAAAAAGGGCCAATATTAAGGGTGCATTTATTTTATAGAAAATGTATCGTTTTAGGAAAATGCTTTCCGAGAAATCAATTTTTAGGGAAACAACTTATTTTTCAATACGAGAATTTTGATTATGTTGTTCTGTTCCCCTGAGAAAACTAATGCTATCGATCACACGAGAATTCTATCTATAAAGCAAACATGCCAAAGGAATGACAGCAAAAAAGAAAGATCACAGATTGCGATACTAGGCATCGACATGGAGGAAGAGTCACAGGTATGTACTTCTGCCCGCGGTCTGCCCTCGAAGTGCTTTTTTGAAGCTCTTGGTGACATGATTCCGATAGCAAACGTTCCGCCGGTTCCAAAACTTCTGTTCTACGAAGGGGGATCTAGCCGCGAAAACAGAGATCGAAAACGAAGATGAAAAGAAGCGGGAAAAGAAAGGACGTCATGTCGGTTGCCGGTCAGCCTGCGCTATCAAGATTGGCTAGCTCAGATTCCGGGTTCTTAGACAGCCCACTATTAGTAGTTTTATAAATATTATTAGTTATGAGATCCCTTCTGTGTGATGATCCACAATAGCCTAATTAATGGGAACCTCACCAAAACAATCGAATTAATGGAAAATCATCCGCTACGCCAAAAAAAAGGCATTGAAGACTTTTTGACTTGTAGCCTGGAATCCCATTAACCTGCGCTAGGGCACAACTCCACTTCTCGTAACTCTTGTTCCGTACCAACTTTTTTCCAATCTGCGGATCCTGGGCCCGGTCCGGAAAGATGGGAATAATCACAAGGCCGGGGTACTCAGATTCCCCTCTGCGATCGAGGATCTTGACCAACTCGTCCAGGCAGTTACTGCAGTGGGTGTACTTCGTGGAGAGCAGGACGACGGCGAACCTAGCCTGGCGGGTTGCTTAGCAGCCGGCGTCCTCGGTGTCTCGGAAGCCAATCCCACTCATTTCCAGCTCTTTGCAGAGGTTCCGTTTGAAGGCACAACTCACCTCGTCATCGTTTTTGAAACTCACGAATACGTCAGGTGTCCATCCACGAGCACAAGAAGAAGACATGGATTTTGTCTTGTTGATGTGTGGTGTAGAACCTTTGATCAAGAGGCCGGATTTCTAATTGGTTTGAAAGACATTAAGGGGAAAACCATGTCTTTTTATACTAGAACGTGCATGTCTCCTTGTTATAAAATATTTTACCGGGTAAAAAAGAAAATATTTGTGGGATGCAACTCTTTCACCCAAAAAGTCAATTAATTTAATCTAAGATTTTTTCTTGATTGGTTTTAGGAAATCTAAAATTTGAGACCTCTATTTACTCGACAAATTTTGTCATTTGTCACTATCACGGATTACACATAGTTTCAAGAAAAATAACACAAACAAACGATCCATTGAGGCAAAATGTAGAAATCAAACAACAAAATCAGAAGAACCCACCCCAAAATTTAAGGTTGAAGCTCATCCAGATCTAGCCTACATCTTGGCGCAAAGCACTTAATGAATTCACTAGATCTTGAAGAAAACAGGAATATAATGATAATCTTCTCTAAAAATCAGTATACAAAGAAATTGAGAACACCCCCAAACAAAAAATGCATTTTTTTCTTCTCTCTATTTTTTTTTCTTTTTTACACGCTAAAATTATTGATTCTCTATATCTAATTTGTAAAGTGCAGTTTTCAACTGAAAAATCACAACAAAAAAAGATCAAGAAAAATATTAAATAAAATATTTGATTTCACCCACCAACAATCGCTAACGTTTGCTAAAGAAAACGAATTGAATGGCAGGAGCAGAGTCTCCTTCTCTCCTAAGATTGAATGTATATTTGGTTAAAATTACATTAAGAGGAAACCCGCGGCTTCTTCTTCTTGAATGTGCATGTCTCCTCGTCGCACAATAATTTACTAGGGAAAAACATTGGTCGTAGGGATGCAATTATTTCACCATAAATAACAGTGGCCGTATGTCTGTTTGGTTAAGATCACATCAAGAGGAAAGCCATTACTGCTTCTTAAATGTGTGCATGTCTCCTTATCGTACAGTGGCCTTGTTTGGTAATGTTCATAAACACTGTTGTTTCTGTTTTTTTGTTCCATAGAACAACAAAAGAATATAAACGTATTTGTTTACACATTTGTTCTCGGGAACAAAAAAGATGTTTTTTTGTTCCTAGAAATACATTTGGACCAACAACGAGAAACAAAAAAAACTTGCTTCTTGTTCTTAAACATTTTGTTAAAGAACACTTTTTATTTTTATTTTTTTTTCTTTTGCCTTTGCAGCCTTCAACCACCCACCGCCAGTAGCCGGCCGGCCGCTGGTCGCCGCCAGTCGCTGCCAGTCGCCGGCCACCACCACCACCGCCGGTCGCTGGTCCCCGGCCCAACAAGAAGAAAAAACGAGAAAAAACAAAAAAAATTACTAATCGTACCAAACACCTTTCTATTCTTTTTCTATTTCAAGAACATTTTTACCAAACACTCTATTTTACTCAAAAATTGTTTTATGGAGTAGAAACACAAATAATTGTTTTTGTTTAAAAAATATTCCCTGAAACAGAAATGTTGCCAAATGCGCCCTAATTTACCGAGGAAATAGAGTGGTCGTTGGGATGCATTTATTTCACCAAAACTGTCAGTTAACTTATCAGGGACTTGTTCATGATTCTGGAGTCCGCAACTTGGATTTGATTGACAAATTTCGACAGTTCTCACTGACATTTGCTAAGGAAAATGGATTGAATGGTAGGAGCAGAATCTCTCTTTCTCTCCTAAGATTCTACGTCCATATTCATAGCATGCAAACACAATATAAAACATGCGCATGTAAACTGATGTGAATATGTTTGAGCTGTGAAGGCCTTGCCTAAATCTCATAACAAAGGGCTTTCCGATTATGACATACAATTGTAAAATCACACTGTTTTTGGACTGTAATTAATAGGGAGCAACGGTGAAATCGTCCTAAATGTTTTCATTTAGCAGAAAACGTGTGTGTCAAGAAATATGAATGCAAGAAGAAACAATAGATTGTAATGACTGTCCAGTCTGAGGGGGTTCATAGATGTTACAGCCCTGTAGATTAAAAATAGCTCCCAAAGTTTACTATAAAACGAAAATATAATTCTAAGCATTTTGATTATTTTTCAATATAGTTCTTGTGAATTAATTTTGATTATAAATCGTTAATTATGTGGCATAATCAGTGCTAACATGAATTATTTATATATTTTTTGTATATTCAAATTTTCTTTTGTCTCGTTACTGACCTCACAAGGTTCACTCAAGCGTCAATAATAGTCAGCAACCCTTGTCAGCCAGGGCGAAAGCTGCGAAGGCCTTGCTAAGATCTCAAGGTGGAGAGCTTCAGGATTATGACATAAAATCCTCATAAATGTTATCCTTTAGTAGAAAACATGTGTGTCGGGAAATCTGAACGCAAGAAGAAACAATAGATTAATACGCCTGTCCAACCCGAGGGGTTTCAAAGATCTTTACAGCCTTTGTAGATTGAGAATAGCTGAGCTAAATGTATAAAAAAAGTCCTAAGTTTACAATACAACAAAATTTTAGTTCTAAATCTTTTAATTATTTTTCAATATAATCCTTGTGAATTAATTTTGATCACAAGTTGCTGATATTTTTTATGATATAGTGAATCTGATGGTGTGGCGTAGTATAATCCCTGGTAAAGCCGGTATAAGGGTGGTGTCTTGCGTTTTATTTTTTGAATTGGAGTGAAGGGAGATGGTGATTCGAGTCAATTTCTGTTCGCTTATTTATCGTGGTAGATGGTTGGGATTGCTTGCGAGAGGTTGCGTTGATGCGAATGTGTTTTAGCATGATTAGTTGTTACCTGATCACCTTCGCAGGCTCCAGTTTGCGGTGGCTAGTTGCCATCGTTTGCTGTGTTTCAATAATACCTGATCACCATCGCAGGCTTCTGTTTGCGGTGGCTAGTTGCGATCGTTTGCTGTGATATCTCGTGCTTCAATGGAATTAGAGTCTTGACGCGAATGCCTATGACCGATTGGACTTTCTCGTCGTCATTTTGAATGGACGGTGTAGTCTTAGGATGCAATTGGTGGAATTCTGCCGTTTGATACGATGCATTTGCGCAACTGATTTGCCTGGGTAAGGCACTGCCTCGCATAAGAGAGTAGCACTTGTGCAGTGACAAGAGGGAAACTGACGCATTTGAGCAAGTTCACAGAAATTTTGCTGTTACCATCTTCGAGCCTTATTTCAGCGTGAGCACAACTGTGAATTTGTTGATCTGCCTATTAAGTTCTGCAGATATTTTGTTTTTTCTTTTTCATGGTGTGAATATTGCCGAGTTTCACCTTTTTGATTGCGAATTTCGCTCATTTTGCCCAAACAGCCATTTAAGTAAACATTTTTTCTCAACTACGAAGAGAGGTTTTGCTTGTAACTAAAGCTTTAAACATGAGAAAATGTTAAATTTTGTAGGTTATGTGGATTTTGCTAATGATATTCTCAACCTATGGCATGGAGTTAAAATTTTTTTATGTTCTTGAAAAATTGTGTAAAATCCCACCTGTTCAATTACCGTTATTTTTCCATTTCACAAACATGCGAAGATTCTCATGGACTCAACCAATCTTGAACCGTCACTAAAACATGTCATTCGAGATATGATAAGAGTTCATTATGACAGGGTCATTGAAATGATCAAAAGCATGCATGAGTTACTTCTTATAAGGACAAATAATACATAAAGTAATTTCGCCGAAATGCAATCAATGCCTTGAAACTACTCGAACCATAATTATCCCTCCATTGACAGGAAACAGATTGCCTCCACCGTCCAAAAGCCTCGCAGTAAGGGAGGGGGGGGGGGGGGGGGGGGGGGGGCCTACCTCCCCTTGTCAATGGCATACATCGCCGGTCGTGCTTTTACTACACGTCAAGCAATCCCGTTCTCCATAGATAAACCCTTACTTTTCTTATACTACAAGTTGATGATTGCAGTGTCAAAGCAACCGAACGTGTAATTTGGTTGACATAATCATTAAGGTGCCCGCACTTCACATTAAGTACTTACATTCCTAGATATTATCCATCTTTCACATCGGCATTCCTTTTGATATTTCTCTCGGATGCATCCTAGTTTTGTAGTTACAAAATATAACCCCCCATTCCACGTCCTAAATGGTCATCTTATTTCCTTTTTCCTAAATGATTAAACCAATGTCTTTGATCGACGTCCTCATTGGACCTCCTTTTTTCTTCCTCCCTTTATCCAATACACTCAAAAACGAAATTTAATAACCGGGTGTAATTGGAGTTGGGGCTTCTAACCCACCATTCACTTTAGCTAAAATCTAATGGGCAATAATGATGGAGATCTCTTTTCCTCCATAGATTGGAGATGCTTGATGTCCTATTTTTTTTTTAATTTTGTCATCAAATGTGGAATCTGATTCATTGATGGTAAAAAAAAAGAAATTAATTAGAAAAGGACAACCTTAGCTAACTTCTGATTTCATTCAATGCATGGCTACTGTCATTGTAATTGCCTGATAGCACACCAAACAGTAGTGTACCTCTCTGGGAAATAAGTAGTGACTTGACCTTATCCAATCATCCATCAAACTTTTTAAAAGGAAATACACCCTATTTCTCAATCGTTAGATCACACTAAATTACGTGAAGTTATGTTAGATGATCCGAATCTCCCTTCTCCCAGCGGGTGAGTATGAAAACCCTGGATAGAACAGAGCACAGGAACATGGCGGTCGTTGGCCGGACAATTGATGGCTGCAGTTCGCAAAGGCCTGCAATTACGAGTGCACGTGGGGCAACGACGTACGAGGGTGGGTGGGTGTTTGATCTGTCAGGCCTTCATTGCATATTCAATCAGTGTAATAGTTAAAATTTGTTTGTTTCATGAAAAAATAAATAATTAAAATAATATATTTCTGAAAATGAGTGTTTTTTTGAGGAATGATCGGTTTTCTCGACAGAGTACAGAACACAGGCACGTGGCCCGGACGAGAAAATATTGGGTGCCCAAATGATAGCAAATCATCCATACAGTAGTTCACTAATCGTGTGACACGTGTCTAACGTGGGTCCACCTGTCATAGAGATTTTCTCCCATTTTCTCTCTTCCGGTTTTACTCTATTCTCTCTCTTCTGATCTCCCCTCTCTCTCTCTCCCCTCCGCCATTGTCGGCCGTGGCGAAGAGCACGGTCGGAGTTTCCGGCGACGGCTCCCGGCGCATGGCATCTGCCTCCGTCGGGCACTCGCTCCCTCTTAACTTTCTGTGTCCAGCTCCCGGCCGCGGATTTTGAGCCCCGAGCCTTGGGCATGGAGCTCAACCTCAAGTCTGGAGCTTTTTTTTCTCTATAATGCTAGATCGCTACATCCATAGCTTTTCTTCTGTTTATGGCTGCCAAATGCAAAGACTCGTGCCCGTGGACGATGCCTGTGGAGCTCGGGCTTGAGCCTAGAGCACGAGCTCGCAACCATGGTTGCCATATCTCGAGCTCGCGACCTCGGTTATTGGAGGTCAGGCTCCGTGGCAGTGGCAGCCGTGGCGGCGCGAGGGGAAAAAACGACAAGAAGAAAAATCAAGTGCAGCGGAGAGACAGACAGATCGGAAGGAGCGACATGAGGAAGGGCAGAAGGAGAGAGAACGGTTCAGGCGAAGGGCAGAGAGAGAAAGGAGAGACCAGAAGAGAGAGAAGGGGAAAACTTTTATGACAGGTGGGCCCGTGTTGAACATATATAACACTATTAGTGGACTACGGGTACCTAATATTTCCTCGGCCCGGACCATTAATGGCTACGGTTGACAAAGGCCTGTAATTACGTGGATCCGGATCCCCTGACGTGGGATCCCACCTCTGGGCATCTGGGCCCTCCACATTTCTCCCATTTACTAGGGGAGAAAATGGAGGGCTGGAATAGCCTAACGTGGGAAAATAGAAAATTAGAATTGTAATTATGAGTGCACATGGGGTGGCGACGTACCAGGTGGGTGGGTGTTTGATCCGTCAGAGTTCCCATTGTTATTGCCGTGGGCCATGCCTCCATTGCGTCTTCAACCGGTGCAACGGTTAAAATTTTACTTGTTTCACAAAAAATAAATAAGTAAGAATATATATTTTTTGAAAATGGGTGCTTGTATTTAAGGGTGGTCGGTTCCCCAAGCGGTTCGGTTGCCTCCTGAAATCGAGAATCGGACTAATGGGATCGATTTCGATTTTTAAGAATGGTGATTGGACTAGCTAATCCTAAGACCGAACCAGACCGGATCCAGTTCCTAAGCGGTCAAATAGAATCGGGATCGAGAAACGGCAAGTTCCTAAGAAAGAAATTGAAAAACGACAAGTTCTCCATATTTTTCGCGATAATCCCTTCATGGCGGTCCTCTGTTGAAGGGAGCAACAAGTCATGAACGAACCCATTCTTAAACACTTTACCAACACCCCTAGCCACATTTCCATCCATGAATAAGTTCACATATAATGTTGGCAATTAGACAAATTTCCAGGAATAAACTACAGCAAAAAATTACTGAGCGAGAGAGCGACTTAGAGAGAGAGAGAGAGAGAGAGAGAGAGAGTTGAGCATGAAAGAGAAGGAGGCCAATTAGGGTTGTTTTTGTCTTGTTGTTATGGGAAGGGCCGAGAAAGGGAGGAAAGGAAACGAGATAGAGAAGTAAGAGAAAGGGATTGTGGTCCGGTCCTAGTTTGAGTCCAAGTGGTCTAGTCATGCATGGGACCGGTTCCATTTTTTGAAACCATGGACTAAACCAAAAACTTTGAATAATCTGACCAACTCGGCCAGTCCGGTTCAATCCGGGCAATTCTCGAGTTGAGCAGTCTAGTATGCTTAGCCCTACTTGTATTGCTTATAAAAATGAGTAAATAAAAAATATTTGAGGATTTCACCCCTAATTAATGCGCTAACATGAAAGACCAAGTGTTGGTTTGATTTTTGTATCTATCAAAAAAATTCAAGGTTTATGTTGTGGTTGTGGAGTTCCTTTCCTCTCTTCTACGACTAGCCTTCCCATCCAAACATAACTTCGGCGGTGCCTCGAAGCATCTCACGGTTAGTCATTGGGCGAAACTTGCCATGAGCAAGGCTTGAAAAAAAGAGTTATGTCATCAACATCGTCATCTCAAAAGAAAAACAAACAAGAATATTCTTGCTATTTGAGGTGATAAAATGGGTCAAAGACCCATGTTTTAATCTATATTTGATAATATTAGTCATAAATAGGTCAGCTTAAAATGCCAAATGAGTCTTAAATAGGTCACTTACCAACTTTATGGGTCATAAATGAGTTCTCAACGGGTCATAAACGGATTATATAATTAATTGTAAGTATTATCAACAAATAAATTTAAATATTATTAACAATTCATTTTTAAACTATAAAAATTCTATTATTCTAATTATTTTATTTAAAAAAAATAAAAAAACTGATTATTTTTATTTTCCCTTATTGTTCCTTCTTTTTTTCTTTCCTTTTTTTTCCTCCTTTTTCCCTCTTTCTAAGTTGGTCACTAGTCAAGAGGCGAGCAATGAGCTCACTAGATTCCGGTAACTGAAAAGGAAAAAAAAATATTTTAAAAATAAATTAATTAAAATTTCGAAAAAAATTAGAAAAATTATTTTAACAATACATTTAAAAAAAGATCACCAAGCAAATTTTCCTACACTTGATTAAATATATAAGTATTTTATCAATATAGGTCAAGTATAGATCAGATTGGATATGAGTCATTATATTTACACTACATAAATATGAGTCGACCCATATTTGACCCGACCTAAACCTGACCCAACCCACCCATTTGATGCTCTTACTTGTAATCACAAACCAAAGAGGAGGGGGAAAAAAAGAGAAGCTTGGGGCAGGGATGGGGTTTAATCTAATATGGTTCCAAACGCGCTCCAATAGAATGAATAAGCGTTCCCTCCCTTCCAAAAAAGCCAACGATCCTGCCACCATCCGGTTCCGACGGGATACAAAATTCCGTGAACTTTTTAAGGGTTTTCTGAAGCGCATCCCAGTTCAGTTTATCTTTCTTTGACAGCAATTTCGGAAAGGACGGCCCGTAAGGTCGCCTCGTGGTAACTATTTTCAGGTTGTGGATGATAGTTTCACCAATGCTTTTATTTCTTTTCATCCAGACTGATATGTGACCTAGACGCTCCTTGTGATAGTCCAGCATGACCTGCAAGAATAGCAAAGCGAAACATAATTTACTTGGGTGAACAGATGACGGATCGAACCTTACAACTCTAGATATAGGACGCCGACGGAAGTGCCTCGATCTTCGATGGAAAGATACCGTGCTTCATGAAGCTATGAACGTCATGAAAAGCAACATGTATGTATGAACGACTGACGGACAGAACAAAAGGGAAACGAGAGAGAGAGAGAGAGAGAGAGAGAGAGAGAGAGAGAGAGAGAGAGAGAGAGAGAGAGAGAGAGGATTGAGATATGGATTAACCTCCACATATTTATCATTGCCTTTTTCGCCATGCTCAGGGCCTTGCACGAAGGAACCGTTGTTATCGTATGCAATCTCTACAGAATGAATTTCGTCGCCGAAACTGATACAAAATCCCCTCACATCAGTATGCACTCCTATGGCGTTGAGTCCCTTCCCGTATCTTCCATGAAATCCGATAATTTTGCTTCTTGTCGATGGATACCAAAAGTACTTCCCCTTTTCCGTCTCCTTGCCAAAGGGACAATGTATTCTTCTGTTACTGTAAAATATAAGCGACTGAATGATACCTGTATCCTCTTGCATGTAACCTGAGATCGACATCAAATACTCCCGTGGATAATCCAATTTGACCTGCGCAATATCAAAAATATCTCCTGAGATCGACATCAAATACTCTCGTGCATAATCCAATTTGACCTGCTCAATATCAAAAATATCTCCCAAAGTTGGAAGAATGGTTTATACAAGACCTATGAGTGCAGTTTATTTCACTAATATGACATGATTGAATACATATCAACATCGTCTCCACCAATGAGATATGAGTAAGCGAACAACGACGAATCGGAAAGGAGATTAAAAGAGGAAAAAAAAAACTAACCTTGCCTAGCTTGGGATTTTTTCCTCCACTGCCGTTACTGTACTCAATCTGGTTGACTTGGTGTACCATCAACATCATACACAATCGAAATGGAGCCAATATGGTCGTCGTGCCTCACCTCAACTTTCCTCACGCCGGAGCATTTCTTTTTTCCCCCAAGCCCATTCACCTGGGCCTCCAAACTGACCGATTGATTTAATTGGGGGTAGAGATCCAAGATCGGTTCAAAATGTGCTCTAATTCCGTAGAGACGTTGATCGCTCCACCATTAAAGTCCAACAATTTTGCCCCCCGTTGCAGGAGATGAGAAGTGCCTTCCCTTTTCATCACCAATAGGTCCGATCGTTCTTTTGTTAGTTTGAAAAGTGAGGGATGAATCGCTCTCCATTCGAATCAAGTTCAATAATGATGGTCCTTAGATCGATATGCGTAACCTGAAGATCTCACTTTCTCCCGGCTTCCCACCCAAATAACCCCACGGACTGGAAGGGGTAACATGGCTCGACTGTTGCTTCGATGGATTTGGAGAAAATCACCACTTGTGACGTTAAACGCGGGGACTTTCCCAGCTTCTGATGGCAAGTAAAAGTGATCCCCTTTCTCTCTATTAATAGTTCCCAATATTCTTTTGTTGGTTGGATGAGCTAAGCTAGAAAGGAATAGAGAGAAAATAATAGTTAAGTTTCTTTAGTTGTGACTAAAGCCATCCATACGAATATGATTTAATGCGTTGCCATCAAATCTACAAATTGGTTGGAGGGATCTCTCAGTTTAATTTGTTAAAATATGTAAATATGAAATCACTATTTCATCTAATAGTCTAAGTATTTAAAATAGTCCGCGATGATCTTCGAAAATTTTACATGGCTCCTTATTTGCCTCTCTTCTTGTCTATTGCCTCGCCTAGTTTTAAGCAATAGAGGAGTAGACAGGACTATTTTTACATTATGTTGGCAGTAAATCATCCCCAACTATGTTCAAATTTGTCTTCATTAAAATAAAATGATAATAAGTTTTTTTTTTGGTAAATAATAAAATGATAATAAGTTTCCAGTTTGTTTAAGAAAAATTTGCAATAACATGTTTTTCCAGTTGAAACAATAGACCATAAGAAACACAATTAGTGAGACATTAAAACTAGCCTTCAACTCAGAACAAAAAAAAAAAGCACTTTTCTTTTGGCACTGAAAGCTAAGATTTTATTTCAAAATTTCATCTGCAAATGAAAACATGGTGAGTCTAGTTTAAAAGTGAAAGCAGGAATGTGCAAGAATACATGGCCCAAGCGGAAGAGCACCTCAAGTTCTACCGACCAAGAAAATGAACTTCGAACAAGCGTGTTCCGTGCTGCAAGAAAAGAACCAAAAACTAGAAAATTTAAACCCACCAAATGAGACATGCTCCTGAAAGTGAACGAAAATAAAAAATGAAGATCTCGTCTTTTCTTCACAAACTGAAGAGAGAAGGGATAAAAATGAGATGCCAACAACATATACTCATCATTTATGCATTTCTTGTATCATAAGGTATAGTTTTCGAAAGTCATTATGAAATATTATTTAAGACGCATAGAGTAAGCAGATAAAAAGAAACTAAGGGATCACATCTTTTTGGCTTTAATGTGGTTTCACAACGATAAACCGAATGAATTATTGCAATGCAAAGTAACTACTTATGATTATTTTACGTAAATCCCATCGAAACAATAATCAATAATGCTAACATGCTATAACTTGGCCTACTTATACGGTTCCAAACGTGCTCCAATTGAATCGAGATGTGATCCAGACCATCCATAAAACCCGATGATCCTGCCACCGCCCGCATCTGACGGTATACAAAATTCCTTGCCCTTTTCCTCACCAAATGGTCCGTAAGTGCCTTTAGTGGTATGTATTTTCAGAGATTGGATCGCGGTGGGTGGATCAGGTCCGCTTTCTCTTATGTGACCTGATATGGAAATCAAACGCTCCTTGGGATAATCTAGCTTGACCTGCACAATTAGTCAATTCAAACTCTTCTTAAAAAAGATTTTAACTTGCTAAGAACACTATTGAAATATGCGATGATTCGCTAACTATTTTACTGAAGTGCATTTTGGTGGTCACACCTTTTCTTTTTACATGACTTTTACTTTTCCGCTTTCATTTATCATTAGAATTTCAGCTCGGACAACAAAATCTTCTGACCACGTTAATATTTATCTCATAATTCTATAACACATTTTTTTTATAAAGATTTTATTAGGTCCGTTACCTATGAAGAACTTTTCAGACATTAATCGTTGAATGAGTGACATGTGTATATGATTCTACTTCTTGCACTCTCCGCAACGCAAATCTTCTAAAATTATCCAACAATTTCAATCGTAACAACCATCAAATGTAATACATTTTCTTATGCTATTATTGAAATAAACACAGTCATTTTACTACATTCATTTAGCTTTGCAATGATGGATTTTTTACCATTCTTCTGATATTATATATTTTTCAAATATGAATTGAATTTGAGATTGTTAATTTAGTAATCTTAATATTCTTCAAGTGTGATTTAAATAGTATTTGGTCCTCGAATATTGACCCCATATTAAATCGATCTGTTAATTTTATTATTTTTTAAATATGAATCAATATGAGATGGACATCCCTACATTGTTGAACTCTTTCAAAACCTCATTATAAACAGTTATTGTGGAACATACAATACACATGTATCTCAAAAAAAAAAAAATTATGTAGTACCAAAGTATACATAAGAATTGGCAATGCAGATTCAGAGATTTGTTAGGGATAGAAATTACTAAAGCGACAATGAAAAACAAACTACTAGAAAAAGTTCCCACTTGAAATTAAGTTCAGCAATTTCTTAATTATCTCGAAGACTTAATAAATTTATGTTTGTACCTTTTTGGTTGGAAATTAGCTAAAATCAAATAAGTAAGACTCCCTGTTTAGAAAAGCGCACTTAAAGAAAGGCCCCTAATGGCCCAACAATCAGGACACAAAAAGTCTACCTAGCCTTGGGGAACCCCATGATTAATTAACTTTAATGCCTCATTGATCGCATCTAACGTCACAAAACTCCTAAGATGATGTTAATTAATAACTCCTCTGGCTCTAGATGTTAGTCGAGGAGCTTACCTCATGTCTTTCTCCATGATCTCCTCCACCATGTTGAGAGCATTGAATCGACGAACCATTATAATCATATTCAACCCTAATGGAGTTGATCACAGATCCAACCACAATCTCAATTCCTCTCACATCTGTGTGTACTCCATCATCCCAGGGAGCTCCCCCTTGACCTCCGATCGGTCTGACCGACTTGAAGGGGGGCAAGTCTGATATCGGTTTCGCATATACCCCGATAGAATCAATCTTTGCACCGGATCTTCCATAAAAGCCGATGATTTTGCTGCCGGTCGATGGATAACCAAAGTACCTTCCCACTTCCTTGCCAAAGGGACCATAGCTTCCTTTATTGCTGTGAAATGTGAGCGACTGAACAATGATGGGTTTACGATTCTCTCGCTTGTAGCCAGAAATTGATGTTAAGTACTCTTGTGGGTAATCCAATCGAACCTGCACACAATCTCTCTTTCATAAAGTTTGTCTTGGTAGAATCGAAGTGATAAATTTAACAAGATAATGAAACATAGAAGATACACAACTTTCATATAAAATGGGACTTGCGCTAAACCCATAAAAGGGGCCGGTAACTAAGGTATTCTCGAAAAGCTCGAAACAATCTTGATCGCCACCAATCAGTCAAACATATGAATAAACAAATGATAGTGTCCTTAGCGAGACAAGTGAAGAGGAAAAAACTTACTACTTTGACTTTGGCTTTGCCATTTCTGGGACTAGCACCATGTGCGCGTGGGCCTACCGGTTCACCATTCTGGTCATACCAAAAGAAAATGCCATGGATGACATCGTCGTGCAGGATCCGAACCTCCTTCACACCACTAAATTTACCATCATCCCATGCATTCCCACCTAGGCCTCCAAATGGTCCAATTGATTTGATGGGATAAAGATGCGAGATTGGCTCAAAATATGGTCCGATTGCATCAAGATGGTCGCCACTCCTTCCATAAAATCCAGTTATTTTGCCGCCCGTTGTAGGCGATGAGAAGTAGACTCCCTTTTCATCACCAAACGGTCCAATTGTCCGTTTGTTACTTTGAAAGGTGAGTGAGCGAATGACGGTGGGACAAGAACTAGAACTTCTTATGTACCCCGATATTGCAGTTAGATATTCATTCGAATCACATAGATCAATCTGCACATATTAGTGGGAAGCGACCATATCAAACTTATGATCGGTAATACATGCAGATTTTTTATGAGGAATATGTACGGGGACTTACTACATGGATCTCGCCTTTAGCCGTGCCGCCATGTCTTTCAGATAGCCATAGATTTTTATCCTCCTCTTCATATTGAAATGTGATAGACTCGATGATCGGATCTCTGCTTGGTTCGAATACAATCACTATTTTCCTCACGCTAGCATGGTGGTTGCCATCATCCCAAGACGAACCACCTGAACCACCAAATAACCCCACTGATTTGAAGGGATACAGCTTGTTCGAGTAGAGCTCAATGTGGGCTCCAATAGAATCAAGTAAAGTACCACTCCTCCCAAAAAATCCAACAATTTTCCCAACTTCTGGTGGCAAGGAAAAGTACTTCCCTTCTTCTTTCCCAATCGGTCCCCAGAGCCTTTTGTTGGTTCGAAATGTGAGAGACTTGATTACAGTGAAACTTCTATATGAATTGATATATCCAGAAAAAGAAGTAATGTACTCATCCGGTAATACTAATTTTACCTGCAAATAGGCCAGAAAAACACATAGTCAACATGAGTGACTCTATGTTGCATCATTCTTTTTTGAAATGAATTGATGAGCAAAATAAATTGACTATTTTTTTAAAATATGATTATCATCTATAAAACAAGTTTGACATGCTAAGATTCCTGTAAGTTAATGTTTCTAATACATTTCATTCTATAAATCGAAAAGTAATTTTTTTTTGTTTATGGGTAGGTTTATTTTGCCGAACCTTAATAGAGCGAATTTATTAGCTTTTCCAATTGGTTTTCTAACAATCATGCTGATCTTCACGTGAGCTTTTCAAGTGGAAGCATTAAGAGTGGGTTCAAATTTCCTTAATCGACCAATGTTATAGTAAGCGAAAATGATTGGCTTGTGACATTCAAGTAGGACACAAGAAAGAGAAAAGGAAAGAGTGTAGAAACAACCTCGGAGGTATTCCCCCCACCCTTTCCACCATGCCTAGTTGATCGTATGGAACCATTGGCATCGATGTAATCGAAAGCAATAGAATCAATGACCGATCCATGCTGAATGACAATTTTACTTATATGCATATGTTGGCCATCATCCCACGAACCTCCACCTCTACCTCCAAAAGGCCCTAAAACCTTAATGGGATATGTATGAGGAATCGGCTCATAATAAGCTCCAATGGACTGGAGACGAGGACCGTCACACCTCCCATGAAACCCAATAATCTTGCCGCCGGTATATGGAAATGAAAAATACCTTCCTTCTGTGGATCCAAATGGCATATAGCACTTGACATTAGTATGGACTGTCAACGATTGAAGAAAGGTAAATCCGGAAACTTCTCCGATGTAGCCCGAGATGGAAGTCAAGCACTCACTTGGATTGTCAAGCTTAATCTGAGGAGGTAGGAAATCAAAATTCGAGAGGAGGGTGAGTCAAGCAAGGAACAATTTCAAGAAATGAGACTGAAGGACGATTATTATGTCATTTCTTCTTGGTTTTGTGATGCCTCATTTCCTCTGGTTTTCCTTGTAACTCTTTTAGGCTCTAACTATTTCTCGATAGCTTGAATGAGCGGAACTCAGCTATACAATCCCGAACCTTAAGAGGGGGGAGAGAGAGAGAGAGATAATGACTTACCCTATACGTTTTGCCTCCGCCACTCTCGCCATGTGTGAAGGGACCAACTGGACATCCATTCTTGTCGTATATGATAGAGATAAAATTGATTGCTGAATTGAAACCAACCAGGATTTCCCTCACATCTGTATATCTCCCATCATCCCAAATGTCCTCGCCTTTATCACCCCCACATGGTCCAAAAGCTTCGAAAGGATATCCATGAGAAATTGGCCCATAGTGCACTCCAATTGAATCAAGCTTACTGCCACAACGTCCATGAAACCCAATGATTCTTCTGCCTTTAGCTTCTGGAATATGAAAAGGCTGCCCTTTTTCAATGCCAAATGGTCCATAACCATATGGCTTCCTGTTGGTATGGAATTTGAGAGATTGAATAATAATAGGAGATTGATAGTTTCTTATATGGCCAGATATTGAAGTCAGGTATTCATCTGGATAATTTAATCTGACCTGTCAATAGCGCAAGAGTTTTATTTTATTTTTGTTAGTGTCACCATATGTTTCAAGATTAAGAAAGTGCTTCTATATATGTATATGCAACCTGACTTTTATACTTTTTTGCATCCTTTTGATCTATTCTTCCACCTAGGTGGACTATTTGAGAGTTTATCTTAATCATGTGATGGGTTAATACCTCCTTGTGTCATATGCTGATGATGTGTATAATTTAAGCATATGATTTCTTAATCATGAGGATTTGTTAAAAAATGTATTACCCAATTGAACTTTTTAGAATAACAGGACACTGACCGTAAAAATGTCGCCATCAGGATTTCCGCCATGTCTGAATGAACGTACCAAACACCCATCTTGATCATAATCCGTGGTGATGGAAGCGATAACTGACGACACAATGAGGACATTGATTTGCCTTACGCCAGTATACGTTCCATCATCATAAGCACCGCCACCTTGACCTCCATAGGCCACAGGGTATTGCAAAGAGAGAGAGGGTGACCCATAAACTTCTTCGATACAATCGAGATAGGGGCTTCTCGCCAACTTGTCCAAAAGTGTATGCCATTGACCTCCATAGGCCACAGGGTATTGCAAAGAGAGAGAGGGTGACCCATAAACTTCTTCGATACAATCGAGATAGGGGCTTCTCGCCAACTTGTCCAAAAGTGTATGCCATTGATCTTTTGATACATTGCTAAGGTAGAAACCTAATTTTTTAAGGGTCAATGGATGACCTCCTGCATAATGTACTAAACTTTTAGACAGCTCCTCATAACCTTCTTGAGGTTTTTCTCTCTTGATCTTGAAGGCATGGTGACAAAAGAATTGAAGCGCTTCGTCTGGACTCAATCCTTTGACAACGTGCTTGTCATCTACCTTGAGAACATTCAGCAAATTTGGATCTCTTGTCGTGATCAAGATTCTACTCCCGGGGTGAAACGTCTCTCGCTCTTCGGCCCCAAAATAGTCCATTTGTTCTTTCTTAGTTACATCTTCAAGGACAAGAAGTATCTTTTTACGGCGCATGCTAGTCTTTATCTCATTGATGTTGGTGGGAATGTCGTCGTACATCTTCAGTCCTTTCACCTTCATGAGATTTTGGAGTAACTTCTTCTGCAGGCCGAGAAGATGACTCCGGTTCGCTTCTCCAATTTTTTCAAGAGAAACAAAAGCCTCGAAGGCATCACGAATGCCATCACAAGCAACTCCGGCGACTGTTGTCTTACCTATTCCTTCCGTACCACATATGCCTATCATGCGCACATCGTCCTCTCCACCTTTTCTTAGCAAGGGGATAACATCGTTTGCCAAATGAGCTGCTCCAATTGCATTTTTCACATAGTAGGGAGACCTTGTCCGACGAATCTCCTCGACAAGGTACTTGATTATTATTTCAGTGAGCTTCGCTTCATTGCTGATGTTAAATGTCAGTTCCAAATATATATGAGCAACACACATGAAAAGATAGACACGCACATATACCCCGAGAGGCAAAATATGACAAACTTTAGACTGAAATTTCCGTCATGTAGGTATTTGAAATTTTAGATAGAACTAATCGAGCTTGACTAAATCTGACTAAATCACTATAGGCATTGGCATGCGTCACAATCAAATGGTGATTAACTAAGCTTTACTTTCGATAGTAACCTCATCCTACGGCAGCCGAGGTGTTCCTTGTGGTGTTTCTCGATCATCTTCTATTAGGTCGCATACAAAGAAACAACCCATTTCTGACTATAAGTCCATAAGAAAAGTAACATAGAAAGATTTCTATCATGTGCTCATGTTAGTAGGTGTAAAACCCCAAAATTTCTGACTAAGTCCATAAGAAAAGAGACATATAATTTCTGACTAAGTCCATAAGAAAAGTGACATATAAAGATTTCTATTACGTGCTCATGTTAATAGGTGTGAAACCCCAAAAATTTGGCCCAAAAAGGTATGAAAGCTCACAAGGACCTTTCAGCGGAAGAAAAATCGTTAACCCCATCTATCTTGTTTCAATTTGTCTTAGTTTATAGTTTTCATTTTTATTGCCCAATTCCCAAGAATGCACACTACAAACCTAGGGAATATTTAATGCGGCCTTTTGTTTTTCTCGCTACTCTACAGGGAACATATTAAAGAAAACATTTTCACCTTTCGGCCTCATGTTAATTTGTACATTGAGTTTTGAAGCTACGATTAGCATTCCAAGTCGCATCTAGAATGTGGGCCTACTAACAAACAGTCATTTTGCTTTGAAGTTTGCCCTCTCCACTCCATCATTTCAAATCCACTTGCGACAAAAACCCACTTGTCCAGAATCCCGTCTACCCACGCACTTGTCAGCCCCTCCCCTCCCGATGTCCGCCTAGCCATGGCCACCCACCAATCCAGCTGACCCGCGAGACAGGCTCCGCCGGCGTCGAGCTCAACTCCGATGTGCTGGGTTGGACTCAGATCTCGATGCGGGCCATGGCCGAGAAGAGGGGGACGCATGAAGGATCGAGGGTGAGAGAGAGAGAGAGAGAGAGAGAGAGAGAGAGAGCGATGGATAAAGGGTTCAGCTAGGTTCATTGGTACTGGTGGGGCAGCGTTGATCGGAATCGGTGGTGAGGGACCACAGCACAGAGAGAGAGAGAGAAGGGGGGGGGGGGGGGGGGACCATGTAAGGTTTTCAAGATTTAGAATGCAAAATCATATCGAGATGAAAAGCGGGTATAGTTTTTGAAACTGCTTGTGCTTTACATCAGAAATCTTGAAATTGACACGAAATGATTCTCAAAATATGGCCACAAGGATTTTCACAAAAGCCGAAAGAGACCTCTACTTGTTCCCCTTCCCTCAAGAAAACCGATTCTGCCCGACTATACCCAAACTCTCTCAAAGGCAGGCAAACCAAAGAAATAACATCAGAAAAGAAAAACAATCACACAGATGGCTTTACTAAAGCTTTCACATGGAGTTTGAATCACAGGTACGTACCCGTTGGCGTGGTTCTCCCAGTGGTAACCCGACAAATGCTTAGCCCTTGTTAGAGCATCCCTCCATATTTGTTTCTGCTCATCGTCACTCTCCTCCCTACACAACCTGTCGAAACCTCGCGCGAATTCGCTTCCGCTAGTCAACTTGGAAACATCGTTTGCGTCAACGCCCAGAAATATGACAACAACCACGTGGCCGTAATTCTTGTGCAGCCCATTGCACTTAAGGATCTCAACCAGCTCGTTCATGCACCACTTGGAGTCGGCATAGTTCGGGGAGAACACGACGAGGGCAAACTTGGCATGGTGGATCGCTTTCAAGAGCTTGTCGCTGATATCCTTCCCAGTGTCCTCTCTGTCTTCGTCGCTGAAGTATTCAATCCCCGCCAGGTTCATCCCGCGGAAGAGGTGCGATATGAAGTTTTTCCTCACATCCTTCCCTCTGAAACTCACGAACACGTCGTGTTTCCATTGATGAGAAGAAGCAGAAGAAGAAGAAGAAGAAGAAGAAGAAGACATGGTTCTTTTGTCTTGCTGATATGTGGTGTGGAAACTCTTTTCGGGAGGCCATATATGCACTTGGTTAAGAAGACTTTTAGATAAGACTCCTTCACGACGCCTTCGAGGAAATGATGCCCATTCCGACATTGACATCAAGTTGAACATAAATAATTTGTTCTTTTAAAAAAGATAAAGCCAGATTTCGTAATATTAGACCACAGAGTAACGTGATAGGATTTTATTTCGAAAAATTTTATTTTATTTAATGGAACTTCATCTTAGGAAATGCCAAATCACTTTAAAATATATATATATTTTATAGCAAGCTCTTTTTCTTCTTCGTTATATTAGAGTAGAGGCAAGCATCACACATGTGCGAAAGTGGGTATTAAAGAAATGATATGTATGTTTTGAAGTGAAGAGAGTGGATACTTTGAAGGATGTGACGAATTACAATTATGTCCCCAAATTTTCACTTTATATGATTTAATGTAGGGGTGATAAGTAGTCTAATAAGTGAGACAAATGCTTGCTTTTCACTATATTAGCCAGTTAGATAGGAAAATTACCCAAAAAAGCTCAAATTAATTGTACTTTTGTCAAATCAATATTAAACTCTTTCATTGTGACAATTGGCTCCCACACGTTTTCATGTTGTGCTAATTGAGTCTATTTAATCAATTTTTTCAAAAAGTTTTTGATGTTGATGATTTTTGATAACTTTTTAACATTTTAATCTTTATTTTTTTCCATCAATTGTCCACTTTAGTGCCAGACAAGCCACATAAGATGACTTGCATTCATGTTAAGATTTTCAGTCATGGACTTATACAATTAAAATTAACTGAATTAACAATAGTATAATAAATTTATGATTTTTTGAATAATTTTCTTAATTTAGATAAATAATCCACTTGGATCTGTTTAAAGAAAATCCAGATTTGTGCATTTTAATACGACATGTGATGGAAGCACGAAGTAACCAAATTAATGCGATGACATAGGGTAAACATCTTTCTACAACTTGCATTTTTCGTTTTCCTTTTTTCATACTTTTGGCCATATTATCTCCAACTAGCTTGCTTGATTATAAGTCGTTCACATACCCATTTTCTGTCCCTCCTTCTAAAAAATGAAAAATTAAACTCATTTCGAACGTGCGTGTCTCCTTGCTATAATTTTGAGGTTGAATAGTTCTATGAGTCTGAACAGTTATATCTCTAAATTTGAATAAATTTAGTTTCAACATAAAGTCTAAAACTTGAATATATGAAACTTCAATTTCTATCTTATGTTCGTTGTAATATATTGTCAATCATGATTGTACCTCACTGTTTGCTTATCTATGGTACCTCCAGGCTTTAAACTTGTTCACTGTATATTTAGGCACCCCCAACTTATATACACCTATGCACCCAAGTCTTGCTCATTATTGATAGAAAACTCATAATCTTTATATGTTCATATTTACTTAACCATTAAATACAGTCATACCTTTTATTTTTTTTCGTCATTTTCAACACATCTTAAGGAATTTCCCAACAATTCCTGAAATAGCAAATCCCCGCCTACTTTAGCACGTGGAGGTGGATCACGAAGGTGTTCCTTATGCTCATGAGCATGTCACACTTCCATTGATGGATTGAAGCAGAAGACGAAAGGCGTTGCTCGATCTCTTTTCCCATCGGCATAGTATGCGCTTAAATGAGAGACTGCCAAAAAAAAAAAAGGATGCAACTTTTTCTCGCAGGCGGAGCGTGTACTTAAAGTGGAGGCGCGTGTTGCAAATGAGAAACGAGGACGAATGAAAGCGCCGCCATCAGAAAAGACAGCTTATTCAATTGAATGTTCAAACAAGTTGCGGAGACGCTCTGGTTTGGTTCAAAGGGCCGAAGATCCAACAACTTGCTCGCACGACGACAATTTGGGTTGAATTCGTCGAGGCAAGCCAAAAAAGAGCTTCGTTTCACGTGACAGAGACACGTCTGAAGGCGGCTTGTGGAATCAAGTCAAAAGCGTCCGGCCAGCTAAGACGTGACAGATGAGGCGGCGTCCAACGCTGCTCGTGATGAAACTTCCGAATCTAGCTGATGTAAGGGTGGCCAGCCTAATGACAGCGTTGAACTTCTTGAAACACTACGAGAATTGGACAGGAAACGGCAAGCAGCCAATACGGCTGGCTTGCGCTTACGAAATAATGACTGAGCTACGTGATTTATACGGTTGGCGTCATGGCATTAAACAGCCTATACGACTAAATTGGGAAAATAATTACTGTAATGCGGCCTGTGCATTTGTTTGGCTTTGAAATCCGTCGCAGGTGCTTTCCACACCTCATATGTTGTCATCGTACATTATGTATACTTGTCGTCAGAGAAGCAAAATATGATCGACGACAATGACTGGTGTAGCGTATGATCCACTCTCTTGATGATTAAGATGATGAGGCGCGACTTGGAAAACAGTAGATTATCTTGCACACTTCATAGTGAGGTGAATGTATTAGACAAAAATTAGAAAAACAACAACTCGCATGTCCTTATTTTACGAAAAATTAGTAAATTGAAAAATATTTTTTTTCCCTAATATTGCTCATGAATATCGCTTTCAAGGGAGTGCAATGCAACGGGATGCTTTTTGGACTGTAATTAATTAAGGAGCAATGGTCAAATCATGGTAAATGTTTTTTTTTCTTTTTTTTTTATAGCAGGAAACGTGTGTTTTAGGGAATCTGCATGCAAAAAGAACAATAGGTTGTTATGCCCATCCACCCGAGGGGGTTAAGATCTTACAGCCTTGTAAATTGAAAATTGCTGAGCTAATTATCCAAAAAAAAAGTCCTAAGTTTATTATATTATGAGAGCTTAGTTCTAAATCTTTTGCTATTTTTCAATACAGTCTTTACGAACTAATTTTTTTTTATCATAAATCGCTGATTATGTATTGCGATTAGTGCTGACATAGATAATTTTTATATATATTTTTATTTCTTTTCCTTTTTTTTCTCTCATTATTGGCCTTGTGATATTTGCTTGGGTCTTGGCAATAGTCGGTGACCCTGGCCATTGGGCGAGAGCTACGAGCCTGCGAAGGCCTTGCTTAGATCTCATGGTAGAGAGCTTCACAATTATAACATGCCATTGTAAAATTAGATGGCTTTTGGACTGTAATTAACTAGGGAGCTATGGTCAATTGATCGTAAATGTTACCTTTTGGTAGAAAACGTGTGTACTACGAAATCTGAAATGCAAGAAGAAACAATTGATTATTATGGCCGTCCAATTCGAGGGGGTTCATAGATCTTATGTATTGTAGATTAAAAAAAAACTAAGCTAATTGTCTAAAAAATTCTAAGTTTACTATATGATAAAAATTTCGTCCTAAATCTTTTAATTTTTTTCAATGTCGTCCTTGTGTATTCATTCTGATTGTAAATTGCTGATTATGTGGCAAGATCAGCGCTAACGTGATTATTATTATTTTTTGCCAAATAAATTTCTTAATTCTTTTCTCGTTTCTCTCATCCGGAAATAGATGTTTAAGTGCAACAAGACGATGCTGCTGCTGCTGCTGCTACAAAAGGGAAGTTGTCCGTTCCCTCCCCTAGAAAATCTTAAAGAGCAGACAACCGTGAGCAGCAAAAAGGGGAGCGAACACGAGTGACTCAACTGCCATCAGCTGGATGAGGATGTTGAGTGGTGGGCCTGAAGCATCCTTCCGTTGGTTGCCAATGACATCTCCTGTGCCGGCAGCCTCGCGAAGCCACCTCCATCTACTAGGGTCAATGGCAGGGGCAGTGGTAGGGTTAATGGTCCTCGCATACTCCGAAACACCAGCCTGAAAGCAAATTCAAGATATTAAGATGATAAAAAAAACTCTGCTAAGTCGCACTACTATTCTTAGCAGGTCACTGAACCACCGCAGACAAGTATATTGACAAAAACTAGCTTCCGAGCAGTTGGAGCAGCTGCATACCGTAACATACTTCTTTGCATTGTTCCATGCTCTACCAGCGGAGGATTCCGAAATTGCAATCTGTTTGAAACCAAGCCCAACAGATGATATTCATCAGGAGATTACTCATGCATAGATCAGATGACAAAGAGCATTAATCAGCAGTTCACCAACCTACAAAAATTTTGTTTAACAATGAAGAAACTACAATACTTGAACCCCGTTTAACAAGCATATTATCAACAGACACCCTTTGAGCAACGCAAACCACCAAAATATGTCGACATGGATTACTTTGGTAGAGATTTACCCAAACAACAGAACCAAGAGAGCCAGCCAAAACACCAGACGGCATCTCTTTTCCAAAGAAGGTCCCTACGATAAGTGGAGTAAGCATGACAAGGGCACCAGCAACAATCAATCCCCTGATAGATGATGTATCAATTGAAATTTTGATGCATTTAGCATAGTCAGGGTCCTCAAAACCCTCCCTGAGCTTTGGATTGTTATTCCACTGATAGCCGACCTCCTGAACCATCTTCAATCCTGCCCTTCCCACACTTTTCATGGTTATAGCAGAGAAACAGTCAGGAAGCCTGGCGCCCAGCATCAAACCGATGAAGAACTTTAGTGTCAGGAGATCAACAGGAGAAATTGCTGCGCGACTCACAAATGCACCAAACAGAGTGATAGAAACCAGGGCAGCTGATTCAATAGCGAATCCCTATGTACCAGATAAGAAACGAAAAAAGGTCCATCTATTATTAGATTTAAACAACAGTAAATTGATTTGACAATAGGGATAAAATTTAGGAAGACAGATGAGAGGCAACACCTATGAAGGAAAGGTCATTTTAGCCAAACATCATGCCGTAACAGCAAGCATCCAAGAGGACTCACATAACTAACGTAATATTTAGTCATTTGTGGTGAAAAAGAAACTAATCGCACAATGTGTACAGACTCAGGATGACAATAATGTATCCACATGGAAAAGCTCCTATGCAGAGACACCCTTTCCTCTGCTATGTTATGGATTTTATCAAAATAAGCTACTAAAAGGACAACAGGACAGTGTTGATACTATATCCACATGCAAGGATTGCCTGTACCTTTCCAATGGCAGCTGTAGTATTGCCAGCATCATCAAGAACTCCCACAGCCATCTAAGCAATAGCTTTAGCATTGTCACTGATAGGACTGTAAGCTTATGGCTAATCGAGTGGCAATGGTACTTAGCATCCCAAGGGCAGCCACAGCAATTCCATACATGGCAGCTAAACTGAAACTCACGAAAATGCTAATGGCGGAAAAAATCAGGATGTTGACAAAGGCAAGGCCAAAACTAACATTGTCAGTAGCACCTTCGACACGGCTGCAGAAAGAAAGATCATTACATGGTCAGGACATAACCATCAGCAGTTTTGAAGATTCACATCATTCATTTACTAAGCAGTTTTGACACCTGAAGGCAGGTTGGTGTAGCATTTTGTGACGAACCCCATAACTGGCCCAACCCAAAGACCAATACCAGCACACAAGAATAGCTGCCTGCAAGATCATATCCATAATTAGCGACTACATTTGCTCCACATATTTGACCCAATCCTGAACAAGTCCACTGACATTAAAGCATGTTACATGACCAACATTAGAAGAAAGCAGCGTTGAGGATCAGAAAGAGACAACCATCATCAAAGAGTTTACCAGTTCTTCACGACTTTCTGCGATCCAAAGTTGTAAATTGTAAATGACGAGGGCAGAGCAATCCAGCTAATGATAGCAATTCCGACAGTCATTACAATTGTGGAAATAATAATATGCTTCTTCAATGCAGGCTTAATTTCCTTCACTTCCGTGATTTTAATGAAGTTAGCCGTAAAGAGATTTGTGATCAAGCAAACAAGAATACCCATAGAGCTGATAAGCAAGGGATAACACAGCAGTGAAGTCGTGATTGATTCCGAAAGAAGAGATGGAAGCAAAAACAAGAGAAGCGCTGCATGATCCGGCATAACAGCCAAAAAGATCAGTCTCCATACCAGCAATATCCCAAACAATATCACCGACATAATTAGGAATCACCTGAATGAGTAAGGTTGACCGTGATTATTACTAGAAGTGAATGATATCCTTAGGAGATAGAGCTACAGTAAGAGAGTACATACAGCTGGGCTTCAATCTTGTGGGTTATGTGACTCGATCATCTCAACCAGATGAACACAAACATTGGCAGCCTTGGCAAAAATTCCCCCACCGGCCCTTCCAAAGAGAGCCATGGAAGATCCACCAAGACCATAACCAGTAATAGCCTCAAATAGACCATCCCAGTCATCGCCATAATACCAGTTGAACAGATTGATTGCAAGATGGAGCATGAGAAGACCGTTAGCAGCAATAAGAAATCCCATAACTGCACCAGACCTGAAAGCAGCAACGGAAGTTCTTTCAACGCCCTCTCTCTCTTCCAATGCAGTCCTTGCATTAGCATAGATAGCAATTTTCATGCCAAGGAAACCAGAGAGGGCAGATGTGAAAGCACCAAGTAGGAATGAAACAGTACTGAAAACGGCAGTG
Source organism: Melaleuca quinquenervia (assembly GCA_030064385.1). NCBI lineage: Eukaryota > Viridiplantae > Streptophyta > Magnoliopsida > Myrtales > Myrtaceae > Melaleuca > Melaleuca quinquenervia. Next base: position 1,256,604 of record CM057726.1, on the reverse strand, counting down.
GCAAGTGCGGGCTTGCACATGTTTGAAGGATCAAACGTGCAAGGCCAGCTTTGGGTGCGGAAGCTCTCAACAGAGCCAAGGAAGAGGAAGACTGGAATCGCAAAAGCAACCATGAAAACTCCAACATATTGGTACTCCATGAAAAGAAAATGTTTCACACCTGTAACAGCCACAAACGATAACGCAGCCTCTCTATCAAGCAAATAAAGCAACAATCTGGTTCTACTACACTACTTATGAGCGACGAAATAAGGCATAATTCAGTTAAATCCAGTGCTTCGTTCCGTTGCCTAGTTTTGTTAAATCTAGTTACAACAAATAAGAAAGCCTAACCTAGAACGCCTCTAAAATGGTAACTTTAAAGATGATATGGTGTCTATTACAATTCCCCTTTGGCAAGCTGGACATTGGAAGTATCAAATCCCACTGGCGGAAGAGTGAGGCTAACATAAGGAGTAGGACAAGATGGGAAAAGGGTTGAAAGAAAGTACCCACTTCTGCAAAGTACTTAATGAAGTACAAAGAACTGAAAAATTATTACACCGTCCAAGACCCAGAATATTGATGTAAACACATCTAAACTTTACTTTAATTTTAAAGCACTACAAACAAATAAGAAACTAGAAACAGATTATGACCGACGATAGTAAACAGTAGGTCCGAACAAAAATAACACCGACAGTATGGAAAACCATCAGAACTGAAGTCAGAACTGAACTATATTATAGAACTAGAAGAGGAGAAGGATGAACTGCTACCGGTAAAAAATGATTGGAAAATATAAAAGAAATAGACAACTTAATTTCACATAAAGAAGTTCAAAAGATAATTCAAATGAGAATGATAAGAAATAGGTATGAACATTGTCACATATAGGGACTTTAGTTAGCAGAAGCAAGAATGTAACCAAAAAGAGAACCTTAGAGAAATGTGAGACCAGTTCGTTACCTATGTATTCTTAACTAATACTATAGAATTAGTTTTAGTTCACAAATAAAACAAATCAAGAATGACAATCTCACGAAGTTGAGAAAAGTTCTGCATCAAATTACAACGTATGATGATAAAACCCTTGAAAACATTCAATGACAAAATGAAGAAATACTTTAGAATTGAAGGATATACGTCCTCAGCAATTCAATTTTTTAATGCAATATGCTTCTATGAAGCCAATTACCTATAAAAATTACTATCCTAACTTTAATTAACTTGCAACTTGTCATTAGTTGCATATACCAAGATTCATATAACGAATAAAATGCATGTAGAAGAAAGAAATTAAACTTAGGGTCTGGTTGTTTCTTAGATAACTTGACATTTCTAAAAACTGCACTCATTTTTTTGGAAAATGACAATACTTTTTTTTATGTTAGGCTAAAATTCGAAAATGAACCGCAAATTATTTTCCGTCATTTTGGAATTTAAACTTCCTTTTATTTTTATGGAAGAAATAATCGCATGATATAAGGGTCGGATTTATTATATCATCAAAAGTCTTACCAAGTTAACATTTTCGTGACTTAAATACTTTTATCGATTGTAAACACCAATTTGGCGTAACAACATTGGTTGAATGCTTCTCCCTCATCGCCGAGATCGATGATTCGAAACCCGTGATTGTTAATATTTTAAATAAAGGGCTATGGTGTTGGGCTCATATGCTAGCCTCTCCTAAGGCATATAGGCCTAGTCCTTTGGTATTGTTCGGGCACGAGAGGGATCGTGATTGATTTTTTGATCATAAAAAAATGACCAATTTTTTCTCTTATTAAACCTAGCCTTGAGCGCCTAGAGCCCGACCCTCGCCATGGGGTTCTTGGGCTCAAGTGCTGGGGTTCTCGACCTAGCTAGCCACGAGGGACTCGAGCTTGGCAATCGAACTCCTGGGGACTTGGGCGTGACAAGCAAAGACCGAGGCATGATGCTAATGTCTTGGGCTCAGCTTCGAGCAACCAAGCCCCATCATCGAAAACCTACACTTGATTTTAAGGACCCCACCTCGGGCATTGAGGTCTAAGCCTTGGCCTGCGGAGATTTGGGCCTAGCTGTGTTGGTGCTGATTGCAAGAGCTAGTGTTTCTGAAGCTCAGTCATTATGAGCCCGAGCGTGGGCATTCGGGAACTAAGCCTGGTCTTGATGGACTTGAGCCTAGTACATAGGCCTAAGCGACTTGGCATTAATCACAAATTGAACATATCACTTTACAATCCATGAGAACATGACTTGTGGATTTTATCAATGAGAGAGGGGGGCTCTAAACTTGGTTGAGGTTCTTTTGTGCTGGGTGACATCTGATAATATAAAACTTAGCTAAGGAAATTGTTTTATTCTTATTAGGAAGGAGAAATATTTTTCTTGATTTTAAGAACTACTACTTTCCTTAATTGGAGAAGCTTTTTCAATGGACTTATCATTTTCATTATTCCAAACATCAGAAAGTCTATAAAAATATTTCCACAGAAATTCTTTTCGACATCATGAGAGCACCCTTAGCTCGTCATCAAATATAATCAGTCATGCAAACGTACGTATATTCAAATGGACAGCGAGTTTGACCTACTCAAACCAATTTTGTGCTAATAACTCAATTATCTTTTAAGACATGTAATTATCCGTAGGTTATCCCCAGACATAATCAAATAAACTTTTGAAACAGCTTTATTATGAACACTTTTGCCATGTAATGCCACAGTGTAAAGTGCCTCCCAGTCCTGTGAGTCTTCTGTAAAGTTGGTCGGTAAAGAGACGAAAGCATTCACGTGCACAACACGTGCGTTTACTCAATCCAAACAAGGCGCGAAGTTGCTGAGGAAATAAGCGAATGGCAAAAGCCAAAAGGACGAGCTACACCAAATAATATTCCTCCCTACAACCCGACAAAGACCACCAACATTATTCCAACCATCTTCCTGAGTAATTATTGTACTTTTGTGCTCAGATAAGTTGCTCAAAGCTCTGGCAGCTGTTACAAGCCCTAAAAATGACTCGCACCACAAGCAGCGGAAGTTCATCATTTTGCTGAGCTATCATCTGATTACAAGACTCGGATCTGTTGCTATTGCTCAGGCAGAAGCGAGATCGACCGGAAATGATCTGTTATAAACAGTGTGAGTGAGACAGAAAAAGGAGGAGGGATGAACTACGACCTTCCTATGCCCAGAAAAAGAAAGACTCGCAACCCAGAAAACAAAATGTACTTCATTTCATGTCTTCTTTTTTTTTTTTTGCCCCTTTTTCTATCTCGGACAACGAACATGAGCTTGAAGCTTACGAGCTTTATTGGAAAATGCGAACTGTTGGAGAATGTATGACTATCAATCCCAACTGCCACAGAAAGGACTGTAAAGCGGACAAGTCGTGAAGCTATAGGATCTTTATGAAGTCACCTTTATAGACGAAACTCTTTATCTTAGCACACCTCTCCTCAACGCCGCTGTCTTGGTTGAGTCTGCCTTGCTCTTCCTCGTGGAGGCTGTCGTTGTGGCGCGAACTGAGGAGCCACTGCACCAGGGAGTAGGAGTATGTGAGCCCAACAGCGGCACAAACGGGTATTGCGATCTCCGTAGCGAGAGCTGAGAGCAATGCCATCCTCGCCAGAACTCTAGAGTACGTCGCTAGAATGGCTGGACTCGACGCCTACATGGAATCCATGCCTATCAAATTGAAATAGAGAGAGAGGCAGACAGACAGAGAGGAATGAAGTGGGGAGTGTGCTCGTCTATATGGGAAGGGACGAGAGTCTCACAAATTAGAAGGCCATGGTTAAGTGCATGCTACAGCAAAAAACTTGATGTAGTCCGTCGGATTTACAAGCGATGGACAACTGGAAAATCGGACGGTGGAAGCGAGAGTGAGTATAATCTTATAGTGTATTTTTGACGCGTCGACATCAGAATAGGACGAATTTATTATTACTCCTCAATATTAACATATATACTTTTTATCCGCATCGAGCTTGCTTGTACTTGGGTTAAAAGATTTGTGCTTCCATTAGTTTTATGCGATTGACGAGTGAATAAATCCATAGGAATGAAAAAACCAAGCATAGACTAATACATATGGATGGCAACCTTCTGTGTCGATAAGGCCGACTTGCCTACGTCGTTGTCTTTGCATCTATATATACTTTTGTCGCAATTGCTAAATATTTGAAAATTCACTATTAAGAACTCAAAATCGATTTATTCAAAAGGTAATAGATATTGATTTTCTCGGTTTTCATCTTGCTATGGGGTTAAATTTTTCCTTATCAAGAGGGTTTTTGGAGCTCAAATCACAAAAAAATGCGTTGACGAGCAATATTATCGGCAGGAAAGAAGAATGTTTTTATATTATATTACAGTAATAATGTGTATAAATTTATATATCCTTTTTTTTTTTTGCCTCGGAGTGAAGATGTTAAGATGCGGATGAGTTTTGCAAGTTAGTGAAATGCGGAATAGCTTGAAATGTGTGGGACCAAAAACTCGTAGTTTCAAGTAACAAGCTCTTACATCATTTAAGATTTTGTAGGATCGATCTTAATTGTTCTATGCATAGTTTAATATTTAATTATTATAATACTCATCCCATGATTGGTCTGCTATTTTTGTTTGTAAGCGTTAACATATTTAATTGGAAAGGCAAATAAGGCCTTAAAATATTTGAATTTAGGACATTTTGCTCTAATACCATGAAGAATAGGACAATATGATCTTTACCGTTATTTCCTACATGTATTAAAAGCACAAGATAGCTAATGGCTTTTAGAATTACATCAACTAGACTAAATGTAATACAATAACTTTCCTATTGATGACCTTTATACATAAAAAGATAAAAATCCTCTATGAAAAAAAAGGATCAAATGAATTTGTCAGCTTTTGGAATTGCTTTGCTGTTAACAGGTATTTTATCCAATACATTCCACTTTCTTGTGGAATTAAAATTATCAGGTCTCTGGTCGGTACAGTCGTCCTTAAAACAAGTGAGCAGACTTTGGTACTCAGATTAATCCAACTTGTTACATAATCAAAGACGCGCTTCTCATTTTTCAACAAAAGCCCGCCCAATCCAATTTTAACTTCCACAATAGCATAACGAAAAACTCTCTAAGTCTTAGAAAAAGAGAGATGTTGCTTATGTAGTGACAATGCCTCACTCATCATTATCCCAATCTCACTTGTTGGCACCTAAATTCTAACGACTCGTCTTGTCATTAAATTTTCATAGAAAAATTAGGGATTAATACAATAACTGCTAAAAAAATTTTACGATTAAAACGCGTAGCATTTAGCTTTAGGTGCATGTATTTTTAAAAGAATTATTTACATTTTAATTGGACCAGCAGCGGATGATCTTAACTGACTAGACTTGAATCTGGTTGAGCTCGTTAGGCGCATGATGTTCTCCATATGGCCGATAAGTGCGAGTGATTTGCACATGAGATGGCCGAATTTATTATAAAGAAAAGAATAACAGAGAAGACGAAGATCGCAAGGTCATATTCTGAGAATGCGGTCCACGGCTTGAGCATATATTCGTTAAGAAGGGCAAAACATGGTCTCTTAGCGGGTGGATTAGGAAAAGAAATAAGAGGAAATCAAACAATATCATCTTGAATAATGAAAAGAGGCGCATAAATTGAGCAAAATAGCTTGGAAGTGGGATGAGGCATGGGGAAAGAAAAGGAATGATCAATCGAAGGGGTGTCGGTGATAGCGGGGATAAAAGCAAAGAAGCTAGATTTCTTTTGGGGGGCCTGCACATTCACACATACGGCCATATTGAGAGCTCCAATAAGAGAGAGAAGGCGTGAGAGATTGACAATTGAAAGAAAGAGGGAGGGAACATCGACAATTGAGAGAAAGGCCCACATCTTCAGATTGCAGGCAACCATCGACATCCTCCTTGTGTCCAAAGACATCTTGCCGCTTCGCTGTCGCCTTGGCTCGCCCCAGTGATGAAGTTCAAGGCAACCCAGCAGTCTCCGAGTCGTCCTTCCAGTTCTAACCGGTCCTCACGGCGAGTGCCACGGTGATAGTCTAGCCACACCGATCCACATTCTGAAGTCCATTCCCTATATCGGTGTTCTCAACACAAAGGCTGCGATTGGTCGTTCGGATTTCTAGACGGGATAAGACTGGATATGATAGGATAAAAAATCATTGGATTTCTTCATATCCCATCCATTGTTTGGTGAATTTCGGATTTAAAGTCAGATATCATCATATCCTATCCAATCTACTGTTTAGTACACTACGGATTTAAAGTCGAATATCCTTATATCTTATCAAATTTGTTATTTGGTGAACTAAATATTTAAATTCAAATATTTTAATATAAATAATATTAGGCAAGTAAATTTACATGTTTAATATTCAAAAAATATCTAAACTAATAATTTTTTTTTAAATTAACAGATTATCGTCGAGTTTCATGATTACGCACTTTTTTTCCGTTCCTTTAAAGTAATTTTTTGGTTACCCCTTTCAATATCAAACGTTTTTAAAATAACCTCAATTTCAATATATTCACTTTGAAACATGAATTCTTTTTGTCTCTTACAAATTTTTCATTAGTTTTTATTTTGTTATATGTATAATACCCAATCAGACAAATGTCCAATTATAACAAAGCATAAAGTCCAAAGTTCATTCATTTTTTTTCCAACTGTCATGAGGATACAGTGACAATTAATCACGTTAATGAATGATCTTTAAATAATTCACACATATAAAATACATTACAGTTCATTACTTTCATAAAATTTCGATGTGAATCAAATAACTATTAAGGAGAAGATTTCAACGCCGATACTTTCAATAAAAGTTTATTTAATTGAGTTTAAAACTTTATAAGAGTTTTCTCATTTTTTATGTTAAACTAAAAATATTTATTTAAAATAAAAATCTATAATTGGTTTAAGACTTATAGAATTAATACTATATGAAATAAATTGTGGTCAAACAACTAGACATTTTTTTAACAAAAATAAAATTTTGAAATTTTGAATTTATGGTATTATAATTTTTATTATTTATTATTTTTAATTTTAAAAAAGAAAATTCGGACCGGGTTAGGGAAACTCGGTCCAACTATATGATCCAAACCCAACAGAGGAGTTGGAGTAGTCTGAACACCTAGACATTTTTTTTTAACAAGAATGAATTTTTGAATTTTTTTTGAATTTTTTAATTTATGGTATTATTATTTTTCTTATTTAGTATTTTTTTTAATTCGAAAAAATAAAATTCTGACCAAGTCGAGAAAACTCGGTCCGACTATATGATTCGAACTCAATAGAGAAGTTGGAGTAGTCTGTGAGTGCACGACGGAAAAAGGAAAAAAAAAGTTGAGTATTGTGTTTCAGATAAACAGAATTCCTATCCTACCTTATTCTACCCACTCCCTGGGATTTTTTTTTATACTATCTATATCTTATCTATATCCGACCTTATTCTATCCTAGATAGTTACCAAACACGGGATATGTTAAAATATATCATATCATGCTTTTTATCCGATCGACCAAACCCAGCCAAAGGGACGGCAATAGTTGATAGAAAAGAAAAGCATGAAGCAGTGGTTTCGTCCTTTGTTTGCTGTTTTCGCGGGACTTAGGAGGGAAGCAAAAGTGATTAAAAAAAATCAAAAGGACACGAAGATTTGCAGCAAAAGGAGTCGAATTAGGCCAAAGCTGAGGAATGGGTTGTTTAGTCAAAGTAAAAATTGGAGATCAAGTCTTGGAGTGTAATGCTTTGTAGGAAAATTTCCTTCCGAGTGCCTATTCGGTGTTGAATGCATGAGACCTTTCCGAAGGGGTTGTTGGACGCGTCATCGATACAGTCCAAATTTCGGCTGTATTATCTAACTTTCATCCTTCGCCTTGCACCAATTATCACACCTCTGTCGGTCACTACTCCGGTCCTGATCTGTCAAGTTAAAATTCAAAAGGTACTGCGAACACTGTTTCAGATTAGGTAATTATCCAACATCTAATCCGATTTTTGATAATATTGCCTAACTTGAATGTATAATTATAAATATTGCATGAAAATATTTTATCCGCAAAAAGTTTGTATGATGCAATCTTCTAAATTATAAAATACCTCCTATTTTGACAATGTGCCTGGAATCACTATACCAATCTCCATCTTGAGATCAACCCATGACCGCATGAAAAAAATCTACCGCACCTTCCACCATCTTGTGGAAAACCTTCGATTTTCCGTCATCCAAATTTGAATTCTCATAAAAGATTTTTTTGCAGATAGCATCTGATTGCATGGAATTTTTTTATTGCAGATAATGTTCGGTATTGATTGCGAATGAATATGCTATATCATATTTATTTGGTTTATTTCCTAAAAAGATAAAAATCTAAAAAGAATTTCCTTTCAAAACACTTCAAAAGAAAAAAATCACCAACCTTTGATATCAATTATTGGAGACTAGCTATATCACCTAAAGAAGGTTGAATAGGTGCTTTTTGACGGATTAAAAAGTACGGCGGAAGTGAAACAAGCGAGATTAAAGTATAACGAATGGATAGATACATAGTAGACATTAAGCTTGAGATTCCGAAACTAAATAAGTTCGATGTCACATGACCCAATGCAAATGTATATTGCTTGGAAACACTTAAGTAAAAGGTGTGAGAAAAAGAAAACTTTGCACCACAAATTTATAGTGGTTTGGCTTTTTCAAGTTTAAGTCTACTTTCCCACCTAATAGTCAATCGGCTAGAATTTCACTATATGTATAAAATATTACAAGAATGGCTAATAATAATAATAATCAAATGCTTTAAAAGCTCGGACTTGTTGAAGTATCTTATTTTGAAGATAACAAAACTTGGCCAAAGTTTAATGAAGTCAGATTCAGAAGTTTGTTAGTCTGAAATGGTCAGACTCAAACAAAGTCTAGGGAAAATCAGATCTAGGTTCTTATTAAGTCTGATTGACTTCAGACTCTGTTGATCTTATCTTTTTCTACGAAAATCTGAAGCAGAAAGTATGATTGAGATAATAATCTCATCACATTGATATATGTAGATATTTGACATCTTATTAATTGATTGGATTTGATTATTATACTTTTGAAAATAATAAATCTAGAAGATTATTTGGAGCAAGTGTTCACTTAAGGAAACTGAATATCCTGATTGAATGGGCAACCAGGATTAACAGATTCTCTGTATGTTCTATATATGATTTGAGATCTCTTAAGCTAACGGTCATGAAGGCATAAAAGAGTATCTAATGGAGATATCTTGAGTTGTGTTGTAGAACGTGTAAAAGAGAATTTCCTAAAGTCTAAATCTATTATAATTTTAATTGTACTCAAAAGAGTGCGATACACATGCATCGTGAGAGTGAGGTTGAGAAGCTCAGATCTTGAGATTATAACTTTTTTGATTCATAATAAACTTCAGCTAATAGATTGTCACCGTGGGAGAGTGGGCGTAGGCTTGATCTAAGCTGAACCACTATACATTTTATGTTCAAGTATCTTTACTCTCTTATTCTGTTCATTATCCTGAAAAGCTTAATTATTTATATTTCCGCATTAATTAAATATACGCACTAGCAATTTCAGGCCTCACTGCTTGATCATTCTAAACTTTAGTTCACGGTAATAATAAGATTATTTTAAGAAGCACTTAGATTTGAAATTTTTATTTGCAATCACACACACTTACATTAATTCAGTTCTTATATACTCATCATTTGCCAAACTAGCCATTAGTCAATCTTTAGAGGATTTTTCTCCAATTCAACTATTGGACAAGAAAATCTGAAATATGATGAAATGCCGGATCATAATCTTCATTTGAGTCTGGTTACCCATACAATCAGAATCTTGATCATCATAAGAAGAGTTTTATTGTGTAATTAATATATCATTATCGGATGAACAAGTTAGCTGTGTATGTCTTTTAGAAAAAGATACCCTCAAAGATACATATAATTCATAAGAGGAGTTTCATTGTGTAATTGAGATATTACAATCAGATGAAATCTAAGTTAGGTATGTAGATCTTTTAGAAAATAATACCCTCAAAGATACATAGAATTCATATCCTGTAATAAAATGTATATAAAGAGATTTGAGACAGAGTTTGAATATCATACTTTTCTTTATATAAAGAATATCCTCAACACAATCAAATAAATCAAAAGGACACGGGGCACTATACCCACCACTCATCACCTTGTTCTTCCCATCCGGAAAATAAAGAAGAAAGAAATTGCAAATCGAACAAACTTACTTCCAACAAAACTGAACCCCCAAGGCACGCTCTCACCCAAACCGGGCGACCCTTCTCAAACTAGGAACAAAGGTCGAGTCGTCCGAAAAAGATGGCTTCGTTTCTAGCTGCAGATGCTCTTCGACCCTCTCCACGACAGACCTACGGGAACTTCTTCGCCAAGTCCCTCTTCCTTACCTAAGAGATTGTATTAGAATATGCTTCAGCCGTGTTTTCTTTATATCATTATCTTGTTGAAAATATTGTTCCCATAAATTATTTTGGCTATACATTCTTTGAGGAGGCTGAGTGGCTTCTTTTCATAGTTTATTATGTAAGGACTCATGTGGGATGTGATCGACTTTTTAAATGACAAGAGAGACTCGTACCACAGCTATCGGCGCCTATTTTATTAAAGTAAGCAAATCTTGAAACAATAGTTTGCAGGATGCGAAAACCAAAGACTATTCTCCATTTTCATTCATCACACTCAATTAATGTTAAACTCCATGATTAGTTCCCATATCACAGACTTTTAATCTTACTGCACATATTATGCCGATTATGAGATTTTACTAAAGTTATAACATGAAGTATATGGTGATGGTGAGACTAGTTGGCAAAAAAAGAAGAAGAATAAATCCCTATAGAGACGCTTTAAAAAAAATGTCCTCGAAGTATATGTCAGACCTGTCTATTGATACTCCTACACTTTTCAGAACATCAGTAACCAATACCCATTTGCATGTAAACTGTATCATCAGCCGCAAGACGCAGTTAGAGCTTAGCATGTCAAGGCTCAAAATGTGCTCCGAGTGCATCAAGATAAATTCCAGACCTCCCATGGAACCCAACAATCTTTTTACCAGTCGATGGAGAAGAAAAGTACTTCCCGCCTTCTACACCAATTGGCCCAAAAGTCCTTTCATTGCTCTGAAATTTGAGGGAGCGAACGATATTATACCCGAAGAAATCTCCAAAGTAACCAGAAAACGCAGTCAAGTGCTCTCGAGGATGATTGAGTTTAATCTGCAAAAAAGAAAGACGAACATATTTAGTCCTAACCACTCGTATGTAGAACCTCGAAAGTCATCATACACAGAACATTCGGGGTTAATAAGACGTATTTTGTTAGAAAAACAATGCAAATCTAAATAGATAATGCAGCTGTATAGTCTACTAAGACAAGGAAAAAAAGACCTATTTTTGGTCCGCAATAATTATCGGAAATTTTATGTCAATCGTTTCAAGAAGCCTTTGACAACAGTTCTACTAAGATAAGGAAAAAATGAAATTTATCAAAAAAAAGTTATAAAGTTAAAAATGCCATTTTGACATGTTTTTCTGGTAGGCAGTAGTAAAGTTCCTTTCTCTATGATGATATTACATCATGCCCCTAAAACGACTTCCTCAGAGGTTGACTCTCATTCTACATCATTTGTCAATGTAAACTCAAAATCTACCGACTGTTCTCATGTCTTACTTTTACCTTTATGCTCTAACAACCGTACTTCCAGGCTCATGTCCATCTACGTGACCTTAGCAGAAACACAGAAGTTGCACGTTCATGAGATTTAAGTACATGTCTGAATGCCATACCTCGAGGGTTAAATGTCCTCCATCTCCACCGTGTCTATGGCGCTGAACAGACCCATTATTGTTGTACTCGACGGTAATGGAGTCAATAGCTGATCCACCTTTTACAATTATTTCTCTCACGCCCGTGCTATCTCCATCATCCCAAAGGCCGCCACCTTGACCTCCAAATGGCCCGATGAATTTCAAGAGACGAAGATCAGAAATTGGTTCAGAGTAGACTCCCACGGCATCCAGCTGGACACCAGACCTTCCGTGAAAGCCGATTATCTTGCTGCATGTCGATGCACATCTGAAGGACCTTCCTTCTTCCATACCAAAGGGTCCATGTCTTCTTAAATTGCTTTCGAACGTGAGTGATTGAATAACTGGATGATCATGCCCGATATAACCTGATACTGCCGTCAAGAACTCACCAGGGTAGTCCAAGTTAACCTGCAGAATTAGCAACTATCTATTGAATTGAACTGTCACATTGATCTTATATCAAACACCATAGATAGACCAAAGACCGAATCCACGTACAACCTGGAAGTTGATCCTAGAGTCGAGAATTTCTAAAACTACTAATGTATGGATGGACTACTGTTCTTACATCAAATTTTTAGGGTCGAACCAAAGACGACGGACCATTAGCTTCTCTGACGCTCTTTGCTATTCGCTTCATTTAGCATTTAAAAAAAGAAATTAGCCTACTAGGTCACTCTCATGGAGTCTTTTCTCGCATAAAGCATATTAATTGAACTTGTCTAACGTATAAAATAAATATAAAGTTGTATACTCATAGTGTACTTTGATAAAACAATTCAAGTTCATTAGAAACCTAATACTTGATATAACGGGGGCACAGGGCGGTGGTCGCTGGTCGGCGCCTAAGACCTTCGCCAAAAATCTTACTGCATCCTCCTAGAGTTGAACGAAATTGAAAGATTTCTCTGAAATTATTCATTTGAAAATTCTTGAAGATATAAATGTAGGTTTTTCTGTCCATCAAAACAATAGGAATGTCATCCTAGTTACTAAACTTGTTGAATAGATTAAATATATCCAAAGTATATAGTCTTTATCAGGGTTGAATCGATTATCAAAGAAAGAATTAGAAGAAAAGAATATAAGATTTGCTATAAGAAAATAAAACTTTCATCAAAGAGAAGCAAGGAAATTTGTTTAAAATTCATCAATCTATTACACATTTGCTAACTTAATATACATATTTAAATTATGTCAATTAAGTTATAAATTTTTTCATATTTTGTTAATTGAGTCTATCCAACTAATTTTGACTAGAGATTACTGACATGGACACCCAACTTCCTACATGACATGGCCAATATTGACATAAAAAAAATTTATAATATTTTTCAAAAATTTTATTCATTTTTTCATTTCTTTTCTTTGCTTCAATTTTCTTTTTGGCCTAGGCTAGACAAGGGTGTCATCATCAACCACAAGCGAGGGCATCAAACCCTTGCCCAGATCCAAGTAACGGCTATGACATCCTCACCTGATTTGGGCAAGGCCACAATGCCTTTGTTGGCCACAAGCCCCTTGTTTATGGCCCCTCACCCGTGGCTAGCACGGGCATTGTAGTCATTGCTTGTTGCGACTCTCGCTTGGATCTAGGTGAGATCTTGACTTTCTTACTTGTGGCCGACCAAAACTGCAATGCCCTGACCTAGCCCAAGCAAGGATTGTGGGCTCTCACCTATGACTAGCGATGGTTATCTGGCGACTCTCAACTTTAATTGGGTCACATAAGATGGTCGACATCTACGTCAATTATTTCCGACCAAAATTGACCAAATAAAATGAGAAAATATATGGCATCTAATTTGCACAATTAAAAGATTTACAACCAATTGGCGAAGTGCAATAAATTTAATACTTTTTTACATAATTTTTCAAGAGAAGCAAATGAAAGACTTCCATAAATTCGAGATAATTATCAAGTCATTCTCAAACATATTGCACATGCTTCGATTTAGTACTTTTCTAATTTTGCTAATGTGGGTCCTAAATCTTTGTTTGAATTCCAATATAGCCCTTTCAGTCAATTACTGCCTAAAATTATTTAACATGGAGTTTAGTATTGCCAGTAGTTCTACATGGCACAAGGACTTTGACGACTTTACTTAAACTAACTTCCTATGTGGACTGCCATGTCAATATTTCCCAGCATTAGTTGGTCGAAGTAAATATTTTGGAATTTCCCAGAGATATTTAGAACTACACTGCCAAAATTAAAAAGTTCAGGACTCTACTAACATCAACATATTAAGTTTAAGATTAAATTGGTAATTTTCCCTCAAAATTGCCATACAGTCGACCATGATGATTCCTGAGAGAGAGAGAGAGAGAGAGAGAGAGAGAGAGAGTCAACGGTAATCATATGAATGGAAATTTTTCAATGAACTCACCGTATGGATATCTCCGTTGCCATTCTGACCACGTTCAGGATACCAAATAGATTGGCCATCATCGTCGTACTCGAAGGAGATGCAGTTGACTACATTTTCCACTACTATCTTTATTTTCTTTACACCATTAAATTTTCCATCGTCCCAGGGGTGTCCACCTTGGCCTCCAAATGGTCTACTACACTTGATCGGATAGAGATGAGAGATTGGTTCGAAATATGCTCCAAGAGATTCAAGATGGGAACCAGAACTCCCATAAAATCCAATGATCTTCCCACCAGTTGCTGGAAATGAAAACTTCCTTCCGGTTTCAGGGCCGAATGGACCATATGTCCTTTTATTGCTATGAAATGTGAGTGAATGGATGATAGTAGAGCCGAAATCACTTGCCATGTACCCCGAAACCGAAGTTAGATATTCAGTCCACCAGTCCAGGTTTATCTGCAACAACCGTGTAGAGGCTAAAGAAAAGTTAATGCAACGAATCAGAGAAACAAAACCATGGTACATGAAGATGCATGATCTGAAAAAAATAGTAGATGCCATCGGTCTTTTCCATCTGGATGCAGTCTTCAGCGATGGCGCATAAGATGCATCATTGAAAATAGAAAGGGCAATGTCTATCTAACACCGAGTTCCTACTAGAGTGGCGTACCGTATGTATTCTGCCGTCAGCACTCGCACCATGTCTAGACGAACGACCCTCCTCATAGGCAATACTAATAGATTCAATTGCAGAACCAGACACCACAACAATTTGTCTGACCTCTGAATGCTTGCCATCATTCCAGCGGTTATCCCCATTTCCAAATGGCCCTACGACTTCGAAGGGATATGGATTCGAGACAGGTCCAAAATGAGCTCCAATAGAGTCCAGATAAAGACCACACCTTCCATGAAAACCAATGATCTTTCCATCAACTGTTGGAAACCTGAAAGGCTCCCCTGTCTCATTGCCAAATGGCCCATATAGCCTCCTATTGCTATGGAAGGTAAGAGAGTTGATGACACGATAAGGATCTTTTTGAATGTAGCCAGAAACCGAAATCAAGTATTCATTTGGATAATCCAGACAAAACTGCAACAATGCAGAAAAGCAAAGTGAGTATCGATCAACCTTGAAGGGAAAAAGAAAGTTCTATGCTCTCTAGATGCATTAATTAGGCTAAGTTTTCGCAAAAGGTAAGACATTGAATTCCTGGAAGGACTGGAGTACTAGTTGGAGGCTATATCACGTGTACTTATACTCCTCTCATCATGGAGCACAAAGTACAACTCCATCAAGAAACCCCAAGCTTAGCTCCAAAACCGTATGGTATTCTTGACGCTCTATACTGACAAAAACGAGCACCAAAGCAATCTGTGATGAAATGTTACACCAGAGTAAGTAGATGACCTAGTGCAATTATTTTTGTTTTGGCACCTGAAAGACAAATCATAGCAAAGTCCAACAAAAACATCAACATGTTGGCAGCTGATTGAGCGTCATGGAAGTAATATTTGATTTGATTCAAGAAAATCCATCTTTTATGAATCGGTGGCACTACTCGTTCTTCACCTCCATCCATAAACGAACAATAGCTGATATACTCATGGAGAATGGCATAACTAGAAGTAGATCTTGCAACTCAACTAAACAAACTGCAATAATGGGCTCACCTCCCTTGGTTGGCCTCCCAAATTTCCACCATGTCTTGGCGAGCGCACCAAACGCCCATTCTGATCATAGTCAATGGTAATGGACTCAATCATTGATCCCACGACAACCGTTATTGTTCTTATGTCAAGGTACGTTTGATCATCAAAAGAATTTCCACCCTCGCCTCCACATGGCCCTACAGAGTGACGAAGAGAGGAGGATGAATCTGAAGTTGTTAAAGTTGAATCAAGATGAGGATTTCTCACTAACTTCTCCAGTATCTCTTGCCAATTATTTTTTCTCCTAGAAAGAAAGGAACCAAATTCCTTAAGAGCCATTGGAAGACCGCCTACATAGTGGACAAGACTCTTAGACAACTCTTCATACCCTTCTTCAGGTTGGTCTTTGCAGAAGGCATGGCGACACATGAGCTGGAGTGATTCTTTAGAACCCAGTCCAGGGAGCACGTACTTAACATCCACTTCAAGATCTTCAAGAAGCCGTTCTTCTCTTGTAGTAATCAAAATTCTACTGCCATGTTGGAACCATTCTCGATCTCCAGCGCCGAAATACTCAATTTGGTCCTTCTCAGTGATGTCATCAAGAACTAGAAGGATCTTTCTTTGACGGAGTTTATGTTTTATCTCATTGGTGTTGCTGCGAAGATCATACATTTCTAGACCTTCTACTCGCAGAACATCATGGAGAAGTCTCTTCTGAAGAAGTAAAAGAGTAAATTCGTTTGCATCTCCAATATTTTCAAGTAAGCTAACACCTTCAAATTCCCCAGAAAGGCGGTCACAAATGACTTTGGCCACGGTTGTCTTACCAATTCCTTTCATTCCCCATATTCCAACGACACGGACATCATCCTCAGAGCCGATCTCCAGCAATGATGTCACATCATCTACAAAGGAATCCACTCCAATAGCATAGGGGGAGTTAGTTCTGGGAATAATCTTGAAGAGATGTCTTACAATTTGCTCAACGAAGTCCGCTTGATCCCTGTTGTTGCACAGGAAGAACAAGTTAAACTTGACTAACTAGAGCATGGAGAGGCCATCAGGCCATCAGCATATGAACAAGAAGCACATAGAGCTAAACATTCAATCGGCAGTCGAGTTCTGTTAAATTATCGATCCATTTTCTTTAGTTTCCTAGATTTCTTTTTTCAAACTAAGGCTATCTAAAAGCTCCAAGGAGAACCCTCTGGTATTTAAGATCAGTGGCTGATAAATTGTCCATGGTTGAAGCATACGAATAAAAACAATTGAAGCGTATACCTCTGACACAAGCAGAGACAGTTTGCTGACTGTATTGGTAAAAGAGCCCAATAAATAGGGGACTATTGGTTTTGAGACAAACCACAATATCGCTCTTGTAAAAACATCACTGTGTGAAAGATTGAGGTTCTCTATCCTAATGTTAGGAAGGACATTGGGATTTAATGGTGAGACGGGGGTTTTCTCCCTTTTTATGGGGGGAAAGGTTTTGAATAGACGGCTAGATGGACAAGGTGACCTAACGCTAGGAAAAAGAAAATACAGACAATATGTTCTGCAAGTGCCAAGCATCACATGTGGAGAAGGATGATCCATGATACATGAGAAAATATTAATGGCGGGCGTAATAATCATATAATGGTATAATATACTCATTGGTCGACATCACATTAGTTGACACGAAAAGAAAAGCATTACAGCGGTCGAAACAAAGAAAGGCAGAAGGTTATATACTCTTGACCTATATCTAGTGCTCGGTTTAGTACAGAATCTACACAGTGAAGAAATGATAGAAAATGAGTGTTCTAAAATGGAGAAAACGAAACTTTCGATTTGACGGCAATTTGCGGGAGATAGAGCTATGAAAGCTCAAGTTGATCATTCATAGCTATGGTATATCTGGTCACTTCTACTTTTCTAGGCTAAAAAATCTTTATCGGCAAAATTAGAGACTTTCCATATATTCCAAAAATTTTATAACATAAGCTTTCTCCTTGGAAAACGACAAAGTTAATACTTTCCATTTGGAAGTGCAGGGAGAGCCAATAAATATATTGAAACTAGTTCATATAGATATACGTTATGCCGCACCCGGCCAAAACAACTATTCTTAGATGACAACACCATAGTGATGCAGTTCTACCTTCTTTAAGATAACCGGATGTATTTCCTCTTATTGAAAACAAAAAAATCAACAACGTCCAGAAGCAAAGTGATCGCAGCATCAAGGTCTTAAGAATTGACAAAGCCACCGAATACAACTCGACGAGTTCAACAAATTCCGTGGAGAGTGAAGAGGCTTATAAATAGGCTTGTGTCCCTATTCCTAGAATACAGGACAAACTGAAAAAACTAAACCCATCCTTATATCCTTGTAACCTTATGTCATATAACATAAGTACTTGCCCAACCTTTGTCGTGTTGTCCCACAAACACACATGCACAAGCTTTCACATCAAAATCTATTCCAAATACTTGCGCCAAAATCAAACAGAACCTAACGAGTTCAAGCCAAGCACCAATGAGAGCTAATCAATCAAGAGCAAAGATATGAGCTCTTGGTGTTGACGGAGATGACCAATCAAGCACCCCAATATGAGCTTTTCGCATTACCCTTTAGCATCATTATTCAAATGCCATCCAAATAAATTGCCAGCTTCTTTAAGCGAATCCCTCCACTTCTGCACCTGCAAATCCTCCGTGGGGGTGGCCAATCGCCTTTGAAAACCATCCCCGAATAGCCCGCTCTGTTTCCGAACCTCGCTTGGCTCAACATCATAGAAAATGGGCAAAACCACGTGACCCTGATGATCTCTGAACCTCCTGTTGCACTCAAGGATCTCCACCAGCTCGTTCAAGCACCACCGCGACTCCGCGTAGTTGGTGGTGAACACGACGAGAGAAACCCTGGAATAGTGAATTGCGTCGAGCAGCTTGGGCTCGATGGAAATCCCAGTCTCCGCTTTGTCGTTGTCCTTGAAATAGGAGATCCCTGCCTGCTTCAGCGCACGGAATAGGTGGGCTGCGAAGGTCCTCCTTATGTCCTTGCCTCTGAAGCTCACAAACACATCGTACTTCCATCGATGAACCGAAGAGGAAGAACATGGAACGCGCCCCTCAATTTCTTCCATTCCCAAGAGGATGATCCGGGGTTCAGAGAGAGACTGCCAAAAAGCTCGAAACTGCTCCTCGCAGGCGACGTATACAGACGAGAGAGAGAGAGAGAGAGAGAGAAGGCGCAAGTGCTGAATGAGAAGGGACGCGAAATCAAAGGTTCCCCACCGGTAAACGCTCGGCTGCTTCAATTCGATTTGGCGACCAGCTAGCAAGGGAGGCTCTGAACCAGACCATGACCGACGTCTCTGAAAAGCCTGAGCTGGGTCTCCGTGACAGAGACATGTCTCTAATTGCAAACGTGGAGTTAAAGCTTGACGTAATGACATATTCGTGGCTGCATGGAGTCCACAAAAGCTCATAATACATTGTCCGTAACAACAGTCAAATTCTCCAATCTCTTAGCTGATTATTTAAGTGCTATAATTTTTCAATGATATTCATTCAAATATTGAACATTTAAGGTGACATGACACTTGTAATGAATACTTTTAAAAATTTATAACAGTCAAGTGATGAATTAAAAATTTATATAACAATTGCGTGATCTTGAAAAAGTTACGACACTCAAATGAGTTTTATACATAAATTACAACGATCAAATACTTATACAAAAAAAAGTAGCAACACTCGAAAGAATATCGTGCGAAAGTTATGACACTCACGAAATTCTTTTCCCAAAAATGTCCGCTACATGTGTCCCAACATCCGTCAATTTTATGATATTATGTATAGATAAAAGTATACCAAATTGTTCGATTCTCTAAGGAAGCATTTGTGATTTAAGTGGGAGGTCATAGCGGTAAGTTGTCGTACTAGTCTCCTCCGAAAAATAGTCGAGGTGCATGCAAGTTGGCCTGAACACCTTGATTACAAAAAAAAAAAGTATACCAAATTGTTCTCAATTATATATATAGTTTAGTAAGTTGCAAGGAAGCATATTTCCAACATTAGTGATAATCTTCTCATGTGTTCTCCAACTTTACATGGTAAAAAGATAAGTTCAAACTTATTGGCAGTGAGTTTTGGATATTTAGAATCATCGGTAGATGGTAAATCTTTAAATGTCGTGGATGGCTATTCATACAAAAGAAAGACCAAACATTAACATGTTGTAGAAAGTCGAAGTTTTCACATTTAGCTAGTAATTGTCTAAACGAGAAAGGAAGACGACAGCAACTTGAATGTGATCGATGGCATTCCATATAAAAGCTGGTCATTTTAACCGAAATAAATACTAGTAAACTATTAGAACAATTTGTACTTTTGAAACAATCTAATCAATAACTTGGCAATTCTACATTTAATTTTGTGAATTTAATTTTTTTAGTAAGCTGTGCATATAAATACAAGCAAATCATTGGCACAATTTTTAATTTTGAAAAAAAAATCACATAAAATGTCAATAACTAACTTAAATAGAGTTGGTAGTTTCATATAAGAGTTGGAAAATTAAGTTCCACAAATAGATATGCGTATATTGGAATAATTGGTGATTTTGAAAAGAGATGATAAGATTTATAGAAGTTGGGAACTTTGATCCATTGGTAAACACACAAATAAATGGAGGTATAATTATTTGAATAATCGATACTTTTTCAAACTATGAAATAAACATTCGTAAGTGGACTCAAATAATAGTTTATCATTTCGTATGAGAGCACTAATTTTGTAAGTTGGTAAACTATGCGAGCAATTATATGTAAAACATTTGAACAATTGGTGGTTTAGAAATTATCACATCAGTGCTGGTAATTATTTAAATAAGAATCGGTAATTTCATTATATAAAAAAAAAAGAGTTGGTAAATTAAGCTCCGCCTCCAATGTTGTTAAATTATCAGTTTGGTCATTGATCCTTGTTGGTAATTTTGTGCGGAAGTTGGTCATTAAGCTGTTGGTATGCTATATAAATATTTCTGCTGAATTATTGAACAGTTTGTAATTTTAAAACAATCAAAAAAATTTTAGTAAGTCGACTAAAAAAGAGTTGGTAAATTCATATAAAATTTGAAGATTGTGCAAATAAATATGATAAATTATTGGAACATAGAAATTTCGAAACAATCAAATAAACATTGATAACATGATAGAATAAGAGTTGGTAATTTCATAAAACATTTAGCAACAAGATTTTTTTTTTTGGCTGAAAGTTGGTAACTTAAGTTGCACAAATTAAAAGTTGACAAAATATTGGAATAGTCTGTAATTGTGAAAGAAGTTTGTAATTTCATATGATAATTAGCAATTTTAACACATTGATAAGCTTGAAAATTAATATTTACTAAGTATTGCAATTGTTGTACTGAACAAACAAGTTGTTCATATGAGAGTTGGTATTTTATATACAAGCTAATAAATTTCAAGCATTAGTACTGCTAAGCTTCGGAAAAATATGTTGATAAATTACTGGAATAGTTGACGGGAGTTGGTAAATTTGAATGACAGTCAATTACTTCAATGCGCGTCGGTGTTCTGTGTCAATACAAAATGGTAAATGGTTATAATAGTCTTCAAACAACTAAATACAAGCTACTAAGTGACTTGGATAAGAGTTTGTGCATCTTCAATTAGTTAATAACTTAATCAGAGATAAATTAGTAAAAAAGTCAAATTACAATTGGCAATTATGTTTAAAAGAAAGTAATTTTAATATGTTTTGATAAGCTCCAAAAATAATATTGGCAATTATAACAACCTTTAGTAATTTAAGAAAAATTGCACTAAAGTTGGCAAGCGATTCAAATAATATTGGTTAAGTTAAAATAATTGTAATCTATGATGTGTTTATTTCACAGTAAAGCTAAGATTCGAAACACTCTTTCCTGAAAACTGGTGGATTGCATTGATTACAGAAATAGATAAATGAAACATATTGTTATTATCTATCAAAATATTTAAGCATAATTTTTTTTTCATGATACTAAAAATTTCTTTAACTAATTATTCTAAATGATAACTAATATTTTTTAAAAACGATTTCCAAATCATTTATTTCTACATAATAGAGGGATAATGAGAGAAAAGTTCACAAATCACTCCAATGAGAGATGATAACTTTGTATAAAAGTTTATAAGCTCCAAGAATATCTTTTGGTAGATTATTACAAATTTTTGAGTACATATAAATGTCATACTTTTCAGTAACAATATACAGGTAAAACAAGTTGCTAACTAAAATGCAGTTAGCAGTGCATTTGGAAAGTTACCAAATTTTCCGATGATTTATCAGCACAGAACGATATTTCCATATATTCCCTCCCAGAACACTAGCAATCTGTTCAAGGATGTGGAGCCCTAAACACTAGGAATCTACTGAAGGAGATAATAGTTTCACTTAGCATGACTTACAACACAGTGCTGGGAAAAGTGCCAAAAAAGTCCTAAACCTTTGCCACTTGTGCCAAAAAAGTCATAAACCTTTTTTTGGTTCCAAATAAGTCCTAAACCTTTATAAGTAGTGCCAAATAAGTCCTTCCTACCGGAAAAAGCACGCGTGGCTCGCCGGAGTGCCGACGTTCGCCGGAGCTCGTCGGCGCCGACGTGGCGTCAACCTTTTTTTTTTCTTCTTCTTCTTCTTCTTCTTCACCGGCGGAGCCCTCGCCGGCAATGGGCGAGGGCGGCGGGGGCTGGGGCTGGGGCTGGGGAGGCCACCACCGGCCTCGCCCGTCGCCGGCGAGGGCCGGGCGAGGCCGGCATCACCCGGATCTGGGCGGGGGCGGCCGATGAGGCCACCCTCGCCAACCCCTGGCGAGGCCGGCGGGGGCCGGGCGAGGCCACCCCCGCCTAGATCCGAGCGAGGCCGGCCTCGCCCGGCCCTCGCCGGCGACGGGCGAGGCCGGTGGCAGCCTCCCCAGCCCCAGCCCCCACCGCCCTCGCCCATCGCCGGCGAGGGCTCCGCCGGTGAAGAAGAAGAAGAAGAAAAAAAAAAAAAAAGGTCGACGCCACGTCGGCGCCGACGTGGCACCACCGACGAGCTCCGGCGAGCCACGTGTACTTTTTCCGGTGAGAAGGACTTATTTGGCACCACTTATAAATGTTTAGGACTTATTTGGCATCACTTATAAAAGATTTAGGACTTATTTGGAACCAAAAAAAGGTTTATGACTTTTTTGGCATAAGTGGCAAAGGTTTAGAACTTTTTTGGCACTTTTCCCACACAGTGCTAGAGGATCGGTTCATTCATACAATCAGAAGAAGCCAAAATTCAGGAGATCGACTCCTGTAGCAGATGAAAAGTAACTGTACATCCTCCTTGTCGATGGGAGCATGCATGGAACTGGCGAATTGACATATCTAAAAATTAATATATGGTGTTTTAGTATGACAGCTATTTGCTAATTTAACACGCAGGGAAATGCCAGGGTGTTAATTGTTGAAGTTTTTAATTTGAGAATGGCGTTTTCGGATGTTGGGAAAGAGATTCATCGGGAATAAGCAATTTCACCAATGATTATGCAGACAGTAACATGAAATTGAACAGAACATAACCAAAAGCAACCAGGGCAAATACCTGTTGGAAGTTTAACGGAATGGCCGTTGCATCAAACTTCTTGTGAAAGGTGTTTGTAACATTCGACAGATTAAGTAAACCCCATCTTTGCCAAATACCTGGATCGAATGCTTAATTAAAACGTTCAGCAGATCAGGTAAATTTCCAAGTGCTAGACGAGTGTATATCCTCTAATGTCCAACAACACAGAGTCTTAAGTACCTCAAGACCCTGAATCACTCTTTTACACATTCGCATTTCTAGATATAGTAGCCTCTGCAGTTTTGAAAGGTTTGGAAATTCTCCAATTTTTTTGCACCAAGAAATGTTCGGCAACTCCAATGATTCCGTCCATTTAAGCCCTGCAATCTCACCAAGACTTGTGCAACCTTCAAGATAGAAGACCTTCAGCTTTTCATCGAGAAGGATGACAACTTTATTATTCCACCCTCTCTGCTCAAGCTCTTTGATCCCCTCATCGACACTAGCAAAATCAGATTGATAACCATTTAAGATGTAAGAGATCAGTATAGTCTGCAAATATTCAAGACTCTTGTGTTGCAGCCATGGCTCTCGGATGTCTTTGACAAAGACATGGTACTCAAAGCAGTTGGTTGGACACAACCTTGGCAACAGTAGTCTTACCTTAATGGTGGTAGTTGTAGAGGCAATAGCAGTATAGCACCTCTGGATCTAGCTAGTGCTGACGTTTAAAGCAGTGATAAACCACCAATAATACACAGTGTAAATGTCTTAGTCATATTTTATAATAGTGACATGTCAAATGCAGATCAGCATTCCTATATTGCTTAAGAATTGAATGGAATGAGATTCTATGCCGTATTACTTGATTACCAATTTACAATGACAAAAATCTCTTTCCCGAATACATTCTAGCAAACCAAGCATGCATTCACAAGGCCAGAAGACAGAAATCCACAACAAAGAGTCACGCAAATTCAAGAGTTAACAAATTACCCATCGACCATATTCTTTGGTACCCACCTTTCAATGCTCCAACCGTGTCAGAGAGCATTACTCCATCTTCGGATGGTCCCATGGTCACAGTGCTTCTCACGGCATGAGAAGGCTTTTGCATACGGTACAGATTGGTGCCGAACTCGTGGAGGAGCTATATAGAAGATTGGAAAGATCATTTGTTGCCTTTCTTCTCTACATTTAATCATTTGCCCCACCTCTTTGAGGCAACATCTCCTAGAAACATATTCTCTACAGTTTAGAGAAAACGGGTATGAAGATCCTTGAGCTCTTGATGGCTTCTAAAAGATCAGGGCCAATCTCTTCTCCTGCACGGAGCTTCGTCATTGTCTTTGAAGGCCCCGACACCACATCGACAAGGCTATTATAGAGAAAGTCAACGAACCCCTTGTGAGTATCCGGTCCCCTAAAGCTCCAAAAAACCGCATAATCATATCCCAGTATAGCTGTGACGTAGAAATTGTAATTGAATTGGACGCGCAAGACGGACAAGTCGCTATTGACTTGTGGGGGCATCCAATTTGGCATTTTATCGAACAGATTGTGCCCTTCTTTTCTTGCAGTGTCTGAAAAATGTACAGAGAAGATGACTGGAGTTACCGTCGCAGCACAGGCAATCCATAGTTGACCAAGAAAACAATACGTCGCAACCGAATTACATAGCTTAGAAGTCAATTCGAGATAGATTTAGACCCAGTGGCCCAAATGGCGAATTACAGAGGGAAAGGACGACTGAAGATGACAAAGTCGAGGAGGGGGGGATCTTCTTTGCCAGGTATCATGCTTTAGCACAACGTTAGCTTGCTACTGCAACAGCCAAACTGTTCCTCATTTGAGCAATCTTTCTAATCGTTCCCACCAGTCTTCTTCAAGATAATCAAGACATGACATGAAGCAGAGGCCAAATGCGGTTCTTATTAGTTGCACAAATCAAACCTCCCAGGGACAGGGGGATCATTAAACATTTGACCGGTTCCAATCGATTCATTTTGCTTCATATTCAATACTAATCAAACGCCATATGCATAGAACCTAATAAGGAAAAAAAAGTTCTTTTGCCGAATGGTTACACTTGACCAATGACCATTGCCAATCAACATAATTCAACGAAGAGAACTCCATTTTGTTCAAGAGCGACAGGGAAAAGGAAGGGAAAACGAGAGAAAAGCAGAGAAAACATAAATCAACCTAACTCAAGTTGCCATGATCATTCTGTAAAACATGTCCGATCAATTGATCAAATGGATCTTGTGCACTACAGTCACTACTCGCCGCTTTGCTCCTCCCATCGGAGAAAAGAAGAAGGAAAATGCAAAGCGAATGAGCACTTACCCCCCAACAAAACCATAACCCACAGACACACTCACTTGTTCTCGCCCAAACCCATCAATCTCTTCAAGCTAGGAAAAAAATTCGAATCGTTGGAATTATCAGGCTTCTTATCTTGCCGCAGATGCTCTTCCACCATCTCCATGACGGACCTCGCGGACAGAGGATGGAAATCGACGCTCCAATTCGACACGAACTCCCTCGCCAAATCCCTCCGCTCGCCATCCTCCATCCTCTCCCACTTCTTCTTCAACTCGTCCTCCCTCAAGGAAAAGTAGCCGCAGAGCTCGGAGAACAAGAGGGTCCTGCTCTTCCTCAAGGCCTCGTCTTTCTGCGTCCTCTGAGCGTGCGCCCTCGAGATCTCCTCGGCCAAAGCGGACGCGATCTCAGCATCCCCGATCTCCTTGCCCTTGCACGACACGGAGACGGGACGAGACTTGCGGTTGTTGAAACAGAGAGGGTGAAGGCAGGATCTTGGGGGTCGGGGCAGGGCATTTAGGGAAAGAGGGTGGATTCTTAACGCCATTGGAGGTCGACTGTTGTTTCGGAGAGAACGAGTATTCGAACGGAGGACCCGATCGGGAAGGAGGAGTCGTGGAGGTGAAAATTGACTGGATTTGCAGTTCTAGGGTTCTTCTCAAATTTTTTTAATAAAAAATTTCTAATAAATTAACTTCAAATTCACGTATAAATTTCATAATCCGACCCACAAAAAAAAAACAGACAGATTTCATAGGATATACAAAATGTTTATAGATTATGAAATTACTAGTTTCGAAATATAGAGTATTTTTTAGAGGGTTTGTGTACACAAACAGTATTGATATTAATTATTTCCATGTGAATAGTAAATTTTAATGAACGGAAGGAAAAACATTAAAAATGATATATACAGCAATTAATGTACTAACAAGAAAAATAATAGCCATTTTCTTCGCTTTATATACCATGTGGCATGGAAGTAAGTATAGAGCTATATATGTATACTTTTCGACAAGTTAAATTAACTTTTCCAGATTCAAGTTGCTCTCCTCTTATTAGCCAATTTTCATGCTCCACAATTTAAATAAAACAAAGAATTACTCAAATTTCGAAAAATTGCCAGCAAAAATTTTGAAATTACTTTCAGTGGCAATGCTTTATTAAAGATTTCTAATGCTCCAATTTATATAGTAGTGAAAATACAAACAAAAAGTTCATTAAAACAGTAAAAAATTAAAGCAGACGGTCTGTAATCAACACACCTCTGATCGAATATCTCTCTCACAAGAAACCGTTGATTAATACCACCAAAATCTCATTGCTCGGATCGCATCGAGCCATCAACCGGGATCCAGCAAAGATCAACTCCACTGATGGATGTGTCCTAGCTTACAAGATAGTACCATACCAATCTACCCAAGAAACCTTTCACAACGGACCAAATCATCTCATGATGCATGAGCATTGAACAAAAGAATACAGTTATGTTCATCTATTTCTTAATTTAAAATGTCTGTCATTACACAATCATGGTATTCGAGAGACCAACCCCGACACGTCCCGCATTTTTCACCCACCTCCCCACTACAATAAGAGAGAATAACTCAACCTACACGTAAGAACAAACTTCAGATCCCTGATCCACAAGCCCAAAAAAATGAAAACAGTGGCTAAGACAAGGACACCGGTAAACAAGCGAGACCCTCGAATTCAGTTTCCTAAAACACTGTTAGTGAAGTGTCTCGATGGTTGACTGGTAAAGCTTGTTGCTAGCTGTGGAGCAACACTTCAGATTTTAAAATCATCGGTTCATAGTTCGCCATGAGTCATGGAGCAGCTGTAAGTCTACCCGCAATTCAATTAAAGAATTTCAAAGATTTGAGTCAGTTTCACATGATTAGGTGCAAACCCCTCTCGAAATTCAACCGGCTAGCTTCTTCACCATCTTCAAGAGTCGCCTTCGCATGAAGCTGCCGAGTTTGTCACCGTCTCTCCAAGCCACGACGGATTAATTGGGACAAAATATCAACCCATGTATCTGGCAAACCCGGTAGGCACCAGTGCATGCAATCTTGGCCCCATACAGCCACTGCATCCTTCTTTCCCAACCAAATTGCTGGGTGAGCATCAGCTCTGAATTCACTCAAGTGGGTCAAATCCAGCAACTGAATATCCGTTCCTTGCAGTGTGCCTTCAATCAGATTATTCAGCAGTCTTGCTTCTTTATTCACCCCATTGTTGCTGGGATCAAACCACATATCAAGCTGTCTAGTTGTTAGTAACCGATCCCTAGTGAAAATCTGATTTTATTGCAATATGCAGAGAAGTCTCAAAGTAGCTCAATAAAGAGAAACAGACAGAGGCAGAGCAAGCACAAATTCATGGAAAGTATTTACTTAAATCTGTTATTTGATATGCAAGAAATATTTAAATATGTTACTTGATCAGCTAACATGCTAGAACAGAAGCATGAGAGAATGGTGAGGCACCAAGAGTGCAATATTCTGTTTTCGTACCTGAGAATCACGGAGTGGCTCATTGAACAGGCAACTACCATTCTGATTCCAGTCTCCACCATGAAAATGCCTTGGTGACTGTAGCCGCCAGAACTTGAGGGTCTCGTTGGGGATTTTCCTTTGTATATGTGAAACCATATTCTCGAGAACAATTTTCAGTCCATCCAACATCTTGAGGGGCGGGAAGATCGGGCGTCCAGCCTGATAAAATACTAGAGGTGTCTCTTCCGGAAACTTATCAGAACCCCACCTATCAAAGGAAAAGTGTTTGCATATAAGAAATGTTCAGGGAAAGGCTTATATAGGCAAGAACAGGCGACTAATGTTAACAGTTCTTGAAGAGGCTATTAGTGCAATGACGGCATTCCAGGTTCATAAGAGCCGCAGTGTTTGGATTGGTCGACGCTTTTGACTATTTTCCAGCCTATGTTATCTCAGTTTACTTCTTCAAAAAACCACCAATGAGATAAAGTGAATATGGTATCTGAATAAGAGAGTAAGGAAAGAAGCACAAAATAAGTGACTAAGCCCCATGTTACTCTCTTCTTCAGATACCATATTCACTTATCTTAGCGCAGATACAATCTGACAATAAGGATCCACCACCCATATGAGTACTCACAGAGTTCAATTGAGTCCATAAAATTAAACTAAGTATGCATAATGGGGATAAGCCAGTTTATCCAACCTGACAAAGTTAAAGAGCACATAAACTGTCACCCTACACATCAGGACACACAAAAAATGACATGAACTAGCTTTAAAAATGAAGTGATAATGGTCTTCATGGAAGACAAAATCTTAAAGACTAAGCGGGGTAATCATGTATCACCTACACAGCCTAAAGATTCTAGATATTTAAAGGGCAAAGCCCACACATTCCATTAGAGACATGATACTATTGCAGGGAAAGGAATGAAAGCATTAAGACACCATATATGCAAAAGCATCAAAGAGATTAATCATAGTGAACAAAACTAAGCAACAGAGGGAAATTACCAGTGACCAGTATTAAAAACAAGGACATCATAGAAGTCATTGATGTGAGCCCAATCATCAGCAGGAATGTCCACATCTACTTGATAAAAACCTTTTGATCCATGTCCTTCAGCCGAAGTGGGCTCTTTAGGCTGCCACCTTCAATTAATCAGTTACAAGCATGTGAGGTTGCAAGTACAATGCTTTATAAGCAAACGTTGCAGATCAATATGAAAAAAAAAAAAACAAACGGTGATATTTTCTACATAAGGCGATCAATTGGAATCAACACTTCCACTTCCAGCTGTTGAGAAGAAAGAGATCTTTATAGCTTAATTGCACATACTTTAGTTAGACTCGGCATCAATACGCAACTCTTCCAGCTCATGGCCTCGCAATCTGCTGGTTTATGCTGATCCATCGATCACATAACCCTTGGGCTTTTCTAGCACATTCTCCCAACAATCTTGGCAAGTACCTCTAAGACAAAGTCAGAAACTCTCTCTCAAAATCTGTAAACTAGTTAAACAATTTCAGCAGTTTCCGCAAACAAAGTCTGTCCATAGGGAGATGGTGCAGGGATACAACGTTGTCACCAAATTCCATTCTAGAGAATTGATAAAAGTTATGATGGAGAAGAAGCTTTTCTGATGGAAAACAAAAGCAACTGGCCATGAGTATACTTGGGAAGTTTGTTAGCTAGTTAAATAAGCAACTGACATGAACATTCATCAAAACCCGTCTTATCACTTTCAAACATCCATTCCATAGAAAATCAAAGCAATAGCCACGTCACTCATTCAAGATCATCTCTTCAACAACGCAACGATACAAACGAAAAATAAAACCGCTGATCAATGAGAGCCTTACTCGTATTTAGCCAACAGCACTGCTCTGTGATAAGCAACCGTGACATTAAACCTAGGAAAATATGCTCCTCTCCAAGCCCCTTTCCTCTTCCACTTCTTGGCACCCCCATCAGCCGTCCTCAGTATACAGAGAAGCGAAACCAAGAAATTCTCATTCAACGAATCCCCCACGAACCCAATGTTCTTGTTCCTCAGCAGACCCAAAAACCGAACCGGGTCGATCCGGTCCAAGCTGCAGTCTTTAGGGGCCCATCTCCAAGAATTGATCATGACCATGTTTTCCCTCTGGTTCTTCAAGCAGTTCCAGGCGTTTCTGTGGAACGGGCACGCCTCGTCGTACATGGGCTTTCGGGTCTCCGGGTCGAGGACCCATCGGCCGTCGAAGAGGTTGCAGGGCAGGGAGATCTTTTCTCTGGGAGGAGGAGAGGCTGGGGAAGTGAGGAAAGTGGAGTAGACGAAGAGGAGGATTAGGGTTAGGAAGACTGCAAATGGGAAGAGCGAAGAAGGTGACTTCAGAAAAGGCGCTTCCTTTTTCTTGGCAGCGTCAGGAGAAGGCATGTCAGATCTCCTGGAATTCCCGTGTGATCACTGCGAGAGAGAGAGAGAGAGAGAGAGAGAGAGAGAGTGAAGAAATCGCGGATCCAATTGCTAGAACTTTCATATAACAGTTATATGACGGTTATATCATACAGTTAAGCTTTTTTTAATAAGAAAATGTCATCCGTGATCACTTTATTTTGACCTGAAATTTAAAAATCCATTCCTTTACGCCTTTTCTGCGTCCAAAAACCGTCCGATATATTTTCGAAAAGTCGCACAATTCGTGGTCCTGCTATTAATCTCCTTTTTTTTGGTTGCTTTTTTTTGACCTATTATTTCTAACATGAACTGTTAAAAGATGAATAGACGACCAAAATGCTTATATAAACTTAGTAAGTTGAAAAAAAAAATGTAAACAGATTGACATGGATTAGAAGATTTCATAAAAATAATAGGCAAAACTGAAAAATTAAAAGCAGATAAAGTCTCTAGTGAGATGAGATGGCTCACTTGCTCCAGCTCAAGCAACCATGGCTATAGTCTCGAATCTCCAGCGGCCATTACTAACTACCTTGAGCTCAAGCTGAGCATCCGAGGCAGCTTATGATCAGGAACGTTCCTGATCATAAGACTCTAGTCCTAGCAGCCACTCGATCAACCTCCCGATTGGTACACATGAATATCGTAATTAGATCATGATTATGATATTAGTCATGACTCATGAGATATTGGCATGGAATGCTTGCCTTTTTTTCCCCCTTATGCTCTAAGTACATGTTAATTTGTCCCCCCAAGGTAGATGTCAAGATTGGGTGAAGTCGAGCTGTCTTTCTAACGTGAGCGCATGGATCCTGTTAACCATAAGAGCATAGACATTGTTTGAGATCAAGTTTGCTGCTAACAGTTTTTTTCTCTCGGCACTATAAACTTCTGCTAATCTTCAGCAGTGCGGCAGAGCATCGCAAGCCAAAACAACAGTAAGAACTCCAAACGTCGCCACCATAGTTGCCACAGGCTACCTGTCCACCACCAGGGGATATCAGCCACTAGATGTGGTCGCAAGTGGACACCATGCCAACATCTCCGGTTTCCGGTGAGAACTGATGTCCCCACTCATGTCATCACCGCATACTGTTGATGCCTGAAAATAGTTTTGTTTCCCGTTTACAGATGAAGTATCTCATAATTAAAACCAGCAGACAGGAATTATCTAACCACCTTAGCAGAAACCATGTAAATTACGGAAACCGTGGATTCATTGAAGAATCAACATCTTTCAGGGGAAAGTCACTGTTTATAAACGATTTATCTGATAAAAATTGAGTGTTCATTTCGTAATCTGGCTTCAGTTAGAAAAGACGACATCTAGCCACAGAAGTAGGCAGATAACTAAGTCCTTTCCGGATCAACATTAAAACAGACAGGTCTCTGCCAAATCAGGAGCAATAAAGTCACTGCAAAGATCTCCCCTCGCGCTTGAAAACCCTTACGATAAGCAGCAGAGAAACGTCAGCAAGCAGGAGCTAAAGTTGCATTCAGGCTGTCTTCAGAACATCATAGAATGATACAGGCCTCTTTTTAGATCCACAGAGTTCCTGAAAGCAAGAGAAAGAGAGGCGAGCAATAGCATTCATCTCTCGAATTACTGAAAAGAAATAGCGCTCAGAATGAAAAAAGATATACCTCAACTACAGAAGCCAGGCGTAAAATTGAAGCTTCACCCCATGGACGGCCCATCAGTTGCAAACCAATAGGAAGGCCTTGCTTATCATACCCGACCTGTAAAGTTCACAATAAAAGTAATAGGATGAGCCAGATATGTGTACTAGAGTTGATGAACTTGATGCTGTTGCCAAGAGGGCGGTTGGAAGGCTAATGTAATTTGTTCCCTCAGCTGGCTCAATCGCTATGATTCCATTTCTTGGCATGAGGTTAGCTGTCAGTGGTCTAAAGTGACAGTTTTCGTGCAAACAAAAAAAGAGAATTCCAGACACAAAGAACACATAAAATTGCATATGTAAACCCGGCATCACTCACAGGGACAGAAATGGCAGGGAGACCGAGAAGATTTGCCGCAATAACAAATCGCATGAGGTAAGCTGAAACAAAGAGCATGTGCATAAACTACACAAGAATTATCCCTTGAGAAGAATATCACATTGAGTATCGGAAAACTCATTATTGCAATTAAAACAAGCATGTGCACGAAACTTATGGTTTTGATGCAACTTGTGTGAAAAGATGGGTACCATCAAACCAGAGATCAATAATGCAACTAACAAACCTGTAACCTGGATATCTGTCTCCCCATATTTGAGGGCACTAGGAGGTATTTTAGGTGCTGTCATTCTGTAATAAACAATTTATGTGTCAGTTGAAAATCTACGAGAAGAAATAAGCTAACATTGAAGCACTGAAAACTCAAAATTTGAATGGAGTGTGATTCTGATTAGGTCTGCCAGGCCACTGAAGCAGAGATCACAAATTTAAATCCAATTATGCATGCTACTGGCTTGCTCCTTCTCAAACTTAGATGATTGAAAAGAGAAAAAATATGCTTCGATCAGGCTTGCCAAGTCCAATTACACAACATCAAGCATCGAAACTGTATTTTTGAATGGAACCAACTTGAGCGAGTCACACTATGACATACCCAGTAGTCGGTGTAACTATGACATCAACTTTCTTGAAGATTTCCATATGATGGTACATTAATCTTCTCCTGAAATCAGATATCGGAATCACCACCATGTCCAAGAATATTTTAACAAAGAACTTAATAAGATTGGGAATGCATCTCCTAATGACTACATGGAAGACACACGTAAACTCAACAACTAGTTTCATCAGTTTCATTAGCTTCAGCTGTGATATAGCTAATCTAAAAATTAGATATGAAAAAGTATAGGTATTCAGATGTCTGCCTAGCTGAAGACAGTGGAAGGACATAATATATTTACATGATGGGTGCAAGTATCTCATGTCGAGAATAACTTGCAATTTCTTTTCTTCTTTTTTGGCTCACCTGATACTCTGGGCAGCAACATAATCTGATGCAGTGAATGACCTGAAAATTGCCATGCTAGTCCGTGTATCATAATTCAACTCTGTACCTTTCCTGAGAAAAGTGAGAAGAGGATGTTCAGTCCCAAAATCAAATACGATAACAAACAATGAATATCACCTTCGAATATTCCCTACTCTGTCGTGTCCATCTTTTGTCAGACTGATGATAATGCTATTTCACAGGTACATTGGAGCAGCAGACTTACCCATCCTCACAGTCAGGATTCAATCCATTTAACGTCGCGGATCCAATTGAAACTAGATGAGCAGTGCGCATCTCATGCAGCTCAGGTATAACAATCTCTACCACCTTGCACACATACACGTCTAATTAGGAATTCAGCAGTCTATACGAACGAAAAGACAGAATTATCCCTTCTGCAGTGAACTTGACAAGAGAACCAACTCGTTAGCAGGAAAACGAGACAATTATGGAGAGACTAAAGTTACTTTAAGTTTTACATACACACAACTCTATGGAATAATCATGTAATTTGGGAATGCCTATTCAATTGAAGCAGAACTTACTTCACAGCTATGGTTCTTGGATAGCTGATTCAGAATATCCTCACATTTGTCGGAGATATCAGTTGAATGAACATCGTTGAACCACTGCAACCATTAATTTGTTCATGCAATTGAAAGGGGAAAAAGGAAACAAAGGAAATTTTCTTACATAAAGGTATCTGCTATTACCGGAGTATATTTTCCAAGACGCAATGAGCCCACGGCATTCAAATTTTCAGTAGATGGAAAATTTGGCAAGCAAGGCGGTGACTGCAAGAACTAGCACGGTTTAGTAGTATTATGACAATTATCATACAAAAGAGATTTAGTTCCCTCACGACCTACACAAGAAGAAGACTTGACAGTAAGAGATCAATTGAGTTAGTAGCATTAACATGTACTTCAAAGTGCATCTCATAAATCAGGCATAGCAGCATTTTTGTTAATGAAGATAATAGACTTACAGGTTTCAAAATATTTCTGTCCATAGGATTGGATCCCAGGATTGCAGCATACCTGATTTAGCATTGCCAAGATGAGAATTATATGATAAATAAGAGAAATTAAAGAAGTGGTTGAAGTTGAAAAGTAAGGACATCAAGAGAACAGCCCGAAACTCAAGCCACAAACATGATATTGTTACAGAGATCTCTGTGTGATTGTTACTTCTACTAAGGTAGATGAGCCCTACTGTTATGGCTAAGGACTTCATGATATAGTCCTTTTGGTTGAGACTGCGGGAGAAATAATGGCAAGTGTGACCTGCTGGAGGTCGCTGGGTGAAGTCTCTTACAGAAGCAAAAGTAACTGGGAAGACAGTCAGATCTTCAATTATGAGGACTTTGTATGATTATATGGGATGGTAGTCACTTCAGCTTTTTAAATTTCAAAGAACCCAAATTCAACCATTACCATTCCTCTCATAATGATTTGAACTGTTACATCAAAGTCACACGCTTCCCAACTCAAATAAGTTCTTAATCTGTCTTTGTTTGTGCACTGTAAAAATAAACTTGCATGCTAACCCGTTCCAACCTATGGTACAACAATTTGAACAAGAATGGCTATAGGAAGTAACAATGCTCCCAAATCTTGTGATTTGAACTCAAAGTTTTCCCTGAACAAACTTGTCTCCTAATGAGTCAAGACTAGCAGCAAAGAAAAAGTCCCAACACCAAAACATTGATGATCATTTCGATGCCCACAACCACAAAAATTGTTGAAATCCATATTGAGGTCATTAAAATGAAACCTGAATTAAGCTGAGGGAGTAGCGCCTAACCTGCAGCTAACAAGTAGAGAATACTTACACGAGTGTGACATCTTCCACCGATGATGCAATTGGTCCAATAATTTCAACAGTTCCGGACTCACAAAGCGAACTGCAAAGAATGTAAGAACTCCTCTAACAAACACAATATCACCATGATTCACGCCTTTGTGTACTGAAGCCTATACTATGTCCCTAGCAGCATTCATAGAAGGAAGAACTTCAAAATCTAACCCTTTAAGATCTGTTCGCCCATATGTTGTTTTCAGCCCAACTACTCCGCAAAGGGAAGAAGGTATTCGAATTGAACCTGTCTTGTTATTTGAACTCAGTGTCAGCAAATAATACACGGCAAGACAAGCCAAACAGTAGGACACAAGTACAACCTCCACCATCTGTCCCAAGTGCAGCAGAACAAATCCCAGAAGTAACGATTGCTGCTGGTCCAGAGGAAGATCCCCCAGTGTACCTGTCTGGGGCATGAGGGTTCCTTGTTGTTCTGTAGATACATAACAAATGAATTTTACGGTAAAAGTTCACAAACAAAAACCAAATAATGCAATGTGTTCGAATTGAGCAATGGACATGTGCCAACTCGTATATATGTAAGGGAGGGTAACCCAACGAGATCAGTCAAATTGAAAGGTAAACACATAATCTGTTTTGATGAACAAAAGATGAGAAGGAAGAAACATTTCCAGATCAATTTGCAGAATAAAAAAGGAGAGGAGTGAGAAGGTAGGCACATTTTTATGAGAAGAAAATCACTATAATCCCAAGGATGAGCAATACTATCATTGGCCGAGAAATGCACTCTTTTTCCTTCAAAGATAACTGTAGTTGACATGGCCAAACAACACAGGTATTAACTTGTGTTTACATAGACCGATAGGAAAAGTAGAATGAAATGGCTTTAAGCATGGCAAGTTCAACCGAAGCAGTCTTGAAGCACCACACAATTCCTCCAGAAAAAGTCAACTGTAAAAAAAGTTCCGCAGGAAGATTGACTCGCATCTAGAAAATGTATTGACAACAGATTCTATATTCAATGTAGTGATCAATGTAAATAATTTTGATGAAAGATGAGGGACAATTCCTATGGAATACCAATTTTGACAAGTTCATGATACATCAGCAAGATGCCAGCACAGAAAATGGTGAAAAGAATCTGCTTATTTAGAACATTAACTGCACTTCTAAATGCTCTCGAAGCTTTCTTGCTCCCATGTCTTGTACTCTAGCTTGTGAATTGCCAGATTTCCACATTATAAAGCTCACCCATAATTAGGATTGTTTCCAGTTGTACCCATGCCCAACTCATGCATATTTGCTTTGCCAACCAAGATCACACCACAGCTACGTAATCGAGAAACACAAACTGCATCTTCATTATTAGAATTTGTTTCATCCATCCAAGTTGTTGCACCTGTCAATAGAAATTGTCATATACATGGCTGAAGAGATGATGGAAATCTTTTGAGAAATGACAAAGACATCAATCAATTTTTACCCTTCGTTATATAGGGGTGGCAACCTATGTCATCCTTAATTGCCATGAAAATTCCATCCAAGATAGATAATGGCTTCCCTGCATCAGAAATGCCATTAATTTATCATGCCTCCCCTGCACCAACTAGTGGCAGTGCACTGCACACCAAGCAGGAACCGTACTTTGAAGGTGCAAAAACAACCATTTCCATGGGTTAAGCTCACGGTCTAGTAGATTGCCCTACCTTCCTCAAACCTCTTTGTGGAAGCAGCAGCTTGTTTCCTGACTTCCTCAGCGTCAAAAGAAATTAGCAAAGGAGCTGGAGGTTTCTTATGGCTAAAATCCTCAATGGCAGTAATAATCTGCTCCGCCACCTAATAATTGACAGTAAAATTCATGTCTTGCTCGAGATGATAATAAAGAGATTCCTTGTAGTTTCTGATATGGACTTACCATGGATGGCGTTACAAATTTGGAACGATAACTATATGCATAATCTCGTATTTTCCAGTAGCGAAATTGACTGAGATCCCCATTCCAGGACTTAGCAGGATCATAGTCCGGAAGACATCTCAATGCTAATTCTACTCGGTCTTCAGGTTTCCCATCTTCATCCAATAAGATGGTACCAGGCTCCGGATCTAGACATTAAGAGCTTCATCATAGCATATATTTCTTATGGGAAGGATGCACTCTACTTGAATCTATTCTAAGTTGCATGTTAGTCTGCTAATGGCCTGTGTGCCCTCTTCTTACTCTCCCTATACAATGCATTTGCCAGCAATGAAGGCACTGCAAAGCATACATAGGATGAAGATTATAGGGAAAGAAAGCAGGGAGAGCACGAAATTAATTCAGATAATGCCTCTCTCTTAAACTCATAATGGCTTTCCGAAAAAGTCAGAAAAGTGATGGGAAGAGAGAGAAAGAAAAGAATACTCGAGTAAAAGTAGAAAGAATGCTGAGGACGAATTTTATCTAGTTTCTCAATTAAAGAAAAACTAGGGAACTTGTGGTTTGTTCAGCAGCAAGAAATATTTTCACTAAGCTATCCCAAGTTCAGTTAAATAGATTAGTTCCCACCTGTTTTATGTAATTACACAAGACAACCACTAAAGCTAACCAGCTAAGGGGAAAAACCTTGAGGAGGATACTCAGGTTTATACATCGGTGGCTCTGGTATCACAGTACTCCTAAGAAACTGCCAATTACAAGAAAAGCCCAGTCACATTTAATCGGCCAGCATAAAAGAAAGAAAATTTGCTCGAAGAATGCAGAATGCGAGATGAAACAAAACTGCACCTCAATCATTCGGTTCTTTTTCTTCAAGGAAGATATAATAGCAGGGCCAATTAGTGGTGCCTCGAGTATCTTGACAAAGAGCTTGAACGTGAGACCGGTCAGATGTGGAGCTGAAAGTCAGCCAAAAGGATTCACCCAGGTCAGAATCTTGGTGAACCCATTTTTCACATGACCCTAATACTCATAATGTCTATATTTAGAGATTGCAAGGAGAAGTATCAAAACTAAAAAGGAAAATGTAGTAGGATGTGGAACTGACCGTCAATAACTTCAGCCTCATACTTGACAGTAGACAAGTCGAGCTCTTCGGCTGGTAGCATTACACGCTTCTTGCCCATTTCAAAGTAATCCTACCAGGAAACAAAGGAAAGACCAAACTACTGAAAAGAAGCGAGTAACCACCGGATCTTGTTATAGTCATAGGAACATAGGATCACTTAAATCTTCATACTATAAGAATCTGTTTAGTGAAAAAACAAATTAAGAAGTGAATTCTCGACCAGACAACCAACTTGCAAACAAGTAACCTCGAAGAGCACGACCAAAATGAAGCTAACAGTGGACGCAAAGTGCTCGTCAGTCATACAAGCAAATGATCAGATACCCATCGCCCACGAGTTCGCGATGAGTTCTCCAGCAAGACAGACACCCTCCCGCAGACCAAAATAACGCACCATCGTGATGCTCGCCCGACATACCTTGAAAGAAGGAATCACTCAAAAGGCAGAGAGAAATCCGGGGTCCTCTGTTGCTCTCGCCAGATGTGGGTAGAGAATGGGAAATTCCGCAGCGAGCGAGTCCGGTGTAGAAATGGACAACGCCAGAGAGGTAGAGAGAAACAATTCTTGCGAAAGCGATGGCGTTAGGCGTTGGCTTTCGATCACCGTACTCGAATTCTTGTTCAGGGGGCCTTCACGTCAAAAAAAAAAAAGTGGGGGCACTGCAGTCGGGGAGGTCATTGCGAAGCAATGAAGTTTTGCGTAAGTCTCGTCCCGCGAGTCTAACCGTGCGTTGACTCCGATAGCTCCGGCTGGCAAATTAAGAGAAGACAGATTGCAGCATCACCAGCCATTCACCCCGTTGACCTGAGCATAACATCCCCCAAAAATGGCCCCTCAACTTTTGTTCCATATACACTCAACATAATCACTGAACTTTAACTTAATGTATATTATAATCTCTAAATTTTTCAATTTATTTAATATGATCCTTAAATTTTTTATACATATCGAATTTTATAATTTTAATTTAATGAAATGACAATATTAGACGTTTTCATGTACTTTGGGAACTAATATTAATATATATAATTCATAGATCAATTGAACTAATTAAAAGTTCATGTACCACATTATATATTGATTTAAAGTTCATAAATTATATTGAACATATTGAAAAATTAGAAATCGTATTAGACATTAAATCAAACTTTAATAATTATTTTTTGTCATTTTTCCATTAAATTCAATGCCCAATTAAGATGATACGACCACGAAATCACATGTTTTTTTTTATCAAATTAAATTACTCGATGAGCCACATGAATCCTCATGGCTGCCTCTATCAGCAAGCGAAATGAAGCAGGTCAACCCTCAATTATCAGATTCTCACGGTGAAGAACAGCACGAGGATCGAGCAGCTACTCCCATTATAAAAACAAACACTCAATTCCGTCCCGCATCTTTGTTATCACCATGTTCATCCCATTAAGCAGTGATGTGCTCTTAACAATTTGAGCATACATCTAATCTAAGCGCCCGGCAACCGCTTCCCAGGATTACCCAAAATGGCTCGTCATACTCTTTTCTGGTGCTTTCCGACGGCCGGCTCGGGATGGTTGTAGCGGTACCCGGTGACGCCGTTTTCGCTCGTCAATCGCCTCCGACCTCAAGGATGAAAAATTGCTTGGGTTGGTGAAGAAGAAAATTAAAGAAGATGAGAGGGAACAGACATCTGAGTTAGGTGAGAA
The DNA here is from genome assembly GCA_030064385.1 of Melaleuca quinquenervia. NCBI lineage: Eukaryota > Viridiplantae > Streptophyta > Magnoliopsida > Myrtales > Myrtaceae > Melaleuca > Melaleuca quinquenervia. The sequence goes on along the minus strand of CM057726.1, from coordinate 1,216,299 downwards.
AGGGGGCGACGCTCGTTTGAGTCATGGGCGCTTCAGGCGGAGAGAAGACGAACAGCTCATCTACCGACACTCAATAAGTGGCCACCTAAAGTTAGGAATCGGATGAACCAGTGGCAGTGACAGGACATCTTAAAGATTCAACCTGTCCTAAAGATAATACATAATTCTGCTTTGTTTCGTCCGTCAAGGTTTACTATCGATCTCTCTCTCTCTCTCTTTTCCATAGAAATTGTCGAGCGCTTGAGGATGGAAAAGCATACTAACCGTTTCAATTATATCGATTTAATCTTAACATTTTCATAACTGATGAATTTAGTCATTAATCATTCAATTTTGTCAATTCAATCATAGATTCTTTTTATTTATCATTTTAGTCGTAAAACATTTAACAATTTGTCAATTTACTCATTTTCGATTAATTTTGATCGGAAATTGCCGATGTAGTGATCTAGTTAGCACTAGCCGTCCTAAATGAAACTTTTAATATTAATGTGGATAATCTTTTTTCGTTTTCATTTTTTTCTTTTCTTTTCTTTTCCCCCTTTTCCTTGTGCCAATCATCACTGAGCCACTTCGATAGCCAGCGGAGGTTGCGACCCTCAAGCAAGGGATGCATGCGCTTGGGTTAGCGAGGGCAATGGAGGGAAAATTGGAATATAAATTTATAGCAAAAATTTTCACGTCGATGCTCGTTGTGTCACGTAGGATAGTTGGTATTGACTAGATCGCCACATAACAAATTCTATTCAAAATTAGTCGGAAGTATTAACTTGACAAATCATTCAAACGTCTAGAACTAAATTAGTCAAAATAAAAAATTTCATGATGAAATTGGCATATTTGAAAGGTTTAGGACTAAATTGGTCAGTTATCAAATGGTTAAAACTAAATTAGTATAATTAAAATGTTTAAGACTAAATTGGCAGCCGTATATTAGGTTTATGACATTTTAAACAATTGTTCTCTTATTTTTCTTGTTATATCAAGTCACGCAAAATGAGAGAGTACCCTGTTGAAGTGAGTTTAAGGATGCATTTATTTTGCAGAAAGTGAAGGTGGTAGAGAACATCTTCTTAAAACTAATCAATTTGTATTGCTTACAAAGATGAATGAACCAAAAATAATTTCATTGTCCATGAAAACATTTAAATGTAAAAGAATATCGATAATGAAAACATCTTAAATTAACCAATTATTTCGAATCAAAACAAGTGATTTCTTTAAATGTTATAAAATCATATCTTTTTGATGGAAGTTCAGATGCCAATCTTATTTGCATCTATATCCTTTGTTCTTATTTCACTAGATTTCTTGAACGCGTCATTGGGGGTGACCTTTATGCTTCCGACCTCGCATGCCTCGATTTATCCTGAAATGCTTTGAAATCGTTGCGTGAAGGAAATTCAGTGTCGGTCATGATGTTATATATTCTCTGATAATGTTATATGTATACAACGTATCAATTGTTTTAATAAGTGAAGTCAATATACATATAGGTGATACGCAAATCTCTTAGCATTTTACAACGTTACAAAACAAGCAAAGTTGCTACTCTAGTCTTCGTGAATTGTCGTGAAAACAAGTGATTGAACAATTAAATAATAGGATGGTGGATTGACCTGGTCGGTAGAGCAACATAGAATTTCACTGTTGATCAAACGATACAATGGATATTATAATTGCACTCAAGTTCCTCAAACACTCCCGGTGTTTCCTAATGTTAATTAGATTCAATAACCCACACAACATGTAGCCCACACAATTCATCGCTAAATAATTTCTCAATCTTACAAAGAAATCCACAAAAGTTTACCGTAATATTTAATGGTTCTGACACTCACTGATTGCTTTAGTGATCCATGAAAAGTCGCCTCTTGGATATTACTTTTCATGGAGAACATACACTTCTCACTTAGGCAAAAAATAGGATCCAAAATAGAAAACTTTCTCAAATTAGAAAAGCTACTTAAATAAGGAAACTTTCATTTTTGGTTAAACTCGAAATATATTCTCTCGAATAAACAACTAAAGCAAATCACCAAGGCAAGCATTCTTGATAAACGACTATATGTTAAATAAAAGCACCACTCTCTATGGAAGTATGAATCCGATTGCATAAAATGAAAAAAAAAAAAAACCCACAACTTCTCTAATTAAAGCTATTCTACTTACGAAATTGGATTCTCCGATTGCATCATAGAATTGTTTTTTCAAATATCTGTTCATTATAACTCAAGAAATTTTTAAATACATGAGTTATACTATTAAATCAATGCCATGCCGCATGGCCCATGCGCTCATATAAAGTTAGATTCAATATAAGCCCCAAAACCTGCAATTATAAGAGAATTAAAAGGGGAAATGGAAAAGGAGAAACATGACAAATTAAGGTTTACTTAGAAGTAAAAATATAGAATTATATTGTTGCGCTCTGTAGGAATCGCATGTGTACTGCCATCGAACTTCAAGCTTAGTTTCTTTTCGAGGAATCCCGCGTTGGTAATACGATGCCTCGAAGCAAGTCGTTTCTTCAGTACAGCAACCTGGACGGTGGACATGCAAGCTGTTTTTGCAAGCATAACACATGAGTAAGGCAAATTTTGATGTCGATGTATTGATCAAGAAACATTAAGTTACATGAAATGAGATGGTTAAGTCTTTTTTTACTAGTTAATATAAAAGGAACGTGTCTAATAATTGTTAAGAGAAGTGAGAGGTAAAGGAGCGCCGACAGGACTACACGACTCTATCACAGAATTCCATTCTACCAAACTTTATCATTATTTATAGAAATAGTATGATAAATCCGTGAACACTATAGTAAGCGAAAAAGGAGTGAATAATGAAATATGTGAAGGGCGATGTTGGAGTTGGTGAATATTTTGTGAACCCCATTGTTTCTCATACCATGAACAAAACAATTTATAAACTCTACGCATGAATAAACGACTTGTAAATTCGAAGCAAAAATCGATTTTAAATTTATGCTTCGTGGATCTGTTTATTGTGGGATAAAAAAAAAGGTTATGATGGGCTTAAGGGTTTGGACTCATTTATAAGTGTTATATATTCTGCTTGTATGAAAAATTATTGTATGATTGAGCTGCCGAAAAACATAGTTAAATCATTTACAGGATATAATCCTATTCTGAGGTAAAACTATTACTTTGTCTTATTTCTCTTTATCCGTGATGTTTCTGATTCAATTTGCAATAAATCTTTCAGCAAAAGAAAGACCAAACTGAAAGTGCCATCGCGCGTGGGTCCAGGGGGAAAAGTGCAACCCTTCGGAAACAAGGCCTAGAACTTCAACAAGAAGGTCCAGAAAAAGTTTTTGTTATTTATATTTTCCATATGAGGACACCAATGATCTAGGGACCCAGATTTCCTTACGTGGGGACCACGTCTGGGGATTCAGGCCATTCAATCCCCCTCCCCCTGTACTAGGGGGGGATTGAACGGCTAGGATCAGCTAACGTGGATTTTTCCACGTTAGCTGATCCAAGCTCATGATCTAGTCTCAATCATTAAAGCGCGAAACATTGTGTTTCCCCAAGATGAATGACATAAGATGAAGTTCGGGCTGCAGGATAAGATTCTTTGTTTGATGGAACACGAGCATCCACATAAAATTTCAGAAACCTCATGATTTCACCTCTTAAAACCAATAATATGTTCATACATATGTGTTAGGATGTCCAAGACTTTGTTGGTGTCGCGACTGTATTAATCCCCGTCCTAAAGGGTTCACAAACTTTTGTGATTATACAGCAACGAACTTACTGATCTTGATTTATCAATAATTATTAGCGACTAATCACAAAATCTTACGACAAAAAAAAGTGCTGCTCATATGATAAAAAGAAATGATCAACTAGTGGTGAAGACTTGATGCCAAGTATAAGACCCTCGTTTTGATTCATGGGTTGAGAAAAAGATTCATGGACGCCGCGAGAGAGGCTGATTGGACTTTGGCATGTCGTACGGACGTTCTTGATCATGCATGGGGTCCGGCACTTAACTTCACGAAGTAGGCTAAAAGAACAACAAAAATAATCCGAACATAGGAAGAGGGGTCCAATCATCATGAACAGTGTGGTTTTGCACTTCTAAAGCAAGCGAGGCGACGCCCTTGCGGAGGAAGGCGAATATAAGATAAAGAGAGAACTAAAAGGTCTACAAAGTACTATCAGTCAATGTGAACGCCCGATCCCACCCTATATAAAGCACCGTCGGCCATTGTTAATCCTACCACTCTCCAAACCTACACACAGAGTTCTAGTCCTTTGGCCTTGCTCTTCTTCTCTCTGCTTGCACGAGCTAGGGTTCCAAATGGGAGACACGATCTCAGAAGTCATGCGATCACTCCCTCCAGGTTTCCGATTCCACGCCACTGATGAGGAGCTTCTGCTTCTCTACTTGAAGCCCAAGATTCTCGGACAACCCGAGGAGCACTACTCCAACATAATTCCGGAGATCGATGTATGCGAATTCGAACCATGGCAATTGCCTGCCCTGTTCGATCACATGTTCAACAGGAAGGAGCTGTTTTTCTATTGCCGCGTGAAGCGCAAGTATGTGAACAGCAAGCGTTCCGACCGCACGACCCAAGCAGGTTACTGGAAAGTGACCGGCAAGGAACGTCCAATCATGAGCGAGGACACCAACGAGAAGATAGGAATCAAGAAGACGCTGGTGTTCTACAAAGGCCGTGTGCCCAAAGGCAAAAGGACCAACTGGGTCATGCACGAGTATCACCTAAATTTGAAGTGTTTGGGCAATGATCACTACGAAGGCGAGGTAACATTTTGGCTCTCATTCACTTAGACAACGCAATTAGTTAGAAATAACATTTGAGACATGCTTATTTAGAAACGGGTTGTTTCTCTATTACTGATGTTGCTCATGCATATGTAAGCAGATGCTGCCTTATGTGGCTTGTCGGATCAAGAACAAAATAGACAAGAAGCAAATGATGGGTGGCGCTCCAGCAATCAGCCCAGAAGGCTATTCAAGCAGCCCTCACACATGCACCAGCAATGTATCAGACGCCACGGGGAATCAAGAAGGGGACTTGATGACCTACTGCAACACCCCCAACAGTGAAGTCGCTCCCAATCAAGAAGCATTTGATGCTCAAAGCGAGGTGAGAGATGTGTTTTATTTTGTAGAACTTATTCAGGATTGGAGTTAGTTCCAAATCCTCTAAAGCATATTCAAAGTTATATATCATTGGTTTTGTAAGGCCAAAATACAAATGACAATGCTATCACATAAGCAACATATGTGGGGGTGTTTTTATTTCATACTTCAAGATTGTTTCTTTTACGCAAAAAAGGAAATATACTTAAGATGGGTTGTTTTATGTAATATACATATTCTGAATGCAGATGTTGGGTAGAGAGTTCATGGAGTCAATCATGCTGGATGACTGTGTACCAGACCACAGCAACACTCCAATCAATCAGCCACAGGCAGCTGTTTATGATCAACCAGAGGTGAGACACATATTTTATGTTGTAGAACTTATGTAGGATCAGATTTCATCCCAAGTCTAATTAAGCATATCAAAATCACAGACACTCACTGGTCATCCATGGCCAAATTACTAATGATCGCACGCCATCACATAAGCAACATCTTTGGGACAATTCTCGTTTCTTCAAGACAGTTTCTGTGACATAAAAAGAAAAATACTTAAGATGGGTTGTTTTATATAATCTACATGTTTTGAATGCAGATGTCCTTCGAAGACATGATGAATTTGCTCCCCCCATTGGAGACACTGGATGACCATATACCAGACTACATCAACACTCCAATCTATCAGCCCCAGGAAGGATTGTCGCCATCTTTTGACTGTGGATACATGCCATCTCCATCCAGCTACCTCAGTTTGGACTGGGGCAATGCCTGAGGACTCCTCTACTACAACATCCGCGATGGTCGATCGTGATTCGGAAGGAGTGTGCGTGAGCGTGTGGGGTTTTTTTGTTTTTTCCCCTTGTGTTGTATTATTATTGTGAGCGTGGCTTCTGGAGTGAAGTGAAACGTATGTAGTTTGATAACTCTTAGTTTGTGAGTCGTGCCTTTGTTTTGTTTTGTTTTTTTATTTCCTTTTTTAATTTCAGGTTGTGTTTTCTGCTATATGATACTCAAATAAAGAGTGTTTTGTTATCCAAGGCATTCCCCTGATTTTTGTCCTCATTGATGATTATTCCCAATTGGTGGACGTGAGGTTGGACTGTCAAATGATTGGTGCGATTGGATGAACGATAAAGAAGTGCTGTGGAATCGGAAGCGGGACTGGGAACAGGTCGAATCAATTAGAATAGGCCAAGAAAGAAAGAAAAAAGTGGAATCTTTTGACTTTGGTAGTATAGGAAATCAACTTTCTCCAAGCCTTCCAAAGGAAGGCCTTGACCCTTGCACAACAAGACCGAATATTTTGATTTTGGTAGGATAGAATCTCACTCCTAGACTTCCAGAGGAAGGCCTCTCAAACTTCCTCCACAAGTATGGATATTTCACTCGTGGAAAATCCATTGATGTATTGAAATTTCTCACGATTAGTAATGGCCATGACCATGTTAGGATGGCCCACGAGGGCCCGGCACTTTTATGCATCGTGCTAGGCACGACTGGTGGTAATGACTAGCTGTGCCAATCGACATTGTGATGTTTTGATTTCTTTTACTATAATGAAAATACAAAGAAAATGTCAATTGTAATAAATTATTCCTCTATCGGCTTCCATTCTTTTTCATAGGAAGTTAACAAGAAGGGATAATTATGCAAAAAAATACAAAAGACGGTACATAAGATTTCGGCAACTGGAAACACCATAACGAATAAATGCAAACACATGCAAACATTGACAACGCAGTGTATTTTTTTTATACTGTAAATGATGCCTATAAATTACATACAATAGAATCTATAATGGACACAAACATGAGCAGTGACGAGTGTAAAATCTTTTTAAAACCTGATCAATAACGCACCCATAAAATTCATAACTTAGTGCTTTTGCTTTTCATCTAACAATAGACATAGTAATTGTCTATTGCCAACTTAAAAAGAAAATTCAAGCTTGTGGCTTAGTCCCACTACGTAGTAACACAAAATAAGGAAAAAAATTTGCAACAAAAAAAAATCACAATGAAAATTTGTCATCTTTTCGTAATACAAAAAATAACCAAATGATGATAAAAATTAACTTAATTATATCACAGTAAAAGAAGTTGACGTTGATATCAACAATTTACATCGATCGGATACTCAAACAAAAACAATTCTAACTTGTGCAGTATGAAAATTCGTATCTATGTTTTTATGCTATACTCTTAAAAAAATTTCCATGAATGCATGCAGTACGAACTAATACTAAATGCACGATAACAAAATCAATACTTTGTTAACACGATCATTAAGTTATTCAATTGAAAGGTTTATGAATGAATTGATCGTTGTAAAATTGAAAGGTTTATGATTTTTCTTTTTCTTTTTTTGCATAGCACTTTTTTGTTACTATCATCAAGCTTACCTTCACTCACTCAAACACAACACGGGCCATTAAATATTTTATGAATAAATTAGAAAGCAACGTAACCTAATCACACTTTTTTGGGAGTCCAACATGCGATCATAATCGATTAGGATCAATCTATCAAGTAACTTACTGTACAAAGCGCCTATGCTGGGAATTTTCTAGCCATATTAACACTAAAAAACATTTTATGGGTGGTCTCTTACAATATCCTATCCATCAACTCTGCAATTTGTTGTGATTGATTGACACTAATACGGTGTTTCGCAATGCCTTAATACGAAATTTGTGTAGCAATTCCGAGCAAAACTTTATGATATTGTTAGTCCATACATATTTTATTGTTTTACCAGTTTCCTTCTCGATCAAAGCCGACAACCGCTCGATCTTGGCAATAGTATCAAACTTGTGGCTCAACATAAGTACCCAAGTCTTCCTCGAGTAGTCAACTTAAATTGTTAGCACAAATTCGACAATATTTCTCGAAATGACTATATTGATAAATTATGAAAAGATTTAAAATTAAATTGACAAATTATCAAAAAGTTATAGCTAGTATGTAAAATTGAAAGATTTATGATTGAATTGATCGTCGTATAATAGGTTTAGGAATTTTAGATGATTATAATATGAAGTCCTGAAGCAAATCATTTCTTCAATACTGTAGAACTGAAATGTGATGATTAAATTTTTTTTTCTGAAGTTATTGTAAAGGAACGTATCTAGTTCGGGTTAAGAGAAGCGAGAGGTAAGAAAGCACCGAGATGATGTGACTTTACAGCGGAATCCCATTCTACCAAACTTTATTAGTATTTATTAATATATGTGTTACAAGTTCGTAAACAATACAGTAAGCGAAAAAGAGTAAATAGTTAAACATGCGAGGGGAAAAAACCTACCTGAAAATGCCATCGCAAGTGGGTCCGGGGAAAGGATCCGGATCCTCTGCTTTGGGGTGTTCCCCAGAGCAAATCTGATCTATCCTTCACGGCCGTCCGATCACGATCGGACGGCTGTGTTTTTTTCTAAAAATAAAGCAAAAAATAAAAGAAAAAGGTGGGACCCCCACCCATTAAAGGTGGGGCCCCACCACGTGCAAGCTTGCAGCCGTCCGATCAACGATCGGACGGCCACAAGAGGCAGATCAGATCTGCTCTGGGGAACACCCCAGAGCAGAGGATCCATTTCCCCGGGGAAAAAGGTACAACCCTTGGGGAACAAGGCGAGGAACTTCAACAAGAAGGTCCAAAAAAGTACTTTGATGTTTGCCACATAAGGACACTAAATGGTCTAGTCTTAATCATTAAACTGTGCCCCATTTTTTTCCCCATCAACATTAATGAAACAAAGACTATAAGATTACTTATTTAATGGAAAGAGAACATCCACGTAAAATTCCAAAAAATTTTATATACTGTCCCTTAGAATCAAGTATATGTTCGTGCATATATGGTAGGATGTTTGAACTTCGTTGGTGTCCCAATTGGATTAATCCCCGCTTTAAAGGGTGCACAAACTCTATGATCCTATAGCAGTTCATATTGATACTCACTAAACTTGATTATCTTCGATTATTAGAGACAAATCACGACATCTTAAAGTAAAAAATGCTGCTTGTCCAGTAAAAATAAAAATGCTCCACGGATACAAAATATAAATGCCTAGTTATTGATTTATTGGTTGAGAGAGAGAATCAGGCACTTCGAGAGAGAGGAGGCTGATTCGGCTTTGGCATGTCTTATGAACGTTCTTGATCACGCACGGAGTTCAGCACTCAACTTCATAACGCACTCTAAAAAATAATTCATACAAAGGTCCCAGAAGAGTAGTCCAGTCATCAATGAACAGTGTGGTTTTGCACTTCTCAAGCAAGCGAGCCCATTCACTCGTGAGGGCACGATTCCTCCCTATAAAGTCTGCGCACTTGGCCAATGGTAATCCTACCGCTCTCCAAATCCACACACAGAATCTTAGTCCTTTGGTTTTGTTCTTCTTCTCTCTGCTTGGACGATCCGTATGGAAGAAGCGATCTCAGAAGTAATGAGATCATTCCCTCCAGGATTCAGATTCCACGCCACTGATGAGGAGCTTCTGCTTCTCTACTTGAAGCCCAAGATTCTCGGACAATCCGAGGAGCACTACTCCAACATAATTCCGGAAATCGATGTTTGCGAATTCGAACCGTGGCAATTGCCTGCCATGTTCTATCATATGTTCAACAGGAAGGAGCTGTTTTTCTATTGCCGCGTGAAGCGCAAGTATTTGAACAGCAGGCGTTCCGACCGCACGACCCGAGCCGGTTACTGGAAAGGGACCTGCAAGGAACGTCCCATCATGAGCGAGGACACCAACGAGCAGATAGGAATCAAGAAGACGCTGGTGTTCTACGAAGGCCATATGCCTAAAGGCAAAAGGAGCAACTGGGTCATGCACGAGTATTACCTAAATTTCAAGTGTCTGGGAAATAATTACTACGAAGGCAAGGTAACATTTTGGCTCTCATTCATTTGCACAACACAATTGGTTAGAAATAACATCTGAGACATGCTTTTTCAGAAAAGGGTTTTTTTTTTATCTATTACTGATGTTTATATATATAGATGCTGCCTTACATGGCATGTCGGATCAAGAACATAAAAGACAATAAGCCGATGATAGGTTGCGCTCCAAAAATCAGCCCAGAAGTCTATTCAGGAGACTTGCCGGACTCCTGCAACAACCCCAACAACGGAATTGCTCATAACCAAGAAGCGCTTGATGCTCGACCCAAGGTGAGAGACGTTTTATTTTGCAGAACTCATTAAGGACTGGATTTAGTCCTAAAGTCCTATGAAGCATATAAAGTCACAGAGACTCATTGGTTTTCTACGGCCCAAAATACTCTTGATTGCATTATCACATAAGCGAACATCTGTGGGACTGTTTCCATTTCTTACATCCAGGTTGTTTCTGTTGTTTACAGAAACAACCTTGATGTGAGAAATGGTTATATACATACACTTAAAGATGGACTGTTTTATATGATCTACACAATTTTTAATGCAGAAGTCAATGAGAGAGTTAATGGAGTCGCTCACACTGGATGACTGTGAATCAGACTACGACGACAACGCTCCAACCTATCAGCCACAGGCAGCTGTTTATGCTCAACCGGAGGTGAGAGACGTTTCTTATGGTGTTCAACTTATTTAGGATTAAATTTAGTCCCAAGTCGTATAAAGCATATCAAAGTCACGGACACTTATTTGTTTTCTATGGTCAAATTACTAATGATTGCACTATCACAGAGGGACGTCTGTGATACTATTTTCATTTCATACTTTCAAGATTGTTTCTGCAACAAAGAAAGACAAATACTTAAGATGGGTTGTTAACATAATACACATGTTTTGAATGCAGATGTCACTGAATGAGCTGATGAATTCGCTCCCTCCATTAGAGACGCAGGACGACTATGCATCAAACTGCAACAGTACTCCAACTCATCCGCCCCAGGCAGGAGCAGAGGCAGGATCGTGGCCCTTTTTTTACTGTAGATACATGCCATCTCCTTGCAGCGACTTCGATTTGGGCTGGGGCAATGTCTAAGTATTTCTCTATTGCAGCGTACGCGATGGTCGGTCATAGTCTGGAAAGAGCGTGTGTTCGCGAGCGTGTGGGTTTTTTTTCCCTTGTGTCGTATTTGGTATTGTGAATGTGGCTTTAGGAGTGAAGTGAACCCAATGTCATTTCATAATTTGATTTCAGGTTGTAATTTTTTGCCAATGGAAGTGTAACGTTTATATGAGTAGTGTTATGTTATTCAGGGTATGTCCCCAATTTTTATCCTCGTTGATGATGATCAACCGTGATTGGCGGACGTGAAGATGGACCGTCAAATGATTGCCGTGATTGGCAGAACGATTACTAAATGGTGTGGTATTTGTTAAGTTGGGGTGGGACAGGTCGAATCAATCAGAAAATTGCCAAGAAAGAAAGAAAGAAAGTGAAATCTTTTGACTTTGATAGGACAGAAAATTAACTTCCTCTAAAGCAAGGCCTTCAAACTTACGCGACAAGAGTGGATATTTTCCAAGACTTCCGAAGCAAGGCCTTTGAAAATTCCTCCACAAGCGTGGTTATTTCATCCATGGTAAGCCCGTTGACGTATTACTTTTTGGCCAAAGCTCTCAACTGTATGATGCTAATGATATCAAATTTATGACTCGGCACAAACACTCAAGTCCTCCTCGAATAGGCATCCAATATTAACTTAAATTCGACATTCTTCCTCAAAAGCAATCGTGACAAACTGCAAACATTTAAGCGAATTAACTTTATAATCTCTATTGGTTTCTTTGATAGTTGTACTGAATTGCACTTTCCGTTGTTTATCAAAGTAACAGCACTTACATACATTCAACTCTTTCGCCACATAACCACTCTATAAATTCATTTTACTTAAAACCTTTAGGTTTCTCTTTCTTATGTGTCTTAAAAGCAGTGCGATATAGACTTCCAAATAGATGCATTAGTCATCTCTGCAACAAAATCCGACCTATTTCACCTTGAAGCTCATACAAGTCATCGTGCTTAATTTATCTCGTTATTATTCTGACTTTTGAAAATTCGCCTTTTAAAGTATACCATCATCTACCTGAATTCAAGAATCTCAAGGAAGTTAGATTCTTCCACTACTCTAGAATGTGCCTTACTTCAATCAATGTCCTCATGATACCATAATGTATTCTAATTCTAGCATTGTAAATACCCATAATATGCCACTTAACGCTGTTCCGCAAAGCCACTGTACCACTATCCTTATATTGATAAGTATGAAAGGCTCTTATTTGGTGTCACGTGAAATGATCAAATGACGAATTATTAGTAACAGACAATACATAATCAGTACTATCCAAATTATACTTAGTTGCAAAAGCATCAGTAGGCTTAACTTTAATTTCTTTACTCTTCTCGTTCTTGAACTTAATTTAATCCTTTTTAAGATGCCCCATCTTGCCATAATTTCAACAAACAACACCAGTAGTTCCAGATTAACTACCTTTGTTCAAATTCTTATTAATGTAATAATGAGTTCCTTCTCTACCTTTAACCTAGTAAAGCATTGGGCACAGGTTCATCAAATTCTCTTTTATGACGTCTTCACTTCGAATCAAATTGTGAACCTTATCAAACGTCACTCTTACTGGCCTTGAGGAATTACTAACAAAAGTGACCGTAGCATTCCAACTATCAGAAAATGAGAATAAAACTATCAAAGCATGTACCTCATCTTCTAAGTTAATCTCTACCGAACTCAATTGACTAACAATCATATTGAATTTGCTGATATGCTTAGTAATTAATGCACATTCTCTCATTTCTAAGTGAAATAGACATCGCTTCAAATAGACTTTATTGATCACAAAGGGCTTCTCGTATATGCTCAACAAAGCATTCATCAAGCCTGCAATGAACTTTTTTTTTTTCACAACATGAAACGTGATGTTACAAGCCAATGTCAATTGAATAAAACTCAATGTTCATTTATCAAGTAGTTCCTAATTTGCTTGTTTGACCCAATCTAGTTTTTTCCCAAACATGGGTAAGTGCACATTCTTTGACAAAGATAATAATCAATCTGCATCTTTCATGAACAAAACCATTCATGCTAGATATGTCAATTTTGACTTTTCCTTCTTTCATCACCGTCAATTTGTTTCAACTCAGCAAGCTAGGCTTTAATACCAATTTTCATGGAAACAACTAATTAGATAATAGGATAAATAGAACAAGAAAATAAATTACAAACAAAATTGTCATGGTTTGGTTGGTATGACTTACGTTTACGAAAAGATCATAAAATAATTCTTCTATATATCAAGAGCAATAACGAAAACTACAATCAAAGTTGAATCATTCAAATATTCAAAACGTTTCTCAGCCCCCAATTATCCATAGTAATTCATAGCCCTCACAATTCATCACAAATTCACAAAATTTACCACGATATTCATTGGTTTTAACACTTTTAGGTTGCTTTAGAGTGTGATTCATGAGAAATTGCCTATTGGATACTTTTCGTGAAAAATATCCACCCTTCATAGAGACAAAAATCAGATCCAAAATAAAGAACTTATTCTAATTAGGTAAGCACTCAAATAGGAAATCTCCTTGAATTAGGAACTCGACATATATTTTCAACAATGAACAACTAAGGCAAATTGCCAAGACAAACATCAACTCGACACATATTTTCAACAATGAACAACTAAGGTAGATTACCAACACAAATGTCCTTGAAAAAAAATGACTATATGTTAAATAAAAGTACCACTCTCTATAGACATATAAACCTAAATGCATTCAATCGAAAAACCCACAACATCTCTAATTAAAGCTATTCTACTGACAAAATTGATTCTCAGAGAACTTGACAGCAAGACGGTGTCATAAAATTACTTTTTAAAATATGTATTCATCATTATAACTCATAAAAAAAAATTAAATAAGTAAGAGGGAAGAAAGCGCGGAGATAATGTGACTCTCCCTCAGAATTCCATTATGCTAAACTTTATTGTTATCTAATAATATATGCATTAGATGTTCGTGAACGACGTAGCAAGCGAACGCGAGTGAATAAAGAAACCCTGAAGGAAAGAATAACCTAACTGAAAGTGCCATCGCGCGTGGGTCCCTCAAGAAAGTGAAACCCTTTGGGAATAAGGCTTGGAATTTCAACAAGAAGGGCCAAAAGGTGTCTGTTATGTATAATATCCACATCAGGGCACTAATGATCTAGTCTCAATCACTAAAGTAGGTGACACTGTTCTTTCCTGACAAATTTGACTAAACAAGATGAAGCTCCGACCGTAGGATAAGATTCCTTGCTTGATCAAACAGGCCCATCCACATAAAATTCCAGAAACTTCTATGTAGCATGTATTAAAATCAAATATATGTTCATGTAAGCATGTCAGGATGTCGGAACTTTGTCGTTGGCCAATTGGATTAATCCCCACTCTAAAGAGTTCGCAAACTTTTTTTATTACATTGTAGCGAATATCGGTTCGTACTAATCCTGATTATCTCTAATTATTAGAGACAAATCACAGGATCTTACAATAAGGAATGCATCTCTGCTCATAAAAAATTTGCTCCATTAATGCTAAGTATAAGACCTTAGTTTTGATTTATGGGTTGAAAGAAAGATTGATGCATACCGAGAGAGAGGAGGCTGATTAGACTTTGGCACGACGAATGAAAGTTCATGATCATGCATGGGGCTCGGCACTCAACTTCATAAAGCATTCTAAAAAATATACAGACATAGGACGAGGGGTCCCGTCATCACTGAACAGTGTGGTTCTGCCCTTCTCAAGCAAGGCTTGGGAAGGAAGGTGAACATAGAAAAAAAGTTCAAAAGAAAAGGTACATAAATTAATGTCAGTTAATGAGTCAAGGCACGATTCCCCCTTTAAAGTCCGCGCACTTGGCCAATATTGATCCAACCGCTCTTCAAAGCTACACATAGAATCTTAGTCCTTGGGATCCAAATGGAAGACATACTCGCAGAAGTAATGAGATCACTCCCTCCAGGATACAGATTTCATGCCACTGATGAGGAGCTTCTGATTCTCTACTTGAAGCCCAAGATTCTTGGCCAATCCGACGAACTCTACTACAACATGATCCCAGAGATTGACGCATGCAAGCACGAACCTTGGGAGTTGCCGGACATTGTCGGTCACCTGTTCAATAGTAAGGAACTGTTTCTCTATTGCCGCGTGAAGTGCAAATACTTGAACAGCAAGCGCTCCAACCGGACGACAGCAGCCGGTTACTGGAAAGTGACCTGCAAGGAACGCTGCATCATGAGCGAGAGCACCAACGAGCAGATAGGAGTCAAGAAAACATTGGTGTTCTACGAAGGCCGCATGCCTAACGGCAGAAGGACCAATTGGATCATGCATGAGTATCACCTAAATTCCAAGTGTTTGGGCGATAATCACCATGAAGGCGAGGTAACATTTTGGCTCTCATTCGTTCGCACAACTCGATGGATTATAAGTAACATCAGACATGATTTTCAGCAACAGGCGGTTTTCCTATTACTGACGTTGCTCGGGCATATATATGCAGATGCTGCCTTATGTGGCATGTCGGATCAAGAAGAAGAAAGACAAGAAACGGATGATGGGTCAAGCTCCAAGAAATAGCCCTGAAGGCTATTCAAGTAGCCCTTACACAAGCAATAGCAATGTAGTAGACCCCCCTATGAATCAAGAAGGGGACTTCTGGAGCTTCTGCAACACCCCCAGCAATGAAGTTGATGATAACCAAGGAGCTGCTAATGCTCAACCCCAGGTGACGGACACATTTTTTAACTTGTTTAGGATAAGAGATAGTTCCAAGTCCTACAGAGCATATCAAAGTCACCGATACCTATTGGTTTTCTATGGCCAAATTATGAATTATTGCCCCATCACTTAAGCAACCTCTGTGGGAATATTTTCATTTCATACTTTCACTATTTCTGTAATATTAAAGATAAATACTTAAGAAGGGTTGTTTTGTATAATCCGCATATTCTGAATGCAGACGTTACTGAAAGAGATGATGAATTCGCCCCCTCTTTTGGAGACAGTGGGTGACTATGTATCAGAATACATCAACACTCCAACCTATCAGCCACAGGCAGGAGCAGAGGATTTCTCTTATGACAACTACGGAAATCAGTTCAACTATGGATATGTGCCATCTCCATGCAGCAACTCTGCAAACCATTCCGGTTGGGCTGGGGCAATTTGTGAAGACTTCTCTACTACAACGTACGACGATGGTGGATTTTGGAAGTAGCGTGGGTGAGCGTGAGGATATATTATTATCTTTATTCCTGATGTATCAATTACTGTGAGGGTGGCTTTTGGAGTGATGTGAAACACACGTAGTTTCATAATCTGTGTGTCTCTTGGTTTCAGAGTCGTGCTTTTTCTTTTATTGCAGGCTGTGTTTTCTGCAAGTTCAGATGTAATATTCTCAAAAATTGTGCTATGTTATTCAAGGTGTTTTCCCAATATTTGTCCTCGCGGACGATGATACCAAATTGGTCGACGTTAAGTTGGACTGTCAAACGATTGACGTGATTGGAAGAACGATTAATGAATGCCGTGGAATCTGGAAGTGGGAGTGGGACTGGTCAGATCAACCAGAAAAGGCCAAGAAAGAAGGAAACTGAAATCTTTTGACTTCGGCAGGATGGAAAGTTAACTTTCTCCAAGCCTTCCAAAGGAAGGCCTTTGAAACTTCCTCAACAAGTGTGCGTACGTTTCACACACGGAAAGTCCATTGATATATAGAAATTTCCCCTTAGTAAAAATGGCCATGATCGTGCTAGGGCAGCCCCTAAAAGCCTAGTACTTTTATACGTCATGCTAGGCCCGATGTGTGATAATGACTGGTTATATTGGTTGATGTTGTTACATTTTGATTATAGAAAAATAATAAATTAGTTGCACTTCATGTCTTTTTTTTTCCCTTAGGAATTTAACAAGAAGGGATAATTAAATAAACACAAACACAAACACATGAACCTAAGTAACGCTGAATATAAATCTCAATGGCCCCTTCAATTAAAGGCAGGAATTCCTACAGGCTTGACCATCTCGACGAGATGTTTGCATTAGTACCTGTTGAAGTAATCCATCTCGTCACTAGATTTAAAGGATAATTTGACTGTTCAATCATCCTTCTCCTTTCCATTAGAGGAGGTTCAACGGGACATTTGGAAATTCCTAAATCAATTAATAAAAAAGTATAGGAAACGAATGCAATAAGTGTCGCTGATAAATTCTATTTGGATTATTAATACGGTGGTAATGGAAGGTCTGTACTGTATTTTATGTGCTCTTAGTTGTTTTAAAAAGTGATACCATTAGAGTTGAATTGATGAATATTTACTCTTGGGTCAATTAATTAAAGTGATGATGAAACATATAACTTCACATTAGTTATGAAAGGAAAATGTTACGCTCTGAATTTAGATATCACTTGAATGGTAAGTTATCGAATTGAATCCCTCCTAGCGTTTGGTAAATTTTTATGAACATTTTAATGGGTTTAAATTATTTTTTATTGTCAATGTTTAAATCGAACACTAATTTCCTTATTTACATACCTTTATTTACTTGATACATTGGCAATTTATCAAAATATCTACTTTGGAACCATAAGATTAAGCCACTTGTAACATTTTAATTTGGCTACATCGCCTTTATTTTTTCACCACATGTTTTTAATCCAATGTTAGCATTTTATTTAACCCATGCTTAGTTTCTCTTATCCTTTTGTATCTCATGAAATACACTCTCCTTGATCGTGTGCTTTCATCCCAGATGCTTCAAGTCCTCAACTTCTCTCTCGTTCGATTCTCAATTTCCAATCTTCCAATTAAAGGCAAATATTCCACTCTTTTGTTGTTGAAGTTTTTAATTTATCTTTTCAATTGTTGATAAGGTGAGTTTTTTTAGCTCGTTCATTTTATCCAATCTTTTGGAATTGACGAGCCAAATGAGAAATGGGCTGGGTACTGCCGCTGATTTGCATTCACTGCGAATCTGAAGACTTGAAATTCATAGTTTGATGCTTATGAAATTCTTGTGACAATAGCAATAGAATTCATGGATTTTACTACCTTCCATTTATTTTGTGAAAAATGAATTAATTGAATTTTTTTCCCTAAAAATGATCATTTATATCTCTTATAAAAATGAATAAAAAGATATTTTCATTGTTCATAAAAATATTTAAAAATAAATTATTGTCGATGATAAAAAAAATTATTAATCATTTTTAGGAAAATATCTTCCAAAACATCTATTTTTCGTGTAATAAATAGAGTCTTAAAGAAAAATCCAAGAATATGGCTTGATTGCGTGATGCATCAACACAAAGTAAGGAAAATATTTGTCATGAAAAGAAAATTCACTATAAAAACTAGTCATTGGTTCGTACTGAAATATCACTAATTGGTAATAAAAATTAACCTAACGTAACGAGAGTGCAAGAAGTTGATATCAACTAGCATAAGTTAATGACACTTTGCATTGATCAGATACATACGGACGAGCAATTCTAACTTCGGAAATCTGGAAATTCTTCTGTATTTCTTCATTTTACGTAGTTAACCTTGTAAACTGTACTAATAGTAGATGTATAAGATCAGATTATATATTATGTTGCCATAGTCATTGAGTTATTCAATTTCGTAGAGCTTGCTCGTGTCTGCTTTAGAATTGAGTCATGATACTACCTTCATCTTGTTCATCACGTTAGCATTACCGTTTTGTTCCTAAAGAGAAAAACTATATAAACCTTTGTGGTGGGGGCAACCGGGAGAAGAAGAACAGTGGAAGATGCGCGTCAAGCAGCCTGCTAGATCAAGACTTCATCTTTCTTTTCTTGCATCTTTTGCTTGTTCGAGATTCATTACGAACCCAATAAGGTCCCTGGATCACTCGTCAATCTTACTTGTGACTTTATTATGTCCACGCCATATGGATGGGATCTGGATCGAAATTACAAGTAATGATTGACGAGTGATTCATGGGTCGTATTCTTCAATATCCGAGTCGATTCTTTCGGTGGGAGTTGTAGAGATTGCAGGTAACAATCGACTTCGATCTTTCTCGTTCTAGTCTTAGTGCAATTTCCCATTCGGGTTGAGTGAGCTTTCGAATCTCTGCGTTTTTAGGAGGGTTTCTGTTTCATGTTCTTGTGGCGGTATCTCTGAGGCTGAATTAGATCTTACTCACAAATTGCTATATACTCGGAAAATCCAAAGAAGATTGCAAATTTTACCTGGGAGCAGACGAAATTTGAGATGTTATTTGAACCCCGAATTGTCAATCAGCGATCTCATTTTTTCTGCTTTTTTTACCCAGCGCTGCCCAGAAAGATAAGCCAAACCATGCGTTTGGAAATGCTGCTTTCTTCAAACTTTAACCTCGTGGTTTGTTTCAAAGAAACAAAAGACCGTAGAAGTATGTTGGGCTTTTGACAACCTTGAAGTTCACTTGAGATAGCTACTACTAATCTGGGGTTCCTATGCAACGGTTCCTTTAGATGCAACTGTCGCTGGATTGCTCTTGATGACTGAACTCCTTTTTTCCTTTTCAAAATGGTTTCAACTCTTTTGCGCCTTCATATTCAGATACTATAATACTGAGCACGATCCTAGTTGTCTCTCCTGTTCCCACCCCGACTTCTCTCTTCCTCTTACATTTATGGGAGGCAGAAGACACAATTCTTGTTGCTTTTAATCCTTCTTGGGAAATTGACGTGCTCTGAATTCTTTACTATCAGAGATTCATGCCTGGTCTATGGTGAATCTGCAGGTGCATTGCCTTCTCTGTTTTGCATAAAGTGAACATCGAAACGAAGGGAGAAAAAGATAGGATGGTTGATGTATTAATTCACCATGAAGGCGATTTAGGCATCTCTCAACACTTTGGAGGGAGACTTTTGTAGTTATAGCTCTCGTGTAATTATTTTTCCCCTGATCGCAGCATTTGTTTAGAGAAAAGAGGGAATCACTTCCTCAAGTGCAGCAACTGACCATCCTCCTTCATTTACACGCAAGATGGCTTTTTTGGGAAATGGTTAGCATCACAATGACTTTGATAACGCAATATCACGTCAACACTTTTCTGAACACCCAAACCATCGGAAGTTTGCACTGAAGCTGATTGGTTTGGATGCTGCTTCTGCGTAGTTTGCACTCTCTCCATGGACGCAATCCTATTTCAGATGTCAAGTTTAAAGGAGCATGCTGGTATTGATTAACTGTATGCTTTGAAGTCTAGTGGCTTTAGCATTTAGAAAAGAAATTGTTGAGTCGGTGTTTGATTACTCTCAAGTTATGGTGAGCTTTAGAAGGAAGATATTATGACTTACTGAGTGTAGGATTATGCTTCGTTTCGCTTTGTCCTTTGTTTTTGTTTGAAAATTACACTAATCTGTATCAGGGAGCTTGTATATTGATTTGTAGGAGTGATGCATCACCGGCATATATATTTTAATCCTGAAACCTAGTGAGCTCCTATTGTGCAGTAAACAATTCAAAAGAACATGAACTCAGCATGGATAACGAGCATTTTTTGTTACTTCATTCCTGCTAAATTTTTTACTGGAACTCCTAAAAGATAAATACTGTTCTTAGTGGAAATTTGACCGGAACTAATGCACGAGGGAGCTGAAGACGACTTGATTTTAACTATAGACCTTGAGGGAATGACTTTTGACTGGGTAGTGTTATGGTAGGGTCGGAAGAAGAAGTAAACTCTCCCATATAGTTTCGAAACTTGGAGAACAAGTCTGCATTTTTTCAGTCGAGAACAATTTTTTCTAGGGTCAGAAGAACAGGTAAACTTTCCAAAGAAGTTTTGAAACTTGGAGAACAAGTCTAAAATTTTCTTTTCATTACCAAAAGAAAAAAGTCTAAAATTTTTCAGTTTAGAACAGTTTTTTTTTTCTCCTTGTGTCTTTACTATAACACTTCTGTTTGTATGCAAATGCTTTCGGGCTTGTGATGGACTTTTGCGCGTCTCTTTTTGCTTTTTTTGCTAAGCTATGGACATTTTATTTGTTGATATGAGTCAAAACAAGTAGAAAAACACTAGAAGATTTCTTTTCCATCCCTCTGCCCTTTACCACCACAGTCCTTGTTGATCTTGATCTGAGGTTAAGACGTGGGATCCACCAAACAGTTAAACAACTTCCTTCTAAGGTTAGACCCAGTGGAAAGTAGGGATTTTAGCTCATAGCATCTAAGTAGTTGGTGTGCATCTACTGGCTTGGATGCTTCATGCTGTATCGCCAGAAAATACTTTTATCTGGTGGAAGACAATGTACGTGGATCAAATGCATTCGCTGTATATTATTTTCCTAATTAGTTATTTTAGTAAGCTGCATGATGAGTATTTGTTATAGCAGCAAGTGAAATTTCTAACAACGAATTGGCCAAAAATATACAGACAGATGTTTAACTTTCTCCTGATTGGTTGTTTCACATGCAAATTGTTTGTATAAACGAGGTGGATGGGCATAGTGCTGGATTCATGCCCATTCGAGTGACTGTTGCTGTGAGGGATTGGGTTCGTCCCTTTTAATTTCTTCACGACCTCGCTTTCTTCGAGTCCCCTGCAAAAATAACAAGATCGAAAAGGAAAGTGGGTGCTCTGGCGTTACCACCCAATTGTGAAAAATTGTCTATTGCAAGTACGGTCTTGCATCTGCTAAAATGAAAGATGACTTCGTGTTGTCCGAGCATTAACATATACAAATAACGGGAACTAGTACTTCAGTTTATCACAAGTCAAACAATTGCCAAAGGGGAATCAATTCTGGCCACTCGAACGTTTGCGCGTAGACAAAGTTGTCAAAATCAGCTATCTTGTCGACAGTCCTGTATTTTTCACTTTTCAGAAAGTTCTCTTCTGAAGCAAGGGAAGGACTGCATAAAGGCACTTATCGGTCAGGTCAAGTCAATGTTTGTGGTATGGTATCCGAGAACACCGTCTACTATAAAGCTCGAACTAGTGCTTTGAGGGTCACTCTGCCTCAGATTCAGCTCCTCTGTTACTGAAAATTGAGTTAAAAAGCGAAGTTGTCAAGACTCAAGAATGTCTTGCCCCATTCCCGTTCATATTTTCTATGAACATATGGATTGTTGCCTGCCTGTAGGGTACAGGTTTCACCCCACCGACGAGGAGCTCATCAATCATTACTTGAGACGACATATTCTCGGAGGCGAAGCAGACCCCTGCATTATTCCAGAGATCTGTTTATTGTACAAAATCGATCCTTGGAATTTGCCCCGCCTATTCAAAGGTAAACATGACGTTCTCTTCGAGCTACTCTGTCGTTTGTGGGCGATAAAAATCTTGATGTTTTTAGCATGATTACTCTGTTTTGAGAGGAGAAACTGTGTGAAGTCAAGATTTGCATTTGTTTTCTGACTTTCAATTGGCTCATTCACTATCGTCCACTGCGACGGGAAAAGGAAATGATCATTCAGACACATTTAAGATGGGTTCACCGATTTAAGCTAAGCTCAATGATCTCCATGTACCTGTAGAACGCTCAATCGTGAAGCCGAAGGAGGCGGAGTGGTGGTTCATTTCTCGTCTCTTGAGCAAGACTCAAAATAGTAGGAAGTTTGACCGACAAACTCTGTCTGGCCATTGGAAAATAACTGGTCAAAAGAAGAAGATCAATGCCAAAGGTACCAATAAGTTGATTGGGACCATGAGGAATTTAGTTTTCATAAAAAACAACGGTTCAAGCACCGAAGAGACAGTATGGGTAATGCATGAGTATCGTCTAAGTGACTGCAATATCGGGGCCAACTTTTTTGACCAGGTACCCAATATTACATCGTTTTCTTTTCAACTGAAAGTTGAACGGTGAAATGCTGATAATGCTCGCTTCTATGGTTGGAACTTCATAAAAATGAGTTATCGAGCTTGCGTTGTTCTGATCGGGGAATTATGTGGGAAATGAAAGGCCTTTTAGTTCAGATTATTGTTTGTCAAGGAATTTATACCTCACGAGCTCTGTTGATGAGAGGGGAAGATTTGGCGCGTAAATGATTGCTTTCAAGCTAGAATTGGCCATTATATGATTACCACAGCTGGCTGTTTTCTATTTGTTTCAATGTTTCACAACATTCTCTGCCCACCTTTGTCCATCTTCCAGTTCACAAATTCGCCCATGTATACTGGAATGGCTATGCTTTCTTGGCATGTGATTCCCAGAATTCAGGTAACATTTCCTATTGTCTCTTGGAATGTACAGCAGAAATTTGTGCTTTGCCACCTTATAAATAAACGAGATGAATTCATCAATGCTTCAACCTCTGTCGAAGCTGGATCAATGTCATCGTTCATCAACTTAGACAGTGACGTCGCACGGAATAACATTCCAGAGGTCAGTGCTAACACGCCTTCTGGTCTGCTGTGCAAAAACATACTTAAATGGAACTAAAAACCCATGTTTACTTTGTTGATAAACAGAGCGTTACGGAAGCCATAATGGATCCAAATGCGGAGGCCTTATGCCCAGCGGTGAACCTTAACCTCTCCTCTAATCAACGTCCATGTGACATCCATATTGCGAATGACAATCAATTCGACTGGCTTGAGAAGGATGGATCTATCGACGAGTGGTTAGATGCTATTATTAACTATGATGTTAATGAAATTTGCCAACAGGGCAGTGTAACAGAACCTGGGACTGATAATGGACAGGTAAACTTTCTTTTTGGGTCTTTTTCGGCAATGTAAAGTGGATTCTAAATAGTGCGAGTTGGGCAGACACTATCTTCTGAATTACTTTGATATTGTTCTTGAAATATATTGAAGCATCACGTTTGAACCGTATGCTGGGCGTCTTAACAGGAATTTATCGCTTTCTTTTCCGGCAAGTAAATGCACGTTGCTTTTTTATCATTTGGATTATTGGATAGTCAGGTGATGAGAATTCCGACATTCAATTTAATGCTTGTTTCTGTATCACCATTGTCCTACTAGGGTTGGCCGCGGCCTGTGGAAAGACCGATTGACCAAAGGGAGCATATGCCTAGCGGAGAAACAAGTGTTCGTGCTCAAGATAATTCGCTGCAAAGAAATTTTGGCTCCATTTTCTGCTTTGAACCAGTGGACTATTGTCCCGAGATCAACTGCTTGACGCTTGATCCTACACCAACCCGAGCTTCTAGAATTCGAGACACAGTCCAACTACGAAAAGAACATTTTGGCGGAACGGGATCCAAGGGCAAGGTGACTGGATTAGTTAAAGATTATCGTGAGATCAACTGCTTGACACGTGATCCAGTAACAATGCAAGCTTCTAGAGGTCGAGACAGAGTCCATCTACAGAATAAACCCTCTGCTAGACTAGTATCCAAGGTGAAGGACAGAGTGAGATTTTCTTATATGTGTTTGCCTTGATTTGCGCTTCTCCTTGATATGCTTCACGTCTCGTTTTAGTTTCTTGTTCTTCATCAAGGATCTCACCCGAAGAAATAATCATTATATTTGCAGGAAAGGGAAGCTGGAATGGACAAAGCTGCTGTTGAGATTTTCAAGAATGTCTTCTCTATGAGAGAGCTTAAAGCATGCTTGGAACGGCCTCATGAAATCGAAACAAGTCACAAATCAGAATCATCTGATTTCACATCGGACAGTGCAATTCGGAGAGTGTTTCAGCTGAGTTTGCAAAACGCAACAATGGTGCGTGATAAGGGCTTGCAAGGTTCCGTTCCAAGAAAAATTTTAAACCGAAGCAAACATCTTGAATCAAAATCCTTCCAAACTGAAGCCAAGCAAAACCAGAAAGTAACCCCCTCAAGCAAAGCCAGATAGTTCACTTTGGTTTCGCTTTCATTTCGACTTCGACTGGTTTGTTCCTGAGTTTGTGACTTTGACGGATATTTGGCAATTAATCAGTCTCTCTTTGTTATTTATCAAATCACCGTTCTTGTCTGAACTCGATAGCTGGCACTTCATGTCAGGTGAATTGGTTGGTGTGTGTTTGCTAACAAATTCCTGAACTTTTACTATGCACGTGTGTGCTGAACTAAAATGAAAATGCAACACCACCATTACTATGCTGCGAAAGATCAGGTATGCGATTGCTTATTTCACGTGCCAAAGTTTGTCTGTTTTCTAGCTTGGCTAATAATTGCACTCCTTCCAGGGAGCTGTATCAGTCGATATACGCCTGCTAGTTCTTGCCCTCCTCTTGTTGATTGTAAACTTGTGAATTCGTTACCCTTGATAGGCCGGATCAAAGATGATTCTGCAAATCTTTTGATTTACCAACATTTTTGAGGACGTCAGTTGCGAAATAATAAAAGTTAGTACGCGAAATAACGTATCTTCAAGATTGCTGTCATCTCCATGAAAATCACTAGTCAAGCCAATCAAACATTGTAGTTTCATGTGTGAACCAAACACGCCTTAAGTACTAGGTACTAAAAGGAGCAAACTATTAGCTGCTAAGGAGTTTGCCTGAAAATAAAAAAAGAACATAACAACCAATGAAATTCATAAACAAATGGAGTGACAGCTCGCTCTCATGTTCCGAAGTTCAAACCTTGCTGAAACAAAGGAGCATGGTTGAACAGGTGGTGATTGTCTGACTAACTTTTGGAGGGCCAAAGGAGTAGACCTTTGTGGTGTGGCCCGGATAGCAAGCTTCTAAGTTTTTCTCCTTTACCATCTGACTTTTCTTCTGGAATGAATCCGTTCTAAAGACCCGCTACCGAAGACTACCGTAGAAGATGGTGTAAGGAAAAAGAACGATGCTAGTCCAAGTCAAGAACGGACTGCAGCACTTGATCATCAAGCTTTGCGATGTGCTTCATCGAAAGCGAGTTTCTAAACAGAGTTGAGTCGCGCATATGTATATACTCATCCTCCAATAAGAACTTATCCTATCATTACAATTGTAAACCAGTCTCGATCCGCCTTCCAAAACCCGATAACAATTGTAATCAATTGCGTTCTCCTGCAAAATTTTCTACAAGGGAAAGAGAGGGGCAGTTCAGCTGGGCCCCCTCAAAGATCACACGCGGCTCAGACACGTCTTCATCATTCCGGCCTCGGACTTCATCCGAATTTACTTTAGGGTTCTGCACTTTCTTTTGCTTTCATATGCCAGCGGTCCATCTATACAATAATTGCAAGTTTAAGGTTTTCATTTATTTAGTAGGAAATGAACAGACCGAAAATAAAAAATTCTACAAATGATCAATTTTATCACTTATAAAAATAAATGAATGAAAAGTATTTTCATCATCCACGAAATTGTGTAGATATAAATCATTGTCGGTATTAAAAACATTTTTCATTGAACAATTATTTTAAGCGATAAGATTGATCATTTTCATGAAAATATTTTACAAATCATTCATTTTTCGTGAAACAAATAAAGCTTGGATGGAAGAACTTTTGAAAAATCACTTATTCCCTTATAAATTGATAGCGTATAGGCCCTTTTAATATGTATCAAGTTCTCATAGCTAGGAACATGCTGTAAAGCCTCGACTGTAGAGTCATGATTTAAGAATTGAACCCATGTCTCTAATCACTCACATCCCTTCAATTTGGGCTTTTCCCCATGATAATGACGAGTGATAGGTCGAGCGGTTAGCATTCTCTTAACCTCAATGGTCCTCGCATTAGTCTAGGAAAGCCGACAAATCACATATCAAGTCTCTTCAAGACGAAGAGACCAAGCAACCCCATACATTTATTTTTAATACCCGTTGCATAAAAAGGTGAAATAAGATCTAGCAAAGATATGGCTGGTTGACGGCCTCAATTGCGATAGAAACAAAAGGTGGCCAGACATTTTATAAGACCAGGTTCGTCGAGGACAAGAACGCATAGTCTACTTTACATTCCATAAAACTAGCTCGCATGTGCATGGCCCTTGAAGGAAGGGCCACCATCGTGTGAACAAGTGAGATTGTCTAGCTAGAGCTAGGTCAAACGGAACATGTACTCCATGCATGATCTGATAACAACAGTGGAAACATTAGTGTTTTCGCCTGTAATGGGTAGGAAGACAGCTAGATCTTCTTCAGTCCCTGTGCAACCTCTTCTCTTGCGGTCTTTCCAAGTCATAGCTGTGTACTACTTCGTAACTACTGCTCGACTGAGTTCTTGTAACCTATCTCGAGCCATTTTCTTCACACACGCACACGCACGCGAAAGGAAGAAGAGGGTTCCGATCCGATAATCATATTAAATAGAGAAGACGCACTGTTGTTAGTCAAGTCTATACCTTGAGGGAAAAGCGATCTCGTTGGCCTGTGTTATTGCAAAAGCTGAAGAATATTACTAGGGTTTTGGTCGATCACTGTCAAGGAGAGATCATGCACAAAATCCTGTGAAAGAAACTACTTATTACGCCAGATTTTTCCTTGTACGTGACTATCATATTTCAGATCAATTTTGCGTTGCCGCGGAAGCAACGAGGGTCTATTGCATGTGTGAAACCATTTAACAAATGAAACATGGGGACGATAGAGAGCAAATCCTCAGATATAAGTCAAGTTGGTCATTATTCTTGTTTTCTTTAACATATATATCGAGGTGAAGCGATGATTTGAACAAAGCTCACAGATCGAGATTGAGAGCGAATCCCATCACGTTTCGTGTCTTGCCCTACCGCCAAAATTCCGTCATTGAACAAGATAAATGACTTTATGTTATTGTCACCGGATTAATGTTGCTGCTAGAGTGGTGGTCTATCGCAGCAATCAATCAGGAAAATAATAATCACATGAACAAGTCGTTGCTGTCCTCTCGACTAGGAAAACACAGAGGTCATGGGGACAGGGGAGTGTATAAATAAGGGGACTGCATACTATAGTTCACTTCTTAGTTTTATCACATGAATTTGTGGTTAGAGTTTTAATTTAGGACCATTCTAAACAGAGTCTTGTTCACTAAACTATTCGGCAAAGTCGTCATGTTTTATTAAAACATTCAGAAAATAACGGCACGATTGAAAATTACTACCATGGTTGAATCTTATAATCCATTCAAAGCTGCCCATCATAATGATTTTGTTCACGTAGACTGTATTTTGTGGAAAGGTCAGTCTAGTCTTCCGTACTTCCTTTTTACCTCCACGTGGTTTGAAAAGATTCATTTCGTTCATTTTATTAAGGGGTTCCCTTTAATAATAATAATAATAATAAATTTTATTTAAAAAGTTTTAAACTTATTACATTTTTGCCAGTTCATTCGTAAAATTTTCAATTTTGATAATTGAAGTTTAAACTTTTTCAAATTTTGCCAAATAAGTCGATATGAACTATTTTAGCTAGAGAGCACTTACATAGATATTAGGCGTCCCACATGGCACGATTCAGTATTGACAAAGATAATTTTTAATAATTTTTCAAATTCTTATCTCTTTTTTTTTATTTTTTAGCCCTAGGCCGGCAGCGACTGTTGCCCATATATAGGTAAGGGCTAACGACCCTTGCCACACCTAGGTTAAGGCCTCTGTGTTCTTGCCAACCACAAAGCGAGGGTATCAAGCCCAACAAGAGCAACGACACTTTAAATATTAAAATATTATAAAAATTTATTCATGCTAGTGTGGATTGTGTTACTTAAAATATCTAGCTAAAATTAACCGTGTGATCTCAATTAATAAAAAGTGAAAAAGAAAATCTATGACTCAAAATGTCAAATTGAAAGATTTAGTATTGAATTGACAAAAGCGGAATAGGCCTAAAATTTTTTTTAGATAATTCCCACAAAAAAAGGCTCGCACGGATAAGCTCAAATGATCCATACTCAAAGTGAGATTTCGGTTTAAACTAAACTGTATTTTTTTTTATGAGAAAACGACCACTTTCGCCCCTACGGTTAAAATAATAAACGTTGGCGGTATTTCCTTTTCTAGCGGTATGCGATTCGATCTTCTACTCGTTGCCTAGCTAGGCTTTTGGTTGTTCATATACAAAATGTTTCGTGCTCAAAACACACACTCTCTCTATGAAAATTGATAATTATTCTTCGAGGACATTACTTGCACGCCTTAAGACATTGGCTGGTGTTTTGGGCAAATTCACGAAGGATTTCGCCGAGACCCCGCGCCTGCAGAATGTTCTTGGGCAAAGGGGGAGTGAGAATCGATGGGCACTAACTTCCAATTTGTCTTATGTAATCAATTGGCTATCGTCCCCACCCTATGATACGACTTCTCCTTTGCGTCTGTTCAGGACCCACGCACCCTTCTCTAGAAAATCGAGTTGGATGGCAACTATAGATAATCAACCAAAAAAAAAATTTGATGAGAAGTAGTCGATAGGCGATACTAGAGACTTGGTTCAATCGATGAAGGAACTAAGGTTGAAGTGAAGACCGATGAATCGGGAACAAGATGTTTATTCGAGTCATGAAGCCAATAAGTCCGGCTACAAACCATGACGCCCCCATTCAATTATGAAGTCAACGCGACCATTACTTCATTGAGAGCTACAAATCTCGAAAGCCGCGAACGGCGATGGTCAAGAAACATGGGCTATTGCAATTGCTAGGAAGAGGAGTCGGAAGCCGCGAAGATGACTTGTTGGGCCTAGATGAGTGATGAGATCAATGATCATCGAGCAGTGGGTCTTTCAAAAAACATTTTTAAACGCGTGTGACTAAATTCAAGAAGCACACTCAATTATGACCAGTAGCTATAATATAAGGATTGTAATTCGGGCAAACGACCGCTTAATCGGTCAACGAATAACAATTATTTAAATTTGTCTTTCGATTTTACACACAAATACTGGGAGAAAATTTCTCCATTTTTTCCCTCCCGATTCATCTTCTTCTTTTTTGCGTTTTTTTCCACCGGTTAGCAATAAGAGAAAATGATTGCTTGCGACGGTTGATCAGCCGGGGGCCAGAACCGGGAGAAAATTTCCGGGTTTTTGCCCAAACAGGACGGGGCAACCGGAACCCGGTATCGCCGGTTGCGTTCACACGTGGAGGAAGGGGACTCATCACGGGAGGAACGCGAGAGACTCGCCAGGCTTCGCCCTTAGTCCGGTCCCAGTCAACGCACGTCTCTCTCTCTATCGGGTCCCGCCACTTGGCCCAAAAGTCACGGCTAATCCTTTCGTGAATGAATGTGCATCCGATGCGATTCGGAATTCCCATCCGGTGAGGGCGTCGCACGTGTTACCCCCCCAATGATTCTGATTGAACCCTGGATTTGGCGAACTCGCCAGCGTCGGATCTACACGGGACGCGCCGGATTCGACCGTCGGCCGCCGCCTCCGCTCAATAAATACGCCGACGCGTAAGATCTTTTTAGGCCGAACGAGTTGCGCGAGATTCGTTTCTTGTCGATTTCGATATGCATATGACGGGAAATACACGGAGGACATACTCCTCTCGAGGTCGTTTCGTCGTGTCGTATGCTCCATTAAAATTGCTCTCGATGAGAAGAGCAGAAAATCTCTTGCATCGAGAGTCGGAATTGTCTCGGCTAATAAACCTATGATTTATTTAAGGTCGTTTGGAAAATGATTTTTTATAACATAATATTTATCATATCCACCTTCTTTAGCTGTAGATTGAACCGCGCTTTAATTTCAAGGCGGAATCAATTTTCTTTTGCACCGTAATTTCTTATGTAGAGCGCTTAATTACTTCGCCGATCTTTTCGATCACGAAAAATCGTCGTCTCCCTCGCCCCGACCGTACTCCCCACCCGCAACTACCCCGATCATCATCGATTCGACCACGTGTCTCAGACCCACTTCGGTGGCACGGCGCGTCTATGAACCGTGGAGTCGTTTTATCATTGCCCGAGAGAGAAGGGACAAACTAGGGAAGAGAAAAACATCTTCTACTCATCTCCATTTCTTCTCACTCTGCGTTTCCATGGCGTAAATCCCAGACCATCAGTCTCTCTCCCTCTCTCTCTCTCTCGCTCTCTCTCTCTTTTCTGTCTTCGCTGAGAGCCGAAAAGCAAGAAAGGAGGCAAAAATGGAAGGGTATCCGACGTACCCGACATACCCAGATTCCGGAAACTCGTCTCCGCGATCCCGCGAGATCGACTTCGAGGCCACTCCCTGGGACGATCAGCAGCAGCCACCCAACAGCGGCGGCAGCTACAAGGCCAAGTTCATGTGCAGCTACGGCGGCAAGATCCACCCCCGGCCCCACGACAACCAGCTCTCCTACATCGGCGGCGAGACCAAGATCCTCTCGGTCGACCGCCACATCAAGCTCTCCTCCTTCCTCTCCAAGCTCTCCTCCCTCTGCGACCTCCCCGACGGCGTCGCCTTCAAGTACCAGCTCCCCGGCGAGGAACTCGACGCCCTCATCTCCGTCACCACTGATGACGACCTCGAGCACATGATGAACGAGTACGACCGCCTCTACCGCGCCTGCTCCAAGCCCGCCCGCATGCGCCTCTTCCTCTTCCCCGTCCACAGCCCCCACCCGGCCACCTTCGCCTCCGCCGAAGCCAAGTCCGATCGGGAACGCTTCGTCGAGGCTCTCAATTCCAGCCCTTCCGTCCAGGAGCACGCCAAGCCCCCGCCCAATAATGTCGATTTCCTTTTCGGGTTGGACAAAGGGGTCGTCGCCGGGGCTCCGCCGGCCGTGGCGGCCGTGGTTGCCGACCCGGTGGTGGCGGCTGTCCAGGAGGGTCGTGTGGGGATTCCCCGCGACGAGCGGATCATGGCGTCGGATCACGGGGTAAACCCGCTCGAGATACAGCGGCAGTTGCACGAGTTGCAGAGGCTGCAAATCAGCAGCGGCGGAGGTCCGGGCCAAGAAGCCGCCATGTACAGAAGGAAGAGTGAAGACAACATGGGGAATGCCGGTGGTTATGGAGCTGATAATTTCTACTTGCAAAAGGTGGCACAGGAGAAAACGCAGCAGATGCCGATTCCGACAGGTGTGCCGCAGGCTGCGACGGCTCCTCCTGGGTATTGGCAGGCGGAGAAGCAGATTCCGCCGGGTGGCTTCCAAGCGGCGGTTACGGGGCAGCCGGAGCAGCCGATGTACATGATCCCTGCTCCAGGAACCATCTACCACGCGCCACCTCAGATGATGCGGCAGGTGGCGGCGGGTCAAGGGTACTACACCCTCCCGCAAAGGGTTTCTCCTGACGTTTACCGAGATCAGCCCGTGTACAACGTCGTCCATCCGCCATCACAAGCACCACCCCTGTCGGCAGCAGCTCCGCCTGCCCTTCCGCCACAGACCCACTTGCCCAGGGTCGCTGGAGCCAGCACGGAAGGGGTTGGCGTTGGACCCATGAGGCACAGCGGCGGCGGCGGCGGCGGCGGCGGGGCGGACGCCATGGCCTATGCGCAGATGCCTTACGAGGGCGCCGTCGGGAGGCAAGTGTTCTACACGGCGGCCGGAGGCATGGTGGTGCCACCCCCGCAGTATCAGGGAATGGCAGCGGTGAGCGCCGACATGAGGCAGGGTGGTGCCGTGTTGAATCAGGAGGGTAAGGTGGTCGCTGCAAAAGTTTCACAGGGTTCACTGTAATTCTCATGGAAAGGTATAGTCATGTCATATGGTATGTAAGAAAGAACTGTTGTAAGTTATGCATAGCATAAGAGTTATTATTGATGTCTTCCTCATATTATGGTATTGTGAAATTTTCCTGGGTTTTTGTACGGGCTGGTTGAGTGCGGAGATCAGGATCAGAACGACTTTTTACTCTGTTGATAATAGTCTTATAATCTCTCTTATCTCATGCTGGTTTCTTCTTACTAACTTCTGAATTCTGATTCATCTTAAAGTATCCACTAAAATGCGATCCTCTGACTTCAATGATCTGCTGAAGCAGCTTAGCTTAGATCTCAAATCCACCCGCGCATGATGATGTCCTCCAGACCTGCCTATGAGTTTGCGTCTGTCAGCGACTCTGTTTCACCTTTCCTGTGAACAGATTCCACGCCCACGAAAACGCACCGAGAGCATAAAAAAGAAATGGGTTTTTTTAGATGAATCAGCTAACGTGAGCCTGGAATTAAGCACCGAGATCCATTGATTGACCCACTTGTCATTAATTTATCAGAGGTGGAAAAAGTCAAATGGATCGGATAGCTTTCAGAAAAGGAGAAAAAACCTAGTATTCTGGTTGTGGAGACCCAGTGGGATGCAATAATGCATGTGTAGGACGAAGACTCCCCCAATGGATCATGGAGGGACGATTACTACCAAATTTGAGGACCTAATTTTTCCAACCCTTGCCCCACCACTACCCCATTTCTCAATTCTCTCTCTCTCTCTCTCTCTCTCTCTCTCTCTCTCTTTTCCATGGCGATATCTTCAATTGTTTAATGGTAATTGCCAAGTAGTTGCGCTTCAATGTACGTCTCTGGGTGCCTCAAGTACCCAACCTCCATTTATGGCGTAGGTGGTGGCTGCTGACACTGGGCCTTGTCAAGTTTCTGGTGAATGATTGCATTTCCCCAGTGGAAGAATCAGCAACATTATTACCAAAGCCAGAAGGTCAGATAAGGAAACAGATGAGCCATGTTGCTTCGGTGATGAATCAACCAAGAGACAAAAGACTTAGATGGGTAGATTGATATTTTGTTAGTACTTGACCTGTTGCGCATCTATAGGCCCCCTACTAATGGGGTTGTGTGGAACCAAGTCCTGAATAGGAAGATTCATATTCCCAGCAGTCACAAAAGTCAAGAAAGGTCCTGTGTGTGTGTGTGTGTGTGACAAATGAAGCTACATGGTGATGTTAACTGGCATCTAGTAAAGGCAAAACAATAGGGAGAGAAGAAGCTTCCAGTCTATGAACAGGCACCAAGTTTATTATTAGGCCACGAGCTTTAAAGCAACTTCTGATGAACCATGCCATTTGAAACGAGATTCAGCTTTCCTCCTGATAAAAAGAAAAGCTCAAGCTTTCATAAAGGGCCGTACAGGGATTGATCAAACTAATCTCCCTCCTTGGTCATTAGCAAATTAATAAGACTGTCCCTTTCGAGCAACGTCTAATCTCTACCGAAAAGCCCCATAAGAGACAGAAACCTCCCTCTCAAGATCTCCCATGTTGATCCTATCTCCCTGATCAGATCTTTTCTTCACTCGCTTGCTCCAAACAAACGAACAAAGAGCACAGATAAACTATACGTTACCTTTTGGCCCATGTCCGTTGGCACTTGATGGTGTGTGCGGTCGACGAGTGTGGAGGGGATTGGTGAGCAGTTGCATTCACCAGAAAAGAGATTCAAACCCATGAAAGGGAAGGCTTCGGCTCGATCTTTTTTCGCAGCTCAAATATTCCCCATCTACACGTGTTCCCATCTTCTTCAATGGTTTGCAATCTTATCATATTCATTGGATCCCACCACCTTCGTCCCAAAACTTACAAAAACAAGAGGGCAAGGAAAAGGAAGACGATGGCATGAGGGATGGAAGTCATTTTCTTTAGGGCGTTGCGTTATCAAATTAATTAAGGAGCTTCATCGGTTGTCACTGTTCTGCTTGCATGTTTTGCAGGCGGCGTGGCGACATTTTCTGGGGGTTAGTACGCCTGGATTGACTAGGCTCTCGGTCACGATCGTACATAAAAATTGCAGAAAAGTTGGCCTGTCGAACATTCATTCGAAGTTATTGATCAAACATTGATTGACCAAATATCTCCCAAGATCAAGTAGAATACATTAGTAATTTCCCACAAGATATTGATATCTGAATACGTCAGGCTGAGTGAATCCAAGATGGAAAATATCTTTTACTTCCAAGCAGTTGGCAGAACCCAGTCGCCAAAGAATGATAAAGAAAGACTCTCTCTCATTTGGGTCAAGGAAAGTTGCTTTTGCCTCCTTTTCTTTGTTCTAGACACAGTCGCTATCTGGGGCTGAGATAAAGTTATTGATGGGCTGCTTTCTCATCCTCTCGTTCTTCTGAGCCCAGCGCATGAAGAAGTGGGCATCCATTGGAATCGAATGCTTGGGCCAGTTTGGCCCTTTCCATTTGTATCTGCTAGTGACGCGATCGCTCGGTGCATAAAGCGGTGGGATCATGAAA
Organism: Melaleuca quinquenervia; assembly: GCA_030064385.1. Classification (NCBI taxonomy): domain Eukaryota; kingdom Viridiplantae; phylum Streptophyta; class Magnoliopsida; order Myrtales; family Myrtaceae; genus Melaleuca; species Melaleuca quinquenervia. The sequence continues at coordinate 1,181,166 of CM057726.1, read as the reverse complement.
GGCGATAAAGATCCCGAAACCGCTAAGAGGCACCGATCGATGGACAAATAGGTGAAGACTCGCGTACGTTCATGCCCACCATTTCACTTCAACCACGACCCGTTTCAGCCTGCAACGTGAGTCATGACGTGAGATTACACTGGGGCCAGGACTTCGTTTTGAATCCTCAATTGCTGCAACTCTGTCCCGGAGTTGCAAAGCAGTGCACCTGATGATCACCCTCGCCAACCCAATTAAAAGAAACCGACAACGACCGCAAATCGGCGGTGTTGTGGATCGCTCTGGATCCCTCCTGTCCCGACATACACTACAAGCTCCTGGTCGAGTTCAGTATATATCAGAACGGGGCTGTTTTCCCGTTTCGAGGAGACCCAGCTTTCGCCAACGCACGCGAGGATGAGTGGCATCAAATACGCTTATCCCTATCCTGCTTCAGGTCTCGTCATTCTCTGTCACCTAGTTGCTCGCTAGTTTCGTGCTTTCGTACCGTTTTCTCAGAACTCCTGGGATTAGTCTCAAATATTTTTGGCCATCGTTCAATGAGTTATTCATTATACATCATGGTTGGTGCGCAGGAATGTACCACGGACCACCGGTGATGGCGCCGCCTCCGTATGCTTATGGGGCTTATCCGCCGCCAAGGACCGACACCGGGTTCCTGGACGCCTGGTAAACTAAAAGTCGGCCGTGCAATTTTCTTGAGCTTGTCGTCTATACATTCCTTTCTTTCATTATTGCTAAACAACATTTGGCGTCTATATAAATCTACTTCTATGGTGATCCCCCTTTGTTTTTTTTTTTTTTGTATAATCTTTTGTGTGTTGGGGATAATTAGTCTCGCAGCATTATGCTGTTGTTGCCTGCTGGACGCGTGCTGCTGGCCTTGGGATCCCTTCCTCTTCATGTAGCAAGCAAGCCAACACAGGCGGTGAACGACGAGCCCTATGCTTTGGTTGAAGACCCTTCGCTCTATTTCCTTTCCTTAGTCAAGACCTTCTGTAAAATATCTTTGTAAGAAGCCACTGTACTTTTCTTCTTTGCTAATGAAAGCGAGCCCCAAAACAATTTCATTTGTTTATGCGTCGTTATCATTATCAATCGCATCTGGAAGTAGAAATTAAAACAAGTTTGAATTAAAGTGGTTGACTAATCGGTTTTGTTTTTTATGCGTAGAATTGCCTTTTTTATCACGTCGATTGAATTAATTAATTCCGATCCACTATCGGTACACTTGAGGCTTATCGCGTTTGAAATTTTCATTATGTATCAGCAAATAAAAGTTTTCTCTTTTTTGGATCGAGCACAAGTATAATTGAAACGGCGATAAAAACATGAACTTTTTCAGCAGTGACAAGAAAAAGAGGAGGGAACTCTGCTACCTCGTCCATTTAGCAGGTCCTGCAGATTCTTAGATGCTTTTGACCAAAGCCCCGGCAGCAAGACTTGACTGCCGTGAATGTTGGAATGCCGAGGGCGTTTTTGATGGCTCGGTGAAAAGGGGCATTCAGACTAAGACGAAACTACAGTGAGAGAGACTAATCTCCACGCGGCGGAGATGACCGCAGTCATCAAGTTGTGGCAAGAACTCCGTGCACACCTCGACCTTCTCCAGCGTATGGACAGCTGGGCAAGTTCAAGTGACATACCCAACCTCAAGAAGAAACTGCTGGGTATTTCACATTCTCATTACCGATGATGCAGAGGAGAGTGATGCCAGTGCAGAGGTATTTCGTGGCCAACGGGCTGCTGAGGCGGCACGACTCTTCCACATGACTATGCACTCCGTTTGGCTCCACCATCTGAATATCCGAATCACACGCTTGACTTAAATTGGCAAACACATCGAGTACATGATCGGAAGTAGAGAGTATTGCAGCTTTTCTTCATATATCTAGCATTGCTGCACGGGAGAGATTTGGAGGAATTTAGTCTCATGTCAACGGTTGTGAAACAAATTTTGTGAGCATCATGTTGTTGGGTAGACCACTTTGCAAAGGACACTGCACGTTGGTATTAGCCCTAACAAAGGGCAAGAGACCTCCTAGGTTGGCTATTCTTTCCTCGAAACGTTTAAAATAAAAAAGTACTGAACAATGCTCAAGTAAGATTGTATCAAAATTGATGGGGTTGAATCAGTCCTGAATCAGTTATACAGATTCAAATTCAGATCTAAACTTATTGATTTTGCTAATTTAGTTGTAAATCCTTGCACAAAATTCTAATGTAATCATTTAAATCATGTTCACAGGAAATCGCTAGCATAATGATATATCATGTATAGTGGCTGACAATGACTAAAACCCACTCAAACTTGCCGTCTCATTATGATTTCCACCATAAACCCCGTCCAAGTGCCCACTGATATCCTCCTTAAGCAGCTCTAGATACATCCTTTCAGAGAAAGGCAGAAGCTTCAACTAGCCAGAGATGACAATATTCCCATGGCGACGACCGCCATCGGCAGGGGTTGCTGGGGCTTCGTTTTACAGGTCCACCGAGGGTGGTGGTTCATGATGTTCATGTCGTTCCTTGATGGATTTTTTGGACAGCCCATGTTGGTAACTTCTCCTCTTTCAAAAGAGGATAATGGTGGATAATAAATCTCTTGGCTAACAGCCCGAAAAGGGAAAAAAAAAAAAAAGAGCAGCCTCTGTCTTCCCTCCATGAGCAGAGAGAACAACAGTGTATGAATGACACTTCTACTCGACCATTGAACAACTCTCAAGGCCTTTAATCAGTGAAGAATAAAGATATATTCGTTGTGTGATGTATCTTTTTCATTAGCCATAAAAAAATCTAAGGTATTATTACTCAATTTGTTCGAGTTCGCCAATTAGAATCCTGCGGTTTTTATCTACATTCATGATAATGGCGGGCGTTGCCGTGGATTCACCATTGTCGCCGGGTTTCTAAGCTAAGGTTGGAGGAAGAGCAGAGGCTAGCAAAGAGAGAAGAAAATGAAGAGGGAGAGAGAAGGGTAGTCCGAGACTCTGGCCCTATTTTAGAATCCATTTCCAACCCCATTTATTTTGATTTTTTAATTTATTTTAGAACCCATTTAAACCCCATAGTACAGTATCATACATTCAACCATCTAAAAAATCCTCACAATCAAATAGATGCCTCTTTGTATCGATCCAAGTTCCAACAGTTTCTAGGTGTACTCATCCTTTTTCAACGATAATTTCTCTAGATTTTGACATCATAAAAATGAAGATTTTTCTTCAGACCAACCAACATAAACTAAACTCTGTACTTCTTCCAGCATAACAACTCCCAGAGTTATCCCAATATATAATTTGGCATGACCAAGTTTATACATATTGATGGCTAAGACATTTTCTTCCCTATAAGCAAAGCACTACAAGAAGGAAGCTTAAAAGAGATCGAGCTAAGCAGGTCATGCCCCACCCTTTCTCACTTGTTTGCAGCGAATACCAGAATCTAGCAGGCGTTACGAGCCAATACTGCATGGCAACATGCCAGGCCATAAACCTAGATATTGCGCCACCACCACCACCACCCCCCCCCCCCCCCCCCCCCGGCTTGAAGGAAAATATTGCAAGCTAATGACAAAAGCCGGGAAGGAAACCCAGATTAAAACAGAAGAGTAACCAATTATTACAGTTCAGTTTGCAAAGCCATCGAACATAGAGTGGCCTCGTTTTGGTGTAAGACAGAAAGAATCCAAATTGGTGTCTATTGGAGGAAATGGGTAATCTTAAAGAGAAGGAACGACGGAGGAGCTATGATTCATAGACCTCGTCCCTTTCAATAAAGCGAGGTTGGGAAAACAAAGCCTGGAGACTCATACCATCCCAATCAGCATCCTGGTGCCAGGTGTTGAAAGGACTTTATTTTCCTCAGGGGAACTTCTGGTCGGCAGAGAGGCTCGAGACCATCATGGGAATTAGCAGAGATTACGAATGGGAAGGGAAGTGATAGCACCTGACATTCAGTGGTCGGTGGGCGATGCAAGAATATCCGGTTCATAGAAGACAGATGGCTGGAGAGTGGCATTATAGGTGGTCCAGGAAATTTAGACGACCCACGACTAGTTGAGGAGATGATTAGCGGAGAAGGGAACTGCTAGTATGAACAGAGGATAAACAACCCCTTTGGGGAAACTACTGCAAGAGAAGTACTAGCCATCGCAATTACCTCGAACCCACAAAGGGACATAGTGCTTTGGATTGGTCATAAAACAGGCCGATGCTCGGTCAAGGATGCCTATCACAGATCCCTCCCTACAAACCAGGCACACACCATAAACCAAGCATCCAGCTCGTATCAGCCACTAAAAAACCTTTGCGAAAGAAAAAAATTGGAATGTGCAAACATACATAAAAATCAGAACTTTCATGTGGAGCTCATGTCAGAACGCACTTCTTACCCGTGAAAATCCATTTAAGCGAAAGGCTTTACCTGACTCACTATGCCCGATGTGCCTTCAAGCCCCGGAAACGGCGGAACACCTGTTCCTGCTTTGTCGACGGACAGAAGAAACATGGTCAGATTTTTGCACCTTAACATCCCCATTTCTAGATACAGAACAACAAGAATCGAAGAATGGGTACTGGTTGTCATGGAGCGAAAAGACACCCCCCCCCCCCCCCCCCCTCACCTGGCAGGTTACGGTTCACGCAATGCATTCGTCTTCCGAACCTCGAAACGGAATCCAAGCCCAACCCCGGAGGCAGCTTCACCTTCGCCGGAACCCAACGGGAAATCCGAAGAGGAAAGAGAAGGAAAGCGGACCTGCCCGGTAGATGGCGCCTAAAATTGGCGCCTTTAAGCTGAATGTCAAACGGGGTCCGTCGTCGTGGGTGAAAAACAAGCTGTTTTTTTTTTTTTTATCTTGTTTGATATCGTGTCGAGCTAATGCAATATCTAAGTCAACAACTTTCTTGCCATTTGATGAACAGCGGCGGGAGATCGCCGGTGACGCGGCCTCCGGACGCCGACTGCTCACATTGCCCGAGGTGAACAGGCACTAATCACATGCTTTTGAGGGAAATATATTGCACACTCAAGAAGATGCGGGAAAAAGAAAAAAACTATCACTTATGATTAGAATAAGGTCCTAATCATATGCAATTATCTTCCACAATATATAGTTATTGACATATTGCCAGTTCCTTCTTCCTCCTCCTTAATTGACTTTGATTAGCGGTTACCAATCAAGAAATCAAACAATATCCTTGAAACACGAGCATGTACCGAATTTGAGAAGTGCATAAAGCGTAGGGACCAAAAGTTTCAACTTTAATGTATATTGATCTCCATAGGATTCACGTATCAATAAGCAACGCTAACTCAACGAGTTTCGATATTCGAACGGATTTCATCAAATTTATGATGGTGAATTACTCACTATTACGGGACCATAAATATAGTTTCTTCCTTTTTTATTGTTGCTGTCTCGATTTGATATTTGAATTTGTATGCTTTCACGAAAAATAATTTCGGACCTTAAATAGTCGAAATGAAATTCTGTCGAACGTCTATTTGTTTGTTTTTAATAATAGAAAGATTTCGTCATACTCATCCCAACTTTGGGAATATTACACAGTTTGCCACTGCACTTTCGAATTGTACACATTATCCCCTAAACTTCAAAAATGACTTCACATACTCCTAATCCTACCTGTACATCTACACTCTGGGGGGACATGAAAATATCTCCTCGAGCCTTTTCTTGTTATTCGCCGGGTTCGCCTTCTAGTCTTCACTATGCTTGACGGCACCATACTCGTTTTAGAGCGTTTTAGAGCGTTTTCGAGCTCGGGGTCGAGCTCAAACATGGATCGAATAATAAAACGACAAAGCGTTTTCCACAGTTCGTCTTTGAGAAACTGAAGTGCAGGTTCTTACTGATGACTTCCCAAGCAATCTATTCTCCTACATGCCTCTTGACCACTGAATCGATCCTCTCTTCGTCGACGGGTTTGGGGGACCAGACACGTTAATTTCTTTCAGAAGATTGTAAACAAAATCTATACAGCAAAGAAATCCAAATATTTATTTGATTGCTCAATTTCTGATGCTCTTGATGGCTATGTGCCACCATTCAGTGATGTCCTTACCTGGAAGGCCTTACTTGGTGCTAGGTGCAAGTGAGGGACACCCCTGACATCAAGATGATTATAGACTTTTTTCTTTTTCGACCAAAAACAAAATTACGATACTACAGAAGAAAATCGGGAGATGCATTGAATACCAATGAGCATACGATTTTGTAATCTCACTGTAACGTATTTTAATTAATCAGTTGAAGACAACAACATGAAAGTCAAGCTGACGACCTCGTACAAAATTTGGCAACCAAAAGTTCAACCTTGATAGGACTTGAAACAATTTAATGCACAGAAATGGATATTCTAAACTGAACTACAAAAGCAACCACCACCAAACTGCAGTGAGATGCTGCTACGACTTTGCGAATACTCTCCTGAAAGCGACGAGCCTTCAGGATATACGAGTATTGCAGCAAGCTACGAGGCCTAAGGATGTGAGAGTGCCACTACAAGAAGTTGGTGCCCATAGTGATCAAACAGCCAAATCTCCGGTGTGCTATATTAGCATCAAGTAAGGGGCCTGGCGAGTGACAATTTCTTCTTTCTCCAAGCATCTGCTATAAACTAACTGTATGAATACCTGCAAATACCTTCCATTACCGTTCTATCTTTCTGAAATTGGTGAACAACTCACCAAGTTGAGATTCACAGGCACTTTGAGCATCGGGGGCTAGATCCTTTAGGAATGGCTTGGTTAGGTTAAGAGTCGATACGATTTGAAAGACCCTACCACAAAACTTGCGAACTTCAGCACGCCTCGACTGTTTTTTTGGCATGTTCTTTACCGTCTCCCCTATCAAATGACCAAGCTTCTTTAGATGGTTCTTCACTAATTTCTTTGACCTCTCCTGCTGGTGTTCATCTACATTAGGAGGTATCAATGACCGCAAGATCTCATGTATCAGATCGAGTGCCTCAACTCGCCGAAAATCTGATTTCGCAGAGGTACACTTCTCCAGAAGAAAGCCGAGAAGATGTTGCCCTATCCATGGCCTTCTTCTGAATATTTCTTTCAGAAATTCAGCTTTTATCTGTGACTTTTTGCTATCGAAGAAACCGACCATAACACCACGGAAAATTTCCAGGACCTTCTGCAGCTCAGATTCCTGAAAGTTCCTTCCATCTATTATTTTTAAAATCCAATATGTTGAATTCTGCGCGAGGGAAGTAATCATTTTGTGTCGATTCCGCGAGGCAGATGGCTTCTTTGATGGGTTACCAGCAGATTTTCTCTTAAAAGGTTTTGAAGCCAATTTCAAGTTCCTTTCCAACAAAGACTCAAGAGAAGAAAGCTGTATGGCTTCACCTTTTGGATGATCCTTAGCTTTGAAAATTTTCTTTTGCAAAATTCCCCATATTCGTTGGCCAAGCTGGTCACTACCTTCCACATTATGAAGATTGACAAATGCTTGAGCCAGATTTGAGTATACCATCAGAACTTGAGGTTTACCTGCGCAGCCCAGACAACCAATAGTTACATAAGATAATGAAAGCACGAGAACAATGTTTTTTAATATAGACATAAAGTCCAATGTCAACTTTTCCAACATTTCACCTCATTAAGTTGGGGTAAGTGATGTTCCTACTATAAATAACAGCACTAAGGAAAACGTTCTGACTGATTCATGTTTCCTTTTCAAATGACTGCAGTTATTTTTTTCTCATGTATGCATGTATCTATTAAATAACAATGGAATTCACCACCTCATATGATTCGTCTCTTGAACCATGAGAACACTACATTTCCATCCAAAGCACATGCTGAAAATGCTGACAGAAAAGGTTTAGCAAAAGCTCTCAGAGCATGTCTAGAGGACCAACTAAATTACTTTTAAACCTATAGAGCAAAGCAGTATCTGGAAAGCTACAGGGAAAAAAATAAAAACGAACCGTAGCTCTTCTGCAGAAACAACATTAACAACATATATTCCGATATTTGTCTTGCTAGTTCGTGTACATTACCTGCATTTTCATGAAGGTACATCTCCAGTAAGGACAGAACACGCAGTTTGAAGAGAACAAGTTGGGAATGAGCAGTTTCACCCCCACCATGATTTTTTCTCTCCTTGAAAATCTGAGCAAGATAAGTATCCATGCGGAACATTGCATCGTCATCCATTCCTCCATCAGACTCCTCGGAATCTTCCAGAATTTCTCTACCACTTTCCAAATCTCCAACCACTGTCTCAGAGTCATCAGTCTCAGCCGTTTCAACTGTCTCGGCTTCATCAACTTCCTCATCTTCCTCGATCCCAAGAAAGTCTTCATCCTCATCATCTTCATCATCTTCATCCTCACTCTCTGCATTCCGATGTCTGGCTGGCTTTATATCTTTTCTCATGACCCGTAGCATCCGCCGCAACCCATCATCAGTGACATCAGAGCAGAAATGTTTGAAAACCTAAAAATGATATGGAGAGCAAATAAGAAGCAAGGACTTACACGTTGTACCATCACTGAAAACAATCATTAACTAGCAAGATGAATGCTTTTCTGGCAACAGCTATGCACAATCTGATAAAGATTTCAAAAATAAATGAGAGGAAAAAAAGAAAAAGTCCTTCCTCAACTTTCTCTCACCTGCTTTGCATATTACAGTACACAGGAGGATGTCTGAGGTTTCTCAATTAGACCCTACACGTCCCTTGCGTATAATTTAAAGAGAGGAGCACACACAGAAGCACACAAGTCTGTTCTCCTGGTTTGACCCCAGCAGACTACACAAGTGAAGGTCTCTTTAAAAGCACAAGGTGCCAAATGCAAAGTTCTATAAATATATAGCTCAAACCATATATTATGAAACTAGATGATGAAAATTGCAATTGAAGGTAACGCTAAGAATTATTTCCAGATTTCCGTGGGAAAAGTAACAGGATGATTTGATGATATATTCAGGACAGCTTCTGGGGTAACGTATAACACCATAGAAGCAAATGATGAACAGCAGGTATCCACAAAGCAAGTCCTACCCCAACTGACTCTAGGTACTTCAAAGGGAGAACCAAGAAACAGGATAAGAAAATTGACAGAAAAATATCTACGAGTAGATGCCCACCTGCTCTATTGCAGCCCTCATTGGTGCTGATGATTGAGGTAGCAAAGAAAGCAGTGTGTCAACGAGCACATCGAGCAACTCGGGCACTCCATCACCACCACCCATCTCATCTTCTCCAGATGATTCAAGCAGATCAGGACTAGAAAAGGCCTTCTTACAGCATATAACAAGTTCCGAAGCGGCTTCCACAAATTCTTCAGGGCGAAGAAGCACTTGAAGAAGTAGCTGGATAAGCAAGTATCTCAATGCATGCAATTTATGTACTTCAGGGCCTCGCTCGCTGCTCCTTTCCTGCCAAGAACAAAGCATTCAAAGGATCTGCAATATGAATAACAACAGGACGAACCAACAAAGGATATAATTGAGTTTCACTATACAAAAAACAGCTAATTTGATATTAAATCGAATGAAGGATCTCTCATAGAGCATATGTGGCCTTGAAGGAGATATAGTGAAACACTAAGTCTGACTAAAACATCCTTTCTACAAAGTTAAAATTAAATCGATTCAAGAAAAGTTCAGTACCTCTCTAGAAAGCCTCGTTTCCATTGCCTGCAGCTTTTTGAATGCCTTCTCGTCATCATCACTCAAAGTCCGGAAGAATGAAACAGAAGGAATGTTACGGAGGGTGCAAAGGAACCGAACAAAGTAAGCGCCTAGATCACTTGGCTCAGCAGCATTCACTGAAGCTCGTGAGCTATCCACTTTTTGGGCAGATGCCAGCAACCACTGAAGCTGCTCAATACACATTCTGCTAAGAGCGGTTGAAGTAGCTGCTTTTGGCCATCTGAACTTCTCTTGCAACTCAAAAGATGTCACTTCAGAGCCAAGAGATGCAGTAAAAAGGCCTTGAACAGCCAGAAACTTCAGAATCTCTATCTGCACCCGAAACATCGCTTCGGAATCCAGTTTCAAGTACTTCAATACACCAGGGACAGATTCAACAATCCAGATCTTCAAGGAATCTGTGTTTCCAACAGCAGAAATAGAATCTTTATCCTCATTTGATCCAATCTCTGAGTTGTCATCAGTTGTTTGACTCTGATCTGAGGGTTCCTCAGAAGCATGACCATCATCCACAAACATATTCGTTAGGCTTTGAATAAACAGCATGCAACCAGATTCAGTTTGGAACTCAGCCAAAAGATTTTTGACAGTCTTCGTCTGAGTAATTATATCAAATTTCCCGTTGCTATGCTTCTGCAGAGCCACAATAACAGCAACTCTCCGGACATCATCATACCTAACCCAGTCAGAGAGTTCCTTAAGGAAATGCTGTGCGACCTTGTACAGCCACGAGTCTCTTGTTGAAAGTATATCCATCAAACCCTGGACAATCTTGTATGACAAAACAAGTGGTATAAAGGATGCGGGCATCCTTGGGAAGAGAAGAAGGAGGACATCAAATGCCAAGTGTTTACGATCATGTGATGACAACATAAGGCATCCTTCAATCACAACTTCAATAAAGCACTGCAGGTTCTTTGCAGTGTCTTCGTCAGAAGCACCAGACTTGCGGCCTTTTTTCTGCTTCTTTAAGGAGCCTGAAAAAGCTGCCGCATCTTCATCCTGCAAAACTGGGTCAGGCAAAAGAAGTTTCACCACCACAGGCCAAACACTATGTACACGAGGTTGGCAAAATGTAGATTCCTGCAAGATTGAGCACAGAAAGAACCTCAAGGGATCAGTAATGATGATTTGTGCTATTCCTGTATATTTTCTAAGGACAAATTATTCATCAGAAAATTACCTTGAAGCAATTACTGAGATAAGACAAATGTTCTGAAGTAAAAAATTTGCTGGCACTGAATGGATTTGGCAGAAGTTTTTCATATACTGGGTTATCACCAGAAATTCTTTCACGAATTTTCAGTGCTAGAAGCAATGCATCAGGATTTCCACTTTCAGCAGCCCCTGAAAACCATTCATGAATGCCTGGAGCTCCAACAACATGACTGATCACGGCCTCAGAAGGTAACTGCACAAGAACAGTTAGGCAATTAAAACATGAGAGGAAATAGGTGAGGCTACAGGCAACACATTCCATTTCTAACTCAACGAAATTAATCCAAAATTGACAAGAAATACATGAACCATGTGTCACATCATGTTTCCACTCCTCAACTGAACAAAAACCTCCATCTAGCACACACAGCTTCTTGTCCACAGATCAAAAGTAATACCCAAGCAAGAAAACAGACTAATAACCCCTGCAGCTGCATAGGCTCAGAGGCCTCACTTCAACACATGAAAAAAAAATGCATAGAGAGTTTTGGCAAATGCCCGTTGATTAAAAAGGGGTGCAATGGAACATGATCTGTCAGCAAAGTAACAAGTGAAAAAAAAAAATAGTCCAAAAAGCAACTCTAGATTTTCCCTTTAAAAAAGCATTTCCTAGCTATCTACTACATATCAGATTATCGTATTCAACAAGTAATGGAAACAAACAACTGCAAAAGAACCTTATTTGGCTCTCAAAAATATTTTATCCACTTGCAACTTGCCAAGCCCAAGATGCCAAACTTAATATCATGTTATGAAGAGTGACTACATTTCCAAAGAACTTAGTAACTTAGCACACCTGACCAAGGAGACATCAGTGATCTAAAAGATTTCAGAATGCCAGGGGAAACAAGCACATAAGCATATGCCAGTGCAGTCATTCATCAGCAACAACGGATACACGATTTTCCAGAATGTGCTGATTGACATTAGTTTGCTTTACACAATGATGTTTAGATTGACAATAGTTCATCAATTGTGCAAGAAGAAATGGTTCCAAACAATCTATCACCTAGAAGAATCTTGAGTAACTCATTAACTTGAATTACCTTTTGGACCAAGTCCAGAAGAACACTGACAGATGGTTCTTGCAGATACCTCTTCTTGGCGGAAAGGGAAATAAGAAGACCAGTGAATTCTCTGATGTATGGAGTACTTTTATCAGAAAGCCACTCCTTGACTAGTCTCCCGGAGCGAGCTAGGGCCCCATAAGCAAATAAACGGCCTAAAAGGCAATCTCTTACTTCCTGCAGAGTGAAGGAAGGATGTTACATTTTAATAAAAGGAACATTAAATCCATCATAAAGAAATAACGGTTTATAAAAAGGACAAGGTGCTACCTGACCCTTCATCGACGAAGAAACTTCTAATAAGTCAACAGAAAGTTTCATTAAGGATTCCACTCGAACAGTAGGAACAGTACTTATTAAGAGAGTCAAACCCAAGGAAAAACCCTGTCTAGCACACTGCATTAACAAACCGAAATCAGGTAAGTAATAATGATCGGCATTATAGTCGTCAACACATCGAACTGACAAAGAATATATGTGGAAAAAAGAAAAAAGCTTGTTTATTGTGCTCCAAAAGAAGTATGTCCTCAGTTCATCAATTGACAGCCAGACTTGTATGGATTCAAGAGAAACAGCTATCAGCAATATGAAGCCTGAATACAAGAGTGCAAAGTCCTATCTTACTGAAGGATATGCAACAAGAACAAGGGGGAAAAGGGTTTAAATTTGAACGCATCAGTTCACCCACTTTCTGAGAAGAATGACAGTAAGAAATGGATCTACACGGCCAAAGATATGTCTTTTAAGACCAACTATTGAAAAAAAGAGTGGCCAAAAGTAATATGGCATCTACCTAGAATTCAAATTTATACATGCCCTGCCTCGCTTTGGAAACATAAGACGACTGAGAAACTTCATTCGTAGATTTCAAGGAGGCACTCAAGAATTCTAATTTTCAATACTTATTCAAACAAACAGAAAGGTTAAGACACAAAGAAAAAGCATTTTCCGGATTGTGATGATGAGCAACTTCTCGATAAAAAGTAGAAAAAAGTCACCAACTCCAACCTCTCTCGATGAAGAAACCCCGCGAATGAGCCTCCGCACAGCATATTTCACGGAAGGCGCGCAATCCTTCAAACCATCATCCTTTTCAGCTTCCAACTTCGCTCCAACATCAACCAGCTCCTTCTCCTCAAGGCTATCGTAAGCCTTCTGAACCGCCCGCAGCTCCGTCACCAGCGTCTCCACGGCCGCCTCTCGAACCGAAGCGTCGGTGGACGCCAAATCCCCAAAAACACTAATGTGAAACTCGGGCAGCGGATTGCCGCTCGTGGAAACCGTGGCACCGCCTTCTTCGTCCGCTTTTCTCTCCGCTGCCACTTCCTTCGGCTCCGTCTCTCGCTTATCCAGAGCAGCGCGGTGCCGCTCCTTATCGAGCGCCTTCCTCTTCTTCCTCCTCTCCATGGGCTTCACCGCACTCGGTAATGCGGCCACAGAGGCAGGCGAATCGTCGCTCTCTTTGATCTTCTTCTTCTTCTTTGACAATTCGGTGACGGTGGCGTCGCCATTAACTTCCTCCGCCCGATCAATTACTGCTTCCTCTGCGCTGTCCAAGCTTCTCTTGGTGCCCATCGGAGATCAACAATCTGCGGAAAAAGGAGCAAGCTTGTGGAGAAACAATGTTCCAAGTGCGGGGCGCTGTTCGCGGAAGATAGATTCGGGTCCCTTCGAGCTGGGGTTGAGCTTCTTCGAGGGTTCTTGAGAGCTTGACTTTAGGGTTTTAGCGACATTGAATTTGAAGGGGCTGCAAATTCTTGGAGTGGGGGCATGTGAATGGATCCCTTGAGTCCGAACAAATTTCGGGTCCGCTGCCGGCCCATGAATTATGGATCGGGCTAGAGGGCCGGTCTTAATTTCTGAAAAGCCAGCCCATTATTCGGAGCCGCCCAGTCCATCCGTGAAACAGCAGATCTCGCCTCAGCATCAATATGCGTTCCTACTAGAGGTGAGCAACTTGGACCACCTAAGCCAGGAATCGCTCGGATCGGACCGGACTGGACCGGCCGGGAACTAGACCAAACGAAGTGCCTGTTTTCGATTCCTAAAAGTGGAATCGATATCCATGCGGTCCATTTCTTTGTTCCTAGAAGGGTCGGACCGAACCGATTAAATTTTTCAAATTTTATTAAAAATAAAGATGTAAAAATAAAAAATAAAAAGAACCTAATTTTAAATTTTTGAAGTTTTAATATTTACCCAACTTCTCCGAAAGAATTCTTTAAAAAATAGTGATAAATAAACTCAACTTTTTATTAGGATTTTTTCGGTCCCATTTGGAACTGGACTGGACCAATGGGTTCCGTTCGATCCAATCCAGTATCACAACTAGTTGGTTCGATTACCAAATCCGAGAGGAAACTGGACTGGCCCAGACCATGCATATCCCTAGTTCCTACAATTGAAGGCCATATTAAGATTCGACAAATTTGCTTGAAAATTAAAGAGATGATGTCTTCTTAATTGCTTGATGGATTGTGGAAGTACATACTTTCATGGTAAACAAGAGCATTCATATTTAACGATGTGTAACCTAAGTTGGAGCTCAATAATTTAAAATCAAGTATATAAAAAAAAACTTTCAAAATAGATTGGATTAAAGCTTGATGATATTTTATTTTATAGAAGCCAATGACAAATTAGAAGAAACTTATATGTCAATTCAAATAAGTGAATCGATTTTACATAGTGATGCTAAACTAAACATGTACCAATCCTGTATATAGAGTAACTAGGGATGATCGGCTCCCCGGACAGCTTGATTCCCCCTCGAAATTGGGAACTAAACCGGTGGGACCGATTCCTGTTCTCTAGGATCGTGGACCAAACTATCAAACTCTCAAACCAGATCCATCAGTCCAGTTCGATTCCTAGGCGATCAAATGGGACTGGAAAAAATTCAAAGAGAAACCTATAAAACTTCCTTTTGGGCTGGTTGTCGGCCACGATTACTCACAAAATCAATCAAAAGAGAATAAAAAAGAAAAGGGAGATGGTGAAGGGAGAAGGACCGAGTAACCATGGCATCTGCTCCTATGAGTTATTCCCTAAATCTTCCCCTCCTCACATCAAAATATAACTTGAAGAGAGAGGTCAAGAAAGCAGGGGGTAAAAATTTTATGGAATATGTGGGGAGCTCAAAGTGCCTTTTATCTTCCAATGCCGACAGCCAGAATCGAACTTAACTACTGAGGCGGCATTTGTAACGAGTAGAAATCATGTGAATTGGAGACAGCAAGAAAACCTACTTGGGGCGGGTTCACTGCCAGAACAAGGATCGCTGAAGCGAAAATATTGATGGCTCTCTCCTAGAAGGAGCAACTGCTGGTCTTTGTTGAGATTCAATCGTTAATTTAGTTGATGGATTTGCTAAATTAGTCCAAGCTTCATCTCCTCTAGAAGTCAAAACCTTAGCTCTAGTGGAAGGGTCTGGAATCGGTCCAAGTGGTCCGGTCGAGTCCCTCCATACTATAAATCGAGAACCGGACCGCCGGGAACTGTGGATCAGATTAAAACTTTTAAAAACTGGACCAACCCATCTAGTCTAATCCGAGCGGTTCCCGAGTTGGGCGGTCCGTTGTGCTCACCCTTAAGAGTTACCCGCACAAAGCTACTATGACCAATGTTAATTTCCTTACCGAGAGTTGTGATTATTTTGATTAATCTTAGAGCGTGCCAACCCAATCATGCATGAAACATCCAAGAAAAGCATCGGAAGCTTCTAAGCCCAGTGATTTGCCCGTTTCTCGCCCCGCAAACATGAGAGAACTACTTCGTCTTTATGCGTCCAATGCTTTCAAATTCTTACTTAGTAACTTCTTGAAGTAAGAGGGGATAACCACCCATTCCACACTTTAAAAAAGAAAAGAAAAGAAAAGCAACAGGATTGAGATTCTTAAATTAGGCAAATTTAGTCCTCCTAGATTTTGACTCATGAGCCGCTGACCATATAGACAGCCCGATTCAATTGTCTTCTCATCTCTCTCTCTCTCTCTCTCCACTATTTTCCCTCCTTCCCAATTTGCCCCTCCCCCTATCCTGTTGAAGATGGAACACAGACCTGACTTGCGACTCCGCCGCGCAAGACCTGAACCCTGACCTCCATTGGACAACGGAGCCAAGCCTGCCGCCCTGCCAAACCCCACGTCCACCAGAGCGGCCTGCCACACCAGGGGTCAGCTAGTCGCAAAGCCCCAAGCTCTCATCACTCTCTCGAGCTTTGCCTGGGCTCTGCCGTTAGCAGTGTGTGGGAGAGAGGGGGAGGAGGGGTCTGTTATGTAAATTCCTCCATCGATTATCCTACTTTGATTTTAAGGTCAACTTCATCAGCGTAAAGAAAACTCTCCAGTCCTAGGCAAATACACAATACGCAATCAACTTCAACAGAAACGGTTCTCCATACTGTCAATCAAGATCCCTCACGACCCATGCAAATAATAGAATTGAACAGCCAGTGACGGACAAAAAGACTCAATCCTTAACCCTGCTAACCTCACAATCATTATATAGACCGACCACGAAGCCTAGACATCGAGATTTTGCTAAATAGCTTCAACATGTAAAGGCTCAGCCCACCAAAAGCCTCTCCTCTACACACGCATAAAAGAGCTCAACCAGGGCAATCTATAACACATAAGAAAATACAACATGGAATAAGAATTGAATCGCTTTCACTTTCTGCAGAACAATGAAGTGCGGATGTGGTGGTTATTTTCAACGTCGCCAGTGCAAAATTTCCTAAGCTTTCCTCCAACATTTAGATACAACACCTCAATGGAAAATCACTTTCTTAAAATTAGAAGGAAATTTCAAGTCTAAAAAGAGATTTCACTTCTTGACCTCCTCGTAGTCGGCCTCGGGGGCCTGCTCACCACCCTGAGAACCTCCGGCTGCTGATCCACTATCTGAACCACCGGTCATGTGCTGTCCAATCTTAGAGACAGCCTTGTTGGCAGCATCGAGCTTCGACTTGATCTCATCAACGTTATCGCCTCCGATGGCTTTCCTCAAATCTGCAACTGCATCCTCGATCTCCTTTGCAACTTCGGCAGGGATCTTCTCCCTATACTCACCCAAGCTCTTTTCTATGCTGTAGATGGTAGTATCTGCACTGTTCCTGATGTCTATCAGAGCTTTTCTCTCCTGGTCACGCTGAGCATGTAACTCTGCTTCCCTAACCATCTTCTCAATCTCATCTTCTGACAGGCCACCTGATGAACGGATAGTGATTTGTTGCTCTTTCCCTGTGGTTTTGTCTTTGGCAGAAACAGTCACGATACCATTGGCATCAATATCAAATGTGACTTCAATCTGAGGCATGCCCCTAGGAGCAGGTGGAATGCCCATGAGCTCAAATTCTCCAAGTAGCTTGTTGTCTGATGCCATTTCACGTTCACCTTGAAGAACCTTGATACCAACTTGCGTCTGGTTGTCTGCCGCTGTGGAGAAGACCTGTGAGAACAGAAAGACAAAACTTCAATAACTTCAATCCAGATTTATTACAAGAGAACAAAAAGTCAATTGGAGCCCTTAATAGTGGCAACCAAACACCAAGCATTCTGTCTCTCAAAACTGCCCAAAAGAGAAAAATAGCACCCCAAGGCACTCTGGACCATATGCATAAAACCTTTTGACTCTCTGAAATCTAACCTGACTCTTTTTGGTCGGAATGGTTGTATTCCGGTTTATGAGCCTTGTGAAGATACCACCCAATGTCTCGATACCAAGTGACAAAGGAGTAACATCTAGAAGAAGCAACTCTTTCACATCACCACGAAGAATACCGCCTTGGATTGCTGCTCCCAGTGCAACAGCTTCGTCAGGATTGACTCCTTTGCTCGGACTCTTTCCAAAAATTTCAGAAACAATCTCTTGTACTTTGGGAACACGAGTCATTCCACCAACTAGAAGAACTTCATCGACCTCTTTGGTGGATATGCCAGCATCCTTCAGACAATTTTTACATGGGTTCCTAGTTCTTTCAATCAGGTGGTTCACCAAACTCTCGAACTTTGATCTAGTGAGAGTAATATTCAAATGCTTAGCACCAGAAGCATCAGCTGTGATAAACGGCAAGTTAATTTCAGTCTGAGACGTCGATGACAGCTCAATTTTAGCTTTCTCCGCAGCCTCCCGGAGCCTTTGCAAGGCCAGTCTATCCTTGGCAAGATCTATTCCTTCAGTTCTCTTGAACTCACTAACCAAGAAGTCCAGCAATGCATTGTCAAAATCTTCTCCACCCAAGAATGTGTCACCATTTGTAGCTTTCACCTACAAAAAATATATACATACATACATTTTAACAACAATCCCCCGGCTTATAAAAGCAAATAAAAAAGTATAAACCATGACAAAACCACACATACCTCAAAAACTCCATTGGATATCTCCAAAATGGACACATCAAAGGTTCCACCTCCAAGGTCAAAAACAGCTATGAGCCCCTCCTTGTTGTTCATTCCATAAGAAAGTGCAGCTGCAGTTGGCTCATTTATAATTCTCTGCACGTCCAGGCCCGAAATTCTGCCAGCATCTTTAGTTGCCTGTCTCTGGGCATCGTTGAAGTAAGCTGGAACCGTGATGACAGCTTTTGACACTGTCTTCCCCAAATAAGCCTCAGCTGTTTCTTTCATCTTTGTTAGAACAAAAGCACCAATCTGACTTGGGGAATACTGTTGACCATTTGCTTCAACCCACGCATCTCCATTCGGAGCCTTCACTATCTTGAATGGAACCATCTTCATTTCTTTCTGGGTCTGGGCATCATCAAAACGCCTTCCAATCAACCTTTTGGTACCGAAAACAGTGTTTGCTGGATTGGTGACAGCTTGACGTTTGGCTGGAGTTCCAACAAGCAACTCTCCTTTCTGGTTAAAAGCAACTACCGATGGTGTGGTCCTTGCACCTTCAGCATTTTCAATCACCTTGGGATTCTGTAGGAGAGCGAAACAATTCTAAAAATCTGAACATTGAACAAAGATACCCAGAAACGAGAAAGATAATAATTTATCGATGGCAAATTAATTCTCATTTTAGTACTTCAGGCTAGTACCTTTCCCTCCATGACTGCAACACATGAGTTGGTTGTACCCAAGTCAATACCAATGACATCGCTCCCTGCCGGCTTTGAACTGCAGGGTGGAAAACAGGATGAGTTGAACTCTTACTTGCTTCACAGCTCAAATGCAAAACAACAATATATCTGTACCTGAATGCTCTGCACAAACTTGCCCAATTCTGACCCGTATGGCAGCTGGTCCATGATGATTTGGCATGGCCAGTCAGCTGTAAAAAAAAGATATGCCATAAGTGATTATCATAATAATCGTTGAAAATCATCAAGTTGTGTACATATAAGATTCTACCAGACCATGACCTCCAAAGACACTAGGTAGAAAGAGCTTGCTATATGGAACAAATGCATATTCCACTCAGTTTCTGTTCATAATCTGCATGGAAGATCACCGGAGTACAACTCTTGACCTCACAATTCCATGCACAATAGAGTGTCTTTAATAATGACAGAATCTTCCAGATTCTAGCCCAATAAGGTTGCTATAGCTAATTGCATCAAGGATTGTGATAATTGGAAACATGTACCTTTCAAAGATTTCCAATTACTCTAAGATGTGGGATTATGTCTAATCATCTGTTCAAACTAACTCAAGACAAACAATTTAACCAACAGACAAATATGGAGTACAAGTTTAAACAAAAAGGGGCTCGGGTTCCTTCAGTCCAAAAACGGGAGGATATAAGGAATCACGAGAAATGAAATGCTTAATCCAACTCTCATGAAGCACGGATATTAGCTAAAAGCTCCGTTAATATCATCTGCGAGCTGCTATCCAGGCGCATGAATACTTATTAATGCAATCATAAGCATGATATAATCATCTTCTAGTCAAATTGTTATCAAATTCACAGATTAAAACGCCATTAACAAAGATGATCCCACGAAAATCTCCATGCATCTCCATCAGGAAAACGAAAGATAGAAAAACGAGCTGACACGGAGATATAACCACAGCAAGATCAACGAAGCACCCCCAGACGCTCAAGCCAACTTGATCGATTAAGAATCACGCTTAAAAAGCTGCAACAATGGGAAAATAAGAAGAAGAAGAAGAACGAGAACGAGAACGAGAAAATAGCAAACGAAGAAACGAAAATCTATTTCCAGAAAGCCTCGAACTGATTAATCACGTCAACATGGAGAAAAACATCTCAACTTGACAAATCCCCACCCGAAACCGAAGTCAAGGGCACGAAACGAGAAAGAGACCCGAGGTGCGGAAGCGAAGAAGAGCAGGAGACAAACCGATCTGTATGCAGAGAAGGAAGCGGAAGCGACGTCGCGACGCCGCACGGAGCGAAGAAGAGCCGCGGTGGCCATCCGTCTCTCTCTCTCTCTCTCAAGAAGAGCCCAATGACAGAGGAAATGGATTGGAAATGGAGGGAGCTTCGTGGGCGGGGCTGGCTCACTAGGGTTTAGGGTTTAATGGCGGAGGAGAAGAGTTGGCCCCTTTTATTCAGGCAAGAAATGGGGATCGAGTGGAAGGTTCTAGACGAGGCATCCGGTACGCGCACGCTCATTCGCGCATTGCCGTACGTCTGACCGATTGGAGTATGCCCATCCGACGGCGCTGATCGATTCTTGGGTCGATGCGGCTATGCGAAGGCGGGTACCTGATTATACATCTTGATTGGGCGACGACGACGGCGGGTCGTTTTGGCTTTTTGCGTGGTTGGTTTTGACTCCACGACGCTGCGTTTCGGCTGGCCAATGGGGCACGGAATTCCGGGCTTTCTCTGTCTTGGCCAGCAAGTTCTCAATTTGAAAGACTATGAAAAAAAAAAACAACAAAAAAAGACAGGAATTTATAGATGTGACAGCTTCCTCGGCGAGATCGAGTAAGCTTACGTTTGTTTGATGAAAGGTCGCTTTTGACATGGGCAATTTCACCTTGCAAATTAATGATGGATTTCATGTTTATATGTAAATATTTGTAAATCAATCCATCTATGTAAAAAAAGCAATTAATTACTTATGATTGATATGATGAGATTTGATCTGTTAATGTTGAGTTTGGTTCAAAACAATGACTCTAAGGAAGTGGGAAACCCAACTCCAACACGGTATAGTTATCGACAAAGGGCAATCATAATGAAGCTTGTGGGTAATGGATTACCTCAAAATTGGCTAAGTGTTTGCCTCTTTGGAAATGGGGGAGCGGAATTAGTTGACCAAAGATGTCAAATGAAGGCACCCATAGGAAGTGATGATTTAAGTGCTATAATGAGTTTTAAAATTGTAACTATTTATAGACAAGATTAACGAACAAGAAGCTTGAAATCTCGAAAAATATACCATTATATTAAGAGGTGATGATTTCTCATGAGTGGTTGTAATTAGTGAGTTATAAATACCCACTTATTAGAATCATAAGAGGGTTCTCTCACACCAAATACCCATATAATTTCAATAAAGATGTTAACCTTTTGTCTTTTTATCCTCCGCATCAGTTTACCATTTCCTGTGCTTCTTGCTTTCAGAGCTTCACTTCTTCACCAATCAATCTCCTGCCCACAATCGGCAAAGAACCCATTTCATCAACAAAACCAAAATCAGCTCTTTTGGTGAAAGATTCACACTTTCCGGGTTAAAAAACCCTTCTGAGTGGAACAGGATCTTACATTAATGCTTACAGGGGATGACTGTAAAGCTATCCCTCCTTCATACACTCGCAGGGTCATGATGATCGAAAAATTAGATAAAAACCAGATTAGTTCAAATCTGGGCAAGAAAGACAACTACATGCCATTATCACTGCTCTCAGACTGAACTTCTGGAAAGTTGGCTAACCTTAGCTCGAAATTATGCAATGAGCAAACAAAGATTCTCTTGGAATCCGATGCTCATGTTCTCGTCTTCAGGACAATTCAGATTTTGGATAATCAAAAGCAACAGCTTCGCCCAGTTGAAGAGTATCGAGCATCAAACACGACAGCTGATTCAACTAGTTTTTCTGGTTCAATGGCCCAACAACACAACTTGATTTCCTTAATTAGAAAAAATTGAAGTATATTTGTGACAAAGGAGAAACTATACAATCTGTCCATGTGGATACAACAAATAGGTCAAGTTCCCCTACAGGAAAAGAGGGAAACTCAATTGAAGAAATGTTTCAATACATCTATACCTTCACTAAGAGGGTGTAGAGAGCAACTGAGGAGGGACTAGAGCGCAATCACCCATGTTGTTTGTACATTGTTCAAGTTCCCATCCAAGGAAAACTGATGAGAGAAATGATAGAACGGAAAGCGATGATAACAGGAAATTAGGAACAAAATGAGGGAACTTTTTCCAAGTATAGAGGATATGTACTGCCCCATATAGCAGTGCCAGTGACACTTCATTTCATATTCTCAAATAACCTCCTCTTTCGTCATGCCCATGGGTTCTCTTGAGAAAAGACTTCCTGTTGAGAGACCAACTTCTCTGGATGACCCTCTTCCTCTGCCATTCAGTCAAGCGTTTATACAAAACAGGGAAAACGAAGCAGAGAAGCGCAAGAAATAGCAATCCGACACAAAGCAACATCACATTGCGAAACCCATCCTTTAACGCTGGGTCCCTTTGCTCTGTCCATGGAACTCCTCCCACGTTCATGCCAAAAACTATGATAAGAAAAAAAGGAGTAACAAAATTGTGAGAATCTCCTCCCCAGGGTTTATGACCCGAATAGTTCAGATGATGAAAGCACACTTCACAACAGAATCCTTGTATAGAGTTTTTACCTCCGGTGATGATTGATAAGGGAAGGAATATTATGGAAAGGAATGATAGGTAATATAGCTTCCTATTTATCTGCTCAGCCTGCCAGCTATCCAGACCAGCTTGGATAGCTGTCACGCGGTTTGCTATGAATCCCACGTTCTCCTTAAGTCTTCTCAGACGTCCAATTAATTCTTCAAGAGAGCCAATATCTTCGCTAGCAAACCACACTTTCGAATAACATTTTTCTTTCACGCGGGGGAATACCTGCTCACCATGGGCAATCACCTAGGCAAATTCACATATTCAAATCAGAAAAACATGAATCATATTCTCCTTACCAGCCAAGAGCTTGTTTAAGTTTTAATTGGCTCTATATGAGATCATTTCATTAAAGTTTGTATTTGGACTTGCAGTAACCTTTCCTGATATTCATTTCCACAGAGCCCTTCCTTTCCCATTTTGAAGATTTATAATTACAAGGCATTGGCTTGGCTCCACGGAAAGACAAGACAATTGCCTTCCACTTCCAGTAACAATAGTTCAGAGAAGAATCCCCTTTCTGGTTTCAAGATGTTAAGACATACATCTGAAGGGAAGATGGTAAGTACCTGCAAGAGCCGCTGCAAATCAAGATGCATTTTTGGAAATCTCCTATTATCCAGCATTTGTTTCTTCAAAGCAGACCCACCTGCGTACAAGTAAATAGAATGCTGTCTCTTAAATTGAGTGGAAAATTCAAATTATGAGTAGTATAAACTAGCGAGAGAACTGAAAATACAGCAGCAAATCATCTAAAGAGAGCATCCTGAATTGAGGTTCCCAATTATTTCCTCTCTCAACATCAAAATGTCCCTGACCAAAGAGAAAACTTGCAGACAAACTAGGAGTAGAGGCACGCGTTTGCCTTGATCTAGCTTTCTCGACATTTCAACCACAGCAATCGAACTTTGACCCTCCAAACAAGTTTAAAAAATTCCATGCTGTTAAGATGTTGCATTTGTTAGTTATCAAGTTCATAAGGTTCCCCATGAAAGCAAAAGATGTTAGAGTTTACATGCATTTACAGGATTTAGCTATTGAAGATGCCAGAAGTTACTTTAAATGTGAGAAATCTTACAACTTCCAAAAGAATGTGGCATTTATGGACAGAACTATGCACATAAATTTTGATCACAGCCCCACAAAACTGAATCGACTAAGCTCAGATACTTTACTGATCAGCAAAGATGTGAGAAGATGATTCACATAGATTAATCATAATGTCTATCAACTACATTTCAATAAGATAAAACTGAAATTATTAAACAACGTCAGGCATTCAGCTAGATGAAAGCACCCACAAACTGCAGACCTTAACTTCATGTCCAAATGCCTCAAATGTCCCAAATACTCACAGGGACTGAGACACATTCTCACTGTAATATTTCATGGCTATCAGATCTATCCTGCATACTGCTGTGAGATATTTGTCGAAAGCTATATGAATTAAGGATGCAAGACAATTAGAAACCTATGGTGGCACATGATGCAGCCACTGCCATTAAACCTACTATTTGATATTGGAAGGAAAAAATGAACCCTAAACGCAACCAGGAAGTAGCTTGAATTCAAGAGAGATTAATCATGAAAGAAAACGTTATTCTCTAAGCATAACTTACCTTTATCCAATTCAAGCTCCACCGAGTCCAGGTCTATCTCTAGTTTGGTTACAACATCTTGCAAGTGATCCACATGTGTATCCAGAATGTGAACAACAAGATTCGAGACAGATTTTGGCACTGGGTTATCAGCCTCCTCAGAGTGATTCATTGTTAACAAGAACTCGAGGACATGCTCCTTTATCACAATCCCACTCCCTTCCTTCTGCTCATCTCTCGCGTTAGAGGGATCTTCTATGCTAGGAATTTCCGAGAGAAGAGATTCGCCCATCCTCGAGAACCCCAAACGAGGCACACGACCTAGAGACACAGTAATAACCGAGTTCTCCGTAACCCTAGCAGCAATTCTGAACGTAAAGTTGCTAGATGGTGGACCAGGTGAGTTAATCCTAAAAACAAGTGCCCCATCAACATGTCCGCAAAATGGTCCATTACTCACCAGCGAGAGAATGTCTTGCAGCTTCAGAGGCGGGCAAAGAACATCAATGAGATACTGCGCAGACTGCGACAGCTTCTGGTTTCCTTTTGGAAGTTCCACATGGTACCAGCAGAATTCATCGCCACTTCCCTCGGCTAGATCCCATTCCTTATTATAAAACCTCCCCTGCCCATCAAATATATAGGCCTTTTGCCTCACGACCCCCGGAAAATGGGTTCTATAGAGGCACGCGGGTTCTCTAAGAGGAGTATCTGCGGAGGTTTCCAGATCCACTTCTTCTGCATCCCTAAAAGTGGTTGCTTCCTGTCTTGCTACGTCCATTATCAATATTATTAATCCTTAAACAGCCAGTCAAAAGATTCAACGATGCAACATCCACACCGTATTCCGTCCAGAGTCTATTATCCTACAAATTGCGAGAGGCAGATCAGACACTGTCTCATCAACCCAACATCGCTGGAACAGGAAGGGAATAAAAGAGAAACGGATCCCTAATTACGAAGAAAGCATGCAAAATCGGAAACTTTAAACCAAACCCGTCATTTAAGTTCCGAAAAGAATCAGGAGACGTTCGGCAATCGGGCCAAAAGCAATTCAGGAAATACGGAACGAACCCGGAAAGCATGGAAACCTTTCGAAACCAATTGAATCTGTACCCAAATGCTCATATGACTAAGCAGAACAGAGCGAGAAAAAGGAAGGCAAAACAGAGTATGAAAGACAGCGATTGCATTCACCTCGTAGAAAGTCGAGGCCTTCACGAGATGGGCAGCGCCAAATGTCACCGACAACGAGCATCAGAAACCCATTCCAAACCTAAAAGAGAAGGACACGCCCGCAAAGAGAAGCGCTTTTCCAGTTTCTTGAAGATCGAATCTTCTCTGGCAACACGCCAAAGCCCAACCCCGAATAAGGAAAATTCTAATCACGAGAGGTGGGGAACGAGGGAAAGGGAAAGAAA
The DNA here is from genome assembly GCA_030064385.1 of Melaleuca quinquenervia. Lineage (NCBI taxonomy): Eukaryota > Viridiplantae > Streptophyta > Magnoliopsida > Myrtales > Myrtaceae > Melaleuca > Melaleuca quinquenervia. The sequence continues at coordinate 1,155,344 of CM057726.1, read as the reverse complement.
CTGAATGTGTCGGAGAAATCAAGAAGAAGCCGGAGCAAAGCTCCACTCAGAAGACAATGTTCGCAGGTACTAGGAAGTTTCGAAGAAGCATCCCCGTTCCCAGAATGGATCCATTGACCCTTTAAAAAAGGCCATGAAATGTTCCAAGTCGATTAAATTCCTTATCATAAAAGATTTGGTAGCGCCGGTGACCGCGCGCGTTGCTGCAGAGGATGACCAAATGGAGAACCACCACTACCGGTCACGTCGTCGTCTGATTTAAAAATATGAAATTTGTTTCTTCTCCGGTCTCTGCAATGCGTCGGCGAAGACCGGGTGGGTTTTCCATCTGACTCCTTCCTTCTGCGATGGATCTGTAAGGGGCCGCCGGTGAATGCTGACGGTGACGGTGGGATTCCGACTACCTTGACGTGGTCTTATTAGGGATAAGGCAAATTCGAATGAGGTTTTCGAAGTCAAATCTTTACTTGGGAAGTTTAAGGAGAACATGCTCTTGCTTTTGAATGCATGATGTTCTGTTTTTTGCCCCCCCACATAATAGATAGAACTTCAAACAATAATCATTATGTAATCTAATAAAGCTTTCACTTCTCTATTTGAATTTGAATACGTCTTATCATACGATTATGAAAGATAGATCAAATATGCAAATTATTTGTTTGAAAAAAAAATGCAAATGATTCATGAACTTTTACCTAATATGTAATAAGATCTCTAAAATTTTAAATTATTTGGTATAATTTTTGAACTCTTGGTACGTAATTGTTGAATTACGTAAAAATATTCAATATCATCCATAAACTTGAATTAATGGAATCTCATAATTTATAGACTAAATTGAACATATGTAAAAAAAATCTTAGAATTCATATTAAATAAATTAAAAGTTAAGGAGCTACGTTGCACAATGAAACAAAATGTATGAACTACATTGGACAAATTAAAAATTCGTAAATCACATTAATCGAAATTCAAGAATTATTGGTGTTGTTATTTTCGTTTGTGTCGGAGGGCATTAAAGGGAGTGGCTTTTGACTTTGTATAATTTGATTTGAACGTGAGAGAAATATGGGGGCGGCCTCTTCCTCATCGTAATCATCTCCAAGCTAAAAGTCAACGCCTGTCATTTATGTAAGCGTCCATACTTCCGCTTACGATCATCACGAGTCCAATCCCATCAATCGGATAAAATATAACATATCTCAATTTTCCAGACCCCCAACCTCTCAAGCCCGGCCCGTTTACGCGTACCCAAAATGGCATGCCCGAGAAGACCGGCCCAACAGCAACACATCTCAGTGGGCCAATGGAGATACTCACAACATGGGCCCAACACATCCTTTTGGGGTTTATGAAAATATTTGGTGGTATATAACCACCATGTCATCGGTACATGTGGCGTGTGTAAGCCTAGTCAGCTTCACTCAAACAGGCGACACGTCTCCTTTGACATAGACTGAATTGAAAATAAATATATAAAAAACAATCGGAGGCTTCATTTTTCTCTTATTCGGTTGGTAGATTGCGGTGATAATGATAAAGGACCGAGCACAAGTAATTATAAGTGATAACATCTAAACTTCCACTTAAGACTCTCTCTTCTTCTTTTTCTTTCTTAAATTTTCAAGGCTTCTTCCCTTGCTCTCTTGGAGAGAAAAACCAAGACGGGCGCACACTCTTTCTTTCCGGTGCGTCCTCATCGCCTTCGTCTCCCTCAAGAGTTCTTGCCAATTGCAGCTGTTGGGTCTCGAGCTTAGATACGTGAAATGTGCCAAAGAGAGAGCATGCGCCTTCATTGCTCTTATCCACGAGAGCATACAAAGAAGCCTGAAAAATTAAGAAGATGAGAGAGAGTTTTAAGCAAGAGTACAATTAGAGGTGAGCTTGATTTGGGTTGGGCCAATTCCATACTCAATTCGAAAAGTAACATGCACAGTATTAGTCCTCAATCTTAGAACCAACCCGTCAAACTTGGAACTGAGGACTAGACTAATCTTATCGGTACAGTCCGATCCCAGGGTCAACTGGGGACCGTTAAATTATCTGTACATCGAGCAAGGCAACGACAATCGAGGCAGCAACAAGCGAAGGCGAGCAAATAGCGAGATCGATGAGAAGGTGGTCCTCAAGAAATTAAGACTTTACCGACAAGTGAAAATTGTGAGCATTCAGTGTTGACCTCTATGAAGAAGAACGCTTGAATTGGAAGAAGAGATACGTAACATACATTGGTTGATCTAGGGCCTATGGGTTTGACTTTTTACTCCTGGTTTGGGCTCCACAGTCCGCGGGAAGAATTGAAGGAGGAAATTTGAAGCTAAAATTGGTTCTCTCATTTCATGGGCTTGTAAAAAAATGGCACATATATATATTATTGTCGGATGTCCAAGGACCAAGGGCCAACCGCATAGTATCGGATTATAAATTTCATGACCAAGAATTGACTTAATCATCTTAAAAACCCAATTAGGACCTGCTGGGTTGAGCCGTTCCAAGGTAAACCCTGAACCGTTGCTCATTCATAAGTATAATGATTAGAATTTATCGTTGTTTGTGCTCAAAGCTATTTCCGTTATCACTATGAAGGGGAGAGAAGAGAAGTCTCCAATTTTAATTTCTTATTTTCCATCCCGTCCATCTCAAAGGACGTTTATTGCCTTTTGAGTTTGAACATAGGCAATCGGATTCATGCACGCCACGTAAGCTGATGATGTGGTGGTTACAAATCATTAAATAATTCCTTGTCTGGTAATACATGATGAGTACGTTTGAGATGCTATGTTTTTTTGTTTGAATGCGCGCATGTACGTACGTATGTTCCTCATTGTGTCGATTTTTTTTTGTGGAATTCTTTAATGGCTTTTAAAGGGGAGATTTTTTTTTTTTTAAAATTCCGGACATACGGCTTGAGCTAGGGATCTTATTTAAAGTTGTCTCATGTGATGTCGCACCCTTTGTCTTTACTAGGAATCACGAGAGAGATGCAATTGAAATATTGCTGAAAAGCATAGGAATCTTTCTTTCTTTCTCGCCTTAATAGAGAAGAAATGACGCGATGGTCCGTCAACTTTGATTCAATGTATAATTTTATTTATAAAATTTTAATTTTTCATTGACACTATTAGTAAATGTTCAATTTACTAATATTTGGTGGTGTATAACCACCACGTCACTAGTCTACGTGGTGTGCGTAAGCCTAGTCAGCTTCACTCAAACAGGCGACGCGTGTCCTTTTGACATAGACTGAATTGAAAATAAAAAATAAACCATCGGAGGCTTCTTTTTTCTCTCATTAGATTGTGGTGATAATGATAAAAGACCGAGCGCAAGCAATTATAACATCTAAACTTCCACTTAAGACTCTCTCTTCTTCTTTTTCTTTCTTAAATTTTCAAGGCTTCTTCACTTGCTCTTTTGGAGAAGAAAAACCAAGACACACGCACGCACGTGCGCACGCACGTGCGCGCGCGCGTGCGCACACTCTCTCTCTCTCCCTCTCTCTCTCTCTCTCCATTGCATACTCATCGCCTCTGCCTCCCTTGAGAGCTCTTGCCAGTCGCAACTGTTGGGTCTCGAGCTTAAATACGCAAAATGTGCCAAAGAGAGAGCATGCGCCTTCATTACTCTTATCCACGAGAAAGAAGCCTGAAAAATTAAGAAGATGAGAGAGAGAGAGAGAGAGAGAGAGAGAGAGAGAGAGAGAGAGAGAGAGAGAGAGAGAGAGAGAGAGAGAGAGAGAGAGAGAGTTTTAAGCAAGAGTACAATTAGAAGGTAAGTATGGTTTGGGTTGGGCCAATTCCATACTTAACTTGAAAACCAACATGCACAGTGTTAGTCCTCAATCTTGGAACCAACCCATCAAGCTTGGAACTGAGGACTGGACTGATTTTATCGGTACAGTCCGATCCCATGGTCAATTGGGGACCGCTAAATTATCTGTACATCGAGCAAGGCAACGACAATCGAGGCAGCAGCAAGTGAAGGCGAGCGAATAGCGAGATCGATGAGAAAGTGGTCCTCAAGAAATTAAGACTTTACTGACAAGTGAAAATTGTGAGCATTCAGTGTTGACCTCTATGAAGAAGAACGCTTGAATTGGAATAAGAGATACGTAACATACATTGGTTGATCTAGGGCCTATGGGTTTGACTTTTTACTCTTGGTTTGGGCTCCACAATATGTAGGAAGAATTGAAGGGGGAAATTTGAAGCTGAAACTGGTTCTCTCATTTCATGGGCTTATAAAAAAATGGGATATTTATTATATATATATATATTATATTGTCGAATGTCCAAGGACCAAAGACCAACTGCACAGTACCGGATAAAAAATTTCATGACAAAAAACCGACCTAATCGTCTTAAAAACCCAATAAGGACCGATTGGGTTGAGCCGTTCCATGGTCAATCTTGAGCTGTTCCATGGTTAATCTTGAACCTTTACTCATCCCTAAGTACAATGGTTAGACTTTAACGTTATTTGTGCTCTAAGCTATTTCCATTATCTTTACAGAGGGGAGAGAAAGAAGCCTCCAATTTTAATTTCTCATTTTCCATCCCGTCCATCTCAAAGGACATTTATTGCCCTTTGAGTTTGAACGTAGCCAACTAGACTCATGCACACCACATAAGCAGATGATGTTGTAGTTACAGATCGTTAAATAATTCATTGTCCGGTAATACATGATGAGTAATTTTCAGATGCTATGTTTTTTTGTTTGAATGCGCGCATGTACGTATATATGTTCCTCATTGTGTGTCATTTTTTGTGGAATTCTTTAATGGCTTTTAAAGGGGAGATACTTTTTTTTTTTAAAATGCCGTACATCCGACTTGAGCTAGGGATCTTATTTAAAGTTGTCTCACGTGATGTCGCACCCTTTGCCTTTACTAGGAATCACGAGAGAGATGCAATTGAAATATTGCTGAAAAGCAAAGGAATCTTTATTTCTTTCTTTTCTATCACGACCTAATAGACGAGAAATGACGCGACGGTCCGTCAACTTTGATTCAATATGTAGTATTATTTATAGATTTTTAATTTGGTCATCGATAATATTAGTAAATGTTCAATTTAATCCCTATAATGTATGGAAAATGTTCAATATTGTGATTCAATTAATGCAAATTTACATAATTATTTGTTACCTGAGTTCCAATCGTGTTAAGTTTGAATATGGATAAAAAGGGGTTACACTTGAACTGTCCAAGTAAAATATTCATTTTTAAGTACATGATCCACGTCATTCAATAATAATAGATATGTTGACAGCTTGGTTTTTCTTTTTCCATTTTTTTAAAGTAGATGAACAAAAAGATGGATATATTGACCTATCATCTTTAAGAGTCCAATTCGGCCTATGTTAATTCACATCATCAGATAACGCCCGATTTGTCGTATGAGCCAATTGAAGGACTGAATTGAACATTTAAGAATAGTTTAGGGACAACATCGAATAAATTAATACCCCATTGTACATCGAGTCAAATTTGAAATCCATTTCGTCTCATTGTCTCCTCAACTAAACTACACATTGGACACGCGCACAGGTGCGTATGCCTTACGCCCTTCGAGAAGGAGTCGACAGTTCATCATGTGCGCTCGAATCACACGCTGCCACTTGGCGCGATCCGACAAAACACGGGTCGATATCCCTTCAGCCGAAAAGGCAAAAGAAGGGACAAAGGAAGGTCTCTCTTTCAGGTCGGAAGCTGTCATCGACGGGTCATCAGACGCCGCTGATGGGCCAAGGCAGGAGCATTCCGCCTTCGCAGGAGCCGGCCTAGTTGAGTCGACGTCGGCGAGACAACGAGTGACTCGACAACTTGATAATGATGAATGGGGATCCAAAAGAGGACGGGCATGCTATTCCTGGTCCACGCATGGCTCCGCCATTATTGCGGGGGGTGAATTATCCCAATTTGTCCTCCCGGTGACCCGTCATGTTCCTACCATAGTATCACATGATCGAGCAATGTTCACACGACGGTTCTAAATCAGTCGATACAATAACATCCGCAGATACAAAGGGATCTGGGCGGGGTCCGTTCGTTCAAGAATTTATGGCTTACAATGTCCGACGAACGAGGTCCTTACTTCTCGAATCGCCAATGAGGACTTACTATTCCTAGTCTATACAAAGGGATCACCCACCATCGACATGAGTATGGCTTCCCCCAACGATTCCAACCCGTCCTTTCGGCGACTCGTTATCGTTCTTGCCATGGTAATATATGGAAGATAAATGCTTATCTAAACGATCTTAATTTAATTACCGCGAGATTAACCGCATATCTGTGAAGTTTTTGTATAACCATCGCCACCTGTCCTAAAAGTTTAAGCCATTAGGTGAAGACGTTGTTTAATATTTATGTACTTTCACACTCCCCTAACGCTTAGTCTGGTCTTTTTTTTTTTTTTTTGCCTAATACTAAGCGTGGAAGAACTAGGGGAAACTAGGGGTTTGGTAAGATTTGAACTCAGGACCTCCCGCTCTGATACCATGTGAAGTTTTTTTTAGGACCACCGCCAACTGTCCTAAAAGCTTAAGCCATTAGGTGAAGACGTGGTTTAATATTTATGTACTTTTACACCATCCTAGGCCAAAAACAATGAACAATTAAAAATAATTGTGAGGTCTACGTTTTCGAGAACTTATGGTTTTCAATCACGGAACGGCTCGGATTCAACCGCGCGTAGGAATAGCGTGTGCAGTTTCTTTTAATCAACGGCCGATGGAACACAGTGTATCGGTCATGAATAAAGTGAATATTCCCTTGGACTCCCTTCTTCGGCGGAGTCACACTCAATCAATCATTCAATAATGTGCACTATCCGAAACCATATATTATACAAATGTGAATCGAATTTCGGAATCTTCATTTTCAACCGTTGCGCACACAAAAGTCAAAAGGTTCACCATCATGCATTAATTGAAACAGTATAAAACGAGACGTGCTGGAAACCTCGGCACCCCCCCCCCCACTCTTACCACCCATCTCTCACCCTCGACGCAGAATCGTTGCCGCCCACGATCATGGGCACCCTGGAGGTCCAACAGCCGGCCACCGCCGTCGACGAGGACGACCTCTCGCCCATCGAGGAGGTCCGCCTCACCGTGACCAACGACGACGATCCGAACCTGCCCGTTTGGACCTTCCGCATGTGGTTCTTGGGCCTCCTCTCGTGTTGCCTCCTGTCTTTCCTCAACCAGTTCTTCGCCTACCGGACCGAGCCCCTCGTCATCACCCAGATCACCGTCCAGGTCGCCACGCTCCCCATTGGCCGCTTCATGGCCGCGGCGCTGCCGGAGGCCAAGTTCCGGATCCCCGGGCTCGGGCCCCGGCTCTTCTCGCTCAACCCGGGCCCCTTCAACATGAAGGAGCACGTGCTCATCTCCATCTTCGCCAACGCCGGGAGCGCGTTCGGATCCGGGTCGGCTTACGGCGTCGGGATAGTGAACATTATCAAGGCGTTTTATCACCGGAGCATTTCCTTCTTTGCCGGGTGGCTTCTCATCATCACGACGCAGGCAAGCTCATTCATCCATATCTTTTTCGATGAATAAATTGTTCATCGACTGCTCGAGCCGTGGTTGTTCAATATTCTGGCTTCTCTTTCTGAACTTTTGCAAGAAAGTAGTTGAGATAAGGAAGACGTTGGACGATTTACATCATGACTATCTATCGAAAAGGTTGCAACTTGATGCGTGCTTTAGTTGGTTGCATTGATTTCTTGCGGTCCAAATGAATGCCCCAACCAAATTATGAATTAAGGAAAGTTTTCTAGTCACCTTTTTCCTTTCTGAACATGGCCGTTCTACCTATCCCTCCACTCGTTTTCCCTTTCTTTCGCCTTTCCATGATGGTTTTGGCTCTTCATGCTCCGAATTTTTCTGCGCACTTCGACGTGAAGATTCAAAACATCTGACCAGATCCCGAGGAACACGGAGTACCTGTTGGTTCCCAGGATAACTGTCGCGATCCCTGTGCTGGAATGGTTAAACGGGCGCAGCAGATCTCGAACGCTAGGGTGAACCGTGAAACCTTAGATGCAGAGAAACAGGATACTAACTTGTGTAAGTGGGGCTCGAGATAAGACGGGGGACCTTGTTGATGTGGATTTGGGTGTGCAGGTGTTGGGATACGGATGGGCAGGGCTCCTGAGGAAGTACGTGGTGGAACCGGCTCACATGTGGTGGCCTTCTACCCTCGTCCAGGTCTCCTTGTTCCGGTAATTACACCCTTTGCCTCCTCTTGCTTGCTTGCTCATTAGAATTCACATGAAAACGGAAGGAGATGCGACCGATAGGAGTTTCGTCTTTCGTTTGAATTAGCAGTATTCTATGGAGAAACTAATGGCAAGATGGCACTGACAGAGACAGCTCAACGCAGCACCCACACGCAGCCCGACATAAGTAACTATTTAAGTATGTCCACTTGCTTGAGAGGAGGCATTAAAGTTGAGGATGACTTGTTCTGTAAACCGTAGGAGATCACTGGTTTGTCTTCTGCTTGATTTTTTTGGCCTGTCATTCCAACTAGAACGCGCGGGTCATATTCAGTATGCCCAGCTCATCTCTCTCTCTCTCTCTCTGTGTAGGATCTCGCGCCGAATGGTCGGACGTGCCATGCCCCTGATATGGACCTTAAAACTTTATGGAGGCCATAAGAAATCCATAGTGGGTACTCAATGACTTAAAGTCGACTGGATTGAGTAAACCCCATCTCTCTCTGACCGTAGTGGCAGTATTAAATAGGCACCAGGGACCCGCAAAACCATGTCTCTTAGTGTGAAAATTGAGGCAGCACAAGTTCAGCCCTCGATAATATCTCCCAACGTATTCACACCCCACTCAAAAAGATTCGGGGAAAACTAGAATAAAGCCAAGAGCTTCTCAGTCAAACTACAGCACCATCAGGCTCCCGCCCCTCAGCTTCATAGTTTCACGAGAACCCATTTGTTATTTCTACTTGCTGCAGCTTCTGGTCCTTTGAAATTGGTAGAAACAACATGCACCAGTTAGGCCCAGCATTCAAGCTATAATGATGCTCGCGACTACCCTGTGTTCCAAGGATAAACCCGAACTTTCTTAGCCTCGAAACTAATGGAAAAACAGATTGTAACATCCGCTCTCTTTCATCCCCGGCTTTAGGTTCCTAATTGAGAACCGAGTTGATTAGAGTAGCACGCTGTGCATCGCAACTCGCTATAGAAACAACCAAAACATCTGCTCTTGCATTGAACATCATTATAAAGGACAAACTGTCATTTATCTTCAGGATCTGGATAGTTTCAGAGGATTCTCTATACCAATGTAAAAGTGGATCGCCTTGTCCTTCGTTATTGTCAATCGGTGGACGCGGTCACTAAAATAATATGAAGATTTCACAACTGTTGCCAAATATTTACAGTTTGCACTTGATGTAGATAATTAGTGCTTGACCTGAAGTAGATCACTTGGTTCGAATTGATGCAGGGCTTTACACGAGAGGGATGAAAAGCGCATGTCGCGGGCAAAATTCTTCCTCATTGCACTTATCTGCAGCTTCTCATGGTATGCTGTCCCCGGATATCTCTTCTCCACGCTCACGAATATATCATGGGTCTGCTGGGCATTCTCCAACTCGGTCACCACCCAGCAGATCGGCTCAGGTATGCGAGGCCTTGGACTTGGAGCCTTGACGCTCGACTGGACAGCTGTGGCATCCTTCCTGTTCAGCCCTTTAATCTGCCCCTTCTTTGCCATTGTCAATGTTTTCGTGGGATACGCATTAATAATCTATGTTGTGATCCCCATGGCTTATTGGGGGTTTAACTTGTATAGTGCAAATAGATTCCCCATTTTTTCCTCGCACTTGTTCACGGCGCAAGGTCAACACTACAATATAACGGCAATCGTAAACGACAAGTTCGAGTTGGACATCCCCAAGTACGAGGAGCAAGGTCAAATTCATTTGAGCATGTTCTTTGCTCTCACCTATGGCTTTGGTTTTGCTACCATTGCATCAACACTAACTCACGTGGCCTTCTTCTACGGCAGGTACTATCTTCTCACCTTAATACGTTCATTTAGACAAATTCATCTCGAGTACTTGATAAGGACATCAAGCAGCATGTGGGAAGAAAAAAAGCAGGGCAAGATTGTAAAGGTCTGAAAATGGAACCTCGAAAGAATTTGAACTTACAGGTTCGAACGACTTTTCTGTGAACCAAGGGCATCCTTATAACGCAGAGATGCAACAACTAGATCCTGAAGAATGGCTTTATTTTGCCTTTTAGTACTTGATATTATTGATTTCATGAGACATACAGGTACTGATGTAAAGCTACATTGTAACAGAGAAATCTACGATCGCTATCGTGCTTCTCACAAAGGAAAGGAAGATATACATACAAAATTGATGAGGAGATACAAAGAGATCCCCTCATGGTGGTTTCACTTGTTGCTCGTCGTAAGTCTGATTGTATCTCTTGCTCTATGCATCTTCCTGAATGATCAGGTCCAAATGCCATGGTGGGGGCTTCTCTTTGGCAGTGCCCTTGCATTTATATTCACCCTTCCCATCAGTATCATCACTGCCACAACAAATCAGGTACGAATCAAGAGTTATGGCACATTTATGCTTGACTTAGTTTCCACGTAAGAGACACATGATACTCAACAATGATCTCTTTCTATCTACAGACACCGGGACTAAATATAATCACAGAATACATTATGGGCATCATATTGCCAGGAAGACCAATAGCAAATGTTTGCTTCAAAACGTATGGATACATCAGCATGGCTCAGGCTGTTTCCTTTCTCAGCGACTTTAAGCTGGGACACTACATGAAGATACCACCGAGATCGATGTTCTTAGTTCAGGTAGTTTTAACCACTCCTAAACAATTGATATTGTTTATCATCTAGTCTAAAGTAGGCCAACCAAACTCAATGCAGATCCACCGCCTTATCTAGTGCTACTGATGAGGGCAACCTATAAATAATTAATGACCACCAGTAACGTATTTTTGTTCATAAATTTCAGGTCTGATATTTTAAAAAATGAACCGGAAAAATATAACCAGAGAAGCAAATTGATTGAATTTGTTGCTGCTTCAAACTAAAAATTTGTTCATCAAACCTGATGAAAAAGTGTGACTGAACTGCGATAGGAGAGTATCAACTTGAGAAACTCATCCATGATTTTTACGATATACATTTTTGATAGCTAGAGATCCCCCATCTTTGGGATAACTCTTTTCACTGTTCCAGGTAGACGATTTTGAGCGAAGCACTGTAAAATACAACATACAAAACTTTTTATGTTCAAAGATTTAAGCTAGCCTTTCCCCTTTCCGACATAATTAAGATGAAGCAGTTGGCATTTTCAAACAAGCATGTCGCTTATGGCAGTATCATTCATCATCCAAAGCAAGATCAGCATCCTGGGCACTCGTAAAGAAGAAAAACTCAACAAAAATCATAGATGTGCGTAGACCTTAGGGCATTGTTTGGATCTCCTGAAATGATATTTAGTAAAGCTAGCAATCAAATCATGCTAGACTTTCAAAGGTGTGACAATATTGTCAAGAATCTGCTCTCTTGTCGCTACTTATTCTAGTAATTCCAATACGACCTTCGTACTCTCTCCTTTTGTCCTCACAGTTCATAGGTACAGTTCTTGCTGGAACCATCAACATTGCAGTGGCATGGTGGTTGCTGAACTCTGTTACCAACATATGCCAAGATGATCTCCTTCCACCGGATAGTCCCTGGACATGTCCAGGTGATCGGGTTTTCTTTGATGCATCTGTTATATGGGGGTTGGTTGGACCTAGACGGATCTTTGGACCACTCGGAAACTATCAAGCTATGAACTGGTTTTTCCTTGGAGGTGCAATAGGACCCATCATAGTATGGCTCCTCCACAAGGCATTTCCCAGGCAATCTTGGATTCCTCTCATTAATCTTCCGGTCTTATTAGGGGCGACAGGAATGATGCCACCAGCTACACCACTAAACTACAATGCCTGGGTTCTAGTAGGAACAATATTCAATTTCTTCATCTTTCGATACCGAAAGCAGTGGTGGCAGAGGTACAACTACGTTCTCTCAGCAGCGCTGGACGCGGGAACGGCATTCATGGCCGTGCTTCTATACTTTTCGGTGGGCATGGAGGAGAAGAGTTTAACTTGGTGGGGAACAGATGGAGAACATTGTGAACTAGCAGCATGTCCAACAGCCAAAGGCGTAGCGGTTGATGGCTGCCCAGTCAACTGATGCACGAAGCTCTTTCTAGATGCGCAGAACTTGTAGAAGAAAAATTACCCACGAACCGCGTCGTTCTACAGGATTTGTACAAATTATTCTGTCAAGTTACATTATGTAGTCTTGATGTCGAATTACTTCTTCTTAAACCTTGAATTCGATAATTCGATCGAGGCCGTCTTAAGAAAGATGTGATTATGATGCATACTATCACCTTGCAATCTTCATGCTAATTGCATAGTGTCTTTCTCTACAGGGATGTCTCGATTACTGAAACTATGTGCAGTCTTATTAAATTGTAGGGCAAACTCCGGATGAGGATTTCGACTTCAAATCCTTGCTTTTGAACGTATGACTTCAATTTGTTTTGTTTTGTCTTTTTTTTTTGCTGTATAATATATAGTATTCCGATTTAAAGCTGTCGAAAAATGATTGTATGTTTTGAAATCTTAATTCGTTTGTTTCTCTTCACCTATTCTAAGTGCATATGAAGAGCGCTCTTTTAACTAAATAGATTTTGCTTTTTAAGTGGAAGAAAGATAAGTGGTCACTTTCCTTACTTTACCAAAAAAAAAAAAAAAAGATAAGTGGTCCCATCCTCATCATACTCACGACATAGCTAAAATGTCATTATCTAAGTCTCCAAAGGGAAAAATTGTTCAAAGATAATCTATATTTATTGCACTTTTAGTCAATTTAGTCCTAAATTTTTAATTATACTTGCAACACCCTAGATCTCCATATTATCTGCTTCGGACACTCAGTCCTCACGATTTTGTTATTCTCAAGGTAGCCCATACTATTACAAGAAAATGCGTATGTATAGTTAAAAGGGCCAATTGCCTTATAAGGCAGCCCATACATCATTCCCGAAACGATATGGGACAAGAGGAGTGCCTCTCTCTACACGTGTTTAGGGATTGAGGAGCAAACGCACCGTCATCCCTTCTCCCCACGCACCGTCACCTTGGGCCATCACACTCTTCACCCGTTAGGAGCACAACATCCTTGCTATGGCCCCACATGCGGCCAAGGGTTGGCTCTTATACCACTTCTGAAGGCAACCCAGCATATATACAGTTAAAAGGCCTATTACTTTTTAGGGCAACGCAAACCTCCCTTCCTAGACAATGGGGACAAGAGACGTACTATTCCCTATGCACATCCGAGGACTAAGATGTGGACGCACCGCCATCCCTTCTCCTCACGCACCGTCACAATACTAATTAAAATCTTAAACATTTTCATCTTTTATTAATTGAGTCCATAATTGATATGGACACCGGTTGTATTAGGTTTAAGTCCTTTCGATACTTTATCCATAGAATGAAACCTACGTTCATTTAGCAATAAGGGCAGAAAAACTAAAGACGTCTATTACAGAGGGGGAAACGGATCCCCTGCTGTCCGGCCGGGATTTTCGAAAACCATGATCATGGACACACTAGAGCTCCAACCACCATCCACTACCAAACTAGCCGAACTCGATGATGCCATCGATGAGGGCAACCTCTTGCCCGTTGAGGAATTCCGCCTCACCGTGACCAAGACCGGTGACCCGCCTGACCTTGCCTGCGTGGACCTTCTGCATGTGGTTCTTGGGTCTCCTCCCTTGTGGCCTCCTCTTTTTCCTCAACCAATTCTTTGCTTACCGGACTGAGCCCCTCATCATCACCCAGGTTGCTGTCTAGGTTGCCATGCTCTCAATCGGCCGCTTCATGGCCACGGTGCTGCCCAAGGCCAAGTTCTGGATCCCGGGGCTCTGGTCCCGGCTCTTCTCGCTCAACTCAGGCCCCATTCAACATGGAGGAGCGCATGCTCATCTCCATATTTGCCAATGCCAGGAGATGAGCACAGAGGTTGATTGTTGCCCAGTCAACTAATGCATGAAGCTCTTCCTAGATGTAGAACATACAGAAAAAATTTTAGTCATGATCAGTGTGGTTATACACGAGTAGTACAAAATATTCCAATTGCCAGATATTTTTAGGTGCTTCTCCTGACAGAGCTGAACCTTGTACGGTTTATGACTCTTAATAAGCAGACTTGCGCAACAACCATTGTCCAAAAGGCATTGACCGCAGAAATACAAGACGACCATCACACTTAATCTGTTACTACAGCACAGGTTTCCAGAATTCACAAAGAACCCAAACAAGACATTTATCATGCACATACTATCTCTCATATAAGATCGCATCAATGGACAACGAGTCATTAAAGATACGCAGAAAAAACTCGATCAACAAGGACAAATCAGATGTGGCTTGCTGACAACAAGACAATAGGCAAGTTCTTGTCTCAGAAGGTCTAAGTTTTTGTCGATACAAATTCAAGTTAATCAATTAATGGAGAAACGAGATTTTTTGAGATAGCATATAAAGATGGACTTAAAAAAAAAAACTCTCTGTATAGCTCTTCTGGCAGTGAGCAAACAGAAACTTTACACCATGAAATGACAAAAAAAAAAAAAAATCACAAGAAAGAAGTTTACTCTCTCGTGGCCAAAAAAGAAGAAGGAAAGTTCAAGAGCAATGACATACTTTATCAACATGTAGTCAGGGTGAATTCACTGAAAGCCAGTGATTATACTCATCCATCCTTATGATAAAGGAACTAGAAGCAGGGGTACCGCCTCCACCATATGCCTGCATTTATTTGTGTAAGGAACGTGTGGTCAATTCTTCTGTATACAAGTTCAACAAAGTCAACGGCAAAGAAAATTTTCACTACTAAAATGGACCTTTGCAACTTCTGAAGTATCAGTTGCATCATCAGTGGTCCTCAAACTCATCTTTAGGTTATTCCGCTGCATGTAAACCACTGCTCCAATAGGCCTAAGCACACATAATGCACACCAACGAAATTACTCTTAAGTTGGGTTAGCAATAACTTAAACTGTTAATTTTAAAAAACCCTTGACATAGGAAAGAGTATAAGCAGAAGACTGAACTGGAGTAATAGGTCACTCAGCATCCCCTTGGCCTTGGTTTCTTTTTTTCCCTTAGTAAAGGACGTTTCTATTTGAAGTCAATTAGGCACTTAGGATCGAACAACCCAACAAACAAGAACAATAAAAACTGACAATAGTTTATATGTTTTGAACCAACTGTGTACTGGTCATGACTTTAGACTCTATAACAACAAGACACAAAATCGCTTAACATGCTCCCCCCCCCCCCCCCCCCCTTTTTACCCTCTCCTTCCCTCACCTCTCCGCTTTCCCTTTTTTCTCTTTCCCCCAATCCTTTTCTCCTCTTGCTGCAAAAGAACATTCAATGCACATTCAACCTGGTTCTCTCTTTTAGTGATAAGGAGGCGACTTTACAAGTCATCTCCAATTATATGAGCAATGATACACACTTCCTGATGAATGATTATATCGTGTTTAGTAATATGTGGTTATTCACTATTACTTGTTGACCTAATCTACTTTTACTAAGCTGCCTTCTCCAGTAAAAGGATTTAGAGAAAGCTGCTTGTTTATACGAACACATACAAGTCTCCCTCCCCTTAAGCTCTGTTATGACGAGGCCAAGATATTTGTGGCATCTGGATTCTAAATCCATCTTTTCTCGTATATTCTCACTATGACATCATCCTGGTTACACTCAGTTTGCAAGTTGATAAACAGCTTTCCACAATTCAGTATCATTGAGCATGGCTCTGCTATTAATGCCCTGTGAAAAATAGAACTGACAAAAAAGGAAAATCATAAAAATGAGTAGCTAATATGACCAAAATTAAAAGGATGGATGATCCAGCTCTCAAGTTTTAATAGAGCCATTTAGTTGGATGCCATTCCATTAGAGCCATTGTTACGATGTCAGCGGAACCAAATCACGTTGGGTCACACAAGGCTTTGATGGATACATTCTACCATTCTTACAAATGATCCTTCACAAACTACTTTGTTTAAGTGTATGGGTAAAATGATAAATGTGAGATCAATCAAATCAGAGCTCAGACAAAGTACTTTGCATTTTAGGACCACACCAAGTTCTCAAAAAGTGGATGTTTCAATAAAACAAATGTATAAAAATTTAGCCAGTTCACCTCAAGCCAAATGCTGCACTTTTGACACTTAATTGCTTGCCCATTTCATCACTTAAATCAGAAATCCCATCAGCTCTGACTCCCTGCATTGTAAGATGGACAAATATCTCATAGAAATCGGAATGGTTTGCATATAATCTTGAATTAGACAAAAAGGTTTGGAGGCCTATAGTTAGGAGCAGCATGACTATGAACACATACTGTATGTGGGTTTTGCTTAATGCAAGTGAAAAATCCTTGAGAAACAGTAACAAACAATGGCATAAGTGCAACGATAAGAAGGGAAAACTAAAGTATCAAATCTTCATACCAGACATTCCCCATAAAGTCCCCTGCCTAATCGAACTTTAAAAACTTTATCCAGAAATTTAGCTGCAGTATTCTGTCTGGCAGAGGTGTAAGCATTTCCTTTAGCAATCAAATCCACAGCACTTATATCCAATAACTGCAGGGGAAATTCAAATGGTCTGATCAAATAGATACATAGTAGAGGATAAAACTAGAAAGCAACAGAATTCACTAAAATGCAAATATACTGCATAAAGTTGGAGGTCAGTCTTGCAGTGGAAGCTTTTACTCTATTCATTCTCTTAGAAAAGACAAAGTAAAACACAATGAAGACATAATACAGATTAAGGACCTCTTTGTACATGAGTGGATTAGTGATGCAATTCAACTTTGAGCTCCTCTCACTCAATCCAATATTAAAAGCCTTGATGTCTGGTAAGCTCCAACGGCGAAGATCTCCATCTTCAATGTACTTAAGAACCTTCTCCACGCGCTCTTGATCCTGGGGGTCTAAAAGACCTGGGCCCTCCTTTAGCAAAGTGATATATTGTTTCAGAACAAGCTATTCTTTCTGTAGAGAGTGAATAAATTGAAGAATCAAGAATGCATTGAGTAGCTTCTCAGCTTACATTAGTATGGCTGTTTTCCGCAAGTTGAGCAGAAAAGTACTCATAAACGGCAGTTACACTGCTCTTCTCAGTACTTAAATATATGACAAGGTTCTCGTCCTCTTTGGCAGAAGTATGAGAAAATGCTGACTTTCTGTGCTCAAATGCGACTATCCTGAAAATACAAAAGAAAATTTACCAGTAATTCGCAAACACAGATGATCCAGAAAAGAAGAAAGCAATGAAGATATGAACATGATACAAAAATGCTAACATAAGCTACATTAATTAATAGTAACCAGGACGCCAAATTACTTGCAGAAAGATTGCTGCGCAAGCTTCGCTGCAAATCCTTTTGGGCCAAGAAAGTCAAGAAGGTAACATTTCTTCAATCCAGCGATATGCAAATCCTCAACTCTGCAGCAAAGACAATTAGTCCCCCCGGTTTCCCACGAGTGAACGGAAGGGCAATTAGTGCAAGATAATTTCTTTCTATCTCCATATCAAGAGAAAAATGGAATTCTTAACAGCAGATTCATTAAAGCTTCAACATGTTCCACTTTCTTTGAACGGAAGGGCACACTTCTTGGGCTTCGTCCGAGAAAAGATGACACCCAACAATTCCATCACAGGGCACAACCAATAAGCGCGCACAAATTAGACCATCAATGAGAAACGAAACAACATGCGAACCCAACGATCTTTACCCGCTCGAATCGCACCATCTCGAAATCCCAGTAACAATTTAAGCTCAAGAACGTCACAAGAACCCACATGAACAGTAAAAGTGCCCATTTCACAGACAAAGGAAGACGAAAAGAAAGAAAGAAAGCAAATCACCTGAAGGGTTCCACAGAAGAGAAAGGCAAAATGAGGCAAGGGACGTGGAGGCGAGAGTGGAAGAGGTGAGCGAAGAGAGCGGAGAATGCACCCGCAAACGAAGGATAGTTATAGAGCGCGAGACTCGGGACTCTCTCGTCGCGGGCTCTTGCAATGGCTTCCAAAGCAGCGTCCGATCTAAAGCATCGAGAAAAGCGAGGACGAAGATATAACATAGACGATCCAGCTCTACAACAATTCATTTCAAAGCTGCAAACACGAAAGTTCGAAACTTGCTCGAACGCTCCTGCTGCTCTCGCGAGCCTGAGCAGTGGAATTGGAGGAGAAACAGACAATGCAGCAGATGTTTTACGACCCGACCCGACCTACAGAACTGGGCCCTCTTGTGTGTATGTTTTTTAAATTAAAAGTATTGTTGAGTTAATTTATAGTTGAATTGGGCGAATAGGATGAGGACCATGAGAAAGTCACGATGAATGTGTATATGAATATTTGATCAATAGAGGAATAACTTTTGTTTTTATACAATAGCGGTGGACACTTAGGCAATCACCTCTTTATATATATACTTGTGAAAATCACATGATCACTAAGCAATCACCTCTTTATATATATACTTGTGAAAATCACATGATCACTATGTACAGGATTTGGCTATTGCAATGAGAGAGAGAGAGAAAGAGGAGTGTAGACAGCAATGTCAAACGATGGTGAGACGTAATGTTAATTTCGCCTGAAAATAATGAAACGTGGTGATCGACTTGAATTAAGATTTTGGAAGGGTAAACTTATTTCAAAATAGATGATACGCAGTTAAGTGGTAAAAATTCAAGCATGTTTCTTTTATTTATTTATTAAAAGTTATGATTCTTCATAAATGACCGGGATTGGTGAGTCTACATGGTATGATTTAAATCTAGCAAGGAAGTTGATTGCCTAGGCCCTCTAAGGACGTGCGTTACATTTCCACCATAGTATGAAAACCAAAGATTTAATATATGATGAACAGTTGCTATCTTTCTTCATAGATCATTTATCCACAAGTAGCAATTCTCTAACTTGATTAATATGATTCAATACAAAATTACTTGTGAAGGAAAATCCAATAAGAGCACGTTGTAGTCCCTGCAGGCGTAATTACTCTCTCTCTCTATCTCTCTCTCTCTCTCTCCAGGATAATTAAACACTTGACCAAAAATGATCTCTCTCTCTCTCTCTCTCTCTCTCTCTCTCTCTCTCTCTCCAGGATAATTAAACACTTGACCAAAAATGATCTTGCAAAGCATTTTACCTGACCTTCTTCAATATGTATATCAAGTGATGATTCATTTTTCTTTTCCAGTAGTAGTATTGTCAACCTGTTAAATTAGTGTCATCTTCCTAGCGGACTTGAAAACATAGAACGAAGGTTAGCACCAATTAATTATCTAAAGAGTGATGTGGATTTCACGTTCGCTACCATATCTGTGGATTGAACAAATTCTAACGAAATGACCCGTTATTTTTTGTTCTTATTTTGAGAATGTATTACATAAAGAAAACACAAGTATATCTATAACAATAATATAAGTAACGAATATCATGTATATTCATACGTCCCTTGAGCAATTGGCATGCCTCATATGCACTAGAACTCTTCCGAGACAATGAAGTTTCTCATTAAGTTCCACAAGTGTTCTAATATGAAGTTTAATAGTGCGACGCTAATAGATCCATTTCTTACGGTCCATCTTCAAAAATGGAAGCATGAATTTCGTTTGAAGATGTGTCCAGTGCTCCAATTGAGCGTGATATTAGATAAATGATGTATCAGAAAGTATCCATGTAATTTACTGGCGAATCCGAGTCACATAATTGAAGTTGCCATGTAATTTAATTATAGACTCTGGAAATAGCAAAATCCTACCAAACTATATCACACCCCAAAGAAGAGGAAATCATCTCGATCAAAGTTTATAGTTGAGATGAAGGCAACTCAGTCAACCCTAACCCTAATGATCATCTCCTCATAATGTAATACGCTCACTCGCTCAAGTTTACTCGGGCCTCCGACTGCAATTTCTTTTCATCTTTTACCATTAGAGGAAACTATTTGTGCATCAAGAATTCTCCTTATCTCTGGAGCTAGTCTCTGTGTCCCAAAAAACAGATAGATGGAAACTGGATCTTCTGATCCATCAACCTTAGAATAAATTAGTAGCCCCAAATCTCATTCAGGGCTACTATCTGTTTACAAGCACTTAGGACGTAAATCAATATTGTGACTCTAATATCAATCTCCTGCGAAAACTTTAATTTTTCTCTGGCTGTAGAAGTGAGATAAAAGATCGGCTCGCTCACATCAGAATTTGGAGCAGTCTATGCTCTAAATTTGAGGATGAGCTTTTGGCTAACGATCATCATCTGGAGTTGTGAAGTTGCCTAGTCGAGGTAGTTGTAACCTGTCAAAAGGATTTTCGATTTGATGTCTTTTTACAGGATATTGACAAACGGAAGGTGTGAAAAGTGTCCAGGGCTTATCAGCATTAAGGGTGTAAAGGAGAGAACAACTCACGCCAATTCTGTAGTCACTGGAGGAGTGGCGCTCCTATTTCGACGAGGGGGCCGTCTTGAAGGGGAAGGAATCGGGACATCTATATCATCTCTGGTGTTCATGCCATACGATACATGATATCTGTCGACCTCATTACTAGAACTCCCTTCTCTAGAGATCTGACAACGAAGAATATTAAGGTGATCAATGGAGAAATACATAAAAACCTAATTGATAATATTCACTAATATTGCTAGTATGATTCATCCTGTCATGTTAGGCTTAAATTATAGTTCACTCCAACATATAGCATTTTGCTTAGGGCAAAGATCAGTAAAATGTCGGTACGCACTGTCAACTTTTCATAATATTCTTGCCATCTGGAACAAATATCCTAATCTAGATTAGTGGGAACAGTAATATAACAACATTGAAACAATAATAGAGAAGTTCCATCTAGGTGCGCTAGTTTGTGTGTCTGCACATGCACAATCAGCACCTTCTCCAGGAATTCTGCATTTTCTTTATCAATAAGATGTACCTTCTCTTGCAGCTTGATATTCTCTTGATGAATGAGGTTTCTCTGCAGTAGATTAATTCATTATTGGCTAACTTATGGTAGAACTAGGAGAAAGAATAATTGCGATCTATAAAGTAAAACCTTTCGATGGAGCTCAATAATTTCATCTGTCATAACCTGTTCCTGAATCATAATATAATATTAGATGATTCAGACATACATACATAATTGTAGTTTTACCATAAATGGGATGATAATACTATGTCCAAAGTACCTTTTGAAGTCGGATAGTTGATAAACTCATTTCTAATTGGCCCTCCAGATTCTGTATATCCCTTACACTCAAGCCAGAGAGATCTTCACCCATCAGTTGCCTGCAAGTACTCAAATAGCCTCCATATGTGTAATTGCTGATACTGTAACTCTTGATCAATGAAGATGTTTTGCATTTAGACATCATCCACACCATAATATGAGCCATGGCAAATATGTTTCCATAGAAGACTGCGTGTTCTATCTGGTTTAAACTGAAAGACCAAACTTGAGTATGGTTTTCTTGTAACATAATAACCAAACCAAACAATTCAAAAACTTAAGTAAGGTAGATTCATTGTGGCTCTGATAGATACGTCAATAATATGCACAACTAAGATGATCTATGCAAAATCAAGAAAGGCATGGAGAATCTGATAATTATCTCTAAGACCACTGAAGATAGCCCCACTCATGTCTGGCAACCTGAGCGAAGCTTAAAATGGAGCCATATAAAATGGAGAACGACTTCAGTGAAGCTGACTCTATGGAAGAAGTTGAAGAGGGTTGACAATTCGGATTTATGTCCAAAGGGTCCCAGCTACCAAGAAAAACGTTTTACTTTTCTATCAAAAGTAAACAGGCGAGACCACAACAAGAAGGGCATAGATGCAAAAGAAGACAGGCCAAGGAAAGGATTGAAGGATTTGTATCAAAGCTTAGTGTTGCAATGGCGAATGATTTGGTCACAACTCCAAAATTTGCCAACCAACAAGCATATATGTATTTAATTTATCCAAAGAAAAGTCCATTGTTTGAAACTATATTTTGATGCTCTAAAGAATTGATAAGGAGTGTTGAAAGGTGATCGAAGTCTATAAGGCAATTCAACTAAGTTCAGTCGCTTGCCTAACGTTGTCAGCTTTTAATTTTGAAATGTGTCAAACTGATTCGAAGTATAGTGAGAACGTGGATAACAACATAGACACGGTCCATGGGATATGATAAATATATATGCCCAACATTCCCATCCTGGCTCTAATACCCTCCCTTGAAGGAAGCCTACTTGAGTCTGTTGCTAACTTGTTAGGGTAATATCATCCATTCTGGTCGAGACTCACCCTCACTTGCATGATTTTACAATGCATTCGACTTATTTGATGAGGCTCACAGACGAGTGGTGTGCAATTAGAGAAAATATGTGCATGGCAACTGAGAAAAAAAGAATGCTGAACTATCTTTTTGAGTATAAGTATGGATTAGGTATGACATCCCTGTCTTATATCGCCTAGGAAGGGAGTCTTGAGAAAACTTATATAGTGAGGTACACCCTTAATCCGCAGACAAGGCATTTTTCTTCATTGTGTACTCATGAGTTGCCGCCGAGGGTTGCGAGGATGGTAGACCCAAGGAAAAACAAAATCGTGAGGGCCAGTGATGAGGCAGAGGACGTTACACTAGGCATTATTGTTATCAGTCTATGTAAGCCTAGAGACAAGAATGATGAACATTTAAGAGATTGAAGTGGGTGACAAAAGCCCCAGAAAATTACCGTGGTAGAGATTAAGTTGGTGAGAGTATGAACATAGATGTGAGCACTATAGTTTTGGAAGGGAATCTTGTCTAGTCTTGTATTAAAGAGAAATGTTCCAAGAATTAAAATAACGTGACTGCAAAGAAATATTCTTCCTTAACCATGGTAAAACTTAGAGCAAATTTTGCTAATATCATGCTGTCATCCTCATTTTTTACTTGGCTAAAAGCTATTGATTAAGGTAAAGCTTAGAGCAAAATTTTGCTATCATGCTGTCATCTTAATTTCTTACTTGGCTAGAAGCCATTGATTAAGGAAACTAATTGGTTCTTGAAAATCAAAATATTAAAATGTGCCTTGATTAGGCAAACAAAGAAGTTCTTGACAAGGACTTAGCACTTCTCCAAAATGCCTCTCGACTTTAATTCATTCACTCCTTTCTACTTCAGAGACACATAACTAGTGTTTGACTATCATGATACTAGCATTCACTCTATTGTAGGAAGCTCTTGGGTTGTGACGCTGATGTACCTGTGGTACTCTTGCAGACCTTGGAGTTGACGACTCAAGTTTGCTATCTCTTCTTCCAAAACCTGCAAACGCTATTTAGAGGAAATTCCCAGAAAACTCAATTAATTTAACATTAATGTATGTTCTCCTATGATAATGTTGAAGGCCGGGTTGTTTATGTGACGTACATTGGCATTAACGGGTGGCTGATCCAGTTCCGGTTGGGTTTCCTGCTTCAGATTGTTGTAGCGTTCGATGACCGAATCCATGCTGAACACAAACAAGAGTCACTCCAAGAGATCTATATCATAACTATTTGGGTAATCAAGAAAGAGAGATGGTATTCCATGCTCGAGGCATAAAAAAGTTTGTGGATTTTAGACGATTACTTGCTCGGTTGATCCACAGGAGAACAAGGAAAAGGAAAATCTAGGGAAAGGCTGAATTTCAGCTCGCAATCAGTTGAAGGAATGAATAATCAGTTTAGTAAGTTTAAACGAAACTGAACATGCGAAGCTTTAGTGACACGAGAGGACATCACAAAGAACTAAAAAAGTTGATTCGATAGTGATGCTCAACCCTAAAAATAGGTCTAGTCGAAGCGGGGTTGTTATCTGAGAAATCAATCCCGATATGGAAGAAAAAGTTGCGCCAAAGTAGCTGCTAAAGCTGCAAGAAGAAGAAGCACATGCACACGTTCTCACGGTTCGTATGAACACGTGCAGGGAGACATCGAGTCGAATCTACTGATGTACACTGACCATGAGCTCGAGTACTCATAGAGTTGTCCAGTGCAGGAGAAGATGATGACTCCGACCTCGGCGTCACAGAGACGCGACAGATCCTTGGCCTTCTTCATCAGCGAGGTCCTCCTCTTGGCGAACGTGCTGTGCTCGCTGCTGCTGGAATGCGGATTCATCTCCCAATTGGGCTCCTGCTTCTTCCTCGATAGACCTGGCCTTCTCTACGGAGTCGCTCAATACCCCTCGCGATTATCTTTCTTCAAGGGAACCCGATTCAGGAAGCACGATTTTATAGTTGAAGAATTTCAGAGAAAAAGAAGGAAACTCCAAGGAGTGTTGAATTCAGCAACTCTTTTTCCATTTTTAAGGAGGAGAAATCATCAAAGAATTTACCAAAAAAAAAAAAAAAAATCATCAAAGAAATTCAAAAAAGGAAAAGAAAAAAGAAGAAACAAAAGAGGAGTTTAAAGTACCGAGGCATACATCTGCAGATAGTACAGTGTACAACTGTTCATTAGGAGGGCGATTGATTTTCAAAATGGGTAGTATGACTTATTATTAGGGAGATTGATTTTCAAAATGGGTAAATTTTAGATTATCTTCCTCGTTAAAATCGGTTCCCAAATTTTGTAATCTAAAACTCACTTCATTTTCACGTCTGGTTCCAAAATATACTCGAAAATATGTTTTTCTTTGGTTTCTATTTTTCTTTTTTCTTTTTTGGTAAAGATAAGAATTTGTATTACTTTTGCCAAATGGAATATACAATAAAAATGGAACTCAGCACCACAAAACTCGCACTCGTGGTGACATTAGACAATAATGATTAAAAGTGAAAAATGCGCTGTGGTTTCTAATTTGAAAGTAAAAAGACAAGGCTGAAACATTTGGCCAAGAGAGATCTTTTATTCCTTTTATTAGTTTCGATTTTTTTATAGCAAAGTAACATAAGCAACAAAATAATTCAAAATAAAAAATAAATGAGAGTGAGCGAGCAAAGATGAGTTAGGAATGAGCAAGAGTGGTAAGGCTTGAACTAGTGAGGGCTATAAGACTCGAGCGAGTGAGGGCGAGCCACAATAGAGTGAGCAGGAGAGAGAGAGAGAGAGAGAGAGAGAGAGAGAGAGAGAGAGAGTTTTTAATTGAGGTTGGAGGGAGTAAA
Organism: Melaleuca quinquenervia; assembly: GCA_030064385.1. Classification (NCBI taxonomy): domain Eukaryota; kingdom Viridiplantae; phylum Streptophyta; class Magnoliopsida; order Myrtales; family Myrtaceae; genus Melaleuca; species Melaleuca quinquenervia. The sequence continues at coordinate 1,130,042 of CM057726.1, read as the reverse complement.
GAAGAAGAGAACGAGTTTGACTTCGGATCTCTCTACTATTTTAACAGGTTATAATTTTATTGTATTTTTCATCTAGTTTATGCAGCAGATGACCGAAGCTCGTAATCACATTCTTGCATCCCAGGCAGTGTATCGGAATCACTAATGTTACTATCACGTAAGTGTCGGCTCGACTTATCCTTTGGTTCACCAGAAAGAACACATGTAAAGGCATTGGACAGTTACGAAGTTTCTTTCATGACGGCGTGATCCCGGCTTCGTTCGACTGCTCTCCTGTTATCGACGAACTCTCTGCTAGCCTACAGTCCTGTCAAGTCTCAGGTTTCGCCCGAGCAGGTGGCCCCTGAGGAATTGGTAACACTTCGCAAGCAGAAGAGATCGAACTTGCAATATAGACTCCGTCGCCTGAGCCCGTCCCTGATCTAGCGGAGACCAACCTCTTGGGGTAATTTACAATAGGACTGGCTGGTTCAATCAGCGGAGCCAATGATGCCTCCGGTTCGATAATTCCCTAGTACCAATGGAGGTCAAAACTGTCAAGAACCGGCCTAACTGGCCAGACCTTCGTGAATTTAACTGGTCTGATCTTGTTGTCCATTTACCTTGAACAACTTTACCGAGGAAGTGTTCAGCATCAACGGTGGCTGCACAATGCACTACTACATATATTTACTTATTTCACTAACCGCCCGTTTTTTCTTATTAAACCGCTGGTATCCGTTGAATGCCTATTAGTGGTTTTGCTGCTACAGCTTCCAGTGCAGTTTCAGAAACCCTTGTATCATGCGAGTAAAATCTGTACGAATGATCAAAGCAGGAAACAAAATTGATTTATGATGTGTCTGCTTTTGAACATTTCTTTAACTATCGTTCCTCTTTCTCTGGCCCTGGGTTTAGGCTTTGTTGGGAGTACTTTAGGAGTCAAATTCTGAATATACCAGATAATTTTGAGGGAGTGCAACCTCAAGATTGCCTGACAAATTTTTTGTCAAGGTGTGCGAAAGCTGTTTCGACATCAACTAAGGCTTCGTTTGTTTTACGGAAAATAACTTACGTACCGGAAAATATTTTTTGAATTTTTTGGCATTCGTTTCACGGAAAGTAAAATATTCAAGGAAAATATTTTCCACAAATGGAAAAAAATACCTTTAAAAGTAGAGAAAATATTTTTCGCTTTTTTGAAAGGGGAAAACGTGTTATTTGTTTACCTTTAAATATTGTGGCATCTAACAGCGTGTTTCGACATTGTTCGAGGCTGTCAATTTGAACGAATACTAGAAAATATTATCATTTTTTAGGAAAATAATTTCCTTAAAAATAATTTCTAAAAATAATATATTTTCCGTGAAATGAACGGAGCTAAAAGAAGGTACATTTCTTACATGCGAAGGCTGTGAGTGAGACAAAAAGGGTTAGAGTTTGAGCCATTCGCGACAGGACAGAGGAGAGAAATTTCAGCGTACATAAAAATAGAATATGGAGCATCGTGTTGAAGATAAGAAAAATGACCGAAATCTCTCGCGTTCACACTATTAAAGAACATTAAGCCATGACCATGTTCACACCTCCTGTCTTTGCAAAATTTAAATAAGAAGTGAAGTATGTGCGTTCACATTTGGATTGCCAACAGGCCTCCAACAGGCCAAAGGATAGAATCTGGGACTTCGAGCTGTTCTTCACGATTGTGTTGGTTCTGATTAAGTTGTGGGATGCCTCTAAGTTCTGCATGCTTCATGGCACATTAGCCATTACTGTAAAGCTCATGAAGGCTCTTTATTCATCTTCTTCTGTGGGGATCAAGTACAAAATCCTATTATTTGTTCGAGAGCAAAAGGGATGTGGAATCCATGCGTTCAGGTAATAGTGTGAACGCCAGATTTGCCGATATATTTTATTGGGACAAAAGGAAGGTCATGGTGTGAACACTGGATTTGTTGAAATAAGTTATTAAGACAAAAGTAACTTTTAAGCTCACATGGAGCAATGGATGTGGACAAAAATTTGAAGTTGGTGAATTAGCTTTTCGTAAGCCAAAATCATAGAAGTAGTCAAGGCTATGAATTGAGCTGAGCGCAGTGATTTCTTAAAAAATTGTAGTCCCAACTCAATTAGGGTTTCAAATGGACAATAATTTTTATGCGTTTTCGGGTATCATGACTAGTGCATTGAGATTATTACCTAAAGAATTGTGATTCCTCTGGAGAAGCGACGATGCTTTTTATTTTGTATTTTAGAATTCTCCAATGAGAAGCAATGCATTAGAATAACTCTATTGGATCGAGCCATGATTTGTGGGTAGTGATTAAGATAGATCATGAAAGCCTACATGCTTGTAAGTGAGAAAGAGCTCATTTTCAAATAATTGCGTGTTGGCTCAATAATTCATTCTCAAAGTAACTTTGAATCAGACCAAGTAATGTGTACAAGTCATCTTTGTTTAGTGGATCTCATGAGGTGAGCTAATGCAATTTATAATATAATAAGGCAGAAATGCATAAATGGCATCTACATTTGCATATTATTATATACATGTACGATAAGAACACCTACAAAAACCTGCACCCTCTTATAGTTTCAGTGCATAATGGAAACTTACATGGACAAGCAAGTTATAGTCCTGACTATGTGATTATATTCTATGAACAAAGTTGAGCAAGTGTCATGAATAACTACAACCTAAAGTCCTGACTACGTGATTATTTTTAACATTTTATCCAAACAATTTGATGCAGTCAGCATTTGTTTTCAAATTCTTTTAAGAACAAAGCCTGGCAGTGTGTTGCTTCAGTGAATGGGTGCTGCTTTGAGAAATATATGTCATTAAAGTTTTTTTTTTCTTCACCGAGTGGCTTTAGATCATGACGTATCCCGCTCTTTGATATCCCACTCGTTGACACTTTTCTTTCCTCACTGCCAGGTAACTCGTAAATACCCTTCGTAATAAATATTGGCTGATAAATTTGCGTCAAAAGATTTCTCAAAACGATCACCGTTTGTTGTGCATCAGTCAAATTAATGTATGACTGTCGAGAATTATTTGGTGGGGCGATGGGAAGATGGTTGTCCAAAAGGTAAAGAGGAAGAAAGGGCCCATCTGTCTAGCAGCAGAAGAGAAGGGAACGTCTTGCTCTCATCGAACTCTCACCGGGAGTTATTACAATCAGCCGCCACTTCCATATGGTCCTCATCTTCATCCATCTCCGGTTCTTTCGTTTTTATGTTTTCCCATCTCTTGGTTTTGAAAAAGCCGCAAAAATGAGTGCATGTATCTCCTGATTTTGAGCTTCCAGGCATTCTTGATGCTCACAGCAGTCTAAGATTTAGTTGAAGAGAGCAGATCTTTCGTTTCTTTTTGGGCTTTAACCAGACTTTTGTCAGATGAACTTCAAATTAGGGCTAACTCGGGTTTATGGTTTTCCTTGTGGGGGTGTAGCGTATGCGGCCGGACCATATCCAAAGGTTGCTTATCCACCGCCCACTAAATTTCCGCCACCAGGTTACTCTGAGCAATATTCCCGGCCGCCTCCAGCCGTCCACCCTCTTCCTCTGCTCCCCCACCAAGACCAACAAAGAATCGTTTTCTCGAGAGGCTGGTTAGCCCTCTATTTCTTTCGAGTCAATTTTTGGAATGAATTCCCTGTTTCTGTATCTAGTTTGTTCAGGTTCAATAGTAATCGGAAGAAGATAAACAGCCCTTTAGTAGAATGGGTGAACTATGACGCAACGACATGATCAGATATTGACAAGCCAATTTTAAACACGCTTATGTGATAATAAACACGCTTTGGCCAAATCAATCTTTCCCGATAATGATAATAAACTTTATATCGAGAAAGTGGATTATTCTATTGGGTCGGGCACCTAATAAAAACACATCTTATTGATGTGGATCTATTAAAAGAGCAAGACGATGAAGTATCAAAATTTTCAAATGAGTTTTTAAATATCATCTAGACTGAAAAGGGAACTCAGATTTTTCATTTCATGATGTTGCCCGAGAAAAATAGATTTGATCAAGATGGATAACTTTTTGTCCCGTGCTTGCACAAGTCATTTGTTGACCATGAAAATTACTCATGTTGTCTCATTTAGCGAAGTAAGAACTTGAATAAATCGTTCCTCGATGTTGGAATTTAGGATGCATTTATTTCGTGAAAAATAAATAAATTGAAAAATACATATATATTTTAAAATAATCATTTGTATTGCTATGAAATTGAATACATAAAAAATATTTCCATCATTCACAAAAATGCTTAGATAAAATTTGTTATCAATAATGAAAATATTGTTCATGAATTAATTATTTCAAGTAATACAAATGACCATTTAAACAAACGGAGCCTTAAATTGATATCAAGGTGATATAGCTCGAGTTAGATTAAAATCATAGCACAACTCTTGAAAGGAAACAACTTGGATAAAGTTTTGTCACATTCTCAAACTCAATAGTCCAAAAAATTTAGTAAGTTATGCTCCGTTTGTTTTACGAAAAAATGTGAATTCATTTTTCAAGAAAATGATAATATTTTTCAATGTCAACTGAAAACTTAAAAATAATTAGAAAACATTTTACATTATTTGGTAGAAAGATTTGATTTGATATTTTAAATTAGACATACATTGTTTTCGACACCAATGACCTGTGCATAGGCAGTCGAAGAACAAGATATGTACACTAAGGTCCTTGGTCTAGCCTCAATAGACTTTGACTTGGGTATATGCACTTGGGTCCCAAGCAAAGCATGAGCATAGGCATTGATCCTAGGTACTCATAAGTTGGGACCATGAACTCGATGACCATGCCCAACTCCCTAGTGCCCCAACCCGAGTCGACAAAGGCATACCCAAGGCTCCGCACTCATGCTTGGTCCTTGGAACTTGAGCTTGAGTCTAAGTCACTTGAGCCCTGGTCCATTGATGTTAGGCTAAGGACTCTAATCCCAAAAATTGAGCTTGGGTCCCTACCAATCAAACATTGGTTCACAGAGGTTGGGTTCTTGGCACCCGAGCTCAAGACTCTAGTGCCCATGCTTGAATGCCTTGCACCCAAGCCTAGGTCTATCAAGGCCAAGGCCCCTAGAACCTAAATGCTGGTGCTTAGGTTCATTGAGGCCAGACTTGGGGCCCGCAACACTTATGCCTAGGACATTATCACTTATGCCTTGGTCCTCAGTGCCCGAGCTCAACTGCCATGTCAAAACTGGAGGAACCTTAACTAAAACACCGTGGACTTGAGTACTAGCATTGGATCCTAAGCCAAACCTCGATGGACTTGGACGATTTCAAGGTCCCAAGTCAAGCCATGATGGATTTGGGTGCTTGTGTCAAGGACTTAGGTGCAAGCACCAAGGTCCTCAGCTCAACCACAATGGACTTGGGCCTAACCTAGATGGACCTAGGTGTTGGGGATCGAGATACGGGTTCTAGGGTCTAGGCCTAGCCTTGATGGATCTGGGTGCAGGTGTCAAGGAGCTGGACCCTAGCACGAAGCATGGCCTTGATGGACCCAGGCGCATGTACTAGGGTGCGGGCGTCTGGGTTTTGGACCAGACCTTGAGAGACTGAGCCCAAAGAAAATGAGATTTTCTCGTATGGTATACAAAGATGGACGCAAAAAGAACGCTGTCTAGCTCCTTTAGCAGTAAGCAAACAGATATTCAACAACATGAAATGGCAAATACAGATAGACAAGAAAGTGGTTTTCTCTCTTCTGGCAAATATTACATACAAGGAAATTCAAGAGCAGGCAGATACTTTGCAAATGTGTGCTCAGGGTGAATTATCTGAAAGTCAGAGATTATACTCATCCATCCTTATGATAGAGGAACCAGAAGAGGGGGTACCGCCTCCACCATATGCCTGCATTTATTGTGTGTAAGCAACATGTGGTCGGTTCTTCTGCACACAAACTCAACAAAGTCCACGGCAAAGATTACTTTTACAGCTAAAATGGACCTTTGCAACTTCTGAAGTATCAATTGCCTCGTCAGTGCTCCTCAAACTCATCTTCAGTTTATTCAGCTGCATTTAAGCCACTGCTCCAATAATACATGCCAAGGAAATCATAAGTTTTTTTTTTTTGTAAATGTAAGTAGTATATTGATTTTACCATGCAAAGCTGTACAAGGCGTGTGTCTTGGTACCACAAAACAGGAAATCATAAGTTGATACAGCAGTTACATGAAAATATTGATCTTCAAAACCATTTAAACTGGAAAAAACATATCAGGCAGAACACTGCACTCAGCACTCCCTTGGCCTCAGTGTTTTTTTTTCCTGATATAAAAGACCTTTTTATCTGGAGTCAATTGGGGCACTTAAGACTGAACAACCCAACAAACAAGAATAATAAAAATTGACAAGAATTTATATGGTTTGAACCGATTGTGCACTGCACAAAGTAGTTTTCACAACTTCAGACTTTATAATGACAAAGACACAAGATTGCCAAAAGAACATCAAATGCATAATAAGCATGCTTTACTCTTATAGTGATAAGGATGTGAGTTTACAAGTCATCTCCAAGTATATGAACAATGCTACATCCTTCTTGATGAATGTCATGTTGTGCCTAGTATTATGTGGTTATTGGCTCTTACCTGTCAATGAAGCTACTTTTAGTTACCTGCCTCTTCTAGTTAAAGCAACTAGAGAAAGCTGCTTATCTTGTTTATAATAACTCATAGTCTTCATCTTCTTATCCTGTTTTAGGATAAGGCCAAGATATTCTTAGCATCCTCATTTCAGATCCATCTTTCATCATACATCTATACCTTCCTCCGGGCAATATGTGGCATGCAAGTTGATACCCAACTATCAACATTCAGTATGATAGACCTCAGCTACCCTAACAATGCACAATGAAATGTAAGAAACTTACAAAGAAGGAGCATTTTAATCATGTCTAGTTGATACTGACTCAAATTGAAAGGGTGAGTGATCCAGTTCCCAAGTTTCGATAGATTAGTTGGATAAAAATTCCTTAGAGCCATTATTACAATTTCAGCGGACCCAAATAACATCAGGCCCAAATAACATCAGGCCATTCTTACAAAATGGTCCTTCACAAAATTCTAAATTTAAGCGTACGGTAATATGATAAGCTAGAGATCAACCAAATTGAAGCTCAAAACAAAGAACTTGCCATTTTATAGACCAGACTAAGTTTTCAAAATGTAGATGATTCAGAACAAACAATATATACAAAAATCTTGCCAGTTTGCCTCAAGCCAGTTGCCACACTTTTCGAACTTAATTGCTTGCCAATGTCATAACTTAAATCAGCAATCCCAATAGCGCTGATTCCATCAATTGTCAGATAGACGAAGCATCTCACAGCAATTGGAAAGGTTTGCATATATAAATGAAGAAGATAAAAAGCTAAACAAGGACAGAGAGTTTCTCACCACACAAAAGAGTGGATTTACTGTGAACACATCTAATTGAATGCAAAAAATGAAACCAAAAAAATAGAGGAAAGGGAATAAAAAGCGTTGTATAAACCACATATTCTGAAACCTAAACAAGCATATTAGACTGTGAACAAATACTCTATGTGCGTTTTGCTTCATCCGAGTGAAAAATTGTCAAGAAACAGTGACAGACAATGACAAAATAAGTGCAATAATAAGAGGGAGAAACCTAATTATTGAATCTTCATACAGACATTCCCCATAAAGCCCCCTGCCTAATCGAGCTTTAAAAAATTTATCCAGAAATTTAGCTGCAGAGTTCTATCTCACAGAGTTGTAAGCATGTCCTTTAGCAATCAAATCCAAAACACTTATATCCAATAACTGCAACGGAAATTCAAATGACTCAAATCTATAAATATATACTAAAGGATAAAACTAGAAGGCAAGAATTCACTAAAGAGCAAATGTATCGCAGTTGGAAAGTCCGTCTTGCAGTGGAGTCGTTACTTTATTCATTCTCTTATAAAAGGAAAACTAATACACAATGAGGTGATAAAACAGATTAAATACCTGTTTGAACATGAATGGCTCAGTGGTGCAATTTAATTTTGAGCACCTCCCATCCAATCCTATATTAAAAGCCTTGATGTCTGGTAAGGTCCAATGGCGAAGATCTCCATCTTTAATGTACTTGAGAACCATCTCCACGTGCTCTTGATCCCTGGGGGGTGTCTAAAAGACCTGGGCACTCCTTCCGCAGAGTAATACTTTGTTCAGAACACACCATTCTTCACGGAGAGTGCATGAATTGAAGCATCAAGTATGCATGGAGTAGTTTCTCAGCTTACATTTGTAGATCTGTTCCCTGCAAGTTCAGCAGAAAAATACTGATACTCAGCAGTTACACTGCTCTTCTCAGCACTGGAATGGACGACAAGGTTCTCAGGGCAATACTCTTTGGCAGAAGTATGTGAAAAAGCTGACTCTCTGAGCTCAAATGCAATTCTCCTGAACATACAGAAGAAAATTTACCCGTAATTCGCAATCGCAGATGACTGAGAAAAGAAGAGAAAGAAAAGCTAAGAACATGATACAGAAATGTTAATACAAAAATTAATAGCAAACACGATGCCAAAATTACTTGCAGAAAGATTGCTGCGCAAGCTTCAATGCAAATTCCTTTGGGCCCAAGAAAGTCGAGAAGATACAATTTTTCCAGTCGGTGATAAGCAAATCCTCAACTCTGTAGCAAAGATATGCTTAGTCCACCTGGTTTCCATGAGTTAATGGAAAGGGCAATCAACGCAAGAAAATGTCTTGCTATGTCCCGGTCAGGAAAAAAAAATCTAAATCTTGACAAGAGAATCATTAACCCTTCGACCCATTCAACTTTTGTTGCACGGTTGGACCCAAAAAAAAAAAAAAAACTTGCGTTGCACGCAGGGGCACATCTTTTTGGCCTCGTCCGGGGAAAGATAACACACAAAACAATTTCATCACGAGGCACAACCAATAAGCGCGCCAAATAAGGCCGGCGTATTAGTGATAATATCTTGTTAGCCCATGAGCTATTTTGTGACTTCTATCATGAGCCGTACTCCCCGAAGTGTGCTGTGAATGTGGATTTTAGGAAGACCTATGACACGGTTGATTGGGTTTTCTTGGAGTCCACATTGGTTGCTTTTGGGTTTCCGGATTACCTAGTAGCACTGATCATGACTTGTGTTAGAACCCCTAAATTCTCCATCTCTATTAATGGGGAGCTTAAGGGTTTCTTCTCTAGCTCGAGAGGCCTCAGGCAGGGAGATCCCATCTCCCCATATCTATTCACCCTGGTCATGGAGGTCTTCTCTGATATTATTGCGAGGCAGGCAGCGTTACCAGGGTATCAATATTATTGGAGGTGTAGGTCGACTGGGCTGACCCATCTCTTCTTTGCCGATGACGTGCTACTGTTTAGTAGAGCGGACGTGGCTTCGGTGGGACTTATGAAGGCGGCTTTCACCATGTTCTCTCAATGGTCGGGATTGGAGCCGAACTTGGAGAAGAGCGAGGTCTACATCTCAGGAGGGTCGGTGGATCTCCGGGGAGCTATTGTGGACCTACTTGGATTCAGGACTGGTGCCCTTCCGTTCCGTTACCTGGGGGTGCCAGTGATATCGGGTAGACTGGGGAAGGCAGATTGTGTCTCCCTGGTCAACATGATCACGAGTCGGGCGCAGGCGTGGACTCATAGGTTCTTATAATTCGCGGGACGTCTGCAGCTTGTTAGGTCAGTCCTCTATGCTATTCAGGTCTATTGGTCCGGAGTATTTATGTTACCATGTTCAGTTATAGAGATGATTGAGCGGGTACTTAGGTAGTTCCTATGGAAAGGCCCTGATCTCGGACCAGGGGGAGCCAAGGTAGCATGGGTGGACGTATGTCTACCCAAGGAGGAAGGGGGCTTAGGTATTAGGCGCCTTAGGGAGAGTAATAGGACGGCCATGCTTAAGCATATATGGACCCTCTTTGTGGATAGGGAGTCTTTGTGGTGTAGATGGATCCACTCGGTCTTCTTTGGTAGACATAGTTTTTGGGTGGCGAAGCGACCGACTGTTTGTTCATGGGCCTGGAAGAGGATTATTGCGCTTGGGCAAGAGTTCAAGCATATGTTTCGATGGGGAGTTGGGGATGGGAGGACTATCTCATTATGGTTTGATCACTGCCATAACATTGGTCCCCTATACACTTTATATGCCGACCGGGACATCTACCGCTCTGGCCTATTTAGGAAGGCCACGCTGGCCGATCTTTTTGTGGCTCGAGGACGGGATCTTTCTATTTTGCATGAGTTGGGACCGCTTCCTATTTTGTCTGACCGACATGATTATTTTCGGTGGTTGGGGGACTCTTTTGGCACTTTCTCCGTGGCATCAGCATGGAGTGTTGTTCGTCCGACGGGTCCGAGAGTTCCATGGTCTTCATTCATTTGGAACAAGGCGATCATTCCGAGGCATCAGTTCCACCTGTGGATTATGACGGGAAACAGGCTACCCACCCAGGTATTCCTGTTATCTTCTGGTAGGATAGTGGATGGTTCGTGTGTTTTCTGCCATGCTAGGCCGGATTCCATAGATCATCTCTTTTTCAGATGTCGTGCCACTGCTGGGCTTGCATCCTTCTGGGCCCAAAATTGTCAGATTTCTTGGAGGCAGGGATCGTGGCAGGAGACGCTTGAGTGGGCTATTAGACATATATCTGGCAATTACTTCCATCAGAGTATTGCCAGATTCTCGCTGGGAGCCCTATGCCATATTATATGGAAGACACAGAATGACGCCTTATTCCGTAATTGCTGAGTCTTCATTCCAGCCATGAAGACGAAGCTTATCATGATGGTCAGAGATAGAGCCAGATTGTTACAGCCTGTTATTGACACTCCCCGTAATAGGCGGGTCCAGGAGAGGTGGCAGATTGACCCCTCCATTTTTTGTGATAGTTGATTTACTTAGCTTCACTAGGTACAGTTTTATGTAGTTTTAGCCATTTTGGCTTTTGTTGGCCACTGTTTAGGCTTTCCATCGATTAGATGATGTATTTAGGCGTCCTTCTTTGGATGTACTTTTGCTTTCTTGGTACCCTTGCACTCACACATCTATTGTAGTGTTGAGTGTGAGTTTTGTGGTACCAAGACATACGCCTTGTACAGCTTTGCATGGTAAAATCTATATAATACTTACATTTACCAAAAAAAAAAAAATAAGCGCGCCAAATACCAGACCATCAATCAGAATGCAAAACTAGATTTCGGTCCAACGATCTTTACTCCTTCGAAGCCCGCCATCTCAAAATTCCAGTATCATTTAAGTTTAAGCTCAAGAACATCCCGAGAACCCACACGAACGGAGAAGCCGCCCATTTCACTGACGAAGGAGGACAACAGAGAAAACAGCAAATCACCTGAAGGGTTTCCACAGAAGAGAGAGGAAGAACCAGGCAAGGAACGTGGAAGCGAGAGTGGAAGAGGCGACCCAAGAGAGCGGGAAAATGCACCCGAAAACGAAGGTTAGTCATAGAGCGCGAGATTCGGGACTCCCTCGTCGCGTGCTCTGGCTATGGCACTCCAAAGCGGCGCCCGATCTAAAGCACCGAGCGAACTGGGGAAGTAGTGGGACGGCAGACAGGTTACGCGCGAGGGAGTTTACTCTAAATTCTAAAGTTTATCATAAACAGAATTTTATAACTAGCAAAAAGTACAATTAAAATCTTAAAATTGATTCAATTAAATTTTAAGTCAAGTCAATCTAATTCGACTAGTCGAAAATGTCGACAAGAACTTTTCTAATCATTTCTCGCTCCAACATGACAAAATTACTCAAGTGAGGAAATCCACGCTTGCAAACTTTTGCTCCAAATTGAAGGTTTTGAATCAAATCACCGAGTCTAAACCCTAAATTGAGCATAACTCAGGAAACGGGGACCTCTTTTTTTTTTTCGATGGTCATTTTTGTTAGTATGATTTCTGCTTTGTATTAGGATTAGCGCCATAAGAAAGTCCTGATGAATGTGCACGGCAAGCAGGCGCTCTTAAGAGCCCTCCTACTGCATAAACTTTTGCCTGGGCATGGTGCCGGTGGGCACTCGGTAGTCACCTTTGCAATGAAGTAGATCGCTTTGTACAGGAATATCTAGCCATCGCTATGCTCCAAACTCCTCACACAGACCATAGTGGAGAGAGAGAGAGAGAGAGAGAGAGAGAGAGAGAGAGAGAGAGAGAGAGAGAGAGAGAGAGAGAGAGAGAGAGAGAGGTGTTGGCATCAGCATCAAATTGCAAGAGGCATTGGGGTGTTTTGGCCTAGAAAGGCGAAAGGTGATGACCAACTTTGGATTGAGGTTTTGGTTGCATAGCGGACGACTGATAGGGTTTCTCTCGGGGCCCTCTTACGCAAAGGTGTGTTTTAGCGGATTCGGTTTGCTGAATATGGTTGAAGATGAAAACTCGCATTTTCAAAAACGAACATGCAAAGGGGTGAAGTGGTGAAAATTAAGGTGTCTTTTTGATACTTTTCTTTCAAACAATCATGAAGTAGTTGTCTTCCTAAAATGACTGGACTTAGCCCTCCATGAGCAGTCTTAACAAGAAATTTGCTTGCGTAGGCACGTCAAGATGGTGTTTCAAGACTTGCCTTGATAAGTCAGTAGATTTATGATAATTGTCAATAGTTTTTTTAAATTAAGATGTGTGTCATTCTAGCAAAAAAAAAAAAAAAAGTAAAGCGTTTGTCAAATCATGGTGGATGTGGAATTCGCATCACTTTTCAGATAATTTATTAATATCAATCTCGATATATGTCCGAAAAAGATGGTAATTACTACTACTTGAAATAACGAATCTCCTGCGAAAGCTCCAGTTTCTGTATCCCAAAGAATAAATAGCTGAAAAAAGGATCTGTGTATTCATTAACCTTGGAATAAAATTAAGTAGCCCAGATTCTTATTTGGGGCAATCATCTGTTTACAAGCAATTAGGACATAAATCAATACTCTGAAGCTTCCTCTGAATCTCCTTGGAAACTTTACTTTACTTTACTTTTTTTTTTCTGGCTAATAAAGTGAAGTAAAAGATCAGCTTGCTCACATGAAAACTTGCAGCAGTCAGTGCTCTAAACTTGAGGGAGCACGGACGGCTAACCATCATCATTTAAAGTCATGAAGTCACCTGGTCGAGGTAATTGTAACCTGTCAAAAGGATTTTCAATTTGATGTCTTCTTTGAAGATGGAGAAAGTGTTCAGGGCTTGTTAATGTTGCAGATGTAAAGGAGAGAACAACTCACGCCAATTCTGTGGTGACCGGAGGAGTCGCGCTCCTGTTTCGACGATGGGGCCGTCTCGAAGGGGAAGGAATTGGGATATCGGTATCATCTCTGGTATCAATGCCAAATGATACATAATATCTGCTGACTTCACTAATAGAACTCCCTTCCTTGTAAATCTGACACTGAAAAATGTTAGGGTGGTCACTAGAAAAAATACAGTAAAAACCTGATCCTAATAGACACTGTTACTGCCAGAATGATTCATCCTGTTAAAATTGGCTTCGACTTCACTCCACATCATTAAACATTTTGCTTAGGGCAAAGCTCAGCAAAATGTTGGTAAGCACAGTCAACTTTGTGTAAGCAGTCTCATCATTTGAAACAACTATCCTCATATATAAGATGAGAACTGATAATGTGACAACATTGGAAACAATATTAGGTAAGATCTGCCTGCGTGCCTGAGTCATGTGCGTCTGCACATGCATAATCAACATCATCTCCAGGAATTCTGCACTTTCTTTGTCAATAAGGTTTACCTTCTCTTGCAGCACTAGATTTTCTTGATGAATGAGGTTTCTCTGCAGTAAATTAATCCAGTATTAGTTAACTTATGGTTGAACCAGTAGAAGAACAATTGTGATCTATAGCCAAAGTAAAACCTTTCGATGGAGCTCATTAATTTGATCCATCATAATCTGCTCCTGAATCAAAGTATAACGTAAGATGATTCAGATGAACATATATATTCGTTATTTAACAATAAAAGGGAGAATAATACTATGTCCAAATGTACCTTTTGAAGGTGGATAGTCGATGAACTCATTTCTAATTGGTTCTCCAAATTCTGTAGATCCTTCACACTCAAGCCAGAGAGGTCTTCACCCATCAGTTGCCTGCAAGTATTCAAATAGCATCCATATGTGTAACTACTCATACTATAACTCTTGATCAAAGAAGATGCCTTTCATTTAGATATCATCCACATCATAATATGAACCATGCATACTGCCTTCTATCTGGTTTAAGCTAAATAAACCAAACTTGAGTATGGGTTTCTTGTAATATAATTACCCAACCAAACAAATCACAAACTTAAGTACCATAGACTGGTATGGACTCTGACAGATACATCAGGGATACACAATCAAGATATATATATAAAACCAACTGAGGTATGAAGAATCTCATAATTATCTCTAAAACCAGTGAAAATAGCGCCACTCTGGATGATCGAACTGAGTGAAGCTTCAATATAGAGCCATATAAACTGGTGATCGACCTGAGTATATCTTTGAAATAGAGCCATACAAACTGGTGATCAACCTGAGTAAAGCTGATTCTAGGGAAGAAGTGGAAGAGGGTTGACGATTCGTATTTATGAGGGCCACAGCTACTACGAAAAAAGTTTTACTTTTCTATTGATAGTAGACAGGCAGGAACACAACAAGAAGGGCATATACAAAACAGGCCCAGGAAAGGATTAAAGGATTTGTATCAAATCTCAGTGTTGCAATGGCAAAAGATTTGTTCACATCTAAAAAATTCACCAACTGAGAAGCCTGATATGTAGTTAATTTCTCCAAGGAAAAGGCAACCCTTTGAAACTATATTTTAGTGCTCTATACTTGATAAGAAATGCTGAAAAATGATCAAAGTCTATGAGGCAACCCAACTCAGCTCAGTTGCTTGCATAATGTTGTTTGCTTTTGGTTGTGACTCACCTGTGCTGTCCCAGTTTTGAGATGCGTCAAACTAATTTGAAGTAGTGTGAGACCATGGATAACAACCCAGACGCAGGCGATGGGGTATGAGAAACATACGTGATGCCTAACATTCCCATCCTAGCTCTAGTACCCCGGAAGGTAGCTCTACTCAAGCCAATTGTCAGCATGAATCATTCTCTATAGTCAAGACTCACCTTGTGTGATATTATAATGTTCTGATTTGAGATTCGCAAGACTTATCTATAAGCATAACAACCGAGACGTGAGTAACATGGAGTTAGAGATCTAATGCCTAATAGCTGATAAGTTAAGACCCAGATTATGTGCATGGCATCTGAGAAGTGATAGAATGTGAAAAAAGGACAAAAGACTTGAGACTTTCAGTAAAGTCTCCAACTAAAAGCATGCTGAAGTACATTACCAAGTGTAAAGTATGGATCAGGAATTAATATTATTAGTCCATGTAAGGTTAGAGAGAAGTAATGGTGAACATTTGAGAGCACTGAAGTGGGTGACAAAAGCACCAACAAAGAAAGGGGTAGAGATTAAGTAGATCAGAGCATGAAGATAAATTGGTGAGCACAATAGTCTTAGAAGAGAACTCTATATAGGCTTGTTTTAAAAAGAAATGTTCCAAGAAATGAAATAACACGATTGCAAAAAACATTTTTCCCTAACCATGTCAGAGCATTTTGTTGACATTATGCTATCATCATAGTTTCCTATCTGGATAGGAGCTATTAATTAAGGTAAACTAATTGGTTCCTGAGAATCAAATTGGTAAAAAAAATGCCTTTATTAGGCAACTAAGTTGTTCTTGACAAGAATAAAGGCTTCCCACTTAATCCAAATGCCTCTCGACTTTAATGCATTCACTCCTTTCCACCTCACAGGTACATAATTGGTGCTTGACTATCAGGTTTCTAGCATTCACACTATTGTAGGAAGCTATTGGGTGGTGACACTGATGTACCTGTGGTACTTTTTCAGACCTTGGAGTTGACGATTCAAGTTTCCCATCTCTTCTTCTAAAACCTGCAGACGCTATTTAGAGGAAATTCCCAAAAAATTCAATTAATTTAAAATTAATGTGTGTTCTCCTATGATAATGTCGAAGGCAAGGTTGTTTATGTGATGTACCTTGGCATCAATGGGTGGCTGATCCAATTCCGGTTGGGGTTCCCGCTTCAGATTGTTGTAGCGTTCAATAACTGAGTCCATGCTGAACACAACCAAGAGTTACTCCAAGAAATCTATATCATCGGTGGACATAATCAAGAATGAAAACGGTATTGGATGCTCTTGAGGCATATAAAAGATTTGTGCACTTTAGACGATTACCCACTTGTTTAATTCATATGAGAAAAACGAAAATGAAAATCTAGGAAAATATTGAAATTCAACTCGCAATCAGTTGAAGGAATGAATAATCAGTTCAGTAAGTTCAAACGAAGCTGAACATATGAAGCTTCAGTAAGACGAGGGAAGTGATGACAAAGAACCCAAAAGGTTGATGCGATGGTGATGCTCAACTCTAAAGCTAGGTCTAAGTCTAAGCAGCGGTATTATCCAAGAAATCAATCCATACATGGAAGAAAAAGTTGCGCCAGCAAAGCTGCAAGAAGAAGAAGCGCATGCGCACGTATCATGTTTCGTGTGTGCACGTGCGGGTGGGCAGGCACGCATTTGCGAGGAAGACGGAGGGAGACATCGCGGGTCGAATCTATTGATGTACACTGACCTTGAGCTCGAGTACTCATAGAGCTCTCCAGTGCAGGAGAAGATGATGATTCCGACCTCGGCGTCGCAGAGATGCGATAGATCCTCGGCCTTCTTCATCAGTGAGTTCCTCCGCTTGGCGAACGTGATGTGGTCGCCGCTGCTCGAAGGCAGATTCATCTCCGTACTGGGAATCTTTCCTCCTCCTCCTTCCTCCTGGATGGACCTCGACTTCTCCTCCGACGTCACTCAAAACCCCTCGCGATTATCTTCCTTCAAGGGAAACCCGATTCAGGAAACGTGATCTTACAGTTGAAGAACATGGGGAAAGCAAAAAAAGGAACTCCAAGGAGACATGTTTAAGGAGGACAAATCAACAACGGAATTCAAAAAAAGACGGAAAGACATGAAAACGACGGGCGGCGTTTAAAGTACAGAGTCTTTACCTCTGCAGAGAATGCAGTGTTCATCCAAAGAGGCGATTTTAAGATTGAAATCTGAGTGGTTTTCTCAGAGCCAAGACAGAGAGAGAACCTCAAATCGGAGCGGGACTTCTCAGATTCCGAGGTAGAAACTGAAAACCGCCGGACGGTTTTCCTTTAAAATGTCTTCAGCTTTCGGAGTGGGTATGGGGCTCCTGGTCGTGCCTACTCGCGCGAGTACGGTTCACGAACGCCACTCGAACACCAGTTGGTTAAAAAACGGCCGAGTCAACTTAATTACCAGAAAACGACATGAAAATGATAACCAGACGAACGACGTACGATCGATTTGGACCACATCCCTCTTCCCAAAACGACAATTTGTCATCTAATGAAGACCGACTAGACTTGATAAATGACGTTTCAGTATTTGAGCTTATAAGTTATCATCACAAGTGGACAAGATATGTAGGAAATTGTCACCTTCTCCTTCTAGAGGGCACTCATTATCATCTCCTCCAATTTCGTCTAATTTAATATGATGAGATATAATATAATATGGTTGGGGCACTCACCTGAGTTCCCCTTAAGATTAATGAGTGTCGAATTTTTTCACTGAGCTTTGCAAACAAATTAGTAATAACGATCGAATCGTTTAGATTTCTCACCCGTGTGACATGATATAATCTAGTGTTCATCCATGAGATATTTCCGATTATTTAGCTCTTAGAGGGAAAAATTCCCGAGTCCTTGAGATCTTGTGGCTTATCACTTATTATTAAAGAAACATCTAAAAAGAAAAGGGCATGATAAGGACATCAAGTCATTTAAAATGGTTTCATTACTTTGAAATTTCGGATACATTATCAACATCATTAGATAATTAACTCAATTTATGCTCCTTAAGTCCTAAATCTTTTGCAACTTTGCCGACCTAAATATTTTCTTTTTGCCATAAGTCATAAACCTTTTGCAATTTTGTTGATTAAGTCATTCCGATAGATTTTTGCTGAAAAATGCTTATGTGGCGATAACGTGGCGCGATCGGATTTCACCGACGACAACGTGGTGACGACGTGACAAAAAAGACATCATTTTGGCTAAAATTTCGTTTTCTTCCTCTTGCCCCATCTGACCACCACCGAAGGAAGGAGAAAAACTCCAAATTGGCTTTGCATGAAGAACCCTCAATTCCCATTCAATACAACCGACTCAAAACCACAGCATATCCCGCCTCCAACTATTACCAAATTCACTTGGGACGAGGCAATGTAAAGCAATAGACCGAACCTGGGTCGAATAGCCACGAACAGAAGAAACCAGGCTGCAGAAACCCTAGCCAAAGAAAAGCTCAGATCTCTAAGCACGGAGCAAATCAGCTAAAATGCTTCGGTGAACTTGTAGATCGGTGAGGGAGGAGCGTATCCTCCAAATTTCAGCTCCAACCGATCACTAGAACTCCAGATTTGAAGAAAATTCGGACCGGGTCCCTCAAAAAATTGCACCAGCAAAGAGCTAGACAAAAACTCTGATAACTTTTTTCGGAGAGTTTATTCAGAAAATCCGTCTGATGGAGTTGTAGATCAGGTAGAGGGGATGTTCTACTCCAAATATTATCTTAATCCAACGGTCGGATCGTCAGGAATCAAGAAAATTTGAATCAGGTCTCAGATGAACAGTAACCGCGATTTGAAGAGAATTTAGGGTTCTTCATGCAAGCCAATTTGGGGCTTTTCTCCTCCTTCGGTGGTGGTCAGATGGGGCAAGAAGAAGAAATAAATTTTTAGCCAAAATGACGTCGTTTTTTCCACGTCGTCGTCGGCGAAGTCCAGTCACGCCACGTCGTCACCATGTAGGTATTTTGCTGCCAAAATCCGTCGAAATGACTTAATCAACAAAGTTGTAAAATATTTATGACTTATTTGACAAAAAGAAAATGTTTATGATTGAATCGGCAAAACTGTAAAATGTTTATTGACTTAAATGACAATTGTCCTAAAAAAGTTTCATGACTTTGAAATTTCGAATACATTATCAACATTATTGGATAATTAACTCAATTCATCCTCCTTAAATTGAGAAAATCTCACTTAGTATAAACCATTGGAAAACTTAGTTTGAGTTGAACAATAAGTTTATTCAGACCAACTACATATGTTGATTAAAGTCCAAGAAAATTATCTAGAAAGTTTAAAACCTATTGTATTTTTATCAAGTTAGTTTTAAACCATTTAATTGTGTCAATTTGATCCTTAACCATTTTATATTTGTTTCAAATAATTCCATCCAATCAATTTTAAAGAAATTGTTGACATGTATATTGGTTATTCAATGTGGTATACTCGATGATAATGTAAATAAAATTTAATAAAATTTAATAAAATTTTAAAATTTTCCTATTTTTTCAATTTTTAATTTTCCTTTCATTCTTTTTTCTCTGTCTTTTTTTTATTTATACCTTCTATCTTCTTCTTTCTTTTTGACTTTTTCCTTCGACCAGCCTCTAGGGAGGGCCCTTGCCAGAGAAGAAGACAGAAAAAAACAAAGAGAAAAGGAGAAAAAAGAAGAACGTAAAGGAACAAAAGTAATAAAAAAGAAAAGACCGTGCTACGTTGGATGACTAATGTTTACATTAGGAAACTTTTGGCCAAATTGGCCAAATTGATTCAATTAGTAAAATATAAAAAAGTTATAGCTAGATTCAACCGGCACAATTAAAAAACTTATGATTGAATTGACAAAAGTGTAATATGTTTAATTTTTTCTTGATAATTTTCCATCAAAATCTTGAACAAGGGCTTTGTGATATATAACTCGTCCTCTTGTAACTAGTTTTCTTGTAAATATTGCAGGCCCATTTTCTTCTCCATTCTTAATTGGAGAACGTAGTTTTCTAATTAGCATGTTCTAAAATATATGGATATAAATTACATCCATATTCAACTAAAAATAAATCTGGGTGATGTTCGTCTTTATGACTCACCAATTAGATGCCTGATTGAATGAATATATCTTTCCAATCAAGGATGCATAAGAACGTAAAAAATCTCCTCATTTTAATGTTATGTTCAAATTAAAAATGGAGTTTTACAAAATTTGTTGTAAAATTAATGTGAAAACTAATAGTATCTTGAAATCAAATCAATCCAAAATCATCGGCACAATAAACGAGGAAAAAAATAAAGCATGTGATATTATTTATATGAGTCAGTTTGAGTGCACTTCATGTGATATAACCGGAGAGTTATAGTTGCTCATGTGCTCAAACATTTTCTACACTTAAATTAAGACTAAGCCTGCAGTACTTATAGATAAGCAAGTCCTCTGATACCTCTTGGGCGGCTAAGTACATGTTTTTATATTGTGGGGGCCATTTTTGTCTTTTATGTGCGTCCCTACAGTACTTTTATGTGATACCTCTTGACTTTTGAAGTATTCTCGACCGCACGATAAAGGGAGAGACGTCCACGCAAAGAAATCCAAGTTTCTGTCAGTCAACATAACAATTAATTTTCGACCAAAAAAAACCTTCCCGTGAATTTGTGTCACATTCGAGAAAAAAAAATTCTGATACATACGGAACTGATCCGTTAAAATTTCTTTTGTTCACCTGGTCCAGCTTAGATTATAATCTTCTCCCAAAACAAATCTTCGAGTAAATTTATGTCACCTTTAAGAAAAGAAATTCTAATCCAAATGGAAAGTGATCCATTGATATTTCTTTTTTTTTTTTTCAAATATTTTTGGTTTAACAAACCTATCTACATCGTCTGCCCTGGGGTACGGCCCAGGGCAGATCTGATCTGCAGCTCACGGCCGTCCGATCACGATCGGACGGCTGTGTTTTTTTTATATATAAATAAAGCAAAAAGTGGGCCTAATAAAACAAAAGGTGGGACCCACACCCATTAAAGGTGGGGCCCCACCACCTGCAAGCTTGCAGCCGTCCGATCGTAATCGGACGGCCACAAGGGGCAGATCAGATCTGCCCTGGGGAACACCCCAGGGCAGACGATCCATTTCCATCTATATCCTCCAATTATGTGGTTCTTGTACATTATTTCAAACTTGAGATGTAATTTTACAGAATTAAAGAAAAGTGATTTTGAAGGCATCTTTGTCTTTTCATAATTGACTGACAAATGTGGTACCTATCTATCGTGTTGCTGCACTTTGTATGATTTATCTAGTAATGTCTTTATAATTGTTTTGGACCATTGTCCCGGACCTTAGAACTATTATTTTGGGTGGAATCGCTGAAGATGTTCATTGGTTGAGAGTATTATTGGCCGAAACTTATGAATTTTTTTAACAGGAGAGGTGGTTCAGGATATTGAAAGACTTTTTGAGCTCTTCCGGCAATTCAAAGCTGTCCATATTATAAATCTGCACGTAATTTGACAGTAAATGGATATTCTTATCAGAACCGATCGAATGGAACTTCTAGGTTTCGGATAATCTTTTTCCAGCTTCTGACTCACTCATCTTCTTTGCTTCTCTTTCCAGTGTATAAGATGATTTGACATTCAAAATTCTTAACTTTCACAGCTAGGGACGAGAACTCAGCCCTCGTGCTGGTCTTTACAGACGAGAAGCTAAAACTGTCCTTAGAAAGCTAGCGGGGGCCAAACAAAGAAAGATCTCAGTAAGCATGCGACTGGCGACAGGAGACAGACCCTAGCTAGTTCCCCATAAAGACGGAACTTCAAGCATTTCCAGGGACGTTTTTGCCTCCGCCGATGTACCTTTTTGCCCGTCGCCTGATGTTTCTGATACTTCTTCATGTAAGAGAAATTGAAAAGAGAGAGAATTCATTTTCTTTTTTCATCTCCACAGGAAGGGAGCAGATTTTACCCCCGTGCACCGCTACCTACTACGGGGGCCCATCACTTTGTCGAATATGATATAGCACGTCTTGTTACATTCTTGGTTGGTAAAGGAAGACAATATATGCGATTGTAATTTTCTCGATACCTTCGCAAATTCTTCGACACACGATAGTGTTAGCAATTTTTTGCTGCCGAGTTAGTGACTAACTTTTCAAGAGGATGAAATACCAATCAAGGACCATAGAAGAGCCTGCATAGTCATGTCATCTCATAGCTCTTATAAACTTCCGATTAAGGGAACCCCCATAAAAGAACCAGTTTGTCCATCGTGCACACCATTTTGCTAATCTCTTGCGACATCTGATAAGTGTGCACAATGGGAGGTTGTCAGACGACAAGTTTAACTTTGGATCTCTAACCCTTTTGACAAATATAATCTTATTGTTATCTAGTTTACGCAGCAGGTGGCCGACGCTCGTTATCATATCCTTGCTTACCAGCTGATAAATTGCAGTCACTGATATTGTTATCATCAATATCTCGGCCTGACTTACTCTTTATTCCTCAGTATGACTGTATATAATCGCATCGGACAGTTTTCGCAATTTTTTTCTATTGACAGGGTAATTTGTGCTTCACCTCATGATTACAAGATTAGTCTCCATAACATGGAGGTCAGACCGGTCAGTTCAACCCGCTGGACCTGGGGTCCCGTTTATGCCACTGTACCGATGGGGTCAAAGTCGGCCGAATCGGTCAGACTGTTTCGGATTCAATCAGTGTCAATCTTGCTTTTCATTTGTTGTGAAAAGAGAGATTTTGGTTGAGAAATTGTCAATTCAATCCACTAGACTTTTTGGAGGATGAATGCAGTCCTCCAACCAATAACTGGGCTACGTGATTCGTTTAGACCATATGTAGTGAACTTGTTGTTCAGATCATTTCTCACCTTCTCCATTTAAATAATGTGTGAAAAGCCAAATACTTGACCAACTAGCTACATGTGACTGGTGGCTACATACAGTATTATTAAGATATATTGCTTATTCCACTAACCGCTCAGTCTCTCCGGTTAAACCGGTTGAACCGGGTACTGATGGCCAATCGAGTTCTCTATGATTGGTGACCGCATAGCGCACTATCTTATGTATTACTCACTCTACCAATCATCTAGATTTTCTGGTTAAACCGCCTCCAGTGTACTGCGTGGCCTATCTTGTATGACCTCCATTATGGTTTTTAAAATTGATGTGAAGTAACCGAAAGCTGTAAGGATGATAAAGCATGAAATTAATTTATCCATGATATGTCTGCTTTTTGATAAATGGTCAGTGGGTTTGTTTCTTTACATTAGGTTTTTGGTCCAAGTTTTGTTGGGAGCATTTGGGAGTACAATCTTCAAAGTATTCGGTCAATGTGGGGTCGGGGTATGCGAAATATGTTCCCAACGTCATCTGAACGCTGAAAAGGAAATGAAGAAAATTTCTTGGCCGCCAAGGTTGTGAGTGAGACAAAAAGGTTAAGAGCCCGAGCTATTGGAAACAGGAAACAGGAGAAAAAATTAAGCAAACTTAGGAATAGAGTATGGACCCTGTGGGTTAAAGAAAAGAAAAATGACTGACATAATTTGCGTTCACACCATTAAAGAATATTTATCACATGACCATGTCCTCATCAAGTTAGATAAGGAATAATTTATGTGCGTTCACATTTGGAATGCCAACAATTCAAAGGATAAATTGTGGGAGTTCGAGCTGTACATGTTCGTAGCAATATGGTACGGCACGATTCTTTGAAATATTTTTCGTTTAATATGGTTTCAAAAAGTCATATCGATGTACTTGGGAAGATAACCTGCTGTATATTCAATTTCAACTTGGTTACGAGTGTTCTGATTAAGTTTAAAGGTACCTTTCTAGACCTGCATGCTTAATGACTCATGATGATTCATTCCTCCAAGCTCATGTAGGCCCTTTACTCATCTTCTTCTGTGGGTCATATATAAGTTCATATTGTTAGAAGAAAGAGGCATGTTAATGCATGAACACTGTGAACTCTGGACTTGTTGAAAATGGCTTTTTGAGACAAAAGAGACTTCGTCTAACCTCACATGGAAGAATGCATCCTTACAAAATTTCGGAGTAGGTGAATTAGCTTTTCCTTAACCTATAAATATAGACTTAGTCATGATTATTAATAGTGCTGAGCACAGTAATCCTTTAAAAAAGTCAGTTTTCCGTTAAGGGTTTAGAACGGATAATAATATTTATACGTTGCCTGCATCATAACCAAAGTATTGAGATTATCAACTAAAATAATTGTGATTTCAATTTGATAATGGATGAATCATTTTGTCCTTTAGTATATGGCAGTGAGAAACATTGCACTAGAATCGACTCTACTGTCTCGGGCTACGACCCATGGATACTAACAAAAATGGTCATGAATGAAAGAGCTAATTGTTCAAATAAATATGTGCCAGCTCAGTGATTCCTTCTTAAAGAGATTTTGAACTAGACTAAGTAATGTATATAGGCAAACTTTTTTGGTGAATCTGTCAAGATGAGTCAACATAGTTCATAATGTAATAAGGTAGGACTTTCGAAGTCGCATCTTCATTTTCATATACTCATGGAAATGTGAAATAACAACACTTACAGGAAACCCGCGCTCTTATAGTTTCAACGCATAATGTAAACTCACATGTACATATAGCTTTATACCCCTGATTTCAAGATTATATTCCATGAGCAAAGTTAAGCAAGCTTCGCCAACAGTTGAAACTTATAGTTCTGACTGCTGAATTCTTTTTCACATCTTATCCAAATAATTTACTTTAATTTGCTTTTGTTTCAAACTCTTTTGAGAGCAAAACCTGGTGGGACGTTGCCTCAATGTCTGGGTGCTGCTTCAGCCGCTGGGGCTAGCGCTAGGGCGAGCTCGAATCCCCCATGAGGCAAAGCTCCGATCTCAATTGGATGTGGAAGAGGGGTCGACCTCACTCGGCATATGAATTAAGTTTTCGAATTGACTACCTTATATAGGTAACTCTAGTTCAACTTGATCTTGTTGGGTTGAACTAGCTCGAGCTGTAGCTCACCACCAATACATCAAACGCTCAAGTCTATCTAGTTAGGGACCCAAATTAGGGTTGATTGGGGCAGTGTTTTGTCTGGTCGCTACTCCAACGTGTGGCATGAGTGAGAAACCTAACCATGTATTCTCATCATCAGCAGCAGCGCATATTACCGGTGAGCATTTCCCCTTTTATTCATTGCGGTTTCATCTCTCTTTCTCCTCTTTTCCCTCCTTTCTCTTTATTAACTAGGTAGACTTCAAAACGTATTTCAAAAAAGCCAAAAGAGTCTCCATTCCGTTGTAGCCCAGATCTCCGTCAAGGTTTTGCAGGTTTTCTACGAGCAGAAGAGAAGGCGGGGTCTTGGTCTTATGAAGCTCTCACCATGAGTTTTCACAGTGGCCGTGAAATAAATAACTAAAAGCCGGGATCGACTCTTAATTCTCTTTGCAATATATAACTAAATGGACTGTGAAAATTTATCTATAAAAAATGCTCTCAACTCCTGACCTTTATTTATAATTTATTTGCTAGAAAACTTTCTCAATTTTGGTGTCTAGCTTCGCCTCCTGTCAATTAAAATCCGATAAGTTTATCTTGTCATGAAATTATTCTATAGAGAATCATAACAGATGAGTAGGAAACAGCAGCATGAGGAATACTAAGGCTTACATATTGAGCCAAACAGTAGTAAGTGTGATACTCATGTATAAATCTTTTGCAACTTGATTTCGTGTATCGCATTGGTTATGGCAAACTAGTGTGTTTGTAGAATAATCTTTAGTCTGTACTTTTTCTTAAAATATTGCGCTTACACATGACCTTTTCTTTTTATTGACACAACAGAGAACCTTGGCATGTAGGCTGGCATATAAAATTTTCAAAAACATACTAAATTCAAAAAATATATAAAAATTCTGCGGGAATTTATGGAAACACATTTTTCTTAGATAAGCCCAATCAGAGACTGAAAGTAGAGCTACTATATTACTTTATTAGCCATAAAAACATAAAGTGAGAACTATCGCCAAATTCTTAATCATTGATTGGTGATGTTAAAGAAAAACTAAGTTATATTACTGATATTTAATTATATACATAGGAACCGAATGCAATATACATAGCTTAGCTGTTGTATTACACAAGAGTTCGATGCACTAAGAAGATTTAACTTTTTTATTCAGTAGCTTATGAGGGTATGCTATAAATAGTTTTGATGGTATTTCCAATTATAGTCGTTGAAGAGAAGTAGATTTGAAGTTGATCGTCAAAAGATTAGGAGTGTGTTTTGGAACTCCTATACAATTTAGTTTCGTCAACTTAGTTTTTTTTAAGGGAAAGTAAATTGCAGTAAGTATCCATATATAAAATAGTATTAAACTAGAAAACACATTATGTAATAAGATTTTCAAAAGATATCTCTAAAACAATTGCTAGTATATGTTGCGACCTTCCCAGCTGATGGATTACTAAATAAATAATTAGTGCAGACTTTTTTAAGCTAATATGAATCACCACTTTGAGGTTTCAATTTAAATCAATTTATTTAAGAGTTGCCACTAATTTATTATAGACCCAAGTAAAGATGGCAGAACATTTTACTTATACTAACCAAAGACTACATGGACAGCCAAATTTGATTACACAAGATAAATTTAATACCATTTCGGTACTTTTATGTATTCTTGAAAATGTTTTGTAAGTAGTATTGATCAATTTTAATCGTAAATCACTAACATGGAATGAGCGATCATTTGCGTACACAAACAAGAATTTAACAATCAATAATCAAAGCAATAAATAAATTGCTTGAGTGAATGGGAAATCCTTGATGCGCTAAGCAAAAGTACACCTCCATTAGGTCCGATCCATCAAGTATTCTACAAAATGTTCATTGGGAAGAGCAAATGATGATTTTATGTGTGCATGACCTAGATATGATTTGTAAATCTGATTAGGAATGCCAATTAATTCTATTTGGATTTTTCTCATTTATAAATTGACATAACATACGGAAAAATATGAATTATCCTAAGTCTATATGAATTTTAACCTGCATTCTCCTAATGACATGCAACTTAATGAGTGGTACGTCACATTTACAACATAGGATTAGTGAATTAATCATTAAATGTAATATACTTGAGATGCTAATGCAATTTTTGGAGATTTTCTCCGTGATTTAAAATAGAAAACTGCCTAAAATGACTTTAACAATTAAAAATATGTTAAATCCTAACTGTGCACTAAATGAACTTTTTTTTCCCTAAATTATTACAAGATTCCTAATGCAACTAAGATATGCAATTCTAGATTTGGAAACATGCAATCTTGAACTAAATGCAATGCAATTTGCACTTTTATGAATTTCCAAACAGGAAAAGACCATATATCAAATTGATCTAAATTAAACTAGCAAATAAGTATATTATAACATTATCTAAATTATGTAACTTTCTCAATTGCTACAAAATCCCTAAACATGAAAGTCTAAATTAGGAAATCTAAATGAATACTATCTAGTCCAAAGTGCAATGCTGCTATTTTATTCTATGTTTTAGATGATGCATGTGCCTAATCTAATGACGCGAAATCTAGTACCATAGATAATGGATTATATTAAATATTGGTGAAGAAGGAAACAAATTTAATTGAGGGCTCGATCTTTAATCCTAATGATTTGATGTATACATAGGCGACAACTCAAACAAAGAAGCTACCTAATGAGAAATGCCTAAGTGAATTAAAAAACCAAGTTACAATCAAATAATTCCAATTTAGACAAGTGTATATTCAAATCAAGTATACTTTAGGAAAACATAATTGGTTTTTTCAACTCAAGTGAGACTGGTGGCAAGGGGTGTTCACGGAGACATCATGCGATAGTGATGTTGGTGATCGTTATTGGGGAAGCAAGTAACTAGGTCGTTGTAGCAAAGGAGCTTTATGGGTAAGCAAGATGGAAAAAAATTATTAAAAAAATCATAAGCCTATTGTAATTGTGCCAATTTAATACTAAACCTTTTTTTTTATCAATTAAGCTTTGAACATGTTGTATTTGTGCCAATTCCGTTAGTCTGGTTGATTTTGGCTGTAAATTACTAAGATAGATGTTGGTTGTCTTATGTGATGCAAACGACTTCAGCATGGACTATTTTAAATAATATTTTAATTTTTTTAATTTTTAGCTTTCTTTTATTTTTGCTTTGCTTTCCTTTTTTTCCCCTACTATGTCTAGTGGAGGTTGTCGGAGCTCCTTGGCCATGAAGCCCTTGTTAGTTGTTATTGAGGGTTACTACCCTCAACTAGATCTGGGAAAGGCCAGCTTCAATGGATGTAGGCTAAGTCGGTCTTGCCAGTAGTTGTGCTTGCCTAGACCATCGTGAAGTGTAGCCATTGGGAAGGCTACCCTAGTTAGGGCTCATCGTTCGTGGGAGAAGGCAGCTATTAGGGATGAGCATGATACTAAGATAGAATTGGGTACTTGAGAATTGTATTGATGAGAATCGGTTAGGTTCCTAATGCATGGTAAATTCTAAGTTCCATAATTTAAAGAACTTGCCTCGACGGATAGGTTTTAGTTGGACTTGAAACCTGGAACGTGGGTCATGGAATATGGACCCTGGAACTTGAAATCTAGAATAAGTTTTTATAGTTTTTTTTATCTATGTTTTCGCGTGATCCTATAATATTCCCTAGTGCCCAATGATGAGTGATAATCTATAATCACTAGCAAGAGTTTCTATTAGCAATATTCCTGATTGAAACTTTTCTTTATTAATATTTTACAATGTTCATTTGTGTAAATATGAGTTATAGTTAGTAAATTGTAGCATCAAATAATATTCATTAGATATGATAATTCACCGTAATTAATAAATTAAGAAAGCAGGTGAAACTTGTTAGACCCTGAAATTGATCTTGAAACTTGTGATAGGATAGCTTCCGGGTTTTAAGGTTTATATGGTAGATTTCAAAATCCAAAAAATGAAGAACATGTTCCAATGGATATGTTACTTGTTCTAAGTGGGACCTATAAAGAACTTGGAACCACTCATTCCTAACGGCCATGGCTTGGCCAACTATAGGCTAGGTTGCCTTAGCTCACGGCTAGAAAGGTTGGTCTTACCTAGATCTGGGTGAGGTTAGGTGAGGGCCACATCCCTCGCCACATGAAAGCTTCACAGTCCTTGTCAATGATCAACATGCTCCAATCATCTCTATCGGCCATGGTGGGGAAAAGAAGAAAAGAAGGAATGAAAAGAAAAAAGAAAGAAAACTAAAAGCATTAATAAAAATACAAAAACTACTAAAATATTATTAAATTTTGTCTATGTCAACGTTAATCACGCCATTTAGGATGACAAATGTTCATGTCAGTGATTTCCTATCAAAATTGTTTGAATGTAATAAATTAACAAGAACACAAATAGTTTAGGACACAAATGAGAAAAAAAAGTTGAAGACTTAATTAGCATAATTGTATTAGATTTATGATTTTTTTATAATTTTCTCGAGCAAGATGTGGTTGTGAGAACTAGGCACCGCATTGAAAATTGCAGGAAGCTCAGCAAAGGGCTCGCTAGGCTTGTAAGAACATAAAAAAGCAGTTATCTGCTGAAAAGCTTAGAGACAGTAGGGATTGAACTAGAAGGAGTCACGGATGTTTATGACCACGGTAGACTCAGCGAGTCTAGGCTAGAATTATTGTAGAGATGTTAACAAAATTGCACACTAAAAGCTCCTTACGTGGTGGTTGGAAAGCAGTCGAACAGGAAGCAACTGCAACAATACTGTTAGGTGAATGCTTGAATTAATATATAAGCGTGGATTTATTTGGGGAGACAAAATAGGGGTTTGATAAGATTTGAACTCAATACCTCATGCTCTGATATCATGTGAAGCTTTGTAGGACCATTGTTAACTATCCTAAAAGCTTAAGCCGTTAGGTAAATGTGTAAATTAATATTTAAATACTTTTACACAAAGGGCAATGTAACAAGCATAGTAGGAATGTCGAGTCATGGCCGCATTATCGAGCGTCCTCTTTGTATCATGAGCATCTCCTTTTCTAATGTTTCTCTGCCATATTTCACAACATATCTATAATGTCCAACCTCGTTAACTTTGAGAGAACTTGAAGTTTATATAGACCTAGCGTCAACACTCTCCCGCAAAATTAAGCAATATATTTATCTCATGAAAATTTGTGATTTAGGAAATTAGGATTTTTTTTTCTTGTATCCCCTTTATGACTGAAAATTCCAAGGAATATGCCCTCTTGACTTCCAATTAAAGAATCAAATCTCTCCTAAATTAAGTATGCGCGTGCTAATTTCAACCGCTAAGGTTTTTAATGGGTTCGATCGAATTTTGTGTCCTCGCAAGCCTAATCTAGATAATTTCAATTAAACTTAGAGCTTCCCTACTTAAGTCAATCCAACTATAATGTAGTATATGTGGGCTTATTACAACTAAATGACGATAGTCCTTATATGCAAATGCAAATTAATACTATTTTTATTTAGGGATTGGGATCGATCCCTGATTTCTTTTGCAATGAATAACCAAATGAAGACACCAAAATTTAGATGTCAATACTATAGTTAATAAGTATCTCTTGTTATCCTAGTCTCCAAATCTCATTTACAATAAAAATGTCAATTGTAATAGTTGTTAATTGATTCCAAAATCTTGTAGAAGTTGAGATCTCTACATATTCATTAATAACTTGAGCAAGTGATCACCAATAACACCCACTGAGGAATTTGTAGAAGTGGTGGATGGGAAAAATTATCAAAATAGTTCTAAATCTATTGCAATGGTTCTAGTTCAGTCATAAACTTTTTTTATACAGTTCGATTCTAAACCTTCTGTACTTGTGCCAATTTAGTACATCTAATTAATTTTGATTAGTCGACATTGATGTGGCATTTTCAGCATTGTCGTGGATAATTTTAATATTTTTAAAAAAATTATTATTTTTCCTTTCTTCTTCATCTGGCAGGTCACCAAAGACAAGCAAGTGGTTGGAGGTGAGGTTGACCTCGCCGACAGAGGCTTGCCTCGCCAATGGTCGATAAAGTTGGCCTAGCTAGGAGTTGGTGAGGTTGACCTCGCCGTTCCATGCCTCCGGTCGATCACTTTGTCTCTAGTACTTGCCAAAGGAGAGGACAAAGGAAGCAAAAAAAAGAAGATAAAACATTAAAATATTATTCAAAATTGTTAATGTCAGCGTCGGTTGGCTAAAGTTGGCCATATCGACTTAATTGACATAAATATAAAGGTTTAGGTGCAATAAAAAGGTTTAGGATTGTATTAGTACAATTACATAGATTAGTGACTATTTTGGTAATTTTCCTATGATAGATGTTGTCCTTTATTTTAACTGATCATACTATAATATCAAAAATATTGAGTCTGAAGATCCTGACTCGGTACGAGAATAATTAATCACTGACTGCATCTTCCCATCATGTAAAAACATTCTAAATGGAAGAAAAATGAGGTCAAAAGATAATTTGGCAGGTCCACATGGTTCGTTCTGCTTAGGGGCAAGTAAACAACCGTGCGTTCACACTCGCAAACCAGAAGCAGCGTCTATTGTATTTGAAACCCTGGATCCTCGGTCCCAGAAAGTTATGGCCTATAACTTTTTATGTTCACACCTGATTTCATCTAACTAATATGGAAAATATCTGAAGTAGCGATGATTTAGGGTTTCTCTGGCATGTGACGTTCATGTTCATGAGCTATTCATATGGACATCATCATCTCTCCTGCATTAGGATTTTGCTACCCATGTTGTCTTGGTCCAAAATAATACCACTCGACAAGCTTATTCAGATAATTTATAATTGGTGTTCCGTAACTTTGGAGGTCTTATATAGATTGATAATGAAATCATTGGATATGATAATGGTATTTTTTTTTCCTGAATTGATTATCAACATGCTTCCGAGCTTATCTTGAGCTTTTAGTCGGTAAGGAATCAAACAGACAGTCACTGCTAATTTCGCTTGTGATGCATAGCGACCATCCCAAATAGGCCGAAAGGAAGGAAAAAAGCTTCTAAATGCTACGCTTAAGCTATTATTTTGCTCACGATACGTCCGCGATCTTCACTTGAGATTTTGAACTTTGCGAATCAGCTCACTTCACTTCCTGCATTCCGATGTTTTCATACCTTATAAATCCGCACAAAGGTTGTACATCACTGATTCACCCACCTCCCAAGTTGACATGTTAGCCCATAAGTACGGCTCTTATAGAAGTTAAAATTAGGTGCACGGGTTGCAAATGCACCTGGTGGATTCGGTAATGCTCCTTTTCTTGTTTCACTTAACACAACAGTATAAAACAATGTATAACATCATTCACTATATAGTTTCCACATTTATTAAGCAAGTACACATGGGAGAACAAATTCCTCACAATATTTCGTTTCAATTCGCATGGGTTTAAGACTATACCTGATTTTAATGCTGAATGTATGCAAAATGTATACGTCGTCTGAGAAAACTTAATTCTACACCATATGGATCTACTTTTATTAGCAAGGACACCGTCATAGGAATTCATTTGTTGAGAAGCATATCCAACATTCCTCGACGGCCATAACAATCTGCCATCAAATGCAACAAACCATGAAGTGATCTTGTAGCTTACAAACAATAATTTTTGTGTCTTGTAATGGAATAAAGAGTAACACGAATCATGAATTATATCCATTTGAAAAACCAATTCTTTTTTCTCAAAATCTGTAATGCAACGCAAAATACTTACTGCTATTTACTTGCAGTTTCGTCCGCATCCAAAAGATGGGGCTTCGGTTGCAAACTTAGTTGGAGATGGATGGGCTCAGGCGTCTCATCTTTCTCCGGTATTGCTTGAAGGCTAACCTTACTCAATTCTTTACTTGAACTAGTTTCTGGAGAAAACTGAGAAAGAGGAACCAATCCGAAATATTCATAAGCTGGGAAAACTATAGAGTCCAAGCTCAAGAATTACAGGGAAACAACATGATTCTGATACGGGGAAAACACTACCTTAAGGTTTTGAAAGTCTTTTCTTGAGAAAATGCTTCTAATTGTTTGTAGATGCATGATTACCCTATCAATGCAAACCCTTGGGTGGAAGCACATAAGTTCGCAATTTTCATTCCAAAAGATAACACTACTTGTGGGGTGATTGGTTTGCATTAATAGAATTGATGGGCTCCAAAGTAACTAACAATATCTCTTTATTGAGATACATTTTTCGTGTGGAAAAAACATTATTGGACCCATATATGTTCACCCTTCATTCATATCTCCGTGTGAGATCTATATAATCTATGGATATACAGATAAACTTGTCTAGTTTGTGACAATTAATCCAAAAAATATCCTTTATTTGGACCCGTATGAATGATTGATGTCTGAAACAAAGAAATTTCATAGTGAAGGTAAACAGTTCCTTGATCGGTCTATGGGCTTTCAGGAAAAAGTACGCACCTCCCCCTTAATTTCTCTATGGTCTCGACTTATGAATCCCAACTTCTTCCGTAATTCTACATTTTCCTGTTCAACTTCATCAACCTGCAACCCAACGAGAAAATCAATTATCTACAGGGATAAAGTAATTCTAACTTAGGTGGGGGGGGGGGGGGGGGAGAGAGAAAGAGAGAGGGAGAGGGAGAGAGGATATTATCTCCATATGAAACCTTTTTCTCTAGCTCCCTTATTTCTTCCATGATAGTTTGGTCCTATGTAGATGAACAATAACAAATTATCGTAATCACATTACACCAAAGCATGCCAACAGTAAATTCAATAAAACGAATCAGGATATTTCTCGGATAACAAATGACCGGGTCAACGCATGCGTTACCTTCCTCGAGCGGACATTCTTCAACCCCATCATCAGCACATTTTCCAATTTTTTCAAGTCGTCCAAATTTAGTTTCGAAAGCTCTTCTCCCATCAATTGCCTGTGTGCTCAAGGACAATTAAATTAACTGCAAATGGTCAATTTTTTTTGACAAAAAATTCATGAAACACTAATCACATTGCATTATTTTTATACCAAGGACCTCAAGTTTCAGTGGCGAACTTGATTTTTCGTACATGACTTTCAGATTACCAATACAAGAGTGAACCACTTATTTAGATTTACTAGATATAGAGGTGACCCGGATGATACTAATCATCACCTCATTTCTTCTTGATCAACAAACTAAAACAAGAATTCTAAAGCATTGAGCCTCCGGCTAGGACAAGGTCAAATTTGTTAACTGCATGTTCACTAATAATTACTTAAGACTTCAAATCCAATCCAAGCAACAATGACAACGGCATCCTTTCATGTGTTTACAATGTATTTAATCTCCTTTGGACTTTTATTATACTTCAAGGTAATTTTGGGTCTTCTCGGCTTGGAAAAGCAGACTGTGTGACATTGGTTAACGCAATTACAAAAAGAGTGCAATCATGGACACACCGCTTTTTGTCCTTTGCGGGTCGCCTTCAGTTAATCAGGTCAGTATTACACTCTATCCAAGTCTACTGGGCTGGTTTATTCATATTACCTGTATCGGTTATAGAAAGCATTGAAAGGGTGCTTCGACAATTTTTATGGAAAGGTGTTGAGTTGGGCTCGGGTGGAGCTAAAGTTTCTTGGAGTGATGTTTGTTTACCAAAGGAGGAAGGGGGTCTTGGAATCCGACGACTAAAGGAGAGTAATAAGGCGGCGATGGCTAAACATATATGGATTCTTTTTTCTGACAAAGAATCCTTGTGGTGTAAATGGATCCACACAAACTTCTTAAAACAAAAGAGTTTTTGGATAATTAGGAAGCCTTCTATTTGCTCTTGGGCTTGGAAGAAGATACTAGAGCTGCGTAGGGAATTTAGAACCCTATTCAAATGGAACATCAAAAATGGCACTTCGGTCTCATTGTGGTTTGACAACTGGCATCCTAGAGGACCTCTTGATACTCTGTTTTCTGACAGGGAGATTTACAGTTCTGGTTTCTCCCGTGAAGCTACAGTCGCGGATTTGGTATCGGCTGATCATAGACAATCATTATTGATGGATAGGCTTGAGGCTTGGGGCACTCCACTACCTCGGCTCACAGAGGAGTTGGACCGGTTTATGTGGTTAGGCCATTCTTCTGGCTCCTTTACTTCAGCCTCGGCCTGGAGCATCATTCGGCACAGGCGAGAGACAGTTTCTTGGTATTCTTTCTTATGGGACAAAATGATAATACCCAGACACCAGTTTCATTTGTGGCTTATGACGCGTAATAGGTTACAAACCCAGGTATTCCTATTATCCAATCATAGAATTTTAGAAGGAAGTTGTCCCTTTTGCGCTACTAGGCCGGATTCGGTAAATCATTTGTTCTTTGGTTGCCCCGTTACCAACCGATTGGCACATTTTTGGGCGGCTAAATGCAATCTTGCTTGGCAATCACTCCCATGGATACACACACTTGACTGGGCTAGGACAAACCTCTATGGTAATTGTTTTCATCATGTTATAGCGCGGTTCTCTCTTGGAGCTCTATGCTATATTATTTGGAAAGAAAGGAATGAAATGCTATTCAGAAACAAGATTTTGGTTATACCAGCCATGAAGAACAAATTGACTATGATGGTGAAAGACAAAGCCATTTCACTCCGTCCAGTGGCTGATTCCTATAGAAATAGACGGTTGCAAAGGAGTTGGGGAATAGACCCAATCATTTTTTTGGATGTTTAATTCTAGCATCTGCCTATTGTTTAGGCCTTTGTATGTTCCTCATGTAATCCGGGTACCCCTTCACTCATTGATGTTACTAACACTTTGAGTGGAAGGTTTTGTGGTACCTTGAATTTGCTTAGCATTGTACATCACTTTCGGTAAATCTATACAAAGCTTAATTTACCAAAAAAAAAAAAGGTAATTTTGGGGTACAGCTGCTTTTTGTATCATCTAAAATAAAGATTGTGTGCGGATGGACAAGAATCTCTATCGAAGGTTGCCTTACTATGATTTCCATTACTTCGGTGTGATCCTGGACACATTGGACTCTCCCTTGCAATATAGATTAGAAATAACACATAAAACTTAAAGACCATGGGAGATACACATGCAAAATAAACTGAGACAGAATTTATTTTGATATCATACTACAAAATCGAACTCAAAAACTTAAATTGATAGGTGGAAGGATATATATATATATATATATATATATATATATATATATATATATATATACTCCACAATCAAATGACGTGGGATGTTCCGAGATAAATGTTTAACTTCTTGCAGTTATGGTACTAGTGAAGCTTAGCTAGTAGAGCTTATTGAAAATTCTGACAATATGCCAGTCATTTCCAAGTTCAATTAATCCTCGGTTAGATGGAAAATGCAACAAGTAACCAAGTGGAAGATGTACCTGTTGTTTTTCTGCATACACCTCAGCTGTTGCATCAGGCTCTCAGTCTCCTTTTGCAAAAACTAATGAAATAAAATTAGTGCACACAGTTAGACTCATGCAAATGATTACAATGTGGATTCATCCATCATTAAAAAAAAAACTATGGAGCTGGCATAAAAGAGAGACTTTTAACACGATTACTCTTCTGTCCACATGTT
This sequence comes from Melaleuca quinquenervia, assembly GCA_030064385.1. NCBI lineage: Eukaryota > Viridiplantae > Streptophyta > Magnoliopsida > Myrtales > Myrtaceae > Melaleuca > Melaleuca quinquenervia. The sequence goes on along the minus strand of CM057726.1, from coordinate 1,093,427 downwards.
TAAGCCTTTAAACACCGAGAGAGAAGCACAAAAATTTGTTAGTATCGGAGTCAAGTTCTAATACTTTATGCTTCCTTTCTCAGAATATATTATCATGTTCATCTTATTTTGCATTCTTCAGCTTCAAGTTCAAATCCTTATTTTATCTGCACTAAGTGGTGGTGCGTTAAGGTTAACATTTCCTATATATAAGCTCCATCCTACCTTATATACTTGCATCATGCTCTACGTATATGTTGAGAATAAGTTTTAAATGGAAGATAATGTCTCATGGAATTTTTCACATGGTACTGAAGATGGAGGTCTTAGATATAGTCAAATAAGTTGAGACTGCCATCAATTTGCATCCCTTATCATAACTAACTTTCAGTAATTTAATCTTTGCCCAAATCCCAAAATGCACATGCATAGAAAAACTAAGTGAAATCACGCCTTCATTAATTCCCTTAATATTTTAGAAGGATTGGTGATGTCACAATTAATACGAAACCATACATGCCTCGCAATACATTGTTTTAAAGCTCAAGAGACATAATAGAGGATATTTTTGCAAATCTAGTTCAGCTAATTGTTTGGGTCTTCATCATCATTGATTTGCATTCCTTACTTGTTCATGAACTTTGGAATAATTATCCAAAAAGTCCTAAATCTATTATAATCATAAACCTTTTAATTATGATAATTTAGTCATAAGCCTTTTAATGATTTTCTAATACTGTCCTAAACCCTTTAATTATACCAATTTAGTTTGAAACCTATCAATAATTTAGCAATTTAGTCCTAAAAATGTTATTTACGTATTTGGCTGGAAAGATATTGACAAACTGTCATAACGTTTAACACCAAATTGGCAAATCATCAAAATTTTTAGTACTAAATTAACAAACTTGAAAAGCTTAGGATTAAATTAGTAAAACTTGAAAATGTTTAGGACTAATTTGGTATAACTAAAAGGCTTATAACTGAATTGACCTCTTTACAATCAATTTAGAAATTTCTGGGCAATTTTCCCCATGAACTTCCTTGTGCAAACATTTAGCCTGACTTAAAGTTGAACCTCCAGTTCCCATTCATGCCAATGAGAGAAACAAAAGAAATAATTCGTTTGGTTTTACTTGATCTTTGGCATTTACCTGGATCTCTGCAGCCGTAACATATTGTTGCTGGCTGTCTTGCTTCATTTTGTGATGACGCTGGATAACTGAATTAATGCTAACAAGAAAACACAAGGACAATTTAAAAGCAGCTTGAAAATGCAAGAACAGATTTCTTGCAGATGGCTGAGTTAATGAAAAATCCACGAGGTGCATCGTTCTCATATAGATTCGTCTGTATTATCTAGTTATTTGAATCCATGCGTCTGTATTAGATTGTCAGCAAACAGATTCTGAGCAATCAAAGACTAGACATCAAGCAAGAATAAATTTTACTTCCATGGAAATTTTTTAGAAGATTTGTCTCTTTTTCTTTTTCAAAAAATTAGTATGCAATTATATATGCGAGAAAAGTCAAAGTTTTAAGACAAAGTGGAAATTCCTTCAGTTTTGCCAGCACTATTAATGAGTCCAAGGTATATTGACATTTGCAACTATTCGATGAAACTCCATTTTTGAAAGACTTCTCCCCCATGTTTTGTTATAATGGAGAATTAAGTAAAATGGACTGATTCTGTTTCTCGCAAAAAGCAAATGAATCTTGTTGAAATGATGAACGACTTAAAGAGTCATGATATTTTCAAGTACGAGATCTGGCCTTTTTTTTTTTTTTTTTTAAATCTCCATCTCGTTTAGAGGCTGCAATTGGTTTGACTGAAAAGGGGATTATAGACCACCTACGGATTTCATATGTACAAATTTTCCTTTCAAAATCATTACATCTTTCCTCTTCCTCTTTATCACCAAGAAAAATTTATTTGTTGACGGAGAAGCCCCGGGGGGGGGGGGGGGGGGGGGGTGGTGGTGGGCGGCGCGGCGCGGCGGTGGGGGAGGGGTGGGGTTGGAAGAGAGAGCTGACCTGCTGCTTGCATAGTCATAAAGCTTGCCAGTGCAGGAGAAGATGATGACACCAATTTCAGCGTCGCAAAGAATTGAGAGCTCCTTTGCCTTCTTCAGAAGCCCAGTCCTTCTCTTGAAGAAAGTCACCTGCCTGCTCTTCGGGTTACTAATCCTTTGGATCGCGATCTTTCCCTTCACCATCTTTGCTTCTCACGGCCTGTAAACAGATCTTTCTAGATCAGAAAGGATGCCGGTTCTTTTCTTCAAGAAAATATCAGAAAAAATGACGAAAAACTGGCTGAAATGAACGATGATGACCAAGAACAGCGTTTCCCTGGAGACCCTCGTGATTATAAACTTCCAGAAACAGAAGGTGCCAATAGATGAAAGATCAGGACGACCTGCGCGTTCTTGGTTAGGTTTTCGATGGACGACTTCACTGGATGGGAGATTGAAGAAAGTCGTCGGTCGTATTGAAAACGGCCTCTCAGAGCGCAATTTTTCGGAGGTTAGGCTGCGATTGGAAGGGGGTTCACGAGGGAGAAGGAAGGGGGGGAGAGGAATGGGGAATAGGGACAAAGTAAATTATTTTAATGTTCGCAAGTTTTTTTAATGAGATGGGATTAGGTAGCACAAAGCCCATTGTTTCAAGGCTTTTGCAAGAGGATCAAACCGTTAAGATGGCGCAGAGAGAGATTAAGAAAGGCGCCTGTTTATATGCCAGCTAAGATCCACTTACCTCAGTCTAAGAACATTTCCTTTGGCACCTGTTTTTAGCATTTGATTCGTGTAAACAATTGCGAAAAGGCATCAAGTGTGCGCAGTTTTTGTTGATGGACCTGTAGCTGGACCAGTTTCCCATTATATGATGTATTCTCAATGGATATGTACTTGTCCAATAAAACAAATTGTGTAGTACATAATGATAGAGTATATGTTGAATTTAGTGCAGTGATTTTAACAGTTGAATGGCTTTGATATGTCCCAAGAAGGGAAAGCCGAATGATTAGTTGATTCTACTTGACGAAGGTGCGAATTTTTTTTTGTGGTAAATGGTAAGAATTTATATTAACTTTTGCCAATACAAGGTTTACAAAGAGAGTGACCTAACACTACAAAACTTACACTCTTGATGACAAAAGTCATTAAAGAATGGAAGGGTGCTGTGATTTCAAGCAAAGATAAAAGGCTGAAAAGACCAAGTTAGAAATAACCTACATACACAATCAGGACTGGGTCTCTGTTACAAAAATAACAAAGTCTAGGGTCCAAGAATGATTTAATTTAAATGATATGACTCATTTTGGTTCTAACTTAACATGCATTGATTGAAATCAAAATCACATGTCTGTTATGATATCATAAAATTGAATGCAACCTATATATGCAATTCTAATGACATGAGACAATTTTTTCATTTTCTTTCTTATAAATAACAGAATAATTAACTCTAGGACAGCAAACATGGCCTGATGATTGTTATTCAAGAAGATAGGCATAAGTGTACCGGAAGTTTTTAAACTTGTCATGAAAAAAAAATTGAGTATTAAAACTTGTAATAATGCAATCAAGTCCTAAAACTTATTAAATTCGTATAATGAAGTTCTTATGTTAACTCTGTCCAATTTGGCTAACAAAAAAAAAAAAATACTAACATGATTTTTATTATTAATTTTTCTATTTTACTATGTGATGACGTGGCCACGACAAGGCCATGGCGTCCTTGGCCACAGTGAGGTGGGCCAACGAAGGGGTCAATGCAAAAACATCTTGGAGGAGACGAAGTGGAAACAAAGGTGGCAAAGGTTGCCATCGGAGGAAGCAGAAGCGCGAGGGAGGAGAGGGAGTGGTACGGTGGCAGAGGTGGATGTAGGAGTGAGAGATCATACGAGACGGAGAGATGCGGTGACATGTATGACATTTGAAGGAGACGCTCTGTATCGTGAGGCTCCGAGAGAGCATGTCTACCCTTTGAGCAAGCTAGCCTCGCTATGGCCTTGCCCATGGCCACGATGGCCTCGATAAGCTACGCATGAGGGAGAAGGATCTTCTGCACTAAGTGCAGGAATGATCTTTTCATTCTAGCCATCCATCAAAACTCCCCCCCCCCCCTCTTTTAGGGGGAGAAACCCTCATCTCACCCTCCATTTTCCCTACACTACCTAAAACTAGGGTAGGGAACTCCAATCCATGAGGAGACCTTCACCAGCGACTAATGAGGGCTTCGAAGCCCTCCGGTATCGTTGCAATACTCGAGCTGGTTGTTTGGAACACTATGTGCCCAATCCCAGAACATATCATGCAACTCCTCCGATCCTTGCCATGGTTATTCATGATACTTTGGCCACTCTTCCCCATTCAATTGATGGATGAAAAAGAAGATGAATAGGGAAGAAGAGAGAGAAATTAAACAAATTATCTTTAGATAAAAATGCCCTTGATCAATCAAAATATTTGGCCAACCGGTGAGGTCAAGCTTTTATTTGCAACTATCATGACAACTTCAGGCTTTTATTTGAGTTAAAATTTACTCTTAAGGCATATTTTAAGAAAATGAGAGCAGGCCACTATATAAAATGTTCCCTTCAATAACAATCGCATTATGTAGATTAATTAATAATTGCATTTTTATGCATTATTCCCGTTGCGTATAGTTTAATTATCACAAGATACCACAAAGAACTAATGTTGCATCATTGTTTGTGTCATAGTTGACAACTTGCAGAGTATTTGGTGCAATGGATGATCACAAAGCATTGTTTTTGCTTTGCTTAACGAATTGAAGTTGTTTTCTATTTTCTACTAATTTGTTTATTGTTTTGATTTGTTGAGGGGTAAATTCTTGATTGTACATTTGCATGATCATCTATAATATTGTAGTAGCTTAAGGTTGAAATTAATTAAGACTGCTTGCAAAATATTACAAAAAGGACGTTAGCCTAATTCAACATAATCAAGTTCCTATATCCATAAATTTTTGGTTTATAAATGTAAGATGTACTCTCATATTTTACTTGAATATCTAATCGTCCTATAACCGACTAGTGACCTCTCTGAAATAAAGTAAATTGCAAATGTAAGAATGATCAATTGAGACTCCAAGTTGCGATAGATATGAGTTTGGAAGAGTTTGCAAAAAACGTTGACACATCTTGTGGTATACCTAGTTTAGGTTAGTAATTTATTTGACAAAATTTAATGAGTTACTCTAATTTAGGTTCACAATTTCGTATAAAAGTTAGTACATTCAAAGCATTAGTAGGTTTTGCAAATAAAAAATGAAAGTTCAAAAAATTGTAATTCGAAAATTATAAAAAAAAGTTTTACAAACTTGTAAATGGCTATCAACAAGTTTCTTAAATAAAGAAAAGTCACTGCTCATTATTTTTCAATCTGCAATTCTTTTACTATGAAAAAAAGCTATATATTACGGGACATAACAATAGAGATCTTGTTAAATTATATCTTGAATTTGAGCCGTTTATGAAATCCAACTCACATGGATAATATAGAAGAAATTAATTTCTTGAAAGGCATATATTTGTTTTAATTTGGTTTTAGGAGAACTCTAGTTATATCGCATGAAGAAATTCCATAAACGGGGCTTCTGTTATGTTTAAAACAAGAGGAAAATTTCTCTAGCACTACAAGACAAAACTAGGGGCTTACATATTCTATGTTATATGTATATATTATATGTTTATGGGTGGAGAGAAGTCTTTGTCACAAAATGAAAAAGAAATAAGGGTCTCGTTTTTTATTCCTCCGGCCTGAAGAGCCGTACAAAGGGAAAAGAAAAGCAGCGTACGACACTTCTTGGACAGCCGTACCTAAGGCTTGACGTGGTCATTTATATATCTTAATTGAGTTAATTATTTATAAACATTATGAATTCAGATTTAATTGTTCTGAGCCTTTGATTATTAACGAAGCATCTGTTGACTTTTTTTTTTCATGAAATAGGTACCAACAATTAGATTGAACTACGTCAACCTGTGGTATTATTATTGTTCCTTATTTTATTTATCTGTTGATTTCACAATAATTTAATTACAAAGTCCGATTAGCTTCTATAATGATTTCAGAACAAATCTACACGGAAAAGCCGAGTTAAGGCTCATTTACAACTCGGTATGTGAATCCGATCGAAGTGAAATGGTTGAGTAGGGCCATTGGTGCCGTTCCAAAAAAAAAAAAAAAAAACAGTAGCGGCAATGGATATTCATGGACAGATCTAATAGACTTATTTACCCGCTAAATCATAGGATACCCGCTAATATATCATTGAACATGATGAGTTCATTAAGACTAGAATTTTATCGAGACTCCACGTAATACTTCATATGATAGAATAATGCTATTAATTCTTCGGCAAATTGTTTCTCCATCTAATGATTTACTCTTTCTATGCAGATCAATCCTTCATATATATATGTATATATTGTATCATCTTTCAGGTTCATACCATGGCATCGTAATCACTATTAAGAAATTACGCATTAATTCCACAAAATCACGCGAACGAATGATCTACTCAAACGGAATATAATAATACATGAATCAAATCAAAAGAACATACCAGATAATTTGTTATCGAAGTTCATCCAAACTTGGGCTACATCTCCGCGCAGAGTCACTCTGTGAATCCACTAAACTCTGAAAAAAGATGAATACAACGACGATCTTCTCTCAATATCAGCACATAAAGAGATTAAGAATAGTCACAAAACTTTTAACTTAAAAACAAATCTATATAAAAGACAAAATAACCCTCACGTAATATCTTATGTAATATTTTATGTAATATTTGATTTCATCCGCCAACAACCACTCCCTTAACCTCACCGAACGTTTCTTTCCCTTGAGAAGAAAAAAGTGCACAGGACATTAAATTAAGGACCTGCATATCTTTCTGCCAACGAATGAATTGACGAAACCAAACTGTACTAACATATTTTAGTCATATTGGAGGAGACATTTTTGAATTGACAAAATAACCCTAACGTAATATCTTACGTAATATTTTATGTAATATTTGATTTCATCCGCCAACAACCACTCCCTTAACCTCACCGAACGTTTCTTTCCCTTGAGAAGAAAAAAGTGCACAGGACATTAAATTAAGGACCTGCATATCTTTCTGCCAACAAATGAATTGACGAAACCAAACTGTACAAACATATTTTAGTCAAATTGGAGGAGACATTTTTGAATTGACAAAATAACCCTAACGTAATATCTCACGTAATATTTTTGAATTGACAAAATAACCCTAACGTAATATTTTATGTAATATTTGATTTCATCCGCCAACAACCACTCCCTTAACCTCACCGAACGTATCTTTCCCTTGAGAAGAAAAAAGTGCACAGGACATTAAATTAAGGACCTGCATATCTTTTTGCCAACGAATGAATTGACGAAACCAAACTGTACAAACATATTTTAGTCAAATTGGAGGAGACATTTTTGACCGTTCGTACAATGCCGTAGCGCATCAAGAACACCAAACTGGGATATACAATTCCCTGGTCAGCTTGTACTCCCGCAACTGTTGGGATTGTTAATTATCCCGTTCACACTTGGGATTCTATTTTAATATCCATAGGGGATTCGTGTTCACACTTGGGGATTCAATCTGTTTGAAAGATCATTCATATGATTCTTGTCGCTTTTGCATAGTGGATGAACCCTAGCTTCGCAAGAAAACCACTAAACGTTTGCTGGGTTCAAATTCTGCTATTATCATAGGATTCCACTATGTTGACGACGAGACGATGCGCAAACTGAAATCATTTTATCATTTTTAATGTCGGAGACATATCCTTATTCGTTATTGCCTATTTCCTTAAGTCGTGTAATTAGATTGTTGAATGATTTTTAATTTTAAGGATGCTACTTTATCCTTTTGACTCTTTGATCTGTTAGTTTCATTAAAGACAGAGAATGGACGTTCATCACTTCTCTGCCACGAACGAGCATAGACAGATGCAAATACTTACAACTACCTGCTTTTCCGGTTCCTTGTAAAGCTTTAAATCAAAAGAATTATGTGACATCTTTTTAGAATGTGCTGAACAAACTTTAGGCCATCGGCACTTTCGCTTTAGCAGATACGAAGTGCTTCTTACTTGCTTTTACCTGAAGAAATTTTTCATGGGTTTTTTTGTATCCCGTTCACCCAAATCCGGTGTTCGTCTCTGTCGTAAAGAGCGGGTGGGATCACAGAAAGAAACTAGTTGATGACAATACACTAATCTCCAAGATATAATGGAGTGACATCTTAGGCTCATCTTATTTGCAACTAGATTAGATCATTAATATGACATAACACTGGTCGCAACAAGCGTTGCATCAAGCTCTATTTGATAATTGATCAGCATATTGGATTAGATCTACTTCACACACGACACAACTGATAAGATTATGAAGGAGTTCCTCAGGAGCCTCTACTAGAAGCATGCATCAGCACTACAGAGAATTATCGGCAATATGGTCTTCCTCGACATTCCCGCATTGAGCCAGTGTATTCCTCATTGCGGAAGCGACCTGTCACGGAGACATGACATGTAAATGGTCATTTTCACTAGAATTTGGTTAGAGCTGTATTGCAAGTAGTTAAAACTTACTGTAACACTGATCAATACCTTATTAGCTCCATCTCGAGCTATGCTGCTCCTTTTGCTACAGAACGCGAATGACAGATAACGGCGCTAGTGCAAGTCACATCGATCAGAAAAATTGTGTAACTTCCGTGCTTATAACTTCGCTGGAATCATTTGCATTTGGTGCCTACAATCATAATCTGATGTTATTGTCTTTTCTTGGAGATATAAACAGGATGGAGCAGTTATCAAAAGGGGAAAAGAGAGAGAACCTCTTTATTGAGATCTCCCACTTCTTCATTCAAAACCTGATACTGTGGTGGGGACAAAAGCAAGATTGTTAGAGAAGCGTTACTACGTAAGAAAAGAAAGCATTTGCCAAGGGTGAGCATGGTCTAGATGGATAGTTTGCACCCTAAAAACCGGGAGCCGCCCACTAAAAACTAGTTCTGAAAAATTGGAACCGGAAACTGCCCACTGGTTCCATAAACCCACTCTGGAAACAAATAGCCAAGTTTATTAGTTGGGTCCATGGAACTGGTCCCCAATCCTTACAAGATTGAATTCATCAATAAACAGGACACCTAATAAAATGCGCCAGTTCGGTTTGCCATCTCCAGTCATCCTTCTCTCAAAACCCCCACGGACTTAAAACAATTCAATTAATCAGACTACCTATATTAGCAACACTTGATTTGAAATTCTATCTAATTTGAAACCGCACACTCCAATCGTAGCTCAAAGCAAATGCCAATCGCTACTCCTCAATCCCACAGCCACAAAATCTGAAGAAACCTAAGGGAAACAACGGCCCGAGAGAGAAAGCTTTCATCAACTATAGGCAGGAGAATCGCAGGGGATGATGACAAACGAGATTGACGTTTACTAGGATGCCTTAATCCATTCCATCCATCTAGGGATTGGCTTGGGAAAAAGAGAGGGAAGATGTGGGGGGAAATAGTGAGAACGTGAGGGAGAATGTGGCAAAAAAGAGAGAAAATAACAAAGGGAGGGGGATTAGTAACAGAGAGTGAGAGAAACAGAGTGAATGTAAGATGTTTAAAAGAAAATACAGGAGATAGAAAATAAAAAGGAAAAGACTTACTTTCACTAAAAGTGAAGTGAATTTTTTTAATGTAAATATATATTGTTACGGTCCAAGTCAGTGAGTGGTTTGTTCCATGTCTGAATTGGGAATCGGACCCATACTCACAATTCTAGTAAATTGAAATATGGAATCAGATTGATTCCCATGGGAACAGCCGGTCTTAAGCCGGTTTGGTCAAGTTCCGAGTATTTCATGATTCTTTTGCATACCCCTAATTTATCTTATGACATGCTTACCTGACTAAATTTATTGTGGTGCTCCATGGAGATGTCAATGATAAGTAAATCTTATTAGGGACAAGGGAAATCATAATGACACTTTCAAAAGATAAAGATGAAAGTAACTACATATACTACGACACATGTCCTCAATATCCAAAAAACAAATTCAATGAACATATGGAGAAAAAAAAAGAACATTAGAAAGCTTCATCATTGCTATTCTTAGGTAGGCAAAAAGATAATTGGCACTTTATAGGATTATAGTCATTTTTTCACCAAAATGAGTTAAATGAAAGTAATTATGTATGCTAACACAAAAGCATATGGCACAAAGTCCAGACTAAAACATTAGAAGCATATCTCAATTACATCTAACTCACAAAGTCAAAAGCTATTAAAAAATTATAAACAAACAATACTAAGAAACTAAACTCTGGCATTGAACGAGGTTGAAACTCATATTAACTTCTTAGACAACCCAAACAAGGCCAAACCAATAAAATGTTCTGAATTAAAGGAAGACCATATTCATGTTAAACCATAAATTGTAAGTGACCAAGCGAAGAGCAAGACAAAAAAGGTTGGCAATGAAATGTGTTTGCTTGTTTTTTTTTTTTTTGGCAAAAGGAAAAGAATGTGGATGTTGTTCTTCGAAAAATATTATAGATTTGACTTATACAAGAACAATTTTGGTCGGTAAAGAAAGGAACAAGAGATTTAATTGTGGAAGACACCCCATTAATAGCTCTCACATGTTATCATTCTAACAGTATATATCCCCATCCTTCTAGGGGTCCTAGAGTAGAGATGAGCAAAATGAGAAATATAAATTAAAAAAAATTGTGCATGAGGTTTTGATATATTAAGGGAAGAAATACATGCAATTTATTGGACATTAGTGAGGCATAAGTAGTAAGAGAATAAATGCTCCCTTTTCTGAAATAATTGAATGAATGATCAAGGTGGAAGCGAAATAAGGCATTCATGTAACCAAACAAAAATAAACAACTATTCATGAATGTTCGTTGCAAGAAGTAAGAAAAATCTATCCATGAGGAGTATTCTCAAAGCAGTTAAATTCGCATTTAATTGTGACATTGCATTGCCACATTTATGTGAAGAAATTTAAAAAAGTTCGAGATGATAAATTATATACATTCAATGTAATGCATGTTTGATTGCCCTAGAATTGTCGTAGCATTTATGTCCCTACTTATTCACAATAACTTAATTCCTATGCCAAACGACAAGTCGCATGCTTTTTCGACACTCATGTTTACCTAAAAGGTTGAATGAAATTTGGTTTTAATCAGGTCATATGTGTATATATACCTTTCTCATTTGGACAGCCTTCAAGCTTTTCTCCAATTGCGTCTCCAAATTTTGCAAGTCTTTTATGCTTAGGATGGAAAGTTCTTGGCCCATCAGATGCCTGCACATTTATATAACCAGCAGGCTATATCATTGTGCCTATATATTTCTCATCTCCTGTAAATTTGATTAGAAATATCTTTGCTGCTACATAAAACGTAAAGGAAATTAAGGCAATCTATCTAAGAGCCAAAAAGCATCGAGGCCTGTCATAGTGGGATATATAGCCATTATACACAGTTTATCAAGACTTGGGTAGGTTAAAATGTAAGGAAGTCCCCAACTTATCAAGACTTTGTTTCAAACCAAAAGCTAGCCCTTTATCTTTTACGAAGACTGAGCTCGTGATTGAAACTTGGAATCACCTTTGGTAGTCCTGCAAGTCGAGTAGCTGCTGCCTTAAACCTGCGACCTTCCTTTGGCAAAGCTAGCATAATAACCAAGAGTGTTAAGACTCCATGTTGAATCATCAAATTAAACAATCATCCTTCTTGAAAACATCTGGGCAAGCTTGCAAGTAAAACATATTTACATATATGCACTTCTCTGGAGAATTGGTTTATTGAGTTAGATAACCGGTTTGAACTGGTTTTTCATGCACACATTTTTCTTGTATCGGCAAGGGGGCATGGGTACGCTTTTCGTGGCTAGATCAAATAGAATTTACAATTCCACATTATTTTTTTTAAAAAGGGAACTCCCTAAGAGAACATATAATAGTATGGCTTCATTTTGAAAATAGACAAGGAATATGGCCATGATACACATGATTACCTCGAGTTCTTCGATGGGATCCTTCTCTCCATGATGACCTTTGGATTTGGTGTAACGGTCGATTGTAGCCCTCATGCTGATTCATTTGGTTTGATTTGAAATGCACATTTTAGCATATACTAGAAACACTGGCGATAGCAGATGTGAAATGATACGCAATCCTTACAACAGAAGTTAAACGAAGTACTGCTAAAAGAAAGGATGCTGTGCGACTAGAGAGAGAGAGAGAGAGAGAGAGAGAGAGAGAGAGAGAGAGAGAGAGAGAGAGAGAGAGAGAGAGAGAGAGAGAGACCTGGAGCTGGAAAATTCGTGGAGCTTGCCTGTGGAAGAGAAGATGATGAGACCGACCTCGGCGTCACAAAGAATGGAGAGCTCCTTGGCCTTCTTGAGCAGCCCATTTCTTCTCTTTGAGAAGGTCACTTGCCTTCTCGTTGAACTTTTTATCTTTTGGATCACAGTCTTTCCTCTCCCCATCGATCTGCACACTCTCTCTAGCTAGTCCCTACTGAATTTTCTTTCTGTTTAGAGCGATCATATATCCACGCAACAGTACACAAAGAACGGGGTAAGCAGTCAGCAGATACACAGATCTACTACAATAATCATCCGAGATCTCGCAGATTACCCGAGACGAATGAAAGACAATCGACTGGAGCTTGCTGATGAAGCAACCAAGAAAGCTAGGTATCAAAGGAGTTCACTTCAAATGCATGTTGATCTGATCACCTTATGGACCATTTGAGATCGGGGATGAGGACAGCTCATATTCAAGAAAAGAAAAGCAGCTGTCTCTTTGATGCCTTTTTGATCCATATACCCATTAAAAACCGTGTACACAGGTCTCTATCGACCCCGTAAAGAGATAATTACATTATAAACCAGCAGCAAGGGGCAATTGTTTTGGACTTATTACGATGATTCCGGTGCTTTACTGACGTAACTTAACCAATCAAATTCAATCGAATAACCAGAAAAGTCAATAAATGTACTTGAATGATGAATTTTGAATAAAAAAGGATGAAATTAAAATCACTTAGTGGGCACAGCTCACGACGGGAAACAATTATAAAATCCATCTCTACCATCTAATAATATCTATTCATTCCTAGACAGTAGAGTATAATTATGTAATGAATTACGGTCGAGAGAATCCATCCAACGATGACAAAGATCATTGCCCATTGACGTAAGCTTCATAAGAATTGAAGTATTACCCACTGCTACTACATTAAACAAACACAAATGAGAGACAGAAATCAAAAAAGAAAAAATAGAAAAAGCATTTTGCACTTATCAAATTGGGCACCTACAACTTAGTGGCCTTATCAGCTATAGCATAGGAAAGGGACATCTAAGAAAATGCGCATGCGTGCTGTATCACCACTTCCTTCGAGCACAAAACTAAAGTTTACACGGCAAGACCAATAACATCATTAGGGTTTGGCTTGTTCATAGATAATAGGGGTCACTTTTTGTCTAATCTTTCCAATCCGCACCTCGATAGAACTTCTAGCAATCAGTCAAGGAGGACAACATCGTTGGAACGATTATCGAAGAAATTCAAGACGCTAGATGGTTAGTGTAAACTAGGAAATCAAGCAAGAACACATCGAGGAGCACTTCGTTACTTATGCATTAATTGAATAAAACAATGCATTTGACAGAATTTCCATTGCGCTACCGTACCAACGCAAATGCTAATATTTCATTGGGAGTTAGCTCTGTGTCCTTTTATGCAGTAAATGTGCTTAGGGTGCATTTGTTTATAGGAAAATGAACTTCCGAGGATTAGTTTTTTGCACTTTCACCCATTTGTTTCGCAAAAAGTTGCTAGTCAACCAACAACATTTGCTGGTCATACAAGACATTTGTGCATAAATTAGGAAAGTGAATTTCTAAATCTAAAGAGGCAAAACCACTTTCCGAAGTTGCTCATATCCAATTATTTAATATTTTGATATTGTATTTCTTTTCTTTTTTTTTTCTTTTTCCTTCACCCATTGCCAATGGGCTATCATGGCAATGCCCAACAACCATGTAACAGCCCGCTTCCGATCCCTATTTCAAGATCCAATTGGGTGAATTTACGGATTTAGTCAATGGTTCATTAGTCTTAAGAGTTTCCTGAACTAATCTGTAAGATTTAGTTTATGGTGATTTCAAACTTCTGGAATCCACATTTTAGGCCTCAAGAATTGGTTATTTGCATTTTGACTCCGAAAAGAGTGACTTTTGGGCCTATGAGTAATTTTGGGAAATTTTGGGGGAAGTTGACTTTTGGTCAACGTTGACCGTTGACCGGTCAATCTGGGCGAAGAACCAATCATACTTGTGGAAGAACGGTTCGACTGCGAGTGCACCCGGTCCGACCGGCCCAGCAGCGCGAATCGACCGACTCTCCCTTCTCTCTCTCTCTCTCTCTCGGGCATTTCGTCACACAGGTGGTGGACGCGAGGGAAGGCCATACACCTGTTGTCCAATCACCGCACATCCGCATGAAGTGGCTATTAGCCGCCCCCTAGGACTTAGTCGGAGTGCCCCACAGCCAATGGGAGGCCGCCGGTTGTCGTCGGCGAGCGTGGAAATCCCCCGGGCACGGCACCTCCTCTGGTTTCCCTTCCACATGATCGCTCTTCTTTTGATCGTGATAACTTCGTGCTCCGGCCTCCATTTTGCTCGTTCTTGGTGTTGTTATAAAGCTCGGAACGTCTTCTACAATTATCAGTGAACCATCGCCGCTGAATTTTCCTAGAGCACCGCTGAGAGCCCCCAAAAGGAGACCCCACAGCTCGGGTAAACCCTGTTTTTCTGGGTTGTTCACGGAGCTTCGTTGGTTGAGTCCGGTTAATCCGTTGATCTAGGGCTGTTATTGTTGCTTCCAATCGATTTCTGAGTACACCATAACCCTATATTTAGCTTTAGGTTGGGTCGATTTGGTCTAGAATTGCTCGAAGCTCGGTTGAACTCCGGTTAGCCCAAAAAGGGCCGCCGAACCCTAGATGTGCTCGTGTCATCGTTCCGGCGACACCCAGCCCGTCCCACTGCTCCAAATCGACGCTTAGGCGTTTCATGGGCAAACTATGACCATTTAATTTGATTGATTTGCCCGGGATTTGGCTAATTGGCTCAAATCGATTAGGGGCAAGTTGACCGCGAGGAACCCTAATTTCTTCTCGTCGTTCCAGGGCCATCCAGCCATGTTCAGCCATTGTCCAGAGGTCTTCCGACCACCCAATGCCGGCCCGAGCTACCTTGCACCAGTGGCGAGGCCATTGTTGCCGTCCAACGTCGTTTCGGGCCTCGACTAGCCACGGGTAGGCCCAAATCGCAGCCGGGACCCCTCGCCGGAGCAGCTCCGGTCACCCCCAGCTTCAGCCGCCTCCTCCTGCCGCCGTGAGCCACCTCCGGGCAGGTAGCCGAAGCTTCGCCGGCGGTAGCGCCGAAGCTCGTCGAAGTTGTTCTATTGCTACCCATGAGCTGCACAATGTGTGAGCGGTGTTAGATCGGAGATAGGAGGTCTACATCAAGCTCGAGTGCGATCAAAAGTGTAAGGATCGTGTCGCCGCAAACTGCCGATTCTCGAGAGAATCAAGGTGATCGGACGTCCTCATCCTTAATTGAGTACGTTTATTGTCTTAGTAGAATTATTAGAGAACTTGTGTGATATTAGTGGATGAGATTAGTTGAAATAAACAGTTATGATTGGATACTGAGTGTCAATGGATGCGATGAGACGGATCGGGTCATTTGGCCAAGATGGATTAAATGCAAGGTCATTGGGCCCGAGTGAATGCGAAGCCAAGGAGCCTCGGATATAAATTGGACACCGACATCCAACGGGAGATGGAAAGAACAGAATTAATATAAGATAGAGAGATTGACTAAGTTTCAGACCGATCATGGACAGTCTCATTGTATGGATTGTGCAATTTATTTATCTGTTGATTTACTTGTGCAATTTATTTAATTGGTGGAAATTTATTTATTTATTGCATTAAATCTAAATTTGTGCGATGATTAGATTTAGTGCCACCTGTGATTGTGGATTGGTAAACTCGTGGATAGAATAAATGCGGAAGAGAGAGACTAGTGAATGATATGTATGATAGGTGAGAGGGTGAGGATGGATAATGCCCTAGTTAATGGTCAAGACGTGAGACATGGATAGAAACCCTAGGGCGACTTACGTACCTAGTTTTGGATTAGGAGATTTGCCCATTAAGATACCCCCAATATCTTACCCCACCACTCCAAAACCATCTCAAGAGGAGTCATAGACCATGAAGACAGGGAGCAAATGGATGTAGGTGATGACGGTGGAGAGCAAACGGATGAGAACGAGATGGTGCCAAACCTGGACTAGAGCTCAGAGAAAGAAGAGTTAGAGGAAAGGAGAGTTGTAATTTAACTTGAGATGAATTGTATGTAAATTTGTGGATGGGGCGAATGTAATTTTAATATTCAAATTACTTTACTTTCATTGTTTGACTCTGATTTTTGAGAAGGTGGTGATAGAAAAGAAAAATCTGGATCTACCCCATGCTCGGAAGGCGGGGCGTGACAAACCAGCCAGTGGTGCTGGCCTCTGGCGAGACTAAGCTTGGCCAATCTAGCAACACACCAACTTGGGCAAGCTTCAGCCTCGCCATTTCTAGCTAATTGTTTTATTTGAGAATTGCAAATTTATTCTGCATTTTCATTCTCTGCCATCGATTTTTCCATGTTAGGGGCTAGTTACATGGTGTTTCAACCACCCCAATTATTTGACTGAAAAAAAAAAACCACCCAATTAGATCAAAATTATCAATCTCTTTAGTGGGGTATGAGGCCCGATGGTTGAGGATCCGGATCCTCTGACTTTGTCAAATGATCCGGATGAGGCAGCCGTTCAATTTTTGAATCGGACGGCTGCCTTTTTTAGGGAGGCAAGTTTGAGTTTTTTGTTTTTTTTTTTTAAGGACAGCCGTCCTATGTCTAATTGGATGGCTCCCTATGGGAAACGGCACCCCTGCAGTCCGTTTCCGATGATTGATGCTGTTATTACAGTCAGATCAAACTGCCGGGAGGCTGTCTTTATGGAGAAGGAACATGGAGGAACTACATAAATTAGCAAAGCTGATCCATGCACGACAGAGCAGAGCCTCTTTGTCAGATATATTGCAATGCGACTATGATAAAATATATGTCAGTTCCTGTTGGACTGAGAGGGCTCCACATAGGTATATGCGGGAAAAAGTAATTACACACCATATCAATTCACTTTATTTAGTGAGTACACCGTTGTAGAAATTCATTTGTTGAGAAGAACATCCGACATACGGCCATGACAATCTGTATCAAATGCAACAAACAATGGATTGATCTTTTAGGTTGCAATAAATAATTTTAGCGGTTGAAAATTGAATAAAGAATGACATGTAATATGAATCGTATCCATATGAAAGACCAATTTCTTTTCCCAAAATCTGGTAGGCAACGCGAAAGGCTTGCTGCTATCCACTTGCAGTCTTTTGTCCATCCAAAAGATAGGGATTTGGCTCCAAGCTTAGTTGCAAAAGAATACGTTCTGGCATGTCATCTTTGTCCGGGACTGCTTGAGCACTAATCTTGCTGATTTCTCTACTAGAACTAGTTTCTGCAGAAAACTGAGACAGAAGAGCCAATTTGAAGTATTGTAAGTTGGGAAAAGCATTGAGTCCAAATGTTCAACAATTACAATAAAACTGCATAATTTTACGCGGCGAAACCCTATCTTAGGAATTTGAAAGTCCTTTCTTAAGAAAAGCTTCTTGATGTTTGTAGAAGCATGATGTTCCTATCCGTGCAAATAGTTTGAACTTCATGAGTTCGCCCTTTTTATTTCCAAAAGAATAATGCTACTTATGCGGTCATTGATTTGTATGGATAAAAATGTAGCACACTAAAATACCTGAGGGAAAAACTTTCCCAAACCCAAGTACATCTCACCCATTGATCACCTGGCTATGTGAAAATTTATCTAATCAACGATTTTAATGACTTGAGTCTTTCCCAAGTACAGGAGCCACTTGCCTATTTTCTGACATAGTTCGAAGCAGACATTTGAAATAAAAATTGAAGTTTTGCAGTGAAGTTGAAATTCCCAGAGCGGTCTATGGGCCTTCGGGAAAAAGTACGTACCTCGTCGTCCGATTCTCTACGATCTGGACCTACAACTCTCGACTTCTTACGCAGTTGTAAATTTTCTTGTTCGACGCCGACGACCTGTAACGCCTCAGGAAATCAGTCGTGTACAGGGATGAAGCAATTCTCAAGTACTATTACACGTATAGACAGAGTATTCCATGTCAAACCTTTCTTTTTAGCTCTCTCATTTCTTCTGTGAAACTCTGGTCCTATATAGATGAACATTAAGAAATGATTGTAAAGTGAGACCATAAGTCAGGATCTTTCTTGCATAACAAATGACAGCGTCTTTATGTTACCTTCCTCGAGCGGACATTCTTCAAACCCATTTCCAAGACCTTTTCCATATTCTTCAATTCCTCCAAACTTAGTTCGAAAATCTCTTCTCCCATCAGTCTTTTGGCAACGATCTCAAGTTTTACTAGCAAACTGTGGTTATTTCCCTTGTTACATGACATTTAGTACTAGCAATCCAGGAGAGAACACTTGTTCCAATATACTTTATAACAAGTAAACAGATACACATGCAAAAGGTAAATCATCAACCTTATGATGCAAAATTCATCATCTTAATTCTTCATTATCAAGGATATCAACAGACTAAAACAAGAATTTTTAACCAAATGAGCCACCGGCTGGGAAAGGTCATATTTGTTAACAGCATGTTCCCCACTGTTTACTTAAGACTTCGAATCCAGCAATAATTCAATGAATCGGCTCATGCATTTACAATGTCTTTCATCACCTTTGGTTTTCATTATACTTCAAAGTAAATGGAGGGGAGAACGGAAAATATCTAGGATGGCTTTCAACATTAAATTTGAAGTTTATGCATATATAGTCTAAAATCTCTATTGTAGGCTATCTTACTATGATTTCCCATACTTCCAAGTGTGATTCATATATGCATGTTGAGCTAGTTGTAGTTATACTATTAGTTAAGCTAGCTTGTATAGCTCATTGAACATTCTAACTATATGCCGGCTATTTCCAAGTTGAATTAATCCTTGGTTAGATGGAAAATGTGACTTGCATGATATTTGTTGGAAAATTATAAACCTATTATATGGTAGCTAATTTAAATCCTAAATTTTTTTGATAATTTTTCAATATAATCATTTCGATCAATTTTGAGTGAAAATTACTGATGTAATGATCGCTGGCTATCGATGATTTTTTAGGCTCAAATTGACAAGAATGATCGCATTAACAAATTATAAAAAAAAATTAGCATTTAGGACCAAAATTGATTGCCATATAATAGATTTAGAACTTTTTAGACATTATCCCAAACAACTTGTAACTAAGTAACTAACAATGGGGCAAAGCAAAAAATGTACCTGCTGCATTCATTCACACACTTCAGCTGCTGCATCGAGCTCTCTGCCTCCTTTTTAAAAAACTAATGGAGTAAAATTAGTGCACACAATTAGACTCACACAAATAATTATGACTTCTACATATGGATAGTACATTAAATTATACTTACTCTCTCATCCTTACAACTCAAATTATTAATGTGAATAGTACTAATCTAGCTCTCTCCGTATTGTTTGAAAATTTGTGATAAAAATTGTTGGAGCTGCTAGAAAAGAGGGACTTTCAAAGCATTTAAATGTAAAATCTCACGATTTACACACCTATCTACTATTATAATGTTGACAGAGGACACCAAATTTCACTAGTGTCAGAGTCAAGTTTTAATACTTTTTACGTCCTTTTTTTTGGCATAGATTAGCTTGTGCATCTTATTTTCCATTCTTCAACTTCAAGTACAAATTCTCACTCTATTCGCACTATGTGGTGGTACGTTAAGATTAACATCTCAATTCTCCGTTATGGGCTCCATCCTACCTTATCTACCAGGACAATGCTCCACTCGATGGATGGTCGTGTCCCGTAGAATTGCTTATATAGATGGAAGCCCTAGATATAGTCAAATATATGAAGACCCTCATTTATTTTTCATCCCTTATCATAACTAACTTTCAGTGCATTAATCGTTGCCCAAGTTTCAACGTCCACATGCCTAGAAAATCCAAATAAAATCATGGCTTCATCGATTGCCTTAAGCTTTTAGAGTGATTAATAATGGTGATACTATGAATATAGATAGCATACACCTCTCATGACATGCTATTTTAAAGCTCTGGAAGTATGATATAAGATGTTTTCGCAAATCAGCTAATTGTTCCGGTCTTCTCCATCATTGACTTGAATTCATTGTTAGTTCATGAAGTTCCATGGGCAAGCATTTAGCATGACCTAAAGTTCAACCTCCGATACGGTCAAATGAAAGAAAGCTTTAGTTTGTGGGCGTCAAATGAAGCGCCAAGAAAAGAAATGATGAACTAGTGCTAGTTAGAGAGTACATGTGTGTTATTACTTGGTCTTTGGCATTTACCTGGATTTCCGCATCAGTAGCGGATTTTTGCTCGTTATCTTGCTTCATTCTGTTATAACGTTCGATCAATGAATTCATGCTACAAAGAACACACACAAAAGAGAACATTTTCAAATGCTGCATGAGAATGCAAGAACCGATTTCATGCAGATTGTCAAGCTAATGAAAAATCCACAAGGCACATTGATCTTGTCTAGAATTTTTGTTGTTATCTAGTAATTGCAATTCCTGCATCTGAATGAGATTGGGAGCAAACGGATGTTGAGCTATTAAATTAATCGGCTATGAAATACTAGACATCAAGCTTGAAGGAAACCTACTTTCGTGACAAATTTTCAAAGGATTTGTCTTCTTCTTTTTTCACAAAATTTGTATGGGATTATATTGCAACTTCTAACTTTTAAGACAAAATGAAAAAATCCCCAGTTTAGCTAGCACTAATTAGTCCAAGGTAAATAGAGAATTGAAACTAATTGATGAAATTCAACTTTGAAGTACATCTACATCATACTTTATGACAACAAAGTGTTACCGAAGATAATCCGCATCTATTCCTCGCTGAAAACAAATTAATCTTATTGAAATGATTGAACATATGAGAGAGTCTACCTATTTTCCAATTATAAGATCGAACTTTTTGGATCTCCATCTCGAATAGAGGCTCCAATTGATTAGAGTAAAAAGGGAAATACAGATCACCAATGGATTTCATATGTCCAATTTTTTTTCCTTTTCTTTTTATTGGGCATCAAGGAAAATTTATTCGATGATGTGAAGAGAGGCTGACCTGGTGCTTGCGTAGTCGTAAAGCTTGCCAGTGCAAGAGAAGATGATGACACCAATTTCAGCTTCGCAAAGAATGGAGAGCTCCTTTGCCTTCTTCAGTAGTCCAGTCCTTCTCTTGAAGAAAGTCACTTGCCTGCTCTTCGAGCTACTAATCCTTCGAATCGCGATCTTTCCCTTCACCATCTGCTCTTTTCACCACTTGGAAACAAATCTTTCTAGATCAGAAGGCGACGACAGTTCTTTTGTCCAAGAAAAAGAAGAGAAAAAAAAATGATGAAAGAAACTCAATGAAATAAAAGATGATGACCACGAACAGGGTTTCACTGAAAAAGCTTGGGATATATGTAACCTTCATGAAACAGAAGAAGACAGTGGGACTTACAGGTTCTTGGTTAGGTCTTCAATGGAGGCGTTCCTCGTGATAGGAGATTGAAGAAAGTTGTCGGTCGTCTGTGATTTGAGAGGGGGGGGGGGGGGTAAGGAGGGATTATAAAAAAAAAAGGCAAAGTAAATCATTCCAATTTTCGTCAGTTTTTTGTTAATGAGATGGGATTAGGGATCAGAAAGCCCTCTGGGGACCTGAATCGCCTGACGTACAAATCCAGTAGTCTGATTCAGATCGGACGGCTGAGATAAGATGTACGTCATCCATTTTTCTAGGTTTTTACATGAGGATCAAACCATTAAGACGATGCAGAGAAAGATAAAGTTTTGTTGTGTTCAAATGTCTCTTACCCTAGTGTAAGAATATTGTCTTCGACATCTCTTTTTAGCATTTGATTCATATAAATAATTATGAAAAATACCATTGACTCTGGACAATATTCCTAATTCAAATTATTAATAAATAAAGAAAAGAGAAATGAAAAGGCATGAGGAAGCATATTTGGAGATTGGGGTGTTGGTGGTATTGAGTTGGATACAGTGATATTAACTGTTGTGTGGCTTTCTTTTTTTCTTTTTTTTGGTCGAAGTGTGGCTTTCACTAGCCTCGAAAAACGAAAGCCGAATAATTGGCTTATTTTACTTGTGGGGAGATTGGAACTCGGTTATGCAAGAAAACATTTCTTGCTCTGCACCATATGTTCACAATCTCGTACTGTATATGGTAAAAGCATTATTTAGTAATCTTGTACTTCTCAAATGATGGATCGAATATACGTCTTTAATTAACTGCAAAGAAGTACCATTGATTGATTTTTTTTTTTGCCATCAAGTCAATCCATCAGTAACAATAACTTTAGTACATAACGATTGAATAATTTATACTGATTTAGATCTTTCTTTCAATCATGCATAGGTGTCATTGAGTTTCATTTAAAATTTGTTTATTTCAATGTCGGTCATGCTACATAGATGGCCAGCGTATTTGTCAGTAATTACTAATCAAAATTGTTTGGATGAGCTATATTAGTTTATGACTTAGTTGATAAACTTGAAAAATTTAGAACATAATAAACACAAAGGTAATCAATTTTTAAGACTTTTTTAGTGCTTTCCCATCATATTGTGCCTATAAATATTACTCTCGTCCCACAAATTTGTTCGGGGCTCTATAGAAATATCTTGGCAGGTACATAGTAATTAAATCATAAATCGTACAGACTTTGTTTCGAACGAACCCGGCCCATCTCATCGTAGGAAGATTGAGTTTCTGGTTGAAATTTAGATTCACCTGTGGCGATTCTGTATGTGGAGTGCTTGCTTAGGCCGAATTAGGCAATCATCTGTCTGAAGAATATCTGGGGAAGGATGCATCTAAATACATGTATTTAATTTTGGAGAGTAGTGGTTCATTGAGCTGCATTACCGGTGCAAACTGGTTCCTCACAGCCCATTTTTTCACGTTCATGGAAGAGAGCATGACGACGGTTTTTTTCTTTTTCGTGGATAGATCAAATAGAATTCACATGTTTACCTAAGCAAATCATAAAAGGAAACCTTAAGAGAACGAGGGCGAACCATGGATCTATCCGGAAAATAGACAAGGAACATGGCCATGACACACTTAATTACCTCGAGTTCTTCGACCGGATTCTTCTCTCCATGGTAACATTATTTGGATTTATTGTACCGGTCCATTTTGGACATTAAAATAGAGATTTTAGTATACTAGATAAACAAAACTTGTTAGTAATTAACAAAGTTCATGAATATCCTTCATGCATGTGGAATGCTCATGTATATTTAGGATTATATTAATTTAGTGCAATTTAACTTAACCGTGCATGTAGGTAATTAAGTGCGGTTTATCTTCGTTTGGCCATTGTTTAGGCATTTTCTATCGATTCTAATTAGATCCTTAGTACCCTTACACTAAAATTTGTACTATGCAGTGTTGAGTGCAAGTTTTGTAGTACTGGGCCCGTATGTCTTGCACAGTTTGTATGATTAAAGATTAATATAATCACTTACCTTACCAAAACAAAACTTAACCGTGTATGTACCCAAAAAAAAACCTTGTAATGTTATTATCATAAAAAAGAACTACTTCTATTAAAATTATAGGTATTATTACTAATAATTTTATAGCACATATTACCACTGAGCATTTTCGATTATTTCATTGCAGTTTCCTCTCTTTGCCCTCCTTAAGAGGGAGCGGCTTTGTCGGGTATCGACACATAAACAAAAATCCATAAGAACTTGCTGAGGAGGAAGGACTCGCAAAAAAGGAAGTCGCGCTCGGGGGGAAAGGAGAGAGAGAATCGGTGGCAGATAACTTGCCCCGCTTGGACCGTACGTGAGGAAGCGCAGGCGGCCGTGAAGGAAAACCAAATCTGTAGGACGAAGGAAGAAGAAGAAGAAGAAAATTTATTTTTATTTTTTTATTCCACATCAACTGACAAGTGCGGTCGATTTATTATTGAGTATGAGTAAAAAATGTGTGACACATCAGCGATTGACATGACACTTAACAATCACCGAATATTTTGTCCGTGAGTAGGGACGTGCACAGTAGCGGGCGAAAAAGAATGACATGAGAAGGTATTAGCATTAAATGCATGTCTCTTCAGGTATAAGCATAAAGTGCATGTCTCTTCGTTTTGTAGATAATGATTACATACAGTTATTTAAAACAATCGATTCCATATATTTATACAAAAAAAAAAAAGATCAAATCTTCTAACCTCGGCTCGGAATAAAAAAGACCAATCAAGATGTATGAAGGAAAAGCCGGCTAAGTGTTACTCGATTGGAAAACTAACTAGGCCGAGAAAAATTTAAATGGAAACAGCCGAGTCTAAGAGTTGAACGTTGACAAATATTCAAGGGATAAAGAACCATGATGGACAAAATCGTCGGCAAGATGTGACTATCCAAATAGTGAGGCCGACGGCTCTAGATGCGACAGTTGAAGAGAACTTCGCAAAGGAAGAAATTCACATAACACTCAAGCAATGGAGCCAAGAAGATTGTAGAGATAAGAAGCTCATGAACAACTAGTGTAGAGATTCAAATAATATAATTATCAAAATAGTGGAACAATATGATTAATGAAGGTGGAAGCTCAACCCTTAAATTGGTGGAAATCGGTCATTTATAAATGATCGTTTGTACATAGAGGTCGCTGAATTATAGGGAGTACTTAATTTGTTTTGAAGCCCTAGTAATGGTATAAACACGCAAAGTGAAGGTTTGTAGAAACCACTATTAATCAATCAAACAACACTAGTTGTTCAGTTTTATCTAACGTTCACCTCTAAATTTTCAGTTCCTTTACATGATTGGATTTCGATTGGTCTTATGACCAATATGAGGGACTGAGATCTTATGACCGCCCAGAGAGATGGCTTTGTCAAGGGTACAAATGCTTGTCCAGACGTCACCTGAGCGTTTAACAATTTCTTATCTTTGAAGCTGTGAGTGCATTGAGACAAAAAGGTTAAGAGTCCGAGCTGTTGGAAACAGTAAAAGTATAATTTTAGCATAAATAGGAATAGAACATGGAACATTTGGGTCAAAGAAAAGAAATTGACTATAATTATTTGCGTTCACACTATTAAAGAACATCATCACACGATCATGTTCACACCTTCCGTGACTCGAAATTAAATAATGAGTAACTCTAGTGCGTTCACATTTGGATCATCAACAAGTCAAAAGGGTAAAATATGGGACTTCGAGCTGCGCATGTTCATAGCAATATGGTAGGGGGACTCTGTGAAAATATTTTTGTCTACAATAGTTTTACCAGTCATAAGGAAGTACTTCTAACTAGCTGTCTAATATTTATTTTCGATATCAACTTACGTGTTCTGATTGAATTAGTGCGGTGCCTTTGCACCTGGACGCTTAATGATTCATTATTCACTCCTCTAAAGCCAAGAAGGCCCTTTACTCATCTTCTTCTATGGGGATCAGATACGAATTAATATTGTTAATTCTATAGAAAGAGGCATGTGCACTGAGGGAGTAGTGTGAACACTAAATTTGTCGAAATAAATTATTGAGAGAAAAGTAAGGTAGTAGTGTTAGTAGTGTGAACTCTAGATTTGTTGAAATAACTTATTGAGACAGAAGTAACTTCTAAGTTCTCATGGAAGAATGCATATTGACAAAAATAAAATTGAAGTTAATGAGTTTGCTCTTCTCAATGTATGATTTAAAAGTAGTCATGATTATGTAAAAAGCTGAGCCTAGTGATCTCTTAAAAAATTATAATTTCGCATCGATTCAAATTTTTAATAGGATGATAATATTTACACGCATCAATCGTCATGACTGACGCATTGAGATTATCACCTAAAGTGATGGTGATGCTAAGTGAGAAGAGATGTTTATTTTCATTTTGTTCTTTAGTATTCGCCAATGAGAAACAATGCACTAGAAAAAAAAAACTATAAAGGAGAAATCGTGATTCTTGAATAGTTAAACTTTGAACTAGACTAAGTAATGCATATAAATCAACTTTTTTTTGGTGAATTTCGTGAGATGGGCTGATACAATATATAGTATAATGAGGTAGATATGCATGTACGATATCTACATATGCATATAATGATACACATGTCAACACATACAAGAACTGGCACGCCTTTATAGTATCGTGGATATTGTATATGTACATGTATACAGAACTTGTAGTCCCAATTGCGGGATTACTTCGTGACGTTTTATCCAAACAATTTACTTCAATTTGCATTTGTTTTTAAATTCTTTTGAGACAGTGACCTGATGGTGGTTTCCCTCACAATGACGGAAGACAAATTTTTTGGCAACTTTTTTAAATAGCTAGTTATAGTAGTTCATCGTGTCCAGTGGATCCAAATACCAACATTCTCGTACGTGGCTGGATTCTTTGACTCGTTTCAAAGCCCGTAGTAATTATTTGATACAATCTACATAGTTCATTGTCATTAATGTTTGACTGGGGAAATGAAATTCATTGCTTCAGCAACAAAAGGTTTCTCACAAGGATCGCAATTTGTGGCCCATTAATTAAAAAAGATATGACCGTTTGAATATTTAGTGGGGTGATGGAAAAATCATTGTCACGAATTACAACAATCGGATTTTCGTCGAGACATAATCAAAAGCTCTAAGATCATAGTTCTCGAACGACCAATTGAAAAGATTTTGGAGCATCTTCCGGTTATTTTGCGAAACCTCCTGCATCTGGAGACTTTTAAGTTTTACGATTATACACTTATCTCAGAAAGGCCAAAAAAGTAAGGGGGAAGTAAGGGCTGACCTCACTCTCCTTTTCGTTGTCCTTAGATATCGTCAAGATTTTGCAGGTGTTGAAGAGCATAACAGAAGGCAAAGATTTGGTCTGATCAGACTCTCATAATGAGTTATTACGGTCAACCGCCTCCCTCCGGTTGTCATCTTCATCCATCTCTCGTTCTCTCCTTTTTAAGTTTTCCCATTTTTCTATTTTGAATTCTACGCAAAATGAGTGCTTTCATCTCCTGATTTCAAGTGTCGAGGCATTCTTGATGCTCAGAGCTGTCAAAGATTTGATTGAAGATGGCAGATCTTAAGTTTTCTTTAAGAGATTTAACCTGATTTTGTGATGTGAACTTCAAGATTAGGATTAACTTTGGTTTATGGTTTTCCTTGTGGAAGAGTAGCATATCCGCCTGAACCATATCCAATGGATGCTTATCCACCGCCCACTGCATATCCACCAACAGGTTACTCTCAGCAATATCCCCTGCCGGCCTATGCCCCGCCACCTCCAGTCGTCCAGCCTCCTCCTCCGCCCCACGAAGACCAAAAAAGAGTCGGTTTCTTGGAAGGCTGGTTAGACCCTTCCCCACTCTCTCTCGTCAATTCTTGAAATGAATTCCCAGTTTTTTTTTTTTTTTATCTAATGTGTTCTGGATCAACAGCAATCGGAAGAAGAAAAACAGCCATTTAGTTAAAATTAGTGAAGTATGATGCACTCGGTATGATCAGATTATGGAAAGCCAATTAACCCCTCTTATGTGATGTGTCGTACTCTTTCTCCTTTGTTGCGTATTTGCAGTTTGGCCGCTCTTTGTTGCTGCTGTCTGTTGGACGCCTGCTTCTGATCTCTGCTCCGATATCTTGTGGAATGTGCTCCACTAGCTATCTTTGTTCTGTCTATGTTTGAGCTTGTTGAAAAAATTCGGGTCATTTCTTTTCTTCAAAGGAGACTTCCGATGATGTTGAATTGATAACTTCATGAATGTCCTTTTTTCTTGTCATACTAATCCATTGGAGGTGTTCTATTCTATTGAGCAGCCGGAAGCATGATGTTGTTATGTCCTGCATTATCTGTAAGAAATGAAGCTAAAAAATTCCAGTGACGAAAATGCAAAATAGTAAGGAAAAACTTCAACTGGAAGAGCTGTATGTATTTCAATTGGCTGCATTTGCCATGAGATACACTTGAGAGATGACTTTTTTAGTTTTCTTATGGACAATCGTCCCCAGCATCATCCTAAGAGAAAGTTGGTTTTCGCAAGAAAAGGATGGCAATTACAAAAGAGATGCAAAAACCAGTTCACTAGTCTAAACACTTCAAATATCTTGGCAGCAATTTTTGCTAACCTATATGATTTTTGTTACCAGCTGTGTTCACACAGTTACTGCCTTCGCTGATTCCCAGTTCAAATTTGGAAGTACGTTCTCTGTTTATATGTTCTACCTTAGAGCAAATTACAGCGTATACACTCGGCAATCGTGTGAGATCATGAGATCATGCATGCATGAATACATACATACACAAATATGTACTTACTGTACTAGATCAAATGAAAAAAAATGCAATTGCCATTCAATATAGTACAGTGGAATTGCACAAAACTCGATTTGATGATATCTATTTCTTGACAAATCAGTGTTTCATGTTAAAAAATAATGAGCTGCAACCTCAAGAACGTCGATTCGTCCATAGGGCAGACCACCTATTAAAAAACAGTAGCTTATTGACTTTGATTCTATCAAAAGAGCAAAACGACGAAATGTTAGGTCATCTAGATAAGTTTTGATATATCATATAAATTTAGCAGGAGAAATTAAAAACTTCAGCAAAACAAAAACTTGCTTGTTATTTTAGATCAATGGTTTAGTGAATTGGACTTTAAGTTGATAGATCCATTCAAGATCCAGGTGATATAGATGCGGCATTAGACTAAAATTGTGACATAAATTCTAAAGTGAGAATGAGATCGATCAGAGTTTTGTCACATTCTTGAACTCAATAGTTCCAAAAACTAAGTGATAAAGTATGGATCTCAATAGCCCATCGTGTAATACAAATCAATTTGGAAAGTTCTTGGTCTCCCATTTTGACTTGGTGTATCAAAGGTCTCATGGAATGTGCCGTCCAATAGAGTTTTAGCGTTGGAGGGTGTTCGTATCATTATAACTAGGTCACTTTATAATTATCCCACCCAGACATTTCTGGAGATCGTTAGAGATGGTGTTGAATTAAGGAGTTTGAGACAACTTTCTGGTACGCCAACCAAGATCAACCAGCCTCTACACCTCTTCAAATATCTTGGCAGCAATTTTTGCTCATTAATGATAAAAGCAGCTGTATCCACACAGTTAGTGCGTTTGCTGATTTTCAGTTCAACTTCGGAAGTACATTTTTTTTGTCTATATGTTCTACCTTGGAGCAAACATATACACTCACCAATCGTGTACGGTCATGCAAAAATACATACATATGTGCATATATACATGATCAAATGAATGAAAATGCAATTGCCGCTCAATATAGTATAGTGGCAATCGGCCAAACTCCTTTTCATGATTTTTTTTATATTTCTTGACGAATCAGTCTTTCAGGTTAAAAAAATAATGAGCTATAACCTCGATAATGTCGATTTGTCCATAAAGCAGGCCACCTAATAAAAACAATATCTTATCGACTTTGAATATATTAAGTGAGCAAAACGACAAAATATTAGATCATCTTGATAAGTTTCGATATATCATATAAATTTTAAGGGAAATTAAGTACTTCACTTAACATTGCCACTCCCAAAGATAAATTTTATTAGGATCTATCATTCTTTGTCAAAGTTCATGGGATTCACTAATTGACAACAAAAATTAATAACCACGTGATATTAAATTGAGCAAAGCAAAAACTTGAATAATTTGTTTTTTGAGATCAATAATTTTGGTAATTTGAACTTCAAGTTGATAGATCCATTCAAGATCCATGTGATATAGATGCGGTGTTTGAATAAAGTCGTGACATGACTTCTAAAGTGAGAAGGAAATCGATCGAGTTTCGTCGCATTCTTAAACTCAGTAGTCCCAAAAACTTATCTAGGGTAGTTTTATCCCTCAAATAAGCCCACTATAAAAGAGTGCTGGGATTTGTCTTATGGTGAAGGGCACAAAGCATGCTTTATGAATGTTTCGTCAATCATTGACTTAAATCAATATAAAGATTAGTTTTATTTTCTATAAGAATTTGTTACATCGGAAAAACATTCTGCAGGTGGACCAATCCTGCATACAAGTCCTCATGCGGTTAACAAGCTATTAACACAAAATCCCCCAGTTAGTACAGAGAGACCTGTGAACAGTGTTGCTCAGGTTATATTTCCCTGAATTGTGAAGCCTATGTCTAATTTCACGATGTATAGCATGAAGAATTTCATGGCTTAAAAAGCTTGGATAAGAATGGAGATTATGATTCTTAGCTCTAGGGTAGCTCTCCAAGAGTAAGAAGAGAAGAAGCTAAGACAGGCAGCGTCCAAAGGCTTCTGTCCCAAGGCACATAATTATCAATATACCAATCCAACCCATATAGAACCTGCACTGGAAATAACTAGCCTTATATAACGCAAAGTGCAAGCAATACTTCAATGACCAAGATCTCGTAGTCCTAATCCACCCTCTTTTCGAGGAAGACTTATTTTGTCCACGCAACTCTGGCGCCTGTAGTACTTGTGGCATTTCCCTTCCAGAGAAAAAATGTACACTCGCTTTCAATCTTCTTGATGAACTTCCTAGGGAGAACGAACACAGTGCACTAATAATTTGCAATACTATGTAAAACAGCGGGTACAAGATGCAATCTACCTGCAAAAGACAAATGCTTAGAACTCATACCCTCTTTAATATTTTATGAAAAAATTATCTAAGAAATTTTAAACTTATTATGTTTTTGTCAATTCAATTATAAATATTTTAATTTTATCAATTAAGTCTTAAACATTTTTCACGTTTTACCAATTAAATTCATTTGGCTAATTTTAATAGAAAATCGCTCATGTTAATATTTGTCATTCTACGTAGCGCAATTGGCACTAACGTGGACTAGTTTTGATAATATCTTGATACTTTTTCCAATTTTTATTTTCCTTTTCTTTCTCTTCTTCTCTTTTCTTTCTTTGCCTTTTTTGTCTTTTTTTTTTTCCCTTTTCTCTTCTTTTGATTTTCCTTGTTCCCACTGCTGGGCCTCATCACCCTCGTCGAATTGGCCCTTGCCTAAACTAGCGAAGTGTTGCTCTCCCTGGCCAAGGCCCAGTGACATCCGTCGGCCATTGATGAGGTCAGCAATGGCTGGCAAAGTGAAAAAGTGAACAAGAAAAAAGAAAATAAAAGGGACAAAATTTTGAAAACAGTAAAGAAGGAGAAGAAAAAATTAAAAAAAAATAAAAAATTATCAAGAAATTATCAATGTTAGTGTCGGTTGTGCCAAGTGGGATGACTAGTCTTTACATCAGCCATTTTCAGTCAAAATTGGCTAGATAAATTCAATTAATAAATTGTAAAAAGTTTATAACTTGATTAGCAGAATGAAAAGATTTAGGACTCAATTGGTAAAGTGATATAAATTAATAAATTTTTGAACAATTTTTCTTATTCTATCCATTAAATGCTTGCAATACTTTTCTCTCAACTTGCTTACAGTTAGAGTCAAGACATTTAACAGGAACTTGGCCATGCTTAAATCCAAACATAACCAAGGTAGCCACAAGATGGTCGCAAAATATTCTTGCCGTATATCTTAATCTTTATGGGATTCGCTTAAGGCTAGACATGTGATAAAAATTCTTAAAACGTCTAATTCCTTCAAATTTGCCATTCAAGAGATAGGCCTAAGACTGTAAAAACATCCAATTTTAGATCGAGTCTTGATTTTACCGTAAATTTTGTTATTTCCTGTAAAAATCTCAAACTTTATGTTATGTGAGAAATCTACCCTAACTTTTTCTTCCATAAGAAACCCTAACTTTACATCCAGTCCCAACCTATCCAAAATTTTTTACGTCTCATAAAAAATCACAGGCTTTTTCTTAAGCACCTAATCTACACCCATTAATTTTATGCCCAAATTTCTCTTTACAACTATGAGATGAAAAAAGCTCCCGAGTGCAAGTTGTTCGAGCATCCATAGCACAAGCTCTCGGACCTTAAGGGATAAAAGATTCATGTGCACAAATGATTCGCAAAATAAAAAATATTTGAACGAGATAAAAGGAAAACTCTGGGTCCACACAAACTTCTTAAAACAAAAGAGTTTTTGGATAATTAGGAAGCCTTCTTTTTGCTCTTGGGCTTGGAAGAAGATACTAGAACTGCGCAGGAACCCTATTCAAATGGAACATCAGAATTGGCACTTTGGTCTCATTGTGGTTTGACAACTGGCATCCTAGAGGACCTCTTGATACTCTATTTTCTGACAGGGAGATTTATAGTTCTGGTTTCTCTCGTGAAGTCGCGAATTTGGTATCGGCTGATCATAGACAATCATTATTGATGGATAGGCTTGCGGCTTGGGGCACTCCACTTCCTCGGCTCACAGATGAGTTGGACCGTTTTATGTGGTCAAGCCATTCTTCCGGCTCCTTTACTTCAGCCTCGGCCTGGAGCGTCATTTGGCACAGGTGAGAGACAGTTTCATGGCATTCTTTCTTATGGGACAAAATGATCATACCCAGACACCGATTTCATCTGTGACTTATGACGCGTAATAGGTTACAAACCTAGGTATTCCTATTATCCAATCATAGAATTTTAGAAGGAAGTTGTCCCTTTTGCACTACTAGGCCGGATTCCATAAATCATTTGTTCTTTGGTTGCCTCGTTACCAACCGATTGGCACATTTTTGGGCGGCTAAATGCAATCTTGCTTGGCGATCACTCCCATGGATATACACACTTGACTAGGCTAGGACAAACTTCTATGGTAATTGTTTTCATCATGCTATAGCGCGGTTCTCTCTTGGAGCTCT
Organism: Melaleuca quinquenervia; assembly: GCA_030064385.1. Classification (NCBI taxonomy): domain Eukaryota; kingdom Viridiplantae; phylum Streptophyta; class Magnoliopsida; order Myrtales; family Myrtaceae; genus Melaleuca; species Melaleuca quinquenervia. The sequence goes on along the minus strand of CM057726.1, from coordinate 1,060,321 downwards.
GTGCTATATTATTTGGAAAGAAAGGAATGAAATGCTATTCAGAAACAAGATTTTGGTTATACCAGCCTATTATTGATTCTCTCCGTAATAGGCGAGTGCAGGAGAGGTGGCAGATTGACCCATCTATTTTTTGTGATAGTTGATCTTACTTACTATCTTACTTGTTAGATCTTTCATGTACTTTAGCCTCCATTGGGCTTTGTTGGCCATTGTTTAGGCATTTTCATCTTTTAGATATTGTATTTAGACGTCCTCCCTTGAATGTACTTTTGCTCTATTGGTACCCTTGCACTCACATATCTATTGTAGTGTTGAGTGTAAGTTTTGCGGTACCAAAACATACGTCTTGTACAGCTTTGCATGGTAAAATCTATATATAATACTTACATTTACAAAAACAAAACAAGAACAGATTGACTATGATGGTGAAAGATAAAGCCATTTTTCTCCGTCCAGTGGCTGATTCCTATAGGAATAGACGATTGCAAAGGAGTTGGGGAATAGACCGAATTGTTTTTTTGGATGTTTAACTCTAGCGTCTGGCTATTGTTTACGCCTTTGTACGTTTCTCATGTAATTTGGGTACCCCTTCACTCATTGATGTTACTAACACTTTGAGTGGAAGGTTTTGTGGTACCATGAACTTGCTTAGCATTGTACATCACTTTCGGTAAATCTATACAAAGCTTACTTTACCAAAAAAAAAAAGATATAAGGAAAATTCTCACAAGCATTAGAACAATTGAAGAAGGTCAACCCTAATTAAAATTAGATTTTACCCATATTTCAGATCCAACAAATTGTCGCTTGGGTTAATGTAGAGATTCATCTCCAAAAGACTATCTTCTTGAATTTGAAATTTGGAGAAAATCTAGAGCAATTATGTGGACAGAGTACATACCACATCACCAAAGGCGACTTTCCATAGAGTAGTAGTAGGCAACCACATGATTCTAATAAAAGTTGGTATTTTTGTTATGAGACAAAAAATATATAGTTTAAAATTGAGATTGGACCAAAAGGTAAAGATATGCATACGGTATGAGAGAATTATATCATTCCTTAACCAAGAAAAGTTTAACAGATTTTCTCCAAAGCCTGAAAGAGCCAGAATTATTTCAGTTTTTTTGTTCTTCATCTCTATCAGGCCAAAACTAACGGGCATATAATCTGCGAAATTGTCTTGATGAAGAGAGAAGACTTTATCGCGGTCCAGAGTTGCACCGCGAGCTACATGGGTAGTTTAAAATTGTCATATATACTCGCGTAGGCATTATCCGAAAGTCTGGAAGCCAAGTGCATGTAGTGGTCTTCATATTAAATCCACAAAAAGTACAGAATAGCAGATAGAAAAGGTTGCGTCTCGTGCGATCTCCATCAATCCTTAGTATAGTGTCATCGGCTTCAAACAGAACGTGACCTCGGAAAAGCACCTAACCTTAAAGCATCAAAACCAGTCCATAGGATTTGCCTGGAAGACAGATTAATCTATTTACTATTCCATAAAAAGACGAATTCTTTGGATGTGGATGTAAGCCACTGGGACCATCATTAGGAAATCTGTTGACGGTTTCGAATTGTCATATATAATCGATAAGTTTTTGTTGACGCATTTACCGAGGTGTTTAGGGGGCTGATCAAATGCTGGGTTTTTTTTTCTGGTTGACCAAGAAATTTGAAAACTCAGTGGCAGTTCTGTGATTCTACCGAATGATACGTTGTTTTCCTCACCCCTAGATTACAACCTGGTCACAGGCAGTCACGCACAACTTCTTCTTCTTCTTCTTCCTGCTCTGCTTATTTGAACGCTTTTCTTGTTGAGTGTGTGTGAGAGAGAATGGCTGGGTATGGCTACGGTGCGCCATATGGGTCTGGTGGTGGGTACCCACCGCCAGCTCAGCCGTACGGGAACCCGTTCGCGGCGCTGACGCCGTCGTCCTTTCCGCCGGGCACCGATCCGAGCCTGGTCGCGTGCTTCCAAATGGCGGACCAAGACGGAAGCGGCCTGGTTGACGATCGAGAGTTGCAGAGAGCTCTTTCTTCTTACAACCAAAGCTTCAGCCTCCGCACAGTTCGCCTTCTCATGTACCTCTTCACTCACACAAACACCAGAAAAATTGGTGGGCCTCTCTCTCTCTCTCTCTCTCTCTCTCTCTCTCTCTCTCTCTCTCTCTCTCTCTCTCTCTCTCTCTCTAAGTTGGAAAAAGCCTAGTTTTGTATCTGGTTTGTCACATGTACAATGATGCTAAATCGAGGAGGGAGAAGCATGGTTCAAAATTTCAAGAAATTAGTAAAGAAGTTACAGGGAAAGAAAACTTTGCACAGTGAAAATGCCCAGTACTGAAACTAATAAACTAACCAAATTGATCTCGGCTAGCGCTTCCCACAATGACTACTGAGCAATTAGTTCTGCACAAAAACAATCTTATGTTATAACCTCCCGTTATTTGGGCTTCTCATTCTCAAGTGATAAGTGTAACTCAAATTTACTTTGAAATCCTAAACATTTTGCAGGGCCAAGGGAATTCACAGGACTGTTTCACTGTCTTCAAATGTGGAGGGTAAAAGCCCTAGTCTCTCATAATCTTTGATTAGATCCCCTTATCTGTAAGTATAATTAAGGGACGATTGTTCAGGGCACATTTGAGAGATTTGACAGAGACATGAGTGGGAAAATTGATGGGCCAGAGCTGAGAGAGGCCCTCTTGAGCATGGGGTTCGTGGTGCCCCCAGTGGTGGTCGACTTGCTGGTCACCAAGTACGACAAATATGGCGATGGAAGCCGCCGGGCAATCGAATATGATAACTTCATCGAGTACCTTCCGTCTTATATACTTGTTAATATATCCTTAGTATATACTTAATGTTTCTTCCATATATATGTGACTTTTAGGGTTACTAAGCATTTTCTTTCTTTTACATGGTTTAATCTCATGCAGGTGCTGCCTCATTGTCAAGGTAATTTCCTAGCTGGTTACACTACTAATAATTGGAACAGTACTCCTTTTTTTTCTGTTTCACTAATACTTCCGAGGGACGCACCTCTGCATTTAAGAACGATTATCCTATTTATACCACAAACAAATTGGGAAGTATGGCCACTGCGCTAGTGGCCTGGATTATGAAAATTCAAAAGTCCGTAAAGTTTCGTATGTACTGTAGTTTTCTTAATTTTTTAGGTTAACTTCAAGACGTGGACGATTATAAATAGTTTGATTTTCTTTTCAATTGGTTGTGGTCCAAGATGTTATATACACCAACACCGAAATGATATAACTAAGTCCATAAATTATATTACAATCGGTAATATTGACGTCTTCCTTTGATCTCTATGTTGTAGGGATTAACCGAAAAGTTCAAGGAGAGAGACACCATGCTTTCTGGTTCAGCAACATTCACTTACGAGTCCTTCATGCTCACCATCTTGCCCTTCCTAATTGCATAGAGACTGGTGTGCTTCCAATTCGGATCATATATTCTTGAGCGTATGGCGGATGATGGGAGTTGTTGCTGTTGTGTGCTTTTTAGTTTCCACTACAGTGGAGTTAGCTGCAATTTGCGGTGTAATATCTGAGGTTGTTGTATGGGAAACTTCTCTGTCACGCAGTTAATTTCAATGTTATTCGGGATGTTACATATGGATGTCTTTATAACAAAATACAGCGAACTCTTTGAAATCGACAAACACTGAAGCTTGATTGTTTAGTTGGTTTTAACAATGATGACTCAATTATGGAGAGTATCAATAATTACATGGCGTGGCTTTCCGGCACCTATAAGGCGAGGTTATCGATGACTATATGACATGGGCATTGACAACTATATGACATGGGAATCAACAAGAGATGAAGGATAATCGCTGAGCATCATGATTCAGTGACATGGGCTCAGTGTTGGACACGGACGCCGGCCAAGACGGTTATTAACGGCGGACATGATAATCATTTTATCTTTTTAATCTTTTATAGTTCTATTTCGAAGAACAAATTTGAAATAAAAACTCATTTTATGACGTATAAAATTCATATGCATAACTTTTCGGCAATTTAAATTTATAAATCAAAATGGTTATGGAAGAATAGTGTGTTTATAAAATGACTTTTCCTTTTTATTTATTTGTCAATGTTGGGCTTACACATGGCATTTTTTAAACTTGAAATACTCGAAATCTTTCAAACTTCGCATGAAGATTGACATATACAATTTTTAAAATCTTTTGAAATTTGAACCATAGATAGAGCTTTGGCGGGAAAACACGAAAATAAATTGCGCTTAGGAAGAGTTCAAAGGGACACTGAAAATAGACCTAATAAATTAGTATCTCTAACATCACACAGAGAGCTTTATTAGCTAGGTTAATTAACCAAGAGCGATGAGAACTATTGCGGATCCTTTGTTCTTGACTAGCGAGGGGAAAGAAAAACTAAGCTATGTCACTGATATCACATTGAGTACATTTAAGTCGGATGTGATTTATATAGCTTGGACTTGGTACGGTGGTATCAACGCAGAAGATTTTGTAGAAGTGGCAGATGTTGTCCCTTATTTGAATAAATTATATCAAGAAACATGGCGAGGTAGCAGAATAATTAATCATGGACTGCATTGTCCCATGACCACAAGATTCTCTTTGATTCATCATCGGCACAAGAAAATGCAAATAAAAGGAGGCAAAAGGAGATTTTGGCAGATGAACATTGCACGTTTGCTCGGGGCGAAGTAAACAATTGTGCGTTCACACTCGTAAACCGGCAGGATTGATTGTGTTTGCAGAACCTAGATCATCGGTCCCAAAAAAGTAGTCCTGAAACTTTTTGTGTTCACACCTGATTTTCAGTAAAATACTTTTTGGCCATGTAGTGACGATTTAGGGTTTCTCCGGCATGCATAACGTTTATGTTCATGAGAAATTTATATGTACATCATTATCTTCACTGCATTTGGTTCCTTCTACTGATGTTATCTAGTCCGAAAATAGTATCATTTGACGCACTCATTCATGTTCAAAAGTTCCTATGTATATGTACGGCTTGTTTGATTGATCATTAACTCATTGGACATGATAATAACCCCTACTTTCATTTGAAAGAAGCAAACGGTTAGACGTTTTAATATTCCATTGCAGCACTGTAAAGTTTATTTTGTAGTTCTCCCGCAACCAGCTTGCTCATCCAATAAGATCAGCTCGCATTCAAGTTCGGAAGTCCTTCACCGGCAAGAGTCTTTTCATTAATTTCGAGTTGTCATTTCCCATGTCATTGATTTCGAGCTGTCATTTCCCATGCATTGGAAGCTCGCAACAAGGACCTTGGGATGGCAATAAGCATTGGAAATATTTCACTTTAATGACTTCTAATTTCTAAGCGCTTCTAATTTCTATGTATTTTAAGAATTTCAAGATTTGATTTTAGTCTCTCAATTTGCTTTATGAGGCCATCAAGTTTATGTAAAGGGGTAGCTTTATTTGATTAATGAAATTTGCCTAGCACATTTCTCTTGAAAATCTAGAAGAGTTTTCACTCCGTTATAGAAGAGTCAAAGCTTTCCAAAATATGCACTCTTGAAGAGTTGCAATCATCGATCTCAAAGAATCGATGTCCTTTCAACTTCCTTAGTCGCCTAGAAAAGCCACCATTGAAGTCTCTATCCTTTTCTCATTCTACCCATTTAGATTTTCCCACTTAACCTGCAAATTCGACCATCCTATAGTGCTCATATGAGAAAACTCAAAATATAAAAGTTAATAGATCTAAGAGTCCTTGAACTTTTGGCGTTGTAATCAAGTTATTCTTACCTGTATCGAAGAAGTTATGACTATTTCCCTAAGCTGGTGCATAACTGAAATTTCTGCTCAACCGTCGGTTTATGCGAAAATCACTCTCCCAAACCTATTGTTTGAGTAGCCTAACTTGGGCTGTGTCATCTTCTAATAAGTACAGTATAAAGGATGACAATCATAGATCTACTCCTGATAGATCCAAGATTTTCAGTTGACGATATTTGACTTTCCTAATGTGCTCACTTCAAATTCTGCGTTCCAAGGACCTCATAAATCCTCACTAAGGTTGCATTCCACTGAATCCCCCAACCCCACGAATCTATACATTGACTTGTGGTTACTAATCTGATCAAAGAAAGATATTAGGTGCATGGGTTGCGAATGCATCCTGTAGAAACTGTGATGACCCTTTTTAAGTTTCACTCAACAAAAAATATAAACGATACAATATTGAGCACATACATATGGGAGAGCAAATTCGATACAATAGTTCGTTTCAATTGAGATGGTTGCAAGACTATAGCTGATTCTAAGGTCAAATGTATGCAAAAGGTATATATCATCTGAAAAAACAATTATACACTACATGGATCCACTTTCATTTGTAAGTACACCGTCATAGGAATTCATCTGCAGAGAAGCATATCCAAAATTCCTCGACGGCCATTACAATCTGTCATCGAATGCAACGAACGACTAATCATCATGTAGTTTGCAGTCAATAGTATATGTGGTTCACAATGGAATAGAGAGTAACACGGAATACGTTTGGGCATGTTTTTCGCAAAGCAGAATCCTTACCGTTATCCATTTTTTTGCGAATCTGGAAGATAGGGATTTGGTTGCAAGCTCAACTGGAGAAGGATGCGTTCAGGCATGTCATCTTTAAACGGCATTGCTTGAGCACCAATCCTACTCATATCTTTACTCGAACCACTTTCGGCAGAAAACTGAGACAGAGGAACCGATTTGAAATATTGATAAGTAGGGAAGATTATTGAGTCCAAATGTTCGACAATTGTGAGAAAGCAACATGATCCTAACATGGTGAATTCCTATATCGGGAGTTTCGAAGTCTTTTCTTGAGAAAAAGGAATTTTTTGGTGTTTGAAGAAGCATGAGGTCCTTATCCATCCAACACAATAATCGAGGATCATCGTTGAACTCGAGTCCAAGCAAGTCCTTCCATGTTCAGGAACAATTTGTCTGTTATGTGACAAATAGTTCGAGCATTGTCCTTTATTTTCACCAAGGTAATAAGCGAGATTATCTAGCGAAGGTAAACAATTTCTTGATTGGTCTATGGGCTATCAGGAAAAAGTACGCACCTCCCTATTTAGTTCTCTATGGTCTCGGCTTCCGACTCTCAACTTTTTCTTCAATTCTACATTTTCTTGTTCATCGTCATCAACCTGCAACCCCGCAAGAAATCCATCATGTACAATGATGAAACAATCTACTTTAGGACCGAGAGAGTGAAAGAGAGGATATTTTTTCCATGTTAAACCTTTCTCTTAAGCTCCCGCATTTCTTCGATGAAACTCTGGTCCTATGCAGATGAACGATAAGAAAATATCGTAATGTCAGAACACAAAAGCATGCCGAGAACAAATCAAATAATAACGAATTGGGATCTTTCTCGCATAATCAATGATAGGGTCATCATGTATATTACCTTCCTTGAGCGGACATTTTTCAAACCCATTTCCAAGACATTTTCCAAATTTTTCAAGTCCTCCAAATTCAGTTTGGCAAGCTCCTCTCCCATCAGTAGCCTGTGTGCTCGATCATGGTCAAAGTAATGGCAAATGCTCCTTTTTTTCACAAAACATTAATGAAATTCACTAATGACATGCATTATTCTTGTGGCAAGGACCTCAAGTTTCACTAGAAAACTTGATTTGTATCCTTCGTACATTACATTTTAGATTCCCAACCCAAGAATGAACACTTGTTTCAGTTTATATATATAGATGAGAAAAAAAAATTACATACATATATATTTTTCCGCAGAAGGAAAATCATCACCCTTATGATACTAAACTTATCACCTACTTTATACATGATCAATGATATCAACAGACTAAACAAGAACTCCAATGAAATGATCCTACGGTTGGGACAAGGTCATAATTGTTAAATGCATACTTACTAGTGTTTACTTTACACTTCAAATCTAGCCAACATTGTCAATAGAAACCCATTTGCAATATATTTCCTCATGTTTAGTTTTATATTATACTTCAAAATAAATTCAAGGGACAAAAAAAATATAAGATGGTTTGTTGATGTTAAGATAAAGTTTAAGTACATATAGACATGAATCTCTATCACATGTTGTCTTACCATGATTTCCTTCACTTCCAAGTGTGATCTGAAGTTACGTATTAAACTAGTTGCAGCTGCAGTATCAGTTAAGCTCAGCTTGTATGGCTTTTTGAAAATTCTATCTATATGCTGGTCATTTCCAAGTTGAATCGATACTCACTTGGACGGAAATTGCAACTTGCAGTGAAGTATATGTAAATGGGGCAAAGCAAAAGATGTACCTGTTGCATTCCTGCAAACACCTTAGCTGCTGTACTAAGCTTTCCGCCTCCTTTTTCAAAAACTAGCGGAGTAAAATTAGTGCTGAGAATTAGACTCATGCATGATTATGAGTTCTACATGTAGATGCTGCATCAAACTTAAATTACTCTCTGATCCTTAGAACTCACGTTCTCACTTTGAATAGTACTAATCTAGCTCTCTAATATATAAAATAAAGTTTGTTGGAGCTTGCATAAAAAAGAGGGGCTTTTACCTCATGTAAATATAAAATCACACGTTTACAAATTTACCTACTAGTGTATGCTTTCAGCATTGAGAGAGGGGCACAAAATTTCACTAGTATTGGAGTCAAGTTCATATACTCTCTTCTCCTTTTGTGATGTAGATTATCTTGCTCATCTTATTTTCCTTTTTCCAAACTTCAAGTACAAATCTCCATTCTAAATGCACTAAGTGGTGGTGCGTTAAGATTAACATCTCCTATGTCATTTACAAGCCCATCCTACCTTATAAACTAATATCATGCTCTATTTATATGTTGATTATGAATTGCTCTAACATGTAGCCAAATATATCAAGATCATCATTAATTCGCATCCCTCATGAAAACTAAATTTCAGTGTTTTAATCTTTGGCCAAGTCCCAACATGCACGTGCCTAGAACATCTGAATCAAATTATGCCTTCATTAAAAACCGTAAAGATTTAGAAGGATTGGCAATTATTTCACAATGAATACAAAGGATCATGCATGTCTTGCGAAAGAAATTGTAAAGCCCTGGAAATATAATATAAGATATTTGTGCAACTCTGAGTCAGCTAATTTTTTGGGTCTTCTCCATCATTGATTTGAATTTCTCTTTAGTTCATGAACTTCCACAAGCAAATTTTTACATTGACTTAAAGTTGAACCTCCAATGCCATTAAGCAAAAGAGAGCTTCATTTTATAGGTGTCAAATGAAGTGTCAACAAAAGAAATAATTATCTAGTACTATGTTGGAGAGCGCATGTGTGTTTTTACTTGGCCTTTGCCATTTACCTGGATCTCCTTGGCAGCAACAGATTGTTGCTGGTTATCTTGCTTCATTTCGTTATAGCGTTCAATAACTGAATTCATGCTACAAAGAGTAAAAAAATTTGAACATTTTAAAATGCTGCATGAGAATGCGAGAACAAATTTCGTGCAGATTGTGAGTTAATGAAAAATCCACGAGGCGCATTGTTCTTCTGTAGACTTGTTCATATTATCTAGTTACTGCAATACCTGCATCTGAATGAGATTGAAAGCAAATAGTTTTTGAGCAATTAAAATATTCAGCTATGAAAGACTAGAATCGAGCTTGAAGAAAAGTTACTTTCGTGACAATTTTTCAAAAGACTGTCCTTTCTTTCACAAAAGTCATATGGAATTATATCACAACTTTTAAGTTTTAAGACAATGAAAAATCCCCCAGTTTAGCTAGCACTGATAATTAGTCCAAGGTCAATTGAGTATTGAAACTAATTGATGAAATTCAAGTTTTGAAATACATCTCCCCCATGTTTATCACAACAGCATATTACTGGAGATAATCAGGGTCTATTCCTCACAAAAAAAAAAATTAATGGATGTCATCGAAATTTTTAACAAATGAGAGATTCCACGTACTTTAAACCGAGAGATCGAACTTCTTTGATCTTGATATCAAATAGAGGTTCCAATTGATTGGACTGTAAAGGGAAATATAGATCAACGATGGATTTCATATGTCCAATTTTTTTCTACCCAAATTATTAGATCTTTCCTTTTCTTTTTTATTGGGCACCAAAGAAAATTCATTCGATGATGGGAAGAGAGCTGACCTGGTGCTTGCGTAGTCGTAAAGCTTGCCAGTGCAAGAGAAGATGATGACACCGATTTCAGCGTCGCAAAGAATGGACAGCTCCTTTGCCTTCTTTATTAGCCCAGTTCTTCTCTTGAAAAAAGTCACTTGCCTGCTCTTCGAGCAATTAATCTTTCGGATCGCAATCTTCCCCTTCACCATCTTTGCTTCTCACTGCTTGGAAACAAATCTTTCGAGATCAGAGAGGTCGACGGTTCTTTTTTGCGAGAAAAAGAACATGATGAAAGAAACTCGCTGAGATGAACGATGATGACCGCAAGCAGCGTTTCGCTCAAAACCGTTGCGATTTGTAACTTCAAGAAACAGAAGAAGACAGTAGGACTTACAAGTTCTTCGTTGGATCCTTAATGGAGGCGTCCCTTGTGATGGGAGATTGAAGAAAGTCGTCGGTCGTCTTGAAAATGGCCTCTTCAAAGTGCAAATCTTCGCCGCTAAGGCTGCGAGGTGAAGGAGGATTACCATGAGGGATAAAACAAAAACATAAAAAACAAAGGCAAAGTAAATTAATTTAATGTTCATCGGTTTTCTTAATGAGATGGGATGACGTATCACAAAGCCCATCTTTTTTAAGGTTTTCCCAGCAGGATCAGACCACTAAGATGGTGCAGCGAGAGATAAATAGAGCTGTCTGTCGTAACGTGTACAAAGGTCCACTTACCCATGTGAGAATATTATCTTTGACAACTCTTCTTGGCATTTGATCAATTTGAATATATATGAAAAACACCATTAACTCTGAAAATCTTTCCTAGTTCAAAAAATTAAATAAAGAATCAAAATAAAGATAAAAATGAAATGAAAGGGCATAAAGAAATATATATGTGGAGAGTGGGGTGTTATGGTATAAGATTGGATTCAGTGATTCTAACCACTGTGTGGCTTTTTCAGGCCCCGAAAAGGAGAAGCCGAATGATTATTTATTCTACTTGGGGAAGGTGTGAACTCTTTTCTGCAAGAAGACATTTTTAGCTCTGCACCAGATGTTCACAGTCTTGTTACTTGTATCCGGTGAAAGCATCATCTAGTAATCTTGTACTTCTAAAATAATGGATTAAATATGCTTCTTTGACTTAACTGCAATTGAAAAAAAAAAACTAATCGAATTTGATGTTAGGTAATCATGCAAAAGCATGTAGAAAATGAGGTATCCAAGTTACTTAGCTTCACATTGACAACACAAATTGTAGAGAGGTTGTAAAAATACTTCATTAAGTGCATCTAGGATCATGACGCATGAAGCATCAAGTCATTATTTGATGGTAGATCCGCGTGAATCCAATTAATTGAACGTTTGATTATTTGTTTCTTTCACAGTGAGCGGAAATCTGGCCTTTCCTTTTGGAGACCCTGCTTCGAACACGGGAACACTTCGCTTCTGGCATCTCTAGAACTTCTAGCGTGTGTTTTTTTTCTCTTTCCTATTTAGGGTTTTGCTTCATTTTAGGGCTGTTTAGGAAAGTGAGTTTCCGAATTAGTTGGCTCACTGCTAAAACGGACACTAAGATAAACAGAAGAATCCTAATCTCATTTGACTTGTATAAACTTGCCTTGGCTACTTCTCCACCAGATAACACCATGCCAACACCCATCATGGAAAAACTCCATCCGCTAGTATATTACATCAATGTCGTGAATTGTGTTGAAAACTCATGTGATGGGAACGTATGCTATAATTTAACTTAGCTGGGTATATATAGTGACGTCAATATTTTAAATTGTGTAAACTGGTTGAAATCATGACATTTCAATGGATATGATGTGTCTGACGCATGCTCATTACTTTTGAAATCGATGGTTGTCAAGTATGCATCAGGAAAAATAAAAGAAGTAATTGCCTCACGGATATATTTTGCTTCATCCAATACGGCCAAGTGAAATTTGCTTCTCCCTGCTGCTTTACTCAGTATATAAATGTCTAAAGTTACCTTTCCTAGATAAAGGCTTCTCCATATTTGGTTTGAAGTTATTTAAACGAAAGAGGAGAGTTGGTTGCTGTCTTTGTCTCCTGAGTGGCAAGACACTTTTGGCAAGAACGTGAGATGAAGACTCCAAATCTTTCTTGGCAGCTATATTAAGACATAGTGGCAAAATCATGCCCGGCTAGATAAAACCTGCGACTATTATTTTACAATTAATGTTTGCTCTATCTTCTCAGATGAATCGTATTGCATCAAATTGTATTATAAGTTTCTCACTCCCTCTTTTCGCTAGAGGTTGGTCCATTGGTTCCTTATCTGTCTATACTGTCATTAGTGCACTCACTTTGTGCAATTATCAGGCCTTTCGGGTCATCTTTGTTTTTCTATTTAGGTCTTTAACCAAAAATCAAAACGCACCATAAGACACCTTAATTACATATTGGAAATTGTTTTCAAGTGAAGACTGTTTTCAACTTTTTTTTAACCTGCCAAACCACAAAAAGAAAAGGAAAATTTATTTTCAAGATTTATGTTGAATAAGACCTTAGGCTACTTAAAATTGGGGAAAATTGACCAAAAAGTCTTAAATCTGTTACACTTTTCTCAATTTAATTCTAAATATTTTCATATTTTTTCAATTGAACCTAAAATATGATTTTTTTTGTGTTGATAAATTTTAGTAAGTATTAAATAATTGTCAAGCTGTTATTTTCAAGATAGTCATTTTCCATGAAATAAATTGAGATTATTAGGCAAAAGGCTCTTTTAGTATCCACTTTATCTATTATGCAATATGAATTTTTTGAACCTTCAAGTTGACAAAGTGAAGCTCGTTGAAGTAAAAAAACAGGCTACCCACCTAGGCATTCATGTTATCTTATGATAGGATAGTAGATGCATCCCGTGCTTTTTGCTATTCTAGACCAGATTCTGGAGATCATATATTCTTTGGATGTCGTGTTACTGGTGGACTTGCATCTTTTTTGGCCCGGAACTGTCATCTTTCTTAGAGGCATGATTCTTGGCGAGAGACGCTTGAGTAGGCTACCAGTCACATATCTGGCAATCACTTCCACCATTGTATTGCTAGATTTTCCTTGGAAGCCCTTTGCCATATTATTTGGAAGACACGAAATAATGCATTATTCCGTAATTGCGATATCTTTGTCCCCGCCATTAAGACGAAGCTCATTATGTTGGTTAGAAATAGAGCCAGATTATTCCAGCATGTTATTGATTCTCCCCGCAATAGGCGGGTTCAAAAGAGGTGGCAGATTGATCCCTCTATTTTTTTTTTGTTATAGTTGATTTTGCTTAGTATTTTACTTATTAGATCTTTGGTTGTAGATTAGCCTTCATTGGGCTTTGTTGGCCACTGTTTAGGCCTTTTTCATCTTTTAGATGTTGTATTTAGGCGTCCTCCCTTAGATGTACTTTTGCTTTCTTGGTGCTCTTGCACTCACACATTTATTGTAGTGATGAGTGTAAGTTTTGCGATACCAAGACATACGCCTTGTACAATTTTGCATGGTAAAATTTATATAATACTTACAAAAATCGGTGGATGAATGAACTTACCTACTCGTCGGATCACGTGATACATACTAGTACATCATTGAAGGTGATGAATTTATTAAGACCGGAATTTCATCAATGATTGGGCATAACATTGCATGAAATAGAGCCATGCTATCATTCTTCAGCAAAGTGCTTTCATCTGATGCTTGACTTGGTCTACGCTGGTCAGTCCTTCATTTTGTTTTTACTAGTCTTGGGTCCATAGAAAGGCATTGTAATCACTCCTATTGTTTCACTGAACTTTTGTTTCACTCGAGAAGCAGAAAGTGCAGGGGAAATTTAAATTAATCACCTGCATGTATTTATGCTATCGAAGGATTAATTGATGAAACCAACTTGTGCAATCATGTTCAAGTCAAAATGGAGCAGACGCTTTTGACAGTTTGGACAATGCTGTAGCGCATCAACAACGCAAAACTGGCATATACAATCCCCCGGTCAGCTTGGACTCTCGATACTGTCGGGAATATTATATATCGTGTTCACACTCGAGGTTCATTTCTAAGATTTCATATCTGATTCGTACTCTCTCTTGGGGGTTCACTTATTTTGAAAGATCTTACATATGATTCATGTCGCTTCTGCATCGTGGATGAACCCTAAGCTTAGCCAGAAAATCACTAAACTTTTGCCGGGTTAAAGTTCAGCGCGTGCTATAAATTTCCACTCAATTGATGTTGAGAGGAGATTTTGCATAAAGAACATTTCATCTTAGATATAATCGTATCTCTCACTTTTTTTTTGGGGGGGGTTTTAAAGATATGCTGTTGTAGATTGTCACCAAAAGATGATATAGATCCGACCAGAAGGAAGTCCGTATTATGAATTCCATGGTAATAGAAGTGTGGTGTTGAAATCATTAATATCGTCTCTGGAGGCTGTAAAATTATTAGAAGAGGGCTGTCCAAGTTTCTTAGCTAATGTAATGGATTCGTCAGTTGGGGAGCCAGAAATAGACAAGATTGCGGTTGTGAGAGAGTTTCCAGATATTTTTCCAAAGGAATTACCAGGGTTGCCTCCAAAACGAGAAGTAGAGTTCGCAATAGAACTGATTCCGGGTACTGCGCCGATATCGAAACCCCCTTACAGGATGTCTCTATCAAAACTGAAGGAGTTGAAAGTACAAATACAAGAGTTGTTAGATAAATGATTTATTCGTCCTAGTGCATCACCATGGGATGCGCCGGTTCTCTTTGTAAGAAAGAAAGATGGAACCTTAAGGCTATGCATTGATTATAGACAATTGAATCGAGTGACAGTTAAGAATAAGTATTCATTGCCTAGGATAGACGATCTATTCGATCAATTGCAGGGTTCTTCGATGTTTTCAAAAATAGATTTAAGAACCGGTTACCATCAAGTAAGAGTTAGAAATGAGGACGTTCCCGAGACTGCCCCTTCCAGACCCAGCTTCGACCCGAATGGGAGAATTAACCCAAGTCTGACCCGGTTGACCCGATTTTGACCCAATTGACCCGATTTTGACCCGATTTTGACCAAATTGATTTTTTTATATAAATGTAAGTATTTTATAGATTTTACCGGTTTTAAAGATAAATTCATCGTGCTTAAAATGGAAAAATTGTTGTTATCCATTATTGCTTATTTCCTCAAGGTAATGATGTTGTGGATTTAAACCGTTGAATAATGCCATTTTAGCTTAACTCTCTGATTTGTCCGTTCCATCAAAGAGAGAAAGGATGTTGATTACTTTCTTTGCTATAGACGAGCTTAGGCATGTGCAAATATTTATAGCTGCCCGCTTTTTCGGCTCCTAAGAAAACTCAAATCAAGACAAACAATTATAAACGACATCTCTTTTTAAAAAGTTATCACTCTCAATAAGTTGTATCCTGCACGCATCTCACAGGGTAATGACAGATCTACAGGATGGTGGTGACTGTTTTTAAAAAATATGAGCTTGAGGAGTACGTTTGCAAGAAAAAACTCATAGGAATTGACTAGGAGCCACACAAGTGGTGGAGCACGTGATTTGACCCTTATACACAAGGGAATCAGACATCTATGTGGAGGCATATTATAGTACTTAAATGTTTCTAATTGATTTTTTACTGGAAATGGGAACATATGGGTTCGTTAGTGCCTAATCTTGAGATGTGGGTCGTTCAAGGCACGTTACATAGTGTATTTCTCCTATTCGAACCAAGTTTGAAGCCAAACCTCTTCCCAAAAGGAAAGTTGGGCCATTTAGGTGAGATTCAATATAGATCTACGTTTATATTCGTTGTGTAGCCCAATAAAAAAATTATCACTACTTCGTCTTTTCTCAAGAGTCCATACATCATTTACTAGTATATGAACAACTATCTCTCTCAAACACAATGCCGGAATGATTACACCTTTTTGGCAGATCTGACTACCTAGCGAGAAATTTAACTCTTTAGAGAGAGCCTCACTTCCCTATGTATTCTCCATCTATCCAAGTAACTATATTTGGACACGAAACCATTCGCCCCAAGCCTTGCATCGAGCTGTATTTGACATTTAATCAACATATGGGGTTAAATCAACCTCCACACAATCGATAAGAATGAGTGAGGTTAGTATTAAATAAACTTCCCAGGAGCTTCTTCAAGCAGCGCGCCACATCACTGCAGAGAATCATCATCAATGTGGTGTTCCTCGAAATGCGTGCATCGAGCTAGTTTATTCCTTAATGCAATCGCAACTTATCGAAATACATGACATATAAGTGGTCAGTATAACTAGAATTTGGTTAGAGCTGTGTGATGAGAAGTTGAAATTTATCGTCCATGTCAGCACCGACCACTCAAAATTAGTCGGATGGACTAAATTGATACATATGCAGAAGGTTTGTGACTCAAATGCAAAAAGAAATGCTTGTGATTAAATTGATACAATTTTAATAGGTCTAGGACTTTGTTTCTATAGTTTTTCCACATATTTTGCGAGGTCCCTTATTACCCAAGTCAAACAGTATAAGGAAACATTATGGGAAGGACAAGAAAATTCATAATATTTAAAGGCTCCGTTCATTTTACAAAAAATATAGTATTTCTAGAAAATATTTTCTTAAAAATCATTTTTCTAAAAAATGATAATATTTTCGGGTGTTCGTTTATTAAAGGCTGCCGGCTCACTGACCTCGAGCAAGATCGAGACACATTGTTAGATGCCGCGATATTTAAAAATAAACAAATAAAAAGGAAAATGTTTTCCATTTTCAAAAAAGTGGAAAACATTTTCCCTTCTTTTGAAGGTATTTTTCAATTGGTTAAAAAAATTTTCCTTGATTATTTTATTTTTCGTGAAATGAACACCGAAAAATTCAGATAATATTTTCCTGAAAGTTATTTTCCGTGAAACGAACAGAACTTAAATACATTGATTGATTTGAGTCGAATGGTGCATTATGCTCCAAGAGAATCTAAGGTATGCCTATTCTTATAGGCATGATTATTTATGCATCAAGAAATAGTGAGAACCGCATCGCATTATAGGCGGCTTGAAAATGTATAATAATATATATTTTCTCCAATATGATCTAATCCGCCTATTATGCTGCATCCAAAACACTGTGAACCGATATGACTCTTTCTTCTCCACTATTGGGCAGTTATCAACAATAGAGAGAGAACCTTTTTATTGAGCTCTTCTATCTCTTCATTCAAAACCTAATCTTGTAGTGGGGCAACAATCAGAATGTTACGGCACAGTCACTACAGAAGAAGGGAAGTATTTGTTGTCTGCAATGCTAGTCTGGTTAAATAGATGTACTGTGGCGCTTCCCTTGGAGAAGTCAATGAAAAATTAGTCGTAAAAGGCAAATAGTAACACATACACTTTCTACCTACAATTCTTTTACCAAAACGGTCCAAATAATAATCATATTCAAAGACTTTTCAGAAGAAAACTGACAGTAGAAAGATTCGTCATTGCCATTCTTAAGTAGGAAAAAAGATGACTAATGCAACTTTTTAATTAGTCTTCTAGCCACATCTTCAATGATATGATTCAATTGAAGGGATAATGATACAAATGGTTCTTGAATTTCAGTCCAATGTGCAATATATCATTAGAGAATGCCTACATGAATGTCCGATCAGCATCGTCTATCTTATGTGGCCGGACTCCACGTAGACATTTTCGAGACAAAGTCACCGAAAGGACTAAAATGGCAAATTTCTAAAAAGTTTAGGGCTGAATTGGCCAAATAAAAAGGTTGATGACAAAATTGACAAAAATACAATAGGTTTAGGACTTTTTGGACAATTACCCAATAAGGATTACCAAATAGCTTTATAGAGGCTTATTACAATATTGGTATACGCCAAACTTTTATTAAAAATGGGAGCACAATGGTTGGTTATCACCTAACCTCGAGATGTAATTCATCCAACGCACATTAGCATGGCACAATTCTTTTGTTTGAATTGAGTGTTACATCAAACCTATCCTCAAGGGGATAGATGAGGTGGAATCCAATGTAGATCAACTTTTATTCACTTATGAGATCCGAGCGATTCAAGTGAGAAGAACAAGAATTACCATGGCTCCTCTCTTCTCGAAAGTCCACATATCCCTTATCAGTGTATGAATGATTATCTCTCTCCGATGGAATGCTCAAATCATTGCGCCATCCATGCAGGTGGAAACTCCCCCAATAAGGAATTGTGCTATCATAAGACCATTGTAGTGGGTGTGGATTCCCTGCTTGTAGAGCATGAGTGCTCTACCCCCATCCCACCATTCACTTAATTTTCTTTTTTTTTTTTTTTGGTAAAGAAACCATTCACTTAATTTTCCCCCCTAAAAAAATGGAAAAACCCTCACCTCCACCCATCTCCACCCTCAATTCGGAATCTGGATCCCGTTGTAGTAACGGTAGCCACTCAGCGAGGTCTCCGTCCTTAGCTCCTCATCATTAGGTCACCAATCTTGTTGACTTCCCAGCACCAGGGGTCTCAGCCCCCACCCATATCTTATGATTTTGAGAGACCTATGTTATTAGTAAGAAATTACCTAGCTTTGTCACTATGACTCCCTTTATGAGGGGCAACCCTTCTCTTAAAGTTATGAGGTTGTCTTACTAAGTTCCTTAGAGAGACTTGTCTCATGTCCCTAGATAGTCTTACCTACCCACCTATGTCTGTCTCTAATATACAAGTGCCCTTTTGTTAAAGGTCATTTAAGCTTTAATCTAAAGAGTATCACTTAGGTTACTTCGATGCCATAGTGCCTGGTAGGCTGGCAATTGAACATCGACTTGAGATTTTTCTCTCCACTCGTAACCTTGAAAATGCAAGGGCACCTTCCATCCTTGAACCGATAATCACTTTTTGTGTAACCTAGCCTCCTTTGTCCCTTGGGACCAATAGCGAGCAGCGTAGGAATATTCAGCTGCTGCCTGTCGCCCAAGCATTTTAACCTAAAGAAATTTCGTTGCAAATTTCTTATCCCAATCACCTCAATCTACCTAAACCCTTTGCCTAAATCCGATGGTTGTCTCCGTCATAAACAGCAGGTGGGATCAACCTTTGCAAAATAGAAACTCAGTGATTACAATAAAGTAATATTTGTGATGTTGTCTCCGTCATCTTAGGATCACTGTATATGCATCTAGATTAGATCATGGGACGAATTCAATGCAATGAAAAGTACTATAGTTTGATACGAAACCCTTTGCACCAAGCTTTGTATCAAGATATATTTGATATTAATCAACATGTTGGATTATATACACTTCGCACAGTTGATAAAAATGAGTAAGGTTAGTCTCAAAAAGTTTCTCTGGAGCTTGTACAAGCGGCGCACAATATCAACGCAGAGAATTTTCAACAATGTGGTTTAGAATGTGCACAGTACTTCCTCAATGTGCATGTATTGGGCTAGTTTATTCCTTAATGCTGTCACAACCTGTCGAAAGACATGAAATGTAAATGTTTATTACAAATAGAATTCGGTTGCTGTCGAAAGACTTGACATGTAAATGGTCATTACAACTAGAATTTGGTTTGTGTTGCGTGATAGAAGTTGTAATGTATTGTTACACGGATCATACCTTAGCTCCACCGAAAGCTGTGCTGCTTCGTTTACTTCGGAGCGTGAATAGCTTGAATGCACATAATTGTGCAAGTGTAAGTCACATCTATCGGCGAAACTGTATGGAACTTCCCTGCTTGTAACTTCTAAGGAATTACTTGCACTCGATGCCTGTGATGCGAATCATAAGCTGATATTGTTACCTTTTGTTGGAGACATGAACAGGTGTTTGGGAAGAGTTACAAGATAAAATGAGAGAGTACCTTTTTATTGAGGTCTCCTATTTCTTCATTCAAGACCTGACACTGTGGTGGGACAAAATTCCGGAATGTTAGGGCAGAGTTACTACATAAGAAAAGAAAGTAATTACATATAGTAAGATAGAAGTATATAGCACAAAGTTCAAACTGAAAGGTTAGCATCACGAATCAGCTACATTTGACTAAGAAGTTTTTAACAAACTATAAACAAACAACGCTAAAGAACTGTACTATGGCACTGAACGAGGCTTAACTCAATTTAATTTCTTGTGTAAGAATTAAAGGATGATCATATTCACGTTAAGAAAGAAAGACTGTGTGCCGAGATAGTCAATTCAAAAAAAAAAAAATTGAACAATGAAATGTGAAATATTTGGCAACGGGCGAAGAAGTGGAATAAGTATTTAATCTAATGTGGAATAGGAAGAATTCAGAAATTTTTGGTGTGCGAAAATCAAAATTGTCTATCGCCTAGAAGGAACAATTCAAATTGGTGAGGAACTAAATTTAATTGTAGGGGACACACAACCTCATTCATATGTTATCGTTGACCAGCAATATATATTGTTAGGATGCACGTGTAAATTGTATTAGAAAGTCCCACACCGGAGAATTAATAGTGTAGAGTAGTTAATATAGCCTAGCTGACTTGTAACTTATTCACTTAAATTTTTAAGTGAAGATAGGTTAACTAGAAATCTGAACAAACTTAGATTTGGGATTCCTCTTGGTAATCTTCGGACAAAAGATATCGGGTTTTTGCTGCACATCGGGTTTTTGCTGCACAACGCGAAATAAGGAAAATGTTCCTGGATCAATTGGCAAATCCTAAGAGGTCTAATAGCACGTCTCCAACAAGGAGAGAAACCTCCATTGGTTGACTGAGATAAGGAGAAGCTCGGTAAGTGAAAGAAGATGCGCTACTAGAGGAGTGTAGTTGGTTCTGAATGCCACACTTGTTAGGAAAAGCACAAGTGATCAGAGATGCATGAATGGCGATCAGGGTAAGCTATCAGTGGAGCGAAGTAGCATGTTCTATTGGACGAGTATTGCCATTCATGTAAGTCCCAAGGGAGTGGTGTTGATGGTTAAGGAGCACAAGGAAGTGACAAAACAGCCCTCACTGAGGGCATTGCGAAAGTGAGTGAAGAGAATGTCATGAACTTGGTGTTGTCTGAGCGAAGGGTGAGTGATGTAGAAGAGGTGATACAACTAGTTTGTAAGAATGGTATCGGGGCATTTGTGTTAGGAGTTCAAGGACATAACAATTATAATTCTAAGGAAGTCTGAAAATATTATGGGCCTCCCTTATACAAATTAGTCGGAACTGATGACACTCTTCTGATAAGGCCATAACAGGTAAAAACTAGTTGTTGGACCGAAGTGTTTTCTCTATATCTCATTTGAGGGACTAGATGCCAAACTAATGGGCATAGTATGATCCTATACAAAAATGCGATTCGACATATTGTACTTAGGATAATTGTAGAAGGAAGATTGGCCTGGTGTACTCGACTCACCAAGCATCACACGGGCTATTTATTGACCAAGAATCTATCGGCCCATGACATATATTCCCATCCAAAATAAGGATCAAGTAGTGAGTGAACAAATGTTTCTATTGTGCAAAAAATGAATGAGTTACCAAGGCAGGAGCACAATAGTCGGTTCATGTAATGAAAACGAAACAAGTCCACAAAAATACTGAAAACGCTTGCTTGTGATGAAATTTCAACATATGTATATACATACCTTCCTCATTCGGACAGCCTTCAAGCTCATCTTCAATTGCTTTTCTAGGTTTTGCAAGTTTTCGATGCTTAGGGAGGACAGATCTTCGCCCATTAGATGCCTGCACATTTATTTAACAAGGATATGTCATTGTGCCAACAAATTTCTCGCGTCCTTCAAATTTAGTTGGGACTCTACAGCAATACCTTTGGAGGTATTTGTTAACCGAAGTCGCAGAAAGCAAAGGAATTTCAGGCAATCAATCTAAGAACCAAAAGGGCAGTTTACTTATATGCGTTGCTGCTAAATAACTTCGTTAAGTATTACTTGTGTGGTGTTTTTGAGGAAGTTCACAATTTATCAGACCTAGTTTCAAACCAAAACCTAGTCCATTTCATCAAATTTAGGAATACCTGCGGTAATTTTCCATGTCGAGCAGCTGCTGCTTTAAATCTGCGACCTTCCTTTGCCGAAGCTAGCAAAATGATCAGAAACTGTTAAGTCAAGCCTCCATATTGAAGCACTAAATCAGGCAGTCATCCTTCTTCAAAGATCGGGGTAGCTATACATTTACAACATATGCGAGTGTATATAATTCTAGGGAGCATTGGTTCATTGAGTTTCACAACGGTTCAATCTGGTTCCTCGCAACACACGTTTTTCATGTACAAGGAACAGAGCATGAGTACGTTTTCCATGGCTAGATCACGGAGAAATCACAGGTCTACCTAAATAACTTTTTGAGGGAACCTTAAGATAACAAGGATGAACCATGGTTGCAGAAAATAGAGAAGGAATGTAGCAATGATAGACATGATTACCTCAAGTTCTTCGACGGGATTCCTCTGTCCATGATGATCTTGTTTGGAATTAGCATAACGGTCGATCGTGGACCTCATGCTGATTTGTTTGAATTTAATTTGAAAGACACATTTTAGCAGATGTGAAATGATTTGGAATCCTCAAAGCAGAATAAGGCTTCAAAGATAATCGAAGAATCGCCAAAAGAAATGACACCGGGCGATTTAAGAGAGAGAGAGAGAAAGGGGGAGAGAGAGAGAGAGAGAGAGAGAGGGACCTAGAGCTGGTGAATTCATAGAGCTTGCCAGTGCAAGAGAAGACGATGACACCGACCTCAGCATCGCAAAGAATCGAGAGTTCCTTGGCCTTCTTGAGCAGCCCACTTCTTCTTTTTGAGAATGTCACTTGCCTGTTTGCCAAGTTGTCTATCTTTTGGATCACAACCTTTCCTCTTCCCATAT
Source organism: Melaleuca quinquenervia (assembly GCA_030064385.1). Classification (NCBI taxonomy): domain Eukaryota; kingdom Viridiplantae; phylum Streptophyta; class Magnoliopsida; order Myrtales; family Myrtaceae; genus Melaleuca; species Melaleuca quinquenervia. The sequence goes on along the minus strand of CM057726.1, from coordinate 1,037,335 downwards.
TGATCCGCACGCTTTCTCTATCTAGCCTTTACTAAATTTTCTCTCTCTTGTTTAAGTGATCTTATATCAACGCAACAGCACACCAAAGCGAGCTAAGCAGTCAGCAGGTACACAGATCTTCTCCAATATATCTCATGGATCTCACACAAATCACCTCAGACGCAACCAAAATAATAAAATAAAAAAGAATCACCTGCAGCTTACTGATGAGCACCCAACAGAGCAAGATATCGAAGGGTTTCGCTCCAAATGCTTTTGATCTGATGAACTCATTGACCATCAGAAATGAGAAGGAAAAACTCAGTTTCCAGACAAGGAAAAAGCTGTCTCTTGGACACCTTTTTAATTCGTGTATCCTTTAGACAAACGTTATGCACTGTACACATGACTTTGTAAAACCTCGTATGACAGAAACGATTATATTATAGAGTAGGGTGCTGCATGAATCGCTGCTATTTCTCGTCCACAACTGGTTCTGGACCAAAAAAATCAGTTCTGGACGAGAAACGCGTTTGCTTCAACATTTTGTGAAAACCGGTTTCTGAACCAATTTTCTTGGCCAGAACCGGTTTTCATCTTAGAATGAGAAAGCAAAAAAAACCAATTTCTGGTTTTCTCCTCCCCCATTAGAACTAGTTCTTTCTTTCCCCTCCCCCATTCTGTTTCTCCCCTGCAGAGCACCGAACCAGCCGCCCCCTCCTCCTCCCCTGCAGCAGCTCGCCGCCTCCAGCTCCCCTACGCCGCCGCCTGCAGCTCGCCTCCGCTGCCGCCGCCTCCAGCTCGCCGCCTCCACCGCCTGCAGCAGCTCGCCCCGCCTCCGCCACCTGCAGCAGCTCGCCCCAGCCGTCCCCAGCTTGCTCCGCCGCCGCCCCCAGCCGCCCAGATCTGCCCCCAGCCACGCCCCAGCCGCCCGCCGCCGCCCCCAGCTCGCCCCCAGCCGCTCGCCGCCGCCCCCAGCTCGCCCTAGCCGCCCCCAGCCGCCCAGATCTGCCCCCAGCTCGCCCCCCAGCCGCCCCCAGCTCGCCCCAGCAGCCCCCAGCTCGCCCCAGCCGCCGCCCCAGCTCGCCCCAGGCCGCGCCCAAGTCAACCAAGGCCACGCCCCAGGCCGCGCCCAGGCCTGCCCAGGCCCGACCCAGGCCGCGCCCAGGTCAGCCCAGGCCCGCCCCAGGCCGCCCAGCTCGCCCCCAGCGGCGCCCCAGGCCCCCAGCTCGCCCCCAGGCCGCGCCCAGGTCAGCCCAGGCCCGCCCCAGGCCCCCAGCTCGCCCCCAGCGGCCCCCAGGCCGATCCCAGGCCGCGACCGCCGCCCCTAGCCGAGCCAGCTCGCCCCCAGCTCTCTTGTTCCTGGTAAAATCTCTTGTTCACGAATCTAGGATTGTTGGTTGGCTGATTTTGGGATTGTTGAAGATCTCATTAATTGTTGGTCGGTTCATTGTTGAAGTGTTCTAGCTTTGTAGTTATCTTAATTTTTGTGTAAAATAGTTTTCTAGAGTGCTCATACTAGTTTTTTTAGGTAAAATGGCCTCCCAAAAAAGAGATGTCTATGGCAAAGTGGACTGAGCCTTTGGTGAACGAGCTCATAAGCTTGTTGGTTATAGAGGTAAAAAAGGGAAATCGCACAACCTCTACGTACAACAAAAAAGGCTGGAATAACATACATGCTGAATTCAATAAACGGACAGGACTCCACTTTACTATGGTTCAGATAAAGAACAGGGTCAACAAATTGAGGAGACAATTTGTTAGTTTCAAGAAACTTTTGTCTCAATCTGGATTTGGATGGGATCATATAAACAACACGGTTGCTGTGGCCGAAGAAAGTGTATGGGAGGCTCACATTAAGGTATCATATTACTTTCGTTGTTTTTTTTTTTTTGGTTATAAGCTTTGATTAATATTGCTTATGTAAGTCATTTTGGTGAAAATTACAGGATAATAAGGAATTGGCTAAATTTAGGACGGAAGGATTTCCTCAGTATCCTGATTTGTGTGTTGTGTTTGGGGATATGTTTGCTACTGGGGAGCATGCAGTAGGGAATGCAGAACCAGTGTTGTCCTCAGATGGAGATGAAACTGATTTTGATGCATTTGCCTCTCTTGGTGGTGATGGGGATGGTCAAGGTGATAGTAGTGCTGATATGATGGGTGAGCCGACAGATTTTGACAGCCAACCTGTTTGTGAGAGAGTGTTTACGCCCGAGGTGACTACATCAGCAACTAGACATGGGAAGCACAAGATAGACAGGACTCCAAATGCCAAAAGAAGGAAGAGCAAGGCAACTGAATATGAAGCCACTTGCAAAGCCATTCGAAGTTTGATTAATATAAGGACTGCCCAGTCTACATCTGCATCGGTCTCCTCGGATCCACCATCACAATCATCAGCACCTGTTGACACATATTCTGTAGGAGCTGTGATGGCCATCTTAAATGGCATGACTGAGTTAGAGCAGGATTTGTACAACAAAGCTGTGAAGGAATCATTGAGTAATCCATCTTGGAGGGAGGCATTCATCTTAGCTCTACCTGAGAGGAGACGTGGACTAATTGACATTTTATGAGCCTTTGTTGAGAAATATTATCTGAACTTATGTTTGGTTTGTATTTGTGAGCGAATTATTTATTTGAGATACTAGGTTTGGGTTGTATCTTTTATGACTTATGTTTTTTATGATATGGCAGGCTATGGATTTTATTATTGAATGGATTATTTACTTATATATATAATGGTGTGATGTTGTGGTTATTGGATTATTGACTTATTTCATATGTGACATAGGTAATATGGAGGGGCTTAAAAGTATCGACCAAGTCTCAGCAGTTGAATCAGTTGAAGTATATCTTGATGAAGAAGATATAGATATATTGATAGCCTGGTTGTGCATCACTGCTATGGATATGTCGATGTACACAAGAGAACCAATTAGGGATAGCCAACTGTCAGGACCTGAATGGATGAGGGAGCTTCTTCATGGACATGTAGATAGAATATATGAAGCTTTTAGAATGGAAAAACATGTGTTTGGCAACCTTTGCAGGTTGATGAGGTCAAGAGGTTGGCTGAAAGATGGTCGAGAAATTAAAGTTGATGAGCAACTTGGGATATTCTTATTTATGATTTGTCACAAGAGCTCAAATAGGAATCTATGTGAGAGATTTCAACGTTCAGGCCAAACTATCAGCAAATATTTTGCAATAGTGTTGAATGCAGTTCGCAAGCTAGCCATCGAGAACATTGTTCCACCTTCTTTTGATGCTATCCCAAATGAGATTCTTATGCATCCTACGCATAAACGTTACTTCAAGGTTGTATTTATTGTGCAAAATTTTTTCTTTATAGTTTGATTGTTTATTATTATCAATTTTGTGTGATAATGCTTGTTGATTTAATCACAGGGTTGCATAGGCGCAATTGATGGCACTCATGTTCATGCTTCTGTACCTATCGCCCAACAAATTCCATATAGAGGCAGAAAAGGAATAACAACACAAAATGTGTTGTGTACATGCTCATTTGATATGAAATTCACTTTTGTATATGCTGGTTGGGAAGGATCTGCCAACGATTGTCGAGTGCTTGCGGCAGCTATGGAGTCTCCTAATGCAAAGTTTCCTCGACCACCAGAAGGTATTTATGTATTCCATACAAAGTATTTTGATATTGTTGTTCTATTTAAGTTATTAATTTATACGTTGCTATAGGTAAATACTATGTAGTTGATTCGGGGTATGCATCGGCTCTGAGATTCTTAACTCCTTTTAAAGGTGAGCGCTATCATCTAAACGACTATATGGGTGTCGAGAGACAACCAAGAACAGCAAGAGAGTTGTTCAATCGAAGACATTCTTCACTTAGAAATGTCATTGAAAGAGCATTTGGGGTATTGAAGAATCGATTTTTTATTTTGAAACATATGCCCCTATTTATACTTCGAAAGCAAGCACATATTGTAATTGCATGTTGTGCTATCCATAATTACATTCGAGATGAAGGTAGGAGGGATAGGAATTTTTCCATGTATGGAGATCCAGAACACCTTTGTGAACCTTTAGAAGACGTTCTTCAGGGTGATACATCAATTGAGGAGGGAAATGAGATGAACTTGTTTAGGAAACGTATTGCCAATCAAATGGCAATGGATGAGGGAATGCCACTGATTCCATGATAGTCTGTTTGCACCCTTTATGATGTATTTTTATCAATTTGTATTTCTTATCTTATTTTCTATAATGTCATATGGTGTAATGTGAACTTTTGAAATTTTGTACCGTCTATTGGAACATCTTATGAGATGCTTCATGCATTTTCGAGATCTCAATGGTAGAAGATCGTTTATGGTTGCCTACGTGGATTTTATCTTTTTTAAATTTAGAATATTACAAATGTTTAATGCAATTAAAGTGATTTTTCAATTTTAGAGTAAATTACAATAAATTGTGAAAAAAAATATCAAATTTCCTTATTTTTATTAATATGAACATCTTCCAATATCCCAAATCATATATTTTAAAAAATGAAACAGAATCAGAAATAGAAATTTTTTTGTCATATCAAACAGCTTTCTCTTTCTGAAACAAAAATTGTATGTCCATATCAAACGCATTTTTTTTGTCAGAAACTCATTTTGAACCAGAAATAGAAAAAACTCATTCTCGACAGAACTCATTCTTAGAAACAGAATGAGTATCATGCAGCACCCTAGCTAGCTGCTGTTGTTTCAGACTTATTATGATCGTCACGGTGTCCCGCTATCATTGCTTGACAAATCAAACTTAATTGAATCGTGGGAAAAGACAATCACCAATCTTAATTAAAGATATAATAATATTAAAATGACTTAGAAAGTACTTATCGCAACAGGAAATAATTATAAAACTCATCTCTAGCATCCAATAACATCGATTCATTTCACAAAAAGTAAACTAAATTTATGAGAAATATTATTGCACTCTTTCAATGAAAAGATTGATCCACTGGAGCCCCTGTTGTTGGCTTCAAGAAGCAAACGAAAATAACAAAGCATTTTGCATATATGTTATTGGGTATCTAAATCAAATTAATAGCAACTTACAAAAGTGGCCTTATAAATAGGATAGTCTACGAAGAGAGAGAGATTTCTAATGAAAAATCCTCATGCATGTTGTGAGCATCAAACTAAAGTCTACACGACAATGCCATTAACATCATCTAGGTTTTGCTTATTCACGTAGATATTGCTGTTCGGTCATCCATCATCAGTACTCTTTTTAATCCGCATGCCTGTACAACCTCTAGCAATCGTATGAGGATGACACATGCGATTACTACAATTTTCGACTAAATTCAAGTCGCGTTAATATAAGGCTCGTGTAAATAAGGAAATTCAGTGTGAACGCACCTAAAAATATTTCGTTAACCCCACGTCCTTTCGACTCAGTCATTTTATTTATGAGTCCACTATTTCGCACGTGCTTGATTAGTCACAATTGGGGACTTGAATTGGCTCAAATTGTCGCCTATATCAATTAGACCGCACAGGTGATGGAAATTGGGCCATGACGTAATGACCCGGCCCAGATTATGTAGGCCCATTTAATAATGCTGGGAAATTTCTTAATCTGATTGGCGGTCGCACGGAACTGACGTGGTCCCTAGGGCAGGCGACCGGAGCCGTCCTGGAAAGATCTGATTAGATTATATCATGAGTATATCGCTTTGACATTTTCTTCTCTCTTTCTGAAGCTCGCGTTCTTCACAGGACCGCTGGTCGCCACGAAAGCGTACGGCTTATCCACTGTCAATGGAAGCGGAGCAGGCGATCCAGTCGCCTTCTTCCCTTCGTATTCAAGCGGACGGCGTGTTTCGCTGCCAAGAAGAGATCGCTTGAAGTGGGCCTCTACTCGCCAACGGTGAAGAGCGCGCGAACCGATGACCCTCTTGCCTCCACGATCGCTCATAGTCGTTGATGTTTAGCGTCGTCCAGGATTTGTCCCGTGATTTTTGCTTTCGTTAAGACGGGCCGCTAAGGAAATGGGTCGTTGATGAGCATGAGAAGATCGGAGATTGATGAGCTAATGCAATGGTCCGAGTTTCGGGTCTCAAAATGGTGTCCGGGAGTGGAGCAAGAGCTGTTCCCTGGAGCGGGACAGGTGGTGTCCAGCTCCAAGGCCCCGAGGCGTCCTCCGATGCTCCCGTCTACTGTGACAAATGGGCTCTCCCTCCATATCCATTAACCACTCGCCAGATCAAGAATTCCTGAAATTCTACCGCATGGACAGAAAAGCTCTGGACTTTTCCTCCTACTGGCACTGACGTAGCTTCTCCATTTCCGTCACTATCTCTCGTCTTTGGCGCCGCCGTCGGGTGGAGGTCAGCTTCGTGGTGACTTTTGCTAGTGATTCTCGTGTCAGACAAGTATAGTATCCACAGTTGCGGAACGGTCGAATGGAGGAGTGATTCTCATTTCTTGTTCGCGATTTTCTTCACTATGTTGTTTGATTCGCAACGCCCGTGCTAATTCGAGTGCGTTTACCTGGTTAAAGAAAGGTTTGAGGCACCAAATTGATTGAAAAATTGAGCTCTAGTTCTTAAATCTTCTTTGTAGCTGAACTCTTCTTCTTCTTCTTTTTTCCTTCTTTTTTGACATTGTTATTCCCGGGCGCTCTTCTGCTGATTGTGTCTCCCTATCCACACTCTTACTCTAGCTTTTCTTGTTTTTGAATCAGTTTTAAGCGTGCACGAGACTTGTAGGCCTTGGTTGAACTTTGAAGAGCATGGAGGACTGTCAAAAACAGGGTTGATTCTGAAAAGCCATATATCATTTCCTTGGTCGTTTTATGTTGTTTTGTTTGATGAGGAAGTAATTGTGTGAACACAGACCGCAAATTGCAATTCGCAAATTAAATTATTAACCCGCAATAATAATACATGTGTTTCCGTAATTTAATCCTGTTCTTTCTGGGGTCACTTTACTTTAGATGATGAATGACAAATTTTTAAAACCCTACCTCATTCAGTGGAATAAGACCTGGACACTAATGTTGTTACAGTCAGGTTGAACTGCTGGAAGGCTGTCTTTGTGGGATGGGAGTATGGCGGAACCACATTAATGGGCAAAGCTGATGCGTGGGTGATAGAACAGAGCCAGTTTGCCAGCTCTATTGAAATGTTAGTTTGATAGATATGTCATTTTCTGTAAGATATATTGTTAAAATGACTCCAAGCTGTTTTCATTCATTCAACAATAGTAAGAATGCTAGAATAAAGTAAGAACTAGACCATTTCATCCTCGAAATTTAGTATCGAATGAAAAGATTACTGTCCTCTTCTGCTCTTGACTAATATTCAAATTCTTAATACTGCTGATCAGCAGCATGCCCTTGGGACTTTCATCAATTCAACATGAATTCCATTCTTGGTTCCTGTCCTAATCCTATATCATGTCTCTTTGCCGGGTATGATAATATATAAAACCAATGGATGTGTTTTCCTGTTTGCTGTAGGTCCATCCTTCTTTTCACCGTAGGAGGACTTGCTGGAATAGTTCTGGCAAAGTCTAGGCTAGACATTGCTCCACATGATACTCACTGTGCAGTTGCACATTTCAATCGTGTAATTCCATGAGGGCTGTAGTTGCTTTATTTGCAGGATTCCACTATTGGGTGGGTAAAATCTCTGATCGGCCTTAACCTGAAACTCTAGGCCAGATCTTTTTTTGGATTACTTTTTTCAGTAGCGACAATCCTCTAAATGTATCTTTTATGTATCTTCTCACTCTTAATTCTAGATTTGGGGATGCATCAACATGAGCAATGAATTATAAAATTGTTCTTTAAATCCTCTACATTTGCCTTTCGTAGATAAACGTGCTTCTGGCAATTGTTATTAATCTCAAATTATCTGATGATGTGCTGATAGGTGGTGCCTTAAGCACCCTCTCACAGAGTCTTCTGTTTGTTCCTGGAGACAAGGTACATACTTTAGTAATGCTTTAGAAATAGTTGAACTATTTATGCATTTGTTACTTTTTTACTATTGTTTCTCATAGCAGCTCACTAGGATTTTCCAACTGTAAATTGATTTGCAATTTGATGTGGCACAGCGGTTTACATTTCTTCAGTGAATAGACCTCTTAAATTCATAATGCATTTTCACTGCAGTTTCCTTTTATTGGCTTGGTTTTCCTACATTGACAAAGTTGTGGACCACTATCTCCATGCGAATATATGCAACTTCTTTGGTGACAGAGGAAGTTTCTTCTCCTTAAAATGGGCAGCCCAGTGCATGAAAGCTCCCACTATGCATGGTGTCCAGAGAATGGTCGGACCATTTAGGGTCTAATAACCGCAGCCTTACCTTGCATTTTTTTCAAGAGGCTGTTTCTATGACTTAAACCCAAACCTCTGGCACATGCTGAGAACTATATCGTCTGCACCAAGGCTCCGCATCATTTCTCATAACTCTATTTGTTCTTCTGTATTTAAAAGTATCATAAAATAGGTAGAACAGCAGCATAATCTACCTGAAAAAGTCCATTCATGGATCCTGACAAGCTTAAGATGAGTAGGAAATTTGATGGAAATTTGCTTCCTTTATTTCACAAATATAATCGTACATAGCAGTGATATACATTTTTTTTTTTTTTGAGTAATCAGAAACCATGGGACATCATAGAATTACACCATGCCTCAAGGTACATCCACTCAACCACTATATCTTACTCATGGAAACATGACTGTAGTCACTGCTCCGCTGACCGATGGTGATGTCTCTCTAGCACCCTTGGCAACAAATTGTTGCTATTGTAGCTGCAATCTGATTTCAAAATTAAATAGTAAGAGATCGTTTTTAAGGAATACCATGGTTATGAAGATTAATGTTGCGCTTTTGGAATTCTATATTACCCCAATTGTGTCACTTTTGCTGGTTTTTCCCTATGCTCAGGCTGCGGTTGGCTTAACTGGAGATTCACGGGCGAATGTAAGTCATGCACATCACTTGTATTGTAGGACATGTGGCAACTGTTTGCTCGAGTCACATCACTTGCCCTGTAGACCTGACACCAGCGCATCCACTTTATTTAGCCAAAAAAAGTTTAAACAATACGTAGTCCATCTTATGTTCCAGTGACTTGTACTGGGCCACAACTCAGATGAAGAGATATGCAGACAGATGGCTTGATGTGGCTAAGTGGGTTGTGACTCCCAGAGGTTTGGTTGGCTGTAACTAGCATAGGTTATGGATGAACTTAGTTGTTCATAAGATTTTTTTATTATTATTGATAAGATCACTGTATTGTAATATGTTATAATTTCCTTTCATGGTATTATTTTATGGGGTAGAAAAGTTTCTATGCTGTCTAATTAGTACCTTGTATTGTAGTTCTGTCTTTTCTTGGCCAGCAAGATCCACCTTCTCATAAAGCTCTCTATTTTCCTGATGCATGAGAGCTCCCTGAAAGGAATTGAATTGGTGTCACTTGTGGTGTAATCAGTGGAAAAGAGTTTCTGGGTAGGAGATTTCAAAACTTATGTAAAAACCTTTCTGTTAAGCTCTCTTATCTCGTCGATCAGAATTTGATCCTGCATGGGAAATCAATACAACCATGTAAGTATGTATGCATGTGTTGCAGAATTTAATGGACTTAGAGCCAATAAGGGGTTGGCAGGGATGTATAAAAGGGAAATCGGTCAAACCTTTTTCGAACGAATACCCTTCAAGCTCATTTCCAATTGGTTTTCCAAATGCTGTAGTTCTTTCACACTGAGACCAGATAGTTCTTGTCCCATTAATTGCCTGCAAGTATGGAATGAAGAAAAGAAGTCCACATTGTTAACTCTTGATATGATGTATTCTCAGACTCTGATTGATTAAAGTATCCGTGAACTCATCCAATAATTACCATAAGTCTTGTCTTTGAAATCTTGAGTTGAGCATCACCTACTTAGCAATCTGTTATTTCTCACTGCACATTTTGCATCTTGTGATATTGGTGCAAGTGACAACTTATTTGTGTCATATCCTCATTTCACTACAAGATGAATTCTCTGAAATGGGGCATTATCCCTCTATAGTTTGCACTCTTTCATTTCAACTGTCAAGCTGCAGCAACTCTTCTTAGCACAGTAAAAATTTGTTCACGTGAGTCTATGCCAGCCTCCTGTTACTCTAGCAAGACCACTACATGAAACATTTTCGTCGCTGCTCTTAAGTCTGTTTTCTTAGGCATATGAAACGTGCCACTTCAAAGTTTTCCAGGCATACAAGATGTTATACCTGTGACATTCGTGCAAATGCTGCAGTTGTTGCCTCAGGCGTGCTGCTTCCATTTGCCAGAACTAGTGAAAACAAAAGGTAGATCATTCTCCTTCGTGTGATATGATAACTGGAGCATCTAGATTTAATCATGTAAAAATTTCATCTCTGTCATGTGAATAGAACACTTAAATTGAAGAACCCTTGGTAATGCATTGAGGACAGATGATTTCAATTGTGACTAGCACGATGGTGGAGAGTAACTCATATAAGAAAAGATAACGCATGAATGGGACGAGATAAGGAGTTGCTAAAAGATTGAGACCCATCAGATGGAGAAATATCTCTTCTGATACAAGGAAAGCTAACCAGAATTATTTGAGTTTTACCTTGACTTCTGAAGCTGGATTGAGAAGTTGATATTGTTCCTCTTTTAGCTTTTTGTAACGTTCAACTACAGAAGTCATGCTGTCAAGAACAAGAAAACAGTAAAGTAACTCAAGACTCACTAAGATTATGATGCTTGGTTGTATCAATGCCACTTCTACATTCAAACCATCAGAATGCACCAATATAGTGCTGAAGTATTTCTGAAGTCATATGGCTTACCAAAAACTTCCGCCACAATTTGATTATTCATTTGAAATTTTTAGTTTCTTGTAAAAATCCTTATCTATCATCTGTTCATCTACTTGATCTATTTTCTTGTCCACAGCTCTCGGCAATAATATCTTCTGCAGCCTTACCTTTTCCTTTGGCGAGGTTCTAGGAGAATTTGATAGCTGAATGCAATGTCATGTCAAAGAAAAGATTGGATCAAGCCACAGAACATTTTCGATTGCCTAAGGGTCCTATTGAAGAACAAACGTGGTCAAACTTTTTATTTCGTATTAGATTGGATCAAGCCGCAGAACACTTTCGATTGCCTAAGGGTCCTATTGAAGAACAAACATGGTTAAACTTTTTATTTTTTATTAAATTCATAATAGATTTTGCTTGACGTGTTCCAACAATCACTAATCACAATTATCTCGTTGAGTCAGGTTAGGGCAATGCAAATAGGTCGGTCACTTAAGTCACGGTACCCACGTGACATCCAATTTTGTTTTGTAAACCAATATGTTTACTATCATTGGCTGGTTTCTGTTGTGGTATAATCACCTACACTAAATTTAGGCGCCTAAAGTCCCATCTACCTGTTCAATGATACATCGAAGATCAAGTGAGTGCACGGCTTATGGGTGGCTGGCCAAAACTCAGCCTCCTGCTTAAAATTGGGATATCAAAGCAGTACACTAACTGCCTGCTCGGCAATAAGATATCAGCAGCAACGGCAGCTTTTGCAGGAATTTCAATGAACCTTGACCAAGTGTCATCCCAAAAGGGAAGGGTTGAGCAACCCAACAGAGCAGAGGTCCAGATGTGAGCAGCGAGACCTTTGCCAAACACATTAAAATGCAATAACTTGCGTCGTACTATGTCTGTAAGGATGACAGTGATAGATGGGGTTCCATAGCAACAACCATGGGTAACCCCTTGCCTAATGGAAAGTAGACCGGATCTCCATGAATGGTGAATATGAATGTGACAATATTCAGACCGATTATTGAAAAACCCGATCTTACATGCATCATCACATGAGCCAGCAAAAACGTGAGGAGCTACTTATCACAAGAACAAAAAGATCCATGAGTTTTTTTTTTTTAATCAACTTCCACAATCGAGGAACATGGCGATCAATAGCAGTTGCCGAATGTCCTAATTGAACGACTGAGGCTGTAAAAAAATGTCCTTGAGCACTTGAAAATCGACCTCTAACTATCATATCTTCTACATGCTTTTGCAGGTTAAGTTCATCAAACTCTTCGTTGTGGCGCTGCTTCAGCTTTTTGAAAGCAGTAGACACATGCTTCAAAGCACTACTTAGTTGGAGTCTGTCCTTGAACTAATTATTAGAGCTATTATGCATGCACGTCGTGTGTACAAAGTCATGATAAAGCAAGACTTATCTCCTAACACAAGATGTTATCAGGTCTGCATGCTTTCTTTCCAGATTTATTGACTATTCTGTTCCATTTAGGAATCAGATACTTATGTTGTTTAATGCAGACTAGCGTGAGGTTATTAAGACGGGAAAGCTATATGTTCCTCACATGGATCTGTTATCCTTCTCGCAAATTTTGGATTAGCTCTTGAGTTCAAATCCTTACAATGAGTAGGCAACCTCACTTATTAAGACACAAATTTAGAGAGCTGAAACATGATACAACTGAACGACTACCTTGGATCCAGCACATTTTTGAATGTCTTGAACCACTCTTAATTTAAAAAAATATTATCATCATATCAGAACATCTTTTGTAATTTAATGAAGTGACATGAAGAACTGTTATGAAGGCAATCACATGACATGAGTTAGTGGTATAGAATTAGGTGTACTTAAAATTTGAGAAAATTGTCCAATAAGTGTACTTAAATTTTGAGAAAATTGTCCAATCAATCCTAAATATATTGAACGATATCAATTCAGTCCTAAACTTTCCAATTTTGACAATTTAGTCCTTGACATTTGTGAGAAATTCTAATTTAGTCATTCCAATCATTTTTAGTTGGAAACGCTCACATAGAATGGCAGGCTAGAGATGACTAGACTATACATCAATGAAAATTAATCAAAAGAACTAAATTGGAATTTTGCGAAAAGTTTGAAAACTAAATTAGCAAAATTAGAAAATTTAAAACTAAATATGTATAATAGATTTAGGACTGATTGAATAATTTTCTCCATAAAGCACCAAATCTTGAGATATTTCTACATATTCTCATAGGCAGTAAGTGATGTTAAAAATCCAATGTCAAACCAGTTATTTCCCTTCCCTCCATTCAAAAAGCATAGAAACAGTTCGATATGAATGCATGTATCGTTCTAATATAAAAGAGACCAAAAGACTGGGTCGATCCAATAGGCATCAATGAAGGCATTATAATGAAATGGTTTCGGTTGAAAATGCTGCTAAAGATAGATGAGACAGTAATTCATCTTAGGTTGTTAATTTATGTACTTTTGCTTGCTTAGGGTTTGACCGTGAGAGCTAATCCTCCACCCCTCTTCAATGCAACTAGGGCAGTACCACCACGTCGGATGCTTGATACTAGAACTTATTCTGTCAGAAGGTATTCAGTGGAAGCTATGCATCTTTCGGGAGGGTTAAACAATACTAAACAGAGCAGACGTTACATCTTTTATCAATGGTTTAGCATGAAGAAATTCATTGAGGCCACAAGATAGATGACAATGGAGAAGCAGTCAGATATGACCATATGTCGAGAAAAGAGGGGAAGGTCTTGGCATTTCAAAGCAATAGGCCTATCTTCCTCCGAAAGTTAGTGGAATAACATCTTGCAAATGAAGAAAACTTTATATCAGTGTATCAATGAAATAGCAAAAGGACAGTTATTGAGGCTATTAGGAAGATGAAGAATGGAAAAGCAGTCAAAACTATGACCCTATATCAATAGAAGAACAAAAGGTTTAGGCATTTGAAAGCTATAGGGATATTCTCGTTGAAAAGTTTTATGAATAAAATCAAGAGAGTAGAGAACATGGAGAAAATTGTGCAATCATTCCTAAATTTATTAAATGAAAACTAATTGAGTCTTATAAATTTGATTAAGACAATGAAGTCTCAAACATTTGAGTGACTATACAATCAAGTCCTCTTGGCTAAGTCTCAACTGATTTATTTAACAACTGTCCAATCATTACCTGCAATATGATGCAACGTGTAACGGCGACAGCCTGACGTGAACTGATTTTCTGCTATACAATGCTGTTTTTACTTAGATATATGATTGCAGGGGATCAATAATGAAGGCTATGTGGCTTTTTCAAAAAAGAAAAACAAAAAAAAAATCCACCCCCAAAAAGCCTCCTTATTAAATAGGGACCATCCGATCCAAAATCAGATGATCCCCAAGACAAGATCCCCTGTAGTCCCTGCAGTGACTACAGGGGATCCAAATCCGTTTCTTGGAGCCCTCCGATTGAAGGAACCATTAAACTAAAATGTTAATGCGGTCATTCTCTATGGTTCTTCTGGCCAATAAGTGAGTATTGCACATGTTGATGGAGATGCTAATGGGGAACTAGAAGATGCCTTGGGCAAAGTGTTTCTGTGGGCTTGATTATTTAAGCTGAGGGCAAGACTAGAATTGGGGTTTCTTGAGGGAATCGGGTTCGAGCATGAGGGATTGATTTTGCGATTTGGAGGATGATTTCAGGCTATTATGCGAGACCAAGAAATGACACCATTCATCTAAGAAAAGATGGATTCATTTGGTTGAAAAGTAGACCATGTCACGCCATTGTTGTTACATGTAGGACAATTGACAATGACTAGGCTGCAACAATTAGATAAATCAAGCGAAAATTAGGTGAGATGATTTAATTGCACTTTCCTTCAAAGATTATCACTACATTAGTTCAATTACATAAGACTATATTGATTCCGTACAATAGGCTTAGAACTGATTGTGCAATTTTCCCTAGAAAATATTATACAGATGTTAAGAATTCCGTTATCAATAAAGAGATGGAATCATCTTGTCACCAAATGAAGTTATGACATGAAGGAGGCATTGAGCATATGTTCAAGCAAGAAGCATGAATAACTTTAGTTTTCTATGGAGAAAGATCAATATGGTAAAAAGGTGGGGGATATTTTCGGGAAGCTAAGAGGATCAACGCAAGTATTTGTCCCCAGTTTTGCATAGCTATAGATTGAGCATATGTGTCACCCTTGACGTCATCAAAGGGTTTTTGAGAAGAGAGATCTATATATGTTGTAGTGTGCATATAAAACAATGTTCATGTATGACAGAAGTTGTGACTTTCAAAAGCGAATTGATTTCCTAGCAGCAGCAGGAAGCTATCAAGGTTGTGCTTTAATATGCAAGATAAGTCACTCTTGCTTCTATCAATCATGTCTTTGAGATTCGACCTTTCTTTTCCTTGTGTCAAGGTCTTGTTCTGATGTGCATGATTGGCAATCCTCGCTTCTATCAAATGTGTTCTCAGAAATAGCAATTGTTTTCAGCTTGAGTTTTCTCCTTTCTTGGCAATATGGAATCATTTATGCTTCATGTTTCAATGAATAGTCCTCTTTGAAACGTAACTTAAATTCTAAGTAGCTTTTCCTTCTTAATCATTACAGATCAATCTAAATCTGATGAAAATTTAATGCTGGTGATTACATGTCAACATTCAAAAAATATTCCAACATGTATTCTAGAATTAGAGAAGGCTCTCACCAACAAAGTGTGTCAAGTACACCCTTAGGAAACAAGTAATAGTAAATGATAGTAACAAGGAAATAAACGGTAATTGTTTTTCAAAGGAAAACAATTGAGTTCAAATAGAAAAGAGTTTAACATTGTTTTAGTATACTGTCTTGCAAGTAACAAAGAATTATCCTGGTATCAGGAACGTGACTAAAAGTTATGCCTGAAAGTTTAGTTCTCCGTTTAGATATATAAGTAAAGATCCAAGATAGTTGGAGAATATATTACGGGAAGACCAATAACATGATTTGAAATGATTATTTTCTCCTCGTTAATGTGACATATTGCCATCATTCATACTCAAAGTAAGGAAGTCGGTCTATTAACGAATATTTTATACATACTCAAATCAGTGTTTTTATATTTATTCCAACAAGAAAGATCAAAACATAATGGTCTCCTCTTACCTCCAGGATGCAGTGAAACAACCAGCGAACTAAGGGATTTCTCGTGGTTGTGATACAACTTTCTTAATAATTTCTTGAGCAAATAAGCAATACAACCAGAAAGATGTGAACATTCAAAATTAAAATGAATGTTATCAAGCATGCGCAGGCAAATAAACCAAGAAAAGAAAGTATACAAAACAAAATTACAAGTAGAGCAAGAATATAGAGAGAGATGATGATATATAACCTGGTGCTTGCATATTCGTAGAGCTTGCCAGTGCTAGAGAAAATAATGAGTCCAACCTCAGCATCACACAGGATCGATAGCTCTCTTGCTTTCTTGAGCAACCCACTTCTTCGCTTTGAAAATGTTACTTGACGACTCGTCGAGTTGTCGATCCTCCTTATCACAATCTTCCCCCTCCCCATCTTGACAGCCAATACCCACCTCTATAATCCAGGCGATAACAGCTCTAGGGTTTCCTTGTCCCTCCAATTCGCTGTCGAATCGATGAATAGAGTAAAAAGAAAGGGTTAGAAGCTCTCCATCACCTATACCCTCAAGAGATCAAGAGAACATATGGGGAAAGAAATGACTACAAGCGCGAAGCGAGGAAGGAAAGTATATTCAAGATTGAAAGATACAGTTGTTCTGTCGAAAGACGAACGTCGCCACAAAGCAGGAATAGCAGAAGAACTGGAAGTAACGGCAGCTAAACAAGCGCTTACTCGTTCGGAGGCAGACGCTGGACGCTATCGGCGAGGGCAAATTAAGCTTTTTCTTGAAATAGTTGCGGGGGATTTATAAGCGAATAAAGTGTAGAGAGAGAGAGAGAGAGAGAGAGAGAGAGAGAGAGAGAGAGAGAGAGAAACCGCTGATCTGCAAGAAACATGGAGCGGCTATCTGCCCACAAAAGTGGTTTTGAGTGCGGAGATCAGGAGTCAGCAGAAGAACCACGCTCGCAAATGTCCGACTCCTTCAATACTCCCTCTGTCGATGCAGTAATAAGTCTAGTTTACAGAGACGGAATCTGGGTGCTGTCCGAGCTTGGACAAAGAGATCTCTGTAAACAAACGTCGGCATCTGCCGGCGAGTACCAGGAACTTGTACTCGAGCGAGTGGGGAGCAAGACGGAGGAACCCGGAGTCCTGGGGACGTGGAAATAAGAAATTTTGATGATGTTCTGCTGGGGGACCAACGTCTTTTCCGGAAGGACCAATAGATCGCCGACACGTCATACTCAAGAAACCATTGGCTCCTTTCTATTCCTGCTTTTCTTTTTTCGTGGATGCCTTGCCCTACCTTCTCTGCTTATCCCGAATGCGGCCACGATTTGGCGAGCGCATCTGACCAATCACCACTTAGAAAATCGATTGCACCGTGTTTATAAACTAATGGAATGAGATGCCAGCCACTCTTTCCTTCCGTGATTGACTTTTGTAATCATTGAGTGAAATCTCTATCTATCAAGAAAAATAAATGTAGTAATTACATTCACCATTTTCTTGTTCACTGTATTACGGATAACTTTTGCTACCAGGGTTTAGCGACTTAAAAGCCGTTGCTTTACTAATTGCCAAGTTCATCGCACAGAAGCTTCAATACGACTTTGAATTCTGGTAAAGGCCGTACTTTTCTATGGCCATGTCAGTCTAGCATGGCAATAACGATATTGCAAGGTGATGGGCAGCCCATCATGACCAAACGGGAATCAGTGGGACATTCCAACAGGCTCGGACAGCCAATTTTACATATAAGGGGACAAAATGAGTGGCAATAGTTTGCCAATAGTTATTAAGAACTATAAGTATTATCAACTTCCCTAAGTATAAGGTCAACAATATTATTGATAACAAGAATATTTTCCTTTTGCGGAGCTTGGCCTTTTGGAAAGTATTTTATGTATAGCTTAGTGTAATCGATAAGAGCATTTCCCTAGTAATATGCATCCAAATCGAATTTGTGTTTGAAATCTTTAAAACCCTCTCCTACATTAGCTTGTTCATTCTTCACACACACAAAAAAAAGAAGAAGAAAGGATCTTTTTTATCAGTTCACTTTACGAGAGACTTAATCCTCAAATCCAAATGAAGAATTTCCAGATTATTAATGTAACCGCTAAAAAGATCTCTAAGAAAAGAAAGAAAGTCTAGACTAGTGCCGAAAGTAGGGTGCGCTTTCATGAGTACTGTTTCTAGATTATTAAATATGCTTTTCATGGCAATGAGTTCGGCCTGGAGCAACTCAAAGAGGCATTCATTTTAACATTGAAGAATAATAACCAACCAAAGCTAATGATTACCACCATATAAAATGACTATTGCATTGCCTCAGGGACCTCTATTCCACTATTACAAAGTTCTGACTAAATCAAGAAGATTGGCCAAGATAGATACATGCTTTGGATTTTTGCGAGCGTGGGAGGGGATGAAGAAGGAAATATCACGCAACTACAAACCCTAGTTTAGCCCTAATTGTTTCTGTCCTATCAGCCGGCTAGTTTGGTTGGGGGTTGCAACTGTCAACCATCAAATCCATTCAAGAAAACGTGTCGCCAATCTTTATGACCACTTGGCAGTGCGAACCTCGTCACTTGCTAAAACTAGAATAAAGATGGGAATGGCCTCTTCCCACTTGCTATTGAAATGCATAAGCAATGTGGTATCGATTCCCTAGACTGTTGGGAAAGTCCATATATCCGGCCATACGATTCACTTTGCCGATTAGGGAAAGTTCCACATCTGAATATTGTGAGAAAGATTCCAACTTAACCATCCCCGCTTATGTGCGGGTCAGAGAAATAAAGATCATTACCATGTGGAAAGAGAATCAACTAGCTATTGAAAGGAAAGGAAGAATATAACAAAATAATATCATTTTAAAAGTGGTCCAGCAGGGAAATCGCTTTAATTCGCGTTTGATTTGGTTCTGATTACACATATATTTTCAAATATTTAATTAAGTTATTTCATAACTTATATAGAAGTTCTACAGTTTCTTTAGGTAAGAAAGACTTTATCTGCTATAAATCAAGAGGTCAAACGCAAACAAAATTGTGACACCAAATATCTTATGAAAGCTGCTAAAGAGGGTATATTTCTAATTCGAAATATTGAAATCATGGATGTTGTTTGGATTATTAGGGCTTGTGATAAACACGCTGCCCTTGCTAAACTTTGTAGAAGTAAATAATTTTGTTAAAGGAAGGACCATGCGGGAAATATCTTATCCAGGTCCTCATAAAATACTTTCTAGGACACCTTTATGTGTTAATTGCGAATCTCATTCAGAATGTTGATCTTGAGGTTTTGAGAGGAACTTCCAATTATGCCTAGATCTTGTAAGTACATAGCTACATTGCAGTTAATCTATTCATCTATCCTTCTGTTCCCCCCCCCCCCAAAAAAAGGAAATGTTTTGGCATAATGACATTAAAATTACCAAAAATTTCATATGACATTCACTATAGTGCAAAAGTTTTCACGAGCTCGCTTAAGTGTCAAATCAGAGAAAAAATGATTACTTAAGTGTCTCCAATAAGAAATTCTAGCAAACAATATTGCGTGACTTTTTTAATTAAAAATTTAATATGATGTAGCATTTAAAAAAAAAAACAGTCCAACATGGTTGGTTGTGTAAAAATGACGTCGCACCACTCTCCCAAGCAAAAAACAATGTTGCACATGAAACAAACAAATTAGGGCTCGAAGGGTTCACCGTTGTTCAATGCAGGCCAAATTGGAAACGCTAACGATTTATTAACAATTATATGTAAGTGTTTATACAGCATCTACAGGCTTTAGGCTTTGGTTAGGGCGGCTGGGAAGTTATCTGCAGAATGAATTTTGACATAACCCATCTTCTTAGGGCTCGCAACCTCATCATCGGACTTCTCCTGGAAATCATGACCGTGGTGGCTAGTGAAAAGAGACCAAACCCGGTACACGTAGGTTACAGCTAGGGCACCACAACAGACGTCGAAGATCAAGGCGACAACGACGCTGATGATGTCCATCGTTCGGGCCTGCAAAGAGCTGAGATTGAAGAATCCCAGGGGCACCAACCGCAGCTGCCGCGGCGAAAGCTGTGGATATTGCAGGCACCGCAGCTCCAGCTCCTGGGAAGGGAAGACGCGGCGATCAATCCGACCAGGAAGAGGCAGAATAGGAAGAAGAGAGGCCAAGTTTCAATTTTCGGTTGAATGGTCGTTAAGGTTTCGAATCGAGAATTTTGTTCAATTTTCAATTTACTGTGTACATGTAGGGTAAACTTTGTAGAGAATGTCATTTAGGGGTTTATGTACTGACTAGACATGCCACAGGCCGAATTGGTCTGAGAAATTAATAAAGTATGGCAATGTCGAATTTCCAGCTACCAAAATTGGATTTACAGAGTTGACACTTAAATGATTTCTTTTTTAAAGAAGTGATACTTAATTGATTAGAAGAAGAAAAAAAACTTTTGTACCAAAATAAGTATACTTTCAATTCCCTGTTGCGAAATGTTTTGAAGACACCGACCCTAGTGCACCTGAACTTTTCACAGCTCATGAGAGAACCCTCCACTTTCAGGGCATCCTCAAGATTTTTCTAATCCAAATAACAAAAACCAAACCAGGCGAATTCACGGCGCAAGCCGACAGATATCATCAGCCCCCGCAATTTCTCTCACAGTGGTTACCTAAAAGCAAATTCAACTCTGGATCGCAGAATAGAATAAAAGCATGACAGGCGCGAAGTGCAAAAGTAATCCTAAAATCTGTTGTTTTTTGCGTAATGCCTTACGCACTTCGTCCGGCTGCTTATCTTAATGAGGGGTCATTTGTACAGTGGATCCCGACTAAGTTAGTGATTGAAGATTTCTTGCATTAAACTATGTTCATCGCTCCACTTTATTTAATGCATCTGTACCATCTTGCACTCCAGAAAAATCTTTATCCTATTTGAAAATCGGCGTTGGAAATAAGGTTGTGATTGGTGGAAACCCACGTGAACAAGATTCTGCAGATAAGTAGAGAGATATGATGTTTATTGTACGACTATATATCCAATTTAATATGCAAAACCTAGGACTTTGGGAAACATACCAAAAAACCCCTCCCGAGATTAGTGAATATTTTTAAGCTTGCAAGAACCTTGGACCCAAGTGCCAATTGGCCATTTGTCAATCATCAAGAAATCATGCAACCCCATGGACCAAGCAAAAGTACAAAAGCGACTTGCCCTGGTTGTATAATCTATTGGAGGATCATGATCCCAACAGTAGCTAGACATGCAATTCCAACTCTTTCCCAGGTCACGCCATTGACATCAAACCTTGGCAGTTTAGGTTCTCAATGAGTAATGGGACCTAACCCTTGCAAGGGAAATGGATCCCCTGCCGTGTGGCAGGGGTGACGTGACAAAGGACAATCGTCCGATCTGAATTGGACAGCTGTCCTTTTTCAAAAAAAAAAACACATTTTTAATGAGGACCGTCCAATCTAAAATCATAGAGCCCCCACCTTACGTCACGTCCGGATCGTCTGATACGAAGTCATACGATCCAGATTCATACATATTACTTCTCGGGAATGTGATTATCGCAGGACTTTCATTTGGTATATTGAGGATACTAAAAAGAAAAAAAAAATCCATCGACCAATATGTTAAAGATGTAGTATAATGTGAAATGTTTTTTTTATTTTGGTTAATTACTTCTTTTCATCTATATGGTTTGTGCTTCTTCTTTAAGTGCTTCTTCTTTTTCTTTAAGTTTCCGCTTGGATCTCCAGTTGAAGTAAAGAGAAAGCATCATGGGTGTTCTATACAATTTGTTGACTTGTTTTTTTTTTTTTTTGACCTTTACTGGACTGGTCAAAGTTACAACCTTGAATGTATCAATTCTCGGAACCATACAAGAGCTACTCAACAATGATCCGTTCTCTAGGGCCTACAATTAATTCCTGGTTTGACTCATAGTGATCTGAAGAAATAAAAGGCAATTCACACACTTTCTTGCAAATGCGTTCTTTTTGGATTGACCTAAGATACGGTTTCTTCCTTTCCTCCCCACCCCCCCCCCCCCCCCCCACACCCCCTCCCCTCTCAATTTTAGCGCCAAATTAGGCAATGACCTTTTAAGTCTAAGTCTAACAGCACGGATGACCTACTTTTCACTACATACAAGGAGTTTTTGAATTTGATAAACTCAACTTGGCATAGTATAAGATATTAAAAACTACATAAAAAATTGTATCTCGAGATCTCTTGTTCTATGTTATAATCTCTTTACGGGACGCAAGATGCATCGAAGATCACATACATCGAAGAGTTTTTATATGATCGCATGCATTGAAGATCGCATACATCAGAGATTGTTGAACCTTACAGAATACAAAACATCTCGTTTTCTGTTGCACTTGTAATTTGTATAAAGGGATATTACACACTTTGTGTATAACATAAAGATTACAGAACTTTATGGAATATAAGATACATTCAAAATCGCATACCTGCCACTTGATTTGAGTTTCTTTACTCTCTACTTATAGAATATAAAACTTCTCATTTTCTATTGCATTTGTAATTTGTATAAAGAGAGATTATGCAATTTATATAACATAAAGATTGCCGAACTTTATGGAATATAAGATACTTCGAAGATCACATGCTTGCCACTTGATGTAAGTTTATTTGCTCTCTCCATTTTCGAAAACCAAGGAACTTCTGAAGAAGAACCTCAAAGTATTAAAGTTAGGAAAGCAGCTTTCTCTACTTGGCCCCAACATCTAAAGAGGTATATGGCACGGAACGTTTCATCGTCCTTCTCGCATTGGGAGATTCTCATCCTGAATTTACTACTTTTGATTTGGATTTTCGAGAAGTTATAAGCAGCAAGTGGGTTCGACGTCGTTCAGTACGAGGATTATTCAAACGTACAGATTAAAAGAATGGTATTACGAAGACCAACTCGCAAGCTGTAAAGGGTCTTTCTTGAGTGATGTTTCCAATTATAAATTTTTCCCCTTGTGAATCTCAGCAGCTTTCATCACGCCGAGTCGTACTCATTTCCGCATTTCGAAAACTGAGGCTGCCCTTCTCTCTCTCTCTCTCTCTCTCTCTCTCTCTCTCTCTCTCTCTCTCTCTCTCTCTCTCTCTCTCTCTCTCTCTCTCACGAGTGAAATTGGTAGTTTTTATTCCTAAGTGAGAACTTTTGTACTTTGTGACCACTCAAAACTCATTCACCTTTTACGAATATTCCAAAGGAAGCATCCATTAAAGATATAGTTTCCTTCCCCTCTCAAATCTCATAATCCGCGCCTCTTGCCTCAACAAATCTCTATGAACCGGCCTCAATATTGTAAACTTATGAGTATATAACGCGGCACGCGTGAACTTAAACAGCATATAATACACTTCACAACCAAAAATCAAACCTGCCAAATAGTTGGGCTCTTTCAAATAATAAATTACATGTTGGTAGTGTTTCATCATTTCACGATATGGCGCACATGAGAGAGAAACCAACGAAACAATTAAAATTTGCCATTAGGAAGGAGTGGTGCACCAAAAAAACTTTTGGAGTGGCTTTCATGCACTCAAGTGGGCTTTGAGTATTAGGTTATTTATCCTCTTGCTCATTAGTCTCTAAGTATAGGTAGATGTTAGTTGTTCCGCTGCTGTACTTTTTTATTTCCAATGAGCTGTTACCATACCTTAAGCTCCTTCTTGCTCGGATCCTTCAGCGAGAGAGGTCTGCAGCATCTTTTCTTTGTTGATAAAGAAAGGCCATAAGCAGAGTTCAGAGATAGGTGCCTGTCTACCTGCACCGGATAACAACCATTCTGCTGTGCTCCACTTGTACTTGTCGAAGACAAATTATGAACAGCACGCTTTGTAAGTCCGTTCCGGAAGAGAAGAGCGGCTTGGTTTTATGATACTTTATCGGATCTCCATCTTTCCAATCCGAGGCATATTCGTCCAGCACCTTGCGCCATTGGGCCGATGTATTATTTTATGGGATCGCTTCTATTTAGAGATGGATCGTCGGATATGTCTCTACAGAGAGCATGCAATGGTAGGTTTGATTTTCCTATGTGTCTTGTTCCTACAACAGGATCTCTATGCTTGTGGGAGTCGTCGTCTGAACTGAAGATTAGACGTTCCTCAGTTTTAGGTGGGCTTTCTAAGATCAACTCTTCTTCAGCCCATAATTCACTGCGGAGGACAAGCCTACGACAATGAACTGTTGCCCAAAAAGATTTGACCGTGTGAGCCCAATATCAAGGCCGAGTACAAGCCCCATTCGTTCCAATGACGACGGACGTCCTAGTTCCTAGTTCAATTCAACCTATGAAATTCGTTTCGGGAAATTACCATAAAAGTCTTAAACATTTTTAATTTTATGTCAATTTAGTACTAACTAAATATATTCATGTTTTGCTAATTGAGTTCCGTTTAGCCGCTAATGTAGACTCAATTTATCTTATGTATTATTTCAATAATATACATTTTTATAATTTTTATTACTTATTTTTTTCTTTTATTTTCTTTACTCTTTTTTCAGGAATAAGGGTCGACCAACCCTTGCCGCTCATAAACAAGGACTACTCGGTTCCAACTAGATCTAGGCAAGGACTGCCATGGCTTCACCGCCTCGCCTAGGGCCAATGACAGTTGCAACACCTCCCCTTGGCCCAAATCTAGCAAGGGCGTCATGACTTGGTCGAATTTTGGGTAAACTTCTACAACAAATTTTTTAGGGTAGATCCTATTCTTTAGTGTTGTACTTCACACGGATGGATTATTTACTTATGTTATTCTTCTTAAATCCGGCATGTAATTCCTAAAACTCAAGCTCCGCTGTGGATTAAATTCTAGTATAATTTGTTCGTATTTCGGTTATCTTATCGATTCTGTATTTTCCAATCTTTATCATCGATTAAATTCCGGCACGACATTGCGTTTGTCCGATCACGTTCCGCATGAGTTTGTTGAAGACACGCTTCACACGAATTCGGGAAAATCATGCTATGCTCATCACACTGCATTCTAGAAAATTCGCACCTTCTTCACCCTTCTTCTTCACTGGAAAAGAGGAAGATAACCAAAAAAATGGACATTCCACTTGACGCGAGGTGAGATGGCAAATGATGGAACGAACGATGATGGGTGATGGTTTCTCGAGGATGATCACGTGGTCCATAGGGGCACTTCCACCATTTTCCCATGCATCTGCCCTTTCTCGATACCAGCATCCGGCGGAGCTGCGAGCCTCGTCATGCTCAATTTTCGTACATAGAAAATCTGCCCCATCGTTTTCTTGTAATCTAAAAATCCATTTGTTTGAAAAAAAAAATATTATTTTCAAGAAATTATTATTTAACTTTTCGATGTTTGGACTAATCGATTTACAAAAAAAAAAAAAATCCGTGGGCCGCAAGTCATACATTTAGATTGGAAAAAATAACTTTCTCTTTTAACAATAAGAATGAAAATTAACGGTCTAGAAGATATTCAAGCTACGCATGGGCTTGCACTTTATGGTATAATTTTCTTATAGATAAGAGTTTATTAGAAATTCATGAGCGAGAGTTAAAACATTAACTTCATACACTTCTGGCACGTCTTTTATTTAAATTAAATGTTGTAGCTATAAATTTGTTTTTTTTTACAAATACGTGAATCTGAATAAATTTTTAAGATTTTTGACGGATTGGTTTTTCGTAAGTCCAGCGAAAAAAAACACGCGGTTTGTGTGTAACTATATCTTATGATATATATATGTATATGAATAATATATATAGATGTAATGAAAGCATTTTCCCAGTTATATCTTTCTTTCTGGCGGAAAGAAAAAAGAAAAGGAATTATTTTAACCGTGAAAAATTTCTATTTAAGATGTGTGATCTGACTCACCTTTTTCGATTTATCCGCCGTCATTTTCGTCTCCCAAAATCTCCACGTACTCTCTCTCTCTCTCTCTCTCTCGCTGTGTGACAAAATCCAGATCGACATCTCATCTCCTCTCGATCCCGTCGTTCTTGGCTTGACCACTGAGCAGCCCATCCCTTCGCGGTGATTTCCAAGAACGCCTCCCGCGCTCTCGCTTGGTCCGTCGTCGGATTTAGAGTTAATATGCCACCGCGGCTATGGTGAGCGCCGGAGCTACGGAAGCGTGAGCCTCCTTGGGACCACATGCAGTTCCTCGGCCCTCTCTCTCTCTTGGTAATTGCGTGCTTCCTCCTCGACTTGTTCAGCAGATTCTCCCACCTCCTGCTCAGGCTCTCCGTACCGCCATGCGCTTCGCTGTTGAAGTTGCTGGGCAGCGGGAGCGATGGCGAGGACGGCATTTTGGCCGCGCAGTGCTCCCGCCGGGTCTTCGCGGCCGTCGCCCTCGTGCTGATTGCGCGATTAGGGCTCAGGGCATTGCCGTTTGGCCTCAGCAGCAAAGAGATTGTCCGATCTTTGTGTGAATTCAAGCGGAAAACGAGTGAATTAGGAGGTTCGGATGAGGGTTGTCGAAACCGCGTCGATTCGAAGGTTCTGAAGACTTTCGATTTGCCGAAATTGAACGAATCGGTGACCTGTAAAGCCAACAAACTCATCGAAGAAGATGAGGAGGAGGAGGAGGAGGAGGAGGAGGATAGGGAATGTTCGTCTCCGGAGGATGAGATATTCGACGTTCTAGCGCTGAGGAAGATGGTGAAGATCGAGAGGCGGAGGACGATCGCGGCTTCAGTGGAGCTCGAGAAGGAGCGGATTGCGGCCGCGTCGGCGGCGGAAGAAGCGATGTCCTTGATACTGCGGCTGCAGAGCGAGAAGAGTGCGATCGAGATGAGAGCCAACCAGGACCGCCGGCTGGCCGAGCAGAAGCGGCAGTACGACTGGGAAGTGATCGACTCGCTCCGGTGGATGGCGGCGAGCCACGAGTCGCGGCGTAGGGCGTTGGAGGATCGGCTGAGGTCGTACAGGCGGACGCTGATGAGGGCGCCCGCGAGTAGCGAGGGCTCGAGCGGCGTTGAAAGCGAGAGCTGCTTTGGCAGCGGCGGCGGCGGCGGCTCAGAAGAGAACGTTGGCGATGCAGTGATGAGGAATGGAGCTGACGACGACGACGACGACGATGATGAAGAAGAAGAAGAAGAAAAAGAAGAAGAAGAGACAACGAGTCTGCATGATGTACTGATGAGCTCACTCGAGCTTGATTCGCTGATTGCGGAATGATCC
Source organism: Melaleuca quinquenervia (assembly GCA_030064385.1). Taxonomy (NCBI): domain Eukaryota; kingdom Viridiplantae; phylum Streptophyta; class Magnoliopsida; order Myrtales; family Myrtaceae; genus Melaleuca; species Melaleuca quinquenervia. The sequence goes on along the minus strand of CM057726.1, from coordinate 1,010,167 downwards.
TACTCCTCTGGATTTTCCCTGCCCACGGTTTCTTTTTCTGCTAATGCAATAGTCGTTCCTTAACCTGATCGAAAACTTAATTAATTAATTATAAAGATTTAACTTATTTCCATTCAAGATATAGATTACAAAAAAAAAACAAAAAACAAAATATATCTACAGTTGGATCTATTTCTTCTCTTTCGAACTGATTTTCCGAATGTCGAATTCCAATGAATTAATAGATAAAAAAAAGGAAAACTCGTAATAGTGATTGATTTAGATGAAGGAGAATACTCCTCCAACCACTTCATGTACGCGTGTATTCGTACACGAATACAGAAATGTTATCATTCGACGCACAACCTAACACGTTTTGACTTTTGTGAAGGCCTAAAGCCCAAAGGGAAAGAGAAGATGGGCTTCTTCGTTCGGGCCGAATCCACTTTGCTTTAAAACGACCTCGTCCTATCAGCGTTTAAGATACGTCCTTTATGCCGCTCACAAACGACGGCGTTTAGAGCGTTCTTGTCCCGTCTCTCTGTCTCCCTCTCCTGCTGTCTCCGTGTGTGCGAACGGAGACTGAAAAAGGTTGTTTCTCAGACGAACTAGTTTGTGTCGTTTGCAGCGTAACTTTGTTGCAGTGTATTGCCCGGGAACGAAGAGATCGCGGCCTCGCGCGCTTTGGAAGCTTCGGTCTTCGTTGTAGGTAAATTCTCTAACCCCTTCCGTTCTTGGAGCTCCCTCTCGTTGCTTCTTGATCGCTGTCTCTAATTTTCCGTAGAAATGAGGGCAGCTGAATTGAAGTTTTGATCCCTGCTGTCCTGTTTGATTTCTACTGGACAATGGGTATGTCCAGCCATCTTCTTTTTTTTTTCTTTGGCATTCTTTGTGTGCTGCTTCTTGGCTCCCCGGGAAGATTTCTTGCTTCGTGATCAAATGTTAGCATATTTTGTTTCCTCAAGGGGTTTAGTGAGCCTTGAACTTTCTTGCTTTCTTGATTTTTCGTGATCAATGGGTTTCACTTTGTGGCGATTGTCTGATGAATCACTCTGACGTGTCTTTATTTTCCGCTATCTCCAAGTTGTTGCTATGCTAAGCATGCTTAGAGAAGTATCATAAACTGCAATGAATTTGAAAGTGCATCTTGTACAATGTTTCAGAAGCTGAGAAAATTTCATGGCTGTCATTTTGTTTCTCCCCTTTTCTTAATGATGCGGTATAGTCGTGGGCTATGTGGACGCTGCCCTTATTTTTCCCATTTACACATACTTCAAGAAGGACCACGCTCTTCTTTTCCTCAACAAAAGGTGGAATTCGGATATAAGAGAGTATAAGTTATCAGCCAGTGTGTTGCCTTAGGTGCGCATTTTTTCCTTTTTCGTGTTTAACTTCCTGTTGCTAGGTTTATCCCATAAATATTGGTTGTGTTACGTGAGAGATTTCAGATTATAAGTTTTATGTGGCAATGTACAGCAGGGAAAGTCTTTTGATTTTCAATGATGGATGGCGATAACTGCCTGGACGAACCTCTTCAAATGCTTCCTCCTCCTCCTGGAACCTTTGTAGATCGTGAAGAACTTATCCAACATGTGGGTGATTTTGCTGTATCCCAGGGTTATGTAGTGACAATAAAGCAGTCTAAGAGGGACAAATTCGTGATCCTTGGCTGTGATAGAGGTGGTGTTTACCGTAATAGGCGGAAACCTGCTGATGATTCCTCTATAGAACAACATAGTCGTAAGAGGAAAACGGCTTCTCGGCTTACGAATTGTCCTTTTGAGGCCATGGGCAAGAAGGATGATGGCCTGTGGATTCTCTCGATTAAAAATGGAACTCACAATCATGAGCCTCTTAAGGACATTTCTGAGCACCCTTCTGCCCGTCGCTTCAATGAGAATGAAGTTTTGCTCATCAAAGAGATGACAGAAGCTGGATTGAAGCCTCGTCAAATTCTAAAAAGATTGAGACAGAGCAATCCTGAGTTGATGTCTACTCCAAAGCATGTTTACAATGTCAAAGCTAAAATTCGACAAGGAAATGTAACAGGTGACAATTATTTGATTTCTATTTACCCGTTGAGATTCCAGCAAGAGAGTCACTCATTGTATAATTGCATTTTCTGATTTTCTGTTAAATTCTTATAATTAGTGAACTGGTGTTTAAGGACTTTCATTGTGAAGTCTCAGAATAACTTAGTGGTGGTTCTCATGTTTAGCTTTGTAAGCTTTTCAATGTCGTGCGGCATATGCTTGTGACTCAGATTTCTTTGTGGAAAGGCCGTTGCTTAGTGTATGTTTTTTGCTATGCTGAAAAAATAGCTTTCAAAGAAGATAAATCTGACAAATAATGGGAGTGAAAGCTAGCATAGTTTGCTTGTTTCTATTTTTTTAGTTGAATGGTGCATAGTGGGATATGGTTCCACTTTTTTTATTTCAGTTTATCAATGTAAAATATGGTTTAGCTGTCTCAGCTCAACTCTGCAATACTCATATCTTAAGTCATCCTGCGTCAGTTCTCTGTTTTTTTTTTTTATCTTTTCCTCCTTGGCATAGACTATCGTTCAATCAAAAGGATTTGGACGCATTGTTTTCCTTCCAAATCATTTTAGCACCTTTTGCAACTTGAAATCTAACTAGATAGGATAAACCTCCATCTTTTCAAAAGTAATCTAGAAATTTTTGCAAATCTGCCTTTAGTTTCCTAAGAGCTAGTTGGTTTGATGCTGCAGTCAGAAACTTCAAGTCACTGAGACCCCAGACGTCTGCCGTGATAAATGACGATCAAGCGGAGACTGAGCCATCTTGGAGACAACGGAGCCCCCCAGTAAGTGTACATGTAACTTCACATGAGATGGCCCAATGAAGGCTGATCCCAGTAATCATGGGGTTAAGAGAATTTCAGCCTGAGGTGTTCCATATCCTTGTCCTTTCTATATTCTTGAATTGGAAACTGATTTACATCACTGGGTGCTGTGACAGAGGGTTCCCAATCTCATTGGTGGGAGATTTGTCGATTCACAGTCGTATTCATCTATAGATGTGATAAACCCAGTAAGTGTTGGAGCAATTTTCTTATAGTAGAATATCTTATTGTGATTCTCTGTAGCTAGAGAGACTATTGATGCGTCCATGTGCCCTAAATATGCAGGCAACTCAGCAAGTTGTTTCTCAGGTTCCTTTTACTACAAATGAGGAGTTCAGAGCTGCCGTATTCGCCGCAAAAAGAGCTTTTCCATTGTGGCGAAGCACATCGATTGCTTCTCGTCGACGAATCATGTTCAAGTTCCAAGAGTTGATTCGTAGAGATATCGTTAGTTTTTTTTTTTTTTTCTTACTTTGGTGCAATTATTATCAGAGTGTTTCCAAGTCATGATGATTGTCTTTTTCAGGATAAGCTTGCTATGACCATCACTATTGAACATGGAAAGCCATTGAAGGATGCGTATGATGATGTTTGGCGTGGGTTAGGTTTGTGCACTCTGTTCATGTACACGTTTTAGACCAAGTGCTGTTGTTGGTGTCCCACTGTGGAGTTTCTCTTTCCGCTGCAGAGGTTGTGGAGCACGCTTGTGGATTAGCATCTACCCAAATTGGCGAATTTGCTCCAAATGTATCTAAAGGGATTGATTCTTACAGTGTGAGAGAGCCACTTGGTGTTTGTGCTGGTATCTGTCCTTCTGACTTTCCAGCAATGCTTCCCTTATGGGTATGTTTGCTAAGTTCAATTATCCTCTTTTCTCATATATTGCTTCCTCTACAATTCTTGGTGGGTTAGTTGCTCAGTTAGAAAATGCCATGATGTACTTTCTGAGCTCCAAAATTGAGGTTCAGCTTTTTGTGAGGCTGACATATTATTAGGCTTGTGATTACTCATACGTGCTAGAGTTCATCTAAAGAGAAGACTAAATGAGTCTTTCATAGGCTGGCTACATGCTCTGGACCAAGCTGAGTGAAGAATAAAAATAGTGTTGCTAATGCCATTTTGTGTACGCAGATGTTTGTTTTTGCTGTCACATGTGGTAACACCTTTGTTCTGAAGCCGTCTGAGAAAGTTCCAGGTGACTCACTAGAAAATTCTGTTCTTTGGAAAATTAGAGAAAGCATATAAAGTCAAAATGCAGAGGGCAGTTTCTTGCACATGTATTTAATGCCATGTCTGTTCACACACTACAGCCACATGATTGGATTGTTCATGTGTAACGTTAGTTTTGGCTTGTGGATAAGTCAACCGTTCTTGCCACATGCTGTCCTGTTACTTTATATAGTTTTGTCTGTTATTACTTCTTAAGAATGCATAGAGTCATTAAGCTTGTGAGTACGTAACCTCTTGTATGGAAACTTTTGCTTTTATTGGTATGCGTTAAGCCACTGGCCTCCTAGTAATGCACTCTGCATCTTAGTGTTGTATGGGTCTGTATGTTTTTCTCTTTTTAAGTTTGTTCGTTTGTATACTTTTTATATGACCTTTTAGTCACTGGAGGTCTAAACAATCTGGTGCCCAATTTTATCATAGATTAGTTGTCTAGGTTTTGCTCTTTTGAGTTTGTTCCTGTGAATTCTTTTGGAAATGACTTTTAGTCACCAAAGGTCTGTAAGGACTGGTGCTTTATTTATATAAAGGATCAGTTGTAGGCATGAGTTAATTTATGCAGATCCAGACTTAAGAATTATGACAAAATTCTGATGTTGCTTCAGGGGCTTCTGTAATTCTTGCGGAATTGGCAGTGGAGGCCGGATTGCCTAATGGTGTTCTAAACATTGTTCATGGTACAAATGTAAGTTTCAATCAATGAACAATTTATTTGCTTTCACATTTAAAAGGGTTTGTTTCTTCAGACAGTGAAAATATTGCCTTATTTGCCCATAATTCGATTAGCCTAGTGATTTGAATAAAGTTATCAATGAAACCTGCTCTTTTCTTGTATTTGTCTGTGATCTTTGGTGTGCACTGTGCAGCATTACCTGGTCCTTCCTTGCAACCTTATTCAGATTTGAATCTGGTACCTCACATATTACTAATTACCCAAATTATCGCTTTTGGGCAGGATATTTTAAATTCTATATGTGATCATGAGGATATTAAGGCCATCACATTTTCTGGTCCTGAGGCAGTAAGTGAACTTTATCTTTTCCTATTGCGAATTTCGTCAATGTCCCTTACAATGCCTTTTTTTTTTTGCCCTCTTTATTTAATGCCCTTCAGATTCTTCTCCCTCGTCTTTTTTGATTAGCTAATAATAATTGCAATGAATTAATTCGCTTCAACTGCTGCAGTTGAGCCCATTGATATTATTTTCCTTTGTGAAACTTTTTATTTCACCTTGGATCTGACCCCCAGAAATTTTGGGCCTCTAAAGATCCCTCTTTTACCTTTAAAACTTGTAATATAGTATTTCTATTTGTGATGTGGTGGATGTCGTGTTTTGGCTAATGTTTATTTACAAATGTTTGAAGGCTGGCACTTATATCTATACAAGAGCATCTGCTAGTAGGAAACGCGCTCAAGTAAGTGGCGTACACTTGCTTTCCATTTGTTATTAAAACATCCTCCTGAGCAGAGTTATTGCTCTTTCACTGATCCATTGGCTGAAGCCAATGTGAATTGCATGGCCAAATATTGTCTCTAGTGCAACATGGGAGTAAAAAATCACGCTGTCGTGATGCCTGATGCCAACATGGATGCCACTCTGAATGCTCTAGTTGCAGCTGGTTTTGGTGCTGCAGGACAGAAGTGCATGGCTCTCAGCATGGCCATCTTTGTAGGAGGTTTAAGCAGATGGTAAGGTAGACATTTTTCAATAAATATGATGTTGCAAGTCCATGTCAGGTCATTTACCCAATTCCAAAAGAAGAGGAATATTGGGGGACTGTTTAGTCTTTCAATTTTTTGAACATTTAGTTCTCATTTTTATTGGAGGATGATAAACAAGCCTTGAAAAAGTCTCTATGATTATGAAAATAGTTTTCAAACAGAAACAAGGAAAAAAAATTTCAAAATTCATAAAGGAAAATACTTTTTCTGTGTTTTTTCGTACTCTCTCCTCACAAAAACATGGAGGTTTTGGAAAACCTAAAGAAGAATGGCGGCCAATTGTATAATTTGAGGGGTCACAAGCATGTTCTCACAGTCTTTATTCCTGATGAGAGTTTTCATTTTCATTTTATCTAATTGTCATTCATATGAAAATGAAAACTAATTGTTTTTCAAAAGCATAGCTAGTAGTTCAACAATCTCAGAGGTTAAAGCTCTTTTCTTTGCTTACAAAGCAATAGATAGAAGTTTGTTAGGTGTAGCCAATCACTTTGATTTGTGCCAAAATCTGACTATTTACAAAATATATGGCATTTGTCAAGCCACTCGATAAACTTTCTTATTATCCCTAGCATTACCATTAAGTTTTCAAATGAAGACATAGCTTAAAGTTTGAATGACTTATATATTTCCAAGTTCTCATGATATCTTCACTTTAGCATGATTTAGCAGACAAACTATTAACATTTCATGAATCTCTTTTGCCCCTAAATTTCATATCTGGAAAGAGAGGCATGCTAATAAACTTTACTACTTTTCACTTCTTCATTTTTGTTCTTATCATGAAGAATTAGGACAAATTTTAGTGTAATTGCTGACATGAGATCATCTTTCTTTCTCCAGGGAAAGTAAGCTGGTGGAGAGTGCCAAAACAATTAAAGTGAATTCTGGAAAAGAACCTAATGCAGAGCTTGGTCCAGTAATTAGCAAACAGGTACTTACATGGTTCTGCTCTCACCTCTATTGACTCTGGAAAATTTCTCAATCACTGCACATTAGTGACAGTTTTTTTTGTTAAGCTTGTCTTTGAACTAGTGACATCCTGTCAGTTGGGAAGCTGTATGTGTGTCTAAATTTGATTATCTTTTGATTTGACTGGCAGATGAGGGAGAGAATCTGCAAATCGATTCAAGCAAGTGTTGAATGTGGTGCGAGACTTGTGCTTGATGGGAGAGACATTGTGGTAACTGCCTTTACAATAATGGACTCTATTTTGAGCGTGCCCATCATCCTTCTGGACACATAGCTTTGCTGTCAAAACTTCGTGTAGATGGGATTTGCCAACAGAAAAAGTTACTTTCATGTTCAAAGTGTAACTAGAGCACTTTGTAAAGAGACTTCCGTGTTACAGTTATAATTAAAGATATGTACTGTGAAGCCATTTTTAACATATTGGCATTCATAGACAGTTGAGACAAAGCCATGCCTTCAACTGAAGATACTTTTTCCCTACAAAATACGGACAGATGCATCTATCCAGCAATTTAGGGTACCAATTGACAATTGTGCTGTATTGGGGTGGTTAGAATTAGGGAGTTACAGGAAGAACATGGGTACTTGAAGGGACCCTTTGTAATTGTGCCTATTCGTTTTCTGGATGAACACTCGTCTGATGCCTAAGAACAACTTCCACGCACTAACTCTGAGTTCACTAATTATTATTTCACGAATATGCATTAAGGACCTTAAGATAAGATTTCTGTGTGATTGTTGCTATGGTCATTCTGCAAATTCATCAAAGAACTCTGTAACTTATCAAGATATATGCAGGTTCCAGGATATGAACAAGGCAACTTCATTGGTCCTACCATCCTATTTGATGTCAGAGTCGACATGGATTGTTGCAAGGTAGCTTATTTCTGACTATATTTCATCACAGAAGTGTATGAAAGTGAATATTTTGAGTTCCCACCAATCATCATTCTGCAGGATGAATCTTTCGGGCCAGTGCTCCTCTGCATGCAGGTAACTGCCTCTGTAACTCTTGGTTGGAGATGGAATTGCTGTTGAGGGACACAAATTTCAGTAATCATTTATGTTTCCTTCTTTGTTCAGGTCGAATGCCTTGAAGAAGCCATAAACATCATCAACAGAAATCAGTATCCAAAATCTGCTATTTCCTCCTCCTGTTTGTTTTTGGAGAAGCACGATATACTCTGCTCGGTTCTTTACATGACGTTGATTTCTTGCAGGAATTGCAGTGGGGCATCTATCTTCACCTCATCCAGTCTATCTGCAAGGAAGTTTCAGGCAGAGGTTGAAGTCGGACAGGTATGCAGATAACAGTCAATTGCTCCCAACAAGTAGTGTAAATTATGTCTGCTTGTTGGTTAAGCCTTCTCATGATTTTATTCGTCATTGGTGTGCAAAATTTTTTGAGATAAATGTTGATTCTGTAGTCGAGTTATTTTTCTTTTCCACTTTACTTTTTTCCTGTTCTAGAGAATGATCATAGCTGATGTTTTGGAATGTTCTGACTTGAGTCAGGTCGGTATAAACGTCCCAGTTTCAGATCCTTTGCCGGTTTCTTCATTTATCAGCTGCAGACCCTCTTTCGTGGGCGACATCGGTTTTGAAGGTAACTTACATTCCACTGTACACTGCATTTCATTTATTTGTCTCCTTAGAATGAATCGGTCCACGTGAAAATTTAACAATTGCAAGATCGTTGAATTCGCAGGGAAAGGCGGAATTCACTTTTACACGCAGATGAAAAGAGTGACTAAACAATGGAGTGACAATGTGAATGTGGTAGAGAGCACTGGAGAAGGATCCTTGTTGACAGTATAAGTAGTTACCTGTAGCTGTGCAAATCCATTTGATTTTATATCCTCATTTTTCCTTCTTTAGCTAAAACATTTCCTGTGAATATTTGCCACTGGCAAATTCTCCTTCTTTGTATAATTAATCATTCCTTTTCTTCTTCTTCTTCTTCTTCTTTCTTAAATCTAATATCGACCTCTTTTTGTTTGTTTCTATAGTAATCACCTCGCGTTGAAACTGGTACAGAGACTTGACTAATCAACTTGGGTTTTGTCATCAGTGGATAAGCTTGCTTACCTGTAAGCCAATTATAAGAAACAGGGACTATTCACGCGCTAATGGAAGCGCGTGCTGTGCAGTCACGACGTTCAATTGGAATTTGGAAGTGAAAAAAAAACCCAAAAAAAAGGAAGAGAAAAGAAAGAAAACAAGCTTATTGCCACTAAACTCACCAGTACCAAGCACTAGGAGTGATCAGTTATTTGGGTGGTCTGATTATCTTCCGGAACTGAGAATCGGACTGGTGGGACTAATTCCTATTCTTTAGGATCGAGAATCGGACAAATCAATCTTGTCACAAAAAAAAAAAATAGAAGAGAGGGAATCATCTAAGCAATTTAAATAAGCGGGAGAGGACTTGATGACTTTTTATTATATTTTTTAGAGCATCTCCATCATTGACACGTATGTTGGATTAGGATATGGGACTGGTTCTAACATTGGTCCAAGTGGTTTGATCTTGCCTTCCTTGGAATTGTAAATCGGATCATTTGGGAACCGGTTCCATTTTTAGAAATTGTGGACTGGACCACAGTTCCAAATAACTGGATCAACGCGGCCAGTTCGGTTCAATTGGGGCGGTTCTCGGGTTGGGCAGTCCATTGTGCTTAACCTTAATGGGCACCATCCCAAGTGTTAAAAGACTTGAGAATTTATTAAATGCATCAATCTATGTATGATGGGTGTGATTTTAGAAAATTTATTTTCTTTCCCGAAAGGGTGAGGTATTAATAGTAGTTCGTTTTTATAAAAAAGAAATTAGTGTGATAAAAAGATTATCTTTGTCTGATAAAACACGATTAGAATCTTTTGTTGCTAATGTCTACAATCTGTCAAATGTAGTATTTGAGATCCAACAACTAATTGATATCTGTCACATTAATAGTCTTTCTAGGTAATTTTCTGTGAAAAATATTATTTTATTTTGTTTTCTCACTAGAGAATCACATTATTTTTCATTTTATGGGGGGAATCTGTGTGTGTCTGTCGTAAATGTTGCAGAATCCAAACAAATGGCATGTGCCTGGTGCATCAGCACGCGCGTGGTTCTTCAGATCGAGATCATCCTTCCTTCCCACTTGAAATTTTTGCTCTTTATAAAACATGGACCTAACTCCCTAAAAAAATCAAAAACTTTAAGTTTAATTTTGATTATGTCTCGATTTTTTTTTTTTGTGTTAGAAAAAATCTCAAATTTTAGTCGTAATGTCAAATTTACCTTGGACCTTTTTTTTATCTAAGAAAAATTCTTAAATTCTAGGTCTAATCTCAAATTTGTCCAAATATTTTCATATTTAAAAGAAATAATCGTCAAATTGTACTTTAATCCCAAATTTGTCCACATTATTACTTATACAAAGTCGTCATTAGTTGTCCCTATTTTTCATATCCTAGTATGATCTCATTTTAGAAATAATTTTATGTTACTATAGGAGTGGATTTACGAATAAATTGAAAGTTAGTAATATTTTTAGACAAAACAAAATTTAGGACAACTTTGAGATTAAACTTAAAGTTTGGGACTTTTCTAAAATAAAATAAAATTCGAGATAATTTGGAATTGTATTTAAAATTAAGAGTTTTTTATGAGATGAAAAAAATTCTACGTAGAATTGGGACTTAACTTAAAATTAAGAGTTATTTTAAGGGAATTAAGCTTATAAAAATGTAAATCTTTTTTTGCTTTTGTTTTGGGCATAACCAATCGGAATCTTTTTGTCCCTTTCCTTTCCTTTTCTGTTTAATCTTATCCTTAAATTCTTCACGACCAATCTTACGTTGTCCTGAAGGACAACGTAAGATCCTAGGCGCAAGCGCATGCCGCTCGCTTGACCGGAATGAGCCCCATTTTGAATGTCACCCGCGTGATTCTTGCCCATGATCGACGATCCAACGGCTCAGATTGGTGGATTACCACCGCCGGAAGTGCACTCGATCACTGACCTCGACTAAACTATTCTTCGGAGATGGGCTGCATATAATATAGCGGCGTGCTTCACTTCGCTTCGGCGCTATCTGTCGCGGAAAATATGTTGCAGTTTTCGATTCAGAGAGGTAAGGATTTGGAGGTTCTTGTGCTTTTTCCCTGGAATTCGATAGCTGGTCGTTCGTTGATCCGGAAAAGTTCGATTCTTGATTCGCGACGCTTTATTGCAGTGAAAAAGTTGCAGGCTTTGAGGCCTCAGATTCTTGCTTTTGGCAGCTCTCATTTCTCTACTGCGACCGAGCCTTCTTCAAGACATGGGCAGCCGCCGGTCAGCTTAATTTAGTGGTTTATATCGTGAACGCATGATGTTTCAAAGGCCATCAGCGTTAATGGGCAAGACTTTTTCAGATAAAGGAGTGACTTTTAAATTTTGCGAGTCTTCTGTTTTACTGGGGAAATGGTTTGTTGATCTGGCTTGATAGGCATCGATTTTAGTGTTATGTTCATGGTTTGGGTGCTTAATCCTCGATCCCTGGAAGTGGACTTTCTTCCTATTTTATTGGATCGTCCTGTTTCAATCTTTTTGGAAGAAACGTAATTTGAAAGTGATTTGAAAACTTTTTTGTGCTCAAAAGTTTATATGAATGCATGCTGTACTAATTGAGAATTCATGCAATGACCTTCATGACGAGTATGGCGTTATGGCGTTGCCAATGTTGAATCACTTCCATTCTTTCTCGAATCTGATAATCTGCGTTTTTCAGAGGGTTCCCAATCTCATCGGAGGTTCTTTCGTCGAATCCAAATCATCTTCATTCATTGATGTGATAAATCCTGTAAGTTCATTTGCCTTGGCATCATTCTCATTTTCTTCTGCTCCGTTTATTCTTCCACCTGGTAGACACGTGATTTCTGCAATCAGAGTGGACTGATTTTGGTTATCTATAGGCTACACAAGAAGTTGTCTCGCAAGTTCCACTGACTACAAATGAAGAGTTTAAAGCTGCGGTACATGCTGCGAAAAAGGCATTTCCTTCCTGGCGGAACACACCAGTCACGACCCGTCAACGCATTATGTTCAAGCTACAACAGCTTATACGGAGAGACATTGTAAGCATGTCTCAATAAGCATTATGTGCTCATTTCTTCTGTATCTCTAGCTTATGTCCTTCAGTTGATGGAAATCTGTGTAATATCGACTTCAGGATAAGCTTGCTATGAACATAACCACTGAACAGGGAAAGACCCTGAAGGATGCACAAGGAGATGTTTTTCGTGGGTTAGGTTGGTCCTTGAGTCTTTACTTCTACAGTTAAAAGGAAGTTGTTGTGCTAAAAAAATTCCAAGCGCTGTTTTTGTCCCTCTCTCCAATTAATTGGACTTTTTCCACAATACCAAATATGCAGAGGTGGTAGAACATTCATGTGGGATGGCTAGTCTTCAGATGGGAGAGTATGTTTCCAATGTATCGAGTGGAATTGATACCTACAGTGTCAGAGAGCCCCTCGGAGTTTGTGCTGGAATCTGTCCCTTTAACTTCCCAGCAATGATTCCTCTATGGGTGAGCTTGTTGATTTAATTTCCTTTCAATATATTATTCGTCTTGAATGTTGACCTTTGATTTCAAGTAGCTAAATATCATCATCTACACTTCGTAGACAACTACATATTGCCTAAGGTGGAGGCCAAACACCATTAATTTGCTCAGCTAGTGTCAATGGCTCACTGTTGGATAAACTTTTGGCTTAAAGCACACTTAGAAAATAAAATGAGCATTGTCAAATTTAGACACTTTAATGTCTAAATACTAGCCCCACAGAATTGATGGCTTGATGACTTAAGTAGATTTCACTTTACCAAAATACTTTGTATGTACTCCTTCTTATATTGCAATTCATCTCCACCGCTTTACTCTGACGATGTCTGATTAACGATCTATAATTGATATATGCAGATGTTTCCAGTTGCAGTGACATGTGGTAACACCTTTGTTTTAAAGCCATCTGAGAAAGATCCGGGTGAGCTTGAGGTCTTTTTTAGCTTGCTTATGTTTTGCTGCCCATCGGCACAATGTTTATTATAGTTTTACTTCATTATGAAGCAAAGGCAGTTTAAAGCTCTGGCAGTAAGTCACAATGAGTAAACTTCGACAAATAAACTGTAACAGGCATAATGAAGAGCATCATGAATGGCGGTCGATGGTTTCATATTTCCAAGTGCTTTTCTTTTTAGGCTCTTTTTTTATTCTACCATCTTCTACTCAGCAAAATTATGTTCAGAATAATTTCATCTGGTCTTTTTAATAATTTCCTTTCTTCCTATGTTCATCGTGCCTATGTCAGGGGCTTCCATGATGCTAGCAGAGTTAGCAGTGGAGGCTGGTTTGCCTGATGGAGTACTCAATATAGTTCATGGAACAAATGTATGATCCCTCCTTTGCCTCGATGATGCCACAATTGAATTTTTTTTTTTTGTATGTTTTACTTTTAAATAAGACTTGGTAATAGACATGACCACGTCCTTCCACCGCTGCTGTGTTTTGGTTATCCAATATGCAGTAGCTACATTACATGTCCATTATTTTTCTTAGAGAAAGAGAAAACAGTATGATCTCAATAGAGATGGTGCGACTTCAGTACTTCATCTAAATAATATTGCTTTAATTTGCACTTATGTTACATGTTGTCATTCTTCGACTGTGCTCAGAAGGATGCCTGATGATTACAACATAAAGCACTTATAACTTCTAATCTGGAATATTTCTAGTATCTTGTTACATCTTAATTTGAATATTTGCAAAGATTCCTGGTCTAAATAGCTTCTGCAATAATAAGGTTGCATCAATTTAGTTTTTACAGTGTATTAGGTCTCAAATTGTATCTGTTTAGAGAGATTCTAATTTTCTGATTTAAGTTTGTGCTGGTTTTTCTTGGCAGGATATTGTTAATGCGATTTGTGATGATGACAACATCAGAGCTGTATCATTTGTTGGTTCCAATACGGTGAGTCAACTTGTGAAGTTTAATCCTTTTGTCAGTCACACGTGGCATTTCAGGGGTTGAGGACAAGTATTTCTTATTTTAACTTACTATCACCATAATTGTCCTTTCATATTGACTAGTCTTAGACAATAGTTTGCAAAGGATTTTGAAAACGTTGCAGATGAGATGCACCACAAATACCACTCCATCTGCATGACTAAATGTAAAGCCACTGAAGTCCATGAGTTGCAGATGCTGGAATAATATGGTATTCGTACTTTTGTTATCTTTTGATGTGGGATTTTATATGGTTAAAGGCTGGGATGCACATATATTCAAGAGCGTCAGCCAAGGGAAAACGAGTTCAAGTAAGTGAAGAGTCATACTTTTACTGAGTCATAGTGGAGAAATTGAATTCAAAGAACGTGATGCACTTAACATATATTTGCTCTCCAGTGTAACATGGGGGCCAAAAACCATGCCATTGTCTTGGCTGATGCAAGTGTTGATGCAACTTTAAACGCTCTAGTTGCTGCTGGATTTGGTGCTGCTGGACAGAGATGTATGGCACTGAGCACAGTGGTGTTCGTTGGGCAATCAAAGTCATGGTAATCTGTGTGTTTTCTGTCAGTTTCTCTGTCTGTCTAAATTTAGACTTCAGGATGTGGTCTCCCTTGAATAAGATGTTATGTGGATTCACAGATAGGACACTACAGACTCATCATGGAAATTTCTGTGTCCTCGTTACGTTGCCATCCTGTTCAAGTGCCTGTTTATTGTTAGCATACCCCTGTTAAACAGTTTTTTCTGGGCCTATATTGAAGCGACTGCAATGCATCTTGCCTTTTCTCTTTCAGTACTAAAGATGCTTGTACAGTTGGTTAATTGGGTGAGCACCTAATGATGAGTGCAACATCATTGCTCATGCTTAATTCTTAAAAAAAAAAGCTAGCGGACAAAAAGCTAACTCTAAAAGTAACATGCACAAAGGTAGTTTTCAATTGATAATTTTTGGTATAATCAATCTCCATGAAGTCCTGAATTTGCTTATTTGTACATAGATAAAATGATAAAATCTTTTCTTAATCTCTATCAACATAGAACCATTGGGTATGGTTGCAGCTTGCAAATGACTCGAACATTGGAAAAAGGTTTGCTTGGATTGCTGACTTTCAGTCGTTCATTTTCTTTTTGTTCTGTTGCTCTTCCTCAGTGGACTGTTTACTGGATTAATCAATACAAATTCAAAACAACTAAGGTTAAGTTCCTCCACAGCTGTTTGCAGTGTGTATGTTTCATCTGCCTATTCATGCCAACAGCTTTTGATTTTCTATTGTCAGCCAAGTTTCCTTTTAGATTTCAGTGACCCTTTCTCCTCTGATATTTAGATTTTGATTGTTTTTGCATCAAGACACTTTTAAGTGTGAAGACAGTGTTAGGCGTAGACATTAACTCACGTGTATCTATAGTCTCCTTGGTGTGTACATAGTTTATCGGTGTAGAAAAATGATCTGTAAGAGAAGCTGCTTTGAACATCATATCCCAACTGCAAGTTTTCAATGTCATATCCCCAGGGAAGACAAACTAGTGGAGCGAGCACAATCACTTAAAGTGGATTGTGGAACCAAACCTGACGCAGACCTTGGTCCAGTTATTAGCAAACAAGTACGTACTATGCATTCAAAACACAATTGACAGCATGTCCAGGCTATCAACATTTTGATGATGGAGAATAATTGTCAAACTTGCAATTGATAGGTCCTATGGCTGTACTTGTGCTGGTGGTTTGGATCTTAGTAAGTGATGTCATAATTTATTTCACATGGCATGTGCTCTTATTCTATTTGCAGGCAAAGGAACGGATATGCACCCTGATACAATCTGGTGTTGGCAATGGCGCCAGACTACTGCTTGATGGGAGAAACATAGCGGTAAGATAAGTCATAATGAAATTTATTGGTGGAAACCTATGTGATGCTATGTTGCATTAACCTCATAATTGGATCATTAAGCAACTAATGCGGTTGTCGAAGAGGATTCTTCATGAGATGATAAAAAGTGGCATTTATCTATGCATTATTGTTGTCAGAATTGTGTGCTCATCGAATTTGTTTTTGATATTAGTTCTATGCTCTTGTAAAATTCCATCCTTTGTTTTCATATAAGTGAACAATGAATAATATTGTCCTCGAAACAAAAGAATATGTGGTAAATCTTACATAGTGAAGCTATATATATATATAGTTTACTTTCAAAGGAATACAGTAAAAACTTTGCATGTTCGCATCTCAGGTCCCTGGGTATGAGCATGGTAATTTCATCGGGCCCACAATCTTGGCTGATGTCAAGCCTGACATGGAGTGCTACAGGGTATATTCATTTAAGTTATCTAACCATTTTTTATAAAATTTGAAAAAAGAATCTGTAATTATTTGACTAGTGCTTTGTATTCACTCCTTAAAACACGATTCTGAAAGTTCTGATTCTAAAATGTGCAGGAGGAGATCTTTGGCCCTGTTCTGCTGTGCATGCAGGTCTGCTTACATATTAGCTTCTCTCAAACATGTTTCTAGTTGATTGAAATGGATGTTCGGTGACCTTTGCTTGTGCTTCATTTTGATTTGCAGGCTGACAATTTTGAAGAGGCCCTGGACATTGTCAACAAAAACAAGTATTTCTATTTCCTCAACGGGTCATGTTTTTTTGTGGCTTGGAACAGAATACTCATGTGGGTCTGTTTTTTCTCTCAGGTATGGTAATGGAGCATCTATATTCACAACATCTGGGGCAGCTGCGAGGAAATTCCAGACAGAGATTGAAGCTGGACAGGTACCACCGTTCTCTGGAGTAATACGTTATTGCAACATTCAATTGAATTAGAGACATAGGTAGACCTTGGCAATTAGTTTTGGACCAAGAGTAGTAAGGGTTGGGAGAGAAAATTTCACATTTATAAATCATTAGTTTGTGGTTTAGTAGAGGAAAAACGACTTTTCTCTGCTGGCTTGTGTAGTTTTGATTCCTAGTGGAACTTGAATGTCTCGAATGTCTGACATAACCTGGTGTCGATTCAGGTTGGTATCAATGTTCCTATCCCAGTTCCTTTGCCCTTCTTCTCTTTTACTGGTTCCAAGGCTTCGTTCGTGGGTGACCTTAACTTCTATGGTGAGTTGTTACTCT
This sequence comes from Melaleuca quinquenervia, assembly GCA_030064385.1. Classification (NCBI taxonomy): domain Eukaryota; kingdom Viridiplantae; phylum Streptophyta; class Magnoliopsida; order Myrtales; family Myrtaceae; genus Melaleuca; species Melaleuca quinquenervia. The sequence continues at coordinate 993,244 of CM057726.1, read as the reverse complement.
TGTCCAGAAACTTTCTTTTGTGAATGCTTAGGGAGCAAAGGCCCGTTGATTTGGATTGTCATTAATCTTTACTCTGTCTTGATTTCAGGTAAGGCCGGGGTTAACTTCTACACCCAGATCAAAACCGTGACCCAACAATGGAAAGATTTGCCTAGTGGAAGTGGAGTCTCGCTGGCCATGCCAACATCTCAAAAGTGATCATGTGCATTACTGTAATTATCCCTGGACCTTCTTGGAAAACCTTTGAATAAAGCAATGTAGAGAATCTTATTCCTCGCAGATCCGACTCTTTTGTGCTGCTCCTAGGCTGTATGTTTGGTTCGAAGAAACAGAAATGGAATGGAGTTAAGAAACGTAGAATCAGAATTGGAACTGGAATGAGTCTCATGTTTTGCTGGTATACTATGGAGATACTGCCTTTTTTAGGGGTTGCGACATTATTTGAATCTTTGCCTATTTTAGGATCGAGAACCTAAACTTAATTGTTGTTCGATCAAGTATCTCAACTTTTGAAATTTGTCTTATAGTGAGGCCTTATTTCAACTGAAATTCACATGCAAGTTTCTAAAAAAAAAAGGGAATACTATCGCCCCCCCCCCCCTCTCTCTCTCTCTCTCTCTCTCTCTCTCTCTATCTGAGAACAATTTTCAAGATCATGAAACTATTTTCAACAGAGTCCTGAAGTCGTCAGCAGCTCTGCCATTAGGTCCGGCCGCCACTCGAACGAGCTCTTTGAGAGCGCGGACCTTCTCTCTCATCACCTTGCCGGCTTGATCGGCCAAAATAAGCTGGAGGCTTTTGAGGACACCGCTCTTTGTTATGGCCCCGCCTTCAACGAGGACACCAATCTCCCACACCTCCTTGACGATTCTTCCATTCATCCTGTGATCTCCGAAGAATGGCCTGCATATCATCGGCACCCCGTTCGCCACGCTCTCATACACGGAGTTGCTTCCACAATGAGTTACGAATACGCCGGTCGACGGGTGGGATAATACTTCGATCTGTGGTGCCCATGAAACTACAATGCCTCTTGCGCTGATTCTCTGAAGAAATCCGCTTGGGAGTTTTTCCTTCAAACTGTCTTGCAGGGACCAAACGTAAGGGACGTTACTTTCTTCAAGTGCTTCTGCCAGGGCACGAAGCTCATTTTCAGGAAGTATCGCTAATGTCCCGAATCCTATATATGCGACAGATCTAGGCTTTTGCCTTTCGAGCCAAGATATGCAATCGCAATGATCTCTTACGTCGGCATCGAGCAGCGTAGACTGCGGCTTTGGAGGCGGCGGTAACGACAAGGTGAGGAAACCCAAGTACAGCAAGTTTGGCAAGGTTTTCCTGAGATTGTTTGTGAGAGCAGTAGGATCTAGTTCGTGATAGAAGTTCATGACAATTGCGCTAGCTCTTGGCAATAGAGCTCCAAGGTCACCTAGAATTCCTACCAGATGCGATCCTAAATCACACGGCGCGAGTACTCCTTCGGGCAAATCTTCGACGAGAACTTCGGGCACGTCCGGGATGACTTTGTGGTCACGTTCATCATCGACATCAGGAATTGCAGTACGAGAGTTCGAGCATGTTTGCTGGATCAGGCGGAGGTTTGTGTATACGTAGAGGGGATATGGCATGGAAATCCACACTAGGATCCACGGAATGCGCATTTCTCCTGCCAATTCTCCGGAAAACGATAGGAACGCGTCTGATATCAGGCAGCTGATCCCCGTACCCGTCTCTGCGACCGCCAAACCCATGGCCTTCCTGATGTTCTCGGGCGCCGCCTCGAGAAACAAGTTCGCAGGCTCGTGCGGGTTCCCTGTGAACGCACGGTTCGATGGCGTGCCGTCCTCCACGTCGTAGGCCGTTATGTTATCCGGGAGGAGATCATTGTCCGCTTCCGAAAAGATCAGTCGATTCGATCTCGCTGTGCTAAAGAAAGAAAATCGCGCGTCGAGCATTGAGGTCCTCGCTAACCGGCACACTAGTCCTAGGAGAGGCCGGGCATGGCCGCCGAAAGGAAACGCAAGAACCGCGCAATGCCGCTTTCTCGGGCTCTCGGAACGAGATATCATCGCGCCTTAGACAAGGCGGATGCTACCCAACCACCCTCGCCGGAACCCAAATGCAGATCGATGCCAAGACGAGCGAAAACCTACGGGAGGACTCTACGTCGTCGTAGTTAAGGTTGTCGTGAGTTTGTCAACCGGAAAACAAAGAACCAGTTGGACGTAACGCGCGTAATACATCGTACTCATCAGTTTTTCGTTTCTTGATCCGTTTCATAAATGCAAATCCACCCTCTCCATTTGGCAACGCACGTAACAATCATGCGTCAACCTTCAATAAATCCATCGCCGGGTCAAATCTCATGCAATATTCGACGTGTCCATGAAGCAAAATTGACCCGGACTCGAGCGGGTCGTTTCCTAGCCTTCCTGCTCACGGAACAAACGCTTTTCCTAATGCGCCGTTGACTCCGCGAGGTGGAAGAAAATCAACGCCGTGGGAAGAGTCAAACCCACATGGGTGAAGACCAATTCGATACCTTGACTTCCCCGATGAGAATGTCGAACTCGTGACCTGTTGTCCCCGACATGAAAATCCAAGAAGGAATAATTGCGTAACATGTTAATCTAATAAATAAGGTTTAGCACGAGTCTCCATTAACGTAACGTAGATTAGTCACTTTCTCGAGCACGCTCTCGCAAGTTCCCGACCCGACAACACGTCCTTTCGCCCGTCGGAAGAGGTGGTCGGTCCAACATGACGAGAGGCCGAGGAATATAAATTGCAAAGCGGATTTAATTTGAAGAGCGATGACGATCGAAAGTTCTACTCGCCTTGTCAGCCGTACACGTGGCTCATCGAGAAGTTTTGCAATTCCCAAACACATGTAACATCAGGAGACGGGACACCCGCAGAAACCTTGAATGCGCGTGTTATGCACGTTTTCTATCAATGCGTGTGAAGTTCTTAACTGAACTATTCAATTACAATATTTCGACACATCATAGAACGGATGAATATCAATAACGAACTCAAATTACGTCCACCACCGCACAATTATCTCAAAATTTTTTTTTTGTATCATCAAAAACTCCCAAGTTGCTCATTGTAATACAAATACTTTATAATTAAAATTTTTTGAATTTATACCAACATGGCACACATATCTTGAATCGGACTATAATAAAGGGCATATATGCCTCGCATATATAAACTTATATTTTTCAGTGACGAAAAAAAAAGAGTTTGGAGTATTTGCATTACGGTGATCATAATTTTATAATTTTTTTTATGGTATTTGCCCTTAACAAACTCAAAAGTTATGAGAAAAATAAATTTCACACATGATGAGCGATCGGAGTATTTAAGCAAGCCACCGAATTTTTTAAAATAATTGAAAATGTTGGAATTGAACGATAAGATCTTCAAATAAATTATGGTTCGGAGGTTTACCCATTAGAGCCTTTGTTCGAATTATTATTCTTTAATGGCCCCTGCAATTTTATTTTTTAGAATTCAAAAGTTTGTAAGTAAAGACCGATTCTATCGAGATCAATGAATCTTCTCGGCGTGACCGATGAATAGACTAAATGCGGATAAAAAATTTCAAAGCAAATTGTGCACAACCAGTGAGAGCGGATTAACCCCTATTAATAAATTAGAGATCTTTTGAATATCTTAATCAACTTCCCTCATTTCCAAGGGGCTTAAATTACAATACGAAAAATCTTACTAGGCTACATGGGTACATGATCGGACCATCTAAACTCTAGTACTTAAGTTATGTTCAAATGTGAAATTAATTAAAGATTCAGTCCTTCTTTAAATCGCCTCATAGTCCAATTTATGATTTTAAATTGCGTAATAAAGTGTTATTCTCCAAAGAGAAGCGTCAGCGCGTGAGACAGAATGTCACGTGATTCCGTGCGCCGACATCCGTGACAACCCTTTTCGGCACGGTTCAGACCTAAACTGGGGATCCTGTTTCCTGATTTGCATCGCCCAATGAGGGATTGGTGGCTTCAATCAAGGTGCTCTTGTCTCCCCTCCCCAATTTACCAAAGTACCCCTCGTCATGTCCATTCCATTCCATCAAAATGTCTTTTTTTTTTTCTGTCGAAATACTAGTGATATTACTTCAAAAATGATTGGATTCGGTAGTACAAAAAAAAGGAATCCGTGCAAAACAGAAGGGGGATTAACGGTCCATGTCCGAGGCAAGCTTTTCATTCTTTGTGCTTTAGCAATCCAATCGGCAACTCTATTTTTTTCCTTCAGACAGTAACTTAGCTGAAGCCCATGGAGCTTTCTTAGATGGAAACGGGCTTCCATGATAAGCCCATGAGCTTCCTAGCAACATTCCTCTTGCGAGTCTTCTATCGTCTTTGCCAAAATTGCACAGTTAGTCTTAATGATTGTCTTCTGATTGTACTTTCGCTCTACCCATTTTAGGGTTTCGACCAGCGCAGCAACTTCTACCTAGAGGGGGGGATGTCGCGGACCAAAAATTGTCGAATCTAGATCGGGCAAGAGATTTAGGGGTGTGCATGGTTCATGGCGGACCGGTTCCACTTCGGAAACGGGAATCGGATCGACGGGACCGGTCAGGTCTGATTCTTAGGCATTCCAACAGGACCGGAAAATTTTTAAAGAGAAGTCTAAATAAAAATGAAAAATGTGTTACATGTTTTTTAGAATTCTTCATTGTGATACATGCTTTCTCACACAAGCTAATACATGTTCCAGAGGATAGAGTAGGAGTGGAAGGAGGTGGTGGGATCAAACCACAGATAATCATCTGTTCCTTGTCTTCTTTTCCTTCCGTGAACACATTGGTCTGCAATACGTATGGCTGCCCAATCCCGCTCCCCAAGAACTCAAAGTCTATTTCATCGTGCTCTACGTTTTGAGATGGAACAAAAGTGCCTCTCTAAAGTATCCAAGTCCAGGTAATTTTCTTAGGGACGCTCACCCGTGAGCACAATTTATGCTATAAAACCGAGCAGCATCATGGCCTTTGCACTCCACCACCATAGTCCCTTCCTGTTTGATTTGTCAACATAAAAGTTAGTACCGAGGCAAGACTATTGGGACAAGGGGTTGAAACCACTCAAATGTCTAACATGAAACCTAGAATAATTTTCTCCTACTTTAAAGTCTGTGATGGTGAGTTTGATCAGGCGGTAATCCTCTCCCCTGCTGCATTCCCTTTCACACGTCAACTCTGCCCATGAAATGTGCTAACGAAAAAGAAACAAGAAAAGGCAGACACAAAGAGAAGGGGTGGTAGGGTTGAGCACCAACCAATGCCATGGAGGCCATAGCAGATGGAATGAAGTGGATGAAGTGGCCTTAGATGGAGTCGCACTAAAGAATAGCTATTAAGGCCACCCCCTCTTTCACCTCCTCTTGGTTCAATTATCCTCCCTCTCCTCCATCTTGGGCCAAGATATATTTTGAATCGGTAAAGGATGGTCCTAGTGGTCTGGTCTGGTCCCGCCCTACCAAGAATTGGAAACCGGTTCCATTTTTAAGGACTGTGGACCAGACCGAAATATCGAAGAACCAAACCGAAACTCCGCAAAACCGGACCAACCTGGCCGATCCGGTCTGGGTGGTATGTCATGCTCACCCCAAAAGAGATCCACAAGAGACGAAGTGAGAATCACCTTAATCTTGTGAAATTGCGATCGTTTCCTCGTTTAATAACTCACGTCTTTTTTCTTTTTTACGAACACACGCGGGCTACGATGGAACTTCATGGGAAAATGAGGTTTTTCTGATGGTATGCCTCTAGGAATTTCTGGTACTTTCAACTTCATGATTGTATTCTAGGCTGAGCACAATATCCTTATGCATCCATTTCACATGTTAGGTGTAGCTGGTGTATTCGGCGGGTCAACCCCTTCTTCTTGCGCTAAAGATCTTACCATTTCCGAAGGAACTGGAGTTACATTTTTTTTATTTTTTGTTTCTATATCAAATTTATATATATTTCTTACTCGAGACGCGGATCGCGGTTTTCTGATCGATGCAATACCCCGATCATCTTATTAGATTCGATACGCATTGATTAATAGAGTTGGCTCCACGGCAAGTGCTTAGCGAATTTCTATTGTTTGGTCATATGCTGCTCCTTTAAGTCACCTCGCATAAGCAAACACCAAGAAGCCACGAAAAGTGATTTCACAGATAGGCAGGGACGCGGCGGTCCAATTTGGGAGGGAGATCTTTTGCTTCGTGATCGCTAATCAGTAGCGTAATCATGATTAGCACTCAATCTCCATTGGCCGGAGGACGCAATAACAGCGTCAATCCGGGGAACGCGGCGGGAAGACTCCACGCGTGGCTAAACCGGCCGGCAGTATTCTTCAACAGGGTCCACAGCATTAGTCGCCCATCTCGATCGCCAGCTTTAAGCAAGAGCTAAAACCAACATTTAAGACCTAATCAATCCGGGGCTTCCTTCGCACGTTGCGACGACATTCCACGCGAAGATTCGATCACGATCGATGCACGCATTTTTTTCCTTACCGTAATCGACATCGTTGATAAAATAAAAACATTGCTTTGGTCTTCCACTTATGACCAAAGGAAAATGTGTGGAAATAAACGGCATCGGCTTGTGACCGACATTATGTGCGATTTTGGGACGAAATGTATGACGGGCAGCATCGGCATACCGTATAGGAAGAAAAATCGGGTGACCCGCGATTATTATTAATTTTTTTTGTATGGTCAGAAGGGGGAAAATAATGAACTATTGTCGATGAAGACTTTGTGCAAGCGTGCTAAGCCTCCGTCATCTCTGTACCGTCGGTCCAAGAAATTCAATAGTCCTTGCGTGGGACAAGGGGGAATTTTTCCATAAGAGGGTCTCCTTTTTCTGCTTTTGCTCTTTTTCCGAAGGTTCACCACGGTATTTGTTTGGGGACGCACTTGCTTATGGTCGATGGTAGCAGATATTCAAAGTATACGAAAAGAGATTTGGTTTGAAGTAATCTAATAAAAATCCGGTTTTAGATTGTTCCGCAGCTTAGAAAAAACTGATGTGAATTACAAAATAAATAGGGATAATGACAAAAATCGTGAATTAATTTTGGCTTAATGTGCACCGTGATGTCGTTCATGAATTTTAATTTTGTACATTTATTAAAATTCATGGACTATATTAGATAGATTAAAAACTCACGGATCATGTTATACGTCGGTTTAAAGGTGGAATACCATGTTAAGCAAATGGGATGTCAAAGGAAGGCATTCCACGTGAAGTCCAGAGTCCAAGAATCGACCCCACGTCATTTTCCCAGACGAACACACGAGACGGACATTTACGTGATAGCGTGATCAATAGGTTAAAACAATTTTCCGCCCCACTCGTGGAAAGAATCGACCGACATTGATGGCTTATGGTCCAAGAAACGTGTCGCGATCATTGTCCGTCCCGGTGACGAATTCGGGTCGAGTTGTTGTGCATCCTCGAAATGTCTTATGTCCACCGGTCGATTTATCGCCCACAGACGCCGGAGGGCTTCGGCATCCGCCTTTCGTCCCTTTGCTTCTCTCGTCAAAACACCTCCCCGTCTTGCAAGTCGAATATAAACTGTGAAGTTTTGTGAAGGACCACCGCCAACTGTCCTAAAAGCTTAAGCCGTTAGGTGAATACGTAGTTTAATATTTATGTACTTTTACATAAACCTCGTCATTGAGTACGATGAAGGTTCGACATAGATAGCGGAACAGGGAATGGCACGAGAGGAAATCGCCGATGTCGAAACGCGCGAACGTCCGGGATCGATCGAACCCGAGATTACTAAAACGAGAACCATGTCTGCCGAGGAATGATCGGCGTTGATACTACGCAAAAGTAGGACTTGCTGGGTATGCTCAACCCGGATGAGCTCATTTGTAAAGCGAAAAATTGTGATTCATCCTCATGATAGATGTCGATGTGCGCGTGACCATCGGCAGATGACCTTGGAGTCGATTCTCGATGGACTGATCGGGCAATGCGATCGGCGACGACCGCGCTTATGTCTAGCCCGGCCGTGAACCGAGCGATTGATGGGAGCGTGTGGGGGTGGGCTTTGACTCGGAGCGCAGAAGGCAACGGTGGAATTCCACTCTGAACCCAGCCTAAGAAAGGGAATTGGGTTCCACTGAAGGATTCCATGTTTCTGAATCTATCCGGTAATCTAATCGAGATACACACACTCCCCCTCTGCGTCTGGGGTGGGGTCTCTTGTTCATATTTGACCATCTCAATGAATCCTGTCTACTCAACCCATCCTTTCCATGGAAATGTTGGATCTGGTTAGGGTAAAATTGAAAATGACCAGCTCCAAACTGATGTATTTAACCCGTTTTGGTTCTTTTCCATTCAATATAAACATGGCAACTCGTGCTCGATTCATGTTGTTAAAATATCTTTATATTCAACTCAATTTTAAGAAAATCTGTGTCCAAACTTAAGCCAGAGGGTGAAAAGAGCGAACGCGCATAGAATCGAGTGAAAACGAGAAAGGGTGAATATAAACATAGCGACTCATACCCAATTCATATATTCAAAATATGTGTCCAAACTTAAGCGAGAGGGTGAAAAGAACGGACACGCACTAAATCAAGTGAAAATGAGAAAGGGTGAAGGGAAAATATGATTTTCCTTTTATTCAATATAAACATAGCGACTCATATCCGATTCATATATTCAACTCAATTTAAGAAAATATGTGTTCAAACTTAAGCAAGAGGGTGAAAAGAGCGAATGCGCACAGAATCGAGTAAAAACGAGAAAGGGTGAAGGGAAAATAAATTCAATATAAACATAAGCGACTCATACCCGATTCATACTATTAAAATATCTCTATATTCAACTCAATTTAAAAGAAAACCCATGTCCAAACTTAAGCTAGAGGATGAAAAGAGCGTACATGCACAAAATCAAGTAAAAACGAGAAAAAGTGAAGGTTTCCCATAAAAGTGATTTTTCCCTATGCTCAATATAAACAGAGCAACTCATACCAGATTCATGTTGTTAAGATATCTCTACATTCGACTCAATTTAAGAAAAACTATGTCCAAACTTTAAGCGAGAGGGTAAAAAGAGGGAACACGCACAAAAGCGAGTTAAAATGAGAGCATGAACGGAAAATCATAAAAGTCAACCTGTTCAATATAAACATAAGTGACTCATGCCCGATTCATATTGTTAAAATATCTCTATATTCAACTCAATTTAAAAGAAAACCCATGTCCAAACTTAAGCTAGAGGGTGAAAAGAGCGAACGTATACAAAATCGAGTTAAAACGAGAAAAAGTGAAGATTTCCCATAAAAATGATTTTTCCCTATGCTCAATATAAACATAGCGACTCATACCTTATTCATGTTTTTAAGATATCTCTACATGCGACTCAATTTAAGAAAAACTATGTCCAAATTTAAGGGAGAGGGTAAAAAGATGGAACGCGCACAAAATCGAGTAAAAACAAGAAAGAGTGAATGGAAAATCATAAAAGTTGATCAAGTCTAAACAAATTGTCAACTCATTTAATACCCATCGTCTTGTTTTGGATTTTATAGTTCTAATGTCATTTATGACCTATTTACTTACTGAATATAATTAACATATATAACAACTTAATCAATAAAAAGTAATAAGTAAACTAACAAACGCGTCCCCATTTCGACAAGTCTGGTCAACAGATCGGAAAGAAAGAGGGGCGAATGTGGAGAATAGGACACGCTTTTGGGGGGCCGAAAAGTAAATTCAACCCGGATCTTACGACCCTTTCCTGAACTCCGGGGCCTCCTTGCATAAATATGCTTATGGCCATCACGCTCCAGACGCAAAACGCCTTGGGCAGGGAGAGAAGAAGACGGTTCCTCTCTCTCTCTCTCTCTCTCTCTCTCTCTCTCTCTCTCTCTGTGGGGACGTCTGGAGTTTGGAGCGAGAAATGGGGGTGAAGAGGTTTGCGGTGCTGCTGTGCGCGGAGGACTCGGAGTACATGAAGAGTCAGTACGGGGGGTATTATGGGCTTTTCAAGGGAATGCTGGCCGAGGAGGGCGAGGTCTGGGACGTGTACCGCGCGGCCGCCGGGGAGCTCCCCGACGACGCCGCGATCGGGTTCTACGACGGCTTCGTCATCACCGGCAGCTGCTGCGACGCCCACGGCAACGACCCCTGGATCTGCCAGCTGATCGACCTGCTGAAGAAGCTCGACATCATGAAGAAGAAGGTCCTGGGCATATGCTTCGGACACCAGGTAATTATTTGCAATCGACAAGAAAAATCATTCCTTTTTCTTTCGTCCCCCATCGTATGGTCATGGCGAGTCCACTCTCTTCACAGTTTTCTCCGTTTTTTCTGCTCTAGAGAAGATCTTTCCCAGTTTGACATGTAATCTTGGTGTTCTCACCAAGAAATAAAAATCTTGGTTGGATTAGGACAATGAGTCGACCAAGGCTTCGAAAACCATCTGAAGATCTTTGAGCCAGTTGAAACTCCAAATGGGTACTTACCATCTTACATCGGTCCACAGAAGTTTGACGTGAAAATCATCTTTTGAAAGTGGTTCTGGTTTTCTGACCGCTGCTCGTCAATTTTTTTTCCCATCCTTGTCAGCATTTCGTGGCGAAATAACTCTCTTTTGTCGTCTTTTTCTCTTTTCCCTCCCTTTGGACGGCGGTTTTGGGGGTGGCTTGTGAGGCGTTGAATAGGGCAAATAGAGAAACGCCAGTAAATCCCAGATGGCGACAGCGTTAGGGTGACGCGACTGTTGACCGTCGCGAGCTGGTTTTGGTAGGGCTGGCAGTGGCTGGGCCCAGCCCCAATCCGGCGTTGATGAATCGGTGGTCCATCAAATCGAACCGTATGTTTGGTTGGCGGGTCGAGCGATGCGATCACGCCGAACCGGGCCAACGTGGTTTGACCTCAGGTCTGTTTTTACGGCTTACTAAAAACATCCATCTTTTCTGGGGCTCTGGTTCCTGGGGAAGCAATCTCCTGCTACTCGTGGGACCCTAGATAGGTAGGTCTGTGCAGAGTATCAACCGGGGTGGTCCAGGATCCACTTTCAGTTGCTCCTACTTCAATCCACGGCACATGTGAATATGGCTCGTATTCGCACGTGCAGGTGGTGCCGGCTTCGGGTACATATGGCTCAAAAAAGCCTTTCCCTTGAGTGGTCGTCCCAAGTATCACCCGCGCCTAACCAGCTAATTCGCCGGTTGGCAGTCAAATCCGCAATCAATGAGTTCTCCTAAAAGGGTCGAGTCCGAAACAGCGCAAAAGTGGAAAGTGCGAGGTAAACTATTAGCTTTTCTTCATTCTTGGGTATATAAGGCGATGTTGCGGGTTGGGCTGTGTTTCTCTGTCCTGATAGCTCATGTGGGTCATTCAGATGGACGCGTCATGATGAAGATGGTCAGCGGAGAGTCCCAGAGAAGTCCATTATAAAAATGGTGCTGAGCTGCCTTCGGCCGTTCTCAGCCTCTAATGTCTTAATCACTTTGCTTTTTTCGGAACAGATTACTGTGATCGCTGATCGGGTGGTTTTGTTTGTTCTGAAGTTGGACTTTTTGCGCAAGCTACTTTGATTAATTGCAGCGGCGTGATGTACTCGTGGGCAGCGACGTGTCTCGTTTGCTGACAACTGCTTGCCGGCCATCAGTTACGAAACCACCTGTCAAACTAGAAAAAAACAGAGACGTCCGACGGGAAGTCACTCGTGTTCTGCGAGACGGACAGGGATGGTCGGTGGTCTAGCAGTTTAGTCCATTGCATGTGAACTTGATGCTGAGCTGTTCTCTAATCTTTTTTTTTTTCTTAGCCTTGTCTTATCTTGTCTTCGCCTTCGTCAAACGCGCATTAATCAAATGCTTAAACACCCAATTTAGCAACTCGCCATTTCTGTCGAATCGAAGTCAAGGGGATGCATTATCTGGTTGCACACGTCCTTGGTGATCATCGTTTTTTGTCTGCCATTATCAGCAATTCGTGAGGGGGACGTGTTATCTTGATGCAAGCATCATAAACCTGGGCCATTTGTTTCTCTCTCCTTGTGATTCGATTCGACAACACTATGTTCCTGCTCCGTTGGACTTTTCTTCTTTAGGTCACTAGTCGTTGTTCTCGTGACAGAACAAACTGATTTATTCGTGTTAGATGTTTTTACTTCGTCCTCTTTCTGTCTCCTTCTCTTTCCGGTATGGGGCCATCGAATTTTAAGTTCGACACCTTTCTCGATCATCTTCTTCTTCTTTGGCTGTGCAGGTGTTGGGGCGTGCCCTGGGAGGCAAAGTTGGACGTGCCAAAGCATGGGACATAGGACTGAGGACCGTACAACTGTCTCCATCCTCGGAGCAGTTCTCATCACTTGAACTTCCTGCACAACTCTCTGTGATCGAATGCCACCAGGATGAGGTACAGCACCTTGTAGCCTAAGAAAAGTGGAGAGAGAACTAAATTTGATGGCACGATGTTATTTCCTCTTCTTTAAATTTGAAGGATAAAAAAAGAGGGTTGACTTTTGAATCTGGGATATCTAAATAGCTGAAGGAACTGCCGGCAAAGGCGGAGGCGATGGCAGGGTCGGACAGAACCGGGATCGAGATGTTTAGGTATGGGGATCATATCATGGGCATTCAAGGGCACCCCGAGTACAACCTCGACATTCTTCTCCACCTCGTCGACCGTCTCCTCCATCGCAACCTCATCACCGTAGGTTTCATCCAACTTCGCCTTCGTTTTTTCTCTCTCTCTCTCTCTCTCTCTCTCTCTCTCTCTCGCTGTCGCTCTCTTTTTTGTACTGGAAGTATCAAGTTTGAAGCGGACGATCTTCTCATGGTTCCTTTTGTAGGAGTCGTATGCTGATGAACTGAAGGCCAACATGGGGGCGTGCAAGCCGGACAGGGAGGCATGGGAGAGACTCTGCATCAGCTTTCTCAAGGGGGGTGTCCAGTAGCGATTTCTTCCTCGATCGAATAGTAGTTACAGTAATAGTTTCTTTCATTAGCAAAGATGGAGCGCAATAAATAAAAATAAAAGAAGGAGAAAAAAGAAGAAGAAAAGAAAAATTAAGGGTATTATAGCTTTTGTAACAGTTGTGAATACGTTGTTGGACTATTCTGCGTTGCTTTCCAAAAGGGTAAATGGAAATTATGCAAAAGTTAAAGAGTAAGGAGCCCAGAAATTTCAATCTGACTATCATTGAGAGGAGAGACAGAAGCGCGAGAATGGGCAAAGTCAACGATCGAGAGACTCGCATGCGTGGGGGAGGACGCTGGAGATCGTTCGTATTCGGCGAAGCGGGAGCGCTTTTTTCTTAGTAGCTGAGGAGAGACGGCTTATGTCACTTTGATGAGGAGGGATTCTCGGTCCCATTCCGTCCCCAGCATCTTTGGGTTTGACCTTAAATCTGCTTCCTACATTCAAGCGCTCACCAATTCAACGCCGCTGTTTTGCCTCCCCAGCGACTTTCCTCACCTCAGATCGGAAGATTTCTCGCAATTTGGGAGGCGGTCGAATTTGATCCGGCTGTCGTATTCTCTTGGTCATTTCTCTTGCAAATCGTTTTCCCGAGTCCGTGTGTCAGTGTCTTTTTTGTTTGGCTATAATTTGGAACTAAATCCCCTATAAATAATAAATATTTGGCTTGTAAACAATGCCCCATATATCGAATCAATTATCATTATCCTTCGCCACATTATAAAGAGAAAACAATACCGATCAAGAAAAATCATAGGGTTTAAGCTGTAAGGTTTCTATCATTAAAATTAAGGATGCCAAGGGGGCAAAATAGCTCTCGTCTAATTATTATATTCAAATATGTCTATTTTTCCGTTAAATAAAAAATGGTCCAAGAAGGCCCTCCGCCAAAAGGTAAGAAGGCATGATTTTGAATAAGCACGCCTCTTAACACCGAACGCTCGACCTATTTCTTTTTCTAACCAATCGCAGCTAAAACATTTTCCGACAGACCCTCACCATGCAAGAGAGATAGCATCTCCGGAACCGTATTTTCGGAAACTAATGCGTACTTAAACCTTGCTTAACAGTGTAGATATGTCGTCCAAGGCACACACATTAACGATCATGCCTTAGCATTCCACCTCCCACTCCCATCCATTCACATCAACACAAAAATTTAGGCAATAGAAGGTCATCGGTTTGTAAATTCTTCGACGGCAAAAGCATCCCAAGACATCACTATCCTAACGACGGTTTGACAGGGCGATGATACTTTAAAAAGTTCCCACCTCAATAGGTTTTGACTCGGGATTATTCAATGTAAACGATAACCATAAACAGAATACTGCTTCACCATCATCAGTTCAACCTCAGACTCGAGTGACATAAACTGAGAATATTCAGATAAATTTTGCTTATCATCGCAATGGATAGCAGAGACGATGATAACAGTTAGGCTCCCAGCATAGAACCGTTGTTCTTCCTACACTCTGCCAACATATCCATGTAGAACTGGCACTTGCTGATGTCACTCCCAAAGTTGTTGACGCACTGCCCAATGCAAAAGGAAATATGTAAATATAAACTGTCCAAAGTGAAAGAACGTGTTCACGACAAAATATGAGAATATAAACCATACAGGAAGACATTGACAACATCACATAAGGTCCAAACAAGATGAAGGGCATGGCATCTAATTATGTCCTCCATTCATCAGTCGTAAAATATTCATAAGCTGAAATCAGCATCAACACTGAAATCAAACCCACGCTACAGGTCTCGAATCCAAAAAAAAAAAAAAAGAAACATAGAACCAGTTATACGTGCACTAGCCAGGCCGGATCCCGATAGTACTCAAGAAGCTGGTTTATTTTGTATAAATCAAATAATTGATATTATATACTATTTTTCTAGCCTATAACAAATGAAGACTTGTTGGTCTACTGGTCTTATTGCCTCTGTCGAGTTGGAGGTCTTAGCTTCATTCTTCCCTGTTCCATCTCACCAGTTTATATTTTTGAATGAGGTATGAGGTATGTAAGACCCGTTCTATATCGGTTCTACCCCAGAACCAACCTATAACGGTTTGGGTCAAACGGATAGCTATGAGAATTGGGAACCAGACCGGTTAAAGGCTGCTTGAAGGGTTTTGGGACAGAGGACCCAACAGATTCTTTCCAAAGACAATCCGAATCAAGTTGTGTAAGGCCAGTTCAGTCCAGCGTTTGAATCAGCTGCGTTGCTCAACCCTGGACTGAAAATCCAAGGCTGGCACGGCCATATATCAAATCATCCATAGCTTCTCTTGTCCAAGTGCCTAATTGTGCAGTTTCCTATATCATCATTATCTTCCAAATACCACAAACTGTTCTTCTAAAATAAAAGTCCAATTCTTATGCATGTTGATGAGGCAATTCAAAGGAAGAGAAACCCATACATCTTGGAAGGCCTTGGAGTGAATGCTGCATGCATCAGCACCACCCATGCTGTTTGTAGTGGCTTCAGGAGCAGCAGCTGCCACCGTCTCGTGTTGAATAGTACGAGGTCCAAACACAGCATCTGCAGCCCTGTGAGCCACTGCACTTCCAGTACCAAAAGCCATACCTATCATACAATAACAGCAATGAGGTCTCCGAGTCTCGAAGCAGAAACTATCTCAGATGGACACTTAGGCACAAGTGTATTATCGGTTCATACCTTGAGCTATGGTAGAACCAATGCCACCTAGCATAGAACCGCCGCCACCTTGAGCAGGTGCTGGAGGAGGAGCATGGTTAACTGTCCCAGGGGATAAGCAAATCGTTCACATTAGCAAAGTGCAGGCTTTCTTTAAATAGTTCAGTGTGAGGAACAATTGACATAAAAAAAACTCGTGTTATGTGCCAACAGGTCCATCTCCAACAAAAAAGGATACCTGGTGCAGGAGGAGGACTGCGTGGACGAGGGGCTGCACGGGGAGCAGGTCTTCCTGCAGAAAAAGAGTTTTGAGACAACAACAACACGCAATCAGCATTACTAAAATAGTGGTCACTTACATGTTAATAGAAGTCGGTTTGACAACTCTATAATGCAAAATGGGAAGGAAGCTCATAGGACAGCTCAGCAGGACAAGATAGTGGGGATAACGTTGCTGGAGATAAATTTTTCTATTGCTAACAGCAGTGTGCTCTATCCTATGTCTAGAGATCCTAAGCCACATACGAGAGCGGCGACATACAAACTATGCTTCTGATTCCATCAACCTCATGCACTCAACCTCCAATTCCTCAAACATATAAATAAAGAAGCACAATCAGCAGGAGGGAACAGCCAAGGTAAAAGAAGCAACCACGTGACTGTTCTTCCCAGGCTATATTCACGAAGACAACAAATTCTAAAGGCAGACTCTCACTATGAGATGCATGCCCACGCAAGCTATACGGCAAAGAACGAACTTTGAGGTGAAGAGAACGAACTCCTACGGTAGTTCGCATCAGAATCCAACCAAGACATATTGACAGACCTAGTAACTTGTCCCCAAGCCAAATTAACGAAGAGAACAACAACTACTGGAGAGTCAAAACCAAAACGAGATCCGCCAGACGACTCCAATATTCTGGGACACATGGAGAGAAAAAAAAAAAAAAACACTCGTGCCCATAAGCTCAAAGCATGTATACACAGAACATCGAAAGTTCCAAACTTTCATCCGTCCCCTCGATCTTCTTAACACGTACGCGAACGGAATCGAAACCTACGCATGTACCGCAAGCTCAGAACCCTAGCAACCGCACACGACGAGACAAGAAATCGCACGGACAAGAGCGGCGAATAGCGGAGAACAGACGTTAGATCTAGGAAGAGACAGCGCAAGACTCAGAGGCCATGAGGGAAGAGAAGGAATCACCTCCGGAGCGGCGAGGCATGGCGGTCGTAGGTGTTGAGGCGGCGTAAGGAGAGGGAGAGGGTTTTTTCCTCGTTTGACCGATAAAAGAGAGATGGATCGAGAGAGCAATGCGGTAGACGCGGCTGCACATGATCCTCCCATCGTCCTCCTTATATATTAAAGGAAAGAATATCGGCATAACGGAAGTTGATGCTCTTGGGCCTGCTTCGTGGATCCATCCAGAGAGATCTCGACTCGTTTGGGCCCCGCCGAGAAGCCTTATTTATTCATATTTTTTACTCATTTCGATTAATTCCCAATTCAAAACGAGAGCTTACCCTACGAAAGACGAGAAGACCATGATCTCTGCATCCACCTCGAATGTTGTCCTGATGGTCAAAATTTCAAAATTTTCCATAGTCAAGTGAAAAAAAAATTCACAATGTCGATTCTATCAATTAGCTCGAGAAGGATTTTCAATCGTAATTTATTTCGTGCAAAAGCACAATTCCTCCCCCGACGCGCCCCTCATTAGCAAAATAGTTAATAATTAGAATTGACCAAATGGGTCTCGAATTATCACACGAGGCGGACGATTATGATATGATATGAAGTCTTTTTTTCGACCGACTCAGTCAAAGAAATGAAATCTCAAGGGAAAGGATCTCGCGCTCTTGGAATGCGTTGGCTTGGGGAGCAAGTCCAAGGAATCGCGGTGACTTCGAAAAATCAAACCTTCGAAATGGAAAAAGGGGCATCGACGAGCGTCCCCCGAAAAGGGGAGAAAGAAAGAGAAAAGGTCGGATCTCCTTTTTTTAATTTCAATTCGTCCGAATCTCCCAACTCGGAGCTCTCGACTCGGCCTTGCCGCTCGAGTCGTCGACTCAGGTAGGCCATTGCCCTAAACTCACCACCGTCACACACGCGAATTCGACCTCTTTCTAAATCACAGCCAGGAGTAGTGCCCGCACACGCTGTGCTCCTCCTCCTTCTCTCTTTCTCTCGAAGTATATACTCTTTCCTCGCGCCGGCACTGTGCCCCAAACCCTCGGGCCCTCCCACTCCCCATCGCCGATCCGCCTCCACCCATCCTCCCCGGCTCCATGGCGGAAGAACCGGTGCCGCCCTCCCCCTCCCCGTCGCCGGCGCCGTCGCTCGGCCACTCCGTGATCCCCATAGTCAACAAGCTCCAGGACATCTTCGCCCAGCTCGGCAGCCAGTCCACCATCGAGCTCCCCCAGGTCGCCGTCGTCGGCAGCCAGAGCAGCGGAAAATCCAGCGTCCTCGAGTCCCTCGTCGGCCGCGACTTCCTGCCCCGCGGCAACGATATCTGCACCCGCCGCCCCCTCGTGCTCCAGCTCCTCCAGACCAAGCGGAAGCCCGACGGGACCGAGGAGGAGTACGGCGAGTTCCTGCACTTGCCTGGGAAGCGGTTCTACGACTTCTCCGAGATTCGGAGAGAGATTCAGGTGATCTTCTCCGCGGTTTTGACTTCTTCTTTTTTTGTGATTCCTCATTTTGGGAGAGGTAGCGCACCGCTCGTTAGCCAAATGGAAAATAATGGATTTTGGGATCGTTCCGATAGTATTATGACTTGGTGGATTATTTGTTACCGGTGCTTGAACATATGATTTGCCACATCTTACATTGTGTTCGCTTCAAGTTTCCCGTTGTTTTTCGATGTTTGTCCAAGTCTTGACTGGACATCAGTCTTATCCAGCCTTCTGACTATCTCCCCTTGGTTACAGGCCGAGACAGAGAGGGAGGCGGGTGGGAATAAGGGTGTCTCCGACAGGCAGATTCGTCTTAAGATTTTTTCTCCTAATGTTCTGGACATTACCCTGGTCGATTTGCCGGGGTTGACCAAAGTTCCAGTGGGAGATCAGCCCTCTGATATAGAGGCACGCATTAGAACAATGATAATGTCTTACATTAAAGTTCCGAGCTGTTTGATACTGGCAGTCACGCCCGCGAACTCGGATTTAGCAAATTCTGATGCTCTGCAGATGGCTGGAATGGCTGATCCTGATGGTACATTTAATCAAAGCGCATCATTGAATGCAAACCCTCTTTTTTATTTTTTTTTTGGGATCTAGTCTAACCTAGGATCCTTACTTGCCCAGGGCATCGGACAATTGGTGTCATCACTAAGGTTCAGCATTTGATTAATCAATGAAAGATTTGTAAATTATCTAAAATTCTCGCTATTATTTGCATTTATATGTTTTTTCTGTCTGTTTTCTCCTGTGGCTTCAGTTAGACATTATGGACAGAGGTACAGACGCACGAAATCTGTTGCTTGGAAAAGTCATCCCCCTGCGACTAGGTTATGTGGGTGTTGTGAATCGCAGCCAAGAGGTATTGGATAGTATGAAAGACGTGATAAAGTCCATATGTTGTCGGCTTGAATATTGATTTTCTGAGGTTTTCAGTGATTTCGCTTTGAGCACGCAGGATTTATTTCTGTTTGTAGAAGTTTGCTGTCAGATTTATAATGGCATCATTAGTGTACTCTCGTGTCAACATAATTTGTATGTCTGGCTAATTTGGCCGTTGAACATTGACATTTGACAGGACATCATGCTTAATCGGAGCATCAAGGATGCACTAGTGGCAGAAGAAAAATTCTTCCGTAGTCGTCCTGTATGAATATATGAACTCTTGCCTATCAGGATTGGTGTGTACTTGATGGAGATCTTGAGCTTTGTTTTCATCTTTTTATTGGTCTCATATGCAGGTATATAATGGCCTCGCTGATCGTTGTGGTGTTCCTCAGTTGGCAAAGAAGTTGAATCAGGTAAGGAAGGTTTCACTAAAGTGGGGTAAATTCAATATCCGATACATCCCTTATTTTTTATCCATATCGTTAATGCCTTGCTCCATTGTGCATCAAACTCGTTTTACATGTTATAATTTAAAACACCTTGCACACATCATGCAATATATGTTTAGTTTCGCCTGACGATTCATGGCTAAGAATAATTTTTGGAGCTTCTTATGGATCGCTTGATTGGAAAAAATAGAGATATTAAGGGAAGGTGTTTTATGTAATTAATATAGTGGACACTCCTCATTTAGTACTAGTCCTTTTTAGTTTTAGTTTGTCCTTTTTTTTTCTTATCTATTCTTTCTATAATGCTACTGTCCTAGAACATTTATTACTCAAAGAAAATATCATTCATCTGATGGAGTTGATGATACGTAACCTAAATATTCTGTTTGCATAACCTGATGTAAGTTTCAAATTCTAAGATAAATTTGGATACCAAAGAAGATTCAGATTCAAAGATAAATTTAAATAGCTGAAGAATGATGCTAAGAGGCTCCTACTTTTATATGAAATGGCTTCTTCAGAAAGATAAGGCTTTAGTCATTTTTCCCTTTGGGCTCTGGGCTTTGGAGAAGGTTCCTGTAGACTACAGTACAAAGGGAAAATTGGAGCTGACTAGAGCTATGAAGTTGAGATGTATTCAGAATGCCTTCGTACTGGTAACACATCTGATGTGCTGTCTCAACTTATTTGCAGATACTGGTACAACATATCAAGGCAGTGCTTCCAGGGCTAAAGTCTCGCATCAGCTCTGCGCTGGTTTCTGTTGCAAAGGAGCATGCTAGCTATGGAGAACTAACTGAATCAAAGGTGTGGTTTTCCTAGTTTATTTTGAGGGAGAACTGGTTGTTAGTTTTCTCTGAGACACAAGGAACTTTGTAGGCTGAGCAATTGATTCTTTCCCCTGTTGTAGTCCTGGAATATTTGAGTTTCGAATTAATTTTCACTGTTGTCACTTTTTTCCAATTTCTTTTCTGCTAAATAGGCTGGTCAGGGAGCCTTGCTACTGAACATATTGTCCAAATACTCTGATGGTAACATTTACTTGTCTTTTTGGTTTCACTTCATATTTGTTTCAGTTTGCTGGATTGGCCTCTTAGCTCACTGATAATTCCCAAACTATTGTATAAAACAGCATTTTCTTCAATGGTCGAGGGAAAGAATGAAGAAATGTCAACATCTGAGCTGTCTGGTGGAGCGCGCATACATTATATTTTTCAATCAATTTTTGTCAAAAGTTTAGAGGTGTGTATACTGGCTTAAATTTTTTGGAGAAAGCCTTGCAATTTATGTAGCATTTGGACTGTTCCCTTGGCTAATGACTTGTTAAGCTTAATGCCTGAGTTTGAGTGTGGCTTTTCTTGCTTGTTATCTCTTCTGCAGTTGTCATCTTTTCCTGCCGCATTCATGCTGTCTTTGTTTTTTTTTTTCATTTGATCCATTCCTTATAATATTTTATTTGCCATTAATTCCTGGAGGCAAGCAGATGATTAGCATGACTACAATCTAATTAGATGGTTGTGGAATAATGACACTTTATCCTCTCATTTGGTACTTGGCGTTTTCGCCTTGCTACCCAGTAGCTATTAGACATTGTCAACTTTTAATGTAAAGTTTAAAGTGCCTTTTCCATATACAATGCTGCGATGGAGCAGATCTTATTACTATTTAAATCAACAGGCACTTTAAAGGGTTATTGGTCTGTTTGATAATGAAAGCATTCCTGGCTTATGGACTTAGTCTTAAGGAACGATTATTATATCCTTGAAGTTCTTGCTGCTCTTCAGATGAGACACAATTCCATTGCTTTGTTAATCTGTTGGGGAACTGACCTATTGTGCCTGTGGATAAGCCGTGTAGAGGGTGGTAGAAAATTGCTTTATTGCTTCAAGGAGGTCGATGCAGAAATAGATTTATTTCAGTCGTTGAGAAATGATAAATTACAAATAGTTCAGTCGTTCTGTTAAAATTACATGCAGGTTCTTCATGGGCTTGATTTTCATCTCTCAGCATAGACGATTGGCTGATTTTCTGCCCGTTATTGACTTGTTTGATATTTTTTGTGAATATGTTTTATAGGAAGTGGATCCATGTGAGGACTTGACTGATGACGATATTCGGACTGCAATTCAGAATGCAACGGGTCCTAAATCTGCATTGTTTGTGCCAGAAGTAGGTGTATGCATCTGCTTTTCCTTTCTTGTCAAGTATGGGATAATCATGTGGTATTGCCCTCATGATAAAATGGGCTGTGGTTAATTTGATTGGTTTCTTGTAGGTACCTTTTGAAGTTCTCATTCGAAGGCAAATAGCTCGATTGTTAGATCCCAGTATTCAATGCGCCAGGTTCATATATGATGAGTTGATAAAGGTTTGTGTATATGAGACTCCATATTGCATCCTACGAATTATTTTGTTGAGACTCCATATTGCATCCTACGAATTATTTTGTTCAGTCCTCTGATTTTCAAGTTCCTTCTTCAGATTAGCCATCGCTGTCTTGTGAATGAATTGCAACGTTTTCCGGTTTTGCGAAAGCGTATGGATGAAGTGATAGGGAACTTTTTGCGGGAAGGTCTTGAGCCATCTGAGACTATGATAGGTCACATTATTGAGATGGAGGTATGTCGATCTCTTCACTGTTCGTTTGTATTGTCCAGTGTTAGAAGGAAAGTAGTGTTGTCACGTAATCTTTCTTTCTGTATCAAGCATCATCCATGACATGTCTTGATAAGATGCCCTTGCTTCTCCTCATTCAGAAGACTCTTTTGGCCAATTGATATATATATATATATATGCTTGTCATTGGACATAGTCAGGCGATCATGATACAACTATGTCCAAAAGTGGGAATAGTTACCCTAAGGGTCGAGGGAGGATTATTATGGTGCTGTCATTTTTATTTTACGTTTTATTCTTGTGCTGTACCAGCAGTATTATTCCAGAATTACGATTCTTTTGGTCTTCCTACAGTGTTTCTCTATGTTGGCCTTCCTATGATGATTGATCAGGATTATTGTTCTTGGACACTTTATTTTATTTTTTTTGTAATTTTGACATAAGCTAATGCAACTTAACAGATGGACTACATAAATACTTCACACCCAAATTTTGTTGGTGGGAGCAAAGCTGTTGAGACAGCAATGCAGCAGATCAAGTCCTCCAGGATCTCTTTACCTCTTTCCCGGCAGAAGGTAATTCATTGATTCCGTTCTGTATTTCTGCAATGGTTTAAGCTCCATATCTCGTAATAGTTTTACCCTTTTCTTCGTTGATTAGGATGGTATAGATACTGATAAGGCACCGACATCTGAGAGAAGTGTGAAATCTAGAGCTATTCTTGCCAGACAAGTCAATGGAATTGTACCTGATCAGGTGTGTAAATTTGGGTTTTTCCTGCTTGCATTATTTGTTTTTAGTTAAACTAGGAGATGAGGAAAAATCGTCTCCTTTCGGTGGTTGTTATGGATGTATTGGCGAAGGATTTATATCTTGCTTTTTTAATGAAAGATGACTTTTCAGTTTGTCTAATTGAGGTACTTCCTGTTTGTCTGAATGAGTTAATAGGGTGTTCGGCCCGCTGTGGATGCTGAGAAAGTGGCTCCTTCTGGTAAGTCACCTTCGAAGCTGCGATGGATTTAAATGAAAATAGTATGTTGAATATCTAAAGCAATTGTGCTAGTTATGTTGTATCTTGGATAATTCTTTTATGCATGTATTCTTTTGTGGTTTTACTTTTGGCTCGTGCTTTGCTGAGGTGGAAGAGGGCTGAGCTAGTTCTTTGGAGTGCTTATAGAGATGCTAAATTATTTTATTCTATGATGTTTAAATTTGTAAAAGTATAATAATGGTTGTTAGGGAACACAGGCGGTTCTAGTTGGGGTATTTCATCAATATTTGGTGGCAGCGACAGCCGTGCATCTGCTAAAGAGAGTTCAACAAACAAGGCATATAACGAGCCTGCACAAAACATGGAGCTGGCCATGTCTATGATTCATCTGAGAGAGGTACGCACTTCACATTGTGGTCCATGTTCATCATCCAGATCCTTCTGGCAGCATTTGATTGCTTAATACATCGGCAAAATTCTTGACTAGAATAATTCAATGCCTGCTTGTTTGATTCAGCCCCCATCTGTTTTGAGGCCGTCAGAAAGCCATTCAGAACAGGAGGCTATTGAAATTGCAGTAACAAAACTGCTGCTTAGATCATACTATGACATTGTAAGGAAGAATATTGAGGACTCCATTCCAAAAGCAATTATGCATTTCCTGGTGAGTATTTGAGATATTCATGTTTATTACAGATTTCTATATCCTTGTATCTAAGAAGTTGCTATTGTGTTTTGGATGACGTGAAAAATTGAGTGAAAGCTTGGACATTTTAAGTAATAGGTGTAATTTTTGTGTGACAGCTCTTGATTAAACACAATTGGCTTATTCTCTTATAAAAATAGATGAGTTCCAGTATTTGAAAATGCTTTTCCCAGTTGGCCATGTGGCTGTTCAGTTGGAAGCTTGAACAGGATGATCAAGTGAACGTAAGTTTGCCCAATTGAGTATTTGGAGTGGAATTAGATAAAATGCTTAGCTTTGTGGTGAGCGTGACTTCTGAGAGGCACTTGTCCGTGAGTCTATGACTCTTGTATGCTGCTACTGTGCCTCCTTGTAACTCAAGGCAATCGTGTTAGTCGTCATCTGTTATACCACATTGCGTTGTTTTCATTAGGGTAATTGATAACCGGTTTTAGCTCTTTATTGACCTTTAATTTTGTCTCTGAACTGATATGTTCTAACACTGATTGTAATTCCTAACCATAAAAGACAAGCAGATATGGACTTCATATTTGTTTACTCTCTCTCTCTCTCTGTGACAGGTGAATCATACGAAACGGGAGCTGCACAATGTTTTTATCAAAAAGCTTTACAGGTAGGTCAATATTCACTCTTGCTGTCAAATTTTCTGAGTTCAATTTCGACTGTCGCTTATTTTTTGTCTTGTTATTCAGGTAGTTTCCTGTCTTTTCAGTACTAATTCTGCAAGTATTGGTTGTTAACAGAGAAAACCTGTTTGAAGAGATGTTACAAGAACCTGATGAAATAGCAATAAAGAGAAAGCGCACTCGAGAAACCCTCCGAGTTCTTCAGCAAGCTTTCCGGGTGAGTTTTTGTGAACTTCTTGTCACTGAAGGAATAGAAAAAGAAGAACGAAAATAGTAGAAATCAAGGTTCTTGTTTAGAGATCTACAATATGGTGCATAATAAGTGGGAGAGAAAAAGGCCGTCTTGCATGACATTCAAAATCTTAGCTCAATGACTAATTTTTTTGCATCTTCTGCGGTAGACATTGGATGAATTGCCGTTAGAAGCTGAAACAGTTGAGAAAGGTTACAGTTTGGGTGCTGATCGAACTGGCTTACCGAGGATTCATGGGTTACCAACTTCATCGATGTACACAACGAGCGGCAGTTCTGGTGACTCTTTTGGGGCTTCCCCAAACAATTCGAAAAGTCGTAAGTCATCCCACTCTGGAGAACTGCAGCCACCCTTTTTTGCTAATGCAGATTCCAATGGGAGTGGACGCCCTCACATGCCTGGTCTCTATCCAACGCTTGATCTGTGAAACATGGGCTTCTTTCATCATGTCCAATGCTGCATGGTTTTGCATTGTCGGACAAGAGCTTTTCAACTCTGGGGCTGGTTCAAATGATAACTTGTATGTCCTCAGTACACAGGCACGAGTCATGACTGGTGGCGTACATCTTCTATTGATCTGCAAAAGTAGCATTATAGTTCCATTTTTTTGGGAGCTCCTACAATTAGTAATAGGGAGCTGATGATTCTTTTCTTGTTTTGTTATCTGGAAGGCAGCTTCTTTTGGTATGTAATTTCGATGGAGAAAATCTCATTTTGAGATTGATGGAGGAATCCTACTGAGCTGCTCTTTCATAATCGGCAGGCAATGGAACCAGAAACCACCAGCACTGTCTCATAATCGTTGAGAGATTCTCTCAAGTTTATGCTATGCTCTTTATACCTAGCTGAGTAACCGATGTGATCTATTAGGATTGGCATCTGTTCGTTTTTCCATAGATCTGTTTGAAATTTTGGGGTTTGCCTATGCTCAACTGTGATCTGGGTTGTGCAGATTTCATTTGTACTGAATAAATAAGATGCTAAATGCCGATGTACAGCTCATTTGGTGCTTGAAAGTTTTGTGATTGGAAAATAGCGCGGTCTCAATTTTCGACTTCAGTTGATTATGGTGTGCCCTCGGACGGGGAGATGCTTTTGAGATATCCCTACTCTTCTCCATGTTGGATCGCTTTTTATGTTTTTGCCAAACGACGGCGTTATGGAGTTGCTGAGGATTCTCCTTGTCGTTCACTCTTATAGCTAAACAGACCATATTTAAGGACCATTTATACATGACCGACTTCTTTACAGTCATACAAAGATCTGACCATCTTCATGCTTGCGTCGGTGACGTTCTCTATTTCGTCATCTCAATTGAAGGGCTTGATTTATGGTTGGACCACACGTCGCTGATAAAAATGGGTGGAGACGATCGCAATTGAATCTTAACCTGTCTGGTGATTCTCCATTGCGTTCAATCCAGGGAAAGATGAAACCGGGAAACTTATCCGAGATATTAAGATGACATTCATATCAAAGAAAAGGTAATGATGATGTGACCCGGGTTTTCGGATCACTAAATTTATAGCAAGGCTGACGAAGAAGAGCCAAATCACGATGAAAGAAGCCCCAGCTTATACATTCAATGAAGTTGCTTTAATGGACGAACGAATTGAAGGGATATGGGACCATAGTAATTTGACTAGCGCAGTTCGTCAATCGAGCAACTAGTGTCGATTTCCAGCAGCGCCATCAACGGTTGTCAACGCTACATGCACATCCTACGGCTGCTGTTTTGCGCCTTTTCCACGTCATTGACAACAACATAACGAACTCAAGAGTCAAAGCCTTTAGAAACTGAAACTCAACCATCTCTTCTAACTGTCAAAACAGATTATGCTCATCGCCTTCTCTGTATTTCAACTCGGAACTCCACAGCTTCGAATCATGACCCGCGCACACTAACCCCGAGAAAAATTTTGGCCGAGCTCAAAGCTGTGTATCGCACGGTGCTTTTTCTCGAGAGAGTTGACGATGATGAGACCAACCGTGGCGAACCGGCCGCGGATGAGGGCTCCTGGCGGCTGCTTCTTCTGTTTCACAGTGGTACTTGGACTCTTCGTTATGTACGAAGACTTCTGGTTCTTCTCCTCCAAGCTCTCCTCATATCATCTAAATAGGGTACTCTCTCTCTCTCTCTCTCTCTCTCTCTCTCTCTCTCTCTCTCTCTCTCTCTCTCTGCGTGTGCTTGTGTGTTCCCGGTGTGGATGAATCCAGTGTACTTCGATTAGGTGAAGACCAATGCAGGAGGAGAACATGATATGGATATGTCTTCTGGAGTATACCATTCATGGAAGGTATTCAAGACAAACTACGAAGAGATGGAGAGGAAGCTGAGGGTCTTTGTGTACCCGGGTGGGCACCGCACTCCAAAAAGGCTCACCGGCAAGTATGCGAGCGAAGGGTTCTTCTTCAAGAACATTCGTGAAAGCCGGTTCGTCACGCTGGATCCCAACGAGGCTCACCTCTTCTTTCTTCCCGTTTCTTGCCATAAGCTGCGAAGCCAGGTCTCCTTCCGTTCCGTTCCGTTCTTTCTTTCTTGGGTTCTGAGTAAACTGAATTTGCTTAGATCTCGCTGAAATCAAAGTTCTCTCTCAGACTCTTGACGTTTGGAGCAATTCTCCATATGCAGGGATCATCCTGGGAAGACATGACCAATGTTATCAAAGGTTATGTTCAGGCTCTGATGCTCAAGTTTCCTTACTGGAACAGAACACTGGGCGCGGATCACTTCTTTGTGACTTGCCATGACATCGGCGTGAGAGCGACAGAAGGCAATCCGCTTCTTGTAAAGAATTCAATTCGCGTCGTGTGCTCTTCGAGTTATAACAACGGGTATATTCCACACAAAGATGTTGCCCTTCCTCAAGTGAGGCTACCGTTCGCTTATCCTGCTGGCGGAAATGATGTGATCGCCAGGCATGTATTGAATAGCTTAATTCATTTCATGTTCCTCCTGGAAGAAACTATATGATGAAAGAGATGGATGGGTGGTAAAACAGAGGCCATGTATCTCGCATGACATAATTTTCTTGATTTGGTGTAAATAAACCAAAGAAAGCGCCATTTTTTGGTTTAGTTCATGGTGCATGTTATGCATTATGTGCCACTGCTTTCCAAAGAAAAATGCATGAGGAGCTGTCATATTGCTGATTTTGAAACCTCACTCATGCTTGATTAGGCTTTAGAAGCTGTGATCGTCTGGATTTCATGGGCCGCTTAAATGCTTAATCTACAGTATAGGAATCAAGTCCAGTTGATTCCCATTAGGATCAAAACGTCAGATATGAGGAATACTTGAGTAATATTGTGGACTTGTGTTATGTTAGTGAGGATTATAGTCCTCAACTCACTTCTGTTACAATTGATTTTCTTGGCTGCCAGGAAGACGCTTGCTTTCTGGGCTGGACGAACTGATTCTGATGTAAGATCCGCATTAACAAAGGTATGGAACGGTGATGCCGAACTCGATATCCAAAACAGCCAAAAGAATGGAACTACAGGGAAGAATAACAAGTTTTATGGGGCTAAATTCTGCATATGCCCTGGAAAGTTGGAAGTCAACAGTCCATGGATAGCAGAGTCAATCCGTTATGGATGTGTTCCAGGTATTAATACTCTCTTTACGTTTTTGCTGTAGTTGCAAGGACGCTATTAGTTCATGTCTCTATTCTTAAGCCGTTCTATTGTTTGGCAGTGATTATGTCTGACTATTACGACTTGCCTTTCAACGATATTCTGGACTGGCGAAAATTCTCCATCATACTTAAGGAGAGTGACGTCTATCAGCTGAAGCACATCCTTCAGAACATTTCTGATGCTGAATTCATGGCATTGCATCGGAATTTAGTTAAGGTAAAAGCAGTCCCTGTTTAAAAGTTTATGCAGTGCTATGCTTGTTCCTGACTTCAGCTTTCAACAATATCGGTGGATCAAGTGGGGAAACCAGAGGGTGAACTGTGGCTCTAGTTGATTAGCTGATGGCATTGTTTTAAAAAAATAAACAAGAAACTAAAGTTTAATCCTGGAAGAAAATTTTCTTTTGTATGTTCTTTGCAATCTTCTCAGTAACCTCCTTTTGCACAGGTTAGTTCTCTCATTCCATCCTTTATTTCACGTTTGGTAAAGCAGGTTCAGAGACACTTCATATGGAATACACCTCCAATGCGGTATGACGCATTTCATTTGGTCATGTATGAAGTATGGCTTCGCCGCCATGTCATCAAGTATTGATTTGGAATTGTCCATTCCATCTTTACCTCTGTACATGATGATATTCTTCCCCCACTGTCCTGCCTGGGATCCTTTTGGCACATTTTTTGAACCAAACCCCTCGTATAGCATTGTAATTGATCTAATTGCCCCTTTGAAGCTCCTTAGAACGTTCTGGGCTGATGAAGATTATGTGCAGTTGGCAAAGCCACGCTTTTGATGGCAGTATACTGTGCTTTTTGACAGTAGCATTCTTGTACTCTTCTTCCACAGATATTGTTCCTTTACTATAATCTCCGAGAACTCCTCGTTATTGGTCCGTCCTTTGTTATGTAGTCGTGAGCTCTTTGGATCCATTTCACAGATACATTTTTGAGAGGTAATGGCTTGCTAATGGTAACCTTCTCAGATGGACAGGAAGCACCTTTGCACTTTTTATACATTTGGACATTCAGCATGGACTTCTGGCTACCAACCAGATGTTACAAGACAACGGCATAAACAAACACATGTAAACAGATAAATTGCCAGCAGATTGCAGGCACTTTCCTGCAATTTTTAAAATAATAAGATGAGCAATGGACCAACTTCTATTTATAGCCTTTCTTAGGGAATAGGGAAACAACGCAAAGGTGCAAGCTCATATTTTCCTTTGCAAATATGACTCCTCTCTGGGTCTTGCTTCCCCTGCTCTTGGTGGTTGCTGTTGAACCTGTTCGAGCTATCCAAGTTGCTCCTGTTAGCCCAACTGCCAGAATCCAATATGAATTAACCTTTGGCAATGTCTCTGATGCCGGTTATTTCACATTTGAGTTCTATATTGGCAATAATTATGCCTTGAGTGTTCTTTCCGTCACCTCTGAGTTCGTTTTGGAAACCTTCAATCAAGAAGTAGGCGAGGGAAAAGGATACAAAAAAGTGATACTTACTTATGACGGCTTTGCTGGCAAGGAAATTGGGAGCTATCCTATAGCTGTTGCCAGCACGATAGGCAACAACATAAGCCTGAACTCTGACTATATAGCATGTTACAGTGGCGATGTCCGAGCTGAGTTCACAGGAATCCTCTATCATGAGAGTTCGCATGTGTGGCAGTGGAATGGAAATGGTATGGCCCCGAGTGGCCTTATTACTGGCATTGCCGATTACGTGAGGCTGAAGGCTGGCTGGCCTTCCAAAAGCTGGCCTAAGAGAGGATCAGGCCTGCGATGGGATGAAGGTTATGCAATCACCGCATACTTTCTCGAATATTGTAATGGCCTCAGAGATGGATTTGTCGCTGATGTGAATGCCATGATGAAGTATACATATAGCAACAGTTACTTCGTGCTGTTGCTCGGGAAGAATGTGTATGAACTGTGGAATGACTACAAGTCGGCATATGGGAGCTATCCACTGGCACCGGTACCCACTGCGGCCCAGGCACCGGCTCCAGCTGCAGCACCTCCATATCCAACATACTAGCAGATTCAGAATCTCTTGCATTTTAGACGTCCATTTATGATTTGTATTATGTGTGATCACAAATTACAGCTTCCTTCATGTCAGAGGACTTGGTTAGGTATAAGTGTTGGTTGCATTTGCGAGAGAGGGAGAGATTTCCTCTTCCAGATCCAGAATTACTTGAAGTATCACATATAATGAGGAAGAGTCATCTATTGCCTTCGCAAGCTGAAGTTGTGCTTCTTGTTTTGTTCTCCCTTTTAATTTGGCAATGCCGCCAAAGGTCTCCCTTAAAATAAATAATGAAATTCATCAGCAAAAAAAAAAAAAAAATCCGTTTCAAAATTCCTGTGTAAAAAGTTTCACCCGAAAATGCGCATTTAAATCTTCAAACTTGAGGCTCATGGCCACTTTGATAGCATCCAATCTAGCCTTCTGCTTTCCTACTCCTTGTACTTAAAAAACACTTCGCAAAACAACTTCTCAGAGTGCCTCAACCACACAAGGCAGTAACTTTCCTGTTCTTTTTAGCTTCACAAACTAGACGGGTCAACTGAAATGTGAAAACTGCAGATACAAGAACACTCTGCTCATTTTAAAACGATGAGATTAATGCCATCACCAATAAAAATAAAACAGTCCAAAATGAGACCGATTTGAGTTCGAAATTGAATGAGTCGCCCTTGTCGATCATCTTAGAGTCACCATTGATACTGCTTTAAGTTAATTTTTCTAGCGCAAGCACAACCATCACAACATTGTTTTACAAAAGAAGCTTCGTCTTTTCCAATACCTACAGTACTGAACAGATGTCTGAGGACCTCAAACTTCTATTGTGCGCTCCCAACAGATTATATATAAAGTTTTGCTCCAATATAAGATTTCGGCATGTCCCAACAATCGCAAGAGTACAAATTCGGAATAAGTGTGAAGGTTGGATTGGATCTAACAATATTAACTTTGGGAAGTTCATCTTTTTCATGGCCTGCAACCTACTTCCTGTCCTTTTGTTCTGACTTTGGGAAGTTCATTTTTCTCTTATAATATTGATGATTTCATCTGAAACTAAGAAGAGGTTGATCACTTCCCAATTTATTTATCTCAAAGATTTGTCTCCAGCTTGGAGGATCCCTTTGAATTGTCGTAAGTGCACCCGGTATGAGACACGGAGCATCCTGCTCCTGCACTCCACATGGAAATTTCTCGGTGCCTTGTTTGGGTGACAACCACAAGCTTCATCTATACGTTTTCATCGAAAGCCATGCTGAGGCGAGAGAAATTATATGCCCGTGAAAGTGACACATCGTAATAGATCTCAAAATATACTGTTAATGATTGATCGTTTGCTATTTGTTGCAAAGGTTGTGGCCTCTAGCTCCCAAACATGAAGAGGAAGACGACAATTTGTAAGATATTTGATTTGCCAAACTTTGCAGGCATCATTTAGTTTTTCCCAGTGAGCAGCATTGGCGAATTCTACAACCAAATATTAGTGCAGGGTCATCTATATAAGTAACCATGCAGAAAGATGTGTGAGATCAAGCCATACTAACCGGCAATTTCAACTTTCTAGGCAAAAATGTCTTCGGTACAACTCTTCCTCATCCTCCTCTTGATGGTTTCTCTCGAACCAATACAATCGCTGCGGTACAAGCCCTTCAAAAATGGAGATGCTATTCGCACCAACGAGACTAGAGTTGAGGACTCACTAAGTCCTGGAGCACCAATTCCAGAACAGGGGTTTGGAGTCGCCGTTAGGGGCCCTGGGACTGACAGGTTCCAGATCGAAATCGGTTCAACTTATGCTCTCCAGATGCTTGAGCTTGCCTCTGACTTCGTATTGAAAATTTTCGACCAAACACTGGCTGAGGGAAGGGGCTACCGGGGAGTAAGCTTGGTTGTTGAGAGCTTTGCAACATATGGCGTTGGGAGCAATCCTGATGCAGTAGCCAGCACCACTGAGGACAACATTTACATAAACTCAGACTACATTCGAAATTATGATGGTGCAGTACGACCCGAATTTACTGGGATCCTGTACCATGAGAGCACGCACGTGTGGCAGTGGAATGGAAATGGCATGGCTCCAAGTAGCCTAATCAACGGAATCGCTGACTATGTGAGGCTGAAGGCTGGGTGGCCGTCTAAGTACTGGCCGAAGAGGGGGTCCGGCACAAGATGGGATGAGGGATTTGCTGTCACCGCATATTTTCTGGAGTATTGCGATAGCATCAGAGCAGGGTTCGTAACTGATCTTAATGCTCTGATGAAAGATCACTATTCCGACGCCTTTTTTGTGCAGTTGCTAGGCAAGACTGTTGATGAATTGTGGGAGGATTACAAGTCGTCATACCTGACCCTTGCCAAGACAGTTCATTATGAGCTCATCGACAATTCAACTAGCCCTGGAAACACCAAGTTTGAGACCAAAATTGGCGCAGATTACGCCATCATGATCCTGCAGCTCGCCTCTGAGTATGTCATGAAAACCCTTCAACTAAGCATAGGCGAAGCAAAACCATACGAAAAAGTAACATTAATTGTCGAAAACTTTGTCAATGGTCGGATCGGAAGATATCCTTTTGCTGTGGCCAGCACTACAAACAACAACATTCGCTTGAACTCGAACTACATCGAATACTACATTGGTGACGTGCGCGCTGAATACAATGGGATCTTGTACCATGAAAGCACGCGGGTTTGGCAATGGAATGGCAACAGTATGGCCCCAGGCGGACTCATCACTGGCATTGCGGATTACGTGAGGTTGAAGGCAGGGTGGCCGTCCCCAAGCTGGCCTGAACGAGGTTCCGGTTTGGGTTCGAGGTGGGATGAAGGTTATGCGGTCACGGCCTACTTTCTAGAGTACTGCGACAACCTCAGAGAAGGATTTGTCACCGATCTCAATGCCATGATGAAGGATTACTACAGTAACAATTTCTTCGAGCAATTGCTCGGAAAAAATGTTTATGAACTATGGTACGAGTACAGGGCTGCCTACAAGGGCGATGCACCAGAACCAGGACCAACTGCATCACCACCTACTCCATCACTCTAGCTACATAATCATTTCCGTACTTGACAGACATTGTTGCTTTTGAGCATAAAGACGGTTCTATTA
This sequence comes from Melaleuca quinquenervia, assembly GCA_030064385.1. Taxonomy (NCBI): domain Eukaryota; kingdom Viridiplantae; phylum Streptophyta; class Magnoliopsida; order Myrtales; family Myrtaceae; genus Melaleuca; species Melaleuca quinquenervia. Next base: position 959,606 of record CM057726.1, on the reverse strand, counting down.
CTCTCTGAACTAGTTGAACAATGATTAATAAACATTTTGAAATCACATGCATTGAGCTATTGGTGATCTATATCTTCCTGAAACTGTTCAGCCACGATTGCTTCTTCCATGCTTTGACCAGATCCACTAGATGACTTGAGTGATACAGATGTTCCTTCTTACGGGGCAGCTCAATCGTCATACTGACATCTATGGAAGCATCCGCGTTATCTATGGTGTCAGAGTAGCACAAGGAAACAATCAAGAAAACGTCATTTGAGATTAAAAGTCAAAAGATTTTTGAATTAGTGGGTCATTTGGATTAAGTTGGCCATAAAAAAACAAAATGGCTCGAGCAAATCTGAATAGTACTACTTGTACGGTTATACAATTATTTTTCTGAGAATTATTTGTTTCACTTTATAACTTTATTAGGTTCAGCTCTTAAAGTGGAACAGAATAAAAAGAAAATTAACGAAAATTTGATATCCACAATTTATTGTTTCAAGCAAATAAAATGGAAGTCTCGGCGTCATAAATCTTCGTTCATTTGCCTTTTGATATCCCATTGGAGATTCTTTATGCCTTTCATACATCTGCGATGAAAAAGGTAGGATGACCATTCGCAGATAGTATCTGTATATAGTTTGCGAACTGCGGAAGACAGCATTGGAAGGAAAAAGGAAAAAGAAACCATGAACGTGGAAGAAGAGGTCGAGCGACTCAAAGAAGAAATCAAAAGATTGGGCAAGATCCAAGCTGATGGCTCTTACAAGGTACATTCTTGCCTTTGACCTTCTTAACTCAAATCTGATTTCTCGCCAATGTCAAACTCTCGTTCTTTGCCACTGAAGCTGCCAACCCACCTCCTATTTTCGTTCCCATTTCAAGAATTTAGATCTCCTCACATAATTTGATATGGGATCAAATTCATGTTTCCAATTATACAAATTAGGCGCGTGGGTGCGCATCTGATCTGGAAAGAGAAATCAAGATAGATCGTCTTTGATTCTTCAAGATTTCAACCATATCATTATTAGGGGGTGCCAAGATTCATCATATGTGAGGATGAAATCTTGAAGATCTGTTTTGGTGTAGTCATCAAAATTCTCGGGTGCCGAAACCAACTAGAAACATGCCCTTTTGTTCTAGTTGATTGACTTGATGGCATGTTGAAGCTTGCGTTAATGTGGAGTTAAGCCACATTAAGAGTATCGCCTAGTACTGCTCAGCTTGCTGTTTTTCCAACATAAAAAAACCAGCTTTTGATGCGTTTATTTTTATAGAAGTTTGGCTTTTAAACCTTGATCTGCTGTAACTTTTTCCAATTGACTTACACTCAGTAAGGATTCCAGTGACTCCTTCCAATTAACTTAGATCTATGATGGGCCACTGGATGATTCGTTGAATGTTTCGGCACCTCGTTTAGACATAGTTGCAGATTGATTTTCTCTATCTAATTTGCAACTTGAGATGGAACACATCAGTGTGAACCAATCTCATTTTTTGCAAATGTATCATCATAACCATGTGACTAGTAATCCTTAGAATGAAGCCAAGAAGGCTTTTAATTGATCCAGTTTCTTATCTCGTATGCATTGTCTTGGCACCCATGTGTTTCTATTCCCTCCTGTAGAAGCGCAGGAAGTTCAAACAACAATCTGTGTCCTTAAAAGGAAAATCGTGTCCATCTTGTATCCTTCTGATAGTAATTGAAACACGCTTAAATTTGCCCACCTAGTGTTAGTTTCTTTACTACTCCTCTCCAACTGAATCCGAAAAATTTAACTTCGTTTTCTCTCTGAATAAACTTTCTATGGAGAGCCTTGAACTAAGGAAAACTGGGAAATAAGCACAGAAATGGAAATAGGTCTAATGGAGAAGAGAACTCAAGCTCATACCCAGAGGCAGTATGTCCTCCACTTAAGGACGTGTATATGTCATGCAGAAACTGAAAAGCCCTTTATTGATATTTTTGTTCTAATTGGTTAAGCAGTTTATGCCTTCCTTACCCAACTTTAGCAGCAAAGTCCTAGACCTTTTCTTTTCAGTTTTTTGTCAATGACATTGGAAATGGAAATCGAGCAGTTGTAAAAGATAGATATGTTCTTAATGAGTTTAGGCAGTTATGCTAAAATAAGCTATGGCTTGCACATGTACTCGAATATGCATATTAAGGTTGGTGAGAGACTTGATACGTGTCTTCGATAACTTTCTGCTGGTGATAATGAGTTAAATTGGGCAAAATGAGATCTCAGTTGATATGCTAAGCTAAGAATTTCTGACTTTTCTCCTGCTATTTTGCCATGTCAAGACTGCTTTTACTTATGCAACTCTTCTGCACACCACCGACCTAGTGTGAGATTCTAATACAAAAGAATCCAGTCGCCAAATTGACATTGTTCATCTGTCTCAAGGTAACATTCGGGGTGCTATTCCATGATGATAAGTGTGCAAACATATTTGAAGCACTGGTGGGAACGCTAAGAGCAGCAAAGAAGCGGAAGATTGTTACTTATGATGGAGAGCTCCTGCTACAGGGGGTCCATGACAATGTTGAAATCACTCTTAAACCCTCACCAGCAGCTGCTGCAGTCTCAACAAGCTGAAGTTTATGGGTCCACCGAGCTCAGTCACGAAAATAATGACTGCTGTGTTTTTTGTTATGTAATGTCTTGTACCTTATCTCGGATAGTATATGTGTTCAGGAAAGTCACACTGTGTCAGACAATTTCATCTGTGATCATTGCTCCATGCAGTCGAGCTCAGTAAAACCAAATGCTATCTGAAGGGCATTTCGTCCTACTATATAAGGGACCTACGTTGTGAATATTCATTCTTATTGTCAGTGAGTAGCATTGGTTTTTCTTACTTGGGTGAATCAAAATGGTTGCCTCTTCTCTGAGAAGTACGGAATGGCTTTAGCTGGTGATTAGTACCAACTTAAACATGAATTTAACCGCCTGTTTTGGTGAAAGTTAATATTATTCTTTCATGTAAGGATATTAATACACCGAATCCCATCTTAGAAACTCTCTGTGAGTGAAGAAAACTGTAAGTGATTTATTCCAACTACTTTTGTGGGAACAAGATTACAGCTTTCCTGTAATGTTCGACAATTTGTGGTACAGGTTATAACCATCGAGCCAATTTTCAATTAAAACGATTCACATGATATCTGAAGTAGTTGCAAGATACTGATGGCAGAAATGTTCCCAACGTTCCTCCCATCAGTAGCATAAAGGAGTTGAGCCGAGCATAACTTCAACTGGGAAGAACAAAGCATATATGCATAAGAGGATTGTTGAATAAGTGACAGGCCAGATACCCTCCCCTAGATGATTTTCTCAAAGCACGAATCTCATTCCAAGAATATGCCAAGAACAGCAATATTTGAATGATCAACGCGAAACAAGTTTTCATGAAAAAGAGGATTGACGTCTTTGCATTTGCAGAGAAGATACAAATGGCTTCCAAACAATACAAAGTAATGATGTTCCCATGGTTGGCATTCGGCCACATCCTTCCATTTTTGGAATTGGCCAAAAGATTGGCTGCGAAGGGGATCCATATTTCCTTCATCTCTACTCCCAGAAATATACAGAGATTACCTCCGATTCCAGATAACTTACTAAAAAACATAAGGCTTGTACAGATCCCACTGACATCAGTCGATGGTCTGCCAGAGAATTCCGAGGCCACTATAGACTTGCAATTGGAGTGCACTGAGTATCTTAGGAAGGCCTGCGATGGGTTAAGCGAGGCACTAGAGCAGCTCTTATGCGAGATTTCACCTGACTTAATCCTATTTGATTTTGTTCAGTGCTGGATCCCAAAAATTGCTGCCAAATTGAGCGTGCCTTCCGGATATTTTAGTGCATATGCTGCTTGTACACTTGCATTTTTGGGGCCACCAGCAGAGCTACAGTCGTTTGGCCAGAGAAAGAAACCGCAAGATTTTGCAGCAACTCCAGACTGGTTTCCTTCAACTTCACTTGTGTCTCAAGGTCCTCACCAGGCACAAAAGATGTTCAGGAACTTATACTCACCTGATAAATCCAGCTTATCAGGCAGCCAAAGGTGGGCGATGACTCTACATGGTTGCGAATTCGTTGCTGTGAGAAGCTGCTCAGAGCTTGAAGGTGAATATCTAAACCTTCTTAGAAGACTCTACCAGAAACCTGTACTGGCAGTAGGTCTATTGCCACCAATGTCCAATAACAAAGTATCTGATCAGGCAACTGGCTCAACTTGGTCACATATCTCCAAATGGTTGGACAAACAAGCTAGAAAGTCTGTATTGTTTGTGGGATTTGGAACAGAATACAAAATGCCTCCGGAGGAAATCCACGAGTTGGCATATGGGCTCGAGCTCTCTGAGATGCCTTTCTTCTGGATCCTCAGGAAGCCCGGTGGACTGGAGTTTGATAGCTCTGAACTGCTTCCTGATGGTTTTCTGGTGAGAACCGCAGAGCGGAGTATGGTTTCAATAGGGTGGGCCCCGCAACTGGCAATACTTGGTCATCCTGCCATTGGAGGGTGTCTCTACCATTCTGGGTGGAGTTCTATCGTCGAGTCACTCGGATTTGGTCATCCACAGATTCTGATGCCCATGGTAGATGACCAGGGCCTTAATGCAAAGCTGTTAGTGGAAAAAGGGGTCGGGTTTGAGGTGCCCAGAAATGAAGATGGATCATTCCATAGAGATGCAGTTGCCAAGTCCATCAGACTTGTGATGCTGGAAGATCAAGGAGAAGGATTGAGAGTGAAGGCAGCGCATATACAGAAAATTTTCGCTGACCAGGATCTTCACGACAGTTACATCAACAATTTTGTGGAGTTCCTGTACAGCCGTAGAAAAGGATCATCACATACCTGCGATAGATAAAAGTTGCCTTACCTTGGGAGAGAGGCACTAATGTCTGCATTATCATTGAGGAATGAAGAGTTCTAGTCCATGTAATTAGTAGCATGGCGTTATAATTTATTATGTATACGTGGTACTCTTGTTCTAGTTTTAGAAGCGACGGATCTATAGTTTTAGAAGCGACGGATCTATATAATGAGCATGAGGCATCATAGTTGTTATCACAATTCAGTGATTTAGACAAAGCAAAATGCCAATTCCTTAATCGCGTATCCATTGATACAGCTCAAAAGGAAAGTCGATTTAATTGCCCTATCGTTTAACATCACACAAAAAGTCGGTCCTAACTTGATGTGTGTAAACTAGGAATTGCTGATTTTTACATATAGTAAAGTACATTTTGAGTGACTGTATCCGTAAACTGTAACAGGTAGAGTAATAATTAATGAGACTCATCATACGATACAACTGGGTACCTAAACTTCATATCCAGGATTTACTTTTTGCTGAACATCTTCATAGCTCTCCAATTCTTCGATGTCCTCAGGACTGCCCAAAAACAGGGGCAACCTTTGATGCAGCTTCACAGGTTGAATAGAAAGAATCCTACTTTTGCCGTCAGAGCCCCTGCCACCTGCCTGCTCTACAAGAAAGCTTAATGGATTTGCTTCATAAACCAAACGGAGGTGGTCTCTAGGATTCATTGCCATACCACCATACAGCAAAGTGCGATGAAAATCAGCCACCAGAGAGCATATATAGCGTGCTGAATATTTCTTGGGGTATCTTCCTTTCCCTTGACGAACAGTGTCAATATACCGCCTTAAACCTTCCGGCCAATCAAAATATCTTGCATCATTTACAGAATAAATTTGCCCTGAGACCAGAAGGGGAGAAATATTAGTAAAGCTTCCATTTTGTCTCCATACAATTTCCTGTTTATGAATGCCACAATCATCAATGCAGCGTATTACTAGAAAATTCAAAGGCTGTGGTTGGAAGAGGATCAAGTTCAGTCACCATATTTCGCCGTTACCTGAAAAATGCAGAATCGTGGACAAGTTTCCCAGGAACTAAATATTTGGACTGCTGCTCATATGAATATTTCAACATTATCAATTTCAGCTCTACTAGACTGATCATAAGATAATATTACCTCTAGGAGGAATTTTGATGTTTGGATGAGATAGAATGAAGTCTCCTGTCAACCGATCCAGAGTAAAAGCATGTGTTCCGGAGCCAAAGGTAGCACAAAGAATCGTGGCTGAAGAATAGAGAACATAAGCAGAAGCCACAAGCCTGGTTCCTCTCTGTAGTGAGTTCAGCTGAGCCTTCTCATCTGTAGGTAAATGGTCAATTTCAACGAGCCGATTATATATGCCGAAAATTGTTCCTGTGGGAATGGATGCGTCAATGTTCCTAGAACCATCTAAGGGATCCGTTACCACAACAAATGGACCATCATCAGTTATCCAAACTGGAGCATCATCTTCTTCTGAAGCCATGACAGCAACTTTTCCAGAATTCCTTAGAGATGACAAGATAATTTCATTCTGCACAATGAATACCTAGCCATCAGACAGGTTTCGTTTCTGTACTGAGCAACTGTTTAGTCTTGAAATAACTGATAGTACAGTTAATAACACAACTATACTCAAACATCATCATGATGAAGATCAGCATTCTAGACCAGCTTCTTACACTTGCAAGCAGTAGAAGCTAGAAGGGTTATGTCAGATCACTTTTCAACCAATGGAATCCAACATTTTTTCTATCCCAAGTTTAAGCAAACTCTTTCGGAATATGTAAGGGCTACCTCTTAACCCCTTGTCAATAGGGGTGGTTAGTAACCACCCCCTGACTACTAAATGATGGCAACTTCATTATCCCCAAAGACATCAGCAGTCAGTTCAAATTTATTTTGTAGCTATCAATCACAATGAAATTTGATCATGCCACGCATGCAGCAAAAATTTATTTACAGAGTGCCCATTTGCCAATGCAACCAATAACCGATGGTGGAATTTGCCCTTGCTACAATATAAGCAGCTCAATGACGAGTCAAATTCTGTAGCTTAAGTTCAACTTTGCCTTGCCGAATGTTGATGTAACTTCAGATTTTGACAAAGAAAAGTATTAGCCCTTCTCTCACTCAAAAGTCCTGAAAATGCGCTTCATAAAATTTTCTAAGAAGCTAACTTCTACCACATATATCGTCAAGCTTTTGAGCGACATGTTTAAGCAATGTGACAAAGTCCTCTTCAGACATAGAAACCTCCCGAATCTGCAAACTGAGCACTGGACTCCAACAAGTGACGTTGACAGGTACCGTGATAGCACACATAAGCTGTACCCAACGTATAGAAAAACGCACAGATTGAACTGAACAACTTCACTCACAGAGACAATGTCCAAAGGCTTTGGGGCATCCCTGCCGGATTCACCATCCACCCCACCAACAGGACTTGCTTGCTTTCCTAAGCTGGAATTGAAAGGAGAAGCCACAAGAGAAGCAATCCTCTTGCAAGCATGCTGTATGTGATCCAACAGCAGCACCAAATCATCTCCCACACCAATCCCCGCCTTACCCAAGAACTCTACCAATGTGCGGTATTCGCTCTGGCTCTCCATCGCACCGCTAGCCACACGGCACCTCACTGAAAACCCAGGAAAAGAAGCCATTTTCGGGGTGCAAAGCCCGTTTCTTGGAGGAAAGTTTGGTAGTTTCCAAGAAATCTGGGTCTTGGGATTGAAAAGGAGGGACTTTGGAGAGGTGTATGGAAGTGGGTATTCGAGCGTTGTGGATAATTGCATTTCGAGAACTGAGATTAAATGGGGGTCAAAATCAAAATGGCTCCACGAGAAGTAAAAGAACACCTGTTCTTTCCAAGATGGGGACGAAGAAGAAGGTTTTCACTTGATAGAGATGATTCCTACCTGTACATGGATAAATGGAGAATTTTTGGGGATGGTGGCAGCCTGTCAGTGGCCAGGGGACGGTCAGCAGGAGCAGTACCACCCACCAGGCAAGTGGAGAGAGTCTATCTTGGCAGCATTTATTGGATTTGGATTACATCGGACGGCTGTGAAATAGTATACGACATGGGATTCATTTCCTCGTTCAGTAGCAGAAGACCAAGGTGAGTTGAAAATTTTCCACTCTTTTCTCGTAACTCCTTTCTCTCTCTTTCTCTGTATGACATCAGAAAACCTAATATTCTTAAAAAAAAAACTTTATACTTTAATTTTTATCTCAATTTTTTATATTTTATTTAATAAAAGAACCTCCAACTTTAAATCCAATCATAAATCTACCATAATTTTTTTAATCTTATTGAAAATTCTCAACTTTACGTTAAATATCAATTTCATCCTAAATATTTTTGTCTTATAAAAAATATCAATTTTAGCTCCGGCTTAGATTTTTGTCTAATTTTCTTTGTCTCGGAAATAGATCATCAATTCTTAGGCGAGCTATAAATCTACTGTAGTATAAACATTTTCGTCAAAAATCGAACGTAATCAGAGATAGCATTAACATTTTAGTGATTTTTGTGATTGGTCTTCGATCTATCGTGCTTGGGAATGCTTCATCTCTTGTGATTAGAGAGCTCGCACTTGATATGCTGAAGTAGCTTGTGCTTATGAGTTTTCCATACCTCGGTCGTTAACGAAAAGTTTTGGATGAAGAGTTAATGAGGGTCGATTTATGATTTAAATAAAATCTTATGATTTTTTATGAGACTGTAAGGATTGTAAGTAAAATTGAGATTGGATGGAAAAATTAGGACAAGGCCTAAAGTTGGGGTTCTTTCATGGGATAAAAAAAATTTAGTATAGAATATACATAATTAAAGTTGGGGGTTTTTTTATGAAATAAAAAAAATTATGATAAATTTGAAAAGTTGAAATTTCTTTATGAGATGAAAAGTAAAATTGAAAAGAAAAGGTTTAAGTTGGAGTTTTTTGAAGTATTATGCCGTAACTGAAGACCATGGTGTGTCCAAAATTTTCTTTTCTCTCTCTCTCTCTCATTTTTATTAACAGAAAATGATAAATTTTTTATTAACACTAGTGACTATTAAGAAAGTCTTAACTACAAAAGGTTTTTAGTAAGAAGGGTTTTATTATTTACTCAAAAAATAGAGGAAGTCGAAGACTTGGGAATGAGGCAGAGGATGATCAAACGCTCCATCTCACGAATGAAAGCAAAAAACGCGGGAGCAGCAGTTGATCAAATTGCCATGCACCATTTCTTTTCGTTCCTGGGTTCGATCAAGCAAGGCGACAAAATTTGGTTGGGGGGAATTCCGCCACGTCAGCGGTCCAGCTTTGAAATGAAATAGGGACCGTCTGATTTTCAGGTAGGGAGGACTCTTTTATTTTTATCTGTTTTTGTCTTTCTTTTCCCAGCCGTCCAATAAAAATCGGACGGCTGGGCTGACGTCAGGCGATAGCTTGGGGGGCCCACGCTTTAATTTTTTATCTGGGTTTGGCTTATCCAAATGTTGCCTCATCGCTTCTCCTTTTGACTTTGCCAGAAAAAGTTGGAAGATTTTTCCCCTGTCTCTGCTCGAGCTTTTGACAATTCATATGCCCCTTCTGCGTGGCTTTTGCCACATCGCTCTCGGGGTGAAAGAAGAGCAAGGGAAGAGAACCATGGTGTCTCAGACGGTTGATCTGCTCAAGGGTGAGCTTCCGCTCGAGCAAGGAAGCGTGGTCTTGGGTGAAGATGGAGAGACGGGGCTTGTTCTTGTGGACATCATCAATGGCTTTTGCACTGTTGGTGCTGGAAATCTTGTGAGTTTCGCTTAAGCACTGTCTCTTGTAACCTTGTTGGCTCATTTTTTTCATCATTTAACTGTGCTGTTGGATGCAACGTAGGAAGTCTGTGACTAGATATCTATCATGTGTAAATGATTAATGTACTGAGGGACGTACGGCAAGTGTTGATTAATGGGTGAGTCTCATCGAGACTTGTCATTTATTGTATATTTATACCTGGTTTTACCATGTTTGCAAATTAATGTACCTAGGGACGCATGGCAGGAGTTTGTGTCGATGTCTATGTTAGATATACAGGCTGATTGCATACGTTTTCTTGGATTATCTGGTCACGGGTATGGGTTTCCCATAAATTTAAAAAAAAAAAAAAACTAGTCGAAATCTGCCCAAAGCTTGGGTCTTCAATGTGGTATTTGAAGATCTTTAGAGCTGATCATTATGCGTTGGGTATTTGCTGTTCGTAATTCAGGCTCCCAGAGAGCCCAACCAGCAGCTCTCGAGCATGGTGGGAGAGTCTTCGAGGCTGGCCAAAGTGTTTTGCGACAAGAAGTGGCCTGTTCTCGCATTTCTTGATTCTCACCAACCCGACAAGCCTGAGGACCCTTATCCTCCTCACTGTATTACCGGCACTGATGAATCGAATCTGGTCCCCGGTAAGCTTTCCAGCATCCTATGGAATCATCTGGAGTTATCTAGATCGACCTATATGCATGTTTATTTGGTAGAAGTGAACACTTTGATAGTGTGGTGGTATTATCTAGTTCAATGATTCTTGTTCTGAAAATGAATGAGATAGTGGTAGTAATTACTATACTCTCAGACGCACACACGCAAGCGCATGTTAATTGGTTTGGTCAAATTGCAGCTCTGAGATGGATAGAGAAAGAACCAAACGTGACGATCAGGCGCAAAGATTGTTATGATGGGTATTTAGGCTCATTTGAGAGCGACGGCTCCAATGTGTTCGTGGATTGGGTAAAGAAGAATCAGATCAAAACTGTGAGTACTCCATGATCTACTTTTCCACTCCTCCCATTACATGCAATTGAAATAGCCTCCATAACCAAAGGAGGAGTTCACCATACCATAACTTCGACTCTAAATTAGCCATTTCTGTGGCGTGTGAAGATGCTGGTGGTTGGGATATGCACGGACATATGCGTGCTGGACTTTGTTTGCTCAACCTTATCAGCTAGAAATCTCGGCTTCCTTAAACCGCTGAAGGATGTGATTGTCTATTCGCGGGGTTGTGCCACCTTCGATGTTCCTCTCCATGTTGCCCGAAACACAAAAGGAACCATGGCTCATCCGCAGGTACCATCTCGCATTGTGCCCCTACACGCGATTCTCTAACTTTCATGCGTACCACTTTCCGACATACTTTCGAAAGAAAAGCATCGGTTAAAAGACAGTGTCGTAAGCTTGATCGAATCGTCTTTGGCAGGAATTGATGCATCATGTAGGCCTGTACATGGCTAAGGAAAGGGGAGCCAAGATAGTCGATCAAGTGTCGCTGGGTGGAAAGGAGGCGCCATAAGCCAATCATGATCGATGTGAAAAACAAGAACAGATCAACTGCCACATGTTATGTAGCCCCGCCCGTACATACAAAGTCCCAGTCCATTCCATGTCCGACTGAGTTTCTCATAGACATCTGATAAAATAGGATCGACGGAGAGAAATTTGACGTAGGCCCCATACATTTCATGTCCGATGGATGTTTGGAACACTAAGTGGAGACTCAATAAAGCATGATGGAACGTGTTGCGAACTGATGTTTCTAGTCTTGATCGTGTGACATACCGTTAATTCTTACACTCGTGAACACAAGGGGCCGCTACTTCAGGATCAAAGTGTTGCACATTGGCTAATCATGTTGCCATCTCTGAGTGGTTGTGTCAAAGAAATAACAATTTGAGATAAATGTGCTTCTGAATATCAAATTTTACTGAATCATAATTAGATGAACAAATAAGAGGAACCAAAAAATTGCCATGTGCAGCAAAAGTTCAGGTCACCGCAAAGGGTAGCCATGGCAAAGGCGGCATTTTAAGTAACTCATTGGTCAGTGGCAGCACTTGCAGCATCCAGGTTAACAGAAAGATTGAGGACCTGTAACATCGGAACACCATCGTTATCAAAGTATAAGATGATTAAACCTCTCTTGACAGCATTTCTTGTCATTAATAACTTGTTAATTACAGCACTTGCTAGGACATGTATAATCACCATGTCTGCAATTTTGCACCATCTAGCTGTATTCACCAAAAGAGAAACCTGTGCTGCTTCCGAATGCAATTGAGTCTTCCTTTGATAGGCACAATGCTGTACTACTCTCTATATTATCCTCATTCTTACAGCTTTTTCCTAACAAGTGAGAAAAGTATGAAGTCAAGTTACCTTTCCAGTTATTCTACTGTACATCGCAAGCACATCTGTCACTGTGTTCTCAAAATGTGTAGATGCATCATAACTCTGCAAAATTTCGGCCTGTCAGTAAAATACCTTGTAACTGCATAATGCAAAGCCTAAGCAGGACACTAAAAGCAGTCAATATCGGTAAAAACTGTCCTTCCGAGAGCGCTATTTGCTTCTACCCGTTGAATCATTAGCTATATGGAGCATGCACCATGTTTCAGTTCCAAGCTATTTTATAATCGGAAAAATGTGTCAATTCTACAACTATAAAGGACCAGTTTGGAAAACAGCGTCCCTGACGAAAGACGGCAACTACTTGTAAGATCCATAGAAAATCAAAATACCATCACAAGCTTAGAAATCTCAATTTCTAAACCTCCTTTTGGTTAGAATAAATGAAAGACCCAGTGTTTCATCCTGAAGTAGAACATGTGCTTTCTTATGAATAACTTAATTGGCAGCCTGAAATTTCACCCAAAGTAAAAATGGCTAGAAAAGGAGACAGAATTCTACTCACAGTGGATATAAAGCAGTTGTCCACTTCATGGTTGTTGGTGGGCACATATCGATCGTATATATCAAAGAATATTTCATCCACAGGACCAAGTAACTCGATACCAGGTTTTAGTTCTTGTTGAGGGTTATCAGTTTCTGCTTCAGCAGTCACAAAAGCTATGTATTTCCCTTTTGGAGCTACATTATGAGCATAGGAGCAGCAGAACAGATACCTGAAAGAAACTTACAAGTTGAAACATACATCTTAAACTCTATCTATTTGGAAGCCAATTCTCATGTAATAAATACTTGATCGAATTAAATCTAGGAGCACATAAACAGGGTACTGGTTCTCTATGCCAAGCTTTTCCTGCCAAAAGTTTCATGCCCTCCACGTGATAAAGGGTGCCATTACTGCAGAGGCTATTTCAAACGTTATATCTTCAGATTGTGTAGGCATTTCATATTACTAACGTCATAAATTCGTCAGACATGTATGATAAGTTTTGTCTAGGCTAGAACGTATCTGCTGGGAACCATGAGTCTCCAGACAAACATGCAAAGAAAGACAGAGAGTTCTTATAGAACTTTAAGCAAGACAGGGAGATCTTTTATAACTTTAATCCATATCCCAAGGGACACAGTGGCACTTTTTTACTTTAATTACGTGTGAAGAAGGCGTACATGTCTGATTTACGACCAAGCTGCTTTTGCGGCAAAATGACTTGAGCTGAGTGAGAATCATTGGTATCCGGGATCGGATGGCTCATTATGCATATTGCACGAGCGACTTTTCCAACCTTCCTGACCTATGAAGTCAATCAAAGGTGAAAACTAAATAATCCATATGATCACACAGCCACAATGATGGCATCTTACCAGGTGACCTTCTATGCCAAAAATACTGCTTTTTCATTCTACTGACATAACGTGAGAGCTCACCTTACCGGGCAAATAGGATGGATCACAAACAACTTTATTGCACTTTGCAGTTTGTCCTTCCGAACTGACACCAATGACTTTACCGCTTGCATCAAATTCTACCTGTCATTTGATTGGCAAACCACAGAGATTAATCCTTGCTCCGGCAACTAAGTTCTCACATTAAACAAATTGGATATTAATTTGACAATTCACATCACTTTAAAAAGTACAAATTTTCTTCATATAAACATAAATCCACTTCCTGACCTTACACTGTGGCTTGTTAAGCATGTAAGTTCCACCATAAACTGCACTAAGACGTGCAAAGGCCTGGCAATAGAGCATGTATGTCACTGCAATCCACATTATACTTTGCTTTGATGCATGAAAGAGCAATAAGGTTGAGGAGAAACCTGAGGCAATTCTCCAAGTCCATACATAGGATAGATATAAGGTGAACCTCCTTGAAAACGTGCCAATGACTCTGCATAGAGCTATAGATGACAAATAGCAAAGGACGTTGATTACCATCATATGGCTATGGCCGAGAGTATTTATTTTTCAGCAGCATTTAAGAAAAGATAGCAAGAATATCTACGTATGGCAAAGTTCCCTGATTATTTTTTTTTTTTACAGATTAAGCTCTATATCAAAATCCTCCGCTGTAATACTATGTTTGTTCAGTCCCCCAATCATCTGGTGTTTGTCTGTGTATTTGGATAAGTCAATGCACCACTCTTCACATCATCAGTCAAAATGTATGTCAATATACCAGATTTGCATTGATTGCCCTATCAATATTGACTAAAAATGCCCAAGAGATATGCTTCATTTTGCGGAAGGCAGTCCCATTTGTAATGAGAAGAGATAGCAATAATATCTACAAGTGGAAAAGTACACTGATTTTCTTTGGACAGATGAAGCTTTTATCTTCTGATGAAGTTTTCCAAAATCCTCAGCCCTATACAATGTTTGTTCAGTCCCCCAATCATCTGGCGTTTGTCAATGTATTTGGATAATTTCGGTGCATCACTCTTCACATCATCCTATATGCAAATATACCAGATTTGTGTCTATCGCCTGATATTAACTGAAAATGTCTAATAGACATGCTTTATTTTGCAGATGGCAATCCTATTTGTTACTCAATCGAGGGCAGATAAAAATTAGAACGGTTCTTTATATAGGAATCATTAAGGAGATGGTGGAGAAAAAGTTGAACCTTCATTCTCTTCACAAAATCCATAGCAGGCTTATCCAAATAACTGTCATCAATATGAAGAGCCAAGGCATGACCGATAAAATCAATCGTGTCATCTTCTAGCCCATACTTTCTGCCAAAAGGAAAAGAGGGAGAGAGAGTTACAGAGAGACATTATACAATTATCCCTATGGATGTATGAAAATAACAAATTCCCATGCAACAGAAAAGCGGGAGGAACTTACGAGACAACTTCCCTCGCTGTAACTTTGTTCAGGTCCAAACCTTCATGAGATTTCGGATCACTTTCTTCAAAGTCTTGAACATAAATGAAGAACTTCCTTGCTCGCCGCTTCTCGAAAAGCCCCATTAAAGGTGATTTCAGTGCTTCAACATCAGTGGCTGGAACTTTATAAATCTAGAGGCAGGATGGTCTTGTATTAATCTCACTCCCGACCATGGAAAATAAGATATATGACTTTCCAAAATTGAGAGATTTTTTCCACTAGAAAGAACGAAAAACACAATGTGAAGGCATATTTCGTACCTTTCCTTTGTTATACACAAAGCTACCATCTACAACCTTGAAGTTCAGATACTTTGTGACATCCGTGTGAATGAGAACACGCACCAGAGCACCATTAGCCATTGTGAACTGTAAAAAGGCACACAAGAAAAATGATTATCATCCTAACAATGCGGTCATTCAGGAAAACTTCAGACCGATGGGTGAATCATGTGTAATAAAGTTACAGAATAAGCGAAAAAGAGTGTGCTTTGATGATGTAATCCAATGTTTGTATCAAGGGACCCCTTGCATTCGAGAAGGGATAACAAACAAGCTTAAAAATGTTTGAATAACTTATAGGACGAGATTGTATGTTGTCACTACCTTAGGAATCATATCAACATTGTATTCTTTGCTTGGTCCCAAACTTTCTGGAGGCTTGTCATTTCCCCTGAAACGTTTCCAGAGCTATTTGCAACAGAAAAAGACTTATCATCAATGCCAAAGCAGTCTCGATTTTTGTTTTCACTCTAGGATAGAAGCCTCACCTGGTTAAGATTGAGCGAGGTCGATTCGCCTCCGTAGTAGTCATTCTTGTCTATGTGGAGGACCTATTTTGATCAACAAGATTCAGTGAACCACATATCAGACACCGTAAGATCAATGCAGAACGCCCATAAAAATCTAAAAGCAAATCAAATTTATTCCAGAAAATTGTAAAAATTGAAATTTTTAATAACAGAATTTGCTTAGTTCAATTGATCAGCTACCACAGCAGCTGAGGATCTCGACTTGACATTACATACCTTGAGACCATCAACAGAGAGGAGGCCACTGAGAATGCATTCCTTCAGGCCCGTCCCGAGAACGATCACATCGTACTTCTCATCCATGGCGGTCGATCGCGGCTTCAAGGTGACAGAGATTGCGAAATGGAAATGGGAAGTGACTATTGTTGGCCTTGACAG
Source organism: Melaleuca quinquenervia (assembly GCA_030064385.1). NCBI lineage: Eukaryota > Viridiplantae > Streptophyta > Magnoliopsida > Myrtales > Myrtaceae > Melaleuca > Melaleuca quinquenervia. The sequence continues at coordinate 943,461 of CM057726.1, read as the reverse complement.
AGGAGAGATTGATGATGTGGGTGATGGTTAATATGTTTCTTGCGAGATAAAAGAACTAGTCTTTAGCGGGAAAAGCTGCTATGTTTCCGCTTCATGAGGCAAGTGGAGAATCACCCGACCATTTGTGTGGTATTCAATTTGACTCATGGAATGAATCTGGGATGAGTAAGAACAAGGGCATCAGTCGTCTTAGAAAGGGTATAACTTCACATAAACTAAAGTTTTCTCCTTCTTTTATAAATTGGATGACTTGATCAAATCCAATAAAATTAAATGATTTTTCCAAGTCCGTAGATTTAGATAGAGCACCAAAAAAAAAAAAAAATTGCACAAGCAAGTTAATTCCATTGTAAAAATACTATAGACATCCGAGTAGCTCCATTATGTAATTCAACAAGTTCGTGATTAAGTGTTCGGCAAAATATAAATGAGAAAAACAGCTACAATATTTTATGGGACCGTTTATTAACAAGTGATTTGGCAATGTTATATGGCGTATTCAAATGAACCGATCACTTCGTTAACGGGTTTCGCTTGCTCAAACTTCTAGTCATAAGATGTTGCGGATTCTCTTAGTAAACCAAATTTAGTGACAATCATACTGTTTCTGGCATTATTTGGTGCATGGTCTCATTCCATATGCGATGCGATGAACCAATAACTCATTAGCACTTTCTTTAAAAACTCTCTCTCCTTATTTCTTGATTAGCGATTGTCACATCAATCAGCAAGAAATTGCCGGCTAAAAGTGCAAGTAACTCGAGTATACCCTTCGCATGTTGCCGCCTGCTGGTACATAATTAGCTTCGCTAACACGATGCCCAAAAAGAATAGCATGGTCACTTTGCGCAGTGCCTCCGAAATTATGAAAATCGCCCACCAATTATATATGCAACTACGTCATTATGAGATTCAAAGCGCACAAATCCCGTAAGAAAAAAAGCATCGTTTGCCCTTCCCTCAATAAAATTGAAATACCTCAAAAAATTCCGACAGTGTCGCATACACGAGATGGTATCCATACACACAACTCCCAGAGTCACAATCAGCATACAAATCCTAGGAATTAAAGGGGTAAAATGGAGCAAATAATTAGAAAAAGCTCCAGATTAATATAAAACATAAAAATTAAATGATAGACCCATAAAAAAAAAAAAAAAGACGAACTCTTTCTGATGAGAGTTGTGTCACAGCCTGACGATACGAGCCTCGAATTTATCATCTGCAATCTGCACCTACTGCTTCGAGTATAGACTTGAAACCATCCCTTTCCAAGCACTCCGACAGTTCAGCCTGGAAGAAGATACAAGCATATATCAAGGTGGACAGCAAAAATGGATAGAAATTAGAAAAATTATGAAACTGCATAGATAGGATGTAAATGCTTAAGAACTTCATGTTCAAGAAATAGCCCAAAAACAGACCTTCAGTTGTGGAATTAGGGCGGGACCCCCATAAGCAAATGCTGTGTAAAGCTGAAGAAGAGAAGCACCAGCTCTTATTTTCTTGTATGCATCTTCACCACTGATTATGCAAAAACAAGATTAGGAAAGAAACAAGAATGCCGGAAATGGTTCTGACAGCTTGACACCAAAAGGAAGAGCTCTTTACCTGCTTATACCCCCACAGCCTATCAGAGGAATTTTTCCCTGGACAAATATGAATACCAGTTCAAGCAAATTTGCAAGAGATAATACCACAGCAAGTTGAACATGCACATGCACAATCCAATGCATTCAAAGAGCCGTCATGTAGCACACTGGCGGTTGGCATCTTCCTTGCCATTTGTGTTTGTTTTAGAGGCGCATATCTTTTATCCACAAGTAAGTAGATCATTTTTGCAGTCTTACAATACCTAGAGCCCAAAACCTACCAAGAAGTAATGTTTTTTATCCTTTACGACTATAACGGTGGGGGCATCTGAAAAATCCCTAGTTGAGCGAAAACCATCCATTCCAAGCATTCTAACCATGAAAAGGTCCATATTCTCAAACAGTCAAGCAGCATCGATGAAATAAGCCACACAAGAGATGAGAGTCCAGCATACCCGTGTTAGGATGTACATCTCCTTCAAGATTCTGGTAGACAAGTTAAAGAGAGGTTTGCCACTCAAACCACCTGCCTCCTCAGACACTGGATTTTTGTTCACAGGATCCGGTCGAGAGATGGTTGTATTTGTTATGATCTAGAGAAGAAAATAGAAGTGTAGTTTAATCTCGACAAATTACAAAAAATCATTAAAAATGGCATGGCAACAAGAAAAGAGAACACTTCTGACAGCAGTTCCTCAATGCATACTACATTGACAAGACAGCAGTATAGGAGAACATATTGTAGACATGTATTATAATCATGTGTAGTTAAAATAGGGGTTTCAAGTATAGCATGAACAAAAATTTTCAGGACAGTTTCTACTTTCTAAATGTGAAGACCAGTAGAGAAAGGCAATGCCCTGGATTGATTAATAGCTTAGGACTGAAACTTGATACAAGGAGATATAGTTTGAACAAAAATTTTTTAAACATATCTTTCCTCGCTAACCACTGCAAGAATCTATCAGGCATCCATTATTCCCCTCCTCTAAAGTGTGACAGATTTAAGAAGTCATGACATGATTGCCATTTGGAAGTTGGAAGCTTTATTGGTAAAAAACATATCTATTGGCAAGGAATGTTAACTCCAACCCCTCGATGTGTCGTGTGGGAAGCACAAAAAGATTTTCTTTTCATGTTTGAAGCTTCTAATTGTTCTGAGTCATATGTGGCTGTCCTATTTAAACTTATGGCAGAGCGAAACATACTTCTCCGATTTGATTCCTTCTATTCAACTGATTCCATATTTCTGCTAACTTTCAGCAGTGCATGAAGCTATTGACAGTCAACAACTATGAAGAGACTTCCTAAGACTATATCTGCGTGAGGTTACTTTATCCAACCAACCTACAGCTAACTGAGAAAAGACGACTGCAACGCCCAGAAAGGAGATATTACCAATCCATCCAGGCGGAGAGCAAGAGCTACCTGTAATGAGAAGCAAAAAGACATTAAGAACATTAAGTAAAAGAGATAAGAAAAAGCACGTTGAACAGTAGGACAAAACTGCATACCGCTGCAATGTCCTCAAGGTCTTCACGAGACAAGTCAGGCGCAATCTTAACAAGTAAAGGAGGTGGACCCTCCTCGCCCCATTGCATTTCATCGCGAGCAGCTTGAACCTTAAAAAATAAGGTATTAACAAGAGCTGCATATAATAATGCTATTTTAGAGCAACTGCAGACTACTTGTACCTTCTTAACAAGGTCTTTTAACTGCTTTCTTCCTTGAAGCATACGCAAACCCGGTGTATTTGGTGATGAAACATTAATAACCTGCAAAAAAACAGCATGTGAATGGTCAAAACAATGTTTCCTAGAAGATTAAGATTGACTCAAACTCCAAAAATCCTCAAGTAACCAACAGTAGAGGTCACCATGGTTTACAGATGCATTCTCAGATTAATTGAGAGTTTCCTACCAATCACCTCATCAAGCAAGGCCAGCTAGTAATATTGCAGCCCAGAAATAATGCAACTTGCACAAATGAAAATTCTCAGGAAGCATGCAAATTGTCTACCAAGTAATCAGCATACTGCGATAACGTATGGACCCCCTGTACGTAATCTGCGGCAGCATCTTCACTTGTCTTATTTTTCCCAAGATTTACACCAAGAATGCCAGGACCAGCTTTTCCTCCATGTTTTTCTTCCTCATTGGATGAAGGGGATGTGCTTGAGGTCTCATCCAACTTTCTTTTACCATGCTGGGCACCCAGTCGCTTAGCAACAGCAACTATGCCTTCACTGTTGAAGCCACATCGGTTTATGATAGCACTGTTCATAAATAAAAAAAAAGAAAGATAAGAATCTACTGAAATGTTTACACAATCGTATTAAGAACCTCCGTACTATTCAAAAGATATTCACCCTTTAATTCCATGGAAATTCTGTATTTAGACTTAATAGCCTAAATTAGCACAGTAACATCATTATCAGATTGACAATGAGAAAATCAATTAATTCTCACCCTTCTTTACGCAATCTGAAAATGCGCGGCTTTGGATTACCCTCCTGTGGTACTGGTGTGACAGAGCCCACCTCTACAAATCCAAAGCCCATGCCTAGTAAACCGTCAACAGCCTCAGCATTTTTATCAAAGCCGGCAGCAAGGCCTATTGGATTGGAGAACTTCCTTCCCCAAACTTCCAGCCCTAAATTTGCTGGATCAGGCCGCTTCTCCCTAGGAACCCAGCCACGAGAAGCAGCTGTTACAGCTAGTTTATGGGCAACCTCAGCATCTAGAAGAGCAAAGAACGGATTCACTAGTTTGGTTGCTGAGAACAGCCATCCACTGGAAATTGAAATGATGTAAAGGTAAATCTCATTACCAAAAATGAAGAGATGTTCAAATTATATCTAAAGAATGACAGGTACCAGAAAGTTGCTTCATCTACAGTACTCACATAAGCTCCGCCAGCTATAACCAGGCCTATAGTGGCTCCTGTCAGCAATCTCCCCTACAATTGTTTTGAGACCAATTTTACATGTCAAAGTCAGAAATATCATTAAAATTGCAATGAGAACTAAGTATGGTCTGACAAGCTAAAGCATGAGCAGGATCTTTGGAAAAGTAATAATCAATTGGAACTGAATAACATGAGACATTTGAACATGCTGAATTAAGCAGGCAAATAACACTTTACATAACAACATATTAACTTATATTTTAGAAAGAAGCATTTTGATCGATATTTGCATGGCATTGGCGTGGTAAGACAATAATCAATTTCTCATCTCCAACAGGCAACAGTAAGTTCAGAAAACTATTCAATGGAGAAACTTAAGCTGTAGAATTACTTTCCTTCAAGAAGAAATTTCAAATTAATTTTAAGAAAATGGAAGATTGACAAAAGCTTAAACTAGCCCTAGACAAAACTACTCTAGTAATGGCAGTTTGATGCCCACTGACATCTGAAATTCCTTAGTGCATCATGTACAGATAGTGACAGAAGAACATTAAAAACAAGTGTTCAAGAAAACAAATGGTGTCAAAATTACAGGTTGGTAGATTATATCAATAGCTTATGTTTAGCTTTAACTCATGCTAACAGATCTCAACTTGCCCTTGCATCGGAATCGCCATATTTGCGTTTGCAAGACTTCCGTGGAATTCCTTCTATATATGAATTGTATCTGGTCCTAAACCCATCCGTGTTTGGCCAATTCTTACTTTAGTAATAATTAATTCTTCCAATTCTAATAAAATCATAAACAGGCCTAACCCCAAGATCGTTGACCAATTTTTGGACCGTGAAACCAAGATTCAGCAGCACTGGCCTCTCATGTGATAGAAAGGGAGGCAATAATTTTCATTACCACTAAGTAAGCCGTAATCGCCATTTTTCATCCGAAGGCCAACAAATTAAACACAAGAATCCTAGAGTCGCCCAAATGAGTGTTTGATCAGAGCATGCTAAAAGCAAGTTTTTTTATATATAAATTTGACAGAGGAAAAGGCCAAAAAAGAAAACAGAGAGAGAACTTTGAGCTTACTTTCTTGGGAAAATGCGGGATTTTTGGAGAAGATTCTGCAGCGGAAGAGCAGTACCGGCAGCTCCCAAGGGAACTCGAGATCGCCCTCTTGGCGATATAATCAGAAATCAGCTTCCTTGAGGCCCTCGTCGCCATGACTTCGAATCGACAGCTTGAAGTCAAACAACCCCACCGAGCAAGATCAAAACCGCATGAAGAGAGAGAAGGGAAGATGAGAAGCTACTGAAACAGATAGGGAGGGAAGGCGGGTTTCGACTGGGATTGATGCGGGGGAGCCGGAAGAGGAGACGGTGAGGGAGGTTTTGGCGGACGGAGAGAGGCAGCCGAGGTTGTTCGTAAAACCCTGATTCCTCGCGCCCCCTGGGCTCGTGTACCGTGCGACTCGCGGGTGGGCACAGCGCACCCCTTTCAGCATTCGCGTTAAGCTTTGGAGACATCCGACCCGGTTCCATTTGCCCGGGCGGTTCGGGTCAGGTTAATCTATTATATAGGGCACGTTTGGTAACCATTCTCGTCCCAGAAATAGGTTTTTTTGAGAATGAGTTTTTTTGAGAAATGATCTTCGGATTAGTTTTAGGGAAGAGAAACGCGTTTGGTAACTGCACAAAATTTCTGTCCCTGGATTTTTTTCATTTAATTTAAGAAATATCAGTAAAGACAATAAATTAATACATGAAACACTTTTCTATTATCTAAGACAATAACTTTTATAAATTAATTTCATGCCTTCATAATAAATAAATAAAACTATTAAGTAAATGATTTGTTAGGTGAATAACCAAGAGGAAACAAAGTATAAAAATATCCAACTTCATTTATTGGAGCTGATCCTATTTGAAGTGGAGATTGGTATAGTTTTAGACTCAATTACTCTCATCATCATCTTTTCTTTTTTCTTTCTTGTACTTGATCTCGAAATCCTCTCAATCTCCATGATCTTCTAAACCCCTTCTTCCTTCTCCTTCCTAGCCTGGTAACAGCCTCTAGGAACTGCAGCGTCTCTCATCTTGTCTAATGCAAAGCTAGCGATCCGTTCTCATCTTCAGGTTAGCCTGTTAGTTTCCCTAAAAGGCAGACCCTGTGAGGCTTGAGCGAAGCTCGCCTGTGTTGGGTTAGCATACTTGGGGAACGACGCAGCTCTCCTGCATATTTGGTATCAGAGCCATGGATTCGCTTTGCTTTTGATAGATGAGCAGATATCGTGCGCCTAGTTGGTGTTCCTAGTTGGAACTATCCAGTGCGAAGAAGGAGAAGACTTTTCATCTTCATGGAAACATCTCCAGTCGTTCTTGAAGCACCTATTTCACTACAGTCATCTTCATCTTCTTCTGAGTTTCGTGTGTCTAATGCTTCGAAGATCGATTTCCTCTATGAAGTCACCCAGACAGAGGAAACTCGCATCTCTGAAACTCAGCTCCCTCTTATGAACCCTTATTCTGCTTTTGCTAAACCATCTTCTTCGTTTTCACCCATACGCTCCATCAAGCAGCTTATTCGCCATACACCAGCTCAAGTCAAAGAGTATGTTCAGTCCTCTAAGTTTGATCAGCACCCCATCCCAGCTACTGATCAAGAGTATTTTGTCACTCTCCAGATTCCTCCTGAGTTTCCACGCCAATGGTCTCAACAGGGTTATACCCACATCCATTATGGTGCAGTTCGTCTAGCTCTTACTTTTCATGGTCGAAAAGGCCTTCCTGTAGTTGCTAGAATGGCTCTTTTGGATACAAGGTTCTTAGAGTACCAGCATGCTTGTATAGGCACAGTCCAAACCACTCTAAATGCTGGCACAGTTTTTGTTACCCTTTATCCAAATTTCAATATTGCTCTTTCAGATCCGCAGTTGCTTTCTTTCATGAAAGTTCAACTCCAGCTCACTGGAGCCCCTCAAGTTTCTGACTCGGTGGCAGCCACTCTTCATTACCAATTAGTATATCGAGTCCAGAATCATGCTTTAGATCTGAACTTCCATGGGAACCAAGATGCCTTGTTCATCTCCCTTGAGAATGACCAAGCTTCATGCATCCATGTTCCTCGCCAGATTCCAAAAGACAAGTTAACCAAGCTCTTGCCAGAGACTTGGATAACCAATTACGAGCAGCTTCACCAGAGCAACAAGCCGGTACACTCCACAGATTCCGAATTTATTCGGAAGAAAGATGGCATCGTCCAGATCAAGTTTGGAAAGGGAAAAGAAGAAGCCCCTCCAATTTTCCCTACACTCTTCATGATTGATCCATGTGTTCCAGATCCAGTACCTGAAGATGGTGATCCAAAACAGCTTGTCGAGTTCTTTAAAGCTGATGGACATCCTGTTCATCACTATAAAGACCCATATGGTCACTGTTTTTGGGATCCTTGGTGCCACTGCTCTCATTGCCTCAAATCTCCAGACGAAGTAGATCCAGCACAGAAGCCCCGACGAAAGGCCAAGCGGAAAGACCCTCTTTTCCAAAGGTATCTTGATAAAGATCCTACTGTTGATCCAAGTCGCAGATACCATCATGCACCCAAGATCACTACCCCAGTTGGTACACATGTCACAGCCCCTGCAGATGCTGTTTTGAATTGGCAATCTGAGACTCTTTTGTCTCAAAATGAAGCCTTAAAAGTCATTGATGCGAAGATTGACAGTGTTCATAAAGATCTTGTGATACATCATGATACTGTCCAGAAGATGCTTCGAGATTTCAAGAAGAAGCTTTCAGATCTTGAACAAGGAAGAACTTTTTCTTCCTATCTTGAAGATCCAAGACCAGAGATCGAAAAGCTAAAAAGACAAATAGCTTTTCTTCAAGAAGGGACCCCTTTCTCAAAACCTTCTGAACCAGCTCCTCTTTTTGGTCTATTCAGTCCAACTCAACCCCAACATATTGTTCCTTCCACTTTCTTTTCTGTCTCCTCTGAACCTGACAGATCTGATCCTTCCCGTCTCAAACGCATTATCCAAGAAATGCACAAAAAAGGAAAAGCAAAAGAGACAGATAAGTCACAATCATCTGTTCCTTCTCCATCCGCTCCCCCTGAACCAGATCCACAGATGATGATCTCAAATCCAATTGAGTCTTTTCTCAAGACCCTTGCTACACAAACCTCTGAACCTGACCCTGACTCCCCTCAGACTTCTGTACCACCTACCCCTATGATTGCAGCATTTGACTCTCCCCCACCCAGTGTCGCATCTGATCCAGAATATTCTCTTTCGGACTCTCTTCCACAAACTCCATCCTCTTCTAGTAGTTTCAGCATCCCTCCTTTGATGATGAATGAACCTATGAAAGAAGAACCCTTTTCTGAGCCCGATGTTGAGTTCCCCAGTGAACCATTTCCTTCAGTTACAGCCAGTCAGAGTTCAGGCTCTAAATTTTTTACAATTGATGATATTCCATATCACAAATGGCCTGACCGTTTCCAAGAATTTCATTCCTGGCTAATCACTCAGAATCTCACCAGAGAAAGCCATTATGACATTCTCTTGGAATTTGTTTCCAAATTCACTGGTAGTCTTAAGAGTTGGTGGCAGACTACTCCTGAGCCAGATCAGCTCAAATTTCTTGTTTGTACCAATTTTAAAGACAACATCTATACCATGCATCTTTTCTTCTGTGGAAACCCACAGGACATCCTTGGCCAACAGAAAAGAGAATTTTTTGAAAGAAAGTGCTGTTCTCTCAATAGAAAGGATCTAAATCGGCATTTTCAGGAGATGCTTAAGCTCTTCTATGCTTTAGGAGCAGATCCTAACCTAAAGCAAGTATTTCTCAATTCCATTCCTAAAGAGCTTAGCCAGATGGTAGAAAAATCCCTTTCTGCCAAAAACCTCACGGTACCTGCAGCTAGTCTCGGCCAGTTACAGCAAGAAGTTCATAATAGTCTAGAAGAACTATGCTCTAGAAAGCGAGCTTTCAAGGAATTTCTCAGAGAAAGCCGCCATCTTGACAAAGTCTGTTCCAAAGATTATTTGAAGATCAAGTGTCCTCGTGACAACAACTCTTGTGACTGTCACCATTGCCAAAAGTCCAAGAAAAGGAACCATTTCCGACGGTTTCGTCTTCATGATGATAGAATTCACAGGCGATCCAAAAAGAGAAGATTTCTCCGTCGAAAACGGCATAATAAAGCCTTTTCATCATCGTCCAGATCAGCCTCAAAACACAAGAAGTCTAATCGGTGCTATACTTGCGGCCAAAAGGGACATTTTGCAAAAAACTGTCCCCGAGCACAAAAGGCAAAAATCAACATCATCCAGCATGTTGAACAGCAGACAGGCATATCTCTTCAAGATGATGATCTTGAATCTCTCTTCTCCATTGACGAAGACCCTTCAGAAGAAACACTTTGTCATATTCCATACTTCAGTGAAGAAGAAAGTGATCCTGAAGAAATCTTTCACTTTGCTCCCCAGGTTTTATCTCAAACACCATGTTATCTTCCTCCATACATTCCTGTCAAAATCCTTCCATCTAAATATTCTGAACCAATTTCTGTCATAGCCATGATAGATACTGGTGCTCATGCCTCTCTTCTTGACCCTAAAATTCTTCCATCCAAATATTGGAAACCCCATATCCGATATTTTACTTCAGCCTCCGGAGATACTTTTTCAGCCAAAGTTCAATCTGACCCTATCTCCATTCAGATACTTCCACAGTGTTCCATCACTACCAAAGTTCTTGGTAGCCCTCTTCCGGACAAGGATCTCATTATAGGATGGGATATTTTATCCCAACTTCCTAAACTCAAAATCATTAATGGAAAAGGTCTTAAGTTTAAAGACTCTTTTAAAGAATTTACCAGCATCCAACGATTCTTTTCCATTGAAATGAGTATCCTTGATCCCATTATGCAAAGCCTGTTAAATTCATGTGCGAACAGTCATTCTGAATTCTCTCAGAAATGTCCACATCCTTTGTGGCAAAATCCCCAGTTCTTTGTTTGCCTTCCGTTTAAAAATAGTGAAGATATCAACCCGACCAAAGCCAGTCATCCGGGTATGAATCCTGATCATCTTGCTCTTGCTCAAAAGGAGTGCCTTGAACTTCAGCAACAAGGACTCATTGAACTCTCAGATTCACAATGGGCTTGTCAAGCCTTTTATGTCAACAAACGAGCTGAGCAAACCAGAGGAAAATTACGGTTAGTTATAAACTACCAGCCCCTCAATGTTTTCCTCAAGGATGACAAATTTCCACTGCCTTCAAAAAGCTCTCTTTTTGCTAGTCTTACAAAGGCTAGAATCTATTCAAAGTTTGACCTCAAAGCAGGATTCTGGCAACTTGGTGTTCACCCTGACGACAGATCCAAAACTGGATTCTGTATTCCGAATTGCCACTACCAGTGGAAAGTCCTTCCTTTTGGACTCAAAACAGCCCCCTCTCTTTTCCAAAAAGCCATGTGCCAAATCTTCAGTCCAATTTTGGACACTGCAGCCATTTACATTGATGATATATTGCTCTACAGTCCTGATGAGCAATCGCATGGCCAACTCCTCCAGAAATTCATTGATATCATTCAAAAATATGGAATCATGCTGTCCCAAAAGAAAATGGTCATTGCCCAGACCAAAATTGAATTCCTTGGTATGAACCTTGATAATGGTACATATCACCCTAATCCTCACATTGCCCAGGAATTACTTAAGTTCCCCAATGAGAAATTGACTATCAACGAAGTCCAGACTTTTCTTGGGATAATTAATTATCTCAGAGACTTTGTTCCCCACATTGCCAAATTTCTCATCCCACTTCAGAAAATGTTGAAGAAAGATGCTCCTCCTTGGAGTAAAGAACAAACTGAAGCAGTTGTCAAGCTCAAGGAACTTATGCAAGACCTTCCTCCTCTTCAGATTCCTTCTATGGGCAAGCGAATTCTTCAGACAGATGCTAGTGATGAATATTGGGCAGCGGTCTTACTTGAAGAAATCAATAATAAGCGTCACATCTGCGCTTATGGAAGTGGTAAATTCTCTCCATCTGAACTTCATTACCACTCTACCTTCAAAGAGATCCTTGCAGTCAAAAATGGCATCAAAAAATTCGAGTTTCATCTTATCGGCTATCACTTTTTGGTAGAATCCGATATGGCCTCTTTTCCTCAAATGATGAAATTCAAACAGAAACAAATTCCCCATGCACAGCTTTTGCGATGGGCAGAATGGTTTTCCAAATACTCTTTTGAAGTGAAATACATCCCAGGAAAGAAAAATGTTCTTGCAGACTTTCTTTCCAGACCAAAGGCTCCTCTTGAGATTAATATGTATGTTAAAAAGAATCCCCGATTTAACATATATAGGACTCAGGATATGCCTAAATTCAATTCCCGTTTGGAATATCCTCCTGATATTCGAACGGCCATCCATGAAAACAGACTTGCTCAAAGTCTTTCAGACCTCTTTCATTCTCAAGAATACACCATTTTTGCTAATTATGGTGGTTTATTGCTCAAACCCTCTGGACTCCATCCAGAATACCCTTTCATCCATCCCCTTTGCTGGAACCCAGATGAAGAATTTCCTGAAGATCTCAAATGGTTTCTTTGGTATTTATGCAACGCGTATACCATTGCTATCCAGTTCCCCACTGAAAAGATTTTCCGAGCTCTCACCGAAATGATTCGCCTTCAGAATCGTGCTACCCATGAACTCAAACACTTGTTCTCATTCTTGGAATGGTTTATGCCTCTTTCGGTATGGAGACCTACTTTTGGATCCGAAAATAGGAAATCCCGACCTGAACCTATGAGACATACTATTGTCAGGGAACGACGCAGCTCTCCTGCATATTTGGTATCAGAGCCATGGATTCGCTTTGCTTTTGATAGATGAGCAGATATCGTGCGCCTAGTTGGTGTTCCTAGTTGGAACTATCCAGTGCGAAGAAGGAGAAGACTTTTCATCTTCATGGAAACATCTCCAGTCGTTCTTGAAGCACCTATTTCACTACAGTCATCTTCATCTTCTTCTGAGTTTCGTGTGTCTAATGCTTCGAAGATCGATTTCCTCTATGAAGTCACCCAGACAGAGGAAACTCGCATCTCTGAAACTCAGCTCCCTCTTATGAACCCTTATTCTGCTTTTGCTAAACCATCTTCTTCGTTTTCACCCATACGCTCCATCAAGCAGCTTATTCGCCATACACCAGCTCAAGTCAAAGAGTATGTTCAGTCCTCTAAGTTTGATCAGCACCCCATCCCAGCTACTGATCAAGAGTATTTTGTCACTCTCCAGATTCCTCCTGAGTTTCCACGCCAATGGTCTCAACAGGGTTATACCCACATCCATTATGGTGCAGTTCGTCTAGCTCTTACTTTTCATGGTCGAAAAGGCCTTCCTGTAGTTGCTAGAATGGCTCTTTTGGATACAAGGTTCTTAGAGTACCAGCATGCTTGTATAGGCACAGTCCAAACCACTCTAAATGCTGGCACAGTTTTTGTTACCCTTTATCCAAATTTCAATATTGCTCTTTCAGATCCGCAGTTGCTTTCTTTCATGAAAGTTCAACTCCAGCTCACTGGAGCCCCTCAAGTTTCTGACTCGGTGGCAGCCACTCTTCATTACCAATTAGTATATCGAGTCCAGAATCATGCTTTAGATCTGAACTTCCATGGGAACCAAGATGCCTTGTTCATCTCCCTTGAGAATGACCAAGCTTCATGCATCCATGTTCCTCGCCAGATTCCAAAAGACAAGTTAACCAAGCTCTTGCCAGAGACTTGGATAACCAATTACGAGCAGCTTCACCAGAGCAACAAGCCGGTACACTCCACAGATTCCGAATTTATTCGGAAGAAAGATGGCATCGTCCAGATCAAGTTTGGAAAGGGAAAAGAAGAAGCCCCTCCAATTTTCCCTACACTCTTCATGATTGATCCATGTGTTCCAGATCCAGTACCTGAAGATGGTGATCCAAAACAGCTTGTCGAGTTCTTTAAAGCTGATGGACATCCTGTTCATCACTATAAAGACCCATATGGTCACTGTTTTTGGGATCCTTGGTGCCACTGCTCTCATTGCCTCAAATCTCCAGACGAAGTAGATCCAGCACAGAAGCCCCGACGAAAGGCCAAGCGGAAAGACCCTCTTTTCCAAAGGTATCTTGATAAAGATCCTACTGTTGATCCAAGTCGCAGATACCATCATGCACCCAAGATCACTACCCCAGTTGGTACACATGTCACAGCCCCTGCAGATGCTGTTTTGAATTGGCAATCTGAGACTCTTTTGTCTCAAAATGAAGCCTTAAAAGTCATTGATGCGAAGATTGACAGTGTTCATAAAGATCTTGTGATACATCATGATACTGTCCAGAAGATGCTTCGAGATTTCAAGAAGAAGCTTTCAGATCTTGAACAAGGAAGAACTTTTTCTTCCTATCTTGAAGATCCAAGACCAGAGATCGAAAAGCTAAAAAGACAAATAGCTTTTCTTCAAGAAGGGACCCCTTTCTCAAAACCTTCTGAACCAGCTCCTCTTTTTGGTCTATTCAGTCCAACTCAACCCCAACATATTGTTCCTTCCACTTTCTTTTCTGTCTCCTCTGAACCTGACAGATCTGATCCTTCCCGTCTCAAACGCATTATCCAAGAAATGCACAAAAAAGGAAAAGCAAAAGAGACAGATAAGTCACAATCATCTGTTCCTTCTCCATCCGCTCCCCCTGAACCAGATCCACAGATGATGATCTCAAATCCAATTGAGTCTTTTCTCAAGACCCTTGCTACACAAACCTCTGAACCTGACCCTGACTCCCCTCAGACTTCTGTACCACCTACCCCTATGATTGCAGCATTTGACTCTCCCCCACCCAGTGTCGCATCTGATCCAGAATATTCTCTTTCGGACTCTCTTCCACAAACTCCATCCTCTTCTAGTAGTTTCAGCATCCCTCCTTTGATGATGAATGAACCTATGAAAGAAGAACCCTTTTCTGAGCCCGATGTTGAGTTCCCCAGTGAACCATTTCCTTCAGTTACAGCCAGTCAGAGTTCAGGCTCTAAATTTTTTACAATTGATGATATTCCATATCACAAATGGCCTGACCGTTTCCAAGAATTTCATTCCTGGCTAATCACTCAGAATCTCACCAGAGAAAGCCATTATGACATTCTCTTGGAATTTGTTTCCAAATTCACTGGTAGTCTTAAGAGTTGGTGGCAGACTACTCCTGAGCCAGATCAGCTCAAATTTCTTGTTTGTACCAATTTTAAAGACAACATCTATACCATGCATCTTTTCTTCTGTGGAAACCCACAGGACATCCTTGGCCAACAGAAAAGAGAATTTTTTGAAAGAAAGTGCTGTTCTCTCAATAGAAAGGATCTAAATCGGCATTTTCAGGAGATGCTTAAGCTCTTCTATGCTTTAGGAGCAGATCCTAACCTAAAGCAAGTATTTCTCAATTCCATTCCTAAAGAGCTTAGCCAGATGGTAGAAAAATCCCTTTCTGCCAAAAACCTCACGGTACCTGCAGCTAGTCTCGGCCAGTTACAGCAAGAAGTTCATAATAGTCTAGAAGAACTATGCTCTAGAAAGCGAGCTTTCAAGGAATTTCTCAGAGAAAGCCGCCATCTTGACAAAGTCTGTTCCAAAGATTATTTGAAGATCAAGTGTCCTCGTGACAACAACTCTTGTGACTGTCACCATTGCCAAAAGTCCAAGAAAAGGAACCATTTCCGACGGTTTCGTCTTCATGATGATAGAATTCACAGGCGATCCAAAAAGAGAAGATTTCTCCGTCGAAAACGGCATAATAAAGCCTTTTCATCATCGTCCAGATCAGCCTCAAAACACAAGAAGTCTAATCGGTGCTATACTTGCGGCCAAAAGGGACATTTTGCAAAAAACTGTCCCCGAGCACAAAAGGCAAAAATCAACATCATCCAGCATGTTGAACAGCAGACAGGCATATCTCTTCAAGATGATGATCTTGAATCTCTCTTCTCCATTGACGAAGACCCTTCAGAAGAAACACTTTGTCATATTCCATACTTCAGTGAAGAAGAAAGTGATCCTGAAGAAATCTTTCACTTTGCTCCCCAGGTTTTATCTCAAACACCATGTTATCTTCCTCCATACATTCCTGTCAAAATCCTTCCATCTAAATATTCTGAACCAATTTCTGTCATAGCCATGATAGATACTGGTGCTCATGCCTCTCTTCTTGACCCTAAAATTCTTCCATCCAAATATTGGAAACCCCATATCCGATATTTTACTTCAGCCTCCGGAGATACTTTTTCAGCCAAAGTTCAATCTGACCCTATCTCCATTCAGATACTTCCACAGTGTTCCATCACTACCAAAGTTCTTGGTAGCCCTCTTCCGGACAAGGATCTCATTATAGGATGGGATATTTTATCCCAACTTCCTAAACTCAAAATCATTAATGGAAAAGGTCTTAAGTTTAAAGACTCTTTTAAAGAATTTACCAGCATCCAACGATTCTTTTCCATTGAAATGAGTATCCTTGATCCCATTATGCAAAGCCTGTTAAATTCATGTGCGAACAGTCATTCTGAATTCTCTCAGAAATGTCCACATCCTTTGTGGCAAAATCCCCAGTTCTTTGTTTGCCTTCCGTTTAAAAATAGTGAAGATATCAACCCGACCAAAGCCAGTCATCCGGGTATGAATCCTGATCATCTTGCTCTTGCTCAAAAGGAGTGCCTTGAACTTCAGCAACAAGGACTCATTGAACTCTCAGATTCACAATGGGCTTGTCAAGCCTTTTATGTCAACAAACGAGCTGAGCAAACCAGAGGAAAATTACGGTTAGTTATAAACTACCAGCCCCTCAATGTTTTCCTCAAGGATGACAAATTTCCACTGCCTTCAAAAAGCTCTCTTTTTGCTAGTCTTACAAAGGCTAGAATCTATTCAAAGTTTGACCTCAAAGCAGGATTCTGGCAACTTGGTGTTCACCCTGACGACAGATCCAAAACTGGATTCTGTATTCCGAATTGCCACTACCAGTGGAAAGTCCTTCCTTTTGGACTCAAAACAGCCCCCTCTCTTTTCCAAAAAGCCATGTGCCAAATCTTCAGTCCAATTTTGGACACTGCAGCCATTTACATTGATGATATATTGCTCTACAGTCCTGATGAGCAATCGCATGGCCAACTCCTCCAGAAATTCATTGATATCATTCAAAAATATGGAATCATGCTGTCCCAAAAGAAAATGGTCATTGCCCAGACCAAAATTGAATTCCTTGGTATGAACCTTGATAATGGTACATATCACCCTAATCCTCACATTGCCCAGGAAATACTTAAGTTCCCCAATGAGAAATTGACTATCAACGAAGTCCAGACTTTTCTTGGGATAATTAATTATCTCAGAGACTTTGTTCCCCACATTGCCAAATTTCTCATCCCACTTCAGAAAATGTTGAAGAAAGATGCTCCTCCTTGGAGTAAAGAACAAACTGAAGCAGTTGTCAAGCTCAAGGAACTTATGCAAGACCTTCCTCCTCTTCAGATTCCTTCTATGGGCAAGCGAATTCTTCAGACAGATGCTAGTGATGAATATTGGGCAGCGGTCTTACTTGAAGAAATCAATAATAAGCGTCACATCTGCGCTTATGGAAGTGGTAAATTCTCTCCATCTGAACTTCATTACCACTCTACCTTCAAAGAGATCCTTGCAGTCAAAAATGGCATCAAAAAATTCGAGTTTCATCTTATCGGCTATCACTTTTTGGTAGAATCCGATATGGCCTCTTTTCCTCAAATGATGAAATTCAAACAGAAACAAATTCCCCATGCACAGCTTTTGCGATGGGCAGAATGGTTTTCCAAATACTCTTTTGAAGTGAAATACATCCCAGGAAAGAAAAATGTTCTTGCAGACTTTCTTTCCAGACCAAAGGCTCCTCTTGAGATTAATATGTATGTTAAAAAGAATCCCCGATTTAACATATATAGGACTCAGGATATGCCTAAATTCAATTCCCGTTTGGAATATCCTCCTGATATTCGAACGGCCATCCATGAAAACAGACTTGCTCAAAGTCTTTCAGACCTCTTTCATTCTCAAGAATACACCATTTTTGCTAATTATGGTGGTTTATTGCTCAAACCCTCTGGACTCCATCCAGAATACCCTTTCATCCATCCCCTTTGCTGGAACCCAGATGAAGAATTTCCTGAAGATCTCAAATGGTTTCTTTGGTATTTATGCAACGCGTATACCATTGCTATCCAGTTCCCCACTGAAAAGATTTTCCGAGCTCTCACCGAAATGATTCGCCTTCAGAATCGTGCTACCCATGAACTCAAACACTTGTTCTCATTCTTGGAATGGTTTATGCCTCTTTCGGTATGGAGACCTACTTTTGGATCCGAAAATAGGAAATCCCGACCTGAACCTATGAGACATACTATTGTCATATTCCATCGTCCATGGTCATTCATATTGCCCTCCGGAGATCATTCTACGAAGCCAGCTTTCACAGGAACATGCGAATACAAGCCTCAAGTTCATCTCCAAAAACACCAGGTATATAAAACTCTTTCCCGTACTATTGCAGCAGATGAAGCTTCTTACAGGGAATTGCAAAGAATCTTGTGCCAAGAAAATCGAGTCATCCCTCCAGAAGTATGGCCCTCGCATTTTGAACCCGTGACATGGGAATCCTATGGTCCCTCTGATTCCATCCGAGAAGCCCTCCGAATTCACAGGATTGACCACCCTCAACCTGAACCTGAACAAGAACCAGCATCATCTTCTTTTGATCCATGGGGAGGACCTCTCTCTCAAGACCCTTGGGATTATGGTACTTTTAGTTCTACTCGCAGACCTCCGTGTTCTGATGAAGAACTAGAAAGGCTCGTCCGACAGTTCAGACTTCAGAAAGACGGACCACCAGATGGACCGCCAGTCTTCCCAGGAGAATCATCAAGAACTCATCTTGAAAATCTCTCTCTCAGCCAAATTGAGACTGATTTACACCCCCTCAGACAGGTAGAGAATTGGCCCCAGCCAACTTTGCCAACTGAGCCAACCCAGTCAACACAAGTTCTACCAGGCTCTCCAGGACCAGCTCCAGACTCTCCATCGTATCTCCCATATTGGAGAGAAATAGAAGAATCCAGCACACTCCCTCCTGATGACACTTCTCCTAGTGTGCAGGCCTTAATTGCTCAAATCACAGAAGAAGATTTTGAACAAGAGTTAGAAAGGAGAACTCAAGAACGATATCAGAGAAGAAGATCCAGACTTGATACGCCTGGTTCTGATCCATCCTCTGAAGAAGACTAGTGTGAAGACTAGTGTGTGTAGTATGTGAATAAACAGTGTGTGCTTGTTGTATCTATAAAAAGAAGACTCGTGAGTCTTCTAGAGTCTGTAAAATCACGAGACTCTCCCTCGTGATAATTGTGCTTGTGAAAAGCCGCCGGACGCTTGTCTTTGTTAGGCGGTACTGTAGCAAAAGTACTGTAGCAAGGTTACTGTAGCAAAATCACTGTAGCAACAGTAACTTATACTCGTCTATTTAAGGCGAGAAATGTAGCGTGAAGAATAAGATCGGCAGAGAACCTTTCTCTCTCGAAATCCTCTCAATCTCCATGATCTTCTAAACCCCTTCTTCCTTCTCCTTCCTAGCCTGGTAACAGCCTCTAGGAACTGCAGCGTCTCTCATCTTGTCTAATGCAAAGCTAGCGATCCGTTCTCATCTTCAGGTTAGCCTGTTAGTTTCCCTAAAAGGCAGACCCTGTGAGGCTTGAGCTAAGCTCGCCTGTGTTGGGTTAGCATACTTGGGGAACGACGCAGCTCTCCTGCATATTTGGTATCAGAGCTATACGAGGAACTAATAAAGTGAATTGCGGTTTGAGCGAGATCTCATCTTGAGAATCGATTCCTTTGGTGGTGTGAGCGTTGTTGGAAGGATATGACAAAAGTGAGAGAGAAAAGCCAATAATTGAGAAAGAGCCAAGCTTTTTTTTTTCGTTATTTTCAATAATGAGGGATGTAAATGAACATTTAGAAAGGAATACCGTAAAACATTGCACGTCGTGAATTTGCTATGGTATACACACAATATATAAGGGAAAGTATTAAGTACAAAAAAAAAGGAGAAGAAATGCAATCAACTTGATCAAATGAAAGTTTGATTGTGATTTAAAATATACATTTGTAGAATTGGTTCTCTCAATCTTTTGAACCTGAAAAGTTTGTCCTGGCTCGAGAACCTATCATACTTTCTTGTTCGGTTTCGTAGCTATCCAAAAAAATATATATTCTTCTTTTGTTTCCTTTTTATTGGCAAGAAAATAATTTAAAATAATCCAATCTTGAATCTCGCTGAGGTCGAAAGTTCGAAACCCGTAATTACTAGTGTTTGGGGTCTTATGCTCATCTCTCCCAAAGTACAGAGGCCCAGCCCTTTGGTGCCGTCTGGACAACATGAGCCCGTGGTGGAATCTTCAGACATCAAAATAAGCAAAAGTGAACGAACGAAGGCGATTCAAAAACGAGTTATGGTTGTGAGGCTCAAACAAGTGATGGCAAGCCATGAGTAGTTGGGGAGGAGATTGAGTTTCAAGTGAACGAGCAAAACAAGAGATATAGGGTTGTGAAATGTCTGAATGAGGATGGTAAGAAAGAAAGAGTAATACGGAGAACAATATATTGATAAAAAATTATGGATTTCGGTCCTTAAGATATTAATTTCATATCTAATTCGATCGGTCCAGCTTCTGATTGGTTAAGCTAGATTTGGACCGGTTATTAGGACAAGTCGAGCGAGTTAATATGATCCGGCTACATAACTTCAATGGAATGATATCGGTTTATGACTAGATGAGTGGTTTAGATTGGGTCTTGGTGATACTTGCTAGGCCCAAAGACCGGGTTGAGCCTTGGTCAAGCAGAAAAGTCCATGTTCGCGCCTGCCCGTTGACCGAACGACACAAAGGTACGCACTTGGTTTTCTTGGAGAGTTAAGCGAGAGCGACCTTAAACAACGGTAATGAACTCACATGGACCATAACCTAAGCATAGCCTAATCATAAAATCAAACACTTGGCGGACAACCCGACTTTGGTTTCTCCGTCTTTCTTGGAGATGGGACAACTGTCCGTCGATCCCATCAACAGCTTAACCACTTTCTTGAAATTCTTTATTAGCCCGTACAGATCTGAAGCCCCGCTAACTCTTGCCGATCACTCTCTGCTTTCGCTGACCCCTCGTGGTCGAGATTTGCACAGCTTGTTTTCGTAGCTCAGCTCCGGAGGAAATGGCGAATCTTGCACCAAGTCTCGTTTCTCCCCCCTCTGATTCTTGCACAGGATCGCTGAGAACCTCCCGTGTAGGTTCTCTCTCTCTCAATCTTTCTCGCCCCGAGTCTGAAACATACCCGGTGTGTGCTTGATTTTTAATCTCCCGTTCGTTTTTGTTCATGCAGATCTCTGCTATCAAACTCAAAGCAAGGGAAACAGAGCCGACCCATTTAAATTTAGTATCTTCTTCAAGGTAATTTAGTGCTGTATTTGGTTATTCTGCTAAAAGCTTTATTTATGGGGTGAATTGGGTGCTGCTAGTGCTATTTCCATATGTATTGACAGTCCTGCTAGCTGGAGCTCTCACTAATATTAATTTTGTAAGCAATGTTGATTAAGATAGTTGATCATGTTGGATTAGTAGGTTGTAGAAGCTGTTGTAACGTGCACAACGTTGTTTTGGAATGTCAGAAGCGTTTAGGCACTTGTGTGAAATGCGAATTTCTATGATTTGAGTTCAGTCGAATATCGGTCGTATTACTGCTGCGCCTAGCTATGGACTTCCTGGCCGTTTGTTGATGCAACTACTATTTTGCATGATCAATTTGGTTAAGCGCCTTTTTTCCTATAGAGACTTTAAATAGACGATATGATGGTACATAGCTCGTACTAGAGCTCCTCCTTGTGCTTTCTCGCTCTCTCCCATGTTGACCCACTCTTCATCACCATAACAAGACTCCCTGCTCTTTTTTTCTATATTCAATGGAAGGAGCAAGTAAACACTCTTAACCAGCAACTTCTTGATGCTTGCGTTTCTCTCTCTTGACTGGCTACCCGACAAGGGAATGTCTCAGCCTCCTTCATTGCAGATTGCCACATTCATATGACCTGCCTTTCGCTTGTTTTTGGAAATCTGAAATTAATACAACACTTACATGCATATTGAAGCTTTGAACTTGTCGATTTTGTGATACCCTCGATTTCTATCCATCTGAGAAGCTTATCGTCCCTCACTAGTAGTTCTTTTCTGCCCCACTTGTAAGCTTCATGTAATGTGACTGAAATTGCCGTCTGCATGTTCGTGAACGGCACATATATCACATAGTAAAAAGTTTTCTAATTTTTATTACTTGGTGGTTTATTTTTAGGAGGTGTTGTACATTTATGATAGCATATGACTACAATACAACATTCAGAATTGATCCTAAGAGATAAGAATGCTTCTTTTTTGTTGGTTCCCTTGCCTGACCAAGTCTTTGACTCCAATGTACTGATACATATGTTTTCGCCTTTTGCACATGTTTTGCTTGGTTGTTTGCAGGAAGAAGCTGGGTTTAAGAAGGAATGCATCAAAGGAGACTCCAGAACTGATGCAGGGAATTAGGAAAGATGAATACAAGACTGCAGAACAGACAAAAGGATATGACTCGTTCAATGAGATGAAGCGACGCTTTCTGACTTTTAAAGAGAAGAAATACTCGTAATAGTTTCTTACTTCTACTATTTGCTTGTATCGGCAACTGAAATTTAATGCTTCATAATGAGCAGTAAGGCTTAGGCATATCTTATTTTCTGCAAGCAGGGAAAATTTAGAGCTCTATCGCCGTCTTGCCAAGAGTCAAGCACCTGAGGTATAGAATAGTTATATTTCTTTAAATGTATATATAGACATCCTTATTTTTTCCCCCAACTCAACAATTTGATGTATTATCTTTGGCTTTTTGCTTCAGATATCTTGCTCTATGAATAAGAGGTACATATATCTCTTGAACTGACTCTTTCAAACAACAGTTCATGGTGATTGCTTGTGCAGATTCCAGGGTTTGTCCCTCTGTAATCCTAGGATTGGAACCTGGGGAAGCCTTCATGGTTCGGAATGTGGCAAATCTTGTGCCGCCATTTGAGGTGCTTATTTGGCATTTTGCACTGGTTTTTCTTTGTTTCAAGTTTCCTCCTTTTATTTTTGACTTATTATACTGCTTGATGACTTGAATATGAAAACTTTGGTGTGGTATGGGAGGCATCAGGTCTGCTACTTAGTGGTAAAGTACCATAATTTATGCTTCCTTCCTTTTTTTCCTTTATGTGTGCAGAGCGGACCATCAGAAACCAATGCTGCGCTAGAATTTGCTGTCAATTCTCTTAAAGTAAGTAATTCAACCTAATGGCATGCTTGCCTTCATTATTCTGGTACATGTTGTGGAAGATCATAGTTAAAACTATGACATTAGGTCCCTGTTGTAGAGGTCAGAGGGAGATTTCACCTAAAATTTCAGTGCTGCTTACCGGTGAATCTCTTGACAAAACTTTGAGGACTTTGAGGGAAGATGTATCTCACTGAGGAAAATTTTTCCATAAAAGAACTTTGAGTATTATGAAGCAGGGAAGAGAATTATGTGTAATGCTGGTGATTATGAAGATATTTTGTTTCTTTGTCTTTATGTGATGAAGATAAAGTCGAAATGTTGAAATTGCATGACCATATCTTAGGTGAAAAGTTTGATGAGATTGTTATCTGACTAAAACGTGACTGAACCGCCTATAATGCAGGGCTTGTAAAAATAATAAATTCTAGCAGTGCCTTGATTTTTTTTTCCTGGTCTATCATTTAGAAGTAATAGTTTCCTTGTACAGGTGAAAAATATACTAGTAATTGGCCACAGCTGCTGCGGGGGCATTCGCGCACTTATGAGCATGGAGGATACAGATGGAGACACTTCAAGGTTGGGGTCTTAAAGAATATTCTAATTCTCCTTCAGTTGCAGCTAGTCAGCTTTAACTGTTCGTTCTATTACTCATAAGACATATCTCCTTCCAGTAGCTTCATCAGAGATTGGGTTATAGTTGGAAAAAATGCTAGACTAAGCACCAAGGTGGCTGCTTCTCACCTTGGTTTTGACCAGCAGTGCAGGCACTGTGAAAAGGTAGGGGAAAAAATTCGTAACAACGGAATTGAATTTGTATGTGATCACACTTTGAAATCACAAACGGCATTGGTCTTATGCCCCGAAACTTCTTCTGAGTGCAGGAATCAGTGAATCGCTCGTTGCTAAATCTGCTCACTTATCCATGGATAGAAGAGCAGGTGATGAGGGGAAACCTCTCTCTCCATGGCGGCTACTATGATTTCGTTGATTGCACGTTCGAGAAATGGACACTGGATTACTATAAAACAATTTCGAGAGGAAATAAGGACACGATTGCCATCAGTGGTCGCTCATTTTGGAGCTGAGTCTTACTCTCACGTGTCTTTTATCTGTATGATAAACTGGAATTCTAAGTTAAATATTGTCTATCAAGTAACTATCATTTGCTAGTAATGCCAGGCTCTGCTGGAATGGCATTGGCAAATACTCCTACTCTATTGTCTGTAACCACACGATTAAGTACGAGGGATTGAAGTTTCAAATGAATCAGAAACTTGAATTGTGCCATCATGTACTGGAAAAGCATGATATTCTGCAAATTTCGATACGTCTCCACAGTCCCTTGATTGAATACCTGCTTAAACTTTGAGTTTTGCTGAGAGATGGAAATGGAAAATTGAAGTGGATGAAGAACATGAAATTGGTAGTTTTTGCAGACAATTTACAATCAAAGAGCCAAAAGCTGTCAGCTTCTAGCTTTCTTCCAATTTGCTCATGAAATATATAAAAATAAAGGGTTTCAAAGTTCCAGCCCTTTTTCGGCTTACGTCAGGGCAACTTGAACTAGGGTCTTGATGGAGAGATGGCAAAGTTTCCCATGATCCTGTACCATGACAAGTTGTAAGAACTCACCAAAGTTCTGTTGTGCTCAAATGTAACAATATGGGTTCGTCACACACTTCGGCTGCCAAAAAATAATTACGCTTTACGAACTTGTAAAATGCGGTAGGTCTTGTGAAATGAAATCAAGCAAAAGATATTACATAGCTTTCTTGCTTATTTAGGAAAAAGAAATGAGCGCATTGAGCAGCTGGTAAGAGCTCCTAAACATTATTGGCGGTCCTCTCTATGTTAATATCAATCTTCTTCTTCTTCTTCTTCTTCTTTTTTGTTGAAACTCTCTGCGGTAGTATAGCCAGATTGCAAGATATGTCATGGGATTGCTGTTAAAAATCTTGGCTTAAAGAACCATCCTTAGATTCTTCTTCCAAATGCTAATACTCCCTTCGATTTGTCTCCATCATGATCCTCAACAGTGAAAAGAAGTGAAGAGCTCTGAAGCACTTGGACGAACCTACGACCCCGCAACACTTTCATTCACTTTGGCGTGTGAAGAAAGGAGTTTAGAAGGAGAAAAGAATTGTGTATCGATATGCATCCGGCCAATCAATTTCAGTAAGAAATGCCACGTTACTCGCATTGACAGCTAATCAATCCAAGTCCTTATATTAGGAACATGAACCCACCGCAACTGCTTTAAGAACCTCCTTAATAAAGTTGAGACACAGTCACGAACTTATCGTAGCGAGCCACTTTCTAGACTAAGTGATTGAACCAATGCATCAGAAACGTACCTTCTAGAATGTCTGCTTTTACTGATTGAAAGGGAGCGGTGTAATCCTGGAGGGCGTGATTGGCCGTCTAAGAAAAAGAAGAACGATCTTGCTTTGCACCTACTTGATGACATATTTCCTGATCTCCTCCGTCTTTGGCAACAAGACTTGGAGGCGTTTAATAGGATCTTTTGCACTTGTGGAGGCAAAGGCAGATAGGAAGTTGAACAAACCAACTCAAAACTTTTCATATCTATCCATGTCCTAAATCCTGTCCAATCTCCACGTCCCTCGCCTATAAAACAGTGCGCAATATGCACTCCGGAGCCACACACACGCCCTTGAACAGTTACTCTCTTACCATTTTCAAAAGGTAGCAAGTTAAAGCAATGGCAAACCAATTATCCCTCATCAAGTACGCTCTCCTGGTCGTCGCGCTCTCTCTCCTAAGCAGCAGCGCCAAGTCGGTCCTAGCACGCAATCTCCTAGACACATCGATGCCGGTGATTCCCGAAATACCAGATGCCCTCCCGGAAATCCCGTCACTGCCCAAGGTCGAACTCCCGCCTCTCCCTGAAATTCCAACCTTGCCTAAGCCTGAGCTGCCAAGCTTCCCAGTTCCTGAATTCCCAGAAGTGCCAGGCTTCCCTTCGATCCCTTCGATTCCGGAGGACTTACCAGTGCCTTCTGTGACCACCACTCACCCTTGAAATCATGATCGTTACATAGCCCTTATGATGACCCTATAAATTACTGGTGAATCTTATATTGTTAATATAAAAGTCGTCTATGATGAAGTAGTGACGATGTGTGTGGTTTGTATGCTACTGTCGTGCTATTCCTAGCAAGAGTGTGATATTCCAGGAAGGATTTCATATTGGGGTTTGGGTATTGCTTTCTAGGAGGACCTGCTGAGCCTCTAAGAGAGTGCATATATCAGTATATTTGTATAATACAAAAAGAATATACCGTGTGCGTCTTCATCCAAGTCTGGTACCATGGTTATGTAATTTCTTGCGCTCATTGTAATTTCTTCGCGGCTCCTAACTAAGCGTCGACAATGTCTTTGCAATAAAGGATGCCACAATTATGTGAGAACTTCAATTAGCTTGGAGAAATTGCAATCGTATGTGATGCATCAATCGAGGAAGTTACGGTAAAGAGAATAATCGCATAACGTTTCTAGATGTGGCGCAGGCTCCTTCATCATATGAGTATGGTAATGCTTGCATGGTTATTCAGAAAACATGTGGGTAAATTTGCATAGAGAGGTGCTTTAGTACAAGTAATTAAATTTACATTAATGGAAAAAGAAAAAGGCAGCCATGGATTTGGATCACTTGATGTGACGTTAAGTGATTTGATGATCCTAACTGTCCGATTGAGATCGGACAGCTGGAATTTTTCAATAAATAAAAATAAAAAAAGTTTAATTTTTTATTTTTTACTCAGCCGTCCAATTTGAATTTTGACGGTTGTGTGGTAGGCGATGTCAACTCTCCGCCATGGTCCGTACAATGACAAGGGATCCATTTATGGCGGTCATCGCATGGGAGAGAAATTTATCTAGTCGTGTCTTTGATCGACCAAGCATTTCCATTGCTAATGAAACGAACTAAAAAATAAGTTATGTCCACCCCGGACCCTTACACATTTACATCAATCATTCTTCACATAGATTGTTAGATCATAATTTCCAAACCAAAATTTTGTGTATGATCATTATTGTACTTTGATCCCCAGCTACTAGTTGGTAGGCACGATGTCATGCAAGAGAAAATAAAGGATGTATTACGTAAAGTAAAATCACAACAAGCAGAAATAAGTTCACACTCGATCGACAGAAGCATAGCCCCATGTCAAGAGCAGCAAGTCAACAAATTATGGTTGGTCAACAAGAAAGTCCAATTTTAGTCGACGTATCATCATCAGCGGAAAAAGGCTGAGTAATGGAACGAATAGTTGAGTGAAGATCAACACTCATTCGATTGGAAGAGGCGCAGGAGGTAAAGGTCAAGTAATGGGACACAGTGACTGTCAAATACTGGAGCTGACTATTGCAGATGTTGTAAATCTTGAAAGATAAGTGTAGCTACATATTAGGAGCTAGGTAGAACATCTTTAATTTCTTAGTAACTATCTAAGCAATTGTATGGATCGTAAGTATAAATATCCGAATTGAATTTTTGCAAAGGCCCCCCCAATCAATCCAAGAACACATGTCATTCTTTTTCAATTTTAACTTATTTTACTTTCTCAATACCATATATATCGTTGGCAATCATTATTTTTAGTGCTTGTACTTTTACGTTTCTCACCATTTACATTATTGTCCAATAATTAACAAACGATCATTTACAATCTTCATTAGCTCATATCGATTGATTCATATTTTAAAAAGTCTTCGTCATTTTTTTCTCTAGTGAAACAATGCCATATACACGACAATTACTAATTGTCGATTTCCATTAGATTAACAGGAATTTTACCTTTTCTTGGGCCTCAAAGATAGCTACATGTACATACATCATACTTCTGGTTCTAATGATGTGGAAAACTATTACTCATCAAACGGCCAAAAATGTCAAATCGAGCCTTTTTGTCATACGTTGGTTGGTTTGTTCACCAAGGAGACGGATCCAACTAGAAAATTGTATATGATTCCACACTGGTCGACAAACTCCATGGAAGATCAAAGAAAGCTATAACACATGTCAGATAGAACATAATGGGTTCTATCATCTTTTTCTAATTTTGTTGGAATGGGAAACCAGAGATTGCCTTAGATCTATTTAATTCTGTGCTTAGACACCTAACTCCTCCAACCTAATCAGACACCAACTGTCAAAGGTTGTCTAGAAACCAAAGTACGAAGTGGACACCCGCACTCAATCTTAATCAATCATAACACGAACTGCCTAACCTAAACTATGCAGCAACCTTTAAAGAACGGAGGATAACTCACAAGTCACAACCGACGAACGCGGAAACCCTAATTAAGTCTTGACTATCTCCAGAGATTGGACTAGCAATGTATTTATCCACCTCCAAGATTCATGATCACCAAGCTTGGCTTCAAGGACGTACGACGCCCATCAAGATTGGACGTTTTGTCTTTAATTTGAAAATTGAGATGAGGAGGTGAACCAACAAGAAAGAGAAACCAAGATTGCAATTTTTTCTTAACCATATGAATGGCAAGTCACCAACCTCCCCAACCCAAACTCACACATTCTCTTCCCTATATAATCCCTACTTGTAGCTCTCAAGTTTCTCATCCAACAATTAGCAATCGCATTGCTTGCAACACCTTTTTGTAGCATCAAGTCGATCCAAATCCCTAATGGCTTTCTCCAAAAGCTTCGTTTTGGTACTTTGCATTGCCGTTCTCTCCTCTAGCATCAATGTGAGCTCGGGAGCTCGTCATCTCCTACAAGCAGGTCTCCCGACGATCCCGACCTTGCCCACCATACCCACTTTGCCGATCCCAACGGCGCTGCCGCCGATGCCAGCAATCCCAACATTGCCAAGGGTAGCAGTGCCTCCCTTGCCCACCATCCCAACTCTGCCTCAACCCACATTGCCGACCCAGCCTTCCCTTCCCAGGGTTGCTATGCCGCCGCTCCCGAGCTTGCCCCCTGTCCCGAAGGTGGCGTTGCCGCCGATGCCAAGCGGCATCCCTTCATTCCCTAGAATCCCTTCCATCCCCTTCCTCGCCCCACCACCATCATCCTAGACAGCTAGCCCTTCAGAGATCCGTGTTGCGGCCGATGAGATTACAGTAGCGTGCCTCCAGTCGGTGGAACGTTGTTTGGTTTCTAATATATGGTCATTATATCGTATGCATGATTGCGAGTTTCTCTTTCTTTTCATTTTTACTTGCATGTACGATTGATATATGTTTGGAGTCAGTTCATTGTATTGAATAAAAGATTTTCAGTGATGTTATGTGGTGCTGTACTTTGTATCAATTTATTAAGATTAGAGATTGCCGATTTCGTTGCTCTCCATGTATTTTATTATGTACGTCTAAGCCTCTTCTCAGGCCTCATCGTGCTATGCATTGACAGAAGAAAGGTGCTTGTAAGTTATGTGTCGGTGGAATATATAGCATGAAAAGGACGTTATTGAGGGAAGCATAAGTGTAAAAGGATATAGAATGAAAAATAATTAACTTTAAAGTGACACAATATAACACATTTTTCATCACAAAGACATGACATGAGTAGAATAATGTAACAATTGTAGGCCTATACGTGATGGTATCCAGTCACTTATGTACAATACCACTTGGTATAATTAAAGTCATCACAATCAGATGAAATGGTTAATAAAGGATGAGAGACAACAAGGTAGTTTGAAGTTAAGTTTTCTATTTCTACGTCGCCTTCTGAACAAATTAGAGAACTTGTAATGTCTTCTCTTTCAAATTGGTAGATCGTTTGCCTCCAACAAAGTTTGCTATGAAAAATGGGATATTCATTATTCATGGCATTGTGGAAGATGGTTGTACGAGACATGCATGGTCCTCAGCCTACGTGCATAATCACTAATCAAAGATATAACCAAAACAGTTCACCGTATTTTGTCTTATTTATTATTTTGTTTAGTAAAATTCACGCTAATTATTATAAAACTTCCATGCTTGTGCCAGTTCAGTCACTATATACAAATAGTCTTTATCATGAAGTTATAGTAATAGTTTCTGCTATAACTTCACATCAATCGAATGTACAAATGCAGCTATAGCTTCGTCAATGGAGCATGTTTTACTAGGTTAATTATAGAGGCTACCCTTTAATGGCGGATTCAAGTAATTTCCTTGCCACTTCCTAAAGGCAAGGCCAACATTTGGAAACAATAAGAGTCAATGAGTCGATGTGATCCCAACATATAGAAATCACCACACTTAAATGGAAAAAAAAAACATGTACGAATTTGCCTTGAAAATAGAGGGCGCTGTAAACTTCTCTCTACATCGGCAGCTTAGAAATGATGATATGATCAATCAATTATCATGTCGTGTAATTATTTTCATAGATGAGTGTCTTAATCTCAACCATCTAATGTAAATGAAATATCTCGCTATGAATGTTAATAAAACCATAGATAAGCATAAATCTTTGAAAGTACCAAGTTAGATGGCCGTACGCCATGCAGCTAAGCAACTTGTGTCATTTTGAAGCTGCCCTTTTTCATTGAAAAAAAGAAAAGTTAAACTCATGAGGAAACTGCCCTTTTGTTATGACTTTCTATTTCCGTTGTTAATTAGCGATGGATTTCCTTTTTTATCGCAAAATTTTGCGATGAATTTACTTTTCCATTGCTAATTAGAGACGAATTTATTTTTTATCGCTAATTAGCAACGAATTTTGCAACGATTATATTTGCCGTTACTAATTTACAATAGATATTTTTTGGTCGCTAATTAGTGATGAATAAAAAGATTTGTTGCAAATTAGCGACGGAATTATTTTTGTCACTAAGTAGTGACGAATTTTCAATCCCATCGCTAATTAGCAATGGATTTTGCGACGAATTTGTTTCCGTCGCTAATTTGAGACAGAATTGATTGTCATCATAAATTCCGTCGCTAATAGCGACGAAAAATTAGTGACAAATTTTATTTTTCGTCGGAATTAGAGACGGATTGTTTTTCATCGCTAATTTTCCGTAGCTAAATCCTTTTTTTTTTTTGTAGTATGTTGACTATCTTCTTAAAACTAAACTGGGGAAGGAGGATGAAGGTGAACTGACAAAATTTGAAAATCTCAGAGAATGTCTTTGCACAATTTCCTATCAAATGCATGGGCGATTATAAACCTACCATAGATTAAAAGCTTATCACAAAGGACCCTCCTTGGCTATATAAACGCCTTCATCATGAACTCTACACCATTGTTAAATCACTCACATGAACTACGCATGACGTCTAACCTATTGTCATGCGCAGCTCATCTAGTTTATATCATCCGAATTACTATAGCCCGACTACCACTGACTTAATTACCATTGCCTCCGTTGAAGTGCACAGCTTGAAATTCTTAAGTGAATCAAGAGTGGGGATCACATAACGTGGACCATTAAATGCCCCCCTAGTACAAAGGAGAGGGAAATAAATGGTAGGGATCAGCTAATGTGAACTACTCCATATTATCTGATCCGGATCCATGAATCAAGCCTCTTTATTCAGTTGACTCGTGTTTGTGCTTCCCAAGTGCAAAATCTTGTCCTTTCAATGGGAAATCCAGCAACATAAGCATGCCTATGACCTCATCAAGCAGATGACCTAACATATATGTGGCAAGATCTAGGATTCTTGATTGAGCAGAACTATTATATAAAGAAGCTGTCAATTATCCTGGCTACCTGCTATTTT
Source organism: Melaleuca quinquenervia (assembly GCA_030064385.1). Taxonomy (NCBI): domain Eukaryota; kingdom Viridiplantae; phylum Streptophyta; class Magnoliopsida; order Myrtales; family Myrtaceae; genus Melaleuca; species Melaleuca quinquenervia. The sequence goes on along the minus strand of CM057726.1, from coordinate 911,797 downwards.
CTCAATGAAGTTATAGAGAAGGAGCTGAACTAACAGAAACAAAAACCATAGAATGTTACCCGCATTTTCTCATCGACAGACGTGGCTAATGTACCAACCCTCTGTAACTGGAACCAATTTACATGGCCCCTCTTGACAAAGCTCCCTCAGCTCTATACAAAATGCAAGCTCAGGAAACCCGCCGTGCTGCCGCCGCTTCCACCCGACCTGAATCTTCTGCAACCGACCCTGCCCGCCTCCCAACCCTCCCTGCCCAAGCTGCCCACTTCGCTTCCTCCGCCGCCCACCAGCTTGCCCACCATTCCGAAGGTGCTCTGCCACCACTACCAAGCGCATTCTCCTGCCATCCCCGCCACTTTCCCCTCCAATCCCTGCCTCTCTCTACCGCCATCAAACTAAGTCGCTGCTTGAGGATCTTCCCATCGTTTTTATGAGGATATGATTGCTGAGTATGGGGGTTCCATTGTGTGGTATATTGATGTTGATGGAGGCATTGTGTCATATTTGTGGAGCTGTGTAGGAAAGGTCGAGCTGTATAAGCATTAAGCTCTTCATAATATGTTGCTATTACTTTTGTTCAAGGAGGTTTGTGTGTACCGTTTCTTTGTAGCATTCTCTTTGGATCTCACTTTAAGATTATACGTTCTTTCACCTGTCTGTTGTCTTCATATACAATATGCTCATAAATTTCTTATTCAATGAGCTAAGGTATATCAGTGAAGAATGCCGGGTTTATGGAAAATTCTGCCAGATGTAATTTAGGAATAATTACTAAATCACCTTTAACTTTACTTTTCATTTCGCATTTCAAAACCTACCTCTTGCATCTTCTCGACCTAAAAAGACTCCTACACACCCAAAATCTATATCTAAACTTCTCCCTAGTCTCTTCCCCTTCCCTTTCCCCTTCTCACACAATGCTGCAAAGTACAACAGTTATGATTAAGTTATTCAGCTCCGTTACAAAGAATTTTGTTGCACCTCCACCATTTTGTGGGGAAAATTATTTAAAAAGTCCTAAATCTATTCTCCAGCGGCCAATTCATTGTAAATATTTCAGTTACATCAATTTAGTCCAAAATATTTTGATCATTTCTTAATTCAATCCTAAACTTTTTGATTATTTGTCTATTTTATTTTTTTGTAATTTTTTATTATGATATGGTATTGTCAAATCTATTATTATTGATAAAATTGCTAACCTTAGTCATCCTAGTCGTATATTTGGTAAAAAAAAGTTTGAATTTTTCATATTTTTTCTTTTATTCCTTTTTTTTTTTCCCTTTCTTCTTCCCCTAGTCATTGAAGTAAGAGCCAACGAGGATTGCCCTCACTAGGCTCATTCAGATCTAGCGTGTGTTGCCCTCATTGGCTCTAGCAAAGGCTGCCTTCAACAGATATGGTGAGGGTGATTCTTGTTTGAGGACGATTGACATAGATTACATTGTTACCTTATTGATTTTTTTATATCAAAATTAGCTAAAAAGAATAAATTGACAAACTTTTAAAATGTTTTAATTTAAATTGATATATTATCAAAATGTTTAAAACTAAGTTGACATAATTAAAAAATTTTATGATTAAATTGATTGTTGTACAATAAATTTGAGATTTTTTGGATAATTTTCTCTTAGTTTATGCATGTATCTTGATTGTAGGATTATCCATGAAGACATTATCACGATATTAGTCCAAGGATGAGCTTGGGAAAGTATAAAAAAGCAAATTTGAAATATATCTTACGGGCTTGCTAATTTAGTGTTTAAGTAAGATGAATTTTAGAATAGAAAAGTATTGCAATAATTTTGACAAACATAAAAACTGCATAAAAAAATTAATTCAAAGCTGCTTTTCAAAACATTACCAATAGAAGCGATCTAATAGTATCTTATGGGAAGTTTTGTGAAATCAATCCTAACTTCATGTTCATTTTATAATAACATTATGTTTCTAAATAAGCTGGCATTTACCTTCGACTTGTATCATATAAGGCGGAGGCATCAATTTCCACATTACCGTTTGAATCATTTATGATTTTCCCTTTTTTATAGGTACTATTTTTCAACCGTTGTATATCTAATTTCCTTTTAATAAGCTAGTTTTTCCATTTATATCGAATTTATTAAACTGGAGATATCAATGAGTTCGAAAATTATGACTTCTTATGAACTATCAAGAAGAGATATCGGAATTTTATCGGGCATTTCAACTGTTTAGCTAATTCAAGAAAATTAAAATTAATTGTCATTATTTATCAATCCGCCTCTAAAAATTCCTTTTTACTACTATTTTTACACACCCGAGTATAAGAAGCCTAAGCTAAGTTGGTGCAAAAGGAGATTAACCCAAGTCAAGAGAGAAAATCCGATCCAAAAAGCAAACCGCCTTAAACCAGATCAGTCTTGTAGACGAGAACAAAGAAATTTCCAAATGTTCTACTTCCTCAAAAACATTTTTGTTCGTGAAAATACAATTTATAATATTTATGAAAATTCTGAGGTCATGATTGGTTACTGCATTGTTTCCAATGTCTGTTACTTCTTTCATTGTCTTTATTTAATGACATTTTCACTTCAATTGACTTTAACGTCTAAGCTATAGGACGGTTACTGGTATATATAAATTAAATGACAAAAATAAATTATCTATTTTTAATCCATTCGTTCTTAAAGGCATGCCTAGTTTTCGTGAAAAAAGAAAAAGAACTCGCAAAAAATGAAAATCATGTGACTATGTTCGAGTTTATTATCTTTAAACATGAATTTTTAGATTTATCCTATTTGAGTACTTCGGATAATATGTTAATTTAACATGAATAATATGAATAAAAGGTAATAAATCTTATAACCTATGTCTTCCTCTCCCTTGCCCGGCGTTCCTCTTCTTCTTTCTTCCTGCTTATATATCGGTTGTCGTCTTCTCCGTTCCCTCTACCTCTCCTTTTCACCTACATAGCCGAGGGGTAGAGATCGACTCCCCCGTGCGCTCCTCGATTCGACACCCACGGCGTAGAAACGAGCTCCCGCGGTCGCCACTTCCGGCCCACCGTCGCCGACCGTCGCCGGCGAACATAGGCGGTGGAATAACCACCAGCTGTTTGCATCGCTGCTGATCAGCTGTCGGCGATCGAGACGGGGGAGAGAAGTGTGGAAGGTGAAGAGAATTGATCCAAGCAGACCCTTGAAAACACTGATAACAACTCTGAGCTACGGGCACGTTGCGTCAGGGCCGTTGTATCGTAAAGATGGGTTACGATTCTGGCGATGCTTCGGAAGACAGTCGAGATGATGGTACGCTGATTCTGCACTTTTATGATGGGTTTTTAACTGTTAGTCATGAATCCCCTCTTGCGGATTGCATAATATATGGATTACTGTGCGACCCAGTTTTTATGCGGGTGTTTTAGCCGAATGCCTAAGTTAAATACGCAGTCGTCTGGTGAAAGAAGTGAACTTTGCGCGCACTATCTGTTAATCTGGAAATGATTTTTTCTTCTGGTGAATTTCTTTCGATCCTGTTGCATTTAAGATGGTAATTTGCCTCAAATGACACGACAGATGATGAGGAGGAATATGAAGAGGGTGGGAGCGGCAACCGCTTTCTGGGGTTTATGTTTGGAAATGTGGATAACTCGGGCGACCTTGACGTTGATTATCTCGATGAGGTGATTTCTTTCAATGTCATTGTTTTGCATGCTCATACTCTTATTTCTTTTGGATGTGGGCAGTCTACCCTAACAATATATTGCCATCCATGTTTTTGCGTCTGATGCTGCAGTAGTTGAGCTCAGTAAGATTACCGGGTGGAGCTTTTAACTCTTTAGAGGTGGCTGGGAGGTTTTCTTTTTTACTAATCTAGAAAAATTTTGGGTGGCTGTCGTGTGCTATAGCTGAAATAATTTAATGCTGAAGCATGCTATGTCATACTCCTTGCTTCCTGTGTAGATGAATATGTGGAGCAGCTTGAGTGCATTCTAGACAAACGAAAGCTTTGGATATCCAAACTTCCTGGATGTGGACTTTAGTAGATTCTGTTGGATAGTTTCTTACCAGCTAAACTTACCAGCTAAATTCCAAGTGCATTACCAAATGGAGAGCTAAACATTTGGTTTTGTGGCATCTATGCAAAGTCTTAGCAAGCTTTCCTTTAAGCATGTTTTCTGTGCATAATAGGGGTAAACGTAATTTAGTGTCTCATAAACCTGCTTTTTCATGGCTATCGTGCTCTTTGTGTGCGTCACATATTAATCAATAAGTAACATAAGACAATGATTTAGCTCAGATGCACAAGTACAGTGTTGCTATTCTAGTGCTTGCTTAGAAATAATTTGTCAGAGATAACAGCCTTTGTTTCATATGGTATATATATAAAAGATGCTCCTGCATGCTGTATGTTCTGCTTATCGCATTTATTTTATATTGCAGGATGCAAAGGAGCATCTTGCAGCGTTGGCTGACAAACTCGGTCCATCTTTGGCTGATATTGATGTATGGAGGTTTTAATGCTTTGCATGAATTTGTTTAAGCTTTGTTAAAAATGGATTCGGAGAGTTTTGCTCTACGGTCTTAGCTGATCATGCTAGCAATTTAAGCTCTATCATGAATTCAATAAGCTGACAATCTTTTGTTTTTCAGTTGTCTGTAAAATCACCAAGAACACCTGTTGATGCTGCTGAACAAGGTGATTGTTCATTTTCCTTTTTGCTTGGTCTGATTTGATGGCTCTGAAGTCAAGAGATGGTTTCTGAAGGATTTTTAACCAAAGTAGCATCTCCCGCTACTGATGTAGCAGTTACATGATCTATTTCAACACTACGAACATTGAAACTTTGGTTGGACCAGTGGTTCTAACTCATTGTTGATCTTACAGCTTGGGATGTTTTCATGATGTTATAAATCTGGAAATTTGTTTGACTGATTTTTTTTCTACAATATGTTTCATGATTGTTCTTTATTCCCGAATTGACTGGATGAAGATTCATCAGGGAATCAATAGTTGTTGCAGTTCAATCCCCATCTCTAAATTGGATAACCTGTGCTTGGGGACCCTTTTTTTCCTAGTTATGTATGTTAATGGTGGGAGTGCTTTTTCTCCTTCTAATATACAATGTCTGGCCAATTGAAAGCACATTTTCGTATAAGTAATTCTGCCATGATGGTTATACTTGCTTATGCCATTTAATGGCCACGGAATCCATCCTATTGTCTCAATTGCAGTGAGTTTTCTGTCAACTTTTTGGATCAGTTATGCACATCATTCTCTAGGCGAGGACTCCTATAGCTTCCTCCGTCTGTATGTCGGTGTAGTTTGAGCCATTTGTTCTGATATTTTTGGGGTTCTTCTGCCACCAGATTATGATGAGAAGGCTGAAGATGCTGTTGACTATGAAGACATTGAGGAGCAATATGAGGGTCCAGAGATCCAAGCTGCCAGTGAGGAAGACAATTTGCTTTCACAGAAGGATTATTTGTCTTCCAAAGTTCCTTTTGCTACTTTGCATGATAGGGCTTCGGTATATGATGATGAAGATTATGATGAGGATGAGGAAAATGAGAAAGAGCAGGAGGTGGTGGATAAAGACGCAACACAAAATACTTTATCAGGTTTGCTATGAGCCACGTTATCTGAGTTCCTATAAGATGCTCATTCTCGCTGTGATTTATTTGGGTGCAATCATTAAGATATACTCCACGTGCATGGGTCTTTGCCGTCCTTTTCTGCTTGATTAGACTTCTTTCTCTTCATAGTTCTTCAAGTGTGGTATAAATTACACAACTGAAGCTGTTTGTTATGAGTTTTGGAACCTATAGACGTTTTAAATGCTTACCACTACTGTTGAATTCCGATCATTAGAAGAAAAGCAAGAAATGCTAAATAATGGTATAGAGTAGTCACCTAGGTTTTAAGAAAATGAGCATGTTATTTTTTTATCAGTTTGATTATTCCTATTCCTTTAGAGTGTTTGGCTTCTTGCTTCTTGCAGAAAGATGATAATAAAGCAAAGAGTTATTCGTTGACACTATGCTTTTGTTTGAAATGCCAATCAGCATGGTTTGTTTCGGTGAAATTGTTATTGGGCACCATTCCAAAGAAAACTGAGAAATTACTGTTCCTAAACCAATAATATCTGAGAGTTTTACCTTTTTGATGATGCTACTTATAGGAGGGTATCCAGACATACTGGTGCATTGACATTATATCTGAACTGTTAATGTTGTTGGTTTTATTTAGAGATACTGGTGCCTTGACATCATTTCTGAAGTGTGGTTTCAGACCACATCATTCATTAGAAGCTCACTAAATGGGAATTGTTGATAGTACCTACAATGGAGAATTAATCTCTATTGTTCACAGCTGTTACAGCTAGATGTTGGATGATATGTATCTTAACCTTTCGGGCAGCCTATGTCTCATTTATTAAGCTTTCCTGGTTAAGAAGATTGGTAATAATGACATTCTTCCTTCAGAAGTGCAGGCTGCAAGTCCTGCAGTTTTCTCTGAAGGCAGTGTATCCGCTGAGCATGAGCATTGTCGTGCCTCACCATGTAATGAAAGTCCAGTTGCTTCTTTTGAAGAATTTCAGGTCAGATTGGGTGTTTAATTTGCTGACGATATAGTTGAAGTTTTCCCTTCCATGTTACGAGATTAGTGCTCTTTGGATCTCTTTCATTGTGGTGACTGATGAACTTTTGAATCTTGTGTATACTCAAGTTCCATCTGCAAATTATTGTCGCTTGCTTTTTATTGAGCCAAAAATTGATTCTTTGGAGCAAAGCCTCTATAATTAGCACATCATAAGTCTTGTATCTTAAGTGGTGCTTTATTGAAGTCGTGAATTAAGCTTTATAAGCATTGCAATCTAGTAGCTTTATCGAAACTCTTGTACGGGCTCTTCTGTGTTTCCCAGCATAGTTGTTATTGGCTAAGTAATATTCAACTGAACTATTTATGCACACATCAGGAGATAGCCGAAGCTGATGAGGAACCACCGGATGATAGAGCTTCTTCCCTGTTACCAGTTCTGTGTATTGAAAATGGGATGGTTATTTTACGGTTTTCCCAAATATTTGGCATTCATGAGTCTTCGAAGAAAAACTACAAAAGGGATCACAAGACCTCGGTCCAGAAAGGTATTTTGCTGATTAATTGTTGTCCATTCCTCCAATATTCCCCTTTATGCAATTGCTGATAAAAAAAAGTTTTCCCTGTATCCAATTTTTGGTTATGTTTCTGTTTTTGGCACCAAGCAGCACAAATACAAAACTAAAGTTGTATACTAGATGTATACATACCAACAAAAGAAAAGGCAGCAATAAATAATGAAAATGAAAAGAATGATATTCAATGGCTATAGCCGGAAGAAATTCTAATCCTTTTATCACTCAAATCCACAAAAGAAAAATGGAAAGGAAAATTTAGAAAGAATAGGAAGACAAGCATTTGCGATTTTCCTTGATGACTTATCTCTGTTCTCTGATGCATGTATCTTAATTCCTTCATGTTTCTGGCTAATTGTTCTTTCCGTTTCTAATAATGCAATCTCATTGGGAACTGCAATGTTAGAGGTCTGCCGCATTAACATTTTGTAAGTAAAGAAGATAAAAGTATGAATCCTCGTTCCTTCTTCTTCTGGAAATGAGAAAAGAGTAAAAAGAAGAGGGGGAAAAAAGAAAAAGGGAAAGAGGGGGGGGGGGGGAGGGGATTGTCTGGAAGGAAGAATGGGAGAGTTTTGATAAACCACTGCAGCCTCAGTACAAAAGAACAGGGAAAGACTCTCCTGATGGTATCATACGTGGTCCTTAAGGAACAGTTTGATTGTTTATCGTGCTTTCTCTTCAGTTAGGCTGGGGGGTCCATACCTTTCTTTGTTAGAAGTCTTTCTTCCTTTCCCTCATAAACTCTTTCTTTTTTTTTATGCATGTTCTTAAATTAGGGTTGGGAGTTATTTTGGTTTCACATTTTGTTCTGAATTTCTTTCACGACCTTTCAGAGAGGTTTAAGTCTACAGATGTTTCTCATGCCGTGGAAGAAGATGAAGAGGCTTTCTTAAGAGGTTTGAGTCAGGGTTTTTCATCCCTTAAACTGGTACAGGAAGTTCAAGATGATATAGTGGGGAATACTGATGGTGATGCACGTGAAAAGTATGGTGCTGGCAACAGTGAAGGCAGACCTCTGAGAGCTGACGAGGACATTTTTCATAGTGGAGGACCTATGAAACAGGATTTATCGGTAGATCTGTCTACAGTTTGGCAGTTGCCTGAAAGTCCTAATTTCTATCCTCTTGGTCAGCTAGACTGGGAAAATAGCATCCTCTGGGATAGTTGTCCAGTAAGCCCTGACAATTCTGCTGAAAACGACGACCTATGCAGAGTTGATTCCAGAGACTCAGTCGATGGAGTTTCTGAGCCACGGATTGAATCAGAAGATCTTAAATCAGGGCATCAAATAGCTCAAATTGAAAAGACAGATGGATTCAGGTGTCCTGCTACTTTGGTGTCCGCCGGATCAAACAGTACATTGAGGCATTCCAATATTGTATTTTCCAAAAAGGAATTCCATCCCCAGCTTCTGAGATTAGAATCTCATTTGGGAATGGATAAACAGTGCCATGGAGATGGTTTGGAGGATAAGATCACAGAAGAGCGGCTTCAGCATGATGCTTTAACGCAATTTAGCAAAATCTCATTGCAGAATAGACACATTCTGGATGGGTCCTGGGTTGATGAGATAAGCTGGGAGTCTAATGCTTCAATTGCCAAGCCAAAGCTTATTTTTGATCTCCAAGATGGACGTATGCTTTTTGAGGTTCTAGATGACAAGGATGGTAACAAGTTTTGGCTTCATGCAGGGGCTATGGTGATGACTCGATCTCCAGAACCCATTAGTCATGATTCTCTTGAGCTGATCAGTCATGGTAGACTCTCTAGCTGGCAGTTTGACATTGCCAATGACGTGTTCTATTCAAACAGGAAAACATCTCAGCAGCTTAATACTAGCTCTGAAAAACGCATTGCTTATGGTGGTGAAGTGTATCATTCAGCACCTGCCCTGAAGTTGGAGACGATGAAACTAAAGTTGAACAAGTAAGTATCAGTTGCTATGGTTTCACAAGGATTCTGTTCCGGTGTATTTCTTCTTTAAGCAACATCATATGATCGTTCTGCATTCAGCATCAATATGCTTATCTATGTTAGGGATTTTATCGAGCTGCTTTCAGAGATTTAAACTAACATCAGTCCTTTGTCCTATCATTCTTTTTTTATAGGAAGTTCTTGAATAAGTTGTCCAACTATTTGTCCTGATCTTGCCTTGCTGAAGCTTTTCTTGAACCAAAAGCTAGGTCTTTTGTTGATGGCACAGATATCTGTAGGTTAATTCAGGATCTATACTTTTCTCTAATATGACGTGTTGTGTAATATTTTAATGCCCATCCCATTCATATGGAAGGGTTTTGTGCTAGCGGATACCTGTTTCATTATTGCCATTATACTCAATCTTTTCCTTTTTTGGACACTATAAACTTCTACAATTATATATTGTTATACCATAAAATCATTCTCAAAAATATGGGCTGATAATTGATATTTACGGTCTAATGATACGATGTGTCCGCATTTTGTCATTCATGTCGTCAAATGTTTTATGGGCAGTTTAACTTATTAGCCTTCATTGATGTGAGTTCCTGAATAACCCAGGAGTAGCATGTGAAAATGCTCAGGAGTGTTGGATGTTCAAATGCACTGGCTATAATCTACCTTTATTGAATCTGCTCCCAGTTATCTCCTAAATGAGTCTATCAGTTGTTTATTTGATGCACATTCTAAGATCCATCTGTCCATTTTAGTGTGATTGCATATGGTCAGTGTAATTTTTGTGATGTTAATGTTACCTGTTAAAGTTGAGATTCACATCTTGTATGTCCTTTTGCTCTTGTTTGCAGTAAAGATGTAGCCAATTTTCATCGACCTAAAGCTCTTTGGTATCCGTATGACAATGAGGTGGCAGTTAAGGAGCAAGGGAAGCTATCTACTCAAGGGCCAATGAAGATTATAGTAAAGAGCTTGGGGGGCAAGGGAAGTAAACTTCATGTTGATGCTGAGGAGACTGTCTCGTCAATCAAGACAAAGGCTTCAAAGAAGCTAGGTTTTCATCTCACTGACATGATTTCTACCCAGGGTTGAGAATTTAACCCAATTTTCATCATGCAAATGTCTCTCTGTTTGCAGAAATTGAGCTCGTTTTTTTCCTTACAGATTTTAAGCTATCTGAACCAGTGAAGTTCTTTTACCGTGGAAATGAACTTGAAGATCATAAATCTCTTGCTGATCAAAATGTCCAGCCTAACTCGTTGATACATATAGTACGTACAAATTTACATTTGCTGCCAAAAGCACAGAAGATTCCTGGTGAGAATAAGTCTCTGCGTCCTCCTGGTGCATTCAAGAAGAAATCTGAGCTCTCTGTGAAAGATGGCCATGTGTTTCTAATGGAGTAAGTGACTGGAAGCTATTATTTAAGTGGGAACATGCATTTGTCTCTTATCCCATTTTCTTTTATTCGACCCACTGTAGAGTGATTGATGCTATGCTCTTCCACGGATGCAATTAAAGGAAGTCTGTCGTATAAAATATTTCTCTTGAGATGATTCTCCTTCTGTTTCCACTCTCTCTCTCTCTCTCTCTCTCTCTCTCTCACAACGCACACATATGCTTGCATGCATGTACTGACACTCTTTTGGTGATTATTGAAGTTCTAAAGTGGTGCTTCTCTGAGCAAAAATGTAGGTATTGCGAGGAAAGGCCCCTACTGCTGAGCAATCCAGGGATGGGCGCAAGACTTTGTACATACTATCAGAAAACAGCCCCAAGTGATCAAAATGGCATCTTTCTACGTGGTGAAAACAGGAGTTTGGGGACTGTGATGGTACTAGATTCTACTGATAAATCCCCTTTCCTTGGAGATATAAGACCTGGTCGTGCACAGTCATCTCTTGAAACAAACATGTATAGAGCACCTGTATTTCCTCACAAGGTGTCCTCAACCGACTATCTTTTGATTCGCTCTGCGAAAGGAAAGCTTTCTATTAGACGGATTGACAGGATGAATGTTGTCGGACAACAGGTCTGTCTTGAAAATTATAATGATACCCTTTCTTAGGTGCTTCTTTTGATAATTATAGTCTTGATGATCTTTCTTTTTAATCATTCCTCGACTTAAAATGAGGTAGATATAATTTAATGTTGTGTGTTTTATGTCCTTGCTGCTGGTCTGGAAATATCAACTCTAACTTGTGTGGGAAATAAATTCTGTTTTATTTGTCATATATAGGCCATGTATCAGCTTGAAATAAATATAAAGTGCTTATGAGGTTTACTGGCTATCCTACTGTAACTTTTGTACTGATTCTGTACACTGTAATTAAGTGAATATGTGTGTGGTTTTTGAAGATCACAGTGGAATGTGTTAAAATCTTATGACAGACAATCAAAAGTAGGGCCAGATTGTAATCTGCAAAAGCGAGCCTTCAAAAATATGTGTGTGGTCGTGTATTCTAAATACGCTGGATGTCGAAGGAATGCCAATAGTCTCCTTTGCCAGTTTAAAATTTATCCTTGACTACTTTTTAAGCATAAGACTTACTATTTTCTGAGTCTTTGTGCTTGCTTCTTTGGATAATTCAAAGAATTCTGTTTGACTTGATCATGATGTTGAAAGGATACGATAGAAGAATGGAAATTGTTCAGTGCAAAACTTTGGATGATGAGATGTTGAGAGAGTTGCATTTCAAAATAATTCATTTGTGGAGAAAAGGCGAGTGGCAGGGGCATTTTAGTGGCCGTTCAATTGGTGATTCTCAGGGAAATGCTGAGAGAAGTTTTAAGATTTACAGATACCTAGGATTGCTGTTTAGTGCACTATCTAAGACAATCGAGTTACGCTTGTGGATAGCTATCTTGAGGAGGCAAATACTATATGAAACTTTTTAGAGGAAGCTAACTGGAAGTGCAGTTGTTTTGAAAATCCTGATGACTGAGGAATTTTAGTGGCAAATAGATATACTATGTGAACAAGAAAAGAAAACTAGCTAAATGTTCTCAGAAATTTCAAAGACATGTGACTTCCTGTATTGTAAAACACAGCCAGACAAATTGCGTTGATGTGGGCCTTGCTAAGTCTTTTTTCGTATGGTCATCTTTAGCATGGAAAGGAAGGAATAGGAGGCTTTCAAAGGTAGATTCTCTATTTGATGTGGTTACAGAGACTGTTGATGAGTGTTGCTTGTAAAACTAACCTTCCATCTCCTTGAATTTGTTGCCCAATATGTTGCTTAATTTACCAAAATTTCATCTAGACAATTGGTTCCGTGGAATATTGGGGGAGTGATAGACATCTGATCTTGTTCCCATGCTTGCAGGAGCCTCTCATGGAAGTTATGTCTCCAGGAACAAAAGACCTTCAATCTTTTCTCATGAAGAGAGTACTGGTTTACATGTTTCGACAGTTTCGTGCCCTGAAAAAACGCGGTGTAGCTCCTTATGTCCGTGCAGATGAGTTGTCCTCACAGTTCCCAAACCTGTCCGAAGCTTTTCTCCGCAATAGATTGAAAAAGCATGCTTGTGCTGAGTTGAAGGTAGATTTGCATCAATGCCAAAACTTTGGAATGTTCCAACTTTGTTAATTAATGTATGGCTTGTCCATTGTATATTTACAGACATGCTTGTTCCTGCTGCTGTTGTCTGAAGTTGCAGTTTCTTTCCTAACTGTAGTTCTTTTCTTATGTATGAACAGAGGATTTCCAATGGGGAATGGATTTGGAAAATGAGGTCCAATTTCCACATTCCATCAGAAGAAGCACTGAGAAAACTAGTGCCACCAGAGAAGGCAAGAGCCATTTTCCATAATGTCTCTGTTTCCCTCGAAGCGAATTATGTGTTTGAGTTTGCATCTATGAAGTTCGTGAATAAGATTGAGGAGAAAGAGATAGTGAAGCAGCATGTTCAAATAGATATAGCGAGTTTTAATCAGAAAGTGTAGAATAAATTCATCTATCAACAGAACTTTTAGTCCGATGCTCGGGTTAGATTTGTGAGTAACTCACAAGAAGGGAGATGTATCTTATGCTGATGGACGGTAGGTTATAAATAGATTACTATGGGGGGTCCACCATCCAAGCTTCTGTTAAAAGTTTGCTCAGTAACTGAAGGGTTCTTTGTTTACTTCAATTGATCTAAATGTGAATAGAGGAATCACATCTACTTTTAAACATTTGTCAGCATCTGTACCACCTATCTCAGAGTTGGATCAAAGTGGAAATCCTTTCTAATTGCTATTTGATGTACTTGGATAGGTGAGCCAAGACTATATTATTGGTTGAAGCTTGTTGGGGCACTTGGCATACTTCTATCTGGTGGATCATAAGTCCGTGTGTTTTTAGCACCTTCTTCCTCTTCATGATATGCAAACTGTTTTGTGTGAATATTACAGATGTGACCTGTATTTTTTTTTTGGGCCATTGATGTGACCTGTACTGATCAATCACTGTCTTTCATCTGTGCTTGGAAGTGAGACTAGTGTGCGAGTACTTGTAGCCTATGACTGTAGAGTACTCTCACGCTGTATTAAGTGTCTCTTGTAAGCGTCCTTATGAAATCAAATGCTCCAGATCTATTGACTTTCTCCTCCATCTTGGTGTTAGGTCTGTGCATATGAAAGTATGCTGGCTGGTCTTTACAGGCTCAAACATTTAGGAATCTCGAGACTCATGCATCCAACTGGAATTGCATCTGCAATGAGTCAGCTTCCCAATGAGGCAATTGCCCTAGCTGCTGCTTCACACATTGAGAGGGAACTGCAAATTACTCCATGGAACTTGAGTAGCAACTTTGTCGCCTGTACAAACCAGGTTACTTTATGCAAAATAGATGAAATATACAAATGGCTTTTGTCCTTCCTTTTCTGCAGCCGGGGAACCGGGTGCGCTTATTTCAGTTAATGTGTTGATATCTGCTTTTTTTCATTATACTATTGGGACTCAGGTGCACTTTACTCCCTGTGCTTTCCTTTTTTTGACAATTTTACCCATTATTTGTTGGTTGCATTGTTCAGGTTCGAGAAAATCTTGAGCGTCTGGAAATCTCTGGTGTTGGTGATCCATCTGGTCGGGGTCTTGGTTTTAGTTATGTTCGTGCTGCTCCAAAGGCACCAATGTCGAGTGCAATGACGAAGAAAAAAGCAGCTGCTGGTCGTGGAGGTTCCACAGTTACTGGCACAGATGCTGATCTACGCAGACTAAGCATGGAAGCTGCACGAGAGGTTTGTATGCTTGGCGACAATTGAGATGAAGCATTTGACTCCTATGCATTGAATACTTTTCATGCTTTGTTATGGACTGAATCCTTCCTTATTTTTCTTTGTCATGATTTTCTTTATTTGCTGTGTAATGGGGGCAAATTGGCTGGTTACTAAATGACTTGTATTTATCTTCTGGATTGCACCACTTACTAAATTTCCAGCAAATTCCATTGAAGAAAATATGCCTCTTGAGAAATCTTTAAATAGTAACTGATTAGAGTTTGCTTGTGCTTCTGTCCAGTCAAATTATACTACTTTCCCTGTATCCTGGTTGAATATTTCTTGGTGCTCCTAAGGTCCTACTACTTTCTCAATTACAGGTTCTTCTAAAATTCAACGTACCTGATGAAATTATAGCTAAGCAGACTAGATGGCATCGGATAGCGATGATCCGTGAACTTTCTAGCGAACAAGCTGCTTCTGGAGTTAAGGTTGACCCCACGACTATTAGCAAATATGCACGTGGTCAGAGAATGTCTTTTATTCAGTTGCAGCAGCAAACCCGAGAAAAATGTCAGGAAATTTGGGATCGACAGCTCCAGTCTCTTACAGCTATTGATGGTGATGAAGGTGCTAGTGATTCGGAATCCAATAGCGACCTAGATTCTTTTGCAGGGGACCTAGAAAATTTGCTTGATGCAGAAGAATTTGAAGGAGATGAAGCAATTAATCAACGCAAGCATGATAGATCTGATGTTGTCAAGGGACTAAAAATGAGGAGGCCTTCATCCCTGGTTGAGGCTAAGGAAAAGGTTGAAGATGAAGCCGCTGAAGCCGCTGAATTATGCAGGATGCTCATGGATGGTACTGTGCTTGTTTTTTCTACTTACAAATTGCTCATTGTCTAGAAAATAAGCTTTAACATGTGATGCTTATGAGACGATGCACTTAGCTGATTATCAATTTAAAAGAACAATCATTCTTCGCTGCGCTAACTTCAATTTCTTTGATGCCTCTGCAGCATGTCCAGTGCCTCATGAGTTCTTGTTTGTGGCTTTCATTGAGAACAAAATTTCTTAATTTTCATTGATAAAAATTTCTTAATTTTGGATGTTCTTTGATAATTAGCTCATGATCTACATGGTTTCTCTAGAGAATAGGTTGAGTACTGATATAGCCTTCTGATTTAATAATGTTTTGCAGATGATGAGACAGAATTGTTAAAGAAAGAAAAGATTGGAGCTGTAAGGAAGGAACTTGGCCTTGCTCCAGGATTACAACCTGTTGTTGTTTCTGAGAAAGGGGAGCGCATTAAGAAATCGAAGAAACTAGTGAAGCAAGTATCAAGCTCAGTTGCTGCTGATGGTTCAAGACAGTGTATTAATGGTGATCAAGAAGATGTGAGCATGAGTCTTAAACTTTGACCTTATTTGTAGCCCAGTTTTTAATGGATCATTTTCTTTAACGCCTTGTCAATTTTCACTTTCTGCCCATAGTTTGAGTTAGCCCTTTCCCTTGTATCTGTTGGAATGATAATTAAATCTTTTGGCAGGTGGAAACTCCGCTATCAAAAAAGAACTTCCCAACGAAGGTGAAAGCTAAGAAGATTAAAATACTAGGTGATGGAATTAAGGCAAGTTGACTTATTTGTTCTATCTCTTCCGTGATTGTAATCCACTGAATCTTTGAATGTGCTTATGACAGGAAAATACATCTCGTCTATTTTTACAATAGTGGCTTTTGCAATGTTGTTTTTGGCAGATGGTTGCTTGGGTTGCTGTTGCACTTGGATAAGACACTATCCTGAGAATATTATAGATTCTGCAGGGGGAGTTCTAATTTAGAAATTTGCCTGGGAAGTAATAAAATAATTAAAAAGAAGGAAAACACTTTTGATTCATGGAAATTGAAAGTTCACAATAAAAGAAAACTGCCTATGTCTAATTAGAAAATTTACAAGTTTGAAGTGTTTGTGTCCTGATTGTGTAACATTTTTGGACTCATAGCAGTCTTCATTTGTAATTATTAGATCAGATAGAAGAATCTGCCAGGGCAGTAAGTGAAGGGGCAGTCGGAGCAAGATTGTTAAGGGAATGGGGTAGTTTCTTTTATTTTTGCTGTTAAGTTGCCCTAGACAGTGGTGTACATTTTATCTAGTCTGGGGCATAGTTTTTTTCAATGATAAATAAGATCTCATAAATAAGGTATTAAGCGGGTGCTGCCCCTATATACAAAAAGGCTTCAGGTAGAGAGCAAACATGAGCAGATCTCCATTTTCCCTTGTGTATGGGTCGTTGGTGTTTGCTTTTGGCTTCATTAGAGATAGCATATTACTCTCCCATTTGAAATAAATTATAGATATGCATAACTAAATTATCATATGATATGAACTCCTGGTATTATATCTGAAGAAAGATAGGATAAAGAATCAGCCTCTAACACCCCAACACAATTGCGGCAGATCGAGCTTTAGTGAATTTGCTATTTCTTGCTTCTGCAACATTTGAGATTCCTGCCTGATATGTCCATAAAATATCAATCTATAGAGTTAATCCTTCGGCAGTCATCTCTACATTGTGATGTGTGTTTCTATGTGTGAGGGTGAACCTTCATTTTTCTTTCTCCAACAAATGTTACATCTATCGTAAGATACTACTGCATTAGTGTGTGTTCTCCTGTTTTGCTTCCAATCTAATTTAGTTCTCCAATTTGAGTTAGGTCTTTAAGGAGAAGAAATCAGCCAGAGAGAGTTTCGTTTGCGGGGCCTGTGGACAGGTCTGTGACTTCAACCCTTGTGGAAAATTTATGTTGTGTGATAATGTCGTAATGTTCGTCTTTCTCTTTTGTCCAGCTGGGACACATGAGAACCAACAAAAATTGCCCCAGGTATGGAGAAGATCTCGATCCACAGACAGAAGCCATTGATACTGATAAAGCATTGGGGAGGTCAAGTTCTGTCGATCCTGCCAGTCTTCCACAACAGAAATCTGCGACAAAGAAGATTACGCCTAAGAGTGCAGCAAAAATTCCTCTGGCAGAGGCAACTGAAGGTCAGAAGTCTGGCTCCAAAACAAAAGTTCACTCTTTAAAGCTCAAATGCGGATCAATTGACAAGCCTTCTGATGACATCACTCTGGCTTCTACCCAAAGTTCAGACCAAGTGGCATTGTCCATTGGTGATGCTGGGAGCAAGTCTGCTGTGAAGGTGAATAAGATAGTTATCTCTAGCAAAACAAAGCCAGCAGATATACAACTTGAATCCCATAAACCTTCTATTGTGATACGTCGTCCTACTGATGCTGATAGAATCCATCCAGAAGCCCAAAAGACCTCTATTGTATTTCGGCCACCAGTGGATACAGATAAAGCACAAATTGAGCCTCATAGGCCATCTATTGTCATACGGCCACCGGCAGATATTGAAAAGGAACAATCTCACAAAAAATTAATTATCAGAAGACCAAAAGAAGTTATTGACTTGGACCAGGCCAGTCAGGAAGGAAGTACTGATTTTGAGTACAGAAAGACAAAGAAAATAGTTGAACTGTCAGATTTCGAGAGATACAGATCGCAAGAGAACACTTATTTTATGGAGTCATCATCAAAGAAGAAATCTCGGGAAGATAAAAGATGGTGGGAAGAAGAAGAGAAGAGGAGAAATATGGAGAGATTGAGGGAAGAAAGGACGAAGAGGCAGTATATGGAAGAAATCAGAATGTTAGAAGAGAGAGAAAGGTTAGCTGAGATAGAAAGATATGAAGTGTCATTAAGACGTGAAAGGGAAGAGGAAGAGCGGCAGAAAGCAAAGAAGAAACAGAAGAAGATGAAAAAGGCTGAAGCTAGAGATGAGTACCTAGAAGACTATAGGGCTAGAAGAAACGATAAAAGGATGCTGGAAAGGGACCGGACAGCAAAGCGGAAGCCTCTTGTTGATCATGGAAAATTAAGTGCAGACTATGCCCTGCCTACGAAGCGTCGGAGAGGCGGGGAGGTACTAATATTCATTACTGTTGAGTCCGTTGCTTAACTACTGTTACTTAACTATATTGCACTTTATTGGATGTTTTCTATAAGATTGCATGACAGCTAGTGATGGGGATTTAATATTGGGGCTGTAGATTAGTACTTCTGTGATGTGTATGAACAATCTCTAGCAACTCATTGACCAGTTGACGCCCTTAATGGATGATTTGGATTAGGTTTGGGAAGTAATTCATGTGGTGGCAATTTACTATATGATTTGATAATTGCTGTTTGTTGCTTTGTTCTAGTGAACATGAAGTCTTCGTTTCATTTGCTGGTCTGATGACCCATCTCCAATTGGATATACTGATTTTTATCTGGAGCATATTCCATGCATTATGTGACTCAGTTTTCTGCATGCTTATTTAATTTTGGAATTTATTCCAGGTTGGACTGGCGAACATCTTGGAGCGCATAGTGGAGACATTAAGGGGCCGGCAGGAGGTTTCCTATCTCTTTTTGAAACCTGTGCAGAAGAAAGAGGCTCCAGACTATCTGGACATCATTGATAAGCCAATGGATCTGTCCACTATTAGGGAGAAGGTTAGGAGGATGGAGTACAAGAACCGCGAGGATTTTAGGCACGATGTGTGGCAGATAACCTTCAATGCCCACAAATATAATGATGGGCGCAATCCTGGGATTCCTCCTCTTGCGGATCAGCTTTTGGAGCTATGTGACTACTTGTTGAACGAAAATGATGAGAGCTTGACTGAAGCTGAAGAGGGTATTGAATATTAGTTAGCCTGGAGGGATGTGTATAGTTTTACTCTCTTCCAAAATTTCTACAGAAGCCATCTCTGTTTCTGTACATATGGGGTGGGTTTCTAACATCTAAGGTGACTTTGTGGGTACGTCTCTAGGTTAGGGTGTTTGTTCCATGTTGTATCCTTAAAAATGATTTTAGCTTCTGCTATATGATTATATCTCAGATGCATATTGGAGAAATAACAAGAGGAAAGGGTCTTACATCCTCAGTTGATTTAGAATTTTTCCCTTCTGTTATTTTTTATACCCTCGTGCGCTGTGCATCCCCAAAGTAAAGTTATTTATCTGTCTTTAGATGTATATAGTATAGAAGCTCATCGGCTGAATTGGGAAAGCTTTAATCTTTATCCATCTTTAGATGTATAAAGAAGTCCATCAGCTGAATTGGGGCAAGCTCTAATATCTCTCTCTCTCTCTCTCTCTCTCTCTCTCTCTCTCTCTCTCTCTCTCTCTCTCTCTCTATTATTTACCAGCCACAGTAAGTACTATAGTTAACGGACAGACTAGATAAGTTAATATATAGGTGAATAGTAATTCTTACATTTGCAAATTGATAATTTCCTTTATCTAATTTTGACACCTTGACTAATACATTCTCGATATTGAGGTGAGAATTCTACGAAGTCGTTTTATATCAAAGAAAAATTTTAAGCTCCCTACGGCATGTACTATAGTTGTTCTTGCAATGGATTTAATTATTGGCCAAAACTCACTTCTAGAAATATAGAGTAGATGAAAATTATGTAGTTGAATCCTCTTTTGGTAATGATCTGAGTAACTAATTGACTCCAACATTGTCTAAACCTCACCTTTAGGAATAAAGGCTATTACTATTAATATTGTTATTACCACCTTCTAATGGAATTGACATCATTGATGCTTCAAAACTCACATTTTGATTATTATGATGACCATCGTTGCTGTCTTTAGCATCATCAGCATCATTATTATGTACAACCAAAAAAGTCTTAGTGAGATCTCTTTCATTCATAAGTATATATTCATATTATTGACTACAGATAATTATAGATGTTAAACAACACTTCTTCTAGCAATAATACACGGCCAATTGACCTATCTAATAAGCATCAATTGCCTAATGACTAAAACCTGTTGCTTATGTATATAACTATATAATATAGACATAGATTGTAGGTTAGAGGTTAGAATAAAGGTGCATAATTTTTTGCCTAGGTGGTGGGTATTTTTAGGGAGAAGCACAAATCATCAACAAGGAGAGGACAATTCTGATAATTTACAATCCTAAGTAATTACTTTAGAGGCAATTATTTGAGAATATTCTATTATATGATGTTAATGTGAGTATATATGTGCAACGTGTGGTTAGAGTTGAGAAGAAGTCTTTCATAACTTCCTCAGTTGCTAAAAAATCCATTGAAATAAACCATCCCTGATATCATGGCTAAAAAAAGGGGTAAATCGAACACTAATAAATAATGAATATTTGTATAATGTTGTATATCTAAAGGATCACTCATAGCAATTGTTTTATTTGTCAAAATCAAAATTATTAATCTTAAAATGATAACTCTTTGGTAGGACCTCGGATAGACAAAAAAGAATTCTTAAAATGATAGTACGAGTATATTGACATCTCATAATACAAAATTTTCACATAACAATCGTTGAATTTAGAACTAGGAATCACAAGCTTAGTCTACAACTTCCTAGGAGTTGATCTGCACCAAGCGTTCGGATTTTGTGCATCGATTAGCTTTCCAATGCTTAAGGGAGCATAGGAAAAGAGATAATTTTAGAGAGGAGAGATAATTTGAGCTTAAAGAGGTTTTTTTTTTTTATAGAGAGAAATGTGGAAAAAACTATACCTGAAACTCATATTAGTATTTATATAATACTGTTGAAGGGTCATGATTTTATTAGACAAGTGTTAGGCTATGGATGATAAGGTGATGAAAAGATGGGGCCAATGACATCATTGTTGATGAAACGATAATGCGTGTCAGATATCATTAATTAGTCAAAATGATGTGTACTTACAAACCCATCGGAATTTTTAGCATGGTAAAAAACCCCATGATAGGTCTCCCATTGAATCTTGATGGTCGATGACTGAATTGATCTTAAGAACGATGTTGCACTGAATTGTCCGCAAATGCTTATTTTATATTGGAAGTCACAAGCAAAGAGTCAATATAAAAGGAGACATCGACAACTCCTGCGATATATAAATTCTTCCTTCTCAAAGGAAGCGAGGACTAGACATCTCAAACATGCACAGATAACATCGACGACGACAGTTCATACATGAAACTGCGTCTGTACTTATTGTATATCTAGATTAACCTCAACACCACTCATGAAATTGAAGACCCAGCTGCAAGGTGATTAGAGATGTCTCAAGCCCACCATTGGTGAACAGCAACCCCTGCATCCCTCAATCTTCCATACAAAGCCAGGCACTCCCAGTAAGCCCTTTGGCTCTTATTTGTCTTTCGATACCCCCATTGACTACTACACTCCAGGAACATTTCATCCACCAGATGTATCGCCCTCTTCCTCATTATTTCCTCGGCCACTTCTGCGTCGGCCTTCATCACGACGTACTCTTCTTCTCTCACATTCTTGGTCAACCAATCCGATACATCCACGCCTGCATCTGCGGATCCGGCCTCGAGATGGTGCACCTGAAAGTGCTGATTTTGCACAGGGTAGTTCTGATGAAACCATTCCACCATGGCACTGCCGTCGTCCCACGAGCCTACCGTTATGAGATTGCGCCGTTTATAGCCTTGAAGAGAATCACCCAATAACTTGGGAAGATATTTGATTTTCTTCAAGTACTCGCTGGATCTTACTAGAGCTTGTCTTGGGGGTTCAAGCAACACGTCCTCCAAGCCCTTCAGGGTGGCTTTCTTGGCTTCTAAGGCCAAGTTGCAGAGTTTTCGCTTTGTCGAGGAGATTGTGAGCTGAATGTCAGAAGCGACTTTCCTCATTGCCAAGACAGTGCACTCATATCTTCTCATATACACGATTTTATAATTCGATGGTTCTTGGAAAGCATTCGAAGGATCGCTAACAAGCTGAACAGCAAGAATGCCACCTATTTTCACTACCCTGTCCACGAATCTAGGGTCAACCGAATCAGATACGAGTGCAAAATCAAACGTCCTGTCGGGGATCAGACTCTGGCTCTCCACATCCGATTCCAGGGCGAAATCGATTTCATTGTCATCTAAGAATTGCAGATTCTCACCGAGCTGCCCAATACCAGAGCTCACAACCAGAGCTTTATCGCCTTTTTTAAGGAGGCCCTCTTGAGATAAATCATGAAACAGGACATTCATGGACTGCAAGTTGCTCATATCAGAGGCAACACCAATCTCGAGCGCATTGAATAGAGACCTTGAACGAGGGGACTTCATAAGGGAACCTACACAAGGCAATGTGACTATAACCACAGCCAGAAACAATGATCTTGACAAAACGCGGAGGACCCTAGAATTGGGCAGCTGAACCACCAACTGGGAGTTGCAATCGGGCGGGAGATTCACTCCATTCAAGCGTCTCGTCTTACGCTGGTCCCTGGCTCGGAAACCATGAACCAAGTCCATTATGCTTTTACCCCTCCAGCTGATTAACCACACAGATTGCCAAACTCGGTGCACCGAAAAAGCAGCAGAATTTGGCTAAGTCAGCCAAATTGGCGAACACCCAAGATCGAGTAACGAGAGGTGAGCGCTCTAAAAAGAGGAATTGAACAGAGAGACAGAGAAAGGGGGGATCTTTTAGCGAGTGCAAAACCTAGCAGCGGTGTGGTTACCACCCACGAGGGCAACACGAACGCTTCGGACTCTGCACCATAGTAGCATCAATCGCCTCATCCTCTCTGCCTCCATCCTGGGATAGAGAAACCGACCCTTTTCTTCACCAGATCCTTACCCAGATGCTATCCCGTCACGCATCGTTCGACACCCGGCGAATCAGAGGAATGCTAGTGTGTCGGGAAAAGAACAAATGGGGAGGAGACGGATGAGAGATATGAGACCGGGATCGTGCTTTCCCCGTTGCTGTCCTTTCGTTACAAAATTGTGGGACACAGAGAGAAAGAGAGTCTGCATGAAAACGGTTAAAGGGTGAACGAAATGGGGAAGAGTGAGCTGTGAAGGGAGGCTAAATTAAGGCCCTTCTCTTGCTGGCTCTCCAAATCTCGCATCGACATGCCGTGTAGGCGCAGTGTTTTTCCGTTGGAAAGAGAGAGAGAGAGAGAGGGGATTGGCAAAACTCGGTCGTGGGCTTCGGCCGGTTACGGGCCATGTCCTTCCTGTGAAGCTCTATCTGGTTCAGAAAAGCCCAACAAGCCTTCTCTTTCCAGCTTCGGCCCAATGGGCTTTGACACGGCCTCTCCAGTCAAACTCGACGTAAATGACATGCGACGCTCGACCAAAATCAATGATCCTCACTAGGGGTGTGCATACTCCGGATTGGGCTGGTCCCATGCTTAACCTGAGGACTAACCGCACAGTGTCAGTCCTCAATTTTTAGGATTTTAGACCAATTCGTCAAGCATGAGACCGAGGACTCGGTCTGATCCGGTCCCCAAGTCAACTCAGGACCGCTAAATTTTTCATACAAACAACATGCGAGAGAGTGACAGACGTTGGGCAAGCAAGCAACGGCACGATGGACAAGCGAGCGATGGCACGATGGGTGAGCAACTGGCAAGCTAGTGAGCAGCGGCGACCGATAAGATTGAAAGCTCAACATATTAGGGTAACCTCATTCTTCGAAGCTCAAGTAAGACGAAAAGAAGAGAAGTGGAGTCTGAAGACTTCGTGGAATTAGTCTTAGGCATGTGGGGCCTGTGGGGTGTGGGCTGTGGATGTGCCCATGGGTTTGGGCTCTAGAATTGAACAAGAAATTGAGCGAAGGTACGGCATAAGGCAAAAGGCAGATTATGGGCTTGTAAAAAAAAGTGTGTAATATATATATATATATATTGTCGAGTTAGTCCGGGTTGGATCAACCTGACCTCTTATAACCGATGACCAACTCGTACAGTATCGAGTTCGAGATTTTAGGATCGAGTACTAACCCGTTCTCTCAAAAACCTGATCAGAACCGGCCGGGTTGGGTCGATCCAAGATCGACCCTGAACCATCGCTTACCCTTAATTCTCATCATCAGAGGAATAGGCATTTAAGAGGTTCTCAACCTAACGTCGTCTGTCACGTTGTATCGCATTGACTTGAATCCAAAAGCCTCTCTAGTTTCTGTGGGCCATAAATAAATATAGTTTTGCTTAATTCAAAAGTTTTTTTTTAACAAAGAAAAATGTTCAACAACTTAATAGAATAATTAGATAATCTTAACAACACAAGTGATTTATGAAACTTTGATTTAATGTGTAACGTAATTTCCAAATTTTATCTTGATCAATATGCAATTTCGATATTTTTAATTTATTTAATATAATTTTTGAATTAAATCAGTTTTTAATATTATTCCTGAACTCGAGATATTTGTATATAATTCAGGGATTAAATTAAATATATAAAAAAAGTATACTCAAGGACATCTCTATGCTATTTTCCCAATCACTATCTAGAGCATTAGGAGGCCAAGGGGAGAAGAAAAGGCATTGAAGAAAATATGTATAAAGAAAAAAAAAATGGAACTCTATATAGGAGGGCATCGGTCGCGATTTGCTGCGTAATGCACCTGAAAACCTAGAGAGAGAGAGAGAGAGAGAGAGAGAGAGAGAGAGAGAGAGAGATGGGAGTGGAGAAGGAAGTGTTGCGAGCAGGAACGGGTCCCAAGCCCTCTCGTAGTCAGAACGTCACCGTTCACTGCACTGGCTACGGTCCTCCCTCTCTCCCCTCCTCTTCTTTGTTCTTCTTCGGTTGAATTCATTTCTTTGTCCACCTGCAAGATTCGGAGTTCTTGATCTGTTGTTCCGTCTTCTGTTTCGCTGGGTATGCAGAATTGGACTTGTAGTGTTGGTATGCGCTCGCAATTGTACAGTCCCGAAAGCTCCCTTAATGTTGAATTAGATTAACTATGCTTGAATTGAATCGATCCAGAGACTCGCAATCCTACTTCCATCGTCACTTCTGTAGCCCTTTTCCTCTTGTTCTCGGTTTAATCGATTTTCTCCTTCCTATTACTGCGCCTTTATTTGTGTTATCTGGATTCAATCTCTGAAAGGCGTCTTAAAGAGGGTTCCTTTTCTCACAAATTTTCTTGTCGTTCTCTTGGAACTTCTTCCTCCTCAAATGCAGGTAAAAATGGCGATCTCTCGCAGAAGTTCTGGAGGTATGGGTGTTTTGTTTTTTTGTTTTTTTCAGTTTGATGGAGTTCATGCTTCAATTTGAGATTGGCTTTCTATTGTCAAGATTGTTGAGATCTTCATGTTTCTGTACAGCACAAAGGACCCTGGACAGAAGCCGTTTTCATTCAAAATCGGTCATGGTAACGTGATAAAAGGTAACTCTCCATTCCAAAGAGTGCTCCATTATATGTTGTTCTGTATGTGTTGATCAGATGATTGTCATTTGAGCGATGAGTGTAGAGGGGACTCGATTCGGAAAGTCCATCGTTTGCATTGGCCTTACTGACGTGGTCGACAATGATTACAGCTGTCTTATAAGATTTTTCTCTCTCTTGTAGGATGGGATGAAGGTGTGCTGGGAATGCAAGTAGGGGAAGTTGCTCGTCTTCGGGTGAATCTCATCCCTCATGTTCCTTTCTCTTTATTTTTTTTTCATCATCCTTTATATTACAATGCATTTCATTTTTTTTTTTTGGAAATTTATGATACGGACATTGCATTTCCAAGATTCTCCATTTTCTGATCATCCGATACACTTCAATGGTTTTGCAGTGCTCCCCTGATTATGCTTATGGCCCAAGTGGATTTCCTGCTTGGGGGATCCAGCCGAATTCGGTTTTAGTGTTTGAGATTGAAGTTCTTAGCGTGGAGTGACTTAGTACCCAACTTGGCATGTGATGGATTGCTGGTGCAGAGGCATACGTTTTGGTACTTCAGATAATGTAATGTATGTGTGTCGTTGGCCTTTGGCTCTGATGAGTTTGAAGTGGCTAGTACTAAACTGAATTATGATGCTATACATTGTCAAGTTTCTGAATAATTGACAAAAATCATGCTTCCTAGTCATTCCGCCTTATAACAATTGCAATGACTTGTTTTGAGCTGTGATTTATCCAAACTTTGCATGAAACCTATCCTCGGCAGGCCTATCTTTGGGAAGTATCCTCTCATTTCCATTTATCAGAACCCCATGAGTAATATGAATTTCTGGAGAACTTCTTTTTCGGCCAAATAATCTCAGAGACTACAGTACTGATCTAGGGGCTAAAGCAGAGCTAAACCTGCTGGAACCTGCACCTGATTAGAGTAGGGCATATATGAAAAGGTTGAGGTATTGGACGATCAAGAGGTGATGCTTTTGATGAAATCCTTCCATGGTGCAATATATAGGATGGAATCAAACATTTGATCTGTTGTTGCAAAGGCACTGGTCTTCTGGGCTAGAGAACATTTCTACAGCTACATCGAGAACACTAGAGAAGAAAAGACATTTTTGTTTTGCTTATTTTTTATGCACCAAGAGCTCTATGTACAGTGTGAGATGTTAAAAAGGCAGATCTAGCCGCACCCACAGCCACCAAAAGACTTCTGGGACAGTGTCACTTTCCTGGTGGTGGTGACCTCCCGAAGGACATTTCTTGCCCACGCTGCAAAAATTGTCTTGTTATATCCAATTTTCCTGCTTTTGTAGATGGACATACAACGACGATCTTCCTCTGGATAGGGACACGGCTCTCCATCTGGGTCCCTCCACGCGCCTTCATATATCATCCCTGACCAACTAGCTAACCAGCGGTAAACATACTGGCCAACTCCTGCATTTTTCAGCCAACCTTTTGGATAGAACTCCATTATGCTGCTGTTTCTGTCCATCAGGAACATGTTGGTCAACTGCGCACCATGTGGAGACACTAGAATGTCTGTCATACTCATCAATTTCACCTGAAACAAGATCATTGATCATTATCACGGACTTGAATGTTACTAGTGAGGCAAAACGCAACTCAGGAATTTTTGGCATTTGGGTCAAGGAGCTTAGCGAAAATTACAAAAGCTGTTTCATTGATGAAGTTCAGTGAAGTTCCCGCTTAGGTGTATGAGCTAGGAATATGAAAATCTTGTACCAGGCATAAGATATTGACAATGCATGTGGTTACCTGTTCACAGAAACTGAGATTACTAGAGTAAGCCACCATCAGACTACACCCTTCGACCTTATTACATTCTCTCTGAAAAATATCAATCACAGTTGAGTCATTCTTGAATGATCTCGCACCTCTTCGCATGAACATAGTCAGACCAACAATACCATTTGTCTTCTTTCTATAAGCCTCTTTGATTTCACCTCCCAACTTCTTATTACAGAAGTTTCTTGCTTGGCACCTCAATAAGTCGTAAGCCTCCACTCTTCTCTGTCTAGACATACCACCTTCATTGTGTCTCATAACAACTGCCTCCTCAAAACAAACTGGACTGTTTTCCTCAATGTTGTCAAACTCTTCTATGTGCGGTTGCTTACCAAAAGTTGCCTCCATCAAGTTATTCAGCCATGGCGACATCTTGAACCTGAGCTCACCCCAGTGGTACAAGACCCACCGGTCCGGGGACCTGCAGCTGTTCCTCTGATGCCATGATATGAACGGGAAAACAGATGACAAGCCATGCCAGATGTTATCGTAATGGTAGTGATTATACAATACGAAGGTTAGGCCTCTCAAGAATGTGGCATTAGCCGGAAGAGTTTCGGGCCACGCAAGCGCATAGTAGTTCCACGACCCATCATGGGTATCGCGTCCTTTAACGCACAGAACCCTACCTTTCGAGGATTCTGAGGGGAAGTGCTGGTACTGGACCTCGCCTTCGACGTGAGTGTCGTACATTGAGCTCATGAACCATGTGTGGCCTTCTTGAGGTTGGTCCGCGAAGCGTACGTCCTTGAGCGGAAGAAATGTGACTGATTCACGGAGCTTTTCCGCCATAGCTTCAAGCTTAGACTCTAGGGTCGAAATATCGGAGCTTAGAGTGGTGTTGAGGATATCACGCCACTGATGCTTGAGAGACCTGGTTGGTGATGGTGTTAAAGGTGAAGATGGTGGGGTTTGGAGATTTGGGATTCTTGAGAGGGCAAAGATTGCGAGACCTGTGGTGAGGATGAGGGGGCATAGTCTTTGAGAATTGACAGATGAAGGAAAGGTGAAACATTTTTTGCCGTACTTGGAGGAGGAGGTTGTCTTAGTGTGGATTGGAAAAGTGGTGCTTCTCTCTATTTGGTGAGATGCTTTAGCCATGAATGATTGAAGTGATAAGGTGATGATGATGAAGCTGCTTGTGTTCTGCAAGGATCCCTTAAGCGATGCAACAGATCTGCTGCATCTCATCGGCAATGTCGAAAGATGATGCCACATGATATGTGCAGGTTCAGGCCAGATTGGCGTTTTTATTGTGATAGACAACGTCCGTTTCGTGTCGCAAAATCATGGTTCAAGTACTCTACTTGCCCATAAGCGTGAATTATATATAAAGTAGCCGGGCTTGGGTTAGCTCTGGGCATAAAAGGAACTTCCTATACGGAAGGCACTGACATTTTTGTCACCCGATAATAGGAGAGAGAATTCGATATGCGAATTGATTTTGACAACAGTTTTAATAATATGTATCTTGTGCCGAAATAGATGAATGTGATGTCGTTTGATTTATACATGGTCATTGGGTATTTCTGTTTCAATGACATGTTTTCATTTTCATTTTTTTAGTAATTGTCAAAATTGAACATACATACACGCACATTTATTTGTATAATTGAAGAGTGACTTACCAAGAAAAAGTAGCTTAAGATTTAGAAATCAAGATCTACACGTGGGGTCAGATGTTTATCGAAGGTTTAAGCCGTCACAAAATCTTATTTTTGATGAATCGGTTGGACATTTCATGTGACTGTCATCGTATGTAAGAGGGGATACACACACTTTATACGAGATGTGGCTGTAACCGAATCAAATGAACAAATGGAGGTAGAAAAACAATTGAGATTATAAAGGCTAATAGACAGAGTACCTACACTAGAGACGATGCTGAATTATATGAACTGGTGACATTTGAGCTAAGATATGGATTGGGGATATTATTCTAATTCGCAGAAGCTAATTAAATTTATCAAAAAGCGTGCTGATAATAGATGTCTAGTATATTTCTTTTTAAAACTTAAATTGGTCTTTCCTCCCATATAGTTAGCCCAACTGACCATCCACACACCTCTTACCATAGTTGAAATGCTTGCCTTGCTGATTATCATGTCATACAAACACCTGCGTACATCCAATAAGAATTGAATCCAGCGACTCAACCGTCCTCAACTTATCCACTGTTGGGACCAGGGAAGATGAAGTTGGAATCACTAGTAATCACGAATCAGTGTGCCAAGGTGAATATACATACTCGGTCTTGTACGCACCACCCGTCCACATATGCCATTACAATTGATTTCACTCGAGGCATCGAATCAATTATCACTCGCAATGTTTGTATTGGAGGAAAATCGTTTAGGTTCAACTCTAGGTAATGATCAACTTTCAAGAAAATATCGACATGGGCGGGACTTAAATGCCTCCGTGTCTTGTACCTCATGAATAAATTATCTCGTAGTACATTGTCAATTTAATTCTTCCAATCAGTTTCGATCGAAAATTACTGACGTGGATATCGGTCATTCGTCTAACATGATATGATTAATGCCGACATTGATAAGTTTTAGACTTTTTTTTCTTTTTTGGGAGCGACAACCCAATGAACCATATTGTTTTTCAGAACACAATTCGTTAGGCAATCGGGCCAGAAAAAAATCAAATTTGCCAATGACAAGGGATGATACAATGACTCTTGATTTTCTAATTTAATAGAATCGAATAAGCGATGAATCATTTCATTCTTTTAAAACATTGGGTGCGGACTTGGGGATCGCGTTCAAGTCAGAAATTTCTCCGACCAGTACTTCAGATCAAGGTCATCGGTGGGTCGGTGAAGTGTAGATCGGGCGGCGACGGCGGCCATTGCGCCAGTACTGCGATTCGGCCCGTCTCATTCATCCTGATGAGCTGGATGTTCAGGGAACAAGACGACAGATGATGATTTTGAGCTTTTGTCTTCGTTTCAGTTTTTCTGTGAGTTTGCCTAGAGAAATTTAAGCAAGAAAAGGACAATGATTGTTCAAAACTAGAGGCTTTTGTTTTGGCTTCTGAAAATCAGGTAGATTGACTCGGTCGTGTCAGTCAAGGAGGGAAGGTCAAAGCCTTGACTGGCTCCACAAATAGACCAGAAAGGAAAAAAAAAAAAAAAGCTTAAAACTATCTCATTATGATCGTCCATATCAACATCAATAGAATGGCTATTACTAACTAGACCACCATGTCAAAAACTTCCAACAATACTGTGTCAAATCTGTAATCATGTATCTTAATTTATATCATTGTAATCCATAATTGTGTCAAATTTGTTATCTCGAAAATATTCGAGAGAACCGCTTATGATATCACATTTTTAATATTATTTACTAATATTTTGACAATTTTCAATTTCACGCACAAATTATCAATTCGTAAATGTTCCTGACCCAGACATTAATCTTCTGTTAGGTCAATAGATTCATCCTTTTCAATGGATCGGTGGCCCATAATATTTCCCACTAGGGAGGAGGAGACGTGTCTCCTTGGACTATGCCTTAACATGTTTAAGATAATTATATATGAAAAGGACCATTAAAGATTAGATACTAGTTTCTTAAGCTATTGCGTGCTTCTATTATATGACTTTGACAATACGCTCATCGGAATTGCTCGTCTCTTCTTTCTTGTCGTTCTGCCTTATCCATGAAATCGTGACTGTTTATTCAATTAAATTAAGTCCAGCTTCGGATTCCCCGCCCCCACCCCCCCTCCTTCTCCTCCTCTTTTTTTCCTTTTTCCAGTCCTTTCAAACCCGAAGAAGAAGGAAACCTTCTAAGCAACGCGGAAAGAAAACTTCTAGCTTGGAAGGAACCGGCGATAAAAAGTCAATTTCTCAACTTTTTCAGGTGTATCTAATTAATTTTAAGGTAGGTGGACACAGACCAGAAGCTGTCAATCTTGAGCTTGACGTCAACGCACGTTATAAGCATCCCACACTCAATCGCTTGACGTGCTTGTGTTGTGTGCCTTGTCCTAACTTTTCCAGGCGTTGAATGAGAGCCTCCTCATGCATTCTCCCACGCAAACTTCATTCGTCTTCCGAATAAAGAAGCTACACAAGAACCATCGTCCGTTCACCGCTAACGAATATGCCCGAGTAATATCCACCTAAAGCACTGGCTTTTATATAGAGGAATCCGTTGACTTCGCCCATTTGCATCTTAGCTTGAGCCAACATGGAGAAATTGTTCAGGATGTTCGCGATGGCAACCTCTTCGTCTTTCAGCTTGGTAAGAGGTCTCCTTCAATCTCCTACGTCTGTCATTGCGAATCGGCTAAGCCAGCACCATGGCGATGCACGACGGATGCTCCAGTCCGGCTATTCGACTGATTACCAAGGGTTGCAGCAGATTTCCCGAGCTTACCGGAAAGAGGCAGACAGACCTGACTCTAGTAACGTGTATGATTCTTTTTCCGAAGGAAGAACAGGTATTCATGTTTGTGAAAATCAACTGCAAATCAATCCCTTAACCTCGGACGTGGTCATATCTTTTGTCCAACCCAGGGAAAAGAGTGCAAGTATTAAGATCCCAAAGCCACTGCCAGATCCTCCCAAACCATCAAGGTTCCCACCATGGTATTTTTCTTTTTCACAATACTACTTAAAAGTTCTATGCAATCAGGGAAAGATAAGGATACAGGTCAGTCCCGCAAAAGAAAAAAGAATGATGAAAGTTCCAACAATTGCAGGATTAAATGGGTCATGGGCTCTATATTGTCTCTCCTGATACCCTTTTGGAAGCTCAAATGGGACAGGCTGCAACAAATAGAAGGTATTATCTGCAAAAGTTCTTACTCCTTACAGAGTCATGTCTAATATATTTGAAGAACGAACCACGTTTCTCTGCTGAGATATTCACTTCCTTAGGTATCAGAATCAATCGATTTGGTGTTCATTGCACAACTGAGCTAGCTTAATTTTTACCAGATATAGCATTTAGAAAACAAAGTATTTTATGTGTTTTTTTCCCTAAAGAACATAACCTTCAGGGAAGGCTGAAGAGGTGATAGAAGATGTCGAGATTGTGGCCGAGGTGGTAGAGAAGGTGGCGACTGTGGCTGAAGAGGTATCAACCCAAGTAGCCGATAAGCTGCCCGATGGCAGCAAACTAAAGGAGGCTGCATTGTTTGTTGAACACGTATCAGAAGTTACTGCACAAGACGCTCATTTGACCGAGAACTTCATTCATAAGGTATTTGTATCGTCCTCCTCTCATCGCCTTCTTTCACTCATGAAATATCATATGCATGCCACCAGCTAACAGAAATCTCGAGGAAGGCCAGCTGCGAGCATACTTATTAGTTGATAAATCGACAGAGAACAAGGAGATTGGTAGCTAGATATCACGAGTAGTTGTGCCAAGACATACTGCATTCGAATCGAAGGGAACAAACATAACCATTTGGTTGCCATCCAATTAAAGGGAAGCGCAGCGAAGTATTGATAACGGGGTGGTTCCATACATGTAGGTTGATGAAGTGAAACAAGAGGTGGAGAAGGCGGCTGAAGCCGGCATCCGGAAGATCGTCGAGCCAGTTTCTGAAGAAAGATAGACATATTATCGTTTTCAGCCATCCAAACTCCAAAGAGCTCCTCCCAGAGAAAGGTAAAGGGAGAGATGTGCACATACCATTAGGGGAGGGAAGAAAGAATTTACTAAGGCTATGCATAATGGAAGCGTTCATCGCCGTGATGTAATTGTCCATCAGCACACAACATTAATTCCAATTTCTTGAAAGGCACGATCTCCAAAACCTTTCCTTCTTCCCGTTCACTTACCACGTGAGTTCGATGCTTCGTACGTTATGCTCAAGTCAAATTCGGTTCTTCTCTTGGTGGGTTCAGTACAAGCTTGCAATACTTTCATCCTGCAATGCGTTTATGAGCCGTACACCTTATAAAATAATTCCAACTTCATCGAAATGAAATCTGACTTCTCCTCAAACGCTTTTAATCAAGAACCGAGCTTTGGAATGTCTCGACTTCAACGAGAATACATTAAATCAAAATTGCGAGGCATGCGAAAAACGAATATTCCAACGGTGGGATCATAGAACGAAAAGAGAAAATATATGATAACGCACGATCATGTGTTATTTGTCGAGAGGAGATCGAAATCATTTAAGAATGATTGGATAGCATGGCAAGGAAGAATCATTGTTCCAGGATCGGCGGTCTATGGACAGTCTCCTAGTGCCCAAATTGTAACTCTGTATGTGCATGTAATTTGCTTATCCATCTTATGCAGTCACACCTATCGGCATACATCTGACTTAAGTTCATCAAATTCCATCCGAATGGACATCGTTTTATCCAATCAAAAGCAATAATCATCCTTGAAAATAGTTTTTAACATCGAGCTCTTATATTCTATGATACTCCTTGGTGAATCTGGGATGTATCTTACTGCCAGTTAAAGAGAAGGTGAATGACCAAATTAAAATTGCTGCCATTTAGGTTAAAAATAATAAGGGTCTCTTTGGTAACATTTGTTACTTTTCCCAATTCTCTTGAATGAAAGAGTGGTCAATGAATAAATTTAGAACATAATCAAGAAGTAACAAAAAAAAAACTACTTCCTTTTTCCCGAAAATAATATTTTTGAAACAAGCTTTTTAATTCTTCTTCTTTTTTCATTTTTTATCCTTCTTTCTTTTTATTCCTAAACTGAAATTACTTCCGAAAATAAAAATATTACCAAAAGCACCTTAAATCATTGGTACTTCCAATCAAATTTTTTTTGTCTCGTACAAGACGGCATTCTGCTTTACTCAGGAAAATTGAAACTAATAACAGCATATTCATCATACTATAAGCATCATATTTGTGCCCTCAAACATTTCAAAAAAGCATATTGTAACCAGGAACCATATAGAATCATAAAAGTAACACGCATGTTAACCTCAAGTGTCGTTGAGAAAAGCATATGAATATGTTGGCTCATGACATTGGCTTAAGATGAAGCTCTTATTCGAATGATTATCGTTAGTAATTTCAGGCTACAACGATTACTTAGCATATCGTCAAAAAAATTAGGAATAAATTAGCATAATTGAAATGTTTTGAACTAAATTGACAAATTATTAAAAATTTTATAATTAAATTGACACAATCGAAAACTTTAAAACTGAGTTGTCCGTTGTGCAATAAATTGATGATCTTTTGGAACAATTTCCCTCATAAACAATGTAAAGTTGAAGAAACTACAAGGTTAAAAATGTAAAGTGAAGTGATTTTTATAGAGCTTGTTAATTAATTTAGATATGAAAAAGTTTAAAAAGCTAATTGCCTTAATTAAAGTTTGATTATCTCCCCCATCCATCCTGGTATCCATATGTTTGATATTTTGAAAATAGGTTTAAATGCACCAAGAGCTTTACAACTTAACCCCATCTATTTTATATATATGATGAAAAATCAAACCCGATTTTTCCATTAAATTTAAGGTTACTTGACGCAACCAATTTGGCACTAAGGATGGGGCGATCGATGTGGAGCCAAAGGCACCATATAAAATTATAAGAAGCGAGAGAGAGAGAGAGAGAGAGAGAGAGAGAGAGAGTTTAAGATTCCTAACGTGATAGTCTCTTAAAACATATAAGTTGTCCTGGATGCTAATTCTCCTAGTTAAATTTTGTTTGTTTACACATCCACCCTTTAATTCGTGTGCTTGTTTTAAAAAGAGGATTAAGTGCGCCAGAAGTTTGCAACTTAAAATTCTATGAATTCTACTCCTTTCATTCGATGGAAAATCTTATTTGACTTTTCTAATATATTTAAAGTTAAATGGTGCCAACGTATATAACACTAGAGAGAGAAGAAAGCACAAGAGAGAGATTAGTTCACGAAGCAAAATAATATTAGCAAGTCATGTGAATCCTCACATCTTACCAAATAAATTAAAGAGGATGAGATCAATAAAACTCAACTAAACTTATACGATAGGTGAGTCATATTATAAATAGTCCAATCTAGGTTAATTCATATAATCAGTTTATAACCTACTCATTATAATGCAAATTTCTCGACCATGCATTATTTGACTTAACCCGATTCACTTTGCTAAAACAGTTTAATATTTTATCCAATTTAATAAATTTTATTTCTTATAAAAGAAAATTATTGTCGAAGCACTATAAACAATTTTTATATAAAAATCGAATTTTTATTTTATTTTCTTTCTTTTTTTCTGCTCCTTCAGCCTGCAGCTAGCTGAAGAAGAAGGAAAAAGAAAGATGAAAGTAGAATAAAATACCAATTCATAAAAAATTTGTGAATTAGAAAATGACCAATTAATTAAGCTTGACTTAAAATAATTAGATAATCTATTTAAGATATATTACGCAGTTAATTAACCAATTAAACACATTTATGATCTACACCATTAAACGTGGGTTAAAATGTAAGTTCTATACTCATTTGCATTCATTTACACTTAACTACTTAAATCGATAAAGCTCTTTAGTCCTCATCATAACCAATTCCCTTATAAGCAGATGACTTTCAATAAAAGATAACCAATTTTGAAAAGCTAAAAAGAAACAATTATTCCCCGGTTAAAATCAATTTCCGTACTTTGTGCTTTAGCCAACAGATTAATAGGGACTGGAAGTGAAATTAGCTCCTTACCCTAAAAAATTAAATAGGTAAATCCATAAATAAGCAAACAGTCTACTGTGACTTGTGAGTACGATTAGCAGCAATTCAGGAGAATGACGGATTCAAATATTTCTTTTTCTTTTTCTTTTTTGAGGCGAAAGTACGTTGGAAATTTCGACTCACGCGCTGACGAAGATTTGCTTCGGGGAAATGTCACACTGTGCGCGCGTCCATCGGACCCTGGCCAGCCTCGGCCCGTCGAATCCGCCACGTCATCCCTCGAGGGGCGATGGAAGAGTCGCACGGTGGAGAGGGCCGCGTGAGGCCACCGTGTACGCGGGCGCAGGGGATCACCGCAGACTCGCCGAAGAAGCGCGGCTTGACTGGGAAAAAGGGAGAAAGGGCGAGCGACCCCTCCCCGCATGCCACGTCGGACGAGGCAAAGATACGCGTGAGCCTCTCACATCCCTCGCTCGTTCATGCACGAATTCTCTCTCCGCGCCATTGTGGACGCGATCTCCTTACGCCTTTTGACTTTCAAACCGCTCTCTCTCTCTCTCTCTCTCTCTCTCTCTCTCTCTCTCTCTCTCGATTCTGTTGGATTATTTATTTTGGGGATTTTATTTTTTATTTTGGGAATTGGTGGATTTTACGCGCTTCTCTGTCTCCGAGGTTCTGTTTCCCTCTCCCTCGCTCTCCCTCTCTTCTAATACTCTCTCGTTGCGCCATGCACACTCTTCTATCTCTCTCTCTCTCTCTCCCGCCCTTCTGTCCATTGATCGTCGTCGCTTCCCGCCCGTACTCGACCAGGTCCCTCCTCCTCCGTCGTCCTCGCTTCTCCGGAGCGCCGCCTTCCTCGACCCTGCCCCGGTCGCCGGTCGCCGGTCGGAGTCCTCACGGATGTGCGTCTCCGTTGGCCGTTCCTGAATGCGACAGGCGGCCGCGGGTCCCTCGCGATGAGACCTGAGGTTTCCGTTGGGGCATCCTTTGCGCATGGCTGACTGCCGGAGATACCTGCCCGCCCAACATTTGGGTTGGTTCTTCGTAGCCGTTCGTTTCTGTTGGTCTTTGTGCGAGACGGATAGGTTCTAGTTACGGTTTCTGTAGCGCCGCGCGTGGGAATTGTTCTTACGTTCTTCGTCGATTGCTTTCCATTGATGCGTGATGATAGTGATGTACCTCATCGTTTGTGCTCGCATGTGCTCGTTTCAGTGGGTGTTGTTCTATCACGACGTGGACTAGTCCAATTACGAAGCAATGATGAGGACCGAGACATTTGAGTGACTTGCCTGTGTTGATTTGTTCTTAGTAATCACGGGACTGACCAAATCGCATCGAATTGCGTACAATTTAGTTACACCGAATCTCTTTTGCTGCAGTTTGTTTCGATTATATAGCTGTGGTTAAGAACTGGAATATGAGCTAAATTAGGGCGAGGAACTATGGAGTATTTAATGTTATTGTTGTGGATATTGAATGTTGATATAACTGAACTTTCGCAGACCTACAGCAGATACTGCAAGAAGCACAGCATCGTTGGCTTCGTCCCACAGAAATTTGTGAAGTACTTCGGAACTACCAACAGTTTAATCTGACCCCGGAGCCACCCTCCAGGCCTCCAGGTTGTTATGACTTCTCATTTTAATCTTTGTATTCATTTCTTTTCTGACTTAACTTGATTAGCTTCCAGATGGAGGGTTAGTTGCTCTAATGGCTGTTCCTTTTAGTGTTAATTAATAGGCAATTGATGGTTCTTTTCTCTGTTGTTGCTTTCTTTTTCCTATGTGCAACTTCATGGATTCCATTTATGAAAGATATGGATAAATTTGAGTCAACTCGATTGTTTTCTGTAGCATTATGCAGTTTATGATGAAATACCATGTCAAATCTACGTTGTGGATTTACTTACATCAGATTGAACCGAAATCCCAGTGGTGTTTTTGCCACCTTCTCTGTGTGTTTCCTTTTATCACTTTCTTCATGAACGGTTTGGGTTTTTTGTTTGATTGCAGTTGAAGGTTTTAGGATTAACAGCCAAAATCATACACTGCAGTTGATTTATCTCATTGGTTTTCTCGAATCAAGTGGAATTCAATGGGATCTATCGAAACCAACTACTGGTTGTAGATCAACATAACTATACAATAATGTTTGATGCATGAGATGCACTTCTGAGGATTCTATTCTGTCTTTTTGCTTGTGCTGCCTTGTTTGTCCCTTGCTTGAATCAAGCAGTTTGTCGCCTTGTCAAACATGTGTGCAAGTAGGCGAGTGTGTATTGGAGCTTTTGGTTCAACTCAGGTTCCTGCCAAAACAAAATGATGTAAAATGGAAAAAAAAATCTTTATGATTTTGAATGAGTTTGGAATGTCAGTGTTTTTGTATTTATTGGTGTCTAATAGTAACTCAAATTCAACGCGAAAAGAAAAGTTTCAAGCAGAGAGCTAAAAAACGTTGTTGGGAACACACTTCATAAATCCGGGCAAAAAATAATGGCACACACATGCCTAATTATCTCTCTCCCGACGACAACTTGTAGAGTCCAACACCCCTTTTTGATAATATTCCTCCTTCAGAGATGGAACATTTCTGTGACTAAGTGTCCCTTTTTTCTTCAGCTGGTTCTTTATTCTTGTTTGATCGTAAAGCACTCCGATATTTTCGTAAAGATGGTCATCGCTGGAGGAAGAAAAGGGATGGAAAGACAGTGAAAGAAGCACATGAAAAATTAAAGGTACTTTTTCAGACAATGACTTTGACGAGGCAATCATAGACATTAGTGAACAAGCGATCATATCAATGCATTATGAAGCTGATTGATAATATCGAAATTTCCTGTTGTCAGTCCAGCACATTATGTTCCCACAATGTACGTGTTTATCTCCTAGTACAACTACATAAAGAAGGAAAAGAATAAATTATATCAGGTTCCTGTTTTTATGTAATATTTAACTGCTGAATCTCAATGGTTTTACTGTGTGCACATCTTATCGATGGCAGTATTATTCTAAAATATTATTTTAACCATCAAATCTAGGGGCGTAACTCCAGGTACATTTTATTGTTGGAGGTATTTAGCTAAGTCATATACTCTTTGGCTGTTTGATGAATGACTCACATAGGTCTGTCCTCACTATGGGATCCGTTTTAGTAACTGATGAATAGCATTACAAATGTGACGTATGTTGCTGGTGGTGTTCTGGTTTCTTCCTTTCTAGGCCACTTCTCTAGCACTGTAGGTGGGATACTGTAGATTACAATGATGCTAGTTGATTTCGGAAGCTTATTACGGCTTATACTCAAGAACCTCTTCATTCAGCTAAATTTTCCCTGCTTTATTAGTCTTTGAGCTTCGTGTGAACTCAGCAAGATTTTAAATGATCTTTCCAGGCAGGTAGTGTGGATGTTTTGCATTGCTACTACGCCCATGGGGAGGAAAATGAAAACTTTCAACGCAGAAGCTACTGGATGCTCGATAGGTGAGCTGCTGTTCTTCCTTTGGATGAATATGTTCTATGCATGGAACTTGCAGGAGTTTTGGAAATGCTCATAATTTATAGTTATTAGTGGACAGCCTAGTAAAGTCTACCATGCAGAGATTGCTAGATGACGTGTCAAACTGCTTGCTTATGTCTTCAAACTTACAATCATCACTTTGCAGCAAACATATTTTCACTCCATTCATATTGAAAAGGTTAACATTGTCTTGTGGCCAGACTTGCTGTTCCCACTCTTTCACTACTTTAAATGATGGAAAGCCATCATGTACGACAATGCTTTGGATAAATTATTTTTGTCTTCTCATCGGAGTCATCTGACATTTCACACAACAGCTACTGGTGGTATTTTGGAGAAAAAATAGGTGCATTGACGTGATCTCCACAAAATTGTGTACGGCAATGAATAAATTAATGTGTCCATTCATCATGTTGGTACAATGTTTTTATTAAATTAATTCCTCTCGTCAGATACGTTGTTATGCTTCACTCTGTAGCTAGTAGTGGCATGTCAGTGCAATAAAATTGCACCTGAGAAGATCAGCATGAAGAAATTTGATACACATATTTTGTATTCCATTTAGAAAGTCTGTGTATGTTAAGCCAATTTCTAGTTACTTTCACGTTCTTAAAGTTTTAAGAACGAGCAACTCGGAACTTAAAATAATGTACTTCTTCAAGTTAATTTATATAGTCGTCATGACCATGACTAGCTTGTATGATTATCCTCTCGGCAACCTAACCTTACTCGTACATAATTGGTGAAGAGCAGAAAATATCTGTAAATCTTAATATCACATCTGACACAAGAAGTTTGTTTTGCTTGAAAAAATTAGCACCCAATTATGTAAATTATGAGTTATCATTTAGTTTACACTATTCATTGCTGCTTGCCATTTTCATTATCTTCAGGCAGCTGGAGCACATTGTTCTTGTTCACTACAGAGAAGTGAAAGAGGTAATTGTAGTAGTCTGGCTTTACATTGAACCGCATATAGATTTTGTTCGTTTTCCTTTTTCTTTGTTAATGGAGATGGTCTTTGATGGAATGATGAAAAGTAGGGTAGGCTCTTCACCATTCTTTTATGGGTGGTCTAGAGTTACTTTTCTTTCTTCTCAATTGGCCTTCACAGTGGTTGAACTATCTAAGATGAGCTTATATTATGCAAGGACTTTTTAAGCCCTATACTCGATGAGAGTGTTTTTAGACCAAGAGCAGATCAGCCAGTTCAACTAGTTGAATCAGGACCTAAGCATGATTTGGTCTGGTTAATAAAAATTATCAAGAGTGATCAGGGTCCGCTGAGATTTGGCATTTGACCTTGACTGGTTGAACCGGACAATGTTTTGACCAGTTTATTGACCTTATAAAATTATGTTTGAACCTTGCTTAAACAAACATTTGGACCATGTTCTCACTTGAAAAGGACTTGATAACTTTTCCACTGGAACACTGAGTCGTTTTTAGCAAGTAAGTACAAACTTATATTTATTACTAAAAAGTAGTGAACTTACAAAAGCACGGGAAAAACATTCAATCCCTTGACCTTAAAATGACATGAGAGGAGTACCTCAACCAACACAGCTACGCAGTGGATGTGCAACAAACTGGTAATTTAAAAATTGATTAACTATATAAGTAAAATGTGCACAATTGGTTCACCCAGTGGTTCAACTGGTTGAACCAGTTAATCTTTGAATTGCTAGGCCTCCCAGTTCTTTCAATGGGTTGGGTTTAACGATATTGCTTTTAACTAAATTAACCTGGTACCTTTTTTTGTGCTTTCTATTGCATTTATTGAAGGGCTACAAGTCTGCCATATCCTGTTTACTTGTTGATCAAGGACCACAAGTTATCAAGTCTCAAACTAGTTCAGCTGGTTGTTTTGGCCTTTCAAACTCACCTGCTTCAACTGCTCAGACATCTTATATATCAAATTCGGACAGAGTTGATAGAAGCGAACAGACAATATCATCTGATCTGGAGGATGTGGATTCATTGGGTGATTTGGGAGCATCTCTCACTAAATCTGCCTATCGCTTTGCTCCTCATGATGCTTATAAGTTTTCTGGTGACCCTGCAGGTAGATTTTGCAGCATGTTTATCCTTTTCTTTATATATATATATATATATATATATTTTTTTCAGTGCCTAAAACTTTCAGGTGTATTGGAGATTTTAGTGATAGACTTATTTTACCCTCTTGCTTCTCCTTCTTTCAAGGCTGCATTTAATTTTAACTTGCATGGGAGTAAGTTGAAAGCTTCATGAATGTATGATAGGCCTGTCTTCGGTTTTCAGGGCTTCCTGCATCATCTACATATCAGACAAGTTCCTGGTTTGCTGGAGGGACTTATAATTTCAGTACCAGAGTTCCTATCTCAGCCAAAATTTCTTGCGGAAATGTGGATTCTTTGTGTAACCAGAAATCTGATGCTGACTATAAGTTTCCTGTTAAACAGCCTGTTTTTACAGATTTTGTTGCCCACAGACTGACAGAATCTAAATTGGATGCTGACCTTGGAGTTCTGGATACAATTAGTGGTAGTAGGTCACGCAGTATTTCTGAACTTCAAGATGTGGCAGTGACTTCTCAGTGTCAGGTTCTGTTTCCACCTTTTAGATAAAATCTTTCAAATTCTTTAACTGTTATTGCTTCTTGATCGTTTATTTGGATTTTGATTTAAGATAGAAAAAGATGACGATAAAAGACATTGATTATCTGAGTTTATATACATCTGGGGGTATGAATATGACTAATTATGTTTCTGAGTGATTGTTGATATTTAAAACATATCATCGTTTGAGAAAAGATCTGTGGCTCATACTTAGCTGCTGGAAATTTAAAATTCATGTTCTACTCTGATAAAAACTGCAGGATTTCCTCTTTGCGTACAGTAATAGCAATGGGACTAATCTTTAGAACGAGTATGATGTTTTGAGAATTTCTTTTCCCTAACTACAGATATGTGTTAATTTGAAGTGACAGACATACAGCTTTTTTCTTGGCTTTCTTGTGGTTAAAAAACATTCACTGTATAATTGGTTCTTGGATACATATTTAGAAGAG
Organism: Melaleuca quinquenervia; assembly: GCA_030064385.1. Taxonomy (NCBI): domain Eukaryota; kingdom Viridiplantae; phylum Streptophyta; class Magnoliopsida; order Myrtales; family Myrtaceae; genus Melaleuca; species Melaleuca quinquenervia. The sequence continues at coordinate 869,237 of CM057726.1, read as the reverse complement.
CCAAAGTTCACCTAGTTAATTTGAAATGTTGCAGGGGGCAGCTGAAAATCATTCCATGGCAATTAAACCGCAGAACACTAGCACTTACACTGCCCCTATTGGAAGCACATCAAGTGGTGGAGAAATGAATAACGAGGAAGCTGGAGAGCTAAGAAAACTTGACAGCTTTGGGAGATGGATGGATAAAGAAATCGGTCAAGATTGTGATGATTCCTTGATAGCTTCTGACTCTGGAAATTATTGGAGTGCACTCCCATCTGAGAATGATGACAAGGAAGTATCTAGTTTGTCACGTCACTTGCAACTGGACACTGACTCATTGGGTCCTTCGCTCTCTCAGGAACAGCTATTTAGTATCTCAGACTACTCACCAGATTGGGCTTATTCTGGCATTGAAACAAAGGTACACTTATTTGTTTTGGGCCATTGCCAAAGGCATGTTTGGACAAGAAATTAGTCACATGCTTAATTTTTGTAACATATTGTTCTGGTCGTGGGTCACACAGTTACTAATTCCACATAATGTCTGTATGTTGCTAGGTTCTGATAGTGGGAACATTTTTGGGTAGCAAGAAACTTTCTGCCGATACAAAATGGGGTTGCATGTTTGGTGAAATTGAGGTTTCTGCTGAAATTTTAACTGATACATCAATGCGATGTGTGGCTCCTGCACATGCTCCTGGACGTGTTCCATTTTACGTTACTTGCAGCAACAGATTAGCATGCAGTGAGGTGAGAGAATTTGAGTTTCGTAAGATGCCATCTATGCCTTCTGATATTGCACCAGAAGATGAAGTGTGTCTTCAATCACGTCTGGCAAAATTGTTATATTTAGAGCCAGTTGTGCCGCAGCTGGACTGCTCTGTTGAGGAATGTGATAAGTGCAAGTTGAAGAATTTCACAAGTTCAACGGATACGATTGGCAGATTCGATGTTGGAAGAGTGGAAAAGGCTTCTACATCCACAATGTTTGATTGCCGATACACTAGAGATGCAGCAGTTCAGTGCTTGCTAGAGGACAAGCTTTCACAGTGGCTGGTCTGTAAACTTCATGAAGAAGGCCGAGGGCCAAATATTTTGGATCCACAAGGTCAAGGAGTCATCCATTTGGCTGCAGCCCTTGGTTATGAATGGGCCATTAGCCGCATAATAGCTGCTGGTGTTAATCCCAACTTCCGTGATGCACACGGAAGAACAGCTCTGCATTGGGCATCATATTTTGGAAGGTAAGACTGTCAATGTCTTGGAAATTATCTATATGCACCAGAAAATAATAGATCTTCTCATTTGTTTTCCCTGAAACTGGACATATTTTGCGAAATCATTCTGGTCACAATTCACTGGATGGTGACTGTTATTGGTGTACCCAATCTCTCCATTTGTTTTATGCAACTTTGACTCCGGAGCCAGATGCACTTTACAGTCTGTTTCTCATGACCCATGATTCTATCCAACAAGATCATCGATAAATTGTATGCTCTTCAACTTGAATAAACACGGTGGACTATGGGGAGCATGCTCAACACTTCAAACTTACAGAATCATGGGAAATGAAAGCTTTTTACTTATTTTGACTATTCTGATGATTGGATAATTGATGGATGAATTATTGTGATGCCTTCAGTTTTCTGTCTCCCTATATTAATCTGTTTTTGTAATAATTTGTCCTTCTACAGGGAGGAAACTGTTATTGCACTTGTTGGACTTGGTGCAGCACCGGGAGTTGTTGATGATCCAAGACCAGCATGTCCTGGAGGTCAAACTGCAGCGGATTTGGCTTCAAGTAGAGGGCATAAGGGAATAGCTGCATATCTGGCAGAAGCTGATTTAACTAGTCATCTTTCTTCACTGACTGTCAACGATAAGGTGATGGATAGTATTTTAGCCACCATTATGGCAGGAAAGGCCACTGATGTTGCAACTCCAGTTGTTTCCCCTGCGGCTCAGGAGGAGGAACGTTGCATTAAAGATTCTCTTGCTGCAGTTAGAAAATCTGCACATGCAGCAGCCCTAATTCAAGCTGCCTTTCGAGCTCGTTCATTCCGGCAGAGACAATTAACAAAGGGAAATAGTGATGCGTCTGAAGTTTTGGCTGATCTAATGGCAATTGGTTCTTTTAACAAGATAAAGAATTTGAGTCACTATGAAGATTATTTGCATTCTGCAGCAACCAAAATTCAGAAAAAGTATCGTGGGTGGAAGGGAAGAAAGGACTTTTTGAAGATACGCAACCGGATTGTAAAAGTTCAGGTGATTCTATTTTGCTTAAACTGCTACACAAATTTACGTTGCTATCTTTTCTGATATTTTTCCTTTCCCCATAATGCATTAACTGTTGAGTTTTCACAAAGAGGGCCTCATAATTCATTGGTGGAAATGGTTTCTTCCGGTGGCCGTTAACCAAAGAGCAGGGTTTGCTGTTAAGTGGATGGCCAATTTAAGAGGCATGTAGAAGACACAGCTCGCCTAGACAGAAAAGGGCTTTTCTTTTGCAAGTGCTGAGGCACTCAGTTGATTCCTAAGCTGAGATTTTGGTCCTTTTTGGAACTATGACAAGACTTAGCTGTCTATAGTTTTGCTACTTCTTCTTGTCTACATGAAGACACACACACATCCCCGCACTCAAGCGCTTGATGGCAAACTCAGTGCATTTTGAAGTTTAGTGCAGCAAATTAATTTGATGCAAGTATTTTTTGCGTAGGATGAGGACCCTTGGATGAAAACATAAGAGAAAGTTCTCCACTTGTATTGACAAATTGGAGTTTAAAGTGGGTGAAAATTAGGTCAAGTGGTTTTTAGGAAAAAGCATGGTGCCTTCAGCTAGATGTGATCAATGTTCATCTTGCATTTGTCGGACATATGTATTTAGGAGTACGATTCTGTTGCCCTGAATTACTTGCATCAATGGTACTTCCCCAAGTAAAGTGAAGCTTATTTGTCGTCATGGATGTTGCTCATGAAAGTTATTCTGTCTATAGGCTCATGTGAGAGGACACCAAGTACGTAAGCAATATGAGAAAGTTGTCCGCTCAGTTAGTATATTGGAGAAGGCAATTCTACGCTGGAGGCGCAAAAGACCAGGTTTGCGAGCATTTCAAGTGGAGAAAAAGGCGGGTGATGACCATGGAGAGGATGAGAGGACAGACGAGTATGACTTCTTACGGATCAGCCGTCAACAAAAGTTTGATGGAGTTGAGCGAGCTCTAGCAAGAGTCAAATCTATGGTTCGTGATCCAAAGGCTCGTGATCAGTATGTGAGACTGGTCCAGAAGTTTGATAATTTTAAGGTGATGTAGACCATTAAAAAATTGATTATGAATGGGTTTCGTTCTTCTCTCTTCTACTATAATACCTTCTCGTGCTTGGTTGAAATCCTCTGCTTTACATTTTTCTTTAGAAAGTCCTTTTTCGAAATTCAGGAATCCTTTTTAAACAGTTTTTTCTGGCACTTCTGCGAAACAGATGGTTAATAAGGGGACCTGTGAATCACATGCTGGCGCCAAGCAGTGCAGAACTGAGGGAGAGTAGCCTAAAGCTTGCGGAATCTGGTGAGTGAGCCAGTGTTGGTTGTTGTTGGTTGTTAGAAAGGTGGAAGCCCTGTCGGTTGTACGTTTGTCCTTTAGCTAGTCTTTGTATCTAGAAGTTACACTGACGTCTAACCTGCATCTCACATGCAATCTTCTCCTAGGGAAGTCATAGAACCAGAGGGTGATAAATTAGTGGGCTGGGGATGCTAAATTGTGTATTGAGTTGAGACATTTACCTTGTAAAGAGAAAGTTAATTCCTCTTAGAGATGAGGGTGATTTGAGTCGGAGCACGCCCTTTTCTTTCCCTTTCTTCTCTTTTATAGGGTATCGGTTATGGTTATAGGCGGCGCTGATTTGTTGTAAGATTAATTCGTCGTCACTTCTTTGAGCGAGTTCTTGAGTTTCCAATTATGCTTCTGATCAGTATTGGCTGAAACTGGATTTCAGATGAGAAGTTTGAACTGATATGATGCTAGTGTGTTCATGGACGCCAAAATTTCGGCTTGTGCAAATGGGCCTTGGCCACTACGTGAATGTCCCATGGTTGAACCCATACCAGTAGCTGAATATTTGGACTGAATCGGGCTTTGAAGGCCAATAGATAAGGTCCATATAAGTCCGATCTTGGGCTCTGGCTCCTAAGATCAACAATGGGCCGAACCAGTTCAATTTTTGGGCCCAAATGGGCTGTCAATGGATGCACCTTTTGGGCCTCAGGCCCAAACGAACACGTATTTTTAGAATAGTGGGCCTGGGCCATTTGGGCCCAATATTTTGGACCTTAAGGGCCCATTATTTTTCGGCTTGTTTGACATTTGGGCCTCGAAATGGAGTTATTGGGCCTTAGGCCCAACGAACTAGTAGTTTTTGGGATAGTGGGCCTGAGCCATTTGGGCCCAATATTTTGGACCTTAAGGGCCCATTATTTTTCGGCTCATTTGACATTTGGGCCTCAAAAGTCAGTTATTGGGCCTTAGGCCCAAACGAACTAGTGGTTTTTGGAATAGTGGGCCTGAGCCATTTGGGCCCAATATGTTATACCTTAAGGGCCCATTATTTTTTGGCTCGTTTGACATTTGGGCCTCAAAAGTAAGTTATTGGGCCTCAGGTCCAAACGAATATGTTTAAAAATAGTGGGCCTGGGCCATTTGGGCCCAATAGTTTGGACCTTAATGGCCCATTATTTTCGGCTCATTTTGACAATTGGGCCTGAAATATGAGTTATTGGGCCTCAGGCCCAAACGAACAGGCAGTTTTTTTGTAATAGTGTGCCTGGGACATTTGGGCCCATTATTTTCAGTTCGTTTGACATTTGGGCCTCAATTAGGGAGTTATTGGAACCACTGCAGCAGGTGAATTATTACTGGGCCGTACTCAGCTCAATATTGTTCATCTAACGGGCTCTTGAAGGGGCATCTTTCGGACCAATATATTAATTCCAGATCAGAACCATTTGTTTGGGCCCTATAAGCTGTATTTGGGCTAGTTTGACTTGCGGGCATCTTCATGGGTCAGGCCCAGTTGAAAATTGTGCCTTAAATGGGCTTTAGTCTGTCCCATCGTATGTACAATGTGTCGAACCTAGACAGCCTAACCAATGGGCCTAATAGTGAACCTAATCTGGCCTTATACAGGCCATTGGGCCTTCAATGGGCTTTTAATGGGCTAGTTCAGGCCCGCGGCCAAGACCATTATGGCCCTTAGAGCAGGGCCAAGACCATTATGGCCCTTAGAGCAGGCCCAATTGATGGTCAACAGATGGGCATATTAACGAAACAATGGGCCTTCCCCGGGTTCTTGAATGTCCGTTGTTGAAACTGGACTAGTGGGAAGGCTAACCGTTTCTTATATGAGCCCAGCCCTTATCTATGGTACCCCATGATTCTCCAACGTAGCCCAAGAAATGGTCTCAACCATTGTCACGCAAATGGTTGTCTATCCAGCCGAGTTGGCTGAAAAAATAGCCTCCGGTACCTGAAAATGTAAAGCCAGAACCTTCGGCCTTACCTGCTTCAGGCAGCTCTTCTTACGATGCAACAGTTACGCAAACTCCAGCATTAATAACCCTTACAAACGATGACATCTCCACAACTTCAATCATCCAAAAAGTCCTCTGTGTAATTAACAGAAAAGAGGAGAAGGGATCAATAGAAAATCCTATTTACTGTACCGTGCACGTCATTCTGGCTCTTCTCCTGCCCTCGCTTAGAAGAAACATTGAGTGGCTGCATTGAGTAACGAGGCGGAGCAAACTAATAAGAGGGGTTGGTCCCACCCAGGTTGTCATTCAATGCCGTTCCTGTATAGCTCCCTTTTTGGGGATTGATTGTATCGACACTTCACTGGAAATACAAAAAATTTCATCAGTGATCATGCAAAATGAGTGTTAAAATAATGAGAATTTCTGAAGAAGCTCATGCCAACTAACTATCACATCCCTGTTGCAAGTACAAGACAAGTCTCCAGATAGAATAAATCTTCAACTAACAAAACCACATATAAGCATGGAAAACCACCGCAGGTGTATACATATACGACTGTCAGACGATTGCCGTTGTCTTAAAAGGTCATGCACAGCTGATATATGAAATTACACACCTTAAACTAAAAAAACTCATCAGATCTGGAAAATCGCTTACTTTTTATAGATCTTATCTCTACTAAGCTCTTTTCTATAGTAACAGAAGTTCTCCGGAGTCATATAAACCTATAAAAGCCATTACTTTCCTGACAGGTTCGTCTCCCATTGGATGACTAGGAGTGTAATTTATAAGAGATGCTCAGAACCTTAGCTAAGAAAAGTTGATAAGAAAGACAACTACAAACAAATAATTGACATCTGCAGTTGTATTACCTTCCCTGTCTTAAGAAGATGAGGAGGTGAAGATTTGCAGAGCACCTCTTTCAATCAAAAGCAGTTCTATAGCTCTGCCCTCAACTCGTAATAGAATGACGGACACCAAGAATTTGGAACCTCGAACAGGCTGCAAACTTTCTGCTCTTCGAGTATTTTGATCCTCACAACACTTCCAGGCCATTTAAAGCAGAAGCGTCCTCCACTGCACTCAACTTTTTAAGTATCAAAGTTTCTTGCCTGCAATCTTAGTATGTGTAGTCAAGATGTCACAAAGTAACTGCTAGAAGAAATCGGTCAGGCCTTTTTCTTCCAGAGGAACCATGTATATTTCTGCTTTTATTCTGTATCCAAAAATCAAAAACTCTAGGATTTAAAAAAACCATGGAAATATGCCTCCATGATACAAGCAAGCCAGCACACATAATTAGACGCAAAAGTTAGATCATTTATGGATGACTGAAAATTAAACAACTGACTAGGATACATTCATGATCAGGGTTTTCACTAAAATTGGAGTGAAGGGCATTTCCAACACTGTCCACAATTGCTGATGTAGTCATGGAGGATTCGATGCACAAAATGGCTGTGATAGCATCCAGACGCGTAACTTCATTTCTGAACATTAGTCTTGCATGTGCTACAATCGGCATAAAACAACTTTAAGAGGCAGAAAATGGTATATAGTCAAAAAACACGGTCAACATTGAAGGTATCATACCTTGAGCTAGGCGAATCAAACTTTCCAACATGCGCACAGTTGTCCTCGCTGCGTTGTTATGTATTTCACTCCACAATAAGTAGAAATGATAGGAAAAACTAAGAGAGGTGGTTTATCCTACCAGCATTATGAGTTGCAGATCTTCGTTGAAGTTGATAATAGCTTGATATTATTTTTTCAGCCTCCTTAGTGAGGACTGGTCTAAAGTAATACTTTACAAAGTGAATGTACCTAGAAGTAATTCACAGATTCAATAAGTTAACATCTTTTCCGAAAAAGATAAAATAATAAAGAGAATCGATAGATCAGCAGCGAGGTTCTAACTGACATAAGATACAAGTATCGAAGATAAGCTTCTCAGACAGATGAATCTTAATATCAAACATTTTTTACAATTAACAATATTACAATAGATGGCTAAAGTGTCAAGCACTCAAATCTCAGTCGGGAGAAGCTTGTATGATAAGACATGTTGACTAGTCCAACATTATAATCAACCAAAAGTTGAAAGCTTTTAAAGAATCAATGGTTCTAAAACACAGATACCATTTTACTGGAGAACTTTTGAGAACATTGGCCAGGTTTTCAAGTCATGGTGAAATAAAACTATATAATGACAATTATGAAATTATGCGAAGCTCCAAAAAATTTACCTCCTCAACATTTCAAGAGGCCAAATATTTGCTAGATCTTCATCACGATCAACTTTATCCGACATTCCCTATCAATTTATTCCACAACCATCCTTACTATGGATTTTTAGGATCAAATACGCTGAAAAAAAGTCAATCAGTTAAAGCTCCCGTTAACCAGTGTCTCCTCTTCACTTGTGACGTATACTGTTTTAAATAATTTAATTTTCAAAGCATTGATTGCGTGTAGCAAAAGAGAATTTATGCACTGGAATCTGCAAAGTTTCCTTGATTGCTTGCTTCGCAAGTGACCCTGGAGTTCTCGTTAACAAAATCCAACAATTCAATTGATGACTCACCTCACTAAGAATGTGAGAAGAAACAACTGCATCCCATTCTGGATTTTTGGTATCAAGAAGCACTAGAACTATGTCGAATCTACTTAATAAGGGACCGGACAGTGTTGTATTGACAGACAGAGCTAAAATAAGTCAAGAAAAATTACGTTAGGAATAACCAATCAAGCAATGAAAGAATGCAATTACTAAATGAGGACACACCTACAAAAGCCGATGGTTCTCAACTAAAAAGTCATATCAAATTATCTCCGATGTAGTTGATTTAAGAGATTTGTGATTATAGCTTGCACTATCTTATGTAAAAGACAAATCAAATTGTCTCCGATGTAGTTGATTTAAGAGATTATGTGATTAGCTTGCACTATCTTATGCAAAACAGAAGTTGACATTTTTTAGCTTAATGATAACTTTTATACTAGCAGTAAGACCATGATGCAGAATGACATTTCCAGATAAAGTGAAACACAATTAGTACAAGGAAAGATACGTTGCTCGGGATCATACTGCCCCTTCGGATTTGTTGCACCAAATACAATTGTTTTGGTGCTAAGAGAGGTTACAAGGCCAGCCTGAAAAAGAATAAAATTGCATTTTTGTAGTCATATATTGCAGCATAAAATGATTTATAAATAGCGGAAAAATGGCAAACATGCACCACTTTTACAATGAAAAATGAATTTGCTGGATGCTTCTTTCAAACATTTCTCTCATAAGACTCGGCAGACAAGTCCTTTAGCAATCTCCTTTCTAATCCTAATTTCAATGTGATGGAAAATTGTTTTCTTTTTTTCTCATTTTCAAGTCACTGCCACTCAGTATGTTCCCCCAATGCTCTATTACAAAGGATCAATGACATCTTCTATTAAGTTAGCTGGATCAAGTACTGGTTCTTTGGTTGTTCTTAGCGGTACAGCTATGCATATGTTTAATTCCAAGTAAATGTTTTGGGAATAGTAGGAATGTGAAAAAAAAATCACCTTAGCAACACTTATTGTCTGCTGTTCCATAGCCTCGTGTATGGTAGCCCTGTCATGCTCCCTCATGCTGTCAATGAAAAAAGTTAATCGGTTTGATATTAGATGTCAGCAAAAAAGCCTCATCACCAACAAAATCCTCACAAATGCAACTACAAGTGTATCATTTTCATAAAAATTGTAGTCAAAAATACCTAAAAAACTGAGGCTGAGTATGTGTCATAGCATTGACAACCTACTTCCTAGGTGTGAAGGACTACAACATGCCTTGCTAATCCAGAGGAAGGTTTGCACAACAATGACACTAAGATTGTTTACACACCAAACTCATTATCATTGCGGTGACGACAGTTACATGAAAGTTAGTGATTGTGCCCGCAGCAAACTTAAAAGAGACACGGATGACAATGTGAATGCAAATGATACAAGCTGGCTACATATGGTAGTTGAAATTCTCCAATCACATCATAAATACAACCTGTCAAACTCATCAATGCAACAAAGTCCTCCGTCTGCCAAAACAAGAGCCCCAGCTTCAAGCATCCATTCACCTACAAGATCCAAAATTGCAGTTACTCCAGCCATTCAAAGTTTTAACACTTTAGCTTGGCGCAAGGAACATTTCCAGATACAGTGGTAGGAATGGCCTCTTCGATAAAGTAAATGGGTACTATATTATGGTACAGCATTTTGCACATGTTCCCTAACCAAAATGCCAATACCACCACTATTTTTCCACAACATATAAATACATACCTTTCAGATTTCACCATGATAGACACTCTTACCACACTATCAAAACCTATACCTTAGTAAATTAGGCAGATATTAGTGGAAATATCCAAGAAGAATTCCAAATTTTACCCTTTAAAGCGCCTTTACATGCATACATCAATCGATAATGACTAACTAATGAGGAAGTTGATCTTCTAAAATGTAATACTTCGTGTTATTATCAGTTGCCCCTCTCACGATAAATATCTATTAAGCGTTACTTTTTACAGCATTACCAAATTTGATGATAAGCTACCATGACTTGCCAGTCACAGAAATGTAAATTCTTGTCCTCAATATCCACTTCTGCAGTTAATTTTGCAGTCAAGATAAGACGAAAAGTTTGTTTCCAGTATGGAATCTCACAGAAACATGGCCCTCATGAAATTAGATAAGGCATTTGAGATTCCTAGAGCCTCCTGACATGTTTTTAAGTCCTAAGCTTCTGTTACCATGGCTCCTCTTTAGCAACAAATTGGATAAATTCTCACTTTTTTATTGGCATTAATATGCCATTCATTCCTCATATGGCAAAACACATAGCGTATCATATTAATTTCTCATTGCTATCTGCAAGCAATGAAATCGACATAGGCTTTAATGTTAAAATTAAATACTATCCCTAAAGAAGAATGGATAAGATGAGGACCAGAGGGAAGATAAGACAGACAACCTGAGAAATATTTAGGCAGCAATCAAACTGAAGGCATTATCATTAACTCATTCAACTTACCCCCATCTTTAACTGCAGTTACAGTCAATCCAGCACTTGTGCTCCCCAAGCCAGTAGTTATCACCGACCGATTACTCAATTTTGCAGCAAATTTCAAGAACTGGGATTTTCCTGTACCTAGAAGTTGTTCCGTAGTCCAGGCACGCATAATCAGTATACAATTAGCAAGATTGAGATGATATGTGATGATGTAAAAAGTGCACATCGGTGACTCTTGAAAAACAAGAGTCAATAAAGGCACATATTGAAGTGAAATGCTAAAAAGTCCAATATTTACCTGGATCGCCAACGAGAAGCATATGAGATTCTCCTCGAATCTTTGTTCCCGAAGGATCAACATGTTGAACACCTCCGATGAGTGTCAAAGCAACTAAAGTTGAAGGATAAAAAGATGATATTGAAGAAGTCAACAAATCCCATTGCATAAGGATATTAGGTACAAACAAGGATGCATGAGCAACTTCCCCACTAGGCTATCACTCATCGCCTAAGATATGCCCTGGAAATATCTAACACTCAGGCAGCATAAAAGAATTTTCAGAACAAGAAGATATTGCCAGCATTTTACAGAATTTACCTGCAAGTTTAACTGTGAAGAGTCCAAAAACTTGAGGACATATACCATGAATGATAGCATTCCTCCCTGGTTGACATTACAGAATGAATTGACATATCAGGGAGAACATAATCAAGATGTTGAATAAAGGGAGCTTCATCTCTTCAAAAACATTGATTAGCATGGCAAGTCAGGGAGCTATTAACCATCGATACCTTTCAGTGGTGTATCCTTGAAGCAATTCCAGAATTTCCTAAATTTCATGATGACATCATCAGGAACATCAATTGCTGACTTCAGTTCATTGGTTCTCCTATAGATAAGAGGAACCCATATTCAGCCAAAAAACAAAATGAGTTATAAAAACATGGAGCAAGTTCTCAGATACCCAACCAAATCAGCAGTGTAACTAGTGACGATGGACCAGTTACTTTTACATTGATTAGCATAATTTGTCATTGAATGCATATAATGTAACAATAGACGTAGACAAACCCTATATGGAGGGTCCAGATTCAACTTCCATCCCATGCAACTTGGATTTTTGAAAGTTACAGTCAAGCCCATCATTGGTTTTAAAGTAAATTAACTGGCACGCATATTGCAGTAGCATTTTGATGACCAAGTGATCAGGCATATGCACTTATTCCAAGAAGGCAGGGGCCTAATCTCTAACTCCTCCCTCAACAATTCATTTTTCAAAAATTCCATCACAGGCCAAATGAGGTTGACTAGTCGAACTAGTTCACTGCCAAGCTTGAGCATGGTATATGGGAAAACTACACAGCACCATGGTCACTTCTCGATTTAACAAGTTGAATCAACCAGTCCAGTTCTAAAAGCGCAGTTGAAGATTCAGATCATTTTAAAGATTATATCCAAGAAAATATCTTCTGCAATCACAAAGCATATCTTTTGAAATCTATATAGTCCTACACCAAGAGAACAAACTGTTAACAATCTGTATGACATGTAAGATACTCGCTTCATACCTCACATGATTGGCAACTAATACTGGCTCAAGATCACAGCGCACATCCTTCAGATCAGGAGACCACTTCGCAGTCAAAATTCCTGTAACAATTATATCATCTGCAGAAACCCCATAAATAGTAAGGGCCAATCTAGCTCCACACCCTCCCCCACCCCCAAAAAAAAAAAAAAACTGAAGACATTGCAAAGGAGAAAAGCAAGGTATTCATAGTGTCAGATGAAGCAGAAAATAAACTTCTGTCTTTAGGACAAGAATTAGATGGTTATCTCCAAATCTTACATATCACTGCATCTATCAGTATATGCATTAGTTGATTTAAGCATGAATCCTAGAAATTATTTTACCTCCAGCTTTGACAATGTCAACCAGATCATCCATCAAAATAACAGGAATTGAACGAGGGATGGCCCCAACACCCAACAATTGTGTGCTTTCTTGAATTTTTATTTCCTGATAATCGTTGCAAGTTATGCTGCTCTCCACAAATTGGAAGTTTGTGCCTTCACAAATTTTAGGCCCCTGTTATGGGAAACAAGAGATTACCTGACTGCATGTGCAAGAGCAAGCCAAATACTAAATGAGATGATAAATGTGGAAACTAAAGAGTAGTGAATACCCTCACTTGGATTGAAAGTTCTGTGCATGGATGAGATTACAGAACGAGCGAATCTTAAGTATGCAAGATTCTTCACCTTGTCATAAAGTAGATAAAAAGAATGGGAAATGCTTTGTAATGCAAAGTAATCCACATGGCATCTACTTGGTAGATACTGATTAAGTTAGTTGTTATATCCTATTACTGACATTGCAACCGAAACAAAGAGCATTAATGGGACTCGAGACTATAAACAGAAAATAAACCTGAGATGGGCAAATGGATGGCAGAATTATGGAGTTTCTTGTTTCCAGCTCAGGATACACTGGGAAGCTGCATAAGTAAACTGCTAACTCAAAGGTTGATCTTCAAAAAAAAAATTATTGATATGCGAAAATTGACCAATCATTTGCTAAAAAAGGGCATAAGAGGGAAAGAAGATAATGCTCGAGTTCCATGAAATACATAATCAAATTCATTCACATCCAGAGTGTAAATTGTCAAAATAAAGAAATTACTCTCTGGTGGGTTTGAGATACATGAAGGTAAACAAGACAAATTTACAAGAATCTATTGGCATGCTAGCTTGCACATAATCCAGCAAGATTACTTATGGCCAAACAAACGGAGAAAACAAATAGTTGAACTTTGTATTATTTGAATGCAGCTACAGAAATGTGCTGACCGCTGAGAAGGCCCACCTGTAATTGCACCTTCGACATTTATACCACCGCTTTCCTTCATACATCTTTGCAGCTCCAGACCTTATTACAGTCCCCTTAAGTGTAAGCAGAATACCTCGATGCTTCACTCTCACATGCCCAATGCTTGGAAAAGTCTCTAAACACAGCACAAAGCAATGAACCAGGTTAGAAGTATATGGTAAACAATCGGAAAGTTATTCTACAGAAGATGCACATTGAATCGAAAAGAGAAGCAAACCAGGGCATTCAAGTGGAGATCCACTGATATTGATCCGGATGTGAATGAAATTCTTCTCCACTCCCTCTTTGTTTTCTCTCAAGTTCCCCAATACAACTCTCTGCAGATAAACATTGCCATATCAACCAACATCTATTTCATGCAAGTTCGAAGCCTTCTGGCTTTAAGTATGAATAGGTCTCATGTAGATATGATAAGAGATTTCTCTTATAAATGTTTAATTGATGGAAGAAATCAAAAGTAAATATACAGTTAAAATCGTATGCCCACGTCTTTGAGATATACCGCTCAACACAGAGTCAAAAAGGCCAAAGTAAAGTTGCTTTACCATCAAACGAAAAGAATATTAAAGGATATTTTCTTTTGGTCATTAATGTCACTCCAACATTCAGACAGGAATAAAAATTCATGCATGTGAATTGCCTTTGTGTCATGGGAAGATCATGAACCAATATTATCTACCAAATCAGGAGGAAGCTCTAACAAAGGACAAGAAAAAAGAAAAAAAAAACTAAGAGTTTATATGAAGCCGAATGAGAGGAACTTGTGTTCTTCAGTCAAATCAAGACCAGTGTGACGAGACTTCCAGGGAACGAAGTTGACTTGAATCTAGAAACACAGATCATGAACAAACAAGCACAGATAACATTCACCAAAAAACCAGGAGACAAAACCATAGCTACCGTAAGGGTACCAGTCCAACCAGAGTCATGCGTATGACATCCAAAGGAATATTAGAGCATTGTCTTCTGGGAATACAATTCTCTAGGCATACTTCACTCAAGCATTTTCCGTACCTTACCTAGGACTCGAGTCACGTGGTCACATAAAATATTAGTGCAAAACAGACAAGATACACCATGCAGAAGATTTGGCTTCAGGAATAAACCACCGCAATGCATTAACTCCACTAAACCAACTAGACAGCCAGCCCATACGTACATGAATGCTTAGATAACGAGGGACTACTATAACGACTTCCTCGCAATCATCGGAAAACATCTATATCGCCCTTTCAATCGCTCCAAAGTCTTACAACTTTTCGACCGTGTTTCAGGGTACCATGCCTCTTAGGGCAACCCAGACAATCCATCCATCAAACCAGGGGATAAGAAAGGGGTAAAGCCACGTACATGAGCCCAAACAGCCGCGTCGTCAAAATGCTTCAAGTACCGACTAGGCTGAGAGAAGACGAGGCGGGCCAGAGGAGGATCGTAGTCCACAAGCTCTGCAAATCTGCAAAAGAGATCGAGAAAGCGAGGAATTACAAAAGAAAGTTTGGAACAGTCATATATGATCATCGAAACGAAGCGTATCAGAAATGAGGGGAATTACTCGATGTAGAGAGGGTAGTGGAGATTGGAGTCGGGAGAGAGAGTGATGGAGCGAAGCTGATCGGAGTAGAAGCGTATCAGAAATGCCGCCATTGATTTCTCGTGAGGGCTAGGGTTCTCCTCCATTTGCACCGACTCCATGGATGACTGTAGAGAGAGAAAGAGAGACGAAGCGAACACGAAGGACGGGAGCTTTTGGGCGGGAAATTGGGAAAGATCTTTCTCTTCTCTCTCTCTCTCTCTCTCTCTCTCTCTCTCTCTGTGAAGGTCGACTTTTTGCTCCGACGACTTTTGAGTATATATATTAGGATAAATGCCTCACTTACTAAATGGGCAAACACCACAAAAAATTTAAAATTATAATGATTTTATTCGGAGAATATTTATCACACTAGTATAAATTTATGATTTTTAATGACACAAAAAAAATTGATATATTTGTGTTACAATGAGTAAGCATAATGATTTTAATGATAAAAAAATTAGGATGTTGTGCTAAATATAGTTTGAAATTTTTTCTAATATTAATCATATTAAAATTGATATATTAATTGTTGATACAAAACATGGTTAATTCATTTAAATGTTACATCAAGAGTTGTAAATTATTCTTAGTATATCCAATTTTACTCAATTACTAAATGAATGAGTCGAACGGGGAAAAATCCAAAGGCTAAAATGAATTGCCCTAAATTGCATGGTAAGAATTCATGATAAATCTCTATGAATTAAGTTGTGCATGTGTTTGGCTTATATACGGTCCGAATAGTACCTTGATTTTTTTCTCCGCTTTTTTTTCATACGCTAGTTTTCAAAATTTTTTATTTTTAAGTGAAAATGAATTTAAATATTGATGGAGTTTTTACGTTCCACGCATCTATCATTTTAAAAAGTTTAGCGCCGGAGGAAAGTTTGAGCTCGCCATTGGTATTCACAGTATTCACTGTAGCTTGTACGAATTCAATGCTTTTCTAGTTTCCATAGCAAAAAAAAAACATATATATCCTTCTTGCATCACAATTTCTACGGTGTGATTCATGCTGAAATAGTAAGAAACATTACAATTTTTTCACCGTCTATGTCGTCCATTGTCAAACACCCAACCTGACAGGAAGCAAAAGGTAACTGTCCAGATGAAACCTACGGCTGCTCCGAACCCGAAAGCCATCCGTGGATACGCAGTTCCCTCAGTCGAAGCCTCATCATTTGGGAGGCCATCATGTGGTGGTTGTGGTTCACGTGAGCGTAGGCTTGGTCTTCTAACATGGAGGCCAATGTTTCCTTCGAAGCTCGAGTCTGGAAAGGTCGAAAACTGGCCTTCCGAAGGAATTGTGCCAGAGAGCTTATTGTATGAAACATCGAAAGTTGATAGGAAAGTCAGCTTCTGCAAGGATGCGGGTATTTCTCCCGTCAGCCCGTTGTGAGACAAATCTAGTTTCTCCAAACTGTGCATCCCCGACAAGCTGCTCGGTATGTCACCAGACAATTCGTTGTTGCGCAAGTAAAATGCTTGAAGGCCCTTAAGGTTTCCGAAGCTCGGCCAAATCTGTCCGTCGAGCTTGTTGTAACTTAGGTCCAAGGTAGATGGGAAGCTCGAGACTTGGTTGTATGTCAAACATCTTCCATCCAAACATCTTCCATCCCCTTTCCCTGAACGAAGTGGCATGCTCGGTACAGGGCCTGCGGGAGGGAACGATCTACTACTGTTGATGCAGTTCCGTAGTTTGCTTAAGCTCCTCGGTATGTCTCCGGTGAACGAATTGTTTCCTAAATCCAAATAGAAGAGGAAACCAAAATCGCCAATCCAACTAAGAATTCTTCCGCTTAAGTGGTTCCGTGAAAGATCCAGCAGTTGCAGGTTTTTGCATCCCCTTAACCACACTGGTATCGACCCTTTTAATTGACTGTTGCCAATCACGAACGCTTTTAGATACGGAAACCGCAAATCTGCATGTGCCAAAATTTCTTCGTTTCGAAAGCTCACAGAAAGGATCAACATACTTAAGTTTCTGCATTGCTGTAATATACGCAGAGCGCCAGACAGATCACTGATTTCAGTTTTCGAAAGAGATAGCAGTGTAAGTGCCTGGAGGTTTTGGAAGCTGTAAGGAATTGCTCCGCTGAAGCGATTATTTGCAAGATTGAGAACATTCAATCTATGACAAGTAGATAAATTTTCAGGAAGAGGACCTAGGAATAAATTGGAACCGAGGTTGAGAGAAGTAAGATGGGCCATTGACGAACAGTTGATACTAATGCCACCATCAAGAGTATTATTGTTCAAGTCAAGTGTGGAAAGGGATGGAGAGCTTATCAGTGAAGGCGGTAACTGACCAGAGAACTTATTTGATCTGGCAGCGAAGTGCTCGAGCTTCGGAAGACTCCTGAAAACATCCGGAAAGGACTCCAGAAAACAGATTATAAGACATATCAATCCTGACAACTTCAGAGAGATTAGCAATTCTTTCTTCTAGTGGTCCTGAAAGGCCATTGTCCTGAAGATGGAGTTCACGCAGATGCTCGAGTTGGAACAGTCTCTCAGGCAAGCTCCCCGATAGACTGTTCCCATTTAAGAAGAGGCACTGAAGAGAAGTGCAGTTGCCAAAATTCATAGGAACTTCTCCATAAAACCAATTTTTGGCAAAATTAAGTGACTCAATAGAGTGTGATCCGTCACAAATTGTTGACGTCAGCGAACCTACCAAGTGATTATCCGAGACATCCAAAAGTCTTAAGCGGGGGAGATGGATGTGAAGAGGAAATTGACCCTCGAATTTGTTCCCGCTCAAATCAAGGACCTCGAGATTCTGCATCTGAAAGAGTTTATTTGGAAGACAACCATTGAGGTAATTATGGGAAAGATTAAGAGTGCTCAACTGGTCCAAATCTGCCAAGGATTGACATATTTCTCCGGCAAGTCCTCTGCCGTGAAGATCCAAGCCAATCACCCTCCTCTGTGCCCCGGAGGAGTTACCGCACGTGACTCCAGCCCAAGAGCAACATTCACTGTCAGGAATGACCCCCCAGTCATCCGCAGATGAGCCCAGACACTTGCGAAAACCGACCAGGGCCATTAAGTCATTGGAATTGCAAGATGGGTTCTGGCTTTTGGTTATATGAGCCCGGCAAATGATTGTTAGGAAGGTGAAGGTTAAACGGAAAGTTGAGTATTCCATTGCAGGCAAGTGATGGCAGTAGGCAGGCAACTAGAGTCTAGATTATATGGTTCACATGATGATGGATTGGGAGCGAAACCAACCATTGACTTGACTTGTAGAGCCTAGAGAACAGGAAAAGGATCCCTTGATCGGAGATCAGGGGTACCTTGTAATCCGGACCACTCATTTTTCCTGCCCTATGCATGGAAACCCGCTCCCCCCTCTCTCTCCTCTCCCCTCACCGTTGATCCCCTAACCTAGCGTCAGGAGATCCGGATCCAAATGGGAAAAGATCCCCTCAATAAGAAAAGAGCTAGCTTGTTCACTTGAAAAAAACAAAACTAGAGAGAAAGAGAGAATGGTCTATGACGTGTCCCCACGGGAACCGAATCCTCTGACACCGTTCGATTTTTGAATCAGACAGCCACCCCTTTTTTTAGGGGGAGGTTTAACCGGGCTTTTTTCTCTCTTTTTTTTTTTTAGTTGCTGGCCATTCAGTCTTTTGAATCAGACAGCTAACATCTGCCGTACGTCAATAGGCACCCCTTGAGATGGACGAGTAAATAGAATGGGACAAACTGGGCGTGTTTGATGGGAGAAAAACAAAGTAAGCAGCCAAAAAGTTAATCCTCTGACACCGTTCGATTTTTGAATCAGACAGCCACCCCTTTTTTTAGGGGGAGGTTTAACCGGGCTTTTTTCTCTCTTTTTTTTTTTTAGTTGCTGGCCATTCAGTCTTTTGAATCAGACAGCTAACATCTGCCGTACGTCAATAGGCACCCCTTGAGATGGACGAGTAAATAGAATGGGACAAACTGGGCGTGTTTGATGGGAGAAAAACAAAGTAAGCAGCCAAAAAGTTAATCCTCTAACACCGTTCGATTTTTGAATCAGACAGCCACCCCTTTTTTTAGGGGGAGGTTTAACCGGGCTTTTTTCTCTCTTTTTTTTTTTAGTTGCTGGCCATTCAGTCTTTTGAATCAGACAGCTAACATCTGCCGTACGTCAATAGGCACCCCTTGAGATGGACGAGTAAATAGAATGGGACAAACTGGGCGTGTTTGATGGGAGAAAAACAAAGTAAGCAGCCAAAAAGTTATGTATGTCGCTCATTTTAGTGCTAAAAGTTTCAAAACGCTCAATTAATACTTTTTCAAAAAATCAAAAATTTCAATGTCAACTTGTCAAAAGTCAAATGAGTGACCAGATCAGGCACGCAAGTCAAGACCAATTTCAAGCAAACTAGGAAACGTCGAAGGAATAGACCGGTTGGATTTCGATCAGGATTCACTCATGAATATTTTGTGACTAGTAGCAGCCGTTGAGGTAGCCGGAATGCCGTGGGTGGCTCGACAAATATGGCTGGCCGGAGTTCCAAGTTTGGAAGGAGCAGTTAGACAACAGAGCAAAATTCTCCCAAACGGTAAAATGTTGACAGCCAAGACCAATGATGTTGTGTTCGAGAGAGGCTTATGAATTTTTTCCAACCGGTAGTCATGGCTAGAAACTCCAAAATCCTAAGATATTGATATAAACCTCAACGTGATGCACAAACCAAGCAACAAAACTTTCCAGCAAACTTCAATAGCCTTCTGGACCAAATCAATCGTGTCTAAGGGCTTAAATACGTTTTAGAAATTCTAAGGAACACAGTGATGTCCTCGGTTTCACGAGGGTATCTCTAAATTTCTCTAATTTAGTATTTTTCTCTTCCTACTTGCGAAACAGGGGCTCATCAAGATCCGAGTAACTTCCGGCAAGATTCCGACGACTCGACGACGAGAAAGGGTGGCACGATGGCTTAGGAAGGTGTGGAAATGAGTTAGCTTTCGATTGGTGGTAGTGGGTGGCTGTGGATCGATGTGGAAGGACCTCAATTTCTTGAAATTCCAACTGAGCTTCACCAAGAGCCAAAGTCTATTTTGTAAAGTATTTTTTATTATTAAAAATGTTGATGTGGATGCTAACGTGGCACTTTTTGGCTGGAATTTTCGATGTTGCCACCTACAAATTCGGTTTTTTTTCAGAATTGATACTAAAGTGAGCGTTTTAAAACGTTTGGTACTGAAATAAGCGTCGTACACAACTTTTGACACTTTTGATGTTCTTACCCCTGGTGACGTCTTTATCCACGTAAGCCAATGCCCTTTTTAGCTTTTCACTGGGGTTGGTCTTCTGACTATTCCTGACAGCTCTAAACGAGAAAATATTGGGTCTCGGCCCAAACCCTGCACTGCAGGCGGTAAACGGGCACCGCCCTGACCACTTGGTGGCGCATTCCTTTTTCTTTTTTTTTTTCTTCATTTGACTTTTTTTGTAGTCTGTACGTCACTCTTCTTCTTTGGCACTACAAAGTCTCAAAGGGATCAGAATTTGTATCAAACGGTTTTCTGTTCTGATTACACAGAGCAGAAACGACATCATGAAATCCTAGCGTCCGAGGGTGTAAAGACTTGGCACAAGATCGAGAGAACAGCAGCAGAAAGGAATGAGAAGTGCCATCAAGTTCGATACCTTTGCAATCGTTGGTAGCATGAGTTTGCAACCCAAAAATGCTTTGAATCTCCATCTACTAGGGCCATAAAACAAACCTCACCTAAGACCAGGTTAATATGGGGGCAAAAATCAAGGTAAACAGAAAAGGAGACGTCATGGAATAATCAAAGTGAGCACCAATTTTCTCTATATGCGAACTAAAATTTCCCTTTACATATCCTTGACTCACCTCTAGAATAACTGGACGGTGTTTGACATGCATAATCTAAAAAAAATACCATTCTCGGTGCAACTACAGCACAACTATTTGAAAACGGCTCTTCTGCTTTTCTTGTTTTGGTATCGATCCACTGAGCTTGTTGCCACTTAAATCCAATCATCATGGGGAATCCCATATATGGTCGTACTACAAAAAGTTTCCCTATTGTGTTCCTGTCCCGGAAAAAAGTGGGAACACATTAGAGGAGGCCTGTCGAAGGGAAGACTCATTTTCTGTAATTCTGGAGCTGAAGTCTTTCGGATTACTCCAATGATTAAATTATCTGGCAGATCCATATAAAAGAAAAACTTGAAATCACCAATCCAGCTATTAATTGCTCCCTGCAATCGGTTCCATGAAAGATCCTTAAACTGCAAATTTTGGCATGCTCTCAACATGCAAGTATGGAACCTCTTAGTTGACTATTGGAAGCAATTAATACCTTAAGGCTCCTAAACTTTGGACTAATCGCTTCAGGCATTTCTTCATCTCAGAAAAGTCCAGTAAGGACCATAAAACTGAAGTTCTTCCAATGTTGTCAAACCTCCACATTATGGACAAGTTGCGAAGGCCTGCTCTTGGGAACGCCAAGCGTGTCAGCTCTTGAAAGTTTTGAAAGCTACAAGGAAGACTTCCAGTTAAGTTGTATCGGGCAAAGCTGAGAACATCCGATCTATGGCAGTTGGACAGATTCTGGGGAATCAAACCTTGGAAAAAGTCGGAATCTAGATTGGGAAAAGCAATGTAGTGTGTTGCAGAACAATCAATGTTTATACTTTCCTCCTAAAGTCGTTGCTTATATTAAGCATGGAAAGCTCATCGGCAAAGAAAGGATAAGACCAGCAAAAAAAGTTCCAAATGGCCAAGAACCTCTTGAGATTCACAAGGTCCTCAAAACGTCCAGGAGGTCTCCAGAAACTGAATAGTATGAGATATCTATCTTTATAATGTTCGATAGCTACCGATTACTCCATCTAAAGGCCCAGCTATTACACTGAAGCGGCAACATATGCAGATTACGCAGCTGGAATAAGCTCTCTGGAAAGATCCCCAAAAGGTTATTCCCATTGAGGAATAGTAGTCGCAAGAAAATGCAATTCCCAAAGTTCAACGGCAGCTTTCCATAGAAGCCATTTTCAGCAATATCAAGCGACTTGATTAAGGGCAATAAATTGCACATGTTCATCTTAACAGGACAAGCAATCTTGTTGAGATGTCAAAAATCTTTATCAGCAGTAGCTGGATGCAAAGGGGAAGTGAACCGGAGAAATAATTTGGGCTCGAAACAAGGCCCTGCAAGTTTTGCATCAGAAACAGTTTGGGCGGATAGGAACCATTCAAATGGTTATTGGAAAGGCTAAGAACTTTCAACTGGTACAAGCCCACCAAGGGTCCACAACTTTCTCCGGCTAGTCTACGACTTAGCTCTAAGCTAGTCACATCCTTTGGGCACTGGTGTTGTTGTCGCAGGTTATACTGGTCCATGAGCAGCAATCCTAAGTCCAAGTGTTGTCCCAGCCGTCATTAAGGGAAGCTATTCACTCATTACATGCATTCATGGCCGTCAAGTTGCTGGCTTTGCAAGCAAAGGTCTGGCCTTTTGGAGTCAGCCCCTTGGAAATGAGGGCTACAAAGATCAATGACAGATAGAAAGCTGATAATCCCATTGCAAGCGAGAGACTAAGCTTGGAGAGAAGAGGAAGAAGTAAAGCTTAGGCCATGAGAAAAGACGATACTTTTAGTCATGATTCTAACACTTACAGTTGACTTGTACTCCTCAAAAAAGTAAAGAATAAAAAGGACACATAACAACAATTATGCCTGTTGCGTATACATCGTAAAGATGACCAAGTGCATTAGAGCTGAAAAAATGGGCTGGAGATAGGTATAAGGGGTGATGAAGGAACTAGAGCATTGTAGCAGATTGGGTTGCTCAAGAGTAACCAGACAGAAACTTTAACTCGTAATGCCTTTGATTTCGAATCCAAGAAATTGATGACGGAGATAAACTTAGTAATAGTGATATTTCAGAACAAAATTCATCAAAAGACAAAGCGGATCATTTTCCTTGCAACAATGACCATCACATCTCAATAGAAAACCAAAAATCAAATAAAGGAGTGCCCATTACCAACAACCAGCCACTTTATGTCCTCCATACCAACTTTTTAATCTCTCTCATGTGATTATGTCTTCCTCTGCTCTCTCTCTCTCTCTCTCTCTCTCTCTCTCTCTCTCTACTTTTTCTGTTGCATATATGTACATTCATGCTCTTTAACTAACCGACGCATCCAAAATGCAAATCTTTTCCCTTAGCTTTCGACTCCTTAGTAGAACCATCTTGCTGCTTGCATGAACAGAGACTGCCCATTTTAGTGCTTAGAATAAAGTAATATCTGCTTGCAAAGATCTTTTGAGCAACTAGAGGTTTCGTTTAGTTATGAAGTAAGAGCTTTGGCAAAAAGGTGAAGGAAAAAAAAAACTTTTTCCTCCTTTCATTGCTCGCATCTCCCTTGGCGTTGCCCATTAAGGACTTACCCAATCTCCCGTAGATGAAAATAATGCCAAAAAGTGACTTGCATTCTGAGAATGCGAGTGCCAGTTTTTGAAAACTAACCAGACCAAGTTTGGGAATATGATCACGAACATATGGTAATTACTTCGTCATAATTAAGATCCAGGATAATATAATCTAGTCATATAAATGAGTTGATTCTACCATGTTCCATAAGAAGAACGTCTGTAACTTTCAAAATGCTAAAAAGAAACCAAAGGGGATCATTAGCACTACCCATCATAGTCAAGTTCATTCAAACGGCATTGTGCATGACAACTACAAGGCCAATTAATGACGTTTCATGACCACCATATCAGGTCTCATTACTTGAGCATCTTCACCGCAAATGGCACGGCTCGATCCAGATCCTTAAAATATACTGTACACTCTATTATAATCCAAGATATATTAACCAAAACTGTCATAGTGAAAACCCCAATGTTCTGGGTGTTTACTCAGATGAAATTAATTAATTCCTGCCGACTATATATGTTTATGTGCTCATCCTCCAGCATGGAATTCTGCAAGAGCATCCTGAGACCTCAAGTACAGAGACTCATTAGTCTTTCAGTTCACTTCCCTGACCTTCCTTGCCAAATGGAATAACATCTGGAGGCAGTAGTTAAGCATAACAGCAGCATCCTAAGGCATGACAGGCCTTTGGACCATGTTAAAATGGGGAAAGAAAAGGCAGACAGAAACAGAGAAGCAGATAATCCTGGAATGATGGAAATGACCATCTTTGACTCGGTTTAATTCTCCCATCATATATTCGACTCACATCTAAAATTACTTGAAAAGTGTTTGACATTCATAATCGCCTTAAAAGATCTCAACTTGATGCCTGCACTTAAAATCTGATGTACTGGGGCACATGTATCCAGAAGCAAGTAGTCGTTATTTACAGATTTAGTACTGGACAGGAGCTCTTCCATCCCTCTTGATTTAGTCCTTCTCTAGAACCCAAAGCAATAGGAAGGAAAATGTAACTGTTAAGATGAAACCTGCTGCTGCTTTGACTCCAAGGAGCAGCCACAAGTATGTGATTTACCAGTTGAGGTTGAAGACTCGACAGTTAGAAGTTCCGATTGGCTTAAGCCATGGTGTGGTTCAGTACAGAGACAGATGTTTCCTTCGAAGCTTGAAATTTTAAAGTCGAAAACTGACCTTCTGAAGTAAGAGATATCGAAACTCGATAAGAAATTCAACCGAGTCAAGGAATAAGGTATATATTCTGAAAAACTGTTGTGAGACTAGTTCAGTTTTTCCGAACTTTCCTTACTGTCTGGAATAGTGTTAACGCATGCCAAGTTAAATACACAAAGGCTTTGAAGGACGCCAAAGCTTGGCCAAGTCGGTCCACTCAGCTTGTTGTCGCTCAAATCTAATGTCCATGGGAAATCTAATATATGTTTGTACTTCAAGGTATTTCAGCTTAGTGCCTCGTAAAAAACTGGAACAATTGAGAGGTGGCCTGTTGAAGAGAGGTGGGATTCTCTGTAATTTGGTAGACCAGTGAAGTTTTTAGCCATATCCCCATGGAACGAATTATCTGACAAATCCAGATAAAAGACAAACTGGAAATCACCCATACAGCTAAAAACATTTCCAGTCAACTGAATCTGGAAGGTCAAGCAATTCCAAAACGTGTGTCCTCTTAACCATGCAGGTATAGAACCTCTTAATTGACTACTAGAAGCAACTAAACCTCGAGGCTTGTGGGCTTTAGATTGATAGATTCGGGCAGTTCTCGTGTCAAAATACATCACGAAAGGCGAGAAGACTATTGGCAAAGACCTAAAGACTTTTTGCAATATTGTATAATCTGAAGAGTTGCAGATAGGTTGTGAAGGCCTGTGTTTGAGAATATCAGTGTTCTTAGCTCCTGAAGTTTCTGAAAGCAGGATGATATTTCGGGCCAAATTGTGAAAGTCTAATCTTTGGCAGTTGGACAGATTCTCCAGAATCAGACGTTGGAAAAAGTTCGATCCAAGATCAAGAAAAGCAAAATTATGCATTGCAGACTGATTGATGTTTGTTCTTCCTCCGAAATTGTTGTTGCCCAAATCGAGTATCGAAAGGGATGGAGAGCACGTAAGCGAGGTAGGCACGTGACCAGAAAACCCGTCTGAATTGGCCAACAGACGTTTCAGATTCACGAGGCAGCTCAAAGACATCCAAGAGTTCTCCAGAAGATGGATTACAGGAAATATCTGTCTCCGCAATATTGAAGAGCTTACCAATTGCTCCTCCAAAGGCTTAGAAAAGGAATAAAACTAAATCAGCAAGCTTCGCAGATGCGGGAGCTGGAACAAGCTCTCTGGCAAGCTCCCTCAAAGATCATGCCATTAAATGAGTGTCTTTGCAATCACGTGAAGTTTCCAAAGTTGCAACTTCTTGTTCAAGTCGTCAAGAATCTTGGTCAGGGTAGATAAATGAGAATAGGCTGTGAACCCAAGAAATAATTAGAGCTTGACTCAAGGACCTCCAACTTTTGCGCCGGAAGACTTCGGGAGGAAGAAAACCACTGTTATGGTTATGGGGAAGATTAAAAGTAGATGGTCTTGGACTTGTATCATATGTATCTTAGGAAGGTATTGTCCGCATAGATCTGGCGCATCTCCACTGCCCTTTAAAACTGCTCAACTTCTCCATTTCGATATAGTCATCATCAGTTTAGAGTCAGCGTTCCGTGCTCTACATCACCTAGTCTACAAGGACATTGCGTGGTTCTAGGTATTTTGTTCTTAAATCTTCTTGATCAGGCCATGCTATTTCCCTCTTACATCATAGCATTCAATGCCCCCAAAAGGGCGCTTGAAATTTTTTAGTTTGCAAGTTCTCCCACAATAAGATAGGGGGCCCAGCCATTGACATAGGCACGGAATCCTTCTAAGACCACGTTTGATAATGTTTATAAACAACTACGTTTCTATTCTTTTATTTCAGAGAAAAAAAAGAATATAAACGTGTTTATTTATATTTTTGTTTCCGGAAACTAGGAACACATTTGAAATAAATCAAGTAGTAAAAAAAAAAAACTTGTTTCTTGTTCTTGAACAATTTTTAAAAAGCACTTTTTTCCTTTTTTCTCTCTCTCTACCTTTGGCCGCCCGGAGCCGTAATGAACAAGAAGAAAAAACGAAAAGAATAAAAAAATTATGAATTATATTCTATTCTAAAAATAATTTTTACCAAACGCTTTATTGTACTCAAAAATTATTTCGGAGAGTAAATACACAAAAAAGTGTTTCTATTAAAAAATTATTACTTAAAACATATACGTTACCAAACGGTCTTAAGCAACTTAAGCCTGGTCGGTGCATGCTTTCTCAGGTCTGATCTGAACAATTAGAATCCCTCGCGCGCTATAGAACAACTGGTCCCTACTTCAGACAATTCATCCATTGCTGCCATCCAGCCGACATTTCTCACTACAATCTATCACGATGTACAGACTAAGCAAAACCAGTAATGAGTTATCATGATATTTCCGTACATTAGCCTTGGGCTTCAAATCACCGGAAAGTTTGCAAATATGATCAAATGCGCAATGCACCTCCTTCTTGATTATAATCAAGATCAACGGAAAAAGGTAGAATCTGGACAAATATCAGACATAATTTGAACTTCAGCAAATTCCTACTACTATGTTCCATAAGAAACTTAAGAAAGCAGCAATGAGAGGGCATCATAAGCAGTAGCCAGTAGCCACTTACATCAGGTTTCCCAAGATAGCAACAAATAGTGCCGGCATCAACCTCGTTTCATAACTATTATCAAATCAACTCCCCATTACAGGACAATTACTGAGAATTACAGGAAATGATCCAGTTCTATCTAATGCATACTCTATACTAGTCCAAGCAACACCAACCAAAGCTGATGGTCCAGCTGTTCATCATCATCTAAAACTCAAAAGTTTCTGGCATTAACTCAGATGAACATCGTCAACTCTGGCCGGCTATATATGTTGCTCTGCTCATCATCCAGCACAGGATAAGCTGCAACTAGAGCATCTTGAGATCCAATATACAGCGAGTTGTAGATCTTCCAGTACACTTCCCTGACCTTCCTTGCAGGGTGGAACAGCCCCTGGAGGCAGTAGTTTAGCACAACAGCAGCGCCCAGGGCCACCCTCATGCCTTCAATGGCTTCCATGACAGCATTTATAACATGAGGTGAAGTCTCAAATATGTTTGGCCAGACATAGTTAAGCAAGTGGACAAGTGCATCCTCACAACCCAACCCAGCAACTCCCAAAGCCATATGCTTCACGGCAGAAGCAGCAGTCTGCCTGTGCACCAAATCTCTATCCATGAGTGCATCTTCCAGTAGTGGAGTCACTGCATATATGTAGTCCTTCCCCATTTCACCAATGTACTCAAACAGAAAAGAAAGGGATTTCAGAACACCATTCTGCACATTGAGCTCAGGCACACGATACTCGTTCATCAAAGCCGGCAGAACTGTGAAAGGAGAACATGTCTCTGCAACTATAGCAATGGCAACCGTTGTGCATACACGGTTCTGACGCTCCTGAACTTTAAGGTTGTTCAAAAGGGTTGCAAGGACATCCTGAGGTCCAATGGCTTTAGCAATATAACCAAAAGTATTCACTGTCGCTCGCCGAATGCCCTTCTTGTGGGCTTTAAGCATATCAAGAAGCTCAAAGCATATTCTCATCCACTCCCTTGCCGGAACAAATTCAGCCCCACGATCAGCAATACGACCAACAAGGTCAATACAGTTTTCCTGGACCTTCTCATGTCTGTTCTTCAGAATGGGCGTCAGCCTGGGAAGCAGATCTTTTATGGGAGGAGTCATTTTCGTCATACCTATCACGTTGACAATAGCTTTCAACGCACCCAATATGGAGCCCAAAACTTCAGGGTACTCTTCTCCCAAGTATTCGTACAGAACAACACCAAGATGACCCATCAGTTGTTCCTCCTGACACTGCTTCATGACAACAGCAATCCTGGAAATAAGATCTGCAGCTTGTTGTCTCACCTTAGCGCTCTTGTTGTTTAATCGCCACTTTATCGTACCACAAATCTGGGGAAGATAAGGCTTCACCCTTTGCCCAAGAGCATTCACCACGGCACCAAAGCCATTGAGCATTACATTGGCATCATCACTAGTCTGCTCTTGGAAGGCGTAAAGGATACCATCAATAAGAAGCTCCTCCAGCCTAGAATCAATATCAGAGGCACCCAGGTTTGCAACCACCTTCTCTATCGTTTCCATGACCATTCGCCGATATGGCTCGCTCTCATCCTTCAGATCCTCAACAATTCTCCCGACTATGTCAGCAACGCCAACTTTATTAGCAATCTCCACTGTAGTTTCCACAAGCTGCTTATAGTTTCTCCTATCCAAAGCCATCCTTCTAACCCAGAAATTCCTGAAGAACTCAGGAAGAATGTCATTTCGTATGTATTCAGCCTCAACACCCTCAGTACTCACACACTGTTTAACCACTTTGAGCACTATCTTCTTCATTTCCTCATCCGGAGACTGGAACTCACGGATAAGAATGACCATGACTTCTTTTGTATAGTAACTAGCATACAGAGCATCCATCAGAGGAATAATAAATCCAATTGCTTTCAAGAATGCAGCCAAGACCTTTCCCCTGTGTGA
Organism: Melaleuca quinquenervia; assembly: GCA_030064385.1. Taxonomy (NCBI): domain Eukaryota; kingdom Viridiplantae; phylum Streptophyta; class Magnoliopsida; order Myrtales; family Myrtaceae; genus Melaleuca; species Melaleuca quinquenervia. The sequence continues at coordinate 840,125 of CM057726.1, read as the reverse complement.
TCTAATACCCTTCCAAAGTGGCTTCAACACTGAATCAAAGCTTTCAATACCATAAGGCGCAGCAGCCTCAGCAAGAGCAGCTAGAGACAGTGCAGTGATAGTTCTCACCTTCTGGTTCTCATCATTCAGGCCATGTTCTATGATTTCGACAAGAGACTTCAAATGCGGTAGAACAGCACAACCTATCAAAATAGCAATCTGCTGAACAATCTTGATTCCAGTGTGGCGAGCTTGCCAGGATTTCTTGCTCTGACACACAGCTTTCAAGAATGGCAACAGAGCAGGAATTCCAAGAGCAGAAGCAACAACACTGAAAGCTCTAGCAGTAGTATTTCTCACATACTCATCGATATTGTCAATATCCGGACGCATAGCAGCAATCATAGTAGCCAAACCAGCTGCCTTGCTCAAATTAGAAATGATCTCTCTCCCCTCGACACGTGCATAGTAATCCTCATCAATCAGCAGAGGTTCAATAACAACAAGAATCTTATGCACGTAAGGACGTACCAATTCATCTAATTTGTAAAGTACCCTATCAATCACCTTAACCAAGAGATGTCTTTCCTGATCCTCCAAAGTAGGTTGCATGAGCAAAGGCAGGATACAATTAAACAAAGGTCCGGCACCAAATTCCCGAGCCTTGTCTGTAAGCTGTCTAAGTGCAGTCTTCCTCTGTGGTGGAGTACCATTCTTTACCTTCAGCAGAAGTTTCAAGATCTTACGCTCTTTCTGTTTTTCTGGAGAAAGTTCTTCTTCATTCTCCTCATTCAACAGTGCCCCAAAATGCTGATAATCCTCTGGCTTCATGAAAGGTAGACCACCAGGCGCCTCCTTAGGAACATCAAACTGCTGCCCACGATTCTCTTCTGGAATTTGATAGAGCGGAGTACCCAAAGGCGTTGGGGTTGCCAAGAGCTTCCTCGCTGGTGTTCTAATAGGCACATAGGATGCTGGTGGCTCCAAAATTTTATATCCGTCCTGAGGGAACATAGCATCAAGCTCCTCATCCGTCAACGGCCTGTTCCTCTCCTCAATATCCTTCTCCCACCTCATCAAATTATACTGCTCCGGTGTAATTGGCCCCCGCAAGTTAATTGCCCCAGGAGTAGGCGTAGCAAGATCGACACCTCCAACTGGAGTTACGCCTGGTGTGAAAGCAGCTGCAGGTGTAGCACCCGCCACTGGTGTAGCACTCCCCATGGTTGCAGGGGTCTCGTCCCACCTTGATCTCTGCCTTTTCGGGGTCGGTGTGGCCATACCAGCCAGCTTGGGCGTGGCATCCCAAGTCATACCAGCTGGAGTCGCTCCCGGAGTCACAGCACCAGGAGTTGCATCTGAATCTGCCAGCCGTCCTGGCGTAGGAGTCTCATCCCACCGGTTTCTCCGACCAACTGAAGGGGTGGCATCACCAACTCTTCCAGGTGTAGGGGTGGCATCCCAGCGCCCAATTCCAGGTGTTGAATCAGGCAAATCCCAGTCAGAACCAGATTTTGCCTTCTTTGCAGCAACACCTTCGTCCTGTGATTGGTCCCACCTGTTCCTTCGCTTCTGTGCCGGACCAGGTTCCGTCTCCTTCGCCTCCTTCACCGCCCCAGCCTTTGCAGCTTCTTCTTCTTCCTTCTTCTTCTTGGCAATAGCCCTCAGCGTCTCCTCCTTTTCCCTCTTCAGCGCCTCCTCTCGCATCACTTCCGCATAGGTCCTCACGGACACATCCGGAGTCTTATCGCCCGCGGCAAAAGCATCATGCCGATCAGGAGAGATAACCCGGTTCAGCCTCCTCCTGCGATAATCATCCTCGCGGTCAATGATCCTCTGTGGCTTCTTGAATCCAATCCCGCCATCATCCTCCTCGCCGCCGCGAGGCATCTCCTTCAGGAGTGACTTCGGGGCGGTGTAGGATGCAAGCTTCCGAGCGACCTCGGAGTCCATGCCCTCGAGGTTCTCCTCCTCTTCGTTGACGGGGATCGAGCTGACGTAGGCGTCGCGGTCCGCGCCGCCATAGAGGTCGGTGTCGTAGGTGACGGAGTTGAGGGAGGCTAATTGCTGCTCCATCTTCTTCCTCTCTTCTTGGACCCTCGCAATCTCGGGATCCAGCGTCGCCATGGTCGATGCCTTTTGGGGGAGGTAAAGAAAAGAACCCTAGAAGCGAATGGTGTATGCAAGATGAGTCGTTTGTGTCAGCAACTGAAAGCTCGATCGGCGAAAATCTATCAATCTGAATAACGTAGAACGACAGGGATTGGGAGAGAGAGAGCGCGACAGAAAGAAGACTAACCTGCTAGGGATTGGGTGTGACGAACCCTCACTGCCTAGGATACGAGAGGGAGAGAGAGACACAGGGGTTCGAAGATGAAATGTCGATTTGTGGATATGACCTTATATACATGCGCGGTCTTGAGTAATGGGAGAACCGACTTCAAGTCCGGTTTGGACCCGAAGCCCATTAGGCCCAATACTCAATCCATTCGTTGGTTCCGTATCAATTGGGCCGAGGCCTTCGAAGGAGAAATACCCTTGTGATTGCGGCCCAGATGGTAACATCATTCCACTTTGCATATTCATGCTCCCAAAAGTAGGAGTAACTAGACGTGATCGATGCACGAGGCAGAGCCAGTGTTGCACCTAAAAATTCTTGCCCAAACCCCTCGCAATGATTTAATAAGCATAAATCGTGTATAAAAAATTGCCCGGGCCTTGGGCAGGGCGAGGCGGGCCGAGGCCAGGGAGGCGAGCCTAAGCAGGGATGCCTTCATGTTACCACCAACTTTGCCCTTTTGGGCGCCTACACAGTCATCAATTTTACGAGAGACTAGTGCCAGTCGTGTCTCTCGCATTGAATTCAATCAGTCATTAGAATTCTTAAAAAGAGTGTCCATCATGCTATTGCGGCAGCAATGAAGCAACGTGCTCGTAGCAAGTGCCGAGCTATCGGGCCCAGGGGTAGTTTTTAAGTGGAGGAGTACCCTCGATTCCTCGAGATATCCCTTAGTCCAAGTCATGCAAGCTCTTGTTAGTACATCAGGCTATCCCTCTCCGGTAATGGGTCTTTTATTGAAAGGGCAAAGGTCTTTGTCTGGACTCTGAAATGATGGATAGATAGAGCAACGCGATTTACGACGTAGTAGGCCTCGAGTGAGGTTCATAGACCAATTGATTGAGATTTTTTAATCCATCGTGAAATGAATGTAGGCCCGAAGTCTGGACCAGGCTTATATTTCAATGAGAGCTCGGCCCGCTCAGTCCATTTGCATCCCTAATGAGGCTAATATTTGCATCCTCCACCGGTAGAAACGCCTAAACTCAAAACTACAAAAGTAGATATGAATGGCAATTCGCTTAGGTCCTATAGAAAAGGATGTTGAATGTCCTGGACAACCACAACCAAGCAATGGCCCGCATGGATTCCGAGATCCACGTTCATCGCCATAACAAAGCAAACATTGGGATTTCCTGCATCGATCAGTCGATAAATCAATGGTCAAACTCCCACATAGCCTTTTGTCCCATTCCATTTGCACTTGGATCGACTGCGCTGCACTTGTTTAGGAGTCATCTCCCGTGTTTGGACTCACTATCCCCTGGTCTCTACATTCTCTCTCTCTCTCTCTCTCTTCACATGAACGTTTAAGCCAAGCTAAGCAGCTAGGAGCAAACATACAAAAAAGGAACTCAGATGACTGTCCTTTCAAATATTTAACTACTTCATATGCCTCAAATCTGTCACGCATGTGTGTCCGTGAACCCTCCCATTCGCATTTTTATCTTTTCCACTCTCTCTGGCACACGCCAGTCGATGTATTCTATAAAAAGGCCGTTGAAACTTTTCCATGGCTTCATCATCACCCGGTTCGCAGATGATGGCAGAGAGTTGTGCAGCTTCCCCACGAGATGAATTTGGCAGATCGTGGATGGAGCGAGAAGAAGGCGAGGCAGATCTTGCTTCGGATGGGCCAGGACAGATAACCGCCAGGCCGAAGGGAGGAACAGTTTCGCTAACGTGGGAAGATCTGTGGGTGACGGTCGCGGATAAGCGACATGGGTGCATATCCATTCTTCAAGGGTTGACAGGCTGTGCCCGGCCCGGTGAGGTCTTGGCTATCATGGGGCCGTCCGGCTGTGGCAAGTCCACCCTTCTTGATGCATTGGCAGGTGACGGCATCATGCATCCTTGTAGTACTTCTCATTTTTTTGCTATTTGTTCGTTGAGCACGGTGAATATCAAGAAAAATGGCTTTGACATTAGATCAGTTTGAGCATGCTTTGACGAAGCGTTTGTAACAAGTTATTTTTCAAGAAGAGAGAGTATCATTATCTTCATTTACAAAAGAATAGACAACCGAATCCAGAAAAGGTAATGCTCCATGATGACTTAATTAGATTACCTTTGCAGGAAGGCTAAGTGGAAAGACTACGCGAACTGGACAAATTCGACTTAATGGAAGGAAAGAGCCTCTGGCATACGGGACTTCAGTAAGGAACTCCATTGGCTTGCCTGGCTTGGCTTGATACATGATCAATACAACATGATATTAATAGGTTAAGATATCGTGATAGTAGTCGAGTAACACATCTCGTTTCTTTTGAAAGGGAAAGAGTATCATACGTTAATCTTGGCCTCTGTCTTGCATAATTAAAAAACAAAAAAGTTAAAAGTGGACAGAATTGACCCATTTGCTTTGTTTTCACCTAGAATTTCGCGAAATTACATGCCACTCATCCAGAGAAACTTAAAAGGAGGTAAAAAGGTTGAATGCTCTTCATCACCTCCTGCAGGCTTATGTGACTCAGGATGATGTCCTAACGTGGACACTGACTGTGAGAGAAGCCATATACTTGTCCGCTCAACTTCAGCTTCCAGACTCAATGCCGCTCTTGGAGAAGAAACAAAGAGCAGACACCACGATCAAAGAGATGGGTCTTCACGATGCCATTGACACGAGAATAGGAGGTTGGGGAAACAAAGGTCTCAGCAATGGCCAAAAGAGGAGGGTCAGCATCTGCCTGGAGATCTTGACTCGTCCCAAGCTTCTCTTTCTCGACGAGCCCACAAGTGGCCTCGACAGTGCAGCATCATACTATGTCATGAGACGAATAGTTAGCCTTGCTCAGCAAAATGAGATGACAGTGTTAGCATCTATTCATCAGCCCAGCAGTGAAGTGTTTGAGCTTTTCAAGAGTCTGTGCCTTCTCTCTCTCGGAAGAACAGTCTACTTTGGTCCTTCCAGTGAAGCAACTCAGGTACGTTATAGTTTGTGCATGACCTTATTTTTTTTCTGTAGTAACTAGTAAAGGTGATTGCGGAATGACTGAATATTGAATTCTGTGCAATGCAGTTCTTTGCATTGAATGGTTTCCCATGTCCAAGTCTGCAAAATCCATCCGATCATTACCTCAGGACTATCAACACTGATTTTGACGAGGTATGAAGTTGAAGTTTTCCAAGCAATCAATTTCAATTTAAGGGCATTGCTATCTTGCTCAGCCTGATCACAGCTAGAACTTTTCTTTATAACTAGGATATTGAGCGAGGTTTTGGAGGAAAGCAAAGCACAGAGGAAGTGATTAAACTGCTCGTAAGCTCTTATGTATTGTCTAATACCTATAGGCAAATTCAACTACAAATATCAGAGATTTGTCGACAAGTAAGTTATACGATGAACGCTTCTATCAAATCTATAAAGAGAAGATATTGGTATTAGTGAATGTTAATGTTTATTATGGCACCAACCCAGGTCGACAGGAATGTACTCGACAAAGAGGGCCAAGCTTGCCTCTTCACCCAATACTCCATCCTTATAAGAAGGTCTTTCATTAATATGTATAGGGATCCAGGATACTACTGGTTGCGCCTTATCATATACATAGCCTTAGGATTTGGTTTAGGCACAGTTTTCTGCAACATTGGCTCTGGTGACAGTTCAATTCAGGCAAGCTCCATCTCTGCACTCAAGATGTTTATGTTTTGAGTCTTTTTTACCAAGTCCCAATCAAAAGGCAGTTATGTTTGATGATATTAATAGACTAAACAATGTAATTTATTTGCTTAATTCAGGCGAGAGGTTCAATGCTAATGTTTGTTGCTTCATTCTTGACAATAATGGCAATCGGGGGTTTCCCTTCCTTCGTGGAGGATTTGAAGGTGGGGAGATACTAATTTATCCTCTAGGAGATTACACAACTTCAAGATTCAAGTCTGACTGACCTCCCTTTTGATCCTTTTTTTTTTTTTTTGCCTAGGTGTTCGAGAGAGAAAGATTGAATGGACATTACAGAACAAGTGCATTTGTTCTTGGCAATACCCTGTCATCCATGCCCTTCTTGCTTATCATTTCCTTAATTCCCGGAGCTACTACTTACTATCTCACGGGACTTCAGAGAAGCCTCCAGCACTTCATATACTTCGCGTCTACTCTTTTCGCCTGTATGATGCTGGTAGAGAGCTTAATGATGATTGTCGCAAGTGTCATGCCAAATTTCCTCATGGGACTAATAACAGGTGCTGGAATCCAAGGACTAATGATCCTTGGTGGCGGTTTCTTTCGCTTGCCAAATGATCTTCCAAAGGTCTTTTGGAGATATCCCCTCTATTACCTGTCCTTTCACAAATATGCATATCAAGGCTTGTACAAGAACGAATTTGAAGGGCTAAAACTTCCTGGAAATCCCTTAATCGGTGAAAACACTATTGGTGGCGAAGAAATATTGAGGAACATATGGCAAGTGGAAATGGGTTACTCCAAGTGGACTAATCTGGCCATTTTGTTCGGGATGGTGATCCTGTACCGACTCATCTTCTTCGGTGTTCTGAAGATGACCGAGAAATTCAAGCCCATCATTGGAGAAATCATGTTGGCCTTGCGCAGGGTACAAACAGATAAAGTCTCGGTAAACCCCTTCTGTGTGCCTTTGCAGGAAGCAAAGCGTAACGCGGCTTCATGAGTTCCTCTTAGGAGAAAAACCAGAAAAGGGCATCTAAATCTGAGTTTTTCTTCTTAAAGAGAGAGTAAGATTATGTATGATCTTTGTTAAGCTCGTTGTTGAAGATCTTATGGAAGATCAAAATATTGAACGAGTGTCTCATTCATAACATCAAATGAGTCACAGGCTAAAGCTGGTTTTATGTGAATAGTGTTGGTGCACAATAAGCTTATGAATTGCTGGTAGAGAAGTCCTCTTATTGGTCATTCACTAGAAATTTTAGTCTTGATGTGCTTGTCCAAAACCCAGGCATTCATCACGTTCGGTTGCTGCAAGACATTAATTCTAGACCTTTGCAGTTGAGCCTCTTTCGCCTTTTCATTAGTGTTCTCGCATAAGTTGCTGTCCTTAGCTTGTCCATCCAAATTGTCAAAGTTCCCGTTCAAGGTACGTGACAAAACAAGTGATGGCTTGGGTGTTGTCCTTCACATCCGACCAAACAACGAATTGGAAAATCGGGACGTGGATTCCGTGTACGATGGAACTTGTTCTTGGAGTTCTTTTTTCTCCTCAATATTGTACAAACACACAGGATGACCAGGAGCTAATGTAGGCTATAGCAAAGAAAAATTCACATCTGGATCCAAGTCCAACCTTCTGATTTGAGCACCACAGCTTGTGCTCATCTCCAACAGCTTTTGTGACGACTCAGGCGGCAGTGCGCGAGGAGGAGGGATGGCGGTTCGTCCGCGCCTCGGAGGGATGGCGGTGCATCCACACCTCGGTCCTCGGACGCGCATAAAGGGAGGCAGTTTTCTTGTCCCACGTCGCTTAGGGAGAGTCTTGAAGCCAACTTATAAGACAGTGAGCCCTCTAACCGTACTTACGCATTCATAACGTTTAGTTGCTGCAGTTGCTGCAAGACATTAATTCTAGACCTTTGCAGTTGAGCCTCCTTCGCCTTTTCATTAATGTTCTCGCATAAGTTGCTGTCCTTAGCTTGTCCCATCCAAATTGTCAAAGTTTCCGTTCGAGGTACGTGACAAAACAAGTGATGGCTTGGGTGTTGTCCTTCACATCCGACCAAACAACGAATTGGAAAATCGGGACGTGGATTCCGTGTACAATGGAACTTGTTCTTGGAGTTCTTTTTTCTCCTCAATATTGTACAAACACACAGGATGACCAGGAGCTAATGTAGGCTATAGCAAAGAAAAATTCACATCTGGATCCAAGTCCAACCTTCTGATTTGAGCACCACAACTTGTGCTCATCTCCGGCAGCTTTTGTGATGACCCAAGCAGCAGTGTGCGGGGAGGAGAGATGGCGGTTCGTCCGCACCTCGGAGGGATGGCGGTGTGTCCGCGCCTCGGTCCCCGGACGCGCGCAAAGGGAGGCATTTTTCTTGTCCCACATCGCTTAGGGGGGAGTTAAGGCAATGAGCCTTCTAACTGTATTTACGCGTTTTCTTGGGATAATATGGGATACCCTGAGAAGAATAAAACCATGAGAACTTAACGTCCAAAATGAATAATATGTATACAATTGAGACTCAGGGTGCTACAGCTTTTCCCAAATAGGCTTAAAGTTCATGATTCAGGGGGCCGGAAATTATCGAAAGCTCCCATTGCATACACGGTCGATAGACAGCGCGGTGAAGAAGATCATCTCTTCGAATACAAGAACTATTCATCCAACGTTCACAGCGTTTAGAACCTTTTAATGACGAGATCAGCCGAACCGCCTATTACAAGGAAACCGAACCGCTGTTGCACTGGGTCCCTCGATCCGGAGCCAGTGCAATTGCGAGCCGGGTGGAGTGTTGACTTTTCTCTTCTTCCAAAACGTGCCAACACTATCGCTAGTCCTTTTCCAGGACGAGGTAGGTTCCAACTTGAAAGCCTGCTGGCAGGCTTTGACTGACCAATACATCGTTTTCCACGTTGGTTTCTGGCGTTTAGCTTCCCCAAATAACGAGGAATTGTGGTGGGAGTGAATGTTGCATGTGATTTCGTTTGTTTTGTTCTTCTTTTCTTCATAATGCAACCAAACGATGTCCATTGAGAAAATTGCTCGATGGGCTACGTGTGCGGTCCATATTTTTTCACCGTCGAGGAAATAAATCGAATTTTAATTATCACACGGATTTGGACAATCAGAGGATGAACAACCACACATGCATGTCCAGAGATAATGACGTAAATAGTTTTTGAATTTTGATCTATTTTGCAACGTAGCCTCAGAACTTTTAATCTCTCAAATGTATTCCCGAAACTTTAACTCAATATGTAATATGGTCTCTACATTTTTAAATAATTCAACCATAATACCCGAACTATGTCATGATTAATGTTTAATGCCGCCCTTCAATTAGTTCAAGTTCAATGACAGTCCATAAATTAAATTAAACATTTATACAAAAAAATCCAAGGATCACATATTTAACAATTTAGAAGTTCAGTGAATGTATTGCATATTGGACCAAAGTTCATTGATCTTTTGTATCATTTTTCCTATATGTATGTGCAATCGTGCGCATTTTACTCTTATGCAGATCCCCTAACCAAGTAAGAGTATTTTCTAAGATGCAATAGATGTTTAATGAGTTATTATAGACCATACACATTATTGAATACAAGAAATTTGGCAGGACGTTCTTTTCACCTCGAGATATCCGATATTTTCGTTTGCTGTCATTTTCTATAAGTATGTCTAATCTGTGCATTTTTCTCTTTCACAGTTCCCCTGATCAAGTGAGATGCCATTCTTCCAATATTTTATAAGTTGCAACAGGTGTTTGACAAAGTCAATCTAGACCATACAAATTATTGAATTCGAGAAATTTGGCAGGACCTTCTTTTTCCCTCAAAATCATATGTTCTCTTGCTTTTCCTTGATCGGCTGCTTCTCTCCATTCGCATGCGTGGAAAATGAGTGACAAATGAAAATGATCTTCTTTGGAAGTTAATCACTGCCTAGACTTAGCTGGTCTACCACATGATTTCATCGGAACGAGTCCGACTTAGCTGGTCTACCACATGATTTTATCGGAACGAGTCCTTTTCCTTCTTGATCACGAGAAACACAAGACATTTGTCATTGATGGTGTCCACTGTCATTCCCTTATAAAACCCTTCCCTCGTCGCATGTCTTCACAATTCACTGTCTTTCGTAGATCTGTTTCTTTCTACTCTTTGGCCATACGTTACACAGAAATCAGCATTAGCATGGAAATAGAAACAGCTTCTGCAATGATGGAAACGGGAATGGATGCTACAAGCACCGATCGAGACTATCAACGCAGAGGTCATGAGGTTGAGTTCGAAACTCATGATCCTGATGAACCAAAAGAGCCAAGGAATTATGTTTCTCTGACATGGAAGGATGTGTGGGTGATGGTGTCCAACAAGGGGAAAGGGGTGAAACCGATACTTCAAGGCGTCACCGGTTATGCCCGGCCAGGAGAGCTCTTGGCCATCATGGGGCCTTCTGGTTGCGGCAAGTCCACTCTCCTTGACGCACTTGCCGGTAAAGCAATTACTCGCTCTTTCCGGCTAAGCCATTTTGCATGAGAAAAAAAAGGAACTTGCTAAAAACTAACCTGAGAGAAGAAAAGATAGAAACAAGAACATACGACTTTAGGAAATATTTAGTCAGCTGCATCTCTAATCACCAACAACATTTTATTCAGGGGTACGTCCGTTATTAACTTAATTGAAAGAAAACATTCAATTTGTGAGTTTAGATTATGTTTAAAACTATGCTCTTGTCTGCCTTAGGGGTTAACATTTTTTGTGCCTTTCGACTTTTGGAACTCACATGACAGGGAGACTGAGCTCAAACACAAGGCAAACAGGAGACATTCTAGTCAATGGCCACAAACAAGCTCTGGCTTATGGAACTTCAGTGAGTGTCAGAATCTTAAAATATTTCTCTTTCATCCTCAAATTTTTCATTTCTCCGGTTTGTGTGAAATAATTTGTGACTTCACATAAAACATTGAACCTAAGTCGGCCATCCTGTTTTTCGAGGTGATATTACGTTCAATGGTGAATGATCAGGAACTATCTTCTCCTCACTCATCAGGGTCCTCTGTTCTTATGAATTCAGGCTTATGTGATGCAAGACGACGTATTGATAACAACGCTAACTGTGAAAGAAGCCGTTTACTACACAGCTCAGCTACAATTGCCAGACTCCATGCCAATATCCGAGAAGAGGGAAAGAGCAGAAATGGCGATAAGAGAAATGGGATTGCAAGATGCCATGAACACAAGAATAGGAGGCTGGGGGATCAAAGGGCTAAGTGGTGGTCAAAAGAGAAGAGTTAGCATTTGCCAGGAAATTGTCACCCGTCCAAAGCTCCTCTTCCTCGATGAACCAACCAGTGGACTCGACAGCGCGGCATCCTATTATGTCATGAGCAGAATGGCCAGCTTGCCCCAAGGAGATGGAATCAGAAGAACTATAATCGCATCAATCCATCAGCCCAGTAGTGAAGTCTTCCAGCTTTTCCACAATCTCTGCCTTCTCTCTTCTGGCAGGACAGTTTATTTTGGACCTGCTTCAGCAGCTACAGATGTGAGCATTTACATGTATTCACTTGTTTGGAGATAACTTAAAGATCTACATCTATACTTTAGTTTGACCTCTTGCTTTCAAATGTTGCAGTTTTTTGCGTCGAATGGTTTCCCCTGCCCGACTCTCCAAAATCCATCAGATCACTTCCTGAAAACCATAAACAAGGATTTTGATGTGGTGAGAGCCTTTCTCCTTCGATATAGTGCCTTCGATTTATGTACTATATGTTGGGAAATAATTATTACTAGTAGCTATAAGAATCGTGTGACCGATTTTTGCCAGGATATTGAACAAGGTGCGCCCGGAAAAGTTTCCACAGAGGAGGTGATCAATACTCTTGTAGAATCATACAGATCATCTCCAAACTGTCAAGAAGTTTTCGGAGAAGTAGCCAAGATTAATAAACAAGTAAGTGTTTCAATAATTAGAAATATCCTGGTCTTCACTTAAAACGTGCTTTAGAATGATCTCCATCGCTTTTCCTCCAACCGTTCTCAGATCCACAGGGCATCAGTGAAAAAGGGAAGCCATGCAAAATTTCTGACACAGTGTCTTGTTCTTACGAGAAGATCTTCACTGAACATGTACCGTGATCGAGGCTACTACTGGTTGCGCTTAGCCATTTATATAGTTGTGGCCTTCGGTCTTGGAACCATATACTGGAACATTGGATCTACTTACGGCTCAATTCAGGTATGTGCTAAGTAGTGGGTCATCATATTTACATTACGCAAATGAAGGGGAAACCCGAAGTATATACAGTGTTTAATCGCTGGGAAGAGAATAATCACAAATTTTGTCATCGACATTTACAGGCTAGAGGATCACTCCTAGTTTTCGTAGCTTCATTCCTGACTTTCATGGCGATCGGTGGCTTTCCTTCTTTTGTGGAGGAAATGAAGGTCCTATTGTTGACTTGAAATAAAGCTCATCCATATCTAAGGAAAAACACCACTTCAACAAATACTTACTTTCCCATTTCAATCTTGTCGGCCTTGAATTGTTTCAGGTATTTGCACGAGAAAGATTAAACGGGCACTATGGAACTGGGGCATTCGTGATCGGGAACACGCTCTCGTCAATACCATATTTGTTGCTGATCTCCCTCATCCCTGGAGCGATTGCATACTATCTCACGGGACTCCAGAGAGGATCGGAACACTTCTTGTACTTCGCAGCGGTGTTGTTCACTTGCATGATATTGGTGGAGAGCCTGATGATGACAGTGGCGAGCATCGTTCCAAACTTCCTGATGGGCATCATCTCGGGGGCAGGCATCCAGGCGCTAATGATCCTAGGAGGAGGATTCTTCAGACTACCCAACGATCTTCCACTCCCAATTTGGAAATATCCTTTGTATTACATTGCCTTTCACAGATATGCTTATGAGGGATTGTTCAAGAATGAGTTCAAGGGACTGAAATTTCCTAGTCAAGCTGGAACCAAGACGTCTTTTATCAGTGGCGAGCAGGTCCTGAAAGAGTTGTGGCAGATGGACACGGAGTATTCCAAATGGGTTGATCTTGTCGTTTTGATTGGGATGGTGATTTTGTATAGAGCCATGTTCTTGGTCATTGTCAAGGGCAGTGAAGTGATCAAGCCTGCCTTGGTTGCTCGCTTTTCTAGGACCCCCGAACAAACCAAACAGGTCATGGTGAATCCATCTGAAGACTCTGTACGCGGTGATGGTTAGTTGATTACTAGCCTGATGACAAGTGTTTAGTAGGGTTGCTAATCCCCAAGATAGGTGCGAGAGGAAAGCATGAGACTACGTTGATTACTGGATTTGGCCCCAGATAAACAGCTATGTAAACTTTATCCATGAAAGCCAAAGTTGCTTCATCGCCCTATGTAGTTGTTGAATATGCTTATATTTCTATTTAATGCATTAATATCCCCACAAGTTAGTGGTACAAATGAGATTGAGAATTGTGACATTACAATTTGGAATTTTAAGGTTCTTTTGTTTGAAAGAAAATTATTTTTTGAGAAATTAGTTTATAACTCTTTAATGTTAGAATGACAAAAAATTAATCAACCTATGGAGAACATTTTTACTTAAAACAACAAGATTAAATCAAAAGGAAAAACAACTTTCTCTTCCGACAAGATAAAAATTCACTTTTTCTAGACCACCAAATAAATAAAAAGTAACAATTTTCTTGAAATGATTGTCACCGAAATATTTTTCAGTATCATAAAGTTTAAACACATCTAAGTATTAAGTATCACAACAAAGCATGTCTATAAATGTAAAACTTGAGTTCATGTGCTCCTTGAAATTGAGCTGTGGAAGGTTGTCAATTATCATATGCCAAAACCCAAAAACAAAAAATTAATTAAAGGGAAAAAAAGTTTTTAAAGGCTTAGTTTGTTTTGCAAAAAATTGACATTTACGAAAAATGATTTTCAAGAAATCATCATGACCCAAAAAATTGACATTTAAAAATGATTTTAAATGATTTTTTTAGTTAAAAAATTTCTCGAAATAAATGGATCCACGGTTCGAAATAAAAAAGTAATTAGAAATTACGCTTTTCACTCGAAATAATTTAATTAATGTTATAATTATATTATATTTCATATCTCAGGTGCCTTTTGGATTGGCTTTCATGGCTTTAACTAAGCCCATTTGAGTTTCCTGCTAAATTAATGTATATCTTCGATAACTTCAAATACTAGCATTGACATGTTTTTAAAATTTTAGGTGCTCAGTGTGGTTTTTGGTCATGTGCTCAACCTTTACAGTAGGAGTAGAATTTGAAAATCAAACGAAATGAGTCGTTAAGATTTATTTATTGGCCAATCGGAAAGGGCGCGAGTGAGACTTTCGTCAATAATTATATTTTTAAGGAAAGCAGAAAAAAAAGTTAAAAACGGAAAATGAAATGCTGAGGCTGACGTGGAGAAAACATTTAGGGGTCGGGCCCTGGGGACCGGCCGAAAAGCCCATAAGCCGCGGCTTGGCTCGCCTCTTCATTGTCTCTCTTCTTTCCCGTGGGGAACTGGGCTGTGGCGCAGTTGCAGTCCCAGATAGCTCAGAGATAGAGAGAGAGAGACGATGAAGGAAGGGGACGTAGAGATGTCTCCGGCTGACTCCGGCGAAGCGGTAAGGATTCCCTTTCTATGTTCTTGCTTTCCTATCTCCTGTGTCATGCGACCAATCTGTTTTCGATTCGGTTTCGTCTTGACGACTCGAGTTTGCGTTGTCGATGCCCTAGCTGAATTGATTCGCGGGTGTGAATAACGCAGGAGCTGGACGACATGAAGAAGCGATTGAAGGAGATGGAGGATGAAGCCGCTGCTCTGCGCGAGATGCAGGCCAAAGTCGAGAGAGAGATGGGTTCCGTCCAAGGTTCTTCCTTTCGGTCTTTCCGTTTATGGGTTTATGGCCCTTTCGTTCGCTGTGTGATTCTCTTGTTTTTAATGTGTGTCGTTCACCTCACGTAAGGTAGTAATGGTGAATGAGTCCACTCTTGACTGGAATTTTGAATTGTGGCATTGTTGGAATTGGATCCTCTCCCCAATGGGTGGGTTCGGAAAGTCAGCCTTATGGTTATGGTGTTCATGCATCACGGGACACACAGACAAAGACTGTTTAGATTGCGTCTCTTCAGTTGTTTTTTGTTGATATATGTCATATTGCGAAACTTAAGTGGGATTATCAGTTTATAATGATTTATGTCCCTTAGGTTATCTGCTTTGCAAGACTAATGCATATAATGCACAGTCCACTACAGATTCAGATTTGGGGATTGTCAGAAAGCATTTCTTTTTTCCCTCATGTGGAGGGCCTATTATTACTGAATAAAGGTGATCATGGTGGTGACTGTTAGCACATTGCTCAGTTTCCTGAGATGTAAAGGCGGTTGGCTGTTAAAGAGGAATAATTTTACATATACACATGTACGAGCTGTAGCCCAGGTGCAGTCAATGGTGTTAGATTTGCTGTCCTTTCTTTTGAATATGATGATTTGGGTTAGCATGGAGGTGAAGTAGGGATGTTACCTTGTATTGTTGTGTGATTTTGGTTTTGGAGTGGGTGACCCAGGACATGTTTGACCTTAGGTCTTACCAGTGGCAAAGCTATTTGTGATGGTTCATTCTTGCGTATGTTGTTATCTCACACTAGCTGTTGTCTAATAGGATGTTATTACTTATAGTGCTAAAACAAGTTGAACTTTTTACCTTCATCTTTGGCAGTGTGTCTACTACAATTCTTTGAATTGGTTGTTGTGCATGCAAATTTTGTTCTTGGGTTTCCAATAGTTCTAGCACTATTTGTTATGATGCATTATTGTATTGATCTCACCACAATCAGTTGTTTGATATGATAAAATTATCGACAGTGCCAATGCAAGTTGAACTCTTGAATTTTTCATCTTTGGTAGCATTATACTTTGATGAGCTTTTTTATGTACTGTTTATTGTACTTGTAAAATGTAGTTTGCGATTCTCTATCCAACTTCCCTCTTCTTTATTTCTTTTGCAACTAGATCCTGCTAATGCAGCTGCAAGTCAAGCAAATAAAGAAGAAATTGATTCTCGATCAGTCTTTGTCGGCAATGTGAGCTCTTCTTATTGATTCTTATTGCTTGCATAGTTTGAATTTCCTTTGTTAGCACATATAGTCGTATTTGTAGTTAAGGGCCTGCGGCTTGCCTCCCCTGATGTTGAGATTGCTGTCTACCTTTTATTCTGCTTCATTAATAAGAACTGTCAATTGAGCAGATTTGTTGGTGCTTCTAAATGTTTATATCCATACTGCTGTTTCAAAGTAGAAGGACAAAGGGGGAAACTGTAAATACGTCTAAATGAACTAATTGAGATTGAACAGTTCTACATTTGTCTCGATTCAGCCGATTTGCATATCAGTCATGATGTCACACTTCACCATGGGAGGGAAAGAGTTTCATGGTGTTCTAATTCTCCACTTCCTATGAAATTAATCACCAACCACCCATCATGGATACTTTTGAATAGTATATGTTTGTTCCTGATGAGCTTGTCTGGAACTCTTAGAAGTTCAAATTGGCGTCATTGGCCTCCGATTCGCTAGTGGAGCAGTAAGTTTTGTCTATTATTATTTCTGTACTTGTGCAATTTAACCTGGCTATTTAGTTATTTGATCCACATATTGCTTAAAAAAGTTGAGCCTGAGCTTACATCTGGCAATGTCTCCTTTGCAGGTGGACTACTCATGTACTCCTGAGGAAGTGCAGCAACATTTTCAATCATGTGGGACTGTGAATAGAGTCACCATACGTACTGACAAGTATGGCCAACCAAAGGGATATGCTTATGTAGAATTC
The DNA here is from genome assembly GCA_030064385.1 of Melaleuca quinquenervia. Classification (NCBI taxonomy): domain Eukaryota; kingdom Viridiplantae; phylum Streptophyta; class Magnoliopsida; order Myrtales; family Myrtaceae; genus Melaleuca; species Melaleuca quinquenervia. Next base: position 823,311 of record CM057726.1, on the reverse strand, counting down.
CTTGAGCCGGAGGCTGTCCAAGAGGCTCTCCTTCTGAATGAATCTGAACTTCATGGTCGTCAACTAAAGGTGCAGATATTATGTTTTGATAATCTCCTCTGTTATGCCTTTTTTTTTTTGTTGGGGGGGGGGGGGGGGGGGGGGAGTGAGGGTAGCATTTGCCATTTTAGTCAACCCCTGTTATTGGGTTCATGGGGCTGATTTTTTGACCAATTTTTTTTTTCCTCCTGTGAATTTCGATGAAAGAGTTAAATGGTTTTCTTTATAGGTAACTGCTAAACGAACCAATGTACCTGGGATGAAGCAACATCGCCCTCGTCGGTCTAACCCTTTTATGGGAGCTCGGTTCAGGAGTCCTTACATGCCTCCATTTTACCCTCCATATGGATACGGGTATACTGCTTACACCTTTGCATATTTTGAATGGGTCACTCCCCTCATTATCAATACTGAATGGCTCAAAAACATCTCATTTCTGCAGGAAAATTCCAAGGTTTAGAGCATCAATGCGATACAGTCCATACTACTGAATGTATGTTTATTGAGGGGTTTGGATTTACATTGTGTAGGCACTAGATGGAAGCTGCTTTGTTGCGACTTTTTATGTCTTTTTCATGTGATGATTATGTTTGATCTTTGAGGGAGAAGCTAAAGGGCATCAGCATGCATGACTCATGTCTTCATCTTGCGAGATGTCCACTTCAAAGTGCAATTAAAGGTACTTGAGAGTGCAGAGACAGTGTTCTATCACATGCGTTGATGATTTAACTGATGAGATTTGCTTATTGCCATCACTCTGCTTCCCCAATGATTAGATGATTATGCTGAAGTTAGAATGCTTCTCCGCCCAACCATGTTTCTTCTCCCATACATTTTCCTCTTCCAATGTGAGTGCGTCACGTAGATACGGAAACTGCAACACTAATATCTCGCTTTCCTTTTCCATCATCCTGGAATGGGGAGAATTAGTGGTGTCTATTCTAGTCCTCCAGGCCAGAATACAGTACCTCATGATCGTGAACCGTGGCTGAATCCGTTCGCGTTGTTAAATAATACGAAGTGTTGTCAATTGTAGCAGTTTAACAGAGCGGTGTTCATATCGTTGTAAATGGATGTGAGGTGGTTTAGAACGTGCAGCTCTATATTTTCAAGATCTATGTACAGACGCCATTATGTGAGGTGTGTGGATCCGTTCGCCATTATTAACCCTCGTTTAAAGAGGGTAATCAAACCAGGAGAAATCATAGATTTTCCGAACTCATCGTATGGCAGGATCCTATTGCATCCGGTCGTGTGTACCTTTCTTACGAGTGCAACATCTAGGAGCATAAGGTGCTCGATGGAGAGATGGATTTGTTCAATTGTGGTGAATTTCGCGGTCGAGTGGCGTGTCACCGACGTGATTGTCCCAGTTTTGTTGAGGGAGCAACCCCATTTTTTTTTACCTTGAATTGGTCAAAATATGCAGAATTGGGGCACGCCCAGCTGAATCTGTCCAAGTTGACTGGCCTTCCGAAGATATTAATGAGCCCCCTCGTATTGGTGTTGCTAGTTTAGAAAAATATCTTATATAAATGAATTTCGAAATAATTATCGAAAAAGTCTTAAACCAATTATGCTTGTACTAATTAGATAAATATTTTAACTTGGTCAATTTAGTTTTAAATCTTTTAACGGTTTGCCAATATAATTTTATTCGGGTAACTTTAATTAGAAATCATCAACGTGGACATCAACCTTGTGTCATTTAAAAAAAAAAGTGACATTTTCAGAAATCATTTTTATTTTTCTTTAATTCTCTTTTCCTTCTTTTTTATTTATTTATTTTTCAATGTGAATGGCGAGGGTCACTAGAACTTGTCAACCATCAAGATCATTTGTACCATATCGAATTACTATCGTTAATGCTAGTAATTTGCAGCTAAAATTGGCCAATTGGATTATATTAGCAAATTATCAAAATTTTCAAGATTAAATTGGCCAAATTGAAAATTTCAAGATTGAATTAACATATATAACAAGCTCGGGAATTTTTTGACAATCTTCTTAATGAATCTCTATAGCAAAAGTCAAGAAATTAAAGTTGCCGAGAATGTCCAATTTGTTTGATCTGAACTAATAACATCTGTAAGCCCTCCTTTGATCAAATGAAGTTGGGATCTTTTTACTGGATTAAGACAACAATGTCCAGGAATTTTATTTCGCGCACACACTCCTTACCTTTGATCAAACTTTTTTATTTCTTGTTATCATATATATGTTTCCCTGAAAAGATTTTCATTTTGCATTCAAATTATGTAGTGGCAAGGCTCGGGTCGGGTTTTCTGCAAATTAAATTTTAGGTACTATATTCATTGAGAAAAATTTGTTCATAAACTCATTATACTTTTATCAATTCAGTCTTGAGTCTTTTAATTGTGCCAATTTAGTCTTAAACATTTTCACGTTTTACCAATTAAGTCAATTTGGCTGTTTTTATTAGGAAATCTTTGACGTGGACACAAGTCGTCCTATGCGGCATAATTGACATCAACGTGGACATTTTAAATAATATTATAATGATTTTTTGAGTTTTTTATAAATATTTTCTTTTCTTTTCCTATGGGAAACAGATCACCTACCTGAGGGCCGTCCGATGGTGATCGGATGGCCCTATTTTTATTAATTTAAAAAAGGCATCCTAAGCTTTTGCCTTGTATGAAAAGCGGACCGTCCGATCAAACGATCGGACGGTCCACGACCAAAGTAGATCCTGCCCTTTGGGCAGGTGATCCAAATCCTATTAGGTGAGATGGGCCTTGCCGACCTCTGACAAAGTCAACCCTACTAGTGGCTAGGTGAGGCACGAGACCTCAATAGCCTCTAGCAAGTGAGGTTTAGCCTCATCGGCCATTGCTAAGGCCAAAGGACCAACTAGTGGAACAAGAAAGGAATAAGAATAAGTTTAAAAAATTAAAATCTTATTGAAAATTTTCACATCAACACCAACTGTACCATGTAAAATGGTCAATATCTATGTCAACAATTTTTTTATATTAAAATTAGCTGGATGGATTTAATTAGCAAAATGTTAAAATGTTTAGAGCACAATTGATACATTGAAAATATTTAAGACTGAATTAGTAAGACTGTGATAGATTTATGATTTTTTAGACAATTTTGTCATTTTACTGTAGAAGGGCTCACACATGCATGTTACGCGTATCCAGCTATTTGTAATTTAGTCTTTGTACATCTAGTCTTCGTAATACTGACACGTACCCGACATTTGGTATGTTAATAAGGGTCGAGGCCAGATTTCCAAGCGATGCAACTCCGCAGCACTGGGGCATTCAGTCCGTTTATTCATCACCCCACGTGATCTGTTTTTGACTTTTCTCCCAAATTTTGACCGGCCCTACACATGAAAGAGTGATATAAAAGCACGCTAAGCCAGTCTCATGAAAACAGAAAATTTAGTACCATAAATAAATAATAAAAAAATCTAATTAATCATATTCAACAGTAGATGTGAATCTGCAACATCACTTAAAATCTTAATTGAGAAAATATTGGGCAGGACCGACTCTTCATCCTTGAATTTGACTGTACAAGGAGCATTGTTTCGCTTAGAAAAAGAGTCATACGTGCGTGCGTGCGTGCATGCAAGACCTTATCCAAATAAAGCTATTTTCACTCGGTCTGGATATAGTACTTGTTCAGTTCATCAAGCTTGTGCTCTACATAGCATTTGCCACTATTTTCGTTTTTTACTACTTTGGATTAAAAAAAAAGATATTATAACATATGAAGTTTTAATCGTGCTATCCTTAATTAATAAGACGATTCAAGACCACCATGAAAGAATACGATGCAGATTCTAACCAGAGAAGGTTGCTTGTGCACAATGTAAAACCGTGTAAGAAGTAGATAGATCTTGAGTGTTCCATTGGTTGTAATTTCACGGATTTTCACGGAAGAGGGTAAATGGGGAGACATAGTTTTACAAGCAATCTATTTTCTACAAAGTAGTAGTTTTTTAAAACAAACAATTAAACATGCAATTATTGTCCCCCCCCCCCCCCCCAAAATGATGCCTCAGAAGATAAAAAATTCCAAAAACCCTAAACTTATTGTGTGATGGTCAATTTAGTTACAGACCTTTTAATTATGCCAATATATTATTAAATTTTTGAGGATTTACTAATTTAGTCCTAAATTTTTCAATTTTATAATTTTAGTCACAAACAATTTGATAATTTGTCGATTTAGTATTAAATTTTTACAGTTTGCCAATATAACAATTTCAACCAGATATCCAAATAATAGGTTTAGGACTAAATTGATAAATTGTCAAATTTTTTATGACTAATTGACATAACTAAAAGATTTATGACTGAATTGGCTATGGTACAATAAGTTTAAAATTTTTTGGACAATTATTTATTTAAAGTACATATACTTGTTTGTGTGATCTTTGACTTGTCTTGTATACCAAATCATGCAAATATACTCACATCAAGGCCTAACATCACTCACCAACGTGAGAAAATTTATTAGCTGGAAGAAGTCAATGCCATTTTTCCTGGAAAATGAATAACTTAATAAACATATTTCTAAAAATAAATATTTGTATTACTCACAAAAATGAATATATAAATAAATATTTTTATCATCCATGCAACTACTTAATTGTAATTTTTTTTCAATGATGAAAATATTTTTTAATGATTGATTGATTCAAGTAGTGCAGAAGATTATTTCAACAAAAGAACGTTCGGTATTTTCTAAACCCATTATTTGTCGAGAAATAAATGGAACCTAAGATACATAAATTACCACATCATTTAGGTTCCAATATACGCAATAAATGAAGCTCACCAATAATTAGAAGTCTTTTAACTTGTTTGATTATATCAATCGAATCAAATTGCTGACCTTTGCCTTAATAGCCTAAATGAAGATCAAGAAATCTTTCCAAAAATATCCAATGACCAATTGACAATATACATGCGATACAGATACTCTATGTTATGATCTGATCATCAAGAAGGAAGTTTCCATTGCTCGTTTTACATAGCTTCGTTGATCATAAGTTAATCTGCAAGTCTGATAGATTTGCATAATCCCTAAAATTTGATAAAGACTCCCTCAATTCACACTCAATTCCCAATCAACTTCCAATAAAATAAGAAACAAAATCAATAGCCGCCCGGCCGGTCCAGTCGATTGAACCACGCAAGAGACAAAAAAGTGCAGAAACCCATCTAACTAGTGGTGTCTCCACGACACTAGTCTTTCACACAGACAAGGAAACTAAACGATAATCACAAAAGCTCAATTCATTCATCTTTGACTGTGGCAGGGTGTCGCCACCTGTGACCTGTCCTGTTTATCTTTGACACGGCGATCTCAACTAAGTGATTTGAGATCTTAACCTCTCTTTCTCCCTTTTCATTTTCCACATAACCGCAGTCTAAATAGTTTATCTTGACTAACTATATCGTGTCCTGTTGACGATTTGATGGGTTCCAAATCGTTGACTAGACTTCTTCGAATATCAAATATTCATAAGAAATCATTAAATTCAAATAGTTATTGAATTGAGAAAAAAAAAAAAACTAGTACCAACACAAGGGTCTTGAAAATTGCACCTTTTTTTCCATTTAATTACTTAATAAGTGTGTCACGGATGATATTTTCAGGGAAATGCAATTATATCTTACTTCATCCTTTTGTTATTATCCCTTTGTAGGCATCAGTCGGCTCATTTTGTCTTCATATGCCAGCTTCGAAGCGCGTTAAGCAACCTCAGGGGAGCATGAATCGTGCATTTCCTACTATTAATAGTTATCCACGTCATCGTTCGCCGAAGAATATACATGTTTCGTGTCGTCCTTGCGTGGCATGATCTGTCGGCCTATTCGATATAGATGTGGATCCTTATCATGCTATTATCTAAATAATTTTGCTCGGTTGGATTCATCGAATTGCGTCTTGAAAGCAAAAAAGAGCCATTCCGATGTTCCGATGAGCAAAGGGCCATCGTACTTGCCGACGATCCCGGGACACATTGCAAATTTTGATGATGTTCCCATGTTTCCAGATTGGCGGTGGAAACACGTGTCTTAATGCATCATTCGTCCAAAGCATTGATTGGACCGATCCCCGGACGAGGGGAGGACGCATCCGTTTCCCTAACCGACGTGGAAGTATTTCCTAAAGGAAAACGCTAGGGGACTATGATCGTCCATTGCAAATCCTCCATTTTTCAAACATGTATGCAAACCCTCTTTCCGATCGGAGAAATGCACGAGGAGCGTGCATAAAGGAGTTAGCCAAAGAATTGCACAAGCACATTAGTGGAGTGAGGAAAGAGAGACAGTAACGACAGAGAGGGAAAAACCTGAAATGGTCAATGTGACAATTGATGAGTGGAGTTATATAAATGTGCCGTGACACAATAGCAGCACATCAGAATTTTCTCAAATATGTTCATCATACCGAGTAAAGAAAAATAGATCTCCGTACAACGTCAGGAGCTGGAACGGTTGGGAGAACCAAATATAATGATAAATGGAGAAGGATGGGCGGTGCTGATCTATCTACTATGTTCATTTTCACGACTCTCGTCTGTTCTCTTATCTTACGAGCATGAATGAAACAAAGTGTGGGTTGGTTTTAGGAGCTAAAGCAATATATACATGAAATGAAAAGCACATCAACTCTATCTTCTGCGATTCCGTGGAAATGGATCGCCTGCTTTGCCATAGGCAAAGCAGGTTGCTCTAGGTCCTGCAGCCGTCCGATCAACATATTAAAAAAATAAGCAAAAAGGGGTGGGCCCCTCTTAAAGTGGGCCCACCCCTCCCCCTCGTAAGAATCGCCTGCTCTACAATCCTCTGTGTAAAGAATACCCTCGTAAGAATCGCTTTTGTTGTACTTGACTTTAAATTTTGAAAAGGTCAATATAGAAAAGAAAAATCGGAGTCTGCCATTCGCTCAAAAGGTGAGGCGTGACGATACATGAAATGAAAAGCACATCGACTCTATATTCTGCGATTCTGTAGTGCTATTTGTCTTTTCAGAGAGAGAGAGAGAGATGGATTTTGAAGCAAGGGATAAGCCTCATGCAGTGGTCATCCCCTACCCAGCACAGGGTCACATAAACCCTATTATGAAGCTCGCCAAGATCCTCCACCATCGAGGCTTCCACATAACGTTCGTGCACACTGAGTACAATCACAAGCGGTTGCTCAAGTCCAGAGGTCTGAGCTGTCTCGATGGCTTGCCTAGGTTTCATTTCGATACCATTCCTGATGGACTCCCCGCGAGTGATTCTGATGAGGATGTCACCCAACACATACCTTCTCTCTGCGATTCCACTGCCAAGAATTGCCTGGCTCCATTCATGAACCTCCTCAGGAGGCTCAATGACAAGTCTGTCGATGATACTGAGGTTCCGAAGGTGAGCTGTGTGATTGCGGACGGCGCCATGACTTTTGCACTTGATGCTGCGGAGAAGCTTGGAGTGCCTGGTTTGCTGTTTTGGACTCCCAGTGCTTGTGGGGCTTTGGTGTATGCTCATTACCATATGCTCCGAGAAAAAGGGCTGTTCCCCCTTAAAGGTTAGAGAACTATACGATATTCTTTACTCCGTATGTCTTTAAGTTTAAAAGCTCCCTATCTACATGATATGAATAACTTAATTTCCCTGCTGATGGATTGGGGTGTGTTCTTTAAAAATTTGGAAGTCGTTGTGAGGAGATAACTGGGGTCTCAAACACATTCCTTTCAGATGGTTTTATTTAATTAATTGTTATCGTTATTATTATGTAATATCCATTTGTCTGATGCAGATGCAAGTTATCTAACAAATGGATTCTTAGACACCACCATAGACTGGATTCCTGGTATGAGAGACATTCGTCTGCGAGATCTTCCCAGCTTTATCAGGACAACCGATGCCAACGACATCATGGTCAACTACATCATCAGAGAGATGGAAAGAACACACAAAGCATCGGCAGTCATCCTCAACACATTTCACTGCTTAGAAAAGGATGTTCTAATGGCTTTCTCTTCTATATTTCCGAATCTTTACACAGTCGGTCCGATCCATTTACTTCTCAATAAAATCAAAGACGATAACTCATGTTGCATATGCTCAAATTTGTGGAAAGAAGACCCCGCTTGCTTAGGGTGGCTGGATTCCAGAGAACCCAATTCGGTGTTGTACATAAATTTTGGGAGCATTGCCGTGATAACAGGGGAGCAACTCGTCGAGTTTGCGTGGGGACTGGCTAACAGCCAAAAGCCCTTCTTGTGGGTAATAAGGCCTGACCTTGTCGATGGTGACGCGGCGATTCTGCCCTCGGGGTTCCTAGCAGAAACGAAGGAAAGAGGAAAGTTGGCGGGTTGGTGCCCACAAGAGCAAGTGTTGAAGCATCCTTCGGTTGCGGGGTTCTTGACGCACTGCGGTTGGAATTCGATGCTGGAGAGCATCTGCGGCGGAGTGCCAGTCCTGAGTTGGCCGTTCTTTGCAGAGCAGCAGACGAACTGCTTTTATAGCAAGAACGAATGGGGAATTGGGATGGAGATCGAGAACGATGTGAGGAGAGACGAGGTCGAGAAGCTTGTGAGGGAGTTGATGGATGGACAGAAAGGCAAGGCAATGAAGAAGATGGCCATGGAGTGGAAGAGGAAGGCTGAGGAAGCCACTGAGCCTGGTGGGTCTTCTTATGAAAACTTGGAGACGCTTTTGTCCCAAGTTCTTCTCGAGAAGCTGAACGGGTGAAATCGAAGATGATGCTCTGTCAACACAAGCACGGGGTTTGGATCCCCTGCTCTGGCTACTTTCCAGAGCAGGGGATCCGGATCCCACAAGCACGTTCTCTTGTAATTTTAGCCAGTGACCTTTTGACGGGTATATCATACCTCCCTTTCGTAACAATCATTGCACGACATGCAATTGCTACACCTTCGATCCTATTGCTCCGGCGCGACAACGGTGGATAAAGGGATGTAATCCAAAATGGATTTGAATCTCCTGATCTCAGGATCCACCATGGAAAGTGGGGGGAAAGGGATTCGGATCCCTTGCTTTGCAGCAAAGCGGGGAATTTTTAGTGATGGGGGGTGGGCCCCACTTTAATATTTTGCTTTTTTTTTAAGGAAAAGCGTAGCTGTCCGATCGAGATCGGATGGCTGCAGGGAGAAGATTACCTGATCTAGAAAAGTAACCAAATCAGGTTATCCATTTCTGCGGGAGAGAAGGGTGGGGTTTTCCCCTATATTTGAGTAGGGGATCTTAATTTTGGGGATGTCTGATTCAAGAACAGATTGCTCCAATTTAACAAGAGGAAATGTTTTTATTATTTTTTAAAAGAAAAATCGGGACCGTTTGATTGAGATGAGACGGCTCAAATCCCAATTAAGGCACCATTAAAATAGGTGCTCCAAAGATATGTGATCCTTACCTATTTTTCCCTTGCTTTGGGGGGGCAAAATATGAACGGTGGGAATCTGCGGATAGCAGTGCAGGGATCCATTCCCGATTTATGTGCACGGTTTGTCTAAACTTTCACGTGTCCATCATCATGAATTTAGATGGGTGGTCTCCATCTTTGTGTGTCCAATAAATAATGTCGCGTCCCTTTCATTATAGAACTTCGTCGTTTTGCTTCTGCATGGTGCATATGATTTTATATTGAGGACAAAAGCGGGGTCATGAAGTGCCAAACAGGGCCCCAAAAGTCATGGGATCACATCTCTCACGCATTTAAGGACGATCTAAGTCCTGTCAAATAGTTGAGGATTTAGGGTACAATTTAGGGGATCCATCTCAAGTGATCTGGATCCATTAAGTCTTGAGAGTCGTCCAATTTCAGATTGGATGGCCTCCGCTAATTGAGGATTTTGTTTTACTTCGTCCAATATGAATCGGATAGCTGTGATTCGAATCTGGTCATCTGACCTCATGATCAAGTGATCTTAATCTCAGTTTAGGATCCTACCGTTTTCTTGTGGATTCCGTAGATGTGTGATAGATGCTATTGTGAGGGGTGGTAGATGCACTGGTCAACGAGACTTGAGAGGCAAGAACCTCGAAGGATGTTCATTATTTCAATTCAACCTTTAAATATGGGATTACTATATTTGTTGGATGATACCGCGACAATCATGGTTCGATTCCTAAATCTCACGAGTCATCGTAAAAGTAGAATAGATTTTTGAAGTGATTAATACGACCGTCATTCTTAATTGGCTGCTAAGTAATCTAGATATTTTCTTGTTGTCATATTGATTAAGAGATTTCATCTGAATATAAACATGTGTAGGTAGGTACATAATCTGCAATTTTAACTTTAATTGGCATGTGCAATTACTAAGGAAAATGATTGAAAATATCTTCAACCAACTGCATCTAGGTTTCGGTAACATAGACATTGATTATCGTACATGACATAACTAGAGTTGACATGAATAATTTTAATACTATTTGGAAGTATTTTATTTTTTATTGACTTTTTGAATTTTGAATTTTGGATTTCCTTTTTTTTGTTTACCTTTTTTTGTGTGCCAACGATCATCGCCAACCGTGAAGGCCTTGGGCGAGGGCATCGAAGCTTTGTTGGCTGTGGGCAAGGGCCTTCTCGGGCTCACCAGCCACAAGTGACATGGCCCTCGCTCGTAGCTAGTGGGGCTACGAAGCACTCACCCTCACTAATCATAGGTGAGTGCAAGAAGGACCTTGTTAGATATGGGTGAGGCTTGCTTGGCTGACGAGGGGCATTAAAAAGGAAAAAAAGGAAAATTATAAATTCAAAGTTATAGTTTATTAAAATTTAAATGTTATTTTAAAAATAATAAACGTTAATGCTAGTCATGCCACAACAAAATTTGATCAGATGAATTCAATTAACAAAATGTGACTCGGTTGACAAAATTAAAATATTCAAGACTCAATTGGTAAAAATATGATAGGGTTTATGATTTTTTAGATAATTTTCTGGCATATATTGCATATCATTGATTGATGGACACGTTCAAATTTCGAAATCAATCAAAAAGAGGGAATCCGGAGCATGGACAATAAGAAGCACACATGATCATCAAGTCACTACTTTGTCTCCAAGGGCACGGAGCTTATCAACTAGCCTTCCGAGGTTGGCGTGAGACGAACCTCCCGGTCCCGTCGCTGCTTCCCCTCTCTCCCCTTCCACTCCATGGCCTTCTTCTGGAGTCACTGTTATTAAGCTCCCGAAGTTCACGTACAACACTGATTCGGGCTCTCTTCCATCAAGCCAACACGAGCATCCCCCATCTTCCTCCCATAGACTTGATTGTATGGACTCCATTGAATTTGGCGATGGAAGCAGTCGTTGATGAAGCATGGGAAGTGCGGCTAGCGTGTAAAGCTGTGGATACTTGGCTTTGATGGCCTCTAATACCTCTGCTTCCAAATCGTCAAAAGTGTTGAGGATCACACCGTCAACTCCAAAAGCGCGTTGTTAACCGACTTAGAATTGTACTTGAACATTATATCTTCGGGGTTGGCTGTTCTGATAAAGGTAGGGAGATCTCTCAATCGGATTCCCTGCAGTGCCGGTATCCAATCGACCGCCGTGTTGAGAAATCCATTATTCAAGCAACTCTCATCTGCAATTTAACATTGTCTAGCGAATGAATTAGACGATATGTAAAGCGAAACATGTTTTGCACAGAGAAGGCAGGTCACCTACCTTTCAATGGGAATAAACCTCTATTTGATCGATGAGATAAATTGAATCGAGCCATCAGATAAGTGGTCCATTTGATCATCAATAACGATCTATCACATTATTTAATATGCATGCAATTCACGTGTTATATAACCAGCATCGTATAATGAGACAGGAAGTAGGAACTCAAAGAGGTAAAATGGTCGCCACTAGGAGTCAAGCCTGATCTTGAGTCCAGATATTTATCATCTAGATTCCCTATCTTTACTTCTTCGTTTTATTTTATCATACATTTGTCCACGAGCGGAGGTCAATGCCCATGCGTAAACACGCGTGGAAGGCGAGACTGACCAACATAATAATATAAATAAATAAATTTGTTAGGAGTGCCGAACAACGACCGACCTTAGCTCAGTTGGTAGAGCGGAGGACTGTAGTGGGTAACCCTCATGGTAATCCTTAGGTCGCTGGTTCGAATCCGGCAGGTCGGATTTTTACTTTTTAACTTTTCAATCTTTTCTCCTCTCTTTCTCTTGAAATACCAATGCCCCAAAATACTATTTTCCTTTTCTTTTATCAGATTTGCACGTGCGATATCATGATTCCATATATGAAAGTTCTTTAAAAGTATGATCGAGCCGTTCGCGGAAATGGATCATTAACTTTGGATTAGTGTTCCTTGCTCCCCTCCCTACTATTGGATCAAAAAATCCTCCTATTACATGGGGAACACCCCCTCCCTCACCCTTAGTGCCCTTTCAAGTACTTTTCATGCCAACCGTGTGCAGTCCGAATTTCCTGCAGTAGCATCGACTGATCTTTGCATACACATGGACAATGGGCTAATACTAATGGGCCCAAAATGGGCCCACTAGAGATGGGTCCCACTTTCCTGGCCCGTAGTTGTTTGGGCCTCACTCGGTCTCCTACTTTGTAAATTTTTTGCCACAAGTTGACGAAGCTCAAACTCGGTCTTTCTAGTCCTTACCAAGTTAGTCCTCGCCAAGTCACTGCTCCTGTCTACCACCACCGCCAGCCACCACCGCCAGCCATCACCACCAGCGCCAGTAGCAGCCACCCCGACCACCATCACCATGGTGACGATTGCCGCCACTCCGGCGACCATCTCCCAACAGTCGCCAAGCCCAACTCCTGACTCTCTCTCCGACATTGTTGACATGGCCAAGTTGACCCAATCCGATCTCCTCGCCCTCTCCCTCCGCTCCTCCTCCGCCGTCGACCCCTACTTCCCCGATGAACTCCTCTTACCAAAAATCGACCGATCCATCTTCAATGAGAGCGCCGGCTCCCGCCGCCAGACCTACTCTCGTCCCCCAAAGCCCCAATCCCCCGCCACCGCCGCTACATCTTCCACCACGACCGGCCACCACCATCGCAACCGCCTCCCCGGTCTTCTCCCGACTCCTAAACCCCCTCCAGTCTCTGCCGACAATCCGGAACGCCACGAAAACAGAATGATCATCAGCTATCTCAAGCATTTCATTTCTCAAAACCCTAATCCCCATTTCGGTCACATTGATTTGACCCCTCCGTCGCTGCCTGCACCAGTAGGCCCCGAGAGTGAGTCGATGAACTGGATGAGTCTGGGCAGCGAGAGGAAGCGGAAGAGAGGAAGGAAGCCGAAGGTGAAGGTGAATGTGGAGGGAAGTGAAATGAGGTTAGAAATTGTGAATAGGGATGGAGAGATGGTTGACATTGAGTCATTGGCGAGTGCTGCTGATCCTTATGGTGAGGAATTGAGGAAAAGGACGGACGGTTTGGTGACAGAGGAGGAGTTGTTAGGGTTTATGAGGGATTTGGGAGGGCAATGGGGCAGTAGGAGGAAAAGGCGGAAAATTGTTGATGCATGTGTCTTAGGGGATGTGTTGCCAGTTGGGTGGAAGCTCTTGCTTGGGCTCAAGAGAAAGGAGGGGCGCGCTTCAGTGTATTGCCGTCGGTATATAAGGTGTCTTTCCTTTTTTTTTATTATTGTAATTGTTGGCTTGCTTAGTTTCCTGTAAAAGAGAATGTGATGTTAGCCTGCTAGGCTTAATTGTCAGGCGGTTGCTTCTCTTGGTTTGCCACTACATCTTCCGGTTTGCCAAGGGGAAATTTGGGCATGTTAGTTGGCTGGATCTCAACTTTCATTTTAGGGTTTCAAGGTATAGGCACGTTATGAATAATTATACACATTATAAAGTTCAGCTTCCTAAGCGCACTGCTTTAAATTCACGAAGAATCTAAGTTGGTTTACTGTTGCTCTGACAACTATGTTTTTGATACATTCATCAGTTCTCATAGCTCACAAAGTCTTCTTTTCACTTCAGTTGGTTTTGAATGAGTTTCACTGCAAGTTTATGTCAGTAATAGTGAAGCAGCTTTATTGTGACATTTGTTCGCTCCTCTTCACTGATCTCACTTTATGCTTTTCTTAGCCCAAGTGGACAACAATTCATATCATGCAAGGAGGTTTCTTCTTATCTTTGTGCCCACTTTGGGCTTAAAGATGCATGCAGGCCAGTGAGTCAAAGAGCCAATGATATTCGGCACAATTTCAAAGTGGGTTCTGAACACTTGAGCATATAATTTATGCATTAGACTGGTTTTCTAAGATTCTGATAAATGTTTCCTTGTATATTTTCAGCATGCAAGCATTACCTATAAGGACGATAGCCAAAGCCCTGTTACCATTAGCAGAATGAGTAAGCCTATTCCATCTCTGTCAAACGAGCATATTCAGGAGATTAATTTGCTTGGAATAGACAACTTGGAGGAGGTTCAAATACACGATCTTTTTGAATGTCATAAATGCAACATGACTTTTGATGAGAAGGATGCGTATCTGCAACATCTGCTATCCTTCCACCAAAGGACAACAAGGAGGTACAGGCTTGGTTCATCTGTAGGTGATGGAGTAATAATGAAAGATGGGAAGTACGAATGCCAATTCTGCCATAAGGTATTTGATGAAAGGCGTCGATATAATGGTCATGTGGGAATCCATGTTAGAAACTATGTTAGAAAAGCAGAAGAAATGCCTGGACAGGGGGTTCCTCAGAAGAACATCGAGTCTTCAAGCAGGAATGTTGTACCTTTGAAGATCTCTAAAATGGATGCTCTCATTGAAATTGCACAGAGTTCAATTCTTGAAACTTCTCCTGTCGTAGGTGATGATAAACTGTCTGACTATTGTTGTCATGATGGACTTAAGGAGGAGAAAGTTGATGCTGTAACAGAAACTAATGCTGGCCCTGGGGTAGACTTTGGTCATCCTGTCGATGAACTAAGAAGGAACTCTAGTGAGGAACCTGTGGAACTGGAGTCGATCGATAAATATGGTTGGAATATGGATGCTCATAAGAAAGAGAAGTTTGATGACTCCGGTGATGTTGTAGATGTCAAGATAAGCTCCAACTTTGGTACTACAATCGAATCATTAGCTAATGAAGAAATTTGTCACACATCCGAGACATCTGGTGAAAAAGATGATCCAGCATTTGTAGTTCAAGCAAAGAGCAATAAATGTGGTATTTTGCGGGAAAAAGGATGTGAAAGTTCTCTCGTCATACTGAATGATAATGATAGTATTGCAAATTGTGAAGATGCTGAAAGTTTGGCCTGCGCTAGCAAATTTGACCCTCCTGAGATTGATGGGAAAGAGCCAGAAAGTACTTTGGGAAGCAGCAAAAATGAAGCCAGTGATCATGTGATCAAGACAATGCAGCAGATATTTGAGACTTCCTTTGATGAAGATGAAGCTCCTGATTCAGTCTCCAAGGTGCTCTTACCATGATTACTGTCATTTGTTGGATGATGCCATCATTGAATCAGTGATGTATTGTTCAGTCTCATGTTTATTTTGATCTTACTATGCAAATGAGAGTTCTTAGTACCTATTCTATGCTTTGCAAATTAGACTTTTTAATAACTGTCTTTGATTTGGTTTTAAGGCCAATGAAATCCTTCATGTTGCTGACTTGGTTTGGTCAATGTTCCATGATACACGACTCCGTGTTCGGCACCTGTTTACTTTAGTTGGTGGCTGTAGTTTTCTTTTGTTAATATGCAAATTTTGATTCATTTGTCAAGTTGAAGATACAGAATAGACTCTTCTCGTGTCCTCTATCTTGTGGCTGTGGGCTCAGCTACTTCATATTCTCCACATGCTTGATGCAAAGTTGTCACGGGCTGTTAATCAGCTGCCTGGTTCTTTGGTAGGCCACTTCATTTTCTTGTCGTGTAGTGAAGAATCTTCTTTTGTGTAAATCGTTTGTCAGGAGGAGAGTGATCCCCATGCTTCTGAACAGAGAAAAGACGACTTCGCAGCATTTGAGGAGATGAGATATGCTGAAGAGGAAACTATGAAGTATGATTTTGTAACAGCAGAAGATCCCTTGACAGATGTCCCAGTAGATATGCCAAATAATGCTGACATAGAGCAGCAGTATGTTTCTCCTGTTCGGTTTGGACCAGAAGAAGTGATGTTAGATGTGGTTGCTAGACATCAGGGTACTACTGCTTGTATGTGGTGCGGGGTAGAGTTTAAGCATGACGCTGTTGATTCAGAATTGCCATCAGAGTCGGTTGGTTTTATGTGTCCAACCTGCAAAGCTAAAATCTCTGGACAACTCAATCTGCTGGACAGTGGTTTTGCCTCAAACTGAGGCCATCTCTGAGCTGGCTTTACAATCAGCCCGTCCTGTGGGCCAGCTGTAGTTATGATTGGTAATATTATCTTTCTATTTGGAGGTTTCTCTCTTTGGGGGTTTTGCTCTTAGAAAGATTAAAGCTGCAGTCATCATTTAATTTTGTGCTAGGGGATCTATATGATGTTGGCTTCTTTATGGACGAGCTCCTTCTAGTTAATTGTCCACTGGTCCTTTATCCATTTTCATGCTAGTGTCATGAGATTGTGACTTATGAGTGTTCAGTCCATTGACATATACTGCTTAAACATTTCTTGGCAGGGTAATGCAGACTGGAGGATCCAATATGGAAACTATCTGCCACTACTAGTTTTGAGGAGTCAAATGTATGTGCTTCACTTGTTTCTGACCTGTCTAGTCACTGGGGTAACGTGTAGTTAAAGTAGTGTATGCTCTGTGTATGAATACCTTTTCTCTTGGCAGAATCCAACCTTCTCCTCCTCCTCCCCCCGCCCCCCCCCTTCCTTCCCTCCTTCCTGTTCTCTCCCCAACGGTTTAATCACAGATCTCAGATCATGTCATGAATTGGAAAAATCTGTCTACAATTCTCTCCACTTTCTTTAGCCCCCTTTTGGCAGGTTTATCACAGTTCATTTTTTTCTTCCCGTGCTTGGGTTCTGTTCAGTATTTATGATTGGTTATGATTTTAATGGTGTGGCCGCCATTGTACTTAGGCTTGTATTAGTGTTCCATCATCTTTGATGACTTGATATGTGCTGCTACTTCTACGGCAGGAGGTTCCCCAGTTGGATGTCAATTATTGGTAGTAGCCCTTTCGTGGCTGCAGCGGTGTGAAGAAAAGAAAAGAGAAAAAAGAAAAAAAGCATGAAAAGGAAAACAAATAACTCATAGTGAGTATGTAAGTACCAGTTGCGGCTTTTTTGTTGACCATTTAACATCATGTGACCATTTGCTCAGGTGCCAGAAAAACGATGTTCATTATATCTATGTTAGCGGTCTGATCCAATACAAGTTATACTACAAGAAGTTTGTTATATCTGTTTTGAGATCCAGTGTTGGTTGTTCGAACTTTGTGATCCGACACACTTTTCTTTTTCTCTCTAACCTTTTTCATCCTGGTGGTCTGAAAAGATTTTGATTGCAATTAGGTAACCCTTGGACTTCGTATCTATGCGGAAATTCACGGTTTCTTCTTACTTCTGGAATGTTTATTCGTGGGAAAGTGAAGTTGACTTGCTCTGCGATAACGAATGACTTATACTGGCAACCAATTGGGTTTTGCTTCGGAATATCGCTTTCCCTTTAACCCGCGAATGTTACCGTTCGTATTCGACTCTTGCAGCCGACATCACTACTCTCTTTGATTTGCCAAATTCATTGAACTTGAAAAAGGCAAGGAAGGTAAAGTTGCCTTAGTAGCTCTTGCACTTTCGCTCTTCGCTTTCCCTTTTCTCCTCCTCCTAAGGAAAGGAATTTACCGGAAAATATACAGAGAATAATCACCTCTAGTCTTCCAATGAGCGGGAATCTACTTGGGCGGAAAAGGATGATGATAAGGCCCCAGATTTTGATCAGAGACAAACTGAATAAAGGGTAGGGCACCGGGTTCTCTCTCTGTCTCTTTATATTATGGGAGAACAAATGACATGTGAGCATGGAAATAGAGCGAAGAATAAAGGTAACAAAAAGAAAACAGTAACGAGAGCCATACTTAGTTATGATATTGCTGAAGTAATCAACATGAAATCCTTAAAGCGTCCAACCCTATAATTCAAGAACATTCACGAAGAGATCTGCTGGACCGGCTTTTGGGGATTTAACTGCTAATATTTGAAACATGGGATTTAGCTGCCTCCCTTGAAAATATCACCCTCGCAAAAATATCCATTGCTTGAACAGAGAAGGCAAGAGAACATGTCGTGGAATCCCTACACTATCCATTTTCATGATTAAGAGTTATTGATAGCAGAAGACACTAAAGAAAAAGTGGCATAACAAGTCTAGTAAGCGCATCTGTTTAAGCTTGGATGTCTCTACAAGTTCTTGAATGATAAGATGAAAAAAAATCGGTTCACTAATTATTCTACTGATAGCACCCGAGATGGAACTGGCTTTAATCGGGGGGACAGGATCTCACCTTTTCAGCCTAGTCTGAATTGTCGAGGAAACACCATTGGAAGTAAAAGGTTGCGATGTGATTCATCATGTTGGTCTTCAATCTGGTGGCGCAAAAAACAATCTTACAGACACTGTGAATGTATTCATGGAAGTGCTCCATGTGAAAAGCATAAAGTCCGTGATGTTATAAAATTCCCAGCGTGCATTCATCGAGAGACAAGTATAAATTCTACAAGCAAGGCATTTTGCAGGACTCAAGTTCCAGAACTCCTTACGTTGATCCCTCCTGTTACCGTCTCATAGAGAACATCAACCTGCTCTAGGCTCCATTTCTGAGTTCTCTTGAGTGCTCCCAAGACACGAAACCGGCAAAAATGTCGCAGCTCACAACAGATGGTCGTTACATAATATGTAGCCAGTGCCAAAACCAGATGAGGCCATTGTGGACTTCAAAGGCAATGCACTGCCCTTGTTGTCATAATCTCATCAAGCTCACGAGGTTGGATATCAGGCCACCAACAGGCACGGAGGCCAAATGTATCTTCATGGGAAAGCTTCACACTAAGCTCAAATGCAGGAATTCAAGCAGCTCCAGCTCCAGCTCCAGTGGTACTTCCCCCAATCGCTGCTCAGCTCCTGAAAGTGGTACGACAGTGGCGTCGAAAGCACATCCACCGAAGCGTGCCATTCTCTGTGGGGTGAGCTACAAGAAGAGGAAGTATGAGCTCAAGGGAACTGTTAATGATGTGAAGCACATGAAGGAACTGTTGATTCATACCTTTGGGTTTCTGGAGGAGAACATCCGAGTCCTCACAGGTACAACAACACGCGATTGATTCAGTTGTTTAATAGATAACGTACTCTTAGATTCACTTGTAATGTATGAGGTACCGCATGTCCAGACATTGTGGGATGCCTCGCACTCTTTTCATGTCTTTTTCACTCTTTTCCTGTCCTTTCCTATAAATCTAGCTTCGAATTCAAATGCATGCTGATTTGGTCATTGATTCGTGAAATCGGTGCTTATGCATGTCAAAACACAATTACTTTCTTGGAGAAATTTTGAGTCATTTTGTGAAGTGTCTCCATATAGAAGAAAAGGTATAATTAATTGAGGAGAAAAAGGACAATCAACAGAAGAGCTTGATAGGATAGATTTTTGGCTGTGCCAATTCCACCGTGAGCTGGGTTGGACCGCCAAAACCAGATGAAATTACAATTGGACATGTCTTAATTTGCAGAAGAGGAGAAGGATGAGCATCGGAGACCAACAAGAGAGAACATCCTGGATGCATTTCAATGGCTTATCAGGGATTGCAGATTGGGGGACTCGCTGGTTTTCTTCTTCTCAGGGCACGGTTTACGGCATCCTGAAAGCGATGGCGATGAATTGGATGGATTTGATGAAAGCATCTGTCCGGTTGATTTTACCACGCAAGGCGTCATCCTCGATAATGATATAAACTCTGCAATCGTTCGTCCACTGCCGGAAGGAGTAACCCTTCACGCGCTGGTTGATTGTTGTCATAGTGGGACTGTTCTAGATCTGCCATACGTATACGACATTAAAAAGTGAGTCCTTCAACTTTACCTTGATAAATGTTCATGTTGTAAAACATCATTGGATAGTCGCACTTCATGTTTTATGTCAATGCACTGAATTCATGGGGCAATTTCGTCTACTAAATTTGCACTATAGACCTCCTCCTTGGGGTTTCCTCATGCATGATCGGTACTTCAATGCCTGAGAAAACAAAGTGCGTATATAGCTGAATGCACTTGTGCGAATGCATACAACCACGTATAGCCATGTGCGAGTTATTATGCGGAAACATAAGGAGGAGGCAGAGTACCTGAAATATTTCTATCCAATTTGAAATGAGCATGCTTATACTATGAAAGATCATCCAAGGTTATTTTCTGAGGAAGTTTTCTGACAAACAGAAGTCAGTGGATGGATAATAGGCCTCCCTCGGGTGCATATAAGGGAACAAGTGGTGGACTTGCCATTTGTCTAAGTGCTTGTGCGGATGAGGAACTGGCTGCCGATACTTCTGTAAGACATATTCCCTTTGACAAAGTCCTGTCTCTTTACATGTAAAAAAATTGCCATCTCTTGATCTCTTTAGTTTGTTTCCCTGGCTATCTGCAAATGTCTTCAGAATTTTTCCTAGGAGAATAAGTGATCCTTATCTATAAATATGTGGAAAAAAAATGAAGTGTTGCGTGCAAGGATAAGAAGCTAATTCTTTACCTCACGAAGTCATTCAGATTCCTCTATATCAGGGTAAAATGACGATATTCCATCTGGGACTCGAACTTTATATGTTCAGATGAACTGAGGTTGAGTTCAGCCATCATCCCCTCAATGCGGGTGCACAAGCACCTGTATCACGCAAGAACTACATCTCATTATATTAATGCCTTTCCCTAGGCAAATTGGCATAGAATTTGAAAGAAATTTAAAACTTCAACAGAAGGAACAGTGCCCAGTGCCACAAAAGTCGTGAATTTGAAAAGAATCTTGATTTAAACATGAAGCATACTTAATTAGCAAGTTTAAGCTTCTCTGGTTTTCTGATATTAACAATATCAATATACAAATATTTCCTTTGAAGATTCTTCGGTAATAAGCATTGCTTGCAGGCTCTCTCACGAAAGAAGATGTCTGGTGCCATGACCTCAAGCTTCATCCGAGCTATTCAGCAAACACCTGGGATTACATATAAACAACTACTGAAAGCAATGCAAGGTGTCATCGATGAAGCTAACAAAACTAATTGCTTAAACAGTCCTATCCTATCAAGGTTGTTTCATGCCAAAATGTTACAGGTCATCTTCTTCCCTTCCTAAATGTAATATCAAGTTTAACTGCGACCAGAAACTGAATCTCCTAATTCATCCTAGAATCTAGGATATATCTTGCCATGATTCTTGATTCGAGAAGAGATTAGTAGGTGTCAAAGGGACCCGATGTTTCTGCTTATTAGAAGCATTAGTTATATCTGAGATCATTGTCTTTATGTCAACCACAAATCTCCCATAGTCTTGGAGTTTTCCAGTCTCAGAAAAGATGAGAGGCGGAACACAAAATTTTCAAGAAAATATATGAGACAAATGGGGTTGTCTTCTCGGCAAAAGACAAAGTGGTGCAATTGTGATAAAATATGATTGGAGAATGGAGATGTGGAATCTCAGCTCGTGCATTAAAGTACTAGTCAATCGAAAAGAAGCAGTGTTTGAATGTGGCAGCAGGTCTCATTAGCAGATGCTTTTGAAGTCTCTAGCTTCTTAAATTTCCATAAAATGATTATGAGAGACTTGTAATTGAATTCTACAGGAACCTGTACTATCATGTTCTGAGATGATAGGCATTGAAAATAGGAAGTTTCAGCTATGAAGAGGGAAATCTCTCCAGCACAGCATACTCCACGTCTATCAAAGCTGGGGGTCGGCTGGTGTGCTACTTATCCGGATAAAAAACGTGCTTTTGTGGAGATTTTGTGATAAAAGGAAATAACAATGTGAACATCTGTCACATTTGGTAGATGATGAGGCATAAAAAGGAATAGGATGAGTATAAGATCCCATAAATTCTGTAAATGCTTTCTTTCTTGTTTATTTTTCCCATTTTGTCCTTCTTTCATTAAATAGTTCCTTTGTACTTCATTATATGGTGGTAAAAGCTTTTTTGAGTTGCGACAAGGAGGCTGGACAAATTGTTCACTGGTCTGCAATGATGTTCAGATGTAAATTTCCGTCTATACTTTACAAATGGTCCTCAGACATGTAGGCAAGATTTGCATTTTGGGAAGATTCCCCTTGAACTATGAAGAAACTCATGCCAAGAACGAAAATTACGCAAAGGAGAAAAAAAAACACTTCGGAGGAACTGTTGAGTGAAAGGAGGTCCATGCTGTTCATGCGGGAAGCTCTACACACCATTCGTCTTTCCCACCATTGATGCCTTAAGGCATTACCATTAAGGTCTAACATTTCATGAGGTTCAAGTGCCAAACAACCAAGTGGTAGAATAAGAACCTGTCCCTGGCTCCCTTTACCTCAGGGCCATAGAAAAGGAATAACGAAGAAAAATACGAGAAGCAAGAATCTGATTCGCCGCAATCCACAGCAAGACTTAATAAGGCTAAAGTGAATAAAGGAAGCAGAAAGGATGATCTTTCTAATGTATGTACTCCTCTACACCACAAGAGATGCAAATCCCTGGGTAGTCTCCATTCCGAAGGAAAATCTGAAAACAAGTTTTGATAGTTCCCAAGTACGAATAAGGTCATTTGTGCAATTCTAACTTGCCTAATAATTCCCTTAAAACCCAACAACTATAGGTCGGATCTCGATTCTCGCCCAACTTTTTTTTTTCTTTTTTTGTCTCATACAACATAAATTTTAGGTTGACCCAAAACTATTTTTGTTTCATAAAAGAGCACTAACTTTTGGTAAATACTCAATTCTAGGCCCCATTAAGTTTTCGTCTCATAATGTTATTGAAGACTAAACATCATTGGAAACTTGATGAGGCAAATTTCGAAATTAAATGAAAGTTTTTCTTTCCTTTATAAGACTGAAAAATATTTGGGCCAGAATTGAGACAACCTAAAATTGGTGCTTCTTAATGAGATGAAAAGTTTGCGTTAGGACTGGGACTCGATCTAAAGTGGAAGCTTTCCTTAGAATTTTTCCTTTGGACAGAATTGAGGCTAGAGCTAAAGTTGGAGATTTTAAGAGAATTTGGCCAATTCTAATGTCAGAGACAACTTTGAGTAGAATCTGGGTTCAACTTCGCTCGGTTATATCAATGAGTCAACTTTCTCCTCACTCTTTAATTGCCTCTTAATTCGACACTTGCATTCACGTGAAGAATTATTCATTGGCATCTGAGTGCTGCGAGCCTTTAATTAGATCCTCAGATAGTTGCTTTCCCATGCCAGCCGTAATCTCTGAGATATCAAATGGCAGATAGGAGGGAGAGATGCAGTTGGTGTGGTGTGCAACTTGTGGTGCCGCCGGAGGCACAGGCAGTTCGGTGTGCCGTGTGCCAATCTGTCACCAACACTAACCTCTACGATCCTCCACTGACTCAAGCTAAGAATTCTCTACACCGTGCAGCTAACTTGTTCAAACGCCTCTTTGGTACTGTCACAAACAACATCCATTCTCTAGCCAACTCAACGGGCAACCATCCTGGAGCATACACGTCAAACAATGGCTATTATCCTCCGGCTCCATCTCTGCCACCGCTGCCTCCTTCAGTTCATGGCAGGAAGCGTGCTCTGCTCTGTGGAGTAAGCTATAAAGGGAAGAGGTACATGCTCAAAGGAAGTGTCAATGATGTGAGGTGCATGCGCTACTTCTTGGTCGAGAGGATGGGATTTCAAAGTGACTCTGTACTCGTTCTCTCAGGTAGCTCGGAGTTGGTCTACTCTCTCTCTCTCTCTCTCTCTCTCTCTCTCTCTCTCTCTCTCTCTCTCTCTCTCTCTCTCTCTCTGAACCCCTTACTTATGAGTGATTGGACCAGCCACGACTGTTTAATTCATCATCTCTTCTATCTCAGAGCTAAAGCACTTCCTCTGTTCTGTTCTTTTTTCCGTCTCTAAGTTATTCTATCTTCTAGGAGCTCTATCTCATTGAGGGAGTTCTTCGCTGCATATGATATTATCTTTCCCCAAATCCATGAAGTCAATAGCTGATCCTTCATGTCAACTTAGTAACAATTTTCAACGAGATGGAAACTGACCGAGTTATGTGCTTAAGCTTGAAAACCAAACCAAAGATGCACATTACATGAAATAGCCTTAATATTTGATTTCACGCTGCTAACAGTAACAGCCTGTATTATGCACAGAAGAAGAGACAGATCCACTCAGGATCCCTACAAAGCACAATATCCTCAGGGCTATGCGATGGTTGGTCCATGATTGCCAATCTGGTGACTCATTGGTGTTTCACTTCTCTGGCCATGGATCAAGACAGCGCGATTATGATATGGACGAAATTGATGGGTTTGATGAATCTATCAGCCCAGTTGATTATGAGATTGCAGGGAAGATAATTGATGATGAAATTAATGCCACTATCGTAAGACCACTGCCTCGAGGAGCCAAACTCCACGCTGTAATTGATGCCTGTCACAGTGGAACCATGCTCGATCTACCCTTTGTATGCAGGATGAACCGGTCAGCGACCTTTTTCACATCTCTATTAACAGTGAGAATATGGTTATTGCGCTTATCACACCAAGCTGACTAAATTGAGTATCACCTATCCTCGTGTAGGGAAGGTAACTACACATGGGAAGATCACAGACGTGTGTCAGCTGCTTATAAAGGCACAAGAGGCGGACTAGCCCTCTCTATCAGCGCTTGTGCTGATAACAAGACCTCTGTGGACACAATGGTGAGTGAGATTCTGGTTCAGACATTTCGTTCTGCAGTCATTTCACCCGTTGCAGCAACCCCACAGGTAACATCCCGTCACAGGAATGGTAAGTGCTAGATGATCAACCGAATAAGCTCAAGCATTTTTCTTGTGAAGGCTCGTTGAATTTCGGTACTAGAGTTTTTTTCTTTTTGTTTGGCCAATGTTACTCCTCGGAAGATGCGATGTCAATGAAAAGTTTTTTCACTGTTGCCTGTTTTAGACTTTTAAGTTCAAGGATTGATTCCAGATATGAACTGCCATTAATCAACAGAACAGCACATTGAAAGAGGTTGATTCCAATGCGACGGCAAACGTTATATGTGCCATTTCATTTTTGTCTCTGCAGGCATTATCAGGAAGCACAGCAACTGGTGCCATGACATACAGCTTCATTCAAGCAATGCAAAATGGGCATGAACTCACATACAGCCGTCTTCTGAACGCCATACATCATACAATTCGTGAGGCCAGCACCGGAATACCTCTTAAGGGTCCAATTGCATCCCTTGTTAACAAAGTGCTTGGTGCTGGTTTGACTCAGGTACTAATCATTCTAAACACTTCCAAGTCACTTTGCACCTGAAGTTACTCGGAGCAGACTCAAGTTTTGAAGATGAGAGTTATTTTGTAGCCCAGGGAAAACGCATTAATTAGAGTATCAGGGTCAACTTATCTATAGCCTTTTGGTGTTCTCAACTATTACACAATTAAATAAGCGAACCACAACTTCCGAGATGAGAACATAAGTTGCCGAACATTTCGTGATGGGGGTTAAATCATGAAGTCTGGGGAAAAGGCTAAGCACATTACTGATGCAATTTTCATTATCTACGCCTATTCATGCACCAGGATAGGCACTACTAAGATCTTTAGCTGTTTGAGAAATGATCAAGATTATCTTGCACAGCTCTCGAACTTCACGAGAGATGAATATACGTTCTCTGTTGCTCAGTAACCGTGAGTTACTGATTTCGCACATGGCATCAATATTGAAAACATGCCCATTTAAATCCAGGGGTAAACAAATAAAGTGGCAAGCCAAATAGAATAATTGACAATATGCCCACAAAAAAACTATCGCAAATGTCATCATGAGTGTGAAAATTGCAATACAAATGACTTTATTGTGCCTAAGTACTTCATTCACGATGACCACAAGCATTAAGCTCACCTTCGCACTTTGCATGCAGGAAGCTCAACTATCATCGTCCCAAGTGTTCGACATTTATGCAACAAAGATTTCTCTGTGACTCGAGCGTTCGTGTTCTTGATAATTTGGACATCATATTCCCCTGAACTTTTTTATCACGATATAGGGTGAAAATTTTTATCTGTATGACATAAGAGGATACTTTTCTGGAGCTTTCCCTAATAAAAGAATATTATCGGCTAAATTTTCCAAATCATGATACAATCTATCATGAGAAGCATTCGCTCTCTTCCATTCTTAAAGCTTTGATTACATTACTTCTTTTAATACCTTAAAATGCTATGGCTGTATCAATACTATACACGTACTCTCTAGCTAGTGAAGAATCTTCTTCCAGTAAACTAATTCAACTACATATTCACCGAAGAAGTAAGAGCTTGCGAGAAGCAGTGCACCAGCGAGTGTAGGAGGCATGAAGATTAGGCCAGTCGGAAGACGGACAGTGCATGAAGTGGTGAAGCCACTGGGAGAGCACTTGCTCCTGCTCCTCCTCCTGTCCCAGCATTTCAATGGTTTCCTCCAACACTCTCTCCAGTTCAGCTCTTTCACTGAGGCTTAGAATGGGGGCATCCGTTCCATTGCTTGCTCTGCAAAGGAGCGGCAACCATGACATCAACATCTTCATCCTTGTGTGCTGTTGTTGCTCCTTCATGCTTTCATTGATTTCATCCAGCCCCATGTCCTTGGCTTGCTTGAACAAGAATGCTAAAGATAAAAGGAAGGGATTGAAATGACATGATGAAACAACAGAGCTTAGGTACAACAAAGGACAAAGGAAGAAGGGCCCACTGAAATATACTTGGAGGAATCAATGTTTCCTAGCCTAAGTCAGATTTATGTACCTGAAGACAAAATCATGACATTGTCTCATAGGGATTAACGGTAAATAGTGCAGACCCTCCCCAATTCTAGGACATCACCATCCAAAAAGTAAACAGCTCTCTCACAATATATCAGTGTTTATGTGCTAAAAAGTTACTGAAGGAAATTGCACACACAATGTGATAGAATGCATTTTCTCAACTAGGACTCTCAATGGAAAAAGAAAAATAATTAGATTGACAAGATGGCTTGGTAATATGCTTGCTCAGAAGCAGCGCATCTGTGGTCAGCATATACTAACAAAGTTGACATACTACCAAACTTGACTTGTAGGTGAGAAAATTCCCGCACACAGAGAAGGCCACCAGATTCAAAACGACGGCAGAAAAGTCAAGGATTTGAATAATTACACATCGTCACTTGAAATATCAAGGTTAAGAAGACACAGAAAGTTAGAAGACACGCTAACAGGCAGGCAAGTATTGAACAACTTCTTCAATTATATATTTGAAACAAGTACAAACTTTATCCCCGAGAAAGAGAAAATAACAGATCACCTTCCTTATCTGCATATTACTTAAATAGCGAACTCTATGCTTACAATGTATTTACATGCAGAACACCTTAGGAGTCGCAAATATGACGGAATCCTACAAACTTTCTCAACAGGAAATTCAGAGTTATGTGAATGTTGCAGCTCCCTTCATCCACTTGAAAATGTAAAACCCCTCGAGCATGCATCAAAGAAATAAATTGGAATTACCATTCTATTCCTTTGTAAAACCAACGGTGTCTATGCAAGAGGTGCAACTTGCCCAGAAAAGTTTTTTTTGACAATTGATTTGGTCAACCACCTACATGGGATCTGTGTGCTGTTTAAAGTGATCTCGGAACATAGATTCTAAAGGCATCCTTGTGCAACCACAGATTCTTTCATCGCAAGTAAATCCTATCCCAATAATCCTTTCCCCAAAGAATTTGACAAATACTCTGAAGATGGACAGCCAAAGGAACCCATGGGATATTAAAAGAAGCAACAGAATTGGGGAAGTGCATAGAAGCAAGAGGGCAGATCGAAATATATTTGTCATATTGAATATACACAGTAAGATAGTGTTAGCTCATGAAACAAAGGGTCACAAAGAAAAGTGACGGGACATCAATCATGCATATTGAACAAAGCAAATCATGTTGACATCGATCATAGATGTTTGGTGCATATTAGGGAACAGATGCATCTACAGGAATATTCTGCAGCTACTTCGCAGTAGTGGAAGAAGTATGAACTACCAGTCTTCAAGTTCAACCATCATCTGTTTTCTTATTCGAAGTCTTGCGGGGCCTGTTGTGGTCCAGCTGCAGGAACCCTGTTTGATCCCGCACTCTCTATGTCGCATAATGAGACCTACTTTTAAAATATAGACTTTTCTCGTCTTTTTTATGACATTTACTTCCAATGCGCACGATGTAAGAAAGTTATAAAATAGCTTTCTCCGCCGCGATTTGACAGAAAGCAATCTATTGGTGCAGATAAACAATTTTTCTCACAGTAATAATTCCAAATTCTTTTCCCATCTAAAGCGTAAAATGGTGTACCCGCTGAACCACAATCACGAAAAACTGTTTTGGGCAATGTTATTAACAAGAAATGTCGTTACGGTAATTGAGAAAGCCTGACAGACGAGCCCGTTCCAACGAAAAGCAACCATTTTTCTTTCGAGAGATGTTGATATTCGAATGCTAGATGAACTCACTGTCAAATTAACAAATTTTATTTTTGTCGAGCAAATATTGCGAGAACGAAAAGGTTCAGAGCTTACCAGAAACCTTGACAAGGGAACCTTGGAGACGCGGCTCTGCCGAGAGAGCGAGCCAAGCCAAATTACTAGCCGACGCCCACCTACAAACCGCATCCTCGGCGCACCCGCAAGCCGCCAATTTCTGCGCCAACCAGACCAGCTCAGCGGCAAGCTTCTCAGCCGAGCTCCCCAACCGGGTCGGTTCTTCGCTCGACCACCAGACCCGCCCAAGCCAAGCCACATCCCGAACCGACCGAATCGCCCTCAGAACCCGGTTCTCCCTACACTCCACCGAGACGGTCCCCGAGCCGTCCCCGTCGCCGCCGGCCCCGCAGCCGCGCTGCCGCTCTCTCTCCATCATCGCAGCCTCGAGCTGGTTGAGAGTCCTCGAGAAAGCCGCCGACAAAACCATCCGATTGACCTCGAGCAGGGCCTCGGTCCCCTCCTGCTGGTTCTCATCGATGATCCTCTCGGCCAAGGACCGGACGGCCTCGTACTTGCGGGAACTCACGGGGATGTTGTTGACGATAGTGAGGAGCTGCGACAGCGCGCGGGCGATGCCGGAGTCCGACGCGCCGGAGGGGGGAGGCGCGCGGAGGTCGCCGGCCGACTTCGGGGGCTTGGGGGCGTAGCCGTCGTGGACGACGGGGTTCACAGAGGGGAAGAGCGAAGGGAGGAGGCGGAGGAAGAAGAGGAAGGAGGAGAGGACGAGGCAGCGGAGGAGCTCGAGGAGGCGGTACTTCTCGGCGAGGTTGAGGAAGGATTTGTCAGCGAAGATGATGACGGAGGTAACGAGGTTGCGGAGGAGGAGCGGCGCGATGGCGGTGAGGGAGTTGAGAGCTTCCATGGAGGTCGTGCGGCGGTGATTCATTGGCGTGTGCATGTGATTGCGCGGGTAAATGGAGGAGATTACTTGAAGGAGAAGGACAGGGTCCCGCGGGCGATGATTTAATGGCGAAACGGCGACGTGAAGCGTAAGGCGGAGAGTTATTCTAAATTCGGACGCTGCTTTTGTCTCCTTCTGTTCGCGAGAGGAAGAAGTCAGGTCCGAGGGGGGGAGACCCATTGGGTCGGAACAGTTGTTCGGGGACCGTTCGTTGGGAGAACGATTGTTTTGAAGAAGAATTTCTTTTTTCTCTCTTTGTTTTTGAAATATTTTGCTATTCCCTCTTTCCCAATTTTGATTATCGGGATCACGATAAAGATTGTATACTGTATCCATCACGACAGGACATGAGGCCGGTATGGATCCTGGATGAACATTCTCTTGTCCGTTTTAGAGCTCCGTTACCCTTCGTTTCCCTTCAAAAATTTTTGCAACCGAAACCAAAATTTGCACTTCGTATATTCGAAGCCCAAGCAGAAAAGGGAAAATAGAGAGAAGTAAAACAAAATCACTAGAAACCCGGTTTCACTTTCATTCACCCACAAAAGAACAGAAAGAGGGAAGAAAGGCTATGCTTTGATTAAGCCGTGAGCAAACATGAGATACGAGGCACATAGCCCTACCCTTTTACGAGCTCAAAGAAGCAGAAAATCGGTGCTACAGATACAAGTCACAACTCACTTCGTGTATAAGTATGTAGTCGAGGACTGGGAGCCACTCCGATGATTCGTCTTAAATCAAATTGCATAATTTGATTACTACAACACATTTTTCTAATCAATGGAGACTTAAACAATCCATGTCTTTTAGCAGTGGCAAAAAAATTTCCTCACCTCAACATAAAGCATCATCCTCTTTTTATTCCATTCCTTGAGCCTCGAAAGGACAGAATAGCAAACATCATCATTCACAATTGCCCCAAAACCGCCGCATCCTCATGGGTAGGCTTAGATTCACATTAATATCAACTCAGCAATTTCCTGAGTCGTTTTTCAGCACAACTAGCATCCTTGTTCTGTGGTTCCAGAACATGAGCATGCTTGAAATCTGTAGATCACAATAGCAAACTGTTAGTTTGGGAAAAGAAACAGTGAAAGTGACTCCTTCTCAGTGCGTAGGTCCATTGACTCAAGCAATTGTCACATGTTAAGTATTAGGATTAGGTCGAGGCTGCGCACCTTGTAAAGCCTCTTTATAGCGGATAAGGGACTCCCTAGCCGTTCCACGTCTTAGATATGCCTTAACATTCTGCAAGCACAAAAACGAGGACAATCTTATCCCATGTTTAAGCCCGAAATAAAGGATTCAGAATTCAGTAACAGACAATCCTACCTTGGACCCAAAAAAACCATGTGGCATGACAAGAAGCTACATATTTTAGATATCAAATATTAACGAATTACTATCATATCATCTACTCATATAGATATTAATGGTGCATTGGCCACTGAAAGTTCTCCTACACCAACTCTACTATGTTCTTCATGAAATTAATTCCTATCAACAGTGGACTTGAGAAATCGAGGAAAATGGTGAAAGGGCTATCCAGAGTGCTCATAAATTACATAATCTCTTTGATTCATTTATTTAATCCCCAGCACGGCATTTAAGAAATCAAGTGACGCAAGAAAAGAAAATGGACTTCCTATGCATGCTATATCTTCTACCTTTTTATCCAGCGAGACTGCCTTAGTGCAGTCCTCTTCAGCTTGTTGAAAACTGCATAAAGTCAACTGTGGTTAGCAGGCAGACTTATAGATAAAGTGCCAGTCAATGTAGGTAGCTGAGATATAACAAAAATATGCAGATACCATCCTAATTGCAAATATGCAGCAGCACGGTTGCAATAGTAAGTGGCATTTGTCCCATTCAATTTGATGGCTTCACTATAGTAAGTCACAGCTTTATTCCACTGGCGTCCCTTATATGCAGCATTACCCTGCAAAAATATCACACAAATAAACCACACCAGCAAAGTTTCAGATAACATTCACATGGTTCAGTTTAAATATATCCACTTTCAACATGGCTGCATCAATGGTAAAGACAGAGAACAACGCTGACGACTCTAGAAAATGGATTAGCCATTCCATCAAAAAATTAAGGAAAAGGAAAAATAAATGTGTTGTCTCTATGGGCATGCGTGCATGTGCGTGCATGTGTGTGCGTGTGCGTGTGTAGTTGCAGACAAAGCTCCAGAAAAACATCCTCATAACATCCAAATTCAACTACCTATTTGATGGAAGATCGCTAAAAATATCAAGGTCTGGTAATATAATAATACCAACACTAGACACTTAGATAAATATTGCTGCCATCAAATAAAAGAACTCAACTTGCTGTCATCCAAAAGTAGCAAAATAAAATAGCAATAACGTTATTCCTCAAAGATACATATGATAGATAAAACAAACCTTTTCTTTTAACAATTCAGATGTATCCAGGTTACCATTTGTATCTGCAAATGGCAATGAACTAGAGGCAACTGAGACTTGTTCTTGAAGAGATGAATACATGTCTAAAACTGTATCGAGTAGAAATTTGTCACCACCATGATATGAAATAAATGAGACAGAGATGGGACAACCGTCATGTTTCCCCAGTGGAATGCTAACCTAGAAAACAGGAAGAGTATGAGTTAAACCCCCCAGAGAAGTTAAAAGAGGAAATCTATGTGGCATAGCAAATCAAGGCTGTTTACCTGACAGCATCCAGACATGCTAGAGATGCTTACTAACGCAAGTGCTCTGTCAAAAAATTCAGCAGAGAAGCGCTTCTTTAAGTTTGCTGACAAGGGAGGATCTGCTACTGTGGGAATTACCAATATACCATCATCCTGGAATGCAAAAGATACAATAGACATCAAATCAAAGTTATTAAATTACGGAAGGAGCTGGATGATGACACGCCAAACAAGCATCATGATAGATCAAGCATGAAACAAGTAATAACAATAGTCTTCCACTTTTAAGTCAATCAATTTTGCATTTTATTCCTAAGCCAAAGTCTTATCTTCTCCTGTAAAACCCAACAGGAACAAGAACACCAAGATATAAAATCAATTAGAAAATTGTCAAAACAGTTCTTTCACAGCATGTAATTCTAGTTATCCTGGCATACAATGTGAAACAAAAAGAAACATAAATAAAAGAGTTGGTCAAAAGACAGCAGATACAGCAACATCCATGACGTTGTCAGAATAAAGAATACCAAACCACTTATCGATTACCACAACAACCATAAATAGTAATATATAAATAAATAAAAAATAGCTAAGAAAGAAAATTACAGAGCCCAGTACACTTGCAAAGTGAAATGCAGTATGAGCAATGCATAAACAAGATAATGCCAACAGCATCAACTACCTTTAAGAGATTTTGAAGGGCTGCTCGCATCTCACTTCTGACTTTGTATAAAGTTTTAATGTCTTCAAATGAAGTATTTACTGCCGTAAGAACACAATCAGCAGTCCGAGGTCCTAGCCTGGGTTTGACAGATTTGACCCACTCTTCATGGTTTGTTTTGAATTCACATCTGCAAAGCAATTGCACAGATAACTAAAGATGGTTAGAATATGACACTACCTCAACCAAACCGAAACATACCGATGACTATTCAACTATGCAATTGAGAAAGGGAACTTGTTAAATGCGCAGCTGAGAGATGACTGCTTTAGCAGTGCAAAATGAATATAGTGAAGGCAAGTAGTCTTGTTGCCCCATAAAGCAAGACAGCCAGAACTAAGATTGGACCCCTGATTCTGGTTCTGCTTGCATTTTGGCCTTCTAGAAGCAACATATCTGCCTGCCTAGGAATATAATATAAATATCAATTCGAAGTCATAATAGAGAAACACCTTTGCAACAAAAGCATGGCAGAAGAAAGTGCTTTGAGAGTAGATATTCCATTTTGAAGATTAGTTGATTGTTCACGGAAAACTTTAAGGCTGGGGACATTTGAAGCAATATGCTGACCAAAATTTATATGCTTGGGAGGCTGATCTGCACAGTCCCACAGAAAATTTCCATTCAGAGAAGATATTGCATCATACATAGCATGAGCAGATACTGGACTATCAAACTACAATACGAATATAAATAAATATAGGGATAAGTTCATATAAGGAAACTTACACCCAGACAATTTTTCAGCTGCTTTACTAATAACATACAGGGACTTGTGCTTTGGGACCTTAGAAAGCTCAAAGAGATCATCAGCAAAAACAAGTCTCCTTGGCCTTCTAGGTTCTATTGTATTCAATTGTAGTAGAATATGTCCAATACGATGCAAAATCGATGGATCACGGGCAAACCATCCTGCAGAAGTTCTATAAAGTTACTGAAATGTGGAAGACAAAAAAAAAATGCTTGAATATAAGACAAGACAATGCAGTGAGTAAGAGAATCCTCAAAAAGCTTTAAAAAGAAAAAAGTACATCTGAACCCCAATATCAATATGTACAAACAGTGGCAGACCTGATGCTACTTCTCCTGCAACAATCCAATAACTCTATCCCCACTGGCCCACCCCAATCAAAAAACAAAACCACCAAAAGCAACATGAGAATGGGAGAGAGGAACTTATGGATTGTCAAGAAAGATCACCAAGTAGCACATATAAGTTGAGAAAAGAAATCTAAAGGAAAGTTTCTAGGAATCTCCAACACCAATGATATCAGACTTATTCAGATATTCATACCAACAGTATCTAAGCTTTGTGAGTTGGGCAAAACCCCAATTGTAGATATGGTGCCATGCGATGGTCTATATCCAATGATACCACAGAATGATGCTGGAATTCTCACACATCCAACAGTATCAGTCCCTACAAAATCCTCAAAAGCATTAGGGGCATGTGCAAATAACGAATCCACCATATAATGGAAAAATAGAAGCAGCAGTATTATACATCAAGCAAAATAAGATAGCAAGGAGATTCTGCTTACTTGAGAATAACCAAATTTAATTCTGCCGCCAATAATGTTGTTGAGCCAACAAAAAAGACACAAAGAAAGAACTGATGTTCCTAGACCTGCAGGTAGGTTAATACCCACACGAGGGTTGTATTTCACCTATCCAGATTATTACCTTGAGAATACCATCCAAAGACCTAAAGTTTTTCATAGTCAGAGAAATAATTATCCTTTCACTGATAACTTCAATGAAAGTAAATGGACACATGCCTATCCTAATATTAAAAGCACAAACAATGAAAGGGAATTACATCCAAAAAGAGATCCCATACACCATCTCTAAAGAGGATGCAGAAACAGAACAAATTTATTAAATTCATTTTATTCTTTTCATGTGAAATAAAGAAATTTCAGTCTTGAAACTGCAGGCAAAGAGTTACTGAAGCTGTTAGCCCATGTTTCTACGTAGAGCAATCTGTTAGTGAAACTAAAACAATAGAACTGTTAGTGGTCCCCCACATAAAGAAATAATTGCACGAGAAATCGAGAAAATTTCTCTCTCGAAATCTCATCTATAACGATAAGTTCAGAAGAATGAAAATCAAGAGAAAGCAAAACTTACACTCTGCAATAAAAACAATAATATCATACTGTTAAAGGGCCAATTAAGTCTAACTGACAGCTTCCATGAGAAAATCACAAACAGCAGCAAAGCAACTGAAGAACTTTTAGCCACATGAAAATCCCATACCAAGAGCAAAGTCGACAAGTTCAGCTGCAACAGCGACGGCTGAACCACCAGAAGATCCTCCTGGAATATGAGAAGGCATTTGGGGATTGACAGGAGTTCCATGGTGGATGTTCTCTCCAGTCATTCTGAAACAACCCCACAAAGCATATTAAAGGCCCAAAGCTATACAAATCCAACAAATTCTAATATAATACGTTCATACAAGATATATACATAATAGACAACTTTAGAGTACACAAAAGAGGATTACCCAAAAGCTAATTCATCCATAACAGTCTTTCCAACACACTTGGCCCCATTTTTGAGAAGCGCAGTGATAACCACTGCTGTCTTCCCCGCAGCCTCATGCGTTCTCTCCCAATCTGGATTCCCAAACCCCGTCACATATCCCTTCACCTCAAATCTGGCAAAAAGATATCACTTCCTCAAATCAGAATGTATGGGGGAACAAAACCAGTGACATAACATCACAAACTAACATGATAGTTGCCAACCACCAAAACCTCCATAAACTGAAAACAAGAAAGCAGTACACCCCATTTCAGATTTTTCATTAACAAAAAAAAAAAAAAAACAAGAACATAAAAGTGTCTTCTCATGTCGCTACATGGATCCTGCAAAATCATATGGTACCTTAACAATCCCTCCAAAGTTAGAGACTACATAGAGTACAACATAGAACTCCCGTCCTGATACCATGGAGAACCACGCAATGCCCCCGCCGACACATTTAAAAGCCCAAACAAATAAAAGGAATCGGGGTAATGTACACTCCCACGCATCATTTTCCTCTCTGCACTTCGTTCAGTACAAAAATCCAGGCGGCTACTCATACAGCCAAATGAAAAAGCCAAGTCAAACACGGAAAAAGGAAGAAGCACGCACATGTCTTTAATGGCGAAAGTGAGACCAGCGAGCGGCTGTTTAAGCGCGGGCGGAGGTGGCTGAGGGAACGGGAGAAGCTCGAATCGCTCCAAGAAAGCGCCAAAATCTTCTTTCACGGCCTTCGATCCCGTCGTTCTCCGTCGCCGGTGAGCCTCGGCAAGGATCACGGCACCAGCGACGGTGACGCCGATCACGATCCACGCCTTGGGACTCGACATATGAGCTTTCAGCACTTGCAATGGCCTCGTCATGCTCGAAGTATTGGATCGAGCAAACCTTGACTGGAACTTCCGGATTTCGTGCGGAAGAGGGGAGAGAAGAGGGTTTTAGGAGGGTTTTGGAACAGAGGTAAATGGTATTTGATCGACTGCATATGATTTCGTTTCCCATCGGAGCGAGCAGTCGCGGGTTAAAATGCTCGCGCGACGTTTGGGGCCCACGCCGGAAAGAACAAACGAATCTTCTCTGGGGCTCCGGGTCGAGTCCGGTCCGGTCCGATCAAAAAAAATTTCGGAAAATACATCGATTTTCTGCCAATATTCAGCTATTAAAGATTTTCAATAAGGTATTCAATCGTAGCCTTAGATACATCGCCCCTATTGTTTAATTATTTAATTAAATAATTATTCACTTTCCGTGAATTAAACAAAACCTTTTAAAGTCTTCTCTAGTGCCTTAGAATATCAATATCTCAAGCCTTGCATAAGCCGCCACCATCTCCGTTTGAGAAAGCTGAATGACATATATCGAAAGGCCCAGTTCAATGAACCGTCCTACGATCCAAGGAGGTAAAGAAAGCTTGCGCAGCAACGTTCCAAAAGTTAAAATCCGACCAGCAAACTAAACAACAAATCATAAACCACCCAACATTCACCTCGGCTTGTCTTTCTATGATTACAAACCAAATCTGATTATTCTCATGTTTGAGCAGATGAACAATTTCATGGCAGCTTTCACCGTCATTTCCTCTCCTTTACAATCCGAGTCATAAACATCCACTCTTCACACAATATATCACAAGAAAAACATGAAAAGGAAGTCCATTGCACTGCAGTATCAAGTGTCGCTCCCTGATTAATGTCAACTTTTCTAAGATCTCCAGCCAATCCATGTCGAGACAACTTTGAAGGGGTGCCAGTCATTCAGCGGAATGTGATCTCCTAGGACCTAATTATCTGAATGATGAAAACCTAAATAGAAATTACAGTTTTATATGTTAACATGTAGTTGGAAACCTATCTGACAAATGCTATCTGACCATTGCAAATTACTACGAGACCCAAGAAAAAACAACGAATGTGCACTATAGAACACCTGTATAAACTCTACACCGCAGCAATGACACCACCCATCTATGTACAAGTTAATGGGAGTTGAGTTACAAAGGATCAGTCAAATGTTATAGACATCAATGTGTCATCATCCAACAGAGAGTCGATATCAAGAAGGTCCTCTTCCTGATCAGCCACTTCCGCTGAATTGGTCAAAACCATGTCACGCGCCTGCAAATCATAACCATATAAGCCCCATAAACAAGAGATTGGAAGAGGAGAGTAAGATCTCGATTCTGTTTATCATTGACAAATTCAATCATAGTAACCATCTGGAGAACACAAAAAGTTGTGGTTCGGCATATGTTGCGGGCAAGGGGCAGCAGGAGCCACATCGATGCGTAAACATTCACAAACCAATAATCCACTATGTGCAGCATGACCAGGATGTTCTAAGTTCTTACTCAATGTCAGCTGCTGAGAAGACTGATGTGTGAAGGGTAGAAAAGCAAAAGAAAAGAATATATTTGATTTGAGTAGACTGACTTCCAATTGTTGGGGATAAATTCTTCACTCAACTCATTTTATCTTCTTCCTTTTAATCCGCCAGTTGGCATTTATAAGTTTCTCTCCAAGTTTTCTCATTTTCCTTTTCTGAGACCAGTCACAAGTTAGTTTTGCAAATTTCTTTCTTAGGATATTTCACTTGTCTTCAAAGATTAGATTGACAGGAGATCATAAACCACTTATCCTACAAAGTTAAATTCGAACAAAAAGCCCAACTTAGAAGCTTTGATCAAATGCAAGGAGGTTACCTTATTTTCTCGCATCCCTTCAACCACATTCAACAGCCTTCGATACTGAGACCGGGCTTCAGGATATTGAACCATAGACTTCACCCTTGTGAGAGCTTTCTGCAACCTCTCTTCAGTCTGCTTCCTTCCGTCCTTGAGAAAGTCATAATCGTCCTCTTTTTGGGGAAGAGCTGGCTGACTAGTATGCTTATTCAGTGCATCCGAGCGGTATCCACGTAAGCCACTGCCTTTACGACGCCAGCGTAGTATAATTTTCTCAAGAATCCCCACTGACCAGATGATAGTCTTGTATTGCTTCCTTACTTGGTGTCCTCTCACATGAGCCTTCATGAAGTAAAGAAAGTCAGCAACTCAAGCCATGGCCCAGGAAAAGACATATCATATAAAGCTGGCACACGAAATGATAGGGGAATGGAAAGAAAGGAACATCAAAGAGTAGGGGAAAGCTCCCATCACATACAACAATAATGTAGTAGATTAATACATAAAAATAAGATTCATCTTTAAGTTACTTAGGACCTCTGTGACACAGATGGAGCTCCTTCCAGGAGAGAAAATGATATCCCCTGTAACCAAGCTTAAAAGACCAATCTCCTAATTCCTACATCCTCTATAGGTGGTCTCTTTCCCAAAAGCTGCAATGATCCTCTCATGCATGAACCACGATCATACAATTCCACCAGACCACCAGAAAACAACACCAACGGACGATAGAACTCCGAATCTGTATAAGTAAAAGCTACAAACCTGGATTTTGACAATTCTTTGTCGAATAGTCAGGAACTCTTTTCTCTTTTTCCAACCCCGGAACTTCTTCTGTATTTGTATTGCAGCACCGTGAGCAAGCCCATCACTCAGCCAAGACCCTCGGTTCTTAGTAGCAGCAAGAGCAATAGCACGCTCATCTGAGTATTCAGATGCATAATCACCAGTTTCCAACTTTTTCCGCTGAAAAGATTGTATTCGGAACATTAGATGTATCCTATGAGCAGCTTGGGTGGCATTGCAGACAGCATTCAGTGAATCCTTCAGTGAGAGTACATCTGGCACATCGCCATCACCAAGAGGAGTTGGAGAACGCTCCGAGATTGTTTGCACAGCTTTCTCTTCCGAGGGATAATCCTCCTTTGGATCATTCACTGTAAGTGGTTCAAGATAGCTGGTTAACATACACTCTGCAATAAAACCAGAGATTCCTTTGTGCCCATTGACAGAAGCTAGGTCTGCAGGGGTTCTGCCTAGTGGATATTCTGGAGATGGGTCTGATAGAACACCCGGAGCAGCATCAAGGGAAAGAAGGACAGCAACCGTCTGCTCTCTGCAAGCACAAGATAGAGGAGTCAAAACAACCCCAAAACTCCATGCAATCTATCATACGACAGATTACTATACGAAGTGGAGAAAAATGAAATAAGAACATGCTTTCATGGTGGGGCCACGAAGATTTCACGTCAGCTTAAATAATACTAACAATGGAGATTATCATTATTAAGCCTCTCTGCATGTCAACAACGTAGAAAGTACTTATTGAGATAAGCAAAGGTCAGCAAACAATAGTATATATTAAACAACAGGTAGCAAATCATAGAGAGGGATTTCCCTATGACGCATCTCATGGCAACAAAGATAATGAATTATAAACAAAAACAATAAGAGCAACAATATTCAGAATAGGTTAGAGGGCCCTTGCCTGCCACAAAATGCAGCCCAATGAAGTGCAGTCCAGCCACTAACGTCCCGGAAATTGATACTAACTCCTGCACTTAAAATTGGTTTTATGGCCCAATTGTAACCAAGTGCAGCTGCCAAATGTATCACGCCTTGCCCTTGATCATCCAATACGCATGGTCCCTTGCCATCTTCAATTACTTTGTGAAGAAGCCATGAGTACAGCTTCTCTTTCAAAAGCTTCTGAAGGAGCTCCTCCTTTGCTTCATGCTGATACAAATTGACCCGGTAACTCTCCTCTTCATCCTTCAATGCTATGATTCTATTAAGTAATTTCCTTTTCTCAAGAAGGCCTTCAATAGAACTATCAGGATGACTGGCAGCATTAGATGCCAGCAATCTCTCAAGTTGCAAATGCAGATGCATTTCACCCAGACCATTATCATATATCTTGCTGATATCCACACCTTTAGTACATCCAGCTCGGAAGTCAAATTCACGTACCTCACTACAAGCTAACCTGTTAGAACATGTGATGTAAAAAGGGACTCGGCCAATAACATGAGCCGGAGTTCGACAAGAAAGGATCCCGTCAGCTAAAACCATTGTTGGAACCTCCACTTCCCCAAACATGCAAGACCAGTTATATTTTGCAACCTCTTCTCGATTCTTCAAGAATGTCCCCGTGATCAGAACCTTTTTTGGCAGAAAACAAGATGAATATCCATTAAAGACAACACAATAAAGACTAGAAGATCCAAAAACATTTACTCAAACTGCACATCAGAGGCAACAGTTCTCCAAGTATCCTAAATTGACTAGTCATTTGTAGTAACAGAAGCTTTTTCTCCAACATATCCTAGCAGTTGACCCATGTAACAAAAAAGTGGATCACCATCAGCAAGGAACATCAACACATAGTTGAACAGCTATACATAGCAGGATTTTTCCAATTACATACATTTACATAGTAAAGCAGAAAGATTTGTCACCAGGATTTGTTACGCCACTTTATGAGTATCACTTAGACCAATTTAATTAAAACTCAGTAATCACACTTATCACCTGCAAATTAGGGTGAGTATAGAAGTGAATGCACGAGCTTCTTTTGTACCAATAAGCACCACTCTCCAAAAGAGAAAATCATTCACCAGTAACTACAAAAGTTCTACTTACAACAACCAACATATCCTGATTTCTCACCTTGATTCCAGAATCTCCATAAGCCCACTTAGGAGAGAAATCAAGAATGCTGAAAAGCTGGTCCTGGGAAATAGAGGGACCCAAAGAGGATTCCTCAACGTTTCCACATTCAACAGTGCTCCATGGTAAGTCAGACGTAGATTGCACTTGCAGATCCTCAACATCTGCAAGTTCTTTAGAAATCCACCTCGAAAAACTGTCAACTTTCTTCAAGCCATCCTCTCCATCCGATAATAGTCGCTTTGCGGTGAAAGCATAATTAACCTCCCCTCCCACAGGCACATTTCTGTCCTCATTTGCTTCCAAATGTTCATATTGTTGAGTAAGACCACCTGAAGCATCCTGTGATTCAGCATTATGTTTGATTTGCTCAAGAAACCTAATGTCTGGTTCATATGCCAAATCCAAATCCAGATCCAAAGAATGGTCCATGGTCCATGGGCCATCTTCCCCAGAAACCTGTGCATTAAACTTAAGTCAATACGAGCTTACAATGAAGCAGCTCCTGCTTACCACCAGAAAACGAGAAAAACTGAAATGCTTCTACATAACATTAAAACCTCAGATATTTTGGTAACAACCCTCAGCAGACTATTATAAGAGCTTTCATTATTGATCTTGTCTCATGTCATGCTGAATGATGTCAACTTCTATGAGATCCTCATAAGGAATTTAAACTAGAGGAAGCCCTTTGACTACATCAAACAGATGATTAGACGTTTCAAAAAATCATTTTAGGTGTATCTGAAGCTTCTTTCAATGCTAAGATTACTGAAAATGACAAGGTGAAACTTGCAAGGCAGAGGTGATGACAAAGCCAGTTAACAATTCCTGAGTAGTTGCAACAAACTGATGATGGATAAGCACATGAGACACATATAAGTCTTTGTCCCAGATATCTGTACAGTAAATAATAAAAAGCAAGAAATGCCAGAGTCTACGGATTTCCATCATTGCAGCTAAATAAAAAAAGTAGAGCAAATCCAACATATTGACCACAAATCTTTCCTTTAGAATAATGGCAGATGGCAAAGCAAAAATGATACTCTCACAGAAAGCTTATGACCAAATAACTTAATAGGTGAACTTCCATACATATTCCCAAAGGTTTACTTATGTTGTAATGAATGTAACATGTCATTTTAGCCTTGCAGTGCCTAGCACCAATTATCGGACAAAATTACTTCAACAACAAAAACCTTTTCACAAGGCACATTCCCTCAAGAGAAATTATTCTGTAAATTCGCTTATAAGAGCACAGCCGCATTGCATGTCCAAATGCCAGTATTTTACATAAAAAAAGTGCAAAGCAAACCTAGAGTACCTGCCAATGGGATTGTGTAGACACAGGAGTGTTAAGTTGCTGTTTCGAAACACTCCCCCCTCCTAAAAGCTCACTTAGCATAGCATTTTCTTGCTCAAAGACAACTCCTGAAGGAATTGTTTGGCTTGAAGATGATTGTGCATGAGAAGAAACCATGGCAGATCCAGACATAGATTGTTCTAAGATCTCCTCCCAAGATGCCAAACCAAGAGATTTCTGAGATTGAATGCCGCTAACGGTATCAATGGAACCATCAACAGGGATAGTTGAGGCAATATTCACATCAGGTCTCAAGGACCAACCTTTGTGATTCTCTGTTAAACATTAAGCAACCATGCTTTCAGGTTTAAAACATCAAATGCACCAGTGGCAAAACAAATTAAGAAGAAGCACAAGCATCTGGGTATTTCTTACTCGGATGAGGATGCATAGTAAATACAAGCATGCTTATTTGTACGAGAAACAAGAACCTGGATAGGAACTGGGGAAATAGGTACTTGAGGACAGAGCGGTGTTGTTCATTGGGGAGCCTCTCTCCTTTTGCAGTGGTGAAGGAAATGTATGTAAACCAGAACTATTTCGGTGAATTTCTTCTGCACCAAACACCATATGAGACATGAGCAAGACAGGCAGGCAAGACAGAATATCCACATCGCTTTTTATCCCTAGCCATAGACACAGCACCTGAATCAGCATCTTCATATAGTGATGTCAAAGTGCTAGTTGGGCTGGTCGAATCAGTATTTCCTGAGAGAGCTGCGCTGTGATTCATGGAGTAGCTAGATGAGGGAGGGCTGTCCTTTTGGAAATTTCTGGCACCTTCTTCATTTTCCCTCATGCCACTCACATTTGTTCTATTTCCCTGAGAAAAGTTACATGTTAAATTCACTAATACACATGTACTGCAAGTCACAAGACCTAATCAGAGCAACAGGCACTTGAGAGGGTCAAGACAAATTAAATAGTCTTGGAATAGATAAAACCTGCAAAACACCCCTTCTAAAAACTCATAAGAGAATAGTTGAAGAATGACAAGGCATCCTTGCCATAAATACTAGTGCACTAGAACCAGATAATGGAGAAGAAATGGCATGAACAACACAAACATTGTAATAAAAAAGTGAGGCCACAGAAGAAGAAAGAGTTTAGAATCCATCCATCTTTACTTCCAAAGCAACACCTTGACAGACCATATAAATGAAGCAATAATCTCAAAGAAAATGGTGGATCAATGACACCTCCTTTAACGAGGATTTTCCTGGAGAGAGATAGGGAGAGAGAGAGCAAATTTCTCCAATGCGGCACACAAGAAACCAACAAATAGAACAGAAGAGATGCCAATCTTTATATGACTGTTTTGGTTCAAGGAATGCCAGCAAAATTCCTTCTTGTAGTTCCTAGAATAAAATAAACGTGAGGAGAAATAAAACCTACATAACAAGATCAATCTCTCACATAGTCAAACTTATGCTAACTGATATGCAGGCTAAACCACTCAACCTCAAAAACAGAAAAAGGGAAAAGGAAACAAATGGATAGCCAAAACAAATGACGACATAAAAAGAATAAGAAAAACAACCAAAAAGGAGCAGGAAAGGAATGAATTACCTTAACTTCCAAGTAGTGGACAAAAACAATGTGCATCAAATCCCTGAAATTTCCAAATGTTCATCAGATCATAAGTACTTCAACACTGAAACTTTTACTGAAAGCACTTAAAGCCTTGACTAGCTAGATGGAATTCAGTAGTAAAATTACTTTTTAACGATCTCATATTGACTATTTGTCTTGGAAAGCTATGAGCAGAAAAAAGTTCAAGAAAAGGGCAAACTCAGGAGAAGCAAGGACCCTTGTGACACCAAAACCCTCGTGTTACTAAAACAAATAACTTACTGCCACCAATCGTTATGCTTCTAAAGGATAGGTTGCTTATTTCCATTG
This sequence comes from Melaleuca quinquenervia, assembly GCA_030064385.1. Classification (NCBI taxonomy): domain Eukaryota; kingdom Viridiplantae; phylum Streptophyta; class Magnoliopsida; order Myrtales; family Myrtaceae; genus Melaleuca; species Melaleuca quinquenervia. The sequence goes on along the minus strand of CM057726.1, from coordinate 778,899 downwards.
GTCTACCACGTCAAATCATTATCGGAGATGATAGAATTCCAGAGATGATGATCTCTTAAATAAGAAAATGTAGAGCATCTTCACTCCAGTTAACAGAGAGGCCCCATCACTGACCACCATTGGTGCAAATAGCACTCAGAAAGATTATTTCATTAGCCCTCAGTGAGGAGCACATCCAAAACACACCTAGCAAAATGAAAAGCATACTAGAGCAAACTAAACAACCCAACAGCTTGGCAAGCAAAACCAATAAGAACAGGACTCATCATTGCTTCTGTCACTTATTTGCTTAATTGCAATATAATTGTGCATCCGGTCTGCTAATTAAAAATACCTATCCTCATGAAGCAACAAACATAAAATTTTCATCAACTTTGAGGAGCCATTAGCAAACATGGTACATATTATTTTATCCTTCACCCAACATCCACTACAATACCCATAGTTCGGCCACGTCAAACAGTTGGATCTCACTCTTCTCATGTCAATATTCGTCTAAGAACAGCTTCAACCATACTCGAAAACTCAAATTGTATGACTAGTCAATAAAATATAAGAAAGCTTATACTTACTGATCAAGCATCCAATAGCTGCGTCTTTGAAAGTTCTCATTTTCTTCACCATGCGCGTAGTAACAGTGCAGTACATCTACGCTTCCAACCTAGAATTGCTCAAAAAGATTCATCCATCAGACCATGATTAATCTGAATGATTCACACACAAACCAGAACTAGATTATGAAATGCCAAACACTGTAACTTTATTAAAAATCACTGTGCAAATCAAAAACTCTGATGCTATATGTGAATATTCTCTGAAACCAAAAGAAAGCCAGGGAGAAAGTACAGAAAGGAGTTGACGAGGCAAAATCACAGGAACAAAACAAGAGAGAAGGAAAATCCTCTGGCAGGCTTACCTTCAGCTTCTCATGTGCCTCCTTCACCGTCTTTCCGTCCCTCTTCTTCCTCCAGTTATGCCCATCCTTCCTAAAGTATCTCAGCACCTTCCGGTCAAAAAGAAACAGTGAACCACCTGGAAGAAAAAATGTAAGTCCCACCCTGATTCTAGAAGCCTTAACAGCAGAGAACACTGATAACAACTGCCACAAGGTTCGCTCATGTTCAGAGAGCTTTCAGTGCCCTTCTTTCTGTTTTTCAATCGACCAACCATACTTTATACCAGCTGGATGCTTAACTTAAGGTAATAGGAATGACAATTGACAAAAAGCCTTTATCATTAACTTGACAACAAATATAAGAGATGCAAGCATTCTCTATACTCAGCTAGATACAGTTCCTGGTTCCATTTCCAAAGTAATCATCTATGATGGTGAACATGGCCAACAACCCACGAGAACTTGCAATCATCACCTTCAGCTCTTTTGTGATGATTTAAATCATGTAGTACATAAGAGCAAGCTTATAGTAAATGCAATCAACACTTTTCAGCAACCGTGACAATTTTTTGAGTTTTCTATACGTGTTTTATTTTTTCCAAGTGGGATGGGTTTAGGCTACCGATATACACATTTAGTGGTTCTCATACAAGATACTCATGTAGCTCAACAGACTTTCAAAACCACCAAAATGCTTGGGCTAATAATTGACGTGCGAACCATGACAGGAGGAATTAAAGACTGACTCACATTCCATAAAATAAGTGCAGGACAAGATAATAGCATACCAAATAAGAGGTACCAATTAGATTAGGAAGGTGACCCTTCCATGGTTAAGATGTCAAAGCGAGAAATGTTAATTTGATTTGCGATATAAGAATTCCTGCTGCCGCTAACACATTAAGGAACACGTACAGTCCACTCAAGGGAAAGGGATCCCGGATCATTATCGCCCCCTGGCTTTGCCAATGATGTATGATCAATATTCCATGCCCTCAAGTTGTAACAGGAAAGGCAAAGTTCAAGCCTCTATGCATAAGAAATATCAAAAGCTTTTCTGCAACATATGCAATACATACTTGGGGGTCGGGTTGGAGGCTCAGAAGCAATCTGAAATTTCTGATAATTGCGAAGAATTTCACATATTTCAGCAGGCCGCAACCATCGATGTTGAGCTTCCACTTGTAGCTGTTCAATATCTGCATAGAACGGATTAGATCAACCCCTGATGTCTCGCAACGAGAATAGAAGGTCATCACCTACTAAAGTGTACTACTCTCCACGCAGTTTGTCGTCTGCATAACATATCGATGCTAAGAAACTGTTATTTGCAGCAAAGAAAACTCTCTCTCCCTCCCTCCCTCCCTCTCTCTCTCTCTCTCTCTCTCTCTCTTCGATTCAGTCATCTCTAATGACATCGAAGCTCACAGAAAGTGCTCCATAACCAGGTCAAGAAGCTAATAACATCCCAACTCAATTCGGTCCTCTGAAGCACTAAATTCAAAATCAGCTGTCCCCCTTGAATGCAGATTGCATCAACCTAGCTCCCAGAAGCATCCCAGTTCAAGTAAACCCACCCTCTCAAACAAAACAATCCTAACGAAACAGCGCGCACAAAACGCTCCAGGCGGAGACTACCGCTCCCAGCGGACCTACGTTCGAGACAGGCGCGGCTCACATCAGGCAAATCCAGCTCCAGCTCACCACTGAGCTTCGACGGAGGCAGTAACGGCGGAACGAAGTAGGTTCGACAGGAGATCGGACTCGACAGAACAACAGATTGATAAAGAGCGCAAATCTGGAGAGAGGGAAAGAGGGGTGACCTAGCTGAGGACTGAGGCCGTAAGATCCGCGCTGCGCCATGACGAACAAAGGGAGACGACGGACGCGGAGACGATGGAACAGTCAAAGCTCCTCGGTTGATTGCTGCGATTTGGATTAATTTGAGAGAATGAATGCGAACGGAGAAGAGGAGAAGGAAGAAGAGGGAGAGGGAGAGGGAGAGGGAGGAGGAAGGCAGAAGGAAAGAGCAAGAAGAGGGGGGTGGTGGGGTGGGTTTTATGTCATCGACAGTTCGACACTGCGCTTGCGGTGCTCTTCTTCTTGGAAAGTCGAAAAGTCGTTGGGAAAGTAGTGGAAAAACTTGTGTTTGCCAAGTGCTAGCTTGACATATGGCCTCGCGGACGCTCGCGATAATAATCATTTTCTTCGCCTCATTTCTTTATTATTTTTATTTTGTTTTGTTCTTTACGTTTTCTTTTTAATTTTATTAGGATTAGTACGGTAAAAAATTCATAGTTATCCCAAAATTTTCTTGTGCAGCTAAAAATCCTAAATTTTCCCATCATGACATAAATATCTAATTTCTTCTGATAAAATATACTCTATATGGAAAATAAAATATATTTAATATATAAATTTGAGATTTCTTTTTAATTGTACTTGTCAATTTTAGCGTGCCTGAAATGCTGCCTGCCCCCACATCCCCGGTCGTACGAACTCCGCGTTCTTAACTTTTTCTAGGGGAGCCAGTATTCGCTCCGTCCGGGACGTTGCTGTCATCAGTCGGGATACTGTGTTGGGCTTATGGCCCAACTTGAAGCTTGAGAAAAGCCTTGGCGCCTGCTTAGATAGAGATGTGGGCCCATTCTCTCATTGGTCGAGTTTCACGTCCACTGTCGAGTCGCTTGAAAAGAAAAGGAACACCAGGAAAATGACATAAAACGAATTTTAGGTCAATGTCTAATATTTGGAAACCGAATTAGACAAGTTAAAAATTCAAGAACAACGTTACACATTAGGCTTTAAGGATCATATTAAATAAATTAACTATTTATTGACGACATTGGGTATTAAATTAGAATTCAAGAACCATTTGGGTAATTATTCTTATCCTCGATTTTATGTTGAACTTTTTAGGCTCTTAGTTCAATTTTATCTATTTCAATCTACATTTTGAATCTCGCTATTCGCTGTGTAATTATGTGATGTGGTGCCCAATGCTTTGTTCATAACATTTGCTTGTAAAGAAGTCAATGCAAAATAAGAATCATGCTGATTAAAGATAAAACAAAGACTGAAGTGGTCATAGTTTATAATTTAGGCTCCGTTCGTTTCATGTAAAATGATTTTTAAGAAAATATTTTCTAAATTTCCCAGCATTCAGTTCACAAAAAACAAAATATAGTCAAGGAAACATTCAAAAGTAAAGAAAATGTTTTCTGTTTTTTTGAAAGAGGAAAATATTTTTCATTTTTTTTATTTATATTTAAATATTGTGGCCTCTAACAGCGTGCCTCGACCTCACCTGAGACCGATGGCCTTTAATAGCGAGCTTATAATTTAGAGAGATGAGGTTGAGACTTGCTTTAAATTGACAAGTTCATGGTTTATGATGGCAAGTTTGACATGTCAAAGTGTAATAAAAAAGGAAAAAATTTGAAAATTTTTTTTTATAGTTTTTCTTAAGTTACAAATGAACATCCGAAAGTATTATTATTTTACAGAGAAATGATTTCTTGAAAAATATTTTCAAAAAATATTATATTTTTTATAAAACGAACGGAGCCTTAATATAATGATAATTTAAGACAAATGATAACTCAAGATCGATATGTATTTGAATCTATCACAAAAGTTTCAAGCGACACGAATTTTATGTAAAGGATAATGCCGCTCGTGGTGTTTCTACTTTTGTCTAAAGCTCGGAATAGTTCATCTACTCTCTTTTTTTTTTTTTTTTCGTCTCGAAAGCGTCCTCTACCTTTAAAAAATATCGTCGGTCGTCTTTCAACTAGTCTGATGATGGTGGATGTTGCCAACGTGCTGATAGCAACATTAAAATATTTTATGAGGTGGTTCTTTTTTATATATATTTTCTCCAGACGTCAAGTAAATAGGTATATATTTTAATTAAAAAATTCGATATTCAATTTGCCACATTATATATAGAATTTTCATCCAAGCCCCTCAAACATATATAGAAAGTGCAAAAGAATCAATGGTGAATGATTCGATGCTCAAAGAAAAACAGGTTTTATCAAATTCATTATGTTGTTCACGGAAACGGACAATGGGATGATCGCTTAAGAAACAATATAGCACAAGCTAAAGACAAAGTTAAAAAATTAATACTAAGTAAATATAAAGTCACCAATAGTCCAATACTTTTGCCTGAAATTCAAAACAGTCCCTCTACTCCGCCAAACGTTGTCCTTGTATTTGACCTTGACTTCTTCTTCTTCTTCTTTCCACAGGATAAACATTTCCCCAGAAAACAAAGCAATTTATAAATATTCGCCCGCGATCACCCTCCATGGCCATGGCTGATGAAAGCTCGAGTTCTATCACCATTAGATCTCGTGGCCGCAGACGCTCAAGCTCTTCCATGGTCACAAGCCTAGACCTCGAGCTAGAGTAGCCATGGCTGAGAATTTTGAAGCTAGATTTAGCTATTTAGGACGTGCATGGTAACGTTTCAATTTCTCATAAATTTATATTCTTTTGTTTCCCGGAATAAAAAAAGAATAGAAATTCATTTGATAACACCAATTTGCTTTTTTGTTCTTGAGAATAGGTTTGAGCTAGAAACAATAAACGAAAAAAAAATTGTTTCTTGTACCCGGGAATAATTTGAGAAATAAGTTTTTTTTTCTTTTTTCTTTTAATCTCTTGTAGCCACCGCGCTGCCACCGACCATTCGCCGCCTCCCACCGCTGCTGCCTTTGGTCGCTGCCTCCAATGGGTTGTGGGTGGCCAGTGGCGGCGACAAGGGATGGGCGGCGGGTGGCAATTCGTCATTCTTGAGCATGAAGAAAAAATAAAAAACAAAAAAGAAATGAATCGCACCAAATGCATAATTTTGTGTAGTTATCAAATGTTTTATTTTACTCAGAAATTATTTCGGGGAGTAGAAATGAAAAAGAAATATTAAAAAAAAAACTCTTCCTGAAAATAGAAGAATTATCATTCGCACCCTTAGTGAGTGAGCTCAAGCAGTTAATGGCGTGTGACCATGAAATCAAGTAACCCTGCGCCAGTTAGCTAAGGCTTAAGTGGTCATAGTGGTTGTAATGAAATCATTTGCCACCGGTCAGTTTCATTCCAATCGTTAACAAAACTTCATGGTCGCCAATTTTATGACGGGCGTTATAATGTAGCTAGAAAATCGATTATCAAAAGAAAACTCACTTGGAAAATTTTATGAAGTGCCCAAACAATTTTGAATTTTATTTCAAAACGGCAAAAATACGAGGACCCTTTGTGACATTACACCTTCCATGTACGGTCAAATTAGCCTCTACTTCAATGTTAGACCAACAGCAATGCATCCGCAGCGACGTGTCTTCGTGAAGAGTCGACAAATGTAATGTCTTGCTTTGTTAGTGTAGCACACGTGCCTGATCTTCGCGAAAATAGATCACCTGTCTTTAAGAGAGGTGACTTGATGAGTGATATCGGACGGCTGCCTTTTTAAAAAATATATAAAAAAAGCCCCTATTAATAGGGCCGTCCGATTTCATCAAGTGTGATCCAACTCCGATCTTGGCTGGGTAAGTTTCAGATCACACAGCTGAGTGGGTCAGGACCGTTGACTCGAGAACAGCCATCCGTCAATGCGGCACCACGATTTCGTCGTGGGCCGCGCCGCAGATTACAGCTCCCTTTCAGCCGTTGCCACCGCCTCACGCGCTCCAGAAACTTGGGCGTTTAATTATATGTTGGAAGCGACTGACTCTTCCCATTCCACACTCCTCGGGTATGGATCCCCTGCTTTAAGCAGGGGAGCTCTATCCATCTTCACTCTTTAAAATTTTTCCCTTATAAAATGGAAACCCCATCTCCACTATTCATCCCCTACTTTGCTGGGATCCGAATCTCTTCCATTAACGTATCGATTATTCGTTAACCTTCTCCCCGACGCGCGAAGTTCCGTAATCTCAGCCGTCCAAGCTCCAACTTTCCATCCACGCAACGATCAATCAACGGCTCCCCCGAAACACGTAGAAAAACCCCGCCCCCCGTCTTTGCTTTTTCGTCTGCAACCTGTTCCTCCTCGTTTAGAATGTTCAGAGCTTTTCGATTCTGAATCACTTCACCCCACACGACAAGCATCGAACTACAGGGGAGCGATCCAACTCAGCGATTCAGGATGAGTCAGAGCGTCTTCAGGTCATTGACGCGAAGCTTCGTCAATGGCGGCAGCTGTAACGGTGGCGGTGGCCGCTCCGTTGTCGGCCTCTTCGGAGCGGAATTCGGACGGCGAAGGGGCGTCTCTTGCGGAGTGATCTACGCGAGGAGGATGATGAGTTCTTCCGCGACGGAGCCTTCTCCGGTCGATAAGGAGAAGAAGGAGAGTGCGGCTGCCGAAGAGGAGCCGAAGAATGGTGGAGGTCCAGTGGTTCCTTCGAGCTACTGGGGGATTTCGAGGCCTAAGCTCACTAGAGAAGACGGTACCGAGTGGCCTTGGAATTGCTTCATGGTACGATGACTTGATGCGTCTCGGTTCACTGATGTATTCTCTGAAGGTTTCATATCTTCTCGCTGTGTCGGTGCACGCTTTCTTTTGATCGACCTATTGGTGTTCAAACGTTTGCTGCCACCTTTATGCTCTAAACAAGTGGAGTTAAGCATCGGATCTGTGAAAATCTAATTGTCTGCAGCTCAACTTTGCAATTTATCTTAGTTTATAAGCGACGATATTCGTCAATGGACTGCTCTCTCTATATTGTTTTTTGGGGATCCCCGCCACATTTGTGGGGAAGGTAAAGATGGACTGCAATTTGAATCATCCTGTCATCTTGCCTGGTGATGTGCTAATTCTGAGTTGTGTTGGTAAGGGATATCTGCAGAATGCATGCATATTTATCGAACTCTGCAAAAACTAGCAGAAGATACATGCAGAAACGAACCAATCCGCTCATCGCGGGGCTTAGATCTGATTTCAGCATCAAGTCTTGATATCACCAATGAATCACACTCACGCTTGTTTCATTTCATAAAGTACTTGGTTTGTCCGTCGGTGATCATGTGTTATCTTCTGATGCAGCCTTGGGAAACTTATAGGGCAGACCTATCGATTGACTTGACAAAGCACCACGTGCCGAAGACTTTCGCGGATAAATTTGCATATCATACCGTGAAGCTTCTGAGAGTTCCTACTGATATTTTCTTTCAGGTGATCTATCTCATTTACTTACATTAGGAAGGTTGTGATGATACCCATCTCATAACAAGAGTTTTAAGGATCAATATATGATTGTCAGCGGTGACTGTTGGCAGATGAATTTGTGCCTTTCAGAGTCCTGTTGAATGTACTCTTCTCCATTTTGCACCTTTTGTGGTAGTTTCTTCTATCCTAAAAGTTGGGTTATACCGATGCTTCTCGAGGCCCCAATTTCTTTGACCTTTCCGTTTCCTCACCAAAACTCCAAAAATCGAACAGATTGCGGGAAATAAATGAATACATGGTTTTTTTTTTTGATAATCGAGTAGTCCCCTCGTGCTCAGACGGCATTAAAGGGTTGGGCCTGATAGGAAGAGATTAGCACTGGAGTCCAACATCGTGACCTCTACTTAACAGGCCAGTAATTGCAGATTCTGAATCATTGACATCGACAATAAGGGATAAACTCTCAACCAATATAGCTACCCAACGTTGGGTCTCAAAATCCCAGGAAGTCGCTGAGTTAGAGGCCCACCAGCTCTTTCTATCCTCTGTTGAGCCTCTAACTCAGGGTGGCAATCGCAAAATCCTAGGAAGTCATGAAGAAGTTCATTTTGTTCAATCATCTCTCTTTACCTTGAAAACTATGTTGTGCTTATCGTAATTGATAAATTCTCAATCTCAGAGACGCTATGGGTGTCGCGCAATGATGCTTGAGACTGTAGCAGCTGTTCCAGGAATAGTGGGAGGGGTGCTGCTGCACCTAAGGTCTCTCCGCAAGTTTGAACACAGTGGTGGTTGGATCAAGGCCCTGCTGGAAGAAGCAGAGAATGAGAGGATGCACCTGATGACCATGGTGGAACTTGTGAAACCAAAGTGGTACGAGAGGCTGCTGGTTCTTACAGTGCAAGGAGTATTCTTCAATGCTTACTTCGTCCTCTATATGCTCTCCCCTAAATTAGCACATAGAGTTGTTGGTTATCTGGAAGAGGAGGCCATTCACTCGTATACAGAGTACTTGAAGGACATTAACAGTGGTGCGATTGAAAATGTCCCTGCTCCAGCTATTGCCATCGACTACTGGAGGTTACCTAAGGATGCAACTCTGAAGGACGTGATAACAGTTATCCGTGCCGATGAAGCTCACCATCGAGACGTCAACCACTTTGCTTCTGTGAGTGTTCTCATACCTTCGAATTTGCATGCCATTTATTGCCAATTTTACTGCGGATTTCACATTATCTTCGAAAATTGTCCTGTAAATCCAAACAAAAATTGTCGTTAGGAGTCAATTTCCACAAGAATTGATAACATCTAACTCGAGCATTAATAGAAGATGTTAGTAATGCCATGAAGAACAATGTCAAAGCCTGTGACTAGGGCTGGTCTTCACTCTGGATATATGCATCATCTATCGAATCTCTACCATCGATTGTGACACTTCCATCATTCTTCTCCCATGTCCTAAACAGTTTCAAAGATGTCCTTCTTCGTGTTAGTTGAACATTGATCAATTGGGAACGTGTTAGGTGTGGTCTTCGTTTTCCTTAATGTATGTTTGTCCATCCTTTTTGATGTTCTAAATTCGACATTCTAACGTTTTCCAACAGTTCGTTTATGAAGGAGATTAATTTGCGCTCACAATTTAACAGACAAATCTCTTAGATCATTTTTCTTTGCACATACAACATTCTCTTCCGATTTGTGCTTTGTCGCTTCTTTGTTACTTTGATCGGGCAAGTTTTTACGTGTCTTTGTGGCCTCACGAAGGCAACGCAAAACGTCGAGCCTCCCACGTCCTGCTTGGCTGTGGGTTGTCACCTAAATTGCAAGTACTGACACGTGGTGATGGTGCAATGTTGTCGTGCAGGACATTCATTTCCAGGGAAGGAAATTGAAGGATTCCCCAGCTCCGCTGGGTTATCATTAGATGACTTATTTCCCATCTGGAAGGACCATGCCTTCTTCTTCTTTTTTTTGTTCGTGCTACTACAGGCCATAATCGATTGGTGAAACTTCGATTAGGCATTGTGGCATCCTGTTGCGGGAAGTTAAGCTTTCCTCGGTCGCGAGTTGCACTGCACCATGTGTTGCGTGTGGCGGAGCGCATGTGCGTCCTCCAAGAACCAAAAATGAAATCGCACCCTTCCCTTCCACTGATGTATGTAGCTTATGTATTAAAGGACGTTTATCATCCTAAGGCACTGAATCCATGAAATAATTTGGCCTGGACTGAGCATTGTGTTGCACACAGACTGTGGCGTCGTAGCCAGAACTCCTGTCATTCTTTCGCACCGTTAAACCCCAATCCCCGTGCCAATCAATTGTTCTTTGAAGTTCAACAGAAGCTGGGAACTGAGCCACAGATACAAATTATTGGGAGGATGAAATTCTCAAAACCGCAATTTGCAAAGGAGCAGCTCCACAAGGTCATCCTCGAAATAAACATGACGAGAAAACTAACAGTCCAGATTGTCATTATTGTGCTGTCTAATCTACTGAGCTTCGTGGTGGCCGTGTGAGAGCTTTTGAACTGAAATTCTCTCGCTTGAACAAACTTCACTCTTTTCCTTTTTTGGCATTTGCGTAACTAGTTACAAAAGCTGTTCTCACCTCCTGTAGCAGTCAAGCAGTCAAAAAGGATACATGTTGGCACAAATCAAGACTACTTGGCAGGCGGTCCCTTGGCCAGTTCGAACAAACTCCTGGTGCGTTGGACCCGATTTGTGCCAGATCAGGGGCCACTGCCGAAAAGCATCTGCCTATATTCTGAAGCTGCGAAATTTCTTCGAGGGCCGAGCATCTCTCGACAAAACCCTCTTTCTAAATCTCCAACAAAATAATTTTAACACACACGTGCCTTCAGACCATGTAAGTCATCCCCACTTGCATTAGATGTGAGTGCGGCACACTCAGGTTCGCAATTCCCCTTCTGCAGTTCTTCCTCAAGAAAGCATAAAAGTAATTAATGACTAGCTTCTTTATGAACCACGAATCTTTCCTTGCCCTAATATCGCCATGACCAAGCAGATAGACAACCCCAGATTCTTTTGCCTTGCGGATGAAGGACAACTCTCTCTCGAGACTCTGCTCTGGATCGAACGGTGGGGCTGCCTCCTCAGCCACTGGCCTGACGTCATCCGAAGTGCTCGCTTCGGAGATAATGTTGCTGCCATCTTGTGTGTACTCGGCAAGGAGTGGGACACCCAGTGAATAGACACTCCCATTGGGAGCTATTAGAACCTTTGACCCAGAGTTCTCATCCTCGGAATCTGTATCCTCATCACCATCACTCTCTAGTGACCTCTCCTGGGCTTCCCGACGGATGAACTTCTCTAGGCTTTCAATCAGCAGCTGCTCAAAGGCCTGGTGATTTTCCTTGCGCACATCTTTGTAGCCATACCTTGAAAAATAGTCAAGTGAATATAAGGCTCAAGCTTTCACCCTCGGCGTCAAGAACAGAGAACAACAATTCCACATGAAACTATGCCTAATAAGATGTCAAACATTAAGGAGACCAATTAATTCCAGCATGAAAACAGACTAGTATCTTTATTCAAACAAAGTGTGTTAGACTCCTGAAGGTCATACACTCAAGAAATTGCGTATAAAGCGAAAATTTTGTCTGCCATACCTGGCAATGCATCGAAAAATGTGGTAGCTTTTTGGGCAGACTCTGCGGAAAAGAAATCTCTCACTTTGAGGCACCACAGGAACCGGGACATACTTGATACAAACAAATATTATCATGGAATGAATTGCTGGGAGAGTGGTCAGAAAATGGCCAAAAATAGCTGGTATACCCTTCACCAACTCATTGTACAGCAAGCCAATTCCAGGAGCCCTGACAGTTCCAAGATTGCTACCTAATTGCCGCAGCAAATCCATTGACATCTTCTGCTTGACTTCCGTTTCATATTTCAGCTTGCTCCCATAGTTCCATATATACATAACAAGGAACATAACTACTGCAAAGACCAATATTATCCAACTACCATCTCCCACACTCCAAAGAACTGATGAGAAGAAAGTTAATTCTATTCCAAGGAAAATGACCACAAAACTCAGCACAATGATGATGTTTATCTGCCATATAAGAAGCATCACAATTGTCACTAACACTGTTGTCATCATCATCACTCCGAGCTCAACAATTCCTGTTAAACAGAATAAACATCAGGAAAGATAAAAAGGGCATCCAGTCTCTATGAAGAAAGAAGCATAGTGAAGAAGAATGCATACTTATACAGAGTGCTCACTACTGATTGTAAAAATGTACTCACTGAGAAGAAATTTTTACTATGTATATGGCAGTAAATGCAAAAAGTTCTCCTCAAACATGACGTCTCTGTTCACGGACCAAATTTTCTGTCCGAACTCATTATGTCATCAAGAAAAAGTGCAGCAATCATCATTATCTCTAAGCATGAGGGATCTACATCAACCGTATATTAAAAAAAAAACTTGCAACTGTATTTAATGAATAAAAAAGTTCGCAGCTGCACAAAAGGCTCTGTGACAGGAATCCGAGATTATTTAATAATTGACATGTAATTTACAGAGTAACACCCAACAAGGATGAAGTGCTATAGAAGCCATCATAAATAGTCATGAACCAAGAGAAATAATGACAGCAACGGGAACTCTGATGTATCTCACTTTTCTCTCACGTTAATTTGCATGCATCACAAGAAACCATGCACCATGACCTGAATCCGATATTTATATTGCACTGGTAAGTAGAATCATTTACGGTTGGTGCACTTTAGAAAATGAATAATACGGTAAGATATAGAACGACATAAAAGTAAAGAAGACTTTTAATCTTGAGAGGTGGTTGTTCAGGCATGTGCTCAAGGTGTATAATTAGCAAAAGAAAATTTCGTATTGATGTGCAATGATACTAGTGTAACATTCAGTATAATTATAGTTAAGCATAGCCACAACTCCTTTCTCCAGCTTTTAGTTTTCACAGCACATTAACTTCCACCTTTCCCCTTTGCCAAACACAACTATGAAGACCAACATAATTTAAATGAATGAGCCAGATTCCTTACTGCTCCACATACACCACAGACTCGAAATGGAAATGAAGAGTCGTGAAAAGGAGACGTGAGTATTACCGTATGCATTTCCAATTTCAGTAATGCTTGATATAGAGCAAACCAAGATCACACAGACTACCATCAGAAACCAATTAATGGCAGGTATATATATCTGGCCGATAAATTTCCGAGAGGTGTGAATGATTTTAAGGCGAGGAAAACACCCCAGTGCTGTTGATTGTTTAATACACGAAAACGTGGCTGTTGTCATGGTTCGGCTGGCAATTAGTGCAGCGATATTAGCTATTAGTAAGACTGGCCAGAGTGCTCCACCTGCAAGAAGTGGAATTACTTACATAAATATTTGTCACAGAATAAAATTAGAAATCTATGAATAAGAATGTGTATGTTCCCACTCAGCTCCCCAATAGAAGCAGTCGTTTCTATAGAGCAGGAAATAGTTGGAGGAGGTGTCTATCAGTCAATTGTCAAGGGTGATGAACTTCTGCACGCAATGATATTCGTAAATTCTTATTACACAATGCTTACTTGGGATTGAAGAAAAAAACACTTGCTCGTAATCAGAATGGTTGTCCATAAGGTAGGCAGCTTGACCCATGTAACCCAGCATGAGGCAAGGCAGTACAAGAAAAACAAATGTAAGCTGCAAAGAAAAATATATGAATCATATAAGCGAGCTTCTACTTCTTAGAAAATAAAATGAAAAAAGCAGTAAAAACAAAGAAAGAATAATGAAAGAACTGCAACAGCCATAAATAGACAGGAAATGAACAAGACAAAAGAAAAGCTTAAATGTTCTTGCTTTTTTACCTGAACTGAACGCACTGAAAAGTAGCAAAGATCTGCAAACATTGCCTCAGAACCTGAAGAATAAACCACAGTCAGCATTTCAATTGGGCCAAGTGGAGAAACTACTCACAATGGGGTACCAATGGGAAATTGTGCCTAGTGCATGAATTATTAGTTGATTACTAGTCCAAATATATGAATTCTATCAGTAAAGAATGGCACCAAGGGGATGCCAACCCATTTACAAAATCATTTGCAAGATAAGGATGCCAGTAGGTCAAGACAAGATACTACTTTGTAATAGAACAACCGTAGTTTTCAACTGCTAACGAGCCAAATACAACTAAAGAATTTGGAATATTAAATAATTTTCGCCCATAGTTAGCTTCTATAACATACACAAACAGAACAAACAGGAAGTACCATCATTTCAACTTGCCGCTACAAGAGTATAAGGTTTCTACAATAGCACAGCGCTATCTATTAATCACCACGGTCAGTGGCAAGAGTATATTTTAAGAAAGAGAATTTTAACAGTGTATGATCAAAGAAGACACTTGTTTCGCACTCAGGATTCTATTTCTACCTGTGGCGCAGAGAAGACAGCCGCCGAGTGCATACCAGGCCTTAGTTGTGTTCCTCTTGAAGAAATAATATATGTGGATCGGATTGAATGCACTAAACACACTGCTGTCATACTTTATAATATTGTAAATCCCAACACCAGCAAGAGAGCAAAACCATATAAATAAAGCAGGGCCAACTGCAAGTCCCACTTTACTTGTTCCAAACTTCTGTACACTAAACAATACAACAAGAAAGGCAACTGAAATCATCACCACCTCTCCTGCAAAAACAAAAGGGAAATAGTTTAGCTCATCGATATGATTACTCTAACTTGCAATGACAAGCATAACCTACTAAGGAAACCCCACAATAGTTGCCACCTCAGCAAATTTACAATACTAAATGGGTCATAAGAATTTGCATTACCAGATATTTAGTTGGTCCTTTGGGCAGCCCAATTAAGTTGTCATTGCAATCCTATACTCTTTCCTGTTTGATTATGGGTTTTAACAACTTGGTTTCAAGATAAAGGCAACCGAATAATTGATGAGGCCAGGTTGGAGGAATAATTAATTGAGCTGCTATAGGTATCCTGATCCAATCTCGAGGGAACTATCCGAAGTAATGAGCACATAAGCAGCAGAAAAAGGCTGTAATACTGAATATATTATATATATATATATATATATATATATATATCTGTTATTACACCATTCTTCCATTACAATTATTATCAATAGATATTGGGAGATATGAAGAGGCCTAACCTATAAAACCTACATTCTACCTGTACACTGTCAAGAGGTAGGTAGATATATTTTTGAACATTTAACAAAAAAGTACTGAGAGGGTTCTTAAACTGCTTCTCTCAAACAAACCAACATAGAAACAAAACAAAGAAAAACAAAACATGTCTCTTTTCACCAAAAGAAAAATTGCTTTAAGAGGACCAGATAAATAAAAAAATAATAACCATTACACAATTATATTACCTTCCTCAATTGCGCTCACCGCAACTTTTAATCCACCAACAGCAGACACTACTGCATCAGGAAATCACAAGAAAACTATGAGGAAATGGCTTATTATGATGATGTATACATACAATTCCAAGTAAAATGACCCACATGTATATTAGTTAACAAAAAAAGCATCGCCTTAATAAATCCCAATAGAATATCTGAGGATCAAATGAGAACCTGACATTGCCGGCGTAACAACCCCATCAGCAATAACCATAGAAGTACCAGCAAGCACTAGAATCAGAAGCAGCTTTTTCAATGCCAGTGAATTTTCTAGCCTTTCCTTAATCCTTAAGGATCTCTCAAGTTCCGGGGATGGGACTTTTAGTCTAAAGGATGATATTCGAGCATCAGATGGAAGCTGGTTTGGGAGAAGACTGACTTTGGCGTGTCTACAAATCAATGAGTATAACGCAAAGGTGCCACCTGCAGGAAGTTAAAGCAGTGAGAAGAACTTCCCTTCCCATGTGTAACATTGAACTTAAATCACTACAAAGTGATGTCTCATGTGTTTTGACACAGAGAGAGAGAGAGAGAGAGAGAGAGAGAGAGAGAGAGAGGGCTCGGGACACATAATACCTTCACCATCATCATTGGCCCAAAGTACAATGAGCACATACTTCACTAGAGGGATGATAATTAAGGTGTACAGGACCAGAGAAAGTGCTCCAAGGACATCCTCATTTCCATTTATAGGTGCCTTGGTGAACATCACACTAAATGTATATAATGGGCTCGTTCCCACGTCGCCAAAAACAACCCCAAGAATTTGACATGCGATAACAATTCTTCTTCCCACACTAATTCCCTGCAGAAATATGCAACAATCAGGTTGAATTTCCAGGAACTCAGGCTTAGAACAAGACATTCTATTGCAATGAATTTAATGACACTCTGAACAATTATCCTTCGCAATCAACAGCTGGAGTAATCTTCAAAATAGAAGTGAACACCTGACTAAAGCGCTAAAGGAACCAAGAGATGAATCTAATCAATTGTTCATTTACCACAGACAATTAGAAATGCTTGTACTGGAAAATCTCACAGGAATTTATTTACAGTTAAAACAGCTCAACCTTCCTACAAGAATGTCTTGAACATCGATCTAATATCACTAGCATACTCACGAGACCATCCTCTTTATGCTGTCTACTCTATGGTTCCACCTACTCTGGTTAGACTAACATTTGAGACATAAGTGATACTGTTCGAAAATCAACCTATTATCTACAGATCTAAATCTACTAACCTACAGAATAATGTCCTTCTACAAGGCATAGACAGCATACTTACCATTCCCCACTCATAAAGATGTCAAGATAAGTGTGTCATAAAAGAAAGGAGAAAGACAGGAGAAACAAGCGGAAAATACAAAGGCACCTAGCTTGTTAATAGAAACCACATCCAAGAGTTAACAATTGGCTTCAAAGCATATTCCCTTGCCGCTCGGGCCTAGGACATGATATACATCCCTATGCGATACTAGTTACTCCAGTCAAACCGACAATGAAATTCACTTTCTCGATGAATGATTGCAAACTCCACGAGCCATACATTCATTGGAGGAGGTCGCTAGCTGTAATAAAAATCAACTACACCGGAACAGAATACCTCAATACAGAGCCACAGAGTTTTTCAAGCCATCAACCTCAATCACACAGTCATCTTATCTTGTCGAAGGAAAAAGGTCTGCGCAAACCCCACGGTCCACGACATGACTCGTGATATTGCGCACTCGATCGAAAATAGACAACACATTTATCTAGCAACATCCAACTGAGAAATTACCTCCATTATGGAAACCAAATGAAATGCAAAACCTAAATCTCGAACAAAAGCGCGCCAGAACAACCATAAAACTGACCTCGTAGTCATTCCTCGGAGCGCCGGGGACCTCGAGCGCTTCAACATCGAAGGAATCAATGCGAGGACCGGTGCGAATCAGCCTGTGCTCCGCATTCTCGTCGTCCTCCGAATCCAAGGTCGTCCGCGGCGGCGTCTCGTCCTCGTCGTCGTCCTCGTCGTCGTCGTCCTCCTCGCCCTCGATCTCCGACTCGTCCTCGTCCTGGAACACCCAGCGGGACTCCGAGGAGTCCATCGACCCCATACCGACCGCCACGTCTCCCCTCTCCTGTTCGCCGTCCTCCGCCATACCTCCCTCCCTTTCACCCTTACACCGATCGCTTTTTCAATAGCTACGGCGTCGCTGCTGCCTTCGAATCTACGGGGACGAGGAAAGCGGGAGGAGGAATCGAGATCGAGAGTGAAGCATTGGATCAAATGGGCAAAGGCGGGGGATAGAGGAAGAATCTCCGCGATTGAGCAACAGGAAACGCAAAGGAAGAGCCTCTTCTGTTTCCGTTAAATTTGGTAAATAACAAAGGCGTGCGTGCGTGAATCTGGTGTGCTGTTCTGTGCGCAAGGACGGAGCATAGCGGAGCGAAAACAAAAATGATGTGAGCTTGAGGGCGCGTTTGGGTGGTACGTCACGGTCGATTGCTCGGTGCCCGGCCCGGTTTGGGCCTCGGGCTGTTAGTTGGAGAGTTCTTATGCGGGCCCGAGATTTGGGCCGCCATCACATACCGGCGAGTAGGCCTCGTCAAGACAGTGAACCGGGCCGGGCCGGGCCGGGATGAACGGGGCTGTGTCAATTCTTTAGGCCTTAATGGACGGGTTGCACCCATGAGGAGACCCTTCCAGGAGCGGCTTTTCATATAATCTCTCGTCAGTCTACCCCATGATAGGAGGGATGATTGCATAAATGAATGTTTCCTAGATTTAACCTTAATACTTAATGCCATATTTAAACTTTTAATTTTTTTCAATATGATTCTTGAACTTTAATCCGATGTACAATGATATTTGTTCATAAATTTTTAATTCGTTCAATGTGGTTTCTAAACATTTGATGAATATCCCATGTTGTCCTCAATTAATTTAAGTTTAGGGGCAACACATAACATTTCCATATGATTCAGAGGCTGAATTGCATATGCATCAATAATTCATGGATTACATTAAATAAATTAATCATTCATGGACGATAGCTACCTGAATAGAGTTGATAATTTCCTAAAAAAATCAGTAGTTTTACTGGAAAAAGATGAGGTTTTCTAGAGAAGTTGGTCATTTGAAAATGACTCGGTTAGTGCTAGTAAAGTGCTCAAATAGGAGTTCATAAACTAAAACTAGCCGATAGCTTTATTGTAAAAAAATCGGCAAGTGATTCGAATAAACTTGGTAATTTGGTATAGAAGTCGCTATATTAGATGGAGGAGAAAGAGGAAAACATAGAAAAGACGACGATAATTTCAATAAAAGTTGACGAGTTTGTAAAAGAGTTGGTAATTTGGTACCAATAAAACAAAAGTCAAAAAGTATGTGGCTCAAATAAAAGTAAGTAAATTCAGAATAGTTAAAGTTTCATAGGAGAAAAGTAGATAATTCACTCAAATTCACGTTGGTAATTTCATCTTAGAGCCGTTAATTTATGTAGTTAGTAAATTTTGGTAATTTATTAGATCTAATGCTGATTTGTAAACAACCAAATACATGTCGATAATTTAACATGGAGAGATTGTATTATCACCTACATTTTTCTATCAACAATTAGTTGAAACTTACAAACGTTTCTAGAAATTTACCAACCCAAAAATTCCTTTTCCTTTTCATTCCAAACACATGACTCGAATTCTGCAGTAATTTTTCATACTAGTTCGTGCCAGATTCAGTTGGAGACCAAGTTACAGGCTTCAAGTCAATGTTGAGAAAGTAGTATACTCCACAGTTCTTCCAAGATTCTTGTTTGAAAAGTAAACAGAGTTCACCAAATTTCCAAGAAATCCAACAGCACTTTGACCTGGTCTAGTGATGATGATAATGAAATGAAGGAAACATGAGAGGATCCTGCATGACTGATCAGGCTTTTGAGCAAGATTTGAAAATTCCATAATCCTTACTATATTTTTCAATCCCTGGGTCTATAAATATGTTCATCACCATTTACAAGGACATGATCAGCTCTTTTATTTAATGACGTGGCGACGACTGACGAGGCTAGAACTTGATGAATTGCACTGCCGTTTCTACACGGCAAACTTGTGCCGTGACAATAGACAGAAGAAAGAGGCGAAAATCTTCCATTAGTGGTTGACAAAGAGCCTGTGATTGGAGCCACATGTCATGTCTCGCATCATCTTCTGAGCCAAAATTGCTGACTGCAACTAGTGGTGCGCACTGCACAGAACGAAGAAAGTCGATGCAAGGAACAAAGTCCTGATCTGATGATTGCAATCATGGCATCCCATTTCTTTGAGCAAACAGTAATTTTAGTAGCGTCAGAATTCCATTTTTGATGAAGTCTTAGGTGTGGACTTAGTAAATGAGACTGTGCAAGCCGTTTGCTGCAAGAATTGGTGCAACTCACACGCCTTGACATGGACTCAGTTGTGGCCATAGACCAGTCTTTCTGAGGTTCCATTGGAGTTTTGGTAAGAACGAAAGTTTCGTGACCCTGGTGAAGTCGAATGAATGATTTTCCACTTGCGTAGAATAAACTAGTTGATTCTTTAGGGATGATAAAATCCCTGTGTTTCTTTTCTTGCCCAGCCTATTGATTAACTTGTTTTTAAGTGTTCATTTTTGCAAATCTGTCTTGGTTCACAAGTGTAAAAGTTGGGACACAACTGGCCCATTTCATCGCCTACTAGATTGGGTAGGAGTGGATTGTTCTCGTGTTATTCACTAATTTGAAACGAGCCTCAACTCAGTCAAAACACAGTACTCAGAAGAGTTCTCTCTAATGGTTCCAGTTGCCTCATAAATAATAGGGATAGCCAAAGAAAGGTCAAAGTGAGACGAGGCTCGTCCCACAAGGTTCCCCCAAAGTGACTGGCGATTCACGACAGGGACTTGACTGATAGGAAGCTTCCTAGATACAGCCTAAGTTTGTTTTAATATGAATCTTCAAACCCAAATTCCTTCAGCATAATTACATGTGAATTTCCACTTTCAACTTCATAAACAAAAAACAAGCACCGGGGAACATAAGACAGCTCCAAGAAGAATGAGCCAATATTCCCATCTTTGACTCGTCAATAGAACAGATACAGTATCAACCTACCCAAGCTACATGCGCGTTATCTCCTCTCTATTTATCAATATAAAGGTCCATCAACTTTGTTCATAAAGAGGTACAACTTCTTGTCGTTGGGAAGCAAAAAAAGGATGTTGCTTAAGCGTTCCTTCTGCTGCTATCTTTTCCTGAACTTTGTCTTCTTATTTTCCACTATGTGCATGGCAGCTTCAGCCTTTTCTACTCTAGAACAAACACAAGAAGCGGAAGCCCTCCTAAAATGGAAAAATAGCCTGAGTGACCAAACTCAGCATCTCCTCTCTTCTTGGATGCTTTCTTCAAGCAATGTCACAAACACAAGTACTAATTCATGCGGTTGGGAAGGGATCAGGTGCAACATCGCCGGAAGTGTCACAGGCATAAACCTCACAAGCATCGGCCTGAGAGGTACACTGCGTGAATTCAACTTCTCATCCTTGCCGAACCTATTGTCTCTTGATCTTCATGATAATGAACTTTCTGGAAACATCCCTCCTCATATTTCTACTCTTTGTAACCTAACCTACATACATCTGGGTTACAATCAACTCAGTGGAAGCATTCCTCCAGAGGTTGGAAACTTGATAATGCTCAATGCGTTAAGCTTGTCAAACAACCTCCTTTCCGGTCCCATTCCTTCAACAATTGGAAACTTGAGCAATCTTTCATTGCTTTATCTTGGGAACAATCATCTAACTGGTCCAATTCCCCCAGAACTGGGCAAGCTAAACTTCCTTTCTGAGCTTCGGTTGAACCTGAACAATCTTAGTGGTTCTATTCCTGCATCTTTGGGCAATCTGACAGGCCTGAAGGTCTTGTCACTCTATGGAAACCAGTTGTCCGGTCCATTACCTCAAGAGATTAATAACCTCACCCACTTGACCCTCTTCTTTCTGTCGAATAACAGCATATCTGGTTTCTTACCTGAGCAAATATGCCACGGTGGTACTCTGGAAGATTTTTGTGCTAGTAACAACCACTTCACCGGCACTGTTCCTAAAGGGCTGAAAAACTGCACCAGCTTAACAAGACTGCGTCTAGACAGGAATCATCTCATAGGAAATATATCAGAAGACTTCGGCATATACCCCGTTCTAGACTATATTGATCTGAGCTATAATAATTTCCATGGTGAGGTTTCACCAAAGTGGGGAAACTGCCCGCTCCTAACCAGCCTAAAAATTTCTGATAATCATATTGTCGGAGTCATTCCGCCTCAGATTCGGGGATCGTCGATGCTTCACATGCTCGATCTTTCAAACAACAAACTTGTGGGGAAAATCCCAAATGAGCTAGGAAATTTGAAATCGCTCTTTAATCTGACTTTGAGTGGTAACGAAC
This sequence comes from Melaleuca quinquenervia, assembly GCA_030064385.1. Lineage (NCBI taxonomy): Eukaryota > Viridiplantae > Streptophyta > Magnoliopsida > Myrtales > Myrtaceae > Melaleuca > Melaleuca quinquenervia. The sequence goes on along the minus strand of CM057726.1, from coordinate 756,941 downwards.
TTTCTGGTGAAATTCCTCCAGGAATTGGCACGTTGCCTGACCTGGCCTATCTTGATCTAGCTCAAAACAATCTAAATGGCCCAATTCCTGGGCAGCTGGGTTACTGCTTGAAAATGGTTTACCTGAACTTGAGCAGCAATCAACTTAATGGAAGCATACCCGACGAGTACGGCAATTTGGTGTCCCTGCAAATGGCATTGGATCTTAGTAGGAACACACTCTCCGGGGAAATCCCATGGCAACTTGGAAATCTGATGAAGCTGGAGCTATTAGATCTTTCCAACAATGAGCTTACTGGTCCTATCCCATCAACTTTTGACAATTTGAACAGCCTGAGGCTGGTTGATGTGTCCCATAATGACTTGGAAGGCCCTCTTCCTAACAACGAAGCCTTCCTAGCGGCTCCGGCGGTAGCATTTCTGGGGAATGCTGGATTATGCGGTAACCATTCTGGCTTAAAGCCCTGTCCTCCTTCGGTAGAAAGTCAAAAGCAGAGAAGAATCAGCATATTGGTAATTGTGACGCCCCTTGTTGGAGGGTCGATAATTCTAAGTATCCTCATCATTATCCTCTATACCATGAAGAGGGGGAAGGCCAAAATCAGCGGAGAACCCAAGGATTCCCGTCATGGTAATCTATTCGCTATTTGGAGCTTTGACGGGAAATTAGTGTACGAGGACATCAAGGACGCAACTGAAGGCTTCGACCATAAGTACTGCATTGGTGTCGGAGGAAGTGGGAGTGTTTATAGAGCCGAACTGTCGACAGGTCAAGTCGTGGCGGTGAAGGAGCTTCATAATCACCATTGCCTTAACCTGCAAAATCCAAATATCTTCGAGAACGAGGTAAGGGCGTTGACAAAGATCAGGCATCGGAATATCGTGAAGCTGTACGGTTTCTGTTCACATGCTGAACGCTCGATCTTGATTTACGAGTATTTGGAGAGGGGGAGCTTGGCCAAGATCCTGAAGGACATGGAACAAGCACAAGAGTTTGATTGGGCAAAAAGAATTGATGCTGTGAAAGGGGTCGCTAAGGCGCTCTACTACTTGCATCATGATTGTAGGCCTCCTATCATACACAGAGACATATCAAGCAACAACATATTGTTGGACGGGAAATACGAAGCTCATGTTTCTGATTTCGGAATGGCCAGACTTCTAAAGCTGGATTCCTCCAATTGGACAGGGCTCGCCGGAACGTACGGGTATATCTCTCCAGGTAATCTCTTTCTTTTGCTATGTGATAAATATCAGTTGGAAACTAAGGAAATTGTCAGTTCCATCTTACGAATGTGCATGGATGGAAAAGGTTATGCCTCGGATATTCTCGAAGCTCTGTGCTTGGCATAGTTTGACATAAAACGAGAGAGCCTTTCAACAGTAACAATTCGACCTGTGATCATCATTATTGCATATGGCTGCGGGCAGATAGTTACCGAGGTTCTATTGGCTGTACCACGTAGTCAGGGTCCACGAAAGCTTATAGAAATTTGACTTAGGCAAGTCTGATTAGATTGCGGAGATCCTTCTACCTCTTTTCTCTTACCTTGCGTGCATCGAGATGGTGAAGTCAATTATTTATTTTCCCCTAATAATTACCATTTTTCCTATTCTAATTGTCTTCGGTAACTTTGCCTTTCTTATTTTGCCCTTGTCTATAGAACTTGCCTACACGATGAAAGTCACGGACAAATGCGACGTTTACAGCTTTGGAGTATTAGCACTCGAGATAACAATCGGCCGTCACCCTAGTGAGATGATGTGCTCTCTTTCATCTTCCTCACCACTGGGGTCATCCTCATCGTCGTCGTCTGCGACATGGTCTTTGATGCCATCTCATGCACAGACTCTGCCTTTCCACCATTTGTTGGATGAGCGTCTGCCAGTACCCACTCCAGAGATGGCCGAGGAACTACTGACCATCATAAAGCTGGGCTTCGCATGCTTAAATGCTAATCCTCTTCTCAGGCCGACAATGGAGCAAGTTTGTGTGGACCTATTGGCCCGAAGAGTATCCTCCGTCGAATCACTCCATGAATTGACTGTTGGACAAGTCCAAAAGCCAGAAATAACAACAAGAGGACAAGACGCCTCGGTGACCACGTAGCACAGAGAGAGCATGTTCCATTTAAGGCTCATGAAGATTCTTACCAGCTTATATCATCCTTAAATCAATGAGAGCCATTGTCTATGTTATGATCTTTCTTTCTAATGCAATTACCAGTTTTTGAGCTAGATGGCTCATCAATTCGTTTAAATTCTGAAAATATCACAAGGAGTCCGTCATGTGAAGAATGGGCAATTAGACGATCGACTTGCATCAGACTATGCAAGCACAAGCATGCCAGCAGTTTTGGTTAGTATTTTGGTGCAGCATAAAATATGCCTGGTCACATTAAAAGCAACCTTATTAATGCAGAACAGCATGATGCATCTGGTGATATGACGATTTTGTACAGCCAGCTCAGCATACCTAGCATTACGGACAGAAAACCATCTATCAATATTCTTCTTTGCCAGAGAGTCCACACTCTTGCCCCGTTTAATCAGATAAGGTCCCATCAAGAACCAAACATCTGTTTTTATATTAACTTGTATTGGATACATCCGCCTGGACTTCTTCATATGTTCCAGTTTCCTCGTTAAATGCGTACCTGTATAAAAGCACACAAGTGAATCATCTCATTTCGTGCATATTATATGTAATCATGGTTGTACTGATACTACACTAATCTCATTGGAAACTTAATGAGAGTGTTCTGACACTAAATCAAAAAATAAATCAGAAAAGGGCACTTGGTTCCATGACTAAATCCCGTTTCAATGCACTCTAATGATTAGGTAACAGACCACAAGCATGTAAAAAAATAAAAATGGAGCAGAGCATCATCGCTCATCTCATGTGCAAAGGCGCTTTAAATGCACACTGAACCTATATACACACAAGAAGAAACGATCCAATGAAACTTCGATCTCCTTTTAGTATATTCCCTATAGTATGGCCCTTCTCAATTTTTGTGACAAGGGCACTTGCATGTGACTAACATGTGACAGATGTCAAAAGAAGATAATTGAAGGAGCAAAGCAGCCAATGATCTAAACATCTTTTGCTTTGGAAATAATGTAAAGTCAGCTTATTTTGCAGCGGTTAACATCAGATAACAGTGACGTGCAGGAATTACAGCCCTTCCATAGCTTCACTGGATTTGGTCAGAATTAGACCCCCATTCTATTTGATTGGCTTTATCTAATCAAACACAACACAAATAATGATGATATAAATGGATAACCCCAGAATATTAAGCATGTAAAATCATAAGATTCAAGAACATTAATTAATCAACAATTACGGAGATATCAATAGCAGAATTACCATTGTCCAGAAGCTGCAGAGCAATAAAGCCTAGTAGATGGGTCATAATAATACCCCAAACTGCTGCTGTAATAGTACCTGAAAGAAAATAGAACAGATCAGACCAAATGACACCAATGGGTGACTGTATTTCGACTGAATTTCTGAGCTGCAACTTCAATATGCTTTAGCCCCCACACAGTCAGAAATGTTCTGACTCAAATTCCAAGTCCATGTAGTCCAAGATAAAGGCTGATAAAATTATGGTAGGATAGAAAGGTAAAGTTAAATCAAAAGGAGCACCAATTGCCTTTCAATCCTCAATCAACCCATCAACACCCTCAAGCAGACGTGCGCGCTTTTGGATTATATAGGTTCTATTATGTTTGTTTGCTGTTTTTCGTACAGGACTGGTCAATGAACCAGGCTGGCTTCCAGTTTGGGGATCGACCGGTTCAACCACTGGGTTGATGATTTACCCACTTCGTTATTATACTTATTGAAGCCATTGAAAACACGAGAACCTAGCTCAGTTGGCTTAAGACTGCATGTCTGAAGGTCAGGGGTTCAACCCCCCTTGGCGCTGCCACTTGCATAAACTTTTTTAGAGCTGGATACTAGTCAAACCCGGTTCACAAAACTGGCATTGGCTTCAACACTGGCTGAATCAGGTTTAGTTGGATGGTTCTTGACCACTCCAGATAATAAGTAAAAACAACACCAGGACCACGGCTAAGTTCCCGTTTCAGCCAGTTTGACTGGCCAGACCAATCTGGGTTTAAAGACACCAGTGCACAAGCAAGTGAGCACACGTGCATGTCTGAGGGTTTCTTACGTAGACAAATAAACCATGGACATAAATAGAGGGAAGAAGGGAGTACCCAGAAGACTCGTCATAGACATAATCACTTTCTGACTCTCCAGCTGCAGAGTTAGCAGTAAAGAGTGTATGAGTATAAACACAGCATAAAATCAGTTCTTCCACCAATTCAACAAGCTTGTGCAAATTAAGCTTACTCTCAGGATATGAATTGTCAACACTCGATGGTTGAGGAACCACACTGTGTCCATGAGACATATGATCAATCTCTTCAGATGATTTATTTACACTAGCCTGTTCATCATCTTCAGCAAACATATCAAAATCTTCAGCAGTGCCATTTAATATCTGTGACTGTGAGGTCGAAGCATCAGGTTCAGAAGTTCCATCAGCAGCAGTGTCGGGACCAGAAGCCAGACCAGTATTTGTTCCTTCAGACAAGAGATTCGTTTCAAGACTTTTATATGAATTCCCACTGCCTGCATCTATGGCTGTGCCCCCATTCCTGGCCCAAGCCAATCTCTCATATCCTTCTGAGAGAAAACCAGTGGAAAGAAAACTGCCAATCAGTAAATTAAATCCGCAGGAATGCACAAGCTTGAATTTACAATTATACATAGCACAATTCATATTTAAACAAAGAAACAAGGTAAAGGAAGCCAAGATCAAAAAGATCAAATGTTTGCACTTATGATTCATATCATTCCAAAAGAAAGGAAAAACTTACTCTTCATCTGAAGTAAAAAACGCAGCTCATGAAAAATTACAAGTAAAGATATTTAGCTAGATAAAGATCAATGAGGAACCAAAAATTTCACACTGAAAATGAATACTTCAGTTTGCACCTATCATTGGCAAAATCTGCATTTAGCAAAATCGCTCCCCGCTGAAAGACATACAATCTGGTAAATAAATCAATAGCATCCCTCAGGCATCATACATTGTCAAAAAAGAAGACAAAAGAACTGGGTTTTTTTAAAAGCAACATATACTTTGGCTAAGCATCAGCTCTCTTGCTCCAGATGCCAACTTTTAGCAATAGAAGAATTACTTCATCATGTTACTATATTCAGTATTTTAGTTTCCTCTGTATATGCTGCAGCCAGGCTGGGTACTCTCTCTCTCTCTCTCTCTCTCTCTCTCTCTCTCTCTCTCTCTGCACGTGCACCCCCAGCCACCATAGCCAAAATCTATGTTGGCATCCCACAGTCCCGTCTTCTTTCACCGCAACTACCCCACCAACACGCCACCGCCACCACTACCTATGACTGTGGCTCACACATCTCTCTCATGACTGGACCTGTCATGTGCATAATGAAGTTAGATCTGTCTCAGTTGAGATATACTAAGACTCAACCAAGCCAAATCTGGCTTTCTGAAAAAGGCGGAGCCAGGGCTGGCTCCATCGATGGCGATGGACACAATATTGATTGTCTTTGTCATTATCAACAGAGCCCCCACCGTGGCAACGGTGGTGGCGATGGCTCAGATCTGAACTGAAAATGGCATCTTTAACCATGGCAGTAGCAACAGTTGCAGGCAAGGGGCAGCAATTGGAGGCCATGTGACAGCATCTGCAATGGTGGGCTCTTTGGCTAAGGGGAGATGGAATCTGAGAATTCGTGCTATGTATTGTTCATGTGTATCATGTAAGATGACATGTAGGCAATTCAAAGACTTATCAATGCTTGCCACAGCTGCTGCCCAGCTGCAGTGTGTAACCTTTCCCATTCCGTTATCGCATTTATATTATTAGCTCTCTCAAGCAATATGTTGCCCAAATCAAGACTGTCATGTTTGTCTACAATAATCAAAATCTATAAATGAAGTAAGGTATGAATGTATGCCGGAGGCGGCAAAGAATTAAAGTAAAAACACTACCTGCCTCTCTTTCAAAAACCTCTCGTGTCTCATGGTACACATCTGCCACATAATATTAAGTTATTAAGTTAACAAGAAAAAGTTATATCTATAGAGCATTTCAACAAATCTCTGACAAAAAGATGATGGCTCAACTGTATTCCCCATTCTCCATAAGCGTCACTGCATCTTCCGTGAGCTGGTCAAATAGATGTTTTGTCTCAGCTGACATCTTCTCCTTCCGATTACTTGATGATCCTTTCAACCGTCTCAATGCTTGTAGTACCTGATCAAAGGCAGTGAATCATCTCTACATATCCCCACCCACATAAGCACGTAGCAGGCTATAGAAAGCCTTTGACATGAAGCTTAGATTTAGGTAAAACAACTTTTCACATGTCAATAGAAGTTACATGTCTGAACTGGGCAAAGACCTCAATGCAAATGACAAATCCATCTCTCAATTTTCAGAGTCATTTATTCTGAATACAATTCTCCTCATTGCAAACTTATATACGAACCCCAAAGTCTGAAATGATCTAAATGACTTTTGGCATGGTCAGAGAATTCGCTAAAACAACTACAAGGAAATTGAAGTGACAAGTTATGGTTTGATTGACAGCCTCAAGGCATCAAAATGAAGGTAAAACCAGTCACTTTGCACTTCATCTCACACTGCATTCTCTATATAAGAAAAACAAAGAAAAGTACCAGAACCACGTGGAAGATCAAAACAGGGATACGAACTCGAACAGATCAGAGTACAACTAATTATGCAAACTATAGTTGCATTAGCAATGATACACCAACACAGCTTAACATAAGTCATGTATATGTCCACCAATTTTAGACATTATTCTCTCTTCAAAACAGATCAATATGTGAACAATCCTGTCCAGAGATAGTTGTGATTGTCTGATTCATCATATTCCAGACCAAGCAACTGAAAGAAATAGCATTCTCAAATCACCAGCTTCTTCTCTCTTGCCCCCTCCCAACTCATCCCTTCTCTCCCCACCTCTCACTGAAAAAGGATCATAAAAGCGATTGCCCATTTATTCAAATCTCCATTTCATGCTTTGAAATCTTTAATCTGTCAAGCACTCAAAAAAAAAAAAAAAAAAAACTCCATAGCTTTCATCTGAAATGACTTAAATGGAAGCTTACTGTTTCTCCTGGCTCGAGCACGTTGGCAATCCGTCTCTTCATCTTTCCAATATCATCAGATGTCATTTCAGGAGTATCTTCTTCAGCAGGTGTTATGACTGAGCTTCTAGAAGCGACACTTGTGACTGCTTCAACACTGTCAAGCCATGCATCCTGTAGGAATGACAAGAACGCAATAGAAACTCTAGTCTCTAGGAAATCGTGAAAGGACTGTTAAATAGAATGCTATACCTTGATTTCATTTTCGTTGACATATTCTACAAAGTTTCCTTCTGCATCAAAATAGCCTTCTTCTCTCTCTTTATTCAAATTGAAAGGCTCTATCTGAACCCCATCTTCTACAAAAGTTTCATTGTCCTGAGAATAAATAATCAACGAATGACCTTTTCTCCCCTTGAACAGAATGTGGTCTGGCTGTCGTCTTTGATAGTAGTAAACACTCCCAAGCCCCAGTAAGAAATACATTCAAACATAAAGCAGGTGACATAAAATTTCATAACTGAGGACAAAATATGGCCAAGTGGTTTAGCATTGCCATGTTCGAGATGCAGCAATACTTTTACCAACACAAAGCTGTAAGTATGCACAAGAAGGCAGCTCAGAATACCAAAATAAAAATGGGTGCTCTAACAAAGTCTTCACCATACAAACCACTCAAAAACGAAGGCACGAGATCACAGCTAAACACGGAAAGAGAAAATTTCAGATAGATGAGGTCATCAAGATCTGGTTAATTACTCTTCTTTTGGGGGTAAACTGCAGTAGTTAAAGTATATTAAATCTTGCATGCATGTCCATGAACGACCAAACCACCTATTAGAAACAAGCTAACTACTGATATTCCGACACAAGCTATGATGACAGAAAGATCAGAAGAAAGCCATTGCACAGCTCTATTTCACCACATTCCCAACTCGACTTACAAATCAACAAAAATTTCCGAATGCTATATACACTTGCACTATTGAAGCTCCTAACCAGATTAAGCAATCGATCAAACTACACAATGCCGAGATTAAAACCCAAAGGCTACAGAACATGCTCAAAATTGGAGAGAGGGACACAACCTCATAGGCCACTTCAGCAGAAGAAATGTCATTGGCAATACCCCTGCTATCCTCACTGAAGAGCTCGGCGGTGAATTGATTGCGGCGACTCGCGCGCTCCTTCGCGGCCAGCCGAGCGTCCTTCAAATCGCCAGGCCCCTTTTCTTCCACCACGGGGCGCCTGATGGCAGCTTCATCTCCTGGCTTCAACTTCTTCCCCTTGGGGAACCGCACCCTCTTTTGCCTGTCCATTCAAATGACGCCGGGCGCGCTCAGCCCAGAACAGGATCACAAGGATCAGGGTCTCAAGAAGAAGAAGAAGAAATAGTTACGAGGGGGCTTTGCCGGAGTCAGGATCCTCCTCGGAGAAAGGACGCTTGCGGCTGGGACGCGATGAACTCCCTTCCATTGACGTTGAAATCTCAGTGCCCTGTGACGCTTCGCGAGCGAGAGAGAGAGAGAGAGAGAGAGAGAGAGCGACTATGCGGGCTGGTATTGCTCGTGTGCTCGCGGTAGCCGACTTGTGTCTTCCTGGATATTAAAGCCCTTACTTTCGCCAAAAATACATAAATTTAAAAATTATTATTCTTAAGCAATTGCATGAAATAATTAACCGAATAAAAAATAGTTTCATCATTAATAATAACTTATATTTACATATTTTATTGAACAACAAATTTTAAGAAGATATTTTATAAATAATTTATTATCTAAAATATATTAAGATATTCTGATGTAGATATAAATTATCATACATGTCCCTTTAGATAAATCTGGAAAAATACATTCAAATGCATCTTTTTTAAACAAGTGTCGAATGGCATTGGTTGTGATCCATGAACTCTTTTGCCATTACTAACCACGGTAAAGAAAAACGTTCGCCGGGTGATCTTACAAATCGTAAATCTGGACAATTGAATAAAATCGGAGGCCCGGTATGTATGGTTAGGTTTCATTTTGGCGATCTTCTTCGAGCATTTGTGTGGGCATTTGCAATTAACTCCTCGAGGCCAAGTATGCGAAACTTAGCCTCCAGAAGAAGGCGTGCGAAACTCGCTCTTCGGACCAGTCTATCGTGAACTAGGATTTGCAAGAGCACCTTGGAGAGAAACATGTCTTAGAAAGTTCTTTCACTAAAAAGCAAGGCGGCTTAAGGAAAGCTGCTGGAACAATCATACAAGGGTCGGAACCCCATCTCAAAATTCGAATTTGTGAGGATAAAGTTCTTCAACTGATCAGCTGTCGAATCGAAGTTGAATGGAGATTATAGCGAAAGAATCAGAAGAAGAAAACGCAGCCATCGTACACTATACAGTAGTTGAACAACTTAAGAGTGGAACCGTAGCTTTATCCCTTTATAGAACTAGACTCTTTCCCACCAAGCGTCTGAATTATGGCTTCCAGGAGTTTGACGTCTCTATCGCGTTTGTCGATCTCCTCTTGCTTTGCACGCAGCTCCTCCATGTGAAGCTCAAATACCTCTGAATCAAACGCACACAGTCATGTCAATTATAAACGAGTCATGGCAATTTTACGCATAATGCTGTTCCCAGCTACATAATTCCGTATTAACCAGCCAATTCTAGTAAAGAAATTCGGCTTAAGATCACCGCTGTGCAAGTTTGTGATGATCCCTCGTGCTGCAATCTCACCTCGACTACAGCATCTCAAGCCTAACGTGACATTAAAAGGGACTGAGAAAATGCAACTACTTGTGAACTTACTGGTGGTGTTCTCAAGTTCCCTCGTGATTTCCTGAGTTCGCAATTCTGCTGTTTTTTGTGCAGCCTCAGCTTGCCTTTTCTCTGATCGAGCACGAGCGGCAGCAGTAATAGCAGCGTCGAGCTCTCTTTCCAAGGTCTCTACCCTTTGTTGAAGGATCTAGCATTAGAGGGAGAAGGAACATTTAACCTGACAGTGCCTTGGTGGTATATAACTCGAAGGCAATAGTGCAAAAAATAGAGGAAAGCAGAGATCGCAAGCTCTTCAACATCATGCAATCACAGTTTTGACATTGAAGCAAAACCATATCTCGCTCGACAAATTGCAACGAAGTAAGCAATTGAACAAGTTACGGCAGCCAATTTATCGCCTCAAGGTCAGAAGTGGTCGAGGTTGCCCAACTCAAAGTAAGTCTTCATGTTTTCACACTAGATCTGACTGACATAAAAGAAACAAGTAACATAAGCATGCCAAATTGGACAGGAACTACTCAGTGACCATCGCTGGAAGTAATTCCAGATCTCAAGCTGGAAAATTCTACTCCAAACACGGGGCCCCCAGATGTAAACCGCTAAGAGTTCTTCCTGATTGCCCTTCATCTTATCAGCAAATCGGGAAAATTTCCTGTTAGATTCCTTGGACTAAGAGCAGAAACTTCACAGAAGTCAAGCATTTCATTCCTACGCGAAATATACTACCAAGCCATCCCCCAGCAATCCAGAACCTAAATGATCAACCAAGCAATCATAAACAACAATCGGGTCGTTCTCAATTGAGGACAGTGTGCTCAAATAAGCAACTGAATTGGGGTTTTTGATCGAGAAAATGTAACCTTCGCACACATAAACGCATCAGGTTAGTCGTCCCAGGGCACTGCCGCCGGACAGAGCTCTGATTAGAAGTGATCGCTCAGAAGGTCATACCCACGATTCAATTCATCGGTTTTGACGTCGATTGATTGAGAGGAAACAACAAGAGCATCGAATGACATGATCGACTAAGGAGCGAGGGCGAAACCTTGATGGTACGGGCTTGTTCGGCGGTGAGGGAAGCTCTGGCAAAGGTCTCTTCGTCGACGAAGACGGCTTTCTTCAAGAGAAGCCTTTGGAGGGATTCAAGATTCGAAGACATTTCGGTCAGATTCGCGATCGCTCCGCCCCATCTCTCGCTCCCTTTCCCCTTGTCTTCCATCACCGATTCTCCGCAGCTTCTCCACAATCACACCACCATGAGAAGAACGGAGGCATCGCGTTAACCTCTCTCCCTCTTGGGTAAGGCTTACGCTGTGACGGCATCACTTTGAACTAATTGGGCTCGTCGTGGGCCCATAAATAGTTGGGCCTGGGCGGCATCAAACGAGAGCTTACTATCAAGAACAGCAAACACATCTGAAACGTGCTGTCCTGATGAGAAACTTGGGCCTTAGGCAGTCAGCGGTAGCAGCCGGTGGGCTAAGTACAGTGGTCGGGTGGCAGCAACAGGGGGCGAGGGGCAGTAGGGCGGCAGTCGGTGGCTGATGACAGTCGGCCGGCGGTGGCCACCGGCAATCGAGCGGCAATGCCAAATAGAAACCGATCTAGTTCCCACATAGAACCGATCCGGTCGCAATGCCAACTAGAAAATACAACTACTTTCATCTGTGAAGCAAATGCGCTGACTCTTCATCATGGGATCGTTCGCTAAACACGTCAAAGTCGACATATCTTTTGACAAGGCACGTCTGCCGATAGCTCTTAACCAAAGTCCACAACAACAGTGCCCAGTTTTATGACAACTCTTAAATGACGAGGAGCTATAAGATCTCTAAGAATACAATTACACTTTGACCATAAACCGTACGGTACATGGTCAAAGGCAAATGGACAAGACAGGCAGGTTCTTTTGCTAATCAAACTGCTGCCGGAGCTGCATCTCAGTTTCGCTTTTCCAAGTGGCGTGAGAAGACTGGCCCTTCATCCTCTTACTCTTCTCCTTATCTTTTATGGCAGATCCCTTCTTCTTGAGCTCTTTGCTTGGGTCAGTGGGAGGACGATCTCCACATACCGGGCACACCATTCCTCGTGCACTTGAGTATGTTTTGGGTATGCCACACTGCAAACACATTCTGCAGACAGGAGAGAAAGGTGAAGGACTAAGTAAATATGCAAAACAGGTGCCACTGAGCTCCCTACTCTAGCTGTGCCAATTAGGAAGGCAAGTTGAAATGTATTTACCGCAATAGTTCTGCTGCATCCTCTGCATTTGGATTTGTTGCAGTCGCCACACGCTTACCATCTTTTACCGTGGTTGAAACTGATGCTGTTGGAGGCTGGCTACCCTCGATATCACTTCTTACACGTTCATGAATACCAACCAACTGAGGTTTAGATTCCAAAACAGCACCTGCGGGTGGTAATATGAACTCATGGTCAAGGGTGCTACTATTGTTTTGACCCCGGCTACCCTAAGAACAAATGTTCATCAACTTATGCAAAAGCTGTGCGTAAGTGGTTTCTTTTCATTCTTTATCAATTGCCTAGAGAGTAAAATATGGTATTCAGATATGACTTTTCTCCTTATAAAACAAGCGTGACTACAAGTTAAGGCACTTATAGGGCCTCAACAGGAACTTTAACCTACAAACAATAGAAAAAGTCGCACTTCTGCTAGTGCACATGTGTATGAGGATCGGTAGCCAATTGCCTTTGAATAATTGAATACCACTCACGCACATGATCTCTACATAACAGGATTGTCAATCAGATGAAACACTTGAGGAGCATCGATAGGGGCCTTTAAGTATCATTGCATCTGAAAATAAACAAAAGCAACTAAACAAGAATGTCACTTTAACTTGTGCACACAAGTGTCTCTGTCAGGGATTGGTTCAGGCCCTGCCATCGTAAAGGAGGAACAAGGAAGGACTTTTTTTTGGGAGGGAGATATTAAACAGGGTGATAGGTTGCTTTGTTTCTGCTGATTGATAGAATTGTTCTGTTATTTGAACTCCACAAAATCAAACAGCAGTCACGACAAACGATCTTAATTCTGTAGGACATTATAGAGTAATCAAAAGTGAGAAAAATATGATGTCAGGATGCAATTTTCAGTGGCAGTCTTACCAGCAGGCATATCTTTCTTATCTCTACTTCTCCTACGGCGGCCATGCCTTTGCTGCTCAATCTCCCTTGCTGAAGGCTGCTCTTCCACACTATTATTAAGGAACTCCGGCGGTCCTACAATCTTTATTGTCCACAAGAGAAATGATGGTGGAACATTTGAGACCTCCCTTCTACTAAAAGCATCCACATTGGATACACAAAACTCCTAAAGTTGGAGATCACCCAAGAAGGGAATAAAAGGAAAATTTTCCAGATTCCATAAAATGGACTGGTGACCGTTTGGGCTATCAGGCTAATCACATCAAACTAGGACCTCAACAATTTTCATATTATTAGTATTTTGGAAAAAATCCCAACTAATTGTGATTGTCAATGTCTCTATCCTCCATTTCCACCAAATCCAAAGTTCAAGGTCCATTTGAAGAGGACTTATGGCACAATTGCTGATGTTGCTATTACCTAATTTGTACCAAAGAATACAAACATTGCAAAATTGATTAACTAATTGCAGTCGAAGAAATCACCTCAACATTCCAACTCCAAGAGGGTAAAGTTAAACACCTACTCAGTTTTAGTCTCTCACAATACAGCAACTTAGGAAATTTAAACACACAGAAAACGAAAACGGCTTATTTCATTAATAACAAGGGAAAATGACACAAGTAGTCCTTGAACTTTGGCCTATTGTCCAATTTGATCCATAATCTTTCAATTTGTTCAATGCGATCCCTAAACTTTAGTCCAATGGACAATTTTGAGGCTAAAGTTCAGGGACTGCATTAAATTAATAAAAATTTTATGATCAAAATTGCACATTAGGCCAAAATTCAGGTACCACTTGTGTCAATTTCCCTAATAGCAACCCAGGTTGCCTCCCTCTATGCAAAAACAATGGGTACACTATAGACGATTCACAGAAAGAAAAAAAAATAAAAACCTGCAGCTATGTCGTTCTCAGTCCAGAAAAACATAGCATAAATTTGGACTCCACAGATCACAAGATCAATTTCTAGTCCTCTTCCATACCGGGTATGGGTAACCAACAAGAACCCTAACAAAAAACACGTTTTACACTTTCCGAACACGAACCAAGGCGAATAACAGAGAGAAAAACTCAGGGTATAGAAAGCTGGTTTACCTCGGAGAAGGCATCGAAAGCAGAAGGAAGGCCCGCTGAATTGGAAGACGGCTTGGCCACATCGAAGAGGGAGGACCCAGCATTCAGAGGACGGCGGGGACGTTCGTCGTCGCCTTCGTCCTCGGAGGAGTTGGGGAAGTGGATTGGGTCGTCTACTTCTTCTTCCTCTGCGGAAGAATAGCCTTGAAGAAGCGCCAAGCTCATTCTCACTTATGTTTCAGTCGGGCCTCTAGCTTGTTCTCTCAGGCTATGGTCGTCTCGGGTTTTACTTCATTGGGGAGGCTATTTCCACAGCCAAGATGGCTGGGTACACGAAACCTTACTTGAAGAGACGAAATTGCCCTTAATGAGAATTTCCTGTATCCAGCCATATAGGCTGTGGAAAAAGCAGTACCCTTTTATTAAAATACTGATTTTAGATCTCTTTTTGTCCAATCTCATGCTCAATTGATAAAAGGGTGTGATGAAAATTTACACACTCACTGTCGGATAATTGGCATGTAAAAAAATTCGTCATAAAATTAATTTTAAATATATATTATCCATCAAACAGTAAATATGTAAGTATTTTTTTCTGTAGTACATATAAAAATAATCCTTAAAAATTTTCCCTTGACAAATTTTTTTGCCTCCTACAAATTACTTTAGTTTCTCACAAGTTACTTTTAACATCAATTCTGTTAAATGTAACGATTATAAACTATGATTACATAGTGACAAAAGTGCGCACTTAAGTAGCCAATGGCCAACGGATTTGATCATGCAATGATTTTTTTAGCGGAATTAAGTATTTACTAATAGAAAAACAACCCAATTAAATGCATAAAGTTATCATTTTTGATGTTATTATTGGGAAAATCACATAAGCCATCGGGGGTAACATAGTAATTCTGAAGGTAGGCATCGAATTCAAAATGTCTCTCCATAATACATACCCTGCAAATGTTTACTTACTAGCTAAAATCAGTTGCTAAGCCAACATCATATGATCTTTCAAATTGACGGGGTCGTCTAATTCTTGTTTAGTACAGCACTTTAATATTAGCACTTGTTAAGAACTTTCTCACCCCGTAAGACAACTCATTCCACTTCAAGCAAAAGAAGGAAAAGGAAAAGAAGAAAAAGCTACGGCCGAAATAAGGAAGCCGAAATGTTTTAACACCTCACATAGTCTTTGCATTCTTCATTTGCCTATCAAGAGATAGACAAGTACTTCCTAGCTAAATCCAATATCACAACGATTGAAGAAATAGCTCAGTAGCTGAGCCCCTGATTTAATTAACACATTAAATCCCAGTGACATTACTATTCTTATGAGATATACCCAGGTAAATTCCAGACTTAACCTTTTAGCCCCTGATAAGTTCAAGTAAGATGGCCTCTACAAGTTCACTGGCCTTCTCTTTGACACCATGAAATTCCCTTCTCACAAGGTACTCGAGAGAGCTCCCCGTTTTCGCTGAAAATGCCCTGTTTATGTCTTTGATGTCCTTTTCCGAGCGAGTGACTATGATCCGCACAAGAATCTCTCTAGCATCGGCATTCCTCATCCTGAGCTGTTTCGCAAAGAACTTCTCGGGGTTCTGAATACATCTGATCACTATACGAAGATCCCGTCCAAATTGCCCGCACTTGCTTTGCTTGACCAGCCTGGAGAATTCGTGCCCGTATAGCTGCTTGTAGGAAAGTAGAATGGCTCTTACTTGGGAAGTGTTACGCTGGCTCAAGAGTGAGAGGATGGTCTTCTGATCAATGGTCCTACCACTCTCCACAGATTCATAAAGAGTCTTGGCATCACAAAAGGCCAGGCTTGTGTCTGCTTTGTGGGCATGGTTGCGACATGATTTGCATACTGCAGCTAGTATCTAGAAAAAACGAACTAGAACTCAGGAAGTTGCACGTGGAATTAGTCAGTTAACAAAGGTGCCTCAGAATAGTAATGCACCTCCTTGAATCCGCCACTGACTTTCATGGAGATGTCTCGTTCAAGATCAGATTGATATCGAGAATGGTAATGCAGCTTAATGTAATGCAGCTCTGACGAAGAACGGGTGCATGTTATCTCAATCAGTGTGCCCAGATTGACGCTTCCCGCCACAAGTGTTCTTCTCAGAATTTCAGCATCACGGCTCTGAGGATCACTCACGCGCAGATAAGCCAATCTCTTTACAAGGAAGATTAATTTGTCAGACCTGAAAAACGCACTATACTGCAAATTAAGAGTGGTCCTTCAGCAAGCTAGACTCACAGTAAATGCGCTGCTCTTTTGATTGCTCGAGATGACCCGAAGAAGATCATGACCATATAGAACACAGTAGGTCTGGCAAATGGCCTTGAGTTCTTGTGACCTCCGGGAAAATATTTCGACAAGCTTCTGTCCCTCGCTTCCACCATTTCCTAACATAATAACAATCCAAAATGATGGCAACAGAAATTTCAAAATGAAAAGTCAGGACGTGAAAACACTGCATAATATCTATTCAAAACCGGGCTCTTTAGGGAGATGTATTAAGGAAATGTTACCAGAGAAAAAAATATACAAGTATCGGCACTCTGCCTCATACTGCCTCAAGCTTTTCATCGGCTTGCTGCTCATTTGTCTGTTACTTTCCAGATTTTTCTTTTTTCTGTTACCGCAAACATACAAAAAAAGAGCATTTTATAGGACAAAGTCGATGTTAAATGTCCTATAGGAATTCTGTAGCCATTTCTGTGTCTGGCTTGCAGAAAGAGAAGTAGAGAAGAAGCAAGTGCTACGTCCAAAGTGGAAGAATATCGAAAGGAACAAATCCTTCATTCCAGAATCGACCTCATGTTTCCTCCCTTTCCCATGATTGTTCACTTTACTGGTGACATCAGAATGTCTTAACATTTGCGTCCCTAGACATGTAGAAGAGCATCTTATTCTCTCTAAAGTTGCTCACAGCACTTTCTGATGTTAAACCTGTGGCTCATATATCGTAGGAGTAAAATGGCTTCGTCTAAAAGCTTCCCTAATGCAAGTATCTTCCTGGCCTTCTCAGCAGATGTGTCAAAATACTTGCCTTTGAACAACACTCCATGTTGCTCCCAGAGATCAGCAAGCTGAAACTTCCACCTTGATCCTGGTGGGAGAATTTGAATAAAGTGCATCGCCGTAATAACTTATGATGTCTATCAGGTATACGTAAAAGGGGAATCGCTATAACAATTGACAATGCCTACTGGATAAATCAATTAATGAAGGGGACATATAGCAGCTAAAACTTGTCATACCTATGTACCATAAGTTCTTATTTTCTCAATCTCCTATTCCAGAATTTCTTCATATTCTTTTTACAGTTTCACGACATTTGTGGCGGCAACACTCCAACAGACCAGCAGCGATTCGAAATTTTCCCAGCAGCATATTCTGAGAAAAGGCAATTATACAAATTGCCAGCACCCTCTTTTGCAACCTCATACAAGGAATCAACTGCACCTTCTTAATTGGAAACAACTGGAAGAAAACAGGAAACTACTAAACAGAGGAAGAGTAGTGATTCTTCTCTTTCTTTTTATGAGAATAAAGGAGATTACAGGATGTGGATTTTGCAATGGGCAAGAAAAGTACAAAATTAAATGGAATAAAAAAATTTGTCAGAGCCCATAGTCACCGGCAAAGCTTGTGAACTAGAATATATCAGCTGGTGCACCCAAATTTCCAGCATATATACTCTGCCTTTTCTCAAGCCTAGCATTGGACAACTTCTGTCTCTTTGCCTCTCTCTCCCTCCCTCTCTCCCTGCCCCTTCCTTTACTGATTAAGAGGCAGCAGACTAGCTTTACTCATGTCTTCTTCTTATAAATCAAAACTGCAGAGGGCATGGGCAAGGGTAGTTCAACTTGACCAGTTCAGCATAGTAAAGCGCTTCCATATCTGCCCAACCGACAAGCTGAAACCATCGTGAAAATTGCCCTCTGTGAAAGCATACATGAAACAACCG
Source organism: Melaleuca quinquenervia (assembly GCA_030064385.1). Taxonomy (NCBI): domain Eukaryota; kingdom Viridiplantae; phylum Streptophyta; class Magnoliopsida; order Myrtales; family Myrtaceae; genus Melaleuca; species Melaleuca quinquenervia. The sequence goes on along the minus strand of CM057726.1, from coordinate 738,768 downwards.
CAGGTTCTGAAACAATAGACAAATAAAATCTGGTCCATAGGCTGCAAAAAATGAAAACACCATCACTACAAGGAATAAAAGACTATTTCTATGCATATCTTACACATAGATGCTTTGATTCTTCTGTGCTTTTTATTGTAGACCTCATGAATTGAAAATGGAATAGCACAGACAGAAGGCAAGCGGATAGCAACATCATCAATGCAGACAATTTTAGAACAATTTGGCACTGTAACCCAAAAGATACCAACGATTACAACAGACCTGCAATGCAACAGAATCTTCTCTTACAACAGAAATTGAAGTCAGGGACTAAGTGGTGCAAACAAATGGACACGGTGAGGTAAGGATAAAAAATCTGGCCAAAACTTCATAATAAGGAAGGAGGAGCAATCAACTTAATGCATAACTTGAATGCAAGTAGATTCTTCCACAGGTCACACATTTATACTAAATGGGATAATGACACTTATGATTTCCGAACTTTGGCCTAATGTGCAATGTGATCCCTAACTTTCACTTTATTCAATATGATTCCCGAACTTTATCCCAATGTGCATTATGGTCCATGAATTTTCAATTTGTTCGATGTGGTCCCTGAACTTTTGGTACATGTTCAAATTAGTCCCTAAACTATATGAAAATATTCAATATTATATTTGAACTTAAATTAATCGAAGGACAATGTTAAACACTTCATATAGTCCATGGATTAGTTTGAATAAGTTCTGAAAATTCAAAAATCACATTGGACAAATTTAAGGGATCTCATTGCGCATTGGATAATAGTTCAAGGACCACATTGGACAAAGTGAAAGTTCAAGGACCTCGTTAAACATTGGACCAAAATTTAAAAAACATTTGTGTATTTTCCCATACCAAATCAATTATGCCCTTATGCTTATAGTATTTAATACACAAGAATCAAACACAAGATCCCTGACAATGCCATAAATGCTGCTTTACCGAGTCACGTGTCAGCAAAATTAGGTGTGCAGTGTCTGAAACAAATATCTAGAATGGAGAAACATATAGAAGAAGATTTTCAGTGGCAAAAATATTGCTCATGGTCAATTAATCCTTGAAGATACGATGTTCTTCTAAGCACTGGAATTTGAACAGTGACAATGTCTTCATTTTCCTAAAAAGAAGGTTCATCGAATGCCCAAAAAAAAAGGAAAGTTGGACCATGTCAACTCAAGACAAGTGAATAGATAATTCATCGCTACTTTAACATCATGCATGCACTAGAGTGGATACTTTTTAAAGCAGCAGCTTACAACAGTACATAGTCACAAGAAGCAGCCTTTAAGATATGAAGCTAGACATAAAAGTATATAAAGGGAAGAGGAACAGCACTTACCATCAATTTTGAGCCTCAAAATGGACAAGACCACCCTCTTTCTCTTTCTTGAACCTAGCAAGATGATCATGATACTCTTCGAGCTCTTTCTCCAACCTCTCAATGAACTGACTTGTGTGCTCAAGTGATTGCTCAAACTTATACTTTTCCAAGGCCTGCATTTTGGAAACAAATAAGAAAGATAACATTGTAAATCAAAATCGTTCATCAAACAATAGAACTAATCAAAATTTATATGCAAGGAAGGTATCTGGCCCTCAATGATCACCATACAAGATATGCATGTCATTGATTGAGGTCAATAATAAAAATAATATTGTGGAAAAACTTAGAAAAGTCGCACATCTAAGAAAACAGGAACAGGAGAATAGTTAACAAGACAAACTAAAGGAAAAAGAATAGCAGGGTAAAAATCAACAGTAGCTAACTTTAGGCAGCAATAAGATCAGTCCAAATCAGGCTTTTGAATGACAGTTTACATCTCATAGACTCCAAGCATTATCATCTATGACCATGTTGTCTTGTGTCAACGTGCCTCGTTAGAATGATATACATGGCACGATCTATATAATACTACTTTGATTGTGCAGATTTTGACAATGCAGCAAGTCGTGGCCAAGAGAAAAGGAAAGCTTGAAATCACCTTTTCTTTAGAAAGAGTATCTGGAGGTGACATAATCTTTGGCTGCACATAGTTCTTTCCACGGTAGAAGATTATTGTATTATTAGGCTTTATGTCAATCACAATTCCTTTGCTTAGCCGTGCAAGTTCATCCGCATATTCATGAATCTGACCTGGCCTACAAGGTTTGCATATAACCTTTACAGTTTCATGCTTTTTCCAATGTAGATGCATGTTCAGAACTACACCTCCAAATACTCCACGTCTTCCAACAGGAACATAATTTTTCTTTTTCTCACCCGTACGCTTCAAGTAATGCTTCTCTTCCTCAGTTAAAATCTCAGGATCATATCTTTCAGCTGGTGCTTTAGGAACCTCAAACTTCCTCAACTTTTCAATCAACCATTCTTCCTTTCTCTTGGCCTAGACAAAATTCTCCGAAGGATGAATAGCAAACAACTTTTGTCAGGTGGTTACAGGAGCAAAAATCTTATGCTCAAGCAAAGATACAGAAAGGGGAACTGCAATATGGCAAACAAGGTTCATTATTAACTACCAAAAGAATATCATAAAACAGGGTCTGTGTAGCTTTAAAATAGTAAAATTTAAGCAAAGTTGTGGAAGTTCTAAATGGAGCATAGTTTCTGAAAAATTAAAATCAAAAGCTGCAAGAGCATTCCCCCCTCCCAAAAAAAAAAAACTTAAAATAAAGAAAAAGAAGCGACAGAGTCATCTAAAACTTTCAGAGGGGTCAATACACTATAACAAAAGACTCTATCTCAGATAAAGATGCAGGAGTTCCACTGTCCTTTACACACTAGTGAGATTTCCAACCTTTTCAAGTTTATATCTGATCCTGACTTCAGGATTGGGAGAGTTCATCTTCTTCTTGGCCTTTAGCCGATAGAACCTGAGTTCGTTCACTTTTGCCTTTTTTGACTTTTTTATCCGCTTCTTAACTTTAATTGGGGGACCACTTTTGTGCAGAGGCTTATTTATAGAAAACCTGACAACATCGTTCTCTGTCTGTAACTCAAATGATGCAGTGCTCACATGTCTAGCATGTAGGAGTCGATCAGCAATGACACAACCTTCATGAGTACTTAATCTCCACACTTGCAGAGGATGTACCGAAAGCGAAAAGAAAATTTGCTGTTGGAGAAGCCTCACTGTCCTGCACTTCTCTCCGATGTGAGCATGTGACCCCGCAAATATATGATCTTTAGGCAATGATGAAGAATTTGAAACATGCTGAGCAAGGAAACTAGAGCAGATGAAAGAATCCCTGCAGATAGAACAAGTACAATATTATGAATAACACTCATAGCAAAAAAGTCAAAATAGCAGGCAAAAGAAGAAGATGGGCCTGAGACATCTTGTTACACATCGAATAACTTAAGGTGATGCAGAAAAAGTCAAGGGGAGGAAACTTAGTCAGTTACGCAGGGCAGAAAAAACCCAGAGTCGTGCCTCTTGAACAATCAAAAGGCAAGTCAACTTGTTCAATTTATCACATATATTTTACTTGCATATAAAAGGCTAATTGGCCATGACTTATTTTTAATGGAATTGGGTGAAAACAATCCTGAGTAGTTTAACAGGTTGAAAGAAACTACGCAAGGCTGAAAGAGGTTGCCCTTGAAAGCTAGATTTGAACTAAGAACCTGTTTATTTCTTAACATGACTTTCTCTCACAAGGTCTAAACTACCCCAAAATAGAACCAGGCTCACTCCTTAGTAATATTTCACATTAAGCCCAATACCATAACCCCATCCCAAATCCTACTTGAAAGGCAGGTGAGGTCAAAGCTGCTAACGAAGTAAATCAACGGACACATCAAACAGAAACTCAGCTTGCCATTAATAGATTCCTAGAAAGTACCACAGAGCACATTGACTGAGCTAATCAAGTTCAAAATTGTAGATAACAACCATTAACTCTAGCTTGACAGAGTCCATTTGCAACACCGGCACCAGCTACAACACCATCTGCATATATCCTTTTGAAGTTTTATCAAGAATCAAGATAAATGCAAAAGCTGGATCCCCGAACTTGAGGGGACTATCGCTAGCTCATTAGTTGCCTTTTCTCCAAGTTGACGCCACTGACTCTCGTATTGTTCGACGTTAATATCAACAAAGTCATCTCTTCAAGACGACACTTGATGAGAAAGAAGAGCATAAACTCGGGCAGAGAACGAGATACCAGAATTGCGACGACGATCACGTAAAAGGCCGCACAAAAGCGAAGAAACATCGAAAGCAACGTCGAACGACGCGAAACAAGAACACGAAAGCACCTGCGAATCAGAGAGCGAGCGAATCCCCGAACAGCGGCTCTCGCAGGAGAAGATGCCGCTCTTAGCATGACTGATGAGCGAACGGCAATCGATTCCTCCGGCCAATCAAAGCCACCTCATCACCTATGCGGACGCTTCGGTGAGCTCCTCAACTTCGACTTCTTCGGCTGCAAATCAAATCTTGGTATGACTGCGAAGCTGTTGATGATTACGGCGTCGGAAACCGATCGGCGACCGATGAAATCCGACCAAATGAACGGGAAGTTAATGCGAACGTCGGAATCACCCTTCCGAAGGTTTTTTTGAGCCGTTGAACGGGCTTGTGTCGGCCCGTATCAGTGAAGGCCCTTTGGAGCTGAGTCGAGCATTCGTATAAAATAATAATAATAATGCTCTAAAAATCACGTGAATATTCAACCTTTTCAAGTTTAATTACATTGATATCTTAGGTTATAAAAATATTCTATTTAATTCTATAATTCATCAAATAGTGAATAAAATTATTTAATCTCGTGATTTCACATCATAACCTATATAAATTTATGCTAATTGGAATTCAAATGACCAAACCTAATCGTTGTATAATTTACAACCCACGTGTCACAGAATAATTTCTACTTTTAATTCATTGTAATCTTTTGAAGATGTAATTATGATTAATTTTTTCCAGACTTTTGTGGCTCAAGCACGTATCTTTTTTTTTTTGAACAAGCTATATAAAATCCTTCTTCAAGTATTTATAGAGAGGAGATCAGTGTATAAGTAATTCGTAAGAAGGAAAAATTCCTAGAAGAGTATAAGATCGAGATAGATGGAAAAAGTTCTCTTGAAAAAAAAATCTCACATTTTCTCTTTATTTAATATATAGAATGACAGCAAAAAATGAATGCCGTATCTATTAATAAGAATGTAAAGTCACGATCACGAGTTATCGCATTCCATTATTAATAGGCGCTAGGTATTTTGAACTCTTAGTATTACTTTTGAAACCGGCGGCTCTTTTTAGAATAAATGTAAAATTCCTCAAATATAATAATGTACAAACATTTAATAGAAAACGGTTTGCATTTTCTGCTAATTAAGCGAGCCATGTTATTAATTACGTTTATATTTTTTCGGACATCTTAATCATGTCAATATATCACAAGATATGCCGGATTATCTGATAAATATATCGTCTCGAGTCAAATTTTGAAAATTTGAGATATTTAATAAAATGAAGATAGAAAAGAAAAAAAACACTGCTCCGTTTTGGCGGAATGGGAGGAACCCGGTCTCTCCTCCGACTTCCTGCTCGAGACTCCGGAATCAGCAGACAGTCGCATCAGATGACTCCTCCGCCGTGAAGTCGAACGGCTCTCGGTTCCCCTTCACGAGAACTTCGTATCCGAAGCCTGGGAAGGAGGCGGCGGTAAGTGGATCATGAAGAACGACGGCAAGAACATCGCCTCGTGGAAACGAAGGGAGCTCCCACTTTTGGTGCTGTACGCGCTTGTGTTCTATGCCGTCATCATACGGCGCTCCCTTCAGCTCTCTCGTGGTAAGTCTTCTTTCAATTTGTGCTGCTGCGGGCTCCATTGCCTTTTGCTGTAATGCGGATTTCGCCTCACGGCCCGAGTCGCGGTCTGGGGTGTGATGATTCTTGCAGATTACTCGTTGAATCTCTATGGGCTCCGACCTGGCTGGATCGCCCGCAGACTCAACGTATGTCTTTTTTCCCGCCTTTGTAACTTCTATATGGATTGTTGTCACTCGCTGAGCCTCTAAGTTTCATTTGTATCTCTCTAATTTGGTGGGGAAACTTTTCGATGTACATTTACAGCGAATGATGCTCTTAGTGATTAGTATCCCTATTGGTCGGATGGGGCTCTTGGGTGAGGTCTTGCGGACTAGGAAGCTACGTTGTTTTGAGTTCTGTTTTTTTATCATTTTATGATGAAAATTTGCTAATTCAGCACATTCTTTCCTTTTTGCGTATGCCTTGTCTGAAAAAACATGTGATTTTTCCTTGATTGATTGCTTTGGAAGGAAATACAAATAATTTCCCTGAACAGGAGGTTAAGCTCAAGTTTTATACACATAGACACCACGCCTGCATGTATGTATGCAGCAGGGTTCTGTTTTGCTTAAGTAAAATGACTTGTGAAGAAGAGTTATGTACGCTGGGTTGATATTTCCTCACTTGTCTTGGACTATCCACAATATCCTCTTCTTTGTGCAGGACCTATCAGATGCCCAGTGGAGGAACTTTCGTGGAAATTTGCCTATTCTCACCGTCGTTTTTGGAATCTTTTCATTTGTTGCCAATAGCACAAGAGTAATTTTTCATTTGAAAGCACGAGGGATGTCCAATGTCTGGCTTCTGATTTCTTTAGCTTACCTGCTTTACCTACATGGAGCATGGTATGCAATGTACTTGCCATACTTATATCTGTTTTTAAGATGTCCGCACAGTTTGTTTTTCTTCTTTAACATCCTCCCTCTCTGTTCTTCTTTGTGGGCAGCACTGTATTTGTCTTGTCAATTGCTTCACTTAACTTTCTTCTCGTGAAGGTAATTTCCATTCTACATAGACTATTACTCTTATGCTGGAAATGCAACTTTATGATGGGGGAAGATAAAAGGGCGTGTGTATGCATGTCAGTGAGGTGGGTGAGCTAGTTTTCCTCTGATGATATCTTCATTTCTTGATGCTTGTGCAGATATTCGTGAGGAAAAAGTACTTTTCACTTATGCTGTGGACCTTTTCAATTTTTTTTCTTATATGTAATCGTGTTTATGAGGGGTACTCTTTTTCTATGTTTGGGTAAGTTTTTGTTTTTAGTGTCCTTGGCTTGCAATGGATAAACTTATGAGCAAAGTTATAATGGAAATTTATCATTCATCATGCACAGGCAACGTTGGATCTTCTTGGACAGCTTTCGGGGAGTATTTCGCTGGCAAATTTGCTTTAACTTCGGTAATTCTGTCATTAAAATTGGTCATAGGTTGAGTGGGCATTATTCCTTGGTAATTCTGTCATTATGAACTTTGGTCCTGGATTTTCTATATATGGTGTTGGCCATTGTAAATTATATTAATCAGTGAATTCACAACAATAGAGAAGCAAGATGCTTCTTAAAGTTACTCTTCTCAATGCATGCATGGGTGAATTCATAACGCATGGAAGTCTTGTCTTTGCCTTCTTTGCATGGGAAAATTCAAATGACACATAGAGAGATGCTTTGTGAAAATTTCACTAGTTAGCAAGGTACTTTCCCTTTGCTTTTTTGCTAACCATATGTCTGCTTTTGTCACTCCTTGATAGTAATTTTGCGTATGGTGAGTTTTGGATATGATTACTGCTGGGCCTGTCAAAGTTCTGGATTTGATCAGAAGGTATTATCACTGCTAATTACTTGTGAAAATGTTGCATACTTAGCTTTTCATTGCCTCAAGTTGAATCTGTATGGATTTATTAAACTACTATGGGTATATTTGGACTATCATTACTTTTTGTCAGAGTATGTAATGAGATGAATGCAGTCTTAGTAGCATTTGCTGGATGTTTCTTAATGACATTCTTTTACCATGTGTAGAAGCATGCTGAGTATTGCCGCATTTGTAAATCGGGAAAAACATGCTACCAAATTTTACAGGTTGATTGGATTCTGGAATAGAACACTATTCATTTTATTCTAGGAATGAGTTATGTTATTGACAAGTTTAAATGTTATCAGGAAAGAAGTGTCCCAAGTGATAAGTATTCCTTTGGCATATATCTATGCTATTTGATATATGCACCACTCTACATCTCAGGGCCAATTGTGAGCTTCAATGCATTTGCTTCACAGGTTAGTTTGGTGTTTTACACATCATATGTTTACGTCTTTGTTTTGTTTAATCTAGTTGTGCATGCTTAATGGGCTATTTTATGAAAGTACATCCTCTTTGATATGTTCATGATTGGATGGGTCCATTATAATGGAAGCATTTGTTCTATTGGGCATTGTATATACCATGTGGTAATTAGATTGGAGAAACAAGCTAATCGTAGATTGAGATTCTAAAAGTAAAACTGAAGTTGGTAAGATGCATACCATATGAGCTATGTGGTTTACAGCCATGCAACTAATTGATGTACTTTTGAAGTGCACTTACTTCTTCTAGTTCAAGATCGACATTCAACATTTGTATTATGATAGTAGACATCAAATTGGTGAAGAGGAGGGTTTAAAGTTATTAAGCATACAACATATTGCTTTGACATTTTTTAAAGAGGTGCAACTATGGGAGGTACTATATTTAAGCACTGAAACTAAATTGAGAAAGGCTTGTGTATTCTTTTGTTAGCAATCTAGAATTTGCTGAGCATATACTGAATTTTGCTATTGGATAAGCACTCTCACTACTCTTTGATGATATACTGCCGTGTCACGCTTATGCATTCAATCCCTATAGAAAAACTTTAGGGTTTCATGTCAGCTTTACTGGTTGATTTACTGCATTCTTGCTGCCAAGTCGGGACTAAATAGTAATTATGTGGTTCACTGAACTTTCGATTGGCGCAGTTGGAGATGCCACAGAAGAATTATGCACTCAAAGACATAGTTCTCTATGGAGTTCGATGGATATTGAGTCTTGTCCTTATGGAACTTATGACTCATTTTTTCTATTACAATGCCTTTGCAATCAGGTGCTTCTTTTGCACAAAATGTTCACTAGAGAATGTTTTTTGTTGATTACCTTAAAACCAAATATGTTTTTTGTCCAGTGGCTTGTGGAAGCAGTTATCAGCCATGGATGTATTCATCATTGGCTATGGAGTAAGTATGTATTTTTTGCATCCTGTCTGTTGCTTATTAGTTTATTGTCGCAATTGTTTATGGTTGAATTTGTGTAGCAAGTGAGAAAATACACCTTCTGATGCATGAAAAAATGAATTAAAAGGCAACTCAAGTAGAGTTAATCACTGTTGAAAGGGCAATATAGCAACCAAGGCTCCAATGTTTTTCTGAGAACTTCGAATCCCCGCTATTTGGCCAGTGCAGAGGATCTAATTGTAGATGCGTCAAAAAGAAGTTCACCTTGAAAACCATAGTATTGAAACTGAGAAATAAGAAAGGTCGTGAAGAGTCCAAGATAGGATGGAAAGCATAAACCAGAAGAAATTATAGTTAAGGACCAAGGTCTGTTTGGCTGTAAAAATGGACCAATGCAATAATGAATGAGGAAGGTCTCATGTAAAAAAGGAGTAAAGGTGAGTATGGCAGAGACAACTTTAATTAAGTATACTTATTTCTGTGGATTATATATTTTATGTTTGTTGCAATTTTCTTGTGGAATAATAATGAATTCGATTACCTAACATCCATTTTGGAACCATTCTTATGGTTGCACAGGTTTTAAACTTCATGTGGCTGAAGTTTTTTCTGATCTGGCGCTATTTCCGGCTTTGGTCACTGGTAATATTCCGGATTTGATTGTAGTTTGTACCTCACTAGTTCCTTGGGCAAGGGATTCATCGTGTGTCTTTGATCTGTATTGCTGACCTTCCTGCCTTATTAGAGTTAGTGTCCTGCAATCGTAGATTTGTGGGGTTGAGGCTCCTGAGAATATGCCTAAGTGCATCAACAATTGCTATGATCTGGAAAGTTTTTGGAAAAGTTGGCATGCATCCTATAACAAATGGCTTGTAAGGTGCAACTTCCTCCTCTTTATCCCTTGTACTTCTCCCATCGACATTGACTCATATTATTCTGAATTTCCACAATGTAAGGTACATATACATTCCTTTAGGAGGTGTTCAGAGAAAAATACTCATCATATGGGTTATATTCACTTTCGTAGCATTGTGGCATGACCTCGAATGGTACTTCCTATTCCTCAACAAACTTGTTCAGTAATTTCTTTGGTCTGTTGGAGGAATTAGGTGTGCAAGCTTGATAGTATACGTCTAATCTTACAGCTTATGCATTCAAACAACAGGAAACTTCTATCATGGGCGTGGTTGACTTGTTTGTTCTATGTTCCAGAACTGGTACTTAAGTCAGTGGCAAATGCATTTCAGGTGATGCCTTCTATTTCACCAATTATCCTTGTTTTGGCATTGATCGTGTTAAAGTTCACCATCCTTGATACAACTACTAAAAAGGGACAAAGAAATAGAGCACTAAGAGCAAATATGATTTAGTTTAGTGCCATGATTGGGCCTTATCTTGCACGACTCAAACCTTGCAGGTTTTGGGTAAATTTACCTGATATGCAGTTTGATGGTTGTTTCCTTTCCCTTCATTCAGTAAATTTTCATATCTAGTAATATACGGGGAAGATGAAGGATAGAATATGAAGCCAAACTGAGATCTTTTGGGTAGACAGATGCTTTTTATTTGAATTTGGCTGCATATCGGTGGAGATTGGTTGCTTGTTGCATTTCTAGAGGATCTACAACTTCCTTGCACTGGAATCAACTGATGATTCTTGTTGATGGAATGTTCATAGAACCGTGACATATAAGAGGGTTCTAGACTGGAACTGGATTCCTTAATTCTGATAAATGTAGTGCTGTCCTTGATGCAAAGGCCTACTTTTGTCACTGGTTATCATTCAAGTATGCAAATATTCCTCTTGGTTGCATGTATAAGAGTAGGAGACTTAAGCTGTTTAAGCAGATGCACGGCATGTTTGTTGGATAGCCAAATGAACTTTGATTACAAGACATAAGTTAGGCCATGAAGACTAAAGACACAAATGATTCAAATTGATAACACGAGAAGTTTTAGATGAACCAACAATCATTAGGTTTTAACATGCACGGTCATTAGAGTTCTCACCTCAGTCACAAATTGACAAGTTAAAGCTGAAGTTTCGACTGTCTATTTCTAGATTTTTAAATCTACCTGTACAGGCTTTGTAACTTTTGGCTTAAATTTCTGCTATGACTTGCATCAGGTTGAAAACGCTCTTGGAGAGTTATTCTTTCGAGAAGTCAGGGCAACTGCTGGTGCTGTTACAATCACTTGCCTCATGGTCTGCTGTGTTCATGGCTTGGGCAATAGTCTCATATTATATTATTACATGTGTTCTTGCATACTGCATTATATTGTATTGATAAAGACAAAGATGCCATTGGGCGTAAAAAATTTTTGATCTTGGGTATATTATAGATTTTTTTTTCACAAGAATATTTTTAATATCTAAACTTTTGGGTTCACCTGCATCAGGTTGCAAATCTTGTTGGCTTTGTGATTGGACCATCTGGTATCAGTTGGTTAATTGCTCGATTCCTTCATAAAGAAGGTAAATCCCAATATTTCCACCTTGACAAGTAAACACGCATCATCTGTAAATGGTAAATTTCTTTTTTGGCGATAGTGCATCATTAACCATGTTACTCAATACATCTCCTAAGATTGATGTTCCAGTGGTTACTACATTTCAGCTGCATCTTTGTCATCTAGAAATAGGGTCGCAAAGACAATGGATGTGGTCCTTGTGTGGCATTCTAGATAAGAATAAGCCACCTTAGGGAGCTCGGGTACGATGTCAAATTTTTGTTTTCTGAGGATTGTTCTCTTTGAACATTCAGGCATATATGAAGCAAATATTTGAATTAGATAGGTTGTTAATGTTATCTAAAGATTTCTTATGTGAAACTGTTGGAGCCTGCTGGTTGATAGCATCGAATGAAGCAAGTTGTGCCTTTGACAAATAAGACATTCTTGAACCTGCCAGCCTCTCCAAGCTTTCTGCATGAAATGGAAAAGTTCTAGGCACTAGCTTTCTGCATGATATACACAAGTTTAGGGTCAATTGGCCTATTTAATACGTACTAGCTATTGTCATTTCAATTTTCCATTTTGACACAAAAGTAAACAAGCTCCAATTGGAGTGAGCACTCCACAAGATCCAAGTCTGTTGATCCTCTGTTGATAGTTAACCCAGTGCTAAAGGGGTTTTGAGCTCATTTTTCCTCTCTATTGGCAATTGAAACTACAATAAGTCTGGGAGGAGATGGATGGATGCTGCTATACTGGGCAAGCGGAGATCTTCAGCCACTTTTTGCAGTTCTCTTTTAGCATCTAAGAGACTCTGCCAATTTTGCCCTTTCATGTCACCATATATAGCATTTTTTGACGAAGCATCTCGATTTCTTGAACTTGAACGATTAGTTCTTGCTACTTGCAGAGCTGTTATCTCATCCTTGTTATCACCTGTCTTTTATTCCCTCAATTTTGGAGCTGCGGGCATTGATAAGAGCATTCCATCTTGCAGGATGGCCTATTCTTGGTGGCATGTTCTTGACATTCTATGTGGGGACCAAGGTAAGTTAGACATTTCCTTGTCTTTGCCATCAAACGGAGAAAAGTGACACCTATCGCCCTATTTTGCAGCTCATGTTTCATATCCAGGATGCCAATCGGAAAGGACGGTGAATCGAACTTTGAAAGAGTTGTTCTCAGTTGCACCACTGCACAGTAGGATTGTTTAGCAGTAGACCAAAGAGAAGCGCATTGATGAAATTTCTCGACAGACTAACCTCGGCATCATAGGTAAACTTTGGAAAGGCATTCCATGACTACTCTCGGCACTCAGCGGGAGAGTCGGTTTGTTAGCCTTGTATGGACTGGCAACCCTTCAGTGCTCGTGAATGTTGGTGCTGCTGCTGAGAACTATTTTTGTATAACTTAGTTTCGTTCTAGTCAAATGATTGCGATGTAAGATATAGTCATCTGTGCACTATGAATGTATCAGAAGCAGATACTCATGAAAATGGGATCTGTCGGTTCTCTCTTTCAACATTTAGTTGTATGAAATATCAAATCAAATGGGTGATAACGCCAAAAAAAAAAAATCAATTTTAAGGCTATTTTAGAAGAATTTTTGCCTGCAGAGCAGGGTCTATGAATTATAATATAATCCATATGCGTTTACGTTAAGCACCTATGTAACGATTGCCATTGTTTGTTGCATGAACTGGGAACGTCGTTACCTTTCGGGTCGGGCTCAAGCTCAGACGAAGAGTCCACGGTTAAGTACTTACATGAGACTAATTAGGTTTTAGGCGTAGAGGGCCACCATGCGGCAGGAGCAAATTACACAGGACGGGCTTTTAAATGCGCGTTATTTGAGAAAATATTGGGTTGGGTGCGGACGTTGTGCCAAGTAGGACATGCAGTAGTAGTCCATTCAAATCGCGCCATGTAGCGTCACGTCATCCGGTCGGGTCCACCAAGCGGAGCTAACTGGAGGTAAGTCAATTTTTAAAAAGTGGAGGGGGGAAATTTTTGAGTTTCTCTCCCTTCTTTCTTGTCTCTGTCTTGTCAAATGAGAGTGGAGACCCTTCTTATCACTTTTCCCCCCTCCCTTTTCTCTCTCTCTCTTCTTCTCTTCTCCCGCGTTCTGAATTTCTCCGACCCAACTCCCAGGAGACTCTCGCCGGTAATCTGCTCATCCGACGAACTGCGCCGCCTCCGCCTCCGCTTTATCCCTTGCCTTCGGCCCTCTCTCAAGCCTCGGACGCTCTCCTCTCTCTCTCTACCGACTCATGCGACCCTCTCTCTCCCTCTCGACTCACTAGCGCCCTCGCCTCTGCCTTCGCTTTGTCCGCTGCCCACGCCATCGCCAAATCGTTGTTCCAAAGTTACATAATTTCTACACATTACTGTTTACGCCATGTTGTAATGTTTTTCTGTCTCTCATCGTCCATCCCACCGAAGAATCGGAAATTTTTTGTGTTTATTACATTGCAGATGACTCATTTTGGGGAATCTTTCCCCTTTACAGTACTCTCTTCGTTGGTTCGGCCACGCCTCTGCCTCTCTGCCTCCGGTTGCTTTGTTGCCCACGCCAATATTAATTTCCAAATGTACATGCGCATGTGTGATTTTTGCTAATGACCACACGGATTAGAAATATTTAGGGCCCGGAGAATTGGACACTTTTCATGGGGAATTTTTTTTTATGGTCTTAGAGATTAATAAAAAAATTTGATGAGAAATGAAATTACAAGCAGGAGAAAACTGGAGGATTGATGATTGCTTTTGGCAGGAGGGGAGAAAAAAGTTGAGTTTTGTGTAGATGTATTTTAATCTCAAAGTTGGGAACAATATGTCGAACTTGAAGTGCTGAAACTTGATTATCATAAAAATCCTGGAAAATTTATTTCGTTCATTCAAGAGTTGAGCATTACAGCCCCTTGAAATTATGCAATCTTCCTTTCGTCATGATTTACAAACGTCGGTTTCACATGTCACTACATCGTTCATACCCTTTCTCTTCAAGATCCCAACGAATCATTTTCTTGTAACAAGGAGAAAGCCTTTCTAACAATTTAAAGTCCTGCTTGTCATCGTTAAAGATGTTTTTTAGCATAATCTATTTATGTGACGGTAGTTGGTCAGTGATGGTGACGTATAAACTGACAGATATGAATGGTCCAGACTTCACCCAAACTCTTGATTTCTCCCTCCCTTGATTCTCCCTCTCTTTACACGCCAGGAGACAAAACTTCCTCAAAGGAACGCAATTCAAAGTTCAAACAAGCTGGAGCTGTGTGGCAAAAGATTCTAAGGTGCTGCATGAATCGCACCTGTTTCTCGTCCAGAACTGGTTCTGGACCAAAAAAACCAGTTCTGGACGAGAAACGCGTTTGCTTCAACATTTTGTGAAAACCGGTTCTGAACCAATTTTCTTGGCCAGAACCGGTTTTCATCTTAGAATGAGAAAGCAAAAAAAAGTAGTTTCTTGGCTTCTCCTCCCTTCTAAGAACGTGTTCTTAGATTCCCCTCCCCCTTTCTTCTCCTCCCCCTTTCTTCCCCTGCAGATCGTGTGCGTGTCTTCCTCCTCCCCTGCAGCAGCTCGCCGCCTCCAGCTCCCCTGCGCCGCTGCCTGCAGCTCGCCTCCGCCGCCGCTGCCTCCAGCTCGCCGCCGCCGCCGCCTCCAGCTCGCCTCCGCCGCCTCCTCCAGCTCGCCCCGCCCCAGCCACCAGCTCGCCCCGCCGCCGCCCCCCCGCCGCCTAGATCTGCCCCCAGCTCGCCCCCAACCGCTCCCCAGCCGCCCGCCGCCGCCCCCAGCTCGCCCCAGCCACCAGCTCGCCCCGCCCCAGCCACCAGCTCGCCCCGCCTCCTGCCTCCCGCCGCTGCCACCAGCTCACCACCAGCTCGCCCCCAGCCCCCAGCTCGCCCCCGCCCCAGCCACCAGCTCGCCCCGCCTCCTGCCTCCCGCCGCTGCCACCAGCTCCCCCCGCCCCAGCCACCAGCTCGCCCCCAGCCCCCAGCTCGCCCCGCCCCAGCCACCAGCTCGCCCCCAGCCCCCAGCTCGCCCCGCCCCAGCCACCAGCTCGCCCCCAGCCGCCCCAGCCGCCCACAACCGCGCCCAGATCTGCCCCCAGACGCCCACAGCCGCGCAGATCTGCCCCCAGCCGCCACCAGCCGCGCCCAGCTCGCCCTCAGCCGCCCGCCGCCGCCCCCAGCCGCCCCAGCTCGCCCCTTCTTGAATTTATTGCTGAGAGAGAGAGAGAGAGAGAGAGAGAGAGAGAGAGAGAGAGAGAGAGAGAGAGAGAGAGAGAGAGAGAGAGAGAGAGAAGAGGAAGGAGACGCGCATGAATTGTTAATTTTTCTTGATAAATTATTTAATTTCATTTCGACATATGCTCTAATTCGAACTTAATTCGCATTATTCAATCTAGTGAGACTCATTGAATTTAATCGCGACTTCGGGCAACGGCTATCCCATGCTCGTTCCTCGCGTTCGGCCCCCGGATTTCAAGTCAGAGCTATAATCTCTCAAGAGTCGTTCACGTCTTTACTTATTATTTTGCGAGAAAAAATGACACACTTTGAATTCATTCCATCTTCGACCAAAAAAAAAAATTCATTCCATCATCGAGTCCAGTCATGGCAAACCATCATCTGTAACAAGTGGGTGCCCAACTCACTTGTCGAATTTTGGCTGACATGAATTTTTTTCGAGTTTGCATAAGGTTTATGGAGTGATTTCTCTTTAGCTTGGTGAGTAAAATTGGAATTTTTTTTTATTTAGGTCCATAGTAAAATTTGACTTGAAAAGCTGTATAAGGGAGGATCGAGCAAATGTTTCAATTTTAGAGTAAATTATAATAAATTATGCAAAAAAAAATATCAAATTTCCTTATTTTTATTAATATGAACATCTTCCAATATCCCAAATCATATATTTTAGAAAATGAAACAGAATCAGAAATAGAAATTTTTTGGTCATATCAAACAGCTTTCTCTTTCTGAAACAGAAATTGTATGTCCATATCAAACGCGTTTTTTTCGTCAGAAACTCATTCTGAACCAGAAATAGAAAAAACTCATTCTCGACAGAACTCATTCTTAGAAACAGAATGAGTATCATGCAGCACCTAAAACTACAAGACATCCTCGCTGGACAGATTTCATGACCAAAACTCGACTGCCGCTTCCTAAAGGACTTCTAATATCAAATCAATCTAGACTCCTAGACCCTTCATTAGATATCCGCCAAGATACCATCACAGACCACCAAAATGCCAAGGGAAGAACACTCATTCTGAAGTGTCCAAGAACAGAACAATCTCGGCCAAAACCATAAACAACGAAAGTCTAAAGAATACATAGACAGACATATACATATAGTTATGTTACAGACACGCCATATATCGGCACCCAGGTGCACTGGAATCTGCATTTCCTCAGCAACCAAATACTACGCATATCTGTCCTTTGAACTGTCATTTCTTGCAACCATATATTGATCGCATTGACTTCTGGTAAGTCAACAATATAGAGAAACTAATATAAATAAAATCGACGAGCAAAAACTAACCCTTGGCTTGGCAAACCTCTATCACGCAGCAGAAGTTACATCAACCTGCAGACAGATAGCTCAGTATATCGCTAGTCTAAAAGAGCAGAAGGCTTCACTTCAAATTTATCTGAATATCCATCCATAATCAGCGACTTCTCCATTGTGGTCCACCTCTCAATATAATGCGCAAATTTTCTCTCTAGCTCAGGTAGAATAGTAAAACCCTCAATTCTTAACAAATCATTCACGCTCAAGCAAAGAATCACAAATAAATCAGTAACTTCTCCAATGTGGTCCACCTCTCAATAGAATGCGCAAAGCTTCTCTCTAGCTCAGATAGAATAGTAAAGCCCCCTACTCTTATCACTTAAGCAAAGAATTACAAATAGACAACTCAGTAGAGACTAAAGCAGTTAATATATAAGCTCAATTTTCTTTTTCTTTTTTCTTTTTTCTTGGGCCCAACCTGCCCCTACCTAAAAATTTATTCCATTAGATGTACCAAAACTTTTTGGCCTAAAGTTTGACTTCTCAACTAAATTAAATTTCTATGTCATACAGTTCATTCAAACCCGATACCCCCCTCCCTACCTTTTCCCTCCCTCTCCCTACCTTTTCATTCAAATACAGTCGAGCTCAAACGCATTTTCTGTGCAGGATGAGGTAGTTATTCATTCACAATAGTATCTATCTAACATAAATTGAGTATCTGGAATACATATGTAGAGCCACTGCTCGAATAATTCAAATTTTACTATCCAGCAACAACAAATAAATACCATTCAGAACTTACCAAAAAAAATAAATAAATACCATTCAGCAATTATGAATCCAACATCAAAGAATTGTCATTTAACAAGAATTTCGTAAGACCAATCAGTAAACTACAAATTCTCAAAGACCATAAATTAATGGCAACTCATTGTTCCAACACGCCTTTCCATGGACCACAAATTCATGGCAACAACTGTCATCCTTCAGCCTAGCACATAGATTGGCGAAATGTCGAGCTCTTGTTAACAAGAATAGATGACCATTAAAGGGATTTCATTTTGTTCAGAGTTAAACTGAATTCTCACAATCACTCTTGCACATAATGGAAACAATGAACATGTCATTGCAAAATGCAAGTAGCTCAAGAACATAAAAACGTATGAGACTCGTACATTCTTTACCCATGACATACCTAACAGAACAAGGAATTGAGTCAAACTTAAAAGGTAAATCAACAAAAGAAGTAGTTAAAGCTCAATTGCGTAAGAAATAAGAGCTACCCATTCATATGGCTCTGAACCCCATCAATAAAGACAATTCCCTGGCACATATTATTCAGAAGACCTAATCATTACAACTTAAAAGGCAACTGCACCATTTTGGAGAAGATAAACAGTAAGGTTCTCTTCCCAGCCGCGTGAGAGAGAGAGAGAGAGAGAGATGGATCTTCTAGTACTGGACTTTAATTTACATGGTGTATGAGGAGCAGCATCCCCCAAAAAATTCCCGCATAAAGATGATGATATCAACAAGGAAGGAAATATTCCTCAGACTTATCGATCAACACAAACAAACATCACATCACCAATTTGCTAAGAAACACAACCAATAAACAAAAGGAATAACCCAACCCATTAGCATAACAAAGGATAATCATCACATTACATGACAACTAATGATAAAAACAGATGAGTACATATCCTTCATGGGTTACAGACAAATCATTTCGCAAGCATCAAGGAAGTGCATCCAAGCACAACTGAAGAATGCAAACTCTCTAGAACAAAATATAAGGGGGAGAACCCCATTCATACGTGTCAACAGATGAACTTTTTACCTCTATTAATACAAACATACCAGTTCAAGAACCTACAAATGACGCTCTGTGAACAATTCAATGTCGAGCTGACTATACAACAACATCCGACACTAACAAAAGTAAACCGCGTACCAAACTAATATCACTTGGACGCCAAAAGAATCTCAGGTTTCTTGGCTTTGCTCGGCGTGTTAGCATTAGAAGATGCATTTGCAGCCACCGCAGCTGCAGCCACTTTTGCGGCCTCGCGTGCCCTCTTGTCGAGCTGAATTAGACTCCTCGTAGCCAAGATTGCCTGGGGAACCAAATCATGAGAAGCCCTCGCATACAAACTCCTGACCGCAACTGAAGCCATGTCCTTGACTTCCTCTGCATTCAAAGGAGCCAACAAACAGTGGCCCAAGATCCTCAATACGGGTTGCAAAAGCTCCCAAGGGAGCGGGATTCTCGCACCCTTTGGCTCCAAATTAACACCATTCTCTTCAATTGCCAAGCACCTAATTTCCTCCACAACCCCATCGATCTCAACCTCATTCTCACTGCCATTCCCATCCTCCAAAGCCCGGAACCCATCAACTTTTTCCTCATCACCATCAAACTCCCTCCTGCAAGAGCAATCCTGCCCCGCCCAAGCTGCAGCGAACTGGCAAAGCTCGAGCTTCGACCATGAGGGCATCTGAGAGATCTGCTTATAATAACAATCCAGAGCTATTCCCACGATCGCGGCCCTTTTTGTAGACTTCACCGCAACCTGTGGCTCAAGGGGCGGCCACAAAACCCCGGCAGAGGTACGGGACGGCGGTGCAGGGGACCGGGTGCGCGGAGTGTGGTACAGAGAGGGCTGAGAGAGGTCTGGGATCGCAATCAGCGAGGGTTTGCCTGCGCGGGCCTTGCATTCGGAGGAATAAATGGCAAGGAGGACGGCCTCAAAGCCGGCGAGGGAAGGGGAAGGATCGGAGTGGATGCGGGAGAGGTAGAGACCAGAGAGGAGGGGCAAGAAGGAGAAGACGACGAGTCGAAGATCGGGATCGGAGGAGAGGAAAGTGTCGTAGAGCCAGTGGCAGAGGGGGTCCGACCCAGAGCCCGAGAGGGGCTCGGAGAGAGCGGAGGAAAGGGCAGAGTAGACGGGCAAGGAGGAGAGGAGGGACAGGGCCGGGCGGTCGGAGTCGGTGAGGGAGGAGAGAGGTAAGGAGAGGATGGAGGAGAGTGACTCGATACGGGTGCGGGCCTTGGAAATGGACTCCCACCAGGAGTGCATCGGGTCGGCCGCGGCGGCGGTCACGGCGGCGGTCGCGACGGCGGTTAAAGAGTTCGGAACGACGGAAGAGGCGGCGGATGAGGAGGAGGAGGAAGGCGAGGTGTTGCGCTGGACATCCATGGTCCTTCTTTTCCCGTAGGAATTACCAAAGGTGGCGTGAGAAGAGATCGGAGATGGGACTGTGGATTCTGGGTTGAAGGAAAATGACGCCGATGGTTTCTTCTGTTTGGATGACTTGAGTCCAGTTAGGCGGATGTGGTCTCCGGGTCGTGGGTTTCCTTCGGGTTCGGGCGTCCGGCCCGCTACAAAGGCCCAAGGGTCATCATCAGGCCCAAAGAAGGCTATCGAGTAACCTTCGAAAAGGCTATCTTTGAGATTGTGATCAAATCAATACGGGCTAGGTGAGAATATGAGTCACTTAAAAATTTGATTAAGAGGTCGTAAGAAGGTTTGCAAAAAGAAAGCCCGATCAAGTATGGATCGATGGATCTTGGTGGGCAAACTCATTTTTTACAACCCAAAATCACCTCCGTTAGATTTCAACCAGCAAAAACCCTGTTGACCCAAAAGAAGTTAAAGGAAAAGTATGGAGGCAGAAGCTGAAGACTCGCAATTTGAAAAAAGCATGAAGGCAAAAGATATTAACCACGTTAGTATATCATTACTTATATAGCATCATATTAAGAGGACACATAGCCGAACATTGTAACATTGGGATGGATTCATAATGTGCTTGGATTAAAATAGGCACAAATCACGAAAAGAAAAGATTTATACTCTGACATCACTTCTTTGTTACCTCTAGTCGCCCTTCATTTTGCTTTATTTGTCTACTATAACTCTCGTCTCTCTTTTTAAATTTTTGATCTGCCTCTTTGCAATGTATGGAATCGCATTCCATACTTCAATACCGTTGTTGGATTGTCTATATCAAGCTCAATCATATGATTTGAAACGGGAAAAAAGCAAAAAAAAAAAACCATCATCTATCAAAAAAGGGCCATCACGTTATCTTGAATCGCTTGACATCACGTTACATCACATCAAATAATTCGAATTCTCCAATAATATTCAGTTCTATTATCATTGGGCTGCTTGACGAATAGCTCTAATCCTCATTCAAATGGATAAGTCTAAGGAAGTCATTAAGAATTAAAGTTTCATGCGACATGAGCCACTGCGAACGATAAAGGAGAAGAACTTGGGATCCTCCGCCCCGGCCGCTTGGCGGTCTCCCTCTTTCTCTCTCGTGCATACATACAAACAGTGAGCAGGCAAAATGTTATTCTTGCCTACTCTCTTCTAGCCTAACCCCAGCAACGCCCCTCCTCGTTTCTCACGCCCAATACCACCCGCCCCTTCATAAATTCCCCGGACCACCGCTCTCCCTCGTCCATTCTCTTCCGATTTCGTCCTTCGCTCGTCCCTGTCCGACCCACCGCACAATGGCAGCATCCGCTCTCTCCGGTTCCTTGCTTTCTTCTTCTTCATCTTCTTCTCTCGCTCCTCGCCGATCGACTGCGTTGCGGGCCGTTCCTCCGGCCTCCGTTCAGCTCCGGCCCAGATTCAACGCCGCCTCGAAGACGACGGGCCGTCGTTTCGCGGCTCGTTGCTCGCTGGGTGCAGCTCAAGATCCCAAGGACGACACTCCCATCGAATTGAGTGGGTTGATTTATTTGCAGATTTTTGTACCCTTTCGTTATCGAGTAGCGAGAATCGCGATTGCTTTCCAAAGATCGTGTTGGTGACTGTTGCATTTTCTTTTCCGGCTCAGAATATGCTGCATTTCCGACGGTGATGGATATCAACCAGATTCGCGACATCCTGCCTCACAGGTATATGCGTCGTTACGTAGTTTCGGTTACTCCGAGGAGAAAGAACGGCTTTTTTGGTTGCCGTGTCTCTTTGTGTAATAAAAGTTATAACTCTTTTCCTTTTTAATATGCTCCAGGTTCCCATTTCTCCTTGTGGATAGAGTGATTGAATACAATCCTGGAGTTTCAGCTGTTGCTATCAAGAACGTGACTATTAACGACAACTTCTTTCCTGGGCATTTTCCCGAGAGGCCAATCATGCCTGGTGTTCTCATGGTCGAGGTAAAATCCTCTTCTCTCCTGTGCTTTTTATTTAGGTTTATCTCTTACTTTAAATTTCAATAAAGGACCAGCTAGCTATTGAAGTGGTTTGCGAATGGAATTCCTTCCGATGTGTTCCATTGCCTAGTAATTGGTGAAGGCATAAATAGGTGTTTGGCATTCTTTCTCAAAGATGATGTGGTGTCTTCAGTCCTAAGTTGTTCTTATTCCCAGTCCTTGGCATGAAGTGTCAATTATCCATGTCGGGATTCTCGAGATTGGGTTTTCCTTGAAGATCAGCAGGAAATCATGTACCCGCATACCCTTATTGGACAATATGTGCAATGAAATGATGGATCCACTTAACATTGCCTAATGCGTGACATAAAATAGCCAAGTTCCTATTGACGTCGTATCGACTTTAACGTCCTTGGTTATTGTTGCTGGTATAAATTTCTCGGTGTTGTTTATATCATCTTAAAAATTTGGAAAGCAGGAAGACATTATAGGCGGCCTGGCCGGAGCTTGGACCTTGCATAGGGAAAGCCACTTCAGTGACCCTATGATCTGCTTTATAAATTACATTTTGAGTCCTTATGCTTACTGCTTTACTATCTAAGCCAAGAGTAACCTCTTTGACTACATTTCTGCTACTGATCATGTTACTATCACCCGAACAACACTCTTTAGCAACCTAAGGGTAAGTTTATCAAATTCTTTTCTAGTGAAGGAATTAAACGGTAGGATCTAGGCATAATTTCTCCTGAAATATGTTATCTGATTTTACACACAACCAATCCAGTGTGAGAAAGTGGAACATTGCTTTTAACAAGATGCCAGTAGCTATCCTTTGCCCTGACTGTCTCTCTGCTGGGAGGTTCTGCAAGTCTAGAGGACTATGTTTTTGTTGCAGATTCTACAGGAATTAGTCATTAGTCAAGCATAGGCCATAGGAATTGCTTAGTTTCTATAGGAATTTAAATCGACTGAACATCTAGTGACTTCTGTACCATAATAAATAACGCTAGACTTGTCAAACCTTTAGTTGGTAAACTAAATTTCGTATAGACGTAGTCTCAAAGTTGGAAATTCATGATTCTTCAGACATGAGTTATGACAAGCGTCATTACCTGGGGATAGATACTTCCATTTTTGGGAGGTTTTACATCCATGAAGAAGACAATAATACATATTGTTGGCTGTTCAGGCAATGGCACAGGTTGGTGGCTTGGTTATGCTACAGCCAGAGGTGGGAGGCTCTCGTGAGAATTTCTTCTTTGCTGGAATCGACAAAGTAAGATTCCGGAAGCCCGTCATTGCCGGTGACACCTTAGTTATGAGGATGACACTTGTCAAGCTACAGAAGCGCTTTGGAATTGCAAAGATGGAAGGGAAAGCTTATGTTGGGGGGGAAGTGGTCTGCGAGGGCGAGTTCTTGATGGCTACTGGCACTGGCAGTGAATAGTCTCTAGTTTTTGAATGATCTGTTGTCATTGCTACTTGTTTGAGATAATTGACTCCATCTCTTGTTCTGATTTCTGCTAGTAAAACCCAGGAGAGCTTCCTTTTGAAGGACTTATCGATCATTGAGAACTGCCTTTTCCTCCTATTTCTTTTGTGCTTTTGCCTGCAGAAATGGTTTTTTTTTTTCTCTCCTTTGGCGTAAGTTAGGTAATCTTCATGACTGAACATTTTATTGTCTAACCTATCCTACTTTAACAGTCGATTTGAAGGAACGATTTCGCAATTAAAACTATCTGTTTCTTACATTCTAATTTTGGCCGAGTTGGTTTCAGAAGATTCTGTCAAAATTCAGCCTCCACTAGATTTGTAGCCATGTCATGGACAACAATCAAGGATCTTTTCCCTTTGTGAAAATCTTCCAATGGGTTGCAGCTTCGAGGCAGGAGCGGCATTCATGTGGGGAGAATCCTGTCGAAGTTATATAACTAATATTTCATAAAAAATTAAGGCATGTCCATGACAAATTGCGCTCAGTTCAGTTTCTCCGCAATCAGCATGGCCATCTGCCCATTTTGCGTTGATGCCATCCTTTCCAGTCCCATCCTCTCATTTTTTGCTCAATCGTACGTACTATATTTTTTCGTCAAATTGGCCGGTCCTTGTTCCATCCTTTTGGATAAAAGGGCATAATTCGGCTGAGATGTTGCTCAGCATAAGACTTAAAGTAGGTAGTTCTGTTAAAAGGCCAATGAAAGCAACATATAAACAGCGAGCTAGATTTCTTTGCATCCTTTAAACAAAGTCTTGAGTGTTCCTCTCCCCTCATTTTCCTTTCGTAGTTATTCTCCTTGTATAGAAATAGCATCTGTTTACCAGTGTTTCATACAGCATGCGCTGATTCATTGTTAAAAAGGCATAAGAGGAATTAAGATCTCAACAAGTTCTGCTAATTTTGTCTCCACTTCAATGGTTTACGACCCATTTACAAGCCGAGAGCACCGAGAGGTGTCTTCCCCTGCCCTGCCTCAAAGTAGAAAATGAGCATGGCCAGCATAGCAATTCTCGCATGCTTAATCTCGGCCAACTTCAGTCTCTCTAGCTTCTCTGCATCAGGAATATAAACTCCATCCTTGAGCGTGCCCGCGAACCCCAAGGGGTCGAAAAACTTGCCTCCCGGATATCCCTGCTCCCCGGTAGCGTTTGCAAAGTTCTCGGCTGTTTTAGACCAGGGAGTAGCCCATTCCACAGACTGTGAGTCTGGGTTAAAGAAGTCCACCCATCTTTTGCTCTCGACCCATCCCATGAGTAGAAGCTGGGTTCCAAGCAGCGTGCCAAAGGAGAACGGCGCCACCGCACCCGGAGCCGCGCCTGCTTCAAACCATGGGATTCCGCTCCACGCCTGGCCCACGAAAATGCCGACCACTGCAGCCATGGCCCATCTGCCATGGATCAACTCAGCTTCTCTATACCACTTGAGGAACGCCGGGTCCTTCCCTAGCCCTAGCGGGTCAAATCCATAATCGCCTGGAAGTCTGCAATATTTTCCATCAGCTAGATAACCAGGATGCACGACCAACGTATTTCTATGCATAGATATGTGCCTTAACGGATACTTACGAGCCATCGAGCCACTCAGGGTCGACGAAGTTGCCGCCACCTCTAACGCCAGGGATCCACGATTTCTTTGGCTGCGCAGCCGCAGCCGCTACTATCAACTTCCCAGGAGTGAAAGCAGGAATAGCCCTGGCTCCAAATCCAGCGGATAACAAGTCATGGCTTCTCTTGCCTCCAGTCAAGAAGGTCAAGCTTGAGCCTAACCCACTAACAAATGCACTGGATGTGGCAGCCATCTCTCTCTTTCTCTCTGTCTCTCTCTCTCTCGCGTGTGTTTCTGGATATCCGAGCTTTGAATATAGAGCTAGTGATCCCGAGTTTTCTATTTAAAAAGCGTTATATGTTTGCGCTATTTTTCCTCTGGCCAAGCGATGTGAGGAGGGTGAGGGAGGGAGAATCATAAGGGAGGCTTCCTGTGGAGCCAAGTAGGATCACGGAATCCGAAGAGGACAGGTTGTGGATAGATCACGGACCAATGGGAACTCGTGCTCACATTGCCCATCTCTAGAAGTCTTCAATTGCAATGGACCCATGCAGCCGTATCGTTGGATATCGTCCCATGTGACAGCGAAAGGTCCCTAGCCATTGCCTGCATGCATTCAACCGCAAATGCTCGTTGGTAATCTCGTGTTAGGGCGCTGAATGAGATTTGGGTAGATGACTGAACTCAATTCTTATCTGTTGTACGTTGCTCCATGCATAATGTGATTCTTAATGGCTTCTGTTAGATCCAGTCTATGACCAATCACAATTCTCTGAAGCAAAAGGAGTAGACTGTACTTCGTCTCGTCATTTTAACTTGGTAATCAAAGGTCGCTACGACGCGCGCAATATGTTGACTCTGGCTTTGGTCCTTTAGATGGTTGTAACTTTCCATCAATGACCAAATTCAGTTTGACTTTACACAGAGAATTTCAAGTCTTGGACTTTAGCCAGGATGAAGGGATTGTGAGAGTTCAATTATAGGATTGTTTTTGTAAGAAGAAGTATCGAAACACTAGTCATACGTGATGTCGCCCGTCCAAAATAGAGCAAAAAGATGTATGG
This sequence comes from Melaleuca quinquenervia, assembly GCA_030064385.1. Classification (NCBI taxonomy): domain Eukaryota; kingdom Viridiplantae; phylum Streptophyta; class Magnoliopsida; order Myrtales; family Myrtaceae; genus Melaleuca; species Melaleuca quinquenervia. The sequence continues at coordinate 712,420 of CM057726.1, read as the reverse complement.
ATAGCTACCGAAGTATAATTTCGAAGACAGCAATTTAAATATGCTTACATTGATTCGTAAAATTAGTATACAAAGTGATGCAGCACTCGCATGTAGTAGTGGTAGTATTGAGAAAGCAATCTGTTAAATAACTGTTTATATGTGAAAAGGTGTAAGCCGAACGATATTCCGTGTTCTCGAAAAATCGTTACTGGTTGGGGGGTTATTACCGGTCACCGATCAGTGATCGACAGCCGTCATCTTTTCTCTTTCCTTATCCTTTTAGCCTCGCGGTCGGAATGCAACTGTAACTCCGATTTGCCATGGCTGACTTCTGCTGATTGTTTCTTTCTCGCACCATTCACTAGCCACTCCACCTACACGCAGCTTCAGCTGGAATGCAGATGATCACAGTGCTATGATCGATTCCACAGCGTGAAGAATTTCGCCATGTCGGCCTCCATGGAAGCTTGTTGCTTGAGCTTCTCTCGCTCCAGCTCTCTGTTTTCTCCGTGCACTAGCCATTGCTTTTTAATCTCGCGACAGTGCCCTCTCCGAATGTGGGTTCGCAAAAAAAGGCCAATCCCTCGCGTTTTCTCCAAGGCCGCGTCGACTGGAAATTCCTCTTCTTCGCCTGATTTTGGCCTCGTCTCGACCACGGGTACGATTGCGAGCAGCTTCTGTTTCTCTAGTGGGTTATTTTCAATTGTTTTGAGTAATTTTGTTTTGTTTCGTTTTGTTTTATTGTTCTTCTTATTGCTTTGTGTTTTGGGGGATTTGGGGCAGAGTGTTCTGATGGTAGTGTCGTTTTTCACTTCGGTGACGTGCGGGAAGCGGAGAGGATGGATACTCAAACGGAGGAATTGGAAGGTGCTGGTGACGATATTGATCGAGTTGCTTCCACAAGTTTCTCCAGTGAAGATGGTAAGACGGTCTACTTGCAAGAGGTTTTTCATATAGACCACAAAAAAGAAGTTGCAGGCTGTAGCTCCAACCATACTACAGAAGAGAAAGCTGAATCCCATCCAGTAGCTGAATGTAGAGGGGACTCACCTGAACTGATTGATGATGAGATTGTTTTTAATAAAGCAGATTATCCGGGTATGGCTGAAGTTGTGCCTTTTGAAAGTCCTCAGTCAATTGCAACACCGTTAGAAGATGCTGGGTCTAATGTGGCTACAAGTAATTCCTTTGGTCCCACTCCTGATCGTGTAGTTAGTGTACAAAATGAGGGAGGATTGATGGAGACTATCGAGCAAGGGCCTGCTGCTTCGATTGGCCTTTCCGACTTTAATGAGTCTGTAAGTATGGAAACCATTAGCATCAGCAAGAATGGTCATGATGCTTCGCTTACTACTGATTTGAAGTCGCTTCCCATGAAGGACATGGAAAACACGAGTTATGTAGAGGGAATTTTGAAACTGAAGACCTTGGATGAAGACATAGCCCCAGCCTCATCTAAAGCTGACTCAATAGTTGAAGTGTCTAGTGATAGTCTCTCTGAGGAAAGTCTTCAGGATCATGTTCAGAAAGATGGCACAGTTGTTCCTGATAGTGCTACAGAGAAAGAAAAAGTGGATACGTCAATCAAAGGTTCAAGTGGTGAAGACAGTGCACAGATTGAGACAATGCTGGCTTCTGCTTCATCGGAGGTTGAATCTTTAATGAATGAGAAAGTTGGCAATGTTGCCACAAGTATAGCTCCAGATGCACATAAGAGTGAAAGGTTGGAACGGGTTAGTCTCTTTCTTGAATGTTCCATTTGAGCGCATCTTCTCCTTGATTGAGCTTCAACGATATATTCAGCCACCAGGTTATGATATCATCTACTATTGGAAAGAGTGAAGGAGAATGGCTTATGGATGTACTTGCAATAACGACATTTAATTTGGATTGAGATTTAGACTCTGCTTATTTAACCATCTTTTTGCCTCCCTTGCATGCTAGGATTGGAAGTCCTGTGTGATTTAGTTGTCTCATACTTTGGAATGAAGCCATACCTTGATTCATTTAGCGCGTGCAAGCTCTCTTCTTAGCATGATCTTACATTTCATTCCTGGTACGGCCTTTTGTTGATCAAGCTAGGGAGATCACTTGACAAATGTGCTGACACACATTGAGACATTATGCAAAACGTGTGTAGAGAGAGAGAGAGAGAGAGAGAGAGAGAGATGGGGACGAGTGCTTTTTTATTGCTAGATCTCTGTGGAGGAAACAAATATGATTTGGTGGTTCGTGCTTATATGTGAGCATCCAAACTTTTCTGTCTTCAAAAAAACCAATGGGTCATAGCTCTTCAGGAGACATCAGTATCAAAGTGTACTGTACATTCAGCAAGTTTTTCTCCCTCCCTTTTTTGTCACCACAATTTCAAGTCCTAGTATGACAGGAAAGTTTTGCTCTTAGTTGTTTCATCTACTTCCTCCTTCTTGTGTTCAAGGAACTTCAAATGATCTTTTGTTTGTCTTCTTTTTAGGTAGATGATAGTATGCTCTTGAAACAAGATGAACCACTTGAGCTTAACTCACATAATATTGAATTTGGAGAAATGCCATCAATCAGTGGGGAAGAACAGGAATCTGCCAAAAATAGTGATGACAGGTAACCACGGATTTTCTCTTACGTCTTGCACAGAAAATTAGATTTACAACTTGTTATGCTCAGGTGAAATGTGTACCATGATAACTGATTTGGTCTAAAAGATTTGTGCATTTCCAAACAGTAGTTTGACTGGTGTCATCACTGCAAAGAAGGAAAAAATCAACTCTGAGAATAATATTTACAGGAGGTTGCTAGACTACAGTAGATGAGCCAATGTGGAGTATTAGCAGACAATGTTCTTCCATTAGTTGTCAAAGTCTAGCTTGTACACCTTACCTGTTGTAAATAATGTATGATCTGCTGATGAAATGCTGATACATTGCTTCATGGCCACTTACAATTATTCCAGATTGTTCATGAGTAAGAGTCCAAATAAATCTGTGGTAGTTTCTCATTCTGTTGAAGTTTTGTGTAGTGTAATTTGCATATTTGTGAGGAGATGATCTCTCGTCTTGATTTTGCAGTCACTCTTAGAGTTGCAGCCATGACAAGTACCCTGGCAGAGAGCAACCAATATTTTTAACATTAAAACTTTAGTTCTATGATAATACAGTTTCAGTATTTTTAGGCATCTTGCTTCTACTCCCAAAACTTTTCCTTTTTCTGGTCTAGTTACAATATGGTTTTATTTTGCCTTTTCCAGCAAGGTTTCTAAGGTCATAAGGTTCTGTTCTAACAGTCAGTTTAAGTTCTGTTGGATATGTAATATTAGATTTCAGCTCGATTTATAGTGAAGTTTGTCCTACTTATTGTTTATTCATCTAAAATCAGGAGTTCTCTTCTATTATTTGCAACAAATATTCAACTGCATTTTGTCTTTATAGGGAAGAAATCTCAAGGACAGAATTTTGCCTTTATTCGGCTGCTGCTTCACTACCCCATCCTTCTAAGGTAACTACCTTTCATGGACATTTGTTCCTATACTATGATATAGGCATGAAAAATATTTTTCTTGGATGCACTATGACAGGAAAAAAATGAATTTTGTTATAACAGAAATTCATTTTGCCTCATTATCTCTCTTTTGCCGTTATTCTAGTAATAAACTATTACTTCTTATTATTCTGATCTTCCAACATTTGCATGGGGAATCTTGATCTGAAAGTATGGCTGGACATGGCTATAAGTTCCAGTGTTAATATAAGACCTCCTTGTTATAGAGTGCCAGCAGGATGCATGAAACATTATTGCAACTGCTATAGAGTAATTAAATAGTGTGAAAACTAATACGAGGATGGAAGAGTACTTAAATCCAGGTAGGGTAGCGGCCAGCAATTCTTCTATTTCTTTTTTTTTTTTTTCTTGGGAGAATTCGGTTGTTATCAAGTTGAGACTTGCCATACAGTAATAGTAAATCCTTTGAGATGAAAGGATAAAATGCTTCCATATTGATAAAGACAAAGCTCACGGTATTACATAATGGTTCATGTCTAGTTTGAAGTACTGACACTATGGTTGAATAAATAATAGCTTCCAGGTGTTGACAGGTGGAGAGGATTCTTATTTCATCACCAACAGGAGCTGGCTAGGTGTAGCTGATGGAGTTGGCAAGTGGTCTATGGAAGGTAAATTTTTCTACTCGGTTTAGAGGCAACTGCTAGAAACAAAACAGATTTCGATATCTCTGATAGTCTAGTTTCTTCTTCTTCCTTCTTTATAAATAATTGAGTGTACTGGAAAGATTCATCCGGAAATATACATAATGAAAATAGGAAGTATGCATGATGAAAACAGCCTTTTGGAACAGCATCAGACATTCATTGTGTTTGCTAAGAATATCATTTCCAATTTCTACATGAATTGATTCTAATAAGTTGACTTCTTGGGCTGCATGAAGTTTTTTTGAAGTTTTTCTCACTATGCTTTAATTCTTTCAGAAGACTGATTTGAATGAACTGCTAATCATGAAGAAACTAACTATTACCTGCCTTTTTTTTTTCAGGCACTAATGCTGGATTATTTGCCCAAGGGTTGATGGACAACTGCAGAGAGATGGTATCAGCTAGCGAGAGCAATGCTCTAACTGACCCTGCCAATATGATAATTAGAGGTGGTGCAGTGACACAATCTATAGGATTGTCTACAGTTTTGGTCGCATGCTTTGATGGTCAGGTAATATCATTTATGAAGATGCGATACTCTGATTTCAATCGTGTTGTATGCTTGTTGTTGGTTCTCTTGGGGGTTTTCAGCTTCAACAATGCAGCCACAGTCCGGGGAACTTCTACATTAGAAAATGAAACTTAAAATGCTTCATGCGAATGCCGTCATCTTTGTTGGATGCCGTCGGTCATATCTTGAATCTCGTGGATATTTTAACCAGTAAAATACTTAATATCCATTTTTTCTTTGGAAGTTTATTTGTCAAATCTCTTATATTTTGGTCAAAGAAGAGGAGTCATGCACCTTTAAGGCTCTCAATATACTCCTGTAGAGCTTTATTTGTGCCTTGGATAAGTGAATTTGCAAAGCTTTATTGAAATATCAGGCGCTCTAAATATCTTTTCAGGCCACTTTCAGAAACTCTCATCAATTTATCTTTAACTGTTCTGCTAAAGACCTTTTACGGAATTTCCTGGCCCTTGCATTATCAAAAGCTGAAGCTGCAGTGTCTTCTATGCCACTGCTTCAAAGGCTACATACTCCCCTGTTGATTGACGATTTGAATGACAGGTCTTACATGTGGCAAATATAGGAAACTCAGGGTTTATCATAATTAGAGATGGCATGATCTATAAGAGTTCTTCTCCGATGGTTCATGAGTTCAATTTTCCTGTGCTGATAGAAGGAGGAGATACTCCATCAGAGCTCGTGGAGGTAATTATGCTGAATTAGATTTTCTGCAATGTCATAAGTGGAATTCCTAAATACGTGCAATTTTCAGTATCTTAGAGAATAAATCCTTCTTGGAACTTAGTTGTTTCTCATTTATATGGAGAAAGATTAAGGGGAGAGAGATAGATGGCAAGATGAAACACTAGAATCTTAAAATCGTTAATTGATCAGTGCTACAGCATTGAGCTGGATGAGGGCGATGTGATTGTGTCCGCAACTGATGGTCTCTTCAACAATCTCTACGGGAAAGAAATAGCTTCAATCGTCCACAAGTCTTTGCAATCCGGTTTGAGTCCTCAGGTACCTTGCTTATCTTAATTATGTTATACTTAAACTCTTTGTTGGCTGGAAAAAATGAATCACTCTAAAACCAACACATGTTTATAGATAGTGGTTTCACTGAGTATCAATAATTGGATTGAATCTCTGGACATTCATTGAGGCCTGCTATGATCCTTGACCTACTTCTGGTAAACTGCATCGGATCATTGCCTTATATTGTTATTGACTATTGAGCTCTTCACATGAGCCATTGATAGAGTTTCCACTAGAAGATACTTACCGCTCGTTCATACTTCTCTATTAGGACATAGCAGATCTATTGGCTACTAGAGCTCAAGAGGTGGGGCAGTCAAAATCTGCAAGGACTCCATTTGCAGATGCAGCCCATGCAGCCGGTTATGTTGGTTATACTGGTGGCAAGCTCGATGATGTTACAGTGGTCGTGTCAATGGTCAAGAATGTATCTAGCTCTCTGCTGCAGGATGATTCTTCTCTTTGAATTAAGACGATGACAGCTCAAACTCCTCTATATGCTCCTGCAATATTCTTTTTCCTGGGCTCCATTTATCTTGATCCAAGGAAAGAGTTTGCACAATATCAATTGGAAAATGTCTGATATCGTCATTTCTTGGTTCACTACCCTGCTGTTTCGATTTCATGGGCCAAAAATTGATCCATGAAATGGCTTTCCATATCTTAGATGTCTTGATCCTTTTGGGTCGAGTTATAGTTCAATCTTGTTATCGTGATTCCATCATGATGAGCATCAGACAAAGTCTCAATTCAAAGTGCAAGACTCCACAGGAAAGCTAAATGTCCCCATGGTGCATGGATGCGAACTCACGCATGGATGCCTCAAGCGAACAGAATGATAAGCGTAGATGGGTCCATTGCGCAAAGATGCGCATGAGCATTGGCGGGGTCCGTTAACTCCCATCATTTCGCTTTTGGGTAGATTTAAAAATTTATACTTCGCGAGAGGTGCAGATCCGGACTTCCTAGATACTTAGCCAGATGGAGGGTCACGTTGATATGCGAAGTTCAAAAGGTACGAAGAACATGTCTGCGTGCATGCTGCAATGTATAGCATGACATCTGGAATGCGAATAGAGGGGACCCAAAAAGATAAAAGATTAACAAATGAAAGGGCAAACGCGTAGATGAAGAAGTTTGGATTTGAGACATTCTAATGGCGACCTGCGCCTGCAGGACCTCCACAAGAACATGCTCCATGAGCATGAGGAATGGAATCATATTCGCTGTTTGGTTTGCCACTGACAACAAAAGCAATTACCTGATGATTGCCCCCGCAGAGAGAGAGAGAGAGAGAGAGAGAGAGAGAGAGAGATTGAGGCCTCGCAAGCTCACATGAAGCACTAGGATTAAGGATGAGCAAAAGGGCGGAACTTGTCCGCTTTGCCTTGATGCTTTTGACTTAAAAAAGCATGTTGACAAAAAAGAGGAGATTCCCCCATAATTAAAGTGGGGTCCTCGCCACAGGCATCATTAATAGGATTCACGAGCTCAAGCACCCCACCTTAATGGCCATTCTACGTCTCTAGGAATCCTTGCTAGTCCCTTGGTCCATTGGTGGGAAATTTCAAAAATGGAACGATGCGAAGGTGAAGTGGGTTTTCTGTTCCTTCCGAGCCAAACTCTCTGTCTACTTCTCGCACTGTGTCAATCCACTTACGGTGGCATTCGGATCTGCACGTTGGCCTCATCATGTTCGGATGGCTAAAAGGCCAGTAAGTGGTCCCTCGAGATTTCAAATGAAAGGGGTCCTATGATTCAAGAACTTGGAAAAGCAGGGATCAGATGGGAAGAAAAACGAAAAAAGATAGATAGTTGCCTTACAGATTACCCCAAAGTCATTCTCTTTTAGCAAAGACAATTCTTCACCCAGCTAAAGTTCTCCTCTCAACAAAATCAATGGCAGAAAGAATGGGCTTTATCGTTTCACAAAAGATAGACTGGATAACGATTCGACTTACTTTCCAAGTTGCAGAACGGTCAAAATTAAAAGGACTAATCAATCTTGAGACTAACTACAGCGGATTCAGATGATTATGCGTGACATGATTCGAACCTGTAGTCTTCAGGTCATCGAGAGGGCGCGTCCTGTTATCGTCCTGTACTGATTTCTTAGTGCATGTGTAACTGTGGACCGATAAAGGTTATGCACCGATAAAAGTGGATCCAGGGTGACTAATGTCTGCTTTTTGCCTTGCTTGTGAGTTATGCAGAATAAATTCAATTCCAAGTTGACGTCGACAGGGCCGAAGAGAGGACAATCGGAGTCAATAAATGCGGTAGGAACGTGGAACGAAAGTAAAGCGAGGTAGCAAAAGCACTCTTGTCAAAAAAGTGTGGAGCATATCTATTGAAGGATAAATACCCTCACAACCTCTAAGTTATACCTATTATTATAAAAATATCGCAAATCTTATTTTTTTGTAATCGAGGTATCCGGGCCAGCTTACGCGCACCTCAACTATTTCTCAGAGAGAATCGCAAATCTTTTTGATATCACCAAAATCCTAAATTTGTATACCGTGAAATCCTTATTTTCAAACTTTTTTTTATCATGAAAAAAATCATCAATTTAATCTTTATCTCAGTTTTGCCAAATGTGTTTTGTTGTATTAGTATAAATTTGAAATTCTTTTTTATGCATGAAAAATGTTTGACGTATTTATGTCATAATGGCAAGTTAAAAATTTTTGAGAATGCTAAAAGGTTTGAATGTTTATGTTATAGTGATCACAATTTGAAAATCCTTTTTGTATGTGTGTGTGGTATTAATTCTTTATTTTATTTTTTTGGGTCGAAGTATTGATACGTTATTGAATAAGCCCTTTATTTGATATGAACAGTTAACGTATGCAAAGGTTGAGCTTCTTCTTCATATATTCATTAATGATTTTGACATGACCTATCCAATTTGCGCTGGAGCATATAAGATTCAACGACAGTAAACAATAATAACATAAATAAATTATGTATTTTGATTTAATATATAAAATTTTTAATTTTATTTGTTATGATCTCTAAATATTATCTTAATATAGAATATAATTCCTAATTTTTAAATTTATTCAATCTCATCGCTGAATTTTTAGTACATGATTAATTTACTTCCAAAATTAAATATAGCATATTGGCTAAATTAGATATATATTGCATTACATATTAAGACGAGGTTTAATATCAGTATTGAAATTTGAAAAATCATATTATCTTTTGAATTAAGATTGAGAAATCAGTCGTATCATTTTTGTAGGATGACGCTTTTGGCCATATAAATCCAGAGTGTTTTGTTTGTGTTGCCGTACTGTTGCGGTAGTGGGAGAGCGACGCGTATCCACACACATGCCCGTTCGAACGTCTCCGAGCGTCGTGCCCACGTGCCACGCCGTCTCCTCTGCTCTCCTTCCTCTTTCTTCAGGTGGACGAAACCCACGAAAAAGAAATTGAAGTATGAAAAAAATCTCTTCTGTTCTCCACCGTTCCTGCACAGTGACTGCGTTCCTCTTTCACTCACTACCTCTCTCTCTCTCTCCTCTTATATAACTCGGAAAGTTTCGTCTTTTGCTTCCCTCAGGCTCACTCACCCCCCAGTCGTCACTCGTGGGTCACTTATCTCCTCCTCTCTGCACCGTCGCTGCACCTGCACTCTCTCTGCACCCCTCCTCAAGAACACCCACGAAAAGAGAAGGCAGAAGTACAGAGAAAACATGAAAGCAACAAAGATCTGCCTCCTTCTCTTAGCGCTCGCCGTCTGGGCCGCCGACTCAGCCCGCGGGGCGTCGTCCCCCAACGCGCCGGCGCCGGCCGTCGACTGTTCGAGCCTCGTGCTGACCATGGCCGACTGCTTGTCCTTCGTCTCCAACGGAAGCACCACCGAGAAGCCAGAGGGGACCTGCTGTTCTGGACTTAAGACCGTCTTGAAGACCGACGCCGAGTGCATCTGCGAGGCCTTCAAGAGCAGTGCCCAGCTCGGCGTCGTGCTCAATGTCACCAAGGCCATGTCTCTCCCCGCTGCTTGCAAAGTGTCCGCCTCTTCTGCCACCAAGTGCGCATGTGGGTATCCTCTGTTTCGGTCCCTTTTCTTGCTTTCTGTCGCAAAGTTGTCTCCTTTTTCGAGTATGCAGTGTAATTAGTCAAGTAATGATCGTTTCTGGCTAGGTGTATTTCGGGTTCAAGTTTGCTTTTTTGTCTGTGTTTTCTTTATTTTTGGGAGAACATCCTTTATTCCCCTTTCTTTCCCTTAAAGCTCCAGGAAGATGTTTTTTTTTCAAGTGTCCTAGTCGAAAATATGTGTCCTTTATTTGGCGATTGATGTTATCGGAATTAGACTGGTGACTTACCCTGGCGTTTTGTTTTGTTTTTTTTTGCAGTGTCCATGTCTCCTGCGACCGCTCCAGGTACTTTCTCTCTGCCATTGCCCTTGTGTTTATTTTTCTTAGTCACGATATTTTTGTACGCTCGAGATTGTGCTCGTTCATTTGGACAAAGGACAAAGCTTGATTTGATGTATCTCACGTTTTATATGCTTTTTTTTTTTTTGGAACCGCATGGTCCTACAGATTGCATGCGAAAGTCTTAAGCTTTTAGAAAGTGTTGTCGAGTGTTTTTGTCTTTTTTGTGGAAGTATTCGGTGCCTGAGGTCTTGGTACATTATGCTGGACCACAGAATGGCTATACACTGACTAAGAAGTTCAGCGAATGATCTTTGCTTCATTTGGCCTTGTGGAAAATTTGATGGAGATGTTTTGTTGCCCCGTAAGATAATTCCAAGTTACAAAATCTAATGATCCTGCTGAAGTTTTGAAGGCATGTGGGATTGGTGACTCGATTTTGTTCATTGGAGGTGTGAGGAGTCTAGCAATCTGTTTCTGAGTTTCCTTTTCTCACTAAGAAAAAAAAAAACAGAGAACCTTTATGGTGGGCAGTGCTTGAGGAGCACTAATACCTCGTCCAGGGATTTTCTTTCTCTGTCTTAGTCAAAGTATCTGTGCTGTTTCTACGCACCTTGAAAGGGCTATTGGCTGCAATCGGTTCTTTCTGTCCAATTTGCATTTCTAGTCGTAGCAAATTTTTTGCTGATATGTTAGGTCTCTCGTAAGAATCTTGTCTTTGTCTTGATATCGTTTCAGCTAGATGTATGTGCTCAATGTGCCTCTAATCAAAGTAAGAACACGGGGAAAAATAAGCTGGATGGTTTGGAGTCCTGGCCATGCCTATAATTCGATCTTCCTTTGAAGGAAGAATGATATTGGTCGTGAACTGAACATCTCTCCCCCTCGTCTAAGGCTTTTGGTAACGTTTCGGTTTCATTTTTGCAGCTCTATCTCCAAGCTCTTTACCAACGACTCCAGTAGCAATGGAGCCAGCCTCCACCGACGGATTGAATGAGCAAGCGCCAGCCCCCGCTCCAGGCGTTGGCTCAGCAGCTTCCCTTCTTTCCATTCCTTCTGCGTTTGGGGTCACTGTTCTCACATCGGTTGTATGGTTGCTGTTTTGAACTCGAGGGGTATCACGGTGCAGTTTTGGGTGAAGAGAGAACATGGGGTTACCGAGGGACTATTGACAAAGTCTTCATTTTGTTGATTTGTATTTGTGAGGTTCTCGAGTTTATCTTCTTAGCTGATGTGGTAGGGTAAGAATTTATTGTGTGGAACTTCTTTTGGATGAATGATATTATGAGGTTTCTGTATACCAGTTTCGCACTGATCAATGTCTAATACGATTTCTGAAATCAAAACATGTAATTTGTAGTCACAAGAAAATTGTAATATTTCCTTCTTTTTTTTAAGGATAAAGCCGCTCTCTGTTCTCAGAGTCAGGACCATTCGGCAGTTAACTTGCTCGGGTAGGGTTGTAATTACATTGGTTAAAAAAAAAAACTGAGGTGGCACGACAGAGTGGCGAGAGAGAGAGCGAATGAAATGAAACTAGGTTTAAAAGAACTGACGTGGCTCCGAATCATGGTGGAAGCTCTTTGTCCGAAAAATGTGCTGTTCCACCTCAAAAGCTCGTTTGTTCTTTAGAAAGTGGCCAGTGAGTGCGCGGGTAGACTTTGTAACTCTCTCATCAGATCTCTTTCCTGCAGAGAGAAGGAATGTTACTGTTGGTTCGTACAATCTCCTCAAACATGGAGGAGGAGATCAAAAGAATGGGTGGATCTACCGTCACGAGAGCAAGTAAGTTATCGACTGATCAGTTCATGTCTTAAGAGTCGACTGATTCATGAGATCGAACCGCGTAATAGGTATTCAAAGTGGGTCTAGATTCTTTGCTCTGAAACTTTTTAGGGCAGAGATAATTAGACCCATATTTGTAGCTGTCGGATTCCTGATCGGATAGCTGCGATTTTCGCGTTTAAAGATCCTCTGAGCCAGATCGGATCCATTCGAAGCGGGCTGTGATCAATCGGGTTTTGTAGGATGCGCAATCATCACTCGGATAATCAGACGAGGCGATGGTCTTCCCATCCTTAGCTTTTAACTGGGTGGGTCCGATTTGACCGCCAGCCGAAAGGCCCGTAATCAAAGCGCACGATGATGGGGAGCGGCTCGACTCAAAACATGGGGACGTGCTCATGATTGTCGACGCGGCACGGCGCATCACTCATTGCTAATTCGCCTCATGCTTTCCCTTCGTGTCCCCATCCATCATCACCGTCGCTTCTGTACTTTTACTCTCCGGAAATTCTCTTTCGATGACATGACCTCATGTCAAAACACCCTTGATTTTTGTTCTTCCTCCTCTTCATTCGCCCTCTCTTTGACTACGTTTTGGATCTGGTGTGCTTTCTTCCGAGTCTTTCGACTTTCACGTCCCCCAAGTCAAAGCAAGCGATGAGTGAAAGACAGCCCCACACACCTGGATCGGAGTACTCCCATTTCTAGGCCGTACAAATTTATGATGCTCGAGTTATCCTGGTGAGCTAGGATTTCGACTCGCTTCTTATTTAGCACCACGAGATTGGTGAAGTATCACGTGGACACTTCGGGATTTTACATCTAGCAAGCTTGGATTCTTCGGTCAATACTGCCTTTGAGCAGCCACGGACATGACGGGCCAATGGCACGGGGTCCCGGGAAGGTTCGAGATCGGAACCGATGGTAGAGTTAAAAAAAAAATTGAAGGTTGCATTGTGTCATAAGAAGAGTGCTGCATGCAGCGTCTTTTTCAAGGAACCATAGTTGTTCACGGGCCTCATTGAACCCATCTCCATTCCTTTCAAGTTCAACTCCCTTAGCAGCCCAACAGATCGATAGGCTTGAAGCCCAATACGACTTGATATATTTCGAGTCGAAATGCATGAGGCCGGACGTCGAGGCTATCGGCTGCGAATCACATTTCATCTTGTATCATGGAATTCGCCATGATCGCATCGCAGCGATGCCAGCCAACAAATGACATTCTTCTTGGGGCGATGTTAAACGCTGGTGCTTAGAAGATCAGCTTATGAGACTACAAATCGGACTGTGGTCGAAACGTTACGGTTGTGCACTGGCTCTATTTCAATCTTGTCAAATTCGTGCTCTCTTTTATCATATGTCTAGCGTTTGTCTTGCATGGCCCATGTCGACTCTTTGTCTTGAAGCACCATGGCAAGCATTATACAGCCGCTCCGTTGCAAATGGATTGCGCAATGAGGACTCGCAGTTTGTATGTGGAAAAAGGTAAGACAAATTGAGGGACAGTCGTGTCCCATTTTCTTAATAACCAATGCATTTCGGCCCTGGTTGGTAATGCTATGAGTCCGGTCGATATTTTTAGATCTAGAGGGCATACGAATCGAAATGCGATTTGACTACTAGCGACATGCGACGGCCGGTTCGCGGCCAAATTTAGAAGAACTCCGCATATTGCCATCGATATGTGTCGGCTCGACTGTGTCTCACGGGAGGCCAAGAAAGACAAGGAGGATTAATCATGTTTGACTAATCACACGCCGGCCCTGGATTTACTGGTTAACCTTTTGTCACTCCTAAAGATGAGTGAGGAAAGAAGATTATCAGCAAATAGCAAGTAAACGACAGATTCTTGTTCGATTCTCGGACAAGCTATGTGCAAATTCGCGTGGTGGTTGACCATCTTTAGGGAGACGGACGATAAGTGCAAATTGTTCACACGCACAAAGGATATAATAGCCGCACATGAATCTGTACATTCACACAATGGAAATCAAGAGGAAGGAAACGAGAGAAGATTTGAAAGTCGATCGGACATCACCCGCTATGCAGTCGCCTTCACGTCGCGACTGATTTAGGTCACCGGTCGGGGCCGCGAGTCGGCCGCTGGTAACGCGAGTTAGAGGATTGTGCTCGCTAGCCTTCTATGCCATCGGCTTATCCGGTAGTTGATCGTCCTCTCGATCAGATTTTGATATGCAAAACTCGACACCTAACCCATGTTTTGTTTAGCAAAGGGGAGGAGGGGAAGACCCGTTCTGGTCAAGCCGAGGTTTTGCGTTTATTAATGATATCTGAAACTTTGATTTGTTCTGTTCCGCTTGTCTAAGAATGAGTTATATACGAGGTGTTCTTCAAACGTCGCTTTCTTTTCAAAGACATAGATGATGACGAGCCCATGGAATCAAGATACGGTCATACGAAAAAGACATTTTATCTATGTATCTTAAATAGCGAATTATGTATCATCATTAGCACCACGAACAGATTATTTACTTTAAAAAATTGAAGACAAAACAAGAAAAATTGCCATTTGTAGCCAAAACAACGTATTAACTCATGAAATGATGAATGGCGTTTCACTTAATAATTCTTTGGCCTGACACATTATGGTAAAGATCGTCGATTGATAAAAAGTGGAAGGGCGGTAGTTATAGTGGTTCATAAGCCATCTTCGAGCTGAGATCATATAATTAATCTACTAATGAAATTGTTTCGCCAATAAAAGTAAACGGAACGCCTTTCGAGATATTAACCGATGAATGAATCGACAAAGGTTTTTAAGGGCTCTTTATCGATTTTTGGAGAGGAAATGTAAATGACAATGAATTAAAAATACCGAGGTAGGACATAATCGTGCAAAGTCACTTAAAAAAAAATACCAGAATGTAAGTTGGAAGTAAAACTTAAAAAAAACTGGTGTTTAATAATTCTCTCAAAATGTTAATACTTATTATCGATAGTTAACAATGATCACGAAAAAAGTAAATGCATCCTATTTGACTCCTAGAATTTGACAACTTATTTTACAAACGGTTATTCGATATTAAACAGATCCACCGCTTGACAGTTGATTCTCACTTGCCCTATCAAGGCCACCATTAGCAATTAACTCTTGAAGTTCCTAGTTCTAATCTCATGACGGGGTAGGGTAACCCACATTTCTGAACTTCTATTATCAGTGGCTTTTGAGATCTACGTCTCTATTGGGATTGTTTCATATCAATTGAAGAATGCGTTGATAGGCGAATTATAAAGGCGTGTTTGGTAACCATTTTCATTCTCATTTTCTCGTTCTTGAACGAATTTGAGATGAGAAACTTGTTTGGCAAATTTTTATTTTCATTTTGTTTCCAGGATTAAAAAAAAAAAGGCTGAGAATGGGCTTGGGACGAGAAATGAGAACCAAAATTTTTTTGGTTTTTTATGGGACGAGAATGAATAGTACCAAAAAATGAGCTAATTTTTTTTGTTTTGTTCTTATCTCTTGCCACCTATGGTTGCTGCTCCCCGCCGCCGTCCCCTGTCGTCGCCGATCGTCGGCCGCCCTCCGCTGCCACCGATTGTCAATCGCCATCGCCCGATCGCTGTCACCCGCATGCCTGTCGCCGATCGCTGCCAATCGCCGATCGTTGTCGTCGATCGCTGCCAATCGCCGATCGTTGTCGTCGATCGCCTGTTGCCACCACTCGCACGCCAGTCACCGACGTCGCCGTCGATCACTGACGTCACCGTCAATCGTCGATCATGATCATTGGTCGCCCGTCATGGTCATCGGTCGCCGGTCGTGGCCGTCAGTCGCTGGTCATCGCCGTCGGTCGCCACATTTATTTTATTTTTCTATTCTAGGGACATAAATTTTGTGTAACTACCAAACACATTTTTATTTTTTCTATTCTAGGGACATAAATTTTGTATAATTACCAAACACGTTTCTCTTAAAAAAAAAAACTCATCCAAGGATCATTTCTAAAAAAAAAAACTCATTCTAAAAAAAACTTGTTTTTGGGACAAGAATGGTTACCAAATGTGCCTTAAGTGTGAGGGAAAGTCTCAATCTTTGAGCTTTTGGAATAAGAAAGCCTAAGATCACCCAACAGTCTCCATGCTTCTAACCGTTATGTCAGTTTCCCTTCTTTGCAGC
Source organism: Melaleuca quinquenervia (assembly GCA_030064385.1). Classification (NCBI taxonomy): domain Eukaryota; kingdom Viridiplantae; phylum Streptophyta; class Magnoliopsida; order Myrtales; family Myrtaceae; genus Melaleuca; species Melaleuca quinquenervia. The sequence goes on along the minus strand of CM057726.1, from coordinate 696,373 downwards.
TGTGTCGATTTCAACTACCCTATTTCCAGCACGTCCAAGATCGCGTCAGTCATGACCCTCTGTCGATTGAACCGAGTGTCGCTTGCCGACGTCCATGCTCCAGGACTTGGTTATTTCCCCTTCACATTTTGCCGTCGGCTAAGACTATTTTCTCTGTCGTGTGAACAAGTTCGCTGTCGACCCTTAGCACAGACCGCCTCTGCTGCGCCTTCCTCGGTCTCTTCTACCCCGGGTGGACAGTCAAAGAATTGGGTATTTCTCTTTTCTTATGTCAACATAAATGGAGCGACGACACGCGCCGCCGAGTACTTAGTCCACAGTCATTGCCCAAATCGATATTTACTACGAAAGGCGCGTTAAACCTCGAACTCAACGTGGTCTTCGATCGTTTACCAAGCACCACCTTCCTTGAACTTTCATGGTGCCTAATATTTTAAGAAAGATGAATACCAATTGAGACCATTGACCAACTCTCACGTCCACAGACACCTTTATATATATATATCGAACTCATTCAGCTTCTGCTCAGCAAGAGCCGGCGAACGAAGCAATCAAGTCTCTCGTCGTTCTTCAGCCCCAACTCAATTCCAAGATCACTCATGGCCGTCTCTCTCGCTTCAACCCTGAAAGCATCCCACCTCTCTCTTGCTCCATCTCACTCCCTCTCCACAAACCTAAGGCCACGACCCATGATCGTGATCTCATGCCGGTCCTCATCATCAGCCACGAAGCCGGTACGTCCAAATGGCTCCAACTATTACGAGCTGCTTTCGCTGAGCCCTAGCAACACGAGCGCCGATGACATCAAGAAAGCGTACAGATCCCTAGCGCTCCGTTATCACCCTGATGCGTGCCGCGACCCGTCGATGAAAGAAGAGTCGACGAGGATGTTCCTCCAGCTTCACGAGGCTTACGAGACGCTGTCCGACCCCACGTCGCGCCAAGAGTATAACTACGAACTGGGCCTGAGCTCGACCGTATCTTGGAGATCGCCATGCCGGGTCGTCGATGGTGATCAGGAAACGATGAGGAGTAGGTGGCAAGATCAGATCGTTGAGCTGAAAAGGAGGTCAAACAATCGGATGGCTCAAAAGAACGGGTCGTGGGCCGCGCGAAAACGCACTCAGAACCTCCGGAGAGATTGAGAGAGAGAGAGAAGGAAAAGAAAGAATATGATTTGTTTATGCTGTTAATCCCTCTAATTATTCATAATTATGTAAGACACGTCTTTGATGATTCATTAATTCAGATTCATTTATTCTTTTGTGATTCTGGTTTCTTCCTTCCCGGAAATTAACTTTATTTATTTATCAAACAGCAATTGCTTGTTCATATTTTTTTTTGTTGGTTCCTCAAATCCAGCTGTACAGACGATGAACATCTACAATTTTTTAATTTGCCGTGTTGATGGTCAAATGTGCCTAAGCAGCTTAGCGCGTACTCTGAGATCCCGTATATAACCGTGAGAAGCATTCTGAAATTGCAGAATTCTATTCTTTCTCGTACGTGTAAATTTCAAATTAGCCATTTTTCTTGATAGTTCGCAAATAAGCAAGTTTCATATAAAATTAACTACTTTTTATTTTCGTAACTTGCTAAGCTTTTTCGAATTTACCAACCCTTATATATAACCATCGATCTGAATACTATATTAAAGTAATCTATAAATTATTGTCAAATTAATTTACTAACTAGTTTTGGGTTGCCACATCTCATATGAGTTACATACATACATATATTAAGTTTAGACTAGTGTTAAATCTTGAAACCTTACTAATATACATACACCGTACATATATTTATAAGCTTACCGACTTTGTCAATTGTGTTAAGTTTTTATTTTTCGTTTGTTAACAACCCTTTGCACTTACTATGTATTTCTAGAATTACCAACCACTAGTGTAACTCGCCAACATTTCTCCGATTAAATTATCATGTAATATTGGGTTATCGATTCTCAGTTGAGTTAACTACCAACGTTTATTGATTATTTAAGTTATCTTTTTTTTTTAATTATCATATATTGGGTTCAACTGTATTTTTATTGTATCTTATAATTGAAAAGAACCTACACTATGAAGCTTAAACTAGCAACTAAAGCAAAGGGACTAAGGTGCAGATAATCTAACTTGACCTTGCAAAACCTTAAAATCACATGCGCTCCGGTCAAAACTAAGCAGTACCAAAGGATTTCATATCCTCTAAAAGCACTATAAAATACAAGGCACATAATTTCTTTTTTTTCCTTTTATTTTCTTAGTTGACATTCGTTATTAAGGCTTAAAATATAAGAGAATATTTCATGTAATAATTACATCACATATCATCAATGAAAATTTTGAGATTTCAATACTCAAAAACATATTTCTGTATTTACTGTAGCCCATAATTTTGATGAAAAGTGACTTGCTATTGAGAAAAAAAAATATTATTGATGAAGATACGAGTAGTATTTTATGTCAATATCACTTTTTTTTCATATCCAACAACTACTTGTTTCATGTGATGTTCAATCTTTTTTCTTTATTTTTTATAAATAAAAAAATATTTCAATAATTCCTCACTTAATTTGTTATATGTACTAATTTACACAAATCCATACATGCAAAAAGGCGTCTTTTAAGATTTGAACGCTTAGTGTGTGAATAATTCCATTAACAAAATCAATGGTAGATAAATCTTTGAACTATAATTCCATTTGTTAATTGAATCATTACCCATATGAATTTACACACCATTTAGAGAAGTTATTCATGCAGTTTATGAATTTCTGCCAAATCTAAAACTGCACCAATTGATATTATCTGAGCAATGAGTGCCTGTGTATCAATATAGTTATTCTTTTTCCTGCTTATAACTCATTGCCACTAACCTTGTTTTAAAGGTTTGTAACGTATTATCAAGGTTATACTTTCTTCTACATACCCATTTACATTTGATTGGCTTGATGAAGGCGAGTCAACTAGAGTCCATATTGCTTCTTTCCAAAATAGTGCATCTCTATATGCCATTGCCTCACTGAACATTATTAAATCTCCTTTAAGGGGTTACAATATGGGTAACTTATTTACCATTTTTTCCTGATCTCATAATACCAGATTTCTTTACTCTTTCACTTATTCTCGGTTCACTTGAAGAATTAAACAGTTTTCTTTTACTCGAAGAAGGATTGCTTGCTTCAAGTAGTGTTTGTGAATATTCGAAGGTATTAAACCACCAATCTTTAAACTCGTTCATAGCTGCCATGTTTAACTCAGTCACTATTCCAATTTACAATTTAAAGACCATAACAACCAATTTATTGGTGTTTTGCTCCACGACATTTACAATCGTGTCAATCTTTTGCTTTTCTTTGGTAGGCACGCTACTTAATTCCAGCAATGGCCTTTTTTACCAAACTAAAAGCATAATTTGTCCTTCTTGAATGTTATGTTGTTGCCAAGCGTGTTGGTGTCCTTGAATTTACTCTTGTTTGTCTTTTTATATATTATTTTTGTATCCACTTATATTGCCACTTTCAAGAAAATATCACCGTTTGCTACTCCTTTGGAATAATTAGTTTCACCATCCTGAGAACCTTCTTTAATTCATATGTATTCTGTCAAATTGTCCGCAGTTTGGTTCTCCATTGTGTGGAGAATTTTATTTCAATAATCAGTCAAGTTGAAGTAAAAGTCGAGGTTCAAAATTTCATTCATAATGTCTATGAATTTCAGAACATGTTCTTGTAGTTTCTCAACTTGCTTGGAGACATCTTTGTCATTAATCATTGTCTATTCAAAATACTTGAAAGCAATAAATCGATCAATACATTGTTTGCTAGTATTGTTTTTGGTGTCCAAGGCATTCCGAATGTCCTTGTAATATGTGTAAGATTGAAATTTTTCTTATAGATGATTAGACAGGAAATAATTAATTCCTACTCGGCACCTCCTTTCATCATCCCCATGCCTTTTTCTTGCAGCCTTAATCTTGTCATAATCATTATCCTTTAGAGCAGGAATAGCGGGCAAGGTGGGATCCGGGATTTAGAAAATACATAGTTCGGATAATAGAACGATTACATCGTCTGTCAAATGGATAAAATTAGTTTTATCATAAGGATCAATTCGCAATCTTAGCAATTGATCAAGTCACTATCTCTATCTCCATAATAATAATACCTTAATATTGTTAACAAGATCTGATTACTAATAAAGATACCAACAGTACCTTGATGCTTTCATGCACGAGGACAATCATTGTCCTGAAAAATTTATTTGCCCCCCAATATTATTATTGCTAGGTCAAAAACAAGTATGCCGCCGATGCACCAAAACCACATAGAACCAAGTTCAATAAGTGCTTAATTTCCCTACTAGAATTTCATTTTGAATGTAGTGAAAGTTATGTGAGAAAAGAGAAGAAGAGAGAATTATGAAGAAAAGAATATTGCGAAGAAAATAGAGTTATGGAGAAAAGAAAGTCTTGACGTTTGACAAACAATATGTTAGTTGGTCCTATTGATTGACAATCAAACAACTCATCTATTGAGGATTGATACTTTACCGAAACAGTCACTACTTTTGACGATCGACAATCACTTCTATTCACGCCAATGATAACTTCTTTTCATATTCAATGGTAACTTCTTTTCATATCCAATTCAACCTATTCTCTTAATTATCTTATAGACAACAAACTATTTCAACATTGGCTTGTCTATCTAAGTTAGCAACAGAACTGATTGCATCAAATGATTCCTTACAATAGATGGCATTGAAATAAGAATGTCCGAATTGCATGTGACAAGGATAAAGTTGAAATCCTTGGTAATTTTCCAGGCCAAAGTTTGGGAGCACAGTGGGTTCATTGTCTGGATTTTCTAGCAAAAGGAGCTCTCCATCCACGTGATCCATGAAATTGAAACTGTCTAAGACATTGCAATGAAATTGTTATTTCTAGGAGGATTAAAATGCATATCCTTACATTTGTCATTATGTATGGAGATGTTATGTTTGTACGAGTGAATCTTCCCATCGTTTGAATGGACTAGAGATGTAAAAAGAGATTGGGAAAGTGGGGAAAAAAAAACCAGCCGTCGTGTCAATACTTTAAAATCTGAAGTGAATAAAATCAAAACGTTTGGTTTGACTAATAGTGACATGTGAGGCTCGTGTGGCGACCAAATTCAGAAGAGCATCCATATATCTGCCCTTGTTCTGACCCGTGAATGCGTCGGCTCGTTTGTGCGTAAGGGCGGCCAAAACAGACAAGAAGGATTAGTCATAGTTGACTAATCTCGCCGGCCCTAAACTTACTTGTTAACTTTTTGTCAAGCGAGCACAAAAATTACTAGGAACTAAATAGCAGATAGCTTATTCGATTCTTGGAAAAGCTATGGACAAATTCTTATGGTGGTTGACCATTTTGAGGGAGACACAAGCTATGTTCGAATTTTTTACACACATACACATTGGCCTAATACCTAATACAGTATAGCTAAATGAATGTGTACGTTCACACACTGGAAACCAAGAGGAAGAAAACAAGACGAGATTTTAAAATGGATTCAATCTCACCCATTATATGATCACCTTCTTGAGTCGCAAGTGATCTAGATCACCTGTTGGTGCTACGAGTCGGCCTTAGTTAATGCAAGTTAGAAAATTTTGCTCGCTGGCCTTCTATGCTTTCGGCTTAGTGGGTAGTTGATTGTCCTCCAGATGAGATTTTAATATGCAAAATCTGACACATACCCATATTTTATGGAGCAAAGGGAGGAGGGAAGACCCTTTCCGGTCAAGCTAGGTTTTGAGTATTTTCTAAAATCTAAAAAATCTGATTTGGTCTGTTTTGTTTGTCTAAGAATAAGTCGTCCATGAGGATTGTTCAAATGTCGTTTTCAATCAAAGAGACAATATAATCATAAATGTGTGAATAACTTTTCAGGAGATCCAAAATATGTTTCACGTTCACACATTAAGGTTATTGCACTCGAATGAAAATAATGTATGGTTAAATGCAAAAAACATTTGTTAGACATAGTGTTAAATAGTGGACTAGCTATCATCTTTAGCACTGGGACAGAAAATTTACTGGGGTGGCGTTTTTTGCTAGTTACATTCATGCCGATACATAAATGCTCTACCAAGAGCTAAATAAATAAATGTTAAGGCAAGAAAAAATTGTCATTTGTAGACACATACCACATTAACTCACGACATAATATATGACGTTCACTGAATAGTTTTTCAACCAACACATCAAGAGAAAGATCGTCGTCTATCGAGAAAATCTTTTTGTCAAGATAAGAGGTGCATATTGATAGCTATAATGCATCATGTAGTCATCGTCGAGTCGAGATCATATATCGATCTGCTTATGAACTGTCCACCGAGTATCTAGTCCCTCCCCTTTTGCACAGTCCACCGATGATGGGAGATATTTTACTCTGGCCATTGACCAAATCGATATTTACCAAAACAACGCCTTTAACCTCGAACTCAACTTGGTCTTCAAGCAACATCTTCCTTGCGCTTTCATGGTACCTTATATTTTAGATCATTGACCGGCTCGCACGTTCATGTACCCCTATAAATATATCTCAACTCATTCGACATATGCTCAGCAAGAGCTAGCAAACGAAGCGATCTGGTCTCTTGTGGTTCTTCAGCCCCAACTCAATCCGAAGATCATTCATGGCCGTCTCTCTCACTTCAACCCTAAAAACCTCCCAGCTCTTACTCTCTCATTCTCACTCGCTCCCCACAAAACAAAGCCCACGGTCCAGGATCACCATCTCATGCAGATCATCATCGTCAACAGCGACCAAGTCGGTACGTGAAAATGGCTCCAACTACTACGAGCTGCTTTCGCTGAACCCTAGCACCACGAACGCTGATGACATCAAGAAAGCGTACAGATCCCTGGCGCTCCGTTATCACCCGGACACGTGCCGTGACCCATCGATGAAAGAAGAGTCGACGAGGATGTTCCTCCAGCTTCACGAGGCTTACGAGACGCTGTCCGACCCCATGTCGCGCCAAGAGTATAACTACAAACTGGGCCTGAGCTCGACCGTATATTGGACATCACCATGCAATGTCTTCGATGGTAATAATAAATTTACCAGCGAAGATCAGGAAATGATGAGGAGTAGGTGGCAAGATCAGATCGTTGAGCTGAAGAGGAGGTCAAACAGAAGGATGGCTCAGAAGGACGGGTCGTGGCCCGCGAGAAAACGTGCTCAGAACCTTCGGAGAGATTAGGAAACCCGTCCAACCAAAATTAAGAATTAAAACGAGAGAGAGAGAGAGAGAGAGAGAGAGAGAGAGAGAGAGAGAGAGAGAGAGAGAGAGAGAGAGAGAGAGAGAGAGAGAGAGAGAGAGCCCTCTAATTATTAGTAATTATGGGAGACTCGTCCGTGATGATTCATTGTTTCAGATTCATTCATCCTTTTGTAATTCTCGTTTCTTCCTTCCCGGAAAATCAACTTGATTTATTTGATCAAATAGCCATTGTTTGTTCATGATTTTGTTTGTTGGTTAGCCGGTTATTCAAATCCAGCTGTACATGTGATGAACATCTATCATTTTTCGAATTCTGTATCGATGGTTGAATGTTCCTCAGCAGTTTAGTGCGTAATAACCATGAAAATCATTCTGAAATTGCATAATTATATTCTTCTATAATGAAAACATACGGTACATACTACTAAATTTTAAGTTATCCCCTTTTCTTGATAGTTTGCAAAAAAGCAATTTTTGTATAAGCTTATCAACTTTTTATAACTTACTAACGTTTTGAATCTACTAACTCTTATGTATAATCATCAATTTATGTCAAAGTAATCCATCAATTTTGGTCAAATCAACTCACTAATTAATACTTGAGATAATTACATATATATTATTAAAACTTACCGACTTTGTCTATTGTGTTACATATTTTTATATCATTTGTTAATGACTCTTTAAACTTACTAACTATTGTCAAAATTATCAACCTCTAGTGTAACTCACCAACTTTTCTCAGATTAAATTGTCACCTAATGTTGGATTATCAACTCTTAATTGAGTCAATTATTTTATTTGGTTATTTTTATATCAATATTTCTTTAATTAAATTGTCATTTAGTATTGTGTTAAATTGTATTATATTTATAATTGAGAAGAACCTATACTATCAAGTTTGAACAAGCAACTAGAGCAAAGGAAACAAGATTTTGATGAACAAGCCTTGACCTTTCAAAATCTTGAAAATGCATCCACTCTACTCAAGAGTAATGTAGAGTGAGAGAATTGTGCATGCTAGCCTTCTATAGCGTCTGCTTATCAGGCTGTTGATCGTCCTCCCGATAAGATTTTAATGTCCAAAATGTGACACCTACCCAAATTTTGTTTAGCAACGGGAGGAGGGAAGACAGTTTCTGATCAACCTAGGTTTTGAGTACATTGTGAGATCTAAAATTTGATTTGGTCTGTTTTGTCTGGGTATGAATAAGCGAGGGTTTATTTTATTTTTTTCTATCAAAGACGTAGATGATAACAAGCCTATATAATCATACACATAATATCTTTCACATCCACGCATTGAGTTTGTTAGACCTGATCAAAGCTAAGATATGGTTAAATGTTTTATAGATGCTGTGTTAAAAAGTGGACTACAACATTTATGCCGATATGTGAATGTTCTGCCAAGACTCAAAATAAATGACAAAAACAATAAAATTAAGTTGCCATTTGTGGACATAGTATATTACGTTTTAAACTCGAACTCGACGTGGTCTTCCAGCACCACCTTCCTTGCACTTTCCTGGTACCTAATCTATTATGGAAGAAGACCCGAATTAAAAACATTGACCGACTCGCACGTTCACAAAACCCCTCTATGTATATCTCAACTCATTCGACTCCTGCTCAGCAAGAACTAGCAAACAAAGCGATCTAGCTAGTCTCTTGTTGTTCTTCACCCCAAACTCAATTCCAAGATCATTCATGGCCGTCTCTCTCACTTCAACCCTAATAACCTCCCAGCTCTCTCTCTCTCTCTCTCTCTCTCTCTCTCTCTCTCTCTCTCTCTCTCTCTCTCTCTCTCTCTCTCTCTCTCTCTCTCTCTCTCTCTCTCTCAGAGTCTCAGTCGCTCTCCACGAAACAAAGGCCATGAGCCAAGATCGCCGTCTCATGCAAATAATAATCATCATCATTATCAGCGATCAAGTTGGTACGTGAAAACAGCTCCGACTACCACGAGCTGCTTTCACTGAACCCTAACAACACGAGCTCTGATGACGTCCAGAAAGCGTACAGATCCCTGGCGCTCCGTTATCACCCGGACGCGTGCCACGACCCGTCGATGAAAGAAGAGTCGATGAGGATGTTCCTCCGGCTTCACGAGGCTTACGAGACGCTGTCCGACCCCATGTCCCGCCAAGAGTCTAGCTATGGACTGGGCCTGGGCTCGACTGGATCTTGGAGATCGCCATGCAGCGTCGTTGATGGTAATAATAAATTTACGAGCGATGATCAGCGAATGATGAGGAGCCGGTGGCAAGATCAGATGGTTGAGCTGAAGAGGAGGTCAAACGATCGGATGGCTCAGAAGAACGGGTCGTGGGCCGCGCGAAAACGCACTCAGAACCTCCGTAGAGAGAGAGAGAGAGAGAGAGAGAGAGAGAGAGAGAGAGAGAGAGAGAGAGAGAGAGAGAGAGAGAGAGAGAGAGAAGGAAAAGAAAGTGTACGATTTGTTTTTGATATCCTCGAATGAACAATGTATATACAGGGACATCGGGATAGAAGAAAAAACAACCGAGGAACCATAGGTTCCATTTATTTGTCCCATTTCATTTAGGAGTCAATAAGAACACAAACACGCAAGAACGATTTATGGACAAAATGTACAGACATTGCAATAGCCCCACGAGATAGAAAAGCTTCTGCTATCACTCAGAAATTACACCCAATTTATGTCCTGCCACCGAAAAAAATTCACAACTGGCTCTGATTTCTTTACTGACACAGAAAACACCAATTTCGATCGTGACCTTCGACCAGCATTTTCGGTCTACACACGCCCATTTTATGACACAGACAAGTCTCAGTTGCTTCCCGATCTGATTGATCATCAAGTGGAACACTATGGAAATTACGGAGTACAAAATGTGACAATTAGGCTTGTTCAATCTTGGGAGCGCAGGTCATAACAGCATCTGCTACGGTAAGGAAGATCCTATCCTCCCCAATTAAATCGGTGAAATTGGCAGCATGAAGCTTTTCAATCACCACCGGCCCTGGATTTGCAAGAACAAGCTGCGGAGGAATACAGATAAAGAAATCATGTACAATGTCAGCTGGTGCTTTGTACAAGTTGAATGCGATCAAGAGATGAGCTAAAGCCTGTTTGCTTATAAAGCCTATCCTGCCAAGTACACACAATGTTTGAGCACGAGTGAAGATAAACTGCTGGATACTGAGAATAATAAGAACCTGTTGAGGGAAAAAGATGTGTAGCTAGATACCTGTACCGAGGCAACTATTTGCTCAAAAACTTTGTTATATTTTGTGAGATATAGTTTTTGCAGGTCGGGACGGGTGGATGGACACTAGAGGAAAATACTTAGGTTTCGCATTGTATGGCTAAACAAATGACTTTATGGCCGGTGAGACGTCATCGAGAATGTCATAAAATAGCACGAGGCAATTCGTTTTAGCGTGACTTACCTGAATATCCCTCTTCTGGAGGCTTTTGTGCAAGTCTTCGATGGCATGTATGCCACTAGTGTCAATGTCTGTAACGGCTGCAGGCACAGGTAATAATGTCAAAATACACGTAAGGGCATTGATCGTGGGAATAATAAGAAAGAGCAAAGCCGGTCATGCAAGAAACAGCTTACGAGACATTTCCACGATCAAGTGCTGGATTCTTGGTTGATGGTTCTCCTTCATATATTCCTCTTCATCGCCAAGCCATCTCAATATCCTGAAAAAGTCAAGTCACACCAATGTAAATAGCTGCTCTAAGGCACCGGCACAGAATTCTCGTCCTTATTTGTCCCTATTCATGGTTAAGCTTAATTTATGCATGTTATATCATAAAAATCATGGAGTTGTTAGCAAAGTTTGCCAAGAATAAATTAGAAAGCACAGACAGGGGCCAATTTTGCCCTTCGCCATCGCTCCTATCTATTACCTTTCACGGATGTAGTTTGAATTTGAAAAGTAGATGGCTGAATCAACTCTGACAATCAGAACTCCTGGAACCTTTGTTGCTTCTGGATATTGCAAGATATTCCTGTAAACCGTCGTCCTCGGTAGCTTACCAAGAATGGCTGTCCGAGGTCTTGTTACTTGTAAGAGTAGTTTGGCAAATGAAATTGAAACCTGCCAAATGAAAACTCTACTATAGTAATCCACGGGGAGAATGAAAATCATGTGAAGACTAACAAAAGTTCCTCATAATCTTACCGCAATTAAGAGGCCTATCTCAACAGAGACAAAAACTACCCCAAAGAAGGCTCCCAGGCAAGCAACAAAATCGAACTTGTCAATTTTCCAAATCAGTATTACTGCTTCAATGTCGATTAGGCCAACCACCGCGGATATAATAATTGATGCAAGAATCGCATTTGGAGTATGGTAGAATAATGGTGTGATGAGTTCCAGGGTTAACAACACGACACAGGACATGACAATGTTAGAGACTGCTGTATGGCAGCCAGCCATGTAATTAACAGCAGAACGAGAGAAAGATCCTGCACGAAGTGCAAATGATCCAGTGATTATCATTGAAAGAAATTCTAGTTCACAATGTAGCATTTAGTACTTGTACATTCATACCCGTAGCAATGTAACAGGATGTCATCGAACCAACCACATTCATCGTTCCTAGTGCTATCATTTCCTTATTTCCATCTATCTGATAGTCCTTCATGGTAGCAAATGTCCGTCCAATTGCAATGGCTTCCTAGAAATACGACTAAGTTAGGAAAGAAAATCACAAATAACAACTTTAATAATCAGCTGGATATGTAGAAGCTTCTTACCGTCAAAGCAATAATGCCTGCAACTACGCCAATCTTAAAGCCCTTGGCAAGATAAGTGCCAGTGAAAAAGATGTCCTTCACAGAAGATGGATTCACACCCTTGTTTATTTTACCCACCTTCAGAAAATATTGCATTTGGCAGGGTTAATATAACTGCTATGGTCAACGGAACAGGTTAAAATGAAATGCAAATTAAAATCTGCGGAGAAGTGTACTCACAATTGCAACATGATGCTTGTCAGCGTGAGTAATAAACACAAAAAAGGTGGACAGGATAACAGAGATCATAGGGGCAATTGCAGGCACCCAAAATAGTTTCCTGTTCTTTTTGCCCTGAGAATCGAAGGAGAGCATGAAACTGAGTTAAATGGCTAGGAAAATATCTAGTCAGGATTTAACAACGAAGAACAAGACAAACTTCTTACTATGTATTTGGCAAGCAGGAGGAAGGCCAAGAATGTCACTCCAATCACTATCGTCTGCCAATTCCACTGAGAAAGCAGTAGTACGATTCAGTAAGTTTAATACTTAGGCAGGCAGTTATTCTATTTAGCAGATAAATGAGTAGTTAAATTTCTTGATGTACCCCATGGTCCACCGTACTCCAAACTGATCGCATCACAGACACTATGTCGGTCTTCTTTGTGAAGTTTTTTATGCCCAGCAGACCCTTGAGCTGTTGAAGACCAATGGTGATGGCAGCACCAGCCATGAAGCCAACAACCGCAGCATGAGATAGGAAATCGATCAAGAAACCCAGTCTAGAAACGCAAATAGTGTTATCCATCAGTAAGAGAAAAAATCACTTGACTCACCAGACGAGCCATAAACAGCCTCATCCAAAACAAAAGGAAAAAGAAATGAGATGCACATCAAATAATCCCTACTGATATACCTGAAGAACCCGAGCATGATTTGAGTGATGCCAGCAAAGAATGTAGCCGTGAATGCCAGGCGTCTGTAGTCATTGGGATGACGAACCGGATCAATCTCATCCTGCAGAAGAGTCCCAAGCAAGAGAGAAACAACAGCTACTGGCCCTATGGCGATGTCTCTCGAGCTACCCATGAAGGCATATATAAGAGGGGGAACAAAGCTGCTATCTGTAGTTCAAAGGATGATATAACGCTTATTTAGTGAAAATGAGTGCACTAGATAAACGAAAGGAGAAGAAGACAACTTACATAGCCCATTTTGTGGAGCCAAATTTGCAAGCTTCGCATACCCGATATCCTAGTTTTCAAAGATGAAGGATCCATAAGAAGTGGAACTAGAGTGCAAAGAACTAATCTATCTAGCACTTTAAAAGTTGATTCGTCACTATTACCTGTGGAATACAAAGGCTTGCTATGGTAAGGCCAGCGACCAGATCGCCCTTAAACTTAGTTAGGTTGTAGTGCCTTCCCCATTCTAGAATGGGAAAAATACTCTGGATGCCAATGATGAATTTTCTTGACCGTGGTTGATCTTTAAACTGACGAAGCGGGTCATCTGCAAAGAAAGTCTCCTTCACTGTGGCTGTGAATTCCTGCAGAAAGTTCTGCTTTGGAATGACCCCCACTTTGTGGATATATGGTGCCTCCGAATGGTATTGCAATGAAGCTGTGTCAGTTATGTCAGTTTCCAGAGCCCCAGCGTCATTGCTGACACGTTGGCTCATCGTGACAATGGATCAGAGACAAGCTGTAGGAAAAACAAGCAAACACAAGTGTTAAGAATGATGAATGTCAATGCTTGGCTTATTTCAGCACTGCACTGGTTAAGAGCTTAAGAATCTAATTTTCCTAGGGGTCATAAATTCTCTTTTTCTTTTCCTTAAGGTACAATATAATCACATTCAGCAACAGGTGTTGATGAAATCAAGGACAAAGCAGACAATCAGCTTAAGATGAGTGCTACAGAAATGAAGACACGCACGAGATAAAACAACTGCAAGAGGAACGAGCGCATGTAGAAGAGAAGGTTTGGAAACTATACTTTATATTAGTTACAGGATAATCCAAAGTCAACTTTGTAAGCTGACAGTGAGCCCCAGCCTTCCGCAGTGAGCATGCATACGCACCTCTATTCGATCTAAATTCATCAGCAACAGTCTCATGATGAAAAAGGTTTTTTAAATCTTGTGAGACTTGGATTAAATTTGTAAGCGTTGACTTAATGCAATTGGATTGCCACTAGTCATCACATTAGTTTGGTGTTTATATGCTCTGTCAGAGTTGACTTTAGCTGTTTATACTTCTTGCTCATTGGCAGGAACATAATATTTTCGGACTCTGACATCATCCTTTCTGCTGATTTCTAACATTATCTCCTATAATCATCTAGTGAATTCTAGTTAACACGTTGTATTCTCCGTGCACACGAAACAACCTATTCTTTTATACTATTCAAATCTTGCCCTATGCATATTGACAATGAACTGCCAGGCTTAGCAAGCAAAGATGGTTTTCAGACATTTTCAACATCTCATTTCCTTCAGGTCAACCTTTCCGTCATTGCTCACCGCTCTTTGGTTGTGGGCATTAATAAGTAGAGGACAGACAGATGTGCGTCTAAATTTGAAATGGCAAAATGGAACTTCACTCGATCAAAGACAAGAACCACTTTGCAGTGATAACTGAGGTAACTGCCATGGTCCTATGAAAAGAAAAGGTGCAATCAAAAGCAATCCACAAGTAGAGTTGTAGCTGTTGTGTTGGCATCTTCTGCAACAAGAGTCCTAGAAGCATTACATTTCCAAGTCCATTGAAATGAAAGATTTAATTTTCCCTGTGAATTATTTGCCACTGTCATCATTAGTAATATTAGAATATACTTCAGTAGACACCATTTTAGCATACTTATAGTACTTGTTACTACATTTGGCAACAAGAAAGGACGGATAAGAATTGAATTGTATGCTGCTCGTGCTGTTCTGTACGATAGCTAAACGGGGAGAGCAAGGCCTACTTGATCTAAGAAAAAGAATGACATCAGCAGCGTAAAGATCACGACTCAGCCGAAAGTAAACCACAGCCACAGCCACAGCCACAGCCACAGCCCCAACCACAACCAATCAAATGACAAAGAAAAGAAGAAAGTCAGAACCTGACCCTCTCTTGCGCCGCAGATGAGGCAAGACCTGCTTCCTCTCTGAGGCCTGAATGCAGTGAGCTCTTTATTTTAGTCATAAAACTGCTGCAGAAGCTGAGATCAGGAAACAGAGTAGATGACTGAGAATCGAACCAGGTTCATTGAATCTGAGACGTTGAAGTGTTATGTAAGTAAGGGCACTCTAAATTAAGATCTTCCCCATATAATACCATACGATAAAAAGGACGGCAACCCCATAATGAAACCAAAAATCATTTCTTTCTGTTTTCAGACAGAGACCCATGAAAGGAAAGAACAAGATGAGCACGAAGGGACAAGACGTATACCTCTTTGATGATGCACGATTATCCTTACAATAAACATATTGTTCAACTCTGTTTAATATTGCCCCGATCCTCCAGGTTTAGCACGTCATAGGAATCTTTTCGCTGTTTCTGCAAGCAAATGAATATGCACCGATATGCGGGATGCGTTCAGGATAGAAGACTCAGTCAAGCGATGCGAGTGAACGATTGTTAAAACGACTATATCTATAATTTGCATGCATTATTTGGCACCAGCTATTGATCCCTCTCTTTATTCACTTCCAAGCTCCAATGTTGGGTTTGACCAACGGGCGGTTTGCTTGCTGCTGCTTCAACGCGGGATAGCATTCATGCCCTGAACTCAGCGTCTTTCTCCTTTATTCCACGGGCCAAGCATGCCCTGGAATTGGGTCTAATGCTTTCTGAACTGCTGAAGTATGAACGAAAGACGAAGAACTGTGCCAGCCAAACAGCGGTTGGCTTTCGCTTCATATGCGGAGACTGACCCTATGGTAGTCAGCGACTCATTTTGGTTTATTCAGAATTTACAGTGGATCCCGCTTTGTCAGCCTCTCTAGACGGATCAAAGCAAGCCAGCCACGGCTGATCAAGGAGAACGGACTGAACGAGTGTGTTAAATATACCAACGGATCCACCAGATGACTTCTCCTGATCAAGAGAGTTGACTTAGTATTATTTTCGCTCCTTTTCTAATTCCAGATGCCCAGGGGCTTGAGATTTATGAACACTTGAAGATGACGATATAAGGAATAATTGAAGGACTGGTGTCCCGATTATCCACAAATGAATAAAATTAGTGCATAATCAAGATCAAATGCGGAAATTAAAGAAATATTTATTAATTTTAAGTCATTGATGAAATTCAATTGTGACCCGATTCAAGGAGCATTGAACGATCAGAGAACAAATCCGTTTAGCTAATTGCTCTCCCAAACATTAATGGTGTGTTTTTCTGACTATCAGAGAGTTTGGCTTCGAAGATCTTTATTAAACTTGCATTCTTTCCTTCCAAGAAATCTCATTTTTTTTACAATTATCACATAATTCAACGTGGATAATAAAAGTCAACAAATTAATGTGGACAATTTATAAATCAAATGTGAGATAACATTATAATTTCATAACATTCTCCCACTTGATCCGAATATTATATTAAACCAAATCCACAATGACAAAACTATAAATAAAGTTGATTAGGAGTAACATCGTAACATTTAGCCAAGGGCAAACTAGTAAACGCAGTCCCCACAAGGGCTGAACCGTAAATTTTGTGAAAAGGGAAAATCATAAACTTTGTCTGTTGTGATACATTTACCCAAAAAAAAATTTGTGACACGAAAAATCCTAAACTTTGTCACATGTGATACATTTACCTCAAACTTTTTTTGTGACACCAAAAAACCCCCCCAACTTTTCCATTGTGACACATTTACTCCAAATCTTTTTTTTTCTCTTTTTTAAAAAAAATAAAAAATTACATCGGCAAGCCCACTGCCACCGGAGCTCGCCAAAGGGCGGGTGAGGGCGGTGGGTGTTGGGGAGGCCGCCACGACCCTCCCCCGCAGCCGGTGAGGGCGGCCTCGCCCAGATCTAAGCAAGGCAGACTTGGGCTAGGGCTGCC
The DNA here is from genome assembly GCA_030064385.1 of Melaleuca quinquenervia. NCBI lineage: Eukaryota > Viridiplantae > Streptophyta > Magnoliopsida > Myrtales > Myrtaceae > Melaleuca > Melaleuca quinquenervia. The sequence continues at coordinate 679,311 of CM057726.1, read as the reverse complement.
CCACCCAGATCTGGGTGAGGCGGCCCTCGTCGGCCACGGGCGAGGGCTGTCGAGCCCCCACGGTCCTCGTCTGTGGCTGGCGAGGGCCATCCCGCCCAGATCTGGGCGGGGCAGCCCTCGCCTAGGTCTGCCTTGCCCAAATCTGGGTGAGGCCGCCCTCGTCGGTCGTGGGGGAGGGCTGCCCAGACTCCGCCCAAAATTGGGCCACCTTCTACGTTTTTCCCATGCGCGTCACCTATTCGACGAAATATGCAAGTGAGTTGCGATGAAGATGAAGATGAAAACTCGCGCATTTCGTCGAATAGGTGGCGCGCGTGGGAAAAACGTCGAAGGTGGCCCGATTTTGGGTGGAGTCTGGGCGAGACAAGCCACGTCCGGCCCTTGCCAGCCGTGGGCGAGGGCCGCGAGGGCTGGATGGCCCTCGCCTATGGCTGGCGAGGGCCGCCCCTAGATCTAGGCGAGGCCGCCCTCACTGGCTGCGGTGGCCTCCCCAGCGCCTGCCGCCCTTGCCTGCAACCGGCGAGGGCTTCGCCGCTCTCTAGCGAGCTCCGGCGGTAGCGGGGCTCACCGGTGTAATTTTTTAATTTTTTTTTAAAAAGAAAGAGAAAAAAAATTTAGAGTTCATGTGTCACAATAATAAAGTTGGGGTTTTTGGTGTCACAAAAAAAGTTTGGGGTAAATCTGTCACAAGTGGCAAAGTTGAGGGTTTTTCGTGTTACAAAAAAAAAGTTTGGGGTTAAATGTGTCACAGTGGACAAAGTTTGGGGTTTTTCGTGGTATTAATCCAAAGGGAAATTCAAAAAATGAGCAGCAGGTGCCTGACATGCATGCGCCTCACCTTAATTCCAGTGAGTGCAATGCACGCGCTTGTGTTGCTCGTCACTTAGCGCATGGATTGGATTGCACATGCCCGCAGCTATGAGCGTGTATGGACCGATGCACTAGTTCCTCTTCACGTCGGCTCACCCCGAACTCGCTTCGCCCCAAACAGATCCCCTGTCTGGTGTACTTTCTAGGCAGGGGTGACCAGTTCTTTTTTTTTTTTCCATCGTCCGATCCAATTTAGATCAGATGGTGGGAGAAAGTGCAATCAAAAAACAAAAACAAAAACCTTTTCCCTATATTAAAGTGGGGCACACCCCATATTTCTCTTAAAATCCCTTGCCTAGACAGGGGATTTAGATCCCGCTTCGCCATTCCTTTCGCTATTCGATTCTCCTCCGACAGCCCATCACAGGCCAAATGAAGTCATGAATTTTTATATCATGCTGGTGTGACCAATAGATTCGAGAAATGGCAAAAATGGCCATGAAACTAGTCAGAATCAAATAAATTTCCTTGGCATGCTCAAACCCTAATCTGCAACTTCTGCTGCTCAATTACCCTTCAGCAATTGATCAAATGCCAAATTAAATTAGGGCTTTTGTTACCAATGACAGTGCAACCTTACTGGTTCGAAGTTAGGCGGTGGAATTTGGCCCAAATTGGCGATTTCTTTCTCCGGCAAAAATTGTCCGAAATTGCCCCAAATTTAATTCATTCAAACACCTCACAAGATACATCAAGACAAGAAATTAACATACTCTGATACCAAATATAAGAAGAAAAATGAAATGACCGAATATCTTGATTATCTATGAACTAGCAAAATTCATGGGAAACAAAAATCGAATGTGAAAACATAACTGAATCTTTACTAACCTTCAATCATTGATGAATTTCAACTAATAACCTGATTTATAAAGTGTCAAATAATGACAAAACGAATTAGTCTAACCAATTATCCTCTCAAACGTTGATGGTGTGTTTTTGAATATAAGAAGGTTCGACTTAAAAGATTCTTATTAAACTCGCGTTCATAATATCCTCGCGTTTGACTTCTCCCATGAAAGAAATCTTGTCCTTTAGGCAGTCATTACATAATTTAACATAAATAATAAGCGTTAACAAATTAATATTAGCAATTTATAAATCGAATATGAGATCAAATTACGGTTTTATAATGGACGAGTCGTGTTGAGGAGATCTTAATTTATGTGGATGATCTGGCTCATCCAACAGCCTCGCTTTCTCGCAAGAACCATATTTATGGGTGATGGTTGCTTCATAATTGGGAAATTATTATACACAATTACTCCACGTGAAAGAAATATAACATACACGAACGCCGCGGAAGCCGCGAAACGATAAGCATAAGATGACAGATGGGGGCCTTTCTCTCGGTCCCCCCTTGTTCATTCGGTGATTCCGAGCATCCTACAAACGACATGCAGGACGCTTGGCCTGCATGGATTGGAACTTGCTAATGTTTAAGAATGGCGATGTCTGCTTCGATGAGCGCTCGCACAGTCCAAGACAGCAAAAGGAAGAAGACAACATTCAAAACATGGCCCATCCCGGCCGGCACGAACGTAGAGACTGTTGGGTTCGCGTTAACTGGACCTCTGGGAGACTGCGAGAGGAGGCTTTACTCTCTCCTAGGGATTAACCCCAGATTTAGCAGTTGGCGAAGAGGTTAACGATTCAAAAGGATATATCGCGCCAAGGAAGAAGAAATGGCTTTCCTTTCGCAAAGCACTGTGAGTTGTCAGGTCAGAAGGAAACTTGGGATATCGACCATTCCCCTCACAAGCCCGTTTGGTCTATGTGCATGTCCCTATTCCAGTACTACCTTCGCGAATGTCTGTTCTTGTTCTCTCCTTTTCTGTTGACAAGCGTGCAAGACCAAAATCCTGACAGCAGAGTTCTATTCAAATCGCGACTAGCAGGGACGAGATGTCTATTCGATCTATTAATATTGTGATAGACTAAAACCCAGGTGGTGGGCTCATTGTCGTTTTCAGGTGTAGCCATTCTACATTTTCCTGTGATCTTTCTTTAGGAAAGTGATGGGTTATCTCCGTGGGGATCGCAGGCAGATCACATATAGCGAATTTACAAGAATTTTCCTAAATAATTTAGTACCATTAAGCATAAAATCTGAAGAACTTGTGCATTTGTCTCTAATAGGGACACTACAATAGCCCAAGAAAGGAGAAACGAGCGATTGGTCCAAGCCCTCGCTGTCAGTCTGACTTGGGGCCATGTCGCATGATCAAAGTCTTCATCTTTTTTTTTTTTTTTCCTTTTGGCCAATTTTCTCGTCTTAATGGATACACCACCAGTTGGAACAATTCCCAGAGGAAGGTCAAAGAAGATGGTTTCTTCAATTCTTCAAGAAGGAGGCCAAAACTCAGCTCTCTTCACCTTTGAGATGCTCTCCAAGACACCAACTGGTGATACATGTCCCCTCACAGTCACCCTCTTTGTCTCCAGATCTATGCTGAAGGATGTTACTCCTGGAGTCAACGCCAAAGCATATGGTTGTTCATCAGTCGAACAAATCACTTCGGTTGGAACATTAAGTAATGTATGTAAAACAATATCTACCGTTGAGATGTAGGGATTCAATTTGATCATGATATTGTCTAATTTATTAATGCCGAGATAGCATGCAAGTAACCGTGATCCTCAATGACCAGTCTCACCGACCATGTTATTGGTCTCCTATGATTAATAACCCATCTGTGCAATAATGTAGTAATAAATATGTCGATCTCAATGAAGGAAATACCATCTGATGTAGCTATAGTAATTGTGCCAAGACCACCAGTTTAGTCACAAAGAGTGTCAAGAGAAGCATCAAAAGTGCTACTTTGGGCAACCACTTTACAAGATTAAGACCATGGAGAGGCATAACTCAGTGCGCACGCGTGTTTGCGTTTTGTGAACTCAGGGGTGAACCAGAATGAGTACCTTCCATCTTGGACAGATGCTTCTTTACTTTGCCAGCGCAGCCTTGACAATGAAGAGACACCCTCATAACAACGACCTGCAACCAGAAATCCTAAAACTAGATCATTTGAGATGCTCATTTTGATGCACGACAGAAATCCTTCCATTGCGGATCATCTCTGTAAGTCAGAGTGTTTCACAAATTTTCACGTTCATAATTTGTTCAGCAGTTAATTCTTAAAATTTCTTCATTCCCCAAGGCAATGATTACTATTACTACCGGGATTGGGTGGACTCTTCATATAAGCCATAGTAAAAATGTAAACGGAAGAAAGAGTGGCAACTTAGACCTGGAATACATTATCTGATAAACCCAGGGAAGATGGTCGCTGGATGGCTTTTGAAGAAGCAGTCTCGCTATGTCCTCTTTTGTCGGTATGCACCAGAACTGATCTACTCTTGCTTGTCGCTGCACCGATGCTTTGAGCCTCAACGAGTCTTGAGTACCTGCTTTTGTTTAAAAGTCCAGTAGAATCCACAAGAGCTCGATCTTGAGCTCTCCTAGGAGTAATGGCCGACCGGGGATCAGGTATGGTGCATCCTGAAGTTACTTCCACAGACTGGCACATGAAACCCCTCATTTTTCTAGGTAGAGCTGAGTGGAGATGTTTGAGGGGTGTTGCGAGTTAGGATAAACGAGAATTGCAGATATTTTAAACCTTTGCTTTTATTACTGATGCGTCCACAGAAACATGCCATCTTAAATGACTTAGCTAACAGGAATTGGCTGGCAATTGTCAGAGTTCATCAGTACTGCAATACCTGCGTTTGAAGGTATCCAAACATCCTGTCCACATCGTGTGTTAATGCTCAGGAACTGACCTGTTTTCTTCGTACTCGACTCTGCTTAACTCGGAGAGAAACTACCACTTGAATCGTGTTATTACCATCATCTGTGAGGAGCGAATAATAGCAGAATTAGCCTGATCATATCTTCATCCAAAGAAATTGTCAAGAGGGAGCCCAAGTCTGTCGACATATCCAAGTTAAACTCACATTCACTCCAAAAGTTAAGGAATAATGGACCAACTAAAATATATAAGCAACTCCACAATACACAAATTCTCCGGTGTAGGACTTTTCCAACACAACTTATACATGTCTCAACATACAAATAAGTTGTGTTAGAGACTCTTAATTTTCGACTGACCTAGACTTACAATCAAAGATCTGCATATGCTTCAATTTATCCCTCACATCCACTAGACCTCGCATGGTAGCTAATACCACATGAGGAAAAGAGTAGAATGTCACTTATAGAAGCAAGAAACAGGCAAAACTGCACTGAGGCAACAAAGGCAATGCAATCAGTGAGTTTAAGGAAGTAAATAAAACAAAATAGAACTGCTGTCGCATACACTAGTTTTTAGCGATAAATTTTGTACAGGCGAAGTGATCTTCATTATCTCTCTCTCTCTCTCTCTCTCTCTCTCTCTCTCTCTCTCTCTCTCTCTCTCTCTCTCTCTCTCTCTCTCTCTCTCATGGCAATGCTATTGAAGCTGAATTATTACCGAGAGGATTCAGATCAGGCCTTTGAGGCAAGATCCATAAAATGAGGAGGACGGAATGAAGAGGAAGAGGACATTACATCAAACTCAACATGGTCATTTATCATCCTGCAAAGATGTTAGATATATGGCAACACCAAATTTGAAAAAAGAAATCGTGTATAAGAAACGGACCAACCCAGGTGCATTGTATTAGCTAACTTTTTCCAGGTCTAGTTGCTCTCTTAAGCGTGGGTACTCGCTCCTAATTCCCTTTCAAGGGACCACATGTTGTGGAGGACCACATGGCCTTTAATGGCAGCCCTTCGGCCTCCTTGCATGCAACAGCAGTACTATATAGTGATAACTGATCAGTCGGTTACTGTTGGAAGTGGTTGCTCAGTAGCGGAAGAGACGGTCAAGCGAAAACAGCAGAGAGGTGCGGCAGGCCCAAGTTCAGTTAGGCACCAGTATTCTTTCTCCACACCTTGCAGACCAATAAATGAGTCTTAAGATTATGAAGGGTTCTCGTTCGAGAGCTCTGACAGCCAGCTAACAGCAACTTAGAATACTCGTTTGTCCATTTCTCGTTCTCGAAATCCTTAGATCAAGCCCTCGTGACTTTAAGATCCATGTGCTGAGTGTCCAGATTGTCGGACGTAGGACGAATTTTCCATGCCCTGCTTGGCCACATTCAGGACGACACTTCATTCATGAACCGGCAGCGAGCCAAGAAACCTTGGACCCACGGCGGTCCAGGAACGGTAGTCTCTCGCAACAACATGCACTGTGTTGGCAGTCAATCGACGAAAAGAAAATCACGCCAACAAAAGACCGTAGCCCGAGTCCGTGAGTCAATTTTCACAAATCTACTGTAATTTCCGGGGGAAAGCCAGAAATATCCTTAACAAAATCACTGGAGTAAGTACTTATTATAAGCAAAGAACGGAGAGTATTTACAGCATATATCGAGAAGTGACGAATTAGGAAGATACTCATCTTGAACTTTTCCATCCTTAGTCAATGCGGATGAATGAGAGAGAGAGAGAGAGACAGCACAACATTCTGATCAGTCATGCAGAGCAAGATGACGTCTGTTAAATTTAGCCAAGGCGTGTGATTGTCTCACTTGAATTTACCCATTTTGCCCCTGCCAAAAACTGAGGATGGTTAAAGAGGCACAAGGGTCAAAGGGCATACACGTAAATAACTCGCGAATCAGAAACGACCAAGTTTCAAGGAAGATTTATTATCTTGCATTCAATCATGAAAAAACAAAAAAAAAAAACGACGTGATTGGCATATCTAGAGTAATTTTCCATTTTATTAACTACCTTACATATGGCCAATCATTTCTTTACAATCACCATATCCGGATCACTTGACATTATATAAGGTAACATAATTAAGAATCATAGACATCTGATTGTGATCGGACGGCTGAAACTTTTCAAAAAAAATTAAAAAAAAATCTTGATTTTTTTATTTTTTTTCCCCAGCTATTTGATCGTGGATGACGTCACCCCCTATCATTGTAGGGGATCCATTTCGACAATCACCCAACCGAGTGCACGCGTGGGCCCATACATTAGCTAGAAGGGCGGAAAATACCACAAAAGAAAAAGGAGAGAGATAAATCTTCTACTTGTTTTACGAAAAATAAATAATTTGAAGAATATTTTTCTCAAAATAATCACTTGCATCACTTACGAAAGTTAATGAACAAAATTTTTTTGATCATTTATGAAAGTATTTAAATTTAAGTTATTGCGGACAATGAAACCATTTTTCATTAATTAATAATTTTTCACGAAACAAATAGAGCCTAAATGATTTGGATATGGATGGCCCGTTAAATGGCCCGTATTTACAATGTTATAGAGATGATGCGTTTCAAGGTTTATGAAGTGATTTTAGGAACTGAACCGAAGTTAGAGGATCCGGATATGAGGGCTGTCCGATTTCTAAATCGGACGGCTGGAAGGTTTTGTTTGTATTATTTATTTATTTATTTATGGAAAATTGCTGGCCGTCCGATCCCAGTCCAACCGAACCAGTCTTCAATGATTTTATGAGTTCCCGCTTTTCACAATGTGAGCCCGCTTTGCACCGGGTGGACCCATTCGATGGGCCTTTCCCGACCGTATGGCCTCGCGTAGCACATGCACATCTAAAACTTTTTACCGTCTCCCTTTTCTTTATTTTCATCAATTTCTTCAGATTCATTTGGAAAAATTGAAAGGGGCAGGGTGAACAGGGAGAGAAGGAAGAAAATAGAATTTTATGCTCTAATCATCTGCACCTTTCTCATCCCACTTTGATGATATAGTGCTGAAGGTCGAAATGAGAACCGTAAATTCGATCCGAAATCCTACAAGAAAACGAGTTCATCCGATGCTTGCATTGACATTCGAAACGAGGGCGATCGAAAATGAAAGATAAGTCATGAGCTTCGGGATGAAGAGAGAGGTGTTTTTTTTTTTTTTTGAAGAGAGAGAGAAAAGGGGAAAACCCCTATAGATAAATTTTCGTACTTCTATCTATATGTTGCTATTGGTGCACAATGACAAACAGTTCGGGGCGTTCAGGGCTTACGCTTACATTGGTCCTCCGATGATTGCATTGACGTTGGAAACGAGGACGATCGAAAACGAAAGAGAAGTCATGAGCTTTAGGATGAACAGGGCGTGATAAATCATATTGATAACTTTTTCAAGATCAATACATGTTCCACTTTTTTTTTTCAGATGGTGATAGCACTGTCGTAAAAAAGCTTAGATTAATTAACATTAAATTAATATCTTGTTGAGTGTAATTAATTTCCAATCGTTAGATCTAATCGTCAGATTGTGTACACAAGATTCATCTGATAATATTATGTATACCTTTCGACACTATCTTAATGTGTGTCGAGGGACAATTATTTAGACATAGTCACCTTCATCACATAAGTAATCTAATTCTGCCCCTTTGTAAGTCTAAGGTTTCGGTGCTCTTTTATCTCGAGAATGTGCAAGAGAAGAGGAGCATATCTTAAAACATCTCCAAACATTCCATCATCAAAAGGAAAATTCGCGATTTAGATTTCGCTTATTTAAAGAAAAAAAGCGAGCGATCCGGACAATATTTTTCCTGAAAATGATTATTTATATCTCTTAAAATGAATTTCGAATGATCTCGTGGTGAATCCACATGCATGAAAGAAGAACTTTCATCAAAGCAGCGTCCCTAAACCATGAAGTATTCGTGGTGTGTCTGCATAACATCACGTTAATAGCGAAAATTCACAATAATAAGGATGTCACTGATTCCCGTTGTCCGGACGCTCTGCCTCTTGCGTCTCTTCCACGTCTGGACTCTCGACGTTGGCAGCAGGACGAACCCGCCTTCTCCTCCTTCCACCGGTGAGGACACGGGGAGAATCTTCGAACCTCCATGCGCGGTGGCTTCCGATGTCTACTTTCTTGACCAGCACCGCTCTTTCCAATCCTAACCCAAACAAGTCGTACGAGGTATGGCCCAATGGCCCGTCTCATCTCTTCGCTCTCTAGACTTCGTCGCGGGATTGTGGATTTTTTTCGTCGTCAAGCAACTTAGCACGGTTGGGGTCTGCGCAATTTGGGATTTGAGGATTTGTGTTTTTTGTTCTATCCCAGGTTGTTCAACCTCCAAATGACTCTGTTTCGAGCCTGAGCTTCAGCCCCAAGGCCAACTTCTTAGTAGCCACTTCCTGGGACAACCAGGTATTTGTTTCCTTTTGTTTCTTTTCCCCCCCCCTTCTGATGGGGTACGCCTGCATTTATCCCGTGTTTTATTTTTATTTTTCAGTTCTTGCTATTCTTGTTTGGTATTGAAAAGTTGCGTGGCATTCTAGAATGAAAATTTTGACTCTACTACGATCATGGTTGTGTTACCAGAAAACGGGATTTTTAGTGGGTTTAAGACTGTATATGGCGCTTTTTTTTTTTTAATTTCCATGGAGTTCTCTCATTCTAGATTCGACTTAATCGATTGACCTTGTGTGTTAGCCATCATTAAGAGTATGTTATGAGAATGTTGGTGATGCCTTCTTTTGGCCCTTTGGAAACTGTTTTTTATTTAATGTTTTGTAGGTCAGGTGCTGGGAAATTGTGCGGAGCGGAACAACTGTTGGCACTGCGCCGAAAGCATCCATATCCCATGAGCAGCCAGTAAGAGAATGGCTTATGTTATCTCCATAATAAGCTCTATATGAATGGCTGGAGAACCTCCAACTGTGATTCATTCTGTTAAGCTTAAGTCTATGCAAGTTCGTATCTTTGCCAAATTGTGCTAAGGAGGAGGGAATTTCTGGAATAATTTTTCAGGTGTGGTGTGTGGCGTGATGTGTTGGAAGTGAACATAGAACATATCACAGCCACTCAATTAACAGTCAAATTATATATTCCATTAGGTAATTGCTCTTTTGCATTAATTTAATTGGGATATGCTTAGGGTAAACATCTATAGAATCTAAGTTGTTGATACTGCCTAGGAGATTTGACTGAAGGAGTTAGGCTCTATTCTCTACCTCTCTAATACTGTGCTCAGTGAGAATTGTGTATACTGTGCTCAGAGTTAGATTTAGTAGGGCTTCCAATCTACTGCTCTGTTACTGTAATAGCCGATCCCCCCATGCCTCTCTCGTGTATCTTTTTCCAATTCATTTACATAGCAACTGTTATCCACCTTTCCACTTATCTACCTGTTGCAAACCTCTTATGAAGGTATTGTGCTCAACTTGGAAAGATGATGGAACGACCGTCTTTTCTGGCGGTTGTGACAAGCAAGTCAAAATGTGGCCGTTGATGTCAGGCGGCCAACCAATGACTGTGGCCATGCATGACGCTCCAATAAAAGAGATTTCATGGATACCTGAGATGAACCTACTAGTTACTGGAAGTTGGGACAAGACATTGAGGTAATTATCCACTGTCTTTTTCACCTAAATAATATCTGTCGCGTAAATGCATCATTTGGTAGCCTAAAGCAGCAAATGTTACAATAGGGAAAATTGACTTGCTCTCAACTGTTAGCGTAACTAATCGATGTTGAAATTATGCACAAATCTGTTGCTCATCTGAATTTCCGGGACTGATGGTTTATGAGTGCCTGCTGAACTAGTTGCGCGAACAATGTCTCCATTACAATTGTTGGCTAGTCTACTTGTTTCTTTCATGTTAAATTTTACATGCGCAAGTCAGGCAACACTCATAGGTAACAGAAGCTAAAAGTGGGTGACCTAAGGCTGCTGAGGTTCTAGCAGCTTTCCTAAATGCCAAATCACTCACATATTTGGATTGTGAGATTGTAGACTTTGCCTCTTTCCTAGTTGCTGCCTTTTGCACTGTCTTGCTTTTAAACCACCCTGATCCGAACAGATGTACTGGGCATATCATGTGGAGATGAATGCTTTAAGGTCACGTCATCATTTGTCTTTAAATAAGTTCTATAACTTGTCACAGTCAATTAGTTGCCTTCATGTTCAAAGGTTTATTGGTTGCTGTGAAAAAGAACTTCTTGATGTGCTGTTATTTTACTGTCCTTCATATCTTCAGATACTGGGACACGAGACAAGCCAATCCAGTTCACATTCAACAATTGCCTGAGCGTTGCTATGCTCTTACTGTGAGGCATCCCCTCATGGTTGTCGGTACTGCCGATAGGAATCTGATAGTCTACAACTTGCAAAGTCCTCAGGTCTTTTTCTCATTATTTTTGAGTTTATACCACCGTAAATGACATGGAATAGTGTCTTATTTCATTTATGCCATCTCTTTGATATTTTGACATGGCAGTTAAGTAATAATATGCATGACCTGGAAGCCTTAGGATGTTTGCCTGTCTAGACAGTTGACAATGGTGGTAATTTGCTGTTATGCAATGTGTTCTTGATCATCTATCATAGATACTTTTTAGTAAATTCTTCACAAAACAAGTGGATAGCCTGAAGGGCAACATTCTGCATATGAAGTTGGAGATAGCTCCATCTTACAATAAAATGTATTATCAGTTTTTTTGCATGGATTTGCAAGTTTTACTCAGTCATTGCCGGTCTTAGTTGGTCTCTTCTACTGCACATCCTTCTCATGCCTTTTCATTGTCAAGCATCTCATCTGGTTTTGTATAAATATGTGGTTTCTCGTTTTCCATTTCCTGAATTGGTTTTGCTAATTGCCTTTCTGGATTCTATGTATTCTTTGAATCGTAATAGACTGAATTCAAGAGAATTAGTTCGCCCCTCAAGTATCAGACCAGATGTCTTGCTGCTTTCCCCGATCAACAAGGCTTTCTGGTAAGTGATGGCAAGTCATACAATTGGTTGCAATTATACCATTCACTTTGGTTCTTTCTACATATTTTGTTAAGCTTTTGCTTCTTTAACATATTATGTCTTAATAACCTTTTCCACTTCTAAGTTCTTAATTTCTCCTGGTCTTGTGATCAATTTTTCTAAAAGAGTTTCCTGTCATATTTATCTGAGACTAGTTTTACTGTTTGTATAGGTTGGGTCTATTGAAGGAAGAGTTGGGGTACATCATCTAGACGATTCACATCAAAGCAAGAATTTCACCTTCAAATGCCACAGAGAGGGCAGTGAGATATACTCAGTCAATTCATTGAACTTCCATCCTGTAAGATTTTCCTTGGAAGATTATTAGCATCTGTGAATTTTTAATGTTCCTTAATTGTTTTGTCTCCAATACACTGTACGGGCATCAAAATTATCTTTTTCAAGTGGGAGTGAGTTGTGGTTGAAAGTATACCTTTTAACAAGGAAAAAAGCAATTCTACTAACGACCCTAAAAAAATGAGTTGATTAGGATGCTACTAGTCTGAATTAATGTGTTTAGTCAAAAGAAAGAAGATGAAAAAGGCAAAAAAATATCTTTTGCTGTTGATATTATGCCCTCTGTTGGACAGAACGGCAGATTATCTGTCAAGGCCATAATTGGAAAATTGAACTAACAGGTGTGGGGTTGGCATAAAAGACTTTCTCATCCTTTCTCCTCTGAGAATTCTTGGTAAAGCTAATCTGAAATGCCACTCTCAAATCCCTTCTCCTCTGGGAGACATCTCCCAAAGGGTTCAATTTTGTCTGATTTTATGCTGATCCTTTTCTTTAAAAGTTGTGATCTAGTGGGGCCTTCAGAAGCTGAAGTTTTTGTCCAAAAAAGTTTTCTTTTTGGGTAAATTAAGAATAATATTGACTTTTGCCAAACATACAAAGTGTTACCCGACACCACAAAACTTACACTCATTAAGACAAGTGTGTCAATATAAGTGTAAGGGTGACGTGGTTACAAAGAGTTATAGAATACATCAAATAGCTAACTACTAAAGTTGGCTACACAAGACCTCCTGCTCGAAAATGGATACGTCGATATTCTAGCTGCGTTGCATACATTTATTCCTGTCGGTATCAGGGACGTGTGAATGTCAGCGCCTTGTCTTTGAGGAACTTCTCAAGACGTCTCTTCATAGCCGGTAGGGAGAGAGGATGGTTCCGGAAGAATTTTTTTTTTTTTGGTAAATATGGTTCCAGAAGAAGTTTGTTTATGAATTTCTGAAGAATGGATCATGCCTTTTGGTTTCAGGTACATCACACCTTTGCAACTGCTGGTTCTGACGGCGCCTTCAATTTTTGGGACAAGGATAGCAAACAGAGACTGAAGGTTTTACACTGTTTTACATATTCATTTTTGGGCTTTATGTTCATTTCATGAAGATTTCCGGAAGACTCAAAATTGTTATCTAGCCTGTAGCTCTGTGGTGCAGCATAGTATATGGATCAATAATTATTTAATAAACCACCAAAGCTCAAATAGCTTAATCAGTTTGCTGCTTACGAGATCATGGCTTGAGGTTACTTGGTAGTGCTTCAAGAAGAATTTAGCTAGGTGGCTGAACCTTTAAATATTGATGCCCACTAGCTGGGCGTTAGATTGCAATTGGAGCACTGGAGAGAAAATCGTGCCTTTGTCGATGAAATGAAAGTAACATATGTGGTTCATGCTGTTGTGAAAGCAGTTAGATGGCTGTGACATAAAGATATAGCATTTCCTTTTTCTTTTTTTGTGGAGGTACTGCTGATTATTTATTATGTGGTTTTGTAACTGTCTATAGTGGCTGCTAATCTAAGAAAATTGCCTTAAGTTATTTCGGTCAAGAACTTGTAGGCGATGATCTGGTTGTTTTCCTGTCATACATTTGAATAAGTGTCTCAGCTTTAACTCCTGATTTAACCGTTTGGGATAGTTTGTAGTATGTAGTAGATGCAAATAATAGAAGTTCATTTTGTATCAGCTTGTGTGGGCGTGAAAATGTCCCGCCATGTCTTCTGCCTGCTGTTACAATTGAGGTTCGTTCACAATTGGGAAATTCATGTTAGAACTTCTGTGTTTGCTGGAATGGAGGATCTCTGTCAATCATAACTTCTAGGTTCCTTTTGTAGTGGAGAATGGAGGTAGCAGCTTGCAGTACTACATTTACTTGTCTTGGAAAATTCAAAGCATAACCCTATCTCATTATGTATTTTCTTTGGTCAGGTTTCTGAGGGCATTTGATTTACCATGTTTACTTAATTTAGTCTGGCCTTAAATGCTGAACTAAATGTTGTGTGTGCTTTCTTCGCATATATTGTCTGAAAGCAAGCTAGTTGTTATGGCATTTACATTGTTAGAAAAAAGTTGTCTCATTATAATTTCCATTTTCAATTGTTTCTTAATTTCAGGCAATGTCAAGGTGTAGTCAGCCCATTCCCTGCAGTGCCTTCAATAATGATGGGTCTATTTTTGCATACTCGGTATGCTTTACCACCCATGTTTTTCCAGCAGCTGTACATGCTTTGGGTTCAAAAGAATCAAAACAACACTAAATCTATTGTCTTAGTTTCCCACTTCCCAGATTGCGCTCACCATCCATAAAAAGAAAACTGTCGAGAAAATTGCAAGAAGTGGAAAAGCACTAAAACAACTTCACATACATTATTCTTTACCCAAAAAAAAAAATCACTTCACATACATTATTAATTAGAATCTAATTGTGCATATTTTATTGACTTCATATTCTAGTGCCACATATATAGCAAAACTAAGGTGAAAAAACAAACATATTTATAGTTGAGGGTTTCTTTGCAAGATGAGGAAAAAAAGAATTATTATGAAAGAGAGTATAGAAATAAAAGAGAAAATTGACCCATGTGCTAATTACGCCCTTGCTTCTTGACCATGCCGTGCTGCCATGTATGACATATAACTGGATTAGTCAAAAGCATGTGGTTTAGTTTAGTGTGACTTCATACCAGCAGATGGAATTTGCCAATATCAAAGCGCAATAGTTTCTTTTGTGTCCATGGAGGCATTTATGCGGGTCTACACAAGTTTTCACGGCCAAGATGTGTTTGTGTGATTACGTCCGCGTCTATTAATTTGGGAGGCCAGACTGCTTATGCTTCTTTTGTAAGGAAGTGAGTACTGCAGTGCCCATTGACTGGCCCCTTAGCTTTACATTTTGAATGCTATAGGTGTGCTATGATTGGAGCAAGGGTGCAGAGAACCATAATCCCGCAACAGCCAAAACTTACATTTTCCTGCATTTACCACAGGTACTTTTTTATTTACTGCGTTTTAAAAGTAATTTGTCCCAAAATGTGGATGAATTTTGCACCGATGTCGAGGACGTGTCACAAGATTTTGATTTTTCAGGAATCTGAGGTTAAAGGCAAACCACGATTAGGGACTACTGGAAGAAAATGAGTCCGTATTTCTAGTCGCAAAGCCCCATAGAGTCCTATTTCCAGTTGGAAGAGTCATATTCCCTCTTGGAAGGACAAGGGATTCGTATGTCTAGAGACATTCCTCTCCTCTCAAAAAAATTAGCAGTTCTCTATTTTGGCTGAAGTCGAGGTTTTCTTTGGTAGTATAGGGTGTTATGACTAATTTGTTTGTAAATCATGTTGCATCTGTCCAGTAATTATAGATGGAAGTCCCCTAGGTGGATTTTGTGAAATATATGCTAGGTGATCGGTTTTCAGTTGTCTTTTTATTGTATCCATGAGACTACGGAAGTTACATGTAAAGAGACTTTGGTAGTCAATCCTTCTCCCTATGTCGAGACTCTCTCTCTCTGAACCAAGTGGCCTGTCGATTCAATTGGGCACGGAACATGTATGGTCGGCCAATCAGTTGATCCCAGCTTGAGAGAAAATTGTAGTGAAAAGGCGTAGCTATGGTTCATGCAGAATGCCAAGTTAATGCACCTTTTGTGTGGCTGTATAATGTGATGTCTGAGGCTCAGTTGCAACAGGAGTCGTGGTTAAACTTCCCTTTACCTTCTTCCATTCGTCGCCCCATCCTGAATATGTCTGGTGTCCTTGTTTCAAAAGAATTTGTAATCAAGTACACAATCAATGAGGTTTTTTTTGGCAGAAATATTTCTAGCTATGCTTAATCTTGAAAATATGAATGGGAACAATGACGGCTTAATGATTCTTTCTGATCTTCAAAAAGAAAATGCGTATTCCCATGACTGGAAATGCAGTGAAGATTTTGTCAAACTGAAAATTGGACACTCGGTTGATGAGAATGAGCAAATTGCGAAGAGAGATGTATTTATTTGTCTTACAATGATACATGATAATTATAGAACAGTTGGGCTACCCCATTCCTCTTGTTTTCTAGCACGTGTTGTTTACACAATGGCAATTGGTAATCCTATAGACCTAAAAGCACAGAGAAAGTTCACTAAGAACGATAAGCTGGACAAGAAAAAGGAATAAACCAAGAGAAACAGAACACGTAAAAGAAAAGGAAAAGAAAGGTCATATGCACAAATTATATAGTTCAGTTAAAACTACAAAAAGGGCCTTCATGAGACTCTTCATGTGATTGATGGACTTCAATATGATCATCTGGGACCAGATAATTCATCTGGGCGGAGGTGGGAAGTAGAGTCGGCCACAATCCAATCAGTGTGCGGGTTGTGAGTGTGGCTAAAGTCTTGACGGAACATTTCGTCTTTT
Source organism: Melaleuca quinquenervia (assembly GCA_030064385.1). Lineage (NCBI taxonomy): Eukaryota > Viridiplantae > Streptophyta > Magnoliopsida > Myrtales > Myrtaceae > Melaleuca > Melaleuca quinquenervia. Next base: position 662,949 of record CM057726.1, on the reverse strand, counting down.
TGCCACTCCTCCCACCTCTCTGCCAAACCTTCGCCTTCAAGCATTCTGACCACTTCGGACATTTTAGGTCTTTCCATAGGGTTGCTTTGCGTACATAAGAGAGCAACTTGGATCAATTGTTTGACCTCATCATCAGTGTACTTACCTTGGAGATCAGAATCAACCAGCATCGGCAATTTGTCATCCTCCAGAAGCCCTTTGACCTGAAAGTTCAAGGTCCAGATATTAATCAAGCGAAAAAGAGGTGATTATAGGCTGGAGAGCTCCTTCAGTGACTTAAAACGTGAAAAGCAGTTAAAGAGTAACTAGAAAAGGGGACCAGAAGAATGAAGAGAACGCATGCTTCCTTGCAGATTGGCTAGACCAACACATTGACATAAGAACATAGACCCACGATAAGGCACAATGCACACAATTGATCGTCAAGTGTAAAAAATAAGAAATTCCGGAGGCATGCATACCCAATCAAGCAACATGACATCATCATCATTTGCTAGCCGAGCAAGATCAAATGCCCTCTGTCCAGTTATTAGTTCTAGAAGCATGACCCCATAGCCAAAGACATCCGTCTTCTCTGAAGACTTTCCTGTTGAGAGGTACTCTGGAGCTATATGCCCGATTGTGCCACGTACAGCTGTGGTAACATGAGTATCTTTGTAGTCCATGAGTTTAGCCAAACCAAAATCTCCAACGACAGCTTCGAATTCCCCATCCAATAGAATATTTGCAGCTTTAACATCACGGTGTATAATTTTGGGGTCACAATGGTCATGCAAATAAGCCAGCCCCCTCGCAGCTCCCAATGCAATCCGCTTCCGTTTTGGCCAGTCAAGTGGGTCTTGATTCTCCTGGCGTTCTGTAGGGATATTAATTAACAATCAGGAGAAAAATGATCATCTTCAAATCAGTTTCCCCTTTAACTGATACCCAGTAAGAGCACAAGGGATAATGACAAATGATCCCTAAACTTTGAGCCAATGTAATGTGATTCCTGAACTTTTGTCCAATGTGAAATATAGTCTCTGAACTATTAATTTATTTAATGTAGTTCATGAATTTTTTACATGTTCAAACCAGTCCCTGGATTATATGAAAAGGTTCAATGTTATTCTTCATTAATTTAAATTTAAGGACCGCATTGAATATTTTCATATAATTCAGGGATTAGTTTGAAAATGTATACCATTTGCATCATTTTCCCATGAGAATAGTTTGCCAAAAACAATCAAGAGAAAGGCATTTCATAGCAAGCTATACCTCTTAAACGGGAAGCTACACTTCCATTTGCCATGTATGGATAGACCAGCAAACGCTCAGTGGGTGTCATGCAAAAACCACGTAGACGGAGCAAATTCCGATGCACAGCCATACTGATTAACTCCACTTCTGTTTGAAACTGCAGTTCTCCACCTTGAGTACGCTCCTCTTTAAGTCGCTTCACTGCCACTAGTGACCCATCAGCTAAACGACCTTTGTAAACTTTACCAAAACCTCCTCTGCCCAAAATATTTTTATTACTAAAATTATCTGTTGCAACTTGCAGTTCACGGAGGGAAAATCTCTTGAGCTGTCCCAAATGAACTTCAGGATCCTCCTCAGCTGCAAGATATTTAGAAGTTAATGAATTTCAGGAATAACTCATGCTGGACGAATTCATAAATTCACCAGTTTGGGGTGCTTCATAGTCACTGTATAGTTCTGAACATGGTCTCTACTGTTTAGATTTGAGTTTTTGTTATTTTTTTCCCTAAGTAGTCATAGTATTTTTAGTGTTGGAAGTTGAAACTCCTGAAATTGATTCTTCTTTGACTCTCCTAGTAAACGAAACAAGCATAGACAAAAAAAATTTCATTCAAACACTTCAAAGGGCATTTTGCTATTTTCATATTTGTTTTTGCAAGAAACCAAGAGGGGAAAGCAAATATCAGAAGAAGGTTCTGTTTCAAGCTTTTACAAATTGCCTTTTAACTGAAGCAATTGATGCCAAACAGGTTGCTATATCAAAAACAAAATACAGAAAAGAAAAGTTTGCGAAAAGGCCCCAGGCATGTGTCAGAGAAGCTAGCCAGCTAAAACAGACAACACAGAATAAATCCAATTAAAACAGATAGGATGAGCCACTGACCAGGCACATCAAAGAAATGATCCTGTGGCTTTCTCTTCCGCCACCATGCTAGTGCGATTGCTGGAGCTGCAAATAGCAGAGCAGCACCAGCAGCAACTCCTCCAGCAATAGCTCCAGTTGTGCTACCTAATTGAATGGCATGTGACAATGATTAATACAATAATTACAAGTTACTTTGGAAGCACTTAAAGGCCTTGATAACTTCTAGATGAATGCGAATGTTCCCTGCTCCGGAAAGATTACTAAAGTTCATAATTGTCCAAAAATGGACAATAGTTATGGGAGAAGCCTGAGCTAATAGTTCTTACCAAAAAAAAAAAAACCAACAAGCCTGAGCTACTAGTGGAGAAAACAGGTGAAAGTGCGCTTCAAGCCAAGAAAGACATTCTAATGCTAAGACGTGCATAAAACTGGCAACACAAAGTTGAAGGTAAAAACATAAGGATCTCAATCAAAGAGGGCAGTATAAGGAAAAACAACACTAGCAGCATACCAGAACGAGAAGCTCCAGGTGTTGGAATAGGAGCTGGTGGAGGTGTTGGTGGCTGAGTGAGGTTTTTGTTATTAGCAAAACTGAAGAAAGATGCAACAGTTAGCATCTCAATGATAATGACCATCAAGAAATAAATGGAGAGTGTTAACACTTCATCAAACCTGATAGGAGTAAATAGAGAAAAAGAACCATTGACTGGAATAACTCCCATTAGGTCGTTGTTTGAAAGATCACTGCATTTTACAGGGAAAAAGAGGAATGTTGCCTCATCATTAATATCCATGTCCAGCACCAACAAGAATCTTCAAAAGAATAAGCAAAGTACTCACAGGACTTGCAGTGTGCTGATGGTAGTTAGAGACATGGGAATGGTTCCTGTGAGGCTGTTATTGTTTAAACGCCTAGAAAATAGAATTTTCCTTTGTTCAGTTGTGATGGAATTCCAGCAATTAAAGATGACTAAAAGTTAAGACAGAATCATTTAGTAACTACAGCAAACAAGAACTTCCCAAAGAAATGCATCATGTAATTGAAAAGGCAGGAAAAGACTATCAAAGTACTACATGCAGAACTCCGACAGTGTTTTAGCATTTTGTTAATATAGATTAGCAGCTTTAAGATAGACAACTAGTCTCGTATCCAAAGGCTTCAATAAGTTTTCAGTCTCTTATTTTTTTCTAAAAGGGTCCCTGCAGACAGACCAGTTGTTGGTCAGAGCAACAAATTGTCCAAGCAATCAAATGAAAGGGCATAACAAGAAAAAGCAACCGATGAAGAAGAGGAATACTATATTTCAAGAAATTATAGCTCTCCAGCGGTAGAACTCCTACCTTCTAACCATATAAAAAAAAGAGAGACAACAAGGTGATTGGATGAACCTTTGGCATGATTACCCATCATTTGGGAAACTAAAAGAGGTACAGAACCAGCTTTCAGGTCTTTTCAGAGGAAACGCTGAATATAACATACCAATAGACACCACAAACTAAAACAGTTAAGAGAAATATAACTTCCCGTCCCAAAGATGACCACAAAAATCCAATAACATTCACCAATTACATTTTGCATGAGAAATGATAGAATGCAATTTATCATGCTACAGCTTGTATTAGCAGCATCATTAGCATGGGCTGCAACAGTAAAATCTCTGCAAAAGAAAACAGAAAACTTTTGTGCTGTGCTCTTTTTAGGTCATGTAACGGCCAGTCAGGTCACAAGCAGCCAGTCATTTAAACGTCATTTTACCCTTTGAGGTTCATTATTTAGCCATGCACCATCTACTGATGTGAAAGACCTCCATGTAGCATAACCTAAAACCACTTGCGGTTGCACTGAGCCCTGCAGCTCCACAAGTCACGCGGTTTAGAGAGCAAACCATTGGTTCTAATGAACTTTTTCATAATGCATGAAACTTGAGTAAGCTTTGGAGTTATTGGATTCTTTCCTTTTTCATTCCTTTAACTCTACTCAATTATGTCCAATGTCATTCGTTTGGAATTACAAAAAAAGGTTTTTCCTATATGATTTACCTATAAATGAATTCTTGGAAGATTTTTTCGTTTTGCCCTTTTTAACGCATCTTTCAGCACTTCTAAATACTGGAAGAAGATTCCACCATGCTGTCCCACAGGAGTCACCCCATGACCCATTAAATTTGTCTAGAGCATTCAATCAACCAAACCAGCATTTAGGATCAACACAGGAATGGTAAACACAGGATGCAGATTACACCACACTGTCCCACAGGAATTCCCCCATGACCGATTAACTTTGTCAATAGCACTGCAGGTAACAAAACCAGGGTTTAGGATCAACGCAGGAATGGGAAACATAGCCTTCGCCGTACATTGAGCTCTCTTGTTCCAATCCAGTAAACATACCTTTAGCTTTGTAAGTCCCTATCTAATGCAAGATGAAATGTAATTGCACTATAACACCTTAGCTTTATATCTCCCTTCCATCAACCCTCCGATTTAATCCACCTACTCTCTAAAATTACAGTATCTTAAATAGAAATCAGTTCTATATTCTACATCAGGATCCAAATAATCTAGATTTAGACATCTTATACCCTATAATTTTCTCATCATCTCACATTGTAACTCCAGCAATTGTACATCTCATCCATTAGTTAAAATAATTAATGTCATCATGCTTGAGGAAGATGCTTAGAAAAACCCTACATAACATTTTTACTGAGTGAGTTCATTCCCATTATTCTAATAGAGTTCATCAAACCGTAAACAAAAAAATGTCTGACAAGAATTAGACTTATTAAACTAAAAAGGTGTTACTCATATGTTCGTCGAGAAGCACAAGACCTCACAATTAGCCATGTGAACCTAGAAGTTGTACAACTCCAAATGAGAAAGTTACTTTTATTCAGGACATCAGGAATATTTGCAAATACCAATCTTGAATTTTAACTGTGACAAGTTGCATGTCCTTAGATGCAATGATTGAGAATTACAAAATGCACGACATATTCTATACTCACCACATTTACATGCCAGCACTTTGCCCTTCTTGAATGAACATTTTCCTAGTCGCCATTTATGGCTAACTATAGTCAAGCATGCAGGCAACTTCAGATATGTAGAAACAGCACGCATGGCATGAATTCTTCTTTTGTTATAAGTAAGGAGGGCAACAGGAATGATAAAGATTTAACCCAAGACCTCTTGGAACTTGGAAAGCGTTGAAAGCCACCAGGTCAAGCTCTTGTTCCTACGCATGAATTATATAGATCTTAGAAATCTTGACAAAACTGGAGCCATTGGTGGCCACTCGAGACCTTGGTGTAAATTAAGACAAAGTGAAACTTCAGAAGGTAAAGTCTCATAAGAACTTGCTCTTCGAATGGACTGTTTCCAATGTACAGGCTGGAGGTCTATCTGTCTAGGTTGCTAGACGGTGCTTATGAAACTTAAACCGAAAAAATGGACTTTGTGTTACCACATCCATAATAATGTGGCACGGATAATGCTTAATTACGGACTAACAATCCAATTTCATGCCATGAATCTTTACTAAAATCATCACGCACACATCGGTCGTCATAAATGAACCCTTTAGAGGATCCAAAACCCATAAGTAAAGAGGCAAGATGCATCAGAATTTCTGTTGATAACAATATGAATTGAGCTTAAGCAGTTTCTCATACAGGAAACGAAGCTTTGCGAGCTTTCCCAATGTCACTGGAATGGGCCCAGATAAGTTGTTCAGGTAAAGATCCAAGCTCACTAAATTTGTCAGATTCCCAAGCTCTTCTGGAACTTTCCCAGTTATGTTGTTACTATACAGCTCCCTGACAATAAAGAGTCATATTTAGTCCATTGCTATGCTGAAGCAAAATGCTGGAAGTATATCTTACATTTAGAAGTAACAACAGTTAAACTCTACTAGCAAAGAACAGCTAAGAGTGCAGAGAAATTCTTTTCCAAACCTATGAAAAATAAGACTATCCTAGCTTCTCATGAAGATCAAAGGAACCACCTTTGGTAAGATAAACAATCATCCACCGAACAAAATCAAGTGAGACTAGCAAGTTCCTTCAAGCATTTGAAAAGTTACGCAAGCAAAAAAATGCAACAAACCATTAGAGGAAGCAGCAAATTTCCTAATGATGGGCTCCTGACCAAGTTTTGAACTTCTACATCAAAGCCTCTACATTCCTAAAAGTATCAAATTTAAGTGCAACAGAGAGGATATATATGGATGAGGCCCTCATCCAGTAAGGCTGAGTCAGCATTGTCATCTGTGTAGTGTTCACTATTTTCATAAACAATGATGAAAACAAACTCCAGAAATAATATCACGGTCTCACAAACTCCTAAAGGTCCTTACTTAGGATATGCAGCCAGCCCTCCAACAGGTTCTGTAAACCTACCGATAATTCTGGAGCAAAACCAGTAAGAAAGTAGGAGTCATTTCTAGAACCCTAGCCTTTGTCAAGGAACTGAAGACATGTGCTATGTTCAATAATCACCGATAGCGATGGTAGAGACACAGGTGTTGATGCTATACCTCTATTAAGGACAATAAAGGTATATGGAGGCTTTATAGAAGCAGCACAACCATCAATAGCAGCTATTAATATATCTCCACTGATTCCAACAGAAGTGCATGAAAGCATAGAACAAGCAGCAAATTATATACGTCATAAAATGAAAGAGGTGAATCCACCAATCAGTGACCCGAAGCTAATAGCAACAAGCCAAAAATCATGGTCCACTCATGATGAATAACCAAGGATATTTCTTTTCAAATATATGGGACTTACAAGTACTGCAAATTTGGAAGCTGGCCGAGCTGCGGAACCAACTGACCAGAAAGATTTGCGTTCCCAAGATCGCTAAGGCAGTATGTAAGCTAACAGTTAGAGCAAAACATACAATCTCAATGCAACAAAGTGGCAACTAGGCAAGCGAATGTGCTTACACTCGGGTCACACTATTATCACTGTTGCATGTCACGTGGAACCATGTGCATGGGTTGACCAGGGTTGGGTCCCAACTCTGCAAAACATTGCCTGGATCAGCTAAGTTCGTCTTTAGGGCATTCAAAGCATCACCTGTTTTGCAAGGATGGGCAATAATTAGTCGCTGGTCACAAGCATCAACGAAAACAGAAAGGGAAAGTGAACTAGAAAACATAGATTCACTGATAACTTTGTGCATTTAAAACACCTTGCGCCCTGTTAGGGCTTACACAGAGGCCATCCACAAAAAGTTCCCTCCCATTCTGGGATTTCATTGCCTCCAACGTTTAAAAAATTGAAGGGGAAGAGACATATCAATCTTAACCCTCTCTACTCTAAGCTGCAGCAGAAACCTCACTGTATCTGAAGTTCAATTGAACTAAGTTTCAATATAGTGCAATCAATACTGTTCACAAGCAACCTATCCAGCTCCAGGAAGTCCTCACTCAACCAAGTTCAATACAGCATGTGTCAGATCTTTCTGCCCCAAACAGAACTGCCAGTTTGTTTACTCCTTCAGAATCTTTAATTCAAAGCAACATCATTGGTAATCACGGACACGAATACAGCTGTCTAAATGATCACACAAAGAACCATAGCTCAGGAAGGGAAGAAATGCCGCCGGTTATGTCGAGGCTGTTGGAAAAACTCAAATGGGACATCCGCCAAACAGCACATAAACCTCGGATATCCAACTTCCATGAACAACGAGGGACGGGCAATCATCCTGGTAAGGCCCTGCCTACGCAGACGACGAATCAAACCCGGCATCATTTTTCGGGAAAATCTAGGTCTAGCTGTCAAGTTGCCATCAACTTGTCGAGGCACAAGCAGCGGAACAATAGGTAGATCCTGTTAACTTAGACTGAAGGTACCTATTCCCCATAGTCCACGCTAGAGCAAAAATGACGAGACTTGGTGAGCGATGATCGTAAGCAACCAAAGCAGTCGTTTGAGCCCAATCTTCAGTCGGGACATCGTCCAGCAGCAAATCACAATTTATCAAATAAACAATTTCTGGGAACGGGCAAAATATGATCTGCTCGATTCCCAAACTGAAAGTTTTTTCAAGACCACCCAATTCAGGGAAAAAGAAGGCAGCTTGATGTCTGCTAGTATAGAAATCCAATAGAAGAATCGTCCAAGAAGAGAAAGATGAACAAGGGCGCCTACCTTCAGCATTACCACGGGCTCTGGGCAAAAAATGAGACGCCAAAACCAACCAAAGGAGAGCAAAGACGGCTCGCTCCATGATTACCATTTCAAGTCAACAACGGAAACTCTGAGCTTCACGGATTCATAAGCCCCAATCTTGCCAACAGAGATTCACTAAGAAAACAACTCCGAATCGACTCAATCGAAGAACCCCACCAGGAAATCCGAAGCATCTCACACGTTGACTCGATGGGTGAGCCGGGCGAAGACCCGTGGTGGAGCGGCGAAACGACAAGCTCTTTAGCCGTTGCTCCACAAAAACCACCAATCTCGATTCAAAACCGAAAACCGCAGTTGGCCTGGGAACCAATGCAAAGAACGGGACTTTCCCGTCTGCTTCTTGAAGGGGCGAGAGGAGAGAAGCAAATACAAAGGGAGTGACACCAAAGCGACACCTTGAATTCGATCGCCAGTCTCGTTTATTTCTTTTCTTTTCCCTTTTTTCTTTTCTCCTTTTTCTTTTGCCCACCCCCCCTCTCTTTGTTTTTTCCTTGGTCGTTGCAGGTAAGGTAGAGGGAAGGCTCAGTCAAAGAAACTCTCCTCAGTCAGTCCCTTCCCTCCCTCTCTCTCTCTCTCTCTCTCTCTCTCTCTCTCTCCAATTTCCCAAAAGAAAAAAATTGCGACATGTGGAAAGTTTGAAAAACGAACAAGCTCCCAACAAAAGAAGGCAGAAAAGATCAAGAAAATACAGAATTGGGAGAGAGAAAGAGAGAGAGAGAGAGAGAGAGAGAGAGAGCAGTAATCGGGTCAAAGGCGCACGCCCCCCGCCCCCGACTGACCCCACCGGAAAACTCAATTGCCTTTATCTTCTTTTGGCGATTCATTCATTCAAAGGAACTGTGGAGGAAACGGAGTGTGTTTGAATGTTCCTGCACATCATCAATGGAAAGCAACAGCTCCTCCCTTCGCGAATAAAACACCAAAGACCAGCCCCACCATACATAGGCCATGCCAAGACCGGTTCACAGGATCGGGACGCGAAACGCGGCACGATCGTCTCGTGCGAGATGGACCGCCCGGATCAGGGCCCGCTCGCTCCAACGGCTTGCCGTCATTTAACGAAGTGCGGGTGTCCTGTCTCGTTAGCAATGTTTAGGGATATCTTAAGCAGGCATTCGGTGAGGATTCCACTCTCCAAAGCCCGCAATCCGGGAATTTGTATTAAAAATCACCCTCCACTTTATTCTCCACCGCTGTCGAAAAGTCAACTCGATTCCCCTCCTCCTCCCAGCGTCGTCTCCATCCGACCACACGAAGGATGGGGAGAATTCAAAGCATCATTAAACTCGCGTGGTTGACCACCGTGAACAAAGTGCAATACTTCTACGATCTCTATCTCTCTCTCAATCGCAAGAAAATGTTCAGAGTCAACCATAATACCAATAGCCAACTCCCCTAAGCGTGATGACCGGTTTAGATGTTGAAACCGATAGGCTTCATCACATTTTTTCATGATGTGGATTATGAAATTCGCAATCACGTGACTTGTTTCGTAATATATATTTAGAGATGAATATATTAAAAGTCATCAAACTTATCACGACTGTATAATTCGATCATATAATTTTCGATGGGCCACAATCAGATCATTCCGTTAACTCCGTCCCGTTTAACTGATGGGAAAAAATTAAAGTTATTTTTTAAAATATTTTATCTCCCCGACATGGTGGAGCTAACGTAACTAAGACATGATGGATAGTATCAAAACTACGTTGTTTTGCTCCGAATCTTATTTAAGTTATATCTTAAAATACACTAAAAAAAGGGGACAAAGGCAAAAGAGGGCGAAGTGCCTGCAAGGTCCTCGCCGTGGCCATCCCACTAGATTGAAAAAGCAATTTTCTCGGTGTTAAGTTGGAAATTAATTTGATTCAGTGTCCCTTCTAACTTTAGGGTTCACTTTTATCTTCGTGTTTTCCCAAAACACCTTTAGAGTTATTGATACTTAACGAGTTTGTATCGTATTCCTTGAGATGATATTCTAAAAGCAAAATGACTACTAAAGAAATAGCTCTCTTTTAAGCTAAGCCACACAAGCCCACTTACTTTTCTGTCTATGCTTCCCCGCTTTAAAGAATGTACACCTGTTGAGACAAAGAGGTTATGATCAACTCCATTAACTAATGAGAATCATCTAATCCATCATGGAGCCTCATCGGCAATTGGATCTCTCTCCTTTTCCTCTCCTCTTGATTTTTGGGAAGTCGATCCATTAACATATTCCACATCGCCTTTACCCTCTTCACCGATCGGCTTAAATTTTTAGAATGGTTGGTAGTATTCTTATCAAAATCTCATGTGATATCAAAATCAGGTGTTCTAAATTAGAATTTTACGGGACCCGACTTGCCCTCTCAAAAAAAAGATTTTACTCCAAAGTGAAGACCGACAAGATGAACCTTATGTCGTAGTAAGATGTGGATAACAAGCTCTACTTTCTACGGCATAATTCTTATGTAGCATAAAAAGGCAACTAAAATAGACGTTGTCACATCATGCTCGCCCTTATGGAAGAGTTCTAACTTATGCCTGGATTCGAGGCTGCGGGAGGAAAGTGACATTGTGCTGAGAGACTCCTTTGTAAACCTTCCTTCCCTTCTCTTCTCCCATGGAGTCTTTTGTACTTTTGAGCTTCCCATCGGAGCAGGCATCGCCTGCACGCGGCGCGTATCTCCCCAACTCGCGCGATCAGGCAGGGCCCACGTGGATCGCGCCTCATCGGACGGTCCATGCGAGCTGGACTCGCGCGGTCGGGACTCGGGGCACGGCTAAGATTTTCGATCCGCCGGGATCACTGGGAACGTTTTGCTGGCCGATTTGAATTGGGGTCTGCAGACTAAATTTCTGAATTGGGCCAAGCGGATACTCTTGGGCTCCATAACTATGATGAAGAATCGATGACCAGTTGGTCCTCATCGTCATCGAGCTAGGGCTCTTCTTGTCTTGAACCATGGACGAATTAGCCAGGCCTGCGTGCTTTGGATTTTTGGGCCGACGCATTGCGGACGGAACTTATCTTTCCAGAGATGACTAACTCCAAATTCCACCGGTTGTCTAGTTATACACGGACTGAACAGTTCCTCTATTGCCTGGTAATCCATCCCATCTTCCCGCTGATACAGGACCCTAGAGTGGGCTTGGAACGAGAAATTAAGATTTATACCACGTTATAAAAAGAAAGGACGGAGTTCGCTTCGAGTATCGGAGCTTGAACAGATGAAGACACCGGCTCGAGCAAGAGTTAAATCTCAAATTTCGAGGGAAAATTATTTTTTTAAAAAGGGGTTATAAATCTATTGCACTCGTATTAATTCAATCATAAACGCTTTCACATATTGTCATTTGAGTCAATCAGATCAATTTTAATTGAAAAATCGCCGACTTTGAGATCATCTGTCCAACACGACACACCCGGCACCAATGTGGGCAAGTTTTTTTTTTCTTTTTTCCTCCCTTCCGAGGGCTAATCTCAAACTTAGCTATCGTATTAAATTGTAGAGAGGGTTAAAAGACTTGATTTGTTTCGCAGAAAATGAATTATTTGGAAAAACACATCGCTCAGAATAACAGCTAGTATCTCTTAAGAAGAATTATTAATGATCAGCTAAGAATAATTGAAAAGGGTGGGTTGAAGTTTTAAGTCTCCGATTGATGGAGATCACTGATCACTTCCCCGCGGCTGCGAAACTTACCTGAACAACAATGGTCAAATGAGAATGATCACTTTCCTTTCTTCCTCGTGCGGGAGAAAGCGGCTCGGTCCCTGCAGTCCGGATCCAAGATGTGTCCTTTCTCGAATCATCGGCGCACGGCGATGCGAGAAAGAAAGAAAGAAAGGAACGACAATGGAGGCGATGGAAAGTGGTGAAATCGGGCATGTGCGTCCATGCTTCGATCGGACGCTTTTTGTGTCGGACAGTACGAGGACACACACGGCGGTTGCTTCCCCCCTCGCCCACACACCCTCTTTGCCGTATCTAATTTCGGCGGAACTTATGTTCAAACTTTCTGCAAAAACAGTAATCGTTCACATCTCCGATCACTTGCTTATTCAAATCATGCTTTTCCCGATAAGACGGCGTCGGAATTTCTTTCAAATTTCCTATCAATTTCATTCGAACTTATAGGATTAGGAGCGATTCTACAGATTGGCTGCAATGCCATCTTGTGATCTGCAATAATTCTATCTCGGTCTTCGTATGGAGCAGTCTCGTTCTCAACTAGCTCCTTCTCACTGGTCGGTGAGAAGATAAATAAACGAGTAAAATAGAAGGATGGAGATTCTCCTACCTAGCTTCCCCTTTCGGCATGCAATGAAGAGATCATTTTTCTCTATATAAAAATGTTTGGTGGGAAACGTAGGATGAGCACGGACGCCCACGCTAGAGATTCTCTCCAATTATTTCCAGATACCTTGGCACAAGCCCTCTCCCTCATTGGCCCCTTCGGATCTACTAGGGTTGAATAAACTCGACCAATGATCCAATTTTTGAAATATAATTAAGTGCGTGGGTGATTAATTAGTGCTTAATTATGGGCTAAGCAAGGGAGATTGGTTGGCGGAGGGATAATGACAGCCACAATCATCCACCAAGTGGTAGGGTCTCCTAACTTTGATTCTATAAAACTATAATCCTCTTATTTCTCTCGCGTGTAATGAGAACGGATTTGCCCTGTGTCACCACATATTATTGTGGCTCGAGCCATTTTGTACTTGGCAAGTCTGAAATGTGTATTCTTAACAACCGGATGAGATGATGATAATTTGAAAAAAAAAGTGTATTTACCTAAGAAGTACTCCATGTGAATACTTGCATATGGTGTAGGATTTTGAAATGTTGCAAGCTTTCCTACCTAAAAAGTATATGTCTTCTAAGTCCACAAAAATAAAAATGAAAAAATGAAGAAGTAGAAGAATCTACATCATTGTCGGCATTGGATTACATCATCAAGCGATACTCCTTATGATAGATGCGCGATCAAGATCATATAAGGAGTTGCCTCCCGCTGAAAACTCTCTTGCCTCGGTAATCACTCCTTGCTATAGTCAAATAAAGCATGGGAATACTCCGTCGATGAACTACATATCTACTCGGAAGGGTATCGATCTAATATGAGACAAAAAGTTCCAAGACTAAGTGCTACAACAATCATACGTTGTGACGATCAATTTGATATGAATGCTTACATATGAAGCAATCGATAAGGCTTGTTCACGATAATAACTGTAAAGTTTGCCCAATCAAAAGCTACAAGGCTACAAGAACCTGCGTGACGGTAGCATTAAAGGGACAAATTTGTTGCCATTTCTCAGGGACTTCAGATTTAACCAAAGCAAAAAAAAAAAAAACTGCGACTTCATTATCATCTTTGAGCCGCAGATCCCAAGGACATATTGCTGAGCTAATATTTGCAAGAGCTCCACGGGGGCGACCTCAAATCGCATTGACTTTCCTCGTTCTAGGTAACCCGAAAAAAGGACAAAGGAAGGGAAATATAATAAGAGGAAAAACGGAATTGGGGGTGGTGGGGAAAAGACAAGCGGCGAATGAAGATTCCTCGGGCATCGTGGGCTCCGCGGCGTCGTTGGGGCGTCACACGTCCGACCCGACCCAGGCGTGGCCACCAATGGGATCGGCTGACGTGACCGCGTCGCTTTCCTCGACGTGGCGAGATCCCATTGACTCTCCCTCCTCCGCTGGGGCCCACCCTTCTCCTTGTCAGCACTCGAATGAGAGAAAAGTATGAGGATGGTGGGCCCCCATCCCCCGGGGGTTATCATTAATTCTTTTTTCCTTCTCTATTTTGAGAATTTTGTTGGAGGACTCTCCGAATACAAACTCCTTCTCCTGCACATCAAGTATTATTATTATTATTGTTATTATTATTTCCTCAAGCCATTTTTTCCATGAATATCGTAAAGAAATTAATTGGTTAGAAAATATTTCGTGATAATCTTTTTTTGTATTAATTTATGCGCAATAATTGGTCTTTCGTATTTTCTCTTTTAAATCAGATAAATAATGGGGAGGGGTGCTGAGGTCAGCAACAATGATGGAAGGGAAGAAGTGCCGCGGTTGCGGTTGTGGCGCGCGCACTCGAAACGCGGCACCACTGCGGATCTTAAATGCCAAATTATATTCGCGGTGAATAAATGTACGATCGATTCCGGAATCTCAATAATTGGCGGCTCGGGCCAATGAGGAGCGGCCACGTGAGGCGGCGAAGATTCCCAACCTAATTGCCGCGCAGGGGTTCCGTTGGATGCTGCGAAGGGAAGTTGCACGGGCGGCTCGAGATGCGCCTCCCGCTCCTTTCCGGTCAAGGCTGCTTTTGGTCCCTCCCGTCAGCGAAATGCCTAAAGTGCCCCTCCCTCGGGCGCTGGACACCGGGGCAGTTCCGACTTTTCGGAGGCCCGTCGTTTTCAACGTAAAGGAGGCGTAGGCGATGTCCCGATTTGGGTACCCTCCTGTCCTTGGAGGATGGGGAGCGGGAAGAGGGCATTTCCGCCATTTCCTCCGCGCGAAGCTCGGTCGCTTCCGTCCGTCGGGAAAACTAGAGCCGTCCAGATCCATTATTCTATTTACTTATGTATTTATTATTCACGCGAGCTATTTTCCGAATTCCTTCTCTCTCTCTCTCTCTCTCTCTCTCTCTCTCTCTCTCCCCGAGTTTCCACCTGGTGCATTTCATCTCGCAGTTCCTTTTACATGTCTGGGCTTGGTGAATTCGTCGGATGTTCCCGGTTCATGCTCCTCAGATCCCCTGACTTCGTTTTTAAGGTATGCGTTTTCTGTTCTTCTTCTCAGCTCTCTAATCGATTCGTCTCGCGCTTCCGGGCGGATGGATGATGTGCTCTTTTGGCTGCTTTCTGCCGTTCCTGAATGGTCCGTGGCCGACAGGCAATTCGTGTCTAATGACGACACGAGTCCGTTTCTCGGATATCGAGTCGATCGTGTGGTTTCCATGTGTCGATGGACTCGAGCTTATGTCTCTGCGCATGCGCTGCCATGTTTGCTGATGCAATGAAGTGTTTTGATTGGGTTCGGATTTCGATTGTTGAAGAATTGAGGTTTTGCTGCTTCTGTCGGATTTCTTTTGGTATTACATACACGAGGTCTTGTGTATTTATTCGAGTCTTAGATGCAGAAAGCAGCTCCGATGCAATTTTTCTTTTGAATTGAGTTTTTCGTTCTCTCGCGGTGACCCTGAGCTGGTTAACTTGCATTGGTTCTTCCTTGAGTGTCAGTTTTCACTTATCGGGTGTACTTACTATCTTAAATCTGATTACGAGAGTAGTCGTTTCTAATCTGGGATTTACAGAAAACGGATGTTTTCCTGTAAATTTCGGATCTGAGACGTAGACCTCTGGCTTGGGATCTACTCTGCAATTTGGATTCCAATCCTGTCGTCCTCAGTATTGAGGCACCTGGAATCGTGGAAGATAATTTTCTTCATCTGCCTTAATTTCAGACTTGATTTGACTTGGCTGGGGGATTAACTCCCGGTGATGAGAAATCCAAACATTGAGCTAAGCAAGCACGTCAGACTTGCCCGTCTACTTGGTGTTGACATGGATATACATGTGCGGGACATGCTTGCTAACAACTGCCGTGTCTATTTTCTGTTGATGAATACCTGCCGTTAATAACTAATACCGTTCAGAAATAGTCCGCTGATTTTTTTCCCCCTAGACAGCATATTGATCTGCACATCAAAACTCTTTCTTAATTTCTTGAGTGTCTTTGCCCCCATAGTTTTACAGCCAAACATGTATATTCTGATCTTTGAATATAAAGATGATGGGTGCTCGAGATTGGAGTTACTATACCTCTCTAATCTTTTTCTTCTGTGTGACTCACAAGATTCGATGGAGGAAGGAGCAATATTATTGAAGGGTTATATTGAGTCGTCAGTTACTGGAAATATTTATCAATTTTCTTCTGTTTGTTTACACCTGTATACTTCAATTTCCTCTACCCATCTTTTCCTTATTTCATGAGATAGTATTCAGCACCATATACTTTTGGCACTTCAGTGTGCACACCTGTCACAAACCAAAATTCTGGTCACCTAACGTTACACAATAATAACATCCTAGCCTTTTCTCATATTATCTTTAAAAGAAGTGCCAAGATACGCATCTTCAGAAATTGTTATTCCAGTTTTGCCCAGTTTCATCATTTATTGCTTCCATTGCTTTCCTGTATAAAGATGAATTCATTGCCTAGGGTTTGAAGTATAATTGTGCCAGAGATTAGGTAGTTCTGGTGTTATCGTTCCCATCTTACTAAATCAGATTAGATGCCTCCGTCTATTATTATTTTCTAATGCTGACTGCCCTCTGATTTTTAGGGTTAATGAAGCTGGACAATTACCTAGCAAGGAGCAGGAGACGCTCCCACAATCTTTTGGATTCAATCCTGACCAGCCTTATCAGAGGCTTCTATCCTCGAAACGTGATAAGATATTCAAGAATATAACCACTTCTTTTTAAAAATCAATTGCCTGGCATACATTGTAAAATGGATAGGTCAGACACGTCAGGCTTTGTAAGTGGTGGAGCTAGCTTGATCACTGTTCCTTGTGCATTTTGTTAGGATGGAGTACTGCCTTTGTTGAAGTCCGGTAATGATTTTTCTTCTTGGGCCTTCTGTTTGTTGGTGATATAGCATAAGATGACTGCCATGGATCTTAACGAGAAGGGTGGTCTATTTTCACATGAACTTGCTAAACCTGATCATTTTGGGGATACCACTCTACGGCTGAACTGCCTTGGTTGTGGAGGAAGCAATGTGTCAAGACGCGGAAAAAATGCCGGCAATCTGGAGATCAACTTTACCAACTTTTCAGAAGATGGATGTCAATTGGTGCTTGGATTGGGCCCCACGCCAAGTGCCTATTGTGATGGTTATGGTAAATCTAGCAAGGGCAAAGGATTAGCTGCTTTGCAATCACAAACTTTAGCTTCTGATTGTGATTCTACCTTAAAGCTTGGACTTTCTGAAGGCCAAAGCATGCTGGATGGTTCAGTTTCTGGAGAAAATAATGTTAGTGCAACCATTGCTGGCCAAGTGTCTCCTGAGGGTTGTAGATTACTGATTCCTGTTGTTGATGAGGGGTCTACGTCAGCAAAGAAGTCTGGTGGTTACATGCCATCTCTTCTTTTGGCTCCTAGGATGGATAGTGTGAAATCCTTTCAGACACAGGAACTGTTGGAGCTCGGGTCAAAATCTCATTGTCAATGGTCGCAACTAAGCTGTGAGCTGTCAGCTACAACAGAAATGTCGATGGGCACCATTTCTGAGCAAACTACTGCAACAGCATCTTCAGACCACCGGATGAGCAATCCCAAGAAATGCAAGTTCCATGGTTGCTCGAAGGGAGCACGGGGAGCATCGGGCCTTTGTATTGGTCATGGAGGCGGTCAGAGATGCCAAAAACCTGGGTGCAACAAGGGTGCAGAGAGCCGAACAGCATATTGTAAGGCTCATGGTGGGGGTAGGAGGTGTCAGCATCTGGGGTGCACTAAAAGCGCCGAGGGAAAGACTGATTATTGCATAGCCCATGGTGGGGGCAGACGGTGTGGTCACTTCGCAGGGTGCACCAAAGCCGCACGAGGCAAGTCAGGGCTCTGCATAAAACATGGTGGTGGAAAGAGATGTAAGATGGAGGGTTGCACCCGCAGCGCTGAAGGCCAGGCTGGCCTGTGCATATCTCATGGTGGTGGTCGGAGGTGCCAGCACCTGGCATGCACAAAGGGGGCCCAAGGTAGCACCATGTATTGTAAGGCTCATGGTGGCGGGAAGAGGTGCATCTTTGCCGGGTGCACGAAAGGTGCTGAAGGGAGCACGCCACTGTGCAAGGGGCATGGTGGAGGGAAGCGTTGCCTTTTCGATGGTGGCGGGATTTGCCCAAAAAGTGTACATGGAGGCACGAACTTTTGTGTTGCCCATGGTGGTGGGAAGAGGTGCGCCGTCCCGGGCTGCACAAAGAGTGCGCGTGGTCGCACGGACTGCTGTGTGAGGCATGGTGGAGGGAAGCGGTGCAAATTTGAAAATTGCGGGAAGAGTGCCCAAGGTAGTACTGATTTTTGTAAGGCGCACGGTGGGGGGAAGCGGTGCACATGGCCTGAAGGTAAATGTGAGAAATTCGCAAGGGGTAAGAGTGGTCTGTGCGCTGCACACAGCAGCATGGTCCAGGTGCGGGAGAACAACCGAGGTGGCCTTATCGGGCCGGGGCTCTTCCATGGGCTTGTGTCTGCTGCTTCTACTGCCATGAGCAGCTTGGATAATACTCGCTCATCCTCAGGAATCGGAGATTCTGTTGATTCGCTGGAGAGGCCAGTGAAAAGGCAACATCTCATACCACCGCAGGTTCTGGTTCCTCTGTCAATGAAGTCCTCATCATCCTTTTCACCCTTCGTGAGTGCTGAGAAGCCAGAGGAAGGAACCAATGGTTATGGTGCCCGTTTGGATATCAGCAGTAGCAGTGGGGCCAGGAAGAGCTTGGATGCGATGATCCCGGAAGGTAGGGTTCATGGTGGCGGACTTATGTCCCTGCTTGGGGGTAATCTGAAGAACGCAATTGATGGAATCTGAGGATCAAGTTGGCTGTTCATCATTGTAGGATTTTCATGTGGTTAATTAGGTGTCTCCAAGCATTGAATTTGTGTATAGTGTTGTCCCTCGGTCTGGTGAGTTCTCATACACAGTTTGTAATGAAATAGGTTTCTTTATTGTGGGTTTGCTGTTGAACTTGAAACCTGTTTCGATGTGATGTATTTTGGGTAAAAGTTAAATTCCCAACAAAGCCAAGCGGGGAATGCCAGGAAGAACAATTGGTTGTATTTACTCGGTTTTGAAGTTGTATGATAATGCTTTATCTTTGATGCTCCCTTGCATCGCCTTTCTCCCTCTAAATCCACTTTTATCAGCTAGTTTGGCTTGTCTTGTCTCCCAAGTTTCTAGACTACCGGAAGGCTATGGCGGGATTGTATTTCAGCGAGTCCTAAGCTCAGCAAAACGCGGCAGTGTTTTGACTGTTGCAACGCTTATTCTTTCGCCTAATTCTCCAAAAAGAGCTGAGAAAAGTCAAATGACAATACTCCTCTCTTTCTCCAAACATGCAGGATTACACCCGGTCGGAACATTTTCTAAAGCATAAAATTATCATCCGGACCCAAATTAGAAAAGATGCATGGAAGATTGCGCGGGGCCCACCGCCTCACTAAACCTATATATATGCGGAACGCTGCCCTCGCCTTGCCCTCTCCTCCTTCCTCCCTCCTCCTCTTCCTCTCTGGTTTTATTCGATCGAGTATGCTCTCCGGATTAGGTTTTCTTCTGCCCTTCCCGATGCGTCAGTCAGAGTGAATAACGTCATTCTCCACAGGTGATTCATCTGCAACTACTGGCTTGGCCATTCGAGTTTGTTACGCTTGAGATTGTCGAGCGAGATCACTGAATCTCGCTGATGGATTCTCTTCGTCCTACTCTGTTTTCTAGTCGCAGAGACGATCGAGTTCAGGCGCGAGCTCGAGATATATCGAAATCCGCGGCGAAAGCTTTCCAGGTAAACTAGAAACGATAATGGAAGTAATAGCTTCGGAGATTTCGATCGCTCTACCAGTGGGGGTGAAATAGTAGGCAAATGGAAGAGATGAAACAAGAGGTGAGGTTCGGGAGATTTGGGGCGATGACTGTTAAGAACAATATGCCGAGCTTCTTTTCCCCGTCGCCAGTTCATTTTCGTGGATTCAAGTTCGTTCATTTTGCTGCCGTTATGTGCTCTTGCAAAACTTGAGCATCGAACACATAACGAATGACGATGCCTCTGAATTGCTTTTGTCTTCTCGTGGCGAGAAGCTACTAGCTGTTATGCGAATACCCTAGCTTTATGAGTTTTTGTCAAGCTCTACAGTTGATGTTCACCGAAATCCCCTGTTTGGATTAGGATTCGAGCTCGCTCGTCAGTCATGTTTCATGGATCGCTCCTGGTTTGATTTCTGTTTTTCTCTTTCTGGAGTCTGTCGTCAAAATTCAAACTTGGGCGGGAATTGCAACTTTTGGAGTAACAGAGACTTCGGAGGCGAAGGAATAATGAACACAAGAGCAATTAGACGGATCGATTTATTTGCTTATTTTAAGTGCACCATGACTAGTAGGAATTCTTTGAATAACGTCATGGGGGGTTTTTGATGTGTGCATAAGAAGAAGCTTAAGTTGCTAGTTCTCTCACCTATCGCCTTTATGGCTAAATTGATAGCAAAGTGACGGTTCATGTATTTAATTGTTTTATCGGTCTCCACATCAATCGTTTCCCTCGTATTTAATTTCAAGAAATAAATGCTACGTTAAATTCCCCAAAATTCAAGCTTTCAGTTTCATGGAAAAACTCAAGGATATCGATCATAAATTTCCCGTCTTAAACTAATGATGGGAAGCCGGTCGATCAGGCTTCAATCGTTTTCAGAGTTATGCATGTCGAAAGCCATAGAGAAATCCCGACCTGGAAGAAATGAATCAGAAACCTCTGGGTCTTTTGAAATTGAAAGTCTATTCGATTTTGTCGTGGTTATCTCATCAAGAAGATGTGCTAGATATGTACTCATTTAGAGGTTTTCCAGGTGGAATGATCTCCGAATGAAACAAAGTTAAACTGACATCTTTGTTCTGTGGAAAGCAGGAGAAGAAGGCCTCATGGAAAACCTTTATGGCCAGAACTCAAGACTTGCTAGGATGAGGGCATTAATTGGAAATATTCATGTGATCAACACGCGCACAATGGACGGTAATCTGCTGCAGGGGAGAGGCCGCCAAAGGCATTTCCAGATGAATCAAAACATTGATACATATTCACCTATCATCAAGTTTCTGTTGACCAAATCTCCATCATCAGCTGTGGAGAATAACAATTCCATCTCGCCGGTCATGGTTAATATGGACGAGGAAACACTGGTGGTGGATGGTGTCTTAGTGACATCGGATTCAGGGGGATCCTCTTCAGGAGATAGTCGCCACAAGAGACCAACCTATCGAGCAGGAGAGGACAGTTGTCTCTTCTCTTATGGCTCGAGACGACATGTGAGTTTTCTCCTTATTTTTTCATGCTTGACTCCAGCAGTCAATCCATTATCACAGCTACAATTGTCCTAAGTTCACATGCATTGGATATGAGGTTGTGTCTTTGCTCCATTTGCAGCAGGTTCATGGAAGAGAAGAGCAGGTGCAGCGGTTCTCCCCTTTTGCCATGAAGGTCAACCCCAAGGTATAAAATGTTTTTTCTCACAAACAGCAGGCTATAAAGTTTTATGTATGATGATTATATCGTTTTCAAAATAGTTAGGCGAAATCTTTGTGGAAAATGGTTAACAAAACATCACATAGGTTTTTAACGGGTTCTCTGTTGATCAGGCAAGCAGAACAGTATTTACAAGAGGAGAAATGGCAACCATTACAAGCAATAGACCTGGACAAATCCACAACTCATCCGGCAGAATAATGTCCCCACACGACTGGTCACCACAGGATGATGGCATTCAGATCATTTTGCCTACTCACCCTGGTGTATTGCATTCAAGGGAAGATATAGATGCATACATTCAACATTTTCTCTATGGCCAGTCTCATTCTACAAAGAGGTTGCCGGTCTTCACTGAAATATGCAGCCCTTAAAGCTCCACTTTGTTTGCGCCTCCTCCAGCAACTGTTTCTACTAGTCTTTCGACATTCACGCAAATGCCTTAACAGCATCGCTTAGCACCTCTCTTACAAAGCTAGTGACTCTGGGCTACCGTTGACATTTCTCTGACCTGGATACATGCCCATATCTGATTGATGTTGCATATACACAACACATTGCCATGGACTCCAGATTCTTACTGTATACAAACCCCCTTGATCACGCTGGTGGTTATAGTAGTCAATGTCTAGAGAACACTTCCTGCACTACTGCAGCAGTATGCGGGATTTCAGAGCTCCCCATTTTTTCGCCGTCTTCCTTTCTACTTGTAAGTGCATTATCCCTAACCGAAACAGAGGGTGCAAGTCGTGTGTGTGGCGGGAGCAAACAAAGAAACCAAAACGCTTAGTGTGCCCAGTTTATGAGATTAAACACCTCATATTAGCGAAAATAGCTGTCCTGTTGTACTTCCTTGTAGATACTCATTTGCGCCAAAAATTGCCTATGCATGATGTTGGTCACAATATACCATGATTTATGTCTCATTTGTCTAGATTGGCATAAATGCATTATCTTTCATTTAGCTCAGCAAGTATAAAAATTGAACCAAGCTTCGGAACATATGATTGGAGTGGTGTCAGAGAGTAGTTGCATTAGAAGAAACCGACCAAGCACCTCTATTTACAGTCCTTAGTTGAACCGTTGCATCCAAATACAAGGCAGAAGGGCATAGTTAAAGCCATTTCAGAGTGAACTTCAATCTGCTCATGCTGCAACACCTCACACTTACAGATAACAATTCCATTGTGTGCTATGAAACTTGGGATTGACAATTGAGGGACTCTATGGTAACCCGACCAACCTGAAAACTATAGTTTTATTGGAAAGAAAAGGAGCTGGAAATTGCCTATAGAAAAATCATGATCATGATTATGATAATAGCAACAATAACAAATACAGAAAAATGAAAGAGAAGGGGGAAATCAACTTGTTTTGCGACGGTTCCATTGGTAGGAAAAGCGATGGGTAAACAAGAAGGGCTGCAAAAACTGTCGACCCATTTATGACGTCGCACTTTCCATGTTTTTTTTTTCTGGGTAGAAAGGAATATGTTGGATAGCTACAGTGCTTCCATGGATAGTCCATTGTACTATTCTTTGAGTCAGCCCTCATGTCAAATCAACTGACTTTCTGTGGAAGGAAAACTCCGTGGCACTATTCAAAATTTTCTTCTTTTGATTTTTGGATAAGCATCACGGATGTGGCACCCCATATAAGAGCCGCATACAAGACCAAGGCTGGATTTTCCACCGGAAGAAGTTAGAGGAGCAGAAGGGAAGTATCGAGTTTTAAGGGAATTTAGATCACTTATCTTATGGTGGGTGACTTGATGGGGGGTCTTGGGAGTCGTCTAATTTTAGATTAGACGGTCCCTATTAATAAGAGGATTTTTATTTTGTTTTAAAAAAATCGCAACAGTTCGATTTAGATCGTACTACTGTAATTCGGTTACGGCACTCTTACCTTGTAGTAAGAATCCGTTTCCGTTTTAGGGAGCTTTCGGTTGGCGAGAGAAATCCGAAATCATCCGTCATTTTCTGACGTGGCAATAACGGCTCCGTCACTCCTCCTATGGCCAAGCCAATTCGGCTTTCATCCGCTTCATCATCCCTTCCTCGAGGGAAAGAGCGGATAGGTCCCAGCCATGGGAGGAGAAACCACAGCCACAACTCACCTTCAAAGCCTCTGCTCGCCCTTCTTCGCCATGGATTTGCTGCAACTGCACGCTGATTCCACTTCCACGACCTCTCTTCCTCCCTCCGCACGATTCCATTCCAAATGACACTCTCTCTCTTCTCACCTCCACGCATTCCGCTCTCTTCGTCCCCCGCCAAGCTCCCGTCGCCCGCCGCCCACCTCCCCAGCTCCTCTGACTCTCATCCACCCAAGGTCATCATCGTCGGCGCCGGCCTCGCCGGCCTCGCCGCCGCCTCCCGCCTCCGCTCCGACAACGTCCCTTTTGTCCTCCTGGAAGCCTCCGACGCGGTCGGCGGCCGTGTGCGGACCGACGTCGTCGACGGTTTCCTCCTCGACCGCGGGTTCCAGATCTTCATCACCGCCTACCCCGAAGCGCGGAAGCTGCTCGACTACCGGGACCTGGACCTGCGGAGGTTCTACTCGGGCTCTCTCGTTTTCTACGACGGCCGGTTCCACACCGTGGCCGACCCCCTCAGGCACTTCGCCGACTCCGTTAAGACCCTCGCCAACCCGATCGGGTCGGTCCTGGATAAAATGCTTATCGGATTGACGAGGATTCGAGTTCTGAGCAGGTCGGACCAGGAAATTCTGACCGCCGATGAGGTACGGACGATTGACCTGCTGACGAAATTAGGATTCTCGGACTCGATCCTGGATCGGTTCTTCAGGCCCTTTTTCGGAGGGATCTTCTTCGACAAGGAGCTGGAGACCACCTCTAGGCTGTTCGATTTCGTCTTCAAGTGCCTCGCTCTCGGAGACAACGCTCTTCCAGCGAAGGGGATCGCCGCCATTCCCGAGCAATTGGCGCTCAAATTGCCGCAAGAGTCGATTTTGTTGAACACCAAAGCAACGTCTCTTGAATTTGACGAGTCCGACTCGCCCATTTTGAGATTGGAGAGTGGAGAAATTCTCCGAAGCGAGCTAGGAGTGATCGTTGCAGTCGAAGAACCGGAAGCCGCTAAGCTTTTGGCGGGAAAATACAAAGGGACGAAGGCCAACGGGGAACCGCCGCGAAGCACAGTTTGCTTGTATTTCGCGGCAGACGGGGACCGGATCCCTGTCAAAGACCCGGTCCTTTTCCTCAATGGATCGGGTAAGGGGATTGTGAACAACATGTTTTTCGCCACCAATGTGGCTCCATCCTACGGCCCGCCCGGGAAGGCTCTGGTGTCCGTGTCGTTGATCGGGCTGTTTGAGGGCACGACCGACGACGACTTGACGGCCGAGGTGGTCCGGGAGCTCGCGGATTGGTTCGGGGAGTCCTTGGTGGGATCGTGGAGGCACTTGAGGACTTACAGGATCGCGTTCGCCCAGCCGAACCAATGCCCGCCCACAGACTTGATGAAGGATCCGAGGGTCGGGTCGGGCGTGTACGTGTGCGGGGATTATTTGACATCTGCAACTTTTGATGGTGCTTTGGTTTCGGGGAGATTGGCAGCTGAAGCTTTGCTCAAAGATAGAGCATTGCTCCGAAATTAAGCGAGAAGGAGTTTTTTATTTGGCCTTTTTGTTTGGTGATGAATTGCTCTCAATGAGATTTTGTTTTTCTCCGTCACTTTTCTCTATAGAAGGCGACTTGCATGAACGGACAATGTACTTGGCAATTCTCAAAAGTTTATCTTTGGTCATAAAAAAAAAGAAAAATGGTCATTTATAAAAGAATAATTTTGACGGAGGAAATAAGTTATAGATTTTCACTTAAACAATAAATGTGGCCGCAACTTTCAAGCGTTATATAAATACGTCAATATTTATTAGAGAGATCGATTTAGGCATCGGGTATCTCTTTTTGCGCAAAAAAAAAAGGCCCATTCAGGAAAAAAGCTCTCATCTTTAATTCTTTAGCCAAACAAAAAAGAAATCATTTCTAACACAAAGAATATAAAGGAGAAGCAAATTTAGACCTGGTTTTTTCTTAGCCAAAATTGGAGGGAACCCTTTTTCCAGAAAGATTAAAAAATGGGACAATGATAAATAAATAGAAAGAGATATCCGGGGTCTCCCGCAGCTGCCACTCAATCGATCACCCTCCTCAGTCGCTCTATCGTCCGTCACGCAGTTCACACTCCCCACTCGACACTGCGAGGAAGAAGAGGCAGAATGGCGAGCTGCGCTGGCGATGAAGCTACGGACGACTACAGCAGCCAGTCGAGCCTGTACGAGGCGTACAATGAGCTTCACGGGCTCGCCCAGGAGTTCGACACGCCCTTCGACGCACCGGCGGTGCTGGTGGTGGGCCACCAGACCGACGGCAAGAGCGCACTCGTGGAGGCTCTCATGGGCTTCCAGTTCAACCACGTCGGCGGCGGGACCAAGACCCGCCGACCCATTACCCTCCACATGAAGTTCGACCCCTCCTGCGAAGACCCACTCTGCCGCCTCGTCTCCGACACTGACCCCACCCTCTCCCAACAGCTTTCCCTCCAAGAAATTCAGGTGCGTTTCGTCATTTGGTTCGTGTACGTTTTCAGCATTTGTGTCAGTTGTGGCAGCGACGTGCTTTAAATCTTGTTTCTGTAATTGTTTCGTAGGCTGAATTCCCAGTATGTGTTAGATATTACCCGTTCGTGAACGGTTCTTCAATGACGGTCGATCGTTTTGGTTGCATTTTTTTAGAAGTTTGTCGCTCAGCACATTGATTTTCGATTCTGCGTGGCATTTGGATGTTAAGCACAACATCGTTTCACCTTTCAGTGTTATTTCCATATCGTGAAGAGGTGTCTTTGGTTAATGCAGGCATTACTTTTTGCTGCCTGCCGGTTTTCTTATTAAGGATATCTGCTTCAGTTTCATTTTAATAGGAGTCTGCCTCTTGAGTTATCCACGTCGAATCTCGAATCTGCAAAATGCAACATACTATGATATCCATAGACGAATTTGGAGAGATGACTGCGGAGTCGCAGTGCTTAAAGTGTGATCTTGATTGCATTTTGTCCAGAAAAGTTATCATTTTTCATTGTGTTTGTCTATTGTTCCTTGTAGGCTTACATTGAAGCTGAGAACATGAGGTTGGAGCGCGAACCTTGTCAGTTTTCCTCCAAGGAAATCGTCATCAAAGTGGAGTATAAGCATTGCCCAAATCTGACGATAATAGATACTCCAGGACTCATTGCTCCTGCTCCAGGTCGGAAGAATCGAGCATTACAGGTAATATATGGTAAAAAGGACAATTGACTGGTGAAAGAGAGTCTGCATGATGTTTTTCTAAAACTTCCCTGCCTTGGTAGTTTTTGCTCATGAAGATAATCATGATCCATGTCTTCCTTCCGAAGGGGCAAGCTCGTGCAGTTGAGTCACTAGTGCGAGCCAAAATGCAGCATAAGGAGTTCATAATACTGTGCCTTGAGGACTGCGGTGACTGGAGCAATGCTACCACGCGGAGAGTGGTTATGCAAGTAAATAATGACATTATACTTCACATTCTAAATGCTTTTGTACTTCAATATCCTCAATGTCAAGATTCGTGGCTAGAGTTGTCTTAAGTTGGATGCTCAACATTTCCGCAAAGATGGAAAATAATCTGGGCAAAAGAAAAGAAATTAGCACTTTGGAAGTCAATGAAGGATTATTACAAAACTCAGGAGAACACTACTATCATATCTGATGTATTCAAATTTCACCACTGTTGTTGGTTCGAATATTTTAAAGAGCACAACCATCATAAAGTTGTGGTGTAAATGCAGAATGTGATTGTCATCTTTATTTCTGATGACAATCGAGTGGACTTTTTTGCCTAATTGATTTAGCAACAAGTAAGGAAGCTGAATAAACGTCACCTGTTATGAGGTACAGAAACTTCAAAATTTTGTTCTTCACGTATACATTTGGTCGTTACAGATTGATCCCGAGCTCTCAAGAACAATAATAGTCTCAACCAAGCTGGACACAAAGATACCACAGTTTGCGCGATCTTCAGATGTTGAAGTTTTCCTTTCACCACCAGCCTGTACACTTGATGGCTTCATCTTGGGTGACTCCCCATTTTTCACCTCTGTCCCCTCTGGAAGAGTTGGCCCTGGACATGAATCAGTTTACAGATCAAACGATGAGTTCAAAGAGGTGTTTATTTGTCTAGTGAAATTTCCTTCTTGGACTGGATCTTTTAGGGTACTGACCTGGTGGACGTTTACTAGAACTTTGACTTGGACATGAATCGGTTTACAGATCAAACGATGAGTTCAAAAAGGTGTTTATTTGCCAAGTGAAATTTCCTTTTTGGACTGGATCTTTTAGGGTATTGACCGGCAATCGTTTACTAGAACTTTTACGTGGCTCTTCCTTGAACTTTAATAATCGAATTTGTGTGGTTAAATGAAATGATAAAACAGAGTCCATTGGTTCTAATTTTGCACCTTCACCCACTTGATCTTAGATGAAGGAAAATTTTTTGTGTTCCAGTTAGTAGTTGTTAGGATAGTTAAATAATAAACCACACATTCATTAAATAACTTAAGATTTTAGAACAGTTGGCAGTGATATCACAAATTCTAATATAGTATCAGAGGTGGAGATCACAAGTTTGAATCTTTCTAGGCCCCATTTGCCTCCTTAGTTAAATATATTCACGTTTAGTACTGGGCAAAAAGATCAGACTAAGCATAGGGGGAAGTATTAGAATAATTCTAGTAAATCATGCATTTATCTAATAGTTTAACTTTTTAGAATAGTTGACAGTGATCTCGCGAAATCTAACATTTGTCACATTAGTATTTCATTGGAACTATCGGTCATTTGATGCATGTGAGTAATATTGACTTTTGAGTCCTTTTTGTGTAAGATATGTGGTTTTGGTAAATCTCAAAGGAACTACTTATTTTTGCATCTTGATATAGGCCATACATTTAAGAGAGAGCGAAGATGTTTTGTCTTTGGAAGAGAAGTTAGGGCGATCTCTGTCAAAGCAAGAACGAAGTCGAATAGGTGTGAGCAAACTGAGGCTATTCTTAGAAGAGTTGCTTCAGAAAAGGTATGTTCTGATGAAAATTACCCTTTTTGGTGGTCAAACTATGATTCTTGAATTGAGTAGTTTGGAAAATATATGCCATTTAGGTACATGGACAATGTCCCACTGATAATTCCACTTCTTGAAAAGGAGCATCGCTTTGCAACAGGAAAGCTAAATGAAATCAATCAGGAACTGAGGTTAGATATCAAGATCCTGTTATTGCTTAGTGGTAGTGATCTCAGTCTCTTGATTGGTTTAATTGTCAGAAATTTTTTCAAACAGACACTTGTGTTTCACTGCCAATATTGGTTTTTATGCCAGTTTGGATCCCGTGCAATTTTAGTCTTGTTGTCGTTTGCAGCACTTTCGATGAAGCAAAACTGAAAGAGAAGGGAAGAACTTTTCATGATCTCTTTTTGACCAAGGTTTGTGTACAGTTTACACTTCTATCGATCCTTAGTGTGTCACCATCTCATGGAAAGGCCAAAATTGAGGACAGTAAATTGAAAACTCCCTACGTTGATTTTTGAAAACCATCTAATGATGCATATGCAAGGGTAGCATGCTGAGATTCTCGGTGATTGATTTTCTTTGTTCTTGTTTCACTTTATCTTCTCTATCTAAAGTGTCCTTTAATGAAATTAATGTTCAGCTGTCATTGCTACTCAAAGGAACTGTGGTTGCACCTCCTGACAAATTTGGTAATAACTCACTATTACTTGGATGGCTTTGAATTTTGATATCTGATTGCTTGATTCCTCTATATGTTCGCTTAATTTCCGCTGTCGGTACATTTGTGCATGAGTCCTCCTGTTCCTGGTGCATAATGAGCTCATAAAATTGTATGAAGCGTGATTCTAGGCCCTTTTTGGTCCACTTGTAAAAGTGTATCAACAAAAGGCACCAAGGGGATGCCAACCCATTTACAAAATCATCTTCAGGATGAGGAGTCTAAAGGGTCAATGATAGCATTTACATCTAGACTTGTGTCACGTGTGATCCAGAACTTCAAAGTAAAATGCCAACAACCCAAAATATTCACAAAATGGCTCTCAACATTATTTATAAAAATTTTCCCTATATTTCTCCCTCCAAATTAGATGAAAAGTTGCTAGAGGGATTAAGCGAATCATCTTTCTTCTCTCTTTGCTAAAACAGATGCCTAACCAAGATATTAGCTCTTTCTTCATTAAGTTTGTTCATCCACTGCAAACCGAAAATTAAGATGATCAGATTCCAAAGATTTCTACACCGATAACATTATAGTAAACATGGTCAACAGATTCTGCTGCCTGTTTACAAAGGCAACACCGGTTCACCAACTCTTCACCTCTTTTTGGTAAATTGTCCCTCCTCCACACCCCCCTCCCAAAAAAAAAAAAAGATAAAACTTTTGCCGGTGCACAGATTTCCAGAATTCCAAATCAGTTTCCAAGGGAACTCATTCTTACCTTTTTCCTCCATCATGGTGTGCAGATACTTGTACCGTGATGGAGGAAAAAGAAGATAATAGTAAGGATTCTAGACACTTTTTTTTTTCTCCCTGACATCACATGAACACATTTTTCTTTGTGATAGTAATAAGTGTACCAAGCAGAATTATGTGACCTCATTATGAAAACTTGTTTAAAATCCATTTATGGCGGCCTTTTGTTCTATTGCAGGTGAAACTCTGCAGGATGAAAGGACTAATGGTGGGGCTTTTATTGGTACTGATGGTCTGCAATTTCCACAGAAGTTTATACCTGTAAGCTTTTACAGTCGAGTTGCATGATGTACTTGTCCTACCTGGTTTTTCAGCATCTAAAATCATCTATACTTTCTAAAAGCACAAAAACGAGTAATCTAGATTCTAGAATTTACGGTGCTTTTTTCTATTTTTTTTTTGCTCCGTGAAATGCATGTTACAGTGTTTCAGTGAACCCAATCCTGATTCCCCTCCCCACAAAAAAATAATGGGCCAAGTGTTGTGGTTTGTTCACCCTTTAATGTAGTGTAAGAAGTACATCTACTACAGAGGCAACTGCTGTCAAAATTTTAGATTCTTTTGCTTTTGAAAATACTTTAATCTTTCCATTGATTTTTTTCTTAACATAAACCAAAAGACCGTAACTTGTTCCTGTTTTGGTTCTCAAGTAATTGATTTGCAGAAACTTCTGAACAATGCTTCCAGATAACCGACTTCTTTCTATTGGTATGAAGAGCGGGAGAACTTTCGTAACAGAATTTCTTGTCTGCCTTTTGTTCGTAAATTTCCTCTGAACTAATTTTTGAAAAGTTGGAAGGAAGAAAGCCTGATCTGGTCTTAAAATATGCTTCAAATG
This sequence comes from Melaleuca quinquenervia, assembly GCA_030064385.1. NCBI lineage: Eukaryota > Viridiplantae > Streptophyta > Magnoliopsida > Myrtales > Myrtaceae > Melaleuca > Melaleuca quinquenervia. The sequence continues at coordinate 631,926 of CM057726.1, read as the reverse complement.
AAGATATTAGTGCAACATATGTTGTTTCATGAGTTATGTACCGGTCTTCTTTCAAAGAAAAACTAAGGCTTGAGAATATGGCACTTTACACATACAAATGTTCTATCTTTGCTTAGAATGCTGGAATGCGTCTTTATGGCGGCGCTCAATATCATCGCGCAATGGCTGAGTTCCGCTTTGTTGTTGGAGGCACAAAATGCCCGCCAATTACTCGGGAAGAAATTGTCAATGCATGTGGAGTAGAAGATATCCATGATGGAACTAACTATTCTAGGTAATAGTTGTCTTTCTAGCCTGATCAGTATCCTTAAATATGATTTTGGGCCATGCTTTCCAGTTGCCATCGTCACATACTGTTTTTTTTTTCTTTTTAACTAATTAGGACTGCTTGTGTGATAGCTGTTGCAAAGGCTCGTGATACATTTGAACCTTTTCTTCATCAGGTAAATTATTCAAATGACTATATGTAGCATATGCTTAATGTTTTTGTTATCAGCCAATGCTTCCAAATTTTCTCATTGCCAAAAAAACTGATGACTGCCCTCGATTTCTTATTCTGTTACATAGTCTTTTTTATGCATGGTTTGCAATGGTTGCTGCCTTGATATGTTTACTAATACCTGCCAATGGAGATGCTTAATTACTGGATGCTTGGGACTTCTTGTTTGTCACCTTCGTTATCCCATGGCAAAGGTTGAGTTTTACCTTTCTTCTTGCCTTCTCATCTATCTTAATATGGTACTCAGGGGCCTTGGGATGCACTATCTAAGGGGCTTGACTTTTTTTTTATGGCTAATAATGTAGAGGCTTCTTGGTTTGAGTTTGCTTATTTGTTCATTTGTCTGTCCGTTTCCAACCTTATGACTTCTTCTGCCGGTCCCTTACCTCTTTTTCTTTTGGTCATGGGTAACATCAAATTTGGATGAACCTATTGGAGGGAAAAATAAGATGGCATGGTTTCAGTTCAGAATGTATGCCACACTAAGTGTTCTCTCTTAATATTGCAGTTAGGTGCCCGGCTATTGCACATTCTTAAGAGATTGCTTCCTATCTCTGTTTATCTACTTCAGGTACACCTTACAAATATCGATGTCCAGTTCACTACTCTACTATCTAAAGTGCTCTGCTGTTTATTCTGCTTAATGTTTATGTCAACAAATGCACTCTTCATTTGGTCAGAAAGATGGTGAGTATCTTAGTGGACATGAGGTTTTTCTGAGGCGTGTTGCTGCTGCCTACAACAACTTTGCGGAGTCCACTGAAAGAGCTTGTCGCGAGAAGTAACCACTTCTATTTTGCTTATGCTTAGTTACATCTGAGTTACTTTCAATGCAAGACAAATTCTATGTTAGTTTATGGACATAGGATTAGCTGATTAGACAATATTTTCACTTAGATACGTTGGTTTAATAGTCCAAAAGTAGCTGCTAGTTTAAAGGCCAGATCATCTCCTTCTTTGACTAGGTTACACTGAAATTTATTTGGGACTCAGATGTGTCCTTCATTCTTTTTAACTGAGGACAAAGATAATAAATATGAGGATTACGACTCTTGACTTGTGCTCTGATTTGTGTCAAAGGACTATTTTCCCAAAACTTTAAATTGATAAGAAACATGATCGAAATGTTTGTCAAGCACATATTTTCAGTAAGAAGCAGCATTTCTGTTGCCAGCAAAAGTTTAAACAATGTCACATGAAATGATATTCTGGATCCTGGCTCTGTGCTTCACACTTCTTATGCACAGCCTTCACTGTTTGAATTCTATTGTTCTTTCCAATTTTGCCGGTGTTTTACACTACTGTGTACTAATTTTTTTTAAATGCTAGATGTATGGAGGATTTAGTCAGCACCACACGCTATGTTACCTGGTCACTTCATAACAAGGTAAATAAATGCTGCTGCATTGTTGTTCATGTTAAAGTAATCAAATATTAATCCATGTTTTCATCTAACAGCTTAAGTTTTTAGAACAGTTGGTAATGCTTCCACAAAATCTCACATGGTACCAGAGTAGGGGTCCTGAGTTCAGATCTTTCTTGGCCCCTATTTGCCTCCCCGATTATATATTTTCATACTTAATACTAGGCAAAAATACCAGTCTAAGCGTGAAGGGGAGTTTTAAAATAGTTAAATATTAATCCACGTCTTTATTAAATAGCTTAAGCTTTTAGATTAATTGGTAGTAGTCTTATAAAATCTCACAGTTCATTTGATTAGTTTGTATTGTTATGATGAAGAAATTTGCAGATGTAGTATAGATATAAGAAAATTTATATTATTTCCTATTTCCTTTTCGCTAGCAACTTGAACATAGGAATTTAATTGCACTGCATTAGTTCCTTTTCTATTGCCAAAAGCAATCTTCTTTTCTATCAAAGAGCATGTCCTGCTGGTGGGAGAATGTGCAAATAGGTATGCTTATCATAATTCCTTTCTTGTCCTTGTATACTGTGGAAACATTTGGCTCTTTAAGGATGCTAAATTAATGACAAGTGATCAGTATCGACTTCTGTAACATATGTTGTTGATCCCATAGTTTAATAGTTATCAAATAAACTATGTAATCTGTGATGATTTCAGAATCGTGCAGGGTTACGCCAATTCCTGGACTCATTTGGTGGAACAGAGCAGCCTGCTGCGGGCAATTTTTCCCAGGAAACAACATTAGGATTAGTTCTGGATGAGAAGCCAGAAATAAAGCATAGATCAGATGTCAAATTGAGTCATTTGGCTTCAGGAAATGACTCAGGCACCTGTGTCCAGACAACAGAAACAAGGCTAGCTGACCTTCTAGATAGTACTCTTTGGAACCGGAGGCTTGCTCCTTCTTCTGAAAGACTTGTATATGCTCTTGTGCAGCAGATATTCCATGGCATAAGAGAATACTTTTTGGCTTCTGCAGAGCTGAAGGTATGACGACTTCACTTTTCTACACTCAACTTCTATGAAGAATTCTTCACGACCAAGACTAAAATAATAATAATAATTCTTAAGGAATTCTTAGCTGCGATGGCTTTTAACTTTAGGTTCACTGCATTGTCACTTATTTGTTGCCAGTATTAGCAGTATGATTGAAATCTAATGAGCTCAAGTGCCACTTGAAAGTTCAGCTAGTTGTTTTAGGCAACAATAACTTACATCTTTCTCTCCTTGATTCAATTATTTGCATCTGCTCGTGGCAGTTTAACTGCTTTCTGCTGATGCCCGTCATAGACAAGCTTCCTGCACTGCTTCGTGACGACCTAGAATCTGCATTTGAAGATGATCTAGATAATGTCTTTGATATTACCAACCTCCAGCACTCACTGGGGCAAAGGAAGCGTGATGTGGAGATAGAGTTGAAAAGGGTATGCTAATATTTCCTTTTTCCCTTGACCTAACAAAGCACCAGATGTTGTACTTCCTCTTGTTCATATTGCTAATGATTTTACAGATCAAGAGGCTGAAAGAGAAATTCAGGCGGATCCATAAGCAGCTTAGTACATGTCAGATGATTGCAAACCCGGCATGAGCATCTGACTCAAAATGTTCAGCAGCTAATCATCCGCAAGCTCAAGATGAGGTATATTCTCAGGGTACGTCTTGTACTGCATATTTGGCGACCTTAAAATGAACCTGCAAATAGAGAGATCTTATTATCTATTATTTCACATACTATTTTAATTCATTTATGTGCCAGTTGACTTTTTGCTTAAAAAGACCAGTGATTTTTTTTTTTGGGTAAGTTAAAAAGACCAGTGATTATTTGTCTTTAGATCTTCTTAGAACTTTCTATCAGGCCAAGACGAAAACCAAGCAGGAACTCACTTGAGAAAATGTAAAGAATGGGCATTGATAAGCTACGTATTGGTGTAAAAAGTTGTAGCTATGCTTTTCCCTTCCCTATTGTAATTGCTGCGGTTGTCATTCTTGAGCTGATAGGTCAGCGGTATCACTTCCATCAGCCGCAAAAAAAAGACAAATCAATCAATCTTTTGCTACCACTTTGGAAAAGTCGTCAAGTCATTATCTTGCCAAACCTATATTAGAAGTTGGGCTTCCAACTTTATTCCTCCTTTCTTTCAACAAAAGCAAGAAAATTTAAAGAAACCCTAGCTATTCCTTCAGAAGGTTTAATTGGATTTACTGTTTGAGTAGTGACATTTTTATTTTTTTGTTATTTGTAGGATTTTTTTTGTGTGTGTGTATTTTGTTTGATATGTCATGCCAACAGACTAAAAGAGAATGCAGCATTATCATAAGTCCAAGCACACTATGCAGACTCCATGGATCATGCTGCCATCTTCCCATTGGCCAGTCGAAAGCACATGCTTTCTCAGTCTTGTCGGTTCCTATTCACTTCTCGATCACACGAGGCAATTGTTTTCTATAATTGGACTTTGGAGGTGATTACGGGTTGCTTTCCTTAAACTAGAAGAAGATGAATAACAATCAGAAAACCAGAGTTTACATGTGGTTAGGTAGTAAGTGGATGAGATAAAGTTAGAGCAGATAGAGATAGAATTTCTCCAGTCAAATGGCATGAAATGTAGGCCTCCACAATCCACATTGGGGGAGAGAGAGAGAGAGAGAGAGAGAGAGAGAGAGAGAGAGCAGCCATCACTCACTTTTCTGGGTCCCTGTCCTAGCCCACCTCGACTCTGATCTATCTTCTATCACCTTTGGATAAGTTTCAAGATGCTCAAGTCCTTGTATGTAATCTGATTTTATGGCCCTTGGTTAACGTCCGTCACATCTCCTAGAGCTTGACCTGCTATTCAGATAATTACAATTATTGCTTGCTTCAAATATTTGAGAAAAAGTAATCCTTACATAGTTCAACTATTCCGTTTGTTTACACTTAACATTTTTAATTTTATTCTACAATAGAGAATGTTTAAGATAATCTCTTGCAACCTCCCATCTTCCCATTTGCCTCCACTTTCCTTGGACATCAGGAAAAGGCAGAATTGGGCCTATTACTGTTGTGTATGGTGGGAGTTTCAGTAGTTTTTCACCTGTTTGAAATGACCAATATGGTTGTGGAATGTGGAGTAACAATGACATAGGAGAAGCATCTTCTAAAAGATTTTTTATTTCTTGAAGGCCTGTTGCACTCTAAGTCTACTAGGAAATCTCTTTGAAATGGCTCCTTATATCATGCTATTCAGTCTCTGTCAGTACTCCTGCTTCCTCGGCTTTTTCATCGCATCTCCACTATTGGAACTTATTGGAGGAGTTACCTGCCCTCCTATCTCTCTAATAGGCTTTAGATATAATCGTGAAAAGCTCTCCTAGTGCTATTATTGCGGCGATTTAGTTCAATTTCCAAGATCCGTGTTCAACAATGATACGAGGAAGGGGGAAATAAAAGTATTGCTTCTTTCAGTTGCCTATGGGTTTTGTTTCCACCCACCACTTCCTCCTTTCGCCCTCTCGCCAATTGTAGTACGCAATTAACTGGACTCGCTTTCAGAGATGTGAAGTTTTGCCTGATTTCCTGATCGTCTTGGACCGGAGTTTGATATTGAAAGGGCATGAAGTGGTAACGAGTGGTTTGGAAAGAATGAGCAATCTGGGAAGCCCGAACACGGTTGAAATATCTCACCCCACTATACGTTATAACACCCCTTCAGGCCCCTCCAAAATTTTATAATCTTCTAACATTCTACAAGTACTGTCCAGAGTCCCACTCATCTGCTCGTGCTGATAGAAAACTGCAGCGCTTGTGTCAGTCCCTTTGCCATGGAGGGAATGATACTTAATACGAACATTGGACGACGACGTCACAGTAGTATCATAGGCAACAATTGAGGAGTACGATCATATGCTAAAGCATCCCCTTAAAAGAGAGTGCTTTCTCTTGGCTAGTCTCAAAATCCCAAGTTTGTTCTGGTTAGCTAAATCAACAGTTCTTTTGGCCGATATTGGGATTGGGCCCTGGCAATGCGATCGACGAAAGGTGTCCGATGTCGGTGATTCAAATCCGAGTCTGGATCCGCCTCGGATAATCGTTTCAAAGAAAGAGACAATTGCAATTGAATTTGGGGAGTGTACTACGAATGGGTTCAAGTGTCCTTCCCAGCGTGTCGATGTAGTATAATGGCGGGCGCAGATGGACAAAGATTGAAGTACATGATGTAAAAGAAAGTAAGATGTAATAAGTGAATACAATGATGGGAATTGCTATTGGTGTTTGGGCACACTCCCAAGAGGGTGGGCCACCGCCAAGTTGGGGAATCATGTTGGTCCACGACCAAACTCACCCTCCCCAAAAATTCTCATGCCTGCCACGTGGATGACAGCATCTGTATGATATAAGCATGAAGTATGAAGAATGCCATTCTCAGTGCGTTCATCCCCCCCCCCCTCTCCAATCCCATCTCTGTTGTTCACACCTTAAGATCGTGCTGAAGATCTTCTTTACTCTTTTGCCTTGGATCCAAGACCACATGGTTCGTGTTTTCGAAGATATGATCGATTAGTCACTAGCATCCTTGTCGTTAGCAAGTCCATCTAGTTTTGGGAGATCGACACCGTTTGTGACATTCTTTTTTATACCTTTATATGGGTTAAACGGGTCGATACGGGTCGATACGGGATCGAGATGCAGAGTCCAGTTGATTTTGGAGATAGAGGAGATTCTTTTCGGATTAGATGATTAGGTAAAACAGAGGGAGTCTTAATCAGATAACAAAAACCAAGCATGTGAACGCATGATTATGAAATAAGCAAGACATGTCGAGAGAGAGAGAGAGAGAGGTAAAATCTGAATCTGCAAGCTCCCTCCGATGCAAACAGATCCCGTTAATTGGAAGCATCTAAGAAGCGTCACCAGCCGCCTCTCGATTCATTCATACCCAACTGATGATCGCCAACTCTCCAAAGCAAAATAAAAATAAAAATTAAATAAGAAAAAGATAGACACGAAGACACTCATCACAAAGATAGATAGACAGATAGAGGGATAGAGATCACTTGTCCTTCCCAATTGCATATGATGTGATCAACACCCACCTTCAACCTCACGTTAGTCTCTCTCTCTCTCTCCCTCCCTCCCTCCCTCCCTCTTATAAATTTATACGTCCTTCTTCTTCATCACCACTCCCACCTCTATTCATCATCCTCATAATTCATATTTCGCCGTCAAGCTGTATAGTTCATCTTCTCTTTGTCCGCAATTCTTGTTTTGGTGACCCGTGCCTTTCAGTTCGTCTCTAGTTTGACACGTATATGCCTAGTCTATAGACGAGATCGACGGCGCTGAGATTGGAAGGGATGGGAGATAGCAATGTCAACTTGCCACCTGGTTTTCGATTCTACCCGACAGACGAAGAACTCGTCGTCCATTTCCTCCAACGGAAAGCCGCCCTCTTGCCCTGTCATCCCGACGTCATTCCTGATCTTGAACTGTATCCATACGATCCCTGGGAGCTTGAAGGTACTAGCATAAACGAGCACTTACCTCCTGATGGTTATCTGAAAAGCCTTCGAAAGATTATCCACATTTCAAGCGACGTATGGTTGTAGACCTAAAATTATACATATAGTTGTTTTTGAGTAGACAAAAACACATGCATGTCTTGTTGTCAGCCTCACTAAGTTTTTCAGTACTGATGAAAAGGTGTATACGCTAAGTACAAGAATGGAAATAGTTAAGAGCTACTCTCTCCTTACTATATATTTGTTTTCACATTGGTGGGGGTATTATCACATTTGTTCCTCAGGGAAGGCCTTGTCGGAGGGCAACAAATGGTACTTCTTCAGCAGGAAGACGCCAGCCCGGATCACGGGCAACGGGTACTGGAAGCCTCTAGGAGACGAGCCCGTTTTCACAAACTCGAGCAGGAATGTCGGAATGAAACAGTCGTTGGTGTATTACTTAGGAGAAGCTCCAGGTGGGACGAGAACTAATTGGATAATGCATGAATATCGTCTCTCCAATGGTACTAATTCCGGTAGTAGCAGTAGCAGGTCGTCCAAAAGAAAAGGACATCCCAAGATCGTATGTTCCTCTTCTACCACATATCATTACACAGTTCTTGAACAAATCCTATTGGCTTATACACTTTGCCAGGGAATCGAATTACCAATCCTATTGTTTTTCAGGACTATAGCAAATGGGTGGTGTGCCGAGTTTACGAGCACAGTGACGACGACAATGAAGATGACAGAGCGGAGCTTTCGTGCTTGGACGAGGTGTTCTTGTCATTGGATGACCTTGATGAAATAAGTACGCCAAACTAATTAGAGAAGATATAGAACCATAGTAAGCGGTCAAATTAGGGCACTCACTGAAGAGATTCAAATCAAATTGTAGAGCTCTATTGCTGTTGGGTGGGCGGGTGAATCATTGTGGCAAATACCAATTAGCACTTGTAATTTTCCTTTTTCTCTTTATTGGAAAATGCTGTCTAGGGTTTACTTATGGTGCACGCAACATGTTGGCATCCTTCTATAACTAATTGAAAGAATGCTCATAAAGTCATTGGGAAGTTCACTTTTCCTGCTTGAGTCGTGTGAAACCTCTTGACCTTTTGTGGGTTTTGAAGGATGTAGAGTACAACTTTCCTTTCTTTTCATTTCAAGGGACGCTCACGTGCTTGAATAATAGTAGATGTATGTATGTGGGGAACCAACAATAAGGAAGAGGTGGAGCCCAAAGAAGAATGGAAAGGCTTTGCTGAGAGGCATGAGCAAGACTTTTTAGCTTTTGTCTACTTTTCTGGGAATACAATTGAGGAGAGAGTAGGAGTTGTTTCTGGGTCAATACTTGAGATATAATCAATGTAACTTTAGGGATACACAGTGCGTTGTGTGGGTGACTGCTTAGGGAAGCATTGAGTCATGTCTGATGCCATCTTTCACTCGCCCACAAGCCCTCTAGCTCAGTATATATTGCAACCCGACCCCACCCATACATCATATCAATTTCAGTCCCCACACAAAAGGGCAAAAAGAGAAAAAAAAAAGGAGGAGGAAAGATATAACATCTGATTTTGAGTTAGGAAAATAGCAATCCCTGCGGCGGCCAATCCTGAGCCCAAGACAAGCGATTTTTATGTCCGAGTCTACTGCGCAAAGCCCAAAATGCTACATGACTGTAAAGTTGAATGTGCCAAAGACTTCTGCATGAATATGACTGAATTCCTTTCCTATCATATGCCATAACAACTCGGTAAATGCATTATGCAATTAGTATGTCTACAGTCAAGACAAAGTGTTAATCTCTAAAAGCAATTACAAGTTAATGTAAGATTAAAAAGGGAGTGCAGTCTGGAGTAAAGTCTGGATTTCCTGTTAAGTAGTCAAGCATTACGTTAAGAACCCCCAAATCTGTGGCAAAAGATTGAAACAATGCTTTCTAAACAGGGTAAATTCCCCACGCCGAGGCCATGGAAAAGTATTAACCAACCCGAGCATTGACTGAACGAAGCTTGAAAAACTAGTTTCTGCGAAATGAAAATCGGTATCAGCTTCACGCCTTCAGAAGCCTCAAATTGTGTAGCTAGTTTCAACCTGCCTTCAGAAACTAGTTTCAGTAGTGTCTCGTGTAACTTCCCATGTTGTATGGATAGTTAGCCTGTACATTAGTGACTCCAACCTGCGCTTGCCTCCCATTACTTGCGTATTGCTGCCACATCATCTGCTCTTCCATCAAAAGCTTCTGTTTCTTCTCCATCTCCGACATCTGCACGTATGGCGGCGGCGCCACCGCGAGGGAAGCCATGAAAGGATCCGTCCCAGTAGGCGTATTATCCCCATCTGACGTCGGTGGCGCGGGCAAAGCTAGCATTGCAGGCCTCCCTGCTGACCCGAGCGCGACACTGCTAGCACTTCCGCTGCTTCCATTACCAGCAGCCCCGCCCATAGCAGCTGCCATTGCTCCTTGGTGATACATACCCTCGAGTAACAATACGTCGAAGCCGCCGCCTAGTGCTGTCTTCTGATTATTCAAGTTGCTTGCTGATTCAACTAGTGCGGACTCCCAATCAGGAGTATTGTCAGAGAAAGCTTCCCACGGGGAGTTTGTCGTGGTAGCCACCGATGCAGGGGCGTTGCCATCAAACAAGGCCAAGGCCAGCTTGTCCCCATGCTCTTCAACCGTGACCGCATCATCCCCCAAGTTCAGCAAATCACCTTCTAGTTGCACATTCGCCTTTTTCTCCTCTTTCTCCGGCTCCAAGCTTTCCGGATCCTGATCTCCAGCTGAAGCTTCCATGAGGTTTTCAGGTGCAGGTAGAGCCTTAACAGCATTTGGATCTTCCTCTTGTTCATTTGCTTCTTTGGATGACTCTTCAACAGAAACTTCAATCTTCTGTTCCGCAGGTCCTTCTTTCTTACCACGTGCCAGTGCGGATTTATCCCTGAGGAATTCATCCATGAGATCAAGTTTCTTTTGGGTTATTTTCTCGACTTCCGGATAATCGGCAGAGCGGGCCACTCCAACGTTCTTGGACCAGCCATAGAATATATCAAGCTCTTCAAACTGCTTCCCTGTCCGAGAGAATATCTCGCACACCTTCGCGCAGTCAGGAATCTCAAGCTCCATGAAACGGTCGATCAGGATTCCCATTATCTCTGTCATCTCATAGTAGATTTGAAAGCTCTCTTTAACTATCGGATATAGTGCAACAAACACAACTCTGTTATCTTTAGCTCCACCTGCTCAAACCCAACAATTTAGGGGAGATATTATTGTGGTCTCTCATTTATTGCTAAAAGAAATAAGCAAACCGTCGCATTCAGGTCCTTGGTACCAACCTGTTGGCTTGCATGCCAAGAAGCGTTCGAGAAGCTGTTGCAGATGGAGCATCTTGGAGAAGATCTGCTCGATTTTCATCTCCCTCACGGGTGTGGCCTTAACAGCGGCCGGAACAGCACTTGCATTGTCTTCACCTTCTTCATCGTCAACTCCATACGCGCTCCGCTTCCCTCGCCTACCCTGCATTCTGTACTCGAGCCTTTCGTCGAGGTAAAGCGCATACGTCCGCACAAATGCGGAATAGTCCCATGAATTCGATCTCGAGGTGTCACGGAAATCTGACAAGTTAAGGAGCCGAGTGCCCCTCCTTGTGGCGAAAAAGATCTCCTGCTCGTACGCCGGATCGCCCTCTGCCAGCAGCCGTTGTATCAGCATCAATGTCTTTAGAGCCACCGTCCAGTTCCGAGTCTTGTTGAGGCGCCTCGCGAGGGTGCTAACACACGCGCTGATGTGCGCACGCGAGTAGCATGTCAAGCTCAAGATCTCTCGGATGTGCTTCTCCTCCGCGGGGAATTCTTCATGCCGAGTCGCCTTGACAATGGCGACGTCGAGATCGGAGAGAGAACTGCTGCTTCCAACTTTCGCGAGGCTGATGCTCGTCTGGTCCTTGACCGCCCCCAGGGCTCTTCTGATTTTGCTTGGAGCCATGAAGCTTAAGACCAAACAAATTGGCTGTGAATCCAAATTTCACAAGCAACTATATGATACGGCAATTCAGAGGCAAATTGCCATTGTTAAACAGAATATGAGGTCTTGATGCAATGGAACTTCCACATCCTTGCGGAGCCTATGGTATTTGGAGGGTTGCTCAAGGTTTCGCAATCAAGAAGAAAGCAGATCGATGAAGAACTAGTTGATAAAAGTGATGATTTGGTTCGGAAAAGACGGTGGTTTTGCGTGCCTGAAGGAAAAGAAAAGAGAAAAGAAGATTAGAATTGACGAATAGTAATTTAGCACTCTCTCGTCTCCCTTCTGTTAAGGTAGAAATTACTTTGGTTTTGGTTTTTTTCCCCCTTTCTCTGTGTCTAATTTTCCTTTGGTTTGTCTCGACCAGACATCTTGTGCTCCCCCCGAAACTGTAGCCTGAAAAATCGATGAGAGGTCGTGAGACGCGAGATCAAATAGCAGTCCGGGGGGGCAAACCAACTTAACTGCCGGACCATTTGACCTTTTCAACAGCCACCACGCGTTTCCCATTTTGTAATTTCTGCTACTATTTGCGATGAAGATTTTTGAGTGACCTTGGCCCAAAAGCATTGCAAGTATTTGGCCTAAATAATAGCACTTGAAGCACCCTATGACTCAATCATCAAACACTTCAGAGCATTTTATGCTCATAAACCATCCTCGTTCATGTTAAAAGAATTTAAAGGCAGTGCCAAATGACATCGTTTCCGCACTTTCGAATTGTAAAGGTGGTTTTATTCTGTTCTCCACACGAGCGCATGCCATGCTGCTGGAGAGAATGAGGAAAGACATCAAAAGAAACATAAGCTTGTACTATTCTGCAGACTGATGTATTGTGCAAAAAAATCGGGGACAAAAATTGATAAAATTAAATACTAGCTTACAATCTAATATCTGAAGGTGCCAAAATGAATAATGTTGAGGGAGGTTCAAAAAAAAAAAACAAGACTATGAGAAAACTATATGTTATGTCATTTTTGAATCTCCTCCATCTTTAAAGTAGATCAAACAAGCCACTCCATTTTTTGTATTTGGCAAGTACTCATATGTTCAGCCAGATTAAAATTGTTTTTACCACATGAAAGTAATGCATATTGACATACAAAATATGTAGCCCCGCCACGGCGAAGACACGTTGACTTTCTCACACAAAACGCGGGATTTTGACGTGGTGGAATTTCCACATCATTGCAGAGGTTTTTGTCTATTTGAGAAAACTTAAAAAAAAAAGTGATGAGATTTAGTTTGGAAGAGACATATGTTTTGCCCTGCCTCGAGAAAAATAAGGATATAAGAAGATTTGAATTGACTAACAGTAATTTTAGCGCCCTCTTCTCTCCCTTCAATAACGTCAAAACTGTTCTGTTTTTGGTTTCTCCCTTTCTCTGTGTCTTTATTTCTGTTGGTTTGTCTCAACCGCACATCTCGTGCCTCCTCCAAAACCGCAGCCTGAAAAATCAATGAGGGGTCATGTGACATGAGATCAAATAGCAGTCGGGAGGCAAACCAGCTTGAGTTGATTGTCGGATCGCTATACCTCTTCAGCTTCCGATATGTTTCCCATTTTCTAATTTACGCTGTTATTTGCGAGGAAGATTTTTTAGTGACCCAGTTCCAAAAAGCATTAGAAATATTTGGCCTAAAGAAGAGCACTCGAAGCATCTTGTGACTCTTTTATCAAACACTTAAAAGAGCATTTTATGCTCATAAAGCATCCTCATTGATGTCGCAAGAATTCGACGGCAATGGCAAATGCCATCATTTCCGCGCTCTCGAATGTAGAAAATGGTGCTAGTCTGTTCTCTATAAAAGTTCATACCATGCTCCTTTTAAGTAACTGAAAAAGGTATAGGAGAGAATGAAGAAAGATATTAAAGATATTATTAGCTTGTACTATTCTAAGTATTGATGTACTGTACAAAAGAAAAGGGGACAAAAATTAGCAGACATGAATAATTGCGAAAAGATGTCAAAATCTACCATCTAGAGGTTACAAAATGAAAAGGTGTTGGAAGGATGTCAAATAAAAAAGTACGAGAAAACTACATGTTATCTTATTTCTAAATCTCCGCCGCCTATAAAGCATATCAAACAGACCACTGCATTTCTGTAGTTTGTACATACTCAAATGTTTAGCCAGATTAAAATCGTTTTGCTATATGAAAATCACGCATATACTTACATACAAATATGTAATTCCACCTACTTCCCCCACTGCCAAAACCCCAAAGTAAAATTACGCCAGGACAGTTTTTCATCAATATTCCAATTTGAGATGGACAGTTTGCAAAGTTTTAGAAGTCGCAGAATAATGCAAACATTGGCCTTTTGCTAAGGAGGTGAATTTTTCCTGAAAAGGTTTTGAAAGGAGGAGTTAATGTAACTATTCAACTTGACATCCATATTTCCTTATGCTCTCCATACTCTCTTCTACGAAGCAACAGAATTTTCTATCCTTAACAGCTAAATGCCAATATCAATATCAAACTACCAAAAAAGGCTTATTGGCCGGATAGAAAAAAACAAAAAAAAAAAGAACTCCAAGCAATGCCTAAACAGAGGAAAAGTCTGTGTACAAGCAATGCCTAACCAGAGGAAAGTATGGACTTTTGATGAAATTACCAGCAGATACATGTCAACTTACCCCCCTGTATGCTGCCGAGGAAGAAAACCTTCAACCTTTCTGCAAAGGTTCTCAATATAATTAACTGATACAGGGTTGCTTTTACCTTTCGCTCCACATGAAGGCAAAACATGAAAAAGGAGGCCAATTATGGCCAGAAACTAGACATGAACTGAGCTCCAGTGGCTCTGAAGACCACAAACCATAAAGCCGCGTGCTAGATCAGCCAGCCAAATCTATCATTCTCCAAAATTATGACAGCATGAACACATTAATAATTACCTCAGATCCAGCAGTTAGCAACTTAGCATTTACCACAAATCCTCTACATATGCAACAGTGATTCACCAAGCTAAGCAATCACAATCCCCTCATCAGCAGCTACCCTACAAAAAGCTTGCTGAGATACATAATCTTACCAACTACGCTTATTAGCATGCCGAATTCATACTTGTTATCGTCATCAGGATAAATGCAAGGACCTGCACGATAGAAATGAAGCGTCACTGAGTAAGAAAATTCTCGGTGCTAAGTTCGCTCAAATGACAATAAATTTATAATAATAATCAACTTAGGAAATTAACACTGTGAAGACCATATCATACACAGCTTTTTAGAAATGCCTTTGGCATAGGAAATGGTTCCATCCCAGGAGTTGACACAGATAGCTCATTCCATGCTATAAGTTTTAGGCACAGTTCATCTACAATATTTAAAGCAAATAAGACCGACAACTTTTCTGGCCATTCATCGTCATGGTATTATTTTTCATTGTATTATTTTCGATGTAGTGGATCAGTAATAATAATTATACTGATCTCACTGAACGAACTGCTGAGTAACCATTACTGTGCCCGATCTAATCATGTAACCATATAGGCACACACATCCTCAAGAGATGCATCACTTCTTTTTAGGCTTCTTATGCTGAAAACACTCGAACAATTTTAGCACCAACCAAACCAAGGTCCCTTCTGCATTTTGCATCTTCTGCAGTACCCACATCATGCCATCTCAACATTGCAAGCAGAACAGAACAACTGGCGAATCTAAACAAAAGAACGTACTAAAAGACACAGATCAGTTAACCCCTGCCGTGAAACTCATCATGAGCTTGAACACATTAATGATCATAAAGAAACAAGGGATGGAATGCGGCAAAAATACGGCAAACGAACTACCTCCAAACTAAGAAAGATCTCCAGACGAGTCAAATTGTACAGGCAGAGGCTTCTAAAGAAACCTCATATTGATGGACTGAAGCATCAGAGCACGTTCTCAAAATCATTCCGACAGTGAGGCAGGTTGCAGAGCACATGGTGCATGCAGGTGATTTCTTGCATAAACGAACTGAAATTTCTTATCTGGAACTCTGTCTAAGATTAAGCTCCTCTTCCTATACTTTATCATATAGCGGTCAAAGTTTACATCACTTCCTTTGTGTTCTGGTTCGGCAAACTTATTATGCTCACGGAAAAACTGACCTTCAGATCCCATAAAGTTAGAAAAGCAGCCCTCTTCCTCCTTCAACGGCAGTTCTGCACTTTTACCATCGCCATTGGACTCCACCATACACTCATCAAGCTTTTCACTAGACCTTACAGTAACTGACTCAGTGATAGTCAAATCTATCATACTATCATCATGAATCCTAGTGGGGCAAGAAGACTCTGGAGCCACGGCCTCACAAAACTTGTCATCTATCCAAGACTGAAGCTTCCCTTTAGTGGTTGCGTTCCCCGATCTCAATTCCTTGGCAGATGCCCTCCTCACATACGTCCACATCCTTGGAACATCTGTACAGCTCTTACTTGTAGAGCACCAATTCTTAGATATCTTCAAAGAGCTATTTAATGAGCGGTGCAACTGAAAAGACAATTTTTCGTGCTTCGCATTAATGGTTGCTTTACCTGGTCCTGACACCCCAGCTGATGCCCTCCTAACGTATGTCCACACCCTTGGGACATCAGTACAGCTCTTATTCACAGAGCAAAAGTTCTTTGATATCCTTGGTGAGCTATTCATTGAGTGGTGCAACTGGAAAGCCAATTCCTCATCGTCAACAACTTTGTCACCACAAGCACCATCTACCTCTTTACACACCAAGAGGCTACTCTTGTCCTTGTTAGCAACCATATCGAGGGCGTCAGTCGCCAATTCCACTGCCCTTCTTGCCACAACCACCTTCTTTTGCACCTTCTCCTTAGCCTTGCATGCAGCCGCATGCTTCAACTCCGCTGCACAATTCGCATCCATCACAACATCTTCCAAAGACTTCATCACACGTTCTCCATCCTCCAAAAGTCTAGAATGTCCTAATCCACAAACAGCCCTCCCGTCAATCTTTCTCCTCCTCTTCGAAGCCCCATTCACTTTCGCCATCGACCTGGGGACCCAACAATCGATACAAACAGAAAACTCCGAATCCAAGCCCGAACACGAGTACGACCATGGGGCCGCATTCTTATACTTCAAGAAGCAATTTTTATGAATCCGGCGTTCACACAGGCAACAGCGGAAACACTCATCCGAAGTCTCCGAGAAACAGTACGAGCAAATAACTGAGGACTCTACCCAAGTAAGGCATTTCTTGCAAAGCAGCACAATACGCCATTCGCTATATAGGGGTTGGAGTCTGTTCTTACCATCGACCAAGTCGATACGGAATCCACAGGCGTGGCATTGCGACAGATTCGGGAGATCTCTCGTTTTCTTTGGGACGGAAGAAACCAAAGTCCTCACGTTTCTGGACAATTTGGGCTGCGGACAACCAAATTGGCGACGTCTGCGCGCGTATTGAAAGAACACAGCAGGTTTTTGTGCTGGTTGAGGTTGGAGAAGGTCCGGTTCATCCATTGTAAAGGAGTTGCAGGAATTGCTCGGATAAAGAGAAATTAGGGTTTTCAGAGGCTCGATTTGGGCGCCAATGAACTGAAGAGAGAGAAACTATATTTATTTTTCTTTCTTTGTTTTGTCTTTTTCAAAGGAAGGTGGGAAATTGATATTCCAGATATATCCGGCTAAACCCGGGCCGAAGACTGAACCGGTTTGACGACCGTTCCAGGTACATCCGGTTCAACCCGGTCAGTCGACTCGATGACGTCATTATCACAGAAAAATATGGAAAAATATAAAGAAATCCTGAACACAAAGAAAAGTACCAAATTGATATCCAAATGATAAAACATTCTCACTAGTGTGCGAAGGAATTTCTTTGATGGGGCTTCTTTGAGAAGCAAAATTCTTCTTAATAAGGCAGCTTTTACATCATAAGGAAAAAGCCTAACAAAGGCCTCGTGGAGGAGTGGAGGCATTGTCTTCCGTTTCTTTCTCACGAAAGAGCTAACGCGATCCTTCGTTTCTCTTTGCACAGAGAAGAGGGTCTTGTTTCATGATATAAAAATGTGATTTTCATACTTTTCTTGACTTTTGGTGGATAATGGGCTGAAGATTTGGCGGGGGATTTGAATCCATTCGGACCCAAAAATTAAGGCTTTTATTAAAATCACGGTTTGATTGTCTGAATCCGGGTCGTCTGGACGTTGACTAATTAAATAGGTTTAGGGTTCAGCCAGACGAGTTTGGAGACCGGCTCCTAATATAATTCGTCGAACCAGCCAATCCGATCTGATCTTAACGACATTATCACCGTATTTCATCCTGTCATCGTTAGTTGGTTTCATGTGGAGTTGACGCAGTTCAATAGGATAGGCCTGGCATGAAATGAAAAGCTTTGGGCCAACATGCTGTTGGCGCATAAGTACACAGTTTGGATCTTTCAATATCAGCTTTTACTCCATTCTCAGTACTTTTTATTGTCTGAATAATTATGAAATAGGCCCATATGCAGGTTGGCTTAAATAACTCTCTATCCTCTATTTGCTTTTCGAGATAAAATTAATTGTATCAAGTGCAAGACGATGAGTTTTATTGTCATTGCATGATCAAGATTTGAGGGTCATATGTTATAATAGTATTATCAGCATCAATTCAAAGTTATCGTCATAGAAGCGAGACTTATTTGCTCTTGGAATGTAATTGTTAGTGCAAGTGAACTACCAACATTGTATTGGCAAGGCCGCATTATGGAGTCAGAATTTGATGGTAATTTATTTAGGCATATTAGTAAGTTGATGGAGATAAATGTATTCATTCGGGAAATTGATAATCAAATGTTTTGTTTAGAGGCGATGATGTTTCTCTGTGTCACTGTTCATGTAGACATTAAGATGTCACCAATAAATTTTACCATGCCTATGGTATCAATTACATTTACCGCTTGCTGAAGATATTCTGGGTCAACCACAGCAAACCCGAAAGATCTGAAACCTGCTTGAACATGAATCGTTGTACTGGAGATGTGATCAGTCGTGTATAGGCGACAAGAATCGATGCATCCTCTCTCATCCGCCCGAGCATGTCCGCCGTCAGCTTTAGCCTCTTGTTTTTCAACCCATTTGGGGTCCGATTAGATTGAAATAATTAGTATCCTCAACATGACCATGAGAAACGAGAGAGAGAGAGAGAGAGAGAGAGAGAGAGAGAGAGAGAGAGAGAGAGAGAGAGAGAGAGAGAGATTCAGAGCCTTCATCGATAGCGAGAGCAGCAACATTCACGAGCAGCTCCAAATACCCTTTTGTTTCCTGACCCGGAAAACCTCGTTTATCGTAAGCGCATCCGTGAAGGCAAAGATGTCGACCCTCACAGGAATTAAGTAAAGATAAGAGACGAATCAGGGGACGGGTAGTGAGGAAGAGAATAGGGAAAAAATTGAGGGTAATCACACACGACATTGCTTAGACTTCAGTTTTTAGCGTATAGATCTACAGCAGTGCATAATAAAGATGGGTAGATCCAAAACAAACTTAGGCTCTTACAACTCAGAAATATTTATATCCTGAGACATCTAAAAGCAACAGAAAAATGAAAACAAAGGAAAGAAAAGGAAAAGGAAAAGGGAAGTTGATCGCGGATGCCTCATCATGTGCCCTAGCTGGAATGAGATTCTTCTAGCAAAGCAAGCGAGGGGACTTCATTGATCTGCTTATCAAAACTATTACACACCAGCTGAGCCAATGAGTTTGGTCAAACCAAAGGTCATGGCCATCGCCAACCACCCTCCAACCAGCACCCGAGAAGCCGACTTCACCACTGGCGCTTTCCCCAGCACTGCGCTCAGCAAGCCGAACCCGACCAACGTCACGCTCACCACCGCTATCACCACCGCCAGTCTCACCCTGTACTCCTTTATGAACACGGCCGATAGGAGCGGCACTAGAGCCCCCACTGCGAAGGCCAGTGCCGATGCCCCTGCCGCCTGCCAGGGGCTTGGAAGCTTCGCCATCCTCGCGTCCATTTCTTCAGCTCCTAGGGGTTCGTTCCTGTTCTCTCTCTTCATCTGGGCCACCTCGGTGTCGTACTGTGAGTACACGGATACGAGCTCCCCGATGGCCATGCTACAGGCCCCGCCGATCATCCCGGCCACCCCAGTTATCGCCATAGTCTTGACGTCCTTGCGGACAGCACCGACGCCCATCATGAGTGACGCCGTTGAAAGCAGGCCATCATTCGCGCCCAGCACCGCGGCGCGGAGCCATTGAGCTCGCTTCGAGAAGTCGACAACCTCAACTTCTAGCTCAAGGGCTCGTTTGGTCTGTCCCTCGAGGTCAACTTCGAGGGGAGGAGGAGGAGGAGGAGGCAGTTGTTGGTGGTCTTGTGGTTCAGTTGATGGTTCCGTTGCCATGGATGGAAGGAGAGAATTGAGTTAATATAAGGAAGATCTAGAAATGAAAGGAATACTAGAGAGAGAGAGAGAGAGAGAGAGAGAGAGAGAGAGAGAGATAAGAGGGCGTGTGGAGGGCACACTCCCTTAGAGAAGCTATTTATAGAGAAATTATGCGAGTTACAGTATAATACACAAGTGGGGTCCGGTGGAATACGGGACGTGGTTTTCTGTACTTGGTGGAATCTCATCTGTTCACACCCGAGCAGGATTATATTTTTTCAGTAAAATGAAAAAGCCCTAGCTAGTGATGAAACACAGAGTCCGATATTGGATCTCAACTACTTGTTTCCCTGTTCTTTTGATGAAATGCAAGCCATTTTCTTCTGAAGCTAAATCAGTGAACAAATTAATCAAGTGACGAGCATTCCACATAAAACGATAGTTATGTTTTGGG
The DNA here is from genome assembly GCA_030064385.1 of Melaleuca quinquenervia. Classification (NCBI taxonomy): domain Eukaryota; kingdom Viridiplantae; phylum Streptophyta; class Magnoliopsida; order Myrtales; family Myrtaceae; genus Melaleuca; species Melaleuca quinquenervia. Next base: position 611,691 of record CM057726.1, on the reverse strand, counting down.
CAATCCCGCAAAATGGAGCCTGATATGTTCACATTCCCTAAAGTGTGCTGACTGTTCTTATAATATTAATGAGATCTCTTTACACGTCCTCTAGAAATGGCAGGACAAAACGTGGACCACTGAGTTCGTTCGATATTAATGGAATGACTGGAGTTCTTAGAGCATCCGGCCATCCTCATTAAGCGCGATACTCACCCCATCCCATACACTCAGATATTACTGGAGATAATACAAGTAATCTTTCCTCTGAAGGTGGCCCTAAGAGCATGCACTGTGATGATTCGAATCTAAGTCTTGAGTGAGGAAGACGGACACGCTTACCACTTGAACAACCCCTTTGGGTTTGAGTAATAATGTACTTACTCATCTTGAGTGCATGCAAAACAAAATTCTTAAAAAACCGAAAATGTCGAACAATAGTTATATTCCATATAAATAGTGTTAAAGTTAGATGCTCCCTAGAAAGACGTGCACAAAACACACGCCGCTTTATTAATGCGTATCGTGAATATGTTCTTTTAGCTTATATTGCTTATATAGAGAGAAATGAATGGCCTGAACTATATGAAAACCTAAAATCATCACGCGGCTTAAATATCTGGAAAAGTTTAACAATTCCGCAAGATCCCCAAAAACTATAACGCATGGATTTTAGGCCACACGCCCATCGTTTGACGTCATTACCTGAAAATAATACACAAGTGCGAAAACTTATGCATATGCCTTCTTTGTGGGAAAAATTATCAAATAAGTTCTAAACATTTACCTACTTTACCGATTCAATCATAAACCTTTTTTTATGCCAAATAAGTCATAAGCATTTTTCAACTTTGCCAATTAAGTCATTCCGACGGATTTTGGTCGAAAAAATGTCTACATGGCGCAACCAAACCTTGCTAGCAATAATGTGGCGATGACATGGTGGCACGTGGTGACAATTTTTTTTCTCTTCTTTTTTCTCTAGCCGGAGCTCGCCGACCATTCTAAAGGGCGGCAAAGCCCTCGTCAGCAACAAGCTAGGGCAACGGGGGCTGGGGAGGCCACCTTCACAACACATATTTAAGCCAGTTCAGTTTTGTACTTTCAGATGTTTCAATTGTTTGATTTGAGTTTAGCTGATGAGTGCATGAATCGAATCTTACAGAAAGTTATTAGCCAAAAAAAGGGGAGAAAAAAAAAAGCAAAAACAAAAGATCTTCGAAACTAAAGCAGAGATGCATTGCGTTCTTTTGAAGGAGGGATGTTGCCTTTACGAGGGTTGCAAGGGAAGGCATGGTCATGTTTGGTGTAGGCTTGAACGCGGCTCTCCTTAACGAGGCTTTAACTCGACAATTATTGCTATCAGACGCTTTGTCCAGCAGGATTTGCATCTGTTGGACCTGTAACTCTGCTTTTTTATATGCAAGTAGGAAATGTATGCAGTGTATTTAGTTATGAATACAGTGCTCATATGCTCAAACAATATGTGTATGTTCTAGGCGAATCCCGAAATTCATGTGCATGCCTGATTCAAATTGGACACCGATTCAACGTTCATATAAAAGCTAGTACCCTCCGAATGTGCACACAGATATCGATGATGATGCTCCAATTTGCAAAGAACGTAGACTTGTCTCCCAAGATTCTTAAAATCGCTAAACAATAGTAAATTAGAATATTGTTGCCAATGCCGATTAATACGCACATTATGCATTTTTATCATCTGAAGACGGTTTGTAAATGCTGAACTTGCTTGGACATCTCGCTAAAACGTCACTGTCATCACATTATAACCGAAGCGTGCGATGTAGAGGTGCACCGAGGATCGTGCATTGTTCTTGTAACCTAGAGCGTTTCTCAGGCATCATGTACATCAAACTCGATCCGTAGCTTTTATCCAATCTTTTAAAGGAAAAGACCTACGGTGGCATCTGTCTTTTTCTTCTCGGAGTAGAATACCGAAAGTCGACTGCTTGGGCGTCATCAACACCGAAATTCGTTACACACTGGGCATTTAAATAAACCAAACTGCAGAGAGAGCGAGGAGAGCAAGGCAACTATATTATTACATAAAGCGAGGTTGTACCCGTAACGGCTGTCAGATTACAGCCAAAAGTGTCGCTTTCTTTTGCGTGGAGAGTTGGGAATCGTGGGCCTCGACCCCCAAAGAAAGAAAAGGTCAATGTACTTAGCAAATCAAATACCCGAGATTATGTAATGATGCATCGAGATTATCCAGGCTATGTACATCTGAGACGGTCTGCATTCCTCAGGGATCGCTTTCGAGGGAGTATCATTAGTTAAAAAATGTGCTTTCGTGTGGAGGCCATGCGCCTATGGGATTTGGCATTAGTTTAAGCGATCAAACTTCATGCGGGATGCCTCTCGGCTACCCACTAGGCTTAAATTTCTCCGTGATCCTGACATAAGGAATAGGTGGGAAAGTGGCATGAAAAAGAATAGATGCCGCCACAGAAGGCGGGGGGAAAGAGAGTCAAGAACGGAAGTTGGAGGAAGAAAAGTATTGAATGGAGTAATAATGAAGACATAACGAGGCGGTGGATCCGATCGGAACGTGCAGCATTCAACACGTATTAAACTCAATCAGGGTGCTCCCGCTCCTTTTCTCTGTGTTCCCCTTTGATTTGACTCCTCGTTCCCTTGTTCCGCTCGAATCTTCTGGCTCTTCAAAGAAAGCAAATTGAAGGAGCATCAACTCGTCCTGCGAATGCGCGAAACATCGAGGCAATGGGAGGAAACCAGGGGAATACTTACTCGGGATGTGACTAAGAAAGAAAAACATCATGAGGGTCGAGGATCTTTCTCGACCGCGAGAGTTCCGGTCTCCGTCTATGGATCTGTCTTGCGCGTAAAGGAAACTAAGAGCAAAGGAAAAGCATGACACGTCGGATGGGAAGGAGTGTGGTGGACACACGCCCCAAGCACTATACGCGCCGCGAAGGTCGCCCTCCCAAGTCAGACAGTCAAAAGTGGGAAATGCCGAAAATCAGATGCGGATGCCGTCTGTCGAAAGGTGATGGCAGGGTAATGAGGATCTGTTAGCGTTCACACCTAGAGGATCGCACTCAGTAGCATCCTGGGGCGCGGCCTTTTCATCGAGAGGCAAAAACAATATGCGGATCTCGTCTCGCTTTCTTCACTTTCAAGGGACCACCATAATCTCCCTTCACTTTGCTTGGCAACCAATTACACGGCACATCACATTTAACCGGGACTTTCATCCCTCGAACAGTTCCATCTCAATAGCGTTTACGCCCTTCACCAAGCAACTCCTTAAGCATTACCTGCTAAATCGCGACATTGGAAAGTGAAGATATTGCTTAGCCTCGCACTTCCAAATCAAGTCGACTAGATTAAACTTGTGTCAAGCACGGAGAATTCCCAATTCGATGCATGTGAGATAGCCCCCAAGAAGAGGAGCTTATCGAGTTAACCGCAATAACCAAAACCCCACAACGTTTTCATCTTTATTCATAATCTGCTCCGCTGCTTAAACGCTATTGTTTTCTGAGACGGCGCACATCAAGCATCTTTTCCAGTTCCAGGTACAAAATCGGAGGATGGGATCCATTCATCCCACTCGAACAAATCACAAAAGAAGTCCAATTGCCAAATCGCCTCTCTTCGTTACTTCAGCTTTTCAAACAATTTTGGAGCCACCTGAAATCCACCAAAATATTTTTCAGCAGAGGAAGAACTGCAAATCACAGTGGCATCATTTACTTGAGGGAGGAATACTCACACATTTGTCAATGCAGTGCCAATAATCAAAGTATTGCCCCGTACAGTGCTTGTGCCCGCTTTCGTCGCCCTCGATTCTCTTGACACATGCCTGAACCCATAGAGAAAGAAACGGGATCTCATTCACCTGAGAGGTCTAGAAGGCTATAAAATGAACGTTGGCGTCACTGGAATGCTCCAAACCAAAAAAAAGCCCAAAAACTTGAGATTCCGACAGTGCGAATCACAATAATGTTCTAACCCAAGTAAGCAAAGCTTACTTTCACCTATGATGACATCTTGCTTCAGTTTGCACTACATAATGTCTACTCTTTTCATAACAGTGAAAGATCAACACGTGGTATCGGACACATGATAGTACAGTAACACCTGCAACTCTAAAAGTTCTTCGAAAGTAGTACACTTTCCAAACTAAGATTTAATAACCATCAACATCCTCAAAATTGCTCCATACAAATAAAGGAGACTGCCCAAGCGTACCTTATATTCAAGCAAAGGTTTCACACATTTTGGCTTGCACAACTCTTCAAGATACTTCTTCGGATCAACAGGTTCCTCGTCCGCCCTAGATGTAACACAGCTTTTTAGGAGAAAACAATTGATAGAAAGGCATGGTATAGCATACTTGCTAGAGGATCGAACATATTAGAGAGATTCTCAAAGAACTCGTATACAATAATTAGATAAATTTGTCAAGAGTCCTACAAAGCCTATTCTCTTTAAGGAACTCAAAATGCCTTTTCAGAGATTCAGAAGAACATAAAAGTCACAACCAAAAATTAAAAATTAACTTAACAATAATAAAAAAATGCACTTGGCATCATCAAAGCAATGAAACAGCAAAAAGATAAATTTGCTTCCATTATATTAAGAGAACTTTTAACGAGCCAAACGATGTCACAATGTTTCTTCCCCTATTGAGCAATGTCAATCCTTTCGTCTATCCGGTTGTTATCCACAATGAGATTGGTCAGCTTGTTGTACTGATTTTGTCTAGGGAGCTAATGGCAAAAGGAGCAATGCCTACCCTCGGATGTCCACCACTTTCCACGTTATAGTGTGGATCTTTTTTTCTTTTTTTTTTCAAAATCATGCTATAATGTCAACAAAAGCACAGAATATTGCCCCTAGGTAAAAATCAGAATCCGCCAGGATGGTCCACCATTTGCTGCAGATTGACAACCCAAAAATCCAACTTCCTACCAGCAGTACAGTTGAAGACCTAATTTGATTCCGTCGACACCAAATTCACCTTGCTGAATGCAACCCACAGCCTAGCACCATTATAAACAGGAAATTTGAACTTATGGAACACATCTACTAGAACATAGAAACTTATTTATATTCAACTTGTGACTCTCCATAGCCTCTTCTTCCTCAATCTCCATAAGTTCTAAGAGATCTTCAGCCTCAGTATTAATGAAACTTGGGCAGTAATAATCTGTTTCATCACTTTTTCTATTTAAACATTATTATGCGGCTGTTCCTACATTAGAAAGCTGGTTCTATTAGGCACTTCCTTAGTCCTCACCGAGATACAAGACTATCCTCTGTTCTATGATGATGAAATCCCGCTAATAATGTTTCTTCATTGAACACCGGTAAAACTATAATTAATAAAACCCAAGTAAGATGTTCGCCGCAGATATTTGCTTATCAAATATGGATACGTGCAGGTTCCAACACAGAAAAAGCAAAGTAATGAGGGTGGACACTGCCAACAATCAGGACACAAAAGTCCAAGATTTGTCTCCAACCAATTGACTCCAAGTCCAACCACAAATGAGAGCTTCAATTTTCACATTTAAGCTGAGCAAGGTACGAACTCACTAATGGCATACAAGATGAAATCGATAGAAATTGTCCCACCAATCCTTTGCACATGCATCTCATATAAACACTCACAATCATGGGCTAAAAACCAAGACCTACATGTGAAAGATGAATGGTCAAACAGCTCAGCCAGGAGAAGCTTGTGCAGTCACCTGCACAATTCACATGGACAAGCAAGCAAGCCATCTTAGCACCAGGTCAAGTACCATAAAAACAAGTAACAGTCACGTAAAGATCTTGCCAATGACAAACAAATGCTAACAAGAATCGCAAGAGTGCCAAAGAGAAACTGAGATTGAGCACTCATACAAGATGAGAATGTGCTTCAGGTATTAGGGTGTATGAAAATTTAACCAAGCTGTAACTTCACGCATATGCATTTGGGAACCAGCTCCTCCCAGGACTGGAGAACAATACTAAAATCACACGAGGTCAATCAGCAATCCAAGATGCTGTCTTGCTCTCTGTATCCTCATCATCTCCAAATAATTAGTCAGTTCGCTCGAGAACTTACAGTAAACAAATCCAGGGGCAAGTAATTCAGCTCTCGAACCACTCAAAGACGGACAAAGTTCCGCTAAAGGGATGGGACTCACTTACAAGAAACCAAACCCCCACAATCTCAAAGCCAGAAATTGACCCATCAAACGCGACCCAATGTTCAATTAGCGACGGATCTGATCCTTAAAGATCAAGGGATAGCGAGAATCGATCACCTTGAAGCCTCCAAAGCCCGGGAACAGTTGAAGCAACGAAGAGAACGGAGATCGGCTTTTTGAGCTTCAAGCGCTTCTAGGTCTTTCCAAGAGTCCACGGCCGAGCACCTCTCGCTGGGTTGCGCCAAGTGCGCACTGCGCACCGAGGGGGGGTGGGAATTGTCCGAAAATTCTCCAATCTGTACTATTTTCATCGATTCAATTCTATTTTTTAAAATTTTAATAATTAAATCATCAATCCTTTGGCAATTTATCAATTCAATTTATGTAGCTAATTTGGGCAAGATTCACTGACATGGCTATTGAATGTTTTATGTGATATAACTAGTATTGATGTTAATAATTTTAATGATTTTTTTCATCTATTTTCTAATTACTTTCTTTTTCCTTTTACTTTTTTTAACTGATGATCGGCCAAGGGAAATACTAAGCTACCAACCATGGCTGGACAGCTACTTCGCTTAAGCGAAGGTCACCGTCATCCACCCCAAGCAAAGCCCAACTAAGTATGGGTAATCCATTGCAAGTTGCTTGTGATTGGTGAAGAAAGGTAAAAAGAAAGAAAGAAAAATTCAAAATTATCCACATTAAGATTGGCCGTGTCTCAAAGGGTGACACCCACACCAACAAAGTTCAGTCCTTAATTACCAAAATGTGAAAATATTTAAATTTTGATTAGTAAAATTGAAATATTTAAGATTAAATTGGTAAAATTATAATGAGTTTATAATTTCTCGAATAATTTTTCGGCAAGGAGGGGAATGTGAAGCCAACACGCACCCTCTGAAACCGTGGGCCTCCCCCATGCACCGAACTGGCCCAAGACTTCATTCGTGGATTACAAGACCCAGCCCAATACGAGGTCTCCATCCCTGATGTCCCCTCGATTTGACAATGCATCTATTGACCTCGAGAAATCCCGCAAATTTTCTTTTGGTGGAGGGCCGACTTTCCAAGTCACGGGCGGCTGTCGCCGTAGCCGTGCGGCCCACCACCACCGCCCCCGCCCACCATCGCCGCCCAATGCTGAGGTGGAAAGTGGGGTCGGTCCACCATTTCCAGTCGCCCAAGAAGGAAAAACAGCGAAGGTTGATACGTTTTCCGCACTTTGATATTCATTATAAGAGCCGGAGAACAGGGGGCGGTTGCTCATCTCCAGCCTTCGACTCACGGTCACCGATATCATCGCAGAGGTATCTACCATTCCATCCATGCACATCTTTCTCCGTTTCGATTTTCTCTTGCCTCCCTTTATTTTTTTATTCTTTTGCCAGCTGAGTCGTTCTATTATAATCTCATCAGTTCGATTTACTCTGACTCCGTGGGGATGTTGCCTGTTGATTTCGATTAATATCATATGACCCTTCGCTGCTACTTGGTTATCTACAGTGTTTGTTCTCCGACTTCAGTTGCCCATTTCGTTTTCGCAGCTTATAGCCAATGGCTGACACCGAGGACATTCAACCTCTTGTCTGCGACAATGGCACGGGAATGGTGAAGGTTGGTCTTCTTTTTTCTACATACAGTGATGCCAAACATGTTGAAGGATGGATCTTTTAGTTTGGGTTTGCCTTGAATTGCCATCAAGAAAATGATGGATTGAGTTTCCCACCACGTTCAGCTGACTTGGATAACTCCACTTGCCTCGATGACCTCCCCGCGTTTTGCAGGCTGGTTTTGCTGGTGATGATGCTCCCAGAGCTGTATTTCCGAGTATTGTCGGTCGACCTCGGCACACCGGGGTCATGGTCGGGATGGGCCAGAAGGATGCTTATGTCGGAGACGAAGCCCAGTCAAAGAGAGGTATCCTCACCTTGAAATACCCGATAGAGCATGGGATAGTCAACAACTGGGATGATATGGAGAAGATTTGGCATCACACTTTCTACAACGAGCTCCGAGTTGCTCCTGAGGATCACCCCGTGCTGCTTACAGAGGCACCGCTCAACCCTAAGGCTAATAGGGAGAAGATGACCCAGATCATGTTCGAGACATTCGAGGTGCCCGCAATGTATGTAGCCATTCAGGCTGTGCTATCTCTCTACGCAAGTGGCCGTACGACAGGTAATGGTATAGACTGTCATAATTTACTGGTCTTTGGTAATACCAGAAGACGTGCGATGATCAGAGATGCAGGGAATCATAGTTGAAAGTGTAAATAGATAAATGCTATGACCGAAAAGAGTACGGTGAATGTTATACTTGTGATATTATGTTGGAACTTTACTCAGTTCCACTGTGGTATGGTCAGTGTGAAATCCTTCTATTCTACTTTCTTAACTTGAAATGGTACTTTGTGACTCCACTTGCATATCCTTTCCAGCGTTTTCCTTTCCCCTCAGCCTAATCGATATTTTGCACACGAGTAGGCATTGTCCTAGATTCTGGGGATGGCGTTACCCACACGGTACCAATTTATGAAGGATATGCGCTTCCGCATGCTATTCTTCGGTTGGACCTCGCCGGTCGGGACCTGACTGATGCTTTAATGAAGATCCTGACAGAGAGAGGATACTCTTTCACCACGACTGCAGAACGGGAAATTGTCCGTGACATGAAGGAGAAACTAGCATATGTTGCCCTTGATTTTGATCAGGAGATGGAGACTGCCAAGAGCAGCTCAGCCCTTGAGAAAAGTTACGAGTTGCCTGATGGGCAAGTCATCACAATCGGATCCGAGAGGTTCCGATGTCCAGAAGTGCTGTTCCAGCCGTCTCTGGTTGGAATGGAAGCCCCTGGAATTCATGAAACCACTTACAACTCGATCATGAAGTGCGACATTGATATAAGGAAGGATCTTTATGGTAACATTGTGCTTAGTGGAGGGTCAACAATGTTTCCGGGAATTGCTGATCGAATGAGCAAGGAAATCACTGCCCTTGCACCCAGCAGCATGAAAGTAAAGGTTGTTGCACCTCCTGAGAGAAAGTACAGCGTCTGGATTGGAGGTTCGATTTTAGCGTCCCTTAGCACCTTCCAGCAGGTAAATTGTAGAAATGTTCAGTTTCACTTAACTAGCGAGTTGTTTTTCCTTTTTGATTCATCTGAAAGTAGGTCTCTTGATTCTTAATCTGCATTGCTTAAATTTGATTTTTCCTTGCAGATGTGGATAACAAAAGGCGAATACGATGAGTCAGGCCCGTCCATTGTTCACAGAAAATGTTTCTGAGTCAGTTGAAGAGGTTGTTGATGGGTCAACCTCCTTTCACTTGCTTTTTGTGTACACCACGGGATCACTTTGGTTTGCTTTTACAAGTTTTTGGAATAGCTGAATATAGATCTTGGATTGCCAGCTTGCAAGTCGCAATATGTCAAGTTCTTAGGAGGTCTTAGAAGCCAAGATATATATCGGCAACTTGTTAAGAGTAGTACTCAAATAGACGGAGTGGTATTTGAGTTTTTCAGCTTGATTCTTTTTCCTTGTTGTTCTAGGCATGTTCTAAGTGGCTAGGTGCTTTACAGTAGTAGAGGCCGGAAGAGTCAGAAGTCGAGCCTTGTCCATTATTTTTCTTTTGAACCTTGTACAGCTCGAAATAAACCGGTTTGGAATGGTTGTATCGTTGCACATTTTCGTCAAACTGAGTTCTAAGGTTTGCCATAGATGGACGTCTTAGAATTTTATATGCTTGCAGAGTTTTCATAGCTGGTTTTCTTGCCAAACACGGAGCAAATTTCCAAATAAGATAACAGCACCTGTGCCTGATCATATTATGGCATCTCATGATGTCATGTTTCAAAACATATTTATCTATGTGGACTAGCAGGTTTTATAAGACGTTTTTCCATTGATGTTTCGGAGCGCTGCAGGAGGGGGTGATGATACTGCAGATGAAGTTTTCAGGTTGTTTCAGCAGTCCTTTTTGCCTCTGGTCGCTACTCAATATCGATGATATTATTGACTTTCTTGCTGCCCAAGTGCTTACGTTACCAAAAGGCGGAGATGTTAAATTCTTTACTCGGCTTTGGGAATTTTCGATACGTGTGATTTTCTTGGGCGACGTAGATGGCAACTTCGTATCATTCTGGTTTGACACCGGACGGAACAGCCACATAAAAGGCAATGCGACCGGGTTCATCAGTAGCCACGAAATATCATATCACCATGAGTTCATACGATAAGTCATAATTAATTCAATGAGGAATAGATCAAGTATGTACGGTAAGAAAGGGTATTTAGGTGATGTTTACTCTCTGCGGATTATTGATCTCACTCGTTTCTAATGTCGAATTATTCAATATCTAATGTCGAATTATTCAATATGTGGGAGTTCATCACATTAAATTGGTTGGAGAATTTTGTGCGACCATCACTAGAAAGATTGACATCCTGTGTATGTGTTCTGTCAACCTAATTGCGACAGCAGAGTGAAATTAAGTTTGGCATTGGATGCCAAACTTAAGGTACAGCTGTGAATTGGCGATACACGTGTGATTCTTGCAGTAATTGCCTTTTTTTGGGTAACATTAACTGGTGCCAACGTTGTCGTCCTGAAATCTTTCCCATCCAAGCAATGAATTCGGATCACGAACCACCGAATTTGGAATGTCATGGTCTTATATAAAGGAAGATAATCTCTCGACTCTTGTGTCCCTCGAGCAAAATTGATAGCCTTGCAAACAACTCTCTCTTCCTCCTCTTCTTTTTCACATCTCTATCTCTCTCTCCCTATTAACTTAGGAGAGAGACATTAATAAACGCAATCTTCTTCCTAAATCAACAGAAAAAGAGGGAACATGGGTGGATGTGCTAGCGTGCCCATCAAGTTCAAGAAGGCTGAGGCCGGCGGAGTTCCCACAGAGCCCGCGACAGAGGAGCCGGTTGCCGCCCCCGTTGAGGAGCAAAAGACGGCCGAGGAGGTGAAGACGGAGGTCGAGGAGACCAAGGAAGAAAAAAAGACCGAGACTGAGGTGAAGGCCGAAGATGAGAAAGATTCTCCCTCTCTAGGAACATTGCTTGATAAGGTAGAATCACAGACTCCATTGATATGCACAAGAATCTGCAGACGCATCGAATTCGATATGAACAATCCATGGAGGCGTTATTATAGAGCCTTTGAAGGGGCATGACGTATAGCCATTGAGCACCGATTAGTTATGTCAATAAGGGGCACTAATGTTTTTCATTCTTCAATTTTCCCCTTCTTCAGGATGAAGAAAAAAAAGAGAAGAGCGAGGGAGAGGCTGCTGATGCAGGCGAGCCCAAGAAGGAAGAGGAGACGACAAAAGTAAAGGCTGAGGAGGCCAAGAAAGAGTAGAAGGAAACAGAAGTGAAGGAAGCCCAGGACAATCAGACTGTGTCAAATTAAGTTGAGAAGGGCTTCTAGTGATGCGGACTATTGTTGAATGCACCCCAAATTTAAGCAGCAGTTTTTTAACAGTCTAATCAAGCGATGAATCATCAAGTTTGTGAGCCAAATCCCCTCTTTCTGGTGCATCAAATCAATGTTTTCTTTTCATGTTGGAGGGTGTGTCCATCGTTACAAAATCATCTAAGTGTTTTATTGTCTTCCCTGGAATAAAAAGTCCCTTTTGTATTCTTTAGCTGTGCATAGTTCTTGTTCCAATCTTGTCCACATCGTTCAACCAAGCTATTGAATTTCATGACCTCATTACTCTGCGGATCGCACAATTGTCTTACTTGCACGGCTAGAATAGACACATACATCGAAATTTTCACAGGAAAACAGAATTCCTCCAAAAAAACAAGGCGACTTCTTTCGGATGAACGAAAATCGGATGAATGTAATAGAAGAAAGGTTTCCCATCACTTAGCCAAAAGAAAAATCCATGTGGCCATGAAATGGAGGGATTAATTGGAACATAATGGTAGAGGCGGGAGAAACACCTCTTCCTTCCAAGGGAACAATATGCTATTGCTTAAACAAGAAAGAAATAAATTTGTATGTCATCTTTCTTCCAATGGAACAGTATGCTATTGCTGAACTTGGAAAGAATTAAAAATTTATGCTAAAATACTATGTGTGGATGTTATAAAATGCCTAAACAATAATGCTGTAAGCGCAATCAGGGAGGCTTCCAGCAAGAAAATTACTGAAGAATTGGTGATGGACTAGCCAAAATTCAAAGTTTATAAAAAATCGCTTAAAGGCTATTGGGAAATTAGATTTCTATGATTATATATGTCACTAAAAATTTGGTAAGAGAGGGACTATCGAGAGTGAACTCGTAAGACAAATGAGCATTGGGAGATGAGGTCATCCTTTCTTTGTACATTAAAAAAAGCGTGAACTTTTTGATATGTTATGCTTACTTTCATTTTTGTAACATTTTGAAAAGGCAAACTTCTTTTTTGAAAGCCAAATCGGAGTATAACCTGAAATAAGCAACTACAATTTTGACGTTTTATGGTGGAAAATTCAATGGAACCGAGATGTAGTAATTATGTTATTTTGAAGAGATATGCAGATACGGTAAACGCGCCCAATGATGTGAAATAATTTATTTAAATCGTGCTATTTTGAAAGATGGTGATGCTTTTGACAAGTAGTTCAAAGAGTTTGATTTATATTTTGATTCTATCAGTCAAGTAACATACAAAACTTTTTCAGATTGATGTGCTTCAAAATAGTTCTTCTTAGTGCGCTCACCTTTTGGCTTTTGCTATTGGCGCAGCCGCTGCCATTGATACCGCCATTGCTGTGAACGCAGAGCAATGTTTTCTTGGGCAAGTAAGACCTGTTCAAAGAAGTAAGGATCAATTTGTCCTAAACCTGCTTTACCCTTCAACTCCGAAAGGCATTATTTGCCTTAGAGATACACAATATGTCCAATTTTAAACCAATCTTTTCATTCCCACCAGATTAATACAAGTCCCAAGTCACAAATCGACCTCTCGTGCTAAATTAGAAGGAGAAATCATATGTTGGAAACTACCTGAATAGAGAGGAGGAAAGCGAAGAGGCAAACATGCATGTGGTACGACCAGGTCGATATCATCCTCTGTTGTTTAGCAACTTTAGTTAATTTATGTTTAGCGCCATTGTATCCTTAACATTAATAACATGTGACCTCTGCTTACCAGAGATACTGATGAGACATAGAGAGAAAACCAAAAATAATAGAGCTTCGAGAGCATCGAGACCTAATGTCTGTCCTCATACCCAGATGCTCCCCAGGATTATAAAGTTGGTAATTGCCTTAACAACATTATCGGTTCACATTAACATGCAACTCCCTCGCGTTAGGAGGCTCAAGCGTCCAACTCAGAGTGGACTTGATTTGGATATAGTACTCCACTTTCAGTCATGAGACCTTCGTATCGACTATTGCTTTTTACAAGAAGTTGAAATTTATACCATCTTTATGATCGAGGGAAATATTTGAACCACTATGTTACATCACGTAATTAACGATTATGTAATGCGAGACGTGTTACATATTCTTGGAAATTATTCGAATCTCCCGTCGCCTAAAGTTGGACTTTGACGCTTTTCCGTAAGCCCCAGGCCGATTAAGTTTGGAATTGCACTCAAGATCTCGTGCAGAAGACGTTTCTATTCATGCCTCAGTATTATTGTCAAAAAAACCTCCTGCTTTTCAGCAAAGACTTGGAAATTTCGTCCTGATATCTGTCCACAAAAGCTAGACACGTGCTACACAAAACCCTCCTACTCTAGGGAAAAATCAATGAATCTCTAAACATTCCATGCAAAAGGTTACAATTGATGGATCGAGCGGGGCTATTAAAGAAAGTATCCACAGCCATCGCCCCTTTTGGCTTTTGCATGCTCCCTAACTTTAAGTAGGTCTTGCTTTTGCTGCCCCATGGCCTTTCAGACACTTTTCTTTACTTGCGTAAGAAAAGGTGCAATTTATTATCTAGATAGTAACCTTTAACGGGGAAAAGAAATGGCCATTAAATCATATGAAAATCCATCATGACTTGGTTGATTGGAAGTACCTCAGTGTGCTTGACCTCACTACTAAAGCAATTGATCAGGCATTGTCTATTGTTTGCCAAAATAATATTGAAGAAATAAAATTCCGTTTTCTCAAACATATATAATCTTGGGGATCAACTCACCGGCGATAAGATACATATCTCCATGTGATTTAGGGATCGCATATACAATAATATAGACCTCCATATCGCCAAATGTGAAGAATTTCATGTATTCAACTGGACTTGAATGTGTCCCCGTCCTCAATGAATTTGCTTCTTTCAAGTAGGGCTAAACACAATGTATCACCTGAACCGAACCGAACTAGGTTGCTCTAGTTCTTCGGCTCTAGTTCTTCAAAGTTTTGATCCGGTCCATGATTCCTAAAAATGGAACCGATTCTCAGGCGATCTGGTTCTCAATTCTTGCAATGACCGGACCACCTGGATCAAAATTAGAATCAGGCCAGTTTCCCTTTCTCCAAATTCTCGCCATCTTTGTATCTCTTATGTTTCCTCCATCAAGCCTAATTAGCATAACCTCTTGAAGTTAAAGGACCTTAGACACAATGTCTATTATTCAACAAATTGTCCAATGTGACTGAATTACCATAAGAGCTTCTTCTTCTTTTTTTGAATTTTTCCCCGGGAATCGGTCAATCCAATCAAGTCCAGTCCTAGGATTAGTCATTTCGATTCTCGATTCCGAAGAAGGGAACCGAACCCCCCGATCACCCCTACTTACAAGTGAAAAAGAGCTTAATTATTTGGATTTCAAGTAGCATCTGACTCAATTTACGATAATATATCACACTCCTAGGAATACTGGGAATCCTTGTTATAAGAGTAATTCAAAAGAGCACCACCCATTCTATACTTAGTCAATTCATCACTTGGTCACAATCAAGTTTAGGGAGACCACCACATCTGAACGCAAAATGAAATGAGCAACTTGGGTGATTCACATTTTGCAAGTGCATGCATGGCAAGCGTCCTCTAGGACCTCACACGTTGAGCATTTGCCGATACCATGGAAAGTGACGTGGCACGCAAATAAAAGAAAGTGTTCGATATTTATAAGATCACTTCATCTCAATTATCAGATCATATGAGTTCTATATAAAATGTGTAATATTTAATAATTAAGATAAAATTTGCTCACATGCTCCAACGTATATAAAAAAATTTCTACAACATATATTCTCCGGATCTCCGGTGACATTTATGGAGCCCGCCATTTGATCCCCATTCATTGCATTACCCCCTTCTTGATTTCTCTATCTGCAAAAGATGGAAGGCAACAACACCTGTTGCATCACTCAGTGATGAGAGTCAGAGAGAGGAAGTGTTTCCATTTGTCACGTTCTCTTAATTTCTCTCGACCCACTTTTCTCTCCCGACGCTTATATGTAAACCCCACTTCATCCATCTCTCTCTACACACTCGAAGAGAGACCAAGATCAATCCAGTCTCACTCAAAGAAGGGCAAAGGGAAAGCAGGATGGAGAAGAGAACCATCGAGAAGTGGATGCACGGAGCGAAGCCCGCTATACTGATGGTGATGGTGCAGGCATCCTTCGCGGGAGTGAACGTCGCGTACAAGCTGGCCGCCAACGACGGCATGAACTTGAGGCTCGTCGTCGCCTACCGCCTTCTCTTCGCCACCGCCTTCATCTCTCCTCTCGCCCTCTTCTTTGAAAGGTGTTAGCAACAGTAAATGCAACCGCTCCTCTCGTCAACATATGTTCTCCTTGATACTTAAAAAAGTTTCTCTGCATGCCTGCCGCATGGTATGGCAAACTTGTTCCGCGCATTAATGACCATCTTGTTTCTCACAACGGTCGCTAATTAACAACGTCTTCTTGATTATTTAGCATACTTATCATCCCTGTTTTGATAAATAATCTTTTTTTTTCTCTTTCTTGGCAGGAATAAGAGGCCTAAGTTAACAGGGATGGTGCTTTTTCAAGCATTTCTCTGTGGTTTGTTTGGGTGAGTCCTGCTGTATCCATGCTGCCATTCTTATCCAGCATATAAAACATCCTTCTTCTGTTTTGGGTCCTGCTACTTTTTCTGAGACAACAGCACAAATATGAACACCGAATGGCTCATTTTCTTGCTCCCCTTTGATTAGCTTATCTTTATCCTTCTTTCATAAAATGTATATAGCAAGTTCAAATTTTGTAAAGATGAATAAATAGACATATATATATATATATATATATATATATATATATATACTTACTTTACCAAAAAAAAAAGACATATATACAATAAAAAAAAAAGACGCTATAAGTGCTCCAAAAGAAAAGCCTTACTAGCAGAAATGCTTGTATTTGTCACAAATTCCTGTCAATACGAGAATTTATTTGAATTCCATCAAAAGGTTTAGAGGAGGATTCAACAATTTTGATAATATATTTGATTGAATGGAAAGGGAATTCCCAAAACTAAATTTATCGGCTATTGCTTCTACGACAATTTTTAACAATTTAAACTACTCCAGAAAAGAAACTCACTAATTTCATTTCTTTTGCTACTCAGATATATGGCTAGCGTGTTAGATTCTAGATTCTTGTTGGTACAATTCTGCATTAGGAGTTAGTGCATCTTGACCGCGCAATCCAATTGCTTTTAGTCTGAGATCATCCATTGAAGATGATGGAAAACCGTGTTCTTCTCTTCTGATGGACGATGGGTGCTTTAATTTCAATCGAGTAATCTTGACAAAAGAGGTGTGTGTGGTTTTAGAATAGGCGATGGCATGACAAGGGGTACTTGTTTCTTTTCAGCGAACGCGACATGTTTGCTTCGCCCTCCTAGCTAGCTAGCTAGAAACTTCCGCAGGGACCAAATTAATACCTTCGACAACCGAGCAGCGGATTTTGCATCATAGTCCATGAACTGAGATCTTGCATGGACCAAATGAGTCTTGAATGAAAACCAAAAGAAACAGAACGAAGAAAAGCTTAACGTCACCTGCCTTCTTGTTCGTTCGGTGGATGAAATCACCATCCTGCCTGAGCTGTTTGTGACAGCTTTCCATCTTCTAGGCCTTATGACATCTGTAGATATGTCCCTGCACATGTATTATAGTTTGAGGAAGATTTCTGAATACTATAGTTATGGCAATCTCTCTAGGAATCGTGTGCCTATTATTAAAACTAGTACATGAGAGTCTAGTTTCATGACTTACTAATATGGAAAGGCTCAACCGGTTTCAGGGGATCGCTGGCACAGAACTTATACTTGGAAAGCTTAGTCCTCACATCAGCAACTTATGCTTCAGCCATGGCCAACCTCGTACCTGCCATCACATATATCATGGCCGTTTCCTTTGGGTAATAATGTTCTCCACTCTCTCTTCCCACTGAATCATTTCATTGTGCTATGTATGTATGGTAGCTGCATTTTCTTCACTTTACACTAATTTCATCTTGGCTATCTGTAAATTTTCTCTTGGCTGGGCTTTTTTAAGGTTGGAAAGGGTGATGATCGGAAGGATCGAAGGAAAGGCCAAAGTGTTGGGGACGTTGATGGGAATTGGCGGAGCGATGGTCCTCACTTTCTACAAAGGCTTTGAGATCCAAATGTGGTCGACCCATGTCGATCTCTTGCATCACCACAGTCACCAACCGGCCAACCATCATCCAGCCTTCTCGAGCCATCCCGAACATGGGGCCCATGTGCTGGGCTCTATGTTGGCTGTCGGCAATTGCATATCCTACTCTTTGTGGTTGATAATTCAGGTGCTTTTCCGTCCAATAAGGTCCTGCTTCAAACTTCGGCACAAGAGATCGATTGCAATTCCTAAATGGACCTGCACCCGTAATAGAACTCATAAGAGAAACTGCATGAAGGCTCTTTCTGCACCAAAAAGTTGCAGACATTGTTATCGGTTGTAGATTAATTATGAAAATTTAAGGGCTCTCGGATGAAGATCTATTACTCTTTTTTATTTTCTTTTCTTTATTTTCTTTTTTTGATTTTTTGACCAGTATGGAGCCAGTCCAAGGTTAATGCTGCAATAGATTTTTATATTGGAGAGCTTTTAGTACACAAAACCAATCTTCACAGATATTGTCGGGGACTCGTATTGGGCTATAGGACTAGAAAGTATATATAAGATTCACTCACATAGCATAAACATAGACCGTGATTTCTCTCCATAGTTACATCTCTAATAACCTGAGACCACTCATGTTGGTAAATGGCTCGGGCTAGTTCGGATGACAATGTCTAATTGATGACTTGCGGTGCAACAGACAAAGATGGCCGACAGGTACCCATGCCATTATTCAGGCACAGCACTGATTTCCCTCTTTGGGTCGATTCAAGCTGTGGGTTTCGCTCTGTGCACAGAGAGAGATTGGTCTGAGTGGAAGTTGGGCTGGAACATCAGGCTCCTAACTGTGGCTTACACGGTAGGCAATCATTCAAATCCGCAGCGACAATGAACTGCTCACCCG
The DNA here is from genome assembly GCA_030064385.1 of Melaleuca quinquenervia. NCBI lineage: Eukaryota > Viridiplantae > Streptophyta > Magnoliopsida > Myrtales > Myrtaceae > Melaleuca > Melaleuca quinquenervia. The sequence continues at coordinate 593,032 of CM057726.1, read as the reverse complement.
GGAACTCGAGTTCGTTTGGAATATATCACTGAAATCAATTACAACTGTTGCAGGGACTTGTTGCTTCAGGAATATGCGTGAGTCTGATAGGTTGGTGTGTGCACAAGAGAGGACCCTTGTTCGCTTCGGTCTTTAGCCCTCTGATGCTGGTGCTCGTGGCCTTAGCCGGATCGTTCCTGTTGGACGAGAAGCTTCACCTCGGAAGGTATGGAGTCCCCTTACCTATGCTATTTGGAAATCTCGGCATATGTATGACAACGTCACATATGCATCCCTATTCGAATTGGTGCTTGGCACATATATGCTTTATAGTACGTGAAAAGGACACCTTATTGTTAGCGACACTAATTGGTTGAAGCATTGCTTCCTGTGGTAGCTTACTGGGAGCAGGACTGATAGTGTGTGGCCTATATGTGGTGCTATGGGGAAAGCGCAGAGAGATGAGAAGGATGGACCAACTAGCGACAGTGCCCTCTAAAAGCATTCCAGGGACCGACTCTTCCATTCAGATTGTTGTCACCTCCCGTTCCATTAACAGCAGTAATGATATTGAAAGTAATGGTCATCATGCCAAAGCCGAAGCTGATGATATTGCCAATCCAGCATCATCCATGATGAAGGACAATGTCGCCCAGGAGGTGCCCAATAATTGAGGAGGATGAAGTGGGGGTGGGGGGAGAAGGCAAAGGTTCATCAAGTAGGAGAACATAGTGCACATTGTCTAATGTTCCATCCAACACAATGTACACCTTCTTGACTACAATCTTGTGGTTTTCATTATCATATGTAACTGTCATAGTAAGTGTAGGCACTTCTTTCTTTTTGGACTCGACTCATTACTAGATGGGAGATTACTACTAGGAGTATAGCTTTGAATATGGACTATTCGGGCTGGAGAAGTGGATCCTTCAATTTGCAACGTGATGCTTGTTCTCGCTGTTTACCGTCTCTTTAGGGCAAGGGTTAGAGGCCCAATGGGCCCAAATGTCGGATCCAATAGCTAAAAGTCCATCCCCATCTCGTAGGCAGTGCAGAAAGTTTCCTGATCTGAAACACACGCCAACGACTTACCAAAGGAATAATCATATACAGAGTCGGCAATATCCCGGACGCGCTTCTCTCCGTCCGTTCCATGTTATTGCTTCTTGTGCTCTCTAACCTCCTTATATATATAGGGCGGTGTCCTTATCATCTTCTTCTTATACATATTGAGAATGAGTAAAAACTATCAAATATATGAATTCAATCCTATCAACGATAAAAGAAAGTAATGAAAATCGCACAACACAAGAATTTATGTGGTTCGGTAGGGAAGATTGTCTGCCTACCTACATCCACAGAAGATAAGATATATTTCACTAATGATGAAGAAAAGTGTACAACCGCTATCATTACCCTCTCTAAAGACATGTTTTGCCCTAGACATATACAACAAAACTCTTATGATACAATTTACAAAATTATCCATATAGCCTAAAATATGATACTTCCTTATATAAATTCTGCATGACTAAACATGATCTCATCGACCAAGTAAGAATGAGACGCAATTGATATGAAAAATCAATGTCAGATTACCTCTTGGAAGCTCGTATTTGTCATTCAAAAACCAATTTGCCTATCCGCACTCCTCTTTGCAATATGATCTGATCCAACAATGTAATTAACAGCTCAGTAGTCAAATTAGGGGGAAAAATAAACAACAAAGGGGATAAATGCCATATTGAACATTGCATAGCAACTCTAAAACAGTCTTCCAATCCCAAAGAGAACAAGTACCACTTAGCATAGAAAAAAGGGAAAAGGAAAACAAATGTTCAAGAAAAGCCCCCAAACATCACAAATTGGAAATTACCCTCTCTATGGGCTCTTGCTCTCACTTGGCAACCATCCTAGCGATGAAATCCTCGTACCTAATCCTCCCGTCCGACCCGACATCGACCTCCCAGATCCACACGTAGAACTCTGAGGGCTCGAGCTTCTCGCTATGCTGGCGAGGCTGTGGCACAGATCAGCGACAAACATGTAGCCAGTGGACTCTTTGTCGAGGACCTTGAAGGTTTTGTGGAGCAGGCAATCAAAGGGCTCATCCTTGAGGTGCTTGAACATGAGATCGAGGAACCAGGGGAAGTCGAAAAGGGGAGGTGAGGCTCTCGCCGGCGATGATGGACTTGAGCTAGACCTAGGTGGGGTTGCTGCTAAGGGAGCACATGAGGATCCCAAGCTCCGACAGGGCGATTTGGCCGTTGTCGTCGATGTCGAAGTGGGTGAAGGACTCTGATCCTGGTCTGTGTCTCTTCTCGGGTCGGGCGGAGGACGAGGAGAGAGAGAAACGAGAGCGATGATGAAACGAATGGAGCGCCGGTTTGAGGAGCTGTGAAAGAGGATGGTCGTGAAGAGGGTTGGAGAGATATGGGGAAGAGGACCATAGTGTAGATCAAAGGTGAAGTGAGACAGAAGCGAAAGAGGGGTAAAGTGCTAACCTAACGCGAAAAACAAATCAAAGCCGTCAATGGAGGTCGGGGAGGCGACAATAGAGGTGGAAGAAGTGGCATGGTCGGCAAGCTTGCTAGATCCAAATCATGAATTAGGTAATGATGCTCTTAGGGGCAACAATGAAGGCGGAGGCAACATCGTCATCTGTGTTAGAGGCACAAAGAGGTCGTGAAAGGGAGGGAGGGAGGGAGGGAGCTGAGCAAGAGGAGGAAGGGAGCTAAGCAAGAAGAGTGAGCGCGGCATTTTGGTTCAAAAGGAGAGGGAGGGAGTGCACAATGAAGAGAGACAATGAGAAAATAGAAACAGAGAGTAATGGCTTCTCGAGAGAGACGGAAAGTTGGAGAAATCTAATAAGATGGGGCCAACCGCCACGAAAACAAATCCTATGACGTAAATCACTGGATCGGTAACCCTTGCCAGTCGTCTATTTTTGAATGTGATGGCAGATTTTTTTTAGAAAAAATAAAAATAATAAATCCTTCTCCCCCCAACACAAAAAAATGGGGGACCGTCCAATCAAAAATCGGACGGTCTCCATTTTATGTCGCACCTAAGTCATGGATTCCCAAGTTAGGGGATTGGAATTCGGCTGCCACATGTGGTGCGCATTGAGTGGGCTGATTCACCACCGACGTGATGAGTCAATCCCATCCAATATTTTATCTCAGGTCACTCATAATGACTCCACGTTTCAGGTTATTGGCTCTCTTCATTTTCCCCTTTTCTTGCATCTTGTAAAATAACTATAGTGCCCCATGAGCTAATAAACTACTATTCTCTTCCACTCTAGTCTCTTTTCAAACCTAGCCTATTAAAAAAGCCTCTGCGCTTAACTCATTAGTTTATGATACCTTATAATCCAAAACATCAATGTGCAAGCAGCAACACTACCTACGACCAAGCATACAAGAAAAAAGAGGAGGAAAAAGAAATAAAAAAATGTCTAAGAAGCACAAAATCAACGACAAAATGATGCTAGAAGTTAGACAGGAAACCCGTCTTAAATATCAGCCCAAAGAAATGGTATCGACAACACAGGGACATCTTTAATCTGCAACTAAGTTTCTCATATCTACCAGTCAGCTAATCAACAGAATTGTCATCATTGGACTCAACACCCAGCCACAACCAGGAATAGCCATTTAGCTACAACATGAATATGAATGCACATCGATGAGGACCTGAGAAGCCATGCACACGGCAAGCAAAAATCCATATCATCACATATCAGTCTTCCATCTAATTCTTCATTCCTCGGATTTGCTGCCGCTGGAAGCACCATTATATAACGTCTCAACTATGGAGCCAGAGAAATGCTAGCAAAGAAGATGAAGGCAACAGAGTCAGAAAGGAGAAGTGTCTCCATTTGTATCGTGGGACGCATTCATTACAAAGGAAGGTGACAACGGCTATTTGATCCCTATTCATTTCTTTACCCTCTTCTTGATATCTCTATCTGCACATATGGAAGGCAATAAAGTGAGAGAGGAGAAGCGTCTCCATTATGGGACGCATTCATTACAATGGAAAGTGACGGGGACGCGAGTAAGAGAAAGTGTTAGTATTCATTTCTGATTTGACTCTATCTCGATTATCAAATCTGAGTTTTAAATTAAATTCGTACTATTCAATCATTAAGATGAAACGAGTTTACATGTTTCGAATGTATTTAAAAAAAATTTCCAATACCGAAAATCTCCCATTTATTGCATTAGCCTTTTCTCGATTTCTCTATCTGCAAAAAGGGAAGGCAACAATTGCGTCAGACGAGAGTCAGAGAGGAGAAGTGTTTCCATTTGTCGCATTGTCTTAATTTCTCTCAACCCACTTTTCTTTCCCGACGCTTAAATGTAAACCCACTCCATCCATCTCTCTCTGTACACTCGAAGAGAGAGCAAGATCAAGTCTAGCTCAAAGAAGGGCAAAGGGAAAGGAGGATGGGGGAGAGAGCCATCGAGAAGTGGACGCATGGAGCAAAGCCCGCGGTACTGATGGTGATGGTGCAGGCATTCTTAGCGGAAGTGAACGTCGCTGGCCGCCAACGACGGCATGAACTTTGAGGCTTGTCGTCACCTACCGCCTTCTCTTCGCCATCACCTTCATCTCTCCTCTCGCCCTCTTCTTTGAATTAGCAACAGTAAATGCAACCGCTCCTCTCGTCAACATCCGTTTTCCTCGATACTTAAGAAGTTTCTCTGCAGTGCAGAGTCTGCACGCATGGTATGGCAAACTAGGACTGCCTGTTAATGACCATCTTGTTTCTCTCATCCGTCACTAATTAACAACAACTTCTTGATTATTTAGCATACTTATCATTCCTATTTTGATGAATGATCTTTTTCTTTTTCTCCTTCGTGGCAGGAATAAGAGGCCTAACTTAACAGGAATGGTGCTTTTTCAAGCATTTTTCTGTGGTTTGTTAGGGTGAGTCCTGCTGTATCCATGCTCTCATTCTTATTCAGCATATAAAACATCCTTCTTCTGTTTTGGTCCTGTAACTTTTTCTGAGACAATAGCACAGATATGAACACCGATTGGCTCATTTTCTTGCTCCCCCTTGATTAGCTTATCTTTATCCTTCTTATACTAAGTTCAGATTTTGTAAAGATGAATAAATAGACTTATATTAAAAAAAAAAAACGCTACAAGTGCTTCAAAAGGAAAAGCTTCACAAACAGAAATGCTTGTATTCGTCACAAATTCATGTCAATACACGGAATTATTTGATTCCACTATAAAGAGGTTTATAGGAGGATTTAACAATTTTGATAATATATCCTAATGAATTACTTCTTGATTGAAAGGAAAGGGAATTCCACGACTAAATTTATCGGCATATCTAACAATTAAAACTACTCGAAAAAAGAAAATCACTAATTCTTTTCTTTTGCTTCTCAGATATATGGCTATCGAGTTAGATTCTAGATTCTTGTTTGTACAAGATTCTGCATTAGGAGTTAGTGCATCTTGACAGCGCAAACCAATAGCTTTTAGCCTGAGATCATCCAGTGAAGATGGTAGAAAACCATGTTCTTCTCCTCTGATGGACGATGGGTGCTTTAATTTCAATCAAGTAACGTTGACAAAAGAGGTGTGTGTGGTTTTAGAGTAGGCGAGATGGCATGACAAGTGGTGCTTGTTTCTTTTCAGCGGACGCCACATGTTTGCTTCGCCCTCCAAGCTAGCTAGCTAGAAACTCCCGCAGAAACCAAATGAATACCTTCGACAACCGAGCGGCGGATTTTGCATCAGACTCTATGAACTGAGATCTTTCCATGGACCAAACGAGTCTCAAATGAAAACAGAAAGAATCAGAACAAAGAAAAGCCTATGTCACCTGCCTTCATGTTCGTTCGGCGGCTGACTTCACGATCCTGCCTGAGCTGTTTGTGACAGCTTTCCAGCTTCGTGACATTTAGATAGGTCCCCGCACGTGCATTATAGTCTTTTGATTAGAGAACAGTAAGCTGTAAACAAGTTTGAGGAAGATTTCTGGGTCCAAACGTATGGCAGATCTCTCTAGGGATTGTGTGCCTATTACCAGAACTCGTAATTGAGAGCCTAGTTTCATAACTTGTAGTTGGAAAGCTTAGCCCTCACATCAGCAACATATGCTGCAGAGATGGACAACCTTGTACCTGCCATCACATATACCATTGCTGTTTTCTTTGGGTAATAATGTTCTACACTCTCGTCCCTCTGAATCGTTTCATTGTGCTATATATGTATGGTTGCTGCATCTTCTTCACTTTACACTAATCTCATCTTGCCTATGTGTGAAATTTTCTCTTGGCTGGGCTTTGTTAAGGTTGGAAAAGTTGCTCCTCATTAAGCTACAACCTATAACAGTATCTGTAACTTCTTTGTGCAGAAAGAGACTTCATGTGAATTCTATTACAGGTTCAGGTCCATTTAGGAGTTGCAATCGATCTCTTGTGCCGAAGTTTGAAGCAGGACCTTATTGGACGAAAAAGCACCTTAATTATCAACCACGAAGTGTAGCATATGCAACTGCCAACAGCCAACATAAAGCCCAGCACATGAGCCCCATGTTCGGCATGGCCCAAGAAGGCTGGATGGGGTTGGCCGGATGGTGTCTGTGGTGATGCAAGAGATCGACATGGGTCGACCACATTTGGATCTCAAAGCCTTTATAGAATGTGAGGACCATCGCTCCGCCAATTCCCATCAACGTCCCCAACACTCTGGCCTTTCCTTCGATCCTTCCGATCACCACCCTTTCCAACCTTAACAAAGCCCAGCCAAGAAAATTTTACACATAGCCAAGATGAAATTAGTGTACAGTGAAGAAAATGCAGCAACCATACATACATAGCACAAGAAACGATTCAGTGGCAAGAGAGAGTGGAGAACATTATTACCAAAGGAAACAACCATGATATATGTGATGGCAGGTACGAGGTTGGTCATGGCTGCATTATAAGTTGCTGATGTGAGGACTAAGCTTTCCAAGTATAAGTTCTGTGCCAGTGATCCCCCGAAACCGATGGAGCCTTTCCATATCAATAAGTCATGAAACTAGGCTCTCAATTACGAATTTTTGATAATAGGCAAATGGAAAGGAGGATGGAGGAGAGAGCCATCAAGAAGTGGATGCACGGAACAAAGCCCGCAATACTGATGATGATGGTGCAGGCCTCCTTAGCAGGAGCGAATGTTATATACAAGCTGGCCGCCAACAACGGCATGAACTTGACCCTTGTCGTCACCTATTGCCTTCTCTTTGCCACTGCCTTCATCTCTCCTCTCACCCTCTTCTTTGAAAGGTGTTAGCAATAGTAAATGCATCCGCTCTTCTCATCAACATCTCCTTTAAAGTTTCTCTGCACACCTGTCGCATGGTATGGCAAAGTAGGACTGCCCGTTAATGACCATCTTGTTTCTCTCATCCATCACCAATTAACAACTTCTTCTTGATTATTTATCATATTAATCATTCCTATTTTGATGATAATCATTATTTTTCTCCTTCGTGGCAGGAACAAGAGGCCTCAGTTAACAGAGATGGTGCTTTTTCAAGCATCTTTCTGTGGTTTGTTTGGGTGAGTCTGCTGTATCCATGCTGCCATTCTTATCCAGCATATAAAGCATCCTTCTTCTGTTTTCGGTCTTGCAACTTTTTCTGAGACAATAGCACAAATATGAACACCAAATGGCTCATTTTCTTGCTCCCCCTTGATTAGCTTATCTTATCCTTCTTTTAGAAAATGTATATAGTAAGTTCAAATTTTGTAAAGATGAATAAATAGACTTATATATAAAAAAATGGCGCTACAAGTGCTTCAAAAAGAAAAGCTTCACTGACAGAAATGCTTGTGTTTGTCACAAATTCATGCCAATACACCGAATTATTCGAATTCCATTATAAAGAGGATTTATTGGAGGATTTAATAATTTTGATAGTATATCCTAATGAATTACTTCTTGATTGAAAGGAAAGGGAATTCCACGACTAAATTTATTGGCATATCTAACAATTAAAACTACTCGAAAAAGGAAAATCGCTAATTCTTTTCTTTTGCTTCTCAGATATATGGCTACGCATTAGATTATAGATTCTTGTTTGGACAAGATTCTGCATTAGGAGTTAGTGCATCTTGACAGCGCAAACCAATAGCTTTTAGCCTGAGATCATCCATTGAAGATGGTAGACAACCATGTTCTCCTCTGATGGACGATGGGTGCTTTAATTTCAATCAATTTACGTTGACAAAAGAGGTGTGTGTGGTTTTAGAATAGGCGATGGCATGACAAGTGGTACTTGTTTCTTTTCCAAGCTAGCTAGCTAGAAACTCCTGCAGAGACCAGATGAATACCTTCGACAACCGAGCGGGGGATTTGCATCATAGTCTATGAACTGAGATCTTTCCATGGACCAAATGAGTCTCGAATGAAAACAAAAAGAAACAGAATGAAGAAAAGCCTACATCACCTGCCTTCTTGTTTCGTTCGGTGGCTGACTTCACGATCCTGCCTGAGCTGTTTGTGACAGCTTTCCATCTTCTAGGCTTCGTGACATTTAGATAGGTCCCAGCACGTGCATTATAGTCTTTTGATTAGATAATGGTAAGCTGTAAACAAGTTGGAGGAAGATTTATGGGTACAAACGTATGACAGATCTCTCTAGGGATCATGTGCCTATTGAAACTCGTAATTGAGAGCCTAGTTTCCTGACTTATTGATATGGAAAGGCTCCATTTGTTTCAGGGGATCGCTGGCACATAACTTATAGTCGGAAAGCTTAGCCCTCACATCAGCAACTTGCTGCAGACATGGACAACCTCATACCTGCCATCACACATATCATTGCTGTTTTCTTTGGGTAATAATGTTCTACACTCTCTCTTCCTTATGAATCGTTTCATTGTGCTATGTATGTATGGTTAGCTGCATCTTCTTCACTTTGCACTAATTGCATCTTGGCTATGTGTAAAGTTTTCTCTTGGCTGGGCTTTGTTAAGGTTGGAAAGGGTGGTGATCGGAAGGATAGAAGGAAAGGCCAAAGTGTTGGGGACGTTGATGGGAATTGGCGGAGCGATGGTAATCACTTTCTACAAAGGCTTTGAGATCCAAATGTGGTTGACCCATGTCAATCTCTTGCATCGCCACAGTCACCATCCGGCCAACCCCATCCAGCCTTCTCAAGCCATGCCGAACATGGGGCTCATGTGCTGGGCTTTATGTTGGCTGTTGGCAATTGAATATGCTACTCTTCCTGGTTGATAATTCAGGTGCTTTTCCGCCCAATAAGGTCCTGCTTCAAACTTTGGCACAAGAGATCAATTGCAATTCCTAAATGGACCAGCACCTGTAATAGAACAGTGAAGGCTCTTTCTGCACAAAAAAGTTACAGATTTTGTTATAGGTTGTAGCTTGACGATGAAATTTTAAGGACTCTCAGATAAGGATCTATCGCTCTATTTCTTTTCTTTTCTTTTCTATTTCTTTTTTTTTTTTGACCAGTATGGAATCAGTTCAAGGTTAATGCTGCAATAGATTTTACATTGGAGAGCATTTTTAGTACACAAAACCAATCTTCACAGATATTGTCTGGGATACTTATTGGGCTATGGGAATAGAAAGTATATATAAGATTCACTCACTTGGCATAAACATAGACCGTGATTTTTCTCCATAGTTACATCTCTAATAACCTGAGACCACTCATGTTGGTATTGGCTCGGGCTAGTTCGGATGATAATGTCTAATAGATGACTTGCGGTGCAACAGACAAAGATGGCCGACAGGTACCCATGCCATTATTCAAGCACAGAACCGATTTCCCTCTTTGGGTCGATTCAAGCTATGGGTTTTGCTCTGTGCACAGAGAGAGATTGGTCTGAGTGGAAGTTGGGCTGGAACATCAGGCTCCTAATTGTGGCTTACACGGTGGTCAATCCTTCAAATCCATAGCGACAATAAACTGCTCGCCGGGGAACTCGGGCTCTTTTGGAATATGTCACTGAAAACTATTACAACTGTTGCAGGGACTTGCTGCTTCAGGAATATGCGTGAGTCTGATAGGTTGGTGTGTGCACAAGAGAGGACCCTCGTTCGCTTCGTTCTTTAGCCCTCTGATGCTGGTCCTCTTGGCCTTAACTGGATCATTCCTGATGGACGACAAGCTTGACCTCGGAAGCTATGGAGTCCCCTTACCTATTCTATTTGGAATTCTCGGCATATGTATGACAACGTCACATATGCATCCGTATTCGAATTGGTGCTTGGCACATATATGCTTTATAGTACGTGAAAATGAAGGACAATTTATTGTTAGCGACACTAATTGGTTGAAGCATTGCTTCCTGTGGTAGCTTACTGGGAGCAGGACTGATAGTGTGTGGCCTATATGTGGTGGTGCTATGGGGAAAGCGCAAAGAGATGAGAAGGATGGACCAACTAATGATGGTGCCCTCCAAAAGCATTCCAGGGACCGACTCTTCCATTCAGATTGTTGTCACCTCCCGTTCCATTAACAGCAGTAATGATATTGAAAGTAATGGTCATCATGCCGAAGCCGAAGCTGATGACATTGCCAATCCAGCATCATCCATGATGAAGGACAATGTCGCCCAGGAGGATGGAGAAGTGGATCCTTCAATTTGCAACGTTATGCTTGTTCTCGCTGTTTACCGTCTCTTTAGGGCAAGTGCAGATAAATCGAAAGGGTCAAGTGGGTTGGAGGCCCAATGGGCCCAAATGTTGGATCCAATAGCTAAAACTCCATCCCCATCTCATAGGCGGTGCAGAAAGTTTCCTGTTCTGAAACACACGCCAACGACTTACCGAAGGAATAATCATATACTGAGTCGGCGATATCCCGGACACGCTTCTCTCCCATCCGTTCCATGTTATTGCTTCTTGTGCTCTCTTACCCCCTTATATATATATATATAGCCGGCGTCCTTATCATCTTCTTCTTACACATCGGGAAGGAGCAAATACTTCGATGGCAAAACAATCGAAGCCGTGTGGTGAAGAAGGAAGGAGCCGGGAGGGGAAGAAGGAGAAGGCCGGTTTCTCTGAGACGGAGCTCGATGCAGCTCGGCAACTCGTGCAACTCAGTGGAAACTCGGATGAGAGTGACGGCAGCGTGAAGAAAGAGAAGGAGGAGGATGACGGAACCGAAGCCTCCTCAGCCTTTCGAGAGGCAGCGTTATCGTTCAGAGAGAACGAGGATGATGACCTTGTGCGGCGGAACAAAAGGTACCGGTCGATCCAGCATATCTACAGGTCGACCAAGCCTGTCATCGAAGTTGTCCATGCCAAGAAGATGAGATGTAATTGAATTGTATATGGAACTCCATCTCTGACATGGTTGTACATAACATCACGCGGTTGGCGTGAAGTTCCAGCATTTGACTTGGTCGATCTGCTTTTTCCATCTCACTTTGAATGGAATTGATTTTGATCTCTTCTATGGCGTGCGTGACTTGATTAAGGTACCTTTGCCTTCGTCGAAGTTGAATCTCTTCTTCGTTGCTCGCGCGAGTGCATCGGGGTGAAGTGATGGTATGTTTCATGATCAACGACCAAAACTTCCAAACACCAATGTTTTCAAGAGGAAAAAGAAAATCTCACGCACAGCGTTGTGATCTGTGAGTCGCCCAATCGCATTGTCGATCAAATCCTCTCGGAAAATCTTCAAATCGAAAACGAGAACTGAAGTCGGCTTCGTCGATTGAATCCGTCGATGGCGGATGTCTGAGAGGGTCAGACCCTTGCAATGAAACCCTTTGCAAGCGTTTTTGTTCTTGCTTTTTCCTCTTGGATTCTCCATGGTTGCAAGTCTTGTGGAACGACAATCATTTTGCATTACATTTGTTTGGGGGGCACCTTTTCACCAGAAAAAGATTGTATATTTAGTCTAACATGTTGATGAATTGTTAATTTTCGCATCATGCAGGCCATCAGTATCTTCTATTCTCCTCACACAATGCTTATCTCCGCGTCAGGAATTACTAGCATTGCTAAATCAATCTTCTTCAAAGTTGATGCCCGTGCGTGTTTCATTCATGACGAATTTGAGTTGTACCCGTTCAGTTGATGTGAGCAATTGTTCTTCTACCGTCGAGAGTCGAGAGTCTATTTTCAAGTCTTTCCCGTGTTCGCTTTTGCCAGAAAGCCCTAGATATTTCGAGAAACATACATTTGACGTAACAAGAAAGTCGTGGATATTCCTAGGCTACTGAAAAGTTCTCGTCACTCTTGTGCCAAGGGCCACAAGGTCGTAAGATCAGGCTGCGAGATCCCTTCGTACTCCAAATTTTCTCTGCTACCAGAAAAACCAAAGGCTAAGACCGTGAAATTTGTAGCTCACAGCGACGTACCCTTCATTTAATCACACGCGAGGAAGTCCATTGGCGGACCACATGCGCCTAGAAGGCACTTCAACACAATAGTCAATAGTCTGCATAGATGACTTCAGTGAAACATAAGAATTATATCGGTGTATATTGGTGATTGCATTTAAGGGATCGGGGAGAAGCATGTCTAGAATCAAAATCTTCTCTTGATGAATCTATTCTCTGCACAAGTCTATTTACCATCTGAAGTCAAACGCCATTCTTAAAAGAGATCCGGCTAATGCTCAAGTTGAAATACATATTCAGTCAGCCGCTGCAGTTTACTAGGTTCCAGCTTTTGATCTGTCACCACCTGCTGCTGCTTCACTGTAAGCATTCGAGAAGTGGGGTCAACGTCCCAACCTTGCTGGAGCACATCTGCAAGTATCAACAGACACTTTACTAATGACAGTGCTAGAAATGCACGTTACCAAGCCAAAATAAGCACTTGGAAAAAGGCAGTAATGAGGTAAGAGAAAAAAGAATGGCCAGACAAACGCGCCAATGAGTTAGAGACAGAAGGAAAGCAGTATAGCCTAAATACTCCATCTAAATCAAAAGGCATCTGACTTTTCTAGTTCCCTCCACAAGATCCATGCCCATGTCTTATGTCAATGGACAAGTTGACGTAATGTAAAAGGAAAGAGCCTCAAGAATGCTTGCATGAATTTATAAAACCTATTTCTATTTAAGTTTCAACAAGTGTAGAAGCTTACAGTTTGCTGCATCATCCTCACTCATTCCCAGAAATAGGGCTGCATCTTGGAGGCTTATTGTCGAATAAGCAGATGACAGCAGCCGGAACATCCTCTTCGTGTATTGTGCTGCTACAACAATCAGGATGTCATGAAAATGCTGCCGTGTCAATGTCAATGTATCGTTAAAAAAAGAGGCGACTGAATAATACTACAGGTTGAAAAGATAAGGAAGCGCTATAACTGAAGCAAGTCGAGAAATTAGTGGAGAGCAAAAGAGTCAAAAGTCATGTCAGTCCACTCATAATGACCCTGAGTTTTTAGGTTCTTGCCTCTCTTCATTTTTCCCTTTTCTTGCATCTTGTAAAATAACTAAAGTGCCCCATGAGTTAATAAACTACTACTCTCTTCCACTCTAGTCACTTTTGAAAGAGCCTCTGCGCTTAACTCATTAGTTTATGATACCTTATAATCCAACACATCCTTCACAAGGAATGCGCAAGCAGCAACAATTCCTACGACCAAGCATGCATGAAAAAGGAGGAGGAAAAAGAAACCAAAAATATCTAAGAAGCACAAAATCAACAACAAAATGATGCTAGAAGTTAGACAGGACAACCATCTTAAATATCAGCCCAGAGAAATGGTATTGACAACACAGGGACATCTCTAATTTGCAACTAAACTTCTCATATCTACCATCAGCTAACTCAACAGAATTGTCATCATTGGACTCAACACCCAGCCACAACCGGAAATTGCCATCTAGCTTCAACAAGAATGAAGAATGCACGTTGATGAGGCCCAAGAAGCCATGCACACTGCAAGCAGAATGCATATCATCACATATTAGTCTTCCATCTAACTCTTCATTGCTCAGATTTGCTACCACCGGAAGCACCATCATATAAGGGCTCAACTATGAAGCCAGAAAGATGCTAGCAAAGACAACTAACCAATTCCCATCCCACCACAAGCTAAGGGAAACATAAAGTCCCTAGAAACTTCATGAAACAAACACTCAATTGAACACTGATTGACTTCTGATAAAAATATACAAAAAGAACTCGGATTTGCTAATCAATTTATGGCTTTTGAAAAGCTTGCGCTGGAACCAAACAAAGCGTACAAGTGCTTGGTGTTGCTTAAAGATCCTCCCAGATGACCATTACAAATTGTTTCTCACATATATTCCCATTTAAGAAACCAAGTATATTTTGATGTATCAATTATTAATCGCAACACTCATGCATATGTCCAAGAATACATCATGAAAGAGCACACTTGCCAGCAAATGAAGCCACAAGACCTCTAACTTCCTGACTCCAATCAAACCCACGAATAGCCTCATGAACTGCTGCATAGTCCCGAGTCCACAAGTGCTGCCCAATTTTCCAGGCGGCAACTACTTCCAGTTGGCTCTCTTTGACAGAAGAAGGTATCGATTTCCAGAGGAACCGAGCACTGTTACTGTTAACCAAAGCTCAAATGAGGGCTGACTTCTAATATTGTAGGACCACAAAACACATGGCAATAAAACGCAGAGCAAAGATCTAATCCACAACCCTAAATCTCCCACTAAGCAAGAGCTTCACAAAACAAACAAGATCAAAATCTGATCAAAGAGAGACACCGCTCCCCAGGATTATAGATCAATTTATACAACAACGGCCCTTTTTTAACAGTTCCACCTAGGAAAAGTCACAACACTTCTGCAGGATAACCAATGGGGCTAAAAAATAATCCAGCATCGACAAAAACAAATAGATCATAAATCCCCCATCTTTTTCGGTAAAATCAGTTTAACAATCTCTCTTTTAATTAGGAAAATATCGTTCGCACTTATATGCACCCCCTCAGTTCTCCATCTGACAGAAGCCAAAAGACACCACATTGCCGTATGTATTCTGCCCCCAATTACAACCAGAACCCGGTCGAACGAGGAGAAGGAAGCTTACATATCATCGGCATAGATGTGGCCGAGAAGGTGAATAGCGTAGGGCCATTCTTCCTGGAAAGCTACGCCTTCTGCTGCTGCCTGCATGCGTGATTTTTGCTAACTCAGGTCGAAGACAACAAACCCAACATTCTATGCACATGAATCAAGCCTGAAACACACAGATGGACACAACAGAACTTGAGAAGAGCAATCAGAACTACCTGAAGCATCAGATGATCACAGATATCAGCGATTTGGGCGTAGGACTGGGAGGCCAGAGCCTCCTTAAGCTCACCAAAATCCATCACCGTCGTCGCCCTTCCTTTCCTGTGTTCCGCTGATTGTAAGCGCGCTCGAGTGGGGGAGAAGCCGGTAGCTCGCAAGGTTTTGATTATGGATGATCCGAATCACGAAGGGGTTTGGGTCAGACTGCTTTGTTGCTGGGGTAAGGACTAAGGATCACTCGGTCCCAAGAATGGGCCTTAAGATTTAGGCCCATATAAAGCCTCTTCATCGTGGGCTTTGTGAGAACTCGACTGCTCAACATTGACAGATGCAATGCTTCTTTAGGCCCTTCTTTTTCTGTTCAAAGCAGTTCCACTTTTTTTCTTTATAACGACCGGAAAGGCTCGCTAATGTTGCCGGTCAAGTCAGGCATGAATCGAAAATCAGATAAATAGCCTAAATAAAAAATTACTTACATTTGATGGATCGAAAAGTTGCGTTCATGTAACATGACTAAAATAGTAGAGTTGTGACTATCATTCTTTTCGGAAAAATTACAAAATAAAGTTTTAAATTTGTTGTAATTATTCCGTCCTCAACATTTTCTTTTGACCCATTTATCCCTAAATTTTTTAACAATCTAGTTATTCCAACTAATTTCAACTGAAAATCGATAATGTGAACAATTTTTGTAATTACACATCAATGATTTCCAGCCAAATTCCGGCCCAAATGACTAAATTTGCAAAATGTTTTATAGCTAAATTGATTAAATTGGAAATTTTAAGATTGAATTGATACAAGTACAATAGATTTAAATTCTTTCTTTCTAATTGTCTCCATCCTTCTCCAAAAAAAAAATGTAATGAACAATGAGAATCATTTATATATTAAAAAGGGGCCCGATCTTTTTATGGATAAAATTGAAAAAACCTAATGTTAATCGGCTAATTTTGTAAATTTGTGCATAAACACATGACTCACCAAGTGGCTAGATCATGGGATGGGCCGACATAATAGTTTACTATCGATTATTTTTATGAACGTGTCTAGGGTTAGAGTGAACTTTCTCACATCTCAGAGTTGAATAATTTCGCGTTTTGCCTAGAACCGTAGATGCTTGATTAAACACAAAGCTACGTAGCAGTGTTGTTCATCCATGGAATTCATCAATTAATTTGTTTAAGGCCAATTTACCCATTAATTAATCTGAGGAGGGAACAGCAAACCTTGCTCATTAGGTTCTAAGGACATCGGCCATGTGATGAACTTCTTCACACACACACACACACACACACAGAGTGAGAGAGGGGGAGAGAGAGAGAGTGAGTAAGTGACACATCTGAAATTGGAGCAGCAAATCTTCAGCATCCACTTTACAGTGCGACCATATGTAGGTTCCGTCCGAGCGAAGGAACCCGTGTTTTGAAACCAAAAAAGAAAAAGAGAAAAAAAGCTAAAAGAATTGCAAAGAAAGAAAGAGTTTAATAATTTGAAGAAAAACTTTTGGTGGGGTGGGAAAGAATTGTATAGTCTCTCAATTACAAGCCCCGGAATTTTCTCCCGGCATCTCAACCCTTCGCTTTTGACGTACTCCATGTGGGCGTGGGAGGATTGGCAGCTTCCTGCTGTGTTTCCACCTCTCTTTCCTTCCCAACTTTTTCCCATTACCTTTATCTGTCTCCCCATCTCCAATCGATTTGTGGAGAGGCACAGTCCTACTAAAGAAAAGGGGGGACGGGAGCGTCGATCTCGAATCTTCACACGCGCAATCCATCGAATCCACACTGCTTGTAAGTGAGGGACTGCTTGCTTGGGCTGATCACTACTGCACAATTCACCGATACCTGCCCAAATCCACCATCATTCATCACAGATGTCAACAACAAACCCACATGAAGACAAAGGCAAGGCAAAACAAGTGCAAAATGGAGGTAATCGCCTCGAGTTCTTTTCGAGAATGGTGCGTGGGAAAACTATTGCCAAGCCAAATCTCCAAACTTAGTCAAAAAACCGAAGTGAGACAAGTCTCCAACTTGGGGCAGAGCAGGTAACAAAAATAACATGACCCGTTTGAAGAGATCGATGATTGTCAGGCATGATTGGGAAAGTTAGGTGCTAAGGCCCGCAAGCATTCACTTCAACCAGAAAATTACAACCATTAGGAAAGAGGCTTTGATTCCCCGAGTGCAATGATCCACTCGGGTCCGATTTTTCCAAGTCGCCCATGCACCAAGGAGCATGGATGGGACCCATGAAGGACGACATCACATGGCCGACAAACACCCAATTCGCTCCTCTCGACTCTTCCTTGCACGATAAGCGTAAATTCTATTATATGGGCGAAGGCATTTTGTCAAACAATTTGGCTGCACTCGGTAGTCAATCAAGGGACTGAGAATAGAGCAGGGCCAAGCTTCTTGGTCGTTCAGACCCATATAAACAAATCATCCTTTGGTTATAGTCCCAGAGGGCAATATGGCAAGTGTAAAGGAAGAAATTCGGGCATTATGCAGGAATTTCAAGACAACATTTCATTTTGTGGGTCACGCATATTCACGAGCATCAAAATCAAAGTTGTAGTTGATACCAAGACTGCCGTTCCCCTCAGCAGCGCACTCAATTTCCTAACTTCAACAGTTCCACATACACGAGATGCATACAAAACGTAAAGAGGCGATGTCCTACATCAACATTCTCTGGAACAGAGCCAAGGCACTAGGGTGCTACTACATTCACAGGGGGTGTTCACAAAACCTAACGACCCATGGAGAGAGTACGATGTGCTCGGCAAGGTGAACAGCAATGTGAACGAGAAAAGAGCTAGCTTCCCTTCCCAACCCCAACTTTCACTTTTGGAAGCTAACGAAAATGTACCGCTCCCTCTCCAAACATGGTAATCTTATTCCATTTCCCACAATGTTTATTCTTCAACACTGGACACAGACATAACTCCCGATGATCAAACACGTTACCAAACAAACCACGAGGTTGTACCCGAATGAAAGCAGATATCAAGGAAGACGTGTATGCGTCGGTTAGTGGGTTCCCCGTTAATGCGTGTATAGATGACATAATTGAATACACTGGATTGAAAAAAAAAGATTAAGGAAAATAGAGTGCTCCGTCCAGACAAAGACCCGATGTCATCAAAGGGAGTGTTATCGAGGTAGCGGTAGCTTTTGTCAACTTTTAAAAGAAGATAGTTGAAACAAAAGAAAAGGAAAGAAGAAATCACTGACTTTGCCTAGCCCGGTCCCTTCGCTTCATCATCAAGACAATAATCATCGACCCGCGCAGTTTCCGGACAACATATGAACCCGACCCATTATTACCACAGTACCACCCGCCCCCAAAGAGTAACGCTATGTTAGTGCGGACCCCCAATTGACATAAATATCATGCCCCCAACCGCCCCACCACCACCTTCAACGGCGGCTCTCCGCCGCTCCCCCTCCCAAACACTAATCCACCTAAATCATTGCCTTAACCAAATAATTCAGAGAATTCAGAGGACCACACGCCAGGAGAGTCGATCACAAAAGGGGCTCCAACTAATTAATATGCACATAATCATCAACCGAGCTACAAGAAGAGTTAACTGGAATTATGAACTGACCTGAACACCAGGAGAGTCGATGCCGAGGACCCGGATCTTGGCCCCGACATCCCCAAGCACCCGGAGCTCCACCCGGTCATTCAGCGACGCGTCCCTTATCAAGTCAGACGCATCCGCCTGCATCAGATTGAACCGATCGACGGCGATGGTGGCCACAACCTGCCGCTCGCTGTGCGCCTCCTGGTAGAACCCCGGCACGGAGGCCTTCCCCAGAGGGATCCCCTTGTACATCACCGTGAACCTCGACTCGCCGTACCTGATCCCCACCTTGTTTGGATTCACCGCCAGGAAGAGCATCCTTATGTTCAGGGACAGCGAAGCGCTCGTCGGGCTGGAGCCGGCGGAGGCGGAGGCGGCCGCGGCAGCGGCGGCCGTGGCGGGGTCGGAGGGGGAGATGCCCATGTACTGGACGCCGACCTGCTGGAGGTCGAACTGGGGCTTCTTGGGCTTTACGGCGAGGACAATGACGAGGACGACGGCGAGGACGAGGAGGGCGAGGAAGGAGAAGAGCAGGAAGAGGCAGCAGCAACAGCCCTTGAGCGAAGCTGAGGAAGAGGAGGAGTAGTAATACTGGTGGCGGTCGTGCGAGGGCGGCGGAGGGCGTGCGCGTTGGCGGTCGCCGTGAGCCCGAGTTGTCATTCTTTGCTTTTCCGGGCACTAATCTCTCTCTCCTGCCTCCACTCCTCCTCTCTCCTCGTCGTTTTTCTCTGCTTTTTTTTTCTTTTCTGCGTCGCTTGGCTTCTTCACAGAGAGAGAGAGAGTGGGGAAGTGAGGACAAGGAGTGAGGACCGAGACATGACTTTGCTTAGCAGGGGAGAGAATTAAAAAGGTCCTCCCTCCTCACATCGTCAATGTCCACGATCGGCGAATTTCGGGCTACTTATATTTCGCGAAAAAAAAAACTTTAAAAATGATTACTTTTATTATTCATTAAAAATAAATAAATAAACACGCGAAAAATATTATTATCACTCGCGAAACTATTTAACCATCGATATAAACGATCTTTTTGAACATAATATTTTCGATATCATTCGTTTTTTCACGAAACAAACAAATGAACGATATAGGAATAAATTACTAACATGACGTGTTCTGCGATGATGAATAATTTTATAATGACTTTATAGAATTTTGAGTTAAATGTAAGTAATAATAGAAAGAGTTGTGACGTGTAATTGTTTTTATTTCATGTAAATCTTAGCTAGCGCAAACGGTATGATATTTGATTTTATTTTTTAATGAATACGTTGCTCATTTCGTTAGGCCGACGTTCTCTCGGGATAGTTCTCCTATTAAAAGATTATTAGGACGTGGTCGATTAAGATTGATTTTCATTTATTTACATGTCACTGAATCTCATTGGTCAAATTAATAACTCGGTCAATTTAGTGGAGGTGCCGCTCTTCTCTCTTTTAGAGCAAACTTTTCATTTCTTCAAACTCTTTGTAAGCTCTCAGTTTTAGATTTTTAAGTCGAGTGCCCGCTTCAACTTTGATCTTCTCGTTTTCTTATTATGCTTGCCTTTCTTTTTCTCTCCCGAACTATTTTTTCAAGTTTGTTTGTCTAAATAAATTTATGCAGCGGATCTTAGGTGATTATGGAGTCAAATTCAATAATGTATCCAATAGATAGCTATCGATGAGGTTATTCATGGCGTAGTTTGATAATCTCTCCAAAATCATGCAGCTCTTCTCTCCCAATTTAGATTTTCAATCTATATTTGAGAGTTTTACCTTCTTGAACTAAATCATTGAATTCCTTACACGCGTTTGATCTGTGTTCTTATCACATATCGATGTTGATATTACCGCGTGATGATGGTGACGAGAGTGTTTGAATCTTAATGTACACCGTAAACCAACGTAACTATAAAATTGAGATCTAGACATTTGCTCGTCATTAAGTACAATGATTGGCCACTAAGAGTTTATGTTGGTAGATATGTTCGTGCTTGCTACTTTTTTTTTGCTACAAATATATATATATATATATATATATACTTTTTTTTTTCAAATTTGCTAGATTTGAAAGATTTACACATCGAGTGCAAGTTTTGTGGTGTCGAGTTATCACTCCGTATAGCACAATTTGCAAAAGCTAACACGATTTCTTACGTTACAAAAAAAATTTATGTACCTTTCATGTATTATTTTGAGAAATGAATGAAATATTTCTTAAAAAAAAAGAAAAAGAAAAGGCCGACGTGGACATAGCTGGCGTTCCTTTCCTTCCGGTTTAAATCGAAAGACCGATCTTGATTGGGCTTGAAAAAAAAACGACAACGACATCTTCCCCCTGTTGTTGTCCTGGGCTGGCAACTGAAGGCATTGAGTAGGATCCATGAAAGGCTCATTTTGTGGTTGATATTATTGGGCCGGGCCAGTGAAAAAAGGAGGACCTGGTTGGACTTGGACCGGTTTGGTCATTTTCCAGCGAAGGCGTCGGGAGGGGCGGGAGGAGGAGCGTGGCGCACACCTTCGTCCCGGGCGCGTCGGCGAGGTGTCAGTGTCCATCTTACCCAACCGATCACGTGAGCACGTTCCTCTCCTGGAGGAAAACGGTTGCTTGTGGGCGGGGTGCGTGGCGTCTGGTGGTCCCATAAGTTCTCCGTTCCGGTGAATCCTGACCATTACACCGGTTGGGTCGCACGACGGCGACACGAGGAAAAACGGAATATGAAGGCCTTATCGATAATCTTCATCCTTGAACGGAAAAGAGATTTGCTCCGAACAAGCAAATTGATTTTTTTTTTTGTAAAGTGTGATTTAGGCTTGTTTTGCTCCCGAAACAAGAAATACAATAAAAAGAATTGCCTCAAATTTCGTCATCAACTCGAAATATAGTAGAGCCTATTTTGTTTAGAAATGAAAGACTTTTGTAGATTTGAATCCCTTCTTTTAAAGTTTACACATCAAGTGAATAGAATGTATAGAAATATATCAAAATTCATTAAAGACGGATAAGGTGTTTAAATAGCTGAGTCATGTTTGAGTTTTTCTCCTTCGATTGACATGAATTTTTAGTGTCTAATGCACTTCCACATCTCTTTTATAGTTTTTCACGCGTACTTCTATGTGTATGGCGTGTTTACATATATACTTATCAAGAAAAATTGGTCATCGTTATTCATTAAATACGTTTCTAGAATCCCATAAGAAATCTAGAAGGTTTTCTCAATTTACAAAATCAACATGCACGAATGTACTTTCTCTTTGATCTTTGCCACCTGCGTTCTTTTTCTTTTTTTGAATAAAAGATAATATCTTATATTCTATTTTAAGGTGTAATTTTTCAATTAAAAATAAACACATGCCATACATTCGCCGTTAATAAAGACTAACTCATTGATACATAATCGCGTGCAAAGAAAAAGAACATTAATAATCTCGCTAAGAATGAACGAAATTTAGGTGTTACGATATCAATATCGACGAGAAGATCAACTTTAGTTGTATCAAGATTCATCAATGGAATCGATATAGCCAATAATGGACTCCAACGACGAGCAGTTTCGGACGTAAACGAGAGTTGGACAAATCATCTAAAGACATGAACGAACGTTCACGAACCAACAAGAGAACGGACGACCTCGCTTTGCTTTAGCGTAGAGACGACTCCCATGATGGGGGCGCCGACTCCGTTACGGTCAAAACATCTCCGTGCGACGGGCCGATGAACGGCGGTGATTTGCCATTATATCAGAGCGGAAGAACCACGAATATACCGGATAGCCACACGATGACCACATCTCGGAGGTTGTCTCGATATTCTCATATTTATTTATTTATTTATTTATCGTCCCTCATTGGCTGAAAAAACTTTTTTTTTTTCAAAATAGAAAAGCGCTAAAAAGGAAAAAAAGGCCCATAAAGGCCACCAAACCCCAGCGAATGAGATCGAAGTGCTTCTCTCACAATCTCTCCGTCTACGATATATCTTTACGGGCGCAGAGTACGAGAAATTTACACCGGGGAGACGAGTAAACAGGGAGAGAGAGAGAGAGAGAGAGAGAGAGAGAGAGAGAGAGAGAGAGGGCGCGTGCGTGTTCTGGTTCTGCGTTCCGCGCTCGTAACTCCCTCTCGGCCTCGGTCCCATCGGCTGAGCTCATCAGCTTCGATTTCGCGCTCGAACGGAAGCCCTAACCTTCCTCCGCTCCTCCGCCTCTCGTCTCCGATTTCCTCCGAGCTCCTCCTTCTCGGCGGGGTTTCTCCGGTAACCTCTCCATCCCTCTCGTCACCCGTCGTCTGATTTTCCTGTATTTTTTTCTTCCCCCGATGATATTCGTTCGCTCGCCCTCGTCAAATCGCGCTGGAAGTTTCGAGTGATTTGCGTAGCTTCGCAAAATCCGATTTTTTTTTTGGCCTGACTGCGTAAATCGAACTCTTTTGTAGTTGGGCGTAGGATAGCTTCGGAACCACGCACTTCTTCCTTCTTTCTTCCGATTTTAAAATTTTATTCCTTTTTCTTTTTTACTGGGCGAGAAAATAGGGGATGAGTGATTTGAGATCATTTCAGTTCTAAGGGACGGTTCAGTTGAGATTCCTAGCTTGTGGGTTGGTCCAATTGGTTTTTCTATATTTAATTTGCGACTGCGAGATCCCTGAGGGCGGGGATCATGTACCTCAAGTCTCACCTAGCTGTTTCTTCCCGTATTTTATCTAATTAATTGGTTGTCATTGCGCGTGATTTTTGGTGGATCATGTTACCTCATTTTCCCCGGACATCTATACATTTCCTGACCTTGCCTCTCTTCTTTTGCCGGTTTTTCATTCATTTGATCAGATAGCGCAACCCATTTTAGCCCTCGCGAGCTAATTGCTCTCCCTGGATCTAGATTTGCTCGAGGCAAGTGGCAGGTGAGACCCCCTTTTCAAATCTTCGTTGTCCTTGCTTTGAATTGGGTAACAAGCGTTCTTCTTTTGGCATTTTAAGATGAGTTTCTGTTAGTAGTCGAGGCGCGCTGCCGATTTTGTGCTTCCGGCAGTTTCCCAAAGAGGGTGTCGGATGCTTTAGTAGACTTCTTCCACCGTGTTGCATTGAGATTCTCAAGAAATTAAGAATGTGTACTATGATCTTCTTCTTTTGTATTTATTTAGTGAGTTGAAATGTGGATTCTTTTGCCTGCAAAATTGTATTTTTAATAGCAATCATTTGCTGTTGGCATTGGCAAACTGAAATTCCAATGATTTGTTGAACCATGACATGTTTTGTCAGGTATGTGGACAACGACCTTGTGAACATTGTTTGGTCGTGAATAATTCTGCCTATCTTCATCCGCTTTTTTTTTTTTCCTTGGACAGTTGAGATCTTTTCTGCTGTTTTGCTATTTGATGCATAATGGCTGTTGTTCTCTGTCTTAGAGTCTCCAACCATGTTTTTCTCAAGTTACTCTTGCTTATCTTCTGCCTTCTCTTGAGATCAACTCAATGCTTAAATTGGTACGTCTTCTTGTTCTTGAGAATTATCAATTGACCTTGATAATCGTTGATAATGTCATTCCCACTTCACCCTTTATGGGACTGATACCATGTGCTGTGAGTAATTTACTCCATGACACCTGAATTCATTGTCAATCTAGTTTCGTGTTCTGATCTTGGTCACTCTGTCTGTTTTAGACTCGCTCTCTTCTGAACTATTGAATGTTTAGGTTACATGTCAGACAGCTTGCACAAAAAGGTACTATGGTGTTTTCCTATAATTCTAGCTACTCCGTCGAGACTTGTTCATTCAATATTATTGCTGGTGTTTGGAAGATATTTCTTGATCATCTCTACCTCCTGTTCTTCCTTGTCCTTCTCATTCCCATATCTCGCCAGTTGCACAGTACACATGGATTTCATTTTGTCATGCATAACCCAGAGTTTTATTCTTTTCATTCGCCAAATCTAATGCTTGAGAAGCTTATGTCGAGTGCTAGGTTAAGTTTAGGGAGTGGCACGAACTGTAGTTTAGTTCATTCCTGCCTTCCCTTGGGGAGTGCTAGTACAGCCACCAAGTCGGCATCATTTGTCTACATATAGTAATAGCTCCAGGGATGGCTGCTTATTCACTATAACCAGATCACTTTCTTCAATGCGTGCGTGACCTTGATCACCATGGCTACTGTAGTAATTCTTTTTATTTGGAATTGAAGATTCTGCCTTAACGATGGCTCCTGTGTATTTTTGCCTGATGTGGTCAAGAGACTTGCTGGAGGCTCTAAGTGCAGCACTTTGTTTATTTCCTTTTCACTTTAAATTGCATTTATTGACAGAAGCTTTCACTCATCAGCCATAACGCAGCTTCTGTAGGTGGATAGTAGAAATGCAGTTTCATTTAACTGATATTCGTCACCTTTGTCGTTGTTGATGTTCACTGGGCCTTTGAATGACAAATTTGGAAGTCGTGTTGTCTTTTCGCATGTGTCAATCTTGGGGGCCATATCCAGAGGTTATGGCAGCTACAAAGTCGAGTGATACTGGGATGCTTTTCCCTGTCAGATCATTTGCTGCACAATTTATGGATATTAGGGCCTTTTGGTGAGGTTCCTTTAATTATGTCTTGATGGATGTGAAAGTGATCACCATGTTGAAGCCCATGGTCTAAAAACTTAATGATTGGTTGGAGGTTTGTGTTGGAGGATGCATGATTGGACTGCGTCAAATTTTCTGCTGACAACGGTGGTTGCTGTCCTGCGGTTCATGTGTATGTGAATTGCTAGTTAGTTATGGGAATGACGATGGGCTGTGAAAAGGTGGACATTTCATGCTAATAGTTTCAATTTTATATGAACTGCTAAATGATGGTCCAGGGCATTCTTGTGGCTGAGTATGTGATGGTGTGTGCTCTGGAAAATCCCAAGAGTAACATTGAAGAAAATTTAATTTAGCAATCGTGTTATTGTATCACTATCTTTACCTGATTAATACATTGTGTCGTCAGACAGGAAGTGTTCAATTTTTCTGTTTGTCTTATTGGTGGTTGTTTAACTTGTTGAATTTTCATGTCTTTATTGACTTTCCTGTTGGAATACATGTTATCACATTGTTGCACTTCAGCACGATCTCATCATGTCACCATTTTTTTTCTCTTGATTATCAGACTCAGTCTGAAAATGGCAAAGGGTAGCAGAGGGCGCCGTAGGATTGCTTCCCAACAATACAGATCGACTCCATATGGCTTGGCATCTTGTAATCGTAAAATCTTGGAGAACTTGTGTGCCAAAAAATCTGACAAGGCACTGAAGAAGGACTGGGAAGATGCTATATGTTCTGTGTGTATGGAGTACCCTCACAATGCTGTTCTTCTGCTTTGTTCCTCCTACGAAAAGGGCTGCAGACCCTACATGTGTGGTACTAGCTGTCGCTACTCAAATTGCCTTGATCAATACAAGAAGGCCTATACCAAAGTTTCCTCATTCAATGATGCTCAGTCCTTGCAGAACTCAGCCAACAACACAATGATATCACCTGAGTTAAATCTTCCCAATGAGAAGAGTGAAGTGATGGAGCTTGCGTGCCCTCTTTGCAGGGGCCAGGTGAAAGGGTGGACTGTGGTGGAACCTGCACGAGAATACTTAAATGCAAAAAAGAGGAACTGCATGCAGGATAACTGCACATATCTTGGAACTTACAAGGAGCTAAGAAAGCATGTGAAGACAGAACACCCCTCTGCACGGCCTCGTGACGTGGACCCAACAGTAGAACAGAGATGGAGGCGGCTCGAACAAGAGCGTGAAAGGGATGATGTGATCAGTACAATAAGGGCAACAATGCCAGGAGCCATGGTATTCGGGGACTATGTGATAGAGGGAAGCCATTATGGATTAGATGTTGATGAGAGCAGCCTTAGTACAGATCGCCTAGAGAGGAATGGTGGTTTGGATACAGGCTTCGATAGTAACCTATTTAACGTGTTTATGCTTCTGCATGCATTTGGCCAGTCTGGGAATGTTGATCTGAGAAGAAGATTAAGGCACCAAGAGAGGGCTTTGCAGCGAGCATCTGACAGGAGTTCCCTTGGAGGCCGGCACACTACCACCCCCGTTGGTGGCTCAGATGTTTCTGATCATGAGAATGGAGATGACAGTAATGATGATAATGCCCATGATGGTAGTGTGTCGCTAGTGAGCCGCCTTCGTCGCCATGGCAGAGTGCTACTGGGACGGTCTGGTAGGAGGAGGCGGCGCAGAGAAGGCAATGGATATCAAGATCGATGATTCGTTCCCTCCAGAAGGGAGATCTTAAGTACATTTGATCTATGTTTAGCACTAGCGTCTAGGATGGGAAAATAATAGAACACTTTGAATGATTTGTCTGAGAAGGGAAGTTGACTTGCCTTCCAAAAAATGCATGCGTGCATTTCTTTGGCATTTCATGGCCTGTTCCACAGATTGGCTGGGAATGGACATCGGAAAGAAGATTGGCTTTTTTTCCTGTAGTCACGTGACATATGCTGAAGATTACCGGATGTACACATGTATTTTCTTTGATATCCTTTTGCAATTTGTCAGCTGCTGTATTGAAAACCTTTATTCACAGTCGTGTACATCTTCATTCAATACTGTTCCCAATTGTGGGTTGGGAGGAAAGGAAAGCGTTGTCATTTGGTTTGTTTACCCGATGGACAACACGCAGTCCTTTCTGCAATGATTCAGTGAGTGCAGGATATTCCTTCCTGCGCTTGAATTTATTTCTATAATAATCGCTCTCTCTCTCGACCGAACAAATGTAATTGATCTCGCTCTCTTTCGACCTTCACCCGGTAGCCCACCAGCGCGCCTTGCGGGTTACATCCGGGTGGGTGTTCTGTATGCTTTTCACGGTTAATGTCATTAGCAATGTCACCGCAGGCTTGAATAATTTTGAGTCTAGAGCTAAGCATCATCTTCTGAAACTAGACTTGCTGAAACATACTCGTCAAACATTCTCTTCGATTCAACTAACTGCAGCGTGGTTCGGTCAAAACTGCATTAGGGAATCGCTTTGGTAAGAAGGTTTTGGCGTTAGGGGGGGATACAAGAGGGGGGTTTCTAATCTCCTTTTTGCCAAGGACATAAAACCCTTGTCACCGGGCTACAAACTTCCCCCCTTGGAGAAGTTAAGACACTGAAAAAACAAAGGGGTTGGTTTGAGAAGGTTACATAAGTAAATAGAATTGACTAGGTTTTGCGTTGAAGCAGTTCGCGGTCCTTCTGCCGTACAACAATAGGAACGATAAAAAAACATGGGGGCATTCCGAGAATCGAACTCGGGACCTCTCGCACCCAAAGCGAGAATCATACCACTAGACCAAATGCCCTTGCTCGTATGATGCTTCATGTAAATAGCATGTTAAAGACTCTGTTTAGGACCGTGGTTTAGCTAGGTAATTGTAAGTGCGAGCTGCTCCCACGAAATTCCTTTGGCCAAAATCTGACGTGATTCATGTCGTGGTTGCTTTAACTTCTAAGCTTTACGAGTACGCATCATATGATTATCGCGAGTGAGAATTTAAATAATCTAATGAATTAGTCCTACAAAAATTTCAAACTATGAAATGACCGAATTCTTTTATGTTATAAAAAATTTCAAACTCATATCAATGTAATAATTATACTCTTAAAAAATTGAAATAATAGGTATGTATATGACATATGTATAATTTTACACTTTTCGATGCAAAAGAAGTTGGGATTATTTATGTCATGGTGGATAAATTTATGATTTTGGCGACACAAAAGAAGTTAGAATATCTAACATTTATTGCTACGGTGAGCATACCTTAATGTTTTTTTTGGATATTTACCCTAATCTAATTAAGCCACTTTCCGGCTA
Source organism: Melaleuca quinquenervia (assembly GCA_030064385.1). Taxonomy (NCBI): domain Eukaryota; kingdom Viridiplantae; phylum Streptophyta; class Magnoliopsida; order Myrtales; family Myrtaceae; genus Melaleuca; species Melaleuca quinquenervia. The sequence goes on along the minus strand of CM057726.1, from coordinate 564,395 downwards.
CTTCGAATTTCCCTCGGGTGCCTGCACACCAACGACCAAGGTCACAGTTTGTACCCCACCGCACCCGAACATTTCCCTCTAAGCCCTAAAAACCTCTTCCTCCTCCTCCTCCTCCTCCTCCTCCTTCAGTTTACAACGACCGCCCCGCGCCTCTCTCTCGCTCGCCCTCTACCTCCCTCTCGCGTCAGCGCACGCGGTCGGTCGCTCTCGGACAGCTGCGCAGGTACTCTCTCCCCCTCGAAGCCTCGCTCTTCAGCCATGGAAAGGCCTCGAATGTCTTCGTATTTCGTCTACTGTTTATGCTTGTTTTGCTCTTGATTCGTCCTTTATATTGGAAGCCATTCGAAATTAATCAGTTGGTGAATCCTTCGGTTGTAGTTCATGCGTGAGGTTTCGCTTTTGCTCCGTGAACGGACCTACTTGCTTCGATTCCGTCGTCTTGCTTTTCGTTTCTCGATTCGATTTCAGTGGTTCATCGTCTTTGTACCGTTCGCACCGGTGTTGTCTCTAGGTTTTCTTCGTTTTATTCCATCTATTTTTCGAAGTCGAGATGGTTCATTACTAGCTCGCTGAAGTTTCAAGCCCCCGGCACTTCAGTTTCGGGCTGCGTGCCTAGTTTTACGGATTATCCGTGTCTTGTTAAGTTGCTTTCGTTTTGATGGGCTCTCATGCGGTGCTTTCTGTTTTTCCTCCAACTGAATGCTGGAAATAAAGCAGGAAGTGAAGCTGGTTTAGAGGTTTTGGAGATAACAAATCCAGCGAGCGAACAGTTATATTGAGGCAACAGGCAGGGCTACCACTGCGGCAACGGAATGCCAAAGTCTAAGCGGAACAGACCGGGTATGTTTATATCTGATTTTGCATTTTTCTGGTGATTAGGGTGTTGGTCAACTTGGGTGCCTTGAATTAGTAGGTAGATAACTGGGGAGTATATAGAGAGACCTTTGGATGGCGGTTTTTCTTTTAATATTGAACATGTTCGGTCAGAAAAATGGACTTGCTGCACCACATCCATATTACACATGAAGTAGGCGAGGATTCACTGTATTCTCCTTTTAAATGCAGTTACACTGTCAAAGACAAAGAAGAAGGGGAAGGAGCAAAAGGAATCACTTATAAATGCTATCAGGGAAGCTGTGGAGCTCTACAGCTCCATTTATGTTTTTTCCTTTGAGAACATGAGAAATCTGAAGTTCAAAGAGTTCAGGGAGCAACTCAAATCTTCAAGCAGGTTACTTCATGATTCTTTGTCTAGTTATTGTATTCAGTCTCCATAAGAATTCCAGCAGATCGACATCTTTGGACTCGGTTATTATCTACTACCATCTTGTAGAAAAGGATCAACAAATATTTTCTCTGGGTTTAAGAGAAGCAACCCTTACTGGACTTCATACTTTTTGGACACTAAATGAAGTTTGGCAGAAAAATTCGTCGATCCTTGGCCTAAAATATTTGGTAGCTTGCTGTGTGGTGGTACCGTCATGTATTCATTGTTTTAAAGTGGTTAGTGAAGAGTGGTGGCTTGCTAGTTGATGATGTGTGAATTGGCTTCAGAAAGTTATCATGGTTTTCAATGAGGATGAGTCTTAATTCTCTTTTTTCTTTTTTGGGGTGGGGTCGGGCTGGAGCTAGGAGTTTAAACTTGTATTGTTTGTGCAGGTTAGCTGCTACTAATGTCTCATGCTGCTTCACATACACATACACAATGCAGAATGAGGAACACTTGCAAGCATTTTATCTGAGTGTTCCTTCTAAGCTTTAGCCTTCATTCACATTCTACTCTTGATCAGACTGCCTTTAAGTTTCTGCTTGATACAAATACACCTCAACCTATAAGAGATTTATTGGTTGCTATGCTTATCTCAGATTTTTTCTTGGGTCGAACAAAGTCATGCAAGTTGCTTTGGGTAGATCAGTTGGTGATGAGTTGAGACCAGGCATCCGCAGAGTCACCAAGGTAATTTGATTGCTGCTGGGTGATCTCTTAGTTATTTTTAATTAGAAGTTCCAATATTCACGTTTTCTTTTGATGCCCTTTTCAGCTCTTGCATGGAAATACTGGGCTTTTTCTCACTAATTTGGCAAAAGAAGAGGTTTTGAGGTAAGCTTTTATTTGTATTGCCCCAGAACATTCTCTGCCAGGAAAGCTTCATATAAGGCAATGCTGCTATTGAACGAAATTTGAGTAACCTATCATGCATGCGTGCACGTGTGAATTATAAGGAGTTTATAACAGTTAATGGGTTTCAAGGGCAACCAAAATTGGGGATGGCGGTTAACCAATAGATAATAACTCCCCAGTGTTTTGTTGAATGTTTTCTCAAAACGCAATTATGACGCATTGGCATCTCTTTCTCTCTCTCTCTCTCTCTCTCACTCACACACACACACACACACACACGCATTTTTGGGCCGTATGCATCATTCTACCTCACAGTAGAATGTGTTGAAGCTTTTGATGATTTTTCTTCATTGCTTTCAAAGTGAGGAAAAGGACCTACGGACATGCCATAAATACTTTATTAGATCTTCAGGACTTATTGGGTTTTCCTGTATGATATTTGATTGGTCTAGTCTCTGCTGCTTGAATAAAAGTTTTTCCAGAGAATTTTCCCTATAAAGTTACTTTGTATCTATAAACTAATGTGAATTCTTTTTGGTCGTTATAATATAAGTTTAATGTGTTTGTGAGGGTCTTATTATATCATCATTGCATTGCCAAAGAGCATGTAAGGTTATATTTTCACAATATAGTAGTGATTTTGACTATTTAGTTGTAATTTCCCAAAGTTGAAACATCAAAGAGAAAATATCTTTTAAAAAGCACTGTACAACAATCATTCGGTTTTTTAATCTTTACATCCAAAACTTAGGAATAGGATGACACGTTCATTTTGGTTCCTTATTTGTCATTCACTTTCAAGATCTTCCATTATGATTGACAGGTTTTGATGGGCACACAAGGCCTTAATGATGTAGATATCAATATTTGATGGATTCCAAAGATTGTAGTAGAAGTTCTTTGAGTCTTGATACGATAGAGCTCAATATTTGGTTTTATTTGCACCTTTTAATTGTTACTTATAATGACTGTGGACATTAGAAGTTGGTCTACAAGTGGTTCCTGCTTCCCCTTTTTGGGGACTCCTCTCCCAAGTCTCAACATCTGTGTTATTTGTAATCTTTTGCAGATTATTTAATGAATTTGAAGAATATGATTTCGCAAGGACAGGAAGCAATGCAGCGGAGAAGGTATAGAGAAATCTCTTCGTGTCTTTGCTGCTCTATGTAGAAACTAGGTTCGAAAGTGAAATGGCTTGATGTGTGCAATAGGTCTTGGTCAATTTCTTATTGCATAATGAAAGCCCTACCAAGCCAATTGTATGAACCATTTTTTTTTTCTTCAATTGAAAATTGATGTTGGGGAACTGCAAACTCGTGCAATTGATCTTAGTGAATTCCCGTATGAGGCTTTAAACAATGCATCTGATCTCTTAATTCTTGGTTCTTTAGCAGCAAAGACTTATCTTAATATGCGTATGAAAGTCGGAGTATATGCTGGTTTCAGTACTAGCATTTTGGTTTTGACAAAATATTTATTTAAGGACATACTGGTGGCACCACAAGTTTTTGGCTTAGTATAATATGGCCATTGGATTATTTGCTGAAGATTTAGGTTGTGCTGTCTAAACATTTTGTCACACTTTTGCTGTATACGAGGGCTATTGGCTTAATCTTTGGTGACATTGTAGGTGGAGCTTAAGGAAGGTCCTCTGTTAGAGTTTACCCATGAGATGGAGCCCTTCCTGCGCAAGCAAGGGATGCCTGTCCGGTTGAACAAAGGTGTTTGTCCTCACCATTGCCATCTATCACGTGCACTTTTGCAATCGTTAAAGCATGTTTATAGGCGAAATTAATTGGGGATATGTACTCATTTAATAACATGTTCTCTAACGCAGGTGTGGTGGAGCTTGTTTCAGACTTCGTTGTTTGTGAAGAGGGAAAGCCACTGTCGCCTGAGTCAGCTCGGATACTGGTAACCTCTCAATTAGTCTTTACTTTATTTCACTTACTGGATAATTCTCTTTGCAGGCTACCTTGAGATGCATTTGTTCTTTGTTTTTTGAAGTTGCCATTTTTTGCCCTTCGTGGTATCATAATGAAATTTGGACACGATACATTGGCACATTTAACTGAAAATGGAAGGAATCATCTGTGGGTAGTTGGGGGTCGAGTTGATGTTAGAAGCCCTAAAATTAGATGGATTGCATGATGTAGATTGACTCGATATACAGTCACCCCGGATTTTTTTTTTAACTATTCGGTTATATTTTCCCACTTAGATGAGAATATTATCAACCTCTGTATACGAGTGATAACCCACTTAGATGAGGATATTATCAACCTCTGTATACGAGTGATAAACCAATTAAAACTCTGTGGCATGAAAAGAAATTAAGCTTTATTTTTACAAAAATTAAATGAAGTGTTCTGTACTGAAAGCTTCTGGAGCCCAAGAAAATGAGAATGTGCATTTTCCTCGTCCCTCTATTCTGAATGGTTCATAAAGTATGTTGACCGGGAAGTTCTGTATCTTGTGGTTTTTTCCCTCCTTTTGCAGCGTCTGTTGGGGATCAAGATGGCTACCTTTCGACTCCACCTGATATGCAGATGGAGTCCTGACGATTTTGAACTCTATGCCGGAGGAGAGGATGATTCCGATGTTGAATCTTCCTAGAGGATTTTTGTTCTGAGGTGCAATTTTGTTTTGTTTTGTTTTTGGCGGCCGATCGGGACTCCAATTTACATAATTTAAGTTTCATGTAATCCAATCGCTATTTGCTGTAGTTGTTTAATGCCCGGGGGTGTCGTCGATATATCTTTTGTTATGTAGCTATTTGTGAAAAACGCGGTGATTGGTGCTTCTTTAAGCTGGTCATCACTTTACTTTGTTCTTTTCGGTCTGTCGGTTCATATTCTAACTTGGTTAAGCCTTATTAGCCTGTTAAGGGCTTTGTTAGAGTGCATTGGGCCTTGCGATGCACTACTAGTCCCATGTGCTAGGCCCGGTAAAGGACCCATGAAACGCAAAAAGTTCAATGGGCCGAGTGGAAGTGACCGAAGTGGGTGCGGAGGTCACTCGGCTGGGCTCAATGCACCTATTGGGCGGACAGAGGGGCCATTTAGCATTATATCTGTATTTTGGGCCTTTTATGCCCATTTAGCATATGAGTTGTTCTGTCGGTGAGCCCATGGAGGATCAATTGTGGTCCCATTTTTAAGCCCGCTAATGTAGCGGCAATCGGACGTTCTTGGCAATAATTGGGCTTGTGTGCACTGTCCTCAAATGGCCTTAAGCTCATTCGCGAGGCCGCTAGGCCCATGGTATTTAGGGGCTTAATTGGGCCTAGAAATCCCACGTAGGCACAGATGTATTGGGCCATTTATGCAGATATGGCCCACATTGTTGAGGCCCAAATCCAGTTGTTTTGGGTCGAAACTAAAGAAGTGGTCCTTGATAATTGAGGCCTACTCGAAAGTTATGGGCTTAATTGGGCCCACGAATCTCAATGAATTGGGCCCAGGCCCATTGTTAGAAGCCCATGGTGCATATTGGGCCAACTTCCTAAGCCCATGGTCATTTATATTGGGCCAATCCCATCCCTAAGGCCAATTTTATAGCTGTGTTATTGCCAACGTTGGACCCACGAGGCCTATGGCTGTTATTATGGGCCTTAATTGGGCCCTGAGTCCCATGGGCCGATACATATTGTGCCCAGCACTATTGTCAAGGCCCACCACCTCGAGAGCCGGATTTTCGGCCTTAAGTGTGCACCCAATTCAAAATGAGCCCAAGGAATCCCCCGTCGGCACTGAACAATTGGGCCTATTCCTGCAGATACGGCCCACATTGTTGAGGCCCATATCCTGTTATTTTTGGGCCGAAACCAAAGAATTGAGGCCCACGAGACATTTATGGGCTTAATTGGGGCCACGAATATCAATGAATTGGGCCCAGGCCCATTGTTAAAAGCAGATGTTGCATGTTGGGCCAAAATTTGATTGCGTAGAGGCGACCCATCAAGCCCCTAAGGTGACCTGAAGGCGATCCATCTCAACGTGGCCTAAAGGAGTGGAAATGGTTGCCCCGCTTTAACGGGCCACTATGGCTCTCTCACTGCGCCCCTACCAAGGCCTACTATAAAAGTCACCGAGCCCACTAATCAGGTATGGCACAATGCAACGGTCTTCCCTCCTAAATTTCTTGTTTTTTTTTTCCACACCGTGACGTCGGGGCTGTTGACAAGTGACTCCGTATCCCTACGTAACTGGTGAGGAAACTACGGGCAGTCTATTACGAATAGTTCCTGAATGCGCTACTTCGCAATGGTTATTCATCCTACGGTCTCTAATCATGGGCATGACTGAACATCTAAATTAACAATAAATTCAAGGACCAACGAGTGAAAGAAGGAAATTAAAAAAAAAACTACATCAGAAACCAAATTTGACGTAAGAAATGGGGGAGAGAGGCCCAGCATCATCCACCCTGCCAACTTAAGATGATCCAAAGTGCAACTGCTCTTCATCACGGGAGGTCTCCACTCTCCCCAACCCCAGCTTTTGCCTGGACAACGTAACTGCACGGTACCCTCATGCCAAATACAAGAATAAGTTCATGAGGTCACCAATTCAGTCTTCTTTTCCTCAAGAAGTTTTAGCTCCTGCCGCCAAGCTTCTACCTTTGTCGATTTCTCCAATTGCTCGGGCTTCAAATCTTTATGTGGGGTTTTCTGATTTTGAGCTTCCGCTAATCGAATCTGCAGGGGGAAAAAAATACATACGGATCTACTTCAGAGTCCATAGGCACAAAAGTAATAAGGTAATTCCCTCTCTTTGCACATGGCACATGTACCTCAGGGGAAAATCATTTACAATCTGCCAACTAGAAGGTCAAATATGTCAAAAGCGAAGCAAGATAAACCTTGTAATGAGAACAAGAGCACTTTTCCTAAAACATAACGTCTGCGCCATTTCATCAATTCTGGATTAAACAACTTAACTGCCGCCCCCCACCCAACCCCAAGAATAACACCAAAATAAAATGTTACAATGAGTCCTTTCAAGGAAAGAAAATTTAAGAAAAACCCATGCTGCTTCATTAGGGCTTTGACAATGGTTGATGCCATAGATTGATGTTTATCAAAGCTAGGGTAAAATGAACTTCTCCATCTCATGGCATCACAAAAAATTGCTTTTTACAGAAAAAGAATGTCAACAGTATAAAGACATTGCTCAAATGCAAATAAACTAAGAAGGTAATTGCATTCCAAACATCTGCCAGCTGAACCAAAAACAAGATATATACATCCATCTATATCTCATCGCTCTTATGTCCTCTTCTAATAAAAGGAGACCCCTTCCACTCTACTAGCAAAAGATGAAAAGACACTCCCTTTTTTTCGTTTCCATATTCAAACAATAACTCCATGCCTAGACTGATAAAAGGATATTGGCAGGGGAATATCTTATGCCGATGCTCACAGCAAAGGAAATGTGAACACCAATGAGCTGTCTAAACCTAAATACTCTCTGTAAATGCTATACAGGGCACTTGTGAAAGGATTCACCATCTTGAGGTCCCTTGGACAGGGACAACATAATATTATCCCATGTGATGCGATTAGACAGGTGAAAAAAATGGATGAGCCTGTGTAATAATGACACGTACCTAGAAGGGTCAAAGTTTCTAAGCTGAAACAGCAAAATCAAAACCTCAGCAATAGAGACTGGCAGATAAAATTTCAAACGACACGGAAGACCTCAGGGTGGTCCTCTCAGATAAATTAATCCACTCATAGTGTCGCACCAAGCAGAAAGGTTACAGCATAGCTCAATGCTGTTATGCTAGAATAAAAGCCCACAAACACCTGATTAAACAGTTGAGACACCACCTCAGAAGATAACATCCAAGATGCATGTAGAACAAACAAGAAACAAGTGACATTCGGTGCAGATCAATGAAGTTTAGCAAGATTTGCCTTCTTGCTGAATGAGAAGTATCTTATTCACAAAGTTTTACCTTCTTCTTAAGTGCACGAATTCTTTTGTCAATATCTTGACTTGGGCAGCTGAGATTAGTTCCCTCCTGTGCATCTGAGGAAGAGACTGTTCCAGCAGCATTTGGAGATACATTGAGCTCATTCATCTCAGTTGTCAGTGCTTTAACAGATTCTTGTTCATTGCTGGAGAATTCATTAGGCTGCCTTTCCTCTTCATCAATGCCCCCAGCGCCATCTGCTTCCAAATTTTTACCCTTTTCAAGAGCAGCCTGCAATAATAGGAGAATTAGCTTGTTTCTGCTACTAATCGAGGAAAAAAAGGTTGATTTGGTATCTATATATGTCTGCACAAGAATATGTTAGAAATCCAACCAAAATGCTTATACATACTTACAGAGTATGACATTGAATTAGCACAAATTCAAATTTATGCCTTTAAGACTCTATGCTAATGATATCAAATCTCGTATCAATGAGACAAAATATCACTTGTGAGTACTTTATGCTGTAGTAAACCCTAACTTACGAGATGTATGAACCACTTCCGGAACCTTATATTGACTTTCTTCGACAGAACTCATGGGCATATTGCATCGAAAAAAATCAGACAGTCACCTCATGTTCTTTTGTCAAAGGATAAATTCACTAAAAGAGTAATGAAGCTTGAGTAATTCAGCAAAGAGAATGGACTTTAGATAGCCTCAACTTATTGCAGAAGGTGCATACACTTTACAAAGCATTTGCACATTGTCTAGGCCAGTTATCACAAAGAAACAAGAAGGGACAGGAAGGATCTGCCAGCAATTAAAAAATCGTGGGTTAGGCCTTATATCACTAAGTCTACAAATAAGAGAATGATCCTTTGATACTTTTGTTTCCTCTCCAATAATAACATGGACTGGGTTTCAGTACACATGATCTGTTATTTCCCCGTTAAGTATGATGAGGATCAAACGATAAATAGTGCGTGGCATCTTGGCAAATGATGTTCTGTCTGAAAAAAGTTTAAGAAATCTAGATTTTCATTATAAGAAACAAGAAAACCACTGATGAAATAGCTTATGCACACACATTTTCAAAAAGCATTTGCAGAAAGATTAATTAAAACTATATCATGGCATGGCAAGGTTTCAAGTTCCACTTAGAATCAAAAGGAATGAGAGGTCATTTAAAGGAGAAAAATCTGTGAGGCATATTAGCTCTAGTATGGTTTCATGAGCTCCTTTCCAAGCAGTGGTGGACACTACCTTGATGACATTATAGAAATTTAGTCAGCTCAAATAATCTGGGCCTTTTATTATGAATTTTCACTTCTAGATGTCATGGAGGATATATTTGACCACAGACAGAGGACTATTTTTCTATCATTTGTATCAATACCATCTTGGGCATCCTGCCTAGCAACAGTAGAATGTGTTAAATTGTTCCTTTTAGGGAGGACATCCTTAGAAATGAAAAGAGAAAGAACTGTAAAATTATTTGACAAGTTGGTTTCTTCATTTAAGACGGAGATTCGTATGAGTTAACAACAATAAAATGCATTAAAATACTTTCTCTAGCTATACTCCATTATAATAAGAAAAGTGATGCCAGATCACATACTTGACAGTGCAAGTGAGCTACATGGATACAAATATCAATAGGTTCAATGTTGTCTTAATGGAAGGATTGAAAAGAAGTCCCAAGATTTATAGCTTGAAGATGAGAAAAGAATCTTTATATGGTTCTGTTGTTAGAAAGAGAGATACAGACCGCCAGAATTATACCAAAGGAAACTTTTACAAAAACTTAGAGGTGCTTATCATGAAAACTTCACATCTTTTGATGGTCTATGTAAATCTGGACAATCTTAGATATTACAGACCCTTATTTTAAAATGAGTTGCCTTATCCAGAAGCTCATTGTCATGTGTTTTGGTAACATCATAATCAGTTGTTGGTTAAACAGCAAATCTAAATTGAAACCAATAAAATTAATTAAACAAGGGGAAAAGTACTTAAGAAAAAATATAAGTTCAAAAAGTCATGATGTGCCACTGCACTTTTTAGGAAAAAAATAGAACAATCTTAGTTAACAGAGAAAATAAAAGGTAAAAATCCATCCTTACTAATAAAGTATACGGCCTTTCTAGAAACACAAGAATATTCATATGAGGTACATCTGCAATAAAGACTGGCCTGATCCTTAGTGACATACCTGTAGCCGCTTTTCCTTTTTCCTCTCATTCCTCTTCGCAGACTTTGTTTTAGGCTTTGCATTATCCAATGCCGGGTCGTAACCTGGAGGCCCCTCCTGTGAAGCGATCTCTTTTTTCCACTGCATCACATGAAGAAGCCAAAAAGAAATGAAAATGTTACTCTGTGCTTTTAAAAACAATTAAAGTTAGGGTTTTGGGAGACTGGAAAGAAAAGAAAATATTAGCCAGTGTGGACCCCTCCCTCCCTATCATCTGATAAAGGGAACTCCCCAATTTTGATCCACTTCACACCAATGGCTAGTTGTGAACATCATCAGTTATGGCGTCTCTTCTTCAAGTCGAAGAGAACAATTTGATTGGTCCAAATCTCCCAAAAGTTCCAAATATAGAGATCTACAGGTTTAATGTGCTTCAGTAAAATATGCGACTCATGCATCATGGACTAGTACATTGTATAGTCGGACACTATGGAACTCTGGTTCTTTGATACTTAGGCGATAGATCCCATGGTACCCACTCCTCAGTAGACCTTTATTTCTCAATGCTATATTCGCGCATTCAAAAATGAGGAAGTACTACACATTCCATTACTAAAGCAAATCACCGCTAATCTTCAAAAGACTAATTCCAACAATTTGTTTCAATCAATCTCTTAGGAAATCATCCACCACAATCTAAAACATGAGATATATGTATTCCCATGACGACATGCACCCAGTCAGACTGTCTTCTGATGTAAAATCGGTACCGGGTAGGCGGAAGACATGAGTGGAAGTAAGAAATTCTTAGATAAAGAGTCCACCAAGTCACGCGAATGTGTAAGAGTTGGCATTAGTTATAGAAGAGAAAAGCGTAGTTCCAACAATTACCCCATCAGATTATGTACACACAACAACAGGAACACTGGATCTGTCGGTCCAACTTACTTCTCCTGATTTTACACGCAACAGTTCAAACGAAAAACAGCATCACTCGATCAAAAGCTCGCCGACCGCTATCAGACGAAAGATCAGACATAAAGCGTCGACGAGCATAACAGGAGACGTAATTCGAAAGCTATTCGGAACGGTTAGAGGCGGAGAGAGGCGCGAAAGCAAACCGATCGCATACCAAAGCACCTCTGGATTGGTAAATGGCGACTTCTTCTTGAGGAACGTAGCCGGCGCGGATGCGGATGGGCTTGCGGAAGGTGCCGTCGGGGCGCCGGCTGGGCGCGAGAATTCGCTCGCCTTCTTTTAGGGTTTTGCTCAGCTCCGCCATCTTCTTCAAGTGATCTTCTCCTCTGCTGCTGCTACTCCCCATGACTGGCTCGCTCGCCTAAATCTGACTACATGGGGCATTTTTGTCAGGGAAATTGATTTCCCCTCGGTTAAAAGATCGTCTTCCCCTATCTTTTTAAAATTCTAACCTGGTTTGACTAATTTACCCTTGTAACTCATTAATAATCTCTACGAATATTCTTGAGACTGTAGAAATGGGGCATATCTTGCCTCTAACTAACAAATTGAGTTCCGACCAAAAAAAGAAAAAATTGAGCAAACGATATCTAGACTTCTCTTTTTCGTTCTTACAAGAAACCTAGGCTCCACCTTTTTTTTTTGTCCATTCCATGCATTTTTTTTTTCTCTTGACAGAATTTGTCTTACTTCCGCTTTATTTTTGCGATATTCACACTCATTCAACAAGAACATTTGGCTACTTTGTCATCTTTGATTCTTCAAGCATTTTTCTCTTATTAAACTTGAAGATAAAAAAAGCATATTAGATGGAAATATCTTCAATAATGTTCTTAGATAGTGTAGCTGAATTTGAAAATAGTCTATAATTAAATTGAAATGCAAAGTAATATATGACAAGGGTCTTAGATAGTGCAGCTAAATCTGAAATATAATTAAATTGAAATGTAAGTAAATTATAATAAGCTTTCGAATTTATAAGTAAATTATTAGAAGCTTGACTCGTAGGTTAGTTCCTTTTTTTTTTTTCCCTGTAATTTGTGTCATCTCTTAAACATTTTCCTCCACTGGAGAAGAAGGTCTATAGACTTTCGAACGCGCGCATTATAAAAGCAAGTATGATTAGTCCCTGCTATCGAGTTTGATGTTATATTTCACTTTGTTTCGAGCTCTGTTTTGATTTTCTGAAAAATAACAGCTAATTTTCATTAATCAATTCAATATGACAACGTGCATTCTGAAAAATTTACACAAACTTTGCTTCAAGTTCTCCTGGTACAATTATATTCGATAAATGCATCTAAACACATCCCTGAAAGTTCATATAATAATGTTTTCCGGTCGATAAGTGCATATGATATCAACATATACTATTCCCAACTATTATCGAAGTTTATCTATTTTTATAACTTCCAGCGTTGCAATCTGGTAAGTATGAAATTTCAAGACTTGGGTCCATCTTGTTACAGGAAGAAAAAAAGAACATTAGTGAAGAGAAAGAATATTTAGCACCTTAACACATAGACATGATGATGAAAGGCACAACTATGAAATTCACTCGGCCAAAAAGAAGACCCGAAAAATCAGACAAACGTCCAGCGCAACGCAACCCTTAGTAACGCTCCTCTGCATTGCAAGTGTCTGCAAACCCCGTCCCAGGAAGCAGAAGACACCGACTTCCCAGGACTGCGATCTAGTTGGCAAAAGCTACCCCTCCTTCCACGCCCCCTTGCTGCTCAGATTCGTTTCTTGCTGTTTCTGGAAAGGAGCATCAGGGTGCCGACTTCACTGACAGGATTCCTAATTCAGATATCCACGAGCCCGTGCTCTAGAAAATTTCGTGCAGCTAGAATCAGATTCCTTACTAATGGTGTCCTCAAAGGTCATTCCCTCTTACCCTCTTCCGAGTCATCTTCAGGATCAAAAGTATCAATACTTTCGTTGTTCTTCTCTCTTTTCTCCTGCTTTACCAAGCTGAGATCTCCCTCGGGCTTTCCCCTAGTAAGTGACACAGCTTCTTCATCATCTGATTCCTCTCCAGCTTGGTCTGAGTAGGCGTACCTGCAAGTGGTTTATCACTCTGGTCAATCATCAGCGTTATAGACTTTTGTAGGCCTTGTCGTATTTGCATTACAACAGAGGACTTGGCCAACTTGAAACCAGCCAATCTCATGCAAGCAGCAGGACTCTAAAATGCATACTGAGATACATATACACGTGCACACACTATCTCCATAGTATTTGACTTGCAATTATTACACAAATAGATCATGTTTGAAGAATGAAATCAATATTATTATAAAGTAATGTTATGCAACAACGTCTATCCTTATTCCTGTTTCGAGATTTGAAGAAATTTTTATTTAGTACTGGGCAAGTACGCACCTTGAATTACGGCTTTTTTTTTAAAGGTTATCCTAAATTAAAATTGGACACATACACTTTAAAAGTCATTAAGGAAATTTTCATATTTTTTAGAGTTAAAATTGGCAGAAAGTCAATAAATTCTTCCTTAGAATAAGCCAAACGTAACAGGTCCTTATTAGGTGCAATAAATCCTCACTGCAATTCTAAAATCATATCCATCTTTCTAATCCATGTCATTTCAGCAATGCTGAACATGGCAATCAGCCACAAAATTCATCCATCATCAGTCTATAAAATTATTTCACTTCATAATGGCAATTCACATTTCATTTCACAACTTGGCCACCGTATCTAGCAAATGAAGAAGATTATAGGGGTTCTCTTCTACCTAATGAAAGATCAATCCTTGTAAAAATGCTCAAGTGAAAGCATACCGCTGGGAGCTCTGGGATGGGGCCCAGAGATAGCAGATGACAGAGAGCAGTGCAAATGCAAGAATGTCCCAGAAAGCAGTGATGATCCAAGCACTTTGCCATCGCTCATTGTATGGATCTGTTGCTTTGAAGTAAACCTATAAAAGGTAGTTTAATAGAAATATTTGATAAAGCAGCACAATAAGAGGAACATAGAGAAAAGTCAGCTAGAGAAATCTATAATCATCTATCACCAGAAAATCTCATTGATATCTCGAATTAAGAAATTTAAAGAGGAAAATCTAAGCCCAGAAGAATGAAACTGCGTACAGCAGGGTAGATCAGGGGAAAAAGGAAGGCATGACATTAATAACCCTAGCCTTAGAGTAGGACAAGAAGTTTTAGAGCCACAGAAGTATTTAAAATGCCAAAAATAATGCTTCATCACAAGATTGTGCAGTTGCTTTTTCATAGACATTGCACCAAACATATCTACAGTGGTATCTAAGCATAGAATTAGTGCCTATCGTTTTAGAAGACAGAAAGACTATGTTGATTTTATTCTGTCAGGTAAATAAGCTTGCTGCCCTTCGAATCAGAAGATTTTTCAATTACAGTAGCCTTCCATTTTTGCAAAGAACATGTATAAGTAAGACCGGTATTATATGCATCCAAGAAACTATGTAACCCATCCCATTCTCGCAACAAGTGAAAAAACAGAAACAAGACTCTTAGTACAGAAAATTAAAAGAGAACAGAAGAACAGACCAAAGATTGGCGCCAATGGTTTTTAACAATTAACAGTGATATGACAATTTGCTTAGCATTCATTTAAATCAGCACCGACCTAAAAGTTCATTTAACAACCTTAATACTGATTTCATTATACCAACGAAAATAGTCTCGAAATTATAAGTTTATAAAGTACCATCAAATCGTATCAAGAATATTCAACACAAATTTTCTCCTGCAATGCAATATCTTGCAACTATCATTGACTTCCCAGTAGGAGGTATATCTCAATAATAATTATCCAAATCCATAGCCACATGCCCGACACATACCTCATACCCTATCCAAGCAACCGAAGCAAACACTGTCACTGCCAAAGCATTGGAAAACTTCCGGTATATATCCAACTTAACAGAACTCCTCTTGGCCTGGGACAAAAAGAAATCTAATTACCTTGTAGGAACTTAGCAGCATAGCAGATGCAACAGTAACAAGGGATATAATATCAAATAGAAAAGCTTTAAAACTGATACCTGCAACTGCTCTAATGTTCTTGAAAGAGAATTGAATATCCATAAGATTAAGAATGAGTCCAGAAAAGCATCAGGTAGGACTAGAAACAGTCTTGCTCTTCCAGAAATGTCATTAATAGTACCCACATACTCGGTGATATCCAGCAATTCAGATGCCAAAAAATAAGTTATACCAAGAAGTAGCACCTTTGAGGTAAGACCACCGAGCGTAGGACGCACAACACCATACCCCATTGAAACACAAAGAATAAGAAGGCGTGAAATCGTTGTTTTCAGGGCTCCAATTGTCACGACCCAAGTTGTGAGTGTGACCGGCCTCATTCCTGTATTATTGAAATTTGCATAATCGAAGTACCAAAAAATCATCTGGAACAATCCAAGAATGATAACACTGGCAATACAATGCTGAAGTTGCAATATATCATTCCAGAACCTCGCGTATTGAGAGAACCAGATGAGACTGAGCAGCGCATAGGCAACCGACATAAACACGTAGAACTTCAAATATGGGGCCATCCTACCAGGTAAATAGCCCTCAGGGTTTTTCCACAAGGTTGTCCCACTCATCACAAGGTCCTTAAGTTTCGGATCACATGCTATGAAGAATAAATTATACATTCCTGTCTTGCTGATCTGAACTTCCTCGTCAGGCATAATTGCAGATGGTGAGTTCCCTTTGAACTGCACCTTTAGGACGATAGGCCATTTGGCATCTGTAGCAGAAGGTATCCTAATAATTTCACCCTGCTTGCACCCTTCCATCTTAGCAAGATCGGGGGTGCAACAAATAGATCTCTGTCCACCATATGCAGAACCACCGATATTGTTACGATCTGCTGCCTCAAAAATTATGACTTGCACAAGTCCTGTAGTCTGCTCATCATCTGAATTCTCATCAACAGCATCCTCACTTCTCCAGAAAGTGATATTCTTAAACCTGTCGTAATTTTCACAATTGGAACAGAATCATCTTGGCTATGAGATTCAGTCCTAGTAAAAAGCATGCCTCAAGAAATGAAGAGCATGAAATTTACATGAGTATACTGATTATTTCTTAGACCATTAATGACGTCCATCACCTCTTACTTAACTAATCCATCAGATTTAGAAGGGAAGGATGTTCTAGTTGCTCCCGATAAATAAAGGGATTAAACCAAAAGAAATATTGGTGTCTACTTCTACCGGCAACATACTATTGGGTGGGGGTGGGAAGGGAGTAGCAGACACCTACTTAACATATTAGCAGATTCTAGAAATTGACTGAAACACCATTGTTTCCTTATAAAATTCACTGATACACTTGGTTTTACAGTTTAACTGGAAAAGATCTTCACCAAAGGACTGCCATTTTCTCTTTTGCATCTTTTATCACCGAAGACATCTTTATTCAATTGAAACAAACAGCATGACAATGCTTAAGCAGAAGCAGTCAGCGCAAGCCTCTGGAGCCAAATTCCTTCGGCAATATCCAGAAGACACCACAATTCCGAATAGATATTCCAGAAAAAGAAACCGGCACAGTCGAAGGAGCAACGCTGATTGAGCTGCCTCCAGCTTATTCGTAGAGGATCACCGCGAGACGTCAAGCAGCAATGTACAGCCACTTCCCAAACAATGCGACATCAGATCTAGCTGAACGACAACTATTTGGACCTCAACGTGCAAGACGATCACAAAGCTCGACCGCAAGAGCGAGTCTAACAACCGCGGGAGAACACGAAAACGCACGGAACCAGAGCGGAAGATACCTGATAAAGGAGCGGCCATCGCGCGCGGAGGAGGCCGAGCCGGAGGCTGCGCTGGAGAGAGAAGCGACAATGCCTTCGCTGCCACCGGAGAGAAGGTAAGAATTGCCGACTTCTTTGAAGGATTGACGGTCGTAGACATGGATCGAAGCATCCGCACTCCTCATTCGAAGAAGCAACAAGAGCAATGAGCAGAGAGCGAGGCTTGACATGGCGAAATCCATGGGGAACGGCGACAGATCGGGAGGATCGGGTAAGATCCGCGAATGCGAAGGGGGAGCGGGATCGAGTGAGGAAGTAAGCGAAAAACTCGCTGTCGGTGAGGTGTCGGCTTCGGACACGCGCCAACGCCCGGGGGGAAGCGCGCGTGAGACGAGAAGCCCTCCTCCGACGAATACTTACTTCATTAGAAAGCGAGAGATTTTATTGTTGGATCAGCGACAATACATCATCGACGAATGCCGGGGGGATGGGGAAGTCGAAGCAGGAGGATCCGACGCTCGCCTTTAATTACCGAAACGTCACGAATACCAAATTAAGACCGGAAATGAATAAGGAGATTTACCAACCGATATATTTCAAAACTTTACTTAGCGCAAAGGAGAGTTACAATCGATCGGATCAAAATAAATTTACTATCGACTTACAAAGATTACTATTTCTATAAAATATTAGGGAACACATAACCCGAAAAATGAAATGTACAAGAGTAAATTTTGTGGATGAAGTACTTGTTAGTAAGGATAATTACGTGCACTGAAGGACAATTACAGACAAATTACTAAGAAATTTATTGTTAACTTAGACAGAATACTATGTTTTAGCGGAATATTATGAATCATGAGACCTGCACAACTTATGATGACAGAAGAAAAATTACATCATGCAAAGAAAAGTTACCATATGATGTATTGCCAGTAAAATACTACTAATGAGAAATTAAATTACGGATTTCAAAGAAAAGTTACGGTCCGTGAGGCAGGATTCGACCCCGTCTCTCTTACAGGAGCGTAGAGGGACCCGACAATGACAACATCTTAATCTTCAACAGTCGCGTCCAGCAACTTACCATTGATAAAGCTGGAAAGAGGAAGGGGGTTGAAAGAAAGAGAGCCATGTGCCATCATCCATTCAACAATACACTGACTGGTTTTCAAGTTGTACTTGATAGAGAAACAAAGCTGGGTCTGCTAACAATCCCGAAAACATAAGGGCACTAACTCCAGAAAAATATCATCAGTTAAATGGCCTGAAGAGCTGCAGCAGCATAAGCAAGTCATTTTCTCCTTCGATGGCATGGCCTCTTTCCAATTCCAGTACGGCAGACATCACCATCGATTGAGGAAGAGCCAGGTGCTGCTTTGCCCATTGATGCGTTGTTCTTGGTCTTCAGCACACCACCTGGGAAACACATGATATAGATGAACGTCTCGTCTACCCAAGACATGGTCCTTAGCAGGGAATTACAAGCCAGATGTTGACATGCTGTAACCATTTATGGCCCAAATAATAATAATAATAATACTAATAACAAAAGCTGTAATCAATATTTCAATTCAGGCCATGGAGTAAGATAAATCCTAGAACCGTCCAAGAAGCAGTTAGTCATATGTCCGCAATTTGGTATTTCGACTTCCTTAAGATAAGATAATATTAATAGTCTTGTCTACCTACCTTTTTCCAGTGTTGAGCAAAATTTCAAGACTCACTAAATAAAATATAATTTCTATCGAACTCAATAAACCTTTTTTCATCTGTAAAAACAAAATCTCATTCAAGAGACCCACCCCTACACAAAGATCATCTGCCCGGACAATATTTACTGAAATATCAAGCTCTATCAAGGATATTTGATCCTCAAACAGCCTGTTGTCCCTCTCCCTACACACTGACCAAAGTCCTGTAAGAGGGATCATCTATAGTCACTTTTGCTTGGTTCTGATGATCTGATCAAACTCAATTAAAGCTGACTATATCCCATATTAATAACACCACTAGATCAATATCAGATGTTGGATAACAAAAACAGATCTTTTACTCAGATTATCCAAAAACGACTTCCTGCCACTGTAAAGGAAATGCGAAACACTTAATAAAGATAAAATCCATTACACATCATTTGCCACTTTTATCCATATTAATCAGGTTCGAGCAGTCAGTTTAGCAACGTCGGAAATTTTTCTTTGCAAAAACAATAACAATTTAAGAATGGTTACATGGAATTAAACGTAGGTTCTTGCATATGTCTTCATCTAATATGCATTAGTTTCCAACAGATATTGATTAGAGACTTTATACCAGCTGATCTACGGACATGTTGCGACGAGTCTCCTCCAGGTGCGAAAGACGAACGGGCTAGAGATACTTCAGCAACAGACTTAGACCTCTCCTGAGATGTAAACTGGAATAAGTGGATATCAGGACATTAAAGCATCTATAAAAGGCAATTAAAGAAATACAAAGATGTAATTCCAACAAATACCATTTATATTGGCATTTAACCATTTTTTTTCTAGTGCTGGTCCAACATATTTTAGTAGTCGTGACGTTTCCATCGAGGTCACGTGCTCAATGGGATATGAGATGACAGACGTCACGAGTTTCACTATGTACAATCTTTTACAACCTACTCAAGCTCATTGGGTCTACCGTATACTGATTTTCTCCCATTACAAAAAGGTTAACTGTATCTACAAAAGAACTCCTTCCGAAACCATTTATGCCACTAGCTTGTGCCTCATATTGCAATCACCAAGTTCACAACCCCATTAATAGGTTCAAAGCAAGGTTTCTAGAATACAGTAATTTGCAAGCGACCTACACATTGGACCAATTTCCTTTTATGGCTCACCACCGATTTGAAACACCAAAATAAACATTCCACCCATTCCAAACTACAAAGTTCCATTTTGCCTTCTCTCAACATGTTAAAATATTTCTAATCCAAGTTCTTGGGATACATTTCCATCACAAATTTATAATTTTAGTACAATGAAGGTCTCCTAATTTTAGCTATGCATAAAAAGTGTAGTTAATACCATCCTGAAAATCTAAAATACTAGGATCTTATCTCAACTATATCAGCTGAAGAAAATACCACGTTATACTACAAAGAATATTCCTGTTATCATTCCACTATGAATCTGTGATCCACACTCTGGCAACCTAGGTCCAGAACCTAGCTTCAAGACCTAGGTTCAGAGGCTAAGAAAGGCTCAGAGGTAAAGCACAAAGTTACTTTACTTCAGTCAGCCAACAAGAATTTCTCAGATAAAACTTGCACCGTGCATCCAACGCCATTACCTAATAGAGCAAACTACAAAGAGGATTGCCTAACCTATGTAACTGAATAAACCGTGTACTGGGAATCATGCTGTAAGAGCCATGATCCAGCATCACCAAAATCCTGCATCACTGACAATATTTTGTGTATATGAAGACAATCGAAGTTTTAAAGTATCTAGCCAAAGGGTTTCAGAGGATAGAAGATGCTTCAAACTTTTTCATTATGTCCATAAATGTTTTGCCAATTTCTCTCTGTATCCAGTATATAGATTCTGTTCCAATAAACAGATCAGATAAGGACATGAAAGAGCAAATTTTAGGACAGGAGAAAAGAGAACCTTTGAGGAGGTATCTTATGCATAACAGAATTATAACCTCATATATAAAAATACGACATGCATGAATGGCCAAAAGAAGAGAGACTGAAGCACAGTGAATTAGACTTTGCAAAGAAATGGTTTACAGTGAAACATGCATGCAATATGCATATATGTCGTGTCACCGTTTACTCTCAACCAAAGAAATAACTGGAAAGATTAGAATTTAAACAACTGGAAAACCATAAGATAAGTCAGTATTGTAACAAGTTAACAACGATTTAAACTGACTTCTCTTCATTTATGCAAACATGGCTTTTACGTTTTGGGTAAAGAATTTCCAGTCACATTTCACTGGGATACTATCATCAGGAAATCGTGTTCAAAATTCAAGTAACAGATGGAAAAAGCCAATCTAACCATTGGATCTGCCGGTGCTTGTGGAGCAGCAACACCCTGACTGCTATCTATGTTGTCCATTCTGAATCACAATTGTATCATAGACACAAATTTTACAATTTTGAATTTCAGGTATATCAATGATTCGCGTAAAATCTTTACCAAAAAAAAAAAATGACTCGCATAAAATTTATTAACAGAAGTTCTAAAGGAAGTGCTCAAAAGGATTAACTGGGTCGATACACCATAAACCTTTGGCTTACTTTAAGAAGACTTTTCCTTTATCTTTGACATGTGATGCTAAAACATTCTTCTTCCACAAGAAAAGAGATGATCTGGATTTTTCCTCCTTGGCAACTATTGGTGCATTAAGCATTACAACCCCTAACCCTATCTCATTGTCATGTTTCAGGCTGCCACTAAGATTATCGTAGATGAGCTCTGAAGCTGCAATGGTGGAAGCACATAATTGATCAATATACATTTCATAAAGTTCCTTTTGGAGACTTTCGATATGTGCAAAGCTGCTCTTTATTGGTGGAACTTGATTGATGTCTTGCATATCTGCAAATAACCACCATCCAAGAAGATAAAAAGAAATTATTAAGGATCTTGTTTATAAGTTGTGTTAGCAAGCATAAAGATATAATTTTGTCTAGAAGAAAGGAGTCACGGGGGACAAGCATTATCTTTTCCTCTAGTTAGTCAGGAAATAACAAATTATATCAAAACTATGAATTCCCCAACATCAATTAGTAGGAACTCATCACTATAATTATGAGTACCATACAATATTGCCGATGCTACTAAATCTGCTTATTACACCAGCGCCACTTCCAAAAGTCATAAAACATATTCACAATCAACAGACTTTAGAAAGATTTATCCAAACATGGATATTTTCTCAATTTTGTCTTATTCATATATTTCAATTTTCTTCTTATTAAAACACATTACTGACTCAAATTAACAACTACATTAAATTAAAAAGATCTGCTCCGATCTACACAGCTAGTTTCTATCAATTTCTGCTGAAATCCAGTCCTCACTAGCCAATAGTAGGTTGAGAACAGAACTAGCAAAGCAAAAATTTTCTTGGCGGCATTTGTCAATGCAATCTCTTGACAAAGAATACTATATAATCCTATATCATTACTACATAAAGCAAATTCGTCCAAGAGATGCACACTATCATATGCAATTGTATCATAGTGGCTAGCGAGTGCTTTTTTACAGAGATCCGGCCTCAAAAAAATTCTTCTAGCAGGTCAGAGTATTTTGGTTCCAAGTCAATCAGCATCACAAGTTTTAAATCTTAATAATACAAAAGCTATCAAAGGAAAGAATTGCTTTCAAGCCTTCTAAGTATTGTGTGAAACTGCTGTCCAAGTATGTCCATTCCACATATTTCCAAGGCAGGTTGGGTCATGCTATAAGGACAGAAATACCATAGTTTGGAAAAGGGATGGGAAAACCTTATGGGAGAAGGGAAATCATGCAAAACATGATGTTATACCTGTTATCAAGAACAACTGAATTTCCATAGCCAAAAAGGAACTAGTACACTAGCAGACCTCAAACAATTGACGCTAAAGCCCTTTACCTCCCCTGATGAGGACTAAATTTCTCTTGCTCATGGCGTGGCACATCACCATAATCATATCATGAAGAGACACGGCCAATCATTTATTCTCTTTTCATAACATCACCATAATCATATCACAAAGAGACACGATGAATCTTTTGTTCTCTTTTCATCATGAACATTTCCCATCATTCATTTGAAAGTAAAATCATATGACAATAATATGTGGCCAATCATTTATTCTCCTTTCATTACTTATTTCACATATGTCATCAATCATGTAAAACAAAGATCTAGAAACACAGAAAACGGTGATTGCCACCATTAAGACAAGAGAGGGTCAAAGACTTAACACTTCCATGGAATTTCTTCTCATTCAATTACTAGCAGAAAGAAAAGCAATACTAATACAAGCCATGGCCCTTAAAATTTGAACATGCCAAAGTCTGCGACGAATGTGCACTTTACAATGATTATCTTCAGAAAATTGATGGGCAGATACAGGTTTTCAAATTATGGACGCTAACCAGTCCTTTTTTTTTTCACCATGATATAGATCCTTTCGCAACATGACACTAGGTCCAATACCACATAATCAAGTAAAACTAAATAATCAGGGTCCCTTAACATTTTTCCAATGTTTTCCTAGACCTTCCTTACCACTTTTAACTTCCTCCATCCTATAGTTGCACTTAAATATGAGAGCATCTAGACTGTCATATCTAAACCACCCTAACGGATTGATTCTTTCCTGAATGCTCAGATATTTACCAAAGCACTATCTAACATCCTGATTGAGTGTGCATGTTAGTACTGGACCCTCCGATACTTCGCCCATAAGTCATCACTAACCTTATTTCTATTCTAACCAGGGAGATATATATCTAAAACATTCCACTGTCTTCCCATCATTTAAAGAGCTTTAAACATAGTAAATCTACACAATCATATATTCATGAATAGATAATGTACCTCCTTAATTCGGAACTTCCAAATTAATACAAGCTTAATGTGTTACCCAAGATAACATATATACTGCTATCTTAGATTCCGGTTCTTACTACAGCACAATGTCGGTCTATATATCTGATCAGATCTTCCACTACCCTTGTTGAGAATTCAGTGACTGGCTCTATTCCAGCTGGTAAAAGATACAGGCAATCACCTATAGGGTTTCAAGAAGCAGAAATTTTCAAGGAAACAATAAAAAGCAATCTCAATGACAAGTTTTTTTGGAAGGCTCCTATATTTTCACAAAAAGGCTGACTGTCCATCACACATGTAGGGCCATCGGCCTAACATATTTTAAAACTTCATTTTTCCTATAAATTTAGGACTAGTATGAACAATTATGGTGATCGGGTCATGGACAACGCACTGCTGTCATATATGGCGTTAACTCCTCAATCATAGGGCAATATCAATCTTTTGTTCAGCAATGTTGACTTTACTTAATGTGTCACTGACCTCACAGAATCATTTGTTACTATCACAATTATGAAGAACAAGAGAGCACCCACAAATCATTATTAACAGAAACATAGCATCTCTTTTCAGCACCTTTTGAGGTCAGTGACCACAAACCGTCAAGTAGTTGTCGGCATTTTATTAGCTAATGCATTTGAAATTCAAAGCAAATCCCAATCATTTGAAATAAACGGAAGCAATTCACCTGACCATTAGCCAATTTATGATATAAAAAAAGAATTCTCCAGCGACAATGGCTGTACCTTTAACAGCATTTATTGAGCTGCTGCCCCATAAAGATTTAAGCAACCATCAAAAAGGTAGTTTTCTTACGTTTCACAACAAACTGCTGTGCATGTCATGCATCTAAATATTTTCTACCTAAGTTTATCTAAACCTAGTAATGAAACAAAAAAAGATCGCCACTCCATGCAACAGATACAATCAAATCTGTCAAAAAAATTTACGCATTTATGTCTCCAGGCTATGATTACAAAAAGAAGTTATCCAAAAAACCTTCAAAAGAAAAGAAGAAGAAGAAGAAAAGAATGTATAGGTACGGATCAAATCTTAAAACACCATGATCATAACTCATTTATTTATAAAATGGATCTCGATGACCTGGATTTTCATTTTCAGCAACAGCTTTGAACTTGATGAGTTGATGGGATTCAGATGTTATTGACTCTGAACGTGATCTATTGTTAATGGAAGCTAAGAAATCATTAAAATTGAGATCACCTAATGTGACCTCACCAGTATTCAAGATCCTATCTTCTTCATGGACATCTCTGATATTTGGGAATCTTCGTTTCCTAACAACTGAACGATAGCGCTTGGGAGTATAATCATCAAGTGTTCCCTTTAGCCTCCACCTCGATCCACATGCATTGCACAACACTGGTTTCTCCACTGGACCATGTCTCCAAAGAGGAGTCTCTGTACAAGTTCAAAGACAAATTTTACATAAATAAAGTCAATTGATATTAGCAAGTGGTGTCATGACCATTCAAATGACATCGTAATTCAAATCAGATGAATTCTATTGTACCACATTGTAATTTCTGCTTCCCAGCAGTTCATGCTTAAAATTTTATAAAATCCATCAACTTAATGCACAGCAGGTCAGAGTTTCTATCAACTTTTCAACCTTTCCCCCTAGCCAAGAGGCAAGTCAACTTTTAACACTCGATGGTAAATGTCTCCAGTAAAGAAATAGCCGGAATACAGTAATTACTATGATTTGACTTGTCATAAAAGGAAAGAAATGGAAAATATCCCACGTAAATAAATCATGATTAGTCAATTGTCAATTAATTCAAGAGTGAGACAATTAACACTGCAAAGTGATTGTAATTGCATATATGACTGAGTCTACTTCCAACCAATAAGAAGTATTTCGTCACCTCTAGCACCACAATGGTAGCAGGGCCCTTGTTTTCCCATGTTGGTTCTGGCTTTTGCTGAAACATATAGTACAAATAAAATCAAAATTTCATTAAGTAATAAACAGAAAATTACTGCAAGTAGACGTTTGAGAGACATCTTAATAAAATTTAATACCTTGTTTACTAGGTTTATAAAGCAAAAGACTTCGTGTCAGGTCTTCTACTAAGTTCAGCTCTTCAAGAGCCTTACAGTACTCCTAAGTTCCTAACGTACTGAGATCCCAATACAACTCGGGTCAAGCTGCGACATCTAACGTGCAACATAATACTACAACATAGGGAATGATAATGGAAGGACTCAATTGAAAATTTCAAAGGGTGTCATCAGATTTTTGTCCCAACAATAAAAATAGATTGCTCTTTATTGAAATCTCACAATACTCACTCTCCTACTTACAAGTAAACTGAGACAAGAAAAGGGATCCAATTGTAAAAGTCAAGACATTATAGAGTGATTTTTCTGCCAAAGGAATTCCCATTATTCAACATGTGCTGTAACATGAAAGTAGCATGTAGGGGGGTAAAATGCACTCTATCTTAGTGAATCACCTAGGATAACCTTATGAGGATATGGTTTACAATATTCCAGTATAGTTGGAAGAACATAAAAAACACATTCAAGATGGTGTCAAGCTGCCGCTTTCTTCATAACCAACAGACTTCAGCTTCAGCACTACCAAAAAAAAAAACATTAAGAAGGAGCAAAAGAAAAAAAAATGTTTGATGAGAAGAGTATATTCAAGGGAAAAGCATAGATCTATTGAATTATACCAAAGTTCTGTTTTAGGGCAAAGTGTTCTCGATCAAGGCATTAGGGATGGCTATCTCTTGATGGCATCAGATGATTCAGGCTTCAAGAAAAACCTGTTCAAGGAAATAGAGGGGAAAAAAGGAAAAACGCAGCACAGACAACTCAAGAATAGATATGTACTTGACTATGGTGGTGGCTGGAACAGCTGAATGCTAAACTGCTAATGAGAAATAATGACCTTTCCACAAAAGACGACCTGCATTTATGGCAATGGAGAGGTCTTGGCTGCATATATGACACGTGCCTTCTACTAAAACAAGTGTAACCCCCTCCTCTTCATGCTTTTCACGCTAGGACGTTTCTTCAGTAAGACAATTCTTTCCCTCCCAAAACTGGTAGGATTTTTGAAATTCATCGGTGGATAAATCACTAACACTTCATATACACTCTTTGCAGCTGGGAAGGGATAAAAAACTGGTCTTGAAGTGACAGATCTGTGATTTATTTGAGAATTTATAAATTTTCTCTTTGCATCTTGAAAGGGATTTAGATACTGGTGTTGAAGTGAAAATCTGCTTCAGAGTTCATATCCTGGATATGCCAAGATTCTGTCATACTCGACTTACATGACACATTTAGATAGCCTTGATAAACAAAAAAGAGAACATTAAGTAATCTTAAAAGAGCCCTCAAAACTCATAACGAGGCTTGGATAATTTCTCCTCCATAAAATGAGTTTGCAATTAAAATCCAATTCAACCTTTGTTGGCTTCAATTACTTACCATTCAAGAAGAGATTCCACATGATGTTTACTTGCACCTCTTTTGGCAAGGGAAAGAAAAACACAAATTAGCAAAGTGGGGTTACCATGTATAGCAAACACTCAATTGGTAGGATAAGGAGTCTACTTCTTCGGTAAGAACTTTATCACCATTTAAGCTATTTCAAAAGTTTAGTCATAAGGGTTTTCACTATTTTCAGTTGCCATCTAAGGGAAGTCTGAGATATAGAAATAGGAGTAAAGTAGATCGCTAGCTTTCGTACACAAAAGTACAATTCCTAGATGCGTGGGCTAATGATTCAGCAGGGCAGGAGATTAGTTGGTCTATGGACATTCGAGAAAACCTATACCTTGCTTATTACATAGATCCAAATAGGATTGTATTCTATCCAGCTAACTTTCATTAATAGAATAACCAAGATTCTTAATCATTTACCATATTACTAGAGGAGAAGTAAAGATCACAAAAGTATGCCAATAGGGTCGTTGATTCATATTCACGACAACTGTACTCTCTACTTGATGTGTTAGGAAACACTGGGGGAATTTTCCTTTGCAATCTAGAAAAAAACCAATCATTTTCATTTACCCTTCTGAAAGTCTTTTTCACAAACAATTTATTTCCAAAAGGTTCTTCATCCAACTAGCCCTGCAGTAATCCTTATGAAATAATGCTACACATTGCACAAACAACCCTACAAAGAGAAAAAAATCCCTCACTGATAAAAAGCAAACAAAATATTGGCAAAAGAAAAGCCGTTATGCTTACAACAGACCTGACAGTTCACCACTTTGGCAAAGAAAGTTGAAGCTGTCATTAAATCATCCAAATTCAAACACCTATTCAAACCCTTAGCAACGAAACAATCGCCAAAAAGTAGAAAGAGTCTAATCTTACCATTAATCAACCATATTTATCAGAAAAAATCTCGGCCAAAAACTTAAATCATACCAACAGAAGTTACAGACTTAATAATTTTTATAACAGTGCCACCAACAAAACTATTCATTGATAGCAAGGAAATCCACAGCCAAATCCATATCTCCACTGTTCTGCCAATTTAAGGACAAAAAATATTCTTTATCTGAAAGTTTTTTACTTAAGATCCTATACCTCCCTCTTAGGCAAATAGTAAAGGAACAAGCCTTTTTGTATCCTTCAGTCTCGATTCTTCAATCTTGCCATGACTCCCGTAATTTCATTACATGTGATATGGACAAAATGAAACAATTTGACCAAGTATTACTTTACTATTAGAGAATTGACTGACATTAGAGGATTCAAAATTTCCACGTGAACAATGTATGAATCCAAAAGTATAGCTGTGCAATACTGATCAATTGAGGCACAAAGAATGTGCAGTACATGCTGAATTGCAACTCAGTCCAAACTTGATTCAACAAAAAAATTGTGTTTCGAGTATGGAATTCAAAAAATGTATTTCATCCATAAGATAAACATCACAGTCTCGGTTGCTTGGTCATCATAACCTGCATCATAAGCGGTACAAAATAATCAGAGATGATTAACTCACACAACAATACTTCAAGCATTCATATGTCAAATTGAAGATCTATGGAATCAAGAGCAAATATAAACCACAATCAATTGTTATACTCCTCAGTAGAACAGGGATGGCATGACTTCCAGGTGAATATGTCATGGAAAGCAAGCAGAACACTAGTGGTTTCAGCTTCAAAAGCATTAAACCAGAAGCACCCTTAACAATTGTCAACGGAATTGTTAGGTTTCTGGCGATGGCTTATTGAGGCAGGAAATATAAGGTGCAGATTAAAGCGTCTAAGGATTGAATGAGATGAACATTCGATCAGGACAAATGAGCATCGTTCCAAAGTGAAGTTCCTCATCTTAATGAACCTGACAAAAACATGTGTAGTTTCAACAGGATTGAATAATTATTTTAGTTGTTCAAAAACGCACATGAAACTCATACAAAGACATCATGCCCCGTCCCGAAAAAGGACGGAAAACAAAGACGTGTTCATCTGAAACTCCGCATGAATTTCAATTTAACATTCTGCGATCCAGTCAATTACATCATAGCCAGAGAAAGTAGCACAAATGCCGCTAAAGGCGACGCCCTCCAAAACAAGCGAACCAAAAGCAAAACGCTAAAAAAATTCAGCTACATTAGGCGGGAAATACGCAGCACAGAAACACCGGCTGGATCTCAAAAGGCGCGAGACCAATCCAAATCCAAACAGACCGCTTCAATTGTCGCCACCATTAGAGCAAGAAGCGCCTCGATCGCACTGATGATCGTCGTGATGGGGGTGGTGCCGATTATCGGGGGCATCGCAATCTTCGTCGCTGCTACAGTCTTCATTGAAGGGCTTCTCCTTGTGGAAGATGCAGCACTTCTTGGAGCTCTTCTTATTCATGAACTCGTTGTCGACGGTGCCTTCCTTCCAGGTTACCTTCTTCTTCTTATCGTTCACCCTCTTCAGTCGCAGAACCAGGGCGGTGTTGCTTTGGGAGGATGAGGAAGAAGAAGGGGGAGGCGGAGCCTGATCATCGATGGTGACGGTGGTCGTGACGCTAGGAGATGCGGCGGAGGTCATAGTAACCGTGGATCGAGCCATCCTCTCTCTGCGTTGAGACGTAATCAGAACCAGAATGTCGTCGGGGTCGGAAGAAGAAGCAAGCCGACTTTTGGAGAATGGCCGCCGCGCTTCGCCTTTGTTTATAATCATCGGGCCTGGGCCTGGGCCCGGGCCCATGCTTAATCTAGGCCGATGATACAAAAATTAGGTTTAGAATAAGTGGAACCCAATCTATGAATTTACCACGTCATTCAAATTTTTTCAAAGGTTAAACGTTGCTCTTGTTCATCACAAGTTTTTCAGGCAATCGTGTGTTGTTCTTAAGGTATCAAAAAACACGTCAACAAAATCCTAATACAATAAAATTTCAGGCAAGAAATATTCCTAAAGTAACTTGACGATAGATGTGATGATTTACCAAATCCTATTAATTCACTCGCCATTACTTCATCAAAATTATAGATACGAGCAACACCATGGCCTACTTACCGTACGGTACTGCTATTTACAACCTTTCTTCTCTATTTCTATTGCTCGAATTTCTTAGTTATTCTTTTTACGGAAAAAAATAATGCCCACAGTAAAAGGATTAATCGATTATTTCTTTCGTCGCATCAAACATGCCAATATTAATATTGATAGTATGTAAATGTTATTCGCTGTTCCAAAGATTATTTTGAGCTCCTAGAGCTACTTGTTGGGCTTGTTGAAAATCCCTTTGTAGGAGGATATTGACAAATTGGTTGTCTAATCTAGCTTGTAGTGTTATTTAACATTATAAATTTAACCTAAAGAGTTGCTGTGTGCGTCATCTTTTTTTCTCTATTGTTTGAGAACCTAATAAGTTAGCTCCACAGTAATTTCAGTTGGGAAACAAATTAGAGTAAAGAAGACAAGAGAGATTGAACAGAATACAAATTTTAATGACCTTATTTTTTCCATATGCATGTTGAAGTTATGGAATTTAATTAAGCATTACTTTGGTTTTCCTCTCATTTGAACACATTTCGTTTGTAATGTTCATATTTCATTTTGCCTCCGGTTACTTCCTTCTGACGACGTAGTTCTTGATCAATAACAGGCAGGATAAAACATATATGTAGTTAAGTTTGCAAGGGGGTTCGAGAATCGGTCAACGAATTACCAAAAGAACAGTAAAGATGACTTTATTTTGACTTTATTTTGAACAGTTACACAAATGAAGGATGCTTGACAAGATAAAGAACAAAGAGAAAATTTACTTTCACACTTGCACCCAACAAAATAAAAGCTTGACGGATAATGGAATAGTTAATTTAGAGCACTGCAAATCCTCCTGATCTGGCCACGGGAACCGGTGAGCGGACTTATGTCACCCATTCTAACCATGGCAGCTGCGAAATCCGACTTGAAACTTGCAGGTTTCTTGCTGTACTCGGAGACGATGCTATCGGTGGACCCTCCGCTGAAAAGGACTTGATCCGACTCGAGAAGGCCTTTCTTCTGCATCAGATTCTTGAAGTAGTTGTTGTCGAATGAATTGGGAGTCACCAAATCGAGCGGGGCCAGAGTCGCGTCTCCACCACTTGCTGGGCACCGGCGCTTACGAGTGCTGGCAAATCCCGCATCAATGTCGCTGCCGTTTCTGTAGATTCTGTTCCTGAATGTGAAGCACTGAGCTTGCCCTATAGTGTGAGCACCTGCATGACGTTGGACGAAATGCCACGTCCGCATTATGTCTCCTTTTATTCATATCATTCAAGCTGTATTCTTGTAATAGAATCAATAGTTTGCAAGCAATGAAAAACGAGAAATTCTTGCATAGGCCATGGTCCACCGTGAGGGTTGAACTTCAACCCCTGATATTCAAAAAACAACGAAACAAATGTGAAGGAATTTGGTTGAGAAGAGGCATTTCGTATATACCTGAGAGGGCTACCATGTCTCTAGCACTAAGGCCTTTGCCGGCAAAACGAGATTTGAGTGTATTGAGGTCATCTAGAAACGATGGAAGATCGCTCGATGCAAGTGACGGACTGGCAGTGGTCGAGTCTCTTCTTCCGAGCTTCACCTTCCAGGAAGGACCACCGACCTATTTTTTTTCGAAGCAGCATCACTTAAATCAGTAAGTGGTCATAAGATGATTTGTATGTTATTGCCTAATGTCAACTACTTGATGCATATCTTGAAAATTATGGGAAGACTTACGGCTACAGATGCATCTCGAGCTGCAACAGCGACGATATCCGCACAGGACACCACTCCTGGACAGATCTTTTCTACTTGCGACTTAGCGTCGTCGATGACATTGTAACCTCTCACAGAGCCCTTATTTGGCGGGGCATCTTTCTCGCTAGAGATGGTGCCGCTATTGTCCAGCAGTATCGACGCGTCGCAACCCTGAACGAAGCAATCATGGAAATGGAGTCGAATGAGAGAAGCAGCCATCCGACGCTCCTTCGAGACCGCGGTCCTAATGGAAGTTCGTATCTTGGCGAGCGCATCCGGGCACGACTTGTCGTAAAACTTGGACGAAAGCTGCGCATGGCAGGACATGCACAAAAGCAGTAGCACCGAAGAGACTAACGCGAGGCGACACGAGGACGTATCAGCGCCGGAAGTTAAAGCCATCGCGTTTGCACGTACCGATTATTCTCTTTGCTATATTATGGTGGTGAGCAGTGAGCAGTGATCAGCGAGAAGTAGGGGAGCTTGATGTGTGTAGAAGATGGAGACGATTGTTTGGCAAGGTCTGTAATGGGAGTGAATTGATGGAGATATAGAGAGGGTGGGAGTGGGATTTTATAGGCGCAAATGTGCAACCGAGAGTCGCTGTTTTCAGCGGCAGCGCGTGAGGGTCTAATGTTGAATGCAGAAGCCCGCCATGGGCAGCGAGAGAGTTATCGGGGACGCCGGACCTCGTCCAAAAGCTTGGCTTGGCTGCATGTGGAAAAGTAGGGAGATCTCTGATTTTGATCAAGTCCCTTCTCTCCGGATAGGAGGAGGAGGATGAAAAGTCAGAGATCGAGGTGTTTGACTTATTATTTTATACGTTGCGAGTACATCTCCGGAGGTGTAATCAATGCATGGGGTTTGACTTTGGCTTATGCAAATGAATATAGAATCGGGCACCCGCAGGTTGCATGGCTTTTGACGTGAAAAAAAGTTGGTAGGCATCCAGGAGCGGAGCTCCTTCCTCGGCGGCTCGGCCTCCATTGGGGGTCCCTCCCTTGATTCTATCCTATTTTTGAATATTCGACCCTTGCGACTCCACTAGTCCGGTCAATATTTAGAAAACAACTTTGCCATCCACAGCATCGGGTAAAGACAGATGATGGCCTTCTTTCTATAGTACTCTGGATATAAGATGTGATTAGATGACACAATCTATTAGACATAAATCAGGTATATAACCGCTCAATTATTTCGTCAATTAAAAATAATTGGCCATATAAGTTCGATTTCGAATTCTTTCTTTATTCTCCTTTAGATAAGTGAAAGAAATCGACTAACTGACATTGCCTCTTTTTATAATGTTTAAAAGAACAAGACTCCAAAGTCCGGTCACATTTCGCTAATGCAAGTACATATGGCGGCTTTCCTATATATATATATATATATATTAGTAATCGAAGCAAAACATAAAATGAAAAATAAGTGCACAAAACAAATTGGAGAAGTTAGGAATGGAATGGAATCTAAAGAATCGATAGAAAAGGGTACAACCGGTCAATTTTGTCAACCCTACTCTTTGAATTTTCCCTCTTATAGTTAAAATATACACAGCGCACATTGCATTCCACGATATAGTTAGCATACGTGTTTTACATATCAAGTATATAATTTAGCCTAACTTTCTTTTGCCCCTCATCTCGTACTCGAGTGTACCATATCAAGTGTAATAGTTTTGTCGGCGCATGAAGGTTACGACAGCTGTGTGCCTAGAAAGTTCGCGCATGCTTCTTGCTTCTCAATTCAAGGCATCATTCTAGATGGGCACTCTTCAAAGTTGGTTGGTAGAAAGGATTAGGCAGTCAATTTCGTAATTCTGACATGAGGAGGAATGGAGGATGGCAAGAATAAATGCATGTATGAGAACAGGACAACGACTTTGCCTAGGAAAATATTAGTTGGGAGTCAACATCGTTTGTCGCCACGAGATAGCCTTGAAAGGACGAGACGTAAATTCTGACCACGTGATGATTCCTAAAGAGAACCAAGATCATCATCTTCATTAAATCACATAAATGATTGATGTCATAAACACATCCTCTTCACACCAGAAGCAAGCACACGTTGGAGTTAGGCTAAACGATATAATCCACTTGCAGCATTGAATAAAATACATGGCAAGCAAAAGGAGAGTCCCATTTTACACTTGAAAAATCCAATTCAAGAGGTTTAAGTTATAACAACTCCTTTAAATATCTTGCTCGGAATAAGAGGAACATCCATAAATCCCGTGGTGCCTAATATCAAAATACTGCCATGCCTCCTCACCAAATTTTGCACAGAGGATTCAGCCCGACCCTCAACCGGTGTCGTGCCCCAAATTCATGAAAATGGAAGGGCAATAGCTCTTAGGATAGTGGTTCTGTTGTGGTATATGAATCTCTGATGCAACATATATTCCTGGGTGCAACTACATCAAATTCAGAGGGGGACTCTGTAGTATGGATCCACCATTTTCAAGATGAACAAATTCCCCCTGTCACCCCTTGATATTCTGCAAAAGCCTAGATCAGTTCCCACATCAGTGGGCTGCCTTTCTCTATCATTATACCAGAAATACATGAGATTCAAGCGGATGTCACAAATTATTCCTGAGAATGGAGTTCCCTCGCCTATAGCTTTCGCTTTGACTTCTAGATAGTTAATCATCCCAAAATCAAAAAAAATGGAGCAAATTAGTTGAAAATCATTACATTGTGCAACACGAGAACAACCCATAAAACTGCTGCTGTAAGCAGGAAATTATGACTTAATCAATTAACTCTCTTGCGAGTTCCCTTTCTGTCAAGTTTGGACCCAGCTGTCAGGCCAGGATTCTAGTAAAATGGGATGTAATATAAAACACTGATGAGGCTGAGCTAACCATACAAATAGTTTAGATTACCATTAACAAGAAATATCTCGCCAGATATAACAATTACTGTGTTGATGAAGTAAGAACTAAGGAAATCAAAATGCTGACCTTAGCTCTTTATCTAAGTAAGTTATCTCCAACTGACCACGGCCACTTGCTGGATTTCTTATAGGTATCTGAGAAACAGTACAAAAAACAGTCGTAAGATAGACATTACAGGGTAAACAAGGCTCAAAACAAAATCATGAGGCAATGCTCAAACATTCTCTATACTGGACTTAACAATGCTGAGGACTGGTTGGGAAACAGTTGCACATCATTCTCTGATCTGTTGAAAGTCCTTTTCACTCTTTTACCTCTATTATCATGTTTTGATCCAATTCCCTCCAATACTATTATAATTAAAGTAACTAACATCATAGTAGAGAGAATGCCAGAGAAAAAATGTGGGGGTCAATCAATAGGTATGCTGTTCAATCTTTGTGAGTGATGGAAAACACTTAACATAATTGAGAGATCACTCTGCTAGAGGAAAAATATGGAGTCATAAAGGGAAAGAAATCAATTAGAGGATCTGCTTTGTAGTTAAAGAAAAAAGACTTACCAAACCAGCAATTCTGAAAAAGTCAAATTTAACAGCAACTCTTCTTTCATTTAGAGGCACCAAATTAGCTGTCGCCTGCGAAAGTTAGGACCCAAAAAAGTGAATTTCCATCCCACGGTTATGTCACAAAAGGATATAGCGAGCAATACTATCTATATTGAATAACTAAAATTTCTGCGATTGAGTTTATATGAAGAGTTTTTTAGAGGAGTCTAGCAAAAAGTAAAGCTTAATAGGTGAGCCTGGAAGTACATCTGATTACTTGGACTTGAAGATAGAAATGATTTATAGAACTGACTGAACTGAAATCTTGCATCGTCTCACTTGTTAAGCAGAACAATCAGACTGAAAACTTTTCTTCAGCATTTCTGCAGGGCAACTTTAAGTGAATGCCATAACAAATTTAAGTGGAACACTTTATAGAAAGTGGTGGGCAACTGGTTAAGCTGACCACTGAACCCTATCTTCTCCAGTAATCTTTGTATATACACATTACAACGGTTAAATGTTGCAACTATAGACAGACTAACCGTTGCTCAGGTAATGCCTCTATACTCTACCTTCTCAAAGTAAACAGAATTAGAAGTGGTACAAGATCTTTGGGAAATTACGCAGTTAATAAAATGATACATAAAAAAGGGAGAGTGATGGTCTAAAAATGACCTGATTAAAGAAAGGCCAAGTTTCCAAGTTTTGAGCCCTTAAAGTATCGATGTTGATTGCCTGGTAGATTTTCCCATTTGGCCTTAAGAACTTCGGTCTCTGTCATGGTTTGAAACTCTTCATTATGCAGATTACAGGTGCAAAACTTAAAGTGATGCATTCGATCAAACGGACAAAAAGAAAAAAAAAGAAAAAGAAAATTCAGATAAAGAACTAGGTCAGATGCTTAGCATTTAAGACATTGACGAAGAAGCACATGAGGAAAATCAAGAGTGAAAACTATCCCATGCAGCCAACCCCTTATAAAGATACACAAAGAAAACAAGCACAAGGACAGAAAGAACCCCAATATCCTTACCCCTATCCTAATAGCCATCTCAGAGTCTGCCATATCAAATGAAGAGTATTTAAAGAAGCTTAAATGGATGATCGGATTGAAAGAGGAAGGTAGCAGAGCAGAGGCCTTTCAGGTCATAACCATTATCAGTGTAGATCTTCAATTCATTGAAGTAGCCTGTGAATGAACCATGTAATTCTATGGTGTTCACCCAAAAAAAAAGAAAAAACGGACTATGGAATACAGAACACTAGTATGAGGAGAACTGTTGTCACAGTATCCACAGACATTCCAATCATAGATAGGCATCTCGCCAGTCTGGTCAATAGAAAGTAGAATTAGAATGTTGAAGAAGCAATGAAGTTTGTAACATGGCGAGAAGTTGATGCCCTAGAATGACTTTAAAAAAAGAAGAGAATTTCTCTTACCAAATTGATTCAACAAGTTTGTGCCAGGTTCCCCCAGCCAAAAGATAAAGTGCATAAAAGGGGAAACTTCCTTACCTGGGTCTGCAAAACTGACTTGGACGTTGTATAGATAAGCTCCCATTTACCGTTAAGCATTTCAGATTGGAGAGGCTCCTTCACTGTGTTGACTGCCTCAAGCTTACGTGCAATCTGATCAAGTAAATAATTCCCATTGAAGGATGATTCTTTTGTACGTCAAAATCCAAGATAGATAAAAACAATAGGCTCCTATTTCCATCCCCATATCGTGTGCCTTTTGGATATTAAGCACTCATATAACTGGATTCTGACAGTTGTTTTTATTTGTTACACGTATGAAAGCACTCCGTAGATGGATAATTTCACATGGCACTCGGGGACTCAGTGGCAACTTGTATAACATCTGAATGGTCATCAATGATCTATTTGATAATGCTTCCATAATTAATCAACACCAAACAAATAGTCGACATTGATTTTCTCCTCTCAGAATAAATTTAGTGACCATCATTGAAGCACTTGAGAGGCGGTCCTGATGGGTTTCTGCGGGGAACCCTTTCCCATCAGAATGCATATCGCAATATCCCCTCAAGTCTTCTAAATTTGATCAGTTCAAAACTATTTAAAAGAGCACAGAAGTTAAACACAAATGTCATTGCGCTCTCGTTTGAGCTCAATTCCTATATAAAAAGAGTGTACGTTCACTGAAAGACGCCATATGTGGCTACTTCAGCGTGTTTTCCACAGGACCAGATGATTTGCCTCCTTCAACCAGATGAAAATGCCAAACAGCAATGTAGCGAAATGAGACTTAATAGTTCGATCGCAAGTCCATAGTGATACAACCCCACACCTCATCTCCAACGCATCGTTCCGCCTCCCCGAGACTCATCACTCGATAAGATCGAATGAAACGAGACGTTACCCGAGTTCAAGGCCTCACCTGATCGACGCGCAGTTGGTCATCGGGAGTGGCTTCGGCGCCACGGTCGAGGGGAGCGATGGCGTCGAGCAGCTCCTCCTTCAGCCTCCGGACGTCCTCACCTTTCGTCACGGGTCCCGAGAAGGAGGAGGCCCCTCTCCTCGACGGGAGCGAGGCAGCACGAGTGCCGGCGAAGAGATCGTGCGAGGGGAGCGAGATGGCGAGGGCGTCGGGAGCGGGGCTCGGTGGAAGTGGAAAGGGCGACCTGAGAATTGGCGGAGCCGATGGAGGAAGGTGAAGAGTCCGGAACTGAGCAGTGCAGGAGGACGAAGCATGGGAAGAAGAAAGCGCCATCTACACTCAAGAAGTGTGTGGACAGACTGGAGTTGGCTTCTACTTGGAGTGCTCAGCGAGTGATGACTGTTGAACTGACTACATTCTTCCTCGGGCGTTATTCCTGCGATGATCTTTCTTAACGGCCTCCTGAACATTGTCCATATTCGATTTAATTATATACTACATAAGAAGGTTTTATTTTGTCCTTAAATTTATACTAATGAAAAGATAATATTAAACATTTTCATATCGGCCAAATAAAACATATGTCAAAAGTTCATTAAACACTCAAATACTATATTAAAATATTACGATCAAGATCTTGGATTTAGAGATTATTTTCTGGAATTATATGTGTCATTTTCCCTTGTTGCTTTGCATGCATGTTCCGTTTGCTTAATTTATTCACGAGATAATGTCACGGATGGTGCAACTATGTTTTAAACACGATCACCAATTGTCTTTCGATCAAAGGTTCATGATGAAATTTGCTGACACGGCGGCCGCAAGCTTTGACCTGGAGCTCGAGCTCGAATAACATCGGCCTTAAAATGGCTTCTTCATGGACCGGCTCTCTCTCTCTCCCTCCCTCTCCCTTTCTCTCTCTCTCTCAATTAATCGCATTTTTCAGGTGTTATGTTGTCTGGGATAGTAGGCAAGTCGCAGCATCGCATTAGCAATCCGTGAACCATGTCGGCAAAGAAAAAAAAACATGTAATGGGAAGAATAAGATATGCTTTTGAATAAGACATGCTTTTGGACAAACAGAAGGGTAA
Source organism: Melaleuca quinquenervia (assembly GCA_030064385.1). Taxonomy (NCBI): domain Eukaryota; kingdom Viridiplantae; phylum Streptophyta; class Magnoliopsida; order Myrtales; family Myrtaceae; genus Melaleuca; species Melaleuca quinquenervia. The sequence goes on along the minus strand of CM057726.1, from coordinate 525,641 downwards.
AGGAATGGCATTGAATTTCGGATAAAAGTAAGAGATTGACTATGTAGAGATGGAAGGTCTTCTGTTTTGTGAAAGAAACGAAATACTTTGATCATGAATCTCCCTAACGAACTGACCCGTTCTAGGATTCAAGATGAAGCTGCTGCATGCGGCCATTGCATTTCAAAAGTCAGAATTCGAATTGCTTTAATCAAAGCACATTGATCCCAGACTCGGCACTGTAATTTACAAATGCATCACGCATCAAGCACCGTATAGCCCAGTAAAGCAAGCGATTCTACACAGTGCTCAATAGTACTTGGAGAGTCGTTATTTCCTGCTGCCTTAATCCGTCTCCCCAGTCCCAAATAGATGTTCTCGTCTCGCCGTGACAAATCTACACCAAAACCGAAGGGAAGTCCCTTTGGGGGTGTAGGAGCTGTATAACGTACAGAAGCCAAATTGTTTTCATCAGCAGATGATCCGACTCCATGAGATCCCGTCCTCTGCACTTGGCTTCACGTTAAACAGGCACCCTGTAAGATGGATCGACCATTTTCAATATGAAGAGATTCCCCTTGTCGCCTCTGGATATTCTGCAACAAGTAAAGGAGACATCCGCCCTGTGAATTCGACATCATGTGTGCAGGCATAAGGGCGTATTATGTGAACCTAAACTAGATTGCCAGTGATGTGAAGTCGCACTAACCGCAATTCTTCATCCAAATACGTTATTTCTAGCTCACCACGGGCTCTTTCGGGGGCCTTAACAGGAATCTGTAACGAAAACATTCCGCACATAAACCACATAATTACCAGACCTTACAGTGATACTACCATGAGACGATCTATTTAGGGCCATTACAGCATTAAAAATCTATAACTGCCGTATCTTCATCTTTAACGATTCTTGTCATAGCTCGGATTAAAAGACAACATTCATGCCGTAAAAAGAGAGAGGAGCCTTAGTAGTAAGGATGCAGTCCTCTGGCACTAGGAAAGATTGATAAGGAAATCTAAGATAGAACAACTACAAGTATTGTCAGGCTATTCAGCATCAGAATATAGGCAAAACCGGATAGACACATTTTCGGATGGGAGCCAGTGTCTGGGTGAGACAGAACTCTCAGTGTGTAACCCGGAAACTTCAGGGACAAAAGGTAAAAATAGATAATTAACAAAAGCATTGAAATGGGACAATCCCACCAGATGCAACTATGCCAAAACCTCAGCACTATATATGGGAGACAAAATCATCTTCAAGTAGTTTGATCATATTTTAATATTTATACGCTGAGTTCAGAGAAAGCAGGATGAAAGTCATCCGTGCATTGAAGCAATAAAAGCATTGAGGAACTTTTAGCACTGCAGCAAACCAGAGAATATAAATGCTTATTTGTTAAATTTTCTATTTAATTTGGGGGTGATGGGGGGAAATGGTGTTCTGCGTCATCCTCAAATGTCAATTGCGAGGTAAACTTAGGGTTTATCATAATAATTCAAGCTCCAAGTTTTCAATCGAGAGGTATAAATGGCATAAAAGTCGAAAACTTAAGGATATTTCAGCAATTTATCCTTATAATTTAGTGAAGCGACTAAATATGGAAAACAAATAACAACAAATACTAATATAAGATAATTCTTATTTCCTGATTCTAATATTTTTCCCCTCGTGGTCTCTTAATTAATCTGAAGGAAACGTCTCATATGATGCAGGGTCATATAAGGTTCCCATCAGAGAAATTTAACAATGGGAAACCTGTTCCTCTAATTTGGTTATCAGATCCTTCTATATCTATCTAAAGATGCATTCGAGCAGAACTGTTGAGAAAAAACCATTGATCCAAGGAACAACAGGAATTCACAAATATTGAAGAGAGCCTCACAGACCAAATCTTTGAATGATTTCATGATGAGAACAGACATGACCAACGTAAAATAACACGGGAAAAACAACCAGGCTATCTATTAGATATCAGCAGCGATGATCAGTATCATGTATTATGTTGTGCAGATGAATTTAATAAATTCTAGGAACTAGAACTGCAAATTCCGATTCGATAAACTTACCAAACCAGCAATCTTGAAAAAGTCGAATTTGACTGCAACTTTTCTAGAATTCAGAGGAGTAAGGTCTGCTGTAACCTGCAAACAGACATTTCGAGCAATGTCAGTGCCCGAACTTCCTAATCCTTTTCAGCTCACGATGGATCAAACAATGCAAAACAAAGGATATAAATGAGCCAACTACTGATTAATGGATATTCACTGGAAGAACGAATCTTTTAGGCCATGACAGAGAAGATTTATGATGCCTGATTCTAACTTGACAGGGAGAAGGGTCACAGCTATTTTGAACCTGACTTCTAGGCCAACCTAGCTACTTGTAGCCAGGTTGAAACCCACTGTCACTTCTCAAATTCAGGATTGTACTGAAGTTCACCCCAGCGGTTGCTCACACATAAAGCAATTTGTTTCTTCAGGCAGTTAAAAATCATCTGAGTCCAACATATCAAAAATACCAACAAGGAAAAGAAGAAACAATATCTTGAGATCTCTCTAGAATACAATGTTGACTGCATTTAAAGGCCCCGTTCATTTCCTTCTTTCTGCCCTTTTACTATGCTCCAAGTACTCAAAATTCCCTCCCTGCCCCATCCTTCACATGGAATACAAAGCTCCCTAGGGAAGAGCTTGTTTGTCAATGGTAACCTAGTGGAGCAACCTGCTGTGGATGTTCTCCTTCCAGCTCCTCTCCTAATAACATAGTTTGTGTATAAACAGATAGCATACTTCAACTTTTAGAATCATAGAAGAAGCCTAAAAGTGTGATAACAGTGCCGAATACCCTGAACCAATAAAGAACAGATTTCTTGTGGTTGTTTTGACTTGACTATATCTCATTGCGTTATTAAAGTGGTCTGCCACTCAGATCGCCTTCAGTCCTATGTTCGACCTTTCTCCTGTGTCAGTTCTATCCCTTCATCTGACAAATCCTAATGTCATTGTTATTCCTTGAGATGGAACAATAAAACATGGTATTAGACACCGTCCAGGGGCTGTCATAGACATAGATAAAGAAAAGAAAGATGAGAAGATTCTGCAATTCAAATAATTTTCAGCGCCTCAGTTCTAAAGCGATGAAAGAAACAAGAAATTGAAAGTTCACCAGCAATGCAGTTAGTTTCCCAACCTGATTGAAAAATGGCCATGTTTCCATGTTCTGTGCCCTCAGTGTATCGATGTTGATTCCTTGGTAGTTTGTGATTGATCTCAAGAATTTGGGTCTCTGCCGCATAATTAATTAAAAACGATTTCAATCAAAAGAGTAAAAATAGAAAGGGAACAAGTGCGTCATTACTAATACAAAAAGAAAAATATAAAAGAGGCAGTAATGAATCAAGCAATGGTTCCATTATAGGCCAACAAAGATGGATACTTCGGGAAGGACATAAACAACCTAGCGAGATAAATGCAAGAATATTCAATGTTTGCAATTCTATGAAAAATTAACCTCATAAAATCTCATTACATATTAAAACAGACATGTTTTATGCTGACAGGGCCAAAAAGACGTACCCAACGCACTATTAAAACAGCCTCAGTCGAGAGAAGTGGTGAAGTCGGACTTTATCTTTTTTCACCTCATAATAAAAAGACCCGATCTCTAAGATCTTCTCATGCATATCTTTCTAAGAAAGCATAGCCAAGTAAGCTTTATTTGTTTCCCTGTAGTATGTCAAAAGGCATCAAAGAAAGTAAACACCAAGCTAAAGAAGAAGAGCAGTGATTATAAACTGAGAGATACCTCAACCATAACATCAACATTACTGATGTCATTCTTCTTGCTTTTCAAACCTTTTTGTCAATGAAAGATATTACTTCCGATTCGACTTAAAATGTGATCCAGACAGGTTAGACAGAGGAAACTATAGCAAGGATATGAATGATGGAAAAAACATTCACTACGAAAAATTACAAAAAGTCCTGGAGAAGCATAAGAAACAATAGCAGATACTTTCCCCTGACGATCTCCAATGGATTCAGGTTGTCTGACCCCTTTAGATGATACGTTTTCTCATGCGTAGTTTAGAGACTTAGAACCGTGTGCTTGGTCACTTACACCAGACATAAACTCAGACAATTTACAATCATATCTTGGATTTGGAACAAATTCCCCAAACAGAGACCAACTAAACAGAGGTAATAATAACGGTAATGACAAATAATCATGAATTCAGCAAATATGGTTACCTGAGTTTGTAGAATTGATTTTGAAGTGGTGTAGATGAGCTCCCACTTGCCATTAAGTAAAGTAGATTTCAGAGGTTCCTTAGTTGGACTAACCGCTTCGAGCTTCCGAGCAATCTGATCAGTAATAGAAAGTTAAAAGCATTAAATGGAATAAAAAAGGCTCAAATCAACACGACGCCATGACTACCTCATTAAACCCGAGCACAGTTTCAGGTTCAGAAGTTATAGTATACAATGACTCTGCATATATTAAAATAAAGGCAGATGAACGCCAACAGGGGTAAAATCAAACCCAACCTGATCGACCCCTTGCTGATCCTCAGGGGTGGCCTCAGCGCCACGATCGAGGGGAGCGATTGCTTCAAGAAGCTCCTCCTTAAGGGTCGCGACGTCTTTGCGTTTGCCCAAGAAGGCAGGAAAGAAGGACACTTGGGCTCTCCATTTCTCAGGAGAAGAAGAGCTCGAGGATAAGAGGTAATCATTGTTGTTTTGCAAAAAACCAGCATTGGATTTGATGGGAAAGTGAGAGTGAACGAGGGCAGGCGCTATGGAGGCTGAAGAGGAGGTTTTGCAGTTGAGGATCGGAGGAGGAGGCTGATAAGATAAGGCCATTGACATGGTTGCAGTGGTGGGAGTTCTTGAGTGAGTGGAGGAGAGGAACCTGTATAAAAAGGTTTCCCTTTTATGGTAAACATGCTGAACCGGTGTAGCGGTTATTGACCTTGTCGGTCTCCTTATCGTCATTCTTTTGGTTTGGTTGACTTTGTTGTTCTTGTTTTGTACATATGTAAAATAATTTGGGGTGGGTTGAATTCGTGAACAGCCAACTGCATATTCTCCATCTTGTGACTTGGTCCATTACTGGCCCAAAAGAGAAACATGGCCCATTAAATTTTCTGTCGAAGCCGTGTCTAGATTTTTTTATAAAAAAAAATACATTTTTATTAAAAAAGAGAATTTAAAGAAATGTAAAAATTATCATATCGGCGCGAATTACGTCATGTAAAACGATTGAGATCCATGTTAGCGATTTTTAGTTAAAATTAACTGGAATGATTATATTGACAAATTGTCAAAAAATTTATGAATAAATTAGTCTAATCAAAAAGTTTATAATTGAATTGGTAATTGTTTAATAAGTTTAAAACTTTCTTTTCAAAATTATCCTAACTAATTATAATTTCTTCCCCCCCCCCCCCCCAACCCTTCTTTTTCTTGCTATGGTCCCTCTCATAATTGTGTTTTTCCCTATTCCGTCTTCTAATCAGGTCCTCTGTTCAATGCATAACATTGACTCTAACACTAACCAATATAAAAATAAATGCATGCGATGGCTGATTTCCCATCTAGCGTTACTTACAAGCGGCCGCTTTTATATAATTCATCTGACCCTCCCTCTTTTTCACAGGCATTAATCATCTCTTTTTCTTCCTCTCTCCTCATAAATCCTTCTGTCTTCATCTTTAAGACCTCGAAACCAAACCGGTTTGATGACTTGGAAGGTAATCGACAGTTTGCACTCGCGGACCTGAGTTTTATTCATGTTCACATCTTGATCATCTCGATCTATATGTGGGTTGAGGGACGAGGGCTGCTCTGAAGACAGCATTAAACGACAGCGTTTGGAGAAACAAATTGAGAGTTGAGCAGTGCACTTCTGAAAGTGTCAACGACGTAATATGTTATATGTTATGAGAATAGCCCGCAGCAACGGCAATGGGCCGATTCTCTATTGTGTAATTTCGGAAGCATTTAGGATTTTCTATAACGGGTGAACCAATCAATTTCCTCGGAAGGATTCCATGAGACCTGCCAATCGGCCCAAATCAAGTTCCGAATTCCCAGCAAGGGGGAGAAATGAGAAAAAGAAAAACAGAAAACCAAGGAGAATTGCAGCTTCAACCAGATGAAAAGAGAAATCAAATCATCAGCAACTTGCCAAGTGAGAATTCAAGCAGAAGAGGAAGAACCCATTCCTCAAAACTGCAGGCGGAAACTTGTGGACACCGTGAGGCGACGTCACCGCAATTCACATCCGCTTCCTCTTCCCGGCGCCGGCGTAGCTCTTGACGTGGAAATCCACGAAGAGAGCCAAGAGCGAAGCGTTGAACACCGCATTGAAGCACCATCCCCAAATCCCGGAGCAACCCGAGTCCGATCCACCGAAATGGTACCGCAGCATCACTACGGACACCGCGAAGCTGAACACGAACTGCACGATCTGGCCATTCGTGACCAGCCTCTTCCACTTGGGACGCACCCCCACCGCGCACAGCAGATAGTAGCTGTACATCACCACGTGCACCGACGCGTTCGTCACCAGGGCCACCGGGAACAGCGACTGCGCCGTCTGCAGCCACAGGTAGCACATCACCACCACCGTCGAGTGGTGGTACACGTGGAGGAACGTCAGCCGCTGGATCGACCCCGACAGCAATATCAGCAGCGTGTCCACGAACTCGAGCATCTTGGAGAGGTAGAACACGTAGGCCCAGAAGAATGTGGGCCCGGCCGGCTGGGTATTCGCCGGGAAGCAGAAGATCCAGCGGGTGTCGGGCATTTGGGAGGCGGCGGAGAGAGCGCATCCGACGGCCATGGCGAGGGAGAGGAGGGTGAGGGCGAGGTTGTGGAGGGCCGCGATTGGCTTGAGGAGGTGGGGCCCAAGGGTGGGCGGCCGAAGGAGGCGCGAGAGGACGAGGGTAAGGGATAGGTAGGAGAGGACGGCGAGGGCGAGGAAGAGAGGAGAGGAGGCCAAGGTCTGGCCTTGCTCCCACCGGAAGTTGTGGATTGCCGGGTGGCGGACCAGCCAGTACTCGACGGCTGACAAGACTGGGCTCATAATTGTCGCCGCCACGGCCCGATTGAAGCGGCGGCGCGCGCGCTCGCGAGAGAGAGAGAGAGAGAGGATAGACTCGTGCTGGGGCGGTGCTGTGACTGTCGTTTGCGCTTTCAAGAGGGTGTGGAGCTTGTCGTTTTTATTTGGCCCACGACTCGAGAATTCATCGGCGAATCATCATCCATTCCAAATCCTTCGTGCGAAGCGTTGGGCGGGCCGATCATCTGTGGACAAAGTCACTCCTCGTAATTCATAAAATTCAACATCCGATAGCAAGTCACCGACTGTTTAGTCGCATGTTGATGAGTCTTACTAAAAAAGGAAATGAATCTTGTAAGTGCAGTATTGTAGCAGGCAGCCTTTCGCGTCCTTTTCCAATAAAATAAAACAAAATAAACCCCCAATAATGGGGGGTCGTCGAATTGAAATCGAACGGTCCTCCTGCTAAGTCATCCCAAGTCACTAGATCGTCAAGTCAAATGAGATCGTCAAGTCAAATAATCCGGATAAAAAGTTGATCAGATTTCCCGTCAAACAAAATCGAACTTTTTACAAGTCTGATCTCAGGTTTTTTGGATATTTCCTTTTAAGTGATCCTCTATACTATTCCCTTCTTGCATAACAAGCCGCACGTTCGATTGCTTGTCGAAAGCTAGTCTAGAAGTGCACAAGAAGAAAGCCCGCGAGGATTTGCAATAGCTTTAGTTTATCCAACTTCGAAAGAAAAGGAAGAAGCTAACCAAAGAGAGGATTTCACGGAGAGAAGGGATCGCCTCCCCTGGATCCTAAGCCATTCCTTTCCCCTGTTGAATGAGGATTCACTCACGTATAGACACACAAGGAATCCAAACCGTCCCCCGCGCGCCTGATATAAATACGCTCTTCTCCTGTTCGTTTTCTCGCAGCATCCTTCATCAGCCAAAAGAATAAGGATCCCCGGAAAGTCTCCTCTTCGCCATTGCTACTATGTCATTTCCCCGTCGTCCTCCTGTAGTTGTCAATGGAATCCAGAGGATGAGGACTTTCCATTACTATTGGTGTCATGTGTGCCGACGAACCGTCCGGCTCGCATCTAACAATCCATATGAAACATCTTGCCCCTTCTGCTTCAATGAACTGCGTTGCGAGTTTGATGTGTCAAGGTCAAGATTGGCGGATAATCTGGGGGGCCATGAGCCAAATCGGGCTGTTCAATTATTTGACAGCATGGCTCAACTATTCGACCCGCCTCCAATGACGAGGCAGGGTTCTGATATTGGCAGGAGGACCATAGGGGAAACAGCAAGCGGAAATGGCCCAGTTTCAAGATCATGGTTTCCGCTCCAATTCATCGAACGACCTCGCTGGCCAGGGCTTGTCCATCCACCAGAAGAACCGGTTCCTAGAGCAAATTTTAGAAGCAATGACAGCGGGGACGAGAATTCCTTAAGTGAGCTTATCGAAGAGTTGACACAGAATGACCGCCCAGGACCCCCTCCCGCACCTACTTCAGCTATCGAAGCCTTGCCCACTGTTGTAATAACCGAAAAGCATCTGAGCAGTGACCCGCATTGCCCGGTCTGCAAGGAAGAGTTTGAGATTGGTGGCGAAGTAAGGGAGATGCCGTGCGAGCACTTTTATCATTCGGATTGCATCATCCCATGGCTGCACATTCACAACACATGTCCGGTCTGCCGACACGAACTTCGTGAATCTTGTGGTGACGAATTTCCCGACGACGATGGCTACGAACATTCGAACGATGAACAAGGGACAGACATGATGAACTCATGGTGGAGTCACTTGTTTTATTCATGGCCATTCCGAGCATTCTCACGATTGATACGTGGAGCTCTCGATATTCCAGAACAGAGGGCAGACACTTTGGACGGGGGTATGCATGTTTCATCATTAACAGTTCAATTCACAATCTTATTTAGGGTGGTGTTGATTGGGATAGAGGAAACAGAATGTTCTTTTTAACTGTGGATTCTGATGTCATTCTACAGGCAGATACTGGTGGAACTCCTGGTTCATATCATAACGTCGTTGCATAAGGCAGAGGCATGGCTGCTGTGTCGACGGTTCATGTCCTGAAAACTACATAGCTTAGTTCATGTCATTGAATGGTAAGTACATGTATATACTAACTTCAAAATAGGACTTCGATTCAAGAAACAGAGAAGAGGGCAAAAAAGGGGGGAAAAAAAAGCAAACAGTTTTGACGGGATCTTGCGGAGAGGTTTCCGAACGAAAAGGTAAGCAAAATGTTGTGTTTCTTACATTGCAGATGACTAACTCTTTTGCAGATGAGATTCTAGTCAACTTCCAGATGTTATCATTGACATTTCTTTTGTTGAATTTAGAAGGATATATAGCAAGTTAACGTTGTTGGGCGATTAGTATATTGCACCAGGTAGAGAAGAGCAGGATTTGGATCTCCATGGCATGATGGGTCAATAAGTTCAACCTTGTCAGCAACTTGGGCTTCACACAGACTTTCAACCCCAGAAGGAGACAGAAGGGGGAAATATCATCAGTCGAAACTTACTAATTAGGAAAGAATTGTGGATCAATTTGTGTTTTTATGGCAACTGGACAGATTTTCCTTCTTCATAATTCTTAGGTCCACAATTATTTTCTTTTTGAGACCATTGAGCATATGGACCTATGATTTATGGATCATAAAGATATTGACCGCTTATGAAAGAGCCTAGAGGAATTTGGTATTCACAAAGTGAACTTTCACTTTCGGTGTTTGTGACCTGTAATTGCCCATAATGCTCTTATTTTCAATAAAGAAAGTAAAGAGAATACTAAATGTAATCAACAGAAAAATACATGTTCAGTAATAGTTACCAAACATATTATTTGTTTTTATGTGACACATTCCCACAAATATTGGCATCTAATTGTCAAAGTTTCTTTCGGGATACTAATGATACCGTGACTTTTCTTATGACACTAATTTTGACGACATAACTTTTCAATATGTGTGACAATTCTTAAAAGAAAACCTTTTAAATTACATCGGCAATCTTGTTGCTGAAAAATCATACATTAATTCATTCTCGACATTTTCGGCAAGCCACGTCACATATTATAATATTAAATTAGTATCATGTACCATTTTCAAGCAAGAAAAATTGTCAAGAAGAGTTTACCCACGAGAAATTTTTGGGAAAGGGTTTTTAAATTTTGATTTTAAAAGATGGAGCCAGAGAATCTACTATATATAATTAAAAACGGAGTTGGGAGAGAGTTTTTTCATTATGCGATCCTCATGTAACAAGGCACATGGCAGAGATTTGTCACGTGGCTCACATTTGTCCTACAAATATTGATTTATGAACTTTTTGTCTCCAAACTTCTCTTTTATTAACTTTGATTTTTAAAGATGAGATGGATAAAGAGAAATCATCTTAGATGTATTCTCTAATATTTATCTCTTTAAATTCTTTTCTCTGGAAATAAAAATAAATTAAAAAGCGACAAAAGATTTTGAAAGTTATAACTGTAGGAACATATATCCTTTCGAATTTTACCTCTTATTAATTCTAAAATTGGAAAAATGAGAACATATAATATATTGATTTATTTATTCTAGATAATTGAAAATCAAGTTAGAAATAGATAAGCCTATCTCATTAGATGAATAAGATTTGTTATTTGAAGTATTGACTAACTTCAAGATGTGATTACGTACACAACTTATCTATCTAATTTAACACTCATAATATAATTTGAAGGATAGACAACGTGATGACTTTTTGCTTAATATTCATTATATATAAATATCACAATAGCATTAATCTATTCAGAAAGGAACCTTAATGCTACAATAACGCTAACATCTTTAAAAAAAGAAGTTAAAACTTTCAACTTTTTAACTTTTTCAAAAGGTGCATATTTTGCGTGTGGATAATACAAGGGAAACAAATGCATTTGGAATTGCTTCAAGGGAATCCACGGCCTCCGGTGCAAGTTAAGAATAACATCTTGAAAGTACTCTTAAATGATCTTTAATGATCGGTGTTCCATCATTTAACACAATAGAGAACGTTATGATATGTTCATGTAATAAATTTAGAATTTTTTTCCTCGTCAACAACGAGCAGATTTATAAGAAGAAAATTAGTAAAGTATCAAGAAAGATTTATTAAAAGAAATCGTGTGTATACTGTTTGATAATAGAATTTAGCGATCACGAACATAGAGTTTATTATGATAGGATTTAAAAGTCGATTCAGAATGTGATTGAAAATAAAAGAAAGAAAATTTGGCGAGGCTATTGAATTCCCTCCGAGCTCGATTAGAGGACCCAACGTATCACTTGATTGGGTAATTCCATGTATCCTAAATTCCGGAAATGCCCCCACCATTGCTACGGAAATTTCAACCCTCTTATTCTTCAGTTGGACAATAGCTCGGGGAGACCTTTTCCGGGTACCAATCACGCTCAGTCCCGGGGGTCACCGGAAATGGGCCTGCCTGATCCGGCTAGCGACGGCGTCGACTGTCAAACAAGCAGGATACACGACCGATTCCACCTCGAGTAATATGCTGGGATTCTCTGCAAACCCCACGCCTCCCTATTACCACCGGCACGGCCAGTTCCGGCGACTCCGGATGTCGATCGCCGGTGGCTCTTCCGGTCCCACGGCCATCCACCTGATCACGGGTGCCGCTTCCCTACGCCTCGGCCACCACCTCTGCTGCCTTATCAGTTCCTCCTTCCAGGTTTAACTTTCTCACTCTCGGATTGTTAGCTTAATGGAGTCCAGAATTAGGACCCCCTTTAGGCTTCTCAATGAGCAAGCTACGATAGGGAAGGTGTTCATTGGAGAGTTTTCGCATTTTCTTGGGTCTTTCGTGTTTCTTCTTGGAAGCAATAGTCTTGCGGGGATGAAGATAAATATACATTTCTAATGAACTTCGGTTGTCGTCTTGCTTCTATATTGCGGCAACTGATAGATCGGTGGGATGAGCTTGGTTTTAACTTTTGCTGGTATTCCTCCCTCACACTTGATTCATCCTCCCTTTTCCTTCTTTCTTATAATCGAAGTTATCCAGTTTGCTGCTGAGCAACATCTCATCGCCGCTTAGCAGCCTGATGCCTATGCCACGTCAATCTTTGGAGTTTGGCAGATCACTAGACTACTTCTTTGTCTCTCCCTTTTCTGGGTGTCTTCCCTTGATTTTACCTTCTGAACGACGACACCATCTGTTAAATGAGAACTTACTACTAAAAGCCAGCCATTAGAGTGAAAGAACCCAAGAATTTGTTCACGAAATTTCTTTACAATACAGCTGTATTTCGACACAATTCTCTACTGTGATCTTACGAACTCCATGCATGAAGGCCCCTGCTCAAGGGTGGCTCCACTCTACCAATGCTTGCCTACTGGAATTCTCACAATTGACGTCAATGGGTACTGTAGTATGTCTATACTTGTTGCTTTTTTTGTTTGAGGGGAGCTGCACTCCATTGACATTGGCCTGAAGACAAATTTCACTCCTGAGGTCTACCAATACATAGATACTTTAATTAAGTTCATGGATAGCCTTTTCCTATGGCAGCTTCAACCTCTATTGTTCCTAGTCCGGCAATGGGTCTACCATGCTCTTTTTGAAAATTAGCTGGAGGTGTATTTTGTCTTTGATTCCACTTGATACAAGTCTGGAGGAACTCTCTATTAAATGCTTGCCCTGAGAGTAAGCAAATGATAGAGAGCTTGCAATATAATTGACCGTAGATATTCTTTTAAACTGTCATGTATCTGCACTTTCATAATAGCTGGCAATTAAGGACTATGCTGTTGAACAGAGAATCACTTATCTCAATTGTTTGCAGAGGTTGAAGGGTATTTGGTACGAAAGAGCCCTCTCCTCCAACAGAATTGAGTTTCTTCAGTTATCAAAAGATGCCTTTTCATCCTCATGTTCATCTTTTTTCCATTTCTCTGATGGAAGAGAAGGTAGAACTGATGGCACATCATCTTCAGAAACATCCAGAAGAAAGTCCTCCAGTGGTAGACTTTGGACAAATGTCATTCTAGCCATTAATATCTTGTGGGTACTATATATCAAAGTGTCATTTTGGTGAATTTTCTGCTGCTGTATTTTTTATTTTATTTTGTTTTATTAATTGCGCTCAGTAATTTTGTCTTTCTTCTCTAATTTTCAGTTTCTTATTTTGTGTTTCTCTTTGTCAGAGTATATGCTGGACAACTCGCAACTCAGGGCAAACTGCTTTCTTGGGGAGCTAAGGTTAGATTGTAGAAGAGAATGGAAGGCCTATCTCCTTTATTGAAAATGCAATTCGCATCATCTAAATTGGTCGGGTGAATTAACTTTGCAGATTAATCATCTCATCGACAAGGGACAATGGTGGAGGCTGGCCACATCATCTCTCTTACATGCAAATGTCATGCACCTCATGGTCTGGTTGATATTGTTGCTCATCTTTTATATATCATGGTCAACGGTCTTGTACTTAAGGTTGTCCTTTGCAGGTTAACTGCTATTCTTTGAATTCCATTGGTCCCACCGTGGAAGCAGTCAGTGGCCCCAAAAAATATCTAATAGTATACGCCACTTCTGCAATTGCAAGTAACAGCTCAGACATACTGATGCAATCATACAGTCGCATATTTGCTCATCCTTAATAGAACTTCACATTCTACAGGTTCAGCGATGAGTTATTGGTTGAACAAAGCATCTTCTGTAGGTGCTTCTGGAGCAATTTTTGGACTGGTGAGTCCTCTTGAATTGTCATCGGCACAGCTCAAACCTGCCTTCATAGACCAAACATTGGACCTGATTCATGGAAAGAAATGGTTTTAATGCCTTCAAAGTTACGTAACAGAAATCTGCCTGAAGACCGGCATTTTCCTTTTCTTTGTCTTGCCTTTCTTCTGGTCATTGTTATGCATCTGATGCTTTATTTAGGTTGGTTACATGGCTGTTTATGTCATGAGGCATAGGGGCCTGATTGGAGATGCAAACGAAGATCTAAAGCACACAGCGAAAGTAATTATCTTAAACATGGTATGTTTCTTATAAGCGACCATAGCTCATTCAATATTTTTAAGACGTGCTATTCTTCTGTCATGTTTTCTGCGGCACCTTGGTATGGCTAGCAAGCATGCTTCTCCTTCTTCTAAGTTATTGCTTTTGATCAATAGCAGTAGAAGTGCATCTTGGAACATGGCTTTGGGAACATTACTATTCTATGTCTAAGTTAGCATGCTTGTGTCTGCAAGATAAGTTAATACGTTGAATGTCTTCGCTGCAGGTCATTGGGCTGTCATCTAAAGGTATTGATAACTGGGGACATGTAAGTATAGCAGCAATTTGTCATATGTGTTTGCACTAAGCGCTTCAATACTGTTGGAAATTTACTGGACTGTCTTGAACATAGTGATAAGAAAGGGGAATGGCAAGGGTACCATTACTTTGGGGTCTTCTCTTGACAAGCAATTAACTTTGTGATGACTTGCGTGCAGCTGCATAGGGGAAAATGAAAGTTTCAGTCCTCTTAGATGGACATCAATCTTGCTCAGATATCGTGCTCGTCAGTTCGAGTAATGTTCATTTCTTAAAATTTCCATACTCAGGTAGGAGGACTGCTTGGCGGGGTAGTCACATCGTGGCTTCTTGATCCTGCTTGGAAGCTTGAGCAGAGGTCTAGCGATGGTCAAAGAATCATCATGGACATCAAAGAGAGAAAAGACCCGGGGCAGCTGAAGTGAGGTGTAAATGCCAGTGATCAAGATGCAACTCCACCTCCCTTTCCACATACTTAATTAGCATGCATTGACTGTGCAATGATACACAAAAAACTGAATTATGTAGAGGAGATTAAAGATCAGTCAATTGCCCTGTGACTAACCAGATGAAAAGATTTGCTGGGTTGGCGAAACGATCAACCTTCGAACTTTTCGGTTGGGATGAGTTGCCGATTTAGCTTTGTACTTGAGCAAGATTAAGATTCCACCGTCTGTCTTATCTCATAATATCCCAGTAAGTTTGAAACGCATCACACGCTTTTGGCACGGTGGGTAATCACTAATCGATGTATGATCTTCACTGTAACACAAATACAAGACCTGGATGTAAATTTCAGCCAGAGCAAAAGGACACAATCAGGAGATGAATTCCCAGTTACTCTGTAGCATTCAACAGTGTCCGAGGGTGGCCGATCGAGATTTTAATTTTACTAGCTCTTCGGCGGAAATCATTAAAATCTAAACTTGGCCCAGTAAACTGCAAGCGGCATGACGTTTCACTCCATCTTTCCACCCGGCACAAAGAATATTTGTGAGGACAATGAGGCTCGGAGCTGGTAGGTCCAATCCAGCATGGAGAACGAATTTTCCCTTTCTTTAATACTATAAAGACCGCAGACTTGCACGAACTTCTTGGGCAGGACGGGGAAGAAAGAAAGATGGGCCCGTCGAACGGTCATGAAAATTCAAAAGTTTAAAATGAAAGCGGCTTCTTTTGCATGGGTGTGGGTGGGAGGAGGTTTCGCTGTTATTCTTTACGCTCGTTGAAATTTAAAAGTCGAAAGCCCGGAAGAGAAAAAAATAAAATCTTGGGAGATTTAGCCCTCCGTCTTTGGCTCGAAAACCTCCCCCTGACCTGTCTTTCTTCTTTTCTTTTCCTATCCTATCGGTTCGAGATCTTCATCTTTTAAAATTTGAAAAGACCCCTCTTGAACTCCTCCCTCCTTGAAAGAACGCGCCCACTCTTTCTCCGCACACCATAAGAAGCCGCAGATATAAATTCTGCACCGAGAATATCGTGAGAGCCTTTGCTTTTGGGATACATTGCTCGATTCTAACCTACCCAATTGCCTCTCTCTCTCTCCCTCTCTCCGTGGGGAGCTCAGGTTGGCGAAATCTACCGTAAGTTTATCCACAGCTGACAATGGCCGCTATGGTTTCTTTTCTTGTCTTCTCCGCACCATCGTTTAGCCTCCCTCTCCATGGAAACGCAGTTTTGCTTTGTTGGCATGAGATCTGGCTGCTCCTCTTCTCTGCACCTCACGCTTTTTTTTTTTTTTTTACGTCGGTGAACTTGCCGTTCGTATTTACCAAAAAAAAAAAAAAACTTGCCGTTCCTCTCTTCAACTTCACTTCCGATTCTTGTAACTCCCTTTGGGCGATTGACGTCGTCCGCGCTCTTATCGTCAATGTCAAGGAGTGCTAACCGATTGCGTTCGATGGGGGACGATGCTTTGGGAGACGATGAATTGCGCAGATTCATATTAGTG
The DNA here is from genome assembly GCA_030064385.1 of Melaleuca quinquenervia. Lineage (NCBI taxonomy): Eukaryota > Viridiplantae > Streptophyta > Magnoliopsida > Myrtales > Myrtaceae > Melaleuca > Melaleuca quinquenervia. Next base: position 509,313 of record CM057726.1, on the reverse strand, counting down.
TAGGTTTGGAATCGAATGCGCCCCAGATGTGGCTGCCAATGTCTTTTGCCCTCCGTAGTCAGGATGGCTAACTTTGTTCCTCGTAATAGTCCGTTCTTTTAGAGCTCTGGCTATGGGATCCTAGAAAGCCCATGGATAGAGCTTGTGGGTGGGTTTTATTATGTAGTTTTGAATATTTAAAGCTCCTGCATTGTTCAGCTAGCTACTCGCATGAATCTGACTTCTGATTCTTGGAATCTCCCGTAATTTAGTTCCTTAAATTGCGGTGGCTTTGCAATGAACCCATTTCTCTTCTGTGTATAATACGTCTGCCAGGTTTTTATCTACAGTTATGTGGAGGCCAAATATGTTGTGAGTTGACTGCCATCTGTTTGATTGTTGTCTCCACAGGATGGATGCCCTACCTGATGCCATTGTTCAATACATTTTGTCACACGTAGATAATGCCAGAGACGTAGCAGTTTGTAATTGTGTTTCTAAGCGATGGAAGGATTCGCTGCCTTACATCAGGAGACTGTACTTCCCTCGCAACTCTTTTGAGAATAATGCCGGAAGGGACAGCCCCGACAATGTTGTGTGGAGGATGATAGCTTCCATCGTGCAGTTAGACGAGCTTGTTGTGTACTGCCCCTTCTCTGGTACAGGCCTAGCTTCTTGGCTCTCATTTGCATCTCCATCCCTTCGGCGCCTTGAGCTTCGGATGGACAATCTCGCTGAACAACAAGCCTGTTTGGAGACCCCCTCAAAGCTTGATTGCATTGGCGCTGCAAAGGATTTGGAGTCACTAAAACTGTGGGGTGTCCTCATGACTTGTGTGCCTAAATGGGACATATTCCCAAAGCTTAGGAATCTCGAAATTGTTGGTGCCAGATTGGAGGGTCCTGCGTTGTCCTCTGCAATTCAGGCATGCCCTAACCTCACAAGCCTGTTACTGCTTGGTTGTGAGGGGGTTAGGTCAGTTTCGATCGATTTGCCTCTCTTAGAGCATTGTAAGCTGGACTTCTATGGCTTGGGTAACTGCTCGCTTTCTCTCACATCCCCAAAAATTGAATCGCTCGAGGTACAAGGTTGCAGCTGGATAAGAGTTCGTGAGACAAATTGCTTGCGAAATCTCTCGATTTCTAATAATTCTGGTATCTAGACTTTGGGGATTGCTCTTTCAGTGTCTTTGACATGAAAATGTTATCGGAAAAATTAACTCGTTCTTTGCTTCTTCGTTAAATTCAGGAAGGGTATACATGGTGGATTTTGGAAAACTTTCAGCACTTGAGTTCTTGTCCATAAGAGGGATCCAGTGGTGTTGGGATGCAGTGAGCAAAATGCTCAAATGGGCAAGTGAGGTGAAGCATCTATACATGAAGGTGGAATTCACCGGGGATTTTGAAGCCCTTCAACCATTTCCGGAGGTTGACTTAGTTGATTTCTTCAATAGCCATCCAAAACTGCAGAAATTCGATGTTCATGGAGCCATGTTTGCAGCTCTTTGCCAGAAGAACAGCCTAAGAAATGTAAGCAAATATTATTATCGGAAATACACAACTAATGTCAAAACTTCAAAGTACAAGCTGAGGTATGACATGTGGTTGTATGTCTAATTGAGAAGTCCGTTTTATTTTGCAGATAGATGCAGCCTTTACAATTCCATGTTTGGAGGAGGTTGCAATAACAGTAAGATCCCCATTGAATGCGGAACAGAAAATGGGTACACTTGAGTCAATCGTAAAGTATGGGAAGAGTCTTCGGACATTGGTGATAAAGATTCTTCAGATGAAGAGCAGCCATAGCAGCGCTGACGATTTTTTTGACGAGATCTGCAGGTTTACATACATGAACAGGAAAATAGTACGAATTGAATAAAATCTTGCTGGGGTGACAGTTCCTCTATTTATACACCCCCAGTGCAACCTCATCTTCTCTGACCTGCAATTGACAGCTGCTTCTCATAGGAACTTTCATCATTTCAGTTTGTAGTATGCTTTATGTACTACAGAAATAAATGAGATGCCTAATTTTTCATTAGTTGAGCTCATTTCAGCCCAACTGTTGAGTTAAGAGCAAAACAAAGTAGCTAATGTGATAGATCAGTTTGCATCGAATAGTGTTGACAGCTGAATAGAACTAGATAATTCAATCAACTCTTTGGAATTGGTTATTGCAATGAGGATGATGCTGGAAGCTGATTTGCTTGTTTGCCAGGGCTCACTGTAGTTTCAGAATTGATGTGTACTGATTGAGACAAAGTTGTACTTCGACAGAAAGGTGCAGATTTCTCAACTTTTGAGGGAAGGTGTATTTACCAAATGGATTAGTTTTATTTGTTTGTTTCTTTACTTCATTTGGCTAAATTCTGTCATTATGCTACTTACCTTATGCCTATCTGCTCCTGTCTTTCAAGCAACTAATTAACTGCTTGACAATATTCAAACTAGGGGTGAGCACCGGTCCTTGGTAGACCTTCAAACTGGACTGGACCGACCCTAGCTACCGATTTGCAAATTCACGAATGACAAAACTTGGGAAGGTGTCCACATAAATTAGTAGGCGGTAGCATAGCTTTGCAACTTTAACAAGTTATCCATCCTCATTGCATTAATGCTTGAAAAGAGTCCAAGATGCATGCTTATACTTATTTAAGATGTACAGGTGCCACATACGCCCCATAGCCACAGATCCTCATACTTCATTGAAACTGCAAACCCTAGATTAGCTTCTTGTTTTGGAAAAATCGCTTCAGGCTCAACAACTGGAGACCAGAAGCTGTGATGCAGACTCCCAAGGACATGATGCTGAACTGTGCCACTCTAGAATTTGTTCTTTCACTCACTGATCTGATTTCTGCTTCCCTGTGTTCTCCCAAAAGAATATCCAAGTTAACACCACCTCAAACTGGAGAAGATATTCCGAGGAAAACCACTAAGAGATCACCTAAACTTAAGATGCGTCATGTGTTCAAGGATGGCTGCAACAGCCGCTTCAAGCTTCCTGAGCTCAAGCTCCACTCCCTAACATTGGCACCATATCCCCAAAATTAGAATCGCTAAACATTAACGATACGAAAGAAATTGCCGGCCAGACATGGGCTTGAATACAATTTTGACAAACTTCACAAAGGCGACATTTAATCACCACACAAATCTCAAAATTGAACTACGTTCTTCAGGATTAGAAATAGCCTTGCATCGCGGGTCATTTTTCATATGTGGTTAACAGTTGTACGAACCTGAATCTTCTCTTTTTTTGCGACTGCGTCCCAATCTTTTGTCGCAATTCCAGTTCTCCAGTAGATGGTAACATTTACTTTTCCAATTCCTTGATTACTTTCATGCACCCCTAGACACGCTTCGTGGTCACCAGCCTCGCTAGTTGTGAATGCAAACTGACCATGCGTTACATTCTCCTCGTGATGAAGAATCTTTCCATACGGCGAGGTCACCTAATATAAACAAAATATAAATAGGAGGAAGGAAGCAGACAAACACCAATGACGACATACAGAGAATACAAACAAAGATTACCTTGACGGAAAGAGTAGGGACACGGGAGTCGTCAAATTGAGAAACGACCATGTAGTCAGCCAAAACAACGACGTTTTGCTGGATCACTTCGGACACGCACTTGTTTCCGGTGGCCGGTAGGTTCAACCAAATCGCATGACTCTTCTCCACTAAAACATCACAAGTGAAACACACCACAATTGCTATCGAGAGCAACACCTTCCCACGTCCCATTGCAGATCCCTTTATTCCAAAATCTCTCTATAGTAAAACGCAAGAAGGTTTAATAGCATTTTCACCTATGGCAAGATAAAACGCAAGAATGTTTAATTTGATGCATTTATGGCAAGATCCCAAGAATGTTTTAGCAATTAACCGATTCTCTTCTAGTCCGAAGGTCACCGCCATCTTATCACCTAAGGTAAAACTTTAATAGCATTTTCACTTATTTCGGCAAGATATCTTGACCAAATTTGTCATGCGGTATATATCCCGCAACCCATGCGAATGATACCCCCCGCTTGTATTTACGAGGACCGTCGTATTATCATGAAGGGGAAATTTTTTATAGCATTTTCGCTCATTTCGCAAGATATCTGGACCAAATTTATCATGCAGGATACATCCTGCAAACCGAGCGGATGATGTTCCCCATCCGCAATCGTGAGGACCGTTGAATGTTCCACTCCCTAGGAACATATCGTCCCCAATCACCTCTTCAGTTACAAATGCATTCCTTCAAATTGAAGTCCCTAGGAACATAAGCAGACGCTAAAACTAATTTTAATTGCAAATGAAGATGTTGCGGGCCACCAGATTTAATTGATGTACTGATTGCTAGGACAGCGGGAATCAAATGAATTGCCCACGAACGCACGGGCACACAAAACTCAGGTCCAAGCACAGAGAGTCTGCACTACATTTTACAGATGGCTTCTGATATGCAAGTTCATAAAGTTAATCAGCCTAGATAATATGCTTCCACTGTATAAGCCACCTCAGATCTCTACTGGACTCTGATGAATTCATCACCAACAGCATAAACAAAATGGCCATAAAAATCACGAGACAGATTTACACATCGACTGCAAAAAAGAATTATGTTTACACTTCATCCTCGAGAAAAAGAAAAGCTACAGCTATCTCGCAGTTATGATACAGTGAGTGAAAACTGTCTATTGATATCCTTCGCTGTTGGCAGGAAATACTCTCTCCAAGAAACTGATAAACCTCTTAGCATACAGTTTGGGTTCAACAGCTGAAATCGACACAGGATCAAATTGCAGTGACTTACAAGCATGCTCAATCTTTTTCTTCAGATTATATTCCTGCAATATGTCAATAATGCCCATGTACAGAACTACATCATAAACCTCAAAAAGTTCAATTTCTGCTGAATCAACCTCGTCTTCTATAAGCTTGTGGTTGGCTTGAGCTGGCATGTTAACTCCCAGCTGCACAGGCAACCTATGTCAAAAACCAAGCACTTTTGCCATAAGCCTGCTGCTTTGATTACAGCCACTTTGTTGGCATAAGGATCGACAACTACAAAACGAGACTATCCCAATGACAGGAAAATTTACCAGAACCAAGCTGGAGAGAAGAAAAGGAAGATGCACTAATTTATTAACGTAATAAATGAACACAGAGCAGCTTTTGATAAATATACCAATAACAGTAGTTAGAGCAATCAATTGAAGTAAACAAAAAGAATGACAGTATGCAGCAGACATGGTCAGATAAAAAAACTATGATGCAGAAAAAAGTATCCTTCAAAGAAATGAGCAGGAATAGTTTGAGTAATTTTCTTATCCATGCACCAGCTGCCTGTAGTCTTCAATTACATGCTATTCCTTCCATAAACTTAGGGGCATCGACCACTTTGCAAGCAAAATATTATCCCAAACTGGAAATTAAGGGTGCATAGAAGCTTGAGAACATATTTCAGGACCCAAATTTCCAACAATGTTTAGATTGGACTAAGACAAGCTAAAAGAAGAGATGTTACAGCAGAGTGAGATTTTATTTGGACAGGCTCAATGCAACCAGTTCAGTGGGCACTAACAGAAGCAACACATGAAAACTGGACTGGTTGCCACTGAAAGATTTTGTGGGATCATTGCTAACCGTTCTTAAAACTTAAACCGTTAGATTAAAGTGTGGTTTAATATTTGAATATTCTTAAAACTTAAACTGTTAGATAAAAGCATGGTTTTATATTTGAATATTCTAACACTCCCCTTCATGCATAGGCCAGATTTTAGCCTAGGCCTAAAGCGTGGAAATTTGTAATTGGGAAGGCAATTAAGAGTCTGGAAAGATTTGAACTATGAACCTCCCGCTATAATACCATGAAAAATTTTATGGTACCATTGCCAATTATTCTTAAAGCTTATGCTGTTAGATAAGGCACGATTTAATATCTGAATATTCAAACAGCCATTATCAAACTGTAATGGGGAGTTTATTCCAAACACATTCTTGAACTAGGATTATGAATGGCCTTAATATATGTCTTTGAAACACTGAGAACTTCATTAAAAGGAAGCTCATTGGATAGAAGCTACCTTGCAGTACCAGGAAGTAACAGATCAACTTCCCTGTCACCCAAAGAAAATGCTCTCAGCGTATTTCCTCTGATATGGGGACCAGGTGTCTTGCTAACAGAGCTCGGTTCATGTGTAACCAAAAGTAGACCTTTTGGAGGTATCAGGAGTTCACCTTGTGATGTTGGACCTAGAAGAAAATGAATGTAAGCTGCATGCTATCTGAGGATGTAAAATTCAAAGCTGAGATACAGTGACAGATGTTCATGCAAAATAATGATATTTAGGTGAGACAATCAAGAGCAACCTATTACAAGATATCCTCTTGGTAAAAAAATGCAAATCTTTACAAATGAAAATCGTATGTCACACATCAAGACATCTCAGCTAACATAACTTCTTCAAGACAGTCTGTTCACCATGTAACTCCTAAGAACTTCTTTCACAAAGCCTTGCGTGCTGAACTGTGTACCCCTCACAGCTTCAATCCTTGAGGTTTTAAAGAAAATTTTCCCACACCAATACAACTGGCAATAAGCATCTCTGTCACGTATATCAGCGAGATTCATGCAATGCAACTTCAGTTGCAGCTTTTCAGCGAACATTTCCTCATCAGTCCGCTCCAAAACTTCTGCAATTTATGAATTCTAATGCATAGATCCACATATAATTTTTAAAAAATTATTTTGAAATTTAGATAGTATTTAAGTTTTGGAGGGAGAGCAACATATTGTTTTTTACCATTCCAGAAACACAAATAAGCAGGTCCTTGTGGATATGCAAATCATGACTAAAAGAAATACAAGAATCAGAATGGTTGTCATTCTCAGGAGGTTACATGGTGTACACGACCAATGAAAATCAATCACCAAATGCATCCAGAAGCCACAAAGAAATATCATCCAGCAACAGAACAATACTACAACTATGAAATCAACCCATGACTTAACATGAAAAGGTTCTAAAATGGGCTTAAAAGCTTCAAGCATTAAAATTTAAGGCAGAGTCAAGAAAAACACCATACATTACAAATGCCGACAGGATGCAATCGAAGCACTGTTTTGCAAACTTTCTAAAATTAGTAGCAACGTTAACTGATAGCAGATGGTAATACCAACCATTGGCGGTGGACAAACTCTCTTCATTCACCATTGCATTGCCTGGATTTAAGAGGGCTTTCAACTGTTCAGGGGCTCTAAAATGCAATCCCAACAAAAGGCTATAATCGATGATTTGTTGAGATTCCAAAAACATGCAGTCTAGTGAAATCTGTCTGCACATAAAAGAATCCTGCTTGTTGATTAGGAATAGCATCATGTCACCTAGATCTATCTGAGACTGCAATTTGTCCCATCATTAAGTCCCACAACTTTATGCAAAGAAAATGGTAAACCCATTTCTTTAGGCACTATGAACTACAACAAAGCTCAGAATGTTTAGAGAAAAACAACAAAGCTGACAAAAGCAGATATAACCAAAACATAACAAATTAGAAAATTAATTCCCAATCGTCCTAAGTTTATGCTTAGTGACAAGGGAATGTACCTGTTTCTCCAAAAAAAAAAAAAGGACAAAGGAATGTACCTTAAACAAATTCCCATACTGAAAATCCCCAAACATATCAGTTTTAATCATAGACTAATGTATTAAAAGACATAACTTTATTTCTTAACCACGATTTATGCCTGGTTGGGAGTATATCTGCATAAACACTGAACAGGTTCCATCAGAAAATAAATAGGGACTGTCGGCCCCAGAGAAATTCAATTGACTTGATTGAAGTCTTTCAATAGAGTGTACATGAAAGATGACCAATCAGTACGCTACACTCAATAACACTCTCGCCTTCTCTAAAATAATGATGATTGCAAAAACTTATAGGATGCCAAAATCTAGAAGTGGATGCCCAAATTTAGAATTCTACAGTCATTTGTTAATGTCAAACCTGGGCGTGTTGAGCCAAAGTTTAGCAATTGTGAGACTCTTAATCAGAGTAGGCATCAGCATTGATGACAATGCACCTTTTTTCTTTCTTTCTTTTTCATTTCGACAAACCACAACCCAGGTGTAAGGTAGAACGTGTAAATGATGGCAGTCATTGACCAGTACAATAGCAAAATGCTACTTACTTGAAAAGTGCCTCTCGCAATAATTTGTCCATATGAAACTCGTAAGCAAGATCAAGATCTTTTAATGTGGTATTTTCATTGATTTTGTCTTTGTCTGTAAATCTTCCCAAAGATGAACCCTTCAGATCGTAACGTCGATGAATTGGTAACTCAGTGCAGAACATGTTCCCCATAACCACAAACCTTACCTGGAAACAGGAACATGAAGTTAAAAGGACATAGAGCAATGTGCATGAAGGGTAGAGTGAATCATGACAAGTTCCGGCAACATATATTGTAAGTACCTTCCTTCCACCCTTCAGCTTTATGCGATGGAGACCAAAAAATTTTGTAATAAGAGTATTTTCATGATTTCCTACATGACTGTAGTAGTCTGGCAGCATCTTCAGAAGAACCTATCAAGCAATAAAAGAAACCCATATATCAAGTTCATACCTGACCTTCCCCCTGATAGTTTCAGGATTTATTCCCTTTGATTAGTGATTACAAGGATCAGTATCATGCTCAAAGCACATTCTTTTTCATAGTTTAAATGTAACAAGTCCACTAACAGTGTTGTGCTAGTTATTTTCTTCTCTGATAAGTAACTGTAGAACTTTGTTTCTTTATATGAGGCATGGAAACATGATCTTTAGAAATTTGGATTCCTGACTAATCAGCACCTTTTTGTGGCCTATATCACTTGAAAGCTTCTAAGTTAGCAATTGTTAGTTAACCATAGTATTACCTTCTTTTTTTTTGGTAAATGTAAGTATTATATAGATTTTACCATGCAAAGCTGACCATAGTATTACCTTCATCGGCTTATAAAAAGCCAAATGCAATACAAAGGTTTATCAAGCATTATCTCAATCTAGGACCTTAGTCTGGTTCCTTTTTTGTTGTTTCGACAAGTATAGAACCTAAAAACATTTGATGTTTAGATGGCTATATTAAGCATCAGTTTACTCATGTGGCAATACAAATTCATTGATGAGAGACATATATCACATAATCATGGGGAAATAAGTCTTTATTCAAAGCATAATATTTGTAATCAGGGTGATTATAATGTTTTTGTGATAAAGCAGTGGATTGTACAGAATAAACCATCACCACAGTACACCTAAATCCAAGAAATATGCCCAGAGTTAAGGGTTGTATAACAAATTGATGATATAGCACAAAAATTGTAAGTAAAATTTGTTCCTCAAACCTTCAGCTCCGTCTTTTTCAATGTCTTGATTACAAATCTACCGTCATGAGAGAGATAGAATATACTGCCACTTTTTCCTGGTGAAGATAGTTCAGTAAGACCATCATCACCACAAATGGACATCATGTACTCAGCAGCATCTAGCTTGAACATCTCCCTCAAATTCCTGAGATATATAATTCAGAGATTACCAAGAGACCTTATTAAATTAAATTCGAAGCATTTAAAGTACATGAAGATGTTTATTAGTATTTGCACATAAAGGTGCAGGTGATGTGCTGGTGATAACTTCAGCTTTTGGCCCTGTCAAAGAACACATATGGCCCTAAAGGAAAGACATGGTGAAGAAAAAGGATTTAAAAGGAGAAGCCAGTAAAACTACTGGCTAAATAGGAAATTCTCTTGTCAAAGTGTGAATATCACAAGAGTTCTGTGCACCAGGCCCAATTTCATCGGATATAAACTTCTTGTCTCAATTTATATGGTGCAGACGTTTGATAATGCTGTAATCATACAAGTAAACTAGTAGGAGAAAAGGAGAGCTTTAACATTATGATTGAAAAAAAAAAAAGGCTAATGCATACTGCCCAGAGGAAAAATCCAATTACTGTTCAATATATTTGAGATTTGAGCGCAAATTTTCTAGTTTGGTGGTCGAAAAGTAAACTATCTTGGTGGGACTTTTTTCTGGCTCCTCAGATATCTCAATATATTTATGCGATCTATAATTTTGCAAATTGCCTTGACCTTCCCATCATGTAAGTAGAAACCATCTTCTAAGTGATTGTCGCCTTGTGTTAATATCTTGTCGCCTTTATATAAAGGAATATAGCTCCAGTCGATGTGAATTTTCTAAATATCATAAAAGCCAAGCTGTAGAAAAAATAATTTAGCTTGTCTATTCCCTTATTGAACAAAAAGGACTACAAAGACTATTAGCTAATTGGACCGATTATGTTCAATCACTAATCATTATCACCACCAATTTTATCTAATACTTTACGATTTCCCACCTAAACTATCTTAATATATATGTAAGAGAAACAGCTTTCATGAACGGCAATTCCAGATCACCCTCATGCAGCAAAATCCTGAAAAACCCCCCTATGGGAGGTCTTTGCAATTTGATTATCCAACAAATTCAAGTGAAAAAGAAACATCTCAACTAACTTCACAATATCATTGTTCATCACAAGAGCCTAAGTACTTAAACCAATTCTAACAAATCAGAGAAACATCAACTTACACCTTAATCACCAAACTACAGTAATCATTCTACCGTAGGATCCTTACTTTTAGAGAGTCTATAATACTGTTGCATACCTGAAAACCATTGGGCAGTAGTCTTTCCAATAGAAATCTATTGAAAAGTGCAGAGGCGTAAACTGAGAGCCCTTTTTAGGGAAATACATCCTTATCCTGGCTCGCTCTCCAAAATCAGAAGATCGAACTTCACGCATGGGGACTGGTGTGATCTTGCCGACAGTGTATCTGGTGTTTCCAATTTGAACCAAAAAGGTTGAATAAGAAGGTAAAGCAAACTTGCAGCAAGTCTTTGTCAAAGGAGGGACAAGGAAACCTTGCAAAGTTTATACTACATTAAAAGACCGAATATGGTAAAATTGGAATACCCACAAATACTTTGCCTCAACAAATGTCATATCAGTAGTGACAGCATAACCCCACCATAAAAGGAAAACTAAGCAGAGCGAGTGACAAGTGCTTACTCCACATTTCATGATTTGTACTTAGAGAAGTGTTTAAGCGCACTCATGTCCTTCTATTCTATGCCATCTTCAGCACAACCACTATGCTAAAATGTCAAAACTTTCAGGCTTTATAATCAGGTTTTTCAGTGGAAGCACTTAAGAGGTAGTGAAGAGCTCCACAAACATCTTTTCCGTTTCCACATCTTGAAAATTGAACTTAACAAACAAATTACTTCTCAATAAAGAAGGTAATGGCAAAAAAGGAAAAATTACTAATGAAGTAAACTATAAGAAGGACACAAAAATGGATTGCCATCTTCTATATGCTAAGTAAGGCGGTTAAGCTTTAAGTATCAATCACCTGATACCCAGTTGCAGATTAAGCTTCAGATAATAGCTCCGGTCACCTAGAGGCATATCCATACATGGCCTCTTTTTTGACTCTTTCCCATGAAACTTGTTTTTCTGTTTAGTTTTGTGCATCAGTTCTTCATAATTTCTAATTCTCTCTTTAATCAGGACTCCTTGCATGTATTCACGTTCATAAACTAAAGAACTGTCATCCTGTATTTTGTCTCGTCTCTCCTCAGGGACTTCAAGCACCTCAGATGATGACTCCAGAGAAGCAAGTTCCCTATCGGAATCAAGAATGCTACAGTTTTCATCTAAAGACATAGCCCTATTTGAAATTCGACCTGAATTTCTCAACAGTCCTCCCATTGAAGCTTTTTCAGAATAACTCCGATTGATGAATGATTTTGAAGCCGTAGATTCCTCAAAAGCCAAAGACAAACTATGAGATGACAAATTTTTGCCCTTGTCATTGAAACCCACACTACACCATTTTTTTAGAGATGGATGCTTACTTCCAGCAGGATAATATGTTCCTTTCCCGTCCTTTAGACCCCTACTCCATGTTCCAAAATAGTAAGCCCCATCTGCAAATCTGTATATTCCTGACCCATGTCTTAATCCATTCAACCAAAAGCCATTGTAGAGATCACCCGTCACCCATTTCATTACCCCTCTGCCCCACATTTTACCAAACTTCCAGTTTCCAACATATGTATTACCACTTTTCCAGGTATACCTACCACTACCCTCACGTAATCCTTCTTTCCACATGCCATCATACATGTCCGAATTGCTGTACTCCTTCCTTCCGACACCATGCTGAATATTCATCCTCCAGGGTCCTGTATAAACAGACCCATCAGGTTCAGTAAAGGTCCCACATCCATGAAGATAACCCCCGGAGATATCACCCTCGTACCTCGCTCCAGATGGCCAAAAGATTTTCCCTTTCCCAGTCATTTTTCCTAACTCCCAGTCGCCCTCATAAACTGTTTGATCAGACCAAGTATATCTTCCCTTCCCATGGGGAAGTATTCCCTTAAAATCACCATAGTATACATCTCCATTGGATAACACCTTTTGGTCCGGCCTGCAAAGCATCATGAGTTCCCACGTTAAAGACATACAAGCATGTATTCACAGTTCCTACTTGTTTCTCCTTAAGTAAATCTAAGCTAGAAGTGATGTGTATTGACTTTTAACTTCATAACTAATTCTATCAGGACACATAGCTTCTCTAGTCTTGGCACAAAGTTATGCTCCAAGGTGAAGTTCTCAAGGCCAGTTGACAGAAAAAATGAAGCATTACAGAGAGTCGAGGGAAAAACGTTATTGTCACAACTAGCTAGGACTGGACCATAAAAAGATTTCCTAAACTCTAAGCTATCATATATATCTTATTATCCACAACAAAAAGAACACAAAAGGCATTTACTAACAAAACTTACCTTTCATTGTTCTCCATGAGGCTGGGATAACACCAGGTCTATCATACACAGATGACACAAAAGGATATTCCCATCTGCTCCTTTTTGCTTCCAGCAATTAAATTGGGCATACAGAAACTGTCAGGCGTGCCTACACAAAAAGGCCACACTCATTTTAAGATACGAAACATGCATGCCAGTGGTCACATTACCCATATTCGCAAATCCTACAACAAGATCCTAATATGACCCCAAATCTGCACGATGCTAGTACCTGCTATGGTTAAACTAAACAATTCTTTTGGCTGCAAAACATATGACGCTTCCTTCAGCCATCAAGACAGCCTCCTCCAACTCAAGACAAACATTCCTTGTCAAAGAATAAGCTCTGCTGTAGTTTCCATACTAATATCTGACCATACTACAGCCTAGACCACACACAATCCTCCAAGACTGTCCAGTATTCATGGAACTAAAGCAAAAGCTTACATACTAATATCCAAGTTTAAGAAACTCTTTGGAACCTATATCACGAGAAGACTGTAAAATAAGGCGGCAATGAAAGCAAGCTGCTTAATATTCACTCAAATCCGTACAGGATTATTCAGATTGCGTGTTGACGTCACACTGCCACTCAAGGATTCAATTTTGGCACCAACTAGAACTAAACGATCAAGAACTAGTGCAGTCCCAACAAAAGGAAGAAGAAAGCAGAGAAAAGGTCCTACCCCACAGATCGAAGAAAGCCATAAGCACGAATGCTCCTTTACAGATTACAGAAATGGGTTGTTGCTCTCTTGCGAGGGAACAATCGTTCAAACAAGATGCTCGGACAAATAACGAAACTTTATGAAGTCCACCCCAAATTCGACAAGCCGATGCTTTTCACTAAAGCAGACAACTTTCCAAGATCCTTCGCTTGATATAACACTCCACCCCTCTCTACCTCTCTACCTCTCTCTCTCTCTCTCTCTCTCTACAGAAATGCTTTCTCGCTTTCTATACAATCGGGAACTGTTCATCAGCTGCAGAACAAGAATCAAACAGTAACATGACGGGGGGAAGAGGGAGGAGGAGGAGGACGTCATCAACCACTACTGCCACGCGTCGGACAAAGACCCCGTGGCCCATCACAAGATTCTGATCCGACCATCGACCTCGAGGGAATAAGGGAATATCGAAGTGGGGCCCGGAGAAGACGGCGGTGATCGGGCCGGAGCGCACAGGAAAGATTCGGATGAAGCTGTAGGGGATCGCTTTTGCGTTGGGGAGCGTTTGTCTGAAGGCATAAAGCGAGGGAAGACGATGCCGAGTTAAAGAAAGGTATATGATTAGCCCAGAGGATTAGTTAAACAGCTCACGTCGCGTGGAATATCTTGTTGCTTTCCCCCCCTAAGCCCACGAGCTCATGTGGGAAAATTCAAATGACGTGTCTCGATTCATGATGTGTATCCTCCCTTCATTATGATATAATTCCTAGCAATCTTTTGACCCGAACCCCATAAAATAAAAAACAAAGAAGTGATCTTTTAGGAAAGAATCTCTATTCAGTAATTCTAGAGTTATAAATGTCGATCTATATAACGATACGGTAAACTAAATTATGTATTATTAGCGAATCGTATCGACAAGAGAGATCTATCGACACTTTTGAGGATTTGAAAGAAAAAGAGATGACTGTAAATATTTTCTACAACATACTCATAAAGAATGCAATATTTTATCTTAGAATAAGAAAACTTATTGCTCATTAGGTGACTTGTGATTGAGCTTTTTTCACGAGCCCGATCAATCGATTTTCGATGGCTCGTTTTGATGTGATTAATTTATAGATTCGTTAAGCTCGACCGTTATTACGTTCTTCGTGAATTCTTAACGTAAGTCGAGGTTCAACGCGACGACTCGAGAAAGGAAAAGCCGACTTGTCCGATTGCAATGTTTGATGGGCGTGAGACGACGGCCCGCTTTTTCACCGCGGTCAATTTAAAGAATGTGGACAATCTGGACATCATCGGAAAAGATAAGAAGGCAATAAAGCCAGGATGTCCTTGCTCCAAAAGGGTGTCACGTTCCAACATCCAGTGGAGCACTCACTCCCCGGACTTCCTCAAGGTTTTGGAGTTCGAAGGTTCTGATTCTTCACAACTTTAGGCCCATCATGTCATTCTACATCACCATCGAACCCGACCATCCAAGCCACGTC
Source organism: Melaleuca quinquenervia (assembly GCA_030064385.1). Taxonomy (NCBI): domain Eukaryota; kingdom Viridiplantae; phylum Streptophyta; class Magnoliopsida; order Myrtales; family Myrtaceae; genus Melaleuca; species Melaleuca quinquenervia. Next base: position 494,256 of record CM057726.1, on the reverse strand, counting down.
CGTACTAAAGGAACCGAAAAGAGACAAACTTTCAGGTCACAGAGGTGTTGATACATCTGCAAAATTTACAATGGACTTGCAAAAATATCTCGATACTTTTGAAAATGAAAAGTTCATGGACCACACCATGTAGAAATTGCCTTTTCATACGTCCAAGGGCACTTTGAATCTGATGCTCACAAAATAAAAGAACATAAGAATCTTAAAAAGGTAAAGTTTAGCATTTCAAATTTGACGAGCAGTATCGTCGAATATCGCACAAGTTCGATGAGAATTGCGAAAACGCCCTAGAGATGAGAGCAAAGGAAAGGGGAAATTTGGCGATTCTCATCTTTGTTATTACATGACAAGAGCAATTTGTCTTTCTTGACTCGGACCAAAGGTTCATCCATATCATCCTGCCCCGGACAGCGACAGGGTTCCTGTTTATTTTCTAACTAAGACTAGTCAACCGTCCTAGTTACACACATAAGAATCTGTTGACACAGAGACGTATGCACACTTCAGAATTCCTGACAACCAGGTCTTGCAGTCTGATGTCCTTGAACCACGGCTAAAACCTGCAATGTTTCACTAGTCATCGGATCTTCCAAATAGCAGCGTGACTGCAGAGGCTACAATGCTTGGGGACCGCAGAATGATGCAGAAGAATTATCAAATTCTAAGAACACTGACTAAGCTAAAAATGATATTTCACCATAAAAGGTCTGCACAAAACCATTTACAGCATTGAGTTTTTCAACTCGATTATCACTACTTTGACAATTACACATCGATGTCATTCACTTTATAACAGTTGTAGGACAAAAAGAACTACCATGGTCCTGCTGGAAATGAGCCAAAAAAGTCATAAATTTATATTTTTGGTACTAATTCAGTTTTAAACTTTGTGATTGGACCAAGTCCTAAACCTTCCCACATTGATACTATTTCAATCAATCCTCCTGCCACTCTACATGAATTTTTTTAATAATTTTTCACAAATTTTAAAGAATTTTCTTCTTTTTTTTCCTTTCTCTTCCCTTCATATTATGGCCAATACTTGGTCATGGCCAATGATCGGCCACAAGTAAGGGCCAATGAGGGGGTCGCGGCCCTTGCCGAATATAGTGAGGGCTCGCCATTGCCGAATCCAATGAGGACCACCCTCGCCCAAGCCGCAAGGGTCTAACCTTTACCACAATCAGTGAGGTTGGCCCTCACCAAAAGCCACGAAGGCAACCCTCGCCCAAGCTGCAAGGGCAACCATAGCCAAATTCGGCAAGGGCAACGCTGAAGGAAAAAAATGGGGAAAACAAGGAAAGTAAATTAAAAAAAAAAGTTAACAAAAAAATTTTGGAACAAATTATTTAGAAAACAATTAAAATTTCTACATTAGTGTTGGCTGCCATGTAGAATGACTGACGTCCACATCAATGATTTCTAGTCTAAATTGGCCGAATGAACTAAATTGGTACTAATATGAAAAGGTTTAGAACTACATTAATTCAATTGGAAGATTTAGGATTGAATCGGTACCAATGCAATAAGTTTAAGACTAGCCTAGTACTTTTCCCATGTTTCTACCTATTTCTCTATGAAAAAACATATGACTTCAGTAATGGAGGCAACTAAAGACCTAAAGTTTATTTTGTCCACGAATGAAAGATTTTACCTCACTCATGGAGATTCTGCGATTAAAATCATGCAGGCAGAGCACAGCAGCTTGAGCCATATGACGGATTAATCTATCATCAGTAGTATCTGTCAATCTCGGATCTCTGACTTCACTCAAAGAACCCGTTTCAATTGCAGGTAAAGCCTGGTTTCCAACAAAACAAAGCATAAATAGAGAGCATAGAGAAGTTTCTTGTTTCAGATGTTCGTGTATAAGTAGACAAAACCAGCAGGATTAGAAGATTAAGTCAGGCTGTCTAATCTGGAAAGATAATGAAAAAGCCATCCCTTCCATAATACTAAACTAGAGTCTACTTAGATTCTTCCTTCTTAAGGCAACATGTGATTATGAGCACAAATTACCAGAAAGTATGATGAAAAATAAAAGTTTGTCCACATTATGCCAAGGAGGAAGATAATATTTATTTGCCTGAAGCAGCTCAACTATCTCACCCAGTCAATGAGATCCACCTTGTTGGGGTGCACACAACATCGGGCGCTCCTTCCTGTTATGAGCTCCAACAGGAAAATCCCATAGTCATGCACATCCAGATTCAGGCAGCTTCAAACAACCAAACATAACATTTTAAACGTTAGACTGATTAGTCACCCAACGACCTCCTTGTGATTGTTGATATACAAGGGTTACATCAACACCTCCAAGAAAGTATTTGAGGTAAACATGCTTTTATAAAGGACACTTACTGAGCCAATGATTGATCATCTCTGGGAGAACAGTCCTTGAGGCACTTGGCAGTCATGAAGTTCCCAAGCTTGAAGAGGAATGAAGTAACGTGTTGATGACTCATAAAAATTGTTGAGAGAGAAATAGACTTTTTAACAGAGCTTCTGAAACTTCTCGTCTCATCACGAGTTTAGCCTATGTCATTGACAATCGAGTGGAAGCAGGTGTTCAACTTACTGAATAACGGTATTCCTTACCATTGCAGAGCCACCGAGAGGATAGATGATGTGACTCGAACAGACAGAGAGATGCACAATTGGTCCATCAACACATTCCTCATGAAGATAGCGCAGACATGCACCTATTTCCACCGCTATGTACCATCTCGCTTTCCATGGTATTTTTTCAGCGAAACCGTTATCTAAATCAAGTAAAAGTAATTAAGTTGCAACTTGAAATTACATCTAAAGCATATTTAAGACCCATGGGAACACAGGATTTCAAATCTGCAATAAAGGAAAAAAAAATAAAGAAAAGAGATTTATGGAATATAATCTCATCTATTTGTAGCAAGATCAATAGGCATTAGAAAGCCACTTTGAGAGCACTGATGGGAGAATTCTCAGATAAGTGATCTCATCACCTATCACTATCACAGGTCAAACTTCAGAGGGCAGCTCTACAGCTTATTAGGGTATAAAACCAGATGATAGGGACAGAAACCATAGCCTAGCTGGGTCAGCTGCACAGTTCCGCTTTCAGGGTCTCAAAATAGAATTGTACATTGGCTGCATTTAGGCTCAATTCAGGTGTTGACAGCAGATAAAATCAGCAGATAAAATGATGGCACTGATTATAAAATGGTACATCCAAATCAAGGGAAAAAACTCATTTCACAGAGCAGCAGTAAATATATAATCAGCCATCGCCACCCTTACTTGATCCTTGTACAGAGCCAGAGACTGAAGTTCCTTAGTTAAATTTTCCAAAGGTAACATACTTTCATCATACAGGAATTTGGACTATTGGAGATGGGGAGCCATGTGAGCAATTAAAATCATTAAATACGGCCACAAAGTTCTAAAGCACATGCACATGCCAAAATTTTTTATAAGAGCAAGAAATAATTAGAGTGAAGATTATGCTCTTACTTTGCAAGTTATTTTCTAAAGTACCCATGAAGGGGAAGTCGAAGAGCAAGAACATGGAAGAACCCGTGAAGCAGTACCCAACAATATTTGAGATATTCCGGTGGCGTACACGGTAAAGGATCCTCAGCATTGACCAAAAACGCTCATCAGTTTGCAAGAAACATTTTACCAGGACAGGTGTTTCCTGAAATTGTCCTTGATACACTTGTACATTATCTAGAGTTTGCACAATATTCTCCTTGGTAAAACCACCAGTTATCACTTCAAGCTCACTCTGAGTAAAGGATCGAGGAAAGCCAGTTCTCCGTGCGAGTGGGTACCAACAACCGGCCTTAGGTGGAGGTGTTATGCACTTCTCTTCCTGGTTATCTGTAATAGGATCATTGAAGAGATGTCCATCATCACCCCTTCTACGCTTCAGAGAAGAACTTTCCTGCATGATTACTTTTGATGGCATTAAAGTCACCACATCTTTGCCCTTGACTAGTGCGAGATTGCAGCTCACATGCCCATATATGTAGGTCTTGTCTTCCTTTAGACAGCTGTCAACAGCGAAATATTTCGATGACATCCATTAATCGTTGCGCAAGATGAAATACCAAATAAGAAGATCATAAGAATTCCATGCAAACCAACGTCCTTCAGAGGCCGAGATAATTCCTTTTTAAGGGGTGTATACGATATTGGTCACAAGACAATTTGGAATGATCCTAATCTTCAGCTTAACAGAGAGAAGGCATAGAGAGACACCTGTCTAGGATGATCCAACAAGTATTACAGCTCTGTGCTTCTTCAACTATTACTTTTCGCGGACAAAATCCAGCGGCAATTTTACTTTCCAATTTCACCTGCACAAGGAAAGTTCTATGCCTACTCAGTGGCATTTTCTTCTTACTGCAAATTAAATAGTCTCTAACCTCATTTTTCTTGCAGTGCCGATAAAATGGCTGGAGGCAACTCTTGTATTCATCCCTCTTTTTGGCGATCTCTTCCTCGAGCTCTGTCGGATCCACTTCCCCTATTCCCAAGTGCTCCAGTTTTTGCCCTGCAAAAATTATTCACTATGTTTACCTTCCTCGAGAAGAGTGAACCTATAAAGTTGTTTAGCTACCTTCAGGACCTTACAATATTAATGGAACTACAGGAACAACGTCGAGGATATCAATGAATGACACCAGGACACCTACACTTCTTTTAGTCCTTAAAGTTTAAGCTGCTTGTGGTTGATCGACAAGCAACAATCACCCAGTTTAACACCTTGAAAAATCACGTCGGTGAGATTTCGATGAAAAAAACATGGTTATGGGACTAAGGGGCGGTTTTTACTATATATAAAAAGGCAGACCATAAATTTTTTGTGAAGTTGAGAGGTAGCTGATTCCAATATCGCATAAGAGAAATCCTTTCTCATTGTAATTCTGCCAGTAAAATGGTGTTGGACATAAAATCGCGTGGGAGAGCTAAAACTAGGCAAGTCATCTCTCGTCATTATGCTTCATACGTAAACTGGAGGTGTGGAAACTGGTTACCCATGTGAAAAGGAAAGCAGGAAGGTCGCTTGGCAATCTCGCAGAAGACTCCAAGAACAAGAACAGTGTGTCCTCGTCGGAGGACGTGCCTGAGAGCCCATTCAAGAGCATGGACGTTCCCCCTACTCCTGTTGGCGTCTATCACCACCATCACCGTTTCTCCAGGACAAGAAGAATCAGCGGCTTCCAAACCCATCTTGTCGGAATCGATCTTCTTTGTTCCTCTGGACACAAACTCGTCTTTGGGTTGGGATGGGTATTTCGTATAATGTGAGAAGGGATGTTCATAGTTTAGCTCGTCTAATAGAAACTAAGAGAGAGCGAGAAACAAGGTTTTCTCTAGTTCGATATGGACCAAGAATTCTTCCTCTGTTAATATCAAGAAGGATGACACATTCTCAATTTGACAGTACCAAGGGAGCCTTGGCGATCCTTCGATCAGGCAAAGGACAAAAAGGGTGGGTTCTTTTGTCTGTTCAGCTTCTAGGCAATAGGAATAGGGACAAGAAACGAATCCACAAATTATCTCATGATAACATTTCAACTTCATGGTCTTAAATATCGACGGATAATGTGACATCCTGTGAGAAGGTCTCTTTTTTAGCTATAATACTCTCTGCCAGCCTTTCTTTTCTTACGAGTACCTGCTGGTTACGCTGGTTACGAACTTATTAGTGCCCATGGGCTTTCATTTCCTCATAGATAACTGTGTAGTTGCTCCGTATTGAGGCTGTTGAAAATGAGATCGAAATGGACAAGTATGATCTCACTGATTATCCAGTGAGCAGTGCTAGCAAGTCAGATCGCTTGACTGGAAATAGGAACCAACAACTTACCGTGGGAGACTTTAATTTCTTGCCACGCAAAGGACATTAAAACAATAGCAAGGGAGTCAGACTTGTATTCGATACACATAATCGGATCATCGAGTTGGCCAGGCATCCAATGCATTTAGTGTAGCTTACTGAACACCAACACGATCTTTATGAGCATTTTCCTTAGAAGAATGACTATTGGCAGTAGTTTCTTGAAATCAAAAGTAGCAAGACAATGCCTTTTCGTTAGCAACCAAAGTGGCACTCGCCAACCGTTCTGCATCTGGAGTAAGATTACAGCTGCCTTTTGTTCATGAAAATTATTGCACCATCCTTTTCGCAATATATACACAAACAAGCACTTTCTCATACGAAAAAATAGGATGCTTCAATGTCCCAAGATCAGGTAACCTCAAGCCGTAATTAAAAATACAAGTCGGATATGAACGAAGGCCATAAGGCAACCCCCATGCGTGGATAATGTCTTTATTTTACCTGCCAATCCCATTGATCCTCTGAATAACACTAATAAGACCTTGAGTACCCAGATGACCATCTCCATTGGCCACCATTCCAGAGAACAGCTGCTTGCACTGTGCAGCTCCAGGCAAAACAACCACCTTCTCATCCTCACCTCCTTCCACTACATCCACGCCCATCCCCAAATCCTTCACCATGTACTCCGCGAACCCGCCCGGCCTGAAATCCTTACCAATCATCCTCTCCCCAAATAACTCCATCACCATCGAGCCCGCAGCCCCACCTCTCACTGCGTCCACAAACTGCCTCACATCCAACCCTGCCCTCTCGGCAAAAACCATTCCTTCACTCAACCCCAACAGATTAGCACCCACCACTATCTGATTAGCAATCTTGCAACTCTGCCCACACCCAGCTTTCCCCATGTAAGTGACTTTACCCATACAGTCAAACAAGGGCCTCAGCCACTCGACAACCCCATGATCACCACCTGCGAAAATAGCCAACTTTCCATCTCTGGCACCAATGTCGCCCCCGCTAACGGGCGCATCGATTGCCCAGCAATTCCGGCCTCGTGCAGCGTTGAAGATCTCGCGGGCGAGGGCAGGATGGCTGCTGGTGGTGTCGACGATCGCGCCTCCGGGGTTTAACCCAGAGAGAATCCCATTGGGGCCGAGGACAATTGATCGAACATCTGATGGGTGTCCCACCATTGTGAATATGACGTCGCTGCGAGAGGCCACATCACGAGGGGAATCGGCGAGAAGGGCTCCTAGGGATTGGAGAGGGAGGGCTTTGGAAGGGTTGCGAGCGTAGATGGTGAGAGCGTAACCGGCTGAGATCAAGCGAGAGGCCATGGAAGCTCCCATCACGCCGATGCCGATCCAGCCGATGCGGGTATGTGCAGGGTTGATGGGCGTTGGATATGGAGCTTCCATGAGTACAGACTGAGAGTGAGACTGAGAGCGAGAACTGGCGGAGCGGGCGATCCGGGTGCTTTGCCCTTGTGGCAATCCGAAAGTGTGCACGGCACACTTGTACGGACTCAAACCCAGAAAGGCCCAGACACATTTCTTGGAAGGAAAAATGAAATAAAAGTTCAGTATATCATTAAATAAACTAAAAGGTCATTAATAATATTGTACGTTGAGTTAGAATTCAGAGACTGTGTCAAATAAAATTAAATTTTGGAGACCGCATTATCTATTAAACCATAATTCAAAGACTATTTGTGTTATTTTTCATTTTTACAAATACATAGAAATACCAAGTAATGCTATGCTAAGTTTCCCTGAATATGCTCGTCTAAGTAGGCAAACACTTATTGTGGAAGCATATAAAATACCTCATAATGCATTGATACTGAACAGCGCATTGTTTACTGGATTAGCTAAATGTGGGGTGACTATTATGGGAGCTTACCTAGAAATTTCAACTCAACGAAGGGTTACAAGATGATTGAAGGATCTTGTTTTCTAGCCTAAATGGTTCATAATACGTACTGAATTTTCCCATAAGGTGAAACAATTTGATCAAAGAAACCATAAAGACATTGTCCACCTAGAAAATACGACAAGCCTAGAAGCTTATGTGCTCTTAATCATGATTATTCCTTGTCACCAACATGGGTACGATCCTCCAACTTCACTTTCACAGCGGGTTTAACTGGGCTGCCAAGAAGTTAAATCAAAACGAGAAATAAAATCCCTGGTCTAATTTGTTATACAATGAAAAGGAAAAGAATCCCTAAAAGTAAGTAAACAACGCTTGAGACACGCTGTGCAAGAAGATGGAGTGATCTCATCAGGAAAAGTAGTGTCACCCTCTTCTTAGTACTAGAACTTCTGCAAGCATAATAAATGACAGTCAAATTGCTACCAGGCATTTTAACGTGGACATATTGTATTAAATGCGTAACAAGGGGCCAGTAGGAGATTCACTAAACAAAAGTTTTGCAAATGGAATCGAGTCTCAACAAGTTCTTACAGGAACTGAGATGACGAGGTCAATCAAGAAAGCTAATATCGTTGCTGCTATAGATAATTTCTGCCCTTTTCACTCCGAAGCATTGTTTCTACAATTTTATAGTCCTTCCTAGCTTTGTTCTGAAGTATTGTCATAGAGTGCTTAACACGATGCCTTTGCGTCGCTGTCCTCTTTTTGCTGGTCCTCTGAATCATCATCATATTCCCCCTCAGCAGCGGTTTCTTCAGTGTGCTCATCAGCACTCCCCATTGATTCCTCACTATCTTCATCATAAATTACCTGTGGACAATGAGTTGCTGATATGATGTTGTTTTCAAGTGTCCAATTTAATTTTTCCTCGTGTTTAAATTCCAGAAAAAGACCGCATCTCCTTATAAATTTTTCAATGGAAGAGTCCACAGCACCTATCTCTTCAAGGGAGAATTCTACATAATTGCAACCTTCCCAGGCCTTAACTACTGGACATGGAAGATATAGCAACCATAAATGATCTGACTTCAGTGAGAAGAAGTTCTCCACAACCTTAATGACTAATTCCCCGTTGATAATACCTTGAAGCTCGCAAGTAGAAGATTTGGTCACAACGGCACATAGAGCAAAACCAACCAGCTCAGCATATAGAAGCTCAGGCACTTGAAAATAGAAAAAACCATTATTGGTTTGATACTTGAACCATTCTGGAATCTCACAACCTGGCAAAGTAAGGCTGAGTGTGTGATCCTGAAAAGAAGAACCCCTTAGATTTTTAATATGCTGCCTAGTAGGTAGCATGCATCTGTAACGTGCATGTGAGAGAGAGAAACAGAGGTTTACCTGGTTCAAAAGAATGTTTGCAACAGTGTCACCCAAATTCTCAGCCAGTCTCTGGCAGTTGGTGAGGTTGATAGATTTGGCATGGGGAAAATCCTTGGCATGGGAGTTGGCCATGTTTGATAGCTGTGAAAATACCTCCAATGACTCACAGTCTATGGCACTTACACTTTCGATGCTTGGTGGAAGTCTAGGTACTTCTAGTAGCTGGCTGCAGAAATTCAACTCAAGTTTCTGTAAGTTGGCAAGTTCGCTGACCCATGCAGGAAGCTTGACAAGATTGTTCCGTGAGAGCTCTAATTCCTCCAAGGTTGAAATGCAAGACATATTCATGAGGAAGTTGATTTCTGTTAGATTGCAGTTTCGAAGGTCTAGAGATTGTAGAAAAGGAAACTCTGGCAAGGATCCATCAAGGGAAGTCCCAGAGGGAAAGCTTCTTGTCTCACGAAGAACGGACACCAGATGCTCTCCACTCTCCATGCAACTTGTCGAAATATTTATACAATCAGAAGTTTCTTGTGCTTGCCATTTATTTTCAGTGTTATCTAGGAATTTACCGAGTTCAAAGCAATCACGCAGTAGAAGTTGCTTCAGATGCAATAGCTTGTGAATTCCACCGGGAAGCCCTTTAAGCTTCTTGCAGCCTGATGTACACAATACTTCTAGCCCCACAAGGTTTCCTATAGAAGAAGGTAGTTCCTTTATTGCGGTTTTGGACAAACGAAGTTCCTTCAATGATTCCATATTTTCGAGGTTGTTGGGAAATGTCTCAAGTCTTCTACAGCGGGTTAGAAGAAGAGTCTGGAGGGATTTCAACTTCAGGTTGGTAGGAAGCTTCCTGAGATTAAAGCAATATTCAAGGTTCAGAGTAACAAGCCTGTCAAGAAGGCCAACGGAGTCATGAACCTCAAGTAAACTTGTGCAACGAGTGAGAATCAAGGACTCAAGATAGGGGAGCGCAGAGAAGTCGGGGATCTCTGTCAGGAATCCAGAACCTTCAAAACTCATGTGCTTCATGTACTTAAAAATCTGTATGAGGAAATAGGAGAAAAAGGGATCAGCTTGGCTACGAAAGTCATTGTTATAATGAACTCAAAGAATTAAGTTTTCAACCTTGTACACTTGACCCAAATCCTTGATGTGGCTGTTTGGCATGAAGAGGCCAACAAGTTTCTTTGGATGAAAATTGGCCGGCAGTGACGGTAAGGGATATCCCTCCCAATCAACCCACCTCAAATTGTTGGAGAGATAGTCGAAGTCTCCTGATATATATGCATTACGAATTATGAGCACTCTGAGCCTTCTCATCCTTTTGAAGGCTTTCGCATTCAAGTATACCTCTTCTGTTTCAGGCAAAACTAGTTTTATGGCTTCCACTTTATTTGTTCCCTAAAAAGCAAATTCATGGCTTAGTAATGAGGTTCAACGGCATGCTGAAACCTATTCAACAAAATCAAGTGCATTCCATTCGTGTTTTTTTTTAAGAAGACGCAGAATGGTTAATGACTGAAATGATGAAGGCTTTGCATGAGACATACCAAATTTTCTGTCAGAACATCAGTGATGTCTTCCGAGTACCATAATCGGCTGCGTTCACCGGGATTGTTCGGAGACTCTTTGCGTACAATTTCCCTCCCCATTTCTTGCAGTAAGTCGTGCATTGACAACTTGTTGACTTCTATACCTATCAAAGATTTGTCGAGTAGAACTCTAATTCCAATATCAGGAAAGAACTTACAAGCATCAAAGACTTTCATCACATAATCTTGGTCATCTCCATTGAAGAAGCAAGCGATATCAAGAAAAATAGCTTTCTCGAGATCATCAAGACCATCATAGCTAATTCGCAGTATTTCATTATATTCACGGTTAGGTACACTTTTCAACCTTGCTATTGCACTTTCCCATTCCCTCACATTCCTACCACACAAGAAAGAACCCAAAACAATGAGAGCCAAGGGAAGGCCTTTAGCATAATCAAGTAAACGACATGTGAGTTCCTCAAACTCTTTTGGAGGATTAGGTGATTTGAAGGCATTCCAACAAAAGAGCTTGTATGAGTCAATAGAATTTAATTTCTTGACCTCGTGAAAGTGCTCTACTCCATGGGCTTCTAGCAAATGCTTGTCTCTGGTGGTGATGATGATTCTACTACCGGAGCCAAACCAACTTTTGTCCCCTGCCAGTTTCCTCAGCTGGTCCAGATGATCAATATCATCGATAACAATGAGGACCTTTTTGTGGCAAAGCCTCCTGCTTATCAGACTTATTCCTCTATCAGCATTTCCCAACTTTATGTTTGAGTCCCCTAATATCTCGAAAAGGAGCGTTTCTTGTACTTGAACTAAACCATGCTGCCTGGAAACCTCCTTCACGTTTGCCAGAAAGCTGCTACCTTCGAAGTCATCAGCATGCAAATTGTAAATGGCCTTGGCGACGGTGGATTTGCCTATGCCTCCAATTCCATAGAAGCCAATCATCTGAATGTCGTCCTGACCAATTCCAAGAATCGCATCAACTTCATCTAGGGTGTCATCTATGCCAACTGGGTGAGTTGCAACATTCAAAGCGGGGCGATTCAATTTACTCGAAACTTCTTCAACGATTGCCTGAATGAGCTTTGATTCAACCCTGCAAGTTTCAGCGCATCAGCTCAGAAAAAGAAAAGGAAAACGTCCCATCGTACCAATAACAGAAAACTAATTGGCTTCAAGTTTCAGCAAGACTTGCGAAGGACAGGAAATATATTTATAATGAGATTCAATTGCAGCTTACTGCTCCGTCAATATAATTTTTTCTCATTGATCGACGTTACCATCGATCTGTACATGAGCGCAGGTTGTATAATAGTGATAGAGGATCATTCTAATTTTTGGTACAAGGAGATAACTTCAAAAGGAGCCACTGTGTAGGTAGATCTCAACACTGGAATCATATAACCCCCAGTATGGGAAAAAGTGTAACTGATCCAACCTACTCTGTCAAACTCAAAGAGAGGGGGAGTAGTGGTACCCTTTTGAGAAGTGCCAACCAGCCAAATTAGCCAAATTCTCAAGAGATTTCCTCCATTTCATGATCCTCTCGGAATCTTTCCCATGCTTGTCCTCATGTTTGGCTAGATAATCTCCAGTTTTGCCTGTTTGCTTTCGCAATTCAGAAGGATCCACCCTATAAAAGATCGGCCTAACCATATGACCCTTTGTTTCTTTACACTCAAGAATCTTGACGAGCTCGTCCAAGCACCATCCTGAAGAAGCATAGTTTTCCGAGAAAACGACAATGGAGATCCTGGATTCTTCAATCTTCTCCGAGAGCTCTGCGGAGATGCCTTGCCCTTTGGGAAGCTGGTCATCCAGGAAAGTGTTGATCCCACGACGGCACAACGCATCGTAGAGGAAATTCGTGAAGCCTTCACGGGTATCCTCACCTCTAAAGCTCAAGAACACGTCGTAGTTCCATCTTGGGGACATAAAGGAGGATGCCATCGGATGGTGAAGCTAGAGAAGACACTCAGATGGTAGCAAAAATGGGTTACACGAATAATGCGGATGCCAGGGTGAACGAAACTAGGGACAACAGAAGGGACAAGAGAAATGGAGAAATGCCAAGGAGCAATCCATTTATTCAAGTAAATGCATCACTTGTCATCTGTCATCTTGGCTCACAAGTTGCGGTCTATGACTAACCCACTAGCCCTCCCTCCCTCCCGCCCTCCCTCTCTGTTCTCTCAGAATCCACACAAATCAGTCAACCTTCTATTGCAGTGGAGGGCACTGGGAAAAAGATATAAAGCGGATTTTTTCAGAAAACGGAATTTCATTTCTTGTGGTTATTTTCGAGTCAAGAAAAGGTATAAAAAGAAAACCCTTTTGGAGATGGACAAGACAAGTGCCATCTGAACACGGAGAAAAGAAGAGGCGCAGGGTTGGGCTCATGCCGTGACCTTCTGGCAACTTCCTGACATGTTGAAAAGCACGCATTTGACCCGAAACCGAAATATATATTTCCATGGCGCTGAATGTGAAGGCCAGGACGACTCCGCCCGATCTGTTCATCGAGCCTCACTCCAAATCCAGAATGTCAAATCCCCAAAGAGAAAAGGCTAACTTGCTCCCCATTTGAGTTGACCTTGATTAATGAAACAAGGGGCACCAAACTGCTGGTTCGTTCAATACGTCATTAGAAGGCGCAGGCATCATTATCGATACGCTGGCGATGGCTTCCACTTGTTGGTAAATTAATGCGACGACTCCGCAACGAAGAAACAACCAACTCTGGAAATTAGTATTAAGGCGTATGTAAGGTAGCCTTTTAGTCATCTAATTCTTTTTTAGCATTGCTCGCATGAGATTAGTGGAGACTTGAGAGAATTACTCTACATAGCACGTGTAAGCACGTGCGAGGTTGCTTTGTTTTCCTGGTTTTCGTTGCCTGTCGATCAATTGGAGGAGGAGAATACGCTCTCGGCTCAATCAAGGACGCATCAAAACTAAGCTGCGACGTGCCGAAAGAGATTCATTTTGTGTTTATGTCAAAGGACATCGCGATGCAACAAAGAGAGAGAGAGAGAGAGAGAGAGAGAGAGAGAGAGAGAGAGAGAGAGAGAGAGAGAGAGAGCATTCACAAGTAAGTTAACGACATTATAATATTATGGAAGTTGGGAGAACCGAACTTCGGTTACCCAAGTTACCCAAGGAAAGATGTCGTCTTTTCGGTTTCCATTGCCTGCGATTGCCTTTCGCCATTGACCCTTGAACCTTCTTGACGTGCATGATGTGTGGAACCGCTGCTTCCACTTGAGGACTCGACGTAGACGCTAGGCGGGGAGAGAGAGAAAGAGAGCTTTTGTGTCGGTATATGTCCGTTTCGGTGATTTCAATTCGAAAGCTCTCTTGTTCGGCAACATGCTTCAGTCCCTGGAGTTATCATTTCAAGTGCAAGATCGACCTCAGGAGCATCACTTCCATGTCGAAACCCCTCTCGATTCACAGGTTGCGGTCTCTTGTGGATCCACTCCTCGTGCAAGGGCCGCTCCATCCATCGACATACGCGCCCATTTTCGGGCTCTTGACTGGCTGCAACTTGCTGAAACTTGGACAACAACTGCACTCTCACATGGCTCTGCGTGGCCTTGAGCCCAACGCCTTCCTCGCGGCCAAAATGGTTGCAATGTACGCGAGTTCGGGCGATCTTGATTCAGCCATATTTTTGTTCAGAAGAGTCGAGAATCCCAATCCCCTATTGTTCAATTCGATGATTCGAGCTTACACGCGATACGGGCGTTCGGTGGAAACTATGCGAGTGTACTGGAGAATGCATAGCTTCGGTTCCAACGGCGATAATTTCACATTCCCGTTTGTTCTCAAATGTTGTGCAGACTTATCGGATATTGGAATGGGGACATGTGTCCATGGTGTTAGTATAAGAACCGGTTGCGAGCTTGATATGTACGTAGGGACATCGCTGATTGATATGTACGTGAAATGTGGTGAATTGAGTACCGCCCAGAAGTTGTTCGATACAACGTCTGAGACGGATGCTTCGTCTTGGAATGCCCTAATAAATGGCTACATGAAAGTGGGTGACATTCGTGCTGCTGAGAGTTTATTCGGGAGGATGCCATGCAAGAACATTGTTTCCTGGACTGCCTTGGTTTCAGGGTACACCCAAAACGGATTGGCCGATAAAGCATTGGGAGTGTTCGATGAAATGCTGAGACAAGAATCGGAGATAAAGCCCAATTGGGTGACGGTGATGAGTATCCTCCCTGCATGTGCACATTCAGCAGCTCTGGATCGGGGAAGACGAATACATGATTATACACGGAGGACTGGCTTAGACTCAAATCCTTCAATACAGGTAGCACTTGCTGCAATGTATGCAAAGTGCGGGAGTCTGGTAGATGCCCGCCGTTGTTTCTTTAACTTAAAAGCTGGTGATAGAACTTCAGTCGCGTGGAATACGATGATAACTGCTTATGCATCACATGGATATGGAACTGAAGCCGTGTCGGCTTTTGAGGAGATGATTAAGTCTGGAGTTCGCCCTGATGACATCACTTTTACCGGACTGTTATCTGGATGCAGCCATTCGGGTCTTATTGATGTGGGGTTGAAGTATTTTCACAGTATGAGAACTGTTTATTCAGTTGAACCGAAAGTTGAGCACTATGCTTGTGTTGTCGACCTTTTGGGTCGTGCAGGGAGATTGGTAGAAGCGAAAGAGCTTATTGGTAGGATGCCAATGAAAGCAGGACCAAGCATTTGGGGCGCACTGCTGGCCGCATCCCGCAAGAACCGTAATTTGGAGATTGCTGAAATGGCTGCTAGAGAGCTCTTTGTGCTCGAACCTGAGAACAGCGGCAACTATGTTCTGTTATCCAATATGTATGCAGAAGCTGGCAAGTGGAAGGAGGTGGACAATTTGAGGGCTACTCTAAAGAGTCAGGGCATGAAGAAAAGCCCTGGGGGCAGTTGGATTGAGGTGAATGGTAAAGCCCATCTGTTTCTTGGAGGAGACACGTCACATCCTCAAGCAAAAGAAATATATAATTTTTTGGAGGATTTGCCTAGCAAGATCAAGGCAGCTGGTTATATGCCTGATACTAGTTTTGCTCTGCATGATGTTAGCGAAGAAGAGAAGGAACAGAACCTCACAACACACAGCGAAAAGCTAGCCGTGGCATTCGGGCTACTCAGCACAAACCCTGGAGTTGTACTTCGCGTGACCAAGAACCTTCGAATATGCGGAGATTGTCACACAGCCATCAAGTGCATATCTAAAATTTACCAACGGGAGATAATAGTGAGAGATGTGAACCGATTCCATCACTTTAAAGATGGCTCATGTTCTTGTCGAGACTATTGGTAAGTAGTTAGAGAGTCTGTTGTCGAATATTCTAAACAATTATGAGGGTTATCATATTCTTATTCTTGCTTTGGAAGCTAAGCACTAAAGTTTTGCATTACGCATTCTTTTTAACTCATCAATCCCTTTGATGACAGTTCTTGTATGTGCCCAAAATATTTAAGGCCACTCTATATCAGTCATTAAATAATGTTCGCCTCACTTCTTTTTTCTTTTTCTTTTTTGTCAATATGTTAAGTCTCCCTTGAGACTTATATGATCTTAAAATTGAAATAAAGCGAGCTACACATGCACCCACAGTACTTGAAATCGGCTGATATGGACTTTGCAGCAATCAATTGCAAATCATAACATAAATCATCACCGATGTTGCTGATGTTGTATATTACGGCAAACAGAAAGAAGTAGGAGGCTAAATAATTTAGGGGGAAGTAATAAAAAAGAATTCATTTCATCCTTGATTTGGTTTTGCTCTGAAGATTTCAAATAAAAAAAATTCAAGAGTCCCTTGGGTATCACAAGACAAATCGCCATATCCTCAACTAAAGAGAACCTATTTATACAAATCTCACCATCTTAAACAGCCGTTTCAAGTGAATGGTACATCTCAAAAATATGCACGTCACCAGACATCATTATGAAGACTGCAAACTGATATTTGCTCACAAGAAGCTACAAATTTGATGTTGTCACCGTCGTGCACAGATAAAGAAGGCCGTGATTAACAAACAACAGAGAACTTTTCCCCGAAAAAGAGCCCCAAATCAAGAGTCTGGCTCACAACTAGTGTAACTCATGGGGCTAGATGTATTGATTAAAATGTAGACAACCCTATGATTAATTGACAGGGAACAAATTTACAAATACTCAGACCTGTAAAACAAAGACAGGAATATACACAGAGAATGTCATATAATTCTATACCTGCAAAAGAATGCTAGATAAACTGATGAAGAATATAAATCAGTGATCTATTTGCCTTATTAAAGAGAACAATATGTAAAACATGGTCCAAGACTCCAAGGTAAAGCAGAGCTTGTAAAGCAAATCCATTGTTACATAAACACATTAAAGTAGCTCTGACTGGTATGCTATGTATGTTAACAGATTTTCTGTGTTAGTAGAACTTCAGTCTGTATGCTTGTAGAGGACTTTGTCAACAGAGAGGATGTACAAACCATGTCACGATTCAATAACTGATACATTTGAGTACGTGCAGTTGTATTGCTCCCCACTTGAATTCTTCTCTTTAAATCTATACCAGGAAATCTTCCATGTTACCAGCAGACTTTGCCTGCAATTAAAAGACATCACCACATTTATGAGAGTATACATATAGGAGCCTCCAATTGAGAGGATTCAACCATTCCTTCCTTTAATCTGCCTTGATCCTATATACAGGATACCATCAGATTAGCAGCAAGCAAATTGAAAGAAACATGTGGATGTGATAACGAAGTTGGCAAAGGACAGAAGGGCAAAAAAAAGGAGAAAAATGAAGAAAAGTACCATCTACACACCTCATCTAGGAATTCTCAAACTTAAGATATAAAATGCCAATAGTATGAGATGTCAGCTTTTGAGCTGAAAGAAATGTTGTTATTGCCAACGTTCTTAGTCAAGATTCTAACGTAAATTTTTTACAATCTTCCTCCATTTTGACAACTTCTTAAAGTAGGCTAAGATGGACATGCCCAATGGTCAAGGTGGATGAATAAAAGACTCAATGGCATATGCCAGAAAAATGACAATGGGAGCATGTACGGACACATCAATGTCCCTTAAAGACTTCTTTTGTCAATGTTCCTCAATAGCAAATGAAACACCTCTCAAGTTGTCATGCAAACTAAACAGGATTTGACACACCGATTATCAAGCGGAAACAGAGTATACCTCTCTAGATCTATGGCTCTCTTTGCTAGCATGAGTGTCAAGAAAACAGGAACCATTGCCGCACACAGATGCTTCAGTGTGTGTCCACTAACAATATGATGAGTCCATCTGTAAATCAATTTATCTTCTGCTTCTTCCACCTTAGCTATAAGGTAAAATGCTGCGAGTGCAAATCAAAGGCATTCTTAACAAGGGCAAAAGGAGAGATGCCCATCAGACAAAAACGTGTTGACAATAAAAGCAAACCTGCAGCCCAAAGCCAGTATGATGAATGCGTATACATTGGAGGTAATATTATAGCCATAATTGGTATGGCGATGCAAGGAAGAAATTGGACAAGAGCATATGGGCGAAGATCATCAAAGTACCTGAAGAACAATACAAAGAAAAGATAAAAAAAAATGATGGTTGGCATCAGCTAGATAGTAAATACGCCAAACACCTCTACACTTCACTTCAACATAGAGATGATAAGATCTGTTCCAAAAATGAAGTACGCATTATGTAACTCAGAAGACAGCTTCGGTAGCAAAGCACATGATCGTACTCTATCTTCAGCATTATTCCAAACTATATTCACCACCCAAATTCACTCTTGACTCCCAGGAACTAGTTACAGTCTGCTTCTCTGAGCATGTGGTTTCATCAAAACTAATTGTCAATTTCTTTAAAGTTAAGGACTCCACAGAAGGCATACAATAAAGTGTCATCTACAGGAAAATCCACTTCTCTAAACCCTACTAAAAGGATAAGATTGCCATCTGAGCCTATACTAAAAGGTTAAACTTGAGAAGGAAGAATGTAAGTAGAAACAATCTTGCCTCCAATATAAAATGCTCAATATTCCAGCCATGAGCAGCGGTATGATTGACACCATCCCCTTATGCTGATCAATCCTTTCAATGATGAAGATTGCGACTATTGAAGTGAATGCAACAGTCATCTGGCCACAGGAGAAGAGGAACGTTGTCAAACTACCGTATTTCAACAGCAATAATAAATATTCTGCAGTACACATTCTTGTGAGTTGTAAACTGACTTACTGGAAGACGATCCCAAACAAGACGAGCATCATCTGGCTTGAGATGGTAATAAGAGGAGCCAAAAGCAACTGCAGCAACACCAACAAAAAAGAACGTCCAACCCCAAAGCTCACCTTGCAAGCTAACACACAAAATGGCGGATCAATTTTGAGAGCGAAGTGATGTATTTTCAAGCAAGAACAGCATTACCTTAGCTTGAAATAATTGCCATAATAGCAAAGTACCAGACCAACGAGACCCACAACAAGGAATGGAAAGTTTGAAACTACGTTCAGCGTATTAGGTATGCCTGCAAAATTAACATGGACAGATAAGTTGTTTGAAGAGGAGGAAGGAAAAAAAACACCAAACTAAATAAAGAAGCCGAATGTGAAAAGCATTTCCGCGAAGAAAACTCGAAATAATACTCCCTTGACAGAACTGGACTTCACCATACGATTACAGAACTCGGGTGAACATGCATTAATCTCTTTAGCTTGAGCTTGTCCTTCTTACAAGAACTACAACGTCAATTTCAAGGAAGCACGTCGCCCACCCGGTTTGGGAGCTATTACAAACAATATCTGCTTCACTAAGGAACTGCCTGGAGACCCGCATGCACAATTTAAACAATTCGAAGTTCAGTTAAGACTCTCCTTCCTACACACACATCCTTCTCTTAGACGCCGATCCTGCTGTCTCACCCGAGCACCGGATAAGTAACCGCTGAACGCGAGAGCAGCAAGTTCCGCTATTAACGGACGGTGACTTCAAATTACTAGCGAGCTGATCGAATTAGGGCTTCCTAGTGAACGAATTAGAGCGAAAGAAGAGGTGGGAAGATTACCGAAGAACTCGCGTTTGTCAGCGAAATCGTGATATTCCTCCGATTGAGGAATAGCGGGGGTCACTATCATCAGCACAACGAAGCAAACAATCGCCGCTCCCCAAGCATACATCGTGCGTCTCCTCATTTCCAACGCAGAATCGCAGCGCCCCGGAGAGAGAAAGGGATGTCCCGTTCTTGTTCTCTTCTTGTTCTTGATCTTGGCTCGACCGGGCTGTTGATCTCAATGGTTTCTTGCTGAAGTTTTCTCCTCTGCCCTCTCTAAAAAGTCGTCTTCTTTCCAAAGGGAAATTGGATAGTACGCAAGATTGGCGAATGAAGCACACAGGGAGTTGGAAGAAAGAAGACTGGATATGATATTTCATTAGAAGTAAATGGATAAAATAATGAAGATGATTATAATGTGATATTTCCTCGGCGACTTTTGTTCACTTTTAATTGTCTTTGAAACTCGAAATCCTATTAAAATTCTTATTTTCCGAGGGGATCGTATAAAAAGAAACTTCAGTAAATCAAATAATAAAAAAAAACAACACAAACTGTTCAATAATTTCTTAATACGATAAACTTTTTTGTCAAGTCCACGCTTTTGCTTTGTTTTTCTGTTTTATTTCTCGTCTCGACATTAATTTTATTTAGAAAAGTGCAGCGCGATAGAAAAATGTAATCGGTCCAGTATGCATCATTCAGTAATTAGTATAACTTTATTAGAAAATGTCGTCGTAGCCCATTTATCATATATTCGTAAACTTAAACTCCACCACACAAAGTTACACGATGATGATATACTTGGCGAGTCATTTTTTTTCATATACTTTTGAACCAAATTTGGTATACTTTTTAAGTTGGGTTGTATAGTTCAAGTCAATTCGAAAAATACATATATGTGTTCATTTTAATTTGCCTAAAATAAAAACATATACATAAACACAACCTTACTCAGACCTCTAGCGAAGTATCTTGATTACATTTTCATAGTGTTTCGAATTGAGTTGGGTCAAATGTATGGTTGAGCATAACAAATTGTCCAACTCGAGAATCACCCAAACCAGACCAGACATGAGATGCTGGATTAGTTTGGTTATTCAGGATTTCAATCTGATCCATGGTTCATAAAAATGGAACTGGTTCCCAATTCTTTGTAGGGCGGGATTGGACTAACCATTTGTGTAACAACCAATTTTCTCTCTCCCCATCTCTCTCTTCTACCGACTGACTCCTTCTCTCTCTCCCCTTCCCTTTTCTTCATTTTATTTCTTTTCTCTCTCCCTCCCTTTTTCTCTTTCACCGCCTCCCCCCCCCCCATTTTCTACCAACTTTCTCCCTGCCCCATTTTGTCGACCTCTCTCTCTCTCTCTCTCTCTCTCTCTCTCTCTCTCTCTCTCTCTCTCTCTCTCTCTCTCTCCAGCCTGAAGGCATCCATTCCTCTTCTATTTTTCTCCGTCTTCTTCGTTCCGTCGCCTCCATGGTCGTTGCTTGAGGGTTCTTGCTCCTAGTTTTACTCTGTTTTTTTTATTCCATTGGACCACTTAGGAATTGGACTAGTCAATCTGGTCCACAGTCCTAAAAATGGGGAACTAGTCCCATCAGTTTGATTTTTGGTTCTGGGGTAGGACCTAACTGCCTTGAACCATGTACACGCCTGGTCAAATACATGTTTATAACATTTTGGATTAGGTGTCATAAAAACCTGACCTGTTAAAACTCCTAATGGCTTCGAAGAGGTCCTTTTTAGCTAAACGTCCGGTTTGAAGCATCATTGGTCGCTTGAATATATAGGATGGGATACAAATGCCTTAGGAAGGCAAAAGATGGTGATTGATCAAAGTATTGACTATAAATAAGGCGTAAGTTGACAGACTTGCGATTATTTTTACAATTCATATTCATGATTATCTTATCGGGAATTAGGAATATTAGATCAAAGTATTGACTATAAATAAAGCATAAGTTGACATACTAGACATTGAACTTGTTTTGAATGGTAAATATGACAACATTTAAGACTAGGCCTCCCGGATATTCTTTCTATCTCTTAAAAAAAAAGGGATTATAGAGCAGGTAGCTTTGAGTTTTTATAAGATGTGATTTGCAATATATTGGCTTTAATAGCCCCTCTTAGTTACTCCCATGAGGTGCTATTTACTAATAGAAGTGAGTAATTGTGTATTCTATTAGATTATTTCTCGTTCTCTTCTTTTCATTTCTCTCGATCAACACATAAGATTAGTATTTTCATAAAAATAACAATAATTCGAAGCATCAATTTTCACGGCTAAAATCGATAACATGCTAGGTTAGGTACTAAATCGAGCTTAGAAGTTTTAATAAATTTATTAAAACGGGTCACTAAATTTGCATTTACATGAAATAAGATCAAAATGGACTAAATTGATCTATTTAAGTCGGGTCATTTTCGATCCCGACCTATCCGTTCGACGATATTGGGAAACCTATGGGTGCTATCAAGTCTCGGAGCACGACTTTGATGTAACCATTCAATCCAGAGGCACCCGGGCTGATAAGGGCATAGTCGGGCTTTCATTTAGCCGGACTACAAGGTTGCCTCATCGGGCCAAACCAGCGTACCTTAGACCCGGCCCGGTCAGGCCACGCACAGGTCAACGGCTCGCGCGCCGATCCGACAGAGGTCTTTGTCAAATTCTCCCAAATACACCCATGCGCGCAGGGAGAAGCACTATAAAAACCTCCGCAGTTCACTTCCACTCAAAGCAAAACCGACACAGCCCCGCAGGCACAAAAACCCTTGCCGCTTTCTTTCTCGCTCTCCTGTCTTGGAGGACGAGCACCGCTTTCTCCAAAGCTCGGTCGGAAATGGCGCAGTCCCTGGAGCTATTGCTAATCCAATTCCTGATGCCGGACAACGACGCCCGGCGGCAGGCGGAGGAGCAGATAAAGCGGCTGGCCAAGGATCCGCAGGTGGTCCCCGCCCTCGTCCAGCACCTCCGCACCGCCAAGACCCCTAACGTCCGCCAGCTCGCCGCCGTCCTCCTCCGCAAGAAGATCACCGGCCACTGGTCCAAGCTACCCCCTCAGCTCAAGCACCTCGTTAAGCAGTCCCTCGTTGAGAGCATCACCATGGAGCACAGGTTGGTTCTCTATCTCGATGCGATGCGATCTTCTGTAGATTCTTTTGTACTTTTGCTTCTGGCTAGCACAATCCTGCTCAATTGTATACATAGTTTACAGCTTAGTCGTTATTGCTCTGCACTCCACATAGAGTGCCAGCCATCTCTGCCGATCTTGAGCAAACGGTACCTTCTATCGTTATCTAGGAATTTGTGCGCGTCAAACGGCTACGGTTATGAGTGTCCATTGTGGACTTGTCTAGTAAAGAGTTATTACGATTATCAAGGTTTTCCAACCGCGCCTTCTTTTTGTCACTTCTCTTATATAAGGTCCCGTTGATCTGGAGCTTCATTGGTACTTCGGAATGTGTTTGCTTACAATTTATTATGCAGCCGCAATTGTCCATTGTTGACTGATGTGGCAATCAAATGTCAGGAAAATTCAGGTTTACCATCTTTCTTTTTCCCCCCTCACTTTTTGCCGAGTTCTTACTCATCTAAATCATTCTGATACTCCTAGCTGTCCATTCTGAGATGGATGCTATACTTTATTTGTTTTACCTTGCGTTGATCTATTTTACCTTGCATTGATCATATGACTGAATGTAAATATGATGATTTCTCTTTGCTGCGTGATAGGCTGGTGGACATGATTTGTCATCTTCCTGAAATTTTGGTATTCTTTTTTTTTCTGGGTGAGAGAGTGATGTTGACGTTTGATTTTGGTTTTCTGTTTTAGCCCGCCTGTGAGGCGAGCTAGTGCCAATGTAGTAAGCGTCGTGGCAAAATATGCAGTTCCAGCGGGTGAATGGCCTGATTTGTTGCCTTTCTTGTTCCAGTGCAGTCAAAGTACACAAGAAGACCATAGAGAAGTAAGTCAGGCAAAAACTTTATCGAATCCCATCTATCCTGCCACTGCTACCATTCTTTCCCTACTGTTTCATGACATGTACTCTGCGACTTGTTTACAATTTTACTGCCATCCTGGCCAACATGAACATATTTCTGTTACTTCACCTTTTTTTTTTCCTTTTTACCTTGATAAATATCAGTTAGACTTCCCCTGTTTGTCTATCAATTGTCGATTGGAGATTACAAGAATCACCTGCACGGCTTATGCTAATTGAAGCTGATCTGAGGTCTTGCTCAAGCTGCATTCTGCTATGAGCTAAATTGAATCAAATGGACATGGACTGAATGCCTACAGACACTGGGAAAGAAGCATCATGACATTTGATATTCATAATCTTTGGAATTTGAACTCTTTATAGGGGGGCTCCATAGGTTTAAATCAAATTTGAAATCCTTTGTTTGCCCTGCCTAAACCATACTGCTCTTTTTTCTGAAGAATTTTAGTTATACTCGAAGGAGTCTTATCTTTTTTTGTTTGATTTTTGTTCCATTGTGTTGTCTGAGCAAGTGGCTTTGTTGTTCCTTGCATACTATATGATTGAATCTTTCACTAACTACTATGTTCTTTTATCTGGTGATTAAAGGTCGCCTTGATCCTTTTCAGCTCTTTGACCGAAACGATCGGGAGCACATTTCGACCACATTTCACTGATCTTCAGACTCTTTTACTCAAGTGCCTCCAAGATGAGACTAGCAACCGTGTTAGAGTTGCTGCCCTTAAGTAATAATCTTTTTAGAGTTCTACTCCTTTTAATTCTTTTATTATTGGATGTTGTCCTATACATATCTCTAAGTACGTATCTGTCTGATGAACTTTTCTAGGGCAATTGGGTCTTTTCTAGAGTGCATTGGCGATGGAGATGAAGTGGTGAGTACTTGTTACTGTTGGGCTTCTAGAAATTTGTATTAGTAGAGTGTTGCTATGCTGCTTTATTGAAAGGCACAGAAAGGTTGCCTCAGTCTAATCGCTCATATGCCAAATAAAGGGAATTGTTGAAGCAAATGATTCTTTTAGACTCAACTTGTGCAAGATTTTATGATCATATTGGCAACTCAATTTTTGAATCTGTTTCACATCCTCGCTCAGGGATCTGTCACTTAACTTGTTGGTATTTGATGATGCATTGCACTTTCAGCCCTTAAAGGTATTTCAGTTAACCCAAAGGGAAAAAGGAGGTGGCTTGGTAAAGGCTATTTTTCTGGGCTGTTGTTCTGTTGCATCTGACCTATAGAACAAGGTTTTGGTGCTAAGAGTCTCAAACAATGAGGCAGCTTCGTTCTTTTTGCACTCTTGCATGTTGTGTCTTGTGGTATTGAGTCTTTTCATACTCTTTCTTGCCTTGCTATCTTTATTTGGTGGTCAATCCTTGAAGATGGACTGGACTTGAAATTTTCTGTTAGTTGATATGCATGAGTTGCACACGCATCATTTAGCACTTGTTACACCTTTGTATGTGGCGTCGGTTTTTGTGGCTTTGGGCTGATCTGGGATAAGATATTCCCTGGTGGGAATTGTATGGTCTTCTTACTCGGATGACTTGGTCTTTCTTATGGGCAATTAGGGGTCCTATTCTCTTAGGAAAATTTGCTTTGGGAGTGCCTTGACAGTTGTGCAATTGAAACATGAATGAAATTTAGATATTGAAGGAGTAAGGAATGATTTTAAGGCATCTTACTAACCAGTGTCTTCATATGGCACTCTAGCTCTAAGGTTGATATAAAAAATTAAATGGTCTGACCATAGATTATTGATATGGAACTCTAGCTCTTAGTTTGAAATCAAAAAGTTACTCACTAAATGGTCTGACCAAAGGTACTTGGGATTAGTGTTGTGTTTTGCCTCTGTTTATAGGCATTATTTCGTTATTTTCCTTTTGTATAATGACGTTAGTTTGTTAAATGTCATGTTATGCAGGTAAGGTTTCGAGAATTTATTCCTAGCATTTTGAATGTATCAAGACAATGCCTTGCTGTTGGTGAGGAGGATGTTGCTGTTATTGCCTTTGAAATATTTGATGAGTTGATTGAATCTCCTGCCCCTCTTCTTGGAGATTGTGTGAAATCCATCGTTCAATTCTCTCTTGAAGTTTGCTCAAATCAAAATCTGGAACCTAGTACCCGATATCAGGTAAGGGAAGAATCTCATTTTCTAGATTTAATAATCTCAAGGTCCTTCTGGTTTATGCAACTTTTGTCACAGGGTTTTGACTTTCTCAGTGACAAGTTTACGGCAATTACTTCTTTTGAGATTTGGATCCTTCACTTATTTTCCATTTTTTCTCTTTGTTATCAGGCAATTCAGATAATATCTTGGCTTTCTAAGTACAAATCTAACTCCCTTAAGAAACATAAACTGGTTGACCCCATATTGCAAGTAATGTGTCCGCTACTTGCGCAATCTACAAGTGGAGACGAAGATGATGATCTGGCACCTGATAGAGCTGCTGCAGAAGTTATTGACACTCTTGCTGTCAACCTTCCAAAGCATGTTTTGCCCCCCGTTTTTGAATTTGCTTCTATAAGCAGCCAAAATAGCAATCCAAAGTATCGCGAAGCTTCTGTCACAGCTTTAGGTGTCATTTCAGAGGGTTGTTTGCACTTGATGAAGGATAAGTTGGAGGCTGTTCTTCACATTGTCTTGGTGGCTCTGCGGGATCAAGAACAAATGGTTAGAGGGGCTGCATCCTTTGCATTAGGGCAGTTTGCTGAGCATTTGCAACCGGAGATCACCACTCATTATGGAAGTGTTCTTCCTTGTATCTTAAATGCCCTCGAGGATGCATCTGATGAAGTAAAGGTGAACGATGGAGAATTTTCTGATTCTACGTACGGTCTTTTGGAGTTTTGACGTAGTGTTGAATAATTATTTTTTGCGTGCAGGAAAAATCATACTATGCCTTGGCAGCATTTTGTGAGAATATGGAGGAGGAAATTCTTCCTTTTCTTGATCCATTGATGAATAAACTTCTGGCATCCCTTCAAAGTAATTCACGTAATTTGCAGGAGACTTGCATGGTATAGCATTCCCTTTTGTGGTTTCTTAGCCTTTTCTTGCATCACAAAGGCCTAACCTTACTGTTTTTTTTGTTTCTCACTTTTTTGTAGTCTGCAATTGGCTCTGTTGCAGCTGCTGCAGAGCAAGCGTTTATGCCATATGCTGAAAGAGTTCTGGAGTTGATGGAAACATTCATGGTGCTTACCAATGATGAAGACCTTCGTTCCCGGGCTAGGGCTACTGAACTTGTTGGAATAGTGGCCATGTCTGTTGGGAGAACAAGGATGGAACCAATTATTTCTCCTTATATAGAAGCGGCGATTTCTGTAATTACTTAGCCTTTTTTCAATTGGAAAGCAGTGCCTTGTATTGTTGGTGAACTTGAACATCCGTATCACTTATGCAGGGATTTGGACTGGAGTTCAGCGAACTTAGGGAGTATACCCATGGATTTTTCAGCAATGTGGCTGAAATTTTGGATGATGGTTTCATTAAGGTAGAAGTTCTTTGTAGCTGCATTACACTTTCTCCTGCTCATCATCTATATGTTATGCTCATTTTGGAGTTTATCTTTTGAACAGTATCTTCCTCATGTTGTGCCGCTGGCGTTTGCTTCCTGCAATCTTGATGATGGTTCAGCTGTCGATGTTGAAGATTCTGATGATGATAATATGGGTGGAATTGGTGAAGTATCGTCTGATGATGAAGCTCATGATGAACCTAGAGTGAGAAACATCAGTATAAGAACAGGAGTATTAGATGAAAAGGCAGCTGCAACTCAAGCTCTGGGTTTGTTTGCCCTGCATACAAAGGGTTCCTATTCTCCGTATCCATTGTGATTTTGTTACTTTTACCTAGCTGTTTACCCTTCTTAGCTGGGACAGATCCAACTTGATCCATGTGGGGCAATTGTCTCCATTAACTTTTTGCCAAAATACCCAAATATCATGTGCTCTCCCAAATTCTTTCAATTTTGCCCCCATTGGATTTATTAAAGAAATACTTTGGGAAGCTCTTTCTATGCATCTTTCATCAAATCACGCCCACAGTTAAGAGTCCTGATCAGAATTTTTTTAATGGTATGAGAAGATAATTGTTGCACATACGAAATTGTATTTCATATTATAATTACCCTTTCTTTTCTAGTCATAGAAAAAAAAACATCTCTTTTCAAGTAAAAAATAAGGTTTATATATTTATCTGAAACAACAAATTTATTAAAATTTTTATTGATCATCAAGTTTGCCTCCACTAAAAAAAATTCAGATCCATCCCTGCAGCTTGAGGTCCGGTTCAGGATTGTTTGAGTGCATGCGGGTGTGTGTGTGTTGGGAGTGTGAGGGCTTGTGTGTTTGTGTGTGAGAGAGATAGAGAAGGGCCCCCCAGGGAGGGACACCATTATTGGTTTCTTTAATTTCTGATACTGTATAGATACTTGGAGGAATCTTTAAGAATAATGGTGAAGCATTCAGGGTATTTTCATGAAGATGTTCGGCTGCAGGCAGTTATTGCTTTGAAACGTGAGTCCGTATTGGCATGCATTGCAAATTTTCGATTTATCTTCTTTTTTTCTTTTCCACTTGCTTTACGCCTTTCCTATTATGTGATTATCTTATATTGCTATTCCGATATGCTCGCAAGCCTGCAGTCTTCTTGAAATGGACTTATCATCGTATGATGCCATGATTGTGATTTGATGTTTTAGGCTTCCTCTGAACAGCAACTTGGCTAACTCGATGCTCTTCACAATTCAGTTTTTCATTCTTACCATCTTCATGGCACTGTTCCTGAGGGAAATTAGGGTCTGCAGACTATTTTATATGAATAATAGGGTTTATCTAATGCTAGATTGTGCTTGAAGCTTCTGTTGAAGTTTTCTGGCCCTCACTCTTTTATAACCTCGATGACTGGGTGATGCTTTATAGTTTTCCTGAAAGTGCTACTAAAGGTTGTTCAGTCCCACTTTAAAAGTTTTCTTGATGCAAGAGCTGTGCTCTGGTAGACTATACAAGTATCAAAGTTATGCACATGCTCTTTACAATTTTTCACTCTCCTCTTCAATGGAAACCTGATTAAAATGGCTAAGAGGGAAAACTGGCAGGGTGGCGTCCCATGTTCTTCTCTGGCTTATCGTTAAAGAAATGTATTAAGGAACATGTATGTTATAAGAAATTGATTCCTTTTGTCCCTGTTCACTCTCATTTTATCTTGTAAGATTTTATCACTGTGCTACTTGTTCTGTACTTGTCACCTGACTTTTTTGTTTCGCTACCCACAGTATCATTTCTTTGAGTTCTACTCTCCATGCCTTTCCTAGAGATGTTGCTCATCAAGAAGTGAGAGTATCCGTTTGATTGAAGCTCTAGTTCCAGGAAATATGTTGAAAAGCAAATTCAGATGTAGTGCCAGTTCTGTCTAATTAATATGCTTGAATTGAATACTTTGTCAGCTCTCTCTCGCTGGTTAGCTTTGTAATCTCTGTTCTGCGTTGCTCATATTTGATCAACCTTTGCTGCAGATATTTTGACAGCAGCCCAGGCAATTTTCCAAAGTACTGATGTGAGTTTAGACTAAACTTCCTTCAATATGCAAATTTGTCCTCTTCTCCTCTCCCTGGTGTTTAATATAGTATATTTGTTTGCAAAACTAACAATGGTTAT
Organism: Melaleuca quinquenervia; assembly: GCA_030064385.1. Taxonomy (NCBI): domain Eukaryota; kingdom Viridiplantae; phylum Streptophyta; class Magnoliopsida; order Myrtales; family Myrtaceae; genus Melaleuca; species Melaleuca quinquenervia. The sequence continues at coordinate 464,859 of CM057726.1, read as the reverse complement.
TCTGCTTGGAACGATGTTAAAATCATTAAAAGAAGGCAAGTTGTACTGATCGTTACTTGTTTCAGACAGCAAATATATCAAATAGTTCACGATCTCTTCATATTGTTTGATTATCTGTTTTTCAGTTTCTTCTTTAGCCAGATTGATGGCTAGTTAGATCCTGTGATTTACCATTGTCTTTCTGTTGAGGTTTTCATCAGTTTCCCATACCATATTTGCTCAGAAATCAATTTTTGTGAACTTTCTTTTCCTATTTTCTTTTGAACCTGATGCAAACATCATTAATGTCATTCGCAATGTACTGAAATATCTCATCATGTTGGGTACTGCTATATATGACTGCCTTTCTTCTTATGCAGGAAGGGTCTAACAAAATAAGGGAAATTCTTGGTGAGGATATGACCGAGTAGCTGGTCTAATTGTTTTTAACCCATGTTCTGTGATGAATAAAATCAATCTCTTAGTGCAGATACTGTGATGAATATCTATATCAAGACGATGACTGAAGATGATGACAAAGAAGTTGTAGCTCATGCTTGTACTAGCACAGCAGATATTATCAAGGAGTGTGGCTACATGGCTGTCGAGAAATGTAAGAATCAGATATTATCTATCACTGTTTGGAGTATGTATTAGAAAGTCTCTTATCTTTTTGTTAGCAAATCAAGAATCCTGATTCTGACATTGTGATCACAGATGTGCCTCAGATAGTTGATGCAACATTAGTTTTGCTTCGCAAGGAAGCACCTTGTCAACAAATAGAGTCGGACAGTGAAATTGATGATGATGAAGCTGAACATGACGAAGTGCTGATGGATGCCGTATCTGACCTCCTTCCTGCATTTGCTAAGGCAATGGGTTCTCATTATGCACCTATCTTTTCGAAGCTTTTTGAGCCTTTGATGAAATTTGCGGTGAGTGGATCATTGAGAGGCTTTCTTAGTTACCTCTGATAAAGTAGTTCCAATGATGAGATGTTATTGTTTTATCACAAATTTTTTCCTTACCAAACGCAGAAAGCTTCACACCCTCCACAGGACCGGACTATGGTGGTCGCGTGCCTTGCTGAGGTTGCTCAGAATATGGGTGCTCCTATTGCCAGCTACGTTGATGTAATAACATTAACTAATTACCGTATTTGATTAAAGACGAGATTTTCCACTAATCAAGAAACTATCTGAAAGTTTCATATGAACTTTCTCATTTTTTAGCGGATAATGCCCTTGGTTATCAAAGAGCTGTTATCTTCTGAGGCAACTAACAGGAGAAATGCTGCTTTCTGTGTCGGTGAATTGTGTAAAAATGGAGGTGAACCAACTTTGAAGTATCCTTTGTGTGCAACTAAATATGCCCTGCTAATCAACAGGCATTTGAAATCGGTGCCTTACAGCATAAATTAGGCTTCAGATGCTTTCATTCCTTCTTATGTTGTAGTTATTTGCTTGAGTTGCCGCTGCCTGTTAATTCGAACCATCCACTTAATTTGCTGACTTCCCATGTCATTCAATTGCACAAGTCAACTTAAATATTTGCAATTCTCTCTTAATCAGCAATAACTTTAGTGGTGGGGATTATCATGTTCTGGTACGGACTATGACCACACCCTACTTTAGCCAATCATGTCTTTCAGATTTTCTTCCCGTCAATGTCCTGACTTTACAAGTCAAAGCATATGTGCATAATTTCTTTTTGTTTACTATGACAATGAGGAACACATGATACTTCCTCTTTTCTTCATCCTTGTTGCTGCCATTGAGATACTTTCTGGGAACAGTTGGCTTATGCTGACGGACACTCACAAGTTTTGTTAGAAGATAAAGTTAAGTGATAACTCTTTCGGCATTGATTTTCACCCTCTCTTGTAATCTGCATGTGTTTTTTCTTTTTGCTTTCCTGATATAAATAATAGATATTATGGAGATATATTGAGGACGATCTACCCATTGTTTGGAGAGTCGGAGCCTGATGATGCTGTGAGGGACAATGCAGCTGGTGCAATAGCAAGGATGATAATGGTGCACCCTGAGTCCATCCCCTTAAATCAGGTCAGTATCCTGGTTTGGTCAAATCTTAAATAATAGTACTGCCAGGTTATTTCTTTTTCGGATCTGCTTATTGCTGTAAAACTTGTTTCAGGTCCTCCCTGTTTTCTTGAAAGTTCTTCCTTTGAAGGAGGATCATGAGGAATCCATGGCTGTCTATGGTTGTGTTTGTACTCTGGTCTTGTCATCAAATCCTCAGGTGAAATAGCAAGTTCTCTAGTCCGAAAGGTCCTAAACAGCTCATACTCTATAATCTTCTTGGTTGATCAAGTTTAATTCGTCCTTTTGGGGTTTTGCTTTCTTCTCACTTGCAGGTCCTTGCTCTAGTGCCTGATTTGGTTAGACTGTTTGCTGAAGTGGCGGTGTCTCCAAGTGAAACTGCTGAAGTCAAAGCCCAAATTGGCAGGGCTTTTTCTCACTTGATTACACTATGCGGCCAACAAATACAACCAATTCTCAGTAACTTGTCACCGCAGCATGCTAATGCCCTGGCTGCCTTGTCCAATGCAAGTTAACATTGCTTGGAAGTACCAGTCACCTATGAATTTCCGCCATTGAGAATTCGGAGTCCACAGTGTACATTATGCCTGCCTATTCGAAGCTGGTGACACTTGAGAGTCATCAATTTGACCGACGTACACCAGGTATGACAGTTTCTATCATGCAAAGTTCCCTTCAGCTGTAGCTATATCTTTTGTATGCTGACTTGGGAAGCAGGCCTGCCCTTAATACTCTGGGACTTTTTCTTCTCTCTGGTAGCATAAATTAATTTTACTTATTTAGGAACTTATATGGCGAGGCATTTGCTGTCTGAGATTTTATAGTACTATGTACTTTCCAGTCGGTATTTTTTGGAAAATTCGGTGTCGTCGCTAAGACATATTATCTCGTGGAAAGTGAATGATTTGAAAAATATTCTCATAATATTGATTGCTTATATTGCACAAAAAAAAAAAAACAAACGACAAATATTTTCATCATCCAATAAAATATCGAGATATAAATTATTGTTAATAATGAAAACATTTTTTGTCGACTAATTATTTCGAACGATACAAGTGATCTTTTTTTGGGAAATATTTTTTAAATTATTTATTTTCCACAAAGCAAACAAGGCCTAAAGCTGCTCAAGAAGATTACTTTGTAAAATGTGGAACGTGTGCAAGCACCAGGAGGAAAAAGTCAGAGTTTTGCTGAACCTCGGATGTTTAACATTGCAAGCATGTGATAGTGTTCGATATCGTTGCTAGTTCTTTATGACATGAAACTTGCTGAACATCTTTTCTCATTTTCCAGGTCCTTCGGATACACCCAATATTACATACTTCACGGTAAATTCGGCCTGAATTATTTCTTTCCTTTTTATTTCACGATTCTTTGGGCTTTTTTTATTTTTTTGGAACGCGATTCTTTGGGTTAACTGTTACTATCTTTTGGGGGTTGGCTCGTGCAATTCTTATTATTTATATTGCTTTTAATAATTTTGAGTGTTCTCTGTTGTATCATTTTCAACGACTCTCTCATGAGATAGCCGTCATTCTGATGTTCTGTTATTTGCCTTAGTGTGTCTTTCACCTAATTTAGTTTGGGTGGAGATAGCTTCGCTATCGTTACTTAATACTGCCTTCAGATTCTGGATAGCGTTGCTCGTTAGATTTGTCTTTTTTTACTTGGACTATTGATGGGCATTGGGTTAAGGACATCGACCGATTTCTTCTTCAAGCGAGGGAGATAGCCTCGTGGTTACGGAATCAAATAGCTTTTCATTAGAAGCAGTAACTCCCGACCTTTTCAACAGCGCAGTTTCTGCACGTGAAGTGATCAATAGATTCTGGTGTATTCTTCTTCAGAGTTAGTTTCCATTTATATATTCTTCCTCAAAACTTGTAAGTTTTCGTGAGAAAGCGTCACGAGCACCATTTTGTGCATCTTCACATTTACTGCGATTGTCGAGCTGTGCATTAGCCCAGAATTATAATATCTCGGGTCTAAAAATAGGGATTTTCTTTCGTACTGGTGCGTGTGAAGAAGCTCTTGTTAATAAAGAAGTCTGGTCAAATAATGTATCGGCAACTTGTGGACATTTTTATGGAATATCCAACGTTAGTCCGCAAATAAGCTGTTGTTAAAAAAGAAGTCTGGTCAAATAATGTATCAGCAACTTGCGGACATTTTTATGAAATCTCCAACGTTAGTTCGCATATAAGCTGTTGTTCAGGGAAAAAAAAGTCTGGTCAAATAATTTCTCAGCAACTTGTGGACATTTTTATGAAATATTCAACGATAGTTCCCAAATTATCAATTTCTATACTGATTTGTCGACTTTTAGGGGCAAGATTATTAAGCCTTCTGATTTGCTAACTCTTAGATGAAATTATTGGCGTTAGTTAGAGCGATTATTAAATTGTGTTAGACTAGATTACAGATTAGTTTTAGACGATAGATCCTTATTTGAGTTAATTACCAACTTTTTATTGTTTTTAAAATTTAATATATTTTCTAGTAAGTTGTCGGTTTTTGTTTACTTTGGTTAGTAATTCCTTACATGTACTAATTTTTTGTTAGAGATTTTCAAAAAAATTTGGCAGTAATTACTCATAGTTATCAACTCATGAAAAAGGTTTGGCGAAGAGTTAGAGAAGGTTTTCTTTTTTTTTAAAATCATAGATAGAAGAAGTTGGTTGTTTCAAAAATAAAAATAAAATAAAATAAATATACTTAAATGAGAGTTGATAACTTGATTGGAGAAGAGTTGGCGATCATCATAATTAAGAAGACTGAATACTAAGCAACTCTGTCGATGATCCAAAATTAATAAATAATTTAATTGGAGAAAAGTTGGTCAATGAATAAATTAACGTAAGAATCAATAAATTAAAGATTAAATGAAAACGAAGCGTAAGAATTGGTGAAAAGAAGAAGAAGAAGAAAAGCCGATGTTTATAAACTGTCAAGAGGAGCGAGGAAGTTCATAAAACGACAGTAAATTCGGGATTTTCTTTTTCTTTCCGTGCCCGAAGTCCATAAATTAGTTGCTGTGTTGCCATGTGGGGGTCACAATCATCGAACTTTCGCGTTGCTTTCCTGGATTCTGGTCCACAAAATAACAGTCCACGGCATGACGTGCCTTCTAGAGATTATTACTAGGGGGGTCGTGGAGCTCAGTGGATTCTACGACCTCCTTCCTCGTTCAGGGTCGCCCACTAATCAATCTCGTCGCCCGCACACTTTGACTGGACGCTAGAGATCAAGCTTTTGACCCCTTGACCCGTTAACCCTAACTACTAATTTCCTTTTTCCGACTCAAACCACCGAAAGTCAACCCAAAATCAGTTTTGGGACCCAGGAACCGGTGGCACTCTTTATTCGCTCCGCTAGGAGAAAATATGTAAACATCATGTTTGATAATGTTCATAAATAAGAGTGCTTTTATTTTTTTGTTTCGAGAAATAAAAATGTATTTATTTACATTTTTAATTTCGGGAGCAAAAAATATGTCTTTTTCTCTAGAAACACATAACAAGAAATAAAAAAAAAACTTACTTCTTGTTCTAACGCGTTTTATTTTTATTTTTCTCTCTCTTGCCCTTACGACCTCCAACCATCCTCCTATCATTGCCAGCAGCGGTTCGACGAGGGCCGGCCAACGATGATCGACCGTCTATAAATAAGAAGAAAAAATGAAAAGGAACAAAAAATTTATTTACATTTTTATCAAATGCTCTATTTTACTCAAGAATTATTTCAAATAGTGAAAAAGTGGCACATTCCCAACCCATCAAGTGAAATCGGTGGTTTCTTGGTCAAGACCAGCTAAAGCTAATGGGTGTTTTTGTTCAAAAATTATTTATTGAAACAATACCAAATGCGTCATAAATTTACGAAGCTATTAATTTAAGGGTTGGGCAAAGCTGGTGAATTACGTTGTGGTGTCTGAAGCCAACTCGCCGTACCGTACATGATCTCTGCTTCCTTTCAGTTTCCATTTGGACATCTCTGATGGCGGCAAGACGACAGAAAGCGAGTCAGCAGCCAGGAAAACTTTGGATTGGAGCGGAGTGGAGATGGTCTGACCAGACTCAGGGTGTGGGCTCCTTTCTTCCATCTGCCTTTTGAAAGCTCCCCCATTCATGGCGTCTCCGTCTACCTTGAACCACCACCTCCGCCTTCGTTGATGCTTTCATCTCTCATCAAAATCTCCTTCTCCGCAGCAGAGGAGCGAGAGAGAATCACACCCAACAAGTCAAAGATGAATCTTGCATCAGCATCCCCCGCTGCCATCTCCATCATCTCCTCCTCCTCCTCCTTCTCCTTCTTCTTCTTCGCAGTCCTTTCTCTCTCTGCTCTCTCTCCAACTCCCGCAGCCGCCGCCGTGAACGGATCGACATGCCCTATGGATCTCAGCTACATGCGCAGAGTCCCTTGGAACGCTTCGAATTGCCGACCCCCCATCTTCAATTTCGACTACTCCCTCAACGATACCTCTAAAGTCCCCTGTTGCCAGAATCTCCTGTCCCTCTTCGGCGTTGGTTTAGCTCAGAGGCTCCAACAGACTTCCCTCTTTAACCTCCCTGACCTCAACACCTCCATCTCTTGCCTCCAAGATTTCCAATCCACCGTCACTTCTCTTTCTCTCCCCACCAATCTTGTTTCCTACTGCCTCTACCCTCCTTCGAGGTTCGTCATCACGCCCGACACCTGTGCCCACATTGAGACTACGCAGGACTGGGTCAGGGAACTCGGCCCGTCAACTGCTCTTGATACGGACTGCAAGGCCGACCTCACTGTTCTGACCTACTGTGACAGTTGCGTGGCTGCTGGTTTCAAGGTGCAATCCCAGCTGCTATCCATCAGTGGGAATAATTCCGGGAACACAGAGTGCTTTTATTTCACTATTCTGTATGCTGCTGGTATTGTCAATGCTTATGGGCCTGAGAGTGCTGGCGTGCTGTCGTGTGTTCTGGCGTTGTCGATCAATAACCAAGGGAGTTCAGATAGTAAACGGCACACCAATCTTGTTTTCGGCTTGACTGGGGCTGGTGTTGCGGTCATAGTCATGTCTTGTTTACTGGGTTTGTACTTTTGGTATGATAGGAGGTGGAAGAGGAGGAGGAGAATTCAGGGGCCTTATGCAGATTTCAGTCTTGACCCGGAGGAATCAGGGTCTAGGGCAAGACCAAGGCCTAACACGGGGTCTATTTGGTTCAAAATCCGTGATCTTGAGAAAGCAACCAACAACTTCTCCCAGAAGAACTTCATCGGGCGGGGGGGTTTTGGATTGGTTTTCAAGGGAGTTCTATCCGATGGGACGGAGGTTGCCGTGAAGAGAATTATCGAATCGGATTTCCAGGGGGATGCTGAATTTTGCAACGAGGTCGAGATTATTAGCAATTTGAAGCATAGAAATTTGGTGCCACTTAGGGGATGCTGCGTGGTGGACGGAGAGGATGACGATTATGACAAGATGAGTGGCCAGAGATATCTTGTCTACGATTACATGCCAAATGGTAATCTTGATGATCACCTTTTCTCATCGCCTGACAACCAAAGTGGGAAGAAGACATTGACCTGGCCTCAAAGGAAAAGCGTTATTTTGGATGTGGCAAAGGGGCTTGCTTATTTGCACTATGGGGTGAAGCCTGCAATATATCATAGAGACATTAAAGCGACAAACATTTTGCTGGATGCAGACATGAGGGCAAGAGTTGCCGATTTTGGATTAGCAAAGCAAAGCAGAGAAGGACAATCCCATCTTACTACCAGGGTCGCCGGAACTCATGGTTATTTGGCTCCTGAGTATGCACTTTATGGACAGCTGACTGAAAAGAGCGATGTCTACAGTTTTGGAGTGGTTGTTTTGGAAATAATGTGTGGTAGAAAGGCTCTTGATTTGTCTTCTTCAGGATCACCAAGGGCATTTTTGATAACAGATTGGGTCTGGTCTCTGGTAAAAGCTGGGAAGATCGAAGAGGCATTAGATGCTTCGCTGTTGAAAGATGGAGAGTCTACAAATTCGAACCCTAAGGGCATAATGGAGAGATTTGTGCTAGTTGGGATACTATGTGCTCATGTTATGGTGGCTCTAAGGCCAACCATCTTGGATGCACTGAAAATGTTGGAAGGAGATACTGAAGTTCCTTCCATCCCAGACAGGCCAACTCCCCTGGGACACCCGTCATTATATGGAGATGGCAACACTTTCAGCATATCACCTGCATTAAGTGGGCCCAAATTGAACTATGGAGACATGCTCAGGTAACTGAAGTTGACGAGAGTTGACTGGTTGACCCCGTATGTTTAGTCTGCTTAAAAGGTGCATAAACTAAGTGATTCTTCATTGGGCAACCTTATGAGAGAGTGAGAGTTGGTTTTTGTAAAGTACCGGGTGTAAAAAGGTCCCTGTTCTGTATATAGTCTTGTAAGAGTTGCATACAGTGTACCACAGAATATCCAGTTATCAAGAGGTTATTCACGTGACCTCTGAAAAAGAACACTTGGCTGGGCCAATTAGAATATAGTTCTAAGTTCGAGAGATATATGGCTTTCAGTATCTCTGTTGGATCAGACTTGATAGTTGTACTCCTGTTCTGTCTTCTCAGAGCGTTGGGCACTTAGATAGTCAAATTCACTTTATGAGACAGGAAGATGCTGAAATTTGATATCTGTATATTGCATTATTCTTGTGTCGTTTCTTCCTTTATGTGGTGAATATGGGCAATAAAGATATTCTTATGTAGTATACAGTGCTTGAGATCTGATCTTGGGTCTTCCATTCATGTGAAATGAAGTTTAGCTGGCTTCAAGACAAGAAGAAAGTGAACGAAATGATCCATTGTTGGATATAGATCTCCTTGTTCTTTTCTTCACTTCCCATTTGTTGGTGTTGGTAACTCGGTGAAAAAAGTCCTATGAGACCTTATGGAAAAGAAACTTAAAAGAGAAATCCAGTGATGATTTTGATATTGGATGTTCCATGGCATTTTAAGTTGCAAGAGAGTTGGATAGCATAACTGTCGCCATTCTACTTCGTCTTCCATAGAAAGCTTGCTATTTAATCTGCAGTTATATTTACAAGGGTTTGCACCTGTGAAGCCAGTAGCTTCTCTGCTGAATTTGTGATTTTAATGACTTCACATGCCGCAGGTTTACTCAGAGAGCCGAGGATTTCAATGGAATTTGAATATCCAGGGGACTCTAAATTTTCTTCTTTTTTTAAAATCTTACTTTTGTTGTCTTTCTTCATGTATATGTCGGTACGAAATAGAATAGTTCCGGTAATTTGTAAATGCAGGAGAGGAAATAGCGTAGCTGAAAGGTGAAGACACTGCTTGGTAGTGTGCTAGGATTTGTTACAATCTACCGTCAGTTTATCTGAGGCCAGTGTCACGTCTTCTTTTTTTCCCTCTATGGAAAATGGAGGATCTTGTTCTAGTTTCCGTTTAAGCAACACATCATTTGCAGCCTGACATTTACAATCTATAGGCCTTCTATTGATGAGCCGCAAGGTCTGGCGCTCGCATTTTGCTAATGCTTATGGTGACTGGAGTAGTGTTTGTCAGAATGGCCTCCGTTTTCTTCATATCATAAGTTATGCTGACAAAGACCGTTCTCTCTTGATGCTTTGTATCACGGAAAAAATGCTAGTCGACCTTAAAACTTTTGAGGCAAAGTTTCGATCTCGTGTAGTTAAAACTGAAATGTAGAGATCAGAACTCTTTCTATGCCGACCTTGGAGTGGCAACGAGTTACAGATGCCGTTTCGGGTACTGTCTTTCGCTATTCTATGCCAGCGTAGTCCAGGGTCCAAATCACCTGGTAGATTGTATGCCGGGTTCCCTATCTGATGTCTGCTCTTTCCTGTTTTCTCATTGCTTGATGGAAGCAAATCGTATTCTGGATTTGCATATTTGCCGGCTGCATTCCTTCGACGTCCAATTTTTTTGGCTGTTGTCTTTGTATTTTTATGGGCAAAACGTCTCGTGGATACATCAATGATTTCTGCAGGGGTGCAGGAGTCTCCACGCCTTTCAAACATCACCATAGCAGACAAAATACAATACGACGGAAGACAAAAGGGAAAAAGAAGGTCACGAGCCAACCCAAATAGACTCCATCCAAGAGCGTTTATCACTGTCATATTTCCTCTAAGAAAGCGTCCAAACTGTCCACCATCTCTGATGTCATGGCCAACTTTCGGCATCCAAACACCATTCAGTCGTGAAATCTGAAGAACATATAAAAGCTCATTTCCTGTCCATAATGCGGGCAATAATAGGTATTCAAAGCGAGGCACGCTGACTAGTAGTGGTTGCAAACCAGTAGAGAGATTGGACCGGCTGTTTCGATTACTCAAGATGAAATTTACGTCATTTTCTTTTCTTGCAATTGAAGTTCTTCAAACGAACAGTAAGGCAATCGATTTCAATCTGATCAGGCATAAAGAACAGTAGGAATTTGAAGGTTTATTCCCTAAACATGACTCAGATTCATGCCACTAGAACTAAATTCAGCTGTCAACCTCCCCACACTGCTGGATTTACACCGGGGTAGAGTGAGTAAGCCATCGCCGGGGACCTTGACTAGGAAGCAACAAAGAGCTTTGAAATATTTTTGAAGAAAATCAAATTCGTGCAGTGAAGTTCTCAAATGCGAGGGCTCAAATAATTTGGATACAAGTAACAGTGAAGCTAACTTGTCCTCGCTTCGCATTGCCTGACAGAAGAAAAGCCCGTGTAGCTAGCCGTGAAGTAAAACAATGCAAGAGGCCATGTGCTCGTCATCCCTCGTGGGTTGAGTGAATATTACTAAGCCAGTAAGTCGCTTTAGTTTTCTTCTCAAAAACGCATTAAAATTTCAAAAGCATCTCTTAATAATGTCTCCAAGACATTAGTTTTAGTATTAAGTAATAAGTAAAAACTTTGATATTCGATACATCAATTGCAAATAACACAAATGAGACCCTGCATTGAAATTAAAATCCTTGCGTTTAATTAACAAGTGCCGAAAGATATCATTTTCAAATTAATACGTTAATTATGTTGCTCAGTCAGTCTTCTGTTTATGATGATCTAATTCTCTAGTCATCACCTCAACTGCAAAACATTCTCAGGACCCATCAAAAGCAATATTTCAAGATGTTTCCACGGAAGAAACTTACCCCATCTCGCTAGATGTTTGCCCTATTAATATGAAAGAATAAAAGAACGGTAAAACTTCCAATGGGCAGGATAAAATTTATGCTTTTCCAAGCGTGGTCAGTCTGAAGATCAGCCCCGCCATTATCCGGCACCGCAATGGCATAAACCCAAATCAAGAATTACGAAGTAACCAGAAAGTTATCTTGTCTTTGAACATTGGGATATAATCAGGTCCATATGAACTTGCATTCATCTGTACAGAGAAAAGAGAATATCAAAACAATGAAATTTTCCTGTGGACTGGCAGTCAATTTTATAAATATGCACACTTGAGAATACAGACTAAAAAGGGTAATTAAGTGCAAGTATGCTGACTGCTTTGACTTGACATACGTACATGAATCGTTCAGAAAGAAAAATCCAGTAGAAGTCCATTGCTTATGGTTATAGCATTTGTATTGTTATACTAACTTATATTTTGTGTGTGTGCATATCTATATTGTTAGACCAAAGTGAAGACGCGCTAATACTTTTAATTAAAGTCTTCTTTTGCTATGGAGTTCGAACTTTAGACTGCTGAAAGAAACTATGCATTTGGTGGTGAAAGATATTATCCCTGGAACACGTAGAGAAAAGAATAAGGAAATAGATACGGAAAGTATCCAGTTAGTATATACCTGGATGTGTAAATGGAAACTAACTTGATCATGCGGAACTTCAACAGTGGAGACATTCAAAATGCTAATGCCTTCGGCTTCTAAATTCCGCAACAGATTGGAAAGCTCATCGTTTCGCTGGTCCCTCTTCATACACATCTGAAGGACGAGTTCACCTTTAGCAATTTCATGCACCGAAATAGTCAGAGGACCTTCATTACTTTCCAATGATGTGAGAGAGCTATCGTCAATAACTAATTGCTTGTTCTGATCTATCGCAGATAACATATCTTCCTTCTGGAGAGTCAGCTCCTCGATTTCCTTCTTGATCTCTGGAATGTACTCAAGTACACCATCGATGATAGCCGGTGCACCCCGTCTCTTCTGCAATTTAAATGAGCATTGTTAATAGTAAGATTGTAAAAATAAATAAAGTCACAGTAAACTGGGAGAGCGCTAGAAATTTTTCTCTCTGTGAGAACATTCTTCCAAAACTTGCTCACACATAAACGAGTACAAACATTTGACATACATCAATTTTGCAAAGGAAATAAAATGACCACCTCTGTTGATGAAGCCAGCGGATATATGCAATATCTGGGGAGGCAACATATTACCTAGCCAATTGATTATTCAAGTAATAAATGATCTGACCTACATTAAATCTCATTTTTCATATTTTCTGCATCATCAAAGATTTGATGTTTTTCTCACTTTCTTTTGCTCGATTCACGCTCAAGAGAGTATGTTAACTGTGAAGATTGCCTCAATGGCCGCTCCTTCAATCTTGATCCTGGAGTGAAGGAGACGGGTCAATCGGTGCTACACTGTGAGGCAGAAAATAATTAGAGTAATGTGGAGAAGGTGGAGAAAAAACCTTGGATGAAGGAGAATGAGGGAGCAAATCAGCTAGTGTCGAGTAGCAGGCATTGAGATTCATTCTCCTCACTCTCTCCTTGGCATTGTGGTCTTCCTTCTTCTTCTCTCTGCTCATCTCGGTTGCCAGTTCAGTCATGCAGCCCATCACTGATTTGCTGCTTCCGGCCACTCCCAATCCTCTTGACTTGGCTAACTCAAGCATTAACTCGGTGTTCATGTCATTGTCCCTTTCTACAATAGCAGCTGCTGAAGATGATGAGGTGCTGCATTCTGGGGGGATTGCAGTCTTCTGCAATGTGCCACCGGGAATCTCTGGTGGGTTCGATAGATTGTCACTCTCGGGAAAGCTTGGATATTGATTGGTTTGTGATGAATATTGGTCTTGCTGACCGAGAAAGAAGCTTGCACTGGGACCCTCATTGTTGGTTGGGTTTTCTTGTAGAATTAGTTGCCATAAATCATCGAGTGATTCAGGGGAAAGATTTGGTTCGGTTCCAGATTCTATGGGATTAGGGTTGTTGGGTTCTTCAGAAGGTGGAGGAAGAGACATATATGAAGCTGGTCTGAAGCTAACTAGAGAGAGATAACTCAGTAAATGAATCTCTTGAGAAGGAAATTGGAAGAACGGTTCAGGATTGAAGCCATAGCGCACTACTTTCAGATTCTCCAATCAACATGACTGATGATTATTGCAGTACAAGAGCTGTGAGGGGACCATAATGCGATCCAGTCTCCAAGGTCAAGAATGAATGTGAGCCCTAGCTAGAACTACAATTGTGTGAAGAGAAATAATAATAATAATAACAACACTGATTGTTATTGTTATTAATTATATAATAATGGAGGAGAATATGAGAACTGGAAACCCTAGATTTGAGGCATCTTTCTTGAATAACGAAGAAATTACCAAAAAGATAGAAGAATGATAAGTGGTCGAGAAGGCTGGTGTGCGGATTAACTTATGCTAAGCAATCGCAAACATTTGCCCACCCTTTCACACTGCTTTGATGAAATTTGTTTGAGGTGAGAGACATACCCAGAAAATTCTGTGGCATATGTTAAAGAACTGATTCCATGAGCGACTGCAACACCATTTAATAGAGAGTTCTATAGCATATGTTAAAGAACAAATCCCAGGAGAGAAAGCACGAGTTCTAGACTGCAACACCATTAGAGAGAGAGAGAGAGAGAGAGAGAGAGAGAGAGAGAGAGAGAGGAGAGGAGAGGAGAGGAGGGTTACCTCCTATATGTCATCATATCAAAGGAGGATTCCATAAGCTAAACAATTCTCTGAACTTGGCAAAGTCAATGGATCGTGAAAGAAAACGATATTCATAAAAAAAGAACGGATTAACATTAGGAGATTGTAATAGAGAGAGCTTCATGGAAAATGAAACATCGAGCTCTCCATGACACTCAGTACTTGAGAAAGGAACTAACATACGAATAAAGATAATGCGTTTACGTGCTAACAGGCAACAAGCGCTGTACCTCCTACTAATAAAAAACATTATCAACTTTTGCAGTACAACTGAACCAGACAGTTTCATTTAGTCGTACACTCAGCCATTGATACGCACCAGTACGAGCATCTTCTTCCCTCTTTCTTATCTCCTCTCCAAACACCCCACCATATCCAGATAATTGCCTTCATTCACTCGTTCCTCTGTCGACCCTCAACGAGTGTACCTTTCAGATTCCAGGTTCTTAGCTAACATCTCCATTCATCGTCCTCGCATGCCAATGCCTGTCCGAGGCTCTTCGAGACAGGAGCAAACCCGGTAACGGCGAATTTGAGAAGGATGAGACCGGCCGATCTTCTCTCAATAAGGCTATTAGTTTGTACTTTAAAGTTGTCATGTTGGGCAAAAAACAGATTTGAGTTTTTTTTTGCGCCAACGCTGAATATTGTTCTCCTATCCAAAAAAGGAGAAGAAGAAGAAGAATTTACTACGTCCGGATAAATTTCAACAAGTATCCCTAAGTGCAAAAAATCCACTGTAGAAAACAGCTCAAAACTTTTTTCCAAGTAATTTACAGAATAAGTTATGAGATTACCGCTTTTTGATAGTTTGTAAATTAGCAACATTAGTATAACTTTTATTTGCATAGTTTATAGATGCTTCGAATGTGCTAATTCTTATAAGAATTTGCCAATCAAAGTTTTTTAAAGTAATTTATCATTTTTATCATATTACACTGACAATTAATTTTTTGTTACTGACTCTCGGTTGAATTATTTATCGACGTTTATTTTTTTTAATTTATCAAATTTAATTTTGAGTAGAGATTTTTATTTGCTTTGATTAGTAATCCCTTACTTTGACTACTTATTTTACAGATTGAGCTAAATTAAAATAACTTGCTTAGTTTTTCCCTTTTTAAATTACTGCATGCATAGTATTTTATTATTAACTCTCATATAAGTTACTTACCATCATTTTTTTTAATTTGCCAAATTTTCTTATTGCTGACACACTTTTATTTGCATTTCTTTGCAATGCCTTGAAATCATTAACGTTTTTAGTAATTACCAGCCTTAATTAGCGTGAAAAAGTAACTTTTCTCTAACTAAGACTAGTTTTGGGTTATCAATTCTTATATGATAATCTTACAAAGATTATGTTCATTTTGACTAATTACGAAAATTTTCTTTTCTTTTGCAAACCTTTATCTTCTTTTTCTTAATTATTCTTTAAATTTACCCACTCTTATATGAGGCTACTTATTTTAATTTTATATGATTTCTCAAATTTCTTCCATTAAGTTAACAACTGGTTATGAATTATCATATCTTATTTAAGTGTGTTACTAACGTTTATGTATGCTAACTCTTTTATTGGATCACTTTCAATTGTATCAATTATTCTATAGAATTACTTTATCGAGTATTAAATGGGTTGGTAATTTCATGTAATAGGTCACAAATTTAAGGCGTTATTATGAATGTTAAAAAAAGTTGGAAGAGATTGAAATTTTTTAAAATGAATATGATGAAATAATTTTACAAGTTGATAGAAATTAAAAATGAGCTGGCCCACTTTTTTTAGAAAATTATCATAAAAACGTGCAAACAAACTCAATATATATCAAAATTTATCATTCATGACACTGCTCATTGTAAAACGTAGACATGTCATTGTAATTCATGAGTAAAGTCAAGTAGACTAATTTAAAAAATCCAGATAGGAGAAGTTGATAACTTATATACACATTAGTAACCAGAATTAGAAAAAGTAAGTTGGTAATTTAATCGTAAAAAAAAGTTGGCAGAGAAAGCATGTGAAAGTAGTAATTCAAAAGAAGTTGGTAAAATAAAACCAATACAAACATATGTGGACGAGCAAGTTAAGTGAGAGCTAATAATCCAAACCAACTTAGTAACTTAATTATATGGAGAAAAGTTGGTAAGTCACAAGTCAGTCGTTTCAAATAATAATGGGATAAGTGCATTAAAATTCTAAAAATTGTTAGGAAAGTGTAATTAAGTCATAAACTTTCAAAAATTACAATCAAATCTTAAAACTTGTTAATTTCACCAATCAAGTCCTTCCATTAATTTTGTTCAAATAGACTAACAAAAAACTTGCTGTAACATTTGTTATTACTTTCGCTCTACGTGGCATTTTTATTATTTTCTTTTTTTTTCTATTTTTCTCAAATGAATTAAAAATTATATTTTTATATAAAAAAACCAACTACAAAAAGAGGAGGAATAAGTCCTTTGTTGATGGTTGCTGTTGCCACCGCCCATCGCTATAAAAGGCTGGACGAGGTCGATTGGGCTTCATCAAAGTTCGACAACTCTCGATGGGCTCGGACGAAGGTGAACACTCTCCCCCCCCAAATCTGGGCCATTAGGCCCTCATCAGGGTCTACTGAGACCTAGTTGGAGGTCGACGAAGGTCGCCGGCTATTGGCAAGGCACAAGTTTTCGATTCTAATGCCAAAGTTATTGGGGTTTAGGCCCGATTCATCTAGCTTGAGTCGAGTTCCTCACTTTTTGGCCCGAGAAACCCCACCGTGCTTGAGCTTGAAGATCCAAATGGCCAAACCTGGATCACTCAAGGCCGAGGCTTAGTCCTCGATGCTTGAGCTAGGGTCCTTGCGCTTAGGATCCAAGTAGATACGCACAAGTATCGCTAGAAACTTATACATGATAATTTATGAATTCAACATCTTAACGAATGACTTGCATGTGTTTAGAGAATTGAACGAGTGTGCTGATTAATTGCCCAAATTAAAGATGAATGAGGTGCATTGGTCATGACATTATAAGATATGGTCGTTATATCTCGAATTTTAAAATAAAGGAATTATCTTTATGAATAATTAATAGCAGGTTCGTATTTCAGACTAGCTAATAATGAAATCAACGTCAAGTCATTGGACTTTTAAATTTTATAATCAAGTCGTGGAATTTGCATTATACGACTTTTCCACCAAAATCCCTTTGCCTCCAAATTCTGATACTCGTTGTCATTGACGTACCGGTCGAAGCCAGCAAAAGTCCGACGTGGAAGATAGAACCAGAAGCATCAAACGGTCGACCATTGGCAGGCTGAAACGATCAAACGGGTCATGGAGAGTGCAGTGCACGCGTCGAAACGCAGCGTTTCAGGCCCGCTTCGTGATTAACGTGCGCGCGGATCAGGGAGACAGAAGAGAAGGATCAAAGCCCAAGCGCATAGAAAATTAAAATAAGAAAGGGGGAAAAAACAAAACGAGAGCAATCGTGAATTATTCTCGGATTCTAAAACTTTTCCTGAAAGAAGCCGAGGGAAACGAGTGAACATCGGGGCGGAGAAGAAGAGCAGCGGAGGAGGGGATGAAGACGATCGCGTAGAGGGCAATGGATCCGGAGCAGACGTTTATTCGGGTTCAGGAGCGGTTCTCCCAGATTCTGACGCCGCGGCTCAGAGCTGCTCTCGAGTATGCCTACCTCTTCATTGCCGTCACTCTCTTCTGCATCCTCGTCGTCATGCACGCCAATTACGTTCAGCAGGTACCCTTCGATCGTCCTTCGCGCTTGCTCCGAGTTCTTGTTTCGCGAGTTTAGTTTAGCCTACCTGTGTTTGGGTTTTGTTCGCCGGATGACTTGACGAGTAGGGTTGTGTACGGCTTCCGAAGTCGCTTTAGCCGGGACACATCATTTGATTGCGTAGCGCTTCTTTTGATTACTCAATCGCAGTGCTTGCAGTGTGGTGATTCGGTGAGATGAAGGGTTAAACCATGCGGGTTTTTCATGGGCGAGAAATTGATGCGGGTTCGAGACGAATTGGACATTTGGGGGGTCATTTAACACTCTCGTGTTGTGGGCGAGCATCTTTGCTCGGAGGGTTATGCACGCCTTATCCCGTGTGGGGTGATGATCTGTTGAAGTGTGACCTTAAGTTATGCAGGTTGCATGCTTGCCATTAACTATATCGAGATTCAAACTTGCGAATGATTTTGCTTTTTGGGTTGACCCAGAAACCTTAAGTTTAGTGCCAGTATGTGTTGGGTAGTTGCTATGACCTCTTGTAATGAGTCATGATTGTGGGGGAAGTGAAACGAAATGAAATGCATATTTAGCCTCTGGCGAGGTCCAACTTTGGAACAAACAAGAGTTGTCTGGACTCTCTCTCTCTCTCTCTCTCTCTCTCTCTCTCTCTCTCTGTACTGCATCCTGCATTTTGTCTTTCATTCAACTAAATAGTTTACCCAACCATATGTTTTAGATAGCTAAAGATTTGCTTATCTCTATTTTTTTAGTGTTTTGCCACCTTGGCTCTTGTGACATAAGACTGAAATTTAAATCTTGTGATCAGCCTGGCTGTTCTAGTGAGTTCACTGGAGTAAAAAAAGCAGATGCCCAAATCTTTCATATCAAGGTATGCGATCATTTGTTATCTATCCCAATTTGACTCTATTTTTGCTCGATCTTCCTTTCTTTTAAATTTTACTTTGTCCTTATACTCGTAGTTAATTCCCCACTCTGAATCCCTTTTTGTCTTTGTTTTCTGCTTTTGTGGATTGATATTTTTTCCTTATGCATTCTCATCCATGATCTGGTCAATAGATATGTGGAACCTGTGATGAGTAATTATTGAGGTTTGCAGTGATGAGAAGAGTTTTATGATTTTGTGTCGTGCTGACCAGACAGTAGTTTGATTTTGCTTGACATAATGACATTTTCTTTTATAAAGCTTCACAATCACATGGTGTCTACAAATATTCGGGTCAATTGCAGAATTATTTATTAAAACTAGTCTGCTTTTTTTCCCTTGCTTTATTAGGTTTCTTTAATAAGTTGTCAATTTTAATATGTATTTCCTTTTTATGTAATTGCATCAGTGAATGGCTGGTTTCAATATGTAGACATGTAGTAAATGCCAGTGATGTCGCACACCTTGTACTTCCATTTTATGTAGTTGCATCAGTGAATGACAGGTTTTGATATGCAGATATTTAATAGTCGCCAGTGATGTCACATAGCTAAGGTATGTTTGAAGATATAAAAGTAGAGGGGCCGCTGTTCATTTGGAAATGTTGGTAGGGGTTGTGCGAACAGGCTGTTTATATGATCGGCAAACTTGACGCAGTGAATTTGGGACCATTAAATGAGTGGAGAAAAGCTTAATGGAGTGCATGGCAATTGGTAGCTATATTTGGAGTTATGGACATATGTTATATTTAGAACTTGTTTTATTACTGGTTGTGTTATATCCTATTATGTACTGAACTTTGGAAATCAATGACTTGTGTTGCAATGTTAGTTAATACATTTCCAGACCAATTTATATCTTTTAAATTTGGTTTTCCTTGCCAAATGTGAAGTGTGATTATTCATTGACATATAACTTCTTTTTACTGCTGTAGATAACTGGTGTAGGCTTTTGGTCACAAAATGAGACTGCATTGGACAGGAGAGATCTTCCTGATTCTGAAGATGCTGAGGGCAAAGTTGAAGTTCAGAATGTAGATGGAAAGGGATCTACACTTCTGGCTGCAAAGTATTGGTTTAACTGGATTGTCTCAGGTGTTAGACGGGGCAAACTGGTCTTAAAGTTTTGGAAGACTGAGGATGAGCTATCTGACCAAGCAGAAACTTTCCCTAGCAGCCAGAATTCTAGGTCAGCAGATGATGAAGCAATTGGCAGAACTGATAAACAGGAGTCTCGGTATAGATTTCCTTTTTCTGCCAAGGAAACATTTAAAGCTGCTATTGCTCACTTCGGCAGGAAATGGTACAGACGTCTCTCATTCATGTGGAGACTTTTCAAACAAATCGTCGGAAGTTTCTGGAAGTTGTGGGTGAGTGAACTACAAATATTTTGGGTTTTTACTAATATATCTGTGTGCACAATTAGCTCTCATTTACACATTGTTCCTTTTGAATTGGCAATTTTGATGATTATGAAAAAATGAGGCAGTTTTGACCTTATTAGCTCGCATTTAGACATACAGCCATTGTAGGAAGAGTAGATTACTTGACTTATAAAATTCTAAATTAGGGTACTTATGAGTGCCTTGATTTAATGGGATCTTAGGAATTCATGTCGGAATTTTGGTTGATGAGAAATTAAAGTATTCACAATCCTCATTGCATTGAGGTTCTAAGCTTGACAGCAACCAATATGATTTGGCGGCTCTACTCTTCAAAGATCCTCCAGCAGTATTCCGCGCTCCCACGCCTCTAGACCCTTGAGCTGTATAAGCTAGGCATGTATTGCCCATTTTAAGTGGTGGACAACTCAACTACTCTTTAAGAAGTTCTGTTGAGCACCTGGACCTGCTATTCAGATTTTACTATTGCTAAGGCTTGAGATTCGGGGTCGCACCTTTGGAGGATGACTTTGTAGACCTGTGTGTTGCTTTAATTTTGGGATTATTTCATCATGGCAATTGTTCTTTGCTGCATGTGGTCAGGGTACCACATAAGTATCACAGCTCGTGTCCGACAATGTTGCGTGCTGCACTATCTATTGGACTGCAGAGTTTATCAGCTGGCTCTCTTTATCAGCTAGTTTTGACATCTGATGTATATTTTCATTTTGTGTTTATCTGGCATCATTTTGTAGTTCCAAGTTAATGCTCTAATATGAAATCTCTCTGTGTTTCTAATGTGGTTACAGATGCAAACTAATTACTTTGATCAATGTGCCAATTTCCTGTGGCTGAATTAGAAATTTTTACTGCAGAATATTGCAGGTGTGCACTTCAACATTGACATACCCACATGGTTGCACATACTTCGTCTGGACAGGATCAACTTATATGCAGGTAAAGAGTTGCAATATCTTGAATTTTTAGTACACACATGGCATGAGCGTGGATTCAATTCTATCCTTCACCATGTGATCCCTATAACTTGTAAAAATGGGTTGGCATTCCCTTTTGTCACCTTGTGAGTTTCTTTTACTGATAAGAAACAAGAACTTGCAACTTTTAGTGTCCACTTTTGTGAAAATTTTGCTTCAGTTTGGGCTTTTTTCTACATATATAAGATGGTTAAGATAAACTAGTCTTTGTATCTTCCATTTGTTGGTTTTTTTAACACCTTTGCATGCGAGGCTTTTTCTTTTTAATTGTGGTGCTCTATATCTTATTAGTATCACATTTAACACAATGAAAATGGAAAAGATAGCATTGCATGGTTCCTTCTCGTAAGTGCTATAAACTTCTTGCTTGGAGAAGTCTTTTTTCATGTTACTTTCACTTAGACTGCATTGGGTTGTTTGGACTTTTTGTCAGATAGGATAAGGTTGAAGACGATAATGACGATATTTGTAATATATTATACTATGTTCGGTAGATGTCCAAATAGAACATGGATATAGTACAAATCCCCCCCCCAACCCAAAAAACCCGCTCTTTTTCTTTCTCCCCTACCTTGATGATTCAACCTTGATGCCATGAGTCATCAACCCAACATTATTGTTACCTTCCACCATACCTGTCAAGCCGCTGTTGAGATTGTGTCACCTCATTGTGCCATTGTGAGTTGTCATTGTGTACCCTATCGTTGCCTGGTCAGCCACCATCGCTATCCTGTCTCAATCCTCGACACTGCGACCCTTGCAGCCTTACAATTGCCTCAAGTGGTCCTGGCATTGGGCAACATCAGACGATCTTTGAACCTCCCTTTGCATTCTAGGATCGCCAGCATACCATTTATGCATCTTTGGAAGTCGGCATGGTGAACATGGCGAGGGAAACCCTAGAGTGGCGAATCATGTCAAGTAGCTTGGGCTTGATGAAAATCTCGGTCTCCACTTTGCCATTGTCATTGAAATAGTAGTTCCTAGCGTGTGAAATAGGTGGGCTGTGAAGATCTTCCTCATGTCCTTGCCTCTGAAGCCCACGAACACATTGTACTTCCATTGATGAATTGAAGCAAAAAAATGAATGCGACACTTGATTTCTTTGATTCCCATGAGGAGAATGTGTGATTGAGTGAGAGATTATAAAAAAGGTGGAAACTTCTCACAGGCGAATTGTATATGTATCCGAGATGGTGCACGTTGTTAATGAGAAGGGACGATGAAAAAGCTCTGCCATCACACCAGATTTGGGCGAAGGTGGAGATGTAGATCAAGAAGCTCTGGTGGGGGAACACGATTGGTTGGCCAGAGATGTCGATTGGCTGGCTGAAGATGACAATTGGTGGTAGTTGGAGTTGATGACTAGCGGTTGTTGCGTCGGTGGTCCCCCGTGGTGGCTGGTCTATACCATAGATATGAAAAATCCTATTCAACTTTATCCCACCCCCTAATGGAATTTTTTCATCTGGTTTATATTCCTCTTTTACTCGACCTTATCCTATCTTGGACAACAACCAAAAACCAGATGGGATAAAATTATCCTATTTTAAACTTTCATCCTGGCCACCAAACATTGTGTTAGATCATTATGTGCTTGAAGCTCACTATATGAATGTGAGAACTATCTGGCAGTCGGTGTTAGCACTTGCTGCTAGTGCAAATTCTGGAATTATCCATTCTATTGTTTATTGGGATAAGTGCACTGAAAGTCCTACAGCTTGGCACAAAAGTGCAAATGAGTTCTAAAATTTGCAAAAAGTGCAATGCGCGTCGACATTTTCCGTTCGTCAAATTAGAAAGAACTAACGAAGGACTTGATTGAATCAACTTGACAAGTTTTAGGACTCAATTTCACTTTTTGCAAGTTTTAGGACTCACTTGCATTTTTAGTGCCAAGTTGTAAGATTTCTAGTGAATTTATCCCTTGTTTATTTAACAATTGGTCAAGGGAGTTGGCTCGACCTCTCTTACTTTATTCAATCATTTTCTCTTATCGCATGCCACCATTTGTTGCAGTGCGGTTGATTGAAAAGAGAATAAAAGCTTTTGAACCAACGTATCTATACACCATGGAAAAGGTATGATGTCAGTCATATGTTCTTGTCTTTTGCTTCACAATTTTGTTGAATCACTTATGGTGTGATGGTTTAATTTTTTTTACTGAAAGAAATGGTAATATGGTTTAAATTTTAATCTAGTTGGATCAAGAGAGTACTTTTTCCTCCCTGCAGGGATATTTTCTGCTGCCTGAAAATGCTAAGACTGAGCACAACATTCGTACAGTGAATATAAGCATATCAGCTCGACATTCTTGCTTTGGCAACAGGTTAATTTCTTTAACATATTTTTCATCTGCTTTACAGGAAGGAGGAAGAACTGTTGTTGCTTAGGTCTTATATGTCTATTATAAGATTTCATATAATTAGTTGATTACCATTGTTTTGTCTTAGCTTTTGGCCTTTTAAACTTTCAAGAGCCTGTTATTAGTCCAAGGGTGACAAGATTTTTGTTGTGCATGTTCCGTCTTGGTGAGTTTTGCTGATGCCAGTCACGATCTGTTCCTTCCCGCTTCTATGAAGCGTGGTCTCTGGGTTGCATTTTATGATTGTCTAAATATATAAAGTCACTGGTGTTTGTTTAATTAGAAATGATCATCCAAATATATAAGGTCACGGGTACTCATTTAAGTAGCAATGAAAGAATGTAAAATTACTTACCCATAAAGCAGGTATGAGAAGATAGTTTTCCTGCTTTTGGCATAAAGCTTCTCTTGGTGGAAACTAGATATGGTAGATTGGTATGATCATGAATGGCCACTATTGAAAGTACAACCGACTCTCGTATGGAGACATGTTACTTTTAGGAATTGGAGTACCGTTCACATCTCTGGCTTCATTTGTAAACCTATTGTGTCAATTTCAGGTGGCAGCAACTTCTGATAAATCGATTTGTTGGATATGATACCATTTTGATGAATAGTTTGTTGAACTCTTCTGAACAAGGTATTATATGTTTCAGCAAGAATAGTGGTTTTTCTGTTGTAAATTTTCTTTCAAATTCTCATGCTGAAATTTAATTTACTAAAGGGCATATGCTCTCGAGGAAGCTAGCCCTTTTGTGCAGATATGTGGTCGATTAAAAGGCTCAGCACCGTATTGGGAGTTGTGGAGCATTATTTAATATGAAGTGAAGATCAAGATAGTAAAAACATAGAATTATTGAAAGAGTTATCTTTTTGGATACCCATAAATATATGCTTTTCATTCTTCAGAATACTGAAGAGAATTGAGAGGAGGCAAGTCCTCAGTATATAGTCCGGCTACTTTCTTGATCATTTTAATGAGAGTGCAGTAGATGCAACAGTGCACTACCATGTAAGAATTGGGCGTGGATAAAAGAACTAAAAAACTTGTGAGAAAATTGATTGTCGCGTTAAATGAAAGATCTGCAGATATTAGACAGATTATCAGAGACAGTTAGTAAGGTGGTTTTCTATATGTGCAAAACTTCGTTGTTCCCTTGATAATGTCTTTACTTTTACTGATAAATCAAGGGAATGGTTTAGGCAGATAATTAATAAAGAAATCAGTAGTTTTTTGCTGGACTTTTTAGATTTATGGACAAAAAAAAGAGATTAGCAAGACAGTTTCTTTAAGGATCTGTTGTGGAGAGTATTTAAATATGAAAGACGCGAAAAATGTTTCCAATGGTGCTGATCCTGTATGAGGCAAGCTACTATTGATGAAACTGTAGGCTGGTGCTCCTGAAACCCAATTTTTCATCCTTTTTTCTTGCCCTGGGATGATTCAGCGTTTTACTTGATGTTATCTTACCCTACTGTCTGATTATTGTACGTGGGATCTGAGATTATGTTGCCAATTTAGATTGTCATGCGTTCATTGGGGTTCAAAACATTATTGCGATAGTGAGACTGCCTTTGATGTTCCAGCATGTTAAGTAGAAGCTGTATGATTTCCTCTAAATGGTAAACCTCCTGCAGGTTACCTGTATAATGACCAGACCAAGGAGTTCTTCAATCTTAGTTATACACATGAACCTCCAGAAGGTCCAGCAAGATTTGGAGGTTAGATTCATTTTTTCCCCCTTTATGTGTCTATGATTGTAGCAAAATGGCAAAAAAGGAGAATTAGTGAAAGAAAAATAAAAGCTTCTAGTGCTTCATTTTTCACATATATTTTTACAGCCTATAAATAGTCTGAGTTCATTGTGAGGATGTTTGATCTGGTTGGATTAGTAAGTATTACATTCGCCGGTACCCTTGGACTTTGGAGATTCCAATCTACAGATTTTTGGCAAAAGAAGAACCTATCAGTAGAATTGATGCCAAAGCACCTAGAAGGCAGGAATTGTTTAGTGTCTTTGAATGGCCTTGGCTTTTAACTTGGTTCTAGATATTCACATTTGCAATTTGACTGTTACTATGGAATAGTTTGATACATTTCTAAATTTTTACTTGAAAACATGTATTGCTAAAGCCATTAAAGCTTTTAGAAACTTGTTCCAAATTTTCTTTCCCATAAGACATGTCTTTTTTTGTTTGTTCTTCTGGTTTCTTTCTCTCTGGCTTTTGTTCAAAAAGCCACACCAACTTGCCAGCGACTCCACAAGCAAAGTAATATAGCCAAGCCACCAATTATCTTTATTTGATACGACTGCAGTATCAGTCAATAGTTGAAGTTTTCAGCATATGAAATATTATATGGTACCAATTTTACATGAAGATAGATGCTGGACCCCTGTGGATTATGTTCGTAATCGTGGTACGAAACATCTTTACCGTAAGAAGTAAAACCATTGGCACAATGCATACCTGTTCTGCAGTAGTCATCTTTTCCAGTATAAAATCTGAGTTTAAGCCATTGGATGCTTATATATCATGTTCTTCTCAGTTTGACATAAGAAACTGAGGTGCACTGATAGTGGAAATGTATTGTGGGATGTCGGTTGTTTATATAGGGTTTGGCCTTATGACTTCACATCCTGCATTTCAACTTTACTTTTCTTTAATTTGGCTGAACATTGGACGTAGCTTTAGACTTGGTTTCATGTGGCTAGATCTTTCCTGAGTAACTTATTTGAAGAATGTGGTCCATTGTCATCAATTAGTATGGTTATTAAATGTTCCCTTACAAAATTACTAGCGCTGTTGGACTGCTTAACAGTTTTGAAGATTGTGATGAAGCAATATAATTGTGGATATAGGTGAACATGCAGGATGAAAACTATATGAAAAAACGTTAGCTTGAGGGATGATAGTTATCAAGCTAATTACTTCCGTTTAATTTGTCCTTGTTTATTTTTAAGAGAATCTTGTCACTCAATTTCAGTTAATTAATTTCAATAGACAAGTAATGCATTTACTGCCCACTTGCAGACTATTTTGTGACAAAGTGTGGAGTGCTCATGATGTCTCTGTTCGTTTTTTTCACAACCACAATGTCTGTATCATTCACATTGAGAGAGACACAAACCCGAATGCTGAGATTCACAGGTTTGTATTGGATCCCTGGCATGATGGAAGCCGGGTCTTCAATCTTTATGTATTGATCCAGGAACAGTTTATTAAGATTGTTGCATATACGAAAGTTGTCTGATGTACTGCCAATTCTATGAAAATCGTTGACTTTATGAGTAGCTGTCTAGAGCTTATCTTCTCTCTGATTTGGGTTAGGGGTTTTATAGCTCTTCAGCTGGTTACATCTTGTGATTTGCACCATCATGTTTCTCTCTATTTTCTTCTTTCACACACTTCTATATAATTCTAAAATAATAGTCATTTGCAGTGCAGCTTCAACATCACGCAAGACATCGGCTTCCTACATTTCAACTGATATTTGTGCATGTCATAGAATCCCTTGTCTTTGTACCGGTGAGCATTATGATTTAAGGATGGTTAGACATGAGTATGGACACCCAATCAAATAGTACAAAAGCATCTTAACAAGCAGTGAATTGGATTGCAGATCATGATCGGGATTCTCTTTTTCCTGTTTGAGTTTTATGATGACCAGCTATTGGCTTTCATGGTGTTGATTCTCGTGTGGTTATGTGAACTATTTACACTCATAAGGTCTCTCTCTCTCTCTCTCTCTCTCGTTTTCATTCATATCCTTATGCACAAGCACGAGGAGCCTCAGTCATACGCTCATGTGCATAATAGACAAGCTTGTCTCCTTGCATGCCTGTGTGTTTGTAAGCATTTGTCACACTTATACCATTGAGCTTATGCGTTGTTAAGAAGTTTATATCCCTTGTATTTAATGGGGAAACAGATGCTTTCAGCCTTCAACTGTTAATGAAATTTTTTAGGAAGTGTGAGGATGAAAGACAGTTCCCTACTATTCAGTGGATTAGATTGTCTCCTCTTTTGGGTCTGTGGCGACCAAGATCATGATAAATGCAATTATCTAGCAATTGTGGTTTGAATGATATTACTCACTAGTGAACTTAGCAGATTCTCAAAGCTGGTAAAGATTACTAACCGTCATTTTCACTATCTTACTCGGGAGGATAAGCACTTGTTTTTGCAAAGTATCATTTACATTTTTCGAGATTTATCTTATGTAATCCACCATAAAAGAGGAACCTTGAGTTTCTTGAACTTATGGAGGAAAAACCAAACGCGGTGCAACGGCATATGTGGGTTTACGTGATGAACTCCTGGGAAAAGGCTTCAGTGATGTTGTTGGTTGGTATTTTCTTATGAATCTGTAGTTTAGTTGGCATTCAGATTATGCATGACTCCTGTACATTTATGGCATAAGCAAGCTGCATTTTGAGTAATCAAATCCTAGGTGTACAGGAGAAGATATGTTTCTCCTTTTTAATAGGCGGAAGAGATTGTTATTAGATGGAGCTGGAAAGCAGTGGGGTTTGGATTATTCGGTTTCATAAATTCTCTTGTCGAATAGTGACAGATAATGAGCAGGTTCCATTGGATATTCTTAGCTAAAGTGCATTCTGTTCTCGTCCTTTGTCTTCTATTGCTGTGGACTGGTTATGGTTTAGAAGATTGTTTCAAATTTTTGAATTTGCCTTGAAGTTGCAATAAATTATTTAAGCTAAATTGAATACAATGCCCACTGTGATGCATTGATGAATCTTTTTGTACTAAACAGTATTATCTGGCCTAAGATAAAGATCTTACCTTCAAATGAAGACTAACAGCTGAAGTGTGATTATCCTTGCAGTGTCCGCACACCAATATCAATGAAGTTCTTTCCTCGGTTTTTCCTGCTCTATTTCCTGGTTTTCCATATTTACTTCTTTTCCTATTCTTATGGTATGTTTCCCTTCACCTTTCTTTCTTTTGTACGCACACATACATGCACTCACTCATCTGTGGAATGAGACTCTCATTTTAAGTGTTTCATGAACTTTTCAGGTTTTTCATACTTGGCACTCTCTACAACGGCAGCATTCATGCAGCATTTGATCTTATATTTCTGGAACAGATTTGAGGTAATTGTAATATAGCAAGGGATGCATTAGTTTATACCTCCAATTAGCAAGCACAGTGTATGGACCTGTGGGTCAGAAAGATATTATGAGGATGTTATGCCAGATGGTTCACAGGATGAATATAGTGCTTGGTTAAATGCATATGATTAGAATGGTATACCTATAGTTTAAGGAGAAGCTCTGGAGAAAGAGACTATTCTTTACTTAGGAATACTCTCTCTACTCCCTCCCCCTTTTTTCCTTTCCCCTTTGCCTTCTTTCTGATGGCTTGTTTACCTTGATCACTTAAGTTGACTTTTTTGTGTTGACCTTATAGGTCCCTGCTCTACAAAGGTTTATGCAAAATCGACGGTCACAGCTTCAACAGCACCCAGACTTCCACATCACCTCATCCACAATTCTTGCATCAACATTTCACATCACCAGACTAAACACTAGGAATGCAGGTCCAGCTAATACGGACATGATTACTGGACCTGGGCCTGTGCAGAGACCTGGATTAGATCTAACCACACAGGCAAATACTATGAGGAACAGTTTTGGGGTTCAGGAACAGGCTGAAACTGACAATGCTGGACAGCCCGACCTACGCCAAGCGGAGGGTGGTGCCAACCCAGGAGCTATGAACTCGTTTAGCTCTCTCTTGTTGTGGATATTAGGCGGTGCCTCTTCTGAAGGTCTCAACTCGATCTTTTCTATGTTCAGAGATGTGAGAGACCAAGGACAAGTGTATGCAGAAGCCCCTAGGCATGAAAATCGCACGAGTCCAGATGCTCAATAGCGTAGGGAATGAAGATATTTCAACTGTCCGTTGAAAGGTGAAAAAGGCAATAGGTGAATGGAATTCACCGAGCTTTTGGTTGTACAGAAATTGTATGTGCAATATGGGAGAGTAATATAGGTGAAACCCCAAAGGTTATACTTCAGGATTCTAGCTGGGGGGAGAAGGGAAGACTGGTGGATATGATTTGTTGATGCGGTTTATCAATATCAGTCGACACTTCCCTTCTTTAAAGATACAGTACCTCGACAAAAGAATAGCGGCTCTTGCGGAACATGGTTTTTGTAGGAAAAGCTAATCGTTCTGAACTGTTGGTTCCTTTTCTGGCGTCGGAATATGAAATACACCATCCTGGTCCAGTGCTGCGAAGGTGTATGTACATGACTGATTGTCGGAATGAGGTTGTCCGAATCGACTGCTTTTGTACTATAGGAATGTTGGGTACTTGTATTTGGTGGCAATAAAACCTGTGAAAAATCTTGTTGGGATTTTTACAAAGTGTACAATTAAGGCACCTAATGAAAATCGATTGCGGAAGTGCCTTTAGGGAGTCATCCCACTCACATGCAAAACTCTCGGCACAGACCATACAAATAGAGTCGGACTTCTAAATAGGAAGGACAGAATGAAAAATGAGTGAGATCAAGAAATTCCTGATATACAGTAATGGCAAATCAAAATCATCCGGGTAAATTCTCATCTAGAGGAGGTTAAAAGTTAGGTGGACAATTTCTGATATGCAATTACGGGTTTTTGTTTTTCAATATAAGAATTTCTTAGCATCATGGTAATTTTTTAAGCCCCTCTGCTCTAATTTTGATGTTAAATGCAACCCGGGGCCAAAAGAAAAAGGAAAATAAGAAAGAAGCCGGAAGGATTTACTTGAGGGGGGAAGCAATTTTAAATTGCAGAGGCATGCGAAAAGGCAAGGGCGAGAGAAACGGAAGAAGGGAGAAAGGGTTAAGAACTTAAGAGGAGTGCCGCGCATGGCCGAAGCTCGCTCACTCCTCCACTGGCACCAGCCTGCGATTGGCCTGCGGCGCGCAATGATGATCACTCATACTCAATTCCCTGCCTTTTCTGCCTTTTTAATCATGGCTCGCGACCCCCTTCACTGCTTCGTGGTCCACGCTCCTCCCTCTTTTCTTTCTCTCTGTGTCTGCGTAGATTGCGGAACTCTCCCTCTCTCCCTCTCGCACTCTCGTACTGTCTGTGCGTGTGCAGATTGCAAAAGCAGAGTCGGCGATGCGATCGGATGAGGGAGGGAGGGACCGGGTGCGAGGCTGGCTTATAATATGCGGAGCGTGCATGTGAGTGGATTCGCCTCATCATTTGGCCCACCCCCACATAGGTTGCACAATCATCCACTCCCCTGTCTATTTATAAACTTAGACCCTCGTCTCCAATGATAAACCGACGCAAAGCATGGGTCGCAACCTCAGGAACGCCCTCCTCGCTTTCGTCGCTCCTCTCCCTTCCATTCTCTTCTACTTGGCCTTCCTCAAACACTCCGTCGCTGCTGGCGATGGTGATGGCGGCGATCGCCTCTCTCCTCTCTGGAGTTGGTGCCTTCGCCACCCTTTTCTCTTGGCCAACGCCCTCTTCTTCCTCAACGTCAACGTCCTCTTCTGGGCCATCGGTCAAATTCAGTCTAGCCACTGGGTGAGCGCCTCCCGCTTCTCTCTTCTTTTGTTTCGTGGGACCAGCATGTTGAACGTTTCTCCTCTGTTTCTTGTTCGTTGCAGATGATAGATCCCTACTGGACGGTGATTCCCTTGATGCTGACGCATTACTATGCCACCCACCCTCTTGGGCAGTACAACTGGTGGAGATCCAGAATTCTGATGGTGTTGACATGGGCGTGGAGCTTGAGGCTCTCCCACAACTACTTCAGGCGAGAGAAATGGCAGTGGGGCTCTCGGGAAGACTGGAGATTCATCGACATGCGCGCGCAGTATGGAAAGAACTGGTGGTGGGTCTCCTTCTTCGCCATCTACGTCTCTCAACAGGTGCCTCCCTACCATTCCTTTCGTGACCCGAGTCAGTGAGTTTTCTTTTACCCCCGTTGACTGTTTGATGAATTGTCTGAACGACCCCTCCTTGCAGGTTTTCCTCCTTGGAGTGTGTCTCCCAACATATGTAGTACACTCGGTGGACAAGCCCCTGAATGTCTGGGATTTTGTAGCTGTTCTTGTCTCCGCCTGCGGCATCGTCGTGGCTTACTTTGCGGATACTCAGCTTCATGATTTTGTCTGTAGAAATGAGAAGCTGAAAGAGCTGGGGAAGCCGGTGGTGCCCAATCTAGACGAGGGCCTGTGGCACTACTCGAGACATCCGAACTACTTTGGGGAGCAGCTGTGGTGGTGGGGACTGGTCATATTTGCGTGGAACTTGGGAAAGGGATGGGCATTCGTCGGCGCACTGATCAATAGTCTCTGCTTAGCTTACGTGACCGGGCTTGTCGAAGAGCGGATGTTGAAGAAGGCTCACAGGGCTGAAGCGTACAGGCATTATCAGAAAACTACATCGGTATGGATCCCTTGGTTCAAGGCATCCATTCAGTCTGGAAAGGACAAGACCATTTAATCTTTGTTACTCGGCTGTTTGTGGAAACCTGTGTGAACCAGTTTGTGTAGTGACTGAACACCTTGGCATTGTTTCGTTCGGCTTTCCAACCTTCTAGGGGTTTTCTCTTCTTGCTTTCTCGACCGTTTGCTGGGTGAATCTTCGTAGGAAGAAATGAGCAAAGCAGATCACTCTTGATGCGGTAATTTGATGTGTATTCTGAGTACAAATAGGAAAATGGAACCCACCACTCGAGTCGCCAACAGCATCCGTTGCCAAGTATTTGCCAAAATACTTAACGTTTTTGTGGCGACGATATGTCAAGATAAGTGTATGAATTTGGTATTGCCAAATGAAATGGTCATTCAGATAGTGGTAGGCGATGGCTGCATTGAGCATCCAATGTCAATCTTGTCAATTGAGCTTCCTGTACCAACCACTTTTCATGTACATTAATCTTAAATCCGTTTTAACAAGCGCAAAATGGAAGAATTGCCCTATTGATGCTGTAGTTAGTGAGGAGAATCGGAATCGAAGGTTTTTTTTTTTTTTATAAAACGACATAAATAATTCCTAAGGTTTGGCCCCAATATCATCTTTAACTTTTAATTCATAATCCTTGAATTATTTTTAGTTTTTTAATCTAATATTTAAGTTTTTGATTTGATCAATTTATCTCCTCAGCTTCCCATAAAAAAGAGAGTCAAATCAGACTATTTACAAGTGTTCGTAATTACATTATTGCCTAACTTTGTAGTATCTTTTCATTTCAATCCATTTTCAAATTTAAAGAAAAAGGTGTTATCTTTTTTATTATTTTTCAAAACGTTGGTCTTTATAAGTATTGCTATAATTCCGTTCAAGTATTTGTTTTAAATTTAGAATATTATTACCTTTATCTTGCTACTTTTTTTTTGTCATTTATTACCTTTTTACTCTTTTAATGAAAAAGTTGAGATAGTATATTGAATAAATTAAAAGTTTAGAGACCATATTGAATATTAAGAAACAATTGAAGGACTATTTAGGACAAACCAAAATGTCAAGAATGACATTACACGTTAAGTCAAGAATTATAATTTTTATTTGTATTATTTTCTTTTTATTTTTCACACTTATAGAGGGTACCAATCCGGTGGGTAGTTGTCTTAAAATGGAAGAGGCATATAAAATGTAACTTACAACGGAATAATTTAATAATGTATTCAATATAATAATGAGTGTTAAGTACTGATATCATCAAATGGCTTTATTGAAATGGTGTTATCTAATGGTTCCATGCTCCCTTGCAACATTGCTAATTTATAAATTAGTCTTAACTCTCTTTTGCCAAAAACAGTGCTTCTTAGCTCACGGATCTACTTACATTGGCTCCCAAGTCACTAGTCGAGGATCAAGAGAGGAAGGAAAAACAGTAACAAGAAGTTGTTCAATAAATAAATCCACCTCGAATTTTCTTATGAGGGCAGAAAGTGAAATTTGTTATCGTATCTATTTTTCAATTTAAATGAAGGTAATTATGTGAAAAGATTTTAAAAACTAGATGCTGTAAATTGC
Organism: Melaleuca quinquenervia; assembly: GCA_030064385.1. Lineage (NCBI taxonomy): Eukaryota > Viridiplantae > Streptophyta > Magnoliopsida > Myrtales > Myrtaceae > Melaleuca > Melaleuca quinquenervia. The sequence continues at coordinate 431,454 of CM057726.1, read as the reverse complement.
AAAAATGATTAAAAAAAGGAAACAAATTACATTAATAAGAAAATTATCGAACAAATTCATAAATTTATTGTATTTGTATCAATTCAATCATAAATTATTTTAAGTTTCGCTAAATGATTTCGTCTTTCAACCGGCTAATTTCAATTCGATTTATAGTATATGACTTAATTAGAACAATCGAAAATTTTAAGATTGTGACGATCTTGATTAGGTTTTTTATGTTTTGGTAATTTTTCCGATCTCAGCGCCACCGGAGCAAAGTCCCCAAGATGCCCAGGTCCGGACAACGTGGCAATTGGTTATTGGTTGCGACACGCACTAGAGCATGTAGAGGTTCATGAATTGAATCCAAGACCGTCTCGACTGACTCACTCCCCAGTGGCTTGACTTTCCCTAGCCGAGTCCACTCTCTGCTCTCTCTCTCCCTAAAAACCCCCCATAAATCTGCGAATCTCTCTGTACACAACAACAGAGACGCGGACGGCGAGGCCCCGTCGAGCTTGCATTCCCCGATCGATCATCGACGACGCAATCGAGAATACGACTTCAATGCCGCAGTAGTAGTTGCTCGAGGACGCGTCTCAGCTCCGAAGAGAGATGAAGGCCCGGCTTAGATCTGGGTTTTGGATTGCCGTTGTGTTGGTTTGCGTGGGACTGGCGAGCGTCCATGGAGAGAATCGGAGACCCAAGAACGTGCAGGTCGCGCTTCGGGCCAAGTGGTCCGGCACTCCGTTGCTCCTGGAAGCCGGGTATTTTCCATCCGCACCCTCCTTTTTCGTTGATGAACGCGAGTGGGCTCCGAATTTTTCGTATTGTTCCTGATTGGTGATCGGATAGCTTCGTGTGTTTGTTTGCGATTCTCTCGGGGTCCTTGTGTTAGGTGTTTGGGTCATCGATTGTTTTTGCTACTCTTCCTTTGTCGATTGGATGAATGAATAAAATCCGTCTGGGTCATGGGGCCATTCGTAGAATGGCGACATGGACCAAATTTGCAATTGTTGTTCCATCAGAACGATCTTCGGGGCTCCTGTACTTGCTCACAAGCACGACTCCTCCTTTCGAAGGGAAAATCTCTTTGCTATGAATCCTATCCAAGTGTGCAGCCCTATCGTGTCTTAAATGGTGTGTCTGGATTTTGTCTTTGATAATCCGACTGTTCCACGAGTTCTTTGACGAGCACACGTGCTTATCCTGTGACGGGAAAGTCACCTTACTGAATGCTATTTCGTTGTCACGTAGTTTTCTCGAACTAGTCAATTTATAGTCAACACTTCTTGTTTATCGTACTTCTGAATAGATTCGCTTTTTGCAATTTCCCTTTTTTTTTCCTTAAATTTGAATTTTCTCTGTTAAACATTTGGACGTGAAAGATTCGTTACTCGAACTATATAGCCATGTTTATCTGTAGAGATTATTGTCCTTTTAATGACTTCCATCTCCATCATCAGCGAACTGCTATCCAAAGAATGGAAAGACCTCTTTTGGGAGTTCATTGAGGTCTGGCTTCACTCTGAGGGAAACAATGCCGGCTCCTCTACAGCCAGGGACTGCCTAAAGAAAATCTTAGGGCACGGAAACTCTTTGATAGGTCCTTCATTGGCATCATTGTTTGAATTCTCTCTTCTTCTCAGATCAGCATCGCCACGATTAGTGCTTTATAGGCAACTAGCCGAGGAGTCTCTCTCATCTTTTCCTCTGGCTGACGATGTTAGCTCAAGCAATGTGAATCCTGGGTTTCCTAGTGAAATGGAGGGATTAAAGAGAAAGTTAGATTCCTTGCCTGTTGGTGTGAATCCGGATAGCCCAAATGGGAGATGTTGTTGGGTAGATACTGGAGGGGAACTGTTCTTCGATATTGCAGAGCTAAACTTGTGGCTCCAAAGTCCTGAACGGTGCGTTCCATTATCTTGTTTCTAGACATTGTTGTGTTGCCATTTGAAAATTTTGATTCCATCTTCTCCTGATTAAATTTTGTATGTTTTTTCTGTCGGCAGTAATCGAGATATCTTTCATCAGCCCGAACTCTTTGACTTTGATCATGTCTATTTGGACTCAAATATAGAAAGTCCAGTTGCCATCCTATATGGAGCTCTTGGGAGTAACTGCTTCAAGGAGTTCCATGGAACTCTTATTGAGGCTGCTAAGAAGGTTAGTTTTGTAATCTGGAAGTGATTTCTTACTATGTCTCAACCATCTTCTCATTATCCTGAATTTTTTTTCTGTAGTTTAGGACGAAATAAAAATTGTAATACTCTTGGGGGATATAACTGCTGACAATGTTGACGGACTGTTTCCTCAAGGGAATTTAGTTGATCTCTTTTTAGAATGTATAATGCCATAATTGAATGCATAAATTGCACATTTTTTTGAGAACCTTTAAAAAGAACTGCTGCTAGTTTTCCTTGAGTGATCATAATTTAGTTATGTTCATTTTTCTTTCGTGGGTTCTGCCATTGCTAACTCGTGACCTCAAAATGTACAGGGTAAAGTTATTTATGTTGTCAGGCCAGTATTGCCATCTGGCTGCGAATCAGAAGTTGGCTTTTGTGGTGCTCTTGGAACAGAAGATTATGTAAACTTGGGTGGTTATGGTGTGGAGCTTGCTCTGAAAAATATGGAATATAAGGCTATGGATGATAGTGCAGTGAAAAAAGGTCTGTAACGGGACTAGATTTATATTTGAATCAATACGAGCGGATGACATCATAATTCTATTCTTTTTTCTTATCCGTTAGTTACCTTAATATGTATTTATCACTATAGATTGATTGCCAAAAGCTTCTGAAGTTTCCTTTTTTTAAAGAAAAGCCTTGAGGATAGAGAGGAGGAACTCATACAGAATGATAGAAAGTTTTGCTGATGATTGCAATGTTTGATTTCAGGTATCACTTTGGAAGATCCTCGCACAGAAGATCTTACACAAGATGTTAGAGGATTCATTTTTTCCAAGATCTTGGTATGTTACCCTTAAGTTTAAGATAATCCATATGTTCCAATGCATGTTAGATTCAAACATGACTTATCAAAGTCGTTTGGCTCATTGAAAATGAAAAAAATTTGAATCTTGTTCTACTAAATAGTGCCCATACCACAAGCAGGAAGAAGATTTATGAAAATATGTTAGTCATACGAATTCGAGTGCTTCCATATTCTCCATTGTGAGGTGCGAAATTGTGTGGACCACTATCAAATGCCCTCAAAGATCAAACTTTAGATTTAAATGAATGGGTCATGTAATATTCAAGTACTCTAATGCTCACTTCATGGTTTGGCTGGACTTAGGCCAAAGATCAAAGCATGGAATTATTTATTGGGGAGACAAATGAAGAGTTTGGAAATATTTGAACATAGGACCTTCTGCTTTAACATCATTTGAAATTGTGACTATTTTAAATGTTTAAGCTTTTAGATTTAAGCATCTTCTTTTATATATATAAGGGACCTCGAGATATGGAACGTTAAAATAGGATAGAAGTACTTCTTTGACTTAGTCTAAGATGTTCTATGGTCTACCAATTCATACAATAGCTTGAAACATGCCACCTAGGTCAGCCTTTCATGGAATGTATTTCTCTGTGATATAATGTTTTGTGAAATTTGTGCAATATTGCAAAGCATGCTGCTTAGGCTCCAACGTTTCTTGACACAGTCTTCGGGATACGTGTTGTTGATGGAAAAGGAGATGTGTTAACGCTTTATGTTGAATTGATTTCAGTTTTCATTCTTTGCAGGAACGCAAGCCTGAGCTGACATCTGAAATTATGGCTTTTAGGGATTATTTATTATCAGCGACAGTATCAGATAGCCTCGATGTTTGGGAACTGAAAGGTATCTATTACGTTAATTAGATTATATTGTAATTTGTGTTTGATGACTTGCTCTTTTTTACAGATTTAGGGCATCAGACTGCACAGAGAATAGTTCATGCTTCAGATCCTTTGCAATCGATGCTGGAAATCAACCAGAATTTTCCTAGTGTAGTTTCATCATTATCACGGCTGAAGGTAAATGTCCTAGTGTCAGATTTTCATTCTTCTACAATCAAGCTTTTACGATGATGTGTTTATATCATCCTTTCTGCTTTGGGGCTTTTGTCTTCTTTCTTTTGGTTGTCACAAGATGTACTTGATAATCTCAAGAAAGTAATGGGTACAATTCTTACTTGATCCTTGACCTTGATTAGTTTGGCACCTGCAGCTAAATGATTCAGTGAAAGAAGAGATACTTGCAAACCAGCGAATGATCCCTCCTGGGAAGTCTTTAGTGGCGCTTAATGGGGCTTTGATTAATATTGAAGATGTTGACCTCTTCCTGTAAGAATTTTCCACTTTCATACTGTTTTATTTGTCACGTTTGACTGAAGATCCCACTTTCTGCCCCCTGAATTTTCTGACATGACCATAACCATAGCTTCTGCCATTCCCAACTGCCCCAGCGCACCCCAAAGTTTCAGTCTGAAGCTTTGGTGAAGGTCCACTTCTTACAGTGTTTGGATACGAAAATATAATATATGAGCATAGGACTGGTAAAGACAATCATATCTATGGGTATAATGATACTTCTCTGATCTTTCATGTGTAACTCAGCGCCTTGTTTTGAGCTATCCTATTATTTTTAATTGAAAGTTCTGCCTTATGCCCCGTAACTTTATGCATGTACCACGTAAGCATTTATTTTGTTTGGGGTAGGGGGTGCAGAAATATCTGCGATGATATGTGCAAAAATCGAAAGGGGAAAAACAACTGGTTTTTGGTGAAGTGGTTAATCATCTCTACACTCTGATTGATTGTGCAGATTCACTATAGCTCACTTATGATCTAGTACATCATCACGATGCGCTTTAATGCATTTACTCATTAGAAAGCAAAATTTTCCATTAGCACCGTGGTGGGCCGAAAGTGATGGACTGCCTGTAGTTATGGCTCCGACTGCCTGTTCCGTTGCAGATGTGGAACTCCTATGGAACGCCCTGGGGTCTCATGGACATCGATGAAAGCAACTTCTCTAGTTGCTCTGTTTGCTTTAACATGTCAAATACTTGTGTTTGCACATTTGGGATTTGGGAAGACTGAACTTTGCTGTACCAACTATAATTGTAAGTTTAAGTTATGGTTCTGAAATCAGTAATTGGAATAGCAAATATCATTAATCAGCTGGTGAAAAGATTTCATGGAATCAGAGTTGAGAAATTTACACAATTTTGTGGTGATGCTGGATAAAGCTTCCCAAGCTTCTGGATAGCATGCTGCTTTTGAAACTTTCAACATTTAATTCTATTGCTGACATTTGATTAAAGATCTTTACAAATCATTCTGTATTTTCTTCTTTATCTGGTCAACAGGCAAGGTGAATAGCTTACCTTTTTGTTCGTCAAGCATTCTCTTTTCTATCATCTATAGCGGCTTCCTTTTATCGAAATAGAAAACCAAAATGTATGTTGTTCATCAAAGAAGCTGGCATAATGTCTTCCTTTTATTTACAAGGCCACAGTCATGTACTGTTATGATGTTGTAGATTTGATCCAAGATGAGAGGTAGTTGACAATCTTTTACAAAATGCTTTCCATATTGAGCTTGCTTACTATGGCCATAATGGATGTTTCATTCAATTCTTTTATTTCTGTTTTCTTCCTTCTTTCTATGGAAGATTCTCCTCATCCTTTTACAAAATCGATAAATTTTGCGGATTTTTAATTGATGGTGTAATTTTGTTGCTGCTGACTGTTTTAGGTTAATGGACTTGGTTCGTCAAGATTTGTCTCTAGCTGACCAGTTTGCAGAGATGAAGGTAAATGAATGCCGTTGTTGGCATTAGGGCTAGGAGATAACTGACTAGACAGCTTGCGTATTAAAATATGTTCTTTTTTCTTTAATGAGAAAACAGTTCATATTCTGCCTTCCACATACTATCATTTGCTTCATCTTATGAAATGCTAGACATTCATAATTGAGAAGAATAATTATTACTGTTTTAGCATTTGAAATCTGAGTCCACTGAGCTCTCTAATTCTCAGGTTTCTGCATTTGACAAGGTCTCAAATTATTGGACATTCATATATGTCAATAAAATTAGTACAAGCAATCTAGTCAAATTGGATTTGCCACTTTCCTGCAAAGCAGACATTGAAATGGATACAGTACTTCATTTACTAATTCCACATCTTAGAGGAGCCAATTAATGGGGTGCTGTTGCCATGATATGGATGTACATGTGTTTCATACCATTTTGCTGAGGTTTCCAGCGTCTTAGCTTTCAAACATCTCTGACAGGAGCTTCATTTTTACTGTCACCTCCAGAGCAGTTTATGATGGCTGGACTGAGAGAATTATAAGTTTGTCTCAGCAAGTCAGCTAAGATTGTAGAGCGCTAACCTACTTTCCAAGATTATCCTATCTAGAACAACACCATAACATTCAAGGACATCTTATTATGATTCCAGGAGATGGTTTTTTTTTTTTTATCATGCTATTTGGTGATGCTAGCTGCTGAGGAATATTTGGTATAAATAGTGGATGTGTTTGTTGTGGATAGAGTGGAAAACTTGTAACCAGTCATGAAGTACTTTTTATAAATAGAAGAGGGTACAACTTGTGAACTGTGACCCATTCTGTCTTCTCCCTTGCGCTGTATTTGCATGAGGTATCAGAATCAGGCTTCACCCTAGATTTATTTAGCACATGAGACTCCTTGTCCATCAATTCAAGATGAACTTCTCAGTCCAGTTGACACATAGGCATTCTATTCATGAATTCTCCATTTACGAATTAGTTTAAAGTTTTGGGTTGGACTTCCTAATAGTTAGCACCCCGTTATTGCTCGATAAATTAAGTTTTGTTTATTTATAGAAGAAACTTACATAGGTAGAATGCAAGTCCCTTGTGGAAACTAAAGTGGATTTGAAATTTCTAATGCCTGCAGATTCCCCAAAGTGCTGTTGTGAAACTCTTGAGAACTTTGCCTCCTCCCGAGTCCAATATGTTCCGGATTGATTTTCGTTCAAGTCATGTTCATTATCTTAACAACTTGGAGGAGGATCCCATGTATAGGCGATGGAGGAGCAACATAAATGAGGTAGTCATTTTCTTGTCCAACCTCTCACTCATTGGCTCAAGTTTCACTGTATGGTTTTGTTGTGCAGATATTGATGCCTGTTTTCCCTGGACAACTACGTTACATCCGCAAGAATCTTTATCATGCTGTTTATGTCATTGACCCAGGCTCTGTTTGTGGCCTTGAGGCAAGTTCTGATGTCATCCCAATTTTTGTCCGTGGCCATCTTGCAGTGAGTGACAGCTTATTTCCTTTCCTTTTCTTGGCCATCTTGCAGGCAATTGATATGGTTATATCTATGTACGAGAATAATTTTCCCGTGAGATTTGGCGTGATACTCTATTCTTCCAATTTCATAGAGAAGACTGAAATAAACAGGGTCTCACACCATGCTGAGGATAATGGTGGTCAAACTGAGGATCTATCCAGCTTGGTACTTTCTCTTTTTTACTTATAGGCTTATTTAGTGTAGCTTAAACAAATAGAGAATATTGACAACACTTCATCTGTTTGTTTTTTGGCACAGATAATTGGGCTTTTCCTTTATGTCAAGGAAAATCATGGAACTCACTTGGCCTTCCAGTTCTTGAGCAGTGTATGATCCGGCAGATAAACTCAATGTTTAAAGCAAATTGTTCTATCATATTTGTGAATATGGACCTGATGGGTCATGTCCACAGGGCTTTTATTTTGTACATTTTCTTTGAAGTTTTTTAAGTACTGTAGCTTTTGGTATATACTGTTGATTGAGGGACAAAACACTTTTGGTTGAAGCACCTTGGTTCTTTTGCTGTGTACAAAACCATAATAATAGAAATGCCATCTGTGAGTGCGAAGAGCAGACATGCTGTGAACTTGTCATCCATGAAACTTTAGGTTGAACCAGAGAAAAAAAGTTCCCGATTAAGAAAATTAGGTTTTGCATCTGATGGTTCCACGCATCTATTCATCATTTTGGCTAGGCTGTAGATCATTGGCTCATAAAAGAATTAGCATTTATTGCTCTAAACAGCTACATACATCAGTTTTCTCCTATTTTTGTTTGTTCACACTTTGTTTGTCTACCAGAATGTTCATGTTTATATCCTGTGAAGCTATAATATATAATGTCAAGTTTGTCTTTTTCACGTTTTTATGTTCTTGCTGTCCAGGTCAACAGAGTACGGATCGAGTCTGTGGATTCTGAAGATGATACTCTTGAAAGGCACCATGTAGAAGGAGCATTTGTAGAAACAGTGCTGTAAGTGTGTCTCATGTAGCTTGGCTTAATCTTTACCTTCTATATGCTGATATCCCCTCCCTCTCTATATTCCTCTCCATCCTGAGCTCAATGGACAAGAAAAGAGGTATTCTCTTCTTTACATCTTTTCAACTTACATAATTTACTTTCTGTTGGTAGACCAAATGCAAAATCTCCACCACAAGACATTCTATTGAAGCTGGAAAAGGATCAAAATTTACAGCTATTGTCTCAAGAGAGCTCCATGTTTGTTGTGAAACTGGGGTTGGCTAAGAGGGGTTGTCTCCTCTTGATGAATGGTCTTGTCCTAGATGCTAACGAGGTACATTCTCTCATGGCAAGAGGCTTCTTTTTAATTGATGAACATTCACCTCTCTTTCTTGGCATGGCATCTATGTTGGATCTTTTCTCTGTCAAATCCAAAGAGGCACGATTTTTGTTAATCCTCTTTGCAAATGTATAACTTGCTTAGATAAGTGTTTGAAGCTTCATGCTTATATTGGACGGCAAGTTCTGATGGTGATTTTTAAACTGGTTTATATCTAGCAGATTATACTTGTTATATGATTGGAGAGGCACAATGTTTTTAGGTCTTTTGTGGAAATGTATAGTTCACTTCAATAAGAGCTTGTAACTTCTTTGTCATACCAAACAAGGAGTTCTGGTAGGGTTTTTTAGTGGCTCATATCTAGCGGATTATACTATTATTCCTTTTGATGTTATACCATTGTTGAGGCACAATGTTTGTAGTTTTCCTTTGGAAATGTATGATTTGCTGCCATAAGAGCTTGACATTTCTTCCTTATACTGAACAACACGTTTTGATGGGGATTTTTAGACTGATTCATTTCTAGCAGATTATACTCTCTCTTTTTTTCCTTTTTTTTGATGTTTACACATTTGGGAAGTAATGAACTATTTCACAACTCTTCTGGTCAGTTACCGGTATTTTCTTTCTGCCTTATGAAGAATGTCCAACTTTTTATAAGTATCTGTACACAGTTTAGCTCTTTTGTTTATTATGTCCTCGCTGCTTCGCTATTTTCAGGAGGCTCTCATGAATGCAATGAATGATGAGCTTTCAAGAATACAGGAGCAAGTTTATTTCGGACACATAAATTCCCACACCGATGTGCTTGATAAATTTTTATCAGAAAGTGGTGTGAGCCGCTATAACCCTCTGGTGAGTGATTTGAATATTTAGTGAGACATTAGATTACTTAGCTAGCTTAATAGTATGTTAACTTTCCCCTTGATCTTATGTACTCAAATAGATTATTGCTGACAGCAAAGCTCGACCACGGTTCGTGTCACTTTCATCACTTGTTCTCCGAGGAAAATCTGTCCTTAATGAGATCAACTACTTGCATTCTCCTGAGAGTAAGCTGTACTGTACTGTACTGTAGCATTTGCTTCTCTATTTGTCTCATATCATAATCTAATGAGGATCCTTTATGCAAACTCTCTAGCCACGGATGATCTGAAGCCTGTATCTCATCTTCTTGCAATCGATGTGACGTCAGAGAAAGGGATGAAGTTACTTCGCGAAGGAATTAGATATCTGGTTATTTTACTTCTAAGATGGAGGAATCCTTAATTTTTGATGATTTCTTTTTATGCCAAAGTTGTCTTCCTACATTGACGTTGTTGAATGTTTGCATCAAAATGCAGATGGGAGGGTCTAAAATTGCTCGTTTAGGAGTGCTATTCAATGCTAATCAGAGTGCTGACTCTTCTAGTCTGCTCTTTGTGAGAGTTTTTGAATTTACTTTATCCTATTATAGGTTGGTCATACTTTCACCTGTTTGTAAATGTTGACTTTCTGTTTACAAAGCACATTCGCATTTTGAACTTTTACTTGGGGTATCATGCAGCCACAAAGGAAGAGTTCTGTACTTTCTGGATCAGCTGTCTTCGTTTTATGAGAACAAGTATATTCTTGTTTCTTCAGTAGTCGCTGAAAGTACTCAAGAGTTCATGGATAAAGTCTATGAGTTGGCTGCTGAAAATGGATTATCTTCTGATGCCTTCAAATCAATGCAACTAGAATTTTCTGTCAACAAGATGAGAGGAGATCTGAATAAGGTACTCTGAACGTGTAATCCATTTTGGTGAATGGAGATCTTTTGTTTCTCCATTTTTTACAATAAAATCTTTGCCTTTAAACTTGAACATTGTTCAGATTTTTCTTTTCCTTTTCCTTTCTTGATTGCAGATGTTTCTGCTAATGATCTTATGCAGGTTTCACAATGTTTATATAAGCTACTTGGCTCTGGATCCAATGTTAATGCGGTCATCACCAATGGGAGGGTAAGTTTCAGGCATATTGCATGCTATGTTGCTCTGGCAACAACCCCCCCCCCCCCCCCCCCCCCCCAAAGGAAAAAAAAGAGAAGGGCTGTCTTGTTTGAAGAAAACTTTATATCAAATCACTGACCAGAGTCACCTGTTCAGCCTGCATCCGAACAGATGAAATGCTGAAAAGCATAATTCTGTGTTTGATCTTGATTTCAATGAGTTAAACACTCTACAGGATAAAGTGATAAGTGTGAAAGAACATAGTCACATCTTCTGAATTTCTCTTCTCAAAGAGGAACATCAGAATCTCCTTTGTCCCTCTAAACAGTGGGAAATAGTTGCTCCTGCTTTATATATTTTGAGTATTTTGTGTATATTCTTGTATGGATCAAGTACTTCTGAATCTCTGATTTTTTTGTTCTTCTGAATCTCTGATTTACTGATTTGTTTTTTTTACAGCTGCTTTACATATTATTTTTAGCTGGGTGATGATGTCATTTAATATCCTTTATGATGTTAACAGGTGTTGTTTCCTGTTGAAGACACTTTTTTGAGTGATGACCTACAACTTCTTGAGTCCGTGGAGTTTAAGCAGCGAATCAAGTACTTAATGGAAATCATTGACGAAGTAGAGTGGCAAGATATAGATCCTGACTTGCTAACAAGGTTAGAGAGAATACCATCTCCATTGCTATCTACCTTTTATTCGGTGTGTTTGTCCTCCATCCCCCAACACCAACATATTACAGGAGAGAGATGGGTGGGTAACACTTTAAGTTCTGGTCCTAATGAAATAAAAAGCATGATGAGCTTTTGCCTGATGGATAGATGATTGAAGGCTTACTTGCAGGTTTCAACATCATTTTTTTCTTCAGTTTTTTAGGTTTGCATATTTGGGAAATGTTATAAATAATTAACAAAAGATGTTGTATGGCATTTAAGGTAGTCTTAAGAATAAACAAAATGCATTGGTGAAAGAAATTTATGTAGATCATTCCACTTGTGGGGGAGAAGTCCTACCCCTCCTCTCTTGTCACCCTCCAAGCCTTTGCAGCTTCATGCAATGTCTCGTTTTTCTATTTCTTGGTATCCAAGCCTATCAATACCACAGAACCACTACTTTCATAGCAGTTCTACAGAATCACCACTTTCCACCAGAGCTTGTTTGTAATGTTGTTTCCTTGTAAAGTAAAGCAATTTTCTCTATGTGCATTTAACAAACATAAGCTGATGTATTTGTGGCTAACAGATACGTTTTCTAGGACTTAAGAATTTGGTCCTTTGTTTCGGGTAGCTTTTCTTTTACTTAGACTTTATTTTTCTCTTTGCAGTAAATTCATTAGTGATGTTATTATGTTTACATCATCTGCAATGGCGCTGCGTGAACGGAATTCTGAAAGTGCACGATTTGAGGTTTTGAATGCTCAGAACAGGTAACATTTTGCGATAAACACTATATCACTTGGCTTTTCCTTCAAAAATTAAGGAGGCTTTTCATAAGAGTTTGAGGTGAATAAAATGTCTTTGGCCTCTCTATGTTTTCTTATGTTATGCTGCAATGTTTTATCACATTAAATTTCCAAATGTTATTAGATAATGTGCATAAAATTGCTAATAGTGAACTCTAAGAGCATTGATGACTGCATTAGCCTCTGTACTCTGAAGTAAGAAGTAATTGTATAGGCTTTTTTGGGTAAAGATTAGCCGAATTCAGAAAACAGCCTGATTAGATTAATAGAGGTGGAATAATCTTAAATTTTCAATGGTGGTTCTCTAGACCAAGCTGTTAAGAGGACTACCAACTTGATCTGATTGATTGATCCAAGTGTCGTTTTTTGGATTGTGCAATCTATGACTAGGAGTATGAAATATGATAAGCAATTCTGAGTCGCAAGTTGTCCTCTTTCAGCCATCATTTGGAGTGGAAATTGTTCATTCAGCTGTAACGGACCCAAAAATATAACTTGTGTCCTTTTGTCCCTTCTCCTTTTTTTTTTATCATTCTATAGGGGTGAGGTTAGTGACCGTGGGAATCTGAGTTTGAGTTGCAGTTGTTTTTTATCTATCAGAAGGCAACTATTGTAAGGACCTGGGTCCAGAGTAATCGTATTTGCTACATGTTGCTTTTCTTCTTGGTCAGACTATCAGTTTGTGCCAATCTTCTGCCTTTTTTTTAATTTCCCATGCCTTTAATTCTTTAAGTGCGGATCTCTGTTTATCACTTCTAATCGTATTTTTTGTTTTCAGCGCGGTTTTGTTGGGTAATGCAAATGCCAGTGTCCATGTCGATGCAGTCATTGATCCTTTGAGTGCATCTGGGCAGAAGCTGGCTTCACTTCTTCGCATCTTGTCAAAGTATGTTCAGCCAAGTATGAGAATTGTACTTAATCCCATGGTGGGTAAAAATAAAGATCTCTGAAGCATGTTCCTCATATAAGCTTAATTGTTTCTTTACTTTCTATTTGAAGACATAGTAAATAATATCTCAATTGCCGTTTTCTTTTTTGTAAAAGTCCTTGCTATGCCTATCCTTAAGGCATGTTGTTATTGCTTGGTCTCTTGCCCAGAAGCCATTGCATTCAGCAGATAGTGAACGCGAAAAGTTGAATGACAGTACATTGAATTCGACGGTTGTCTGTCATACCTGAATCCTAGAAGATGCTCAGCATTATGTTCTTGATGAAATTGCATGCCAAGAATTTCAGCATGAATCAACTGATCATAAGTAGTTTGCTAGCATTGTTTTTCATGCTCACATGGATTAGGCATTACTTATTATGGACTTTCAAGTTGGGCCTTTGATAGGAATGACTGTAGGAATGAAGCTAGGTTAGCTGTAGGTACTTTTACTTTGTATTTTTAACTTTCCTTGGAGAGATTGAAATGACTTTCATGTAATGTCAAATACCTTAAATGTTTCAAAAGATACATATGAAAAAAAACTGAGGAGCGGACCCTAAAGGAATTAATGAAATAAATGTTGATAAAATTCTAGTCACTTTCCAGTTTGGTCCATCAGGTTCATAACATTCACAAACCTTTTGAACTCCATGTTTGGGGAATGGTCTGAAACCCGAATGGAAAGATCCAAAATTTTTAATTCAGGCATTTTCTTTCTGTTATTCAGGTTTTAAACACGCATACACACAACCTAGCAAGTTTATGATGTATGATGTCATTTATTTTGTGATTCAAAATTGTGCCTTGTGTTAATGATTGATGTGCGAGGGTATTGAGTTGAGTCAAGGGAAAAGCTACGACACTGTGATTGCATGGTAAAATTTTTGGTTAATGCACTCAGGGAGAACTAAGTCTATGATTCTTATTCGGCAATAAATCTGCATGTTATCTTTTTCTTGGCTTTGATTTTGTTGTCTTTGTTTTTTCTCAACTTTACAGAGTACATATTTGATATTGTATTACCAATCATTTAAGTTGCGTTTGATCTAGTTCTGGATTCCTTTTGCATCTATTACTTAGTTTGACAGAACTTGGGCATTTTATTTTCATCATTATTGCATTGCAGAGTTCCCTTGTGGATCTTCCTTTGAAGAATTATTACAGATATGTAGTGCCGACAATGGTATCGTCAATCTCGAATATCTTTAAAAGTTCTCAAGCTTGACATGACAATTGTAATTCTGACTTAAGTATCGATTTGCAGGAGGATTACAGCACTACTGACTACTCAATAAATGGACCTAGAGCTTTCTTTGCAAACATGCCGTTGTCTAAAACTCTCACCATGAATCTTGATGTTCCTGAGCCGTGGCTTGTAGAGCCTGTCATTGCTGTGTATGATGCTCTTTCTACAATTAACAAAAGCAAAATTCTTGCACTTAACTGATTTTGCATCCCGCAACTTTTTCCATAAGCAAAGAACTTTTTTTATGCATCATCTTTTCTTGTTGACTGCATAAATTGTTCAATTGGTTTTTAATTGCGGTATTGATCCTAAATGCTTCAGCCATGACCTGGATAACATTTTGCTTGAGAATCTGGGAGAGACAAGAACCCTGCAAGCTGTCTTTGAGCTTGAGGCACTTGTCCTTACTGGTGAGATCGAGTTCGGCCTCTCTTGACTTGTTTGAATGCTTACTTATCTATCGTTGCCATCTCATGAGCTGCCTTCCTCAGGTCATTGTTCTGAGAAGGACCATGAACCTCCTCGTGGCCTTCAGTTGATTCTTGGAACGAAGAGCAAACCTCACCTGGTCGATACCCTTGTTATGGCCAACTTAGGATATTGGCAAATGAAAGCTTCTCCTGGGGTTTGGTACCTACAGCTTGCTCCAGGTAGAAGTTCTGAGCTTTACATTCTGAAGGAAGATGGTGAAGGAAGTCAGAATGAGCGTTCACTAAAGCGCATCACGATTGATGATTTGCGGGGAAAGGTAGTTCATCTGGAAGTAGTCAAAAAGAAAGGCAAGGAAGATGAAAAGTTACTAGTTTCGAGCGATGATGAGCACCAATCACAAGAGAAGAGAGTCAGTTCTCTTCTTCTTTTCCTTTGGATATTGTTCTATTCATTATAGCTTGTCCACTAATAAAGCTGTTCTAAACTTTTTAGGGAAACCAGAATTGGAACTCAAACATACTGAAATGGGCATCTAGTTTACTTGGCAGCAGTGAGCAGTCAGGGAGTAGAAGTATAACACAAGTGAGTTCTCTGTAGCTTTTCATCTTTGGTGCCAAACATGTCAGTCAGATAGCAGCAAACCAAGCAATGAGGTGAACTCTATCCCTCGATTGGTAGATATCTGACTTGAGTCAATAAGCTATTTTTGATAGCTGATGGGGCGATACTTCCATCTGTACTTGTTCACATATTGTGATCTAATACAGAGTATTGCAAATCCTATTCATTTCATGTCTAGAAGGTCACAAACTCAAATCACATAGTAAATTTGGCACTCTCAACTATGCCTATCAGTCTTACACATCTTAACTCCCATCTTAGAGAGCGGTTTCTCATTTCAAAAATTTTCATGTTATGTCTCATTTTATGTATACAGAAGGAAAGAACATGAAAACAGTTTGTTTCTGAGGTACAGAGCAAGTTTCTTATCTATTTTCCTATTATGTCTGGACTCTTATTTCCTTAGGAGCATGGGAAGAGTGAAAGGCATGGAAAACCTATCAACATTTTTTCTATTGCTTCTGGACACCTGTAAGAACTCCTTTTAAGTTGTTTCTTATATTGTTGAGATTATCGCATGCATAATTTATTAATTATCTGTGAACTTTATTTTTCACATTCTGAAGTAATTCCTCATAACATATGATTATTGTTGGACATAACAATCGGTATCAAGTGCAAGCTTTATGTTGTAACATGTTTGTAGTACTCTGCAATAGGACTGATACTTTTGCTTCATTGAGCTCTAACATTTTCATGGCATCTCATTGCAGGTACGAACGTTTCTTGAAAATCATGATCTTGAGTGTCCTCAAGAATACACAGCGCCCTGTAAAATTCTGGTTCATAAAGAATTATCTCTCCCCTCAATTTAAGGTTTGTTCTGGGTCTCTCTTAACAGCCTCTACCATTGCTAAAACTAAGAGAAGATTGATTTATTCTTGCATACTTTTCTACCTTGGACTTCGCAGGATGTAATCCCACATATGGCTCGTGAGTATGGTTTTGATTATGAATTGATCACCTACAAGTGGCCTACGTGGCTACATAAGCAGAAGGAAAAGCAAAGGATTATATGGGCATACAAAATTTTGTTCCTAGATGTCATCTTTCCCCTATCTCTAGAGAAGGTAAGCATGTGATATCCATAACTTCGCCTTCTGACTGTCTACTGATGCTATTGTCAGTTCTCTGTGACATCTAATTCTACTGACTCCTCTTTGCTACAGGTTATATTTGTTGATGCTGATCAGGTGGTGCGAGCAGACATGGGAGAACTCTATGACATGGATCTGAAAGGAAGACCGCTTGCGTATACTCCTTTTTGTGACAACAACAAGGAAATGGATGGATATCGCTTTTGGAGACAAGTACATATTGAATCGATTATTCTTGTGTCTTATGCCAACCAATAGAAGGCTCTTGCCCTTTCAGATCATTACTGACTACATTTCTAAGTGAGTTTTTCTATTTTTCTCACGACAGGGTTTCTGGAAGGAGCACTTACGGGGAAGACCATATCATATAAGGTAGGTTTTTTGGGCAGTTCTGTTCTGTCCATATGATCCTTTTGGCCCCATTGGTATTATATATGGGCTTAAATTATGATGTCATTCTGCAGTGCACTTTATGTTGTTGATTTGGTGAAATTTCGGGAGACTGCGGCAGGAGATAACCTGAGAGTGTTCTATGAATCTCTCAGCAAGGATCCAAACAGTCTATCCAATCTTGATCAGGTCCGTTCTTGGATAATGAACTGCAAATTCTTCAGCATGAGAGATTCTTACGTACTGTAATGTTGCGTGAGTTTATAGTTGCATCTCTCTAAAAAGATTCTTGCAAGGTGTTAAATTGTGAAGGCGTAGCTTAACATCTCCTGAGCATAAATGTATTAGTTGTTTATCTAAGTGCCATATATCATGATTCAGGATCTGCCGAATTATGCTCAGCACACGGTGCCTATATTCTCCTTACCCCAAGAATGGTTGTGGTGTGAGTCATGGTGCGGTACAGCCACCAAATCCAAGGCAAAGACCATTGATCTTTGCAACAATCCTATGACAAAGGAACCCAAACTTCAGGTAAGTTCATTGGGTGGGTTTGTTCTTATACCACTGCGAAAGTGATTCATATGGTTTTAATGTAACTTTGTCTTTGTTATCCTCTCAGGGTGCGAAGAGAATAGTTTCTGAATGGCCCGACCTTGACTTAGAGGCAAGAACGTTTACTGCAAAAATTCTTAGGGATGAATCTGAGCTTCAAGAAGCAGGGGCTTCAGATAAGTCGCAGAGTTCTCAGGCTGATGAGTCATCGGTAGAGGAACTTGACCTTGAGTCTAAGTCAGAGCTATAAAGGCATGGTGCCATCCGAATATTATGCTCATTCAGCCATGATGTAATTGATCCCGATAGTCATCCCGATCGAGGCTGGTGGGGTAACTATCAGCAAAGATCGTTGCATCAACTAAGCAAAAGAAAGTAGTTATGGTGCGAATATTTCCATCGAAGAGGAAATGGAGGAGATGTGCACCACGAGAAAATGAGGTCATGGGGAGGCTGAGAGATAGGCAAGGTAGCACCGGTGGAGATCTAAAATTTTCGAGAGAAGCAAGCTATTCATTTTACTATTATTAATCAACCGAGTAAATCTTATTTTTATTTCCACGCCCTTGATTGTGGAATTTCTTCTCAACCGCAGGCGAAATGCCAACGTTCCTATTTTGTCAAGAGTGCCCTAGGACACGCTTTGTTACGGAGTCAAAGAGGGAAAAGTTGTAAAAAAATTTTGGTAGAACTTCTCGTGATGCTTTCGGAGACTATTGAAATATTGCATGCTAGTCGAAAGTGATATCGTGTTCAATTGTTTTGAAGGCATAGAGTTGGGCCTGGATCTTCGACTTAAACCTTATCTCAGGTCTCGGCCCAGCCTCGCCGGGTAATTCGTTCTTACCGAAAACATTATTGAGCCTCCGCCTGGACCTGATTTCGCCCCTTGTCCCTTGAAATTTCCACAACTTCCCGGAAACTTTTAATTGACGGGCCATGTGGCCTTTTTCTGCCCACTTATGTGGCTTTTGCCTAGAAGGCCCACTATTTGATCTCTACTTCCCCCACGGGGGCCCGTTGTTGGCCCTTAACTTAGCCTGGCTTGTTCCACCATTAGGCCTAACTCGGGCCCTCGCGGCCCACTAATGGGCTATAGCATGTTCCTAGCCCAGCACATTGTTGGGCCTTCATATGTGTCTGCACGGACGAATGTTGGGCTTAATTTAGATCAGACCGATCTATTCGGGACCTCTATGCGGTCATCCCAGTTTCGCTCTCATTTAGGCCCACAAGGCCTTATCCTGTCCAGTTTGGGCTCTCGCATGGACCTACTCTGGACCTAGCCGGGGCCAGTATTTGCCTTGATTTGGGCCTCGACTCTACCCCTCAACAGGCCCAACCGGGTTACCCGTGGTTCAATTTGGGCCCAATCTGACCTTCGACGCGGCCTATAAAAGGCTTGTACAGAGGCCCACGTCAAGATCCATCATAGGCCTCCGCGGGCCCAATATCCAGCTTTGACGATCGTACAAAATTTCTTTTACGGATTAAGAGGAGATCTTTCTAGTAAAAGCTGACCGACGGAAAACGAGAAAATACTTGAAGAACGTGAACTACATCCAATCCCCCATTTTCTGTCGCGAAGATTCTTTCGGACGCCGACTAAAAATGACACGCTAAAAAAATCCTATTTACAATGGAAGAGGGCCCCCCTCACCGGCGGACAGCATCTATATCCATCCCACCCTGAAGCACAATTTATAACCCCAAGCTGTACAGCGATAAGAATAAAATGGCTTCTGCTTATTTACAGGGCTGCATTTTCAGCATCGTCCCAATGCTCCCTTTCTTTACACAACACCAACTACACACTATCCACAATACGACCATACCACGGTCCATGAACACGCGCTGACACGGAGGCCGCAACTGCTAAAACTTCAGCTGCTTCGACCACCCTTGGAGCCAGCACCACCGCGCCAATTGGCCGCAATGCTGTTTCCGCTAATTTCTTTGCAATGGGAGCATTCCCCCCGAGCACGACTGCCCTCGCGGCAAGATAAACAGCATGTGAGACCCTCTCAAAAACAGGATCCCCAACCTGCAAACTCTTTGCCAGCATTCTAGCCATTACCACTTTCCTTGACTGGTGACTGTTGGCATCGACAACTTCTTCACCATTCACTGGAAACTTACTCAGAATTTCTACAATCTCTTCAATACCCACATCTTCAACACGGTCCAAAAGCTCCATCACTTTCTCTATGCAGTCTGACAATATGCCTTCCATGTCTGTCGCACTCGTTACTACTCGCTCACTGAGAAGGGTCTGTCGGCAAATGAGAATGCTGCAACGCAGGAGTGATTTCCACATAAGTTCAACAGGCATCTCACTAGATGGCTGATAGCAGCAAGCAAATACAGGACAATTGCTAGCGCATCCTTTACAAACTGAAAAAACATCTACGCGTGTGAACACATGGATAAACTCCAATTCACGACATTCCCTATTTCTTGTCACATTATAGTAAAGAATCAACTTTAATTTAAGCCATTCCCTTAGTCCATCAGATTTTATTATCAACTTCAACTTATGCCTTCCCTTATTCCTCATCACATTTAAGGAAATACCAACTCAAGATTCAGATCCACATGAGTTATTACCTCGTAGAAATTACCACAATCTTCTGCAATTGAGCCTGAACAGCCCTTAACCTAGGAAGATTAAGCATGAAAGTCTCCGGCAAGGCATCATGTGTTAGAGCAGATACTTCACTGACCAACTTTAACAGGCCAATTCTAACCAACAGGTCGACTCTTTCTCCCTTGCACTCCTGGATTTGATTCCCTGATGCATAAACAAAAGCAGATCTCAATTATAGCAAAATTTTCAGATCCCGCAACATCAAAAAGTGCTATGGCTGGCTTTGCAATGATACCTGTCTTGTCTCCTGAATCACTGGGGAGAAGAGAAGTTTGACTGCCATTTGCATTCACCAGAAAGCTTCCCCCAGTTCTAAGGGTTGTGGGAGGTGTATAGCCTTGAGATAAACTCTCCTGGCTCAACAATGATGAGAGAGATGTAGAGTGCTCATTCCACTCCTGATCAACACTATTCTTCAGAGACGAGAGCCATTGCACAGCTGCTGGCAGAACTGTGAGGGCGTCCGAAGGATGTCCATGACGACCAGAAAAAGCAGTTCTCAGGTAATCATATCCAGCAGGTCCCTTCAGTATAGGTTCCATCATTTTGATGCGAGCTTGGCTAATCTCTAGCTTTAATGCCTATAAAAGTAATTCAACTTTATATAATTGTCACATGTTGGGCCAACACAACAAGGGTCAAATGTCTGATAACCAGGTATCTCACGCACCACATATAAACTAAGTAGGAGAAAACAAACTAGGCTAATCATACGTGCAATGGGTGATTATTCCAACCTTAGGAAGCATCATCTAGATAAAACAACTCAACTAATTTAATCAGAGCCCACCAAACCAAAATTCTCGTATGCTCACAATGATGACATCACACGAGCAATGCTTATACAACTGAACTATAACCAGGGATTGGAAAAAACAAATCAGTATTGATTAGGCATGGCAATCTTTCATCATCTATAAACTGTCATTACCAATCCACCATGGAAGAGCTCAGTCGAATTAGCATAGTTTAAAGATGAAGATACTGCACAAGAAAGTAACATAAGCAAAAGCACGGGCACCTGAATCTGTTCCAGAACAAATCTCAGACCCTTTATCATAGCAATGGTGTGTGGATTTTTTGAGTCATTTCTTTCTTCGCATATCTCAGCTAGTTCTTTCAGTAACTGCTGGTGACTGGTCTTCAGTTTATCATCATTAGCTGGAGCAGAGAGCTTTTGTACAGTAGCCAATGCAAACACTAAAATCTTTGCCAGGTAATCAATGTCCAGGTTACCAGACTTCAAAACCTAAGACAAGAAAGACCATTAAAATTGTTATTCATACTGATTACACAATCAGTGCAACATGCACAAGTTCACTATCAGAATCCACTAGTCAAGTAACATATGATTAACTACGAATACATCAGCGTGTACTACTGTTGCACCTCACAAATTACAATCTGGTCACATAAAGAAACTTTATGGAAGCATGGAGATCAGATAACTGAGAGAGAACCTGAGAGAGGATGTCCAAATCAATTGCTTCAGTGATCTCTTCCTTCCAGCTTTGTGGAGCAATATCGCAAATTTCATCTCTCATCTCCATCACAAGCTGAATAACACGATCATACTGAGGGTCATTCCCTTCAATGGACTCCACGACGCCATCCCAAAAGGCCTTTTCCATTGCCTGTCTAATTTTTCCCTGCTTTCAGGAGATAGCGGGAGATAATGTAAACATAACTGTGGTTGACAGCATAAAAGTTCAAATGGTAGCAGATCTAGAAAGTTTGACACAATAGCTGAATGATGAGGTCAGATCACTGACCTTAATCGAATTTTCATCTTCACTTTTGGTGCTGAAACCATTTAGAAGAATAGGACGCTGCTCATGGAGTAATGCATTCACAATCACTTCATTCTCAGTCGCCATTCGCATGCCAGAAGTCCCTGCCCGACCATCAGATTCCAGCGATAACGAACCAAACTCATTTGGCAAAGGAGTTAAATCTTCTCTAAATAAGGATCGGACAACACGGTTTGGCCTATCAACATCCTCACTCAATTTCCTTTTCTCATTGCTTGCAATGGAGGAACCATCAGAGGAGCTTGCAGAGTTTGAAGAGAAAACATTGGTCATCGGTGAGCCTAACGGGCTTCCATCCTCTGTTCCTCGAAAGTATTTACTTCGTGCTTCAGAAAGAGCACATTCCATCCGCTCAATCCCAGCATTGCCACCCAGATGGTGTATCTTTTCCCTAAGAAGTTTTTGATCTTCAAAAACCTGCATAGAAGAAAACATGGTACTACTCAAATGAGATACAGATGATTTTCTCCATCTATTTATTCATTTCTAATACAAAATACAAAGAAAAATTCCATGTCAAGGCTAAATAACTTGCCGACAAATGTCTATGTTCCGTGCATCTAAAGTTGCATAACTGGCTGCTGCCCTAAAAAAATTGCCCATAAGAGAGACATTTGCACTATCGCGATAATCCGAATTATACCCATCCACAGGATAATTAGTTTTGAATTAGTGTGGTGATGATGCCACGTTATAACGAAATTTTCAGTTGAAAGACCAAAATATTCAAAGTTGAATCTCAACTTTGCCTTGATGAGAAATTTTAAGTCGTTGCATCAACAAGTGAAGAATGGTTGAGAGTAAGACCTGTTTCTGAACAGCCTTCATGTCATGAGTAAGCACACTAGTTTCTCCTTCTGTAGACAACCTACAGGTTTGCAGCATAGACAGCTCGAGCTGGCAAGCTGCTCTTACCAAATCATCCTCCAGTAACTTGGCATCCCTGACCTTCCATATCACAAAGTTATTCAAATAAGCACACCAAGCTTTATCAAAAGCTGCAAGCTGAGATCTAAAGGTCCAACGCTTTGACATGGTCGAGTCGGACTCCTCATTGAGACTCTGTCTTGGCCCATCCAATATGATCTTTATCAACAGCTCTAATTCTCGAACGAATTCTCGGGCTGATGTGGCAAGAGCTACCTCACGCTCTCCCTGACCACTAAGGACCGCATCCGGATGACCCAATATCATGTATGCACAGAGAACTACTCTCACCGGATATCTTGACATTCTCACTGGGCCTTTAGCTACCTCTCTACTAGACCCCATTTTCTTCGACTCTTTGCCCCTTGTTGAAACCCTAGCAGTGGATCTCTTCCTGGGTGTAGCCACTCGTTTGAGAAGGTGATCTATATTACCCATACTGGACCTCTGGTTGGCAGCAGCAACGGACCCAGAAACTCTTAACCGGCTCTCAAACCGGTCAAGTAAGGCTTTAACTGCGTGGATCGTATCAGAAGACTCGATAAGCATAGCTAGCTGTTCAAATGGCATCGAGTTCACACGTCTCTCGTTGATCCCAAGCATGTCGTATGCTTTAGCCAGGTCAAAAGTTGTTCTCCTGACTTTGAGAAAATGCCTCCAGCACCTAAATGTGTTGATAAAAAGTGAGCCCTAGCAACCTTGAATTAGATTTGTGAGGACATTCATGACAAAAGTCCCTAGTATGCTGATTAATTTTCAAGCAACGAACATAAGTCAGGCAACTGCTTAGCTTGACTTACCTTGCCAATTTCCTGGAAAGGAGATCGGCCTGCTTAAGCATTATGCTCCTGCTCGGTTTAACAAAGTCATGCAGCTTTCCTCTCTGTCTCAGATACTCTGCTCTTTGTCTCTTAGCCTGTCCAGAGATTTTCATAAGAACTAAGCAAAGCCAGGGAAAAAAATCCAGCACCTGAACGATTGCAAGGATAAAAAGTGCAAATTGTACAAATATATGCCTATATACCCTTTGCAGCCGATCTTCCAGCTGGTCCTGCAATTTCTTCCTTTCAACCTCCCGTTGGTAAGAAACTGATTTCGCTACATTGCGCACTTGTAATACTCTAGCACGTGCTCTCTTCATCTCTGCTTCCAACAATCTCAAACGCTTTTTCTCGGCAGCCGCTCGCTTTTGGTTGATCGCAGCACGTACGCGCTCCTTATACTTGCTCTCACGCGCCATCCTCCGCAACAATGATTGGGATGACCTCTCCCTTATAGTAGCCCTTCTTTGTTTATATGCCTTAAGAATAAGCATCCTATTCACCTGTGCCTGCTGAAATCGGAATTCGACTTTTGAGCCGAGCTTCTCTCGCTTCATTTCCAGACGAAGCTGTACCCCATTTTTGGCTGCCTGCCTAATCTCATCCAATTTAGCAAGGCGCATTTGAGCCTCAGCTAACATGTTCAACCTGTATTGAATTTTTCATCGAGTTATAAGAGGCAAAGCACCTTAAAGGATTAGTGCACTATCCCAGATATCAGAGATAGGCATCCATAAGACATGGAAAATAGCTCAAACTAATCCACGTGCAGTCTCTAAACCAACCAGAAGCAAATTTATATGAAGTACTTAATCAAAAATAGGCTTTTCGACACAAAACCAACTCGTAGGACACAGAGAAATAGTATCAGAGAAAGTGCAACCACATCTTCAGGACCAGAAATCCAGAAACCTCGCAGATAGAAACAATGCCTGTAACTATGACAACAATTATCCAACCATTACCATCCTCTAATCTTCGGTAACCAACAAAAATCACTGGTACAGAATAAGAGCTTCACCTCTTCCGCTCAGCAGCTTGAAGCTTGGCTTCCAAACGATGACCCAGGTCTTCCTCATTGGAGGAGGCTCGAGAGGGGCTTCTCTGTTTTGGGCGAGCCTTGCTTGACAATTTCTCATAAAATTGCTGAAAAAGAAAACACAAATGCAAAAAGGGCAGGTTGAGCCAAGGTCACACCCACCAGAATAAAGTAACTAAGATACACAAAACTCGCAGGACAAACAGCTAGAGTATGCCGGGTATAGATTGAAAATGCTCAAACAGACTAGCAAGTACATGTGTAAATACATACATGTTACCACACAAAGCAGGGGATAGATTGACTATGCTCAAACAGACTAGCAAGTAAAATTAAGGCTTTTCATGTACTCGAATATCCACCTATGCCTAAAACTAGGTCCAGAGAGGAAAGAACGAATTTGGTAGAACTCCACAGTTAGAATTCAGCAATATTGCATGTAAAAATGGTTAGAATAATAATTCTATTAGCTCAACCAGGAAAAACAAACGATGCGAGGGGAAAATCCTAGGAATTAACAGATGCTTTTGGCAAAAAAAAGAAAAACAAAAACAAAGACACGCCAGCGCTAGAAAAGATTACCGATAAACACTAGGGTAGAAAAATTGTATACCCGGAAGACAAACGGCAAGGATGCCTCCAGAGAGAGACTTCGATCGTTTTTCACGAGACAGATGATGACGAATTAGAAGCTATGATTTACGCTAGCCCAATACTGGACTAGAATAAAGAACAAAACACAAACAACAAATAGCCGACTTATCCAACCGCAGCCACCGACGACGATTCGATGTCGATTAATCAGGTTTCGATATGATAACTCGGGAAAATATTACGAAGCAGAGAAACGAGTCGAAAATCTAAAAAAGTCCGCAACCCTTAACCAATCAGCCAATTTTCTCGGTCCAAAAACCCAGACGAGCACGATGGAAACGAGTCCATAATCTCAGATAAACTACGACTAAGTACCGGCGGAGAAGCGGGAATAAAAGTATTTACGCTAAGAACAAAGAAGACCGAGAGAAGCAGCAAATCAAACCTGTCGCCGAAGGTCGGCATCGCGAAGCTTGGCCTCGATTTCCTCCACGGAAACGGGAGACTTGCTGCACTCGGCGAGAAGCCTTCTCCGAAGCCGCCTCGGCATCCTAGGAGGCCAGGAGTAGGAGGCCGCTTCGTCGGTGGCCGGGAAATCCAGAGCGATTCCGGCGACACGCTTCTCCGGCGTCTCCATGGGGAGGGAAGTCCTAAAACCGAAGCGAAAAGCGGTCGACGCCCGATGATCCCGAGCGGGAACAAAAAAAATCGGAGACTCCCGCGACGACGAACGATGATGATCTCGAACGGAGAGAGAAACACAATCGAAATAAACACAGAGACAGAGAGAGAGAGAGAGAGAGAGAGGATTCGGTGGAGTCGAGTCGATTCCTCGACGAAGCGTTTTTCAAGATGATTTTAGAGAGAGAAAGCGGGAGAGAGAGAGAGAGAGAGAGAGAGAGAAAAAGAGTTTGGTTTGGTTGGGGGAATTTGGTAAGTGGAATTGTGTAGAGGAAGAGGGAGAGGGATGACTCTCTCGCGAGTGACAGAGAAGAAGGAAAGAAGGAAGAAAGCGTGTCGCTTTGGGCGTGGAGCGTTTGCTTAATCGCTTCGCTTCGCTTTATTCCGCCGCTGCCACGTCAGCGGGAGGGGGAGGAGGGCCTACCCCAACGGTTCATTGCCCGGTGCAATTTGCGCCTCCTCCTCCGTCTCCGTCTCCGTCTCGCTTCGTCATCGTCATCGTTTATCTCGTTTGGACTCCCCATTGTCCCCACCGCCGCCTGGGCCCCACGCCCCCTTCCTCCCTCCCCAGCTTTTCTGACTCCAGTTCTCTCTCTCTCCCTCTCTCTCTCTCTCTCTCGTCCTCATTTGATCCGGATTGTTCTAACATAATCTGGTGGGATTTGCGATCCTGTCAACTTCGCACCTTTTCAAATCGAATTAGGAATTTCGCACTCCTTTCTTGCTTCTTGTTTGAGCCAAAGGAGACTTTCCTCTTCAGTTGGTCGGTTTGGTTTCCCCCTTTTCGTCCGTGATTTTTTCTTGATTGGTGCCCTCCAAAGTTCGGTTCTCTTCTTGATAATTTGAATTATTTTTGTAAAACAAGAAAGATAGGCAACTATCTAAATTCTTAATTTGGCCGCGACATACGACGTGGTCGAAACCCTAATTAACGATGGTCCGGGTCAAATCCACGAGCTCGATATATAAGTAAGACCATCCTCGAACATGAACAGCTGCAATGCAAATAATTATCGCAAAAACATTCTCGTTCCCATTGGGCTTATCGTTTTGTCCAAGCAACATCTCGATGTCGATCCTCACGCATGCTTGCACGCATGGTAATGTTCACATTGATACTCCAAATAGAATGAGGTTCGATCTGGATTACTTAATGCCAATACGCTCGGTCAATCACATGGGAATTCGCGAGAGGATGCAATGTGTCTTCCGCGAACAGCTCAGGTCAAATAACGTATTTGGTCAACGGCCAACCCCGATCCATGGAAAACCGATCCTTAATCCATGGAATCGCGTTGGAGCTAATTGTATATTAAATCAGCCGCCCTTGGCTCTTGCATGAGGAGTTCTTGGAGTGCAAGAAAGCACAACCTCTTTGACACATCCTTTTCGCAATCTTAAGATAGACAATTTTGAAGCAAGGGGCGTCAGTTTCCAACGTACATATCAATGATCTTTCGCCTTCTAATTGCATCGACTTGTTATAACTCCAAAGTTGGTTGACACCGTGAAAGCATTACGACTTTTTTTTTTCATTTAGAGACAACTATGTCTCAAAAGATTAAGGCACGTTCGTTTCTGTTTAAAAAAGGAAGTAGAGAGTCCTGCAAATTTAAGAAAATAGCGATACCAAATTTATGCGATGAGTGATTATACGAATTTCAGGAGTTTCGGATATACAATATAAATTGGGGATTGCAAGATGCGGAAAGAGAGAAAAAAGAAAAAGAGAGAGGTTCTAATGGGGCCCTAATTGACATTACACGATCATGTGAATGATGAGAGAAAAGGAAGGTCTAGAGGAGGAGGGGGAGGGGGGGGGGGGGGGGGGGCAGGTAAGTGTAATGATCAATCAGCATCTGGATTTGAAAAAATGTTCCCAAAAGAACATGTGATTGTCGTGGAGGACGTCCATTTTCTACAGCCTTTGACGATTTTGGGCCGCGCGATAAATGGCTTAACAATTTCTAACAAAGGCGAAAAAGAACATTATTGGCACTTCCTGCCAAGTGTCAGGCACTTGGGCCCATGGAGCGTGCTGCGATGCGATAAGCGGTGGTAAGTTTTTATATTTCGGTAGCGGTAGCGGTAGCGTACATGCTTTAAAGTTAGGGTATTTAAGAACCGAGGAAGGCAGCTCCGAGGAAGCGAATGTAGGCTACTGTAACTGTGAAGTGTTATGGTCAAATATCAGATAAAAGTCTTTTTACTCTTCTTCGCAATTGAAACCCCAACTCTATTAAACGGCATTTTTACTGAGGCATATTAATATGCGTCCTCCACTTTTATGAAGTTACGACCCAAATTCATGAAAATAAAAATAATAAACTCTCTATTATCATATTATTGATTTTCCTTGTATCGAAGAATTACTTTCGGGCTTTTCGATTTGAGTGATAAGTACCTATCAAAAGGGTGAATTTGACTTTTTACTTTTTTATTTTAAGTTTGCACCGCGTTTACTTCAAAATGTCATTCTAAAATCGAAAGTTGCTCAAAATATTTAAATATCGGCATGTGAGATCGTATATAACAGTCATAATATTGTGGATCTCAAAACAATGGAGTATCAAATAACGGAAGAAATGTCACTTTATTGTTTTGAGAATCAATTTCGTACAAATTTGGCCCGTTATTTTCATTCTCCTGGGTTGGGTTGGGTTTGGGGGGGGGGGAGTGACGACTTAAACCGCGAAGGATGACGCGATATTCTTTCACCAAATTCTCGAAACGGCAAAAACCGGAGGGAGAGGAGGAAGCGGTGGCGAGATGGAGAGGGTCAAACGAGTAATTTCAGTCCCCAATTAGGGAGGGGAGTTTTCGAGAAAGATGGAAACGGCGATGGTGACGCTTCGCCGCGAGGAATTCAAGATCACGCCCTCCCCCCCCCCCCCTCCGATTTTGAAAATGCGGCCCACTTTTCGGACGTCTCTTTTCAAACTCGAGCACACCGGAGAAGAACAAAGAGCTGCTTCTCCGGATCACGCGCGCTCGAGTGGAGCCGCCAGGTCGTACTCGCCGCTTCGGACACACACCCGTCTGCCCTTGTCCGAGTCTGCCGTTTCTGGGAAAAAAACACGGACAAATGTCGGAATCCTACTTGGAGGATAAGGCGGGGGAACGATGTGGTCTCTCCGAGGCGGGGCCACGTGTTGAAGGCCAAGCGACGAATCTTGCTTCGAGGGAAAATCACGGATTTAACAAATAGCCCGATGCCATCGGACGCCTCATCCGAACATAAGCTCGAAACCCATCGATCCTTTCGTGTCGAGAAAAGGATGGGAGTGTAAAGCATCAAAAAGATTTAATGGAGAGATTGACGATACCATTCAATCAATCCTCTTGAAATGAGTATATGCATACACTAACACGAATAGATAATTTTTAGTACCAAGCAGCCAAATTGATCTAAACGTCTCAAAATATTATCTATAATCAAAGAAGTTGGTTTAAAATGTATTGATTAATATATTATTAGTAAAATCATTGACAACATATGACAAATATTATCGATAGGTAATATTGATGATTGATGTTAATCATTCATAATTTGTCATTCGTAAAGTGTTATCATTAGAAGACAAATAAGACTTGTCGACTTCGGTATTTGATAATTTCATATTAATGATTGACTTAAACATCTGTTGATTGAATACAAGGAGAAGAAGGGTTAAACATCTGTTGATTGAATACAGGAAGAAGAAGAGTCGATCAGCAATGTTATAACACTTACGAATGTTATTTCATACATAAATCAATAGCTTCATATATGAATAATAAATTACGACATGATACAATAAACGCCAATAGCTCGTTAAAAAAATGATAGACTAAGCTCTTCAAATCATGACCCAAAGAAGAAAAAAAAAAAACCTCCTAACATAGGTGTTGGTAAATTATTGGAATTTTTAGTAATTGTGGAAAAGAGTTAATAACTGTGTCCAAAAGTCTGACAATTGCTCGGAAAACAGTCGATTCCATTCAACGAAATGTTACTAGATCCAACTCGAGTGATCAAACTGCAATTTACTACTTAAATTCTCACGTGGCTAAGAGTGCAATGTAGCATTGACGTCGACGATGCCGAAAGTATGCGAATGCTTCACCGCATTTTCCTTCTCTCTCCTTTCTTTGTTTTCTTTTTCCTCTTTCTTTTGGCCACACTGTGATTATAAATAAGCTGAGCGAGTCAGTTACAACCAAGACCGCAGAAGACAAGAAATGCAGAAACATGACGTTGCGTGCCTGCACTTGCTGAAACTTCCTTTAATAATCTTATACAGACCCTCTCAGGAAAGTTTACAATCGAAGGGGATGGTGAAACAAAATTGCAATGGATACACATGACAACTCCTTGCTCAATCTCATCAACGGGGAAAAGAAAGAGACAAAAGAATATAAAGGAGGAAAAACGTTTGGAAAGTCATATTTAAGGTGACTGCACTGAATCTTTTAAAAACAACACCTACCAGGAGCAAACTGGAAGTGGGAGCCAATCAAACTGGCACTACCTTCAAAAGACACAGTGAAGACCCACTTCAATCTGCTGAAATCTCAACGCCAATAGGTCATGCGTACAAAACTTAGCTGTTTAGACTTGCTAGTGGAAATGTACAGACAAAAAGAACAAAAAATCAGGTAAAAGGCTGGATCCCTGCCCTCACAGGCCCTCCTCCCCACCACGCTGACTTTACAGTCTACATGTTCCCAATTCCTGTGAGAAGTAAATCACCACTCATTCTACCACCCCACTCCATCAATTTATTCAATATGGTAAGAGCCTATGCACAAGGAGGAAAAATAACTGCGTACCCTTCCCCTCTTCAGCAGGAACGAGGCAGCAGCATGAAGGCAAAGAGGAAACATCGATGTAAACGATTCATCACAATGCAATCCTCATCTCAAGCAATGGGCACAATGTTGTAAGGCATCGACTGTAAAGCCGGGAATCCCCTGCTCTCCGTGTAGTGTCCATGGAAAGAGACTGTAAAGCTGGGAATCCCAGCACTCTGTGCAATGCCCATGGAAAGAGAGACCAAAGGTTGTCAAAAGCTTGCAACTGGCCAAGACAAATCTCTAGTTTCCACTGCCACACGCACAAAGCACCAAACCTCTACCTTTCCCAGATAAATGAAAACCTCCTCGTAGTTTTGTTCTTTCCCGCAATAAACAAGCAACATCTTGCAATATTAATGTCGGTGCCACCGACTTGACATAAAAACAACCGAATTCTTGAAACACTAGATCCACGTTACAGATGGCTTGGTGCTGGAGAAAGATGGCATCTTCAAACAATAGAACCATTCAAAAGTCAAAACCAGGCATGGCAAACTGACTTGCGAAGGTTTCTACACGAGTTCGAAGCTCAACAATCTCCTTATTGCTCTGGAGACCCTTCAGAAAAGCCTTCTGCAGCTTGCCGTGCCCCCTCTGGAATGAGCTGGCAATATGGGCAGCTTTGAGAAGATGGTCAGCAATTATCTCAAAATCACTCTCCAGACAACCCCTCGTTGTCATAGCAGGAGTACCTGCAAATGCATCACTCCATGAAACCTAAAAACAAACATAAAGACAAGTTGTGACAAAGAAGTTGGGCTTACAAATTCACATCTCATATATTCACCTACCAATCCTTACTCCACCAGGGGTAATGATGCCATTATCATCAAAGATCGCTATCTTATTGAGAGTTATATGACACATCTCACAGACTTTCTCATAGTTCCCTCCTGTAAAATCATTTAACGAAACAACAAATCAAATAGTGACTACTGGATAGACCACGTGCATTAGCACATAGTAACCAACCGCGAATTAAACCACATTCAAGCTCAATAGCAAGATTGGAAGAAACACTGACTGATACAAAAGTTGCATGCAAAGTGAACTAATCATGAGTCAACTGCAGTGGCATCCAGTCCTATCGAAATGAAGTTTCAAGAAGAAACTTCTCATGTAGTGCCAAGATCATGCACTACATTAACAGCAAATTTGGGTCCTCAAAGCAGAGCATCATGTTTTCCTCTAATACTTAAAAGAAAGTCACCAGCTCAGTAGTAGCAACTTTCATTCTGGTCAATGTCTCAGAAGAGAGTCACAGCCAAAATTCTCA
This sequence comes from Melaleuca quinquenervia, assembly GCA_030064385.1. Classification (NCBI taxonomy): domain Eukaryota; kingdom Viridiplantae; phylum Streptophyta; class Magnoliopsida; order Myrtales; family Myrtaceae; genus Melaleuca; species Melaleuca quinquenervia. Next base: position 399,493 of record CM057726.1, on the reverse strand, counting down.
AGCCACTTCAAACAGGATTTAAGTTGCCCACAAGTCGACTTCAATTTTTTTTTTCAGTAGCAAGAAGGGCGAACGATGAGATTCTCAAATCATTCAGTTCTCAACAGTCCTCGGCCCACTATAGCAAAAGATTTAGAAAGTTTCTGACTTTGCACCTTGCATATCTAATCACACAATAATGACAGCACCTTAAACTATTATGTGTTTTATCCAAACATGATTTCAGATGCACCAAAGTTCAGACATAAGCTCCAAAATTGTGGCTTTTATTTTAAATTCAGAGACCTAGTCACAATGCAAACAACCATCACAAACTTCAGTCTCACTTATGAATTTGTTCAAGCCAAATAAGATGTCACTTCCAGTTGACAAATGAATCACTTAAGGATTATTACAAGAAAAGACGAAGAAAAGCTGACCAGCTTCACCATCATGCTAAAAGAATTGAATCCTCAGGCTAACAATAGTGACAAATCAATGAGACAACAGACTAAAAGTAGGAATTCGACTAACTGATTAGCACACGCAAATCATCTCCGCTTGATCTTCATAAAAATGGATATGCAAGACACAGCATTTGCAGAAAGAAGCATACCAGTTAATCCAAGAGGCCTTAGATCCCAGAGCACTAAATGGTTATCTGTGCCACCTGTCACAAGCCTGCATTTTCTTCTCAGTAAAGCAGATGCTAATGCCTGAGCATTTTTCTTTACCTGCTGCATATAGGCCTTGTATACTGGGGTGGCTACCTGCTTTAAAGCTATTGCAAGAGCAGCAATATGGTTGTTGTGTGGACCTCCCTGGAGTGATGGGAAAACAGCAAAATTTATCTTCTCCTCAAAGTCGTACTCGACTTCATTGGCTTGAGATAAAGAAGTTCCTCTCTTCCTTGGTTTTGCACCCTTCCGGTAGAAAATTATACCCCCTCTAGGACCCCGAAGACTTTTGTGAGTTGTTGAGGTAACAATATCACAGTAGTCAAAGGGACTTGCACATTCCTGAATGGACACAATCCATGTATATAACTACAACATAGTATACTTGAATTGAAAATATTCATCAATAACAAAAGAATAAAAGTATTATAGAGAGCCAGACTGCTGGCTTGTCCAATCCAATCCCCTCTCCCTTTTCGCCTTAGCTTGCATCATTTTTTAAGATAATGACACGTACTGCAGCCTCAATCTGCTTCGTCCCTTTACTCCCATTCATCTCTCCAGTATACCCAACAAAGCCTTTATCTATTGTTAAGTTGGACGATAGTGATTAGATTTGTTGGCTCACACCACCTACTTCACTGAGGCTCTCCGCCTATTCAACCAGGCAAAGAAGTTTCGCAGATACTTCCAAAGAAAGTCGGGCTATTGGCCCCGCTGAATTCCCTAGTCTTTTTTATCATTAAAGTTGAAGGTATTGAACATTTTATAATATGCCCCATTATGGCCCCAAAATAGGGGAACCCCAAATCAACTTCTCGACAAACTTTTTCTTCGAGTACTGTCGACACATTTTCCTTTGCAATTTCCCCCCACGAGTTAATGGAACATAGATATTGTTATAAGATATATAGTAAGCAGAAATTACCCAGGACAACGATCTTATATATTTTCAATTGGAGATTAGATGCAAACCCACTAGTACTAGAAAGAATCCTATAACTGTCATTACTAAGCATCCATTTAGTTTTCCAGTGGTGAGTACCGAGTGGCATGTCCAAAGAGGACCACTGAAGTAAAGAACTATGCAGCTTACATCCAAGCTCTTTCTCTGCACAAAAAGGTAACAATTCAAGGATCACAATATCCTGTTCAGGAACAGTCTTGGGAAACAAGAGAGAAGACATACTTTAGACCTCCATCAGTGCTTCTATCGTGCTGTCAAAGCAATGATTACTAGTAATGTTACTACTGTTGCTTTCTAGCTAAACAAACTAACTGCAGCAGCTGTCTGACCTTACTAGATGTTAGTTCTTTTCTTGTGTTGACCAATACCTGAAGTTAGTTCAACAATCGGGTAGATGTAAACTGGAATCACTTTAAGCCAAATCCTACCAATCTAGTCTGGGGACTGAATGAATGATTTAGTATCTGCATCAAGATAAGTCCCTTACTACCAAGAACACCGTCTCCTAAAAATATTTACTCTCGCTAAGTGAGTCGTGGTGACACGATCACCTTACCTCATATAGCAAATTACGAAACAAAGGAGAGAAGCACAAAGGAAGTTATAACAGCTGATGAGACATAAAAACACGAGGTATCAATGATAAGAAGTAGGTAGCAAAATCTTCATGAGTAACATAAAATTCACACCTTAGCTGCAACGAGACCACTGACTTGAGCCATGTCACACATCAATACAGCACCGCTCTTGTCCGCAATCTGCCTAAACCTACCATAATCCCATTCGCGAGGGTATGAACTCCCCCCACAAATAAGAATCTTGGGGTGAAAATCAATTGCCCTCTCCTCAAGTTTATCAAAATCAATGTACCCAGTCTGTGGGTTGACCTTATAGGGCATGCTCTCGAAAAAAATCGATGCCCCAGAAACTTTCCTTCCATCTGGCATATAGCACCCGTGGCTAGTATTACCACCAGACGGTGTATCCAAACCCATGATCCGATCCCCAGGAAGCAAAAGTCCTGTGTAAACCGCGAAATTTGCAGAAGTGCACGAGTATGGCTGTACATTCACTCCCCACTTCTCAGAATCCAAATTGAAAGCTGCCAATGCACGCTCCTGACAAAGAATTTCAATCTCATCAATGAACTGATTCCCACCGTAGTACCTCTCACCAGGCAATCCTTCCGAGTACTTATTTGTCAAGTGGCTACCGAGCGCTTCCATTACCGCTTTACATACGAAATTCTCCGAGGCAATCAATTCAATTCCCTTCGCTTGCCTGTTCTTCTCCCTCTCCATTATCTCGAAAAGATCAGGGTCCGCCACGCTAACCGATTCGTTACCCCATGACCTAATTGCAGCTCTTCTCGCCTCCAAATCCGCAGTGCTTGAAACCCTTTTAGAGCAGCTGGAAGACGAAGACGTTGACTCGCTCTCTCTTCTCCGTTTGATGCAGTGGCCTAAAATGCGGAACTCTTCAACGTCGGCGTCATCCTCATCCGATCCATTCTCTGCGCCCCCCACGGGGCCATTGTCCTCGGGTCTTTGGGCATGCGGTTCAAGCAACTGAAGAGGGACCGGCTGCTTCCGGTCGTGCAGGAGCGAGACTGAACCATCGGACGCTTGTTGGTTCGACACGGGGGACAAGAATCCCAGGGAGAGAGTTGATGGAGAATTAGAAAGGTCCATTCACAGAGAGAGAGAGAGGAATTGCTGCGAAAAGGGAAGTCAATCCAAACACATGAAACGAGCGAACCGCTTCCGGGTTGTGAACGACAAGAGGAGAAAACAACGGCACAGGCAGAGATTAAGAGGGTGGCAGGTGTGCGGTGGCAATAACAGTATCGGAGAGAGGAGGGGCATCGATTGATGGAGCCCTAGAATCTGATTGGAGAAGGCGACTGAGAATCTGATTTGAGAGAGAGAGAGAGAGAGAGAGAGAGAGAGAGCAAAGCTTCAAAGGACTGGGAGGAGATGACGCAGAGAATGAACTATTATAGATTCTGACAACGACGGTTGGATTCCGGCGGGGTGTTGGGGGGGTTTGTACCTGGACTTTTTGGCCCGTGTCCTCATCAAACCGCCGCTATTGGTTGCGCTGATCGAGGATTTCGTCACTGCCGGCGAGATTAGACCGGCTTCGCTGGGTTCGCGGATCGGGTTGCCTGGTTTTCCTATGGTGGGTCGCGGCACCGCGTCGAGTCCATCAGGTCCGTGCCTCAAGCCGCTCTTGAATTGCCAGTGGTTGCACTTGCATCGCCTCGCTCATGTTAAAATGCTTAATGGGTCGTTTCTGATCGGGTCGGGAGTTTAGTCCGTATGGGTTCATGGTTACAAGCGGAAAACAAGGAATCCAATCAAAGCCCACGAACGTCACCAGCTCGACGGCCTCCGACCGAGCAAACAGCCGCAGTCTAACAAGCAAGAACAGCATCTTCAATAGAAGCACTCTCCAAGCTCGAGCAGAACTCCAAACGAAGAGATGAACCGGTATTCCCGAAGTCCTTCAACTCTAAGCTTCACACTTTGCACGGTGTGGTTCTGATTTAACCATGGAAGAGATGACCGATCGATCGTTCGTTTGTTCCAGATTCGATGGTCAAAAGATGAAGCGCCGGCGCTGCTGAATGGGGGAGCAAACCAAAAGCGCCACGTTTATGCGGGACGCGAATTGAAAAAGGAAACGAAAAGGACAAAGAGAACGTCACGAGCAGCCTCGACACTTCGACGGTTGACAGCAAGTCATGGGCAATTGGGCAGGAGAGAGGCGTGAGCAAATTCCTTTGCTCAAATTAACCTGAGCCAAACCGAAAAGGGCGGGGCCCCCGGAAAAGAAAGCGACATCTTCTGCAATCACCAAAGTCTCAGTTCCTCAAACCACACGTCAATGTCTCCTCAGGATCTCTAGAGAAAGGAAAACCGTGATGACAATAATAAGCGGCCGCTCGGCTATTTAGCATTTACCCCTCGTTGACAAAACACTACAATCTCACAACTTCACAATTAAGCTACAAACTCTTATATTCTCCATAACCCCTACATTCACAAGCAGCATGAATCATCATAAAATAACTCCACAAATTTACAAGCACTCAAACATCAGGATCTAAGCATGCACCTTCGTCTATATAGATGCCATTCGATAGCTTATAGACCGAGACAGAGAGAGAAACAGACATATCAAATGATGCGGATTTCTCCACTAGCATGCACCTCCTTAACCCTCTTATCGTATTCATCTTCTTCTTCTTCCTCTTCTTCTTCCTCCACATCTTCCTCCTTTGGATCACCATCTTCGTCCTCTTCCCACCCAAAGCTCCCGCGGGAGCGTGGTGGTGGAGCCTGTCTTTTGGCCTCTTCCACAATCTTCATGATCTCCTCGACACTCTGATGGGAGAACCTTAGTTTCTCTTTGTTGTACTTTGCTTGAGCTGCCTCCGTTGATTCCCGCGGTAAACTTGGGTTTTCTCTTCTGTAGTACTTTGCTTGACCTGCCTCTGTTGATTCCCGCGGTAAACTTGGGTTTTCTCTTCTGTAGTACTTTGCTTGTGCTGCCTCCGTTAATTCACGTGGCAGGTTCTTTAGAAACCATGGGTGAGACTTGATTTCTCTGATGGTGATTCTCTGCAAAAGAACATGGACCCTGAGAAACAATGAGACAAATACTATCACAAATAAGGCAGTCTCGTAAACATGCACACTTGGCCATGGAAGGCACGCTTCACCAGAAACAAGAGAATGTATGAACAATCATTTGACCCATAATGTATAATATTGATCTCCCAAGCAAATCAAGGAACGATTTCGATATACAAAGAATACCAAGGAGTCTAAATTACTGAGAGGCTCCAGTGATCTAAGATGCAATCATCTTATGATCGGAGAGCACAATCTTGGAATTTCAGGCTCCGGCAAATCTTACTTAACAAGAACGAAAATTTGAAATTGCAGAGATAAAACCTTGAAGAAAAGGAAAGAAGCAGAATGAATTCATTAACTGATAAGAAATGGAAGATATAAACAAAACCAAAGTGTTATCTAATCTAACATCATAAAAATACTAGACAGAGATAATAGATTTTTTTTTGGGAGGCGGGTGGGTAAATGACTGTCTGCAGAAGAAGTTATTAGACATCAAGTGCTAATTCAACGAATCACCAAAAAAAGCCATTCTGATGTCTTTCTTGCACTTGTCCTTTTGCTTTCATTTTCACTGACACGGTCTTGCACAAAATTCAAAAATTGACATCTTCTGTACCCTTGACGGATTTTTAACGAATATGCGCGAAAGGAGATGTCTGCAATCTTGAGATATGTGAACATAATCAGGGATCTTGTACTGAACAGCCAATATCCGCTGCAGAAGGCAAAAACTGCACAAAATCAGAAAACAAAAGTATCTTTACTGGTCAAATGAAATAATAAAAGTATATTCTCACATTAATAGTCTTTCTGAAGTTTTTTGGATCTTCCGGGTCTTCAAAGGGGTATGCTCCCACAAGCATCACATAAAGAGTTGCACCGCAGGACCAAACATCTGCCAACTGATAAACCACAAATTTATATTCAATACGACCTCCATGAAAGAACTTTTGACCTCCTAAGGACCGCTAAATATAAGTGCAACCCCAAACTCAGGGACACTGGCATTCCAAGGGTATAGAGTGTGCTGAATGTTTAGACATGGTTGCATGAAACTCGAGTTTTTATTACACAGGGATAAAAGACAACATTGGATACTCATGGGTAATAAACAGCGTTCCACTGATCCCAAATTTAGAAATGATACATAATTAGTCCAATCCTCAACAACATCTAATACACCTGTGAACTCAAAAGCCAATTAAACAAGTTGAGAATATCTAGAGGAGCCCAAGCAGTCATTAAAATAGTTCTACCACAGGTTTTGCATTTTCTAATGTACATAAAGTAACAGCAAGGCCATGCAAAATTAGCTTAAGTCAATACTAGCATATAACATTCCAGACAAGTGATGCCAAAACTGGACAAGACCGACTTAACGGATGAACAGCTTTAATGAAATGACTTACCTTGCCGTCATATTCCATCCTATTGAGAACCTCGGGTGCAATATATGCTGGAGTTCCAACAGTGGATTTAGGTCTTGAATGAAGCACAGAAGACTGAAGGCAAATTAACGAGGTAGACTATGAGTTCACAAATCAGCCTAACCCCTGTAAAGATATTGCATAAGCAATGTAAAGATGCTGCAAAAAAATTTTCACAGTTGTACCTTAGAATATCCAAAATCACATATTTTAAGTCTTGGTGCAGGGCTTCCATCTAAGAGGGTGTTCTCCAGCTTCAAATCTCTATGACATATTTGCTTAAGAACAAGAAACAGAAAAGGTTGAGTGATAATGAGAATACTAGGACGTCTGAAAGTTTGGAACCTTATCTTACCATGGCATGGCAGAAGCAAACTCCTGAGATGAGCTGCTGGAAGAAATATCTGGCCTGGAGAATTGAAAAGAAAGAGTAAGATGATCGGTACTTCAAAGAACATCAGACCACCACCAGTCATCTATAATGTATGTACTGAATTTGCTCAGCGACTAATATCAAATCACATCCTCTAGAAAGTTCCAAAACAATAAAAGAAAAAATTGAAAGCTCTTTACTATGATTTTTTACTAATCAAGAAAAAGCAAACCTCATCTTCACTAAATCTTCCGGCATTACAGATTCTCTCGAAGAGCTCACCCCCAGCCGCATATTCCATGACAATAGCAAGATGGGTAGGCGTCAAAATTACCTGCATAGACATTCCAAACGTCAACAACTGATAGCCTGACAGTGAATGAAAAATCATCCATCACCCCAGCTCAAAGGCACGGTCATATGCCAAATCCTGTTCTTGTACTGACCTCTTTGAAGCGAATGATATTTGGGTGGCAAAGCGATCTGTGATTAATAATCTCTCTGGCCACATTCTCGTCAATCTGAAGCCGGAAAATAAATGGAATTACTGTTACTGATGAGACCAGCTAGCAATTCCACAGAAAATCAATCCCCCGTCGACGCTAAAACTCCAATAGTAAACAAACTCGTCGCAAGATTGTGCAGTTTTTGATGTTGGGCTCGCAATTCAGGAATGATTCTGAAACTGTACTCCACAAAAAGCAAAAACCAAACACGAAAAAGAGACTAAAAGGACCTTGCGACCTCGCTCGATGTACTTCATGGCAACAAGTTCTTTGGTCTCCTTGTTCCTCATGAGCCGGGCAACCCCGAAATTGCCCGATCCGATATCTTTGATTACCTCGTACTTATCCATGTCACGCCCTTCCTTCTGGGACAATATATACCAGATACCCCTTCACCGATCGCCAAAGAAAGCTCTAAATCTCGCCGGATATCGAGCTTCAAGCCAAGTCCATCAAAGCTCAATCAAGAAAGAAAGGAAAGGCTCCGAGTCCTAAATCCTCGATCGCAGGACACCAAAAGCACGATTATATTCAGAGTGGGAGAGAGAGAGAGAGAGAGAGAGAGAGGGAGGGAGACGGGAATTGTGAGTGTAAAGGTTGGATTTTGGGTTGTAAAAGGAGAAGCGGTGGTGGTGGTGGTGGTGGGTTGCTCAGGATTTGAAGGAAAGCAACGAATCTGAAGAAAAATGAGGGAATCAAGGAGTGGAGATCATCGTGAGGAGAGAGAGAGAGAGAGAGAGAGAGAGAGAGAGATGGGCCCCGAGTAACTTAAAGAAGGATTAGTGATCGGCCATTGAACATGAGAATTTGTGAAAGAATGGGTGCTGGGTCCCCGATCCCCGGAAGCAGACGACAGGAACAGGCGCGCCCATTGACGCTGAGTTTATTACCGTGGCGCGACCTTGGTAATGCCCAGAATCTTTATTGGAAAAAATGTCTTTGCATCATCTCGGCGGTTTTTTTTAGATTATCCCCCGTGCCGGATCGAAGTTATTAAACTCGAGATAATTGTCGATAATTTCACGAGTTATCGTCTCCGTGATCCTTCGATATTTAAAGACAAAAAAGAAAGAAAGAGTAGGACAAGATAATTGATATAACCATCGTATAGTTCGGGATCAACATGAATTAAGAAATGAGTTTTGATCGGGGTTACATTGCTGGCGGCATCCCATGTTGGTTGTGAAACATTTTCTTTGTTGATGATCGGGGTGAAAGTAAGGTGTAGCGTGTATTTTGTATCGTAGTCTCTTAAGCTTAGAGTGCATTTCTCGCCTTCGTGATAATTAACTTTATAGTGTTTTACAATATCACCCACATACGATATGCAACAATCGACTTGTCATTGTTAGTTCCATGAGATTGGGGCATTGGACGTGGTTAGCCTCTTTTTGGCTAAGCCACTGTGCTTACTACTCGACGTAGCTTGAGAGAGGGTTGTTAACAAAGATACTGCTATATTTGCTTTCCCATATTGAGTACACAAGAAATCTAATGGTGTTGCGAATCAAAATAGCAATGACTAAAATAAAATAGGTTATGATGCATCACATCCTAGAGCGCATATATTTGATACATGAGGTGACTAATGCGTGCTCGTGAGGAATGAAATGGCACGCGACATTTAACCTAAATTGCGTTGTTTAGAACCTCCTCCTCCCCACCCCCCAAAATAACAAAAAAATTACTTGGTATACCTTTTATAGGCGAGATGAAAATATCGAAGCGTTTTTGGTAGTCAAATAAGATAAAAACATTGTATGTGGCATTTGACGGTCACATTGCGAAGATAATAAATTCGGATGAGTTTGTACATGAAGTTGGATAATTAATCATGGTTCATTAGGGTGGGATAAACATTTGATTGGAAGAAAAAAAGGAAAATTAATTAAGGCCTATTTGATTTACTAATGACTAATGCCACCGTCGTGCATAGTACAAAAGATTTACTCTTCGTCACAAGCGCAGTGGGAAGTTCTAATCTCAAATCGACGTGTGATGAACAATGTGACATTTTTGGTCATGGACTAATAATCTGGAGGATGACTTGTCGGTCCGATCTCGATCGGAACACGGATGACGCCGCCCCCTCAATGATCATGTCTCTAACAAAAAGAGCCGTCTTCATTAGGGGCAGACGGATGCGTGCGGACGGCCCACGGATATCCACGTTTCAGCATCCTGAGCGTCCATTACTTGGGTTTCACTACACAGGACCCGATCCACATTGCCCGCCCGCCCGCCCGCCCGCCCGCCCGTCGCCCGGATAGCTAAGCGAGCTAAAGCCCACTCGAAGACCCGACTCTCCCTTACGATTAAACACTTTGCGCTCCCGCAGAGAAGCTGAGGTACAGAGAGAAACGAGAACGACGACCTCTCTCGGTCTGACTCCGACCTCGATTCCCCGACCCTCAGATCCGACTCCCGCTGGCGACCGCCATGGTTCCCGCCCTCCGATCCCTCTTCCTCTTCTCTCTCCTTCCTCTCCTCCTCCTCCTCCTCCTCTCCTCCGCTCTCGCCTCCGAGTCAGATCACAAGGTAACTCATCCTCGTCCTCCCCCACCCTTGGGTCGTGGTTGACTCGGCCAATGTCCCCGACGCGGTTTCCTGATACCTAGATCTCGTGTGCGGCCTTGTCTTTGGTTAATAATTTGCTTTAGATCTGCTCTTTCGGGATTGTACTGTTCCGGCTCCGGCTTTTTCTGTTTTCATTCGAGGGTTTTCCGCAGAATCTCGTGTGTTGGCTTTAGATTTGCGTGATTGCGCAGGGTTTGTGTCGGTGTACGTGCCTATGGCATAGTTTGTTCGGAGGAAAACTGCGATACACGTGGGGTTACTCGCTTCTGTGCACATGCACGGTCTTACACGTTTTCTTAGAAGTTAGCATTGTAATGTACGGCATTGATCGGGATATTAAGCTTCCGTCTCGCATCTGATTGTAAATGTTTTACCAATTCTCTTACGGTGGCACTAGATCTTCGTACGTTGCCAGTCGGTGCTCAGTATTTTTAGCGTCAGTAGTTGTATCTCACTCGCTGATCATTATCCTAATGTGGTTCCTGCATTGATGAATGTCAACAATTTTATCTATCTTTGACGCAATGCAAAGCACTGAACCTTACTCTTTGGTTTCGCTTTCCTAGAGCTGCTTTCTCCTGTTTTTTCTTGGCAGTGAATAGTCTTGATTGGACTCGCAGTGCTAGCTGCTTATGCTAATATAGTTTGATCATTTTAATCAGTAGAATTGTAGCCTTAAGCTTGCGATAGGAACTTTTTGTGTCATCTTTGTAAGGACAAAGCTTTTAAAGACCAAGCTGAAAATCTTAAGATCTTATTGAATAGAGTCGTGAGGAAAGATACTCAGTGATAGTTTTCAATGGGATGAGAAAAGAATGGGAAGAAATTTCGTGATTGTTGATGGTTTTATGGCAGCATTTCTATTGCCGTAACAGTAAACTACAGTGCTCTTTTGGTAGCAACAGCTTGATATTTTATGTTTCCTTATCCATACAGAAGATGTACATTCTTGCTGACAACTTTTTACTTCTTTTTCAGTATCAGCCAGACGAGTCAGTCACCCTTTGGGTAAATAAAGTCGGCCCATACAACAACCCCCAAGAAACATACAACTATTATAGCCTCCCATTTTGCCATGCTCCTGGCAATCCTGCACATAAGTGGGGTGGTCTTGGTGAGGTCCTTGGTGGAAATGAGCTCATCGATAGCCAGATTGAGATAAAGTTTCAAAGTATGTGGAGTGCCTTCATGTTATCTTTAAATGTTGAATATGATATTTTGTGGAGCTTATTGGTGCGGTTTTCCTTTGCAGAGAATGTGGAGAAAGGTCTCATTTGTCAACTCGATCTTGATGAAGGCAAAGTCAAACAATTCAAGGATGCTATCGAGAATAGTTATTGGTTTGAATTCTTCATGGGTATGTAAACCTTTGTCAGGTTTTATCTACTATTTTTTAGCTGGCATATTAACTTACTTCTTATCCATCTTAATTTACTTTATGCTGCTTGTCCACCCATAACCAAACAGAGAACTTGATGGAACTAGCTTTCTCCAAATATATGATGGATTCACGCAGTGTAAGGAAAGCATAAGTTTTAATACATACAATTTCTAACACAGGAACCCCGTACTTGTGCTTTCTCCTTCTTCCCTTTTCCCCCTCTTCTTTGTTTTTTTTGGGAGAGTTGGAGGGGGCTGGGGAGGTTCCTTCTGGAAGTGCCAATGACTTTACTGGGATTGCATATTCAAAGTGATTGTGGATATTATTTACTGGGCTTGAAAGTGTAAATGCAGCAGCCACTGCAATTTGGGCTATTACTATATGCATGAATTGGCATATTGTTTCTTTTAGTATCAGTAGATCCATGTATCTTCTATAACTTCACTAGGACACAATTTGTGACAATGTTGTCATTTTCTTCCCTCCTCTTAATATTGATTACTGTATTTCTTCTTTTGGTGGGGTGAAGATTTGTTTTATTATTTGCCTACTCATTTTAACTTGATGTCTTTCTGGTTCATGCTTTGGGATATCGCCTGCTGAATGCAAGTCCAGATGATCTGCCTTTATGGGGTATGCAATTAGTAGTTGTTGTTAAAATGAATTTCAAAACTTTGAGTGGTTCCAAGTGTCAAATTTTTCTTTCCTGTTTTAGGTTTTGTTGGTGAACTGCACCCTGATAAGACCAGTGATAAAAAGAAGCACGTGCTATACACTCATAAAAGCATCAGTGTTAAGTACAACAAAAATCAGGTGTGACTTTCAGTTCATCTATTATTTATGAGAGTTAAGGATTCTGATGCTTACTTACCACTCTTGTTTTGGGTAGATTATTCATGCAAGTCTGCTGCCGGAGATTCCAAAGCCCTTGGAAGTTGGAAAGACGTATGATTTGACATACTCTGTCAAATGGGAACAAACTGATGTTGCTTTTGCACGTCGTTTCGATGTTTATTTGGATTACCCTTTCTTTGAGCACCAGGTTAATATAGCAGTTTACTGTCTTTTTCTTACATGCATGCATAGACGCAAGAATATAATCGTCTCCATTTGGTTATGGCTTATTTGTGTTCTATGCACACTTTTGCTCCAGTCATTTGTTTATCAATATTCAACAGCATTATGGGTCATCTAGTAATTATTGTGAAAGTAGCATTATTTTTGGTTCCAGAACATTCTGTTCAATTTTTTTCTCATTAATTTATGTGCACTTTTCCCATGTGACAGATCCATTGGTTTTCTATCTTCAATTCATTCATGATGGTGATATTCCTTACTGGCTTGGTGTCAATGATTTTGATGCGGACTCTAAGAAATGATTATGCGAAATACGCAAGGGAAGATGATGATCTGGAGACTCTGGTGATTCTCTTTTGATCTTTTGCTGTCGCCTCCTGTGCTCTCATGATTGGTATATTTTCTTTGACATAGCAGCATTGCTGACTACATTTGATGATTACGTGATGCTCTACCTAGGAAAGGGATGTGAGTGAAGAGTCTGGCTGGAAACTTGTCCATGGCGATGTTTTTCGGCCTCCACGTAATTTAGTAGTGCTGTCAGCTGTGGTTGGCACTGGTGCTCAGCTTGCTCTACTTGTGCTCCTTGTCATATTGTTGGCAATTGTTGGAATGCTCTATGTTGGGTATGTTCTCATACTTTATGATTACTTGTGGACAATTTTCTATAAGGCACACTTTCATTCATCTGCTAGCTGAAATATTATAATGTAGCTATACTGTTCTTGATGGTTGCAATTGAATATATATATATATATATATATATATATATTTTTTTTTTTTTTTTTTTCCTGTGTCATAACGTGAATTGCTATTGTTCAGGAGAGGAGCCATTGTTACGACTTTTATCCTATGTTATGCCTTCACCTCCTTTATTTCTGGCTATGTTAGTGGTGGAATGTACTCACGTAATGGCGGTTAGTGTTCTCTACATATCATTGTCATTTTCATTTGTGTTCAATCTTTGTTATTGATTAAAATTATTGTCTAAGGTGTGTTTTGCTGATTATCAAATTATGTTATCTTGTGTAGGTAAAAGTTGGATCAAGTCGATGATCCTCACGGCATCTTTATTCCCATTTATGTGTTTTGGGATTGGCTTCATCCTCAATACCGTTGCTATATTCTATGGGTCTCTAGCAGCAATTCCTTTTGGTACTATGGTAGTGGTTTTTGTTATCTGGGCATTCATCTCGTTCCCCTTGGCTCTCCTTGGAACAGTCGTGGGAAGAAACTGGAGTGGGGCTCCGAACAACCCATGTCGTGTGAAGACTATTCCTCGTCCCATTCCTGAGAAGAAGTGGTACTTGACACCGTCTGTGGTATCGATGATGGGAGGATTATTACCCTTTGGCAGTATATTTATCGAGATGTACTTTGTCTTCACTTCTTTCTGGAATTACAAGGTGATTGCCAGTTCCCCTTACTGAAAGATCTTGATGTCTAGAATATACAAATGAAGTTGATGATGATTCCTTATCTGATTTAAGCTTTACTGTGGTTTACAGGTGTACTATGTGTATGGATTTATGCTGCTTGTGTTCCTAATTCTCATCATTGTTACCGTTTGTGTAACAATTGTGGGCACGTACTTCCTCTTAAATGCTGAGAATTATCATTGGCAGTGGACGTCGTTTTTCTCTGCGGCCTCAACAGCTGTCTATGTATACTTGTACTCAATCTATTACTACCATGTGAAGACTAAGATGTCAGGGTTTTTTCAGACCAGCTTCTATTTTGGATACACCTTGATGTTCTGTCTTGGACTGGGAATACTTTGTGGTGAGTGTGATTATGTCCTCAGTAATTGCACCAGAATAAAAATAAAAAATCTCAGTTGCTCTATTTACAGCTCCCCCCACCCATAAAAGAGGGTCTAATGTCTAGCTCTTAAGATTTTCTTTCATATGATTGCATATTTTGGTATGTGGTGATTTGTGCACATTCAGTTGGATATCTGGATGAGACTTGTCTAGGAGGACACTGAATCCCTAAATCTTTCGGTCCATAGGGAGGAAGTTAGTAAAGCAGCTGTCCATTTGCATGGTCTACTTTGTGATGCATGTTTAAATTTTTTTTTTCATGTCAGGTTTTCTCTGTGGTAGACAATAGTTAGCTACTTAGTATCTAGTTCAGTACCTTATGAGAGTGCCGCAATTTTTTCTAGTTTGCCACCAATGTGTTTGGAGTCCGTTAGCTCTAGAATTTTCACGTTTGAAGTCTGCCATTAAATGATACGACCTGATCAGTCTTCTTTTCCTCTTGGAGTATTGAGCAATCTATGTATGTGATGATTGTGCACAGGTGCGGTTGGTTATCTGGGCTCGAATCTGTTTGTAAGGAGGATCTACAGAAACATCAAATGTGATTAGAGCTTCATGATGGGAAGTGGGCGAAATGGTTTTTCCCAGTACCTTCTGGTTGTGGAGATGACAATAAAAATCAAGAGGAAGCCAGACTCTTATCACCTTGCGGACTATTTAGAATGTCACCAGATGGTTATCACGTAATTCAAGGATGGGGATGTACACTTTCTTCCGCAGAGCCTGGGGAATCCTGAGAATTTTTTTTTTACCTTTATATTCTAGCTGTAAGATGAATAGGGTGCAGGGATTGTTCTTGCTGCCAGAAACTTTTTACAAGTAGGTGCCCCAGTGGATACTTAATTTCTCGAGTCTGCTAACGTTGTAATGCTATTTTTGCTGTCTGGAATATGGACTCTCGGCAGGAAAGGAGTTGATAAAAATGAATTTTGTGATTCTGAAAAACACGTGCATCCGCTACTATTTACAATTACATGGAATATGCCAGTTTTGGCCCTGGAATGCATATTCGCCCTCCAGTTAGTAAAGTTTCTCCGGTCGTCCGCGATGGTTGCGGTGGCCTTGTCTTTCGATTTTGCTTTCTGGTCGAGGTTCCATGCTGACTCCTGATGCTGTGCAGGTGTGAAACGTTAAGTTTTGCTGATTGTCGGTTTGATCCTTAATGGGCGTAGAGTTGGTTAATTGACGACGCTGTTCCCGTAGTAGGAGTTTCGCGAATCGTCGGCTTTAATTGGAATTGGGAGTTTCTCGGACATCCATCGTGCCTGAAGCGGCTTCGTGGTTTGGACCGTCTAAAAGAATCTCTTTACCGGTCACCAGATGGAATGAGAATCTCGTCTCCTCTCCTTTTACGGGCACTTGTTATTCCCCGAAAGCCATGGCAAATTAATCTCGGCAGAAAATTGGAAAAAAAAAAAAAAAGAGGACAAGAAACGTGGGTCTCTTTTCTCACACAGACGCGCCCGCCAATAAAGAAGCTCCAAAAAGTGCATCGAGGGGGAGGAATGTGGCATCCACGGTCGCTCTTCTCACCGGTCGCTCAATTTTATCTGGTCCTGATGATAAAGAGATAGAGCGAGGCATCAGGACGCGCCACGTGGCAAGTCATAAGCCAACGACAACCCCTATCTTCTCCTCCTTCCCACATCCAGTATTAAGGCGCTCAAAGTCTTGACAGTTTTCTCAGTTTCTTCGCACCAAACTAGAGAGAGAGCGAGAGAGAGAGAGAGAGAGAGAGAGAGAGAGAGAGAGAGGAGGAAAGAAATGGCACTCGCAGGAGCTGCACTCTCAGGAACCGTGGTGAGCTCCTCCTTTGTGAGGATGCAGCCAGTGAACAGTCTCAGGGCATTCCCGAGTGTGGGACAGGCCCTGTTTGGTGTCAACTCTGGCCGCGGAAGAGTGACTGCCATGGCCATGCACAAGGTCACCCTGCTCACCCCTGGAGGCAAAGTCGAACTCGATTGCCCCGACGATGTTTACATCTTGGACCATGCCGAGGAGCAAGGCATTGACTTGCCCTACTCCTGCCGTGCCGGCTCTTGCTCATCCTGCGCAGGCAAGGTCGTCGCTGGGAAACTCGACCAGAGCGACGGCAGCTTCCTGGATGATGATCAGATTGCTGAAGGTTGGGTCCTCACCTGTGTTGCCTACCCTCAATCTGATGTCACCATTGAGACCCACAAGGAAGAGGAGCTCACTGCCTGAACCTCCTCTTTGCTTTGCCTAAATTAGTCTCACTTTACGCAACTTGTACTCTCTCTCTCCCTCCCCATCCCCCTCCCCCTCCCTCTCTGCCTGTTTTTTGGTTCACGTAGTCTTCTCTCTCTTTTTTCACTGTATCAGGGATAATTTGATGTTATTCTTAGTCTCATGTGATGGCCTTTCTTTTCCCTATTTCTGTATGAGGAAATAAAACTCATGCTCTATTCCTTCCTATTGCATTTGTGGTGGAGACATCACGCATGAGTGTGTATGTCCGGCATTATGACGTGAAGATGTCAGTAGTCAGTTTCCAGGGCAGTGCTTTATGTTACACAAAAGCATTTAAAGCCTGCTTATGACAGATAGATGGATGTGTGCGGCTTGAAAAGCATTTATGTCATGCCATGTCTGAAGAATATTATCCTGCGAAGTATGACCAACTAGAAATCTCTGTATACGTATGCTCCGGCCAAACTAAACTCTCGTACAAGGATAGGCGACACAAATATTTCCTCGCCGCTTCTGTATCTCTGATCCCATCACTCTGGGAGGCATTTGTACCTCAACCAGTTTGACGGGGAGGAAGATATCCTACAGGATTTTGGGTAATTCTAGATGAACAGAGCTCCGTTTTTCTACAATATAATAAATGTAGATGAGCACAAGGTCATTCCGTCATCCTATAAGTAAGCCGATTGATCTAAGCCATGCGGTTCAAGTCCTCTGAAACAACTCCCCGAGTGTCTCATTTTTACTTTCCTGCCCCACTTCTCCTAAATCTTCTTCTTCGCCATTGGGGGGATGCGAGTGTGGTGCGCTCATGCGCAAGGACTCGGACAAATACTCCTCCATCCGAAACGAAAGCGGACGATCAGAAATCTCAAGGATGGTCTCTATTTGCTCTGTTGATGTAACGGTTTCTTGATTATTGAGAGAGGCTAGTGAAGAGCTCCGGGACAATGTACCTGATGCCACTGTTATTTCATCCCTCTCATCTACTGTTGATTCTAGTGAACAAGTAGACCTCACGGTGTACGAACGTAAAGAATCACGCTTCGATTTCTCCTTCACTCTTTTACACCAGCTGTGGAGGGACTCCCTGACGCTCTCCGCAACCAAGGCTTTTTTGCACCGAGATCCCATCTACATAGACATGAAAGGAGGCAGACATGCTATGATAATAGAGGCAGTTACAAAAACTGATGCCGAGTTTTGAATTTAAAAGTGCTTCCAAAATTTAGTACCAACAAGACAAATTCTTTTCGCTTAGCATGCACTCATTGCCTGTTAAACAAGGTCGTTCCTCAAGTTCAAGAAGGATGTCTATGATAGTCACTCCTAGTTTTGTCAACATCCAACGACAGAAACATGCGCGCGCGCGCATGTGTGCACATTTCTTAAGAGCATCCAGGGTGCTGATGATTGCTAATGGTTGCTAATAGGAAAAGTAACAAAATATCTTCAAACTCCGTCAGAAAATGGGCACTCTAGCCAAACTTTTTCCTCTTAGAACTCCAAAAGGTCGTGTAAGGGAAATGGTTAGTTTCAGTCTTAATATCCAAGACTGAATTAATATTAAAGTAGTCACTGAGCAGACATATATGAAGGTATAGTTCCATTATCAAATGGTCATGCATATTGTTGCTGCTAGCGACACCAAATCAACATAAAAGCATTAGATTTCTCATCCAAAGTTTAAGAAGGCTCTAGAGAAGACAAACTATTGTTATGTTTGCTCCAGATTGATCGGATTCATTCAACAACCACTTCATGAAGAAAAACCAAAATAAGTGCTTTGGACTTCTTAGGTTCCTATAGTGACACACAATTAAGCAGGCTTACTTGAGGATTCTACAAGAATGTTGACTCAATGAGATCCACCTTCTTCTCTAAAATGATATTAACAAATAAGCTTGTGCATTAAGGACTGCATTTCTACAATAGAAGGCAAACCTGTGTGACAATTACATTCAGGGGAACTGTGCTATTACTGCACCAGAACTGGACGATGACCCTGCATTGGAAATTGATTTGGGGATAGCTGAAGATAGTTGATAGATAACTCATATGAATAATAAAGTAGTTAATATTAGCAATTATGAAACAGAAGAGAGTTGCAACTCAAACATACAGACTTACCCAGAAGCAAGGCGAATGATTACTAATAAATGGTTCTTCATGAAGCATGACCTTTGTTTAAATCCGCACTAAACAAGAAAGAGAGAAGGCTTAGTAGGCTGTCACCCTTCAATAATTGTCAGGCAACTGGAGGCAGGGAGACAGACAGAGATGGCAACATATATTTATGGGGCAACTAAGTTATTTATTCATTGCATTAGCATTCACAGTACAAGGAAAAGAAAGTTTTGGGGCATATATAACTGGAAATCATTCCATGGACCCCCATATTATTTTGGGCCACACATTCAGTTCAAGCCATAAATGATTGCATAAAAGCAAGAACACTAGAGAACTGTAATGAATCTTACCAATGCCCAGATAAATGTTGCCATCTCGAAGGCATTCTGCACAGTGACGAAGATGACTACTGTCAGCCAAAATGACAACCACAATGCAAGTGCATGCAAAACATAGGCGCAGGGTGTAACCTGAAATATGATGAACTGGATTAATCGTAGCAATATCTCTGGCTTTCTGAACCAAAAAAGATCATCCCGAGGCTTTACTTGGGTTGCATTGGATGGACCTGTGGGCTCTACAATTTCAAGTGCTAGTGAGGAGACAACATGCTGGAGCTTTGTCCCCACCAACATGACGAGCTAATATGCATGAAACAAGTTTAAGTTACAACCAACAAATTGGTCCATAGAATGCCACGGTGAAGAAGGCACTTACAATGGCAGGGATGAACGATAGCCAGAAATAAATATTGAGACCTGCAATTTTTCTTTATTGTCAACATATATATACCACAAGATACCTTTTGCACTTGAAATTGCATTCTGAAAATGACAAGTTACCATGGACATTCACAAAGATGCAAATAATAGCATAGCCCCACAGTGGCCAACTGCAAAAGACAAAATTGAGATTTTATCAAATGAGGTCATGTTCATGAAGCAAAGGGATAACATTAAAGAAGCTTAGAAAGTAAAGTAACAAGATCAGCTTCGTGTTTTATTTTGCCCTAGCATTGTATATATATTATGGCCCTTCAGAGTAGCAAAGTTTGCATATCTAGTATGGTTAGATGATGTCTTTCTAGACATTATGTGATCTCATTCTCGTTCAGAAACACCAGAAGTCAATTGAATACCCAAAAACTCAGGCGATTGGGCTCTGGTATCCCAAAGGTATGCAACGATCACATTATCTCCACAGCAACTATCAAAAGAAAGAAAGCAAGAAAGTGGAAACAAGAAACTAGACAACCTCCAAGCCACTGTGGTCCGGTCAACATCAATCATTCGTTTAAGACCATGTAGATAATGTCTCTGCCACTTCCTCCAAAGAGGAAATTAGGTGTTGCCAGTTTGATGCGGATACTGACTTAGACATACTCAGAACTGTAGATTAAAGACATGCTCACAACAACAGAAGCCATAGAGCTAACTTATTTTCAGGTTTAAACGGTTTACAGTAATTACTAGCGGGTATATTCTCATATACAACAGCAGTGAGGTTAGAACGTGTTGGCTCAAGCACCCAGCATGATGCCATTACCAATCCTCAGCCACAGACAAATAAAACCAATTTTAAAGTAGGATTACGATTAACACATCCATATGTGGGTTCCAAACTCTTGTACTATGTCCATCACTCAAGTCCCAATGGACTTCACCCAAAAGAAATCTTTCTGTGGTTTATAGTGGCAGATAGTTATCACTTAATAACCCGCGGAGACATTGTCAATTGCAGTGAAGTAGATAATTGAATACGCAAAATTTTGTTTAATGCAGCAAAGAAGTCAATGAGAACCACTTTTTGAGGCCCTAGTTGAACAAAAGATCTGTCTTATGGCGACTAGGTCTGGTTGCTCATAGCTCCTAGGTTTCGGCATAAAAAGGACATTGTACGGTGAAAAGATACCTGGTAACCAAAGAATCAGAAGAGAGGTAAATGCTTAATGCTAACCTGATTCCCAAAATGCCATGGAACTCATCTTCCATGCTGCGTACCATATACTTGTGAAAATTGTAAGAGTGGGGCAAATTGTGTTTCTGGAAACCATTAATGCAATAATCATCAAGAGCAAATTCCAGCTTAAAAATATGATTTAAGCAAACTAGGAAGAAGAAATAATTGCCACAATGTAACAGTTAGGGCTGATGATCTCATGTCAGCAATATAATGCTAAACAAGGTGACATGCTGACCACACAGACTTAACCGTAATATTTTGGGGTAGATTCACTTGCTGTCTGTGCCATAACCAAATGTCAAACAGCCAATCCTAAGATCATGGCTCGTTGAGCTTAAGTCACATTCTAGAAGTTCTTTACTTTTTAGAACTCAGTATTCAACGCCATGCAAAAATTCTTCTTTCTGACCCAATTTTCTTTCATTGGCCAAACAAGCTAAATGTTCTTTTATTTCACTAAGCACTGAGGAATTCAAGATAAAGCTAGATCGTGGAAGTCCCTGAAAAGCTCATGAAGAATGTAATATTTTTAGTGTCTCTTGCCTGTATTTTATTATCAGTGCACATTTCATGAAAAAAGTCCTACGAGGTTGAGATAATATTTCTGTGAGTACCTGGCTAGTGAGTTTTTCATCGCCAAAAGGTAACTAAGGCATATCATTTACGACAATCTCATAAGTTATTGGCTAACATGTTGCTTTTGAACTTACCAGTTGACTATCACACAAAGAAAGAGGGATCATGTAACTCACTAACGCAATTATAATGCTTCAGATTATAACGATGCATTATAACCAACCATGTGCCACTTCCAATTGATTTTAATTAGAGAAGGCCTTAAAAAGTGCATTTAATACATTATTAGATATATGATCATTGTTGAAGTAAGTTTCTTTATGTTCACTTAAAGTTTGTATGGGTTTTGTCCTCTGCTTCTAGGCTCTATAATGTTATTGCCAAGATGAAAATTATTTCTAGTTGGAGGCTGTGTTTAAGTAGGAGCGATAAGAATAGAAAACACGTCCGTCTCTTGGTCTCTCTCTCTCACACACGCACGCACGCACACACATAGAGAGAGAGAGAGAGAGAGAGAGAGAGAGAGAGAGAGAGAGAGAGAGAGAGAGAGAGAGAGAGAGAGAGAGAGAGAACATGTCCAATAAGGAATGGACTGAAGTTAGATACCTACAGTGATGAAACCCAAACGTAAAGCCAGGTAGTCTGATCTTTGTATGGAACTCCTGAATTGATGAAGAAAACAAAGCTGCACAAATATCATACAGCGTCACCTATGTATATACAACAAGAGATCAACTTCAAAAAGGTTCATCAGTAGATAATCGTCTCATAAAATAATGAAAAATGACTTGTAAAAAGAGAACAACATACTGAATAAGGTAATTTAATTACGAAGCACATAAATGAGACTTAATGTCCTGTGGCAATGATAAAAAGTCCCTCGCAATAACTAATGTCCTTCCACCGTACTGATTGCACCCAAATGCATAAGAGACAATAAATGGGACAAACCAAGATATTGTTTACTGGCTTCTGCAGTCACACAAGATGGTTGACTAAGAAGGCAACTAGATCAAGAAACATATCAAAATAAACTAAAATGCCTTGTAGTATAAAAATAAGTTCAGAAGGAAGCGTAATTACTATCCAAATAAGGACTCTATTTCGGCTCCATGGATGAGATGTGTGGTGAAAGACAAATGTAGACTGCCGCCTCATAATCTTGGCTTTCTTCGCTGTCAAAATATCAAAACAAGATAGATATCAAGGAGTCTTGGAATTGAACAAGATCGATATCAATAACCAAGTTCGGTGGGTATATATGTTTGGATGAAGAAAAAGAAACGCAATTATAGGGTGAGAAGAAGAGAAACTTTACAGCACAAATAAGAAACATTAAGTCATTCTCTTTTACAGAAACAGTCAGCAACTGGCTATGGAGGTCAGTTGACTAATTGATGAGCTCAATCACCAACAGAACTTCTATGAAACAAGGCTCTTCTGGAGGCTTTCAACTCTGTTTTAGGCAGAAGAGCATAAAAATGCAGTTCTAAAGAGAGCAATAACAATATACTGGGGTGACAAAAAGAAACCGAAGTAACTTCAAAAGCTTTTTTCTGATCAGCTGTAGCTCACTCTAGAAAGGAAGTAATCTATCCACCTAACCCAAACAACACCAGAATTTCTGCCAATTAATCAAGTTTCCATACCATTGTCCAGTCTCTTTTCTTACACAAAAAATTAACTGTTAGAATCTTCATACAACTTGTTTATCTCGAAGGGAGACCCAAAATCCATCAGTATGCTGTTACTCAAACTTATTCTTCTTTTGAAAAAAAATGTACACACTCTTTTGATAATCATGTTGCAGAACCTCTATTAAACTGAAAGGACCGCTCTCTTTGCATAATCAGAACACAAGGCAAAGAACACTAACAAGAAAAAGGAGTAGCAAATAATTTAACAAATAGATATTCACATGATTAGCAATTAGAATAGAAGAGAATGATTTATCTTGATTTCCAATCGGTTAAATGACTTACGTAGGACATCCCCTTCAGTAGTTAAAGTGGCCTGGTTTTCCCATTTCCTCCAGCTGTAAATCTGCAGAGGATGCAATTAGGGGTCAGATACACTTCATCAAAGAAATCACAGTCCTTATAGCAATGCCAACATGATATACTAGGATTAAGTCTAGCAGATGGAGGGTACAAGCCTGACCTTGCTCATGGCAAGGCCAACTGCCAGGCAGCTATAAAGAACATGGGTGATACCGAGGACAAAGATAAAACGGTGAAGCTGCTCAAGACCTTCATAGGACACAAAAGGTTCTCGACCCTGCATCATGCAATGAGCAGGCTGTTAAATATTTATGTGAATAGTTTAAAGATTGATATCTACCACCGAGGGACACATACTACCTCTCCACATTGATAAGATGACAGAGCATTAATTCCTTTCGCAGGAATATCGGTCTCATTCAGAAAAGACGTGGAACTTTCAGAACCAACATTCCCTGTGGTTTCAAAGTCCTGTTCGGAGCACAGATAGAATTTGCTGCTGAAAAGAGATGAGTTAACACATATCTGAGAGATCCAATTTGCACATTGTGCCAGCAGTAGAGAGATGAGTCCCAGCAGCATCAACTCTAACAAGCAAACAAATGAAGCGAGGGTCAACTTATTCTTCTCTGAGGGCAACCCACTCCTCATTGGCCCAAGACACAAATTCAAATTTGAATCATTCAAAATACACACCTTCCTTAATCTTAACCAAGGAAACAAAGAGTGCCTTCCTCCTAGTGTTCTTCAGCCACTGCAGAAAGCATGTGTTAGTACTTTGACACTGAAACTTTTCCATTCATTGATTAAAAGTCTGCAGCCAAAGAACAAAATATGAAAAGAAAAATTAAACTATAAAGAGTACACGTTTCTCCAATTTTGGCAATGTGAACAATCACTTATTACTATTTACCAAAAAAAAATCACTTATTACTTCCATATTCTAGCCAATATTTGACTTCCACTCCTGCTGAAACAGAGTGGGTTTAAATACCCGCAATCAGTTTTTTACAAGATATATGAAACAATAACTTCAATGAGGCACTGTTCGCCTCAGCCCGTGAAGTCAAGAGTTGAGACGACAGAAATTCTCTTTCCTAATGAGATCATATAGTCCCACCGAGTGGAAAGTGAATTTCTAAGGATAATTTGGAGCGGGAGGACAATGTGGCATGAGGAACTCCAACTCCGAGATTCAGGGGACAATAAAAAAAAAAAACAAAGATTCCAACATTGCCAACATCCTTGAAACGTTAACCGAAGCCACCAAAGCAAAGAGGTACTTCTTCGGACTCAAGATAACAGTCAACCTTTTAAAGAGCATCTAAAAGGACTACCCAAGACCAGAACACATCACTTTAGGCAAGAAGAAGAAGCGGATGATCAGAGAGGGAGAGAGAGAGGGGTGTTACAGCTGACCCTTCCAAATCTGTAGATGGACCTTTCCACGAAAAGGCACACAAAGACTAATACAGTAACAACTGAAGCAACCAGATAAGTTGGGGTCTCCGCCAGAGACCTGCCCTGCTCCATCGAAGGGTCCATCTTTCACATCAGATTGTTTTGCATACTCAGAGCAAACTTTCACTTCATTACTTTCTCAGGAAAGTTGAGAATATTTTCAGAGAAAGCATGAGACCCGGGAAAAGAAGTGAAGGGAGAGTGACACCGATAGATCCGGGAAACAGGGGAGAAAGAAGGAACTATTTTTCTGTTGCTTTGTTTAACGTTGTTTTTCTCGTTCACGCGTCAGAGGTGAGCTCGTGCATGTGCGTTGTTTGACCAGCAATCTTATAAAGCGAGCACGGCTAATAATTTAGCTTATTCCGAGAAGGCGGACTTTAATTTGCCTTATGATATGTGACAGCAAATGCCAACCTTCCCCAGTCCGCGCGGGAATTGCTTAATCTCTCCCTCTCTCTCCTCTCGAAGCGAACGTACACATAAATATTGCAGGAAATGCGACCCCCCCCACGTGCATCTCCCCACCTGTCATCATTTTCTCGGAAGCTGGATGGAGATCTGAGAGATCTAAGTCTCATTATAAAGATCGTTACTGTCTGAACAGTAACACCAGTTGGTTTGTGGATAGGCCCTTCGGCCCCAGAAACTGTACATTGGCCCGGAAAATTAATTAGCTTAGGCCCGTGTTCCATCATTACCTTTTGATCCGGTAAACAAGGAACCGTGTAATAGTAGCCACGTTCTCTTAGGACCTGCATGATAGGCTTTAGTTACTGTTCCAGAATGAGTTTTTCTGTTTCAAAACTCATTGTGAAACATAAATCTATTTGGTAGGATTTTTTTTTCTATTTTTGGAATAGATTTTTGTTCCAAAAATAGGTTTAGCCAATAAATCAGAAATAGAAATTTTGTTGTTTATTTTCAAAAATGAGAAATCCAGGAATTGCACATTATACATACAATTGATGTAATCTTATCACAATTTCCCATCTCCCCATCTCGACTTTTATAATATATTTTCATTATTTTATATTTGAGGATTTCTTATTCGTCTCTCTTTTTTTTTTGTTAGATGAGATCGGGTTTCTTATGCGCGAGAGGTTTGTCATTTGCCTCTAATCACTGATTAGATGATGGAGATTTTAGACGATGAAGGTTTGACCAAAAGGATTTTTACATTTCCTAACGGGGTTATCTTAGGTTGAAATTTATTCCTTTTATGCAAGTACAACTTTCAACAAGCACAATTTTATAATGTATTTTTATTATTTTATATTTGAGGATTTCTTATCCATCTCTTTCTTGTGTTAGATGAGATCGGTTTTTTTATGCGCGAGGGGTTTGTCATTTGTCTTTGATTACTGATTAGATGATGTAATTTTTAGACGACGAAGGATTTGACCGAAAGAATTTTTACATTTCCTAGTAGGGTTATCTTAGGTTGAAATTTATTCCTTTTGTGCAAATACCACTTTCAACAATGAGATCAATGCGTTTAAGGTGAATTTGGAGCTATACAACAATTGAAAATGTGATAAAATTTGTCAATTCTTCACACTAAACAATAAGCATTTAAAACTTATAAAAATGAATATTTTGCAAATTCTAAAATAAAAAACCTATTTTATAATGAAATAGAAGCAAAAACAAATTTTTTCGTTATCAAACAAATATTGTCTTTATCTAACACATTTTATTCTTCAAAACTCATTTTGAAACAGAAATAGAGAAATCTATATTATGTTTAAGAACTCAATTTCCAGCCGGAAATTATATCATGCGTGCCTAAATACGGATTTCACCAGTACTGCAGTAGTCTTTGCTAGTGAAGTGAAAGTCTACATATTTGCTGATTGAAGGCTCGTTGTGACCAGTTTGAACAACGCAACATAGTTAGGCTGACCCCTCTTAATGTGGAGAGAAGAGGAAGTGATGTCTGCTAAACGATGTGACCACAATGTGAAATAAAGTGCGGTTATCATCTAATAACACACGACATGCTCTCACTGCAATGGGGCCAAGTGAAAAAAAAAGTTACTTGCATTTTCATGAGAGAGTGCATCTCTTCCTGTCTCGTGTACAAAAAAGAAAAAAGCACTGAAACGAAAAGCATAACCAGTCATTGAAATCCTGAGGCTGCATCGTGATTTTCTCATTTTGACACTAGATATAACAGTTGAAAGAGAATATGGCCCCCCAGAGACCTTACAAAAAAGTAGCCCTTGAATCAAATGATATCGTTCAATGACTTTATCAAGAAGAATACAAGCCAGATCCTAACGACCCAACTAAAGAAACTCTTAAATTACACTGTTTCCCAGAATTTGTCAAGAATAGGATATGAGAGATGAAATGCATTTGACACAGAATATTGAAAAAAACACCAATCATATGGCAGGCTAGCTTTCTTCTCCTCTGTTATCCAGTTGAACCACGAAGAAACATTGCAGCAACATCACATTACGCAACAATTTGGCTGAGACTCCAGCATCTCAGGTGAACTGCACAAGTTATACTTTCATGAGTCGATTAAATGAATGAGCTTAATCCACTACTCGTTTGCAGAGCACATTAAAAGGATGAAGTAATTAAAGCACATTCGCCATTAATGAATATGATAAATGGGCCATACAACCTAAGGCACACAAAAGGAGAACCCAAGATGGAAAAGCAAAGTCTCTCTTTAAATGCATCTCCATATTCCCTGGGGAGTAGGAATCTAGTTTCTAGACCCTTCTTTTGGCCAAAAAAGGCAATTCTGAGCTCAACTTTTAGCTTCAACACTAGCCTTTCAAGGAGGCCTCATGAACCGATACCCACTAGGAAAAAGTATCCCCGATGGATAACTCCCGAGATGACATCCAGATGTCATCAAAACTGTGCCACAGTAAACCAGGCTGCTCATGATGTGAAAGCTACAGGGGCTTTGAAAGGCCCGGCACATCTGGAAAATAGAGGGGACCATGAAGAAACTAGATAGAGAAAGATGAATAGAATGAATGCACAGCAAAGGGTGATGACTCAAAGAATTACAGAGATAGAAAAACAGGATCTCTCTAGTCTCATGTGCTCTTTTGTCATCTCGTACATAGTCATGTTCAAACAGTTGGGCACACAAAAACTGAACAAGGATAGGGCTATGAGTCCAAAGTATGAGAAAAATGTCTGTGGGAACTCAGCACGGCAGTCTTAACCAAGTAAAGGAGCTGGTTATGATGTTAAAACCCAATATACACACCGAAAAACAGTTCCTTTTCCCACTCCAATGAAAATTAAGCCCATAAATTGGTTGAGCAGTTCCCCTTCTTCAGTTAAATAACCATCCAATGACTTAGTAATATCATGAGTACTAAGACCACATGAGTACTAAGACCACTCATGATGAAGATGCCACCCCAATCTATAAAAGCTTCATTCTAGCAATAGGCCGAAGTGAAGCAGCAGACTTTTTGCAAAATGTTGCACCGATAACATTCCAGCTGAACACCAGTAAAGTCTTCTTAAATGTTCCATGAGAAAGTAAGGGTAGGTTAAGTTAGAGTTTATTTCAATCAATCCTTCAGCTCGGAACTCCCAACCAATGACTAGAAACTCAAAATGGATTGGAGAGTTTGCATGTCCAAAACCCCTGAAACTCATCACATCGTCTCCACGAATGGATGCTCTATTCTCCCTCAGCTAGTTCCTTTTTCCCTCTTCAATGCAGTCATGAAGTATGCCCTCTATATATAATTTTCATTAGAAACCAGAAAGCAATGACAACCTTAAGATAAAAAAACATAAAGTTGCACAATATTTGAAATTTTGCATCATTCATTAACAGCAAACCAACCCAAAGAACTCCTACTGGGGCATCATAGAAGCTTAGGCGAAGAAAACTTTCTCTGGATGGCAATCCCAATATCAGGCATGTGAATGTCAAATTTTTTTTTTTGACAACTATATGCCCCTACTTCCCAAACATGAAGCTGAGTTTTTGTAATATCTCATCCTAAATCCAAAAGGAGTTGCTCAATTGCACTATAAGCATGTGGATTGAGAGTACGTAGGGTGATTTAAAGGTAATTTGCCCATGAAGCATCAACTTTCCAATAGCAACGCATCATCCAAAAAACTAAGAAAGACATATTTTCAATTAAAAGAAAAGGCAAGAAATCATATATTTTGTCAGTTCCCTAAGACATATCTGACATGAATCACTGCTCACAGATTTTCAAACAAGGAATGAAAATTTCAACAATAAGAGTTTTTTTTTTTTGGGTAAGGTTTCAACAATAAGAGTTGGCCCACATTGGAATCAATAAAGTGAGAAAACTTACAACTGGCCAAGACTGGATAAGTCAAAATCAGGTGCCAGCTCCCGAACAATATCATTTGGTGGTTGACCACACTCCTGCATTTTTTGCATTAGCTCAACAATCTTAGTGAAATTATTTGGATCCTTATCATAGACTTCATTAAGCTCTTTTATAAGTTGATATTGATAGGAAAAGCGATCACAATCTTCTTTGCTCAATGTCGCTTTATGCTCTTCCAACCATTTTGGATACTTTTCCCCAATTTCCTTCATTGGTTCATGAAGAATCTCCTTTGACAGCAGATGTTGCATCATGTTTTCCATCATAGATTCCATATCCTAAAAGGAGATATAAAAAAAAAAGAGAGAGAGTGTGTTACAAACAAACAAAATTTGCCTATTGCAAAAGGGGGGTGAATGAGCAAGCATTTGCTATCGCACAAACACAAATTCCCAGCCTGCATGCGGAAGGATCATATTCGAGGGAATTATACCTGAGTGCCAGCAAGCTCCTCAAACTGCTTAACCCATTCATCCAACATAGCATTACCACCCAAATCATCCGCACCAGTGACAGATTCTAATCCTCTGACAGTTTCCCTCGTTTGCGCTCTGAGCTTATCTAGAGCTTCTGTAACATGGGTCGTGTCCTTCGACGCCATTTGCTTTCCTTTTTGCTTTTTACTTCTCAAATCAGGCAATCCCATCCCCAAACCCTGAACCCCAGATGGCAGCGGAGCCACCTCTTGCTTCGTCGCAGCACCATCTCCACCTCTACATCCAAATTAAAAGGCCAAAAATTGATACGGTCAGGAGTGCTCAATAAACAAGCATGCCCACCAACCATTTGACAATTAAATTCAAAGAGACAAGACAGAACTAGAAGAATCACCTGGAAGAAGAGAGGTTGAGACTCTGGAAATCGTCCAAAGCACCTAAAACCATCGTACGAATTCAATAAGCCATTCGATGAATATCCCTGCTATTAATCTTTCTGAGAGGGAGAGAGAGAGAGGGATGAAGAAGCTCACTGTCGAGGAGTTCGTCCAAATCATCGGGTTGGTGGTCGGCCATGGGGAAGCGATTCGTTTATTATCCGATGGCAATTGCGAGTAACAACGTCGTATAACAGCGGAATTCGAGGATTTTAGAGCTGAGTCAGCGGAGAAGGAAGGACGACGCCCGCTCTGCTGAACCTCCGAAGAAAAAGAAGAAGAAGAAGACGACTCGTCGTCTGAGGCGGCAGCGGCGGAGGAGCTGCTGAGAAAAAAAATATCAAAAATCTACAAGAAACGATCCCTATCGGGGCGGTGCAACCGACGGGGCTTTTGGGGAACGAGCCGATAAAGGAAAATCGACGGCGTGGATTCAACACCACCGGGCGTGGTCGTTATACGCGGTCGATTTCCCGTTGAACAAAATCCCCGACCATCTTATTTTACAGAAATGGCTTTAATACTTGATGTCGGAAATCTGTCCAGCTAGCTCGAATCGAGAGAATCCTATTTCCACAGCCAGAAATGGCTACGTGCGCAGCCAAAATGAGATTAAATTACGATTATCTCCTTGCTGAAGGCGAGGGAGGGGCTTCCCTCTCGCCGCCTCGAGATTCTGATTGGACAGCAAAATGACCAGTCCTGTCAATCTAAATCGACTCTTTATCGACGCATGAGAATCCAATTCCTGGCACACTTTGGGATTCCCAATTGCCGTTTCCCGAATAACACATAAATACTTACTTTTGACAAAACTTTGTTAAATATTTGCTGATATAACATGTGTAGCATCTTTATCTCCCAAATAGCGTATGTATCTTTAGGAAAATAAAAGCAAATACTCCTTTCTAAATGATGAAAAAAAATTTAGTTCGTATGCAGGTTTTAGTTAAACATCTATATAGTTGTTTTCTCGTATCATAAAATTTGGAAAATGTCAAATCTTTTGCCAAACAAGTGGATTTTCAATTGTAATAGTTGTTGGGCTTCACCGCTATCTATGTTGTGAAGACAATAATAATGGTGTTCGCCAGGGGCCTTGACTTCAAAAAGGCACGATATAATAACTTTTGCACGATTTTTAAATAGTTACTTGAGTGTCACAATGACGAACAATCGTTACATTAAAAATGTCTATTACATTTATTCATCCCGTGTGGCTTTTTAAATTAAATTTTGACTCTAACATGACATTTTGGTGTGTATATACATATATAATCAAGATGCCACTCTTGAATATCGAATTTAAACAAATTTCATTTTTGCCTTTTGAAAAGTTGTAGAAAATTTGAAAAATATCTATATTACTATAAAGATTCGATTCACGTGTCCAATGTCAAACGAAAATCAATGGCAATGCTTTTATAATTTGGAAAAGTTAACCAAAAGTACAACGTTTTATCCTCATATTAGTAAAGCATGATTAATTAATTAATTTGTTTTGAATTGCCAAATCCACAGGTGGAGCAAAGATCGACGACCGAGATCGACGACGACGTAGCCCGAATCAGACAACCGCGATACAACTCAAAAAGAGGAGAGATTCTCTCGCGCACCCTCTCTCTCTCTCTCTCTCTCCCTCCCTATTAGGTGTCGCCATCGCCATTTCTTCATTCCCTCCACCAGCGGATCTTGGCCTCTCCGAGCAAGCGCAGTGACAAAGGAGGAGAGAGAACGACCCATGGACGACGGAGGAGGAGCGTCTTCGTCGTCGTCGCCGCCGCCATCGCCAAAGTCCCCGGGCTCTGCTCCCGACCCGAAGCAAAAAGAGATGAAGCAGAAGCGCGGGTTAGGGTGGCTAGAGTGGACACGAGGGTGGATGAGCGTGATAGGGGAGATGCTGTTCCAGAGGATCATGGCCAGCCACCTCCAAAACCCTCTCCCTCTCCCTCCCGTCAACCACCTCACCTACATTGTCACGGGCTCCACTAGCGGCATCGGCCTCCAAATCGCCAGGTCTTCCTCTATCTCTGACCTAATCCCTCCCTTCTCTCTTTTTGGGCTCCAACTTTCTCCGATTCTTTCCCGACGCCTTCACTTGTTTGTTTGCTTATTGAGTGCTCTCTCCAGATGTCTCGTACATGGTATCTAATGTTGTTTTCGTTTCTAAGAAGCCACAGATAAGAGCCGAAGGTGGAAGTGAGACCATAGTAATTCGACGAAAATGTCTTTTCTTGGGCTTAATTGTCTGGTTCTACTTCTTTTGAGTTTCTTCGTTCCTATGCTGTTAGCTTGTTCTATCATCTAGGACTCCCTTTCGACGAGGCTAATGGATCTGATGCTTTTTTTATTACTTCCAGGCAGCTTGCGGAAGCTGGGGCTCATGTTGTGATGGCCGTGAGGAATCCAAAGGCAGCTCAGGATTTGATCCAAAAGTGGCAAAGTGAGTGGTCTGGAATGGGTCTTCCTCTTAACGTCGAGGTATCATAAAATGAGGAGCTCTGTTTTTTTTTAATAACATTAGAGTTGGTGCCTAGGCATCATTTTTGTGTATCTTGCTGGGTGAAATATTGCTTTGATCCTGGTTCATCTTGTATCTAAGATATCATTCAAACTTCTCTACTCTATGCTGAAACGTGTCAAGTTTCACAATCTGAATTCCCTTTTGTTTGATTTCTTTTTCTCCGTTTGGTCTCTTCTTTTGTGATCATGCCGACTGATGCAATTTATCTTCTATGGGGCATGCCCCATAGGAGTCTGTCCGCACTCTGGATGTAATTACAGAGCCGCACTTCTCAGTTCTATGTGTGGATTTATAATATCGATATTGGATGGGGACCTAATGCTGTGTCTTTGTTAGGTGATGGAACTCGATCTTCTTTCATTGGATTCTGTCGTGAGATTTGCTGATGCATGGAATTCAAGATCAGGGCCTTTGCATGTTCTTATAAATAACGCAGGCATATTTTCCATTGGAGGTCAGTCTATATGAACCAGATAAACATTTTTACGTGCTTTCTCATTCTTTAAACTATTAGAATTTAATGGCTGTGCTCATTTCTTGTTTCACTTTATGTGAAGCACTCTTGTTTTCCAGCAGAAATTATGTTCTCGTAGCTAGGGACTGATATTGCGATGGTGGACTGTTCTATGAATTTGATACCATTTTTGTAAATAAACACTCTGTTGAATTTATTATATACAATGAATTAATTCCTCCCTTTTATGTAAAATTCACTTGCACCCATAGAAGAAGTCAGTTTGCCTACTTGAAGAACTAATGACTCTTAAGAACCCACGGGTTTTACTTCAGTGAATCTTGTATATTACTTTCTTTCATCATCGTTTTTTCTTTATTTAAGCAATGAACACCCTACTTAAATAAGCATGCAACGGGAGAAATTCTCATTTAGAAAGATAAAATTTTTTTGGGAGGTCACATGGGCTATTCTTGCATGCTTTTTCTTTACCCTATGCTTGTTTAAGAACATCTGGCCAACTGATGTACCTTACTTGTGGTGATCTCAGAACCACAGAAGTTTTCAAAAGATGGATATGAGCAACATATGCAAGTTAATCATC
Organism: Melaleuca quinquenervia; assembly: GCA_030064385.1. Classification (NCBI taxonomy): domain Eukaryota; kingdom Viridiplantae; phylum Streptophyta; class Magnoliopsida; order Myrtales; family Myrtaceae; genus Melaleuca; species Melaleuca quinquenervia. Next base: position 365,905 of record CM057726.1, on the reverse strand, counting down.
TTGCTCCTGCATTGCTGTCAATATTGCTTTTGCCGTCGCTCCTTCGAGGCTCTCCAAGCAGGATTGTCAATGTAAATTCCGTGGTAAGTTTATGACCACAATATAGTCCACAATATAGTCCAAAATTCTTCATCTTTGAATGTGGATTGTAGCTTATAGGCAAACTACCATAATCAAGTGGTGAATTAGATATTTGGTCACTGAGTATCATATTTTGCAATTGGATTGAGAATCATGAGATTTCTTCGTAATAGTAAAATAGAGGTAAAGTCATATTCAGGAGTCATACTTGTCAAATACTCGATGATGGCTTGAAACTATTCTGTGATAGGGCAGTTAAACGATAGAATTACTTTGATCCCAAGCAGGCAAACTGGCTTTTGATTGCCTTCAGTTAGTGTTTTCAGTAACATATAAGTTGGTGCTTTATCATTGTACTTGGGTTGTTCTTTACCCTCCATTTACTAATGACTGATGGCTGAAAGAATGATATTCTTCTCTTTTGTTCTTGAATGATGGAAATTTTACAGATGCACTATGTTGGATTTGTTGATCCCGAAGACATGAATCTCGTTTCTGGGAGGAGGAAATACACAAGCTTATTAGGTTACTGTAGCAGTAAGTTAGCTCAGGTACAGTCAGAATGCTTTTATCTTATTATGAATGCTTTGACATGTTGGTATAGGCTAAATAGGTTATAAAGTAAAGGTAAGGAGGGAGTGTAACCAGTGCGTTAAAAATTACAGAAAAAGAGTCTTTGAAGTTGCTTTCTATAACAAAGTATGATTTTTACGGACTTTACATATAAGTGATTTTCACTATCCAGAATATTCAATAATATAAAAAAATTGAAGTCTTCACTCTCATAAGCCCTCAATCTCTCCTTTCAAGTAGGTCGACACAAAATTGTGGAGTAATATTAGCAAGTACCAATCTATTCTCTTTTTTGTGTACAAAATAAACTCCTTTCCAAGCACAATTTCTTCCCTAACCATGGAAACTTCAGCCAAGTGAATGCAGAAGTCCAAATGCTGTGTGTTTTGGGTGTCTTGCTCCAGGGCAATGGATTAGATTGTGGTCAATTGATTCAACTGGGCATTAACACGTAGGCATGAGTACCTAGTTGTCCCTGCTTCCCTTTTTTTGGTTCCCTTTTGTGAACTGTTCATATTACAATATCTGCTGTTGCCATAATAACAAGGAGAACAAGAAAGCTTTTTCCATGGCTACATATATTTTTCTGTTACCCTGTTTAAGTATTGTAAGGGACAGATGTCATTTCAGGAGAATCAATCAATTCTTTTCCTCTATCTGAAATGCATTGATATAGCACAATGCCCTGGGGTTCATTAATCTGAGCAATCGACAATGTTTTGATGAGATTGAGTTTTATATGATAGTGGCATTATTTGCTTATCCTGGAGAAAGTTCTCTTGTAGTCTCCTCTGTTGTCGGCAAATAGAAGTCCTCTTCTTGTGGCTTAGGTGAGTCAGTGACTTGCAAGCGATTTCCAAGAGAGGCTGTTTTCTTCCCTAATGAGCTGTGAAAAAGGGCAGAGAGGTAATAGAGATAGCTCAGAATCTCTTATCTTCTTGGCATAGACAAATCGCTCTGGTCGTGCCTGGATTTAGGACAATGACCTTCTATCTCTTCTAGGTCCTTGATGTGGACTTCTGTTCCTTTTGGGTGCTTGATGCAGTCATGCTGGCTGATAATCTGCTCAGAGAATCCTCTGGCCAAAAAAAAGAGAGAAGAAAAAAATTCTGCACTGAATTTCTACCGTCTCTGCAAACCTGTTTTGCCATGCTTTTCTTTTTGCTAAAACTTCAAAGATTCTATTCCATACTGACTTCATGAGCTTAGTACTCTGCGAGCAACTGTTTGCCACTTTTGCATGTTCATGCTACAGTTTTTTTCTTTTTTTTTTTCCCTGAGGTTAGCCTTTAGATATCGCCAAGTGTTGAAGACTTATGAGGTTCGATGCTCCATTTAAATGTTGTTGTATGGTTGACCTTAATCCACCTGGTTTAGGATGAATGTGCATATACTAAGTGTTTATGCTATTTAGTCTGCAAACCTATCAATGCAACATTTTTGCTGCTGTATTGTCACCAACCTTGTTCCCTTTCTGGCTTTAAAGCATTGGATCTTATTCCCTTTTATTTTTCCCCTTAATACGTTCCTGTACGATTTTCTACTTAGCAAATAGTATATTTTCAGTACTACATACCAATATTGTAAATCATGAAGTGATACTTATTAGAATGTGGATTACAACTTGTAATTATCACTAATGAGGCGAGGTGGCCTTATTCAGGTTATGTTCAGCAGCGTCCTTCACAAACGGCTGCCTGCTGAATCTGGAATCAGTGTATTATGTGTATCACCTGGAATAGTCCAAACCAATGTTGTAAGTATGCTGAAAGGTTTTCATTTTGAATATGTAAAAGTGAGCACACCAGTAGAATCTGGATACATATATGTGTGTTGTCTGTGTGTAATGAGTCAATGATGGACCGAGACAGGTGGGGATCATGGTGCCGTTGCTGGTTGCTCAATTTCTACTGAAATTTACTTTTGCCAAATTTTTTCATGTAAATCATGACAGTGCTGCTGCCGGGTTGTCCAAGTCCTCTTCTGCCTTGCATCCTAGATGTGCCTCGATTTGCTTATGTGGTTGTTGTTGGCTATCCTATGTAGTTTTTCTCTGCTGAAATGATTGACATCACGATTTGATAGGCAATCTATCTCTCGTTTATAATATAAACTAAAAGGACACCAACTGTGTAATTTTTTCTTGACACCGTCACTTTTGCGAATTAGACATGAGGAAATATTGAGAATTCGTACAGATTGGTCATTTAACATGGTAATGAACATTTATTGGATCCTACGAGTGCTTTTATAAAATTATAAAGGAGGTGTTTCTATATAAATCCTCAGTGGAAGTTTTCAGATTCTTATATCTTATGGATAATTATCATCTTGTCTGTAATGTCATTTCAATGTCTTATATATTTCATCATTACAAGGTACTGATAGCAAATTCTTTTTATATTCTCTCAATGAATTGAATGCAGGCAAGGGATCTTCCCAGAATTGTTCAGGCTGGTTATCATGTAATACCCTACTTTATATTTAATCCTCAAGAAGGTTGGTCATCTCACTGCCATACTGTTTGCCAAATTGAAAGTGGTCGGGTCGTTATGTTGTCGATTCGTTTATTTCAGAAAGGGAGTGAGTACTTGAATGGAGTTATGCAAGCATAAACCTCTTATCTAGTTTATGATGCTAGCCATTTATCTACCAATTCTTGCTTTTTTTTTTTTCCCTTTCCTTTTCTTGTAATCAGTTAAAATCTCTTTTTCCAATCTGAAATAAGATGGGTTTAAATTTTGCATCTCACTATCATGCAGGTTCAAGGAGCTCACTTTTTGCAGCGACAGATCCTCAGGTACCAGAGTACTGCGAGTTACTGAAAGCGGATGATTGGCCTGTTTGTGCTTTCATCTCTCAAGACTGCCGTCCAACAAACCCTTCTGAAGAAGCACACAATGTCGAAACCTCTTACCAGGTATGGGAAAAGACGTTAGAGATGGTTGGCCTTCCGTCGGATTCCGTGGAGAGGCTTATAGAAGGGGAAGAGGTTCCATGCCGATATGGTGGTCATTAGGGTGATTATCCCCTCTCTTTTTTCATGGAAGTGCTGGAAGAAATGAAGGCCTCTGCATAGGATGCTCGGGAATGGCATTTTCAAATGTCTTCTGGTAGTATTTCATGACGCTGATTCTGATACATGAAGGAAGGAAAAAGCTGATTAATTAGAGCACTCTAGCGAAACTTCTCTGTGGGACAGTAAATGTTAGGATGAACTCGTCTTTCACACTTTGTAAGATAGTTTAACATCAGCGAGCCTTACCTTTGGAAAAGCAGCTGCTCGTTATAGGCTGTGAGGCCATTTCTAGTTTGACTATCACGGGTTTCCCACTGTACACTGTTTTGTCGAAGATCGATAAAAACACTGGGCAATTCTAGCATGTCTTTCGGCATTTAACTGGATATATCATGGGCTGAATTTGCTGGCAGTAGCTTGTTTTCACTTGCATCACTGGAAAAGTTCGCTAACATATCGTGTAAAAAGTCATTGAGATATATCGTGAACTTGTCATCGATCACGATGCCCAAGTTATTAGTCACATAGAAGTTGTTAATTTGGTGGAAGTAGGACGGAACTAATTTGAAAGACGCAGTTTCTCTCGTGAAATAAGCGCAGAAGTTGGTCTTTGGAGCGGAAACGGGTAAGTGGAAAGGTGCCTGTATCTTGAAAGAAGTAGTCCGAGCATACCCGTCGGAGACGAGCGCCGTGTGGCGATTGGCTTGGGCCTTCCCACTGCACTTATGGTCTCTCGTATAGATAGGTTTGAGCACGAACGACCTATCGATCGATCCATCTGGGCTCAACCCCCGCCACGCCCCCTACACCACAATACGCGTTTGGCCTGGTGGGTAACTTTTACTTTTTTGTTATTTTGTTCGGACGGCCGACGATCGTATATTTTTCCATTCCATCTCTCTTTGGGTTTCAGGCCAAAAGAGGTCGGGTCCGGTCCGTCTGGGGGCTCCCTAAGTTGTAACTAGGGATGAGTATGGTTCGGATTAGGTCAATCCAGTACTCAATTCGAGGACTAATCCGCATAATGTCGATCCTTAATTTTTGATATCGTCGACCGACCTGTCGAGTTTGGTCCCAGGATGGTCTCTGGGTCAACTGGGGATCGTTGAGAGTGGTGAGGTAGGCAGCGAGTGAGGCTGACAAAGGAGTGAGGCCGATGGAGAAGCGTCTCGACGAAGGAACAAGGCCAACAAAGGGAGCCCATGATGACGGGGAGTTCCTCAAATTGAGCTTTTGCTAGCTTTCTAATTTCTGCAGAGTGTAGAGGAAGCTGTTGAGTGTTGACACGTGATTCAAACATCTGTTACAATAGAAGGCAAAAGCAAAGCAACGCTTCAAGAAGCCAAGAGGTCATGGGTTTGGTAAAAAGTTTTAGAAATTAGGATCCGTAGGAATAAAAAGTTACTTTTGGGCTTTTTCTAGGTTTGGCGAAAATAATGGCTAGTTAGATCAGGATCTGATATTGAATTAGATATTTTATGATCGAAGGCGAACCCATTTATCATCCCCGACCATGACCGGTATAGTTGAGCCGATCTAAAGTCAACCTAGGCCATTCCTCACCCCCCCCCCCCCCCCCCCCCCCCCCCAGTTATAAACTTCGCCACCACACCACCGACGAATAGGCCCGCGAATAACAAATGAAACGGCGCAAGTTAATGAAAAAAAAAAAAATTGAAGAGCCCTAAAAAACGTCGACAACAGAAGCCGGTAATCGCTGCTCAGCCCTGCTCTGCTCCGTTTATGGAAGAACCCACTGAAGAAGAAGAAGAAGAAGAAGAAGAAGAAGAAGGCGTCGGCGACGACGGAGAATCCCGTTCCCATGGAGTCTTAGATCTACAGCGGTAGGAGATCATCTCCCTCCACCACATCCTCGTTCCTTCGTTTCTCTTCGATTCATTTTCGTCTATCGGGGCGGCAATTCTGTTATGGGCAAGGGCGCCAACTGCTGCTTCCGCCGGACATCCGGCCGTCGCCGCCTCAAGAAGGCTGGGGGATCGCCGTCGCATCCGGCCGTTTCCTCTCCGCCTCAGGATGAGGTCAGTCAGAACCGGAGCGACAATATCTCAGCGATCGCGAGCTCCGGCGGGGCCGGCGGCGCCGCCGGAGCGGCTTCGGGTGGAGGCAAGGGGAAGAAGAAGGCGGCAGGAGGTAGGATGTGGCTCTGGACGAGGTTTGACCGCGCTGGGCGGTCGGAGATGTTGGAGTGCGAGAAGGGCGCAATCGTGCGGAGAGTTTCGATTCCAGCGAGGGATTTGAGGATTCTCGGTCCTCTCTTCTCTCACTCTTCCAACATTCTTGGTACGTCGTATGGATTGTTCAGCTCGGATCCATTTATTCTTTTCTTTTTTTTCTGGGTTGCAGATTTTAACCCCTCCTTAAGGAAATGATTTTTGTTTTTGTTTTTTTCTTTTATGATTACGGAAAAATTATACTCCGAGGCAGTGTCCGTACCTTATTGCCATGCATACTGTTAGAAAATGTTGACCTGGAAGAATTAAGAGGATTTAGTGTTTATACATCTTAGCTCAATTTTGACGAGTGCAAACCGAAATTTGCCTTTCGTTTGAAGAAATTAGTCGGCTTATCAATTGGCAATAAAAAGTTTGAGGTCCTTAAGATTGGCCCTTGTATCCCTGACAACCCTTGTGCTTGACAATATATGTCTCCATTGCATGATCTTCTTCTTTTTGGAGCTGAAAACATGATTTTTTGTGAATTCTCTCTCATTCTTCGAATATTTCTGTGTGGCTTCCCCATCTAATGTTTTATCCCATATTTACAAAGTCATCGTTCCAACATTGCAGCTATTTTTCTTTTGTTTCAACGGTCTTCGTGCTGGTTATAATGGTACCGCTAGTTCTTTTCGAATTGTTATGCATTCTCAACAGTTCAGGGGAAATGAATGCTCGTTTTGACAAAGACTTAGCATTTTTTTTTCCTTTTCAGCTAGAGAGAAAGCCATGGTTGTCAACTTGGAATTTATTAAGGCTATAGTTACAGCTGAAGAGGTGCTGATACTTGATCCAGTCCGGCCGGAGGTACTTCCATTTGTGGATCAGCTTAGGCAGCAACTGCCGCATAAAAGTGCATTCAGGACCCAAGAATGTGGCCCTGTGGGAGATTCTGAGATGAATGTTTCTGCAGGCAGACATTGGTTACCCGTTCCTGAGGCTGTTGAGGGTTTGCAATGTGAGCTTCCCTTTGAGTTTCAGGTTCTTGAGATAGCACTAGAGGTCGTCTGTACTCATCTAGATTCCAGTGTGGCAGACCTTGAGAGAGATGCCTACCCTATCATAGATGAGTTGGCCAGGAATGTTAGCACCAAAAATCTCGAGCACGTGCGAACTTTGAAAAGTAATCTTACTCGCCTTCTTGCACGAGTTCAAAAGGTACCTTGATTGTCACATGCCCTTCTTCTGTTTGTTACTATTTCTTTTTTTATCCCCGTGAAAGTTTGGCAACAGATATAAGCGACTGAAATACATCCCTCATGAGCTGAAACGATGTTTCATTGGAGTACAATTTGAAAATATATCTACTAGGGAAAATGATGAGTATCGACTGGTTTTATTTTTGCACCACAGATGGTCAATCTCCAAAGCATGAGGGCGGTTGAATCATTTGACTCTAGATGTATCATCGACTATCTTTGATCAGTTAGCCCAATTAAGGTGAAAACTTTAAGTTGATGCTGCAATAGCCATTAAGCACGAAGGTTATGGATTGGTATAGATGCACCATGTTAATTGTCTCTTATGATGCACCTTCAAGGGGATGGTGCAGTTAACCAATTGAATGGGTGCTTTTGACTTGATATCTCCTTAATAGTTGGTCCTTATTTCTTTCTTGTTCTCTCAAATGTGGATGGCCATATTTAATTGAAATGTAGCATCGACTAATTTGAGATTGGTGGCTTTGGGGATTATCCTACTTGTATGTCGAATGATTATAGTGGAACATGAAGGGTAATATCTTGATTGAAAATTAAAAGCATTTTTTTTCTCCTCTGAATTGAGATGTAGTTTTCTGCTTTTCCTTTCAATTAGCTTATTTTTATATGGTTTAATTCAGTCTCCCTGGTAGTCTATTTTTTTTTTTATCCTTGATCAAACATTCACTTAATATAAATCAGCTCTTGCAGAATTTTGCTTGGAAAAAAAAAAAAGTTTGCCTGGTGGCTGGATTTAGCAGTGGCATGTTGTCCATTAATTGTTTTGAGAATTGATGTGGAGATTGGAGCGAGTGTCCATCTGAAGCGTTTTATCTTGACTTGCTCTGAGAAACTCTGAGAAAGAAGGCTTTTCCCATGAGCATGAGAAAGAAGTCATCCCTTTTTACGTGGAAAATGAATTCTCAAGTGGCTGCAGCTGAAGCCACTGGTTTCCAACTAATATGAAGAAAAGAAATGATCGAGAGAGTCAGAATCCAAAAGTTTTGCAGTTAATTATTTAATAGCAGAAACCAGGCTATTTGAACATCAATTAAGATGAAAATGTTGTTGCTCTGTATTCATCAAAATTATTTTAAAAGATTGTTGAAACCCTCTTTTTCTCTGACATGGAATGGCATCATGAACCACTTAAAACATATCATATGAGTTACCGAGTGGTACAATTAACTTGATGCATGTTGAAAAGGCAATTTAGTGAAATTAGTGGGCATAGTTTCGGTGGTTTGAGTTGTTCTTTTCGTTTCCCCTATATTGGTTTTTCTGTACGATTTATCAAGATACTGTCCTTTGCTGCTATGCATGTTGACTTGATAACTACTATGCGATTTGGATGAACAACAAGCTTTTCAAGTTTACATTATTCTATCACTTTGTATTAAAAGTCGATACCTCTCCAATCTTAGGTGAGGGATGAAATTGAACATCTATTGGATGACAATGAAGACATGGCACAATTGTATCTAACAAGGAAGTGGATGCTAAATCAGCAGCCTGAATCTCTATTGCTAATTGGGGGTTCAAACACTGTCAACTCTGCTGGGCCCCCTCTCCGTCGACTCAGCTCTAACAGGAGTGGAAGTCTGGTGACTAGCAATTACTTGGATGATAATGACGTGGAGGATCTAGAGATGCTACTTGAAGCTTATTTTATGCAGCTTGATGGGACTCGCAACAAGATTCTGTCTGTGAGTATTAGCCCTTTTGAATTATCTACATATTTAGCTTGTGAGTTCTATTTTCCGTGAATGTCCGCATGACATCTGGTTCAACCATGCTCCTTCTGTACTCAAGATGCTTGTCATGTCTCTTTTCTTGGTATCAAGCTCCTTACTGGACCTTATTGGTGAGCTTGCCGCTATGTCTTATTAGTGTCACTGCTGGAATTTAAATATGCAGATTTGATGGGAGGTGATTATTTTGGACACTGGTTAGACTTAGTTGCAGATGAGTCAGTGCCAGCTACTCAAATGTCTATGACTCTTCCTTATATGCAGAGAAATCTATTAAGAAATAACGTTTACACATATTTTTCAGTTCATATCCATGATTGTGTTATAGCTAATTGATTCCCGCCTTCGCCAGACCTTTTTGATCTGCTCTAGGTCAATCTGGTTAACTTGGGTGCATCTATGGCGGGCTTTCTTATCTAAATTATTAAGTAGCTGCGAGAAATAAATCTACTTCATACCTTCTCTATTTTTATATTTTATGTTTCATTACCAACTCCTTATTTTCGCTTCTTCCTTTTTATTTTGGTGGGGGGAGGGGCAGTGGGGATTGGTGGGATGCGTTGCATATATCATGTGCAAAGACAATTAGTCTGTTATTGCTGGTGTAGTTAGTTATCTCTGAGAACGCTCATAATTAGTTGGTTGTGTTTGCAGGTTAGGGAGTATATTGATGACACAGAGGACTATGTTAATATTCAACTGGACAACCAGAGAAACGAGTTAATTCAGCTGCAGTTGACATTGACGATCGCATCTTTTGCTATTGCCGTTGAAACCTTGATTGCTGGGGTGTTTGGCATGAACATCCCTTGTCCATTGTATGACGTCCATGGGATATTTGGCTTTTTTGTGGGAGGTACCTCAGCTAGCTGTGTTTTGATCTTCTTTCTCATTTTAGGTTATGCAAGGTGGAAGAAGCTACTTGGCTCTTAAGACTTATGCATCGCTAGCGTTTTCCCGTTTGATTTTCTTTTAAGTGAGAAAGGGGATATAATTTGTGAGCTTGTTCACTGATCGAATGATCATGTAAAGGCCACAATGCTATTGGCCTCAGTACAGGATATGTGAATAAAATTCATGGTACATTGAGACGTGGAATGAGCTTGGCTTTTAGCATAGTTCTGTAACATAATTTGTAGTTGTCTTGTCTTCCAGAAAGTCACTTATCATTTTGAATTCTCGAGGAAAAGATCTGTTTATTAATGCAATCTTGTGCTGAGTCATGGAGCTGTGTCTAGTTGTCACGACATAAAATTAACTTTACCTTCTATTGATAATTTAGTGAAATATTGAGTAGCACTGTGACTTTGTATGCACGCGGAGTGCCATTGGTTTTCCCATGCCCTAGTTAAATGGCCTTTCTGATGTGTTCTGGGCGATCTTAAAAGCGGTTCTCTCCGACATGTTGAATAGAGCGATTGGTTTATAAATTGAACTCAATGGCTGTTAGTGACCTATGTGTCCTGCCGTGGTATGCATGAAACGCGAAACTCTCACAAAGATGCAATGGGTGGGGCATATCTTTCCTAATTCCTTTCACTCATCCGCTAGTTTATTCTTTGGGTGATTCAATAGTTTTATTTGTTGCGGACGGTTTCTCTCTACTTCAGATATCAATCTTCAGTATGATTTAAATTTAATGCTCCAGATGCTCCAGCTACTGTGTTTCTTTTCACTGCAAGACCAAAACCTTTTTCGGTGGATTCATATGTAACTGTCTTGGGCATGATGAACTAGAATGCTTTGACTCCATCAAACGTCAAGGTCGAGATCGAGATCGAGAGAGAGGTTTGACTTTGCATTTGGGCAGGAGGGACCCGGTGATGGGCTGGTGGGGGTTGGATTTTGCGACATGTTGGAGAGTCATAATGTACTGGACTCGCTTGTCTGCTGTCTCCACTTGTATTTTGTGCTAACAACCTTCATGTGTGAAGCAGGTTGGTCTCCTTTCTCGTACTCTTTTAACTGCTCCCCCCTCTGCGCGGGGGCGTAAGCACAGCTCATGAGCATCCAACCTCGGCTGCAGTGACCTGTATTCTTTTACGTGTGTTGTTCTGGTGTTTAGTGTGATGCCCCCTCTTCCAACTGGTCTTCGGTAGGTTAAAAGTAAAAGTATCGTCCGTGATTTTTCCTTCACTGCTATTTGGAACGATAAAAAAAGAAAGAAAGAAAGAAAAGAAAATGAATCTGTAAACAAGATATTACGACTTTAATACATACACCTTCTTCCATATGTGACCCGTGCTCGCGTAGATTGTTAGATCTCCTGTTAATCGTTTGACTTCACCGTGTATTAGAATTTGTGCATCACTGGTGAGCTGGTTATTTTTATCTTTCTACTTTGCTTAGCAATTTACAAAAGGAGAAAAAGGAAAAGGAAAAGAAAAAAAAAGGATTATTGTTGAGATTTATGTTGGATAACAATTGGAGAATGAGCCTTAAAAGCGATAATCTCCCCCATGTTTTTCGGAAAATAAAATTGATTTCTTTTCCAGGGAATTTTCCATTATGTTGGTGTGGTATGATTTCTCATACGAGCCTGAGCCTATCTTCACTACTACTAGGATGTTTGGACCAGACAAAAATTGAGAGAAAAATAAAGTAGAAACGAAAGAGGGTCAACCATGACGTCATCATCTTTGGGACAGAGTTTTACAAAATTCAGATTGTTTTTCTTTTTCTGGAAAATATGAATAATCAGACTTGTATTGTATGCACAGAATTTCCGATTAAATGGAGGTGGGGAAAGAAAAACTCCTTTTTCCAAATATATTTTTAATGCCTTTTCCAGTCCAGCCCAGCCACCCCGTCATTCAACCCAGAAAAGCCAAAGCCAAAGCTTCGCAACACAGACCTCCAGAGAGAGAGAGAGAGAGAGAGAGAGAGAGGAGGACGGGGAGAAGCAGTTCGGGTCTTCGCGCATTGCGTTTCGAGATCTCAGAATTCAACGCTTGCCCCCAAAAGGTTGGCATTTCGCTTTCTCTTGACGGCAAAGTTGTCGCTCTTGGGATTCCAAATCGAATCTGTCTTCTGTTCCTATTTTTTGCTCAATTCGGTGAGAATCAGCCCCGTCCCTTTGCCAGCGCCACACATTCCGCCCGCCGTGCTTGCTTCGATCAGTAAACTTTGCCGTCGGACCTCGTTGTTTCCTTTCTTAAGATGCCGCATCTTCGTCTGGGTTTCTTGCGTGTCTAATTTCATATCTTCCCTTTGGACGATGAGAAATTGGGATATTGATTGTTTATTTTCTTTTCAATCTTCGAATCTGACTAGTTGTTACTATGCTGGAGCTGAGAAATTGCATGGTTTGCGTGAATTTGTACTCGCGGTTTGAGGATCTACTATTAGTTTCTTGGGAATAAGAGGGTTTGAGTTCGAGTCCCCGTTAGCTGCTTAGAATCTGCAGCATTCCTTTGATTTTCCCCGATTATGCACGGGACTTTTTACTTCCTTGAGCTTTTTTTTTTTTTCGTGCTGCTTTGACATTCCAAATTTTATTTTCTGAAGGTCAGTTACTTAGGAGAACCTGTGAGTCCAATTACCAATTTCGAGCTCATGATTCGTTGGTTGGCATTTTGTGGATATAATGGATATCACGGAATTCATACAGCTTCTTTCTTGTAAATGATTTCTGCTAAGCTCGAGGTAGTACCTCTTTAGTGAAGTTTAAAAAGTTCATCTGAAGAAATAACCTAATGCTTTTGGCATAGTAAATTTCAGAGCCATGAAACAATGCTTCCCCTATCCCATTTCTTGTTGCAGGAGTCTCTTTTCCATGAATTTATTGATGGGATAGTTGGCCTTGCTAATCTTGCTCATGCGTAGGAAGAAACCTTTATTGGTTTAACGACAGAAAGATCTTAGGGGTTGTGGTTTGATTTCTTATTTCTTGTCTTTCCACTCTTTAAATGGTCTCATAGTGATGATTTGTGGTATTGGGTTTCCGCTTTGTTTATTGATAGGGTCTGCTTCTAGTCGGCTATGTCAAATTCCAAGGGGACAGCAAACATCAGAAATTTGATGTACTCTGGGAGACATGCTTTGCTGCCACCTAAAAGTCCATTTCCCAGTGTTTCTTCATCATATGCTGATTACATGCCAAGTGCAGCTAATGGATCGAAAGCTGTGCAGAAGCCAAGGGACAGTCATGTGCACCACCACCGAACATCCTCTGAGAGCCTTGTAATAGAGGAGCAGCCATCCTGGCTTGATGATCTACTCAATGAGCCAGAAACTCCTGTGCCAAGAGCTGGTCATCGGCGTTCATCTAGTGACTCCTTTGCATATGTAGATGTGGCTAATTTTTCTAATCTAGATTATGCAGCTCATGATGATTACACGTTAAAAAACATGGTGTCGCTTCCTTCTTGGGGAGCTCAAGAGTTTGATCACTATCGAGATGGCCGTCATTCTTCTTTCCTTCCAGAAGCAAGCTCTGTTAAGCAGAGTTGTAGGGTCTGGGAATCATCTCTGAATAGGGTTGCTCCCCCCGGTGGTGTGACTTCTGGACCGTCATATTCCTCACAAGAGATGGATAGGGCTCCTTCTGGAGCAAGTGAGAAGCAATATCAGGTTGAATCCAATGCCAGTGATTCAAAATCTTGTGAGAGAAGGGACAGTTTACATACCAAGTCTTCTGCCTCAGACACTGATACAAAACGTGCTAAACAGTATGCTTTTCACTCTGTCTTTAATTTGTTTGTGTATGCAAGCCGGTCACCTGATTGCCTTGTGCGCACATATCATTCTCTGTTATGTGATTGATTCATGAGCCTTACAGTCCATTTTCTTCATTGGTTTTCTGATGGGATTGTTAAGTTAGTTTTGGATGGATGATAAACAATTTATCTGATTGCTATTAATTATTTCATAATGGATTACTGAACCATGTCCACGCGTGTTGCAATAAAATTATATTTTTTTGCTTTGGAGCAATTCTAAGTCGGTTTAACATTATTGCTTCTTAACTGCCTTGAAATTAATATATAGTCCTGAAGTGTCTATTCTTCTGGGTCTTGTCTGGCTATTTAACAGACCGATGTTAGAGGTTGCATGCCATTGAATTGATTTTGCTAGGAATATGCTTGTGAAAATTTCATGGGAAATCTATATGCAATAATTGTTAATGAAGCCTTAGAGTTGCTATGATTAAGGTAGTAGATTCTCCCCACAGGTTTTAAACCTGTGCCCAGTTATTTTCATCAAATGATTTTTTTGTCATGACAAGGTCAGCAATTTGTCTCTGTAGGCAATTTGCTCAGCGTTCACGAGTGCGAAAACTTCAATACATTGCTGAATTGGAAAGGAATGTGCAAGCTTTACAGGCAAGGCTCAGTAGAACTTGAAAAGCCACATTCCTCCTGAATTCCTCTTGCCCAATGAAAGAAATGCAGATACCTGCAGGATTCCAAGATTTTAATCTTACTATCTCTTATTATGCAGGCAGAAGGGTCAGAAGCATCAGCCGAGCTTGAGTTTCTCAACCAACAAAATCTCATTTTGAGCATGGAAAACAAAGCCCTAAAGCAACGATTGGAAAGCTTAGCTCAAGAGCAAATGATAAAATACTGTGAGTTTATCTTTCCCTTTCATCGTGTTCTTGACGTATAAACTTATCATTCTATTATCCGTTTCCGCTGCTTCAAATCCTAAAATGGGTAGTTTACAATGAGAAACTTTGGGAACTGGTCAGGGAATTCTCAACTTAAGTTGGTGACTTAGTGTAATCTGGAAAATGTGAAAGCTCTGAACTCCATCATCTAAGCATGTTATTAATGTATTTATTCTGCAAAATTGAGAATGAATTGATGCAGCGGGATGATCATTGTACTGTCAGTGCTTATTTGGAATTTGCAAAAGGAACTCACTGAATAGTTTGGACAACTTTGCAACCTGAGTTTTTGAACTGTGGTCCACTGACCCAATTTGACATAATGGATGTGTTGACTAAGGTAGATTTGTGTGGCCAAAAAAAAAATGAAAGGAAGGTTGATATGTAGTGAGAAGTGATGTATATCACCTATAAGACTAAGAAGCCAACTAGAATAACTTTTTTTAGGTGGGAGACACATTGTGGCAACTGGCCAGATCCTAATAATTATTATCTTGTGGAGAAAGGAAGATTTTCATGGGAAGCTCTGTAGTAGCGAAGTGGAAACAGATACTATTTGTCGCATTCTAGGACTCTTCATTGTATCTTGTTAGCCATTACTTCGTGAATCTAATGGCTAATCTACATCCAGTGGAGCACGAGGTTTTAGAGCGGGAGATAGGAAGGTTAAGAACACTGTATCAGCAACAGCAGCAGCCACCACAGCAGCAGCAGCAGAACAAGCAACCGTCTTCCAGTCTTCGACGCACCACTAGTAAAGATCTTGATACACAATTTGCTAATCTCTCTTTGAAACACAAAGATGCCAATTCTGGCCAAGACACTGTGAATGGTCCAGTGCGCACTTAAGCTGTGGTGTCCTCCTTTTATCACGCCTCTATTTCAATTTGCTAGTGTCCATGCATTCATGCCAGAGTTGGATCAAGTTGCGCCGGGTAAGCATAGGCTCCTACATCTTGGCATCATCTCTCCCCATTATGTGCCCTCCTTTTCAATTCTTAAGCCTAATCTTTGACCGAGTAGTACCTTGAGCGCCTGGTTGTCATGGCTGGAAAATCCATTCTCTAGCTGCTGATATACCTGCGGTGGTTACTTCAAGCAGTTTGGAAATGACTTGCTCCTGTATGTTTACCCATTTGTAGTTTTTGTTATCTACACCATTCTTCACCAACAAAGTTTCAGCAGCTTGTAGAATTCAATGTAGTAGGAAATTTCCTTTGGTCTGCGCAGATGTGCAATTTTTTGCGATGCAAGATGGTGAGAAAGCTTTGTTTGAGAGCAGTCTTTGAAGTCAGTATCAGGTCATCTTCAATTCTGATTGGGCTATGGAAAGACATACTGGATATTCATCACTTTATTCATCTCATCTATTCCTTTGAGTTTTTAATTGAGAAAAAGAATGGCTAGCGTGGGTACCGTGATAAAATATGTTTTCTGAAAGAAATGGAGCTGTCAAAATTTGACTGACTCGTAGGAGCAGCTTAGCAATCATGTTCATTCGGTGGTCACCCGACTCTGGTGATAATCCAACAGTGAGAAAATTTGTTTCTATGCAGTCTAACTGTGCCATGAAATTTAGAGGATGATTATGGTAAGCGGCAATTGATGACAATGACAGGAAGAACTTGAAGATTATGCGTAAATTATGTCCATTGCAGACACTGTCATTTGTAGATGTGCGCATTTTGTTTGTTCGAGGGTGTTGGTATATGAACGATGCCAATTAAGAATTGAGGATTAAGGTTGAGTATTCTGGAGATATGAAGATTCTTGCCTTCAGCAGAAGACGAAAATTAAGGATGATAAGCCTTACCAAAAAAAAAAGAAAATTAAGGATGATAACGGTTTTTTTTTCGTCAGATAAGCATTGCTTTTGGTATGCCAAGAACATTTAGAAGAAGACAATTTGCGCCGATCAGATGGAATGTTTAACTTATCAGTAAATAGAGGCAATTAATGGAGAGAAGGAAATTTATTTCACTTTGTCCGCAACAATACGTGGCTATGAAACGCTTGTCTACTTTAATTTGCGTAATATGATACTATGAAACATGGTGGCAAAGAATTCACAGATCTGTGTTCGGTTTGGTAAAATTCATTTGTCTTTTAAGAAGCATGGACTAGAATGTCCAATTCATGCCAGTCCCTCTGCACTGTGAGGAGCTACAATATTAGTAAACAACAGATCAAACCTAGGGGGGTCAAATGTACTACAATACAACCATCCAAACTAGAAGACAAGAGAGTACCGAGAGAGAGAATCTGAAAATTGAGGAAGTATTGGCACTATTGGGTAGCCTGGGGTAATCCTCTGGAGATGGCATAACACATTCATCGCCATTGAATGAAATCTTCCTGGGAAAAGCCCACCCTTCTCTGAAAGTGAACATTCCTGCATCTTTATTCAGTAAAATCTCTGTCTGCACATTCCCGTTATCGCCTGATTGCAGTAGCATGTCGTTGTAGTACTGGATTCCCCAAAACATTCCAGTATCGTCTGGACCATTTTAATCACAAGAGCTAAATAACATCAGCAAAAGCCAAGTGCCTAAGTAGGTCTTTTTTGTTCAATTACTTACTGATGGGTCCATGCTGATTAAGTGGCTTGTAGTTGAAGCTGAACACTTCGGTCAAGCTACGGAGGTTTGGATGCTGCATCACCAGGCTCCATCGAGAGTAGTTTTTGGCGAAGTTAAAGTTGGTTATCGTTATTTTCACACGCCAATACTCCCGGTAACTTTGTTTCACATGCCAGTGAACCTTTATTGGGCACATGTGCTGCGAACAACTTACCAGTGGCGGCACTTCTTCCTTCTCACTGTGTGGTAACTGGAGTAATGGCGGCAGCTTGCTGGAGCCGCTGTTTCATAAAATGGTCAATGGTGGAAAATATGTTCGTAAATTAGGATCGAGTTTGGGGACTGCTTCTAGCGGAAAAGTAGGTTTCTGATCCTTCTTAAGAATTATATTAAGGCCAAGCCAAGGCATTAAGAATTTCGCAAAAGATTTTGCATTTATCGAGAAATTTATATGATAGCTGCAAGATGAAAAACAAAGGTCAAACCAAATCCAATGGTCAAGACCGGGGCTTACTTGGCGCAACTTGCCCCCGGTAATCCTTGACAATGACAGCTGCAGGTTGGGCAAGGAACGATTGTGGAATTATAGAATGCTGAGAGGGAAACACAGCACTTGGGCGTTATTGATGCTCGAAACTGTGAGTAAAGACAAGTCACGTTCCATGTGCCTACAACAAAATGACCAAAACGTGAGTTACTAAATGTCAGAACTCCAGCATTGCTCTATCCCTGTAGCTCTGCTTTAGATATGCATTAACCAGAACATTCCTCTTCATCTTTCAACTTGATGTCCGAATGATCTGCCAGTTTTTTCTCTCTTTTGTTGGCTGATGAGATCTGTAAATCACATTCTAATCAGACAGAGATATCCTTGTCAAGTAGTTACCGATTGCTTGTGTCCATCGACGACCGCCGTCGCTGGTAAATCGGCTAGGAGGGACTTCGTAAGGACGACTACAGGTATACCCGGGAAGCTCCATGGTGAAATTTACGGGAATTGAGTATGTTGAACTGGGTTTGCTCGTGTTGGAAGTTAGAGTACTACCGACATTCATCTCGAAACTGGCTCCATACTTTGAAGGGTCCTGAATCAGGGAAGACAAGACCCCACCCTTGCAACAATTGGCCACTTGCATGTTATAGGGAGCTCCTGGCAGGAGATCAACAATCACTGGCTGCTTCTCACACGAATGAGGGAGACTGCCTCTGAACCTAGAGCAGTTGCCTTGCAAAGTAGCCTCTGCCCCAACCATGTTCCATATCACTTCATCTCCATTCCATGTCCAACTCAGTCTCCAACCCGGTGGCTCCACATGCCGGAACAGTTGGTAGTTGAACAGGGACACCTTCGCCTGCAAAACAAATTGGGTTTTGGGTGCAACAAGACCGAGTTTCATTTCAGCGCATGCCTAACATCCAAATGGAAGAGTTCTTCAGGAAACATATCTAGGAGCGTTATTTGTCTACATATTTCAAGACCCTCTTGATCATCTCCACTGTAGTTGCAAAAAGATGGATCAGTCCTTCGCAAGAGAGAACCCACCTTCCAGACGAGTCATTTGCTCACGGTCAATAAAATTACCGAACAGGCGTCAAGAATCACGAAGAAGGGAAAAAGAAAAGGAAAGAAAAGGAGAGAGGACATTGACACATTAAAAGAACAAATCAATCTAATCTTTTTACAAAACCCATTCCGTGAGGTGATTTCATCAAGCGAGAAGTGTTTTCATTTGTGTAATCTGAGTATTTTAAGAAATAAAGTAAAGAAGGCCTTACAAGGTAACTGTCAACATCACCCTGCATGATGTCCCATTTGATGGTTATATTCCCATACGGATCCAATGGATCATACCCATCTGCAAAGAAAGGAGCACGTAAGTTCGTAGTGCTATGCTATATCTTCGACGAGAAAGAACAAAAGAAATAAGAAAGAAAAGGAGAGAAGTGAAAAGAACAATCTTACTTACATGAGAGTGGAGAGAAGCTCAAAAGATAGCAAGTCATGATCAAACCCAACATCAAAACCAAACCCATTCTGATGTTTCACCCACAACAAACTCCTGATGATCGAATCTCTCCTTCCTTTGCTAAATCCTGATGAACATTCAACAAGCTATCAGCATCACCAGAGGTTCTTTATGACTGACCCATTGAACATTGCTCATAAGCATTTAGGCGACATTCCTCCTAACTCGTGTGCACTATCCCTCGCTCGCGCACGCGCCATTGACGTAGGGGTGATGTTGTGCCTGTGACACTGACTTGAACTGGGTGTTCTTGGCTTCTGAGAAAGGATTTCCGCGTTAGGGTTGCTGGAGATGGAGAATGAGATGGATTCAATGGCCTATTATTATGGGAATATAGGGGATGTGTACGAGGAGTGAATGTTTGATTTGATCAAAGGAGGAAAGTCTCGAGAGAATCAAGAAAATCCCGTTTTGGGGATTAACAGCTCTTGACTTCCAGCTCATCTCTCTCCTTCCTCATTAATTGCCAATTAATCTTTGCTTACGGTTGCCTCTTGACCCTATCTGTTATGACTTATTTCACACTGGTCATACTTTGTCTAATTGGTGCAAAAGTTTCGAATAGGGACAAGAGGTGATGAATGACTACATCGATCCTCAGGAACACTTAATACCTTGACATTGTCCTAAACAGATGGTATGGTAACAAATGCACCTTATGGATCTCTCTCTCTCTCTTGATATGCAACAATTTTTGAACGGCATTTTCGGGACAATTGGGTCGCCAATTTTGTGTTGATGGAATAAAATCAACTCATTAGGACATTGGACAGAGAATTCATGGTCAATCAAATTTATTGGATCTTTCGTAGGTGAAAAAAATTGATATAATAGGACGTTGAACGGAAATGTCATGCTATTTTGGCAAAGTCATGGGTTACCTACAGTCAATCAATATAAGTGAGTTTTTTATCATAGGAATATCATGGCCATTTATTCGGTCCAAATCTCATAAACTCACGATCCCAACACTTCTTTTTTGAAAATCGAACCGTATTTTTAGAAGAATTGGCTCTCGAGCTTTCGGGTACCAAAATCAAGGAAATAGAGATGTCGATTATTCCGGGACAAACTGTGCCAAATTTGGTAATAAATAGATAACGGTATTAGAAAATGCTCCTAATTACAAGATTTGAAATTTCTTTAAATCACGTGATTTAGAGCTTTTTAATCATCTAAATTAGATAAACGTCAATCCCGACAATCATATTTTTAGTGAAGAAAATATCGTGGCCGTCCGTTCTGTCCAATTTCTATAAATTCGCAATCCCCAAACCTGTTTGTTTTTTAATCGGACGGCATGTTTAGGGCAATCGGTCTAGGGGTTTTTGTAGAGGTAAAAATTGTGTTAATCGAACTTAGAACAGAAACTTATGCTCGGTCGAGCTTTGGCCAAACTCCATAAAAGAATACATAAATTTTATTCTCCCAAATTTTTTTTCCTATGAGATGATTTGAAAGCTCGTCAACTAGGCGAAGGTACGATTTAAGTAAATAGGTCTTCAAATCACTCTCTTTGGCGAAGCTAAAGAATTCCAAAAAATAAAAATAAAAATAAATGGAGAGCATCCAAATTATCTGTTTGTAAAATTTGGACGATTGTACTTCTTGACTGCAAAAGTGTACACTTACTTCTCTCGGCAATGAGCAAATATTAGGTGGTCCAGGACCAACCTCAAATTTTTCCCTTGGCAATGGGGCGGATGAAATTTGGTTGTGCGATGCCCCGACTCCTCCTCGGTGGGTTGGTTCACTCGAATGAATCGGCATAATCAACAGGAGAAGATGGCCAAGTCAGAAAGTGAGGTTAATGAGCAACTTTCTTGGGTCAATCTTTTGGTATTCCGTGATCATGGAACAGACCTATCAGAATCACCAAAAGTCTCTTGAAAACCGATGCTTCGAACATGGGTCAGAATCATCTTGGCGATATTCCTCCTGCACCGTATGCATTAACTCTTGCTCACGCATGCTGCTGACTTGGGTACAGTCGATGCGCCCCAAGAATCTTGAGAAGCGACGCTGAATTGGAGCGGGCGTTCACTGTTCAGGGCATCTGAGAAAAGGGTGTTAGGGTTTTGCTGGAAATAGTCAATGGAGGGGGAGGTGGATTCAATTCATTGCCCATCATTACTGGGGGGTTGCGTAGGAGGAGTGAATGTTCGATCCGATCAGAAACGAGGAAGTCCGAGAGAATCAAGAGAATCCGTTTTCGGGATCAAGCAGCTGTACGAGTTCCAACTCATCTATCCCTCTCCTCATTAATTACCAATCAATCTTTGCTTGCGGTTGCCCCTTGACCCTCTCCGTTACGACTGATTTCACACCGCTTCTTCTATTCTTCTTTCTTCCTCGTCCTTTTTTGGAACGGATATTTCACTCTTCTGTACTATTTGTATAATCGGTATAAATTTCTCTTGTTTTTGAGTAGCCACGATCGATCAATCCTCTGGAGCACTTTGATAATGCCTTGGCATCGTACTAAAACATATAGCATTGACGCGTGCGCACCTAATCGTGACACGAAATCCGCGTTTATTTGTCCGGATTTGAATTGAGACACAATAAAATGAGATATTGTGAGATTTCAAATTCTCCATATATCTTCCGGATTGTAGAGCATCTGTTGCACATTTGGTGCAACCTAAAATATCGTCAGATATAGAATTGATAGTTTTGTCTTTTTTTTAAGATCTTTAAAAAAATCCCACTCGGACCCTCCAAGCCATGTTGTTAGCACGAGTGACCTTGGAACTACTCGAGCATCATGGCCCTTCCGAAGCAGCTGAGGAAGGCGACAGTGGAGAGGCTCATAGGGGAGCGGTGAACAATAAGACACCCTTGCCCTCCCCATCGCCCATGGCGGGCAACAGCGAGGCCAGACCAGCCTGACCATAACAACACATTTTCCATTGTTAGACCCATCTTTAATTTTAATATTGGACTCTCCGTGACCCAAAAAAAAAAAGGTACATCTTCTTAGGCTGAAATCAATTATGCAACATATGATACCAGCAGACCCTTTGACAACTCACAAAAGTAATTTACTATATAGATGGAGATTGGTACCAAAACCACTTTTAAGTATTTCTTGATACGAAGATTACGGAATTCTTTACAGAGACGAAAGTCATGTATCAACTAATTTCCAACCTTAGAATTCTAATTCAGCCCTTATTTTACTAATAGAGCCAAAGGAGAAGAGGAGGACTATCTCAATCAGCAAAGAATGACCAGGTACCTCACGTTAACATTTTCTCCCCCTCTCAATTTCGTCTTCTGCCTCCCACCTACTGTTTTGGGAATCTTGCGCTTGGACTGACATGCCCCGAAGGTCGTGAGGTTGATCCCCATTTCATCCCCATTGACCAACTCGGGTTCTCCAACTCGCCCCGAGTCATTGCCCATCTCGAGCCCTCATTCTAATGCAACGAGCATCGCCTCCCAAAACGTCCCTCAGGCTCAGACTCCACTTTCCCACTTAGCATATCTCCCCTGCTGTCTCTGCTTCCTGTGCTCCATGTTCCACCAAAGTGGTCGTGCTGCATCTTCTTGCGTGTTTCCGCCACCTCTTCAACAAAAATAGGCTCCGCCACGGGCTCATCCACGTCGGTGCCCGAATTCGCTCATGGAGAGCTGTTTCCATCTCCATGACGATCTCCGAGACCGATGGCCGAGAGTTTTCGTCGGCTGACACACAACGTCCCGCGATGTGGACCATTTGCCTGAAGGGTACTTCACTGGGCAATGAAATTCTGGGGTCACAGATGCCCATCACTCTTTGCCCTTCAATCAGCGAGATTGCCCAATCCACTATTGAGGCCGTTTGCTTCGACACATCCATGGCTTTCCTCCCGCTCATAATCTCCAACAACACGACCCCAAAACTGAAGACATCATTTTTGCGGCTCAACTTGCTAGGACAAGTGTAATTAGGGTCTAGGTAGCCGATGGTACCGGCTGGCGAGCCGAGCCGGTCATCGCCGTCCATCACGGCAAGCCCAAAATCGGCCACCTTGGCGTTCCAGTCTGAATCGAACAGGATATTGGCGGACTTGATGTCCCTGTGGACGATGAAGGGCTTCCTGTCGTGAAGGGATTGGAGCGCACGTGCCACCTGGAGAGCGATCCTCAAACGTGGGGGCCAACTTGGCGGTGGACCATCATCGGTGGGAGGATGGAGCAAGTCGTGGAGAGAGCCATTGGGCATGAACTCCATGACCAGCAGCTTGTTCTGTGATGGGTCCTGGCTGGTTCCCAGAAGCTTTATCACATAATCAGAAGAAGAAGAAGAAGAGGAGGAGGAAGAAGAGTTGTCAGGCTCAGCAAGTGATAATAATATGCGACTCTCGTTATGGAGCTTGGAGTTGTCGCGGAGGGCTCGAAGGGCAAGAGACAGTGTCTTGACGGCGATCACTCGGGCATCACTGAGAACACCTTTGTAGACGCGTCCATGGCTGCCTTTTCCGACGAGCCTGCTTGAGGAGAAGCTCTCTGTTGCTTTGACCAACTCCTCATACTCGAACACCTCCATGTCAGGCCTCGTGCGTATCGAGTTGTCGATTTCTTGGGTCCGCCTTCGTGAGAGGTTGGGGGGGTTAACAAGAGGTGGGATGGTTGGGGATAGCGAAAGGGTATCTTATTCTTTATATTGCGCTGGTGATCAAACTAATAAAGTCCTGAGCTTTTCTGAAGGCGAGGGGGGACGGTGAAAGAGGCTTCGGGTACATGAAAAGTATAAGGCAGAGGAATACATAAATCATTGAACGACGTAAAAAAGGTAGACAGAGAAAAGCAAGGAGTCCTGCTTAGCTGAAAAGGGCTCTGCTCTGACGAGGACGGGATTCTCCTCTCCATATTCTATGCCCATCTTCATCTCTCTGCTCTGCGTCTCTCCCTCTCTCTCTCTCTCTCTCTCTCTCTCTCTCTCTCTCTCTCTGTTGTCAGTGGTGGTGCTCATGTGGAGATGTAGCTTTAGCTATCTCACCTGATTGAAACCCTCGAAGCCAGAGCTCCTTGTTTGGTTGCTCCACTCAGATCTTTTGTGTGTTTCTTGTAAATTTGATAGATGATATCATCTGTAGCTGTCGCTGGTGCATTACGAAAATGTCGTTTTTAGTCATCAAACTTGTTCCCTTTTTCCTCTTCCTTCAATATTCAAAAGGGGTTAGTAGGTTGCCCACGATTTTTACCATATCACCTCATTCTCCAAGAATCATTAGGTGACGACTTTTGAATTCTTGGAGATTGAATGGTTCTTGAAGAAAGAGGAGACGCTTTTCTTTTCAAACGGTCCACCTGGGCATAAGTTAAGTAACCCTAAACAAAGTTTGGAGTTGGATAACTGAGAAACTTTATAATCAAGATGAAGCGGTTCCCTTCTGTGGATAACTTGCACAACTTAAAGATTGTGATTTTATTGATCTAAAAATTCTGTCCATCCACAATCGATTACTTTAAAATTTTGAATCGCGCGATTTTAATATTCAAGTATTCTAATAGATAATCCATAAAGAATGCAAAACTATCAATGTCGCAGATACCTTGATATTCTCTTGAGAGGGATGAGCAACATTTGGATGTATTGGACATATATGATGTTGTGCAATCCGTTATCGATTCAAATGATTTTGGCCAAATTGCCATCCAAAAACCCTAATTAGAAGGGGACGGATGATTATCATCTTTTTAGTTGGACGGACATGTGAAGGATGTGCCACAAGTTTCTCTCTTTCCCTCAACACCTAATTCTTGCTTACATTTTAAATCCCAATAAATAAGTAATTATATCACTGTCGTCGCCCGGCCCTTAGTGTTTACTTTAAATAGAGAGGTAGATGGGCTTCATGGATCTTGATTGACGTTTTGGGCTTAGCAGACAGGCCTTAGGCCGTACAAAAGTTCGGTTGTGTGGTATTCGGGTCGGTGCTCAAGAAGATCCGGCCCGCTCCGATCGAATCTAATTCGAAGCTTCTGACGCGGCGGCATTCGGTTCGGTTCCCCATCATGTTTAGTTAGACAAAATTTCAACTTCCGAGAACTCTTCCGTCTTCCATTTTTGCGCCGAGAGAGAGAGATGGCGCAGCCTAGCAAGGAGCCGTGCAAGAAGGAGGCCTGCGACATCCAATCCTGTCTCACCAAGAACAATTTCATTCCTCAGAAGTACGTCTTCCTCTTCGCGCCGTCCTGTCGTGTCGCGTTATTGGATTGCCTTCGGCTTCTTTCGGCAATCGCCGAGCTTTGTTTGTGCTTTGCTCGTTCGTTTGGCGTCTCGGGGTGATGTTGTTCCTTGATTGTGTCTGTACTGGATTGATTGCAAAAGCTGCGATGATTTTATCCGTCCGCCACTCTCCGCTGGAAATTTTCCCTTTTACTTAACACCCCTCGCATCGCGGGGCGTGAAACGCTCACGGCTTCATGTATTGGAACTAGTCATTCTACTTTTCCATACCGTCTCCGTGTTCGCCATAGCTGAACACATCAAGTCAAGCGCTTGGGACGTTCGCTTGCCTTCTGTGCTGTCTTGTCACTGGCCCAGTTTCACTGGGTTCGTGTATGTGAAGATAAATGAATGCTCTTGCTTCAATCAGTTGAAATGATCTCTTTCTTTTTCTCTCTCTCTCTCTCTTTTTTTTTTGGGTTAATTTGTGTATATGAATGGCTGTTTTATATTGTTTAGGTGTCTGAAGTTCATTGAGGCTCTGCAATCTTGCTGCGAGCAATGTGATTACAAATCAACACACTGTGCTTCTGTCTCTGGCCTGCTGAAGCAGAAGCCTAGGTCAAAGACTACATAAAAGAGCATGCTGCCTTTGCTTCCTTTCGTTTTGACTTTGGGTAAATAAAGGTTTTGTTTTTTTACCTGCAACAAACGGTACGATATGTGATGGCGTAACCATTTTGATGAGAGCAGGATCTAATAGGGAAAAGATGGATTTTTTTTCCGTCTTTGCTGAGAAGAGGAAGTATAGATGAAGGTAGTGCATGCATTGATCTTTTCCTTGCATAGTGCGGTGGTCTGCGAAGCTTTAGCCACAAGAAGTTTGCATTCTAATACATCTTTTGAGGACTAAGCTATCTAAATAGAACCACTGACCTGTTCGAGCTTGAGGATGTTATATGTCATGAAATAGGGAGAAATCTTCATTTGATTCTTTACTAACCAGATGTGTAAGTCCATGTATATGTCGAGATTCTTCCCTGTACCAGCATAAGATCTGCTCCTTCCTTTCTACACATTTTACCATGTAAGAAGCAAGTGGAATCAGATGTGTGAGAAATCAGTGAATGGATTGTTTATTTGGCGGTCTCGGTCTCTCTCTCTCTCTCTCGATATTGCCAAGGTATACTTCTGAACTAAGAAGGTTGAATTATCCATTTTTGTATGGACATATCTGGAAACATGTCTGAGATGTCTTTATTTGCACTACAGATATGATAGTAAACTCATTAGTGAGTGCGTTGTGCTTTTTTGATCCAGTTGAAAAGGAACTTTTGCTTAGTTCATGTATAGCACTTTTTATGGGCCGATAGTTTGTTTGATTGCTTGTGATTCTCTCCATAAAAGATGATCATAAGATTAGAATTCAACAACAGTCACTGCAACTTTGATGAAAAATTGGGTTTCCAACACCACGAAGATTGACACTCAATTGAAAATATGAGGCGAAGAGTAGAGAGACTCATGCAGATTAGTAGTGGAAGATCGTTTCTTCCTGGAAAACCAGTCTCCTACAAGTGGAACAATGGGCTTCTTCTTCATCATTTTCTTCTCCTTCAGACATCCAGAGAAGTCCCCCTTCTCACTGATACTCAGTATCTCAGCCAAAGTGGGGGAGTTCTCCATCCTGGTCACCATCTTGCTTATTTTCTCTTGCTCTTTCATGGCATCAACCCCGGTTCCCCTTTCTAAATCAGTTGATCTTCTGGTTGCCGCAGCTTCTGCTGCAGCAGCAGCTTCAGCTCGAGCTAACCTTGACATATTCCTATGCAGCTCAGCATTGAGGGAAGCCAGAGCAACTTCAGTTTCAGACTCTCGCTCCTTTAGTAACTTTAGCTCCAACTTTGTTTCCATGAGCTCTGCTTCAAGTTTCTTTAGGTTATTGCTCAAAGTATGTTGCTCATCCTCTGCTTCTTCTCTGGGTGGTAGTATCACCACGGGACTGGGTATACTGGAGCTCCGTGAGGGGTCTGCCTCTGGTTTGGGGCTGTTGTGAGGCTTTGGTGAGTACATGTCGCCAGTGAGAAGTTGCTCGCCGAAAATGGCGACGGCTTCTTTGACTGAATTGAAGGGGCGAGAAGTATCGACATTGGAATGATAGTCAATAGGAAGCTTTTGGCAGAGATGTTGGTCTTCCATGGTTGGAGTGAAATGGGAACTGGTTGTGAGGAGGATGGATTATTTGATGATAGGTCAGGGTTTGGGTTGCTTTGCTTTCACTTCAATACTTGATATACAAAGTGAAAAAGAGAGATGGGCAAGTGGGAATCTGTTGTTTCAAGGTTAAGACAATATCTGAGTATGGTTCTTTGTGAGGATGACTATTTATCTACTGGGCTGCTTGTTGTTTGCTAACTTAGTTTTAGCCGATTCCTTTTTTTATCATATCCCCTTTATCATCTTCCTTGTATTAATTACAACCTTAATGTTCAATCCGACTGTACACGAAGATGCACTGTTAAGGCGAAACTTGGAATCTTTTGTGTCCATTAATTAGGTGGAGAACAAAAACCATCTCAACAACCAACCGCTCCCTCCCTCCCTCCCTCTGTGCGTGCGTGCGTGTGTATTTATTGTGGGTGATTTAGCACGAGGACAGAGCATTTGGTTAGGTATGAAGTGATGCGTTTGTGATGCTACTTGCTTGAGACTTTCCAGTTGGAGAGGATTTTTCATGGACCCCTTGGTTCACCTATCTTTTATCTTTCCCATCATTCTTTGCCCTCGTCGGATGGACCTTCCAGAAATGGAGTGAATCTTATAGGAGGAGAATTGCTTCTCTTAATGTTGGCATTGGTTTGCATCTTTTTGATGAACTGCTCTGTTTCATGGTATACCGGTCGGTTTTGCTGCTCCGTGCATTGCTGGCCTGCGCATACGAACGTCAGTGCTGTTTTTCTTGCTAATATAGATCCAAGTCCTTTTGCCACAGCTCAATCTACGTGCAAATATATTCTATCATTACTTAATCCAATGAATAGAGACACGGTAACTGGCTTCAAGTTACCAATTGAATTCGCTTAATCTATTCGACATCAAGTTCTACTTGCATAGGCAAATACCACGGTGTTAACGATGGGATGGTGAATTAGATATTAGATATCCCGAGGGTCTCCATCGAGTCGGCCGTAGGCGGATTAATGGATGCATTTCAAGCGAACGATAGTAGTCTTTTCCCAAAGGCTGTTAAACCTGATTCCAGGTGGATGAACTACAGCCACGAACTTTCATCATCGATCCTCAAATTACACCTCTGAAATTAGAAGGCTTGATAAAATGTGCGAGTGCTAATCCGTAATTTGCAAACACATCAATGGCAGAGAGCCTCTGAAGAGCTCCGGGGGTGAAACTGACCCTCTCAGCTCACCAATCTCCACAGTTCCATCATGAACATAAGATATCGATCATGCTTCTAAGTTCAGTTGATCCACAAATCTCTGGGTTTTGTTTCGCACGAAGGGTCGAATCTCATGAATGGTGAGAAGATTAAAAACACAAAAGCAAAAATGTCTATGATGTTGTTAATATTTTATTGTAAAGAGAGATAATCAACCAATGAAGTAATTCATTGTACCTTGCAATCAAGTCTGCAGAAGAATTTCGAGCAATGTAAAGAAAAGTTCTGATTTATATTATTAAGAAAAGAGTCACTTATTATGATTAGGGCATTATTATTATTATTATTATCGTCGCCGTCGTCGTCGTCGTGACGAAATGATCTCTCCGAAGTCTGGAAAAACAAGAATAAAGAATTGGGAAAGTATTTTTCTGCATTATAAAACTATATTCCGTAATTACTTCGGCTCTCTCTCTCTCTCTCTCTCGCTATCTCTTCGCATGCCAATTTGATATTCTCACTCCTTCTTCCGTCACCGTCCTTGGACGACCTTCTTTCTTGTTACGCCATCGCCACCACCATTCTCTCTCTCTCTCTCTCTCTGTGCGTCTCCAATGGCGAAACCACTACTCGCCTCGTCTCTATCCCCTTTGTTATACTCCCTCTCTCTCCTCTCCCTTCTCCTCATTAATCTCTCCCTTAAATCCCTTGCCGATTCCCATTTCGAGGGCTTCGATGCCGACGACGAGGACGAGTCCTTCGAGTCCCTGCAGTTCTCCGATCTCCGATCCCCTCCTCTGACTCAATCCGAGTCACCTCCTTCTTCTCTCTCCACTCGATCCGAACCCGAGGACGTTCCGACTCCGGATCCGAAGCCGATTCGCGACTCGGACTTCCCAACCCCCTCTCAGGATCTTCCGAAGCCCTCTTCCGCGAGCTTTGATTTCTGGGATGAAGACGAATTCGAAGGCCTTCCCGTCGTAGAACGACCCGCGGAGTCCATCGAAGTTACCCAAGATGCCACTGGACCCACCAACCCCAGCCCGGAACTCAAACCGGCGTCGACGGATAAGCCGACTTCGAGATCTTATACCGTGGAGATTGCGTGCATAAGTTTCTTGGTGATGTTTGGGATCAATTTTTTTACTGGGAAGCGTGAGAATGAGAACATTGCGCTTGCTTGGGCGACCAAGTTTGCGACGAAGGATTCCACTTTCGAGAAGAATTTCAGCTTGTTGGGTGTTGGGGAAGGAGATGACTCGCCTCTTTTGCTCAAAGAAGGGCAGAATGTGTTCAAGTTTTACGCGAGTGGGCGAAGATTTTGCCAAGGTGTGCCTGGCTGTTATTATATCGATGGGTTTTCCCCCCTTCTTTTCGTTGGCTAGGTTTGATGATAATTGGTGAACATTGGATTGGCGTTTCTTTATCCATAATGGTTTGTTTTGGGCGTTTCCCTGATAATTTGTTGATAATCTGGTTTCGTTCATCACCTTGAAATTTTAACTGTCAAGTGACCCTTGAGCTTTTAACGCTAGCCTATTTTTGCAAGAATAGAACGTGGAAGTTTTTGTTTTGTTTTCTTTCCTGTTTTTGGTTGCAAATACGTTGAAAGTTGGGGACTGTTATGCCGGAACAAAGTCTCACAGTAGTTAGTTTTTCCTCCATAGTTTGGTTCTCATAACTTTTATATCATGTCTGGGAAGGATGTGATTGTCATAGCAAGACCAAGTTAAATACCATTTGATTTATGTCGTTTCTTGTCGCTAGGGAATCAAATTTTTGAGGATCGGACTGGTTCAGTTTAACCCCTTTCCTTTGGGTGCTGAGAAAATGCTGGCATACTGTTGGAACAACAAAGTTCTATCCAACTTTAATCTGTATTGTTGCAAGTAGAAATAGTGGAAAGTTCCTTTTGTTTTTTGGTTGCACGTGTGAAAATTTTGTGAGAACTTGGAGACATGGCAAGGTTTGATAGTCATAGCATGTTGCATATGAATTCCTTTCATTTTGTTTAACCTTTTCTTGACGTGGAATGACATATTGGAAGGTCTATTGGCGACTATGGAGTTGAAGAGCAGGCATGATTTGATATCGAGGATGTACAATCTGATAGTGCCGTGCCATGATGAGATTACTTTTGAGGTCTACATGAATGATGATGCCATGGATCATGTCATTTTTGCTGTGACAAAGAAGAAGGCAGCTAAAGGGATGCAGAAAGAAGTGAGGGACTTGCAGAGATTTGCAGGACTTTTATCACCTCCTGCTGGAAGGAAGTGGGTTGCTGATGAGTTGGCGGTTATTTCGGAGTCGAAGGAGGTTGCTGGGGATCTGATAACAGAGGCAGTGCTTGATCAGGTTGATCTATACTTGTTCTTTTTTGTACTGATAGAATTTACCTCTTCATAGTTCAACATAGACCAAGTACAGCTGTGGTTGCTTGACTGTTTGGTTGAGGGCACGATATTGCTTTGATTCCTTTAGCTGTTAATTTCATTCCATAATCTGCACGTCAGTTTTATTTTTCCTCTGGGCAAAAGGTTTTGGGACGAGATTTATTATTAATTGATGATGCAGAAGTGTGACGATTTTGCAGCCTCTGGCTCTCATCTGATTCTTTCTTGTTATTCATGTCGTTATTGTTTTACATGTGTATTTTGATTAGAAGAGTAGGATTGTCAACTTTCTTGCAAATGATACGAAGGAAGATTTCTTCTATTTGTGGTCACAACATCTGATTGTGTTCTTGCAGATCTTTGTAACTTTCTGTGCAGGTAACCTTCTTGGTTGCTAGTTTGATGACTGTGATGTGATTTGCATGCTCCTACTTATGAATTGCTACATTGTATTTTTCTTGGATCTTAACATTTTGGTGTTTTCTTTTTTTGGTGACTAAGTTCAGACCCAGATCTTTCTACATGCAGTTTATGAAGTTATAAATTGTAGTACTTTGTCTATTTCCTTTGGCGTCCACAGTTTTACTTTTCAATCCTTTATTAGTGGAAATCAAAAGGGTATTTCCTTGGCCACATGAATCCTCTGTTCCAGTCTGCCTGATTTTGGCTCCTTCTGTTTCTTGATTCCATTGCATCATGCTTCACTTGGTACCCCAGGTCTATGTGAATGTGGACATTTTCTTCATGAAAAACAGTTTATGAAGAGTCTGAACTATTGCTCATCCATGAGAGCTGTTATTTGTGCAGGTGCTGGGGGATAAGGCTTTTGAAAAATTTGGAAAGGGTTTCATCTCCATGCATTTCTCTGATCAGCACTCTGCTGCTCACAAGAAGATGCTGTTGTTTAAGTTTGCTCTCCCAGATGCTAACCACATGGCAGATATGACCCGTTTGGTGGCTCTTATACCATATTACATTGATCTAGTAGGGCGTTACAAGCTTAGTTCTCAGGTGAGCCGCAGGCAACAGTTGATCTTATCGCTGAGTAGTTCTGGTTAGTTCTAAAGCTGAACTTTGATATTGCGCACATTCAGGCACGGACCAAAACTGAAGCTGCCAGATCAAAGGCTCTCCAAGAGGCATATAAAGAACTCCATAATGCCAGGCAAGAAGCCATCCAGAAAAAGAAGGCTGACAAGAAGAGGATGTTGGAAGAGACTGAAGCAAAACTTAGTGCGGAGTCTCTTCGGAAGAAAGAAGCTAAGGAGCGTGCCCGCCAAATGAAGAAAGCAATGCCAAAGATGAAGATGACCCGCGCTCACTAGATGCTTGAGCCAATCAATTATTGGTTTGTGAATTAGCCATAGTTTCTGCAGCATTTTCTTGAGCCCTCATCTGTGCCGCTGTCCTGTTGTACTGTAGTCTCTCTCATTTTAGCCGTATTTTCACTTCCCCTATGGATTCCAAAGGCACCGGGATTTTATGCTTCAAGAGTTAGGTAGTAATTTCCTTGGTGCGGACACTTTTGAACCTAGGGTCCGTTTATTTCATGTAAACTGCTTTTGGTCGTAGTAGATATTTTGTTAAAAATAATTTTGAAAGAAAGAAATACCAGTTATGCTTGGTGCAAGCAAAACTTGGGGAGATTATTTGCCGCCCATTCATGACGGTCTCCGGCCAGCTCCAATTATTATCCTTTTACCAACTTTCCTTTGAAACGTAGCAAAAAACATCAGATGGTGAAATTCCTCTGCTGCAGTCGATCCATTCTGTGGAGTAAATGTTTGGCCGGTGCCGTAGAATAGCCCGAGTCTTTATATGTGACTTCATAGGTGTAATTGCCATCTTGATCTGCCAACATCCTTCACATATTCACTTGAATCATTCCTCGAACCATCTTAAGTCCACAGGACCTAACCCTTGGTCTTTTGTCCCGTTTAGATATGAAAAGTTTTGCTTACAAAAGTTACGCCAAGGATATATGACTTGCATTTGGAAAAATATACATGTATTGAAAAAGGCATAAAACTTGATGCCTTGATTTTAATTTAATCTTAAATCTTTTAATTCTTTCAATTTGGTCTTTAACATTTTGATTTAGAGCCAATTTAGTCATTTAGATTCATTTTGCTGAATATTACCGACGTACACGTCGGTTGGTCTACTTCTCACGGTTAGGTAACGTTGTCATTCTTTACTACTATCTTAATAATTTTTATTTTATTTTTGATTTACTCTTTCTTCTTGTCTTCCTTTTGGTGGCCGATGAGGACTATCTTCACCTGAGTGAAGGTGACCCTTGCCGCCACAGGCGAGCGTCGACCTTGCTAGGGCAAGGGCAAATGTCGACAAGGCCAAGCATTGCCTCGGAGAGGATTGGCCTCCCTAGGCCTTGCTTGGCTAGGGTTGACCTCGCCAACCGTTGCCTAGGCCAAGGTAAGGCTAACTCTCATCAAGATGTATCCTGGTGAGGCTGCCCTCACCTAGGCGAAGCTTGTTCTCACTAGCGCTCGCCCTTGTCCTGGTGAGGTTGATGCTCCCCTGTGATGGTGAGGGCCACCCTGGCTTAGGCGCGAATTGCTCTTGCCGGCCATTGGAAAGATGAGGAAAAATCAATATATATCAAAATATCATTAAAAAATGTCACAACCATAGTCTATGCTAACAATGTCTATTGAAAATCAGCTCAAAAGGACTAAATTGGTTCTAATTGAAAATGTTGAGAATCAAATTTACACTATTTTAAAGTTTATAACTAAATTGATATCAAGATTATATGTTTATGACTTTTGAAATATCTTTGCAACGGCCCCCAAAGTTTGAATATGCCGGGGACGATACAGGGTTGTTCGAGATGAGAGTATCGCTAGTGATAGTGAATCATTGCTTCGAGAGACGTATTGAGGTTTGGGTATTGGAGAGCAGCAGCAAGTGGAGGAAGAGGTACAAGATTGACATCGCGGCGTTCCCAGAGAATTTTCAAGTGCTATTTGTGGCCGAGGATGGTTAGATGTGTGGGAGAGATAGATGGGCAGTTGGTGTTAGTGAATTTCAGGGGCAGCCATTGTTTCTACTTTCTATAATCCCAAGCAGAGGAGGTCCTCTTGGCGATTCGACTTCGAGCACATCCCTCATATTCAGTAAATAAAAACTACAATTTAAGCAGCGAACATGCCATTTTAGGATTTAAAGCATCACAAATGGAAAAAAGAAAAAGTGACAAGTTCAATTGGCAAGAACAATAACAAAGAGAAAACCAAACTCGCAGTATTTTATCTTTTGCTCTTGATCTAAGCTTTCCAATCGTGGCTTCAGGGTTCGTTTTGTCTGCTCGTAAAGAAAATTTGTTGTCTGAGAAATTCAAGCCCGGCCAATACTTCTGACCCTTCTAACTGCATAAAAACACAGAAAAATTAAAATCTGGGAATCCTGCAGTTTATTCGTATTCCACTCCTTGGGCATGAATAAATCAGGATAGACGTGGCATGTAGAGTTCTACTGTGACTTGTCAGTAAAGCTTGAACATTCCTTTCCAATTCAGCAATGTGCTGAAGCTTGCCCACTCGTTAATACTGGCCGATCGCCTATGAAGACCAATTGCAGGACTTGTGATAAAACACAAACCATATAAGGAAAATGGCTGAGCACAGATTCAACAACTATTCATCGAACTCTATTCCAATGGCGAGAATTAACTATTTTAGTTATAGCAACTCTAGGGCTTCATTCACAGACATCGCATATAGATTTGCAAATCTGACATTTTCACAAGCTTTCTCCCTGTCAAAACTAACCATTGTGTGCAGCCTCTAACATCAATCTGTTAAAGAGCGTAACCGCTTCTCCACAACTACCTTTCTCCCAACATGATCACAAACAAAGACAGAACTGCATACATAAGATGAGTAAAGAGGCCGAACGGAAGGATTGAAGAAAGAGAACGGTGGCTAAATAAGACCCAGGGACTATCTACTAAATTCAAGGCAGTTAAAGAACAAGGATGTTGAACCAACTAAGAAATGCTCCAAAGTTAAGAAAACATAATCCTAATGCAACTCTTGGAAAATATACAGTGATCTAGCATTGCATAGTTGACAGCAGCCAGATAAAATTGAACTGTTCATCATCCATCAAAACTATTCTGACAATCCCATAAAAAAGACAAAGATTAAAATGTGTAGTAAGATGCATAAATCGATTAAAAGGCGGACTGCTTGCATGTGTGTGTGTGTGTGTGTGTGTGTGAGAGAGAGAGAGAGAGAGAGAGAGAGAGAGAGAGAGAGAGAGAGAGAGAGAGGCATACTGTTTTGTATCTGTCTCTGATGCAGAAGGCTTGGCATGTGAACTCTCACTTCTCTCAGAAGCTTTTGAATCATCGGAATTGGATTTAACCTGACATGGCCTGTAAGAAGGAGTCCTCTCTATCTCTTGCGAGGAACATGATGGTCCAGAAGTCACACCACTCCTGGGAGCAACCAATTTCAGAGATGATTCCCAAACTCTACTGCCCTGTTTAACAGAAGTTCGCTTCTTAATGGAATGATGACCATCTCGATAGTGATCAAACTCTGTGCCTCTCCCTTTCCCTCCCTCTGGGGCTTTTCTGGGTTGACTAAAGGGGCAAGGCTGGGCTGCACCGGAAAAGCATTAACAAAAAACGAAAGAGGGATTCCACTCTTTTTTGTTATTTCCTTCCAATTTTACTTTTCGAATAAACTCTGAGCAAATCTCAATAAAAATTGGTGAAGACGAACCTGATAAATAATTATCTCGAAAAATTAAATTTCATTTCGCTCTTGTTTGTAATTTATAACTCTTGCTAAATATGTGTATGACCCTGCTTATCTATATAGGCTATAGCTATAGGCTTCATCTTTGAAACCTGATTTTTAAGTCGATAGTATGCCAATATGCAAATTCATATTTTTCTTTCAGTGCATGTGGTGAGAAACCAGTGAAATCTCTTGTTGTCTTTACTTTTGGAGTAGCAACTATAATTAGTTGTTGTTAGATTTAAACCCACACAATCCATGGGCATATAACTACTCTGAAATATACCATGTGTATGAGCCGATCTTCGTGTTAATCTCTGATGGTACAGAAATATACCATATGTATGAGCCGATCTTCATGTTAATCTCCGGTGGTACATAGCCTTCAATAATGAAAGTTGGGGTGCCCATTTCTTTGACAACTGGGCCAAAGTCGGTGAGCTTTGCATTATTTTCCTATCTACAAAAAGGGTATATGTTAATATGGGTGGGTATGCTAATATCAATAAGCACTTGATGAAATTGTATGACAATTGAGTACCTAATCAAAAGGTATATTTTCTAGTTTCAAATCGACTATGACACGATGTTTTTCATGAATCTTGATTAAAGCTAATGCAACTTGCCCACAAATCTTCCGCGTGTGTTTTTAATTCAAATTTGTTATAATGGCCAAGTAAAATTATAAATATGCGGCTATAGTAAAACACAATGATCCTGACAAATGATATCAATTTGTGAGAATATGGATGGTTAACTTTAAGTTCATTTGAAAAAACTTTTGGCATATATTATAGCACAATAGCTCCATTGCTTGATCCAAAATAGTTCATAATGTTTTTATACCAAATGGTTGATAGAAATTCTCTATCTACCTACAAGATTTCAGTTTTATCATATAAAATGCAAAATGCTGTGTTTAATTTTTGGATATCATTGCTTACTCATCTTATGCTCTTTACATATACTTATTTTTGTATTTCTTGATTGCAACAACGGTATCACCCAATTGTCTACGACACCTTGCTGGTGCTTCCCTCGGCGAGGAGGAGGTGAACAACTACACAACCGACCAGAACCTCACTAGCAAGGGAAGCACCCGTAAGGTGTATCATGGACAATTGGATAACAACATTGTTGCAATCAAGAAGTACAACCATCCATATATGCAAAGAACATACATGAAGGTGAATAAGTTGTACTATCCAAAAATTAAACACAGCATTTTGCATTGCATACAATGCATTCATTTTCTAAACTAAAATCTTGCAGGTAGAGAGATAATTTCTATTAACCATTTGGCATAAAACCATTGTGAACTATTTTGGATCAAGCGATGAAGCTATCGTGCTAGAATACATGCCAAAAGTTCTTTCAAATGAACTAAAATGTAACCCTCGACATTCTCACAAACTGGTAGCATTTGTCAGAATGTTTTTGTGTTTTACTGCAATCGCATACTTATTAATTTTACTTGGCCATTACAACAGTTTTGAATTGGAAACAAACACTGAAGATTGGTGAGCAAGTGGCGTCAGCTTTAATCGAGATTCATGCAAAAGAACGTGTTATAGTGGATTTGAAACCTGAAAATATACTTCTTGTATTAGGTACTCAATGACCATACAATTTCAACAAGTGCTATTGATATTAGCATACCCACCCACATTAACAGTACCTTTTTTGTATATAGGAAAACAATGCAAAGCTCACCGACTTTGGCTCGGTTGTCAAAGAAATGAACACCCCAACTATCATGACTGAAGGTTATGCACCACCGGAGATTACACAGAGATCGACTCGTACATCTGGTATTTTTCAGAGCTGGTATTTTTCAGAGTCATTATATGCCCAAGGATAGTGAACAAAGACAGATAACTCTTTAAAAGATCCAGCAAAAAGAATACCAAGAGGGAAAGTACTTTTCAAAATGCCAAATGCACTTTTAGATTATCTAAAGCATGTTGCAAACACTCAATTGGATCTCCATCGAAAAGACAACATGAGTCCAACAAGTAAAAAACTTCACCTATCTTGTACAATGACTTTTATCACATAAAATGCAATACTCACCATTCGCATTCCATGCCACAACCTTTCTTCAACAAAACCTCTCAAGCAATATAGTCAGGTGTACCCACAGTCAAATAAGCCTACAAAATTAGACGATTAAGCTTATAAGCCAAATTACACAACCTCACGACTGTGAATCAGAGTTACAATTAAAAAGGCCAACGGCAAATCATCAAGATCAGTGCTCAGAATTATTGTTAAGAGGGAGTACTTTAAGAGCACTCTGAAGCGAGAAGGAAATCCCTATTACTGTTGTTCAAAGATTGTTCAAGAACAGAGCTGCATCAAACTATATTCAGCAATTATGGGAACTTACAAGCATTCTCCTGTTCTTCTGCCAGTGTTGTTTGTTCTTGTTGTGTACGTTTTCGAGCTGCAGGACGATTGTCAATTTGATTTGATCCATTGTTTCCTACTGAGAAATCCTTTGCTTCCAGAGTACTGCAGTCCAATGGTTTGCATAATCTGAAATCTGACAGCCTCAGGTGCCCAAATCTATCTAGTAGCAAATTATCGGGCTTTATGTCTCTGAAACATAGAACATGAAGGTGGTAAATCCCCAAGTTTGGGCCACATAAAAGGAAAATTTTCTTTCATGTATAACATCAGCAGAAACGCAATATAAGGGGTCTCACACCGACCTGTGTATATAGTTGTGCTTACGAATTGATTCAAAAGCTAAAACTGTTTCCCCAACATAAAATTTGGCTTCATCTTCAGTCAAGGTATCCTTTCTCATAAGTAAATTCATCATGTCCCCACCCGATAAATATTCCATCATAAGATAAAGAAACTCATCATCTTGGAATTACCATTCATAACTTGAGATTAACAGGAATTTCAACACACGCTCTGCTGACCAGAATGCTTCCAAATCAGATTATTTCTATGTCACTTTAAAGATGTTCATTCAAATCCCATTTTTGTCAGGAATTCTTTATGATTGGGAGCTTTTCTATTTGCTCCTTTTTCCTTTTTCTCTATGATGCTAAGTGGTGTAAGCTTTCTATGCCAAATCTTATTACATAGCTATTGATACATTAATTATAAGATCATCCTCTCATATCCCCGGCAATGCCATTTGGCTCTCTAAATTGCTCTATCTTCGTCAAAATGCTGCTGGTATCAGAATCTCACCATTGAGCATCTCAGAATAGAGTTTCACCCATTCTGACCAATTAACCTGGGTAAATTTATCAAGGAAATCCACCAACAATTCATTTCTTTTGCTAGGTTCATCAATCATTTCTTTGTTGTATTGGTGCTTAATGAATTCACTAATTTATTTTAACAGGAATTTCAACACACACTCTGCTGACCAGAATGCTTCCAAATCAGATTATTTCTATGTCACTTTAGAGATGTTCATTCAAATCCCATTTTTGTCAGGAATTCTTTATGTTTGGGAGCTTTTCTATTTGCTCCTTTTTCCTTTTTCTCTATGATGCTAAGTGGTGTAAGCTTTCTATGCCAAATCTTATTACATAGCTATTGATACATTTATTATAAGATCATCCTCTCATATCCCCGGGAATGCCATTTGGCTCTCTAAATTGCTCTATCTTCATCGAAATGCTGCTGGTATCAGAATCTCACCATTGAGCATCTCAGAATGGAGTTTCACCCATTCTGACCAAATAACCTGGGTAAATTTATCAAGGAAATCCACCAACCATTCGTTTCTTTTTGCTAGGTACACCAATCATTTCTTTGTTGTATTGGTGTTCATTATTTCTGATATATTATTGAAACCTCAACCCTACTCTTTTACAAGTGCTTTTATCTTGATAAGGATAGTAAGGATATTTATCTTCAGCCTACACTAAGTTAAACAGAGAAAAGAATAAGGCATACGTGAGGGGGGAGAGAGAGACAGAGACAGAGAGAAGGTGTAGAGACCCTAAAACCATTAACAAATCCAACAATATTTCTAGCTTCAACAATGATTGACTGGCTCCGGTTATTACTTACAGTTGTATGTTTATTTGCTTGTTCAGAATTTCTCACTTATTTTGCATTTTAGGAAAGGCTTCATGGACAACAGATGTCCAAGCCTTTGGTATCCTCATGCTGCAGCTGCTGACGAAAGCACCAACTGTTGGTAACCTGAGGAAACAGGAAAAAAAGTACAGTCCAGAAGATCAGTCCAATCGGATGACGATAAGCACATCACATCGAGAGTCAAAGAGCTTAAAGCAATAGACAAAATGGTGGTGCACGAAACCCTCAGGTGCAGCAAAAATGATGGAAAACAGATGGTAGAAATAGCCTTGGCTTGTGTGGATGAAGACAGAAGGAAACGGCCATCAATGAGCCAAATCCACCCTAAACTTCTGGAGCTCTGCCATGAATAGGAATCTGAAGGAGCTACTCTAGAGAGAACTTTTTGAAGACAATCTTGATTTAAGTTTTCATATCCTGACTTGAAAATGGGGAGAAATCCCCTACCCCGATCCCAAACTTTTGGGCACAAAATTTTGTTAAACATAGAGACAATTAGCTTGGTTAATCTACTCCCTCATTTACTTCAAAAGATGCAAGCGAATTATTTATTTTTTTTTGGGGGGGGGGAGCGGGGTTAAGAATCAGATATTAGATTTTCTAAGGGTGAATCAAATGCATCAATGCACCACGCACATCACTTCCAAGCCCGCGGACAAATGAACAACCAAATGCAATGCCTAAAAATCTGAGCTTATGCTGTTCCGATATTGCCAAAAAAAAGCGAATTTGAATTGGAGATTGGGACAAGGAGTGATTTATTCATACCAGCTAAACCACGAATATGCTGGTGAAGAAGGTTGTATAGCTTTGACAAGGCAGATCCATGCCTCCTGGTCCGGGATGGCCACAAACAGAGCTTCATCCTCTGCTCGCGCCTACAATGAGGAGATAAATGCTAAACTTCACAAGCTCCACCCACAAACAGGAATTTCAACAGCAAAAAGCAACGATAAAAAATTGGACTCTTCACCATCAATTCGGCAACAGTTATATGAGATGAGATGGTAGTATTTGTTTTCTTTTCTTCAGGAGGGTAAGAATCAGCTAGTAGTTTTTCTATAAGGTGAATCGAAGGCACCACACTGTCGCGACCTTCCCAAACTTTTCCCAATAAGAGAGATCATCCTAAGGTAGATTTAGAGGTATCGCTCATAAAGAGATCCGAATCGGCATTCCTAATAGACGGCTTAAAAGCGGCATCTAATCGGTGATTCGACTTGGTTTAATCCTTACGAGCACGGGCTCTCCCAAGCCCATACCTCGTGTGACGTTTAGGTGTTTTGATTTTAAAAGTTATAACCTAAAATATTTCTAAAAGTCACCCCTAACCTATTAGTGTCGGCTAGAAACCGATCGAGACACGAAAGTATCATCTCGATCCTTACGGAACCAGAGATTCTAAAGTTCGAGAACTTGTTTAAGCTAACATTTCCATTAACACCTTTTCGATACCTAATTAGTTGGTTGTTTAATCTAAAGTGATCATGCGTATTTGCTCATCATTTAAGGCCCTAAAAAGGTCATTCAAATTCACTAAGTATTCATGCAATTGTTTCTGTTGAGTCATTTTCATGCAAGTCTAAACTAAGACTAACTTAATTTAGAAAAGGAACATACAATTTATTAGAACGACAATGCGATAAATAAAATACTCAAGATATTAAAATGTGGTGCAATAAATAAACATTCAAGTAATTGAAATCGATTATCTAATGACAAGAAAGTAAAGCCCGCAACTCGTCGGGCATTTAACAATACAATTTCAACAAACTAAGTACACGTTAAATTATAATATAGATATGTCTATCATGCGATAATCCTAATGGACTAAGGCTAATAATTTACATACATAAGACTGAAAGGGACATCGATCTAATAACCTTGTCTCCATTTAAGCCACCTCCTCGTTATTACCACAGGCCATAATTCAATGTGTCTTGATTTCGGCATTCAAACGATCAATAACATTGATAGACATGCAATATAGTTGAGAAATAATAAGGGAATCAATAACATTTGTTGTTCATGTTCTTTAATTTAAGTTTTTCAAGAAATCGATTTCGCTTAATTAAACTAGGCCTATTCTAATACTAGAAATTGATTCTTCAAGCAAGAGTGGCTTTTCTAAACCAAACGTCAAATTTTGGATTTTCGAAATATTTTTTCCTAAAAATAATATTTTTAATTTTTAATACTTATTATTTTAATTCGAAAAAAAAAAAGACCACTGATCGGGTTGGAGAAACCCGATCCGAATTGCTGACCCAGACCCTAATGGTCCGGGTTGGATCTTCGAATTGGGCCAACCTTATGGCCCAACTCAATAAAAAGAAAAAGATTTTAAACTGAATGACAAAAGAATGGCCCAGAACTGAAATAGGCCCAAGACTGACATAGCCCAAAAAAACAAACGAATTTTAGAAAAAAAGGAAACCAGCCCAAGGCCAATCAAACCTCCAGCCCACAAAACCAGCCAGCCCAATCAACTAAAATTCGACCCAAGCCCAAACAAAACCAATCCAGCCCGGTCTTCTCCTCAGAGGCCGCCAGCTCAGGCCATCTCCCTCCACGGACAGAGAACGTCTCTGTCCTCTTCCCGTCCATGCCACCGCCGGCGGCCTCCCCGCCGGAGCTCGACGGTAGCTCTTACTCAGTGACCCAATGAACCCAAAATCGAAATGCAATGACTCTCACAAGCCAACGAAACTCCAAGACCAGATTAACACCAAAGAAAATATTCGGATCGCGTTTTACCGAACACTTAAGGTGCGAAAAAAATGGACGCTCTCATGCTTGAACAAACGGCCAAACTCGGTCTAAGGCACGTCGTGAACGAAGGAAGACATACACGCATAGTCTAGAACCACCACGAACAAAACTAAAAGCTAAACACAGATCAACTCAGCCAACATCAAGATCCACGGATCAAAACGAACGAAGAAGAAAGCTGGACTTTCGGGGAAAATAAGGAAAATGGGGTACCCTACGTGAACTGGGGAGGGCCGCCTTCCAACGGACACGTACAAGCTAACTCATATCAAATCGGCTTCTTGGACCGGCGCCGAGCGGATGCTCTTCTTCCCTATTCCCTCTCTCGGTCCCTTGTTCCTCTTTTTCTCACGTTTCTCTACTGTTCACCTCCCCCCCTTTTTTCCTTTTTTTGCTGCTTCATTTCTCTCCTCCCAAGGTCACGTTTTTCTTTCTATTTTGTCTTTTGCCCATTTTTTTCTTTGTTTGATCGAGCTCCCCTTCGTTCCCCCATTCTTCCTTTTTCACCTCGAAGCTCTCATCCTCTCTCTTTCTCTTTTTCTCTTCTGGTCCTCCCCTTTTCTTTTTTGGCCGACCCCCTCCTTTTGCGGCTGCTCCCCCTTTTTCTATTACTAGTGGGGTCATCTAGGGTTAGGTTAAAATATGGGCTGATGAAGATGAAATGGGCCGAGAAGAAGAGAGGAAAATGAACGACGGGCCTAAGGAGCTGCGCGGGCGGAGATGGCTCACGCGCTTGTGAGGCCAGATCGGATTAATTTGGCCCGATCCCCTTTGGATCTCTTTTTTTTATCATTAATCTTTTTTTCTTTTAGAGAAGATAATAAGATTAAAAAAAAATACAAACTCTAGTCCTAATTAGTGTGAGATGGTAGTTTGTTTTTTCTTCAAGAGGGTAAGAATCAGAGAGAAGTTTTTTTCTACAAGGCTAATAGAAGGCACCACAGTAAGTCCCAAGCCTGCAGCAATATGAACAACCAAACGCGATGCCTAAAAAACCGAGCTTGGACCAGATCCGGGCTTATGCTGTGCCGAAAATGTTAAAAAAAAGCGAACTTGAATTGGAGATAAGGACATAAGAGTGATTGGTTCATACCGCTAAATCACGGAGATGCTGGCGAAGAAGGTCGTATAGCTTTGACAAGGCAGATCCACGCCTCATCATCCTAGGAAGGAGACGACGGAGACCGAGAGAGAACCGAGTCGATGGAGAGAGAGAGAGGTACTGAAGGTTTTTTTTTTTTTTTTTGACAACCAGAGGGACTGAAGGTTGTTTGGGCCAGAGAGAGGAGATGGAGAGAGAGAGAGGGGATAGAACCGAAGAGAGAGGAGAGAGGAGATGGAGAGAGAGGGGAAGACCAGAGCCCTATTGCGTGTACCATATCAAAAAGAAAAAGAAAACAACACTTCTGAAGTCTTTGAATTTAGCATCTTGTGAATTTACTCTAATGCCCTTTGTCGTCTACCCAATCTACCTTTTCACCCCGCCCGTCTACTTTTACTTGTTTACAATTTGAGGCGTAAATATATGTAATTCACATCCATTTTCCCCTGTTGCCTAACCAGTTATCTCAAATTGTAGGTCCTCATGTCGGTGAAGCTTAGATTCACTGTCTTTAATTTTTGCTGAATGATAAGTGTAAAATCACATCTAATATTTATATTGAGCACTGCAAACTAACATTTTTTTCCATTTCGCACGGAGAAAGTATTGCATAGAATTACTATACCACCTCATTTTTAAAACACTCCACTCGAAACGTGTCACGCATTATAAAAGCACAAATTGTCGTCATTACATAGTTCTGTTGATTAATCACACGACGTTGAGTGAAGATACAAATTCCATAACCCAAATCCTGTATACATACGTAATTGTTTCCTACTATTAAATGAGGCTCCATAATTTTTTCCTG
Source organism: Melaleuca quinquenervia (assembly GCA_030064385.1). Lineage (NCBI taxonomy): Eukaryota > Viridiplantae > Streptophyta > Magnoliopsida > Myrtales > Myrtaceae > Melaleuca > Melaleuca quinquenervia. Next base: position 321,347 of record CM057726.1, on the reverse strand, counting down.
TTACCAACCGGACGATGGATTCGAAAGTGTTTCCTTTTTAAGTCTTGAAAATTTTTCATTGAATTAATATATGACGCATTCCTCTTTATTCTAATTAACTATGATGAGCATCAGCTTCACTTCATTTTTATCCGGCTGATTTCGATCTTTTCAATGTAGGTTGGAACACGGTGATGTGGGTACGCATAAACACAAAGATCACATCCACCGGTCATCAAGTCTGAACAATGTCAGTATAATTACACATGAGAAATCGGGTGAAAGGGTGGGCTTTGATTCATGAAAACAAGCGAGTAACAAATAATATTCGGTATAACACGCGTGCTAATTCCGCACACAATGTACCGCATTCGTCTTCAATCGAAGCCGAGCGCCTTTGCGTGCTTTCTCACGATGCGCAGTTTCAGCATTCGGCTCACCACTTGCCTCATGCTGGGGGGATCGGCGCATAAGAGCTTCATACACTGCATTGCCAACCCCGTGATATTAGTTCCATCCTCATAATAGAATCCCGGGTTCGCTACAAGGCTTGGGTGCACCAAGGAGCATTTCCTCTTGTCATCTGCAGAACTGGCCACTTTCGCATCGTACTCCCTGGTCCAATAGTCAAAACTAGGTCCGTCCGGGTACTCAAAGGACCTCATCGTAATCAGTGTGAGGAGAACTTTACCAAACGAGAGCACGTCGTTCTTTGCCGACGCGCCTGTCAAAGGAAAAACACGAGGTTAGCTCAAGTGCAGAAAATGAAACCAGCACTTTTAAAAGGATCGACATTGTCTCGTCACGGCCATTCAACCGAAACAAGACAACGGTGGTACCCGAGGCCACTATTCGAACGAGGAACTCCTTTTGCAATGTCACACTCCAAACATCATCACAGGACAAGCCAGTTAAATGTCAGTTCTGCTCTCATATCTTTTTCACTTCGAGGAAAGCGCTGGCATGGTTAATTTCTCAGGAATTGATTCTCTAAAAACTTTGATAGAGTCTAAGTAGGATTCAAGCAGGACCTCCATGACATTGGTGTCTAACAAAATAGTGCGATTGAGTACATCTCCACATCAAAAGACAACCCCAAACATCTCTTCCAGGACACATCCATGAGTACTAACTTAAAATTCTGTTTTCCTATTAAATTAATTTTATTTGAAGGATCATGGCATTAAACATCGTTCTTCTTCTATTTTGATCCTACCAGGAAGTTAAACTAACTGATACGAATATCTAACCTTGGGGCCGCTTGCTTCCTGATGCTGCAATGGGACACGGATGAACATTAGTTTACTTCCATGCTTGCGACAGGAATCCAGGAGAATGTCACCCGCTCCGGTCTTCCCCCATCATACCGTGTTACTTAAAAGACTATCTTGACAAACTGCTTCTAGAATCAATTCGGCAGCTGGGGATTCTAGGCTATAGTAGGATTTTATATGCTAACTTCCAGACATCAGCTTTGTCAAACTGAATATGGCACTCGTCCCGAAACACAAAAAGCCAATGGTTCAGGAAATGCTCGGAGTTTGAGGATCTAGTAGAAAGAGCTCACTTCAGCAGTCGAAGTGAAGAGAGATGCCGCTGGTAGCAACGTGAGTAGGAGCTTCAAAGTCATTTGTCTAGAACATTACAAGCTTGAGCACAGGAATGTCCAGCCATATATTAATTAGATCCACCATAGTGGTATAGAGGTCCAAAAAAAGAATTCCTAGCCGTGAACTTCCTGACTCAGCAAATGACTATACCTAACCTCGCAACCCAGCATCAATCTGCCTAGCAAAGGTCTCGTGAGCAGAGCAATGGAGATGCGGTCAAAGAGGGTTCTGTTCTCCCAAGGGCAGGAGGAACATCTCCTTAATTTTATCAAGATGAAAATAAAGGTGGATATCGTAATGGTCTATCAGGCCTAGGTCTCTGTTCAACATTCACTGTAGGAAACCTTTATGAATTAGGTCAGTATATTCGAATAGCTCTTCACATGAAGCAAATATATGATTTTTGGAGACCAAGCAATCATTTAATGTGTTTCTGTAAACAAAGGAACAACCAGACTTAGGCACAATCATGATCTACAAGTGAGGGGTCAGATACTAGAATCAGACTATGGCATAGGTCTAACAAATCAATATCCTACTAGATCTGAGTCATTTGTTAAATTTTAGATAATAAGATCCTAATCAGGACATTAATGACCAGGCACAATGGCAGAAAAAGTAAAGACTTATGGTTGAAACTAGATACCTGCAATTCTGAATGAATCCCCGTCATTCCAGAAGTAGAGTTGTAGAAACTTGCTATGTCGTCTCGCAGGAAGAATTCCACCGGTAAACATCCCAAACTCATACCATATTGGGTTGTACTCCTGGATAATGAAGCCACCAAAAGTATTATGGATTCTCCATAGACAACAAAAAGAAGCAGATGTACTTTCAACAGACCTTGTCAACCATCACATGATTTGGATTTATATTGCCAACTGCATAAGGTCGATACCGTCCATTCGTGGAGTGAAGAAATTCAAGGAGACGAGCAACTCCAAGAGCAACCTTAATTCTCCGCATCCATGTAAAGCTTTCTGCATTGCAGTTTTAACATGTTAATTCATTACATTTCCAACTAGCTTAAATTGTCAAGGAAAAGGCCAACATGCCTATGACAATCAGAGCAAAGATTGTCGTTCTCAATTTTTTTTTTTTTTGCAAATTAGTTAAGGTTCTGATGGCTAATTAAGAATCAAGGTGTCCATGGCCTCTATTTGAACCTAGTCCTTTTCCGTTCCAATTTCAACCCTAGATATATTTTAGTGCAACAGACGCCCACAATGGGCATACCTTTAGATCGAAGAAGCAAAAAAGACAATATACCTTCTCGGAGGAGGTTTACAATAGTATCCAAGGAATCGAGATCATACAGGACACCAAGGTTTTCATCTTCACAACAGTAGCCTACCAACTTCACCACAGTAGGGTGTAAAATGAACTCTGGATGCCGAAGTAAAGTCAGCTCATCCTGAAGACCATTACAGAGTTAATTGACGAATATTGAAGGCATTGAATTCTGGCGGATAAAAGATTTCATGCATAGCATACCATCAACTCTCGCACTCCGGGAGAATCATAATATGTCTCTGACTTCTCAAATATATTCAAGGTCACTGCTCGTGATCCAATCTTTCCATGATACATCTTGCCAAACTGGAAGTTCTCAATAAAGTTCTCCGCGGAAAACTCATCAGTGAACTGGCTAAGGTCTTCATATGAAAACACTTGCATCTTACCATGTTGTTTTGCTGAAAAGTATCCATAGATGGTTGCTTAAAAACAAGAAATTGACGGACATCTCCACAATACTGAAATTTCAAAAACCATATACGACTGCAATCTACTTTTAAGACAGTTCATGGTTATCAAAAAGGCACGAGCCGTCAGCTTCTAGTAAAGAAGGCATTCCTTATTCATTCATTTGAATTGCCAATGAAAAAAAGCACATGAATCATTCCTTGAACAGTCTTAAGTCCAAAGGACCTAACCCTTGGTCTTTTGTCCTGTTTGGATATGAAAGGTTTTGCTTACAATGAAAAGTTGCGGCTAGGATATAGGACTTTGCGTTTCGAAAAATATACATGTGTTGAAAAAGGCACAGAACTTAATGCCTTGATTTTGATATAATCTTAAACCTTTTAATTCCTTCAATTTGGTCTTAAACATTTTATTTAGAGCCAATTTAGTCATTCAAATTTATTTTGCTGAAATATTGCCGATGTGGACATCGTTGGTCTACTTCGCATGGTTGGCTAACATTGACATTCCTTACTACTATTTTAATAATTTTTACTTTATTTTTTAGTTACTCTCTTTACTGCTATTTGAATAAAATTTATTTTATCTTTGATTTACTCTTTCATCTTGTCTTTATTTTGGTGTCCAATGAGGACTATCTTCACCTGAGTGAAGGTGGCCCTTGCCGCCACAGTGAGCGTCGGCCTTGCAATGGCGAGGTCAAATGTCGACGAGGCCAGGCGTCAGGCATAACCAGCTCTTGCCGGCCATCGGAAATACGAGGAAAATCGAAATCCATTCAAATATCATTAAAAAAATGTCATAGCCGTCGTCATGCGATGCGAATTGAGAACTCAACCGTTCTTTTGTACCAAACTCATATGAAACAAGTTACAATAATTTAGCGTGTTCTTTGTACTAAAATACACATTCCCATTATGGAACATGGGAAGTTCAATGTAGTTAAAGTGGAGATCCACCGGGGCCGATTAATAAGAATAATAATAATACACATTTCATTTTAGGGTTTAAAGCATCACAAATGGGAAAAAAACGGTGACAAGTTCAATGGGCAAGAACAATAAAAAAGAGAAAACCAAACTCACAATATTTAATCCTTCGCTCTTGAGCTAAACTTTCCAATCGTGGCTTTAGGGCTAGTTATCTCTGCTCGTAAAGAGAATTTGTTGTAAATTCAAGCCCGGCAAATACTTCCAACCCTTCCAATTAAATAACCCACTCGGCCTGCAAGCCTAACTAACCCCAATTCACAACCTAAAAAGAAAAAATCAACCCCAAGTCACGACCTAAAAAAAAACCCCTTGTTGTAAAATTGTTGCTTCAAAGATAGAGAAAGATGGAGTAAAGAAAATAGATGAACACTGAAAGTAGTAGAGAAACTCTCTTTCTGATTCTTATCACTCTTATCGTTGTTATCGTTACAATAACCATAACTGAACTCCTATTTATAGGAATACGAAAATAAAACTGCCGTAATAAATTACGTAACGTCCGACATTAATATCGTAACGCCCGTCATTAATATCGTAACGTATGTCATTAATAATGTAACGGCTGACATTAATATTGTAACGTCTGTCGTTAATAATGTAACGGCTTACATTAATATCGTAACGTCTGCCATTAATAATATAATTGCCGGCATTAATGAATATTCATTACGTACGTACCATATGTTTTATAACACTCCCCCTGGGAATGTGCATGATATTGTCTTATTAAAAACCTTAAGCTGGAAAAACCCAATGAGATAAAAACCGGACGAAAGGGAAAAAGAGTACAGAGCACTAATGTCATGATCTCCCCCTTTTATGGGTGCATTAATTGCCTCGTTAAAAACTTTAAGCTGGAAAAACCCAGTGGGATAAAAACCGGACAAAAGGGAAAAAGAGTGCAATGCATAGATCATCATATCTCTTTCTGAATCAGACTATATAACTACTTTTTGAGCTAATCAATCTTGCATCTTATGAACTCGCCGCATACCAATGCCATATACTAATTTCTCAAAAATTGATGTTGGCAATGATTTGGTAAAAAAATCCGCAAGATTATTTATGGATCGAATTTGTTTAACGTCAATTTGTTGACTTTCTTGAAGTTCATGGGTATAGAAAAATTTCGGCAATATATGCTTGGTCCTCCCCTCACTTGTGTAATACAAGCGGCATTAGTTTCATAAATTATAGTGGGAGAATTCATAACCGGTTGCAAACCACATGAATTGTGGATATGCGTTATAACGGATCTTAACCAAACACACTCTCTTCCAACTTCATATAAAGTCATAATTTCAGCATGGTTGGAAAATGTGGCTACGAGCGGTTGCTTCGTAGAACGCCAAGAAATGGCGATACTGTTATGACAAAATAAATAACCGGTTTGAGAGTGAGTCTTATGTGGATCGGATTTATACCCAGCATCAACATATCCAACTAAACCAAAAGTAGTTGAATTCTTTGAGTAATATAAACCCAAATAAATGGTCTCTTGAAGATAACGGAAAATATGTTTAATTCCGTTCCAATGTCTCAGAGTTGGCGCAGAATCAAAACGAATAAATGAATTTACCGCAAAAGCGATATCAGGTCTCGTACATTGTGCGAAGTATATTAACACCCCAATTGCATTAAGATATGGTACTTCATGACCAAATATCTCTTCATCAAATTATTTGGGACGAAATGGATCCTTTATAGGATCTAGAGATCGTACGACCATAGGGATACTCATTGGGTAAGCATTGTCCATATTGAAGCGTTTAAGTAATCTTTTCGATATATGCTGATTGATGGACAATTATTCCACTTGATTTATGCTCAAGCTTTAGACCAAGACAGAGTTTGGTTATACCCAAATTTTTAACTTCAAACTCTTTTTGTAAATAGTCAGCAGTTTTGGTTAACTCTTATAGAGTTCCACTTAAATTAATATCGTCGACATAAACTGCTATTATAGCAAATCCAGTTTCTGATTTCTTAATAACACGCATGGGCAAATATGATCATTTATGTACCGTTCCTTAATCAGGTACTCATTTAGGCATTGATACCACATGCGGCCGGATTACTTTAACCCGTATAAAGATCTTTGCAATTTGACTGAGAACAAATTGCGGGGAGTATATGCTTTAGGCATTTTGAGTCCCTCGGAAATTTTCATATAGATATCAGAGTCCAATGAGCTATATAGATATGCCGTGAAAACGTCCATAATACGCATTTTCAACATTTCAGAGACGTCCAAGCTAATTAGAAACGAAATGTAATCATATCCATCACAAATGAATATGTTTCATCATAATCAATCCCAGGTCTCTAGGAGAATCCTTGAGTAACGAGCCGAGCTTTATACCTGACAATCTCGTTTTTCTCATTTCGTTTTCGGACATTATACCCATTTATATCCAACGGGCTTTACATTGTCGGATATACGAGTTATAGGTCCAAAAACCTCTCGTTTAGCTAGGGAAGCTAATTCAACCTTGATTGCTTCCTCCCATTTAGGCCAATCCTGCCTTTGACGGCATTCAATAATGGATTGTGGCTCATAATCATCATTCATAATCTGATAAGCAACTGAGAATGCAAAAATATCATCAACGATGATTTCTTTTCGATCCTAAATCTCATTAAAGTATGTAATGGAATTCTCAGTATTCTCGAGGTTGATCTTTTCATGGGTTTGTGCCTCTTCAGGGGCAATAAGCTCTTTAGGGACAATAAGCTCTTCAGGAGTAATCTTTTCAGGGGCTCGTGCCACTTCATGGACAATAAGCTCTTCAGGAGCATGCTCTTCTGGAGCTGATTCATGATTCTTTCCCTTTCTTTTACGAGGAACAGTATCTTTTGATCCTATCGGTCTACCACGCTTCAGGCGCGGGGGATTCTGATCCATTTTAGCATGCCCTTCAGGAACAGCTATTCGAGCTGGAGCATTGACAGCTGGAATATAAGACTTCGTTACCTTAACTACATCATTAAATGCGTCAGGAAGTCTATTGGACATAGCCTATAAATGGATTATACGTTGTACCTCATTTTCACACTCAGAAGTTCTTGGGTCTAATTGAGATAAATTTTTCTCATCCAATGAGAAAAACTTGACTGGTGTCTGCCTAGCAACCATTGAAGTTGCAGGTGTCCCAATTGATGGAAACTCAGTCTCATCAAAATGACAATATGCAAATCTTGCAGTAAAAAGATCACCAGTAGTTGGTTCTAAGAACCTAATAATGGATTGTGAATTAAACCCAACATAAATGCCCAAACGGCGTTGGGGACCCATTTTTGTTCTTTTCGGTGGTGCTACAGGCACCTGACACACCCGAATGTGCGTAAGTGTGAAATATCAGGTTCATAACCAAGAACCATTTGAAGGGGAGATTGTAACATACTAGCAGTGGGGCGCAATCTTATTAAAGTCGCCGCATGCAAAACTGCATGATCCCATGCTGTATCTTTGAGATTTGTTCTCAATAATAAAGTTCTGGCAATAATTTGAATACGTTTGATCAACGATTTTACCAATCAATTTTGAGTATGGACATATGCAACCGGGTGCTCAACCTCGATTCCGAGTGAAGCACAATACGCATCAAAACTCATTGATGTAAATTCACTAGCATTATCCATCCTTATGCTTTTAATTGGATAATCAGGGAATTGTGCACGGAGCTTTATAATCTACGCAAGTAATCGTGCAAAGGCAATATTGCGCATTGATAATAGGCAAACATGGGACCATCTACAAGATGCGTCCACAAGTACCATAAAATATCTAAACGGCCCACTTGATGAATGTATTGGTTCACAAATATCACCCTGAATTCTTTGCAGAAATATAGGGGATTCATGATTAATCTTTGAATTAAAGGTTTTATTATGAGCTTTCCTTGTGAACAAATTTCACAATTATAATCCTTGTATAACAATATCTTTGTATCATTTAAGGGTGCTCTTTTGTATTCTGAATTATTCTACGCATCATTGTAGCACCAGGGTGACCAAGACGGTCATGCCACAACCCAAATTGATCAGGGTTTACCAATCTCCAGGATATGGTTGCGTAGGTTTCAATGGCTTTAATCTTAACAGAATACAAATCTATAGGAGAAGCTTGTAATTTCTCATGAATGGTCTTCAGGCCCATTTTATAAAAGGTAATGTCAATATATTCTTTGTTTTGCTCATAGATAGTCTCAATATGGTACCCATTACGGCGTACATCTTTGAAACTAAGCAAATTCCTTTTTGATTTGCTGCTTAAAAACGCATCCTCAATATGAAGGATGGTGCCATTTGGCAAAACAATTATGGTATTCCCCGGACCATCAATAATTGATATGAGACCAGATATTGTATGGACACATGCCTTACGCAATGTCATGCTCGAGAAAAAATGTTTATTATGAAATATGGAATGGGTTGATGCACTGTCAAGCAAACAAACATCTTCCATATTCTCGGTATATGCCATTTGCATTTATATTGACAACTTCATGTGTCAAGTATCATAAAAGTTGCAATTAGTTATAAAAGTTCCAAATATTAAAAGACTCATAGCATAAACAAATAAAATGTAATAAATTTAAATAGAATAACATATATAAATAAAATCATAAATTTCGAAATCAAACAATTCAAAAATCCTCAAGGAAATCAGAGACATCAAATGATACATTTGCTGCTTCAGGAGTAAGAGATGCATTGCTACTTCAGAAGCAAGAGATGTCCTACCGGTAGAGATATTATTGGCCTCAGCAGCGGTTTTGGTAGTAGGGTTGATTGCAATGGCGTGAGATTCACAACGCATGCCAGTACCATTTAAAGATGCCTAATATAGGTCAACGAAGTGTTTTGGCGTACGATAGGTACGTGACCAGTGCCCAGTCATGCTACAACGATGGCAAGCACTTTCAGTAACCCCATTTATTGGCTTCTTTCCTTTGCCTTTATTAAGCCCAAAGTTAAATTTCTTAGGACGATTAAATTTTCTACCGCCCCTTTGAGGATTGTGCTCTTGCCTGCGCTTATGACTCTTATTATTCTCAAAGTTAGCATGTGCTTCAAGCAATGCTTTTGAGCCAGCAGGTCTAAGATCATGATTTTTCAGGAGCAATTTATTAGTTTGCTCAGCAGTAAGAAGTACAGAAATCAACTCAGAATATGTGGCAAATTGACGCTGCTTGTATTGCCGTTGCAATACAATATTTGAGGCATGGAAGGTAGAGAAAGTTTTCTCTAATAATTCCGCATCGGTGAGTTTAATGCCGCATAACTCAAGTCGAGAAACTATGTCAAATAAAGCGGAATTATACTCAGACACAGATTTAAAATCTTGCAGCTTGAGATTCTGCCAATCATATTGTGCTTGAGGTAGGATAACCGTTTTAGTATGATCATACATATCCTTTAACCTCTTCCACAGGGTTTGAGGGTCTCGCACTGATAAATATTGAGACTTCAAGCTCTCATGCAAACGACGACGGATAAAAATCAGTACATTTGCCTTATCTTTTGCATCTGACGTTCCGTCATCTACAATTGTATGTGCAAGACCTTGCCCTTGGAGGTGCATTTCCATGTCAAGGCACCATTACAGATAAATATTTACATTCACTTCAAGGATATGGAATTTAGGCTTTTCAATAAATGCCATGTTTGATATATTATCCGCTACTTCAGGAGCAGAAGAATACTTTCAGATTCGAAATTTTTGGCTTCAGGCCAATGAAACATAAAAATTAACAAAATGAGACGAAGCGTAAAATGATTGAAAATAAATGAAATACTTACCTCACAAAATCCACTTACTCAATTTGGAGATCTATCGTGCTGATAACGTGTTGTAAAATTGTTGCTTCAAAGATAGAGAAAGATGGAGTATAGAAAATAGATGAATACTGAAAGTAGTAGAGAAACTCTCTTTCTGATTCTTATCACTCTTATCGTTGTTATCGTTATAATAACCATAACCGAACTCCTATTTATAGGAATACGGAAATAAAACTGTCGAAATAAATTACGTAACGTCCAACATTAATATCGTAACGTCCGTCATTAATAATGTAACGGCCGACATTAATATTGTAACGTCTGTCATTAATAATGTAACGGCTGACATTAATATCGTAACGTCTGCCATTAACAATGTAACTGCCGGCATTAAAGAATATTCATTACGTACGTACCGTACGTTTTATAACAACCCTTGATCCCCAGTAATTCTCAGCTGGAAGAACCAACAACCAAATCTACCGCCCAAGAACCAGAGGGCAAAGACAAAATCTGCTTGAATCAGTGACAATGGTGCCGAAGCAAGGTCGAGGCGGATAGCCATCCAGCTCGAGCGGCAAAAAGCCCAAGCCAGTAAGGCAAGAAGAGAAGAGGTACTCCAAGAGCAACCTTAATTCTCCGCATCCATGTAAAAGATTTCTATATTGCAGTTTTTAACATGAAAATGCAAGAGCATTAATGTGTTTCTTCTGCTGCGATTGAATCTTTTGAGCATGGATTGGAACCTGCTCGTTCGTGATGTTGAAGAGTATTTTGATGGTGACAAAACCAGATGATATCATATGCAGAAGAAAGAAAAGTTCAGAAGGTTAATCCTATTAGAAGATCTTATATGCAGAACGAGAAGATATTCAGAAGGAAAAAAAAATTGGTAGAACTTATATCCAGAAGGTAATGGAGTTCGGTAGATCAAGATTCTCAGATCTATACGCAGAAAGTCAAAGAGATTTTAAGAGATCTTTTGATTGAGATACGATATAGGATGAATAGCATTTACGTATTAATGCTCAACCGAAACTATCGATCAAAGGATCAAATCATATTTGATTTTATCCTTGGTCACACGATCTATCTTTGGAAAGAAATCATTGAGCTTCCAACGGACATATCATGGATGACACTTATGGAAGGCTAAACGGTAACCAAAGGAGAAGACTATTTATAGTACATTCATTATGAGAAAAACAAGAGAGAGAAATCATCAAAGCATTTGATTGTGAACGAAAGATTGTATTGAAAGAGTGATAGTGAGAAAGTGATCTGATTGTACTATCTCTTTTGATACTAGTGATAAACAGCCGATTGGCTGTCTCTGGACAAAGTGGACGTAGGCTTGGATTAAGCCGAACCACTATAATCTTCTGTGTTTGATCTTCTATACTTTTCTCTTATTACTTTGTTTATTCCGCGCTTTACTTCATATTCAGATCGTTACACTAAGCACTTAGCTATTTCACGTGAGAGTGATTAGTAAGACCAGGTGTATAGTTAATAAATGGTTTCGTGACTATAATCGCAACTTGGCTAAAAAAAATCAAGAGTTGAATGTCAATAAGCCAGCTGACCTATTTCTCCATCATTCATGCTCTTTCAACTTGCTTAAATTGAGAAACTACCATTCCCTGATCCTCAAAATGAACCATTACACATTGTCCAACATATTCATGTTCAAGCATCGTTACAGCAGTAGCTTGGAGATCTCAAGCAGTTGCTAACCTATTCCAGTACAAAAAGAATCTTCATATCCTCATAAAAATCGCTTAAGTTTTCACAATCCTCACACACAGCTTCAAAATGAAGAATAAGAAGAAGAAGAAGAAGAAGAAGAAGAAGAAGAATCATTTTCCCTGCTCCAATTATAATAGTTCTTTTGTTACCACAACATAGAATATTCTACTCTAAGACATGAAGTAAGAGGAGTCCATGGAGATTGCTATAGATTAGCATATGTGCTTCTGCAATTTCTCACCTAGCTCATCAAAATAATTTTACAAAATAACAAGTATAAGAACATCAAGAGACAGTTTACTTCTGTATTCATCAAGAGAAGAGGTACATTCGAATTTTACAAATTGCCCAAAAACCTTTGCTGTATTGTATCAAAGCAATTAACTAGAAAAAGTAGAGCAACCATAGTTCTCCGCATCCATGTAAAGCTTTTTGTATTGCAGTTTTGACAAGTTAATGAGTTACATTACCCTCCAGCTTAAGTTGTCAGAAAAAAAGAGGTCGACGTGCCTATGACAATCAGAACAAAGATTGTCATTATGAAACTTTTCTTCTGCAGACTACTTAAGGTCCTGATGGCAAAGAATCAGGGTGTCCATGGCCTCTGTTTGAACCTAGTCCTTTTCTGTTTCAATTTGAACCATAGACAGATTTTAGTGCAACAGACGCCCACAATGGGCATATCTTCAGATCAAAGAAGGAAAAAAGACAATGTACCTTCTCTGAGGAGATTTTATGAACAGTCCTAGGTTGATAATCCCACTGAACATCACCGAGGAGGAGTGGGACAGCTGCACAAACGACCAAAACCTCATTAGCGAGGGAAACACCTCCCAGATTTATCGTGGAGTATTGAATAACAAACTTGTTGCAATCAAGAAGTACACGGATCCATCTAAGCACAGAATGTACATGGAGGTGAATAAGAAGTACTAACAAAAATTAAACACAACATTTTGCATTACATACAATGCATTCATCTTCTGAACTGAAATCTTGCAGGCTGAGAGAGAATTTTTTATCAAGCATAAGACATAAGAACATTGTGGGCTATTTTGGATCACATGGTGATGCTATCGTGCTAGAATACATGCCGAAAGTTCTATCAAAGGAACTTCAAGGTAACCCTCGATATTCTCACAAACCGATATCATTTGTCAGGATGTTTTTGTATTTTCCTAGAGTCGCATACTTATTAATTTTACTTGGCCATTATAACAGTTTTGAATTGGGAACAAACACTGAGGATTTGCGAGCAAGTGGCGTCAGCTTTAACCGATATTCATGCAAAAAACCTTGTCATAGTGGATTTGAAACCCGATAACATACTTCTTGATCAGGTACTCAATTCCCATACAATTTCAACAAGTGCTTATTGATATTAGCATACCCACCCACATTAATAGTACCTTTTTAGTATATAGGAAAACAATGCAAAGCTCACCGACTTTGGCCCGGTTGTCAAAGAAATGGACGCCGCCCCAACTATGACGACTCCAGGCTATGTACCACCGGAGTTTTCACAGAGATTGACTCGTGCATCTAGTGTATTTCAGAGCTGGTATTTTTCATAGTTGTTATATGTCCAAGGATAGTGAACAAAGACAGATAACTCTTTAAAAGATCCAGCAAAAAGAAAACCAAGAGTGAAAGTACTTTTCCAAATGCCAAATGCACTTTTAGATTATCCAAAACATGTTGCAGACACTCAATTGGATCTCCATGGAAAAGACAACATGAGTCCAACAAGTAAAAAACTTCACCTATCTTGTACAAAATTTATTGTATCAATAAAAATTAGGTGTTAACATACACTATTTCCAAACTGCGGTTATATGAACAACCAAACGCAATGCGATGTATGGGCTTTTGGCTACGGAGAAAATGACAAAAACTACTCAAGTTCTAGGATTTGCACAACATATTTTTTGCAATCTGGGATACAAAAATCGATGACTGAAGATTGAACTCCTCTTCTTTCATGGAAGCTACGCAATGGAGTTTTCGTAGAAAAGACATAATAACAGCAAAAGCGCTGGACAGAATTGACATCAGAATGGATTAATTGTACAAAAATAAAAGAATTTAATACCATCCATGAGATCTATAACCGGGAAGTAAGCATATGATATACTATGATACCTTATATACACCTTAAGATCAAGAATAATATCATAGCCTACATGACAATAATATGGATTTAATTCAGGACCAATGGAGTTACGAATTGCAATCAAAAAGCGACAGGAAGATGCTTGTGTATACACAGAAACAAAATCATGACCATATTCTAGAGAAAGTAGGTATCACCCTCTCAATAAAGAAAAGAAGAAAACTCACTCAACACCGTAGGGACATGAAGACCTCCATACATCTCAATGTGAATAGATGATGTCCTCGGAATAACTCATAAGTCATAAAGATTTGGGAGGCATGAGAAGAGACGAGGATGAATTCGGCAATAGTTATATGAGAAGAAGAAAAAAGTAATATTTTTTTCCATTCCATACGGAGAAAGTATTGCATAGAATTGCAATACCACCTCATTTTAAAACACTCCACTCGAAACGCGTCACACATTATAATAGCACAAGTCGTCGTCATTACATATTAACATCGGGTGAAGATACAAATTGCATAACCCAAATCCCGTGTACTCTATCGGAATGTGTCACGCATTATAATAGCACAAGTCGTCATTAGTACATAGTTCTATTGATTAATCACACAACGTCGAGTGAAGATACAAATTCCATAACCCGAATCTTGTATACATACGTACCGATTTCTTACTATCACCGAGGAGGAGTGGGACAGCTGCACAAACGACCAGAACCTCATTGGCGGGGGAAGCACCTGCCAGATTTATCGTGGAGTATTGAATAACAAACTTGTTACAATCAAGAAGTACACGGATCCATTTAAGCACAGAATGTACATGGAGGTGAATAAGCAGTACTAACAAAAATTAAACACAACATTTTGCATTACATACAATGCATTCATCTTCTGAACTGAAATCTTGCAGGCTAAGAGAGAATTTTTATCAAGCATAAGGCATAAGAACATTGTGGGCTATTTTGGATCACACGGTGATGCTATCGTGCTAGAATACATGCCGAAAGTTCTATCAAAGGAACTTTAAGGTAACCCTCGATATTCTCACAAACCGATATCATTTGTCAGGATGTTTTTGTGTTTTCCTAGAGTCGCATACTTATTAATTTTACTTGGCCATTATAATAGTTTTGAATTGGGAACAAACACTGAGGATTTGCGAGCAAGTGGCGTCAGCTTTAACCGATATTCATGCAAAAAACCTTGTCATAGTGGATTTGAAACCCGATAACATACTTCTTGATCAGGTACTCAATTCCCATACAATTTCAACAAGTGCTTATTGATATTAGCATACCCACCCACATTAATAGTACCTTTTTAGTATATAGGAAAACAATGCAAAGCTCACCGACTTTGGCCCGGTTGTCAAAGAAATGGACGCCGCCCCAACTATGACGACTCCAGGCTATGTACCACCGGAGTTTTCACAGAGATTGACTCGTGCATCTAGTGTATTTCAGAGCTGGTATTTTTCAGAGTTGTTATATGTCCAAGGATAGTGAACAAAGACAGATAACTCTTTAAAAGATCCAGCAAAAAGAAAACCAAGAGTGAAAATACTTTTCCAAATGTCAAATGCACTTTTAGATTATCTAAAACATGTTGCAGACACTCAATTGGATATCCATGGAAAAGACAACATGAGTCCAACAAGTAAAAAACTTCACCTATCTTGTACAAAATTTGTTGTATCAGTAAAAATTAGGTGTTAACATACACTATTTCCAAACTGCGGTTATATGAACAACCAAACGCAATGCGATGTATGGGCTTTTGGCTACGGAGAAAATGACAAAAACTACTCAAGTTCTAGGATTTGCACAACATATTTTTTGCAATCTGGGATACAAAAATCGATGACTGAAGATTGAACTCCTCTTCCTTCATGGAAGCTACGCAATGGAGTTTTCGTAGAAAAGACATAACAACAGCAAAAGCGCTGGACAGAATTGACATCAGAATGGATTAATTGTACAAAAATAAAAGAATTTAATACCATCCATGAGATCTATAACCGGGAAGTAAGCATATGATATACTATGATACCTTATATACACCTTAAGATCAAGAATAATATCATAGCCTACATGACAATAATATGGATTTAATTCAGGACCAATGGAGTTACGAATTGCAATCAAAAAGCGACAGGAAGATGCTTGTGTATACACAGAAACAAAATCATGACCATATTCTAGAGAAAGTAGGTATCACCCTCTCAATAAAGAAAAGAAAAAAACTCACTCAACACCGTAGGGACATGAAGACCTTCATACATCTCAATGTGAATAGATGATGTCCTCGGAATAACTCATAAGTCATAAAGATTTGGGAGGCATGAGAAGAGACGAGGATGAATTCGGCAATAGTTATATGAGAAGAAGAAAAAAGTAATATTTTTTTTCCATTCCGTACGGAGAAAGTATTGCATAGAATTGCAATACCACCTCATTTTAAAACACTCCATTCGAAACGCGTCACACATTATAATAGCACAAGTCGTCGTCATTACATATTAACATCGGGTGAAGATACAAATTGCATAACCCAAATCTCGTGTACTCTATCGGAATGTGTCACGCATTATAATAGCACAAGTCGTCATCAATACATAGTTCTGTTGATTAATCACACAACGTCGAGTGAAGATACAAATTCCATAACCCGAATCTTGGATACATACGTACCGATTTCCTACTATCTAAATGAGGCTCCATAATTTTTTCCTGTTACCAACTGGACGATGGATTCGAAAGTGTTTCCTTTTAAGTCTTGAAAATTTTTCATTGAATTAATATATGACGCATTCCTCTTTGTTCTAATTAACTATGATGAGCATATCAGATTCACTTCATTTTTATCCGGCGGATTTCGATCTTTTCAATGTAGGTTGGAACACCGTGATGTGGGTATGCATAAACACAAAGATCACATCCACCGGTCATCAAGTCTGAACAATGTCAGTATAATTACACATGATAAATCGGGCGAAGGGTGGGCTTTGCTTCATGAAAACAAGTGAGTAACAAATAATATTCGGTATAACACGTGTGCTAATTCCGCACACAATGTACTGCATTCGTCTTCAATCGAAGCCGAGCGCCTTTGTGTGCTTTCTCACGATGCGCAGTTTCAGCATTCGGTTCACCACTTGCCTCATGCTAGGGGGATCACCGCATAAGAGCTTCATACACTGCATTGCCAACCCTGTGATATTAGTTCCATCCTCAGAATAGAATCTCGGGTTCGCTTCAAGGCTTGGGTGCACCAAGGAGCATTTCCTCTTGTCATCTGCAGAACTGGCCACTTTCGCATCGTACTCCCTGGTCTAATAGTCAAAAGTAGGTCCTTCCGAGTACTCAAAGGACCTCATCGTAATCAGTGTGAGGAGAACTTTACCAAACGAGAGCACGTCGTTCTTTGCCGACGTGCCTGTCAAAGGAAAAACACGAGGTTAGCTCAAGTGCAGAAAATGAAACCAGCACTTTTAAAAGGATCGACATTGTCTCGTCACGGCCATTCAACCGAAACAAGACAACGGTGGTACCCGAGGCCACTATTCGAACGAGGAACTCCTTTTGCAATGTCACCACTCCAAACATCATCACAGGACAAGCCAGTTAAATGTCAATTCTGCTCTCATACCTTTTTCACTTCGAGGAAAGCGCTGGCACGGTTAATTTCTCAGGAATTGATTCTCTAAAAACTTTGATAGAGTCTAAGTAGGATTCAAGTAGGACCTCCATGACATTGGTGTCTAACAAAATAGTGCGATTGAGTACATCTCCACATCAAAAGACAACCCCAAACATCTCTTCTAGGACACATCCATGAGTACTAACTTAAAATTCTGCTTTCCTATTAAATTAATTTTATTTGAAGGATCATGGCATTAGACATCGTTCTTCTTCTATTTTGATCCTACCAGGAAGTTAAACTCACTGATACGAATATCTAACCTTGGGGCCGCTTGCTTCCTAATGCTGCAATGGGACACGGATGAACATTAGTTTACTTCCATGCTTGTGACAGGAATCCAGGAGAATGTTACCCACCCCGGTCTTCCCCCATCAGACCGTGTTACTTAAAAGACTATCTTGACAAACTGCTTCTAGAATCAATTCGGCAGCTGGGGATTCTAGGCTATAGTAGGATTTTATATGCTAACTTCCAGACATCAGCTTTGTCAAACTGAATATGGCACTCGTCCCGAAACACAAAAAGCCAATGGTTCAGGAAATGCTCGGAGTTTGAGGATCTAGTAGAAAGAGCTCACTTCAGCAGTCGAAGTGAAGAGAAATGCCGCTGGTAGCAACGTGAGTAGGAGCTTCAAAGTCATTTGTCTAGAACATTTCACAAGCTCGAGCACAGGAATGTCCAGCCATATATTAATTAGATCCACCATAGTGGTATAGAGGTCCAAAAAAAGAATTCCTAGCCGTAAACTTCCTGACTCAGCAAATGGCTATACCTAACCTTGCAACCCAGCATCAGTCTGCCTAGCAAAGGTCTCATGAGCAGAGCAACAGAGATGCGGTCAAAGAGGGTTCCATTCTCCCAAGGGCAGGAGGAACATCTCCTTAATTTTATCAAGATGAAAATAAAGGTGGATATCGTAATGGTCTGTCAGGCCTAGGTCTGTTCAACATTCACTATAGGAAACCTTTATGAATTAGGTCCGTATATTCGAATAGCTCTTCACATGAAGCAAAATATGATTTCTGGAGACCAAGCAATCATTTAATGTGTTTCTGTAAACAAAGGAGCAACCAGACTTAGGCACAATCAGGATTCTACAAGTGAGGGGTTAGATACTAGAATCAGACTATGGCATAGGTCTAACAAATAACGCCCAGAGTAGAGCTTCCGCACTATCTTGAGGAGGAAGGGGAAACTCCAGGCCGTGTTTCTTCACTCGTTCGACACCGATTGCGAGGGCAAGAAAGGATCAGTAGGTCGAGTGAAATATTACAAGTGAGGGCGCAGCGGGTGCAACTAACGTCCAGAGTAGAGCTTCCGCACTATCTTGAGGAGGAAGGGGAAACTCCAGGCCGTGTTTCTTCACTCGTTCGACACCGGTTGCGAGGGCAAGAAAGGATCAGTAGGTCGAGTGAAATATTACATCTGGTTTTGGTGAATCTCTAGCCAAAGGAGAGAGGAGGACGAGAATGGCAATAGAATGCGGGAAGTAGATACCGGTTCGGAATCGGAAACGGAAAGCTAAACGTAAGCGTCTAACATGCAATCCGCAAAGATATCGGTCGGCAACAAGTCCCCATCATAGAACAACCTTGTGTACTTTTAAACTAGCAAACTTATCATCATCGCAGTGATGTTGTTACGGCAGTCTAAATTTAAATTTCCTGAAAAGGCGAGATAATATTTCCCTACATGTGTCTTCTTTTGATAGGATAAAAATACACACGAATTTATTACTAAAAATAAAAAAAGCACAGAATATATATCATATCGTACATGATATACGGTTGGATATGCTTTGTTAGATTTAGTGCTCAATGGTAATTTGACAAGTCATTCACTCCATACAAATATACATGCTATAGCTACGAGCGTGGGTGTATTTTATGTAAAGAAATAGGGTTTTGTATCTTGTGCACAAATCTACTTACGGTTTCGCCGTCTGTTCTATTCAGCATTGGAGGATGAACACGATCGGCAGCGATCAAGATCGGCAGCTTCCCGCAGATGCGATGTACAACATCTTCTGGAGACTGCCGATCAAATCGCTGATGAGATTCAGGTCAGTCTGCAAATTATGGAGGGAGCTCATCGACGATCCACACCTTTCCACCATGCACACACGCAAGGATACCGTCCTCCTTCACCACCACGCCGGCACTCTATCTGCCTTCACCCCTCATAAATCCAACGACGCCTTGATGAACCTCCGCGCCGTGTTGAGATCGCCGGAGATCAAAAGATGCACGGTGAAAGCCGTCGGCGACGGGTTTCTCTGTCTGAAGCGCGAAGGCTCCAAGCATCAAAAGGACAAATGGTAAGTCACGAATCCGATAACAAAAGAAGTCTTGAAGCTGCCGAAGCCACCCACGGAGTGCGAGTGTCCAAGAGAATGCGCGTACGGCATCGGGTTTGACGGCTTGAGTGGAACTCCCAAGGTGGTCCGTGTGTTTTTCCTGTCTTATGAATGGCGTGTCAGGTGCACAATGGGGGCCGATGTGTACACATCAGGGAGAGATGCTGGCGAAGGCCTCGCACAAGTAGGGTCTCGGTATTCCCTGTGAGAGTAGGAGAGGAGAAGCAGAGGCCCGTATCTGCCAGCGGAGGTATTCACTGGTTGAAATATAGTGAATCGGCGCTACGAAGATTCGAAGCGAGGATAGTTTCCTTCGATCTTGGAAAGGAAGAGTTCTCTTTACTACGGGCCCCGAAGATTGAATCTGCCGGGTCCAATACAGGGTTGTTCGAGGTGAGAGGATCGCTGGCGATAGTGAGCCATAGCTTCGAGACACGTATTGAGGTTTGGGTCTTGGAGAGTAGCCGCAAGAAGTGGAGGAAGAGCTATAAGATTGACATCGCGGCGTTCCCTAAGAATTTCAACGGCTTGTGGGCGCAGAAGTTGATCAGATGCGTGGGAGAGATGGATGGGGAGTTGGTGTTAGTGAATTTAAAGGGCAGGCATTGTTTCTCCTTGTATAATCCCAAGCAGAGGAGGTCCTCTCGGGGATTCGACTTCGAGCACATCCCTCACGTCCGTCTTCCTCATATCGTCGCCTTCACCCCCACCCTCGTCTCCCTCTATTCGCCGCCGGGCTATGCTTCAAGAGAGCAGAGAGGTGACATGGCATCAGAAGCTGCAACTTCTTCTTTGTCACATCAACCAGAGATCGCAGCGTGACTTGTCACGTGTGCGTGCGATGAGTTGGTAGTTGACGCCGTTGAATTATTAATCTTATGTTCGTTGCCCATTTTCCCTTTAGGATTATTCTGAAATCGAACTACGGCCCATCTTTCGACACCGATGGTGTCCAATTCTAAGAATTGAGATAAACAGAGGCATGTCAATTTCGTACTTGTTTCTTCGTTAATATCAAGTACTTTTGCCCACATTAGACAAGCATATCCTTGTACCTTAGATAGTCACATGGGTCAAAGGTATCGCCTAATTATATACGCAATAGTGGCTCCTTCTTTCAAGATTGTATCTAAAAGTGATTTATGAAATTTTGATTTACCAAAAAGGGATAGTTCTCCTTGCAAAGAGTGCTTATCTTGCACTCTCCGCTCGATCTACTTCCAATCAGGTCTAATACTTGCTTCATCCAATGCCATGAGTTTCATTTGAAAAAAAAAAAGAAACGTAGGCTAATATGAGCTTTATTGTTGAATGTTCTGTCATTCTTCTTGCTCGTCCTATATGAAGTATATTCCTGAAAATCTTTATTCATTTCTTTCAGCATTACCTTGGTATAGTTGGTTATAAATGAAAATTCCCTATGTAATATAACAACGGTCACAAGAAAATTCTTGACCATCATTGAGTTTCTACATTTTACATTATCATGTGATGCGAATTGAGAATTCAACCGTTCTCTTCTGCCATATTCACATGAAAACAAGTTACAATTTAAAGAATTCTTTATACTAAAATGCACATTCTAATTATGGAACATGGGAAGTTCAGAGTAGTTAAACTGGGGATCTACAAGGGCCAATGATGGTTCCACCCGTGTAGATTTCAAAACCAAAAGGTTCCTCCAATTAAAAAAAATTTCGTCTAATATCAAAAATGAAATTGCCACAAGAAAACTAAATTATACCATATTTGAAAGAGCTTTTCGTAAAATAACTCTTAAGCAATGGATGGTTCACATTAGGTAGCCCACCTTTTTTATAAGTGGTGTAAATTGGTGGAACGGATCCCCTGTCCATGGCCAATCGGACGATCCAGGTTAATTAAGTCTAAAAAAATTTCTTTAAAATTCCTAACATTCTGATATATGAAAATGTACACTTATGAGGTACGCATTTACATTCATCCCCAAAAATAAGAGAAGAAACGCATTAATGGCAGCATTCGAGATGTAAGACAAGTCAGATTGAGTGCTCCAATATTTCATACAAAAGACAAATTTCTCCCCACGATCAACAAACGATCATGAATCATCTCTTGCGTCTGCTCGACGGCTGAAGGAGCACGAGACATGGGGACAAGGAAGTTGGGTCGAACCGACGGGACATGCCATTTCGCCGCATGCCTTGTGGACGAGGGAGCCCCCACGGTCTCTCTCTCTCTCCCACAAACACGCGGATCTCTGAATCAATCAATCATTATCACATTCAAGTCCAGGAGCTGAAGTGCAGACATGCAGGGGCAGTTCTAGCTTCATCAGCGAAACCGAGCCGACCGCCATGTCTCTATCTTTCAGACTCACACCTACTTTTTCACCTCCCCCACCACCTCATCTCAGATTCACCCTCCTCTGTCGATCCAACCTCAACCCAATATCGATCCACTCTTCCCCTCCTTCGAAGGTTACATTTTCATTACCAATCCGATGCGTGAAGGAAGGCTCCGACCACGTGTCGGTGACCCGAGCGAGACCCAGATGGGAAAACGCGCTCTCTGCTGCGGCGAGCCTATACCCTCTTTACGTGAGCGCCGGGGGGGTCGTGGCTTGCCTCAAGCCCTCTGCTTTTCAGTGGTTTGTGCAGGGAGGTCCGACCTCGTATGGCTTGTCGCTTGGACTAATTATGTTGGCCATGGGTCTCACTCTCGAGCTCAAGGACTTGTTCTCTCTCTTCCTGCAGAGACCTCTCTCGGTAATCTCTTCCTCGGAGATTGTTCCTTCTAGTCAGTCGCTCGCCGTGATTGAGGGTGACAAGAGACACATAATTTGGTCAATGTTAATGATTTACTTCTTGGATCCCCTTTACTGTAAAAGTCTGGGCATTATTGCATTTTGTCGATCTTGAGAGATTTATTGGATATGGCCGTGTTCTCGTCTCCATAAGGTTTGACGATTCTCCGATATGGAAGAGCTAACCCGGTAACGATGAAGTAGGCCTAGTTCATGTTTTTGATTCCTGGACTTAATGGCATCGAGTCGGGTTTTTGGGGTCTAGTTCTACTTCATGGTATGTCTATCATAAGGTTTCACTAATAAGAGCGCACAGGCTCCTATATGGCAACAATCACGCTGCATCAAGGACTGTGGATACAAAAGTGATACAGCAATATTCTTCTAATGCCGTAACAAAAGCATTCATCACAGTAATAGAAAGGGATGTAGCATAGTCTCTTTTTTCCACAGCATTCTACTGATAAACTGAATATTAAGTCATGATCTCCCTTTAGTGCAATTGAGAAGCTATGTTCTATATACGCCTCATTCATCTGCATTCCTGTTGTGTCTTTTACTATCTTTTCTAAGTACAAACTTGCCAATGCTTTACCAATCAGATACTCTTTGGATGTGTGGCTCAGTTTACTATTATGCCAGCTCTCGGGACATTAATAAGTAGATTACTGGGGCTTCCACCTTCTCTTTCAGTGGGTTTGATATTGCTTGCCTGTTGCCCCGGGGGTACTGCTTCCAATGTGGTAAGACTTCTTTTTTCCCTCACCATATATCAGAACCTAGAAGAAAATAGTGACTAGAGTTTTTTTTTCATACAAAAGGTAGTTTTCCCTGTTTTATATATTGGCTAAATAAACTTTGTTCAATTACTCTTATAATTATATATGGCTTTTTGTGCTGTCAAAAAGCTTCTTCAAAATATAGGCTTAGGCTCCAGTTGACAGTATCTGGGGCTGGAGAATGTACTCTATCAGTTGCAACTCATTTTCATGCACTTGCTAACACAGCACAGGGTCAAGTTTGTTAAGTAATCAAGCCTGATCTATTCTTGTTCTTTTGTGGCTAAATTTTTAGTTATCTTGTATGTATACATTTGATGAGTCTTAACGAGGGTCTGAGGGATGCGGATTCATGAGATCTGAAAGCTGGTCTAAGTTATCTGACTTTGTCACTTGTTGTTGAAGTTATTTGATGGATAAGGAGCGGATACTGTTGTCAATATGGTTTAAATCCAGTTGAGTTGAATATGGTGTCCAATGATAGTAACCACGAAGTAGACAATGATGTTTTATTTGGTTCGACTTTCATAGTCCATGCAGTCACCAAGCATGTTATAATTGAGTGAAAATGCCTCATTCCAATAATATCTCCAGTCATTTCCATTATCTGAAATAGCATTTCAGGTTACTTTAATTGCTCAAGGGGATGTTCCTCTATCTATCATGATGACAGTTTGTACCACTCTCGGAGCAGTACTTCTGACTCCTCTCCTGACGAAGATATTGGCCGGAACTTATGTTCCAGTTGATGCCATTAAACTTTCGATCAGCACCTTGCAGGTAAATATGGTCTTAAGTCAGCTTGTGAGGACACCACGGACAGGTTCAGTATAGACGGTTAATTCTTTTGCTGTATATATCCTTATGTAGGTGGTAGTTGCTCCAATTCTTTTAGGATCTTACTTTCAAAGTGCATTTCCTGAAGCAGTGAAGGTTGTGACTCCTTTTGCACCACTTTTTGCAGTATTGGCATCGTCTCTGCTAGCATGCAGGTACAGTTCATCTGGGTTGTTTGATTTGGAGTCATTGCTCTTACATTGCATCTCTCTCATGTCTATTTTGTATCTGGTGACTCTAGTGTATTCTCGGAAAATGTGGTCCGACTCAAGTCTTCATTGCTTGGTTCTTCATCAGCCTGTGATCTATCCACATTTGCTCATGTTCGAGCAATAGTATCTGGTGAACTAGGGTTGGTGATACTTTCTGTGCTACTACTTCATTTTGCCGGTTTTTTTGTGGGGTAAGTATTGACCTCTGTTCTGTCTTTCACATATTATTTTCATGGTATCTATTTTCCAGATCCAGTGAAGATATTGCTTGTAATGTTTCGTTGTTTTGCGCAATGATGTGGACCCATGATATTCTCTTTTGTTTCGTTTTTTCTTTAGTGGCGTGTATGCAATTGTGCATGTGTTTTTTTTTTTCCTGCTCTTTTGACACACATATTCTTGGAAAATTTGGTATTTTTTCATTTCCTTGTTTTCCCCTTTTCTTAATATCCTCAGATTCTGTCACTCTAGTCAAGCAGTAAATTGAATAAAGAGGACGACCTTAGTGAGAGAACCAAGAAATTATACTGAGCCATGCATGCGTGGCTGGTTTATGCATGTGAATGCGGAAGTTGTTCTTTAATGTATCAGATCATGTGTGAGAATGAAATCTGTTACTGGACAATAGACATTGTCATTAACTTTGAGATAGTGGAAGATCACACAGTGTTTCAATATAAAAGTTAAGAAGCTTTATATCTCTCTCGTCAGATGGCAACGTGTGATGATGCTCCGCCTTTCACTTTTTTAAGATTGAGAAAATCACTTGACAGTTTTGACATGCTGGCATATTCAGCAGAATACTACCATGGCAAGTTTTATACTTAAACTGTTGATTGTGCGTAAGAATGTTTGCATCTAATATGTATACTTCATGACATTATCTTCAGGTACATATCCTCAGCAATTTGCGGGTTTAGAGAACCACAAAGGCGAGCAGTTTCTATTGAGGTAACTTCTTATTAATGTTTGAAATCTGGCATTGTCCAAAAGCTCTCTGACAACCCTATATAGAATAACTTAGTAGACTTAATTTTACTCTGTTTTCGCGCGCGCGATGTGGGCGCCTGTGAATTCTTGAGAGGTTGAGATTTTCAGTTCTGTTGATTGTTTGGAATAACTTGCGCTTGTCAAATTCTCAAATTAACGATGTTCCCATATTGTCTAGCAGAGCTATCTTCCTTATTGTAACATTTGTCTTCTACACTGGACTTCAGGTGGGTATGCAGAACTCTTCATTAGGTGTGGTTTTAGCGACCTCCCATTTCACCTCTCCTTTGGTTGCGCTACCTCCAGCCATGTCTGCGGTTATTATGAATATTATGGGAAGCAGTTTGGGCTTCATCTGGAGATATATTGATCCATCTGATCAGGCAACTACTAAAAGCAACGACTGACTCAAAGTTGCTGCATTGAAATAAAATGATGTGTTATATGATGACCTATAGGTCTAAAATCTTCATTTACTTTCATTCTTTCTTACGTCAGACCGAATGAATTCCATCAACGAGCTTATGTGCAAGTTTCAGGCTCTAAGCACGTGCGAAGTGGAAATGGAAGTTCGGTGAATGTAGAATTGGTTATTTCTGGGTGTGAGTATGGCTAATTGATATATTGATCCATCTGATCAGACAACTACCCAAAGCAATGACTGACTCAAAGTTGCTGCATTGAAATAAAATGATGTGCATTATTGCTTATATGACCAGCTATAGGTCTAAATTCTTCATTTACTTTCATTCTTTCTTACATCAGACAGAATGACTTCCATCAACGAGCTTATGTGCAAGTTTCAGGCTTTAAGCACTTTCGAAGTGGAAACCGAAGTTCGGCGAATGTAGAATTGGTTATTTCTGGGTGTGAGTATGGCTAATTATTTCTCCTCTTTTCTTTATTGTTTTCTTAGTTTGAGGGTTGCCATGCCACAAAAGTAATGGAGGAAACCTAGGGAGAAGGCTTTGCAATGGACGACACCTAATTTCCTGTGGGTTGTCTCGTCCGCTCCTCTCTCAAAACCCAACTGCTGCCTAAGATTCATCCATGACAGACAAGACCACGTTGTTGCCAATCCTGTATCATGCAACATGACATGAGGAAAACACGTGGTGTTTGCCTCTTTTTAATTGTTAATGTTTAACTTCAAGTGAGGACTTTGGAAAGAAAAAGGAAAAATAATAAGATGGAGCAGCTGGCCTGGATGGCGACATACACTTTTCCCTGCACTAATTGCCACAAGAATGGGCCGCAGAAAATGTTAAAAAAAGACATTTGCTAGTTGCAGCTGGCGGGTGCACTATGTTTCTGTGATTTAATGGCTAAATGCATGGCTTGAAATTTCGAGAAAAAGGTGCAAAGTTCGTGCAATCGTAGTAAAACAATACTACATGTGACCCGTGAAACTGCTCCACTTTGTTGTTTTTGCGTGGAATGTCTTTAAAGTCAGGTTATAAATATGAAATCGATGTACTTAATCTACAAATGCATGTAATACATATTATTTTGATGTCTTTGGTATGAAACTTGTACTATAGGTTCTTTTTGGTTGTTATCTTTCTCTCGGATACAGCCAAAAAAAATTCAGAATAATGGCGAAAAATATTTGATTTGCTAATCATCTCAATCTCCACAACAATGATTGATCTTTGTTTGTTTCTCCTTTAAAATTTGATTTGTGTCGAATCTATCGAAAAACCTGCTTACCCCCGGTGTCATAATACGTCAATTCATGACTGACTTATGGGCGTCAATGTCGATATAACTCTAAATTCAATTGGAGAGAGCCAACCCATGGAGCCACGGTTTTAGTTGATATCTAAACAATCGAAAAGAAAGGGAATAAAATGGAGTTTGAGTCGACCTCTCCTGAAACTAGGGATTTCATGAAGCTTAATCCTCCTGATACTGGAAAGCAGAGAAGACAGGAGACACCAAACTCAGACGAGGACGAATGTGATCGTCATGATTTAAAGACTGATCTGAAGTTGGCCGATGAAGCTCCTCCTGGCGTTTATCTGTTCAGGACATACATGGCCCCTAAAGCTCCAGACAAGAACATCAGTGGAGGACCAGGGAGCAGCAGGCATCCTTTGCTTCCACCACAGTTTGGATGCAATGGACCTCGGCTCGCTAGTCGTCTTGAAAGAGAGATATTTCCCCAAATGAGGTAACTCGAATCCCTGTTGAAATTTCGAACCTTTGATTCCACGAGTTTGGCTTCCTGGAAATGATGGATACCTAAGATGTTGATGCTCAGGAATACACAGTTCTCAGATTGCAACTTGGCACCGTCGCAGCTCACCATATTCTATGCCGGCATGGTCAACGTCTACAACAACGTCCCTGTTGATAAGGTGCATACTCAGGCAAAAAATAGGTTTCTCCTTGGTTATTCTCTACCTTGCATAACATGAACAGGATTTCTCATGTCCACCACTCCTCATGTTATTCCGATTTTCGCCTATTCATGCATATTTGAAGTGGCTGATTAAGATGGCAAAAAGCAGGCCCAGGCGATTATGCTTCTAGCTGGTCAAAGCTCTTTGACGAAGCCTATGGCGGCGAAATCTGGAGAAGCAATCAAGATGATGCCACCTCATCCGCGGCAGATCAGTATGCCTCCCATCTGCAAGCCGCAAGGTGGTAAGAGGGTTCCCTTGACATTGTATCCGTATCTTGGCATGCATGTCCCCGAATTGATCTGGACTTACCTTTCTTTCTTCTTCGCTAGACGTTCCAATGGCAAGAAAGCATTCACTTTGCCTCTTTCTTCAAAAGCGTCATGATCGGTACCGATCTTTCCAGTAACGTTTCTTTCTCAGAATCGCTCCTCAAAACATTTTACGAAAGGGATGGCTAATGTTTCTTGTTCTTTGGTGGGACTAGGATTCGCAGGATCACAAACAAAAGCCCCTACAGTTCATCTGGTGGGAGACACAGAGAAATGGAGCCAAGACAAGAAGAGGGCTCGCGCAATACCGGGAAGGGTCATCATTCCACTCCTCTGTCACCCTTCCCTTCGCGATCGGGATTTTTCTGCTCTGTATCAACTACTAAAAGATGACGTCAAATACAGCCACCATCTTTGTCCGAGTCACAGCGACTTTGCTGATAACATCTTTCCACCCAATAATCTTCACAGATATTCCCTGTTTGTTCCAGTAATTCTCATTGATTATAACAGGAAACAGCATCTCCTGTGAATCCTCCGAATTGAACGTACTACTATGGATGGACTCTAGATAAATGAGCACTATTTCCATTTCTCAAATCCCTGATACGTAGGAAGTACTTTGTGATTTCAAGTATTGATACATTTTTCTGCTGAGCAGAGCAAGATCGTGCGCGTACTTAGCGATCTATCATCTTGCGAGTGACATCAATGTCGAGCAAATATGCTTTGTGGGACACCACCTTCGCTTTTCCATTTTTTCTCAATCAAGTAATAAACTAATAGACAGGGAGGTCAAAGCACTTGAAGTAGGTCTTGGAAAAGATTTACTAGCCCAAGAAAAAGTCAATTAGGATTACCCGGTGTTAGGTGAATTTTTATTTGGCGTAAGCAATTAATTGTACATGCTTTGTTTTATTTGTAGATTATAACTTGAAATTAATTCCAATTGATTTGAAATTCGGCTCATAATTGAATGAAGTAGACTCCCCCCCTTTTTGCCAAAGAAGGAGGTGGTTGATGAAAAAGAGCAAAGAGTATCATGGAAAAGTAGAGTTATCAAGAATTACAATCACCGGAAAAGCTGAAGAAACGGAACTGAAAGAAGCAAGGGGGTCCCCCAGCGCCGGTTACAGTTATAGTTGGATCGGGACCCTCTATAGCGCCGTCCCGACAAAGTACCAGGAGGTTGCGCATCATCTCAACGGCCGAGATTCACTGTCTCGATTCCCTGTCCACTTCTTTCGCTTCTCGATGTCCTCACTGCCCTGAATCTGTTCGCCACTTCGCTCTTCAAGCTCTCAAGCTCGGTCACCTCCTCTCTCTCTCGGACATCTGCTCCAACAATCTGCGCTAATGAATGATGGCAACGGGTGATTTGTCTCTCTGCTTCTCTTGATTCATCGCCCACAAGTTGTCTCCTCGGGGCCGTTCTTAGATCAAGCTCTGCGATGGATTCAAGTACTTAAATTATTGATCTTTCCAGCCAAAACATGCACGACACCCATGAGGTCTCGCCGGTCAAGACCCCATCCTCCGACCCCGGCAAGTTCGAGAGGCCCCCACTCCTCAAGAAACCCAAAACCCTAGATGATGCCGATGCCGATTCCACCCCTCACTTTCCCGGCCCCCTCTTCCCCGCCGTCCGCCGCGCCGCCACGGTTCCCCCCTCCTCCCGCCCTCCCCTTTCCAACCTCCGCGTCTCCGTCGGGGACGATCGGTCCCCTCTCGAGTCCTCCTTCTCCGATCGCGACTGGGTTTACCCCGCATTCCTCGGGCATCACCCCGCCAAGAGCCGAGTCGCTCTCAATGCTTCAAAGCCGCAGAAGCTTGACTCTCCCGTTTTGACTGCTCGCGGCCACGCGGACCACCCCAGTTGCAAAGTTATCAGTGAGAAGCAGCTGATCGGAGCTGCCCCTAAGAAAAAAGTGGAGAAGAATGTCAAGTTGGGATCGAGTCAGCTCGGTGTGACCCGGTCAAACTCGGGCAGTGGTTTTGCTTCAAAGAGAATTGGGCTGTTCAAGCGATCGTGGATACTTTATTTGGTAAGATGTGATTTACTTCACTTGAGGATAACCTTGTCGTAAGACAAACGATGCATTTGCATCTGCATTCTTTATTCTTTCACTGGGAAGGTTGATAAAAAGGCTCAGGATGTGTTGTTTACCTGATCTTGCCGTTAAGTATTCTTTGATAAATACTAAAGTTGGATGTACGTTGATCCATTTCATAGGCTATTACCGCTGACAATGAACTTTGGAAGATTCGTAGGATGGGCTTACCCCTAGAAAAGGGCTGTCCACTAACCAGACCAGAGCAAAAGTTCAAAGCACACTTCCGTCATTGTTGTAGCACGTGTTCATTTCCTCCCATAATAATATTTTACGGTGGAGCTTCATCTCTTCACTTTTGCAATCGAGGACAGTGCGATTGGAAATGTCAAAACGTTGTAGCTAAATCTTTTGGGCAAAGAACTCCACATTATAGTTTATCCACACGGTTTGAAATAATATGACATGTTCTTGGAGGAGGTTGTTTGGCTAGGCAAATAGTCTGATTATTAATTTGGACTGCTTTTGTCTTTTTGATGATTATCTTTTCTTTTTCAATGAGCCTGTAGCAGGAGTGTGCTATTTGCTATCTTAAGTCTGCCACAATGTTTTTTTTTTTTTGGTAAATTAAGTCTGCCACAATGTTGCTTTCCTCTTTTTTCTAACAATTTTATTTTGCATCATTTTTGCAGCTTGGTTTCACTTGTATGATAGTTGTACCGTACACATTTTATCTGCAGATAAGAGTACAGAAACTTCAGGTCTGTTGAATGTCGTGCTTAGTTATATGCTTTCTAAAGTACTTTGATTAGTAAAATAAGAGTTTTCTAATTTGGAGTAAGTCTCTTGCAGGAGGAGAACAATGACCTGCGCGCTTTATGCAGTGATAGACTTGATGATAGTGAAAGTTCAAAGATTTTGCTGCACGAGCAGAGGGAATTGTTGTCTGATTGGTCTAACACTGAAAGAAGAACTGTAGCTCTATATACTGTGGTTATCACCCTTCTCATGCCATTTGTTTTATATAAGTATCTGGACTATCTTCCCAAGTTAAAAAATCTTTTGAAGAGGATGAAGAATAACCAGGAAGAGGTTCCTCTGAAAAAGAGAATTGCCTACATGGTGGATGTTTGCTTCTCTGTTTATCCATATGCAAAGCTCCTAGCACTTCTCTTTGCAACTATATTTCTTATCGCATTTGGTGGCTTGGCATTGTATGCGGTCAGTGATGGTAGTTTTGCGGAGGCCCTTTGGCTCTCATGGACTTTTGTCGCTGATTCTGGTAATCATGCTGATAGAGTTGGCACGGGGCCGAGGATAGTTTCTGTCTCCATCAGTTCAGGTGGCATGCTGATATTCGCAATGATGCTTGGGCTTGTTTCTGATGCTATCTCTGAAAAGGTGGATTCCCTGCGCAAAGGGAAGAGTGAAGTGATAGAAAGAAATCACATACTGATTTTAGGGTGGAGTGACAAATTGGTCAGTACTCACTTGATATTTACTTGCAAGAACTTTTTCTGCTGCTCTTTTTCTCAGTTCTTGTCAGGGATTTTGCTGTGTCCAGTGAACGATATTCTTAGACCTTTGCCATAGTGATTCAATCAATTTCACTCACGAAGTTGCATAATCAGCATTGGAGTGCTTATAGAGTTCTTTATATGTCGTTTGTGTGAGCAAGTCTCTGCTGAGTTTCTATATTGTCTCTATGCTTATTCCCTTCACATGAATGAGACTCCTTTGGTTCACCAATTGAGTATTAGATGACTGTAAGACACTCCTCTTGTGGATTTTTACAATTGAAAAATATTATTGTGGTCCTGCTTTGGAGTTAAAGGTGGAATGCTTAATATGAAACACATGCTAGATGACTGATAAACAGGGGATTTCAGGGCTCGCTGTTGAAGCAGCTAGCAATAGCCAATGAGAGTATCGGTGGTGGAGTCGTCGTCGTACTTGCAGAAAGGGACAAGGAGGAAATGGAGATGGACATTGCCAAGCTGGAGTTTGACTTCATGGGCACATCTGTAATATGTAGAAGTGGAAGTCCTCTTATTTTGGCTGATCTAAAGAAGGTAAGCTTAGGTTTTCTATAATCTTGAATGTGCATGAAATGAGACTCCCAATTCTTGTTGGTTCACTTTGTGACTGCATTATTTGGAGGGACGTCCCTCTCTTGTTTTGTCCCACACCTTAAATTTCCTATTAATGGACTTCTCATTTTATTTCTTTTCTTGTTTTGAAGGTTTCAGTTTCAAAGGCACGTGCTATTATTGTATTGGCATCTGATGAAAATGCAGATCAGGTTTTCTCCCTTTCAGCTTACTAGTTTCTTGTGCTTGTCCATGACTTGAAGTGTTTTATAAAGTTACTAATTGTTATTGTTCTTTTCGCTAGAGTGATGCACGTGCTCTAAGGGTCGTGCTAAGTCTTACGGGAGTAAAAGAAGGTCTGAAGGGTCATGTTGTTGTAGAGATGAGTGATATTGACAACGAACCTCTGGTCAAGCTTGTTGGAGGAGACCTTATTGAGACAGTTGTTGCACATGATGTAATAGGGCGCTTGATGATACAATGTGCTCTTCAACCGGGTCTTGCACAGGTTGCTAAGTGCTTCTCTTTTGCTCTTTTATGAAACGTGGTATTTATTAAGCAGTGCAACAAAGCTTCAATACAACTTTGCCTTTCAAATTCTTTTTTTGTTTTTTTGGCGCCCTTTTCCCCTTACTTCTTTGTTAGACTTCTCATTCATGCTGGACTCAAGTGGATTAAGTTGCTAAAGAAGCAAATTCTACCTTTGGGGTAATTGAAATCTTTGACTTTTGCTGGTCGAAATTGGTCTTGTTTCTCCCATCGACATCAACATGCGGGTGCTAGGTAGTACATTTAACTTGTCTTGCTAGGTAGTATATTTAACTTTTCTTGCTTCAAACTACCAGCTAAAAAAAAAAATATTTACCAAAAAAAAAAAAAACTACCAGCTAAAAAAATGTGGTCTCATTTTGTTGGTAGTTGGAACCCTGTTCCATTTACTCTACTTATCACTATCCTTGATCAGAAAATTCTGTCCCGATCTACCACTGACCCAACTTAAGGCAGAAGGTCCTTGTGTTAGTCATGATGATGCCCAATATTCAGATTTTACCAGGAATTTCTCTATAGTTCTTTTTGCATATGCAGTGGTGCAATCATTGATTGTCAGAAAAGCCATTTGGATCTGCAAACTTCATTTTATTAGTTCACTGTGATTATCATTGTCATC
Source organism: Melaleuca quinquenervia (assembly GCA_030064385.1). Lineage (NCBI taxonomy): Eukaryota > Viridiplantae > Streptophyta > Magnoliopsida > Myrtales > Myrtaceae > Melaleuca > Melaleuca quinquenervia. Next base: position 287,764 of record CM057726.1, on the reverse strand, counting down.
AGTCCCCTTTATATTTCCAACAGATATGGGAAGACATTTTGGGTTTTGAGAATGCAGAGTTCTACATTAAGCGGTGGCCACAATTGGATGGTTTGAGGTTTGAGGATGTCCTTATTTCATTTCCTGATGCAATTCCTTGTGGAGTTAAGGCTGCTGCAGATGGTGGGAAGATAATTCTAAATCCTGATGATAGTTACATATTGAAGGAAGGAGATGAAGTTCTTGTTATTGCTGAGGATGATAATACCTACTCTCCAGGTCCCCTCCCAGAGGTAGTTTATCAATTCTTATCTGAATGGCACCTCTCAATGAGTTTGAGCTTCTGAATACGAGATTTTAAATTGTATGATTGAACTTGGCAGTCTGCGCCTGGTTTGACTGTATCTTTTTGTGTACCTAGTTTATGGAGTTGCGCTAACAAATCATTTTGCACTAAAACACATTGTGCAATAGTGCTGTATGATCAGTGTGATTGTTCTCCTTTTCCTCTCTTACTGTACTTCTATAGTCAGACTGACAAGTCATAAAAACCCGTGGCTAATTGCAAGTCAGTCTTTTGGCTTCTTCTGAAGTACTACTACCTCTTGCACTCGCTCAATTTGGTTTGTTGATTCCGAGTTTTTTTTTTAATGTCTTAATGCAGGTACACAAGGGACTTTTCCCTAAAAAAGCTGACCCTCCAAAATATCCCGAGAGAATACTATTTTGTGGGTGGCGTCGTGACATTGATGATATGATTAATGTAAGTTGCCTTGCATATTTAGCGCTCTACTATACCTGGAGTTCCATCATATATGGAGGGTTTTGTCAAGGCTTTTGACATTTAATTAAAAAATACAATGGGATAGGATCTTTTGAATATATTAATGGCAACAAGTGGAAGATGAGGATGTTGAGAAATCTGCCACCAGCATAAATGACGTAATTCGATAAGAGGTCTCAAATTTAAGTGCGCTTTCTAGTCACTATAATCAGGGATGACGCCATTAACAACTCTGGCATCTGAAAACTTTTGGCACCGTTAAATCCTTGGTGAATGCTAACTGTGACTACTAATCATCATCCAATGCTTTGGGAACCCCTTCTGAACGAAATTTTCAAGTCTAACAATCGTTATGTAGGATATGCTGCCAACATTGCAAGTGTCTCATCAATGTGCAACAACAACTTTCCTAGTTAATCTTGTAATTTTGTGTTAATAAGGTTTCCTCTTGATAGAATGGATACTAAATTATGATCTTAAGATTCCTCAATGTTAACTAATTTTCTGTAACAAAGGATTCCTAAGCCTAAGATCTGTGAGCCAACCCCATAAATGAGTGAATATTTTCAAAAGTCTAGTGACATACTCAAACTAAGTTAACATAGTAGTTTGATCTAGCATGGAAATTCATTCACAAGATTGTTTCTATTTTTTAAATAATGTTGAGTGTAATTTAGGGTCACTTTGTATTTTTTTGCTTCGCTTTTTAAGTTATTGAATCCACCATTTTTGGATGGAAGTAGATAATTAATTTGCAAGAGAATTCTTGCAGACGGTTTCATTATGTTTGTTCGTACGGCCCATGGTCAACTTGATGATTCGGCTCTCTGCTAGAATACTTTTAGATTTTGTTTTCTCATGTGATTACTAGTAGTAATGGCCTCTAATTTAGGTTAACCTGTAAACATCACTTTTGGTTTAGACCACGTGCTTTTTAATAATTGTTGATATTGTGCAAAAATCTTTTATCAGGTTCTAGAGGCCTTCCTGGCTCCAGGATCAGAATTATGGATATTCAGTGAGGTCCCAGAAAAGGATAGAGAGACAAAGCTTATAGATGGTGGACTTGATATTACTACGTTGCAAAACATAAAACTTGTTCACCATGAGGGGAATGCTGTTATCAGGCGCCACCTTGAGAACCTCCCTCTTGAGACTTTTGACTCTGTAAGTTATATTTTCTCTATAAGTGTGTGTCATGCATGCCCGCTAGTTTAATCATGAGAAGGACAAAACGCAGAGGTGGAATCCATCCATATGGCAGTTGGAATCCTTGCATATGGTAGTTTATGTTGACTTGAAGGCATTGGCATACTAAATTTCTAGCATTATTTATTTCTTCTTGGCATTTGTCAATTTAAAGTTTGAGGGCCCATTTTTAGCATGGAGTAGTCCTGATTCAATTATGCTTTATGTAATGCTGGATGTTGTAGAAACTAGTGAAGCTTGGAGAGAAAGCTGCTTGTGATCAAGATATGTACTTGTAATATCTGTGACCTGATCATTGCTTTTCTCTGCTCCTGCTTCAATTCAGTTTTTGTAAATCAAACCCTTCCTGTTTATTGCTTGAAAAATTATTTGTTTTGGATTGATATAACCTGCTTCTTAGTAAGATCTATCCACCATGCAAAGCCAAAGCTCATTGATTTTGTTTTTCTTGGTCTGCTGATTGATTTACAGATAAAAAAGTTCTCTGGCACTTGTTGCTGTTGAAATTCTATGCTAATATGCAATTTGATAACAGCTAATCTGGAATTCACAAGATACTCTCGAGCTTGTCAATCCTGGATAAACCATGGCAACATTGCATCTTGCGTGCTTTCAGTTCTGGCCAATTACTAACTCTAAGGGGACAGATTTTAATTCTCGCAGATGAATCGCTGGAAGACTCTATTGTGCATTCGGACTCAAGATCTCTGGCCACCCTCCTCCTTATTCGAGATATACAGGTAACTCTATATGTTTTTACAACCAACTTCAAAAAGTATGTTAGGAGTTAGCCATGTTATCAATGCTTTCTGAGCTTGATACATGAAATCAGTCGAGAATGTTATTGATGCTTTTAACAGATGAAATTTACTTCCATTTCCAGAATTGGAGTTGCATTCTAATCATCATGTTGCATTCACGTCAACTACCAGTGTGTCCGTCATGTTATGTTAGTAACAAGATTTCTTTTGATTAGGCATGGCTACAAATTGTAATTGCTTGATTTTCTATGGAATGCAGTCAAAGCGTCTTCATACAAGTTCAACCTCCCTGAGGCTGGCAGAGTTTTCTCACAGTTCTTGGATAAGTGAAATGCAACAAGCTTCAGACAAGTCTATAATAATTAGTGAAATTTTGGATTCTAGGACCAGAAACTTGGTGTCAGTTTCCAGAATCAGCGACTATGTGCTATCAAATGAGCTGGTTAGCATGGCACTGGCAATGGTGGCTGAGGATAAACAAATCAATCGGGTGCTTGAGGAACTTTTCGCAGAGGAGGTGAGAGTTTTATTTTCATCTGGCAGCTTTTCCTTTTCAATCTAATTTTTAATACAGCATCATCCAAATGTTGCTTAGTTTACTTTCTTGTCAAATGCAAATAATAACCATGCATCATTCCCACTCAACTATGAGGTTTACCATCATATGATACTTTAGTATGAAAACAAATGGCAGTTTCAATATTTTTCTTTGTTTAGTATCTCCCTTCTTCTCTTTTGATTATCATGGATTACATCCGCATCAAAAAGGTTGGGTAGTCGTTAACATGCGATAAAACTCTCTTTCCTGAAAAGTGAGTCCATTTGGTGCCGACAATGAATTTTGAGTTAGAGTTTCATCAACAAGATGTATACATGGTGACATGTTCCTGTGTATACTGATGATACATTTTTACTCAGGGAAATGAAATGTGTATCAAACCAGCAGAGTTCTATTTATTTGACCAGGAGGAGCTGTCCTTCTATGACATAATGATCAGGGGCCGTCAGAGGCAAGAGATCATCATAGGCTATCGAGATGCAAATGCAGAGCGTGCTATAATTAATCCTTCCGAGAAGTCACTAGTGAGGAAATGGTCACTTGGTGATGTATTTGTTGTTATTTCCTCCAGTGAATGAAAAAGGACAGATTCTCAAGCCATCATCAGGCTGCATTTTCTTGATCTGGCTGGCCATCAATTTTAATTATTGGAACTTTGCCAACTGAGAAAACTCTCAAGTTCTTTGGGGATCTCAAAGATTGATATCAAAGGCTGACAAGCGGCTGCATTCGCCAGACAAGAAATATGCTGCTAAATGCATTGCACTTTGCAGTTTGAAGGAAGTGGAATCTTCAATGTCCCATTTCGCTAACATGACGAGGGATTTAGCATTGCTAACTGGAGAAGGCTGAGGCAGATGGAATCACTGTAAATGTGAGGAGTAGATTCAGGTGGGCGGATTAACGGGGAATTCCCCTTTGATGGCCTTCTGCCCCTTCTCTCGGTAGTTTAGCTCTCGAGGATGAGTAAAATTTTGGTCCTTACTGATTTGTAAGGTACAAACCATGGTATTTCAGGAAGCTACACCATCTAGTCATGTTGCGTTGTTGAGAATTCATCTCATTGTAAAACAAATAAAGGTGCTTCGGATGCCATTTTTGTTCCTTCAGGACGAGGAGATATAACGGTGATAGGATGCTTAGAAAGTTGACGTGTTACTTAAATGTATCGTTCAATCATCTGGGAGCTGATCATCTTGCGCATGGTTTTCCATACTGGATAACGTTCCTATTTCCACTTCTGCTTGGAGAGATGCAAATCAATTAAAGAGCTGGACGCCTATAAAGCTCAATATCTTCTTTTCAGCAACATCCTCCTTCGTCTGTCGACTGAAGTAGAACAAGTAAAATCTGAGTACGGTTTTCCAGAAATCTGCTTCATTCTGCTACACGAATTTGTCCCTGACGTATCTGTGATCTTACAGCCATGCACTTCATGGGCGCTGCACCTCACAAATCATCTCCATGTTTCGCCAATTACGAGGCATTATATGTCATATTTAGAAGTCCCCAATTTAATTACAATCAAACTTGTTATTGGCATCTAGCCCTAAAATCATTATGCTTATGATTATATGTCAGAATTTGCAAGTATGATGGTTCAATTTATTGGGTTATATGCGTTTTATTGTGATGCGATTCTTTCTGATCGGGATACTTAGATAAGAAACATAATCCAAGTGAGGAAACCTTGGTAAATTTCAATATAAATTTAGCAAATACTTCAAATGACTTGGATGGAATTCGGTTTTGATAACACTAGCATATGCTAAATATCGTTCACTCGTAAGTACGCGGTGGAAAAAACATATCTTCTGGCCATTTGGATTTGGATGATGCCCTCATCCATAAGTCCATTTCATAGACGTCTTAGATTGTAGAAGCACGAACATACAATCGACTCCTAACATCATATTTGATGTCTTGGGGTCTCTGCCTTATGGAGCTACAGAAAAGTGTCAAATTCGTGGAAAATCACCCGCATAGATCATCACATTTGACAGGGGGATCCAATCTTTTAGTTTAGGCTAATGCTTCCTCCCATCACGAGAGTATTAGCTAAACATATAAGACTGTCTTCATAACTAGATGGATAAGGGCTTAACCTAGTAATCATCACATTAATTTATATCACCATTTTGACTTGGTATTCTGGAGATTCCGAAGTCGTGGCAAGCGGGCAACATTGTGTTGGTTTTTGGGAATAAAAAGGGTGAATGAGAAATTGTTTCTCAAGTACAAACCTTAGTGAGATGTGGTTCTCACATGTGGAAAAGCAACTTTGGGTGGAAAGTGTAGAAACACTTATCTTAGTATCGGTGGTCTAACTATGTAGAACGTTCTGGAGAAACTGAAAAGTCAGAAGGTTCTGACTAGTACATTCTGGTGACTCAGAACTTCAGAACTTCTATAGACTCAGAACGTCGGATGTTCTGTGGACTCAGAAAGTCAGAACGTGGGACGTTCTGGAGAAACTGGAAAGTCAATAACCACCAGACTTAGATTAAATGCCTATTTAATCTATTTTATCGTAACTTGAGGTTTCGAATTAAGTTGCTACGGTTTTAATCAGCATTAAATGCTTGCTGATTTACGATGGTTGTTTAATTAGCATAAATTCTTGCCGATTTACGACGACAACTAAATTCCCAAATAACCTTATCGGTTACTGAAAGGTTTGATCCGATACTTGAATATCTTATCGGAAATTGAAGAAGCCGAATAGTCTTCCCACATTATTTATGATTTTTCATTCCTTTATTGCCCGGGCTAATGCATAACTTTTTACATTCACTTCGAAAGAAAAATAGCATAGAATTCGTTTTTGAGAGAGTGTTCACAAAAAGAAGGTGTTCAAGTTCGCCGAAAGTCAAGAAACTTCATTCTTCTTGGCTGCCAACCGTTGTATCCTGCGAAATAGACGTCCACACTGCCTCACGAGTGCTAGAGAGATCTTCATTGCGTATCGGAGGGGACGAATCTGTTTTAAGGAGATTGTTTTCATACAGGCCTCGGTTTTTCTGTATTCTGTTGGGTTGTAATTGTTGTATCTCCTTTGAAGAGTTGTAATTACATTTGGTTGTAAGTGTGTCGTTCTTGAAGTCCATTTGAATTGTATTCGCTCCTAAGCATCCAAGAGTCTGACCACCTCAGACTTTGGCATCTCAGACTTTGGCTGAATCTGACTACCTCAGACTTTCGCCAGGAATATATCCAACACATTGAATTTCTTTATGGAGATAGATCCAACGTCAGAAACTGGGATGAGGCCAGCCTTCCTTTATTGTTTTCAACGCCAGACCGCGTATGGCGTGCCGGACTAGAAACACAAGTTGGTCTGCTCCTTTTGTACCAAACATAGAGACACCAACCCTCATTATCTTAATGGGAACTGAGATGATGTCGACCCCAAGCTCACCACAACGAATGCAGAAAGCCTCGAAGTTTGGAGCGGTGTACGTATACTCAACGAAGCTGCAGACTGTACAGTCGAGAACACCACATACCATTTCGCGATTCTTATGCCAGCTACGCTACTTTTGGTTTTCGTAGTCCAAATGCTCTCCCGATAACTTGGTTAATATCCAATCGACCGTGACCGCCTCTGTTTCAAGCCTACATCTTCCACAGCTGATGAGGAACGAATTGAATTTTGAGATCATTTATGGAGAGTAACAGGAACAAGGTGGTCAAAAGAAACATCCCACTGGCTCTTCCTACGGATGTTAGAGCGAGCTGCTCTATTGCCGCCGCGAGCGGAGATGCACTCACTGTCATGGTGCCTGTTTAACGACGCCCAACCGGACACTGTATTGGCAGGATGTCTGTCGTGATCTCCAGTTCATTCTTTCCAAGTTTACTGCTGCCCTGATTAAGCGTCTTAAATCGTTGGTTGACGTTCGCTTTATTTAAGACTGGACACCTTTGTTTCCTGGGTAGCTTCATTTTCGCTTTAACTTGAAAATGGGGAAAACAAGAAGGCCCTTCAGAGCCTTGTTTACTTTCAGCTCTGCTTTCTGTTCTGTTCGTTTGCAAGTTAATCGACAGATCTCGTCTACACTGTGGTGATGATAAGGAAGACTCTGCTTTACAAACTTCGCCAAACCGTGCGTACTGGTCTCATATACCGGCAGTCGATGAGCATAAATTTATGTGTGCAAAACGTATGTACATGTTAGAGTAGATGTGATAGCTACCGACCTGAATTCGACTTGCTAAACACCCAATTTCCTCGCCACAAGTTCGAAGATTCACATAAGTCGGAGTTAAATAAATAGAGAACTAAGTTAACAGGAAAAGAACTGATTGTCTATTAATTTTTGCGCCGGCACTGATCCTGTACCATTTTCTGCTTATTCACTACCAAAGCTTTCATTTGTCTTATCAGACAATTTTCTGGCTTCTTATCTATGACTAAAACCGATAAATCGATGAGGAAATGAGAGCGAGGTGACTTTGCGATACAAACCACAACCTCCCCGTGAATTGGAAAAGAATAGGGACTCCAAACTAAAATAAAGTTAAATGACCAGATCAGATCAGACCACATCACCCGATGAACATAACAATGAATGATCACTCTCCGGAGGTGATGGGATACCCGATACCATGCCTTCTTGTAGGGAAAACAACAAAGAGCAAACTGCAGATGACGCCAATTCCAATCGGAAGAATGTTCAGAACCTCCTGTGCCTCTTGTCCTGCCTTGGGGTACAAGCAATTCAACACGTTCTTGTCCCTCAAGGCCACCGCTCCGAAGACCAGCACTGACAACAGCGCGTGGACCCAATCTATGAACCCCCGTTTGTACTTGGTCAAATCCGGCAGGCTTGTAGTCGGGACGGTCGTGTCGAAGATGTACAATCCTTTGGACGTCGCGAATCCATGGTAGACCTGGCCATCGGATGACTTGACGCTGTCAGTGAAACTCGCGATGAAGCAGGAGGCGGCGAGCAGCACGAGCAGGACTATCGTGAGCGGACGGGTGGCGGAGTCGCACGAGCCGTTATTGGTGAAGATCGGCATCAGGAGCTGGAAGGCCAAGAGGGTCCCCGTGGGGAGGAGGTTCGCTAAGTTGGCCGTCCCGGTGAGAGTCTGCGATATCGCTCGCTGCGACAAGGAAGGCGGCCGCTGGAGGGTCTTGGGCGTCTTCGGCTCAAGGTCGCTGGCGCTGCCGCTGGAAGCTTCGCTTGCGGCCGGCACGGATGGAAGCTTGGTGGATGCAGTCCTGGTTCTCAACTCAGACATCTCTGAAGCAAAATATGCAATAGGCAGCGAGGGGCGGACAAGGGCTGTGCGGTTCGGCGACGGCGGCGGAGGAGACCCAGAGAAGAAGCTCGGCCAATGAAGATGGTCTAGGCGTGTGGGGTTGGTAGAATGAGGTGGTGGATATGGTTAGGCGGGTTTATATATATCAAGAAAGAGCAAGGGGGAAGAATACGATTAAGAAGGATGAGACACCGACCCCATTGCCATGTGGGCTTTCATTCATAGGTTGAAGATGGTTCCATGGAGTTTCCTAGACGATTACCTTTGGACGATAAGACACGCGTGAGGTTACCTCCTTGTCCGAGCTTGCGTAGTAGTTCGGGCCACCGGCCGTTGACCTTCTCGTTCTGTGTACTTCGTCAACCCGTCGCGGCTTTTGACGATGACTGGTCCGGCTTTTGACTTTCTGGACAGACTAAATGCGTGGGCTTTTTTTTGGGCCTCTTCAGGGCCCGTCACGTAATCTTCGCTTACCCAGCCCGCACTCGTAGGCCGTGTCCCTGTTACCTCCCTCCTCCTTCTCCTCTCTCGAAGCGAAGAACAGGGACCTTCTTCGGGATTTGCGGGAGCTCCTCTTAAATCTTTTATTCTACTGATATCTGAGTAAGATCTGGAGTTGAACTCACGTCGTCGATTTTCGGTTTTCGCTGTTCACTGCGGTTGCTAATTACCCGTTTCTTGGCCGACCCACCGTTCGAGGATTACGATGATTTATCTGTGAATCCCTTCGGGGGACTTGTACCGATTCCCCCCATCTCTTTCGTGCAGTTTCGTCTTCGGTTCTTGTTTTCTCAGTTTCCAATCTCCATCATATCCATACCAAAGTTCTCACCTTTTTCCTGTTTACTTATCTCCAATTTGCTCCTCCTCCTTTCTTACAGCCGTGGGGTTTCCTGTTCGCCTTTCTCTTTCGGTGCTAGAATGTCTGCAGGGCCGCTTTTGAAATATGCTTCAAGCTTTCCATTATCCTGTCTTCTGCTGGCGGAATTGTTGACATGTGACCTCTGGCTTCGCGTATAATCATTATGCAGTTGAAGAAGCTATTAAAGAAAGAGAAAGGAAAGCAGCAGTATTGAATCCTCTTGCTTGCTCGTCGGGGCTTTTTCGAAGCTCGTGGATCGCCATAACATGAAGCGCAAGCGTGGCCACAAGAAAGGCAAACCGAAAAGCTTTGTTGCGGCCGCTGCTAATGATACATCTAAAACTAATGAAGGTAATCTCGGCATGGATGGGGTCGATCCCGAGGGACATGAGTCCGAAATGGAAGCTGACACGCCTTCTTCATCGGGGACTGATCAACCGTGCAATGTTGCAAATATTAATCCTGACGGATCTATTGATAGGACAACAGGGAGGTCAGTGGGGCATGTCAAAGTCAAGCTCAAGACTTCAAAAAATTTGGAATTGCAAGGCGCTTCTTCAGATGCTCTCTCTCACAGTGATACTGACAAGAGCAACCAGCAGGGCTTAGGGAAACAGGGTACAGTCTCTGAGAAAATTGACGACAGTGCCAACTCACTTTCCGAAACAATAGCGGCTTTTCCTGCGAATCCTGCAAAGAAAGCTGGGAGCATCAAAATTAAGACTTCAAGGGCGTTAGTTCCCTCCGGCAGTCAGACAAGTAATACTAATGCCATATTAGGAGAAGGCGAGAGTTCACATCAAAAGGAGCCAAGATCCCCGGTTCAAAGCTCTCGCTACAATAAGGAAGAGTTAGATGCTGCGTTGATGGTAATAGATGATTGAGGGGCCTGCAGAAATCGTTAGATATCCATTTCTGGATTTTATCTTAGTTTTTGTGGGATAAAAGGGCGAAGTGTTTTTTTTTTTTTTCTGGATATGATTTTTGTGCATAAATATTTTTCAGGTCATTAAGAAGGTAATGAAGATGGATGCAGCGGAACCTTTCAACTTGCCTGTGGATCCTGTTGCTTTGCAAATACCTGTAAGTACCATATGCACTCTCCAGGGGTCGATTGTTCATTGTTCTGGTAAAGCATTCTTGTGCGCCACATCATGGTATCTAGTATCTTGAATTGCTGTCATGCAGCAGTCTTTTCTAGTTCAATGTCGACTGTTACTCCAAAGAAAAAAGAATACTGTGAAGGGAGGAGGGAATCACTTGGGTAGATGCTTGTTTCTGCTGTGCTTCATCCATTCAATCTGTCTAATTAAATTTTTCTGTGTCATTTGCTGGGGGACTATTTTGGTCCAGGACTATTTCGATGTCATTGATACTCCAATGGACTTTGGAACAATATGCAGCAATCTTGAAAATGGTGTTAAATATGTTGATTCTGCGGACGTTTTTAAGGATGTACAATACATTTGGGGGAACTGTTACAAGTACAACAATAAGGGTGACTACATTCTGGATTTAATGAGGCGGGTGAAGAAAAACTTTATGAAGTATTGGACTGCAGCCAGTTTATACACTATACATGGCAAAGGAACTAATGGTTAGTTCACTTTTTCTCTTTGTAATAGCTGAAATCGAACAATGTAGTTTTTGTTTAAAAATTTAATTTCTTCTTTTGGCCAGAAGAATGAATCAGGCATTGTCTTTCACTAAATGAGTTTCACTTTATCCTTGCAATTTGCACTTTCGGGAATGATGTCTAATCTTATCTGTTGAGCAATCTTTATGAGTATCAACCTCATCATGAATGCAGTGAGATATTCTTTTGAATCCATTTTATCAATTGACTGGCAAGTTAATCATGTTGGGACGTTTCAACTCCTTTTTTCTCTTTGCTACATTTAAAATGGTGGGAGGTTATGTTCTGCAAAGAAAAGAGAATAGAAAATGGCATAAGGCTACTTTAGTTCTGTCATTCTGTAGACACTGACAACTCTATTATTAGTATATTACAAAAGAAATAGCAGACAGTAGTAGTTCAGTGTTTTGACATGGCTCCCTTCTTCTTAGTCTTTGGGTTACACATGTCTGTTTCTTTTATTTATGCCCTGTTTGTCTTTCATGGTTTATGCCTAAATATTTTGGCTGTCCTTTGGATGTTACTATGTACATTGTTCTTGTTATTGTTGTTCCTTAGTTCTGATATAGCCTTTAACATCACTTGGCTTCATGGTTTGCCAAATCATTGTGCTAGATGACACCAGAGTTCATTTTCACAGTGAATAGAAGACACCGGAGTTCATTTTACAGTGAACTGTTTTATTTATTTTAATTTCAGATGGCGAAAGCCAGCAAGCTGATATGTCCAGCCAAGGAAAGGGACACACAAAAGTTAATAAATACAAATCGAAGAAACGTCCCGGGTATGATTTGTTATTTTTCTTCTTCACATGCTTCAAATTTTGGTGAAACGAGTGAGACCAAGTACCTAAACTTGTATGGATGCATGACACATCAAACATTGTTGCTGTGGAAGGGAACTCCATTTTTACACGATTCAGTGTGCCAAAGCTGATAAAGACAAAAAAATGAGAATACAGTTAGCTGGCCTTCTTAGTTTGCAGAGGAAAATTTTCCTTTCCCACTTGCTAGAAGGTATAGTAGCAGCTGAAGTAGATATGCTGATCTATCTTTCCTTTTGATTGTGTTGGTGCTCAGTGCATTTCCTTAGACAGAAGATGCCACTATCTTTGACTGTAGCACTCTAGCTTATATAATGGTGGATCCTAGAAAATTTAAATTAGTAGATATCCTGCAAGCCTGTTCTTTGTGTTTTGATGATAATGATCATTTTATATGGTTGCGCTGATGATTTTTCCATGAGATGGTAGCTTATTCTTGAAGGAATAATGTAGTTGATCTCACCGGCTGGTAAAGGAAGTTTTTGAATACGAGGTAAAAGTAGTTTCAATGAGGACGAGAACATGTAAAACTTTGCTCTTTTAACAGGGTGATAGTAAATATTCTTGTCTGGATTGAAAAATGGAGAAAGAGTTCACAAGCACTGGCTTTAGTATTTGGCCATGAACTTACAAATGCTTGCTTTTTGGTGAAGATGCTGTTACAAATTTCCTAGGATGAAATTTTAAGCTCATTCTTTCGTGGAAAATTGGCAGCCATAGCAACGAACATCAGAGAAATAACATTCTTGCTCTATCTTCCTAGATTGTTTATTTTCACCTACTTTATACATTGTTGCAGACATGAAGTTTAAAGTAACTTTTTTTTAATATTAAGTACTGGGATTTGATGGAGTTTCCGTTGATTAGACAATAAGTGTAGAGAACCCATGTGGGATAGCTTTTAAGTCATTTCATAGTACCAAAGCTTGGGATGAGATTTTTATGAATAGAAGCTAGTAAATGGCATGGTTAATTGAAGGTAGATTGGGTTCGATTCTGATGTTGTAGCATATTGCAGAGCTACTTAAGGTAATAGATGATTTTCTTTTCATTGAGTCATAGAACATTTATCCAGGGTTCTTCTTTTCCATGAAAAATGACCAATGGTTTCCTCGGGAGTTCATTTAATCCAGAAGTTGACTGATATGATAATGTGGCTACGAGGCACTGTGTTTGGCACCAGCACGGGCCACTACCAGTCCCCCTAGGTCAGCAATTGCTTGTACTTTGAAATAAATTAGTTGTATCCCTTGTTTAGGTGATTGATTTCAGTGAATGATTATGTTCAATTTTCTTTTCCCTCTAAGCACTTGGTGCGTGACATATTCCGAGATTAGTAGAGAAGTTCTTTCGGTTTTTCTTACTAGAAATTAAGATGCCTTGAGCTTCATCTGAATGCAGAATGAGACGCCATAAAAATGATTGTTTATGTGCTATCTGCGTGTTAAAGCGGCGGAGGAAAGAGCGGGAGGAAAAGGAAAGAATTGATAGAGGTCAGACTGGAGTTGGAGATGAGTTGAAGCAAGAGGTAGCTTCCAATGCTTTTTTCCCTGTTAAAGCATGCCGTGTAATTATTTGAGGTGCTTATTCTGGTTTTAGATCAGCATGAGTTTGTGTCTACTGTACTAATGCTAATTTTTTTGCGATGGGGTACCATCTTGAGCTTCTGATTTGTTTGCACCTAATGGGCAAGCTATCACCCAATGCTTCTGATTCTTTATTCTCCAGAATTTTGCTGTTGCAATTTGCTGGACGTGTTTCATTTTCTTTATGCACTAGAACCTCACAATGTACTATAGTAGGGCTTGACATATGCATGTTGCCAACGAACACTGCTTTCTCGGATTGTTTTATGAATATAGTTCGAATAGCATGGTGTTTTTGCATTGTTATTCTGCACAATAAAATTGATACCGAATTGTGGAGAGATGGATTCTGTGGTGAACACATGTTGAATAAGCTCGTCTTCCTCAAGTTTTTAGCTTGAAACAAGAATGCATAGAGTTGACTCAGCTGCGATCTGAACTGAGTCCTTTCCTAGTAAGGTATCTGTTGGAGCTTTGTTTTGATCCTTTCTCTGATTATTGTATCTTTCAAGGACACTTCTCTTGGGGAAAGTCCAGTAGCTGAGGATTCATCATCAGATGCAGATGAGTCTCTGGACCACATTGCGGATATTGAACAGGAAGAAAAAGGAGAGGAAGTGAAATTGGAGCTTCCGCAGCAGCCAAACAGTCCTCGGCTGGAAAAGGATGACGACAATGATGAGGAGGAGGGAGAGAACAACATGGAGATTCAAAAAGACATTGAGACTCAAACTCCGGAGCCGTTGCAGTCTGGCAAATCTTTGGGGGAAGATCCTACCACCTCACAGGCAAAAGTGGAGTTGAGCGGGGGGCTTGAGGATAGCATGCCGAAAGAAAACACGGGGGATCGACATGATAAAACTGCAACAGTTCAACTACTAAAGCAGAAGGTAGAATCCTCTAGTTCATTTTTAATATTAACTGCAGAATGTCCTTATCATAGAACACAGTTCCATTGCTTGCTGGACTTACATGTGATATGGGCCAATTAAGTGCCTAACTTTTTTTTTTTGGGCCTGGTGAGACCACTTCAGTGGTCCTGTTTAAGGCCTCCAATCTTGTTGACTATTTTTCTGGTGATTGCGTGTACACCATGTTTAGAAAATTACACGGTTAATTCAAGAGAAATAAGCCGTTGCTGATGATGAAAAATGAAATATTAAAAGATGTGGTCTCTTGGTTGCAGGAGATGGAGAGGAATCACAAAGCTCTGTTGTATGAGAACTTCTGCGAGAATCCGTTGCTTTTGACTCTATGCGGAACTCTCTTCCCCGAAAAACTTAATTCTGTTTGGAGGGGGCCTCATTCACTTGTGCCCCGTCCTCGCGGTACACGTAGTTCTCTTCATGCAGCTGTGGAGTCGCTCATGAAGTAGTCACTTTGTATTGATCTTATGTTTAACGACTTAGAATTAGATTAGCAGCGAAATTGTCGTTCTCCAAATTTTGGATGCGAAAACATGGTAATCATATATAATATAATGTTGGGCTTGCGACTTGCATTATTGTCATGTGGGATCGGAGTACTTTGTGCGGTTAAGCCACGCTGTCGAGCCAACTGCAAAGTGAAATCTGGGGGTATGCTCTTTTTTCACCGGTGGAACACAAAAGTTTTTGACGCAGAAGACAACAAACTTTTCAAATCGATTAGCGTCTGTAGATCTATGAGCCTTAATGAGGCACGGTTTTCTCCTTTTGGGTATTTGGCATGGGTGCTGGCGGAAGGGGCGACGATGAAGTGCTGTTTCTGATGCAATAACCTTGAAAAGGACTGCAAATTGCGTTCACGACCCTTTTTTTCCCTGGCCCAAGCATATAAAACCCATTCAAGCTCTTAACGAACGCATTATGCTCCCATTTTATGATTGATTATGAGTCGTTACAACATCTAAACAGCAAATGGCAGACTACTAAAATACGTAAACAAAGGTATGTATCTGACCAACCATGGCAAAAGCTTCGGTGAGTCAATCGAGAGGAAAAACATCATCCTGTTGGAACATCACCAACAAAAAAATGCTTACGGTCTGCGGTAACGCGTTTGACTATGGAGGTGAATAAATGACCGCCACCAAGAAAAAGTAGGGTTCTCTTTTGAAATGGTAGTCTACACAGCGAAAAGCATTGTGCTTATGCACGTGTGGCAATTGTCAACCCTGCATTTCCGCCCAGCAGGTTTCTTTGCGCATCAAAACTTCATTGCCCTTCAAATGTCCATCCATTCCACATGCTGAAGAGAACGGAGGGTCGCTCTCTACCATTCATGAAAGTTAATTGGCATTGAAGTTTCCAGCACGATAGAAACCAAATCCTCATTAACTGGCACGCCCAGGTGGAATCAGGGTAGGTCATACTTCACATATCCAAGGTAGAGACCACAAGCGGGAGCCATTGGACTTGCTGCTGTCACGTCCTTTGCTTTCAAAATTCTTTCAACTGGAGATTTTTCAAAACAAGACATTTTCCAAAAATTAAGTGACAATGAGCTCTGTTGACAGATAAAAGTAACTTAGAAGGAGAACTACTGCATGGAAGGTTAAATAAGCCAAGAAAAAGCTTGGAAGATGCATCAGAATGAAGGCTGCAAAGTATGGACAGCATGATCCCAACGAAGTCATAGGAAACCTCATTTCTACATTACAAGCCAGAAGATTCAGACAATCCCCACAAGTATATCGTGATATTGCATGGATCGGGGTATCCCATGCACAAGTATTCATCATGTCTAATGAACATGAGAAATTTGGATCCTCGACAGTCTCAAGAAACAAAATAAGGTCCATCAAGAACCAATCAGTTAAAAACTTGGAAATCTGTAACCATCAAAGAGGGATGAAATACTCACCATCAGAACTCGTTAAGTCTCCAGTGCCGACAGATTTAAGAACACCAACTAGCAGTCTAACCTGACAAAAGGAACAGAGCTTCAACTACAAATCAGTCTTTGCAAAGAATCGAAGCTCAAAAAATTGCAGTCATTGTAGTGAAATGCATCCACTCCTCCTTAAAACTCGACATTTCAGAATAATATAGTTGTCTCCACATTTTGAAGCCTAGGCAGTGTCCATTGGTGAATGCGCCATCTCATAGAGATTGGAAGAAGTACTGCAATTTTCACTAGTCTTTTCACTTTCCCCGCAGAACAATGAAGGGAGCATAATCTGATGGATAATGAGGCAGATTGATGAAAAATCCATGTGATCAAAAGGATAAAGGCATACTGAAAGTCAGCAGCTCCTCCAGGCGAGACAACTGGCTAGCTCTAACATTTGGAAATCAACAGATAATAAAGCTGACCTCTCATTTATGAAAAATCAAAGAGTTGGTTTGATCATTGAGTGTAAACAACAGGTAAACTCAAATATCTTATGAAGCCCACCTGGTGGTAGAGGAAAGACCGAGCACGTGCTGTTACCACTAGACACCGATGCATTTTCCTCATGCCAAATCCAAGATCAGTCACACCATTCGCACTTTCAACTCTACAAACAACCAAAACAGATGTTTCAGTGAAACCAACAAGAGAAGCATTAGAAAATATAGATTAATCATTTCTGTTAAGATTGCCTTGCCTTCTTTCCACCATAGAAGGGAAATATGGGGACGATACCACTTCAGAGACGTTGAGTTCATCTAGAGTCCTGATAGGTGAGTTGGCCTATAAGTTTGCAGTGACCATAGTACTAATTAGGTGGTTCAAATATATAAAGTGACAACAAAGGAAAGAACCAATCAGACAAGAAGATCACGTAAGCATCATAAGTAAACTACACAAGGCCATGTCTAGACGGCAAGCAATTCGCTTTCACATGCCATCATACACCAATTTAAAAACAAAGATGCAAGGATGCTGAATCCCTTAAATTGGCTAGAGGACCAAGAGTTACAACTTGAAACAGATATTGAAACCCCCAGTATCTTCTCTTTATGAAAACGACTAACACAACAATCAGATGCATGCAACAAGTGAGGAAATATCAGCATACTTTTATCAACATTAATTATTTGCCACAAAAAAAAAACGTGAACAGGCCATCTCGATAGAATCAAAAGTGAACATTCCACATTTCAGGGCCGTTTTTCTCAATTTTCCTCTGATATTTTTTGGCTTTACTTCTCCAACTTTTGTTATATTAAACAAGAACTGCTACTTAGATACTAATTTAAAAATGTGAAGCACCTGGCAACCCGATGCCCTGAAAGAACTAAAGTCGTGTTGTCCAAGGAGAACTTTGCATGCTTCCTGCATAGATATCACTTAACAGGTTTTTTTATGTGTGTCAATAATTTTTCATAGAGATAAGGTCACTTAAAAAATCCAAAACCAACCTGCATAGAAACAAGATTTAGCTCCTCTGTTACATGCCATGCTCTTTCCTTCTCAAAAGTTGAGAGAGGCTCTGGCCCAGAAAACAGCCGATAGAAGTACCTAACGAGAATAGCCAACCCTATGATCAAAGAGATGTCTCTAGTATCCAAACTAGACTAATATGGTTGACCACTTAGACCAAGACAACCAGCTTTAATCTTATGAACCTCATTTAGATCATATTTCACACATCTAATCCACCAGGTAAAAGGTAAAATATCATTCAGAAGTATCAAAGTTCCATGAGAAAACAATTTATCACTGTAAGACAGGTAAAAAATTTAGTGTAAGGTACTATTTACACATGCACTTTATGTAACAACAAAGATGAATACCTACGTTCGTTCACGAGCTCTATATCTAGCATGGAAATCAGCTGGAACGCATCGAACATCAATAACTGATATATCACCTTCACTTTTCTGACATAGAAATAAACAAGCCATTCAGAATTTACTCATGCTTACCAAAACCAAAAGTTCTTGCACAATACAGATATACTTCTATGCACACAAGCTGGATTATGTTTTTTTCTTGGTGACCGAGGACTCCACCTGGGCCCCTTCGCGCTCGGCAAGCCCTAAGGAACCGGGTGCCTATACCTCGGGCCAATGCAAACTAGCCACCACACTCACATCAACGGCTAAGTCACCTAGCGACGTTGCTGGGATTTGAACCTGCACTTTTTGCGAGAAGTACAAGGCCCAAACCAACTACGCCGTCACAGCGGGTGGTACAAGCTGGATTATGTTTGCTTGTTCATTTAAGAAAAAACGAAAAGGAAAGACAACAAAAACATAAGACTCAAGTATTACAAAATAAAAGACAAGCATCCTCTTTTCAAAGGTTTCACTTGCAAACAACGAGCATCTGGAAACTATAGAAAAGCAATCAATCAACTGACGCCATTTGATGGGTGACACTGGGCCTCAGTGAACCGTCCGAGCAATGAGCCGTATGCCCATGGAAACAGGTTACAGCATAATAAATATTACTGCCAAATCTTTTCCTCTTCTTGAGAGGCAGTGAAGAATCTTTTAATAAGATGAAGAGTTGATGAAAACAAGAAAAAGAAGGAGAAAAGAAATTACAGACACGGTCAGAAAGCTCCAATAATAGAGTTGACACTTTCAATATGAAAGAATCCTCAACTAATTTCTAGCACCAAAAGATGATGGCTCAATGTGAAAAGTTGACTAACTACAAGTGACCCCTATAGTGATGATGGCGAACTAACAATAGGACCAGCAATAAAAGGGAAAATATAAGGAAGAACCTGCAAAAAATGATTCACAGCTCGCCTGACCACTTGAGGTTCATGAGGTGCCAACTGCATTAAACGGAAAGGAGAACATCATAAGGCCAAAATCTCAATCGAAATAATTCTAATGAAATGTTGATAAATTGCTGGAAGAAGATTCACAACAACCAGGGCCTGCTATTTAGGAACATGAACATGATTTTTTCTTACGTACAACAACTGATAATAGTTATTTACCAAAAAAAAAAAACAACTGATAATAGTTGCGGGACTTCTCGATGACGTCCCTAAGCAAGATTAACATTTTATGTTGCATATCACTAGATATAACCTAAACCACTCAGTCTGAAAGAAAACGTCTTTATGGGAAAAGACGACCTACCACTTCACCAGGCTTTCTTTTGCTAATTCGTTCCACGTCTACATGGCAAACATTGGACAGAGCGTGGACTCCTGCATCCTACAGATAGAGAATGACAGAGAACGATTGAAAACTGAGGACATGCGATGTACATCATGCGTCTATCTAGAGCAGAAATGCCAACACAGAGCGGGAAGAATAAAATAACTTACCGTTCTACTGGAAGAGAAGATCGAAACTGGCTGACCAACGAACTTATGAAAAGCCTCCTATGAGAATGAACAAGTAAGTAAACCAAGAGAGCGTTAATTTTCCATGAATATACATAAGAAAATAAGCGAGAAACTGAAGAACAAGAAGAAGAAAATGAAGGTCGTGCTCCGAAGTCAGCAGGACATAGAAGTAGTACCTCAAGAACACCGACAACTGTTCTGCAATTTGGCTGCTTCTGCGATCCCGAGAAGCGAGTCCCAATGTACTCAATCGCTACCAAGTAGCGCTGTGCTCGAGGGTTTTGGCTCATGGGCCGATTCGCAACGTCTGATTCTGGTGGCGGCTGCAGCGACTCTTCTTCTGCTTCTGCTTCTACTTCTCCTTCGTCACGGCAGCACTCGCTCTTCGCTATTTTGGACGGTCTCTCTGAACTCTCGAAGGCACAGCCACGCGAGGATTTCGGAGTTTCCGTCATTCTCTCATGGATGGTCTCGCTCTCCCCCGGCGACCAAACTAGTGGCGACGGCGACGGGTCTGCTTTGGGGCTTTCCCGGGAAGGGGACTGTTTGGGCAGAGGATCAACTCATGCCTGAACCCGGCGTGGTTTAATAAACCAAAACAAGAAAGACAACGTCAGCCCTTGTCCCGAATGGGTTTATCCCTGGCGACCAAACAATAACTGAGCGATCCACGTGGCTCCGACAAGACCAATCAGACAATAAAGCAAGAGTGCTTCATCAAATTGACGGTTTTCTCTTTTTTTGGTTGCGGTGTAATAGACACTTATTTAATTGGTGAACCAATCAATAACCCACCATACACATTTAATTTATCGATTTAATATATTTGAAAATTCATTGATATATATAGGACCACTTACTAATAATTAGCGTGAATGCATTAAAAGCGAATGGCATATTAGACAAATTATCATCGTTGAAATGTTCCGATTATTTATAAATTATGGAAAAAAATCATTAATGATAGATAAGTTGGTATAAATAAATTAATACTTATATACGATCAGAGGCACGCACGTACTTACATATTCGATGTACTAGAATCGAAATTATGGATGATGTAGACATACAGTATGAATTAAACACAAAGGAAATTGCCTTTGAAAATCTTGAACATCTCCAGCAAGTAGTTCACTCTTGGTCATACACAACATTATGCACTATGTAAGTTCCTCCCTAGCCTAGCCATCCCAACTCGTATATATTCAGAACAGAGATATCAGCCAAAAATACAGATTTAATTAATTTGCACATTTCAAAACCCAACCATTACAATTAGAGACACCCGCAATCTCCCACATCTGACATTAACCGATTGACTAATCTTATACTAAAGGATCGAGCTTGAACTGGGCGCTGCTTTTATCTTTCTCAGGACTAGTGTGATCACGGGATTGTACGACCGAGGACGACGGGGACTGGCGGTCCGGCGAGTGACGTGGGTATTCAGATAGCATCTGAACCACCTCTCTCATGGTGGGCCGCTCGACGCTGTTGTCCTGGACGCAGAGCATGGCGACGAAGAACAGATGCGTTGCTTCGTCCTTGGGCACTGCTTTCAGCTTGGGATCGATGATGCACGTTGCGTCCTCCTTGCGGCAGCCAGTTGTCTTCTTGCTCCACTGCACAATGTCCACGCCTTCCCCGAAATCGCCCACCGGACGTCGGCCTGTCAAGAGCTCCAGCAACACGACGCCAAAGCTGTAAACATCGCTCTTCTCGTCCACCCTCAACGTGTATGCATACTCTGCAAAGAAACGAAGGGACAAAAGGATGCACAGTTAGTCCTGTTAATACAGTGCATGTCAGATGATGCATGACAGTAATCATGTCCACAGATGCACAAAGCTTCAGGGACGTGAACTACATTTTCTTAAGCAATGTCATTAAGCGGCCTTCCAAGTTTACAGTGGGAATCGGCGCAATTCATTTGACATGCAAAAGAAACCGTAAGACCAGATAAGAGAGACTGTGAGAGAAAACCCTTTACACGTAGGCGAGTGGGGCTAAACACAACGGAAAAGAAAGGTGGCGGGGCAATCTGCATACGTATCTTGGCATCAATGGAAGTGCGATTGTCTGATTGCTTTTCACGAAACTCAAAGCCTTGTAAGGTTAGTGGTCATCAGAATCAGCCTCTTTCATTTGAACTCAGTGGCACAGTCTCGAGGGGGGAGACAGAGAGAGAGAGAGAGAGAGAGAGAGAGAGAGAGAGAGAGAGAGATGAGAGTCTTGGTTGGGCCCCACACATACTGTCAGTACTGAATTTAGAAGGATCTGGGTCGTAAAGACAAGGCTGCTCTGCTTGGGTGTGACTACCCAAAAAATTCCGAACTACTGGACCGGACTGGACCACTAGTCGCCGACGTTGTTATGCTTGTTCACGTAGGAGCACAAATCACGGGTTCTTTAAGAGCGCAATCGCATGATTTGGCGTGTGATTTCTGATGCTCTGGTAAATGGAGGATCACAAGTCAAACCGCATCGTCAAATTGCTTCAAGGAAATGTCTTCTAGCTTTGTCTAACAATCCGCAGTTGTTCATGTCCTTCTCAACCGAATTCGAGTCCGTTCATGCTCCCTAATCTCAATGATTAAGGACCCAAATTGATCCCTAAGTGCACATCTGTCGGCGATGGATTTGCGCACCCGACTTGATGAGCCATCTGCTTCACCATTGACCCTTTGCATAGCGACCCATTGGCCGAAGTTTTGCAGATGGCCCGCCAAAGTCTGACGGTCTGACTTCACTCATGCTTAACAAACTTAACCGACAATTTTGCCTAGTAGATGCTGTATTATGAAGGTTTAACAGAAATGGGACATGCGATGCGATGCAAGAGGTTGTTAATTTGAGTGTTACGTACCAGGAGCGATGTAGCCATATGACCCTGCTATTGCAGACATGCATTCGGATGCACCTCCATCCACCAAGTATTTTGCTAGGCCAAAATCTGCGACGTGTGCCTCGAAGCTGGAATTGAGGAGAATGTTGTTTGACTTCACGTCTCGGTGTACGATCAACGGGG
Organism: Melaleuca quinquenervia; assembly: GCA_030064385.1. Lineage (NCBI taxonomy): Eukaryota > Viridiplantae > Streptophyta > Magnoliopsida > Myrtales > Myrtaceae > Melaleuca > Melaleuca quinquenervia. Next base: position 265,046 of record CM057726.1, on the reverse strand, counting down.
AACAATCATGGTGAAGATAGCACAAGCCTCTAGCAGCTTCGATAGCGATTTTGTACCTTAGATTCCACCCGAGGAATGTGCCTTTCTTCCCATGCAATGCCTCCCCTAAGCTTCCGTTTCTCATGTACTCATAAACCAACAGATTGGCTTCCTTGTTCGAGCAGAACGCGAGCAACCTCACTATGTTTCTGTGCCGGATGTTGCCTAGCGTTTGAATTTCTGCTCTGAACCCGTGATCATGGCTGTGGTTGCCAAATCCCAGAAGCTTCTTCACCGCGATCTCGACCCCATTTGGCATTTTTCCGTGATACACAATCCCTGCTCCTCCTCTCCCAATCACATTGCCATCCTTCACACATTCAAGGACATCGGAAACGGTGAAGTCAAGCTTCTGGAATGCTGTCATCTTCCACGAGCCAGAACTGCTTCTTTTGTATGACTTGGCCTTCACTATGGCGGCAAGAGCAAATACCAGAGAACACATCAAAAGCCCGAGGGCAAAAATTAACTTGAAACGTGTAGTGCTGTTGCTGGGCTTGCTCGTGACTGAGGTGAAATTGCAAGGATTGTTTATGAGAGAACCACAGAGCAGGGGATTGCCAGCAAAAGAAGACGCGTTGAAGAAAGCAAATTGTCCTGCCTCCGGAAGTTTACCAGAGAAATCATTGAAGGAGAAATCTGCTGTTGTGAGGCTCTTCATGTTACCAATTGCTTTTGGTATTGCTTGGTTCAGGCGATTTCGCGATACATTCAAGTAATTGAGGATGCGGATGTTAGAGATATCAGGTGGAATGAAGCCAGAAAGGTTATTTTGGCTCAAATCAAGGAAAGTGAGATGGTCACAATTTCCGATATCTGGTGGAATCTCACCTGATAGCATGTTCTGGCTGAGATCAAGCTTCAGTACTTGATGCAGCTCACCAATGGAAGAAGGGATTGGACCAGAAAACTGGTTTCCGCTGAGGAGAAGGATCTGGATGGAGGAGTAGTTGGCCAGTGAAAATGGTAAGGCGCCTGACAGTTGGTTGTTCGATAGGTTAAGCTGGCCCAACAAGGCAGGCTTTGATGAGCTGTTGCCATTTTCTGACAATGTCCCTGATAAGTAGTTACTTTGTAGCTCCATCAGTTTCAGCTGAGGCAGATAGATGAAGCCGCCAGGAATGCTTCCATTCAGGTAATTTTGCCCCAACCTCACCCTGACCAGGCTGGCACATGTTCCTAGACCTTCTGGGATAGGCCCGAAGAGGAAGTTCTTCAAGAGAATCAATATCTCAAGTTGATTAGATGAGCACAAGTCTGGAGGGATTATGCCAGTTAATTTGTTGGACGACAGATCAAGCAGTTGAAGCTTTCCATTTTGGCCGAGATTCGCTGGAATTGTACCCGTGAAGTTGTTCATCCACAGAGCAAGCGTTTCCAAGTCCGGTAAATCAGCAATGTAGTTAGGAACTGATCCATGCAATCTGTTCATGAAGAGGTTGAAAAGCTTTAGCCTTTTGAGATTCACAAGCTCGAACGGAATCTCTCCACTAAGCCCATTGTCGGAGAGGTCGAGATTCACCAAGTTCGTCAAGTTCCCCAGCTGCTTGGGGATTGGACCAGACAGGAGATTGATATGCAAATACAACGTATCGAGCTCCTTCAAATTTCCCAATTCCCTCGGTATGGGACCATCCAATTCACAGGAGGAAATATCCATGTGAACTAGATTTACAAGTTTCCCAAACTCTTTCGGAATCCCGCCTTCGAAGACATTGTAGTAGCCTAAGTAGATCTCTCTTAGATTGGTGAGATTGCCCAGCTCAACCGGAATGACTCCGCGTAGATCATTTCCCGCAAGAGAGAGGAACTCCAACCCCACAAAATCCCCATAAGTCTCCGGAATTCTTCCGTAGAAGTAGTTGCCCCCCAGATTCAAGTGCTTAAGTTTCTTCAGGCTGAGAATTCCAGCTGGAAGGAAGGCAGTGAGGTTGTTGTTGTAAGCATCAAACACTTCCAAGCTCCCTATACTTGAGTAGTTCCAGTCCAAACTGCCACTGAACTGGTTGTTCGAGATGTTGAGAAACTGGAGATGGCTCCAGTTTGCAACTGTGATAGTACCTGTGAAGTTATTTCCGGCGAGCGAGAGCTCAACCAGGCAATCCAATCTCACTATGACCGGTGAAACTGAGCCATACAGATTTAAGTCTGTCAAGTCGACCGACACGACACGTCCCCTGGAGCATCTAATTCCAGCCCACGAGCAAACTGAGGTTGGATTCGAGGCATTCCAACTACTTAGAGTTGGTTCTGCATACACAAATCCCTGTTTCAGTTCAAGTAAGGCATCGAAATCACCAACCGAGTAGGATGGGCACGTCCAAGACAGAAAAAGAGCGGCCAAAACAAAGAGCGGGAACATGTTGAGTTCCTCAGGAAACTCTTTTCAAGAAAGCAAAGCCTGGAAATACTCGAAGTCAGGAGATGAGGATTTAAGGGGTAAGCCGATAGCGGTATCTTTGGCAAAGGTAGGAAGAGGGAGGGGAGCCTGAGAAACTTGAAGTGTGTATAGGGTTAAAGAAGGAGGCATCTTCAAGAAAAGAGCCTTCATGTACAAGGATGAGGCCGATCCTCGCCTTTCTTTTTCCTCTATTTTGCTTTTCCTTTATTTGCCTCTATGAGGAGGAGAAGAAGAGAGGAGAGGAGAGGAGATTGATGCTCTCCGAAAAATGGTCTGCTTCTTTAGGCAAAGGCAAAAGAGATAAAGAAGGAGAAGCAGCAAAAGAAGAAGCTATGAAGGGTCCATGAAAATAATGAAAATAAAATAAGGCCGTTGGCTAACAGAAATTTAAAGTTCTGATTTAGGGGAGGAAAAGTAAAAGTTGATATCCTTCCTTTTATTTTTTTGTACCAAAATGCCACTTAACTTTAACAAAAATAAGGCCCCTCTCCTTACTACTTTGAATGGGAGATGATAAATTTGCACTTTCAGTCATTTGGGTTTTGGCCATGTTCTCCCCATGCTTCAGTTAAATCACTCATCTATACCCACTTATTCTACACCTTAGTTGAATGGGCATTTGATCTTTAAAAAGAAAAGCAGATCACCAATTAGGATGCGAAGTGAGTTTGCTCTAGTGTGAAAAAGGAAAAAGGACTCATTTTGAAGGCGTGGCAGACCCCTTTTGTTAAAAAAAGGGTAGATCAGATGATCTGTAACACAAGAAAGACGAGATTTTGAAAGAAAGAAGGAATTGGACTGGATAAAGCAACAAATGCTTACACTGTCTAACAACGAACACGAGTCTCGCGGCGGAATGAGGATGGACAGCATTAATACAACAGTATGTCGAGTGTATTAAAATTTCCTCATTCTTTATCGATGTGACGACATGACTTGACGCATTCCCACTTTTAAGAATATGTTCCGATGCATGGACCGTGGTCTTGATTATCAGAACACCCAGGCTTGATCATCTGCCTGCGCACAGCCACTCATTTGGCTCTACGATTACTGGAAACTTGTGCCTGCAACAAACAGTCGAAGTGTAAGAAGTAAAAGACCGTGATTATTATAAAATCATTACATGGTTTTGTAAGATCAAAATACAACTATGATGCAAAAGATGGGGTCGCAGGGCGAGAAAAGGAGGACGAGCCAGTGTGCTTTAATTTTCCTTCAGCTTTATATTTTCTTCTTCCTTGCCCCCACATTGCTGGGACCAACTCTTTCTGTGATGAGCATCCATTTAAGCTTTAACAAAAGAAGGGAATAGTCTTAAAGAGAGGGCTGAGAAAAGTAAAAGCAGAGAGAGGCATTTTGCTTTCGTTCTTCCACTTCAAAAGAAAGCAAAGAATAATCCGCGACCTTCTCTCTTCACATGGAAAAGAGTGCTCTTGTATTAACTTGGGAACTCCATGAACCTCTAAAATGAAGAAATATAAAATCTATGACCACCTCGTGCATGGGAAAGAGTGCTCTTGAATTAACATATGAAATCTCTCTCTCTCTCTCTCTCTCTCTCTCTCTCTCTCTCTCTCTCTCTCTCTCTCACACACACACACACACACATACACACAATATCATACTATGAAAATTTGAACAGAAAACAGAATCCAGTGGGCACGTAATGGGCCAACTTGAGGTGTCCCTGTCTTTCTCGTTGATGGCGAGGTGTGCCCTTCCGAAGGGTCACTGTCTCACTATGTTGCTTGACTCTCTGGTATCGTGGGTGCGAAAGGCTCTGTTTCGGACTATCAAGGCATACGCCCCGGGCGTCGAGTACAGTCCAAAAAGATGATGGAACTTCTTGTCGTGTCAACTCGAACATCTTTGATAACAATTCAAATCAAATGGTGGATCGCAGCTATCAATGCTTTAGATCTTTGTGGAGTCAGCAAATTCGTGAAGAGAGTGACAGGGCTGATAGCTGCTAAGACATTCCAATGCATCCATATGCATAGGACAAAACATGATTAAGACAGTTGATTCTGCATAAATCTGGTATGGCAATAAGTGACACTCATACTAGAAATTTGCTTTTTGTATATGTTAGTGATTAAATGCACAAAAATCCAAATTGACTTGATTTCAACACAAATGCAAATGGCGAGTACTCCCAGTAGCATCTCGTGAAGTTACTTTTATAAGCATACTATTCAAGTGGAGTAGAGCTAGAGATTATTGTTCCTCTGGGCTATGCTTGTGGTTCACAAAAAAACACACGGACATTACGGGATGTCAAAATATGCAACAAGTGGCGACACCGATGACATAATGTTACAAGAAAGCAATGAGAATTGATGGTACTTGCACCTTTTTCACTAGATGGGCATCTGTGATGCTGATGTACGTAAGGCGTGGTCAGGTCCTCAGGAGGGTCAAATTTTCCAGAGCTAGTTGTAATTACAAGTTTCATACCAACACAGATTGCCCAGAAATAGCCACATGATAAATGCAGAGGAAGACAGCCTCGCTCCGCTCTACCCATGAAACAAACAAAAAGAAGGAGCATCGATTGAAAAGCACACCAACACCTCAACTAAATTGTAAATTGTATACCCAACCACTTGGTCTTGAGATCTATAGATTGTGAAGTTTTTGTATGACCACCGCCAACTATCCTAAAAGCTTAAGCCATTATGTGAAAACGTAATTTAATATTATATACTTTCACACTCCCCTCACGCTTAATTTGGTCTTTTTTCTTGGAGAGAATTGGAAAGACAGGGGCCTGGTAAGATTTGAATTCAGGACCTCCCACTCTGATATCATGTGAAGTTTTTATATGACCACCGTCAACTGTCTTAAAAGCTTAAGCCGTTAGGTGAATACGTGATTTGATATTTATATACTTTCACATAGATGGTTTGTTTTTATTTTCCAGCTTCAAGCTTGAGCTTACGGACAGGGTGTGTTTGCAGCACAATGGTAGGATGACTTCCGAAGTGGGAGTTCAAGCAGACAGTGGCATTAAAATTCATCAACAGAGGAAAATGGTATGAACGTGGTGAGTCAAACAATGAGATGATGATACGAGTGGAATTGATAAGAGCACAAGGAATGAGTGGGCACTAACTATGTTGCACCATCCTCACTCACTTTGAGACCCGGACCCAGCTCCCTAGGCTGCTACCCCCCTCTCTGGCCTCCCCACTCCACTGCTTTTGGCAGCCCCCAGAGGCAACATACACCCGTACAAAAAGGCAAAAAGAGAGAGAGAGAGAGAGAGAGAGAGAGAGAGAGAGGGGAAAGAAGAAAAGAAGACTTCCACCACCGCTCATCACCTTTGGGCTCTAGTTATGCATGTCTTTTACTAGACTTGTAAACTTGTTTTTTCTGTCCAACGCAGAATCGACTTTGTGGTTATAGAATGCGTTTGTGTGTGTGTAGCCTCAACTGACACTGGTTTGATTTTCAAACCCGCAAATATACTTAATTTCATGGTTAGGACCTGATTTCGTTTTTTGGCCCCGCATCTTACCCGATCCATGAGGTGAAAAGGGCATCTCATGAAGCTCAAGTTTTACCTAGTTGAGATGGTTTTCTCATCATGAAGGAATCGATTGAGGTATGGACGAGTGCACGGTCTAATCAAAGGAAAATTTAGAAAAAAAAATCTTAGAAAATTTCAGAAGTTGGTTATTAACTTATTGGATATCACCAACTTTCAAATGAAATAGTAATTTTGCTAAAATTTTACATAGTGTCGCAAGTCAATTGCCAACATTATAGAAAGAATCATTTGATCTAGTACAAGAAAATTTAATAAGTTCGTAGAAAATTTCCAATAAGTCAAGACTTCTGAACTTCTTTAAATTGTTGCGAGTGTAATTAATAAAACACGAACCATTCCAACTACAAAGAATTTACCAACATACCAATAAATTAGAGATTCACCAACTCGTTTGAATATAACAGATATCGTAAGTAAAATTAACAATAGTATTGGTAAAATTAACAATTTTCTTGAAATTTTAGCAAAATACCAACCCCACAAGGAGCAATACCAACATTCTATCAGGTTAGTAAGTTATCATATTCTTCGAAATTTTACAACTATGATTAAGAAAACTACCAACACCATAAATAATTTACCAGCATTTTAAGAGTTAATAAATTTGCAACTTCTTTAAAATATTTCAACTATGATTGAATAAACTACCAAGACCATAAATAATTTACCAACACTTTTAAAAAGTAATTTTGCAACTTCTTTGAAATTTTATAAGCGTGGTTTGTCAAATACCCACATCCCAAAAGTTAAGAAAAATTGCCAACTTCTTTCACATTATGAAGTGTAGGCTAACTACCATCTCTCCAAAGAATTTGGAAACATCCCAATACATCGATGAATTACCAATTTTTTCCCTTAATTTTAGGAGTGTGGTTTAGCAAAATTCCATCCCTATGAGGAGTTTACCAACAACACATTAAATCAGCAAATTGACAACTTCTTTCCAACTTTGCAAGTGTAGTTAGTAATTTACCATGATGAATATAGACTTGCAAAGATGTTACAAACTTTACTAGGGTGGTTAATACTCTGAATGTCATAGGATTGAGCATAATGGACTGTCCAATGCGTGAACTGCCTGGACCGAACCAAATGCATTGGTCCGGTTATTCGAATTTTTAGTTCGATCTACGGTTCCTAAAAATGGAACCGACTCCCAGTTTCTTAAAGGGTGGGATTAGACTGGACCACTCAGACTAGACCACCTAGATCAAATTTAAAACCGACCCAATTTCCTTTTCTTTGAGTTCTCTTTTATCTCAGTGTCTCTCGTGTTTCCTCTCTTAGGCCTTACTCCTCAGTCAATTAAGAATTGTGACTTTGCCGCTCTAAGTAAGTTTTTACCGGTAGTTTATTAAGAATTGACTTTGCCGCTCTAAGTAAGTTTGTACCAGTTTTAATTTGCCGCCCTTCGTCTCTCTATTAAGAATTGACTTTGCCGCCCTTCGTCTATCTCTCTCTCTCTCTCTCTCTCTCTCTCTCTCTCTCTCTCTCTCTCTCTCTCTCTCTCTCTCTCTCTCTCTCTCTCTCTCTCTCTCTCTCTCTCTCTCTCTCTCTCTCTCTCTCTCTCTCTCTCACACACACACACACACACACACACACACACACACACCCGCGCGCGCGCGCGCGCATTGGAGAAGCATATCAGATAGGTCAGTTCTGTCCTAGGATTAATTGGTCCAGTACTCGATCTTAAAAGTCGAGGACCGGTCCCATCGTTCCAATTCTTGATCCTAAAAGTCGAGGACTAGTCTCATCGGTCCGGTTCCTAGATCCGGGAGGAAACCGGATCATCCGGAGAAACGATCACCCTAGAACACCATTAATAATGAATATACTAATATTTAAATGGTTATTGATATGTTTTTGTAATGTAACTCTTACGTGTGAGCCTGGTTGCTTAATAAGTTATCCAACATTCAAATAAATTGGTTAATGATTCAGAGAGAAATTATCAAAAAAAAGTTTACAATCTATCACCCATGTGTCAATTTAGTTTTAACTTTTTCAGTTATATCAATTTAGTTCCAAATATTTTCGCATTTATCAATTGAGTCCATCTAATCAATTTAGACCTAGAAATACTAGTGTTGACATTAGCGATTTGCTTGGCATAATTGTTATTAATATTAATATTTTTATAGATATTTAATATTTTTTCCTTTTCCTTTTCTTTTATTTACTTTTTTTTGTTTGGATTAAAGGTTGGCGACCTCACCAACATCAAGTAAGGTGCGACGCCCTTGCCAGCCACTAGGAGGGCTCCCAAGCCCTTAATGTGGCTGGTGAAAGTGGCATCCTTCATTTGATGTTCTTGACAGCCAAAGTAAGGGCCAATCCCTCCCCCAAATCTAGCAGTGGTCGTGATACCCTTACTATATTTGAACTAGGCAAGGATGCCGCGGCCCTTGCCGAAAATGGGTGAGGGCATGTAGCGGGCAAGAATCATTTGATGACTCTTGCCGGCCCTTAGTAAAAAACATAATAATAAAGAAAAAAAATCTAAGGCATAAGATCAATGTGGCGAAGTGTTCCTTTAATATCATTTGAAGAGGTGAACTAGTTGAGGTGTGTAAAAATTAGCTCAAAAACCAAGTAATCTTCAAGTAAAAAGAATTTAAATGGACATTTATACATATACAAAGATTTAGATTCAGAGTGACCTAAAAAAAAGAAGTGAACAATTATTTTGACTATTAGTTAAATTTACTAAATTAGAGAAGTTATTGTTCCATTTTCTTAGTTTCATGAAGAACAATAAGTGAGATTAAAGGTACCTAACTGTGGATAAATGTGTCAGTTGAAAATCTCTCAATCATCGTCGAGATCAAGAGTTTGAAATCCGCAATTAATAGCGTCATAAGTCGAGAGCCATGGTGTTGGAGTCCTATACTGGTCTCCCCCTAAGTATAGGGTCTTGGCTCTTCAATGCCGTCTGGGCATAGGGAGCATGTGGTGAAGTTCTCGGTCATTAAAAAAACAAGTGAGATAAAAGGATGATTTGACTTAATAATGCCAATGATAAAAGACCCATATAGATGAACAAAGACAATGATATTGCGCAATTGTCAATAGGTCCTAATTAATGGGGCATGTTTGGATAAAATTTTACTTTTTTTGGGAGCATGTTTGGATAAAGTTTTAACTTTTTACTTAATTTAAATATTGTAACAAGTTCATTTTTTTTTATTAATCTCATAACACTCTAAACAAACATATTGTTTACATGTATAATCATATCAATATTTCCATTATTTTATTTGAAATTTGAATAATATTTAACTATTGGTAGGATAGCAAAAAGTTGAATTTTTACATTTTGAGAACACAAACAAGCCCTTGAAAAGTAATTTACCAAAAAAAAATAAAAATAAAACAAGCTCTTGAAAAGTGTGGGTCAATCGGGGCTATGGGGCTTCAAATGTTGCACTTCAAAGAGGCTTCCAAAGGTGCAGATTAATAACAAGAACAAGAACAAAAATGAGAATAATAATTTCTTAGTCTTGGAAAGAATCAGATAATAAATTCACTTATAATAGGTAATCTACTAATTTTACGTATACAATTTTAAAGAAGATGGTAATTTACTAAGTATAGGTTTGAAAAATTCCTTACAAAGGGTTGTGAAATTTGAAAGAAACTAGTAACTTTCTATATAATGGAGATGTTGGTAAATTTCTAATGCATTTACTATGCAAAGGAATACACGAAAGCTTCTTAATCGCGAGCTCAAACTAATCATTCCTAACTTGATTGCAATAGGGTGGAGTTTGAATATTTTGATTTAATGTTCGAGTCAAGCTCAAATAAAAAACGAAATACTCAATTGAACTCGAATAAAATTTTGAATATCAAGTATGTGAGTACACTAAGCTTGAACTTGGTGCCATACATGCTTTCTTTTCTTCACTTTTCTTTTTGTCGAATGCTTTGACTGGGCTTGATTGCACCCTCATCAAAGATGGACACAGAAGTAAGAAAAGAGTTTATACTGAGCGTAGAAGTGGGAAACACCTCGGACAAATTTGTCTTCGAACTCAATGAATTCCTATGCAGCCATATATTATATTTAAAGCTTGACATCCACCTAGCCATCTTTCGCTCTCTCTTTAATGGCGTTGATTTAAAGTATGAGATCTTTCGTTTCTTAATTCGCATTATGGGGTCAGTATATCTTTCAAGATTTGCATGGGATTTGACGTAATCGGTTCTCCAAAAAAAGTATAAATGTTTTTCTCAAGAGATTCTCGTGCGTGCCATGGATTCTTCTGACCTTCTTCTGACACTGCGAACCAGAAAAACATTATCTGCGATCGATAAAGATCAAAGACGCTAAAATATTACCGACTGCATACTTAAGTTTGTCCTCATACATCTGTAAAGCTCGACGCTTCGTTTTGCTCCACATGCAACCTCGTGCTTATAGATATTGCTCTTGGCAGTTTGTGCATTTCTAGACATACCTCCATCTTGGACAGGACCGGGTTCAAGCGTTGCCTCTAAGCGTGCGGGTACAAACTAAAATTCTGTTTGTCGAAAACAAAACTGTGTAGTCCAAAACTATATATGGACTGCTAGAAAGCTCTCTTATGCAGCTAGATTGCAGCTTATTAGCTTCGTTGTCTAGGGTATAGTCAACTATTGGGATAAAATCTGTGAACCACCTAAAGAGATCTTTAAAGATGATGGCTTCCTTATGGGAGGGGGACAGTTCTGACGCCAAAAGGAGCTAAGGTGAGCTTAGATGCTACTTGTTTACCTGTAAGAGGGAGGGGGGGCCCGGGCCCGGGCTCGGGAAGATTGAGAATGGGAATAAAGCTTGTATTATGGATGTGTATTTCGTTGACTTCTGCAGAAGCTGGGTCCATCTGGGTTGCTCGGTTATCTGTTTACAAGGCCAAGGATTTGCCGATTCTACCTAGTGCGTATCCTTTCATTTGGAGGAAGATCTTGAAGCTTGGCAATGCTGCCAGAGACCCCATATCGAGCATGTCATTGGTGATGCGAAATCGACTTTTATACGGCATGTCGAGTGATGTCCTCCTGGCCCACCGCTGAATCCTTGCATTATCATGCAACGGCTGCCGATGTTACGGAGGGAGAAGACTGGTATTTGCCTCCTAGTCGATCAGAGGGAGATTTGATTAGATCATGCAAGTTACATCAGGCGATAACGAGGATAATGATAGACGCAGGTGGTGATGGATGTAATGAAAGAGATGTCCCGCGGTTGACATTATGAGAATTGACCTTGCGAGGACGGGTGGGGTTCATCCATCTTCATCAGCAAAAGCCATGCAAACGCACAGATGGTGGAATCCAAGTCACCATTTTCCACTCGCTATCTTTCTTCTGCTATCATTGTCATTCATTGCTTCCTTCCTTTGCATTTTCGTCTTCAGGGGTATCGATGCCCTCACTCTCATTCATCATGTCATGTTTCTTCCATCCATTATTGCTCCTTCCTACCATGTATTACTCGCCACCAATGATAGGCTAAAAGAAGAAGAAGAAGAAAGACAGCTAAACCACCATGGTACAATGAGACCGGTAGCAGAATGAACCATCTTTTTAACTTTAGGCTTATAAAAAACATCGACTTCCTATAATTTTCACAATCTAATTTTTGTTGAGGAGGTAAGACGAGTCGAGGAGAACGATATGCTCAAATCCAAGAGCACGTGTCTGGATGACTACTAAACGTTATGTTAGCACTAAAAGAGTCATACTAAAATATGATTCGATCTGTGCAATTTATATGATTATTGCATGCCTTACATACTATAAACTGACAATACAATACTATCAACATGAGTCGCATATTCTCCTTTTTTTTCTAAACAAGAAATATGAATGTCTCGATAACGTAAAGCGACTGCACTTACATAGTATGTTTCTATCGATCCAAAAAAAAAAAAATCCAATTCTTCGTGACTAGCCTCGACTGGAATTATTGGTGCATTTATTTGACCTAAGCAAGGACATTTGTTGTTTGATCCGTGTCTCGAGAAAGCCCAAATGATTAGGCCCATTTACCATGTGCTATTTTTAGTTCAGGCCCATTACTAGAACGGCCGTGGCTTTTGCGGAAACCCTAAGATGCCAATTCTACGTTTTGAGATCCAACGGACGGTGCCGAGTAGAGATCTGAAGATCCATCACGGCCGCTGACACGAGATTGAACGCACTTGATATAGGAGCCACATCCGGGGAAACCCTACTCATTCTGCACCGTTGCACTCAGTGCGGCTCGACGAGTGGAGCTACCGTTCGCGAGTCGAGGTACTTTGGTTTAGGTTTTCATGCTTTGACGAATGTAGATGGCTTGTCGATGTAGGTGGCCTTACGGATTCGCAAGTGCCTTTTGGCTCCTCAACTTTGTCTTTGACGTTAGGTTCTTATGGTACTTGTTAAGACGGATCCTGCAATGAGTTTCGGCATTTGGTTGTAGGTTGCTAACACTTGCGGGTACAAGTATCTGCATAAATCATGAGTCGGGTGTGTGGGGCTTTCTATGTTTAATGCAGGATTGGATCTAACAATTAGATATTAATATTAGACTCAGGACTTATGCTTGGAAATGAATTATGAGATGATATGTAGTTATGGGATCCTACTTTGCCAAAAAGTGTACTGAAGATCAACTTATGCTTTGGTATCCTCTCTTTAGCATGTTGGTCCATCACCTCTTCCGGCAAAGGCTGAAATGACATCCCCCGAAAAAATTAGTCAGTAATCAAGGCTGGAGTCTCAAAGGGGCTCATTTGCCATGACCCTAATCTGGGTTTTTGGAAAGAGATACCATTGAGCCAGAGAATTGGCATAGCTTCATGTCATAGGCCTTTGGTGGGGGCATTTCTTTGCATTTGCTGGAGGTGGTGGTGACGGGCATGCTGGAGTTCCATAATTAAGGTTTTAAGTACTAGATCCCTCCCTGCTTTCTTTCTTTTTTTTGTTTTCCCTTCTTGTTAAAAAAGAAAACCTGTCAGTTTATCATATTATGTCAAGTCTAGATGCCTTTCATCCCAACACAAAGCTAATTTGCCCCATCTTTCAAATACTTGGTAAATATTGTAATTTAATGACTGTAAATCATGGTGCCACAGTTCCTTACTAGGTGTTCAGTGCCCCCCATTCTCCAGGTGAATGAATTAATTCAACCAGTGGGCACCTGGTTGGAGCTAAATTCTGTACATTTACCCAAGATTACAGGAGCCAAAGGAGCTATTGTTACACTGTTCTTGGATATATACATTAATTAGTTTTTGTTGATGTGTTACAGGTTTGGAAATGCTTGTTCTACGAAGTAAAATTGCATTGAGTTCATTACAGTTGTTTGAGTTTCTTTATCAGAAAATCTTAATATGCTCTTAATGAGTTTTTCAGATTTTACCATTGAGAAGGGAGCATGTCTCATCGTAAGTTTGAACATCCAAGACATGGCTCTTTGGGATTTCTTCCTAGGAAAAGAGCCTCCCGCCACAGAGGAAAAGGTTTATGATGCTTTTCCCTTGTCTGAATAAGCATTTTGAAGACTCGCGGTATCCAACAGTTCATGTCGTTATAATCAGTTATACTGAAAACATAAATTATTGACACATCAATTATTTTATGACATACACTTTTGATGATGGGACTTGTAGCTAGAAACCCTCACGTTTCTGTTAAAGTGTTATTTGACACATAAAGTTGCAAGTTGCTGATTTGCTTCAGTAGTAACATTTTGTTTATGTGGAAACAATCTAAATGATCAGCTTGTTGATGTTGTCTGCTATATCCTATCATGACCACTCAATAATCCTATTCTAAATTGCCCCTCTTCCTCTTATTCTGAATAGAAGTTAAATTTCTCTTCATGTTGTTGTGTTGCAGTCAAGGCCTTCCCAAAGGATGACGCAACAAAACCATGTAGGTTAACTGCCTTTCTGGGATATAAAGCTGGGATGACTCATGTTGTCAGAGAAGTTGAAAAGCCAGGATCCAGTGAGTTTTCATGTGTGCCAATATATTTATGGTGCTAATAATAGTGCAAGAAATTGATTAAATTTATTCATGTGGGAATTTGTCGGCGGTTTTTATATCATATGTGTAGCAAATCTGCAGTATATCAAGAATTTTTAGTGTGAACTTTTTGTTATTTTTAGCAATACGTTATAGTTACTTCATGTTGAAAGGTAAACCTTAAAGTTTGGAGGTATTCTGTTTCTGAAGCAAATCTCTTCACCCTTGACTTGCTTCATTGGAACTGTGAATCTTTTGTAAGAAGCTTTCGAATTAGTTTTCAGCAAAGTTGCCTGATGCCCTTTGTTGATGGATTTATGCAGAACTTCACAAGAAGGAAACATGTGAAGCAGTTACTGTGATCGAAACCCCTCCTATGGTTGTGGTTGGTTTGGTTGGCTATGTTAAAACTCCCCATGGGCTCCGTTCTTTGAACACTGTGTGGGCTCAGCATCTTAGCGAAGAGGTGAAGAGAAGATTCTACAAGAACTGGTGTAAGTCCAAGAAGAAGGCTTTCACCAAGTATACTAAGAAATATGATTCTGAAGATGGGAAAAAGGACATTCAGGCACAATTGGAGAAGATTAAGAAGTACTGCACTGTTATCCGTGTTTTGGCCCACACTCAGGTGACCGTAACTTGCTTTCTTGCTATTCTCCGATGCCATGGAAAAATTGTGCATACAATGGATTCGAATGGCTGCATGTGCCTTATGATATACAATTTAGGAATCTCCGTAGCTGCTCCTTTCTAATTCTTAATGATCTGATTATGTAGATAAGAAAAATGAAGGGACTGAAGCAGAAGAAAGCCCATCTTATGGAGATTCAAGTGAATGGTGGGACTGTCGCCCAGAAAGTTGATTATGCTTATGGATTCTTTGAGAAGCAGATTCCAGTGGATGCTGTATTTCAGAAGGATGAGATGATTGACATCATCGGAGTGACCAAGGGTAAGGGCTATGAGGGAGTGGTGACCAGGTGGGGTGTGACTCGCCTTCCTCGTAAGACTCACCGAGGGCTTCGCAAGGTAGCTTGTATTGGGGCATGGCATCCTGCTAGGGTCTCATTCACGGTCGCCAGGGCTGGTCAGAATGGTTATCATCACCGTACTGAGATGAACAAAAAGGTCTACAAGGTTGGGAAAGCGGATCAGGAGTCCCATTCTGCTATGACTGAATTTGACAGGTTTGTAAGCCTGGGCCTTTGTTTCTGGTTCCTTAATTTGAATAACTCATTTTCGTCACGTTTTTAGTGTCTCAGGAGACGGTCAAAGCATGACAATCTTACTCTAGTTGAGGGTAGTCATCAAACCGGAAGGGATATGTCTGATGTGGCTATTCATGTCTTGATTGTAGGACTGAGAAAGACATTACACCTATGGGAGGGTTTCCCCACTATGGTGTGGTAAAGGAAGACTACCTTATGATGAAAGGATGCTGTGTGGGCCCGAAGAAGCGTGTTGTCACGTTAAGGCAGTCTTTATTGAAACAAACTTCTAGAGTGGCCATGGAGGAGATCAAGCTCAAGTTTATCGATACATCCTCCAAGTTCGGCCATGGTCGTTTCCAGACAACACAGGAGAAGGCCAGGTTCTTTGGAAGGCTCAAGGCTTGATAGCTATCTAGAACTGGGGATCTCTCTTTTGCCATTTGCAGTTCGGGTCAACTTATTTTTTCTGTTTTGAGTCTGAAATGTTTTTACTGCTCTAGTCCGTCGCACCAGTTGCATTATTGCCTTGGAGAGAACATGAGCAAAATAGCTTAGTCTAGAGACGGTCAAGTGAATTGGATGGAATTAATGCTTATCCAACTAATGTTCACGCACGATGCAGAAACTGAGAGTTACTTTGTTTCGGGGTCGGACTGTGTCTACGTCCTCAAAACATGAATGGGCATCGCATTCTAAAAGCTTGGATCCTGCCTTTTGGCCACCGCATCCTACGCCAGCTCTGGGAAACATGCCAAACTAGCTTCTATTGTCTATCTTCATTTGATTGGGAAGGAATTTAAGGAGCATAATGCTAGGCCATAGATTCGAATGAAAGCCTTTCTAGTGACGCGATCTCAACCTAAGAAAAATGCGATGCCAAGTTCTATCCAAACCAGTATTCCCAAGCCCAGTTGGATTCCCATGTAGCAAAATTCAGATTCAGACGGTACGACGACAGTACGTCGGCATCAATCAGTCGTGTCCTGCCTGCGAGCTCTCCAGTCGCGACGTAACATTCCAATGGGAGAAAATGAACCCCAGCATCAAAACGTGTGTGTGTGTGTGAGAGAGAGAGAGAGAGGTGCTTTCTGTCTATTCTTTTTCCCCGTGGGACGAGAGCACGGTTAAGTCACATCATCGGGTTTCTGGCTTCTGCCTACTCTTTTTCCCCAGTCGACGAGTCAATTTCAGGACGTGTGAATGTTCAAGGTAAATGGGTCGGGTTTAATTAACAAAATATTCCCCGATGGTGGAGACAAAGGAAAGATTGCTTGAGAAGGAGACCAAGGTCAAAAAAGGGAAGCAAAGAAAGTAATATATTATTAAGCCTCTAAAATCTCTTTTTCATTCAGCTAATGTCTGGTAGAAGAAGCTTATGCTTTCTCGTGATGTCCAGGGTGACGATGAGGATGGGGGCCCTTCTTCTTTTCGAAAATGTCGTCTTACATGCAAAAGAGGAATCCCCATATTTTCACTATGATGACTTCCACCACTTCATGACATTGATTGTGTGTGCTTGTATCGGTTCAGTCTCTCATCTACTAAGATCGCAGCACGTATGCCTATTGCTTTCGGTTCCAGCTGCTTACTTCTTTTCTTTCTTTGATTTCTATTCCTTTCCTTTTTCCTTTTTCCTTTTCTTCATTTCATTTCGTGGGTACTGGACCTGTACGCAGGCAGGCTTCGTGTCTTTACCAGACATGTTGATTGCCTTGTTGACAAAAGTCCTCAATTCATGGCACTTCCGAATGACCCCTCTCTCTCTCTCTCTCTCTTATCTTTTTCAGCTTTCATGCAAGTCACTATAGAATTAGCCTTTTCCCCAGGACCTCATTCTACATCAAGAATATTCTTTTCTTGACGGTAACTCCCATTTTCTTGCGTGATAAATTCAGATTTCATTCCAGCTTCAATGCTTTGGATTAAGATAATACTGATAGCACTAGTGCTAGCCCCTAAACCATATACATGCATATTGGAATCTCTACTGTCTTGGCAACTATAAGTTTCTTTCTTTTCTTTAATTACAGCAAATCTAATCAAACTCTTGATTCAATCATAAATTTGGTCGAATAACTACGCAAAGTCATTATGACAAAGTACGAATAATCTTGACAGCACGCTGTGATCTTAATTTATCCTTCTATTGAAGAAAATTGAAAGTAGTCCTTTTTGGTCAATGTATTGGATAATTGGAAATATTTCAATGGTAACCGTATGACGATTGATTAATTGTGTTTTCATATTATTCTCTTTTGACAAACCAAAATTTGATTTTCAAATATAGATACAGAAGTAGTTCACATCACATGCTATCTCACGAGTAGTGCATTTTTCTAGTTTGTTGCCTATCCCTGATTAGAATTCTATGGCAGAGTCTAGTAATGGGACATAGTCCAGAGTCATTGCTTAACATGTTCATCCCCCATATTAGAGATGCCCCTCTGCTTCTTTCATGTTCATGGCTCTAAAATCACCCATGACTATTAATCACTATTATTTTCCGTACATAAATAGGCTCATTGTGGAGCAGATTTTGCACTCTTCACTTTTCAGGTTATGCTCTGTTTAGCAGCTTTTCTCTTTTCTTTCTTCTTCTTCATTTGGTAGGAAATAATCATGGAGTTATGGTTGGATATTGCTATCTTATATTATTACCATAAAGAGGGTATGTTGGATACAGATTTGATTGCTCATTATTGTCATCATGCGGTCACTTAACCAAAGAAGCTAACCACTAATTAAGCTTATGCACCAAAGCCCTGTGTATTTCAACTCTATAATCATGTCAAAGGGTGTACAATGAGTGTGATTAAGAAATTTAAAACAATCTCGTCCTCACAACCAAGAGAAATTTGGATATGTGGCTCACTGAGTTGATATAACGGTTGGGACCTTGGAGGATTTTCTGAAACCAGAAGAACCAGAGACGCTGCTTAAGAAGCACTGCTTTTGAACTCCCCAGACAAGAAGGCCCATTCCTTGTGACTTGTTTTGAGTCTCCACCACGGACAAGGTATAGTATTGATTTTTTTTTTTTGGTCAAAATAGTATTGATTAAGTTAAGCATCAAAGAACATGCAACATCACAACATAACAAAAGCAGAAAAGGGAAAGGACTATCATTTGTCTTTACTTTTTCTCCTTGGGTATAAAGGTGGCTTAGAAGATCTGCGCTCTGGAGGGTGTCTAGGTTTTGGATGGCTTCATAGAAGCTCAAGCTTCTAGTACCAGAAGGCTAGCAAGGATGCTCCTACATCCCAATCATTTCCAGGATCCAGACAGGATTTTTGAAGACCACCTCCAAACAAGGTTAGTTGATACATGCATGTCATTGTAGGTCACTACCATGCAGCTGTGTTTTACCGATAGAAAAACTGAGGACAGAGCCATTAAAACTGAGTGACTTCTTTTACTCATTTTGGGATAGCAGTCCATGTATATCTACCTTCTGAGTGCACTTTCCTGTGACACCAGTCATTTAGTTTCAAAGCCGGTGAAATACCCGCAGTCGCAATGTTTGAAATGATTTGCTGTCAAATTTGGCAATTTTTTTTTTGGGTTCGCTCTAAGTTTGTATTGCTTTCTCTTATAGTGAACTTAATTTGTCCAAGGAATTCATGTAATGAGTTTTGGCTTATCTCATTAGCCACCGTTCTTCTTCCTGAACCGCCATGGTAACAGCTAGACAATTAGCTTCGGCAATGTAGACCGCATCTCTGTTAAAAAGTTAATTAGGTTATTTTGGAAATCCATTTACAATTGCTTAGTCAAAATATCTGCTGCATTTATGGAGATGGATCATCGTAGTCTTCTCCTTTCTTTTCACTCTTTCAAGGCTCATTTACAGTTCAGCATTCTTCACCTTCTTTCATACCCTTCTAAATGAAGAAGCTTTTAGTTTTCGACCAAAAAAAAAACAGAAGCTTTTAGTGGAGAGCATGCGATAGTCGTGCGAAATTTAAAGAATGTTGAGTTCACGGTACACCCGTGCACTTGTGTGATGATCCATGATATTGTTATCTTGCTTCAACTTTTGTGCAGGGACTAAGAAATCAGCTGATAAAGTTTTCAGAGGATTCAGTAGATAGGGCGATGGGGCCATGTTGAGAGATGAACATGATCACTGGAAACAATTAAAATCGCCTCTTTGTCTGGAAAAAAAACTTCATAAACTCCCAAGAAAGAAGCATTGAGAAAAGTGAGCGTTTCTGGGACAACCATGAGTGGACTCGATTCTGAAAGACCAAAGCCATGGAACATATATACCAATTCAGATCCAAGCTCATCCCAAGCAACGCTAGATAGGGAAGCTCCATGGAAGAGCGTTGGCACATCAATGAATGCCATATCTTTTGGATTTGTTGCCACGGCAATTTTGATATCTTTGTTCCTTATTATGGCTATCTTTGAACATCTGTTTAGACCCAGTCCTTCTTTCACTTCACCTGAACCCATGAACAATGGTTCTCTGGAAGCAGGAGAGACGGCGAAGCTTCGCAGTCCACAGCTAGTAAGTTTCACCTTCATTTTATCCATAAAATTCCGTTTACAATTGCCTTCTACAATCCAATGGACTAGCAAGACCTTTTCCAGATCCTTTACTGGATCATGTGAATTCACAGTTCGAGTTTCATCCTTTTGATGCCAAATTGGGCAAGGAGTTTCTCGTTGAACTCACTCATTAAAAAAAATTAATAATAGAAACCACCCTTTAGATACTTCATTTCTGCATTTAGCTTGTGTTTATCCTTCCCCATGGGACATTAGTTCATTCCTAACCAATGAAGAGTCAGTCAAAAAAGGCAAGCTAGTTGATTCGCTAGGGCAGGCCAACACGGCCTCTGGGACAGGGCCTCTCTTGCTAAACGTCGCTACTGGAAGAGAACAGTAAGAACGCATAAGAGACTACGAAAAAAGAAACAAGATCGACTTCCTTTGGATTGATCTTAGCTTGATATATAGCACATAGCATAGATACTTTTTGAAACTGATCAATTTCACCGTGTAATGACAGGTGATGCCGTCCTATGCTTCAGATATCCCGGTGCTAATGCCGGCTGAGCATTGTCCTACCTACATTGCTCAACCAGCTCCTCTCCCCTGCCCAAGAGAAGGAATCAATCGGTCTTATCATGAAGAGAACTTCTCTTTCACGAGTGAGAGCCATCACTGAATCTACTTGTATTCTGACCGACTGAAATCAAATCTACTTGTATACTGGAAAGCGCAAGAGATCCTCATTTGTGAACCACATCTTTCACTTTAAACAACATCCCAGGCAACAAAAATGAAAGGAGATGAATGAGTAGTTTAGCCCAATGGAGACGAACGGGAGGTGGGGATCGTTTTCCAGTCTAGGATGTACAATGTATTGCATCATCGGAAATGAGCAGTGAAGAGCTTAATAAGATGTAAGAGACCTGAGAGATAGAAGCATGAATTCAATATTGGAAAAGGCAAAGCTTCTCCTGGTGGATTAATCCATCTCTAAGCGACGACCTAAGGAGCACAAACATTCAACCTTGATCAATTTCTATTTGTGCACCAAAATGCTGTTTGCTACCTTTTCATGGCAGACAGAGTTATGGACAAAAATGGAACAAAGATGCACCAAGACGCCCTGCATCTTTAATCACATGTATGTCATACATTCACCCTATTTGTTAAAGAGCATTAATAGCTCTGCTGGAATAGAAGCAGCAAGTGGGAAATTATCGCCTGGCCTAAGGAACGGAGAACGAACTACGCAAAGAAAGAACTGAACTGAACTGATCTAGTGAGGAGATAGGAGAACAAGGCGGCAGGTGCCCATCTTCAACCTTCTGTACTCTCACTTGAGGTGTTCTCGATATGTGTAAAACAAAGTAATAAAGGAACAACATTAAACAAAATTAACCATCAATCTCCTCAGGCGGTAGTGACACCACATGAGTTTCGTACTTGACGCAGGCCACCACCCATCGTTGCCACCAACCACCCACTGGCCCCGCCCATCCCCACCAGTCACCCACTGCCGCCCACCCCCATCCACCACCTCCTACAACCACCCCTTGGCGAAACTAGAAATTGACAAAACCTATTAAATGAATTTCTATTCTAAGAACAGATCTTTTCATTTTTTTCGTTATGCTTTTCTGCTTAGAAAAATGATAAAACTATTTCAGGTAAGAAATTGTTCTCAAAAATAGAATGATTATCATTTGCACCTTTAAAAGGCTTATCAAGCGAATTTCTAAACCAGAAATTCTCTGTCTTCATCAAACATACTATTCTGCTCATACACTCATCTAGTTATTTATGACTGAAAAATTGTTCCTGAAATAAAATGGTTATTACTAGCGTTAATAATCTTGGAGGGTAGATGCTAATTGTTGACTACATAGCATCAGCTACCGACAGCATTCCTGAAGATTACGGAAAAATCGCCATATATTAATACCCCACACAAAAGAGCCGGCGGTATATTGAGATTCGTGGAATTTTAACTTTCTTCTTAATTAGGTGAATTGCTTTTCGCTCTCCGCAGATATGGACTTTAAGATTACTGCATCATCCTAGGAAGCTGAGGTGTTACGTGAATACGAATTGGGAAAAGAAATTGCATGCTTTAGCTTTACACATTTAAATAGAAATGATCTTACGTGAGACATACGAACAAGGACACAGCCCACCCAGCTGAGAAATTTCAAGCCCAAAATTTTTCCAACGCATACTTCACCCTCCACTGCCTCAATTCAGCTATTTGCATTGGCAGCCTAAATTTTCAAGGCGTCCTATATCTGCTGTTTGCACCACTTTAAGTGGATTCCATTGTCTGCTTAAGACCAGAATAGAACTGCTAATGTTCCTCAAGCGTCTCTTCATCTGGTAATACGACAGTCAGCAATGAATACTTAACCCGGAGAGAAATCCTTCCCTTCTCAACCATGAGTCTTGCCCCGGAAACAACCCAATAGCCAGGAGACTCCTCTGGCCCTCTGGCCATCTCCGTCGTGTCAACCAACTTTAGAAGCTTGGGTGCTTGAACAGGCACCGGCGGTCCGCCAGGGTAAATGGCAGAGTTTATATTCACCTCTGCAGGTCTGGGTGGCAGTTTCTGAACCGTGGAGAAGTGATGACTTATTAGTGTTGATATGAGTCCCGACTTGGCTGCTAATCCAGGAGATCCATCCCACTCTGGACGCTTAACCACGGTGGCTCCCAATGCAGTAGCAAAGCGGAGTCGTAAGAAAAGAACGTTTTTCATCCCAGAGTTCTCTACCTGCAATTGGGCACCGGTAACAATGGAAAGATCCTCATCAGACTCAACTGGAGCAGTGCAGACATGGGAGAAGTTCTTCCACTGGACTTTCTCATAGTACTTCCTATCATAGGATTCATGGGCAAAGTTGCCATTCGGATCATCCATGAGTTGGAATATTTTTGGAAGAGAGGAGAGATGCTGCAAATGAATTGCTAGACGGTCGCTTCTTTTACCTTCCAAATAAAGCCTTAGGCCAGTAACAGGCCTCTTACCCACATCAACCTATCATGTAACACAAGGAACAGAGTAAGCTAGGAGATAGGTCATACTTATTATAAAGTAATAATGCTTCCCCAAAATTCTATATAGATCCACCGAATTATTATCACTCAACGCATTCCTGACAAATGCTCCAAGTTTTTCTATAACCGAATGGGCCAACTGTGCAACAAAAGAACTCCTCCATGCTTTATCCTTTCAATCTTACTAAGAACATATGATGAAGTCAAAAAGCAAAATAATAAAAAGAAATAATCCCAAGGATGTATGACACAATAAGCCAGCATAACGAAAAGAGAATAAATGACAGATGGCTCATAAAACTTTACCGGGGTAGTATTCACGTATAGTTTGGGTCCCAGCAAGCTGAAACGCAAAGAACCAGTGCTTTGTCGCTTGCGCTGGGGACCAAGAGGAAGCTCGCTGAACACTGGTGCCCACTGCCTAGGCAGCTGGAATTCCAAAAATTGGTGGAGCTCTTCTATTGGGGGTTTATCTAGAAAGTAAAGTTAAAGGTATGAGGTAGACACATACTGACGGCAACAGAACAATCTAGACAAATTCTGGCAACCGATGGATAACCATTGAGAGCTAACAAGAAAAAGAGATGCCAATAACCAAATTCTGGCAACCGATGGATAACCATTAAGAGCTAACAAGAAAAAGAGATGCCAATAACCAAATTCATGTATAGACAAGGGGAAGGACAACTAACATCTTAAATACAGGTTAATTGCATGGCTCAAAAAGCCACTTCCTGGAACTCCACTCAATAGTGAGGTTATGGGAATGAATGACATTGAGATGACATCAGGCTCCAACTGAACGGTGTTTAACCAATCATTATGAGACAGGTGTTTACTAGCACTCCCACCTCTCCTCTTGCAAATGGTCACAATGTCCTGCATTTAGCAACTAGGTGACAACTTTCACCAACTGTTTAAAAAGTACAGCTCGCCAGAAACCTTAGCAGATAAATTTAACTTGAATGTCAAAAAATACCTCCTTGAGTAGATAAGAACTCGAAGAACTGGCATCTGCAAACCGTAGTCGTTGCTCCCTGATATCAAACTGAAAAAGAAATGGTTAAATAAGACAGCAATAGTTTTAATATATACGTTTTGCAATGACCTTCTGAGAGTTGAACTCATCCCAAAATCAAGTAGCTATAGATCAGAAGATAATTCTTCTATTTAAAACATGCAGCTCTTAATGCAATGGCAATATATTAGTAAACAAAACCAAAACTTTGGATAAGATATAAAATATCGGGGACAAGCCCAAGATCCATCCAGCAGGAAAAAAACGCTAAGAAAGGCCTAAAGATCCATTTATGCAAACCATTTAAAAGTGCAGTTCTCCATATCTAGCGTTATAAATGGACAAAGCTTTATGAACTACTTTTGCAACTTCACAAACCTTATTGTGCTGGTAAACTTGTTCAGAAGCCATATACTGTCCATTACCATCAAGAAATCTCTTATCAGCCATTTCCTTCAGCCTCTTCTGTACATCAGCAGGCTGAAGAGTTGATGAATGCTGCTGTTTCACAAAGATCACATCCTTCCCTCCCATCTTTATGCCAACAATAATATGGGTCCCAAATATCTCGATGAACCTAGAAGCATGTTTCTATTGATTAAATGTTCAAGCTCTATAGAATCACCCATTATGCACTGCTCCTACTAAAGATAAACATCAGACAACTTCCACTGTCATTGCATTTATCTTGTGAAAAAACTCCTACCATTAAACAATAAAGATATACTAACTTAGTCAAATGCAAGATGTTCAGAGGTTTCAGGTGACTGATCAAAGACTTCTTCTTAGGGCTAATTGACTTATTAAAGACTTGAAAATATGCAAAAATGCAGAAAATGTGATTTTGGATCTTCCATTCAAAAGAAGCATACAAAATACGAATTACCCATATCAATATGCAGCTCAATAATAGCAAGCGGTAAAATGCGGAAAAAGGTTATGAAAGAAGTCCTAAACCAGAACTCATGGCAGGGAACAAATTCGACTATAACTCTGAAGGAGATGGACACAATCTCATGATTAGATTGCAGAGAAAATTATAAAATATGCATCCCACCTTGCCAATGCAGCAGGTTCCCATGTCGTTGGGACAGCATTCTTGACATGATCACAGAGAACTATCTGAGATTTTTCTAATGCAATGGTATACAGAGTGATGAACACCCCATCAAAGGCAAGGGTTTTAGTGTTCGCTGCATCTTTCTGCCAACATCCCGAAAATTCAAACATCGCATTAAAGAGGCCTGAAGGTATTTTTCCAGTTAAAGATGTGTCTTGGTTGAACTGCTCAGACATCTGTAAGAGAAAGAAGACGGAGGCAATTATACAAGTTGAATATTTACGGTACATTAAAAAAAATGGTACACACGGTCTATCTCACAGGAAAAAAGACGAAACTTAACATGGTCTATCTCATGGAAAGAAAACTCGTAGATTTTAATAGTTGAAAGAACAGTTGAGACAATGAAAAAGACAGAGGAAATTGTTCAGTAACATGAGTTGGAAAAGAACACGAGTAGAAAGGATAACATCAAGAAGGTACACACGACATGAAGCAACAACAAGTACCTGTTGGAAAGAAAGAACGTCGGACCTGAAACGTGTACGCTCTCCTTTATCACATTTAATCGATTTAGAGACATTCGGGATCGACAGCCCACCAGGCAGAACAATCTCACGTCCATCATCTTCATCTATTTGGATTAAACGCGAATCCGTCGGATTTCCTTTGCAATACTTCAGCCGAAGATCCTCTGCTACATCATATCCACAGCCAATCGATCCGATGGCTATATTAGCAGCTTCTATAGCTGGAAGCTTTAGAGCCATCGCTCAGTGCCACACAATTCTCCAGAAGAACATGCGCCACGTCTGAAAATGACCGGGGAAAAGAAGGTTAACGATGGTGCAATTCAATCATACGGTTCAACCAAACAAGCCAGAAGCAAAGAGCGGAGCAGGCGCAAAAGCTCCATAAAACGAAGGGACATGGAAATCCTTAAGAAGATGGAACCACTCAATTAAAGGAAAGAAATGTGAGATTTATCTGTGTTGCAGTCAAAGCAAGAAAAGCACGCCGGGATCGAGGCAGGCACGCGCGCTGTCGGTCACATTGTGCCGAAATCCGGCGAAAGATCTAACGTGCATAGTTACAAAGACGCATCAATAGCAGCAATTCAAGAACCACAAAGCACCCAGCAGATTGACCGCAAACAAGCATTACTGCTACTCGGCGTCAGAAGTGACGAAAATCGTCTCAAAGAACACATTGTGCTCCTACGAACCAGATCTGAACAATCTAGGAAGCCCGGAGGAATACCTGATTCTAGCTACAAGGGGGAATCGTCGGCCCCATTTTCCTTTTGCTTTTTTCCCGCTCATACGAATTGTGGCATCCGATAGCAAGACCCGAACTTCACGCGGCCGAGTTGAGCTCGCATTGTCAGCGAACACATTCGGCTTTTTAACCACGTCCCCTCCTCGAACTTCGCTTGATCCAACGCAGCGTAGCAAAGAGTGCAGGGTTCGACTACAGGTGCCAAGAAAAAAACAAAACAAACCAAAACCCTAGCGCGCTGAGAGAGAGAAAGAGAGATGGAGATGTGCTCTTCTCGGGAGTGTTGACGGTTCTTGAGAGTGATTTCGCTTTGACCACCATTCAATATTTGACGAGGGCATGTGGATTAGACAGCGACTTAAGTGAGCCGTGGGGGAGAGAGACAGAGAGACAGAGACAGCGAGGTCAAAGAAGTCGGTGATACAGTCACGGCCGGCTCGCTCCCGGTAAAAGACGGTCCAATCGGAGAGCAATTTTGATCTCTAACGGGAGTAGTAATTTGTTTTGCTTTGCCAAGTATGGTTCTTTTATACATCCGTTTCTAGATAATTCACTTAAAAGTGGTAAATTTCACCAATCTCAAAAGTAATCCACTGAAATTAAGATCATAAGCAAAGCAAGGAGCAATATAAATTATGGGTCATCGACATAAATATGTTACCTGAATGATTATTCGCGTGCTTAAGATTAAAAGTAGTTTCATCACTGCAATGATTTGCTTCTTAAAGGAGCAAGACGTGATTCTTTAGGGGGTGGATAATACATTTACACTTAGTGCAAGGTGCTCGAATTATCTACACCTTTAGAAAACCACGAATATAAATTGTGCCAAGAGATATGGAGGGTCCAAATCCAATGTCAACAAGGCTCTGGAGATTTTGTATTTAATGGCTTCCTATATCCAGCACAAGTGCCAACAATTACACTTTTTCAAGATGGTTGGCCCATTGGTATGCCGTCTAGTGTATGTTCTTTTGCTCATTACGGGGTGGTGGAAGCATTGTCCGTCTATCCAAATGATCACTAAGAACATAAGCAACTTTAAGATTTCACATACTTGAGTTGTTTCATCTTCGTTGGCTAGATAGATTTAACGGCTTTCTTGTTGGCAGACCATTGCAAGGTTGATGTTCAAAGTTTCAGCGGGCGATGAAGCATCTGAAGGTAATAATAAAAAGAAATTAAGACTAGCATGGCTACCTCCTATTTACTTCACTTGAAAAGCACGGAACACCAAGATTTGAGTAATTTCGGCATCAAGATGAGTTCATGCATCACTGCCGTGTCACGAGCTGTGCATCTAATGTTCATCGAATCCTTGCCACCTCCCCGTTGTGGAGGAACAATCAAACTTCTGACAGACAGCGTAGCAATGGTGAACCTTAAAATAACTGATGATCTGCATGATTTTCCAAACCGTGCACGTGTCTGTCACATGCCCTTCCCAATGCTTGTTCGCTACAGTTTCCACGGTTCCACGCATGCCTGAATTTTCTATTATGTGCGTCCATCCTTGCCCGCTGTCGAGACCACGTTGAACATCTCCTTGGTTGGGACGAGGAGGACCAGAATCTACACCTGTAGTACAGGAGGACCGACCAACCAAAGACTTTTTTACTCCAAAATCGTCTTGACCAAATCTACCAAGTGATGACCCGTTTTCACTTTCACACGCCTTTCAACTATTTGTCACAGCGAAAGTGATGTCCTTTTGTCAGAAAACCAAGAGAAGAGAACCGAGCGAGAGCAAAGAGATGGGCTCCGCCACTTTGACTCCGCTGTCACACGGTGGACTTCTCACCTCCACCTGCATTTCCACCGCTAGCTTGCAATTCCATGTCTCCATCTCCAGACCTACCAACGTTGCCCATCATCCGTCATTTTCTCTTTTTCATTTTTCTTTTAAACGTCTCCCGCATTTTGTAGCTCTCTTATGTCCCCATCCCTCCATGACCCCATTCTCTCAGAACCCTTTTGCCTCTAGTCACGTCCTTTCGCTGGTTTACCGCTCCCATCTCAATCCAAGCTCCTCCACCTTTCATCTCCAATCCATAGTTATCATACTCCACACCTGAAAAGCGAGGATGAATAGTTACTCCAAGATGAAAGCTTTCGGAACCAGCAAGTCGAGATCTGTGGACTTCTCGGAACTGTTGCCATCATTTCCTGCTCAAACACCGAAACCCATTGCAAAGGCGGGCATCGAGGAAGCAAGACCCGAAGACAGTTCTTGCTCAGAGAAAGAGAAGGATGACTCCTCAGATGGAGAAAGATTCGGGGCGATACTCGGTAGAAGCAGCTCGGTATCCACCGCTTCCAACAGATTCAGGTTCGACGGGCAGAAGAATGCTGGGATAGTGAAAAGGGTGTTCTCTATGAGAAGATCGTCTTCAGTCTCTGAGAGGTATTGCCGGATACATGACCAATCCGTAACCTTGTCATCCCAGGTGGATGACGACGAAGACAGCGTGGAGGGGATGGGATCTGCCAAGGAGGAGAAGAAGAAGAACAAGAAGAAGGGAGTCAACATCTTTAGAGCCTGCAAGCGACTTCTGGGACTCTAAGATTGTTTATCTAGATGCCATGAATGTGCAACTTTTCTTTACGTCTCTAGCGTGTATTGGACTTAAGACGCTCTCTGTCCTCCCAAATCAGCCGATAAGGCAGACAAGTGGCTCTGCTTCTTCAATGTTTTTGGCCGCATCCCCAAGGCCACAGCTCTCTCAGCCTGAATTATCATCATTAACTGTTCGTTTCAGCAGTTCCTACTACATTCCACTTTGCATTATAGTGAATTCATGAGGGTATTTCGTTACACAAACCTTAAGGCTGAATCATGTTTTTGAGCATTTCGCTTGTGCTCCATTCTTGCTACTAGTTTCTTTTTCAGAAAACCAGAAGGCCCCAAGATGTAGCGGAACCATCCACGTAATGATCGATAGTTTTCCAAATTATTAGGGGCAATACAGAATGAAGTGGACAAAGGCTAAATAGTCAAGCTTCAGCTATTAAATAGCATCGCTTTTACTATAGAATAGGCTTAGAAGAGGAGCCCAGGTCTAACCTCCTATAATTCTGTGCACGGACAAATCGGCGATGGCCGTATCAGTTGTTACATTTAAGCTGGTCAACACTGACTGACGGATCCCGTGTCTCGTCGGCCATCGGGATTACGGCTCGTCAATGTCGAGTGTTGAATTTGAGAATGGCAAATCTACCTACGTTTTACTCACAGCTCTATAGACTCACCGAGAAGATGACTAGCAAGACTAACTCGACAGAACAGAACATCCTTGCAATGCCGATCCTTGACAAAACATTCTAAAAGATATCATGAGATGTTATTGGGCATGTTATGTTGGTAACTAAAATATCGCATGACATAAACAGGGTTAGTTATCGATTTTCTGCACGACTTAGCAAAGAAGTGGCAATTCTCGACGAGAAAAACCCAAACCCAATAAGACGCAACGCAACAAAAAACTAATAAGAATTGACACGCACTAATGAAAAACAATATGTAATTATGTTGAGATATTATTTGTAACGACACAATGTGACGAACACATCATACAAGCACAAATTGCCAGTACTTTCCATTAGCATCATGCTACCTTAGCGGAGAGTGCTGAAGCACCATTGTTAGGGATGTTGCAGCAGCAGTCCGCCCTAAAGCCCGCAATCACGTAGGTCGCTGCAAGTTTTATGCTTTACAGCTAAGGTAAATCAAGCAAAACTTGGAGGGCTACTTAACTCGCAAAATGGAATCCCACACGAAACCTAGCAGCAGACACACACTCGCACACAATTTGGTTAATGTACTCCAAAATCAATTAATAGTTTCCAATAGCCAGCCCAGGATAGAAGGATTGCCAAAATTGGTTTCTATTGAAAGAACAGTAACAAAACAATAATAAAGTAGCAGATCGGTTTCCGAATGATATCTCCACCACAAGATATGGACATTTCCAAGTATAAATCTAGTGTTGGGCCTGATCATCACACGAGTTCACTTTGATAACCATAGATGGAAACTCCCCCTATCCTCTTCCAAAGACCGGGTGCTCTCTTGTATACCAGCATAGTCAGAACAGAGTGGGAACAATATTCTGCCAGTTAAAGCCGACCTCCAAAAGCTCATTTCTTGCAATATGATCAATCGTGATAATAGGCAGCCAAAAAATCCCTACCCACAATCGTCGGCTCACTTGCTATCAGTGAAGTCAGCATCTATGACGTCTCCCTCTGGACCCTTGTTGTTTGATGAAGAATCGGTAGGTCCAGCTGAGGGGCCACCAGCACCAGGTGCACCACCTGCACCAGGTGCACCTGGTTGGTTGTACAGGGACTGACCCAGCTGCATGACCTCCTGATTAAGAGCAGCCATGGCATCCTTCATGCCTTGTGTTGAACCACCAGAGATTGTTTCCTTCAGTTCTCCAAGTTTAGCCTCCACCTTCTCCTTCACTGCAGCAGGAACCTTGTCTCCAAGCTCCTTCAACTGCTTCTCTGTCTGGTAGACAATGGAGTCCGCCTGGTTCTTTGTGTCTATGGCCTCACGCTTCTCCTTGTCTTCCTTAGCAAATTTCTCTGCTTCCTGAACCATCCTCTCAACCTGAATTGCCCAGTAAAAGGTGATTGATTAGTTTATTCGCAGGGAATGCCCACCTTCCCAAGATACTAAATAAGGAAATACTTTCTTTTTCTCAGCATTATATGTAAAAGAATTCTTGGAGGAAATCCACCACTCAGGAAATTGTACGCCCCCCCCCCCTCTCTTTCCGGTCCTAATTATTGAGAAAGATGTGTACCTCATCACTAGGCAAAGTGCTAGCACCCGTGATTGTGATGTCTTGCTTCTTTCCAGTGCCCTTGTCCACAGCAGCTACGGAGAGGATACCATTAGCATCGATATCGAATTTCACTTCAATCTGCGGAACACCACGGGGAGCAGGCGGTATGCCATCAAGTCGGAAACTGCCAAGGGATTTGTTGTCTCTCACAAACTCCCTCTCACCTTGGAGGACATTAATCTCCACACTGGTTTGACCATCAGCAGCCGTTGAAAACACTTCCGATTTTGAGGTCGGCAAGGTTGTATTCCTTGGGATGATTTTAGTCATAACGCCACCAAGAGTTTCCAAACCCAGAGATAATGGTATCACATCCAAAAGCACAATATCACTCACATCTCCAGCCAAGACACCAGCCTAAAAACAAAAATGGCAGATATAAGAATACTAGAATATTGAGAAAAATACAAAGAGCAAACAGACCCAGCTCCTTCCATCAAGAAATAGGCGTGGCTAAGAAGAGACAAAGAAATAAAAGGCACCTGAACAGCTGCTCCCAAGGCAACAACTTCATCTGGGTTGACTGTAACATTGGGATCCTTCCCAGTGATCTTTTTCACAAGCTCTTGAACAGCTGGAATACGTGTCGAACCCCCCACAAGGATAACCTCATCTAAATCTTTGAAGGTCAGTTTTGCATCCCTCAGGGAGTTTTCAACAGGGGTCTTAAGCCTACAGGATGCAACAAGATCAATTAGATCACTAAGCTACAGGTGAATGACCCTTATCATGAAGACAGCATGAAGCGCAATCAAAATAGCAGCCAGCATTGTCCAACTAAGAGACACAGTCAATGAGAAGTCGGAATAACAGCAGGCATCAGTAAATTCACTGCAATGATTTCAAATAAAGGAGATGCAAGAAATTACCTGTCCAGCAAATCTGAACATAACTCCTCAAATTTAGCTCTTGTAAGTGTGGTTTCAATGTGCTTTGGACCATCCGCAGTGGCTGTAATGAAAGGCAAACTGTAGAAAACAGCAATTTGTGAGAACCAAAACCAAAGATATGGGAAAAAGAGATGAAACCGAAAGAAGTAAAAAAAAGGCAAAGGGGAATGGCAATCAAGTTACATCACCTAATATTTGTCTGTGTCAGAGATGAGAGTTCCATTTTAGCTTTCTCAGCTGTCTCGGTCAACCTCTGTAGAGCTTGTTTGTCCTTCAAGAGGTCTATGCCTTCATCTTTCTTGAAGTTGACAGCAAGCCAATCAACAATCCTCTACATAGAAAATGAGATTTTCAGAACTCCCTTGTGGGTCCTAAAAGTCAACAGAAACGGTGACGAGGGGAACGAAAGCACATTTATTTGGACACCGACCTTGTCAAAATCATCACCACCCAAATGCGTGTCTCCTGATGTTGAGAGCACTTCAAACACTCCATCACCAACCTCAAGCACTGAGACAAAAGAATGGATAGATAAATGAAAGATTGATGAGTTTCAAATAGCAAAAGCAAAACAATATCCATAGTCTTGTTCTCATGTCTTTTACACACGTATCGCATCAGTCACAGAAGAATGCCAGTTACATAATCCCAACAGTTAAGAAGGAAGTGCTATTATATATCATGAATATGTCAATTGCCTGTACAAGCAAAATTTAAGTTTTGGAAGCAGTACTACCTGAGACATCAAATGTACCACCTCCAAGGTCAAATACCAGGATTGTCTCATTGCTCTTCTTCTCAAACCCATAAGCTAAGGATGCAGCAGTAGGCTCGTTAATTATGCGAAGAACTTCCAGGCCAGCGATACGGCCAGCATCCTTAGTAGCCGTCCTCTGTGAATCATTGAAGTAAGCTGGAACGGTCACCACTGCTTTGGTCACCTTGTCATTCAAGAACTTGGACGCATCGTCCACAAGCTTCCTTAGCACCTGCATTCCATAATATGAGGAGCTCCTCTTCCCACAGCCAAAGCAGAACTACCATGAAACTAGTAAACATGCCAAAAGCAGATTCTGACTTCAGGCTATTGCACATATTGGTAATTCTTTGGTTTCCAAGTCCATTGCACATGAACAAAACGCAACAATTTATTATTCAGCTGACATGCCACAGATTGAATCACAATACCCAAATTGGTGCCTACATTGATACTATAGCCTCAAGCACTAAGCAAGACAGATTCACGGGGTAAGCGTATGAATAGAAGACATGCGAAGTCATGAGCCGAAATAAATCTGTCGCACGGTTAAGTCATACCAATCGTACGAAAATCGCACATTTAACATGAGACCGCTATATCCCGATGCGATACCTGAGCAGAAATCTCCTCAGCCGCAAACTGCTTGCCAATGGCGGGGCAGTCCAACTTGACATTCCCATTCTCATCCCTCACCACTCTGTAAGACACCTGCTTCGACTCCTCATCCACTTCGGACATCTTCCTCCCGATAAATCTCTTCACCGAGAAGAAGGTGTTCTCGGGGTTGACGACGGCTTGCCGCTTCGCAATCTGCCCAACGAGCCTGTCGCCATTCTTGGTGTAAGCAACAACGGAGGGAGTGGTCCTCTGCCCCTCAGCGTTGGTGACGATGGTGGGCTTCCCTCCCTCCATGGCGGCAACGGCCGAATTGGTAGTCCCCAGGTCGATGCCAACGACCTTCTCGTTGACAACCCTGACGGGGCCCACATGGTGCCGCCTCCTGGAAGCGCCCCGGGAGTTTAATTTCAAGAAAGAAGCGGAGGTCCTGGAGTGGAGAGACTGGCCGAAGAAGAGGGACTGAGAGGGGCCTCCGGATTTGGGGGTTTTAGAGGAGGAGGAGGCGCGGCCGGTGAGGCCGAGAAAGTGGACCTGAGCAGTGCAAGAAGCCATTTTGACGATTCACCGAGAACGGAACCGGAGGACGAGGCGGCGATACAACCGATGCGGATTGCGCCTGAGGGACGAGAGAAACGGGAGGGGCCTCCGCACCCACCAACGCTTCGCTGCTCGGGAGTTGGGCAGGGAAGTTTGGAGCAGAAGATAAGGAGCAGGAAAGGAGCGAGGGTTTATGAGGCGAGCAGAGGGTTAGGTAGTGCCACGTGTGTTCCATTCCAGAACCATCCACGCTCTCGAGCCGAGCGAAATTGGGCTTTTGCCGAACCAGGAGGGCAGGCGAGCCCATTTATGGGAGGAACGAGGCTTCCCTAGAGCCCGACCCGACAAGCCCAAGGGCCGAGGAGGCTTGACCGTTGCCCGGGAGCAGACCGAGCAGTCAGAAGCAAAGAAGGGTCAACTCTTCCTCCGTTCGCGAGGGTCCATTTGGCACAGCTTAACCCTCAACGGTCGACACATTCCTATCCTTAACTCCATCGCCAATTTGCTTGCCCATAATAAACATCCGTCTCCCTCATTCGTCTACCACGCCTACTGACAAGACCGCCTTTCATATCCTCTCAAGGGACTCCACCATTAAATGTAGATTGTCATTTGTCTGCAACGCTAAGCAGTATTTTATTTCATCACACCTACTCGCTACAAATGCCTTTTGTTATATTATATCTACATCGCCCGCAGCATTAAACTTTATTCCGCCAATAATTACTTTTATGGAGGAAGCTCATTGGATAAGCGATTCTGCATGCAGAAAACCTTCTCGACCAACGCCACAAAAATTCCTCAGTTAGCCTTAAATAAAATGTAAAACTAAACTCGGTCATAATGGAACGCTCAGTGAGATTGCATCTGCAGCTCATTCCATTTTTTTTCTTTTTTTTTTTGTGAATTGATTCCTTGGAAGTGCTCTTCCCCCAATGTCAGGTCGGCAGAACCCTCCTGGCCAGTTGATGGTTTCAACTGCTTGGTTAGCTCTTTGACGTGTTTCTTCCCAATTCATCCCCTTGGCAATGACCCCACGAACACGGCCCTGACCCGCTACAAAGTTGCTACTTGAGTCATTCAATAAAGTATTATCTCTTCCACTCTCTCAAGTTTTTCAATATAAATCGAGTGATGTTGAATTGTGAACGCTCAAAATGCATTAAGTAGAAATGAATCGGATTATTTTTTACCCATTTAACAGGTTTAGCCCATTTGAGGAGGAACGAGACTTACCTCACTCCCCGAGCCCGGCCCTAACCCGTCAAAGCGCAAGGGCCAAGGAGGCTCGACCGTTGAGCTTGAACTTCAGCCTCAAGTTGTTCGGGTGGGTCCGTGCGTGGAAGCAGTTAGACAAGGAAGCTCATCCGCTCTCCCTCTCTCTCTGCTCATATGTTCCACGAGGGTCATTTTCGCACAGCTACCCCCCCTTGGTACTCGTCAACTTCTAGTTTATGGGTACGATGAGCTGACCAATAAAATGCCCGAGCGAAGGAGACAACCAGCCACCCGAAAGGAACGCATCTTGTGTTTTTCAATCCCACATGATCGTTCATTCAATATTGGCCCCCATCAGCTTCAACTACCAGGTCTGCATCATCTGTTTCCCTGTTCCCAACGCTCTCCAGTGGCAGTTTGTGCCCATAGTTGGACTATCTACTCGCTGTGGAAACCACTCTCCACAGTGGGTCCATGTGCTGTGCCTCTCATCTTGCCTTATTATACATTGGTTCCGTCCGTTCATATGGTGATTCTCATAAGCTGTCTGCGCTCCAACATCAACCCCCTTATACACGCCATCACCGCATTATCGCATGAACTGAGTCTTCATGTGCTCACAATGCAAATGCCATCAACCCTGGTGGCGCCGCCTGCTATGCCGCCGCCGAATCCTTATAATCTTCATCACCATAATAGTTGTAGTCGCCATAACCGCTGCTGCCACCGTCACTGCGTGGGCAATACTACGTCCACATAAACCCAGCTTCACCCTCCAAGACATCACCATTTCCACACTCAATGTCTCTGTTACCAGTGATAAACAAACCTATCTCCTGACCTCCACCTTCCAGGTCACCATCTCCTCTCGCAACCCATATGGCAACCGCCGCTCCATCTTCTATGATGGCCTTCACGTCCACATGTCCTACCGCGACCAGCAGATCACGCTCGCGACACGCCTGCCTCCAACCTATCAGGGTCGTGGCGGGGTCGACGTGTGGTCGCCTTTTGTGTATGGGGTTTCCGTGCCTATCGCTCCATACAACGCCCTCGCACTGAACCAGGATAAGAGCAACGGATTTGTCGTGATGAGGGTGGAGCTCCAGGGACACGTGGGGTGGAGGCCCGGGATCTTCACGTCCGGAGGCTTCATTTCAGTGTATTGCCCTGCATATATCACCACAGGGAGTGAAAACAAAGGAGTTCCCCTTGGTATTAATACATTTAAGTATTGGCTGATGCAGAGGTGTAGAGTGAGTCTGTGAAAGAAAAGGATAAGCACAAGTTTTATGCCAATCAATACCTGTTGTAAACATCGTCGCCTGAAATTGTTGGATGGATGGCCACAGTACACATGTAGCGCTAACCCGTCGTCATCTTTATTGCTAATTTGCTTGTGCACAATAAATATCCGTCTCCCGCATTCATCTATCACGACTACTGACAAGACCACGTTTAAGATTCTCAATAGATTCAATCATTATATGTGGATTGTCTGCAACGTTAGGCAGGAGTTTATTTCATTACATCTCTTTAGTCGTGATTAGTCAGGCCATTATTTTATTATATCTAGATAGCCTGCAACATTAAACTTTATTCCAGCAACAATTACAATGGATGAAGCACATTGAATAAGCGATTCTACAGAACCTTCTCGACCAAGGCCACAAAAATTCCTCAGTTTGCTTTATATAAAATGTAAAACTAAACTCGTCATATTGGGATGCCCAATGAGATTGCATCTGAAGCTCAATCACTTTTTTCTGCGAATTGATTCCTTGGAAGTGCTCTCCCCCTAATGTCATGTCGGCAGAACCCTCCTGGGCAGTTTATGGTTTCAACTGCTTGTTAAGCTCTTTGACGTGCTTCTTCCCAATTCCTTCCCTTGACAGTTACCCCATGAGCACGGCCTCGACCCGCAGCAAACTTGCCACCTGATTCAAAAGTTGTTCCAGCATGCAATATCTTGACAGATGGAGCAACAGCTTCTGCTGCCTCAAGATTCTGAATCACTGTTCCGCTTACAGAGGCCACTGGATAGCCCTTAATTTCCATTACCACCACCATAGCAACTTCAGGCGCCCACTCAAGTGTCACTCTTAACTCACACTTACAAGCCACCAGCAGTACTTTAGTCAGATCCGATTCCAAACGAGCCATCAATACCCACGCGTAAGAGAGGAATGTAATGCAACAATGGAGAGACAAGGGCAACAGCACAAAAAGAAAGGGGAAACAGAAGGCAGTCCAACTGTCCAAGCACTGAGTAAGTGTCCAAATTATTTTGTTGAACAACCAACCCATCATAACGTTGTGTTGAATTATAGTACGGATGTGTGTGGAGCTTGTGGGACAGCATCGATACTACGAATGGTGGCCATGGATAGGTCTAGGAAGGACTGAATTTAATAAGCAAATCAAGCAAAACCTTGGAAGAAAAAAAAATCAGCTTATTGATCTGCAGGTGAAGTACGTACCAAACAAAGGTTAATGTCTGGTTCGGCCAATCTCTGCCCATTGATGAGGACAATTGAATTTGTAATGAAAAAAGAATAAACAAATAAATAAACATTAGAAGCACTCGTGGGAAAAAAAAATAAGGCTATCTATCAATGAATGCATAGTAGCACATGACAATGAGAGAATTCAGTAAGTGCAACCACAGCCACTACTCAGCACTGGAACCAGAAATTATGTAAAACAAAGAATCTGGCTTGAGATTAAATAAATGAAAAGATTGGTTTACAATAAAATCAGCCAAATTAGAATAATGCTTGATTATGAAGATGACCGTGCGTGTTGAAGGTGTACGTGTGATGATTAACTAACCTGACACACCGGATCTCCAAAACGCAAATTGCACTCAACCGTTTTAGACAACCCAGACTTTTTCTCAATCATGAGTCCAGCATAGAGAACGCGGACAAGCTCACCACCTTTCGCCACCATCCCTTTGACAAAGACTGCAGCTCTAGAGTCAAGATTAGCGCTGGAGAGTAACCACCCATCCCGCCAGCATTAGGTCCTGTATCACCATGCCCAACTAATTTATGGTCTCGAGAAATTTCCATGACTATGGTATTCTCTCCATCAACCATGGCATGAAAAGAAGCTTCCTCTCCTTCAAGGTATTCCTCAACGATGATCTTGGCAGCTGCAGAACCAAAAGCCCCATAACGAGTATGAAGTCAATTGCTCCATATGCCTCCTCCAACGTCCTGGCAACAATAGCTCCCTTGCCAGCAGCCAAGCCATCTGCTCTTATGACAATCGGTGCCCCTTCCTCCTTGATGTATATCTTTGCTGCAGATGGGTCAGTAAACGTTTTGTACTGCACCCATAATTCAGACAGTTTGTCAGCTATTGGTTCTTTCCCTTCAAATTGCGTGAATAATGCAAGGAGATGTCTCGGTTAAGAGCGTAGCCAAAGCAGAAAGATGTCAGTAATGAGAGCACACATGACCACATTTGATCCAATGCTTTAAGGCATATAAAAGATCAGCATATATCATCAGTCATAAACCAATTATGGCCTTTCTCATATACTAAAAATCTAGTTTTAATTCTCAGCTAGTAAAATATAGAAGGACAATCAGAGAGAAGCAGCCAATGTGCACATCTCTTTAAAGTTTCACGCTACAAGAAAAAACCCCAGATGAAGGTGGAGCTCCGGGGACACGTGGAGTGGAGGCCCGGGATCTTCATGTCCGGAGGCTTCATTTCAGTGGATTGCCCTGCATATATCACCACAGGGAGTGAAAACAAAGGAGTTCCCCTTGGTCTTAATCCTTTTAAGTGTCGGCTGATGCAGAGGTGTAGAGTTGGCCTGTGAAAGAAAAGGACAAGCACAAGTTTTATGCCAATCAATACCTGTTATAAACATCCTCGTCTGAAATTGTTGGATGGGTGGCCACATTACACATGTAACACTACCCGTCGTCATCTTTATTGCTAGTTTGCTTGCGCATAATAAACATCCGTCTCCCACATTCATCTATCAAGACTACTGACAAGACCACCTTTGAGATTCTCAAAGGATTTTATTATTGTATCTAGATCGTATGCAACATTAAGCAGGACTTTATCTCATCATATCTCTTCAGTTACAATAAGTCACTAACTAAATAGGCCTTCAGTTTATTATATCTAGATAGTCTGCAACATTGAACTTTATTCCACCAACAATTTCTACGGATGAAACATGTCGAAAAATGATTTGCAAAACCCCCTTGACCAAGGCCAAAAAATTGCACAGTTAGCGTTAAATAAATCTAGACCTAAACTGGTTATATTGGAATGTGCCCAATGAGATTGCATCTGAAGCTCAACCACTCTGTTCTGTAAATTGATTCTTTGGAAGTGCTCTCCACCCAATGTCACGTCTGCAAAACCCTCCTGGCCAGTTGATGGTTTCAACTGCTTGGTAAGCTCTTTGACGTGCTTCTTCCAAATTCCTGCCCTTGGCAGTGACCCCAAGAGCACGGCCTTGACCTGCCACGAAGTTGCCTTCTGAGTTGAAAGTTGTTCCAGCATGGAGTATCTTGACAGATGGCTCAACAGCTTCTGCTGCTTCAAGATTCTGAATCACTGTTCCGCTTACAGAGGCCACTGGATATCCCTTACTTGCCATTACCACCACCATAGCAAATTCAGGTGCCCACTCCAGTGTCACTCCTCCTAACTCTCCCTTACAAGCCGCCAGCAGTACTTGAGTCAGATCTGATTCCAAACGAGCCATCAATACCTATGCGTAAAAGAGGCGTACAATGAAATAATGGGTAGACAGCACAAAAAGAAAGGAGAAACAGAAGGCAGTGCAACATAACTAGCATAAGCACTGAGTGCATGTCCAAATTATTTTGTCAAACAACTGACTCATCATAATGTCGTGCTGAATTATGGCAGGGGTGTGTGGGGGGCTCGTGGGACAGTACCATTGCTATGAATGGTGGCCATATATAGGTATAGGAAGGACTGAATTTGAAAAGCAAAAATTATCAAGCAAAACCTTCAAAGAAAAAGATCAGTTAACTATTGATCTGCAAAATAGGTACATACCAAACAAAGGTAATTGTGTGACAACCAACTCCTCACTACGGGGCTGGGAAAGCCCATTGATGAGGACTATTGAATTTGTAAAAGAAAACAAACAAATAAACATACAAGCACTCACGAGAAAAAATAAGGCTACCTATCATTGCATGCATATTCGCACATGACAATGAGAGAATTCAGCAAGTGCAACCACAGCCACTACTTAGCACTGAAACCAGGAGTTACATAAAACAAAGGATCTGGCTTGAGATTATAGTAAATCAAAAGACTGGCTAACCACACAAAACCAGCCAAATTACAATAAATAAAGATGACTGTGCTTGTTGAAAGTGTGCATGTGATGATTAACAAACCTGACACTCGGGATCTCCAAAGCGCACATTGCACTCGATCATTTTAGGCAACCCAGACTTTTTCTCAATCATGAGTCCTGCATAGAGAACACCAACAAATTTGCGACCTTCCGCCGCCATCCCTTTGATGATAGGGAGGATGATAGACTCCATGACTAAAGACTGCAGCTCTAGAGTCAAGATTGGCGCCGGAGAGTAAGCACCCATGCCGCCAGTATTAGGTCCTGTATCACCATCCCCAACTCGTTTATGGTCTTGAGAAGTTTCCATAGCTATGGCATTCTCTCCATCAACCAGGGCATGAAAAGAAGCTTCCTCTCCTTCAAGGAATTCCTCAATGATGACCTTGGAACCTGCAGCACCAAAAGCCCCCATAACCAGTATCGAGTCAATTGCTTCATATGCCTCCTCCAATGTCATGGCAACAATAGCTCCCTTGCCATTGGCCAGCCCATCTGCTTTTATGACAATTGGTGCCCCTTCCTCCTCGATGTATTTCTTTGCTGCAGATGGATCAGCAAACGTTTTATACTGCAACCATAATTCAGAAACTTAGTTAGCTATCCTTTCCCTTCAAAAAACGTGAGGAATGCAAGATGTCCCAGCAAAGAGCAGCCAAAGCAGAAAGATGTCACTAATGAGAGCACACATGACCTCATTTGGTCCAATGCTTTAAGGCATATAAAAAATCAGCATTTATCATCAGGAAAAACGAATTGTTGCTTTCCTTAAATACTGAAAAATTATTTATAATCCTCAGGTATTAGAATTTTGAAGAACAATCAGAGAGAAGTAGTTAATGTGCACATATCATTGGATTTTCACGCTACATTGTAAACAATGAAAACAACCTTGGCTGTGGGAATGTTGTACTTGTCGCACAAGCTTTTCATGAAATCCTTAGAACCTTCCAGTGCAGCAGCTTCTATTGTGGGGCCAAAAGTAAGGATTCCAGCCTTAACTAAATCATTTGTCAGACCAGCAACAAGAGGAGCCTCTGGTCCGATTACAACAAGTCCAACTCCCCACTTGCGGCAGAAAGATATTACAGCTGAACTGTCGAAAATATTAAGGTTTGAGACACAAGTGGCATCTCCAGCCTTAGAAATACCGGCATTTCCAGGTGCACAGAACACTGCACCAGATGATGGAGATCGTCGCAAGGCACAACACAGGGCATGTTCCCTTGCTCCTTCACCAATGACCAACACTACCACTCTCTCTTCTGTGAAGACAACAGGTTGAAGAAAATAGAAGAGCAAAAGAAACTGAGAATAATTACCTCTTGAGTATATTCCACATAAGAAAAAATGGAAAGAAAATGAAACAAATGGATAAGTGCTAACATAAATTTTATCACTTCTCAGATAAAAAGAATGGATAACTGCTGACATCAATATTTCACGCTTCTTAGACAATGCCAAGATAAGCATGCAATTCCACCACGCTTCTCCTAAGCTAAGTGAGATATTAATTGTCAAGTCGGAGTGAGTTCTACCCATGTAAAATATGTAAATATGATTAATTGTTTGTTGTGCCACATTGTACTACCTTGAAGTCAAAAAAGAGCACCTAAATTTACATAGAAAAGAAGAGGCATACATCATCAAAGAACAATGCGGAATTTAAGCATATGATACTGAGCCACAAAACCAAGAGCACTTCAAAGTTAAAGCTCTTACCAGCAACAGCACCCCCACTGTTGGATGAATGAGTGGACACTGAAGGCTCAGATGTCCGATTGGCACGTGAGAAGATTGGACGAGGTGAATACCAATCATTCTCGAGGTGGGGATTTGAGTTCCATTTGATAGGTGCAGCAACCTGACCCATATTCCATGAACCAGAAAGGCGACAAGAAAGTTTATGACTTGAAAAGCCAGGGAAGGAGGATCCCAATCTAATACAGCTGTAGCTTTTGTGGAAAAGTTCCTGTGGAAGTAAGAGACAAGAGGCAGCGATGGAAGCCATACCCATTACCAATGCACCTGCAATGAGAGGGAAATATAAGTTTGGCAAACCCTCCAAGTCCTAGAGAAGGCTGGTAAAGCTAAGTGACTGTGGCTAAATTCCTCAAGTGAAGCAAACTGGTTGTATCAACATTATAATCTTAGCAGCTACTTGGTTTTCAAACGCACCGATAAAGGTCAGACTGAGAAAACAAAAAGGTCACAACTTTCGTTGTTATGTTTCCATATACATATGGCTAAAGAGTGAGGTTTGTCACGACCTACCCATCGAGAGGCCAGCCTAGGGGGGAACAGGTTTGGAGATATTGTCTATAAGAAGATTCAAATCGGCTTCCCTAAAAGACGAGTCAAATATATCATCTAATCGTAATCCGATCTGACTCATCCATTATAAACTTGGGCTCTCCCAAACCAATATCTCGCGCAACGTTGGAAAATCTTACAAAAATTTATAAGGAGTCGCCACTAGCCTATTAAGAATGGCTACAAACCAAGTGAAAGTATGGGAAAATCCTTCATTTTTTACATAATCAGAGATTTGGAAATAGAGACTTGATTACACTAGTAAGTAAACTAGTGTCATTTCGGTACCTAGGCTTGATCATCTTGTTAACTACAATATTTTCATGCAGTCTTTTATCCATTACGAGACTAGTCCACTAATTGATCATGCATTATTTAAATCCTAACTATGCTAAAAGAAAAATAACAATCAATATAATGAAAATGCGCAAACACGTATTATAAAAAGAAATGCGCACAATCAACAATCCTAATATTATCTCTAAAAAGGAAAATTAAACAAAACACCCCTAATGTAAGGCTCTAAGAGTTGATTCAATTGAATTTAAGATTTTTTTAAGGGTTTTCTCATTTTTTATGCTAAACTAAAAAGGTTTATTCAAAATGGAAAATCTAAAACTAATTCAAGACTTATAGTGTTAATACTAAAAATCTATGAAATCAATGGTGGTCACCCTCCTAGACATTTTTAAATTTTTTTTTTATTTTTTGAAATTTTTTCTGAATTTTCACTTTTCATTTCTTTTAATTTGAAAAAATGGACTTCGGACCGGGTCCGGGAAACCCGGTCTGACTCACTGACCCGGACCCTAATGGTCCATGTTGGGTCTTGCTTTAGGCTGGGCTTAGGGCCCGGCTCAATTTATGAAAAATTGGTTTTAAACCAAATTGCAAGACTTGGCCCATAACTGGAATAGGCCCAACCCAAATTCCCAGCACCAATTCAGCACAGCTCCTACTGGCTAAACAACCCAGCCCGTTACATTAATCCAGCCAATCCGACCCAGACCTAATTATCTGACCCGAACCATTAAAATATATATATATATATATATATATATTTTTTTTTTTTTTTTTTTTGGCAGATCGTCTTCTTCCCCCATGTTCTTCTTCTTCAACGAAGCACCCTCAGGTTCAACATTAGAAGCTTCACTGCAAGGATTCAATTTCGGAATTTCGACTGATCCAACTCAATGGCCAGCTGTCATCGGTCGGAGCTCCAAGAACCAAATTACTCATGCCCAGCATACAAAACACACATTTTAAGACAAAAAATCAACTCACAATGGCGGCCTCTAACTACAGGCAACGCAAAGGTTTCCATCAAGGTAAGATGTGTCAAACACCGACTCGATCAAAGGGGAATCATGCCATAAAGAACACAAGAAAAGAGAAGGTCAAAGAGCAAACATAGATTATATAAAAAATTAGACTTGAGCCATTGATTTCATGATAATAATTCGGTGCTTCTCTATGGCATTTCATCAAACAGT
Organism: Melaleuca quinquenervia; assembly: GCA_030064385.1. Taxonomy (NCBI): domain Eukaryota; kingdom Viridiplantae; phylum Streptophyta; class Magnoliopsida; order Myrtales; family Myrtaceae; genus Melaleuca; species Melaleuca quinquenervia. The sequence goes on along the minus strand of CM057726.1, from coordinate 220,881 downwards.
TTATGTACAATCTAAGATGGTGATATAACACTTAAAATTGACGAAGATCTCAGCCTAAACTTGATGCACTAATCCATATAGAAACATTTTGTTTGCATGAATGGCTTAGATTCCATCAGATTCGGTCAGAAAATTATGAAATTATATCGACACTTGGGGCCTTGAAACACTTACTTAGACATTCTATCGAACATGTAACGTGCATTCATGAACATAAATTTTCTTCTTGATTATGATTCAAAAAAAGACCTAAATCTACGTTATCTACGACAAATCAATCCTATTTTATCAAGATCTTGTCCCAAACTCTACCGATAGTGTTCGGTACTTTGTGCCGAGTGGAAACGGGGAAAAACAAGACATGCAAAGTAGAGTTCACCTGGTTAAGAAGTCTGGATTTTGTCCGATGTTTGAAGAGCAGATCAAATTAGCTTGGTCACTCGTTTCAATCGATGGCGAATTGAATTCTCTTCGTCAAAGATTGGATCCTCTCTCCCACCAACATGCGCCCTCCGTTGCTATTTGGGCGTAAGGTCCCGAGAATTACAGGGGCGCTGGACTTCCTAATCGAGCAACTAAAAATCGGTCATGGCGGCAAGGCAGGGTGACTGTCGAAGAGGCACTTACGTGTGCATGTGAGAGCATCCAAGTCTTCCTTTCGGTCGTCCGCAAGCGTTTTTTTCGTCTAATGTCCTTCTTCCCTTTTCCTCTCTCTCTCTCTCTCTCTCTCTCTCTCACACTTTTTTTTCCGTGGAGAAGACTTTTTTCTTGATGGTCTTCTTGGGGGAGGAAATCAAGGCCAGAATCGCTATCTTCTCTCTCCATGATTCTGGTTTCCTCCTTTGAGTTGTTTCTGTTTCCTTCATCCTCTCGATTCTATACTCGCCTTCTCTTTCCCCCAACACACGCACTCCTGGGTACTTCTCTTTTGCTCATGACTAATATGAGCTAAAACTTGGGCCGGGCCGAGCAAGAAAAATAAGTAAATGGGCTGAGCTAGAGAAAAGACGAGGAAAACAAATGGAGATGGGCTTGAGAAAAGAAAGATGGGTGCGAGTGGGCTTAGAGCAAAAAAGTTTGAAACTGGGATGTCTCGTTTCTTTTTATTTGCAATATCTTCTTTATATTTAGAAAAGTAAAATTTAAGGTGTCAACAAGGTCCAACATCCAACAGCAAAGGTCTAAACTTTCTTAGTTTCATGGACCGACCGGTCGGGTTTTTGCTGTTCTCGCACCTCGTTTATTCTCGTGTTCTTTATGGGTACACAAAAGGATTCTGCAGGAACAAGACAACAGGAAAGGAGAGAGGAGGGAGGGGATGGGTGTTGCAGAATCCCAAGCGAAGAGGCTTTGTCTTTGCACTTCGATCGAGAGATCGAGAATGAAACTCAGAGAGAGAATAGTTTTATTGCTTTTGACGAGAGAAAGTCCTAAAGTTCGTGTTCGAGTCCTAAGGGACACGGACGCACTCACCAAAGATCACGTTCAAATCTTTTCTGTGTAAAAGCTATATTTTTACAAAAGGCGAGTATGCATCTTCCCCGACTATCAAGAGTGCACAATCCTAACACGTGGCCCAAATATAAAAACTCGGATTATAAGTTGATTATATGTTATTAAATTCAGAATATGTAAAGCAAAGGGAAAATTAGGGATGGTATCCCACATGATTGTCAATCTATTGAAAACATTGAACTCAATTTAATAAATAGACCATTTCGAACTGCTAAAGTGATTGATTTAAGGGCCATCTCGAAATGTTTCTTCATATTGCTTGCTACCTTTTAAATGAAAATGTGCACAAAAACTACTATTATTATTCCATTCAAAAATGTATGAATCAAATCATATGACGAGTGATATGATGGGCCCATCTGAGTTTTATATATGGATCGAAAAAATATAAATAGAAAAATGTAGGCAAATTATCCTCTTTTAAGATTTTGTTACTGCACTTTAAACCGTTCAAAGATCCAATGTCATTTATTATAATAAAAATAATAGTTTGGATGTCTAATATTTCGGATCCCCTTACTTAAGTCAAGGGCTGGATCCTGGACATAAAATCCGACAATCCGATTGACATCGGATGGCTGGAATTTTATTTAAAATTTTTTTATAGTCATCCGATTTAGACTTATGTCATCCCTGACTTAAGTCTGAAGATCCATTCCTACCCGACCTAGCCCAGTAAGACGGATGCATTGGGTGGACATGGATGTTGATGCACCTAAAAACTTGATTTCGCCGAGGGTATGGAAGTCAACTTTTGTTTTTATCAAGGAAACTTCACATGGTGCTAAAGTTGAATGAAAGGCTGGAAAGGGACGAGTACGACCTTGGGAAAGTTGGAGAAGTCGATGTGCAAGGAGTGATTAGACGAATGGCATTAACGCAAACTAATCCTCAACTAACTTCATCTTCGTCTACACGCAAAGGAGAAAAGCCCCAGCGGAGGCGGCTCGACTGCACTTTGCTTTTTTTTTTTTTTAATGAGCAAGGAATCCACCACGAATTCCCGTGTTCGGATGGCATCAAAGAGTTGGACCCCTATATCTCGGGGGAGACTAATACAAGACCTCAACCCCACTTAAGGCTCTAAAAACTGCGCATTTCGAACTTTCAACATCGATGACGAGAGAAAGCCATCAACCAAGTCTATATTTCATGCAAAGAGATAGTAAAATGATAATAATAATAATGAAAGTCCTTTAATTTGTAAGTTTTCGGAGACAAAAACAGGGCTAGAGCATCTTTTTCCTTCTTCTTCTTTTGTCACTAATGACGTTTATTTTGGGGATGAACATTCGAAACTTCCTTTAATGGTAGCATTAGTGATGCTATGTCTGACAACTTAAGAGGTGCCGTGGAGAGTATTTGAGTAAGCGTATCGCTTTAAAACATTATGTTATAAAGTTGACAAACAGAGCGTTGAGTATCTAGGTTATATATGTACACATCTATCCTAGTCTGAATCCCCCTACCCCCTTGTTGAGTCGCCAGCCATCCAGCTTCACTTTCCAACTCCCACCGCCGGACCACCACCGCCACCACAAACACCACCAACTCCATCGTCATCATCATGTCCAAGTGCCCGCACCACGGCGGCCACAGGTGGAGGAAAATATGGTGGAGAGTGTTCCAGGTCAGCCTGGTGGTGCTCTTCATATTCCTGCTTATAGCGCTCATAACGTGGGCCATCCTCCACCCCCACAAGCCCAGGTTCACCCTCCAAGACGCCACCGTCTACGCCTTCAACGCCTCCGCCAGCCCGAGCCTCCTCACCTCCACCTTCCAGGTCACCATCTCCTCCCGCAACCCCAATGACAACATCGCCATCTACTACGATCGCCTGGACGTCTACGCCACCTACCGCGACCAGCAGATCACGCTCCTTTCGCGCATCCCTCCGACCTACCAGGACACCAAGGACGTCGATGTGTGGTCGCCCTTCCTCTCCGGCATCTCCGTCCCCATCTCTCCCTACAATGCGGCTGCGTTGACCCAGGACCAGCACAACGGATTCGTGGTGGTCTTGATCAAGCCGAGTGGACGCGTGAGATGGAGAGTCGGGTCTTTCACCTCGGGAGGTTACCACATTTTCGTCAACTGTCCGGCATATATTCCATTTGGGAGCCAGACCACGGGGATCGCCGTGGGGAACAACGCGGTCAAGTATCAGTTGATGCAGGCTTGCAGCGTTAATATCTGATGATCAACGCTATTGCTATGGATGTTTTACTGGCTATGATACAAATCGTCCATTACCTCCTCTTTTTTCTTGACTGGCTTCCTTGAATACTTTGTTCCTCTCTTTCTCCCTATTTTCTTACGTTTTGACTTCTGCAATATAATGGGCATACCACAGTGATTCCTTTGATCATGTGTTGAGTTATGGGATGATGGGATGTCATGAGAGAGGTTTTTTCCAGAAGAGACGACGGATATGTGAGTAAAGCAATGGATATATATCTACATGGTTATTTGTATATGAAGTGTGTCATTGTTTCTGTAAGATGGATAAGGAAGAGTCGGAACTTGGGTGAATTTGACAAACATGATATGACCAATAGAAATTGACAATGACGATTGTACAGTGTTGTCGTGAGTAATAAACGTAGTGGCGTTCTTTTCCAACTGCAGATTCTTACTCTCCTCATTTCATGAGCTCCAATGGTCGCTGCTTCTCCTTCATAATTGTTCTTCTCATTGTTTCTTGATGACCAAAAAAAAAGCAAAAAACCCTTCTTTAACAAATATATCTTGCTAGCCATGACCAATAGAAATTGACAATGACGATTGTACAGTGTTGTCGTGAGTAATAAACGTAGTGGCGTTCTTTTCCAACTGCAGATTCTTACTCTCCTCATTTCATGAGCTCCAATGGTCGCTGCTTCTCCTTCATAATTGTTCTTCTCATTGTTTCTTGATGACCAAAAAAAAAGCAAAAAACCCTTCTTTAACAAATATATCTTGCTAGCCACCTGTTAATTGGCCTTCTTTATTCCTTTTTCTTGGGTTTGACCTTGTGTGTTGCCTGAGGAAGGAAGCGCTCCTGCTTTTGGTCGGCACTCTTTATCTTCCCTATTAAGGAGACAAAAACGTAAAACCAAGGATACAAAGCCAGGTTGGCTCCTTTAAAGTGTTATACACACTCAATTCTTCAAGAAAAAGATGCACCAAAAACCCATTCAAAGCCAGTAGCATATGTTCCAGGCAGAGGCCAAGCAGTCAACTTGGTCTAAGTTTTCTGGGAGCACAGGAAGGAAAAACGACATGGCCCTTGTGAATGATTCAACTGCAATAACCAAAATGCGCTTAAACGTCAACAGAAAGAAATTCCATCGTCTTCACGGGTTACCATAATTAGTGAAAAGGATGAGCATGATATTCTTGAAGGAAAAGGTCTTTTCACTTTGGGATTAAATTACAGCTCAAGCTTACATAGGAAAAAGGAAAAGGGCAAAGGATCCACAAGAGCCTGCCTCCTAAGGAAAGAGGCATTGTAAGGAAGAGGGAAAACTAGGGCAGTTAATGCTCGGTGGAGGTTGCTGCGTCTGTCATTGAAAGGAATGAAAGAAGTTTATTCGCACCCAATAACCCTCCCCTCCTTTTTTTTTTTTTAAATATTTTGCGTGAAGCATCTACAGCAACAATGGTCCTCCTCCTTTGATAATCATCGACTTAGTAAGAATAACCAAGATTGAAGTATATAATATAATTATTGATTTAAAAGTCGGTGTTAACGAATAAATTGGTCATATCTCATGTGGGTAATTAATGAAAGATTCGAGAACCAAAAGTCAACTCCTCAAAGCCTTTGGTCTGGACTCCGGTTATTCAATGAACCTGCATCTCACTATCTTAACAAGACATCAGGTTGGACCGGACGCGGATGCATTCATTAGGATTAGGATTAGGATCAGGCGTTAATTATGAATCCGCACCCACCGGATTAGACAGTAAGCGCCCAGTTATGTGTTTATTAGTGTCTACTCAATTAACTCAAGTCGATGGGATTAGGTGGAGTCCAAGGTGCTCCTTGCGTCTTAATCTGTTGGTATGTGTCATTTTTTAGGCTGCCATAAATCATGTCAAAAGTTGTCGCGAGAGCAGATGCCGAGCATGTATGATGACGTTTCGGTTGGAGGGTCCACTTTCCTAAAATAAAGTGATATTTCGTTGTCAAATGTTTCACACCGTACCGAAAACTTCCAAGCTTCTAATTATCATTTAATTGTCTTTCAATAAGTACCCTAGAAGCACCCTTTAACATAATCCGTTCGATAAACCAACGCCGTGCCGTGGTGCCAAAGAGAAGATTGATCATAAGAATTCATTGAGGGGAAAGTTGAACGTTCAGATCCAAACTGGCTAGTCATTTCCGACTAATGAAAAGAACGCGATTTCGGGCGCAACATGAACTCCGGACCGCCCCCAAGCATCCGGACAATTACAATGCACAAAGGCCCGAAAGGCGTATGCATTCTGAACAGCCATTTCACAATAAAATAAGATAGTTGCACATGAGGTAAGGAGGACCTATTGATAAATAAAAATTTGCCACGCTTCGATTTCAAAAACACGCTTGCGTACATTAGAGAAAAGATAACCAACTCCTAAACAACTCTAAACAGCCTCTCCACCGCTCCAACCTCCTAACTACCAAGAAAAAATCGGCTTAGTCTTTCCTGCACTAGTAAGCCAATGATGTATCTGCTCAGAAAATTAAGAAGAAGCAAGTTGAGAAAGGATCTGACGCATCTGGAAGTGCAGAAACGAGATACAGATCCTTTGGTTCCTCGCCTGTCTTGCCAGGCAAATTCCATCTATACTTGTTCTCAAGCTTCCGAGCACTACAAAATACGACTCCTGTTTTCATTTTCTATTCCTTCCTTTGTTCATACTTTGGGCCTCTTACCAAAACAACTGTCCCTACCTAGACATATAAACCACAGACAGCCTAATGACAAAAGGATCAGGATGCAATATCCAGGACAAACAAGGTTACACAGATACGTGATACCAGCGTGTTCTCTCCGACACTTACAAATCTGGGGGTGTGACAATTTGAAATGATCAATGCATCTTGAATGATCCAACTCACAGCACAGCAACAGACTAAATAAACCATCTTCATGAAACATTTACCTCTTGTCAATTGAATAAATAGGGGTAACCAGCTAATGAGAATAGCTGTTCCACCCCAGCTTTCTTCCTCGGTCCTTGGTAATTAACACCTGCACTGATCTGTCTGTTAGCCTTGTTGACTAAAATAATTGTGTTTCCAGATAGGCCAGCCCCACCTTGTTGATATTAGCTTAGTTTTGCTTCACAAATTGCTCTTTTGGAAGTGCTCTCCACCCAATGTCATGCCGATAGAATCCTCCTGGCCAGTTGATTGCTTCAACTGCTTGGTAAGCTCTTTCATGAGCTTCTTCCAAATTTTTCCCCTTGGCAGTGACGCCAAGAACACGGCCTCCGGTTGCGATAAAATTGCCATCTGAGTCAAAAGCAGTTCCAGCATGAAATATTTTAACAGATGGAGCAACAAGCTCTGCCTCTTCAAGATTCTGGATCACACTCCCCTTTTTATAGGTCCCTGGATAGCCATTACTTGCCATTACCACAACCATCGCATATCCAGGCGACCAATTGAGTGTCACTCTGCTCAGCTCTCCCCTACAAGCTGACAACAAAACTTGCACCAAATCCGATTCCAAACGAACCATCAATACCTACATAAAAGGGAATACCAGAGGATGAGTAGACCCAAGGAAGTATAAGAAGTGCCAAGATAATGATTTATCCAGTCAATCAGCACTAACAGTCTTCCACATCAGGTTGTCAACAAATAAGATGGACGTTATAAAGTAAACATGCACTTCAAGAGGACAAATAAAAGGACTCAGATTCATTGAAAAAGAAAAGGGAAAGAGGAAGAAACATTAAGGCCAAGCATGAAACACCAACCTCATAACCGATTGTCTTCTCAATTCACTAGCATTACCAATACTTATGTCACGCTGATAAACAATTACACGAGATGCCAAAGCAACATGAGACTCCATATTTGCTGATCACTTATATTAGTATTCTTACACTTTGCAGGACAAGCCTGCTCACATTGTTGAATTCGCCTTTCAGAGCAGGGGGGAAGACTGCTGCTCGCGAGGACTGAATTTGAAAAATGACAATTACTGGGCATCGACGTGAACAAAAAATTTTACTACCCTGTCAATCTCTAACGACATAACAACAGGCGAATTTGGCAAATCAAAAAGTACCCAAAACTGAACAGTATATCAGAAAAAAAACTCCAGGTTCAAATTCAAGAAAATAGAGAAAAGAGATCTCAGCCCAAAAAGAAAGAAGAAGAAAATACAGATTGCCTGTGATGACTGAAACTGAGACATTCATATGAATTAGCCAAAACTCAATAAATCCAAAAATAGCCGTGATCTTTAAGGGTGGGCCCTTCACAGCATCACAGATTGATAAATAGTTGTTGATTTTATGTTGATATCGACAAACCTGACACTCTGGATCTCCAAAACGCACATTGTACTCAATCAATTTAGGCATCCCAGATTTCTTCTCTATCATGAGCCCAGCGTATAGAACGCCAACAAATTTGCAACCTTCAGCTGCCATGCCTTTGACTGTTGGGAGAATGATAGACTGCATAACTAAAGATTGCAACCCTTGAGTCAAGATAGGTGCCGGAGAGTACGCGCCCATTCCACCAGTATTAGGTCCCGTATCACCATCCCCAACTCGTTTATGGTCTTGGGCAGATTCAAGAGCGATGGCATTCTCCCCATCCACCAGTGCAAAGAAAGAAGCTTCCTCTCCTTCGAGGTATTCCTCAATGATGACCTTGCAACCAGCAGAACCAAAAACCCCCTCCACAAGCATCGAGTCAACAGCTTCATATGCTTCCTCCACTGTCATGGCAACAATAACTCCCTTCCCAGCTGCTAACCCATCCGCTTTTACAACAATTGGTGCACCCTGCTCCTCAATGTATAGCTTTGCCGAAGATGGGTCTGTAAACGTTTTATACTGCACCAGTTGTTCGTACACATTGTAAATAAGAAAGTCCTTTCCATGTATACGCATGAAAGATAATTCAGAAAACAGCAACATATGGAATCCTTAGACATTCCATGTGATGGTCAATTTAGTGATATTCGGAAGACAATAATCAGTTTAGTGTTCAAAGCAATATATATTTGATTCGACAATAAGTCCACAAACCAAATGGAGAAGAAGCAATGCTACACCTCCAACTAGTTAGAATATGTACTTGAAATATTATTCCCTAATAAAAAATGGGAAATACCTTGGCAGTGGGAATGCCATACTTGTCACACAAATTCTTCATGAAATTCTTGGAACCCTCTAAAGCAGCTGCTTCTGACGAAGGGCCAAAGGTAGGGATTCCAGCCTTAACTAAATCATTTGCCAAACCTGAAACAAGAGGACCCTCCGGTCCGACCACAACTAATCCAATTCTCTGCTTCTGGCAAAAGGAGATAACAGATGCACTGTCCAACACATCAAGATCTGGAACGCATGTGGCATCTCCAGAGCTGGAAATGCCGGCATTTCCAGGTGCGCAGAAGACCGCCTCACATGATGGTGATTGTTGCAATGCAAAGCATAGTGCATGCTCCCTTCCTCCTCCACCAATGACAAGCACCACCACTCTCTCTTGCGTAAAGACATCAGGAAAAGGGAAAAAAGGAATGAAAACCTTCTCCATGTTGACATTAGGAAAGGAAAATAAAAATTGCACTACTCATAGAAAAAAAAATTAATGAAAGTAAAAAAGATGAATCAAAGCAAAAATATCTCTTCGTATACGTTGTGTGTCTCATAAACAATTCAGAGATAAACATTTATTGACATATAAACTGCACAAGATTTAACTATTATGTTGAAGATTATTAAATTTCGAAAAACAAAACAAAGGATGAGCACTAAAGAGCAACCAGAAGTAGAAATTTAACTTAAGCACCCCAAACAAAGCCATCATTAATATGACAAACACGACCGGATTTTTCATAATAAGCTTAAATTCTAATGTTTAGAGCTAACAATTACCTAAAAAATCACATAAAATGTTCGATGGATCAGGCAGATATAACCAGGCAGTAGTCTACAGAGATTTTGCTAATAGCAGTAAGACTATCTTACCAACAAATCATAGAAGGAAGAAGTGGTAAGTTAGTGCAAGGATAAAACATTGATTTTATAAAATGCATTGCTTTGCATCTATCTTTCTCAAAAGGTTCCCATTTTAGCTAAAAAGTCGAGTTGATGAAGTAGTTTCTAGAAGTGAGTGAGGACAATCTCTGCATATGCTCCAAACGAAAGGATACATCCATGTCAGTCAGAAGCACCCACTGACATTGAAATGAGAAGACAGAGAAACAATGAAAGAGACATACATTGCAAAACAAATATTAATCCCGACTTAAAAAATTAGGGCACACCAGAGAATATCCATAAGTAACCCTAATCTTACCATCAGTAGCACTGTTATTTTGAGATGAATCGATGGAGACTGAGGGCTTCAACACACGGCCGGCACACTTGAAGAGGAACTGAGAATTGCCAAACGAAGGCACGTATTGAGCACTCTTGAGGTGGCGAGATGAGCTCCAGCTGATTACCGTATTGACATGTCCGGAGTACCACGAACCAGAAGAGGAGCAACGAGTTTTGCAATATGAAAAGCAAGGTGTTGAGGATCTATACAGGTAGGTATTGAGCTTCAGGGAAGCTGAAAGAGTAGAGGCAGCAGAAGAAGCCATAATCGTGCCTCCAACCTTCAATTATGCAGCTATAATGACGGGGACAACGTAAGGTTTTGTCAGAAATGGGCCATTGCAGCCATCTGTACAAGTAATAAATCGGGGTTTAAGTCTTAAACCCTTAATGGGAAGCCAGGGAAACGAAAGCGACGCCTACGGAGGACATGCTTTTCATTTGAATCAAAAATCTGAAGAAAATTACGCGAAGCATGCTGGTTTTGATAGTTGCAGACTTATTCAGTTGTGGAAGCTCGGCGGCGACATACCTGAGGCTGAGCTGCAGGGACGACACTGACGACAATTGGCGGAGGGAGAACCGATGGAATCGAATGAAGAACCGGCAGAGACTCAACTCGACGGAGCTTTTCTATGGTCCGCGGCGGCGCGGCGGCGCGGCGGCGCGGCGGGCGGCTACGGCGCCTCGTCTGCTTTTCCAGTGGCTATCTACAATTCGGCGTGTCCGCCGAAGGAACAGAGAGGGAGACGGAAAACCCCGTCGCAAAGGAGGAGGGGTATGGTGCGAACTTGGAAGCCGACTGACGTGGCATCTTTCTCAATTTCAATTGACAATTCTGCCCCTGTACTTCATTTCAATTTTCAATCACAGCCCTGCATGTTTTCTTTTTTCTAGCGAAGGAAAATTATCCTAAGCTGGAAATTTTAGATATTCTCGATACTGAAATTTGACGTCCTTAATCCAGTTGTGCTTAAATATTTCAAATTTACCTAACTAGTTCCTCCCACATGAATGCAAGAGATAACTAACCTATTCTTGGAATAGGATTTTTGAAAATATTCTTTCAATTATAAGGGCAATGCCTTCGTTCTCTTTTTATCAAATGATAGGTTAAATAAGTTTATATGCTTAGTGTCATTTTAGAGTTAAGAATTTGAGCTTCAATTTTCTAGCTTTGAAAATTTCAGCAATTAATCTGTACCCGGGAATTTGAGATGAGGAATGTGCTTTCACTTGGGATATATCTCCCTAATTTTCTCTATAGGACATTCTGTAGTTGTTTAGTCCAATATAAAGTGTCGAAATTTTCTTTCATGTCCCCTTAGCTTGCATTAAAATTCAATTAAACCCTTCAAGGTTTTGAACCGTTTGATATCATCCTCCTTCTCCTTCTTTTTCTTCTTAGAGAGAGAGAGAGAGAGAGAGAACCCATTGTAGTAGGAGGCCGAGACTTTCTTTTCTTGATGCCTGCATGCAACGTAGCCTCACTGGTAAGAAACCAAAAAGAGAAGCACCCTTTTGACATTTTGCCTGTCCTAAAATTTTGCTATGGACCCAACACGAGCCTAAGCAAATTGCCAGAAAAATAACAAGGTACGTAAAGAGGTTGCTTTCCAAGAGTAGAGCCCTTCCGATGTGGGGTGCGCACTACACAAAAATCAAGTATGTGCAGACATAGTATACTATACACAATCATCAATGTACAGTCTACTACAGGAGATAACTAGATGGCATGGATGGTCGGTTTTCTGCATAGTTCACCATCAACGTCACTTGTATACACCATCAGGCCTTCTTCAGTTTTAGTGGCAAGGTCGCTTTTTGTATGCTTTATTGCTTAGCAAACGAACTTGTTAGCTTCGACCCAAAAAGAGACTAAAAGAGAACTTCATTCGTGGCTGTTGGGGAGAAAAGAACAGACAAGTTTGCTAATAAGCCCATAAGTACAAGGTAAACAGCCTCACCGTTTTAGGAGAAAGCCAGGGTAAAGGATCACTTGACATGTCTCAGGTGATCTTTGTCCCTCCTCCACTGTCCATGGATCACTTAATGTGTGTCAGGTGATCTTTGTCCCTCCTCCACCATCCATTAAATCCACCCTCCTATGAAAATGGCAAAAGCTTCCCTCCTTCATTGGATCCCTTGACCTCAGGGGATCCAAATCCAGAAGCCAGACGAACACTCTAGATACTTAGGATTTACTCGAATCAAAAGTTATGGCTTTGTTAAAGCTATAGATGAGCTCGCTTAATCTTGTCGAATCAGCTCTGCAAGCCTCCTTAATTAATCGGTTCAGGCACTTCCCCGGCTCATCCAATTTATGCACACTCAGAAGGGCATCACATTTTTGTTGAATCTCAATCATTCAGCAACCCACATTAACTCGTACCAAAGAACCAGCTTTAACAGTAATGTCTATTTTCTCAAATGCCTTGGAATCGGCGGACAAGATTTTATAGGTCGAGATGGAGAGAGCTTCAAGAAAGGAGCTGAAATGCATAAAATGTTTCAGCAAGCAGTAAAAGCGAACACATTGCAGATTTACTTGGAGCACCCTGAGCTCCTCGTTACTGAATTGCAAACATGCCTGACAATCAATCTGGCGACTTCAAGTTCTACATACACATTCAAACGGATATCATCCTTTCGGGAAGATGCTAAAAGCAGATGTTGTAAGATCCACTACGCATCCAGAGCCATGAACAAGTTCTGCTTGCGAGCATGCTCGGGTATGAGTCTGTTTACGATCTCGGGTGGTATGCCCGAGAGCTCTGTTCAAAAGAAAATCACAGAGTAAATGTACTTCCATTAATGACAACACCAGAAAAAGAGATTGTTATCATGTCAAGCAGTGATTTATCAAAGTATTTTGTTCTCAATAATGACATTATATGCTCATTATAAAGAGGCCGAAATCCAATCAAACCTTGGGGCTTAAAGTTAAACAGGGGAGGAAGAGGGCGGCCACTGGGTAAGCGAGTATTTGGGTCCCTCAACTCATCAAAAAAAGGGTGGACACAGGCTTCCAACTGTACAGTTATCAGAAAGCAACAGCACAAACCATGAGTAACATTTCCACTGAGTATCAAGCAAAAAGGAGAAAATACTTCCGATCTTACAGCAGTGCAACGGAGGTTTGGAGAATACTGGAAAAACCTACAAACCAGGTCAACCGCCTCAGGGGGAAGACGTTTTTGAAAAACCTGGAGGTGAAAACAGTGTCAACCTCTGCAACAGAAACTAGCTGTAGCTAGAATTACATGCTTGCTTACCTAAAGTTTTGAAAAGCAAAGTAAGCAAAACATCAACTTTTAATGAGATGCATACATTTCAAATAAACAGACATTTCAAGCAGTGTAGCACCTTATCTTCCTTTTGTGCATCATTTTCCTTCATTCTTCTTTCAGGCAATAGATAGGGTACTAACATCCTACAACCTAAAGAGTACCGCATACAGCATTACATTCGAAAGAATGGCAAGCCAAATTAAAGAAGAATCACTTCCACGAGAAACAATGATGACCATCCAAGGCTCCTAGAATATTAACCAACTACTAAAAATTGTTTTTGTGAAGGAGGCTTCATAAGCAATTTAAGCACAATATACAACCTACTATCAAGCAAAATTCGCACCTTATGCCACGGATGAGGCTTTATTTGCGGAAATTTGAATTCAGTGTAGTTTGGATTCATGCATTTTATCTCCTCCCTGGTTGGCGTACCCAATACCTGGTCACAAGTTTTTATGGAAAAAAGGAAAAATAGGAAGATCAGATACAGGCACCACTTTGCAAAATTTTAAATATCTATTCTTAAACGTTTGCTTGCGCACAAAGCTCTTTCATATACAATGAAAAGACGTTTGAAGATATACTGACATATTATCTCTCAGATGAGTTTGCTTAGGAATAATAGTTTTGCAATTTCTGTCACAAGAGACTGATTTCTTTCACACCAAAATCTAAGCAAAGCTCTACTTTCTCTACGTCAAAGACAAAGATGAGGTTAGCTTAAGCAAGTGGGAGTCTTGTTCTCAAAAAATGATGACAGGTTTCCTTCAATCTTTCACCTTTAAATGAAAAGGCACAAGAACAGGATTTTTCCGTACATTCATCCGAAACTCAGATTCATTGGAACAATTTCTCCTTACCTATGCACCTCAGTTACCAAACATTCGATTCCAGACATCCAAGATGGCTAGAATTTTAGTTTAAAAAGTGGATAATGCAGCCAAATAGGGTGGTACATAATCATAACCCCGTGAGCAGATATTTCACCTTGATGATCTCAACTAGTTGGTCAACTCCACTTTCTCCCGGAAACAGGGGCTGCCAAAAGCTTAGTTAGCAAGATATTGGATGAATAAGATCAATTGTTAGACTCTTAAGATGTTCATGCATGCTACACATCTACCTGCCCAAGAAGTAGTTCAGCCATCACACAGCCAGCAGACCATATGTCTATCGCAGTTGTATACTCAGTTGCACCGAATATAAGTTCTGGAGCTCGGTAATATCTTGAGCAGATATATGAAACATTTGGTTCTCCTTTCACCTGATGAAAATGGAAGCTTAAGCCACAAAATCAATACTACAACGGCAAAAGATGATCTGGCCACTACACAAAAGCCAGCATATGGATAAGTTAAAAATCACATGACTTTGAAAATTACCAGAACTTTTGCACTACCAAAGTCACAAAGCTTCAATTGATGTGTGTGTGGATTCACCTGAGAAGGGGCAATATCATTTTAGTATGGAGGAACTTTGGTCACTATTTCCTATGATACAACTATGAAGCCCTCTTACAATCTGAAGCAAATAAAGTAAGGGAATGAATCACAATCATTTATTAGAAACACCTCCACTGAAAAATAAAATTGCTATAGAAGAACTCAAGAATCATTGACCACAATAACAGATTAAAATCACATAGCAGAACACAAAGTGCACTCATATCAAAACCTCCAGCATCGATAACATCATGCGGGGATAGTTTATTGGAAGCACATCAAAGTTGTGGAGGATCTCCAATGCGATTACTGGGATCACAAATGTGGGAAAAGCATTGTAATGATCCCTGTTATCAAGCAAGCCAGGTTTATTCTTCCCTGTAGGCAAGTTCTTATTTTAGTTTCTACTCTACAATGTTTTTCATCTTAGTCCAACCTCCCTCACCAATGATTCTGCTTAACTCTATTTTCCATCTGTCTTGTGGCCAGAGCATAGAGGAATGCCGTCTGCATAGGCACTAAATAGTTGACAAAATGGTCTGTGAGGAACTATGATCAAAAAGTGCACAAGAACCAAATAGAAATTCACTAGAGTCAAAGAATGAATAGTGTGCTTTGCTAACATATTTTCTCAATCAAGCACCTAACTATCAGACTTTATAATGTTATTAATACACAAAATGAAATACATAATGAGAATGTAGTAGAAAGAACTTGAAAGCACCCACCGACAGTGATTCATGGATTTCAATTGCTTGGCGGAAAGCAATCGCTAAGATGATAGCGAACTGTTAGTGTCAATCTTATGACCATCATACTCCAAGACTTTATTTATGCTCACATCAGAGAGAGAGAGAGAGAGAGAGAGAGAGAGAGAGAGTCATAAGGAACTCACAAGTAAATTCTGAGGCTTGATATCCCGGTGACAAATGCCAATGCAGCCATGTAGGTATGCAAGTGCCCTGCAGATCTGCAGAAAGAAAAATGAAATAACAAAAACATAATTTACACATTGCAGTAAATCATATAGCTTCGGAGGATGCAAATATGTACAAGATGTGAAGACATATGACTGGCCTCTCATTCAGCAAGTCTAAATAAGTTCCTTCCAGCAAAATCAGGAAAAACATAGGAAGACCATGGAAACCAACTAACAACCCCCCCACAGCCAAAAAAGGAAAAAGTAACATACCAAAAACAGGAACATTAATGAAACAGAAAAGGCCATGATCAGAGTGGTTTTAAACAGAAAAAATTGAAGGCAACATCCTCCATATTTGATAGCAACATCAGCTCATTGGAGCCAACCTTCAAGCAAGTTGCTTTTTCCACTCAACATATGCCTATATGCTTTATGAAGCTGTGAATTGTAAACCACTCAGAAAATCAGATTTCACACCAGTAAATTATCAACCACGTACTTGATAAGTATAGAGTTTAACATATATCAAGGGCATCCGCTGGTTCATCCTGCTGTACTGTTTTGCCACGCGATTGACAGTTTCTGGAACAAACTCAAGCACAAGATTTAAATACAGCTCTTCCTTGTCAGTAGTTGAGAAGAAACAGTGCTTGAGGGCCACGATATTTGGATGGTCCAACATTTGCATAATCTGTAGTTCCCGATTCTTGTAGCGCTTGTCTTGGAGAACTTTCTTTATAGCAAAAATTTCGCCAGTTTCCCTACACTTTGCCTGGAACAACAGCCAAGATTATCTCAATTACACCGGTCAACGAAAAAGATTACATGATGATATACGGTTATACATGACTGTATAAATGGTTAGAGACGCACTCAAAAGATTAAATGTGCTAAAACATATGTACCTGAAAAACGACACCAAAAGAACCTGTCCCAACCACATGCTCTGCAATATAACTGACTCTCTGCCAATAATGAGAAATAACAGCCATAAAGTCATAATTATGTGAGTTGCACAAACTTTTTTACCAGAAATTTCGAAATTTGAGACCCATTCTCTCAAACCTGCCTAGATTGACCATTTCGACCACCAATGGTAGTTCTTATTATATGCCCTGTTTCAGCGCCTACGCCATCTATGATATCTGGTTCACTGTCCTGCAAACATGCAATAATAAGGATAGACAGGTAAGAACTCTAGACAAAATAAATTACCCTGCAAACAATCAAGAGTTTTCTATTTGTTAGAAATTGTTTTTCCTCAAACATATGCATTTAGGCTCTCTTTTCTCCATATTCATTTTCAAGTAAGAAAATGAAAAAGAAAAAGAAGGAAAAAAACTACTCTCATTCAAATCTCCAACGTTACATCTCAAAATTCATATACAACATAAAGAGATTCCATATAGTCTCATATTGAGTGGTTGGGACTATAAAAAAGAAATTCTTTTTTGTGTCCAACGTGAAAAAATTCATATATCATCATGAGTTTTTTTTTTTTTTGGGTAATTATCATCATGAGTTTTGGTTTTTAGGTATAGCAAGTTCTCTTTGTGCACATGAAATGACTCTTAGCTTGTTTGGTAGTTATCTACTATGCATGAGTAGACGTGTATGAATCAAGACAAGCAATGCCAGAAGCCATTTATAGCTGAAACCAAGTTGAGCGATCCATAGCTAACCGGAAATTCTCAATTTAATTTCTCTAGGTTCAATTCTGTGATCCATTAGTGAACAAGTGGCAGAGGTGATGTTAGAGAAGTGGAGGATTTTGATAGCTCAGATGAAAGCGACGATAGTGTGGTTGGTAGGGAGTTTGAGGTGGCAGCAGCCAGACTGAAAACTTGGATAACCAATCACATTCCTACAAGTTGCTAACATCCTCTGCTGAAGCAAACCAACACCAAGTTGTTACTCGTGAGAGCTAAGAAAAGAAGCAAAAACCAGAGCAAGGTTGCAAAACATACTCTATCCTCATCATGTTCCACCCGATCTCGTAATCTCATTTCAAGCATTTCTCTACCAAGCCAGTCGACGGAACTAGATGAATTGCTGAAGGCATGAATGGATCTGGAACTGCCAACTCCTCCATTCCCACGGTTTGCAGAAGCCATGTATGTATCTGGGGATAGTCAAAAAGAGCAGTACTCGATAGCATCATAACTATCCATTGCTCTGCCCCTCGATCCTAACTTCTTAGTAAATAACAAGAAAAGTCAACAATGCGAAGGGATAAAAAACGGTAATCAGATAACTGCATTTCACGTGGGCAAAGAAAAGCAAAGAAAATATCATTCACAGAAGCTAGAAAAATCAAATATAGCATCTACAGTAGGAAGGCTAAGAGAGGAAAAGAGAAGCATCCTCAGGACCCAAAGTAGATTATCTCTCTTCCAACGTTTTAACCCTTCGGGTCAAGATTCGCTTAAAGAGAGTTGCTCTTTCAGAATTTACACGCCAAAGAGAAGAAACGGCAACTGACTTAAGCAGCTCCTGAAATTGGTAGCACATACAAATTTATCAGGAGATGATGCATATTGCCCTTTATATAATTGCCCCATCCGAAATGATGCTAAAGAATCATTAGAGGCAGGCCAGTTTGCATCATCAAATGAAAATCCTCCGAGCAATTGTTCATGCACCACGCAATTAACTTATCCAGTACTCGACAAATTTGAGCAGGTCAAACCATCTTGGATAGGAAGACGAAGGAAGTTCTCTCCTAGAGAGAATATCAGCATTATTTGAATCCAAATTCACAGTAATCCCTATTTCACCTAATCAACCTCCACGATCGCAATGCGGCCTCTTCCAGTTAGGTAAAAACATAGGCACAAGAGGACCCATGTTTCTGTTGGGTGCATCTGGCAGCGTTAGGGGAAGGATAAGAAATTACGGGTTAGAACAGAGAAGAGAAAAGACTTTCCGGGTGCAAAATAATATCGGAACGAAATCAGCAAGACAGCAAAAGATCTATCCTAAAGAAAGCGAATTGAGAGTTATGGGCGATCAGAACAGTGGCTCGACATTCTGACGAACAAAAGCCCAAAAAATTTACAGGCTCCAACTCCAAGAATGATGTCCGGCAAGATAATAATGCGAGCCTAGGATTGAGAAGGGAAGAATCTCACAGATTCTCACTGAAACCGGCCAAAATGCGACATGGGTGGGCAGTAGTGAAGAGCTCGACGGATCCAGCAGGTGGGAGCGTTTTCAGTCAAGCGTTCCGGCAGAATTAGCTAGCGGGCAACAGCAACGACGCTGGTTTTGATCACGATGCAGGAAGTAGAGGAAAGAGATCAAGTCCGCAAAAAACCAGAACTACAAAAGGGTGCATAAAGCAAAGACGAGGGACGGGGGAAGCAGGAAAGAGGGGTGGGGATCGAGAGCACGATCAATCAATCAACGAATCTCAGGAATTCAGGGGAGGCACCAGGGATTATATATATATATATATATATATATATATATATATATGTATGTATCTACCTTTGGGTGGGGCGGGGTGGGGTGGGGTGGGAGCATCAGCAGAGCAGAGGCATTTGAAGAAAAGGGTCTTCCGATTTCATCAAACTGGTCAAACTGCAAAGGAGGAAGCGGATAGTTCAGAGGAGAGACGAGGCTTGAGGCTTGAGGCTTGAGCTCTTCTCTCCGTCTTTACTTCATTTACTGACTGACACCACCAGATCTGGTATTCGTACACCATCCATTCACAAAAATTCGCTTTCTCTCCTCCTTCTATTTTGACTTATTTTGGCTTTCTCTCTGTGTTTTCTTTTTTTTTTTCTTTTTGGTTCTTGTCGAGGATTGATTAATTTTATATTATAAATAATGTAGTAGAATCTAAAAAGGGAGACACCATCCTATACAGTGCAGTAGCCTGCTTTGATTAAGGGAGACTCGGGGGGGGGGGGGGGGGGGGGGGGGGGGGGTGGGGGCGTGCCCTTTGTTTTCGTTATATTTTGATTTACTGATGAGACAAAGGGTCGAAAAGAAAGTAATAAAGGCAAAAAGAGTCATCATGTCGACAAACGGGCGCACCACCCATCCATCCATCCACTATCACCACCACCCCCACCCCCGAAGCAAAAGGAAATGGCGATACTTCGACATTGGCAGCATCACATCCATCCAAAAGCACTCTTGAGATCCCCCATTTTGCCGAAATTGCATTCGTTTCGGGAAGTAGGGAGCCCATCTAACATCGAAAAAGAGAAGAGAAGAAAAGGAAAGAAATCCAAAGCAAATCGAGTGGGGATTTGCTTTACACCTCTGGGGAACAGATATGGCAACGCATCACCGTCTCGACCACGACGTAAGGGTGGTCCTCCCTTCTGAGAAGATTGGGGTTACCATCGCGTCGCCAAACATGTTTGCATCTCCCTCTCACAAATGCCTAAATGACAACTACGTCTCACAACTCTCTCAGAGCACCTCCGCTGCAAGACCAGAATTCTCTCTCCCTCGGACCGCTCCAATATCGGGGCAACGTGGCCAATGTCGTCCTGCTATTTGATTTTTCTTTTTTTTGAGGTTACGCATCGACATCGAAAAGCAGTGCAGAGCATACAAAGGACCATCGCAACCACATGCAACACCCAAAACATTAAATTCCAAAACGGAGTGCCATCTGATTTCCAACTCCATATCAACAGTCTCCACATAGACAACAGTTCGAGGATACAATCCGACGGAGCATCCCCCGACATATATCTTTCTCTATTCGACAATAACCCCCATTAAGAAAGCCATTAAACAAAATGGGCTAGGGCAACTACACACCATAACTAGAGTATGATATTCTGCTCAACATAGATGTACAACTGACAAGAGCAGAGGCAGTAAACCATTTGCTCCGCATTCGTATTTACAGTCCAACCAAGAACCTTTATCCTATGAGCCAAAATATCATGCTCCCCCTCATTAGAGTCGATGGCAAGAATGTTATCTGTAGCTCCTTCAGCAATGATAATAATCCCCCGAAAGATACTGGGATAGGATCTGTTGTAACTTATGTACGTTCCTAGGTGACGATGTCTTTCTCCTTCTCTTTCCAACTAATCCAAATCAGCCTCGCGTAGTAATAAATCCGGGTTATTCAACTCACCCACCCAACTGTTAATTACAACAATATCTCCATCCTCTCCCCTTCGAGCTGTACCAACCAACAGTTTCTTCCCAAGAAACCATTTTTGCTGCCAAAGCCTTTTCCACTCTGACCACCTGTCTAGCAAAAGAGACGAGCCTCCAGCCACTAGCAGATATGCGTGATCAATTTCACAATACACCAATCATTTCACTGCAACATAAGAACAAGAGCAACGGATCAACGTTACCCAGAAGAGACTGAAGCTCCCCCACAAAAACCAATATAAATAAGCAAGTCCACTGCCCGAGGATCGCCTAGCTTGCAACATATCACACAAACAGAGTAATAAATGGAAAGGACATACCATAACTACACCAGCTGAACAAGCAACCATATCATGAAAAGATGATCTATACAACTAGGCAAGGCAAAGTATAGTTCTTAAACATACAAGCATTCTTCCACTTCTATTGACTACCTGGAAAAAATTCCTCCAAAGTTCATTTACTCCTCCAGAAATGTATCAAGGAGTCATGCAGTATAAAATCACCAGCTTCAAAATGTATAGCTACCATACAATAATATGCGATTAAAATTCGAACTCCTGATATCTAAATGAGCTCCATCTATAGCCTAAGCACGACAATGCGAATATCTCACAGATCAAACCAGGAAAAAATAGAAATTGCCAACATAGATGATTCTCTTCATACAGCAACAAGAATCGGAAAAAAAAGACAAATATATAATACACTGAAGGGCTTACCACTTTTCACACACTAAGATCCAGAACTTGACTTTTGAACCCACACTTGCTTCTGCAAGGCCAAAAATAATATTCTTAAGTTCGTCTTCTTCTCTATGACAGTGGTACTTATCCAACAGCAAATATTTATGCCCATGACCTATTCAAACACTGAAATAGAATGAGCAAATCAGAAAGCAAACTAAACCACCTCATGGAAACTGTAGCCAGAAGCACTTCCTCTTTTTGAAGACTTCTGTTCACTCGTAAGCGGTGAGCCATCATTATCTTTCCCACCATGAGACGATCCCCGGCGACCAGCAGATTTACGGAAGCCTGTATAAATGCAAAAAATAATGTTATGCTCTAACTAAGACAGTAACAGTAATCCATAAGTGGGGGAAAAAACTTCAGTATCTCTATGCATCAGAACTCAAGAAGCATCCTAAATTTTCTTGCACACAGAATTCTGATTGATTAAAGCTGATGCGTTCCAGGCCTAATCCTAGATGGACGTACTAATTTAAAAAAAAATAAGAAACAAGAATACTCGAGATCAGAAGTATAATCCAAAATGAGGATAAGATGTAAGAAAATTAACCATATAGATTCGAACATGAAAACAATGGCTTTGAAGTATTGCAATGAGAATATAAGACTTAATGATTATGATGGAGTTAAAGGGGTAAGCAAATCTGATAATATGTTAATGAAATCTTAAAATAAAATCTGGAGTGCTTGAATCTTAAAGTGTGCTTGCGCTGCTGTTAGTGTTGCTTTTCTACTAGAGAGAGAGTATACCGGATAAAAGGGGAGAAAGTTTTTTAGGCTGATGCCACTGGCCCCTTAAAACAATAATTTGATCCCTCCTATATGTGAGAGAATAGGAGCATGTTTAACAGCACATGTTCTTATTTTTCTTGTCGACAGATAACTCTGCAAGAAAATAATGACAAACCTAACATGTGACAAGGACTCACAAAGCAAAGGCCTATGTTCTTACCTTCTGAGGAATCTAAGGTTGAATGAGCAGCAGTAGCAGAGAATGATAGATCACTTGCATGGGATCCGTCTAAACGACGTAGAGGAGCCCATACACCACGATCAGGTCTATCTTTATTTCTTGCACGTCTTTCCTGCTTTTCACTACCAAAACCAGATGGACCATTCCCATGGACCTTGTCATCAGAAGCACCATTTGTATCTTTTGAAACTGCTTGTACACTTGGGGCTCGAGGAGGCCTCCTTTCTTTTCCTGGATGCACAGTCTGTGTTTGAGTTTCAGAAGGGACTACTGATTGATTTTGGCGTGCATCTTTGTTCAACAGTACGGTTCTAATTATCCGAGTACCCTCATGACGCTGTTTCTGCTTGTCAGTGATTGATCCCATCACATCTTTTAGTTGACATTGCTCATGCGATAAACCACCAGAGACCTGCATCACAAACTAAATAAGATAAAAAGCTGACCTCCAAACAGATGCGATAAAAGTACTTCATGGCAACAAATAGACCATGTTCTAATGAGTTTAATACCATTTACGTAGCCTGGAAAAGAAAAATTATATCCTTATTTAAGGAACATGGTTAAAATCACAGCAAGGGCACTATGTTTGTCTAGAAAATATACGTCGATGAGAAAAAGAACATTTAGAAGCCACCACATGAACTAGCAGTCATAAGACCACATAAAATTAACTTAAGAATTGAATAGATGTTTGTCTAGAACAGGAAATGCTTTCCTGATAGACAAAGACGATAAATAAGTTGATCGACTCAGAAGAAGAAGAAGAAGAAAAAGCTAACATGAGAAATTTCTCTCTCCTTCCCCTTCAAAAGCAAAAACTTCTTTTTCCCAGCACCAGGAATCCCAATTCCAATAGTCCCTAGAACAAAGTCAGGAGACGAAGTAAGTTTTCCATAGAATAAGCAGCAGCCATCTCAAATACAAAAACAAACAATCAAATTTCAAGTGTTACAGCAAATGGAAGTG
Organism: Melaleuca quinquenervia; assembly: GCA_030064385.1. Lineage (NCBI taxonomy): Eukaryota > Viridiplantae > Streptophyta > Magnoliopsida > Myrtales > Myrtaceae > Melaleuca > Melaleuca quinquenervia. Next base: position 197,341 of record CM057726.1, on the reverse strand, counting down.
TATCATTAGCTTTCTTTGAAAATGACCAACATACCAAATGAATACAATAAATGAAGGCACATGACACCTTTTGCTTCTGGAACAAAAAGTTATGAATAAATGAAATCAATATGTCTCAGGTACACAGAAATTGTAACAAAGGTATAAAAAGAGAAAAACAGGTTCCACACAAAGATAACAACATACACAAGAGCATCAAGCCGAAGACCTTCACTCTAGAGCCAATTTAGCGGACACCATCCCAGGACCAAAGTGAATGTAACTATCATGATACCCAGGTCCGTAGCTTCAAACAATCAACTATCAGTCCTGAAATCATGTCGGAAGCCCCAAGAGGAGTACCTAGATATTGGACATTACACAGTGGGCCTAGACTTAATATCATCACATATAGACAATGCGCTTATGCTTGACTTGGGTTCCTGCCTCAAATCCCCAGAAAAGGACAATGAGACCTGACCTTCGCTGAGAAACAGAAGACATCAACTAAACCAAGAAAAGATAGTAAACCTCAAGAAAACACAGTCCCCTTACTTCAGCAATGCTTAGACATTAAAATAAAAATAAAAAGCATTTTCCCCATCTGACTTGTGAACTTCACCTTAAAAATTAAGTCTTAGACTCGTGGTTGTAAATGATTTGCTGCAGGTAGACATGTAAAATAAATACATGTAATGTTCCTACCAATTATGCTCATACCTTGACAACTAGTGCAACTCCAAAAATGTCCTGAAGAATGGAAGTCACACCATGGCAACAAATAAAACTTCGCTCCACAACCCCCCCGCCCCCCAAACCCAAAAAAAAAAGAAAAAAAAGGTTTTCATCGCAGCAGTGTCATAGCAAATTGCCCAAACATAAGTATTATCGTCTGGCCTCACCATTGTCATCTTCATGTTTTCCAGCTCCACTTGCCACTGCTGAAGGATTAGCTTTGTCAGAAAATTGAGGATCATCTCGCTTGGATGACAGAATGTAAGCGGACTTGTCTTTGCCACTACCGCTCCTTAAAGCATCTCTTAAAATATACTGCAACAATTGCAGACAAACACAATTATAATTCTTCAGCACTGACCCTTGGCAGGAATTTAATCCTGTAGGTCCTGATGCAACTAAGCTCCAAGGATTGCAAAGATCAAATAATCCACCACTAAAGAGCTTCAGCCAAAAAATGAGTCGATCATTACATCATAGACCTCAAAAAGTCCCCGAAACAGGTTGCATATTTCATGATCAACAAGGTCAGAATGAAGAAAAGTCAAACATTACATAAAGCACTTGCAGTGACACTTCTCATTATCGCAATTCCCCAGAAAAACTATTAAATCAATGATAAAGATTCCTAGTAGCATGAGATATTGAGGTTAGCATCTACAAGATCTGTTTCAATTTCAAATTCCTCATTTTTTTCCACAAAAGCATAACCACCAACTTAAAAATGAGATAGTAAACACGCAGGAGCAGCATGTAACCAGAAAAAAATGGTAATAGTACTCATTACAAAATGACACTAAAAAACCCCAAAGATTTTATGATCGTTTACAAAGGTACAATCACATAGTTAAATAATAGCCAACAATGGAGGCAATTCAAAAAACCTAAGCTCCCCATTGTCTTTTAAAAATAATCATTAGGAGTCCATTGGTAAGCAATGCAACTCACTCGATCAGAGAAAAGGATATGTGTCTCAATCAGAACCCATCTACCACTTTATAATTATTAGACTACTGTGTTGAAAACAATGCATAGCCATCAGTGGCTACAAATGCAAATAAGGGAGTACGAGGATTAGAAATTCGGAACGACCAAAGGATCTGCAAAAGCACCTCAATGGCATGAGCTGTTTTGGGCAACCACACTAAAACATCTAAAAAGCATGCTAAAACACATATAAATTTGTAGGTGCAAGATGCCATAAAAAAGAGTACCATTGCAGTAGAACTCTTTCTCTTTTCAGAATTTCGTTTTGATGGTGCAGAACTAGAGCTTCCAGCAGACGATCCACCACCTCTTCCACTCATTTTCTCATTACCGATTGACCTCTGCCAACAGCCATGAAGGTATTACAAGAGAGTCTATAAAGCAATAGTGCTAGAAATTTTAAAACAAAACATCCAAATCCAAGTGTGATGACAACAATTGTCAGCGTCACAAAAGATAATAATAATAACCACTTATGTTATAATCTCTCAAAACTAATCAAGCATGGCAATGCAAATTAAAAAATCTATTCCGAAAATCAAAAGCATGTACAAATATAATAAATGTAGACTTCCTGTATTGTTACAGTCAACAATAGTAAATCTGCATCCGAAATAAAAAAATGGATCCTTTCTAGAGAAACACCAAGGTTGGCATAAGATGGTAAAGCTTGCACAAAGATCCTACATGACATGAAATTGCCTCCTGAACGAAATAAAAAAGGCATAAACAATAATTTGAAACTATATATCTCCTATTGGGGGCACCACAAGCCAGAAATGAAAATGAAACCAATTCAACCTAAGCAACTATTTTTGAGTGGGATTAACTACACCAACACCTCACGCTCAATTATAACCAATCTCCCCGACAAGAAGGCAGAAAGAAATCAAATTAACATGTCACCACATTCAAATCAACAAACCTACAAAACTGATATTTTTACATACATTTATTACATTATATTAATTTCTCAAGACATCATATCCTTTTTACTTATCTTTAGTATATTGATCCTGCAAACAATAACTCCTAATCTCCAAAGCATTTACCAATCAATTATTGTCCTAGTAGATTCCCAGTAGAATTCCATTATCACATAAAAATTTTAAATGTCCTATCCTAAAAGTAACTATAGCATCAGTAAAGTACCCGAGATCCACCCTTGGAAGCCCTCTTCTGGCGAACATAATCCATCAAAGGAGTCACTATAGGTGCTTCTTTTCCAATACCTAGAAAAGTTAAATGTGCACCAAAAGGGGGGAAGCAAAATTAGGAGTGTAGGCTGCACTAATCTCACGGATAGTGTATTCATAACAGAAAGCAACTCTAAAACACTAAAGAAAGTGAACTATACCAGATCGCTCTGCCTCACGTCTTTCCAATTGTATCTCTGCACTTGGAAGATTCTCAACTGGCTTTGCAATAAATTCAAGGAATTCCAAGTACTCGGGATCTGCAACATCAAGAGAGCTATTATCAATTAAACAATTAAAATGCCTGGTAATAATTAATCCCATCATTGATTTTCTCGATGATTCTACTTCAGCAAAAAGAAAGATATTACCTTTCATTATGGTCCCTTCACGGCCATCTTTTTTAGATGTCTGTTTGGGCATACGTTGTGAAGGAGCATATTCAACTATCGTCTTGAACTGAGTACCTAAAAGGATTTAGTTTTAAATCAAACTTATGAAAAATCAAACATTGCAAGATTCTAGTAGAAAGCTATGTCAAGAAATGGCTGACTACAAAGCTCACATATCAGAATGTGCCGGGTCACAGCAACTGCGAAACATGTGAAGCCCACATGTTTGTCACAAGAGTCGGTTAGGAAAATTAACACTTAAAAAGCATGGCAAGTTCATGTTCAGTTACCTCTCGAAAAAAAAAAAAAAGGACTCAATTATGAAACAGGAATTAAAGAAGCACGACTTGTGAAATAGAATTAGAAAAACCTTTGACAGACACAAGAGTATACTTCATCAGATTGCCAAAGTTACCTTTCTCATTGACAAACACATGCCCCTCAAAAAACTCCGCAAATTCAATAACATCCTCAGGTCTCTTAAAGTTGATGTAGGCTCTTGAATAGACCTGGTGCTTCAGGCTGCAAAACAAGTTGAGAAACCATGTAAAGCAATGCACGACATCACAGCAGACAACTTAGTTTGCAAGTGTCAAAAAGAAAATTTCCCCACGACATCTCTCCACCCATAACTAGCAAAACATAGACACTCCATAGGAAAATCTTTACAATGTGGGAACAGATTTTCGACTAACCCAGCAAGGAGATCTTTGACTGGAACATTGCACAGAAATGTAGGACCATCCCACTTAATTGGTGTTGGACCTGTTGGTGCATCAGTCAACTAGGAAGGACTGGGCTTAGAGCTAAATAATGATTTCCAACTCTTTCTTTTACTACTCGTTTGTTGTTTCATTAGTAGTCATCTAACCAACAATACCTAGGGATACTCCCTTGAGAATTATCTACAGCCCCTTGAACCCCGCAGTATGTTCCACCTCTTCTTCTTCTTTGCTGAAAATGAAGCTTCTCGGTTGAGGAGCAATCCTCGAAGTAAAATGAAAAGGACGAAATCTCAAAGACAAAAAGTTACTGAGGTCACTGTCCAACAGGAGAGCTTAAAGGAAACCAACCCCAGCAGATGAAAACGCAAAGGCTACCATTCTCTAAAGAAGTAGGGCAAAATAATCGCCAATGAGCAAAATGTTCGACCCTTAACTTCAGAGACAGACACGTCGTGATCAAACTGATAACAAACAAAAACGGACTCAATTCTGCAGGTAAGAGTCGCCCAAAAGCTTCAACGGCTCACTAACTGCTGAATAAAGAAATAACAAGAACTAAGGACAATAGGACACAAATCTCGACTCTATGACAGCTAAAACGTCGAAGGGCAACCCAGAAGCGTCTGTCATTGGATTCGCTCATAAATTGACGCATAATCTTGGTTCTCCGAGTAAAGAGGCAAAAGCGGCAATCGAACAAAAAGAAGGAGGCGAAGGAAGCTAATGCGAGGACATGAAAAGCCCACACGCACAATCGTACCGAAGCACAGAGCAGAAGGAGGAAAAGGCAGAAACCCTAACCTGCTCTTGCCTGGGCGAAAAGTGAACCAGTTGTAACGGCCCCCGAACGCGGTATCGATCTGGTCCACGAGCATACCCTGCGTAATCGACGGCGGCAAGTGCCGGAGAACCACCTTGGTCCGATCCGAATGGCCTCTCATGCCCTCGACTGAAAACTGGTCCGATGAACTGGAAACTGAACCCTCGAAATCGGTCAAAGGAACACCCGAAAAAAAAAAACGAAGCAAAATCACATCCGTGGGATCACATCTTGCCAGGCATGATCAAGCGCTCGGCGGGAAGAAGCTGTTCATGCGATCGGGATTGAGAAAGAAACCTCCATTCGAGGAATATCGAGTGAGGAACAGAAGAGGAGAAGGGAGGGGGGGACGCGGAGGGGGAGAGGATTGCGTAGGTGCGTATGTGTTATATATACGGTTGCGTTTTCGAATTTCTTAAGGTTCTCTTTCCTTAAAATGCCGACTGAAATCCGAATAATCGAAAACTCACGGGAAAATAAGCGCGACGCTGTCACTTTGCGCGCAGAAACTGAAAACGGGCTGCCGTTTTTGGGCATGGATAGTCCGTCAGCAATCGGCCCGGCCCACGAACATTAGGCACCAACTGCTCACTCACGAGATTAAATGTGCACTTCATCGACATTATCGTAACTGCCATAATATGTCTACCGACAATCGACAATTTCTTCGGTTGTTGAATTCCTAGAGTTCTATTAGTATCATTGTCCAAGGCAAAAACGGCAATCAATTGGATCACATCATTAGAGATAGACTTGTATCTATGGAAAGTTATCGAATAACAATTACTGTTATTAATCAACGAACACTACATGGAATTGGTTTATCGGCGACGCAAGCGAAAGGCGGCAACGGACCAAAAAGTGATGCATCCTTTTAGGGGTTACAATGGTTGGGATTTCCATTTTCAAATTATTAATTATCTCGATATATCAATATGATTAGAAGAGCGAGAACGAAAGACATTTCGCACTACCATCACAAAGGAGGAAGTGCAATTGGAAGGGGGGGGGGGGGTGGGCAATGATTTTTGCAGGGCAACAGGAAAAGAGAGAATGGACAAAGAACACTAGCTAAGGATGCAATGATTTTCCCATAATAAGGTGGGAGTGAATCTCGTTGACAAAGGCTAAAATAAAAATCAAAGCAAAACGCAAAAGATCCTGCTCATACGATCGTCAGGACTGGGAGAATAGCAGTAGGGCTCTTCGTGCCTGCTCTCTTTTCACTCCCAACAACCACACGAAGCAAAAGGGCAGTCTCCGATCCAACTCCCTCCCCTCCCCCTCCCATCAAGTAAGCTCCTTTCGCTCTCGCTCTCTCTCTCTCTCTCTCTCTCTCTCTGCGCTTAGCTGTGCTCGTTCTCGTGGGCATAGATAAGAGAGATGTGTGGATCTAACCTTTGTGTTTTTTCTTCCTTAATGGCGGTTGATTGGTAGGTGTTGGGTGATGGGAGAGAGAATCCAGTCGGGGAGTTTCTTCCAGTATCCGCCTTCTGGGCTCCATGCTTCTCCTCACCGCTCCTCTCCCCTTCCTCCCGATCGAGAAAGGTCTCTTCTTTACCATCCCGCCCTTCCCCCCTCCTCCTGTTTTTTTTTTCTTTTGTTAATTTTTTCTCTGCTACTCTCTCTGTGATTTGCATTTCCGATGGTTCTGTTTTCTGATTTTAAGGTTCCCGTCTTGCGAGTACCAGTTTTTTATATATGATTGTTATTATTGTCGGCCAGAGTGATTCTGCATTGCCTTGTTGAAAAAATCGAGAGTGTTAGCATCCTCACGTGGCTTTTGCTTTTACTTAAAAGTCCGAATTGTCCGAGTGTCCCGCTTTCCGCTTAATGCGCAAAACATTTTTTCCGGTTATCTCTCAAATACCCAACTCGGCCTCCTTCGCAGAGATTAGTAGCGATCCCTTGAATTGATGGTATTTACATCACTTCTCCTAGTATCCTTTACACTTCATTTTAAGACTTTAGTCTGAAAGTCGGAGATTGGTTCTTGCCCCATTGACTGAATAATGATTTGGTGGCTTCTCCATGTTGCTATGCGGTAGCAAATGAGATCGTTTTATCTATTGCAGATACTTGACTGAACTATTGGCTGAGAGGCAGAAGTTTGGACCCTTTATGCAAGTTCTTCCAAATTGTAGCCGGCTCCTTAATCAAGGTCTGCTGTTCAATTTATTTCTCATATTCACCTCTCTGTCATCTAGGATTGCTTTCGTCTGTGTTGGTTTCATCTCCATACTTATCTCGATGACAACCTCTTGGCAAGAACCGGAACACAGTACCCCTTGTTTGAGTGTGTATTATCACGATCTTCAGCCTAGGTCATGTTAGCATCAAGTTCAATGTGTTCCTTTATTTGCTGATGAATGTTAGTGGCAAAATGTAAGAAGCTAACCAAATTCTTCTGAGAAAATTTAGGAGTTGTTGATGGTGAAAGGGGCTCACGTTCGTTGCCCTTTATGTGTTACTTTCCTTTTACTTTTCATTTATCCTGCCTTTTGGTTTCTGCAGAAATTAGACGGGTATCAGCTTATAGTACAAGTTTTCTGGATCACGAGAGACTTGACCATGAGAGCCCACATAGGCCATTTAATCCACAGTTAAATGGGAGGCCCTTCGATTTGGACAGGTGGTCTGTCATGCAAATGGAGGTAGTACCTAGGTCATTCCCATGGGAATGATGATGTATTTAGCTGCTATTCCATTGGATCTGCTGATTCTGTGATTTTGGCCATGTGGCCATTTGTATTGCTGTTGATCTTTATTCAGCTATTATTGGACTTATCCGCAGTTTGCATGTCTTTGTGATATGAATGCCTTTCTTCTTTTACCTGGAGAGCTTTTCTTAATTTGATATCCCATTTGATACGTTTCCGGACTGTAAGATACACTGTCTTCTTAGAAGAGTATCAATATTTTGCTTTAAGCCTTGGCTAGAACCTAGTACTAAATTTAAGCTGACTAATTGGAGATTTCTTTTGTTATGCTAAGAGAAAGAAGTCGGATGGTTCATGTTAAGGCTGCTGAGTCTTCATTAGCTTGGTCAAGAAGAAATAGTTTATTGTCACTTCCAGTTTGAGCTTACTAAGCTAAGCCTCTTGCATCAGGAAAATGGGCATCTCCAGAAATCGGGTCTCTTTCAATCTTCTTCAGTTGGTTGGCCAGGAGCTGTTGGTGTACCAACTACTCCTGTAGTGAAGAAAGTTATCAGGCTGGATGTTCCTGTCGACAAATATCCAAGCGTATGTACACATAATCCTAGTCAATGTGAAAATGCTTATGGTTCCTAGTTACATTTCGAGTAGCTGTTCTAACCCTAAAATTTAGCAGTATAATTTTGTTGGAAGAATCCTTGGACCACGTGGAAACTCCCTTAAAAGAGTTGAAGCCATGACACAATGTAGAGTGTACATAAGAGGCAAGGGCTCCGTGAAGGATTCTGTAAAGGTATTCAACTCCAACATTCTCACAAGAACAATGTGATGTTGTAACCCAGTTAGTGCATATTAAACAAGGTCAAGCACTCCATATTCCTTTTCAGAAAAATTTCCCCATCAAGTCTTTTTCCAGTCCTTTCATATCCTTTCTAACTTACACCCCCACTCTCTCTGATGCCACATCATCTTACTGGAATCTATGAACACTGTCCTAATTTCCCATCATTGACACCCGACAACACCAGCAACCCCCCCCCCCCCCCCCAAAAAAAAAAAAACAAATAAGTAAAAGGGAGAAGGTTACGTCCTTGAGATAATTGAAAAAACAAATTCTTCTTGTTGCTGAAGTTGGCTGCCTGGCGCCAAGTCAAAATTGCCTTCCTCTCCACCGGTGAACTTTGGATTGGACGAGTCTTGTCTGTTTACCTTTTCATGGTTCCTATCTGAATCAATTGATATTGCTGAAATTTCCTTGAATAGACAACCTTAGGGCAGGTTGGAAGTTAAGAGTTTTTCATTTCAGTCTTGTTTCTTTTATTTCTTCTTTTTTTTTGGTAAGGTTTGTTTCTTTTATTTCCATCTCTTCTTTTTTTATTTTTTGCCAGATTTCTCTCATTTGACTTCATCCTTTCCTGTCAGATTTTTATTTGGGGAATTCTTGTTTAGTATGCCAAAAGAGTTGTGTTTGCAGCTTTATAGCCTATAGTTACTTACTGTGAATAAGCAAGGGAAGATGAGCACCTTGTCTGCCAAATTGCTTGTGAGTTCATATATTGTAGTCAAATTCCTTGGGTTGGGTTTTACCGAAGAATGTGTTGCAGTTTGGTTGGCTGGCATGCAGCATGGTTTCTGTAATTTGCTTGCTGGGTATTGAAACATCAGTCTTTATCCTGCTTTCAAGACAGGGAATTGCTCATAGTATGTTTCAGAAACTGAAAAATTTAGGATATGATTTTTCTTATATTGTTAAATCTAACTAGTTCTGGCATGAACTTGGTGTTAGATGGTAATCTATTCTCCTGGAATGTTGAAGGCGTTGCTTCTTAATAAGCATGCATATCTGACGGGTGCATTTCTTGCATCTTTTTAGGAAGAAAAGTTAAAGGATAAGCCTGGATATGAGCATCTTAATGAACCTCTACACATTCTAGTGGAAGCTGAATTTCCTGAGGATATAATAAATGCTCGGTTAGAACATGCTGTGACTATACTAGAGAACCTTCTGAAGCCAGTGGTAAGACACGAAAACACTCCCATTCTCTCTTGATCTTCCTGTCACTTGTTCTAAAACCCTCCTCTCCCTTTCTCTCTCTTTAGCAGGATGAATGTTTGGATCACTACAAGAAACAACAGCTAAGGGAATTGGCCCTGCTCAATGGTACACTAAGGGAAGAGAGTCCAAGTATGAGCCCTAGTATGAGTCCGAGCATGTCTCCCTTTAACAGCACAGGAATGAAAAGGGCAAAGACTGTAAGATAACTGTGTATGCTCTTGAATTATCATCTACCAGACAGATGTGATTGACTAATCATCCATGAAAGGCGGCTGCAGTTTCGAATGGTATCTCAAGGAACAGAACCTTGGGAAGCCAGTGTCCAAGTACAATAGAAACTGCGACTGAGATTTGGCTTGGCTAGTATCAGGGATCGGCGTGAGCTGCATGATCTTTGATTGATGTCCTTGCGGTCCATGTGATTAATATCTTATCCCTTTAATTCTGGAATGAAAGCTGTTCCAAGTGGAACATTGCAGTTTCTCTCTTTTTTTTGCTGTCAAGAGTTCTTGTACTTTGTATTTCCTTATCTTAATAATGTGTAGGTTTATGTGGAATCGTGCAAGTCTTTCAGACGAATTTTTTTGTTGATCATTGTACTGAACGCAATAAATCGATAGATGCGTTTTCACTTTCAAGCACCCCGTGAATGGCGTCTTTGTTTTGGATCTACTTGCCATTTGACTTTGGAATTGCCTCTGCATAGTCTTACATGTCCAACAATACCTTTGCCCTAAACTAGACGAACGGATTCACCGCTGTGAGAGCTGTGGTCAGGACATGCCTGTGTCCGGACTTGCTTCCGGTTGGACGTGGAGTTGTCTGAATGCGCACGACTGGCTACCCAGGCTACCAGTGAGAGATGATATTTCACCCCGCAAGCGCTAACTTTTCACAGTTCGCACAACTATACAGGTTTGAGCAAAGTGTTGTGTTTGAACAGAGCAGAGATATATTCCCTTTGCTGACATTAAGAAGAACAATCCGGCAGTTGTACTTAGCCCATGGAAGAGGACTCGGTGAACAGTGAAAAAAAAGGAGGTTGGGATATCAGTGAAGTCATCTTCCAACCTAGTGTAAGATATCATCACACCCACTCCCATAGTGGGACTCATCACTGCCCATTTTTCTGCGACATTTTACTTCATGCTACTGGCACAAGGAGCACATTCATGCTTATACCAGTGAGAGAATTAAACAGGGACTCGGACCATTATATCTTACAACTGAGATACATAAAAAAAGGGAGGGAGGGATGGCGCACAAGGAAGTTCAAGGATTCCTGACCAATTCGATCATGTTATTATCCCTAGACATGAAAATGGTGAAGAAGGCCTCACCCAAGAATTGAAGTTTTACAATTTCATCACTGCATTAGTCCAGTTATTAAAAACAAAAAATACCTGCACTCCTTGAATTAATGTAATATCAACATGACAAACAATGTCACCCCTCCGAATGTTTCTTACAATTTATAATTCTCTCATCTAATGCCAACCAAATTTCTCTCTCTGAGAATATGAATACAAAAGATACAACTTATAAAAGGGAGAAAGGACAAGAATCTTGTTCACAAAATTCCCAAGCTAAACTTGCTATTAAAGCCAAGATGGACCTGTGACCAAAAGAAAAATCTCGTGAATACCGATGCAAAGGCACTGACTTTAAAACGGGGGAGAAGACCAAGTTAGAAGAACATTAAGCACCACTTCACATCTAGCCACCTCATGCAATCAATGTCGCAATTGGTATTATCAAAGGCAATGTTGCCCCTTTTAGAAACATTTTCACATAAAAACTACGCAAAGTGCAGGTAATGCAAGACATACAGTTTACTTCCAATGCATGATATCGACCATCCAAACCAATTGCCTGGTCCTTGTTATATTCAAATACAGCCATTATAGTTCAGAAGAGCAGAGCATTCCACTCCACAGAGCTGGGGAGAAAGATGCCGCGAGTGAATACACACAGAAATGAAGAAAAGGTACTTCTTATCGGCCAAAACGAAATCAATAAGCACAAAAAGAAAGAATAGCAAGCAACGAACTTTGAGATAAAACAATAACCTCTGAAAAGGCATCAACTCATAAAAATTTCCATCTCATTATAAACTGCCTAACATTTGAAAGCTACATGATGGGTGCTGTGGACCTGTCGGCACTGCAAATATATGCAAGAGAAGGACTCAGTTCAGCTACGCAACAAACCCTACCATCACCAACAGGTCCTCTAAAAATTCATAGAAAATGAGCCCAAATATAGTAGATGGTAACCCCGTAAGGAATCTCGTGAGGACAAAATAGCATCTTTGCTCATGAGTAATCATATAAACACAGAAACATCTTCGTTCTCACCTACAGATCAGAAATGGTCCGCAGGAAAAATTCAATCTCGTAGACCAAGTTCAACCTCGAGCTCATCATCCTCTTCAAACAACTTGAGAAGCCGTGCATACTGCTCAGCTCGCTTCTTCTTTTGCCACAACTTGTAAAGAACGAAAGAGAAAAGAGCCACGACCACGATCACAACCAATACCACCAGGACCACAGACCCAGTGTTGCTACCGGACTTATCATGAATCTCAGATTTCGTGCCGTTCTTAGAGTTTGACGCGTGATCAGAAGAGCCTGAAAAGACGGAAGAAATCGGTTATGACGCATGATCTCGACGGGGGGAAAATAAAGAGTAGATAAAGCAAATGGGCAGGGTGCAAAGGAGGATGACTCCAGCGTACAAATGGGGGGACTGGGGAGGATGGGGTCATCGGAGCAATGCAAAATGCGAGCAAGACCACCGCCCTAATGACCGGAAAATTTGGGAGGCGACGTGCTAAAAGAGCGATCCAAGCCCAGAATCCGCAATCAAGAGACATTCAGGCAGGGGGAATGCAGATCCAATCGCGAGCCGTCGACTAAGAAGAGCAAGACGAATGATTGAAGCTCCAAATCAGTAGAGGGCGGGGTACAAGTGGTGGGCTAGGCTAATAAGCAAGTAGAAGCTGGAGCTGCGGTGAATGGGAGGACGAGGGAGGACCACACTAGGCAGGCAATGAGTAATGAGAAAGGAGGCGAGCGAAACTAAGGACGGTGCGGAACTGATTCGAGCAGATCAAATCGAAGTGGGCGAGGACGAAAAGGGGTCAGTCGAATCCAGCTGGGCAGGGAGAAACGAATACGAGGGAGACCAACCGGATCCCCCGGAAAACACAACCGCCGGCAAAGACGCGACAAATCAGCAAGCAGACGAGCAAAGGGAGGAATCCGTCCGACGCAGGAGATCAGAGGAAATGAAAGAGGAGAGGAGAGAAGAGGAAGGAGCGAACCTGGGGAAAGCCGAAGGAGAAGCGAGGCCAACACAAGGAGGAAGCGAGGAGATCCGAGCGGTGGCATCTCTCCCATGGCTCTCCGCCTCCGGGAATTATGTGTTGTTTGAGGGTGGGGGGTGGGGGGGAGAGAGACGTGTAGTTCGATGCTTCTCCGCAACCGCCTTCGCAGAAAGCCAGAGGAGCGAAATTCCAACCAATTCGGATTTCTTTTCATTTATATTCATTTTATTTGAATTGTAATGTATTTGTATTTTTGTCGCTTTTTTCCTCTAATTTCCTTTATATGGAGTTGGGCTAACTGGGCCCATCGAGTTCAGATCGGGCATGACAATTCCCAACCGTCACTTTCCTATGTAGGTCGAAAATCCCAATTTCACGATCCTCCTCCTTTCTCTTTTCATTTTTATAATCTCCACCGAATTTAAAAAAAAAAACACGAGAGCTTGCGTTTCTCGGCGATTTCTTCCTCTCTCCTTAAAGAGAAACGGAGGAAAAGGGATGGATTCGCAGCAATTGCAGGCGCGTACGTTTTACGTTGCCTACTCTCCCGTTCGTACAAAAACAATCCAAACTGACGAAGAACGATGCCGGTTCCTCCTCGCCCAAAATCACTCATCCCCTGCTAACTCATTTCCCACTACCCCCACCTCCTACCAATGGGCACTGCCAGAAAGCAACGAGCCATCCTGTCATCATGAGAGGATGGTGACACTGTCATCCTTCCATCCTCGACCCCAAATAAAGCCAAAGCTAACAGCATCAAATTAAAAATTTGAAAAAGCACACATTCCGCTACATTTTCGTATTAAGCAGCCGTTCACAAAACCCCAAAAACAAACGATACAATACTTAGTATCCTAGTAGCAATCCCCGACGATAAGTAAAAATGAGTATTCTCACTCAAATGACAAATTGCTATTACTTAAGTTTTTGTTCAGACTGCAAGTACAGACTCTACCCAAATCAATCAAAATTTAAAAGCGGGGGAAAAAGAGAGACGGCAAAAAGTGTAGATCAGATCATTTGGGGCCTCCCCTTCCCTCAAATCATTTGAAGCACTTGGCATCCAACAGGGCCTCTCCCTCGAAAGGCTCCTGATCCTCAATCATCTGGTTAACACGCTCCTTCTGAGCCTCATCTGAGAGGTCGACCTTCTTCCACTCATAGAGCTCCATGTCGTAACACTCATCGATCACAAACTGCGGAATTTCTTGCCCACGGAAAAGCCAGAGACCCTTCACCTTGAAAGGTGGCTCCGACCCGATCACCAGCATCTTTCCAAATGCATATTTGCGAGCAAGGTCCATACGTTGCAGAAATCCACCTACTTTGTTCATCGTGACAAAAGAAACGGTATTCTCATCATTGTACTTGTAATCGCAGAACCACAGTGAGTATCCCTCCGGATCATACATGTCCCAGAATCCTGCATCGGGACAATAGCACAGATGAAGTAGACAGAATGCTTAAAAGGAATGCCTTTGCGGTATTAGTAAACATAAATTCTTATTCGCAAGTTGAATGGACGAGATAAAAATGCACCATAATTGACTCAATACCTTTAATTGCAACTTCACGGAAGTTGGTCTTGGTATTAGAGTAGAGTCTCTTCCACTCATCCAATATCATCTTACTTGGAGGCAGGAGATCCAGAGGATTCTTTGCCTTTGGCTTGGGTGCCTCTTCCTCCTCAGCAGCTTCTGCTTTGGGCTCCTCCTTTGGAGCTTCCTTCTTCTTTGGCTCTTCCTTGGGCTTTGGTTTAGCTGGCTCTTTTGGCTGGGCAGGCTTCTTTGCAGATTGGACTGGCGGAACAGACTCGGTTTGCTTCACCTCTCCCAAAACCTTTTTGAAGTTTGGCTGATTAACCATGGTCCAGAAGTACCTCTCTACATGAGGGAACTCTGAGGTAAAGCTCTTGGGCATAAGAAGGGAGAATCCCATGTACAAGTTGCATGTCATGATAATGTCAGCCAATGTCACAGAGTGCCCCACCAAATAGGTATTGGACGAAAGATGCACATTCAAGGCACCTAATGCCCTCTTTACGGCAGCAATTGCGGCTTCCTCAGCCTTCATTCAAAATTTGCATGATGTGCATTATAATTAGCAGAGAGCACACTGAGATAAACAAAGCTAGAATACCATTATAAAAGGCACATAAGGAGTATTCCCCTTGTAGAATTAGCCTTTATCACATAACAAAGCACCGTGCTTTCGTATATGGCACCTCATCAGTTAGATACTTGAGTTACATCTTAATAAGAGACTACCAACTTGTTCGTACTCCTTAAAAAAATTGAAGAAACACTCTTCATCACACCATTGTAGAGAATAAAATGCGCAGTCAGCCAAAGCTTTCCTTCAGAATTGATGCAATATGATCTTCCATAGTGTCACATGGATTTCTCCTATGAAGAAACTTATCCTACCGTACTGGAAAATACTTCAAGCGTTGAAGAAGTAAAATAAGAATCCTCATTATAGTAGGGACCAATAAAACATGTCAAAGTCCAAAAAACCTGTCGAAATGCTACACTTTATATCAACAAGGGCAACTTACTGGAGGAAGGTACACCGCCCGTCCCATTCTTGGTCTAAACCAATTAATGAGGTTGGCATCGACTTCCAGAGATGAAAAATCAATCCATTGTTCAATATGAGCCTGCCAACGAGAAGCCACCGATACATCAGAAACACAAGGCCAATTTCTCAATAAAACAATGTAAAAGTAAACGGTAAGGAAATTAAGTGAAACTCAAAAAAGAGTCTTACATAATCAATCAGAGAAGATCCGTACAAGGGATTGTCTGCCTTCAATCGACACACTGCATTGAAGAGAATCAAACCATCGTATGTACTAAAAAGATAGGCACCGCTCACAAGGCACTGATGAAATAACAAGGAGAGAAAAAGATACCATAACGTGCGATAGCATTGCTCTCAAAGACAGGGCCATCAGGTGTTTCCAACACAGGGATCTAGAGAAGGGAGAAATCTTCAGCAACAAAATAAAGATCTAATTGTCGCTAGACCATCTTACACCTAAACTAATTGAAGAACAATTAAGACAAGATGACAAAAAATCCAATCAAGTCACACTTTACCATGCAGTTCAAATTCAACTCTCGCCTCACCTGATGTATAAGAGGTGTCTTACTAAGCAAGAGAAGGGAAAGAGTAATGACGAAGCATCAACGACTTTCATAGATTTAATTGATGTTTGATTATGCTAACTAGTCTTTCATGAAAAAAGAAAAACCCAGATGGCATCCAAATACCTTTCCAATGGGGTTCATCTTGATAAACTCGGGAGTTTTATTTGAAACACCCATCTCGAAATTCGGCGGCAATTCAACTTTCACACCTGTGTATTCTGCAGTAATGAGTGCCTTGAAGACATTTTTGTTTTTCGAGGCGTTCGAGGCGTGCAGAACCTGCAGTGTGGATCAAGTAGCTGCGTGAGCTATGAACAGGAACAGACTCTATATTGACAGTAAATGGGGTTCTTGCCCCCACTCACTTGTCCAAAACTCGAAAATGGTTGATACTTTTAAATCATTGTGGCTTTAAAGAATAAGTTTTCCCCCATTAAATTTCTAAAAGAAAAATACAGATTTTTCATTTCATTTTGTCCCCGCAATGTGATAAAACTTATTAAACAATTCCATATCCATGAAAAACAGTATTATAGACACAGAACTTATGTAACTTTAATTTCAAGCATACCTTTCATTAGTAGGAACAATCTATTAATTGTTAATTATTGATCAAATTTTGACCCACTAAGAAAAATTCATACACCAGTTCCACGTGATGGATGCCTCATGGTAGCAGTATCTTTCTAGTACATACGATCTGAAAGTAAAATCTAATGAGTTACTCAGAGAGGAGCTCAATCCCGATGGCTGTACATGCATAGGATTGCTCAGGCAACAAATCTACGGAGACGGAGATACACCGATTGAGTTGGAATACAAAAGCATACGACATCCAAAAGGGACGTTCCGAACAGATCAGGCCCATCCCAGGGGTCACCACTGACCAGAGTCGAATTCTTTCTCTTTCCCAGAAAAAATGACAAAAAGAAAGGACGAAGCAATAGTCAGAATATCGTCCACACGACACACAATACCCGCGACACCCTCCTAGAGACCAAAAATGTACCGATGCACGTATAATGTGAAAAACGAAACGCATTCGCATTCGAACTCACCAGAGCCATGGCCTCGCAAAAAATCTCGTAACTCCGATTTCAGATCTGAATCAAGGAAAACGATAAGAAACGAGTGGATTAGCGAACTCAAAAATAACAATTGGCGACGGCAACGAAACGGAAAACAGGAAGAAACCCGATTTGAGAACAATCGGCGGAGAAGCAATCGCGAGAGTGGGACTCCGACATAGACATAGAATCGAAGAGACTCTACTCGCAGTGGGGGAGAGAGAGAGAGAGAGAGAGAGAGAGAGAGATGCGATACCTACGGATGGGAGAGCTCCGACCGCAGAGAGAAGCTCGAGCAGGAAGAGAGTGTGCGCGATGAGCGAGGCGAGCGTTTTAGGGTTTTGGAGGCCGAGATGAAAATATACCACGGCATATGCGGGTTCATTTGTTCGGGTCGGGTCATCCGCTTAAACGGATAATTTTCGATTTGGGCTGGGCCTGGATGCGAAGGGATTTGCGAATGAAGGAAATGCTGTACTTAAAATAATTGATAAAGTGACGCGAAAACTCAAATAATGCACATTTATTTAAGGGGCAACTCGCGTCTTGACGCGTCGCTTGGTAAAGCAATATCGTGACGAACTTTTAGCATTGCTTGCGAAGGAATGTTCTTTCTCATCTCGGAAATGAAATCATTCCGAGGTGCGCCTTGATTTATTATCTATATCCACCGCATACAAATCCAATTTAACGATATCTCAATCCCAAAATATTATTATAAGACACAAAAAGAATAAATCATCTCCAAATTTCATCTATTATCTCGCTTCAACTCGCAATTTTGCTAGAAAATTGTTGTTGCTACCTTAGATTCCCTTTGAATTAAAACCGCTCTAATCTTACAAGCATTTGTGGCCATTATCTCTAGAAAAATAAATATGGATAAGTCTAAAATATTATTGTGAAAGTGCAGTTGATTCATAAAAATCTTTCAAAGGACAATCAAGTCCTAAATTGTCAAATTGAAAAGTGTATACGTGTTTTTTTATTAATTATTTTTCTTTCATACGTGGTCCAAATCTTCTTTCTTTTTAATGTAAAAATATAAAGCACATTTATAATAAAAAAAATACACACGCACACAAATACACATCCATTCCCGTTTCCTAACCAATTCAAATCATCTCCATCGTCAATGCTACTGCTACTATGAGATGGGAGCACCTCTTCTTGATAGATAGGCTTTGTTAATTTCATGTAAAATAAAAAGTATTTTCAAAAAATATTTTCTAAGAAGTCATTTTTTTCGGGAAAAATGAAAATATATTCCGGTATTTGTTTGAAACTTGGAAATTTTTTGGAAGATATTTTCATAAAATTTTTGTTCTTTCTGTTTTTTTCTTATTTGTGGATGCCCGATTATCGTCGCAGCCACCCAACGGCCAACGGCCGGTGGCAGTCCGATGGCTAGTGTTGGTTTTATTGGTAATTTGGTTGACATCAAGAATGGTTGGCTTCCAAAAAATATTTTCCTCTTTTCAAAAATAGAAAACATTTTCCTTAGTTTTAGAAAAAAAAATTTATTGATTGAAAAATATTTGCCATGGTAAAACATTTTCCGCCCTCCCAACACCACAATTTCCGAAAAACATTTTTCAAAATATATATTTTTAATGAAATAAATAGAGCCTTAAATGCATGACGTTTGGTTCATGAACTTTGTCTCCCCTTTCTAACATACCCCTAGCGATTCACCTTCCGTTTATGTATGTGTTGCTTATGAATTATGCTGTTATTTCTCTTATTTACACTTTTGTTTTTTCTTACTTGAATTCCTGGAATCAACGTGTGATGTTTCGCATTTGTTGTTGATTTTAAACAGGACATATTTATTTAAAAGGGTTATTCATGTCGAACGTTTCATTTGGTAAATCAATTTTATGAATCAATCAACAACATTGCTTGCGATAAAGAGTTCCTACTCATCTCTTCTTTTGCAGCGATTTTGACTCAATATCTTTTTTTCTGCCACATGTAATGCGTCTCAATCTCGAAATTTTATCGACAGAATTTTACTCATTATCAACCATGCCCCATATCGATATAAGTGATGATAACTCGTGACATTTCAGCTCAAAATTTCACAATCTATCAATATTAGAGAATCATCATTAATTTCAAAGCAATATTACGTTCCAATGAACCCTAAGGTAATCCTAATTTTAGAAAATATCAGTGGCAATTATCTCTAAGGAAAAAAAAAACTATGTACAAAGGGCATCACTGGCCTATAAACAAGCCATAAGATCCGCTGCCGATGACTAACCCCTCCCTAGTCCTCAATTCAATCAGTTGGACATCAGGCTTTTGCATATCTACTCAACTCCTGCAATGTGCTTGCACTAGACTCTCCTGTCTGCTTAAAACCTTTCCGATTACAGATCTTCTTGACTTGGAATTTATGTTCTGTTTGTTTCGAGGAAAAGATTCTTCCGGAAATTGTGATGTTCGGGAGGCGAAAAATTACTCACAAAGGAAAATGTTCTTGTAAAAAGAGGGAAAATATTTTCCTTTTTTTTGGGAAGGAGAACATTTTTCGGTATCCAACCGATTCTCGATATCAATCAAATTACCAATAAACTCGTCGGACTGTTGAAAATGAACAAGAAAAAGAAACGGAAAGAATAACAAATTTGTGGATTTATTTTTAAGTTTCAAACGAATACCGAAAAATATTGTCATTTTCCAGGAAAAATGACTTCCTGGAACACATTTTCCAGAAAATACTTTATTTCCCGCAAAATAAATGTAGCCTTAAATCAGTCACCTTTTAGTTTATCTAGTCGAGAACAACATTCACAGTGCACTTTTTATAAAATTTAAATTTTTTATAAGCCCCTCTGGCCTCGTAGCTAAAATCCAGACTAATGCTCCACAAGGCTCGTCACCACATATCTTTAGCCCCTCCCCTCTGTCGGGTCGATAGCAGGAGAGGTTGAGATGCTTGCATGCTTGTTCATATGAACCTACGTATAATGACATGCGCTCCACAATCAGACTAAGATTTAAAATCCTAATCACCGAAGAATTATGTCGATCTTTGCATGCTTAAATAAAACGAAGAACAAGTGTCCCGATAACCTCCAAAGAAAGAAGAGAGCGAGCGAGCGATCAAAAGGGGCCTCCCCACTGGGCACATGACCCAACATTGCAAGCTCACGAGATGGACCAATCAAACTGCGAAAGATGTTGATCTCACGCTTGACGTCCGCCATTCGTTAGACTGCGTCCAGTTGTTGGGGGGCGGTCGCATCACGATTCAAGGATCTATTAAAGAAGAAGGTATTGTCAAGTGGCTCCGCATCCGTCACGGATCAATTGATTACAAAGGATTTCCTCCCCGAAGCTCGACGGTAAGAGAACGCCGACGCGAGATTATTTATTAGTCGTGAGAAGGAGTCGCTGCAACAGCACCCTTCTCCATCGCAGAAGGGGATCGGGATTCCTTTAATTGGGCAGGTGAATGAATAGGAGAGCCCAATGTAGACATCCCAATATGTCACGTGGCCCGTCATTGGATGAAAGATGATTGATTCAAGATCTCAACAAAATTCAAGTTAGGCTATTCATGACTATCCATGAATGGGTCAAATGAACAAATTATTTAATCTATGATTACTCAAAAACAATATATCAAAAAGTTGAAAGCAAAGCGAAATGATTAGAAAGTAGAAGATGCGTGGTCTTGGCAGAAGGCAGGGTAACCTGGAGGAATCCTTGCCTTACACATGAAAATCAAAGTCAAACTTGCATTCTTTGTCAATGTCAACTGGACCCATCCGCTAATGAAGAACTAAATTAAAGCAGTCACAGTCAAACGGACCTTCCTAGTCCGTTGCACATTCGCCCTTTTCCTTGCCCAATAACATTATCGTTGTTCTCATTATTATTGTAATGATAATAATAATTATTATTACGTTCCAACCCTGCTGGCCAAGATTCACTTCTTCTTCTTCTTCTTGGATCTATTAAGTTCGGCTTTACAACATTGACCCCCCAAGCAAACGAATCCAGCGCAGGTTTGAGAGCTCGATAAAGCAAAAGCCGAGAACAGCCATGGCAGCCAAGCCCAACCCCATCCCTCTCCTCACTTCTCATAAAATGGGCAACTTCAGCCTCTCCCACAGGTCTCTCTCTCTCTCTCTCTCTCTCTCTCTCTGTGCGTTTTCATTTCGAAGCACGGTTCCACTGTTTCTCCCTGAACTGTTTGCGTTGCTACTTCTCGTTGCTTTTAATCCCCGAGGAGCAAAACGAACTGACTTCCCCTCCTTCAGCATCAGATTAATTTGCTTGTCCTTCTTGAGTGATTGAATATGCGGTCCTCTCTAGAGTTGATCGACCGCTCACCCGTGCTTTATCTCTCGATCTTAACTTGCCTTCTGTTTGCTTCGTGGCACAATATCATCGCAGGATCGTGTTGCCGCCGTTGACGAGGAGCCGGTCCTACCACAACATCCCTCAACCACATGCCGTCCTTTACTACTCCCAGCGCACCACTCCCGGTGGCCTTCTCATTGCCGAAGCCACGGGCATTTCCGACACCGCCCAAGGGTATTCCCTGTTTTATCTCTTTTTCTTGCTCTCCACACCCATGCACGCAAGACATTCCATTCTGGACTTGTGCTTTCAATAGTAGCATGACGCAGCATAGCCGTTGTAATATGCTTGAAGGTATCCAGAAACGCCTGGTATTTGGACCAGAGAGCAAGTGGAAGCTTGGAAACCGATCGTGGATGCTGTTCGTGATAAGGGCGGAGTTTTCTTTTGCCAGATTTGGCATGTCGGTCGTGTTTCCAGCTATAGTAAGAAAACCTCTCAATTTATTTATGTACTGAAGAATTGGAATAAAAAACGCGAATTTCGATCCCCAGAAACTTTCTAACACTGTAGTTTGAACTTTGATTCGCTGAGCTCATGTGGCTGTCATGGTTGAGAGACGTATCAAGAGGCATGTTGATGTGAAAACGAGCGTCTTGGCATGTGATTTTCGCTTGAAACCGCAAGGCAGTTGATAATTGGAGCAAGATATTGTCCAGTTGGCCTTGCTCTATGGCTTTCACGATGTATCTGTATATGCTCCCGCGCTGTGGAAAAGGATTAAAAAGAGGCAAACCTCAGCCAATTGTAAAACGGTAATTCCAAGAGGGGAGAGATTGATGTATAGATAGATCATAGTCCGTCATACTTTCTTTTGCTGGACTATTCTCATGCCTTCGGTTGAGAACTTTTAATTCCCATATACATGTACCTCACGTCTGCGCTGGTGTCTTAGCCTGAAGTCGTGATAATGGAGGTCGGCTGAGCAGAGAAGATACAGACTTCGTCAGAGAAAAGCGGTCGTTCAATTTCGCTGCGGTCCAAAAGAAAAAGATGCACTGGCTTTTTTCTTCTTTTGTTTCTCCTCGTCTTATCACATGTGAAGTTGCATGGTCTAGCTTCATCCACATGTTAAATGCGCGAGTAATGAAAAGGATTGCTGCAAATCACAGGCCCCGAGCTTAGTTCTTGAACTGGTGCGCTGCAGGTTATCAGCCGAATGGTAAGGCTCCAATCTCAAGTACGGACAAGGGGGTGACCCCCGGGCTCGATGGAGTGGACTGGTCCCCTCCCCATCGTCTCCGAGTGGACGAAATCCCTCACATCGTCAATGACTTCAGGCTTGCTGCCCGGAATGCGATTGAAGCAGGTGAGTGGTTCTAATCCTGTATATATTGACCTGCGATAACGAGAGTACTAAGGTAGTCGATACGAGGTGCTTCTGTGCTTACATATACCGAGCGGTGACAGGATTTGATGGAGTGGAAATACACGGAGCGAATGGCTACTTGATAGACCAATTCCTGAAAGACCAAGTGAACGATAGGACGGACGAGTATGGGGGCAGCCTGGAGAAGCGATGCCGCTTCGCATTAGAAGTGGTAGAAGCAGTGGTGAATGAGGTCGGAGCCGACAGAGTCGGGATGAGGCTATCGCCGTTTGCCGATTACATGGAGACGGGGGATTCGAACCCGGAGGCTCTGGGGCTCTACATGGCCAATGCACTCAACAAGTATGGATTGGTCTACCTGCATGTGATTGAGCCGAGGATGGTCCGAATTGGGGACAAGCTAGAGACTCCGCACAGCCTTTTCCCCATGAGGAAGGCCTTCAAGGGCACGTTCATCGCCGCGGGAGGGTACGGAAGAGACGACGGGAATAAGGCGATCGAGGAAGGCTATGCCGACCTGATAGCCTTCGGCCGCTTGTTCCTAGCAAACCCGGATCTGCCGAGGCGGTTCGAGCTGAATGCGCCGCTCAACAAGTACAACAGAAGCACCTTCTACATCCCGGATCCGGTGGTCGGGTACACCGACTACCCATACCTGGAGGTCCCCGCATGAAATCCAATATCATATCCACCGGCGTGGCCGTGTATTTGCAGGGAAGGCGATTTGGTTGATGTACCAGTACACTGTGTACCCCCCTGAGGCTCCATCGTTATTATTCGGTAATGTCCGCCGATCTAATAAAAATAAGAAGAGGGAGTGTTCTCTTTGCCAGATCAATAAGAAAGTAGAGGCAGATATCATCTAAAATAAGAGAGTGGGTAAATAGGTCCTCGTCATCCGAGGAAAACCAATCACCTGCTCAGGTCTCTTCTTTGTTCGGTAAGCGGGGATCTTGACGACCCGCTAATTGCAGAAATTATTAAGATTTAGGGACCAATCCGCGCCCGACGAGAACCCGGACGTCGTCGGAGTTATATATTAAATATTGGGCCGTTCTGACGGAGCAGGTGACCGGGGTGTTGTAAAGTAAGGAAAAATGGTGTGGTTGAAGCTTCTTCTTCTTCTTTTAAACGATGTTTCCATTGTTTCTCAGCTTGGTTCAGTGTTTGTGAACAAAAAGGAAGGCAGTTAAATTGGAGACAGAGGCTCAAAATAACTTTTTAAGGAAATATTTTTCGAATTTTTCAACATTCGTTTGACAGAAAATAATGAAAAGATATATTTTTTTTTAAAGTTAAAAATATTTTCCGTCTTCTTTGTTTACTTTAAAATATCGCGGCCTCTAATAGTGTGTTTCAATCTCGCTTGAAGTCGACAAGTTGACAGTCTTTGACAAACGAACACTAGAAAATATTATCATTTTTTTATAATATGATTTCTTAGAAAATATTTTTTAATAAAACGAACCGAGGCGGAATAAGCTATTCACATTCAATTTGGAAAATAAAATGAATAGAGAAAATGAGAAATGGGCCAAGTAAGTTAAAACAAAAAAAAAAAGACGGACAATTGGGCCAAGTGCAGTTCGGGGTTTAAGGATGCCAGTTCCGTTCCGGCTGTCAACCAAAACGCGAACCCACCTCTCCCTTTTAAAAAAAAATCATAAATTATTTTTTTTATCATTTCCAAAGAAATAGAAAGAAAAAGGAAAAAAGAAAATGGGAGGAAAGATAAATAATAATAGCAAATTAGCAACCACACCAGATACGGAGAGAGAGCAAGTTTGATTTTGTCAGACGGAACCTCGGCTGCGGTGTTTTCAAATCGAAGTCTCTTCTTCTTCTTCTTCTTCTTCTTCTGCTTCTTGTTGGGCAACGTTGTCCCCTTCCAGTTGGGTCGAGAGTTGGCTTCCCGCTTGCTGACGAAGGTCGCTTCCCCCATCTGCTTCCACTCCTTCTCTCTCTTCTTCCAGAGCGAGGAGAGGGGAGATAGGATGGCGAGGAGAGCCGAGGAAGAGTACGATTACCTGTTCAAGGTGGTGTTAATCGGCGATTCCGGCGTCGGCAAATCCAACCTCCTCTCCCGATTCACTCGCAACGAGTTCTGCTTGGAGTCCAAGTCCACCATCGGCGTCGAATTCGCCACCCGCACCCTTCAGGTATGTCCCTTCTTCCCCTTCCCTTTTCCCCAACCCTCTACTTGCCAGATCCCTTCCCTTTTCTCTCTCGTTAGGACCCCCTCTATTTCCTCCTCTCCTCTTTGCTCCCTGCTCAATAGCTATGATCCATGTCCACACCAACGTTCTCCGGCTTTTTTAATTGATTCGCATCGTCTTCGTCTTCATTGCTTCGAGCGCCTCTTGTTGAGGTTTAGATGCACGGGACTTGGTTCTTGAACTCGATCTCCCCTTTCTAGCATCTTTTTGAAGCGATTCGTTGTCTGTTTATGCCCGTGCTTCCTCTGATTTATGCCCTCGTCGATGTTTCTCTTCCTTACACTCTCTCTTACTAAATTTCCTTGAAACGGTGTGTTTCCCCACCAATCGTTACTTTTTCCTTTTTTTTTTTGTTTATTATGACGGAAATTCATGGAATTTTTGTATGTGAAAATGGGTATGCTAGTAGGGAATAATCATCAGATATGCACGAAAAGTTGGGCATTGCTGCATTGGATAGCTTATTAGATTTTTCCTTTGCCACCTGGAGTTTGTTCAGGATGGAGCGTTGTTCTCCTGTTAGTATCGAATGTATTCGCTAAAGGCACCGCTGGATTCTCATGTAACTAGTAACAATAACAAGATGGCATTCGAATCTGTCCTGTAATACGGACAGACCAGGGGAATGTGATCCAAGCACATGGCTGGAAAAGTTACTCACATATATTATTGTAGAGAGATCGTGGTTGTGCGCACTGCATAGATTCAAGCCATCAGGGTCTGAGAGTATTTTACAAATGATGAATTCACGATGATCTGTCATTCTTCCTCATTGTCGTACTGGCAGTGCTTGAGACTTAAAATATCATATCTTTCAATGGGAAGATGATTACTACTTTCGACTCATTTTTCAAGTCCATTGGGTTAAGATTTGATTGTTGCTTTTCTTCTTCCACGAAGTAGTGGGTTGGCATGTAGTCATCCCAAAGTTCCTCCATGGGGAGTTTGGTTCCCAGGAATCACCAGTTCATGATTTTGCCCTTTGATCAGGTTGAGGGAAGGACTGTGAAAGCACAGATATGGGACACCGCTGGACAAGAGCGATACAGAGCAATTACCAGTGCCTACTACAGGGGTGCCCTTGGGGCTCTTCTAGTTTATGATGTAACGAAGCCAACTAGTTTTGACAATGTGAGTCGATGGCTGAAGGAGCTGAGGGACCATGCCGATTCCAACATTGTCATCATGCTAATTGGGAACAAGACTGACTTGAAGCACCTTAGAGCAGTGGCCACTGAAGATGCCCAGAGTTATGCTGAGAAAGAGGGTCTCTCATTCATTGAGACATCTGCATTGGAAGCGACGAATGTGGAGAAGGCTTTCCAGACTATTCTCTCGGAGATATACAGGATAATTAGTAAGAAGCCCTTATCCTCAGAAGAGGCTGCACCGGCCAACATCAAGGAAGGGAAAACCATCGTAGTTGGCGAATCAGAAGCCAACACGAAGAAGCCATGCTGCTCTTCGTCTTGAAGATTGTCCTATGGCCTTTTCCCTTCCCATCGTGCTCCTTGTTTCCTCAGTTTCTCTGCTGGTTTATATCATTTCCGTGATTTTTTTTTCCTTTCTTTTCCAATTTTTCGACTGTTTCCATGATTATTATTGGGTCATTTGACGATCTTTTGTGATGGCTTGAGTTATATTGTTCTATACGATGAGTTATAGGAAATTTTCCTCAGCTAATAGTGTGTGTGGAAGAATATTTGACTGTTGAAATGTGTACTGAGGGTGAATATTTAAATAGGTGAGCTCTATAGCTTTCTTGTATGAGGAGGAAGAGTCGCGAAACTCACTTCAATGTCATTTTATTGTGGGTAGATCTCTAATGATGTGAAACAGAAACGATAACAGAGGAAGCAAGGAAAAATTTAGGATCTCTTGCTTTTTTGGGTCAACCATGTATTCTCTGAAAAATAATATGCCTGCACTCTGCTCCTCGAGCACAT
The DNA here is from genome assembly GCA_030064385.1 of Melaleuca quinquenervia. Taxonomy (NCBI): domain Eukaryota; kingdom Viridiplantae; phylum Streptophyta; class Magnoliopsida; order Myrtales; family Myrtaceae; genus Melaleuca; species Melaleuca quinquenervia. The sequence goes on along the minus strand of CM057726.1, from coordinate 170,375 downwards.
CCGGGGGCGGTCTTGCATCTTTAACTGTTGGATTACGGGTTAAGATGCGGAGCAGACGGCTTGGTCCTTCATCTAGTTTAATGAAAATGACCGCCAGCGATTTTGTTGTGAATGCAAATGCAACTTTGAGTGCATGGACGCTGAAGGCTCTTTGTATCCTCCACAGACTGCATTTTCTTCTCGTTCTCCTTGGGTTACCTAAAGAGAGAACACATGGAAGCACTGAACAAGACGGAGCTTTTAAACAGACACGGCGTATGAATCAACGGAAGATGCTAAGAAAAGTGAAATATAAACCAATTTACATTGCAGGGAGAAAAGCGATGCTTATGACAAGGAAGGACTACAGCACACGTGCTTATTTATCAGCTCAAAAACTCTGTTCCTAGACCCACGTCAGTGGCCCTGTGGCCGCCTCATGAACATGGAAGACCGGATTCCTTGGGAAAGATATCCGGAGATTTCGCCTTGTCCTCTAATTTAGAGTGGACAGAAGGGCATGTTGGAGTCGCCCTTGTGGCTAGGGATGGTGAAGTGCCTCAACCTCCCTTCCTGTTTTCTCATGTAACCCTCGCACAGGAATGCCTTGGAGAACCTGTCTTCCACGGACCTGTTAACATCGTGCACAAAGACATCCGTCTCTCCGTCGTTCCTATTCCTAGCCATCATACCAGCCGTGTATATCGCCGTCATCCTCCCTGGTGCCTCCTCATAGTAGCCTGTCGGCGCATCGACCATGATAAGGTCCCACTGTTTCTCGTAAACTTCGGTTGGCAAGCCTTTAAGTGCGAGTTGGCACATGGAGTATCTGGGGTCGCTCACCACCGTGCACTCCGGCACCTTCCCTACTTCCATCAGGTTATCCGCCTGGTTCACCTTGCTATCATAAGTCACGTGATATGACTCCAACATCGGAAACCTTCGTCTGATTTGCTCTATCCACGCCTCATCTTCTTCTAGGAAGATGGTTCGCCCGCCGTAGTTGAGGGAGCTCCACATGAGGCTGTCGTGGCCGAGCCCGAACACGAGGAAGTTGCACGGGGATTTCTTTTTGAGGACTCGGGCAGTCACTGAGATTTCTTTGAGTGTTTGTTGAGGGGTGATGGTGGAGGTTGTGTAGTGGATGAGAGCTTGTGCTAATGGATTGGGGATCTTGGAACAAGTCGGCGAGCAGTCGGAGGCTTTTGCTTCTGATGAGGCTTCCAGGGAGGAGTTTTGCGAGACGGAAGATGAGACGTCGTGGGTAGATGAAAAGCTTGATCTCAAGATGAAGATAACGAGAAATGCGAGGAAGACGCCAACAAGAAGGATCTTGTGGTTGAGGGGGTAATTGCTCCTGGGCTTCATGTTTCTAGTTCTGTCACTAGTTTTGCTCCAGAGGAACCAACAAAATGAAATCTGCTGTCGAATGTGAAGCAAAAGAGCAGTCGAATCGTAGATTAAAGAGGCTAGGGAGACTTAAATGGGAGAAGACGGGACACGTAAGTTGTCATGCTTAGTTAGGAAGGGAAGAAACGTCGGGTGATTTGAAGAAGACAAGAGAGCTACCAGCCAGTAGTGCCAATGAAGCAATGCCTTGTTGGTGGATCCGAAGTGACGACACGAGTTTACCTTAGATTTCATGTTGAGGTTGGTGTTACAGGAGGTTGGACCGATGACAAAACACTACTTAGCATGGGAGTGAGCAGGCGAATCATCCGAAACGCAATGCCCACTTCACTCGTCAAACAGAGCAGGAATCATCGCAAGATCAAAACCTTTTTGCATTTTCAGTTACATTTAGAAGTAAGTTCTTAGACAGCAAACGGTTTTCATATCCTTGTCGTGCACTTGAAATTCTACCCAAGATATAATAGAAAAGAGAGAATGATACGAGTAATCCATGAACTTTAGTCCAATGTATAACGTGGTCTCTAAACTTTCAATTTGTTCAATACTATTCTTGAACTTTAGCTCAATGTGCAATCCGATCCCTAAACTTTCAATTTGTTGAATATAGTACTTGAACCTCTTTTACATGCTCAAATTAATCTAAGAACTTTATGAAAATGTTCAACATAGTCTATTCATTAAATTTAAGTTCATAGACCACATTGAACATTTTCATATGATCTAAAAACTAGTTTGAACATATACAAGAGGTTACCACATTGAATGAATTAAAAATTTATGGACCACATTGAACAAATTCAAAGTTCGAGAATCACATTACGCATTTCATCAAAATTTATAGACAATTTATATAAAGACAAAAGACTTGCACCCACAAAATCATTTTCTGTCTTGTTTTGTTATCACATCGTTGCCAACACCAACTGTAAGATAATGCTTCGGTATTGTTATCAAACAATAATAAAGAAAGAGCCAAATGAAAAGGCTGAAATGCGTCGAATGTTCTCTCTACTACACGATGCACCATTACAAAAATTTACATTTACGTTCATAAGTGTGGATAACCTCTATTATAATTGAACTTCGCATTGTCTGTAAAAGTGTATTTTTGTATCATTTTCCATGAAGAAAGAATACAATTTCTTGTTAAGCACGCGTGGATAATTGACTCAGCAAACAGATCTTTTGACAGTAAACAAATAATAATTGAAAAGCAATGCAAGGCAGTGAAAAGAAAACGAAAGTTAAGGGACACGTTTTATACCTCCGCGTCCAATTGACTTGACGAGATTGCTAAAAGGACACAGTTTAAATTTGTAGATTTGTAGTGCAAAAATATTTAGTCGTGGTACTTCAATGTCTTGCTCTTTCTGTATGTTTCTGTAGGTCGTTGTGAACTTGTATCGGCGATGGGATCATTGAGAATAGGATTCGTTATTCTTTTATTGCTCAAAGATAATTCTTTATCGATTTACACTAATTAGCATTTCAAGAGGACAAAAAAGATAAGAAAGAAAAGGAGACAAAAAAGAAACTCGTTGTGTCTCCTTAAATTCAGGAGACAATCATTTGAAGGGCAAGGGCAAGTGTTTCAAAGGATTTACACGAGGACGGATCAGCGATCTCTCAAATATCGTCAAGTCTGCATGTTATCAGATTATATATGAAAGTCACAAAGAGTTCGACCCGTGGCAATTCTATGTATTACTATCCTTGCTTTGCTTGGTGGATTCCATTTGCCTTTTTAGGCCAGTTGGCGGAAAACTTGATTTTTCTTATTTATTGGAAAATAAAATTTTCAAAGAGCTAGGGAAGGGGAGAATACCCAATTATGAGTTAGGAATTCTTCACGATGGGTTGTAGCTACTCAATCCGCAACCATATTGGCCTCTCTAGGACAGTAAGAAACCCGAACATCGAGAAAATTAAACAAAATCTCCTTTATGTGAAGATTTTTGTAGGATCATTTCTAATTATCCTAAAAGCTTAAGTCATTTGTTGAATGTATGAATTAATATTTATTTTATACTCTCCCTCACACTTATTTTGGCATTTTTTACTTAGAACTAAGCGTGGAAAGATTTGGAGAGATAAAATAGGGACCTAGTAAGATTTGAACTTAGGATCTCCGTTTTAATGCCATGTGAAATTTTGAAAAGCCAATTATGCTAAAAACTTAAGCCGATAGGTGAAAGCGTTGATTGATATTTAAGTATTTTAACAATCTCCCTCACGCTTCTGGTCTTTTTGCCTAATAATAAGCGTGAAAAGATTTGAAAAGACATAATAGGGACATGGTAATATTTGAAACTCAGGACCTCCTGCTCTAATATCATGTGAAATTTTGTTATAGGACCGCTACAAACTGTCCTAAAAATTTAAGCCATTAGATGAAGGCGTGAATTGGTATTTAAGTATTGTCACACTTTACATCCATGGATTGGCATGAGAGCCTCCCACGTGAGCTGAGAGGACTTGAGATTGACGACAAAGGAGGCAGAAAACTTGACCGAGTTGAACAACATCCCCGAAAGATTTAAGTACGACTTTAAATGCTGATGTTTACATATGTTCTATTAGATTTCGGGGGTCGGGCATATGTAAAAGAGGGCATGCGTTCACTATTATAAGTAAAACATAACAAGAATTTGGGGGCAAAAGGAGATGGAATGCAAAGAATAGAAAAAATTATAATTCTTAATTTCCTTTTGAAAATTTTCTTTTGACGTGTTTTGATGGAAATGAGAAACGTACTTTTCGCTAAGGATGATTTGGGGTGTATTAAAGCATTAAGGACTAAGGTGGGCCTCTTATCCGAAATATAAAATCGCAATTCCAAATGCATTTACAAATTTCAAGCGGGATGGAACTGTACCATGCTTAAATGACCAAAACGTGCACTCAAATATGCAAATTGAATGCCAAACCGAGTTAAAACCATCTAAGTTCGATCGTTGTGCAGATTTTGACAAGCCATGGACGACCAAATCTGCAAAAGCTGAACCATTAGAAGAGGAAACAAGGGACCAACAAATCCTACGAATAATAAGGTTTCATCTACATTCAAACGAAGTTCCAACCAGTGATTAACGGTTCCACAGTTGAACCTATGTCTCCTAGCCTGCCAATATACAAAAGACCGAATCTAACATAAATATGGGACACTTAGAGCCTCCCAATATACAAAAGGCCAAATGTAACGTCAAAATGGGACACTTAGAAGCGCGATGTAAGTATAGTGTTATTGCTAAACAAACAGAGGAGGATATTTCCCATGCGAAACCGCAGAAAGATAGTGAAGGCTGTCCTTTGCCACCGCTCCTCCTCACCTGCAACAAGTGCACAGAGTCACTATAATCCAATAGAGAATTCCAGCAAGCAATGGATATTTAGACACGACTTTCGTCATGAAACTGGAGATGAAGAGTGGGTATTTGGAAGGACTAGAGGATTTTTTCAGCCCACACTTCCTCGTGTCCGATCCATGACTACAATCTGACTCATACCACAGCCTTTTTGTACAAACTGTTCACAAAAGTACATGTACATGTAGATAATTCACCCAAAAAAAAAGTACATGTATATGTATATGTATAGGAGTTCCAAAATGAAGCTCATGCTACGATTTCCATGTTTCATAGACATAATTAGATCCCCTTGACAATAAAATCATAGACTTCTCCTGATCAAGCTCTCTTCAGGCAAGCAGAATCATTAACAAAAAAGTCCAAACATACATCCACTCTGCTTCTTCTTCTTCTTTTTTTTTTTGGGGGGGGGGGGGGGGTTGATTGAGATATGCACAGCACTCTAAATAAGCAAAAGAAGAAGCAGTCAAGACAGCATCATGGGAAAGAACAGAGTACCTTATTTGACATGCACCTCTCACACACACTTCAAATACAATGCCAGAAATAAAGAAGCGCAAGGTCGTTCTTACCAGGGGAAATTGTTTAAGCGTTCTTTGAATTCGTGCTGGGCACTTTGAAATGCTTCGTGTATGATGTCTACACTGGTTGTCAACATCATGATTTCAGAATCTTTCTTCTCTTTCTCTGCTAAGGCTAGTATCAGTTCCTCTTGAAAGCGTCTTATCTCCTTAATGATCTTTTCTACCTTTTCCTCAAGTTTGACTCTCTCATTCTTAAGCTCTGAAATTTGAGTTTCAGCTTCTTTCCACTTTTTGTCAAGCTTTTCTAGTCCATCTTTTATCGAAACCAGTCTCATCAAATGACTCTTAATCACTTTGGCATCAAAACCATGCACCTCTAGTTCTAGAAGGACTTCCAAACAAGCAGTAAAACTGCTTTTGGGATCAGTGATCTTCAATTTGGAGGCCATCTCTACTGTATTGTCAAAAGTCACCATCTTGGCAATGGCCAGTCCTTCACGACAGGCTGCCTTGGTATCACTCAAAGGTAGAAAATGAGGTGATTGAGGGAACTTTTGGAATACTTCCAAAGAGTCCACGGCTTTCCATATCGGTGAGGCTTTCACAAAAGGCAATGCCAGGCTTTGATTTGGCCTAGTGTCACCCTCAGCCTCACCGTCAAGGTATTCATCCTCCTCAACCTCCACAATCTCTGTTGCCTCATTCCCTTGGTTCTCGCCACCAGCCCCACCAAGACAAGAATGTTCTGGATAAAACAAAAGGAAAAAGGTCCATTTAAGTGAAACAACTCTTCTCCTAAACTAAATTAGTTCTTGAAGAAAAGAACTTTAAAAACCCCATGTGCTTACCAGATCGATCCACTACTTGAGAGCGCCATTCTTCATGCACGGATCCTTTGAGCCCTAAGACGGTTATGGTCCCTGCAGTGACATCTTCTACTACTTTTGCCAAACTATGCTTTTCAGAAGCTGCAGCGGAACATTTCAGCAGATGCATCGTGAGAACCTATGAGTGAGAAAATGGGAATTGATGCAAGGAAAAGAATAGGCCATACCATATGACGGCAGATGCATGCTGAATACAATATGTCTAAGTCAGCTATCTATCCCCATATTTGGAAGACTTATATTGGGAAAGCACAGTGGGTCTGGATACTTAACAGGTATCTGACTGAAGTCTCTCGAAGGCTAAGGATATGCCTTTCAACACATGCTCCATTAAATTCAAAATAAGGAGAAAAGGTGCTTGGGCTTTTAATGGCTACAGTATTTGCATCAAATCAAGTTATACATGCCAAAAGCAAACCATTATTTGCTTACGTCAAAAGCATCTACCCGGATACCAGCAAAGGAAACCAAATACGTCTGTGATAACACTAAAAGTATTCAGTCTCGTTAATGCAATCTTCTTAAAGATATAAGACTTAGGCAATGATTGGTGTCTGGTATACAAGGGCCTTACCACTCAAAATTTCCATTGGAGTAACAGGGAACCCCAGTTTATTGGCCTTAGAAGACGTGTCATCTGCTTGCTTCTTCTTGCCTACACAGTAATCCATCAATGTTTCTTGTGCAAAAAAGAGTAAATACTAGCAGCTCAAAATGACTATACCAGTGGCTGAAGCACTTTCAGTCCCGGCATGTAACTTCACAAGTCTTCGTCTCTTTCCCTGCTCACTCTTTCCCATATCCTTGCTTTGAGAAGTCCGCTTTTTTTTAATAAGTTGTTCATTTGGCTGCGCAATAGATATCCGGGAGGAGGAAAAAATTGATAATGATTCAATTGAAGCCATGAGGAAAAGATATTCATAGAAACATCAAGATAGAGATATGCACTAAGGGTATTGAATTTGATGATAATACTAATCAATTGAGTCATGCTGATTGATGCCAGCTGCACTCACTGTTTTAGGCTTCTTGGGAGGGAGATAAGACGTGGAATCATAGCTGGAGTGCTGCTGCTCTGTGTCCCTCTCACTGGAGCCAACGGTTGAAGAAGTCAACATCTCATTAGGAGTTGATTGACTGATTGAGCATGGCACAGATGCGGTGACGCAAAGATCAGTATCCTTTCCAGAAATGGCGTTATGGCCTTCCACAACGGCAACCAGCTCATTGAGATAGTCAGAAAATTCCTGCAAGCAAAATCAGAACATAAAGCATGAAGAATTGAACTGCCCAGATGGTGAGAGTGATAAAACCCCAACAGGACTGAAAGTCCCTGGACAGATTCCATTTTCCCCCATCTTTTGCCATGAAAACGTGCCGTAAATTTGGATTTTGTTAAAGCAGAGACCCACTTTTAGTTTGCAAGAACAGGAAATGGGCGAGGATGCTTAGGGGGATATCATGCATTAAGCAACCTTCACATCAAAGCAGCAGCCTAACAATGCACATGGAAATCACAATGTTGTCGGGACTTCACTTCCATCAATCTCATGATATGCGTTATCCTTGGTTAATCCGAAAGGCATGATACCCAAAAAAAAAAAACAGGCAATAGCCATGAAAGGAGACTAACCCCCGCGTCCACTAAAACAGATAGGAACGAGAGACAAAAGGGGAAGAATAAGTACCAGACATTTAGGGGGAAGACTCCATTTCCCGTCAAGGAAATCCCAGTGCAGCCTCAATCGGTCGCGGTCGAACTCGAGGACATGCGGTGGGTCCTCGAAGGCCACCAAGAATTTGCCTTCCTTGGTGATCCTCGCGATCACTCCCGTCCACCACCCGTCCCGGTCGTAGGTGTCCACCACCAATTTCTCCTCCAGGACCACCTCCTCCCCCTCCCGCTCTCCCGGGGGCAAGGGCCGGATGAAGATGGCGTCGCTGTACTCCCTCAGCGGGGTCTGGCCGTTGTCGGAGAGGAGGTGGGTGTACTCGATCAGGGTGAGCCGCTTCTTCTTGAACTTGGATTTGTGGTACACGGGGGGCTCGACGACGACGGCGTCAAACCAGGCGCCCTTGAAGCCTAGCTCCTTGCTGGTGACCTCCACGCGAGACCCTTTGCTCCAGTACTCCGCGCTACCCATTTTCCTTCGAGGCGGGTAGAAATGCCGGAGACCCTTTGTTATGGAGCAGTGGCGCGTAGGGCACTCGATGCACACGCGCCTGCCGTGAGACTGCGGTGGCCGAGAGGAGACTGTGGAGTACAGCTCTTCCCTCGTTTTGGTCTTTCTTTTCTTTTCTTTTGTCGGGCGGGGGGTGGACTGGTCGTTTCAACTTTCAACGACGATCTGACGTTCCAAATTACACCCTCGTATTCTTTCCTCTTCCTCTCCAGTGCTCTAAATTTGCGTCTGTGATTCAACAAATACACTCCAATTTCACTTCCCTTCGCAATGACCATGAATTTGGGGATCCGGATCACTGCAGCAACTGCAGGTGATGTGACTGTGGGGCCGTCAATCGGACGGGGGTAAAAAAAAAAGGATTTTTTTCTTTTTCTTTTCAAAAAAAATTTCTTTTTTTAACCATCCGATAGAGATCGGACGGATCAAAATAGATCCACGGACCCTGCCTCGCAAGGTAGGGGATCCAATTCCCTGATTGGCGTGCCCATACATGTATAATGCCAAAGTAACAGATCCGACCTGATGATAAACACATCGCGGATTATACGAATGGAACCTCTTCTTTGGCTTGATGAGACCGGGGCAAAAAATAAAAACAAAAAGGAAAAGGAATTTTCTGTTGAGACTGTTCCTAAGATTGACGGTAGGTTACTTGTGCTAAGTGGCAGTGGCGCGTTCATTTACTTGTCGTCGTTCACATGCTCGTAACTAATTATGTGGTTGTTTAAATGGTTAATGAATTTACTCATTTGTTTGTGATCTTTATTCGAGTCTTTTTCAAGAACATCTCGAGATCAAAATTATAAATACACCATATCTATGTGCGTAATGCATCCTTAAAATCATCAGCAGACTAAACGAACCATCGAAAAATTTATCCAAATTGGGCTAATTGACTATCTAATGGCTAATCCACAAAAAAAGGTCGACCAAGTTACTTCTTCTTAATATTCATTTCTCTGGTCAAAAAATTGTATACGCAATATTCATTGTATTGATTATGCAAATGATTAATATTATAGTATCTCTTTACTAAGATGTTGTTATATTATGGACTCTAAATTGGTTCTTTCTTGTTTAGCATACAGGTAGTGATCTATCTCTGCAAGCGATGAAGCCCATTCAAAATTCTACTTCCCATCGAAACTTTAATGTAAGGTTATATTCGTTTCGCAAAATATATGATAAATTTGGAAATTATTTTTCAACTAGTCATTTTTTAATGAAAATGATTATATTTCCATCTTCCGATGTATAATATTAATATTCCATTATTTAACATGGAAAATTGATATTTTGAATTTTTTTATACTCTCCATTTTAATAAATTTTTCTTGTTTTCCCATTTTGTTTGGTTGATCACAAGGGATGGTGATTGGCCGCAAGCAAGCTCAAGCCTCGCTAACTCCAATTAAGGTTCCAACTTGCCAAATCTAGATAGATCGAGCTCACCAACCTTGTGAGGTCAACAAGTTCGATCCTCGTTGGCCTTGGGCAAGCTAATCCTCACTTGGCGCCAGTTGCTAGCTATAGTTGTAGTCTACAACAAGGAAAAGGAAAAGGTAAAATAAAAAAGAAAGGAAAAATTAAAAAACAAATTAATTATTTAAATCTGTTTTTTTAAGTTAAATAAATAAATAAAAAAGGAGTGCACCAAGGAGCATCGGTGAAAGAAGAATGAGAGAAAATGATTTTCACTTTTCAAAAAGAAGAAATCATTATCTCCATTTTTAAAGTTTTTTTTCTCTATTGTTTGGAAAATGAATTTCTCTATTGATTGGAAAATGTTTACATTGACTCGCTTATTTTCCCTGAATCAAATGTTTGAAAATTTACAAATAATTTTTTCTAAAAGTTGTTATCCGCAAAATGAACGGCCTGAGATTATAAGGAGCGGAGTATACTATCTTATCAATTAAGCTCACACCTTATTTGTTGTATAACGTGATATTAGAAATTGCCAAGAAAAAAAAAAAGCTCCTTTATACAAGGAGTTACCCGTGGCCTAATGGAGATCAGCTCAGTAGTTTTGTATCACGCGGACATTTTGCCTTTGAATTCATTTTTCAATATACTATATGCTAACTGTTACTAACACCAGACTTGATATTCACAGCACTTCGATCATTGCTATGAGCAAATAAAAACTTATTCTTGACAAATGTATTTTATTTTAAGAAAGCCATATGGTCACTAATAAAATAAAATTATGATTTCCATAAATTTTAAAATTAATTGAATGGTAAACTATATCATACTAATTAATAGAGAAAATTAGAGATTTAAGACGATTAACATTAATATTGTCTACGCCGGTTTTTCAAAGATTTTAAATTTACACTCAACCATTTTCATTGTTAAGAGTCATCCTAGCCCTCATTACCACATTTGGTTACTTTTAATAATTTCTTTTGCATTTTTCGGCGCTCTTATCTAGGTTCATCGGTTTCACAGCCAATTCAATAGGATCGTGAAAATTCTAAAAAACTTAGTTACTTTGCTCTCTTTTTTTGTGTAAAGTTGGGTAAAGAATTAAACTTCCAAAAATTTAAATTGGGTTATTTTCTTTTTGTTTATATCTCTGTCATTAATAAAATGTAAAAAAAATTAATTAGTCCGGCTTGACAATCTTAGGGATTGGAAACTGGACCACCCGAGCATCAATTTCACTTTTGAGAATCAGAGATCTAATTGACAACTCCGGAAATTGGACAAAACTCGTTAGTCTAGACCGATTTGGAGGATTCCCAATTCGGTCGTTCCAACTCATTCGTCTATACTTTTATCCGAACGTGTCTTTATTCCCTTTAGTTTTATCGATAAGGTGGGTCTTTGGGCTAGTCCGTGGAGAAAACATATTATATTAGATTTTCTTTCTTGTAAAATCTGAACCGAATAGAATAAGGAGGGCATGAACCATCGCGATTTGGTAATTGGGCTATTCATAACTTCGATGTTCGCGTGGGCCGGGTGTTTGGATCAAGCCCCCATCATGGGCTGCCCAACCGAACCCAAAATCCAACGGAGCATGTGCGAACTCAGGCCGCGATGTCAATTCGGGCTTTATCACTGCAGTCGTCATCCCTCTTAAGCGAGAAAATATTCTATGATTGCTAAGTCCCACGTTCATTGCTGATGCGGCGTGAAATTTTTTACTTATATTAAGTAATAGATCCACACGAGTTAGATGAGATGAAATAAAAAAATGAAAAACAAAACTTTGTCCTCTTCCTCCTTCCTCTGCCGGGATTAAGCATAGGGTGACGAGGGACATCGAGTCACTGAGCTCCGCCGGGATCGGCCACAGTGCCAGGTCGAGGTTGTCGCTGAGGCTGAGGGTCTGGAGGCTGGTGAGGCCCTTGAAGGCGCCGGAGGGGACGGAGGTGAAGTTGTTGTTGTCAAGGTAGATGGGAAGGGACGGCGCCGGAGAGGGAGTTCTTCTGGAGGGATACGATTCGGAGCTCGGAGAGGGAGGAGAAATCTGAGGGGGGGACGCCGGAAAGGGAGGCGGAAGTGAGGTTTATGGCGGTGACGCGCGAGGAGGAGTCGCAGTTGACGCCGTCTCACTTGCAGTAGGTCTGGCTCGAGGACCAGCCGGGCGGCTTGAGGGCGGAGAGGTTCTCGGACATGACGGCGGAGTTGTCGACTGAGGCGCCGGTGGCGAAGAGGAGTGGGGGCGGAGTGCGGAGGCCCTGGGTGGCCATTGCCACCGGCGTTGCGGTGGTTTCAGAGAGGGAGAGGGGGAGAGAGAGAGAGAGGGAGAGAGAGAAGACGCGGAAACAGAGTGCAGGGAAGGAGGAAGAGGACAAAAGTTTTGTTTTTCGTTTTTTATTCCACGTCATCTGAGACGTATCGATTTAAAATTGGATGTAAATAAAAAAAATTCGCACCGCTGAATATTTTATACTAAAAGATTGGTGTTCCTAGTTGAGATAGCGGTTGAGATTTATTTGTTTTCTTCGGTGCCAGCCGGCCCACATGGCGATTCCATTGTTACAGCTAATACTTTATTTATTTCACGAAAAATAACTTATAAAAAATATTTTCCTTATTTTTCAGTCTTTATTTGATGAAAAACAAAACAGTTAAGGAAAATATTTTTTCACAAATAAAAAACACCTCAAAAAATAAAGAGAATGTAAAACGTTTTTCATCTTCTTTATTTATCTTTAAATATAGGTGCCTCTAGTAGTGCATCGACCTCACCCAAAACCGGCAAGCCGGCGACATTTAACAATGAGCTCGTAACCACTAAAGATGAGCTCGAGGCTGGCGTTCATGACCTTTAGCGGCAAGTTGATAGCTTTTTAGAGTACGTTGAGATTTGTGACGATGACATGTCAATATATAACAAAAAATGAAAAAATTAAATAAATATATATTATAATTTAACACTTGAAAATATTAATATTTTGAGAAAATTAAAATTTTTAAAAATATTATATTTATCGTGAAATTAATTGAGCTTAAGAATCATGTCAGCTACTGTACAGTCAAGTCGTTTCGGACTTGGATCGTTTGCCCTGGGTACGACCCAGGGCAGACCTGATCTAAGGCCAACAGCCGTTTAATCGTTGATCGGGCGGCTGTAAGCTGCAGATGGTGGGGCCCGATCCCACTTTTTTATTTTATTTTATTTATAAGAAAAAGCACAGCCGTTCGATCAACAATCGGACGGCTACGAGTCTTAAATTAGATCTGCCTTGGGCCATACCTAGGGCAGACGATTTAAATCCAGTAGTTTCTGGGCAAGCATCGACATTCCACGTCGCTTTGATTAACCAAAGAAGACTGGATGTTAATGCAAAAGTCGCCGGTTCCGGCCCCACAAGTGTCTTGTGCTGATTGAGTACTAGCTCGATTAGGTGTTCCGCATGGATTGGCTCCTTTAAATATCCAGTCGATAGGCCGTGAAGGTAGCGTTCACGTTAACGTAGCCCCACCACCAAAACCATGAAATTCCTTGTAGGGGATTTGACGGTCTGGATCCCAGACGTGGGCGGAGGGGGGCGCCTCCTGCTAGGCAAAGAAAGATAAAAGGCTGAACGGTCGTTGTCCCAAATTGCTGACGAGGCCCAAGGCCGACAAAACAACGGGTGGTCGTTGGATTCGCGCGGACTTGTCAAAACTCCTTTTTAAACATCGTAAAGGAAAGGGTTAAGATTGCAGGGAGGCCCCTCCCCCGCCCCCACAGAAAGCATTCTTTCTTTTAAAAAAAAGGGCCAACTCTTTCTATTCATCACGAATTTCGCACGTCCCGACATGCCTTTTCTTCATTTCTTCCTTTTCTTTTCTCCCTCTTTTGCATAAGACGAGTGTCTTTTCTCCATTTGATCTAATTTTCCCCTCGGGAGCGGCTGCCCTTTGTCTCGGAAGAGGGTGAAAAAGCTAGCGCGTGTAATTCAAATTCGCTTTTCAAAGGAAGCAATTACGTCGGCCATCGTCTTGAATTTCTTCCTAATTCTTTGTTCGAGCAGCTTCTTTTGCTATTAAAAATGAACGTCATCGTCATACAGATCCGACGGGAACGTGAAGATCGATAAATAATTTGTAGCCCATTTTCACCGATCTTAAAGAATTCAAGCACAATTCTTCGGACCAAACTTCTCACCTAATATTACACTTGGCTCCTCAATATCAAGTTTGCTTCAAGACAAGGGTGTAGATTTTTTGCACTCATTTGTCAAAAAATCACCTTAACTTGTGGAATGTAGTCAAGTGCTTCGCTAAAAAATCGAAGCAAGTTAACATCATGGGATCCACATATTAATCATCGAACAAGCATTTGTACGAATTCTATGACGCAGCATAAATTCATTTAGCTAGACTGTGATCATAAACAATCTCGTATTTAAAACATAATTCCGTATACTAGTAGAGCATCTTACTCGTCTAGTGATATACAAAAAGGTACCGTTGAACTCAAAATTGTCAACCTAAATGGAATTGCTTCTTTGTTGAAAGAATCGACAGAATTCTTCGTTTACCGCCTCTGTGGCAATGCTTTTTTAAACTTGAAATTTTATCTTTTTTTTTGGAGGGGGGAATGGCTCAACTTTTCAAATGATTAAAAGATGAATTTCTTAAAATTGTAGTCGACAAAAAGAAAGACAACCATTCGAACAAAAAATTTACTTCTAGAGTCCACATTTAGCGCACATGAGATTCAAATTAACAAAAAAAAAAGGAGAAAAGAAGTTCTTTTCCAAGGGATATTAATTGGGTCATGCATCCTACGTAAATTGATGACGTTAACTTGCATTACTCACTCGGTTCGAACAAAAATGTCACGACGTTCATTTCGTATGAACGCACGTAAGATCAGAGAAGAAAAAGCATGAAATCATACAATTATGATGAATCGCCTCACTCCTCTCTCTATTAATACATTCGAAACATCCCATTGGGATTGTTGCGAGGAAAAGAAAATCGATATTGCTGGCCTAGAAAGTAGCCAAAAAGAAGGTATAAAGGTGGAAAATGATGGAGAATGTAAAGTGGGGGGCCAAGAGCGAAAATCAGAGAAAATACGGGGGCCTATGGCTGCAAAAACAAGGAAAGGAGGACGACGTTCACGTCAAAATCGGCTGACAATCGCCAAAAGCGTATGAATATTCATCGATCCAATCCCCAACACCCTGCGCTGCAAGCACTGACCGGCCACAGCTTCGTCTTCGTTGACACCGATTCCCCTTCAGCGCGAGGGGCGGCCGTCGCATTCCCATTTCACCTCCTCCACCACCGTCTCCACTCTCTCTTGGCACGCGCACGGCTCTCTGTCTGCTCTTCCCTGGTCCGCTTCCCGATCCCCTCAGTTCACTCGATTTCACTGCTCTTCGCTATTCGCCATCCGATTCGTCTGTTTCCCCTCCTTTGGCAGGACGATGTTGGAGAACGGCAACCACGCTGCCGATGATGAACCCGCCCGTCCTCATCATGAACAGGTCGGTTGTGTATAAAAAGAGTGGCCGATGCCGCTGATACGGTAGCTTGGACTTGAATTTGACGCTGTTGCATTAACATGTTCTTAGCATCTTTCGAGTTTGATCGATCGTCGAGTGGTGATCGCGGGCTCTCTTATCTCATCGTCGCTCCTGCTTGTCAGATACAGGTCGACCCTGGGAAGCCTGCACCTCTCGCTTGGCGGCGCAAGCTAAATAGCCAAGGCAATGTCCCTGTGGAGTTCACCCTTACTCTACAAGACAAAATCCACTTGGTACGCCCACCGGTTGATTTATCTCTTACGGATCGATCCTTCTGAACAGACCCACCCGATGAGACCACTTGTCACAAAGACGGGCTTTGGTTTTTTATTGATCAATGGCGTATTAATCATCTCAACTTGCATTTACCAAAAAAAAGTTATCTCAACTTGCGATTCATGGCCTCCTTTCGCTCTATCTGTGGACGAGTCACTGCCTATAATATGCAATACTGCTTGGATGGTTCTTTCTATTGGTAACTCGGTGTTATATGTATAAATACATCAGTAAATATCAGCTAGAGATTGCAGCGAACAACGAAAATCAGCTAATCTGTATAATGTATATACAAGATGAACCAGAAATCTCTGAAATTGCCAATCACGAGTGTTAACTTTTGCAGGCGAGAAACATGCATGTTTATTGCCTTTTTTTTAAGGCATATCCAGTGATCATACATGTTTTGGGTACTTCATGTCTGTATTTTGTTCCAAAGTTATCGAAGAAGGAAAGCTACACAAGTTTCACAAGCCAGTACTTGAGAGGTGGACGACATTTTCAACATGTGTTTGTGCTAATAGCTCATTATATTTGAGTAGCCTTAAGTAGTCAACTCAATTTTAAAAATTATCTGCCAACAATTTTCTGAAACAATTTATAGGAGTCTCTGAGAGGTTATTGCAATGTTTTAATAATTCTGTCCAACCTAAATTATATCTGTCTTTAAGAAATTATCTAAGCTGATTCAAAATGTGAAGCAGGTTACTTCCGACTACTCTCAAAGTTCGTAGCCCTGCAAATACTTAAACAGTCATTATACATGCGAGCACATTGCCATTGACTCGTTGATTTTTTCAGCATTTTCTTTTTTTGTGCTTTTACCTCATGTGTTAATCACTCTGCCTGCATTTTTCAGGCTCCAATAGGTTTTCGGCTATGGCGTCACATTCGAGAAGAATCTGCCAAGGGGAAGGTAACATTCCATCTAAGCTAGATGTACTCATCATATAAAGTTTGTGTATGATAAGGAATCAAATGCTTCCCTTTACCAAACTTTTAGGGGTCGATCATAAATCCTTTCTTAAAGCGCCCTGTGACATCAACTCATGCCATTCCTCTTGGCGGTATTGGGTAGGTTTTCGTTCTCTACCATTCCCCGGTAATACAATGTCAAATACATCTTAAGCACTTGTAGAGATCATTACTTTTATGCTAGTCATCAAGGATTCTGCGTCACAATGTCCGTGCCCCATTCCCCCTCGCCCTGGGGGGGAGGGGAGGGAGGGATGTATGGTCATTGTATCCAGCTTGTATCTCAACTGCAGATGTCACTCATTTTCCTTTGGTATTTTTCTGCTGCAGTCAGTTCAAGTACCGTTTGACCTGATACGGAAAAAGATTAGAATAATCACCATGAAGTGGTTTTGCTTTTTACACAGTATAATTGTTGAAATGGTGACTTTTTTTTTTAAAGCTCTGGGAGCATTGGCAGAAGCTATCAAGGTGAATTTATGCGTTGGCAAATATTCCCCAGAATACTTGAGGAGAAAGCAGTTTTAGCTAATCAATTTTCTGTAAGTTCGTTGTTTACAATTTGGTAAACTTTCTCAGTCTCCTTCACAGAATACAAATTTGTTTGAAAAACCTTCACCTGTCATTAGTTATAGTGGAATATCTATGGTTTCACTTACACAGCGAGTTCAACTCTGTATAGGTAATTATGCTTTATGCCTTTCGGATCTTGCCAAATGATTTCAAGTATATGATTATCTGCAACTGATGCCACAGATGTCTCGACTCCATGCAGGTGTTTGTTTCTCGCCCCGATAGCGAAAAATATTCTTCCGTGCTCTGCCCTCGGTCTCCAGCTGAACTCAAGTAAGCAATTAGACTGTACAAACAATGGGGAATAAGATCATGTCTTATCAATTCAATGGAAGCAGTTCAAAAGCTTAAACTTACTGGAAAACGTTTGGTTAAACAGAGAGTGCCCCAATTCAGGAATTGGCTCTTGGGACTGGAAGCTGAGCGGTAGTAATTCCACATATCATGCGCTGTATCCTAGGGCATGGACTGTTTATGAGGGTAAAGTTCGACGAAAATTGCCATATGATTTAGTCTAACTAGAACTTACGATGAAATGTGGCTGCATCACTCTTGTTCTTGATGTACAGGTGAACCAGATCCTGCCCTTAGAATAGTCTGCCGTCAAATTTCCCCCCTTATTCCTCATAATTACAAGGAGAGCAGTTTTCCTGTGTCTGTTTTTACTTATACGGTAGGAGTGAAATGAAATAAATTGATCTCTAGAAATGTCCCTATGGCTGGCCTGTTATTAACCGGCGCCTTCCACCTTCAGCTATATAATTCTGGAAAGACTGCTGCAGATGTCACTTTGCTCTTCACATGGACCGTGAGTTCATTTTCAATTATTCTTACATTGTTGATTAAGATTGAGCATTTCATACCATGTAGCATCAATCAATTTTTCCTTCCATGAAACTGTTACTCTGAGCAGCACAATCAAGTTCTCATATGATGCCGCTTATTTATGCCATAACAGAACTCCGTGGGTGGGATGTCTGAATTTTCTGGTCGTCACTCCAACTCAAAAATTATGTAAGCTATTCACTCATATATAAATCGAATCAGTGATGCTAAAGTTTGATACTAACTCTAATAATCTCATGATAGGATGAAGGATGGAGTCCATACTGTACTTCTGCATCACAGGTTTGTTCCTATCCTTGATAGAGGATGTCTCTCCTGATTTGACTAACTTGATGGGTTTATCTTTTGTTTTTTTTGGTAAATAAACTTGATGGGTTATCTATTCCTGTTTATCTGAAAGTAATACGAGAGACAATTATTCATGAACTCAGGACTGCAAATGGTCTCCCCCCTGTAACTTATGCAATCGCAGCTCAGGAAACTGAAGACGTTCATGTCTCAGAGTGCCCTTGCTTTGGAATATCCGGTAACTTTGAGGGTATCTCAGCCAGTGACATGTGGAAGGAGATAAAACAGGTTGGGTCATTTGCATTGTATAGAATATATAATTTTCTATAACCTTCTCCAGCAGAAGCAAGATATTTGCTTGATTTTTGATTTGTTGGTTTGTGCATGACTTGTCATCTTGCATGTTCAGCAGTTAAAAAAACCGTGTGAAAGTCCTGTTTTTTTTTTTTTTTACTCGCATTATCTGTCACTGATGTTCTGAACTGCAAGGCAAGTTTCAAGTAGATAAGATTTAAGTGGAAAGCCATGAATAGACTCAAGGAAATTGCAAATAGTCATTCATGAATCTAGTTTTCCTGTGATTGCGAGTAGTCATTCAGTATTGCATGTAGAACAATTCCTTTCGGGATTTTCACTTTCACTGTAAAACGACCAGCTTATGCTTGCCTCTTTTTATTTGTTTGTGCTAGCATCTAACTCTAATGTCATAATTTTGGTTCTTGGTTACTTTCAACTATTAAGAGGGACTTCTGCTAATGTTATATTCATCGCAAAGAAGTGTTCTTCAGTGATCATACTGCCGTTGAAGATATGTCTATTGTATATGTTAAAGTTGTCAGTAATCCTAGGGTATTCACTCTATATCTGCGAGATAACTTACGGATATTGTCCTATGTCAATAGCATGGATCCTTTGACCATCTTAATTCTATGGATGTGTCGGTTCCATCAGAAGCAGGATCATCTATTGGGGCTGCCATTGCAGCCTCTGTGACAATTCCATCAGGCACAGTTCGTAGAGTGAACTTTTCCTTGGCGTGGGACTGCCCAGAGATAAACTTTATGCCGGGGAAGACATATCATAGGTGATAGGACATTTACATAATCAAGAGTTTGAAAGTATCTATAGATCATTTGTTTGATGAAAACAATTTGTACAGGAGGTATACTAAATTCTATGGTACACATGGGGATGCTGCGGCAAATATTGCGCACGATGCAATTCTTGGTAAACATCTAATTTATCATTACTGCGAAGGCGACTAGTTTTTTTAACAATCAAATCTTTTGGTCCTTTGTAGATCGATCAATTTTAGTAATTGATGTGCAGCCATAAACAGTGATCAATTTTTTGCCAAATGGCATTTTCTTATTTTTTGCCCCTGAAGATTACTGGTGATATCTTTCTCATTTTATTAAAATATAGAACATGGCCAATGGGATTCCCAGATAGACACCTGGCAGAGACCTGTTCTTGAAGACAAGAGGCTTCCTGAATGGTGAGCTTATAAGTGAATTGCAGGAGCTAGGCTGCTTACCCTATTGATCATGTTGTCTAAACAGACATTCTGGGCAGGTACCCAATCACTCTCTTCAATGAGCTCTATTATCTTAATTCTGGGGGAACAGTTTGGACAGGTAATCGTGCAACTCAAGACTTCTACTTGAGGTATATTCAGTGTGGTTGGCCTTTTCTGATTCCCACTCTTGCAGATGGATCACCTCCACTTTGCAGTTTGGTTAGCCTTGAAGAAAGAAAATTCTCCCTTGATAGGTTGAGATCCCATTTGGAGCGTCCAATGGATGTCACTTCTCAACCTGATACGGCTGTTGATATTTTAGAAAGAATGACCTCAGTTCTCGAGCGAGTACATACTCCTGTTGCTTCTAATTCTGCTTTTGGCACAAATTTGCTTCGAGAAGGAGAAGAAAATATTGGTCAATTTCTTTATCTAGAAGGAATAGAATACCACATGTGGAACACCTACGATGTCCACTTCTATTCTTCATTTGCTCTAGTCACGCTCTTTCCCAAACTTCAACTCAGCGTACAGCGGGACTTTGCAGCAGCAGTGATGATGCATGATCCTTCTAAGATGCGACTCTTGTGCAATGGACAATGGGTTCCGCGAAAAGTCCTGGGTGCTGTTCCCCACGATATTGGTATCACTGATCCATGGTTTGAAGTAAACGCCTATAATCTGTATGATACAGATAGGTGGAAGGACTTGAATCCAAAGTTTGTTCTTCAAGTTTACAGGGACGTGGTTGCCACTGGTGACAAAAAGTTTGCAGAGACTGTGTGGCCTTCTGTTTATGTTGCAATGGCCTACATGGACCAATTTGATAAGGATGGAGATGGAATGATTGAGAATGATGGGTTTCCTGATCAGACATATGACACATGGTCTGTATCTGGTGTGAGCGCATACAGTGGTGGGCTGTGGGTTGCAGCCCTTCAAGCTGCATCGGCTCTGGCGCATGAAGTTGGTGACAAGGGTTCAGCGGCTTATTTCTGGTTCAAGTTTCAGAAGGCAAAAGTTGTTTATGAGAAGCTATGGAATGGTTCTTACTTTAATTATGACAGCAGCAGCAGCAAACAAAGTTCATCTATACAGGCCGATCAGTTGGCTGGCCAATGGTATGTAGCATTCTGCATTCTTCATGTAAATTTTATTTTCGAATCATAGGAGACTACATTAGCTGACGGAGTTTTTAGGAAGGTAAGTGGGAATATTGGCTCTTAAATAAGTCGAGAGTGAAGGGAGACCTATAACCCAAGAAACTTATATGACTCAAACATCAACTAGAGATGCGGTAGACCCTATTTAGAGCAGACTTGAGCCTAGCCCTCGGGCTGGCACTAGTATCAGGCCTAAAATTCCTTTCCCATTCCCAACAATGAATAAAAAATCATTAGATTTTCTTCATAGAATTGAGGGAAAATTATACACATGGTCCATGAATTTTGACCAAATGTGTAATGTGATTCCTAAAGTGGTTATTGAACATTTGTATATAGTCTAAGGACTAGTTTGAACATCTAGAAAAGTTGAGAGACCACATTGAACAAATTGAAAGTTCAGTGACTAGATTGCACATTGAGTTAAAATTCAAACATTATGTTGAACAAATTGAAAGTTCAGAGATCACGTTGCACATTTGGTCAAAGCTCGGGGATCATTTGTGTCATTATCCCTAGAATTGATTAGGAGTGAAAACCCAATTGGCTGTGCTTGGTCGGTGCGGGCCGGGGCCAAGAAGAGAAACCCCTGTACTGGCTTGCTCATCTCAATAGCCATACCCACCCATATGATGGGCGGCCCAATTGGGCATGGGGTTATGATCATTATTGGGTCTAAAGTTGAGTGGTGGGTTTAGAGATTCTCAGTTTCAGTTCTTGCAGCAACATAAGGCAAATGATGACTTATTTAGAAGTGATTTTGTAGGTATGCTCGCGCATGTGGTCTTCATCCCATTGTTGACGAGTCTAAAGCTAAAAGTGCTTTGGAAAAAGTTTACAATTATAATGTCTTAAAGTTTAAGGATGGAAGAAGAGGCGCTATGAACGGAATGTTGCCCGATGGAAGTGTGGACATGTCATCAATGCAGTCAAGAGAAATTTGGCCTGGAGTTACATATGGTCTCGCTGCAACAATGATTCAAGAAGACATGATTGATATGGCATTTCAGACGGCCAATGGAATATACGAAGCTGCATGGTCTGAAGGGGGACTTGGGTATGTTGCATTTTCCTTTTTAGCGCCTGAATCAAGTAATATTAGAACATGTAGTAAATGGAACACTTGAAGTTCTTAATTGGTATAAAGATTTCGAGAGAATTTTTATTCCTCCTTTGATCTATTTGACTCTTCCCAAAAACTTCTCCATCCTTTGCTTTTGCTTAGGTAATAACCTTCTTAAATAGTGATGTGGCTTGGAAAAGCTTATTATTTGACATCAAAGGTTCAAGAACTACTATGATGGAAGCCGTGTAATTCAACTTTAAAATGGTTTTCTCATGATTTCCAGCTCAACAATACCACTAAATGAAGCACTCTTCTTTCATAGAAGAGATGCATTGCAACTAATATATGCCATTGCAAATATTTTTGCACTTTAGTTCGTCTCACTCATGTTCTTGTTGTGGTTACAGCTATTCATTTCAAACTCCTGAAGGTTGGAACAATGACGACGAATATAGATCTCTAGGTTATATGCGTCCTCTGGCCATATGGGCAATGCAATGGGCATTGTCGAGAAGAAATTCTTCCAGGCAGGAGATGAAACCTGAAATAAGTGATGAAGATTTGCTTCGACAGCATGCGGGATTCACCAAAGTGGCTCGACTTCTGAAGCTGCCAGAAGAGGAAACAGCCAGAAGTCTCTTCCAGGTTGTATTTGACTATACTTGCAGGCGGATGTGGATTTGACGCGAATAAATCCCCAGATATATGCGAGATCATTTGTACAGCACATAGGTCTATGTGAATAAATTGTCCGGGATATGAACCCGTCAAATAACTTGTAAACGTAGAAGTGTGATTACAAGTTTTTTTGGTAAAACTTTAAATAGGCAATATCTCGTGGACGCATGCATTCCGGTCACTTTACTGTCTCTTAGGGCTGTAGTATCATCTGGTTATGCTTAAGCATGGAGAGAGAGAGAGAGAGAGAGAGAGAGAGAGAGAGAGAAAGAGAGAGAGAAGGACGTGGATTTCGTTTATGAGGAGAGCGGATCTTCCGCAATGACAATACGACGTGTTTTCCTGACATGCAACCTTCAAGCTCATCATTGTCCCTGCAAATTTTGAAATACAACTGGTTTCAAGAGAGTAGTTCTCTCTAGTGGTTGAGTTGGCTACTGGCCCCAGTAGCGTACTACCTTCACTGTTAACTTCCTTACCCTGGGTTCGCCAATAAAAAGGTGCAAGACTCTACGAATAGGTTCTCTTTTCTTCCGGATGAAGAGAATTTTAGTGTTCTTACTTGCGGATTTTTTCAGTTCGAAGGAAGTTGACTGGCTATCCCAGTCTCGCGGAATTCCGCGAAAGCCTGATTGGATAATCTCGCGTTTAACGAGGCACCGAATGTTAAGCGCCCCGGATCCGTGTTCCATCTGTAAATTTAAACCGCGACTGCTTTATGTTTCCCATTTACTTTTGAGGGGCTCAACAAGGTCGACAACTGAAGTTAACACCTGGTGCATGGGTGACATCACAAAATTATGTTAACATGATATCGCTGAGCCAATCATGATAATAGCGTCTCCCACAGACGACAAATTACACGAGCTACTTACAAACATGTGGTTCGGAGAAGGGAATAACTATCGTTTAAACATATCTATATGAACAATAAACGTATTCACCAAACAACACTATCCTAATCAAGTTCCCTTTAACTGAATGGCCGGCCACCTTCAGCTTCATCCCCGTTCCAGCTAGGCTTCATTTTGGGTCCAGTAGGCCCCTCTTCCTTGAGAACCTCAGCAGGGAGTCTCTTGATGGCACTCACAAATGCAGTCTTAAGCTTTCCAGGCAATGCTTTGGCCACCTTCAGCATCTCCTTCGCCACGTCATTATCCACTGTAGGGCCCCATGCTCCACAGTAGTTCAGCCACGGTAGTGCAGGAATGGCTTGTGATCCCAGATGCTCTGCTGCAATAATAGAATAATTAGCGCCAGTATCCAGGAACATGCCCTTTCCAAAATCATTCCTCATTCCTACTCCATCACTCCCTTGAAAGGCGGTTTTATTTTTCATGTATGCGGCATGACCATGCAATGATGCATAGACCACAAACTTGTTGGCATTTTGGAACTCAAGCTCTGAAGCACCCACCCAAATGCCTCCACTATGTGCCGAAAAGTATACATTCGAGAGCTGCCCGTTGAAGTTGCTGATTCGTAGGGTCACATGCTCCCAGTCACCCACATGTTGACCTATTCTCCCCAGCTTAAGGTTGATGAGCTTCACTTTTGCCCTGGCAGGCCCGTTGAAAGGGTAGAACAGCCACACGGCTATGTCCGTGAATGTTGCCCCCAGCATTGGCTTCACATGCATATAAGTCTGAGCACTCTGGAGGTATCCCTTTTTGACCCTGTCTTTGGCCGCTCCATCCGAAGGAAGATCCAACCAGTACAAGCCATCGTTCGAACCACCTTGGGGGAGGTTGGAGCCTGTAGCTTCAACGGGAACAGGCTTTGATTCTTGTCCCTTAGTATAAAGCAGGCCTCCATTTGTGAAAAACCAGTCTACTGAGGATGGGAGGTATGCTTCGTCAGGATGGAAGTAAACAATGGGAGAGTAAGCTTTGATCAGTGCCTCGATTTGGCTTCGATTTGGCATAGCTGAAATGTTGTACTTGGCATTCCTCAAACAAGACAAAGGCGAGGAGCTAGGCTGCCCGTCTTGGGCGATGAATGTGCCTGCACTGACGGCAAGAGCTCCTATCTCTCTTTTGGAGGGTCTTGAGCTGTAGATACTGAATGTATTTCCATTGGGTCCCCAAATCCAAGTTTCTGTCTCGCACAGGTCAGTCAGGTCAGACCGAACACAGCGAACTTTATCAAGGGAAGGCTTTTCAGGCGAGGTGGTAACTAATTGGCCCACTGCTTTGTAACCATCAGGTGGTATTGGAAACCATATGTAGCCACTTCCGTTTTGCTTTATATTGGATGAGTTGCTGTTCCAAATCAGGCTGTAGTCTACTGGCTTCTTTAAGGTCCCATTGGAGATATCATTTGTCTGGTCTTTCCCAACTAGAAGCCATCCAGAAAGAGGCCTATTATTGGGTTGGGCATAAGAGCCAAACATGAAGTAACCTTGCGGTAAGGATGAAGGTTCCAAAAACGTCGCCCCTAGGTTGTCTGGTCCGCCCTCATAGACTGCCCAAACTTTGGAGAAAGATGATGTCTGGTACACCAGCAATCCACCGAAATCAATTGTACCACTGGCAAAACCTCCTCCTACGTCATGGGTTGGGAATGAATATGAACATCAGGACCTTTGCTTTTAGGAAATTAACAGAATCGAAAGTTAAATTGGTGATGTAAGATACAAGTGAGACATCATGACATTTAACAATGCAACGTATCAGAAACAAAGTTTACCTGCTGGCCAAGTTGGCAATGGAGAGGGGAGATTGAAGACAGTATCTATAGGCAAAACCTCGATCTTCTTGGAGATGGATCTTGCAGAAGGGCATAAGGTAAGACAATTCCCTATTTCAGAGTTGCCACAGGATCATTGCCAATAGCAGATGATTGAGCATATTGTAAGTCGAAATAAATTGTCGACTAAGAAAAAGAAAGGGAATCATCGCGCTCTATGCTTATGCCGGTGACGCACTGATAGAATATGGAAATAGCAATGGTCCCTGTTTTTTAGCGATCCTTTTTGTCTTTTTCATCCCAAATTCGCAGTCAAATAACCTGGGGGTGGTTGTCTTAGTCTAGATTCATGCATAATGTTACTACTTTAGTTTGGCGTATTCGAGTTTAATTTTTCGTCTACAGTTGAAGCGATGAAACTTGGAGAAGATACAAGCTGAGCAGGGTTGAAAAGACCATGGCAATGGAGCAATGGATGACATGATAAGCAATTCCTAGATCTCGTCTCCATTTTCAGAAAGAGAAAAAGAGTTATCAAATGAAGAAATCTCTCGCTACATAAAGTAATCTATGTGGAAGTGTTCCTTCAGACAATGCTTCGACTTTTTTAGTGAATTTCATGATTCACGTGTGACAAGTTAGTTCGTTACCCTCACATTCGAATAGCCCTCAGAGGATTATACATACCAATGGGGAGCACATAAAATTAGCGGGGAAGAACCAAAAACAGTGAGCAAACCATTGAAGAAAAGATTAAATTGATCCCGTCTACACCATTGAGCACATCATGTTTTCGATTCAGGTGCGTTAATGTGCATCTGAATCCAAAACATGACATCTCATCTTGGAAGCTATCAGGTTAAAGAATGGTCAAAAGATGTTACGTATTTTCCTTTTACTAGACTCTGGAAAAAATTAGGGGAAGTCTCGTTGACGAGTCAACAACCCATGCATAAGCTGAAGACCCTTGGGATAATAGGTCGAACCCATATAAGAAGAATAACAGAAATTACTTTCCAAGGGTAAACGAAACCGACATGACACCCCAATGGCCTTGGGCATTTCAGAGAAAACAAGTCGCCAGAACAGATGTCAGTTTAGCTGAATTCAAGCAGTAGGTTGCCTGCATGACTTCGAGATCCTTCACTGGCTCGTACCACAAGGTCTTTAGATAGCTTCTTTGACAGTCTAAACGTTGGTATGTCAAACTAAAGAGAAGTTCCAAAGTCCTACAATCAGGGACAATCAAAAGAAGAGGACAGGGACGCAGAAATCCGCTGGGAGAATCGAAAAATGTCGTCTTGCATCTTCTTCAAGTCTGAACCAACCTACCCAAATTAAGTAGGAAACTTTACTAGTTAATCATTGACACGCCTATGAATCTGTAAGCTCTCTTTCTAGAGTGGGCTAAGAATGGTGTGCTTTCAACAATCAAGCCGAGAGAGAGAGAGAGAGAGAGAGAGAGAGAGAGAGAGAGAGAGAGAGAGAGAGAGAGTCAAGCATCAACACCGCCAAAATTATGGGGGAGAACAGAGATATACTGACCGTCGCCCTGTGTCCGTGGCTTCATGATGAGATCGCTGATTTGAAGAAGAGAGATGCCACGAGGGTGAGAAGCAACTGATTTAAGTAACTTGACGTCACGATTGGATCCAAACGCGACCCCGCCATTCCTCATAATCGCAACTTCAATGGAACCTTCTGGATTACCATTTTCCTGGAAAAGAGTGGATAAGGTGGCTCTGCCATTGTGCATCTGCCGGAGCTTTCGGAGATCATAGTAGCCCGCCACCAGGTGCATGCTCAACACTCTCCGAATCACATCTCTGGATTCTCCAGAAAGACGGGAAACCACGGCGTCGTCCACAGCAAGAACTGTGAGGTTTGTGCGGTCAATGAGGGATTCGGCGAGTCCTGTCTCGGCGAGATAGCGAGAGAAGGAGCCGAAATGGGAGTGTTGGTTGAGGAAGCTGGTGGTGGTGGTGAGAGGAGCAGAGGCAGTGCAGGAAAGGAGAAGACGGAACAAGAGCAAGACGGGCAGGGAAGACCTGGGATGCATCTTTTCACAAGCAGCTCAGGGTTTCTCCCTGGAGAGAGAGGCAGAACAAAAATGGCGCGAGAATGATTGGATTGGCAGGAAAGAGAAACGGGGAAGGGACTCGTTCCCGTTCCAAGAACAGATTACCTCGGTGATTGAGAAGCTCTTGCGGATCAGCCCGTGGCCGTGCCCCGTATAGGAGGACAGGTCAAGGATAGCAACAGCCTTACAGACAATAGCGTGGGGGATTTGCATGTGGGGCTTCTTCCTCCATTTAAGCACCGTCGTCGATAAAGAAAGCATGTCCAATGTCCTTTGCCTTGACAGGCAAAAAAACTCATCGGGGACAGAGACCAATCGATGGCGGCCCCGTCAAGAACAGTCGGCCACTTGTGACAACCTAGGCGGCAGTGCATGGGAAAGAAGGATACGGTGCGTTTGTGCCTCAGTCCCTCCCTGGACGTGCGCAAAGGGATACTTTTCTTACAGAGAGCCAACTTATAAAGCATGGGTTACTTTTCTTACATAGAATCCCGAGACCAACTTATAAAGCATTAGGTCCCCTTAATAGTATGATTTTATTTATTCAAATAGATTGAGAAGAACAAAATAGTGAGGATTTAATGTCCAAAGCGGACAATGGTTCCATTTTCACACTTTTCTCTGTCCATCAATTACTCACGAAATTGGTTACTGATTCGTCGCATCATGCATGGGAGGAGTTATAATCGGGTTTAAGGCAAATTCTTAATTCAATCGGTTAAATAGATGGGGTTATGATGGAGAAGGTGGAATAAGTTGTGAACCCACTGACCCCAAAGAAAAAGGAAGTAAAGGGACCGGCCAATTTCCAAACGCCATCACCAAGCTCCAGCTCAGGTACGTCTCTGGGTTCATACTGTGGGCATTGACGAGCTCTGTGGCTTGACTACTACCGCCCAGTCTCTCTGCTGCAGACTGCTGCTGCCACAGCAGCCGCAAAAGCGAGCGTCGGGCGGTACTCAATCCCAATGCTCTTCACGTTGTTCCTCTCAGTCATTATCGCATTCCACCGGCCCCCACTTCTGTTGACGACAGATAAATCCGGTCTTCTTGCTCAGCACGATATCTACTTGGACTGTTCCTCGCCCTGTTTTCTTCACGCCTTCTAATTTTTTGTTTTTGTTTACTCTCCTGCTCCGAGGTTCATGATGACCATTTAAATGAAAAACAATTATTCTGCTGAGAAATATTTTCATTTTTTCGTCATGACAAATGTATTTTCTTGACTTTAAGTATGCATATTTTCTTCCAATGTAAATCATTTTTCCTATTGACCCGTCATTTTTAACGAAGTGAGTCAAGAAAGTGAATTCGCGAGAAATCCTTCAAACCAGCGACCACAGTGTCGGAGCTTTTGCGTGAAAACGAAGTCACGCTTAAACTTTTGCGAAGGCGGACGGAACAGATGCCACTGCTTTTTCATTTGTCTTTGGACACTTGCGGCCATGAGATTTAACTTTTGCTTTTGTGAGGTGACCCGACTGCACTGAACTGGTGGTTGTGCACATCGAGTCCGCTCATGACGTAACAAAAAGAGGGGGTCCTTGGTCCTGTCCTCACTTTAATTCCCAGAAACAAAAGTGAAAAGGGTGAATCCAATCACGAAGGCCGTGGTTTCCGGGGTTGAAGGCACACACAAAGAAAAAGAAAAACAGGAGGGAAACTGTTGATGGAAAGCCCTCAGACGTCCAAGTGGGCCAGAAAACTTGAAAGAAGAAAGCAAGACGGGTCCATTAAAAACTGAGGTTGGACCGTCACTCACCCCTCAAATGATGTTTTCGGGCCGAGACAAGCCCACTTCAATTTGGGATCTTTTGGAATGTTCATCGGCCCAACTCAATCTCCTCCCTCTGACAAAACATTTGGTCCGTCCGTCGCACCATGCGGTGGCATCGGTCGAGATACCCGATACCCATCGATTGGATCTCACAACTGATGCCGAAACAACATTCGTGACGTGATTGTAGAATCAGAAATATAACGTTATAGAGAAAGAATATGTAGTCGGGACATTGGACGGACGGACCTTTGCGTCCCTTTTTTATGTGCATTTATAGCACATGACAGCAAATAAATCCTGGAGATACATTAGCTAGAATAAATAAAATAACTCTCTCGAGTTACGATTTCCTTACGACTTCTGTTTAAGGAAAGATAATTATCCTCTCTATGCATGGAAAGAAGGAAATAAATTTGTAAAATTTGGAATCTTTTACTGGACCTGCTAAGGATACGAGAATTGTTTAACTGGTCTCGACCTAATCTAGAGCACTTTCTAGAATTGCTCGATTGTGGAGAGATAGTTTATCCGGTAATAGATTATATCCTCCCTTTAAAAAATGGGTGGTCCAAGTGACGCTGTCGACAAAATAAGGCGAAAACAAATGGGATTTCGCATTGTCTGGGGAGGAAAGAAAAGACGAGACGTCATGAAAATCTGGTGGGTGTCTCAATTGGTGTTGAAAGATCGATATCGAATGAAAAGGGTAAATGAAGAGATCCTAATCCAAAGCGCATTTACTTGTCCCATATTCTGAAGAAATCATTTGTAATCAACATCAAAAGCACGAATCCAAAATAGTAAAAATGAAACGATCCAAATCCGGACGACGAAGAATCAATTCAATTATTTGGACGGTGACTCGGATGGTATCGAAACGAACATACTCGCTAGATGGCGTGCTTGTAACGCTCTAACTCCACGCCCTCGAGTGGGCAATCCCGGCGGCCCTTGCCCGCGATGTTACATTTTCCTTGCCACCCCCAACTCTCTCTCTCTCTCTCTCTCTCTCTCTCTCTTTCTGAGGTCGTGAACAGGAGGCTGTCGATGGAAAAGGTGGATGGGAGCTTCTTCGGAATGCTCTTTCTTTTCTCTTCGATAATTCGAGTCTTGTCTTGTGTTTTACGTGACGATCCACCAACCCAGAAGTGGCAATCCGTCGAAGGTTTAGAGGGTCATGGGGACGCCGATTAGGAGGTGACGCAGCGTAAATCCGTGCTGCCCATCTCTAAACTGCTCCAGGACAAGTCCGAGTTTGTGTTGTGGACAAACGAGGGTGTGCATTTCCTGCGGTGCCAGTCCAAGTCAAGCCGCACGAGTTGTGCTCTTTTTGTCCATTCCCCGTTCCTACTGGCATTCCACCAAGCGCACACCTCCTCCTCTTCCCCATCCGTTCTTTCCCCCTACGGAAAAGGATTTTGTTTCTTTCATCATAGGAGGATGACGCGTGCAGTTGCAGAGTGGGTTTGAGAAAAAAAAAAAGCTCCCGACGCAGTTCGTCGTCCGTCCTCCGTTGTCGGCTGTCTTCTTCTTCTTCTTCCTCTTCCCCTCCTTGTTTGCAGAAGAAGAGTGAAGACGTTCGCTTTTGCTTTGCGAGTACGATACGGTTTTGCCGTTACAGGAGGAAAAGCTCTCTCTCTCTCTCTCTCGCTCGCATAATAGAATACTATTGATCGCATATGGGTGTGATCATATGTTGCCGTCTTTGTGACTCGTGTTTTTCTTGAGTTCTGGGTGTCGACACGTCTCTCACTTCCTCGGATGATTTTTCGCTTGTCGTTTTCGGTCGCGCATAGAGAAAGAGGAAAAAAAAAGGTTATTTCTTCCGCCGTCAAAAAACAAGAACTCAGATATGCTGGTCTGTCATGGTTGCTTATTCTATTCTTTCTGGATGACTTTGCCTATTCTTTTTTTTCTCTTTGGAGAGCAGAGCACCGGTCGCCGCATTAAATTTACCACCAATTTCGACGTAATCTCAAGATTTCACCGTCTGAAAGGAGTAGCACCTTCTTACCCTTTTTCTGTTTATCGGTGGATTGCAGTCATAGACGGAATTTAATTTCATCAATTTTTTGTATTTGATAGAGAATTGCCTAAGGTATTCTGTGATGCTATCGTCATTAATTCATTTGCTGATTGCTGGATTAAATTTATAGTCCGGGATAAGATGTTCGAGGGAGATTTTCATTTTTTACGACTTTGACCATTATTCTACCTACTCTGCATCAATTTGAAATACGCGTGGGGAATGAAGCAGCCGTCGCACTGCTGTAGGTGGACTTGGGTGGCATGCTTGCACTTTTCAAGTTATATAGCTTGAACTGTTATCGTGCTTCATTGTTCGATTAGATTGTAGAGTACACGAAGAAATAGGGCTGAGATTGATTTTGCTACTGTTTGAAGCTGTGTTTTCTTGTTATGCTTTTAATCGCCAAGTTTTTAACTTCTCTATAAGTTAATAGATCACATTGCACATTATCCCTATAATTGATTAGGAATGAAAATCAAATTGGCCGTGCTTGGCTGGCGTGGGCCGGGGCCAAGAAGTGAAACCCTTATACCGGGTTGCTCATCTCAATAGCCTTACCTACCCATATGATGGGCGGCCCAAATGGGCATGGGGTTATGATCATGATCGGCTCTAAAGTCGAGTGGTGAGTTTAGAGATTTCAGTTTCAGTTCTTGCAGCAACATAAGACAAATGATTACTTATCTAGAAGTGATTTTGTAGGTATGCTCGTGCCTGTGGTCTTCATCCCATTGTTGACGAGTCTAGAGCTAAAAGTGCTTTGGGAAAAGTTTACAATTATAATGTCTCAAAGTTTAAGGACGGAAGAAGAGGGGCTATGAACGGAATGTTGCCCGATGGAAGTGTGGACATGTCATCAATGCAGTCAAGAGAAACTTGGTCAGGAGTTACATAGGGTCTCCCTGCAACAATGATTCAAGCAGACATGATTAATATATATGTCATTTCAGACGGCCAATGGAATATACGAAGCTGCATGGTCTGAAGGGGGACTTGGGTATGTTGCATTTTCCTTTTCAGAGCCTGAATTGAGTAATATTAGAACACGTAGTAAATGGAACACTTGAAGTTCTTACTTGGTATAAAGATTCCGAGAGAATTTTTATTCCTCCTATGATCTATTTGACTCTTCCCAAAAACTGCCCCATCCTTTGCTTTTGCTTAGATAATAACCTTCTTAAATAGTGACGTGGCTTGGAAAAGCTTAGTATTTGACTTCAAAAGTACAAGAACTACTATGATGGAAGCCATGCGATTCAACTTGAAAATGGTTTTCTCATGATTTCCGGCTGAATAATACCACTAGTTGAAGCGCTCGTCTTCCATAGAAGAGATGCGTCGCAACTAATATATGCCATTTCAGATTTTTTTGCGCTTTAGTTCGTCTCGCTCATGTTCCTATTGTGGTTACAGTAATTCATTTCAAACTCCTGAAGGTTGGAACAACGACGACGAATATAGTGCTCCAGGTTATATGCGTCCTCTGGCCATAACGACCAATGCACGTTATGACATGCAATCTTCAAGCTCATCGTTTTCCCTGAAAATTTTGAAATACGGCAACTGGTTTCAAGAGAGAAGTTCTCTCTGGTGGTTGTGTTCGCCACTGGCCCCCTGTAGCCTACTACCTTCACAGTCAACTTTTTCCCCTGTTTTCGCCAATAAAAACGTGCAAGACTGTATGAAAAGGTCCTGGTTTTTTGCAGATGAAGAGAATCGAGTGCTCTTATGTGAGGATTTTTTCAGTTTGAAGGAAGTTGACCGGCTATCCAATCTCGTGGAATTTCACGAAAGCCTGATTGGATAATCTCGCGTTAAATGAGGCACCAAAAGTTAAGCGCCCCGAATATGCGATCCATCTGTAAATACAAACTGCGACTTCTCTATGTTTCCCATTTACTTTTGAAGGGCTCAAAAAGGTCAACAACTGTAATCAACACCTGGTGCATGGGTGACGTCACAAAATAATGTTAACATGATATCACTGAAACAATCATGATAGTAGTGTCTCCCTTTCAAGTTACTTAGTGGGCTCTGCATACGGTACAAAATACAGTTTTGGATGCAAATAGTCTACCTTCATAGACTTCCATTTTTATTGCTCTAAGTTCATAGCATTCGTACATCATGAAACAAATACGAAGCAATGTTTGGCCACAGAGAGACAACTGACAGAAATCCTCACAGACGACAAATTACATGAGCTACTTAGAAACATGTGGCTCGGAGAAGGGAAAAACTATCATTTAAACAATATCTATATGAACAATTAACATATTCGCCAAGCAACACTATCCTAATCAAGTTTTCTTTAACTGAATGGAGCGCCACCATCAGCTTCGTCCCCATTCCAGCTAGGCTTCATTTTGGGTCCAGTAGGCCCCTCTTCCTTGAGAACCTCAGGAGGGAGGCCGCTGATGGTACTCACAATTGCAGCCTTAAGCTTTCCAGGCAATGCTTTTGCCACCTTCTGCATCTCCTCCGCTGCGTCATAATCCACTTTAGGGCCCCATTCTCTAAAGTAGTTCAGCCACGGAAGTGCAGGAATGGCTGGTGATACCAGATGCTCGGCTGCAATTATAGAATAATTAGCGCCAGTATCCAGGAACATGCTGCCCTTTCCAAAATCATTCCTTATTCCTACTCCATCATTCCCTTGCAAGAAGCTCCCTGTTTTCATGTGCGCGGAATGACCGTGCAATGATGCATAGACCACAAACTTGTTGGCATTTTGGAACTCAAGCTCTGAAGCACCCACCCAAATGCCTGCACTATGTGCTGAAAAGTATACTTTCGAGAGCTGCCCGTTGAAGTTGCTGATACGTAGGGTCACATGCTCCCAGTCACCCACATGTTGACCTATTCTCCCCAGCTTAAGGTTGATGAGCTTCACTTTTGCCCTGGCAGGCCCATTGAAAGGGTAGAACAGCCATACGGCTATGTCTGTGAATGTTGCCCCCAGCATTGGCTTCACATGCATATAAGTCTGAGCACTCTGGAGGTATCCCTTTTTGACCCTGTCTTTGGCCGCTCCATCCGAAGGAAGATCCAACCAGTACAAGCCATCGTTCGAACCACCTTGGGGGAGGTTGGAGCCTGTAGCTTCAACGGGAACAGGATTTGATTCTTGTCCTTTAGTATAAAGCAGGCCTCCATTTGTGAAAAACCAGTCTACTGAGGATGGGAGGTATGCTTCGTCAGGATGGAAGTAAACAATGGGAGAGTAAGCTTTGATCAGTGCCTCGATTTGGCTTCGATTTGGCATGGCTGAAATGTTGTACTCGGCATTCCTCAAACAAGATAAAGGCGAGGAGCTAGGCTGCCCGTCTTGGGCGATGAATGTGCCTGCACTGACGGCAAGAGCTCCTATCTCTCTTTTGGAGGGTCTTGAGCTGTAGATACTGAATGTATTTCCATTGGGTCCCCAAATCCAAGTTTCTGTCTCGCACAGGTCAGTCAGGTCAGACCGAACACAGCGAACTTTATCAAGGGAAGGCTTTTCAGGCGAGGTGGTAACTAATTGGCCCACTGCTTTGTAACCATCAGGTGGTATTGGCAACCATATGTAGCCACTTCCGTTTTGCTTTATATTGGATGAGTTGCTGTTCCAAATCAGGCTGTAGTCTACTGGCTTCTTTAAGGTCCCATTGGAGATATCATTTGTCTGGTCTTTCCCAACTAGAAGCCATCCAGAAAGAGGCCTATTATTGGGTTGGGCATAAGAGCCAAACATGAAGTAACCTTCCGGTAAGGATGAAGGTTCCAAAAACGTCGCCCCTAGGTTGTCTGGTCCGCCCTCATAGACTGCCCAAACTTTGGAGAAAGATGATGTCTGGTACACCAGCAATCCACCGAAATCAATTGTACCACTGGCAAATCCTCCTCCTACATCATGGGTCGGGAATGAATATGAACCTCAGGACCTTTGCTCTTTGGAAATTAACAGACTTGAAAGTTAAATCGGTGATGTAAGATACGAGTGAGACATCATGGCATTTGACAGCACAACAGATTCAGAAACAAAGTTTACCTGCTGGCCAAGTTGGCAATGGAGAGGGGAGCTTGAAGACAGTATCTATAGGCAAAGCCTCGAGCTTCTTGGAGATGGATCTTGCAGAGGGGCATACGGTAAGGCAATTCCCTATTTTAGAGTTCCCACAGGGGCATTGCCAATAGCAGATGATTGAGCACATTGTAAGTCTGAAATAAATCGTTGACTAAGAAAAAGAAAGGTCATCATCCCGCTCTATGCCTATGCCGGTGACACACTGATAGAATATGGAAAATAGTGCCCCTGTTTTTTAGCGGATCCTTTTTTGTCTTTTTCATCCCAGATTCGCAGTCAGATAACCTGGGGGTGGTTGTCTGAGCCTAGATTCATGCATAATGTTACTACTTTAGTTTGCCATTTTTTAGTTTACTTCTTCGTCTACAATTGAAGCGATGAAACTTGGAGAAGATACAGGCTGAGCAGGGTTGAAAAGACCATGGCAATGGAGCAATGGATGACATGAGAAGTAATTCCTAGATCTCCTCTCCATTTTCAGAAAGAGAAAAGAGTAACGAGACAAAGAAAGCTCTCGCTACATAAAGTAATCTCTGTGGATGCGTTCCTTCAGACAATGCTTCGACTTTTTTAGTGAATTTCATGATTCATGCGTGACAAGATGCTTTCGTTATTGTCACATTCAGATAGCCCCTAGAGAATTATACATACCAAAAGGGAGCGCATAAAATTTGCGGCGTAAAACCAAAAATAGTGAGCACACCATTGAAGAAAAGATTAAATTGATCTCGTCTACGATTCAATTGCACTAGGTGCATTCATGTGCCTATTTGAATCGAAAGCATAGCATCTCATCTTGGAAGCTATCGGGTTAAAGAAGGGTCAAAAGATGGACTTACTAGTAGTTGGTACGTATTTTCCTTTTACTAGACTTAAAAAATAAGGAGAACTCTCGGTAACAAGTCAACAACGATGCATAAGCTGAAGACCCATGGGATAACGGGTCGAACCCTCATTAAGAAGAATAACAGAAATTACTTTCCAAGGGTAAATGATGCCGACATGACACCCCAATGGACTTGGGTATATCAAAGAAAACAAGTCGCCAGAACAGATGTCAGTTTAGCTGAATTCAAGCAGTAGGTTGCTTGCATGACTTGGAGATCCTTCATGGGCTCGTACACAGAGTCTTTAGATAGCTTCGTTGACAGTCTAAATGTTGGTATGTCAAACCAAAGAAAAGCTCCAAAGCTCTACAATCAGGGACAATCAAAAGAAGACGACAGGGAAGCAGAAATCGGCTGGGAGAATCGAAAAATGTCATCTTGCATCTTCTTCAAGTCTGAACCAACCTACCCAAATTAAATAGGAACTCTGTTCCTTTTTAACTTGCTTTACTAGTTAATCAGCGACACGCCGATGAATCTGCAAGCTCGCTTTCTAGAGTGGGCTTAGAATGGGGTGCTTTCATTTCAACAATCAAGCATCAACTCTGACAACCCCCAGGCAACAGCAACCCAAACCAAAAAAAAAAAAAAAGCAAAAGAAAGAAAGAAAGAAAGAAAATCAAGCATTAACACCGCCAAAATTATGGCTGAGGACAGAGATATACTGACCGTCGCCCTGTGTCTGTGGCTTCGTGATGAGATCGCTGATTTGAAGAAGAGAGATGCCATGTGGGTGAGAAGCTACTGATTTAAGCAACTTGACATCGCGATTGGATCCGAATGCGACCCCGCCATTTCTCATAATCGTAACTTCAATGGAACCTTCAGGATTACCATTTTCCTGGAAAAGAGTGGATAAGGTGGCTCTGCCATTGGGCAGCTGCCGGAGCTTACGGAGATCATAGTAGCCCGCCACCAGGTGCATGCTCAACACTCTCCGAATCACATCTCTGGATTCTCCAGAAAGACGGGAAACCACGGCGTCGTCCACAGCAAGAACTGTGAGGTTTGTTCGGTCAATGAGGGAGTCGGCGAGTCCTGTTTCGGCGAGATAGCGAGAGAAGGAGCCGAAACGGGGGTGTTGGCTGAGGAAGCTGGTGGTGGTGGTGACAGGAGCAGAGGCGGTGCAGGAAAGGAGAAGATGGAACAAGAGCAAGACGGGCAGGGAGGAGCTGGGACGCATCTTTTCACATGCAGCTCAGGGTCCAGGAGAGACACAACAAAATGGTGCGAGAATGATTGGATTGGCAGGAAAGAGGAACGGGGGAGGGTGACTCGTTCCCGTTCCAAGAACAGATGACCACAGCGATTGAGAAGCTCTCGCGGATCAGCTTGTGGCCGGGCCCCGTTTAAGAGGACAAGTCAAGAATAGCAACAGCATTACAGCAATAGCATGGGGGCATTGCGTAGGTAAATAGCATGTGGGGCTTCTTCCTTTGTTTAAGCACCGTCGTCGATTAAGAAAGAAAGTCCAATGTCCTTCGCCATGGCAGGGAAAAACTCATCGGGGTTAGAGACCAATCGATGGCGGCCCCACCAAGAACAGTCGCTCCCCTCCTCCCTCCCACTTTAACATTTTTCTCCGTCCATCAGTCCCCACGAAAATGGTTGCTGATTCGTCGCATCTGGCATGGGAGGAGTTTTAATCACGGGTTTAAGCAAAGTCTTAATCCAATCCAATGGGTTAAATAAAGGGATACGATGGAGAAGGTGGAACACGTTAGGTGTAGACCCACTGACCCGACCCCCAAAGAAAAAGATTAAAAAAAGGGGGCAGGACATTTCCAAACTCCAAGTCAGGGGAGTCTCTGAGTTCAGACTGTGGGCATTGACAAACTGTGTCGCTCGACTACTGCTGCCGCCCAGTCTCTCTGCTGCTGCTGCTGCTAAAGCTACAAAAAGCGAGCGTCGCGCGGTACTCAATCACATTGCTCTTCACGTGACGCCTTTTTGTCATCATCGCATTCCCCACCCACTTCTTTTTTACACCGCTAAATCCGGTCTTCTTGCAGGGAACGATATCAACTTGAACTGTTCCTCGTCCTGCTTTCTTCGCGCCTTTTAAAGCTTTTTTGTTTTGTTGACTTGTCCTGGTCGGAGGTTCACGATGACCATTAACGAAATGAAAGTTACCCTTCTCCTCTGCATCTTTAGTTTACCCGATTCCGAGGATCAGCCTTTCGTAGAAACGCCACTGCCGGCACGTCCTTTTCCATACTCCATCAATTATTTGCGTATAGGATTTAGGATCAGCTTGTTTGTTTAAAGAAGTACCGTCTTTTACAAGTTATTTTCGGACTTTTCGTGGTCCGGAAGACGGAAAATTAATCTTCCGTCTACGAAAACAATTTCCATGAACTGAAATTAATAAATTCAAATTAAGATAAGATGAACTTCCTCCTTGGTTTTCATATACTCGTTGTCATTCAAAACTTCCCATTCGCCATTTTCCACGAGAATCAATCTCTAAACTAGTAGTTGGTTGATTGATGAAGATCACATAGCCGTTGATCTCTTCTATCTAATATGCGTGAGAGTTTTTGGGCTTTGATTCTTTTAAAGATTTATAAATAGTAAAACAATCACCCTATACGGACAAAATGAATGAAAAATATTTTCATTTTTTTAATCACGGGGAATTTATTTTCTTGATTTTAAGCAAGAATATTTTCTTCTAATGCAAATCATCTTCTTTTTTTACTGACCGGTCATTTTGAACAAAATGGGTCCAAAGGTGTTATTAATTTGAGAAAAATCCGTCAAACGAGCGACCACAGTCTCCGAGCTTTTTGCGTGAAAACGAAATCACACTTAAAACTTTTTGCAAAGCGGATGGAACGGATGCCACTGCTTTTTCATTTGTATTTGGACACTTGCGGCCATGAGATTTAACTTTTTACTTTTGTGAGGTGACCCGACTGCACTGAACTGGTGGTTGTGCACATAGAGTCCGCCCACGACGTAACAAAAAGGGTTGGTCCTTGGTCCTGTCCTTACTTTAATTCCCAGAAAAAAAAAAGTGAAAAAGGTGAATCCAATTACGCAGGCCGTGGTTTCTTGGAAAAATTTGGCGTGGTTTCTGGGGTTGAAGGCACGCGGAGAAAAAGAAAAAAGAAAAGCAAAGGAGGAAGACTCTGGATGGAAAGCCCTCGGACATCAAAGTGGGCCAGAAAACCTGAAAGAAGAAAGCAAGACAGGTCCTTTAAAAACCGAGGTTGGACCGTCACCCCCTCAAAGAATGTTTTCGGGCCGAGACAAGCCCAATTCAGTTTAGGATCTTTTACAATGTTCGTCGGCCCAATTTAATCTCCTCCCTCTGAGAAAACAATCGGTCCGCCCGTCGCACCATGCGATAGCATCGGTCGAGATACCCAATACCCATTAATCGGATCCCACAACCGATGCCGAAACAGCGTTCGATTTCGGATTCTACGTTATGTACGACTCGATATCTGATTGAACTAATGAAACACCTCCTGACTTGACTGCGAAATCAAGGATATAATGTTATAGTGACGCACGGACGGGACATTGGCCAGATCGATCTTTGCCGTTCTCATTCCTTCCGTGCAGTTTTGGCACAAGACAGCAACTAAACTAAATCCTGGAAATACATCCAGCTACGACTTCTGTTTAAGGAAAGATACTATCCTCTTTATATCAGGAAAGACATAAATAAATTTGCAAGATTTGGATTCTCTTGCTGCATCTGCTTATGATACGAAAGTTGCTAAATTGGTCTCGATCTGATCCGGAGCACTTTTGATAATTGCTCGATTGTGGAGAGATAATTTATCCGGTAATAGAATACATCCTTATTTAATTTTTTGGTGGTCCGGGGGATGATGTTGACAAATAAGGAGAAGACAAACGGGATTTGACATTGTCTGGAGAGGAAAGAAGGGAGGAGAGAGGCCATGAGAATCCGGTGGGTGTCTCAATCGATGAGGAAAGAAATCGAATGAAAAGGGTGGAGGAAGAGGGATCCTAATCCAAAGCCCCATTTAATATTTCCCATCTTCCGAAGAAACCATTCGGGATCAACATCAACAGCACGAATCCAAAATAGTCAAAAAGAATTCGATCCAAAATCCGGACGACGAAGAATCAATTCAATTATTTGGAGGGTGACTCGGATGGCATCGAAACGAACATACCCGCCAGAGGGCGCGCGTGTAACGCTCTTACCTCCACGCCCGCGAGTGGGCAATCCCGGCGGCCATTGCCCACGATGTTACATATTCCTTGCCACCCCCAACTCTCTCTCTCTCTCTCTCCTCTCTCTTTCTGAGGTCGTGAACAGGAGGCTGTCGATCGAAAAAGGTGGATGGGAGCTCCTTCTGACTGCTCTTTCTTTTTTCTTTGATAATCCGAGTCTTGTCTTGTGTTTTTGGTGACGATCCACCAACCCAGAAGTGGCAATCCGTCGAAGGTTTTGGGGGTCATGCGGACGCCGATTAGGAGGTGACGCAGCGTAAATCCGTGCTGCCCATCTCTAAACTGCTCCAGGACAAGTCCGAGTTTGTGTTGTGGACAAACAGGGGCGTGCGTTTCCTGCGTTGCCAGTCCAAGTCAAGTCGCACGAGTTGTGCTCTTTTTGTCCGTTCCACATTCCTACTAGGATTCCACCAAGCGCACACCTCCTCCTCCTCCTCATCCATTATTTCCCCCTGCCAAAAAGGATTTCTTTTTTTTTCCTCATCATAGGAGGTGGCGTGCAGTTGCAGAGTGGGTTTGAGAAAGAAGCTCCTGACCCAGTCCGTCGTCCGTCGTCGGCTGTCTTCTTCCTCTTCTTCCTCTTCCCCTCCTTGTTTGCAGAAGAAGAGCGAAGACGTTCGCTTTTGCTTTGTGAGTACGATACGGTTTTGCCGTTACAGGAGGAAAAGTTTACCACTTTACGTGGATGCCCTCTCCTTTTTCATCTCTTTCGCATCCAATCCTTCCTTGCTTTCTCTCACGACTTTCTTCTTCTTTCCCTTGAAAAGCTTTCCCTCTTTTTTTTTTTTCCTCGTCTACTAAAATACACCCTTTTCCGATCTTTGTCGTTGCCAGGCATATTGCATGCTGGTGCTTTTGGGGGACTCCCTGCTGTCACCATGACCACCCACTTCGTAATCTCTCTCTCTCCCTCTCACATAATAGAATACTATTGATCGTATATGGGTGTGATCATATGTTGCCGCCTTTGTGACTCGTGT
Organism: Melaleuca quinquenervia; assembly: GCA_030064385.1. Lineage (NCBI taxonomy): Eukaryota > Viridiplantae > Streptophyta > Magnoliopsida > Myrtales > Myrtaceae > Melaleuca > Melaleuca quinquenervia. Next base: position 128,923 of record CM057726.1, on the reverse strand, counting down.
TTCTCTTGAGTTCTGGGTGTCGACATGTCTTTCACTTCCTCGGATGATTTTTCGCTTGTCGTTTTCGGTCGCGGATAGAGAGAGAAAAAAGGGTTATCTCTTCCGCCGTCGAAAAACAAGAACACAGATGTGCTGGTCAGTCATGGTTGCTTATTCTTTCTGGATGAATTTGCCTGTTCTTTTTTCCCTTTGGAGAGCAGAGCACTGGTCGCTGCATTAGATTTACTGGCAATTTCGACGTAATCTTAAGATTCCACCTTCTGGAAGGAGTAGCACCTTGTTACCGTTTTTTCCGTTTTATGGGTGGATTCCTGTCCTAGACGGAATTTAATTTCATCAATTTTTTTTAGATATATGATAGAGAATTGCCAAAGGTCTTCTGTGTTGTTATCGTCATTAATTCTCTCTCCAAGAAAAGAGAAACACATACTTCAACTGATGATGGTCATTTGCTGATTGCTGGAGTAAATTCATAGTCTGGGATAAGATGTTCGAGGGAGATTTTTATTTTTTTATGACTTTGACCATTATTTTACCTACTCTGCATCAAACTGAAATACGCGTGGGGAATGAAGCAGTCGTCGCACTGCTGTAGGTGGACTTGAGTGGCATACTTGAACTTTTCAAGTTATATAGCTTGAACTGTTATTGTACTTCATTGTTTGACTAGATTGTAGAGTACACGAAGCAAAAAGGTTGAGATTGAGTTTTTTACTGTTTGAAGCTGTGTTTTCTGGTTATGCTTTTGATCGCCGAGTTTTCAACTTCTCTACGAGGTGTTCTCTTCAATTCTATTGGATTGAAGTCTATCACATTTCCGTTTTTCCTTCTTCCCTGGTTTTCATCTTTCAGTTGGCCTGAATCCATATGCAATTGAAAAAGCTGCAACATTCCTTCTTGTCAGGTTCCAATGCTTTCTGATTCGAAGAGTAGATCATGCCTCTACACTCTGTTCACAATCGTTTCTCTTTTCTGCGGTGCTTACTTCATTGGTAGCAGAGTCATTGCAAAGGAGTACAAAGATGTGAGTATCTTCTGCTTTGCTTTCTATGTGCAGAAACTCAACCATGTCTGTCCAAACTTGGAGGCCTCTTTGGTAGTGAAACTTCCAAGATTCCAACCAAGGAGTACCTGCATGTTGGCTGGCAAGGATTTGTGGGCTTACAGAAAAATGACAGTAGACTGATTTTGATTTTTTTATTGAATTAGAACTGTCACGTCTGTGATATTGTTGATTTTGCAAAGGTAATTCATTCTGGCATCTGGATATGTGGCCTGAACATCTATAAGAAACGTTGGCTGGTGGTAAGAAAGAGCAACTATGAACTGCAAACATTGGTGTTTATGTGTTTATATAGCCATTTGAAAAGTTACAGTCCATAAATTTTCTGGATCAAGAATGTTCATGTCCATATGACGGCATCCTCTCTGTGTGACTACCATAAATAATTAGAGTGAGACCTGGCCATTGGTTAAAAGACTATTCATGTCCATATGATAGCATCCTCTCGCTGTGACTACTATAACTAATTAGATTGAGACCTGGCCATTGGTTAAAAGACATAACTTCTGAACTCCAGAATGTCTATGCAGAGATTAATTAGGTTGGAAGCATCTAAGACCGTCCAAAACAGAGATTCAATGCGTTGCGAGGTTAGTTTATCACGTTAAGCAACTATGCTGTCCACATCTTTGTGGTGTATGCTGACTAATATACCATCTTCCATTGGATGCTTTCTCTTTCTTAGGATCATTGCAGACCTTCGGGAAGCGAGCCTTTGCCGAAAGGAATTGTTGTTGAAACATCCAACTTGAAAATGCAACCTCTGTGGGGCCGCATTGAGAATGATGTAGGTGAAGTGACACTTGGTTTCTCCATCATCTAATTTTCGAATTCAACTGAGGGGTTAAAGTACTTTTGAGTTGTTATCATACTCATTTCCTCTTACAAGTATTTTTTCTGTATGTTAGAAAAGCCAACTGTACTTAAAAATAAGTGACACTATTCACTCACATTGTTTAGTAAACCATTAATTGTCAGATTATTTTACTTCCATTTTGCTGACAAAGTTCCAAATGTCAGAAAAACATAAATCCTGCAATGAATTTACTGGCACTAGCTGTTGGGATTAGGCAAAAAGAAATTGTGGATCGTCTTGTACAGAAGGTTATCGCTCTCATCTTTTCCTCATGTTCCCAGCTCGATATATTACTTTTCTTACTTTGTCCATTACATTGCAGTTTCCTTCAAAGGATTTTGTGATTATGCTTTTCCATTATGACGGCATTGTGGATGACTGGAAGAATTTCACATGGAGTGAACGGGCCATACATGTGTCTGCAGTGAATCAAACAAAATGGTAATTGCGTGTTACTATTCTGATTTTTGCATTCTGCATAGCTTAAAATTTTTTTTTTGTAGGTTTGCATCATCACACAAGGACCTACTTGATATCTGATCTGGATTGTTTTTCCTGATTATATAGGTGGTTTGCCAAACGATTCTTGCATCCAGACATAGTTGCTGAATACAGTTACATCTTTCTTTGGGATGAGGACCTTGGAGTCGAAAATTTTGACGCCAATCGGTAATTATAAATATACATTGTGGGTCAACTATTATAGTGCTTTGTTTTTCTTTTGTGCTGAAAAATTGTTGTACTAGTTCACGAGAGATTGTATTCAGCTTGCACTCCTGATGCTTATTATGCTCTTTTTTGTTTAATATATTAGGTAAAGGAGGATTTGCTGTTTTATGATTTTGCGTTCATCATTTATGATTACAATGTGACTACACTTAGATCAGCAAAGCAGCTCGAGAACTAGGTGGCAGGATTAGAAGAACGTTTGGTCCAAAAGGGTCCTACATGCATTGCATGAAGAAATTTGCCTTGGCAAATTCTTTCTTTCTATGTTTTTTGCGAGTTTTCACTTGGTGCTGCCTGACATTCATTTTATCTTTTATAGGTACTTGTCCATTGTCCAGGGTGAAGGACTTGAGATCTCACAACCAGCACTTGACCCTGTGAAGTCAGCCATTCATCTTCCAATTACTGCACGCAGAAAAAATTCAATTGTGCACAGGTAAAATGAGGTTTTGATGTATGTGTTAAATTATACCTCTTGCAAACTTAAACTTTACCTTTTCAATTTTAAGACAGTATGTGGAGGTGCTTATTAGATTTGCAGTTGTGTAAATGGTCATCTTTTCCACTCAACTAGCTTCCTAGCATAGAGTAGAAAGTTGCAGAGTTCTACATCTGATTTGCAATTGCTGGCTGGGACAGAAGGTTTTTCCTGTTCCGTGGACATGCAGTAATCTTTGCTTTGAATGGTCATACTGGGAAACAATGGGGGACGTGCTATGTAGCTCCCGTCCTTGTTCCTATCTATTCGTGGGACTCTAATGAGAATCTTTTTGTGCCATTTAACTATTTGAACAGGAGGATGTATAAGTCGAAAGGAAGTGGAAGGTGTGATGACCACAGCACTGCACCCCCATGTGTTGGGTACGGATCAGGATCTCTGAGGCTCTTTTGAAGGATTATTTGTTAATTGCCAGCCCGGATATGAGATAGTCAATGTTTGTAAGACCAAGTTTGTGTAGTAACGGAATTGGCCTTGCAGGTGGGTGGAAATTATGGCACCTGTCTTCTCAAGGATGGCCTGGCGTTGTGTTTGGCACATGATCCAGGTACAGTTCTTCAATACACCAGCAATGGCGTTATTGACATCTTGTTGCACATTAGTATGGTTACAAGGTGGTCCCTTCCGTAACGTCCCAATTGTTATGTATTGTCCTGGGTATGATCAATTCACCAATGATCCAAAGGAAAGCTTTCCACTTAGTTGTTGATTTTTTTTTTCCTGCTGCTTTGTGGTGGTGGAAATTTCTCTTTTCTGTTGTCACATGGAGCCCTTGTGCCTTCTACTGCCTTTTTTTATATAAACAAAACAAGCTAGAGAAGCATTTGGTTGTAGGTCAATATTAATTCCATTTAACGTGCTATCATCTCGAGAAAATCCGTCCCAAATGGCTTGCATTAGGGAATGACTCAAAACCAATTTGGTGCTGTGACCTTTGGACATACTCATTTAGGCTGGCCATCTAAATTGCCCAAAATATAAATCATTGGTACCATTGCAAGTTTCTACTTCTAGTGGCATCATCTGTTGTGTTATCCCAAAAATTAAACTGGGCCTTCTAGTGTAATTGATTCATTAATTTCTTTCCTCGCAGAATGACTTGATCCACGCTTGGGGCCTAGACATGCTTCTGGGATATTGTGCCCAAGTATGTATAATAATTTCTAGATTATAGAATTGGTTAATTTGTTCAGGGGTGACAATTTTGTGTCGACTGCAATATAGGGTGATCGGACCGAAAAAGTTGGTGTGGTTGACTCCGAGTACATAGTTCATCTAGGCCTCACTACACTTGGTGTTGGCAATAAGAAACAGGCAAGTACTGGACTTTGGTTCAACAATCTGCAGCAACAGTTTAACATGAGTTAATTTTGCTTTTCTACTTCCTCGTATTGAGTGACACAAGCATTTTCTTTGCAGACAGTAGCACATTATTAAGGAGATGTACTTGGGCCTTCACTTTGTTTTTTAACTTGGGACTGCAGTTTTAAAGCACTTGTTTTGCGTTTTAATAAAAAATTTGATGAGCCAGAATCATTAAAATGCTTGGTTCTGTACCGTCATTAATTGTTTTCTTTAACCCACAATTTTTTCTTTTTGACTGCCTGCAGGTGCACAATCATACACCCGTTCATTCTTCAAGAGACCATCCAAGCACCGGGGCAGTTGTATGTCTGCCAAGCCTATGAATTGTTAAGAATATATGTTTTAAAGAAAATGACATCTCTCTCATGTTGATTTACACGTGCACTATGCAGGCTTCGCAGGAGCCCCATGTAATTGACCATAGAATTGAAGTAAGTGCCGCCTTGCACATGCAATCATCGTTGTCACTTTTTGCTATTTGCGTGAAATGACAAACTCCCCTTATGTCAGCTCTGGGGCTACGCATGATGTGCTTCGAGCGGATGTATTCTTTTTGTTGAACTCCGACCATTTTCTAGCGGGTCATCATTGAGGGATTGATGATTCTTTTCGCAGGTGAGAAAACGATCTTATGAGGAAATGCAGGTGTTCAGAGCAAGATGGAAGAACGCCATTAAGGAGGATCGGTGTTGGGTCGATCCATTTGGACAATCAATGAATAAAAGTCGTTGAGTGATTCACAATTCTTTTGTACACACCACATCATACAATCTCGTATCTTCTTTCCAGTCCAGCAGAGTCCCAGTGAACATGGATGTGGGCGAACTGATTGGGAAGGAAGATCATGCAAGCCAGACCCAACTGTGAAGCCATATGGTCTCGGTTGAATTCAGATTTTGCCATGTGAATACTCGGTCTGGGAATCAGGGAATATAGATAGCTTTTTTCTTCACTTTTGATAGGGTACAGGAGATCTTGCACCTCAAGAGTTGTTCTTTTTTTCTTTTTCTTTTTGGGGTTGGGGGGAGAGGGCAGGATCATCATTCTTGGTCTTGGAATTATAGCAATTGGTATAATTCTCTCTCCGGTTTAATTAAAGGAATCATTATTTTTTTATCTGGAAAGTCCAATTACCACAGGAACTCTGTGAAGTGTTACTTGTTTTTATCATTGGCTGAAACTGTACAGGTTTGGAAAATGAGATTGTCAAAACTTGTGTAAGTATGTGGGTCGGATCAAGGTGATGTCCGATTTAGATGAGGATGAGAGAGGGAAAAGGATGGTAAGCTAATTGGATGCCAAAATCAGATCAATGCCCTTATGAAGCTCCTTACTTAAAATCAGTAAGAATAAGTTTGTTTTTAATTATGGTAAGGCTCGTTATTCTCTTATCCTAGAACGAAAGCTTTGAAAGTATTGATATTCGACCGAAAGAAAGTTTGAACTGTTTTAAATGAAAAATAGCATTGTGAAAAATCCATGGTTTAAGATATGATTTTCTCGATTTTAGCAATTTCGAAAAGCTATTTATATGGATTAATAAACCTGTTTTTTTTTTTTTTTTCCTTTTGGCCCTTGCTAACATTTATGGAGTCCCATTTCACCGTAGCGACCAAATGCACTCACCAACTGTCGCCCTATATTCCGGTTGACGCTAGCGTAGAGCGGAGCGGAGGGACACTCGGGGATGATCGCCGACATCTGGGTTCCGGCGATTGGGCTTTTGCAGAGAATTGGGTTCGCCGAGGTCGTAAGGTAGCGTGACCGTGGCGTGGCGTGGCCTCGCTTTGGCGGTCAAAGGGATTTGCGGGCTTTATCTAGAAAATGTCTCGAGCAACGGAGAGGCCCATGGGCGGCCCACGTCTGTCCAAACCAACCCCCCTTCCCCCGAAAGAAGATTTCCCATTTCTTCATTTTCCCACAAAACTACAGCATCTCTCTCTCTCTCTCTCTCTCTCCATTGGCGTCTCCAGTTGCTGCAGGTTTAGGGTTTAAGAGCAACCGCTTCTGCTCTCTCTCCCTAACCCGTCGAGAAAGACGCAGAGAGTGTGCGCCTGTTCGATCGTCGCTGTCCCCATGTCCCTCTACCGCATCCTCCTCCGCTCCCTCCGCCACCGCTCATCCTCCTCCGACCTCCACCTCCTCCCTTATTTAGCTCCCGCTGCCCAGCACCGCTCCTTCGCCTTCAGCTCCGCCGAGGAGGCTGCTGCCGAACGCCGCCGCCGCAAGCGCCGCCTCCGCATCGAGCCCCCTCTCCACGCCCTCCGCCGCGACAACTACCCCCCTCCTCCCCGCGATCCCAACGCCCCCCGCCTCCCCGACTCCACCTCCGCCCTCGTCGGCCCTCGCCTCAACCTCCACAACCGCGTCCAGTCCCTCATCCGTGCCGGGGATCTCGATGCCGCCTCCGCCGTCGCCCGCCACTCCGTCTTCTCCAACACCCGCCCCACCGTCTTCACTTGCAACGCCATCATCGCTTCTATGTACCGCTCCAAGAGGTACAATGACGCTATCGCCCTCTTCCACTTCTTCTTCAACCAGTCCAACATCGTCCCCAACGTCGTCTCTTACAATAATTTGATCAACACCCACTGCGACATGGGTAACGTCGACACTGCTCTCGAGGTCTATCGCCACATCCTGGCCCATGCCCCTTTTAGTCCCTCTTCCGTCACTTATAGGCATCTCACCAAGGGGCTCATCGATGCCGGGAGGATAGGGGATGCTGTTGACCTTTTGCGTGAGATGTTGACCAAGGGCCACGGAGCTGATTCTTTGGTTTATAACAATTTGATTTCCGGTTTTCTCAACCTGGGAAATCTGGAAAAGGCGAACGAGTTGTTCGATGAGCTTAAAGAGAGGTGTCTAGTCTATGATGGAGTTGTGAACGCTACTTTCATGGACTGGTTCTTCAATCAGGGCAAAGAGAGGGAGGCTATGGAATCGTACAAGTCTTTGCTTGATAGGCAATTTAGGATGGTTCCTGCCACTTGCAATACCCTCATGGAGGTTCTGCTGAAGCATGGGAGGAAGACCGAGGCCTGGGCCATGTTTGACCAGATGTTGGACAACCACACTCCTCCGACCTTCCAGGCGGTGAATTCGGACACCTTCAATATCATGGTCAATGAGTGTTTCAAGAATGGAAAGGTCGATGAGGCTATCACAACCTTCCGAAAGGTCGGGGCAAAAGCAGGATCCAGGCCTTTTTCCATGGATGTTGCTGGATACAATAACATCATAATTAGGTACTGCGAACATGGGATGCTTGCAGAGGCAGATAATCTCTTCCGAGAGCTGATGTCAAAGTCTCTGTGCCCAGATGTCACGAGTCATAGGACATTGATAGATGCTTACTTGAAGGAGAACAGGGTTGACGATGCTTTGAGTATGTTTAACAGAATGGTGGATGCTGGATTAAGGGTGGTGGCAAGTTTTGGAAACAGGGTGTTTGAGGTGTTTATCGGGAATGGCAAGGCTGTTGATTGTGCTCAGGCGCTGACAAAGATGGGCGAGAAGGATCCAAAACCAGATCCTACCTGTTATGAGGTCGTGTTGAAAGGGCTTTGCAATGAAGGTGCATTTGACGTGGCCCAAGACCTAGTAGGACAGATGATAAGGTATGGAATTGGCTTTACTCCATCTCTTCGTGAGTTTGTGTCCATGGCCTTTGGAAAAGCAGGTCGGGGCGAGGAGATTGAGAGATTGTTGAGCATGAATAGGTGGGGATATGCACCGCGATATCCTCAACAGGGACCAAATCCGCGAGCACGAGTACAAGGGCCTCCTCAAATGACTGCGACTCAGGGAGCCTATTCGATGAATGGCCCACTCCCACCCCAAGGTGCGCCCAGACCTTCCCAGACCAATGGACCTCTAGGATATCCGCAGACGGCTGCCGTAGCAGGAGCACCGCCATTTTTCAGAACACAAGGACCTTCTCCAACACCTGGTCAACCCAGTCCCTCGCAAGTGTCTGGGTCTTCAGGAAATTGGCAAGTTTCTGGATCGCCATTTCCATCACAGATGGGTGGGTTACAGGGGTCTTTGCCAAGTTATGATCCAGCAGTACCTTCTCAGGCTATGGGGACACCGGGATCTTCACCGACAGGATCGCAGGGTTGCCACCAAGTGGATGAACAACCTGAATTTCCACACAGTGCCAGAGAGGTGTCTGCTTGAGTCTCGGGTGAAATTGAAAGTGAAGCTCTCTCCTGCTATTTTAGAGCACTAGTGGGACAGGAGAAGATGCTCAATCCCTGTGCATGCTATAGCGCTTGAGTTCTTCTGGGGATAGTCATGAGGTAGTGTCTCAGAGGCATAATGTTGCTTTTGCTCTGTAAGCCCGTATTCTCAAATCGGATGAGACCGTTCCCTAACATTATTGGCATTATTTTGCTACAGTCAAAGGTCCAGTTAATGTGAAGTGGGGAGCTGAATTCGTTTTGAATATTGTATTTAATATGATGATAAGGATTTTTTCCAGCAGGTTCATAGCCATGGGTACAAATGTCACAAAGATTTTGGTTGCTAGAACTGAATGCAGTCTATTTTATACTAAAAGGTTGAGTCTGAGGAGTTTTGTTTCTCTCTCTTCCTTTTGGGGGAAAACTTCACGTCAACTTTGTGGATTCTTTCTGCACGAATGCTTGTTCTAATCATGTTCAGAGGATGTTAATTGTTATAGCAGTTCATGTGCTTTGATTGCCTTTTCTTTTCTTTTGCATGCTGCAATTTCAGCAAATATCGTTGCAATGTTCTCATGTTTGTTATCTTAGAGCTTACGATGACGACAAAAAAAGGTCTTCCTTTTACCGGACTTCCTTTTCTCCTTGTGGCAAAAAGCCTTCCTTTTGTCACCTGCTGATTTGTGTGATTATAGAGTTCTAACACTGGTGGCAGTAGCCAAAAGTGATTTAGAACTTCTTTTTTGGATTGTGGAGAAGGAGATTGTTAACTCGGTGAGAGTTCTTCCAATTATCATGAAGTTTTTTCACGTTATAACCCTACTTATATTGGATATCTGGATATTATCTGGTTTTGTAAGGTAATTTGCTCCCACTGAATAAAATTTTGGACACCTTGTTGTGTTGAAAGGGATTAAATGGAGAAACTTTGCACTATGAGCAGTACTTTGAATTTTGAAGTGATGGTAAAGATAACTTTTTGGTGTACATTGGATGGCATGCCTCTTTATCGTGAACTATCCGTGGTCAATCACCAGAATGTCTTGCATGGATAATTGTCGGACCTACGAATCTCATGTACGTGTTCTGCTCCCATGCTTAATACTTGTCCGTGTCCCTGTTTCTTCAGATTGTAGATATGTGTTCCATATGTAGAGGATTCCTGCGGAGCTATGAAATTATCTTGTACGCAGGGTTGTTAGGGAAGGAATAAGCAATTCAGATTCTGAAGATATTTATTGAATTTGCGAGTGCTGTTGGGTTTAGGATAGTAGTAGCTTAGAGGATTTCTAGCTTGCCGCCTAAAATAACACCGCTCCGTTGGGGCAAATTTAAAATACTTCCTTCGGAGGATATTGTGAATCGATTGGAAACGTGAGTAGTAATGGTGTGTGGACCCAAAGGTGAAACTTTGAGGGCCTGATTGGTAAAAAATGGTTCTATTATCTTGAACAAAAATTTCCGTTCTTTTATTTTGGAGAGCTAAAAAAAAGAAGATAAAAAAACGTCGTTTGTTAATACTTTTATTTTCAAGAACAAAAAATTTATTTTTTTTGTTTTAGAAACATAAATAAAAAGTAGAAAAAACCTGTTTCTTATCATCGAGAACACTTTATAAGAAACAAATGAATAAAAATTCGAAATTTCTTTCTTTTAAACACTTGGTTAGCTATTTATCAAATAATATTTTTTTAAGAAAAACTCAAAATTCAAAAAATTTAAAAAACAAGAAAAAGAATAATATATTAACTATTATTAAATGCGTTCTTCCGTTAAAAAATTATTCTCAAACAGAAATATTGTCAAACGCCTTCTTATTTGCTTTTACTCTAGAAGAGTCCGTCGGGGAGTCATTGGCAACCCGTGTCCGCTGGGCATGGTGATGAAGCACGCGTGCACACGCGGGCTGATAGGTTGAGGGGAGCTGTAGAATGCAACCAGTCCCGAAGATAAAAAGATCTTCAAATAAAATGGATACGTCCATGATGTTTTCTGTCATCATTTTGTAAGAGTCTAAACTGAGCTATGCATGCACATGTTGCGTCCAGAGAGGGGCGATGAGTCCGCCGAGAATGACTGAAAGTGCAGAGAATCAGAAGGGCTTTGGACACTTCTGACCTTGTTCAGGGTCTCCGGCTCCGGCTCCGGCTCAGTCTCAGGTAAATACGTCCATATTTGGATTGATTTTGCAGCGACCCGCCCACCGATGAGGCACATATTGGGCCGAATCTGGAGCGTGCCCCTAGAATACATTATATATATATATATCGTCGCGAGAGAGAGGGAGAGGGACGGGGCGACACGGCAAAGCAAATGCGTCGTCGTCATGGAAATGGATGCCGGATGAAGTGGCGTGAGAGTTCCAGAAGCTGGACGCCACGTATCGGGAAAAGCTCTGAGATCACGTTGGGGTCCTGTCGTGTTCAAGCGAAAGGATCGTGTTTGGTTTTGCTTGAAGCTGGCATGATTCCCGTGTGATTATTTCTTTCTTCCTTCTTAGTAACAAAAGAAGCAAAAGCTAAATAATGATCGGCTCTTCTTTCCTTATGTACCGCCCCAAAATTTTTTTTTTTTTTTGAGAGGAGAGAGGAAGGAGGGAAAGCTCCAGTCTGTCAAATACGAGAGATTGGGATTCAGACCATCCATTCTCCTTGCTTTTTCAATTTTTTGGGGATCGTGAAATGTAATGTCGAATGGACAGCTGACAGACGCACCCCCCCACCGATTTTCCCAAAAAGCTGCTTCTCATTCCTTCCCCCCCAGGTAAGAGAAGAGAGAAAAAGGTTGCGAGCTTTTGAATCTTGATCTTAAACGAGAGAGACAGAGAGAGACAGAGAGAGACAGAGAGGGGCAGCGCAGCGATGGAGAGGAGGGATGAGGAGGATGGAAATGGGCATGAACACGACATTGAGATAGAGGGGAAGGAGTCGAGCCCCAAGGGATTGCGACAGCCCCTGCTCCTGCACAAGCACAACAGCAGTAGCCGCATTAACCGAACCTCCCAGATTGCCATCGTCGGTGCCAACCTCTGCCCGATTGAAAGCCTTGATTACGAGTGAGCATGCTTCCTTTCTCTCCTTCTCCTTTTGAGTACGGGATTTGCCTTCATGATTAAGTGGGTCGTGTCATCTGGGAGGGTTGATTCAGATGGCAGGTATTGTCATAACTTTTTCCTATCCAATGGTCAGTTCCGAACACGATCCTATGGTTCCCAGTGTCGATTTTGACAGGGGTTCATGGAAAAAGAAAATCTGGCTCTTGGACATTACGATAATTGTCATATCATCTGATGGTTTCCCAACTGTTTTAAAAAGAAACGACGTGTCGCCAGTGCTCTCCCGTGACCGACCCAAATTCGTATGAACTCACCTCTTATCAGCAACAGTGACGGTCGCCTTTTGAGAAGCTGGGTTTTCCATACAGTTAAGGCTGTATCACTAACTGATTTCCTACCGGCCATTGCATCTGTAGGATTAATCACATTCGCTTTTGATTATTCATGTTTTCACCCGATTTGCCCAGTCTCACTCTTTGATTCTTCTTATAGGATTGTTGAGAACGATCTTTTCAAGCAGGACTGGCGGTCTAGGAAGAAGTCTCAGATATATCAATACGTAGTCCTCAAATGGACTCTGGCCCTTCTTATTGGCCTAGGCACTGGATTAACTGGGTTTTTCAATAACATTGCTGTTGAGAATATCGCTGGTTTTAAATTCCTGCTCACCAACAATCTCATGCTTAAAGAAAGGTAAATGTCACTTCGCCCCCACATTTGGTTGAAGCTGTGTCCTTTATCAAACCTACTAAAGTTGAGCTTTGTGTACTTTTTATTGTTTTTCGAATTGACAACTCAAATCTCATAAATGGAAAGAGTTGCCCATAACGATGAGAATTAATGCCAGAATGATTTGTAGGCAAATCTTTACTCTCTCCAAAGAGTTGTTATTCCATTTGCTGGTTTTCTTCCCAACAACTATTCTTGCTTTGTTTGTTGGAATAAATCTGATTTTCAGTGCAGGTATTATCAGGCATTTGCTGCATATGCTAGCTGCAACATGGTTTTGGCTGGTGCTGCTGCAGCCCTATGTGCTTATATCGCCCCTGCAGCAGCTGGTTCTGGCATACCAGAGGTGAAAGCATACCTCAATGGTATAGATGCTCATTCTATACTGGCTCCTAGTACCCTTTTTGTAAAGGTTAGCAGCAAATAGCTTCTCTTCCCCTCCTCCTCCTCCACCCCAAAAAAAAGAAAACCCAACCAAAAAAACTAAAGATGCCAGAATGCATCATACCGGATAAAATAATGATGCCTACTGGTCCATTCTGATGTTCTTGCATGTAATGCTTTCATCCTGGACATTTTGGTGCCGCTCTTAGTTCTTATATTAGCTTAAAATTCCTCTAATCACTTACATCCATCTTAAATTAAATATATATGTTTTTTAGGTGATAATGAGCCTCTCCTTTTCTGTTGTCTCATTCCATGTTCAGAACATTGGGCCGTGATGGTTATATAGGGTCTCCCATATATTTTAGAGTTCTGTTTGCCTCTTACAGCATTAAGGTCCTTTTGTTTGCTAAATTTCATGTCTATTTTTATGCCTAGTTGTTCCAAGATGGCCAAACTTTCTATAGATGTGCATCTACAGTGTACGATTCTATGAGATGCCATAAAATGACTGTTTTATGTACACAGTAGACCTGATTTATAAAATCAAATTGTTCCCTTCAGCAGAATGTCTCATTGTCCAGAGAAATTATCCCTTTCGAAAAAGCTCATTAGTTTTTTAGTTCATCTTCTTTACTATAAGTAACTTGGAAGTATTTTTAGAGGACAACTCAAGAAGTTTGGTTTATCCCAGAGAGATTAAACTGATGTCGGGACGATACTATAGTCATTCAGGGATCAATATTGCATTCTATTAGATTGCGAATATGGAACTCGTATGCATATTCTTTTCTCCAACTTCTGATCTCTTAGCTTAGTACTTTTCTCATACAAAATTTGTACTTCAGGCATGACTTTTTTTTTTTTTTTTTCCTTTGAACTTTTGCTCCAGAGAGAAATTTATGTGAGATATCCCGAAATAATCATGGGGATGGTCTTAAAAGCACCATAATTTTGAATATTCTAAACAGAGTTCCGCTTGAAATTTCACTTTTCTGTTTTCCTCACAGATTTTTGGTTCTATCCTTGGAGTTGCGGCTGGATTTGTTGTAGGAAAGGAAGGGCCCATGGTGCATACTGGTGCTTGCATTGCCTCTTTGCTTGGACAGGGAGGATCTCGCAAGTATCGTTTGACTTGGAGGTGGCTCAGATACTTCAAGAATGATCGGGATCGGCGGGATCTAATAACATGTGGTGCCGCAGCTGGAGTAGCAGCAGCATTCCGAGCTCCTGTGGGCGGGGTCCTCTTTGCACTTGAAGAAGCAGCTTCATGGTATTTGCTTCCACTTTAAGCAATTCTTACTTACTTTTTGCCGTGGGTTGTGCTGTGCTGTAGTGAAGTCACTGTGCTCCCCTAGAGTGGTGCATTCTCGCCTTCTTTTCATGGTAATATCCGAATTGCATGCTCTGGCTGAATTGCTACCCGGCACAATCACACTCGAGACTTGAAACATTGTTGGTCAATGGGGCTTGCTCTTTTTTTCTTTTTTGCATTTTAGGGTGGCAGTAGGGGTGCATACAGTCATATTATTTCTTTGGTTGGACTTAATGAATTGGGTGGACAAGGGCAATGACTTTGGGATCTTGAATTGAAAATGCATGGGCAACCAGTTCAGGAGTAGTGGCTCGATTCTTTTCATTGAGGCAACCCATAAGCCGTTGTGCAGTGCATCAAGTTTTGCCTAATTGCCTTAGTTTAGAGAATCCTTTCCCAAGACTCCTTCATTTCACATACTTTAGGGTGATGTGACTGATCCTGCTTCCTCTATATTGGGGTAATCTCTTTCCATTTGTAAGTTTAAGCTGGAGTATGTAGCATGGTATATTTGAAACTCAATGATGCCAAGTCAATTTCCCACCAAAATAAAGAATTCTAAACATATCAGCACCTGATTTTTCTGCCGGCATCATTTCTCTCAGCTCTTACAAGTCATCACATTTATTTTCTGTATATAAAGGAAAACTTATGATGGACATTTTTCATCTGGAGGGAAGCCAGAATGGGACTTGCAAGTGGTAGCTCAATGTCATTGCTCTTATCCAATTATCTGCATCTACGCTGATTCAAGGCGTATGAAAATGCAGATTCCCTCGGTGGAGCAGGGTTGACAAATAAAATGTCACCACTTCTGTTTTTTTCTTTTTCACGAGTAACTTGATTATAGGGTGTTGAGTAAAACTTCATCACTCTTCTGCCCTTGTTGAGATGCGGAAAATATTATACTTCTTCAATTCCCTAGCATATCCTCTGGAATGAATACTGATCTTTGAATATTTTTAGGTGGCGGAGTGCTCTTCTCTGGAGGACATTTTTCACAACAGCTGTTGTGGCTGTGGTACTTAGAAGCTTCATAGAGTTTTGCAGGAGTGGGAGATGTGGGTTGTTTGGACAGGGTGGTCTTATAATGTTTGATGTTAATTCCGCACCTGCCACTTACGATACTCCAGATTTATTGGCAGTTATTTTCCTTGGAGTTATTGGGGGTATTTTTGGGAGCCTTTACAATTATATGGTGGACAAGGTCCTTCGAACATATAGCATCATCAATGAGTAAGCACCATTATCTCAAGTCTTGATAAAAGTAGCAGTGGAATATGAAGTATTACTGGCATTGTAATTGGTCAAAACATCGTGTACCGTTACACACTTTCTAATGCATGCTGCTCCGTTAAGAGTAAGACTTCTTATTTCTGCTTCTTCCTTTGGTCATCTTTTTTCCCATATTCCTTCTTCAAGTCCTATTTATTGTCCCCACTCAATGGCTTGCCAAGGAGTATGTTTATCGTGGATGTTGACATCTGTGATCTGTTACCTGTGGTGCGCTTCGCTATTATATGCCTGCCTCTTCTCTAATATTGATCACCTCTAAGATGCTGCTGATTGTGCTCCGTTTTATTTAATTGATGTGATTTAAATGGAAACTGAATTTTGAATTGGTGTGCAGGAGAGGTCCTTCATTCAGAGTACTACTTGTTGTCTCCATCTCTTTCTTAACCTCATGTTGCTCGTATGGCCTTCCATGGATTCTGCGATGTACACCCTGTCCTGCTCATTCACTGGAGGAATGCCCTACTATAGGTCGGTCAGGGAACTATAAGAACTTCCAGTGTCCCCCAAACCAA
This sequence comes from Melaleuca quinquenervia, assembly GCA_030064385.1. NCBI lineage: Eukaryota > Viridiplantae > Streptophyta > Magnoliopsida > Myrtales > Myrtaceae > Melaleuca > Melaleuca quinquenervia. Next base: position 112,933 of record CM057726.1, on the reverse strand, counting down.
TACAATGACCTTGCTTCCCTCTTCCTAACAACAAACGATGATGCAATTCGGAACTTATTTAGTTCCAGCAGTGAGAAAGAGTTTCAAATCTCTACCCTTTTAGTTTTCTTTGCTGCCATATATTTCCTTGGAATTGTCACATATGGAATTGCCATTCCCTCCGGGCTCTTCATCCCAGTTATACTTGCTGGGGCCTCGTATGGCCGCCTTGTGGGGACATTTCTCGGCCCTCTCTCTGGGCTTGATGCAGGACTCTTTGCCCTTCTGGGAGCTGCCTCCTTCTTAGGTGGCACAATGAGAATGACGGTTTCTGTCTGTGTCATCCTTCTAGAACTCACCAATAACTTGTTGATGCTTCCATTGGTCATGCTAGTTCTTCTTATCTCAAAAACGGTGGCAGATAGTTTCAACAAAGGAGTATATGACCAAATTGTGAAAATGAAGGGATTGCCATACATGGAAGCACATGCAGAACCATACATGAGGAATCTGGTAGCGAGCGATGCTGTTTCTGGTCCCTTGATTATGTTCTCCGGGGTTGAAAAGGTGGGGACTATACTTTATGCTTTGAAGGTCACCAAGCATAATGGGTTCCCCGTGATTGATGAGCCACCTTTCTCAGAAGCTCCGGAATTGTGTGGACTTGTTTTGAGGTCCCATCTGCTGGTGTTGCTCAAAGGGAGAAAGTTCACGAAGCAGAGGATAATGACAGGATCAGAAATTTTGAGGAGGTTTAAAGCTCATGAGTTTGCAAAGCCAGGATCAGGGAAAGGGCTCAAGCTGGAGGATTTGGACATCAAGGATGATGAGATGGAGATGTTTGTTGATTTGCATCCAATTACTAACATGTCTCCTTATACAGTGCTCGAGACCACATCACTAGCTAAAGCTGCTGTTCTCTTTAGGGAGCTTGGGCTTAGGCACCTGTGCGTTGTGCCAAAGACTCCTGGGGTATCTCTCTCTCTGTCTCTCTCTCTCTCTCTCTCTCAGAGGTGTGCATGCTGGTGCGCACACTCAAAAGAAATTGCAATTTTCTTGTAATGGTTTTAATTTTAAATTCCTGCAATCTGACTTTTGCAGAGGCCTCCAATTGTTGGCATTCTGACAAGGCACGACTTCATGCCAGAGCATGTTCTTGGGTTGCACCCCCATCTTCATTCGCACAAGTAAAGCAATGCAAATTAAGCAAAAGATGGGCTGTTGTAGTGTCATAGAAACCAACTGTACCATCTATGCTCAGTGGGAAGGAGAGAGAAGTAAAATGTCTGAAAGGGTGGCCGTGTTTCTGGGTCCAACTGGTTTTAGATCTGTAGAAAGAGCAGCTCAGCAACTGATATTTAATAGGTGATGGACGACCCAGCAGCAACCGCCAGTTCGTTGAATGTGTAAATGTAAGTTTGTTCCTCAATCTTTTCTTCGAAACCATACCCACTCTTAAGCCTAGGTCCTTTCAAGATGCGATATCCGCCGGATGAGTTGCTGCTCAGCAAAGAAGTTGAAATCATCAGGACCGGAAAATCTGCTCCCGCTTTCTGCAGTTGTAGATTCGGGCGGCGTTCTGGATGGTGCTTATTAATAATAATAATAGTAGTAGCGGTAGTATTTATAATAGTGATAATAGAGGGGGTAAAGAAAGTGATAATAAGATGTGACCCAGATGGATTCCAGACTTATGATACATGACTTTAATTATTACATTAGTAAATCCGATATTGGTGTGCCGCCTGCATTCCCGGGTTCTCGGATCTGTCGCCTATCTTCAACGTGCTGCCTGATGTAATCCTTCGTGTTGCCCTCGGTATTCCTGCCCCTTCCAGAACCATGAAATCTTTCCTTTTGGATGACCGTCTGATTCAACCAAAAAAAATATATTTTTTTGAGGGGGCAGAGTCTGAAATCAGATAATCCAGGATGTCTACTTCATTTCCATTGTTAGGCCGGCCGAGCCGATCAGTGGGGAGAGACGACGGAGGAATATCATGGGTGGTTATGGACTGTTCGTGTTGTTGGAGAATGGAGAGCGAAATTTCTGTAGAAGCAACAGGGAGGAAAGACGTACGAAAGCCATGAGCAAGAAATGGAGAACTTAATTCTAATATATTTGAAGAAACAAAGAGGTTTCGTTCGCCAAAAAGGAGATAGCGGCCGTGAAGATGCAGACGTCGTTTGGGATTTCGAAGAAGGAATGCTGGCTTCGCCCTTGTTTCCACCTTTTGCCGACTTTTCAATCGGGTCTTCACGGAGATCATTCATCGTACGTTTGGTCGTACATCCATATTTGTCCCGTCGCTCGAAAAGGTCACACACCGACCAGGCTGTCAAGCCGTCGTTAAATAACAAATTTAACATTATAAGACATATAGTAGAACTAACGTCTCTCAATTGTTCAAGATCAGCCAAATTCGAGGGAATAGGAGGAAGGCAGAAAGGATCTTCATCATTGATTATGTATTCGCTGATGTGATCCATTTCAAAAAAAAGATTTAAGTACATAACGAGATTTAGACGGCACGGACTTTTATATCAGCTTGAGCGGTTGCATGTTGATGCGGGCAAAGGATCGCCTTAAATGAAATTTGAAAAGTCCAAGGACATGAACGACGGGGAAGGGAATGTTGAATGGGAGCACCCATCCAAATATGCAAAATAGGAGGATGACGACTTTGCAAAAAAGGGGCCCCGGGGGGGGGGGGGGGGGGGGGGCACCTGCATCGTCATTATTTACCCTTCTTTTTTCCTTTTTGAGCTGGTACGAATTTGGCATTGCAAAGGAGGCCAGATTCGAGAAGGAGCGAAGAGGAGAGAGTTCTCTCTCTTTCTCTCTCTCTTTTTTTTTTTTGGGAAACTTTTACTTGGGTTTGAATTAGTCTCTGCCTCTCTCTCTCTCTCTTTCATGCGAAGCGAAGGCATTATTAATGTGAAGTATAATTTGGTGCGTCGGGATCTTCTGGCTCCTGCTCCTCCTGCTGCTGTTCCTTCTCGTCGGTTCAACTCAATTCAACCGTCAAAAAGAGGCAGAGAGAGACAGAGAGAGAGAAGAGAGACCGAGACAAAAATCAACACGTTTTGAATTTTGAATCCAAACCCTAAGCCTTGATGTTTTGTTTTGCTTTCTTCCTCTGATTTCCCTCTACAGTTCGTCTCGCTCTCTCCCTCTGCGCGTGCGTCCCAAAAGCATTCGGTGTTTTCTCTTCTATCTTCTCCGCCCTCCGCAGATTCGATCCCTCCTCCATTGGATCGATCGTCTCGTCGCTTGATCGGCTCGTAATTCCCTTTCGAAGATGGAGTCGATTGAGGAGTTACTTCAGCTCTCCGATTCCATTCGGCAAGCCTCTGCCCTCCTCGCCGACGAAGACCTCGACGATAACTCCTCGTCCTCCGGCCGGCGCCCCACCACTTTCCTTAATGTCGTCGCTCTTGGCAATGTTGTGAGTGCTCCCCTCCCTTTCCTTCCTTTCTCTCTTTGGATCTACATCGGCTTTCCTTTGAATCCGATGCGTGCCTCTCGCTCGTGAAAACAAGCCTTGTTTCTTTTGGGGTTGGGTGGCTCCTGGATTGTCGGACTCGCGAATTGGGTACGTTGAGGCCCGTTGCTTCGGACGCCCGTAAGTCAGATAAGCTGATGCGGCGCTACGTTTGGCTTCAGACTCAGTTCATTGCGATTTAAGTTTCCCGAAACTCAACGAGTCTGTTGCCACGACGGATTGTCGGTATAGTGGATTTGTGTGAATTTAGCATCTTTCTTTGTATCGGTTTTCCTAAGCGCGCTACATTGGAGAATTGCTACTTAAAGAGGACAGTGTGAACTAGCACTAAGGTTGGATCTTCGACAATATGTCGTCGAGACTTTATACCTCCGTAGTGGGTCATGTTGCTCAGACAAGTGTCATTTCGCAGAGATCGAAGATGGGATTGGCGAGCTTTCTATTAAGACACCAGTACTCCAACTTAGCAAGTTGCAGTCTTATCTCAATGTTCTTAGGTCGCGCCTTTTGAGCTTTGTAAAATATGGTTGCCATCGTGTGAGCCAGTGATTTTATTTGCCTTTGGTGCTCATTTTACAAAGTGATTCACATATCCTTAAAGAACATTGTGAGGGTTATGCCAGAGTGGTTGAAATATTTTCATAGGTTTATGGCAGTCGGTATGGTTTTGGTCGTCTTGCTCTCATCTTATGGATATTGACATGTGAGAATACCATTTTCTTTGCAAACTAGTGCCATATATCATGCATTGACGGTGAATCAGTGTAAATGTGGACTAGAAGACCATGCTAAATGGAAACTTCTGGTTGCAGTTATGTCAGTTAACATACATATTGCTTCTAGTCATGCAAATTGATGTTGTTCCATGGCCTTTTTGTGTTGGGTTTGGTTATGTGAGTGTCTGTTTGCTTTGCATGTTTGTCAGTGGGCCTGTTGGCGTTAATAATTAGATTTCCTGACAACGTAGACCTTTTTGCACGCTTTCCAGGGTGCTGGAAAATCTGCTGTATTAAATAGTTTAATTGGACATCCAATTTTGGTAAGTTTCTTTCATGTTAACCTCTTGCTTTATGTGTTTTCATGTCTCTGCCCTGTTTTGTCTAACTTCATTTTTTGTTGGATAGCCTACTGGTGAAAATGGTGCTACTCGTGCTCCCATAAGTGTGGATTTATCCAGGGATAGTTCTGTAAGCAGCAAGTCCATTGTCTTGCAGATTGACAACAAATCACAACAAGTTTCTGCAAGTAAATCCCCTTACAAGCTTCCGCTTAATCCTTCGGAATAGTTGGCTCTCTTTAGTGAGCTTTTGTTATGATCATTTTTCCAATCAATCAATAAATATAACACATTAATCATAACATGATTTCACCATTTCATGTTTTTCTCAATTTGCAATACCTAGGTGCTCTTCGGCATTCGCTGCAAGATAGGCTGAGCAAGGGTTCATCAGGAAGGGGTCGTGATGAGATATATTTGAAACTCCGTACTAGCACAGGTGTGTCTTTTAATTGTGTTTTGTTGTTTGAGGATGATCTTTTTATCTCCTTGTTGAAGAAACTGAATGCTAGAAATTTACTCTGCAAGAACTCTTATGTCCTTCTGGGGTAAAACTCTTCTTGTTTTTCTACTTTCAATATTTCAAATTCAGGTTTTCGTTTCTCAAGTGTGCTTGACTTTTAGGTGGGTTAAGAAAGAGCAGTTAGCATAAAACCAAGGGTGATATGTGTAACATGTACTTATTCTACTTGAGCCTTCTGTTGCAAAGGGCTGGCTGAAGCATTTGGTGAATTGCTGTAGGCTTTACGAATTTTTGTGCAAGCTATGCTGCGGAGAAAAAAATCATTCCTTTGCTTTTTCTTGGCTAAATTTGATTGATTCAATGCATTGAAAGAGTGTTATTCCTCCAGTTAAGGGCTCGTCTGTTACTTTTTGTTTTTTTGCTTAATTAAGATCTTGCAGCTTATACGACTTGGAGTTTATTTCAATCCGGAACTTAAGAAAAAGTTTCACAAATGATACTTTTTTAGTGTAAATGGACAGGCTTCTAGAACATATGGTCTTATCTTCATTTCTTTATATTTGTGGAAATTAAGGTCAGTGATGAGTGTATAAGGACACATGCTTCATAAGTTTGCATTGCAAGGCCGGTGGATGATTCTTGGCTATTTCTGGGACTAAACTGGATGAATTACTGAATCATGAGATTCTGTTGAGTGAATAAGACTCTTTCAGCTGGCTGAATTAATTAGTGGTCGATTGGATTTGGGATGTAGCACAGTTGGTAGAGCTCTAATCTTGCAATTTTGTTGTTGCGATTACGGTTTGGATGTTTAATTGTCTAGGCAGTGTTGATAGTCTTTTTAATTTGTTGCCCTTGCAAATTCATATTCATTTTCCTCATGATCCTATTTTCTTGTGAAATGACTCCAGCTCCACCATTAAAGTTGGTCGACTTACCAGGTCTGGATCAAAGGTTTATGGGTGATTCAATGGTGAGTGACTTGAACTTACATAGTTTACACTAATTTTTTACGCATATCGTTCTTCAATGACATATGAGCCGATGATGAATTAGTATGTTTTCTTTAGGAAATGCTCATCCTCTCTATATCTGATATCATTATTTCCTCTTATCCAGATCAGTGAGTTTGTTGAGCATAACGATGCAATTCTGCTGGTGATAGTACCTGCTTCTCAAGCACCGGAAATTTCGTCGGCTCCAGCCCTTAAACTTGCAAAAGAATATGATGCTGAAAGTAAAGTAGCTCTCTACCTTTTTTTTTGCCATGACATGTATATTATGTTTAATCCTGTGACAATGAGTTCCATGTGCCTTTTCCTTTTTACCTTGCACTAAACATTTTCCCATCATGGTTGTAGGCACTAGAACCGTCGGTGTCATTAGCAAAATTGATCTAGCAGCTGCAGACTCGAAAGCACTAGCAGCTGTTCAGGCTCTCTTGTCAAACCAGGGACCACCTAAAACATCTGATATTCCATGGATTGCTCTAATTGGACAGTCTGTTTCTATAGCTTCAGCACAGTCTGGTGCAGGGTCTGAGAGCTCTTTAGAAACTGCCTGGCGTGCTGAGAGCGAGAGTCTGAAATCTATATTGACCGGAGCCCCTCAAAGCAAACTTGGTAGAGTAGCTTTAGTTGATGCTCTTGCAGGCCAGATTCGCAATCGTATGAAGCTCAGAGTTCCAAATCTGCTCTCTGGGTACTTGCTTTATGTCCTTAACTTTTTCTTGCCTTTATTTCACTATTGCAGCACTGAGATATCTTTCTCTTTCTTTATTTGCCTTTTGTTATAGAAATTTGAAGTACTTTTTCATTGGCTTCTGTTTTGTATCTTAAGCTTACTCTCTTTTTCATTCCAATTGCATGTGCTTTGTGTATTTGATCTGCGGTCTCTGTATCCAATTTGTGTCTTAACCATACCATGCTCATATGCAGTTCTCTTTTGACACTCCAACTCCTATAACGTCTCACAGGCTTCAGGGAAAGTCTCAGGTCGTTCAGGATGAGTTGGTGAGGCTTGGGGAACAAATGGTCAGTAGTGCTGAAGGTACACGGGCTCTTGCTTTGGAGCTGTGTCGTGAATTTGAAGACAAATTTCTTCAGCACATTATGGGCGGTGAGGTGAGTGTTCCTCTCATCTGGCATTATCTTTGTTCGAAATACAAATAGAAGTCATTTGCCACTTCCAGCTTGTGCAGCTTTTTTTTTTTTTTTTTGGAATAAAAAAATGGAGTTTTGGTGATTTACCTAGGAGAGATTCTGGTATAATTTTATGCCTGATTCCATGTTCAATGGATAGGTCTTGTGCTCATCATTATTTCCCATTAATCTCTGACATGAGATTCAATTCGGATGTGAAAGATAAGATGATGCCATGCAATTGCTTTGGAAGAGGAGTATGGTGAGCCTTCTGAATGGCTGCCCCTGAAAATGGGAAGGAAAAGGAATTGAGCTCTTAGCATCTTGCTTTTTGTTTTCTATACTTATGCCTAATGAAGCTATGTTAACTGAAAACTTCTTGCCGGGGGTGAGGTCAACTGTCCAACATGAGTAAAGCAGTAGAGCTAGATTCAGATTACCAGAATCTTCTGGAATAGATAGATGTTACTTGACATATTATGCCTGACATTCCGAGATGAGTAACTGCTACATATGATAGATATTACTGCCTGGAGTTCTGATTTACTTGGCCATGTTATGCCTGACGTTCTGAGATGGGTAATTGCAACATACGATAGACATTATTGCCTGGAGTGCTCCTGATATTCTCTGGATACACATTAGTTTTTATGCTATTCCTGTTTTTGCAGGGCAGTGGTTGGAAGGTTGTGGCAAGTTTTGAGGGTAATTTCCCTAACCGTGTCAAGCAGCTTCCCTTGGACAGGCACTTTGACATTAATAATGTCAAGAGGGTATATATTTCATTTTCACCGTAAATGAATTTTTTTCTCCTTTTTGTACAAAACTATTTATATTGCCTTTTTGATGTTATGATGGTTCTTTTTACCACAATAGATTGTATTAGAGGCAGATGGTTATCAACCCTATCTGATATCTCCAGAGAAAGGGCTAAGATCTCTGATAAAAATTGTCCTAGAAATGGCAAAGGAGCCCGCACGACTCTGTGTCGATGAGGTAAGTCATGTGATCTGATGATGTTCTATTCCTCATCCTCCTGGAGCTAATATGATGGTTCATTGAGGCGTTTCTGCCACTTTTCGGCTGACCATGAAGCAATGTTTTCTTTACTTAGGTCCATCATGTTCTCGTGGATATTGTTTCTGCAGCTGCAAGTGCTACACCAGGTCTTGGAAGATATCCTCCTTTCAAAAGAGAGGTAATATCATGTTGAAGCCATTGAACATGCTTTTATAGTTGATTAACTTAATATGATCTTCTTTAACAGGTTGTGGCGATAGCTAGTGCAGCATTAGATAACTTCAAGAATGAGGCCAAGAAAATGGTAGTTGCCCTTGTTGATATGGAGCGTGCATTTGTTCCTCCGCAACACTTCATCCGATTGGTGCAAAGGCGGTATGCTGGTTACCTTTGTGGAATAAATGGCAATTAGTGTAACTATGAATTTATCTGGATAGTTCACACATTCTGGCATAACAATGCTTCTAGCAATTTACATATCATATGTTCTGGTTTAAGTTGACATAGTTTGATATAACATACATGTAATATAGGTGTTTATGTTTATATCATTTGTACAGCCCATTTGCCCTTTATGTTTCATTCAGGATGTATTGTCTGTTTCATGTCTTACTCTCTCATAGACAAGTAATAAAAACACTTTGCTTAAGTTCAAACATAACCGCCACTGGTGATCTCAGTACACATGCTTTAATTTCTTGTACCTTTGCCTGCTAGCTGGAGATGATTATGAAGGAATAAGGTAGAAAGACGGATTAAATGAGTGAAAAATGTTTCCTTTTCTCATCATGTCTATATGGTTCTGCCTCCTCTTGAATCTGAGCAGAATGGAGAGGCAGCGTCGTGAGGAAGAACTCAAAAACCGACCATCAAAAAAAGCCATTGAAGCTGAGCAATCTATGCTAAACAGAGTATGTACCTTTGCTTTTAAGAAGCAGAGTCATTTCATATTTCTGAAATTGATTAGTTGTTTCTGCATCATGGATAGCCTTGTCATACCTTTCCAACTTTCTACAGGCTACGAGTCCTCAAACTGGTGGTCAACAAAGTGGTGGTAGCTTAAAATCTATGAAAGATAAGTCTGTCCAACAAGATAAGGATGTTCCAGAGGAACCAACTCTGAAAACTGCTGGGCCTGGAGGGGAGATAACTGCAGGTTTGTTCGTAGTTTCCCTTGAATTTTGTCATAGGTGACTCTGCGTCAGATGATGAGTGACATAAAGTTATGATTACTGGAGCAACAGTCTACACCTTGATTCTCTTCTTCAGAACACTTTTGTTCCTTGTGACTGAATGAAGTATAATCTCTGCAAGCTGTTGCATGCAGATTCTTGATTTATGTGTTTGCATAATATTGGTTAAGCATTAATCTTCATGTTATATCCTTGATAGCTTTTTATTGCTCATTCACTTAATTTGCTTTATATTTTGAACTTGTAATTTGTTATGTTTAAATGGCCATCCTGATTATTCACAGATATTCTTTTACTTAGTCTGGAGGGACATTTTTTTTCATCCTTTTCTCTCCCTATGTCCTACTTGTGTGGTATCCTGATTTCTGGTGCTTCTTGGAACATTTCTTCATTTACTCAAGAAAGATTGCTTACTGCCCTCTTTGTGGAAACTGCTGTGAGGTGCTGGAGAATTCCCTTGATGTTAGACCATTTTTATTTCAACTTTTGGACATCCCTTTTTTTTTCTGTGGTATGCATGGCCAATCCTTCAAAAAAAAAACCCATATTTTCTTGTTGAGGATATAAAGTTAATAATTTGAGCCATCTTTTATTGTGGGCGTGTCTTAATCCATATTAATAATATTAAATAATGAAGGTTGTTTAATCCAATTTTAAAGATTTTCTATGATGCAGGATTTTTGTTAAAGAAAAGTGCAAAAACAAATGGATGGAGTAGGAGATGGTTTGTATTAAATGAGAAAAGTGGCAAGGCAAGTATTATCATACTTTGTTGAAGTATTTTATTTTAACTATTGGCAAAAGTGAAAGTTCCACCAAACCAGTCAGGCTACCCTCATGCTAGAGCTGTTGCAATTCAAGCATAATCATACTCTGTTGGTATTATTGGCTTTGGCTTGGATACTTTTGGAGCAACATTAGTGCTGTTAGTTATACCTTGCTTTTATGCTAGAGGGAGTTTTTTGGTTATGTCAGACGATTGACCTTTCTCATGAGTTTGGGTCTTCAAACTTTAGCTATTTTGTTGAATAGCCCCTCTCCTTCATGTTTTCGCTAATTAACTAGATGAAAACCAACTTGTCAACAGAAGAAATTATTTTATGTGAATCTGTCAAGCTTGTCATTGGATGCATTAGTGGGGATATGGGATTTCTGATAAATATATGATGATGGAGATGTAGTTCAAAAAGGTGTTAATGTGTCAGCTGTGCAAAATAGATGGGGTTTGTTCAGTTTTTTTTTTTTTTAATTATTGATAGTGCATATCTATCTCTTATGCACCTGGTTGCCATCATATAGCAAGTTTTTTTAGGTTAGGATGTAGAGAAGACAAATGGGAAGTTACAGTCAAGTGTGATTTTTAGATAGTTTTGCTGCTGCTGTTATATTTGCAGCAGTATCAACAATATTTGGATAAGGGAACTGCTGATTTTATATGTTTTACAGCTTGGCTACACCAAAAAGCAAGAAGAAAGACATTTCCGTGGTGTCATCACATTGGAGGTAAGCACCATCTGTGAGCATAATTAGCTGTCCTTGAGTGTTTCTTTTCAAATTTTATGCATTGGTTTTTTCTTTGTTTTCTTATGAGTGCATTCTTTTCAACCCTTTTAACATCTTACTTGTGCTGACAGATTGAGGGTGTGTTATGTGCTCATTTTTTTTGCTTTCATCTATATTTAGCAAATAGAAATGCAGCACCTTTGTTGGTCTTGCTTATTGATGAAAGACGTGGTTGGTTTATCTTGTGAAATGATCAAGATTTTGTTTTCTTTTTGTTAGTATACGAAATCTGAAAGAAGCTCTCCTAGGTACTCTCATAATACCACATTGGCATTCGCCATCCCACTTCCACCAGAAGAAGACTCTAACCTCTTGTTGATGTTTCAGACTCTGCATGGTGTTTGACATTATTCTTGAAAAGTGTGATTTTTCATTTGTATTCCATTTTGCATTTTATCCTGCAGCTGAGTGATGCGCTTTTGCTTGTTTGCCAGTTTCTCACTCAAAGCTCTCGGTTTGAAATCTAACTATTTGAGAATTTTCCTCTCGTGGATTCAACTTTTTGGGTTGCAATTTGTTTCAGTACCGTTATTTCATGTTTTAGCATTGGTGATAGCGGGACGCCAGAAACTGAGGCTATATAACTTTAGATGGTCTATTGTCTGGGAAATTTTTTTTGTTATTATTTTTTTACTGGGTGCTCTTAAATTAATATCGATCGATGTTATGTTCCGTGGCATACTCTATGTTTCATTTCAAGATTTTTCAATTCCTTATTGATTGAATCAATGGTACAAGCTATGACTGCTTGAATTAAATTCTCAGGAATGTAATATCGAAGAAATTTCTGATGAAGATGAACCCCCACAGAAAAGTTCCAAGGACAAAAAGGCAAATGGACCTGAGAAAGGGCCAAGTCTTGTTTTCAAGATAACTAGCAAGGTTCCGTACAAGACAGTTCTAAAAGGTGCTAATTTAGTCTATTATTATGACTTTCCGCTGCCGATGGTTAGCTACTAAAGCGTGTCTAAAAAAAATGCTGCAGCCCACAGTGCTGTGGTTTTGAAGGCCGAGAGTGTGGCAGATAAAATTGAGTGGTTGAACAGGATAAGAAATGTTGTTCAGCCCTCCATGGGGGGTCAAATAAAGGGCGAGTCCAATCTTCCTGTACGACAGAGTCTTTCGGATGGTTCTCTGGTGAGTATGATGCAACAAACACATGAGGATAGGGAACATGCAGATCTGAAAGTTTTGCTATTTTGTAGGATACAATGGCAGCTAGAAGACCTGCAGATCCCGAAGAAGAACTCCGATGGATGTCTCAAGAAGTACGTGGCTACGTTGAGGCCGTTCTTAACAGCCTTGCTGCCAATGTTCCAAAGGTAATTCGCTTGATGTGTTGCTCTTGCACTTTGTACTAATTGGAAGTCTGAGTTTTAATACCATCTTTGTGGCTGAGCAGGCTGTTGTTCTTTGCCAAGTTGAAAAGGCTAAGGAAGATATGCTTAATCAGTTATACAGTTCAATCAGGTTATTTCATCCTTTATGGATTATGCTTTTTGTGGGTGAATGTGCTCAGTGTGATTCGTTGCATAATCTCTACTTGGACAACTATCTAAGATCTTCTGAAGCTTGTACTGTTTGTAGTAATTATATTGTTTTTTTTTTTGAAATCCCCTGAACAAGTTGATGTTGGTAGACATATTTGTAGTGTGATATTCGTTTCTCTCCTCTAAGCTAGAATTTGTATGTACAATCTCCCATCTTATTGTAGTGTCAACTTGACTACAAAGGTTACAAGATATTCAAAAGTTGATCGCCAAATCTAAAGAATTGAGCCCCTTCTGCAGCAATTTTTCTCTAGCTATGTGAAAGTCAGCCCATATGTGTTTACATCCCATTAAAGAGCCAAATCTGAGTCACTTAAAACTCATCTTGCTTATTACATGCGAGATCTGTTGGTCCATACTCAGGAATGTACAAAGACGACATCATCCATCCTGGTTGACCCAAATAAAAGTAGTACCTCCCCAGTCATGTTACAAATCATCTCACAAAATGATCATCAAATGATTCTGAACCATGAATGTTAAGTTGTTAGGTGGTGGATTGTCTATTGACGTAAGTCAAAACATCACTATGTGGAGTTAATGCTTTTGACACATGTAAACTTAAAAAAACCACATTTGAAGTGTGGTACTAGTAAGGAGCATGAAAGAAAATGCAACTGGCTTTCATTTCATCTCAAAATTAAACTCCACTGACAGCCCATCTATGAGCCTAAGCAGGTCTAGAGGTATAGTTTAGTAATATATGACAGGCCAATGCCATTGTTCAAAATTCTGGTCTGTTGTTTTGATTTAAGAATAGTATCGCCTTCCTGATAGAAGCCATTAGGCTGCCTCTTAAGTATAGTCGCGTATTTTCTGGTGCTAGTGCTGAGAGCCTAAGGCATATTGCATGACTCTGTAGTTCCCAAAGCACGGCAAGAATTGAAGAACTCCTTCAAGAAGACCAGAATGTAAAACGCAAGCGGGAACGGTACCAGAAACAATCTTCTCTTCTGTCAAAACTGACAAGACAACTTAGTATTCATGACAATCGAGCATCTGCCGCCTCCAGCTGGGCCAATGATGGCAACAGTTCAGGTACCGTTTAGATAGTCTGGGCTGCTAGTAATGCATGAGACGGTTATCTTGCATATTGTCATGAAAATTGAAGAATGTATATTCTACTTTTATTTCTCAGCAAGCAAGTCTATGGTCTTCAAAGACATTATTATTATTATTATTTTTTACACCTTTGCACATCCTTATTGACACCCAACATCTTCTCTTTTTTTTCTCATCAAGCAACTCTCTGGTCTTCAGAGACATTAATTTTGTTTTTTACACCTATAACATCCTTATTGACCCCCAACATCTTCGGATGATACAAACAAAGTCCACGATTTGCTGCCCACAAAATTTTGCCTGGTCTTGGTGTTGTGGAGTGGATTGGATTGAACTTTGTTGACATTAATTATCAGGAGAAATTCAAGTATTGAGTTATTTTCATTGAGATGCTAAGTATGTTGTCTGGACCAACTAAATCTGGAAGCTCTTCGTTGTATGTTGTTGCTAGTAAGCAAGTCTTGGATCTTGTTTTGCTGAATGATTCATATATACCTATGCTCATTGGGGCATGGATGTCAACTTCCCAATGTGAAATAAAATAAACTCGTATGTTGTTTGGGCTTTGCCGCATTGATGTGGTAGTGATACCACCTCACAAACAACCCCAGTCTCAGCTTTTGGGTGAATCATTGAGAAAGAGGCTTGTTGCGCAGAAAGCAGCCCAAGAACCAATGGAACCGTGTCGGGGGATGACTGGAGGTCTGCATTTGATGCTGCAGCAAATGGCCCTACTGATGCAAGATCAGGTGTAAGCCATAGCAGGCGTTCCAGTGATCCTGTGCAAAATGGTGATGTTCACTCCACATCTAATCCTGGTGGACGGCGTACTCCTAATCGGTTGCCACCTGCGCCACCCCAGTCTGGTTCAGCTTACAGATACTAGTCGGGGCTTATTATGGGTCATATTACAGATCCCGGTTTGCCTGGTACTTTGAGCACGACATGTTCGAGCATTTGTTTGAGATCCCATGATGTTATATAGATCGATAGAAGTGGGTAAATATGGCATTGATATACCGTTTTGTCCTTTAGTTAGCATTTATATTATTTCCAGGGGTGCTAGTACTCGTTCACCAAATTTTGCTGTCTGTACTTTGGATGTATCATTCTCCTTTTCCATTTTATTGGTTTTTTGTAACTGGTTTATTTGCTTAGGAGCTGCATTTTCCTGAGATGGTCAGAATCTCGACGGTGACTTTTGTAATACTATGTGGCATTCGATTATTTATTATCTCTCTCTCTCTCTCTCTCTCTCTCTCTCTCTCTCTCTCTCTCTGTGGGGAGAGGGACAAGGCGTGGATTGTTTCTCGTCTGATGCGCTCTGAAATGGATTTTCACACCATCATTGCCTTATGAAAGCAGAGTTTATCTTGGCTCTTGGGTTGTTATTATGTTATTGGCACTAAGCCAGAGCAAGATCTCGCCATCAAAACACTTTTAAGCAATCAAATGAGGATATTTCGCTATCCCCAAACGCACTGTGTATAATCACATGTTTAGAATAATAAGTTTAATATAAGCATTCTAGACAACTGTCGTTAATGAACGAGATATCGAGACTGGGAATTTAGAATCGACTCCTATTTGATCCTCGAAAGGGGCGAATCCTGAGTTAGGTCTCCACAGCCGTCGATTGAAGATCGTTACCTTACGGTGAGGGATGAACCATTGTCTGCCCCTGTAAGATTCAGTATAGTAGCAGCGGCCTTCCCAGCCCTGCAATTCATGAAAACACCCAATGCCTTATTACCTCGATAAATAGGCCTGAGAAATAAAATAAAGATGAGTTTGAGAAAAGTCATTCCCGCATTTGCTATAACCATATTCAATATGATCAGCCTGATTTTTTTTTTTTTTATATAAATAGAGATGAAATGAAGATACAGATAGTTCTTATGACAACAAATGAAAAGTGAAATCCAAAATAAATCTTTTGCACTACACAAGTAAGCGCATACCATGCGTCAGGTGCCTGATACAAGGAAGCTGAATTGCCAAAGCAGGAAGCCAGCAAATTAGTGTTTATCACACCGGGATTAAGCGCGACGATTGCCATCCCACCAGGCAACTCCTCCGCGACCGATTTAGTCAAACCCTCAACTGCCCATTTCGATGCACAATAAGGGGCAACCTTACAAGACAGATCAAGCAATATCAAGGGGCGAGTCATTATGCACAAGAGCTATGATTTGTCTGAAGAATACAGAGACTCCCGGTAGATGAATGAATGCATATTGAGAAGGTGGTCAGAAGAGAAGGCGAATGGATGGCAATGCAGAAGGAGCATCTCCTAGGAACGCACCAGAGCAGCGCCGGACCTGCCCCAGCCTGAAGACATGTTCACGATGATGCCACGTTTGCGCTGAATCATGGGAGGGAGGAAGTGACGCAGCACGTTGGCGATGCCTTTGACGTTGGTGTCAATGACGGCGTCGAACTCATCCACTGGGACCTCCCAAATCTTGTTGTTCTTGTTGATGGTCCCGGCATTGTTGACAATGATGTCAGGAACGCCCTTTTTGTTCATGACCGCGCGCGAGAGCTCCTCGACACCGCTGTTTGATCTCTGCTAACGGAAGGAGGGCGAGTGGAAACGGCATCCCGAACACCCAAGCCGTAGTCAGTCGGTGCATGGGAAAAGGGAAAACTGGGGGAAATGAGAAGCGAATACGTACGACATCGACGTTGAGGAGGAGGTGAGGGGAATCGGCGGCGTCGGAGGAAGAGAGGAGGGAGCGGAGGGAGTCGAGCTTGTCTTGGGAGCGGGAGCAGCCGATGACGGAGTGGCCGTGCTTGGCGAGCTCGAGAGCGAGGGCCTGGCCGAGGCCTGTGCTCACTCCCGTAATCAGCACAGTCCTCCGTCCAGTGCCGCCTCCCCAGCCCGTCATCAGGTTCCAAGACCTCGTCGTCATCACTTAGCCCTCCTTTGGACTCAATCGAAGTGCTTCTATTTGCTATTACTTTTTCTTTGTTGGGATCTGAGTGAGAGGGCACTTACTTATACACGAGCAAATTGAATTACAACCGCAGATAATCCCATACATTGCCCGTTTATTTAATGGTGAAGATCTAATCTCTCTACTTTCCACATATATCCCATTGATGGAATATTCTGGAGTGCCCCTGAAAGATTTACTTACATGCTTGGATTTTTTAATATAACAAGGACGATCCAATCTCCCTCCCTTTCGTCCACCCCAGCAATGGAACGTTCTAACATACCCATGAAAATCCTAATTACACCCGTAAATCTCCCTTGAGGCCAGATCAACTGAGATGCAATACCCAATTCCACATTCTGGACTGCTGAGATCTTCCGATCTACGCGTGTGGGAACAGGTCAAACAAAGAAAGAATTAAGGCCCGTCCCACTCATCCGCAGCCCAGGTTCAAGAATGGCGCCGGCTGAGGGTATCGCTATGCCCTGCTAGTAAGCTCTTGCTAGCCCCCAGACTAGGCAAGAGAATCTAGGCCGGACAGTCTCGTCCATAGTGGTTCCCACCGCCTTTGTTGATTGACCAAACAAAGAGGCATCTAACAGTGGGAATTCGATTTACATACCTACCATCTACCCGTGTTATATAGAACATTCAAGATTGCTAATAGGACAGTAGTCACAAGGAGAATGATTTCATTTGAGCTTTATCACAGGAAAGCTTCGAGCTTCGCTCACTAGTTTGACGACAAAGAGAAACCGAGGAATACCCGAGGATGATCCACTCTCTTCCACCTCAGGATCTCACAGGATGTAGTATCAGAAGCACTGTTTTCAAATCTTCTATGAGCACTTCCAATTAACAACTGAATAAAATGGGAAGTATATCTCTCATGCTCGCATAGGTACTCTCTCAAACCAAAGGAGATTAAAGAGGATAGACATGAGTCTTGTTTTTATAATTACATGCTAATGAGGATTACGGCCTCTCCACTGACGGGCAAATTGTCCAGACGGTTGAGGATAACCTGAAGACTAGTTTCAAGATTGGCAAGTCTATTTGGCTGTTCCAGTGGATTCAACCGACGCGGTCACTTTGGAGGTTGATGCAAAATTGTCGAGTGTAAATAATTCCCTCACACAGTAAGGGATGCACCATTGTCTGCCCCTGTAAGATTCAGTATCATTGCAGCAGCCTTCACAGCCCTAAAATTCATTAAGACACAATGCCTTATTGCCTTGATAAGTAAAGCAGATAAAGAGATGCAGAAAATATGAAAAAATACCCACATGCCAACCTTTCAATCACTTTGATCTGCTAGCTCATGATTAACTACAGAAAACTCACAAACTAAGCAAACAACATGGACTCAAAATCATAAGTTTTGCTACCTTCCACTACATTTCACTAGCCTCCTCCAGGTTACAACTTCCCCCAACGCGATCAATTAATTTAACATATTAAGCAAATATATTATCAGTTCTCAAGAAATAGGACAGACTAATGATCGTGTACATTTTGAAAGCAACTCTCCCCGCTACTTTCAGTCAAGTGAAATTGAAGAACCTTCAGCCAAAAGAAAAAGGGTTGAAGAACCTTTCATAGCCATGTGGATCCTCAGACAAGGAGGACCTAAAGGCCAGAGTGATGTGAGAAGATTCTTGACCAACACTTAGATAATTCATGAAAAAACGCTGTACTGGCAAAAAAAAAAAAAGCAATAGTGATGGTATCTCATTGTATGACAACCAGAGTCCTACGCGTAAAAAGACAATCCAATTTCATCGGAAGAGTTTACTCTATTACAACAATTGCTCGATGGAGTTTCCATAAAGCAACTGTAAATGCACACAACACGAGAGAAAAAAATGAGTTTGAGGAAGGTCATTACCGCATTTGCTATAACCATACCCATCATGATCAACCTGATTTTTCTTTTTCTTTTTTATAGAGATGAAATGACGATACAGATAGTTTTTATGACAACAGTTGAAAAGTGAAATCCAAAATAAAGTTTTTGCACTACACAAGTAAGCACATACCATGCATCAGGTGCCTGATACAGGGAAGCTGAATTGCCAAAGCAGGAAGCCAGCATATCAGTGTTTATCACACCAGGATTAAGCGCGACCATTGCCATCCCATCAGGCAACTCCTTTGCGACCGATTTAGTCAAACCCTCAACTGCCCATTTCGATGCACAATAAGGGGCAACCTTACAAGACAGATCAAGCAATATCAAGGGCAAGTCACTATGCACAAGAGCTAGGATTTATGTGAAAAATAGACAGATTCCCGGTACATGCATATGGAGAAGGTGGTCAGAAGAGGAGGCGAAGGGATGGCAATACAGAAGGAGCATCTCCTAGAAACGTACCAGAGCAGCGCCGGACCTGCCCCAGCCTGAAGACATGTTCACGATGATGCCATGTTTGCGCTGAATCAAGGGAGGGAGGAAGTGACGCAGCATGTTGGCGATGCCTTTGACATTGGTGTCAATGACGGCGTCGAACTCATCCACCGGGACCTCCCAAATCTTGTTGTTCTTGTTGATGGTCCCGGCATTGTTGACAATGATGTCAGGAACGCCCTTTTTGTCCATGACCGTGCGCGCGAGCTCCTCGACACTGCTGTTTGATCTCTGCTAACGGAAGAAGGGCGAGCGGAAACGGCATCCCGAACGCCCAAACCCTAGTCAGTCGGTGAATGGGACAAGGGAAAATTAGGGGAAATGAGAAGCGAATACGTACGATATCGACGTTGAGGAGGAGGTGAGGGGAATCGGCGGCGTCGGAGGAAGAGAGAAGGGAGCGGAGGGAGTCGAGCTTGTCTTGGGAGCGGGAGCAGCCGATGACGGAGTGGCCGCGCTTGGCGAGCTCGAGGGCGAGGGCCTGGCCGAGGCCTTTGCTCACTCCCGTAATCAGCACCGTCCTCCCTCCTCCTCCGCCGCCGCCCCGGCTCGTCATCAGGTTCCACGACGTCGTCGCCGCCATAGTTGTAGCCGTCGCCGTCGCCGCCGCCGCCATAGCTGTGAAGTGCCCACCACCAGTTTTTCCAATCTTAGTGCAGCGCAGCAAGGCAGAGCCACCGCGTCTTCCGATAAGCCCAGGCCCGATAGAAGCAAAGCCCGGTTAATGCCTGCTTTTCTACTTTTCACATTGACAATTTTCTAAAAGTCCCACCTTTATTATTTATTTGTCGCCTATTTTTCACGCTGAGATTAATTAGATTTTTGCTCTTGCTGATTGAATTCTGGAACAAGCCATGAATAATGGAAGAGACAGCCTGATTTTGCCAAAATTATTATTGTTCGCAATAATAAATGAGCGGGAAAATAAAGCCAGGTGAAATAGAAAAAAATTAAAATAAAGAAAACAAAGGGCCGCCGTCTTCCTCCCTTCCTCATCCATCGATGAAACTCAGTTGGCGTGAAGCTTGGGGGGATGATGAGGATGAGGATCGCGAACGTGGAAACAAGGGCAGAAGCAGCGAAACACGTGAATCCCAAGCTGAACCACACACCCGATCATTCCGCCGCTCGGGGGGAGTGTCGTAAGATCCTGAATAGCTTCATCGCGTGGCTCCGGTGGACATGGGTATGCGAAATTGAAGCGATGCTCGTGCTCGTGCTCGTGCTCCTCCTCCTCCTCGTGCTGGAGGACGAGCCATGGGGGCAGAGGGGGAGCAGAGGGCGCACTACTGTGATTCCAGTAGGCACATGACGAGGAGAATGTGATTTCCGTTTTGGTTTCGATTTCAGCTGACTGCATGGGGAGGAGAGGGCAGCAATCGCCACCGCCGCTAATGACAAGAGTGGTCGAACTCGTCCTGCGCTGCATCTTGTTCCTTTTCTTCTTGGACCACAGCTTGAGTTTCTTCACCGCCTTCATCATCTTCATCATCTTCATCGTCCTCGCCCTCCTGCTCTCTGCTCTTTCTTCCAATATAATTTCTTTACTGTAAAGAGAGAGGCCGGGCGCTCCTTGCTTTTTTAAAGTTAAAGACCGTTGCCTCTCCGCCTCTTCTCTGCGCGATAAGTCACAAAAGCTTCAGTTTGAGGCCCACCTACCCAACAATACCGCCAGCGCCTCGCCTCGCGTCACCATAATGCTTTACTCTTAATCGGTGTTTAAGCGACTCGAGATAAACGACGTCCGTCATTCAACTGAGTATTGAAATTTCACCTCGATTCCATTCCATCCACGAAGAAAATTGAGTCCAATTGTTCAGAAACTCAAATATCGTGGATCTATGTATTTCATCTTGAAGTATTATTTTTATTTACAACATATAATTATGCACGTTGTTTTAAATAAAAAGAGAAAGTTGATCGGACCGGCCCAAGAATTGCTGATAAGCTTGACCGACAGCATTAAGTGCCGCGTGCTTGTGTATGGAGAAACAAGAGTGCGAACTTATGTGCATGAATAGTTCGCTAATACATATTTAGTGCCGTATATATATAAGTTTTCTTTTTCTAATATTTGAGAGCTATAATAGGGAGCATGTGAGATATTAATTACAATGGAATCGTTTATTAAATGTAACCTTAATTTAAAGTAAATCAAAATGAAAATCATGTCCTTATCGTTTTGATTATTTATTTCCTTGTGTGTTGCATTTTGAATCTTAACAATGCGTACGCCGAACATAAAAAATTACCACATCACTTGGTAATTTTATTTTTTTAATCGTTCTTGGGACCTCTTTAAAATAAGGCTGAACCGCAAATGACGGGCGTTTTGATCTTTAGTTTTTTTTTCCCGGATAAATAGCAACGCGTAAGATTGGTTTTGATTAAATGGTAAAGTGGTGAACGGCCAGAAGGAAGTCTTTACGGGGTTAGATTTAACCGATGAAATTATATCACATCACAGGGACCATTTTGTAATATTTGTATTTTTGATTGCGCTGCGAAGAAAAGAAGATGAATCAGGGAGAGCGACGATGGCGCCTTGGTTTTGAGGTTTTCAAAACGGGTCTCCTCCCTCCGTCCGTTCATCAGTCAATTAGCAGAAGAGAGAGAGAGAGACGATGATCCTGCGGACTCCTCCACCGTCGAAGAAGCAAAGGCTCGAAAGCAGAACTGCCGACGCAAGCCCTCCCGTCGGGTCGGAACGCCAACTCGTTATCTACGAGGACCCCCCCGATGTCGATCCCGTTCCCGATCACCCCTCTTCCTCCTCCGACCACTTGCTCTGCACCTATCAATGTCGCCAAATGGTCCTTTCCTTCCCCACTCCATCCCTCTTCTCTCGCCGCTCTCGTCGACTCACTCTCTTCGTTTTCCCTTCTCCTTCTTTCCCCAGGTTAAGTCGGAGTTCTTCGACGCCTTGAGCTGTGCGGAGAAGCAAGCGCGCGATTATCATTCCCAGTTCCAGGCTTTGAAAGATGACTTCCTCAAAGCTGGTTCTTCCTCATATCTTTCTGAACCTTTGATTTGATTTGATTTGATTTTTTTTTTGCTTTCTTTCGTCCGTGCTCCATGATTTCATCGCCACGCGCCACTTATCCCCAATAAGAAGCAAATTTGCCCAAATTTAAACCGTGTTTTGATTCTGGAAGCTTCCCTACTGTCTTTGACACCGAGTGAGATGACACAATCAGTGCGCACTTTGAATCTACGGGCGCCGGCCTTTTCTCTATCGGTTGCCTATATACTAGTGTTTTAAAGTACGAGGACTCTCGCGTGTAGTTAGCTCGAGTTGTTGCTGTGACTATTCGCCAATCGTATGGCTACATGAAATTGTGATTATTCCTTTCGCTTTATGAGGATGATATGTCTTATGCCGTGTTGTCATCTATCCTGAATTTTGACAGATGCCGAGAGGAAGAAATTCAGGGAGCAGCTGTTGTATGCTGAACAAGAACTCGCAGCTGCCAGAGGACGTGAACAAGCACTGCAGGATCAGCTTTTTAAGGAGGTCCGCGATTCCCAGGAACGATTGAAAAAGCAGATTCAATCGCACAGTGAAATGGAGGTGAATCTCTTTACCTTTGTCACATGCATAATATGTCTTCTTATTGCTTGACTAGGCAATTTGCTCTGAGGCTTGTCTTATCTTGAATTTGAACAGCCTAAATATGTGCATCTCTTAAAATTCATTGTTAGTCTGGAGAGACATCTTATTAAATTGATTCTAGAGGCTCTTTTGCTGAATCTCCAACTTTAGTGTCTTTCTTTGTGCATGTATTTGTAAACCGCTATTTAGGATGAAACACCTACAGGTGGGGATTTGTGATGGTCTTATGATACTGCTTTCCTGAATGTTTTAGCAAACCAACGGATCATCTACTGCTGCCATACCATTATGTGTTCAGTGTTCATGAGTGCCTGGTATATGGTTTGGTCGAGGCCAAATTTGTACTTACTAATACTTACTCCTTCAAACTGCTTTTATATTGGTTGGAATGAATGGGTGGGTAATTTGCCATCATCAGTGAACCTGAATGTCTGGCTGATTTGAGTAGAGGTCAGTGTGAAGGAACTCCATAAGTGGAAATGAACATGGTGCTTCACTGTCTTACACATGTTAGATGCCTCAGTGTTGCCCTATATTTAAGGTTCACCTGTTGTCAAAAAAGAGTATGTTGGGGAATCGAATGATCATACACCTATTAGACGCCTAAAAGATGCTGTAGATATATGTCAGGTAATCCTCTTTGATATTTTTTCTCCTACTCACTTAGAACTTGATATAGCAACTTCTCCAGTTACTTTTCAAAGATGCTTCTGTGAAGATTAAGTGCTATGATTCAGGACCCAGCCCAAGATGCTCTTCTGTCTTTTTGTGTTCTTGTAATTTTCTTGTTGATTTTTGGAAGAAGAAAAGAGCTACAACTGCACAGATTCACATTAGTTGAGTTGCAGGGATTGGTGGCCATGCTCTGTCCGAGTACTTAAAATAGTCAGGCATTTTGATTTCACTGGAGTTCAAAAAAGTCGGCATCTTTTTTCCGGAGAGTACACTTACGGTGTTGACAAGTATTACCTGATGATCACTTCAATTTGTTTTCATGTTTTTGTTTTACAGCTAAAGCTGCAAAATGAAATGAACCTTCGCAAGAACGCCGAATCTTCAGCTGCTTCTGCTGAAGACAAAGCAATTCTTTTAGAGGGAAAATCAAGTCGTCTTGCTGAAGGTACTGAAAGGGAGAACAAGAGTCTCCGTAATCAGCTTCAGCAACTGCAAAGGGAATCAAAGCTTTCTATTTCCAGATTAAGTGCAGATGTAAGAATCTGATTTATTCATTTTGATATGGTCTCTTATATATAAATATCTTTGTAATTTCGTTGACAACTTGTGCCTTTAGCTTGAAAAAATGGAGTGCAGAGCTGTTCATGCAGAGAAACAATCAAACTTGCTGAAAGAGCAGCTAGAAGAGCTGAGGAAGCAACTCAATGAGGTAGAGCTCTCTCTCTCTGTCTCTCTCTCTCTCTCTCTCTCTCTCTCTCTCTCTCTCTCTCTCTCTGTGTAATATTCTATTCACATATGGATCTCGTCAAGTAATGTCAAGATATGTCCTCTCTTTTGGCATTTCTGGTATCCAGTTTTTTGCTCGTTCGTTCATTCTTTATTGTTTCTTTGTTTCTTTTCTTGTAAGAATCTCTGGAAGTGGCTTGTTGTGGTTTTCCAATCTAATCTTTGCATAAGGACCGTGACTATGTGATTGTTCTTTAAAATGGAATCGTTAAAC
Organism: Melaleuca quinquenervia; assembly: GCA_030064385.1. Taxonomy (NCBI): domain Eukaryota; kingdom Viridiplantae; phylum Streptophyta; class Magnoliopsida; order Myrtales; family Myrtaceae; genus Melaleuca; species Melaleuca quinquenervia. The sequence continues at coordinate 88,762 of CM057726.1, read as the reverse complement.
GTTACCCTGCTGAAGGCTTATGTTCTCACCAGTGCTTGCACCAGAAAAGTGAGGTGGAGAAAAAGTTGTCCACTCCCACCTTTCAGGAATCAAGTTCGAATGAGACTGCAATTTTGGTGAAACATCTACAAGAAGAGCTCAGAAATTATGTAAGTTATTCTACCAGTATTTGCTTTTGGGCTTTTATGTTGTGTGACCTATCTGTAGGTACTAAGGACGACTCTAATCACAATAGATGATCTCGTGCTAAAAGTTTCTGCTGTTGTTTGTTGTGTAAAACTTTGCTATCGATCTAAGCGATGACTAGTTAACTACAAAATTCTTGCCTTGTGATTATGCATTCAGACATGCTGCTGTGCATTTGAAGGCTGTTGTCCATTAGTTTTATACATGAGTTTCCTTGGCTGTTGGTGAATCTCAGTGTTTATTTAGGGGAAGCTTTGATTGAATAGCTTTCATGGTGAATGAGCTTTATCATGGTGCAAAGCCTTGGAACTTTAATACAAAGCAAACCTTGTAACCTTGATGTTAACATGTTGGTCAAGTTATGGCATGGCCTTTAGATCCATCCTTAGTGTCAGCCCGTTAAACTGTGACATGTGGACTTTATGAGCTGCAAGAATCCTAGAGACAATCTAGAAGAGGGGAAGAATGAGTATTTTGTAGTGGTCAGTTGGAACATCTATCAGCTAGACTTTAATGTCGATACATGTAATGTCGGTTCAGAATTGGTTTTGGCTTGGTAAACATGACAAGTTTTGTGCTAATAATGCTTAGGGCCAAGTACAGCTTTAGTCCTCTAAAAGCCAATATTTATGCAATTTTGGTCCTATTAGTATTATTTTGTCCAGTCAATTCTTTAACTGTCTTGATTTGTGCAATCAATAGTCAACCATTCTTACCAAACGTGCAAATTAATTAATGACGTGGCATTACTGATGTGGCAAAAGGAGGCACACAATGCTATAATTAGCAGAAAATCTAAGTTGGAGAAAAAGAAGAAAATCGCTTATCTGCCAATAATAGTTACAACAAGTAAACAAAAAGCACTTGATTGAACGAATGGAGAAAGTTAAGGGAATTGATTGCACAAGGCATAGAGGAACGAATGTGTAATTAAGAGAGTTGGACAACTTGATTGAACAAAGTATAAGTTAGAGGATCGAACTGTACAAACACTAAACCTAGAGGACTAAGATTTTACGTAATGCTAATCTTGTTTGACTATTGGTGATGTGAAGCTGTTGATATTTGTGCTGTGGCATTTGTGTCACGTATCCCTAGACCTTTTGATGGTAGTCGAAAATGTATAATTGCAGTGACTGAGAATTGGCCAAGAAAGCTGCATAAGGATCACACATGCCGTGTCTGGGGAAAAAGTGAAATGAAAGATGCTAGAGGAATTGAAATTGGAATAGAAGGGAGTGGAAGAAAGCGATAGTGTTTTTCATGTTTGAATATGAAGAAATTACAAAGAAATGAAAATGGAGAGAAATCGAACCGTTGAGAAGTTTAGTAAGCGGACAAATTGTTTAGAATTTACTATGTTGTCCTGTAGTCAAATTCATTAAACCTGAAACGGTAATGCAAAATATTACCTACATGTTTGGAGGGTTGTGATAATGAGAGAAAGAAAGTGGAGTGCAAGAGAGTTAGGCAGGAAAATCCACTTTTCCATTGTTTTAAGAAAGAAAGAACTAATGGGAGAAGAATAGTTAAAAAAGAATCCTGTTGGCCCATCAAAACCATTCTCCTTTAGATGAGGGAATTCAACATCTTTTCCTGCTTATTGCCCTTCAAGTAAAAAATAGTTCGATTTCTCTGAAACTCTTTTTGTCTTAGGCTGACTGATTTTGATGCTTCTGTCTTTCACCAGGAGTCTGAAGTGCGGGAAGCAAGAAAACTGAAATCATCTCATGAGCAAGTTGAGTTAATAAAGGAAAAGTTGTTGGAAGAAAGGGGTCGCCGGGAAAGGGCAGTATTAGAGACATCTCAATTGCAGGAGCTTCTGCATGATATGAAGAAGGTGGAGGAAGAATTATGTTCCTGGCAGTTAACAATCAAGGACATTCCGGGGGTGTCATGTCCTGATGACATCCCTCTTAAGTTTGCAGCTTTACAGAAGTATGTGAAATGAGTTTGATTTTCCTGAATTGTCAGCAGAATTCAATTTCATCATAGCCTGATAGAAGTATCTAGATGAACTACACTCGCTTTTTGGTGCATCCATAAAATTGAATCTCTTAGTATACCCTGGAGGATCTCTATTTTGCATAATGACACTGTGGCATGAGCTACTGTTCCTCTATTGATTGTTTGTTGCTATTCGGAAGTTGAGCATAGATGCAGACTGCTCGCTATTAACTGCTACTTGGCGTCAGATAACTCTCCATTTAGCTAGTCTGTTAACTGGTGACTGCTACTCGGGGGAAGTGCACTTTTATGACTGCTTGCAACCTTTACATGGATCATTCTATTGTGGTGTGGCAATCAATCTTTGGGACCATTTGACTGTAGAATTGCAAATCACAATTATAAATTTTAATGGGGATTTCAGGGTCTCAGTGTCATGGACTTCACCTGATTGTAGTGCTGTCATTGTTTGAGTACATCACTTCTGGAATGGGTTGATCTTTAAAACAACATTTGATGAATGAGAAGCAATTGATGTTAAGATTATCTAACGAGCGATGATGGCAGGTCTTTTTGTATTCAATTAAACGAAGATGGTGGTTCTATTTGTCATCATTCTGGACTCTTGACCATTCTTGGAAAGTAATTCTTGTCAGCACCAGTGTGTTGTGCGGAGAAAGAACATTGGGAATCATAATTGCAGTAAAGTTAACTATGTCCACAAGAGTAGTGATTTATGTTTTCATCATCTTGCTTGTCTTGGTAATTATTTTGATAGTGTCATCATTAAAGTACCCCCAATGATAGAAAATAATCTTTTGGGCTAGAAAGTGGGTCAACAAGTATTAAATTTTGTCACATATGAATTAATCACTCTCCTGTAAATAATTGTTTTTTTATGTGCCTGTATCATTTTATATCATTCTGAATACCATTTAAATTATTTAATAAGTATTTATAGTCACTATGTTTGTATAATGTGCCATTTTCATTTTTATTTTCCATTTGCTTATAATTTCACCACACAGAGGACTTTCTACAATAAAGTCTGCGGAGATAACTAATAAGAGTAGTTATGCATTGAAAGGGAAAATTATGATTTCATCTCGAAGAAAAAGTTAAGCAAGACAAATTCAGAGTGCAAAAGTTTACTTAGAATCCAACTTCTTGTGGTATCATTGTTCTATCAACTTCTCATGCTTTTTGTCTTGTGAGTCATGCTCAATTTCTGCATAAAAATTTACTGACCCTATAGTTAGATATGATTTTATTTGGTTCTATGTTTGTCTAAAGTAAGTTCCATGCAAAGTGGATGTTTCCCCAGATGTCAAGAGACAGTTCTATTTCTTATGGATATCTGAAATTAAAAGAGAGAAGTTGGACTTTGACTAGAAGGGAAGAATAATTTTTTCCCAAAACTTAACAAAAGAGAATTTTATTAGGAAGTAATGTATGTACACCCAAAACCTAACTCTATGCGTTCCTATGGTCAATGATCCTTAATATGTTTGACATCCTCCTTGTGCCACATTCATAAAATGCTTCTACCAGTAGCGAATATTTCATCAGTTGCACTTCTTATGCAAGGCTACTGCTGAGGTTTTAATATTTGGCTATCTATGGCAATTTATGAGTGAGTGAGGTCATTTTATTTCTTCTTATGGTAGTCTGACCATTATTATTGGGTTGAATCAAGCATATTCCTCTCTCACATTCGCGCTGTCCTTGTAAATGCAGAGAGTTGATTCAGAGTACAATGAAGATTGGTGAGGCAAATGCACGCCTGAAGCAAATGGAAGTGGCTTTGGACGAGGCAACACTTAGTAAGCAACGTGTTGAAACAGAGGCTGCACTAGCGAAGCAGAAAGCAGAAGAATGTATAGCAGATATTAAGAGGATTCAGCCAACGGTAAGTATTGAAGTAATTGCATCTTTACAGGGGGCAATTGGTGACATGACATGAACATGATTTACTTGCAACTAGCATGACTTGACACATCCTGACCTATTCAAAGTAAAGATCAATTTATCATCATATGGAACTGAACTTGTACTATTATGATCATGAACAACGGATATGCATTGCTGGCCTTAGCCATATCAAGTTGCATTGCCCTCTATGGCCGCTATAATTGTTGAGTTTGAAACTGCAAAGCACAAAAATAACTTCCTCAAGAAACCTGTGTAGGCAATGACCATACCATTATGATCTGAGCAAAACTTGGAGTCGGAGGCTGGTAAAATAGGAGGACATTGAAACAAAGGAATCTTGGTTTGGGAGTTATTTGTTCCTTTGCATCTTGTTTTAGATTATGAAAAGGGAGGGATCAGGTATGACAAGATTCTAATGGATGGTTGCTTTTTTTCATTTTGGGTATCCCTTATCCTAGAGCGTGAGTTCTCTCCTCTTTGTTGCCCTGTATAATGCATTAGAAAATTGGAGCCAAATAAGTGCAAAGGATGACTTTAGGCAAATGAACACATGCATAATTACTATCTACTAATGTGGGTAGGTCTATGTACACACAAATGCTTGTAGCAATTTTAGACTCTGTAAAACTCCGTAAAGCATGGAGGGTTACAAATCCATTGGTGATTAACTTACATTTCATTCATATCCTCATGGATATATTATATTAGCAGCTGCAAAGGCAGCTGCCCAAGATCCACAATTGTTGATTTGATCTTTTATCAGGTGAATGCCTGTCTCTATACCTTCAAAACCTATTTTGTTTTTTCGTCCAAGTCAACTGAAAAATGGGAGAGAGGTAGATTGTCTATTATTTTTCTTTTTGTTTCTATCTGTACCAGTTCTTTTTCAGGCACACAACTCTATAACGAACCTGAAAAGAGGCTACTCCTACTAGATTCCTAGTGGTTCTTGGGACTTAGGAAGTTGTTAACCAAGCCTCTTCTAAGTAAGTTTGCAATATTCAAAAGCTTGCCTGTTTCTATTCCTTCTAAACCTAATTATTCTTTGGTCCAAGTTGACTGAAAAACAGGAGAGGTAGATTTTTGGTATTTTTCTTTTCATTTCTCTCTGTACCAGTTCTTTTTCAGACTCACAACTCTGTAACAAACCTGAAAAGACCTAGGCTAGTCCTACTGGATTTTTAGTGGTTCTTGGGACTTAGGAAGTTATTTGCCAAGAGCACCCTTTGTTTTAGTAAGTTTGCAAAATGCAAAAGCTTCCATCATGTTGCCGTTCATCCAAAGAAGTGAACATTGGTTGGACTTGAATGCTAGCCACTTCCACATCATTTTTTAAGGACTAGAGCCAGTATGTGGCAGCATGTTTCTGCTTAAATAGAATGAAATCATATATGGCACGAGACTGGTAAATGCACTTGATAGCCAAATGTTGGGAAATCCAGCATCATAAAGTAAAGGATATGCACCTGTCTTGACTGATTGTGATACTCATCTTAGGATTGTAAAGGGAAATAACGAAACAGAACGTCAAGATGAAATTTGATGTAACAGGTGGTATTCTGGAAACATAAGGCTTCTCTAGTTAGATGCAAAGTAGGCTCTTTCTTATATTCCCTTTTTGGTGTTCTTAAGTTAATGTTTGGAGCTTTGGCTTGTATTGTTGCTTTACCTTTTCCTGCTTCATCGGATATTCATAAATTGGCTGTGATGAAGGTCTGCGAGAACGATATATCTACTTTCAATTTGTTTCCCACTATCCGATAAGACTTCATAATACAGATTATTGGAGATCGTGTGCAAGTTATCTTGTGGTTACATGATTTTAGTGTGATATTTTGATCATTTTATGTATTTTTTCCTATTTTCCAAAATTTTCTGGTCATTCTCTTCTCTCCATATAGACACACCACTATGCATGTATATGTTCTGGGCCTTTCAGAAGATATTGATTTTCTATCACAGCTTGCAGCAACCATTGAGGAACGGGACAGATACCAAACTCTTGTCAATGAGCTGAAGAAGCCGGAGAAGGATGAAACAGGGAGTAAAGTGGCAAATGTAAACTTCTGCAGTCTGTGGTTCACTGTCATTTTTGTCCCTCATTTTAATGCTATTCCCACAAGTCCTGATGATTATCTATGTTCATATGGAACAGGAGTTGCAGTTGTCTCTTGCCAAGAAGGAATGCTGTATCAAAGAACTGGAGAGCAATTTAAATGAACAAAAGGAAGTTAATAATCGGCAAAGGGAGGAGATTAAATTGCTGAATGAGAGGCTAAATAATGAAGCAAGGAGGATAAAATCATTGGAAAGGGAGAGTGATCGGCTCAGATCAGAAATTTCTTTTTTAGAGTCAAAGGTAAGGTCTTATAAAGAGCTTGCAACTGTTGGCTCAACATTTTACCGTTTCAGAGTGAAGCATCTGGTTATGCTAAAAGGTCTTTAGGTTCCCCAAGGATCTGTGATCTGGGCAATTGCTGCACCATTTGTTTGTTGAGGTTAACATACTGCTGCTTTCTGCTCTGTTGTTTTGTGTGCATTAGACTGGTGTCTCTCTCTTTAATAGGTCCATATGCTTATACAGGTTGCATGTGTATCTTAATTTGATGTGGTCATTAGAAAGAATGAAAAATTTGTGTGCTGAAGTAGCTTTGCCTAGGTTCTGCTGGCCTCACCCATGATAGTTTTGAGCCTGCATAAAATAATAATGGATCTGAATTTGACATCCTGCAATTGTTGTGGACATTTCGGTGACCTACATAGATTTTGAGTGCTAAAATGAGGAAATATATCCTGGCATCTTTTATGTGGCCAAAATAAGAAAAAGCGTCATCTCATTGAGGAATTGCTTTACCATTAGGAATTAGTTATGCTTCCATCAATACAAATGTTGTGTCCCTGGAGGAATCTAAAGACGTGTTGCTTCATCTTTTATGATCAATGATCTGGTTTGACTCGATGAAAGCCTTCACATAACCACAGTAATGGTCTCTTTGGGACTCATTTTTGCTTCTTTCTTTTTAATATTTGTCTCTTGCTTAGCTTGACTAACAAAATCTCTGCCTTTTCTGCAGCTAGGTCATGGTGATTTTTCTGCCTCAAGTACAAAAGTACTGCGTATGGTGAATACGCTTGGAGTTGATAATGAGGCAAAGCAAACCATACAAGCTTTGCAAACTGAGTTGCAGAAGACAAAGGATAGGTTGCAAGCAGTTGAAGAGCTCAATAATCAGTCAGGTACTTATTCTTTGTCGACAGAACCTTCTTTCTGAAGGCAAATGTTGATTTTGGTGGATTCAAGTTATGAGTTAAGACCTGGGACTGGGCTTTTCTATTTTGGCAAAGAAATTTGCTCTTGAAATTAGTGAAAGAATTTCAATGTTTTAGGCATATTTATGACTCTAAAATGATCTAGAAGTCAGGGTGAAGAGTGACCCCTGGTGCTTTAAAGTTCATCAGAACATGCAGAGCCTAGTGGCAGATCTGCTTCTTTGGTTTATGCTTTTGGAATCATTTTGTTGTATTATATAAATGATGGAGCCAACATTAACAATTAGGTTTTCTTTGACTTTCCTTCCCTGCAGAAGTGTAGGTTTTGTTAAGAGTTTGATATTGGAAATTGGAGAAGAACTTAGCAATTGCTTTTTGTTAATGAAGGAAAGTTATCTTGTTCATTTCCCCCTTAAACAGAAGCTCTTCATGCAGAGACATTTTGTTCCATTGCAACTAGCAAATCAATGAATGATTGATGTAATGACCTCGATTAATTGTCAATGCTCACTCCTGCTATTGTGGCGACATCAACCATTGCATACATCTAACTGCTGCAATCAGCATTCATTTCAGCTCACTGTGAATGTTTATGTGTTTAACTTTTGCATGTAGTGACCACTGCTCATCTCATTTTATAAGTAACCTGGATCTATAGGCTTGTCTCTCTTGCTAATGGTGGAGTTATTCTTTTCATCACTTCAGTCATTGTGGCACTAATCTGCATCTCAGAATATTGAATTATTGATTTCCCTGGACAATGCTTAGGGGATCGTATATATCTGCGTTTGCGTGCGTGCGTGTATATATATATATCTGACACTAAATGCTGATGCAACAGAATGTAATGAAATTTGTGTGTTTATTGCATTCCGTATGATGAAGTTTTGATTTGGGGTTGTAAATGATTTCATTATTTGAAAACTATAGCTTGTTATTACACAACTAAATGTTTTTTGTTCTCGTTCTGTTGCCACACATGTAAACACTAGGCAATGCTGCAAAATCTGTTGATTGCCAAATATCTGAAAAGATAACTCAGCTGAAAGAACAGATTGCAACACTTGAGAAGCGTGAAGAAAGGTTTGTGCTAGACAATACATTTGTTCACAATATTCCGTATTTGCTATCTCATGGATGATACATATGGCATAGGTACAAGACTGTCTTTGCGGACCGAATTTCAGTATTTCGACGGGCATGTTGTGAGCTTTTTGGTTACAAGGTACCTTTTCTGTACTTATACCCCTGTTTTTCCTGTGACATATGGTCGCATGAGTATATAACCCATGAATGTTGACCTTGTATTGTAGCTTATTAGTTCTGCAGCTTCCATATTTTCTGACTTTGCGCAGGAATATTAACTAGGCAAGTACATTTCAAATTCAGTTACTTTTTTATGAGAGGACAACTAACAGTAGAAAAACAGTACCTAGGGTCTTGGTCAGTGGATGTATCTGGAGGGTTTGACATAGATGGTGCCGGTGAAGTTCACCAGTTCCTATGCTTCAATTACATGGACATGTGAAAATCCCCTGCTAACTTGCTGCTTTACTGCCAATTGATTCTGTTTATGGATACACTGCCTTGTTTCCTTTTGGCCAGCATTTTGACTTCTACCTCACTTGTGGAATTTTGTGTTTTGTTGGGATTTGATTTCTTTATGTCAACTTGTTGGCAGATTGTAATGGATGAACACCAGCGTCCTAATGGCATTCCAGTAACCCGTTTTACCCTTCTATCTATCTACGCCCAGAATGATGAAGAAAAACTTGAGTTTGAATATGAATCTGGCAATGTAACAATCCTGGTAAGGTGATGAACATTTAATGTTGTGGATAACTATTAGCAATTGAATATAGTTGATTACCTTGTTCAAGGTTGATCTTGATGGGAATTTGGATGTATTCGACTCACCTTTTGAATCATAATAGGGAGCATACTGTCATTCTTTTCATGTGTTAATCCATACATTTATATTGATCCTGCTCGATTTTGGGCTGCTTAGTTTTCATTTTTTGAGTTTAATCACCAAATAAACTGTATGCATGATGCCGTCCCTCTATCATAGGCTATTGGGAAAATTTAAAGTACGGGACTTACACTCTATAAGCCCTCTTCTTTTTTTCAAGCAAATTCCTTCAATTACATCTTTAGTTCCGTTTGGTCTCCTGTTCATCTTAATGGTTTGTTTTCACTGGTCTTGGCTTCACTGCTCCCCCAAGGCGTATTAACCTGCATCTCCTGGGTTGCCTTCAGATATGTGCCCCATCGAGAACACTAGCATTTTAGATTGAGAACACTATATTGCTAGCCACGTTATAGCATGAACCCATCAAGTTGTGTTAATGTGGGATCCACTTATGTTCAAGCACTTCTGGCATGCAGACGTGTACTGTGCTGGTGACATACTGATTTGTGGAGACTTCTTAAGAAAATCCTATTTGCTACCATATAGACGTTATGGGAAGATGTAGAACTTAAGGTATCTTATGTCTTCTTTACAGGCAAATGATTACTCCTCGCATCCTGAGATATCACGTCAGGTACAGCGCCGTATCTCCCTCCTTGCAATTTTGTGTGTATATGCTGAATGCCTCTTTTCGATCTTTGGTTTCACGATTTCTCAATGGAGTAACATGACGCTAAATTCTGTGTGTAGATTGGGGTCTTCATTCACAAGTTGAATTCCATCCCAGCTTTCACTGCTAACTTAACGGTGGAGTCTTTCAACCGGCGAACCTTGTCCTAAAACGAATTGTGTACCAATTGAAGGACAATCTGGGTTGGTGATTGATTTAGGCTGGTCTTCACTAACCTAAAAATAGCCACGTCAAGGTTTTGACTTGGTGCCCGAGACAAAATTGTTCATTTCGAGAGTTTGGAACAAAAAGTTGGTGCTTTCTTACCAAAAAATACAAAGTTGGCGCAGGTATTGCAAAAAAATGAAAAGTGGTCTGTAATTTTAAATGACGGCAAAGCACTACTTATTGGGATAAGTGCAGTGAATTTGTAGTGGCGACTGTGCAGATGGACTCTTAAACCAGGATCGACACCAAAATTACTCCATTCTTCAATAGTCAATTTAACCCTGTACTTGAATTAAGCTAACTTATCCCTCGTACTCTTTCAATGCCACTTTAGTCCTTGATATGGGTTTCAAGCTGGGCTTGTTTGCAAAAATGTGAATTAAAGGAACGGAAGAACAGTAAAATAATTACTGAAAGGAGGGGGCTCTGTCAGGCCTTATCGGGCCCGAGGCCGACCTGTGCTTGCCCTTTTTGATCTTGCTCTGGGTGTTATCGGCCCTAGGCACGATTAGGTGTAAGTTCTTTACGCGTCGTCCTTCTTATGGGCCTTGTTGGGCCGAAAAGGGGGTACCAGATGTCCTATTGGGGCTTAGGCTTGGGCCCAACGATTAACGTGTAGGCCTTCTTAAGGGCCTTGTTGGGCCAAAAATGGGCCGCCAGATCTCCTATTGGGGCTTAGGTATGGGCCCAACGTTTCTTTCGTGTCGGCGTTCTTATGGGCTTTGTTGGGCCAAAACGGGCCACCATATGTGCTATTGGGGCTTAGGTTTGGGTCCAATGTTAAACCCCAATTTGGGCCTTAAGGCTCATTGAGCCCAGCGTTGGCCCGTGGATGTAATTTTCCGACGCGCCTTGGGCCTTATGGGTCATACGATGACCGAGGACAGTCCTGACCAGACAGGCCCAAGGCGGCACATGTCCTATTAATCGGGCCATGTGCGAGGTAGTATTAGGCCAAAATGGGGGTCTGTATTGGGCCATTAGCTAGGCCTTTGGGCCGCTGTCAAAATCTCTGAACCCATGGCCGTACTGATTTGGTCTTCGTTGCGCTCTTCAAGGCCTATTTGTACCAGCTATTGGCCTATGTCGCTGTGTTTTAAATCCCCAAGTCGTGTGAATTGGACGGGAGCCCCTGAATGGGATTCATAATGCCGAGCTGACCTGGGCGGGTAGAAAACGTTTACGCTAGTACGCTGCCTAAATTTAAGGTATCATTGCTTCGTCTAAATATTCTTCTAAATTTATGGAGGGTGATTACAACAGATATGAAACGCAAACAAAAGGTCCATCATAGAGACATGGAACATCTTACGTAAAGAATCGGAGGCCCTTGACCTATGACCCCCCACAAAAACCTTCACTACAGCATATGATTTAGCACCAACTCAACTCGTCCTAAAACGAAGGTGGCGATATTGATCAGCTGAGCCCACGTGGTGATGGCTCGTTGTTCAAATGGAGTCCTACAACTTGGAGCACAGCTTCCCACAGGTAGGCGGTTTCTTTACAGCTGGTGGAATGTGCTGCTAACCGAAGAAATGAGGTGGTAACTCGTTCTAAAAATGCAAAAGCCACCTGATTCATGTAACATGAAGCATATGTGCGATGGAGCACTGCCAGACTACTGGTTAACAAAAGGCAATAGACTACGAACAAATTTACTCATCGCTAGCCTCGACATTAGCTCCCTTGAGATGCAAGTGCTTTTCCCTCTTCTGAAACTCTGTCAATCCTTTCCCACTTCCGGTGACACCAACCTTACCATATGGATCATCTGGAGACTTGAAGATGCTCTCACGTTTCCTACCAGTGAGGAACCCAATCTGCAAAGGCAAAAGGGAATAACAAAAGAAATTTTTGGCAAAAATTCATGATAAAAAAATGTACCTCATTAAGTATATACATCCAAAAACATCACAAGGGTAGATTACTTAGATGCCCAGGCTGCACTTGACACTCATAATACAAAGAGGGGCACGAACACTACTTATACAAAAAGAACAGAGACAAGGTATTTAGTCGCTTGCGCTAAATCCATGTCCCATTACTTCAATAAGAATGACTCTTGAGTACTGTAGATCGTTACATATTTCCACAAGTCTGATCAGTGTCATTCCATAGCAGAAAAATGGTTTGGAAATAATGGAGCAGAACCATTCCCCATACAAGAAAATCTCATCTTGCTAAAGTCTACAGTAAACTTCTAGTGATACATGAAACATCTCTTTCAAACAACCTTCAGCTGTCAGATTAAATAACTTGCTCAAGGGCCTAAGGGCATGGCAACCAGCAGATTGGAGCACTTTACCAATAATATCTCTAAGAACTGGTAAACTGACCAGTCATTGACCAACTAAGAAGGCAAATATCCTCACATGTTCCTTGCTGCTGTTTTCCATCCAACCGTGATTCGACAAAATTTCTTCCTTACTTAGCGCCTCTTCTTTCTTTTAGTGTGCCCTTTTCCTTTTCAGTGATCTTCCTTTTTGATCCACCAAAGTTCATATGTAGTAACATGGATCATTTTAACGAGTGCCCTCAAGCATAATTAAGGCGGAAATTTTAGATTTTCAGAACACTGATTGGTCGTATCACAAGAATAGTCAATGCACTAGAAATTGCAAAATTTCCTTATTTAATTACTTAACAAGTGTCCCCACACATATTTAACAAAATCCACCTCATATTAAGCTTCACAGTTTTTTCTTTTTGTGTTCTAGTTTTTGCCTTTTTTGCCTGTAGTACCATATCTTTTTTTTTTTCCAAAATACAATGACAATCAAGTATGATTATCATAGAGAATTAGATGGCGCCCCAGCAGAATATAAAGTCTTCGTTAACTTCCATCTTTTGCAGTCCTCCAGTACTTACATTTCACAAGGGACATTAATCAAGACATCACATGATGTTATAAATGGCAAACCTTTAAGATAAAGGCCTATCTAGGCCAGATTTCTTAGTTACATATTAGTAATCTACAATCATGTGCCTACATACCAAAGTATTTCTTTTTTCTCAATTATGCTTTCCAAAGAAAAATCCCAAGTTCAACATCTTGATAAAACAGCATATTTTGGCATAATTATAGAAAATTCACCTTTTTAGCCCTGCCTTTGGTCGATTGGAACTGCTGCCAATCATTCTGCCGCTTATTCTGTGCAACTTCAAGTTGTTCCATTCTCATTTTTGACTTGAAAGAATGTATCTTTTTCCGCTTTGCAGCTTTCTGGATGTAAAAGACACAAGCACATTATAGAATGCCTTCATGTTTCAAGTGAAGATTCTGTTTAAGAGTAAAAGGTACATGACAGAGTCTCCAAGACACATCTTCTCTGAATATTAAAAAAAAGCGAACAGGTTCTCTCAGACACACCTTAAGCTATATAATGTTAAAGTTCAATGTCTTGTAATGGATAGCACTATTTTACTTCACTTGTTTTCCGGATCACGAAACATTGAGATCTCGTTGACAAGCCATGATGAAAAATTCTACTGTCCAAAGCAATGGACAAAGGAGCAAAAGCCATGAACCGCTGGATTTGCATACAAGCAAAAAGAAGATTCTTTTTCTCACTCTGAAACACTGAAAAAAAAGGACTGGAAAATAATGATGATCTAACTTCATGATGAGCAAAAAGAGACACAAAAGACTTACTTAAGAAGGTCCCTCTTTTCCCTTCAAGTTCTATAAAACCACAAAGATATCATTCGATGAACATAGCAGCCACCTCTAGCAAACATTCTATTGGCCCCAGCAACAAATCCTTACTTTTTGAAGGCTCACTTTGGACATATCATAATCCTAGATCATTACATGTCAGATCAGAGTATATGACAACGATGGCCAAGTGATACTTCCTAAAGACCTTGTCTGAATACTAGTCTATGAAATCTAACCCTAAAGACATGTCGAACAACAGATGCTCATAGATTGCAGGAATATCATCAAAATTTTGTTTCTTGTTGCTTGCTAAAGGGGATACCCAGTCAATATGAACTTCATGGGACCAAGCTACATCAACAAATCCAAATACAGCCACATTTACTCCTCTGATAAACTATAGCCCAGAACTAACACTGCAAAACACAGATACACCAAGAGCCTCATGATTTCAAGTAACAGTCTTTTATCCAACCTTTTTTTGCAAACATTCGCCTAGACTTGTCCAAAGATCAATCATATTAAGTCCCATACCTAAGGAAGATCCACAAGTGGTAAAAATACTGAAGGGAAATAAATTCCACTGCACCAATTCACATTAACCTTAATCAAAAAAATATGAAAGTGACAATTACCACATCTTCAGGGTCATCTGGTTCTATTCGGAGCTTTGCCGGCAATGTTCTTGACTGGAAATCGACACTTGCAGCCTGTGCAATCTTCCTTTTGATAGCTTGCTTCGTTGCTTCAGCAACCCGCTCCGCTTCCAATATAGCATTGACCTCACCTTCTTTGATTGGCCTCACATTGTCAGGGTCCACCTTAGAACAGAACATATTGGCAATTAGTCTCTGACATAATGTTGAACTACGGTATGGCACCTAATAAATGCTTGACTACTGATTTCAGGAGAATTGACCTCTGAACTAACATACAGTAATAATTGAAAAAAACGAAGAAGAAGAAGTTGAACCACAAGAACTTCCTTGAGTTTTCAATGTCAAACTGAGATACATCCTACTTTGATTGATTGGTAATGGAGTGATAGCACCCTAGATGAACAACCCATCACGAGACCAATGAAGCCTTTCATAAATGTAAAAGAGTAAAGCCTAATTAATGTTAGGCCGATAAATTACAGTGTCGAAACAAAATACTACCTCTTCCTTATTTCCCCATCCGTCATAGGAGACATAATATCCATTAGGGGTGTGAGCCTCAATTGTTGCATCATACCTGGACATTCAACAATCAGGCCCAGTAAACAAATTACAGAAAGGTAAAAGATAATATCATCAAGACCACTGAAAAGGGCACAAGAAAACTAGCAGCGCCTTTCAATTTTACATACCATTCACCATCCTCGCTCCAAACCGCTTGAACTTTAGACCCAATAGAAATGAGTTCATGATGATCAGAAACAGGCTGCTGCACCAAAAGATAAGAAAATCACATAAGACTACCTACTGCTTCACCAATTTATACATTTTATTAATTTGGCAGATATCTCACTTCGAGCCACTACAGGCTAGGACACAACCCACTACTCAGAAAGAAGGGATGCATCCCACAATGCCCACAGTACCTCCAAATCCATAAATATCAAGCAAATAAACAAGATTTCTATCTATAGAATCCCCAGGCATGCCTTGAGCAATTCTTCTAGCCTTCCAACAACTGAGAAATGCGCCAAAATTGCAAGCCATTCACAGCGGCTCCCTCCCTCCCACATGCATGCGCGCGCGTGCGCACATAGAGGCACACACACCCCTCATGCAGCAGCAATGAAACAAGTCACAGTAGCTGTGGTGGCAGACAGCAGCAAAGCGACTGAAAAATCACAACCATGGGTTGAAGATTACCAAAGCAGCTCATCTGGTCGAAGTTTTCATTTGTTTATTATCACAAATGTTGGTAGGTAGCAGCTGTTTAAGGAAAATTTTGTGGTTAAGGCTCTTCGCTACTGATTTTGGTAGTAGAACTTTCAAATTTCCATTATTAATTTTAGAGTAGAGTTTTGGGGCAGTAAACTTTTATAGTTTGAAACACGTTTTTTTTCTCAGATAATCTGAACATCATTGCCAACATAGGCAAAGAATTGCAAGATCTACACTTTAGTTGTTTATCCTTCCTGAGGTTTTAGTAACCTTCTGATTGACGCTCTACTGCCTTAATGGCATTGCCCAACTATTATATGTTGTGACAGTCACTTAGACTCTGTTTAGCTACTATACATCGTGACCATAACTTAATGTCATCGAGGTGGCTTCATCAATTACTTGGTGTTGGATAACATATCTACCAAAAATATTATGTTGGAGAAAACAATAATAGATAGAGACAAGTGGGTCCAGGTTTCTCAACTACCTGACTGAGCCGAGTTTGGGTATTTCAGACAGCCTGCTGTATTTGGAAAATGGTCAGGAATTAAATGCACCGCATATATAAAGACAAGATTTGCAAAGGGTCTCAATAAAAGTTTAAACTACGGCAGAAGTTTGTCCACATGACGTGCAAGGAGGAGGACACCATGTGACGCATATGGTCTCCATTCAAATACGGGAAGTCTCTTAAAGTTCATTCTGTTTGCTTTCCATAGCTTCCTGTCTACTAGTTGATCACCTATATTGCACTCTTTATGTTCTTTTGGCAAACAATTTCTCCATAAAAAGACATAATGAATATCATCAAATGAAATCAAGAAATCTAAAACTAAAGTGAAAAAGAACCATTTTCATTTCTGAGGAACCCTTTGCCTGGGGAAAACTAAGGGATTCACCGGCACTTCTCCCAATGTCTGATCCAGAAATCTCATTTTGCCTTGCAGTTGCAAGCAGCTCCTCAGTTAAAGCAATAACCTGCAAATGAAAGATTCAGCTCAAGCAAAAAACTAATCACCCAATTACTAGCATCATGAAGTCAAAATTCAAGAAAAACTCAAACTTAGACTCTCAGTGTGGATAACTGAAATCAGAAGGAAGAGAGAGAAATAGTAGCACGTGGTCCATCAGAGCCGAAACAGTCCTGCAAAGGAAAGATTATAGAAGTGATGGATATCATTATTACTCCAAATCTCTAGAACTTCCGAAGAAGCTTCACTAGTTTTCTCCAACTGAGTAGCTCCCGCTCTAAAAGATTGCGAGCTTCTTAACAAGAATCCATCCTTCACATTAAATAGATTCAAGCAACACTCCGCCACAGTCATCATTAGTAAAGTGACATAAGTCGTTGAAGCACCAAGAAAGATTAAATCACAAGAAAGCAACTGGATGGAAGGGTAGGATTTCTGAATAAAAAGCTCTATATATGAACTTTATATGAACACAGGCAGATCGAAGAATGATAAGCTGAACACAATGCTACATTTGAACACAGTCCACATTGATTTAAGAAATGTGACCAGAAAAACACAAAATTTAAAACGAAGAAATCCACTTAAAATTAACCTCTTCAAGTTCCTTCTGCATTTCAGCATATTCGGAATTTCCAGGATCATCAGCCAATAGCTCTCTGACCTGTAAACAGATTGGAGAGAAGTCATATAGGAAATGAATCTTTAAGAATAATCGCGCCATAAACAGCTCATTAGCTTTTGTTTACATATGAGCTTCTAATACAAGGCGTTTCTCGACTCAGAAGAACAACGTGAGCATCAATTCTGTTTGGATCCCCGTCAATAGGGTTGTCGTCCCCCACGGCCAACATTGTCCATATAAACCCCTCATTCTTTCCAACCAAAAGCAATCCTTTAAACTCTCAAACATCTGATCCTCTCGAAGCACAGCCTAAGACCATCTGAGGGGAAGTAAAGGAAAAGCCCTAGATTCTGATGGGAGAAAAGAAGAGAAACCACGACAGAGGCGCCAAAGCAGAAATTTAAGAAATAAGCCCTAATTCGAATGAGGGTGAGGAGAGCAAGCAGCAGTTGTCTCTAGGCAAGAGAATTATGTTGCGAATTGAAAGAGAGAAGGAATGGAAAGGCGGATTAATTGAGTAAAGAAAAGCGATGGCCATAAAACCATAGGAGAGGTTGCCCTCCGTCGGCCGTCGGGGATAACAGTTGACAGCCGTATGAAGCAGAAAAATCCCGCCATCACTCAATTAAAACCCACGAAAAAGAAGAGAAAATGATCAAAGCGGAAGATCGGAATGGCGAAAGGAAGGACGGAAAGAGAGAGTTACCTGCCGCAGTTGGTCTTTGTAAGTGGAAAGATTCGAGGAGAGCTCTTCGATGCTCACTTCTTCTTCCCCTTGCATCGTTGCGTTTTCAGCGAACTTGAAGATTGTCAGATCGATCGATGTCGATGAATATAAATATATATATAGCTTTCTACCAAAGCAGAGTACGAGACGAAGATGGAGAATAAGCAGAGGGGAAAACCAGGAGAAGGAGACGATGAAACAGGATAGGCGAAGAAGAATGAGAAGGAGTCCCAATCTTATAACTTGGATACAAACATTGGGCCTGGCGGCCCAAGAAAAGGCCCATTTTTTTTCACCGGCATGCCATTTGCGCCTCTTCTTTTCGTGTCCCGCGCTTTAATATTTTGCACATATGACACAGTTTAACAGGATCTCTCGATTCCCGATCCGTTTCATCTGTTGCAATTTGGTTCAAGCTCCGAGAAATATGTCACTAATATCCTGTTGGGATAGGGCCAGCCACAGTTTTTCATATTTTTCGAAGAATTTGATCTATATACGCAGTATATACATATTCCGTCGGGACTAGCTCGTCGATACGAGCATTTTGATGGGTGGCCCGTCGCGAGACGAGGCCGGGAAGGCAGTGCGTGGGCCCCACGCGCCACTGATGTTGGCACGGGTGTATGTCACGCGCCGCCTTCCTGGCCTCCTCTCGCGACGTTCCACCCATCAAAATGCTCGTTTTGACGAGCTCGTCCTGATGGAATATGTATAGACTTCGTATTTCGATCAAATGCTTCGAAAAATGAGAAAAATCGGGGCCGGCCCTATCCCGACACCGCCATGGCGCTCCCGGGGCCCACACGTCGCCTTCTCAGCCTTGTCTCGAGACAAGTCACCCATCAAAATGCTCGTATCGACGAGCCCGTCCTGATGGAGTATGTATATACTTCGTATTTCGATGAAATGCTTCGAAAAATTCAAAAAACCGTGGCTGGCCCTATCCCGACACAGCCGCAGCGCGTGAGGCGCGTGCAGCCTCTTCCGGTGGCCTCTCGGGGTCGGCGACCACTCAAAACGCTCTTCTTGAAGAATAATTTCTACTTGTGCAATAAAATCATGATTTCATCCAGCGAAAAACAAAATATGGCATATGAACAATACAATCATAAAACTTGAAACCGGGCTCTAATGTAAATCTATTCTCTGAAAAAAAAAATCACCTTTTGATCAGGAAACAACAACTTGGCTCTAATACCTATGTTAAAAGTAGTTTGCAATTAAGAAATTTACTTATCTCTTGTAGAATGATCAAATAATTACCCATGAATCATGGTTGATTGTGAATTTTCTACTCAACAACGGTCCAACTATAATCACGAGTAAGATATTCTTATTTCTAATTACTAAAGGATCTCATGTAGTAATGTTTAACATCATATTGAAAAGTTTCCTCGTGCAATGAAAAGTTATAATCTTCTCTTATATTCAACACTTGAAACGTCCATATTTTAGTTGCATCTTTGATATTTTATGGGAAGTTTAATCATAAGTAAATAAGTTTTGATCAACTGGTAAAATTATGATTGAACGTGTTTTATCGATTGCATTAATTTTTTGTATGTTCACCTATTAGATGAGTAAGATATGATGCTTTATGATACATGCTATATCTTGATAGTTACAGAATAACTGCAAGTAATTCTTGCGCTTCACAGTGTAATAATAAATGAAATAACAATTAAAGATTTGTGTCATTTGAAATTAATTCCCATGTTAATAAAACGATTGATAAGTATGTATAGACATCATTGTATGTACTCGAAACCGCAGTTCTTTTAGATCATAAATTTTACTCAACATGTTGTAATCTCTAAAATTATATGAAGACGACAAAACATTAATCTAAGATACTCTAATAAATCCGACGGTTAGATTTGATCCTCAATTCACCAAATTAAGATTTGGATTCACTATACAAATCCCCTATTAACAACTATGACCTCAGTATTATGAACAGGATATTTGCAGATAATTTTAGTCATTTAGTTTGACCTTCTCTCCCTTTAGAAGTAGAGAACTAAGCCAAAACAACCATAAACCAAGGTTTTCAGCAAAGAGATCTTTTTTTGTGTTTTTTTTTTCCCAGTGCGTTTGGGTAAGGACAACCCAAATTGGGAACTTTGCCATTTTATAACGAATCGAGCAGAGAGTCGAACAATCAAGATGTGAAGGCTGCTTGATGCAAATAGTTTCTCCCAATTCAGAATCACAAATTGATGATGGTCCCTACTTGTGTTCTCCACATTTCCTCTAACCAGATACCAACAATTATTGTCATTGGAGAAACTACGCATTTCTAGCCGCCTTCTTTAAAAGATATTCAAACGTCATTCTTTGTTTTCATTAGCAAAAAGAACATTTCATATGAGATATGTTCCAGAGCGAGGAGGTGCTTCCCTATACCAACTTACAAAGAGAAGCTCTACAGAGTCTGCCACCAAACTGTTCACGAGTGATTTTTCAGTCACCCAAAAACTCCACACCTGTAACCACCTAGTAGTAAAGCTACGTAAGAGTTTAAAAATTGGAGCTTCATATACTACTCAACCTCAATAGATTTATCCCTCTTCCGTGACTCATGTATTCTTTGCATTGAAGCAAAGCTATCCTCCAACAGTAAATTTAATCTGTACAAGAAAATCACTGTCAGACATTGTAATGGAAATGAGCTGAAACACTAGTCATGAACCCGTCTGAACCAAAGCACTCACTAAATCATTTCTTAAGAAACATTTGTCTGAACTCGTCATTGGATTTGGGCTTCACGTCCTCTGCTTCGTTGGTCCTTGGCTTATTTGCATCCCAACCTAAGGGTTTAAGACTCCTTGGTCTTGCAAACGTGTTCTTCCCTGTCAGCTGGACCTGCTCGCCTCTCCCCTTACTAGTTGAAAAGTTCGATTTTTGAGGTGCTGTGGACCCCTTAGATGCTGATCTTCCTACTACACCGAAACAATCACTAGGGAGTTGGACTTTGAACAAATTGCACAAAAAATATAAAAGCAAATGAAGTAACAGGACCAATGTAGAGAAAAATATATATAGCCGCCAATGCAGCATCTTACGAAGTCACAGTAGCTTGACAAGGAAAACACTTAAAAAGAAATATGAAATGACAACCAAATTATTTATGGAAGTTTACCACATATGAAGAACTAAAGGAAGGATATTTCTATGTCAACACACTTGTTGTTTATCACAGTGTGACATCAGGAAATCTGCAGATAACCAAGCTAAGAAAGTTCTTTCCAAAAATGATTGAATGTAATAATTGTTCTTGGTACTAGACAGAAGGAATTAACAATGCACAAGCTGAGAAACAACCTTATGTAGGAATGCTGAAAAAAAAAGCAGTGAATGTTGCATCCATTCAGAAAAACAGTATCATGAAATTCGGCACATTGATCAAGCTAGAGCATGATTAACCAGAGTATCACTCCAATTGGAGGAAAGTGCATTCTTGAGCCATCCATAAAAGTCTAGGTACATTTCCTCTTTAGCCATCAAAAACTATGTGAAGGAAATAGATAAAGGACTGGACAGCTGAATAAATGGTTTAAAGAGATGGCAAACGATCTTTATCAAACTCAATAGATGATAGTAAATTTGGTCAAATACAAAGCTTTTGGCTTCTCTGTCCAAGAATATTCAAAAAAATTACTTCTGAGCCCAATTGCAACATAATCATGAAGAGCTCATTGGAGAATTCTTGCAAGCAAGACCGCCAAGATGTGAAAACATAAAGAAGGAGAATAGGCTATGATGACCCAAGAAGCAGTTAGTCTGAAACAATACTTAGATAAATGGATTGCAAAGGGTAAAATAATTATTATGAAAAAGACAACAAAAAGATATTTGTAAAAATGCTTTGTTCATGAGATATTTGGGATTTAAGCTCTATTTGTTTTGTAGAACACTTCTTGTCTGCAAGAAATGTTTTCAGGGAACTCCATTTCAAAGAAAATGATTGAATTTCTTTTTTTTTTTTTTTGGTAAACAAAAATGATTGAATTTCTTCTGCTCCCTTATCCTGAAAATAGTGTAAGGTAGGAGAAAGAGTGCCCTATATCAGTGGAAACAATAGCTAGGGACCACAAATTGTGAGTTCAAATCACATTGGATAAGATCGAATAACCAATATTTACGCTGACAAAAGAACAAATCTGCAAAGAAATTAGAGAATAGAACAACCATATCTGGAGAACTAAGATTGAATAACCAATAACTAAAAAGATTGAAGGATTGGTCAAACAAATGCCAGAAGACAGAGGACATATTCTTTTTGGTTATAACAAATGCCACAAGATGGAGAACATAAAAATGCTTACCACTTTCCGCATGATCACTGTGACCCATAGATTCTTTTCTGTTTTTCTTTGGATCTGAACGTGCAATGCTCAGTTTCTTTCCTAAGAGCATAAGCCTATTCTTTGCCACAGCTGCAGCAAGGTGAGCATCATCAATGAAATCAACATACGCCAGTCCCTAGCAAATTCATCAAAATATTGAACATCAGCTTGCAAAGTTGCAGGAAAAGTAAATTAATATCGGAGATATCAATAAGAAAGCACCAGGAAAATAATTTTGATTTTTTCCTACCACAACATGATTTACAGTGATCTTTAACTAAAACTAATTGGGGTGGCCAATGCAAAATAACTTACCATAAGATAGTGAAAATGTAAAACATCGACGACAACAATCAACGGATAGGACTATATAGAATTGAAGAATTAACTAACAATATCCTCAATAAAACCAAAGTAGAAGAGGGTACCATCCCCAAACAAACTTTTGATGAAAGAGAAACTGCAAAGACTAAGAAACTACTTAAATTGAAAAGTGGTTTTCCAGCAACCCATAAACTCAAATGCTGTAACCATATCATATATTATTTGCACAAAAGAAGATAAGAATCTAGACTTTCAAATGCTTTGATTTTCTTTCCCCCCAAATAAACCAAAAAGTTGCTGGACGAAGTTTCCTTCTGTTATTTGTGCGCACTATTTGTGTGCAGGGGGGGAGGGGGAGGGGGGGGGGGGGGGGAGAGAGAGAGAGAGAAAGAGAGAAACCCTGGATTTCCCAGTGAACTTATCATGTAGAATTCGAATTTCACCCACACCACCAACATCACTGAAGAATTCGCGAATGTGGTGATTATTTGCCTGTAGCAATAAAAACATTAGAAGTTCATGTCAGCGACAATTTATGAGAAAAGGCAATTGTATAGTGTAGTTTGTCTTTTATACTGAGTCCCTTGGAAAGGATAGGTTATTTGCCTTAAGGTCAAGATTCGATATAAATGCAGTGCATTGGTCAGTATATGCTTTAGATTTAGAATCAGCAGCAGAGCCTTTCGTCTCTTGTTGGTCCATGCCATCTGCAATCTTTGTCTTTTCATCCCCAATTTTTCTTAACTCAACTGCTTTCTGCACTTGACCTTTATCCTTCAGATATGATTTTTCTGTTGTCTGTGAAGCATCTTTTCGACGTTTTGCTGGAGACTCTTCGTCAGTGATGTCTGCACCAGACTTTCTCTTCTCACGATCATTTTTCCTGATATCATTATCCTTCTGGTCTGCTGTTCTCGACTCTTGCTGCAATGTAAATAAATGAAGCTCCTCCAGACGAGGCATTACCTTATAGAAAACCAAGCCAATCATCCAAAGATTAGGAACAATTCATAAATCAGCTACTCAATGCATTAAGTTCTAAAATAGCCCCGTAATTAGATCATATATAAAAGAAAGTTCACAGGCCACATAAGTTGGCTCGTAATAGACATCATCATTAGTTTCTTGTAAAGAAACAAACCGCTAATCAGGAAAAATTGGACACAGGAAGAAAAGTCTTAGGATGATGCCTACTGCCATTGGGTAGAATACCATCATGAAAGTTATTCTATATAAGCGTATCAGTTCAGTTATCATAGTATTCTCAAGCACATTAACCTTGAAAAATAATTAAAGGTCACATCATGACTATAATGCATTTTCAGAAGAAAGTAATAGTTCACAGTCAAGATCTGCATCAAAGCCAAAATGAAATGAAGCCCACATTGTCTTCACTTTATCTCCTGATAAGGATAAAAGTTGGAAGATAGACATACCTTTAGCAAGGCATGGTCAAAGTCTTCTAGAGTACCATATTCCCTCTCAAAGCGTAACCACAAATGGCATACCTCCTAAACAGTTCTGTGTTTTAGAAAGTGGAGATATCATCTAATTCAAGTTGCAGAGAACATGGCAAGCAAAGAGAAACTCCAGAGAAATGATGAGATACCTACATGTTAAATGCTTACTGAAATTTAATAAAGAAACAAGAACAGGTAAAAGGCAATGCATAAAATTATCGCCATGAACAGGTAAAAGGCAATGTTTTCTTTCTAGTTTCTCACTCTCCCAAGCTATTTACAACCTCCAAAACGTAAGAAAATTCGTTAATTTCATGTAAAAACCAAAATTTTCCAGAACAAGGATAGTGTTTATCCCTGGTCAAATTGTCAATAACAGAACTCCAATTGAAACATGCCATGGCCAAGAAAAACGGCTTCTGCGACTCATCAGGACAGAATAGGAAATTTTGGCAAAATGATACAGCAAGAAAGATGATGAATACATATAGCATTTTAAGCTTCCAATTATGCATCTGAATTTTGAAACTACTACACTGACTACTGAGCAGTCAAATTAGTGACGAAGTGAATAGAATAGGCACAAACTCTGTCCCAATGAAACAGTCCCTACCAACCAGCACTATTACACACTAGAGGAAGTGAGCAAATGCAGGTTGAGAGAAAATGAAACCATCAAATCTCCAAGCACTTCTCCAGGGCATCACCACACATCAATTTTTTTTTCCAAGATAAAATCAACATTCCCTGGACTAATTGTTAGCATTGCCAGTTCGTCGGTTCTTTCAAGTAAATGCTCAAAATCCAGCCACTAGATTACTGGCAACAATCAATTGGGTAGCTTTGCAGCAAAAGACCATGTAATATGGAGGGCATGCCAGCTACTTTCAAGTCCAGATAATTCAATTTGATTGCTCATATTGATATGATAGAGACGCATCAAACAAGAAAAAGAAAAACAAACATACAGAGGAAGCTGACAGAGGCAGTGTAATGGAGAATAACAGTCAGACAGGCACATGTAAGCACCAGTAAGAAAGCTTAAGGATGCCCTAATTGGAAGAAACTTTAAATAACAAGGCGATTATTCAACATGCAGTGTTAGGAGATAGTATGAATTGTTTAAAGTGATCAGGAGCTAATATAAGAATGAATCTATTTCTCCGTCACATGATCCTATGAAG
This sequence comes from Melaleuca quinquenervia, assembly GCA_030064385.1. Classification (NCBI taxonomy): domain Eukaryota; kingdom Viridiplantae; phylum Streptophyta; class Magnoliopsida; order Myrtales; family Myrtaceae; genus Melaleuca; species Melaleuca quinquenervia. The sequence continues at coordinate 63,433 of CM057726.1, read as the reverse complement.
AAATCTCTCATTTCAATGGTCTTGACATTTCAAAAACTTAATATTGAATATCAAATAATTATAAAGAGGATATATAATGCAGAACATGGTTGACTCTGTTTGCCCATCAATGGCATTCCGAAAACTCATGTGTCCGGTAACCACCAATTCATGTAAAAATGACAAGCAGCAAGAATACCTACAATTTGAATTGTCTTGAAATGTGGTAACACAAAAATCTTCTTTCTGGATGTCATACAGTGACAAAACCTTGTAAAAGCATGTCTTTTAACAATCTAGTCAAATTATAAATACTTTAAAAACCCTTGATTGGTGGGTGCCATTTTTCCCATATCTCATATCAAACCAAATATTTAAATTTCAATTATTTTCTCCATACTTGGCTGTATGATTCATAAAAAAGAATGCAACGATGATATAACACGTAAACTCCTTACTCAATATCCTAAAAAGTACATGGAGTAAATGTACGGACTGTTATCAACAGAAAGAAGATTAACAACCGATCTCTAAATGGACAAAATTACTTACTGAACAAAAGATGGCCAAACCAAATGATAAAGAGGAGATTACCTCCGATCCAGATCCCGGAAATCTTTTGCTGTAGCATCTCTTATAGATTGATCTAGCCTCACGTATATGTCCCAACTCAACCTCCATTGCAATATAACTTTGCCAAGCTTCCAACATTGAACCACTGCATTGATAGGCATATTAGACAAAAAAACAACTAGAAATTAAAAGCACCATGTACTTAATGCATAGCAGAAGTGATGAGGTTGAACCTGATCTTCAACAAGCTCTCCCAAACTCCTCGGGCAGAAACTATATCTTTAGCCAACTTTGATTCCAGTCGAGCCCAATAAGCATACAGACGTAGTAAACCATCTGTATTCTTCAGGTGAGGTGCTAAATAATCTGAAGCACGCTAGGAGAAGATAAATAATACATGCTTGTGTTAATAAGCTACATGTGTACCAAGTAAAGGCTGGTCAAGATAGGAACATGGAAATAGGGGTTCTTAAGGAAAAAATAGCCACAGTCCATACAGGTCACATGATCAAGCGTTGCTAAGTCATTGCCTCCATGTGTCATATTCAAGAATTAAAGGCTGCGAAAGAGAAACAACTCTCTAACCAAAAACCCTCTAGGAGTACTAGACCATTTATTCTCCTTCAAATACTCCTTCAGATGCAATTGCAGAAGTACCACTATGCCCAATATTAAGTCCTTAGGTAAAGAGATGTAACATTTTAAAACCAAATCAAAGAGTACAGCCACAATGCTGCTTGTATCTTTTATGAAAGTAGCTAAATTAGACAGTACTTGTAGTGAGCATGATCTGATAAATCGACAGTGCGAAGAGTGTAATTGATCCAATTTCAAGCTAGCTTAGCATGTAAATCAAATTTATCTCAAGGAATGCTTTTCAATCCATAATCAGTCAAAACTTAGGATACTTGGAGGACTTTTACATTGATTTCTCAGTTTAAAAATGTTAACAGGATATCTGGAGGGAAGAATGTATCTTCCCAGTGTAGCACACATTTCTCCTATAACTATCTTGCTAATTTTACTTGATAAAACAAAATACAAGTAGTTCTGCCAAGTCTAGAATCTTACCACCTTTCTGAAATACTAGGAACATGTTTACATTTATAAGCAGAAAACAAACCTACTGTTATAGAAGAAATCAAGAGCATATGGACATCTGGAGGAATAAAATTAGGTAGCAAGGAGCTTCTACTACCAACGCAATACATCATGCCCAAGGCATGTGCATCAGAAGTACAATATGACTCAAAAATAATATACTCTAACCCCAAAATTTTGCAGTCACCTGAAAGGTTTCCCTTATATGTTGATAATCCGAGGACACCTCCTGTTCCCCAGCAAAGGAAATTCTTCGCCTTAAGCCATCTATGCGAGTGAGATATAAGTCCAGATACTGAAAGAACACATAAAAGATGAAGTTGACATAAAAACTTCATATATATATAAAAAAAAAAACACGGCAAACACAAAATACAAAGTACAAATGTAGTTCAGAAATAATACCTCTTCAAAGGTCGAAAATGTACAATGCAATGACTTCTCAAAAACCTGAAAGTAAACATAATACTTGTAGTGATAGTGGAAATAAGCATAATCACTCGATGAACCACATATTTTCTTTTTATATTTTTATCAGTAATCGAGTCATATAATGAAAACTCCAACATACATGATGAATTTCTCGAAATATTCACTGTAATAAAAGTTATCCAACAAAACAAACTTAGTATAAATCTTACAAAGTCTAACATACAGAGAAGCATCATTCTGACAACAGAATTAGTAAGAGAAAAACAGACAAGAATCACCTCCAAGTTATACACAATTTAAGCACACAGCATGGACCAGTTCACCCACACAGAGGCACAACTTGCACACAGGCCCGACCACGCACAAACACAAGGTTGCACATGCTCGACAACAAATGCAGTGCATACGCGAAAGTTCACCTTCCTATCCATGCATTGACTGTAGCGTCTATTAAGTGCAAACATGGAGGTGTATAAAGAAAGTAGCATCATCATATTAGCAGTCTTTAGAATCAAGTTATTACACAAAAAAGATTCTTTCCAAACTGCCGATCATTTAAGCAGGTTAAAGCAAAGCCATTTTAGTTTAGAGCTGAAAGCGGTTCCTCAATTTGCTTATTAGCATCAAACACCGTCATCAAAACAGCAAAGTCTAGAAAAAAAAAACCTAAAGGATATGTCTGTTTGACGTCACTTCTACTTTCAACTTTTTAATTTTGTCAAAGTGGCTCTCAAGATATGACTCTTAATTTACAAGAACACCTAAAACCTCTTACAATATAGAAACACCAACACATATAATCATATATAACTTTTTGTAATTTTTATCCTTTACATAATATTTTAAGTTTCAGGGCAAGTTGATATGTAAATTTTTGCTCTAAAAAAGCCAAAACATAAAAGCAAGCAAATCACGAGCACCTCATTCAAATCGTCCACCAGATTCAAAGATGAAAGACTAATTCTATAGTAGATAAAAGCAAATACATACCGAACAAATCTCACTCTCAGAAGAGCGACCACGTTCCAAGCAAAGTAAATATCTGACCCAAAGTTCACCAAGCCAAGGACAATTCTTTGTGGCCCTTGAATGAACGTCCTTCACAACATCGCCTGCCTAAAAAAAAAACCGTGAGTGTAACAACTTACCCTCAAAATGTGCCCTTAAAACCATCAACAACAAGTTTGTAAGCAGAACCTTCAATGTTTTGTCCATGTAGCGAGTATAATCAAGCCAAAGTTCACTTGATATAGGAAAGTCAGTGATAGCACGTTCATAAAGAATTTGTATTCGTGCTGGATCTCCCACGGAGTGCTCAAATTTCAAGTAAATCTGGAAGAGATCAAACAAATCATTGTAAGACATAATCCACAGCAAATTGCTTCTTTCCAGCCACTAAATAGCCAAATATCAGGAAAATAAAAAAGGAAGTTTAAATTCTGCTTATGATGGCTCCAGGAGAAAATTATCGATTAAGCTGTATACCATAAATTGTTGAAGTCTTTTAGTATCAGACAAATCCTGCCTTGATATCTGCTGTTCAAAGTTTAAACGAGCATTATACATATCAAGAGCCTTCTCATATGCAGAGGCAACATGAGGAAAGCTCTTGCTGACATCATAGGATTCAACATCTTGTGACGTCCCTTGTTCTGCCTCCCAAGCCTTGTAAGATTGAAGAGTACTCTCCATGTCAACAAGAGGGATAGACAATTGGCGGTGGAAAATATTCCTAATTCGCTGGACCTGCTTATCTTTTGCCTGCAGGTCAGGGAATAAACTAGTAAGCACCATTCTCTAACATGTTGTTTGTGCAACAACCAATTCCGCAAATCTCTCAAGTACATCGTGAGGACTTAAAGACGCCACAGCAGGTTAAGTCATTTGACAAAAAGAATTCACATTTCCATTTGTCAGGCATGCAAGGTGCAATCTAGTGCATGTCATTCTACATATTGTTATTTTCCCAACAATCAACCGATTGAATTACTCTGAACATGTTTATGATCCATAATATACCATTTTCATAACAAGCAGCACAGCCCATTTCATAGCATATCTGTACCATGATCTAGGAAAATATGCTGCTCCTATACAATTGGAGAGAGGGAGAAGGGCGTCCCCTCCCCCTAAAGAGATGCATTAACACTCTTCTTTTCTCAAATAGACCTATAGTTTCAGTCCGTGCACAAGAGAAGCAGACGTAAAACCATCAAAGCTAAGGGCCAAGAAAGGGTCCAGTATTCTTACCGCAGCATCAGACGCATCAATGGTTTGATATATAGCTTGCTCGAATTCCCTGTATGCCTCCCAGATTTTATTGCCTTCAGTTACATGAAGCCCAGCTGCAGTAAGAGCACGCTCAAACAAGTTTCTAGCTTTTGAGACACCGACAAGCGAGCATTCACGCACTGAGGGTTCATTTTCTTGCACAAAGTTTATGTAGTCATACCAAAGAGGAACAGACTGAAACATGAAAGAACAAATGTTAGTTGCTCAGTCACAAGGCAATACTGTGCGCGTAAGTCATACATGGACAGTAGAGGTTCCAAGTCATTTCCCAATGAAATGCAGTGCACAAAGTTACTAAAATTGTAACAGGCACTTGAAGTTCAAATAATTCCCATATCAGATTATAGCCACGGTGAGATCACATAATTTATTCTTCTTTCCAGCAAAATGACTCTAAGGGCCTTCATTGTTTAAACATAGAGCTGCCGAGAGCTTTCCTGTATGGCCTACAAGATGGTACAGAAAACTACAGTGCATTTAAATTTCAATGAATCTCTCATAACTTCATTAAGGAATTTTTCCTGCTGCCTCACCTAACAAAGAAAAAGTGCAGTGTTTCGCATGCAATAGGTATGAATAGGGCATACATTAAGAATGAACCTAACCGTAGGTTCAACCAGCTAATAATTTCTCATCCACAATTTTCTAAAACAGGAGGGAAAGGATAACAAGAACAGTAGCAAGAATTAGAGCCCACCAGATAGTCAGACACCCCACGATCATAAAGCTTCTCAATCACGGCATAGCCATCAACCCTGTGAAATAAAAGGGAAGTAAGAGAGACTGAAAAAACCAAAAGTGAGGGATGATGACCATCGAAAAGCATTACTAAGGCAGGATGTCATTTGGGAAAAAGGAACCACACATAAGCAATGACTCGGCTACTGATGCATAAACAGGAGATCGAAGCAAGTTATTATTCAAGTTAAACATGGCAATGAGCTGTTGAAACAAGAAAATACAGGTACCCGACCATGGGAGAAGCAGACATCCAAAAAATATTGGAAGAAGGACGTACCCGCCCATGAGAGAAGCTTCGTCTCGAGCCCATTCCTGCCACATGGCAGGGGTCAGAGGAAAAAGAGCACTCATAGCATCCCTGGCTTGTCTCAGCTTGTTAAGGTCGCCCGTCTTCCTCACGAGCCTTATGTACTGAAAAGAGAAGGAAAAAGAGGCCAAAAACCATTGCGTCAGTGTGGGCAAAATGAAAAGCGAATGGCTGGAACGCCCGTTGTACAATCGAAAGACGCGCTGAACTCCACTTAGTTTAGGTGGAGGTACGTGTGGGAGAAGGAAGAAGGAGAAATAAGCAAGGGAGCAATTACTTGGAGGTGCGCGTCGTAGTTGGAAGGATTGTTGTAGAGCTCGGACTCTAGGGCTTCAATCTGGAGCTTGTCCTGCGCCTCGGAGTCGGAGTCGGAGTCCGAGTCCGAGTCGGAAGGAGAACAATGGGCAGGGAGATCAACGGGTTCGTTTGGCGGTGAAGGCATGACTGAATCTTCAGCTTCGTCGGCCATCTCTTTCTGGTCTACTTCTCCGACGGACCTTCCTCTCCTCCTCCTCCTCCTCCTCCTCCCTGATTGACGATGACGATGACGGGCGCTTTTGGATCAGAAAACCCCACGCTACTGCTACTGCTACTGCTGGCGACAAACTGAGAAACGGCGCGTGGGAATTCATTTAGTAAAAGTAAAGTACCGTTCGTTTCGCGAACTCAGTTTCCGATGACGATGACCCCATTATTTTCGATTCTTTTTCATGAGAATAAGTAATTGAGATTTATATTTGAAATATGCAAAACGTTACGGGCAGATCTGGACAGCAATGGAAGCGATCAAAGGCATTTCGAAAAGAGAGCGGAGAGTGAAAACTCGATGACCCAATATCTCAAAGGCACAAATCTGTACTCTAGGAAAGAGATTACCCTTTGGTAAGAAGCAAGTCATTTTTCGGCTCAGTTTGAATTTTGACCGACAGTTTATTGGAGTATGACCAGATGTAAATCATTAGTGAAGATGGGAAGTCATCGTGAATGGCACCATTATCCTTTATTGAATTCACAGCCTTTTCGGCAATACTTGGATTTTCCATTTGGGCAAACAAGTATTTATGCATTTTTAAGGCGCCGCGCTTTGGGCAGTCAGCAATTTAACCGCACTTCTCATTTCAAATGCATTATTGAAGTGATGTTCCGGCGAATATTGTTAGATCTTAACAAGCCACTGCCCCATGAGGTGCTGCTATTGAGAATTTAGTTATGAATTTCAATGTCCTCGATAGAGATAATAGAATCAAATATATAAATTGGAAAATAATAAATATCCCACCACTTTAGTAAATTTATGGATGCATTAAAAACACGGTGTTACCATTGTCAGCAACTTTTACAACAAGTTATTTGGAAAAATTATCAAAAAACTTTAAACATATTGCGAGTTGGCCAATTTAGTGCTATATCTTTTAATTGTGTCTGTTGAATCTTCAATATTTTGGTCGAAAACTATTAATGCAGATGCATAGCCCTCTTACGTGACACAACTCACACTGACGTGAATAAATTTTTAATTTTTTTATAAGATTTTGAACTTATCTTCTTATTTTTTTCTTTTCTATTTTTGTAACCCTTGGCCAGCGACCCTCACCTCTCGCCTAGCTAGGCAATGATTTGTGCACCCTTGTTGGAAACAAGCAATGATGTCAGACCCTTGCCTAGAAATAAGTGAGGGCCACGACTCTCGCTAGTTGGATGGCAAAGTCAACAATGCCCTTGCCCAAATCGAGCAAGGATCAATGGCCCTTGCCTATGGCTAGTGAAGAAGGGCATGCGGTCTCATTGGCTTATTGGTAGAAAAAAAAATAACAAATCGAAAAATTATTACTAAAAATTCTCCACATGAACACCAGTTTTTTGGAATTTTAGAACCTTGATTTATACATTAAAATTTTGGATGATCGATACATTTAGTGTTTATAAGTATTAGTAGATAACCCTCTAAATTAATTTCGAACTTATGAACACGAAGGGCAGCTTTTTTCTTTCACACTTCACATATACCCGGTTGACGTGGTGGCCTGGTGGTAGAAATCCGAATCAATTTACAGACCTCGTCCGTGTGCTTTAAACTGCATTTCACAGACTAGTAAATCCACGAAAAGCCGGAGATGGTTTGAAGTCCCCCCTTCCCCATCGAGAGTTCGAATCCTTCAATTGCTCTTCAATCTAACGAAATGCTTATGTACGTTTGACCCTAGTGCCAGGCAGGGATCAATCCGACTTCACTTCAACTCACTTCCAGCCATGCAACAATCGGAATTGATCAACGCGAGCATCTAAACTTTACATCTCTTTTGTGGGTCTGAAACTGCTACCATAATGCCCAGATCGCCCCTTTCCATCCTTTATTTTTATGAAGAAAGGACCTGCAGAAGATTTTCCAAAGTTGGCTGCCACATCACTTGACCCTCAGCCCAAAAATAGGCTTCTTACTCAAGGACTACAAGAATTATCTGTATTGTCCATGACAACAAACGTAAAGTTTTATAAAACAAGTCCGAAACTGCTTAGAAAGAAACAAAGCCCCACTAGCTAATCTTAGCTATTACCGATTCGGAGTTCAGACCGATTCTCAATCCATTTTTCATAAAAAGAAGAGAAGGGTAGGGGGAGTGGGGGAGCGCAAACCAAAGACAGGAAAAGGGGACCTGGAGAGTCAGCTAAGAGCACTGCCGCCTCCCTGCCAGGCTGCTGTCTCCATTCATCAACCCCCGCGAGCATATCACGGTGATCCAATAGGACCAATGCTTCATGCACTTTTGCATCCATAAGTCGGAATTCATGTGCCAATAAATATCAACCAAGACAATGATCGGGAGTCCCAATAATATTTCGAAGGACACTACCAGTGAATCATGACCCCGATGGTAACTCAACCAAGAGATACTAATATGATAAAAAAGAAAAAAAGAGAGTTTCATCGAGGAAATAAAATCAAGTCAGTTATCAGTGCCAATGACTGATTACAAAGTAACGATGATGTAATTCGATAGGAGTTCCAAATAGTCGGAGCTAAAAATTTAAGTATGTTGTAATTCAGCCAAACAAGAAAACGAATTGTTTAATTAAAAATCATTTCTGCCAGACATTCCAGTTTGGCGGATTACCTAAATATGCCACACCATCGATAGAAGAGCCACGTAACAAAAATTCTACTGACTTCATTTTCAGAGTCCTTACTTAGATTTAACAGATTATAAGTATATACCCTACATGCGTCAGTCCAATGAGATCTGTCAAGTTTTAATGTAATATAACAAATAAACAAGAGAGTTCAGTGACATAAGTACTGCCAACTTATATGTGCACCCCGATAGACCCGCACATCAAAAGTTGCTACGCAGTACTGTCATAGGTACATGAACTCGACAACCGTTTAATCAGATGCAAAATTCAGATAGTAATTGACCGAGAACCTTGAAACTTTTACATATAAGCCACGGCCACAAAATAACTTCATTGTCACAGATTCTACCAACATGTCACAGAGAAAAAAGAAAGGCCCTTGAGTTTCTCGTTTACCCGAGCTTTTATTTGACAGAAAACCAGGAAGAAGACACCACATATTCTGAAAACCAAGCTTCTCATCCTCCAAATGAACCCTCGTCTGCATAAGATCATTTGTTCATCAAAGTCAAAATTCTGCTTTGTTCATCAAAAGGTAACGAATAACAAGATGATATCAGGTAATATAAGGAGGAGAATTAGTTGCTGCTGCTTAATAGAAGTTTAATCGGGGGATTTTATCTTCCCCTTTCTTGCCCCAAAATAGCAGAGGCACCTGAACAATTTAATACAGGTTTCTAAACTTAATAGGAACAGATTTCACTCTATATTGATTCAGCCCACATACAAAGCTTTGACAACATATAGGTAGTAAGTTCTACTCTTGTTATATGTCTTGTGTCATTAATCACATAAAATCCCCCCAGAAATGTCAAAATCAACCGTTTGAATGGAAGGCAAAATTATTACAAAAAACCCTTTTCACACCAGAAAATGAGAACATTTTGCTCTAGCATTTTTCCAGAATAAACATAAAAGCCCTTTTCTTTGTGCAAAATGACAAAGCTTGGTCAGCAACTAAAATGAGCACAAAAGGGCCCCCTTACGAAAAGATATGTGGTCTTAAAGTCCATCATACTAGGATAACCATGCTAGTGGAGTAATTCTATCATGGGTCAAGATTAGGGACAATTGGTTTTTCACCTTAAACTTTTTGGTTTAGACATCAGTCTTCCTTAGACCTTCACTGTGTGCTAGAGCTATAAGGATCACTCTATTGTAAATACTTACTTTTGAGTTAGCACACTATGGTTCTTTAACAAAATTTATCCATGAAAAATTATTATGCCATAAGTTAAAGGTTTACACGTAAGGACATGGATAGCTTTCTATGCAAAGCAAGTGTTCATAATGCATGGCAATCATACTGGAATAGGGACTAGAAGGAAGCTTGCGTTTGGTTACAAATTGCGTCAACATTGCAATATACTAAGTCACTCAACCAAAAATGGAATAAAAAATGCACTAATTAAGCAAGAAAAAGGCGAAGACACACAAGAAAGCACATGCACAAACACAAATTGGTATATGATGCACATATTTGCAATCAAAGCTCAACTTTTCCCCAAGCATTAGCTTTTGAATCTTTTTGTACTACACATAAGACTAAATCAGGAAGCTTATTAGGATGTTTGTTATAGAAACGAATAGAATAAAGCCAATATAACTCAAGTAAGGTTCCAGTTTAATTATTTGGTGGACTAGAGGATGTCTGGATAAATTTGGCTCAATATTTGACTCCACTAGTGATGCAAAATATCCAACAACATGGCACGCAATCGATAAGATTCGACGACGACAAGCATATTCATTACTTGGAATCCTAGCCAGGGACTGTTACAGAAGCGAAAACCATTGCCATGAGAAAGGGACTACTTTAGCAAGCCAAGTAACAAAATACGCAAGAAACAAAGAGGACGAGAAAATGTTGAACCAGTGTGGTAGTTCTTCAAGAATGCCATAAAATCAGGTTTGCCAAACCTGTCTAACTTCACTGCCCACTATCGACATCATGCTCTGCACCAAAAAAAGCAAGCACGAGGACTACCAGAGGACCGGAGGGGGTGGACAAAGAATGCTTCATCCGATAACGATGACATTGATGTCCGAACTAATGAAACATTAGTGCAGTGTCTTCTAGTTCGATCTTCTTCAAAGATGCCGAAAAGGGAGTTTTTGTTTTCCTATAAACGAGAAGGAGCGCGTCTAAAGGCAAATCCATTAGTGTCGGCCAACAAACCCCAAATTACCATCGAAACCGCAATTGGAATCGATCTAAGGACAGGCGGTATTCTCAATCACCGGCACCGCAGGGGGCTAGAGACGGGTGATTAGGTAGAATTAGATACCTCAAAATCATCATAACCCTACAAGACAGAGAGAGAAGCACGAGGATCTGCGGGAAAGGGAGAAAGAGAGGCGAACCTGTGGGGGGCACAATAGCTCAGTGAGAGGAGGAAGAGGCGGGAGGATGGGGCTTGTAGAGCTTGTCGTAGACTTGCTCGCCGACGAGGTAGATGCCGAAAGCGACGAGAGCGATGCCGAGGCCAGGAGTGGCGTGGCGGAGCTGATTGGTGAGCATCGGGTGCTTCCGCCACTCGTCCCTCCTCCTGAAGAACTCCCCCGTCGGTCCCAGCGGTTTCGCCATGACTCCTCCCTCTCCGCTTCTGCTTCTGCTGCTCCTTCGTGCCAAAACCAAAATACGTCCGCCCTCCCCTCGCTCGCTCGCTCGCTCTCCGTTGGAAGTATGTATCTGTATATGTATATATAGATGAGAGATGAGAGCAAACCCCTTTTCCAGTGCAAATGCAAATGCCACGAGATCGGGCCTGATGCTTTTTTATTTGCTTATTTCGTCGTGCGTTTTAAAGGGGGCAGGGGTGATTTCATGGAAGCGCAGGTTGCCTCTCGTTTGCTGTACCATTCGATCTGAGGAGCGGCGATTGAGAACACATGGAAGTGATTTGGATATTGACTCCAACGGAGAAAAATATTGAAAAAGAACCCTAATCATGTTTTCATTACCGTTTTATTCTTAAAATTGATAATGTAAAATGAATTAAACAACATACGCACTCTTTCTCCTATTTTGTCTCTATTACTAACTACTAAGAAAATTTGAACAAGAGATCCTTCGATACAGGTGATGACTTCTTTGTGCAATGAGGTAGGAGGCTAATGTTAGTGATGTGAAAAGAGCGATCCGACGAAAATCATACACTTTCTAATCAATATGGTCATGGAATTAGTCAAAACCTAAATGAGACGTTAAAAAAAATAATTCTATATGAATTACTCTTGCGTGAAGACACGTAAAGAAAAACAAGTTGAAATGTCCCAAAAAAAATACAAAAGAAGTGTATGGATAATGACCAAATAAGTTATGAACATATTATGTTGTTGTCAATTTAGTCTTAAACTTTTTAATTTGATCAATTTAGTCATGAATCTTCTATCGAGTTATCATTATAGTCATTTCGATCCAACTTTAGTCGACTATTCGCCCAAATTGGTGAGAACATGGCCAATGGTCGCTAACCACCATAAAACTATATATATATAAAACAGTTGGAGGACCAATTGTCACTAAAAGCCCGCTATTCATTTAATAAACGAGCAATTTAATCAATCTAATGATTGATTACGCTATGCTAGCTAACTAAAATACGTATGGAGCAATTTAGTTTAGTGAGGAGCGATAATAACCTTCCTTAAAGTATTATAAAATCGACACAGCACGATTTCGGACTCTATTTCAATCTTTTTAAATGCGTTATGGTCCTGGAGGAACAAAGGCGTTGACTTCTGTCTTTTATTTTTTCATTTTTTTTCCTGTTGTTTTTGTGCATGGGAGTGTTTAGATTTTCAATTATCTCAAACCCGGAGCTTCAAAATTGTTCAATTCTACGATGAAAAATGTCAGATTTTATAAATGAACCCTTTTAATACGGTACACTTCGTAACTTTTTTCTCCTTTCACTATAGATTTTCAATATGGAAAATTAACTAAAAAATTATTACTTTTTTTGTAATTTTGCTAATTTAATCATAAAATTTTCAATTTTACCGATCGAATCTTGAACTTTTTCACAGTCCATCTAGCCAATTTTGGTTGTAATTCACTAATGTGGACACTAGACGTGGATAATTTTCAATTTTTTTTAGATTTTTTTTTTCGTTTTATAATTAGCTAGATGGATTGTGAAAAACTTTAGGATTTAATTGTTAAGATTGAAAGATTTAGGACTGAATTGGAAAAAGATGCGATGACTTTAGGATTTTTTGGGTAATTTTTTCATTCTAATGCCGTAAATAAATTGATGTAGTAAGTCACTAAATGGAGTGTGGCACTATGATCTAGCCATGTCAGGGTGGCGGCTTCGAGACCTTGTATGTTCCCTCATATTATTCCCGAATCCCTTTGCTTCCTCCGACATGCTGCTGCTGCTAGAGCAGATGAATCCCAAATTGGCTTCTTCCGCAGAACGGCCATGCCTTGCCTATTGCAGAGTTCTTGATGGAGAGCTATTGCTGTAACTTTTTCCTTCTTCTTATTCTTATTTTTGGGCCCAGGACATTGTCGTTTACATTAATATGTGAGATTAGGCGTACAAATACCCAAAAATCTGTACGTCAACCCCATCATGTCCAAGATTTTAGGAGTAATAAATCTAGTATCGAGTCCGGTACTCGAGAGACATCAGAGACCATTCTTGACTTGAATAACTGGAGTAGCGTCATCAACAATGTCGTCTGCTTGCTTGGCCACATGAAAGCTTTCCAATGATTGCGTGGCCATCCTGTGCGAACGTGTAGCAGTTGCTCCTCCAGATGAGTCGTTGCTCGGATTAGGTTGCTCCCGGTGCTTTATAAGATCAACCCAACCACTTAAGGATAGTCGGACGTGCTCGTCAAAAAAGCCTTGCTTGAAGCTGCTTCCCATCTGATTCATACAGCCAGAGAACTAGGTTGTCAGCTTTATACAAAGCCTCATATGGCTTTAGATACTGGAGATACCTAGGCGTTGCGTTTCTAGTTACACAACAGCGTGTCGCAATAATAATACCAATTTTTTACCTGAGTGACTAGAGCGTACAGAGGCAGGGTGCTGTAGCTGCAGAGGACTTGGACTATAACTCTGAAGAAAAGAAGCAGTCTAATCCCAATTAGAATGCCAGTAAGTTACGATGTTCTCGGAGTTAAAGGAAAAGAAATTAACCAAAGGAAATAAGGAGGAGCGATTTGTTTGTGCATTTTACCCCATTATGAGTCTTGGGATGATGAAACCAATCCTTTCCATGATGCACGAGTGGATTCCGTAGGTGCTCTAGTAAGAAAGCATAGGTTTGTTTTGAGAAGACTGTTCAGGATCATCTACTACTTTTACGTGAGGAGGATTTGTTTATTTACCCATATCCAGAAGAAGAAGGCGATCTCAAAAGAATTTTGAAACAAAATGAAGTGAATCAGGCGAAGAACGATGCCGGGGCGACCAAACCAAAAGTGTTCATTAGACGGCGTCACTTGAGCGGCTTCATGATCCTCTCTTCTACTGTCCACCTCCTGAGCTAGGCGAGTTATTATATTCTCCAGTTTAGCTCCAACAAGGAGCAAAAGCTGCAGTTCAATTCAACCATTCATATTAGCCTAATCATTGCCATCAACTTCAAATCTCAAACTGAAACCTCTGGGATTAGGAAAGATTGCCAATCCACTTACGATTAATGGTAGAAACGACAACCAGAAGTATGTGTTCCATCCTGCACGAATTTGGGATCACGATAGCCTTGGGCAGTTGAAATAAAAGTATCTATGTGAGAGAGCGTGGTGGGTTGCTCGGAGATTACCTTCCACATTTAGCAGCAAAAAAAGGACGACGAATAGCCAAAAGAACCAGCTGCACCAGGTAAACTGTGAGTTGCCTGGCGAGATATCAATTTCAAAGCTAAGTCGGAGGCGGAGTGGGACAATGTCAGAGGAATTACCCTATGCCGACTATCTTTCTAAAATCAACTTGGAGGGTTCGCATCATGTACTTGTGAAAATCAAAATGAGGAATCGTAGGGCAATGGGCCTGGATACATACAAATGTGTACATCCAAAATGAATAAAATATGATCGCCATCCATATTGACCCAATATCCAGATATAAATAGATATGAACTACTATGTATTCTCACCATGATAAATCCGTGTCGCAGGATGATATAGTCTGACTTTGTGACAGAGCCATAGAATTGTTTCATAAACGAAATCTGCAATGCGACAATGTCACCACGGCAATGATAATGAGGTAATTCAAGTGGTGAAATATGAACTGTACACCGTGTTAGGTCCTACAATCCCCCTATTCCGTTTGTAAGGTATGCCATATGCCATGAACATAGCGTGCATCAGCATAGGAGTATAGCAAGACTTACCATCCAGCTCACAACAGCTGCTTTCCGCCAATATCCAGTCGCACGTTTTCTGAAGATCTCATGATGGCGACGAGTTTCATCTGCATGAATTGACGATGCGGGTTCTGCATGCATTTGCTGAGAGAATTAGCTTCGATGGCGTTTAGTGTGCATTCTTGCCGATATGCATCATGTATATACACGCTAACAGACCAATTACCAACAGCCTTTTGTAGCAGGAGCAAGTGGATTCGGATTCTATCGTCAGTCATAAATTACTCAAAGTTAGCGAAAGAGCGAGCAACATCTGTTTTCTAGCTTCTTAACTTCGTTAGAATTTGGACTTGAATGGTGAGCCTGCCCTTGGGAGACCCCGTTCAGTGGTTGGACTTGGATGATGCTGTCAATTAACTTTCGAGCTTGGGAGCCGGTACGATTTACCGGGGTCCTAAAGCGTTGCTCAATCCTACTTATTGTAAAGAACTCATTATAATATATTTGTGTTTGCTATTGTCCTCAAATAAACTATTCGTGTAAGGTATAAAAAGTTTGTTATAATTATATAATATTTTCATGAAAAACAAATAAAAACATTTTATCTTAAGTTAATTTCGAAACTAGTCATGCTGCGTTGTGTCGGGTTTAGATTTCTCTCAATCGATACATGTCTACGTTGATTCGTGTCTCGTGACTTGTTGGGAATTGCCCCTCTTGCTCATGATCCATGCACATAAATAACAAAAGAAAGAATTTTGGTCGAGCCCGTGCCTTTCCCTCAAGCCGAAATAGATTATATCTATGCCCGTCTAGATGATGGTGGACCCATTATCATGGATATATATGGCATGTAATTGCAGACTTCTACCACTTTTGTATCTTTGTGTATATGGAAGGCTATAGAATACCTTTTCCTTTTTTGGGAGTTCCTCTTAGAAGTGAGTTTTCCCACTTTTTCCACTGACGTATCTGCAAAACACAAGAAGGGATGGCTGTGACGTAAGGAAACTGTAACGAAATCATCGGAGAGCCGACACTGTACGTGTTGTGAAAATGATCCTTTTCCAATTAGAAGTACCCTTGCTCCGCCAAGAACCATTGTAGTCACACAAAAGATGACGTGAACAACTGCCAGTACAAAGACGAATATGTGAAGTTGATGTAACGCCTCTATTGATAACAGTGGAACCAGTCCCTGTACACATTGTGAGGAATACTCGATATCAGTATATGCCGCACGAAATTTGACAAATTTTCCATGAGATATCAACGGAGATGCTTTACATATTTAATAGAAGTCATCCCTTTCCCGTAATAGCATACCTTCTGCGCGCAGTGCTCCACACTAATGTCCGTTGATAAAAGTCTTCTCCTGTTGTTTCTTGCGTGTAGAAGTTCTCCATGAGTGCCGATCTCTGAAGGTGGCTTCTTACATGGGCGCATGTGTGAGGCCAGGTGTGTAGAGATGCATATTCGACTTAGGAAGCTTTGAAAGACAGTCAACAGAAACGAAATGAACCCTAAGAGCATCAATTCTGGACAGAATGCGAGAAATAAAGCATGTCAGATCTAACGCATATGTCAATGATTTACTAACTATATAACATTTTGATATTCACAAGGATGCCAAATTCTTGATGTTTCTTTCCTTGATGACCAGGAAGAATGTGGTTGGGATGCAGAGCATAATAGGCCATGTGAATCAATGGTTGAAAATGAACGGACCTTGTTCTAATTTTAGTAGGGCCTCATACAAGGCGTCCTGCTTCTTGCGCTTTAAGAACTGCAGCATCATCCAGTTCGATTTTAGAAGACCAAATGCAAGCGCACTAGAATCACCAAATTATCAGAAACACGTACTGTGTATAACTGACCTTGCCAAGCCGGTGAAGGGCTCGTTCAGCGCAAAGAGAGAGAAAAACAATGATGAAGCATACACCTGCAACTATCCAGGTCGGCGTGTATTCCAAAGATCCCGACTCATTCTCCATCGACACCGCTGCCGCCGCCGCCACCGCCACGGGTTACTTGGTTCGGAATTAAGCCCGGAGTCCTTGCAGACCTTGTAAAGCTCTAAGCTGAAATATATGTTGGAGGCAGAGCTACGCACAAAAGCCACCCCCGAGAATATAAAGTTCAACAAGCCAAGAAAAGCACAAAGCAAGCGCAATGACCCCACAACCTACCTAATACATCCATGTCAGATTCTTGTGTTTTCTTTTTTCCACAGCCTTCTCAAAGGCTCACTGTTTACACAGACGATCTATGGAATTTGCTCATCCAAAGTGGGTTTTGAAGTATCTAAGCTAACTACGATTCAAAATATCCATATATCTATTCGTGTCCCTATTAGTAGCATTCACTTTTGCGCAATAAGTGCATTCATTGTGAATGGGATTAAGAACGAACTGTTTTCTTTTTTTCCACAAAAACTCCAACAGAAAAATAATTTACTCATCAGTCTTGTATCTTATCAAATAATATATGGAGTGCTCGACTCCATAAGAATAAGAAAATATTCACACTTTAAAATTTGATGTAAAAACAACTCGATTATGCAGATGCGTTATCTCATACAACGATAAGGAAAAAAAATCTTAAAAATATATCATAAAAAATTGAGTTTGTCCCCGGTAATAAGCATACAAGAGATTACGCCGACACTACCCAAGCAATATATCAAAATAGAAGAATATCTATAACTATAGAATCGACAATGCTATGCACATTTTGTCGTTTGATAAAAAAAATATCCATGATTGCGAACTTGAGTCAATACCATGACATAGTGAATTAGACTACTTTGATTCCACATAGCATAAGATGTAGCAAAATTCAAGATTTGTTTAAATGCTACTAGAATATGACGAGTGCTTTAAAGAAAATGACCAATCAATGTGTCAATTAAAAAGGAAAAATGATCGTATCAATCATTTGGTAAACATGGTTCACAAGGGGGTATAGTAAATTTATATACAACAAAAATAAACCCACAAGTGTAATCATCTGTCAATTTGATTTATATGGTTTTAGCACAATATATACTTCTATTAATTAAATTTCATGGTTATTGCCACATTTAGTTCTAAAAATATTATGTTTTGCCAGAGTATAGAAAGAATTTCAGTAAACATGAATTTTGCAATAAACAACAAAGCCAATGTGCAGCAAGGGCAAGCTCACTAGTTTACTTTTCTAAACTACACGCCAGATGGCATTTCGAAAATCCACAGATATTATAATTCTTTATGGAGAGAAATAATTGAAAAGACAGCAAGAGTTACGTAATTATTCTTCTTTTGGTTAAGAGTACTTGATAGAAAATTCCTCTAATTGATTCAGGTGATGACGTCTAGATAGGAGCCCACTTTATAAAGAATATAGCAAAAAACAATTCTTTCAATAAGGAGAAGGCATCTCGAGCAATGTAGAGCATTAAAGTGTCAAGCTTCTAGGCATATTACTAAAGATAAAGATATACAATCCATTGTCAAAAGCTTTGAGAGAGAAAGGGAGAAAGAGACTATGACACACATAGTCTCTAAACTTTAGTCCAATGTGTAATGTGGTCCATAAACTTTAGCCCAATATACAATATGATTCTTGAACTTTCACTTTATTCAATGTGACTTCTGAATTTTTGATACATGTTTAAACTAGTCATTGAACTATATAAAAATGTTTGATATGATCCCTCTATTAAAGTTAAGCTCAGGGACCATATTGAATATTTTTATATAGTTAAAAGACTAGTTTAAACATATATAAAAATTTTAGGAATTATATTGAATAAATTGAAAGTTTAATGATCATGTTACACATTGGGTTAAAGTTTAGAGATCAAATTAAACAAATTCAAAGTTCATGGATCATATTGCACATTTGGTCAAAGTTTAAGAATAATTTGTGTGATTATCATAAAGAAAGGATGTGAATAAAATTATTAGTGCAATATTGCAAAGTGACCAAATTGGAAAGTAAGTAAAGGTGGCCAAAGATTCGAGTTAATTTGGTTATGAAACATGTTGTTTTCTGAATTTGGATAGTTTTTAAGTTGGAGTGTTTTCTATTTTTTTAAATCAATCCATTATTTCAAAACGTTTCATAGTTTCTCTACCAAAATGTATTGATCTAGTGATATTTTAGTGTTGATGATAGAAAATGTTTTCTTTCTCTTTAATTTATTTGTTAATTGATTTAAACGGATGGCCAAATCGGCATTTGCATCCTTCTTAAACTGAAATTTTACTTTATCTATCTAATTAAATGTATTAATCTAGAGAGATTTCAGAGTTAAAATGGTGACTTTTCATTGCTTCATATTATCTACCTAATGTTGACGCCTAATTTTGACAACTTGATCATTTATTTTTTTATGAAAAATTAGGGTTGATCTCAACCTCTAATAAATAAATATTAGTTAAAACCACATATAGTCATTAGGAGCATACTTCATCAAAATTCATAAATAATTTGGCTAGTGGCGGCATATGGTGAATCGTTTGGACTAAGGACATATTGTGGGTGAAATTCATTAAATATAGAAGGCCTTGGGCTTAATTGAAATTAACCCATAAGATGAAGCCTTTTATAGGGAAAAGCGGATTAAACCGAATTACCACTATATAAGGACCGCTAATCCTCGCAATTCAGGGGGGAAGCGGGATAATTTTGCACAGTACACGGCGAGAATAGAGAGAACAAAGCCGGAGAAGAGAAAAGACGAGAGAGATGGTGAGTGGGAGACAAGGTAGAGAGATTGCGGTGGAGTTTGAATATGGGGAGTCAAGCGGTGATGTTTGTGAATGTAGTTTGACAATCAGGTAAAAAACTCACTCACAAGTCACAATCAAGTTCATCAAAGCAAAGTTCTTCAAAGGCACATGAAAGAAAAAAGTAAAAGCAACAAGAAAGGAGAAGGGTTGCGCTAGGAGTTGAGTGGGTTCATGATCCAAAATACAACAAGGAATTCTCTAGGCGAGTCCTGGCTCCCCCACCGTCACGGCATCTACATCAAACCGTGCTGGTGAACTTTCAATCGTCGTGTCGTGTTGCCAATCAACTCCGGACGCTAGCCGCTCTTCCAGGTCTTCAATTGGTCACGGGGGTTTGTCATCCATCGTCACCTTGACTTTGTGAGTTCTTCATCTGTCGGCCAAAGAGTAGTCGAAGCGGCGAAACAATTGTTAGAAAAACTCTTTTCTTGGAGAAGTGGTATCCATCGGCTTGAGATTTCAACATGAACACACTTCGGACCTCGACCCGATTGTAACCCAGATGACATTTGAGCACCACCACCAGCCACCCCCGTGACCACTCTCTTGATCTCAATTCCGTCGAGTCCCGTCTTAGGAACGTCATCTGCAAATTAGGTGATGATCTGTCAACGATTTGATTTGCAACATTATTGCTTGATTATGAGATTTGTTGCCTAGTTTGAATGGTGTGATCTTTAAATATCTATAAAAATCGCATGAAAATATCATCTGATGTAGTATTCAAAATTAGAAAATATATCATAATTTAATAACCTGTCTTCGATCGCCGGATTGATTTTCATCCTGAGATCCGATCTATGATAACATGGTAAAGAATCTTTCGTACCTTACACTGCCTTATGGTATAAGTCATTGATATTTTGTGTCATCCAAAGTCGTTGAATCAATCCCGGTAATGGAGCCAAAAACTTATTCTCTAAATTGGCAACACAAGTGTAAGTATCGAACAAGTAGTAACTCACATTTGATCCATGTGAATTTGAATAAACCTATGCACATTGAGATCTATAAATATTTCCGAGTTTAATAAGTCATCCTCAATTTATCTACTGCCATAACCACACAAACAATTTAGTATATCTTTATTTATTTGTATTGAATCTCCTTTCGATCTTAGATATGCAAAAAACAAAACATTCAAGTGTTAATCAAGCAATTAAAAGTATTAAGGGCATGATATATAAGTCACACGGATGAGATTTGAAATTGCATAAATAAGTCTTAAAAGTAATCAATCATAGTTAAACTACGTTGTAGTTCTAACAGCAAGTAGTTTAGAACATAATGGAAATTAAACTAAAAACAATAACTAAACAAAACATGATAAAAAAACTAGATAAAATATAGCAAGAATAGTTGAGGAATGGTTGTAATTCGCCTCATTTTTCTTCACTTGGCATATAGCATTGAAAAGACAAACTAAAGAATAAGATTGAAATCTTAAATCTAATATGATGAAGATGGCTCCTCTTCTTTCACGTTAATGGCCATTATATATACCTTCTCTTACTTTCTAAGAAATCTTAATCACATTATAATAAGATTGCAATTGAAGATTCTTCCCAATTAGGACTCCTCCCAATCATGAAATTCCTAATTTAGCTTGGACTTTGAATTTATCCTCAAAATAGGCTTGATTCTTCTTAATTTCAGATTTGCCTAGCTTAATCTCCAATTTGGAAAGCTTTTACATGGTTTATGAAGCTTACATGTGCTTTTCCACACATTTTGTTCTCCTAAGCTGGCAAATTACAGAATTAGTCCTTAACCTCCTTTTAACTTCAATTACCTACAAAATCAATTAAAATAGATAAAGCAGAAACTAGATTTAATTAAAACTAAGCAAAAATTAAGTCTAAGATAATAAGTAAACTCTATTAAAATAGAGTAATCAATCATCAAGTGGTGACTCTGATTTGTGATGTTGGAATTGTGACGTGATATTAATTTATCATAAATCTGCTTGGCTCGCCGAAGAATTTTAATTAGCAAAAAACAATGTCGATGGCCTTTGTTGTTTCCTAAATTGATAAACTGGGGCTAAATTGAGGCAAAGAAGCAAACCGCAATCCTATCTATTGAGATTAATAGTAAAATTGCAGATGATTATCTGCAAGAGAGTAAGTATATGGAGGACATCGAAAAAGGGGAGTTGTGGGACTTGACTGGGCGAGAAAGATGACACAGAGAGGGAAGATGCGGGCAAGTGTGATTCGGGAGAAAAACCTACCTTCCTCCAGAGAGGATGATCTTACATGAATATTTATAGATGCTAACAAACCCAAGAAATTGCATTTCATGCTGTTTCTGTCCTTTGTTTTTGGCACAAAAAATCAAGAATTGAGTGACTAGCGTTCTCATTCAAGGTGATTCTCGAAACAAGGCAAGCGGAGAGGCATCACGTCAACCTTCTCGTGGATGTTGAAGATGGGGTTGTTGGGCACGAGTATCGTCCTAAAAGATATCCTTGAGATCTCGTGAGGAAATGGATTCAACCATTGGGTGTCTCTCCTGTGCCCTGTTTTCATCTTCCCCGCGTCTTCAACCCTCCATTCATGGTACCATCTTCACTTCAAGGCCTCCTCTTCCTTCTCCAAGTTCGAAACTTCGAAGAATGGGTCTGTTCTTCACCCGTGCTCTCGGTGAGCTGCGGCGTACAAGATTTGGAGTATCATGAAGGCGAACCATAGGTGGTGACAGAGCTCTGTTTGTCCATCGTGAAAACAGAGCTTTCCTCTCTCAACTCCACACACACAGACACAGACAGTTTTTTTAACTTGTCTGATTGGACCAAATATTTTTCACGTTCGACTTTGATTTCTTTTTTAAAAAATCACGTTGCAGTCAAAATTAATTATTTAAAAAGTCGCAAATCGCGAAAATTCATGATCTAATGCACTTTAAATGGACTTTCTTTTATTGATATGACTTGTCATGCGAAACTCTATTAGATTTGTTTTTCCTTCTCGTGTTGTGTCGCACATGATGCGCTTCCTCCACGTTGTCCTTTTGACATGTTGTGTTTGCAGACAGTCCAGACCCGAAGGTCTCTCTAGTGTTGGTGCATTTATCACTCACACACTTGCTGGCGACCTTAAGGTGAGATTCATAATATGGGGAGGTCGGCTCGTTGACTGACGGGGTTGACCATCGGCAGGGAGTTAGGTTCTCAAGCTGAGCAAAAAAGTGACCAGCTGGGCAGATGCGGAGAGAGGCAGAAAATGCACCACTATTAGTTCATAGGACTGCTCGACTCCAAAAAAATAAGCTTCAAATAGAGAATGTAGAACGTATCATATCAGAGTTGGTTCTAGGCCAAGTCTACTCGGCAATCTAGCTTAATTCTAAGTAATGTGACCGTTGTTTTAAGAAGAAACGCACTATGTAAATAATCCATGGCATGGTGGTTATGTTCTTAATAGATTATCCAACATTCTCGGGGTTTCAAGCTTATTTCCAAGAAATCTCTTTGTTCGAAAGGATGTATAATAGTTCTCTAATTATTTACCTAAGAATTTTTACCCAATCTCCTTGTGAATCGACGTAAAACTAGTTGGATAAAACCGGTTTAGTTATAAAACCAGTTGGGCAAGAAGTGGAATCGGCCCACTTCTTGCCCTTCAAGCTAGAGTAAATAAATGGTATATTTGTCGGGAAGATTGTGGTAATATCTCATATATTTTACAGATAGACTCCAAAATTGGGGATTAAGTTAAATATATCATAGTCAAAATACAAAATATAACGAAAAAAAAGTTGACGATTATTGTAGTATGTAACGAAATAAATGTTTCAAAAGTAAAATGTAAAATTTTATAGTTTAGATATAATGTCTATCATCTTAAACTTCACGAGGGCAATAAATAAAATTTCCTTTGATTTCTTTAATTAATTCAGACCGCTTGCCTGAATTTTGGGGTGGGTTGGGTAGTTGTGGAATTAATTTACAAATTATCGTCTCCAAGGATATTGCCATATAATCTATCTCCAAAAATCGGATCAATTTATATATTGATATATGAACGATGGGAGCACGAAGTCGTAATAATGTTATCATAAAAGTGAGGAGATGCCAAAATTATAAGAAATGGTATTATAATAACGTTTTCCAAAAGGATATTTGCCCTAGGCACTTAAAAGAATTGCCCTTTGAAGAAGCTGCTCCCTGTTTTCGATTAGCGTCTCTATTACCCCCTCTCCCCCCCAAAAGAAAATAAAAGGCCGCACATTAATTCTGACAGACAGACAGCGAACCCTAGACAGCCCCCCCAAAAAAAAAAAAAAGAGGGAAAAAACTGAGATTGATGAATTCGCGGGGCTACTCTCAGGAATAGCAAGAGCGAGAGCGAAGCAAGAACGTTTCTCAGCAGGTTTCAGAGTGAGAGCGAGAGAGAAGGGATTGATGGAGGGAATACCGCACCCAATTCCAAGGACGGTGGAGGAGGTCTTCAGCGACTTCAAGGGCCGACGCGCCGGCCTTATCAAGGCTCTCACCACCGGTTTTCATCCCAATTCTTCTTAATTCTTCGGTTTCCCCCCTTTCGTGTGTGTTTTATTGCCCTTTGCCGGTGCATTCTGCCCATTCTCCCGTCTATTTCTTGCAGACGTCGAAAAGTTCTACCAGCAGTGCGACCCCGGTACGTCCCTTCCCCCATCTCATGCTGGGTCTGGATATTCGTTACTTTCTATTGTCTTGATCCTTCCATGTCTCCACATTGGTCAACCCCATGAAGACGAGCGTATGCAGAACAAGCGGAGCCCTCCCCAGCTCTTCAATTCTTATCATTTAGTTTTTCCCACCTCTTTCTTCTTTCGCTACTGCTCGTAACCTCCTTTGTTTCACGACATCGCCCGTGCACGTCGAGTTCGCCCTTAATCTTTTTATTTTGCCGAATATGCCCCTCTGTATTGACATGACGCCCGCGTGAACGGAGATTCCTGGTCTGAAGAGTTGCATTTCTTTCCCTTTTATGACCGTCAGAGAAGGAGAATCTCTGCCTGTATGGATTTCCGAACGAGACCTGGGAAGTTAATTTGCCCGTGGAGGAGGTTCCCCCTGAGCTCCCGGAGCCTGCTTTAGGAATCAATTTTGCAAGGGATGGAATGCAAGAGAAGGACTGGTTGTCACTGGTAGCCGTGCACAGTGATTCATGGTTACTTGCCGTTGCTTTCTATTTCGGAGCACGGTTTGGTTTTGGTAAAAATGAAAGGTATGAAGAGCTGTTCTCTTCAAGCAAAGTTACTGTTAAGCCCTATCAACCTGTATCTTTGCTTCCACATCTAACTTTTTTCTTTGTAACCTCTAAAATTATGATAGTTCTAGAATCTCACAGGCCCGCCTGAATATTGTTGCGTTAGTCCACCCCAATGAATTGCTCATTCTTAGTTTTCCCCCTATGCACAGCATGTTGTAGTTGTGAAGAAAAGTATTGAATATATCATCTCGACAGTATATTCAAGAATATTGGAAGGAGTCTCCCTATGAGGTTTTGCATGCTTCGAGGCCAGACAATTGATCATAGATCAGGACTAGAATCATACTAGATTGCTTTTTTGTTGTATTGGACTGTACTCCTGAATGGTATCTGTAACCATTAAGCTTAGAGTTTTCATAAAAGAATTGTGATTAGTCCTTAAAATTTATTTCTTAAGTATCTTTGTGAGGATTTTACAATATTTCAGTCCTAGAAATGAATCGTGTTAATTTTAAGTGAAAGAACTGCTCAGAGCTAAATAAACCATCTGCAGCATGTAGGATCGTGCGATTTAGTTACAAAGATGCAATGTATGAACATAAATATTCTGTTCAAATGAATGAACTTTCTTTCTTTGTCCTTTCCCGAATGATAATGATTCAACTGAATTTTAAGTTTCTTGATAGAGAAACAACTTGTTTTGTGATGTATTTTTCAAGTCCCATCTTACTGGTTAATGGTAGTTACTCCTTTTGTGCCTTATGGCTGCCATGAGTTAAGTCTGCTGGTGCTAGTATCTCCAGAACCATGAGCAGTCATGCTTAAAATCTCAGGGAGTTTCATCCCTAAGCTTGATTTTGACAGGCTTTTTGGAAGGGAGAGATTAGTTGGAGGCAAAATATTTGAGCAAGTATGAGATGGGAAGATGGGAATTTTCGTAGAAGATAATGGTAAAATGAGGGTGAAATAGACTTCCGCCAATCTACTTGTAGTTTTGAGCATATAGATGGGTGAAACACATCTGGATGTCAAAGGATGTTAGGTCCATATTTTGCTGAGGCAGTACCAAAGACAAGGAGCATTGCCACGTCTTAGTTTGCAATTAGGCTCTTACAAAAGTTGGTGACACAGAAGCAAATTGTACGTTTTGTTGTTCACAAATTTAGATTCCCATTTATCTCTAATGTGAAAAAGAGACTTCTGCAAACTTGTTTAGTGGTTTTCCTGTTTTATCCTGCTCTTCCCTCTGATAAATCTATGCAAATTTTTTCAGTTTGTATTAGCATTCAATTCTTTTTCTGTTGCTATTAGTGTTTAAGAGTTTTTCAAGGTCATGAAGGTATTGACTGATTGTTCATCTGCCATCCGCAATATATTGCATTTCACCATGAATAATTCGGTTATTTTAAAGGTTTTGTTTACTGTCTGACTTTCCTGTGATCCATCTTCTTGTATCAGTTTTAGACTTCTCCCTAGGCTGGCTTATTTCTTGCGGTGTTAGAGGTAAGGATTAGAACCTGGCAAAGTCTTTTTCCCCTTTTTAACAATCTAAGGGATTTAAGAGAATTTACCAAAAAAAAAAAGAAAGGGATTCAAGAGAGTCAAAGACTGTATAGGGGCCTGGCCCTTTGGTACCGTCCGGACACAGGGGGCCCGTGGTGGATTCCTCGGTCATTAAAAAAAAATGAAGTCAAAGACTGGTTGACTTGAAGCTTTCAAAGAAATTACAGAACAGTTCAGGTTGTCTTTTCATTCAGATAAGAGATTGAATCTTAACATTAAAGCAACTGTATGGTTCATGTAAGGACCGACGGAATGTTTTCGGATGTGATAGGCCCACAGACATTATGATAGATTGATGGAAAGTGCAAAACTTTGGTATCTTGTAGCCAAAACAAAATAGATTATGTCAGACGGTGTGTGTTATGTATTAGTGGAGTAGTTCTTCTGATTCACAAGAATGCAAATTTTCAACTTACCAAAAAAAAAGAATGCAAATTTTCAGGTGTCATTTGCTATATCTCGCGGCCATTTACTTAGTCTTAGATGCATAGTGTGTTTTGTGGCCAGCTGGCATTTATGAGCTGATGGTGTTTATGTATTTGGTATGCCAGCTAGAGAAGCAACTTAATAGAAACCATGCTTATTGACTCCCATTCCATAATGGAAGATAAGTAGAAGTTCTTGTAAGAACTGTCTGCAAGGATCAGTTTATGTTATGCATTTGCGGGCGACAAATGAGTAAATAAGGATAATTTAATTTTTCTCTCTCTTTTTTTTCTTTAGTCGCACTTCTGATGTTACTGGATCTTCTGTACAGCGTCATAACACTAGGGAGGGGCATGTTTAATCTTCTTCATTATTCTGCTTTTATCGTTTTGTTGTTAATGGGGTTGGCATTACAGAAGACCTTGGTTAGCTATTTAGCTTCTGCAATGATGATGCAATGTATTGCTGTGAGGATATGACCAAGCTTCTTGATGCAATGGAACATAGCACTCTTTTAAGTTAGTAGAAATTGCATTTTGTTTTTTCGTCATCTTTTTTATGTTTGTGTTGGTATGGTCTGTCATTTCTCCTTAATTGTACGGTAGCTCAAATAAAGACTATTGTGACAATTATCTAAGTTTTGTGAGAAGCTAGCTAAAACATATCAAGTCATGTTGTTTTTAACTTTTCTTTTATTCGTGTCATTTTGAGTTCTTCTGCTGTTTATGTCGGTGGTGATCAGAATAATACTCCATTATCAATCACTCTGCATACCCTGGTTATTTAGGCAGGCTGACATTACATTGCAGTTCCTCATTACCATTTCTTGTTGTTTACTTCTTTCTTTATGGCTTTTCTTAAACTGTTGTTATCCTCTATTGCTTGACCATGGATCTAGATTCAGAAGGTTAGAAACTTGCTGTGGTTGTGGTAATTGCTAAATCAGTTCTTGATTGTGAAGAACTATCTAGCATCGACCCTTCTTATGGATTGAAGCATTCGATGAAACAGGTTCTGAGAATGTTGTTACCCATTTTATGCTAATACATGGGGATAGAAGTGTGCTTTTCTCAAACTCGGGACTGTCACCTGGGAGGTCACTTAGCCATCTTGGCTGTCCTCTAGTCTCAATATTTCTTATGCAGATTTGGTTCCATGGCTTTGGGGTAGGGTGGGTTACCCCTTGTTTAATATGCCGGGCCCATTCTAAATTCATGAGAAATCTATATAGTTGCAGTTATTGCTGATACAATCATTTTTATAAGTGACACTTTTCTATTTTACTGTTTTGCAAACACATAGAAGGAACTAGCTGACGTAATCACTGGCAGTTTGAGTTAAACAGAAGCTGAACTTCTCCAGGCAAGATCCTACCATCGTCCACCTTAGATCCTTCATAATATCCCTGATTGGTCAACTTGGATATATTCCCCATTTTTATTGGTGAACGTGGATAGGAAGCATTTGTGTGGAACATTGTAACGAGTCTAGCAAAGGTGGAACAACTGGCTGTGTTCTGCATTTTAGAGCAGAGAATTGTTGATAACATGCATTATAGTCAATATAGCTTGTTCTGATTTTGAAGGATCGAATTTTACAGAAAGAGGCTTTTCCAAATGATAAATGATCTCCCAACCATATTTGAAGTTGTGACGGGAAATGTTAAGCAATCAAAGGAACAATCTGCTAATCAAAACAGCAAAAGCAAATCTAGTACAAAGATGGTAAGAAGTTTCGGTTTTGAAATGATATTATTTGCAGATGTACTTTTGCTTCCTTTGGTTCACGCATAGTTATTCATTGCTGATCATGCATGGATGTTGCTTTTAAACCTCTCCTGTAGTCTGAGCCACAATCCAAGGGAGTGAAGATGTCTCCACCACCTAAACAAGAGGAGGAAAGCGGGGAAGAAGAAGAAGATGATGAGCAGGGTGCCACCTGTGGGGCATGTGGGGATAGCTATGCCAACGACGAGTTTTGGATTTGCTGTGATATCTGTGAGAGATGGTTCCATGGAAAATGCGTAAAAATTACTCCGGCAAAGGCGGAGCATATAAAGCAGTACAAATGCCCCAGTTGCAGTAGCAAGAGGGCTAGAGTCTGAACCATGTTCAGAAATTGGACATAAATCAATCAAGAAGGCTAGACAAGATCAAGAAATTTCTCTTTGCAGTTTAATTTGGACACTGTAGTTGGGAACTCGTATTGCAACAATGGGACTTAAGCTACACTCTTCTTCTATCCAATTTTCTCAGGGATTATGTTTGAAGTCGTTGCTCACAAATAGAATGCCTTATATGTATATTATTATTTGTGCAGTCTCATTTGTTGCAAAAAAAATATGCCTTGAGGCGATTGTGCACCTTTAGTTAAGGTAAGGTTCTTCGTTGGGATGTAACAGAATGTTCAATTGATTAAATAGTCACCTATGCTTTTTTCTTGAGTTGGGAACAGTCGTAAAAGAATGAGGATGATGAGTGCTCGATCGCACCCTTTAATTTTCAGATGCTGAATTCCAATTTTTCCTGCTGAAATGGCCAGACTTCCAACGGACGGTCAGATATTTATGGTGGATATTTCAGCTTGGATTTTAAAGGACGACTGCCACCAGATCTGCTGCATTCAAAAGTAGGGGCTTGTAAATGTCTTTATGGTGCCTGACGGGAATTTGGGTTTTCAAAAAAATAAAATAAAATGAAATCTCTCCTCCAATTAAAGGGAGCCGTCCAATTTTAAATCGAACGGCTCTAAAATTAAAATCTCATATTTAAAGGTAGGTGATCCTTATCCACAGAGTGGGGATCCGGATTTTCTACCTTAGGAGTAAGTGCTTTTATGGTGCCTTGATGGAAATTTAAGCCGTTCGAGGACAAACAAAACAAAATCTCTCCCCCCTATTAATGAGAGCTGTCTGATCTTGAATCGGACGGCTCCAAAACTAAGATCCCCTGTTTAAAGGTAGAGGATCCAAATCCGGTCAATCTGCATCTGAAATACAGGTGATTGTCTGGAAATTACCAGTAATCCTTGCAAGAACATTGGCCTTCCACGAAATGGTGGAACCTGTTGTTGTCCCGTACTGTTATCTCCCTGTCCTCCAATTTAGAGATTATTTTGATCGCAGTATGACAGTCCCAACATATTCTCATATTTTTCATCACCCTAATCGCTTCCCCAGCTTCACTAACAATAAGAGCAAAGCAAACGGCGAGCTTTTCACTATGGACCCCCACCATCTCTTCTCTATCCTCTTCCACCACGTCCCTTAGGACACAGCTTCCATCCACCGCATATCCGCTCCTTTGCATCCTCCTCGTCAAGTTGGCCAACAGATGGTAGATCTCACTGCATCTTTTGTGCGATCTGTCCCCCGCAATGAACTTATGCACCTCGCCCTCATGCTCCACCCAGCTCCATCCAGTTGCCTTCATGACCCCCCTCTTCTGCATCATCCGCCTGACCTTATCAACATCCTCCCACCTGCCTGCCTGTGCGTATATGTTTGACAACAAAACAAAGTTCCCTGAATTGTTTGGCTCGATTTCAAAAAGCCCGTAAGCAGCCATCTCTGCCAAATCGGTCCTCCTGTGAATGCGGCAAGCATTCAAGAGCGACCCATACACTCCTGCATGTGGCTTCATCGGCATGATCTGAATCAATCTCTTTGCTTCCTTGAGCTCACCCGCACGACCTAGCAAGTCAACCATGCATGCGTAGTGATCGTTTGATGGAGCTTCGATTGTTTCAAACAACTGGCGACCTTCTTGTATTAAGCCGGCGTGGCTGCACGCCGTCAGGATGCCTAAGTAAGTTACGTGGTCTGGGTCAATGCCTTCCTCTTTCATCTTTGACATCAGTTCCAAGGCTTCTGTTCCACGACCGTGGGCAGCCAAACCCGAGATCAAGGTGTTGTAGGAAACCACATCTTTCTTTTCCATTTCCTGGAAGATTCGCTGGGCATCTTTAATGCTCCCACATTTAGAGAACATGAAAATCAAGGAATTATACCCTGAAGTGCCAAGCCTAATTGGATTTTTCTTGAGAAAAGCTACAGCCCATTTGCCGATCTCCAGGGCGCCAAGATGCCCACAAGCTGAAAAAACGCTTGCCATGGTGAATTCATCCGGCTTTGGATGTCCACCAGTAAGAGTAACCATGTCTTTGAAGAGCCGGACCGCAAAAGCTGATTGGCCATTTTGAGCATATCCAGCAATCACGGAGTTCCAGGAGACCACATCCTTGTTCAGCATCCTATCAAAGAGTTCCCTACCGGAGGCTAAATCTCCTGACCTCATATATGCCGAGATCATGGCATTCCATGTGACAGTGTTCTTGTGGGGACCCAGATCATCAAAAATTCGTCTAGCGGCAGCCAAGCGTCCACATTTGGCATACATGTCAAGGAGTGCCGTCTTGAGGAAGCAATTGAAATCAATTCCCCTTGCCTGATGAAGCAACCTGGCAAGTGAATCGGCAAGGGAAGGATTGCCACGTGCAGCGCAGGATGAAATGACAATGACCCAAGTCGTCTCGTTGGGTTGGAAGCCGGCATCAACCATGTGTTGAAACAACCGGAGAGCCTCATCCTCGAATCCATTCTGAGAGTAGCCAGAGAGCATAGCGTTCCAAGAGACCACGGTCTTATTGGGCATTGCATCGAAGCAGCGCCTAGCACTCTCCAAGTCCCCAATCCGGGCATAACCAGTGACCTTGGCAGTCCAAGTGACGACATTCCTGCGGGGCATCGCATCGAAAAGAGCACGAGCTTCCGGGAGGTGTCCCCACTTGAAGTAGGCGGAGAGGAGGGAGTTGGAATCGGGGAGAGCCCAGTGGGACAATTCGTCGAACAGGCGGCGGGCGAGCTTGAGGAGTCCAAGCTGGGCGTAAGAATGGAGGAGGGCATTGCGGAGTTTGGGATGGCGGAGAAGGCCGAGTTTGAGGAGGTGGGCGTGGACGGGGACCGGAGATGGTGAGGACCGGATGAGGAGGAGGAAGGAGGCCCAGCTGTGGTTGTGGCGGTGGACGACGATGGACTGGGCATGCAACTGCTTCACCTGCCCAACGTCGCTGATCTTCTTTTGCAGCAGCCTCCGGTCCACTTTCTTCCCATTCATCTATTGATCCACAACACGTTTACTACTTCGCTTTTAAAGCTCATACTTAGGCTCCGATCGGCCAATAGAAACGTATTATTCCCATTCCCGCCCTCTCCCGTCAAAGTTTGAGTTCCGGAAGTTTGCAGTTAAAAAAAAAAAATCCAATCGCACATCATGAACGAGAATCTATCTTAAGCCGAACCTTCTAATACCAAAAAATTAAAAATGAAGATAAAAATCCTGGAGCCTGAAAGAATATCTAGGGGTGATCGGTTCCTCCGGTGAGACCGGTTTCCGTTCTCTAAGACTGTGGACCGGACCACCAAAGTCCTGGACCGGTCTAGTTTCCAGGCGGTTTAATGGGATTGGGAAAAATTCAAAAAGAAACCTAAAGAACTTTTCATTGGATTGGTTGCCGGCCACAGTTTCTCATGGAACCAATTAAAAGATGATAAAAAAGAAGAGGGAGATGTTGAAGGAAGAAGGATCGAGTGACCATAGCATCACCTCCTCTGGATTTCTCTCTAAATCTTCCAAAAGTTGTGTCTGGCTTTAATTGAATGAATTGGCAAACTCCTCCGCCTAGCAACACGATTGCGAAAAGCTCGATGTCCGGCTAAGAACTCAGCCTATGAAGTCGAATACTCCTCTCGTCTTTTGGTCGAAATCCACTCTCATGTTCAAACCTTGATTCCCTCTTATCTTCTCGGCTTCTCGTGTTCTCGTGCCTCATAATCTCTCTTTGCTTTTCCAACTAGTCGAGTTCCTATATGCAACCATGAATCTTCAGTTTATTTTTCCTAATTTATTGCCATTGTTTCTTTAATCAATGAAGACACGCTTCAACAATTTCTAAATGCTGAGGGATGCAGTCAAGAATGCGAGTACTAGATTTATGCGATATCCATATGTTTTGTTTGGAGATAAAGTTCTGTTGTCATTGGGTTGGATCCCGAAAATGCGTGAGAGATCTCTGAGCAAACAATATGGGAGCCCGCGGTGCTTGGTTCGAGTGAGCCATGCTTTACTTAATATATTTTGTGAATTCAAATGTCACGCTCACCTCAATAGGAGAGGAGGGAAGGAGGGTAGATGAGTTCAAGGAGGAGAGAGTGAGGGAGAGGGTGGAGGGGGCTATAATTACCTAGGGGAGAGAGAGACGGTAGGCCAATCGGATTTCTCTCTCTTGGCCCTAAAAAAAAAAGGGTTAGTCCAATGGTTTGGTTCAGAGTTGGTCTAAGTTGTTTGATCCGGGTGGTTTGGTTTGGTCCCGCCATACTAGGAATCGAGAACCGAACTACCCGATAACTAATTTCATATTTTGGAACTATGGACCATATCGAAACTTCCAATAACCGGACCAATCAAGCTAGTTCAGTCTAGTCCAAGTAAGTTCTCTAGTTAGGCGGTCTATTGTGCTCACCCCTAAGAACATGTAGAGTTTTCGAAATTGAAAGAAAGAGTAATGGTAAATGATGGTCTTTTCAAATGCTAAGATGCCAAGATAAGTTTAGGGTTGATATCGACCGAAAACTCAAATCCATGATTTTATGTAACGATATCGAGCTTATTGCCAAACTCTAAACACAAGTTTCAACATTGCGAAAAATCATATGAATCAAACATTAACTTGAAAAGCTGCGAGTTCGTTAAAAAAATAGATCTTGAAATGAGGCATATATACTTTGAAGATGAGATAATCAATAGTGTTCATTTCTCGTACTTAGCATTCGTAAAATGTTAAAAAAAATATTCTCCGTTTGATTGCAATCCTAAAGTTTTTGAGATTTTTGTTATCACGAGGGAAATTTGCGATGAATTTTTCTTTAAATTTATAAGATAGTTGCACAAAGTCCTATATTCTAAAGAAATATGACGTTATGCTATCCGCTCGAAACACATGTCATTATGCGTTTTTCCAATAATTAATTAAGATCTCTAGCGTCGAGCATATCTCATCAAGTTGCGCAAAACAAAATATTATGTACATCATTTAAAATTATATAGAAGTCTTTGGACCGCTGAAATGACCGTTTTAACTAAAGATCAATCCATCTAGGCTATAGACTCCAACAACCGAAGCCCTAACGCCGAGCTTTTCAAAGACATCATTCGATATCGATGGATGGTACCAGAGATGTTACCAAACACAACCCTCGAAAGGATGGGAATTCTTTTATCTTTAGCTTTTCCCAACTGATTGGATGGGACAAAAGACTCGTCCCCAAGCGATGGGTTGTTTGCTCTGATCGCTCGGAGCTGCCATGAGAAGAAGCCAGAACAGAAGACAAATATGTCGAACGACGACTGCCCACATTTGACCATGTGAAGTGAAATCACGTGCAAGAGAGAGAAAAGGAGCGTCGCGTCTTGTCTTGGGGCCGCCCGTGTTCTCTCCTCTCTGCAAAATGTTTGTATCGTCATTTGATTGCTGCTGCTGCTGCTGCTTCTTCTTGTTATTATTATTCGCAGAGGAGAGAGAGAGACGACAATGAGCGCGGGAGGTGCACCGCATGATGGTCCTCACACAATCAACGCTGTGGCTTGCCTTGTCCTGGCGCGACACTTGGGCTCCATCCCATTTTTGTGCTTATCTTCATTAAAAAGTTCCTAAACGCATTTAAAGGTGCTCGCTTTGACATTCAACATCATCAAAGTAAATTCTCTCCTGACTTTTCTATACCTTTCTTGGTAAGTATCATAGCACATTAAGATAATTTAGGTATCTTCAAAATTCATTAGTAAACCGCCAACTAAATCGGAGCGTGGTTGGTAATCTTTTCATGACTTTGAATGCACATTCCCTGGAGAGTCATACTGGAAGATCTGCATAACAAGTTGCAAGTAAATATATTTCGTCTGCTTGGATTAATGGTGGCCGTTGCTCCGATGAGAATGGGAGATCGCGCTGACTTAAGCCTGTATATTCACGAAAGAGTCCACGAGATGGTTGGCTGACTTCAATTAAGAGGAAAGGAAGAAGGAATGGGAATAGTAAATTTTCAAATCTCTGGGATCTTTTTTGGCCGTAAATCGACATTTATGGAAGGAGGATCCCGACTTTCCAGTGTAGAAGCGGCAAGCTCCAAAGACGAACAATTTTCTAAAAGTGGGGGCGCCAATCCGCCCCCGCCACCCATTAAAACCCTAGAATACTTTTGTTAACAATGTCTCCCTCCCCTCCCCCTCAATTCATTTCTTGAATAGAATATGAATAATTAACCCCTGCTGCAGCAGTACCGGTAGCCTAGTAGGGGCAGTATCAGCTGTAGTAAAGTAATAACGGGATCCGATCTATTCCTCCTCCTCCTCCTCTTCATCCTCCTGCGATTGGCTGGCTGGCTGGCTGGCTGGCTGGCTGGCCGTGTGTTGAGCAGTTGTCCATGTCGTAGAGCTACAGAGGGTGAAAATGGCAACCGCAAAGCTCGTTGGGCATTTTGGATCCTGACCCTTTTGCAAAACTATAGATTTTGGCTCTTGACGATGTCGGCGTCTTGCAGAATGAAGGGGAAGAATGGCGATCCCACACCCAGCAAGCTGCACCTGAAGCGGGAGCTCACCCAAATCCGCAAGGCTTCCCGCTTGTTGCGGGATCCCGGCACCACCTCCTCCTGCAAGTCGCGGCCTCTCTCCGCCCTCTGTCGCCTCCCCAGTACCCTCAACGCCGATCGCAAGAGCCCCGTCTTCTTGTACAACTGGAAGTCCTCCAACTCCCCCAATGTCCTCAGATCTTCCTCCCCCTCCTCCTCTCCCAACAGTCAAGATGACAGCTTGAGCGACGCCCGCAATGCTGTCTACTCCAAGGCCGGTGGCAGCGACATCACTCGTCCCTCCCATGATTTCCGCCGCCGAGATGCCAATCTTGTCCCGAAGGGTGGCGACGCTCCCTCTTCTTCCTTCAAGAAGCGGAAGAAGAAATCCGATTCCCATGCCCTTCTCCTCCCTAGATATACTCCCAAGGACCTCCATCTCCCTAGGAATTCCGCCCACTCGATATCCTTTCGCAGTGGTCACCCTCCGCTACCGCTGCTCCCGGATGACTCGGTTGATCCATCTGATGATACGGACGATTACAGTCGCTCGGAGGATTTGAAGCGGATTTCTAGAGCATCCCCATTGCTTTTAAAAGCGAAGCACCGCAAGAATTGGTCCCACTCCTCCTCCAAATTGCTCAAGAGCATTAGGAAGGAGGACTCTTCCTACACCTACAGTACCCCTGCTCTCTCGACTAGCTCCTATTACAGGCATGCCAATCGGAATCCAAGCACAGTGGGGTCTTGGGATGGGACGACCACTTCTGTAAACGATGGCGATGACGAGGTGGATGATCCTTTGGATATGCCTGGGGGGCAGGGATGTGGGATCCCTTGCTACTGGTCCAAAAGGACGCCCAGGCACAGGCGCATGTGTGGCAGCTGTTACTCTCCTTCCCTCTCCGACACCATAAGGAGAAAAGGCAGTAGTATACTCTGCGGCAGTCAATCAGTGTACAGTGGGCGCCGCCAATCACCTTCGGGGTCAAAGAAGCGAAGAAATGCGTCTAAGAGTGCTCAAGGTGTTCTTCCGTTGCTCACGAACGATACTGACGCCAGAGGAGGATCGTCGGCTGAAACGGGGCACAGCGATGATGAGCTCTCCACAAACTTTGGGGAGCTCGATTTGGAGGCATTGAGTAGATTGGATGGGAGGCGGTGGTCGAATTGTAGGGATCAAGATGGGTTGGAGGCTCTTGCTTCTACCAGTAACCAAGGAGAGGAAGATGCTATGCCGGATAACCTCAGAAGCTTGAGTCAGAAGTATAAGCCCATATTCTTTGATGAGATTATTGGGCAAAACATTGTGGTTCAGTCGCTTGTCAATGCTATTTCCAGGGGTAGGGTTGCTCCTGTCTATTTCTTCCAAGGACCTCGTGGGACCGGAAAAACTTCCACAGCCAGAATTTTTGCTGCTGCTCTGAATTGTCAGGCTACCAAAGAAGCCAAGCCATGTGGATGCTGCAAAGAGTGCTCGGACTTCTTTTCTGGAAAGAGCAGAGATCTTTGTGAGGTGGATGGCACCAATAAGAAACAAATTGATAAAGTCAGACATCTGCTAAAGAACTTATCAGTTCGGCCACCAGCGCATTCGCGGTACAAAGTTTTTATCATTGATGAGTGTCATCTTTTGCCCTCTAAAGTATGGCTGGCTTTTCTCAAATTTGTTGAGGAACCACCACGTCGAGTCCTCTTCATTTTTGTCACAACCGACCTAGACGGTGTGCCCCGTTCCGTGCAATCTCGCTGTCAGAAGTACCTTTTCAACAAAATCAAAGATAATGACATTGTGTTACGACTACGCAATATATCTGCAAGTGAGAATCTGGATGTCGAATTGGATGCGTTGGATTTAATTGCTCTGAATGCAGATGGTTCGCTTCGAGATGCCGAAACTATGTTAGATCAATTGAGTTTGTTGGGCAAAAGAATTACGACATCGCTTGTG
Organism: Melaleuca quinquenervia; assembly: GCA_030064385.1. NCBI lineage: Eukaryota > Viridiplantae > Streptophyta > Magnoliopsida > Myrtales > Myrtaceae > Melaleuca > Melaleuca quinquenervia. The sequence goes on along the minus strand of CM057726.1, from coordinate 26,002 downwards.
AACGAACTTGTGAGTTCCATATCAGATCCTTTATCGACATTACTGTTCCTCTCTGAGTTTTGGGTTTGCTTATTTCCCCTATATGTGGGACAAATGTTTTACTCCTTTAGGTTTTAACCGATAAAACGACTCACAAAATTTAATGTCTTTCTATAGGTTGGAGTTGTTTCAGACGAGAAATTACTTGATCTATTAGAGCTAGCCATGTCGTCGAACACTGCAGAAACGGTGAAAAGAGCCAGGGAGTTCATGGACTCGGGGGTAGATCCATTGGTTTTAATGTCACAGCTGGCCAGTCTTATTATGGATATCATAGCTGGAACATACAAGATGGTTGATTCCGAGTATAGCGAGCCCCTTTTTGGTGCTCGAACCTGTGAGTGCAGAACGTAGTCTCATTGAATTCATGAATTGTTGCTGAAATAATGTTATTTGATGCTAATCAAACAGCACTGTGGAATTGTAGTCGTCTTAGTTTTATGCTACCGAGAATACTCTTTGTTTGAAGCTTATTTTGTGTTTTTCCTTACTATATAATTCTACTTGAAAGTTTGCATAAACTGAGGACCCAGTATGCAGGGCATATAAGTTTGCAATTAGCAAGATAGATTCTATTTGCTTATTTTTTCTTTGATAGCCCTAAAGCACTTGACTAGTATTGTCTTTATTCATAAAAGCCTCGGCTGTCCTCCAGAGGTGCCTAATTGCATGGGACCTCTGCAAGCCACGGTTGGCAGTTACTGGCTTTCAGAAATCAATTAAAGAGTAAATGATTGCTATGCTAGCCTATCTAATTGACTTGGTAAAAGAAAATTTCATTGAAGTGGCACCAAGCCGCTGCTGACCCCTACACAAGAATCATTTACATGGCCTAGAGGCATTGGCTTCTTTTCTTTTGTTAATTGATATTGAGCCATTGGCTTGCCCTTGTCGTGATTTTGTAGTTTAGCCACATATCATATGGTTTTGGACTATCATTAGGAGCTGAGGCTATTTAGTATGTCACCAACTTTAGGTCTCTCCTTAGCTTTACTCAAAGTTTGAGCCAAGTTCCTTGTTGCTTGCTGGAAAGTGCATTAACTTTAAAATTAAAATGAGTACCTTGTCTTTAAGCCACAATAATTTCCTCAGCCATGTTTTTATTAAGAAGGGTGTGCCTGGGGCTCTTTGAGCACCCTGCTGAATCTTGCTAGGTGTGGAAGTCCCTTCTCGCCACACGAATCAGTAATTGCTCAAGACACACATGTTTAGGCTCCTAGTAGTGGCCCCATGACTCCATGCAAGTGTGATGATTTGATCCCGGACCTCAATCAAGTTAGGGTTTGAATGTGCTGCCACTTCAGCAGCCCTTGTGCTCAATTCCTGAGCCATGCTATTTATCCCTTTAATTAGCGCCTCAGCCTCCTATGACAAAGCTTCTTTCAAAGTGCTTGTGGATAAGCACTTATGAGTTATTTCTTTTCGCCACCTAGTTTTCTATGCTTTGTTTTCCTGGCTCCAACCACGACAAGTTTAACTAGATAATGTCAGCTGCTAAATTCCTGATGGACACTAAATTCCTGTTTTACCAAGTTCACTGGGGATTAAAACTAGATAATGTTAGATGCTGCAAGCACGGTTGACCCTCATCGATCTAGTAGCATTTATGATTGTTGAATTTCTGAGTCAGCATTAATTCTATGATTTCATACTTTTGGGAAAGCAGAACAACTTTATACTTATTCCTGCTTAAACCCTTCTAGTTTACCTTCTTAGTTGCTCTTTATTACCAATTTCATATTGTTTGTGATCACTATGAAGGCTCAATGTTTGCTGAGTGGTTTTTCTGTCAAAGCTTTCCCAAGAGTGTGGATGGTGTATTGTTGGAAGAAGTTGACTCTTAGAATTTATCGACAAAGATCCTTTGCCTTAGGTTCTTCACTATCTTGTACTAAAAGAACAAGATAATCTTGTTTTGATGAGCAATTATTTTTGTAAGAATAAGTAGTATTTTTGCTCAATCACATTGATCTGATGCTTTTGTATCTAATTGCCTATCTATCCTAAAGGTTTCTCATTATCTCGAGTTATCCTTAAGTGAACGGCGATTTTGTTTTTACAGATGTTAGGGGGATAAAAAGTCCAGTAAAGATGCTACTGTCAAATATTGCAACTTCATTTAGAGGATGAATTATTCTGTGATACCATGTCACTGTCTAGCATTGCATGTTGGTAAATTTGCACCTGTACGTGCTATTGAATGTCATAGGGCATGTGATCTCCTATAAGCGTGTAAATTTTCATAGCTACAACATTAATAACTACATGTTCTTTTGGCTTCTATAACAGTAAGTGAATCTGAATTAGAGAGATTAAAGCATGCTTTGAAGCTTCTCTCAGAGGCAGAGAAACAGTTAAGAGTTTCGAGTGAACGGTCAACTTGGTTTACGGCGACATTGTTGCAACTTGGTTCTGTGCCACCAGAAGCTTCGCATTCCGGCAGCAGTCAGAAGGAAAGTTCTAGGACAACCGAAGATCCATCAAGTGTTTCTAGAGGATACACTTTTTACAAGCAAAAATCAGATTCTAAATACGCAACCCATGAATCTGCCTCTCCTGTGTCTTTGCTCGAAGGAGCAAATTCATCTCCCTGTCATCAGGGGACTGTGTTGTCACTCATCAATGATCATGCTTTCAGAACCAGTGGTACACATTGTGTGGGGCTCGGAGGCACGATGTTTAAAACAACTAGCCTGGAAAAATTGAATGACATCTGGACACGTTGCATAGAGAGGTGCCATTCAAAGACACTCAGACAGTTGCTGCATGCCCATGGCAAGCTCATATCTATTTCGGAAACTGAAGGTAAGGCAATAAGCTTCCATGTTTCATCATCCATACCTTGTGATTGTCTGGTCATGTACCGCAATCTGGGTTAGACTAAAATTTAATAAGCAGCGGTTTGTTTGATTATATTCTTTTGAAGTTCATATTTGGAAAAAGAGTAGCAATCTTGGTTAAGGAACGGTGGAATATATTTGATACAAAGGATTTTGATTGACGAGTATCAACCGTTGATGTACATCCCATGCTGGTTATATTTGACAGTTGTTCCGACACTGTGGGATCTCATGAAGACACAGGGACAGCCTTGTTATTTTGAACTCTACCCTGTCCTTGTCAGCCAAATTCTAAACCAGGAATTGTTTATTTACTACTAGTATGGCCTACATAAATCGCTTGTTAGTTCGTTGGCTGATATGTAACAAAATAATGGATAACATGTCTAGCCTGGTGTTGGCCTACCTAATGCTCTTTATTGTGTCTATAACATTTGAAAAGAATCTTTCATCCGTCTGGACGTTGATTTGCTTGTGGAACCATGTGCAACCATAGTTTGTATTCCCCCAATTTCATTGTAGCTTCTTCTACAATTCTTAGCTTGCCTTTTGAGAATTGTGAAGTACTTGGTGTGAGTTGAACTTATATAGAAGGATCATTTGTAATTGCCACACACCACTATTCACCTAAACTGGTCAGACAGAGGTTCGTTATGCTTGTTTCTAGTTATTTGGATGCTCCATTTTGCTGATGAGAGGAGTAAGTTTTGTTGGCTCAAATAACTAATCGCCCCAGTTTCTTTTGGGGGGGGGGGGGGGGATGATGTTCCCCATCAAATTGTCTTCTCTTATGGTTTCTTTTTCACGTAGTTGGATTAAGTTTGGTAAGAGTCAGGTACCTTCTATTTTGTTGGGCATAATTCATGCCTACTGTACCCTCTAATCCATATTTAATGTGTTCGCTATGTGCATCTATTGGTTGACAATGAAGACTGTGCTTTTTTGTTTGCTTCTGTATTTCTAATGTAATTTCATCGTGGTTGCAGGAGTTCTTGTTGTATATGTAGCTTTTGCAGATAAAGATGTTAAATTGAGAGTAGAAAGGTTCTTGAGCAGTATTACAAACTCCATAGAAATAGTCTTGAGACGAAATGTAGAGGTTAGACTGATCCTTCTCCCGAATGGTGAGGATCTGATGAAGTATGCCAATCCAAGGGATTCACCAGTTCCAAATCTAAGAGGAACAGATATGGACACTCAAAGAGAAAGTAAAGCATTTGCTGAAGGTTATGCTGACGAGGCATCATGTCAAGAGTTACCCAAGGTGTCCCAGAGTACTCTCAACAATTTAGATCACAGGTTAAAAGGGGGACTTCAAGATGATTCTAAAGACTGTCAGTTGTTGGAAGGGATCGAATCTTCATCTGAGTTAAAGGTTGACGCGACTAATGGTACAAATGAAAAGAGGCAGGAGGTCCCAATGCAGAGAATAGAGTCCATTATCAGAGAGCAAAGATTAGAAACTGCCTGGCTGCAAACTGCAGATAAAGGAACCCCTGGCTCGTTAATTTGTTGCAGACCTGAGAAGAATCAGGTCTTACCTCAAGATGGCATCTATGATCCACATAAGATGGAATCAATTAATTCTGCAGACTTTTCTTCTCAGCATTGGGAGGATGAATTGAATCATGAACTCAAAGTTCTGAAGATTGCTGATGGGAGTGCCTTGCAGAAGGACCAAGTTAATAAAAGTCACTATCCCATGTCCCCAAGTTTGTTGCACGATAGCAGCTTCATGGCAAATTTCAACAAGGAGAGCCTGTAAGTTGATTTTCACATCTTTCTTTGGGTGACAAGGGAGCAATAGAAAACAAAATAAACTGGTTCACAAAACGTGTGAAAAAATTTACTCACAATCTATGATTTGCTCCTGCTATCTAGTTGTGCAAGTCGATTTTCTTATTAATTAGTTTCTTATAGTTCTATCTATGATTTGCTCCTGCTATATGAAGCTAGTTATTCTCTAAACTCGAGGGCAAAATCAGCTCTCTCAATAAGTTCTGTTGACTGTCTCCTTCAGAAGTCTAACTCAAGTTATATCTTCTCGGGTTTGTCTTATCAAATCGGGAAACTTAAGATTGGTTTGTTCAAGCTTTTAGGGGACTTCTGGTTTTTTCTTCAAAGGTAAAATCCGTAAAAAGGATTTTCTGATTATTTGAATGACGCTAAATTGTCCTGAAAACTTTATAGATAACTTGCATCATTTACCTTGTATACCGGTTCTGATTCTTCGACAATTGAAGGTGCTTTTTGAATTCAAGTACACTTGGTTAAGAGTTATCTTCCATACTTTTGTTGATGATTACCTGCTGATAAATTGGAGAAACAAGATCTGCAGTCTGTATGTGTATGCTCCTGTCCTGGATCCACCCTTCTACCTACTCTGCATGATTACTGCTACCATTGGTGATTCAGTGCATGAATTGTCTGATTTTTGGTTCCTTAAATATTGTCAAGAAATTTTAAAAGACATTTAGGTTGAAAAGATAAAAAACCGTTAGAATGTAGTGCCTCACAGGCACTTGTAAAGCCTTATTAAATGTGCTTATTACCATTTGAAGTAAGTGGTTTATCTAAATGTGTAATTCTTTCATTTTCAAAGTGTCTTGGAAAGTGTTATTTCCATTTTTAGTTAACTAACTAGTCCTCTATGAACTTTTATTAACAAGACTGTCAAAAGATAGCCACCTATTTGTCTTGTGAATAAGTTCAAGGATCGCAAATACCATTACCTGCATTGTTTAACTTATTATTAGAGACATTAGGGAAGATTACAGAATGCTTGTTTCTGAATTAAGGCTTCGTTAACATGGTGCACTGCTGATTTTTCTATACTGTCAGTTTAACTAGATCTGAATTCACACATGTTTTCTGCGTGCTGGCATTTCTTTAGGGTTTACGAGTCTGGTTCAGGAAATGAAGGTTGTGGCAGGATGTTCTGCTGGAATAACACTAGATCTCAGAGAAGGGGAAAGGTGAGCTCTTGCATTTATTTATATGCTTGCATACAGACTGTGCTTTCAATACTCTGATCATGCATACTTGATAACATTATGCAGCTCAAAAGAACTGTCATGCGCTCACGTAGAAATGGAAGTTTCTCATTCTTCAGCGCATGCATGAAGGCAAATTCAGAAAGCAAATTAAGAAGACCAAATGATGAGTCGCATCAAATTTAAGTTGCCTTTTTCATCTTCCCTTGGGATCATTTGTGTAATTAGGTCCTCAATTGCCGCTTTTAATATGTGGATATTGTTTTAAAAGTCGGGCCATTTTTGCTTCAATAGAAGATTATTTGAAGCTCACTGTTAGTGACGGCAGAAACACTTCACAAATATATTGCTGAAGCCTCAGTCTAATGAGGGTAGAGACTTTCGAAAAGAGAGCATAAGCTAGTAAGTCTACAAGATTAAAGTTTCCAACAATAGGGGTGAATAAATATGCCACATCTGCAATTGGCACATCATGTAAGTTTATTCGTTGTTAGTGTCATTGTCGAAATTTGTTTCCATATTCAAAGGGAACATTTTTGCAATGCTTTCTCGAAGTTAGGAGTAAAAATTCTTAACAAAACATGAGTACCCAACGTGAATTTACAGAGAGAAAATCGAACTTGACATAGTGATATTAAATTGACACGTACTCATTAATTTAATGAACACACATTATAATAACATTCAAAAACATTCTTGTAATGACGAGAATTTAACACGAATTGTCAGCCCTGCTCAAAGTCATCTGTTTTCCAGGATTAGCATCAAAGTAAATATGTTCTGGTTCTGTGGATACGAGCCTTCATTTATTTTGGTCAAATTTTAGGTTTAATGTTTAAGATGTTCTCACACCAGGATAATTCTACTAGGGCATGTTCATTTCTTTTCATCTTCCTAATAACTACGATCAAACAAGAAATTTGCACACATGAACAAGGGCACACATGAACACGGACTAAAGGGTTGACGAATCATGTAGTGTTGATATGTTTGTTATCATGCCAACCCGATCTTCACATCAGTGTATTTGGTTGAGTTTTGGGAAAATTTCTGGGGTATCAAAATCAATGTTGAGGTGTTCGGCAAACGCTCCCAAAAGGCTTTAAGATAAAAGTTGAATTCGAGAATGCCGAAAGCACAAAGCTCCAAAGTTTCTTAAAGGAGTTTTGGGCTTTCAGCTTTTTCGGAACGATGAAATTTACTTTAATGAATTTTTGTTATTTACTCATTTTACCTTCAAAGTTTTTATCAAAAGTCCAAATTTGCCTTGAACGGTTCATCTTCTCCAACCTCTCTCTCTTTCTTTAATGGTTCTCCGCTCATTCTTCTCTCTCCTTTTGGACCGGGGCTTCCCTTTGTCTCTCTCTCTCCCCACAAGCATGCAGCAATGGCCTTCGCTCAGCTTGTTTCTTATTCCTCTTCTTCGCCTTCTCTCTCTCCCAAACCCTCCTCACTTCTCCGATTACCGCTCCCACCAGTATGAGGTGAAATGTGAACTCCAGTATGAGGTGACATTTGCGTTTCGTTACAAGAAACCAGGAAGAGTCTAAAATTGAGGGATTCCTCCGGGTAACATTTCCCTCGTGTTTATTTTACCATTATGGAGCCTATTAACTATGCAAAGCCCATCAAGTTGCACGAAGCTCAAGTGTCCCTAACTAGGTTACTCTTGAGTTGTTCTCCTGCCGCTTGGAACTTCTTGCTGCAAGAATTATATCATTTAAAATCGAGGAGCTCATTTTTTATTTTGGCTATATCACCAAACAATTCAATCTGGGTGGGTTTTTATGGTGATGGCCCTCCGATGTCCATGCTCAATATTCTCTCCGCTAGTAAAAGATCATCAGGAGTCGTGACCTGTAAGGCAATAGCTACTATGTTGATACGCAATAGAGTAACAAGTATCCGATCACTTACTGTGAACAAAAAAGAGAGTATCCAACCAAGTATTCAATAATTCAGGCATTTCAAAGTATGGTTAACTAATGCTGGCTTTGAGATTTTTACCTTGATATTTGCGTAAGATCCTTCAGTGACGTATACAGGATGCTTGAGGTGCTCCACGATAGATACATCATCAGTCACTTCAAGGCCTTCTCTGTAATTTATGGCATCCCATTCAATGTAAATGTCAATAATGATATTCCAAAAGAGTTCCTTCAGCTATACACAATCCAATATACTGACTAATATGGGAAAATATCACGGACATTATCATAAAATTAGAGCTAGAATACATACTGGTAGTTCCATCACATACTTATATCGGCGACAGACAATGCATCGAGTATGTGAAATAATTGCTTTAACTGTACATAATTACACGAACTATTCGGACATCAAGAAATAATCCACTGCAATATGCAGGTAGGTGTCTATGCATATGCTTCCAATTCACGTACTCATAAGGTTGCACAATTAACCTCCTGAGATTGCTCACTGACAGTTCTTGCCTACGAGTGCATTCCCACCTAGCTAAGCATTACTCAAATTTAGTGTGTCACTGAACTTACAGCTAGTCAGATACTGAAATCCACATAAAGGAGTACCCTTGAGTGACCTTCGAGATCTTTCTCCACTTATGCATCACTTCAGAGTCTCCACGTTCCTTTATGTGGGACTTGGATTCTTTAAAAACCTACCTACCATCCTTAACCCACTAATCAGAAGTTATACATGTACAGGTTGGCCACCACCTTCTTGAGCCATCAGTGTAATAGGAGTTTACAGTTAGTTCCACATCTTCTGTAATAATAGCCACCAAATAAACATTTAGGTGTTTGTTTGGATAGTCATTGCCCAATCATTAATTCAAACTTCCCTTTTGTCCTTAGATATGCTAGATTACAATAGCTCCCAGATTATCTCAATTACACCAGCCAATGAGTTGCTCACCATCACAAACTATTTAAGCAATCGGTATTGTGAATTTTCTTCGACTGATTTTACAGTCAAATTGTGAACCTCAGCTCCTTCTGCAGCAGTTTCTTTGGGTTAAAGGACCTAAAGGATATGCAGGGTATCTGCCATTAAAGTCTATATCCCTTGTCACCGTAATTTAATTACCTCTATCTTGAGCAGGTTTAACCACTCTTTAGGCTGCAGCCTAAAATTTTTTAATCATGCCTAGCAGGAATAAGCAATGTGCAAAATTCTACACCAGAATTACTCCCTTCTGCCTTCAGAAGAGTTACTAATAAGACACTATTATAATGTAGCCTCTCTTAAAAGGTTGTCCTACCCAATCATCCATAGATCATTAATGCAGCATTTCAAACTTTCAGATTTTTATGCCAGTGCCAGCATTAAAAGGAGTACAATAACCAAAAAAAAGAATAAATTAATAAAATATAAAAACAGCCTTCTTTTGCTCTGAGAGATTGAGATACAAATAAAAAAAACAGGGAGTTCCATAATATGATTCTCTGCCCAGCAGTATGAGATCAAAATGCTGAAAGTGCACGCTGAGTACCTATTGACTAGTTCAAAGCCTCTCTTAAGCAGTGAAGGCTTGATCACCTGTAACAAATTAAGAGAGCTGGTCATAAGCGGTCCACGAATTCAAGCATTTATCTCTTTGAAAACGAACCTGAGGTGTTTGCATCTCCCAAAGTTTTTTTCGATCCAGAGTTCTCACAACAAATGATTCATTATTTGCCTGTAGAGGATCAATGTAATTCTACCATTCAGTAGATGAACAGGCAGAAACTATCATGTTCACACCTCATGTCTACATTCTGGTAAAAAAAAAAAAGGATTTCATTGATTCGAAAATTGTACTTCATCAGAAATGTATATACTGAACAGGTAAAGGCCAGCATGATGTCATTAATTGCAGAAACAGGCAGTATTTATGGTGCTTCCAATTCTTAAAACAAGGTTCATCCCGACATAGAAAAATGACGATTATCACAATGCAGCTGTATGACAAAGAGGTCACTGTGCACTGAGGCTTAAGGATAGATATGCGCATTAACGTACACTTGCATTATGCATGTGTCTGTCATAGTTAAGGGTATAGAATCTCGACAATGAAACAACTTCCCATAAGTGACCAAATATATCTTCAGAGACTCACAAGCCAAAACCAGCTCATGAGCCAATAAAGACATATATGGTGAATACAGAACAAGAGATGTTCCAATGCAATGCATCAACTGGAATACAAGAAGCAGCAACAGATGCAATGAATTTGATGAGGAAAAGACACGTGGCATGAGTTCAGGCTCAGAGGAAAGGCATCAATTGAAAGCAGCAAAAGGTAAGATGAAACCAGTACAGGCTACTCGCTGTACTAACAATGAAAACTTCCAGCAGAACAAGTTGTTGGAGAAAAGATAGAGCTATTGAACCCAGAGACACTCACCTCTTTGATGGTAGCTTTAACAGGAACCCCGAGAACAGCAGCTCCATTTTCCCAGCCATCTCTAAGTACCTAAAAACAAAAGCAACTTAAGACCAATACCAAACTCACATTGTAATGACATATATATATATATATATATAATTTTAAATTACCAATCTCTTCACAATTTATTTGATCCTTGATGCTTTTAATATGTGTGTGTGTGCGTGCGTGCGTGTGTGCGTGCGTGTGAAGGAACTGCACAGAACATAGGGAAAATATGGGTAGAAAAAGGTCAACTGGTTATGCAATTTCTAATATAATTCAATATGAACAAGAAAGGCATGAAAGATCTTTGCACATATTCATCTAACCATTGCAAAAACAAAAACGGCAGCTGCTACACAAGAAACTCTCAGAATATAACTGAGCCAAGTTTTTTCATTAAAAGGTGAAAAACACTCAGACCTACTGGTACAACATCAATTGTTAGCATAATACGTCTAGCCCAACTCACAACAGCTGTATAGAATGTCCCAGTCCGGGCTTAATCTTGCAGATAAATTATCTTTTAAACATTTTAATTTAAAGTTGCAATGAAACTTCTTACATCACATCTTATATAAAGATTGGATAATGTATCTATACAGGGCTGAATTACTTCTCTAGGATCACAATACACCATTGCAGATACAATTGGGAAAAACAGATCTATTAGTACATAATGAAGGAACTTCATATACACTGGTGGTGACCTTTACAATATAATGCCAGTGAAAATGCTCCGAGCTCACATGTGCCTGCTTACTCTAGCAATCCCATATATTAGTGCCAGACCAAGTTAGATTGCGTATAACTCTGATTAAATTAAAAATCTTTTTTTTAGAATAGAGTTAGGATCTAGCCAGCCAAGTGAGCTTCAAGCAAAGTGACGTAAGCCAAAAGCTAGCCATGCTAACTGACTCACTATGTGGATCAGCTTCTGGACACAGCTGCACTGCTTTCTTTTGCAGCTCTTGCCATATAAACTGTAGGTAATCCTTAGACCAGGCTGTACAAGCAAAGACCCATCCAGACTAGGCTGAAGCACATATATCAGTCAAGTCTATGCAACAGGTATTGCCGATGCAATCTTACTTACAGTCTTCTGTATGGCAGAGTAAATTCACTTCATCACAAAGGATAAAGGAGGCCTCAATGAAACTGTTCAAAACAGAGGACTTTTTTCTTTATATCAAGAGCTTGTTGAACAAAACTAAAAGCAATTCATGAACCCTGCACACAATTGGCTTGCTACATATCATTGGCCTCTTCATATATGCAGAGACCCCCATTACTCCATAGGAGACTTGACCTATCCCTGTGAACTGAGTTGGTAGATCGCTGAGAAGGGTTGTCTCCTATGAGAGTATCATGCACACCGCTAAGACAGTGAAACAACTTGGTAAAGAAAACTGCTCAATGTAATCAGACCTTTTCTATGTCTCCACGCGATACCAGAGGTCTTGCAGAATCATGAATGCAGACAAGCTCAGACCCACTATCAACTGCCTGAAGGTAAACATTCCACACAAATGGAAGTCAATAAATCATCATCTCTAGGAAATAACATAAGAACTTGTTCAACCTTAAATAGCACCTTCACATCCTTCACAGAATTATAAGTATTATATAGGAAGGATTTTCCACTCAAATATAAATTTCCTTCAATACACAGTAACTAGGAAAATAAGTTGATACATGAAAATTTTTGAATCAGCATCTAGTAGCATTCAAAGAATCTTTCAAACAAAGTGCAGAAAATTTGATGTCTCATAACAACTGAGTAAAAAGTGGCGCATCCAATTTTAGTCATATGAAATACAAAAACAAAGCAATGCATATACAAATATAAGGCTATTATAAATGAACGTGGAAACAAAAAACTGAATCCACAGATATAAAGGAGGGAAAGTGAAATTCTTGACATGTAGACTCATTTTCTTTCGTTCTTTCACCGAAAAATGTGGATAACATAATGAGCCAAGTGTGACCAACATGTGTGACCGAGAAGCTATACATGTATGTAAAACATTGACATAATAAATGATGTGCGAGTTTCTTTCATTATTCTCATGTGAAGCATGGCAACTTGAAAAACATCTTTCATTCGCATCTCTTAGTTTCTTCAATTTTCCCTCATCCTTTTATAAAAAGAAGAACGGCATTTCCTCCTTACCCTAGCTGACCTAGTAAGTAGAATGGTCATCATGACACTACCTTTTCCAGCTCCCTAAAGTTAAAGTTTCAAGATCTACCCTTGCTACGCCTGCATTGGCTGTTGCCATGAGGGCACTTTTAATAATATGTTGGCAAAGTGCAGTTTTATTGTGTAAACAAAATACAAGAGTTGAATCAATGAAAAATACAATGCATGCAAAGGAATTACGAAGGAAACGCAAGAGTACTTAATGAAGTGCTGGCAACAGCAAGGAACTCCCATGTCCAATGACAATTAGGGGTGGAACAACTACATCAGAAGTTGATCCCACACAGCGCCAGTGTCAACTCAATCAAAGAGGAATACATTGGCAGCCTTCCATTACAAAACGCAAACAACATATTAAATTAAAAAAAAATCTTAAGCTTTTATTGACAAGAAAGCACTATTGTGCACCTGAAGGCCACTGTACACTGAATCCTGTCTCTCCTTCCCAGGGAGCGTAAATTTAAGATCCACTTGAACTTCCTCTCTGGTGTCTGAGAAAAAGGAACAAATCGGTTTGCGTATCAACTAGAGCACAAAGAAGGAGACAGTCTACCTTAAATGACACAGGACAAATACCAACCAGAAAAGAACAGTGAAGCCTGCCCAGCAAACACACATAAAGATAGATAAGAAAAAAGCAGTTGGAGAGGGTGGTGTGAGGCACGGTACCTTCAAATATGTCTTTGTACGATGGATCACAAACTACAATAATTTCCTTCACCTCTCTCATTTGTGAAAAGGTATAAAAGCTGCAGGAGAAGAGCCATGATCTTAATCTCGACTTCATGAAGACATGAAGAGGACAAAGAAAAGCGAGGACATTTAGGAACCAATAAGCACTCAACATTTAATGGGTATGATGTTTCTTAATGTGCCTACCAAACTTTAAAGTGTGCCATTAATATGAAACTCAGTTTTGGAGAACCATGGTCAGAAAAGAAAGTAGAACTCTAATATATACCTAACTACTATAAGAACTATAAGGAACTATGCTGATAGACATAGAAAAGTTGTGTTAGCTCATCCGAGGTACTGATAAGCATAATCAGTGCTACTGAAGAAGGAAATTCTGATCTCAAATGGCAAGGATCAGCTTCCCACAAGAATGCACTACCAAGTCCAACGTCTTGCTATTCAATCCAAATGAGGATACAGGCTCTCTCAGAAAAGGAACGGGGCGATTGCAATTTGTAGGTTCTTTAGAATAGGAGGCCTACAATACAAGTGAGTTTCCTTTACCTGTACAAAGCAATTGGCTGGCCAAGAAGTGGAAGATACTGCTTCGGCATGCTTGCCTATTCCAATAAACAGAAGATAATCATCATCTGGAAGATGAAATATAGAGAGCTAGCAGCAACACCAAATACTTTTCGGATGTTCCTAGACAAATACCAGCAGTACAAATGCAAACAAGCCATGATAGAATGACTCCTGAAAGATAGTAATGCATAAGCACAACGCCTGCATGTGCAACCTTTCCATGTGACATTAGGCAGCTTATAGTAATAGGAGATCAAAAGGAACACAATTCCACAACATAAAAGGGCACGAAGCATAAATATTAAGGAACTCATTCCAGCGTCAATACAGTGGAAAGTTTGAGAGTAGATGTTGGTTTTACGCGAAAGTTGATGTTTGAGGAAACATATGGGAAAATCGTAGACTCTCGATTGACCGCGACATTCCAGACTAATGATGTCATTGGATTGGACCAATAAATGAATGAACTTGGCAGGGAGGAGGATTTGAACGAATTGGAAAAGGTAGGTGAAGAAGGAGGGGCCTTACACCCATCCTCTTGCCCTTTCCTCCAGCCAAAAGAATGACTGAGACGCTACCCTGCCTCACAACCGTGAAGCTCTGCGCAAATGCAAAATGTTAATACTGTTATCATAAAGGTTTCGCTGGCCTTGAACTAGAGGCATGTAATTGCATTTGCTTACATCGTCATCTTTACCAGAGCAATGAACTCTCACGCTGGACGCAAAAATTTTAGCTGTTCGTTGCGAATGAATGGCACGAGCTGAAGAAGGAAGTAAAAACAAGACGGGATTACCGGAGAGAGAGAGAGAGAGAGAGAGAGAGAGAGAGAGTGGAGGATGATTAAAAAGAGAAGGAAGAAGCTTTTACCTTGGGCAGAGTGTCGAAGGATAGGCTGCCGGCTAAACTGGGTCCTGCCGCAACTGAAATTGCTGGAGGAAGGAGACCAGAGGGTCACGGAGGAAAAGCCTCCGACCAGTGTTTGAGACATCATGTCGCCCACACGCACGCAACTCTCTTTCTCAGACCCGTCTCTTCTTCTCTTCACTTCACGGCTCTCCCTCCTCTCAAACAGTCGAATGTGAAGTAGGTGGAGAAAGAGAGAGAGAGGTGATTGATTCCACCGAGGATGTGCAGATATGCCGTCGAGTGGGGACAAAATTTTGTACCTCCGCGTCTCTCCTCCATATGCAATTTGCCATCATTAGTTAACCCACCCACCCCTATTCACTTATTTTCCTGGCCGCCAAAACTTTAGTAAGTAAACAAAGCAGCTTTACCTAACTAAATTTATTGCTTCATTAATTATGAGAAAATTGAGAAAATAACATAAGATGAACCATAAACTTTGACAGAACTTATTATGTGATTCACAAACTGTTACAATTCTTCCCCCCTAAAGGAAATTTCGTCATCGAAATTCTCACTTAATTACCTTTTTCAAATAGGTAAGGATACTGCCGTCTCATGACCTTCTCGCTTTCCCACGTAGCACCTTCCGTACCGTGGTGTTGCCAAGCCACTTTGACAAATGGAATAACTTTGTTCCTTAGCACTTGGTCTCTTCGCCCCTCGACTCCGATTGGTCTTTCCTCAAAAAATTAACGCACTAAATAAACGTATTGTTGATATCCCCCTTATCCTAGCCCGAATGACACTTGACTGGGACCACATATTGGCAACGAGGGACCAAAATACATATACAATCGCCATACTTGACAATGAGAGCATCCATAGTATGAAGGAATCTAAAACCAATAACAAAATCGCTATTATTAAGTGGGACTACCATGATGATTTCTGTGCTTTTTGAGGCGTTTATGGTTTAAGGGTTGGGGTTAATGGTTAAGGATTTAGGATTTATGGGTGAGGGTTTATGGTTTAAGGCTTAGGGTTTCATGGGTGTTAAGGATTCGGGTTTAGGACTTTAGGGTTTAGGCCTTTAGGGTTTAGGGTGTTAGGGCTTTCGGGTTTAAGGTTTATGATTTAGGGTGTATGCTGTAGAATTTAGGGTGTATGGTGTAAGGTTTAGGAATTAGGGCTTAGGATTAAAGGTTTTAGGGTTTGGGGTATAGGGTTTAAGGGTTCGGGTCTAAGGTTTTAGGGCTTAGGGTTATAAGGATTAGGTTTCTAGGGTTTCAGGTTTAGAGTGTTAGGGTTATGGGGCTTAAGGTTTAGGGTTTAGGGTCTAGGGTTTAGGATATAGGGCCTACAGTCTAGGGTCGAGGGTTTTAGGGTGTACGGTTTATGGCTTAGGTCCAAGGTTTTAGTGTTTACGGTTTAAGGGGATTTGGTTTTAGGGTTTAGGGTAGGGCTTAGGGTCTAAGGGTATATGGTCCAGGGTTTCAGGGTCTAGGGTCAATGGTCTAGGGATTTAGGGTCGACGGCCTATGGTCTGCGATGAAGGATTTTAGGGTTTAGGGTATAGGGTCTACGATCTTGGGTTTCATGATCTAGGGTCTAAGGTCTAGGCTTTAGGGTTTACGATTTTAGGGTGTAGGTTTAGGGCTTTAGGGTATAGGGTATAGGGTATAGGCTATAGGATTTACGGTTAAGGGTAAAGGGCATAGGGTATAGGATTTACGGTTAAGGGTATAGGGTATAGGATTTACGGTTAAGGGTACAGGGTATAGGATTTACGGTTAACGGTATAGGGTAAAGGGTATAGGGAGTAGGGTATAGGGTATGGCGTATAGGATTTACGGTTCAGGGTATGGGGTTCGGGGTTCAGGGTATGGGGTATGGGTTTCGGAGTATGGGGTTCGGGGTATGGGGTTTCGGAGTATGGGGTTCGGGGTATGGGGTTCGGGGTATAGGGTTTTAGGGGATAGGGTATAGGGGTTTAGGGTATAGGGGATAGGGTTTCATGGTATAGGGTATTGGGTATAGGGGATAGGGTTTCAGGGTATAGGGTATTGGGTTTACGGTTTAAGGTATATGGAATAGAGTTTTAGGGTATAAGGTTTTAGGGTATAGGGTTTAGGGTATATGGTATAGGGTTTTAGGGTATATGGTATAGGGTATAGGGTTTAAGGTATAGGGTATAGGGTTTTAGGGTATAGGGTATAGGGTTTAGGGTTTAGGGTTTAGGGTTTAGGGTTTAGGGTTTAGGGTATAGGGTTTAGGGTATAGGGTTTAGGGTTTAGGGTTTAGGGTTTAGGGTATAGGGTTTAGGGTTTAGGGTTTAGGGTTTAGGGTTTAGGGTTTAGGGTTTAGGGTTTAGGGTATAGGGTTTAGGGTTTAGGGTATAGGGTTTAGGGTTTAGGGTTTAGGGTATAGGGTTTAGGGTTTAGGGTTTAGGGTATAGGGTTTAGGGTTTAGGGTTTAGGGTATAGGGTTTAGGGTTTAGGGTTTAGGGTTTAGGGTTTAGGGTTTAGGGTTTAGGGTTTAGGGTTTAGGGTTTAGGGTTTAGGGTTTAGGGTTTAGGGTTTAGGGTTTAGGGTTTAGGGTTTAGGGTTTAGGGTTTAGGGTTTAGGGTTTAGGGTTTAGGGTTTAGGGTTTAGGGTTTAGGGTTTAGGGTTTAGGGTTTAGGGTTTAGGGTTTAGGGTTTAGGGTTTAGGGTTTAGGGTTTAGGGTTTAGGGTTTAGGGTTTAGGGTTTAGGGTTTAGGGTTTAGGGTTTAGGGTTTAGGGTTTAGGGTTTAGGGTTTAGGGTTTAGGGTTTAGGGTTTAGGGTTTAGGGTTTAGGGTTTAGGGTTTAGGGTTTAGGGTTTAGGGTTTAGGGTTTAGGGTTTAGGGTTTAGGGTTTAGGGTTTAGGGTTTAGGGTTTAGGGTTTAGGGTTTAGGGTTTAGGGTTTAGGGTTTAGGGTTTAGGGTTTAGGGTTTAGGGTTTAGGGTTTAGGGTTTAGGGTTTAGGGTTTAGGGTTTAGGGTTTAGGGTTTAGGGTTTAGGGTTTAGGGTTTAGGGTTTAGGGTTTAGGGTTTAGGGTTTAGGGTTTAGGGTTTAGGGTTTAGGGTTTAGGGTTTAGGGTTTAGGGTTTAGGGTTTAGGGTTTAGGGTTTAGGGTTTAGGGTTTAGGGTTTAGGGTTTAGGGTTTAGGGTTTAGGGTTTAGGGTTTAGGGTTTAGGGTTTAGGGTTTAGGGTTTAGGGTTTAGGGTTTAGGGTTTAGGGTTTAGGGTTTAGGGTTTAGGGTTTAGGGTTTAGGGTTTAGGGTTTAGGGTTTAGGGTTTAGGGTTTAGGGTTTAGGGTTTAGGGTTTAGGGTTTAGGGTTTAGGGTTTAGGGTTTAGGGTTTAGGGTTTAGGGTTTAGGGTTTAGGGTTTAGGGTTTAGGGTTTAGGGTTTAGGGTTTAGGGTTTAGGGTTTAGGGTTTAGGGTTTAGGGTTTAGGGTTTAGGGTTTAGGGTTTAGGGTTTAGGGTTTAGGGTTTAGGGTTTAGGGTTTAGGGTTTAGGGTTTAGGGTTTAGGGTTTAGGGTTTAGGGTTTAGGGTTTAGGGTTTAGGGTTTAGGGTTTAGGGTTTAGGGTTTAGGGTTTAGGGTTTAGGGTTTAGGGTTTAGGGTTTAGGGTTTAGGGTTTAGGGTTTAGGGTTTAGGGTTTAGGGTTTAGGGTTTAGGGTTTAGGGTTTAGGGTTTAGGGTTTAGGGTTTAGGGTTTAGGGTTTAGGGTTTAGGGTTTAGGGTTTAGGGTTTAGGGTTTAGGGTTTAGGGTTTAGGGTTTAGGGTTTAGGGTTTAGGGTTTAGGGTTTAGGGTTTAGGGTTTAGGGTTTAGGGTTTAGGGTTTAGGGTTTAGGGTTTAGGGTTTAGGGTTTAGGGTTTAGGGTTTAGGGTTTAGGGTTTAGGGTTTAGGGTTTAGGGTTTAGGGTTTAGGGTTTAGGGTTTAGGGTTTAGGGTTTAGGGTTTAGGGTTTAGGGTTTAGGGTTTAGGGTTTAGGGTTTAGGGTTTAGGGTTTAGGGTTTAGGGTTTAGGGTTTAGGGTTTAGGGTTTAGGGTTTAGGGTTTAGGGTTTAGGGTTTAGGGTTTAGGGTTTAGGGTTTAGGGTTTAGGGTTTAGGGTTTAGGGTTTAGGGTTTAGGGTTTAGGGTTTAGGGTTTAGGGTTTAGGGTTTAGGGTTTAGGGTTTAGGGTTTAGGGTTTAGGGTTTAGGGTTTAGGGTTTAGGGTTTAGGGTTTAGGGTTTAGGGTTTAGGGTTTAGGGTTTAGGGTTTAGGGTTTAGGGTTTAGGGTTTAGGGTTTAGGGTTTAGGGTTTAGGGTTTAGGGTTTAGGGTTTAGGGTTTAGGGTTTAGGGTTTAGGGTTTAGGGTTTAGGGTTTAGGGTTTAGGGTTTAGGGTTTAGGGTTTAGGGTTTAGGGTTTAGGGTTTAGGGTTTAGGGTTTAGGGTTTAGGGTTTAGGGTTTAGGGTTTAGGGTTTAGGGTTTAGGGTTTAGGGTTTAGGGTTTAGGGTTTAGGGTTTAGGGTTTAGGGTTTAGGGTTTAGGGTTTAGGGTTTAGGGTTTAGGGTTTAGGGTTTAGGGTTTAGGGTTTAGGGTTTAGGGTTTAGGGTTTAGGGTTTAGGGTTTAGGGTTTAGGGTTTAGGGTTTAGGGTTTAGGGTTTAGGGTTTAGGGTTTAGGGTTTAGGGTTTAGGGTTTAGGGTTTAGGGTTTAGGGTTTAGGGTTTAGGGTTTAGGGTTTAGGGTTTAGGGTTTAGGGTTTAGGGTTTAGGGTTTAGGGTTTAGGGTTTAGGGTTTAGGGTTTAGGGTTTAGGGTTTAGGGTTTAGGGTTTAGGGTTTAGGGTTTAGGGTTTAGGGTTTAGGGTTTAGGGTTTAGGGTTTAGGGTTTAGGGTTTAGGGTTTAGGGTTTAGGGTTTAGGGTTTAGGGTTTAGGGTTTAGGGTTTAGGGTTTAGGGTTTAGGGTTTAGGGTTTAGGGTTTAGGGTTTAGGGTTTAGGGTTTAGGGTTTAGGGTTTAGGGTTTAGGGTTTAGGGTTTAGGGTTTAGGGTTTAGGGTTTAGGGTTTAGGGTTTAGGGTTTAGGGTTTAGGGTTTAGGGTTTAGGGTTTAGGGTTTAGGGTTTAGGGTTTAGGGTTTAGGGTTTAGGGTTTAGGGTTTAGGGTTTAGGGTTTAGGGTTTAGGGTTTAGGGTTTAGGGTTTAGGGTTTAGGGTTTAGGGTTTAGGGTTTAGGGTTTAGGGTTTAGGGTTTAGGGTTTAGGGTTTAGGGTTTAGGGTTTAGGGTTTAGGGTTTAGGGTTTAGGGTTTAGGGTTTAGGGTTTAGGGTTTAGGGTTTAGGGTTTAGGGTTTAGGGTTTAGGGTTTAGGGTTTAGGGTTTAGGGTTTAGGGTTTAGGGTTTAGGGTTTAGGGTTTAGGGTTTAGGGTTTAGGGTTTAGGGTTTAGGGTTTAGGGTTTAGGGTTTAGGGTTTAGGGTTTAGGGTTTAGGGTTTAGGGTTTAGGGTTTAGGGTTTAGGGTTTAGGGTTTAGGGTTTAGGGTTTAGGGTTTAGGGTTTAGGGTTTAGGGTTTAGGGTTTAGGGTTTAGGGTTTAGGGTTTAGGGTTTAGGGTTTAGGGTTTAGGGTTTAGGGTTTAGGGTTTAGGGTTTAGGGTTTAGGGTTTAGGGTTTAGGGTTTAGGGTTTAGGGTTTAGGGTTTAGGGTTTAGGGTTTAGGGTTTAGGGTTTAGGGTTTAGGGTTTAGGGTTTAGGGTTTAGGGTTTAGGGTTTAGGGTTTAGGGTTTAGGGTTTAGGGTTTAGGGTTTAGGGTTTAGGGTTTAGGGTTTAGGGTTTAGGGTTTAGGGTTTAGGGTTTAGGGTTTAGGGTTTAGGGTTTAGGGTTTAGGGTTTAGGGTTTAGGGTTTAGGGTTTAGGGTTTAGGGTTTAGGGTTTAGGGTTTAGGGTTTAGGGTTTAGGGTTTAGGGTTTAGGGTTTAGGGTTTAGGGTTTAGGGTTTAGGGTTTAGGGTTTAGGGTTTAGGGTTTAGGGTTTAGGGTTTAGGGTTTAGGGTTTAGGGTTTAGGGTTTAGGGTTTAGGGTTTAGGGTTTAGGGTTTAGGGTTTAGGGTTTAGGGTTTAGGGTTTAGGGTTTAGGGTTTAGGGTTTAGGGTTTAGGGTTTAGGGTTTAGGGTTTAGGGTTTAGGGTTTAGGGTTTAGGGTTTAGGGTTTAGGGTTTAGGGTTTAGGGTTTAGGGTTTAGGGTTTAGGGTTTAGGGTTTAGGGTTTAGGGTTTAGGGTTTAGGGTTTAGGGTTTAGGGTTTAGGGTTTAGGGTTTAGGGTTTAGGGTTTAGGGTTTAGGGTTTAGGGTTTAGGGTTTAGGGTTTAGGGTTTAGGGTTTAGGGTTTAGGGTTTAGGGTTTAGGGTTTAGGGTTTAGGGTTTAGGGTTTAGGGTTTAGGGTTTAGGGTTTAGGGTTTAGGGTTTAGGGTTTAGGGTTTAGGGTTTAGGGTTTAGGGTTTAGGGTTTAGGGTTTAGGGTTTAGGGTTTAGGGTTTAGGGTTTAGGGTTTAGGGTTTAGGGTTTAGGGTTTAGGGTTTAGGGTTTAGGGTTTAGGGTTTAGGGTTTAGGGTTTAGGGTTTAGGGTTTAGGGTTTAGGGTTTAGGGTTTAGGGTTTAGGGTTTAGGGTTTAGGGTTTAGGGTTTAGGGTTTAGGGTTTAGGGTTTAGGGTTTAGGGTTTAGGGTTTAGGGTTTAGGGTTTAGGGTTTAGGGTTTAGGGTTTAGGGTTTAGGGTTTAGGGTTTAGGGTTTAGGGTTTAGGGTTTAGGGTTTAGGGTTTAGGGTTTAGGGTTTAGGGTTTAGGGTTTAGGGTTTAGGGTTTAGGGTTTAGGGTTTAGGGTTTAGGGTTTAGGGTTTAGGGTTTAGGGTTTAGGGTTTAGGGTTTAGGGTTTAGGGTTTAGGGTTTAGGGTTTAGGGTTTAGGGTTTAGGGTTTAGGGTTTAGGGTTTAGGGTTTAGGGTTTAGGGTTTAGGGTTTAGGGTTTAGGGTTTAGGGTTTAGGGTTTAGGGTTTAGGGTTTAGGGTTTAGGGTTTAGGGTTTAGGGTTTAGGGTTTAGGGTTTAGGGTTTAGGGTTTAGGGTTTAGGGTTTAGGGTTTAGGGTTTAGGGTTTAGGGTTTAGGGTTTAGGGTTTAGGGTTTAGGGTTTAGGGTTTAGGGTTTAGGGTTTAGGGTTTAGGGTTTAGGGTTTAGGGTTTAGGGTTTAGGGTTTAGGGTTTAGGGTTTAGGGTTTAGGGTTTAGGGTTTAGGGTTTAGGGTTTAGGGTTTAGGGTTTAGGGTTTAGGGTTTAGGGTTTAGGGTTTAGGGTTTAGGGTTTAGGGTTTAGGGTTTAGGGTTTAGGGTTTAGGGTTTAGGGTTTAGGGTTTAGGGTTTAGGGTTTAGGGTTTAGGGTTTAGGGTTTAGGGTTTAGGGTTTAGGGTTTAGGGTTTAGGGTTTAGGGTTTAGGGTTTAGGGTTTAGGGTTTAGGGTTTAGGGTTTAGGGTTTAGGGTTTAGGGTTTAGGGTTTAGGGTTTAGGGTTTAGGGTTTAGGGTTTAGGGTTTAGGGTTTAGGGTTTAGGGTTTAGGGTTTAGGGTTTAGGGTTTAGGGTTTAGGGTTTAGGGTTTAGGGTTTAGGGTTTAGGGTTTAGGGTTTAGGGTTTAGGGTTTAGGGTTTAGGGTTTAGGGTTTAGGGTTTAGGGTTTAGGGTTTAGGGTTTAGGGTTTAGGGTTTAGGGTTTAGGGTTTAGGGTTTAGGGTTTAGGGTTTAGGGTTTAGGGTTTAGGGTTTAGGGTTTAGGGTTTAGGGTTTAGGGTTTAGGGTTTAGGGTTTAGGGTTTAGGGTTTAGGGTTTAGGGTTTAGGGTTTAGGGTTTAGGGTTTAGGGTTTAGGGTTTAGGGTTTAGGGTTTAGGGTTTAGGGTTTAGGGTTTAGGGTTTAGGGTTTAGGGTTTAGGGTTTAGGGTTTAGGGTTTAGGGTTTAGGGTTTAGGGTTTAGGGTTTAGGGTTTAGGGTTTAGGGTTTAGGGTTTAGGGTTTAGGGTTTAGGGTTTAGGGTTTAGGGTTTAGGGTTTAGGGTTTAGGGTTTAGGGTTTAGGGTTTAGGGTTTAGGGTTTAGGGTTTAGGGTTTAGGGTTTAGGGTTTAGGGTTTAGGGTTTAGGGTTTAGGGTTTAGGGTTTAGGGTTTAGGGTTTAGGGTTTAGGGTTTAGGGTTTAGGGTTTAGGGTTTAGGGTTTAGGGTTTAGGGTTTAGGGTTTAGGGTTTAGGGTTTAGGGTTTAGGGTTTAGGGTTTAGGGTTTAGGGTTTAGGGTTTAGGGTTTAGGGTTTAGGGTTTAGGGTTTAGGGTTTAGGGTTTAGGGTTTAGGGTTTAGGGTTTAGGGTTTAGGGTTTAGGGTTTAGGGTTTAGGGTTTAGGGTTTAGGGTTTAGGGTTTAGGGTTTAGGGTTTAGGGTTTAGGGTTTAGGGTTTAGGGTTTAGGGTTTAGGGTTTAGGGTTTAGGGTTTAGGGTTTAGGGTTTAGGGTTTAGGGTTTAGGGTTTAGGGTTTAGGGTTTAGGGTTTAGGGTTTAGGGTTTAGGGTTTAGGGTTTAGGGTTTAGGGTTTAGGGTTTAGGGTTTAGGGTTTAGGGTTTAGGGTTTAGGGTTTAGGGTTTAGGGTTTAGGGTTTAGGGTTTAGGGTTTAGGGTTTAGGGTTTAGGGTTTAGGGTTTAGGGTTTAGGGTTTAGGGTTTAGGGTTTAGGGTTTAGGGTTTAGGGTTTAGGGTTTAGGGTTTAGGGTTTAGGGTTTAGGGTTTAGGGTTTAGGGTTTAGGGTTTAGGGTTTAGGGTTTAGGGTTTAGGGTTTAGGGTTTAGGGTTTAGGGTTTAGGGTTTAGGGTTTAGGGTTTAGGGTTTAGGGTTTAGGGTTTAGGGTTTAGGGTTTAGGGTTTAGGGTTTAGGGTTTAGGGTTTAGGG